>CM061349.1:68186546-78186546 GCA_030867105.1 Liasis olivaceus
CAAACAGCAGCCCCTGAACTGCAGCGCAACACAGCGCGAAGCCCAGCCCCAGCTCAGCCCAGGAGTATGGCGCAAAGGGATTTTTGGCGCACTGCGACTCTGTGGCTGCTTTTTTTTGGGGGGGGGGAGCACAAAGCCCAGCTCCAGCCCTGAAGCGTGGCACAAAGGGGCTTTTTGGCATGCCATGGCTCTGTGGCTGCTTTTTGCTTCTTCTTTTTTTTTTTTTGTAGTGTGAAGCCCAGCCCCACACCTCGTCAGCAGCGGGAGCAAGAAGATGGTGAAGGTCAGCTGGGGTCAAACAACAGGGGGACAAAAGGCCATAGATGGGGGGAGATGGGTGGGTGGGGGGAGTTGAAGCGCCCTTGCAGCTGTAAGTGCAGGCAGGCTACCAAGCGCCTGAATTTTGTTCATGGGGCTGCAGGGGTGCTGCAATGGCTGTAACTTCGGGCACAGGTTGTAAGTCTCTTTGTTCAGTGCTGCTCTAACTTTGAACAGTTGCTGAAGAAATGGTCCTAAGTCAAGGACTACACTATGTGTCCTTCCTTGCCTTTTTGTTTATGAATATTCATTCACCTTGTGCACCTTCAGCTATTAGATAATTAATTTGACTGAATGACAAACGATTATAGGCTTGTGAATTGGACATCATCCTATTCAGATTTAAAATGATTTCAGTGATTTCATTCAACATATTTAATTCAATAAAAAGTTGTCCATAGATTAATGGAGAAGCTGCAGTTACTTCATTATTTGGCAGGATGGAATGAAAACAGCAGGGACGGTAAACTCTTTGGAATATATTAACCCTGCAAAGTCTTGATTTATGAAAAGAAAGCTGTAAGAAGGCTTCAAGGATTTTATTACAGTACATTTTTGAAATATTGCCTCTATACCATTTTTAGGACAGGGATAGCAAAAACAAGATAAAGACAGCACAGCAGCCTTTGAATTGTCCAGCAAAGACTCTATAGATAAGTTGCACTGAACCAATACTCAAAATGCTTTATACTAACTTTAAAACAAACAAACCAACCAAATTCTATTTAAGAAGTAAGCTGTTACTAAAAACTTAGTAACTTCTACTGCTTGATCACTAGGTTTTCTGTACTGATATGTTTCTTAGCATAGCCCATTTACAGATTATTCTGGGAATAATATGTTGTGTGCTGCTGTGTAACATTTTTATATACTACTGTTTTATAATGTTATATGTACATTTTTAATGTTATATATTTTATAGCATTAGATACCACTGTGTGTATAATCACTGTGATACTGTAAGGCACTAAGCTGGAGAAGTGGGAATCAGCAGTTCTATTAGTTTACTAAATGTATTTTATTTATGTACAATTTTAATTAAGTTTACCACACTTTTCCCAATCTGAAGGTAGGAAGAGAACAGTTAAATTTTGGTCTACAATTTAAACTCTGAAGCTAAATAAGTAAGTAAATAAATAAATAAAATTTCTGTGTTCTACAATAGGCAAATGTCTATATATATGGCTTCTATCTTGTCTGCAGTAAGGCAGCTTGTTTTCCTACGTTGTGTCTGTGAGTCCGCTGTAAACAAGTTATGAATACCGGGTTTAATGTCTGGTGACTTGGGATTTAGTATGAAATCTGATAGACATAAAGAAATATCTGTATAATATATGCTAATATATGCAGTAGTCTAACAACAAGCAAACTATTTCAGACTCACACAATGAATCATTCTGAACCTCTTTTGCTTTCACTCTGCAAGTGAACATACTTACACAAATTCTAGCAGGAAAATTAGACCTAAACAGAAGAGAGAGGTTTTGTGAAGTGACAAATTCACTGGCCAGCTACTCATTTCAGTATCAGAAGTGCATCACTCATCCCTCTCCTCAGCTTTGTCCATACTGGATTGAAAGCTGCAGCAATGTTTGAGACTGCAAATTCAGCAGAAAGTCAACTGAATTTTTCCGAACTGACTCAAAAGCACATATTTCAGTTCAGTCAGATCTCCTTGAAATTAAATTAGCCATTTGAAGTTTTATGTAGCCCATAAATGACACCTAAATGCAACTGATACATCTTTATGAATTCTTAAGTACTTGCTCATAATAGTTTGTACACTTCTCAGTTTAAATCAAGTCATACATCTAGCCTACTGTCTGTTCAGCAACTGATTTTTCATGAATTGCAGAATAGAGTTGGAAGGAGCCATTTAGGCCACTGCGTCCAACCTCCTCCTCAGTGCAGGGATCTAAATTAAAGCATCCTTGACAGGTAGCTTTATATCCTTCTCCTGGACACATTCACTGAAGAAGAGCCTATCACTTCAATATTGGTTCTACCATTCCGCTGAGAAGCTTTTCTTAACAATCAATCAGAATCCACCTTCCTGTAATATTAATCCATTATTTCATGCCTTGTACTCTGGAATGATAGAGAATAGGCCTTGATTTTTTTCTACGTGACATCTTTTCAGCTACTTGAAGATTGCTTTCATAATCACACTAAGTTTCTTCAAGGCTAAATATTCCCAATTCCTTCAGTATATCTTCATCAGACTTCTTTTTAATCCTGTAATCACTCTGACTGCTTTTCCTCTTCCAAAGATATGCCAGTTTAGCCGAATCCTTCTTGCTGTGATACTCCAAATTTGACACAATTATTTGAGGTGATGTCTGACCAATGTAGAATAAATTGGAATAAATACATCCTATGCTTTGAAAACTATCATTCTACCCTAAAATCACATTTGCCCTTTGTGTAGCCTCATCCCACTGTGAATCATTTGCAATTAACTACATTTTTATCACAAGTACTAAGTGAAAAACTGTATTTCTCTCTATAAATTTCATTGTTATTTTCAACCCATTTCTCTAACCTATTAAAATTATTTTGAAATTTATTTCTGTCTTCTAGAGAATTAGTTATTTGTTCCAATTTTGGGTCACCTTCAAATTTGGTACATATTCCATCTACCACTTTATTGAAGTCATTAATAAAAATCTTGAGGAGTAGATGGTCCATTACTGAACTTTATGGTATCTGTGGAAAGACAGACTGTCTGAGCAGATTAAAAGCACCTGTGCTCCTTCCTCCCCCTCTCCCCTTGGCCCTCCCCCATTGTCAGGACAATCCACCTGCCAATCAAAGAGAAGTGTTGGGCAGGAAGCAAGAAGGAGAGAAGAAAATATGACTGCCTGGGAACTCTGCTACTACAGGCCTTGTGAGGAAGAGGCTGAAGAGCAAAAACCCAGGAGCCAAATAAAGAAGCAGACTAAGTCTGCCCTGAGGAGAAGAGGCAACCAGAAAGGAGGCAGGAGCTGAGAAACAGGAGAGACAGAGAGTTTATTTCCTTCCCTCAGACTGGCATGAGGTGAAAAGTTCTTCAAGCCATTTCCTCAGATGAAATAAAGATTCAGAAGAAGAGAGGAAGAATCAAGAAGACTAGGCAGGAGCAAACAAGGAGAAAAGATGAAGAAGAAATAAAGACTTTGACAGAACAGAAATAGAAAGCAGAAACTAAAAAAGATAAAAGGCAGACTGAACTCTGTAAGTTTTCCTTTTGTAAAATAAAACCCATCCACTGAAGGGAGATATAAAACCAAACCAACTGCCAAGTTTCCACTACTGAGTCTGGGTCAATCTGGTTACTGGTAATTAAAAAAAAAGAACTCACAACAGTATCCCACTTAGTACCTCAATCCAGTTGGAACCGCTGAGGAACAGTTTTTGAATATTAATTAATTTTTATTTATTTAAACAATTTATATGGCCACCCAACTCACTCACGGTGATTCCGGGTGGCTTAGAAAAAGAAAAATCCCAATACAAAACCCACTCCACCCCCCCACCCATGGATGTCTCATATGACTTTGATACATCCATGTATCCACTTTGTTGTCATGCCATCTACCCATAACTAGCTTGTTAATCAGAATGCCATGGAGTCAAATACTTTGCTAAAATCAAGCTATATTACAATTAGAGCATGCTCATAATCTACTAAGGACATTTCTAATTAAAAAATGAGATATGTATAGTCTAAGAAGATCTGTTACTGGCAAATCTATGCTGATTATTGGTAATTACCAATCATATATTACCAATCATATATTAATCACATATATTTGCTTCAGTGAAGCAATTCTCACCATGACACTAACACTTCATTGAAGTGAAGAGGCTACACAATCCATTTTGACAAAACAAATCAGGTGGTCATGAACTGCTTCAAGCCAGTGCTGTGGGAATAGGTTCACCTCAATCTTTTAACTAAATACCAAATGAAACATTCCCAGGATTGGTAACTTCAAAATTGCCCACATTGTGCACCAACGCAGCTCTGTTTGGAAGATTTTGCTTAGTAGACTTGAGGAGGCTCCAAGCTGGTTATCTTTGGTGCAAACTGCGGATAATCCTGCACTATTTGCCTAAGATACAAAATATGGAAGCATTTCAGCCAAAACTGCAGGAGAAGGCTCCTTTCAGGCTTCCCCCATAGCTCTGACTTCAGAGAGAAAGCTGAGAGGGGCTCCAGAATAGAATATCCAAGTTCCAAGTCCACTCATAGATTCTCACTTGTTAATTTGGGCCAGTATCAGTCACTACCTCTTAACCCAATATACCCCAGGCAGGGTTGTTGTAAAAAAAAGAAAAATGAGGAAAAGTGTTATATAAACTGCCTTGAGCTTCTGAAAGAAAAGCAGGACATAAAATTAACACATAATAGCAAACAATAGAGTATGCGCAACATAATAAATCAAAGTTCTGATACAGATTCTTGACTAAAACACTTGCTTCTGTCTACAGAACAACTTGAATCTCAAAGCAAATCCTGTGGTTCTTTTCTCTAGATCTTCCCCAGCTTCTTGGGATAATTCTAGTTGTTTAAAAGAGATACTGGGGAGATGGAAAAATAACCTGTTTTCCCTGCTCAGACATAGCAGCTTTTTGCTCCATGTCCATAAAGTCTGCTTTGATTTAAAGGGTTCAAATCTCTTAAATTCAGCAAAAGGGAGGGATTGGGACGTCTGTCTTTACTTTATGTGACAGAAGTCATGCTTTCCCCAATGTTAATTCTGCTTGACATAAAGAAATGTGCATTCAGTCTGGTAAGTAGGCTGTCATTCTTGTGAATGCAGGCTGGCATCACAACAATTGCATTTGAATGAGTCCACACTTACCAGTGATTTGGAAGGATTACTGCTGCTTTCTATCAGCTGCATTTTAGGTCTCTGTCATAGGCAATCACAAAGAACTACAACAAATAGACCAATATAGCTCAGTTTTCAGAGATACAGAAAGCCATTTTAAAGACAACAAGAGGCTGATTGAAACTGAGTATAAGCTGAAATAAACTAATGGGGAAGTGATGTGGAAATAATACCATGATAGTAAAAAAATTACCAATATTATAATTAACCTTGAATAATACTGATAATTCTAACAATAACAATATAACAATGATCAGATACCACTACTATGAATACCAATAGAAGTAGCAATAGTTTAAATATTTAAAGAGGATTTGGAAATAAAATATTGCCTGCTTTTTGCCCTTTGCTCTTTTTACCCAGGCACAATAATGAAATAAATACAGAGTAAAAAATATAGAAAGTGGTGCATTAAGCACATTTTTCCCATGTTCACTTCTGACAATATGATCACTGTCTCAATTCAAAACACTAACTAGGGCCACAAATGAAGTAAAATGCTGTGCATGTACATGATTGCAGAGACAACTGCAAAAAGCTTTCAGAGCAACTGCACTAAGCCTTCCAGAAGATGCAATTGCTTTATTACTTAAAGGAAAGGTGCTTTACTAATGCCAACAGACTTTGCAAAGCACTCATTTAAAATGCTTTTGCACAACATTAAAACCCTGTTGCGGAGGAAGTACCAAGCATGGCCCTTTGTCAGGTTCAGCCCAAAGAACTCCAAGGGACAATGCAAATACAGTTCTGTTGCATTTATTAGCTACAACCTCCAGACAGAAAATCTCCCCAGACTGAACCCTAGTTCCCAAGCCAGCCAGCCACAACACCGTGAATTCCTTAGGGAGGTGCCAGCCTCATCTTCTTGAACTTCCCACGCTCTCGCTGGGGGCTAAGAACACGCTTATCTCCCTGAGCCTGGCCTTCATAAGTCCATTCCATCACACCCTTTGAATACTTGTCCATATTAAAAGCCCAGAAGTAAAGTAACAAGTAAATATCATGCATATATGAAAGAGGATAAAGGGCAACTCATGTAGAAGATTTTAATTAAACATCACCCACAGTTTTGATATGAAATTAGTATAATTATTATTTCATGTCGGCAACCAAAATAAGTATCCTCAACTGTTGCTGTTGGGTTTGAATGAGACACTATAGGTAGTCCTCAGCATACAATAGCAATTGGGACTGGAATTTCCATTGCTATGTGATATGGTCATAAAATGCAACGTCACATGACCCCAGTTGCCGTTGTAACCCCAGGACCACACAGGTTAAGTGGGAAGATGCAGGAGTCCCAGGCAAGCAGGCTGGTAGATGAGAGCTAGAGATGAGAGTTACAGGTGGGCAGGGGGGTGTTGCAGGGAGGCAGGGGGCCCTGAGGATGGGCATTATGGAGGTGCCATGGGGGAGTGCTACGGGCAGGCACTATGGAACATGGGCAGGCGAAAAAGTGGTGGGAGTGGTAGCAACTTCCTGCCAGCTTCCCCATTGACTTTGCTTGTGGGAAGCCAGCAGGGAATGTTGGAAATCGCGATCAAGTGACTGCAATTCTCTGCAGTGTCATAATTGCGAGCTAGGCACTGAGTATCAGGATCGTGATCACATGACCATGGGGATGCTGTGACAGCTGCAACTTTGCGGACTGGTCACAAGTCCCCGTCATTCAGCACTGTTGTAACTTTGAACAGTCGCTGAATGTGCAGTCATAACCCAAGGACTAGTGATAAATGGTGCTTTCATCAATGACAGCCACTACTATATATGAACAGAAATCTCCCTCTGTAATGAGTAATTTTTAGAGCTCTGAAACTCAGGGAAAGCCTCAGGGCTACAGAATGCACAACTTAAATAATACTTTCTGATAACTATGAAAGAAATAGCTAAAAAGAGCAACCTTTACAAGGACTCCAAGCTGTTTATTATTTGTTATTAATAATTGTTCTCATAACAGCTATCTCTCATTTTAATAAACAAGATGATGGTATAGCATTCCTATTTAGTCTAAATTAAATTCCACTGTATCCCATGACATTTTCTCTCAGGTTAGTTTAATTGTGATATGAAAAGCTTGAGGACATACACATTTTGCAATAAAACAATTTCACCTCAATAGTAGTAGTAGTAGTAGTAGTAGTAGTAGTAGTAATGGTAGTAAAAGAGCTTGAAGCTTAATCTGCAAGTCCCCAAAATTTGACATTGCTGTTTTAGAGTTGCCTTTCAGGCTGAAAAGTTTATCTCCCCAAACTCCAATTATCAAGAAACAAATAATGAGAAAGTTTAATGGGCATTATTGTCCTCATGCAAAACCTATACACAACTCAGGAACCCACAGTACAGACACAGCATGGTGAAACAGACTGGCAAAAGTGTAAGAGAAGGCTATATACTTACTTATTCAATCTTCATGTGTAATATATATTATGGGAAACTGGTTTGAAAGAAGATGAGTGTGGTTTTAAAATTGGAGGAAGAAACATCAACAATCTGTGCTAAACTGAGAATGTTACTTTTATAGTTGAAAATGCAAATGATTTGCAAGCTCTACTAATGAAAGTGAAGAAGCAGAGTGAGAAAATGGGATTAAGATTAAATATAAAGAAGACAAACTAATGGCAACAGATATAGCAACCAGCCTTAGAACTGACAATGAAGATATTGAAGTGGTGGATAGTTTCTGCCTTTTAGGATCAACAATCAACAATAAAAGAATCAGCAGTAAAGAAATATGCCTCAGACTAGCACTTATTAGAGTAGCAACCAAGCCTTGCAAAAGATATTCAGATGCAGTATATGCTTGGGATAGGCAGTCTTTAAGATATGAGCTATGCCTATTAGGGTCTCTGATATTTTTAAGTTATAAAGTCTACCCTTAGACATCAAGTCTGTAAAATTAAATCAAATTTTAAAATATTATTTGAGATGATTAGTTACTATACCATAAAAGAATACCTTCAAATCTTAGAACCACTTTTTTACAAAATCATAACTGAAGCTGTAATACTGAAAACAAGAAGTGATACCAGCGTGCTCAGGGATCCAGGATGTGCAGAAGTATAAAAAAAAGTTTATGGGGACATAAAATTATACTAGTCATATTCCTATACATATTTAAGAACTCTAATAAGTCAAAGGCTGGTGTGGATCTTCCGGGTTGTGTGGCCGTGGTCTGGAAGTTCTGTTTCCTAACGTTTCGCCAGCATCTGTGACCGGCATCTTCAGAGTGCAGGAGCACAGACAGGAGCACAGAGAGAACTGCTCCTGTCTGTGCTCCTGCACTCCGAAGATGCCGGTCACAGATGCTGGCGAAACGTTAGGAAACAGAACTTCCAGACCACGGCCACACAACCCGGAAGATCCACACCAGCCTTCGTATGCCGGCCGTGAAAGCCTTCGACAATACATCTAATAAGTCAGTTTGGTGAGCCACTACAGTAAGTTCTATGATCCAGGAAAGTCTTCCCATCTGCAAACAGTACTCATGTCCCCCCCCCCACAAAATCTGGAAGAAATTATTTGAATTGCTAATTTTTGCATCTCATTAAGTCCCTCCTATACAATTTCTATAGGATGAAGCCATGCCTTTAAAACTTTTTTTTTTTTTTGTCTGCGCTCAGTCATTACTGACCCTGCAGTGACTGCCTGGACGAATCCTTGCAGTTTTCAAGGCAATTGTTTTCGGAAGTGGTTTGCCAGAGCCTCCTTCCTAGAGCAGAGCCCAGCTGGCGAGCGCAGGAGGTGGGATTTCCGTTGCTTCGCGCCCTTTTTGGGCAAGCGTGGTTTCGTGCTTACCGGCAGGCAACTGGTCCCGTCTCTCTGTGCAAGGCGCTGCCACCATTTTTCCTCCCACCGGAGTGAGAGTACCCATTTATCTACTCACGTGAGTTTCCGACCTGTTGGGTTGACAGGAGCTGCGGGGGGGGGGGAACAGGAGCTCACCCTGTTAACGTGAAAGGCTGGACTCGAACCGCCGAAGCATCAGCCATTTCTGGCCGGCAACTTTCAGCATCATTAATTATCCTACTGGAACATTACAGGTTTCAAATAGGTGCTTTTCAAAGTGGATGGAAACAGATGGATATAAGAAAACAAATTCAAAGGATTTTTTTTTGTTTGCATTTAATGAATCAAGATTAACATTGGAAATTATTATATAATTTCCTGCTTTTACTTCACCTCTCTCTTTTTCTTCCCAACCCCTACCACTTTTGGCTTTATTTTTTAGTCCTGCTTTAAATCCCAATATTATTTTTATAATTAATTCACATGAATGAAGACTCTTTTTGTCTTCTTTTAATTAATCTAGATGACCGCATCTTACTTCTGGTTGATAGTCCCATATTTTAGGCACATAAGAGCTCAAGGAAGAAGCTGATTTAGTCCAGCATTCTGTATCACAAGATATGAGAACGATAGCCTTCTTCCAGTGTGGTTCCTTAGCAACTGGTATTTAAGGCATGCTTCCTTATTTAGGGGTTAGTATTCAGCCATTACAACTACAAGCCATTATTGCTGTATCTTCCAGAATTTGTCTAGGCTCAATTTAAACCATAGAAATTGGCAGCTATCCCCACACCAGTGATTTCCACAGTTTTTCTAAGTATAATATTAAGAAATTTGAGTCTTGAATTTTTTCATGTTTACTTTTAATAGATTCTAAGTTCTAATATAATAAAATAAGGAGAAAAAAATATTTCATTTTCTGTGGCAGGGGTTTGAAACTTTGAAAATTCCTGTACCCTGAACAACAGGCAAAGCATTAATGACAGAAAATTGACAGTAAAATGAAAAGTGAACTGTTTAATGTAAATGCAAAATTAACATTTCCAATGTACAAAAAGAGAGCCTGTTTGGTGTTGTGGTTAAAGGGACTGCATTAGAAACCAGGAGACTGCGAGTTCTCTCTCTTAGCCATAGGAAGAAGGCAATGGTAAACCACTTCCAAAAATCTTGCCAAGAAAACTGCATGGAGTTGTCCAGGCAGTCACCACAAGTCAAGACTGAGTCAAAGGCGCATACACACACACACACACATACACACACACATAAAGTACAAAAAAATAAAACTTGAATTTCACAATTATTTGGAATGTTAATGTTTTAAACAACCAAATCGATGTTCAATGACTGGGATGGGATTGCTCTTCTTTGGATAAAAGTTCAATATGTGGAGCAACTGATGTTACCTATAAGTGGAGATAATCTTCTATTATTTAGCCTATTTCCACACTTGTTTTTTGTCCCATATATAAAGGGAAAGTTCTCTTACAATGGTATATTGTTGCAATTGGCAATTTCAGTATAGTCTTTTAAAAGCTCTACCCAGCAATTAATAAATTCTACCTGAGGAAATGTTTGTAATGCAAAATCAGCCAAATTTAATTTTAATTTCTCAAAACTTGTGCTATAAGAAGCAGCGACAATACCAGCAGCCTTGGAATTTGTTTTGTTTCTGTTTTTTTCTTTTTTCCTTTTTCTGTACCGTCCGCAACTGTACCAGTTTATAACCAGTTCTGTACTATCTGCAATTCATATCACATTAATATTTATAGGCCTCATAAAAAAACCTAAATAAAACGAACATGCATGTACTAAAGGGTACATATCTAGGATGGATGTTGACAACATGAATTTTTCCATTGTGAATGCTTGGCTGAAGCCACTTAATTATCCAACTTCCTCCTGACTGCATACCTTTGAAAATATGATTCTCATGTATGTTTATTCCAGAGGAAATCCCAGGCCAAGAGATTTAAAATACATGTGCACTGCAGTTTCTTTTTTTAATTCCCACATGTCAATGGGGCTTACTCCTAAGTAGGTGTACACAGGATGACACCTTATTAAGCAGACCACTTGGGGAGATGCACATACACAAACAAAAATACTATCTGCAGCATGGAAAGTGAAGTGGAGGAAGGGACTCACTGCAATTGTTCTTGAAAGTTAGAATGTTTGCCAGAGTGTGGGAGTAGACAAGGAGTTGTGTTTTGCCTGTATGTGGCAACAGAAAGGCAGCCAGTTGCTTCCTGCATGGAGTGCTTGCAAATGCTGGTGATGTACAGCAAGTGAGAGAGGAAAAGGAAACTCAAGGTGCAGCTGACTACATATTTAACCATTTTGCAAAGAGGATATGGGAAAGCAGTTGGGTTTTTTTCCCTTAGTCCCTCATGGAGAGGGGTTTTTTCCCACTTAGTCCCATGAAACCCCTTCAAGTCTTTGTGGAATCCTAGGGTTCCATGGAACCAAAAATTCTGCTCTATGACAGTCATGATTAACAAACAACATAGAATTTCCACATATTTTGACATATGGTCCAGCTCCAAAATATCATTTCTCAGTACTGGAACTGTACTGAGGGCTATCAGTGTACCAGAGATTCATAAAAGAGCACTGCTATATCAGCAGCTTTATTTTCAGTCCATTTCTTATGATTCCTAGTTTCATACTGGAATGACAGTTACCATTTTATGAATGTGAAGCACAGTAAAAATAAATGAACCATTTTCATAACATTCTTTCCTAGTCCATCACTTCTGTTTAGACTCCCTTAGTGTATATGTGAAAATTTAGATTTTTTGCTCAAACATATACAGGTGAAACTCGAAAAATTAGAATATCGTGCAAATGTTCATTTATGTCAGTATGGCAACTCAAAAGGTGAAACCAATATATGAGATAGACGCATTACATGCAAAGCGAGATATGTCAAGCCTTACTTTGGTATAATTGTGATGATTATGGCGTACAGCTTATGAAAACCCCAAATTCACAATCTCAGAAAATTAGAATAGTGTGAAAAGGTTCAATATTCTAGGCTCAAAGTGTCCCCCTCTAATCAGCTAATGAATCCGTAACACCTGCAAAGGGTTCCTGAGCCTTTCAATGGTCTCTCAGGCTGGTTCAGTAGGAATCACAAGCATGGGAAAGACTGCTGACCTGACAGTTGTGCAGAAAACCACCACTGACACCCTCCATAAGGAGGGAAAGCCCCAATAGGTAATTGCAAAAGAAGTTGGATGTTCCCAAAGTGCTGTATCAAAGCACATCAATAGAAGGTTATGTGGAAGGGAAAAGTGTGGGAGAAAAAGGTGCACAAGCAGCAGGGATGACCGCAGCCTGGAGAGGATTGTCAGGAAAAGGCCATTCAAAAGTGTTGGGGACTTTCACAAGGAGTGGACTGAGGCTGGAGTTAGTGCATCAAGAGCCACCACACACAGACGGATCCTGCACATGGGCTTCAAATGTCGTATTCCTCTTGTCAAGCCGCTCCTGAACAACAAACAACGTCAGAAGCGTCTTACCTGGGCTACAGAAAAAAAGAACTGGTCTGTTGCCCAGTGGTCCAAAGTCCTCTTTTCTGATGAGAGCAACTTTTGCATCTCATTTGGGAACCAAGGACCCAGGGTCTGGAGGAAGAATGGAGAGGCACACAATGCACGATGCTTGAAGTCCAGTGTGAAGTTTCCACAGTCTGTGTTGATTTGGGGAGCCATGTCATCTGCTGGTGTAGGTCCACTGTGCTTCATTAAGTCCAGGGTCAACGCAGCCGTCTTCCAGGAGATTTTGGAGCACTTCATGCTTCCTTCCGCAGACAAGCTTTATGGGGATGCTGACTTCATTTTCCAGCAGGACTTGGCACCTGCCCACACTGCCAAAAGTACCAAAACCTGGTTCAGTGACCATGGGATTACTGTGCTTGATTGGCCAGCAAACTCGCCTGACCTGAACCCCACAGAGACTCTATGGGGCATTGCCAAGAGAAAGATGAGGGACATGAGACCGAACAATGCAGCAGAGCTGAAGGCCGCTATTGAAGCATCCTGGTCTTCCATAACACCTCAGCAGTGCCACAGGCTGATAGCATCCATGCCACGCCACATTGTGGCAGTCATTGCTGCAAAAGGGGCCCAAACCAAGTACTGAGTACATATGCATGCTTCTACTTTGCAGAGGTCCGATATTGTTCTATTTCCAATCCTTGTGTTATTGATGTCATGTAATATTCTCATTTTCTGAGATTGTGAATTTGGGGTTTTCATAAGCTGTATGCCATAATCATCACAATTATACCAAAGTAAGGCTTGACATATCTCGCTTTGCATGTAATGCGTCTATCTCATATATTGGTTTCACCTTTTGAGTTGCCATACTGACATAAATGAACATTTGCACGATATTCTAATTTTTCTAGTTTCACCTGTATAACCTAATATAAACTATACATTAAATTATGCTTACTGGCTTAAATCCTATTCACTCAGTTTGGAAAGATGTCTTTATAGTACTCTTCATAGTCCATTTCAAATATACAACAATTTGATGTCATTAGAAAATTTAACTAATTCATGCTCACCCCCAATGCCAGATAATTTATAAGTAAATTAAAAAGTACTGGTTCCAATTTAGATATTTAGGGATCTGAAGAAATTGTACTATTGCAAACTATATCCTGCGATTTGGAAAACAGTTAATTGTGTCCTCCAAAGCAAGGCACTACTATGGGCAAGTTAATTTAACTCTAATGATATAATGCACTGATACAAATTGTGTTTTGCAACAGGCTAGAAATAGTACTGTCCTGCAGCTGACTACATATTTAACCATTTTGCAAAGAGGATAGGGGATAGTTTGCAAATAGCACTACTCCAGTTGCTTGCAGACTCTAGAGAGGCCCATTCTGGATCCCTATTCAGCCATCAGCAAACCAAGCTACTTTAGGAGGCTTGCAGTTGTTAATCCATAATTCCTGAGGAACTGACTACTGAGAATTACATGAGCAATTCATGCTTCTAAGCACTCTTTCCATTATAAATTTCTAATTCTATATTTCAATCTATATTCTCAATAGTTTCTTGCAAATGTTTGATGCCGCTGATCTCCCCATTACGTTTGGAAACTTCTTACTGGTCAAAAGCATGTCTGTTTTGGGAGAAGAGCAGTGTGTGGGAGTTGACTTTCTAAATGGCTATGTAGAGAGCCATGGAAGTGGCCCTGGAGCAAATATTCAGAAACCATTACGTAACAAAAAGGACCAAAGCATTCCTTAAACCCTGGGAAGGGTGATAGTATTAAGAAAGAGACTGAAGCTGGATCCTCCCTGACTCACTGTGATATAACAGGGAGAGGAAGAAAAGCACAATCAGGTTTCCAAGATTCTGTTACTATAGCCTATCTCAATAAAGTATAGGCCTAGTCTTCCTGTGGAGTCAGTTTCCTGAGCTGGTCCACCTCATAGGGCTGACAGGCTAGTACTTGGATCTACAATTCTCAGAAGAAACATATAGGTTTGTTTACATTCAACTATCAAAAAGCATGCTCCAACATTATGAAAAACATTTTGTTTTAGCACTGTATTTATTAATTTGGCTTGGGGGTCACCTGACTCTAGAAAAACTTTGGACAGCTTATTGATTTTATTGGAAAAAAAAACCCAATAAAAAGAAGGACCTATGTGTCCAGACAAACCACACTTCAACCAACCAATCAGGGTGCTACAAGCACTCTATCTTAAGGCTTAGGAGAACAGCCAGATTTTTAAGGACTTCTGGAACATCATCAGGGCGGTAGCTACATGGATATCTGGGGGTCATATCCTTTCAGAGAGCAGACACCATGACAGAGAAAGCATGCCTCCAGGGCCCCAGCAGATGGCATTATTTAATCAAGGGGACCTGGAGTGCATCCAATCTTACCAGACAGGCAGAAAACATGGGAAATAGATGGTGTCTCAAATAATATGGTCCTAAGGGCTTTATAGGTGATAACCAGCACTTTGAACTGCAACTGTTCAAAACAGCTTGCAGTTACCAAACTAATTCTGACTCTGTCTAATAACTCTTCCTATTAACTAATAACTCTTCCTATTACTTTTTAAATTATTTTAATATTTTTCTTTTATAATTATATAATTTATAATTATATTTATTAATTATATAATTTAATAACAATAATTTATAATAATAAAATAAAAATATTTTTATTTTTATTTCCTAGACAGCCAACTGCCTAGGAAATAATTTAAGCAATCAGATTTCAATATATTTGTATTTGTAGTTTTTTTTTAATGATCTACTGCATGTAAAAAATGTTTTCTTACAGTTGAATAATTTAACAATTCACCTTGATCCTTGCTTCCTTGCAAGTAGGCATTTTTGCTTAAAGTGTCAGTTGAATTATCTTTAATGGATAACAGTGATAATACACATCCATAAAACGTATTAGTTTAAAATATAAGGTTTTTAAGAAAATTACATTTACTTTCACTGACATCTTAAAGCTTATTTCAAATTAAGCACTACAAATGAAGAAGTAAATCTGATTTCATAAATAGTATTTTTAAAAATACTATTTAATAGATCTTACCGATCTAATACACTAAAGTCAAGATATGTGTTTGCTAATGCGGATTCTTATTCACCTTAAACATATTCTTTGTTACAACCCAAAGAAGAAAGAGATAAAATTAATACTAAAATATCTCATTTTCACATTATTTTTAAATGCCAATCTCTTTTGTTTGCAGGTGGCTGTACACAGGGCTGTACATAGGGAGAGAATAATAGGGCAAGCGATAGCATGTTTAAGATAATATAATCATGCAAATGCTATAACTTGCATGATTGTATCAATCCTGAAGGAAGTATATAATCAGAGCATTTGCATAACTACATCATTGCAATTTGCTGCAGAAGCTGCTGCTTGGAGAACTACATACATAACTTGTTTTAAAACAGAAGAAAGTGATAAAAGAGATAAATTTAACATTTTGGCTTTGGTTGAAATAAATTTAAAAATTTAGTACTTAAACTGATAAAATGATAAATAGTGTCAGGGAAAAAACCAGGTTAAACACGGGAGGCAGACACACCATAAAACAAGTCACTTCAAAGTTCTAAAAGCTTTATTAAATGTTCAACCAATAGCATACATGGTACTCACTTAGATCCACACCTCAATGCGGACCACCCACTTAGATTCACATTGCAATGCCGTGACCAACTTGACCGAGCTGTCAGGTAGACAGCTTGACCAAGTGGGTCCCGTTTACATGGATGCAATCCTTTTTATCCCTTAAAACCACAATCATGACTCTCAGGATTTTCATAACGTTCCCAGAACAAATTTCACCACACTTTCCGGTGCCTTGTCCCTGTCACGTCTGTTCCCATCAACAAGTTTGCAATTTTCTTCATTGCAAATTGAAAGTTCTTCATTGCAAAATAAGTTCCTCTTATTTCCTGTTATTGCCATACAGGTCACATTTCAGCTAACTTGGCTTTATTAAATGCAATCAAAACTAACATTAAAACATACAAAAGGCTACTAAAATTTTCCTCTCACAATAATTTACTCAAACAGAGCTGCTATCTTAAATCCGGCATATAATTCTACAAGAAATTCTATGAAATAGAAACACTGAGAAATGGAAATTTATTTACAGCAAATAAAATTGTTTACAATAGCAGTGTTGCTCTACAGAACATTTTGTCCATGATTAAAGCTATTTGTTGCCCAAAAATTCATATCTGAATAATAATTCAAATTAGAATGAGAATCTGTTATTCTAGATTTATTGTTGATACTAACCTACTACCTACTACCTGTTGAATTACTCAATTTAAATTATCTGTGGGAAAGAACTCTGAATGTTCAATGCTAGATGTTAACATTACTTTGGTTATTTTTCTGGTCAATAAGAGAAATATTTTGGGAGAGAAACTTTTTCTTGTCTTTTGAGATTGCCTCTCAATTTTTTTTATTATTTATGTCATCTAATGATCAGAGCACATTCAATCAGTATTATGATGATCTAAGCATAAATCAGCCTTCTCCAAGATGATACCTTTCAGATATGTTGGAATACAATTCCTAGGTGCAGTCCAACACACCTGTAGGATGCCAGCCTTGAGGATGACTGATTAGATTGTCCTTCTCCCATATGAACCTACCTGCGGCTTTACACTGGAAAAAAAAAGAAAACCCTACTGTTTGGGTTTGTCATTAAAAAGTATCTGACAGAATTATTTTTGACAGAATTACTTTTTGATATGCCAGTTTAAAACTTTCTTGAGATGTTAACCTCTCCTGCTTCCTCTTTTGGACAGATATAGAAAATGTATTACAGAAAGTTCTCTCCCTTTCCTTAAATACTGGTTTGATGCTCCCAAATGTTATAATTCTTATTATTTTATTGTAATTATATATGTGCAGATTATTAAAAAAAAAGGATTATGAAGAATGATCTACTTCACTAAACATTCCATTAGTTTGCATGCATGCTTTACTTCCATCATATACTGCTCTTATTATATTAGCAATCAAGCTTGAACTCCATATTCATTCCATAATTCAAGCCTATGCACTTTATTACAGGTAGTCCTTGTTTAGTGACCACAATTGGGACCAGCAACTCGGTTGTTAAGTGAAGTGGTTGCTAAGTGAAACTGTGACTGTGTTTATGATCTTACTTCAGCTTTCCTTTGCTTTACAAGCCTGCAAAGGTCATAAATGTGAGGACTGGTTGTAAAGTTACTTTTTCACCACAGTCGTAACTCCAAACGGTTGCTAAATAATGCAGTTGCTAAGCAAGGTCTACCCATATATGCTTACAAATGTACATTAAACATTTTTTCTCACTGATGCATACCCTCCTTGTGTGGGCCTTTTCCTTTTCCTTTATTATCCTTTTGTTCTGTTGACAGCACTAAAACCCTTCGAAGGTTTAGAAATTCTCTAACATAGCAAACCTGGATGAATGTGTGGAAGATATAAGATAGCATACACATTTAGTTAACACAGGGACAAAGAGGAACAAGTTGGCTTTTATTAAATAACTTAAGAAATGGGTTTTAAAACAGATTCACTTACTTCTTCAAGTTATCTATATCCCATTAATATTAGCCTACCTGGCCCTAAAATTATTCTTAATCCTTTCTCCTTGACAAGGGGAGGTATTCCCAGGCTGGGACTCTGAGCCTCCCTCAAGCCTATCCTTCCAGTGACATTTCTCAAATTCCTCTCTCCAATTCCTTCCTTCTGCTGGAATATAACCTGTGAGAAGGAACCCAGTGTTGTCATCCTTTGATTGGCAGTTCCAGCACCCAATCATCACATTCATATCTATGTATTACTTAATGATCTTATAGTGAGCAAAAACGTGGCCTGCCATCTACCATAAGAGTCACTTCCTCATGAGATGGGTGGTGTCCAAATTTGAAATATAAATAAATAAATAAAGCTGCCCTTCTCAAATGTTGCTCGCTGTTACTTTTCCTAACCCTTTGATCCGAATTCTGCCAAACACATTCCTATAGACACTTAAAAAGCTAATTCCCTCCAATTTTTAAATTTTACATTAACTCCTGCTACTATTCCCTTTGTACAGGGGAAAAATAATGGCATTCTTCCAATTGTCAGGGACAGATGCAATCTTCACATTTTAAACAAGTCACACAGCTATTCCATAAGCAAGCCAGATTCATATGCTAACATTACAGTTTGCAACTTTGTCTCTGTTAATATTTCATTCAAAACTTAAAATATGACTGATACAAAAATGCAGTCCAAGATGCCATATCTTTAAGAAAGATGCCAGACCTTTAAGAAAGATATGACATCTTGGAGTAAAGGTTTTGACAACTCCAAAAAATATTATTCTTACTGGGATTTTAGAGGATGCCAACCATCTCCGGCAAGGCAATATTTTTCTCATGAGAAACAGTAATTTAAACTACTTTGAGTTTATAAAAATCACTTTCCTGTACCATAAAAATAGATAGGGAGAAAGCACATTCTTCCAAATATTAATGAAAGTATGTTTCCAGAGACGGTGCAATTCAGGTAATAATGCCCAAATTCTTAGATATCAATATCTCTTGAACTTGGCCCTAGTTATTTTTACAAGTTTTTGTAAGCCTTATTTGGCTACCGCACATACCATGTACATACACATTGGCTGGAATTATATAACACTCTTTAACAAAATCAGTTAAAAATCTAGGGGTTGCATTTAATACAGCTTATTAAACCTGTTTCAGCCTTGGTTACTTATAATTTTAATGTTAAATATTATGGCTTAATATGTTATATGAACCCAGCCTATTCAGTTAGCTTATAGTTCAATGTATTGTGCAAGCCCTAGAAAAGAAATTAATACAGTAACCAAATCAAGTGCATGGATACGGCTAGCTTATAAAGTCCAAGCTGAGAAGAGTTCATAAAACACACTACAAGTATCCACTAAATCAAGCACAAAATACATTCATTCAGAAGACAGCCACCTCATCACAGCACTTGGCTGCTGCTAATCAATTATTTCCTTTAAATGCTATAGCCTGTTTCCATAGAAACAGACAGCAGCAATACAAAACCTCACATTAATAAAAATACATGTTCTTGAAGTTTTTAGGGAGTTAAATAATACGGAATTGTTAATAAAACATTTGTTCATGAAATAATACAAAAATTAATCTTCCAACAAAACATTTCTATCATTTAAACTGGAAAAAAAATCATATTTTCACTGGCTGGGTTCCAGGAGTCTCTGTAGATTTCAACATTTTCACTAAGGTGTTTTATACACACACACACACACTTCTTTCTGCAACTTCTCGTACCATGAAAAATTGCTCCTGTGTTATTATTGCTACTGTTAATTTTTTCTGCCTGGTAAAATTCCCTGGTTTACAAAGTTATTTAATATATTAATAATAATAACATATTAACAACTATTAATAAAACCCAAATGAAATAAATATGATTCAAAATGTAAGATTATGTCAGTGAAATGAAGAGACTTAAAATCAAAAACTAATTACAAAAATGTTTGGGAGCAGGACAATGGCTTAGGTTAGCACTGAAGAAAGAGCAACAGGTGGCTAAGGCACATTTCCCAGGGGAAATCATTCCATAGGTGGGGTCCCACCTTTGGGAAAACATACTTCCATGTACCCATCCACTAATTTCATATGTGGTCTTTTTAATGGAGGTAGCAGGATCTTGTGCACACTTTAAATGTAAGTAGGCAAGAATAATTTAGTTAAGAATGGTCCTCTGATTTCACAAATGTGTATTAGAAAATTTCTTAGAACTAAGTTTTCTATTCCTAAAGCATTCTTATGGATCACTTAAGTAGTATGCACGCTATAAAATTCTATACTGAATTAAGATTATTTTTGCAACAAATACATACCTTCCTTCGTTGATGTGTAATAGTATGAATTTATGATGATGTACATATTTAGATTCATATAAAAGAAACTAATGTAAATCCAAACTGTATCAACCAAACTTCATTTTAAAATGAGCTTCCATTTGTGCTATCGAGGATTTAATTAAGCAAAAACCAGAATCTACGTAACTGTATAAATATATACCAATCATATATTGGTATATATACCAAATCAATTGTCCAATTGATTAATTGAAATTTAAATCTAATTTTGCAGAAATATAGATAAAATAAAAAATATTAATTCTTACAAAAATTGACTTCAGCAAATGAATGGAAAATGCAAACTTTTACATTACTTTCATTAATTTTAGCTTATTTCTCCCGATATTATAGTAATTGTTGAAAGAGGTACCATATTTTTCCAACTATAAGACGATACTTTTTTCTAAAATCCTTGCCCTAAAAATTGAAGGGCATCTTATTCAAGGAAATCAGCCAAAAATCGCGCGGTTGCAAAACTGCCCATACTTTGTTTCTGCAGGCAGGCTTCCTCCTATTGCTAGCATCCAATCACGAGTGAAATAGCTTGTCTCCCAAACAGACTTCCTCCAATCACGAGCCTGATGTAACTGATGTCAGCTGATGCTGAACAAACCAGTTAGAGGAAGTCTGCAGAAACAAGCTATCAGCAGTTTCACTCATGCTTGAATGTAATCAGTTATGCAAAAGAGCATGGAAATAGAGCTGCAGAGAGATGGTTTGGACCTCCTCCCACCGACTGTATCAGGTAAATGTTAACTAATTACTAAATAAAAATAAGTTCTGCACTATCTTTAAAATATTGATTTCTTAATTTGGGGTTGGAAAAATGGGGGTCGTCTTGTACATGGGGTCGTCTTGTTGGAAAAATACAGTACTTAATTTCACTAATGCAAGGATCACTGTGATTTGATTTAAAAGTTCTTTTGATACTGTGGAAGTAAAATACATTCAAATTCTGAAACATTTATTAGATATGAATTAAGAATTAAGATATTATTTTCATAATTATATACTAAAATTTAAGAATATATTAAAGAATTGAGCAGTAGCATAATTAACACTATACCTTGATTTCTTCTATTTCATCTGGCACTATCTTGTATGCAGATACCGTCCCACCTAATCTGAAATTTGGAGAAGAAAATATTCTCAAAACCAGTAACACATCAGTAAACATGAAGAAATAAATATGTCCATGTTAACAGCAAAAACATATCATTGTGATTAGCTTCTAGGATAAAACTATACTTGGCTGGCCAAGGAATTATTATGTATTATACATAACAGCAATAGCCTACAACATCTTGAATAACATAAGTGGGGCTTATATGTTACCAGATGTAGTGGGTGTTTTTACACAGTAAGGTTCAATGAGGCTCTTACTACAATTAGGTTTGAAATGTTGAATATATATTTGCTGAATTGCTTATTTGCATATTACAAATGTTTCTTTACCATTTTCTTTTTGGCATGTTCCAGCAGCAGATGTTAACAAATAGTAGAAGCAACTCAAGCATTCCTTAAGTCTTATGTGTGAAAATACAGTGTGTTGTTTGCCATTCCACTCTAACAGTATCAAAAAATGGAGGCTCAACTGTATCCGATTAATATTATCTATGGAGTATTTGTGTGATAAAAGGTTGCAACACAGTTATTCCTATGGATTCAAATACTGTGTCCTGAATGGTCCCTAAAATTTCTCCTATGCCTCAGCCACACAGCAACATGAGACTTCAACATGAGTTGAAACAGTTGCAAGATCTGTCTAGTATGTCACATTAAAACATTGTAAAGAGAGTTGTTATACTACTTGCTACTTTTTGTTCTTATTTATCTACAAACTCAGCACACTTAGAAATAAATGAAGGTTAAGGACTTTTATTGTTCGCTTATAAACTAAAATTTTTATTTGTATCACATACACGTGCCCTGTTATACACACTTTCAAATCAGTGTCTAGCTTACCATGCTAGGTTTGCTTTTCAGAATACTATGCAATAGCTCCAAAGTACTAGTAACCTGTTGTTTATAACTTCTAGCAAGGCTTGGCCAGTCTCACCTTGGCACACTCCTCGTACCCCAAGTACTTTGCACCTGGCGTGCTATTGCTTCATCCAGTTCACATGGGAACCATCTCTAGTTTTGAGAACCACTTTGTGTTCTCTGGATCAATCTTTGTTAAGCCTTAGAGGTCTCATTCTTGTAATTTTCTATATGTTGCGTAAGTTGAAATCTTCCAAATCAAATCCTTGTGCTTTATGACTTGTTTTGAATGGGTCACACATACTCCACATTTCATACATTTCTTCATATCTTCACCTATATATGTAGCACAAGATATACTCACCCACCCTTTCAATATATATGACAGATACATATAGTGAAGGTATGGTTTACAGGGCTTTGGAATTTGCTGAACAAGGATATGCCATTGATAGTGATGATTGAGGGGAAGGGAAGTGCTGGTAAGACCAGGAGTAGTTCTGTCAGTGGGATGTGCAGGGGAAAGAAATGAAAAGAAAACGAAAGCGACTGATTAAGGGAAAAGAGAAAAAATGCCTTTTGCAAAATGAGATTCTGTCCTTCCATGATAAGAAATGTGTTCAAGTATTGTGCTATGGGAATTATACTCCATCTCTGTTTTGTAATCAATAGCCTCAGGTGTTTGTCTCCTGCAAGCTTATATGATTGTTTATTAGATTTTTATCTCCTTTTATTTTTGGTCAACTCAAAGCAGCATACACATGTAATGCTTCTGCTTTTTATTTTCCCCACAACAGGGGAGGTGATTTGAGTTGGACCGAGAGTGACTGGCCCAAAATCACCCACCTTGTTTTTATGCTCAAGAGAGAACCATGATTCATGGTTTCCCTGTTTCTAGCCCAGCACCATAGCCACTACATTGCACTGGCTCTCAAAAGCTGCACCTGAGGGTTCACTTTTTTTCATATTTTACTAATTAACTGTGCATAGTATTATGAACGTAATACTAAATATTTTAGCATTAACATATTCTGGATTTGTAGACAGTTACACAGACTACCAGGAGGCGGGCACTACATGACCAGTTTCATCTGTTTTGGAACTATCAGACATAGGTAGCCAGATATTATTCTATAGGTTCAAACCCTCTACCAGGAATTCAACTCAAGGAACTTTGCTGTTTAGATGGCTATATACAGTGCATTGGCAGATTTATTTATTTATTTGATTTATGGAGTTGTCTATCTCACAATAGTGATTCTCAGTGGTGTACAAAGATTAAAACCACCATAACAAGCCCATGACACTTCAGTTAAACAGTAACCCCCCAAACAGAAAACACATTACCAACAGAGCTGACCTAACTGCCTGGCCCAGATGCCTGGGGAAACAGCCAGGTCTTCAGAGTCTTATGGATCTCCAGGGGGGTGCAGCTCCACAGGGAAGGCACAACTCCAGGGTCCAACAAGATGGCACTGCTTGATGGAAGGGACCTGGAGTGTACCCTTATTGCTAGACCTGGTGGGGTGGACAGAAACAATGGGTGACAGGCAATCCTGAAAATCGTCTGATCCTATGCCATGTAAGGCTTTTTAGGTGATAACCAGCATCTTTGATTGGATCTGGAAGACTACTGGGAACTAGTGCAGCTCGCAGAGCAGTAGTATAATATGAGCGTATCAAGAGATGCCCAAAACTTCCCACACCATTGTGTTCTGTACCAGCTGCAGCTTCCAAATGCTCTTTAAGGGCAGTCCTTTGGAGAGCTAATCCAAATGGGAAGTGACAAAGGCCTCCCTGCCCAAGAATGGGCACAACTGGTGTATAAGATAAACCTGTGCAAAGCCCCCCCCCCCAGCCACCTGCTCTTTGAAGAGGAGCCATGAGTCCAAAAGGACTCTCAAGTTGTGCACCACCTCTGACTGGGGAAATGCACCCTGGGCAGGGTTAAAGATATCCAGAGCAGTGGGGTCCTAAAACCTATAGTCACTCAGTCTTGCCAGGATTGCGCTGAAGCTTGTTCTCCCCCATCCAGATGCCCCCAGCCTCCAGGCACTGGGAAGGGACCTTGACAGCATTGCTTGGTTGGCTCAAGGCAAAGATGCACAATTGGGTATCAACAGTAGCTGGGTATCAACAGCATACTGATGATACCACACCGCACCCCAAGTCAACAGATGATCTCCCTCAATGGTTATATGTAGATGTTAAACAGAAGTGGGGAAACAAGAGAGCCTGAGGCACTGCACAAAGCAAAGGCCTCCATCTGGATCTCCCCCCTCCCAACTGGAACTGATCCCTGGAGAAAGCAGAACCACCATAACACTGTGCTTCCCACTCCTAATCCCTTGAGCTGGCCCAGAAGAATACTATGATCGATGGTATCAAAGGCCACTCAGAGGTCAAGGAGGGCCAGGATGAATGTACTACCCCCATTTTGAGCCTGCCAAAGGGAATACTTAAGAAAGGCTCTTACCCGTGCTTGGTCAGGTTAAACCCTTTGTCTTCCTCTGGCAGCATTCTAGGCATCTCTTATGCCGTTTCATCACTGGAATTCCTCTGAAAACCAGGAGACCCTCTGATATCCATGTGTATAGAGAGCCCACACAGATGTGATCCAGTCCAAGGCCAAAATCACCCTCTCATTTCAAGAGGCAACCAAAGCCTTGATTGAACTGTGTATCAGAAGCTCAGGAACAACCCCAAGCTCCCTCTGGAACCCAACAGGGTCCATCAGGTGCCTGGGGCAGACTATTTGAATAGGTCCTGCCTCCTTGCAAGGAGGTACATCCCAGAGAACTCCAGAACCAACAGGGAATGATGACAAGAGACTGATGGCATCTTCCCCCAACTCCAGATATGCAGGTCCTATCTGTTGTGCACATAATTGTTAAATATAAAGTTAAGGCATGATTTTATTTAATGGACCTTATTCCACTGTACAGATCACGTGATCAATCCTGTAGTGAAGAATCATTATAGAGGGATACTAAACAATCTAAGCATGAGACCAAGACCCATGTTTAGTACAACTCACTTTTATTAGAGAGATTATTTATTAATGATTCTACTGAAACTCTTGATCACTCATATAGAAGAGGAGGACTTCCCTCAAAATATGGTAGATTTCTTCAGTGTTTTGAGTATGTACTCCTAGCTTCCAAAATCTTCCTGCTGTTGGTCAGTTTAGCACCCTCTGGGACTAACTCAGCTGCTTATACAATAAATCTTTTGTAATGTATTGTCGAACTGCTCCTGTCTGTGCTCCTGTACTCTGAAGATGCCGGTCACAGATGCTGGCGAAACGTTAGGAAACAGAACTTCCAGACCACGGCCACACAACCCGGAAGATCCACACCAATCTTTTGTAACTTTTCTTTAGCTTAAAGCCAATACATTATGCTCCTAGTGATCTCAGTATCTGTGATATCTTTATCCTAGAACCCTCCTCTCAGTTCTGTTTTTCAGTCTCATTTTTCCAGTTTTTTTCTTTGAAACTTTAAGATGTTTCATTTTTGCCCATCCACCTCTAAATTTTCCCAATCATTCATACTTTAAAATAGTTACATTAACACTTTACTAGAAATAATATGTGTATAATAAATGAATATCCATGATATAGAAATAATGATAAATGAATATCTATGATTATAGGAATTAGAATAAACCAAATAAATAACCAGACCGTAACAGGGATTTTATGGACTTTTTACCATACTAAATGAAATTAACAAGAATTAATGCGAAATGGGTTCATTTCAAGATGCACTTCCATCAACCAATAAATGCAGCTGATCTTGTTATTCTTATTTGAAGTAACTAAAAGTCATAGTCTAGGAAGCCAGCTTCTAAGGTATTGAAAAGACTTTCCTGCAATAAATTATATTTAAAAAAAACTACCCAGAGCTATTCATTGGAAGTGTTCTGTTGTCTCTGCTTTGGAGACAAAACAGATTTAATTTTTTTTAATAGATCAGATAATGGTGGAATTAAAAGCTTTAGTGTTTGAGACACACTCACACATAAAAAAATCATTCAGCTTGAACATTTGGCACACAATGAGTCACAGATGCTGAAACAGTGTTCAAATAAATAAAGATCTTCAGGATATAGTGACTTATCAGTTAACATATCAAGACTTACTAATACAGGATGAAAGAGAAGTCAAGATGAAGTTAAGAGAACAACTGACTGCAGGACATAATTTTCAATGGTTTTCATATGCACAGTTAAAAGAAAATTTTAATATGGATAAAAAGACAACTGGAATTGAAAAATACAAAATGGAATTTGAAACTGAATTATGTACAAATGATGAACATGTAATAGCAAAAATGTATAAGCTTTTGTTAAGATTTGAAACAGAAGAACAGGTTAAAGATTGCATGACAAAATGGGCTACTAATTTTGGATATAACACAAAGATGGACACTTAGGAGAGAATGTGGGTAACTGGTATTAAACTGACACTGTGTCATAATTTAAGAGAATTTTTAAATAAAATGATGCATCATTGCTATATAACACTATAAAAAATGTACAAAGTTATTTCAAACCAGTGTTGGAAATGTGAAAAGCATGAAGGAACATTTTATCAGGCATGGTGGACTTGTGAGAAAGCTAAGAAATTTTGGATACAAATTCATATAACGGTGCAAAGGATTTTAAAGACTAATATTGCTAAGAAACCAGAACTCTTCTTATTGGGACTTATGGACAATGAATTAGAAAATACTCATGGTGGATTGATATTGTATATGGTAACTGCAGCAAGATTACTGTATGCACAACGATGGAAGAATAATGAAATTTCCACAGTTGTGGACTTTAAAAACCACTATATCAGAAGATCTCTATTAAAAGTTTGGACTAAATGCAGACCACTTTTATGCCCTAAGATGCCGATGTGGACCTCTATACAAGAAACCTTCTATAGAACTGAAACAAGAGATAAAAATAAATGGATGAGATACAAAGACTTATTAGAAAAAGAACAAGGAGAATATAAAATCAAATCAAAAGAGCAATTGGTTTTAGAAGGATATACTTTTCAATGGCTTTCTTATATGCAATATAAAGAAACATTTAAAATTGATAAAAAAGAATATGGATTTGAACAGAATAAATAAGAATTTGAAATTCAATTATGTGAAACAGATGAACATTTAATAGCAAAAATGTATAAATTATTGTTGAGAGAAGAAATGGTTGAAGAACAAGTTAAAGAATGCATGATTAAATGGGCAAAAAATATTGGACATAATATACATATGCAGCAATGGAAAAATATGTAGTCTAAAGGATTAAAATTTACTTTATGTTATAATTTGAAAGAAAATTTTTATAAAATGTTGTATCGATTGGTATATGACACCCCAAAGACTATCAAAGATGTATGGGACAATTTCCAACATTTGTTGGAAATGTAACCAACAAGAGGGGTCGTTTTACCATATGTGGTGGACATGTAAAATTGCAAAGAAATTTTGGATTCAAATACAAACCTTGATGCAAAGCATATTACAAATACAGATTCCATTTAAACCAGAACTATTCCTGTTGGGGATAATGGATTTTCAAATAGGAAAACGTCTTATTAGAATTACTCAATACATGATTACTGCAGCAAGACTTCTTTACGCACAATTTTGGAATATCCAGACACTACCAACAATACAAGAATGGTTGTTAAAACTGATGGAAATGGCAGAAAATGATAAACTGACTTGCTTATTAAAAGAAAACTCAAATAACTATTACCTTAAAGAATGGAAACCATTGATGGACTATTTGCAAAATGCAGGTGGGGTGAAGCTTACATGGGGATTTGAAGATTAGAATATAAATGTAATGGGATATGTTTTGACAAAGAATTATTCCTACTTAATGTATTAAAAACTAGCACTTATGATAGTCTGATTATTCCTAAGACCAGAGATAGATTGGAAGTTATCTATTTTTCATATCTTTTTTCTTTTTCTTTTACTTTATCTCACTTTTTCTTTTCCTTTTCTTTATAATTTGTATTTTCAATTTTCTTTTTCATTTCTAACTTTTAACTTTGTAACTTTAAAATTTTAATAAAAGATTATTAAAAAAAAAAAGAAATTTCCACAGTTGGAGGAATGGATTGTGAAAATGTCAGAATTTGCAGAAATGGCAAAGCTGACTTGTTTGGTCAGAGAACAAGCAAAAAACAAACAAACAAACTTTTTTTGAAAGACTGGAAACTTTGTATGGACTTTTTGCTCAAAGAAGAAAAAATGAATTGATGATTTATGGATCTGAAGATTAATAAAGATGTGGACTAAATGAGGGGGTGAGAGGATCCGTAAAATATTTAAGAGGGAAGAGGGACAATAAGATTGTAATTATCTGTTGAAAAGAAGGTCAGAAGTCATTTAAATATTTCTTAACTTCAGTTTTCTTTTTCTTTTTGTGCACTTTTTTCTTCTTTTTTTTCTTTTGATTCATCTTTTTATTATATGAAAATTCTTAATAAATATAAATTTTAAAAAAGATACAGTGTCTTTTCTATAGAATCTGCTTCACAGAAATAATTTAAGTTTTTTAAAGATTCCTTACAACTCTCAGCAATATCAGTTTATAGCAGTCTTTATGAAGAAATTTAAATGCATGATATTTTTACTACTGTTGGGATATAAACAGAAAGTACTTAACATGTAGGTTTCCTTTTCCATACAGTATAGACACCCAGTCCTATGCGTTGACATTTTGAAGTTCTACATTATTCTGTTTATTTTAGCAAGTGGGATCTTTGGAATGGAATGAAAAGATAATAGTTTTTCAAGCATTACCTCTGCCACAGATTCAGAAATGAAGGCTATTCGGTGGTTGTGGTTGTTGTTGTTATTATTATTTCAGTAAATATTATTTGGCAGAAAAATAGGGATTAAACTTTTTTTCCCCTTTTTTCAGCACTTATCCCTGAA
This sequence comes from Liasis olivaceus, assembly GCA_030867105.1. Lineage (NCBI taxonomy): Eukaryota > Metazoa > Chordata > Lepidosauria > Squamata > Pythonidae > Liasis > Liasis olivaceus. The sequence goes on from CM061349.1 coordinate 68,215,898, forward strand.
TTCTAATGTGAAGTTTTTTGATCCAGAGGCTGCAGAAAAGTTTATTGGTTTGGGGTAATTTGAAGTAAGGTAGCAGTAGCAGCAACTTTTTAATGTCATCCCACCCTTTTTTTTTTTAAGAGAGAGAGAGAGGGAGAGAGGGAACAGGGAGACAGATGCATTACCTTGCCTAGGGAGGAAGAGTTTTTGTACTGTATTTTCCGTACAGCTCTTCCAGAAGTGCTATATTGTAGTACTATACAGTTTGGGGGTTCTTTAATTTTATCAGGATTTTCTCATGGGAAGGTCAACAGAAATATGGCAGCAGCTCCACTTGCAGCAGTGAGCCTTCCGTTTGAAAGGTTGAATAATCTCACTTATGTTGATGATTTCTGTCTTGCTACTAGTTCTTTAAACATGGTAAAAGAATTTGCCAAGCAAATAGAGCAATATTTTAAATTGAAAGATCTAGGTATGTTCAAATACTACCTTGGGATTGAAGTGCAAAGAGCTGAAAATGGAGAAATCTAAGTCGAAAGAAAAAGATAGAACAGTTGTTAGCAAACATGGGAATGTTAGATGCGCAACCTGTAAAAACTCCAATGACTTGTGATTTTTTGAAAAATGAAACATGTGAAAAGTTGTGTGAAACACCTGCACTGTATCATTCTGTGATTGGTTCTGTACTGCACCTAGCACAATGGACACGTCCAGATATATCTTATGTTGTTGGGATTTTGAGCCGTAAGGTGGCTAATCCTACAGAACATAACTGGCTAGGATTGAAAAGATTAATGAGATATTTAAAAGGTACAATAGACCTTTGTCTTAAAATGTCAACTAATGGGTCAGAAAAGCCTGTAATTTTTGTTGATAGTTCATTTGCAGAAGAAAGTGATAGAAAGTCCATAACTGGGTTTGTTTGTAAATTTGGTGAATCTACAATTGCATGGAAAGCAAGGAAGCAAACCTCTATTGCTTTGTCTACTGCAGAAGCTGAATTCGCAGCTTTATCAGAAGCAATCAGTGAATTAAGATGGTTTCATCAATTATTCATTGATTTAAACATTCAAGTGTCATTGCCTTATACAGTGTATGAAGATTCCCAAGCCTGTATAGGGTTAGCTAAAACAGAAAACATTAGAGCTCGTACAAAGTATGTTGATGTAAAACATAAAAATGTGAGACAAGCTATGTTAGAAAATTTCATTGATCTTGTGTATTGTGCATCTGAAGCAAATCTTGCTGATGTATTTACAAAATCATTGCCTATTGTACAACATGAAGCAATGTTAGCAAACCTTGGATTAGAACAAATGTAAATTGCTATTGTATTACTGTAATCAGTTGTTTATATTATCCCGTAACACGTGTTGTTGTGTCGCAAACGGGCTGAGAGGGGTATCAGGATTCTCTCATGGGAAGGTCATCCCGTTCGCTATACAACACCGGGTGTTGAGACTACAAAGTATCTTGTGATTCTGTTATGATTTTCACTGCCACCTACTGTATGTGTGTGTGTTAGTTATTCAGTGGGGGTGTCATATTAGCAATATAAGGGGAGGGCTCAAATGCCCAGTAGGTTCAGTGTGTGTAGGTTAACCATGTAGGTTTTTATGGGTTATGTAGTTGTAACTAGTAACCAAGTAGTGAACCTCTTCTCTGAGAATGTTTTTTAGCTAGAGACTTTGTTGTGGTTAAGTCTTGGAAGCTAATAGGAGAAGAAGTCTTTGTTATATGCAACTTGTATTTTGTGAAGTTTTGCATTTTTATCAATAAAGACCAGTTAGTTTATATTTTCTGACTGGATTTTCTTTGAGGAACAAAATATGGACATTGCATTTTGCAAGCTCTCATGCTGATGTGTAATTTTCCTGAGAGCAGGATTTATGGGATTTTTGCTGCACTCTGCGCAACAAGTTTCTGGTTTAGATTTCCCATCATGTTTTCTTTTCTTTTTTCTTTTCTTTTCTTTCGTGTTATGTGTCTTTGTGTGTTTTTCATGATTTTCTTTTTAGGCCTTTAAAAAGTTTGTCTCAATTAAATGAACACATTTTTTTTCTCCTTTTTTTCCTCACTCATTTTTCTATGTGGGTTTTTTCCATATATCATCACTAGTAGTTTCCTGGGATGTAAAAGGGATTAAATGCCCACCTAAGAGATGACTCATACTAACTAAATGAGGAAATTTAAAACCAAGGGGTTTTTTCCCCCCTTTTTTTAAGAAGAAACTTATATTTCTCCACATAAGAAAGATACTTAATCTAGGAAATGGATGAATCAAAATATATTGGTGGAAATAAAAATTCTTGTCAAGGATGCCTTTATACTCTGAGAAGATATTGAAACTTCTAGCAAGGTGGTGATGCGTTTAAAAAATGCATTTTTTTTCTTTCTCCTATAAGTTGTTGAAATGACTTCTTGGACTATCTGTTAGAAAGCTGAAGGTGCTGCACAGCTGGAGACTATGGCATCAAATGAGAAGCAAGTATTTCTCCTCAAAAAGTCAAGGCTTTGGGTGAAACTCTTATTAGATTATCAAGCAAGAGATGTACAGAGAGGGATTTTGACTCCAGGCTTACATTCTGACTTGGCAGCAAGAGAAGTGGAGATTTTAGATACTATACTCTATCAGCAGACTTTCAGAGAACATTCAAAAGTGGATGTCTTAGAAAAAAGTTAAAGAGCAAAGAATTGGTATGGAATTATATGAAAAGAGAAAAGGTTTAGAAGAAGCAGACATAAGAAGAAAGAGATCCCAAGAGGAATCTGATTGGATTCAAGGTTAAGCAAGTTGTAAAAAATACATGTATATTGAATTTCCTTATGTGGAGGATGAAGAGGATCTCTTGTAGTTTCCATGGAGAAATGTTTATACGAACTGGTCCAACTGGAATATGGAGATTTTTTTTTTTAGATTCAGCTTTACAAGTCCCAACCATTTAAATTACTGTAAATTACAACTTCCTGTTGTAGTGGAATTTTTATGGAAATCTGAACATAACCACATTTCGAAGCTACCCAGGAAAGTCAATACCCTAGAGTATGTTGGGGGAAAAAGAGCCTGATTTGCCATCAAGAGTGGTAAGAAAGCATAAAGAATTTAATCAAGTTTGTCTCATGGCCAGACAGCAGAGGATAAGGACTTTCTTTATTGTGCAATATTTTATTTATCTTTTGATGTGGGAGTAAAAACATTATTTGATCCAGAAATTTCTACCAACTGTCTTAAAGAAAGGGTGAATGCTCAGATTCTGATTACTACACCACAGTAGTCCACTGAGAAATAATTTAATGGTTTGGACGGTTAAACAGGTTATTTAAAGATTAGTTCTAAATATCTGTTTTATTTTAAAATAAATTATTTCATTTTTTACATAGTCTATCCCAGGCAAATGTACTGTCTTGAACTCTGCATCCAACTAATTTTGTCCAACTCATTTCCAATATAATTATTTCAGGGTTACAAGCATTATTCCTTTATGAAGACCAAACAAAGCTTAAATGTCTGTTTATTAAAAAATGAACATCCAAGATAGATAGTGACACAAATGTGGAAAATGCAACCTATTCAGATGGAAATAATGAAAACAATGAGCTGGATTCAGACTTGCATTCAGCAGAGTTCCACTATGATAGCAAAAGAGAATGAGAAAACATCTTTCATCAATTTCTGTTCCAAATTCCCTTTGTAAAGATGCTCAGAAAGGTTAAGGGATCCTCTGGAGCAGCATCAGAAGTGGTATTAGGAACTGTTCCCCTCTCTTTAATGTAAAGCCTCTGTTGTATCCAGGTTCCATGCTTTTGGAGGAACATACCCAAATCCAACCCAGCATAAGTGCGGTATTATTAGTAACAGAAAATACACAGCTTGGTAAACATTGCATAAATGTTTTTCAAAAGTATTATCCATTGTAAAACATGAGATATTGGCAAATACCTATGCAAACTCTTGAACAGATGTAAGTGAAAAATTACAGACTCGAACAAAACTTATATATCTCTTTCAAAATATAAAAATAAAGTACACAGTGATCAAACATCTTTCTCCAGTATGACATTCACCAGATGTATTTGGACAGGAACTCCCAAAATGGTTGTATCAGCTGGTAATTTGAGGATTTGTAATCTCAACACACCTGGAAGACACCTAGCTGGGCAAGGCTGCTTTGAACCAATTTCATTATGTTTACCTATTGTCTAATATTCACCCGTATAGTTATGTAAGTAATGTCACTATGTTAATTCTTATACTGACCAAATTTGACGACATTCCTTTCTAGTCAGGTGGATTAATTAATCGTAATTTTATGCTTGAAGTAATGTATAAAGCATTTTCCACTGCTTGGTAATAACAATACTTGGTATTTAATATCAGGATTTTCTCATGGGAAGGTCATCCCGTTTGCTATACAACACCAGATGTTGAGACTACAAAGTATCTTGTGATTCTGTTATGATTTTTACTGCCACCTACTGAAATGTGTGTTAGTTATTCAGTGGGGGTGTTATACTAGCAATAAAAGGGGTGGGTGACATGCCCAGCACGGGTTCAGAGTGTGTTTTGCTTTATACAGTTAACCATGTAGGTTTTTATGGGTTATGTAGTCTTAACTAGTAACCAAGTAGTGAACCTCTTCTCTGAGAGTGTTTTTTTTAGCTAGAGGCTTTGCAGTGATAAGTCTTGGAAGCTAATATGAGAAGAAGTCTTTGTTATATTTTATATTTTGTACGCAACTTGTATTTTGTGAAGTTTTGCATTTTTATCAATAAAGACCAGTTAGTTTATATTTTCTGACTGGATTTTCTTTGAGGAACAAAATATGGACATTGCATTTTGCAAGCTCTCATGCTGATGTGTAATTTTCCTGAGAGCAGGATTTATGGGATTTTTGCTGCACTCTGCGCAACATTTAAACCCTCTTTTTTTTAGTATCAGAGTAGCGGGTAAGAACATTTTAAAATGATTTATATCATCCTTTTATGATTAAAAAGATAACACATATTGTGCTTTCAATATACTACTTATTGGATTAGATTTTTAAAAAACCCAATAGTTCCTTGCACCCAAAGAGGTGTAGATGTGGTTTTTGAACAGCAATCCACCATATGAACTCATTAGTATTTTGTAACCAGTTTGTGACAAGGAATTATTGCACTTTCAGCATGACTTAAAAGTAGATTTGGCAAAAAGATTGCCGCAAAATAAAATATCTGGCAATTGTTAAATTGTGACGTTGCAGCAATAAATGCAGTAAATCTCTCTTAAAAAGAAAACAAAACTTTTCCATACGTACCTGTAAAATAAAAACAAAACAAACAAACAATTCAGGTTGATGGAGATATCCTTGTTATGCTTTAAAGATCTTCATTTCTTTGGTGCTGTAGTTTTTCATGTTGTTTTACAAGGAAATCATATTCTTTCTTAAGCTCTTCAGACTGCTTCTTAACAGCAGTCATTTCATTTGTTGTTTTGTGGAGAGCTTCTGAACTTTTTTTTAATTCTGCCTTTAACTGTTCCACTTTTTGGAGTAGCTTTTCATTTTTTACCCCAGACAAACGTTTACCAGTAGAATTTTTAATTTTCTTCAGTGATTGGTGCAGTCTTTCGTTCACTTCCAAGCACTTTCAGGCAACTTCATTGCTGTTTGCTATTTCCAATTTCAGAACAACCTCAGCTTCCATCTCTTTTGCCAATAAAGTGATAAGGGAAACAGTACATCTCAGTACAAGCCAAAGAAAAAGGGAACATCCTGATATATAAGGATTTCGTTGTGATCTAAAAACTTTCATATGAATGTGATCAAATGCACTGGGGGTCGAATGTGTAGTTTCTTCACTTAAATGAACATTTGAGTACTCCTTCATTCTCTTACTGCATCAAGAAATAAAACAATTAATGTTAACTATAATAGTAAGGAATGCCTTGTTCCAATAGTTTGTAATTTTATTCCATATAGGGATCATAACAATTTATTCCATCTCACTGGCAAAATGAGCGGCATGCAGAGCAACAGCAATAAGGCAATTTTGCTGTAAAGAAACGCAGACATGTTGGTCCCCTGGAAAGTCATGGCATCTCTGAGGGGGGGACCTGCTTCCGGTCCCTCAGAGGGTGCTTCGGTTTGGGCTTTGTGGATGGGGTATGTGTGAACCAGCCCACGTGGTTGGTGAACTGGGGCTGGAGAGTTAGTGTGAGGTACAAACCCTGCTCATGCCATGACTCAGTCAGCCACAGCTTGGTTAGGGGGATACCTGGCCACAACACTCTTTGCAAAGGAGAGGGGTGCTTTCTGCACCTGGAATTGGGTGATTAGTTCATATATGCACACTCATAAAGTTGTGGAGGGGGTCTTTTTCCTCTCCCCTCTGTGTACTTTTTCTTCATTTTCAAAGCTTATTATCACCATAGTCAGAATATATTTCCATTTCTGTGATACTGACAAACCCTTTTGACCATGACTGGTGAAATCAGACACCACAATTTTCTGACATAATTAATTAGGAAACATGAACATTTTAGTGTAAGTCTTAAAAATGGCATATTACAGTTAAAGAAAAAAGAATTCCCTCCTAACTCAGATATATCCACATATTTGATACAGACCCACCAACTTGATACACTTCAACTGCCAAAAAATGTTAAATGTGGCCCTTAGCTATTAAAATGAGCTAAGTGAAATCTATGTGTTGAATTTTGTTGTGAATGATTGAAATATTAAATTGTTTTTAAACATTTTTATTTTAAAACATTTAAGGAATAAAATAAATGACTACATAAAAGGAAAAAGAAGAAAATGACAACGGACATAGTGGATAGAAAATAAAATATCTGTAAATAAACAGAAAATTTACAATTGTCATAAAATTTAAATTTCATTATTTTATTCCGTTGAGTAAATAATTAACTGAATATATAACTGAAATACTGAACTACTAATAATCTTGACTTTCCATTGCAAGAAATCTTAGTTCCTGTTTATTTATTTATTTATTTATTCATTTGATTTGTCCCCGCCCATCTCCCCTACAATGGGGGACTCTGGGCGGCTTACAGTCACTAAAATCACAATACGTAATTAAATTATAAAAAGTTTAAAAATTATAAAAGTTATAAAACTAGAAATTTACAAAACTAGAATAGAATAAAAAGCTAAAAACTCCAAGAGGCCAATAGGCCCCCACGAGGGCCACTAAGGGGCCAGCCAACCCCATTTCTGATATCCTCCCTCCCCACCCCAGGCCAGATGGCAGAGCCAGGTCTTCAATTCCCTCCGAAAGGCCTGGAGTGAGGGGGCCTGTCTCACCCCCAGGGGCAAGATGTTCCAAAGGGTGGGGGCTACAGCAGAGAAGGCCCGCCTTCTGGACCCCGCTAGTCGGAGTTCTTTTACCGCGGGGATCTGGAGCATGCCCTCTCTATGAGTGAGATTTCAGAACAACCTCAGCTTCCATCTCTTTTGCCAATAAAGTGATAAGGGAAACAGTACATCTCAGTACAAGCCAAAGAAAAAGGGAACATCCTGATATATAAGGATTTCTGTCAGGATTAGCCCAGGAAACTCCAGGAGACAGTACAGATTCAATTCAGCAGGGTTTATTGGCTTCAGTCCCGTTACAGAAATCTTCTCAGAGTGAGAGCAAATTCCAGGGTCACCCTCCCAACCTCCCTTGCATTCTTTAGGGAGGGTTCAGTCTCATCCTCTTATCAGTACCCCGTTGCTCGGGCGACGAGAATAAATTCTTGACCCCCCTGTTCCTGACTCTCACAATTTCGTTGTGATCTAAAAACTTTCATATGAATGTGATTTAGAATGTGATTTATTTAGAAATTCATCTAAGTGTATACGCTACTTTAAAAAAAAAAGTTATCTAGGGATATTACTCTGTTTACATAATTGTAAAGCCTTAGAGTACAGTAGTGTATGTTATATTTGTTGCAACAAATTGAGCCACTAATTCATTTTTAAAATCTTACTAAATGAGTCACCTCAATTCAGTGTTAGCAGTCTAAAAATAACTTCATCCAGCTTTACTGTTGTCATTTACACAAGTGCTTAGATGTCACTTTAATTAAAATAAATCTTTCCTTAGACAGTTCATATTCTTTATGCCACATCTTTTACTGACTCCCAAAAAATGAAGACAATTTTCCTTCTAAAGCATAAATAGGGCTGTGCAGCTCTTCGAATTTGAAGGCAAAAAGCTGCTTTGAATTATGAGGGAACACATAATCTGTCTGCAACTCCTTAAAACAGCTGTATCTATTTTCCTGAACAAAGACAAGTCTGGTTTAAGGACACGTAAATACATGTTGTGTGTGTATCTGCTCACTGTGAATCACCTTTTGCCTTAGAAACCAAAGAGCTGCACAGCTCTAATGCATATAATCTTTATTTTTCCCAGATAGATCTTGTATATGGCACATTAAATACCATCTCTTGTCTATGGTATTTAAAGAACAGTAATTTTTGAAAAGTTGAATTAACTCAGAACATTCCAACAATTAACTTAGCTCAACCATCTCAGCCTTATGGAAGATTAGGCAGGGAGGTGAGTACCCAAAGAGCAGTTATTTTACCAGTACAGTACAATGTGCTCAGCTAATGCCATAACAAAAGCTATCTTTGATGTAAAGTACCAGGGATTTAGTGTAAAAAATTATTAAAAGGGCAGTGGGAATCACTAAAGGACTTCATGATGGCTTTTGCAATAAAATTAGTAATCTTTAATTGCTTCATGGTCTGACTGAAGACACAGAACTGCCACTGACCAAAGTATGAAGATACATCTTCACAGGAAATGGAGAAAATACTTTCAAGAAAAGAAATATTAAGAACCATTACTGTCTTAACCATTAGTGGAAGATCAAGATGCACTGTGATTATACTTGAAATAGCCACCTGTGAGCCTTCACGATCAGCAGAACTGATGGAAAAATGAATAGGAGAGGCTCTATGTTAGAGACATAAGGCATTTCATAGCAGAGTCCTGCCTATGCTCATCCAGGAACAGAACCTTGCACACTTCAAGGATGGTCTTGTTTAATGAATTTGCTCAAATGCTGGCAATCATAGCATTTGGACTGCAATAAAAATGCACTGCTGTCTTGAATACTCCAATCCCAGAGAATGCCAAGGTTAGTTTTGGAGTGAGTTTGGGCTTCTCTACAAATACAGAAAATTGTTGCAGTGTTGTTCTGTATCACCTATAGACATATAGGTTGCATTCTATTTAAAAAAGATTTTAAAAGGCTGGCTCAAAAAACCTGAATAAGAAATTCCCAAAAGCTAATGTATCAGCCAGCCATTTCTTGAGTCCAACAAATTTTGAACATCAGAAGTTCTATAATTTGGGCTATATCTGTTGTCAAAATATGAGGAGTAAGTGAGACCAAGATAAATTGCATGCCTCAAGAGGCATGATCAGACAAGTTTGGGCTGGGTACAGCTTAGGGGAAAAATTTGTCAAAAATCAACACAGAAGGAATCTTATTTGCAGTCTTGAGAAGGCCATCATAATTGCAGCCTTGAGAAGGGCACGCTATGCAGCCTCAAAAGAAAGAGGATCTTTTAACACAATTACCTCTAATTTTGGTGGTAAAAATGTATCACCTGTTGTGTAGCAAAAAAAAAAAAAAAAAATCTCAGAATTGAATCAAACTCCAATGAATTGAAAACACTGTTTCCACAACAGAATTGAGCCCTAAGTGAGGTAAGAGATTGAGGGTACCCTATACATGGACCCCCTCCAAGAAAACTCACCAAAAACTAAAAATGGAAGATATGAGTGGGTAACTAAAAGCCAATTATCTATGTAAAGCTAAAGTTGTATCCTTGATGCCTGTTAGCCCTGCAAGGTAGTCCACATAAGAAGCACAACCAAGAGTACTAACTCTATCTTTATCATAAGGTTACATTAATAGAATCTTGCAAGACTGAAAGTATTTCTCCCCACCTTTCCTTTTACTCTCTGGAAAACTAGGGAGGGTTTCTTCGGAAACATTTCCCATGCCCTCCGTCTTTCTGTGGGCTGAGATATCTTTTACATGCCGGTTGTCCAGTCTCCAGCTCTCCCTCCTTTCTCCCAAGGTCATTCTCACATACAATTACAATGCCTCAGAGGTAAAAGGCCCAACAGAGAGACCAAAGATTAGTGCTTAAAAGGAAAATTGCAATCTACAACTTTAACTTTTGCGCTGTGCATAGATCACGATATGAAAAAAAGCATCTTTCAGACAGATAGTTATGAACTAATCTTTTTGCAATAGTGGGAATTTGTTCTGGAGTGTTAGGCAACTGAATTGCCCTCAGTTGAAGACCCTCAAACCCAGGACAGATCATAAACCTCCATCCTTTTTGTAGACAACAGAGTATTTGCAATAAAAATCCTGCATCTGCAGGCTAGGAGGGACAGATTCTGTAACACTTTTTTGAAAGACTTCTCAGACATCAACCTCCAGAGGAGAAGTAATTGTTTGATGCATCTGCGGCTTCTATACAAACGTAAGAGTATAGCCTAACAGAATGATGGTGCAGAACTATGAATTCATGGTTACTGCTTCCTGGATCATGGTACGATAGAGAAAATACACTGTTTCAGAGTTCAAGGCGTTGCTTTGACCAACCCCTTCCTTCTTCCTTGTAGTGGACTGCTACAATGCCCTGGAAATCCTGGAAGAGAAAATTGATGACAGGCCCACCAGTTCCTGAAGGGGTATCTTGGAAAAGGGATCCACAGTTCAGCCTCAAGACCCAGACTGGAAAAGCTAAGGTTAGCCTTAGAAAATACTAATATAGTAAGGTCTTCATCTTTTCATCCTATCTAAAGTTCCAAAATGTTCTTGTATTGGACAGCTTCCACTGCTCAGTTGCTGAGCAGCAGTAAATAAGACCTCTGCAAAGGAGAATGTTATTAAGACAGATGCCTTCATTCTTTTTTTTTCTCAGGCTCCATCAGATTCAATAGAGAAGACTATTTGAACTTGAACTACTTTTGCAGCTGAACTAATACCAACACCATTTGCTATTAGTGAAGCCAATAAGAGGGAATCAAAGTCATTGGTTACAAAATGATTGCAACTTTAGTACTAAAAGGGGACCTATTTGTGTGGAAGACATTGTCATCATTGCCTTCAAGGTGACCATCAATTTTTCAATGACCACTGGGTCTGCAGTAAAAGATAAACAATAACACCTATGGAACTGGGGAGGAGTAAAGTTGTAAGCTGTAAAGAACAGAAATGCCTTCCATCTCAGCATCTGCTGTGAGCATATTTCATTCCAAAACAAGCATTCTAAGTTTAGTACACAGATAGCTTTGGGGTTAGATACAACAATCCTGAACTCTCCTTGCTTACTGCTATTGCTACTGCAAATTATCTTCTGGAAGAGCTCATTTCTTTACAACCCAGGGACCAAACACCAAACATCTGATACACTGGCTTTTTAATTGAGAAGATTATGGTCTCCTGATCTAGCAAGAAATTAGAAGCCATGATAGTGGCAAAATTATGACAGAGTAGAAGAACAGGGAAGTAGAAGCAGATGGCTGGGCAAACTTAATTTTTTTCTGCAGCAATCTCATCTTTAGCAAAAATTTTTGACAGGTACCTGTAAAGTGCTTGCAGGATTGGTACCATTTAACAACGTGCCCTTTTTTCAAGAAAAAACAGGCTTAGGCTCAACAGCAGCAAAGAGCTTACAAAAAGGTTCTACCTTCAGTGCCATAAGACATCAGTAAAAGCAGAAATCCAGTGAAGTATCCAAAAGAATATGTCAAAGTAAAAAAAAAATAAAAGAATGAAATTGTACAATGCTGGCTCAACTGTAGAAAGTTTCAAAGCAAAGTTCTGCACAATAGCAAAATCCAAAACCGACTACTTATATACCATGAAGAATAAATTACCTTCTTGTAACAGCAGTTGAGGTTTGTACAGATGGCATTATGTTTCTTAGATCTTAACAAGACGTTCTCACTGCAAAAGTTCTTGTTTTTCCTAAAGCATAGTATTGCACCTAGATCACTGACTTTACTCAAGAATCTATGTCTCGCACATTAACTACAACAAAAAGATGTATCTCAATGATAAACTGAATTATATTAAACAGAGCATAAATAATGGTTCAAAATTGTCATGTGAATTTGATTTAAACTGTAAATTTACAGATGCTTGTTCAAAAGCGAACTCATTACAATTATTTTTTCAAATTCATTTTGGACTAAATGACAGAAAGAGCTTTGAAGTAAATATATAAATGGCACTTTATACAAGTAATATTAAAATAGTAAACCTTGATTTAATGGACTCATTTTAATGTAACAGGCAAAAGCTGTCTGTACATTGTACACTTCTGTGAATGTATTAAATCCCATTTGCTATTTTAAATGAGTAAAATTATTAAAATCCCCATGCATAAAGTCCCATTCACATTTAAGTCTTCTTCCCCATCATTAATTTGTAAAATCAAGGATTTATTTATGCTTGTTTGAGAATGCTTGCTGATTGTTTGAGAATTTGTGGCAATCATTGCTCCTCTCTATATACGCGGTTTCAATGTCTCACTGCTACTAAACTCTGGGAGACAATTCTGCATATAACTGGTGATTAAAGAGCCCCAAAAAATGGTAAGACATTAAATTCCATTATCCATTTTTAATATGAAAAAATAATTTGACTCATAAAAGCTTAATTTTTTTTCATGGGTGCTCACACAGAAGTTGTTTGCACTGGAAAAGTGCTCTCTAGTAATTAATAGCTAAACAAAGCAGAAACCTGACACTCTCAAAGAAAATGAAGTGAAAAATATTGTAACTATATTTTTTTCAAATCGTATTTCTCCTATAACACAGTGGACTCTGTGGATGACTTTAAAGTATTTATACTGTAGGCTAATCTCAAGGGTTTTAATTCTAAAAAGTTTCTAAACTCCATACTACTTCCAAATCTAAACAGACCCTTAAAATGGTTCTGCCACACCAAATGAGAAAAAAAACCCAACTTGCTTGCCTGTTTATAAAGGAGTGATTTTATTTATTTATTTATTATTTATTAAACAAATTTATATAGCTGCCCAATTCACACACGGTGACTCCAGGCGGCTTACTGAATTAAAATCCACAATACAAAAAGTCCATCAGCGCCCCCACAGCAGCTACAAACACAATCAAATCAACCACTTGATCAGCTCTGTATCAACCTGGGGTCCCCAGGCCCGCTGGCAAAACATCTTCAGGGCCTTCCAGAAACATATGAAGGTGGGGATCAGTCTTATCTGCGGGGGAATGATATTCCATAGGAAGGGAGCCACCACAGAGAAGGCCTTTTTTGTGGTCCCATTAGATGTACTCCCCTCATAGATGGACACACAACATACCCTGCCTCCTCACTCTGGTGGGCTGAGTAGGTGTAACTGGGGAAAGGCGGTCCTTCAAATTTTAGTTTGTTCCAACTAATTTAACTTTAAAGGCCATTTTGAGATATAGTTGATGGGCTGATGATTCCCCAAAGTATAGTTGTTTATTATAATAGGGACTACAGATAGTCCTTGGGTTACGAACACTCATTCAGCAACCATTCAAAGTTACAACAGCGCTGAATGAGGGGGATTTATAACCAGTCCTCAAAGTTGTAGCCATCGCCATGCGCCTGCAGTCACGTGATTATCATTTGCAACTTTTCCTGCTGGCTTCCCACAAGCAAAGTCAATGGGGAAGCAGGCAGGAGGCTGCAAGTCACTCTGGTAAATCGCTCCTGCTCCCACCACTTTTTCTCCTGAGGAGAGCCCTTGGGTGGCAGGGTGAGTGCAGGCCCAGGCTGTAGCACCTACCCTCTCTGCCTGGCTGCACTTGTGGCACAGCACCCAACCTCTGCCCACCTGGCTGCACTCATGCTGCAGCACCCCCCCCACCTGGCCACACTCATGCCAGACCCCCTTGCTTGCCTGCACTCTGTAGCACTCACCTGCCAGCTGGCCAGCTTGTGAGCCACCAAAGGAAAGGCTTGTTGTGACCAGGATTTGCAATTTCCTATCAGCTTTCTCACTGACTTTGCTTGTTAGAAGCTGGCAGGAAGTTGCAAGTCATGGTTATGTGAGGTCCTTGTTTAATGACCCGTGATCCTCACTTAGCGATGGCAACAGGGACTGCTAGGGTTGCTGTCACTAAGCAATATGGTCATGTGACATCGCACTTTACAACTATATCGATTAGCAATGGAAATTCTGGTCCCAACTGCCATTGTAACCTGAGGATTACCTGTAGATAATAAATTCTCCCTCTTACTTCAACCTGAAGACAATATTTTTTCAATGGGGAAACACAATCTCAGAATAAGTGCTCCTTTGGGATGACCCAGAAAGTGTTTAGCACTATAACAATCAATGAACTACCATAAAGTTATTTCATCCATCATATAGACATTTTGCAACCTTCTTGGAGGTATCTGGAAATTGGTCACATAAAAGAGGAGCAGTAACACCATGATTGTAAGAACACTTAAATATTCTGACAATTGGTACAATGAACACCTTAGCAGTACATGTTATACAGGTTCAAGCTAAATATCAGAACATACACAACTGAGATTTTTGTAAGGGAGGTTGGTATATCTGCCAGTTGCCATCCTAGAACATCAAGTTCAGGCCAGAAAGAAAAGTATCCTATGTGGAACATGTTTTTAAAAAAAACCCTCAAGGGATTGTCCAGGAGAGAGGGAAACTGTACCGTATATACGTATGTTATATATAATACAGATCATTCATATATACATGAATAAAATATCTGTAACTCAGTAAAATACAAAGGTGATTTTTCATGGACTAGAACTCAGGTCTTCTTCTAGAAACAGAGTCCTTTTGTCTAAGGAAGGATTCTGATCTAGATGGGACTTCCCTCCAGCTTCTCATGCCCTGACTGTACCCTGCAGTTTTTCATGAACAAACTGATACTGGACTCCAAAACCAACAGATGATCTCACCCTGTGGGTTCATGGAGATATTAAACAGAAGTAAGAGCATCAAGCCCTGAGTCACCCCACAAGTGAAAGGCTAGGGGCACAATCTCTCTCCCCCTGTTAACACTGCCTGGAACCAACCAACCATGGAGGAAGAAAGGGAAACTGGGAAACATACATGCACTGGTAAGCATTCACCCATCCTGCCCTACTGCCCCCCCCCCCAAGGGTCACTCTGATCTCAAGGCAATACAACAAACAAGCAAAATAAAACCGAACAAACACACAAGCAAACTCCAAGCCCTCAAACTAATTTGCAGGCGCCATCTTGTTAATAACGTCTAGTAAATGAGACATTCTTAGATGGCTCCACTGTGACTGATATACTTGTTTCTCCATGGGGTTTGTATATTTTTAAAATCTTTAATAATATTTTTATTTCAATAATTACTTTTAATCTTTTTATAATGATTTTTTTTACCTATCTGCTGTTTTATCTAACTGTTGTATGGAGCCCAGAGTTGCTTTGTGTGAGATGGATGACCATATAAATATGGTAGGTAGGTAGGTAGGTAGGTAGGTAGGTAGGTAGGTAGGTAGATAGATAGATAGATAGATAGATAGATAGATAGATAAGCCTCCAATGTGTGTGATATGAATTAGATGCATGGAAGTTGATGTTATATAAGTTCACCAGTCGTTGCAAAGAAATCATCAAATCAGTAACACTCTCCAGTCAAAGTACATAGTTTAAATGTTGTCTAGGAATATGCAAAAGATTTGACCAGAGTATTTCAACATACCAACCTGTCAGTAAGCATATTCTCCTCTTGGAACCAGTGCAAACAATTTCTGACCACCGCCTAATATATGCATATTCTCCATGACAACAACATACTCAATTCACATTAATCCCCAAAGCAGTATTATATTTTTACTAGCTTCAATAATCTTTCTTACTCCACTGGCTAAAGAGCAAGATTAAACCTGAGGGTTCCTTCCAACAGCGTTGAAGGCACTGGGACATCAGCTGTCAGACAGATATAAAAATAAATATGCACGGCTTGAAATTGAAAGAGGCTGGTAGAGGCCCAAAGGCTTGTCTCTAAACTTACCAGGCACATTTCACCCATACCTGATGTACAGGAAATCTTCCCTTCTACCCCCCAACAACTCTTATTCGCAAGCATAAGCGTCCCTTCAATAGAGCAGCTTTTAGGTGAGGTAGCCTTTTATGATTTGTTCACTATAAAACAAACACCTTAATTCTCCCTAATGCTT
Source organism: Liasis olivaceus (assembly GCA_030867105.1). NCBI lineage: Eukaryota > Metazoa > Chordata > Lepidosauria > Squamata > Pythonidae > Liasis > Liasis olivaceus. Next base: position 68,232,108 of record CM061349.1, read on the forward strand.
AGCAGCAAACATCTTTAAAAATAGCAGAAATGACTTTAAGAGATTTGCAATGGCCTTAAAAGGAAAAAAAAAAAATTAATAAAGGTCTTGGAATTTTGGAATAGGAAGGATTTTATGATAGGAAAAACTTTTTTTTGTATATTGACATGAGCAAACAAGATTTCACTAGTGATTTCACTGAAAGAGTAAAAGGTCAAGAAAAATCTCTCTTTAACTCTAAAATTAAGCATATATAGTGCCAAAGGAGATAAAAATATAGTAATTCAAAATACAAATATAACCCAAAATGGATCTCCCGTAGAAAATCTTAAAGGCTATATAGGATACTTGGCAGATACAAGGTGATAGATCTGCTATCAATAAAGAAGCAACTCTGATGGAAAGAGGCATCAATATGTATAAAACATGCAATGTATTAAGCATGTACAGCTAATATAAGCATCACAAATTATGAAGCGTTAAGTAGAAGACAGGGAAGAAATTAAACTTTTCCCTATTCCTCTAGAGAATAGACAACTCTTGCAACAGATATTACCTTTGTGCCAATTTTGCTATCTGTAAAAGCCTGCTTCCTGCAAATTCCAGTTTAAATCTGAAGCTGAAGGGGTATGATAAAGCCTCCTAGTTTCCATCCTATCATCCAGTAACTTCTGCTTTATTTGCAAAAGCACCAACTATTTTTCTCTCCAGCAGAAAGTAAAGATTTGGGAGGATCTGTTTGTTGCATATGTGCCAAATCCACATGCTTCTGCTTGAGGAGATGAGTATTTGAATGTTTGAGTCACCAACCTGGTGTCTACTCTGAAGGGCTGGCAATGAAAGTGGGGGTCAGAGCTTGCCTACCCATTCATTACAAACTGCATTTATTTAACAGTCTTATTTTTATTTTTGTGGTTCATATATTTATTCAAGGATATTTAACCAGTGTACATATGTTTTCAGGACAATGACTGACAATAAAGACACTGTGTTAAGTGAAGGGTAAAGACAATCTCTTCCCAAACTACTGTTTTAGATACAATAATTCATAACAAAGCTTTATAAAATCACTGTCTACATTACAGACTTAGAGAATATTTTTCTCTAGAATATCTTCTTAAAAGCACAGAAAGCAGTGCTATCCCATGAAGCAGCAATCAAATCTTCAGGTTGCTTTATTTATTCTAAGCCTAATGACATAATAGAAGAAAATATATGTAGCCCAGGCTTGCATTGTGGAGTCCTTGGGGTTCTCTGAGCTTCGTTAACCAAGTTCAGAGAACCCCAAGGACTCCTAGTGACCTAACTTGCAAGGCCTATTCATGCATATCACTATCCTGGATAAATGTAAAGGTAAGTTTTGAAACTCCTTAGATCAGTGTTGTCCAAACTTGGCCACTTTAAGATGAGTGGACTTCAACTCCCATGCTGGCTGGGGAATTCTGGGAGTTGAAGTCCACTCATCTTAAAGTGGCCAAGTTTGGACAACACTGCCTTAGATTAAGCTGGAAAAATATTTGCTTGACTATTTATCTATCAGAGCTATGTGTGTGTGTATGTGTGTGTGCGCGCACATGTATATATGTATGTATGTTTCAAGGCCTTATTCCTGCAAATAAATGTAGCTGTTACAGAAGTTGCTCTAAGAAACATAAAGGAATAACCTGTCTAAAGCATTGGTGGCACTACATTCTGAGTCAGGAGCATGTAAAACAGAGTTAAATGCTGTTTTTTGTTTTGTTTTTCTTAAAGATAGCGAAATTAACATTAATGGAAATATCAAATGAAAATATAAGCATTTAACTGGACATAATTTTTACTTTAATATAGGCAATATTTCTCCAAAATAGCTTGGTGTAAAAGTGGAGGTTTCCTTTTTCACCACATCTCACAAGTTGATTTTTTCTAAATAAGGAAATCTAAATTTGTAGATCTTTCACAGCATAGTTAGGTGTTTTTCCTAACACACCTTAAGTAACAGTGGTATGATCTTCAAAGTTTAAAATAACAGGGTATGGCATTTTTAGTTTAGCTAATAATCTAAATAAATAATAAATTTATTTAGTTATTTAAGCTAATAAATAACCTTAAAACTAAACATTATTCTGACATTTATTTAAATAAATTATATAGCTACCCAACTCACTGAGGTGACTCTAGATGGTGTACACAATTTATAAAACAAATTATAAAAAGCCTATTATACCACATACCTAGGGCAGGAAAAAAATTACTGAAACAATAACTAAACAACCAGCCAGCAAAGCTCATTTAACCTTCCACCCCCAAAGTCTGTGAGAATATTTAACCTGTATATTAATGATATCCCAAAGTCCCTTCACTCAACCAATATGCATATACCTAAAGTTAAAAATAAACATGTAAATATTCTGCTTTACACAGATGACATAGTATTGATGTCATACACCCAGGAAGGGATGAGAAGACTGCTGCGTAGGTTTAGTTTATACTGTGCGCTCAACTACCTGAACATCAATAAGTCAAAGACCAAGGTAGTTGTTTTCGGGAAGAGGTAGACTAGGTATAACTGGAGCCTGGATACAGAACATATAGACCAGGTTAAGTCCTATTTATACCTAGGACTTGTTTTTACAGAAACAGGCTCCTGGCTCCCACATTTTAAGAGGAGTTCTTTAAGGGTTACAGCCTATGCCAACACCATAAGGCAGCTCATCCACCACAGCTACCCAGGTTCTCTAATTCCAATCATAAAGGTATATAACAGCAAAACAGTCCCAGTGATTACATATGGCACAGAACTATGGGGATATATAAAAGTCCCCTTATTGGAACGTGGAAGTCCACTTTCTTGAAATGCATCTTGGGGGTGGACAAATCTACTCCAACTCCAGCAGTAAGGACAGAGCTGGGTATACCCCCTATAGAAAGCCATTTAGTAATTAAATTATTCAACTATTGGCTGAAGATCTTATCTACAGGCCCAGATAAATTACCCAAGTTTTGTTTTGAAGAGCAGTTGTATAATATGCCTTCTTGTGCTTGGGTTGTCCAACTCTCAAATGTCATATCACAATATGGATTGTCCATCCAATTCCCAGTCCAATCAGATCTGAAGGCCAAGAAAAGTTTCAAACAAAGGGTCATGGAAGCGGCTGCCCAAGAGGATATTGCATCCCTTAAGCATGTTAAGTCCTTGAAGTGGCTGGCTAAGCACAAATCAACCTCCCAGCTAGAAAAGTATGTAACAGCTCATATACCCCAACATCTTAGAAGAGCTTTTTCAAGAGCTTCGTTTTGAACAACTAGACTCCATGGTAAGATATGGGAGGTTCCATGGAGTTCCATTTGAAGAAAGACTGTGTATCTGTGGTGTGCCAACTGTTGAAGACATTGCACATATCCTCTGATTGCAAACTATATTCAACAGAAAGGACTGTTTACTTAGATTTCTACTTAAAAACTAAAAAACACTAGGGTACCCAGGAGAAACTGTCTTACTTTTTGCAGGGGCGAATCTGCATATCACTAGTAAGACTGCACTCTTTATATCAGAGGTGATTTTGAAGAGGACAGAATATTTAGATCAGATTGGAGTTAACTGCAGGGGTGATGACTTATGAATTTGTTCTACTGTGTGTGTATGTATGTATGTATGTATGTATGTATGTATACGCACGCACGCATACTTGTATACTTGCATTGGTTTTATACTTTTGATATGGTCAGATGACTAAATCAATAAAGTTTCTGTTCTGTTCTGCCCAGTCTTTAACTCCTTAAGAAAGGGCAACAGGGCCAGGGCCATCTAGGTTTCCAAGGAAGTGCTATTCCACAGGACAGGCACAGTGACACCAAAAGGTGTACAGAGAATCAGGGAGATGACTTTGAGGGAAACCGGCAAGAACCATTATTGTATACTGAAGAGAGCTGAAACAGTATTTAAATTCTGGGAAACAAGTTAGTATTCAGAAGAGACAAGCTGGCTCTCCCTGATTCACTGGGATGCAAGAAGGAAGGGATGTAAAGCACAGTCAGGCTTGCGAGATATCATTATTATAGCCTATCTCAATAAAGTACTGTATAGTCCTAGTCTTCCTGTGGAGTCTGTTTCCTGATCTGGTCTACCCTGAAGGGCTGACATTATGACTGAGCTGATACTGAAGCCAAAAGCTACTGCTGCCTGAGGATATGTACATTCAGCAAGCACATTTTCTTTTAGGAATTCTTTGATTTTCTCACTTTCCAGTATTTTCCACAAATATTTCAGTATGTATTTATAACAACTTTGTTGTTTATTGTTAATGATTTGTTTAATTCAGTATTTTATATTATATAAATATGTGGATGAGGGAAAAGACTCATGACCATTTTGTTTTTCCAGCACAAAAAACAATATATGCAGAAACCAATCTGTTCAGTACCTGAATATAGTCTCATGTTCAATTCTGAGGATTGAAGCAAAGAAATCTAGGTTAATTTTCTCTCCCTCCCACAAACCTATTCTCAACTGTGACATACAGAAGATCAGAGAAGCTTACATCAAAGCAACAATAGAGAGAAAAGAATTTGTTCTGCACTTGATTCTTTTCTTAAAGACATTCTTGTGTGAATCCAGGAGAAGCTGAAATAGAAAAGCCTTGGTACCCTAACTTGAAATTAAATTCATGTAGAAGCTGAAGCTCTTGGTTTATGAGCAACCATTTGTGCTTGTCAGCCTGTATGACTCAAAGGTGAAGGGTATATATGACAGGTTCTTTTGGGGAAGTGGTATATACCAAAGACAAGAAGTGAATTTTCCTTTTCCCTTTGCTGAAGGAGAGGATTTATTGTACAAAAATACAGGTGAAACTCGAAAAATTAGAATATCGTGCAAATGTTCATTTATGTCAGTATGGCCACTCAAAAGGTGAAACCAATATATGAGATAGACACATTACATGCAAAGCGAGATATGTCAAGCCTTACTTTGGTATAATTGTGATGATTATGGCGTACAGCTTATGAAAACCCCAAATTCACAATCTCAGAAAATGAGAATATTACATGACATCAACAACACAAGGATTGGAAATAGAACAATATTGGACCTCTGCAAAGTATAAGCATGCATATGTACTCAGTACTTGGTTTGGGCCCCTTTTGCAGCAATGACTGCCGCAATGCGGCGTGGCATGGATGCTATCAGCCTGTGGCACTGCTGAGGTGTTATGGAAGACCAGGATGCTTCAATAGCGGCCTTCAGCTCCGCTGCATTGTTCAGTCTCATGTCCCTCATCTTTCTCTTGGCAATGCCCCATAGATTCTCTATGGGGTTCAGGTCAGGCAAGTTTGCTGGCCAATCAAGCACAGTAATCCCATGGTCATTGAAGCAGGTTTTGGTACTTTTGGCAGTGTGGGCAGGTGCCAAGTCCTGCTGGAAAATGAAGTCAGCATCCACATAAAGCTCGTCTGCGGAAGGAAGCATGAAGTGCTCCAAAATCTCCTGGTAGACGGCTGCGTTGACCCTGGACTTAATGAAGCACAGTGGACCAACACCAGCAGATGACCCGGCTCCCCAAATCAACACAGACTGTGGAAACTTCACACTGGACTTCAAGCATCGTGCACTGTGTGCCTCTCCATTCTTCCTCCAGACTCTGGGTCCTTGGTTCCCAAATGAGATGCAAAAGTTGCTCTCATCAGAAAAGAGGACTTTGGACCACTCGGCAACAGACCAGTTCTTTTTTTCTGTAGCCCAGGTAAGACGCTTCTGACGTTGTTTGTTGTTCAGGAGCGGCTTGACAAGAGGAATACGGCATTTGAAGCCCATGTCCAGGATCCGTCTGTGTGTAGTGGCTCTTGATGCACTAACTCCAGCCTCAGTCCACTCCTTGTGAAAGTCCCCAACACTTTTGAATGGCCTTTTCCTGACAATCCTCTCCAGGCTGCGGTCATCCCTGCTGCTTGTGCACCTTTTTCTACCACACTTTTCCCTTCCACATAACCTTCTATTGATGTGCTTTGATACAGCACTTTGGGAACATCCAACTTCTTTTGCAATTACCTTTTGGGGCTTTCCCTCCTTATGGAGGGTGTCAATGATGGTTTTCTGCACAACTGTCAGGTCAGCAGTCTTTCCCATGCTTGTGATTCCTACTGAACCAGCCTGAGAGACCATTTAAAAGCTCAGGAACCCTTTGCAGGTGTTATGGATTCATTAGCTGATTAGAGTGGGACACTTTGAGCCTAGAATATTGAACCTTTTCACACTATTCTAATTTTCTGAGATTGTGAATTTGGGGTTTTCATAAGCTGTACGCCATAATCATCACAATTATACCAAAGTAAGGCTTGACATATCTCGCTTTGCATGTAATGCGTCTATCTCATATATTGGTTTCACCTTTTGAGTTGCCGTACTGACATAAATGAACATTTGCACGATATTCTAACTTTTCGAGTTTCACCTGTAAGTATCTATTTCCAAACAAAATTGAGGACATAGAATTATAGGGTTGGAAGGGACCTTGGAGGTCTTCCAGTCCAATCCCCTGCCCAGTGCAGAAATCCTCATATTGTGCCAGCAAATAGTTGTCCAATATTTTCTTGAAAATTTCCATTGATGGAGCACTCATGACTACAGGACGCAGGCTGTCCTATTGTTCTCACAATCAGGAAATTCCTCCTTATTTCGAGTTTGGATCTCTTACTGTAAAGCTTCCGCCCATTGGTTGTTGTCTTACCTTCAGTGCTCTGAAGAATAAATCCACACCTTCTGCCCTGTGACAGCCTTCATGTATTGGAAGACTGCTATCATGTGTCTTGTTAGCCTTTCTTCTTTGGGCTAAATATACCAAGTTCATTTAACCACTCTTTGTAGGATTTAGACTCCAAACCTCTTATCATCTTTGTTGTTGTTATTTGCACTCTTTCCAGTTCCTCAGCATTCTTTCTGTATTGTGATGACCAGAACTGGACACAATATTCTAGATGTGGTCTAACCAGTGCAGATAGTAGAGTGGTATTATCATTTTCTGTGATCTTAACACTATATCTCTCATGATGCAGCCCAAAACTGCATTGGCTCTTTTGACAGCTTCAGCACATTGCTGGCTCATGCTTAATCTGTGGTCCACCAAGTTACCCAGATCCTTCCCACAAGTACTACTCATAAGCCAGGTACCACCTATCTTGTACCTGTACATCTGGTTTTTCCTGTCGAAGTCCAGAATCCTACACTGAGCAACATTTTGTTGGATAGGGCCCAATGTTCAAGTCTATCAAGATCCTTTTGAATCTTGAGCCTGCCATCTGGGGTGTTAGCAATCCCCCTCAGCTTTGTATCATTTGCAAATTTTATGAGCATCCCTTCTCTTCCCTCACCAAGGTCATTTATGAAGATGAAAACTGAAATACTGTTTATTCGGTCAATGACCAGCAAAATTTAAAAACAACAACAATAAAGTAAAATCAAATAGAAGAGATAAAATACTAGCATAACAAAGGTAAAATAACACATTAAAATGTGACATACACTACTATAATGGTGCATTAATTATCTGTGCAAGTGTAAATCTAAAATATTACAATCTATGAAGTAAAATATATATCATTTAAAAACAAGATAGCTAGTATGTATTAAACCTAAAGTGATAAATGAAACAGAACTAATTATTTCTGTAACCAGTTATGGCTCATTTTCATCACGGCAACATAGAATTTGGCTACTACACAACTGATAAAGGGTTTCATATCTTCTAGAAGATGGTTCACACAGAAATTGTCTGGCCTTCCTGGAAATTTACATATTAGAGGCAGAAGATAAGCAGACCTGATATTTCTGTAGAATTTACAATGTAATAATATATGCGAAATGGTTTAGATCTCCTTATTGCCACATGGGCAGGTATGCTCAGTTAATAGGGTTTTGGAGTATCTGACTTGTAGCAATGCAGATGGTAAGATGTTATGCCTGGCTTTGAAAAATGCTATCCTCAGCTTGGAGAAAGTTAGATTTTATAGATACCTTGCTGGTTCCCAAGTGCCCTTATTTATCCAATTTCTGCCATGTTGGGGTAGCCTATTAACTTCACTCTGAAACTCCATGTCTCTTATTCTTTGGGTGAGCAGTTGTTTGGCTTGGTTATATCCTAAAGAAATTAGGAATGGTACAGAAAGCCCATAATGCCAACTTCTGCTCTATGGCTTGTTTCTAGGGAGAAGGAAAATTGTCTATTAAAATTGTCTGTAAAGGGGTCAGTCCGACTGGGAAGAATTGGATTCTGAGCCAGTAGTTTATCATCATCCTCCAAACCCTTCGCTGGATTGCAGGCATTCCTGTCTCAAGCATTAACTGGGCATTTGCTGTTCCATTGGGTGCAGCAAGGATTTATCTCAAAAATTTTGTTTGCACTGTTTCCAGTGCATTCTTCTTCACATAAATTCCTACTTGTGCACCATAAAGGATTTGGATTTATGAAGATGAATATCTATCTTTTTCTAAATCTTATTCACTATATATTTTATTCTATAGCTATTCTTATTGGTTTCTTTGATTTTACTATGCTAACTTCTATAGTTTCTAGAAGTTTCTATAAATTTCTTTTCTTCCTCTTCCCCTTGTCTTTTACAGACAGACTTGAATTGCCCACTTCTACCTTGTTATCAGGTTATAAATAGTCTAGTCCTTAGCCACCCTTCCAGCAATGGAGTGCAGAGAAACTAAGGTTCTTTTCTTCTCAACATAAGGCATAGCCATTCTTTAGCATGCCCAAGGTTTGGCTGCCATGGTTGTTGGTTGATGTTTTTCAGGCTTTTCAGCCAGATGTCTGGCCTGAGTTGCTGCTGGGACTTTGGCATCTGTCAGCTTCTGGCTGGGAAAGCTAGCTGTTGGCACTGCTGCAGACTTTGGCATGGTTGCTAGGCTCTGCCTCTCTGTTCACATTTCATGGCTGCTTGAACTTATAAATCAACTTCCACTTCCTCTGTGGCTCAAGTTGCCCACTGTACACTCACTCACTGAGCCAGCTTTGTCCTGAGTATCTCTTGGGTTAGCTCAGCTCCAAACTGCAGTGTTGTCCTTTCCCCTTCTCACCAACATACACACAAATGCAATCTCTTCTCTCAGCACACTCACATCCAAGTCTGGAAGGTTTCTTTTGTAGCTGGATCACTAGAAATAGCCCAGCAATTTCAAGTGCTAGAGTGTTTACTTTACTGGGTCTAGAGCATAGTAACAGAATATTGAAAACCTGCCAGAATTTCCCTCTGTGCCCACTATAACAAACAGAATGAAGACAGGGTTATTTTGAATCTTTTTATGCTCTCCCCTTTCCCACGACTAAGTTGTTTAATCTCACTTAGCAGTTCTAGTATGCTTTCATCATTATCTCCACATACCTCTACACTACAGGTGTCAAACACACAGCCCACGGGTCGCATGAGACCCACAACACTCCTGAGTGTAGCCCAAACCAGATTAAAATGCAATTGGGTAATATTTAATAAAATAAAATGAAATGAAAATACAGCAAAACATGGATTATACTACATTTTAAAACTAAATAATAATACATTTAGTCACCAATCACCAAAACTTTGTGTTCATGACTCACGAGGAGGCCTGCATAAGCTCGCTGCCCCAGCTTAATTGCAGCAGGCATGATTGCTTGGCGCTGCCGTTGTGTGGGCTCAGCAGGAGCACCATGTGACAGGAGTTCCCTCTCAGTCTTTTTTTTAAAAAACAATTCATTACAATATCAAATTCAGAAAGGGAGGGAGGGAGGGAGGGAGCAGGGGAGGGAGGGGAAAATCGAATGCTTACAAAATATTGATTGCAGTTATCAGTGACTAGTCAGTTTATATTATAATCTATAAACATGTATGTGTTGAGACAGTTTGGTGCAATGGTTAAGGCGTCAGACTAGAAACCATGAGATGGTGAGTTCTAGTCCTGCCTTGGGCATGAAGCCAGTTGGGGTAGCCACTTTTCTCACTCCTGAGAAAAAAGAACTACCAAGTTACTTCTGAAAAGTGCTGCCAAGAAAAGTGCAGGGGGGCAGTTGCCAGGAGTCCAAAAGCACTTGAAAGCATAACTTTGAAGCGTGTATGTGACATACTTTCTAGTTTCTATACTTTAATTAGGAAATACATAAATATTTTAATATGTCACTATTACATGCATTCGCAATTTACTCATATACTTGTATTGTGGTACACAAATTTGTACTTGGTTTGGGAAAAGCTGCACAAAACATTATTTTTCCTTGCACAAATGGGATGTCAGAAATTAGAGCAAATATTTCAGGGAGGTGATAAATGGAAGTAGGAGGTGGTTTGCACAATAATTCGACAGTAGGCTGGGAGGAAGCGCGTGCACTCTCTCTCTCTCTCTCTCTCTCTCTATATATATATATACACATCAGCTGGAGAGTGTAGTGGTTAGAGCACTGTCCTTTGACATAGGAGACCGGGGTTCGAATCCCAGCTGGTACCTACCTTACCAGTAGGGGTCCTTGGGAAAAGACTCCTTAACGCTTCACCTGTCTACCTTGGATGTGAGAGTGACATGAACTAGGAGAGTCATGCTGGCTCAGATGTCGCCTGGATTAACAAGGTCCACACCAGATGTTGGGGAATTCTGCATTTCTGCAAAAATCTGACATTCCTCAAGAACTCAACGGTACTATGGAAGTCAACTCAAGACAGCTCGCACAAATGGCCATCAAGTGCAGCATATGCCAAGGTGATGCATTGTCCCCACTGCTGTTCTGCATAGGTTTGAACCCCCTTAGCCAGATAATCACAAGGATACAAATTCAAGAGTGGAACTACCATCAGCCACCTCCTCTACATGGATGACATCCAAAGGAGGACATGGAGGTTGCCAATGTGAAGATCCGGAAGCTCCTCACAATGTACTGAGGTTTCCACCCCAAGTCCAACACCGAGAGACTGAAAGAGGGATGGCGGGGTGTCAAAGCCACTGTCCTGGACGAAACCCAGAGCATCCAGAAGTACATAAGTAAGATGGCACCCAAAGATGAGCTGCTGAGAGAATGCCCGAGGCAGCAGCAGACATAGGAGGAAGTTCAAGCAGAGGAAGTGCCATGGCAAAACAAGACCCTGCATGGGATGTACCACCAACAGATAGCTGAGGTGGCTGACATTGGGAAATCCTACCAGTGGCTACCAAAGGGCTAGACTAAAAGACAGCACTGAGGTACTGATCACAGCAGCACAAGAACGGGCACTAAGCACCAGATCCATAGAAGTAGGAGTCTACCACACTAGACAGGACCTAAGATGCAGAATGTGCAGAGAGGCCTCAGAGACAGTCCAACACATAGTGGCAGGGTGTGAGGTACAGGCAGGAACAGCATACACTGAATGGCACAACCAAGTAGCTGACATTGTGTACAGGAACACCTGCATGGTGTATGGGCTAGACCCTCCCAAGTCCAGATGGGAGAGATTCCACAGAAGGTCATGGAGAATAACAGGGCTAAGATCTTGTGAGACTTCCAGATCCAGATGGACAGGCAGGTACTGGCCAATCAACCAGACATCATGGTAGTAGGCAAGGATCAGAAGACAGCAGTGGTGATAGATGTAGTGGTGCCAAATGACAGCAGCATCAGGAAGAAGGAATATGAGAAGCTGGAGAAGTACCAAGGCCTGAAGGAGGAACTAGAGAGGATGTGGAAAGTAAAGGCCAAAGTGGTCCCAGTGGTGGTAGGAGCACTTGGGACTGAGATTCCTAAGCTGGGAGAGCAGCTCCAACAGATCCTAGAAACAACATCAGAGCTCTCTGTCCAGAAGGGGGCAGTGCTAGGAACAGCTAAGATACTGCAAAGAACCTTCAAACTTCCAGGCCTCTGGTAGAGGACCCAAGATTGAGGGAGACACATACCACTCAGAGGGATGAGAGGGGATACACACACACACACACACGTATTTCCTCCCCACCCCACCCTGAACTTTCTCCCAGCCTACCACCAAAATTATTGTGCAAACCACCTCCTTACCTCCTACTCCCATTTATTCCACTCCTACTCCCACTTATCCCACATATATGTATAAATGTGTTGTTTTCAAAGTCAATATGCAGCCTGCAGTGATCCTGATGTACAGTTTAATGGCCCCTGTTTCTATTTGAGTTTGACAACATTGCTCTACACCCATCAGAATCAATTTCCCTTCCTGCATGTGAAAACAGTCCAGGGAAATTGCTACAGGCAACAGCTAGAGACTCACTCCCCCATCCTCACTTATAGATGATCTTAGCATTCCCAAAGTCAAAGGAGAGTCTGGTTATGTAGAATCAGATAGACTGGAAAGTTCCTCCTCTCTTCTTGTTGCATGGCAACTGGCACCAGACAGTCTAACATGTTTGAATCTTGGTGCCAGTTGCCATATCCTTTGTTCTGGGGCTCATTGCTTAGAGTGGCAGGCAGGGACAGACAGTGGTAGCAGGTCACAGGGAGACAATGTTAGACAGTACTGGTGTATAAGGTGTGGAACATGGATGTCTTTTGCTTCCTCCTACAATCACTCTGATTCAGAATAGTCCTTCCAATGTGTAAAATATTCCAAATGCCTCCTCCTGTGATGGAATACCAGAAGAATCTTCACTGACATAAGCAATTACAGATGAAAGACCATGGGGTGTTAATTTGCTGTGTACCTGGGAAGGGATCAATAAACTCTGAGTTGAGCTTTTTAGATGGGTGGACAGAAGACAAACACTTAGTAGAAAGTCACACCAAATCCCCCACCTCAATCTTGGCCAAATCTAACTGTTCCTTTAAGAGGAGCTGAACAGCCTGTCTCTCCTGTAGAAAGTCCAAGGCACAAGGAACAGTGGATGCTGGAGTTCTGGACAGCAAGATGCAGGGATGCTATCCATAGACTGCCTGAAAGGGAGACATGCCTATGGAGGAATATATTGAGTCGTTATAGGCAAATTGGGCCACAGGCAACAATTCAGTCAAATTCTCCTGTTTGTTGTCCTACTAATAAGAGACATAGAAACACAAGTATTGTTCTAATAACTGATTCACTTTGATTTTCTGTTTGTTGCTGAATGATGTGATAATGACAAATACATCTGAATGTCTAATAGTCAGAAGAGGGCCTTCAAAACTTGGATGTAAACTGAAAGTCACAATGATATGATTGACTAAGTCCCTGTACTTAAAAACATCTCCTAGAAAGAGCTATGCCATCTCCTGAATCAATGGAAGGTCCTTGACGCACCATTTTGGCAGACAAATCCTTTATCATTGTGTAACCCTGTATTGGTGGAAGATCAGTAATAAAATCCATTTATATTGAATTGCTGGGGGTGGGTGAGGAGAGGAAGTGACTGTCTGGCCTTGCAGGGACAGTCTTAGCCCAGTGACAGACATGACAGGATTAAATGAATCAAGAATTTGAACACAATACTGTAATACAGATGCAACAATGGGAATTTCAATGGAAAAAGAATATTACACTTACTTATAAAATTATATTTAGAGAAAATTGGTACAAGATGTTTTATCATTGGCACATTACTCCAGTTTTGATTGCCAAAATGAATAATTCATTTTCTTAAAAATATTGGAAAAGTAATGAGCAAGTTGGGTAATTTTTTCAAATTTATTTGGTGACAATGATATAAAACTCAACAATTCTGGAAAATGATCCATATTGGAATGAAATAAACCTTGAAACCTGAATTTCCTTTGCAACCTAAGATATTTTTATTAAATTTTACTAAACCATGGATTCCTTCAAAGTATACTGAACTAACTCTATATGTATATGTTAACTGCAGCAAGAATATTATACGCTTCTTCTTGGAAAGGATGTTCAGTTCCTTCCTTGGAAGAATGGCTAATTAACTTGTGGTACCATGCTTCAGTGAGCAACATAATTTCTTATTTAAAAAGTAAATCTGATGTAGAATTTATTTCTAATGGAAACCATTTGTGAACTATAACTTAGTATGTGGATTTGTACAACCCAAATTTGGCTTTTTTCTTTAATTTTTAAAGTCTATATTATAACTTCATAATAAATCAGATTTCTAGTGTTGATTTAATTAATCACAGCCTATAATTCTAATTAGTAATTGACAGTGTGTTAGCCAGGTATTCTTAATTTAACATTTAATTGTGACTTAGATTTTCCTTCCAAAAGTGAGATCTCACATTTCTTAGCTCCACAAATAACTAAGCTTATATTGAAAATCTCCATGACATTTTAGATCCCATGTCTACTTACTTGTATTTTTCTACATATATTTTATTATTCTATTTTCTTTATATGTCTTTTACCTTTTATTAGCTAATAAATGAAATCCCCATTACATTGACCTGTCCCACCCAGTCAGGCAGGGAAGGTATGCTATGGACCCCGTCAATTATGGAGTGTCAACTAGCAGGGTCCAGGAAGACAGCCTTCTCTGTTGTTGCTCCCACCCGATGGAACATTCTTCCCCCAGAGTGAGGCGGGCCCCCACTCTCCTGGCCTTCCGGAAGGAAGGAAGACCTGGCTCTGCCAGCTTGCATGAGGCTTGAAGAGGGGTAGCCAACCCTGGGGGTGGCTGGCACCCTGAAGACGCTCCCATAGATCAATAACTTATTATATTTACCATCAATTCCTTGGATATTATTTATTTATGAACGCTGTTTTTATTGTATTTTAAATGGTTTTTTTATTCTTATCGTTGTTGTAAACTGCCCAGAGTTGCTCTTTGAGTGAAATGGGCAGTGACTAAATTTGAAATATACCTCAAGATGGTGCCACGAACAGCAGCCTCGGTGAAACGCTCTTTGGTGGATTTGGTGTTTTTCTCTGTATTCTGCAGTTCATTGCAGATTACATATTCTAGGAATGAACTTTTAAATATCAGACAGCTTTCTGCTTATACAATTCCTCCTGTTTTTCATGGCTGTGGGAGTGCTATTGTGGACTTTCTGACTGTGGGGGCGGCAGCTTCCCTCGGCTTCGGCAGCGGCTTCGTCGGCAGCAACTTGGGAGCTAAGCGTAGACATGTGAGATACCAACAAAGGGGGAAGTGAGCTGGAATCTTGGTAAGACTTAGAAAGCAACAAACCAGAACTCCTCTTCCTTCAATATATTTAACAAACATACGTTCACTAGTCAATAAAATGGATGAACTATTCATTTTAACTCGGAATAATTCTGACTTCTCAAATGCTACAGCCCTTTGTTTCACTGAAACGTGGCTTAATCATTTAATGGAGGATAGATCCTTACAACTTTCAGGCTTTCATCTGTACAGGGGAGATCGAGTTACAGTGTCATCGGGCAAACAAAAAGGAGGTGGAATCTGCTTCTATGTTAATACCCGTTGGTGTAAAGATGTTAAAATCCTACATAAATCCTGCACTATGCATTTAGAGACTTTAGTTATTAACTGCAAAACATACTATGCTCCACGGGAATTTTCTTCATTCATCTTGGTTGGAATTTATATACCTCCTGCTTCTCCAAATAGTGCAATACAGACTTTAACAGACCAGATAGTTGGTATAGAACAGAAATACCCAGACTCTTTACTTATTGTTTTAGGAGACTTTAACAGCACTGATCTTACTACCGAGTTGCCCAGATATATACAACATGTTAGTTGTCCTACCAGGGGCAAGAATATATTGGATCATTGCTACACCACATTAAAAGGAGTCTACCGTTCTATACCACGTGCAGCAATTGGATTATCTGATCACTGCATGATTCATCTCATTCCCACCTACAGGCAGAGATTTAAAACTGCAAAGCCTGTGATCAAACCAGTGAAGATATGGTCTAATGATGCTAAGTTAAATCTACAGGCCTGCTTGGAGTGCACAGACTGGAACGTTTTTGAAGCTGCCTCTGCAGATCTGGATGAGTACACTAATGCTGTGACTTCATACATTAGCTTTTGGGAGGGCATATGTGTGCCCACCAAAAACATACGTATATATAACAACAACAAGCCGTGGTTCACAGCAAAGCTTAAACAGCTGTGTCGTGACAAGGAGGAGGCCCATAGGAATGGGGACAGGATTATGTATAATCGGACTAGAAATGTACTCACGAGGGAGATTAAGGTGGCAAAGAGAAACTACTCAGTAAAGCTGAAAAGTCAGTTTTCATCAAATGATCCTGCGACTGTGTGGAAAAGCCTGAAGAACATCATCGGCTATAACAACCCACCTCTCCTGATTGAAGAGATTCATCAACTGGCAGACGATCTCAACAGGTTTTACTGCAGGTTTGAGAATGAACAACTGTTATCTGCTGCTGCCAATTGTATCTCAGATACATCATCATCATTAAATTTCTCTATACCTGTCCCCAATCCCCCAGGTCCCTTACCTCTGGTGACCCTAGAAAAAGAAGTGCGAGGTCTGTTTCAAAAGCAAAAGATTGGAAAAGCTCCAAGTCCAGACGGTGTGACCACCTCGTGTCTGAAAGTTTGTGCAGAACTGGCCCCCGTTTTCACGCATATTTTTAATAAATCGCTGGAGACGGGTTATGTCCTTTCTTGTTTTAAGAGCTCTACAATCATCCCAGTTCCTAAGAAATCCCCCATTAGTGAGCTGAATGACTACAGACCGGTTGCACTGACATCTGTGGTCATGAAGACCTTTGAGAGGTTAGTGTTGGCTCACTGGAAAGCCATCACGGATCCCCTGTTAGACCCACTGCAGTTTGCTTACCGTGGAAACAGGTCAGTGGATGATGCTGTTAATATGGCCTTGCACTATATGCTGCAACACCTTGAATTTCCGGGGTCTTATGCACGAGTTCTTTTTGTGGACTTCAGTTCAGCATTTAATACTACTGTACCAGAAATTCTTTACAACAAACTGATCCAGCTTACTGTGCCTGACCATACCTATAGGTGGATAATCAGACTTCTGACAGGTAGGAAACAACACGTGAGGTTAGGCAAAATTACATCCAGTACCCGGTTAATCAGTACTGGTGCCCCTCAGGGATGTGTGCTTTCCACACTGCTTTTCTCCCTTTATACCAATGACTGCATTTCAAAAGACTCTTCTGTTAAAATCTTGAAATATGTGGATGATACAACTGTCATTGGTCTAATTCAAAATGGAAATGAGTCAGCATATAGACGGGAGGTTCAACAACTGGTCTTGTGGTGTGGTTGTAATAACTTGGAATTGAATACACTTAAAACCGTGGAGATGATTGTGGACTTTAAGAAGAATCCTTCTAATACTCCTCCCCTTACCATACTCGACAGCCCAGTATCAGTGGTAGAGTCCTTCAAGTTCCTGGGTTCTATACTTTCCCAAGACCTGAAATGGATGTTTAACATTACAGCTATTATTAAAAAGGCACAGCAAAGGATGTTCTTCCTGTGGCAACTTAGGAAGTTTAAATTATCCCAGGAGCTCTTGGTACAGTTTTACAGGGGAATCATTGAGTCTGTTATCTGCTCCTCTATAACTGTCTGGTTTGATTCCGCAACCAAACAGGACAGACTCAGACTCCAACGGATAGTTAAGTCTGCAGAAAGGATAATTGCAACCCGCCTGCCTTCTATACAAGAACTATATACTGTGAGGGTCAAAAGGAGGGCAGAGAGGATATCTGCAGACTCTTCTCATCCTGGATATAATCTGTTCCAACTTCTTCCTTCAGGATGGCTATAGAGCTCCATATGTTAGAACATCTACACATCAAATAGTTTTTTTCCCTTGTGCCATTGCTCTGTTAAATACTATATGATTTGATATATACTGGGCAGTGGCCTCTTCTGGAAAAGTTATTTTACTGGGCAGTGTTTTTGTTACTGTTTATTATTTTCTGTTGCTATCCAAACACACTGTTGATCTTGCTGTTTGTCACCGAAGACAAATTCCTTGTATATATTTTATACTTGGTCATTAAAGTATTTGTAATTGTTTGTACCCCTTCATGGATCACTGCCTTGTCGTGGCAAAGGGGCTTGTGTAACTCAGTGAAGCCATGAGCTATACCGTGCAGGGCCACCCAAGACGGACAGGTCATGACAGAGAGTTCTGACAAAATGTGGTCCACTGGAGAAGGAAATGGCAACCCACTCCAGTATCCTTGCCAAGAAAACCCCATGGACAATGTTAAAAGGCTAAAAGATATGACGCCGGAAGATGAGCCCCTCAGGTCGGAAGGTGTCCAATATGCTACTGGGGAAGAGCGGAGGGCAATTCCAAGTAGCTCCAGAAAGAGTGAAGCAGCTGGGCCAAAGCCGAAAGGACGTTCAGCTGTGGATGTATCTGGAAGCGAAAAGAAGGTCCAATGCTGTAAAGAACAATATTGTATAGGTACGTGGAATGTAAGATCCATGAACCAAGGCAAGCTGGATGTGGTCAAACAGGAGATGACAAGATTGAACGTCAACATCTTGGGAATCAGCGAATTGAAATGGACGGGAATGGGTGAATTTAATTCAGGTGACCATTATATCTACTTCTGTGGGCAACAAACCCTTAGAAGAAATGGAGTTGCACTCATAGTTAATAAGAGAGTGGGAAAGGCAGTAATGGGGTACAACCTCAAAAACGACAGAATGATCTCAGTGCGTATCCAAGGAAAACCATTCAACATCACGGTAATCCAAGTCTGTGCCCCAACCACTGATGCCGAAGAAGCTGAAGTTGACCGGTTCTATGAAGACCTACAACACCTTCTAGAACTAGCACCAAAAAAAGATGTCCTTTTCATCATAGGGGATTGGAATGCTAAAGTAGGAAGTCAAGGAGTAATCGGAATAACAGGCAAGTTTGGCCTTGGAGTACAAAATGAAGCAGGGCAAAGGCTAATAGAGTTCTGTCAAGAGAACAAGCTAGTCATAGCAAACATTCTTTTCCAACAACACAAGAGATGACTCTACACATGGACATCACCAGATGGTCAATACCGAAACCAGATTGATTACATACTTTGCAGCCAAAGATGGAGAAGCTCTATACAGACGGCAAAAACAAGATCAGGAGCTGACTGTGGCTCAGATCATGAGCTTCTTACTGCAAAATTTAGGTTTAAATTGAAGAATGTAGGGAAAACCACTAGACCACTCAGGTATGACTTAGATCATATTCCATGTGAGTACACAGTGAAGGTGATGAATAGATTTAGAGGATTAGATTTGGTAGACAGAGTGCCTGAAGAACTATGGACGGAGATCTGTAACATTGTACAAGAGGCAGCAACTAAAACCATCCCAAAGAAAAAGAAATGCAAGAAAGCAAAATGGCTGTCTGATGAGGCTTTACAAATAGCTGTGGAAAGAAGGAATGCGAAAAGCAAGGGTGAAAGGGAAAGATATAAGCAGCTGAATGCAGATTTCCAGAGAATAGCAAGGAGAGATAATGTGAGAGTCAGGAACAGGGGGGTTAAGAATTTACTCTCGTCGCCCGAGCAACGAGGTACTGATAAGAGGATGAGACTGAACCCTCCCTAAAGAATGCAAGGGAGGTTGGGAGGGTGACCCTGGAATTTGCTCTCACTCTGAGAAGATTTCTGTAACGGGAGAAAGGCCATTAAACCTTGCTGGACTAAATCTGTACTGTCTCCTGGAGTTTCCTGGGCTGATCCTGACTGATAAGAAGGCCTTCTTAAATGAACAATGCAAAGAAATTGAAGAAAACAATAGAATGGGGAAGACTAGAGATCTCTTCAAGAAAATTGGAGATATCAAAGGAACGTTTAGTGCAAAGATGGGCATGATAAAGGACAAAAAAGGCAAGGACCTAACAGAAGCAGAAGAGATTAAGAAGAGGTGGCAAGAATACACAGAAGAACTATACAAGAAAGATCTTAATGTCCCTGGTGTCCATGCTGGTGTGGTCACTGACCCTGAGCCAGACATCCTAGAGAGTGAAGTCAAGCGGGCCTTAGGAAGCATTGCTAACAACAAAGCTAGTGGAGATGACAGTATTCCAGCTGAGTTATTTAAAATACTAAAAGACGATGCTGTTAAAGTGCTGCACTCAATATGCCAGCAAGTTTGGAAAACGCAACAGTGGCCACGGGATTGGAAAAGGTCAGTTTACGTTCCAATTCCAAAGAAGGGCAATGCCAAAGAATGCTCAAACTATCGCACAATTGCACTCATTTCACATGCTAGCAAGGTTATGCTCAAAATCCTACAAGCTAGGCTTCAGCAGTACGTGAACCGAGAACTACCGGATGTACAAGCTGGGTTTCGAAGAGGCAGAGGAACTAGAGATCAAATTGCCAACATTCACTGGATCATGGAGAAAGCACGAGAGTTCCAGAAAAGCATCTACTTCTGCTTCATTGACTATGCAAAAGCCTTTGATTGTGTGGATCACAACAAACTGTGGCAAATTCTTAGAGATGGGGATACCAGACCACCTTACCTGTCTCCTGAGAAATCTGTATGCGGGCCAAGAAGCAACAGTTAGAACCGGTCATGGAACAACCGATTGGTTCAAAACAGGGAAAGGAGTACGACAAGGCTGTATACTGTCACCCTCCTTATTTAACCTATATGCAGAGTACATCATGAGAAATGCCAGGCTGGAAGAATCACAAGCCGGAATTAAGATTGCAGGGAGAAACATCAATAACCTCAGATATGCAGACGATACCACCCTAATGGCAGAAAGTGAAGAAGAACTAAAGAGCCTCTTGATGAGGGTGAAAGAGGAGAGTGCGAAAGCTGGCTTGAAACTCAACTTTAAAAAAACTAAGATCATGGCATCTGGACCCATCAATCCCTGGCAAATAGAAGGGGTAGAAATGGAAGCAGTAACAGACTTCATTTATTTGGGCTCCAAGATCACCGCAGACGGAGACTGCAGCCATGAAATTCAAAGACGCTTGCTCCTTGGGAAGAAAGCTATGGCAAACCTAGATAGCATATTAAAAAGCAGAGACGTCACCTTGCCGACAAAGATCCGCATAGTCAAAGCTATGCTTTTTCCAGTAGTAATGTATGGCTGTGAGAGCTGGACCATAAAGAAGGCTGAACGCCGAAGAATTGCTGCCTTTGAACTGTGGTGCTGGAGAAGACTCTTAAGAGTCCCCTGGACCGCTAGGAGGTCAAACCAGTCAATCTTAAAGGAAATCAACTCTGATTGCTCATTGGAAGGATTGATAATGAAGCTCAAGCTCAGATACTTTGGTCACCTAATGCGAAGTGAGGACTCTTTGGAAAAGACCCTGATGCTGGGAAAGATGGAAGGCAAAAGGAGAAGAGGACGGCAGAGGATGAGATGGCTAGATAGCATCACTGAAGCAATGAGCATGAAATTGAGCAAACTCAGGGAGGCAGTGAAAGATAGGAAGGCCTGGCGCAATATGGTTCATGGGGTCACGAAGAGTCGGACACGACTTAACGACTGAACAACAACAACAACAAAATTGTTTGTAATTGTAATAAATAAAAAAAATACATTATTTATTTTTTAAAGAAAAATATTACTTTAAACAAGCAAGCCAAAAAGGATGAAACATAGTCCTTGAGATCTGCTGTCATCTTTGGCCACTAGAACTCTTTGAGCACCCAGTGTATGGTTTTGAATACTTCCCCATATCCAGCCATTCCCATAGGAAAGGGAACATATAAACAGCTGTTATGAAGCTGTCTGTCATTCACAGAGAAAGAGGAAGACTCAGTCTGTGGGGCTCCCTGGTGTTCATCATCCGAACCCTGACATATGAATTCTGTTTTCATTGCTACCCAGTCTGATCCAACAGCTCTGTTACCTGCCTCCCTACCCCCAACCGTTTTAGAAGGTCTATGCTCAAGAAAGAGGCAAAATTGCTTAGCTTCAGAATTGTAATACAGAAGGGTGGACATGGTTTACATGATGTGCATCTGGTAGCTTATTTTGTGAGCTAGGATTATATGTGACATAAACATTGAAATGGGATAAAAATTAATGCCCACCTGATCTGATGTGATGTGAGGCTTTCTGCTTTCTGCAAGTGTCCCAAATTCTTGTGAGCTGTGTGTACCCACAATGTGTGAATTGCTCCCTCCAAGAAATGACTTCATTGCTGGAATGCTGCTTTTATAGCAAGCAACCCTTTATTGAAAATGTAGTTCGTATCAGCTGGGAGTAGCAGTCTGGAATAAAATGTATAAGGCAGGAGATCTTCCCTTCTCTTTTGATGCTTGGAGGAGAACGCTCTCAAGGCCAAGGCCAAGGCCACGCCAAGGCATCCATTTGCACACAAAGGGATGAGAGAGGTCCAGATGTCTAAGTATTGGCTGGGAAGAGAAAAACATTTTCAAGCCTTGAAATGCTGCTTGCTTATAGTAGACTATTTGAATTTATGTCCTAGGGATGAATTCCCTATAGAAATTGGCAAAGCCCAGAAAATGCTAGACATCCTTCATATTTCTAGAAGCCTGCCATGAGAGTATGGATTGTACTTTTGCAAAATGCATTTATATTCCTTCTGAAGAGATCTTGTACCCCAAATAGTTCAACTGGGGAAGATCAAACACACATTTTTCCAACTTAGCAAAATGTCTGTGCATGCAGAGTAGCTCTAAGGCACTTCTGATGTGAGTCTCATGAAAAGATGGGTCTTCTAAAAAAAATAGTATGTCATCCAAATGCACCACTACGTACTTGTCCAAAATATCAGAAAATATTTGATTCATGAATCTAGAGACCATGACACAATTACCTAATCCAAAAAGCATTACTGTTTATTTAAATTTGCATGCCCAATATCAATGGCTGTTAAATACTTGTGACCTTCTTTCATTCAGACCAAATTGTATGTGCCTTTCAAATCCAACTCAGTGAAAATGCTTGCCTTTTGAAGGGAATCCAGTATTCTAAAATATGAAGTAGTGATAGTGATCCTTAATTATTACAATGTATAGTCTATAGTTATGCACAGTCCTCAAAGAATGATCCCTCTTATGGATGAAAAACATCAGTGAAGACATTGGGGATTAAGAAAGGTAAATAAAATCTTTCTTCAGACTATTGTCTAGAAACTTCTCCAACGTGGCTAACTCAAGTAGACACGGGCTATTGTCTCTTAGCTGGGATCTGAGCTATCGGCTTCAAGTTTGATGGTACAATCACATGCCCAGTGAGGAGGCAAGGTAGTTGCTTCATCTTCCTCCAAAACATCAGCAAAGCCTGCATACTTTGCTGGCAAGGAAGGGGATTCAAAGAGCTATGCCAGTGAAGGAGAAGAATAAGAATGGGAAGCCTGCAAATGGTGATGCTACATTATTAAGATGGAACAGAAATTATCTCTTGCTCTGGGTAGACATCTAGGTTACAAATTATAGCTAATCAATACCTAATACCATGGTGCCATGTAAGGATGCTGTGATACAGAGTGGCAATAATCCTGTATGATGCTTTATTTTTAGCTGCAAAGGTGTTGTATGTTGCAAAATAAGTCCAATGTGAAGTACTTGCTCATCAATCATTTTCACAAGCATGGGTTTCTCTAAAAACTATGTGGGTAATTTAAACTGCTATACTATAGTCTCACCTATGAGATTGGCTGTAACACCCAAGTCTAAAGGAATGGAGAATTGTATTTCTGTCTGAAGTTGTGTAAAGAATAACAGGGATAATAAAATACACTTGTTTGTTGTTGTACATTTGAGGGGGTTCCTCTGCCAAGCTCTTGGGAGAGGACCCTTTGAAGTTTCCTGAAGATGAAGCTCTGGAGTAATTTGGGGACTTGCTTGCTATGTGGCCTACAGTTTCCTAGGTGTGGCACTGTGTAAATGACTTAGAAGTCTATACTTCAGCAGTGTAAATCTTAGCTAGGTGTCCTGGGACTCCATAATAGAAACATAAACTGAGGTCCTTCTCAAAAGGTGGATGGCAGATGACTAGCCTGTAGTCAGAAGGAGGGAAATGGGTCATCCAGTGGACTCTCTTTTTCTTGGAACAGAAGCATCAGGGCTACTGTTCTGACATGAGATTTTCTTGGCAGACTCATAAGCACCAACCTCAAATCAGGGGAAGGATGCTTAGTCTACTGCCTGGGAGAATAAAGGTTTTGTTCATTGGCTTACCAGTAATGTGGAACACTCTGTTTTGTGCTAGATGATGGTCGGGGGACAGATTCGGTCCAGTTTTGGGTACCCCGTGCTAACATGTGGTCAGATCTGGCAATGATCACCTGGCAGTACATCTTCTGCCTACCAATCAGCATCCCAAGCAAAAGAGTCTTCTCTAGGACAGGTAATGTAGTGACAAGCTATCGCTCATACCTGAGCACTGACTTGGTGGAATAATTCATTTTCTTTAACATGAACCTTCCCTTGCTGGACTTCCCTGTTGTCATGGAAGAAGCCTAAGAGGTAGTTTCTTGCTTCTTCAGACTACAGGAGGCAGCCTGTCCATGTCCCGGTTTTAAGAGTAAGATTAATCTTTATTATAGCCTTATAGCCAGAAGATACAACTTACATTAAATATGTGCATTAAATATATACAGAGACATACATATTTAAAATCTGTAGATATAATAAAAGGTAAGATATAATACAATAAAATAAGATAAAAAATAAGAAAGGTGATATTGGCAATCACCTAAATTAACCCAGTTCTTCAATTACAAGTAAACAAATAGAAGATTGAGTAACCTGACCATCAGAATCTTGGTCATACAGAAGAAGCAACAGATAAGCTTCATACTCGCTACCAGGGTGTTTCTTTAGAATGGGACAGATAGTGTCATATGAGATTCCCTGTAAAGAGAGCAGCAGAGGAGCATATGCCTCAGGAACTCTACAGAGCTGCCCCACATGGGCATGTACACTGATGTAAAAGGATATTTTAATAACACCCCAGCAAGATTCTGGAGGATAGTGTGTTCAACCTGACCATGATGAAGGCCTGGAAAAAAATTTAAAACTATAATGGAAGAAAGATAGAACAATGGCACATTCCAACTAAAAAAATCCATGAGTTGTGGGATTAGTTATTAGGCTTAAATTAGTTTGAAAATCAATATCCCAGATACACTGCTTAAGAAGACTCCCAGCATCTTCAAACTCTATTTAGCTAAGTTGACTTAAAATGTTCTCTGAGAACTAGTAAGGCCAGACTCACTTAGGGGAAAAAATTAACTTTCACTAGAAATTAATAAGATAGGTTTAATAAGATTAAAACTCTGGCACCCACGGAAACTAAACCTGTCTCTAAAAGTAAGGCAGCATTCTTAAAACATCTTGGAACTGCAAGGACAGCTCTTATAGACTTAGACTGAACAGCCTCCAGGGCATCAAACTTTGTAAAGGTACAAATTTAAACACCATACAGTAGCTGAGAAGTAACCTTAGCCAGAAAGACCTTACAGGTTGCAGGAATAAAATGTACTCCCTTTGAAAAATCTCAAGACAGCTGTAAATGCCCAGATATGGTGAATGATGTGGGGAGACATCAGTTCACTGAGTTGCACTCTGAGGCAGTCACTTGCTCACTGGAGCAAGTCATATTGCAATGAGTCCCTGGCTCATGTCACTGAAGAAATGCACATTGGTTGATATCACATGGGACACCTAGTTGGGTTTCTTGAAGTCTGAGCATCATGACCTGTGAGTGAGGTTTGAACTGAAAGAAACTTCCTGTGGGTTTATACAGTCCTTATACTATCTGAGTTGCAATGCAATTCATTCATCATCCCTCCCATGGCTCCCCCACATTGCTACAATCTCATTGCCACACAAACACATGTGCCCAGTGATGTTGTTGTTGGTCTCCAGTTCCTGATCTAACCAGGTCAGACAGGGTATAGTAGCTCGGAGGCAACATGTATTCAATGAACACACTCACATACAGCATGGAAGTGATATTCTGGCAAGCAACAGATCACATGATCCAGAAAGCAGAATAAGAAAGGATCATTCTTCCCCATCCCCATTCATTACCTGACTGCCTGTAAGATTAGCTATTGCTGTTTTTATTAAAACTCCTTTGGGGAAGCAGGACATTATATGCATGGGTTAATATGTGTCGTTTTCAAAAGAAAAACAGGAGCAATACTGGAGGTAACATCAAAGTTGTATGTGCAAAAAAAGTTGGCTTAGTTTGTTTGGTAGTTCAGTTGTTTGTGCAGTGTATATATTCTGTGTATGCTCTTGGTCTCTTCCTGTTGAAGTTGAGACTACAGATGCCTTTTTATATGCAGTCAGTGATTCCCTTTTTCAAAGGCACATTGAAAGCTCCACAAAGAATAGGACAAAAGAGTAAGCACAGACTGTACCTGCACAGTTGAACTCAGCAAACTCTCAACTCAATCTTTTTTTCTCCAAAAGTTCTATGAATATTGCTTACTTTGGTATGTTTGACTTCAAGTGCATTTGAAAAGCAGACAGTAATTTTGGTTGATTAGCTCTTGTAGTGTTTGATTATCACTGTTCACCCTTGCACACTGTGCACTGTTGTATTCTCTTGTGCCTTTTTCTATGAATTTGGTAACTTCAGCATCCATTTAAAAATGTAAAGAAACTTTATTGTGGTTGGCCTGCTAAACTTATGTGTGTGAACAGCACTCTGTTAATTCTCTTGTGTACTGTTGTTAAACAGAGGTGTTTAAATAGAGGCTGGACGGGGATGCTAGTGGTAGATTCCTGCACTAAGCAAAGGGTTGGATTAAATGATCTCCAAGATCCCTTCCAATCTGATATTCTGTGATGTTGTTAGTGATGCATTTTATGGCAAAAGCATGTTTGAACTTCTTGATTTGATGGTTTACTGTGGTTTTTCTGTAGCACTTCAAGTGTTAAAGAAGTGAATGTAACTTTTGTTATTTACGCTACAGAGTAGTCTGATGATAAATGTAATTTGTATTTAGGATGGATGGCAGCCAGATTGGAATTTGGTGTGGATCTTCCGGGCTGTGTGGCCGTGTTCTGGAAGTTCTGTTTCCTAATGTTTCGCCAGCATCTGTGACCGGCATCTTCAGAATGCAGGAGCACAGACAGGAGCAGTTCTCTCTGTGCCCAGGATGGTGTGACCCTTTTGTGGGTATTTATAGAGATCTGAAGGGGGAGGTTGGGGGGTGGGGGGTGGGTTAATGAGTGGCTGCTTGTACACTCATTAACCCACCCCCACCCCCCACCCCCACCCCAAACACCCCCCAATCCCCCCCCCCTTCAGATCTCTATAAATACCCACAAAAGGGTCACACCATCCTGGGCACAGAGAGAACTGCTCCTGTCTGTGCTCCTGCACTCTGAAGATGGCGGTCACAGATGCTGTTGAAACGTTAGGAAACAGAATTTCCAGAACACGGCCACACAGCCCGGAAGATCCACACCAGCCTTCATATGCCGGCCCTGAAAGCCTTCGACAATAGATTGGAATTTGTTTGTGTGTGCTTCCCAGAATAAGCTTTCCTTTTTTCAGATAGAAACTATAATCTCTTTTTTGGCAGCTAGTCTATAAGGTATAACTTTCTTTAAATATTGGGGTGGGTGTTTAAAGAACTGAATGCTTCCCTCCCAGCAACCACTGGACAGCAGCAAAAGGTTAGACTTTCTTCTTTCTCTCCCCCTGCCATCTAGTGTTACACCGGATCTACTGTAGCCTCTACTGATTGCTACATCTAGCTATTCCAGATTTGCTTCTGATTTTATAGTGACAGAACCCAGAGCAAACCATTTGGATATTGAAAATTGGCTGGAAAGGAATGGAATGGAATGGAGCAACAGAATTTATAGAGCAGCGTTTATTCCATTCATGGAACAAAGCACATTTTCAGTTCCATGTACACTTCTATCCAGCAGAACTTATTAATATATTCAAAACAGGCTTTCCCACCCTGAATCAAGTTCAAAATGAACAGATGTTTATTATTTACTGACATTTAATATCATCACCTTCAAACCTTAGGATCTGACAATACATGTTGTTTGAAAGAGAGCAGCAAAAGGGATCACTGTAATAGTTCAATGCTTTCTTTTGTTGCAATGACCAGTCTTTCTACTCCTGTCATATTTACTTCTGGCTGTCACTTTCAGAACTTAGGCCATGCCTTCCTCTTCCTATCTATATCCAAAACTGAGACAATGGGTAATATATTAATGTATTAATCTACAGACTGTCTGCCTGTGTATCTACACACATATACTCTTTTTCAGAAATCTATACTCACCTCCATCAAATGAATATATAGACACTGACAGAAATAATATCCTTACTACTACTACCACACCTGGCCCTCTATTCTCATCCAGATATTGGTTGGGCTCAGACCCATCATACCTGTCACCTGGAAACAGCCACAATGCAAAACACAATAAAACAGATATGCCACAGCTCTTATATTCTCCTTCAAAAAGATGAAGGATGCTGCTCTTACCAGCCAGACTTAATCCAAGGCTTTCCCTGAGAAAGTCAATGCCTAGGTGCTAACATTTCCTAGGTAAGACCCTCAACTAGATTGCAGCTGCCAACAAACAATAGCTTCTAACACCAGGACAGATAAAGGAGCAGGAAGTTAGTGTTGTATTTATAAATGTTTCTCAGTACCTCTCCCACGCTTCCCCCTCTCCAAACCACATCTGTGTTATTGATCAAACCAGCCTCTTCCTCCAGGTCAAATCCTAGACAAATCCTCCAGCAAGAGCTGAAGAACTACAAGAGGATGTTAAAGAGGAAGCTGCAGAGACACTTCAGTTGACCCAATGTATCACAGAATTTCTCAGAGAAGATATCAGTCTGGATATTCCAGGCTCAGAATTTTTCTTCTTCCAGGCTTGGGTCTCATGTTTCTATTGATAAAAATACTAAGATATCTATGTCCTGACACAGATGGTGTGTACACTTTAAATTTTCTTCATCTTAATAGAATGTTTGACCTGGATTGCCTCTTATTAAAGAAATTAATTTTTCCTACTCTTCCCCTCACCCCTTCTCCTTTTCTTTCTCCATCTGTTCAGAGGAAAAATTAAAGACACACAGAGGACATTAAAAAGTTCTGTGATATTTTTACACCATTCTACACCAATTTTGTGGTCACAAAAGCACAGCTGAGAATGTATTAACCAATTAATGGGAAAGAAATAATGGACTCTTTAAAATGGAAATAAAGCAAATCCCCTAGAAATACTGTGAGAATGGTCTTTCAGGAGACTGGAGTTGCAGCTGTGATAAACCATCAGGTTAGTAATCATGGAACTGTGTCTCTTGTGCCAATGGTGCTTGCTTCCAGCTAAACATGCATAGGAGAGCAGTCTTAATGAACCTAGTAATGAAGCCACATTTACAATTCAAGGGTAATCTTGCTTTAAGTTGGGTGTTATGTGACAAATGATAATAAGAACATTTTTTGCCCAGGTTATTTTGATAACCAACAGCCATTATATAAACATGTGTACCAGCCATTATATAAACATCTGTATCAGGTTATAGCAACATAAACCTTAGCCAGATTGTATTTAGATTACTGAAAAATGGGCTACCTTTGAACAGTTTCTATTAACTGTAAATAGTCCAAAATATACTTAGTCTGCTAAGGCAACAAAAGAGTCATAGTTCCAATAAGACAGCTACGATGGGTTCCTATTTGTTTCTGAGACACTTTAAAAACAATTGTGTTTTATGACAAAGATACATGAAATATGACATTCTATCATGTGAGCCTCATTAGATTTCTTCATAACTAAGTATATTTAGTTGGGATCAGAAAGAAAGCTGATCTATTCTCTATATAAAACCTTTAGTATTTGGCTTTCCTCCTTTGTTGAAGATTCACCACAACCCCTCACTTCTCTGTAGCCACTAGCCCTTGTTTTCAAATATTCTTCCAGCAGAGATCTCTCAGACTGGAAGGCTTGCTCCTTCTCACCTCTGCTCCCTTCAGCCATGAATTGTAGTCTTCCACCAACCAAACCAATTATCACCAATTATGACCTGCCCTTTACACAATTTTTTAAACTGTAAACAAGATCTTAATATTATAGGAAGAGTAATAGAGTAATAGAGTCACAGCTGTTCAATTCCCAATACATTTTAGCAAAGCCAAATTTCTGACCAACTTGGTTACTTTATATACTCAGTTATATACTCTAACTCAGAATTAATTAAGAATATAAATATTACAAAACAAATGTATAAGGCAATGCTTCTGTATAGCATCCAAGAAAGAGAAGGAAGATGTGGAGGAGAAAGAAATGATATAAGACGCAAACATTCTTATTTTTATCTCTAAAAGTAACTTAAATAATTTCTAGTGGAAGGTATATTTCTACAGACACAGTACATGGTGTTAAATCAAAGTATGTACGTGAAATCTTACGATAAACTGGAAATAAGAAATGTTTGCCAAGATTTACTGAAAATTGTGTCTGAGTAGCCTGGGGGTATTCATTCTACTAACTGCTCTTCCTGGCTCCTCCCACTCAAGTTCTTCTTTCTGTGATCTGTTTACTGATTACTATCATATAGTAATAACCAGGCTTTTGTCTCCTAGAATCTTAACATTACAAATAAAGCTTGATGTTTTAGACTCACATATCAGCTAAAGTATCCTATACTGTCCCAGCTGTATGATGCCTCATGAAGCTTCTGAGGTTTCTATGAGGCGTTCCATGCCATCATTATATACTGGTTCAGAATCAACCTTAGCTTCTAATTTCATAGCTGTGTGTAGCTAGAGCCAAAACAAAATATTGCCTTATTTATAGTTAACTCTGGAAATTTCGGATGATGCTTTTCAGTTCTGAAAGTTCTATTGCAATCTGAATAGAAGATGATGAGTTAGGTTTTGGATGTATGTATGTATCCGTGCATGTGTATTCTTGTGTGTAAATATGAACTATACAAATATTTAAAGGAGGTCCTTTAAGGAACGTGTTAGCATCAGTGAAACACCTCTAGTCAAAGCACTGAAGTAGCCACATACTTCAGAAGACTCACTCAACTGTCTGCATATGTATGTGCATACAATGCTACTTCAGCTTGGTAAGCAGTTCCACTGGAAGTGCTGCCTATGCCTACCTAAGCACAGATAACCAAGGACCTTTATCAAAGCAGTTACACAAGTCTTTCATAAGAGATGGCTGTTAAAGTGCTTTGAGAAGGGTGTTTCACTCATGCCAATCTGCTTTGGAAAGCACCTTTTTGAATGTTCTACATGGCCCTAATATGTGTGTTTATCAATTAGAAATCTATTATTCACACTTGGAAGTAAATACTCACAAGGAAGGATCCTGGATGAGGTCTTTAAGGTTTATCCCACTGCGATCTTCTGCAAGGTTCCTGAAGCAACTGTCACTCACTAAAAAGAAAATAATAGAGAGAAATATAAGAAATAAAAACATGTGAACCATGTACTAAATCTTTGACCCAGCTAATAGAAATCAGTTTCATGGTAAATGTTAGCAAAGAGCCTCAGGGTTCAACTACTGCAATATACTTTTATTTTAAGGTTTTAACAAATTTGCAGATAAGATTATTGAAAAAAGACAATGTCATTTCATTGAATGAATACTGAATAGTAGGAGTAATAATAACAATCAACCATTAATAATAGTAATAGTACTACTGAATAGTTAAATGCTCTAAGTCTAAAACCAAAAAAACACTACAATGTTTTAGTTCTGAACTCAGTCACACAACTTGCTCAACCATTCATTAGAAGAGAATATCATAAGTATGACAGTGACGGATCTGTTTTCTTTTTATAAGCCAACCTGCAAGACTGGCTTTTATGGTAAAATATACTCTGGGAAAAAACATTATACAATAGTACTGGGTAGAAGTGGCATTTGTACATTGTATCAATTCTACCTTGAATCCGGAATAAGTCAATGACACTTAATTATTTTCAAATAAGTAGAACAAATTACAATGCTAAACAGTCTGAATTTAACTCTTTGCAAGGACTAAATCAGGGGTGGGCAATTAATTTTCCCAAGGGGCCACATGAGAAACTTTGACAGTTGTCGAAGGCCGGACCAATACACCTACAGTTCTGCCCAATATGTATCTCTTTATAAAAAACAGTAAATTAATTGCCGGGAGTCGTAGGCGCTGCCACCCTCTCCACAGTGAGCGTCCCGGTGCCGGGAACCATGGAGCGGAAGCGGCGGGTGGGGCCGGCAGGAAGGGCACTGCTCTGCCCAGCAGGCCACCTGGGAGGCAGCATGGAGCAGCAGCCGCTAGTCAGCGGGGCCGCAGTTGGCCAGGGTGCTGGGCACCAGGTGAGGGGCGCCTCATGTCAATGGCAGCGGGCAGAAGGGGAGCCCCAGCGCTGGACGACCCCGGCCCCCACGCCGTGCGCGTTGCTCGCCTGGGGTGTCCCTCCCACCCCTCCCCCCACCCTCCCACTCCCTCTGTTAATTTAGCAGTTCCTTCAAAATAAAAGGAGTGCAGTTGTATTGCATGCATGTATTACAGTAATATATTTACACTGACTTTTAATTTACCAATGACTTCATGCGGGCCGTTCAGGGAGAGCCAGAGGGCCGGATGTGGCCCACGGGCAATACAATGCCCAGGTCTGCACTAAATGCTGACCCACCGTAATATGCTAATCGATTATGCTGCTTTGCTCAACTTGATTGGATGCTCCAGCTGAAAAAGATACATATAATTCCCAGCCATAATATCTAGTAGACCATGTAGAATCTGCAGAAGACAGAAAAGTTGAACAAATCTACTCACCCTATAAAGGATAAAATTAAATTTCAAAACAACCTAATAATTGCTGAAAATAAGGTGAATTGTGCAGTGGCTAACATAACTGAAAATTACTCGACACTTCTAGCCAATTACAGAAATCTAGTATGGCTAAAATAGGAGGCACTCTATTCAGAGTTGACATGAGTTGAAATGAGTACTATATCCAGATTCCATTACAAATAGATCCTGCCAACATTTGCAGAAATCGTTATTAAGGTTTAGTCAGTTTTTGCACTCCAAATTCTGTCTAAAAAACCTATAGCAGCCTTATTAAACTCTGCAAATGAAAATGCTTCCCCCACACAAACAATGCAATGAAAAGGATGCCTTAGTATGAAATCAAGTCTTTGAGCAATTAGAAGGTTGAATGAACTAACTTGCCCAGAATATTGTGGGTAAGTTCATCTTTCCTGGACTGGGAGGTTCTGCTCTCAGTGACTCATGCCCTGGTTACCTCCTGAATGATTACTGTAATGCACTGTACATGTAGCTGCTCTTCGGAAGCTACAGCTGATGCAAAATGCAACAGTGCAGGCAGTTATATGCACTCCTTGAGCAGCACACATTACACCTCTGCTCAGCAAGCTGCATTGGCTACCAGTGTGCTTCCAGGTACAATTCAAGATCCTGGTAATGACATATAAAGCCTTACATGGCAAGCGACCAGGATATTTGAGGGACTGCCTCTCCCCAGTTACATCTATCAGTCCCATCAGATTTGACAGAAGAGGCATATTACAGGTCCTGTCCACTAAGGAATGTCATCTGATGGAATCCAAGAAGAGGATCTTTTCTACTGTGGCGCCCACCTTTGGAACATCATTCCCTCAGAACTTAGACTGGCTCCTACCCTTCTGGCCTTTAGAAGGGCCCTGAAGACATGGCTGTAGTACTGTAGTAGTACTGGTGAGCCTTTTCAATGGTTGTACTAAATGACATGTATGGCTTGTATTCAACTGCTGTGCTTGTTTTGTATTTAACTGAGTTTTAATAATGGTTTTAGTATGGTTGTATCTTTGTTATGTTTAAATGTTTATTATTCTTGCTGGGTTTTTTAAATTGCTGTGAGCCATCCAGAATCATATATGTGAGATGGGTGGCTATACAAATCTAATAAATAAATAAGAAAATTAGCACCTTACCAATTGGGCTTCAGGAACATATGAATCATGACGCTGAAGTTTCTTTTACAGTTTGATTGCTTTCCTTTACCCTTAGAAACAGGAAGAGGTAGGAAGGACAGTTCTCTCACACTCTTCTTGCAGGGTTTATTTATTTTTATCTATTTAAGCAATTTATATGGCTGCCCAACTCACTCACATTGACTCCAGGCGGCTTACAAGAATAAAAATCCCAATACAAAACCCACTCCACCCCCCCCCCACTCCCCTGGCGATAACAATACATTTACACAAGCCATTTGATGGGCTCCGGGTCGACCTGGGATCCCCAGGCCTGCTGGCAAAACCATGTCTTCAGGGCCTTGCGGAAGAGCATCAAAGTGGGGGCCAGTCTTATCTCTGTGGGGATGATGTTCCACAGGGAGGAGCCACCATGATGAAGGCCCTTCTTCTCGGTCCCACTAGATGGATTTCCTTAATACGGGGGACCCATAATATACCCCGCCTCCCCAATCTGGTGGGTTGGGTAGATGAAACTGGGAAAAAGCGGTCCTTCAAATAACCTGACCCCAAGCCATCTAGGGCATTAAAGGTGACAACCAGCAACTTGAATTGGACCCAGAAGCAAATCAGCAGCCAATGCAGCTCCCGCAAGAGTGCAAATGTGTGCACTCTTTGCACATGTGCAAATCTAGGCTTGCACAAAACTATTTGGGCTGCCTCATTCTGAACCAACTGAAGCTTCCAGATACTTTTCAAGGGCAGCCCCATATACAGCACATTACAGTAGTCAAGGCAGGAGGTGACTAGGGCATGGGTGACTTTGAGCAGGGCCTGATGGTCCAGGAAAGGACGTAATTGGCACACAACCTGCAGTTGCGCTAAGGCCCTCCTGGCCATGACTGCCACCTGCTCCTCAAGTAGGAGTCGCGAGTCCAGGAGAACCCCCAGATTATGCACCGGGTCCATCCTGGGCAGTGCAACCCCATCCAAGACCAAAGATGGCAATTCTCTATGAACCAGAATGCCAAAGCCAGAGCCATTCCATCTTGCCGGGGCTCAGTGTCAACCTGTTGCTCCCCATCCAGACTTTAACACCCTCCAGGCACTGCAAGAGGGAGGTCATGGCATTGCTTAACTCACCATGGGCTGAGATATACAGCTGAGTACCATCAGCATACTGATCATATCTCACCCCATGGCAACAGATCATCTCATCCAGCAGCCTCATGTAGATGTTAAACAGAAGCGGAAAAAGTACTGAAGCCTGCAGAACCCCACAAAGCAGGGGCCGAGGGCAGACCTCTCACTCCCTATCAACACTGACTGGGAACAGCCACAGAGGAAGGTAGTGAACCAGGACAACACAGTGCCCCCCACTCCCAACCCCTGAAGCCGCTCCAGAAGGACACCATGGTCAATGGTATTGAAAGCTGCCAAGAGGTCAAGTAGAGCAAGGATGGATGCACTATCCCCATCTCGCTCCCGCCAGAGGTCATCAAAAAGCATGACCAATGCCATTTCCGTCCCATACCCAGGCCTGAACCCCAGCTGAAAAGGGTCCAGATAATTGGTTTCATCCAAGAACCTCTGGAGCTGCAGCATAACCACCTTTTTAACAACCTTCCCCAAAAAGGGAATATTGGAGACAGAACAAAAATTATCCAACGAAGTGGGATCTAGTGATGGCCTCTTGAGAAGACAGTGTACCACAACCTCCTTAAAAGGTTGGGGCACCACCCCCTCCCCCAGAGAAGCATTAATCACCGCCAGAACCCACCCACATGTCATATCCCGGGCGGCTTTCACCAGCGAGGAGGGGTACAGATCTAAAACACAGGTGGTTACACTCACACTCCCTAGGATCCTGTCCACTTCCTCAAGAGCAAGAGGATCAAACCATTCCCAGATAACGGGGCAAGAGACTGCCCTAGGCACCTCCACTAGACCAGGGTTAGGAAGTGGTAGGAAGAAATTAAATGGAATATAAAATTATGTTTTTCCTTATCTACCTGTAAGACTGAAATATATGTTTCTAGCACTTTTGCTTAATTTTTTAAATACATTTAACAACAAAAAGATTACAAAACTGCAATATAAACACCTACAAACAATAATAAACAAAACAAGAAAATGGTAATCCAAAGAGCAATAACACCATCATTCAATTGGGGCTCCAGCACACCACAACCCAAAGGGTCGGGTAAAGTGTAGTAGTGAAAAGCCAGTATCAGAGTAGGGCTAGTAAGTATCAATTGTTAGGTGTGAAATTATAAAATTCTGAGAAATAAATTTAATACTTCTGAAATATTGTGTCATATTATTGAATGATACCTGCACATATTGGATCCAGATTGGTGATCTCAACTTCATTACTTTTCTGGTAGCCTAATGAAAAGTCATATACTTATTGGATGAGAATATTTCTTCTATTCACAGAAAGAAAGAAGATCTATTTTTACCCACATAAATTTATTAGCTTTATTTTAAGAAGAACAGGTGTTGATGCATTACTGGAAATCTATTTATTTAGGAAATGTATTAAACACCCCCCCCCCCCATCTTAAGCAAATAACTTTAGGTAGCTCACAATACAAAACAATATAAGCATATAACCACACATACATACAGTGGTACCTCGGGTCACAAACTTAATTCGTTCCGCGACTCTGGTCGCGACCCAAATTGGTCGCGACCCGAATCAAATTTTCCTATAAGGTTCAATGTAAATACGGTTAATCCGTTCTGACCCCTTCAAATTTGGTCGCCAACTGATTTTGGTTGCGACCTGAATCAAATTTTCCCATAAGGTTCAATGTAAATACAGTTAACCCGTTCTGAACCATATGTATTTTTTTTTAAACCACAAAAATATGACACAAAGTACAGTACAGTACAGTATGAAGAGAGAGAACGCTAACCTTGCTTGAGGTGTGGAGGACAGGAAGGCAGGTGGGGAGGCGGTTATTGTTTGGAGGGAGAGTCCCCCTCCCTACAGGAAGCCATGACCACGTGTCACGGGAAGGAAAATGGCCGAGGATCCTGTTCGTCACCCGATGCGGAGTTCGCGAACGGAAGCAAAATTTTGCAAACGGTGCTGTTCGTGACCTGAATTGGTCATGAACAGAAGCGTTCGTGACCCGAGGTACCACTGTACAACTAATATAATTGAGTACTGTCTATTAAAATGTAACATAAGATACACACCTCAAAGAATACTTCACAGTAAAATCTTCAAGCAGCAGAAAGCATTGTTATTTTTATCCACTGTACATTTTTTACATTTAATAGTTTTTCACTCCTTATTTTACTTGTATACACCACTTTAAGATGTTAACTTAGAAATAAAAACCACTGTGGTGTGTGTGTATATAGTTATGTTATATATTTATATATAATGGAATTCAGACTTGTGTCAAATCTTCAGTGAAATGATACAATTGAAAAACCAAGCAAAGCTGTGTACATGCATCCTTGGCAACAGCTATCACATGTACATCCAGAGTAAGAATGGTTCAGGAATATCTCCATGATGGAAGATGGATTCTTCAAAAGTAGTCCTTCCAATCTGAAATGTTAAACTTTAGTATTTGTTTTTATAAAGAACTAAATATCTTGTACACCATACATAGTAAACTAGAAAGTATGTATACATCAGAGATTGTCCTTGTGAGACTATCTAGATAACACCAAACCATGTTTTGGCACTACTGAAATTACTGCCTTATATTCAAGCGCTCCTTCTCCACTAGAATTCTAATTACAGTTTGCTACACTGTTACATTCTCATAAATATTGACAAATTCTAAAATATGAAAATATTTTAAGCTGATGGCTCAGCATTTTTGTTATTTTATTCTTATTGATTTATTTTGATGCAGCCCTTCTTAAACAGTTCAGCATGGTTTACATTAAAATTTAAACAATTTATATATATGAAATACATTAAAATAAAATAAGCAAATTAAATCATCATAAAACTCATATCAAATCTATTTAAAACTACTAAATATTATTAAAATCCATGTAAAAAAGAAAGATCCCTGACAGCTAGTTTTATAAAATCTTCCTGTCCTATATATTAAAAATAATCAAAATCTGAATGAATAAGAAGCAGACAAAAAAGGTATTCCTGGCTGTTACGAGCAACCAATATGTGTTTGGACCAGCAGATCTACATGCCAGATGGACTTAACTGAAACCAAATCATAAGATATTTAGCTGAACAGCATAGAACAGTGTTGTCCAAACTTGGCCGCTTTAAGATGAGTGGACTTCAAGTCCACTCATCTTAAAGTGGCCAAGTTTGGACAACACTGGCATAGAACAACCATTATAATTTGACCTGGTTCACATGCAGCCATAAGTCACAAAGTAGTTAGTTAAGTTTTTGCTTAGTGTTGTGTATATATTATGCAATTACAGCTTATGCAACCAGCCACAGATAACAAACAATGGCTTAGTTAGTTCAATGCATAGACCCAATCTTTTTATATGCCTTTTTGGATTTCAACATCAGCATATTTTTTTAATATCCACATATGTCCAATAAAGGACATAATGATTAGCACTGTGTGCTCCTGCACAATGAAACCGAGCATAGTAAACTGCAACTTGCAGAGCTAGTCTTCCATAGATCAAGTTCACATTTTAATAACTTGTACACCTTCTCATTTCTTTAATTACTACCAATCCCTGTCCCTTTCCCCTCACTCACTGCTCCCTAATCAGTTCAATGTTATAAGGCATGTGAACAGTCTGGTTTTTGTGTGGTAACATGGCTTTAAAAAAAGAAATTAACCCAATGGAGCTGCAGATGAGCTGCAACAGGGCTGTGCAAACGGTTTTGTGTAACAAAATTATGTTCTTTTAGCATACATTAAACTCTGTAAAACAATGACTGGTGAAATATAATTCATGAGTAAAATGCACATAATTCAGAAATGAAGGTTTCTATAAACAGGTATGACACAGAAAATATAAAAACAAACATCTCAGAAAATGTCCTTAGTTGAGCCAACTACAGAAGCCATTGCATAGTTTCAGCTTCTACTTTTTCAAATTATTATTCATGCATCTGACAGAAATTATGTGATTTACATCATACTTTTCTATCCAAACAGAATAATCAAGGCACAATCACAGAAAGTTGGTGAAGATTTTAGATTTTACTTTTTACCTCCTCTAAAACATGGGCTTTCTTTACTTAATTCTTACTGACACATTGGTCAATCTATAAAATGTATTACACTAAATAAAACCAATTAATTTTGGATATGTTTATGAAAACTTTACCATATAGGTTTCTCTGAAGATGATGGGATTATCTGATTCTGCATAGCAAATTTCCTGATTTTGCATAGCAGCATCAATATATTAGTGATTTACCATTCTTCCACTTTCTCTCCAGATTTTGTTCAGACTATTTCAATCAGCAAATATTTATGCCTGTTACATTCTACAGGGAAAAAAAAAGCCTTTTTAAAATATTTTAAAAAACAATATAACTATTCAGGTTCATTTTATCAGTTTTAAATGTTTAAATTTCATTCCTTTTCAATAAAGAAAAAAGATACAAAAACAAAACAAAAACAAAATAAACAAAAGTGGAGAAGAAAAAGAAAAAATAAAACAGGATAGAAGCATATTATGAACCTATTCAAACAGCGTGAAATGTTGACCTTATTTTTTAATAGTAATTTTATTAAAAATTACAAATACAAAGATAAAAACTAATACAAACTAAAAAAGAAAAGAAAAGAGAAAAAAGAGAAAGTGCAGAACAGAAAAAAATAGAAAAAATAGAAAAAATAAGAATATGGCAAAGAAAAAGAAAATAAATACATAGAAATGACTTCCCCCTTCATCACAAGTATAAACAATTTTAGTAATTTATCACCTTCTCTTAAAATACAAATGATCTCTTCTTCCCATTTCTTATCTATAAACAAATCCTTACAGCCTCATTGTTTTAGTCTTGATCAGCAAAAGTCCATTAAGGGTTACCAGAGACAACAACATATCTATTTTAACCTTGATCAAATAAATCAACTTTATATTCCTTCCTTTTACTTTTAACAATGTGGATCTTTAGTCCCTTCAAATAACATCCTAGAACTTGATTTCTTTTCATTTTTTCTTTGTCCTTTCTCACAAAATTCTTCAAAGCTTTAACAAGCCTCTTTTGTAAATCCAATATAGGAAAATTATCCAGGTTACCTCTTAGTTTGTTATTTGTATATCCCTTTTAATTATTAAGACATCAGTCGGTTTCATTTGTATGTCCAGTGTAGCATCTTTTTCCATATCATTTGTGTAGCTTGTCATTTTTAAATCCATTTTCAGATCAGTCTCAATCTTGTCTGGTAAAACTCATTCCTCTTCCACATCTTTTAAACACAGACTATCTATAGAGGAAGATGCTCTTAAAATTAACTTCTGGGTCCATTGTTCAAAAATATCCTTCAATATGTCCAATGTTAAAATATTTTGCTCCCTTCTGTATTAGTAAATCAAATTTAAGTGTTCTTCTCCTTTAATTGTAATCTTTATTTCCTTCTGGTTCCCTCTAGTGTCCAACCTTCAAAGTCTCATACTATCACTCTTTTTAACAGAATTCAAAACAAAAGCATGTTCCCACAGGAAGGATTCTTATAATTCATTCCAAAAGTTTATTTCAAATCCACCTCGATTCTTAGTCCATTTGTAACTTTCCAAAAGCAAACTTCTAATCACTCTTTTGCTGTTTATTCCAAAAGAATTTTTTTAAAGTCCTTAAGCTTATATGTAAAACTTTTTTCACTAAAGACTGAAGGAAACTCACCTGGTGCTATAAAACTTGTCAATGCAAAGGTTCCTAATAGCTGAAAAGCAATTAACAAGCAATTTCTGAAAGTGATTAGAAAAGTATGCGAACCCCGTGGGACATTTGAAGGCACCGACTGCTGTTTGAACAAAAAATGGCAGTTGTCTCCCAGAGCTCTAAACCCACTTAAGACCACTGTCTTACAGTCTCCTCATGAGGAGCAACTGTATAGAGCACTTGTGGGCAATCTCAAGTCTTCTCTTTTCTGGACAGGAATTACAAAGAGCCAAGTCTACTCTAGCTCTTCATTCAGCCGCAATTGTCAGCTCTGCTTTTAGCAGAGCCATCTTCAGTTTGTCATTTCTTCCCTGGAAGTCCCCAAAATGTTGACCTTATTAAGTAGTATTGATCAGTCAAATTGATAAAGAGTTCGTTCATAAGCAAACAGTGAACGCATCAATCCAAAACTGTAAATTCACATTATTACTTTCCATCTTAAGAGAGTCAGCTTTTTTGCTATATCGCTTGCTAGATACATAGTGGTTATAAATTCCCAATTTTTGGTACATAATTCAAAATTGCATACATATTTTAAAACATATTATTTCATAAACCATATAAACACTTATGGAAATTAAACTAAAATGAAACAATAATGGGGCAAGCCCATATCACATGTATAAGTATGCCATCATTTTATACTTCCAACATAATGAAGCTGACAGCCAGCCCTTCTTAAATATTGTTTGGGGTAGCTAGTTAATGTGAAATAAAATCTTCTACTGAATTAGTCTTATCTTAAGATCACAGGAAACATAAACTTATTATTCAAAAGAAACATATTTGATATTTTTAAGGCCCCTAACCATTTATTTTCATTTACCAGATACATACTTTTTAAAGAAAGCCTCTGTGATTCTCTACAGACAAAAACACTTCTCCTAATTCTGGGAAAATTTGACAGAACTTTGACAAGAGTTGCTGTTCTGTAACTGTAACAAAGGGGTTTGTATAAAAGGCATAATTAGTGTTTAGTCTTTTATTGTAAGAGGTGCTGAAAATCTTAAACTGTTATTAATAGCCACTTGCAAAATCAGACTCTAGATGCCATAATACCACTAAATTAGATTCTGTGAGCTATCTAAAGATAAATAACTCATTACTAAAAATATCTTTGTTGGTGGAAATATAGTGAAGTCTCTAGTACAATGCAAAACGAAAGCATTCAACTCTAGGACTGCATACTCTAATCATGCAATATATATGTCATATCCCAAGCTAATAGCTTTTAGAATATTTCCATGCAAACATGAGCAATCTTCACACATTACCCAGAATGTCTGTGGATTTTTTATATCTATATATCCATATATCCATATATTTATATGTTATTAAGAATTTTTCCATAGGTAAAAGATAAATCTAAAGAAAAAGTAATAAGAAAAAGTGCAAAAAGAAGAAAGAACAAAAGATGAAATAAGAATCAGAAAAAGTAAGTGGCTTCCGACCTTGTTTTCAACAGGTATAAACAAACTCATATATCCCTCCTCCCTATTTGGTATTACAAAAATCCTTGCAGCTCCTTATTTAATCCTTTTTCAATCATCAAATCCATAAATCATCATTTCACATTTTTCTAATTTCAGCAAAAAGTCCATAAAAGGTTTCCAGTCTTTTAAAAAAGTACTTATTGATTTGTCCCTGACCAGACAGGTCAGTTTTGTCATTTCTGCCAATTCTGCCATCTTTACAATAGATTCCTCCATTGTGGGAATTTCAGTATTCCTCCATTGTTGTGTGTACTGTATAATAATCTTGCTGCAGTTACAATATATAAAATTAGTTTTCCATGAATCTGTTCTAATTGGCTATCCATAAGTCCCAATAAAAAAAGTTCTGACTTTTTCTCAGTATTAATCTTTAAAATTCTTTGTATCACTGTATGTATATATATCCAGAATTCTGTGGCTTTTTCACAAGTCCACCTGGCATGGTAAAATGTCCCTTAATGTTTTTTACATTTCCAGTATTGGTTTGAAGTACCTTTATACAACTTTGATAATTTCTCTGGTGTCATATACCAACAGTACATCATTTTATTTATTTATTCTCTCTTAAATTATAACATAATATGAACTTCACCCCATTTACCCACATTCTCTCCCATTTATCCATCTGTATATTATAATCAAAAATCACAGCCCATTTTATCATGCAGTCCTTAACTTGCTCCTCTTCTGTTTCAAATCTTAACAAAACCTTATACATTTTTGCAATCACATGTTCATCATTTATACGTAATTCATTTTTAAATTCCACCTTATGTTATTCAATTCCAGTTTATTCCTTTTTATCCATGTTAAATCTTTCTCTTCATTGTGCATATGAAAACCACTGAAAACTATATCCCTCTGAAATCCGGAATATCTATGGATTATAGAAGGTAGATGGACATGTGCTAATTTGCCACTGTGTCATGACCTCCCCTTCAATTCCAGAACGTATAATGTTGAGTATCAAAGTCTGAACCAAGTTCTATTTGCACTGGCTTCTATGTCAATTAAAACTTTATTCAGATCTTTGTACTCAGTGTGACATCATCTAGGGCTAAAGAGGGCTACAGATAAGCACATGAAACGTAAGACCAGAGTTGGAGAAAATACAGGACTAGAT
Source organism: Liasis olivaceus (assembly GCA_030867105.1). Classification (NCBI taxonomy): domain Eukaryota; kingdom Metazoa; phylum Chordata; class Lepidosauria; order Squamata; family Pythonidae; genus Liasis; species Liasis olivaceus. The sequence goes on from CM061349.1 coordinate 68,275,307, forward strand.
AGTCCTTTGGTTTGATCCATATAGGTTCATATGTTCTGAAGAAGTACTATAAAAAAGTTTTACAGTAAAAGGTTTTAAAGGTTTTGTTGTTGCTGTTCAACAGTGTTGAGTATTAAAAATTCATATTATTATACAGTTAAAAGCTCAGTATCCATAACACTTCCTGAAATGTGCAGTTTATCATTACATGAAGATTAACAACATGAAAACTACTCAATTTCAGAAGCTTTATCAATTTAACAAAATAAATTATTGATCTTTGCATAACAAAAAGAGTATAGAGTACAACTTAAATGATCCGGTACTTGGCAAAGCATTCCATAAATATAAAGTTGCAGTCCTTAATTAAAACTAACAATTCATATTTCAGTTGAATGTATTAAGGATCTGCCATCAGAAACTAACCAAAATATTATTAAAACTTATATTTGCCCCAGTCTTGTTATCTATAAGGCATGAAACTATCCACTGAACTGTTCACAGAATATACATAAAGCATTCTCTTATTTCTGCATGGTCCCATGTAGTTAGTTATTATAGCTTTCTACTATAGCCTTATACATTTTCTCTCAAAGAAAACGCTTCAGTAATTATGTATCTGTACTTGTAAATTCTTGAATATGGTGACCGATACATGCTGAAGTTCAGATGCAACACATGTATATCCCTTTGAAAATATATACTCTGTGTGTGTGTGTGTGTGTGTGTGTGTGTACACACACACACACACACACAGAACCAAACTGCAAGAGGGAAAAAATATCATTTTTGAGCAAGTTCCCATTCTGTAAGGGGGGAACCTTATTGCCCAGAATTTAGAACTTTCTGTTGTAGGCATTTTCACAAAAATTGATGTGACAATTGAAATTAAATGCTCACTCAAGGCTCGGTTGCATTTCTAATTTATTGCAGACTTCTGGTAAGAAACTGATTTAATTTGCACTTACCTGCAACATATAGACTGACAGCATCTGCAAATACATAACTGCCACCAGAACCAGGCTTTTTTTCAACTGAGAAACATCATAAAAACAGTAAATTTTCTGGGTACAATTTGGATCACAAGCCTATATATAAGTAATTAGGTAAAAACTATCTACAGACTTGCTTTATACTATTTTCATGTATAAACGCAGTGTTTTATGTAATTTGAAATATGATTTCAAAGGTTTCATAATCTGGCAGCCATTTATATCTGCAGGCAAAGCTGTAAACATAACATGAAAGTCAAGTCCTATTTATTTAAATCTTCTTTAAATCTTCAGTTAGACCTCTTTTTTCCTTCCTCCTTCAAGATACTTAATTTTACTGAGATTTTTGTTTTCCTCTTGGTGAAGAAGATCAGATAGACTTAGTCCAATAAAATGTATATTTTCTGAATTTGGTTACTGGTCAAGAACATGATCCCTTCAAACAAGTACAAAGAAAAACCTGTACATTTTTAGCAGGGCTATGGAAATCTTTTTTGTGATGCACTGCAACATATACAATTATTTTTGAATCATTTATTTATCAGATTTGTATGCCACTTGATTCCCAACAACTCTGGGAGGCCCACAACTTAAACAAGGAAAATACAATAATAACAAATAAAATTAAATTAAATAAAATTAAAAATAAAATATGGGGAGAGTGACAAACTAGAAGGGACGAAGCAAAAGGTGTTCACTCTCTCTCTCTCACCAAAGGCCTGGGCTAAGGACCAGGTCTTTAAGGCCCTTCTAAACAACAGAAGGGTAGGGGCCATCTAGATCTCAGGGAGAACCTCATTCCAGAGGGCAGGCACTGCTACAGAGATGGCACACTTTTGTGCTCCTGATAGACGATATTGTTTAATCAAAGGGACCCAGAGTACGCCAATCCTGCAAGATCAAATCAGCCAGGCAGATACCATGGGAGATAGGTGGTTCCCAAGTAACCAGACCCTATGCCATGTAGGGCTTTACAAATAACAATCAACACCTTAAATCACACCTGTCAGGCCTAGCCCAAGGAACTCCAAGACACAATGCAAATTCAGTTCAGCTTTATTAGCTACAACCTCTAGCAAGAATCTTCCCAGACTGAAACTCCAGCTCCCAAGCCCTCCAGCCACAACAGTGTGAATTCCTCAGGGAGGTGCCAGTCTCATCCTCTTGTATCTCCCACGCTCCTCTGGCGAGCTAAGAAATGTTTATATCCCTGAGCCTGGCCTTCATAATTCCATTCCATCACACACCTAGAAGCAAACTGGCAACCAGTGCAGCTCACAAAGCAGAGGTGTTACATGGACATATTAAGACATGTCCATAACTGCCCATGCTGCTGCATTCTGGAGCAATTGAGGCTTCCGGGTGGTCTTCAAGAGCAGCCCCATGTAGCACACATTGCAGAAGTCAAGCCATGAGTTGACCAGGGCATCAGTGACTGTCTGGAGGGCCCCCAATCTAGGAAAGGGCACAATTGGCATACCAGATGCAAAGGCCTTCCTGGCCACAGCTGCCACCTCTTTGAGCAGGAGCTGTGAATCCAGGAAGACTTCCAGAATGGCACCACTCTTGAATGGGGAAGTGTGATCCTGCCCAATAATTAAAGCAATCATATCTTTTCCAGGCTCAGAGGGTTGTCACCAAAGTTGCTTCCAACTATTTCTGTGTATGTTTGCACGTATGCTCACTTTGCTTGAAAAAAAAAATGAAAACAAAGTGATTGCACATGCACATATATGTGGATGCCATTAGCAGTATTTTCTGAAGCAACCACTGGAGTCTGGGGAAAAAATGTGTTTGTCTAATGCTTTGAAAAGAGATGTTTTTTGCAGAGTCATTTTAACGAGATGGGCAGTGACAAATTTGATATAATAAATAAATACATACATACATACATACTTACTTACTTACTTACTCCTGAGCGTTCAAAAGCGTATCTTTTGAGGCACATATACAGACCTGTTATGTATGTATCCATGTATGTAAATTTGTATGTATGTATAGGACCTATATGGCCAACTATTTAATATGACCACTCTAGGCAGCTCACAACAATCCATAAAAAACAGATAAAAACAAAATTACCCTTCCCCCGCAGGCACCAGACCAATCATCCTTGCAGCTCAATCCCCATCCTAGCCCAATGCCTGGGGGAAGAGCCAGGTCTTTACAACCCTCTGGAAGGCTAAGAGGGTAGGTATCCCTCAGATCTCAGGCGGGAGGCTATTCCAAAGGGCTGGGGCAGCCACTGAGAAGCCATGCCTCCAAGGTCCTGTCAGATGGCAACATTTAAGGGAGGGGACTTGGAGCACGCCCATCCTATCCAACTTAATAAGACGGGCAGATACCCTCAGCGAGAGGCAGTCCCACAAGTAACCTGGCCCTGTGCCATGTAGGGCTTTAAAGGTGATAACCAGCACCCTGAATTGCATCTGGAAAGCATCTGAAAGCCAGTGCAGCTCACACAGCAATGGTGTTACTACACTGAACCACGGGGCACCAAAAACTGCACATACTGCTGCATTCTGGACCAGCTGCAGCTTCCAGATGGTCTTTAAGGGCAGCCCCATGCAGAGCACATTGCAGTAATTCAAATGAGAGGTGACTAAGGCATGGATGACTATAAACAAGGCCTCTCAGTCCAGGAATGGATGCAATTGGCACACAAAGTGGATTTATGCAAAGGCCCCCCTGGCCACGGCTGCCACCTGCTCTTCCAGCAGAGCTGTAAGTCCAAGAGGAGACTGGATGAAAGTTATTTATTTATTTATTTATTTATTTATTTATTTATTTATTTATTTATTTATTTATCGACTTGTCCCCGCCCATCTCCCCTACAATGGGGGATTCTGGGCGGCTTACAATCACTAAAATCACAATTAAATTAAAAAAGTTTTAAAAATTATACACATTATAAAACTAGAAATTTACAGAGATAAAAAGCTAAAAACTCCAAGAGGGCAAAAGGGCCCCACCAGGCCGCTAAGAGGCCAGCCAACCCCATTTCTGATATCCTCCCTCCCCGCCCCAGGCCAGATGGCAGAGCCAGGTCTTCAACTCCCTCTGAAAGGCCTGGAGTGAGGGGGCCTGTCTCACCCCCAGGGGCAAGATGTTCCAAAGGGCGGGGGCTACAGCAGAGAAGGCCCGCCTTCTGGACCCCGCTAGTCGAAGTTCTTTTACTGCAGGGATCCGGAGCATGCCCTCTCTATGAGATCGGGTGGGACGGGTTGAAGTCGTGGGGGCGAGGCGGTCCTTCAGGTAACCTGGCCCCATGCCATGTAGGGCTTTAAAGGTGATAACCAACACCTTGAATTGTACCCGGAAGCAAACCGGTACCCAATGCAGCTCGCGGAGCAAAGGTGTTATATGGGTCCTTCTTCGGGCCCCAAAAATTGCCCGCGCGGCTGCATTCTGGACCAGCTGAAGCTTCCGGATACTCTTCAAGGGTAGCCCAATGTAGAGCGCATTGCAGTAGTCTATCGGGGAGATAACAAGGGCATGAGTGACTGTCCGTAGGGCATCCCGATCCAGGAAAGGGCGTAACTGGTGCACAACCCGAAGCTGTGCAAAAGCCCTCCTGGCCATGTAGGGTCCAAGGATGGCCTCTTGAGGAAGGGGCAAACCACCACCTCTTTCAAGGCTGGTGGAACCATCCCCTCCCACAAGGAGGCATTTGCCATCTCTTGGACCCAACCACATGCCACTTCATGGGAGGTCTTAACCAATCATTAGGGGCATGGGTCCAGCCTACAGCTGGCAGAGCTTACAGCAGTAAGGACCCTGTCCACTTCCTCAGGATTGAGCAGCTCAAACTCTTCCCAGATAACTGAGCTAGGAAATGCCTCAGGCACTATCACTGATCTGCCCAGCCAAAGTCCAACTTCAAATGAAGTTGAGCGACTTTATCTGACAGATGCCTAGAACAGTCCTCACAGCACCCTTGCAAGGGCTTGCCTGGCTCCCCCTTATGCAGGAGAGCCCTGGTCACCTGAAACAGGGCTGCTGGCTGGCCATCTGCGGATGCAATAAGTGCGGAGAAATAAGCACACTTCGCCACTCTTACCATCACAAGGTAAGTCCTAATAAAGGCCTGTACCTGTGCTTGGTCAAATTCATCCTTTGTCTTCCTCCAGTGGTGCTCTAGGTGTCTCTTGGGTTGTTTAATCTCCCCAAGCCCTACTGTAAACCAAGGGGTCCTATGGGATCTGTGATCACAGAGTCCATACAGGCACAATCCAATCCAAGGCCCTTGTTGCTTGCTCATTCCAGGCCGCAACTAAGCCCTGAATCATGCACCAGAGTCTCAGGAATAACACCAACCTCCCTCTGAAATCCTACTGGGTCCATCAGTCACCTGAGATGGACTGATTGAATAGACCCAACCTCCCTGCAGTGGGGGCAGCTGCAGAGAACTCCAGGACCAAGAGGGAGTGATCTGTCCACAGCAAGGGATTGATGTTAATGTCCCCTAATCTCAGATCACCTTGCGGCTGTCCTGAGACAAAGACCAGATCCAGTGTGTGATCCCCTCTCTGAGTTGGGCTATCAATAAACTGGACCAGGTCCACGGTTGTCATGGGGGCCATGAACTCCAAAGCCACCTGACTCCAGGCCCAGAGAAGGAAGACTGAAGACATCCAGAACCATAAGCCTGGGGAACTCCACTGCCAAATCCACCATGGAGTCCAGGAGCTCGGGCAGGGCTGCTGCCATCTTACAGGGAGGAAGGTAGGCAAGCAGCAAGTCCAACTGATCCCTATGACCTGACTTCATAAAGAGAGCCTCACATCTGGCTACGTCTGGGGCAGCACCCCTAAAGGCCACTAGAGACTCCCAAATAATGATAGCCACACCACTATCCCTGCCTTGGAGTTGTGGTTGGTGCCACATCTGAAACCTGGGAGGGCACATTTCTGAGAGAGGACCCCCCCCCCCCAACCAGTAATGCAGGCTATGTCAGCCTTCTCATCCAAAATCAGATTACAGGCTGAGATGGCATTGAGCAGCAGCAGCCAGAGACCAGGCTTTGGGGCTGAGCACAGGGGGCTGGAAAGTGACACCAGTGTTAACCACTGGACCTGCCTTCCCCAAGAGTGACCCACCCTTGCCTCCTGCCATATCTCCCCACGCCCATCACTACCTCAATGCCAGCCACTGTCCACTCCCTCCTGGGCCCATCCCAAACTAACCATACTTTCCAACATCCTCCATTCCTAGCAGGAGGGTGCACCCCAACTGCAGCACCTAGTACTTCTGCCTTGTACTCAGCACCTGTGCCTGAGGCAGTTCCTCCCTCCCACCTATACAAAACTCTGACTCTCTTTCTCCCTCCCCCTCCCCCTGCCACCCCACTCTCATCTGGGTTACAGGGAGAGACCCATACTCAACAGACCCAGCAAGATGGGTTCAGCCCCCACCCAATCTGTCACATGAGGGCAGGAGGCCAGTACAACCCCACTGAGCCTCCACTTCCAAAACAGCCTCACCCAACAGAACTCTCAGATCTTCTCCACACAGCCAGAATCCAAAGTGATGTTTTCCTAGGCCTGCCCCAGCATCCCAGTCATCAGGCAAAGCCCAGTCCATTCTAGTCCTGAGTCCCAGGGGGAAAGTAATCGAAACTGCCAGTATGGCTACTGAACCACATGGCAAGTGGCAGCCACAGGATCTAGTCCGACTCCTGCTGCTGATATTCACCCAAGCACATGAGTCTTCCATCCGCTGAGGGTCCTCACCACCAGGATATCATAGCCACTGCCATTTTGTTGTGCTGGTCTGAGCCAACCAGCCTCCATTCTGTTTCCAATGCCTGCCTCAAGATGGAAGCTATCCAGCCTCTGCCAGGTACTGCCAGCCAGCTGAAACCAAATCAACTGATCTATGGTGCTCTGAAGCCTCTGAGGTTGGAAACGCCACTCACTCCCCGCGAAGCCTCTGTTGCAGGGATGCCCAGCCACAATGATGAAAATGTGTCTTGGATCCACCACCAGCCATCCTTCTGCTTTTCCACTGCCTGATCTGAGCAAAGCAAAGCTCCACTTGCACAGCGCCTCTCCTCTCAATGCCCAAGATGTCACCCCACAAATTGCCTGGCTATGAAACAGCAAATAAGATTCAACTTTCCCCCACCATCTCAAACACCTCAAAAACAATCATAACAGTTGAGCCTCCTTGACACACCTCCATACCAGTGCCATGTTAAAAAAAAAAAAAAAAGTGTTTAATTTCACTGTCTTCCTGGAGTTGATTGGAATTGAGTGGATGTGATGAGATGTAATTTCAATGATTTCTTTAAAATACATGGTGTTTATGATTACTATTTTGGTGTATGATAATACCACAGAATGTCTATTTCCCCCATGGAAATTTGTATATTACTGATTCAGATGAAAGACTATAAATATATATTAAATATAAATTTATTAAATATATTATACTTGTTACTTATTTGTTTGTTAGATTTCTATCCCTCATTTCTATATCTAGCAGTTAGAATATTTTTCAATTGATTACTAATAAATTCAATCTGGATTGGGTTGAAAAGAATATAGTATCAGAAATATATTTCTATTAGATTCAGTCCCCTTTCTTGAGGCACTTGGCAAATTTTAAAAGGATATCTTCAGATTTTCCTCATTCTGTTTCTTCCTATCTTGTAAAAGCAGCATTGTCTATCTATCCAGAATTTAATCAGTTTCAGGAATTAAATGCAATCTGTAACATAGTTTCTGCCCTTGCTTTTACCTGACAACCTATAGTAAGCATCAGTGTAGTTACCCAAAATCATTAATAACATTTTTAAAAATAAAAATCTCACAAATTTTGGCAATTTTATGCAATAGACTTTTTTGGATGGCAAAGCCTTTGTGTGAAAGCAAGCTTCAGTGTCCAGAGCCAGAAATTTTTGCTGATTCTGATTTGCCTATGTCACTGAACTCTTTATAAATGAACAAAGTTACATTATAACCTCTTTCCAAGGTTATATCAATATGCACACTAGCCTTACTAAGAGGTATTGACCAAAACAGTGTTTCTTCACAGAATCTCTCTGCTGGAAGAGCCTAGTTTTAACTGCACAACTCTTTTAGTGCCAATCTGGTTTGCCATGTTCTTCTGTGAACTTGCATCTTCTTCCTATCAAACATATTTCCTCCTTCTAATATCCTTTCTCAACAGCAACAAAAACTTTTTATTCCCCCATTAAACAAAATATCTTTTTCCTTGAGCCATTTCACCTTTTCTTCCAGTAGATATAATAGCTTGCATTTTCTGCAAGTGTAATTTATGTGCCTTCAAGCAGAAAGAAAAATATAGCATATAAACTGTAGATTATCACAATAGCTTCTTCATGGTGCTAAAATCTCAGGATAAAGCTAATCATCATTTTGAAATTTCCATCAACCTTACTTCTGAAGCTTTTATGCAAAACTCTTTTGTTGATTTAGTTCAACTCAGTCATTCACTCCAAGGAAAATTAAAATGTTCTTAAGAGCTGACCTGCTACGGTTACTGATATATGAACTGTGTATTCACCCACAAATCTCAAGCAAAATGGTAATACATAGAACCCCCTAAATAGCAGCAAGTCGCATAACTCAGCAGCCAAAATATATGGAATGCTTCCATACTCTGAGATCAATATAAAGTTCTTTTTAGTGGTATATGGAAATTGAATTATAGGCAGAATCATGTAGTTCAAACCCATAAAAATTCATACACACACACACACACACTAAGTTAAATGCTCAATATACAAGTACTATCATACCATTCAAGCCACTCACCCTCAGTTTCAATGTACTAACATACAAGGATCAGTGCAGTGCATCATATCTTAGCTAATGTAGTAATTCATTATAGTTTGCTATATTTGAAAAGAACATAGATAAGCCAGGGGAAGGATTATTCATGTTCCCCCACAAATAGCCTTTTAAGCCCACCTCCTCCCTATACTTCTATACTGTGGAAGATGAATCTCTTGCATTTGAAATCACATGTACACATAGTGAATGAAGAATAATATTAGGTCATTTCTAAAGAGTGATAAAATTACCAGTAGTGAATCATAAACTTGACTTCCCAAATACAGAAGAACAAATCAAACTAGTTAATAATTACGGTTTTCAATGCAGTGGAAGCATGATAAGGCAAGTCACTTACAACAGTAAAAGAATACAACAGAGACACATTTAATGTACAGGTAGACCTCACTTACTGACTGCCTCGTGCAGCGACTGTTCGAACTTACCACAGTGCTGAAAAAATAACTTTGTGACCAAGGTGTGCAATTATGAATTATGCAGCATCTCTTTCTCAGTCATGTGTTCGCCATTACAGTCAGTTAATATATGTCGTCCTGTACCTGACCCGTTTTTTTTCTTTTTTTCCTCCCTTGCAGAGCGGAGAGATACCTAAACAAGCAATCTCTTTAGGCAATCTCTCCTGTGCCTGACCCATTTTTTTCTCCCTTCCCCCATAGAGTGGAAAGACTGGAGAGGAAGGGATTACAAGAGAGTAAGCAGGAACACAATGGGGAAAACACACTGAAAGGAATGTGCAAGCATTGGCTGTTTGCCTCTCCAATGAATGTAAATACAAACATTAATTCCTTTCTTGCCAATTATCTCAGTGCCAGAGTGAGCATTCCAAAGGGCAGGGGAGTGGGGAAAAAGGAAAGCTGAAGTAAAATCCTAAGTACAGTCACGGTCATGTGACTTTCCACTTAATAATCACATCACTTAATGACTGAGTTGCCAGTCCCATTTGCGATCACTAAATGAGGACTACCTATAGCTAACGCTTCAATATTATGAAAATACAGGCCATATATATAATACAAATATTCATCTATTTCACTGTTTGCTAAAAATAAAGTGGATAAGCAGATTTTGGGAGATCATCGCAACATCAGGCAGACAAGGAACAAACATCACAATTTGGGGATTCGGGAGGGGGAGGGTGCAGGGGAGATTCCAAATAATATGGTCAGCAAAAGAAGTTTTGTGCCGATCTTCAAAGCATGTGTGATGATTCTCCTCCTGCTTGAAGAGAATCCAAACATCTGCTGGAAGCACAAACTTGTGACCTTGTCAGAGGAAAAGATAAAAGAACAACACACTAAAGAAGGTAAAAAGTTCCTGGTCAAGACATATGAAGCTCCCCAGAAGAGGCAGAGAAGGAAAATAAACACCAGAAAACACAAAGAAATGGAAGAATGTAACCCAGAGACGCTAGGTCAGTAAGTCCTTTTTTTTTTTTTTAGATTTTTTTATCATGCCTTTATTATTTTTTATAAATAATTCAAGGCAGCGAACATACCTAATATTCCTTCATCCTCCTATTTTCCCAACTACAACAACCCTGTTAGGTGGGTTGGGCTGAGAGAGAGTGACTGGCCCAAAGTCACCCAGCCAGCTTTCATGACTAAGGTGGGACTAGAACTCAGAGTGTCCTTCTTTCTAGCTTGGTACCTTAACCACTATACCACACTGGCAATGGTATCAGCCACCTGAGCAAATCCTACCAAACTTAGCTTCATGGAATAAGGCAGAAAGTGCTTGCCCCCCATAGGTTAAAAAACCCCTGAACTATTTTGTGGAAGAAGAGGTATGCTGTGATGATGGGTGATTTCCTGAATTCCATCAAAGGCTCAGTGTGCAGACCTGATATGAGGCTTCAGAAATTGTCTTGTCTTCTAGGTCCCTATATCCAGATTACAACAGATAAGCTGCCAAGACTCTTCAAACTTATCAATAATTATCCCTTCCTACTACTTCATGTGGAGACAAATGACACTGCCAGAAGAGACAGATCTCCAAAGAGATCCTGACAAGAAAGTGAAGAACCTGGGAATGCAGGTAGGATTTATGTTAATTCTTCCAGTTGAGAATTATGACATAAGAAGAGAGAAAAGGATTCTGGAAGTGAACAACTGCAGTGTAGATGAGCTTCTAAGAAAGGTTTGGGTTCCTCAACCATGGAGTGTTACCTACATGAAAGACTCCTAGAAAGAGATGGACTACATCAAGTTGAGGAAAGATAAGCAGGCAAGTTGCCAATCTCATCATGAAGTAATTAAACTAGAGCTCCTAGGAAGGTGGCAAAAGGCCACAACTGAACATATCACCAAAGACTAGGGCTAACAATGCAAGGGGCAAAGGCAGAAGCGCAAGTATGGGGGGAGGGTCTTAGAGATTGGCAGGAAGCAACATCAACAAAATGAGCAATTATTAAATATAATTAGCAAAATTACCAATGCACATGGGAAGCAAAAAGGGAGAACTTGAAATCCTAATACTGGAGGACAATTATTATATTACAAGTCACTGTAACTTGATAGGATCATGCACACACTGGAACATAGCCATGAAAAGCTACAATTTTTCAAAAGGGACAGACTCAAGAGAAAATAAGGAGTGTTGTACATATAGAAAACATACATGTAGATAAATTCACAGATCAGAACATGGAAATCCTATTGAAACTATTTGGGTAAGAATAAAAGGAGAGGAAAACAAAAGTGCTAACATCACAAGAATTCATTGTAGACAGCCTAGATTGGCAGAACATATGGATGAGGCCTTTCTGTGTAGATGACCAAAGTGGCACACAATAATAATAATGGGGGATTTCAACTATCCTGACATTAGCTGAAAATTTAACCTGGTTAAGAGTTAGAGGTCCAACAAACTCCTGTTCTCTCTTGCTGACAACTTCATTTATCAGAAGGAAGAAGGTCTGCTATCCAGGATCCAACTTTTACCAACAGGAAGAAATTGGTTGAAGACATGAAAGTGATGAGCACCCTAAGAGAAAGTATGGCCCTTGAGTTTGTGATATCAAGGGGAGGAGGAACAGAGAATACTCAAACCCATATATTGGATTTCAGAGGTGTGGATGTCGATGAACTTCAATGATTTGTCAGATCCAATGAGAAATCCTGCAAGAGAAGATTCTGATAGTATAATTGTTGACAATTCCAATTAGAAGAAAAACTGGGGACATCTAAAGGGACCAATGTGAATATACAGAGAGCTTTCTAAAAATGCTGAAAAATAAAAGGTACATATTATAGGAAATGGAAGGACAAACATAAGCAACAAAGGATATGAGGCAGTTGCCAGAAACTGTACGGCTGAAGCACAGAATGAAATGAGGCTTACAAGGAGTATCCAAAATAACAAAAAGGCTTTTTAGGTATATCAGAAACCAAAGGAAAGAGAGAGAGCTGTAAGTCTGTTGTGAGGAGAAAGAGCTGAATTGGTAACAGGAAGACAAAACATCTTGTCACTTGTTTTGGTGATGGACTGATCTAGTATCAGGCTGTTTCCTTGTGACTGTGCAAGAAATGGTGTTTGAATGTGATTAAAAACTGCTATAGAGGAGGAACAGGTTTCATTCCCTGTTGAACAGATGGCAGGATCAGAACCAGTGGATTGAAATATACGGAAGATTTAAGTTAGATATCAGGAGGAATTTCCTGATGGTAAGAACTGCCAATCAGGATTGCTTCATGAAGTGGTACATTCCTCTTCACTGCATGTCTTCAAAGACCGAATAGACACCTGCCTGAAATGTCAATATGATGAACAGAAATATAAAAAAAAAAAAAAAAATCCCCCAAAATCTTTCCAGAGGCAGGCTTCTCACAAATTTGGTCAGACAAATATTGGAGATCCTGCACTGCAGCATTTTGTAAGCTATATAGGAAAGCCACCACATATGCATGGAAGGCCTTTACATGCATATACTTGGATTTCTGAATTCCAGCTTAAGAGGCGAGATAAACTAGGGTATTTTCTTTTAAATTAGTTGGAAAAGGGAAAACTCCCCCTCCCCAGACAAGTATATAAATGAATTTTACATAATCTCCTTTTATAATCTACCTCATAAGCCCTTAAAAATCAATGGAAGGTTGTTTTGAAATCCTTTTCTGATTGCTCACCATTTATATTATATACTACTAATGTATAATACTACTGACATAGCCAAAAGTATTGGTATCCCTCCACTTTTTCTCAAAGAATCCCAATTTGCTACGAAATAAGTTGAAACTGATACAACCATTCTTTATTCCATAGTCCATAAAGCAAATAGTTTGCTTTTGATGTATGACTTAACATACTCTTGTAAATAATAAAACAAATGAAAATGGCATGTAGATCATTTAAGTCCTTGTCTCTGCACTGACACATTAAGTTCTCAAAACCTAACATATTAGCTATTTTAATTTTCTTACCCAAGAAACATTTTGCATAATTTACAAATTTCATTTTTAAAGTATTGCATCTTAGAATTAATTCATGAACAAACAGTGAGATTCAGTAAGAGTAGGTAGTAACAAATTAGGAAATGTGCAGCTCAAATTTGAACTATTTCATATTATCTCCATTTTCCCATCACGCTGTATATACTTTTGTGTTCTTTAAACTTAGTCCCTTGTAGACATATGTATGCTTTCTGTAGTAAAAAGGCATGAAAAAAGACACTTTGGAATTCCTGTTAAACTCCGTCATCTTAAAAATATACAGCATAACCTTGATTTATGATTGTTCTAAACCAGCAATGCACAATGTTTGTGCAAATAGAGAGAAATTATCAGATTATAGCACTGATTTCTATAAAATGGTAATTTATTTTCTTCAGCTAAACAGCTAGAAAGAGTAAGGCAGGCTGTACAAGGATATGTTAAGACTTGCTCAGAGCAGCTTTTATAGATATCGTTTAGACTTGATGCAAAAGATCCACTGCCTTAGAAAAGCTACTTAATCTAAATTTGATTTTGTTTCTGTTTCTAGAGGTGAGCTTCAATGAAAATATTTTGGCTTCTTATTTAATAATAAACAAAGTATCTAATACACAATACATTGACATGGTAAATTAAACAGCTCTCAAGGTATGGTTGGTAAACCTGAGTCAGCATATATACTTAGTCATTTTGAATTCTTACGAAGTTAAAGTGTTCCAGATGACATTAAAATTATGTAATCAAAGATCTTTTTCTTGTGCTGGTAATAAGATGAGACAGTTTCTCAAAATAATCAAGTTGGATCCAGTATCTCTCTGCTTCTGTAAAACAGTAGTGTAATAGAGTTGATTTGCTTTTTAAAACCACTTCAGTACTTCTAATGCAAATCTTAACAATTATATAGAGGAAAACCACCATAGAACAGCATTTCTATTTCCTTCTATAATAATATGGTGCATACTGCCTTTTGTAATAGCCTTGTATCAGGTACTATTCAAACGTTCGGTCATTTTTCTCAAACAGGGCATTTTAAGGACCACATGTAAATCACGCTACTTATACTCATTTCATATTTGAAAGATTTGTAGCCCTTTCTTAGCTAGACTGCTTATTTATAAAATGCAAACCTTACAATACTTTAACTCTTAATGACTAAGTTAAAGCATATATTGACACATATATAATTTTAGTAAAACACATTATGATTTTACAGCAATTTCAGTTTCCTCACAGCTCATATGTCCTGAGATGTTCTAGAACTGCTCTAATTTATTCATTTAGCAAACATAACACAAATAATCAGTTTAATTGCAACCAAAGCTTATTAAACTTATAGTTAGACTTAGTTGTAAGAAAAATGAAACTGTACACCAAGATTTTTCCTTTGTTTATGTCATATGGAACTCTCCCACTACTTAAAAATCACATGCCTTTAGGGAATTTGTTGATTCAGTAATAAAATTATAATTGTGAGAACTTCATTAGACTTAATATATTTGACATATTACGATTTGAACATGACTCAATGGTTGTCTTGTTTTGGCCTGATATTCACAATAGTGTTAATACGATTTAGGGGAAAGTAATAAGACTTAACAATGTTAATATATGGAACTACATAAGAAGAGCTTTGAAATTCTCTTATTTGGAGTGTAGCAAAAAAGATAATTCTTTGTGGTTGGAAATAAATCACCAGTCCAGATCTTGGATGGAAGAAATGTGTTCACTCCCACTCTTTGAATTAATCTTTTATCAACAAAATTGAAAGATTGATCATTATTCTTTGCTATTAAAAACTCTTACATATTAATCCTTTTTTGGAGGGGTATTGGGATTTGTTGTGGTTGTTTGGAGCCCCCCCCATTTTTAAATATTTTTTTGTTTTGTATTTTTGTTTTTGTCTTTTTCTTTTATATAGTATAGCAATAAAAAATTAAAAAGTAAAAAAAAATGCAATTACACAACACTTGGTTAGAGAAATAACTTGAAGTTTTTGTTCTGGGTGAGGATAATTGAAACAGAACTAGACATATTAGTACTTGAAAGATTTGAAAAAGTGAGAAATCTGAATATTCACATTTCAGGAAAACTGGACCTATAGATTTCAAGAGAAGTCTTTATTCCAAACTGTCCAAGGCTTTTGTTTGAAAAAAGTGAGGATGGAAAAGGAAAGAAGGGACACATTCTTATTTAACTCATTATGGCAACTTCTAAACCATATTTAGGTGGATTTCACAATCTGGCAATAAAATAAAAGGAGTAGCAATACAGGAATAATTAACATATTTCAAATTATTAAGCAATATCAAAACCCAGTTAATTTGCAAGTATCAATTCAAAGAATGAGTAACAGAAACATGACATAAGTTGAAACTGCTTGAATCCAAAGAGAAAATAGAAATCATAAGCTAGATAAGCATTAAAGGTAAGAACAAGTGGGGTAAAAAAACTAACACTGGATCAAATTCTTGTCACAGTTATATATAGATAAACCTACCTGTAAATTAATCTCTAACACCAACACAATAATACTTGTCAATTTCAGTCTGATCACTTTTGATTACAATGATGCCAAACTATTTAAACACATATTATTCCTGAAAATAAAAGTAAAATGAACATTTCGTTTTTGCTATATTGTTACCCAAAGCTTAATTTTTGTAATATTGAACACCCTAGAATAATTAACTATATAGGATGCATTGGTTTGCCTTCAGTTCCATAAGTCAACTTCTTTACAATCGTAATGTTCATTTGGAAAAAGCTAATTCCTGGCCCCTATAGGGAAGCCTTTATATATTTGCTAACTAGGACCAGTGCTTCTGATCTTTTGTGAAGATGCTGAGAATCCCAAAGATTCTTCTTCTCTAAAGGCCACACAAATAAAATTGGAACATGTCTTTCATATTAAGCTAAACTGTGGAACAGGCAGATTAAAAACAGAATTTTGACAGTGAAAGCGGATCCTTCCTACTTTTGTAATGGAGAAACTATAACATTCCATCCCAGCCAAAGCTGTATACGTTTCTTGAACATCTGCCTGTTGGACTACAGCTCAAAGTAATAGAATGAAACAGGTGATAAACTTGTTCACCATTACACTTCTGCAGAGCATAAAAAATAGATTTTCCATTATTCACTGGTCTAAAAATAAGACTTAGTCAATTATAATTGAATCATAAACCTTAAATTAAAATAAGGCTGCAGTTCTAAGCAATCTTATTTGAAAAGTTAACATTATAAAAATCAATGGTCCTTACTTCAGGAAAAATGTGCTTGGAATAGGAGCACTGCTGAGAATGTACAGTTATTTTGTTGCAGAAATCAAACATGTCAGTGTATCCTGTACTCCTAGTTGGTGGGAATTGAGCAATAGTATGTTGATTTGCCAGGTACTATCATCTCTAGATTAGCAACACTAGTTTGCACAGAATAGAATTGAGTAAGTTTGGATTAAAACTGAACTTCGGTTGCACTTGTGGCATACAGGACAAAATGACCAGCACTCTCCATAGGAAATGGAGAATGTGGAAATATGGAAATGGAGAATACTAGGAAATGTATGTGGCACAGTACAACAAAAATTGGTAATTTACTATACACCTTCTCAATCTTACTAAAAAAAATATGAAAGACTCAATCTTACAAAAAAAAAAAAAAAAGTGAAATAGCCAAAGCCATGAGGAGGTCAATATTTATAAATTCCTCTAGTGATAACCATGGCATATGGAAGATTGCAACTTGGTAAGTAAGGGAAAGAGAGGAGAGGGGAGGGGAGGGGAGGGGAGGGGAGGAGAGGTACAGAGAATGTCAGGCTTCACCCACATTGGAAGACAAGAAGGCAGAGATTCTAGTGCACAATATGCTAGTTTTATTACAGATACAAAAGCCATAATTAAAAAAGAAAAGAAGCAATTGCCAACTATACACCTCTCTCTCTCTCACACACACACATATCGCATCATGCCATTGTGCTACTAATGTGTTATTGTTGTCCATTACTATTTATACTTATTCTGTTGTTTTTTTAACCTTGTGTTTGCTCTCCAGAGTAACACTTGTGAGATGGGCAGCTACATAAATTGATGTGTCCATCTGTGTGTGTGTGTGTGTGTGATTTCCCCCCCCTCAACAGATTTAGAGCTCATAGTTTATCTGCAGGAGGTGCAACAGACATCTGTGTACTGTTATGGTAACAGACCTGTTTAATCTCATATGCTTTGCACCTGATTTTGGTTTTTCTAGCCCTCACTGAGAAGTATATTGAATAGTAGTTGCAAATTGAGAATTAGCTATCTTCCCTTTCCTTATTTTTATCGTATGTCATTAATTTCTATGGCTTATTATTTTTACTCTTTTTCTGCAAAATATTTCTTAGGCTAAGGATGCTGTGTGTGAATTAAGGACATGCAATATTTGTTGATTCAGGAACCAAGCATTGCAGAAAACTCTGAAATGTCTTCTTTCTCTCCAGTCCATGTTGATCCTCTTCCCAGGCCTGTCATTCAAGGAGCATTTCCAGAAGTAAATCTTCTAGACTGGAAGTACTTCAATGTATGGTTTACATCCAGAGCCTACTGAACTGCCTCAATTACTGAGGTTCTGGTTTGGAGGATTTACTTCTGCAAACCAACAAACTGCCCCCAGAAGACTATGGACTGGGAGGAGGGTCAGCATGGAATACTCTGGAATGACTTTGGAATGTTCTGTTCCCACATTAATCAATTTTGCACATCTCTAGTAATATTATGTAACCCAGCCATGGACTTGCATGCTTTTCCCAAGCCTGGGTAAATGGGGAGGGTTGAGGAAAGACCTGGTGACCTACCTTGTAAAAACCTTGTCAAGAAAATTTTATGGAAAGGCTCTTACATGATTCAGATATGGTATCCAATGGTAGGACCCCCAGGCCAGAAGGAACCCAACAAGCTACTGGGGAAGAGCAAGGACCTGCAGCAAATAGTCAAAGCATTAATGATATACCTGGGGCAAATCCAGCAGGAATCCCAGCTGCTGATGCAGCCATTAGTGAAAGCAAGTGTCTGTGCTACATGAAGACACATTGGATAGCAATGGGGAATGTCTGAAGAATGAGCCAGAGTAAATTGGATATCATCAAATGCGAGATGGCCAGGTTGAAAATCAACCTCCTTGGCATCAGTGAGCTACACCAGATAGACAATGGTTATTTCCAGTCTGAGGAATTCACGATCTATTACTTGGGACACGACACCAGGAAAATGGAGTGGTATTTATCACAAGCAAGAAACTCACCCA
Source organism: Liasis olivaceus (assembly GCA_030867105.1). NCBI lineage: Eukaryota > Metazoa > Chordata > Lepidosauria > Squamata > Pythonidae > Liasis > Liasis olivaceus. The sequence continues at coordinate 68,293,799 of CM061349.1, forward strand.
AGCGGTGGAAAGCTTCTTGGTGGTTAATGATCACATTATGACCATCTGAATCTGTGCCAAGCCCCTCAAAATCATAGTTGTCCAAATCTACGCCACAACTGATGCAATGGAGTTTGAAATAGAGGGTTTCTATGCCAGCATCGAAAAAACTTTGAAGCAAGTGCCCAAAAAATACACTGTTTACATACTGGGTGATTTTAATACAAAAGTTGGCATCCAAGCAGAAACAGGCATCACTGGCAGCTTTGGACTTAGGAAGAGGAATAATGCAGGTGATTATTTGGTACAATTTTGCCATGAAAATTGATTTGGAATCATGAATACCTGGTTCAAACAGCACAAGTGTCACTTATACACTTGGACCTCACCAAATAAACTGCACCATAATCAGATCGACTATGTCCTATCCAGCCATCAATGGATCAGTTCAGTCCTTGAGTGTCAAGACATATCCGGGTGCCAATTGCGGTTCAGATGATGGATTGTTGGTGGCTAAGATAAGAGTCAAATTATGCAACATCAAAAAGACAGCACCACCAAAGAAGTTTGACATCATCAAAATCCCTTCCACATGTGCAACTGAAGTGAAAAATAGATTTGAACCACTGGACACTGCTGAGAAGATGCCAGACAAACTGTGGCAGGAAATTAAATCAACCATCACTGAGACAGCAGTTGAACACACATTATGCAAAAAGCTAGAGAAAAAGCTCAGATGAAACCATCAGAATAGCCAAGCGAAGAAAAGCAGCCAAAGCAGCAGGCAAACTTGGAGGAAGCAAGGAATTTAAATTAGGATTTCCAAAGAGCAGCAAGGAAAGACAACAAAGTTTACTGGGACCAGTGTTGCAAGCAACTAGAAGAGGACTGCAGGAAGGGCCACATCAGGAATGCATTGCACAAGTCAAAAGGATTCTAACACCACTTACTGCTCATAAAAGTATCATCAAAAATAAGCAAGGGAAAGAACTGTCTGACCAACAAGGTGTCAAGAACAGATGGCGAGAATATACAGAAGAGTTATATGCCAGGAGCAGAGTTCCATCCTCCTCAGAATGATGAAGAAAGGGAAGCAGAAATAGAACCAGCCATCTTTCAGGAAGAAGTCAAGTGGGCAATGAACAACTGCCAAACAACAAGGCCCCTGGAGTTGATACCATCCCCACAGAATTGCTGTGGCTTATACCACCCACAACCATCACAGCCTTGTGCCAGAAAGTTTGGGAAACGAACACATGGCCACAGGATGGGAAACAATCAGTGTTCATTCCATTGACAAAAAAGGATGACTCCAAGGACTGCTCCAATTACCACACAACTGCCCTCATCCCTCACGCTAGCAAGATTCTCCTTAAGATCATATAACGTCTGGCCATCGAAAGGGAATTAGCAGATATTCAAGCTGGCTTCAGAAGGGGTGGTGGCACTCGTGACCATATTGCAAATCTATGCTGAATCGTGGAAAAAACTCAAGAATATCAAAAGAACATCTACATCTGCTTTATTGACTATAAGAAAGCCTTTGATTGTGTTGATCATGACAAGCTGTGGAGAGAAGACCTGGGGGTGCCAACACATCTGGTCATGTTGATCTAGTCGCTGTACACAAATCAAGAAGCCACTGTGCAAACACCATATGGAGGCACTGATTGGTTCAAGATAAAGAAGTATGACAAGGTTGCATTCTTTCACTTTTCTTATTCAACTCCTATGCCAAAGTGATCGTGAGGAAGCTGGAACCTGAAGAATCAACAATCGGAGTAAAGACTGGAGGACAGAACATCACCAATTTTTGATATGCTGATGATACAACTCTCCTCTCAGAAACCAAAGAAGGCCTGAAACATCTGATCAAAAGGATTAAAGAAGAAAGTGAGAAATTTGGCTTCTTCTGGAACATCAAAAAGACCAAGCTCATGACTACTGTGAGGAATGGAAATGTCAAAATAGTAATTGATGGTGAAGAGATTGAATGTGTGCAAAAATTCACTTTCCTAGGATTGCAGATTGATCAAAGCAGTGAATGCAATCCAGAAACACCAACCAGAGCATAAAACAATTGAAAGAAGCTGTAAAAGATCAGAAAATGTGGAGAGAGCTGGTCCATAGAATTGCCGAAAATCGAACATGATTGAATGGATAGTATCATCATCATTATCAGTAATATTATGTAAACATGTGAGTTTTACTGCATCTCTTCTAATTCAACCTAACAATATTTTTCCTCTAGCTTGCTTGCTGCTGCTCTTCATACAATTCAGTGCAGAAATCTCAGATGCCAAAAACAATTCCTTATGATTATACATCATTATTAAATCTACTGTATACATACAAATTTCAGACAGAAATAAGCTCTTCTGATGCACTATTTAGATTAACTTAAATTAAAATTGTGTTTTAAAAGTACACTTAGTCTCTGAAGCCTATTTACACATAAAATACTAATTTTTAAATATGAATCTTACATAGAGTATAACAATATTCTCACAGCAGACTTTAGTTTTATATGGTCTATCATTTTTAGTTACCCATATTTTGAAACTATTGTTTGTGATTGATGAAATCAAGGCTCATAAATTTGTACAAAAGTGTTAAAATATTTTCCAAATATAGCCATCAGTTCACTTTTATAATATAGCTTGCCTTTCGAAAATTTCTTACACTCAAAGCTTCATATTTCTGATTATTTACACATTTTTGTTATAGCACATTCTTATCTACCAAGTTAAACAGCATGGTCTAATATCCAGTGGTTTTAATTCACTTTGGCAACTTTCAAGGATATCTTTAATGTGTGTTTCAGGGAAACAGAAAAACACCTAGATGTAAAAGCAGGTCAATAAGAAGTCCCTTGGTGCCTATCAAAGTATTTTTGAAAGTAGGAGACTTCCTATCACTTGAATATTAGTCCTTTAGATTCACCAGCTTTGTGGTGTTTGTTTTTTGACAAATTATGCACTTGTTCATTATAATCAGAAAGGCTGTTCTTCCAAAATGAAGCATTAGCCTTCAGTTAAATTTAAATAAAATATTGATTTATGATTTTACATATACAAATTAATAGACTCTCTATGTACACACACACACACACGCATTATTGGTGAGACTTTATGTGTTATTTTGTATAGTTCATTCTTTCTGAGAGAGCTTGACCCAAAAAACTACTTCAATCTTATTATGATACCAAATATTGGATTATTTTAAGTCAATCACAGTTTTAAGCTTTCAGCAAGTAATTGGAAAGTGCTGGACCAGATCCAGAGAAACACAAACAGAAGAAAGTAAAAAGAGCACTTTCCTATTTAGCCCTGTCTTCCTTCCCAGAGGCCTCTGAAAAACCCAATGGCCTGCTGCGCTCTTGCTGGCAGAACAGAAATAAGAGAGAAAGATATTCCTCCCCTGCCATTTTTAGAGGGAATTTAAAACTAGCTGAAATGGATTACATGCTGGTTTGGGGACATTTCAGGGAGTCAGGAAGATCCACATTTCCCGTCACACATTTCTGACCAGCCACACAATTTGCATTTTTTTTCTTTTGATACTAGATTTTGCAACATTGGGAGAAGAAAAAGAAAAGGAGGGGGGAACAGCTGAAGGATCAAAAGAGAGTGGGAAAACATTTTTGCTGTCAGTGTGATGCCACAGAATTACTATATACGAAGTATAAACAAAACTTTCTTCCAGGTCCCATTTTGCCAAATTTTCCCAAAAGAATAACTTTGGTTATTTCCACTTTTCAAAATTTGTGATATGGTATTCCAAATAATGAAAACACACACAAAAATCCATATATCCTTGTGGTGCATGAGTTAAAGACTTTGTTTAGCAGCAAGACAGCCAGAACTCACAGGCATTCTATTATCAGCTATTTTGAGATAAGGAGGGAAAAAGAAGCTGAACTACAGCACAAGTGAAAGTGAGGGAAAGAGAGGAGAGGCTGAGAATTAAAGAGTATATATATATTGTTCTGTACTTACTAGGTTTTGTAAATTATATTTTCACTTGTATATATTAGCTCACGCTACTGAATTAGTATAATTATCTTAGTGTTTAGAATAAACTTCCTCATTTATTTAAGTGCTGTCCGTGTGTCTGTATCAGCTCCTACCCTGACCATTCCTCTGACAATCCTTTAAAATATACACAAATCTCCTTATAATCTACAAAAATAATTTAGGTAAATGTTAAAAAATACTGATATTAAAAAAGGTTCAAACATATGCAGCAATGGAATAGAATGAATTTAAAATTGGAAAAACACAAAGTTGAGAAGCTCAGTGACATATAGACCCATCCTTACTTCACATATGTAGGAGACCTTATAGAACAATTTGCAATATTATTTCATGACTGATAATATTAGATAAAAACAAAACGAACTACTTTATATCTGTGTAAAAGTCTGCTGCAATGTGCTTTAGACTAAGATTGGGAAAAATTACATTGGAACATAAGGGAGGGTAAACACAGCACCTAATATAACTCATTGAAGGAATTGTGCTTGCTTTAATAAATCACACTCTGTGTTCCAAACCACCACTTCCCAATCAAGTCCAAAATACTGCACAGCTTTACTCTATGTGGGACTTATCTTTACTATTTTGTAATTGCAATTGATGAAAAATGCAGAAACTAGGCTGCTAATCAGTGCAAGGTCCAGGGATCATTTCTAAGTCATAATTAAATGTAGTGGTTCTAACCTTTAATCATCTAACATTTTATCACAGATCTAATGGATCACCTCTCCTGGTACAGAACTGTCCAGATGCCAAGAATCGCAGGAAAGCCCACTGTCAAAAGCCTTCTTTGCATATGGAAAAGGGCCACTCCTGCATTGCTCTCCAGTTAGAGAATTTCTCTCAGAAAGTGCATTTGGTTCCCACACTCTCATGGTTTAGAAAACATGTAGAAACACATCTCTTTCACAAAACTTCTGTTAATTTATTTTTCTATTGATTTTAATAATATTAATTTATGTTTATTTTTTGCTGTACTTTGTTAGTTGCCCTGGGTACTCACAAATAAATAAGTCAATTAAACCCTTGGCCACTGTAAACATCTGCTGTTTTGTCTAGGCAGCCAGAACAGGAGCCAGGCTATTGTCTGAATTAAAGTGCAATTTCTGGCATATCATCCATCACCTAAATTACAAGTACATAAATAAAATACAAGTATATGCAAGTATACATGTAGTAAACTGATATAAGTTCCCTTCAAACTCAAGAAACTACATATCATCACAATCTGCTTAAGGTTCTGCAGGCAGCTGAGCATCACATCAAGTGCCCAGGTCATTCCACCCATGCCTTTCACCTCCCTCTTCCCTCACAACTACTTGCAAATCAGCTTCCTTCTCTGTTTCAACCTATCTAAAACATGAAATTAGCAAAATGCTCTGTTCAGAGTTCAAATCAGGTGTTACCTTATGAGAAGTCTTTCCGAACCTTTTAAACTCAAAATAGCACTGTTGTGAGCGTGAAACAATTCTGGAACAGCATTGGCACACTTCTAGTAAGGTTGAAACAACTGATTTCAAATTCAAAATTAATTGAAGCATAAGTACATTTCATATTCAAAATTTTTTGCACAACTTTAGCAGACATATACTATGCAGTATTTTAAAAAACAAGTTTTATTTACCACAGCAATGAACTGACCCAACCAGATGCTGTCTCTTGGGACATAGTGTTAATGCCTACATCCTTGATGCTCCATTGTCCTCACTGGCCATGCACCCACATTGCAACATCCAACTGGGCAAGCTTGCTGACCAGTGCAGCATTTTTTAGAGGCATCACTATGTTTTTGTTGGCTTTTTTGGACCTGAAAAATACAGTGCTACTGACTGCAGGAAGTTTTAGAAAACTTTTAGTCATTCTTAAAAGGCAAAATTGTATTTCATATTTGTTCATTCTTTGTACATATACAAAATGAAATGTTTTTTATTTTTTTAATGAGGTTTAGCAGAACTCCTGATTCAAAATTGCCCTCAAATTGCATTAATCATATAAACCTTTGTAGCCCTAATTAGTCCTGTTTTTCCCTTTTGGGAAATAATATGTATGCCAGTTTTCCTATTCAAACACGAGGGTTGAGTAAGAAGTAATGCTTCCACCTCTATAAATTTAGTTTAAATAAGGATATTTTAATAAATGAAATAGGAAAATATTCCAATGCGATGCAATGAACTCTTACTACCTGTATTTACTTCACATAATCATTACCATTCTCTATACATTTCTGCCAATAATGGACAAGTTTCTTAAAGCCATCACAAAAGTATTCCACACTGTCTCTTCAACCAGGTCTTGATAGGACTATCTATTTCCACCTCTTCATTTGAGTCAAACAGATGCCCACAAAGTTATTCCTTCAACCTTGGGAAAAGACGTAAGTCACATGGCACAAAATCTGGACTTTATGGCAGATGGAGTAAGATAGTGAGATTCAACTTCACAACTGACTCTTGGGTGGCTTGTGTGGTGGGAGGCCTAATGTTATCATGCTGCAACAAAATTTCCTACTTGTACTTTCAAACTCTGCTTGGTTGTTGTTTCAAGGTTTTGAATGTTGCACTGTAACACTCTCGAGTTGACAGTGGTGCCAGGTTCAAGGACATCCATGTGAATAATACCACTTGCATCCCCCCAAAAACTGTAACCACAAGTTTTCCTGGCAAAGCCTGAGTTTTGATTCCCCCCCACCCCCCGATGAAGCTTTGTAATGATATTCCATGGAATGATGCTTCCTTTCTGGGTCATAATGATGACTCAATGTTTGGTCAGCTGTCACCTTGCTGTGAAGAAATTCCTCACCTTTGTTCTCAGAAAGTGACAACAACTGATGGTAAATTTCAGACCTGAATCCTATATCTCTGTCATTAGCATGCAAGGAATCCATGTTGCAAAACCTTTTGATATAGAGCAACATCAATAAAGTGACCTACACATTCTTGTGAAATGCCAAGCTTGGTAACATTTCTTTGAGTAATCTGCCAATTGTCCTTAACCAATTCATCAACCTTTCTTATGAGATATTAGTTTGTTGCTATCATAGCTCATTCACCCATTCTTGATTACACGAATCAGCTTTTCTCAGTTCACCATCCTGATATTTTTTTGGCTTGGGAATGCACAGTACTCATGTCAACAGTCATCACCATAAACAACCTGAATTTGGCAGTGAACTTCAAATGAAGGGATTACTTCAACTGTCAAAAAATTAATCATAGTGCATTGCTTAAAGTGTAATGATGAGTACGCAATGCAAGCTTCCATTTCATGAACAACAGCAACACAACCTTTCTTCAAAGCAACTCCCCACCACTTGAAGATGAAAGTATAGAACACATCAGAGCTTCTGGTACATCAGTACTGCCATCTGTTGGCAAGTACTATTCAACCCTCATATGAAGCAAACATTACAAAAATCCATAGCCATACAGTATCTCATCAATATAGCAAAGAAGAGTAACATCTTAATATTTACCATCATGAGCCAATAAATCACAGAAAATTGTATCACACATATGTAGAAAAGTGAACAGGTACTTATTTGGAAGTAGCAGTGCTTCTCATAGCAATATTATCAAAGAGATTTTGGCCAGAGAAATTTCCCACCAAACGTCACACTATTATTTTGTCAATGGACTTACTGTCTATTGACTTACAGACAATAAGTAACTGGTTTATACTTCAGTTATGAAGTTACTATACAGCCTTAAGCAAAACATTCCCAATATGTCTCTGCCTCCTTTTCCATGTGCAATACTTACTGAGTTCTATTACTGATTTCTGAAATGGATTATATATACTTTGAACATCTACTAGAGAGTATCAGCTTCCTGTGAAGGGAACGACGTCCATAAGCTATCCCACTGACAAAAAGAAATGAGATGATTTTGCTTATTCCTGTTTCCCTTCTAGAATACTGAAGAACCTAAAGCATCAAGGAAGGTAGTGTTGGGAGGTACAGGAGAAACTGACAAATATTGCTTCTACAAAAGGAAGCTCACATTAGATATGAGTCCCTTGCATAAACTAGCAGGTGACTTAGAAACCAATTACTCACACTGTATAGAAATTAAGACAGTCAGCTGATTTAACTTTTTTTATTCCATGTATGAATTTGCAAATAAAGCAAATTTTACTGAGATTTGGATACATACATAAGCATTTAAACAAACATTAGCTATTTCAAAAAAAGGAAGTAGTATTTATAAAGTAAACAATTATTTAATCTTTTAATACCATCAACATTCTTATCATTCTCTCATCAAGTTGTTTGATTCAGCAATACAGTACTTTTAAAAGACACTGTTTTTTACTACTGACAATCAGTTGTTGAAAACTGCATATTCATTAAAACATGCACAACACAGAACAACCTTTCATAAGGAACCTGAATGCTTAGGACATAAATGTTCTCAGTTTCAGTTCAATAATCTTTATTAAACAATGTCTTACTATTACTGATCTCACAGTTAACAGGACACAATACCTTTAATAGTCACGTTTTGGCGTAGTATCCCCTGCAAATGGGGGGGAGGGGGTCTCACTTCCTCTCAGATACAGACATGCACACACATAAACATACAGAGTCTTATCGCCTACCCACTGACATACAGATAGCATCAATCAGCTAATCGGTTGGGAAGGAGGATGAACAGCAGGCTGATGCTGGAACAGCTGAGGAAAACACAAATTAGTCAACGCTGTCTCTTTTCCCAGCACTACACATTTGCCCTATAGGAAATGTAGAAACTAATCAACTAGAGAGCATGAAATGGGGGAGGGAGGACAAGTTTTGTAGACTATGCAGAAGATGGCCAAATGCCATAAGTACTGTCTATATGTAACTAGTTGCTTTGAGTGCAATAAATAATGGCTAAGAAGAAGGATTCAAATTGTCAATTTGCTCCATGTGAATACACAAGTTATTTAAAGGGACTTTATTTAAGAAATAAAGGAAATGCTTGAAAATTTATTAAGGGTAGAATAAGTCTATATGTGAATATATTTTATTTAGTTATTGCATGATAATTTGGGTATCTGAGCATGAGTATGCACTTTCCCTTTATCATATTTATATTTTAACATTATCTTTATAACACATACCTGGACACATAAAGACCTCATTAAAGTGATTTTGCCTCACTTTATTTTGAGGAATAGCAGTTGCTCAACCCAGAAATGAGAACATAATCATAATAAAATATACTACAATATTATTGAAAACTCATGGAATTTTATATTTTTAAATTATAATGCTATATTTCTTGCAATCAATGTTCTAAAAATTATCTAGTACTGTAGAACTCAAAAACACAGAACATCATTATACATACTGTTGAATTAGCACTTTAAGCACTTAAAGTGGTCAAGGGAATGAACAACTCCCTTTTTGAGGAAAGGCTATAAATGTTGCAGCCCAAATACAGTAGTCTTACTAAAGGAGGTCACAATATAAATCTACATGTATTGTGGCAGCACTTAGCCAACCTTGGATGAACTCATCCAAGGCTAGCTTAACGCTGCCACATGCTGAAGCCCAACATTTTTTAGTTAGAATCATTTAAAAAAATTTATAGCACAATGGCAAGCTAATAAGCTTGGAATATACAGGTTAATACTCCTTGTTCTTTGAAAAGTAGATTAGAACTAAATACTCAGAGTAGTAATTTACATTCCAGGGTTAAGGTAAGACTGAGTGATGTTAAGATAAAATGTGTATTTATCATTTAATAATAACAGAAAATGTTTGCCAACAGGGGTTCTTAATATTTGTGAAATGGGTTTGTCAATTGTTAATATAGGTGTAAAACTTATAAAAGGAACTCCTATAATGAATTATTTCAGGAAATAACACTGTCCATATGCCTCTACATGAAAGCAACTTATCCTTCTATCCTATGTAAAAATGAAATTAAATTATACTTTTTGGTTACTGTACCCTATTACCACAAAAGTAAAAAAACCCCACAATGGAGAGACTGATAAAGCTAAATCTAGAATTCTGCACTTCATGTGCTCCACTTTTCAGGATCTAAGGCTAAATTCCTTCTCCTCAGTACCTAATATAGGAATGAAGCTTAAGAAAACACTGACAAAAATAATGATTACTACATTGATATTAATAATTTAAAAAATACAACTTGTAGAATTTGCAGTGTATTTGGCTACAAAATCATGACCTTGTCAGATTACTCTACTGAGCAAGAAAAAATACTAAACACTATGCTCTTATTTGAAATTATCATTGTCAAAATCTCAGTATACCTATAATATTGTAAGATCAGTGAGATTTGCAACTATACAACTGCACCTTGATATTTCTGGAAATAATATATATAAAATAGGTTTAAGACTTGTTATAAAAAAATTATTCTTGATTTAGTCTCAAAAGTCATATAAGAAAGCATTTTAAAAGTCATTTAAAAAGCATTAAAAAAAAAGCAGAGGAAGGTAGTGTGGCATAGCGATTAAGACTATGTTTCCTAACTGTGGCAATTTCCAGGTGTGTGGCTTTCAAATCCCAGAATTCTACTTCCAGTATGGCCATTTATAAGAATTATGGGAGTTGAAATCCACACACTTAGAAGTTGCCAAGGTTGGCAAACACTGACTTAAGGAATTAGACTGGTACTGGGGAGACCCAAGTTCTAGTCTACCCTCAGACACAGAACCTTCCTGGGTGACTTTGGGTCAGTCAATCTCTCTCCCCACAATTTATGTACAAGATCATTGTCAGGAAAAGTGGTTGGAGGGAGCATTGTGTATGATGCCTTAAGCTTCTGTATGAAAGGCAGGATATAAATCTAATGAATGAATAAGTAATCCTAAGTTCCGAAAATGAAATTTGAAATACGTACAGTAAAGATTTCATATTTATCTCATCTTCTCCAATACGTCTACAGTTTCTATAAATAAACTTGCCTCCAAAGATATAGGTGGAAAAGTGTATACATGAAAAAAAAAACTAGAAATTTGATTTTTGTTTCTTGCCAATTTCTACCTGCCATACTTTTGTCTCTGCATAGGCAGCTGGTTATGGTGTATGTTTCTTTCCCACCAGCAGCTTTCATAATTGTATATTCTACATACTACTGTCGTAAAGAAAAGGAAAGAAAAAAACTACTCTATTACATTCTATTAGCAGCTACTGATGATGAATATCAGAAACTGGTAGTTTCAGTACTAAGGGAAGAGAACAGTGCATCATCAGACTCAGGGATTTCCCTCTGTCACATTCAGGCTCAGGAAGGTTCCAATTAGCTATTCATAGACAGACCATAGACTTCCTCAAAATCTGGGACAGCCAAGCTTGCAATACACCAACACAGAACTCTCTTTTTAGGAGAGCAATTATGATTCAATACCAAGGCTAAATAAATGCATTTCCAATTACCTATTCAATTTCTCTTTCAGCTATTTTAACTTTTTTTCATTCAACTATTTTATCTTCTCTCATTTTTCAATACAGAAAATTCAAGCCTCATTGTCCAGTTTAGGAAAATGTGTTTAAAGCGCAGAAGAAACAATTCTATTTAGGAAGAGAATTCCACATCTCCAATTTAATTTATTTAATAATTGAGACCTTTACTTACCACTCAAAAGTAATACACCCCAAAATGGGAAAGAGAAGGAAAATAAATCCTTTGTTCTGTAACTTACCACAGAGACTGGCTATGTCATAGAAGTTATTTTCCAAGCAAAAAGGCAGGGCTAGCATCTAAAATCAGCACCAACAGGCAACTAGCATTATTTCAGCATGTCAAGAACACCTCCACTCCCAACCCCTACCACTGAAAGGCATCCTACTAGAAGCATTCCTCCTCATCTATACTTCTGCTCACCTTCTCCTACCAAAGTAAGCAAACAAATAGTAGTTCAAGGATATTTATCAACCTTTCCCCTATGGCTGGCAGACAAAATTGGGCCTAGAACCATTACCCAGAGGGCCAAGCAAAGAAACAAACATGACTGCTCCTTGAATGGGCTGGGAAGTAACCCAAGAAGCAACAATGAACAGCCATAGTTACAGTCTCTCCTCACTCATCCTTCCTCCGCTGAGGGACCAGTTAGGCTTAGCCCCAACCATTATCCAGTCCAGTGCAAGAATAACAGATACAAAAGAAAGTGTTCTTTGCTGCCATCTCTTCTGTTGAATCACCCAGGCAAGGAACACTGGTAAGAAGAGGCCACTTACAGCCACTTGCTCACATGCTATTTCTGAGGAGCCGGTATCAGCTATTTTCTACCATACTGCTTGGGAAGAGGACTAAGGCAGCAGCTCCTTGTAGCCTTCCTGACTACTTTCTCCCAGCCTGGGCAGGTGTCCCTTGAATTGGCTGCTCCTTCCACTCACTTGTATCTTCCTCCAGGTGGTGCAGCTGGAAGGACAGAGCACACTGGGCCCAATCCCAACTGCTGTGCCACCTAAAGAGAATGTGGAGGCGTCAGTAACTGTTCCTGGTTGCTCCACTGCAGGCTTGAGCGGAGGAGAGGTGGAGGAGGCTACAAGGAGCAGCGGCTGCTGTTTCTCCCTTCCCCTTCCCCCTCTCCCTCCCAGCAGCGTAGCTGGGAACGTGGGCCCACCACGGGCAGGTTGCCGAGGGCTTCCACCCAAGGCTCGCGATCGTCCCTTCCCCCACGATTCTTCCTCTCTCCACGCTTGAATCGCTCGCGGCTTTCCCCCGGAGTGAGAAGAACGGAAGGACAGGTTCTCCGAAGTGTCTTCCACTGAAAGCGGCCCAGGTGCAGCAGTTCCCACTCCGCTCCCCTCCGCCAGGATCGGGATGCCGAGCTCGGAGTCCTCCTGGGCTCGGAACGGATCACGCCGCCCACTCCGGTCCGTCTAGCCAGGTACTTTTCCGGAGCCCCCGGTTGCCCCTTCGCGCCCGAGGCAAAGCCGGTATCTCCGGGGCCACCCTCCTCCCCTCTCCCCCGGGTTATTTACGGGCCAGTCCCCAGCGGGAGCGGCGAACTCGAGGCTGCGGCACTGAAAAGCCTCCCGCCCGCATGCGGCAACGAGAGCAGCGCCCAATCCCACCACCGCTACGGTCGCCCGCCAAGGCAGCTTTCCCCGCGCTGCTCCTTGGTCACCTCAGCCGGCGACGGCACGACGCTGCGAGCCCAGCCCGAGGGAACTGGGAGAGAGAAGCCGCAAGCGGCGCTCGGGGTCCCGGTGCAGTGACGGCGGGGCCACGGAGGAGAAAGGTGGCAGCAGCGTCGGCGGCGCGGCGCGGCGCCCGCGGCGGGGACACCCAGCACGGAACAGCCTGGCGGAGAGCCCCAACCCCTGGCCACCTCTGCTCCACTTCCCGGTCGCGGTTCGTTACCTGTGAGAACCCCGACGCGGATTTGGTGGTCGTGGTTCGTTAAAATCATCCCCTCCGACGCCATGTTTCCCAGCGCAGCCACCGCACTGACAGGGAGGCGGGTGGGGGGAGTTGGGGGGAGAAGGAGCGCGAGAGCGAGGAAGGGGGAGGAGGGGAGAGGGAAAACGGGCGAGGTGGAGCGAGCGAGGAGGGGTGGAGCCAGTCTCGAAAGAGGCGGTCCTGGGAGCGCGCGCGGTTAGGCCGAACTGTACTGAGGGGGCGGGCCAGGAATGGGAGGAAGGCGGAGCCTACAAAGGTCAGACGAACCAGAGCTGCCTAAGGAGGAGCCAAACACAACGCGGGCGAGATTTTAGCGAAAAGAGGATTCCTTAAGAGCTGCGTTCAGTCAAGAGCAATCGAATGCTGAAAACGGCTTCGGTACTGGCTTATTTTATTCTGCTTCTGCTCTACTCCTTCAGATACGATTGGGTTACGAGAAGAGCTGGGGAGGTCCTGCTGTAGTGGTGCGGAGGGAATACGAAGTTGATGGCTATTTTATTTTTTGCGCAGAAAACCTACGAATCTCGCCTGTCGGCGTATTCCCAGTAGCTCTTTCCGTATTCATGAAACAGCGGGACTATTTGGAGAGATCACGTCCTGCCTTAGCTGGAATATGCCAGTATTCTGTTGCGTGCACTTACACTGCACCGACACATGCATCAGTCACCATTTTTACATCCACACGTAATTGACTGCATCGCGAAGCACTGGCATATACCGCACTGCATTCATACGTGCAAGCTGCTACCTGCACCTACTGCGATTGACAGTTACCCGGTTCCTCTGCAAACAGGTTGCAGTTATTCACATTACACCCACGTTTACTGCTCTATATTGCATGCTCGGCATAGACACTCCACGGAAATTTCTTGCTATGGCAAGGTATAGAAAGGCAGTGAAATGGAAGAAGATCAATGTTCAGGTATAAGCTATTAGAGCATTTAATTTGCCTGTCAATGCAAACCTAATGCAATGTGTTCTCTTACTTTCTGTTCATTCACTGTCTTGCATAAACCTGCCTCTGCAGTTTTACACACCTGCATGGCTTGTAAATGCATACAGCAATAACACATTACTGTACCATATTTTATTTGCTATGCATAGACACAATCTTTGCAACCACATTGATAAAAGCCATGATGTGAACACGGAATTAGCATTACAAGCCAATATGGTGTCAAATCCAAGCTATATCACAATTGCTCACAAAATACAAACTTATTGCACAGAAGTCCACAGATTTTAAACCCATACATCTTTTTCACACATACGTTCTGGAGCATTTCGAATTGCTGTTTCACTAAGGTCAGTGGTTGCACACAGTCTACACAAAATTTAAATACTTTATGCCACAAACATTAAAAGTTAGAATAAAGAGAGTTAATTTCTACAGTTGTACTATAAGTTCTATTTTCAAGTCTAACAAAATGCAAAAATGGTATTAAATAGTTAATTTATAGCAATCATATCTGATTTTTTTTAAATAGTATATTTAATCTTACTGTGTTCCAAGAACTTGGGGCATTGCAACATATTTAAACAGAAAAGGAGAAAATGAAGTACAGTACTCAAAATATATCAACATCAAAGCAAATGCTCAAAACAGCATGAGGAACTCCCACATACTCAACACTAATGTAACTCCAGCCATAAAAAAACAATCAAGACATCAGGATCTTACAGGAGCTCATCACAGCTCTAAAACAGCAGAACAATCACCAAAACAATCCTTTTCATAACCTCATTATATGAAGTTCATGTAACATTTGTAGCGTAATACTCTGAGTGTTTACTTGAAAATCAGTTTCACTATGTTCACTGAAGCTTATTCCCAGGTAAGTATTTATAGAATCCTAATTTTATGGGTACATATCCAACATGCTGTTCCCTTTCAGAGTAAGCAGTGTTGTACAAAGCACAGAAAGGTGGTAAGCAAAAGCAATTAAAGGCATGAAATAACAAAATCATCCAAGCATAACTTTATTTGTCTTTCCCTTCCTCTCAATCCAGTCATTTTCTTTCATACATTTGTTTTGTTTTGTTATTTTATTTATTTATTTATTTATTTATACATCACATTTATATAGCTGCCCATCTCACACAAAGCGACTCTCATTCACTCATTCTCATTTATTCTCTCTATATGGCCAAATCATCTCAACATCCTTCTTACTGATCACTTACTTTGTATTCACTCCACATTCATACTTGATCCTATTTCTTCTTGTTTTACCCTCACACATAAGTACCTCATTCCCACTGCATTCACCTTACATTTATGTTCTTTCTGATGTACCAAAATCATACTTCCATGTAACAAAGTGAGCATAAAAACACTACATAGCCATTTTTGCTTCTTTCAACAAATATTAATTCATAATAACAGACCACACACTACCCACTATCTTTCTACCAGCATTTGCACATCTTAAAATTTCTCCATCCATTTTCCCATCTTTAGTAAACATTCTACCAAGGCATATAAATTCATTTGCTCCATTTTCATTGTTAAATTCACTTCCCTTGTTCTTTGATACATTAACCTTCATTTTTTAAATAGTAATTTTATTAAAGATTATAATTACAATAGTAAAAACTAATACAAAGGAAAAGAAACATAGAAGAATAAAGAGTAGAATGTACAGATAAATAGAAAAAGAAAGAAAAAGAGCAAAGAAAAGTAAGAATATAGTAAAGGGAAAAAAAGAAATATATAAAGAAATGACTTCTAACCATCACAAGTATAAACAATTTTCATAACTTGTCACCTCTTAAAATACAACAAAAGATCTCTTCATCCCATATTCCATCTCTTATCTATAAACAAATCTATGAAGCATCATTTCAGTCCTGGTGTCAGCAAAAGTCCATTAAGAGTTACCAGAGATAACAACATATCTATTTTGACCTGGATCAAATAAACTGACTTTATATCCCTTCCTTTTACTTCTAACAATCTTAATCTTTAGTCCATTCAAATAATGTCATAGAACTTGATTTCTTTTCTTTTCTTTTTTTGCCTCTTCTCACAAGATTCTTCAAAACCTTAACAAGCCTCTTTTGTAAATCCAATATAGGAAAGTTATCCAGGTCACTCTCTTGATTTAATGTTTGTATATCCATTTTAATTATTAAAACATCAGCCGGTTTCTTTCGTATGTCCAGTGTTAGCATCTTTTTCCATGTCATTCTTGTAGCCTGTCATTTGTAAATCCACTTTCAACTCAGTCTCGATCTTGTCAGGTAAAACTTGTTCCTCTTCCATAACATCTTTTAGACACAGTCTCTCCACAGAGGCAGATGTCTCTATTGACGCTATTAATATTAACTTCTGAGTCCATTTTTCAAAAATATCCTTAGATATGTCCAATGTTAGAATAGTTTGCTTCATTCTGTAATTGTAAGTCATGTTTGTATGTTCTTCTCCTTTAATTGTCATCTTTAGTTCCCTCTAGTGTCCAATTTTTAAAATCTTATCTTATTTTTTTTTTGAAAAAATCAAAACAAAAGCATTTTCCCATGAGAAGGATTCTTTATAATTAATTCCAAAATCTTATTTCAAATTCTTCTGGATCCTTAGTCAGTTTGTAACTCTCTAAAATCAAAGTTTTAATCACTGTTTTGCTGTTCATTCCAAAAAGTTTTTTTTTAATTCTTAAACTTGTAGTTAAAACTTTCTTTTGCTAAGGATTGAAGGAAATTTACCCAGTGCTGTCAAACTTGTTGATCAGAAAGTTTTCTAAAAGCATTAACAAGCAATTTCCAAAAGTGATTAGAAAAGGAAGTATGTAAACTTAGTGTCCTTTCAAAGGGGCTGAACGCAATTTGAGCAAGATGGCTATTCCCTTGCCTCCCAGAGCTCTAAACCCACCAGAGTCCGCTATCTTGCATTCTCCTAACAAGGAGCAGCTGTCTGGAGCACTTGTAGTTGATCTCAAGTCATCTCCTTGTCTGGAGAGGTTTCAAAGGGCTGGTCTACTTGCTAGTATTTCATTCTTCTCCCCAGTTGTTGGCTCCACTTTCTGTGGAGCCGTCTTCAGTCCACCATTTCTTCCTCCGGAAGTCCCAATACATTAACCTTGAGATCCAAATTAATTGATGCATCATACCTATCTAATATTGGCTGCAAATCATTTGGATTCACAGTCAGTACATAGTATAGTCTACATATAAAAGTACATGTGTATTCACAGCCCTAGCCACTGTCATCACAAGCATACCTTAAATATTTATCTATAAATGTATTAAGGAACCAAAGAGACATCATATGACTTATTCCCTGATCAACAATGAATGACTATTGTTATTTATTACATTTATAACCATCTCTATTCACAATCTTTTGGTGGCTAACAGTCACATGGCAAATCATACAATCAAGCAGTAAAAAATACTCTAATCAAGGAACTACCAGAGGAAAAAAATAAAACAAAACCCCCACCCCCCACCAACACTGGCAAGGCATGCCACAGTATATAAACAGAGAGCAAACCCCACTCCATTCTAGCACTGGAGATGTTACCTAGCCAGGTAACGAAACGTTTGCAAGAAAACAACCAAGCTCTGAGAACCCCAAGGACTCACAGTTCAACCCTGAGCTACACATATTCTCTTCTATTGGAGTCACATGGCAATAAACAATACAATAAAAGTACATTAAAACATCCATAATATACATTTTAATAATGTAAAATAAAATATAATCTTGTAACAGTAATTGCAACAACAGTAAAACTAATGGAATACTTTCATTCTCCATAGCCTTTCCATAATAATTAACTTTTTAAAAGTCTATGGAAACCAGTAATGGGGCGCCAATCTGATTTCTAGCAGGACATTGTTCCATAGAACAGTGCCTCCACTGAAAAGCTCCTATATGTTTTATTTTCATAATATTCCATAATAGACAACCAACTTTAATGCCCATATTCACACAAAATATCCTAATTCAAGCTTCTTCACTTTACCGCATGCTTTCTCCAAATCAACAATGTACAATAACTTTCTTCCTCACATACATTATTCAATCACCTACTGAAGTGAAATAATCTGGTCTGCACCCTCCATGCCAAACATAAGCTACATTGCACTTTCTCATTATTATCTTTGTATAGGGATCAACAGCATTCTTCCAAATAGTAGACACAGATGCACTCTTCATACACACATTAAATAAATCTCACAGGAACTCTATAAGCAAACCACATCCATAATTTAATATTTCTCCAGTTATACCATCTATACCTATTTTTAAACATTCTCACTGATTTTTGACTTTTTTATCAATTTTTTCTTGGATGCTAGCATTTATAGCATTCATTTTTTGTAGTTTCACTCTTCAGGATATCACTGTCATTCACATGCAGTACAGATCTCTAAAACACTCCTTGCAGCATTCCTGTATCCATTTCCTCCTAAATCATTTCATTGCTATTCTTTTTAATTCATTCACTCTGCTGGATTCGCCTCATAGCCCTCTTCACCCACTTCCCAAACTATTTTTTATTTCTATCAAAATTGCTCTGTATTTTCTCTGCCTCTCTTACTCTTAACTACTCCATGCTTTCTTTGACTATTTCATTGCAACTACCTTTTTTCTGTACACACTTTATAAGATATCTTTGTTTTGTCCTCATTTTTTTCAGCTGTTGTTCTCTTATATGCATTTTTTTCCTCATCCACATCCTTTTTTCTTCAACATGCCATCAAGATTTTATTTGGGTAACCCAACACCTCCTGGGAGGGGGTGGCTCTGAGGTTTACCTACAAGATTGCTCTGAGGAATTTGCAAGGCATCTGACAGGTAGTTGATTGGATTCATGCTAAGTTGGATTCTAGCATTGGAGCAGGTCTGGCTTTGTTATCTAGAAGGAATGTGATCCTGTTGGGCCTGATAAAGTGCATTCTTGCAGCTATTAGTTCTCTTCTGGCTGGCTAAGGCCTCCTGAGAGGTAACATGGTGGTGAATTCCTCTTTGAGAGAGGGGGTGGTCCCACCATCTCTTAAGGAGGCAGTGGTCAACCCCCTCCTCAAGAGGTCATCACTGGACCCAACTGTTCTGGACAATTTTTGTCCATTTTCTGATCTTCCCTTTCTGGGGAAGGTTTGTAGAGAAGGTGGTTGCACAGCAGCTTCAGAGAATTGTGGAGAAGTGGATTATCTGGATGCCTTTCAATCAGAATTAAGGCCTGAGACTGAGATGCTATGATCGCATTCTTGGATCACCTCTGGCAGTGGGGGGATGGGATGGTACATCTGTCCTTGCTTTGCTTGACTTCTCAGCTGCTTTCAATACCATCAATCATAGGATCCTTCTGGACCAGGTTCAGCAGCTAGGGGTAGGTAGCACTGTTTTGTGCTGATTCTCTTCCTTCCTCTGGGCTTGATTCCAGTTGGTACTGATAGGGGAGGAAAGGTCCAGCCTACAACCCCTGCTTTGTCTAATATCTACATGAAGCTGCTGAATGAGGTCAATGGTTTAAGGTGAAATATCAGTATGCAGATGATATCTAGTTTTATATCTCCACCCTGGGTCATTTGTGTGATGCCTTGGAGGTCTTGTCTCAGTGTCTAGTGGCTGTGGGGTCTGGATGGGGAACAATAAGCTTCAATTCAACCCTAGAAACACCAAGTAGCTCTTGGTTTTAAGACCCCCCTGGCTCTAGCAATGTTCCATCTCTAGTCCTGGATGGGGTTGCAATACCTCAGACAGAATCTGTGCACAACGTGGGGGGTCCTCCTGGACTCACAGCTCCAGGTGGTAGCCATGGCCAGGAGGGCCTTTGCACAGCTGTGTTGTGTGCCAATTGTGCCTGTTCCTGGACCAGGAGGCTCTGCTCACAGTTACTCAGGCCTTGGTCACCTCCTGATTAAACTACTGCAACATGCTCTACATGGGGCTGCCCTTGAAGAGTATTAGGAAGCTTTACCTGGTGCAAAATGCAGTGGCACAAGCAGTTACAGGTGCCTGATGTTTGATACATGTGAATTGTTGTGCTATATCACTTCTTTCCTTTTTTTTTCCATGACCATTTTTCCAGAGATCCATGCTTGACGTTACCAAAAAATAGCCTGTCCTATGTTTAGAAATTTTCATCATCCTTGTATCCTTCACTAATTGTCTCAATGTTTCATAATAAACCATTCAATCATCTCTTTTTCTTCTGTATTCATTCCTTTGCCATGTCCCTGTATAAATAGATTTATGCTTAAATCACAATTTCAAAATAAACATATCTTTTCTAATCAGATATTCACCAAACAGTTGCCATCCTCATTCATTTGTGGGTCTCCCAATGGCCTAGTCACTTTTCCTGTATAGGTAGTCCTCAACTTATGAACATTTGTTCAGCAACCATTCAAAGTTATGATGGTGCTGAACAAAGAGGCTTATGACCAATTCCCAAGTTATGGCCATTGCAGTGCCCCAACCATCAGGTGATCAAAATTTGGGCACTTGGCAGCCCTCCCGCACTTACGACCACAGGGGCACTTCAACTCCCCCCACCTACCTATCTCCCTCCCCCCAACTATTCCCCTTTGGCTGCCCTGCACTTGCTGGCCCTGCAGGCCTTCCAGGTCTTGCCACCCTGTGGGCCTTGCCGCCCTCCGCTTGCTGACTGCCACCCCTGCCGGCCTTGCAGCTCTATGGGCCTTGCTGCCCTGCACTTGCTGACTCTGCCACCCCTGCCAGCCTTACCATCTCCAGCTGACCTTTGCCGTCTTCTTCCTGCCACTGCTGATGAGGTGCGCCTGGCCTGACCCTTCACAAAACAGCTGCTGGCCGCACCAGACCTTCTTCCCGAGGCCATGCCTGCTCCTTGTCCAAATAGTACGTGACCTTGTCTAAATCACAAGTGAAAGAAGGCCCTGGCTATGCCTAGTCTCATATGGTGAGTAGCTGCCTTGCAAAGGGCTGGAC
Organism: Liasis olivaceus; assembly: GCA_030867105.1. NCBI lineage: Eukaryota > Metazoa > Chordata > Lepidosauria > Squamata > Pythonidae > Liasis > Liasis olivaceus. The sequence goes on from CM061349.1 coordinate 68,315,098, forward strand.
CCACCATGCCTCATCAGCAGTAGGAGCAAGAAGACAGTGAAGATCAGCTGGGGTGGTGGAGCACAGAGCGGCAGGGGTCTTAGAGTGCCGGGCAGTGAGGGCAGCTGGGTTGGGCAGCTGGGGCTTCCTGAGGTGGCTAGGGTTTTGTGTCGCAGTGCTGGGCTTCAGCTTTAGTCTGCGCTGCTGGGCTGCAGCTAGGATTTTGTGCGGTGCTGCTGGGGTGGGTTTTGTGCTGCAAAGGGCTTTGCGGTGCAGTTCAGGGGCTTCTTAAAGCCCCAGAGCTGCAGGGTGCCAAGAAGGCCCTTCCCTGTGCTGCTGGGCAGGGCTGGGGCTGCGCTTCATGCTGCAATGCGGCTAAGGGGTTTCTTGCAACACCCAAGCTGTGATGCACCAAGAAGCCCCTGAGCCACAGTGTATTCTTTGCCTAGCCTTCCTCAGCTTGTGCTGCACCACAGCACCCCCTCCCCCCAACTTGTGTGCGGCCTGCACCGGCCCTCCAACCCCCCCTGCTCCTTACCTGGGATTCCTGCCTCTTCCCACTTAACGACCCGCGTGTCTTGGGGTTATGACAGCAACTGGGACTGCCTTGGATTGCCATTGCTAAGCAATGCGGTCACGTGACATTGCGCTTTATGACCGCATCACTTAGCGATGGAAATTCTGGTCCCAATTGTGGTAGTAAGTTGAGGACTACCTGTATGGTCACATCACATTCTCACATCCATTTATCTTACCTAGCACAATAACTTTTTCCTCTGATTTGTATTTATTCAGAATATTACACAATTGAGGCACAAATAACCAGGCTCAAATTATGTTACTTCAGATGTGAAAACCTAGCTCTCTGGAGAAGGCTCTAATACTGGGAAAGTGGAAGGAAAGAGAAGAAGAGGATGATGAGCAGCAAGGTGGATGGACTCAGTTACAGTGGTGATGAGTGCACCATTGGAAGACCTGAAAGACCAGGTTAAGGACAGATCATCCTGGAGAAAAATTATCTATGTGGTTGCTAAGACTCCAGCTTGAAGATACATCAATCAATGAATTTTCATAGGAACACAACATAATTTATCTTTCTTTTATTTCATTTGTAATGTATGCTCTTAATCATGTAGTCCTCTTATATTCTATGTTGCAATCTTTTATATATCATGGTTGCCCTCAGATGGGCTCATGGAGATTGACTTCTGCCCATCATGGCTTTGGTTAATCAAGGCTTTCATATAGCACTTTTTAGTAAGATGGAAAAGGTATAGAGTAGCTTATCAAACTTAGACATATTCCTGCTACATGCAGCATTCCCTGGTAACAGTACAAACAACACTGGTAAGTTCTAGCACATTTTGGCCAGTATATCATAAGTGCAATCAAAATCTAGTTTTACTCCAAGCATGCTCATGCTATTCTGTGCAATCTAGGATCTCTGATTTAGAGATTACCCTGCAAGCCAGTATCCTATTTCCTGCATTTTACCAACTCAGAGTTACATACTTACATACCCTTAGGATCCATGTATGTAATGTATGTTTAATTTTATCCTGTTCATAGGATATCTGAACTATCCCATAAACAAAAATTAAACAATAAATCATTTCACATATATGGTGAAATGTCCTGGAAAATCTCAGAGAATATGATGAAAGTTTAGGGAAGAAGGAGTCAGGCAAGATCCAAGATCCAACATCTATCTGGAAACTCAGAAGAAAGGCTCTACTCAGGGAAACACAAACATTCCCTCCCTGCCTGGTTGCTAGCCTTTATATCCTAAATGTAATTTACATGTACGTTTACCCATAATTAATGGTACACTGGAAAAAACAGAGTAATCATGAGTCATGCACACATCCTTGCTCAGCAAAACAACTCTTCTTTTTACACTTGAACTGCAGAAGGGACAGAAGAACTTGGGGAAACAGATCAGATCAACAAATTGAAATGTCTTTGTGGCAAAATGCACCGTGGACTACATCAATAGTGCCAAGAGCATGAACTGATGGGCTCCATTCAAATTGATTATGTGGGATACATTTAATACTTTAAAAATAAGTATTTTGCTGCAGGTAATCTATACTATAGATCGTTTTCATTTATATATTCCTAAAATATATGTTCAGAAATTTAATGTACCATTTCAGAATTTATCTGGGGAAATTCTTTCTCTTGTTTTTCATTCCTGAAGCTCTAGCTATCAGGTAAAAAAAAGAAGGTTTAATATTCAGGATTTAAGTTTCTATCATAACGTATATCTTCTGTCTTGGGTCAATAAATGGCAAATTTTGTCCACTGGAAATGGTCTATTATGGGGTAACCTGGAAATACTATATGTGAAACCTCTTATCAATTGGAGGAACTTATTATTTTTTTATTATTATTTTGGAAAACATGGAATTTATTTTGCTTCAATGTTACCTTATATGTGATAGCACATAATGCTGGTTTTATCCTTATGAATATGCTAAATTCACAATATGAGGAAATTCAAAGGCAGTCTTTTTGTTGGAAAATGAGGATGTAATGTGCAGTGTGTAATCAGAACAGATTATGAATATTTGCCACTTGAGAAACTGCAAATTTGAATATCCTTTGTCCCAAAGTATAAAGTGGTACTATCTCTAGTTATTCCATCTTTTGACATCCAGATATGGCCCCCAAGTGTTTCAGAACTCCACTACAGGATTTACCAGATGCTTTGTAAAGTAATAAGCGTACAACTATTATGGATGAGCAATTGTTAGATAATACTGTTAGATATTATAAGATATATGGAGGCATAGAATATGAAATTGTTGTGTTCATTATGCCAACACCAATGGAAAAATGTCTTGGCATCCATTCTCATATTTCTCTTATTGAAAATAACAATTAATTTGACAAAAATATTAATTTGTGCATATAGGACACCTTCCATATAGATCTGTTAATAAATAATATCATTAGTAAATAATATTGACATGTTGAATATGTTGCAGTGATGATTTAAAAATAAATTTGGTTAACATAATCTATGCAAAATACTTAACACAAGCATTTGCAACAGGGGGCCAAGGAGGGTCAAATGACATGCATGTATGTATGTATGTGTAATATGTGCATCATGATGTAAATAGCATGATGTATGTACTTGCATCAGATGCCATGATGTTATATATTTATGCCATTTGCACAATAATGTCATGACACATGTCACTGTGGCTTATTATGGATATTTCTGATTTAAAATATTGGACATTAATTCCTTAAATCAACTTTACACTGTCTTACTTTTTTGGGAAGAAATTCTCACTACTTTAATACTTATACCTTTTGAAGATACAATCCATCACAATCAATAGTAGCAAATAGAACTTTATTTCTTTTTCATTAGTGCAAATTCAAATTTATAACATTTTAACAGCACTTAGTTACCACAATTGATTATTAACAGAATTCTAACCTTGTTATCCAAATAAACTAAATGGCTCAATGGACCGTTAATGAATGGGCAACATTTATTTCATTTATTGCTGTGAATTTTAAAACTTCAAGTGTTACTCAATAAAATTGGTTACATCATAGATAGCCTACACTTCTAAGTCGAAGTGTACATTCTTCTACATTCTGCCTGTTAATACTAACTAAAGGTGCTGTTATATGTCATTTTCTTGAAATAAAAACATGCCTGAAACCGGTGGTTAAAAGTATTTGTCATATTCCTGACAAGCGACATCCCCCAATAACTCCAGCCAATTTGGTCATAATTAAGGATGCTGCTCTACATGCATAAAGAAATATAAGAAAGTCAGTTCTGCGTACCTGTTTTAAAAATGGTGATATTCAAAGAAAGAATGTGCATTTGAACAATATAATCAATGCTGCAAAACAAACTTATTATTTAGGCTGTCATCCTAAACAAACTTGGAAGTATAGTGAATAAACTTAATGAGATTTAATTCTAAGTATATATATTAATTGACATGAATTTTTAAACAGCCAAGTAATGATGGGAGCAAAGAAAGTGACATTTTCTTTTAAATCTAAGAAACAACTGTATATAAATAAACAAACTAGTTCATATTTATTAATGTTTCTGTTAACTTACATTCTCTAATTCTAATTTTAGAAGGAAAAGAACTATTACTGAAACTGCTGAAATAACAATACTTGCATTTTAATTTATCAGAAATATATCAAGTAACAAAAATTAAACTACCATATAGGGGTGGGATAGGATAATAAATTGGAAAGATGAGTAAACATTTCAAAATTTAAAAGTATATACTGAAATATTTTGTCACAGATTGGTTACTGGCTGAAATCAATACAGGTAGTCCTCAGTTAATGATGGTAATTGGGACTGGAAATTCCATCACTAAGCAATGCAGTCATAAAGCATGACATCAAGTGATCACATCACTTAGGGATGGCAATCCTGGCACTCCCCATTGCTGTCGTTAAGTGAGGATCATGGGTCGTTAAGTGAGTCCCATGTGACTTGCAAGCAAGCTGGCAGGCAGATACAAGCACAGTGAGGCCGGGAGTGGCTGCTGCTGGGTGGGAAAGGATGTGCAAGCGGCTAGCGTGAGTGTGGTGGGCCAGGGGTGGCTACTGCCAGATGGGAGAGGGTGCAAGCAAGTTATCGGAGCGACTTGCAACCTTCCCTGCTGGCTTCCCCGTTGACTTTGTTTGTGGGAAGCTGGCAGGGAAGGTCACAAATGGCAATCGTGACCGTGGGACGCTGCAACCATTGTAAGTGTGAGCCTGTTGCCAAGCACCCAGATTGTGATCACATGACCACAGGAGTGCTGTGATGGCAGGCACTTAGAGGACTGGTCATAAATGGTCTTTTTCAGCATGGCTGTAACTTCAAATGGTTGCTGAACAAATGGTAAGCGAAAATACTGAATTATCAGTTCTGTTTCACAGTGCATTTTAAGCTTATTTACATTTTTCGTGGATGTGTAAGCTTTCTGAGATACCTGTTCCAAAAACATCCAGTTGCATTTAGCCATGATAATGCCAAGTGGCTAGGTAATCTTAATAAGGAATCTAGTTCTTTGCTCACTTGCTGAAATTATGCCTAAGTTTTAGCCTCATGTATAATTTGAAGTGACATCTATTTGCCACCCCACCCTTCAAAACAGCATAAAACCTTCTATGTTGCAGTGTTACCATACCATATTGACAAAAAGGAAATTGACATATCTGCAAAGCCAACCATTTGAGCACAGGAGATACCATTTTCCAACTACAATGGTGTTTGGTGGCTGAAAATTATTATTTATCCTCGACCTACCCCTTTTTAATCATATGAGAAAAAGAAGCACAGTTTGAGCTAATTGAAAGAAACACATTTGTATTTATTAACCAGTCTAGCAAAGAGAAATAGAATGGCCTGTTTCATAGTACACATTAAGCCATAATGTAATTTTTAATTGTGAGCCGTCCAGAGTCATCCATTGGGGGAAATGGGTGGCATACAAATTTAATAATAAATAAAAAAATAAAAAATAAAATTTATTTGGATCTGGCTTAGTGTAATGTAAAGAACCTAGTCATGATTTGTAAAACAGGTTTTGCAGCTTAATGTTGTACAGACTCAGCCAGTTGTGATTTATTCAGTAATCCATGGTTAAACTGAAGTGTTTGGAGCACCTAAGACCTGTTTTTAAGACACTCAAGCTCCAATGTTACTCTGATTTCATGAGACAGGGAACCAAAATTTCACTTAACAGGCAGTATTATATTTGCACCCCTTCATGGATCACTGCCTTGTCGTGGCGAAGGGGCTTGTGTAACTCAGTGAAGCCATGAGCTATACCGTGCAGGGCCACCCAAGACGGACAGGTCATGACAGAGAGTTCTGACAAAATGTCCACTGGAGAAGGAAATGGCAACCCACTCCAGTATCCTTGCCAAGAAAACCTCATGGACAATGTTAAAAGGCTAAAAGATATGACGCCGGAAGATGAGCCCCTCAGGTCGGAAGGTGTCCAATATGCTACTGGGGAAGAGTGGAGGGCAATTCCAAGTAGCTCCAGAAAGAGTGAAGCAGCTGGGCCAAAGCCGAAAGGACGTTCAGCTGTGGATGTATCTGGAAGCAAAAAGAAGGTCCGATGCTGTAAAGAACAATATTGTATAGGTACGTGGAATGTAAGATCCATGAACCAAGGCAAGCTGGATGTGGTCAAACAGGAGATGACAAGATTGAACATCAATATCTTGGGAATCAGCGAATTGAAATGGATGGGAATGGGTGAATTTAATTCAGGTGACCATTATATCTACTTCTGTGGGCAAGAAACCCTTAGAAGAAATGGAGTTGCACTCATAGTCAATAAGAGAGTGGGAAAGGCAGTAATGGGGTACAACCTCAAAAACGACAGAATGATCTCAGTGCGTATCCAAGGAAAACCATTCAACATCATGGTAATCCAAGTCTCTGCCCCAACCCTGATGCCGAAGAAGCTGAAGTTGACCGGTTCTATGAAGACCTACAAGACCTTCTAGAACTAGCACCAAAAAAAGATGTCCTTTTCATCATAGGGGATTGGAATGCTAAAGTAGGAAGTCAAGGAGTAATCGGAATAACAGGCAAGTTTAGCCTTGGAGTACAAAATGAAGCAGGGCAAAGGCTAATAGAGTTCTGTCAAGAGAACAAGCTAGTCATAGCAAACACTCTTTTCCAACAACACAAGAGATGACTCTACACATGGACATCACCAGATGGTCAATACCGAAACCAGATTGATTACATACTTTGCAGCCAAAGATGGAGAAGCTCTATACAGACGGCAAAAACAAGATCAGGAGCTGACTGTGGCTCAGATCATGAGCTTCTTACTGCAAAATTTAGGTTTAAATTGAAGAATGTAGGGAAAACCACTAGACCACTCAGGTATGACTTAGATCATATTCCATGTGAGTACACAGTGAAGGTGATGAATAGATTTAGAGGATTAGATTTGGTAGACAAAGTGCCTGAAGAACTATGGACGGAGATCTGTAACATTGTACAAGAGGCAGCAACTAAAACCATCCCAAAGAAAAAGAAATGCAAGAAAGCAAAATGGCTGTCTGATGAGGCTTTACAAATAGCTGTGGAAAGAAGGAATGCGAAAAGCAAGGGTGAAAGGGAAAGATATAAGCAACTGAATGCAGATTTCCAGAGAATAGCAAGGAGAGATAATGTGAGAGTCAGGAACAGGGGGGTTAAGAATTTACTCTCGTCGCCCGAGCAACGAGGTACTGATAAGAGGATGAGACTGAACCCTCCCTAAAGAATGCAAGGGAGGTTGGGAGGGTGACCCTGGAATTTGCTCTCACTCTGAGAAGATTTCTGTAACGGGAGAAAGGCCATTAAACCTTGCTGGATTAAATCTGTACTGTCTCCTGGAGTTTCCTGGGCTGATCCTGACTGATAAGAAGGCCTTCTTAAATGAACAATGCAAAGAAATTGAAGAAAACAATAGAATGGGGAAGACTAGAGATCTCTTCAAGAAAATTGGAGATATCAAAGGAACGTTTAGTGCAAAGATGGGCATGATAAAGGACAAAAAAGGCAGGGACCTAACAGAAGCAGAAGAGATTAAGAAGAGGTGGCAAGAATACACAGAAGAACTATACAAGAAAGATCTTAATGTCCCTGATGTGCATGCTGGTGTGGTCACTGACCCTGAGCCAGACATCCTAGAGAGTGAAGTCAAGCGGGCCTTAGGAAGCATTGCTAACAACAAAGCTAGTGGAGATGACAGTATTCCAGCTGAGTTATTTAAAATACTAAAAGACGATGCTGTTAAAGTGCTGCACTCAATATGCCAGCAAGTTTGGAAAACGCAACAGTGGCCACGGGATTGGAAAAGGTCAGTTTACGTTCCAATTCCAAAGAAGGGCAATGCCAAAGAATGCTCAAACTATCGCACAATTGCACTCATTTCACATGCTAGCAAGGTTATGCTCAAAATCCTACAAGCTAGGCTTCAGCAGTACGTGAACCGAGAACTACCGGATGTACAAGCTGGGTTTCGAAGAGGCAGAGGAACTAGAGATCAAATTGCCAACATTCGCTGGATCATGGAGAAAGCACGAGAGTTGCAGAAAAGCATCTACTTCTGCTTCATTGACTATGCAAAAGCCTTTGATTGTGTGGATCACAACAAACTGTGGCAAATTCTTAAAGAGATGGGGATACCAGACCACCTTACCTGCCTCCTGAGAAATCTGTATGCGGGCCAAGAAGCAACAGTTAGAACCGGTCATGGAACAACCGATTGGTTCAAAATAGGGAAAGGAGTACGACAAGGCTGTATACTGTCACCCTCCTTATTTAACCTATATGCAGAGTACATCATGAGAAATGCCAGGCTGGAAGAATCACAAGCCGGAATTAAGATTGCAGGGAGAAACATCAATAACCTCAGATATGCAGACGATACCACCCTAATGGCAGAAAGTGAAGAAGAACTAAAGAGCCTCTTGATGAGGGTGAAAGAGGAGAGTGCGAAAGCTGGCTTGAAACTCAACTTTAAAAAAACTAAGATCATGGCATCTGGACCCATCAGTCCCTGGCAAATAGAAGGGGTAGAAATGGAAGCAGTAACAGACTTCATTTATTTGGGCTCCAAGATCACCGCAGACGGAGACTGCAGCCATGAAATTCAAAGACGCTTGCTCCTTGGGAGGAAAGCTATGGCAAACCTAGATAGCATATTAAAAAGCAGAGACGTCACCTTGCCGACAAAGATCCGCATAGTCAAAGCTATGCTTTTTCCAGTAGTAATGTATGGCTGTGAGAGCTGGACCATAAAGAAGGCTGAGTGCCGAAGAATTGATGCCTTCGAACTGTGGTGCTGGAGAAGACTCTTAAGAGTCCCCTGGACTGCTAGGAGGTGAAACCAGTCAATCTTAAAGGAAATCAACTCTGATTGCTCATTGGAAGGATTGATAATGAAGCTCAAGCTCAGATACTTTGGTCACCTAATGCGAAGAGAGGAATCTTTGGAAAAGACCCTGATGCTGGGAAAGATGGAAGGCAAAAGGAGAAGAGGACGGCAGAGGATGAGATGGCTAGATAGCATCACTGAAGCAATGAGCATGAAATTGAGCAAACTCAGGGAGGCAGTGAAAGATAGGAAGGCCTGGCGCAATATGGTTCATGGGGTCACGAAGAGTCGGACACGACTTAATGACTGAACAACAAATTATATTTGCAAGATGTTCTTAACGCCCAGAGTAAGTTTTACTATGTTATAGAGAAGACAAATGGGAGGGGGTTTGACTCATATGTAGTATATATACACACTTAGATAACCTCATTCCTCAATAAAAATAAGCAATACAAAAAGCACAAAATATACTGTTCTAGAGTATTTGGTGTCAAAAAGCATCTTACACCACTACAACTTCACTCTGAAGCCAGGAGCAGAGATAATCTAGAGAGATCCATACCCCATCTTCCCTGCTTTTCCTACGCTTTCCTAATTATTAATTCCAGATCTAACCATGTAACTCAGATACAAAATACTTCATTGCTGAAGTCATATGCATATTTACTCAGAACTATTCATTTGAATGAAACTAGGCCATCATATGAACAATCACACACTGAATCAAATGGAACATACAGTTTATATTGATAGAACTTAATTTAAATCATATTGATAATGCTAAAAACACATGTACATAAGGTGTATATCTGTTTGCATTTTTCTGTTTCAGAATGCATCAAGATATTCAGCAGAGTTTCATGAATCTACTGCTGACACAACAATAAAATGTTATACATATGGAGTGTCATTTCCAAGAATGCTTTGTTTGAATAAAAATCAGGCCACAAGAAGTCCAATATCATTTAAGAACAATATATATAATTAGGTTTTAAAAGCCTACTTCATCCTAAAACCTTACTTTTTCAAATAAGATAAAACGTCCCTTTACAACCTGAGAATCATGTTCACTTGTAGTTGAGTGCCAAGGAAATACAAGTGTGATTATTATCATTAAGACCTAATTTGCCAGAAATTGCTAGAAATGTTATCTGATGTAGAACGAATGTTCTTGTAATGAAAAAAAAAAGATGTTTCCAACACCATATTATGTTTCTTTCTGCATGTGAAATGCAAGATTTTTAAGGCACTTCAACCTACTAAAAACAACTTTCTGCCTCCCCAAAATATCTACATAGGGAACTACCTCTTTACAGTACTAGGATGTGGGACTGGGGAACCACCTGAGAATGTTAGGGGTATAGCTAGCCTGGGGAATCGAAAATCATCCTGGAAGAAAGCAATGGCAAAACATTTCCATACCATACCAAGAAAACTTCATGGATGCTCGAGAAGTCCTCCAGAGTTGAGCTTGACCCAAAGATGACTTGACTTCCTTAGAAGATCACCAATCAAATGATTTTATTTCTTCTTCTCTTTATTGGTTAGATTAACACATTGTTGTGACTGGTAATGTTAAATTAGTTATATTTTGCAAACTAATCCTATTTTGCATGGGTAGGCCACATGTAGTTCTTATATAGCTTCATGTGGCCTACAGAAATCCCAGGAAGGAAGCAGGGGAGGGGGGTAGCAAGGAAGAGCCATTCACTTTTGGCTCCTGCCCTCCGCCTGCTCCCTCCCCCCCCCCCCCGTGTCATACCCATTTATCACTGGTACACAGTGTGGCCACTTTACAGAAAACTGTTGGAATGCAGCTCTTGCTTGATAAAAGTTTGCCCATTCCTGCTGATACTGCATGGACAAAAGTTGCAATGAGATGTACCTATTACTCAGATAAAGTAGACAGCATCCAATATCACCTGAGTGTGATTATCACCTCCTTTCTTCCCTTCTGCAGCTCTGAAGTTCAAAAGGGGTCACAGGAGTTCACAGAAGCAAATTTTTAGAGTTCACAGGGGCTGCAAGAGGATCTGGGATCTCATCCTTTTCTATTCCACTGAATTTCCTTGTAGGAACATCACATACCTTGTGATTCACACCCTAAATTACATCTGTTTCCCTATGTTTCATTCTCTTATTTTGGAGGTTCTGCAGTAAAATGATTGCAGTATGTTCTGCTAGAGTTGCAGGGCCATATGTAATTGCTGATGGGGAGGGAGGCTGTAAAATTATTCTTTTAGGAAAGTATTGTCTTTATATATAATTCCCTTTGCTGTCCCCTGAAAATCTGCTTCTGGGGTGTTGGGAAATCTTGAAAAATAGTTTTTTGAGCATAATTCATGGAGCTGAATGTGAAGGGGAAGTGGTCTAAAATAATCCCTATCTGTATGTGAGCAGAGGAGCAATTTGGGATCCAAACTTGTAACATTCAGATGACGTATTTTTCAGAGCTGGATTCAGAGGCATCCGTGGGGTGTCAAAAACATCAAGATGGCAGCCATGACCACACAATTGAAGCCCCTCCACTTTTTATGTTTCTCATGCATGCAATGCACCTAAAAAGTGGCGGGGCTCCAATGATGCAGAAGTGGCTGCCATCTTGGCTTTTGGGGATGCCCTCACCAGCAGAAGCCCTTGGCTGGAATACTAAACAAAACACCCTCAATGCAGATTTGAATGAGAAAATCTTGCTGATGTTTGATGCTGTTGACAAAGCTATATTGATTTTGAGCAGACGATGGATACTAATAATAGAGGTCCAGTAACAGAATGCCTTTATACTAAAGCACAAAAATAGTGCTGGTGAATTATAGGTCATGTTTCTAACCAGAAATTATATGTATAATGTCACACTAAGTTTTATATCAAAACACTCATTGCCATTCTTCCAGTATGCACTTCAGTATAAATGTGGGTAATTGTAATAGACTTTTCCAAGCTGGTGCCTTTCAGCTGAGCTGGATTTAAATTCCCATCGCTCTCAGCTAGCAAGATTAATACTTAAATGGACTGGGACTTATGAGAGTTAACTTCCAACAACACCATTTTGGGAAAGGCTAAGTAATAACCAAGGAAGTGCCATAAAGTATGAAATACTTTATTTTAGGCGAACTTCATGTGTATCATGTGAACTTCATTTCCTCCCTTCTTCCCAAGTAATATGATTAATTAGAGTGATAATTAGTTTGATAATAGCCTGCCCTGTGGGACAGCATACCCCCAGAGATGCCCATGGCCCCCAGCTTGGGCCTCTTCAGGTAGGGTTACCAGATAACTGAGGAGGCAAAGGAGGACATGGACAATTGGAAAGGAGGACAAATGGTGGGGAAAGGAGGGCACACTGACTGTTTAACTTTCTAGGCATACCCGACAAAAATTGCAGTGAAAAACTGCCAAAAAAAAAAAAAAGTACTTAAGCCTACATGTATGAGAGATTACTGTTTCCAGCATCAGAAAGACTGGTTTTTCCATCCCAGGAATGTTGTAGAGCTGGTTAGGAGGGTACCTGATTAAGGCCTTGTCAATTTCAGGTAGCAGGGCAGACCCCAAGGTACTAATCAACTAATTAAGGTCAGATTGCTGAGATTCTTAACTTGCCATTAGCACTTATTAGGGAAGCGCTGCCAAGCAGACAAAAGCTGCTCAGGAAGAAATACTCAAAAAGCTGGACAAATATCAATATTTGATGTTAAGACTATGCCTGCCAGACACAGGACATGAGGACAAAAAGGAGGACGTCCTCATTTTGCCAGATATCTGGTAATCCTATTTTCAGGCCATCCTTAAAAGCCGGGTCGTTTCCTCAGGCTTGGGACTAGATGGTTTGGGGTTGGTGTTTGGATGGATGTTTTTGTATATATAATTTTTATTAACAATTTTGATTATAATGGTAAAATGTAATACAAACTACACTTAAAGAAAAGAAGATAGAGAGAAGGAGCAAAAAGTGCAAGGAAAAAGAAAGAAAAAAAGAAAGAGAAAACTAAGAATATAATAAAGAAAAAGAAATATATAAAGAAGTGACTGCCAACCTTCATCACAACAAGTATAAACACATTTAATGGCTCTTCAGCCCCTCTAAGGTTACACACATTTATCTCTTCACCCCATATCCCATCCCTCATCTATAAACAAATCCATAAAACATCATCTTTTCAGTCCCGGTGTCAGCAGAAAGTCCAAAAAGGGTAGCCAGAAGTAACAACATGTCTTATTTTAACATTGATCAACTTTATATTCCTTCCTTTTACTTCTAACAGTCTTAATCTTTAGTTCATTCAAATATTGTCGTAGGATTTGATTTCTCTTAATTTTTTCTTTGTCCCATCGCACGAAACAGGATATATTTCCCATGAGAAGCTGTTTATATTTTACAGTATAATTAATCTTATTGTAAGTACAGTATAATTAATCTTATTGTGAAAGTTTCAATATTCCAATTTTATCTGGACCCTTAGTGTGTTTATAACTTTCTAAGATCAAAATCTTATTTAGCTTTTTGTTGTTCATTTCAGATTCTTTAAATTCATAAACTTATAATTAAAGTTTTCTTTCATTCAGGATTAAAGGAGATTCACCCAGCATTTTCAAACCTGTCATTCCAAAAGTCTCTAATAGCTTATAAATAGTTAATGAGCTATTTCAGAAAGTGATTCAAAAGTGAGGTTTGCGAACTTAGTGTTCTTTAAAAGTCCCTGCCATGATTGCAAGCAAGATGGCTAATCCCATCATCTCCTGGTGCTCAAACCAGTGAAAAACTGCTGTCCTGTGGTCTCCTCACAAGGAGCAGCCATCTGGAGCACATGTGGACAATCTGCCATCCTCACCTTATCCAGAGAAGTTCCAAGGGACCGGTCTACACAGTGTGGTCTTTGCCACAGTCATTGGCTCTGTCCAGTTTTCCATACTTCCCTCAGAAGCCTCTGGATGGGTCATTTTGTAGACAGGTGAAGTGGAAGTATTGGCATCTTTTTTTGGTTTTCTTCCACCCACTGGTTGTGTTTCACTTTATGCTATATATTGTTCCTGTTGCATTTTATTGTGTTTTTAGTTCGTGAAACTGTCCAAAGTCATCTGGGAGTTCAACGGCCTAGAAGTATGATAATTAAATTAAATTAAATAATTAACAGCTATGTAAAAAAGAGAAGCAAGTTTCAGACCTGCATTCCAAAATATCTTTCAATGCGCTTCCATGTTTTCTGATTTTTCTGCTTCATCACTAAACTGTATCAGTCTGGTTCCACATGGCCACCCGTTTTGGCAGTGCAGATGGCTTGCTTTTGTCTTCTGGTAAAAGGTATCACATAGCTTATCAAGACATGATCTTCTCAAATGCTTCCTTAACTTTCTGGTTTGTTTCCCAGTGCTATACCTTTCTTTAATAAATATGCCAAAAGATTTGTTCTTTACAAGCAGGTCAAGCAGAAAATTTCCCACAGAACTAAATTACAGCTGAAATGAGTCTCTATAATCCATAATAGTCATATCACTTCATAGCTAGATATTATTTTCATAGGGAGATGTTTGGTATTCTAAACTATTTTTGTGAGTATTTGGATTTTATGAAGTAAGTTTTTTTTAATGGCTGCTTAAGTTGAAAGCTTATGGCCAAAATAGAAGTTTGACAGCAGCTGTGGATTTGGGGTTTCCAGTTAGCACTGAAGACATTGTAGGACAGCCATGTTAGTCTACGGTAGCCAAAAATCAGAAAGAAATCAGAAAACACCTTTTCAGACTAACATATTTTATTAACAGGCATAAGCTTTTGTGAGTTACAGCTCACTTCAGCAGGTGCATGGAGTACCACTCCCCTCTCTCCCCCCTACCTCAACCCTGCATCACTTTAGCCATTCCATGCTTCGATGAAGTGAGTTGTGGCTCATGACAGCTTATGCCTTTTAATAAAATATGTTAGTCTGAAAAGGTGCTACCAGACTTTTCCTGATTTTTAGCTAGAACTGGGTGGCTGCAAGAAAACAACAGAAGGGTACAGTTTGCAGAAACAAAATAGCATCTAGGGAAGGGTCACCCCAATCTTTCTCAGTCTGGAGGCCTTCAGATGTCTTGGACTTCAGCTCCCAGAATTCCCAACCAGCATGGCCATGGGCAGTGCTTGTTAAGAATTCTAGGGAATCCAATATTTAAGGGGAGGGTAAAGGAATGGGGAAGGTTGAATTGCACAATGCTGTCTCACCCCTCTCCCTTTTCTGCTGCAATCTTTTCCTCCAACTGGGATTCTCAGAAGTGTTTGCTTTATCGCCAGCAAAATAAAAACTACCGGCCATTCTCACAAGAAGCCCCCGCCCCTGCCACTTTGCAGCTATTAGGCAGTAACTGAGGTTGCCAGACTAGTGTCTGCTGCTGTACATTTAATTTGGTGTTCAGGTGGTAGATCAGACCACTTCTATCGGTATAAATCTGGTGCTCCCATTCAGTAGGGTTAATGGTCTATCTCTCTCAAATAGAAAAATGCCATTGTCTAATTTCGTATTCTCTGTGTCATTCTTGATTCATGGCAGTATCTATTGAAGGAAGGAAGGAAGGAAGGAAGGAAGGAAGGAAGGAAGGAAGGAAGGAAGGAAGGAAGGAAGGAAGGAAGGAAGGACCTAAGGAGAACCAGCTGCACATCACAGCCTAGAAGAATTATACCATTGCCAGTAAGCTGGATTGTAGAGCAGGATCTCATTCTCTCTGATAAATGCATTCACATACATACCCTGAGTATTGTTGTGTTTTAAAATATCAAGATGTGTATGTGGTAGATAGGATTGGTGGTCTTAAAGGGTACAGAAAACTGTGGGTACCTGAGGAGGAATAATGTTGGAGAGCAAAGTATCTTCTAATGATATCCAGTCATGGCTACCAGCTGCATTACGGTGGACACAGCCTTATTTGTAACAAAAATGAGCTCTATGGTTATTCTTATCTAATTGCATCTTTCTAAGGAGACAGATAATATTCTTAGATACACATAGCAAGGAGATGTTGGACTTCAAAGTGCCAATGAAGTGAAGATGGTGTAAACGCTGGGCTCACACATCAATGCTAAAGTACAATGTGATTGGCTTAATTTGCAGTTGCTGTTGTTGTTGCTATTATTATCATTATTATGCTTTCTCCTGAAGAGTAATAAACACAATCAACAATCCTCCCAAACAATAATGATTTTAAGCTTTAAAGAAAGTTTAAAAAAGCAAAAGGGAGTCTGGTCCTGGAGCAGTTGTTCTGCAAATGCCTGGATGAAAAGGCATTTTTTTCCTGGATTTGTTTAAAAGAATTTATTTTTCTCATAACAGAGTCCTATAGCTGATAGTGCCACCACCAAGGCCACATTCCTGACCACTCCATCATGAATCTCACCCACAGGTAGGACCACAAGCAAGGCCTCCCTAGCTGATTTTAGTGCACAGGTTAGGTACTCTTGGGAAACTAAAGCTTCAAAGCTTTGGGTTCACTGTGTCCTTAGAACCCAGGAACTAAGTCAAGCCATGGATTCATTTTCTCCTGTGGTATCTGCTTGATGAAACTGTTTCTGGAGATTCTTACATACGCA
Organism: Liasis olivaceus; assembly: GCA_030867105.1. NCBI lineage: Eukaryota > Metazoa > Chordata > Lepidosauria > Squamata > Pythonidae > Liasis > Liasis olivaceus. Next base: position 68,331,514 of record CM061349.1, read on the forward strand.
TCTGCAAGGGGGACAGTTATTCTCCTCCCGATGAGCCATAATCCACAAATTACTCCTTAATCCCTTTTCTGTCCCTTTTCATCTGTAATGAATGCCTGCTTTTCAACGTTTTTAGCTAATAAATGAATAGTCCTACCAATGATTGATTAATATGCTTTGTTGTACCCCGCCCAGAGTCGCCTGTGGTGAGATGGACAGCTATATAAATTGATTTAATAAATAAATAAATAATAAATATATAAAGCTACTGTATTGCAGAGCTTCTTGAAGAACTACTTTCTTAAAAGCTGCCCTGTGAAAAATGTTTGTTGCTCCCTTAAAACAACAACAGAGTAATCCAGACATTTGGTCTGGCTGGGATCAAGAAATAGTGTGCTGCTAAAACACAAAAGATAGGACCGAAGATAGGAATTTGTAAAGTTTCTAATTCAGATTTTCCTTTAAAATATAGAACTTTAAAGTACTTATTTTTTTTAAAAAAATGGTAAGTTTTGTAGTGTTTATAAATGTTTTAAAAAGTTATCCCGCCAAAGCCTCTGATAAAGGTTCTCGGGACAACAGTTAAGAAAGTGTAAGCAGAATAATCCACTATAAAATTGCAGGTGTAGCCTCAGATCAAAGTCTCACCTTTTGTATGTCTGCCAGTGTTGTGCACATGCACAGAGAAGTGGGGCTACAGTTTGCACTGCACCTGCCATTTTGGCCCCTGCGGCCTTCTGTTGCAGGCACGCTTGACTGAGAGTTATGGCAGCTCTGCAAAGTAATGCAATATTGTTATGGCTAGTGGGAGAAAGTGCAGTGTAGTGCTGTTGACTTTTTTTCTTTTTAAAAAAATTATACATTTATTTATTTAATACTTGCTGATAGAGACAGAAGAGATTTTGGGAGTTACACAGATGGGGTAGTTTCTTTAGAGCAGTGTTGTCCAAACTTGGCCACTTTAAGATGAGTGGACTTCAACTCCCAGAATTCCCCAGCCAGCCATGGGGAATTCTGGGAGTTGAAGTCCACTCATCTTAAAGTGGCCAAGTTTGGACAACACTGCTTTAGGGAAATGTAGAATGTGTTGTGGAATGGGGGTTGAAGCTCATGGTAGTAGCAGCACAATTATCTAGAACCTGGAGCACTTTCTGATATATGAATGTACAGGTTTAATAAAGGACACAACTTTTCCTTTCTCTTAGGTCTTTGGTGGGACATCTTTCTTTCTAGGAGGAGCATTGTAATTCAGCACAAGGCTAATATGGCTGCTCAGAAAATAGTTTTGGGTAAATAACACTGTGAGCATGAGACCTGGTTTTCGTATTGATCAGAAGTCTAGTGGCAATTTCCAAAACCATCAGCAAGTACAGATTGCCCCATCTTTACAAAAAAAGATAGTCATCTTCCATTTGACACCAGAAAGGCATGAGAAAAGAAACCAGAATCTTGCTGCCTTCAATTACCTATATATAGGTTTCTCATTTGAAAGCAGGGTATTCACTGGAAGTCTTGTGTTAGGTTATAACCCTCTTTCTAATAAATATGACTAATCAGAGTTCTGAGAGGCTTATTCTTTGGAATTACCTGTATTCCAGTTCAGGTTGCTACAAGAGATGTCTGTGTGCTTCTTAAGAGACCAGAACCTGCAGACTAGAGCAAATGACATTAGGAAAGTCAAGGAAAGTATCTTTTATTAGATTTACATATTTTTTTCCAAAACGGTTATTTGACTGAATTGGAGCAGCTTTATCTGTACTAGATTAAGCATACATTTGTTTTTTAATATGTGAAGATCTGAGATATACACTCCTGTATGCCTGGTATTGAAATAAAGAGTACTAGGAGAGGGATTACATGTGGCCATGATACAACTAGTTGAGGAATCTTTTTTTTTTTAATCCGTTAAATCATGTCCGATTTTCAGAGACTGCCTGGACAAGTCCCTGCGGTTTCCTTAGCAAGGTTTTTCAGAAGTGGTTTGCCATTGCTTCCTTCCTAGGGCTGAGAGAAAGCGACTGGCCCAAGGTCACACAGCTGACTTTGTGCCTAGGCGGGACTAGAACTTACACTCTTCCGGTTTCTAGCCTGATGTCTTAACCACTACACCAAACTGGAACCATACGGAAGTGTAAAAATGACACACATCCAGTCCATATCTAGTTGGTCTGAGTGCTTTTTAAATAGAGAACTCGGGTTTTAAGAAAATCAAATAAATTTAAATAAAATCTACTGAAAGTAGATTCACACCCCTCTGACATTTGCTGCTGGGCTGCCACTGGGATTCCTTTCCTGTCTCAACCATTCACTGCTCATAACATCTTGTAATGGCTTGCTTTGCTTCCTTATCCTGTCAATTCCATATATAGGAAATCATCAGGAACAGTCAATTACAGCCTACCGACCCTACTGGAAGCTGATTTCATTGTAAGGAAATGCCATCAACGTTCCCTCCCTTGTTCTGACAAAGGTACCTATGGGCCTGTGCATTTGAATAACTGGAACTTGCATTCATTCTGGAAAAGTGAGCAGGGAATGCTGTTTAGTCACCCTTATTCTATTATACCTCTCATTTTCTGCTCTGGTTCTCTTTTGGCTCTTTCTTCACTGCCATTGCTATCATCATGTCAATGGCTATCTGCTACAAGCACAGTGCTTTTTCCACTGCGTAAGTCAGGGGAGATCATTCTGCCTTTTAGATAGTGATGCACACCCCCACTTGTCTCACTTATTAAAATACTATAGCAAGAGGGTGATGCATGATGGGCAAGGTCATGACTCAGGAAAATACCAAAACGTGACACTATAAAGAACTTATAAGGCATCTGATGCTCTCGTGGACAGCTGGGTCTGCTGATGTTCCAGGCGGAAATAGAATTCTTGTATTTATGTCAAACAAACAAACAAACAAATAAATAAATAGAAATTCAGTGAGGAAGCGTGAGAAAGTTAAATTCCTACATGACTTTGTTACGACATTACTGAAAAATGATTTACTTTATTATTTGTCAGTAAATAAGAAAGCAGTGTTTCTTAAGATTTTTTCTCTCAGGACTCCTCCCCACTTTTAAAAATGATGGAGGACCCCAAAAGAGCTTTTGTTTGTATGGGTTATATTTATTCGATATTTACCATATTAAAAATTAAAATTGACACATTCGCTGCCGCTACCACTTCTCACAATTGTTTGATGGGATTTTAATACTGTATTATTTTTCAACATAGTCTGGCAAATAACTTTCATTTTGAGGATCCCTGAGAGAGTCTTGGGGTACCTCCAGGGGTCCTAGGACCACACTTTAAGAAACACTGCTCTATAGCAAAAGGTGGAGATCTAATGGGAATCTTCCTTTTATTCTCACAATAACAACATCGTGGGGTAGGTTGGGCTGAGGGAATGATTAGCCCAAAATAACCCAGTGACTTTCCATGCCTAAAGGTGGATTTGTGCCTGGGTCTCTCCAGTCCTAGTTCAGCAACTAAACCACTACACCACATTGGCTCTCAGAAACAATTTTGTCTACAATACTAAAGCAGCAAAGGGCCAAATGTCTTAACATTTACACTGAAATTATTCAAAATAACCAATATGTAAAGAGATACATGATTGGTTGAATCATATATTACACTAAACCATATTTTATTTATTTATTTTAATCATAGTAGTAAATCAAGCCATGGTAGGCTAGTTCACATACTATCATGATAAACCATGATTTACAAACCACTACTACTGCTGGGTCCACACCTCATTCTAAGGTAAACTAGATAAATGATGACCTAACAGGAGTGGACAATTTTTTGCCTGGGGAATGAATTTAACATTTTTAGAGATCATGAGGCTTGTAACAATGCAAAATGCAACTGTACCACATACTTGGAGGAAGGACTAGGATTTTCTGGGTTTTTTTTTTTGTTTTTTGTTTTGGGGTAGAGGTTTTTAGCTGGAAAAACAAGGCTGAGTTTATATTAGGGCTTAACATGATACTTTCTTTGTTTTTCATATCTAAATAGCAGGAAAGTCGGCCACCCATTTTTAGTAATTTTAATTAGAGAAGGCTCTGACAGTTACAGACAAAGGTACAAGCCGCATATGGCCTGGGCCCTCACGCTACCTTTCTCTGGCTTAGGAGTTGTGTGAATTGCTAGAAGATGTTTTATCCTTAATATTCAAACTATTTGAACAACTCCTAATGGGTTAGCATGGCCATACTAGCTAACCATCTGTATGATAAGCTTCATCACAGCAAAGCAGTGAACTCTTTAACTGCTTAGTTCCTTAAATAACTTCCCATCTATTTTTAGAAGATGTCTGGGTTCACATACTGCACTAAGATGGTTTCCTTAGCTTGGTTTAATATCATGCATAAATCAAGCTAATATATGAACTATGGCTTATGTTAAGGTAAAGTGTGAACTTAAAGTTGTGGCTAAGTTGCAGTATATTGATTGATTGATTGATTGATTGAGTGCCATCAAGTCGGTGTCGAATCTTAGCAACTACACAGATAGATTTTCTCCAGTTTGACCTGCCCACAACTGATCCTTCAGTACAGTGCAGTAAGTCTATATATTATATGAAATGTATGTCTACACCACTGATTTTATAGTAACTAATACAAGTTAATAGAAATGATCTACACCTACTGCCACATGTAAGCAATGGCAGGATCAGTTTAAGGAATTTGGGAGCCCCCCCCCCCCCCCCCGTTTCCATACACGTAGCTCTAGTTTAACATTGCAGATGGGTTTCTGCACAATGAGATTGTAAAATTATGTATTCAAATAAATACCAGTAAAACTGAAGCAAAATTTTAGAATGTTCTAGAAGAAACATGCAAAATCTAAATAGTTTCTACATTTCTTTTTAAAAATCAAAGTCACTTTCATTAGGGAGGCACAATTCCCTTGGCAGAGGGAGAGAAAGAGTAACTTTTATTTTTGAAAAGCTTTTTTCTTTGCTTTCTGTCCTGCAACTATTGCTACCAGTTTATCAGTGTTCAAAGTGTGAGCAGTGTTGCCACTGTCATCCACGGCATGGGGGTGGGGGATAGAAATGAGGGTCAAATGACAACAGACTTGAAATCTAACATGACGTAATGACTCAGATGCCATGACTGACTGATTGATTATGTGCCATCAGGTTCTTTACGACTCCTAGTGACCACATAGATAGATTTTCTCCATGACAAATACCATGATTCAGTGTGATTTGCTGAGAGAAGACAGGGTCATGACTATCAAGGCCTTCTAGAGGTACAATATCTTTTTCAGAAGTAAGGGGAGAAGATGGTTCAGAAACTTTTCCCTTTTCACTCACAAGCTCTGAATTCTGAGTTTTGAAAAAGTTTACACCAAACTGTTTCCTGTTTTTGTTCACATTTGTGCTATTTCTTCTTTTTCTATTCTGGGCACCATAAAAATATTTTCCATCTGTATTCTTCTATTGATTGATTCATTGATTAACTAATTATGTGTCATCAAGTTGTTGGCTGTTAGCAACCACATAAATAGATTTTCTCCATGATATTCTTCTATAGTTCTGCAAAACAGCTGTAACAATTGCCTCTGTTTCAGTTACACAAACAAAACAGAAGTACAACAAAAAATTCATCATCATGAGAGTCCTCCTACTTCCAGAAATAATATCTTGCTGCCTATTTATTCCTACTTTGTGATTCCTGTCTTTTAGCCAGTTATCTGTCAATGAGAGGACCTCTCAATTTTATCTACAACTACTAAGTTCACTTAAGAGGTTTTAGTCAGGAACTCTGTCAAAAGCTTTTTGAAAGTCCAACTATATAGCGTAAACTGGATTACCTCTATTACATGCCTGTTCACATTCTCATATTACATCAATGCTCTCTGCTTCTCTTTCACTCTCCCAGCATGATGGGCGGTAAATGGGATGGCCTGTGCTGCTTGCCTTGCTAGTAGCAGGACCTCTCTGCCTTGGGCAGAGGGCAGGGCAACCTGTTTTTCAAGGCTCTTTCTTACAGCTGCATTAATATGCATTCCTCAAATCCTTGAGCTGGTAGAAAAATATATCAGTGTAATTTGTGCTGCCTCAGCAGCTGAGTTGGTGGGAGGAAGGAGAGGTATGTGGTGAAGTGGGAGGAAGCTTGCATGGCCTATTCCCCAACTCACCAATCTGTCAGCCAGCCTACTTCTAGACACAGATTTATCAGTATCCCAGAATACTGGTAGACCCATGTTCAGAAATAACCCAAATGACAAATTACCTGCATGGTGCAGAGATTGTGAAGAGCATCAACAGTGCTCTTTGGCTGACTGCTGGTCCTGTTTTTTTAAACACAGGTTTATCACCTTTTCAAAAGATCACTTAATGGATGTTTACAAACAGGCCTAGTGCTTTTCAGAAGAATGCCAGAGCCATGGATATAGGGAGTCTATATAATTCCTGAACAACTCTAGGCAAAGCACCTCTCAGGCATTATGCAGGCAGATGCCTCCGCAGAAGCCAAGTGCCTGATCTCTCTGTAGCCCAAGACATGGAGGACAGTGCATAGCGCCTGAAGAGAAAATGTGTGCCCACAACAGCCAAAAGTGGCCAAAGGGACCCGAGAAGATCCCAGCCCCTGACCATGTCATCACCAAGATAGTGTCAGCCCTTTGAGGTAGTCTGGACAAGAAAACAATACCATGAGTACTAACACTACCTTTATTGTAAGGTTACAGTAACAGAATCATGCAACTCTGAAGGCACATCCCTTCTCCCTTGCCTTTACTTTCCAGGGAACTAGGGACAGTCCCTTCTGAGATGCTTTCCATGCCCTCATTCCTTCTGTGGGCTGAGATATCTCCTACCTGACCATTGCCCTGGCTGTGGCTCTTCCTCCTCCTGGCTCTCAAGGATATTTCCACAGACCATTACAGATAGTCAATGAGGCAAGCGTTGCGTCAGGAGAAGAGCAAAAACACTATTTGAAAACCAGAATAACTCATGAGTAATGTAAACTAGGGTGGGTTGTGAAAAATGAAATAAAATGTAAACCTGACACTTATCAAGATAAGATTACAAAGGAATTAGAATCACCAGAGATTCTTAGATGGAATAAGGGTTACTAGATTGGCGCACAAACAAAAAACAGAAGAACAAATTGCTGTATTTTCTGTGTGGTTAATCTGCTGTTCTCTCTCTTCTCCTGAAAAAAGAATCTGTGATCAACTTTATATAGGGTGGGAAGCTGGAGAAAGTAGCTTTTGGGTGATGAGAGCCTGATGAAATATTTAACCATGGTGCTAAAATAACCATCTGAGGAATATTCATTACATTTATACCTGTAGTTATGTGGTTCAGAAAGGACTACCAGATTAGGGCTGCAAGGTGATGCAGAAAGTGCTAGCTCCGTGCTGCCATCTAGAGGCCATCCACATTACTGCAGTCTGTATCTGATAGCCCTAGACCAGGATTTCCAAGCTTTTTGGCATTTTGCCTACTTTTTCATTTTTTTAGAAAACGTCATGGCTCCCTGCATGAATGTCTATTAAATCTGTCTGTCATTTTGCACATCAGACCTTCACATCCCCCATTTTTCCAGCAATCTGTCTCCAATCTACCTATCAAGTCAGCCAGCTCTGAACTTCCCACTGCATGTCCACTAATCTTTCTGCTCGCGTACAAGCCAATGTTGGCATTGCCCTCCCTTCCTCCCTCCGTCCTTCCAATCAGCCTGCCATCTACCACTGGTCTTCCCAGACTGTTAGATCTTCATGTGAATAGTAGTGTATTTTTAATGCAGACAATTTGTAAAAAAAACTCCTTGCGACCCACTTGCAACATCTTGGAATGCCTACCCCAGGTGGAAGACTTCTCAATTTGGAACCCCTGTTGAAGAATGGCAACATTTTCCATCCTTAAAATTATAACCCCATGCGAGATTGGCATGATCAATAGATTTAGCAGAATATTGTTGGATGAAGTTATAAAAGTGCCTCTGCCAGTTGCAGCTGGAACAGACCTCGCCCAAAATTAGACTCAACCTCATCTTGGCTTGAGAGAGGAGGCAGCTGTACCTTTTATGCTGGCCAGAAATTCGGCAGCCAGAGCATGCCTTGCCTTTACTCTTTTCATTTTATTAGGCCAGCGGTAGATGCTGTTATTCCGCCATTCATTGCTTTGAGGGATATATTTCTACTGAGGACAGTTCAGGCATTATTTATAGCAGGCCTGGGCAACTTTTTGTGACTGCCAGCAGCACTTTGTAATGAGAGCTACGGGGACCTGGCATGATGCAGAGGATTGCAGGAAAGGACAGGGCTGGAATTTTAGGCCTCCTCCCCCATGTTTTGAATTTTTTAAAATAATAAAGGAGTTACGTTAGGGCTGCTGGAGACCCAGTGCATTTATTTTATTTATAAAATTTGCAATTCTAGTTGTTTTCAGTTTGGCAGAACATTGAGTGAAAACCATGTTGTTATTTGGGGAATTTTCTGCCAAATTTTGGTGGCATGATGGGTGAGAGAGTTTGAGTCTGCAAAAATGGGGCTCTACCACTAATCAAAGAATAGGGAGTCAACATGCGAGGTGATGTACAGTCATGCCAAGTTCCCCCAGTTGTCCACACTTACTGTGTATTGAGTGTCGTATGCCAAGTAGGCAGCCAAACAAATTGAAAGAAAGAAAAAAATTTTTGAGGCGGATTTGTACATACAGCTGTACAAAACCCTTCAGATATTGATGCACGAGGTTAGGACATATTTATGACTTCAGGGCCATCTCTATGTTACAATCTTATCACCAATTAAAATCATGGCTGATTAAGCCTAGCAGCTTATTTTATGCAAACTGACCTTGGGTTTGTGCGTAATGACACAATCCCATGCCTTTGTTTTGCTGATATGCTATTGCTTCTGTGAGTTTGGGTGGCTTTTGTAGGTGACTACAGTAGGTAAGCGCACAGAACAAAACAAGAAATGGTATCCTTACCTTTTCCAAGATGTCCTCATATTATCTGTCACTATGATTTGATTTGATTTGTAATCTGCCAATTCTCACAAGTCTCCTGGTGGCTAATAGTCATCGTAGCCATACCATACAATGAAATTAAAACAGTGACAGTAAAAAAAAAAAAAAAAAGCAGCACAGAGAATCAGAAATAAGCAGATTGCAGATTGCTACAGATAACCATAGAGTCCAATAAACCTAGGAAATAAAATTTATCTTCTTACCTTCTGGATTCAGTATAGATCATGTCAAATCCACATAGGTCAAATGGTGCACAATATTTGTTAGTTTGCATTCTTTTAAATCTTTAGGCCCAGGAATGGGGACCCTGAGGCCCTTGAGAGTTTGCTGACATATCCAATAACTCCAAGCATCCCTTACCATTACTCAAGCTGTCTGCTGGGAATTGTAAGTCTGCAGTAACTGGAAGTTCAAGATTCCTCAGCACTGGTTTATGAATGATTTTCAGGCATACTCATTTATACCAAAAAACAACCTGTCCCCAAAATAAAGCCCTGAGTTTGTTGGACTCTAGCTCTGTTTAGTGTTTGTTTCAATGCATGAAGTGCTCAAAGTGGAGGGAGCCCTACTCAGCCTCCACACCTTCAGGCAGGAAGAATAAAGCAAACAGACTTGTGTTGTGTCAGCCCTTCAAGGAAGCCAAGTCAGAAAACAGACACCCCAAGGACTACTGGAATTCCAATTCATTGTTTTATGGTATAATAACAGAAACTTGAAAGCCTGCCCCCTCTGATACTATATAGCAGTGTTTCTCAACCTCAGCAACTCTAAGATGCATGGCTGAATTCCGAGAGTTGAAGTCCATGCATCTTAAAGTTGCTGAGGCTGAGAAACACTGCTATATAGAATCAAGGTGGGGTTGTATCGAGTCTCTTTCTGATGCTTCCTCCTCTCCCAGGACTGCTTAATGGTATTGCTAATGGTTCTTCCATTGCTTTGTCAAAGTTATCTTTGCAGTCCTTTACACATTGCTTCAGTGCAAGTAGATCCCTCCAAGTGATTCTGGACTTCAATGAAGCAGGTTTCTAGGCAGCATTGACTATTATACTCAAGTCCAAATGAATATACTTATGACTTTCCTTTAGGCACCTTATCTAAACTTACGGAAGTTGAAGAAAGACAGTTAGATCGTGTGTGTGCTGCAATTCAGGCCCAGAACTGGGGTGGTGGTGGTGCTAGGGCACAACAGCTGAATTTGAAGAATTGAATTTTCTTCATGCACCTAAATTTCTAGATAAATGGTACAGCCCAGGCTAGTTCCAACAGGCATGCCCCCCCACCCCCCATTTTTTGGCTATGCGTTTACTCTGGTTTTGTTCCCACTTTGTAATTACCTCAACAGAAGTACACATTATAATATTACCTAAAAAGAAAATGTTTTGTTTCGTGGCCAGAGAGGAACCACTAGTTTTCCTATTTATGGGAATTACATGATTAGCTGAGCACACAGTGTTGCATTAATTTTGGCATTCCTAGCTAAACCTAAACCTAACTGTATAGGTTTAGCAATATTCTTTTCCATCTTTATCCTAGAAAATGGTATTGCCAGCTGGCTGAATACAGGGATGTGTTTTCAATAGTGATAAAGTGGCCTTTGCAGCTTTCATGTGTGTGTGAACCAATAGCATACCTTAACATCAATTCACAAATCTGTTACAATTTTTGTTACTTCTCAGTATTCCATCCCATTCACTATCTCTGTGTGTGTGTGAGAGAGAGAGAGAGAGAAACTGCATAGCTTTTTTTACACTTTGGCAGGTGGTCTCCAATTGTTAATGAACTTAATATGCAGTTTTGAGATGAAGGATAAAACTAGGTTTCTTATAGGAAGAGGCTTGTTATCATACTGAGCAATAGAGTTTTCTTGTACTCCTTCTCATGCTTCACTGAACTGTATTTAGCAGCTCCGGATCCTATTGCTGATGGCCTCAAAGCAGCATTCTGAATATATTCTCTTGATTTCAGGCAGAGCTGCCCATGTCAGACATGAGATTCCTACTCCCCCTAGTGCAGCAAATGTGTATCCAGAAGACACTCTCTATTCCCCTGTTTAAATCAGAGACTTCAGTCATTCAGCAATTACACAGAAATAAAAATAATATTTAAAAAATATTAAAAACCTTGGTATCAAAAATAAATCTAAAACCAAAATGCTCCGCATTAAAATCCCCCCAAGCACTTTTCTCCCAGCATTGATTCTACTAAACAGGAAGTAAAATATTTTACCATATAGTACCAGTGAATGAGGTATTAACTGTCTCTAAATAAATAGAGAACCTGAGATCAAATCTGTGTTTTATCAGGAGGCCTGCCTCTAGGCTTCAACATTAGCTTGTCAATTTTTTTTCTGTCTCTGTAAAGTGAGAAAGATCATGAATGACCCTTTGGAAGGAAGGGTCTCCAATCAAGCCCTACCTGTGAGAAGAGGGCAATACTTATGTGTATGTTTTGCAACCCTAGCAGGCAACAACAGATAATGTTACAGGAAGAGAGGAATTGTTCCCGGGGATGCACACCTGAACTACATGATCTACAAAATCAAGTCATTCACTAACCTCTTAGACATTTTATTTACTTTCATTATTTTTATCCCTGCCTTCCTACATGGTGAGTATTCAAGACAGCTAGTCTGAATTAAGCCCATCTTGGGGGACTTCTCTTTCCCCACCTCCAGATTCAGGACTTGGTCATATGAACCAGTTCCAGTGCAGATGGAATACCTGATAGTTTGCATGGGGAGGAAGCAGGGGTGGGAACAGATTCAGGGACTGCTGCTATACTAAGACAGGAAGGATTTGCAGTTCAGGTTTGAGGTCCAGAAGCAATTTCTTTTCCCCCATAATATAAATTACTGTTAATTGCTTGGCCCTGATTGGGACTAGAACTCCCTCAATTTCCAGTCAAATGGAAAATTGAGCTATATTGACAGAATTCTGAGAGTATCATGGCAGTGGTACTCCTTGTACTCTTCTTTTCTGGACATAGTGGGATTTCCTTCACTACAGGTAGCTCTCATTTAGCGACTGCCTCATTTAGTGGCTGCCTCATTTAGTGACTGTTCACAGTTATGATGGTAATGAAAAAGTAACTTTACAACCAATCCTTGCATTTATGACCTTCACAGGTCTGTAGAGCAAAGGAAAGCCGAAGTAAGATCATAAGCCCAGTCATGGTTTCACTTAGCAACTGCTTCACTTAATGACTAAGTTGCCGGTCCCAATTGTGGTCGCTAAATGAGGATTACCTGTACTACTGATTCTTTAGCCTATGCATACCCAGTATAGAATTTTAATCTAAATAATCCAATGGAAAACTTGGCAATTGCCTTGTGGAAAAAGGCACTAGAAAAACCAAACAATGGTTTCATGCTATGCAGAGCAATAGCTAATGTGAAGGCAAAATCCAGCCAAGAACAGCTGATAGGACAGCTCACACAATTAAGTAGTAAACATAAATAAACAAATAAATAAATAGTCAATTTCTTTGGACTTGGGAAATAATATCTGTTTTCATTTCAAGAGTCAATGTTAAAGGGTTCGTTTGTATATCAGATGATTGCCTCAGCTTCTTGTAATCACTTGGACACCCGTTTTTCTTTGAAAAATGGATTAACCTTTTGCATAATTAAGAAAACATTAAGTAGCAGCCATGGTTAGTTTAAAAACCCAGCTTGATTAGTAACAACAGAGAATTGCCTTTTGCAATCTGTACCTATAAAAATAATTTAGTTGAAATCTCCTAGTAAATAGAGAACAGCACAATACATCATTTTAAATTAAAATAACTAAGTTTAGATTGGGGCTTAGTAAGTGCAGGAAGAGGAAAATGACAGATTGGTCAGCACCATGCAGTGGTGAAGATGGAACATGCAGTAAAAGTATCATTTGGAAGAAAGGAGCGGAATGAGAAAATCTCATCAGCACAGTATTTTTTATTTCTCAGCCCACTTGTTTATCACAGTTCCAAACACTGTGCCTTTGTGCTTTATTAGTTTCTTTTGCAAACAGGTCCAGGCCCAGCACACAGTACTGCTGGCACCAAACACCTGGCAGAGATTACTGCTGATCCTTGATCTGGGCCTTCCTAGAAAAAGATGAAGATATGCTAATGAGGGCCAAATACCTGAATCACAGCTGTATGGATTTTCCAAAATGCCTTGAAGCAATGTTGTTTCAAGACATTGTGGGAAATTGGCCTTTCCCCAAATGTGAGTGCACTGCATTGATAGAGACATTGCCGCTGCTGTTGGGTAAACCTGGTGATCTCTTTGGAAAAAGACTTTCTACTGGATCCATATCAGGTTGGTTCATAAGAGCTAGATCTCAACAGTGTTCACTATTAATTTCAATGCGAACTCTGATATCTCATTGTTCAGCTGATGGAATCTTGCTTGCTTGCTTGACTTGCAGGCTATATGTTCTGGACAGCACTTAAAAGAACTGGATATGCTTAGCTAAAGGCTAAAGGGAGACATGATAGCAGTTCTCCAGTACTTGAAGGGCTGTTAGAGGAAGAGGGAGATTTATTTTCCATAGCTCCCAAGGGTAGGGAAAGAACCAATGGGTGGAAGCTTTACAAAGGGAGATCAATGAAATAAGGCAGAATTTCCTAACCATGAGAACTATTAAGCAGTGGAACAGTTGGTCTCCTGGAGTCATGAGTGCTCCATCACTCCATTAAGCAAACACTAGACAACCATTTATCTGAGTTAGTATGTTTTTCATTTTTGTTTTAGTATGTTCTTGTTTTTGTATTTGTTTGTTGACTAATGGCTGTAATAAATTGAATTTGAACTGATTCCTACCCTGAGCGGGGAGGTTAGACCAGAAGATCTCAAGGTCCCTTCCAGCCTATGATTCTATGATCAAGATTCAGAAGAAACTTGATAAGATGGAACACTGGGCAAAACCAAGCAAAATTAATTTCAACACAGATGAATGAATAGTCCTATATTAGGGTAGGAAAAATCAAAGGCATGAATAAAGGATGGGAAGAACTACATTAGACAATAATACTTGTGAAAAGGAGCAGAGTGCCTTGGTAGATCTTGAGATGAACCTGGGGCATCAGTGTGATGCAGCTCTAAAAAAAACAAATGCAATTCTAGGCTACATCAATAGTAATATATCAATATTTTATGTTGGCTTGACTGTACCTAGAATATTGTGCTCATGTGTGGACACTGCATTTTAGGAAGGACATTGACAAACTAGAGTGTTTCCAGAGGAGGACAACCAAGATGATAAAGGGCATGGAAGAAAAAGATTATGCAAAATGGTTGGATGTGTTGTTTAACGGTTGTTGGATGTGTTTAACTTGGAGAACAGAAGACTGATGTGAGACATAATAGCTGAATTCAAGTACCTGTTGTATAGAAGATGGGGCAGAATTGTTCAGAATTGTTCTAGAAGGCAAGATAAGAAACAATGCATTTGAAATTACAAAGAAGCAGATTTTGGTTGGACATCAGAAGAAGAAACAAGCCCTCTTGGTAAGAGCTATTCAGCAGTGGAACAGATGTGCCTTGGGAGGTGGTAGATTCTCTTTTGCTGGAGATGTTTAAACAGAAGCTATTGGTGATGCTATAGTACAGGTAGTCCCCAGGTTAAGAACACCCAGTTTAAGGACAACTCATAGTTAAGAACAGAGCCTACCGTAGCAAAATTTGAGTTAAATACACAATGATTCGAGTTAAATACACAAGAGTACTTATACAATATTATACAATAATACTGTTCTGGCTTACATACAAATTCAGCTTAAGGACAGACCTTGAGAATGGAACTCGTTCTTAAACTAGGGACTACCTGTATTATATTGCAGGCTAGGTGATTCCCAAGGGCCTTCCAACCCTTACATTCTATGAGTATGAGATGGATAAATCAGTCAGTGCTGGCCTCTCTTAGTTTTCCCATTTTAAAATCAGTTTTGTTCCACTTTTCTATTGGTGAATGATTTTTTTTTAAAAAAACCATGCATGTAATATATATATATATTTAAAAAACAATGGATTTAGCTCAAAATACATTTTTGCAAGCAATTTCCTTTAATATATAAGAAGCTGCGTATGTTAACTGTATATAACATATAATTGTATATAACATATATACAATATAAATTATATACTATATATAAAAATAAATGTTTTGAGCCATTGGTTACTACTTTAGCAGCAGTTACTACTTTCATACTATATGAAGCACTGGGGAATCCAAGTATTTTAAAGAATTAACCAATACAGAAGGCTGACATCTCCTTCACTCCCAAACAGCCTGAACTTTTTAGCTGAGAGACAGAGAAACCAGATATATCCTGTTCAATTGTAGCTGACCTGTGGCAAGAAGTCTGACCCAGAATTTTAAAAGAACAGATCAATAGCTTTTTTAAATAGATGCAGTCTATCAAGCCTTAGCAATGTTCTCAGGGAACTCCTGAGAATTTCCAAAAATAATCTAAAAATGCAGTTAACTGTCAGGTTTTCATTAAAGGGAAACCCAACTGAAGAGGAAAAAAATTGTGCTAGATTTCCAAAAGGAAGGGAATTAAAATAACTTCAATAACTTTGTCCTACATTAAAAGCTGTTGCCAACAGCATAACACTTACTAAAAGAAAACATTTTTTCACCATTTCACAAAATGGGGATTACGAGTTGGAACAGAACTTGGATTATTTTCTTCAGCAATGGTGGCAGCAGAAATTAATTAGCAAATTACTTAGTAAGGCTACACTGTATGTACTAGAAAGGGTCCTCTGGATAGAGCTAATATAGGAGCCATTAGAGGTAATGGGGTGTTGGGGTAGCTCCCATCTGTATTGCTGGGTGACCCAGAAATTATCCTAATTGGATGTGAAAAAAGGGGCCAAGTGGCTCCCAGGGAAGTGGGACTAGGGGCAAGTAAACCTGAGGCTTCAAGGCATACCTTCCACATATGCTAGCTGACAGTGCCCTTGAAATCCTAGTCACCTGGGTTGCACTCCTTCAGAATTGGAGCCACCACTTCTGCTGTCCAATGGGAAGTGGCTGCAGCTGATATAAAAAGGAATATAGCTTTCAAAATTGATATAAGACTCTCTTAATTTTACCCTAGTAGCTCTAGGTAGCAAATTCAGTTGTGGATTTGCAACTTCATGGTCCACTGGGCATGGGTATACAGTATGCATGTATGTCATTTCAAGAAGCTTGTCAACAATAGGCCTGGAGGACAAATTAAGCTTTATTTACTTATTTATTTATTAAGCAAGCCAATATGGCTGCCACCTAACCAGTGAAACTCTGGGCAGCGAACAAAAGATAAAAACACAAGGAAGATTCAAAACCAGTTTTAAAAACTTAGTCAAGGCTCCTGTAAAAATCTCCTTGCCCAAGTAATGCAAATTATTTACTTGAAAACACTAGAATAATAAACACTGTAATTTAGATAAGAACCATGTGTGTGTAGATGTGTGTGTGGAGAGTTTTTGTCCCTCATCCTCACCCTCTGACAGGCTCACAATTCATGGCATTTTTGGAGAGCACTTTATCAGCTCTTTGACGTGGACCTCCAGTTGTTCTCCACCCATGATCCACAGTCGGATAGAGATATTGAGAAAACAAATGCTACTTTAGAGCAACAGCTTCATTGCTTTATAAATTATCAGTAGAAAAGTCAGCCTGATCTTTTAACCTATAACTGAGTTCACTTAAAATTACTTAGTTTATGCCTCTACTCAGTTGCCATTTCAGGCCCCTAGAGTAATCATCTGTGTCTGCTGCCAGATCTTTCCCAGTCCTCTCCTGTTATGGACTTCTCTGATTCCAAGTCTGAAAAAGAGAAACTAGCAGAAAAAGTCTGCAATTTGGAAGGCAAGAGGTTGTCAACCACCTGGGAGTGATGAGTAAGACTCAGCGCTTGTGGCTACTGATTCAAATAACAAGGAGTCAGAGCCTGACTGTGCTAGAATGCCAAGTCCTAAATCATGCTGCCTGCTTAGGATGGTTGAATAGCTGAAATTAGCACAACTTCTTGAGAGCAGGGGATGTTAATGCCTCTGATTAAGCAAAGCTAAGAATTCTGGCTATATAAGTATATACTCCAGACTCTATCCCTTTGTTGCAGTGTTTCTCAACCTTGGCAACTTTAAGACGTGTGGACTTCATCCAGATGCATCTTTCTCTCCCTTCCTCCAGTTGTGAGAGACTGGCTAGCATTGTGCCTGTCCTTCCATGTTTATTTCCTTGTTGATTGGTGTGCCCCCCAGCCCCTTGGTAGCTCTTTCTACCCCTCTTACTTTCACTTAGTCAAGTGGTTAGGGCTTGTGAGGGTATTACAAATGGAATGGAATTGTTGAAGGAAGCGAGGGGTGGGTACATTATCTGATGATCAGTCCATGTCTGGGTAGCTATTCCAGTAAGTCAAATATTCCAGTTTGCCTGTCCTGAACTAAGAGAGTATCTTCAATAGGTCTGGAAGTTGCAGATGAAACCCTATAGGACCCTCAGTTGTTGCTTGAGGAGGTGCTGAGTGGAGTTTTATCCTGAAGAAAACAGGAGGTTATCCTATATTAGTCTGAGTTACAAACAAGCAGGAGGTAATTAGCATGTGTCTAATGGTTTTATTAACTTGGTTGTACATCATTTAGCAGGTACTGCTAGAACTGAGTAACTATAAATTAGAGAAAGATCTGCAGAGAAAGAATTTGTAATTTGTAGCTGGTGCATAAATGCAGCCAAGAAAAACAGGTCCATTTCAATCTGATAGTCTAGAGCTAAAAACATCTATAGTATCCAGTCCAGGGGTCATAAGACATTTTGCAGGGCAAGGAGTCAGGAGAAATCAGGAATAAGAAGCCAGAGCAACACATGCTCTGGTAGTGAGCGTTTCTCAACCTTGGTAACTTTTAGATGTGTGGACTTCAAAGAGAGAGAGGAAGGATAAAATAAAAAGGGTAGTGAGTGTTTCTCAACCTTGGTAACTTTTAGATGTGTGGACTTCAAAGAGAGAGAGGAAGGATAAAATAAAAAGGGAAGTAGTTTATGTCTGAAGCTGGCAAGATAGTTCAGCCCAGAAAGAATATTAGGTAAACATGGAAGAAAGATCTCCACCTCTCAGTACTGAGAAAAGAATGGCCAAAAGTTCATTGAGTTGAAAGGAGAGAAGGAAAAGGCCAAGGATTTAAACCCTGTGGCTGACACACACATATATATGTTCTGCAATAGACAGAACTTTGTGTATAGGATTTTTTTTCTTATTTGCAATAGAGCAACTGATCTAATCGTGCCACCTCTGTGAAGTTTCTAGTATTAGCTAGCTACTGAATACAAGGTTGAATTTCTGGAAAAGAGGTTTATTGATATGCCTGGTATGAAGTCATACATACTGTACATTTGGAAATGGGATCACATCCTAGAGTGATGGAATATGGTATCCCCTGATTCATGAAACATAAGGGATAAGAGGAAAGAGGGAGGCTGCAAGGACTCCCAGCCCCAGCTTGTGGAGCTGATGGATAGAACTTCCACCTATGCACAATTGGCTTATGCAAGGTGTTCCTAGTTTTCTTTCAGCAGACAGGCTATCTGGTCAATAGGCAGGTTGGCTAAAGTGTGGCAAAGAATCCTGTCTTTGCTCTGTTCCAAACCTCTTATGAGACTATAAGCAGTGAAATTATTGTCTGTATTTTCTCATCAATCTGATCTCTTTATAATCTACCTTGGCAAAGTTCGTGTACCTGCCTCTTTTTCCTAGGACTCTGTGGCTGCAGAGTTAATCCTGCTGCAGCAAGTATATTTATGGCACCAAAACACAGGAGTATGAATAAATAAATCAACCCCTCAACTCCAAACACATTGCAGATGAATAAATGGCCTTCAAGAAATGCCACCTATATCCTTGAAACAGCTGGTTGTGTAATTTGTTAATACAGATATGGTAATCTGATGGTTTATCACTGATGTTTCTGCCTCTCCAGCCCATGCAAACATTTATGTATAATAATAATAATGATCAGAAAAGGACCTTGGGGTGTCTGGTTGGGGAAAACAGAACAAGAAATATGGTTCAGATTAGTCTAAAGGAAAAACAAAGCCCGTTGCTGTTCAACATTTTTATAGATGATATGGACAAGGGAGTTGAGAGAATGCTTACCAAATTTGCAGATGATACAAGGCTAGGAGGAGTGGTTAATATTTGGGAAGAGAGGGAAAAATTCAAAAATATTTAAATAGGCTAGAACAGTGGGTGGAGACAAATAGAATGAAATTTAACAGGAAGAAATGTAAAGTTATGCCTCTAGGTACTAATAAAAATGAAAGAAATGTGCAGAATGAGGAAATCTGGCTCAAGAGCAGCACATGTGAGAAGGACTCAGGTGTACTAGTGGATCACAAGCTCAACATGGCCCAACAGTGTAACGCAGCTGCAAAGAAGGCCAATAACATCTTGAAGAGCATCAAGAGGGGCATAGAGTCCAGAGTGTGAGAAGTAATTACCCCTCTGTACTCTGCCTTAGTCAGACCTCACTTGGAGTATTGTGTTCAGTTCTGAACACCCCAGTTTAAAAAGGATATTGATAAACTGGAGCAAGTCCAGAGAATGGCTACCAAGAGGGTGAAAGAACTGGAAACCACGTCCTATGAGGAACAGTTAAGAGACCTTGGCATGTTTAGCTAGCAGAAGAGAAGGACTGGTGGGGACATGATAGCTGTCTTTAAGTACCTGAAGGGCTGTCACATTGTAGACAGTTAGGACTTAATCTTACTTGCTCCAGAGCATAAGATTAGAACTAATGTAATGAAACCTCAAGGATGTAGATATAGATTAGATATTAGGAAGAACTACTTGACAGTAAAAGTTGTCAATCAGTGGAATAGTTTATTGCATGGAGTAGTTTCTTCCCCTTCATTGGAGGTTTTTAAAGAGAGGCTGAATAGTCATCCAGCAGGGAAGGTGTAGTGAATCCTGCAATGTGCAGGGGGTTGGACTTGATGACCTCTTGGGTACCTGCCAACTCTGTGATTCTCTGAAATCCCTGTAGTTAGACATTTATTTAATGTGTGTATAGTCTATCTTACAACCTGAGCTTTCAAAGCAACTTTATAATAAAATCATACTATGATAAAATACCATATAAAATAATACCTGTGAAAAAGCTATCTTCCTTTGAAGCACATTCTCATCCAATGGTTGTCTGGAGTTTTTCTGCCAAAATATGGCAACCTTAGTTTAGCATGCCCCTTTTCTGAAGTAGAATTAGAGACCACAGAAAATTAAACTCTGTATTTATTATTCAGTCTGTTGCACATTGTTTCTTCAGTGCCGCATTCTTCTGAGATTGTAGATTTGTTTCATATAAACTAATCCTTTAAGTAACTAAATACTTTACTCTTATATCAGATTATGGTGGCTGGTTAATGCCCTTCTGCTTGGGTGATTTTGCTGATTTTACTTTGCAGCCAAATAAAGTTTGCCCTTTATTCTCACTGAATTCAGTTCTGCTAATAGAATCTGTTACCAAATTCTCCTCCTTTAGTTGCCTTGTTGCAGCTGTCACTACAAGCAAGATCTTCCTTCTACAAATCTTCCATCCCTGGAGAACCCATACCTTGAAACAGAATTTCTGAACAGTCTCTGTTTTTCCTAAGCCCAACAAGTTACAGACTAGGTCAACCTTTTGTTCCAACAGCATCCCCCCTTATTGGTTTATGGAGAAAATTTGGCTTAATGAACTGCCCTTCCAGAATTTTGGATCCAGGTTTCATGTGCAATTTTCAGGGACAGAGCCTCTCTACCCACATAATCTCTGCTCCTCCCCCCCCCCCCCCAAATTGGAGCAGATATACATGTGAAGTGATCAGGAATAGACATACATAACAAATTCCTCTCCACATAACATCAGTAAAATTTGCAAGATCATGACAACTAATAGTGTATTTCCTCTGTATTCTGTTCTCTGAACTGGCAAAGCACAAATCTCATTCCATACCTAAA
Source organism: Liasis olivaceus (assembly GCA_030867105.1). NCBI lineage: Eukaryota > Metazoa > Chordata > Lepidosauria > Squamata > Pythonidae > Liasis > Liasis olivaceus. The sequence goes on from CM061349.1 coordinate 68,352,449, forward strand.
GAGAATTAAGTCTGCAGCCATACAAGATAGGAAATAACTTGAAAATAATATAATACATATGTCTTATCTCTTATGTATTCATACTGAAGTAGCCTTAAAATGTTGAAGACATTCCAAGGACTGAATGAATGTCAAGTCACACTGATATCAAGAAGCCTCACATATTTGGATGAGGTTGAAGCCTCCTTAAATGTTTGTGGATTGCATCCAGTAAAGTAAACGGTTTGTATGAGCAAACCATATGGATCCAATGCGTCTTTCTCTTCTCTAGGTAAGCACACACTTTATATATTCCAGGTGTGTGTGGAGCAGCAAGAGTTTTAATTGATTTGGGGCATGTAGCAACAGCTATCATGTTCAGGTTATTTCTACTTAGCATCTAGTGAGTGAGCTGGTGAGCCAGATCCCTGCCGATATAGCAGTGGGAGACTCACTGCTGAACGTGCAGAAATACAGACACTATTTCTATGGTGAGAAAATTCATCTTGGATGAAATGGCCCCCAGTCATGTGCAACTTGACTTACTCTGTGACATCATCCTTAGGGAAATTAGAGGACTCTCTTCTAAAATACATATAATTAAGCTCATGTTTTGGCATTTTAAAATAGAATTTTAGAAATGTCCTTAAGCCTTTATGGGAACATACCAACAGGAACAGTTAATGTTTAACAGCTCTCCTTGGATCTGTTCCTTAATTTCTGACTTCCTAAGGTTTTCCAGGTCATTGAAAACAAAATCAACACTATATATTGTTTGAGCTACATCAAAGATTCTGTGCGGTCAGGAAAAAAAATGAAAAAGCAGGGAAGAAAGCATAAAGATACAGTACATTTATGTGTGTGTAAATGAGGGGTGTCATTAATTCTCTTGACAAAAAGACACCGACATTAGTGCAGATCCCCAGTCCCTATGGAGAGAGAAAGAGAGAGAGAAACAGCTTTCTAAAGTACAGTAGCAAATCTGGTGTGCTGTGTACTGAATCACTGATAATGCGCTGCAGCTTCTACAGAAGGAGAACATTTGCCGTGCATGCTAAAGAAGAATTAAAACAGTCCAGCTCATGTTTTTCTCTCTCTCTGTATGCCCATGGATATTAGCCAAGCATCATCAGTTTTTCAGTCTTTTTCATGTTTCACTGCAAATTAGACACAAAGGGAGGTCATTTTGATCTGCTAATTGGTAACTGTGCATATGATGCAGCATTATTGCTTGGATTTGCTAAAGCTGACGGTAACTTCAGCCCCTCAAGGGAATACCTGTGCAGATAAAGCACTTACACAATAAACTGTAGTAAACGCAGGTATGCTGAGGAAATGAATATATATGAGAGATGGACTGAGTTGATGAAATAAATACTCAGGTATGAGTTTAATTGATTCCCAAGAAAGCAAACTTAAGTTTTTCTGGCTAAAATATGCTTCCCATTTTCTCCTACCCCAAGAAACAAGTATTACATGCTGTTTTTCCCCATCTTTGTATAGAACATATATAACATTTTAAGGCACCAGACTAGTTCTAGTCCTGCCTTAGGCACAAAGCCAACTGGGTGACCTTGGGCCAGTCACTCCCTATCAGCCCTAAGAAGAAGGCAAACCACTTCTGAAATCATGCCAAGAAAACTGTAGGGACTTGGCCAGGCAATCTCCAGAAGTCAACATTGACTCGAAGCCCGTCCCACCCCCCCCCAAGCCTATCTATCAGTTTCTCAGTGAAGCACACATACTCTGCTAACAAGCGATATGTGTGTGTGTGTGTGTGTGTGTGTGTGTGTATACACACTTGCTTATCATTATAGGCTGGGCATGTCTAGGTGGTCAATGTATGGATGCATTCTCTGTATGAAAGCAGGCAATTAGGAAATCAGATCAGCAGATGGAACTGGCTACTGGTATGGCACATCATAGTGGTAAGCCTAGAAATACAACTCTCTTATTTTGATCATCTTGTTACCTGCTCTGGGAGCCTTTGGGGCACAAGGGTGAGGCCTAAATTCCTTAAATATATCAGTTATTGCTGCACAGATAACAATTAGCCTGATCGTGTGGGCCAGTCTGTGTAGACACAGCAGCTAATAGGACAAGATGGGGAAATTTTAAGCAAATGGATTGTTCATTCAGAGGAGGTCACTGCTAATGCATCAGCAGCATCAGAAGAATTAAAGCACAAGTCTTGATTAGTCAGTTTCCATCATACTGACTTTTGAGTTTGAGTTAAGTACAAAATGGGTCTTTTTAAAATAGCTGTGAGCTTTATTAACCTTGCTTTTTCCTTACAGGTATCCAGGATACAAAGCCAGAACACAGCTACCAAAATGAAAATGAAAAAGCAAATGAAAGGCAGTGCTATTAGGGCTAAATGTTCTTTTGAGACTATTATTTCTCTTTTCGGTCAAGAGGTACTTCTTCTTTAAGGCATTTGAATGTGGCAAGCTCCATGAATAAGCACTGCAGGAACTGTCATATTACACCTGCTTAAAAGTACCTGTACAAAACAAAGGTTTAAACTCCTGGTTGCTTTTACTTTTCCCTTGTAACTTTGCTTTGGTAGAAAATTGGAATAGGGTAGCATAAAAGGTGCTTCACTGATTAGCATAATGTGGCTAGATATAAAAAATGGATAATGATTGCCAACCATTGGGAAGGTTGTGAAAAGGGATACCAAATAGTAGGAAGCCTATGTTAATCCTGGACAGGAACAGGAAGGACCATTGGCCTGCATTTGTGATGCACACTACCTGCCAAGCCTGTAGATAAGCCGCAAAATGAACCAACAAAGTGTGGTGGTTAGTGCTAATATATGGATTATGGTACTGTATACAGTACAGCAGAGTATCATACTTTAGGCTTCATTTGTAACACATGCAAAATGATTGATTGCCATTGTAATAAGTATAACTATTGAATTGTGTTCACATGAGAATTCCTCATGTTTCTGGTTTGAACTGCAGCCCAAAGCTGGAGATACAAGATAAGAGAAGTCTAGAAAGGATAGTGTGCAGGATTTTACCCCTGTTGCAATTAATCAGCAAGCAGGACAAATTTGACTGACAAGGGTAACTGCTTATTTTCAAGTCTATTCCATAGCAATAAGGGCAATGAAGTGTTTGAAATTCTCTGCTTTTATTGTGTCAGTGGACTGTATCCCAAAGGCTATTTTTAGGCTAACCCATTCCCTTTTGTATGGCAAGGTACAAAATTCTGTCTGAGGGCCACTATGAGATTTCTGCACTATGCTTCACTACCAGTTTGCTTAGATCTGGACTCTGTGTGGCTGAGGTTTGAAGAGGTAAGTGGGAGAACATCTTGTGAGGTAATAAGGATCCATTGCAACCTCCTGATTCTGAGTAGCTGGACCGAGTGATCTGTGGGATGCATTGTCGGCTTGATCTGTGTCAACGTGAGAGTTGTGAGGCTGGGCAGGATGTGTGGTTGGATCTAGAAAGTGGTCAGTGTGCTACTGTGGGAGAGGATGATCCCAACTGCCTTGAAAGAGGCAACAGTGTGTCCCCTTCTGAAGAGATCTTCCCTGGATCCAGCCAATTTAGACAACTGTCTGAAGCCTTTTTATAATCGATAAAGCAAAAATAGACATGTCTTTCCATTATCCATTAGATGTTAGCACTGTGACCTTAGATGCTCCTGCCACTTCTAAACTCAGCTTGCATCTCTGATAGGTCTCTTTCCATGTATTTCCAAGATTCTATTAATGTAACCTTACAATAAAGTAGAATTAGTTCATCTGGGCATGCTTCCTGTCTGGATTATCTCGCAAGGCTGACATTAATCTGCAAGCCTGAAAGTACATTTCTTCCCTGTTGCCTTTAGAGCCCAAGAAACTAGGGAGGGTCCCTTCTGAGACATTTGCCACACCCACATTCCTTCTGCTAAGCTGCCTCTTATCCAACCATTCCCCTGGCTGTGGCTCTTCCTGGTCTCCCAAGGTCATTCCCATATAACATTAAGCTTATATTGTTACTTAGTATGTATAACCAAACATCATTATTACATATAACAGGATCTATCTATCTACTCACACACACATACATACACACATGTACACATAAACTGTGTGTGTGTGTGTATATAACATGTTTTTTGAAATTATTTGAACATATTAACTTGAATTAGCTCTCTGATTGTTATATCTAAAACCCTTACTATTTAGAAGAATCCCATTGAATTTTAGAAGAAGATATTTTTCAGAGCTAGGTCAGCTCTAGTAATTACAATCTGCTGACCTAGATTCTTTCTGCTGATGCAGCTGAGAACAGTATTCTTTTTACTTCTTCAACAAAAACTGTTGTGTAGCACTGGTGAACAATGTTATACAGTTACTATATTGCTTTTAAGCAAAAAGTCATTGAACAATGATAGCTCAATAGATGATATATTTCATCCAGCCCCTTTGATAGACATAGCTGTAAAGAGACATTATATATGTTTTTAACATACAATTAAAATTATTCACTAAAAGGAGAAAGCAAACAAAACCTTATGTGGTCAGATCATTTTAGGGATTTTCAGAACTTAATGTCAAACTGTGCTTTAAGAGCTGTAATTCATAAGTGTTAAAAGATAATAACTCAGAGACCCTGTAAAATGTTCAGATGACTTTGAAACTACCTTAAAAATACAAGACTAAAAATGATAAGCTTGAAAGGGAGAGATTTGATTTTTTCTTAATTGGCTATTGTTCTTGAGCCCAGAGTCCTTGGCATTTGTGTTTCATTTTTATTCGTGGTATTTAAAAAAAAATGGTTTTATTAAAAAAAAAAGAGGAAACATCAAATTTCTGAAAGTTCTTGTTCAGCAATTCTCATGCTTTCAAGCTTTTCCTGAAATACTAAAAACATTAGGAAACTTCACGTGATAGGAAAGTGTTATCATTTTTCAAAAACATGAAAACTATTTCCATCATATTTCACATCAGCTATGTTTCTTCTACCGGACTTTCAAAATGTATGATCTAAATCACTAACTACTCTGGAAAGTATATGACCTAACCTAGGACATGCCTTTATACTTGATATATCACAGTCTGATACTTTGCACACTCATCCATGTGTTCCCTTTTTCTCTCTCTCTCCTTAAAAAAGGAAAGAGAAAATAGTGGTAACTTGGACCATCTGCCTAGGAATTAAATATTCTAATTCTGGAATGGTCATTACTGTTTACAGTCTCCAAGCAAGCCTGAGATTGATGCAGAATTTCTATACCCCTCCCCTGCCCCCAGTTTCAAATCCCACATAGTCTTCAACATTTGCAATGAAGTTCGTGCCTTCCTTTTCTTACGCTGCCTCACTGGTGACCATTGTGTGTTTACATTTTCTACATTCCTGCAGCAGCAACAACAACAACAATAATAATTTATATGCCATCTGATTCCCAACAATTCCAGGTGGTTACAGATAAAAAATGTAAAAAACAAGAAAAAAATACAACAATAGACAAAAAAAGGTGAAGATGGGAAGAGTGATAGGAACAAAATAAATAAATGGAGACCAAAGGGGGCTTCATTCACCCTCGCCAAAGGCCTGGGTGAAGGGCCAGATCTTCAAGGCCCTTCAAAACATCAGCATGGTGGAGGCTGTCCAGATTTCAGGGTGAACCTCATTCCAAAGGGTTCCTGCTGTAGAGAAGGATCCCCATAGACGCATTGTTTAATTGAAGGAACCCAGAGCGCACCAACCCTGCCAAATTGAATTAGCTGGGCAATTACTATGGAAGACAGGTGGTCCCCCAAGTAACCAGGTCCTATACCATGAAGGGCTTTATAGGTAAGAATCAGCACTTTGAATCACACCCAGATGCAAACTGGCAACCAGTGCAGCTCGCAAAGCAGCAGTGTTACATGGGCAAACTGAGGCACGTCCATCTCTTGCCACTAACAAAATCCTGGAAGTCACATTTCAAGATTGGAGGAAAAAATAATGTTAAGACATAGTTGAGAATGGTGATGGAAACTTAGGAACAACAATGTAAGTGCATAGAGAAAAGCAGGACAGAGCTTTGGAAGGAAAAAAAACCACTGTTGTATAAACAAAAGAAAAAACAGTGGATTACAATACAAGAAACTTCTGAGAGGAAAAAGACAATCTCTTGTCCAAATGGAGCACAAAATCCCAAAGAACAACAATAAAAAGCAGTCTGTTATTGTTGATCTTGTCCATAATGCAACAATAAAAATATGAAAAAAGTTCAAATTAAGCAACTGAAATTGATTCTGGACAAGATAGAAGCACCAAGGAGGTGATGTCCAACCTGCTCTGTAGTACATAATCTGTGAATCATACTCTTGAGTCTTCTGCAATATGTTGGACTACAGCTCTCAGAATTCCTTGTATGACCATTGTGAATGGTAGGAGTTGTAGGTTGTCATATTGGCTGGAAATTCTAGAACTTATAGTCCAGCACGTGTGGAGGCAGTTGCTTAGGAAAGTCTTTCCTTGGGTACTTTTATGAGTTTGGCAGGAAATGGGTACTGAGTAAAGTTTGGCATAATCCACTCAAAGCAAAGTTTATGGGCCTGTGGCAGTCTCATCAAAAGAGAGACTGTCTTTCTTTCTTTCTGCTCTGCCTTCTCATGATAAAATTAGATATCTTGGAGTAGGAATACAGAAAGGGCAAAGCGGATCTGATAACGCTATCATCAAATTATCATTTTTCCTTCCCTCTGTTGTGCATGAAGCCTCCATGTCAAGCTCAGGGACAATGCAGATCCCCTCATCTCAGTCAGAATACACATTTTATGAAGGAGAGAGGACTCTGTCATATAAACAAAGGGAGATGCCTGCCTTTCCCTCTATTACATACAGAAAAATATTGGTTCTTTTAAAATGAAAAGGAGAACTCCAGAGGAGGGGAACCAGAGTTGGGAAAAGCAGAAGACTAAGCTCATTCTTCCTCGCAGAATTAACTTTCTGGGAAATCCCCAGGAAGTAAGAACTCTAGGAAAAGTGAAACAGGGGAACAGATGCTTCTGTACTATTAAATTTGAAGAAATAAGTAACCAGTAAAGCAAAGAATTTGTGTTAGATTTTTTCTTTTTGTTGTGTGGTACTAATTCTAATTGACTTTATTTCCCTGTAAACATTAGAAAATTAGGTTATGTGTCAGTCTTGAATCAATTTTTTGAACCCTCTCCTGTCTCCAGTCTCCAGTCTCCCTCTCTATATGATGATTCTGGCTGCAAATTAGTCACCTACAGTATAGCAGACAGCACTCTTTTGTGGCTGGCTTGGAGCATAACCATTTCTTTTGTAAGTGTGAAGTCCCAGAGGGATTCAACCTGTAGCCTCAGTTGTTCCATTATAACCTACATCCTGATTCTGGTCTGTGCATATTGCTGGAGCTACTATTTATATTTTTGGAAAATAAATAAGTTTGCAAGGGATGTTTATACATCTAGACGATCTATAGGAGAAGACATTTCCCCCCCAAATTTAAGTTTATTGTTGCCCTTGTATGTACCTGCATCTTGACACATCTCAGGTATACTGTAGGTGGGCCTTGTTGCAGTACGGATAATGCAGCCCAGGGAAATTGGAACCAACTCGCCCAGCCCCTCTAAGATAGAAAGAAGAAAAACAATACAAGTGCAGGTTTCTTTAACCCTTTCTCTAATTGATAGAGTTTGCCTCTATTTTAATGTTATATGACTTTTTAGAAGATAAGCTTAGGGATGGGGGAGTGTTTTTTTTTAACTGATGCATAAACCAGTCTGATAGAATTTTATTTATTTGATGTTCTGTCCACTGCAGTTGGGAGACTCCTAGTGGATTGGAGTGATTGGAGCTAGAACAATAAAGTATACTTTTACTGGCATGCATTAACTGCAGAAGAGCCCCAAACAAAGCAAGGCTACAGATGGTATATGTTTGGTTTGTTACACCAAAGAAAGAAAGATAAAAGGAATATTGCAAATTACAGTATGACCCTTTCACCAGAATGCTTTTGGAAAACTATCGGAATGACCTCCCTGTTACTTTTCATACTAGTAGGATTCTAACCTTTTCGATAATATCAGCATGCACAATAAATGACATTGTTGATTACATCCGCATCCTTTCACATCATCCAGTTCACACACCAAAGGAAGGACAGATGTCCAGTTTCTAGTTATCTGTCTCCACTCCAGGGCCACAGCACTGAGCTACCTGCCACTTAAGCTAACAGAATGTATGGTCTATTTCTAAGGCATAAAAATGAACATATGAATTAGATCTTCACAGTAGCAGCATTTGGGAGTGGGGGGCATGGAAATCTGAAAAAAAGTCAATGAATAGCAGAGAAGCTCAGTGCTTGCAGAACATCCATATAATTTCCCCCTCTCCCCAAATCCATTACAAAGCAAGCACAGTCCTAGTAAGTAGCTACATTATGTATTGTTAATAGCATGATCTTCTGATTTGTTTTACTCTTCTCTTTCCATTTTCACCATAGGAAATCTCTTATTAGAGCTCTTCCTCATTTAAGAAACTGAACTGCTCTCTGTGCTAGTTCTGTACCAACTCTTTCAGTTTCCCACTGCTGCTCCTTCAACCTTCCATGCTCTGAGAAACTCCTCTTCCTGCTTTCCTTAATTTTCTCAACCCCATCAAGATACAGTTTGCTACAAATATCATAAAAACCCAACATTATTATTCAGAATTTCATAAGCCAAGTTTTAAGTTTTATGATAGGCTTTTCTACCATTCCCTCAGCTGAAAAGGAGAAAGAAAATCAGACTGATGTCACAAATAGGAAAGCTGTGCTGATATTTGTCCTGGTTCTGATGTTTTAGTTTTAAAGTCTATCTTAAATTGATATCATCTGTCTTTCCCCCTTTGCTTCTTAAGGTAAAGATGACAAGGGGTAAAACAAAGTCTTGAGATTATTTCATTGTTTTCTTGAAGCAACCCCATTCTAATGTTTGACTTCACTGTGTGGATTTGGTCTGCGGAGCTAGGCAGCCACCCTCTGATTTCTAAGCAAGACTAAGGAAATGGTTCCATATATTTTCCTTCCAATAGCTAAGAGTTGTCTAGATAGATAATCCATATCCTAAATCAGAGGTTACAAGCAAGGATTATATCTGTTCTGTATGCTCCCTTTCCTTAAAAGTTCTACATTATATGTGAACAGTCTAAAATCAATAAAAGCAATGTTGTAAAATAATGAAACATGGTTGAGAACAGTGTGGAAAACACTAAAAAGTCACAGGTGAAGATATAAATATCAGTAAAAAGAATGCCAGTTAAACAAGGACACTAGTTTTAAAGTTGAATGCCGGTTAATGATGATCTTTTCCTAAAAATGGTCTACATTCACTCCTATATTTAGTTTTCATTAACTATCTGTCTAGTAACTTTATTAAGTATGTGAAATTCATTTGTTTCCTTCTGAAGTCATTAACCATTACTTCTTCATGTCCATCTCACTATTTTATTTCATCCTTTAAATAAGAATTATTGGTTAATAATTGATATGCCATTCTGCTTGATGATCTTATACATCCGTTATCACTCTGTCTTCCAGTTTTTGTCTTTGCATATTAGATCTCCTTTTACACACTGGTGGTTTGGTCTTCTCTGTCTGATTTTCTATTTTTGCATGTTTTTAAAACATAAGTTGCAGTAACCGCCCAGAGTCCCTCCTTGTGGGGGAGTTGGGCGGTGATATAAATCTGATTTATAAATAAATAAATAAACTTATTTCAGTCTCATTTACTCTCCTTCTTGTATGGCTTCACAATCTTTACATATTTTCAGTCAGGTTGTATTAAAAGCCATTCATTCAGATCCAGAAAAGGCTTGTATGTCAAAACAGTTGATGTTGCTGAAAATGCATACTTAGAGACATATTCACTCTGATACTTTCTTGGGCACCACAGGGTTCAGTGGCTAGATACCTTTTTTGGTATATGGAGATAAGAAAGGGCATCTACACCAGGGATCCCTAATCTGTTGCCCTCCAAATTTCTAGGATATCCAGTAGGGTTGTGCAACACTTCAGATTGAAGGCAAAAAGGTATTTTGGGTGTGAACATAGCATCCCTCTGCGACTCCTTAAAGCAGCTGCAGTGCAATCCTAGGAAAAGCAACACAGATATGTTGCATCACTGAGGCCTCTTGCATAGATGTTTTCAGCACATCTAACAGCTGAAAGTGGCTTCCGTGGAGCATGTGCAGAGAAGCCTCTTCTAGATATTGAAAGTGGCAGAAGAGACAGTAGGGGATACAAAATATCTTGTTGAGGCAAATTAGTCACTGAGATGAATCAAAGCTATCTCACACAGGTCTACAGCCTGGTCTAATGTGAAGCTGCATTAATGGGAACAGAACGGAACAAGCACATTGTCTTGTTTTAAATGTCAGCTCTTGTTTGCATAAGGAGGATCTTTTGAGTTCATTGAGGCTTGCTGTGATGTGCAGGGGTTCTTGGCGTTCATGAAGATTGCACATGTTCCTCGATAGGAGAACAGGCCTCCAGCTATTGGCAAGTGCACAAAAGCTGAGAGTTCCTTTCAGGATGTTAACTATACAGATTGAATTCTTTGTTTCCTTCAGCTTAATTACTGCTTCTGGGTGCCAAAGAGAACACATCTAGCAAAGAGCAAAAAAAAAAATAGTCCTTGGTTCACCCTCTGAAAGGCTGAAAGGACCATCTCTGGTAAAGCTCACTGCATCATGGAGGGAAAAGCAGAGGCTATATATAGGTTGGCCTAGGGCAGGCAGAGAAGCCACACACAGTGATGCTAATCAGAAGCCAAATAAAGATGCTGTCAGAGTGAATCAGCTGGTGAGTCAGCAAAGCCTCTAGAAAGGGAACAGCAGGCACAGCTGTTGCTAGGATACTGGGCTTGCAGTCAAAAAAAGTAGCACAATTTGGTTTTCCCTAATTGGTAAGTCCCCATCCCTATCCCCCCACTTTAATCTAAAATAAAAATTGGGTTTAACCGCAATATGACGTTGATTTACATTTTACCAGATTTTTTAAAAAATGTCACTGAAGAGCCCCTTCCCCTCAAAAATCCTTACAAACAAGGCAGCATTAGACTCACATGCATGGGAAGCCTGGGAGCTAAAGTACAGTCTCATTCTTTATATATTGCCTTTAATTTCAGGTAATTCTTTCCACATTTGTTGTCTTAACTTGATGTGTGTCTTTTAGTATTCAGTACGCAGAAGCCTTGCTTTTCCATTATTATGTCTTAAATTTTGCATCATATTCTGTTGTCTGTTTGTATCACCTACACACAATTACATGCCCAAGAGCATCTCCATGTTCATCTCACTGTACAGTCTCCCTCCCCTTGTTTGGTCACTGTAGTGAGATATGACTGAAGGGTGTTAAGGTGAAAACTGACATAAGGAGAACTCTTGTATGTTCAAGATAGCTTGATAGATTCATGAAATGTGTGTTCCTTTAGAGCACAGTCTTCTGTATCTACTCAGAGATAAGTTCCACTGAATGTAGTGAGATTTATGTAAGGTTGTGAATAGCAAGGATAGGAAATCTATAAATGTGTTGAACTACAACTCCCAGCAGCACCAGGTGGCACGGCCAAGAGTGAGGAACGCTGGCAATTTACATTAGTTCCCTATTATGCAGGAATGCTGTATAATGCTAGGCATATTTACTCAGGTATAAATAGACTTTCTTTACTGGGACTTTTTTTTCTTCCTAGCATTTTTCCCACAGGTGCAGGGTCTGCTCCCCCCCCCCCCCCCCACCGATCAACTGAATGTTTATTCACTAGTAAGGCGGGGTGGTGGTGGCGGTAAGCAACCTGGTGACATCTGGACATTTTGGACAACCATCCCCAATACCTTTGCATTTGGTGACTTACAACACTGTTTTAATCATGCTTGCTTTATGTATAAGATATTTTTATATTATGGTTTATTATGGTACGCTCTCTTGATATATCATACACCATAGTGTTATAGAGATAATAAAATAAAAATAAGCAGCAACTGGTTCAGCCAATGATGAAATATTGTAGGAAATATAATTTTAAAATTTTGGAGGATATCTGGTCCCCTACTCCTGCCTCAATACGTTTAGCATTATGTCTATAATATAATTAATGTAAATACTTTGTATGCTTGTTTCTTAGGTCAAATGTGAATCAGTTAATAAATGCTCTAGTTGAAGTATTAATTTTAATAGTTAATTGGTTTCTAGCCATGGAAAAGAAAATTGAACTGATATAAAATCACAGATAAGATACTGCCTCCGGAGACAAAGACAAATAGTACAACCTGTATAAAAATATATTCATAAATTAGTAATGAATATGACAATTTGGGGGCTATTTTTATTGTATTGTTTTTCCCACTGTTCAACAGATAGTAGCATAACACTCCTTCTCATAAAAGATATACATGTCTATTGGTTCTATCCAGTAGTTACACCAGCGTGTGCAACCAATAATTTCCTACTCTTACCTAAAGCACCATATGTGCCGAAAACTCCAGAGAGCTGTGAACAGGGAGAGGGGCTCAGTCATGTGGGAATGTAATGGAAAAGGGACAATTGCCTATATTGGAAAAATATTGCACTGATACCATTCCAGCATCCTGCTCACCTTTCAAAGATAGGCTAGGAATAAAAACTTTTAAAGGACCATGCCACCTTGGCCATGCCACCTGTTGGGTCATTGTTTCAGAGATATTTCCTTATCTAAGCAGAGAAACAGAATGACCAAGGGCAAAAAAGCAGTGGGAGTATGAGCGACTTGCGACTTGCTGCTGGCTTCCCCATTGACTTTGCATGTGGGAAGCTGGCGGGGAGCATCAGAAATCTTCCTTCCTTCCTTCCTTCCTTCCTTCCTTCCTTCCTTCCTTCCTTCCTTCCTTCCTTCCTTCCTTCCTTCCTTCCTTCCTTCCTTCCTTCCCATATATAATATAGGCATGCACCAACTGCCCTTCCATTATGACCCTCAGAAGAACCTTGGTGAAGCCTCCTCCTCCTCAGCTGACCTGCAGAACTGCCTGCCACTTTGCTGGGGGGAGGTGGAACAAAAGGAGCCATGGACTGTGAGGAAAACTGCACCCCGGCTCGTCATTCTGGTGTGTCCCCAAGGGCTCCCTCCCTTGATGGAGGGAGAGTGCTTACCCACCGACCACCAGTGACCCCCAGCCAGCCCTATCTCACTAGCAGGCATCCCAGTTGCTCCCTCATCCTTCCCTTAACACCCACCGCTGTTAAGAGATTTCAGATTTCTGCCTCATTCCCAAAGCAGCCAATCACTGCTCGCCTGTCAGCTGATTTGGCACAGGGGACAGAGGGAGGCAGGAAAGAGGTTGGTGATATGTCCATGACGATCACGTGACCTGGGCTGATCATGGTGGCACAGAAGCACAGCAGTGCTGAAGCAGCCATAAATTTCACAAATTTCAATCCCACAGAAGTAATGGGGCCTAGATTTTAGATGTATTCTGTAAGTTAACACGTAACCTTTATGTGTTTCAGAATAACTGTATTCACACAACACTAAATCATAAACTGACCAAACTGAGGCTTCAAACAATATGATAATACAAAGACCACAAATGAACCAAGTTTACAATTAACCAAGCTTTGCAAATGCAACCTTTAGATTTATAATTAACCTGGTTAAGCATGGGGTGTGAACATAACTGATATGCAAATTCTATCCACTGGTCCTCATAAAGGAAGAATATACCACAAGTGCTTAACATTCTTTTACAGTTACACAGGAAAGACAATCAGCCAAAAAGAAAAGAAAAAGAAAAACACCTACATAAGATGTCATTTGAGAAACTTGTCTACATGATTTTTTTTTTTAAATAATGGAATCATTGATAGGCTTCTTGGGAAACGCTGGTTACCATGGAACACAGTTCATTAAACAGTATCTTGCAGTGATAAAATTACCTAATTTTTCAATCTTCCATAATGATGAAGATTTCATAATGCTCTGAGAAATGTAGTTTCAAGAACAGTTTGGAGAAAAAGTATCAGCCATTGTTATCAGCCATTATTAGTTACTATATGTGGTTAATATTGCTAGTTATACTACCTCTCAGAGACTGCCAGTTTACATAGTGACAGAAGTCCAAAAGATTAAACCAGTTAAAATTAATCCTTTCTGACAGGCTGAGGCAAACTGTGCTATCTCAGACTGTGCATTTATTGTGGATGCAAAAACACAGAACATTTAGCATTCACTGAAGGCCAAATGACGACAACCAAATCATAAAAGAGACCTATGGACAATCTGCACCCTGGCAGTTCATAACAGATACTTTCGTAAACAATTAGATGTATAAACATCCAAATCATTTAAACCGGGAGGAAGATTAGCAATTGGCTTTGGTCATTCCACTCCATTGAACAAAGGATGTGACATTTGTTGCCAGGTTTGATTTCAGAACTGCTCTGAAGAAGCTAGCAACATGGCTAGCAGAACATCAGGACAAATTCATTGGATCACATGGCATTGTCTAGAAGTCATGTTACCTATGGAACCTATACTCTTTGAACAATCAATCTATTCTTGTATAACTTTATATACACCTACTGTATATCCCTGTTACTTTGTTTCCTGTGGTCAGTTCACTGCATGCAGCTTCTACTTGGTGGGATATGGACAACAGTATGTTGGCTGTCAAGATAATCTTTACTGTAAAGATTCTAACTTGCATGGCACAGCATGTGTGCTGTAGGCTGGGTTTTGGTTGTGATTATGGCATACTGTTCAAAATGTCCCTAGACTAGCATTTTATTCTTACTATTATCAGGGAATGCTGTATATAGCATGGGTATGATTAGATAACCCAACTCTTTATTTTAACTTACTAATCAGCATTATGCAAAAGCTTTAATGACCAAAGAAGTAATGAGCAGTATAAATCAATATTCATAGCCCCATCTTCAAACAACTATCGTGTACGAATTTTGATTATAATAGTAAAATCTAATAGAAACTAAACTTAAAGAAAAACAAACAGAAAGTAGTAAAAAGTGCAAGGAAAAAAAAGAGAAAGAGAGAAGAAAGAGAAAATTGGGATTATAATAAGGAAAGAGAAAAGAAATACATAAAGAAGTGACTTCCAACCCTCATCGCAACAAATATAAACAAATTTAGTGACTCTTCACCCTCTGTAAGGTTACACACATTTATCTCTTCATCCCATTTCCCATCTCTTATCTATAAACAAATCCATAAAACATCATCTTTTCAGTCCTGGTGTCAAGTCCATTAAGGGTTGCCAGAGGTAACAGCATATCTTGTTTTAACCTTGATCAAATAAACCAACTTTATATTCCTTTCTTTTACTTCTAACAGTCTTAATCTTTAATTCATTCAAATATTGTCATAGGATTTTATTTCTCTTCATTTCTTATTTGTCCCATCGCACAGAGTTCTTCAAAGCTTTAACAAGCCTCTTTTGTAATCCAGTAGGAAAAAATTATCCAGGTCACTCTCTTGATCTGTCATTTGTATTTCCCTTTTAAATTTTAAAAACTCAGCCAATTTCTTTTGTAGATCCAGTGAAACATCCTTTTCTAAATCATTCTCTTGTCCATCAGCTGAAAATCCACTTTTGATACCATCTCTATCTTATCAGATAAAATTTGTTCTACATCTGAGATTTCCTCAATAACATATTTTGGACATAGAAGTAGACATTATTACTGACATTGTTGATATTGTGGCTACTATTTTCTGATTCCATTCTTCAAAAGCCTCGTTCAGTATATTCATTGTTAGAATGTTTTGCAACATTTTGCAGTTTGTAAATCTTTATCTAAAAACTTTAGTCCCCTCTAATATCGAGTTTTTGAAATCATGAAATTGCTTATCTTTGTTTTGTCTGGTAAAAACTAAAACAGAACCTATTACCCATGAGAAGCTGTTTGTTTTTCATAATTAATTACAAAATCTTATTGTAAAAAATTCAATATTCCAATTTTATCTGGACCCTTAGTCCATTTATAACTCTCTAAGATCAAAATCTTATTTAGCTTTTTGCTGTTTATTTCAGATTATTTAAATTCTTAAGCTTATGGTTAAATTTTTCTTTCATTCATGATTAAAGGCAAACTCACCCATTTTCAGACTTGTTGGTTCAAAAGTCTCTAATAGCTTAAAAGTAGTTAATGAGCAATTTCCAAAAGTGATTAGAAAGTGAGGTTTGCAAACTTAGTGTCCTGTAAAAGTCTCCGCTGCATTTGTGAGTAAGATGGCTAATCCTATTCTCTCCTGGTGCTGAAACCCATGGAAAAGGGCTGTCCTGTGGTTCCTTTGTGAGGAGCAGCCATCCACAGCACATATGGACAATCTCCCAATCTCTCCTTATCCAAAGAAGTTCCAAGGAACCAGTCTACTCATGGGTTCCTTTATCTTTGCCACAGTTGTCAGCTCCACTTTTGCATAGCTGACTTCAGTTCGCCATACCTCCCCTGGAAGTCATCCAAACAACTATGGTGTATGAAAGATTGTAACTTGTAAGTGAACACTGTAAAGAACATGAATTAATTAATAAAATGAAAGAAAAGTAGACATTTTATGGGTTGTGAAACTAAGAGAAAGGGGAAAGGGTGTAATATACCTGAATGAAGGTGGTCTAATCTTGTGGAGTGGAATTGATGTATGCATGCATGAAAATCAAGGTGTAGGTTTAATAATGAATTAAAAGGTTGTGAATGAAGGTAGGAATTAACAAATTGGTGATAGCTGTGTGTTATGCTCCAGTGAATGGTGATAATAAAAGAACCAGGAATGAGTTTTGGGAAAATTGTACAACATTCTGAATGAATGTAATCCAAGGGAAAAAGTTATTCTGTTAAGTGTCATGAATGATGGGTGGGAATGAGATGAGAGAATAGAGAAAAAGTGATTAGGCCATTCACAGATGCAAGAATGAATGAGCATGGTGATTGCTTATTAAACATCTGCTAGGCAAAGATCTGTTAGTTTCAAAGACATAGTTTAAATATCAATCTAATTAAGCATAAACATGGCAAAGGAAGAAAACTAAAAGCAGAACTGATTTTATAGCTTATGATGAAAGGTTAATAAAATTAGTGAAAGCTGAAAGGGCAATAAGAAATTCTTAAGATATTTCCTAAGTTAAGAACATATTTGGAAAAAATGGACATGGAAGAAACAGAGAGAAATAAAACAGTTCTACACTAAATAAAACTACTGCTACTGCTGCTACTACTATTAAACTAGAGTGAAAATAGAATAACTGCAGGAAGAGAAAGTACAAGTCCCATATGGAAAAATATTAGAAAATAGAAATTGTGAATCTCATAGATTAGCATGATGGCTGCAGAATCTCTGGCTACTCTTCTGATTGTCAACCAGGTTGATCAATTGGTCCTCTGCTCATGTTGATGCTGAGGTCTTGCTTCCTTGCCAGAGAAATATAAGGGGAATCCAAATAAAAGTACTGCCTTCCTCACTCGATATGAACTATAACCTCCCTGAGTCCAGATGACTTCTCCAATGACTGAGCTCACATCAGATTTATAATTATCCTAATGACTGAAAGAGCAAACTCCCTTCTGATTTAAGTCAGCCTGGATTTGGACAGTTAATGAATGTTGAGCTACATCTGAAAACTAACTCTGAGAATGCAGTCAAGCCAGTGACAGCCATTTGCTGCCTTTGACAAGACAAGCATTTGATGTAAAAATATGCTGTTGAATTTCAACTTCTAGATCAGTGTATATGCTAGAACGAAACAGGCTTAGAGGGAGAGATAAAATTCCAGATGAGCTAAATAATCAAGGTGTCCCAGACACAATGATTTCATTAATGCTTTGACACCAATTGAAGACTCAAGAAACTGTGGGAGAGTATATGCAGGAAGGGAAGATTACTCATTTTGATTCCCTCTTCCCCTTCCCCTCCCATGCAGTTGAGGGCCAGCAGAGCTCCAATGTCTGCAAGAGAAAAGTTCTGCTGTCAAACACAAAGCTTTGTCTAAGTTGTGGAAAACCTGACACTTCACATAGGTTCTTCACAAAGCATCAGCAAGGTATCATAATTGTAGGAAGAAGGGAATTTTGCCAAAGAATGCTATAAATACTCCAGATCTAGCATATCAGGAAATATCTGTCTCAGACTCCAGGGGCTTCTAGTGGAGTTCCTATATGAAGAGCTAGCACTGATATTTAATTATTCTTGTCATCCTGCAAACCTAGTCTGCAAACTCAGACTGCTACTGGAATACAACTGCTGGCCTTTGTAGTTTTTGGCACCAGGGGCAACTTTATTCATTCACTCATCACATGGAAATATGCTGTTCTTACTCTACTTGTCTAACCCCCTATTAGGGCTTCAATTACTGATGGACAGCTCTTACACTTAAGGCCTAGCAAATAAGTCACAGAACCTCTACAACTCACCAAAAGCAACCATCTGGGATTTCTGCTACTTCATTTAGCTTCCCCATTATATTTTCCAGTAATTCTAGGAATGGACTACAGAATCCACATATTCATTGGGGTCATAATGATATCATCTCTGATTCTCAGGATGCAAAATTCATAGTCTGCAGGGTCTCAAACCCCAGCACTTGTCTCCTCACAGGAGATATACCCTCCTAGAGGTAGAGATTAAGAGAAGAGATAGGAGGTTGTTTGTTAAATATCTGTGATGGAATGAGGAAGAAAAAGGAGTGTTGCAGAAGGGATACCTCAGCCCAGGGGTGGGTGGAAGTGTGAGAAAGAAACTCAGAACTTAATTACACTAGGTACAAGTTAAGCGGGAAAATTGCTTTTGGCAAGCTTTCAAGATTCTGTTACAAGACACTACTAGCAATAAAAGTCTTTCCAGAAGTCCAAGTGTAACTAGCTGCCACCTGTTGATCCCAAATCCAGTAACTTTCCTTGCAACCAATATTGATTCAAAAGAAAGTTCATTTATTGAGAATAAGTGTACAGATCCAAAGCATTGCTAAGACTGAGCAAAAGCGCGCCAAAAGCTGTTTTCTTACTTTCTCCCCCCCTACATCGCCCTTAGTTTCTCCCCCCCTTCATCGCCCTTAGTTCTTGGTCTTCTGATTCCCTTGCTGGTATGTCCTTGAGCATGCCAGAGCCTGTGATAAGGAGCCATCTGCTTTAAACGGTTTCTCATTCCTACTCCCACGCCCCCTCCTTTTACAATGGCAGAACTGCAGCATGTAAAAAGCCATTTTTTTAAACTAGCCATATAATAATCTATTATGAAATCTTGCGAGGATTCTGACACCAAGTGGTTCTTGTTTCCCGAGTTTGCCACCTTCAAAGAGCTTGACAACAGCACAAAGCTAATAAGAAAATCAGAACTGGAGAACATTAGAAGGGAGGAGGGGTGTCCTAAAGAGCAGAAGGGTAAGAAATGAAGCTTAGAAGAGTCAGGGAAAGATATGAAGGGCTGTGAGTGTGACTCTGTCAGCCCTTCAAGATAGTCCAGAGAGGAAACCAAAACCATGAGTACTAATACTACTTTATTGTAAAGTTACAGTAACAGAATCTTGCAAGACTGAAATAACCTCTCCCCTCCCCTGCCTTTACTTTCCAGAGAACTAGGAAGGGGCCCTTCTGAGATGCTTTCTCCACCCCCATCCCTCCTTTGGACTCAGATTTCGTTTATCAGACCATTGTCCAGGCTGCAGCTCTTCCTGCTGTCTCCCAAGGTTATTCTCACAGCACATTACAGAGTCTCAGAGGCACACACAGATGCACGTGCACAGGAAAGAAAAGAAAGGAGCCAGGGATGTCTGCAGAGAGTGGGTAAAAAAAAGCCACAGCCATAGGAGCAAAGCCCCACCACTTTTTTACATGCAAAGTCCTTCAAGTGCATGGTTGTGCTTCTCATCTTGATTTTTTTGAATCCCCTCCCTACAGACTTTTGTAGAGAAAGTAAATCTTGACTTTTTTGCCCCCACCTGGCAACAGGTACCCCTGAAAGGAGGAGAAATTTGGCCTGGAGGCATATCTAGGAAAAAAAGAAAAAAGAGAGAGAGAGAGAGATTAATATAGAAAAAGGCAGTCAATGGAGATAAAGGGAATATGAGACAGAGCTTTAATTATTCATGAGAAAGCAAGAAGTAAAAGGGAGAAAGCACGAGACTTTTCTTCCTACAGCACTTTGCCCAGCTAGGATTCCATTATCTATAGCTGACAATAAGGGTAGCTTGGAAGCTGCAGAGGACTTAGGAATATTGGTTGGCAGCTTGGCCAGCAGAGAGAGAGAGAGAGAGATTGGCAATTTCATTGGTGAGAAAATCATGGATTAGCTGGGTTAGGAACTGAGTCTTGAAGCGAGGCTTGAGACGAGAAGAAGACTAGATTCAGAGAGACCAGGAAGGAGGAGGTCCAACACAGAAGGAGGGTTTAAGCAGCCATGAAGAAGAAAGTAAGGAGAATTGCTACATGAGATTTTGGCAAAGACAGATGTGTGCCAGGAGCATTTTTGCCAAAGGAAAGCAGGGAGTTGGTTTAAGTATGATCTGTGCTTTAGAAATCTTTCAGGGATTGCTTTGTCTGTTGTGTATGAACTGCTAGCTCTGAGCCAGCTTCCCAGGACATGGGGAGCATTGCACTGAGTTCAGTAGCTTTCTGTTGCTTAAATTTATTCTAGTTTCTCTCTGTATATCTGTATGGTTCTTGTTTCTCTAATGTAAGTAGTAAAGATGTTCCTAACGATTTATATCTAAGAGTTGGATATTTTTCTTATTTGGGTGCCCTAGGGAGGAGGAGGGCTATCAGCCTTAGGGCACCCCTGCTGGTGGAATAGCTGGCAGGCTTGTCTGAAGTGAATCAGAGAGGGGCCCACCTTGGGAGAGTCTTTCGGAAGCTCAGGACAAGATTCTGTGTTAAAACAGGAGCTACATTTAAAAAGCACAAATGAAATGAGTAGTATAAATGTTGATTGACTGATTACATGCCATCAAATCGTTGTTGACTCTTAGGGACCACATAAATAGATGTTCTCCGTGATGATCTGTCCCTAACCTGGTCCCAAGAAAACCACATGGACAGTATAATTGTTAGGGTCCAGAGGGAAAAATGATGGAAAAGAGGTCATAAATACTGAGAGAAGTTTGGGAAATGGTAAGGCTGCAGGTGCTGAGAGTTGGGGAAATGTTAAAATATGGATCTGTTTCCTTATAGAATGGCTGTGCAACTTGTTTAACATGCATATGAAAATTACTGTACATCAGTGCTTGGACGAAGGCTCTTTTGTTCTGTTATACAAACGGGAAGGTAAGAATAGTGAAAGCAAAACTGCAGGGAGATTAGCTATAGTTATTAAGTGTGCCTGGAAAGGTGTTTGGCAGAATGCTGATTGAAAGGGTATGAGAAATAAAAATGAGAAAAATGTGGAAAGTGCACTGTGGCTTATGCCAGGTATGGAATATGCAGACCAGATATTTTTCTCTTCAGAGGGTCACTGAGAAATGTATGAACGTGAGCAAGACAGTTGATTGTACATTTACTGATTTAGAGAAAGTGTAAGATAAAAGTGAATAGATTTGAATTATGTAATATTTTGCATAAATTGCAATTGAATGTGTATCAGAAGAAGCAAAAACAGCTACTGTATGTATCTGATTATGTTTTTGCTCAACTTGATATATGGAGCGAGAGTTTGGCATGTCAGGAGAAACATAAAACATAAAAGTTGAACACAGCGGGAATGGATTACTTAAATGTGTGTGGTAGAATAAAAAGTGATAGGGTCACACATGAAGAGTGATGAATTAATTTGGATTGAATACAGAAGTGAGTGACTAGTTCAGAGGAAGGATGTTGAGGTGGTTTGGCTGTACCGAGAGAAGGTTGAATGAGAAAACAAATGTATGAAGGAAGAGAGAAGTGGCTGAGAGGAATGTGAAGACCAAGAAAATTGTGGCTGGCTGGAGGTGATGGAACATTAAAAAAAGAAGCAAGATGATTACTGTAAAGAATAAAAGGCAAAGCATGCATGGGGTGGAAGCAAGAATGGTTTGCAGAGATAGAGAGGTATGGAGAGGTATAGTGAATAATATTTATTTCCCTTTCCTTTCCTTTCCTCCCCTCTTACCTCCTGCCTTTAATTGTTTTTTTCTTTTCTTTTCTTTTCTCTTCTACTTCTTACTCTTTTTCCGTACTTTTCTGCACTTCCATAATGTTGTTTAACTGGAAAGGGCTATATATGTATGTAACTACTTATTTATGTTGAAATTGGCATTCAGGGTTATTGCTGAAGCCTGGTATTGTATAGTAACAATATATCAATGACAATAAAAATAGAGCCAAACAAAAAACTCCAGTGTATGAAAAAATTGAAAATAACAGATGTTCTATCTGTTAAGAGACTAATTTGTAATTTACATGTGAGTAACTATGTGTACAGGAGAAAGAACATACTAGGAAAAGAGATACCATTAAAAACTTAAGAGAATAAGATGTTGCCAGGTGCTAAAAGAGCATCGTGAATTAGAGATAAGCAAAACATGTCGTTTCGGAGAGAGAATGTCCTGGGGAATTTCAGAACACTTCCCAGAACCACAGTGTTCTGGCCATTCCAGTGGCTAGTCTGGCAGTTTTTACAGTACAGAGCAAAGCTTCTTTAGTGGATCTAGTGTAGGGGTCTCTAATTTGGGGTGGGGGGATCTAATAGACATTTGGAATTTTGAGAGTATTATAGATGCTCTCATGAAATGGCTTCCATTGCTGAGTGTCCCAGTCATATTTCCTGAAAGATAAACTTAGAAAAATAAACTGAATACAAAGCAGGAGTCCCCCCCCCCCTTTTATTTTTAAAGGAAAATCCATTAATTTGAACTCACTGTTTCTTGCTCCAACTTTTATTTCACAGAAAGCAAAATGGTTTAACTCATTCAAAGAACATATAATGTAGAGTTGGGTTTGAACTTCAAATACCAAATCAGGTATTTCCCCCCACAGAACTAAATCAAATATTGATATCACAGAAAATATACTGTAAGTCAAAGAAAGACATAAAAGCTCTCACCAAAACCGCATCCATCCATCTCAAGCAAAGGACACTCGTTGGGTGGTCAAGATAAAAAAAGATGACACAATAAACCTGGCACCAAAACTGGTTTGCTTCAGTGCCATGTGAAGAACCACTGACATTGGTTTGTTTCAATGCCAAACTTTTGATCTTATTCAATATTTATTGATTCAACAGATAATACAGATTTGTTATTCAGCTATAACTGTGATTTTAGGGTTTGTGATTGAGTTGTTTAACATTGAAGTGATTTTATTGTGAGATTCAACAGTCATAACTTGCATACATCAGTGTAACAAAGGGATAAACAAATGCATTTCCAAATACATTTGTTCAGGTTAGTCAATATATACTTGCAGTGAGGTAGAGAGGAACCAACCTTATTTCCAAGAGAGCAAAACATTTTTCATTCCTACCAGGAGGTGGCAGTGCTGAACAGAAATAAAAACAAGGTTACACATGTGGCACAGAAAAACTTCTACAGAAGGTTATAATGAAGGCTTAAACGTTTTTCTCTAAGGTAAGACTCACCGGCTGAATTTTTCCTGCATCACAAAAAAGCAAGGAACTTTCAGTCAATATTAATTTTGGTAGGGACAGATCATTAGAAATTAACCAGCTACATCTAGAACAATACTTGAAGAAGCCCATTTTGCTGGAATAGGTGGTCCACTGAAGCCAGTATTGGCTCTTTTGATGACTTCCCTATCAGTCAGTTAGAAGGATAGAAGGCTAGAAAAGTGCCTCATTCACACCAAATTTGCTATTATTGAAGGTGTGGGGGGAAAACGGGATAAGTTGGTGAAGAGAAGAAAACCTGACTTGTTATTACAGAAGACAGATACAATTCTTAGTGTTTGGCCAGGCATGCAAAGCTGAACCTCACCCTTTTTATTTTCTTTTTATTTAATGGATTTGGAAGTCACGATCATCTTCCAGAGTGATGTGGTAGAATGAGTGGAAACAACATAAGAACAGTATGTATTTTGTTATAAATGGCGAATCCTAATATATGCAGTTTTGTCAGGATTTTCTCATGGGAAGAAATGCAGCTCGTTATCTGTACAACACTATTATGGCTACATGGATCATGTAAACAAAACTTGTGATTGTGTGTTGTGTATGTATACTGCTATTTACTGCCACCTATTGGCGTGTGTATGCTAGTTATTCAGTGGGGGGGTACATACTGGCAATATAATGGGAGGGCTAGATGCCCAGCCTTGCAGTAGAGGTTTAGCCACCATGTAGTTAGTTTTTATGGGTTATGTAGTTGTAACTAATAACCAAGTAGTGTACCTCTTCTCTGAGAGTTTTTAGCTAGAGACTTTATAGTGGATAAGTCTTGGATGCTAAGTTTATGAGAAGAAGTCTTGTTTTCTATGCTTTATATGCAACTTGTATTTTATGGAGTTTTGCATTTTTATCAATAAAAACCAGATAGTATATATTTTCTGGCTGGATTTCTTTTGAGAACAAAATATGGACATTGCATTTTGTGAAGCTCCCATGCTGATGTGTATTTTTCCTGAGCACAATTTTCTGGGAGCATTGCTGCACTCTGCACAACAGTTTTAAGACTGTAGGAGAGTCTCTGAAACCACTGGCCTCTGAATGTTAGCGTTTCAGCCCTTGATAGAGGGATTCGGGAAATGCCTAAAAATAAAACAAGCACTGTACAGATCTGGCTCTCTTCAGTTCCCAAATTAGCTCCACCTCTGGAGATGGATCTCATTGATCACTTCTTTTAGGAAACGGTATAATTGCTCTGAAGAGGCTGGAGAATGCTCTTGGTTCCCTTCCCTTGCTTCCAGCATGCCAAATGACTCTTTTGCTCTATTTCACCTTAAACAAACTCGCACCTAAACTGCTGCTTGTTGCTTTCATCTTTTCTGCCCTTCCCCTTAATCCTTAGATTGCTCCAGTGTGTTCTGTCTTGAGCTTTTCTGCTGCTCACATTTTAGCACCGCCCGTTCTTTGATGTTCCCCACGGCCTGGCACAAGAAAGGGTTTGTTTATAAAACAAAGGAAAGACACGTAGAAATCTGACGTGATAAGTGCACCTTCTCAACTATGGAGCCCGATAAACTCCTGACAGAAATTTTCTATTCAAAATAACTGTGGATTCAATGAATGATTTCATATTCTTATGAGCACCATTTAATGCTATGCTTAGGAGTGACTCATTGAATAGCAAGCAGTCATGTAGAGTTATGCCAAGGATTAAATAGGTCCTGTGTCAACACATTGGTGGCTTTTTATGTTGCCTTTTGACTGACGGGTTTCTCTAAGCACAATGGGAAGCCAGAAAGAACAGCAGCAAATTGTACATGGATTTGGCAGAACGAGGGCTTTATTTGAAGACTGCTGTAGTATCAGCTACAAGTGTCATTTCAAAATGCAGGTTCTTATGGGAGTGAAATATAATGCTATTGAGTTGTAGATTTCTTTCAGCCTATCACCAAACAACAAGGCAAAATAACACAATAAATCTGATTTCTATCACAATCTGATGAATGCTTGCTTGTTGAAATGTAAGACTTACTACCAGGGCTTTTCCACATTGCATCCGTCAGCTCTTGCCTCCATGTATAAGCCATCTACAAACGAAGTTGGCTTAAAAATTCCCTTTCCAGAGTTCAACTTCCTCCACTTCGGCTACATGATGACCTGGTGTTCTGCTTGGACCACAGATAACACAGTCCTGAGTGGTGGATCCCTCTGTTTTTCTCTCCTCCACCCACACCAAGAAAGCAAGTACCAATTCGTCTCATTCTATGGGCACATCTTTTGAGGACTGGTAAAGACAATAAAAAAGGACAACAGCTTTACGTTCACTTGAGCAAGAAGGAAAACATGGTGGAAATCTTGTCAATTTCATTCAGTTAAAAGAAGAATAAAAATGGCCAGAATTTTACCTGTGAGAAAAAAGTCCAGCCTTTCATAGCAGGCAGTCCAGTACAAAATGGCCCTTGGAAGCATAAAGAATGGAGGAGGGGGGACACACCCTCTGGAACACACGCCAGCCAATAGGAACAGAGGCACTTGTGTAAAATGGAATTAAGCTGCCCTGCTTGCAAGGGGAGGGGAATACTTTTCATGCAAAGCAATTAAACTTTGGTGGAGGTAGCCTTCTCAGCAGGGTAGCTATGTGTTGAAGATGAGATCATTGGTTCCTGCTCTTCCAAAACAGAGAGCCTGTTCTTGACTTGGGGCAAGCAGGAAGTGCAGGTCAGCCCACGGGTAAATAAGCACTAAATGATAGTCTTAATACTCAAAGCAGGATGTAGCCTAGAAAGAATGGGCAATGAGATGACATAGATATTATTAGAACATATGAAAGATTGATTGTGAGATTTTTTTAATCTGCCCAGGATTTGGGAGGAAAGTGTCAATAAATTATTATTTATATAATTTCAATTCCAATTTCAGACCTATTGTAATCACTAATACAGATAATCTCTCATATGCTAAATAAGAATACAAAATAAATACATTTTAAATCTATACTTAAACTTTTGCATTACTAGACAGTCATCAAGTATGGAAGAATAAAATATAATATTACAAAAAGCATTCTATTGATCAATAATATATTCCAACTATAGCTGTTTTAGTCCTTTGTTATTGGAACTTGTAGGGTACTCTATTATAGTTATCACTGGTTGATTAAGCATTTCTGTGATCTTTTATTGTTTTGCAATTACTTTTTTTTTTTTTTGGTGCCTTTGAGTCAGTCTTGACACCTGGTGACTGCCTGGACAAGTCCCTGCGGTTTTCTTGGCAAGACTTTTGGAAGTGGTTTGCCATTATCTTCTTCCTAGGGCTGAGAGAGAGTGAGGATGTCTGCCCATTCCACCAGAGCAGACAGAGTGGGCACACTTCAGGTCTCTTCCCTTTAATGCTGCCATCTGTTGAAGCCTAGGAAGTGTGCTTTTTCTGTAGCAGCCCCTGCCCTGTGGAACACTCTTCCCCTTGAGATGCTGCAGGCCCACACCCTCCTAACCTTCTGGAAAGCCATAAAAGCTGGCTTTTCCCCAGGTGTTGGGATAGTAAGGTTGGAGCCTGGGGAATGCATAGATGAATGGATGCAGATGGTGGATTGGCTACTTGGTTTTTCTTGGTTTTTGTTTTATTGTTTTTATTGTTTGTAATTTTATTATTGTTGTTACCCACCCAGAGTTGTGTTCCACAAGATGTGTGGTCATATAAATCTTTTAAATAAATAAATAAAACACCAGCAACACATGATGGTGAAGTGGAATCATAAAAAAAAGGCCTCTCCAGGCTCATCAGAGGAGGAGAAAGGGCAGAAACTCCCACTCCCCACAAAAGCGACAAACAGAGGAGGAATTATGCTGAAGTAGTTGCAGTGAGTCAAAACAATGGGAAGAAGAGCAAAGCAGGCCAGCTGGCTTTATTGGGAAGTTACTGTCTTAGATAATGTCATTGTTGACTAAATACTGGAGAGAGAGAGAAAGAAAGAGAGAGGGAGACACTTGAACAATTTTTGAGGTGAATGAAATAGTTGCTGGAAAACAATTTGCTTGTGTTAGTGAGCAGTGTGGGAGGCAAAGCACATAGTTTATTAAGAAGCGTTAACTCCCCCACCACTTGCAATTCTGAGAGTTGCTGGGAGTCAGGCGGTATATAAGTTTATATGATTATAATTCTGATTTCAGTTTTGTAGAACTAGTTAAAATAATGTAGGAACAATTGGCACCAAAAGCTTAACTGATTGCAAATTAGTTTCAGGTTCCATAAATGAAACCAGGAAGAGGATGAATCCATTGCATCCAGATTTAAAAAGCTGTTTGAACATTGCAGATTTGGTGAAGAGCTAAATGATCCATTGAGAGAGTGGCAAATCTATGGAATTCTGAAAGAAAGCGTTAAAACAAAGGTGGGGGAATGTTAAATAGAGGCACATTTAACATTCAAGAGAGCATTTGAAATTACAGTCTCCATGGAAATTGCTGCTAGAGGTACTGTAGAGCTACAGTATGGTGTAAAAGCAAATGTGAACAAGCTTACAATATGATTTAAAGTGTAATGGCTCAAAATGAACTGTGCTATTGTTGTGGCACACCGGCTCAATGTAGTTTTAGAGGAGAAACTTGCAGAAAATGCAGTAAAGGGGAACATATTCATAGAGTCCTTTGTTCAGGGAAAAGTAAGCCATTTGCTAACGTCAAACAACTATTTTAAAAGGAATGCAGTGGTGCATGCTGCAAAGGATGTATCTGATAATGAAAGTGGAGCAGGGATGGATAACCTGGACATCTAGAGTATAAAAGTGAAATGAGACCAACAATTTGGCTTGGATCCAAAGTGAATGACAAAACCATATCAGTGCAGTTGGATGCTGGTTGTGCTGAATCAATTATATCACAAGATGAATCTGAGCACCACTTCAGAGATGTTACAGTAAAACCATCAGAAATACTATTAAAAACTTATACTGGAGAAGAGATGATTCCCATTGAAATAATACTTGTAAATGTGAGATCCATCACCCTGCAAGGAATGTTGGATTTACAGGTTGTGAAAACATATGAACCAGCCCTCTGAGGTCATGTGTTAAACAACACATGCAGAATCAAAACTGTGCAGCTGGAAGGGACCTTGAGGATCATGGAATCCAACCCTATTTACTCTACTTCTTGTCAAGGCATACTACACTTCCTATTATGGAGACCGAGAGTGAAGTGAAAAATGTGTTGGCTGATGCTGTGACTTTGTTCAAAGATGCCATTGGTACATTCAAGCATATCCAAAATAAAATAGTGTTACAGAGAACTCCACACCCAGGTTTCACAAAGCACATCCAGTTCCATATGCCATATGCAAAAAAGTAAAGACTATTGGATCAGAGAATTCTTTCAGAGGTGGATTGGAGCCTATGGGTTAATACCTGTGGTTCTCATAGTTAAGAAGACTGGAAGTATCAAATTTAAAGCTACCATTAATCAACTATTACAGATTGAGCAATATCCCTTGTCTAGAACTGAGGACATCTTTGCAAAATAGACCTAACAGAGTCTTTGTGTTTATCATCATAAATCCACATTTATGTGTATATCATTATAACAGAAATGTTATTGGAGTAGCATCTGCATCAGTGCTTTGGCAGAGAGCCATGGACCAAGTACTGCAGGGCTGTCCAGCTATCCAGTGCTCTTTAGATGACATGATTGTCACCAGAAAAAAATGATGAGGTGTATCTGCAAAACTTCAAGACAACATTATGCAGGGCAAATGTGTTCTTTAGATTGTGTGAATCAGTGGTGTGATCTTAGCTGTTATATTAAGGCAGAAGAAGTGTCCCAGATATGATTCTTTTAGGTCTTTGCTAATTACTATAACAGATTTCTGCCAAATTTAATTTAATACCCTCTGAATACTTTAATACAAGTGGGGAATGCATGGCAGCAGACAAAACACTGCAAACAGATGTTCCCAGAAGCAAAGAAAATGGTGACATCAGATTGGTGTTATAAATCACACTTAACAGTGAAGTGGCCTGTGATGCCTAAGAATATGGCATTGACAGGTTATGTCACACATTATGGAAGATGACAGTGAATGCCCAGTTGATTTTGCATCATGCTTTCTCACAGATGCAGAGAAAAATTATACACAAATAGACAGGGAAGTGCTGAGTTGGTTTGGGGAGTTAAATATTTCAACCAGAACATTTACAGAAGGGAGTCTCATCAGTTACTAGTGACAATCTTCAGCTCACAAAAATGGATTCTGCTGACAGAAGTTGCTTGAATGCAGTGTTGGGCTTTATTCTTTGCAGAGCATAGATAGAAAACAATTCAACAGGCTGCACAATCATGCAAATATGAACTGATGTGTCATTCGCTTGTAGAGGATAAACTATTTGGGAAATCTGCATCAGATGGAGATTCTTTTGATATGTTTTCCTTCACAGATATTGAGAGTTTTCCCAACACAGCTGAAATCATTCAGAGGAAAACTAGGGAAGACCTAACATCAACACTGATTATAGGATATTCACTGCCATATTAGCTCAGCATGCAAAGAAGTCCAGCTATATTACATTCTAAAGAGGAAGCTGATGCTTAACAGCAGATTTATTGTAAATGCATTAGAATATATTAATAATAAGAAAAAGAAGGCAGCAGTAATATTTTTAGATGTGGAAAAAGCTTTAACAACTTTTGGACTTTTCTACTGGAGGTTTTACACAAAATGAATCCTGGAGAAGAATTCAAAATCGGGGTGGAGAACATACATCAATGTCAAACAGCAAAGATTACAGTGAATGGAACACTTTCTGCAAGCTTCTCGATATGTAAAGGCACAAGAAAGAGCGTCCACTTTCTCCTTTATTATTTGTAATTGTTTTGTAAGTCCTGGAAGACAAGATTTGAAAAGATAAATAATTGGGATCAAAATTCAGGGAGAGGAATCCAAGATGAAATGCTATGCAGATGATACAGTACTAACAATTATGCAACCACAAAATTCCATATGACAGTTGATGAAAATAATCAAAGATTGTGGCTGCTTTTCTGAATACAAAATTAATGAAATGAAAACTAAGATAGTAACAAGGCATTTAGCTTCCAAAGAAAAAGACTGTGAAAAAACAGACTGGCTATGAGACAGCAAAAGATTCAGTGAAATATTTGAGACTCTGTTTGATAGGATGCAATAAAGATCTATTTCAAAAGAGTTATGACAAATTAGGGAAAGAAATAAAACAAGAGCTTGAAAGGTAGAAAATTTTAAAATTCTCTTGGCTTGGATATATCACAACAGAAATTAATATATGATCCAAGATGAACTTTTCATTCCAAATGGCACCAATTCCAATTCTAGACAAAAATTTGCAAGACTGACAAAGAACAAAAAATAGATTTATATGGAGTGGAAAAGACCAACAGTAAGATTCAAAATCTTGCAAAACTCAAGAAAGAGATGAATTAACTTTTAAAATCTTAAACTGTCTTACAAAGGAAGTTGCCTAACATGGATAACAGAATGGATAACATTTCCAAATAGTATAGCATCAGTTATAGAAGGAGCAGGCCTAGCAAATAGACTTTTCTTCAAGAAGAAAAGAATCTGAAGGGACATATTGTAAGAAAAAGTTTATTAAAAATCTGGATAATCCATTAGCATCACTGTCAAATACTTTTTACTCTAAGGACAAATACAGTAAGAAAGATTTAATCACATATGGCAATATGATATACAGTGGAACCTCAGTTCACGAACGCATCTGTTCATGAACAATTCGGGTCACGACCAGCTCTGGCCGCAAAAATTTACCTCCGGTCGCAAACGCCAGATCGGGTGACGAACAGGATCTGCGGCCATTTTCCCTCCCGTGACACATGGTCACGACTTCCTGTAGGGAGGGGACTCTCCCTCCAAGCAGGAAGCGTGGCCATTTTCCCTCCCGTGTCACGTGGTCGCGACTTCCTGTAGGGAGGGGACTCTCCCTCCAAGCAGGAAGCACGGCCATTTTCCCTCCCGAGCAAGGTTAGCTTTCTCTCTCTTCATACTGTACTTTGTGTCATATTTTTGCGGTTTTTTTTAAAAAAAACATGGTTCAGAACGGATTAACCGTATTTACATTGAACCTTATGGGGAAATTTGACTCGGGTCGTGACCAGAAATCGGTTGGCGACCAAATTTGGGGTCGGAATGGATTAACTGTATTTACATTGAACCTTATGGGAAAATTTGATTCCGGTCGCGACCATTTCGGGTCGCGACCAGAGTCGCGGAACGAATTAAATTTGTGAACCGAGGTTCCACTGTATTTGGATTGAGGAAACACATAAAAGACACAACAAGAATTATTCCATGAAGGAAGAAACCTACCATGGTTAATACATTGGCAAATAACTGGAAAGATAAAAAGCAATTTTAAAAAAGAAGGAGGATTCTTGAGAAGGATGACAAAATTTGAAACACAAAACCAGGATTACTTATTAGGTTGTATCTATAAATTGTTACTGAAATATGATATGGAGACAGAAGAAATCAAAAATTGCATGATAAAATGGATGCAAAATTTTAAAGAAGTAATCAAAGTGGATAAATGAGAAGAGTTATGGGGAAAAAAATAAATAAAATTTACTCCAAACTATAATTTAAGAGAGAACTGGTATAAAATTTTTATAGATGATATGTAACATTGATGATTGCCAAGATGGACAAATCATATAACAATAAATCCTGGAAATGCCATAGCAAAGAAGGAACATTCTATCACATGTGGTGGTAAATGATGATGATGATGATGATGATGATGATGATGATGATGATGATGATGATGTAGTACTGGGAATAAATGGATCAAAACATTCAGGGAATTTTGAAAATAAAATTTGAATTGAAACCAGAAATCAGAAACTCTGCTGATGATACAAAATTGGGAAACCAAAATTGAAGAGTATGTGGCAATGGAGAAATTGATTTTATATATATTGACAATTGAAGTCTAATTAAATTCAAGCAGGAATTTATACAATGTACAAGTTGTAGTTTTTGGCTACAGAAAGTTTTAAAAAGATTAAGGGCTCAGATAATGTTGGTTGAACTTTGAATATTAAGACTTTGAAATTATTTTTAAAGAATAAATGTATGTTTGTGGGAAATGAATTACCATGGCATTTAGAGATATCTTCGGGAAACTCCATCGAGGACTGTGTCAAGACTTTGAATCAATTATGGCAGCTATGTTGTGTCTTTTTGGGAACAGTCTATCTTCAGAACAAGATGGTATAGGACAAGATATACAACAAATTTCATTTGAGAATAACATGAGTGAAACTATGGATAAGAACTTGCCATCAGATGCAAACAGAAAACTGTATGAGGTTTTAAAAATTAAGAGGGAAATAAAAAAACAATCCCAGAGAGTAATGGGAATAATTTCTTTTTCACTGGATTTACAAAAGAGACTGCTTAAAGAATGGAAGAAATTCGTAACAAGGAACAACAAGTATTGGAATGGATTACAGAGAAAGAGTGTTCTGTGTAAATGTGTGTGTGTATGTGTGTGTGTGTGTGTATGTATATGTGTGTGTGTGACCGTGTATTATAATCAGCTTATTTGACCAGGGTAAAATGGGGTATGTTGTTACTCTGGATGGTTCTTTTTGGATTTACTGACATTTTGACTGGAAAAATGTGGTATACTGGATTTGCCTATTTGGTGTTTAAATTATTTACTTTATAGCTGTTTTCTGTATCCTAATTGTTTAGTATCTAAATGCTTAGTATCTAATTGTGTGAATTTTTTTTTTTTAGGACAAATTAGCTCTTTTTGTTAGGTTAAATTTTAGTCTTTTTTTGTATTAGGATGCTAGGATTACTTTATTTGTGAATACTTGAGAGTTGAGATATGGAATGTTTATTTGAATGGGATAGGTTGCTATTTGGGATGGTTATCTTTGGAATGGTTGGCATTTGGAATGGGTTGTCTGCTGGAGTTTGTTGTTTTTTTAAAGGAGAAATGGTCTCTTTTTTATGTTAATCTTTAGGTTTGGTTTGCTTATACTTTTTATGTCTTTTAAATGGGGTTTTGCTTACAGTTAAGAGTCGAGGCATGGCAAATTAATCTGTTAATTTTAATATTTTAGAACTCTGAACTTTTTGCTGACAGTTGGATAAGGAGAAGATGTTACTTATTTGATTTGTTTATTACTAAGAGATGGGTTATGGGATGAAGAGTTTTATATTTTTTAATTAAGAGGGGTGAAACTATGAAATTGTTTATTACTTGTTGTGATGAGGGTGGGAAGTCGCTTTCTTAAAAGGGGGGATTTTTTTGTATTTTTGTATTTTTTCTTTTACTTTGTATTATCTTATATTGTTCTTTTAAAAATCTTAATAAAATTATTGAAAAAAAAGACATATGTCAGGATTAGCCCATGAAACTCCAGGAGACAGTACAGATTCAATCCAGCAAGGTTTATTGGCTTCACTCCCGTTACAGAAATCTTCTCAGAGTGAGAGCAATTCCCAGGGTCACCCCACAAACATCCTGCATTCCTTAGGGAGGTGCCAGTCTCATTCTCTTATCTCTTCCTCTCTGCTCTGGAGATAAGAGTACGTGCTTAACCCCTTTCGCTCTAGCTCTCACATCATACAACATACAACATATTACACAGCAAGGCAATCTAAGACATTTAGAATATGGCTTTTGAGGGAAAGAGAGAAACTGATTAAAAAACAACTAAAAAAGATATAAGCAACAACTGTTAAAATTTAAAGCATATCTAAGTAGCAGTTAGTGATTGGAGAAAAGAAAAAAGAAAAGAAGTGTGCTATTGAATGTTTATGGAATTTTATCAGCACTGTGATGAATTTACACTTGACAATGGATACGTCATATAGCAACTAAGTCATTATACTATTCAAGCTGATAGTTTGAATGTTGTAGGAGTTATAGGTTGGACATCTTGGAGTAGTAAAAGTGGAGATTTTGTTTGGTGACCAAGAATACATCAACAAATCTAATAGCTTGCAATGAGTTGCTCGTATTGCCAATATGCCCAAAAGATACTAAAAAGAGCACCGTTCATTTGTTGGAATAGCTTACTTTGCAATAGGAAAGGATTTATAGAGACATTTCAGACCTTTTTTAGTTTTGGTAGATGCATGTTCAAAGTGTCCAGAGATATTTTCAATGACTTCAGCAACAGCCTCGTATACCATAGATGTATACTGGGAAAACTGTTTGTGAGAATAAGTGTTCCAAAACAATTAGTGAGTAATAATGGACCACAATTTGTAGCTGAACAGTTTTGGACATTTCTGAAAAACAATGGAATCAGTCATAGAATATTAGCACCAAGCTACAAATGAATTGACTGAAAAGTTTGTTCAGAGTTTCAAGAATACCGCAAGCAAGGTCTGGCAAAAACTGCTCACTGAACCAAAAGCTTGCAAATTTTCTATTTGTATATCACAACACATACAACAGCAAATCAAACAGCAACCATCTCATTTTTAGGTTGCGACTTATGTTCAAGGGTGGATCTTCTCAAACCTAATTTGAGGAGAAGTGTTCAGGACAAGCAACAAATTGAGTCACCTTTTTTATACTGAAACATGATATTTTTCCATTGAACAAACTGTACTAGCTAGAGCCCATGCTGGGGAATTTAGGTGGACAACTGGAAAAATCGAAGAAAGAACCAGACATTTTTCTTATAGTGGAGACTAGCAGCTACCTCCAAAGTAGACTCACAACCAGTGGTTGTTCCATATTTGTCATAATGGGGTCACCCTGCGTATTTCTGCTTGATGTGGCAGATGTTATCAGCTTTGCATAAGCACAAAAGTAACCACATCTCCTAGAATATAATATGGATTTGTATAGAGAGGGATACATTGTATCCAGTTATTCTTGTCGTTGATTAAGTATGCCAGAAATTTTGTGTTGTTTGATTAACTTGGGCTGCCTATATATGTTGAAATTCTTGCAGGCTCACTGGGATTAGTTCTTCTAGAAGTTTCAGCAAAGCATGTAGGACTGACTCTAGTGTCTTTTATTTGATTAGTGCAAAAGGTACAGCAGTATCTGTTTCTGTCAAGAGCAACCAGGGAAGTGATTGCTGAGTGGAGGTGATTGAAGGTGTGTGGAGGCTGATGGAGAAGATAGGTTAGTAGGAGACCACTCCCCTGAGAGCAGGGAAGGGAATGGGACCTTTGGGAGGGGGGGAGGTGAGGGCTTATAAGGCTTCTGCAGCTGTGGCTGAGTGTGGTTTGGAAACAATTATGGCTTAGTGCAATGTGTAAGCCCAGCTAACCATGGTTTCTTCAATGAACAATGGTTATGGAAATAAGAAGTCAATGAGTTCTTTGAGTCCTGTCAGGTTTGTTGTGCAAACTCTGCACCTCAGAACTGTTTCCTGACCCCAAACGTGCTATATACAAGAAACAGAAGATGCCACCTTTATATGAGCTGAAACCCTCAAAAAAATGAAATTGTTGTAAAGATTAGTTGAAGGTTGACCTAAAAGCATTAGAAGGATTATAAAATTCTTAGTGGAACTGCTAAGAAAATGTTTGAGTCCCTGTGTGTCACAGACCATTTGCCAGATCAGTGGTGCAAGATTTATTCCTCAAGAAATGAGTCATATTCCCTACTGGGTTAGGTTATCTCTCTTGCTTTTTTCACCATGATCCCAGTTCTGTGAAATAAACAATGTCTTCTTAGAAAAGGTTCATACTTATCATAATTGTCAGAATCTAAAAGAGCAAATGATTGCTCAACTGATCAGGATTCCTACAGTATTGGCAAGGTCCGGAGACTTACAGGATTGCGGTGTCTCTCACCAGCATTGGCTGCTTTTTGAAGAGATGGAGAAGACAGAGGAGGAGGCGGTGTGATAGAAAGTGAAGGCAGGGGAGCAGGGGAGGACTAACGGCAAGGCTGAAGGTTAACCCACACAGAGTGCTGCTTCCATCCATTTTGTTTTCTAATGTTTGTTCTCTGGAGACCAAAATGGATTATTTGAAGTTGGATTTTACAACAAAGCATGAGGTGAGAGACTGTTGTGTTATAGTGCTGACGGAGACATGGTTAAAATCATCTGTTCCTGAGAAGTCTGTTGGTATGGAGGGGCTAATGATGTTCCCTCTGGACAGGAGTCTCGCTCTTAGTGGAAAAACTTGAGGTGGTGGTGTATGCATTTATATCAATAACAGATGGTGCATTAACTCAAAGGTGGTTTCAACTTATTGTTCGCTTGATGGAGAGTTGTTGACTATCAAATGCAGACCTTTTTAATCTGCCCAGGGACTTCACCGTTAGTATTATTACAGCTGTGTATATACCCCCCTTTGCAAATACGAAGGAGATTTTGAAAGTCCTTTATCACAACATCAGTGACTTGCAAACTCCAGATAGTTTCTGGAGGGTGTGTTTATTGTACTTGGAGCCTTTAATCAGGCTAATTTGAAAACAGTCCTCCCTCATTTCCATCAATATGTGGATTTTGCAACTAGGAGTAGGAACACATTGGATTTAACCTATTCTAACATCAAGAGTGCATTTAAGGCTTTTCCCCACCCCAATCTCGGTTCCTCAGACCATCTCACTGTAATGCTAATTCCAGCATATAGGCCTTTGTTAATTAGAGAAAAACCAGCTGTGAGGCAGGTGAGAGTTTGGCCTGAGGGAGCAATGGAAGTATTACAAGGCTGTTTTGAGTGTACAAACTGGGATATATTTAGGGAAGCTGCAACAAATAACCAACATACGAATGTGGAGGTATATGTTTCATCTGTAACTGCATATATTCAGAAGTGTATGGTGGATGTCAGTGTTACTAAGAACATTATCTTACGGGCGAATCAAAAAGCTTGGATGACTCATGAAGTATATGTGAAGTTGAAAGTGAGGAACGCTGCTTTTAAGTCTGGTGATATGGGGGCTCTTAGAACAGCCAGAGCTGATCTGAACCTGGCTATAAGAACAGCAAAGTAGGCTTATGGTCAGAAAGTTCAGAATTTCTTTCAAGATCCTACAGATACCAGGCAGATATGGCAGGGTATTCAGACTATTACAGATTATAAGGCTACTCCGACATCATGTTAGGAGAATATAGATTTTCTTAATGAACTTAATAGGTTTTTTGGTAGGTTTGAAGCATTTAACAATACTCCTGCGAGGAAGGTTGTATCTCATCCTGACGAGCAGGCACCTACCCTTGATATAGTTGATGTTCCGAGGACCCTGAGAAAAATTAATATTCGAAAAGTAGCAGGCCCAGATACTATTCCAGGGCAGGTACTGAGGGACTGTGCTGAACAGCTGGCCAGTGTCCTCACAGACATATTCAATATTTCCTTGTACCAGGCTGTGGTCCCACTAGGCTTTAAGACTGCAACTATTATACCTGTGCCTAAAAAATCTACGATCACATGTCTTAATGATTATCAACCGA
Source organism: Liasis olivaceus (assembly GCA_030867105.1). NCBI lineage: Eukaryota > Metazoa > Chordata > Lepidosauria > Squamata > Pythonidae > Liasis > Liasis olivaceus. The sequence goes on from CM061349.1 coordinate 68,390,369, forward strand.
TAGCACTCACTCCCATTGTGATGAAATGTTTTGAGAGACTGATGAAGGATTACTTTCTTTCCAGACTCCCTCTTTTGTTTGAGCCACTTCAATTTGCTTATCGGCGGAATTGCTCCGTAGAGGATGCAATCTCTTCTGTTCTTCATTCGAGTCTGGTACATCTTGAGGAGAAGAACAGTTATGTGAGATTATTGTTTGTAGATTTCAGCTCAGCATTTAATACGATTGTTCCCCACCATTTGGTGGACAAACTGGGTTCACTGGGTTTTAGTACTCCCTTGTGTAACTGGCTACTTGACTTCCTTACTGAGAGGTCTCAGTCGGCGCGAGTTGGAAATAATATCTCTAGCTCTATCTCTCTGAGCATCGGCTCCCCACAGGGCTGTGTCCTGAGCCCATTGCTGTTTACTCTGATGACCCATGACTGTTATGCTAGGTTCACCACCAATTCCGTTGTGAAATATGCGGATGATACAACGGTGGTGGGTCTTATCAGGGATGGCAATGAGTGGGCTCATAGGGAGGAGGCGAAGGGCTTGGTGGAGTGGTGTAATAAAAACAGCTTGGTCTTAAATGTGGAAAAAACTAAGGAGATTATTATAGATTTCAGGAAGAACCGGTGCAGTCACACTCCACTATTTATTAATAATATAGCTGTGGAGTCAGTCAGTAGCATTAGATTCTTAGAGGTGCAGCTAACGAAGAGTCTGACCTGGTCCCTTAACACTGCATTTTTGGTAAAACGAGCACAGCAACATTTACATTCTTTGCGCCGGATGAGGAAAGTACATCTCTCATCTTCCATTCTCCTTGCTTTCTATAGAGGCACTATAGAGAGTGTCTTTACTAATTGTATTTCCATCTGGTATGGAGGCTGTAGTGCTTCAGACAGAAAGTCTGTGCAGAGGGGTAGTAAGGGCAGCAGAGAAGATAATTGGGATCTCTCTACCTCTCATCCAAGACCTAGCGTATGCGCGATGTCTGTCTAGAGCTCAAAATGTCGTCAGTGATGCCTCCCATCCTCATCATGACCTGTTTTCTTTGTTACCCTCTGGGAAGGGGTTCCGCTGTATCCGATGTAGAACAGCCGGATTGGGAAATAGCTTTGTCCCCCAGGCTATTAGATGTTGAATGTTTAATGTCAAGTGGGTATAGAATGTATATTTTATAGTAACTATGGTATCTCAATTGTTTTTTAGTGTATGATTGTAAGCCAACTGCAATGGAATTTCATTTTATTATGCACTTGGTATATAGTGTATAGTGGAATGACAATAAAGTTATTCTATTCTATTCTATTCTATTCTATTCTATTCTATTCTATTCTATTCTATTCTATTCTATTCTAATTCTGTAGATCCACCAAATTGGGCCTGCAAAAATTCAGTGGAGTACTAGATGGCAAGCAAAGAGATCAAGAAAACACTTAAGTCTTCCCTGCCATCTAGTGGTCATTTGAATGTCGCAGATCAGATCTGGTAGCCCTGTGCTTTTTGCAATGAAAGACCTGCCCAGATAAAAATACCTTTAAGCAGCCACTGAAATATTCACTCTTATGCTTCCACACATTGTGTCTGATTGGTAGAAAAAGGGGTGAGAGAAGGGCTTCTTCCAAGGTTCTTAAAAGCAAACAAATGTATAAGGGAGGGTGTAACCTTTCAAACAGCTTTTCAAGTAGCTTTTTAAAATCTTACCCAGCTGGCTATTTTGGATAATTATTTAGTATCATTACTGATGATTGTTGAAGTGATGCAACAATATGGTTTCTATTGTTTTGGCTACCTTATTAATTTGCAAAAACATCTAATTTTCTTCTTGTAAGATAAAAAGTATTGATAGACTGTTGTAAGAAATTGGGCTTTATAATTTGTACAGATTGAATAATGTATTTGGGATTGTAATTTTCTAAAAATACTGTATATCACATTATTTTTGAATTAAATATGTCTACATGTAGGGATATGATAAAAGGGGATACAAGTTGTTAGTTAAAATTGCCGTTGAGTCTCTGGAGCAAGATTAATGTAATTAAAATGGATAATGCATCTAGAGGGATTCCAGTGTTAATTCCTATTAAATATTTTACAGATATTGTACAGATAAATTATTGAGAAAAAAATTATGGGAAGCTAAGACCCCCTCAAATCTCTTTGGCTGAATTGAGGTTTCTGATAATGACGATAACTATATTTTCCAGGCTGGTTCTTTATTTTAACATCTATATTTCTGCAGAATGAGAGGTTTTCTGAGTATTTTATTTATGCATGTATTTAATGTATTTCTATCCTACTACAATCAAAAAGACACTTGATAGCATTTCTGGAATAAATAGTACAATTTAAAAAACCCCACAGTATAAATAGGAACAATAAAACAACACTAAAACAAAAATAATAACACCATAAATAAAATCAAGATGACAACATCAAATCAAGAGAAGGTTCTTGGTTTGGTTTTCTTTTCTTTTTTTTCATAATTTTTATTAAATATTTTAATTACAAGAAAACAGCTTGGTTTTCAAGAGTTGTTGAAAGATCAGTTAAGAGCAGGCCAACCGGATCTCCAGAGGGAGGCTATTCCATAAGATTGTCCCAGAGAAGCAACATCTCCTTGCTTCAGCCCCCCCCCCCCCAATTCCCAGAAGTGTGGAACTTGTAGTAGTTTCTCCCTAGTAGATCTAACCCACTGGGTCAGTACTGGCTGGAGTAGGCAGTTCTGCAGGTATCTGGGTGCCAAGCCACAAAAGCTCAGACTTAGCACCTTACTTTGGACCCAGAATATTGTCCTCTTTGGGCTCAGTTAGAGAGTAAGTGGGTGATTCCTTTGAAATCTTAGCAAATTTTCTGACTTTTTTACAAGTCCACCAGGCATGATGAAATGACCCTTCATGTTGTCTACATTTCCAACATAAATTTGAAGTACCTTTATACATTCTAGATAATTTTTCCAGAGTCATATACCAATGGTAGATCATCTTATAAAAATTCTCTTTTAAGTTATAACAATGTAAATTTCAGTCCCTTGAACCACATATTTTCCTACTCTTCTATCAATATGTTATGTCCAAAGTTCTTAGCTTATTTTATCATACACTCTTTCACTTGTTTTTCTTCCATTTCAAATTTCAATAAAAGTTTACTCATTTTAGTTTACATGTTCATCATTTGTGCACAGTTCAGCTTCAAATTATGTCTTCTGCTGCTCAATTCCAAATGTCCTATTATCTGCCTGATATCTTTCTCTTAACTGTGCATATGAAAACCATTGAAAACTAAATCCCTCTGCAGCTAGCTGTTCTTTTCAAAATAAATGTTCTTTATCAATGTTTGAAATATCTTTATATTCAAAACATGAGAAGATGGAACTACTGTATATATTTCAATATGATCTAGATTTATGAATAAGCTTTATCATTAAATTAATTTTATATTAATATTTTGGATCCTTTTTTAAAATTTCTTTTTCTCCCTTTATGATTAGTTTATTTCAATCCCTGTAATGAATATAGGTTTTTTTTAATTGTAATTTCACTGAAGTATTTTTATTGCTTTTAAAAAATACTTTACTAATAGAGTAAATCCTATCCAGCATTCTGAATTGTACTCAGACCAGGAGAACCGTGGAGACAAATGTTCCTTATAAATGGCCTTGGCCAAGAGTGGCCTCATCAGTATAGCAAACTAAGATGATGAAAAGAACAATGAAAAGGGGTGATGTGATGTCACAGTGCAACCACCAGCCTTTCTTACTTGCATTCCAACATCAAACACAAGTACCTAACTCAGGTAGATTATATTGTGATGCATATTTCATCCTTTGCTTCCTTCACTGCAACCTGTGGACACCTATGCATTGTAGGCCAGCAACATTAATTCTCCAAAGCAGTAGGTACCGTCATTGACCTAGCTGTGCTGCACCTTGGAAGTAACACTGTATTCCTAGACAGGTAGCTAGATTAGTTTCAAAGGAATCAACATCACATATTCATATGTTTTCCTGCAAGCTTACTAATAAGGGAGAAAATGGCAGAGAGACCAATTCCTGCAGAGGGCAGCAGTTCTTCAAATTTCAGCCACGGCCTGTAAACAGTTATAAATGGAGAATGGTTGTCACAGTGTATTTTTTATCTGAATATTAAATAATTCAAAAAAGTTGACAAAAGTTGACAAAGCATCTGACAACCCCACCATCATTACCAATCCTTTTCTGATACTAAGAGGAGACAAAATGAAAATACATCAGTTCTGAGCTTAAGTCTACATGCTTCCTAGATCTTGCCATTTTAAACAGGCAGTACTTCTAATATGTATAAAATCACACTCCATTTTCAAAATTCACCCATTGTTTCATCTAAAGAACCACCTACAGAATAATCCCATGCATTTGTCAAGAAGGAAAACCTATTGTGTTGAAAGTCAATATGATGTAGTGGCTAGAATGCTGAACTAGAACGAGGGAGACTATTTCAATTCACCATTCAGCCATGAATCTCACCTGGAGACTTTGGACCAGTAATTACCTCTCAGCTTAATTTATCTCACCAGGTTGTTGTAAGGGTGAAATTACAGGGTTTATGTGTGCACTGTATGCTACCTTGAGTTCCTGGAGGAAAGGAAGGATATAACCATCATAACTATTCCCATCCCAAGATAAATTTCAACCACTCCAGCAAAAGAAATGGAAAGAGGTAGTGAGGGAGGCAAAAAGAAATTTTGAGGAACGTATTGCCAAAACTGTGGAGACAGATAATAAAAGATTCCTCAGATACATTAGAAACAGGAAGCCAGCCAGGGAGGCTGTTGGTCCCTTGGATGAAGAAGGAGTCAGAGGTGTGCTAAGAAAATAAAGGGAAATTGGAGAGAAACTCAATGAATTATTTGCCTCTATCTCCATAGGAGAAAAATTGGGGCAGATCCCTGAATCTGAGCTCCTACTCTCAGGAAGGGAGTCAGATGAACTGAGATAAACATACAGTGGTGACATGAGAAGAAGTGCTAGACCTTATTGTAGTGTTTCTCAACCTTGGTAACTTTAAGATGTATGGACTTTAACTCCCAGAATTCCCCAGCCAGCAAGGCTGGCTGGGGAATTCTGGGAGTTGAAGTCCATACATCTTAAAGTTGCCAAGGTTGAGAAACACTGCCTTATTGACAAATTGAACATCAACCAATTATTAGGGTGTGATGGCATCCACTCAAGGGCTATTAAGGAACTTCAAGCTGACATTGTGGACATCCTAACTAAAATATGCAACCTGTCTTTACACTTGGCTTCTGTAGTTGAGGACTGGAAGGTGGCCAACATAACTCCAATTTTTAAGAAGGGCTCACGGGGAGATCCAGGAAATTATAGGCCTGTGAGATTAACATCTGTTCCAGGGTAGACAGTGGAAACTGATATTAAAGATAAAATTACCAAACATTTGGAGACACAGGCCTTGCTCAAGGATACCTAACATGGCTTCACTAACGAAAGGTCCTGCCTAACTAATCTATTAGAGTTTTCCGAGGGTGTTAATCAACATGTGGATAAGTGTGAGCCAGTAGATATCATCTACGTAGATGTTCAAAAAGTCTTTGGTCAAATCTTTCATCAAAGACTTCTCAGTAAACTTAACTGCCATGGAATAAAAAGGCAGGTCCTCTTCTATTCTGGCTAAAGAACAGAAAACAAAGAGAAGGAGTAAACGGACATTTCTCACAATGGAGGGATGTAACTAGTAGGGTTCCCCAGTGTTCTGTCCTAGGACTGATGCTTTTTAACATACAGGATCAATAATATGGAATTGGATGTGACTAGTGGTATAGCTGAGTTTGCTGATGACATTATATTGCTCAGAGTGATAAAATCAATAAGGGACTGTGAAGAGCTCCAAAAGAATCTCTGCACATCAGGGGAGTGGGTATCAAAATAACAGGTATCATTCAATGTGAGCAAGTGTAATGTAATGTACACTGGAGGCAAAAATCCTAACTACTCATACAAACTAATGGGATCAGAGCTAATAGTGACTGGTGAGGAAAGAGTTCTTGGAGTAACAATGAACAGTTCAATGAAGGTGTCGACACAGTGTGCATCTGCTATAATAAAGGTCAACAGTGTGCTAGGGATAAAAAGAAATGTTACTGAAAATAGAGATGCCAATATTATAATGCCTGTATATAAATCAATGGTGCAACTATATCTGGAATATTATATGCAGTTCTGGTTGCTGCACCTCGAAAAGGATATAGTGGACCTAGAGAAAGTTCACTAAGATGATCAAGAGGCTGGAACAGCTTCCCTATGAAGAATGGATGCAACACTTGGGGCCTTTTAGTTTAGAAAGGAGGTGAATGGGAAGGGACATGATTGAGGTGTTCAAATTATGCCTGGTGTGGATAAAGTGGATGAGGAGAAACTATTTTCCCTTTTCTAAAATACTAGAACCAGAAGTCACCCAATGAAACTGAATCCTGGAAGAATGAGAGCAGACAGAAGGATTTTTTTAATACAATGTGTAATTGTATTTTGGAATTCACTATCACAAGATGTTATGTGCTAACTGTTTTGCACATTCCTGTTGTGCAGAGTGCAGCAATACTCCCAAAAAATTTGCCCAGGAAAAATACACATCAGCATGAGAGATTTACAAAATGCAATGTCCATATTTTGTTCTCCAAAGAAATCCAGCCAGAAAATATATACTATCTGGTGTTTATTGATAAAAAATGCAAAACTCCATAAAATACAAGTTGCATACAAAATATAGGAAAAAACACTTCTTCTCATGTATTTTAGCATCCAAGACTTATCTGCTACACAAGCTTAACAAAGTCTCTAGCCAAAAACTCTCAGAGAAGAGGTACACTACTTGGTTATTAGTTATAACTACATAACCCATAAAACTAACTACATGGTGGCTAAAATTCTACTGAGGCTGGGCATATAGTCCTCCCATTATATTACCACCCCTTGAATAACTAGCATACACACGCCAATAGGTGGCAGTAAATAGCAGTATAGTACGTGCAAACACACAAGTCACACTGTTTCTCTAGACTAAATATTGTTGTGAAGATAACGAGATGAACTTCTTCTCATGAGAAACTCCTAACAATTCATAGATGTTTATAAATGACTTCTCATTAGTTAAGACAGCACTGTGAGGAAAAGTTGAAAAAGTTAAGAGTGCTTACAGTAGTCTGCTGGCAAAAAGATATCCATCACCACATATCTGAAGGCCCTGTCACCAGAGTTGATGAAGCAGACTTGCTTTCTCTTCTTCCAGAGAGTAGAACCAGAATCAAAAGGTTCAAATGGGAAAAAAAAGTAATCAAGTAGAATTTTAGAAAAATTTCTGATGATACAAATTATTTGATGGTGGAGAACACTGCTTTGAAGAGTAATGCACTATCCTTCATTAAAGGATTTTATGCAGAGTTTGGATAAATTATAACTTTGGAAAGCTGTAATAGAGTATTTCCATTTATGTAATTTCCAATATTATGATTCCATATGTGTGGTCATCCATTTGCTAGCATTTGTTTTCTGGCAGTGGTAATTCAGTGAAAAAGCAGTGATATAACAGTTATATTATTTGCGATCCTTAAGACATAACCTGGAGATTTAGGTATGGAAAACCACTGAACCAGTCTTCTTGCAATGCTTTCCTAATTTCCCCCTTTTATGAACATATTATTCTATTTTTAGTCACTGGAATGTAGGTTGCTTGATTAGACTTGAGGATCCAGTCTGTCTATCCATCCATACGCGTGTGTATGAAGCCTACACTATGGCTTCATAATCTGCTTGATTTATTGCTATAATCCTACCATACTCTTCTCTTGTCCTAACAGTTTTAGGAGGTAGCCTCCATTGTGAGTGGATATTTTGGTGGCTCATAAAGTCCTTATTTCATTAATGGATTTCTCATAGCATAATAGCAGCTCTACTGCAGCATGTAGTTATGAAAAATTGCTGTAATTTACATCTACCAACGTTAGGAACAATTTTTTTCTGGTGTGTGCTTTCTAAATCAGTATACAGGTATGTGTGCTTTGGTAGATAACATGGTACAGCATTCTTCTGGAATTTTGAGAACAAAAATATCTCTTCAATTGCAGTGCAACTGGGGCCTTGAAACAGAGAACATTCTACATTTGCCCTAATTTGGAATGCTGTGCCTACCAGGGACACTGTGCACTCTCAGTGGAAAATTCAGGGTGACATTTACTATTTTGATAACAGGCTGAAGAAAATACTCTTCCCTGACAAACAAGTTACCCCTGATGTAGGAGAAAACTTATGTGAGGAGCAGATCTGTTGAAAAGAAGTGTGAATGTCGTCAGCAAAAGTGCATTTGATTAATTCCTTGATAGGTCTGCTCCCTATATTACCTTTTTTGGGGCTGTTGTTTTGCTTCTCTTCAGGCTGGGAATAATTGCAGGCTGTCATACAGATCCCCAAGTGATTAATTTCTTCAAGGAGGTTACAGCACAGACCAGGGCGTTGGAAGGAAGGGTGCAGGCATAGGTAGAGAGAAACAGAGGTTGCTCTAGGTAGGAATCTAGGGCATTCTTTGTGGGAGCTAGATGATAATGAACATAATGTGACACCTAGGAGTGGAACACTTTTTGTTTGATAAAAAGACCCGTTATATATCCAGCATTCTTTTTCAAGATGATAAAGTGCTTGTCTTTTGAAAGGGAAGAGAGAGAAAGATATAATTGCAATGACACCTGATTTCTTGCTTTTCACAACTTTCAGCCTTTCTACATTTCAGAGTAAGCCTATTGAAACAGATCAGCTCTCTAATGACTATTACCTATCCCTACAAGCACTGGAGTGTGTGTGTGTGTTTGTGTGTGTGTGTTTTAATATTGTCAAAAATCTAACCATTGCCAAAGATCTATGGTAATAAGATATGTAGGTACTGTTTTGGGAGGAGCAAGAATGCTCACCTAGATGCACTGTATGTAAGCCAGTGCTACAGTTAATTTCTCTTTCCCCATTTTCTCTAAATGGCTTCTAATTGAGGCTTTGCCAAATATACCATCAGCCTAGTTAACTTTAGCCAGAGGAGAAGTGGCATTTTTGATCTCTTAATGCAACTATTACTAACCGAAGACCTTATGAAGGTTCAAGCCTACTCTTGTCATGGAATTGCAGGCTTTACTAATGACTCTGAGATAATGCTCTATACAGTATTAAAATGCAGAGTGTGGAGCCACCCAGTGGGCTTTAGGATAGATGACAAGCATGTTTGTAAAGCAGGTTGTGCTTGCAGCTGTCTTTCTGATGAAATATACAGCAAGGATGGTCTTATACAGCCAGGATGGTCTTTTGTTCTGCAAGCCTCTGAATGTCTGCTCAGACATTTGTTGAGTGGGACTTACTTCTCAATAAGGGATTTGCAACCCAAATCACTAAATACTCAATAAATGAAAACCAAGAATTTTTATGACCAAAAGCAAAACAACAGAAGCCAAGGCTGAATCACTGGAAACATAACATTAGATTTAAAGAACAATCAGATGTGAGGAAATAGCTTAGCTCTTTCTCACTGAGAAGAGAAAATGAGAATCCCACGGCTGTGAATTAAGTAGCTCCGAATGCCTCCTACTGTATATATAATTATATTGTCTGTATATAGACTACTGCAATGCGCTCTACATGGGGCTGCCCTTGAAGAGTATCCGGAAACTTCGGCTGGTGCAAAATGCAGCGGCACGAGCAGTTATGTGTGTTTCTAGTAGAACATATGTTATACCTCTGCCTTGTGAGCTGCATTGGTTACCAGTTTGTTTCCAGGTCCAATTCAAGGTGCTGGTGTTGACCTTTAAAGCCCTTCATGGAATGGGACTGGGCTATCTGAGGGACCGCCTCTCCCTGCTTTCATCCTCCCATTCTATCAGATCCAGCAGAGACGGCATGTTATGGGTTCGGTCACCTAGGAAGCTACATTTGGCGGGCTCTAGGTGGCAGGCCTTTTCTGCTGTGGTGCCTGCGCTGTGGAATCTTCTCCCCCCTGAGGTGAGGTTGGCCTCATCACTGTTGAGCTTCCGAAGGTCCCTCAAGACTTGGTTGTGCCAGCAGGCCTGGGGACTCCAGGGGACGGGGGAATTAGTGAGGTGGCTCCCTTATTTTTAACTTCCTTTTATTCTCTATTTTATTTTGTTTTTATATTTTTAATGTATTTGACTGTTTTTAGCTTTGTTGTACACCGCCCAGAGTCACCTGTGGTGAGATGGGCGGCTATATAAATTGGTTTAATAAATAAATAATAAATTTCAGATAATGCCTAATAATACATAATATTTCAGAACTGTCAAAGATATTGGGAACAAGAATACACAGGGTAAAAGCAGTTGTGAGCCAAAGTTACCCAAGATTACTTTTCACTTTAACATACTTTTATTCCACTGAAAAACTGGTAAGTGAGCAGATTGCACCCAAAATTGGAAAAAGGCTTATTTGAGAGAAATTGTACTTCCATGCTTTCTTTATTTAACTTTGTCTCATAACAGCATACAAAACATTTTAAGGCCCAGGAAGTGCGAGTCATATGCTTTGTTTAGTGCAAGGGGGTCCAAGGGTGTGGTTAAAAAAGTCAAGATGGTGGCCATAATGGTGCAGTTGAAGTTCTACTTGGTTTTTATGCACGTGTGATACACAAGCACAGCTTTGTTTGCACTGTTGCAGCTGCCATCTTGACATTTTTTTTACCATGCCCTATAGATACCTCTGGTTTAGTGAGACAGTGATTGAGATCTTTGTTTATCTGTTTTATTCCCCTGCAAGGAAAACACATAATTTTCTCCACCTCTACAACTTAAATTCATAACTATCATTTTTCTCCTACTTCTAGGATTTTAAATGTTTCAAGATGATGAATAGTCTATATGAATGTTCTTTTGAAATTCCTCCAGACTCACCTCCATATTTCAACTGTTGTGATTTGTCTGCTTTGCTGCAGGTCAAATGTTCTTTTAAACAGGTTTTATTAGATAAAAAATTATATGGCAGGATACTTTTGATCATGTAGACCTCGGGCTCCTAGGAGTGTTATACTGTTTTGTCTCCCTTCGAATCTCTGTAACTCTGAGATTAAATGGATTAAAAAAAAGAATCTTAGAATATGAGGTACTTAAAGCACTATTTAATGAGCTACCAACATATACGGTATGTTTACTGCAGAACCATCTTAATTTAGCAGTTTCATAAATACACAAAAGAATGAGAGACAACTGTAGTTTCTTCTCAGCCATTGCATGTTACAGTTTATATTTAAGAACCTGTATCCAACTCCAGAGTAAATGCAATCAGTGCCATTTATTAATGGCTATCAAAAATATAAATACTAGTTTTTCTAGCAAAATATATTTGAAAGGAAGCCCAGTGAGAATATGGCCCCAGTGCAAGAAAGGAAGCTGTGCTGAATATTAATCAGACTCAAATGACTTGTGATGGCAGGTAATGACTATAACTGTTGTCTCACTAAATCTTGTCAGTTTCATCTCAGTTTGATGCTCTCCATGTTCTAGCCATATTTGATTGGAGGTGTATCACCTTTAATTGGGTTTTTTTAATATGAAAAAGTGACAAAGTCTGCTTTTAGGACAATCTTAGATTATTTCACATATTGCTACCAAATGTACACTCAAACAGCTCATTTGGCTTCTTGATGAAAGTACCAGGTATCTCACCAGGAGATTTCACCAAGATGTCCTGGGGGAAGATGGTAGAGCACATCTTTTGTATGCCAAAGTTTTTATGTTTAGTCCTTGTTATCTATGAATCAGGTGGCAGATGACATCTGTGCAAGTTCCTGGATAGCTGCTTTCCATATGAGTATATGGTATTGCGCATGGTGGCAAACATAAGTGTCTGGCATAAGGGAACTAAAAATTTGGCATTCATTGATCAACACTGTGGCAGTCTACAGTTGCAACTAAAATTAATCTTATTAGTACCTGGTTTAAGGTATTTGTTGTTTTCAAAGCAATTCCCAAAGTCATTTTGCTGCCACGGAATAGTATAAGGCACCCTCTCATCACCAAAGTCACCCAAATTATGTTGGCATATGTGGTAGAAACCTCACAACCACTGTCTTCATATGTGACGGTATGTGGGAATGACCTTGGGAGACTGGAGAAAGATCTGCAGCCTAGGGAATGGTCTGAGATGAGGCAGGTCAGTCCTCAGGTGGGAGAAAAGCATGGGAAGCATTTCAGGAGGAACCCTCCCTAGTTTTCTGGAGACTAAAAAAGAGAGGAGGGGAGAAATATAGTAATACCTTGGTTCATGGATGCTTCCGTTCACGAACTCCGCATCGGGTGACGAACATGACCCACGGCCATCTTCCCTGCTCTGACACGTGTCTGTGGTTTCCTCTAGGTGAGATCGTGGTCGCAGACAGACACTTGCTGTGAAGCTTTTTGGTGTCGCCTCAAGCAAGGTTAGTGTTTTCTCTCTTCATACTGTACTGTACTGTACTTTGTTTCATATTTTTGTGGTTAAAAAAAAATACATATGGTTCAGAACGGATTAACCTTATTTACATTGAACCTTATGGGAAAATTTGATTTGGTTGGTGACCAATTCGGTTGGCAACCACATTTGTAGGGGTCAGAACAGATTAACCTTATTTACACTGAATCTTATGGGGAAATTTGATTCAGTTCGCGACCAGAATCGTGGAACGAATTAAGTTCGTGAACTGAGTTCAATCTTGCAAGATTCTGTTAATGTAACCTTACAATAAAGTAGGATTAGTTCATCTGGGTATGCTTCTTGTCTGGATTACCTCACAAGGCTGACATTATCTCTAGCAATTTACTGTTCTTTCCTGACACTTAAATTTTCTGGCTGAGTTGATTACTGTACTCATCCTAATTATGAGGCCAGTCCTGGGAACTTCTCTTCCTTACTGCCCCTGAATAGTTTGCTATACCTCCCAAAACAAGAGATTACAAGAAACAAGAACAAAACAATTATAGAGAGTTCTGGTTTCTCTCATCTCTCTTGCACTCACCTCCCTCCCTCCCTCCTCTCTCTCTCTCTCTCTCTCTTCTATCAGTTCTGCTGTGTCCATGCTGAGAACAAGTCCTGTGCCCTTGTGCAAGAATCAGCACTGCTATTTTCCATTTCTCTTAATCTGTTGTGCTACTTTAGCAACTTGACAGGCCAGTTAGCTCCCCTTGCACAAAACATATTGGGAGTTTTTTGGCTTGTCTTTGTGTGAGCTTTGAAGTTCTGGCTTTTGTGCCGGAAATTGCTGGCATTTTGTCATCTCCATGAAATAACTTGCTATTTTCTGATAGATAGCCTTTCAGTTAATTAAAATGTTTCACTATAGCATAGATGCTGAGGTGACGTCTTGGCCAAAGATACTTCCTTCCTTCCTTTGTACATATATTTATTCTCACTGACAAGTTCTTAGAAAAATCTGAGAAGGGCTAATTACATGTCTTTTCTCTCTTTTTCAGGGATGCATCATCTACCTTAAGAAGTACTTGTTTTATCTTTCCTCTTTGGTTAAGAAGGCCTATGGAACCATCACAACATGTGCAGCTTTCTGAAGGATTAATTCCAGTTCAGATCAGCAAGCTGGTGAAACTATGGACAAGTAGGCCTTCCTGTACAGTAGTCACCATTTCTAGATTCATAAACTTTTAGCTGTATCCTTGATTGCTGAGCCCAGGTAAGTCAAAATAAAATTAATCTTTCTCTTAGGGCTACATGCATATTCAGGCCATTTCCTGACTGCAGGAATGGATGATAACATCCTCTATCTATTCTCAGCTCAGCACGAAGGCACATCCCACCCATGTTTTGAAGCTCTACTTCAAAAATACTTTTTTCTATCCTAAACTATCTTCAGCCTTTCCAAGGGGTTAGTCTAGTGCCTTTCATTCCAGCCTAGAGACATCCCCAACTCCAACTGGTTACAGTGTCTGGGACTCGCCCTTCCTTCTAGTTGTTGGTTACTTCCCTGAGTGGGCATTTCACCCTGGGCTACTATGTTCTCAACTGGTCAGCAGTTTCCTTTTTTCCCTTCAAGTTGATCCAAAAATGGCTCATAAAGATCTTGTGTATGTGTGCCTTCGAGTCAGTGTTGACTCCTGGCAACTGCCTGGAGTAGTCCCTGCAGTTTCCTTGGCAAGGTAATTCAGACGCGGTTTGCCGTTGTCTCCTTCCTAGGGCTAAGAGAGAGTGATGTCAGGGTGTGCAGCGCACACTCCGTGCAGTGCTGCTCCGTGAGTGAGACAAAATAAACAGTCCACAGCCCAATGTAGAAAACTTGCACACAGACGTTTACTGTACAATATATACAGAATGTACATCACCAACCTGCAAATCCCTAATTACTTCCCAGAACTCCAACACCAGCCACAACTCCTATCACCAGCCACACAATAACCCATGGTGCACTTCGCTATATACAGTGGTTTGTGCTGTGTCATGCTGACACACCCTACAGGTGTGTGCTCTGGGCGGGTTGCAGGGATTGCAAACACAGTCAAGCTGTGCTCTGTCAAGTGCATATTCTCACTGAGAAATTTTTTACTCTAGGGTAATACCCTGACAAGTGACTGGCCCAAGATCACCCAGCTGGCTTCATGCCTTAAGGCAGGGCTAGAACTCATGGCCTCCCAGTTTCTAGCCTGATGCCTTAACCACTACACCAAACTGGCTCTCTATAAAGACCTCGGAATCTTGTAAAGTCTCCTGGGCCACCATGGTACCCTACTTCTTCTGCCAGTATATTTCTGTTTCACCCTTGTATCTTCCAGTGGGCATCCTTTCCGTTTCTGCCAAGGCTGAGCCATGCATACGCTCCTTTCTTTCCCACTTTGTGTGCATTGAACTGCCATGGTTCCCTCCCCTCCCCTCCCCTTCCCTTCCCTTCCCTTCCCTTCCCTTCCCTTCCCTTCCCTTCCCTTCCCTTCCCTTCCCTTCCCTTCCCTTCCCTTCCCTTCCCTCCCCTCCCCTCCCCTCCCCTCCCCTTCCCTTCGTTTTAAAAAGTCTTGTAAATAGGCACAACGCTAGGACGTTTCAGTGAATGGTACTTCTTTGGTTCTATAAATCTGAATCTTCACTGCCACAAAATTTCTATGGATCCACAATGAATGAAGGAACAACATGTCCATTTGCTCAAACATTGTAGCATTGAAGCAAGGAACAAGCAATCAGGGCCCATAGCAGCCATAGCCCAGACGGCAGCACCAACCCAGTCCCATTACCAAACCACTGGAATTTTTTAAATTTGGCTTCAGGAACAGATGGGAGCAGTATGGGAGACAAATAGCTTGGGCTGTGATGCAGAATTGCCCTCAATCTCAAACTTCAGAGTAGCCTTTTCCAACATGATACCTTCCCTGATACGTTGGAAATCCTTGAATTGTATGTCCAAACACATCTAGAAGGAACAAAGTTAGAGAAGGAGGCCAGAGGGCAGCAGACCAGATAACTTCATGGACTGACAATCTGTTTTATGACTCAGTAGTATCACAGCCCTGAGGTGTTATGAGATAAATGTACCAATAAATATAGGTTGTTTAGAGAAGAGTTTATTTTAGGGAGGAACTGATCACTCACAGCTCCGTTCTTCCTCTCTCATTACAGCAAATCATATGAGAAACAGGATAAAGTGCTCTCTTGTGTTAGATTTATCTATGGGAGATGGAATGGGGGTGGCCAGCATATATTCAAAACTGCTGGCTAAAAGACATCAGAGGACACTGTGCTGTCTGGGAATGGGCTATTGCTTGTCCACCAATGTGGGGCCTTTTTCTAGAACACTTCTATTTTCCAAACTGTTTAATGTTCCATTTTGGGGCTTTTCTGATACAGAATAGAACTTTCAGTTTCAAAAATCTACTCATTACTCCAGATCTGGGCTTTTTTGGTTTTTTGTTGCAATATGCTTAAAATAGAAAACCAAGAAAAAGCATCCTGAGCTTACATTCAGTTTCACATCTTCTGTAGAAGGCAGGTGGTTTCTATAGCCATCTGGGGAGGGGGGGGGGACCCCCCACACATGCTGTTTGTGAAATGTATGCTATGACCTCTCAGTATTCGATGTGAGTTTGATGATATAAGGGAACATATAGCTATTGCCAAGCATAAGACAAATGTGGAAAGTCAAAAGAGTTTAAATCTCCCCCAAAGCATAGAGTTTTTTGGTTCAATCCATACCATCCATGCTTAAAGTGTCCTGCATAGTCTCTGTAATGCCCTGGTCTACAATATTTATAACAGAGGCATATAACCCAAAGTTTCTGGCCACATGAGCCCTTTGATAACCTTTGGATGGGTCCCTCAAGACTGCAAAATTGATTAACCATAAAAGTTACAGTAACAAAGTTATTACCAACACAACATTGAAAATGCTGAGGAAATCATTATCATCATTATTGCATTTAACTGTATTTTATTTTATTTAATTATGCTCTTAATGTCATATTAGCATCATTGAAAATCCTAGTGAAGGACTGATAAAAAAAAAAGGGCGAGAGAAAGAATTCATTTAACTGAAGGAAACACAGATGGTCTAGGAATGAATGAATAGGGGTACTGAGAAAAAAGAGTTGAGGGAAAATAGAAGGAAAGCGAGTCAACAGATGTAATGCAGTGCAGAAGGCTTGTTTTGGTGTTCTAAGGTCCCTGAAAAATAGAAAATTCCATTTTCAAAAGCTGCTTTCTTTATGGAAGGAGATATGTGTGTGTGTGTGTGTGTGTGTGTGAGAGAGAGAGAGAGAGAGAGAGAGAGAGAGAGAGAGAGAGAAAGAAAGAAAGAAAGAAAGAAAGAAAGAAAGAAAGAAAGAAAGAAAGAAAGAAAGAAAGAAAGAAAGAAAGAAAAAGAAAAGATTGTAATTTATATACCCCAGAACAAAAGTGCCTTGGGGAAGGAATGAATGTTTTCAAGAGATGCCAATTTCAGAAGGGTGAGAGGTAATTTACCCTGATTGCCTGGTGGCATCCTTCCACACAGTTGACATACCGATAATGTTCTTGAAGTGATACTATATCATACCTTATCATCTAATGTTACCACAAGAAGAAATTTAGTTAAAAAAGCAAGTGAGTGGTGTCTGCCATTTTATTTTCTCTCACAATTCTCCTTGGAATGACACATGTCACAACTTTTTGGGGGAGAACCACAACATATTGTTATACTGAAGTGAGCAGGGGAAGGGAAAAGTCAGAGCAGGAGGATTTCTTCCACAAAAATGATGGTGGTGAAACAAAACGTTTTAAAGAAAAAAGAGTGAAGAATCACACTACTTCTGCTCTCCTTGGCAGGTCCTGTTAACCACTGAGCTGAAAATTCAGTTTTGGCTTGCTTTTACAGCCTCATCCCCCAAGCAGAGCTTTTCTATTGTCATAAAAGTAATACATAGTAGTTCACACATCACACTAAACTATGACTTGTAGTTTACAAATCATACCGGCTAGAGTCACATACTGTGCTAAGCAAAACAGAAATGACATTACAGCTTGGAGCAATATAGGTAGTCCTTGCTTAACAACCATTTGTTTAGCGACTGTTTGAAGTTACGAAGGCAGTAAAAAAAGCTACTTACGACTGGTCCTCACACTTACGACTGTCTCAGTGTCCCCACGGTCACGTAATTGTGATCCAGGTGCTTGGCAACCAGCTCGCACTTACCACAGTTGCAGCATCCTGGGGTCACGTGATTGCCATTTGCAACCCTCCCAGCTGGCTTCCGACAGGCAAAATCAATGGGGAACTACATGATTCATTTAATGACCATGTGATTCATTTAATGACCATGGTGATTTGCTTAACAACCACCACAAAAATGTAAAATCAGGTGTGGTCATGTGATGCCTTGCTTAATGACCGCCCTGCTTAATGACAAATTTTCCAGTCCCTATTGTGGTCATTAAGCAAGAACTACCTGTATGAGAATATAGCCAATATATATATATTTGCAGTATTTCAGGAGTACAATACTAAGAAGAATAAAATATTTTCAAAATACAGTAGAGACTCATTTAACCGACCTTCACTTATCCGACATTCCGTCTTATCTGACGCCCCTAAAAAAAACACAATAACACGCATAAATTGGCGACAAGAAAAGTGTGCTGCTTGTTTGCAAGCGTGAGTGTACTCTTTCTTGTTGCTCCTGACGATGCGGTGCCACAATGCAAAAATCGATTGCAACAGGTGCAGCGGATTGTTTTTTTTTTTTTTTACCGCACTCAATCGTTACTGTGCGCTATCCGACATTTTTGCTTATCTGACGTTCTGCCGGCCCGTTTATGTTGGATAAGCGAAACTCTACTGTATGTAAGTCCTTTGTAGAATCTGACAATACAATATATTATGTAATCCTTCCTTTTTTTCCTATCTTCTTTTAAATTAAACATTTTAAAGGAAAAAAGAGGACAAACAATTAAAAAGAAAAGAGACAAAAAAGAATAAAACACAAATAAACAATAAATTTGCAAACTTCATCAAACTGAATAAAATGGAATACATTAGATTTTTAAAAAAATAAACATTGTAAAGAGAAAAGAGGACCAATGAGTATAGAAACATAAGACGAAAAAGAATAAAATACAAAAAGGATAAACAATAAATTTACAAACATCATGGAATTTAATAAATGGAATTTATTAGATTTTTTTCTTTTTTCTTTAAACTTTTTAGAGGACAAAAGAAGTATATTATTTCCAAAGGCATCTGTTATTTCTCCTGAGTTACTCAAATACAAGAAGTTGGGTAGCATTCACAAACTGAACTATCCAATACAAAAATATTTGCAATAAAATTATGGTGCCCATTATCTCAGTAATACAATACCCTTCCTGTCTCTTCATCCTTACTATTAATGAAATATCATATTCACAGTCAGCAATGGACAAGAAGGACAACTGTAAACAGGTCTACCTTCTACAGAGCCAGGATAAGAATGTCTAAAAAAAAAATTAGAACATTTGAACCTGATTGGCTAGATATTTATTTATTTATTTATTTATTAAATGTATATGGCCACACATTCACTATGGAATGTGATATTTCAACAATGGCTAGTTAGACCACTGAGCAGAGAGGAAAAATCCTTCACCGAAAGCTGGTTTATGAAGCATAGAAGAAGCATCATGCAACATAAATTGTTGTGCTAAAGTGGGAATCTGGGTAATTTACAAGATGTGTGACCAGCAGCATGGGTGAGGATTGCTTTGTTCATGCCTTAGGCTTGTCCATATATTTGTCTCAACTGGACTGTAATACACATCCTCTTGTGCAACATCGTTTGATGGCACGGATCGTTTCAGGAAGAGCAAACGCTCCTTAAGATTGTAGATGGGGTTTAGAAGTTCCAATGGACTACAAATAACTTTCATACTGAACCTGGGACTTTACCATTTGGCAGAGGTTTAAGTTTGCTTCTCCCCTTACATTGCAGCATACTGTTAATGCTGGAGTGCTTGACATGGAGGACAGAATGAGACTATTTTTCATTTCTTTCCTTATTGGCTTTTGAATTGTCCTTATCTGATGGCTTTGTACTTAATGGAGGGCTTTTTCTGAGTGCTGAATATTTATGCAATCATAACTGTATTTCACACCATTGATGCCAAGCATAACTTGTCAGGAAGCTTTCTGAAAATGCAAAATGCATTTCACAAGCAGCTTCATACAACATGCCACCTGTTCCATTACACTGAGATGTCTCCATAAATCCACTGCTATTAGTTATTAACCACCTTGTAAATCCCAAGCCAATAATCAATTGGCGCACACCCACTTTACAGTAATTGCTCTATAATTAAACCATTAGCACTTCGAACAGGGCTAACATTAGAAGTTCTTAATCAAATATTTCCTCCAGGCTTTCTGTCCATAAAAATACCTGATGATACATGACGCTTGAACCATGTAATTGAATATTGTTAACTAGACCACCATTATTTCCAGTGACTCTTTTACTGCCCAGGCCTGTTAATGTCTTCATATTATTATTAAAAGAATTCAGTACTATCTGTTCAGAATACCATGCTTGCTGCAATTATTACCTCCTTGAAAGGCGCTGTGACTGAAATCTTAGATTAAAATAAATATATAGCATATTCATTTTTTCTTCATGGGTTTGCTATTAATGGGCAACTTTAAGCTTTTTGTAGCTTCAAACTACACATGAGCTGCATGGTTTCCAGCAGAGGACTGTAAACTAGGCACATGGGCACCCTCATCTGTGATGTTTAAAATCAGAAATGGGAATCATCCAAGCACTCCAGATATTGTGGAACTCCATTTCCTATGAGCCTTAGACAGCGGGCTAATAAGAAAAAAATGTTTACTGCAGTCCAAGAACATCTGGAAAGCCATATGTAGTTTAGCCCGTATTCAAGAGAAGGGATGTATGTTTTATCTATTTATGTAATTTCAGTGCTGTCTTTCAATCGGAAACTCCTAAAATGGCTTACATTAAACTGTTCAAGCCTTAAAACATCAGTTAAAACATTCAGGAAAATGATTTATGAAAACATCTAATTAAACAAAGTGCCTGGATATGTAACACCTTTGGGATATCACCAGCTATCTGTTAGTAATAGTTTTCTATTAAAAACAACAACAACAACGGACAGAAACAGAAAAAGTGTCAGCCTTCTTTAATTTAGGAGATAATGAATTGGTTGGTTTCTTTAGGCAAGACGCTAGAGAGATAAACAGGCCATCAGAGAGGGGGCAAACCTCAAACAACTACAAGACTTCTTGTAACAAAACTTAAGCAAAGGACAAGTTTTAATAACATCTTTATCAGGGGCAATGAGCTTTGATCTTCTTCACCAGCGTTCTGTATCTGTAAAATCTAAAGAAGCCTTTGGATGGAAGAATGTAAACCTTTAAACACTGGGAGGCAGATAGAAGCAGGACTTGCCACAACCAGTGCTCCAAAACTCCAAAGCATAGCTAGATGACCACTTTAGAGCACGTTCAGGCTGACAAAGGGATTAGCCAATCAGAGCTGTGCCTCTGCCCCATCTCTTGATGCTTAAAGGGATAGAAATTGCCCTTCTCCTCCTATCTATCATGAAGCAGTGGTTGTGAGTGATTTCCCCAACAAATGATCTCTTTGTTTATCCTCCATGTGACTCCTGTTTTGAAGGTTCCCTCTTACATGTAAAGTGCATTATCTAATATCATGCTTCTTGTAATTTCCTTCTGTGAAATTTGGAATTCTTGAAGTGAGGTCCTATAAGATGTTCACATAGGAAAGTATCTTCTCCTAGTTGCTCTAGTTCAGTGTTTCTTCAAACTTTTTCTCTCAGGACCCCTTCCCGCTTTTAAAAATTATGCAGGATCCTAAAAGAGCTTTTGTTTGTATGGGCTATATTTATTAATATTTACCATATTAAAAATTAAAATTGATGCATTCGCTGCCGCTACTGCTTCTCACAATTGTTTGATGGGATTTTAATATTGTATTATTTTTCAACATAGGCTGATTTTGAGGACCTCTAAAAGGGTCTTGGGGGACACCCAGGATTCCTAGGACCACCCTTTAAAAAAACACTGCTCTAGTTGTTTACCTAGGCAATGGGCAGAAGCTTACTGGGTGATTTTGGGCCACTCACTATTTCTTATTACACCATATCCCTCAGGACTGTTGTTGGGGGTGTGGGATAATGGAAGAGGGAGTACATGTAAACTGTCTTGAGCTTCTGAAGGAAAGGTGGGACATAACTCTAACAAATAAAAATAAAATAAAAAATAGAAGGAAACAAAATACAGTATCTCTCTTAACCAATATCAATACAGAAATAGGACATTCCTGACCACATCCTCCATGATCAGTACTACCAGATTGGAGAAAGGTGACTGAGGCAGCCAGTGACAGTCCCTACCACTCATGCAGACTTTAATTTTGATGTGATGACAACTTCATTTGGCAGCTGAGCCAAACATAGCAATACTGATGATCATATTTTTCCTCCGCTCTGTCTAGGTCCTTGATCTACTGGTACTGAAATACTGAGTTTAGCATATATTAACCCCTCCCTTTTGTGTGACAATGGAGTCACACAGCACCTGAGTTCAAGCCAAACATGCATATTAAGAAGAAACTCTTACATTTTATCTACCCGGAGCAATAAATGCTCTCTACTTCCTTAAGTTTACTTCCTAAGTATGGTTAATTGAGAGTTCCAGAATTCAACAGTTTGTGCCTTCTTTCTAGAACTCACATGCATGATAAACAGGATTTAGGCATTAGGTTTTTGTAGTCTGTGCTTGCAAGGTGCTGTTATTTGGATCTCAGTTTCTATACTTTTGTTTGAGATCATGTTAGTACCAAAAGAGTTGTTTTACGCTCACCAACAAATTGTTCTATTTTTACCATTGCTGCTGCTGGTTTTCTGAGTATCAGTATCTGGGTATCAGTTTCACTTCTGACAGTAAAACCAAGAAATCCACATAATAATTTGGTTAGACTAAAGGATGCCACTGGACTGCTATTGTTGCTACAAGTGGGAAACATAGTTAGTGCTCTGTAAATTCTTGACTGAGTAAATGTTCTGTACTCAATCACACCAATCCAAATATCATGTATCTGACATTTCAATATATTGTAGAAACATCACTAAAATAAGTTTTGTGTAATAGTAAGTACAGAATGGGACCAAGCTGCAGTTGATTTTTTCTTCCACTAAGGGGAACCATTTCTCATTTTTCTAAGTTACAGTATTTTTTTGTTTCTTCCCCCTTTTTAGTAAAACTATTCAGTACAAAAGCAACCCCTCAAGTCCCTTATGCATGTTATCTTAGAGGGACATTGTGTTATATTTATTGAGGCTTAGTCCTCGATAGAGAGCCAAGTCATTGGTTTGAAATAGTCCTGAAATGTTCCTAAATTCTGAACACTCTTAGAAGGGTAGAAGCCCCATTGAACATACAGAGATATAAAACAAATGTCCACCAATTCGTATGGGGATGGAGTTCAATAGATTCCACCAAGCTCCAGTCATATGAAAAAAGAATGTTTCTGAGCACTGTGTATACAGAGAATTATTTTTAAAAAGAGTTTATATCATGGAAATTTCAATTATAACAAATCACAGAAATTCAGATTAAAAAAGAAAAACAGGAAAACTAATATAAATAGAAGAATTTGGGGAATATATGTGTTAAAAATATGTATATTGAGGAAAGCTGCATAGAAAAGGTCTCTGGATTAGGGAAAACAACATTTATAGATGCAGATTTTTAATGGAATGTTTAAAAAACTCAAATAGCTCAATAGATTAGAATGCTGTGTAAAAACTCAATAGATTAGAATGCTGTGCTATTAAAGAAGACCATTAAAATGATCAGATATACGAATACAAATATGGGAACACTAGGATCGTAAGGAAACATAGAAGTCTATTAAACATTTCTAGTAGTCCAGTTCTTTGAAATTTTATTTTGAAGAAGGGGAAATATAATACAAATCTTGGAATCAGTGCTATTTTTGTTGCACTTTGTAGATTATATACACTTTTCTTCTAATAATATGTAATATCATCTGAGAGATATAGTTTGACTGAGGTAAGTCATTTCTTCTATAGGTTATCCTCTTAAGACTGCATAATTTAAGCTGAATCATTTTTTTGATAATACTCAATAGTTTCATTTTATTGACTATAAGATATTTTTTTTCACCTGTCAGTTGATGGGTGATCAACAAAATATTTGATAGTTCCATTCTTGTTACTGGTTGCATCTGTAGTAAACTGTTGTACATTAATGCAGGTATTGGAAACTACTTTTCAATTATAAGAAAAGCTCTGTTTGATCAGGCCAAGGGCCCAACATGTTCCATCTTCTGTGTGACACACTTTTTTCCAACTGGAAGTTCACAAATATTGATGGGAGGGCAATAATTCTTTTATTTCCCAGCAACTAATAATTAAAATATGTTGCCCCATTCCAGGAGGTAGTAAAGAGATATCAAGATGAATAGACACTGGCAGTGGTGTCCTGGTAAGTGTTTAAGAACCAGCTCTACCACTTCTATTGCTACCAGCATGCTGCACCACAAGCTGTGGAACTGCTGACTGGTGCACTGGGCATAGTGGCTCAGCTCTACTTTCAACCGGCTGGCAAAATTCCAGAAAATTTAACAAATGGCTAAACGTAGCTTCCATGTATTGGTGCAATCACCTTTTGAAGCTGCCCTAGTTGATGCATTGTAATCAATCAATCCAAGACAACTGAACAAAATCTCCTTGCTGCAATGCAATATGGAATGTGTACTATACTGAATTCGCTGTTGGACTATGCTTCTTCCCATTAGATATGGAAGCAGTTGTAGTAGAAGAGTGTATTAATAGTGGGACTTAGTAGTCTTGTGTGTGGGTGTGTGTGGGTGTTTAGACTGTTTAGAAACTATTTTGACTATCTTGAAACTATTCACTATAGTGTTACAGATAATGATATTTAAAATAAAAATTATGAAATGAGATCTATAACTATGCATATGCCATCTCTTGATTAGGTACAGAAAGAATAAAGAAAGGATGCTTTGATGAGGAGCAACAAATCTTGGAATTCTCTGGCATGCTCATTTTAGCCCAGATATTGACACTAGCTTGCTTGTGTTGTCCTGATGATCTGCCACTGATCTTTTGAGTGATCATGTGGACTCTTCTTGGCTTTGGGACCCTTGACTTCAGTCCTGAGGTCCAGCTGTGGACCACTGTGCAGAAAGAGCAGAAAAAGATAATACAAATGTTTAGCTTAGAGTGAAGACAAGGAAAGAAGACATGATCACTCATACATGATGTTAAAAAAGATAGATAAGACCTTTTCCCTCCACCTCACAATTGAAACAAAATATGGGTAGGTTCAAAGCTGATACCAAAAAGTACTTATTTATAAAACTCATAGCTAACCAAGGATTGCACAGCCATCATATGTGGTGGAGAAATCCAATTTAGATAGTTTTAAAAGAAAACTGAACGAATTCATAGAGGATCAAATCATCAGTGGTTACTAGTCTTTATAGTGATATACAGTACTGCTTCCTGAATAATGTACTAACTGCTAAGGAACATCTATTGTAAAGGGCTATCACTTTCCATACTTGTGAGCTTCCAGAATGCAATTAATTGATTTGTTGTGCTATACAACATGCTGGGCTAGAATTTGGCTGGATCCTGAAGGGCTGTTTTACCATTCTTACCGAAGCTATTCTCCTAGTATATTTGACATCTATTTTGGATCACAAAAATGAAAATAAAATTATTATCTCCTGCAAAAATGAAATATTATTTAAAGACAATGACACCCATTGTGCTTCTTCTGAAATATTAATAGTTCTTATGAACAATTAATTTTTTTAAAATTTTCAACTCTGTGAAAATTTAATGAACATTATCCTTAAAAATATGAGAATTGTCCTGCAACTAACTCTATAATTCTATCTGTCCAAGCATTACTAAAATGTAGTGAAGATTGACAAATGTAATGATCAGCAACTTCTTGGAAGCAGTAAGAGATGCCTCATGCATCTGAATCATTGCCCCAATTTTGAGTTGTGACTGCTTAGCAATTGAATGGCTTCAGATAGTTTCTTTCATGTCAAGAAGGAATAATTCACCATCAAGAGCTACTTTCTAATGATTTCAAATTGCTGACACAGTGATGTCAGTGCTGGAAATAAAAGGATTAATTGAAATGGGAATATTGTGGCTCCATCCTGACATGAACTATATACAGATGAGAGAGTACGAAACAGTTACTTAGTTTTTAAAAGCAAACATAATTTTAAAACTAAACTTGTTTTTAATAAAATGGCACAAATGTAAGTAAGATTCCAGGGGACAGCCTTGTCAATTAAATGTATAAACCTAACATGTGTTGTTTCCTGAAACATTGAGCTAATCTTTAGAAATCATTGATCTTCTTTCTGCCAGTCTGGGCACTATTCTTTATCAGGACAGAGAGAAGATATATTGAAGCCACTACCACACTCTGAAGTTGACATGGGATGGAACAAACACCAACCCATGGGCCATATGTGAACCCCACTGCCAATTTTTGCAGCCCACCCCTCCTCCAGGATCATGTTGGCAAAATTTGACGGCACAAGGGCTACTTTCAACAGAGTAATTTAAAAACAAGTACTCTTCTAATGTGGTGGTAAAAAGTACCCCTCCACACATATGTGAGCTGCATTCACTAGCAAACCTATGAGATCCCCCCCCCCCCCCCCATACCTGTGAACTGCTTAAAGTGCCCTTGTAAGAAAACATTCACAGCAAGCTGAATTGGCCAGACAGGGACCAGTGGCCCAGTAAACCAAATTGTTGATATTTACTGGTCACATCTCAGAGATAATATAACTGCCATGCTGACTTAGGAGGATGGGATGAATAAAAAGATCACCCAGATGGGTTTATAAAAAACATTCCAATATCATGCTGTAATTTACACCGTGTGTCTTTTCTTTGATTTGTCTCTGAAATGTAGTAGGCCAAAGTTATATAAGCTATGGTTCTGTTTTTGCTCAGGGTTGCTCAACAAGCTGGCAATGCTTTGCTGGGAGCCCAGTGTATACTGTTTTGTTGTTTCCATGCCTAATAAAATTATGCTGTATGTTTAAAGTGATTTGGTTGCTTTAGATGAGCCAGGTTTTGGCTATGGCATTCAGCTAAAAGTCTGTTACCTGTTCATGAGATAGAGCCCTCCCCAATTAAAAAGCAGGGCCCCAAATACTGCCCCATCCAGTGCAATGATATTCTTCATGGTGCTAGCTATGCACCCCGTGGTCCCTTGAGCTAGAAAAGTGCAAAGGAAAGTACTGCCCCCCTCTGCAAAAAATACTTAGAAAATCACAAAGAAGAACTTGCATGTTTCCTGAGAGAATTGCAGAAAATTTTGCAAGGACTGAACAACATACATTAGGAAAAGATCTCCTAAATAATGGACGTTTGCTTGAACTTGGCTATGATCTGCTTTACTGGCTATATGATGAAAAACAAAGACTTGGAATATGGCAATATATTTTGGGGCCTCAGGAAAAAGATTATATTTCTCCAGGAATAAGGAGCGGAATAGATCTGAATGGTTTCATTGCTTGCACTGTTCCCCCCCCCCCCCTTTTCCTCTTTTTGTATTCTGCTAAAGCATGTAGGATGTTTGCTGAAACAATTACCCTTTCCTGATATAAATTCTCTAAGAAAGCAACTATACATGAGTAGCATTTGTGCCTCAATGTTTTAATCTCATGGGAGTCTTTCTCCACCCGCAGTGAAGTTTTGCTTGCTGCCATCCAGGAGGCAATGAGCAGAAGCAGCTGCGATCACTTCCAGTTGTACTTGAGAACTTCATTATGTACAGAAAATGTCTTCATAAATAAAAGTGAAGGTGGGGGAATATTTCTCGCAATTAGCAGGATGGATTGAGAGTTCTGTCAGTTGATTCTGGTCTGCAGTTACTGTCTTAGGCAATCTAAATATGCATACAGAGGGTTAGGAGACATCAATATTGTATTTGTGCTGAGACTGCCTTGATGCCTCATATTATATGAAATCATCCTTGAGAAATTTATCTTTTCTATTGTAAAGGGATGCAAGAATTCCGCAGTTCCCCTCTTTATGATATGAACATTAACGGTTATTTTTTCAGTACTTAGATTATCCAAATGTTTTTACATTTGGATTTCTTTTAACCCTCTGTAAGATAGGAAAGCAAAAAACTACAACCTAATGCAGATTTTTAAAATTCTTTTTTTTTTAAAAAAAAAAGCAGTGGAGCAGAATATCATCTTACTAATGTGTACAATAAAATGAATCACTTTCCTAGTTCATCCCATTCTCTTTTAAGGACTAAATTCACTGCTTGGGGACTCACTGATCTTGCAGTCACAACCAGGAGTATCCCCAATGAGAAGTTAACAATGTCAACACGATGGGTGTGACTGGGTGATCAAAGCCTGTCCTGTTTTAATGTGCATTGCATGCATTGCACGCATGCAAAATGGGGTGAGGCATGTGAAATGGGGTGAGGCTAGAAATGGTAGCTCCCATCATATTGATGTTGTTGACCCAACCACCCAGTGTTTCTGGTCACAACATATTGTTTTCAACTTTGGCCATTTCGCTAACCGAAGGTACTCCCGGAAGCAGATAGCCAGGTTATGGTGATCTATATGCTCTGGAAATTTATGGGTTGAATTGCTGCTATATGTGAGGCTTCCCTTGAATATGACTTGCATGAATCTTCAAGCACAGAGATCAGCTGTCAGACTCATATATTTCACACCAATTATAAAAGAGCTATACTCTTTCTAGAATCTAGAATCTGCCTGCTTCTGGGCCAAAGTCAAGTGTTAGTGGTTACTTCTAATACCCTGGAAGGCTTTGGACCCAATATCTGATAGAGTATCTTTTCATATATCAACTGCCGTTGCCTTAAAACCTTCCACAAAGAACTCCTAGTGCATCCCGTATACAGCAAGGAAGGCACCATATCTATAGAAGACAATGTATTGTGTTGGTGCCATAATTTTGCAAGGAGAATGGCATGGTAAGGAAGAAGGCCACAGTGCCCACATTTGAGAAGAAGACAGAGACAAAATATCTTAAAAGGTTTGTGGCAAAACATCAAGCTATTAATAGTGTTCTTTCCTAGAGTGTTCTGTGGCACTACCAAATATTTTGATCATAGCATAAGGACTTGGTATCTGAATGCTAACAAAAGGAAAAAAAGAAAAGAAAAGAAACAAAACCATCAAATACCCATTTTGTCTCCTACAATGATGCAAAGGATAAGCAGTACTATGGAGAGGGCAAAAAAAGTCCTTAGGAGAACTGTCTGTACTGTTCATTCTTGGTTTTCTGCCTGAAATGCCAGACCCATTGCCCAAGGAATTCCCTGATATCTAGAAAAATATCTGTTGTCTGCATCACTTTATCAGGCAGTAAAAATGTATTAGCAAAGGCAGAAGTTTACATGATAAATGAACCAAGCATAACACATTATTAGCATGTTATTTTTTTTCCAAATGAAATACATGAGAAAGAAAATCAGCCTGGTGAGGAATTTTATCTCTTCTCTAATTCTATCCCAAGGTGGTATTATTAAACTGGGCAAAGGGCTTCAAGAAAACTTTCCTATTTCTCTGGGTACAATCTTGGCAGCCACAGGAGATGATTATGGATGATTATGGCCTAGTGATGCTTTCTGTAAAAAGTTAAAGAGTGCTATATACAGCCCAACACTGGTTATAGATAAACCACTAGGCTCAGAGCTGCAGAGATCTGTCACTGATTTATTGCAAGAAAATAATTATGTATTGACAGGTGATAATTCCTTCCAAAACAGAATAAATTGGTGGTGATTGAAAATGAACTTCAACCTGGATAATTCCAGAGAAGAAAACAAATATAGGTGCAGCAATATTACCATCTGATCCTTATCGATCTGCCTTTTATTGAGCCAGACTGTGGATCCATGGCCCAATATTGTTTCTCTGATTAGCACTAGCTCTTCTAGATTTTAAACAGAAGTATTTCCCTAATGTGTTACTTTAGATCCTTTCAACTAGAGATGGGAAGAAAAAACTTTTGTGCACAAAGCAAGTGCTGAGCCATTGAAAACAGCAGTCTGTGATGATACCCACATGACAATACACATGCAATGATGTAATCACAGATGGTACAATTATGTATTTGTGTCAGGACATCTGACACAACTATGTAAATCACAGCATTTGTATAATGTCATTCTGCATGTATTATTCTTTGTCCCTCCGCCCTTGTCTCTCTGAGGATGCCCTTATTGAAATGTAAGAGTTCTGCCTCTCTCTACGATCCTCAATGGATCTGAAGTAAAATAGTCAATGTGTTGCAGCTACCTTCACCTTCACCCTGCATGTATAAATTCTTAAGCTAATATAATCCCTATATTAGCTACCTAGGTTTCATTTAAATATAAGGGAAAACTTGCTGATGGTAAGATCTGTATAACAATAGAATAGTCCAGCTATGGAAGTTGTGGATTCACTTTAAAGAAGAGGATGGATAGCCATCTTTCATGAATGGTTTAAGAGGCTGTCCTGCACACTGAAGAACATTGGACTAGATCAGCATTTCTCAGCCTTGACAACTTGGCATGGCTGGCTGGGGAATTCTGGGAGTTGGAGTCCATGTATCTTAAAGTTGCCAGGGTTGAGATTCTAGGAGACAGATAAGCTGTATAGCTTGTGAAGAGAGAGGAAGAAAGGCAGGTGATGACCATCATAGAAGCCTCTTCAGCTGGACTTTTACTTCCCTGCAATCTGTGGGATAGATCCCTGAAAAGCAGAAGGAAATAACGATCACTGTGAAAGCCTACACAGTTGAACTCTACCCCTCATCCCACCTAGTGGACCATTGCCAACAACTGCCTTGTGAGAAAGATTCTAAAAGGTGGTTTATGTTTAACTAATAGTGATTGCATTGGTATTTTAAATTGTTTATATTATTTGTAAACTACTTTGGGAGGATTTTTATCCTGAAAAGTAGGGATAAATAGCTGTAATAAATAAATATAACTCTGCTGTTCTATGCTTATGGAACAATTTTTCAAGAAGTCAGTTTGTTACACTTGATTGCACAGGTTCATGCATTTAAGAAAATAGCACAACTCCTGGTCTAGCTTTCAGTTCACTTTTTCATGCATGGGGAGGAGGAAGATATGTTTATCATTGACCTTGCAGAGTGTTTAGTCATGCAGAGAAAGTTATTCATGAAGTTGTGATGAGAGCTCCTCTTTAGGCCTCAATGCTAAACCCTGCAAGATTGGTGACTGAAGAATTTATGGAATGGAGGAGTCAGCATGCTCAGCTCCATTTTTCTTATATGTGAATTAGTATCTGTTTCAGGTGATTATCTAAGGAGGGATATGTCCATCTCTTGTTAAGAGAAAATTTAAAGGCAAAGATTATTGCAGGTTGAGGCATTCTCTTTCTCTGTATGTGTCAGTGTTCCCGAGAGTGGGAATTTGACCTCAACAAGATTTAGGGAAGCAGATTTTGTAACTGTAACCAAAAGAAGATTTATTTACAGGAAATAGTTATAGGGATAAGCAAAGGCACCTAGATAACTACATTGTACAAGGAGGACAGTTCAAGAGCACACATTCCATGCATGTTTACCTGGGAAGAAAGGCAGAAGGAAGTGATATGTTCGACATAGATCAGGAAGAGTGATAGATAAAGAAGAGACACAGAGAAAATCCTTCACTATCTACCCACTGTTGATCCCTTGTGGTAGACTAGGTAGTGAAGAGTCAGTGCCAATGGAACTGGACTCCCAACAAAAATGTCCTTAAGTCAGTGTTTCTCAACCTCAGCAATTTTAAGATGTGTGGACTTCAACTCCACACTATGGTAACTGCAGGAGTTTCCTTGGGAATGTTCGAGAAATGATTTGCCACTGTATTCCTCTGGGAGTTTTTTAAAACTTCCCTATCTAGCCAACAGCCCTAGAATTCCCAGGTGTCCCAATCCAAATACTAGCTATGGCCAGACATGTTTAGTTTCTAAAATCAGCTCTGTGCTTCCATCTGGTGAGGCTTATTAAGAGAACCCCTCAAAAAGTAAGATGGTTGTTCCCTCCCACTCCTTGTCTAAAAAGAATTGAGAGCTGGTTCCCACTGGGGGTTCCAGCTTACCGAAAACAGAAAGTAAGCTCTCCACCTTGAAAAAAATATATACAGTTATTTTCTTCCCTTTAGTTCCTCACAGTTAAATCTAGACAATTATCTTCCATGAAATAGGTTTTTTGTTATTTTTATTCTTTAGCTATTTCTTGTAACTAAGTGAGAAAATAAAGAGACATGAAATAGAAGTATATAATAGGAGGGCAGGTTACAGTTCATTCAAAGCTTGGGGGGAAACACACATTAGAAAAGCTCGGGAATGCTTTTGTTAGATAGAATCATAGAATCATAGGGTTGGAAGGGACCTTGGAGGTCTTCTAGTGCAACCTCCTGCCCAAGGCAGGAGTCCTCATACCACCTCAGACAAATGGTTCTCCAATCTTGAAAACCTCCAGTGATGGAGCACCCACAACTCCTGGAGGCAAGCTGTTCCACTGCTTAATAGTTCTCACTGTCAGGAAATTTCTCCTTATTACCAGGTTGGATCTCCCTCTGGCAAGCTTCTACCCATTGCTTCTTGTCCTACCCTCAGGTGCAATGGAGAATAAATTGATGCCTCTTCCCTGTGGCAGCCCTTCAAGTATTGGAAGACTGCTATCATATCTCCCCTCAGTCTTCTTTTCATTAAGCCAAACATACCTAGTTCCTTTAGCCGTTCTTCATAGGATTTAGCCTCCAGACCCCTTATTATCTTTGTTGCTCTTTTCTACACTCTTTCTAGGACCTCAGCATCTTTTTTGTATGGTGGTGACCAGAACTGGACACAGTATTCCAAATGACCAGTGCAGTGAAAATTGATACTATCACTTCCCTTGATCTTGATACTATCCCTCTGTTGATGCAGCTCAGGACTGTGTTGATTTTTTGGGAGCTGCAGCACACTGCTGACTCATACTTAAGTGGTAGTTCACCAGGGCACCTAGATCCCTCTCATAGGCATTACTGTTCAGTAACAGTACTGCCTATCCTGTACATCTGGTTTTTCCTGCCTAAGTGCAATATGTTACTTTTCTCTCCACTGAACTGCATCTTGTTGGATAGGGGCCCATTGCTCAAGTCTGTCAATTCCCCCCAGCTTTGTATCATCTGCAAATTTGATGAGTGCCCCTTCAATCCCCTCATCTAGGTCATTTATGAAGATGTTGAACAGCACTGGGCCCAAGACAGAACCTCGAGAACCACTGCATACTTCCCTCCACGTAGATATAATTTCATTAAGGACCACACACTGAGTGGATTTGGTCAGCCAACTGCAAATCCATCTGGTAATGGTACTGTCTATCCCACATTGTTCTATCTTACCAAGAAGTAGGCTGTGGTCTACTTTATCAAATGCATTACTAAAATCTAAGTATGCTATATCCACAGCGTTTCCTCGGCCCACTCACTTAGTCACTTTATCAAAGAAGGCAGTAAGATTTGTTTGGTATGACCTGTTCTTAACAAACCCATGCTGGCTTCTAGTAATCACCTTGTTCATTTCTAGGTGCTCACAAGCCCACTGCTTGATTACCTTTTCCAGGATTTTCCCAGGTATTGATGTCAAGCTGATTGGTCTGTAGTTTCCTGGATCCACTTTTTTCCCCTTTTTAATGATTGGAAAAAATCTTTTTAAAGATTTTTGTTAGGTGTAGGAGGCCAGGTTTGATCATTCTCAAGTACTGATAAATCTTAGTCAAAAGGAAGAGGAAAGATTATCTGTGGGATGCAGTTGTGGTTGTAAAGATGGGCTTTGTCTCTAACTAATTACAGTTGCCATTTCACCAGAAATTGCAAGGAGGTTCTGTTTTGGCTTTCACAAAAATGGCTCTCACAAAAATGCAGCCTCTTCCTCTGACTTTGAAACATCTATGATTCTACCTAAAAGAAGGAGTCTAGTAGCCCCCTTGCCAACTAACACATTTAATAAAACAATAATAATTAATAAAGAGTTGGCCAGAAAAGGTGCTACCAGATTCCTTCTGATATTTTGCCACCATAACATGGCTCTCCTCCTACAACATTCTACCTAAAGCAACTGCAGATCTGAAGAAGGAAAACAGGTCCTTAGCAGGATCCTGGCATCCTGAAAACAGACATCATTCACAGGCCACTTCTACTACAGAAGGGAGCAATGATTTTCACTGATACCCTCATCCTTTTCCAGTCTTCCTTTTCCTCCAGAAATCAGTTTCAAAGGGTTGGAATTCTCTCCAAACCAGGAGTGGTCGCATTTGAAATGCTGAGAGTATGCTGCAGGCAGTTGCACGACATGGCTGTCATGCAAGATTTAGCATTCCCCCCTGCTCCCTCTGCCCCCTTATCACCCCAGCTTAGCTTTGTCTTTTTTTCTGGGCAGGTGGGCACACCTCCAAACAAAGTGCTGGGCTGAACCCAACCATCACTTTTATTTTCTAAAAGTTCTGCAATGTATATGATAAAACGAATGAGTAGATGAAACGAAAGGATAGATGGATGGATGCCTGGTCAGGTAATATTGCAAAAAATAAAGATGCTGAAAGATGATATGTTGCATATATATTTACATTAAAAGGAACTTAAAAAAAGAAAGTGGGTTAAGGCATACAGGAGTGAGGCTTCAGAAGGTATGGGGCAAAAATGCTTGGCTGCTGAATGCTACTAGATCAATGGCCTTTATAGAGATTGAAAGAGCCTTTCTGTTCTCAGAAAGGCACATGCAGATCATAAAGGAAGCTTTGCCTTTATGTAACTCAACATCCAAACCATTTTTATTATACTGACCAGTGTGTTTTTTCATGGGATTGAAATTCTTTTCCCCATCTATCTGTAACATTTTTTCTTGACTATGATAGAAATGTAAAATGTAATACATTTGCAAAAGAAGGTGTTATTCAGGCAATAAGTGATGATAAGCTTTTGTTTCTACTGCTCTTAAATAACACATAGTTTCCTAAATGAGACAAGAACATGTATAAAGAAGAAAAAGAATTAATTAGTGGGAATATATTAACAGCAAGCTGAAGGCAAAGAGCAGGAAAAAAGCAAGAGCCACCTCTGGAGGAATGGCTTTGAGAAGGCTGACATGTCACGGTAATGTGTCAAATCAGACCATTTATTATGAATGTTTCCTGACAGAATTTTCATTGATTTTGTAATATATCCACCTGCCCCTTTCTTAATGAATATTGAAAACCTCCCTGATTCCTCATACTGCCAGTTCTTGCCTTTAGCAGGGGAGATGTTTTCTTTGCAGTGGCCAAGGCCCCTGCCCAGCTGTGCTGAAACTCAGGTCTCCTCTTTGGAACAAAGTAGCTGCATGGGTTGGGCTCTGGGGATAAAGACTAGGAACAGTCCTAAAGTGGAATCTCTCCTCTGGGCTGCTCAGAGGCTATACAGTACCTTTAGGTCCTGATTGGGTTATGCATGACCATGATGACTTCCCTCCTCTCCATCCTCGACTAGCGGAACTCAAGGTAGTTGTGACAGATCAGGCCGAAGGGCTGGTTGTTAGGGCTGGTGACATTTTTTATTCAGGATTCATAACTAGCTTCTGGTTGTGTGTGTGTAGATGTCTGTGTATGTTTGGTCTTTTTCATAGATATGTTTTCTATAATATATAGTGTTTCATGATGATACTGTCATAACCTTTTGACCTGTGACAAAGGTCCTGGACTAAAGTCATAATAAACCCAGTTTGTATAGGCTCGCTCCTCCTTACAGGGGAGGGGTTATATTAATGTCCAGCCTGGCTCAGGCTTACCTGTAATGCTGCTGGGCTACTAATGACTTCTCCCAATTCTGGTCCACATCATGGTAGACCTAATCCTGTACTAACCTTTCCAGATAAGTTGACTTATCAGTTGCCAAGATCTGTGCCTTTGGCCCTGCCAGACAGTGTAAAATAAAAATTAACCCCATTTAATTTCAAATTCATTTCCTATCCTATAGTAAATTTTGGGCTGCTCAGTGATACAAGGGTTCTGCTATGACCTCACCTCCCCAGGTCACTGGATCTTTGTCCTTCAGTGACAATGCAGGGAGAATTTTGGTGAATAGGCTAAAGATATAGGATAGCCAAGCATTTATGGTGTATGTATATACTGTACTTTAAGGAAAGAGAAAACTCAGTGCATAGAGTATATATTATGATCAAGGAAAACAAATATAAGGAGGAAAACACACACCCATCCCAAATCAGAATCTGTGTAGCGAGTATTGTATTTTAGCATTTCCATTTGTATTTGCACCATTATTTACATCTCTGTTTTAAACATTCCTTTTGTTAAATAAAAAAGTTCTACTCTTCTAATAGCATAAAAATAGAGCAAATTATACTTACTTAGGTATTATAGATGCATTAAACTTGGCTAGTAAGGAGAATGTTATCCTTAGCTTGGGAAAATTTCCTTGTATTTTATTACCTACCATTTAACACATTCAGATTGTTCTCTGTATTCCATTGCTCCCAAAAGGATGTTGTGAGAAACATTTTTATACCTATAAAAATGGAGACACAATGGTATCTGTACCATCTCTTTGATGTATTTATAGGGCACTCTGGCACAATAAAGCAAAACTAAACTGTACGCCACCACATGTAAACTACCAGTTCAGAACTGTATGGTTTTCTTTCGTCTTCCACCTTGGAAAGTGAATCTGCCTTGCTCTTTAATAAATCATCTGTAGTTCTGGTCTTGCTCCAGACTTCAAAGTATTAAGGTCAAGATTTATTTAGATGAGAAAGTTCTAGCATACAACTTTTCTGTCCAAAAATTTGAGTATGCTTGCTAAGTATGAACACATATCTCAAGCTCCTGTATAATAAACACACAAATTATAATGGCAATAAATTTATGATTGTTCCTTTATTAATTTAATAAAAGTGAGGTGAGAAGTGTTTTTTAATACTTCAAAAAGCTGAAGGCAGCAAATTGGTTATTAACATGATTTTGAAGTATTACCAAATTGGTCTTATCTTATCTCTTCAAAGGACACTTGTAGAGGCAGTATGGGTGGAATTAAAGATTAATTTTAAATGAATATTTTCCCAAGAGTTCATAGTAGAAGTGCATATGCCTGGGCAGGTGTGAGAGAGGTTTTTTATTTCTTTTTTTCCAGACTGGATAATCTTGTTCAAAATATTAGCTCCCTTTGTTTCAGTGAGAGGAAAAATAATGATGCTGACTCAAGGACTAATATTTTTCTGCTGTATCAGAGGCATGACATCTTATCAGGGAGACCCTGGAATCTGCAGATTCGAGACCTCAACTGAACTACCTCTCAACCCATTGTGTTTTAGCCACCATATGATCCCTGTGGAGTTTTGGTAAATTACCTCCATTTTATGGGCCTGTATTTCCCCTAATGGAATGAAAGATGTGTGATGTTCAGTGGCCTAATCATTGCCTTCTCAAGCATTTAGGAATTTTCCTTTAAGATGTACTTTGTTTAAAACTATGGAATTTAAGTAATGTGGGACTTATCTCACTGATTTTAATGTGTGCCAAGTTCAGCTGAATCTGATCTACCTCCATAGAAAACTACTCAAAACCACTATCCTCTTCTCTCTGTAGTATGGGTCTTTCTCATCCTAAAAAAAAAGGTCTTTCTCTTCCTAAAAAAATCCAGTAATATTCTTTGCTAATCCACTATTTGCACATATACAAATATTAAATAAATAGAATCTAGAGGAACCTTTACTTTATATCCTAAAAGTAACAACCCCATTAACCTCTCAGAAGAATGTTAAAAAGAGTAAGAGAAAGAAAAGAGGTAGTATTAATAATAGAAAAAAGGGATTGTGTTGGTGGGAGAATAGTGTCAGTTCTGCACTGATATCCAAACAACATAAGAAAAATGTCAAATCAAGCAATGCATATTCAATCAAAGATTTTGACATATACGTAGAAACAAGCTTCCATATTTGAAATCTTCACTGAGAGTGAATACAGAGAATCACATCCTTGTAAAATAATTTTCTTGACCAGTTTTGTGTGTCCATGTAAGAATTTTCAAATGTATAATATGACACAGAGCAGAATACTTTTAATAATGGAAAGGCTATTTCTAACACCCAATTTATCTATATTATCATGAATAATGTATATGCATTAGAAGGGTGCAGAATATACCATTTTGGATGAACATTTAAATAAATGTTGGGTAAGTGAACAGGAAGAACAAACAGTTTGATCTGGGAGTTTGATGGAAAAAAGGAATGAAGCATAAGAGAAGGAAGAACCCAGGAGTGGGAGAGACTGCTGACTGTTTGCAGCTGTTGGATTGCTTCCTGACAGCTGTTGATTGCCCATTGTGTGTAATTGGAGCATTGCTTTTTGCTGAGCTACTTAAGGAGGCATATAAGCTACTTTCAGGAGGCATATAAGGAAGCCAGTTTCCAGAGAATGAATTCACAGAGTAAGCAAATGGGGAGAACAGGAAGAAACTGGAGTTTGATGGAGGGAATCAAGGAGACCCTCTTTTCCTGCTCTTTTGTTCATCTAAGCAACATGGAGAGAACTGTTCTTATAGCTTACAAAAGATGTTCCAAGTTTGTGTTCCTCTTTGAAGATGACATGAATTACACATGCTTCAATTGCAGGCAGATTGCCCTCCTGGAAAAGAAGGTGAAGGGACTGGATATGAACTGTCCACCCTCTAGCTTATTAGCGAAGATGAAGAATTTCTGGACTGGACACAGGAGGTGCTTGTGGAAGGAGAACAATACCAAGAAACTCATAATATAGAAGAAAATCAGAGAGAATACAAAAGATAGAGGAAGAACGGGACATGAAGGATCAAGACTGTCAAGAAGTGCTTTGTGGGACATGTGTGTGTGTGCACTTTCAAAACAGATTCCCTGTAGATGATGCTATGGTACCCCTGGATGGATAACAGCTGCTCCAAGTTTCAGGAACTGAGGGAGAGGACTGCAATGAGAAAGAGTCCTATCTCTAACCTAAAGAGCAATCTGTCAGCTGGATAGTCTTTCAAATGATGTACTGCCTTCCTGGGACTCATATTTAGAATGTGATGGAAAGACTCCAACACTCTTTAAGCCCACTTATAAATATTCCTTTCTACTGATCCATGTGGAAAAGTGAGACACTGCAACTCCTATGAAACACTGGGAAGAGGGGAAAAGATGAGGCAGAAGTGATGTGCACTTCATTTCTTCCTGTTGAAGGATATGACCCAGGAAGAGAGAAAAGACTATTGAAGGAAACAAAAGAGAAGAATATTGGAAGAAATTGATGAGGGATTCTGATGATATTCAAGAAGTCATTGACTCCATGGCTAGGGTAGGTTGATGGTGGAGCCCCTGTTGGATGTTTTGTGTGCATAGATGTTTGTCTTTGGGCTGCTTATGAATTTTTATCCCTTTTATAGTATTGTTCCTGCTTTTTGGACTGTAAGTCACCCAGAGATGTTACGAGTCAAGTGGTCTTTAAATTGTTTGTATGTAAATGCATAGCTCCTCAGTAGTCTTGCTGATTGCTTCATTTTCCAGAAGGTTAAAGAAGAGGCAATGAACTGACTCTCCTATATCTGATCCTAATGAATAGGGAGAAGCTGGTTAAAAAGGTAAAAGCAGTGGGAACCTTGGGATGAAGGGGACTGGGACATAATTGTACATACGTACATACACTAGATTTCATGAGAACCAGCTTCACACAAGCTTACAGAAGTACTAGGTAGAATCCTGTGGACAGAAATCCTCAGGTAAAAGGGAATATAAGAAGGTGGGGAACTTCTCAAAAATAAGATGTTGGAAGTACAATCATCTACTGTTCCAACGAAAATCAAAAATGGGGGGGTAGCTTGGGAACGTATTATAGATGCATAGGGAGCTGTAGACTAAGGTATAAGTTAAAAGACACATGTTGTGAAAAGCCACAGAGATTACCTTGGAGAAACTATGCAGAGATGGTTATAAAAAGATGTACCAAAACATATTTTAAGCTCCCCCCCCCCCCCCCCCCCCACACACACACATTAAGAAGAAACTCAGAATGGCTCTGCCCTAACTCCGGGGTTTAAGAGGGACAGAAGAGAAAATACAATCAGGCTTTCAAGTTTCTGTTACTGTTTTACATTATCAATAAAATATAGTTCCAGTCAAACTTGTACAGTTGGTTTCCTGGTCTGGCCTACTCAAAGGACTGATACATGTATAGGAAATGGAAGATGAGCATAACCTCCAAGGAAGTTTAGCAGCAAGTGGCTAATATCTGCAGAAAGAAAAGTCAGAAAGGCAAATGCGAAAAAGGAATTTAAGCTTACAGGAGAAGACAACACAAGTTAAAAGGTAACAGATGGGGAAGAGTGGAGTTCTTTGCTTTGTTCCTGTCCCCAAAGGAAACAATGTTCCATTGATGCCTGGCTATTATGAATTAGTTTAAATCCCCAGGACCAGATCAATTATATCTGTGAGCCTTGAAGGGGCTCGTGTTCTGTACTAGCTGAGTGGAAAGAGGAAATTAGCAGGTTGGGTTTTTTTTTATTAGCTTAGCTATAAATATATTTACACAGTAAATAGAAGTAACAGACAAAGTGAGGATTATAAATTAGGCAGAATTATGGTTAGAAAGACAGTTTGGAACAATGGACAGAAACCAAGAAGAGAAATTTCAGAAAAGACAAATAACAAACTCCTTTGGATAGGAAAAATCACATACATGAGTATAAGGTGGGAGAGACCATAGCAGGCAGCAGCATGTGAAAACATTCTGGGTGTCTTGGTTGATCACAAGCTGAATATGAGCCAACAGTGTCAAACTGCAAACCAGAAACAAACGCAACAGTAGGCTGCTTCAATAGAAACGAAGTGTCAAGGTCAAGATAGGTCACTGTTCCTTTCTATTCTGCATTGGTCAGACCTTATCTAGAATGTTTCATCCAGTTCTGGGCATTACATTTTAGAAAGGATGTATTTATATTGATGAAATAGAGCTTTTTCAGAGTAGACAACCAAGATGTTTAGGGACCTGAAGAATGGTTGGAAGTTTGGGGCAGTTTAGCCTGGAGAAGGAAAACTGTGGAGAAAGATGATAGCAGTCTTCAAATATCTGACGGACTCCCATATAGAAGATAAGGCAGAATTGTTCAAAGCTTTTCCAGAAGATAAGTTGAGACAAGGCAAAACAAGAGAAGACATGACAACAGAAGACAAGAAACAATTGGTTTAAATTTCCAAGGAAGTAGGTTAGAGTTGAGAGCCAGTTTGGTGTAGCGGTTAAGGCACCAGGCTAGAAACCGGGAGACCATGAGTTCTAGTCCTGCCTTAAGCACAAAACCAGCTGGGTGACATTGGGCCAGACACTCTCTCTCAGCCCTAGGAAGGAGACAATGGCAACCCACTTTGGAAATCTTGCCAAGAAAACTGCAGGGATGTGTCCAGGCAGTCACCAGGAATCAAGAATGACTTGAAGGCATCAAAATAAATAAATAGATTAGAGTTTGACATCAGGAAACATTTTTAATGGTAAGAACTCTTTAACAATGGAACAGACTGCTTTGGGAGGTGATGGGCTCTCTTTGGCTGGAGGCATTTCAAGAGAGTCTGAGAAGCTATCTGTCAAGGATCCTGCAAGAGTGGATTCCTACACTGGGCCAGGGGTTGAGTTAGATAATTTCCAGGGTACCTTCCAGGACATATATTCTATGGTTATGTAAAGTAAAAAAACACAATATAATGAAATATAAAATTTAATATTATATATGTTAACACGTATTTTGTTAATTTTCTCCTTCTCATCTATAACCATGTGTGTCCTGTCCTGTTCTCTCTGTCTCTGACTAATAGACACACACACATGCCTCCTAGGAAAACTGTTTAGTACTCTGATTTCTCATGATAGAAAACTAAAAATTTGGAAACTGGGTGAGAAACCTTGTTGATCCCCCCCTTAATAATCATGAAATTTCTAAATGTTCACAGTAGGCAGGACATGGGAGAGACAGAGCCAGGCAGCGATGAGGGGTATATAGACTAGGCCAGTGAGAATAAGGCAGTGAGAAAAGAAGGCAGGCAGATACAAGGAGAGAAGATGGAGCACAGGGATGGAGGAAACAAGTGGAAGAGCAATATGGAGCAAATTGGGAAGGAAGATGAAGTGGGAGACTGGCTATGGAGGACAACAATTGAATACAAATGGCAGGGATTACAACAATTTGGCAAGCTAAGGCTTAACTCTGAAGGGTTAAGAATGTGGAGAGTCAGTCACAGATATCTTGACTTGGCTAGTTGGCTCTAGAAGTTTTTCTATTGGGAAGGTGCTCTGCATAGTATTTACATGCCTGTTGCTTGCCCTTTTACCAAACTTATTTACATGCCTGTTTGCTTAAGAGTAGTTTGTTTCAATAAAAGCTGATAGCCTTGTTCTATCAGGACTACAGGGTATTCCTTTCACTCAGCCATTTCTGCTCACAGAGGGCTCCAAATCAGAAGACTCTTCTGGCTTTCACAGGTGATAGAGGGAAGACACAATGGGAAGACTTTTAGGGAATGTGATTTGCTTCGCCTCAGTGAAAAACATCCTGTCACCTCTGAGAGGGAAGGAGGAATCCAAAAGTTATTGTTGGCAGTTAAAAATGATTTGAAGTTGCCCCACTCTGCTCTTAGGAATAACTTGCCTTTTCTGATCATAGCTCCTGAGCATACCTCCTATGCTCTTGTTTTTGAAACTACCTCAAACTAGTGAGAGATAATGAGGCATCGCCATGGTTACCAAGGGGCTCCAAGAGGCTTCAAGAAGCCGGAAATGGGGAGGGGGAGAGGAGATGTCTCTGGTGTGAGACAAGGTAAGCTAAAACCAGTTTGGAGCTGTTTGACCTGTCCAAAGTGATACTTAGCAGAGATCTCTTAGGAATGCATGAACTCTTGCCCCCCCAACCCTTATTAGCCTAATAAAAACCACACCCTGCATAGCTAATCACCTATTTACCATAAACATGTGATGCATGTAGTATGTAGTGGTCTGTAGAGGGGGGTAACAGGAAGTAGGTGGATGGAGAAGAGTGTGACCTCAAAAGTACCTCAGCCAATGGGGAAATGGGGAGAAATAAGTGTCGGCATAGGATTGTATAAAATGTGCTGAAATCTGTAAGAAGGGGGGGCTTCTTATTTGCAACGAAGCCCACCAGCCTTTGCAAACGCTTCAATAAACTTTACTTCTGACTAATCCAGAGGAAGACTCGTGAGTGCATTTCTCACACTTCTATGGTATGAAGCTGTTTGTAAGGCAAATCTACTTCCATAGGACTATACTATCTTCCCTCCCTCTGGTCATGGTTATCACCTTACACATATAGAAACTGGGTCATATTCCTATTAATACCTCTTTTAAGAACAAGGAAAGGTACAGTTTTTAGGAAAACTGTGCATAGATTGGTGCTATTGCTCAGACAAAGCTGCTCTTTAATTTTTTGTGTGTGCACATTTTCACTGGTGATGATGAATATTGGTTAACAGATAGCTTTGCTCAGTGGAAAGAATGCCTGTACAGAGAAACACAAATACTTGGGAAATACTCAGGAGGCTGGTGCTTGTGTAAAAGATTAAGGTAAGCTTTACTGAGGAAGGAACACAGTAATGGGAAGGC
Source organism: Liasis olivaceus (assembly GCA_030867105.1). NCBI lineage: Eukaryota > Metazoa > Chordata > Lepidosauria > Squamata > Pythonidae > Liasis > Liasis olivaceus. The sequence continues at coordinate 68,433,584 of CM061349.1, forward strand.
CAGCATTACTTAAGTCTACCTATCATTAAGGGCCTGTAGTGGGCTCTCCTCCATTATGGAGAGAAAGCAAGTTGGGTGAGATACTGTAGAAGACGAAGAAAGAACCAAATTGAAAGGAGAAAGAAGGGATCAAGCAAACATAAGCAAAGCTAAATCTTTTAGACAAAGAAAGGAGATAAAAGTGCTATTTATACATCTATCTCTGCTAATTATCAAAAGGTTTATAGATATGGAAAGCTGGTGCAGGCAAATTTGAATTCCAGAAGAAAACGTCACTCTTGTTTGTTAATTTTTTTTAAAGCTCCTTGTGAAAATGCTCACTTATTCAGTTACATTAAACCCAACCGTCCTGGCTTATCCTCAAAAAAGTTTTTATGTAACCAGACGTGATCAACTATAACATGCAGGGTCCTACAGTTCATTGTATGATTCCTGATCACTGGATGATACCTGATGGGATTTTGTTCAAAACCTGTTGCCCCCTCCCTTCTCACTTTAGCTGCTGTTGCGCCCGCAGCTGTGCCTACTGGTGGGAAAAGCCCCTGGTTGCATAATTCTGTGGCACGGTATCATGCTGCTTTCATAGCTCTCAGTAAGATCCGGAGTTTCTGGAAATGTAGGGGAATACAAGTCAAACAAACAAACAAACAAACAGATAAAATTTAAATGCAGAAGGAATGATAGTTTGGTACCTTCACCTGATTTTAAATTCTCAGCTTTTTTTGTTTTGGAAATGGCCAATCAATTACACACAATTTGTATTCAAAACCAGGAAGGGGTGGGAAGGGGGAAGAACAATTTTATTGATTTGATTTGTAGGACAATCCAACCAATCAGCAAGCGACTCAAGCTACATAAAGAGGGCTAAAAACACATAAATGAAAGTATCAAAATAATAAAATAATGCAGCAACCTGTCGTTTTATTTCATTCCTTTTTCTCTTTCTCGTTCACTCTTTTTGTGTGTATATCAAGTGGAGGTGAAAAGATTTCTTGTTGTTCCAGAGCAGCCATACTTTGGACAGATCACTGTTTGAATAACATTTTTTGTGGGCTTCTATTGGAGGGAGGACACAGATTGGCCCATCGTCTCTGCAGTGTATTTTCACTGAATTGGCAGGTCTGCTTCAAAGCGCTTTGAAGAAATTGGGGAGTGGACATGGCCTTAAATGCTGCCCTCCAGATGGCTGAATCTGCCTGTCAGATAATGAAGTACCTATTTCATGATGCTTCCTGATAAGGTAATTTGCAAACAAAACAAAACACAACAAAAGCAAAACAAAACCGACACCTCCCCCCTTGCACGTTTTTCGGTCTCTTTTCTTCTAAAATGGTCTCAGCTCTGTAGGCTGCATGCAGAAGCAAGTTGTGTGACTCTAGGAATTTTATGGAAACAACTGCTGGAGAAACAAAAACATGGAGTCTATCTTCTATAGGATGGATGTGGCTCTTGGAATTGGTTTTCCCTCTTCCTTGCAGTTTCCTCCCCAAAATCTGCTCTTACCAGAGAACTTTTCAAAGTTGGTCTGATTTGCAATTTGGCTGACATAAGATACTTAAGTATCCAAAATGAACTGGAAAAAGTCAATTCAGACTAGAAAAATGGCACCCTGTGGTCTTCATTATTTTGCTTTATTTGCCCATAATTTTCAAGGTCTGCAGAGCTTTATAGCATAAGCAGTGAGAAAACAAAAGAGACGTCCCTGTCCCACAAAACTTGCAAAAAATCAGTTGTCTATATTGGTAATCATATACATTTAACTTCTTGCAGTTGCCGGATTCCAACTCCCTTCCCCCAGTTTAAGTGCACAGGTACTCAAAGTTTCAACTAGTCATGGCATTTTTATGCAACTGCTAAGAAATCTACTACAAAATACTTTACTAAAATGCATTGCAATAAAAGCCTTATAGTTTCAGTCATGACTTTTCTAGTCCATCCTTTTGGCTCAGTTTCACTCTGTGTCTGTGAATATTAATTAAAGATACCAATCATTTAATAGCAAGTGAAAGATTTCTTATGTTTCCAAGAACAAATGGTGACAGGCAGAATGTAAAAGTACACTCAGGGTTTAAAGTTTCTGCACTCCAGTTAATTACTCACTGTGATATTTGTTTTGCATGAAATTCTTTTCCCAGTAATTGAATGTATCACTGAGTGACTTTAATGTAATGCTTGTTGGCTGACTATATTTGTTACGTATCACCTGGTACATGTGGCGTATAGCTCATTTGGATCTTGCTTGGTGTCTGCTGTGCTGATAATTCATTACCAGTTTCACACATCTTTTAGTACATAGTAGGAAATAGATAATTTCAGGAGGCATCAAGTCTTTACTTTTTTAGTGTGTGTGTGCGTGCAGATGTGTGTATAATTAAAGCAACAATTTGATGCACACTTATCTAAGAGCTAATATTATTGAGCTAAATGACACTTGTCTCTGAGTAGACTGATAGAAGAGCACAAGCTTTGCATGCAGAAAATTTCAAGTTCGTCTTTAGGTGGTCCTGGGAAAGAGGCCCATAGACAACAGGACTGATGTAGCAAGGCAGCTCTCTGTCTTTTTCTTCCTTGCAAGAGCTTTGAAAAATCTGGTGGACAGCAATCTTTTTCTGGCTATTTTCAAGCTTGAGGACTCTCATCCATCAGCTTTCTCAAAATGTTGTGAGGAAGGAGCAACATATTTGCATGACTTTGCTCAATTCTCTTTCTGGATTGAAGATGCTTCCTTTTTCACTGCTTCCCTTTTCCTCTCATCAAATCAGATGGTTCTTGAAAATAGTGACTACTTTGGTATTCAACTACAATGGGCCATTGTCGCATGGAGGTTATTGAAAGGCAATTCAAATGTTGCTTAGCAATGTCTTCATTCTCCATGAATCTGGAAGATTTTGTCATTTTTAATAAGGTATATCCAATTATATGGAAGATGTTCAGCTATAGTCCATGAAATACCTAAACAGAACTCTACTAGGGACACTTTGGATTTTACTCCAAATGAACATTATTTGTTCAGCATGTCCTTTTTGATAACAATCTATTGCAAACAAATCAACCCCGAGTCCTCATTCAAGGCACAAATGACCAGGCTGAAATTATCCTACTTTGGACATATTATGTGAAGATCCAGCTCTCTGGAGAAGGCTTTAATACTGGGAAAGGTAGAAGGAAAGAGAAGAAGACAACCATCAGCAGCAAGATGGATACCTGAATTATGGTGGCAATGAATACACTGTTGGAAGACCTGAAAGACCAGGTTAGGGACAGACTGTAATGGAGAATGTCATGTAGATACTGTCTGTAGGTGGCTTCTAAGAGTCAACTTGATAGTCAGTCATGAGGGGCATTAAACTGCTTGCTTTTGGGGTAGTAACAAATGCAATACAATAGGGCTTCCTGCAAAAGCATAGTATGCATCTTCATTCCAGATATTTCCTCTGAAAGCCTTTAACTTACTTATAGATTATCTGGCATAAACCACAGTATCCTCTCCTCTCCTCTCCTCTCCTCTCCTCTCCTCTCCTCTCCTCTCCTCTCCCCTCCTCTTCCTCCCCCCCCCCCCCACTCATTTTAGCAGGATCAACCATTCTGAAGCCAGAGTGTTTTGGGCTTCTTTTAAATAGTTACTTTTGCAACAAAGCATCCATATTAATGCATTTTTCTTCTCATACATATTCTATTATGCTGTGTCCAGACTGTGGGCATGAGATTTCCTCTTAGTCCCTCACAGTTGCTGAGTCATTTATCACTACAATTTTGACAGCTGTTCTCAACACCCAATTTGAAGTAATAAAGGAACATATATAGAAAGGGTTTCCTTCTAGTGATTTCCTTCTAAAAAGAAAGGGCCATGTAGTTAAAACAAGACTAGTGTGAAAGAGTTGAGAATAAGCACAGAGTCTGGTAGCACCATCAAGGCTAACCAACTTTGTTAGGGCATAAGATTTTATGAGCGATGCTGAAGGTACTACCAGACTCTGTGTCTATCTTCTTGCATAGACTAACACAGTTCTTTCTCCCATCTAAACAGTTAGAAGGTATCAGTGTTTCCAAGTGAAGCTGAATGCTTGCAAAAAAGAAAAAAGATAGGCAAAGAAAAGTTAGGACATCCTCCTCAAATTATAGCATAATAAAGCAAGGACTACCTGTATTATAAGGTTACAGTAAAAGAAACTTACAAGTCTGAAAGTATATCTCTCCCCCCTGCCTTGCCTTTACAATCCAAGAAACTAGGGAGGGTCGCTTCTGAGGCATTTGCCATGCCCCATTGCTTCTGCAGGCTAAACAGTGTCTTATCTGACTGTTGCCTAGTCTGCTGCTGCTGCTGCTGCTGCTGTCTCTGAAGGACATTCTCACAGACCATGACAATCATATTGCAAAGAGAAGTTCTGATACGGATTATGTGCTTCTTTAAAAGATCTTTCTCATCCACAAACATGGATAAGTGGGATCCACCCTAGTATCTGTGGTTCTCTACACACTCAGTGTAGCTGTCATATGGGTATGTTTCCAGAAGGCACTTCATGACCTCGTGAAGTCTGAAATCTGATTTATCTTATAGCCTGATGTCTGACTATAATTAAAAGCTGAGGCCTTATTAAAGGTCAATGTTCTCCAGCATTTGCCATCAGCAGAAGTTCACCTGGAAAGCAGGAAGTGACAACAAAGCCTCTGATTAAATGGATGGTGCTTATGCTGAGGACCATAGTTATCAAAATGTTCTTCAGTAGAGATAGCCAAGTTTACTTTCTAATTAAGTTTCATAGCCTTTACCATAAGTCTAGGTTTGTGCATGGTTGTTATCTGACCGTTGCCTCGTCTGCTGCTGCTGCTGCTCCTCCTCCTGTCACTCAAGGACATTCTCACAAACCATTGCAATGATACACTGTGGTTGAGAATTATGGGAGTTAATTAATTTCCTTTCTAATGCCATCCATCATTTCACTGATATAACAGTAATGAGAATAGGCTTTAATGATTGCTGGATGATTGTTATAAAGATGTTATAAGCCCCCAGTAAGGAACAGCATATAGTCTAATATATCTGGAGAACATCAAGTGGAGAAGACTATATTTTGGTGAACTGTGGTGCTTGTCCTTAGTACAAATATAGCAATTTCAATAGGTGGTTGCACCTCCAGTTACCGCTATTATGATTATAGAAGTGAGTATGGCTACTATAATGACAGAAACAGCTGTGGCTGTCTTCATACGTTCTGTCTCTAGTCCACACCAATTTTCATCCAAGAGACTCTGCACTCACTTATCTTAGAAGATGGGACAAAAGGCTGCTCTCATACCAAAATGCCACCTATCAAGACTGGTGTGGGCCAATGCCTGGAGTAGGAAGATGTCTGGGTTGATGCCTAATTCAACTTTTCTCTGCTTTCCTAATTCTCAAGCAGCCAATATGACCGGGCACTGTATTCCTACTATGGCAGACAGATCTATTCCCCAGAGTGGGAAAGGGGGAAGTCCACCTGTTGAGCTCTTGCCATACAGCCATTACCTTTTTCAAACCAGCGCTGGGGAAAGGATCCTCTATGTCAAATCACATCGCCTTGTGAGTAGGGAAACAAGGCAGGCTCAGCATGAGAGAACAGTCTGTTTCTTCATGGGATAAAGGATGACAGATCTCTCAATACATACGTCTAGGAGCGATGAACATTCGGGGTGGCCCAATTTTTCCAGGGCTAGAATAAGCAGAGTGAAATGTGTATGCATTTGCCAAAGATCACAGATGAACACATGACACTCTTACAGAAGGGTAGACAGACAGGCTATCTTTCATCCTGAAGGCTTCATTGGCTTTTTGCCATTATCCAAACCCTGGGGAAGGCAGAAAACCCTCTGCTTTCAGTCTGCGTTACAATTATTCCATTTAAATTACTCTCCACAGTGAATAGAGAACTGTGGAATGCAGAAGCACTGGGATGACAAATGCCCCTTTGATTTTTTATTTCAACCTGCAAACATAATACTGTGCACAAAAATGCCCTGCTGAGTCTATATATGCAGACTAGGCTCCTAACTGGATTCCCCATCAACCCAGTAATAGGCAGGCCAGATGGCAAAGTACAGTGATGCTTGTTTAACTCCATATAGCTACAGCAAAAGCCGTGAATGTCCCGTGTTTCAGAGCAGGATGAAATACTTCAGAGATGCGATTTTGTGATGGAAAAGTTTGGCTCATTTTCTATCGAAAAGCAAAGCACCATAAACATGTTGTATTGAAATGTTTAAAGACTCTGATGAGGTCACTTTGTGAATTATAGCCTGGGGTCACCGATTGCACCAGGCTATAAATTGGTTTGTTTGGGTCTGTCTTAGTGCTATCTGGAAATCCAGCCATGGTGATTTATGAACTATGGCTTGTTTTATTTATTCATAATTTTGATCCCATTCATTCAGCATTAAAACAAGTGCAATGATTGATGCAATAATTTATACTTAGAATTATGTATAAAACAGGCTACTACACTTTAGTCGACAAACATTGTTAAATAAAACCATGTTTTTAGAATTTTAGAAAAATAATTACTTTGTTGGATTAGATTGTGTGTGTGTGTGTGTGTGTAGTCTTGTTGACCTCTGAATGTTACTGTACAATGCTCCTGTCAGCATCACCAATATCTGAGAACTATTAGAATTGAAATCCACATCAATTTTATGAAATCCAGTATCTATCATATCTTTGTAACCCACCCAGAGTCCTCTATTGTAGAGGAGATGGGCGGGAGAGACATCTACTAAATAAATAAAATAAATAAATATTTTGGAGGAGCTTGCAAAATCAAACAAAATCCCATCTCCCCTGCATTGTTTCCTGTGAGAACTTGGTAGTTAAAGTAATAATTCCTCTGAACATGAAAGTTCTGTTTTGTTATAACAACCTACACACTGGTAGATTTCAATATGCTGAATTCTCTTAAAAAGCAAATGAAGCTAACAATCATGAATTCCATAATAAAATACCACCATGGGCTTCCTTTTACCTGCCCTTCCTTCTGAATCTACGATAAATCTATGCCCTTGAGTTCAAGTAATCTGAAAGATAGAAAAGCTTTTCTGCAATCTTGCTCTCCATTCCACTCCATAAGCTTCTGTGATAATATCCTCCTGCATCTCTTTTCTAAACAGCCACTCTTTACCTTTATAATAAAGAAGACATTCCAATGGCTGATTTATTTTTGCCATTTTGCTATTTTCGTAGCTTCTTCAGTTCTACCCTATGGCTTCTGAAATCAGAGTAACCAGTGTGGTATAAAACTATTGTGCATACAAAATTAGGATTGCATCATAGAGTTATATAATATGGCACAATAATCCTTCCTAGTTAAAAACTATGTAGTGGGACTTGAAAGCAGCTTCATTTCTGCCCAGGCTTTAGTCTAGCCAATACTCAAAGATGCTCCTTCGATGCCCAACTGAGGAATTTTGACAGTGAATAGTTACTAAATCCTGGATACACTTCACTCAGTTGGATAAGTGCAGGAGAAAATCAGTTTTACAGCTGGTTGGTCAGAGTCTTGGGAAATAAATGAATGAAGCTTTATTACTGTCTTTAATGAACCAAACAAAAATCACAAACACACTTGCAGAGCTTTTAGGGGGAAAAAATGATGCTTTGAAGGACAGTATGAAAAGATGCCTTTTGCACCGGTGATGTAGCAATTATGCTAGCCTTGTACGCCATGCCTGGAACAGCAATGCTCTGCTTGTATGAACTCTGGACAATAACAAAATGTTTTCTTTCCCTACAGGTATGTAATTAAGCAGCGACCCTGTCTAACTTGAATCCAGGATTGCTGTACTGAGTATTTCTTTTTAATGAACTCTAATGAATGGACATTGAATGCTGGAAATGAGAGGATAGGATGAATAAAGCTGATCATAATTCTTAAAATGTAGATACTTTGCAAAACTCACTGTTTGTCTGGGCACAAGATTTCCAAAGGAGTTTTGCCCTTAAATGAGAACCACGCAGCACGTACATCATGAAGAGATACACAGAGAATGAGAGATTCTTTCAGCTTCCTGCTTTGAATTCTAATCATCTGTTTCTCTTGAACTTAGCAAGCCTTCCTATAATTTCTTCCTATCTGTCTTCATCATTTTCTACACTGTAGTGAAACTCTTCTAAAGAATCCTATTACAGCCTGACAGTCTTGCTGTGGGCTGTTTCCAAGGGGCATGTGAAATTCAAATCTCTCAGGCAGTTTTACCTGTGGCCAAAATACACTGAATATTGATAAACTTATTATCTTCAACTTCAGCATAAATTCAGTAGACCACAGAAGTGTGAATGTTCTCTAAGTGCTATTAGAGGCTCCTCCTTTACCAATTTACCCTGTTTCTCCTTCTGCCTTTACATTTTTATGGTCATATGCCACATATCTACTTTCAGGTTTCTTTCTTTTCCTCTTCTTTTAGCTGAGGGTCACATTTGGTCTCTGAGAGGTGTGGGAGGCAGCACACTCCAAAATTTATGACAAAACCTAAAATTAATGTCAATTGAAATGAAATGAAAGTATAATGATCATATGACTGTTATCTATGAATTCAATGGATTTTCCCTTCTGTTTCATTAGAAGTATAGTTTGGCAGCAAGGTAGCAGATGGAAAAGTTGGCTGAGCAGAGATGAAACCTAATGAAAGGATCCAAAGTGAAAATAAAAGGTAGAGTTTTCATTTTCCTTCCTTTCATTAGTCTTCGCCTCTGCTCAGTCAACTTTTTCATCTGCTACTGGCCTGGGCGGCATGACAAAGAGTTTATAGCAGTGATAAGAGTTGTTGATTTAAGAATTTTTGACCTGCTGGAATTCTGGAAATAGAATCCTGACACTTCTGGAGGGCATCAAGCTGGGATAGATTCAGACTCATGGTATTGCTTATCTGATGGCAAGTGGTGGCAAGTAAAGAACTAGTATTTAAAGCTTAAGTTAAAGTGAATGCAGCAAGGGGGTGACAGCAACACAAGCACTTTCCAGAGCCAGCTTGCCCCCAGTGACTGGCTTTGTGGAAAGATCTCTTCCACAAGATATGGCATGGTCACGGTATTTGGGTCACACCTATAATCCTTCACAGAACCACATATCTGTTGCTGCTGGAAGAAACATCCAGCAGTGTTTTGACAGGGTCCCTGAGTTTGACTCAGAGAAGGGGAAAGGGAATGCCAAGCCATTACAGAAAGGATATCTGAGCCCTAGAAAAGCAGAAAGTGTGAAAAAGAAACTCAAAACAACTCCATCTTGATTGTGTTAGGTATAAGTTGAAGTAGAGATAGGCTTTGAGAGGTTTTCAAGATTACATTTCCCTAACTGCATCAAAGAACACCCCAAGATTCCCAGTGACTCCTATTTCCTGACATCAGTCTTGACGGTGTCATTGTTGGTTCATCAGAGAGGCATTGAACTTTTCCTTCTCAATCTATAATACGGCAATGGATCCTTGAGGTACCCTGCTGTCTACAGAACAAGTGGCTGAGGCATTGTTACAACATCAACAGCAGGTACAGCTATACAGCCAGTGTTGCTTCATTCTCCTAGAAGTCTACTGAAGAAGTTTTGGGTTGCATGGGGGCTCAAGACCATTTCCTGATTTTCACAGCCCAGTGTGAGTTGTTCATGGCAGGCAGGGAGTGGAATTTCCTACAGACCAAACCAAGATCACCTTTGTTCTTAGCCTGCTGAAAGAAGGAGCATTCCACTCATTAAGAACAACTGTGCCAGCTCAGACAACTTTCAGAATTTCATGCAAAGATTTCGAGCTGCATTTGACAATTTGGCCAAAAAAGCAACTGTGAATCAGGAAAGGAAAGGAACTTGCTGAATTTGTGATTATTGCTGATTTCCAGTTGCATGCCAAAGATGTATGTTGGAATAATTTTGCCCTGATTCACCAGTCTCAGGAAGGACTTTCTGAAGAATGAATTGGTGAGGTGAGGCACACCAGAGAATTTGGAAGAGTTATTTCAGCATTGCATGGTAATTCATGGTAGAGTTGTAGAATGGAGGGAATAACAGAGGGAGATGGTTTCACAGCCTTTTGTCAAACCTCCCTCTCTCCCTCTTGCCTGCCATCTCATGGCCTCTTTGGATTCCAGCAGTGCAAACCCATGCTGATAAGTGCAATGAAGAAGTGGAGAATTCTGCAGTGGAAAAACAACAAAGGTGGGACCTCGGATTGTGTTTTTACTGCAGTGAACATATAGTGGTGGCTTTCCTTGCTAAGTTTCCTTGCACACTTTCCTTGGAAAGTGTCATGCCTATGAAAATGTGGGCCACTTTGTGAATAAATGCCCAGACCATGCCAAAACTTTGATTTTAGTAACTTCACAGCCCCCTCCTTCCAAAAGCTATGTGGGGTGGCCTTCAGATAATTAAAGGAAGCTCCAACATCCAACACCAATTAATTGCATGTTATAATCTCCGTTAGTCTTCATATCTCCATGAGCTTGGAAATCCAGCTCTCACCTCTTTAGGCCTCTCATGCAACTGCCAATTTCATAGATAAGGTTATTGTTCAACAGTTTCACTTGCTCACATAATTGCAAAAAAAATCCTATAGAGGTGAATATGATTCATGGCAGACCTCTAAAATCATGTCCCATGCTATAACATATGACTCTTCTATAGCTGAGAATAAATTACCACAAAGAATTTTTGCAACTGTGTTTGACTGCTCTTTGCACACCGCAATTGTCTTGAGGATAAACTGGCTTCAGACGTGTATTTCTGATATTCACTGATACCAAGGAACCATATCTTTTCCTTTTCAAAAATATCAACAGCACAATTTGCAAGCATTTGCCTCATATCTTGCTCTGTTGCCTGCACTGCTTCTTCAACCTCCTTTCTTGCCAGAAAAGAATGCAGATTTTGCTGTTGTTTTGGGGGAAGAGGAAACAGATACCTTGCCTCTTCATTGGGCATGTCATTGTACCACTAACATAATATCTGAACCCAGATCCCTGCTAAGAGGCAATATTCCATGTCTACTCAAGAGTTAGCCACTTTACAAAAGCTTCTGGACAACAATCTAAAGAAAGGATTAATGTTCTCTTCTTCCTGTCCTGCATTTGCACCCTTATTTTATATAAAAAGGAAAGTTAAATTCTTCCTGACCATGATTACAGTATAGCCTTCTAAACTGTGACCATTAGGGACTATTATCCACTGCTTCTTTGCAGATCTGCTGTACTGTATAATGAAACGTCTTTAAATTGGACTCAAGAGGAGCTTACAGTTTGATTTAGATGTAAGAAGGACGTGAATTCTTAACAGCCTTTGACATTCAATATGGCAAATTTGAATACACCATAGCTGCCCTGCCATGATCTCCAGATTAATGAATGAGATATTCTTAGATATTTTGTCCATTTATGTAGTGGTTTATCAAGAAGTTTGATTTTTTCAGAAAACTTTTCTCTGCATTCTACCCAGGCCAATGCCTATGTGAAAACAAACTCTATACTAAGTTTTATTTATATTGTTATGTTATGTTATAATATAATAATACAATTATAATATAATATAATATAATATAATATTTAGTTTTTATGGCTGCCCATATCAAATTCATGACTCTGGGTGGCTAACAACAGTTAAAAACACCATGTAACAACATATAACAATAGAAGTAATACATATAATTGGCAATTGAGGTGAAAACCAAACAATAGACAGATCAGCATAACCACTGCATGGGCTCTGTCACATATCCAGATCCCAAGTTTGGTGACACAACCATGTCTTTAAGGCCTTGGGCCAGGGCCAATCTAATTTCCAAATGATATTTCAAAGGGCAGGTGCCACAACGGTAAAGGCTTTTTTCCTGGGTCTTGCCAGATGACATTCCCTAATAGATGTGACCTGGAGCACATCTCTCCTGCTGGATAGGATGGGATGGGTAGACATAACTGGGGAGAGACAGTCCTTCAGATAACCCAGCCTTATGCCATAAAGGGCCTTACTAGTCATTACCAACATCTTGTATTGAACCCAGAAGCCTATTGGCAACCAATGCAGCTTGCAGAGCAGAGCAGAGGTATAACATGCACTGATAGAGAAGTGCACATAACTGCCTATGCCAATGCATTTTGTTCCACATACTCTTCAAGAGCAGCTCCATGTAAAGCACATTTCAGTGGTCCATTCTGGTGGTGATCAAACCATGAGTGACCATGAGCAGAGCTTCCTAGTCCAGGAACAGGCACTATTGGTGCACAACATGAAGTTGTGCAAAGGTCCTCCTGGCCATGGTTGCTACCTATTCCTCAAACAGGAGCCACAAGTCCAGGAGAAGCTTCAAACTGCACACTGGTTCTGTTTTGGGGAGTGCAACCTCATCCAAAACTAAAGGTGGAAAGTCTCCAGAACCTGGGGGCCCTGGAACCCAGAGCCACTCAGTCTCGCTAGGGTTGAGTTGAAGCCTGTTGCTTCCCATCCAGCTTCTGAATAAAAGATGCTAATTTAAATGGTCTACTCAAGAACAAGACACCTTTCAGGGTCTGAAGAGTCATTTTCATCCTAGCCCTACTCAGACATCTGAATACTAGCCACCTCCTTTGTTGTGCAAACTGCTGCTTTGAATGTTGTTTTGGGAGCTGTTCTCCTCCAGTTTTTTTTGGAGGGGGGGCAGGATGTGGGGAGGACCTCTTACCCTGAGCTTTTTATTCAAGATTCCTCTTGGATGAACAGAACTCTGATATTTTCAATAAATAGTTGCTGGCACTAAAAGCAGTATTTCAATAATGGAGACATTTCGTAGTGGAAGCAACTCATCCAGCATAGGTGTGGATAGATCACAAGAATTTGAAACACCTACAAAAGGCACAAACCCTCATTCAATGTCAGATCAGATGAGCACAAATTTACCTGTGTGTCCATATTTATATTACCTAATATTTCTAGCTCATAAAATAAACTACTAGATGCCCTACCATGCAAACTTGAATTTGGCATTCCCCACTACAATTTTGAAACCTAGCAATTTTGCTGTTCTCCCTCCAAAGGGACACGCCAGAAAAGCCAGGGGTAGGGAGGTAGGCAGTAGATCTGTTGGACTGGATTCACTTAAAACATCAAAGACCCATATACTCTTGCAATACAGAGGGCACAAAGTAATGAAGACAGGGGAATATCCACTTTCTTATCAGTGCAAACATGGGTTATATATTATTTTGGTTGGCATCTCACACTTTGCCCCACCCACTCTAACCTTCTCAATCCTTAAGAATGGCAAATGAATCCACCTCATAAGCTGAGCACAGCTTCAGTCAATAACAGACTGAACAGTGGTGGAGCCACTGCACTAAAGATAGGCCATTTCTCCAATGGCAGTGTCCACTCCTCTGCCCATTATCATGCTTGGACAGCTTATAGCATTCACATGGACTAAGCTCACTTTCCCATCTATTTGCCCTTTGACCTAGGAGGCAGAGATTCTCTCTCTCTCTCTCTCTCTCTCACCTTTTTTCTCTCCTGCAATCTATCCCAAGCAGTTCCTTCATGCAGAAATGTGTGTTCGCTATTGAGTTCAATACTTTTGAAGACTGCAGTTGCAATCTGATTTCCTGATCCTCAGTCTCCTCCTTCCAAAATGCATGGAAAGATACGAACCTCACTGGCTTTTTATATTGTTCATGTGTGCATGTTGAGATATGGGAGGAAAAATATGCTTCTGAGGCAAAAGCACTTTTATTTCTGTATGCTTCATAGTCACAATCATCAAATGAAATCAAGAACATGTCATCAGAAAGATGGTTTGAGGAATACATTGTGTGCTTGCAGAAATGAGAGAGACATAATTGAAGATAAGATAATGTCTTCGTAGAACTGGTCCTAAATAGATCAATTGCTGCAAAAAGAGTGATTTTAACATTTATCTCAAAATTTCAGGATGGGCCTGAAATGGAACTATAATAAGAACATAGTCAACATCTGTGAAAACTAATGTTTGCACGGATGCTGATAATGGAAGGAGATAATTACATACTTGAAACTTAATCGTTGCAGGACATATCATGTTGGCTTTGTCTTTGGAAGTCAAAACCTTTTGTGTATCATGTTAAAATTAAAAAACCACAGGATAGGTCTGGCTATAGATAGTGAAGGTAAAAATGGTGGGATTTCCTAGCTTTATATACTGTCATTATTTTAGCAACCTAAAAAGAAATTTCCAAAAGATTCCATTAGGGACTGGACAAACGGCTCAGAGGGAGGATTCCTTCACACCATCTCCTGTCAGAGTCACTCCCTTGTCCAGTATGCAACCATGGGCCTGGCAGCTTTTCAAGGTCAATGGACAAATCAGAGACAGAAAATTTAGACAAAGTGGGAAGGTGTCCCCCTTTGTGCCCAGCAACAGCAATCGGAGAGACTGAGGTGGCTTCTTCCTAATGATCATTGTCTGGTAAGTTTAAAGGCAGTTCAGGGGATGGGGCTTGTCTGGGTATTTCATGTGGAATTGGCGGACAAGTTGTGGGGTGTGGATGTTCTTTGCCACTTCCCAGGATTGCTCGATGTCAGAGTAGCCCTTCCAGTGAATCAAATATTCAAACCTCCCCCTCCTGCATCTAGAATTCGAAACATCCTCCATCTCATATTCCTCTTCCTTGTTTATAAGAACTGGTCTTTCTCCAGTACAGTGGATCCTTCAAAAGCCGTGCTCAGCTTTTGAGGTGGATTAATTTGCCATTGTTAAGGATTGGGAAGGTTGGAGTTGGCGTGGCAAAGTGTCAGATGCCTGCTGCATCTGTGCAGCCAAAATAATATATATGACTCATGTTTGCACTGAGAACAAAGTGGATATTCCCTTGCCTTCATTACTATGTGCAAGAGTGATAGGAGCAAATATTGCCAACAGAACCTCACAAGGTGTCAGTGAAAAGTCTTAGTGTGAATTTATGGTGGCATTAAGGCAGATGGAACTCTGGAAGGACATTTAAGGACATTTGAGGTTGATAAGACTTTTGATTGCTGATTTCTGTGCAGTTTGAAAACTAGCACTCCTTCACTTGCATATTTAAATTTGCTTAAATTCTACCTCATTCTCTGGTGCTCATATCATTCCCAAATGCCATGCTGAGGAAAAATAGTGCATGAAATCAGATCTATACATGTTTGTACTAAGCTATGGAGAATTAGTCTTTCCCTCCTTAGCCTGCAGTGTGATGATGACCTTGGCTGATCTCAGAAGCTTAACTGTAATACATCTTGGATGGGAGACCCCAGTAACTAACAGAGAAGGCTAGATGGGAATTTGAAAAAGCATCCTAGATAAACCCCATGGGAACCACTTCTTGATTGTTACCAAGAAAGTCACATGGACATGTCCAGAAAATCACAAGGAGTTTACCTTTATTTTCACTTTCATCCCCGAGCATCATCCTCGCTTCCAGACACTGACACCCAGTCTCTAAGCCAACGTTCTTTCCCAAATAGTGTGTGGCATTCCATTAGCTCTAATGTCCTTTGATCTTTCTGCACTTTTATTCAGCCAGCTGCAGGATTTGTTTTCTGCAGTGCTCAAAGGCTGGCATGGTCTTTCAGAAATGATGATGTGCCACGACCTTTCCTTCCTTGCAGTTTCAGCAGAAGCAGACTGTCAGAAGGGCTTCTGTAACACCTCAGTCAAGATATCTCTTTTGTGAGTACAGAGTTTCAGCAAAAGTTTTCAGGAGGTTAAGTGGGGCAGCTACTTCAATAGGAGAAGTGCTTAGTGAGGACTTGCATAACTTTTTTACCAGCACACTGGCAAAAATGTCAGCTGGCTCTAATGGGGTCTTTTAACTGATCTCGGTACACAACCACCTACTGAGCAGCTGCAGATGATCTATCACTCTGTACTCTGCATGTCCTCAAGGAAAAAAAGGAACCACTGAGAATATATAGACTGCTGGATTCTTTCCAACTCATTATACAAGAATCCAGTTTTAAACAGTAAACTGTTAACGTAGGAAATATTTCAAACGATGCTCCGATTTTTAACCATAATGCACTGGTGGTTTCACATTGTCAAAGAAGCGAGAACTCAATTATTTTGTTCTGAGTTTGGGTGCTGGGTAACATTCAGTGTTCTGCAGGCAGGCCACGACTCGCACAGCAGGACCATACTTTTTCTCCTTTCCTTGCAACCCTTTTGTGCTTTCAAATTCTGCTCTGACGGATCCGTCAATTTTCTGGAGCTGTTTTTTTTTTTTTTTTTTGGAGGGGGTGGGGGCAGAGTGGGTGGAAATACAGAGGGAAGAACAACCTGCTGTCTTGGAAAAGCTGCTCCCTCTCTACCTAGCTCAAATTATCAACTCAAATGACCTCACATTCTGGCCAAGGGAACATGCACCAGAACTAGGAAAATTTGAACTTGAAATTATGAGAGAGAGAGTAAGTCACCACACGGCTACTGTAGCTATTCTTCTTCTTATAGTCTTTGCAACATGTTCTGACCACAAAGTAAAACTATTTTATAGGATGAGTGATGAAATCAAATCAGTATGCCTCTTAAAGCATTTGTCTGAGATTGTTCATTATCTGGTAAGTGTACATCCCTACTTACATATTGATTAAAGGTCTTCACTTTCTCTTCAAGGGTCTGCTTTTTTCAAGCATGGTTATACACTGCATTTTCTGCTGCTAATATTGAAGAAAAATGGATTTTGCTGGGAATGAGTAATTGGATGGAAGAAAACAAATAAAGGAAAAATACCAGTTATTGTGTGCTTACACAAACCCAAAAGACTCCTTTCTGAGTTTTGTTTTATTTACAGCCTTTTCCCTTCGACATAATGGAAAACATGCTCATACCCATCTTTGCTGATGTATAAAAACTGCCACAGCACCTCGCATTACCCAATAATTCACAGCAGAAACGGGAAGGTAATTGGCACTTGACGCCACCTATGAATCGATGCAAATCACTCAACAGTACATTGATTGCAGAAATTAGTTAATTCAGGAGGAATATGATAATCCTCAAATCCAGGCATAAATCTTTCCAAAACCTGCATGCATTACTGCCATTGAGCCAAATGATAGATATCTATCAGGCTGCTCAACTCCCTGCACTCCTGATTTAGATGCTAGTCATCCTCCTGCTTTCACTGAAATGGATATATATCCCTATTAAATCTGCCAAAGAGAATCCAAATGGCAGCATTCAATAATATTGGGGTAATCTGTTGCATTTATTTACTGAGCCTCTTCTAAGGATTATAAATCCCCAATTACATGGTGTTGCTTCCCTCATTATTTATTTTAATGAGAACTAACGATGTTGCAAGGGTATCTGTAAGAATGGTTGTCTCCCTCTGCTATCAATCTATGTCTGTCATGGCACTCTCATCCCCCTGTTGCCATGGAGGTTTGAAGAAAAGATGCTAAACTCTTACAGAATGGATTCCTTGCCCCATTAAAGACCATTTGTGGCCATCTTAGATGGTCTTTGAAATGACCCTGTCAGAACAGAAAGCATTTTATGTACTATAAAGTGTTGGAGCTACAGCTATCAATCTCAGTGATACTTGTGAAGTCAGCTCATTTTTAAAAATAATATGATATTTTTAGATAATGCTGGTGCCACCAGTGCTGGAGCTCTCTCCATAAGCCAAGCATGCTTGAATTTTCTCTCTTGGCCCAGAGGTTACAGGGATAACTCTTTATTATTAGTCTTAATATATTGTAAAACATCTTTTAAAAAGTAATTTGCCAAGTTGCATAAGGGGCTGCCTTGAAGTCCAAAGACATCTTGAGCTCATGTGCAATTGTGTAATTCTTGGAATCCTGGCCTATGTGGACAACTTTGTCCTCTGAAGAACATTCTCCCATTGATTAGAAGATTTTATTTTAAATGTTTAGATTAGGGGCACATGTTTATTCATAGAAGGGTAGGTGAACTAGCAAAGCACTCTATTTTTCCCAAGATCCATCCTCTCCTAGGAATACTTCCCTTCCCTTCCCTTCCCTTCCCTTCCCTTCCCTTCCCTTCCCTTCCCTTCCCTTCCCTTCCCTTCCCTTCCCTTCCCTTCCCTTCCCTTCCCTTCCCTTCCCTTCCCTTCCCTTGAATATACAGTCATAGCACTATTCTGATGTTTTCCTAACAGCATGTTCTTGTTGACTCTTGCTGCTTTAAAGTCCCTGAGAAATCATCTCAGATAAATTGGCTTTGGAGGTCTGAGGAAGCTTTGATGTTGGTAATCAGAGGAAAGAGAGAGAAGGAGAGATCAGAAAACCTATGAGACAGATGGCTGCCTATAGTTGCTGATGTTTCACAGAGTCTGGTATTCCTTTCTGAGGCCCCGTCCAGTGCTAATGACCACATATCTCCTGGCACCTTCTAGATCTTGAACATAATTTAGTTTACTAAAATCTTTCATGCTTGTTCCAAACTGTTTTATAAATGTGATGCTCTAAACAATTATACATTGCAGTACTAAACCCATGTACTGGACACATTAACCAGAAATACAGTTCTGCTATGAAACAACTAAAAACATAAAACATAAAAGTATTAATAGTGGAAGTCATAAAATTTAAGATATTATAACTGAACACATGCAATATTACTAAAGTTAGCATTCCTACCTTTCTTCTATGAAATGACTGATAAAGTTTTGAAGTATATCATTAGCCTCCTGTGATTGACCCAAACTCCTTCTATTAATTAATTTTGTATGAGTGTGCCTTCAAGTCAATCTTGACTCCTGGCAACTGCCTGGACTATTTCCTGCAGTAATCTTGGCAAGATTTTTCAGAAGTGGCTTGCCATTGCCTCCTTCCAAGGGCTGAGAGAGAGTGACTGGTTTCAAAGTCACCCAGCTGGTGAAGACTTCCATGGAAGCAATGGCAGACTAAAGATAGCTCTGCTTTCAGTGAAGCCAATGACCATGGTGGAATGAGGGGCTGGTGAATGGATCTGCACCTCTAAATTCCTCTCCAGATAAAGGGGAAGACCTGAGATTACCCACAAGCACTCCATATAGAGGCTCCTCATGAGGACACCATAAAACAGTGGTCTCCAGCAAGTTTTTTGCTCTGGGAGCTGAGAGAAAGTCAGCTTTGCCCGAGCCATGGTTCGGAGCCTTCAAACAGACACTGGGTTTGCCCACTTTCTTTCTTAATCACTTCTGGAAATTGCTTGTTAACTGCTTTTTGGATTTTAAGAACCTTCAGAACAACAGGTTTCATGACACTGGGTGATTCTTCTTCAATCCTTAGTGAAAGAAGTTTCGTGTAAGTTTAAGGAAAAAATCTGAAATAAACAGCAAAAGGGTTGATTTTGGAAAATGTTGATTTTGGAAAGTTATAAATGGAGTAAGTTGTCAGATGGATTGGAAATAAGATTTTGAAATTAATTATAAGAATCCTTTCTGTGAATCTAAGTTTAAGAAATCTTCCCATGGGAAAATGTTGTGGATTAGAGAAAAACATGATAAGAGGAGACTTTGAAGGCTGGATGCTAGAGGCAACCAGAAAGAACTAAAGATTATAATTAAAGGAGAAGAGACGCACTAATACAGAATGGAGAAAAATATTTTAACTTTGGACAAATTCAAGGATATTTGGGAACAATGCACTCAGAAATTTCTTTTAAGACTGCCTGCTACCATAAAAATTGGTCTAAAAGAGAATACAACTGGATTTTTCTTGACCAGGACTAAATGACGAGGCTTTAAAGATTTGTTTATAGATAAGATATGGGAAGAAGAGAATTTTTGTTGTATTTTCAGAGAAAGTGATAAACTATGATGTTAAAAATGAAGGAAAGATTACAAGGTTGGCTTATTTGATTAAGGTTAAAATATAGATGTTATTATTTCTGGTATGTGTTAAACTTATGAAGGAGTTTCTGAGAGAAGACAAAGAGAAAATGATAAGAAATCAGCTTGTGGGACACTATTTGAAAGGATTAAAGATCAAGTTTCTTAACATGTTGTTGTTTCTGGTAGCTCTTAATAGATTTTTCTTGACTAGGTTTGAATGAGGAAGCTTTAAACATTTGTTTATAGATAAGAGATAAGATAATGGAAGAAGAGGTTTTTTTGTTGTATTTTTAGAGAAAATGATACGTTACTGTGTTAAAAGTAAAGGAATATAAAACTGATTATTTGATTAAGGTTAAAATATATATGTTGTTATTTCTGGTAACTCTTAATGGACGTTTGCTGATTAGGGGTGAATGATGAGGCTTTATAATTTATTTATAGATAAGAGATGAAATATGGGAAATATTATAGAAAAGGTGATAAGTTACTGAAATTGTACTTGACTTGATGAGGGGGGAAGTCATTTCTTTATATATCTTTTTTTCTTTTCTCTTTATCTTTTTTTCTTCTTTTCTTTTTCTTTGCATTTTTTTTCCTTTTTGTATTTTTCTTAGTGTGTATTGGTTTTTATCTTTGTATTTTTAAACTTTAATAAAGAGTATTATTTTTTTTAAAAAGTGACCCAGCTGGCTTCATGCTAAGGCATGACTGGAACTCACAATATCCCAGTTTAAACACTACACCAAACTATCTTACATTAATTTTAGGTGTGTAGAATGAGCTTTGGGAAGATCTGGCTTGACCTGCAACTGCATATGTAACTGCATTACTGCAAATAAGTAACCTAAAGTTAACGATATAAATGCAATTACTCCTATTTTCTTTTATTTCTATGACCTATAAATCTCTGATCCTTACAGAGCAGCCAGTCCTTGTTGGTAAACAAAAAAAGTAAACATGTCTCCTCTGATATAAATTAGAGACACAACTGACAAAGATCCCATTGTAATAAACTATCATCTGGGCTAGGGCTTGCTCCCTGTTTATATACTGTAGCTTGCCCTGCCAGTTTTGGTGGGAATGTGGTTTTCTCCTTGGTAGTTCCTTGATTAGGGTGTTGCTTTCTGCTTGTTTGTTTGCCTGGTGTCAATCCCTGCTTATCTGAGTGTTGGCTGCTGGAGAGGATGTGTTCTGGTCTTTTTGTTACTACTACTGTAGTACTGTATATAAGCTACTGTATATAAACTACTATATATAAACAGGGAGCAAACCCCACACTCTCTAGCACTGATGATGTTACCTAGTCAGGTAATGAAACGTCTGCAAGCAAACAACCAAGTTCAGAGAGCACCAAGGACTCCACAGTTCAACCCTGAGCTACATACATTCTCTTCTATCCGAAGGTGATGAAGATTATTGTGACAGTAACAAAAAGGAATAAAAGTCAATAAAAGACTATATTAAGGCACAAAATTCTAACTAAACCCCTATTAAACTTTTGTACGTGATAGCAGAGTAGTTGGTTAGCCAAGATTACCTCTTTCTGTAAGTTCATTTGTTTCAAAGACCAAATTAACATAATTGTTATACTCACTTTTCTATGCAAGCTACTTTATGATACAATTTTATACAAATTTACTAGTGTATCTTAGAAGTGTTTGGCCAAGAGCTAGAAGAGAGATTGAATTTTAATGTATACTGTATGGATGCATTAGGGCTAATCCACAAGTGAAATACTAAGTGAAATTTCATGCCATTCATCCTGCTTCTATTGTAGTTGTAAAACCCTGACTGCTCTTCTGACATTTTTGCTGTCTTACTGTCTGTAAGCCACTGAGACAATACAAAGAAGTACCCAGCTTCCCTATGCACTTGCAGCTTTGGAAAGTGCCTTCTTGGTAGTGCCCCCCTCCCCCTTATAGAACACCTTGTCCCCAGAAGTAAAAGCAACCCCAGTGCTCCTTGCTTCCAGGAAGAAAGTTAAATCGGTCCTTTTCAGAGAGATTTTGGCCATTAGTTCTGTTTGGATGACTGACACAGATGATTGTAGTTGAGGGTTTTTAGAGTTGTTGTTTTGTATTGTATTTTGAATTATTGTACATCACCCAGTTATAGATGGGGTGTGTGTGTGTGTGCTTTCCAGTCAGTTTTGACTCCTGCTGACTGCCTGGACAAGCCTCTGCAGTTTTCTTGGCAAAATTTTTGGAAGTGGTTTGCCATTGCCTGCTTCCTAGGACTGAGAGACAGTGACTGGCCCAAGGCCCCCCAGCTGGCTTTGTGCCTAAGACAGGACTAGAACTTATGGTCTCCCGGTTTCAAGCCTGATGCCTTAACCACTACTCCAGACTGGCCCTCTTTGGGGGCATCTTAAAAATATTGTTAATATTGATGGGGACATCTTAAAAATATTGTTAAACAAACAAATAAATATGATTCCTCAAGGTAACTGAGACATGGCTGATAGACTTACATGCAGTGGAATTGTTATAACTCCACCGGCAGGTTTGCCTTCAAGTGGAAGAAAAAGAGCATCTTGTTAGTTTTCTCTCTTTCTACAAAAGTTGTCATCATTGTGGCTCAGCAGTGAAGTGAATGAGCAAACAAACACTCCAGGGTAAGAGTGTATAGCAAATATATGCCACATTTTGCTTTGCTTTGCTTTCACTGGCAAAAAACAAAGCAAAATGACACATTGGGTCCACTGAGAATGCATCCAGTCACCTAAAACAGCAGGATCAAACTGGAAGAAGGAAGCTAAGGCAAATAAGGTTATCGGGTAAATACGCTACTTCAGTGGCAATGACCATAGAAGGTTGGGCATCCTTCGCGGATTAGAATCTGGCACAGATCTTCATTAAGAAGTAAGCCCTGAACTAATGCAGGAGATCCCCAATGGCATAACGTAGCATTTGTAATCAGAGGGGTTGTTTCATATATATAACATATGATAAAATGTTGAGTAATAATAGTGGAGAGCTTTTAGTGGAATTAGCAGACTATGGTTTGGAGTTCTATCAGAGACAAATGATGCCCTGAAACTGTTATGAGTAGATCTGACTCATTTCTTATCATTAGATGCTCATCCAATAGTTTCTGATCTGCCCAGGGAGTCCTTTGTATATTTCACATTTGACATTTTGGGCACACGCATTTCATTTCTCTCCCCCTCTTTAATGCTGCATACTTAAACCTCTATGCATTTATGTATTTTCACAGACCTGGTTCAGGGGACTTGTTAGGTAAGATCACCTTTCACTTTGCTTCCGTTATAACCAAGAAGCAGCAAGAGCCAGGTTGAAATCTTTTGTTAGCTTCAGCTTTGCATAACGATATGTTCGTGCCAGTTCTCACTGGTTTGTGAAGAAGACAACTTCTAGGAGGAAAGCAAGCTGCTACTGCAATCTAGGCAAGTGTCTTATTATTATTTTTCAATATATTTCTTTATTTCTATTTCTATATCCATAAACCTCAGCACAGGATACAATCAATAACATCAATCAACATAAAACCATATACTTCTAATAAGCTGCAGAATAAATTGGCAAATAAAATACAAGTATATTATAAATAATAAAACTCATAGACTTTGTGAACAATCTTAACTTCACACTTAAACAAGAGTAATGGCAGGTCTCCTTAAGGAGGGCTTTCTATAAGCAGGAAGTCATAGCTGAGAAGACATTCATGTTATACTGTTATAATGTACTATCACATGCTGCTCTCACTGGGAAGATAGCGAAGAGTCCCCAATCCCGGCAGATGTTAATACTTGGGCAGGTATGCTCTTTAAGAGAGGAATCACACATAAGCTAATATATCTATATCTATATCTGTGCGATAATGATGTGGGCTGTATATGTGCCAAGAGCCTGTACTTGGCTCTGTTTGTGTGTGTATGTGTGTTTTTAACACATGGTAAAGGCCAATCCATACCACCACTTTTCTTGATTTGGGAGGAACATATGTTGACATAACAGCCAGTTTGGTGTAGTGGCTAAGGCTAGAAACTGGGAGACTGGGAGTTCTAGTCCCACCTTAGGCATGAAGCCAACTGGGTGACCTTGTGTGAGTTGCACCCTCTAAGCCCTAGGAAGGGGGCAATGGCAAATCACTTCTGAAAATCTTGCCAAGAAAACTGCAGGAACTAGGCCAGGCAGTTGCCAGGAGTTAACACTGACTGAAAGGCACCCACACACCCACACCCACACTTCCATTTTTATTTAATGGAAGATAATTTATTCAAGTTAATTTATTAAAGGGGGGGTGATGACGACAAATAAGTTAAATATATTTGGCAATAAAGCACTGGCAGCTCTTTGAGGGCCACATTTCTCTCAGACTCTATGAGCCTTTGTTTTTTCCCCCAAGGCAAGTTTAGATTGCCAGGGAGCTAGCCCTGAATGAGATTGAAATCTGTGTGCTGCATCAGAACCTCATAATGGATCCAAGAATTCAGTTGCTGGAGAGGCAGTGATCTGCATTGTTATGCAACATCTTGTGATTCTCTTGTTTTCTTATTAGTCCCTTCCCTTGGAGAAAGGCCACAACTTTCTCCTAAAAAAGAGTTTTTACTTGCCTGTGCATATTCACCCAAAGCATGTTGCAGCCTAGAATTTATAAGGAATCTATGGATATTTGAATTTTTCAAAACATACACTGCTTTGTTTTTTATTTCATGTCTTTCTATAAACTGGAGTGATGAGTATAAGGTTTTGGAATACAATGAAGATTCAGACTGCAATCTTAAACCTAATGGGATTTACTTCTGAGCAGACATTTTAAGATTGCATAGTCAGCTGATTAAATCCACCCTGAGTGTTCTGAAAGAATTTGTGTGTCTTTTGTAAAAGCATAAAGAACTATTGGGTTTAATAGAACTTAAGGACTTAGGGAATTTCATCTCCAGATGAGCAGAAAAGGGGTTGGGGGAATGAGGAAACATGCACCCTAATTAACTTGTGGCATTTCATCAGACTAAGATGAAAAAACAAAATGCCATTTATTAGAAGTGTTTTCCAGATTCTTCAGTTACCCAAAGAAGTAATTTGTGTTCACGATGAAAACTGTTTTAGTTCTTAAGTAGAATTATCTTCAAAAGCTTTGGAAAAAATAATTGCGGCTTCTATGGCACAATTTCAAAGAATGTGTAACTCTTAAGGGGGAAAACTTGGTCTTTTGATGGCATAAATAATATCTAGCACACTTCCAAATGTAAGACATTATTGCTCATTAACTGAAATTCCAAACAAACGGTAAAGTGATTTTATTCATCTACTCATTCATCCAAAAATTATATTTATATCCTGTCTTTCCCTGAAGAAACTAAAAGACACTTACATGGTGTCACCCCTCATTTATCCCCTCACTGACAACCTTCTCTGATCATTATGATTTATACTTTAATCAACAAAAAACCATATTTGAAATATTGCGTTCTTTTCCAGGCTGACAGAATGTTTTTTACAACTCAAAAACTTGTGGAGTTAAGTTATGCAAAACCTTTTTACAAGCTGCCAATCTGGAGTTTATTAGTATGATACCATCAAAATTTCACCTTGAAAACTCAAATAGGTCACATAACCTACTGAACATGTAGTGTGGCTAGTAGACAACTGAATTTTATCCTATCCATATCAGACTAAAATGCCTTCCTGATATACTGATCAGTGTTTTCCATCTTTTTAAATAGTTATAGACCATTCTCCACTCAATTATTGCAAGGACACTGACAAAGCATCCAGGCAGAACCAAGCTAACTCAGTCAGCTACCCAGTCATGATGGAAGGAACTTCCAATGCTTTGCAGCCATGGAGATGTTTCAAGGAGACACTTTAATTAAAGGCGTCTTGAAGCAAGTACCCCCTGAAGCTCTTCATAGCCTCAGAAAATAGACTAAATCATTGCGGTTAACTTTTTTTCAAGTGATCAAGTATTTAGAATCTGTACACTATACTCCTCTATGCTGCTTTTGGCCTACACATAGATTCCTG
The DNA here is from genome assembly GCA_030867105.1 of Liasis olivaceus. Taxonomy (NCBI): domain Eukaryota; kingdom Metazoa; phylum Chordata; class Lepidosauria; order Squamata; family Pythonidae; genus Liasis; species Liasis olivaceus. The sequence goes on from CM061349.1 coordinate 68,459,333, forward strand.
TGCCAATATGCTCATGAAAAGAGTATTCCTGGACCAAAAATGTAGGCCAGGATTGATTATATTTGTAAGTCACAGGCTGCCATTGTGTTTGATAGGTTTACCATGGGTGGAGTGATAATGCAGATGGAGGATAGGACCATGCAGATAGGTACATTTCCCAGGTTTCCCTTGTTTGAGGATGAGGGGCTTTCTTCCCCTGTGGTAAGGCTAAGACTACCTGTTTGTGCATTTCCCAGTTCAAAGGGGCAGAAAACTGCACTATCAGTGTTGAGTAACCATGGTTAAAATTATTTTGGGGTCTGTAAATAAAGGTTCTGAAGGCCACACATATGCTAGGCAGATCGCTTCTGATTAAATACAGAGATTGTTGCATCTTCTCAAGTAATCTTAATAATTAAATTAAATTAAATTAAATTAAATTAAATTAAATTAAATTAAATAGATCAAACCAATCTCTGCCATTGCCCCTGCCCTTTGAAACATCCTCCCCCCAGAGATGCAGCAGGCCCCTACGCTCCTGGCCTTCTGGAAAGGATTAAAGACCTGGCTCTGCCAGCTTGCATGGGTTGATAACAATCTTACCGAACCCTGGGGGTGGCTGGCACCTTGATGACACTCCCTGAGTGACTGCCAATTATTCTTGGATCTATTTATTTTCTATTTATTAATAGTAGATTGTAATTTTGTAACTTTAATTGATTTTAACTGTTTTGTAAACCGCCCAGAGTTATTTCAATAAGATGGGCAGTGACAAATTTGATATATAAATAAATAAAATAAAATAAATAAATCCAACCTGGACCTTCCTTACACTGGCTTGGTACTACACCTAAACTTGCCACATTGTCACCTATAGAAAATATCTTTTCCCCCTCTATCTGTTATCAACAGCTATCCACAGTAACATATTAAGGGACTTCATATATTGTATTGTGTCATGAATAAGCACTATGAAACCCTCCCAAAGAAGTAGTATCTGGGATCAGTAGCTTCAGTGATTCTGAGAGCAATGCCAGCAGAAAATTGAACTTCTGCTAGTCATCCCTACCATTAAGGTCTCAGGAGAAGTAAATCAAAGTGTAATCCACAGCTGAATCTTTGTGAGGGACATCTACCCACCTAAAAGGAACTCCAAAATCAAACTTAGAAGAAGGCAGTGGGAAGTCAATTCTGCATTTGTATGGACAGGGCTGAAATGTGCTAGATGACGAGACCACCCCCATGGGTGTCTGCAGTGGGGCAAATGATGAAACATGCATTGCTACTTTGTGATGAAAACTCTGTGGTATAGATATCCCTGCTCCCTTTCCCAGTACCAGGTAAGAAGACACTCCTTTAAATACTGGAAAAGAATGCTAAATGTTCTCAAGTAGATATGGAGGTGACAATGTGGCCAGATCAAAGCCAAAGTGAAATCTAGTTATTAATGATGCTACTACTGAAAGAGAATTTCTTGTATTACAATAACACATATTCAGGTAGTCCTCACTTAACAATGGTAATCAGGACTGGAATTTCCATTGTTAAGTGATGCAGTTGTAAAGCATAACATCACATGACCATGCCGCTTAGTGACGGCAGTTCCTGCACTTCCAGTTGCTGTCATTAAATGAATCCCATGACATTGTTAAGCATGACATCATGTGGGTGCCATTTGTGACCTCCTGCTGGCTTCCACATCGACTTTGCTTGTCGAAAGCCAGCCTTGAGGGTTACAAATGGTGATGACATGACCATAGGATGTTGCACTCGGTTGTAAGTACCACTTGTTCAATGCTGTCGTAAATTCAAACACTGAACAAGTGGTCATTAAGTGAGGACCAGATGTAATTCTGTAGGTATTTATGAACTGGCTAATTGGTAGAATTCACCACTCCCCCCACCCCCTGTTTTAGGTTTCTGGGAATTTTGAAGAGTTCTAAAATGCTTAGGATCACTTGATTTATGTGATTTTTATGAATTTAAGTGTTTGTTTTAGCTTACTGTAGATGTTTTAATTTTGAGTGCCTTGTTTATTGTTGCATTTAATTAGTTTAAACCTCTAAGAGTCTGATTGATTGAGGTGGATGCAAATGTGATTAATAAATAAATAAATGCTTGAAATATCAAGCTAGAAAGGATAAGAAAATAGCAAGAAAAGAAAAATGACAGGGAGTTTTAAGAAGATCATTGAAAGCAGGAAAATTTACAGCTAAGAACTACTAGTAATGGTAAACAGTTCAATGAAGGTGTCAACAGAGAATGCATCTGCTGTAAAAAAGGCCAACAGCATGTTAAGGATAATAAGAAATGGTATTGAATAGGGATGCCAATATCATAATGCAATTACATAAATCAATGGTGTGACCACATATGGAATATTGTGGGCAGTTATGGTTGCCACACCTCACAAAGAATATATGGAGCCAAAGAAGGTTCAGAGGAGGGAAATTAAGAAGATCAGGGCTGGAGTAGCTTCCCTATGAGAAAAGGTTACAACATTTGGGATTTTTTAGTTTAGAAAGGAGGCAAATGTAATGGTATGTGGGAAAAACCTTGGGAGGCAAGGTGAAGAGAAGCTGCCTAGGGAACAGTCAGATAAGAGACAGCAGAGCCCACCGCTAGATAGTGGGCGGAGCAAGAGGCTAGACCCTCCCTAGTCTCTTGGACTGTAAAGGAGATGGAGGGAGAATTGCACTTTCAGACTTGCAAGATTCTGTTAATTTAGCTTTGCAATAAAGTAGAATTAGCTTATCTGGTTGTGTTTCCTGTCTGGTCTGCCTGGTAAGGTTGACAGCAAATGGGAGGGTGATTGGAGTGTACAAAATTATGCATTGATAAAGCAGACAAGAAGAAGCTACTTTCCCTTTCTAAAATTCCAGAGGTCACCCTATTCAATGAAATTGAATCTTGGAAGAATCAGGATAGGCAAAAGGTTTTTTTCAAAAATACAATACATAATTCAACTCTGGAATTCCCTACTATGAGATGTGGTGCTGGTTACCAGCTTGGCTGCTTCAAAAAAGGGTTGGACCAATTCATGGAAGTCATGGGGATCAATAGCTATTAGCCTTGATGGCAGTGCAGTTGCCTCTGAAGACCATTTGCTGGAAAACTAGTGGGCTTCCTTGTGTAGTTGGTTGGTCACTGAGAAAAGACTGCTGGATTAGATGGGCCAGGGATCTGATCCAGCAGGGTACTGCTTATGTTCTTATGGAAGAGCTCTAATAGAGACAAGTGAGGTTTATTTATTTATTTATTTTAAAGGTTTAAGGTATTAATTAATTTATTAATTAAAGGTTGAAAGAGGATGGAAAGATTATACTGAAACTCTTTACAAATTGATTATAAAATGACAGAAACATTTGTACAGACAGAATGTTTTCAGGATCTGACTCCACTAGGAAGTGAGGTATGAGAAGTAACAGAACAGCTGTCCATGGAAAAACATCAGGCACAGATGAAATACCCATTAACTGTTTAAACTGTAGGAGAAGAGACACTTGAATGTGCTGTTCTAGATCAACAATAAGGACAAGACTCAGTGGCCTAGAAACTGAAGAAGATCAGTGTATATCTATACTGAAGAAGACAGCTGCAAGAGAATATACAAATTACTGAACCACTGTAATAATTCATCATACAAAATTTAGTCTGAAATCTTACAAAGAAGAATACAGCTATATATGGAGAGAGAGGGAGAGAAATACCATGAGATGTGGATTTATTCTCTGTAGCTCCTGAGGATAGGACAAGAACGATTGATGGAAGCTTTACAGAGGGAGATCTAAACCTGAAATAAGATCGAATTTTCTACCCATGAGAGCTATTAAGTAGTGAACAGCCTGCCTTCTGGAGTTGTGGGTGTTCCATCACTGGTGGTTTTCAAGCAAAGATTGAAACCATTTGTCTGGATGGTTTGTGAATACCTGCCCTGGGCAGGTGGATTGGACTACAAAATCTCCTAGGTTACTTCCAACCGTAAGATTCTATGATTGTATGAAGAGGCAGGTTTCTGAAAAGGCAGATGGTCATGAGATCAGACAGCTAAAATATATAAGTATAATACCTTGTTTTATAGCAGATGTCTTGTGAATATATTATAAGTATGGCAGGATTGGAAGGGATAACAGCTGGAATCAAAATCGAAGGTCATATGCTAAAATATCTGGGTTAATCTTAAATATTAAGAAAACAAAGATAATGTTAACTAGCATGCTTATGAGCTCACAGTTGATGAGACAAAGTGAAGGTATTAAATCATTTTTTCTTAGATTCAAGAATAGATAAAAGTGGACAGTGTGCTGAAGAAGTAAAGAGGAGTTTGATTCTAGGGAGGAAGGCAGTGACAATGTTAGGCAAGATCATATGGACATCTCTAATAAAGATCAGAATATGAAAGCTATGCTTTTTCCAGTTTTAATTTATGGCTCTGAAAGTTGGATGGCTAGAAAGAGCTATCTTAATGGCAAGAATGAGATGATGATGATGATGATGGTGATGATGATGATGGATAAAGTTGACGGATAAAATCAAGACTATCCCTGGAAGAGCTGCAGATTATTGCTGGGGAAGGGTCACGATGGAGGGCATTTGCCCACATAGGTCCTAGGGGCCAGGCCCAACTCATTCATACCTAAGAAGGAAACAAGCCTGCTGTGTTATTGCAGAAGATTATTGTAATAGTGATGAGGAATAGATGGTGTGCCCTATTTTCCTCTGGGCTTTTCTGTCTAAAATGACTTCTCTTCTGTATTCATGTGCATGACATGTCTCGGTAAGGCTTTAGGTTTTTCAAAAGCAAGCTTCTGGCCTTCCATCCCCTCCATCTGTTTTTCTTAGTTTAGCTCATTCCCCCTCTCATGATGCCACCTAGCTCAACAGCATCATGCCCTTTCTTTCCAAAGTGTTATGCCAGCTCCAAGGTCAGCCACCTGTGGCCAGGAGGGTTTGAGATAAGAACTGGTTATGTCTAACATGCACTTTTGTTACCTGAGAGGCAAGAAGTATAAATGTGCTTAATTAGAAGTATGAATAATTGCAATAGCGTACTATATAAGCTTTTAAACCCTTTCTGGGAATGAGATTCAACATAGACCAGTCACTGCTATGTGCTAGATAGTTTAATCTGTGGAAAGCTTGTGGTTGCCTCTGACAAGGAAGGGCCTAAAAGAACATGAGATTCTGCTCCATATTCATATTCCTCTATTGAAAGTTGCCAGTTCTTGTTGCTGTGTTTGTGGATATTTCCTTTACCTGGCAGTAAAAATTGTTATTCTTTGCTCTGCTTTGTTTGAAAAATCATTTCAACTTCTCCCTCATTTGGGTGTTCATTGCCTTCAAGTTCATGAACCTACTGCATACACTGTTGTGACAAAACAAAAAACTGTAGAAATGTCTGCATCTCTGTGGGTACAAATTAAACTTTAACTTATCCATATCTCATAATTATGGAAGTGGCTTTGCTATAATAATTTTTCATAAAAGCTTATTTCTCAGCCCAAACATTTTTCAGTTAACAATTTTCCATTTTTCACTATATGAATGTTGTTCTTTTTTGGAGACTTCCGGTGAAGACATGGCAAGCTAGATGTCCCTGAAGGAGTGGGGATGGCATTACGGTTGAAATCAGCAGCCAGAGGATGGATCCCGGCTGCCGAAATCTCTCTTGAGGAAAGAGAAATTCTGGGATCACATATATGTAGTTGGGACTGCTGCTACTCATGAGTAAACCACAAGAACTGGGGGGTTTGCAATCAGCTGGTGAAAGGAGCAGCTGGGAGTCAAGGGATTCCATCTATGTCCACAACTGTAATATAGTCTATATGGACATAAGGCTCAGCCGAGCTTCATGTCTTCATCACCTTTAGAATTGCTTTTTTAACTGTTTTTTAAACATTAAGAACCCTGAGTCTGATTATATTCACTGGGTGAGTTTCCTTCAATCCTTAACAAAAAAATTTCAAGTATGACTTTAAGAACTTAGCAATTTTGGGGAATAAATGGCAAAAGGGTAATTAGAGTGTTATTTTTGGAAAGTTATAAATGGATTAAGACCTAAATGCTTGAAATGGGATTTTAAAACTAATTGAATGAATCCTTCCCATGGGAAAACGGCTCATGTTTTGAATTACGAAAAAAACAACAATATGATATGATGGGACTTTAAAGGTTGGGTACTAGAGAACTGAAAGGAAGCAAGGTTTTAATTAAAGAAGAACATCTATCTGACTTGTTAACACAGAATGGAGCAAAATATGGAATGTACTGAAGGATATTTGTGAACAATGGATTCAGAAGTTAATTTTAAGGATGTCTGCCATTATAGATAGACTCTGTCAATGATATTATGGAAGAGGAACATGTTTTACAGGATAAGACCAAAACAGATCTGAATGTGGATTTAAAAATGACAGGCTACAAGAATGATCTGGAAAAAGATAAAATACTGGTTATACAAATGAAACCAATTGATGTTTCAATAATTAAAAGGGACATACAAACAACTAATCAGGAGAGTGACTTGGATCATTTTCCTATATTGGATTTACAAAGGAGACCTATTAAAGTTTTGAAAGACTTGGTGAGAAAAAAGAAAAGAAACCAAGTTCTAGGTCATTATTTGAAGGGATTAAAGATCAAGATAATTAAAAGTAAAGGGAAAGAATATTAACCTAGTTTATTTGATCAAAGTTAAAATAGATACATTGCTATTTCTGGTAACCCTTAATGGACTTTTGCTGACTAGGACTGAATGACAAGGTTTTAAGGAGATATGAGATATGATATGGGATGAAGAGATTGTTTGTTGTATTTTAAGAGAAAGTGAAAAGTTGTTAAAATTGTTTATACTTGTTGAGATGAAGGGGGAAGTTACTTCTTTATATTTCTTTTTTCATTATATTCTTATTCTCTTTTTTCTTCTCTATTCTTTACTTTATATTATTCTTTTTTCTTTTCTGCACTTTTTCTTTTTTCTATTTCTTCATGTTTTTGTAGTTTTTTATCTTTATAACTGTAATATTCAGTAAAATTATTTGAAAAATAACATTTTTTAATATTCAGTATTGTTGTTTTATGTGTAAATGTTAACCAAAAAACAAAACAAAACAAATTGCATTAAACCAAGCCCTGTGTGTTGAAAACACAATTGATTTAATAAAGACAGTTTAAAATATTTCCCCCACTTATTCTTTCCCATTTAGGATTTTGCAAAATGAATAAACAAATAATAAATCTAGAAGGCATATAACATTAAATTTAGCTGGAACAAAAGTGCAATTTATCACATTTCCTTATACTTTAGTCATTCATGAGTTATGAAGAACACTTACCTTGCCAACATCCATTTGTGGTACAAAGAGAATAGAGGATAAAATTGCTTAATTAGTCAAAAGTATCCAGAATAAAGATATTGCAAAACAGTAAGTTATGCTATGCTGTAAAAAACATTGTGGGTGAGATGAAAGCTATTTTTGTAACTTAAGTTTTCCTGCCTTTGCTGTCATATCACTCAGCCTTTCATTGCTGAAGGCTTGTACAAATCACTGTTGGTACAGCTTTGTAAAGAATACAAGACCATCATATTTCTCTACAGCAACTTCCCCAACCTGATGTTTGCTGAGAATTATGGGAGCTGTAGCTCCCTGCATCTGAACTGCACAGGGATGGGGAGGGCTGCTCTGTATGAACATCTTTGTAAGGGAAGGCCTTGAAGAGACTCCTTGAAAGTGAAGTAAATATCCTTCAATCTGAGCTCCACTTCTGGTGATATGTGCATGTCCCTATTGTTTTCTTGACAAGAATAGGGAAGTGGCTTGCTATTGCTTTCTTCTGGAATGTTTTTGGTCTCAAAAGAAGAGAATATCTGTAGCTCAAGTTTGAACTGTGGAGTCCTTGATGCTCTCTGAACTTGGTTGTTTGCTTGCAGATGTTTCATTACCTGACTAGGTAACATCACCAGTGCTAGAGAGTGTGGGGTTTGCTCCCTGTTTATATATACAGTTGCTTGCCTTGCCACTGTTGGTGGGAGTGTGGTTTTCTCCTTGGTAGTTCCTTGATTAGGATATTATTTTCTGCTACATTGTGTGTCCTTGCTTATCTGGGTATTGGTTGCTGGAGAGGATGTATTCTGGTCCTTTTGTATCCTTCTTAGATTTTTTATTGTCTCTTTTGATGGTGTGTAAATGTGGTTTATCTCTATGTGTCTGTTGATGGTTGATTTATTTGAATGGCAAGCTTCCAGGAATTCCCATGGATTTAGCTTGGTCTAGGATGTTCATAGTTTCCCACTTGAAACTATGGTTGAGTCTGTCCATGTGTTGTGAGATTAAGGAGTTTTCATTGTGTCTTCTGACTGCTGATTGGTGTTCATGGATGTTGTCTGCTAGTCTTCTGCCTGTCTGTCCTACATAGTGGCTGTAATAGTCCTTACACTGTTGTAGATGACTCCTGTTTTTTCTTCTTGGGCTACTGGGTCTTTTGATTTACTTAAGATGTTTTCGAGGGCTTTAGTTGGTTTGTGTGCTAGCAGCAGCAGACTGGGCAATGATCGGATAAGAGGCAGTTTAACCTGCAGATGCAATGGGGCCATGGCAAATGTCTCAGAAGGGACCCTCCCTAGTTTCTTGGACTGTAAAGGCAAGCGGGGGGTGGGGGCGGGGAGAGATGTACTTTCAGACTTGCCAGATTCTGTTACTGTAGCCTTACAATAAAGGTAGTGTTAGTACTCATGGTTGGTGCCTCTTGTCTGGATTATGTCTTAAGGGCTGATACATGCACAGCCCATACCTTCGTATCTATTATAGCTATGCAAAAATACAGAAACATCTCAAGCAATGCCCAGTCCTTCTTGGCTCTTGAATCAATTCCTGCCTCATTTCAAGCTTCTCTGAAAATCCCTTCAGTTACAAAACCAGCTGGCAATGTGTCCGAGAAGGCTAATGCCTAAAGCCACCTTGGATGCACGGCATTTGGCTCCTGCATTCTGTAAGATGGGAATTAATAATATTTTAAGATGGGACTCCTATTGGTCATGGCTGTTGCAAGAAAAATGCCCACTTAGATAAGATAAACAAAAGATGGAGATAGATGCAACAAAACTACAGTGATCACCGGACTCCTGGCCAAAATAATGCAAAACAGCCCTGGTTAAAGCAAGATTATACTGTCAGAAATATTACATAGGAATGACAAAGAAAGCAATGAATCTCACTGGAGGCTGAGCCACTTTTCTTGCCCAGCAGTTGCGGTTAATGAGGCACTTGGATTGCTTGAAGAATTACCACTTAAGATGCTCATTTTAACAGAGTGCAGGATCTGCAGGCTGGGGGTGGGGGTGGGGGTGGGGGTGGGTCCCTCCCCTGCTCATTGGCACCTGCATTGGCCAGAGAGGCTTTGATCTATCCACATTTTAGAACCTGGCCACTTTGGCCATGACACACATGCATAGTCTCTCCTGGGGCCCCAGGGTTGGGGACCTGTTGCATGGGTTCTACTTGTATTCCGGAGGGTTCATGAGGGTCCCCTGTGACTGGAAAATAATGCTTTGGGAGGACTTCCTTCCTTTTCCTTTTGGACTGTACTGCCATATCCTCCTCCTCCTGCTTTTCACCATCCTCCTTCCCTTCCTCCAAGTTAATTCCCACCAAAGACTTCCATCCTTCATCTGCTGACACCAGCAGGGGAGGAGGTGGAAAGGAGGCCATGGCACACAAGTCTGACATAACCTTTTTTCTGGGGATTTGTCTGCAGGTGGTGCTGATGTTTTAGGCAAAATGGGATACTTCCTACAGGAGAAGATCTTCTGGGGATACAAATGAATCTGTTCTAAAACTACTCAAGACTTCTCTTTGTAGCAAGTAAGGAAGATGACATTGACAAAGTTAGGCCAGATACATTATCAAAAGCAACAAGGAGAAAAATATAGTGTAAGTCCAAAACAAGCAGAAAGTATTCAGAGGCAATTCAGACATGTTTTCTAAGATGCTTTCCTTCATCCATAGTACTATAGAGACCTCTGATTTGGGACTCCTGTTTCTTTATGATCACAGTAGATTCCCATTTTCTGGAAACTGCAGCAAGGATCAAGAATATTTTGTTCATGAAGCATTCACATTTTTTGTACTGTGCAACCCTTCAAATAAAACTCTTCTGTTCTTTTGGAGCCTACCTGTCCTATTTCCCTATCTACCTTCTCCCCTCAGCATTAACCCTCACGAGGCTACCCCCATGTTAGTCATTATGCTTCACCATACACTTGTATACTCACACTTTTAATCAACAACAGGCAGCCTGCTGGAGCACACACAGTCATCAGTTCCCCCTTACTTTTCAAATGGAGGCGTCTTTGAGAAACAACCTCTCACTCCCAGCTGGGTGCAGCTGGGAAATCTTATAGGCAGCTGTGGTCAGCAGCAGATTAATGTGGGTACAAACACACACATGTGGAAAGAGCGGCTCTCTTATACCCACTCACACAGCTTCTCACAGTCCTGTAGGAACACCGGAATCAATTATCCTCCCCCTTGCTTTTCATGGTGCAGAGGTCACGGGGGAGTCTCCCCTAGCTCTGCAGGTGAGGGCAGCTGAGAGGAAGAGGTGCCCAGTCCTAGTATTCAGGTGGGAATATATTCAGGGACACAACACACCACAGCCATTGAGGAGTAGGTTAAGACAGACAACAAACAGCATACAGATCATCTTGATCTCCCCTTTGTGCACTTACTCATGCAAGATGGCATTCAAATGTTCCACATTATTCACTTCTACAAAAGCAGACATCAGGAACAGGTGACTTGCCCCTTCAGAATTGCAACACACCAGGACTTGCTCCTACAGAGTCCACGAAATATTTCCCCACAACTAGCCCCAAACAAGTATTTCCAAGTGGATTCTAGATTGGAAAGGAAGAACATCATGGGCAGAAACTGTAAACCTGTGAACATGGCTCCCAACCTTCTGTGGAATGAACATTTAATAAAGTATTATCTTCTATGGCCTTGCTGGAAAATTACCATCTATCTCCACTAAGTTCATGGCAAGTTCTTGGATCAGCATATCACTGGGACTAATGAACTATGGACTAAAAGAATTGGAATATCTGATAATACCACATTTATGATTGTAAGAAGAACATTACACTAATATCAACTTATTTAAGATTATAACTGATTCCTCAAAATTGTATTATGAATTTATTGAAAGCCTGAAAGAATGTATTGAAAGGATGGACATCAAATTTTCTTGTAAAAAATTTGAGTGTTCAGTAATGCATATGATTGAAGACTTGCGAATTATTTGCATCTTTTTGGAATACCATTTTAATGTTTATATATACAGTATATACATGGAAACATTCCTAAATATTAAAGATCTTAGTGTTATGTTGAATTATATCCTGCAAGTTTTGAATCTGATTGTCTTGGAAGAATTATGGTTATACCAGGCATGAGGAATGGGGGTTGCCAAAACTGTTATTTTGAGAAATTGGAAAAGTGATATTATTCCAGATATTAAAGATCGGCTTTTGGAAATGTGTAATTTATCTGTTTGGAAGGACAATATTTTCCACTAATCAGAAAATGAACAATATATGCTTATTTGCTATAGGTTTCATGGTATTTTATAACATTAGAATATAACATCAGGTTAAAATAAGATCACATAATTACAGTAGTATTACGTATTTTCTGTTAACCAGTGATTTCTACACATTTAATATTCACATTTAGATACTTAATATTAGTTTTTGTGAGGTTCTTTTATTTTGGAGGGTCTAGTCTTTGTTCTGTTTAGGGTTTTTAAAAAATATAGTTTATTAATTGTCTTTTGTACTTCATTGTTCGTTATCTTTTGTTTTTGTTTTTTTTTGTAATAAAGAAAAGATGGGACTCAACAGTATTGGAGAGTTACATTTTCATCATTTGTAGGCCAGTCTACCAAATTTCTCCAGGAAGAGAGAAATCCTATCAACCGTTTCTCAAAGCTGAGATGACTGTTAATAACTGCAGTGACCTGTAGTTTGTTTTCTTCCTTCCAACACTTGGTTTGGCTGACGCTGTGGCAGAAGGAGTTGCAATGGACAGCCTGACTCTGTTTTTTCTGCTCTCTTCATGGTGCTTCAGACCAAAAGAGGTGAATGTGGGCTCCTGTAGTGCCTGGGGAATTCTGGGAGTTGAGGTCCACACATCTTAAAGTTGCCAGGGTTGAACAACACTGCTCTAGATAGTGTGTGTGTGCATGTATGTGTATGGGGAGGGCAAACCTGTCAGTTTCATGCAACAGAAGAGGTTCTGGCTTCTCCTTGCCCATCCTTCTGAGCAACAGAATAGCTCAGTTCTTCTACCTATAAATTGTATGCAGGGCATCTTACAAAAAAAAAGACCATAGTTTGGTGGTGCAGCTTATATTTTGCATGCAGGAAATCTCGAGTTCAATTTCTGGTATTTAAAGTTCAGGCAGAAAAGATTCTTGCAGAAACCATGGAGAGCTCCTGCCAGTACTGACCTAGATGGATTGTAGTTCTGACTCAGTATACAGCTTACTTTGATAATCCTTTGGAATTCAATCTTGCTCAGGGAAACGGGGAACCAGGCACACAAAACAATAGGAAAATGTTTTTATATTCTTCTTCTTTTCCTTTTAAAGCTTTGACTTAAAGCTGAGGTTTTAAAATTCTTCTACATGAACCTTATGCAAATATTTTTGTGTGCAATTCTAGACAGGATATATATTCAGAAATGAAAAGGCAAAATCAAGAGATGAAGGTTTTCTTTCCCTAGTTCACAAAGTGCTAGATAAAAATACAAAATGCCCTTTAGCTTTTTAGGTTTTAAATGTAATGAGCCAGTAACACATTATTTGTCTTCAAGATTGTTTCAAGTACAAGTAGATAAATTCCTAGGCAACAAGAAATACAAACTGCTAGAAAAAAATTGTAGTGACTGAGATGTTAATCAGTATTATTAAGAATGATAGTAAGTTTGCTTTGCAGAAATAGCTTGAGTTACATAACATGGCTTCTGCTGTGTTTCAAAATGACTTTTTTTTTTAAAATAGCTCCTATAGGGAGATAGCAATGTATTGTTGATAAATTTATATTTTTAGGAATTTTATTATGGTTTGTTATGAACCTCTTTGCATCTGAGTAAAGTGGCTTATGATTGTAAAACTTTGAGAACATGAAGACTGATTAATATCGGGGGGTGGGGCAGGTATTGAGTCACTGTGACAGATCTTGGTGGATTCAGCTCCCAAAGATACTGGCAGCATACGTGTTCCTAGTGCTCCTCTGGATGCATGATTGTAGAGTTTTCTGGATACAACCTCTTGGGTGAAGCAATCAATCTATGTGTACAGTGCCCCCCACCTCCCTTCCTTTCAGCTACTGTATGTCATAAGACCTGTATCCTAGATGATGGAGTTAATAGAAGAAACATAGATTGGGCTCCCACCTTATCCCAAGCTTTAACTTTGCACATTTTGGTTTGATTCAATGTAATCTGTAAAGCTTGGTTTGTGAAAATGGTGGACAAGTTTCTTGCAGACAAGCGGCCATAGAGGTTGAGGCCTGTTACCTCATGGTGTGACTTCAGTAGACAGAGGTCAAAATTTGGGGCCTGTTTGGGAAGGTTTGGAGGAGAATCCCAATTTGGTCCAATTTGTTAAAAGGAGTAAATGGGTGTCTTAAAACTCTACAAAACCTAAGATACTATTTTCTCCCTTAACTCCCCAAAATAACCACAACATCCCAAATATTTTATTCTACTGACTATGGAGTACTGGAGGTGCTCTAGAAATAACAGAACATAGATAGTGGTCATGGGTTGCTCAATGCTGATTCACTGATTGAATGTTGTGCAAATTGTAGTTTATATAATCATTTATGATTAAATACGGCCCAGTTTAGCTCAATGCAGCAACGCAATCACAGTGCTGGAAGTTATTCAGTCCAGCCCCTTGACCAGTGCAGAACCTGCTGTTCAAGAAGCACATGCAACATTCCTGGAAGTCACCATTTATCTTCTCCTGATATCCTTTCAGGAAGGGAGAGCCATTTACCTCCTGGGCACTTTGCTTCTCCATCAGAAAGCTGGCACTGTTGGACGTTGTCTCCTGAAAATGATTAGATTGCTTCTTTCTATTCCTAGTCTTGCTTTTCAAATAGAAGTGCACAACATTTTTCCAGACCAGGGGCTACCTCTGGCCTTACATAGTATGCCAAGGACCACACCCCTCAAATTTACCTGCAAATTGTCCTCAGTGAAATACAGTAAACTTTTCAATGTAACAACCTTTCAGAAATTCCTAGAGGCCACAACTAAGTATCCAAGTGTCCACAAGGGAGGCAAGGAGGGGGATAAGGGACAAGGGCATGTTATGATGTTGCAAAGCAAGCGCACCCTTCTGTACTTCCATAAGCTATTGCAAAGCCAGTATAAAAGGGTGGAGCTTGCATCATACTATCACGACACAGGTTGTGTCATTCTGATGTCACTGTGATTAGGAACAGATGTGTATGCACCAAGGACTTTGATATCTCTATGTGGCTTTTGGGCCTCCAGTTATAGACACTTCTACTTTAGAGCAGGACGATGGGGCTTCACTAGGGGTCTTCACAGCAGCGATCTTCTGAGAATCCTTAGGATTTCCCCAGTTACCAGACACAATGGCAGCAGCTGCATCACTGCTGGCTGTTCAGCTGCAGCTTCAGTGAGAGACACCGTTCTGACCTTGCTATTTGTTTCCTATCTGAAAGGTTATTTCATACTTTCCCCTCCTTAAAAGATTATTATCCATATTCTGATTGAAGTCTGAGAGAATGACATCTAAATGAGCATTCTCTCCCCTCCTTAGGTCTTGCAAGTAAATAAAGATGTGGTCATTCCTTCCTCACCCTTGTCCAACTTAATCAGCTTCTGAAAAGAACCATCTCCAGGCAGCTCATTCATCCTGCTGACAAGGATCACGCTTGCTTAATCAATAAAATATACTCCTGAGATAAAAGGAATAAGGAGGCAAGATCAGAGGCTATCTTCAGGGGAAATGTTACCTCATGAGCAGAGTCAAAGCAAAAAGTTGGGCCCTTGTCATATAAACAATGCTTGAGAGTATGCTCATTGGACATCAGCTGATTTACTTCTGAGTAAACCTGCATGTATTTTCCAGTTGTCTGACTGGCAAACCACCAATACATGTCTATTGAAAAATAAATTTGATTGCCTTCAGTGGGTTTTCTCCCAGATAAGTTGTATATTGCACCTAAAGCAAGCACTCTGATGTGCCCCTGACCCTTTGAGAGCAAGAGAAAAAGAAAAAGAAACCTCATCTCCTACAGAATAAGCAAGTGTGTTTCTTACATGTACTTGCTTTCCTGAATGGAATAAATTCTATAAACGCTATAATCTGTAGGAACACATTTTTGGCAAATACAATGCTCAGAACGTCTTTGATTATCTTCCCCAGTACAAACAGGATTTTCAGATGTGTGATGGGGATTTAATAAAATAAGGATGAGAGGTTTGTTGCAACAATTTTCTTCATCTTGGGAATGATTCTTCTCTCTCTGTTTTAAAACATGCTTGACGTAGTAATAGCTTATGGCATATAGCAAAAACAAATAAGAACACATATTTTTCTTCCATTTAAAGTTTTAAAAAAATTAAAAAGAGTACCGTTCAGTGCTGCTTTTGTTCTGGTCACCATTTCTAGGCTGGGCAGAATAAAATGAAGAAGCAGAGTGTTTGGAATTAAAAAAAAAAAACCCAAGCTCTCCATTTGAGAAGAAACAGACTCGCGTTCAAATCACTCAGTTTTGAACCTTGGATGTAAATAAAGTGGGCTTTAAAATGCATTTTCCTTTTTATTCAATGTAGTAGGTTAAGATTGTTTTGAACATGAACGAGAGTTTCCATTATCCATGAAGGGAGTGAAAACTCACATCAGATCTGGAGCCTAGTAAATGTCAGAGGATAAAGTGAATTAGAAAAACAACAGATAATCACATGAAAGGGCTAAAAATAAAAACAGTCTTGAAATTGGGACTGAAAATCCTTCTACTTCCTATGTCAGTATGTTATTTTCAATAGGATCTGCATGATCATTTAAAGGTTGAAAGAAAATGAGGGAGGACAATTTTGATTTTTTAAAATTTAATTGATCTTCTCTTGTGACTTTAACAAGAGCTGGATGATAGCATACTAACTAGTGGAGTAAATTTCAGTGAATACATTGGGGTTTTGAGTAAGCATGCAGAAGATCATGGTTTTAGCAAGGAGGTGACAGGATGTCAAACCTGCTAAATATTTTATTTTTAGGCATAAGAGGAGGGCCAAGAAAAAATATGGCAATTTTGTGTGACAACTTAAAACTTAAGCATAGGGTATAGCCAAAGGAATTTAATATAGTATCAATATTAACCTGTCTGTAAAAAAGAATAATACCAACTGAAATACCTTAAAAATGGAGGACTGACATCTATTTATAGCCTTCTTCCATATGTATTGAGACTGCAGGATTATCAAACTCCACATTTAAGCTAGTGCCCATAGCATTTCCACACAACAATTTTGAACCACTTTGGGGATGACTCTGAACCTGATTGATCTATTAATATCGTTTCTTTGGGAAGCTGGGTTGATTTAGTTTGGCTCTGTTCTGCATTTTTTTGAAAATGAAACAAAGTCAGTATTTCCTTTGAATCACTGTGGTTCTGCAAACCTTATGAATGGTCTTTTTTTTTTTTTTCCAGGGGCAGGAATTCTGGTTTACTCTACCCCTGGTTCTTGAAACCATGTTTTGAATGTGAAGTCTTCAAAGTTTGAATGCTTTAGAGCTGTAAGCATCTCTCATAGACCATTCCTAGGCATCTCTACTTAGAAGTTAGTCTCAATGGCTGAAGAGTTTCCTACATCCAGGTAAGCGTAAACAGTTCTGCAGCCTTAATTGTTTTGATAGCAATGAGCTGCAAACAAAATCTCATGAGCAAGCATCTATCAAATATCAATGACGATGGCATGCTATCAATATCGTCAGATATCAAATCCTGTTATAAATCAAACATCAAATACTAAAAAGAACAAAATGCAGCTACCTGCAAGCTATTAAATAATGCCAGTTTTTCAATCCTGATACTGATAGCCAGTGATATTAATACCAACAGACTATGTCTGTTTAGCTTTAAAAGTGCTGATACCCTGATTCTAAGCCATTAATTGAGATCAATTCCATCAAATAGTAAATACTACTGCATAGTCACCAGGTTATTTATTAATTCTTACCTGTTATTTTAAATACATAGAGGTTAATATTATTTCATGGCTCCTCATTTTACATTATGACATTCTAATTAATTGCAATATATTATTTATCAATTGTTTTATTTTGTGTCTGTACTGCACTTACTTACAGGTGAATAATAAATAAAACTACTGCTACTACAACTTCCAAACATTCAGTTGCTTTCTTAACAGGAGAGCAGTGGAGTTGTTATTGTGATAATAAATGTCAGTTGTATTTACATGGTAATCAGTGACTATTAAATTTTCATAGGTGGCCAAAACAGTCTTTTGCATTATCTCACCAGTTAACAAACCAGAAATACCCATCAACAGTTACTAACAAATATCACTGTAATTGGCTTCCTCATTAAAGTCTACCTTTGGCAGTTAGTTGCAAATCACATGGAAGCAAAGAAATGAAATGAAATAATGTTTATTTGGTCTGTGACCAGCAAGATTTGAAAATACACAACACAAAAATAAAATCAAATGGATGAGATAAAATACTACAATAACAAGGAGTCTCTAGAATAAAAATGTAACATGCGCTACTATAAATGCTATGTTAAATTACCTGTGCAAGTATAAATCTAAAATATTGCCATCTTTGAAATACAGTAAAATACATATCACCTAAAATAAGATAGCTAATTCAGGGCAGAATGTAAGCAGACCTAATATCCCTGTAGAATTTACAGCATAATAATACATGCAAAATGGAGTCGATCTCCTTGTCACCACATGGAAGCAAAAAGTGAAGGTTAATGAAGGCAAACATAGGCGGTTTGTTAGAGATGTCTAGGAATTAGGGAGCTCCAGCTACACACATGGGGGGAAATCATTTTTACAAGTATAGGTGAACTTGTTTGCAATATCTCTGACAACCAGTTTGCTTTCTCATTCCCTTCCATTTGCAGGCTTTTCAGAGAGAAAAAAAAAGACTTCTTTTGCTTAAGTGTGCATTTTGCGTTTGAGAAGGTAATTTCTCCTTTTAATAACAAGAACTGTCTTTGAAATGCAGGATTGCAGAGCTGGAGACTGTAAGAGACTTCTGCATAAGAATGGTACTGAGGAAAGAAGAAACCTGACAATCTGGTCCATTGTAAGGGCCATGCAAATTGAACTTTTAAGATGTCTAAGTCAAGCACTGGCAACATGGTGTCCATTGGCATTAATTTTGCTTGGTGTCTCCAGTGGATTTTTTTTTAGCAAGGCAATGGGAAGGTGGCATCATTTTAATATAAGGTTCTGGACCTCACGTGTGTCTCACAGTGGAATGGCTACCATTCATATTTTGCTTGAAATGGAACCTGTATTCCAAGAAAGAAGGTAAATGCAACCTGAAAGTGGTAGGGAGCATTCTACAGAGGGCGTGTGTGAGAATTTGTGACTGGCCACACCCATCATGTAGCCATTTGGTATTCAGGCAACTCGCTGGTACCTATAGGCCTCAAATTAAAGATGTGTCCGCTATATCAAAATGATGCCTATTCCAATCATGCAGCTTACTTGCAATCTCCTCCTAGTGAATATTTGGTACTAAGATTATATTTTGTGGTGGAAAAAGAGCCTGCCATTTTATGTTCCATGAGCTGTTACCAAGGTATCATCCATCAGGAGAATTTTCCCAAGCCTATGCCATCATTTTTGCTACACCACATGATCAAAAACATGGTCTGTGTATTTATGTATCACATTTTAAATGTTAGCACCAGCTCTAGCAGACATGCAAGTGCAGGAGAATCTCCTGTGGATCTGTATCTTCAAGAGAAGTGCAATCTTGTCCAGAGCTAAGATGGAGCTGTTTTGGAACGGGAAGATTCTGAAAAAAATAATCATTCCATCTTGCTCAGATTATATCTCAGTCTGTTTCCCCCCAACTGGTCTCTCACAGCTTTCAGAGTCAGGTTGAGACTTCCTCTGACTTTCCTGCTCAACTTTGCATTGAGAAAAACATCCTACCTCACCCCAAGCCCACAGATGTACTTGCCCAGCAATTTCAGGTAGATATTTAATTATATGGGTGAGAGGGCTAAGTTCTAAGTGTCCCATAACTGAGTGGCCATGGCTTTTACCTCCCCCCCCCCACTACAAATGTCTGAAGCTGCCCACTTAAGAAGGTGTATAACTACTGCAAAACAGGGCCTCCAGCCTGCAATACTTACAGGGTGCTCACAAGGATAGCACGTGTAACGGTATTAAAGATTGCTGAGAGATCCATGAGGTCCAAGAAGATTATACTTCTCCTATCCAGGTCCCACCACAGGTCCTTGACAAGAGTGACTAATGAAGTTTTATCCTATCCACGCTTGCATTCTGACTGAAAGAGATTCTGATCATTGTGCTTTATACAGAGTCCTCTCTTGGTGTTGCCCAACCATATTCCACAACAATTTACCTGCAAAGGGAAGATTAGAGATGAGGCAGAAATGGTCCAGAGGGCTGGATTGAGGGGGTGCATCACTGCCTCTTTCAAGGCCTCATAGGGCCAATCCTGTCCAGCCCAAGATATCTTTTCTGCAAACTAAACATACCAAGATCTTTTAACACTCTTCACAGATCTTGGTTTCCAGAACCCTCACCAACTTGGTAGTACTCCTTTGAACTCACTGTCCTTTTTTGAAGTGTTGCTATTTATGATTAATAATGATAGTTGTATATATTACTGTTAGGCCAAATCAGCTCTAATGGGGATATAAAGCCAGCATCCTAATTAGCTAACATGATTAATGAATGCATTTCTTCTCTTATTGTGCCAGCCCCACTAGATAGGTTAGTTCAGGAAATTAACTCCACCCGAAAGGCTAAAACTACTTTTATTGGCACAGGATATAATAACAGAATCTTTTGAGTCTGACTGTGTTGTACCTCCTCTCGCTTCTTCTGTTCCATTGAATCAGGGCAGCATCTCCCTGAGCTGCTTCTGAATGTTATCCTGTTTCTCTGAACTTATAAAATATTTCAGCCCCTTTTGCCCAGGTAAAGGTTCTTGCATATTTCTGTCCACATCATCTTCCTTACTCTCTACATATTGTGAGGACAATCACCAAGTATCTGGCAAGGTTTTCTTGTGCTTTTAAGCATTCTCTGGTGAAATCCATAATTTATCATGATTGATTTGTAATTTCAACTTCAGTATGAAATAGATTGATTGTAATGTCACTGACTTGCAGTGGCACACAATGGCTGTGTCTGCATAACACATACAACCTTGCTCATGAATAAATCCAGTTTCTGGATTTGCAGATAGCTGTGAACTATAAACCAGCCAAATGGTGTAAGTTTGTACCACATGCTAAGCCTCCAAAATCTAATTAAGGTTTGAGTTAATCAAGTTTAGCATGTTTTGCAGATCCAGCCATTAGGTCTTTAACTGATCTGGTTAAGTGTATTGTGCGAATACAAACAGTAAGTCTTTAATCTTGGTCTAAAAAACTGGAACCATTTTGGAGTCACTGGGATGACCCTCAGTTTGGAAAGAATTTGGCTTCCAGGTTAGTAAATAGGACATATAGAATATGTCCCAGGAAAGAAAAAGGTCCAAAAATGCAGGTGATTGATAAATAATGCTTAATATCCACTTCCACCAACAGAAGAGTCTTAAAAAGTAATATCCTCTTTCAACAACCTATGTTATGATTCTAGAAATGGATAATAATTCATTAAAGGCTAACTTTCTGCTTCCAATTATGCTATCAGTTGCCAGATAAGTTATTCTTTTCTTTCATCAGATGCTACTCACCGTTGCTTTAGCTTGCATGGATCATGATTAACATGAAAAAAAATGTAAATATAAGATCAATAAAACACTTAACACATTAGAAAGCAGCAACAGACAAGAAAGATGTGAAGACAAACCTATGATATTGACTGTTCTTCCTTTTTTTCATTCCGAATATAATATTGAGGGAAGCTGGATTAGAAGATGAGTGTGTTTTCTAAAATTGGAGGAAGAAACATCAATAACAAGCACTATGCTGATGACACTACTCTGATAGCCAAAAATGTGAATTATTTGCAAGCTCTGGTAATAAAAGTCAAGGAGCACAGTGAAAAATGGGACTAAGATCAAATATAAAGTAGACCAAACTAATGACAACAGGTACAACAACCAGCCTTAGAACTGACTATGAAGATATTGAAGTGGTGGATAGCTTTCTGCCTTTTAGGATCAACTATCAACAGTAGAGGAACCAGCAGTCAAGAAATGTGCTGCAGACTAGCACTTGGTAGAGTAGCAATGAAGACCTTGGAAAAGATATTCAGATGTCATGATGTGTCTATACCTACAAAGATCAGAATCACACATGGAATAGTTTGGTGTTGAAGAAGACTTCTGAGAATACCATGAATAGCCAAGAAAACAAACAAACGGATCACAGACAAATCAGTTCTGAGTTCTCACTCAGGGCATAAATGACCAGACTAAAAGTATCATATTTGGGACACATTATGCAAAGACCTAGCTCTCTGGAGAAGTTTATAATGCTGGGAAAGGTGGAAGGAAAGAAAAGAGGACAACCAGCAGCAGGATGGGCCCAGTTTCGCTGGCAATGGGTAGCACTATTGGAAGATCTGAAGAGCCAGGCTGGGGAGAGAATGTCCTGGAGAAAATCTATGTGTTTGCTAAGTGTGGCCACTGACTTTATGTCACATAATAATCAGTTACATTTCACATAGTTAAAGTTGCACAGTTAAATTATGAAGTTAGCTGCCTTTAGAAGTGTGATTGCCACCAATTCCAATAACTGTGAAAGAATACTAGACAAATGAATGGAGAGCTGGGATTCAGTTGGTCCAAATCTTGATGGTTATATATCAACTTCTGCATAAAAGGCAACTTATCATAAATAACAGTGTCTATTGAAGGAACAATGAAAGAGATTATCCCCTGCTTGCAAGCTTCCAAAATGTATCTAGCTGGACATTATGAGGCTCAGAAAGCTGGACGAAATTGTAGGCCTTGGGTCTGGAACAACAGGGCTTATGCATTGTGGCAATGTCAAATGGCTTGCAATTATATCTTCTAGAAGAAAGTGCTGGGTCAAAGGCCATACATACACAATGACAAACTATAGCCATCTCACTTATCTCATTCCTTTTGCTAATAGTTGGTTTCCTTCTGCCATTAGTGATCAGATCCATTTGCTCTCACCCTGATGATGTCCAAAAGGCACTGAAAACCTGCTATTTTCCCAGGCCTTGGGCTAAGGTGGTGGCAAGTCCCTATAAGATTTGTTTCTTTTTTCTAGATGTAGTACATCTCTTCATTCTTTCTTTTATTGTTGTAACCTTTTTATAATATAAAGTACCCAGAATAATTGGAAGTTGGGTATTTTTAAATCAAAGTAAATAAATAAAATAAAACAGGGAATCAGCAAGTCACAGGGATCAGACTGCTATATTTAAATATTTAAAGTGAGCAATCTCTAAATACTAATAACAATTTTTAAAGAGACAGAGTGCAGTTTTGGAGTTTGTAATACCACTATCCTATAATTATTATACCAGAATTAGGACCTGTGTTTGTATACTATATTCATTCATTCATTCATTCATTCAGTTTATGTAGCCGCCCATCTCAAATACATGACTCTGAGAAGGCTCACAGCAATTAAAATGTTATACTGTAAAAACAAAAAACCAATATAAGAATCATATATAAAAATGATAGAAAACACTTACCTTTCTTTGTAAAATGCATTTAGTGGTTAAGAAGATGGGAAGGCCAAATATTTATGATAATGGGATTAACCAACGTGTTAAGTGTAGCATAACTGGATGCAACACAGACCCAAAAGGAGCATGTTTATTACATTCTGCAGGCAAAATAAGAGAGCCAACAAAGGACATAAAATGTAACTCAGTGCAGATGCTCTCAAGCCGAGAGAGACAAAGTCACCAACACCATCTGTATCAATAAAATTCTCTCTGAATAAATTAAGCCAAGAGAAACAAGGAAACACATGTATTGGCACACACTGTAGATTGAAAACATACTTGGTATGTTCAAGCTGAATTAAGAATATTGCTTTCAACAGAATCTACATCAAAAAGGCTTTCTTTTGCTGAATGTATTATCTTCCTTGCTCTACTTTTGCTGCACAATATATATTTGTATATTAAACCACTTATATTAGCATGTATTGAAATAAATTAACAATAACCCCCCCACCCCATTTCTCCTCTGAAATAGGTATTACTTCTATTCTGTTTGTTTTGCTAATACAATTTGTCAAAACATTTCTCCATGGAATAGGAGAATGGAAAAGCTTGCTAAGATGTGTATATCTGAAAACACAGCCACAATAGTAGTCAGATTAAGAGACTGTAGGAAAGAGGGCTCCAACGAATCCCTTCTGCTTCACAGTCGAGTTACTGAACGGGATAAAGTCTGACTTTCAGATCTAAAAGTCTACCACTTTTAAAAGCCTAAAACTTTAGCTGAGGAGGAAAAGGCTGGGATCTGACAGAATGAAACTCAGTGCCTTTGTCATATAGATGGTGGCAGCTACTAATTTCTTAGGATATTTTAAGATGGATTTAATCTCAGTGGTAAAGCAGGAGCAATGCAGAATATGTTAAATTGGCATATACAGTGGCTTCTTGGTGTGCCAAGCTAAAGAGAGGTTCCATTTGGATAAGAGCGTAATCCTATGCATGTTTGTGCTGACAGTTTTCTATTGTGCTTTAGCTTGCTTCTCTAATAACTATGCAAAGCATTATAATTTTAAGATACAGTCTTATCTTCAGCTGCCATTGAGTAAGTCCGACTGTACTCCAAATGCCTTACTTCTGAAGAAACTTATTTGTGATTGTGCTTGACTGTCTTAACTTAACTAGCCCGTTAAAGTAGAGCAACAGGAAGCAACCTGTGTCCTGAGCCTCATTTATATTGCCTCAGAGCTCCTTCCAACCATGAATGCCAAAAATAGCTGGTGCTGTTGCCTGCTGTTTTTCTCTGTTTTTTTTCATTAGAATTTTTCAGTACAATAAAAGTATACAAAATTAAAAGAAGGTTAAGAAAAAAAAGTATAAAGAAAATAAGAAAAAGAAAAAGAAAAGTAACGAAAAAAGAAAACATAGAATTATGACTTCCACCCTTCCTTCTATTGAGTAATTGCCATCTTATTTTTTCCCCTTCCTCTTTGACTCTTTTTAATCCCCAAATCCATAAATCATCAATTCAGTCTTTTCGTCTTTCAATAAAAAGTCCATATAAGGTTTCCAGTTTTTTACAAAAGTCTTTATCATTTCTTCTCTGACTGTACTGGTCACATTTGCCACTTCTGCGAGCTCCGTCAATTTTATAATCCAATCTTCTACTGTGGGTATTTCATTTTTCTTCCATCTTTGTGCATACAATAATCTTCCCACAATTACCATATGCAATGGCATTTCTTTTCTAGTTCATCGTCCATAAAACCCATATTTCTTTTCTAGTTCATCATCCATAAAACCCAATAAAAATAATTCTGGTTTCATTGTAATATTAATCCACAATGTTTTTTGCATCACTGCATGAATTTGCACCCAAAATTTCTTTGCTTTTTCACAGGTCCACTACACATGGTAAAAAAGTCCCTCTTTCTTTTTACACTTCCAATATTGGTTTGATATTCCTTTATACATTTTTTGGCAGTTTAACTGGTGTCATACACCTTGCTGATCCCTGCTGTTTTGAAGCACATGCCTATAATTCAAGCCCCAAAACAAAGGAATCCCCGCCTCCCCCCCCCCCACTGCCCACAGACAGGGTGGAAAAGCAGAAAGTCCAAGCCCAATGAATGAAAGTGTGGGACAGGACAACACCTGCTTTGTATCCTGGCCACTAAAAGCTTGCTTATGCTTTGAATGGATTAGCAGTGAATTAGCCCCACTGACCCCTGAGTAAGCTTGGAAACATAGAACAATAAGTTGGAAGGGGCCTTATAGGCAGTCTAGACCAGTGTTTCTCAACCTTGGCAACTTTAAGATGTGTGGACTTCAACTCCCAGAATTCCCCAGCCAGCTTGCTGGCTGGGGAATTCTGGGAGTTTAAGTCCATGCACCTCAAAGTTGCTAAGGTTGAGAAACACTGATCTAGACCCTTGTTCAGGAATCCATTACATCATCTCCAATAGTGGCCATCCAGCCTGTTTGAAAATGTCCAGTGATCAGCAGTCCAGCACTGTTCTAGGCCAACTGCTTAACTGCTCTTCCTCTTGGGATATTCCTCCGAATGTTTCTGCAGCATTAGGATGGCGCTGCTTTGTCTTCATTCCATGCAAAACAATCTACGGAGAAGCCACTTCATCCTGTGTTAGCGCTGAGTCGTTTGTAACAGATATTACCTTATATAATTCTCCATAAAATTAAAGAAAGTGCCGAGGGACTGGCAGCTTTTTTGTGCCAAACAGCTCGATTGACTGAGGCTTTGAAAATGCTAATGACCGTGTTGGCAGGGAAAGCTCTGTGGTGTTACAAGCCAGCCATTAAACCATCACAGCAGAGCTTCAAGGTGGCTGCATGGACCAGTGGGTGTGAAGGTGACTAATGAATTCAGTCCGTTGATTTCACACAGAGTTCTCTATGGAGGCTATATTCTCCTGATTACATTGCTCCTAGAGTATGTCTAAGCAGCAGGTGGGTATAAAATGAAACGGCTTAGATTAAACACAGGCACACTTCCAAATGTCTCAGACATAAAACACAACGTGAACGAAGGTTACGGCTCTTCCTCCCCCTCCACTCACTTTCCAAGCACTTCTGTCTAAGCAGTCAATTCAAAATCAGACAATAGGGAACACAATTATGCCCTCCTTTTGCCTCTGAAGAAGAGGAGCAACAGCAACAATCATCATACATTACTCCCAGAAAGTAATGATTCTCCTCCCCTCCTTTTAAACATTTTACTGCAGCTTCGGTTGTTACTACTTTCAGCTAGAACTGGGAAGGAAATAAAATAAAGAATTTCCCCATAGTATATAAATAACGAACAGAAGGTAACCAGGGTGGGTGGGTGGGGTGGAGGCTGCACACAGGTAGCTTTTCTAACTCAGTAGCATAGAGAATTTGAGCTTCTTATGTTAGGCTTGCCCTTTTCTGAATTTTGCAGATTTAGGCCCCTCCGGTGCAGCAGCTGATTTCTTCCCACCATTTTATCCTGTAGGCCAAACTCTGCCCATATCTGTTTTTCCCTTCCTTGGCCCAGTTGATACACTCTTTGGCTGGCAATGGAGGACTGATAAAATGGTAACTAGCCAGTATACTGTCCCCTTCCTTGTTCTTCATTGCTGCCACTTGTTTTTCTCAAAAACAAGGAGAGAAACAAAACAGCCCGTGGGCCACTTTGATAGATTAATTATGGGCCATCAAGTCTTTTTTGACTCCTAGTGACCACATAGATGGATTTTCTCTCTTTCTTTAATAATAATTTTATTAAACATTATACTTAAAAAGATAAAAACTAATACAAACCAAACAAGATAAAAGAAAAAAAGAAAAGAATAGAAAGTGCAGAAAAGAATAAAAAAGTTAGAAAGAAAAAGAAAAAATAAAAAAATTAAGAATATAGCAAAGAAAAAAAAAAGAAACATAAAGAAATGACTTCCCCCTTCATCACAAGTATACATAAGTTACTAAAATCACCTTCTCTGAAAATACAACAAAAATGTCTTCTTTCTATCTCATCTCTTATCTATAAACAAATCCTTAAAACCTCATCATTCAGTCCTGGTCAACAAATATCCATTAAGGATTACCAGAAATAACAACACCTATTTTAACCCTGATCAAATAAATCAACCAATCAAAAGAATATATTCCTTTTACTTTTAACAATTTTGATCTTTAATCCCTTCAAATAACGTCCTAGAACTTGGTTTCTTTAAATTTTTTCTTTGTCCCCTTTCACAAAATCTTTCAAAACTTTAACAAATTTCTTTTGTAAATCCAGTATAGGAAAATGATCAAAGTCAATCTTTTGATTTGTTATTTGTATATCCCTTTTAATTATTAAGACATCAGCCGGTTTCATTTGTATATCCAGTGTAGAATCTTTTCCATATCATTCTTGAAGCTTGTCATTTTTAAATCCACTTTCAAATCAGTCTCAGTCTTGTCCGGTAAAACTTGTTCCTCTTCCATAACATCTTTAAAACACAGTCTATCTATAGAGGCAGACATTCTTAAAATTAACTTCTGGGTCCATTGTTCACAAATATCTTCAATATGTCCAATGTTAAAGTATTTTGCTCCATTCTGTACTAGTAAGTCAAATTTAAGTGTTCTCCTTTAATTGTAATCTTTAGTTCCTTTTGGTTCCCTCTAGTGCCCTCTAGTATTTCTTTCTGATATATCTACATGAGATTGTGTGCAAGCATGAACTTGGGAGTACTTGTGAGTGGGGAAATTTGGGGGCCTTGACATATCTGTGAACTGGGTAAAAGGAAGAAATGGAGATTACCAGGAACATGTGATGATGTCACATTCAGCCAGTACTTTACTATGCTGCATTATTTATGTACCGTGAGAACCTCCTCAAATATTTTTTCCCCAGACTTTAGTAACCATGCAGTGCAATGACTCTCTGTTTGGTGTGCAAATGTAAAAATAAAATTCAGCATCTATAATCAAGTAAATAGAGAATTTTCAGCCAAAAAGCAATCACCATAATTTTAAAAAAAATAATAAACCAGTTTTTTTTCCTGACCCACAAGAAAAATGAACAAGGAAAGAAAGCTGCATGGACTTGCTTTTCCTTTTAGAAGCTTTTTCTCATGATTTACAGTCTTTTAGAACAATTTAATTCATGAAGATAAAACAATGTATAATGTGAATCAGAGTTTTCTGGAGCTGAAGTAGGGATTGGATTCATTTGATTAAAAAAATAGAATTAAAAACCTTAGTGATTGATTCACATAAAACAAGAATTACTTAACTTGAAAATTCTGATAAATAATGTGCTGTAGATTATTAACTAGTGCTGAATATAAATAATGATGTTCAAGATTAAGTGACCTGTTCACAAGTTCTGTTTCCCAGAAGTAATGTATGATTTTTAAATATCCCATGTAAAACCAAGTAAATATCTGTTCATCATAGTCTTTATGAAGAAGTGTGTGTGTGTGTGTGTGCGTGTCTGTATTTTACTGCAGAGATTTCAATCATGTAGTTTTATTACCCTGGGACTGTAAAGAAAATGAATGAAAAAATGATCGCACAGACACAGCCACCATCTTGAAGTTTTGCATTGTCCCTGGCATGAAATCATATCCTGCACTTACCTTGGCAAACCAGATATTAGGAATGGAATGGGAAGAAGATGTTACAGCACATGCTTCATGGAAAAGGAATTTTTAAAAATCTGAAAAAGAAAGTTTTGAAAATAATGTTAAGGATGTTAAAAAAATCTCTGTGCAAGACAACCTATCCCAGAACTACTGTATATAAACTTTTTATGTCTGTTAAAGTGGAATTTAATTCCCTTTAGGCATTTGATATAGAATATTATTTGAATTTCGTAAAGCAAGATACTGGGAACCTCTCAGTTGAAACAGCAGCAGCTAAGTAATATAATTTCAACTTTTTCAATTGTTATAATACTGAGTCAAAGCTGACTGAGGAAGAAATTAAATAATTTTTAAACTAACACAGCTCTTCTAATCATTTTGTATGACTTGTATCTAGCTGCAAGTTTAACTCTTCAGGAAATAAGAGGACCACCAAGGGTAAAAAATTAGTCCTGATGGCTACTGAGTGATATAAGTCATATATATATCACATTGCTAATCAGAATGTTCAAGTTAAATTCAAGCATTAGATCCGTTTCTAGAGAGCTAGGTCTTTGCATAATGCATCCAAAGTAGGATCATTTGAGCCTGGTCGTTTGTGCCTCAAGTGAGAACTTGGTTGATTTGTTTGATGATCCACTTGTTTGCTTTCTTGGCTGCCCACAATATTCTCAGGTGTCTTCTTCAACACCAAAGTTGAAAAGCATCAATACTCTTCCTATCCTGCTTCTTCAAAGTCCAACTTTTGCTTCCATAAAGTGTCACAGGGAATACCATTGTTTGCATGATTCTGATCTTTGTAGAAGTAGACACATCATGAGAACCATAAATCCCTGGATTTTCTTTATCTAGTCTGCAGTTGTCATATGATAATCAGGTAAGTGTGTGTGCACTATGGGCAGAATTAGGAAGCTAATTCTAATGGCCCCTCTGAAACCTGGCAGGGTCTTGGTTCCTATGTAAATCAAAATTCTATTGTATTTTCAGAATTAAGAGATGCAAGGCATATTTAAAAAATGTTGGAATGGAAATATATATTTTTCCCTTTTCTACCTTTTTTTCACACAATAAATTTACATATAATTCCAGCCTGCAAATTCCAAGTATTTTTGTAATTCATGGGCTAATAGAGTCTTAATATTTTAGATCATTCAAGTTACTGTAAGAGGATTTTGAATTGTATAATACTGTAAAATGATAAGGTATTCAGTTAGTACATCCTTTGATTTCACAATTTATCAAGAGGCATTACCAGCATCTAAAACTCCTGAATTAAAAAAAAAAAAATTATCACAGAAATGTGTTTGGATGATTTGAAATCTACAGCATTTTTCATTGACAGTTAAAGAGTATGGATAAAGTAAGTTTTAATTATTTGTAAGAACTTTGGAATAAAGAATTGGAATACCCTATATTAACATATTAACAAATCAATGGCTAAAATTCTTAAAGAATAGTGTGTATGTTTCTTATAATTTTAAATGAGGTGCATTCAGTATTTTTTTTCATATTTATTGGAAACTTCAGAAAATATTCAAAAAGGGTCAACTATCAATTTTATTATGATGGAAGTCTAAAATGGTGCAGGGTACATGTGTATATTGTCCCATTTGGTTTCATATCTGTAAGTTTGATGTTTTATTCTATATATATATTCAAGAATACACACACACACACATTCAAGAATAATATAGTTTCCCTTGTATTAAAGAAATAAAATTAAAAAGGAGAAGTGATTGCAACTTAAACTGGGGATGGATGGATGGATGGATGATTGGATGGATGGATGGATGGATGGATGGATGGATGGATGGATGGATGGATGCTTATGAGGAGGGGAAGCTGTAACTAAAATGCATCTGTGTAAATCTTAAGTGTGTCAAAATTCGCACACAGGCAATAAATTCAGGATGAAAGAGGCCATGAGTCTTTCATCTTCAAAAAAATGAAATTATATAGCCTTTCCTGAATTATTTCCATGGGGAATATGTAACCCAAGGAAGTGTGAGAATTTTACTTATGTCCAAATTAAATTATGAATAGCTATCTTAAATTGTTTCTATCATGAACTTCCCTGAACTACAATGCACACTTGCCCAATTTCTCACTGTGAACTTGCTTTGCTTTCTCAGAGTGAGGCATATGAGAAAACAACACTAGACTGCAATTCTAAACATACTTACCAAGGAGTAAACCCCACTGAAAATAGTGGGACTGATTTCAAAGTAAAGAAGCATAAGATCCCCAAAAGCTCCAGCAATAAGCATCCAATAATTTCAACCTTTAGTTCAGTTAATTCTAACAGTTTTTGAGGATGTAGCAATTCATCATATTACTTGTTAAAATGGATGACTCAATAGAGATCAATAAGAGTCTCTTGCAAAAGACAGATGGCTCACTTTCATGTCAAAACTAGCAAACTATATGACTGCTATATTGATGTAACACCAGAAGAAATTTATACACATACATAACTGCATACACTAAAGTGCTGGTCATTGAGGAGATTAGATTTAAGGCCAATACCTTGTTGCTAGCTTTCCATCTATGTCTCTCAGTTCAAATAACAAGTTAACTCCCATGCCTGCCATTCAAGTTGAACAGAGCCAATGCTGCCTTTGAAGACATGTAGCCAGTAAAGTCCAGGAGGGAAAAAAAGTAGTTTTTGTGACCTCTCCAGTATCTTCACTGGTTATGGGCCCCAAAGACATTACCAGCCTTGCACTTGTGGGAGTACTTTAAACTTAAATGAATGGCTGCATTTCTAAATTCCCAGCCTGGCATTTTTCCTTATAGCAGAGGTATCTGGGAGTTGCACTAACAGCTTTGGAGAAATCAAGGGTCACAGTGGGTGGGACAATCATGTAAACATGAGTGGAACTGATTTTTCTCAGTTTGTACAGGATTTGGGTGAGTCTTAAGTTATAAAACTCTGTTAAGCCTATTGTAGAACTAGCAGTGCAGTTTTAATGTGTTTCCTGTGTCAAAATATTGAGCAACAGTGATCAGAGAAGGCTTTTGGGGACTACAAAATAAGGAGCTCGGGGAGCATTTCTGGCCCTAGAGACCACTCCTGTTTGACAGTGCTCACTGGCTGGGAGCAGTCCAGCCATCAGAAAAAGGAGAAAATGAGGTACAGTTTTGTCTCCAGCGTTCTTGCCTGCACCATTAAAAGGAAAATAAAAAATTGAGGCTGCTGATGGGATAGGCAGGTGGAGAAAGGCAACAGCAAGCC
The DNA here is from genome assembly GCA_030867105.1 of Liasis olivaceus. Taxonomy (NCBI): domain Eukaryota; kingdom Metazoa; phylum Chordata; class Lepidosauria; order Squamata; family Pythonidae; genus Liasis; species Liasis olivaceus. Next base: position 68,491,099 of record CM061349.1, read on the forward strand.
TAGTAGAAAGAGAAAGAATCCAGGAAAGTGGAGGAGTGGGAAAGATCCCTTCCTGGTGGCCCTTCCCTTTATACCTGGCACATATTCCTAAATAAGCTTGAATCAGTGAAATTAAGAAACCATGAAATTATTGAATCAATTGGCCAATTTCATTAGCTCTCCCTTAGTTCTGGCCTGCTTCTTGTGGTCCAGGGCCATCAAGGGGAGAAGAGAGAATAAAGTATGTCTTGGTGCATTAGTTCCCCAAGTCCATAGAAAGAGTCCAGAACCCCAAAGGACTACTAGGGTGTCTGTCCAGTTGTCTCCATCCCTCTTCTCAAGCCAGGCTTCTCAGCATGCTATCTGATCAGGCTTTCCTTGTGGAGCAGAAGATATTATGAATTTAATTACTTTGATGTTACAAAATTATATTGTTGCAATGTTGGACTAGCCCAAGAGGATAAGAAATAGAAAAGGGCTTAAGGAGTATAAATTGGGTGATTTAAAAACAAATAAACAAATATGTGCTGTGTTGAGGAAAGCAGCCTGCATTTTGATCACAACCGCAAAAAGGGCCTGGTGGAAAAATAAAGGTTACAAATATTCCAAGCATCCCCGTACTACGATTGTTCTGGATAATCATGGAACAGTTGGAGAACCGCTCCATTAGAAGCCAGGGAAGACAATTTCAAATTCCAGCATGAGGCCTAAGAGCACTTTTCTCTGTCTGGTTGCCTGATTGTAACAACTTTCCCTTGAGAGATTGAAGGCCGCTTGCTGTGGAGACACAATTGAAGCAAAAAAGACCCTTCTCTGCATCTGCAAAGCTCTTTTTCCAGCTGCTTCTAGCTAGGCATGGTGCTTTACAAAATCAGGAGCTGGCAATTATATTGTGGGAGGACAATTACTTGGCAAATACATTTATATAGTAGATTCAGTCCAGGCTTGTCAAAGCTGCTGCTGTATTGCCTTTTCTCTCTTACCTGCCTCTTAAGGTTACCTGTCGAAGTATTTGAAAAACAGTGACAGATCCATCTATACGGTTAATGAGTCCTTCTGCCTTTGAAATAACGGTTAGTGGGAAGATAATATCCATGCTCCTCCCCCTCATGCTGTATCAGTGGGAAAACAGATAAATAATGAAAAATATCATCTTAGTTGCTCTCACAAACAAAAGGTTTTGCATCCATGATTTGCCATTCTGGATTGGCTGGAAGAATTTAACTTGCATCATGTCTTTTAACCGGTGTTTTAAACCCAGAAAAAGTGGGAACCACCTCCTAAGACTGTCATGGCAGGCCAGGTCCAAGAGGAAAAAAGAGCCTGGGCTATATGGCTGATGCAGTGATAACTCTGTGACAAATGTAGCTTGGGCTAGCCTTCTCCATGCATACAAACAGCCTCTTGCAAGGAACTGCATCCATTTAGTTACTCTGACATAGTCCCAATCATTCCTAAACCAAAGGGTGGGCAACCTGAGGCCCCAGAGCCTCCAAATTCCTTTGCTAAAGATAGACAGAATAGTTGCTTGTCACTTTATTACAGAAAACACATGAAAACTGTGGATAAACCCCTAAAATAGGCTCAACAGACATATAGAGAGAAAGGGAGAGAGAGAGAAAGAGAGAGAGAGAGAGAGAGAAAGAGAGAAAGAGCGAGCCAAAGCTCTTCCTCTCTAAAGTAGAAAACCAGAAAAGCCTATCTCCATCCATGTCCTTGATATGGCTTCTGCCACTCTGCATTACCCTGTCAGTGTTGACCCTTGTCCTTACAAAATATGTTAAATGTGCCCCACCCCTGGTTTTACATAACTACAATGGTTAAATTGTCCACACCTATTTTTTCAAATTGATAAGCCAGGTCTTCAGTGTGTTATGGATAGGTGGAATGGTTTTGGAGTTCTGCCCATATATATCCACTGTAGGCCTGGCCCAAAGTCTTTGAAGGTGTCAGCAGAAAAATGGAAACATTAGTCCAGCATCAAAAGGATTAACTTCAGGAGCTTGTCCCAAAAGACAAATCAGCAATATGGGGAATGTCAACTCCTGCTTTCCACAGCAAAATTAGGAAATTGTGCTGACTTGGTTTTGGCTTCAGAAGCTGTCTCTCCATATTTATTTATGTTCCCTTGCACAGAAGCAAAATGAATAGATTAGAGAAAAGATTGTGAAATGTTCCACTGGGGCTTGAAGACAAAGGAGAACACTGAAATATCAAGTTTCTTTTCTTGTTAATTAATCTTAGCAGTTTATTTATTTATTTATTCAGCAGGAGGTGTCATTTGGGAAACATCTACTTTTTTTTTTAAAGCACAGGCCAAGGGTTATCCTTTCCTGCCTCCCTGTAAGGCTGCTGATTCAAAGAAGCTATTTTTTCCATTTAAATATACAGAAGCTTTCATTAATCTGCACTGAAAGGGTAAAGCAGACTATTTCATGACAGAGATTTGGCCCATTCATGATAGAAACACAATTCCTGCTCATTTGTGATGTGGAAATAACCTGATTCTTGCGATTTATACAATACTTGTCAGAAGCTCACAAAATCCAGAAGCTTTTTGGGGGGATTGGGCAACCTTAGCTCTCTGGGTAGAGCTGCTGGGAGTTGTAGTTCAGCACTTTTTGGGGAAACCACAGATTTGACCACCTCTATTCTACTGAATGAGGAATTTCCCCACATCTGCTGTTCAATATCCAGTAAGTCTCAGTATATTTGGCGGCTGTATTCCTAACTAACAGTGGAATGGATTGCAACTGTGTTTATTCAGTGGAAGGTAGAAAACAATGGGTTTGCTACCTAACAGTTTTCTAGCTAACTGTTATGACACATCAGCTGCACCAGCTAATCTTTTCTCTTTCTCCTTCTTTTCTAGAACTATCAGATTTGGACGTCAGAACTTTGGATGGCCATTAGATGGAGCAAAGAGATACAGCCAATTCTACTTCTTTGCTGTCATCTAGGGATCACCCAGATTTTTGTAGCCCAGATTTGGTAGCCTTATTTCCAAGTCCATTGTATATAAACTGAATACCTAGAGATCATTCTGTACATAGTCATTGAATGCCATGAAGAAGGTTCAGTGGAATCTGAGATTAATGGAATTGTTTTATCTGCTCTGAAAGTACAGGTTTGTAGCTTAAAAATCTCCCTGATTCCAATTCTGCTTTTATTCTATCCAGTTCTGCTTCTTCTTCATTTCTGGACTAAACTAGAAGTCAGGATATTACAAATGTCAGCCTGCTTCCATTCCAGCTTAGGAAAGGTAGAGGAAAGGCAAATTTATGATTCGACAGGAATTGCAGTCATCTGGTAAGATGCAAACTTCACTACCCCATTACACTAATGGCAGCCAAACTCTGTGCATCTATATGTGTATTTTAGGGAGAGTGAGTGCTAAAAAGAGACTGCCCTACCTCACTGTAATCTGCAGGTTCATGGCAGTTTATCCCCTCCATCCTTATCTTACTTGCTGACAATAACATTTTTATGAATAGCAGCTAACCTAAAATCTCTGTGTTTAGTATATCATAGAATGCAATATTTTTCAAAAAGAATCCTTTTTTTAAAATAAAACATGCAAAGGCATCTGACTTTGGGATCACTTGAATCCCATAATGCTAAGAATTAAGCTGGTAGTGGTCTCTGCATGCCCAGTCAGCTGAACGCATAAAGCTAACTTCAACCCCATGGTTCACCTGGAGCTGGCTTTCTTTCATCTTCCACAGCCATACCACTGTTGTTTCTCCTCTGCATTTGCTTGCATTCATTAAAAATCTGATTTTATGTCTCTGCCTTATTGACTCTCCATCTCATTTCAACATGCATCTCTAAACAGGTTTCCAGTTCCTTATAAATTCTCTCTCTGTTACATGGAGAACAGAAGTTGGTACAAAAAGGAGAAATAGAATTGCACTGAGTAACTTTGCCTTTATACATATAGCTTTTTTCTTATTTTAATTGTATGCACAAATATGCTCTCTTTCTGGATATTTGCAATATATGCATGGATAACATGGGATGAAGATAAGACTAATTGGTATGCATAATGAGGGGCAAGGCTACTCATCACAGCATTGCTCTTCCCTCAGATATTGATTTACAATGGCCTATGTAAGGATTTGAAAGCTTGACAATGAGAAAGAAGAAGAGAAGGAAGATAGATGCTTTTAAATTGTGAATCTAGTGGGAGGTTACTATGAGTACAGTGAACTGCAAGCAGAACAATCAACTCAAGGTTTAAGGTCTTGAGACCAACTCAAGACTTAAGGTGATGATCAATAAGTAGAAGTTCACATATTTTGGCCACATGATGCAAGTAGATGATGACCTAGAAAAATGATTATGCTTGGCAAGAGTGAGAGAAGTAAGGGGATAACAGACAACATGGATGGATGATATTGCAAAGATTACAGTACTGTCCTTGGAAGAGCTAAAAGTTATTATCAGAGAAAGACTGAGATGGTGAACAGTTGCCCATGTATTCACCAAGTGGAAGCCTAACTTGATAAGACCTAACTCATCTATCCAGAATGCAGTGATTCTATATAGTGATCAACATGTACAAGCTGTTATAACTATGAGATCCATGCCTGAGTTAATTAAATTATCAAATAATTCCTTTATATTACTTCTGCAGTATGGTTTATATTACTTTCACCAAGCTGGTACACTTTGTATGTGTTGGATGGAGTCATTAATTTCCTATCGCTATTCTGTTTCTATCAGAAAAACAATCAGGTTGATCATAATGGCTGAGAATTCTGGAGTCACAGGCTCAACATATAGGTGGAGAAGGACATTTTAATTCTTAGTACTTACTTTCTTCAAATATTTTACCTCATTTAATGTTACATCACAATAAGTACAATCCACTCCCTTTATTCAAAATGCTGCAGAAAGCTAAAAGGTAAAGATTTGTGCAAATACATGGATGTGATTTAGCCAAATTAATTCAATTTAGCTAACCCCACTCTGAACTGAGCTGAGAGGAGAAAGTTCAGTTATATTGGGGAGTTAGGAAATGAGCAGCCACAATAATATTATACCTATTGCTGTCTAGAGAAAGAGTAGATAAATCTGCAATAGGAAAGTAACTTTTTCTCCTTTGTTGACCAATTTCGTCCTTCTGGGACAAGCAAACAAACTGTAGAACAGTGGGATGGTAGACTCTCACTCAGATGTTTCCTGCGTCAAATATGAGGTTCAACTATTTAACATACAACTTTGTGTGCAACTCCAACTCTATGATTCTAGGAAGGGGAATTACTGGAGGACCAGGGATGCTAGCACTCAGCTGTAGCTCCCTTGCTGAGCTATGGGCCTTGGCAGATGCCCAACAAGACTGACCCTTTAAATTAGCCTTGGGATTTGTCCATTACTGTTGCAGTTCTCTGTACAGATAACAAGCAAGTGTATCAAGATACCTCATTCAAACAGAAGTTGAAAGACAAAAGGAAAGACAGTCAGGAGAAAAAGAATGCCAGGACCTAAAGAGAAAGGAAGCAAAGTCAAAGTTGGCTAAAAAGGCAAATAGACATCAAAAATAAGGCAAGGAAAATGAAAGAGAGGGAGAGAGTGAAAGTGTGAGAAAGACTTTTCACACATAAATGTCTTTAATGAAAATGGAAATATGTATTTCAATCTCCAGAGAACATTAAGAATCAAGTAATAACTGTAATTTATGAAGACTATGTCTCTCTGGATTATCACTAAATGATGACCCAGCCTCCTCTGTTTGCTTATGAATTCACCTTAGCTGTATTTGCAATTTCATTTGCAGCCATTCTCAGCCATAAAACCATGGATTTTAATGGTGCTATGTTGGCCATCAAGTCCAAACTCCTGCCCAGTGCAGGAATTCAGATCAACGCATCCCTGACAGGGAGGGACAGGGAGGGACATTAACCTCCCTTTGAACATAGCTAATAAAAGGAAGGCTTTCACTTCCTGGAATAACTGATTCCATTTAGAAACTGTGTCCATTGTTGATTTATTGTTAGGAAGTTTCTGATATTTGGTTGGAATCTGCCTTCTTTAACTTAAGTCCATAGTTCTGTGTCCTGCACTTGGAATGAGAGAGAACAGATCTCAACCTTCTTCTGTATGAAACCAGACTAGTCTTCTCTTCTCAAGACTAAATATAACCAGCTCCATCAGTCTCTGTATGTAAGACTTAATTTCTAGTTCTCTAATCATCTGTCATCCATGCCACACTGCTCACATATTCAGTTTGCCCCTTCCCATTGCATCTCCTGGTAGATGGGGGACCCAAATTGGCATTCTCTGACTTTGGTGGGCAGAATTTATAAGGGAAGGATGGTCTCTTATGTACCCAGGGCTGAGCCATTAAGGGGTTTCAAGGTGATGATCAGCACCTTGAATTGCACCTGGAAGCATAGTGGAAGCCAATGCAGCTTCCACAGTTACAGTGTAACATGACAACAATGAGTGACCTGTAAGCATGCAGACCATTGCATTTTGGATGAGCTGAAGTTTCTGGGTTGTCTTCAAGGACAACCCCATGAATACAAGTATAACTATTATTCTAAAATCATTTTCACAAGTACTATTACCAAGGCCACTTATGCATTTGATGTTTTATTACAGAAAACAAATTGTAGAATTTTACATACTATCAAATGTCATTCTGTTACTTTCAACCATTTCTCCAACTTATCAAGGTCATTTTGAATGTAATGGCTGTCATCTGGAGTATTAGTTTTCCCACTCAGTTTTGTGCCATTTTCAAATCTGATAAGCATTCCTATGCCTCTTTATTCAAAACACTAATAAAAATATTGAAGGGTACAAGACTAAGGATTGAATATTGAGGCACACCATTCAATCTGTCTCAGTCTGATGATGAACCAGCAAATAAGCACCCTTTGAGTATAACTTTTAAGCTGCTATGTATTCAAGTAATTATCATGACACCAAACCCAGTGTAAATAGTCAATCTAACAGGCCAATTGTGGGTTAGATATTCAAAAGAAAGATGTCATCTGTCCATGATCTGGTCACCTCCAGATATGTGACCTCAACTTCCAGAATTCTTAACAATAGCCATTCTGATTGTAGAGCTCTGGAAACTGAAGCCCATGCATCTGGAGAATTCACTTGTTGGGGAAGGCTATCTACTAATGCAGTTATAAGAACCCCAAAACAACTGTTGTGTTTACAGTGGTTGGCAAATAGGCTGCCTTAGTACCAGTAATCAATAGTAGTAGTATAATTGTTTCTATGCTCATAGTCAGTTTATTTTAGATACAAACATTCTCTTTAGGAACTGGTTCCATTATGAAGTCCTTGAATATAAATGTTTACTGAATCTCTTTGTGAATCTACAGAGGACATTTCTAAGAGAGACATTCAGATTTCAAACATTAGGTTTCGACATGCCTAATTATCCTATATTTCCATTTCTTCACAGTTGGAAAAACCCCTCCTCCCTCCAAGAGGTCAGAGGCACTACAGCACATCTGACAAAATCAAAATAAATACAGTATTGGTTAATGATAAGGTATGTTTCAAAATGCATTAAATTGCAAGCCATTTGGATATGCATGTCAGACTGTGACATATATTCAAGACAGTCGGCCTCATTTAAAAGGGCTGCATCCTTTTGTTTTAAAAAAAGCAAAAGTAGGATTTTTTTTAAAAAAAAACTTCTCTTACAAAATCACTCTTGCCTGTTGTTCTACTTTCCCCTTTCCCTGGAGCAACCAGACTCGTGTCCACAGGAGACATTTTTTGCTGCTTGCCTACTATTTCATGAACAATTACATAATATTTCTTTCCAATAGCTTGGTTGGTGCATAGTAGGAAAAAAGGCTAAATGAACAAAGCAAAATAAAATTAGTCTGGTCTTAAGCATACTTTTTCAGATGTAGTTCTTCAGTTTGATTACTTCCAAAAATGAGTGATTAAGATCATAGCTCAAGTGACCCATGACATTTTAGAATCTATAAGCTAGTTTACAGATACCAATACTTTACAATTTCTTTACATGCATTGATTCAAAGGTGAGTGTGAGAACTAATTCAATTGGAAAGCAGTGTGTTTGAGGGCATGTCAGTGGACTGTCTGTTGTGCATCAGTGTTTATTTACATATGCAAGTAATATCTAGTGATGAGCATGCATGGGTGAATCATTCCTTTCTGAAACAGTGTGACATGGGCTATGGTAAGAATAAACTTTTGCCAGCAGTTTCACAAAGTGACCTGTAATGGAGCTAGTCCAAATGGGCTGACAACGAAGCCAGGAATGAAAAAATAACTCACTTTGGTTCCTGGAGCAATATATCACTTTTAAGGTGAACAATTCCTCATAATTCTTATTCAAGCTGTGGAAAATACCACCAGGATTGTTACTGAACACTTCTTCTCACATCTCCAATTTACCATTTTAATCTTTTAACTATTGTAGTACAATTGTAAACTGATAAGAAAATGCATTGTTATTATTAAATATTCACAAGAGAGTTCATAGTCCAATATCAGGGCATGTGCTTTTTGTACATAAGAACCAAGAATCAATCTTAAATTTCTTTGGTTTAAGTCAGATTTCAGGACCTCGGAGAGCTGCTTCAGATCAGGTTATGAGCTTGTGATCCTATTTCGAATAATGTTATTTTGAATAATGGAAAATTAGCCTTTACTTTGTTTCTGTAATGAAAACAGTTGCTGTAATTGTGCTGAATTTTTCAGGGATGCTTGAAATACCAAGTAGAGCACTAGCAAGAGAATCAGGAGATCTAAACAGGCTTCTTCTATTGTTGACCTGTCACTGAATTGTTATTTTTTTCTATTTATGAATGTGAATAGTATCAACTCTAGAATATATATTTTTATTTACCCATGGACATTGCATAATTATATTATGTGAGATAATTTCTTACAAATCAAGTTTTTTGCACATGCGGGTTTTAATGGTTTCAAAGTTTTCAGAGCTGGCCTTCCTAATTTTTTCCCTCCAGCTGTGTTGTGACTTCAGATCCCTGAATGGTTAAAGGAATTTCATGAGTTTCATGAAATTTATATCTATTTATACTTATATAGCTATCTGATACACTTTATTTATAACATGGACATCCTCACCTAAGTGTAACTTAATTGTAAGACAGAGAGTACAACTGTCTTATATGGCCATATAATCCTTTTTATTGATTGATATTTATTTAGCAGTATTTCTTCCTTAAATAGATGTGTGCTGGACAAAAATGTCATTTTTACTGTACTTCTATATTTGAAAAAGTTGTACTAGTTTTCGCCTTCTGATACATTAAGTGCACAATGCTTCCATCAAAAGAAGAGGGAGGGGGCAGATGAAAACTAATTCTATGACATATTGAGGTTGCTATAGGGAATAAATCCTGTTTGACTGAAATGGGAAGAAGCCATGGACTTTCAAATACAGTATAAATTACTACATGGGGATAAGAAGAGACAAAATAGCAAGCAATTAATTTGCATTCTTGGATATCCTGGAAATCCTGGAAAATAGTTAAAGTTGTTCATATATAGGCTGGACATCTTTTCTTTAAATGCTGCCCAAACCTCCCCAGTTTGTCTCCCCCTATTTGTGTAGAAGGTGGAATCTCAACAGGTGTGTTTCACCAATGACTTCTACTGGAATCTGTTCCTTAAAATGATTATAGCAGGTACAGGATCATTCTTCCGTTTTCCATTTGATCACCCTTGTGATTTGTTTGAACCCTTCAATGAGCTGAGCTGAGTCCTTTCAACAGCTTCAATTTTCTATTTATATTATTACATTTCAATAAGACAACTTGTAGCATGTAATAAGAATGCAAAAGTTGCTTAGTCTGAAAGAGGTGCATAGAAGCAGAGGTTTTGTAAGTTCAGTTTGTCATAGGAGGGTGAGAAAAATCACCACATTGACATTTCATGCATGTAGCTGCTTTAGTCATTAATACATAGCAGGCATTGTTGATAACATTTCTGGTATTTTTAACTTTTGCATTACCAACTAAAATCAGCTATTTAAGTGAGTGGTTCCTAAAATGACTGCAGATTAAGTCAGTAGCCTGTCAATTCAGTTCTCATTAACTTTGAGGAAAATCATAAACAGGCTTTTATTATAACATCTCCCAAAGAATTGGTGCTAAAATCCAGTAAATATTTTATATGATCTCTTCTGAAAACTGCACATTAGCACTCTGCCCATTTAATTTTAATACTTGGGCACTAGAAAGATTAAAAAGAAGGCTGCTTAATTTGTGTTTACCAATAACTACTTTTTCTAACTTCCTAGCCATTTGCCTGGTGACACCTGCTGTTTTTCTTTTCCAGTCCATGAGATGCCTTTCAAGTTTGCAGTTTCTGGTGTCATAGACCACATAGCAAAATAAATAAATAAATAAATAAAAATAAATTTTTAAAAAAGCAAATCCTTGCTTCTACATGCTGAATGCACATTCATTAATGTTAATAGAAAGAATAGTAGATGTACATGTAAGTGGTGCCAAGGAGCTTTGTCATAGGTCTGCAGTTAATTACTGTCACTCTGCATTTGTACAACTAAAACATCTGTGATATTTTGGTCTCTCTCTTACCACCAAATGTTCTTAACACAAGGAAAAACCTATTATATTCAGGAACATAGTAATTACCATACTGAATCAGATGAGCAATCCATCTGGTCTGAAATTGTGTCTTGGCCAGTGGCCAGTGCCAGATGCTTTAGAGAAAGTTTCAAGAAATCCCAAAATTAGCAATTAATAAGCATAGGAAAAATTCCCCACCTAGTTTTTCAGAGAATGATTGGCTTGTGCCGTAATGTAAGAATTTATGTATCTACTTACATTTGTTGATCTAATTTTTTAGGTAAAAATTGCAAACTAAATATCCTTGGATGCATCGTAGACTTTTTAATATATCTCTATATCTTATTATTTTGCTTCTTTACCATTTCTATTATTCTTCATTTGTGTGCATTCTGATCTAGTACATATTCACGGTGGGACTTTATTTAAAGTAAGTGTGCATACAATTGCAGCCTTGACCCTGGATATATTTATTGTAAAGTAATTTTCACTCTCAGCGGGGTCTTCTTAAGTATATACATGAGCACTGGTGCAAATAGTTACAGGATTTATTTATCTTCCCATTTCAACTGGGAAGACAAATAAATCCTGTTTGACTGAAATGGGAAGAAGCCATGGACTTTCAAATACAGTATAAATTACTACATGGGGATAAGAAGAGACAAAATAGCAAGCAATTAATTTGCATCCTTGGGTATTAAAGGAACTTGCTGGCAGAATCATTATCCATTATCTTTGACAAACCCTGGAAAATAGTTAAAGTTGTTCCCTATCTTCAAAATAGAAGGAAAAAGCCCCTAAGAACTATTATCAGTCTGATATCAGTGTCTGAAAAGATTCTACAGTGGACCAATAAGTGATTAAGCTATAAATATCTTGACAATAATTCAGTGATGATTAGAAGTGAGTATCAAGAACATATCTTGCCAGACAGTTTCTCTCTCTCTCCCACCTCTCTCTTAATTACTTCAGGAGATTATGGAAATACTACAGACAAAATGTATCTTGGATTTCAGCAACATATTTGACAATGTACCCCATGATTTTCAGATAAGCAAGCTAGATAAAAGTACATTGAATGAGTAGTAGGTGGATCAATAGAGAACATGGAAAAAACCTATATTCAAAGAATGCTCATCAAGGATTCCTCATCAGACTGGAAAAAATTAGGAATGAGATATCACAATTTGGCTCCTGACCTCAAATTTATTAATGACTTGGATGATAAGGTGAAAAGAATGCTTATCAATTTGAAGGTAAAAACAAAATGTAAAATGGTCTTGATAATTTGGAGAAAGAAGATGAAAAAGAAAATTCCAAATGATTTTGATAAGTTGGTGAAACTGGGTGAAAGTAATAAAATGAAATTAAAGAGACACAAATACAAAGTTCTCCATTTAAGAAAAAGAAATAGAATGCCAAGCATAGGATAGAAGTTTGGCAATAGAACATGGAAGAAGGATGCTGGAATTGTAACTGATCCCAAGCTGAGTATAAGCCAAGCATGTAATGTGGCTGGAGGAAAAGCAAACATAATGTTGGCCTGTATCAAGAGAGGTATATTTTCCAAATCATGGGAAGTAATAATTCCACTTGATCCTGTGTTGGTCACACCCTACTTCAAGCACTGTGTTAGTCAAGCACTGAGCACCACACTTTAAGGGCTCAAACAGGAACAGTTTCAGCCAAGACCATGAGAATCGGGGGATTGGAACAGAGGGCAGCTACATCACCACCAATTTTGAAGCTGACTAACAGTCACCTTTTTTAAAAATCCTAAATCCTATAAGGAGTGATTAGGGGAACTGTGTATGCTTTACCCTGAGAAAAGAAGACTAATACTATTTTTCAAAGACGTCACTGGATGTCATGCTGAAGAAAGCCACTATCTGATATTTCTCCTAGAGTGCAGGGCACAGAATTATATTCATCAGCTACAGGAGAGCAGATACGGTTGAACATTAGGAAAAATGTCCTAACAGGAAGATCAGGTTTACAGTAGAACCAGTTACCCAGCTTGGTTCCCCTATCTATCATGTAGGCTATAGTTTGGATCCCTGCAATGAGCTGTGAGTGGGACTCTGTGGCCTAAGTGCTCCCTTACAACTCTTTGATTAAGCTTATAATTCTATGTTGCTTATTTAAAAGAAAGATTTACTGATACCAGACTTATGGGTCAACACAGGAGGAATGAGTATATTTTTCAGCTGGGAGGTTGATCTGAATAGCTGTTGGGAAGGAAGAACCAACAAGCTACTTGGCTGTTACTTATTCAGGGCTATTCTACATGGAGGACTAAGCCAAAATGTCCGTGTAATATGTTCCTAATGCATAAAAATTACATTCACATGCCATATTTACAACTGTAAAAAATTTGCTGGGATAAAAAAAAAAAGCCTTGTTGTGGATTGCTGTACTGCATCTACGCATCAGGTTTTCTTATTCACATTCGTTTTAGCCTCATGTCTGCTCCCAGGAGGCAAATTACCCATCTGATCGGTCTCATGGGTGCTGGATCGCAAGTGCGGGCATCCCCTGTCCAAATTGGATCAAGCTGGAATCAGATTCATTGCACACATTACAAAGAGATTTTGCCCAATGAAATACATCACATATCAAACCTGATATAATGTTTGTTGTCTGAAACAAGCACACTCCGTTCTGAAAGCAGCAATAAATCAGTAAAAAGAGAATGGAAGAGGAACTGTTACTGTGGTTAATAAATGCTAGCAAGTGAAATGGAAAAAGACAATGTTATTAGTAGATTGGAAGGGTGGGTGGGTCTTCTTGTCATTGCCAGCAAAAGAAATAGTGATGGCTGCACTGTATCTGGACCCCAGTGATACCTAATATGCATGAGAGTGCCACCTGACGATAGCATCAGATCTGTTCTTTCAAAGGGAGGAAGAACTTATTCGCATATGCCGTAATGCCAAATGTATTAGCAATGCCCTCTTTCTTGCTGGTGGGAGGTACAAGAATGACTCATGTTCAGAAATGATGGATTAGCATATTTGCATTATGTTTTGACTTTACTATGCATTTATTGCATTCCCCCATTCATACGAACTACCGTTTAACCAGAATTTTTTAAACTAAGCATGTTCTGTTTACTCCAGACGGGAGTCTTATGGATATCAGTTTTAGAATAAGTTTTCCAGTTCTGGACTGTAGTAAGTGAATCACTGAAGATTGTATATCCTGGCCCCTCAGCGGTTTGGCAAGAGCCTCCTCTTGTGCACGTGTCCCAGAGATAGTGGGATATTCACATGACCTCTTCCAAGAATAAATTACTATACATACCATGTTATGTGGTGTTTCCTTCCTCACCTTTGCTTATGGTGGTGAAAGAATTATTGTAAATTATTTAAGGGGATACTCGTTCCTACTAAGAGAGGCCTGAGTTTGGCAAGAACAACGATACTGCCGGCTATTATACTGGGGATGACGGGGTGGAATGTGATGACATATCTTATCTGCTGTCATGGAGAAATGCGTGTTGGGGTGGGTCTCCACATTATGCATTCATTTCCTCAAAATGTGGGTAGCACATGGGCAAATGTTTGTATACCACCGGATTAGTGGGTTGTGATGTGTTCAGGGATAGTGAGGGTTAGGGTAACTAAGGTAACTATATCTCAGCTACAAAAATCTGGACTAGTACATTTGCTACCATCTAGTGATGCTTAATTCTCTATCTACATCCAAATGCCCCCTTGTGGTCAGGAGGTCAGTGGGTGCTGAAGTATCAATGCCACTGGATTTGGACTTCCGGCACAGATAAGGTAGGCTCTCGTTCTTTTTCTTCTCATCTCTTTCTGCCTCTTTGTGTTTCCCCTCCACCTCGCCATCTAATCATACATTAGTGGAGGCATGTCCCCTGCTCAGTCATTATGTAAGTATTGGGTTGTTCTGCTAAATTTCTTTAGTTTTAATGGGTAGGTTATGCATGGGCCTAACTCTTTCTTTAGTGACTTAAATAACTTAAAAGTTTTTCTAATCAGATAATGCATTTTAAAGATACACTTTTATGTTAGAAGAAGAGAAAATGAAGGACCAGAATGTCCTCTGGTAATTCTAATAAGGTCAACATAATTGAATGCCAAATCTCAGGACAGGTTTTTACCCATTATAGGAAGACATTAGAAGCTACAGCCTAGGTTAATCTTTTAGCCATCACTGCTTCCTAGGATGGGAAAATGAAGGATTATTTAGGAGAGAGGATAATAGCTGTAAGTACATTATGAAAGCTCAGGGGAAGGAAAAGCAGAGACCAAGGATATGAAAAATAAGAGGAGAAAGCTCAAAGGAAGACTGAGTTAAAAATGACCCAAGGCACAGATATAATTCTCTGTTTTGGTTAAAATGTACTAGATGATTAAAATGGAATGTGTTTTTAGAATTATAATTAAGACTTTATCAAAGCTTAATAAGCAGTACTGGGTGTGATTTGATAAAACTTAATAGCCAATATTCTTGTATCTCTCCATTTAGCAGAAGACAGTGTGGAAATTAAAATAGCAATGATTAGTTTGAAGAGCTTAAAATTCAGGGCACCTTTCATGAAAAGTTTCTCAAACCCATTTGCAGCTAGTTTTCAATTTGTCATAATCACATCCAAAGCCTATGATAAAGTTAGGTTATTTGAAGTAACAAACCTAGGTCTGTTTATATTTGCTTGATTTGTTCAGCTGGGATTGAATGTGTTTGTAGAAGATGCTAAGAACAAGACAACTGTAATCTGCCTTTATTTGGTGATGCATTTTTCCCCAGGAAGAATCTACTAATAATGTGATTCAACATAGAACTTTTGTATTATATATGTATTTTATCGCTTTTGTGAGACAGGACATTCTTGTTAACATTTGCTTAACACATTCTTGTTTAGTCCTGTTAAGATTAAATGAATAATTTTGCAGATCAAGCAAATATGGATATATTGGATATTTTATATACACATACAATAATTCATTAGGGGAGGAAAAATAATACCACTTTACAATTGTATACAGTTTTCAGCTGCTCAGAATGCTTCACATACCTTATTTCACTGTAACTTAAAAAAAACAACAACAAGTTGGTGTATACCATAATGAGGATGGGTTGGATTGAAACTGAGATTGTTGATTATCTAAATGCAAAATTGCAGATGACCATGAGATGGCAAGAAAAAGATACAGAACCCTTTGCTGCCATCTAGTGTTTGTTCAAGTATTGTTCGAAATTTTGAAATTTTGTTCAAAATGGTAGCCCTACCAAATGGGGCGAGCCGTGGCTTTCCAGATGTTGCTGATATTTCCAAATATTCGCTGAACTGTTTGAGCTAGTTTGACTAATATTAGGAATGTTGAGAGTTGTAGTCCACCATCTGGAGGGCAATGGGTTGCCCATCCTTGCCAAAAGCCATCTTAGGAGAGAAGAATCATATTGAATGAGAAAAGATATTTCATTTATGTGAAAGTACAGCTTCATTCACTAGGTGGAACTGAAAAAGTTACCTGTCAGAAATTCTGAGAGTAGTTCTGCAACCATCTAGGTGACTGGGTTTTTGCATTGCACTACAACATAATATGTTATGCTGCTTTCTGATTTAGTGTGAATGGAGACGTTGTGTTTTGTAAACCATTTTTATGGCTTAGTGTCTGTGAGAGCCCAGCCAATTCTGGTGTATTCAATAAATCATGGTTAAATCAATCACAGGCTTACACAGTGTGGAAGCCCAGCCCCTATAAAGCAGTTACAGTATGTTCACCTAATACATTCTTAGAAACCAAGATACATACTGGAAACTTCATAGCTCACAATCATTTATTCACATCAGCAACAATCCATTGTCTGAGTTTTGCCCGAGTGAACAGTCAGAGTTCTGCTGCAGTAGGTTAATCAAGTTCTTTTTTAAGTACAATTCTGTTAAATTTGCTGCAACTGGTAAAAATGTCAATTTTTCTAAAAAAAGTTTTTACCTTTCTTCTTCTTTTTCTACCTGTATGAATCCCATAAATATTGTACATAAATAGAGCTATTCAGGCAGATGTTTTTGTTTAGAGAGTTTTCTCTGCACAGACTAACAGGCAGAAGATTGGCAGGCTTTGCTAATGCTCTTTAAAAAAAGTTTGACAGATGCATTTGTCAGTTTTCCTTTCTCAAGTATTCAATTTTTTAAAAGCTTGGGTTCTTTCCGTCCCATTTATAAAGAAATGTATGGGCTTGGTAAGTTTTGGTCAATTCAGGTCCATTTACAGAAGACTTCTGTAAGATGGCCGGTGTGGTCTTGTGGCTGAAGCTCCACCCCTTTTGTATGTGTCTATGCATGCATGCACAGAAGGGGTGGGGCTTTCATCACAATGCTGCACCCACCATCTTGCAGATTTTTGATGCACACACCCCTGTATGGACATCCCTGGGCAAATGCAATAAATAAATTCATATTTTTAAAACCCTAAATTAAATTCCTATCTAACTGCAGAACCACCATAATTCAGCCCTGCAAATAATGTTATTTTACCTTGATTTGAAGGCTAAATGCTCAAAACCATTCTGCCTAGGTAGATGAATCTGTTTTGCTTTTTGCCACATTTACTGAAAAACGAACAAACAAACAAAAAACAACCGAGCAGATCATCCCATCTTCTTTATGAGGACAATTCTGAATCCATAAGAAGGGCTTATGAAAACAAAGAAACAAAGAGAAAGAACCACATGAATTTCTCAGGCCTTATAAAAGATTGATGATTTTTTCCCCCAGAAATAGTGGCAAAAGGAAGAGGAGTGGAGGAAATGGGGTGGAACATTCTTACTATCTTAAAGTATAGGTGTGAGAAGAGAACCGGCTTGTTTTTTTGCATATTCTGTATTTCACTTGTGTTTGTGTGTGTACATATTCCCCAACATGCTTCTGAACTTCACCTTTCACAACAGAAGGAATTAGGCTCAATATGCAATTTGCTGTCATAACACTTTAGCTGGGTCAATATTTTACCATTTTCTTTGACTCCAGAGCTTGCGTTTGTCCTCTGAACTAAGTTCTCGTCAGATCATCTTGCCTTTCAGAAAAAGCATTTATTAGCAACTTGCCAATTTTCTTAAAGTCCAATCCCTTTTTGTGTGTGTGTGTAGGAGGTGCAACATTTTCTAAGTATAATTTTCTGGGCCAGGTGTCTCCTGATCATCAAAAAAATCTTGTCAAACTACAATTAGAAATGTCTTTGAATGCATATCTTTGAATGTTCATGCTTATAGAGGTGAATATGTGTAGCTCAGGGTTGAACTGTGGAGTCCTTGGGGTTCTCTGAGCTTGGTTCTTTTCTTGCAAACGTTTCATTACCTGGCTAGGTAACATCCTCAGTGCTAAAATGGGATGGGGTTTGCTCTCTATTTATCTGCTGTGGCCTGCTTTGCCAGTGCTGGTGGGGGTGGGGGTTTAGTTTTGCTCCTCTGGTAGTTCATTGATTAGCATATGTTGACCGCTTGATTGTGTGCCTGGTGGTGACCTTTGCTTATCTGGGTGATGACTGCTGGAGATGATTCCTGGTGATTGATTGCTGGTGAGGCAATCTTCTGGTCTTCTGTCTCTTTCACCTGGCAAGGCAGGCCACAGCACATAAATAGAGAGCAAACCCCATCCCATTTTAGCACTGAAGATGTTACCTAGCCGGGTAATGAAACATTTGCAAGAAAAGAACCAAGCTCAGAGAACCCCAAGGACTCCACTCTTCATGCTTAATTCATGTACTCTCAGTCTACCCTGTCCCACATATACATGCTGGAAACTAGGTTTGTTGTCATGTCTACACAGAAAATCACATTGGTCTACCAACGGAGGATTATAAGGGGGTATATCTTTTAGCCATTTCTGATTAGGCTGAAGCTTTCAGTGGACAGCTGCTACAGTGTTCACTTCCATGTGCACGGGCAGGGGCCTTCAGCTACAAAGACTCATCATGATAAGAAATATCATTTTAACCTTGGGTGCAGCTTGTGAACAGAAACACAACTGTAACTGCTACAGAATGAAGACCTTTCAACCATAGAGAATTCGTTGATGGCCTGAAAAGGGGGACAGCAAAATGGCATTTTTGGTCAAGTCTCTAAGGTTTAATGAAGGTTTGTTACCATCTGGAATTATTAGAGCCATTCTAACCCTAATTGCATTGTGGGACTGGTGGTTTGGAGAAAGAGACAAGGAAGGAAGATTAATTCACAAATAGGATCATTTGTGGGTATGAATAGAAACAGCACTTCATTACAGGGTAATGCACCGGAGTCCTTCAAAAATAAAATCAGACATTCAAGAGGGAAGCAATATATTAGGAAGAAAAAAGCCATTAGAAGGAAAGAAGAGCAAAGGAGAATACTGGGTTTTTACCAGCATGTGTTCTTTTATCCCTTTCCCTTTGGCTAAAGAAAAAAAGAATCCTTTGTTTCAGTTACATTTCCTACAATAACATAGATGGCTGGCCCTTCTTTTCTTGACCTGCTAAGCTGGAGATATTTGAGAGTCTCTCAAGTTAGATGTAAATCAATATAGTGTATGGGGGCAGGGGGGAGGGGGGTGTTTGTTATTTTGCAGTGGTTTGTATGCTGACAACTCACCAGACTCTTTAAAACACTGATCTCCTGTCTGTCCTTCTAGGAGGCAAAATTATAAACCAGATTGGTGATGCTAGAGATAGCTGCAGCCCCTGAGATCATGCTTCATTTTCTCTAGATTAAAGCTCATTATTTCAATATTACTGTAAACAAAAGAGTTAGTTATTGGTTGTAGCTTGAGCAACAAGGTGCTATATAGCTAGTCTGTAAATGGCTAGCTCTGGAAGATTCTGGCATAGTTATCACCCCTGGCTTTTTGTGGATAGCATTAATCCAGTGGAATTTGGGGGAGCAATAGGATTCCAGAATAGTCCTGCTTGGAAAAGATCTTCAAGAAACAAGAGAAAGAATGAGAGAATGTAGTTTCAAATACACCTTTGTAAATGATGAACGCTCCCTGTGACTGAATAATTCTACAGGAGGCGTTGATCAGCAGCATGGCTCTACTTACCACCCAAACAATACCAATCGTCCAGACATTTTAGACCCTCTCAAATTCATAATGGTGCCGCTTTTAGGACATTAGAGTTGGTCATAAGAAGTTTTAATATTTTTCCTGGCACACAGCAATATCCGTTTAGAATGGAAACAAAACAGCTGGAAGGCTCAGCTGCTAGTGAAACACCTGCCACTCTGATGAATTGTACTTATTTTCTCCTAACAGAGAACATGGCAGCAATTCACTTCTGGGTGAGCAAAGGAAAAGGTCAGAGCTGGGGATGCATTGAAAGGAGCCAAACATCCTTTCCGATGACACTGCTGTCACACGTTGTTTGTGAGGGGAGGTATGTGCCTCCATTCGCAGCTCCTGTCCTTCTTCCCACAAAAACGAATCGCTGCTGTTGCCGGTTTGGAGGGTTGGAACATTTGCTATTTTGAAGTGGGAGAACTCCACTGGCCCAGATCCAAATTGGCCAAGATAAAGCAGTGTGCATTAGGCAGGTACAATTGACAATGTCCAAACGCACGATACATTCTGCTCTGTCTGAAGCAGTTTCAGTATTATCTGTTTCCAGTGAACACAAAGCCTGAACAAAAGATGTCTGAGAAACATTCATTAAACAAATGGAATTGGTGTATTAAGATGTTCTTGGCATGAAAAGCAGATACCACTTTGTAACTAGATGGTGAAAGAGTGAAAAGCAGCATTTTGAAAAAGACTGCTCTTCAAGCATATATAAGTTTCTTAGCTGGGAAAAATATACTCGATGTATGTAATATGCATTCATGTACATCAATGGTAATTAATGTTCTTTCTTTCTTTCTTTCTTTCTTTCTTTCTTTCTTTCTTTCTTTCTTTCTTTATTTATTGACTTGTCCCCACCCATCTCCCCACAACGGGGGACTCTGGGCGGCTTACAACAAACTAAAATCGGAAATACATAATTAAAAGTTATAAAAACCAGAGTTACAAAGATAAAGATAAAAAGGCTAAAAAATCCAAGAGGCCTATAGAGGCCCCACCAGGCCGCTAAGGGGCCAGCCAACCCCATTTCTGATATCCTCCTTCCCTGCCCCAGGCCAGATGGCAGACCCAGGTCTTCAAATCCCTCCGAATGTACATTTGTACAACTACTTCGAATATATATTCTTGGAAAAGAAGTAGATTTCAGTGAGATTTTCAGATTTTTCTTGTCTGTATATTTTGAGAAAGGTAAGGAATCTAACTCAGCATAGGAACATCCTTATTTCATCAAGGATGTAGCAGATAATTTGGGGGCAAATCAGTAGTATCTCACTATATCCAATTTCTCGGATATCTTTCCTGATAGAACACACTCAACTGCTGCTTAAAATCAAGTAACACTGTACTTAAGATTGCAAACCTCTGCACAATTACTTACAAGTAAGTTCCATTCAATAATGCAATTTATTACTACAATAAATGGGCTTTAAAGATGTCCTGTACACGTTATGTACAGATTGGACCAAGTTAACCATTTCAATTTTCATGTCGAAATGCTTGGATAATGGTTTCTGCTTAATGATATCTATTCCAACTATTATTACTACCTGAGACTGTTAGATACAGAAAATCAGTTGAATGTTCAAAGTGAAGTGCAGCCATTAAGTACAAAAAGAGGAATGAAAGAGAAAAAAAAAAACTGGGGAACTATGATGTATCTCAGAGGGCTGATGTAAGAAATACAAATGTGAGAATCACTGTGCTATGACTTCATATAAGCCATCTAGTGTTTGTCTGAAATGCTATCACATGTGTGATGGAAATCTAGGGTTGTGAGAAATAACCATCTTTGTGCATATTTCCCCGTTCTCTATAGTAGGTGGAAAAACCTCCTTATTCAGACTTCAATGCGATGTGGATGAAGCATTCATCGCCCAACTTTGTTATTAGATAGCTATAAGCCTCTGTGTTAGATGAGGGTATGGGAAGAGCCCTGGTTTGTATCCCAAACTGTAACTACTGTAAAGTCTGTTTAGTTAATCAGGGTGGGATGCTAAATTGTTAACACCTGTGGAGAGGGGTGGAGGCTGAGTCTGAAAGGATATTTAAGATTAGCCCTGGAGGAGGATGGGAGGTGCTGGAGAAGCAAAGGTTGGCTATGCTATTGCTGCATCACAATAGACTTTGGAGAAAGCTGTGGTCTGGAGTTTTGCTTTGGCTGCAGGAGAGGGGACTCGCTTGTTTCATCCTCTCGCTGTCAAGACGTGTTCACGTAAGGCTACTCAGGCAAAGAGGGCTTACACTCCTGCCTTTAACTTTTATATTGACTGTTGGTCCGTATGGAAGGACTTTTTATCTGCAGCTTATTTTATCAAACCCTTTTGGAGCAGTGAGTAAAGCCTTGCTTGAGAATTTACTGCTCGCCTCTCGAGTTATTTTGTCATTGCACCTGCACATAACCAGAAAGAAAAGAACCCAGAGAGAAAAACTGGGGGAAATCTGTCATAACATGTTATCACCAGGAAAAAGGGGCAGGTACTGAAAACAACAGGGGGAAGCAAAGGCGAGGGGAGAATATCTCTAATGCTAGATTTCAATTTACATTTATTGTATAAAAGCCCCACATGTTTTGTATAGATCCTTTATCGAGAGCACTACAAAAACAATCAGATTGCACAATTTCATACATGCAATTTTTATATATATGTAAACATTCCAAATGAGATAAAGCCAATGTTCAACACAATATATTATTTCAGAGTACAACAAAGGCACAAAAGGAATACCATTTTATAATTCTACTTACCTTAAATAAAAATAGGCTGGAGCTAATATAAAAAGCAAGCTATTATGCAGTTGAAAACTGTCCACTGTTAGGAAGTAAGGCTAAGTTAATTAAGCCATGGCTTGAAAATATTTCATACACATGTTTTTAAATCACATTTTACTTTCTAAAGTTTGCATTCTCAAATGAAAATATAGTCACAAATTCTCAAATATCCCTCAAAAGTGCCTCAATGTTTTCCCCTGGTAATAAAGTTCATAAAAGGTTTATTTTAAAGAATATTAAATGCAAACTTACCTTTGCTTATCATCTAAAACATATTTGTTAGAAGACACTATCAAAGTTTATGAAACTAAAATGTTTTAAGTTCTATTATTAATTAGTTTTTCAGCAGAAAAGGGTCATTCTATTCTTCCAGAAAAACACTTAATATCTCTGGCTGATCAGTATAATAACCTTGGGAAAAAGAAGAATGTATTTTCATGTGGTGACTACTCTGAAATAAAAAACAAAGTGGCTAGATAAAAAAGAAAAACTATGCACTGTAAGACTCAGATCAGTCATAAATATAGAGTGTCTTCATCTACTCCCTGGGAACTAAATGTGATTTTCTATTTGCTTTTTCAAAACTGGCTTTCACAACTTTCTTTGGATACTGGCTGCTTAACAATCGTTGCTTTACAGTCTCAGATTGCAATTGAAAATCTCTCTCTAAGGAACAACTGTGTTTGCTTCTTAGAAATAGTTCTAAATTATTTCTTACTCACTTTGGATGGGAACTATCAGGTTTGAGTAATTAATCCCTGTGTGCTTCTTTCCTGTATGATGTGGCTTTCATATAATTATTTTGAGAAACGTATAGGTTCTGGAGAAATAAAAAGGGAATGGGGTCCAATGGACACAACAGAATTCATATAGCTGGAAACTGGACTTTTAAAATGATGTTATAATCTTTTGTCTGGAGAATTAAAAATGATATATATGTTTTGTACAAAATCATGTGGAATATGGAAAAAGAAAAGCCTTTGTTGAGAATATTTAATTCCTGTATAGACCAAATTTTACTGGACAAACAGGCTAGCAAATTTTCTTCTTGAATATCCTTGATGTGTATGTGGTTTGTTCCCCCCCCCTTTTTTTTTTCTCTCTCTATGGAGGATCTCTTTATTAATGTCTTCTGGTTATTTTCTATATTTAATTATACTTAGTGGATAGATCTATGTGGGAGAACCAGGATTTTCAACAGGAATTAGAAGAATAATTGTCTCTATAAACAAGGATGATGACCACTAATGGCATGGAAGTGAACTTGTGGTGTAGAAGTGGCATGGAACTTGTGGAACTTGTGGCATGGAAGTGACATGGAAGTGAACTTCATTAGACTAAGACCTTCAGAAGTTCCATCATGAAATAATATAAGTAAACAAGACAAAGTATACAAGAGAAGGAAAATTCCATGGTTGAACAAGAAGATAAAAATGTTCTTTTTTGCATGATGTTTCCACTAACAACATAGCTGTCATAGAAGGGGATCCGCAATAAGAGATATTAATGATAATGACAGCACGGACCTGGATAAATCCAGTATGACAATTGCTTTAGAAAGTAATTGGTTTAATCCAATGTCATAAGTGGATGCCAACTTTGAAAGCACAGGAAAGATCATGTGAAGAATTCCTCAAAACTGAAGAATAAAAGGAGAGGACTCCATGACACGTATGTTGATTTTTAATCATACCAGAAATTCATTGCAGCCTAGTATGAAGAAATAATGGGACCGCTTAGAAATGTATCTGGATGCAATATAATATCACATTTTAGAAGAACCAGAAATTCTGAAGGATATACTTGTTAAAAGTGATTTAGATATAATATCACAAAACAGAATATTTACAGTATCCACGCAGAACTTCCTTTATGACCATTACATTTATTGAAAGTATTCATATAAAACTGAATTCTTTTGTTCTTTTTGTGAAACTTTGGATTTCACAAACCCAGTGGATTGGAAGAGGCTTTATTTTCATAATCTATCAGTAATGACTACTTTAAATAGAGATGTACACAAGGAGGGGGTAAAAAAGGCAAGATGACAACCAGAAACATGTGATCGAAGTTCTGCCCTTTTTTACATGCTTTGTGATGCATGTAAAAAAAAGGGGTGGGGCTTTGATTGTATGGTTTTGGCTGCCATCTTGACTTTTTTGACCCTGCACTTGCAGACGCTCCTGGTGAGTGTATTTTCATGAGGGGACTATTTCAAAATAAATTAAAAAAAAAAAAGAGCTACAAAAGGCCAACACTCCAAAATTTATGTGGACAAAACTAATGGAGCTCCAAAAGTTAGAATTGAGAGACATTTAAGGCATATAAGCATATTAAGTTTCAGAGAGCTGGAGTCTTTTTAATAAAATCTTTCATGAAAAAAAGACATGAGATTTTAGAGCTATGATTCAGGGGTAGAGAATAAAGAATAGCACTGAAACAACTTTATGAACAATATAAAATAAAATAACACTAAATAACTTAATTCCCAAGGGATTAAATGAAGGCATTTGATATTTACCAATAATTTGATGATTCTTGTAGATCTTCCTTCCATCCAACGTAGTCACCACAAGAAAATGCATTCATTCTTATATTTCCAAAGCATATTCTTTGGTTCAGCCAGAGCTATTAAGTTTGTTTCTAAATAAATAAATAAATAAACAAACAAACAAACAAACAAATAAATAAAATATTTCTACAGATCATTTGAGAGCCAGTTTGGTATAGTGATTAAAGTACCAGGCTAGAAACCAGGAGACAGTGAGTTCTAGTTCCACCTTAGGCACAAAGCCAGCTGGGGAACCTTGGGCCAGTCACTCTCTCTCAGCTCTAGGAAGGAGGCAATGGTAAGCCACTTCTGAAATCTTGCCAAGATAACTGCAAAGATTTGTCCAGGCAATTGCCAGGAGTCAACACTGATTTGAAGGCACATACACACAGAGCTCAATTAACCTCATTAACATTAAAAGTTTAAGCAGCTGCTCTTTCTAAAATACAATTCAGTAGTGACTGCTAATTGATATGTTAGCTGGTACACGCAGGTAAGATTATACACACACATACACCCTCTGGCTTTATTCTTAATGGTTAGGAAAAGAACAAAAAATATTGAGGTGTTCCGGAAGGATTTTTAAAGAGAATTTGTGAGTTCCTTTATTTTTATAAGAGAATATAAAAACATAAAAAAGTAAAAAGTGATTACGAATGAACATATAAGATACTTTTAAAATATGGATTTAATTGGCTTAGCCTTTTCCTCCTAACAGTGGACAGTTTCCATTTATATAAGATGTTGTTCTTTGTATTAAATCCAAGTTTTCGGATGTGTTTATTTGCTTTAGCATTTTAGAAATAAATGCTATTTAGAAATGAAAGAATTATCAATGTTCATTTTAAGATGTGTTCCTCTGTTATTCTCTGAAACAATATATTGTGTGGAATGCTGGTTCTATCTTTTCTAGCTTGAAATGTGGAAAGTTACATGCATAACATTGTATGAGATATTTGTTTTTCATTTGTAGTGCTCCTGAGAAGGGACCTATCCAAAATGTACTGGGCTTTTATGCATTACATTATTTTCTACTGGCACTTCAGAGACTGTATCACATAATAACAGCCATGTAAATATCAATTTAGGATGCAGTATTCTCATGTTATCTTTGGAGAATGTGCACACATGCCTACTCACTATGTTTTTGCACAGTGCAGAGCAGTAGTAAGGAATAATAAGCCAAAGAAGTTAACATCATCAGATAATAAAAGGAAACTTTATTAAAATGAGTTTATATCAACACCATTCACTAGACTTCTCCATGCTTTTATATCCTTGCAGCTTACTCTTGCTTCAACAGTGTCTATTCATTTTTTAATTCATTGCTTCTTGTTTAACATTTCTCATATTTCTTTTTCATTTCTCTAAACAACCATGTCTGTCTTGGACTTTCCTCTCAACCCATTCACTCCTCTTCTTTTTCTGTTTGTCTGTGGGTCAGTCCTAATTTCTTCTCTATGGACAAACCACTTCAACATTCTTCCTTCACACCAACTGCTCACTTTTGTATTCAATCTACATTCATTCAGCACCCATTCATTCTTGACCCTATACCCCAGACACTTCTGAAGTACCCCAGTCCCACTGCATTCAACTGACTTTTATCTTTTTCCTGTCATACCCAACTCTCACTTATATATAAAAAGGGGACAGAACCACACTATTATATAAAGCTGTTTCTGCTTCTTTCAACAAACGTTCATTCTTCACAACAGACCATGTACTTCCCTCCACTTTTCCATGGGGATTTTCATATCTTCACATTTTTCCATCCATTTCTCTATCTTTAGTAAACATTCCACCAAGATATATAAATTCATCTACCTACTCTAGTTTTCACCATTTATCAGTCATTTGCAATTATATTGATCTTAATACAATTAAGAAGGTTCTTAATACATACTCTAGAGTATATTGAAACTTATATCTTTTCATTACATAATATCTTGAGACCCAGCGTGTTCTCAGTTTTCCATTTCATCTCCTTCCCCACTCCGCTGCTATCTCTTCCTGTCTGCTGTAACATCTCCTGTGGGACTTGCAGAGCGACACTACAGTTCACTCAATTTTCTCTGTGAAACCCAATTATCTTGGTCTATGATACATTAATTTTCAGATCCATACTTGGAGATTATAAAGGGAGTGATTTCATATCTGGAATCCTGATAATAAGGAAGGAAAGAGTACTAGTCATGCAAAATCTGCTGCCACTATCAAGTGCACACTTTCAGAATACTTCTTATAATACCACAATTCAACACAACACACATGCGTATCATGTATCTGGAGCTTCATAGGAGTTGAGGGGTAGGATAGGCTTCTGCTGCACTCTTTCTGGATTGAGATATCTCAAGTTTAGATTATTTTAGGTTAGCTCAGATTCAGCAAACTGATACCTCAGTTTTGAGAAGGAGATAGCCCATCTGAATCCAGGTCAATTTTACTGTTTCCTGGGAGTGCATATTAATTCTTCAAAAATGACTCTGTATTTAAAGGAAAAATGAATATCAGTTTCTTGAATGGAACAGCAGGAGAGGTATTGCCCTCAGGCATCAATTATTTATTGTTTTACAGATTTTCAGATATCTTTCCATTCAGCCTAGACAGAAGCTTAAAAGAAATTTCAGAAACATTTGCTTGTGCATCTGCAGAAATGGCTCTGGGCTATTTTGTATTTGCTTCATGTCTTTCTGCAGGGCAGCAGCTATGTTAAAAGTGGTAACAGTCATTTATCCTGTGTTCTGTATCTGCCATGCAACAAGATAAGGGCCAAGTTAGAGTATGATTTTTGCTTTAATGCAGTCCATAGCACCTTTTATATATTAGCATTTAGGTCATCTCCTTCCATAAAGTTAAAAAATATCAAATCTGCTTTCATCTGACCAATTCTAACCAAAGAGTCAATTTCCATCAACAACTGCAATTATATTTCTCTATTCTTTTCATAAAAGTACATGGGAAATAAATGGGTGCTTTACGTTGGCTAAATTCCATCATGACAGTGGAATGCAGCAACATTATGCGTGTAAGTCTTTCTCCAGCTGCAGGCCTCTACCTGGAGAAGGCTTTTGGGCTGTGCTCCAAGGGAACGCATGGTGTAGGTCCTACCAGTCCAACAAAGAAAAGGGAACAAACTCACTTCCCCTGTTAAGGATGGAGGGAGATTTGCCTGCCTAACCTTTTCCTTCTGGCTCAGGCCTGGTTTCTAGCTGCTTTTGTCCATCAGTCATAGAATCACAAGCTTGGAAGGGACCTTGGAGGTCTTCTAGTCCATCAGCCTGCCCAGGCAGGAATCCTCAGACCAACCCAGACAAATGGATGCCCAACTTGAAAACGTCAAGTGATGGAGCACCCCTGGCTTCAGGAAGCAAGCTGTTCCACTGCTTAAACTTTGCAACCTACAGCATTGCTCCCCAGGCTGACTTCACCCTGTGATTCCTTCTTTCTATCTTCCCATCCCATTGCTGTCTCTCTCCCTACCTCTTCCTTGTTCTGTTGTTCCAGAGACTTCCTTCCCGTAATGGTTGTAGGGCTAGTCAGTAAGGGCTCTGTGACCTGTGAAAACCAGTTGCTCTGATGAACTCTCAGTCCACATAATCCCTCACGCACCGGAGAGGCTTCAGGCATGACAAAGCTAATAACATCAGACAAAGCTGCAGTTGTAGGATTCCTTCTTGGTTTTGTCCACTTGGTGCAGAGCTGCCTTACTGGGCCCAGCTGCGTTCTGTAAGATAGAGCTGGATGTGTACCATATTGTGAATGAATTGCACTTTGGAGCAGCACACAAAACCTTGCTTAGTCAACCTGCTCTCTTCCTTGCCTCCTCCATGAAGCCACTGGTACTTTCTTTGCTTTGCACAAGAAGCTTCCTACTCTGACCCCAATTAGGTAATTGTGCAATGCTTTTGCTTTAACTAGGCACTCACTCCCTGCTAGACACTTAACAATACAGCTAATCCTTGCTAATATGTAAATTTTCCTTGCTGAAGCCTAAACTGTGCAGCTTTTTCCTGACTTATTTTCTCAAGCTTAGGGGTGGGGGGGGGGTGCTATAAAACTGGCTGGGTTATTTGAGGGACTGCCTCTCCCCTGTTACGTTTATCTGTCCCAGCAGATCCAGCAGAAGGGGCTTGTTGTGGGTCCTGTCTTTGAAGGATGACCTAGAAAGGGAGTCTTTTCTGCTCTGGCACCTGTCCTCTGAAACATCATCCCCCCTGAGGTTAGATTGGCCCCAACCTTGTTGGCCTTTAGGAAGTCCCTGAAGACATGGCTGTACCTTCAGGCCTAGGGATCCTGTGCACATGGCGAGCCAACAAGATGGCTGTATGGTCTGTGAGTTGTAGGTTGGCGCTGTCTTGCGCTTTTATGTTTCCAGAGTCATGTGAGATGGGCAGCTATACAAATTGAAATCAATCAATCAAACAAAACCTGCCCGACAGAGGCAGCCCATTGTGAGTGGATTTGCCATGACTGGCTTCTCCCGCTCCTCCTTGCATCTACTGCAACTGACTGGGGAAGGAACACTCTTATGTACTGTAAGTAGAGAGAATAGATCAATAAAGCTTTGCTAATTTTATTCATTCTGCTTCTTTGGAATATGAACTATGGTCACCTCAGCCTGCAACAAGTAGTTTGCAACTTTTCAATTAAGTGTATACAAAAGGATTCAGATTCAGCCTGGCATCTCTAGTTGTAAAGATTGTAGGTGTCTGCTTGTAAACAGTTCTAGGTGTTGGGAAAACCCTCAGCCCAATTCCTTACAGAGCCCCTGCCAGCACCATAGGCAGCACTGGGCAAAATGGACCAGCATTCTAGTTTCATTGGTTCAAATGACTCTAGTCTGAAATCTCATGTGACACTGACGATTGGCAATGGAGGCCAAAAAAGGTAGGATCTGTATTTTTCTTTTCTTTTCTTTTCTACTCCAATCGCCCCCATCTGACCCCTAAAGGCACTGGAAAAGATTCTCTTTCTTTTCATCATTAATAATCTTTGAAACACACTCAGCTTCTATCTATTAAAATGCACCTGCAGTATTTGTTCATCTGCAGTAGATTTCAAAGCATCTCCAGCAAACATTTTTGGACAGGAGATATCTGACAGTTGAAACATAGAGTTTTTTGGGGTGAGGGTGTTGCCACTTGAGATTTGTAATCTTCATCATTGCAAAATGCTTCAGACATCTCCATGATCAATGTGAGCCCTCAGTTATTAGTTTCTCATCTATATTCTAAATTTATACTATGGAGAGTTGCCAGTAAAACGAGGAACATTTCTTTTATCTAGTGTTTCATCCTCCCTCTTCCTTTGGAAAATATTCATTTTGTCGATAATTCATTTAACTACAGAGCAATAGCTCATTTCTTTTTTGCATACTCTGGCTTGTCAAGTTACCATTTTTCATAGATGATGGTTAAATTCAGCACAGTTTGCAGTATTTAATCTTCCAAACTTCTTGATGTTTACATAATACATAAACATTTTTGAAGTATAGAATTAGCAGGAAACACGGTGGTTTTTTAAAAAAAAATCTAGATTTTATATATTTGAATATTTCAGATACAACTGTACACAAACCAATGTGGTAAACATATTTGTGCCAGATTTGTCTAATGGAATTAGATCAATAGGCAGCATATAAATTTAGGATGAGGAACTTGTGGTTTTCCAGATGGTTGAACAATAACTCTCAACATTTCTCTCCAGAAGCCATGTTGATTAAGGCCTTCAGGAATTGTAGTTCAGCAACATGAGCACATGTCCCCCTCTCCTTTTTTAAAAAATGCTTCAGAAAACATAATGGTATTAAAAAGATACAGTCAGCTGTTTCTTCATGAGATGCTATAATGTCTGCAGCAAACTGATTATATTGACATGATGACATGAATGCAATAACATCATCATACAAATGCTATTATGTACTTGTGTTGCAGCATATGACTGATGACATTGCACATGTGTCATCATTAGCCTCCCTCTTTTTCCCACCCTATGAAAGCCCATGAATATATACCTGCTTTTTATTCAAAACAACAGCAACAACAAAAACTACACTCATTTGTTTGAAAAAAATAATTGTATAAAAAAGTAAAAATTAACTTGGCTTAAATTTATCTTTCTAAGTCTTCCTGGATAAACCTAGGTTGAGAGATGGACTTGGCCAATATTAGTTGAATCTGGATTTTCTATCTTAGATTGCAGCCACTGCACTGCGCTTGATCTAAAGTAGGAGAAAAGAAATCTTCAACCGTTTCTCAAGAGCAGGATTCTTTTGAGATGTAACTGAAGTGTGGGAAGCCATGGGAACGGCAAACCAAAAAGATGATTGAGCTATGAAAAACCAATTATTCGTGCAGTTACTCCTAGCCCACTTCATAACTAAATACAGTAAGTGCAATGTGAATTGTTTTGGATTTCTTTTTTCAAATTTTGTTTCATCCAATGGAGCTAGAAAGAAAAACTGGACAGAACTACAGATGATCACAACCCTTCCTTATATAGTGAAGAACTGTTTAGATCTTCTTTTTTGTGTGTATTTCTATTGCTTGGAAAATGGCTATTGAGTGTCATGGCACCCATGCTTACTAGTGACAAACAGAAGCAGTTTTTCCCAGGATAATAACTGGGAAAAAATCCATAAACGAAGTTCTTTTTTTTTGGATGATCAATGAGCATTTTAAATACTAGCAATGCATAACATCACTCAGATCTCTCCATAGCATTATAAATATTGTGCTATGTTCCTTCCTGTTTATACAGAAATTTCCAGGTTAGAACATTCTAATAAATAATAGTGACACTATTCCCATTCACTCCCTAACATCAAAAAGAAAAAGTACTTGAAATATTTAAGTGATTGGAACTTAACTGGAACTTAGTACCTCTTGTAGAGTTTGCATATTCTGATCTCCATGTGGTTATACTTAACACCCAAAGAGCTGATATTGCCTTAAAAACAAAAGCAAGACCTTTCCACCAGAAGAAGGTGTAGAGCTTTTCTGATGGTGTTGAAGAGATTTACAGTGAGAGAGAACTTCTAGTTTTTCCCAATGAAGTGTTATTTCAGCTTGAAATATATTGTGTTTCCTGAAAAGTATTTGCATAAAGAAATACATCTTGCACCTGTTCCTTTCAGAACCATTTGTTTCAACTCTAACTTTAAAATGCAAGTTTTAATAAGTATTTTATTTGCCAATATATTTGAACAATTTCCAACTTGGGCTTCTTACAAAGTGATTCTAAGTAAACCAAAGGCATAAACAAAATTATGCAGGTAAAAATATCCCTTCTATAAGTAAGAACTTACATATATGGTGGGAACTGAATAGAAACTCATGCATTTTAGAGCCCCATTTCCATTTCTTGAAATTGTATGTGAATTGAAATATAATTATCTTCAGTATTATAACTTTCTTTTTCCGGCCAAAACAAATAAATAAAGAATGTAAAAAGGCACGCATCTGAACAAAAAGTACATAAGCATGCATTTGTGAAAATAGCATCTGTATCTGCATTATATTAGAGGAAAGATTTATTTATCAAATTTATAAGGCTGCCTGACTCCATGACCAGGCAGCGTACAATACTGAAAACAGATTGAACATACAAGAAAGAAAAAAGGATGGATATCTGGAAAGAGTAAAATAAACTACTTCTTAATATGCAACATTCTCACAAGGGGTCTACCACCCAACCTGGCCCAAGGCTTGGGCAGAAGTTTCGTTTTCAAGGCCCATCTAAATAAATTCAGAGTAGGGACAATGTGAATCCTGGGGAAGATGGAGAGGATGCTGTTCCAGAGGGTAGTACCATAGCAAAGAAGGCCTGTTTCTTGTGTCCTGTCAGGTGACATTGTTTAATTGAGGGGCCCAAAGCATGCCAACTCTGTTGGATCAAACAGGACAAGCAGACATTATAGGATACAGACAGTCCCTCACATAGCCAGGCCGTATGCTATGAAAGGATTTAGAGATGATAATTAGCATCTTGAATTACACTGAAAAATGCACTGGCAGCCAGTTCAGCAAAGATGTTACTTGCCCATAACTGCCTGTGCTGTTACATGTTGGACCAGCTGCAGTTTCCAAGTAATCTTCAAGGGCAGCTCCAGGTAAGCACATTGTAATAGTTCACATCTGAGGTAACCATGTGAACTGAAGGGCCTTCTAGTCTAGGAGGCGGCACAGCTGGTTCCCATGCAAAAGCATCTTGGCCAGGGCCACCACCTGCTCTGAGAGCAGGGGCTGTGAGTCCAGGAAAACTCCTAAATTGCACAGCAGTTTTGAATAGGGAAGTGCAACCCAATCCAGAACTAAATTTGGAAGATCCCTAGATGGATCCACAGATCAATCTTGCAAGGGTTGAGCTTATGTTTGTTCCTCTCCATCCAGATACCCACAGCATCCAGACGCTGGGACAAGAGCTCAGTGACATCACCTGGTTGGCCTGGGATTGAGATAGTTGCAGATCATCAGCCTACTGGTGATATCTGACCCCAAACTGACAAATGACCTCTCCCAGAAGCCTCATACAGATGTGTAGAGAGTAAGGATGGTGACTTCGTGGAAAATATGTAGGAACTATTACCTAGGCAAAAGGGGCTGAAACATTTTAAAGTCCAGAACAACAAAATTTGGAAATGGCTCAGACAGGCAGCTCCTTAATTAACTGAAGTATAAGGAGGAGGAGCAGGTACAGCACAGTCAGACTTTCTGTAGCCAATTTCAATAAAAGTAGTTTTAGCCTTCCCGTGGAGAAGATTTCATGGTCTGGTCTATCTAGTGGGCTGACAAGATGTTAAACAGGAGGCACAAGAGTATCAAGTCCTGTGGCTCCCCACGCATCAGAGGCCTCGGTCTCGATTTCTTCTGCTTGCCAACATTGACTGGAATAGACTACAGAGAAAGGAGGAGAAGCACTGTAACACAGTGCCCCCACCCCCTTAATTCTCATAAGTGATCCAGAAGGATACCACAATCAATGGTATCAAAAGCCACTGAGAGATCAAGAAAAATCAGGACAGTTGTACTATCTCTGCCAGAGATAATTCACAAGCACAGCCAATGCCATATCCATACTATGTCCCAATCTGAAACCCAATTGAAATGGGTCCACATAATGCATTTCCTCCATGGTCCTCTGAAATTGTAGCCCAGCCTTATTCTCAACATCTTATTCTAAAAAGAAAATGTTGGAGACTGGATAAAAGTTTTCCAGACCTGTTGGGTCCAGTGATGGCTTCTTAAGGAAGTGGTATACCACTATCTCCTTCAAGGCAGGCAGACCCAAACCCTCCCTCAGTGAAGGTACTACTACTGCATGGATCCAATTGTATGCCACCACCCCAGGCAGCCTTCATGGATCTAATAAAGAAGTGGTTCGGTTAGCATTTCTGAGGATCTTGAAAAGAGTCACTGGACAGCTATTACTGGACATGATAGCTGTCCATCTTCCTCCAATGGTGCCCTAAGCATCTCTTCCAGTGTTTCATCTCCCAAAGTTCCTTGGAAAACCAAGGTGCACCCTGGGATTGATACACAGTAAGAGGCCATCTAGGAGCGACTTGATCCAAGGCCCTTGATCTTTGCCCACTCCAGACAGTGAGTAAGGCCTTAGTCAAACTGCTCACCAGATCCAAATATGCATATATTTTTAAAGTATTATAAAAGTTGTTCATTAGGAGAAACATACATTGATATGTGTTACAAACAAACATACGTCTTAAGTTGGAAAAATGATAAATGAAGCAAAATCAAACCTGAACTGACACCCCCCCCCCCCAAGTATGTAATTTCAGAAGGGGTTATGGTGGCTCCTAAAATCTTTAATCAACTACTTTGAGGGCTGTTTCTAATAATATCTTTATAGCATAAGAATATATTCTGTAGATAAAGGACTATAATACTACTACACTGCTCATAATTTCTTTACAACTTCACAAAGATGTTTGTGTGTATGTGTGTTTGTATATGTGTATAGCAGAAATCTTTTGATTGACATTTCCATGAACTGTCCCAATTCATTCTTCTTAAAACTTTATGCAACCCAGAATGCACTTATATACTCAGATTTGCATTTTTAAGAATTTTATGATGCAGTTTTCAACAAAAACATTACATAAAGAGAGGGATTCTGAGGAATGTTATGGACCTTTTCACTGACCTTAGAGTTGTACAACTGAAGATCTGGAAGAAGCAAAATAAGTAATGGCTCTTTGGTCTTCAGAAGTCAATCCCATGAATTTTAACAGCACACATTCCAACGTCATAGCCCCAGTCAAAAAATATCTGCATGATACTAAGGCTGTGGCTGCTCTTTCAACCTGTTGAGGAAGTCCAGGGACTCTGTCTGCTCTAGAGTATCTGGAGGCAAGTTTTCCAACTGCATTCTTCAAAACATGGCTTTATACACTAAATAGAAGTGCATTAGAATGAAGCAGTCAGATGAACTGCAGAAGCTGATTGTAGCAGCAAGGCAGAGTCTAAACTGATTTTTTAAAACATTTCTGTATATTAAAACAAAAAGAGGCCCTTGATGTGAAAAAGTTTTCCATCTTCAATATAAATTCACATACTACTCTAAGAATAAAAATTTAAGGGTTGAAAGTTCAGTAAAACATGTCTAGAAAACCTGGGGTTTTAGGTGCTGTTAAATCACAGTTATAACATGGACATAGGTCTAGGCAAAGTACTTTTTAGAGTCCCTGATAGACACCTTCCCAATATGTTTTCCCAGTACTAGGTAGGGATCTCTCCCTCTCCTTCTCCCTCTCCCTCTCTCTCCCTCTCCCCCCCCCCACTTACAATTTAATGAGTTTAATTAAATAAAGTTCAGGTTGCAACTGTCTTCTATCTTATCTCCTCAGAAAAACTCTGGTTCCTGGTTGAAAATCCTACCAGAAAAGAAGATGCAAAATACCCATTTCAGATGTATACTTGGAGTTTCTTAAAACTTCAGCATAAAACAAATATTTGCTATGGGTTTAAGCTGTTTGTTCTTCCTCATTTAAGTTTAATGTCAAATTTATGTTTGTTTAATCTGAGCTTTTTGGTTTCAAAGCAGGCTGCTCTAAAGAATTGCAGAATCAAATATAATAGAATAATTACTCTGATATTTCTCTTTGCAGTTGGACTCCCAGTATTGGCAATATCAAAAGGACTCCGCTACATACTACATGCTACAATCCTCCTCCTCCTCCTCCTCCTCCTGCTTCTGCTTCTGCTTCTTCTGCTTCTGCTTCCCGTTATTTTATGTAGCTTTTTCCTTAACCCCAATATGGTACAAATTTATTATTAAAACATCTTATTAATAGCTTGTGGCAATATCCTGTTTAATTTCAGTGAAGATACCTGATTTTCCCGAGCAGTGTGCTTAGAAGTTGTACAATGGAAAATATAGCATCAGAGCTGTCTTCTGATTCAAAGTGATGGTCCATCCATTGACTCTAGTAACAGCTAAGTCCTAACCCTTTGTAAGAGGTAGGCAAGAAACAGATCAAAAGTGATCATATAGTGAAAAAACAGGACTGGCCAATAAAGAGGAGCACTTTCCTCTGAGGACTTCCTTTGATTGCTTTGGGACTGAATTTCGCTGGCTATTTTTTATGGTCTTTTCATTATGAACTTTATATTAGAAGGACTGTGATTGGTTCAAGGACTGTTGAACCAATCAATGAAACTTTACATTAAATCTAAGATTATTGAATGTCATATAAGCTATTCGAGTAAGAAATAACATGATTATATCTTTTAAACAAAATACAGGGTTCTAGGTGTTATTTTCTCTCTCTCTCTCTCTCACACACACACACACTCTTTCTTTCTTTTTTCACACTCTTTCTTCACACTCTTTCTGATCTTTTTGTTTGTTTTGTTTTGTCTCTGTTGCCTCCTCCCATAATAGTGGAACAGTCAATCAATGCATGTAGCTTTTCTTACCAATATGTTGAAAGAGTCATTGTAAAGTGAGCCAGTCCTTATTTACTGAATAAAGTTTTCAGCTAGCAGAGT
Source organism: Liasis olivaceus (assembly GCA_030867105.1). Classification (NCBI taxonomy): domain Eukaryota; kingdom Metazoa; phylum Chordata; class Lepidosauria; order Squamata; family Pythonidae; genus Liasis; species Liasis olivaceus. The sequence continues at coordinate 68,528,030 of CM061349.1, forward strand.
TTCCAAACTCTGTAAGACAAATGCACCTTCTCTTTGGAGATACTTTGAAAGCCATCTTGGCTAACAGGCAGATTAACCATCTATCCCAAAGGGAAAAGTCAGTAGCTACCTAAACTATTAGATTTAAATTATTAGCTCAGGACATTGCCTGGGATAAGGCAGCACTCATCGATTGGTTCCAAGCTGGTCTGACTGATGATATTCTCATAGAACTGTCTTTGAAGTGACCATTTGAAGTGACTATTTATCTTCCTAGGCCTTATGCAATTAAGTCCATACACCTATGGAGCCTTCAGGTGCAAGAGGCTCAGTGGCTAACAATTTCAAATATATTTTTTAAGTGGCAGCACCTGGCTGATTTTATCTGGACTAAGTGGGAAGTCCAGCAGGGTTGAACCTGATTAGTACTTGGATGGGAGACTTACAGAGATCACACTGCCATAGGGTTGAGAGGTTGAAAAAAATCCCAGAAGTTGGCAATAGCAAATCACTTCCATTTTGTTGCTAGTAAAATTACATGTCCATGTTTGTGAAGTCTCCAAAAGTTGAATTTGGCTCAAAGGAGAATTTATTTCTTAATGGAGGAGCTGGCCTCAAACCAACCTATGAGTAGATTGGCAAAAGAACTCATATACGTAGATGGGGATGCAGCTTCATTTATTGGATGACAATTCAACACAGGAATGGCTTGTGTTTTATATTCTTAGCCCTGGATGCTTTGCCTTATATTGCTCAAAGAGGCAGGCCAGGAGGAAGACAGGAAAACAGAAGCATGGAGTCAGCTGTAGAGAGTAAGGAAGATGACCTTGACAGAGATACGCAAGATCCAGTGAGGGGTGCAAAATATTTTAACTCCACAACAGACATAACATTTGGAAGCAGCTTAGACAGATACCTCCCTAATTTGCTGAACTATAAGAAGGAGGAGGTACAGTACAATCAGACTTGCAAGATTCTGTTGTTATAGCCAAGCTCAATAAAAGTAGTTTTAGTCTTCCTGTGGAGTTGATTTCATGGTCTGATCTACCTAGTGAGATTGTCATCAGCCATGTGATAGGCCTAGGGTTTAAAGTTTAAAAGTGTCCATAATCTCCCATGTTTCTTCTTCAGTGCTTCACATTATTGATGACTCTCTATGTTGTCTATAAGTAGACTCTGATTTTGGTGGAGGCAATGATAGACTCAAGGGCCTCCAGTAATTTCATAAGTCTCAAATTCACTTTACAGCATGGAATTATATTATCAAAAAATGCAGCAGCCATATTAATTTAAATCATGGACACACTGAGGTGGGTGATTCCTGGCTGAAAGAAACCAAGGCCTCAGCATGCAGACCTGATGTGATGCTATGGGAGGAATGCTGTACAGTATTTTAGGTGTCCATATTCAGGATATGACAGGCTGCTGAGACTTCAAATCCACAAATATGTATTCCATCCTACTGATTCATGTGGGGATGAACAATGCTGCTAGAAGAGACCCAGAATGGATCTCTGGAAGCTATGTCACCTGGATAGCTAGAATATATGGGTGAGGCATTTATATACCAGACGGCCAAATTTTCAATAAGACATGCACTTTTGACAGTGAAAATTTCCTGGAAATGTAACTCTATCACGGGTCAGACATCCAACAAATTCCTATTCTCTCTAGCTGACAACTTCATTTGTCAGAAGGTGGAAGAAAGGGTCAACTATTCTGGATTTAACTCTACCAACAGGGAGAAATTGTGTATGTGAAGGTGACTACAACCTTAGGAGAAGTATTTTGCTTTAGTTCAATGATATCAAAGGGAAGAGGAATAAAGAAGACTCAGGCTTGCATATTGGATTTCCGAAGGAAGGATTTTGATGAACTAAGATAGATGGTAAATCAGTTCCAATGGTTTGAAATCCTGAATGAGTCCAGGAAGAATGGGAAGTTCTGCAAAACAAGATACTTTTAAACTACAAATAATAATTTAAAAATCCTACTACAAGAAAAAATGGGAGACATCTAAAGAAACCGTATTGAGCTTTAAAAATGTTGAAGATAAGAGAAGCGGAAAGATGGGCTTATAGCCAAAGAAGGATACAAGGCAGTCACAGAAAGGGATTGTGTAGGGACTGTGTCAAAAAGGCTAAAACTCAGGATGAGCTGAGGGGTGCAAACATGTCCAAAACAGCAACAGGTACATCAGAAATCAAAGGAAAGACAAAAAGCCCGTAGGTTTGTTATGAGGAAAAAAGGGTAAACTGATAATAAGTGATAGCCAGAAGGCAGAATGTCTTAATCTATATTTTACATGTGTCTTCTCTTAGAAGGAAAACAACTCCCTATCAGGCCACTATTATGCCACTAGTGGAAGGAGGGAGCTGCAGCTCAGGATAGAGAAGGAGAAGGTAAAAGAATACTTGGATAATTTAAGTTAGTTCAAGTCCACAGAGCCAGATGATCACATCCTAGGGTATTAAAGGAACCAGAGGAGATGACTACAGAACTGTTAACTGCAATCTCTGAGCATTTCTGGTAAGGTTCCAGAAGACCTGAAAAGAGTAAATGTTGCCTCCTTCTTCAAGAAAGGGAAAAAGAAGGACTCAGAAAATTACAGATGTGTCAGCTTGATGTTTGTATTAGGCAAAGTCCTTAAGCAGATTATTGTTAAACAGCATGCTTATGAGCTTTTGTATAGGAATGCAACAATTAACAAGAGGCAGTGTAAATTTGTCAGAAGCAAGTCATGCCAGACTAACCTTTCTCCTTTTTTGACAGCTTTAGCTTTAATACATTGTGGGGATGCCATACTTTGACTGATGAAAACACTAATGATATCTTCATTAATGAAATAGATGAAGGATAGATGATACAAGTGTTAGATCGATTCATAATTGGTTGAGTAATTGTATCCAGACAATACTCATAAATGGCTCCACATCAGCTTGGAGAGTAGAATTGAGTGAAATGCCATAGGCTCTGTCCTCAGCCGGAAGGAAGGAAGGAAGGAAGGAAGGAAGGAAGGAAGGAAGGAAGGAAGGAAGGAAGGAAGATGATTGTCAAAGCAGATGACAGAAAACCAGTAGGCATGGCTAGCACTTTAGAGAAAGAGAAGATCCAAAAAGATGTGGACATGAATGGAATGAAAATTAACAGAGGAAGATAAAGCCCTGCAACTGGGGGGTAAAAATGAAAGGCATGTGTATAGAATGGGGGAGACTTTGCTTGGCAGTAATACATGTGAAAAGAATCTGGATGACATAATAGATCACAAGTTGAACATGAACATGAACCATGTGATGCAGCTGCTAAAAAACAAATGCTATTGTACTGTATATTAATTGACCCATTCAATTCTCCCTTGGTCAGGCCCCATTTGGAATACTGTATCCAGTTCTGGGCACTGCAGTCTGAACGGGCCATTGACAAACTGGAGTGAGTTCACAGAAGGGTTATGGATATAGTAAGGGGATTGGCAAACAAGTTCTATGAGGAACAGTTAAGGTAACTGGCAATATTAAGCCTGCAGAAGAGTAATTGAGGGAAGATATAGCAGTCTTCAGATTTCTAAAGGGTTATTATATAGAGGAGAGAGAGGACTTGTTCTTTGTTGCCCCAGGGGCAGGACCAGAATCAGTGGACTGAAACTACAGGGAAGTAGATTCCAATTAGATACTGGAAGGAATTTCCTGATGGTAAGAGCTGGCAATCAGTGGAATAGGTTGCCTCATGGAGTGGTATGTTCACTACTATTGGAGGTCTTCAAACAGATGTTGGATATATCTGAAATGCATTAGCAGATCCTGCATTAAACACATAGTTGGACCTCTTCTTTTGAACTCTATGGCTTTGTCAATAACCATTTAACTCAGGTCCTTCAATGCATAGTTCCAATTGAGAAGCCTACAATTTTATCTAGCTGGAATAATACCTTTTTCATTATAATGGGATTAGTGTGGTTCATTGCTCATATTTCCCAGTTCTTCTGGTCTTAAGGAGGTTGCCTTCATCTCAACAATATGCATATCTGATTTGATTTAGCTATTGCTGCTATGTCAAGAAAGGAAATGATAATGGAGCTGCCTGCCAAATATACCAATTTCAAGAACATATTTTATAAGGAGCCAACCCAATACTTCCCTATCCCACAGGCCCTGGCCAGAATATCAGATGGGCTATGCGTATGCAAATCCATGTTCACAGCTGACTAAGTTTTATGGGGATTACTACCAAGGAATTTTAAATCTGCATCCCTGATGTTAATATATTTACCTCTCCCTAAACCTATGTATCAGGCTCTCTCTGGATCATTGGTTCCACTATTCTTTGGATCATATTACTTATAGGTTTTTGAGAAAAAAAGAGGTATAATTTGAAGAATAGCTAAAAATGGCAATGTATTGTTTCTTGTACAACAAAGAACTTATAAACAATGGTTCATAAACAGCCAGTGTTTTTCCACATCTTATCACACACTGATGCACTCAACTGCATTCATTATCACTTTAGAAAGGTTAGGCCAAAGTAGTACAGGTGGGAGAGGTGAGAAATGCATGGATAACTGACTCCCAGACAAACTATATACAAATCTATAAAGGGTAATTGCATGAACTTTAATTGTTCTAACAATGTGAGGCCCAGTAATATGACTAACAACAAATATTTATAAATACTTTCACTGCCACAGGAAAGGATTTCTCAGCTTTGCGAAGACTACATTAAGCTTCGCTTATACATCTAACATGTCTGAGATGATAAGAACAGAGGCAAGCAGGAGAAGGATTAGAAATAGTTGATGAATCTTTTGGAGTGTGGCATTCTTCAGACCAGTAGGAAATAAGATATTGTAGTTGAGATAATGCCAATGAAGTTATAGAAGCAACTTTGTCCTGTAGATCAGTGTTTCTCAACCTTGACAGCTTTCAGATGTGTGGACTCCATCTCCCAGAATTCCCCAGCCAGCAGGCTGGTTGGGGAATTCTGGGAGATGGAGTCCACACATCTGAAAGCTGCCAAGATTGAGAAACACTGCTGTAGATAATAGTCCCTTGCTAAACAGTAAAGTTAATGAAGCAAAGAAGTGGAAGTCGCTCAAGAAGAAATGACAGATTGTCTCTTGAGAAACAATCTCAATGGTTTTGTTGAGTCATAGCCACTATTTTTAATAGCAATAAACAGAAGCGTGACAAATATTTGTTATTATCTGCAGGTTCTCTGGAGCCCAGGCTAAGCAGATAGGATGAGAAGGGCAACCAGCCTCTCCTTCAAGTTTTGGGAAATAGCTTGCATCCAGTTTCAGACTAAGAATTTAAAGGGGCAATTTGATTTAAAAATCTAAATCTGGTCAGATTTGGTCAACATTTGGTCAACTTTGGTCAATATTTGGTAAGATGGACACATAATATTGGTCTGTATTTAGCAGGAAAAAGATTGCCCAAGAAAATCATCATAGTGTTATTTTATTTACTTATTTATTTTATTTTATTTTACTTATTTTACAAGGTTGAAAAACTGCTCCAATCAAAGCTGACTTTGAGAGGCATAGAATTCCCATCTGTCTCATGTAAATTAAAGGCAATCAACATACAATATAAACAATAACAACCCAGTAAATCCTTAGGGGGGGGAAATGTAAAAAATGGGGATACTACCATCAATGGTTCCAAATTAAAACACTTTTCCTCACTAGAGGGAGAAGTTGTAATATTCTGGTCCCTGGGCCTGATGAAACAGCCATGTTTTGATGGATTTTCTAATAATAGGAAGGAAGGGACAGTTTGAATGTCTGGGGGCCAACTATTCCAGAGAAGTGAAAATTGACTTCTGTGATCCCTGCAGACGGCAGTCTTTCAGAGAAGGGACTCAGAGTGAGCCCCCCAACTTAATCTTATTGGATGGGCAGATGTTGCTGGAAGAAAACAGCCCCATAGATATCTAGGGCATGATCCCTGAAAGGCTTTAAAGGTGACAGCCACAGCTTTGAAAGACACCCAGAAGCTAAATTATAACCAGCGCAGCTCTTGAAGTAGAGTGTTACATAGGCATACCAGTCATCAACAGATACAAAAATCTAATGAAGTCTTTTAGACCAATCTCTAATTCACTTGAAACACAATAAAAGACCAAAGATTAGCAATAGTTATTATGCATAACAGAGAGAATCACAAGCCCTTTACACTGAGTGCCAATCAAGATGAAAGACAAGGTTGCTATCCACCTGCAATAGATGCAAAGTGGGGTAGGGAAACTGATACAGTGAAGTGTTTTAAAGAGATGCCTCAACAAAAGACCAACCATCAACAGTCGCTGCAAGGTGCGGTAAAAGCATTACAAAATAAGAGTTTTTACCCAGTTCTCTTACCACACTTAATGGATAAGATTTTTTTTTTCTTGGACATTAACTTTATAGCATTTGTTTCAATTCTATTCTTCAATGTATTATGATCATTCTCATACAGATCTCTAAAATACTTCTGTCAGAACCTGCATCAATCAAATCTCATTTTAAAAAGTTATAGCAGTCAATGGGTGTTTGTTTGATTTGATTCTGCCACCTGTATCTGGGGGGGGGGGGGGAATGGTAATTTATAGTTGTGTTTGAGTTAGTGCTATGAGATGGAGAGGCGCTCAAACTGATATGGAAATGTACAGCAAGACCTGAATACAGACAAAACTGGTAGTCTGAAGGCTGGGAAGAACTGTGTTATCAATGGGAGGAATGCACAAGGCCACCAGTGAGAAAGGATTTTGGTGCCAATATAGTAAAGGGGGGGAATAAGTAGAGAGAAATTTACATGGGCTTTAGTTTTAGCAATGCTTTGCTTCAAGCTGCATGTACCAACCAATAAAGGAGCATTTATCTGAACCAGGCCTGGTTTCACGAGAATTCTTCTAAATTGGGGTTTGGATTTTGTGGACTTGACAACTTCATTACAAATACTGTTATCACTTTATTTTTAATTATGTAAACTTTGCTAGAAACTCCTTGTACAATCCTCTTTATCCACTTCCAAACCATTTTTTAAAATTTCCATCAACATTGTTCTGCATTTTCTCTCTCTCTTTTAATCTTAACCATTCCCTGCTCTCTTTAAATACAACTTTTAAATTATCTTCTTATCTCTGTACACATTATAGAATATCTTTCTTTCATATTCATTTTTCAGCAAACACTCTTTCTTCCATTTTTCTCATTCCCTTTCAGTTCATCATTCCATCAAACATCCCTTTCATACTTACCATTAGTGTAACCCCCAGTAACATAATATTTTCAGTTTGTTCCAAGAAGCTTCCCCATCCTCTTTCCTTGCATCTACTTTCCATTCATTCTGTTGAGAGATTAATCATATTCCAGATTTATTTATTTATATTTCAAATTTAGTCACTGCCCATCTCACTCAACAAGTGACTCTGGGCAGTTTACAATAAATATTTTTAATAAAATATTAAAAATAAAGTATAAATAAAATAAATATTTTTTCATAGTGGACTTGTTATTCACTCTCTTTGTTTACTGTCCTTTCATTTCTTTTGGTTCATATCCATTTTTTCCCAAGATCCATTTGATGCTACCAGAAAATGGCTTGACCCATACTCAGAGCCTCTCTTTATCCGTGTATCTTTCACAAATTCTCTTAATCTTTTCCCATAATCAAATTAGTCATGCTTTTAGATTTATATATTTTTCTTCACCATGTGTACATGTGAATAGACATGTCCTTCAACTACTTATTCAAAATAACCTCCCACAAGAGGAGCTGTGTAAGAACATTATTCAGATGAGCACAACTGCACTGCAGCAACCCAGAACACCAGAAGAAGGAAACAGACCACCTATACAACATCTTCCAACAAAATGGATATCCACGCAACTTTATCAAAAAGTGCCTGACCACTCAACCTACTACAACACAACCAACACAAGTGATGACAAGGATAACACAGCCATACAACAGAAATGTGTCAGAAACCACCAACAGACTATCAGAACCACACAGCATCACTGTAGCACACAAACCATAAAGCCCTCCAAAACATCTTAAGGAAACCAAAAGACCCAGTAGCCCAAGAAGAAAAAACAGGAGTCACCTACAGCATAAAGTGTAAGGACTGTAACAGCCACTATGTAGGAGAGACAGGCAGAAGACTAGCAGAGAGCATCCATGAACACCAACTAGCAGTTAGAAGACACAATGAAAACTCCTTAATCTCACAAGACATGGACAAACTCAACCACAGTTTCAACTGGGAAACTGTGAGCATCCTAGACCAAACTAAATCCAAAAATGCTAGGGAATTCCTGGAAGCTTGGCACTCAGTCGCCTCAACCATCAATAGACATATAGAGATAAACCATATTTATACACCATTCAAAAGAGGCAATAAAAAAGCTAAAAAGGAAACAAAAAGACCAGAACACATCCTCTCCAGCAGCTACACCCAGGTAAGCAGGGATTAACACCAGACAAATAATCAAGCAGAAAACAATACCCTAATCAAGGAAATAGCAAGGAGAAAACCACACCCCCACCAACACTGACAGGGAGCAAACCCTATACTCGCTAGCACTGATGATGTTATTTAGTCGGGTAATGAAACATCTGTAATCAAACAGCCAAGCTCAGAGAACACCAAGGACTCCACAGCACTGAAGTGACTTGAGTGCCCCATTTGAGGAGTATCATGTCTCTTCTGTGCCTTGCTGAGAATTGTGTTACCTTCATGGCATGCAGAAATTGATTTAGAGCTTTAAACAGCTTCCTGGTATTTTGATGTAAAGTTGAGAAAGTAATTTTGAATATACAGTATATAATGTTTAGTATTTCGATGCGGTTTACCACCTTTCCTTTTTTTTTTTTTTAATACAAAAGTGGGATAGAAAGAAATACCAGCATCAGATGCAGATAATGCTATAGGTGCCCATTCCAATAACTAACCAATCTGCCCCCATTATAACGAGTAGTTGGTTACACGAGAATTTTATCATCGAACTTTGGGACTGAGGTCCTTACATAAAAATATTTTCTCCATTTGATATTGGTTGCTGGATTACAGCCCTGCTGTACATGAAGCAGATATCTGTGTATAGGTAGCCCCAGTTTAAGAACGAGTTCCATTCCCAAGGTCTGTCCTTAAGTCAAATTTGTATGTAAGCTGGAACAGGATTATTGTATAATACTGTGTAAGTAGTATTGTGCGATGAACTCAAACCATTGTGTATTTAACTTGAATTTTGCTATCATAAGCTCTGTTCTTAACTATGGGACATCATAAACTGGGTGTTCTTAACCTGGGGACTGCCTGTATTATTACGGATAAAACTTTAAATTCTGGGATCTAATTCTTTTAAATAAATGATTAAGTGAAAGAAGCTCCAAAGGCCCTTGTTCTCATCTAATGTCTAGGTAATATAGGCACAGATAACTGCAATTAGAACTGGCCTTTATATTCTAGCCCAGCATTAGGCAAAAGGTGCTGGATTCCTTCCGAAATAAATTTAAGATTGATGTGGAAAATGTATTGCTTTCATCAAATAGGAGGAAATGATGCACGGCAGGAATAAAACTGTTTAAGAAGGATGACTGATTCAGTGATCATTCCAGGTAGCTTTCATCTTAAAACAGCCTTAGATCTAAAGCTCTAAAGACTGTCAGATACTCTGACATAATGTGAAAGATAGTGAAGGAGGAATGCTTTCTCTCTGATTCCTAATAAAGGATATTCTTCTGCATGGCAGACTGACATACCACTTACTTCCCCATTCCTCACCTTTCTGTGGTTACCTCCTATTGGGTTCTTATCAATTCCACGTAAAGAAAGCACCTCTCATAATATGTTAAATCAAAAAAATACAAACCTCTGAGCTGATCTTTAATTAATTAGAGGTAAATCTTCTCAGACGTGCTGTGAAGAAGATGCTTTTTTCACTAATCAGATTGTGAAGCAATTTGGGAAAAGCTTTTGTTACATGGAGGAACTTGCTCTTCATGCCACATGAAGTCAGAACCCAGTCTGTTAAAAAGATGCTTTTTAATTCTGCTGCTTTAGAAAATAGTCAACAACTGCAAAATAATTCTTCTACTCAGGGTTCAATAATAGAGCATTTACATGAATCACTTTCTGAGGAATCACTATCATAGTACAGTCCCCCAGTGAAGAGCATGAGTGATGTTGAAGATTATCTGGCTAAATTTCCTGAAGTCATCATGGGTACAACAAATTTAAATGAAATGATCAAAAGTCCAATGTACTGTATATTGATTAGTATAAACTATATTTATTTAATCCATTTTCTTTTAAGAAATGAACGGGTAGCTTGATCAATCTTTTGGTGTTAACCATAGGCGGTGGTTGTTTTTGATTTCCTCCTTCCAGTTCAGAGAGAGAACTCCAATATTCAGAAAACCTGAATCTGAAACTTCCTTCTACTTCTGCTCTTCATACCCACAGAAAGCCTAACATTGAAAATATCTTTTTTGGGGGGGAGGGAGATCATGGAGCCACAAGATTCAAAGGCACCCTGGCTTCCCAACAATCCCATGGCTGTGGAGTCCTTGGGGTTCTTTGAGCTTGATTGTTTTCCTGCAAACATTTTGTTACCCAGCTAGATAACATCTTCAGTGCTAGAATGGAATGGGGTTTGCTCTCTGTTTATATACTGTGGCATGCCCTGCCAGTGTTGGGGTGTGGGTGTGGGTGTTGTTTTGTTTTGTTTTATTTTATTTTCCTCCTCTGGTACTTCCTCAATTAGGGTATTGTTTATTGCTTGATTGCGTGTCTGGTGAAAATCTTGGTGTTAATCTCTGCTTATCTGGGTGATGATTGCTGGTGAGGAGATGTTCTGGTCTTTTGTTTTCCTTTTTATTGTCTCTTTTGAATAGTGTGTAGATGTTGTTTATCTCTATGTGCCTGTTCATGGCTGCCTTGTCTGAATACCAAGCTTCCAGAAATTCCCTCGCATTTTTGGATTTAGCTTGGTCTAAGATTCTGACAGCTTCCCAGTTGAAACTATTGTTAAGTCTGTCCATGTGTTGTGAGATTAAGGAGTTTTCATCGTGTCTTCTGACTGCTAATTGGTGTTCATGGATGTGCTCTGCTAGCCTTCTGCCTATCTGTCCTACATAGTGGTTGTTACTGTCCTTACACTGAAGGTGCACTGAAGATGTTACCTAGCTGGGTAATGAAACATTTGCAAGAAAACAGCCAAGCTTTGAGAATTCCAGAGACTCCACAGTCCTTACACTGTATGTTGTAGATGACTCCTTTTCTTCTTGGGCTACTGGGTCTTTTGGTTTACTTAAGATGTTTTGGAGGGCTTTAGTTGGTTTGTGTGCTACAGAGATGCCATGTGGTTGTAATAGTCTGTTGGTAGTTTCTGACACATTTCTGATGTATGGCAGTGTTATCCTTTTCATCGCTTGTGTTGGTTGTGTTGTAGTAGGTTGAGTGGTCAGGCACTTTTTGATAAAGTTGCGTGGATATCCATTTTGTTGGAAAATGTTGTATAGGTCATCTGTTCCCTTTTTCTGGTGTTCTGGGTTGCTGCAGTGTGTTTGTGCTCATTTGAATAATGTTCTTATGCAGCTCCTCTTGTGGGAGGCTGGGTTGTTACTTTGGTAATGGAGTACTTGATTAGTGTGGGTTGTCTTCTGATAGACTTGAGTTTCTGAGTTGCTGTTGTTTCCTCTGCAGATGAGGATATCCAGGAAGGGTAGTGTGTTGTTGTTTTTGTCCTCTCTGGTGAATTTTATTCCTTTGGAGATGTTGTTGAGATGAGATGTTTCATGTGTCTTCTCTAGTTGTTCCTTTATTATTATAACAAAGGTGTCATCTACATACCGGATCCATATTTTAGGTTGTATGTGTGGAAGTGCTATAGCTTCTAGGCGTTGCATTACAATCTCTGCTATGAGTCCTGACAGTGGTGATCCCATGGGAGTGCCTCTGATTTGTTGGTATATTTGTCCATCAAACTGAAAATAGGTGGCGAGGCAGAGGTTGATGAGGTTCTGGGTATTTCAATCTGGGTGTATTTGGTTAGGTCAGGTGTGTTGTATAGTTCTGCTGATATGGATTCTTTCACTAGTTCTGGGTTTATGGATGAAAAGAGTGCTTTGACATCAAATGAGACCATAATTTCATCTTCATCTATGTGTACATCTTTGATTTTCTGGAGGCACTGTAGTGATCCCATGGCTAACAAATAATGTATGCCTGTCCTAGAACTGGAAAAGATTTATTCTTTCCTTCCTATTAATTCCTATCTCACTTCTTGCCTGCCAACAGGATCCTAGTTAAGTGTTCAACCTTATGAGTATCCAGCATTAGAGCACTTTGTTCTTGCTTCGCTATTGTGATTAATTCCCATTACCAATTCACATGAAGTCACTGTGCAGAGGTAACCAAACATTAATCTTTTCTATTAAGTGATTAATAATAGCCCTGAATCTGGGGAACAATGATTTAATGCTTCTTGTCCTAAGTGGTCCTGAAACGTATTCTGCCTGCTTCAGCTAGGATTCTAACTTATTTTTCATAATTTTCTATTAGTACTAGAGAACCAGTAACGGAGTACAAAAGATCTTTTCCTCCACATTTGGAAATGGAAATACTTGTATCTATAACCTCCACTATTCACAGTCCAAGAAGAAAATGTTGGTGAGAAAAGTTAACAAAAACCAGTTAGATCAGTAGAAGACTAAAAATGAATAATGGCAAATGATGGAAATGAATTAGTGGGTCACAAATGTATTTTAATTAATTTAATTAATTAGAGATGGAACTTAATAATTGATTTGTAATTAATTAAAGAACAGTAGAAAAATTCAACTCCGTAGAATGGTACAGTCAGTTCTACATAACTGAGGGAGTGTTGTATTTTTTCTTTTTAACAACATCCCTCCCTCCTACAACCTAATGCATCATGCATGATATACTTTCTCTTACGGGAATACTCATCTGTTCCCCATACAAGGGGGAGGAAGGAATAGAAAAAGATGGTAGAGTTACTGATGGGTTGCAAAACATGGCAGCACATAGTCAACCTTGGCTGATCTCAGAAAAGCTAAGCAAGGTCAGATTTGGTTAGTACTTGGATGGAAGTACATTACCAAGAGAGTAGACTAGACTGGAAAATTGAAAACAAAATCCCAGAAGAAGCAGTGGTAAACTACTGTTTTATTAATACCAAGAAAACTATATAGATGTATCTAAATAGATAAGTAGGAGTTGAAGGAGTCTTTATCTGTTGCTTGGCAGGTAGCAATACCTAGCTGACCTTGGTTGGTTTTGAAAAGCTAAGCATTAGTGATTAGTGCTTTGAGGTAGAACATCAAGAAGGACCGGATTGTAAACAAATCTTGGAAGGAAAACAAAAACAGAAGAGGTTGACGGCTAACCACTTCCATTTCTTGTCAAAAAGCCTACAAGGATGTGTTCAGGTAATCAGCAGGAACTGAGCTGAATTTGAGGTAGTCTTTACTTTCATTACTGATAGTGGTTCAACCAGTTTGAAAAATATCTTATATGACATGAAGTTCCCACTCCACTGTTGTCTGGTTAACTGCTTCTTAGCTATGATGAAGCACTTCAGATTGATGTGGCTGAGTTTTGCTGCATTGTTGCCATGAAGTTTGTTTGTATACGAATATTGGAGGAAATCAGACCCATGAGCATTGCATATTTTCTCCCAAAGAGTTGTACATCAGGCCCCCTTTTTTAAATCAATGGAACAAGATGGTTGTCACTGAATCTTTATGCACTTTGGAGTTTAGTTCAGCATCCAAAATCTGGAGGAAAATTAAGGGCTGCACATACTCTCCACATATAACATTTTATACTTTTGTACCATATATATCAACAAGGGCTTAATAAATCCCCCAAGTCCAAGCTTAGTACAGTGACATAACTGCAGGGCATTTTCAGCAATCCTCTCTGCTACCTTCAAATCACACATAAGATTTTGGAGGATATTGCCCTTAATACATTCAAGACTTGGATTGCTATTTTCTTTCATTTTAGTCCTTCAGGATGAGTAACAGGATTTGAAAGCCTCCTTCCCCAGATGCCTCTCTTATACATATTTATTTTTCTTATTTACTTCTGAGCGATTTTGGAAGAATTGTGTAACTTGTTATGAATACTTACGGTAAACAAGAGGAGAGTTATGGAGTCAACTTATCTTTCCTTAATACCTCAAGTAGAGTATCCTGAAGAATAAACAGGGATCCTTTTATGTTCTTCTGCTGTGGATAAATGCAGGCTTTCACTCACTGAGAGCTGCTTCTGTTGGGCTTGTGACCACAACAGACAAAGTGTCATTCTGCCTATATACACATATTGCAATGCATGGTGCTATGTAATCGTAAGGACTTGGGAAATTTGTTACTAGCCAAAAAAAAAAAATCATAGCTGGTGGTCAATATTCTGTAATCACAAACATTGCATACCTTAGCTGAGGATCGGGAAAAGCTAATCTTATTAAGCACATCAATCAAACAGAGATTTGACAGTTGCTTTCCCAAATGGCCTGACCTGGTTTTGCCAACAGTTTTAATGAAGAGCCTTGTCATAGTTATGTCCAGTCTTGTCTCAGATAGATCATATACAATCCAGACGATTCATCATAAGCATCACTATGCTTTAATATAAATGATTTGGTGATGAGGCTGATCTTTTCTTTTTTTGGATTGCAGTAAAAATTATGCCCCTTCTCAATTCATGACAATGACACAACTGATGGGGGAAGGGATGAAAAATTTCAGGTTCTTCTCTGACACTTTTCTTTAGCTTTTTACCATTTAGGCTTAGGAAATGCAAATGCAAAAATAGATATTGTCTTAATTTGCCCTTTTCAGGGCAGTTGCTCCCAAACTCTGTGTGTGTGTGCACGTGTGCACGCGCACACAACAGAGCAGTTGATAGGTTATTAAGAAGTCCATCCGATAATTAAAGTCTAGTATGAACTCAAATCATTTGCCTGCAGAGAAGGCTCCATTTTGTCCACTTGTATAAGACATAGATTTTTGTTTTTTGGAGGGGAAGGGGTATTAATTATTATTTTCTTCTAATCAAAAGCCACATCCAGAATTGTGACTCATGCTGACACAAAGGGCTATTTTCCTTTGCAAGAGATAGCTTTGGCTCTCATCCTTTCTGAAAGTAAACCTTTCTAAATGTATGAGAATAACACTTGGCTAAAATTTTGGCAAGAAAAGGTATGTATCAACTATCAGAGATTTAGGAAAATAGCAAACATTTGCACAATAGAAGGAGCAAATGCTAACAATTCAGGCACATTGTTTTCAAGGTGTCTATATATGTAATTAATTTCACTTGGAGATCTTCATACTTTGAAGCAAGAACATTGTAGCTTCATAATTATAATGTGCAGGGTATTTGTGACACCTTGCTATTCAGTCATTCACCAAAGAGTTTAAAATAGCAAATGTGATTGGATATGCAAACAGTCTTTTTTAACTTTGTGAGCTACCATCAATATACAGCTTGATTGTTCTAAATTTTTCTTAGGATTTTTTATTCCTTTCCAGAGTGATCCCAACCAATCAGGAATCATATGGTGAATGTAAAGTTGTTGTAATGATCCATAGCCAATTTATAACTAAATTTTGATATATACTAGCATCATTCAATGCAAATTAAACTGAGAAAGGTACTTCCTGAACTGATTTCATGCATGAGGCTAATCAGTTGAAAATCATGAAGTGAACTGATTCTGATTACATCACTGAGAATAAATGAAAACTAAGACCACGAAGCTCCCTTCCAACACTATGATACTATGATTTAGATCAGTGTTTCTCAACCTTAGCAACTTTAAGATGTCTGGACTTCAACTCCCAGAATTCCCCATGCTGGCTGGGAGATTCTAGAGTTGAAGTTCAGATATCTTAAAGATGCCAAGGTTGAGAAACACTGATTTTGATCGATGCTTTTGAAAAGACTCCTACGGTTATCTTCAGACAATATCCCCCCAAAAGAGGGAGGCATTAAACAACAACAAAAAAGTTTGTTAAATTGCTTCTTTCAGGCTCCCCATATTAAAATGCAATTGAAAAACACACAAAACTTGCCTCTGCAAGCTAATGATTGCAATTAACAAACATCTTTCATTTCTTTCTTTTTTATCACCCTGGAGATATTTAGATTGTTCTTAAGGAGATAATATTGTGAGGTCAGATTTTTAATTCTCTCAGCTATGACTAGTTAATCTAAAATCTCCAAATTTGTGAATATATCCACAGAAGACTGAAAGGAAATAGACACTGGGCATGTTCAGATAGACTGATAGACCCAATTTCAGCTGAAATTATTGAAACATTTAAAGAATCAGAAATTAGTATATAGTCAATTCTAGAGTATGGCTTAAACCTTGAAGAATAGTACATATAATTTCTAACTGTGGAATAATTGTCCTCCAAACATCAGTTAGGGAGAATTGAGTAAAGAGGTTTATCAGCAATCTACAATTTTATCTACAAAGTACATTTCAGGCCAAATTTTTATCTAACCTGATGCCTGCAATACAATTAAAATCTCCGCCTATGACAACATAACCATCATTAAATGTTAACAATTTACAGAACCCTGCAGTTTAAATTGGAGGCTTTAAAATAAGGTCTTTTATGATTAGGTTCAAGTTGGGATAATTGATTAATTTTCCCCCAAAGGATCTTCAGTAAAGTTAGTTAAGGGCCTATGACATGGAGGTGATTTGATTGTGATGTCATGCTTAACCCTGTGATCGTAAGATTTGGGGGGAAACTTCACCTATATTAGAAGCCTCTACTTCCTGTAAGATATTTTGAGGTGAACTTAGACCTGCTTTAACTCTAACTCCCCAGTTTGAGATGTAAGGGCAATGTCCATTAGCTCAGTGTAAAAAGGTATTTGGAGCACCATGTCTTGAACCCTAGATTCTCTGAGGTCCTTCCCCTTCTGTGGGGCAGTGCCTAGATTAGAAATGTGACTCTTATAGGTTCTCTTGCACCCTTGACCAGCTTTGTTAAAGCAGAAAGGGTGATCAAAGAAGTTACATTATATCCTTCTGGGAAATTAAGTTTGGGGGGGAGTCTTGTAGCAAACCTTATCAGCTTGTATATAATTCTCAAAAAGATTAAGAGACCAAGTCACCTCCTGTACCCATGTCTTCCCTCTGAAGTTCTAAATTCTCTTTAACTGGTACAGGGGTGTATAAGGTAGGAATTGGTCTTTTTTATCTTTGATTTTAACCCCCCCACCCCCCCACCCCATATCTTTTGGGTCTACAAATGTTAACGGAGGCTTTTGCACTTTGTGTTATTCATCTTAAGGACAGTTCTTCGTTTACAAACGAATTTGCTTTATGAGCTAATTTTGTTTGCCTCACACAAGACGTTGCAAATTTTATTTCCCCTTTCAGGTAAAAGAACAACAACATAAAAATTGAGGTATTAGCCCACTGTATCAAGTTCAAAATCATCTGGAGCACTTGGCATGAAGCTGGATTAATATAGTAATCCCAATAAAAGTTCTCTACCCGCAGCTTGCTAGAATCCTGGGAATCTCTTCATTCTGAATATTAGCATATCAAGTCACAATTATCCTGACCAGCTGTGCTCATTATAGTTGACAACCAAAGATTAAGAGCCTTGTCTTCACCCAAGCTGCCTAATCATAGATCTTGATCATGGTATTTGGGATGTAGACAAAAGCCTTGTTCACATTTGCAGACTGCCTCCATGGAATTCCTCCTAACTCAGAAGATGGGTACATGGAAAATTATATTTTACAACTCATGCTCCTTTGCTAAAATCACAAGTAATTTCTATGATTCCAGAAACATTTTATGAAACTGCATTATAATAAAGGAAATTGCTTTGGGTGGCTTTCTGTTTATATACAGATGCCAGCCCATTGTGGGGGTCTTACAGAAAGTTTGGTAGGAAGACGTTAGGAAAGATTTCAGAAATGAGACGAGAAGAAGAAAGGAGAAACAAAACTAGAAGGAGACCTTGTAGGAGGAGGAAAAAAATCCCTAGAAATAAAATAGCAGAAGTTTAAGAAGGGAGGATTTTTTTTCTTTCAGGAAGAAAACAAAAGGAAGCATGATACAAAAAATACAACAGGAGATTCTGAAAGTTAAACAGAAAGACAGTAAGAGAGAGAGAGGTGAGCCAGGGGATGGAAGAGTAGAGACAGGTGAAGGTGAGAACAGTGACTAAGATGAAGAGAAAGAAGCAGCAGAGACTGCAAGGGTTTAGAACTTGGTGATTGAGCAGAGAGAGAGAAAACCTCTGTGATGTCAGCAGCAGATCGAGTGGGGAGAAAGAGTATGAGGAAAGATCAATTGAACATCAGAAAGATATACAACAGGAGCCACAAATGAGAGCTTCAGAGAGTGTGGAAGCCGTGAGAGGAATGAGAAGGATGGCAAAAGACAAACAAAAGGAGACAGGAAAGCAGCAGCAGCAGCAACAACAAAGCAGCAGTGAGAGAAAGAGAGAGTGAGCAAAAGGCATGAAAGAGGGCTCAGAGGGTAGCTGATAGGAAGAGAATGAGAAGTGAAGGCACAATGAGGGAAGTTCCCATCACTTCCTTTTCTAATTCCAATCTGTCACTTCAACCAAGCCTCCTGCCTACTTTCTAACCAGCAGGGGCTCTAAAAGGCATAACTCCATAGATCACATATAACCCATGATACCCTTCTAACTAGGTGGAATTCATTAATTCATTAATTAATCAATTCATTCATTCATTCAATTTATGTAGCCAGTCATCTCACATACATGACTCTAGGTGGTTTACAATAAAATAGATAAAGCAAATAAAATACATAATATACAGCTAAAAACACATAGCAGATGTAATGAAAAGAAGGAATAACCTTGAGGAACAGGAGGAAGAGCTGCAATCAAGACAATTGTCAGATAAAAGAAATCTGAGTCTGGGCCAGAACTATAACCTGAGTAAGCATCTTGGATAAGACTCTCCCTAGTTCTCACAAAGATAAAGGGAGGGAGGAGATAAATCCATTCAGATTTGCAAGATTCTATTAGTATAACCTTATAATAAAAGTAGTATTAGCATGCATGACTTCGGTTTCCTAGTCTGGTATAACTTGAAGGGCTGACGTCAGCTGAGCATCACAAAATGACCATCAACAAAGCCAAGAGATGGGTTCTATCACACACCCAGGGCCCCTGGCCCAGGCAGAAAACCAAGTTTTCAGGTACTTGCAGGGTTAGGGCTAGACTAACCTCAGAGAGAATGATGTTCCAAAGGGTGGGTGCCATGGCAGAAAAGGCTCTCCTCCTGGGCCTCGCCAGCCAACACTCCTTAGTCAATAGCACCTGGACAATGCCTGTCCTGCTGGATTGGGTGGGACAGGTAGAAACAACTGGGGAGAGGCAGTCCCATAATTAGTCTGTTCTCAAGCCTTGAAGGGTTTTAAAGGTAACTACCAGCACCTTGAACTGCACCATGAAGTACACTGGGAACCAATGCAGCTCACAGAGCAATGGTGTCACATGTGCCAAATAACCAATGAAATTAGCTACCTGCACAGCCACATTCTGCACCAGCTGAAGCTTCCAAATGTTATTCAAGGGCAGCCCCATGTAGAGCACATTGCAATAGTCTAGTCTGGACATCATGAGGGAATGAGTGACTATGAGCAGCCCACCCCCCCAGTTCAGGAATGGGCACAACTGACGCACAACCAAAAGCTGTGCAAAAGCTCTCCTAGCCATGGCTGCCACCTGCTCCTCGAGCAGGAACTGCAAGTCCAGGAGGACCCCCAGATGGCCCACTGAGTCTTTCTGGGGCAGTGTTACCCCATCCAGAACCAGGGATGGAAAGTCCCCAGAACCAGGAGGTCCAAAAACTCAGAGTCACAGCTTCTGGTGTGAGTCATGGCTGACTGAAGATGTCTCTGTGAACAAGTGGATACAACGACCACTGTGTAGAATGAAAGACCAACAAGTTGACTGGTCCTTCAAAGCTCTCTGGAGGAGAGATCAAGAGATTACCCACTAGTGCTCTGAATGGCATCTCCTCATGAGGAGACCATAAAACAGTGGTCACCCATGGGTTTGAGTGCCAGGAGCCAAGGGAGATGACATCTTTGCTCTCAGCAATGGTGGAGCCTGGCTTTATGCCTATGGAGGGCATAAAGCCAGCAGAACTTACTTTTTAATCACTTTTTGAAAATTTCAGTTTAAACACTTTATGGATATTAGAGACCTTCAATATGGTGAGCTCAGTTTGACACCTGGTAAGTTTTACCTTCTTTGGATTTAAGAAATTTTAAATAGAGTCTCAAGAATTTGAGAAAAGCTATAACTTTTTCTTATTTTAAAGAGTTTTTACATAGGCTGAAATATTAATAACTAAAATTTCAGAAAGGATACAGATTTAAATGCATAAACTTTTAGAAGACTTATGAGAAAAAATTTTTAAAAATGTTTACCTGACATAGACATTATAGAGGTTGAAAGCATGGAAGATGACAAAATTGAGACCACCATTATGGGAATACAAAAGAAAAATCAAGAAAACGATCTGGATCTGGAACAGCTGTGACAAAAAATCCTGGTTGACCCCTCTTTGTGGGATTTGCAAAGTAGGCTGGTAAAAGTTTTGAAGACTTCTTTTAAATACCAAAGAGTGATAAAAGATCAAGCCCTGCGATGCCATAGGAATGATTTAAAGGTCAAGATTGCACTGAGCAAAAAGAAGGAATATAAAGTTGGACTATTTGACCAGGGATAATTTGTTTGATATTTCTGAATATCAATATGATATTCAGAAATATCAATGTTGCTGAACTAGGACTGAAAAGATGATGATTTCTGGATTGTGTATAGGTAAAAGTTAGGCTATGGGGAGAAGAGTTTTTTTTATTTGTAACTTCAAAACAGGGTAAAAAGTTAGTATATTAGCTTATGCTCGGTGTGATGAACATTGGAAGCCATTTCTTTATTATTGTCTTTTTTCCCTCTTTTCTACTTCTTTTCTTTATTTCCTCTTTCTCTTTCTTTTTTCTGCACTCTCTGCACTTTTATTTTTCTTTTTTATTTTAGTTTAGTTTGTATTAGTTTTTTCTACGTTTATTAAAAACTTCAATAAAATTATTTTAAAAAGAAAAACAAAAACCCAGAGCCACTTGGTCTTGTTTGGCTTGATCTGAAGCCTGTTGCACCCTTCCAGACCCCCACAGCCTCCAGGCATTGAGACAGAACCTCCATGGCATTACTCGGACAACCTGGGGTGGAGATATAAAGTAGAGTATCATCAGCATACTGATGATACCTCACTCCAAACCATCACATGACCTCTCCCAGCAGCTTCATGTAAATGTTAAACAAGAGGGGAGAAAGTACCAAGCTCTGCAGTATACCACAAAGGAGGGGCTGCAGGCTGGACCTCTCCCCCACATCAACATTGACTGGAGCTAACCCTGGAGAAAGGAGAAGAACCAGCAAACACTGTGCAGCCCACCCCCAACTCCCTGAGCTGCCCCAGAAGTACAGGTGAAACTCAAAAAATTAGAATATCGTGCAAATGTTCATTTATGTCAGTATGGCAACTGAAAAGGTGAAACCAATATATGAGATAGACGCATTACATGCAAAGCGAGATATGTCAAGCCTTACTTTGGTATAATTGTGATGATTATGGCGTACAGCTTATGAAAACCTCAAATTCACAATCTCAGAAAATTAGAATATTACATGACATCAATAACACAAGGATTGGAAATAGAACAATATCGGACCTCTGCAAAGTAGAAGCATGCATATGTACTCAGTACTTGGTTTGGGCCCCTTTTGCAGCAATGACTGCTGCAATGCGGCGTGGCATGGATGCTATCAGCCTGTGGCACTGCTGAGGTGTTATGCAAGACCAGGATGCTTCAATAGCGGCCTTAAGCTCCGCTGCATTGTTCGGTCTCATGTCCCTCATCTTTCTCTTGGCAATGCCCCATAGATTCTCTATGGGGTTCAGGTCAGGCGAGTTTGCTGGCCAATCAAGCACAGTAATCTCATGGTCACTGAACCAGGTTTTGGTACTTTTGGCAGTGTGGGCAGGTGCCAAGTCCTGCTGGAAAATGAAGTCAGCATCCCCATAAAGCTTGTCTGCGGAAGGAAGCATGAAGTGCTCCAAAATCTCCTGGTAGTTGGCTGCGTTGACCCTGGACTTAATGAAGCACAGTGGACCAACACCAACAGATGACATGGCTCCCCAAATCAACACAGACTGTGGAAACTTCACACTGGACTTCACGCATCGTGCATTGTGTGCCTCTCCATTTTTCCTCCAGACCCTGGGTCCTTGGTTCCCAAATGAGATGCAAAAGTTGCTCTCATCAGAAAAGAGGACTTTGGACCACTGGGCAAAAGACCAGTTCTTTTTTTCTGTAGCCCAGGTAAGACGCTTCTGACATTGTTTGTTGTTCAGGAGCGGCTTGACAAGAGGAATACGACATTTGAAGCCCATGTGCAGGATCCGTCTGTGTGTGGTGGCTCTTGATGCACTAACTCCAGCCTCAGCCCACTCCTTGTGAAAGTCCCCAACACTTTTGAATGGCCTTTTCTTGACAATCTTCTCCAGGCTGCGGTCATCCCTGCTGCTTGTGCACCTTTTTCTACCACACTTTTCCCTTCCACATAACCTTCTATTGATGTGCTTTGATACAGCACTTTGGGAACATCCAACTTTACCATTTGGGGCTTTCCCTCCTTATGGAGGGTGTCAATGATGGTTTTCTGCACAACTGTCAGGTCAGCAGTCTTTCCCATGCTTGTGGTTCCTACTGAACCAGCCTGAGAGACCATTTAAAGGCTCAGGAACCCTTTGCGGGTGTTATGGATTCATTCGCTGATTAGAGGGGGACACTTTGAGCCTAGAATATTGAACCTTTTCACACTATTCTAATTTTCTGAGATTGTGAATTTGGGGTTTTCATAAGCTGTACGCCATAATCATCACAATTATACCAAAGTAAGGCTTGACATATCTCGCTTTGCATGTAATGTGTCTATCTCATATATTGGTTTCACCTTTTGAGTTGCCATACTGACATAAATGAACATTTGCACGATATTCTAATTTTTCGAGTTTCACCTGTATATCATGATCAGTGGTATCAAAAGCTGCTGAGAGGTCAAGAAGAGCAAGGATGGATGCACCACCCCCATCCCACTCCCATCAGAGGTCATCCAAGAGTGTGATCAATGCTTTCTCAGTCCCAAACCCAGGCCTGAACCCTGACTGAAAGGTGCCCAGATAATCTGCTTCTTCTAGGGTCCTTTGAAACTGCAGACCAGCCACCTTTTCTACAACCTTCCCTTAAAAAGGAAGGTTGAAAACTAGACAAATGTTGTCCAGGACAATGGGATCTAGCAATACCCAGATGCAGGTAGGCATTATAGGAGGGCCCAGTGCAGCAGGGAGAAAAGCCTGGTGCATTCTCCCTTTCTTTCTTACTTATGAATATTTTTCCTGTCATTCATTCTCCTAACTTTGTCTCTTATCCATGGGCATCTCCGAAGAAGGGTCACAATCTGCAGAACACCAATGTGGCTTCATGATCCAAGCCCTGCTCCTTTTGTATGTGTATGATATTAATGCACATGCAAAAGGGGCTGCGTTGGATCATGGTGCCACACCCTCCTCTTGCAGTTCTAGACCCTACCCCTGACCAGGATACCACTGCTTTTATCTCCCTTTTGTCCTCTTAAGGACATCCCTTGACTGAAGAGTAATCTTTCACTCTAAAGCTTTGCCTCCTTGCCTGAGATTTCACAAGATTTGGGGATGAAAACATTTACAGTTGCGAGACTTAGGTAGTGTTCTTGCTAGAGTTCGTCAGTTTTAGCATGCACTTCGCCCATTGTATGAGATTACGTGAAAGCATCTGGGGCATAGAAAGGTTGCTGATCCCTGATCCAGTCACTAAACCACATACGCTCTAGTTCATCTGTCTTTATTTTTCACATATTGGCATCTGGACAAGATGAAAGTGGTAACCAGACCTGAGAATTAGGTGATGCAGTCATGGGCACCTGTGGTCCCTCTCTCTGTCCTGAAATCCCTCTGCCCCTGAAGACTCAGAACTGACAGCTTTGTTTTCAATTATTTTGAATTGGGAAACATGAGTAATGTAGTGCTTAATAAGTGATAAAGAAGTTTTGTAACACCTTAGCTATATTCTGTTATACTGCAGAAAGACTTAAAGCATGCGCCACCCAGATCCCACTGCTGTTTCCATATGGGATTCTTCATGTCTTGAATAATAGGAACATTTGCAAGAATTAACTTAGTGGGAAAGCAACTTTTCTGTGCTCTGGATCCATGAAACAACTTACATTCCACGGCAGTAACCCTACACATACTTTGTGAAGGTCACAGTAAATTTGAATGAATTCCCTTCTGAAAAACCATGAAGAGAGTTGGTAAATAAACAATGTATTGCAAAATGAACTTTTTTTTAGCTAATTGCATACTTGAGAGGTCTGTGGTTTTCTTTTCTTTTAACTCCACTGTACAAAGATAGACTTGTTTACCAAGGAATTCCTCAATATCAGCTGTGAAATTTCTTCTGCAGAATGATGTAGTGGATTCCATTATATAATATATGGATGAGGCCAGTTATGGAATATTGCCTTATACAATTATCTCTTGTAGCTACACATGGCTAGACAAATCAGTTGTGAAGCACACACTATCTTTCAGATAATCTTGCCAGCTATTCTTAATTTTTCTTTTGGGATAATACAACAAAGACCTGGCTACACTCTCTGGAAATTGTAAAAATTGTAATCCAAAGACATCTGGAGAACATTAGGCAAGAGTGCTGATGGTTTGGGAAAACTGGTTTAAAGGAAACCTAAAATAACCCTGAAAATTATGTGAAAACTACTGGCAAATTTCCTTGCGTTCATTAGTTACCACTAAAGGTCTATGGCAGTGTTGTCCAAACTTGGCCACTTTAAGATGAGTGGACTTCAACTCCCAGAATTCCCCAGCCAGCCAAGTCCACTCATCTTAAAGTGGCCAAGTTTGGACAACACTGGTCTATGGTATAAAATGCAGTTAAGGGTTTATTGTTGTCACCACAAGAGTACCAGGCTAATAATGACCTTAACGGATCTGCAAGTGTTTAATAATCTGCTGGCAATTTGCCTTTCAAGGCAGGTGGTAGATTTTTGAATTTAGTCCTTGGGATTTATTGCTCCATAAAAATTTAATTGTTCTCGTTTGTAATTCCTCCAGGGCTGTTTTTGGTATACAAGTAGCATTTGAACTAGAAAATTAATTATTGGTATCTAACGTATTATTACTGTTTCCACTTAGCCATACTAAGGCAATTTTATCCTGCCTGCCCAATCACATAACATGTCAGTTTAAAGCTTTGAAGCAACAGGAGAAAAAAAAATAATGTCATGTTAGAGTTGTTGAGTATACTAGCAGGTAAAATTGAATGGGAGGGAAGGAAGGGCTGAATCAGATCTCTTGGGTCTGACAGGATGCAAGGCTCAAGGATACACAGGTGTAATGGGACATTGAGATAGACGTGAAGATAAGATTCTGTTGGGACATTTCCTTCTTCAACTTATGGGTCTGTGTGGTATTTCTTGAATGCATTATTTGGAGGAGTTCAGCATACCTGTTGAGGCACTTTAACTGCTGCAATTCATTTTTTTATTTAATTATTTGCAGGATTGATATCCCTACTTTCTCCCAATGGATGATGCTAAAGGCAGATGATAAATAAACATGATATAAATGAAGTATAGTTAAAAATAATGCATTAAAAGCATACTGAAACACACACAAAAGCCCATTAGGTAAAAATCTGCTTACATGTCAAAAGCCTACTTAAGTAAAAATGCTTTTGCCTGCTGCCCAAAAAATAACAGAGAATAAATTATCTTGGCTTCTTCTAACAGGTAGCGCCAAACCCTGGGAACAAACTCTGAGAGGACCATCTCTTGCATAGTGAGATTGAGAGAAGGGGCTCTCCTGAAGATCACAATGACTGTAAAAGAGGATACAGTCCTCCAGATAGCCTAGCTGCAAGAAGGGTAGGACTTTATGAGTCATAACCAAGACTGTGAACTCTGCCATTGTGTCAAAAAAGAGACTGGTAGTCAATGAAGTTACCTTAATTTTGTGTGACTAGTTCAGAAATGGGCCATACTATTCTGGATCAGCTGAAGTTTCTGAACACTATTTAGAAGCAGCCTCTGTACATGTTAAAGAACCCAACTGGGATGTAACTAAAATATCTATCTGAATGGTTATGATTGAAGTATGCAAATGCCCTCATAGCTACTGCTGTAAGTCTAAATTCATGAACATATCCAAACAACAGATCTGAGTCTTTAGGAAATTTATAACTCCTATATTAAGTAAGTAACTAAATAAATCCATAAATGTCTGAAAAGCTCTGTGGGACAGGGAGTCTGCCAGATGCTGATGACAATTCAGAGGCACATTTTGAAGATATCAGAATTAGACAACACTAGATGGGATGGGGGTTGGGGAACTGGCCAAGCATAGGAGGTGATCAAAGAATTAAATCTATGATGCATTTCCCCAAATGATTATCAGTGCATGTGACAGGTGGGTTGTCTTAATATTGGCTGAGAAGAATAGAAGATCTGGCTGGAACTAAGTGAATGGCCAGAATTGCAAAGAGCAACAGACACTACAGGTGAAACTCGAAAAATTAGAATATCGTGCAAATGTTCATTTATGTCAGTATGGCAACTCAAAAGGTGAAACCAATATATGAGATAGACGCATTACATGCAAAGTGAGATATGTCAAGCCTTACTTTGGTATAATTGTGATGATTATGGCGAACAGCTTATGAAAACCCCAAATTCACAATCTCAGAAAATTAGAATATTACATGACATCAATAACACAAGGATTGGAAATAGAACAATATCGGACCTCTGCAAAGTAGAAGCATGCAGTACTTGGTTTGGGCCCCTTTTGCAGCAATGACTGCCGCAATGTGGCGTGGCATGAATGCTATCAGCCTGTGGCACTGCTGAGGTGTTATGCAAGACCAGGATGCTTCAATAGCGGCCTTCAGCTCCGCTGCATTGTTCGGTCTCATGTCCCTCATCTTTCTCTTGGCAATGCCCCATAGATTCTCTATGGGGTTCAGGTCAGGCGAGTTTGCTGGCCAATCAAGCACAGTAATCCCATGGTCATTGAACCAGGTTTTGGTACTTTTGGCAGTGTGGGTAGGTGCCAAGTCCTGCTGGAAAATGAAGTCAGCATCTCCATAAAGCTCGTCTGCGGAAGGAAGCATGAAGTGCTCCAAAATCTCCTGGTAGATGGCTGCGTTGACCCTGGACTTAATGAAGCACAGTGGACCAACACCAGCAGATGACATGGCTCCCCAAATCAACACAGACTCTGGAAACTTCACACTGGACTTCAAGCATCGTGCACTGTGTGCCTCTCCATTCTTTCTCCAGACTCTGGGTCCTTGGTTCCCAAATGAGATGCAAAAGTTGCTCTCATCAGAAAAGAGGACTTTGGACCACTGGGCAACAGACCAGTTCTTTTTTTCTGTAGCCCAGGTAAGATGCTTCTGACGTTGTTTGTTGTTCAGGAACGGCTTGACAAGAGGAATACGACATTTGAAGCCCATGTCCAGGATCCATCTGTGTGTGGTGGCTCTTGATACACTAACTCCAGCCTCAGTCCACTCCTTGTGAAAGTCCCCAACACTTTTGAATGGCCTTTTCCTGACAATCCTCTCCAGGCTGCGGTCATCCCTGCTGCTTGTGCACCTTTTTCTCCCACACTTTTCCCTTCCACATAACCTTCTATTGATGTGCTTTGATATAGCACTTTGGGAACATCCAACTTCTTTTGCAATTACCTTTTGGGGCTTTCCCTCCTTATGGAGGGTGTCAAGGATGGTTTTCTGCACAACTGTCAGGTCAGCAGTCTTTCCCATGCTTGTGATTCCTACTGAACCAGCCTGAGAGACCATTTAAAGGCTCAGGGACCCTTTGCAGGTGTTATGGATTCATTAGCTGATTAGAGTGGGATACTTTGAGCCTAGAATATTGAACCTTTTCACACTATTCTAATTTTCTGAGATTGTGAATTTGGGGTTTTCATAAGCTGTACGCCATAATCATCACAATTATACCAAAGTAAGGCTTGACATATCTTGCTTTGCGTGTAATGCGTCTATCTCATATATTGGTTTCACCTGTTGAGTTGCCATACTGACATAAATGAACATTTGCACGATATTCTAATTTTTCAAGTTTCACCTGTATGTTGAATATTAGCCATTGCTTAGGACAGGCTGTTTGTCTGATGAATGTAACCCTTTTTGTAAGGCATAAACAGGCTTCCCCTTTCTTCTCCTATAGGGTTGTCCACAGAATATGGTCAAAAAGGTCAAGATGGCAGCCACAATGAAGCTCTTACTGTTTACTATGTGAAACACACGTTAAAATACAGGTGGAGCTTTGATCATACAGTTGTGACTGCCATCTTGACCCCAGTTTTCTACCTTTCTTTTTCTCATTGACTCTGGCCGTCCTCACTTCCATTGCTATTCAACATTTCCTTCCCAACATGTTGACCTTTCCGCATTATCCCATCTCCTTATTGCTTCTTTTATTCTTCTTTGTCATTTCTGCTGAAAGGAAGGGCGGGAGGGTGTGTGTGTGTGTGTGTGTTTGTGTGCACATGTATATGTGTTGTGTGTGATATCTGAGACAGAAAGAATAGTTGTGGATGGAAAGCCAATTTTATAAATGGGGTATTTTTATTTTATTTTATAGGCAATTTAATTAGTAGTGATTAATTCTATAAACACACACACGTATACAAATGTGCCACATGGAGACATACAAAAGGTTGGAGAAATCTCTAGTTTTGGTTCCAGTTGCAGTTGAAAACACAAAGTTGATAACATGGGGAAGCCAGGGACCGTTTTGAATTGTTATCTATAATTATCTATCTATCTACCATCATCTATCTACACACACATACACACACATCACACACACAAACTCTTAACTTCAGTTGGAATCTTATTAGTTTAGCCTATATAGATCATCCTTAAGGATTTGGAGATGCAAGTGACAAAGAATAGGAAGGGAGGAAAGCATGGGGTTAGAAATTAGAATAAATCAAGTCTGTTGAATAAGGGATAGTAGAGAAGGAAGCCAAGGAGGAGAGTAGAATAAAGAAGGGTTAGGAAGAGAAAGGAAAAGATGGACAGGCAACAGGATAGGCACAGAGTGAAAACTAAGAAAAATATTGTATGTCTTCATACAACACTACATGTGTAATCAGAAATAGTATAGGGCTACAGCTATTTATGAGAGCCAGTTTGGTGTAGTGGTTAAGGCATCAGGCAAGAGACTGTGAGTTCTAGTCCCACCTTAGGCACAAAGCCAGCTGGGTGATCCTGGGCCAGTCACTCTCTCTCAGCTCTAGGAAGGAGGCAATGGCAAACCACTTCTGAAAAACTTCGCCAGGAGTCAAAAACTGACTTGAAGGTGTGTTTGTGCACACGCGCGTGCACACACACACACACACACACAGAGCTATTTATATTTGATTTATATAGTTATATTTATTAATTAGTGAATGTTACTACCCACAGAAAATCTTAAAAAGCGTGTCTGTGTGTACTCTGGACCTGATTCTGATTCTGATTTTTGAATATGCTGGCTGAAAACAGTGTCTTATAGTCCAAAGCTCTGAGTGGCATTGGCCTAGAGAAGGCTGGCAAATCCACGTATAGTATTTCTTTCACAGTTTGGCTATAATTTTGCTGTATTTATTTTCAGGTCATTTATTAATTTTGTACTTCTTTCTGAGTGCTTTCATCATGGATTAGATTGGATATGTAATCAATACCGCCACTGTCATACTTGCATATAGGACAGTGAAGTGTTTAGTGTTTTACTTCATTTTTAAAATCAAAAAGTCAATAAAAAGAACAAGCTATAAAGAGCAGTCTAAGCTTAAACTGAATTTTTGTGACTGACAACGCCACCCTTTGATACATATGAATGGATGTGAATATGGATGTATAGATATAGATTTTATTTCTATTTACAGTATGCCTGTCTGTTCAGAGCATTGCTGGAACATTTTAAAGTTTTCTTGTTCTCAAAAGTTCTCAACAATCTCATAATTTTTCTTTGGCGCATTTGATATTTTGTTGACTCACATTGCTCTGTGCTCTTGAGGATGGATTTGGATTAGAAATAACTTTATATTAGACCCTCAGTTATATTTTTGTTCTAAGAACTGTAGTTCCTATTGTGTTTTCCCCTTGGATACTTTCCATTGAGGAAAAAAACCAAAGAATGATTGGTCTCCTCCATTTTGCATTCATGTACTTTCCCTGGGCTGAAAACAACAACAAGGGCAGGCAGGGACAAAATATAATCAGAAAGTTTAAAAAAAAAAAAAAATCTAACTGCAGCAACAAAAGAACAACCTAAATTTTCTCCTCCAGCAGAACAGGGCTAGAACATTCTTTTCTTTCTTTCTTTTTTCTTTTTTTTTGGAGGGCTGATTTTCTATTTATATTGATTATTTCTTGTTAAAGAGTGTATCTCAAAAAAACAAACCAAAAATATTAGTTATGTGCCCTGTTTGAAAGAGAAAATATACCTTCCCAAGAAACTGTTGATTTTGGACCATTTCTCCAGATGTTTGAAGCTGTTGAAAAAAGTGACAATGAAATGAAGTTTTGATATACATTGGAAAAGGTTTTCCTTGGTACTTCATAAACCTGTATCAGAAAGGCTGAAGTACATTAATTCAAGAATCACCCAGGTCCTTTCATAATGCAGTAGCTGCTTTATCAGCCATGAAATATTGGCTTCCTGTTAGCCTAATTTTTTTCAAGTCTGCAATTGCTGCTGGGGATATTGCAGCCACTTTCAAATGAATTTGTTTTTAATGTGTCCCATTAATTGTTAATGTTGTTTTCCCTGTTTAATTTGCAAACTTTCTAAATAAAACATTTCATGAGGAAGGCAGGGAATCTGCTATTTCTCACACATGTTTGAAACTGTGCTTTTATCTTGACTATTTTTTTTCCTACCGTGTGATTCTTCATCAAGACAATTATACCAATTTTGCACTGCATTCACCTGCCAAACAGCCCATGGATCCCCCCCTCCCCCCAGGTCACAAGATAAATACAACAGCTGGAACAAGTCAATAAGTTGTGTAGTCCAGCACACCTTTTGTAATGGTGGCCTGTCCAGTGCTCTCAGGAAAACTACATGCAGGACCTGAAGGCCACCTGTGGCCTCAGCATCTGTGTCTCAGTAGTGCATTATCTCTGAACATGAAGGTTCCATTCATCTTTTTGTGGCCAGAGGTCTATCCACAAGTACTGGCCACACTTAATGAAATGAGTTAATGAAAATCAATTCCTTCTTTGTGCTTAGTGAAATCATGGGATTGTGACCATAATGGAAGCTGTCACAAACAATGAAAGTATCAATATTTAAGTAATAAATATTCCAAAGGTCAAATGTAGGAGAAAACATGAATTGTCTGTTATGCCACATAAACTCAACATACCCACAGATTTCCAGCTGTTGAGAGTAAAATTATGACTCTTGCAGATATGGCATTTAGGGCATTTGCCAAATCTACAGTCACGCAAGAAGCCCAGTACTGATGCCTGGAACCCTCCTTTTGTTGCTCCTCCTTATGGGTGTTGCATCTTTGAGCAACCAAGCACTGCAAGAGTGAGAAGATAGAAAAGCTTGCTTTACTTATCAGCTGGTTGTTCAGATTTAGATCAGAAACAAATGCAAATTTTAGACAGCAATAA
The DNA here is from genome assembly GCA_030867105.1 of Liasis olivaceus. Lineage (NCBI taxonomy): Eukaryota > Metazoa > Chordata > Lepidosauria > Squamata > Pythonidae > Liasis > Liasis olivaceus. The sequence continues at coordinate 68,559,867 of CM061349.1, forward strand.
CTAGTGAGATGTAAGTAGCTCATTTGATCAGGGTGCACCGCTGCAGGCATCTTGTCCAAATTCTAACAGCCTCTCCTATCACCCCCTTACCCTGCTCTACCCCAACCCAACCCCTTTCTTATAACTGACAACAATAGGAAAATTCTGCTTGTACATCGAAGGCCAAATAATGATATCCTGCTTTCTATTTGCGGGTGTCCAAGATTAGTCCACTGGCACCCATAATGAAAAAACAACTCTACTTAGAATTAGATTAAATATAGATGTTAAATGTTGTGAATTAATTCATCCCACCAGTTAGTCAGTTTGAGCTTGGTTCCAAGTCATCTTCTGGTATAAGCTTTATGCTTGTGGTGTAAGACTTCTGGTTGCTCTAAGCTAACCGGATTCTGCAAAGGGGGATTAAATATAGATGATAGAATTGGAAATTGTCTTTTATATGCTGTAAATCTTTTTCTTACATAAAGGCAATTTGCTTTTATTGGAAAATAAATAAATTATATGTTTATGGTTTTTTTGAAATGATGTCCACTTGCTGCCTCATCAGAGCAAATGCAAATTATATATTGGCCAAGCAATTTGTAGCACAAAGTCTTCTCACTTATCTTTGTTTTAATCATATAGGGAAAATAACAGTATTTCTGTTCTTCCTCACATTTAAAGCTTCTGAAATGGAGAAAAGAACATGTCTATCTGTTCCAATCTCAGTTTTGCTACACAGTGGTTGTTTTAAATAATGACAGGAAAAATATGAATTTATAGGCTAAGACTGCACTCCTAAAGTCCTGATATTGATGATGTAATACTGAAGGGCCTGGGTATGTTTAGCCTTAAAAAGAGAAGATTGAGGGGAGATTGGATAGCAGTCTCAAATACACCAAAGAATGTCATTTAGCAAGTCAAGACCTATTGTCTCTTGTCCTAGAATGCAGGACACAGAATAATGGATTTAAATTATAGCAAGGCAGATTCCCACTGAAAGTCATGTAGAAACTTACTAACCATAAAAGCTGTTTGGCAGTGGAATTAGTAACCCAAAGAAAAAGGAGAGCTCTTCTTCACTGAATTGTTCAAGCACGGGCTAGACAGCCATCTGCCAGGGATGTTTTAATCTGGATTTCTGTCCGCAGTATGGTATTGGACTAAGTAATCTAAATGCCACTTCCCACTTGATGATACTATGATCACATGATTCTTAGCTACAGGCAATGGCTCCAGGGAAAAAAAACCATGGGGACTTTGAGAGTATGCTTGAAATTTGTGTTGAAAAATCTTCAAAACTAGGAACACAATCTAGTATGAAGCCTCGTGAGTGAGTTTAAATATCTTCTAAAAATAATCACAGAGTTCAGAGTCCATTGTATTTTCTATTTAAACAAGGCTTGCATCAATGGTGTCTACTTCGACACAGTCCTAAAACTCAGCCTATTTCTTCTAATAAATGTCACTGCTTATGCTAGGTGTATTATGGGGGATGTAAATGAAAAAACTTGTTGACTTAGTATATTTAATAATAGATTTAGCCTCTGGTCAGCACACTCTGTCCAGCGGTTTAACTTTAGCTGGCTTGATTGGCTAGTTCTGTATTCATGGTTCTCTGGGTTTCAATTTGGGGATGTGCTAGCTTACACCAGAAAATAAGTTGTTCATTTGAGTGTGAAGTCTAAAGAGAAGCACACAACCAATTGCAATGTGTATTTGATGATCTTTCTCAGGGTCATTCTCTCTTGCTGCTCAGTAAATCAATATTTGCAGTGATCTTCAAGAAGATGGGGGGGGGAACACAAGAGACTTTAGACATCAGATGAATGTACTGGATTTTTGTTTGTAGAGTTAGCCCCTTCTCCCACATTCCTTTTACATAATGTCAGGATCTTTTAGAGGAGAAATGTCTGCATGACCTGACTGCAGTCAACTCCTTAGGGTTGCAAAGGGGCAGGTACACCATCTGCACAAGGTTATCAATAGAAACATCTAAAAAAAAGTGGGCTAGTTCCACAGGGTCACCTGCAGCATCCCCTCTTGACTAGACTCAGGCTGGGTGTCCTTAATGCAGTCTTTTAAGCCCATGCAGTGATTATGAAAGGGGAGACTTTTTGCCAAGTTCCTCCAATTCTATGTTTAGGTGGCTGCTGGTGGGACACAATAGCTGTGGCACCTTGTCTCCGGAATGCCCTTCCAAGGAAGGCTTTCCTCCTGCCTACTATGCTACTTTCCCACTGCTACAAAAAATACATTCATTTTCCAAAATTTCTAAGAAACTACTTAAAGGAATTTGAATATTCTGTCTTGTTTATTTGCCAGTGTCTCTTATTTTTAATAAGATCAATTGTGTTCTTGGTGTTGTTCTATGTCTACGGTACCTATCTAGGCTCAGTAGTTATGTAGGCCTAGCTTAATAACCACTTAGATGGGAAACCACGAGGAAATGCCAGGGAAATAGGCTAGACTGGGAAGTAAACAAAGAAACAAACAAACAAGCAAAGGCAATGGCAGCCAGGCCTGTGCTATAGCCAAGAAAACCTGGTTGTGTCCATGTGAATATCAGGAATGAAGCTAGACTTGACTTGACTATTGGCTGTATAACTGTTTTAATATTTTTATGAGCCATGAATAGCTCCACATGGTATGATTTTTAAAGAAAGCTGAGAACAGCTTTTAAAATGTTTTTCTATTCAGGGAAAGGTCACTGCTTCATGGACTGGCTTGTGACATTGTTAATAGATAATAACAGCTCAGCTTTGAACTGTTAAATTGAAGTCTATTTCCATATACCATATCTGGACTGCAAAAATCCAGATGGCTTCTGGATGGCAGCCAAGAGATTTATTTGTTCATTCATTCATTCATTCATTCATTCATTCATTCATTCATTCAATTTATATAGTTGCCCATATCACATATCTGACTCTGGGTGGCTCACACAATTAAAAACAATAAACAATAAACAGTTACAAATAAACTAAAATTTAAAAAAATTAGAAAGACCACTTAAAACAGTAAAAATTTAATTTGCAGGAAAGTATAATCCATTCAGTTCCTAACAGTACAACCAACTGACAGGCTCCATATCACCACTGGATCCCCAGGCCTGATGACAAAACCATGTCTTAAGAGCCTTCCAAAAGGCCAGCAGGGTTGGGGCCACTCTAACCTCAGGGCGAATGATGTTCCAAAGGGTAGGTGCTGTGGCACAAAAAGCTCTCCTCCAGGGTCCCATCAGATGACATTCCTTGGTCGCCGGGACCTGTAACATGCCTCTCCTGCTGCATCTGATGGGATGGGTAGGTGCAACTGGGCAGAGGTGGTCCATCAAATAACCTGGCCTCATGCCATGTAGGGCTTTATAGGTAATTACCATCACCTTGCACTGAACCTGGAAGCAAACTGGCAACGAATGCAGCGCATGGAGCAGAGGTGTAATGTGCACTGATCGAGGAGTGCATATAACATAATCCAGTCTGGAGATGACCAGGGCATGAGTGACTAAGTGTAAAGCCTCCTGAAAAACACGACTCTTTACTGCCAACTAGACCAAATATGATATGTCTGATACTACCTTGTTCAGTGTGCCTTCGCACTTTTTAACCATAGAGTAGAAATTCATGCGAAAATCTATACTTTTTAAAACCACTTAAACTAGAACGGTCTCTTTCAAACTTTTGCACTTTCATTATAGCATCTTCCACAAAGACATGGCTTTCATTGAGCATACAGAGGGAGAGGCACAAAGTAATTGTTATACTTCATATATAAGGTAGATATAGTTTATCTTCCCTGTTCAGTGTAATGACCCTTGTCATAGGTGTCTAAAGCTTGAGTAATTGGAGGATTGAAGATTTATGGTAGCTGTGCATTGACCCTACATCATTTTTTCCCAGAAACATTCATGCCATTGACTTTTAAGTACAAACTACAAAATCAAAACAGCACAAACTCATTCTCACACACCATCCATATGAAAGATTAAATGTTGGTGAGAAGAGTTGTAATCTAGAATTCTGGTTGAGACCTAGTTTTTCTGAGCAGCATTTTTTTCTCTCTGCAGAAGAGCAGATGAATACATTCTAAACATCGGGTCAAGACTTCAGGTGAGGACATGGGTTTGAATAGTGGCTGAGTTTTGGATTGTGTCACTCGTACCTTTAACATAAAGACAGAGGACAGTATATTTGTGAGCAAAGGATCTAGGATTTTTAATCATCATATCTCAAGGAAATTGCACTAATAGTGACTTTTTATTAAGGTGAGACAGCCATCCTATAAATTGGATGATTTTTTTAAAAATAATGGCCCGACACTTTGTCAGCAAGGAGGAAGTGATGTTGTGAAAGGCTGTCAGGAGCCTGCAGGATTCCACACAAAAATGTTCTGTTCATTTACCAAGTCATTAAACTGAAGCTGATTTTATGGTCATCATTTTTTTCAGCTGGCATGTAGGGAAGCTTTATAGCTTTCAATAAAGCACTTGCACTTCTACAAAACCAGTTTGATTTTTTTACTATAGCAGCTTCTGAAAAGATTGATGGTCTTATTTTGCTTAAGATTCACATTTTAATGCACCCATAAAAACAAGTTAGATTTGCTTATTTCAGAGAATCTCATTGAGTTAATTATCAGACCCCACATGGCAAATCATTTCATTTGGATTCTATTATAAAATAATCAGTACTTATTTTCTCAGTTGTTTCCAAGTAAAAAAGATAGCAGAAAATCCTAAACATTGCAGATATCCACTTCATGCCAAAGATTACTCACTTGCATTATATGGAGGAAAGGAGAACTGATTTGTATTAATGAAACAGATATGTTTCAAATATCTGGATAGTGCAGATTATTTTCTTTTCTTGAGTCTAATGTTTCTTCTTTAATTTGAAATTTGGAATCATTGTGGTCTACAGTTTCATACTTCTCTGGAAGTCATTATATTTGAAAATGATGATGATGATGATGATGATGATGATAATAATTTGGGAAGGACTTGCTGGTGGATAAAAATACCAAATCCGGTCTAAACATCTGGCTAACTGTGCAACCAACAATAATAAATTTATATGCTGCCTGACTCCCAGCAACGTAGTAAGACTTAGTTCTGAATACTTTGATGATGCAATTTTACAATAAAATGATAGAATCCAAAAAGATACCTTTCCATGATAATATTACCTTAGACATTTGGAATGAAGTTTTGGTATTCAGTTTGTGGCTTTTCAATTTTTTAAACCTTGTTTTTTAGTGAAAAGTTCAGGTTGTAAAAGTGGAGTTCTTTCCTGGGAAATTGACTGGGCTGAATCTTTTTTCTTCTGCTAAACCGTGACGAAAGGAGATAGTAACATCCAAGGCTTCTGCTGTTTTGGTGGCAACTTTTCTCCTCTGGATTTTTTTTTCATGTTTTGATTATTTTATCTGTCATTGTTTCATTACAAATCACTTTGATTAATGCATAAAGGCAATATATGAATTGGTGTATGCTGTCGTGGAAGGATAGTTTGATAGGAAGATAGGACGGTATGGAGAGGTAAAATGAATGATGCTGGTGTGAACTAGATTTAGATTTTCTTCCTTTGTTTACTCTTGGCTTTGTTTACATGACCATTCACCTGGAGTGGCAACCAGGAGAGTCAGAAGATTGTGTTGGGGCCTGAAGTGACTACCATTTAATTCACCCCTTGAACCTATAAGCAGTGTGAAGGTTGAAGTGACGATAAGGGTTGGCATGCCAATTTCCCAAAGAGCTGTATCATCAACCAATGAGCAGCCTCAGATCTGCCCACCTGAAGAATTGTCTTCCTTCTGGGGATGAATGAAATGGCAGCCTTACTTCCTCCCAGATTGGGTAAAACCTTTTTCTCCTGCATTGTGTATGAAGAAACGTGGAGAGTTAAGGACCAAATTTTCACAAGCCCTTATTTATGTTCACATGGAAGCCCTGCGAGGTAAAGTGACTCTGAGGTAAATAAAACAAATGTTGCTGTTTAAGTGGATGGTGCAGCAAGTGGGTGTGTTTGTGTGTGTGTGTGAGAAAATCAAGATGGAGTCCAACTGTACAATTAAAACACCACCTCTTTTTACATGTGTGGTGTGCACAATGCACATAAAAAAGGAGCAGCACTTTGATCATGCAGTCACAGTTGCCATCTTGACTTTTTCAGACACACACACACACACACACACACACACTGCAGATAACTGTGGCAGCAAATGTTCTTACAGAGCCTTCCTTAATCTGTCACCCTTGAAATGGGTTGCACTACAACTCCCAGAATGCCCATGGCCAGGATGGGGATTTCTGTCTTAAACATTGCCCTAGCAAGGAATGGGATCTGCTGCTTCTGGCAATTAAATATATTGCCAGAGATTAGTGTGGGGACAACTGGGAACAGCTTCTGTTGGGGGTGGTACCCTGCCTTTTGAATGCCCTCCCCAGATAGCTGTGTGTCTGAGATGCTGCTGGTTCATAAGTCATTTTGACAGGAGAACAGTTATAGATGTTTTTATTTCTTCAGATATTTAAAATCTTGTTTAATGCTAGTCTTATCGATTCTGGGTTTTAAAAATTATTTATCACTCTGTTGCTTTTATTGCTTTTAAGGTTTGGGGAAAGAAAGAGACAAAAAGTATATGTGTATGTCTGCAATTTTCCTGTAAAAAAAAAAATATATATATATATATACACACACACACACACACACACACACACACATACATATATATACAACATCTGAGCCTGAATAGAGTATCTATCTGTATGTGAAACTTCTGTTATGAGTTTACAGTTAATATAGTAACCATTACGGCGAGAATTTTAAGCCCAGTGTCAACAGTATGCCAATGACATTCCATTATCCTATTCTTTTCAGCTGAAATTCCCCTTTGCTGGCTGAAAAAAAATAGGATAATGGAATGTCATTATCACCCAATGTCACTGGGTGATATCCAGATCTAGCTGCAGAGACATCTGCCAGCAGAATAGATAGAAATGCTAGCAGAAGGGCCAAAGGAGGGGAAGAAAAGATGGGGCAAAAGAAGAACCAAATTACACTGTTTTCAAATCTCACTTATGTTTGGGCAAAGAAGTACAACTTTCGCCAGTCTTTTAAAGGCATCTCAGGGACCCTCCCAAATGTTGGCAAAGTCACATCAGGAAGCCAAAAAAAAGTGGCAAAGAAAAATTTACTGAATATTAGTAATGTTACTGTTATTCACTTAATTAAACCAATTAACTGTTAAATTTAACACGATCTTCTGTTTATTGTAATCCTCATTTCTCAGTTGATCTCCAATACAGTAGGACATTTCTAAGGAAAAAAAAATAGAATCTAGAGAGATGTTGGAGATTGCCTGTGAACTATGGGGCGACTCCTTGAGTCCCTCAAGCTGCTGGTGATTTCCTTTAGGGAGATACATTTTATGCTCTAAGGAAATGCTTACAACACCAGCATAAAGTTGGCCACCGTAAAGATAGCTCTGTGTAGTTTTCAACATATTTAATTCTCACTTATGCCCTGGGAAAGATTGCAGTTCAGCAGAAAATCCACTCGTGTAATGTGAGCTCAGCTGGACCTTGGATGCTCTGCCTATTTAGGCCAAGCTGTTTGACAGGAGAAGTTATAGTCAGGTGTCTGGAGTCAATAGTGAGCTGGATGGTGTCAATAAAGTAAAATTCAATCCAGATAAAGCAGATATACTAATAAAAGAAGGAATTGTAATTTTGATATAGAGGTGTAGTCATCAGCCTTTGAAGGAACAGACACGGCAGGGATTCCAGGAATATTGTTTATTGTAATGAGGTAGAATTCGGAAACCTAAAAGCCCATCCCGGTTTTTCTCTGCCCCGTTTTATAATAAAAGTCAAGGTGAGGTTACTTTGAGTTTCTTTCTCATGCTGTCTTCAATCTCAGGACCGTGTAATATCTACAACTCACTCCTTCCTTCCTTCCCCAAGATCAGTCCTAAATTTCTTTGCACCACCTCCCCATCAGAACCAGTCTCCCCTCCTGCCTTTGAAGACAGGCTAGGCAAGTCATCCAAGGCAATGGACGCAGACCGACTCCCCCACCCCTTCTGCTTGCTCGAAATTCTGGAAATTGTCCAACAATGGTTCATTGCCCTGAGTGAGGGATATGGCCCAACTAGCTGCCCCTTGTTTTAGCAAACTAAAAACAAAGGTGACCTTGGTCCTATCTGTTGGAAATTCTGCTAGCCAACCTGCCATGAACAATGCCAGTTGTTCCGTGGCATTTCAAGGTTTGTTATTTGTATATCCACTTGCTATTGATGCTGTAGCAATACTTTGGCAACTTATTCTATAGACAGCCTTGAGGATCCATCATCATAATTCAGGTCCATGAAGCAGATTCTGATGCCTCTCTGATGAAAGAGTAATGAGACTTTCAGGATTGATGACAGCCCTTTGAAGTAGGTCAGGTCAAGAAATAGATTTCAGAAATAACAGGATCTTGAAAGCCTGTCTAAGTTTCTCTCTGTCCCATCTTATACTAATCAAAATCAAGGCATGGTTATCTTAAATGTTTCCTTTCATGCTTCCTTCAGTTTCAAGACTCTGTGTAATCTTTTCTCCAAGTATCCCCTTAATGGCTGTCTTCCCCAAGATCATTTCTAAATTCCTTCACATTAATCTACTCCGGATAGTGTTGCACACCTCTTGGCTACCTTGTTTATAATTAAGGGATGGTCATGAACTCACCTTTGCTGCTTCACTTAACTTTGTTTGTTTGTTTAAATTAGCATATATAATTTTCAACTTCAATTGCAGTCAAAATCATTCATCAGAACTTAGATTTTATTCTTACCAACAAAACCAATAATACACCACTTTTTGAGTAATTGTACATAGGCATTGCCATGCTGTTGACTGAGATCTGTTGAAGACTTCCATTCACATGTGTGTTTGTGCATCTCCTCTACCTTCTTCCCCCCCCTTTTATTACTGTAATTTGATACTCAGAACTAGACTGCTTTGTGCTATAAGTCCTATATTCGATCCTTGCCATCTCCATTTAAAAAAACATCAGGTAGTAGTATTGGGAAATTTGCCAAAGGCCTTGAAGAGTTACTGCCACTGATAGATTAGATGGAACACAGATCTGACATAGTATAAGGATGTTTTATGTATCAATCATCACTCCTGTACTAATTTGTCATGGATTCTGTGGCCATGTCTTTGACTATGAACAGTTCTGAACACTTTAAAAACTGAAAATGGTTAACACAGTAAACTACACTAAGATTCTTTGGGCAAAAAGTTTCTGGACTTCAGATGGAGGTCAAAAGATCTGATGTACAAAGATTGACAGTGTCATCTAATAATAGTTAAATATAAATTTGCTCCATCCAAGTCTTCCCACTTATGGTTGTTTTTGATTTTGTTCTTTTCCTAAATCAAAATTATTGCTCACATAATTCACTTGCTTCATGTTTTCAAGGGGATTTAGAAGAAGAGGTCATCTAGAAAAATCCACTTTTGACCTTTTTTTTTTTTTTGCAGCTGTGGTTTCATATGATCCATTTTTTAAAGATGGCTGTCCTGCAGTATGTACCATGTATTGTTTTATACAAATGGAAGGCATTACATTACATACTTACAAATAGAGTCTATTCTGAAACAGGAACTCAGGAAGACTTTCTCCATTCCGAGTTTTGATCCAAAGATATGACTTTTTTTCTTAGCAGTATCAGAATTTCTGTTGGCATCAGTAATAGAGGTGACACACTGAGGCAGATGAAGTAGGATCTCAACATCATGGCATTAGCAAGAAAACATGTGCAGTGGTGAAAAGCTGTGCAGGTAGTACTATGATTAACCACTGACTAGCCATACTTTTGAATATTGAGAATATTCTCTTGGCTCATAGGCATATACACTTAAGCCAAAACTGAATAAAGTTTGCAAGCCCTTCCCTAACATCCTAACTGAATTTCCTAAAGCCCTCAGACTGGCATGGCCAAACATTTCACACTTCTTTCATTTCGGAAGGTTTGGGGGGATATTTTGCTCATTAAACCTCCCCACAATCCAAGCAACTTAAAAATAATACATTTCAAACACTGTTTAAAAAGTGAGCAGCTTTCTATTTCCTTTTCTGGAATGCTATATCTGGCATAATCTGGAAGAATGCTCACTGATTTTCCCTTGTGTTGCTTCTAACCACTGGGTGTGTGAAGTGCCAGGCAGGTCAAGATAAAGTATAAAAGCTGTGTATTGGTGCTAGCACATATACATTTACATGCTGTCAAGAGACTTGAGCCTGTCCTAATTAAGCAGAATTTAAAAGTAAGATTTGACCCAGTCTTGAACCCATACTTAGTCTGCTAAAAGCTAAGTTGAGTTGCCAAAAATATTGGAAGGACCAGCACAAAAGTATAACATCTCCTTAACACAAGGAAGAGCAAAGTTAATGTTTGTGGCTGGCCCTGTGAAAGATGGTGAGAGCTGAGAAAGTGAATGAAGGCCCAAACAATGGTAGTGTTGCCACACCAGCAGAACTCTGATAGAGTGCAATGAGGTCAGAGAGCCAGTTATACTATTCAGCCCCCCATCAGTCTCCTCCATGCATGGAAGTGTCTGTGGCAATCCAGAAGCAACAGAAAATCCATTGAAACTGCAAAGGGCTGATTCAGTTCTCTACCCTGAACTGAGTTCCTGCTTCAGTTTATGAATCTGCTTTGTTGAGGTGATCCAGTTTCATTAAATCAAAGCACTGCCTCCAAGTTTTCCACAGCCCTAGTATTTATCTTTCCAATGAACTGTTTTCCAATTACCATTTAAATTTAAAACAAATGCTTTGCTTCTCCTCTCATTCCTCATCAGTCTGTGAAAATCAGCAGCATTATCTGAGCCAAAGGATTCTTTGTGACCCACATTCTTATAATACTAAAATAATTATTTAAGCATTCTGAGTGTAAGCATTTTTGAAATCATTAACCTCCATGAAGACGCATCAGCTGCACCAATATCAGGAAAGAGACTCAGTTGCCGCAGGGCATTTTAAGGACTGTTTCAATATTGATAGAGAACCCTTGTCCAAAGCATAGATTTTTAATTAATTCCCTTCAAGGCAGGAGTCCACTGGCTTTCTTGGTTTTCTTTGAACAAAGGACATTGAACATTCTCTTTTCATAATTAAAACAAGAAACAAAATTCAGAAGATGACAAGAAAGAAAGAAAAAAGAAAAGAAAAGTATGATAGAAGTATTTTTATTAGAAGCATTTATTGGAATAGTGATTGTTTTCTGTTCTGGTTCATGTTAGTCCCTCCATTTGGGTATGGTTACCCATTTGGTGGGAGTTTTGTTTCCTTTGCCCATCATATAGCATTAATTTTCAGATAGTGCTCTCTTCTTACCTGATCTGCTGGTTGCATGAATTTCCAGGCCTTAAAGAAGAAAGACTTCATCCTGCTGACTCCCACTTTATTATAATAAAATAGTTCCAGGGTGTTGTATGTGCTTTACCTCCCCCTTATCCCCTCCCATCACTCCAGCAGCAGCCCCGTACATTACTGATTACTGCCTATTAACGCACTTCAAGCATCTTAAAGAAATGTAGAAATAACAGCCAGTTTTGTAATAGAAAGCTTGTCAATATTGGCTATCTTGTTGAATGTGCTTATTTAAATATTGAGGGAGAATATATTAAATGTTTAGAGATGGAAGTCTTTACTGAAATGGGCTTTGCATTGCTTTTATTAAGCTGGGGTGACCATCTGCCACTTACTTTATCTTATATTCCTAACCTAGGGAATGCTGGTAATAAACAAGTTGGGGAAGGCTGCCAACATCATGCCTAACCTGCCTGTATCCTTAGCCATGTTTTGTTGGCCACTGTTCGAAAGAGAATGCGGAGTTAACTGGATGTGAACACAATTTTCATATTGGGGCAGGGTGCATGAAAAAGGCTGCCACCAATTTTGATATGGAATTCTCAGACTGTGGTGGCAGATTTGTGGATCAACTCTAGGGAAAGCCTCTAAATGCTGAGATGGAGCAGTCTTTCTCTTTATACTGTATAGAGAAGCACAAGGATTTTCTTTACGTGCTTTGACCTTGCAGGGTGTCAGTGCTGGTAGGTAGTGATTGATCTGGAGATTCTGGGTTTTATAATAGAGGTAAACAAATATTTTAAAGAAGGGCTTCTAAAGTGATTTCCAACAAAGAAGCACATTTGTTTGGATAAAATATCCACACTTTGCCAAAGTAGCCTTTTGAAGTGTACCTACTATCCAAATCTCCATGATGTGCCCAGTCCCAATCTGCCGACAGATCTTACTTCATCCAAACCATTCATGGAGTCAAATTGCTGGTATTTTAAAAGAAGCACAGTGACTATTACTTTGTTCCACCCCTCTAAGCATGTATAGTGTCATAGCAGATCTGCAGAGAAGTAGATGTTTTGTTCATACACCTGTTATTGATTATTAATTGTTATTAATAAGAGGTTTCAAGATGAGATCCCCAGTGCCTCCTAGCCCATCTCTTTTTTGGAGCTTTCTAAGATCAAGTTTTCCTAATCAAACAGGCTAGCATTGGATTTTCCCCATCAACTTCAGAGCCCTTTCTCTGACACCAGAGGGGGGAAATTGGTGTAGAAGAGAGATATCAAATAGTATAACTTGTCTTTCTCAACAGGGAAGATGAGGGGGGGAAAAGTCCATTTCTTACAGAAGCTTTGATACCCTTATTATCTCAAGATCACATAAAGTAGACTACATACTTTTTTGTCAATTTGTAATATTGGTTCATCTGAGGCAATTGTGCAACAATCTCTTGTACTGACTCTAGTTTCCAATTCCAGATCATTCTCAATTTGTTTCCAGTCACCTAAAGCCACTTTCGGTCAGCCTTTTTCAACCTGGTGCCTTCTAGGTAGGAATTCTGGGAACAGTAAAAATACCTGAGGAAGACAAATAGCTGAGGAAAACGAATCTAAAATATCAGCGGGTAATCTCTTATTGTAACATGCAAAATTAGAAGTTGGCACTGACTGGAGATGGGGTAACGGCATTTTATTTTTTTATTTTGGTATCATATAGTTCTGTCCTTAGAAATTAATGCTGATTATTTGGGCACTTGAAATATAATAAGAGCAGCTGCTGGGCTCCTTTTCTTTTTCTGTTATGCTCCAAGGGACCTGACAAAAACAAAGGAAAAGTTCTTAAAGATTTCCTATTAGACTGACTCTCAGACTTCTCTGCCTGGTGTGCAAATATGTTTGAATGTTCAGAGATAAGTTCTATATGGCACCATTTTAAAAAAAGTTTTACGATCGTAGCTGTTACATTAAATCAACGTTAGTGTTAAGTGACATCTTTTTGGGTTTCATGCAGTAATCTGTGTAACTCTGTTAACGGATTTCTCAAATGCAATACATCCATATTCTGTTGCTTCTTACACATCTGGTGGTTCCTCTCCTTCAACTGATGCACTTATTAATTCATTCACACCATTAAGCAAAAGGTGACTTCTTTCAGAACATAATATTCTGTTCAGTGATGAAAAAGAACAGTGAGCTGTAATGCTTGCATGAAACATTAGAAAGTGCCGCGCTGTGATCTCCAGCAGAAACTCTTGGGATTTGGTGTTATACCTAAAAAAGGGTGCCCAGAATAGCAGTAGGTTAGGAAGCTCTAAAGGAACTTTTGCTGGAGTCTGTGACCTTCCATCTCAGACCCAACTAATCCTCCTGGTCTTCATGTCTCCAGTATGAGTTGGATTCTTCAAAGGATCATTCCCTGGTCTTTCCTCCCCTGGCTGGAGATACTATTTTTGCTGCTGGGAAGATGTGGTGGAGTAGAGAAATCAGGTTTGGGGGGAATTGCAGGATGATCACGGGTTCATGTCTCTTCAACATTTACTGGGTGGAATGCATATCCTTTTCTCAGGAACTAAACCACAACAGGAGCAGAGTGATTCTGTCTTTTCTTTGTGACCTATGATCTTTTTTCAGCTTCAGTTATTAGCTGATATACTACTTATTTTCCTTTTTGTGCTGTTTAGCCTCCTTCGCTCATTCTGAGCTTCAGCTTATTTACCCTGTCTCTACAATTTCTGGGTCCTCTTCCTTGGGGACCCGTCTTTCCTTGGTCTCTCTCTCTCTCTTTTCACTATGCTTTTTCTGCAGCCACCCTGGCTTCTTTGACTCCTTTCCTTTCCTTTCCTTTCCTTTCCTTTCCTTTCCTTTCCTTTCCTTTCCTTTCCTTTCCTTTCCTTTCCTTTCCTTTCCTTTCTTCCTTCCTTCCTTCCTTCCTTCCTTCCTTCCTTCCTTCCTTCCTTCCTTCCTTCCTTCCTTCCTTTTTTCTTTACTGGCATTTTTTTGCAGTTCTACTTTTAGTATCTCTTTTTTAAGTAACTTCAGTCTCGAGCTCCTTTTCCTATTAGTTTCTCCTGCCACTGAACTCTGTATTTCACTGAGGTTATTAAGCCTGAATTTGAGTGCAATGGTTGTAAAAAGGAGGTGCACAACTAAATACTATTTGATAAATTACTGAATATGCAGAAATAGGCTAGAAATAGCAAGAAAGGAGACACAGAATAGATTTTAGTGTTAGAAGTCTGTCTTTTCTTTTCTGATTTTCTATCAGAAAATAATCAAACATGAATTTTGAGAAAACAACAATATATTCTCCACTGCTATTCTTTCATGATTTAGTTTGCACAACTGACATTTAATATGATTCTCTAAATTACATAGGGGTGAATCAGTACATGTCCAAAGACTCCAGGATCCAAAGGAGACCTTCAGTAACACTGAATCTGACAGTAACTGACAAGAATGCAGACTTCTGAAGTAAAGAAGCAAAGGATGTTGGCTTCTCTGCATGTATGTCTGTGTATGTGCATGTTTATGTATGTATGTATATATACACACACACATATATTACAGGAGGAGGCAATGGGCAATGTTCAGGTAATGCAAGTGATATTAGTTCATAAGTAATTAGATTTTCCTAGGAGCAACTCTGTTGAGTGGTATCCTGGAACACATTTTGTCCCTGGTTTTCTTTTGAACAGATCTCTAAGAATTCGTTTGTCCTGCAGTGGAGGGCCTTCAACTGAAGGTAGCATCCAGGTCAAATCATATATTTATGGGCAAACATATTTCTTCTAAAATTCAGAAAGAAATCCAGTTAACACAACAAAGAATAGTTGGAACTTCAAAGCTGTTTTAATTCTGGATCTGATTTTGTTTCCTCTTACAGCATCGTCCAGGACAAGTAGGAGTCATATAAATAAGTAGGTGATAAAATCTTCAGTCCTTTTTTTCTGTTTCTAGTAAACATTAGGTACAAAGTGACAGATGTTATGACATGGTTCTTTTATTCAAAGGGTGAGCCATTACACTGTGAGGAAGAATGAAGAAGAAACATACAGAGTGTGGGACAAATTTGCATTCAGTACAGATCCCAGTCCATATGCCACATACATATGTCCAGCCCATTTTTTTAAATATCTGAATCTCCCCAAGATTGTTCCACTGAAAGTTTTACCAGTAAGACTTTTGGCTTTTTAAAAATAGCATAACGATGTAAGTGAAGGTAATAAAACTCTTTTCTACTTATTTTCTTCCTAAACACACACCCAAACATCAGCCCCATCACTTCCAGGGTTGTCACTGCATCACCACCATTCCCTCTACAGGTAGTCCTTACTTACTGATGATAATTGGGACAAGAAACTCCTTCACTAAGTAATGTGGTCATAAAGTGCGACATCACATCACCATGCTGACTTACGACAGCATTTCCAACAGTCCCAGTTGCCGTGGTTAGGTAAATCCCGCGTGGTTGCAGCTTCTGTGGTCATGTGATCACCATTGACAACTTCCTGCTGGCTTCCCTGTTAACTTTACTTGTTGGAAGCTGGCAGTGAAGGTCGCAAATAGTGATCACATGACTGCAGGATGCTGCAACATCATAATTGCAAGGTGGTTGCCAAGTGCCTGAATTGTGATCATATGACTGCGGAGACACTGTGATGGCCACAACTACAAGGACTGGCCATAAGTCCCCCTCATTCATCACTGTTATTACTCTGAATGATCGCTGAATGAGTGGTCATTAAACAACTACACATACAACTCTCTGAATCTAATTAAAAGAATGGGTGGCTCCTATCTGCAAAATATTTTCCTACTCTTGCCCTAGAGTTCATGCTCTGAACATCCTTTTAACCTGATCAACCACATGAGTATAATATATACCAAGGACTTCACCCCCAGATACATCAGACCATAATTCCCCTGCCCCCTTCCCCACTGTTCGACCTTATATTTACAGAACTGGGCATACCCCTTTTAAATTTGGGAAGCTATTCTCAGTATGAAGAAAAACAGTATGAGCCAGTTTCGTTTAGTGGTTATGGTGCTGGCCTAGAAACCAGGAGACTGTGAGTTCAAGGCCGCCCTTAGGCATGAAAGTTGCCTGGGTGACTTTGGGCCAGTCACTCTCTCAGCACAACCCACCTCACAGGGTTGTTGCTGTGCGGAAAACAGGAGCAGGAACATTAGATAGGTTCACTGCCTCGAGCTGACCAAAACATATTTTAAAAAGGTGGGATAAAATAACAGCAACAACAACAACAATTGTTGATAAGAAAGACAAAAAGGTCTGGATAGTGGACTTTGCAATACCTGGAGACAGCAGAATAGAAGGGAAAGAACTGGAGAAAATCACAAAATATAAAAACCTGCAAATAGAAGTAGAATGGCAAAGATAGTACCAATAGTAACAGGCACCTCAGGTGCAATCCCAAAACATCTGGAGCACCACTTGAAGACCATCAGCATTGACAAAATCACCATCAGTTGATTGCAAAAGGCAGCTTTACTTGGAACTGCTTATATGCTGCGACAGGACCTTTAACACCATCAAACCATCAAACAACAACATCTGCCTATCCCAGGTCCTTGGGAAGGACTCGTTAGGTGGGCAAAAATGCCAAATTCAGTCTAAACATCTGGCTGACTGTGCAACCAACCATCATAATAGCATTCAGCCAGATGGCCATTTGGAGTTGTCCAAGCTGCTACTCATGCTTGGATTCTCCCATTTGCTTGGTCTCAATTCCCAGCTGAACCCCCATTTTGCTTTCCACTATGACTATCTGTGCCAAGAGGAGAAAGGAATCATGCCTGTACAGTCACACTGAAGGTGGCACTGCCAATCAATTCTAAATCATATGCTGGATGAGTCCTACTATTCTACAGGATATATCCAGCCTTATGAAATTTTACCAAAAAACTCTTTATTGTTGTTTTTCTCTTGAACAAAGGACAAGTGGAGCTCATTCAACCCTATGTATGTATGTGTGTGCGTGTGTGTGTATTTACAGTAGAGTGGATTTTGTTCAGATCTCATAATGGCACTCTATGGGATATCTGTTTCTATGCTCAGCTGTTCTTCTGCCATCTGACTTTTTAAATACTTTCTTGGCATATAGTGTCAAGGCAGCTAAGACTGGTTAATTCATTTACACAATGAGGTTTTACCCAACAAAAAAGTAGACTGTTTTTTAAAAAAGAAAATCCTAGTTTTATAGCAAAACTAGGTCTAAATTGTTTCCCATATTTGTTTCTCTTAACCAATGTCAGGGACTATCCAACTTTCAGTTGTCTTTCAGTTTCCTTTATAAATGTTTACTAGGACTGTGCAGAGAATTCCAAAAGGCTGATTGGAAGGTGTATTGCACGAGCAAAGCAGAAGGATGAAAGCAGCTTCATTTTGCAGCATGGCTGCTTGTAAGGCTTTCCTTTGTTATCTGCATGGCTGCAAAGTGAAGTTAATTTATTTATTAAATGTATAGGCCTGCCCATCTGACTTGCATGTGACTCTGGGCAGTATACACAGTTAAAACACAAGTAACAATCATAGTCTTCCACCATGAAAAACAATTAAAAAACAATTAAAAGCTACATTTTAAAAATGCAGTAGGAAAAAGACAGAGGAGAGTGCAGTCTAACTATATACAGTGTAACTATTTAACTGGCTCCACACTTCCTTGGGATCCCCAAGCCTGATGGCACATCCAAGTTTTAAGGATCTTCCAGAAGGACAGCAGGGTTGAGGTCAATCTCATCTCAGGGGGGATGATGTTCCAGAGGATGGGTGCCATGGCAGAAAAAGCTCTCCTCCTGGGTCCCGCCAAATGAAGCTCCTTGGCCAATGGGACCCACAACATGCCCCTTCTGCCAGACCTGTACATACACACACATACCCATGTTGAGACAGCTGGAAATTAGTTTTGAAGCAGCTTCAGTAAACCTTCTGGAAGACATGGCTTATCTCATTTGTTCAACCTCCTTTGTCCCTTCCAAATGCTCTGCACAGCTATATGGTATGTCCCACATCAGCTGGTAAACCATGCATGTAATGGGGCTATGCTCAGAGTTTGCTGCCCTAATATACCCAGAATCTTTCTGGTACTAAGAATATATGGTGTGAACTGGCCCTTCCTTTCAAGAAAACATACTGTAGAATTGAAATTCAGTTAAATATCATAGTAACTGCTTGTGTTTCTCTTCCCCTCCTTTCCAATAGCTGTGCAGGGCTTCAGATAGAGGGTAGGGTGGGTAGCTTCTGGCATCCAATCTGTTAAATGGACTTCTCACATCCACAAGCTATTGAGCAAAATTTAAGACACTTTATGGAGTCCTCGGTGCTCTATGAGCTTGGTTGCTTGCTTGTAGATGTTTAATTACCCGACTAGGTAATATCATCAGTGCTAGTGAGTGTGGGGTTTGCTCCCTGTTTATATACAGTAGCTTGCCCTGCCAGTGTTGGTGGGATTGTGGTTTTCTCCTTGGTAATTCCTTGATTAGGGCATTGATTGTTTGTCTGGTGTTAACACCCTGCTTATCTGGGTGTTGGCTGCTGGAGAGGATGTGTTCTGGTCTTTTTGTTTCCTTCTTAGCTTTTTTATTGTCTCTTTTGAATGGTTTATAAATGTGGTTTATCTGTGTCTATTGATGGCTGATTTGTCTGAATGCCAAGGTTCCAGGAATTCCCTAGCATTTTTGGATTTAGCTTGGTCTAGGATGCTCACAGTTCTCCAGTTGAAACTATGGTTGAGTCTGTCCATGTGTCGTCCGCACGTGTGGAGTTTTCATCGTGTCTTCTGACTGCTACTTGGTGTTCATTAATGCGCTCTGCTATTCTTCTGTCTGTCTGTCCTCCATAGTGGCTGTTACAGTCCTTAAACTATATGTTGTAGATGACTCCTGCTTTTTCTTCTTGGGCTACCGGGTCTTTTGGTCTTTAATTTTACTACTTTTGGTCTTTAATTTTACTACTATCACAGCTGCTAACATGTAAAAACATGACACATTTTAAACGTTATCCTTAAATATAATAAACACTGATTTAAATGACTAACTGAAATATTTACAATAAAACCTAAAGTACCCCTTCCTTTTTTTCCTCCTGCCCCAACTAAATCTGATAAAGTAATGATCTCTGAGCCCCAGCCTCTGAGCTCTGGGGCACAAGAAAATCCAAGCAAGGCTGTTTTCCACTAGCTAGCGTGGGCGTTTGTAATAGGTAAACTTATTAAAGACCAGTACCATGAGAAACGCTT
Organism: Liasis olivaceus; assembly: GCA_030867105.1. Taxonomy (NCBI): domain Eukaryota; kingdom Metazoa; phylum Chordata; class Lepidosauria; order Squamata; family Pythonidae; genus Liasis; species Liasis olivaceus. The sequence goes on from CM061349.1 coordinate 68,579,457, forward strand.
TCTGAATATTGTTTTACAGTGTTGGGAAATCCTGACTATCCTTCAAACCAGAAAAAGTTTCTTCCCCACTGCCCTTCAGAGATATTCTTTGGAATTTTAAATACATGGAGGATTTGTTTTGTTTTGATTTGATTTGATTGGCACATGTGCATTCTGAGTTGCTCCAGGTCACTGCGAGCTGTGAAAAGCCGAGAGAAGTCAACTGAATCAGCCTATAACCTTAAGCTGCAGTGAGACAGGCTCTCAAGAGCTTTCACTGGAGTAAGTCTTTGAGCCTTACAGCAATAATCTTTACAAGCTTGCTTCAGGTGGTTACATGGCTCAGCAAGACTCTGATGTTTTGTGATGAGAGATGGTATAATCTTCCAGTGCAATGCTTGGGGTGAGAAGGAACTGTTTCATTTTTTTGTAAAAGCTTCTTTTTCAAACACTTTCTAAACATCATATTCTTTGAAGATTTCTTAATCACAATAGTATGTTGCTCAGCCTTACATTTTACATGTACTTTCACACATAACCAAGTTTCAGTGAATGTTTTCAGAGTCACCAGATATCAAATTATTGAAAGGATAACCAGAAAGCCCTACAAATAGGTATTACCTTTCCCAGTAATGTTCAAACCCATTATTAAAAAATCCTCATGATTTTAATATCCAGTTCAAAACATTATAGGCAATTCATAGAGGCCTTCAGTGCTGCCCATTGTATATGCCCAAAGTCCCCAAGATTCCTGTCACCTTTTGAACAGGTTGTAGAATGCACATTTTTCATTATTTTACGATAGTAAATGAATCAACAAAAGCAAAGTACAAACACATTGCAGAACCTCAGCATTGATAAGTATGCCAATAAAAAAGAAACAAAGAGAAAAAGGTCCCAGACTTTGACTATATTGTTCAAAAATTTTCTCCCCTGCTCCTTTGTCAAAGTTATAATTCAGATGTTGACAAACAACCCATGCCTGCAAACCAGGTGTAGATGTTGCCTTCCAGAATGGTACAATCATTCTTTTAGTCAATCTGCATGCCTGAAAAATCCACTATTCTTGATATCCAAGTACTGGGGATATAGCCAAAAAAAACATCTGCATCTTTAGCATACAGTGATAGAAGGCTTATGGAAAAGTTCATGGCTGCAGTAGTGTTGCTTCCACAAATGCACTTTTCCCCACAGCATTTTCCAGCAGCTTTTGATCAAGTCAGAAGAAGCGGAGCGAGATCTTATAAGATTGGATGCGTACATATAGGTGCTTCTGTGAATGCATACATCTGTGGAATGCGAATGGTTGGATTGAAGAAAGAGACGTAATGAAAGGGAAAAGGGATGATTTTCAAACCCATATCCATATATTCTGAGTTTCTTTCCTTCCATGCTCTTTTTTTGTTTTGAACAATGGGCCCAGAAAGGATAGGTTATGTTGCTTGAAAGACTGCTTCATTTCACGTGTCTCCCTGAACAGGTTGAATCCTGTAACTACCTTTTCTTGGGATCAGAAAAGGGTGGGGAAAGAAAAACTCTCATGGGTGGCCCCCTAACTGGATATGCTCTCTTTAAAGGCTCAACTGAGAGTTATATTATAGTCTTTTCATAGCCAGGTGAAGGGTTTTCAATTTTCTCTGTTTTTTCAGTTTTAAATGGATGCTTTGTTTTTATATCTCGTCTCCTTTTTTTCTGTTGATTTTTGTATTCTGGTGCTGTTTTATCTTCAGCTTCTATTTTTATAGTTTATCTGCTTTCCTTTATATTTTCCAGATAACTTAATAGATAGCATAAGGTGGTTTCTTTGCTGCTGATAAAGAAAACAGCAATCAACAACATATGTTGGATGCTATTCTCAGCAGTATGATTCTGAAAGTGTGTACAGAAATAAGACATCTTTGGAGGCAGTAACCATACTAGATATTAATTTTTCAGTTGCTGGATAATATTTTTCTGGGCAACATTTATAGTTTTGATAAGGTATGCAAAACTCTTGCAGGCAGTTGCAATGAGCTGCAGTACTCACAGTGTTTGGACAACAGCAGGGCCTTCATCATTGCAGCAAAATGAATCAGAAGCTAAACTATTGCAAACAGCAGAAACATTTTCAGGAATTCACAGGCAATGCAATTAAGGAATTTAACAGCATATAAATGTGTGTGTGAGAGAGACAGACACACATACACACACACAAAGAACAAGAGAAGGTTGGCACATCACATCTCAGAAAGGGCAGCTGGGTCATACCTGCATCCAGGAAAGTGTTGGATAGTTTGGAAGGAGATGAATGAGAACATTGATTAAAAAACAGAGTTTCCCTTTGAAATTTTAGAATTAGTAATGATCTTGATGAGTCATCTGGACTGAGCATGGCAGGCTGCAAATTTACATCAATGGTTCTTGACAATGAAAGAAAGAATTCAGGTATTTTGGCCCAAGGTAGCAGACTTGACCTCAGCTTGCCAGAATGAAAAGAAATAATTTACAGTTGGACAGAGGTAAATGATGTGATCAGAACTCCAAAGTCGAATGTTACCCTTAGCAAGGGTGCAAACCCCCACAGGTATATTGTTGTTCTCCATTTGCCTTTAATCCAAAAGGAATTAGATTAATGTTTCCAAGGAGGACTTGCCACACGTTTTACCTGATTGCCCAACTAGATATATACAAGAATATATTCTAAACAGAAGAGGAAAAATGGCACAAGTAATTACAGAATAAATCATGATCAAAAGATTTTAAACTGCTGTTTTAAATAGAATCTGAATTCTATTTTTAAGCAAAATATAATTTTATGCTTCTCCTCCAGGATTCATCTTTAGCTAAGCATTTTCTAAAGACACCAGACTATCCCCCATTAATATTTCTGGATCAAATTAATTCTTGAGACAAATGGTGGTATTGTAGCTGCAATGGCTCAATATGGCTGATATTTGGATACTTTGGATTAAAATTCTTTATTATGTTCCATCTTCAGTTGCACCCAAAGGAAAGAATTCAAGGTAAACATATTCACTTCCACTGATTTTTGTATTCATTAAATGTTTCTGTGAACACTCAAGTGTTTCTGCAAACTTGCTATTTTTGAAGGAATGAACAACCATCAAAAACAAGCTGTACACCTAAAACCAAGCCTGCTTTTTCCTTCGGATCTCAAAATGCAAAAACTATGTGACATCACTGAGTCATAATTTTGAATGATTTGCTGAATTTTGATTTTCTAATGCTGTTGACAATGCAGACATTGCCCTTGAATGATGGTATTCTTAATCCAAAAGTTCAATGTAATCATGTGAGAAAGCTAGTTCAAGGAAGCAGTTGTGAGCATTGTACTGTAGTTATCCTGAATATTGCATTTTGATATGTGGATGTAACCCAGTTGTTCTGAAATTATTCAGAATGTGCAACAGAGAAGAAAAGCAAAGCCATTTCAAAATGTCCTTTAAATTCTCAGAAAATACAGAAGTATTTTCCTTTAAATTCTCATGTAAAATACAGTAGTTGATACTGAGCACTGTTAATTTCTTAAAAAGCCAAAATGAATAATATATAAGAATACCAAATATAAGTTCAGTATGCATGTCAGAGATTATAGAAAGGCTTTTGATTGCACAGACTGTTAGGAAAATGGGAATCCCTGAGCATCTTATTGTCCTCATCTATACACAGGTGAGGAAGCCACAGTCTGGATGGAACATGGCAAAATATAGTGGCTTAAGATCTGCAGACTGGCTCCAGATTGGCCAAGGAGTGTGACAAGGTTGTATCCTCTCCCCTTATTTATTCATCCTATATGCTGAGTATATAGGGATGAGGGAACATGAATTAGAAGAAGATGGGCCTGGTTTTAAAACAGGAGGAAGAAACATTAATAACCTGTGCTATGCTGATGACACTACTCTGATAGCTGAAAATGCACATGGTCTTCAAGCTCTAGTAATGAAAGTCAAGGACCACAGTGAAAAAATGGGACTAAGATTAAATATAAAGAAGACCAAACTAATGATAACAGGGACAGCAATTAGTCTTAGAATTGACAATGAAGATATTGCATGGTGGATAACTTCTGCCTTTTAGGATTGACTATCAAAATGAAAGGAAACAGCAGTCAAGAATATGTTGAGACTAATACTTGGTAGAATAACAACGAAGTCTTTGGAAAAGATATTCATTTGTTATGATGTATCTATACCTACAAATATCAGAATCTTGCAGGCAATGGTTTTCCCTGTGACTTCCACTCTATAGAAGTGAAAGTTGGACTTTGAAAAAGCAGGATAACTAAATAAGGGAGTTGGAGGGATTTGTAAAGTATTTGAGAGAGAGGAGAGACAATAAGATTGCAATTATCTGTTGAAAAGAAGGTCAGAAGTCATTTATATATTTCTTAACTTTCGTTTTCTTGTTCTTTTCTTGGACTTTTTTGCTTCTTTTGCTTCATCTTTTATTATATGAGCATTCTTAATAAAGATAAATAAATTTTAAAAAAGAAGAATCAGGATAGAAAGAGTATTGATGCTTTTGAACTATGGTGTTGGAGAAGATTTCTGAGAATACCATGGACAGCCAAGAAAACAAACAAATGGACCATAGAACAAATCATTCCAGAGTTCTGACCTGAGGCATAAATAGCCAGGCTCAAATTATCATATTTTGGACACTTTATGCAAAGATCTACCTCTCCTGAGAAGTCTATAATGCTGGGACAGGTGGAAGGAAAGAGAAATAGAGGATGACCAACATCAAGGTGGATGGTGACTATTATAGTGGCAATGGGTGAACCATTGGAAGACCTGAAGGACCATGGTGTGAACAATTAATCTGTGTGGTTGCTAAGAGTTGACAACAGTTTGATGATATATGATGAAAAATTTAAAAAAAAATCATGCGTAAACTTGCACCCTTAAACTATCAATGTGTTCTTTGGAATATGTTGGCATTTAGTATGGGGAGTACAGAAAATATTTTATATGCTTGAATTGTTTATCTTCAAAAGAATCTGCATCCAGGATTTTACCCTTCCATGTTTCGTTTTATCCTTATTAAGGAATGAAATATTGAAAGAGAGGTTTCTGCATTTGCAGAATATATCTACTATTCCAAAAAGTACTAAGATACTCTCAGACCAAGGTGAATAGATAAGATCTTCTGACATACTGCTCCATTAATTGTAATGAATGTACAAATAAGATTCTGTGCTTTCATACACTTTATTTATGGGGTTGAACTTTCAGGCCTGAAATCAAATAACCATTAATAAAAAGCAGTAAGAACATATATTGTTCTATAAGAGGAATAGGCAAATTGATATCCTCCAGAAACTTTGAACTACAGTCCAGAATCCCATATGATTAGCCATGCTTGAGTATGATGAGAATTACAGTCTGACATTTGCCAATCCTGTTCAACAGCAATATATGATAACCACTATCTACAGGTAGTCCTTAACAAAGATTGGAGGCTTAAATCCAGGACCGTATCCCATCTCCTGATTGGCATCATTACCAAAATTATATCAGGATTTTCTCATGGGAAAAAGGTCATCCCATTCTCTATACAACACCGGGTGTTGAGACTACAAAGTATCTTGTGATTCTGTTATGATTTTCATTGCCACCTACTGAAATGTGTGTTTGTTATTCAGTGGGGGTGTTATACTAGCAATATAAGGGGAGGGCTCAAATGCCCAGTAGGTTCAGTGTGTTTTTGCTTTGTACAGATAACCATGTAGTTTATAAGTTATGTAGTCCTAACTAGTAACTACGTAGTGAACCTCTTCTCTGAGAGTGTTTTTTTTTTTTTAGCTAGAGGCTGTGCAGTGATAAGTCTTGGAAGCTAATATGAGAAGAAGTCTTTGTTATATTCTATATTTTGTATGCAACTTGTATTTTGTGAAGTTTTGCATTTTTATCAATAAAGACCAGTTAGTTTATATTTTCTGACTGGATTTTCTTTGAGGAACAAACTATGGACATTGCTATTTGCAAGCTCTCATGCTGATGTGTAATTTTCCTGAGAGCAGGATTTATGGGATTTTTGCTGCACTCTGCGCAACAAATTACACATGTGCAGTTCCATATAGAAAAAAAAAGCATGTATACAAAATCCCATTTAGAAGTGGTATTCTTCATGTTATTCGTGTTATACATATGTTGGAGCTGATATACCAAATGAGTCATTCCCTATGGTAAAAAATTAGTGTAACTAAGTTTAGTTTTAATCAAAGATGCATATGGGCAATTATTTGTTTATTGCAATTGTATTTGCCTCAATTTCCAAACAAATTGTGTAACAAAACAATTATACAAAAATAGGCTTAAAATAACCAACTTCAGGCAGGCCTTACTTTTTAGTGTCAATTACTTATACAAAAACACAGACAATATTAAAACAGTCTTTCAATGTATGTGTGTGTGTGTGTGTGTGAATTCATATTATTGTACCAATAAGTAGAGAGTGGGGAATTGTTATCTCTGCTTATTACTATTGTTACCATTTGGATTGTGGGGCAATCTCATCTTCCCTCATAGAGGCTACTGGATCTAACACCAAGCGCATAAAGTCTTCTGTATTTTTTTCTTCCCCTACCGGCTCATGTTCAATTTATTGAAAGAGAACGGCTACAGAAATTCGCCAAAAGGAAGAAAGAATTCCAGATAAATCTCCGTGGGTGGAGTGTGGTGTTCTTGAATGTTTGTAATTATAAGGTATCCAAGGGCTACATGTGAGCGTCCTGTCTTTAACTGTAGAAGCACCTCTCCAGAGGTCTTCAGACTTCATTGTTCCCCCAATCCAAGTAAATCCAAAAGGAAGCGTGAGGGAATTCCTCCCAGTTCCTCCCAATAGGCTTTTTCTGTAGCAAAGCCACTAAGGAGAAGTCCATCTCCTGAGAAATAACAGTATTAAAAAATCTCTCTTTCCTCTAAAGAAATGTCCACCTAATTTCTGTGGATTTACACTCAATTTGGTGATGAATTTCAAAAAACCATTTCTGGCCAGCTTGATAGAACCCACTGTCCTGTAAGGAAGAGCAGTGGGATCATCTGCTTAAGGTATGACAGAATTTCTGGACCTGCCCATTTTCATCACAGATGGCCAGTATAAGAATCATGATACATTAAGAACTTGTGGCTGAGTTTTCAAGTGTCCCTTTTCCTCTATAGCCTCTCTTCTTCAGTGTCATGTACTATAAGTCTGGGGACAAGAACTATCCATTTGTATTATTTTGTAGGTTACTGTGGGAGGTTTTAGATTAAAAGGCATGTAGAATGGCTTTAAATAATGTGAAGTAAAATGTGCTCAGTATCCAACTAAAGCAATGTAGCTTCAGAAGAATTATGCATTTAGGAATTTTCTTCTTAGGTGACATTCGAAGGATGCTGAGTATACTTTTTTTTTTCTTTCAAATTTGCTCTATGTAACATATTAAGGTAGTGCAAATCTTCAAATGAGCAGTGCATTTTGATGAAACATTGCCTGAAGCATCCCTTTGAAGCACTGGGTTACAACAACCTCACTGCTTCAATCTGGGTGCTAAAAAGGGCTTCTGTGCATTTCTAGCACCGGCTCAGAGGCCCATTTTCACACTGAAAATAAAACTGTATTTCCTCATGACTATAGATCTTCAAATATCTATTTTTGGAAAGCAGATAATTAGGAGCACTTGCAGGTATTAATCAATGCATTCTGATTATTACATTATGTTAACATTCTTTTTCCTAGTGCCCTCAAAATCTGTTGAGACTACAACTTCCAAAATTCCCAGTTAACATGGTCAAAGTTGGAAAAAATCTCCATCAGGGCTTCATCTTTATTCCTACTCAATAAATCAAAGTAACAACTTTCCTATTTGGTTTAGTAGGCTGTACTCTCATACAAATGCTAGTCAGATGTCCATGACTCTTTGAGATTCCTTACATCCCTAAGAAAACCAGAACATTATTGCTAGTTTTGTTGAACTGTCCATTCTTCATTTTGGTGGCAAATGAACTCTTCTGCCTGCTTATTTGAGGAAAACTTCAAGCAGTGTGTGACATCCCTGTGTGAAAACTATTACAACTCCAAGCTTTAAAGGTGTTTGTTTCAAGAATTCACATATGAAATAATCTTTAAGTAAAATAAGTCAGAATTATTAACAAAAATCAACATTGTAGTTTTATGTGTTCATAGCAATGTATTTTAAAAGAGCATAGCAGAGCATGCTCTGAAATGGATATAAGAAGGGATGGAGACAGCTGTTGGATATTATTTATTTACTGCTTTCATGCTTGAAGAATAAGAAACCAGCAAAGAGAGCTCAAAGAAGAGCCATACAAACAATCTGAAGACTAGAAAATAGGCCAAGAGACACAAATCCATGACTTGCAAAGACAAGTGCAGGGAGCAATTTTTAAAAAATAAAAAGGTGGCTGAAACTTGAAGTTTACTGTCTTTCAAGATTTTTGTATTCAGACCCAATTTTTTGCAAGATTTCTGGCATTAATCTAAATCTTATGACATTAAGCAACTATGTAGAATTGTAAGCTTTAAACATTTATGGGGAATTATGCAGATATTGTTCCACTGGTCTTGCACATACCACATTGTTGACCTCTAGCTTCTATGATAGTCCTTGAAAGCTTGTGACAATGACATAATGATCTGCAGGAAAGAAAAGTTTGAAAATCATTGCTTTGTGCCAACCAATGTTTCATTTTAACATTTTTCCAGCAAACTATCTTGTTTAATTTCAGATCTCATTGATTTGTCTTTTCAGCTAAGGAAAGGATTAGTTCAGTGGTGGCCTAGCTTTATTGGTGCCATGATACATTGCATTAATGAGCAAAATTTGCTTGTGGCAGAAGCTCTGCATGTAAGATTCAAGACTACAAATCTAATGAGGCAGTGTGACAAGTGAAAATGCACACATGACATCAACAAAGGCCTAGGCTACCTCAGCTTATTCAAATTCATTTCCTTTCACTGATGGCTTTTCCATAGCAATCTGCTGCTGAAAATGAAACTGTCAATAGAACTTTTTTTTGCATCTGGTATGCCTCCCAGCTTTTTCCTTTCCTTTCCTTTCCTTTCCTTTCCTTTCCTTTCCTTTCCTTTCCTTTCCTTTCCTTTCCTTTCCTTTCCTTTCCTTTCCTTTCCTTTCCTTTCCTTTCCTTTCCTTTCCTTTCCTTTTTCAGGGTGATGTTTGGGTAGATGTATTTTCTACTTTTGTTTGGTTTCTGTTCTGTCTTCTTATGTAAGATTTCTGATTTCTTGTCCCCCATGAAGTAAGGGCTAGCATTTTCTCCTGTAAAGAAAAATAAACCAAGCTCAGTGAAGGTGGTTTCCAAATAGGAAGCTATCAAGGGAAGGACTCTCTTTGTCAGCTGGCTAGGTATGTCAGCAATATACGACAGTGTTCTGAGCTGAAGTAATAAGCAGCATATGTTTTATTTAAATATCTAAATGGTCTTGGAAGGTTAGTATTCACTAACCTCAATCTTTTTGGGCATGAAGAATGCACAGTGCTGTATTATAAAAAGGAAGGCATTTCTGAGAAACTTTTTTAAAGTACATTTTCTGAAGTATTATTGTGAGAATTCTTCTTCTAAGTGTATGGTTATTGACACAATAGAATAGTGTTATGGGAATAATGATCAACTACCAACACCATTCACTCATACACAAAACATGAAACATGAGGAAAAAAGGTCTGAATCTACTGTATGCTGAGGGAATATAATCTTGGATTTGGATCCTGAACATCAGAGGAGCTGAACAAAATGAGAGATTTCATGCTCAGAAGAGAGATCATGACAGACTTGGGGACTCATGCAGTTTGCAGAAGTACAAATAATATCTATTTAAAAATCTGAGGGGAGAATCACAAAACATCCCTGAAAAAAATTGCATGGCTTGGAATGTCAAGAGAAAGCTGAAAACCAGCTGGAAAGTGGAATGGAGAAGGATAACTAGAAGGGGCAGAGAGAAGACAAGACCCACAAATATAACAAGGTTGATAATGAATCATATCTTTGTCTGCCTCAGTCATTCCTTATTTCATGCTGAGAAGGAATTTCAAATTGTCCACAGAGACAAAAGTTAGAGCTACCAGTAGAAACACTTGAGAAATGCCAGATTACAATCCATTTGGGATTCAGTATCAGTATGTAAGCCATCCTCCAAACCCTAACATATATTAGCAAAGAGAAAAGTTTTTTTTAATTTAATTATTCTTTAGTGCATACAGAGAGAGAGAGAGAGAGAGAGACTCTCTATTATATATTGTAGTTAGGTGGCTTGTGGCAAGCATGAAATGTAATTTGCGTGGTTAGGTTCTGCACAGTTTATAAGCAATAATCTTTCATTAACTTATTGGGCATCTGGCTGAAAGTGGAAGGATACAACAATCCTATAATATAATTCGTTGCTTATACCACTAAACTCCAGTAGCATTTCGGTCAAGAAGTGTACATAAGAACTCAGCAGTATTGTTTACTGTCATACCCTTACTGAAGGCTGGAGTAATTATGCTGAGGAAGAAGAGTTTACAGTTGCTCAGCAGTATAGTTCAGTGCTTCTCAAACTTGGCAACTTTAACATGTGTGGACTTAAACTAATAGTGAAACTCTCCTTCATTAATGGACCAAAATTGCACTGTAGAACTGGGGAGAAAATCAATCCAGTCCTTTGGAGAGATCTCTGTTCCCTTCCCACTGTATTTTTTACATTGTTTATGTAATCTGTAAATAAAACAACTCATTTATTTAAACTCTGTTTTTTTTGTAATGATTGGCGTCATATGTATACATTGTCACAATATATTAATTTCTCCTAATTCATACTTAAAAATTGCAATTCCCATGGGTTCAGTACCTTGAATCTCCATGGAATTAAATACCCAGCTGCTGCATTATTGTATGATAGGAGAATTAAGAAGAATTGTTACGATGCTGGAGAACAAAAAAATGGCTCATGACTTTGGGACCCATGTGTTGTTCCTGATAAAATTATTGTGATAGAGTGTCTTTGGATTTTTCCTTAATGGAAAAAAAATGATTAATGGCTTTTTTCTGACATAGTTTTGTCATGTTGATTACCATGACAACTCTTGAGGATGTGTAAATAGGAATCTTAATGCTGTTATATTTTTACTTTATGATATATTACAGTTTTCATTTATTTTATGTAGAATACATCTGGGAGTTTTGCCAGCTGAGGATTGGGATAAAAATGCTTAAATAAACAAACATGAACATTTTCAGTACAGGAAAATGTCCATTTCCCCATTCTCCAAACTGGAACTTTTGATCTGTTGGAAAACAACTCCCAAGATTTTCAGGTAGTGTAGCTATTGGAACTATAACAATACACACACACACACACACACACACACACACACACACACACACACAGATAAATACACACATACACATACATACACATGTATATATACATGTAGCAGCTGGATAGCGTAGTGGTTAGGACACTGCCTTTGATGCAGAAGACTGGGGTTCAAATCCCGGCTGGTACCTACCTTACCAGTAGGGGTCCTTGGGCAAAGACCCCCTAAGTTTTTATTTTTTTTATATATACACGCGCACACACATACGCACACATACACATATAAAATCCCCTCTCACCCCTATGGGTGGTATGTGTCTTCCTCAATCTCGGGTCCTCTACCAGAGGCCTGGGAGTTTGAGGGTTCTGCGCAGTATCTTAGCTATTCCTAGCACTGCATTCTTCTGGACAGAGAGCATTGATGTTGTTCCTGGGATCTGTTGGAGCTACTATCCCAGCTTAGGAGTCACAGCCCTGAGTGCTGCTACCACCACTGGGACCACTTTGGCCTTTTCTTTGGTCTTTACATGCTCTCTAATTCTTCCTTCAGGCCCTGGTACTTCTCCAGCTTCCTTCTTCCTGATGTGGCTGTCACTTGGCACTACTATATCTATCACCACCACTGTTTCCTGGTCCTTGTCTACTACCACAGAGTCTGGTTGATTGGTCAGTACCTGCCTGTCCATCTGGATCTGGAAGTCCCACAGGATCTTAGCCCTTTTATTCTCCACGACCTTCTGTGGAATCTCCCATCTGGACTTGGGGGGGTCTAGCTCATACGCTGTGCAGATATTCCTGCACACTATGCCAGCTACTTGGTTGTGCTGTTCAGTGTATGCTGTTCCTGCCTGCATATTACACCCTGCCACTATGTGTTGGACTGTCTCTGAGGCCTCTCTGCACAATCTGTACCTTGGGCCCTGTCTAGTGTGGTAGACCTCTACTTCCATGGATCTGGTGCTTGGTGACTGTTCTTGTGCTGCTCTGATCAGTGCCTCAGTGCTGTCTTTTAGTCCAGCCCTTTCCAGCCACTGATAGGATTTCCCAATGTCAGCCACCTCAGCTATCTGTCGATGGTACATCCCATGCAGGGTCTTGTCTTGCCATGGCACTTCCTCCACTTGAACTCCCTCCCATGTCTGCTGCTGCCCCAGGCATTCTCTCAGCAGCTCATCTTTGGGTGCCATCTTACTGATATATTTCTGGATGCTCTGGGTTTCATCCAGGACAGTGGCTTTGTCTCTCTCTCTCTCCCTCCCTCCCTCCCTCCCTCTCTCTCTATATATATATTGCTGGACTGGTCTATTTCATTCTTTTTAAAAATAACAGTGATGTTGGTGAGATTTTGTCTGAGGAAAAGCTGCAGATTGTGCCATCTGCTAAGATTATAGGTATATATTTGTCCAATAATTATCTTTTAGTTTAAATGCCCAGATTCATTATGATGCTATTAGAAGGCACTTCTTTAACAACAAAGAACAGATTGTGCATATAAGGCAGGTTTCACATCTTTGGCTAAAGGGTTCCAGGTGGCAAGAATGAGAGAGATCTTTGCTTGGGAAATTGCTACCAGCCTGGATACACAAAGGTAGGCTGAAATTGACTGATCATCTAGAAGAAAATGAGGTTCAATTTAGGCTCTGAGCCATAGTTTCTGGCTCCATGAATTATTCTTTTAATTGCCTGATCCTTATTTTACATAGATTTAACGCATGCATAAAATAAGCTTAAACAAATCTGGAAAATCAATGAATAATCATTAACATATTAAAATATCAGTGGCTGAATTTTCTTGAAAATTTATGTTCCCGTATAATTACGTATAGCCAACTTTTTCTCATTAGCAGAATCATATTAGATACATGAGCTTCACCATATACAATCTATTGTACATTCTGTGCCTTTTCTATTATAGGTATAATAAATACATGCGATCTGAGTTCTTTGTCCCTTTTTAAACTGGGAAAAGGGGCAATTGGGTCAAACAGTTTAAGAACCACTGAACTAAAGGATAGGAATGAATTATTTAAATAGGAGTACAGAGATAGTAATTCAGAGTTTTTCTTAGACCACAAGTTGTTCTGGCCAGAGTGGTACATTAATTGTTAGCCATTCAATTGTTCAGACCATGTGACCAAGCCAACTTTTTTTTTTTTGGGTGGCAATCAGAGCAGTGAGTAAGGTGTCTGCAGACTGCTTTCACTTAAAACTTTCAGATCTCAGCAGGTGAAAATGAAGGAAAACGGGAGCTGAAAGTAGGTCACCCCAAAGTAGTAGTCAGTGTTGCAGTGACTGTGTAGAGCAATCCAACTCTCCAGCAAATATGCAAAGGAGGATATCCAAAGTCTGCATAACTGAGTAGAGATCAAGGAAAAGAAAGCAGTAGAAAGAGAGAGAGAGAGAGAGAGAGAGAGAAATAAATGTGGGTGTGGGTGTCTATGAATTAATATTTGTCAGCAATTCTATTTGCTTGAATTTTCAAGAAAAAGGTGGATTACTTGTTGCTTTCCCCAGCCCCACTTTTGCACCCAGGGTCTTAAATATGCTTTACTTGTACAGGCCCTGGAATGTCCCACCTTGGTCTTTTCTGAGCAATGGAAAACTGCTGGTGGCTTGCAAGTCTTTTCTCTATGCAGATTTCTCATCCCTTCTCATCTTTGCTTTTCCCCGAAGCACCAAATGTTTCTAGCAAGTTTCCAAGCCAGAGTTGGATCTATTTTATTATTTAAGTTTAGCATGTTTCCATCCCTCTCTTTAGGCAAAACAACAAAAAAGCTTTCCAAGGTGGCTTACCAAATCAGTGGCAAGAGGACTCCTGCTATCAAGCTTACAGACCTGACACACAAGAAGAAAGGAATGGGAAGACAAGATGGGGAAAAAGGCTTTTATTGACAAGCTATGTTTCAGGTGGTAAATGGTGTGTAATTATCTTTCATTTTGCCTAAATACCCTTAGGAGCTTTCAAGAAATGAAGAAGGAAAGCTAATGAGATTGAATTGCTGCTCTCTGCTGTAACCTCTTGGCTCTTACTACACTGAGCTGTCCTTTCTCCCCCAAGAAGCAATGGGCACTTGACACCAGTAGTAAAGGGTGGATGCAGAGGTGGGAGTTCACAGTGCCACAAGGGCAATATGATTTCAAGTGTCTGCCACTAAAAAGGAGACTTCTCAATAGAGCACATGGCTTGGAAACCTTGTTTAGCAGTGAAAATCAGCAAGACAACAGCAACAGAATCCATAGAAAAAATGAAATAGACTCTATTTTAGATTGCTTTTCCCTAATATATCTTTCAGCTGCCACAGTTCCCTGGACCAGATCCCTAGAGCCAGGTTGAGAAACACTGCCCTAGATGACTTAGCCAAAGCTTGCCTGAGAATTACGGGGACTGAAGATCATTACATCTGGAGGTCAAAAGATTGAGAAAGACTACTGAAGATAGGACCTCTTTCCTTCCTTCTAACTCAGGCAGATGCCAGAATGCATTGGACCTTCTTTATCTCATTTCCATGCATATATACGCAGTCAGAAAACCAATGATAGCACAGATAATCAATTCTGGAAGTAGATCTGATTATGCTGTGGTTGCTGAATGGATCAGGCTCAGACAGTCAACTTGTTAGATAGTATATCACAGAATATTTGAAAATAATATATAACCTTTGGACATTTGCTTATTCTGATCCTGATCACTTCCTGAGATGCACATAATAGAAACATCAAATAAAAGAGAAAAGCCTACTTCATCTCCTGGGGACTTGGGAAGGCTTCATCTTTCTTTACTGATGGAGTATAAAATGAAAGAAAATGAATGTTATAAGAATGGATAGCAAAGATGCTAATATTCAGCATATGCTTGTTTTTGACAACTTTTTCCCCTTCGCATTTCAAACTTGTCTTGCACCTTAATCCGTCATAAGGAACTCACAGGACTGGGATGCCAGACAGCAATTTCTTTCATCTATCCTTTACTATACTGTTTTTGTCAGGATTCTCTTTCTAAACTAGGTTTGGGCAGGGTTAATACTAAAATTAGTGATCCACAGGCAAAGTGCAGAGAATTGCAGAAAATGGCTTTGTGATTTAATTCACACTGCTTTCCATCTCATCAGCACCCAAGGAATAAACCACAATTGCATTACGAGGCAGAGCGGGCTTGGTCCTGCCTCCTTTATTTGAGATGTGAATTTCAATTCTACAGTTTGGGCTATTAAAGATCACAAGTGGTATAAGATTCTACACAAAACTGACACAAGGCTGAAGCTGCAAGGCTGAAACTGCATTTTTCCAAGAAATATACTTAATGAATACACATTTGGATGTTCTATTCCTGTTTGATTTTGCAGTAACATGGACATGAGTACTGAATGAAGTCTATTAGCTTTCACCTTTCTTTAATCAAAATCTACCCCATCCCAAAAACAGTAGATTTTTTTTTTAAAAAAAGCTTACATTGGAATAATTTACATGTAAATTTTCCCTACATAATTAAAATGTAATTGTCAAAGGAATGGGGTGGTTTATATTTAAAAATAGGCAATTCACATTACCAGCTACATTAATCACAAGCAGATCTGTACAAAAAATCTAGATGTTTCAAGACATTTTAAATGTGAATAATTATAATTTGGTCTGCATTTTTAAAAAATTCCAGAAAACAACTACTGTCCTGGAATATTTTGTTTTATGAGTGCAAACAGTAAAGACAGACTGGATCTCCTTGTCTCCCAGTCCCTTCAGAGAAATCCAAGCTGGGCTGGGAAGAATATTGAGATTTTCCATAAAGGTCGTTATGCCAAGAAGCTGCTTAAAGCTGGAGTTGGCTGCAGTCAAAACTCAGGCTGTTTATGATAATGCTATGCCAGATTCAGAAAATGAAAAAATGTATGAGAGAAACAGACTTAGTCCAAGAGAAAACAACAACAACAACGACCTAGTTAGACAAGGGGAAATCTAGGGCAAGTTCAGCAAGTGAGATCTAAACCAGGGTCTATGAAGGTTCTTATCTGACTAGTTGCTAGATACTGTGAAGGGATGAATGCAAATGGTTTGAACTCTAACAGGTCCAGGAGATCCCAACTGTGACTTAGTTGGAGTGATGATCAGCTGACAGTTTGTTCCATAAAAGGCTTAGTAATGGAGAGACTCATTAGAGCCTTCTTCTTGAATCATATCTCAAATTTATGATGCCTGACAAATACAGTGTGGTTGTTATTCCTACACATTTGAAGCACTGCCTAAACATCAAAATGATTTTTGAAGAAAACCTTCAAAAACTTTAGAAAACAGCAATTTTCTGATCTGTTCTGGCACTGCCCAGTTGCATAAGCAAGAACTAAAAAACAAGCAGACCTTATTTTAATCAAAAGGTCTTGGACTTTATTGATAATGTGTTCTTTTGCTAAATATAGCAAACTTTGGTGCAACTTCCTCCTAATCTTGCAAGTAAATAGAAGTTATAGCACTATTTATAAAATGGCTCCTTGGGCTGACTTTCAATATTTTAATAGATTGGACTACACTTTCTGCCACTGTTGCGCTCTCACCCATGCCATTTAATTAGATACTATTCTTATTTGTTTTTGTTGCTTCCAACAGATTTTAACAGTTTGCACTCTAGATAAATGTAATTGTTGGTGTTTCTTTCTGGGGCTTTGTAAAGGGAGGTATTTAGATTGGGGAAATGGCATGCGGAAGGATAAAGATTTCCATTAAAAAAAGAGTTAAGGACAGATGTTCAACATCATGCTCATAATTGGCCCATTTGAGAAACTAGAGATGTTCTTCCATATAGAAGAATATGTCTTCTACTTGGGAACTGGTAGGACTAACTGTTCAATCACTTTCTTCAGGGCTGATGAAGATAAAATATAAGCTACTGGCATAAGATATACCAACTAATTATGGACATGAAACTTTATATCCACACATATGAGACTTAAATGTCATTTTTGGTGGGGCTATATTTAGTCTGGATCTTACTCAATTTTACTGTCAATTTTACTTGTTTTTTAATTTAATTTTGATGTTTAATTAATGTTTGCTGTTGTTTGTTCTGATATTTTTATGCTCGTGGTCCAGAATCTATTGAATAGAGTGGGATGTAAGTCTTGTAAACAAACGTATTTGATGAATAGAATTAAATGCATAACAGTAAATAGTAATTTTAAACAATGATGCATAGCAAGCCTGGATCTAATTTAAGTATACACACAAGTCCCAGTGATACAGATGTTGGAGGTTGCTTCAAATTTGTACATTAGATAACTCATTTTTCCTGATCTCCACTTATGCTACTTGTGACAAGTAGAATTTTAAAGTTGCTGGTTTCATCTCAACTGTTTTTGCTGTAGCAAGGAGATCATTCTTGAAAAGTTTGAATCAATCGTCAGTACTATCACTTTTTTGACTAGTTCATCCCAAGGGATCAGACAAAGTAATATTACTTTCAGAGTGATACAAACTACACAGAGTAAAATAAACTTATTACACTCTGGCACGTAAACTATCCAAACACTCTACCCACTCTAACTATTTTAAAATTGCCCCACGTTATAAGGAGAATGTTGTTCCATGGGTTTGAGGGAATGCCCTCAGTGCATGGATTTTGTGCCGGCAAACATTGTATGTTCAGTTGGACAATTTTTCATGAGATTTTGATGACATATGAGAAGTCTCTTAAGCTATAGTTCACACATGGCCATAACTTCAAGCCAAGCTGCATAGAACAAAAGAAAGGACTTTAGGATGGAAAAAAAGTTTTAAACCAGCAGAAAGTTGTGGTGGCTTTTTTTTTTTTGTTTTTTTGGAAAAGCCTGTTCAGAAAAACCTCTCACAATGCATTCTCAGTGCAAAGAATGTAGGATTATGTGGTGCAACTCACATGTATGAAATGGCTGAGACACAAAATACGTTTGTTACTTAGAATCTGTGTCAACTTACAAGAAACATTATTATAAGGATTTTTTAGGGGGGTGAGGGCTTTGAGTCAGTACTGATGGTGACTTCCCAGACTAGTCCTTATAAGTTTCATGGCAAGATTTCAGCAGTGGCTCGCCATTGCCTCCTTTCTGAGAGAGGGTGACTGGCCCAAGGTCACCCAGTTGGCTTTGTGCCTAAAGTAGGACTAGAACTCATAGTCTCCCACTTTCTAGCCTGGTACCTTAACCATTACACCAAACTGGCTCTCAAGTTATAAGTTACTTAGAAGGTAAATAATTATGCTTATTATTTTTCTTTACTCTAAGCCTGTCTTTTAAATTATGACTAAAAACTCATAAGATGGTAACAATTTCTGATATTTTACTATTTCATTTATGAAATCAATCTAATTTCCAATAAAAGTGCCCAGATTCTGAAGTGAAGATGCTAAAATCTTGCAAAGATTCAGCTATCTCATGAGGTCTTCTTAGATAGACAAGCATGGAACCTACAGAACAGTGTTTTTCAACCTTGGCAGCTTGAAGATGTGCAGACTTCAACTTCCAGAATTCCCCAGCCAGCCTTGTACATCTTCAAGTTGCCAAGGTTGAAAACCCCCCAAGAAGCTCTTGGGGATTGCAGTGATGGGTTTCAATAGCAATAGCTGTCTTGTCTTTGAAGCAGCATAGTTGGTGGCAACTGTTCCTGAAACAAAAGAAAGTACCAATATAAGAGAATATGTGTAGCACACAAACCAACTAAAGCCCTCCAAAATATTTTAAGCAAGCCAAAAGACCCAGTAGCCCAAGAAGAAAAAACAGGAGTCACCTACAACATACAATGTAAGGACTTTGTAACAGCCACTATGTAGGACAGACAGGCAGAAGACTAGCAGAGCACATCCATGAATACCAACTAGCAGTCAGAAGACACGATGAAAACTCCTTAATCTCACAACACATGGACAGACTTAACCATAGTTTCAACTGGGAAGCTGTCAGTATCTTAGACCAAGCTAAATCCAAAAATGCGAGGGAATTCCTGGAAGCTTGGTATTCAGACAAGGCAGCCATCAACAAGCACATAGAGATAAACATCTACACACGATTCAGAAGAGACAATAAAAAGGAAAACAAAAGAACAGAACATCTCCTTACCAGCAATCATCACCCAGATAAGCAGAGATTAACACCAAGATTATCAATCACCAGACATACAATCAAGCAGTAAACAATACCCTAATCAAGGAACTACCAGAAGAAAAAATAAAACAAAACCCCCACCCCCATCAACACTGGCAGGGAATGCCACAGTATAGAAACAGAGAGCAAACCCCACTCCATTCTAGCACTGAAGATGTTACCTAGTCAGGTAATGAAACATTTGGAAGAAAACAACCAAGCTCAGAGAACCCCAAGGACTCCACAAAAGACAGTGTCGGGTATGTTTCCGTTCAGCTTCCTTTGGCCTCTTTATTGCTCACTTTGATTCCCCAGAGCAGCTCCAGATGGTAGCCAAGTAGTTTCAGATAATTCATGATCCAGGTTCCTCAATGCATTTGCACTGTTTTCTGCAAAGTGCATATAAGCAGAACTGGAAGAGAAATAAAAATGAAGGGGAAAAGGTGAGGCTAGCTTTCCACTGATCTCTCCCCTCTCTCACTGGCACACACACCATCATACAAAATTGTTTTATGGTTCCCAGCATATGCAAGGTTGCATTGCCAGGCCCTGGCACAAATCATTATTGACTTCATCATTCCTTGCAGCTAACAGCCTAGAATTGTGCTTTAAAACTGTTAGCTCAATAGTAGTTATTTTGGAGTTCTTCACAAAAAACAGTAGAACAGCCCTTTCATTTTGTGCCTCTGGAATAGGTATACACAAGAACAGAATCAGACTCCTACAACTGGGGTCTTCTGGGGGAGTCATGAGATAAACATGTCTCCAGGAGAGCAGAGACAATGACCACGACAAAGACCAAAGGACCAGTGAGTAGACCAGTTCTTTGGAACCTCTCCGGACAAAGAGAACAGGAGATCACCGACACATGCTTTGGACAGCTGCTCCTCATGAGGAGACTGCAGGACAGTGGTCTCCCATGGGTTTGAGCATGGGGAGATGAAGAGATCAGTCATCAATCTCACAGCTGTGGCAGAGCCTTTTAAAGGACACTAAGTACGCTAACCTCACTTTCTAATCACTTTCGGAAATTGTCTATTAACCATCTTAAAGCTATTAGAGACCTTCAGAACGACAAGTTTGAAAAGTTACCAGGTGAGTCTGTATTCATTTCTGAACAATAGAAAAATTAACTAGAAGTTTAAGAACTTAAAGAATTTGAAGTAAATGGCAAAAAGCTAAATAAGATTTTGAACTAAAAAAGTTATAAATGTATTAAAGGTCTGGACAAATTTGGAACATTGAAACTTTTACTATAAGATTTTGGAACTAACTATATAAAATAAGGGGGATGCGGTGGCGCAGCGGCTTAATGACGCTGAAAGTGCCGGCCAGAAATGGCTGAAAGCTTCAGCGGTTCGAGTCCAGCCTCGCGTTAACAAGGTGAGCTCTTGTTTCTATACCCGCAGCTTCTGCCAACTCAGCAGATCGAAAACGTACGTGAGTAGATAAATGAGCACTCTCACTCCGGTGGGAGGAAAATGCTGGCAGCGGCTCAACAGAGAGAAGGGACAAGTTGCCGGTAAAAAGCGCGAAACCACGCTCGTCCGAAAAAGGGGCGCGAAGCAACGGAAATCCCGCCTCCTGTGCTGCCAGCTGGGCTGACGCTCTAGGAATTAGGCTCTGGCAAAGTCTAATTCCGAAACTAGAAAGATGCAATTGCCTTGAAAACCGCTAGGGGGCGGTCACTGCAGGGTCAGTAATGACTGTTAAGCAGATTATAAATATATATATATATATATATAAAATAAACAGCCTTTCATGGGAACCAAAATTATTTTGTCTACTATAAGTCATAATTGAGATTAGAGACTTTGTGATTTAAATTGAACACTAGAGGAGGACTAAAGATTCCAGGCCAAAAAAAAAAAAGTGCAATCCTGCTTTTGGTTTGCATCAATATTGGGATTTACAAAATGTCACAAAATTCTATAACATTTGAAATATTAAAGGAGTTCTTTGAAGAATGGGGCCAGAAATTAGCAACCACAATATCAATAATGATGTCTACTTCTATGGATAGACTAGGTCCAAAAGATGTCAAATAAAGGAATGACAGATGTGAAACAAATCTTGCTTGATGCAGAAACAGTAGGATAAAAAGGATTGGATTAAAAAAGTGTGGATTACAAGGCAGAGAAGGCATTTAAAATGGTAATACAAGTGGCAGGCCAAGAGAAGGACCTGGACGAGGACTCTTTACTGGATATACAAAAGAAGCTGATTGAAGTTTTAAAAATTAAAGGGGAATGATAACCCAAGAGAATGACCTGGTTAATATCTTTTTACTGGATTTACAAAAGAGGCTTATTAAAGCCTCGAAGAAGACTTTGGGATGGGACAAAGAAGAACTGAAGAGGTATCAAATACTATGACAATGTTTGAATGAATTAAAGATTAAGATTTTCAGAAGTAAAAGGAAGGAATATAAAGTTGGTTTATTTGATCAAGGTTAAAATAAGACATGTTTTTATGAAGTTCTGACAATGCTTTATGGACTTTTTGCTGACACCAGGATTAAAAAGTTAAAGTCTTATGGAATTGCTTATAGGTAAGGGATGGGTTATGGGAAGAAGAGATACTTGTTTGTAACCTTATAAGGGGTGAAGAGTTATCAAATTTGTTTATACTTGTTATGATGAAGATTGGAATATATTGCTTTTCTTTTTATTTATCTCACTTTTTCTTTTTTCCTTCTTTGCACTTTTTACTCTCTCTTTTTACTTTCTTTTCTTCCTCTGAGTGTAGTTTGTGTTAGTTTTTATTATTGTAATTAAACTCTTCAATAACATTATATATAAAAAAGACTCTTACAATTGGGATTCTGTTTCCTGTTTAACTCAATCATACCTTTGTCCTTTTGGAGTTCTACCTCTGGATTCAGAAATGCTGAGACTGCCTCAGTCTGACACTTTATAATGGCATTCCTAGACAAGAAGACCACTTGTTTGACGACAGCACAATAATTTGTGACAGTTCATTAAGTCAGCAAATTGTTGATTCAAACACTGAGCTCTGAAGAAGCATTTTGTTCCAGCTCTTTAAAAGTTCTCTTCTATCCTCCAGGGTATACAAGTTGGAGAAAAGTGTCAGAAAATTGAAGAAACAGGAGGATGCCTACTTGAATAAAAATTAAGGTTAGAACGAAGTGACTTGAATACAATGTTGGTGGGTTTAAAACTTTGTGTGGCATGGACAAAAATAACAAGGGCTAGCCCCAACATCTTAGATGATAATTAGTTTGGACAGCTACTGAAAATATATTCCACCTTTTTTTAGTTCTCTTGAATTAGGAGACTCTAAAGACAGCCTATCTAATGATGTTCCTTCCAAGCTGGGAGCTGCTATCCTGATGTATAGAGATGGTGCTAGTTAGGGGGAAATGGTTCTATGGAAAAGTCACATCTGATCTTTCAGTTAAAGGATTTCCTATGGCAATAACCATGTGGTAAAGATTAGGTCTGTGTAAAGCTTTATAGGAGTGACTCAGTTTGAATGAACTTCAATTGTCCTATCTCTGAAATGAATCAGAAGACTTGGAATCATTCAGAAAGATTCAAAGGCAATTCAAACATTTGATGGACTTTTCAATGCTTTCTTTCTTTGTAGAGCCTCAGGCTCTTCCCATAAGTTGGTTGAGTGGTTTGATAGGCTAAGACTAACATGAGTAGATAACCTATGACCTTCATCATCCCCACAAATGTGCCTATCAGAATACTTGGGGGAGGGTGTTCTTCCATGTCTAATCCTTCTGCTAGAATTAGCTTACACAGATTCACCTAGAGGGAGAGAGGCTGGGGTGGAAGGGTCAGATTTATTCTATTTTCTTTTTTAATTTGGTTTGCACTTTATTCTGTAATCCTCTGCCTTTACCTATTCCTATCCCTTTATATTTATCCTTCCTTAATTTTTATTCTTTTTTTTCTGACCTGTGGTATTCCATGTATCCAGTCTTTGTGCTGTTCTTCAGCTCCTTCGGTTCCCCCTTTTCTTTTTATTTTCTCCACTCATTTCTAAAATGTTAAAAACACACAGACAACTACCGTATTTTTCCATCTATAAGGCAATACTTTTTTCTAAAATCGTTACATTAAAAATTGAAGGGTGTCTTATGCAAGGAAGTAAGCCGAGGAGAGAACCACGCAGTTGCGAAACTGCCCATACTTTGTCTCTGCAAACAGGCATCCTCCAATCATGAGCCTCCAATCACGAGTGAAATAGCTTGTCTCTGCAAACAGACTTCCTCCAATCATGAGCCTTATGTAATTGACATCAGCTGATGCTGAACAAACCAACTGGAGGAAGTCTGTTTGCAGAGACAAGCTATCGGCAGTTTCACTCGTGATTGAATGTAATCAGTTATGCAAAAGAGCATGGAAATAGAGCTGCAGAGAGACGGTTTGGACCTCCTCCCACCGAGTGTATCAGGTCAATGTTACCTAATTACTAAATAAAAATGTGTTCTGCTTTATCTTTAAAATATTGATTTCTTAATTTTGGATTGGAAAAGTGGGGGTCATCTTATACATGGGGGTGTCTTATAGATGGAAAAATACGGTAATTTCCTCTGTTTTCTTAAACTTATTTCTCTGTTTTACCTTGACTTGTGCTTTGTAAGTGATTTTTATTCACTGTGTTAGTGACTCTGAAATACTAAACATGTACTGTACACATACATGCATACATACACATGCAGCATCCCTTAGGTTGTTTTTTTTTTTAAGTTACTCAAACAACAGGTTATATGTTATTCAAAAAAAAAAAGGCTACTTTTGTCAACAAGTCATTCTAACCCTTCCAGCTCAGAAAAGCAAGTGGTCAGAGGATGATGGACTTGCCAATCTTTAATAACAGTTTATTTTTAAACAGTTACTGATTTTAAAAAAAAGTTGGACTAAAAGACTTTCTGCACTGGCTCAGCACAGTGTCTCAGTAGGCTTTTTGCTGGTCAGTTTGGAGGGTGCTATGATCTTCTTCTCCCTGTTATCCTGCCATAAAAGAGGTGGAGGGAAAATATTTCAAAACGTTATTGTGATAAAATAACTCTCTAGCTGAAAATTTACAGAATTGATGCTCTTTAAAGTTTACCACCCCTGCAATTTTGATTGGATTCAGCCAAAAAACTGAAGCAGATGTAGGTAGTTTATTGTATATATCGTTGGTGTTGGCAGGGTTGAAATCAAATCTCAGATCATAATTTAGCATAATTTTGTTGTCTTTGAATCTCAAATTAAGATAGAATCTTATCACCTTCATTATATTTAATTTTAATTGAATCTTGGCTGGTTCACACCTCCCTAGTTAAAAAAAAATCAACTAACTTCACATCAAAGGCACATACCCTCCTGTATATATTAAAATTTCACCTCCTGCCATAAAATGTAGTCATTTATAGAAAGTCCATTTGGTCTAAAGAAAATACTAAATTAACATAACAAAAAACTTTTAGCCAGATAATTTCTGTTAAAAATATAGGTATGACTTGCTGCAGAAAACTTTGCTGAGCAAATCCATCAAAAAGACTTAATAGGTAAGGCAGCTAATAGACTCCAGAAGTTCACATACACAGCCAGATGACCTTAGCAAGCTGCGGTTGTGTGATAACACCTGCACTGTAGAATGAGCTCCGAAGAAAATACATGAAGTTATGAAGGAAAAGTTTTGCCCAGAACCTAGAAAAGAAAATTTCAAACAGACATATGCTGAGAATTGGATTTGTTTTTTAGGCCAGACAAACTTTTTTGTAAACAGCTTATAACAATAGCCCTCTTTCTGCCCAACCACATAATAATAAATCCATTGCTTGAACTTGCAAGAGTCTGTCATTCTGAACTCCTTAAATTGGGCAAAAGTCCAAAGGGCTAGTTTGGCTGTCAATCTGGTCCTCCATTCAATTGGGAGGAACAATGCTCCTATTTATATGGAAGAACATCCCTGAGTCCAGTTGGCTCCTTGTCAGCACTTTGCTCAATGTATAGAAGTTGGGGCAATGCAGAAGCTGAGGGGACAATGTCAGGGGAAGAAGGAACAGTACAGCCCACTACCATTTAATCATGTCCAACTCTTTGCATGGATGATGCAGGAAGATGGTTGGCCTCTGAATCTCCTTGTTGCTATATCAGGTAACTCTAGGACTTTCCATGTGCTTAAGTGGCTAGTTTGGCTAGTTGATTCAATTTAGAGATCACATGTCATCTTCCTTAGAAGATGGCAAACTGATAAACCTGACAATCAGAGGCCTCTGCAGAATCCAGTGGTTTGGTCAGAATGACAAAATGTCATGGTGCAAGGTCCACTCTTTATATATGTGCATACAACATTATGACACATGAAAAAAGAGGGAAATAATAGAAACAGAAATACTGGATAATAAAAAAGTGTGGATTATAAGACAGAGAAGGCAGTTAAAGTGAAAACACAAATGACAAACCAAGAGAATGACCCAGATAAGGACTTTCCACTGGATATACAAAAGAAGTTGGTTAAAGTTTTGAAAATCAAAGTAGAGATATAAATGATAAACCAAGAGAATGACCTGAACAATGATTTTTTTACTGTATTTACAAAAGAGGTTTGTTAAAGCCTCGAAGAAGCCTTTGGGATGGGAAAAATTAAAACTGAAGGGAGACCAAATCCTATGACAACTTCTGAATGAATTAAAGGTCAAGATTGTCAGAAGTAAAAGAAAGGAATATAAAGTTGGTTTGTTTGACCAAGGTTAAAATAAGACATCTTTCTACAAAGCTCTGGTAACCCTTTACGGATTTTTTGCTGATACCAGGAGTGAAAAGTTAATGTTTATGGATTTGCATATACATAAGGAATGGGTTACGGGAAGAAGAGATATTTGTTTGTAACCTTATAACGGGTGAAGAGTTATCAAATTTGTTTAAACTTGTCATGAAGATTGGAAATCACTTTGTTATATACTTCTTTTTCTTTTTCTTTTTCTTTTTCTTTTTCTTTTTCTTTTTCTTTTTCTTTTTCTTTTTCTTTTTCTTTTTCTTTTTCTTTTTCCTTTTCCCTTTTTCTTTATCTTCTTTCTTTTCTTTCTTTCTTTCATTTCTCCTTCTTTCTCTTAGTTTAGTTTGTATTTGCTTTTACTACTGTAATTAAAATCTTCAGTAAAAGTTATAATTAAAAAGACACATGCAAAAAAGGGGTGGAGATTGCATCATGGCACTACTTTCATAATTTGCTCCCTTTACTGTCCCACCCCACGCCCTATTATTCCCGATCCTGCTACATAGGACTCCAGTCTAGAATTGCCGGCAATCACTCTCAGCCCCTGAGAACTCAGGAAGTAACAGATGGAGAGCCAGAAGTTGTCTAGCTGATAGAGTGACCACTGGCAGAGAAAGGCTACCGGTGAGAAATGAATTGTTGCAGAATCAGAGTCCAACAAAATCAAGGCTGCTTAGTTTCAGTGGCACCTAGGTGGGGAAACTGGAAGACCTGGGTCTTTAAGGCTGCCTCAGAAAGTGGATTTCATGCTAGAACAATTTTGATGACAATTCTATCTTGAAGCTATGTGTTTCATGCAAGCCTTTATGAATTCTTTGATTTCAAGACTGACCTTATTTCCATCTCATCCCTTGATGTTGTATATGGATTATTTGTTGGAATCTTGATACTTGGTTTAACTTGAACAGTGCTACTGCCCGGCTCTTATAACTCTGAAAGAAGGCTGGGGACTGAATTATGGTTTAATGGCCAGTTATGATAGTAAACTTGATTTATGACTTCTATGCCTGTGCCCTGCTAGAATCTAGTTAGACTGTGATATTCACCATCCTAAGCCAAAATTTGTCCTAGATTGGAGGTTTCTGTAGAGAGGCCAAATTATGCTACAGCTTCCTTTATATCTCAGGAACAAGTGAAGTCCCCTGTTTCTTTCCAGAGACTCATGCAGCTGCTTCAAAGACTCTCTCAGTTAGCTGAGTGTGTACGGCTTTTTTTCCCTTCCTTTCCTTTCTTGCTCGCATAGTTCTAATAGAAATGTGTTTCAGATGCTCATAGCCCAGTAGCCACAACAGGACAGTCTGGCACAACACTGCATTGAGAAAATGTATTGATGTCTTTAAGGGGTTCTGGGTCTCACTTGGTGGTTGTATCATTTTAATGAAGGACTAATTTGAATTTATAATTGCTCATGTGGAATGAGAGTTACACCAAGATTTGACCTGAGAGGGTCCAATCTCAAAAGTTGAATGATCTGAATCCTTAGCCAAACATTCTTATAAGGAGTTAAGCCGAATAATTTAGTTGTAGATCTTTAGTTATTTGGTTGAAGTGAAAAAAGGAGTTTTGCCTGCCCAGTTATTGCTGCATCCTATTTTGATATTCTTATGATATCAACTGGACAAGGAATGAGGATGAAGCACCCTTTTATGTTATAACTGATCAAATGACTAGGCCACACTGCAATATTCCTCTGGAATACACAGTTCAATATTCGGCTAACTTCTTCAACAGTTAAATTTGTAGCCTATGTTTACAAAGCCAATTTCTTTCCTAGAACTACAGTAGAATTGGCAAAACAAAATTTAAACCTCTTACTACTTCAGTGCTCATGTATCAATGAAAACAAAGAACATATAGTACCCTTGAAGAGTTTGCTTATGGTAGAAGAAAGAAATATGTCATAAATCAAGCATAAGCAGTGTTTGAGAGGGCTGCAGTTAACCTCCTGACTTAATGGAGGGGTGCAAGAGGTCTTCCAGTGATGTGATATCATCACTAGGAGGAGCAGAGAAGATCTTTGGGGCTCTTTTAAGATGGGAATCAGAACAGGCAACCCACTCAGATACCCCTCCCCTCCAATCCTAGAAAAATGTCTGCTTCTAATCTGATTTCCAACTTTTTTTCCCAGAGTAGAAATTTTAAGTGAGGATGGGAAAGACTACCTTCCAGAGTTCTCTTGCTCTTATTCCTCACCTTAAAACCCTGAAAAAAAAATCCCCGAAAAAGAGGCCAAAATCTTCCAAGACAAAAAAAAAAAGGCAATTTCTGACAGTTGCAAGGAATGGATCAAGGGTAGGAATGGGAAGTTAAAGGTAGAGATGAGAGCATGAAGCCTCCTGTGTCACCCACTCTTGTCCAATTGCATCAGATTATGGCAGCACGATCTCAAGCACTGGCCGGGGATTCATAAAACTTGCAGGTCTCAGTTTGTTATCCCTTCCTAAATGGTGGAACAGATTTTAATCTCCAGCAGCACTAAGATGATTGAGAAGCTGAAAATGAAATGGAGAGTGTCATGGATCTGTACAAAATTCATGGTCCTGGCAGCAGTACAGTAAATACCAGTTTAGGCTAGTAAGGCTGAAATCCAATTCTAATACCTCTGGGCTTCATATGCATAAGTTAAATTTTGTTATCCAGTTCAGTACAGAAAGGGAATGCTGGGTACAAATGGGGCCATTAGCTTTTTAAAGATGGGGTAGAAAGTACAGGACTGCCATCCAGTGATCACTGTGATGAGCCTAGACCAAGTGGTTCATATTTCACATGTCTTGATGGAACTAACATAAATACATTGTTGGGACCAATTCATTTATTGCAAATGTGTTCTTATTCATATGCACTGGATAACTGAGTCAAGGGAGTTATTCAAGCAGGCAGTGAAATAAATGAAATGGTCATGGAAGTTTTCTCCATGAGCAAAAGCACTGGTGGAGAAAGTCTTTTATGCTTGCCCCTTCTAGGATTCTCAGGAGAAGGAAATGAGAATGACTGGCCCTAACGTATTTTAGTTCACTTGTCCTCCACATCCCATCCATTAGGCAAAAATGGCATATTGACTATTGTGCAATAGTCTCTTAACATTATTGGTGGCATGTTGCCTGGGACACTGCCATTTTTGCTTTACTACATCAGCATTAAGAGTCCTGATAGTCTAATGGATGGGATCGTGCCCATACCCTTCTAAGAGAGCTAATTACCACAGTAGGAAGTTAGATCTTTCTGCTCCCCCTTATATATACCACTTATGAACTAGATTCTTTATTTGTTGTGGTAGCAGAACAAACCTAGCTTCTTGCTGATGGATATTTGTATAAAACTCTTGGAAAGGAAAATATTTGATCTACCCAGTGTACATTCAGTTTGCCCCTACTGAAAATAAAGGATCAAACCAGGAGTCTGGTTTTGATTCCATTCCTAAACTGTCCTTATTAGCAAAAGATGCTGTGTGAACATTTGCTTGTATCAAAGTGCTGTTACTGTATATATAAGCAGATGTTGGATAGGAATTATGAGAGTTAAAAGTCCAATGTTTCTGCAGAGCTCTAGGCTGATCGTGACTGCCCTCCATTATGGATTGTATAGTACAGAACAGCCATTTCCAATCTTTTCCCCATGAA
The DNA here is from genome assembly GCA_030867105.1 of Liasis olivaceus. Taxonomy (NCBI): domain Eukaryota; kingdom Metazoa; phylum Chordata; class Lepidosauria; order Squamata; family Pythonidae; genus Liasis; species Liasis olivaceus. Next base: position 68,609,218 of record CM061349.1, read on the forward strand.
GACCACTACATCATCATAGAAAGCTTTTGAGGAACACCAGGGGTCAGCAATGCAGCACTGTGGCATACATGTTGTCCCGTTAGATGCTATCCATAGTAATTAAGATTATTTTCTTTAAAAAAAAAAAATGTTACAGGTGATTGTCTTATGAGATTTTGATGTTCCCAATTAACATCTGATGAAATTCTAGGTGCGTGATCTGCAACTGTTTTGTCCATGTTAAATATTTACTTTTAATTGATGCCTGTACCAGGGACTATCTTCGTGGAACATTGTTGGTTCTCAGATGTCTGGTTTGGAACCCTTGGTATAGATCCTGGAGTTTTGGCCCAGAGAGATACTATTTTCTGGGCCTCTGTCAATCTCTCCCTTTGCTTGACATACTATCCCACCACTGACCCAGTGGCCTTGCCCGTTACCCCATCTATAGATTGCCTTCTTGTTAAATATTTGTGTTGCTCCAGGTACAATAAATCAGCAGGTGTTATAAGAGACGTGATAGATGGTCATAGGATTGCTTTGGTATATAGGTGCATGTGTGCATGTGTGACAGAGGGATAGAGAGGGAAAGGTTACCCTTCTTTAGGGCCAGAGCTGTCAAAGGCTGGTAAAAGGCTGTTGTTCAGCCTCTATCCTTCTATTTGGCCATTTTTTCTTTTTTCAAATGGATTTGTTGATTGACAGCACTATTTGTAAACTGATTTAGGAGGTTACGGTGGCCTAGATAATTGTGACAGATGCATCAAGCTGCCTTTGATTTAGAAACAAACCAAACTGAAATTATGCATGCAACATTTAAGAAAATAAGTTTTTAAAAAATCTTTTTAAAGCCTCAGGCTAAGCATAGGGCTGGATAGCAACATGCTAGGGGGAAAATGTTTTTTTCCTTTTGAAGGAGGGGGAATAAATTAGCATAAATATATGCCATTGTGATAGCAGTATGCACTAAACAAAGTATATAACTATATTAAATAAATACATTCAACTCCCACAGCCACAATCCTGATTGCTTTAGGCCCAAATCAAAGGAATAAACTTACAATTAAGACACCAGAGGAAGGAAGGTGATCCCTCCGGTGTGTGCAAATTGGTTCAGCCACAAAGAACTGCAACAGTTCATTTTTCTGGTTAGGGAACCCCATTTGGCTTAATCTACTAGGGAGGAAGATTATTACCTTGAGGCAAAAAACTAATAATGCTGCAGGATAAGGAGGAGCATGGTGGGAGAAAAGAAGCCTAAATGTTTTAGCTCCAAACCTAAAACGTAGCAACTAAAGCCACTAAGAACTACATAAGGAGACTCGGACAGCAAGCAAAATAGGAGAAATGCTGTATTTGGATTTTATAATTCAATGGTGAAGATTTTACAGTATGCAAAAAACTGTTGAAATTGAATTGGCTTTATAACAAACATGAAGCTCCTCAACTCCACTCTTCAAAAATCAAGGTAATGCTTTGTAAGGAGAAAATCTACTCAGAGGCAGGGCGAAAATATTTTTGTGAAATCTTTCCACTCTTCTCATTTTCATTTTCCACACAGGAAAATAATGTACTCATCTAATATTGTTATAGCAACAGGCTCTCTTTAGCATCATTAGTAAGTTACTTAATGTTCCCAACAGAGAGCAGTAATTTTTGAAGTTCAGTTTATGACACCTTGACAGGGTCCTCCTTCAGACAATCACCAAAGGGGATTTTGTTCCCAATCTGTCTAGTAATAGCTGGGGGGAAAAAAAGTTATACAGCCCACTTGCATCTTTAAGGGTCCAAAATAGAATGTTAAGATAATCTTAATGAGTTTTGACAGAAGGACAAATTATACTGCTAGAAAGGTACCTGGTGACACTTAGGGAAGAATGTGATTAGAGGTACATAATGTTCAAGAGGTATAAGTCTAACCCTTCATTGGACTCAGAAAATTAGTGAGACTGTATTGGTTCAATGTGCTGCTAGTACAGGAGTGGGCAACCTATAGACCCCAGACTCTATGTGCTTCCCAGTAACCATTTGTGGCCCCCAGCACCCTGAAAATGTGCCACTGACTTGGGCCCATTGTTCAGAATTTGGAGGAGTTAAGGATGAGGACAAGTAGTGCTTGCTCTTATTCCTATACCTAAAATCTTGATTACTCAAACATTGCCTAAATCATACTGATTTATACAACTATACAAATATTCAGTTTAGACATCCAATTTGAAGTCAATTCAACTGCATCTTTGAATCTAATCAATTTTCTGAATCAAATAAGAAAGTTGATTGAAGCTGTTGACTTGAATCAAATGGCTCCAAATCATTTTAGATTATTAGGATCCTTTTATGTACATATAGAAACAACTTTAAAAAAAACCTATTTTCTAAATCAAATTGACTCAATTTGATGATTTGATTTGAACATCCAAATTAAATTAGACCTATTTTCCAAATCAATTGAAACTGTCAAATCAAATTGGATTGATTTTGTAAATAAAATACACCATTCAAATTTGATTTTGCCTGATTCACACAGGCCTGATGACTTAAATTAAGGGGACTATATCAAGGCCATATGATGCTACTATACTTTGGAGCTAAAATCTAGGGCTCTCCTGCTAAACAAAGGGCCAAATAACTATTTATTTGGGTCATTTGTAAAAGGCCTGGTGTTAATAGTCAGTAGGTAGTAGCTGGGATGAAGTTATTTGCAAATGCCCATTTGATTATTTTTTTCTTTGAAAATATAGTCCTCATTTAGTGACTGCCTCATTTAGTGACCATTCACAGTTACAAAAGTGATGAAAAAGTAACTTTATGTCCAATCCTCACATTTATAATCTTTGCAGGTCTGTAAAGCAAAGGAAAGCTGAAATAAGATCATAAACACAGCGACAGTTTCGCTTAGCAACTGCTTCACTTAATGACAAGTTGTCAGTCCCAATTGTGGTTGCTAAATGAGGACTACCTGTGTATTACACTCCCTGTATATTACTCTTTTCCATAACAAAATGATGTTCATTCCCAAATATTACACAGCAAAAGCCATTAAGTCCAGGATGTAAAATTACCTCGGTGGCTACACAACTGAAGCCACTCTGGCTTGCGCTGGCTGTACAGAGACTTCAGGCAACAGCTTCTCACAATATCTGCAACCTGTTTTTCTCCTCCAGCTGGAGATATTAGTGGTTTAACTGAGTCCATTTTGTACAACCAAAATAGGTGATTCCAGTGAGCTATGACCACTGCTTTCACCCTTATTTATTTGATTTAAGGACCACACAACTCCAGATCAACTTTGGATGGCTCGTGTGGAGAGTATGGAAATGACCTTAATGAAAATATGCAGGAACCATGCCTAGGCAAAAGGGGCTGAAACATTTTTTTAAGTCCAGAACAAGATAATATTTAGAAGCAACTCAGGCAGAGAGCTCCCTAATTCACTGGAGTATAAGAAGGGGGAGGAGATAGGAGGAGATAGAGCACAATCAGATTTGCAAGTTTCTGTTATTATAGCTATCTCAATAAAAGTAGTTTTAGCCTTCCTGTGGAGTTGATTTCCTGGTCTGGTCTACCTAATGGCACTGACGCTCACAGTCTATGAGTAGGACTGACACTCACAGTATAAGAACAAAATATAAAATGTACAGCCCAAATAGGAAACAGTAAACATAGCAACATACAGGTATACCCCACACCCAGCAAAGGGCTCCAGCCACCATAGCCTAGAACCTGGGAGGAAAGTCAAGTCTTTAAGGCCCTCCGGAATGTCATCTGGGTGGGAACCACTGGGATTTTAGGGGGAACGTCATTCCAGAGGGCGGGTTCCAGGGTCCTGATAGATGACACTGTTTGATCAAAGGGACCCAGAGGGTGCCAACCCTGTCAGTTCAAACCAGCTAAGCAGACACCACAGGAGACAGGTGTTCCTCAAGTAACCAGGCCCTATAGGGCTTTATAGGTCACAACCAGCACCTTAAATTGCACCCAGAAGCACAGCTCGTGAAGTAGGAGTGTCACATGGGCATACCAAAGCATGCCCATCACTGCTCACACTGCTGCCTTCTGAACCAGTTGAACTTCTGAGTGGTCTTCTGAGGACAAGGATTGAACTGTAGCTTTTGAATGGTCTTCAGTAGCAACCACACATTGTTTAAGAGAGGACTGAGGGGCCTGTGGCTTATTTCTGTCAGTCCCAGCCAGCATATTCAATGGCACCTGGACAGCTATAGGTTTACTACCTCTGATTTAAGTGGCGCTTTTTTTTTTTGCTTCCTCTTAAGGACAAGCTCTCACAATGTGTTTTCCTTCAGATAAAAATACTATCCGCACTCAAAATTAGCCTGTAACATCAACTGCATAAATGACAAACAGTTTGAAGGTCACAGTGGGCCTTTGTACACATGGAGAACAGAATGTCTGATGAGGGTATCACAGACATTCACAATAGTTTACAACTTGAAGTAAGGTTAGCCAGTTGGTGTAGTGGTTAAGGTGCTGGACTAGAAACCAGGATACCATGAGTTCTCCTCCCTTAGGCATGAAGGCCAGTTGGGTGACTTTGGGTCATTCTCTTACCGCCCGACCCATCTCACACGGTGGTTGTAGAGAAAATAGGAGGTGGGAGCATTCTGTATGGTTTCTTGTGTTGTACAAAATAAAGGGGGTATATCAATCTAATGATAAAAGTGAAAAATAAGCTAAGGATGTGTGGAATGGGAAATCATGTACCTATCCCCAGTGAATCTGTTTGCTCCGAAGCTCTGTAGTCATTTTCAATTTGTCCTTGTCCCATGTATTGCAAAGACAGCCAGTGAAAATGGGCCTGGAATGCAGTCCAAGAAAATGAGCTAATCTGTTCTGAAGTGTTCATATAGGAGTGGGTGCGAAATGTATGAAGTTCACGACAGTGATCAGTAAAAACTATAATGCTTTCTGTCGATGAAATATCAAGGCAATTTAGAAAGGTTGCTGTTTCACTGCTATGGAAATAAGAGGGAACTGCTTGGGATAATAACTTGTCAACAAAGTAAGGTATGCCCAGGGGCAATGTCATTTCTAAAATATCTATGGAAGCATAATAGAATTGTTTCCTTAAAAATGAGGTGAAAGAATGCGTGTTTGTTTTTGTGTTGCATATATGTTTAACACTGAAATGAGGTCATGGACATCATAATTTCAGAAAACTGGGTTCCCAAACCAAAATACTTCTTTGCCAATTAAAATAATAAGTGTTAAAAATATTGCCAAAATTAAAAATGCTGGGGCTTAAAATCAAGGTAAAATTGATTCACATGCATTTTTACATGACAGCCTATGTTCATATCCACCAAAATTATCTCCATGTGGGAAAATGTCATCTTTGAATTGACCTTAAAATGATGCTTGCATTTCTTATCAATGCTTTGCTTACTTTTCCATTTCTTTTGAAACCATTAATTTTATATGTAAAAGGTGCATCAACAGGCTGGATCAAATTTGGAAGCAGAAGAAATCATTCTTAACTGGCCCAGAGGGGCTCATTGGCAGCAGTAGGAGGGAACATCTACTGCAAGCTAGCAGAAAGTTTTGTAGCGGTAGATCATCTAGACATGGTGGAGATGGGGCAAGATCCACTGGATCCAAACTTGAAGGATAGGACTGCCGAGGAAAAGAAGAAGAAAAGCTGATCCTGCCTTCTGCCCTAGCCAGCATGACCCCACAGGGCATTAGAAGTGGTGGGTCATCTGCCACTGGGTGACTTTGGGTTCCTGCTCACTCCAGTTAGGATTGTTCTACTCATGCACAAGGGTTCAGTTACCAGACACGACAGATAGCCATCAGGATGAGACGCAGAGAAGCAGTTTTCGTCCTGTGTCTCCTTTTGCTGCCGATGCATTTCGTAAGCACTGAGGTTTCAATAATACATTTTGATCAGAGTGCTTCTGAGACATTCAATCAATTTATTCATTTCACTGGGATGGATGGGTGGGTAGAAGATCAATGGTGAGGGCTAGAGAGAAGGAGAGAAGAGGAGCAAGTTTATTCCACTACCTAAGCTGAGAAAAAAGCTGTTGTTGTCTTTCCCTAAACAGCTGCCATTCTGGTGACATAAATTGTTCACTCTGGCCATTCAAATTAAGAAGTCAAAGAGGAGCTTGATTTCCTTTTTTTTCAGGCACTTCCTTGTTCTTTCTGTGTACTGTCTTTTGGATTGTAAATCTGAAGGCAGGGATTTGTCTTATTACTGATATTTGTTAACCACTTTGGGACTTTTTTGGCTAAAGAGCAGATGCTAGAAAAATAAATAATAAATAAACATATAGGTATGAATGCTGGTATCATTCATGAAAAATCTGGCATATGTCTGAGCTGTGCAGTCTTAGTGAACAGTACAGATACCCTGGAGAGAGTTCATTATTATAGGTCAGAGATGTTGCTTCAGAACCTAAAAGAGATGTTTCCTCTTTTTTTCAAAGGTGAGGGGTAGCAGACATGAGTTATCGGTATTTAAGCATGGTGAGATAGTAGCATACAATATAATGAATGGAGTGAACGAAAGAGATTATACTGTAGTGGTCCTGCTGAGTGTGTGTTTTATTTCCAAACTGTCCAATGTTCTTCTTCCAAATTATTGCTATGTAAGGTGCTATAGCCTCAAGGCCTGACTGATCTTGTCTAGGCTTGGGAGCTAAGCAAGATCAGACCTTACTGATACTACGATGGGATCTCAAAAACATCCTGGCAGAAGGCAACAGCAAGCCACTTCCATTTGCTGCCAATAAAACTGCAGGGAGGTATCAAAAAAGCCATCAGGACACCATTCAAGAGAGCTTTTTTCTTTACATGAAGGTGACATAATAGGGAAAATAATGTGTGACTGTCAGTGTTGTAATACAGTAGTGGGTCCTAGGCCAAAATATATGTATAGAACTTTCCAAATAACTGAATAACATATGATTAGAACAGTGTTGGGTGTCTGAGGTAATCACTGGATTCAGAAAACATGTTCTGAAAACTCCGTCTTTTATATCTGTGAATGGACTTAATGTTGATCTTTATCTATGCTGGGCTCTTTTAATATGTCCTTAGGGTTAGAGTTAGGGTTGTAAAGGGCCCAATGGAAACTGTTACTTTTCCAAAGTCATTGACTTACAAATATCCAAATTACTGTATGTACAGGTTGAGTGGGTTTAGCCTGCACATTCCTGAAGTTGTCAAAAAATAGATTATACATTACTATATGTCTCTGCACAGTAATTTCTAGAGTGCCGCAATTTTTATCTCAACTTCACTAATTCATAATAATATAGGAATCTACTTTATAATGAGTCAGATTTTTGTTCCATTTAGTCCAATGAAGTGCAATTTGCACTGACTTGCAGTAGTTCTCTAGGATTTCAGATCAGTTTCAACCTTATCTGGAAATGATGAGGATGAAACTCATGACCTTCTGTACACAGAACCTGTGTTCTAATGCTGAGCTATGGTCTTCACTTGTCCATGCAGCTGTTTTGCAGGTTCAGCTGGTTTCTGTAACAAACATACTCTCTGTTCTTCACTGATAAGAAGAAAGGATATGAAAGCTGGAACTTAAATATTGGTCCTTATGAGTTCTAAATGATCAGTTCCCAGATGTGCTGGTTCAGCACATTATGCTGGACAGCAATATGACAGATGTGCCAGCCACTGCAAGTTGGTCTAATGGAAAATTAAATTCACATACATGGGAGCAATTTGAAGTGGCCTATATTCCACTAAAACCTAAGACATAATAAATATGTTTAAGATGCCACAAGCATCTCTATTATTTCTCCTGTTTCCACCTTTACCTTTATTCATTCTTAGAAATTGTGGGCCACATTATATTGTGCTTCATAATAAAATACTGGACAAAAACATCAAGGAAGGAAGGAAGAATCAGGCTGGTAGGTGGTGTAGAAGCTGGGGGTGGGGGTGGGGGGACAGCTTATCAGGCTATATGTTGGGCCTGGAATTAAAACATCCTTGGTACATATGCCATATGCAAATGTTAAGTATCGAATGTATACAGCACTTTCTGAGTCCATTCTATAATACCAAATATTATAATAGAGGGGGGGAAACCAGCAACATTTCAGTAACAGAAAAGTCCTTCTTTGCCATTTCAAGGTCAAACAGATTTGTGTTGGAGCTTTTGCGCCACACGAAAGGCTTCAAGGTGCTGCAGAACTGTGTTTGGGGGGTGTTAGCTGCAACTGACATCTACCCTTCTGGAAAATGTGACCCCTTTTCTTTTCTAGTTGTGTGACTGCAATTGGATAAATCAACATGAGATATCACTATAGAGGAGCAAAGATAAGCTGAAGACAGATGGGAAATTTTATAGCAAGACAGTGTTGCTGTTTCTGCTCAGCTTCATTTTTCTTCCAGTCAGGTGCTTCCCCCCCCCCCTTTCCCTTCTCATTCAGGAGCAATTTTCTTGCCTCCAGAAAAGTCTACAATTTTGAACACACAAAATTTGCTATGAAGCATCAGAGGGGCCTAATTACCTGTTACTGGAAGCACAAAAGCTTTGTTTTTCAAGAGTTTAGGTTTATAAAACAATATATCTGTTGTTTGTGAGATGTGTCAGCTTTTCACAGCCTAACCCTTCTCCCCATGCTTCTTGTTTTAGATGGGAAAAGGGCACTGTTACCGATGTTTCTGAGGAGAGAAAAGCAGAGATTTACAGGCCAAGACTTCCAGAGATGGCTGGGGGAATATCCATCAGTTTTCAACTTTTATCAGATAAAAGTCATCTGAGAAGAAACATGGGCTATATGTCAAGTAATTAATACCTTCCTACACTGCAAATCACCACTTTTTGCCAGCTGAAATTGTATGTATATATGTACTATACATGGTAAATATGGGAGCACCAACCCTGATTGTGCTACCATGGATTTTTTTCTTCTTCTCCCATAAGAAAAATAAAAACTAAATAAGGCTGAAAATGGGAGGGAAAGAACCTTCTAACACCCTTGGAAGTGTCTGGGAGGCTTAAAACATGGTTGTTGGAAGATCATGTGCTCCTGGAAAACAGCAATGAGCAAAATGACTAGGATGCAGAGGTAGGTGGGTTATTTGTGTGGTGGCCAAAGAACAAGCATGTCCCCTAAAACTGTATAGCTGAATATCTCAAATTTTAATCTACTTCTCAAAATTGTTAGTAGCAATAAGTAACAAATAGTAATAGTAAAAATAGTAGTACTATTTGTTGCTGAGAAAATCAATCAGAGTTTTCACATCCACACACCTCCTCCCATTCATGAATATTAATTGTAAGTTGTCTAGAGTGGTATGAAATTGCTGGACTCTAAACGCAATAATAATATAAATATATAAATATGAATTCATGTTTAAATTCTGAGGTTAAATGTCATATTAATAACTCCTAATTATATTAAGTGTTTAATATTAAAGAAGTTTGATCACTACGGGCATCTTACCATGCCACCAGAGAATCTCTTGGACAAAGGGAACTTTCAGCTTAATTTATCCTGTACTTCAGGGCTATTCTTGTCATTTCTATTTATTTATTTATTCAGAAAATGTATACAACTGCCCATCTTAAGCAAATATCTCTAGATGGCTAACCATACAAAACCAATAAAAAACAGAATGAAAAATAAATTAAAAGCAATTTAATAAATGCAAGAGGCAAGCCATCCAGATCTCAGGGAAGATTGATCCATAGGGCAGGCACCATGACCAAGGAAGAACATCTCTTCAGTCCCACAAGGTTGCATTTTTTCACTGAGGGGACCTGAAGCATGACCACCCTGTCAGATCTGGTGGGGCAGACAGAAACTATTGGAGACTGGCAGTCAGGCAAATAACCTGTCCTTGTGCCATATATGGTTGTAAAGATAACTAGTATCTTGTATTACAACTGGAAGACTACTGGAAACCAGTGCATCTCAAGCAGCAGCAGTATTACATGGGCAAACCTAAGTGCACGCAATACCATGTATGCCACTGTAGTCAACTAGATCAGTTGAAACTTCCAAATTCTTTTCAAGGGCAGCCCCATGTTGAGTGCATTGAATTTATCCAAATGGGAAGTGACTAAGATGTGAGTCACTGGGAGCAGAGCTTGTACACAAGATAGATTTGTGAAAGGCCTTTCTAGTCTCAGCTACTACCTGCTCCTCAAGCAGGAGTCATGTCTAGGAGGATCCCCAGAATGCCTACCAACTTTACTGGGGAAGTACCATCCCATATAAAGGTAAAAATGTAACAGCTCCAGAACTAGGAGGCCCAAAAATCAGAGGTATGCAGTCTTGCTAGGGTTGAGACACAACCTGTTCATTCCCATCCAGACCCTCACTGCCTCCAGGTGCTGGGTAAGCACCTTGACAACATTACTTGTATAGCCCAGGGTGGAGATATATATCTGCCAATGGATGACCAGCAGCTTCATGTAGATGTTAAATAGGGGAGAGAGAGTCGAGTTTTGAGGCACCCCATACAGCAAAGGTCTAGAGCTAGACCTCCTCTCCTCTCCTCTCCTCTCCTCTCCTCTCCTCTCCTCTCCTCTCCTCTCCTCTCCTCCACCACCACAAAACTGGAACCAGCCTTTGAGGAAGGAGGAGACCCATCACAAAAAATGTGCTTCCCACTCCCAGGAGCCAATCCAGAAGGATTCCATGATTTATGTAATTTAAAGCTACTGAGAGATCCATGAGGGCAAGGACTGATGTACTACCCTCCATCCTGAGCCCTCCAGAGGTCATCCACAAGCATGATCAATGCTGTTTTAGTACTATAATCTGGCCTGAAACCTGATTGGAAAGAGTCCAGTTAATGTACTTCTTCCAGGGCCCTTTGAAGCTGGGACCCAATCACTCTCACCCTCACAAAAATTGTCCATTACTGTTGGATATAAGGATGTCTGCTTGAGGAGGGGACAGATCACCACCTCTTTCCAAACAAGTGGAATCATCCTCTCTTGCTAAGAAGCTTTCACCACAGATTGGATCCAACCACACGTCACCTCCTCAAAAGTCTTGACCAATCAGGACAGACACGGATCTAAACCACAGGTGGTGGAATTCACAACCCCCTGGGCCCAGTCCACTTCCGCAGGACTGACCAATTAAAATTCTTCCCAGATAACTGAGCAAGATTATACTTCAGTCAATTCCATAGGACCTCCTCAGCCAGAGTCTGAGTGGATCTCAGCAACTTTATCCAACAGATACTTAGAAGAGTCAGCAGAGAGACTCTGCAAGGGTTCCCCCAGCCCCTCCTTACCAAGGAGGTAGCTAGCCACCCAAAACAAGGTGCTGGCCAGCCATCTATGGATGCAATAAGAGTGAGAAATAAGCCCATTTCACTGCTCTTATTGCCACAAAGTAAACCTTAATAAAGGCTCTTATCTGTGCTGATCAGGTTCACTCTTGGTCTTGCTCTAGCAGTACTCTAGATATCTCTAGAACCATTTCATCTCACAGAGTTCCTCTGAGAAGCAAGTGGCTCTCTGCAATACCCAAATATAATCTCTAGAGGCATACTACTTCTTTTCCAATTTTCTTTTTAAAAGATGGGAGAATCGTGGAAATTGAAATAAAATATGTTTTAATAATACAAGTTATTTCTCCTTCCATTTAATATATGAATTATCAGTTTTAATGGGAAGTAGGAGCCTACATGTGGCAGAATATTTCAGCAAAGTCTGGAGTGAGGCTTGTTACACAAAGTCGTAGAGTCAGCATAACATTCAGCCAACTTAATTATTCAGTCTTGCTTTCAGCGAGTGCTGAAAATCCAGTTTTCACAAAAAATATGTTGAAGGAAAAGACAGTGAGATCTTCAGTGCTTTGAAAGTGCTATCAAAATAGTTGCCTAAGAAAAATCGGTGTTCCATCATCCACTCTATAAGAAACAGTCATCTAGAGAAAATACAAAAGGGAACCATTATTTTTCTTATATGTCTAGTCAGTATTTAAAAGGTTTCCCAAAGAATAGTAAACAAGCGTACTAAGGAATGTCTTAAAAAATTAATTTCAGACGTGGAGAGGGAGAGAGAGATTGAGAAAGGGAACAACAATTCTGACTTCACTGGAATCATTAAGCAAACCCAATTAGCTGGTTTGGTACACAATATTGACAGTGTATTCATTTTTCCTTTCAACAGTAAACATTTTATTGATTTTAAAAAATGAACTACAATGTTTTTAAAACATTGAGCTTGCTGATCATTAGTCTAAGCCTGTTAGTTTTGTGATAAACAAGAACTTAATTAAAATGCTGTTTTAAAATGACAAAACATACTGGCAAGTCTAGGAGGCAAACAAAAACCCTTCCAATACCCCAAATCCATGCTGTGATATCTTAGAGAGGATTCCCAGAAAGATTCCCAGGAAGTTAGTGTAATATCCTTAAATAATAATAAGTTCTCAAATATCATACAATAATATAAATTCTTCAATTTACCCCAGCATAACAGTGAACATATCTAACTGCAGTCATTCAGTTGGATCACATTTCCATCACCTTTTGTTATCTCTACTTCCATCTGGAATACAAGAAATGGGAAGGGTAGCTGATTAGTATGGATAATGAATCAGAAGCTTGGACAAATGAAATGCAATTAACATCAAACAGGGTATATATGATGCCTGTAAAGCAAGGACCAAGATATGCAGTGGGAGATAAGATGGGATTACCTGCTGGCTATACAAATCTGACCTGACTGGACTGGTAGTTAAATATTTGTTTAATAGTGGAGATTAGCAGAATAACAACAGTGATGTTGTTGTTATTTACAGTCAAAGGCTAAAAAAGACTCAAGTCACTCATGCCCTAGTCACCTCCAGATTGGACTACTGTAATGCGCTCTACATGGGGCTGCCCTTAAAGATTATCCAGAAGCTTCAACTGGTGCAGAATGCAGCAGCTCAGGTAGTTACATATGCTCCTAGAAGAGCACAGATTACACCTCTGTTTTGCAAATTGCATTGGCTACCGGTTTGCTTCTGGGTCCAATTCAAGATGCTGTTTTTGAACTTTAAAGCCCTTCATGGCTTGGGGCCAGGTTATCTGAGGGACTGCCTCTCCCCAATCACATCAGCCCATCCCATTAGATCCAGCTGAGAAGATATGCTATGTGTTCCAAGAGCCAGAGACTTGCGTTTGGTGAGTCCCAGGAGACAGGCCTTCTCTGCTGTGGCTCCCTCCTTGTGGAACATTCTCCCTCCTGAAGTGAGGCTTGCCCCTTCCCTGTTGTCATTTAGGAAGTCCCTCAAGACCTGGTTATGTCATCAGGCCTGGTGGGGGGGTCTTTGGGAACTGGAGACATTCTTAGATGGCTCCACTATGATTGATATTCTGCTCTCTCTGTGGGGTTTGTATATTTTAAATTTTAATTTTTTAAAATTTCTTGATAATGTTTGCATTTTAACAATCACTTTTTGATCTTTTATAATGATTATTTTTATGCATTTGCTATTTTATTTTATTTAATTGTTGTACGCTGCCCTGAGTCACTTTTTGTGAGATGGGTGGCTATATAAATGTGACATATAAATAAATAATCCAAAAAAATCAAATACATGCATAAATGATACAGTTAACATTCATTTAAAACAGTAATGAAATACAGGTAGTCCTTGTTTAGTGACCACAATTGGAACTGGCAATTTGGTTATTAAGCAAAGCGGTCACTAAGTGAAATTGCATCAATACTTATGATCTTACTTCAGATGTCCTTTCCTTTACAGACCTGCGAAGGTCATAAATGCAAGGACTGGTTGCAAAGTTATTTTTTCATCACTGTCATAACTGCAAATGGTCATTAAAGAGGCATTCACTAAACAAGGACTCCCTGTAAGATAAAAGAGAACCTAAAGCCAAATTCAAACCCTGTGCTCCTTGAGGGCAATTGCAATGGAACAAAATTTAGCTACTGTTATGTAGGTATTAGAAGACTGAACTTCTAAAATAAAATATGACACATCCTCTTTAGTCCAACCTAAATACTCAGAAAGGAGGGGAGTTACTAGCATGGAGTACAAGCTATCATAAAAAAGGACAATACAGCACTACAGAAGGACTTGTTTTGATGGCTTCATCGGGGCTTAGACATTAATGTTCTGAGAGGGGGACAATACTACTGTACCTTTCCTGCAGCACCCTATGGGATAAGACTAGAAGAAAGACTTAGAAGAAACAGATAGAAGATTTTAAAATATATAATTAGGTGTAGAGAAAGCCCTGCAAAGTGGATCTCTGTTGCCATGGTTTGAGGCCTTAAATTTGTGTCTCTGCCGCTTAAAGTGAAGGACTCCTTGTTTGGCCTCTATAAAGTTTTTTTCAGAACCAGAATGGTCAGAAATTCAATTGAAAGAGTGTATTAGGCTAAGTCCGTGGATTTACCTTTTTTCAGTGCAGAAGTGATTCTATCAACAAAGATGGACTGCACTGGGGCCACCCCCAAATATAATTTCTGATCATTTCATTGTGAGTTTCAACAGAGGCAAAGCCAAGCTCTGGATGGAGAGATGTGATAGGCATGCAGCGAGAGGCCCGGGGGAGGTTCTTAAAAATGTTATTTGAATCGCTTCCATTGCACTCAAGTCTTTCTAGAGACAGAGCTGTGCAACAGATAATGGGAAGTTCAGCACCTTTGCCCTGAAAAGCTTGACAGCAGCTGGAACAAAATTATGGAGTTTGCATCTGGCAAAACTCATTAGAGCATTTGAAAGCTTCTGGGCATGCATTGAGAGGTCACAAGACTGATATCTCCAAGCAGAGGAGGACTGAAAGTAGGCTCCCAAGCCTTGGTCAATTTGATATGTATGTGGCTGGTGCTCCAGGTGTGATGGCAGTTTGCACAATAGAGAGTAAACAGAACCATACTTGTTTTGGAATAGCTGATTTTGAGTTCTTCATCATAAAAAAGGGCTTGCAGAATTCATTGAAGGTCAATCATATTAATGAAAAGAATACTTCATCATTGGCCTATAATAAGATGCAAATAAGGTTGTTGCCTAGCGTGGGGGGTGGGGATGAGACTCACTATTGGACACGGATTTTATGATAGAATCAAACTGAAAATTAGACAAAAGTGAGACAAGAATACACCCTTGCCTTAACTGCAAATAGATGTTTTCCTGCAGCATTATAATCAAATCTAATAAATGCTAATCTATAGAGAAGGCCGCTAGTTTCCTCCACAGCCTCATTCTAAAGATCAAGTTGAAAGCAGCATTGATAAAAGCATTGATAAAAGCATCATAAAGTATTCCTCTTGGGTGGCTGGAATATTTTTTTCCAACAAATGGTGCCATCTGGCTGGAAAGCCAGCTTGTTCCCCAGCCAATATCTTCTCATGCATTACCTAATAAATATATTTCGCATAGAGATGTCTAGCATACAGTTGATTAGCCATGCTTAGTAGGCTGATGAGGCAGTAACTGGCCAGGTTCAGCATATCTCTTTTCCTAAAAAAATGAAACTATCATTGCTTGGCCCACTCTTTAGGCATCTGCAAAGACTGATTGATACAGATAAATAAAGAGGCCAAGCAGGAACCTACCAGTCTCTATTGGATTTCAAGAATCCTGTTGAAAACAGAACATCACCAGTTGGTTTACCACTTTTCTGTTGTGCTATGAGATTGAAGACCCCTGAGATAATAATAGGAGGCCAACTAGAGAAAGGATCTGAGATTAGGAGCGGGGGACTCAGATCACTAGAGACAGAACTAAATAGGTTGTGAAAGTGTTCATACCATGTTTTGTGTTGGACTGAGTACCCTGTTCCAGAAACATTGAAAGAAGCTGAGCTGGCAACAAGTTGTCAAAAAAAAAAAAAGTAAAGTTTCCCTCTCTGACAGCTTGTGCCAACCTCTCCCAATCAGCCATTTGCAAATCCATTTCTTCTTTTTCAACAGAGATTTAAATTCTTTTTCCAGGACACAACCAACATTCTGCAGAGGGGGTTCACTAGTCTGACTAAGAGCTCTATGTACTTCTTCAAGCTTAGCTTTAGCTGCAACACATTGTTTCTCATACAACAGGATTTGGAAGGCTTCGGATCAGAGTTGTGAACAAATAGCAAGTTAGACCTTCAAAATTTATATTAATTTTATATGGTATTACAAAATAATACAAAATACAATTAGTCATTTGTTGGTATAATTTTAAGGCTACACAGACATCTTTTGCACCACCTAAAGCTTGCTTACTTTCAGATAATTTTGAATTGTTGAGAAACCGGAATGCAGCATTTGCAAGTTCATCCATCCATTGATTTGAGGGTGCCTCTTCCATAATCTTAGGTCTCAGCCTTGACATGAAATTAACAGAATCTTATAGTAAGTAGCAAATGACCATTGTAAGGGCAAAAAGTTATCTTAAAACCAATAAAGCTAGGAAACAAATCTGGAAATATTATCATATAATTGAGTGTTCTGGAGCCCCTGCTTCTCCAGAAAAGAAGAGCATCTTCTGGTTTGCCAGGCATCAAGCATTTAAGATTGGTAAATCATATCTGAGTGCCAGCTGAGCCAGCCTCCTCCTCGTCACCATTCTTTATGCTCAGCAAAGCAGAGGGGTCAAAGCAATTTAAGTTTCCAGCAAAACTCAGTCTTCTGACATCTCACCAGCATTCTGTGCCTTTCAGCATCTGGCACGTGGGATGTCCACTTTGTTCCACTTAATACTAAAGGCAGCCCTGAAAGGCCATAATCAAGCCATGCTGGCTAGAGTGAATGGGAACTGTGGGCCAACACATCTAGATGATGCGAGGTGAAAGAAGCAGACCTGTGGGCAAACAATTTTCATCATGCCCTGTCAGATTAGGTCAATTATGTCAGAGCTGCAGCAGGTAGCAGCTTCTAGCTGAACTTGGAAAAAGAAAGCAGGGTTGACCTTATTTGATACTTGGATGAAAGACAGCAATGGTAAACCAGTTACCTATTGTTGCCAAGACAACTATATGGATGTGTCAGAATCTAAATAGATTCCTAATTTTTACCATAATATCTGGCTTACTTCAGTGAAGAACTAATGCAGATAAAAGAGATGACTACCATTGCGTCAGCTGCAAAGTACAACGATGCCAAATGTTATTTATTTATTTATATTTATATTTATTTAACAGATCTATGGAGCCACCCATCTCATGAATGTGACTCAGGGCAGCGCAAAATGAAACAAAATTATTAAAACAAAGTCTCAAAATGGTGACATAAAGATGATGACATCACCCCGTAAATGCCATGATTGTGGTCTTACTTCCTGATGACTGACAGATAGGTAAGTCGTACTTACTCCCCCAACAGATGCCCTGGATAACTGTGTTCCTGACATTTGCATTTGAAAGGCACAACTATTTTATAATAAAGCACAAAAGCATAAAATTTTAAAGTAAACCTGAGAAAATGCCAACAGCTATTTAAAATGAAACAGAGTGCTAAATGAAAACACGTGATGTCTGAGAACAGGACCAAGCTAAAATAATGCGGAAAGACAAAGAGAAATTCTGACTAGGGGATAGAAGCGAGCAAAAAAAAAAAATAAAAATTCCTTTTCAAATCCAAAACAAACTGAAGTCTATACATAGAGCAATTTTATTAAACCTTATTGAATTAAGGGAGCAGCTTTTATTTCCATAGATTTGTCTGTTTTTTTTTAATGCATACTTGGAAATTTTAAAAATAGAAGATAAAATTAACGATAGGCTACAGGAAATCAGATGTCTATTCTTTATTTATTAGATGCTTTGTCTGTCAAGTAAAAAGTTTTTCATGTTGATTATGAAAATTAAAACTATAAAGAAGTGATACTTCGAGCTTTTAAAAAATGGATATTATGGCCAAATGCCGAATGCAGATAAAATTACCCTGGGCTGGAAAGTAAGGAAATGAACTATTTACTTCAGTCCACAAGGGGTCTGACTGGAAGAAGATGAAGAACCAGAAAAAGAAAGCTGAAAGGCAGTTGAGGAGTAATTCAGGATGAGTGAAAAAGCCACTTCAAATAAGTGAATTTGGGTGCCGTGGAAGTGCAGGTAGGAGGTATTATATTATTCTATAGATTTTGTGCTGCTGCAGAAGTAGCCTGGCAATGGGAGGAGTCCTGGCCCTCCTGACCAAACCTTTCAGTGCTGCCTCCTCCTTGTGCAGCTTCTGGTTTGAGGTTATGTAGTTCTGCTGTCACCACCCACCTTCTGGAGGGAAGGAAATATTTTGCCCATGTTCCTCCAACCTGAGAGAAATAGGGGCTCTCACAGTCTGCAATTCCTTGCCAGTAAACTGGGCATAATAATAATTATGGTTACTATAATAATGATGGTGATATTGGCGAAAAATGTCATGTGTAGCATCATTTCCTAGTCCTAATCCCTTTGAGGTGTATAGCCTGAGAACAACAGTTGGATGAACTGTCATTGATAAGTCATAAACAGTGCTGCAAACATCAATCTCCCATAAAATGCTAAGGGGAGATTGGACACAAATCCAAGATAGGTGGGATCTGAGACACAAAAAAGTTAGAGCAAAACATACATAGACCAGATTTGAACAGAATATCATAACTTTCTGACATATATGTACATCAGAGGCAATTTCTGAAAGGCACCTTCAAAGTATCAGAACCCACAAAGCAGACCAGCGTACCTTAAAAACAGAGGAATCTGACTACAAATCCTTGTCTGTAACATTTAGAGAAGACAGATTTTCCCCCAACTCACTCTAGCTAAACCTGACTAATCTCTAGTTCCCCTAGATTGCAGCCTTTAATCAAAGTTTTTGGAGCACTTCCTCTTAGCTCCTGCTGGTTTCCTAGAGATTTTTGTGTCTCCAGTCAGCTCCTTATCTCACCTCTAGCCTAGAGACATGTTGCTCTGCATTTCCCATAAGACCCAGACAGTTCGTTCTGTTCACCCAGAGCCTCCTCTTTGCATGCATAAAAAAACGTTGTTCCTTGAACATTGTGGGGGGTTTAATTCAGTACCTTTCTTCATCTCCTGCCCAAGGGAAACCTAGCTTTGCTCTGATCACAGTTTCCTCTCTCCCTCTCTCTCTCTCTCTCTCTCTTTGGAGCATTGCTTCTTTTGCGCACGCACGTGTGTGCACACTTCCTCCTCCTGGAAACTAGCTCGCACCAAAATCATGTCACTGTTTCCAGTCTTCATCTTGTTTACATCTTTCAGCAGCCTTCCCTCCTCTTCCCTCCAGTTATTCTTTCTCCTTGGTTCCACATCTCTCTGCTATTTCTCCAAACAATCCCAGGACAAGCTTTTTTAAAGATAAGAGTAGGAGCTGAGAGGGCTGAAGGGTCTCCCCTTGGTTTTGCTCAGACAAAACTCCTTCCCCTCCACCTGCCTTCTGGAGATCAGGATTCCCCAGACTCCAAGCCTTTGTTTTCCTTAGCCAAAAGAAGGGGCTGTGGATGATGCCTAATGTACATGCTTGCCCTTGAACTCATTATGGATTCTCCTGACTGTTTTCTCAGGCGTACAAATTTAATAAATAAATGAAATAAAATCTGGGATCTGTGTATTGGCTGTCTAATTGAATGAGGAGGAGAAAATGGGCTACCATGAGTTGCCTTGTATGAACGTGGGTTTGCCCATTCACTACAGCTACATAGGAGCAGAACAGGATTTTATGGTAAAAGTACCAAAATACTTTGACCCAGTTTGCAGCAAGGGATGCATCTAGAATAGATGCTGTTCTGCCTCAAGCTGCAAATATCTTGTGTCAGCCCTAAATAAATTACAGCAGTTTACCCAATATTCTACACTAAAAAACAAGAAAGGGGTGGGATTTCAAGTAGAAAATAAAGACTGTGCCATGGTTACACTCTGAGCCAGGTTCTAATGGAAAGCAAGGGAAAGAGGGAAAGAGGGGAGAGAGAGAGAGAGAGAAAGGGAGAGAGAAAGTTTAAACTAGGAGGTAGTACAACATTATTGCCCAGCACTCTCTGGAATAAAGGCAAGTGTCTGGGCAATATAATCATATGGGAATGTTTCAAATGCCTCATTACTTTTTCTATTTAGAAAAAAATATTGAGAATTTCTGAATTAGCCCAGATTAATTTAGCAGACTTGGCTGGAATTTGGGGGGGGGGGGGGGACCATTCCAGAAAAAGACAGTGGAAAAATCTTTTCTGTGCCTAAAATCTGCCCAGATGTGTCCATGTAGATATCAGTCTTACTTGCAGGATGCTTTCCTTTATTAATTTAACTACTTTTATAAATAGATGAAGAAATACCTGTGACCTTTATTATATTTGATTTATTCATAAGTAATTTCAAACGATGCTAAGAGATCAATATTAATAACTCCCAATGCTCTTCCTATCCCAAAGCATCAAATTTTCTTTGCATTAGAAAGCACCTCACAGAGGATGCACTGAGTCAGCTCTCCTAATGTCAAAGTCTCCAAAGCTCAGCTTTTGGGATCAGGACCAGCTCTTCAAAGGAAAATGTGGGAACAGACATAACCGCCCCCCCCCAGTGCTAATTTCACTAGTAACTACTCCCCTAACCTAGTTCTCTCCCCAGAACCTCAGCCCCTCTCACCTGATACACCTTCCATGGCTCTTGCAACAACTGCTAGTGATTAACAATGCGAGGAGATAATTGCTTTCTTGCCCTTCCCTATCTGTTTTCTCCCAAGCAGCTACAGTGACTTCAATGAAAGCACAACCACATTTTTCTCTGCCTCTCTCACTTCCATCTCTTTCTTTGCCCATCTGCCTCTCCCCCTGCCCCTCCCCCCAAACACACATTCACACACTGCTTTCAGGAGCCATGAGAAATGTAATTTCCCCTGGGCAATAATATACATGCTAATGTCAAGAGCTTTGGAAAACTGAAGTATATGTGTAATTAATAAGGCCAGCCCAAGATGTTCTGTTGCCTGAGGAAAATGACACGGTGCAGCTGCCTCCAAATTGACATGCAGAAGTGAAGTGTATGATGCCATCTGAATTTAGTATTTATCATCCCTTCAAGCGATTGAACATGAAGCCCTAGATCTTGATAATTTAACATGAAAGTGAATCTTCATTCATTTCTCTGGAACTTGATGGATTCAAAGAGCAAAATGTTGATTCCAAATCATTTTGAATCATTATGTTTTTTTTTTCCTTTGCAGCTTTACTAGGTTCACAGAGAACCAAAGAAAGACTGAAGCAGATCAAGAAATCAACAAGAAGTTTTTACAAAACAAAAAATGATGTAGGTCAATGTTACAGCGGTCTAATGTTCATAATTCCATAAAAGCATAAGGAGGCAGCATGAAATTCCATTCCTTCCAAAGACACTGGATTTATTGTGAAAGCAAAATATGAAATTATTAAGTAGCATGGTTGCCTAATACCTATACTACCGTAGTACCATGGGAGACAAACTGCCATTCTTTTCCATGTATTGGGATAAGAAGTGCTCTGGACAATGTAGAAGAACTCACAGAAGTTCACACAGTCAACCTTTGGATTCATGTAGAAGTTGTAACATGGACTTTTCCATACGAATTTGAACTTGGTCTTACATTGCCAGATGATACTGAATGATGCAAAATTGCTCTGGCTCCTCTATCACCAGAAAAGTAGGCCTAATCTGTGGTTCCTGTAGCATAAACCTATAGAGTGGGATGATCATAACCTGGCAAACATTCTTTTTTTTTTATGTATGAAGTTTTCTAACCCTGTCTAAACTCAAAGTTCAGTCCACCATCTAATTGACATACTTCAGCTTTCTCTCAAGATACAATGGGATGATGTTTTCTGTCGCACAGAGTCTCCAACCTCCAGATGAATGGGAATGGTAGAGTGGAGGAGCTGTCAGCCCTGTTTCCATTACATGCAGCGGCCTGCTGTTTAAAGTAAGTGCTAAATATGGTTGCTAGCTTCCCATTAAATCCCAAAGTACTTTATTCATCCCAGGTTTTATTAATCAATGTATCAATCAACGCAGCAATCAAGTGATATACAGCTTTCAGAGCAACCCAGCCAAGTCTGATAAAGAATTTTTGTTATGCAAATATCACTGGCAAAATAAGTTTCACCTGAAGAAGAAACTCCAGAAGAATTTGATTTGACCAACCTTCAAAAACTGAGATAGCCGTACATAATCTTGCAAAACAAAGAAATGATGTTCTCAGGGATGCAGCATGAGATACTGGTGCTTTCTTATAATGCAGTCCATTTTGTGATCAGCCTTGTCATATTGCCCAGGATTTGACTAATGCATTGGCTGGCAATGTTTCTAGGGCTTAACTCTTCCCTCCTTGTTATACACTGAGAAGACTTTGCTTCTTTTATGCTAGTGATGAAGCATTAGATGTACATGGAGAAAATACAGTGTCCCCAGGGCTGAAATCTCCCTTCCCGTGCTGTACCAAATACCTGTTTGACACTGCTCCTCAAGGTGCTGGAACTACTGGCAGCTGTCTGGTGGGCTGCCAAGACTGCTCTCCTCCTGGAGAACAGGAGACAGGAAGATGCTTGTGCATCTTCTTTCCTAGCACATTTGGTCTTTTAAGTATACAGACAGATGAATAAGAGGGCATGAGGGAGGCACGTACAATGCCTAGACAGCCATTTCCCTGCTCTCATAATACTGGAATCCATGGTCTCCCAATGAAGTGCTTCTTTACATAGTCCACACTTAAACTACACAATTTGCTATCAGAGGATGAATGGGTGGGCACTATTCGGACAGCTTTAAAAAGAGCTTCAACAACTTCCTAGAGGCATGCCATTAATGTAATTCCCTTACCAGCTGACAGACACAATATACATTCTTGCATACAGAGTGCAAACATTCCCTCAAGTGAGACATTGCCCTTGGGCATATGCAGACTCAAATCACTCATCTCTTCTTCTGCTGGAGATAGAGGAAAATTGTGTATTAAAGCTAGTGCTGAACTCGAGGGAATATGTGAACCAAGGGTAAGAAGCACAAGACTAACATAATTCCCCATCAGTCTCTGATTAAAGTTTGCAATTTCTAAGAGGTGAAAAGTCCAAAACAAATGAAGGAGAGGAACGGATGCTTCAGTTACGGCCATTTCTATAGAAATAGGTAAAACAAATAGCCAGCAATCTGCACTAGGCTTAATTCGTTTTTCCTTTTTTGTGGTGCGAAGCCAAGCCTCAAGTCTAATGTTCTTATTTCTTTGTATAAATTAAGAAGCTAGTGTATAAACTTAATAGTTTATTTATTTATATTTATTTAGTCATTTATACAATTTAGAGACCTCTCAACGACTCTGGGCATTGAGCAACCTAAAGATGACATATAAACCACCACCACCCTATCTAACAGGTGCTCAACTGTCACCTGCCCCAGAGCCTGGGAAGATAGCCAGGTCTTCAATAACTTCTTGAACATCATCAAGGGAAGTCTTCTGGATCTCTGGGGGGATATTCTGGGGGCAGGCACTGTGACAGAGAAGACACGTTTCTTGGATCCCACAAGATGACACTGCTTAACTTGATGGAATCTGAAGTTCACTCACCCTTGCCCAATCTCACCAGATGGACAGAAACAACCAGAGACAGATGGTCCCTCAAATAACCACCTTTTATTTATACATCAGGATGTGGTTGAAGATATCAAATTTTCTCTAGAATTTGAAATGTTACATTGAAACACCTAACCAGTGTCTTTTTATGGAATAGCATTTTTAAATTATCTCCTCAACACTGAATGTTTGCATTTTAATATTTAAAATTAAAATGCGCTACATTTTATATTTTATTCTTTTTAAATAAAGTTTGATTTTGTTTGTCACTAGTGAATTTTTTTTTTCTCCCTAAGGAAAAAGGAAAGGCTGAATCATTTAGGAACATACATCTGCACTACATGCCAGAAGGTTGCAGCATTATTTTTATTATTATTATTATTTGCTTTTTTTTTTTTTTTTTTGCTTTTTTAATTATCAGAAAGACAGCACAAGTTTTGAAAGCCTTATGTCTATCACACCATGGTTACATAGTGAATGCCAGGTGAGACACCCCTTGGAAAATAGGTGGTGGCAGCAGGAACTAATAAGCTGCTATCCCAAAGTAGGAGATGGGAGCAGGGTATGAAGACCCGGTGGGCTTTTGGGAGAAGAGGTTTGAGACCTTCAGCCACCCTACTGGCTCAGCCAATGTAGAGAACCAGGGAAATAGCCTTGAAGCAAATATTCAGAACCCATTACATAAACAAAAAGGACAGATACGTGTAGCTCAGGGTTGAACTGTGGAGTCCTTGGGGTTCTCTGAGCTTGGTTCTTTTCTTGCAAATGTTTCATTACCCAGCTAGGTAACATCTTCATCTAACCCTAACCCTAACCTTAACCCAAGCAGTCAACATATGCTAATCAATGAACTACCAGAAGAGCAAAACAGAACCCCCACCCCCACCAGCACTGGCAAAGCAGGCCACAGCAGTTAAATAGAGAGCAAACCCCAACCCATTTTAGCACTGAAGATGTTACCTAGCCAGGTAATGAAACATTTGCAAGAAAAGAACCAAGCTCAGAGAACCCCAAGGACTCCACAAAAAGGACAGAAGCATTCCTTAAGTCCTGGGAGGAGAGATAGTATTAAGAAGAGACTCAGGCTGACTCCCCTCTCACTCTCTAGGGTATAAGAGGGAAGGGAGGAAAAGCACAGTCAGATTTGTGAGATTCTGATACTATAGCCTATCTCAATAAAGTATAGATCTAGTCTACCTGTGGAGTCAGTTTCCTGATCTGGTCCACCTCATAGGACTGACATCCAGTCACTTCAAAGCATAAGTAGGGAAAGCCTACTTGTTTTGATTGCTGTGCATAATCTTCCATATCAGATGCAATATGTGTCTTGACAGAAGTTGCTGGGGAACCTGCCAGCATGCAGTTATATCCCTGTGGCATCATGTTGGGCATTGTGCTACAAGAGATCATAGGCCTCTGGTCTGTTTCAGAAGAAAACAATTTTCAAACAAACATCAGGAAGACGGTAGCTCATCCTGTCACAGATCAGCCTGCAGAGTGCTCTGCCCCATCTACCGATGCAGAGATATACATAGATCAAGAAAATTATGCAGATATCTTCAAAGACTAATTGATCAGTATTAACATAAGTATACCTTATGCCATGTGTTATAACTTATGATTTGTTTTCCTGCTTGTAATCAATAGCAAATCATTTCTTTGAAAAAAATAGGCTGGGGTAACACAGAGCCAGTGTTGGTTTTGTCCTAGTCAGCAGTTAAAAATAAAAATGGTAATGTTAATGAATTAATGAATTGATAAAAAAGCTAAAGGGGTTAAAGCCTAACAGCCCCAAATGGCCACAGTTCAATGAAAAGCACACACTGCACAAAAAATCCCACTTCAATTCCCAATATCGCCAAGAAGAGCTAGTATGCTGCGGCCAATTGCTTAGACCAGTGTTTCTTGACCTTGGGAACTTTAAGATGTGTGGAATTCTGGGAGTTGAAGTCCACACATCTTAAAGTTCCCAAGGTTGAGAAACACTGTCTTAGACTATCCAATGGTTTCACTTTAAGACAGCTTCCATATTATATTGGGTTATATCTATAAGGAAAATTTTTGAGATAATTCTCCAGTTCATTCACTGGGGTCTGTATTTAGCATGGTATGTAATGTATGAGTAGAATCCATATGATTAAGACAATCTAGGGAGACAGTTCAGATCTAAAAGGAGAAGCAGACTTTATTAACCAAGCGAAGTGCTCTGATAGAAAACCTGCATCTCTGAGCATTCTATCCTGAGGGAAGGAAAACATGAGAAATGGAAGTACTCAAGTCTTCCTTAGGAAGCAGACTGAAGAGGAAGTCTTGAGATATCAGTCTTCTACTCAGGGGATAATAGAACAAAGACAGAAAGAATGGAGAATCCTTTGCTTTTTATTTCCACTCCTATTGCCCTTGGTAGTCAATAGGATAAAAGGTACAAAGAATCAATGTTTCTGGAGCTACATCTCCAACATTAGGCAATCATGTTTTTGCAGTAGTGGAAAACATTTCTCCCCATGAAAGGCAAAAACATACAAAGGAACAGCATTCAGTCAAGGTCAAATATCAGTTTATCTAGTACTTTTTTCCTAAAACCACAATTAACTTTGACACAGTGAGTAGGGATGATAAAATAAAACAGTGTATTAATTTACCTAACTGAGCAATCTTATGTACCAGTTCAGTTTCTTAAAGGGGAGTAATTAAATTAAAGAGTTTCTTAGAGCCTCTGAAAACGGTTATCATGGGCAGTAACAAAGGTATTGGGTAACTTATTCCATATTTCATACTTTTGGATCACGAGTGGGAGCCAAGAGATTTCTTGCAAGGGGGATAGATGGCTTGGGGTTAGGAGGAAAGCACACGCAGGCAAATAAAAGCCAGGAAAAAAATTATTAATGTAGAAGGAAAATGAGGGTTGAAAATCTTTGCTGATTTAGTTATTTATTTATTTGATTTATATCCTATCACTTTGTTTATACAACATTCAAGGTGGCTTATAGCAATAAAAAAAAATAAAAATTATAAGGCAGAATAAAAACAATACAACTAAAATCAGGGCAACATTTAAAATCAATATCATTAAAATCAAAATCACTGTGTCTAACAAATAAAAGCTTGGGGGAAAAGTTGGATTTTCACACTTTTCCTAAATACTGGGAGAGAAGAGATCTCCTTTCACCAAGTACAATTTCTGGACACTTTCCAAGGGCAGCTCCTCATTGCAAGAGGGGATGGCACCAACATGTGGCATCTTCTGAGTGTGGATCTCTAAGTCTAGTCAGCTCAGGATGGGTCACAGCTGACACATTAGCCATAATAGTGCAAATGTGCTTCTAACTACAGCTGTCACCTGAAAACCCTTTGATAGCTAAGGATAAAGGAGCACTTTCAAGCTGCAAACCTGTTCTTCCTGGAGGAGTGAAAGCCTACCCAAAACAGTTTTCATTTCATGTCCAGAGTCCAGTGTTCTCCTTACTCACAGCCCCTTTGTCTTATTGGGATATAATTTCAGCTCATTCTCCTTCACCCAGCTTATTAGTGAGTTTAAGCAATATTCAAGGGTGCCAATTACCTCTTTGAAATTAGTTGGTAAGAGGAAATAGAGATTGGTGTCATCAGCAAACTGATGGGACCCCTTTCCAAAATTCCAAATGATGCACCCACTCCCAGCACAGATATTAAAAAGCACAGAGTATAAAATAGAGCACTGTGGAATACCATAGGTCAACAACAGCCCCCAATGCCACCTTCTAGAACCATCCCAAAAGAAAGAATGGGATCATTGCAGAACTACCCAAGGATGGCCTAGAAGGATACCATGACTGATGGCATCAGAAGCTATTGAGTGATCCAGAACTAGCATGTTACACTCCTCACATCCAGTTGCTGGTAGAAATCACCCACCAAGGTGACCAAAGCAGCCCAAGTAAAATCCTGGTTGATCAGCCAGGATTGAGCAAACAAGTCATGGTTCTCACTTCTCCATATACCCTGTTCTCATCCTTGAGATGTACAAGTTGAAAATAATCCATGTGAACAGAACAAGCAGTTTCCAAGTTTACCTCCCTATGACCTGACCTAATACTGGAGTGTACGTTTAGATGCTTCTAACTGACCTTGTCTGCAAAGAACAACAAGAATTGTTCACAGCAAATTGCTGAGTATTATGGCTCCTCTCCGCCAGTATTTGAAGGAGATTCCTCACAGTATGCAGAAGCATTAACTCTGTGCAGAGATAGAGAAGTAAACCTTCTTTACTATATCCACTGCCATGGAGTGAGTTTGCAAATGACCCTTAAGAAGTAATAAACCCTGTGATCCAGGAAAACTGTTTTGCCCCAATAATTCCTCCACTTGCACTCCACCTCCTGTACTAGTCTACTTCATTGCTTTGCTCTCCCTGGTGGACTGAGATGTCACTAATGCTCTGCTGGAAGGAAAGGGGCACATAGGAATAAGTATGCTAACTGCTTAGGCCATCTCTCTGTTCTACCGTTCAGCTAGGGCTTGAACACTGTTTCCAACAAACAAGGCAAGAAATTCCCCAGTGCTTTCAGGAAACCATGCAAATCTGTCAGGTGCCCAGGTCAGACATTTCAAACAGTCATCTATCCCTGCAGAGATTTATAGCAGACAACAGTATAAAACTGATCACAGAGTGATCTATCCATGTCAATGGAGTGGTAATCAACTTCTACACTGTCAGATCATCAGCTCTAGGCCAGCAGAATACTAAATCCAGCATACAGCTAGATAGCAGAAGATGCAATCTGTATACAGACAAGTTGCACTTGAGAAATCTTCAACAGTCTTCACCCTGCAAAGGAGCTGGAAAGTCTGTTGTTACCTCTGCCACAAGGTATGGGTTTCAGCAGGCACACAGTGTGGTCATCAAAATTATAGATCTAAGGAAGATTTGGTAGTACAAGACTTGAGTGATTAATGGCCACTAATGTGTGATTCCTTATGGCAAAGAAAAAGCTGAGTGCAGATTTGTATCACAGGGTGATCAGCAAAAATGAAATAACTACAAATAAACAAAAATGCTTTCATTTGTGCAAAGCCAGGATTTGATACAAGTCATTGCATTTTGAAGTTTCCAACTTCAACCAATTAAAATAAAATCTAAAACTCCAGTTGCTAATGGTTGTAATGGAGCCAGAAGAGTTCTGGTTATGTGCATGGTCTAACAGGAGAAGTCAAGAGCTCAGATTCCATGCTGCAGTCCAGAGAAGGCCTTGTCCCTGGGTGTTAGCACGCAGGGTAAATTTGCATTCTCTGTAATCATCATCATCATCATCATCACCAGCATTTCTTAGATTGGACTGAGATGCCTGTCATTCTGAACTGGATTATGGACTGCTTTAGATTTTTCCTAAATAAAAGGGACAGATATGCATCAAATGGTGCCAATATAAGAATACAATTTTACAAGCAATTTCAGGTTCACTGCAAGTTTCCTGTAATGCGAAACGAACTGAGTCTCCAACAACATACTGAATGCCCATTCCACATAAGTTACTTTCCAACAGTTAATAAACTGTGAATGGAAAGCAATGTGTTATAGTTTCCAATTTAAAAAGATTTAATAGCATATTTAAGTTATAATTAAAAGCTCTGTTTAACACTCTTGGTTGTAAATCCTCCAGCTGCCAGCACTTAACCAACAAAGTATCTCAATTCAATATACAAGGGTTGGGGAGCTCAAATCTTGAATTATTGTTATACACACAGTTATTTTTAATTAATAAAAGCAAGTGATTTTATGAAAAAGGGAGCAGGAACTCATCTAAAGAGGACTTAGGCAATGGGTGATCCTAAGGGAAGCATTTCTTCTTGCATTAAAAAAAACAATAATGAAAAAAAAATAAATAAAAAGAATTGAGAGTCTTTTTAAAAACCCCAGTAGACTACTTAATTATAGCCCTGGTGAAGAAATGAACTGAGACAGCAGTTTTGTTGCTCTTTCTCTTCTAGAAACACTTAGCATTAAAGGCAGATAGTGAAGTAGACAACTAAGGTGGCATGTGGTGGCAAGGACAGAAGAACTGTCCCTTAGGATCACCCATTGCCTAAGTCCTCTTTAGATGAGTTCCTGCTCCCTTTTTTATAAAATCACTTGCTTTTATTAATTAAAAATAACTGTGTGTATAACAATAATTCAGTCATATCAGCGCTATGGAAATCATGATTCTTGGCAAATAAACAGTATTACGTTTCAATTGCTGATCTACTTGGCGACATATCATAGCAGCAAAATCTGGATTCCACTCACCAGTTAGGAGCCATGTATCCCAATACTGTTGACCTAAATTCTCCAGAGGTGTCAAAATCTGTATAAATGAAGGCAATGGGGAGAAGTGATGTTACCCATCTCTTCACTTGATATACCACTGTAGCCTGAAGGGAATTTTCCAGAATACTTTGTCTTGCGAGATTTAGTTAAACATTTGTATACATGTCATTTAGGATTAAAAGTTCACCTAAAAGTCAGCCTAGGAGAAGGAAATGGCTGATTCCAGGATAATTGGAAGCAAACTATTTACACCTCTAGCACAAACAATGATTAGCCATCACAGAATGTGCATTGTTAGACAAGTCATTATGTCCTGTAAATAGCAATTGTTAAGCAAGTACATATCATGTACACTTGGCATAATTAACCTATAAAATCCTGGAGTTTTGGAAGTCACTCAGGAGCTCCACCTGGACCAGCTTTGGTCTAGGAGCAGTCTTCATCACAAAGTAACTTGGGTTCCCCCTTTTGGTGATGAGAATAACCTTCTCTCTTCCTAATATACAGTAGGTAAATGTAGTCTTGGAATTCTTCTGAATGAGGGAGGGATATTGGGCAGCACAAGGAGTTTGCCCTTCTTTCTGTCAAGTGCACAGCAGAGGGCAAGAGGGCCATTTGGCACAGTTAACATCTTTGCCCATTATACTGCATGTCAGTGGCAGACAGAGAAAACCATACAACAGCCTCCTGAAGTTTTCAACTACAGCTCTCACAATCCCTTGCCAGGATAGCCCTCAGTCAAGAATTATTATTATGGTTCAAAAAATACGAAGATGACCAAGATACCTACTCCTGTTATGTGTCATTTTCATAACAGTGGCAACAGCAACAACAATAGCAACAAAAGTTAGTGGATAAAGACTCCCTGTTTGGAAACAGCTTCACAATGGTAAAGGCACTTCATCATAAAAATGCTGAGTCTATTAATCTGAATAGATGAATTTGGCAGGCTTCATCTTCTCAGAAGATGCAAAAAGGTCTGCAATTTTTATTCAATTTTGCCAAGTAATTGAAAAGTTATTGGCAGTTATCATGTCCCTTTCTTTTTTTTAAAGAAAAGTATAAACATTCCTAGCTGGTAATGATGAAAAATAAGTATGTAGAACTCTTTCGATGCCTTTTCCAGGGTTCAGCTGGAAAATAAGTCAGGGTTGGGCTGAAATCAGCAAGAAATTCCAGAGCTAATAAAAACCATGGGTGTGTCTATGAGGTCACCAGGACACAAACTCAACTTGAAGAAGACTGTACTTTTTTTCAGCACACACATACACCCCTCCTCCCCCATGCCTCTTTATCTAGAATCTGTCTGGTTCTATTCTGTTGCCCAATTGTAGAATTGGGTTGGCTGGGTTGAGGGACAATGACTGGTCCAAAGTCAGTTTCCATGGCTGACAGTGGAACTGTATGTGGGTGTCCCTGGTCCTAGCTCAATACCTTAAGTGCTGCATCACATTGGCTACCACTTGGGACATTTAGATTCATGGAACATAATGCAAGTCTGGTGAATGTATAGCAATAAGAAATATAGTGTATGCTTCTAAGCATGAGAAGAAATAAGAAACTTGGTTGTTACAAACCACTTATAAAAGGCAAGGCATTTGTAAAGGTGGATGCTTTGATTCTTGTGATTAAAAACTAATTAATAAAGGACTTTGCATAGGGCTCCTATATCTGAGCTGTTAAAATCTGGATGGCCATGAGAGGGCAGCAAATGTACCCTAACTTTGCCCCATTTCTTTGCAGAAGCTACTTTCATATTATGAGTTCCTTTGCATGTTCCTATGCTGAAGTTGCAAATTTATTAGCAGCAGGTAATAAAACATTCAATCCTTATTCTGAAGAAGACAGCACGGTAGGACTACTCTCAGTGATCACAGTTACTCATCAACATAGATCCAGTAAGAACAGGAAAAGAGGAAGGAGGAAAATTCCTTCTTTGGGGAATTTGGGGAATATCTACCCCCAGAAAGTAAAGAGATGCTTTTATCTAGTTTTCATGCTGAAACAGGCCTGTTATAATAGAGGTGCATCATCTCTGATCTCTCAGAACCTGGCATGCAGCCTTCATTAGAGCCTCTCCCAAAGTTTCTGCAGCACCATAATGATTAAAGAGTCTGCCCACATTTTGGACTGCACCCCTGGCACTCCAAAGGCCATTGTGGCCCTCTGGTCTGCAAAAACAAGTGCATAAAGATGGCTCCAGAATTTTTGAAGAACAATGGAATCCAGTCTAGACCCACTTAGAAGGACTCCTTATAAAGAAAGGGGGAACCACTCTAATCCTCCCATAGCCTTCTTTTTTCCCATCTCTTCCTGGCCCTCTTCGCCTACTACCACTCATCTGTGATCTTCCTCACTAAGGAATGGCAGCTGCTGCAGATTCTGTACTTCTAATCACTTCAGAGTCATTGATCCCCAACATTCAGCACTTCTCCTAACTGCTGAATTAGTCCTCTCCATGCCTCCTTGAGTTGGCAGAAAAATGTGCCTGTGTAATTTGTACTTCCCTGACAACTGAGCTGCAATCTGCCTCTGTGAGTGAGGCACGTGAAAGGTGTTCTTCCAACTTTATTGAGGGACAATTTAAAGGCAACACTAGGTTCCCCTGGCTATGTTTCCACTCCCAGTCAGTTTCAGCAGCCTACAGGAAAAATTACTACCAGCTGCTGTCCTTAAAGTATGGTGGGGATGCAAGTGATCGGCTGCTGGCAGAGAAGGCTATTCAGGCTATTTCTGAACATGGGTCTAGAAGTCTAGACCCCTTATGTCCAAAAACAGCCCAGCTGATAGATTGGTGGAATGGGGAAAATGTATGGGTTGAAGTGGGAGGGAAGCCATGCAGTGTACCATCCTGGCCATCTTCCAATTCACCAGGCTATCAGCCAGGCTATTTTCAATCAAAATTTACCAGTTTCTCCATCCACCTGTCACTTTGGCAGAATTTGGGAACACTGGTCTTCTTAGAGACCACTAGATCTGTTATTAAATTGCGCTTTGCAAAGTGTGGATCATGCATTACGTGGCCGATGCCTCTGTGAAACCAGATCCCCGGTTTCTCCAGCAACCCAAGCCAAAATGGCCATGGAAGGGGTGTCCTCACAGCAACTTCAATTGACCAGTAGGAGCTTGGCAGTTGCTTGGTGTCATCACCAAGATCAGAGACACTGAGACATTGTAGATTGGTTGAGAGATGACGGAGAACACTCCTTTCAAAGTGGAACAGCTGTGGCCAAGCTTAGCCTGGTTGCATGATGGGCTGGGGATGAGACAAAGGCTGGAGCATGAGGACACGTCCTCTAAAAAGAAGCAGTGGGGCATCTTCATGCTGCCATTAGTAGAGCGTGATGATACATCCTGAGGGAGCAGAAAATGAGGCCAGCATGGAATTAGCTGCCTACATTGCGATCCCACGGCCTGCCCTTATTGCCTCTGTTTTGATGCAATTGCTGCATGGTGCCATCCTGATTATTAGAGGATGAAGGAGCTGAACTCCACAATACCTTCCTCTTCCTTTTTCTTTTTTTTTAAGTCATTTTTATTAAAAGTTTTTACATATATAATAAGAAATGCATTCAAAGAAAAAAATATAGTAAATGTGAAAAAGAAAAAAGAAAGAAGAAAAGGAAGGAAGAGACGAAGAAAAAAGGAGATAGAAAAAAATAAAAGAAAATAAAAGAACAGAAAACATGAATATATATGTGTGTGTGTATGTGTGTACACACACGCACACACAAACATATATACATATACACACGTGTGTGTGTGTGTGTGTGTGTATAGAAGTGGCGTCCAATCTTCCTCTCACCAGTTATACATACAATTCTAACCAAACCTCTTTCTCTAAGTTTACATCATAATTCCCTTCTTTCTATAACCTATTCTTTCTAATCATCAAAACCATAAGTCATAAAATCATTTTCTTTTTTATGCAAAAAAGTCTGTAAGGGGTTTCCAGTATGGATGAATGTCAGTAATGACCTTTCTCTAATCAAAGAAGTCAGTTTGTCCATCTCAGCAAGTTCTGTCAATTTCACCAACCATTCCTCCAGGTGGGTAAATGCCGAACCTTTCCATTTGAAATTCTGATTTAATTGCTGCATGGTGCCATCCTGATTATTAGAAGATGAAGAAGCTGAACTCCACAATACCTTCCTCTTCCTTTTTCTGACTGCCATCACAACAGCACTAAATGATAAACAGAAGTTCCCTGTTGTCTCAGATTTTCTTCTCCATTGCCAGCAAGAGCGAGCAAGCAGGTAGGTAAGCAGAATCCAGAATTCCATTTGATGCCAACTCTAGTTTCCAAATAATAAGAGTATTAATCACCATGGGACTTTGCAGCATGCTCAGAGGCCATGCATATGGACAGACATTCTGATTCAGGAAGTACAATGGGACTGACTTCTGGGTTGAACTAAGTGTGCAGCCTAAAAGGTTTTGAAATGCAAAAGGACATTGTGTTCAAGCAACTGATATTACTGCTTCATCCTAAACTCTTTCCTCATTAACTGTCCAGTTTTATATTGTGCATATTTTAATCCATTGCTAATATAGTGTTTGGCAAATACTAACATCTCATCTTACTGCATTAGTACCATCCTTGATGTATCATATCAGCTAATATTTCCTTTGTGTATATAAAGCTTCAGAACTGGAGGGTTTTTGCTATTCCTTTTCATTTCCTCAAAAAGCATTTTCTTGTAGCTTCCTTTTTGTTGTTGTTCATTCCTTGCAGATCAATTTTCTCAAAGGTTCACACATCCCCACTAGTGAATGCAAAATTTTGACAGGTGCATCATATTTTACAATGAGTTTTTCAACATGTGATTTCAGAGGTACAGCCTGTCAAAGCTGAAAGGCCTACAGTCTCATTGGGCAACGAGCTTTCCTAAATAGGTTCTTCAACTACGAAGATCCTGTTTTTTCTAGGTCCAGTGATGAGCAAGATGCAGCTAAATAGCCATCTTTTTCCTACTTTCCAGGTCAGAGTAACACGGAATGTTATCTGCTACCTTCCTGGTAGCAAATCCAACCAGGATATGATTGCTGGTAAATATGTGGCACGATCTGATTCCACTTCCTGTCTCTTATGATGGAAATAAGCAACTGGTGGTAACACCTAGCTGAGGTTGACCTTTGAAAAGATGGGCAGGCTCATACCTGGTTACTACTCAAATGGGAAACCACAGTGGAATCTTCAGTTGGAGGAAAGATTGAGTCTCTCTCTCTCCCTCCCTCCCTCCCTCCCTCTCCTGGAAATGGCAAACCATTTCTAAATTTTTGCCATAGTGAAGGGGAAACCTCCCCACAATGCTGTTTATGAGCAGAGACCACAGATCTGCTTGAAGTTCAAAGTTTTTTTGAATAGCGCTGGGGACAGACCACAAGGTTCTACCCACTTAAGGAGGGTGCAGACAGCTTCATATAGTTATATAATAAATGCTGACCATTAATGATGTCAAATGCCAATCAACTTAATTTTGATAACATGAGTTAGATTTTCAGTTTATAGTGAGAAGACACAGTTAATAAAGTGGAGGTTGGCACGAGTCAGCTTTTGCGGTTGGTTACTTCTTAGTTCCCATTTAAAAATACAAGTGCTGATTTAAGATGAACCAGCATCTGCAAATGCCTAAGCAAGCTATTTAGGAGGTTTACTTGAGTTCAGGGTTCTTGGTAGTCTTAAGGTCTTGGTTCAGGTATTTGCCTTACTCCTTAAGTAGACACACCCAAGGCTTGAACTCGACTTCAGACAGTCTTTACCTTTTTTTGCTATTGGCCAAGTTCTATTGTGGAGAAGTGGGAGACAGAGGTGGAATGCCAGGAAGTTTATGCTTCACTGTGTAATTGTTCTAACTATGCCCTAGATGGTGGTAGTTACTAGGGTAAGAAGTGGTTGATTATTCAAGAAAAAGAGATATTCAGTTAGTCTGCACCTATAAGGTTACATCCAGTTTACACACAACCTTTTAAGAAAGACATTGTCAAACTAGAGCATGTCCAGAGGACAGCAATCAAGAGGGAGCTTGGTAGGAAAAACTTAAGAAGAACGGTTGGAGGTGCTGTGTGTGTTTAGCTTGGAGAAGACTGCAGAGTGACACAATAACTGTTTCAAGTAACTGAAGGATTGTCACGTATAACATTCATTCATTCATTCATTCATTCATTCATTCATTCATTTATTTAAATGTATATGGCTGTCCACCTCTCTCAAAAACATAACATAACAATAATATAATAAATACAACTTAGCAGCCAAGCTAAAAACTATCCCAACCCTCAACGCAACCATCCCATGGCCTCTGTCACATATTCTGACTTCCATGCCTGGTGGCATAACCAAGTCTTCAAAGCTGTCCAAAAGGCCACTAGGGTTGGGGCTAATCTAATTTCTGGGGGATGATGCTTCAAAGACCAGAGGCCTTAACAGAAAGGGTTCTCTCTGGGTCCCACCAGGTGGCAATCTGTAATAGGCGGGACCCGTAGCATGCCTCTTCTGCCGGGCTTGATGGAACAGGTAGGCACAATCAGGGAGAGGCAATTCCTCAGATGGGATGGGATTGTTCAGAGTTGTTCCAGAAGGCAGGACAAGAAAGAATGAATTTAAATTACAAGCCATTAGAATTTGATTAGTCAACAGTGGAACCATTTGCCTCGGGAGGTGGTCGGGTTTCCTTCATGGGGAGTGTTTAAAGAGAGGCTAAGCTGATGTCTGTCATAAATAATGTAGTAGGGGTTCTGGCCAGGGAGTTGGACTAGATAATTTCCCAGGACCTTCTATAATTCTTTATGATTCTATGCTTACATATCACTATAAATGAGATTTAAGATTCAAATTTAGGATTTTCTCATTTCTGTGTTATTACTAAAATATTTCAACCTTCAGAGTAACCTTCCAGTTTGAAGCTTTAACATAAATCTCTTCTACAAAGTGCAAGTCATAAAGAAATTAAAACTAACCTTCAGGTGCTCTTGTATGAAAGCGCTACCAGCTAAACACAGGCTGGTACCAACAGGAAAAAGGGCATCTTCATTCTTGCCTGACATCTACATTCCTGTTCTTCAGACTTTTAAGCTGCAATCCTACACCCATTTTCCTGGGAGTAACCTATAATCCCACTTAATTCAGTGGGGCAGATTTGAATATGTGCATAAGTGTATTTGTGTGATGTGTGTACATGTGTGTCATTTCTATGAAATCCAATGTTAAAGATATAGCTCATAGATAGATAGATAGATAGATAGATAGATAGATAGATAGATAGATAGATAGATACTGGAACAATTGTTACTCTTGAATAGCCATTTTCATGGTAGCACTCCATCAAGACCCAGTTTGGGGTAGTGGTTAAGGCATCAGGCTGGAAACTGAGAGACCGTGAGTTCTAGTCCCACCTTAGGCACAAAGCCAGCTGGGTGATCTTGGGCCAGTCACTCTCTCTCAGCCCTAGGAAGGAGGCAGTGGCAAGCCAGTTCTGAAAAAACTTTGCCAAGAATCTGTAGGGACTTGTCCAGGCAGTCGCCAGGAATGAAGACTGACTGGAAGGCATGCATGCGCGCACACGCCACGAACAGCCATTCTAACAATGGAATGACCATTCCAGAAAATAACCACTCCTTACTCTTTTAAGAATCGAGAAAATACATGTTTATTATCCTAAGGAACAGTGGCGCATTAGTGGACTCATGGTACAATAAAACCTCAATTTAATGGACTCATTGGGGGATGGGTTCCATTATTCCCACAGGTCTGTTAAATTCACAATATATTGTTTGGGTCAACTCATGTCATTTTTGTTCTGCATAATCTTTGTTATTTGTGCACTCACTTGCAACTGAAGGTGCTGATTATCACTTTTAAAGCCCTACATGGCACAAGCCAGGATATTTGCAGGACCATGCGTCTCTGAGGGTTTCTGCTTGCTTCACCAGGTTTGACAGGGTAGCAAACAGTGTGATCTTGTGAGACTGAGAAAGATGTGTAAGCCTTCCCAGGTAGACCAGACAGGAAACATGACCAGATAAGCTAATTCTACTTTACTGTAAGGCTACATTAACAGAATCTTGCAAGTCTGAAAGTACAATTCTCCCGCCATCATTTTAACAGCCCAAAAACTAAGAGAGGGTTCCTCCTGAGCCTCTTGCTCCACCCACTATGCAGCTGTGGGCTATGTTCCCTCTTATCTAACCATTCCCTAGGCAGTGTCTCTTCGCCCTGTCTCCCAAGGTCATTCCTACATACTGTTCAGATGTGCGTGTTTTATGAAAGTATTATGCAGTGCCTTGGTTATCTGTTTATTTTGTCCATGCATTGTACTATTTTAATTGATTGTGTGTTTTTATATTGTTTTTGTATGTATTGTTTGCTACCCAGAGTTAAGATGGAGCGCTATATACATTTTCAAAATATATAAATAAATTTCCATGGTTGTCATAAAAGTGAGAAAAACATAATGTATATCCATACTATTTTGAATGCAGTGGACTTGTCTGTTATTTCAGATGTTTGGATGAAAATGATGTCTGTTGCATCTGATGTCTGTTAAATGGGGAATAATTGAATAGGCTTTTTAATTGTACTATCATTTGAAGGAATAATAGGTCATTGCATTATATACATCTCTGATGAAAAGGATTTAGTTTTGAAAATGTCAACATACCATTTTGGGAGTTTACCTACTTCAACATAAGAAAAAATGTAAAATTTAAAAATAAAACCTTGGGAATCCAAATGAAAATTATTACAGCCTTGTAACTAGAGATATCTCTTGCTGGATAAGACTCAGATTCCTTACTTGTGCTATTCCCCATTTTGTTTTCTAATCCAATCAATCATTTGGATTATAAATGAAATCTCTCTTTCAAGTAGTGCCCTCCATTAAGGCAGTAAGTGTTTTGTAATCAGTCTGGACATCATCCGCATCCTATATATATAAATATATAATCATGGTGATTTTAAAACCTTAAATTGGAAGAAATGCTGAAACTGACAGAATGCACTCATCTTTGTTGGGCTGGTAATGCAGCCCACTTGGCTGGTCCAAGGAGCAAGCTGTGTTTAGCTGATTCCAATACATTGTCTTGCATTTATTTTCTATCTGAGATTTGCCATTTTCAAAACTGAGCAAATCCATAATCAAAACCGAATATGCTACATGCTCTAGCTGGATCCATCTTGAATACTAAACAATCACAATATGAAACAAGCAGCTCTTATGTGTATACTTATTTCTGCCTTTTGCCCACATCTCAAGGAAATATTCTCAGGATCAGCATTTGGAAATAGTACCCGAGTGAATCATTGCTTGATGGCCTAAATAAAACATTTTAAGTGATTTATCAGGTGAAATTCACTGACTCTCTCTGCTATTTGCATTACTTCCCATAATTATTACTTCCTATTACTTTGGGAAGTTCTGAGGACAAGAGAGATGTACAAACAAATATCCGCACCATATGTGATCCAAAAGAGCGATTATTTTATTACAGAGTGAAGAAAAGGAAGATAAAGAAAGTGGAGGAGCATAAACATTACTGAAGAGTGTAGAAAACCAGAAGAATTTATTCCAGCAGCTGTTTTCATGACTTGTCCTCATCAAATGAAAAGGGGCAAGAAGGGCTTTGGAGGAATCTATGGAGCAACAAGATGAGCTTTCTCTTGAGGCCTCAGATCTCAGGGAGAGAACAACTCTTTCTATCTCTTTGGAACTCACCCTTGTCCCTAAAGATATCCCAGTGTCCTGGGATCTGCAAGAAGAGTGTTGCTGCTGTGTGGTGGGACAAAAAGTCTTAGTGATGAAGAATTGCATAGCTTCCAAACTGAGCTCCTAGCAAATAAAGGCTTACTTTGGAGTCAGGAATATCTCCTGTTCCATAAGAGCTAATGAACATTGTTTGACTTCGGATTGACCTCTCTGCTGTTGCATAAAAGCCTTCAGCTACAGGCAGTTGTATGCTGTCAGCTGTCACCTTCCTTTGTAACTAGATTCTGACTAAGCTTTCTTGTCCAGTTTTTGGATCTCAGCCTGCTTCTTGATTGTGCTCCACTTCTGCTCCTCTAATTGTACTGTAGCTGCCATTCCTGACTCCTGGGGTGGACGTGGGCTGTCTTGGCTTTTTTGCTTCTGTTGTGAGTGTCTCTAGCAGTCCTGATCATGGCTTGTAGATCTCATTCCATGGTTGCATGCCCCTGGACAGGGTAGCTAAATGATAGTTAACAGGAGAAAAGAAAATAGGGAATGTATAATGGTATTCTCAACTCTTCTCTGGTGGACTATATCTTTTCTGTGGCTGTACATTTTAACATAAACACTCAAAACAACCTAATTACCATCCACTTATGAAACCTCAGAGGAACAATCCACTTCTTTTACATCTCTTGATGCATTAATTATAGCCACTTTGAACCTATGTAAGCTTTAACAGAAGTAAGCCTGGTTATCTTCAGTGGGACTTCTATAATGGTGTGCTGGTAAATGTTTAAGAACTGGTTCTGCTGGCTCCACTGCTGTTGACACACTGCCCCACTAGCTGTAGAACAATGATCGGCAAGCTAGGCATCATAGCTCAGCTCTGCTCTCAACTGACTGACAAAATTCCTGAAAATTTAACAGTTGGCTCTCACAAGCCAGCTCCAGCATACCACTGGACTTCTTCCTAAGTAAGTATGCATAGAATTGTACAGCATAGCACCTCCATTTTTAAACATATTGTGCAAAACTATTTATTTTAACAACACGTTAAAGATATTGAAATATACCTTTATCATTTTAGGTAATTCAGTTCCATTGCTGCTCGCTATATATTGAGGGAGACTGGATTAGAAGAAGTTGAGCATAGCTTTAAACTTGGAGGAAGAAACATCAATAACCTGCAATATGCTGATGACACCACTCTAACAGCAAGCTTTAGTAATGAAAGTCCAGAAGCCCAGTGAAAAAAATGGGACTAACATTAAATATAAGGAAGACCAAACAAATGACTACAGGTATAGCAAGCATTCTTAGTATTGACATTGAAGAGACTGAAGTGGTAGATAGCTTCTGCCTTTTAGGATTGACTATCAGCAGCAAAGCCATCAAGAAATATGCCACAGTCTAGCACTTTAGACAGAGCAATAACAGGCCTTGGAAAAATATTCAGATACCACAATGAGTCCATACCTACAAAGATCAGAACTGTGCAGGCAATGATTTTCTCGGTGATGATCTATGGAAGTGAAAGTTGGATTTTGAAGAAAGAGTATTGATCTTTTGAACTTTGGTGTTATAGAAGACTTTTAAGAATACCATAGTTAGCCAAAAAACAAATGAATTGCAGAACAAAACAATCCAGAGTTCTCACTTGAGGCATAAATGATCAGGCTCAAATTATCATATTTTGGAGACATTATGCAAAGACAGCTCCCTTGAGAAAACCATAATTCTGAGAAAGTTGGAAGGAAAAAAAATAAGAGGATGACCAGCAGTAAGTTGAGTGGACTCTATTACAGTGGTGATAGGTACACCATTGGAATATCTGAAGGACCAGGCTGGGGACAGATCACCCTGATGAAGGTCTATCTATGTGATTGCTAAGAGTCAACACCAAATTGATGGCACACAACCAGTTGTTGTTGTTATTGTTGTTGTTGTTTTGATAAGATTAATAATGTATTTGAATACTTCAAAGGTTTTAGGATAAGCCACTATCATTCATCAATCTATTTAAGCAGGTGTTAGAAAAACGTGATGTTGCATTTGCCTGAATTTTGTTTTAAAGTTAAATAAATGATTTTTTTCCTCTTCCTCACATAAAAGACTCTGCAGTACTGCCAAACATAGAAGCATGTTAAAGTCAGATTGCCTAAAATTGCAGAATAGCAATATAAAATGATCCATCTTATCCTGCTGTTAAATCATCTCTAAAATGTCTTCCCCATCATAGGACAAAGTAATTACTAGGAAAGAAAAAAGAAATTAAGTTGATAAGAAGGTAAGAAAGCCAGACATAAGGATGCTGAATGGAATCAGTTCATACAAGAAATATTTAATTAGGGAATTAGTGAATTAAAAGTTCTGAGGAAGGAACAGTAAATAAAGCCTGTTTGGACAAGAAAAGTCTACTTAGGTGTCCTCTGACAACTTATATGAATTAAAATCAAGTAGAAATCCACAAGGGATTATGGGAATGGATGAATCAAGGAAAGAAATTTCTTTCGTTACCTTGTCTGTTTTTTCTGTGCAAAAGAAGAAAATAAATACCATTGAAA
The DNA here is from genome assembly GCA_030867105.1 of Liasis olivaceus. NCBI lineage: Eukaryota > Metazoa > Chordata > Lepidosauria > Squamata > Pythonidae > Liasis > Liasis olivaceus. Next base: position 68,651,209 of record CM061349.1, read on the forward strand.
ATCAATCATTTAACCTCCAGATTTTAGCAATATAATCTCAGGGAGTTTGGAGACTACCTGCTGGCCACACTTTGCACAATCCTGTCCTAGAAGGACCTAGGACAGCTGCTTTTTTTTTCATTTTCATTTTTTCATCTGCTGATTTGTTAAAAAGCCTTATTGCTTCTCAGTAATAATCCCAGCACTAATAATTTGTTGTTTAGTCGTTAAGTCATGTCCGACTCTTCGTGACCCCATGAACCATATTGCGCCAGGCCTTCCTATCTTTCACTGCCTCCCTGAGTTTGCTCAATTTCATGCTCATTGCTTCAGTGATGCTATCCAGCCATCTAATCCTCTGCCGTCCTCTTCTCCTTTGGCCTTCCATCTTTCCCAGCATCAGGGTCTTTTCCAAAGAGTCCTCTCTTCGCATTAAGTGACCAAAGTATCTGAGCTTGAGCTTCATTATCAATCCTTCCAATGAGCAATCAGAGTTGATTTCCTTTAAGATTGACTGGTTTGACCTCCTAGCAGTCCAGGGGACTCTTAAGAGTCTTCTCCAGCACCACAGTTCAAAGGCATCAATTCTTCGGCGTTCAGCCTTCTTTATGGTCCAGCTCTCACAGCCATACATTACTACTGGAAAAACCATAGCTTTGACTATGCGGATCTTTGTCGGCAAGGTGACGTCTCTGCTTTTTAATATGCTAATAATTGGCTGTTGTTAAAACCCTTACTGCTTTCTGGGGGATTATAAACACAGAATTCTTTCCAGTAATTATTAATTCTTCAAACATCTTCAAATGCATTTACTCTTCACTAAACCAACCCACATTTATTTTTGCTTCTTAATTTACTTTTTATCTAATGAATGGCATCTTATATTTTATTTACACCACAAGTCATGGATCAAGGTACAACAGGACAATGGAATATTGCATTTTCTATTACTACATAAAATAATAATAATGTCTTCCATTGCCAGCTTTTTGAAGTAGATTTTTTCAGAGAAGTTCTCTACAAAATAATGACCTCTTCATAATCAGAAAAGATTGGATTCTAATTTCTTTTCTTTTCTTTGCTACTTGCAATGCAAAATAACTAAAGTCTCCAAGATCAAATCCGTTCTTGAATAATGTTTGTGTGGCACAGAATAAAATGGATCATAGGGATTTCAGAATGTTTATTACATGTAAACTGTACACTGCTTTTTGAACAAGTTCTGAGTGAAGGACTTGATTGAATTCTCCCCTTAAATGATCAGTAATGAATTTTGCAGCAGCAGTAAAATGTCTTCTATCCTCCTTGCTATCAAAGAAAGAATAGAAGCATTGTTTGTGGCCAACAACTGAAATTTTATATATAAAAATAAAACCAGGAGTTTCTTTTGATTAGAATTAATTTTCCATTTAAGTCAGTTCAGAGTTAAATAATGTATTGACTAAATTCACAGATCACAGTAAGCCATAAAATGGTTTGCTTCATTTTGGTTTATTTGTGGTGCAAGCATTGTGGTGTGTAAGCATTGTGATTTGTAACTATGTTTACGGCTTAGCATTTTGGGTGGAGTCCACAATTTGGTCTATTATTAAGCTATGGTTAAGCAAACTATGACATATTATATATAGGCTGCAAAAATACAGACCAACAGTAAGTGCCAGCAAGGGGATAGTAATTTTGGCATCTCTTTCCTGCCGTTTAATGGTCATCTGGATTTTTGTTGGTTTGATCTTATCATAAGGAGGTTGTGTAATTACAAATGTTGTTTGGCTTTTTCCAACCATCCCCTCAAAATCCAGATTTTATCAATCCGAACCAAGATTTGTAACATTTCTGTTGCTATAATTTGGGATGGCGCAATTTCTATAAAGTATGCAAGCAAGAAAAATGAATGCTGTCAGAAATCTATCAAAGCTTGCTAGAATTCTCCTCATTTTCTGTATTTCTAATTTTTAAATTTAAATTCAAATTTAAACCATGATATGGCAAAGGCAATGGGGGTTTAACCATTTCTTAGACATTTTCCACCCAAAATCATTTTTTCTTTTTCCCTTTCAAATGGAGCTTTGATTGCAACATCGCAGCCACCACCTTGATTTTTTTTACCATAATCCTTCTCTCCCCCTCCCCTGCTCTCAAAATCTTTGTGGCGGGATGTCATAAATGTGCTTCTTAATCATAACAGTAATATGTATATGTATATGTATATGTATATGTATATGTATATGTATATGTATATCTTCGCCATCCCTTGAGTTCTTTAGATGTGAGGCTTACAGAGACTGGGGGGAAATAATGAGAATGAAAATCCAATCTGAGGGACCCTTGACAGGGGAAAACAATAATGTATGGGTGAGATTAGTTTTAACCTTTCATGGGACTTCAAGCAATCCCAGTTCACAGAAGAAACTACGTATGATCCAGATTCCCTTTCACTAAATCTCACCAAACATTGAAACAGCTACAAAAAAGGTCCAAAAAGTAGCCATCATTTTATTTAAAACATCCTGTATTGGAACTCAAGCAGCTTAGACAGTTTTGACTCTACACAAAAGCCTAAGAGGCACATTCAGAACATGTTCGTGACCATTTGTTTACAGAAATGACAGCAGCTCAGGTTTTTAACAGAACAGTCAAATAAGAAATACAGTGCATACTGGGTTTTCATGCAAATACACACCATTCAAAAAAGAATAAAGGAAGTGGAAAATTTTCTTAAACAGCTGGAACTGGAAGAAACTTTAGCAAAAGCATTTAATTATGCAACTCAAGCTCTGGAAATCATTCAAAGGAGTCCCATGAAAAGTTTAAATTCTCAAATCTTTAGAGAACAGCTTGACTTTGAGTGAATGGGAATCTATCCCAATGTACCTCGGTGGTACCTCGGGTCACGAACTTAATTCGTTCCGCGACTCTGGTCGCGAACCGAATTGGTCGTGAAGCGAATCAAATTTTCCCATAAGGTTCAATGTAAATATGGTTAATCTGTTCTGACCCCTACGAATTTGGTCACCAACCGATTTTCGATCGCGTCCTGAATCAAATTTCCCTATAAGGTTCAATGTAATTACGGTTAATCCGTTCTGAACCATATGTTGTTGTTTTTTTTAAAAAACCGCAAAAATATGACACAAAGTACAGTACGAAGAGAGAGAAAGCTAACCTTGCTCGACACGACTCCCGGTGTGGAGGACAGGAAGGCGGGTGGGGAGGCGGTTACTGCTTGGAGGGAGAGTCCCCCTCCCTACAGGAAGCCGCGACCACGTGTCACGGGAGGGAAAATGGCCACGGATCCTGTTTGTAACCTGATGTGGAGTTCGCGAACGGAGGCAAAATTTTGTGACCGGAGCTGTTCGTGAACCGAATTGTTCGTGAACAGAAGCGTTCATGAACCAAGGTACCACTGTATTAGCAGGTAACTGTCTAGATTTTAATGACTATCTTTGCCATCCCTCCCTCCCCTCCAGAGTAACAAGTAAAAGATTTTCAGCCTGAATATGCCCAAATGAGTTTGATAAAAGATCCAAAGCACAAAAGGAAAACAAGCATGTTGTCTTAAAGGATACCAAGGGACAAACTTCATGTTATTCTGAAGGTGCTTTCTATTATGTTTATAATTCCGGTTCATCTTTTGAAGTCTCTGTATGTGGGTAGGATTTGGAAATAGTCCGGTCCTGGTTTTGTTAACAGCAAAAGAGCACAGATGAGATGGAGAATAAACTAAGGATTAGTCTCAATTCTCTTTCATTCAATAGCAATCTTGTATCTGGACTTCAATCAATAACCTGACTCAACAGCAGACTCAGGCATTGTGATGTTGCCTTGCCAGCTGTGCTTCTCTGGGGTGCAGCATCACAGTGCAGATATAAAAGGAGGGGGGATCATAATATTACAACACCATTGTGTCCTGTTGATCCCCCTTGTTGCTCTGCAAATGCCCCCAATCTCACATGAAGAGTTCCAATTATTTCTTTATAAGAACAATCACAAAATGGGAAGTAACCCCAACTGTGACTACCAGGGGTGTCTGGTGAAGATTTTTTTTTTTTAACTGTTATGATTAAGAAGCACATTTATGATTTCCTACCACAAAGATTTTGAGAGAAGGGGAGGAGGTACAACTGGGTATGCAGCACTTGAATTCAAACACAGCAGTGGCTGAGAACAAGGAAGATGCTGGAAAGACTGCTGCACATATGGGCTGGCTGCTGGTACACAAACCATGTGGAGGAGGAACAGAGAGAGGACAACATGTACTAGCCTTGCCCCACTCATCCTGCAAGGCTCCTCCAGAATTTGTTTTGGCTGCATCTTGTCCCATCCAGAATAGTTTAGCCAAACTTCTGAGCCACAATGTAGTTGCTGCGTGCATTAAAAAAATTCAGTTTCATGCATACATCTATCATAGACCTATACACCAGATCCTCTAATCTGATATAAGGCAGCTGCATATATTCTTAAATATAACACTCCTGGTTTTGATTGCACTTCAGAGTGTCACTTATTGTGAAGTGTACAATTTAAATGTTGGTTATAAGTCAGGGATAGGCAACCTCTTGTTTTGGGCAGGTTGCATTTTTTAAAAAGTGGCATGACAATGATGTAATGATGTCATTGGAAGGGTTCAGGCTGGAAATGTCAGGCTGTTTTCCTAATTCACAGTGTTGTACTGGAAAAAAATAGATAAGGGCTGTTCCGCATATTGTCCGTCTTTATTTGGGGAGTGGGTGGTACAAAAGGAAACAAAAAATAAAATAGTCTAATCCCAGGGGCCTTTAAGGCCACCTGTAGGTTCTTTCAGGATATTTTCAACTTCCTTCCCATTCTAGCTTCCAGCCCTGGAATTCCATGGTCTGTCACCCATCAAGTGCTAATCAGGTCCAACTCAGTTTAATTTCTGAGCTAAGATTAGCTAGATGGTGTTGCCCCTGCTGAAGGTAAGATAGAAGGATACAGAAACAAGAAAGGAGCACAGAGAAAAGAGGGAAAGCTTGTAGGGAAGGAACATACATTGTGTGTGTGTGTGCATCTCTGTTGGTTAAACAGAAGAAACAGTCTAGTAACCTTGCTAATGAGATAATTGTACTTTAGGCATGTTCAAAGGCACTCTCTTTTTCACTATTATTTAATGGTTGCATTGCAGACAACATGGCAGATAGAAGGAAAGTATCTGGCCCCAAACAGGGCCTCTAAGTGGATTGAGCTATACACACTATGGCACCCAGCCCATCACCCTTTTAATATGTTATTCAAACAGAGTCACTATGTTGCATTCTTGATTCTTGGATTTTCAGAAAGATTTCACAATTAAGCACAGGTAATCCTTGTTTAGAATGACAGAAAATCTGTGGATTTAGAGTGCAATTGGCTTTCCCTTAGTCTGTAATTTCATAGCATTCCCTTTTTACTACTGTATTCTCATTCTGCCATTCAGAGAAGTTGATGTTAGCCCAACTGAAGCATAGTAATGTACTCATGAAATGATATATTGCACATAGCTTGGTTGAGATGAACAAATTCTTGTAGTCAGCTGGTTATAAGTAATCAGACTTTTAGCAGAGTTATCCCTCTTTTGCACCAACTGATATTTTCCCCTTAAATGTCAATATGATATAATGTCCAATTTTAGCTTTGTGGGCAAAGTGCCATCAGTGTTAGTAGAAACAGAACTGAGAGCACAATTTGTCCACTTCCACTTATTCTTTCAGTTAGGAGAAAATATTTTATCTCTACTCTTCTCTACTCTTCCCATGTCTGCTCTGTATTTCACATTAATTTTTGCTGACATTTTATCTATTTTCCATCTCCCCCCCCTGCCCTTTCTCTCTGTCATTTAATGTAAACTAACCTCCATGTTCTTTGAATTTCCTGTAGACTGAGCTGGCCTAGACTGCTGTTCATTGTATTCAGTATTTCATTCTCAGTAAGAACATCCAACCATGAACTTCAAGTTTCATATTCTAAATGTACATTTAAAATGTTTAAATTAAAATAGAGCCACCTGGCATAACTCAGCATTTCATTTTGGTCACTTGGGTGCCAGACTCAACCAATTCACCAGGCTCACTTGCCTGGCTAAACTGCTTGGGATGATTGTTCTCAAACTGCGGTTAGATGATGCCACTTGCCATCCTGAGCTCTAAATATCATTGTATCAACAACCTGACATGAAGTAGTGTAGTATTGGTGATTTATCAGAAGTCTGGCAAGGAGAAATTGGATAGTGGTGTGTAGCTCCTTCTCTTGGATGCATGGTACATAGAACTTTATATTCCTATGTAATGGTTGAATATGTAATACAGAATTGAGCAAACATTTATTTTAGTCACTAAATACACCAAATACATCAAAGTATACTTGGGTATACTTTGTTTTCCCCTATTTTTGGTGGAAAGCTATTGGGAGTAGAATGATCTTGCTCATACCCACTCAAAAAACTTTGGGAAACAGATATTCCTTGACTCTGACATGGTCTCATCACCACCTAATATAAACAAATACTCCTTGATGGTCTTATTCTTGGCATGATTAGACAAAGCATTCTAAGAACCAGATGATATACTTGTCCTTGGCAAACTCCAGTGAGATGAGACCAACAAACAGGTGTAATGGTGGTTCAAAGCCTATATAAGCTAGTCAAAAACTTTCATGGGATGGAACTTCAATGTCAACCTAAATGGGATGGCGCTGCATGTTTGCTGGCTTTGAAGGAGTCCATCTGCCATTATCTCTTTGGGGTTCCCTGACTGGCAGAAGAAGTGTACAGTCTTTCATTATTTGTCATGTTGTATTCCTGTAGTCTTGAATGTTCTTAGATTGCTGTCTTGTGTCATGTTATATTATTCAATATTCTTGAATATTCTTTTATTGCTGCCCCATGTTATGTTATTTTCTTATACTGTTCTTGGAATAAAGCCTTAAATACTCATACTTGTGTGACCATTGCCTCTGAATCCAAAATAACCTATGACTCAACCCTGCTGGGCTGGGGACAGAGCAACACAGCCAGCAGCATCTATGCGGGTGGGGTGGGGCAAATAACGAAAACACCATTAAGCCAACTCTGTTCTTTTGTTTGGGCATTGTGACATCAAAACATCTACAAAAAAGTTGAAAGCTCTTTTCACAATGGTGTAATACTGCTTTCAGTCACAGTGGTGTAACTTAGTGTAACAATGTCACATTTTGATGAAAGCAGTAGATCCAGAGGATATCTCTTGCAGTGAGTAGAAAAATAAATACTTACATACACCTTCTGGACTGCCTGAATAGAATAGGAGGGGTTTAATGTGAACGTGTTGGTTCTGAAAAGCTGGGAGACTTCTGTGCTATCCCTTGCTGGCTAGTGGGATGCTCTAAGAACCAACATTTTTATCCTGTACTCTTTATCATCTGCATGAAGTAACTGGGGAAAATCATGTGAAGGCTGGGCTAGCTTTCTCTTTCATGTTAGTCTTCTAATCCAGATGCAATGCCAGCACACTGTCATTGCTACCATGCCTGCCACCCTTACCATAATTCCCCATTGCAGCAGTCAGGGAAGATTGAGGGCCAGTTTCCCATCTTCCATTTGTCTAGTTCAGGTTCCAGGCTACCAATCAGTATGAGACATTGAAGCAAACTATTCCACTTCTGGAGCATTAATGAGTCCTAAGTGGTTTGGAAACATATTATCTTAAGAATTGCCTCCACCCATCTGCTGAGGCTTTGCTCGAAATTGTTCAAGAATGGAACTTGGCCTTTCCTGTGGTTGTCTAAAGGTTCTGGAAAAATCTCTGTTGAATGAATTTTCAGCTTACCTGTCACTGCTGTGCTTGACTTTCAATGATGAGCAAATATATACCTGCAGCAGACAGGGCAGGGGTGAGCACCCTACAACCTATAGCCTGTGTGTTGCTGCTGCATTGATCCAATATAGCCTGTAAAGTCTCTTTCTCATTTACTGATGAAAATTGATGACAGGATCTGGGGCATCTTTAGCAGCATTTAAAATATACTAAAAGTGTCACCTTTCCATTAAGCTGAAGATTATGGTGAGTAAAAAATCAACAACTTCATGAACATTTCATGAACATTACACAGAACCACAAAAATTACCTTGGCCCAGCCTAATTCTTTGAGTGACAGAGCTAAGATGATCCCAGGAACATGGCTAAGAAATCACAACCCATCCTTTGTAGCAGATCTGCACTCATAATCAGCATTCTTCCAGGTCCAAAGTGCTATTTATATTAACTATAAAATCTTCAGTGGCTTGAATTCTAGAGGAAAGGATGAGCTAAAGGTAAATTCTCCTTTTAGCTGAACTTAACTAGAGATACTGTTCTTACTAGCAATACAGAAAAGCCTTGGTGTTTTTTCAACTTTCCAGCCTAGTCTAATCTAAAACTCTGAGATTTCATGGAGATCTGAACCCTAACCCTTTGAAATACTAACCAAATCCATCCCTGCTTAATTCTTTTCAAGATCAACCAAGACCAGGCAAGTACCATTGGCTGTGACATCTAAAGATCTACCTCTCCTGTGTCATCATATCCATTCTGACATGCAGGTTACAGTGTTCTAAATTAAACAGGATGAGTGGAAGGACCACTTCTATGGCCACACTCTTATCATAAAACTCTTATTCTTATGGGATGGACATTTAGGGATTGCTTTATCATTATTAAATATTTAGACCATTAACTTCCATCACTGAGTGCAATTTACAATAAAAATATAAGAACTTCCATTAAAAGAAAGTATCAACATTAAACGTTTGTTCAAAATCATTTGGGGGGAGGAGAGGAGGACTTTTAAAATGCCAATATGAAGTTCAGTTCCCAACAAAAAATGTATTCCAGAGATCAGGGGCAACTGTAGGAAATTAACTCAAATACCATTTTTATTCAGGCAAGCATGTTTTAATATATGAAACATAATAATTCAAAGCTGACAGTGATGTGTTAATTATCTGACAAGCAGCTTCAGGTTTTTCAGCTTTTATTATTTTAATCTTTTAATTATGAATGTTTTTTAATGAATTCTCTGAATATTGATTGTTGCTTTGAACACTATGGTAGTAAGCGAAAGGATGGGATATAAATTGTTCTAATAAATTAATACATAGATATTTATATAGTGGCCAACTCTCATATATCATTGTAGGATTCAACATTTTCAGTTATAACTCATTTTGTTCACTAAAAAATTGAGTAATTGCTTGTAGTGGAAGAAGATTTTAAATAGTTCAAATAAATTTTATTGCACATATCCAATGATTTATGTAAATTACAAAAACAAATTTTATCAGCTTTAAACACATCACACAGAGAAGGCCACCCAATTTTAAGCAATAGAAAAATGGTTTACATCCATTAAGGTTCTGTCATTAAGTGCAACTTTTATTGCCACTGAAGTTAGTGCGTTTAAGTTAATTTTCTTAGCAACAACCACAAATAAAACTGCCTGAATTTGACCTATGGCTGATACCAGAAGAATTTGCTTTCTAAGTGGTAACTTGAAATACATACTTATATAAGGAGACCTGTTCTTTGTAAGTCTAGAAGAGTCAGCAATGGAAATTATCCAAGCAAATTCTCAGGTTTGATAGCTGGGTTCATATACTACCCTGGGCCATGAGGTGGCTTATTTCATCTTCGGCTTAGCATCCTCTCTCTGGGGGAGATGGGCAGCATACAAAATAAGACTTTTGTACACTGAATATTTGAGAGGGAGTACAAGTATTTACTGTCCAACTATCTTCTCCTATGTTGTCTCCTTTGCTTGTTTTCACTTGAACGTCTTCTGATCATTTGATCAGTATGAGGAAGGAGGAGCCAAAAGGAATGGCAGCTTTGGCACAGCCATCATATAATCATCTGGAAATCGAATTTATCTTTTATTTGGGCACACTGCAGCCATCTGCTGCAAAGATCTGCTGCAAAATAGCTGCCAAGTAGAACGGGCCCTCCAGTAATTGCTTTTATTGGATTGACACAGGCTACAGAGCTCATCTGCTGCTTTCCAAGAATGATGAAATAAAAGCTGCAACTATTTTGACTTCAGTCTGTCATGAGAGATGCAATGCAACATGAGCCACTCATGAGCTACTGTATTGATGGGTAGAAAGGGGAATGGGAAGACTCTAAAACTATATACCATCCAAAGCAGAATTAAAGAAGAAGTGGCTAACTTAGCCACCCAAAGAATTCTGTACTACTGGTATGGTTCTGCAATCCCATTCTTATCTACATGGAAGTCATTCCTATGCAACAAAGTGGGAGTTACATCGGACTAAATATGGCTTGGATGCACTGCAGCAGGTTCTTACTGGCAAAGGTGGTCTGTCTTATCCCACTAAAAGCTGGATTGGCAGAAGATCCATCAAAAACTAGACTTAAAAAAACCAGAAACTATTTTATTAGCAATTATTTGGTTGTCACTAAATGTTGCTTGAAATTTCACATTCAGTGTATGGCAATATGCTCATGTGAAAGATATGTAGGAATTGAAACAATTTAGACAAAAATGGTTGGCCCAATAATGTCTGAAACCACACCCAGTTTTCCCCCAACCCCATATGCAGTTGTTAATTCTTGAGGAACTAGAAAAAGAGGATAATGATGCAGACAATAAATACCAAGTAGAAAAAAGTAATGAGGATACAGTTGCATGATCCAAACAAATAAGAGGCTGAATTAACAATGAGTCATTACTGTTACCATAAGTTTTACCCAAGATTTGAAATACATCCAATGTATATTCCAGCCAAGAATAAACTGGAAAGTACAAACTGGGGGTGGAGGGAAGTATTGTTATATGCAAATAAAATGCTGGTTGGGCCTGTGCTGAATGAGAAATGGATCAAGTACATTTAAGACAAACGTTGGTCCATGGCTAATTAAAAGCCTGGAGCAGGTAGCAGGATTTGCAGTTATGAGCATACCTCTTTGCTACAGGCATCCCACTCTAATCTAGTTTACAGGGAAATGGTAAGTCATTGCAGTTTGATAGCAAAGCCAAAGAAAGGCAAAAATAATAACTGAAAAGATATTGTCTATAGTGGTACAATAACATAATTATACAAACCATGCAGATGTTTGTGCAGTAGCTCTGAGCTTATGGTGCCAGAAATGGCTCCTTGCCATAAACAAAATAGTCTATCTAATCCATCTTTAAATAATCTAAACTTGGCCAGTTTGATACCTCTGGAACAAAGAATGACTTTGGGAACTAGCATCTGTTGACTCTTTCTAGCATCTAAATTTTGTGATACACAATGGCGGTCTATGTACAGTATCATTAGCTAGGACACTTAGCAGTCCGTAACAGACTTCCTGTCTACTCACTTGCCTAATCATTTCTTAAAATCATTAAAGTTCATGGCTATCTTCCAACAGTGCAGTATTTGGAATGTAGGAAACTACCATAAGCTTTTCCCAACTTACATCTGATCACTGCACAAATAGGCCTTGGCAACCTCTTTTTTCTGCCATGTCCCAGTGATTTTAAACAAATACTTTCCTCCTTGTTCTAATGCCATCCAAGGCTAGCTTCAAGAAGTATAAACTCCCAGACTCATGTCACATGAGACAGGCATTCAAGCTGTAGATTCTGGGTGATTCTCTTCCTGACCCTAAGCAAACCTGAGTGATGCTGCCACTAGGCAGAAACCTGACGTGTCTCATCCAGATGTCTCTGCATCAACTGACTCATAGTAGGAGAGCCACCACACTCCCATGGTCCTTACCTACCAACTCTCAGCTCATTCCCATAGTTCATCCACCTTCACATCTGGCCAGTGATGAAGTTGCTAGGTTGCAGTGACCACTCCAGATGGGACAGATGGGGCACACTGGCTCTGAGATTGCATACTTCATATAGCACATACTACATAGAGGGAGGCCAGAAGACTATAATCCAAACATAAAAAGAGCAGATCATTGCCTGCCTGGAAAGTAAGATACTGCTATTTTATAAAAGATTTTTGTTACAAGGAAATTGGGCTTTATGTGGATGAGTTTGCCTGTATGTAACCTTCAAAAGAATGCAGGCAAGGAAATGCGCTCAAAGGGATATGCATGCACTGCTGTGCTTCACATGCATGTCCTGATAATGCTGAGAGCTCTACAATCAAAGACTAGTAGTAGAGTGTTGATACAGTGTACTCTGTCTCTGCCTGCTGATGTTAAGCTTCAGAATGTCTTTTAAAAATGAAGCAAGTGCTCAACAAGCTAGTATAACGTGTTTTATTTATTTATTTATTTATTTATTTATTTATTTGTTTATTTATTTATTTTCTCAACCGCCCATCTCCCCCCAATGGGGGAACTCTGGGAGACTCACAACAAACATTAAAAACATAAATATATATAAATACATAAAACATCAGTTAAAAGCATTACTAAAAAGGGGAAGGAGAGTCCAAGAGGATGAAAAATCTGAGGCTGAAGACAGGAGGCCTCTAGGGGGCTAGCCATCCCCATGATTGAGGTACTCCCTCCCCACCCCAGGCCAAGTGGCAGAACCAGGTCTTCAAAGCCTTATGGAAGGCCAGGAGTGAGGGGGCCAAACTGGAAGCCTTTTAGGCTTCCAGGTACAGTTCACGGTGCTGGTTAACTCCTGACATGGCACAGGGCCAGGTTATTTGCAGGTCTCCCGTTTTATCATCCCATTCCACACACTCTTTCAGACTGGGCATACTCCTGGTCCCCTCTTTGCATCAGTGTCATCTGGTCAGACTTAGGAAGCATTGTCTTTTCTGTGCCAAGCCCGCCTTTCGGAATGATCTCCCCTCATGATTCAAACCGGCCCCAGCCCTGCAAGCCTCTCTGAAAGAACTAAAAACCTGTTTTTCCCCCTTGGACATTTGGAACAGGATGCTAGATCTCTTGAGCTGTATGATTTGTATGATGGCCAGAATGTATGCTCAGTTTTTATTTCTGTGGTAGCCCCTGCCCTTTGGAATATCTTGCCCCTGGAGGTGAGATTGGCCCCCTCACTCCTGGCCTTTTGGAGGGATCTGAAGACCTGGCTCTGCCACCTGGCCTGGGGCGAGGAGGGGGATCATCAACGGTGGGGTTGGCTAGTCCCTTAGTGGCCTGGAGTTGCTGCCTTGAACCATCGGCCTCCTGGATTTTTTCCCCTTTTATCTTTGTGAATGTGTTTTGTTATAGGTTTTAGTTATATATTTATTTATTGTTTTAACGTGTTGTGAGCCACCCAGAGTCCCCCATTGGGGGGAGATGAGTGGGGGACAAATTTAATAAATAAATAAATAAATAATTTTCTGTTACTTTTTATTATTGTTTTTAATTTCATGTTAGATGCCCAGAGTCACTTTGGTAAAAGTTGGGTTGCCATATAAGTTGAAAGAATGAATGTTTTAAATAGACATCTCCCAAGAACATCTGTCTGCCCCACACACTCCCACAGGGAGGGCATGCTTCAGGTTCCTTCTGTTAAACCTAGACATCTTATGTGTCAGCCCTTAGAGGTAGTCCAGACAAGAAGCACCAACCATGAGTACTAACACTACCTTTATTGTAAGGTTGCAGTAACAGAATCTTGCAGGTCTGAAAGTACATCTCTCCCCCCTGGCCTTTACCGTCCAAGAAACCAGGGAGGGCCCCTTCTGAGATGTTTGTCATCCCCCCATTCCTTCTGCAGGCTCAGCTGCCTCTTATCTGACCATTGCCTAGACTGCTGCTGCTCCTCCTGTCTCTCAAGGACATTTTCACAGACCATTACATTATGGGACCTAGGAATCATGCCTTTTCTGGGGTTGCCTCTGCTCTCTGGAACAATCTCCCCCCAGTATACAAGAGGACCCAATTCTTCTTGACTGTTAAGACCTGGCTCCTCCCCCAGGCATTAGGGGCCAATTGAATGAGAGTCCCCTTTTGGTAGTTCTGTTACATGCTGCTCACCATTTTATATTTTGTATTTATATATTGCGTTTGTTTATTGTTATATAGTGGGTTTTTTTCTTTTTGTCTTCATTGTTTGTTTTGTATGCTGTATGCTGCCCAGAGTTGCATCGTTTGAGTTGGGCTGCCTTGTAAATCTTGAAAATAAATAAAATAAATAAATCTGTATGCTGTTTTGGGTGGGTTGGTTGAGCTTTGGCTATTATGCTTGTTGACATGGAACTTCCATAATGCAGTTAAAAAGGCAAAAACTACTACTTTGTTTTGGTTGGTTTGCTGAAGTTTTGGGATGTGTATACACCAACGTACAATGAAGCCTTGTAAATAAGACTTATAAAAACAGACTAATCTCTTCCCCAGATAAAATGCTCGCTCCTTTTTCCCTCTACACATTCTGATGTTCATATTGATCACAACTAACTGTCTGCCACTTCCCTGCCAACTCACCTGGAGTGATTTTCACTTCCAGAAAAGCTGCAGATGAGATAAAACTCTAAGGAAGGAGCAGTAGTGTCTTCCATCATTGTTCTTTTACTTTGAAATAATATTGTATATTTGGCGAAAATGTTTGAAGTATGCTTACTACAAGCTGTTCCCTTGCATTAAGTCAAAACGACCAGGAACCATCTGCCGAAGTACCTTGAAATGAATTGAAAAGCCACAAGGTCACAGATGAAGCTTGTATTGGAGCTATTCCCAATTGATTGTATCCCTCAGCACATTTCACAAAATCTGCCTTTGCAGCTAAGGGCCCTGCAAATTCCCCTGGGCCCATAAAATCCAGATCTCTCTCACCTTGGATGATTCATAAAGCCTCAGTCAATTATATTGTAAAAAATATAAGAGATGTAAAAGGGCAAATTGAAGTGGGGATATTGAATCTTGTCCAGAGGTTTCCATATACATGTCTAAAGGCAAAAATGTCACTCACTTGGAATTAGTAATTGAATTCATGCTTTGTTATTGCTATTATTTGTTTATGCAGGAATTCAAAGTGAAATAGGACAGCCATTTACTTTTATTGCGGTATTTCTAACTGGAGCAGAACCTCAGGGTGGGAAGCGTGAGGTTTTCATCTTTAATCTGTTCTTTCTGCTGGAGTCCCAACATAGGAGTATCCCCATCTGTGTCTATTTGTTTACATTGGGAGAAAACTTCCATTGATGCAAAACAACAAAACAAAACCCAAAATTGACGTTTTTCTTCCAGTGCAAGTAGGAAGGCCAGTCCAGGTCAGGATCACACAGAGAACAAAAATAACAAAACCTCTGATCTCCACCTGCTATTTACTTTTTAAAAACTACTAACAGTTGTTTTTCACTGAATTTTATCTTGAGATTTATTGTTACTTCAAACTGCCAAGCTTCAACAGGACTTGTTACCAAAGAGTTTCCCTGTTCACTGACTTTACAAAACACTGTTTTTCCCAAGTAGCCAGTAGATAAACTCATATAAGCCAAAAATCTTTCTTTAATAATTAAAAGATCAGTCAGCCTGAACCAGGTGTTTATACCATTCATGGCTAAGAGATAATAACTCTTTTAAGCCTTTTGTCACCCCAGTTAGAAATCTGGGAAATGGAAGCAGTAGGGTGTCCTGCAAGTCAATTCGGCTACATTGTGGACCTGCTCAATGGAAGGTTAGGTGAGAAAAGGATATTGCCTTTTTATTCTGTCCAACCTAACAAAATTACATAAAGAGGATGGGGCTCTGCTGTCAGTGGGATGTCTCAACTCGAACTTAGCAGAATGGAATCATACTTAGTGTGGGGGAGCAGACAGCAAAGAAAGATCTGGTCAGAAGATGGGTCAGATCAGGCTTGGGGGTTCAGGAAAAAAAGCCCCAGAAAAAAAAATTCCCTGAACGCATGGGAGAGTCAGTTGGTCACAGCTTTGGGATGCTGCTGACCCCCAAGCACAGCAAAGCTACGAAGAGGTTGGAAAGAATTCTAAAACCCAGAATTCTGGCCTTCTTGGCTTTGTTTAATTTGGATCTCTTGCTTCTTTAGCACAAGGACAACTTCTCTTCTGTTACTCATCTGAAAGGAAAGTTCAGTTTTTGATTCAACCATTAGGCTAATTTTATACTCTTTTCCAAAAATCCAAGTGCACAAATACAATTTTGTGAATATCTAAAATCATTTTAATGGAGGAGAAAACCAAGGATTCATATCAGTGTTAGAAATGGGCAATAGGTAAGCAGCAGACTATATCTTCCTTATTTGCAGCTGTTTCCTAATCCAGTCACAAAATGCTTAAAGGAATTGATGGGACTAAAACTGCTAAAATGCTGCTAAACACAGTAAATATCTGTGGTCTAAACAGTGTGAGTTTGTGTGTCATATGACCATATATGGTAGTCCTATGGTAGTCCTTCAGGTTTGAAGAAGACATGCTGTTGTGCAGTTCATCTGTGGACATGGAGGTGGATCTGCAGTCCCAGTCTGAATGATGAGTTTGTTGCTGGCAGGCATTGTTCAAATAATCTGGTCCAGGTCCTCATAGAAACCTTCCTTGTCTTTGTCTAAACTCATGAGAGTTGGTGCATAGGCACTGACAAAGGTGATATACCGGGACTTGCTGAGAAGGAAGCAGAACTTCGTAATGTGTTCATTTATTCCAGTGGGTAGAGTAGAGATGTTCTTCAGCAGAGCAGTTTTGATTGCAAAACCTACTCCATGAGTCTTGTTGTCAGTTTGTGGTTTCCCTTTCCAAAATAATATATATCCACTCGCTGCTTCCTTTAATGAACCCTCATCTGCCAGTCTGGTCTCACTGAGTGCAGCAATGTCAATGCTATAATGGCGAATTTTGGTTACTATGACTGCTGTTCATCTTTAATGCCTTGACACTTTGTCTCTAACCAGCAAGGTGCGGAAGTTCCAGGCTCCAAAAGTGAGTTTTCTTTTTTCTTGACACTCGACTGCTAAGGAGATGATCTGCCAGCTGCAGTTAGCTAGCCAGATGTTGTGGGGGAGGCAATGTTTAAGATACCTTTTCTAACCCCCCCCCCCATGTGAGGGTGGGTAATGGTATCCTAGAAGGGCTGCCCACTTGCCCTGGATGAGGCCGTACATCTCTGCTGCCCCAGGTACTGAGAGGAATGACCACTGGTCCAAGGGCCGCCCACATGCAGGTTTGTGATCACAAATGTCAGTGGTCATCTCCACCTGTTACTTTGTCGCTCCCCCATTGTCACAGGGCTTGGACTGAGATGATTTGCAGATGAGTTGTAGATGAAGATGAATTACACAACAGAAACCTGTGCATGATGGAGTTTTAAGTGGAACATCCGTTGCACAGGGGCAGTCCCATTCTCTTGGCATAAGAGACCTTGATCCAGTGACACGGAGAACTGTTACGGCTGGAGACCTCTTCTGCTGCAGTGGATGACCAGGACGTATAAGTTTCTTGTCATGCTCTTAGTGCTCCACAACACCTGCTGGACCTGCCTTTTTGACCGTTGGACCATTGATCAGTCTCCTCTGCTCAATCTGCCAGGGCCAGACTTCACACGCAGGGATAGACAAATCCCCTGTCTCACTGAGAGTCAAAGACCTGTCAGCTACCCTCACCTGGTTTGGCCCATCTGCCGAGACAGTTTACTGGGGTGTGGCTGCTGCATGTGTTACATGGAGCCACAGGTGAGAGCTGAGCACCAGGTGGGGACCAAAGGTGAACAACCAGCCCTAGAAAGGGCATGGCAGGCCCTTCTACCAGAGGTGCTACCCCTCCCTGGACTACCCATACACCCCTATTTATGACCCTACACACAATATATGCTAGGGATTGGTAATGTGCCCCCCCATGTGTGTGTGTGTGAGAGAGAGAGAGAGAGTGATACATAGACACAAGCACACACACACACACTTTCAAACTGTCACCAAAATCTTGATGATCATGTGTAAAATGTTGCAAGATTTGGGGTATTTTACATACAGAAGGCACCCAGGTATCCCAGATAATGCACAGATACTTTTTACACATGATATTATTACATCAGAGATTATAAATCCTGGATAAATTATAAATATTAGGCACATTACAGCAGAATACATCACCAAACTTATATTTATTTGGCGGTGATATTAGATTCATTTCTTAATAAATATTAATCCAATGCAAATTTCCCACACTGAAGATGCTTTAAACCATGGAGGGTTAAGAAAAAGGGGTCTATTGTATTAATCCCTGGCAATTGTGCTACTCCCTACTAGAAAGGCTTCGGAAAGGAGATATATAGACAAAGGACATTGAAGTAACCCTGAAAGGACACCCACACTCGAGTGGCCATATAAAATAGCTGATTCTAATGATCACTTTGCGGGCAGCTAAGATGGAGAGGCTATAAAGAATTAAAATGCTATTAAAGGTGTCAGGATGCTCTTTATAACTTTTATGTCTCAGAAACCTGTTTGCAACAGGACAGGCTTTCATCATTCTCTTTATAATTTATATCCAACACCAATGCTGGAAGGGGCTCATCAGTGGAAACAGATGAGCTAGAGTTGTTGAGTGTAGTTAAGGAGAGGGGAAAAAATCCTCTAGCCTAAAGCTGTTCATCAACCAAGGATGAATTCTGAATCCAGAACAGATTGGTATAATTTGGAATAGTTTTTAACTAATTCAAGGCAGAAATTTCCAAAATGCACAAAGAAGCGCCATCTCAAATATGTAGTTCAGGAATTCTGCCATCCATTGAAAAAATTTTCCAGCATATGAATATCATCTGATTCAAGGAAGTTCAATCTTCTCTGAAAACTCAGCAGAACTTACGCAACCATAATCTAAAACAATTCTTCAACAGCTGGGTAAAAATAAAGTTTGAACTTAGATAGGCAAAGATGTCCACAGATTCTCTTTTCAAACTATTCATAACTTGAGATCTCGAAACATTCCTTATAAACCTAACACCCATTTGTGTTTATTAATAAAAATGGAAAAATTGATCTAAGGATTCCTTTAGTGTACGAGAGGGGACCCAAAAAAACACCGGAATTCTCTTCTGGAGGGCGGGCCCCTTGCAATATGGGCTTCCTCCGCTAAGTGAGTGTTCTAGGAACCCATCTGAATCAGTGTACCAGCTGGGTTGTTGTGAGAGGCTGCAGTGAATGTTTTGTTTTAGAGACTCTTTTAACACATTTGCCTATTTCGTGATGGGTGATTCGTGTCTCACTTGCTCACACCTGAACAAATATTCAATTGCTTGACTGCATGCCGTGCTTTGAAGGAGCAGTTGGAGGCTGACCCTGATTTTTTTTCAAAAGTCATAACCAGAGATGAATCTTGGTGCTACGCCTACGACCCCAAAATGAAACAGCAATCCAGCCAATGGAAAATTGCCACATCCCCATGACCCAAAAAAGCACAAGTGAAGTCAAACATGAAAAATGATGTGAGAGGGATTGTGCACTTGGAATTTGTTCCTCCGGGTGAAACGGTCAACCAAAGTTTTATCTGGAAGTTTTGAGAAGTTTGCGTCACGATTTGCGGAAGAAACGTCCCGAGTTGTGGCAAACAGGTGACTGGTTCTTCCACCATGACAATGCACCTGCACACACCGTGCTGGGTGTTCAGCAGTTTTTGACCAGAATGGCATGACCCTTGTGCCCCACCCTCCCTATTCACACGATCTCGCCCCATGCAACTTTTTCTTGTTTCCCCGGATGAAAAAAGTCCTCAAAGGGAAATGTTTTGCCGATGTGGAGGAGGTGAAACAAAAAACAGAAGCACTAAAAGGCATCAAAATCGATGAGTTCAAAACCTGTTTTGAGCAGTGGAAAAAAGTCTTGATAGGTGTATTGCATCAAACAGAGAGTACTTTGAAGGTACTTTGAAGTTTGAACATGTAAAAATAAATACACAATTTTTTATAAATAAATTCCGAGTTTTTTTGGTTCCCCCTCGTATGTTGATATGATACCTAAACTGAAACTCTACAAACAATTCTATATATATATTTTCTTCAAAGAAGTTCTTATCTGTTACAGAAACTTAAGAGGCAGACAACGGTTTCCACAATACCGAATAACAACTAGAGAATGCAGAGTAAAACCTATGTGATCCTACTTTTGAAGGGTTTCCTGAAAAATATTATTGTTAGATTGCCATACATGCTAAAGGTTTTCTAAATATCCTACATTTTTCAACAGGGGAGCTCTGAGCCCTTTAGATATTAATGCCTCTTTTTAGCCCAGATTTAAAAAGTGATTTGTCCAAAGCTACGTGCACACAGATATAAAAGTACAGCGTTCTAAAAACCACAAGGAGTTGTCTTGCAATTTCGCATGGTTTCACAGAAAGTTTTATGTGAGAAATCACATTTCAAACAATGCAGCCAACTGTCCCAGCGTAAAACAAACAAGGGAAAACAAAGATTTTCTCAGCAAAGCACAGATGGTTGGAAGCAAGGGCTGGGGCCTCTGCCTCTTCCTCAGTTGTTTGCTGACAGCAGCCATCTGATCAGGCTGCAGCAGAGAGGAAGAAAGCAGGGATACTCCCCAGGTTCGCCTCAGCTCAGCTGAGTCCTTGGCTTTTCCAGATTTTTCACTTCTAGCTGGCCATGATAAGAACTGCTTTATAGACATTTGGAGGGTGGGGGGAGGTGCCTTGGAGTCAGTTATGATTCTCGGAGTCTGCCTGGACTAGGCCCTGCAGTTTTCTTGGCAAGATTTTTAGAAAGGGTTCGCCCTTGCCTCCTTCCTAGGCTGAGAGAGAGAGTGCCTGGCCCAAGGTCACCCAGCTGGCTTTGTGCCTAAGATGGGACTAGAAGTCACAGTCTCCTGGTTTTTAGCCTGCAGACTTAACCACAACACTAAACTGGCTCTCTTATAGCCATTACAGTAATATATACGATATCATAATACTTAGAATGTTATTTGTTTTATAATTTTATTTATTATGGAATTTGTTTTTTTTTTCCCTCACCCAACCTTTTTTGCCTTCTCTGTTGTCTTCCAAGACTGTCACTCCTTATTGATTGGTAAGTCTCCCAGGGAGCTTTTCTAACTAAAGAGCAGAATGTAAATGCTGCAAATAAACAAATAGGAAGATAACAGTCAAACAATTAGAATACCAAATACAAATCAATAAAGTAGCCCGCTGCATGTTACCTACTTGAGTTGAGGCTTTACTTTCAGAGTGTGTGACGAATCCCCTGTTGAGAGAATGGTCCAAGAAAAAAAGAGCATCTTTAACCTAATTAGAAGTCAGATGATCGCCTTTTGCAAATGTCTAGACTGCATGTATGAGGATTAAAAACATGTGGGGGAGACTTTGTACACGCACAAGTCCTGCTCCCAATCTTTCTTTCTTTCTCTCTCTCTCTCTCTCTCTCTCTCTCTCTCTTTCTTTCTTTCTTTCTTTCTTTCTTTCTTTCTTTCTTTCTTTCATAGGTTTTTTTATAGACTAAAAGACAAATCGAAAGAAAAAAAAAGGAAAGAAAAAAGTGCATGAAATAAGAGAGAGAGAAACAACCTACAGTTAAGGAATATATGAATGACTTCTGATCTTCTTTTCAACAGATATTTACGATCTTATTATCCCTCCTCGATGTTATACAAGTCTCTTCAGCCCTTCATTTAATCCATGCCTTTCTTAATCTTCAAATCCACAAATCATCATTTCATTTCTTTCTTCTTTCAGCAAAAAATCTATAGGTTTCCAGTCTTTCGGAACTGCTCCCAACGTTTCTGTACAGTTGGCACAGACCTTCACAACTATAAAGCTTTGGTCTGTATATGTGTGTACAGAACATATTTGTAAATATCTGTGTAAAAATCAGGCAGAGGTTCCCAGTCATGGGGAGTCCTATATGCTAAATTTCCTATATGGTTAATACAGACTAATATTGCCTTAAGCAGGGTATTTTTTCAAGCCTTATTATTTTAGGAGTCTTGGACAACACGTGATAAGCAAGGGATGGACTTCAAAATTTTTAATGGTGTCATTCTGATCTAAGTCTTCAGTTCCCCTGTCAGTTTGGGAGCCTATCTTCTTATTTTGGGGTGTTTCATTCTTAATTGGTAAGTGGAACAATTTGTATTTTTCTTCTTTCTATGTATTGTCTGTTGGTTAATGAATTATGAGGCCTAAGGTGAGACACCAGAGGAGACAATCCTGCCCCACTCTGTGTTCTTCTTCAACAATGGAGGGAGAACAGCCTTTTACAAAAAGAGCCAATGCAGTTGCTAAGGCTTCTGATAAATTACAAATAACAATTTTAATCCCTGATTCATTAGAATCATTCATTATTCCGGACAGGATATAAGTAACTAATTAGGAACAGCTTGTTGCTTTAAAACCTGTCTCTCCTGATAAACCATATTACAGAACCATTGATTATCCGCAGAAAAAAAAATCAGTAGAGGCTATTACACTGATTTTGGATACCTTAGATAAAGAGTTAAAAGAGATAGTTACTGAATCTCTTGAGAAAAGGATTAATCAGCTGGAAAGTGCTGATAAACAATGTGCCACAAGGGTTGAAGGACACTGAAACAAAATAAAAATCTCCAAGATGAAATTACCTATATACTGAGTCTCCTGGGTAGAATTAATCTTTGGTTTCTGAATACTCCCCACAAAATTGACCAAGTTTTTCATTACAGCTGGGATATAAGTTCAAGTTTGAAACTGCTTCTCATATTGTTTTTTGATGCCATTCAGCATGGAGACCCAGCCCTGTTGTGGTGAGATTTCTCAGATCATATCCCATGATAATGAGCATGAAACTGAGCAAACTCAGGGAGGCAGTGAAGGACAGGAAGGCCTGGCATGATATGGTTCATGGGGTCACAAAGAGTCGGACATGACTTAATGACTGAACAACAACAACAACCCATGATAATAGTTTATAGTTATCTTGAGCAGCAGCTCTCTAGAATAGCAGGCTAAAAAGGTTCTGTTTTTCCTTGACTTGCCCCAATAGATAGTTCAGATAAGTGGGCTGTTCAGCAGGGCTTGTTTAGTTGTGAGACAGAAAGGCATCCATTTTTTTTCCTTATTCGGCCATTTTTTGCTTAAAATTCTGGTTATATAAACTGACCTGGACAAATATGTACACAAGTATTATATCCTGCCAATTTACTGAATGCATGTTTGTAGTCTCTCTACCTGGAAGCTAGAGAACAATTCTAACACATATCTAAAACTCTTTGCATACATTTATACTTGCCTACCTGTCATGTTTTCAGGTTAAGCAACGTATAACGGGCATATGTGCAACTACCATTTAAGCTGCTCCTGTCCTGTGTTCATGCTAGCTTAACTCTAAACCCACTTTTTAAAAATCCTGTCTGGACTGAGACATTTGGCAAAAGCTGGCAAGGTATTCAGTGCAGACTGAAGGCTACCGTGCCCTCCCATTGGATAATCCCCCTAGTCTTGTGCCCTCCCACTTTTCTGTTCCTGGAAAGCAATGGCCAATTGCTTTTCTGCCTTTGTGCAGGTCTTCCTGGGCATATGTACTTTTGTGTGCGGGTGTGATGTGTTTATGTATTTGTATATGTGTATATGTGTGTGTGGGGGGGGGTGTTGTGTGTGTGTCTGTATGCATTATATGTACATGCAGACACAAGCTGTTTTAAAAACTTCCTTCTTCACATCACAGTTCTAATAGGTTGCATACCTTCCTATACTAGCATTAAGGAAATAGCATCATGGTTAAGATTTGCATTTTTTAAATATGAAGTTTCACTATTTCACGAAATAGTTCTCTTTTTTGTCTTTATATATGATGCAATATTTTTTCTCATCCACATTTTTTGAAGCCAGCATTTTTTCTCATCCCCAGCCGCTTTCGTTACATCGTTCCAAGAATCGTTCTTTTTTGTACTTCTCATCAGCACAGCTCCACATGCTTCTATGACACTAGGTAACAGTTCTTGTCACTTTGTTCCAGGCAACTTCAACATCATCTCTCCCTGCATCCACTTTTCACTCATGGTGTTGGGAGATTAATTTATCTTGTCATATGCTTTCATATAGGCCCTATACTTTTACTTGTGCAATATTTTGCTTTCATTTTCATTTCTTTCAGTTTTTTTCTTTTCTTATATCTTGATTTTTCCCCAAGAGCCACTCTTGACACTACAAAAAATGACTTATCCAGCATTCAGAACCTCTCATCATCCTTTTATACTTCATGAATTCCCTCAGTCTTTTGTCATAAACAATCAAATAAATCATACTGTTAGACTGATATCCACTTCTTCATTATGTGTATATATGAATAAGCATATTCCTAAGCCATGTATTCAGAGCAAACAGATCTTTTTCTAAGCAGAAAAACATTAATTCAGAATGTTGTACAGCTTTTCTGAAAACTCATCCTAAATTCTTTCATTGTCATTGCTAACTGGAGCATAACATGCAACATGTTATTTTATTTATTTTATTTTGACATTTATAAGCTGCCCCAATCTGACATGCCTCTATCACTAAACTATGAATTCCTATTTTTATATGTACCCACAGTAATCTAGGTGACACTAATTGATACTTCCTGACATACATTTTAGCCCTTTAATTTCATAATTAAAGTTATATTTACTTGATTTCTTAATAATTTACTCCCCTTACATTCCAGTTCACAATCTTCCAGACACCATGCTTGGCACCAGATATGCCCACAGAGAAGATCTCCACCAGTCATCGTGGCTGCATTCAGCTGAGTGAAACTCAGTTATACATGCCTGTCTTATGACATTTTAAGCATCATCTGCAAGTAGATAAAATCCCCAGTAGCTGACAGTATTTCGTCATGGAGCCTCTTCTCTTTAACATATTGTGGCTTTTTTTGCCAGGTGCCCTCTACCTTTCCACCTAGAAGCCTAATATCATATAGCAAAACTATAGTTATAAAAACTTAAGGAATCCCGAATGCTAAAATACAGCGAGAAGCTCAATTGGCAGAAACAATTAGTGGAAACATAGGAAAACAGAAATAGAAGGGAGGTGGTGTATTTTGTTCTTGTTGTTCCCCCAGTAGTAGCCAAGCTGTAAAAGTCAAACTCAGTCCAGGGATCCAAAACATTGACAGCTGCTGTCTATGAACATACATTCTTTCTGCACATTAAAGGAAATCAAGAGTAACAAAACTTCACACATACCACCCATGGATGGCTATTAGAAACTAGTCCTAAGTTGTGGTTATGCCAACGTAATGCTCTTCATGTTTCTTGGACAACATTCCCCTGAATTCACCGTGTGCTCAGTAGCGTCTGCTGTCCTTCTCTCTTAATTAATTTCAGTAGGCATTTCACTTCAATAATGAAGACTGCAAGTTCTGACATTTGAAGGACTTATTGCTAAAGAAACAGCCTATTCAGGGTTGACCTTTGCCTGTTTGTAATGGTTTTTATTTTATCCTTCTGGCCTTTTAAAATGCATCACTGGCTTTATTATCCACCATACAATTGCTAGGGCAAGCAATTTTGAACGGATTATTGAAATCATTATTAGAACAGTTCCTTTCAACCATTTTTCTTTCAAATTGGCCTGCTAATGTATGCCATGTATGCCTTAAGTGTCAAGTGAAAGAAAAAGTGGGATGGGAGAGAATTAAAGGCTGGGGTACAACATGCGGCCTAGTTTAATAGTCAACCGTCAACTGCTCTATCATATCAAATAAATAGTAGGGCTGTCCTATCTGTGCTGGAAAAACAGGGATGACTACTAGATCAGGGTTCCTCAACCTTGGCAACCTTAAGACTGGTGGACTTCAGCTCCTGGCTGTCTTAAAGTTGCCAAGGTTGAGGAACCCTGTGCTAGATGACAGCAAAGAATCATGTTTTCTGTATCTCTTTTCTGCCATCTAATGGTTGTCTGGGTGTTTGCAGGCCAAATACAGTTGCTCTAAGAAATAGATGCCAAAGCAATTTGAGTTGTTTCAAGTAATGGAGTCATTATGAATATGACAATCTGAGCGCATGGTGTACTTAAAAAATGACAACACTTGTAGGCTTGCAGAGTATGGCACACCTGACCTGGGCCTTTACCACCTCAGGGAGGCTTCTGCTTTCACCACAACCTTAGATGTTCAAAAACCAACATTTATAGTGACAGTCTAACAATGGCAGCTGATGCCTCCTATCACCTCATAGACCTGCAAGCCACAAAGGCTTTTCAAACCACTCCCCCAATAGCTACCATCTGACCCAGGGTTGTATGGGGAGGGCAGGTTTACAATTTGCTTGTTGCAACTTGCAGCAGCATCCAGAGTAGGGAAAGACAGGAAAAGGTGTGTTTTCTCTGATCTGCATAGGTAGATGTTGTGTTTTATCTTTTCTGAGCAGAGCACTGGAAAAATGAATAGAATGAGTTGGGTTTCTTTTAACGATTGTTAATTTGTTTTGCAAGAAGAGAGAAGACAACAAACAGGGGGTGGAACTTTATATCCTTTTCAAGTCATTTAAGGGTGAGATGAAACTAGGATTGCCAGATATCTGAAGAGGCAAAGGAGGACATGGACAACTGGAAAGGAGGACAAATGGGGGGAACAGAAGGACACACTAACTGTTTAACTTTGTTGGTATCCATAACAAAAATTATAGAGAAAAACTGCAAAAAATGTACCTAGGCCTACATGCCTATGAAATTATTTTTTCCAGCATCAGAAAGACTGGTTTTTCAATCACAATATTTTTCCAACAAATCTTTATTTTCAAGAACATATGCTAGCAAGAATATAGAATCAACAATGAAGCACTTTTCAAATTTCACCATAGAAACGTATGAATCATGTGCTCTACAGACTACAGTGATCACAAATTTGAAAGGGCTGGGTTGAAGCTGATTGCTGGAGTCGGGAAACAAATTAAACTATGTAAATCTAGGCTGTTGAATCTGGTGACAGATGAGGAAAAGAAAGAAGCAGACAATTTGCAAGGTCACAAAACACAAAAGTTTGAATGAGTACTGTTGTGAAAATGGTCCAATTTAAAAAAAAAAATGTTGCCTCTAATTTGTGTGATGCTTAATTTAGGATTTGCAGGATGAATACCAAAGAATGAGAAGACCAAGGGAGACCTGAGGACAGCAACAAACTTTTAAAGAAAGTTTATTAAGAAATTGTCCCCGAATATCCCCCTCACAAAGCCAAGGGTCCTTCCTTGATCTGCTGGATGAGTCCAAACAGCAAGGACAGTCTCCAGAATTCATGAGGAAGCTGGGTTTGTGGGACAAATCCTGTACAGTAGTTCTTTTCCCCACTCCACTGCCCTTTGGAATAATCATCTTGGTGCTGCGGTGATTAGCCAGAAGGAAATTAATATTTGTATTTACATTCATTGGAGAGGAAGGGATTCCAAGAGAGTAAACAGGCACATGATGGGTAATACACATTGAAAGGAATGAGCTACCACTGTCTGATTGGATGATGTGCTTCAGCCATTCATATAAGACGAAAGTACTTCTGATGCTGCCTCTGAAAGAAAATACATGTTCAAGAAGAAGCTGAAGTGCTTCACTGAGGGGCTTAAAAAGGAATCAAAGAAGCCAACAATACTGAGGCTCTGAAACAGGAGCATAGGACAGTCTGGACAGAAGTGATCAAAGCCTTTTCTTTTTTATATGTATTACTTTATTCAATTTATAGGCTGCCCATCTTCTAAATAACTATATGAGAGCCAAATGTATAAAAGGGGTGGGGCTTTGATCACATGGTCATGGACTTCATTTGGACTCTTTTGACCCAACCTATGGCTGTCCCTGAATCTGGATCTTTTGAATGTAATGCTTGGTTTTACTACTGACAAATTAAACAAATGAAGGGGCTGTATATTAAGTCAAACTACTGTTTGGTTTACATAGCCCAGACTGCCTCCCCTACCTCACAGAGGATATCTAGCTTTCAGAGAGAAGTGCTTGGAACTTCAGGGTGCAAAGGATATGCTCTTCCACCAAGCTATAGTCACTCTCCAGATTGCAAGCATACACACCTAACTCTTGATCCAATAACTGTCTTCATTTCTGGATGGATTTCGAATGCAATTGTTGATCACATTCAACTGGAGAGTTTTTGCTGAATGTCAAATGTCATCTTTGCTTTTACTTACTGAGGAAGGCACAGAGCTGAAGAAGGATTTGTCAACAGGTTTGGCCTTATTTGAGTTGAAAATAAAGGAAATTGGATAATGGCTTCAGGGACCGGCAATAAAATCGTAATGACCCTTGGAATCCTTAATTGCTTTCCTAATGATCTCTGGAGAGATAAAGCATGAAGAGCAAATGGTTGGGGTGTCAGTGGCTTATTTTCTTAATGCTAAGTTTGAAACTCTGCACTTCTCTAATGCATTTCTCTAGTAACTCCCCTTTAATCATGTAGCAGTTGCTGTGACAACTGGAGTCTGTCTCTCACTCTCTCAGTAGAGTCCATAAGCTGCTTTAATCATAAGTAACCTTTTGCTGCTACTACCTGGATTGTGAGCGTGCAAAACATTTTCTCTAAACTCATTGGAAATGGTTTCCAGTTGAACCCTTGGCGGCCAGGGGTGAAACAAGGACCTGGTGACCATGTCTTA
Source organism: Liasis olivaceus (assembly GCA_030867105.1). Classification (NCBI taxonomy): domain Eukaryota; kingdom Metazoa; phylum Chordata; class Lepidosauria; order Squamata; family Pythonidae; genus Liasis; species Liasis olivaceus. The sequence goes on from CM061349.1 coordinate 68,679,619, forward strand.
GATGTGCATATATGTCCCAGAGAGCTACCATAGCAAATTCTTTTGTTCTGTAAAGAACAAGATCTTTGTTTTGGGACATAGTTACTCAAGAAAAGAATAACCTAATTAATTGCAGTAAATTTTAAAAACATTGTACATTTTAAATAGCCACTTTGTTTGATCAGCATGGGGTTCTGCACACACCAAATCATACATGGAGACTGTTCAAGGGGTAGTTTGCACTTTAATGAAAATGATTAAAGTTCCCCTTATCTTTTCTATTATTAAGTAGAAGTTTGCACTTTAATTAAATTAAAGGGTCTCTTGTATCTCTCCAGTCATTAACCAAGATGAATAATACAAAAGCTGTGGATTTCTTTGTTCCTTCAAGGAATCTGTGAATATTCTGAGGAGCATTCTTTTCCTTTTTTTCCAGGGTCTTCCACAACCCTGCTTTTATGATTTCCACATGCATTTGCTTTCCTTCCTTCTATTAATACCCAGAGTAATGTGTAACATGAGCAAAACACCCTTGATTTATGTAATGTCATTGGCCAGCAGAATTAAGAACTGAGTGGTTTGGAGTACATAAAATGTCTGTGTCCTGGGTCTCAACAAAAGATACAGAAGACCCATCTAAGCACAAACAGCTTGGGATCTCTGGCTGGACTATTTATCCAGAGGAAGGGCATGCAGAGAGTTACAGGACACACTCCTTGGATTGCTGGAGAAGATAATAAAGGCCAGCCACCAACATATCCTCTTTTTTCCATTCCATTCCTATTGATGTCATCAACATATTACTGGTAATCATTCTGCTATCTGATGATGTCATGCAGCTTCCCCCATCTGGAGTCTTCCAGATGTATAAATAATGGAGCTTCCAGAACTTCCAGCTAGAAAGGAAACATTACCAACTATATTTCTGGTCAGGTGCCTATGTCTTCAACAAGTGAAGGACATTTGAGGAGAGAAACTTCTGTGTCACTTGCCTGCATTACAGCAGTTAAGGATAAAAGGGCTCAGGTAGAAAAGAAAACAGACAATCCTAGATTAGGAATCACTACTTTTTTAACCTCAGGGTTCTTCCACTTTGACATAAATTAGAGTGTTGGGCAGATGTGGTTTTTCAGATATGCTGGAAATATGAGACTTCTCCAGAAACCTACCCTTGAATTATAGCCCTTCATAATTTTGAATCAGGAATCATTGTTCAGTGGTACTTGGATCTGGTCCTTGAGTTGTACTGTGTGAACATCTCCAGCTAACCGTGATCTGTATCAGATGTTTCCTGTTTTATGATTTGGTTCACATATCAGTTGAGCTATAATGTAGTATATTTGTTTAGGGCTTATCAGGTTGGACATAATTCACAGACCCAGCTGTTGTGGTTTGTGATTATGGCTTATGGCTTAATATGTGTGACTAAACCAGTTGAGGTTTATTCAACAAACCTTGATGGGAGTTATGATAGCAATACAGTAGAATCTGAAAAATGTTTAAACTCTGAGAAGGGATGAGGAACATTTGCCATCCAGGTTTTGTTACATTACAACTCCCATTATGCCTCACAATTGGCTATGCTGGCTTGGATTGCTGAGGGTTGGGGTACTGTGTCTGAATCATCTAGATGGCTATTGTGTCTCTCTTCATGATTTACAGTCTTCCGATAAGAGTGTATTGGTAATGCATAGCTTTCCAATAATTAATTATGGGCTTTTGACTATCTGGATTTGGGATCATTATCTTCCATGGCAGGTCTAAGGATTAACTGCAATACCATTTTACTGCTTCAGTGCTATCACCCCTCAGAAAGGCAATTAATCCCAAAGACAAAAGAATACATGTGGTAAACTTTAGAACTAGACCAAAACATTTGTATGTTTCCTTTTATTATGGCATCAAAGGGTACACTTTCCACAGGGGTGAATGCTAACCTGTCATTATATTACCAGGGCACAAAGAAAGTGTATAAACAAAAATAAACTGTAAATGTAGATATAAAATATAATGTAAAAGTTACAAAATGATAAAAAGGTAGACTATAATAGAGTCAATGACATTAAATCTGCAACTCAGCAGCTCAAGAAAACACAAAGTTCATTGTCAGGTGCCCCAAATACATTCAGCTAAATTTCAGATGCCACCATTCTTACCGCCACTGAGAAGGCCCACCAGGTTGTCCTTTATTGCTATAGGGAAACACCTCCCTTCAGCAGTGATCACTTTACCTCATGTGGTAGAACCACCGCTGGATATTTTATTTATTTATTTGGATTTATTGGCTGCCAACTCCAGTGGACTCTGGGCAGCATACAAAACTAGGGGGGAAAAAACATATAAACAACTAAAACCACTAAATCAGATGGACAACCCAGACTAAAATGAACTAATAAACAACAAAAATCAACAAGACAATTTTTATTAATAGATTTTACATAGATAGTAAGAAATGCATTCAAAGAAAGGAAAGAAGAAAGGAAAAAGTATAGCAAGATAAGTGTGAAAAAGAAAAAAGAAGAGAAGAGAGAAAAGAAGAGAGAAAAAAGAAAAAGAAAGGAAGAGAGAAAGCATGAATATATATACAAGGCTAAGATCCTGTGGGACTTCCAGATCCAGACAGACAGGCAGGTACTGACCAATCAACCAGACATGTGGTAGTAGACAAGGACCAGAAAACAGCTGTGGTGATAGATGTAGCAGTGCCAAGTGACAGCCACATCAGGAAGAAGGAAGCTGGAGAAGTACCAGAGCCTGAAGGAAGAACTAGAGAGCATGTAAAGACCAAAGTAAAGGCCAAAGTGGTCCTGGTGGTGGTAGGAGCACTCGGGGCCGTGACTCCTAAGCTGGGAGAGTGGCTCCAACAGATCCCAGGAACAACATCAGAGCTCTCTGTCCAGAAGAGGGCAGTGATAGGAACAGCTAAGATACTGCACAGAACCCTCGACTTATTAGAAAAAGAACAAGGAGAATATAAAATCAAATCAAAAGAGCAATTGGTTTTAGAAGGATATACTTTTCAATGGCTTTCTTATATGCAATATAAAGGAAAATTCAAAATTGATAAAAAAGAATTTGGATTTGAACAGAATAAATCAGAATTTGAAATTCAACTATGTGAAACAGATGAGCACTTAATAGCAAAAATGTATAAATTATTGTTGAGAGAAGAAATGGTTGAAGAACAAGTTAAAGAATGCATGATTAAATGGGCAAAAAATATTGGACATAATATACATATGCAGCAATGGGAAAATATGTGGTCTAAAGGATTAAAATTTATTTTATGTTATAATTTGAAAGAAAACTTTTATAAAATGTTGTATCGATGGTATATGACACCTCAAAGATTATCAAAGGTGTACGGGACAATTTCCAACGTTTGTTGGAAATGTAACCAACAAGAAGGGTCTTTCTACCATATGTGGTGGACATGTAAAATTGCAAAGAAATTTTGGACTCAAATACAATCTTTGATGCAGAGCATACTACAAATACAGGTTCCATTTAAACCAGAAATATTCCTGTTGGGGATAATGGACTTTCAAATCGGAAAGCATCTTATCAGAATTACTCAATACATGATTACCGCAGCAAGACATTTGTATGCACAATTTTGGAAAACCCAGACACTACCAACAATACAAGAATGGTTGCTAAAACTGATGGAAATGGCAGAAACTGACTTGTTTATTAAAAGAAAAATCAAATAATTATTACCTTAAGGAATGGAAACCATTGATGGACTATTTGCAAAATGCAGGCGGGGCGAAGCTTACATGGGGATTTGAAGATTATATTATAAATGTAATGGGATATGTTTTGACAAAGAATTATTCCTACTTAATGCATTAAAAACTAGCACCTATGACACTCTTATTATTCTCAAGACCAGAGATAGATTGGAAGCTATCTATTTTTCATGTCTTTCTTCTTTTTCTTTACTTTATCTCATGTTTTCTTTTCCTTTTCCTTATAATTTGTATTTTTCATTTTCTTTTTTATTTCTAACTTTTAACTTTGTAATTTTAAAATTTCAATAAAATATTATTAAAAAAAAAAAGATACTGCAGAGAACCCTCAAACTCCCAGGCCCCTGGTAGAGGACCTGAGATTGAGGAAGACACGTATCACCCATAGGGGTAAGAAGGGTTTTTTTTAAATATATATATATAAAGGAATGGCTTCTCTCTTGGCAGTTATACATACAGTTCTAATCAAACCACTCTCTCCAATTTCATCATAATTCCCTTCTTTCTGTAACCTATTCTTTCTAATCATCAAAACCGTAAATCACAAAATCATTTTCTTTCTCACACAAAAAGTCCATGAGGGATTTCCAGTCATTGATGAATGTCAGTAATGATCTTTTTCTAATCAAAGAAGTCAATTTGTCCATCTCAGCAAGTTCTGTCAATTTCACCAACCATTCCTCCATGGTGGGTAATGCTGAATCTTTCTATCTTTGTGTATATAATAATCTCACTGCAGTAATCATATATTGAAATAATCTTCCATGGCTCTTTTCTAACTGTTTATCCATCAATCCTAAAGGAAAAGTTCTGGCTTCAATTGAATATTAATGTTTAAAAACCTCTGTATAAATGTATATATGTAAATCCAAAATTGTTTCGTTTTTTACATGTCCACCAAGCATGATTAAAATGTCCCTTCACGTTGTTCATATTTCCAACATACATTTGATATGCCTTTATACATTCTAGATAATTTCTCTGGTGTCATGTACCAACAATACATTGTTTTATAAAAATTCTCTTTAAGATCATGACTTAATGTAAATTTCAACTCATTTAACCACATATTTTCCCATTGATCCATCTGTATATTATAACCAAAATTCTTAGCCCACTTTATCATGCATTCATTAACCTGGTCTTCCTCTGTTTGAAATTTCAACAAAAGTTTATACATTTTAGCAATTACATGTTCATCATCAGTACACAATTGTACTTCAAATTCTGTCTTACTTTGGTCCATACCATAAGTCTTGTTATCCATTTTAAATCTTTCTGATAACTGTAAATGGGAAAACCATTGACAACTATACCCTTCTGCCGTTAGTTGCTCTCTTGATTTAACTTTATATTCCTGTTATCGTGCTATATTTTTTCCCTTCTTTTTTCCTTTCTTTGAATGTATTTATTATCTATGTAAAATCTATTGATAAAAATTATTTCTTAAAAAAAACCAACAAGACAAAACAGGGGCCCTAGGCAAATAATAAACATCAACCCCAGGCCTGGGACCAAAGCCAGGTTTTCAAAGCTTTCCAGAACCCTAGGAGAGAGGGTGCCATCCTTATCTCCAGGGAGGGGGGAGGCTATTCCAGAGGGTGGGGGCCGCAACAGAGAAGCCACGCTTCCTAGGTCTCCAAAAACAGCATTTAATGGAGGGGACCTGCAGTACACTCATTCTGCTGGAACGCACTGGGCAGGCAGAAATGATTGGTGACATTAAATAGGTGATTCTGGAATTAAACTATGATTGGTTTTATGAATCCAACCCGGCACTTTAAATTGGACCCACAATTCAGTGAAACTGAACCACTTCATACGGCTTAGCATAAAAAAAGCCTGCTAGTAATTTAGCAGTCACAACGTGTGTTCACTGCAAGTTCCAGAGAGTATTCAAGGGTGATCCTGCCATATCAGAGCATGAATGACTTGGGTCAGGCTAAAATCCTCCTTCTGTGTTGTCACTAACTGTCGAACTGCCAGCTTTCCATTACTATAAACCATTTTCATTACTGTGCCAAGCAGCTGCCTCTGTGAGGTTGCATTTGGTTGCCATCTTCCAAAGAGCACAATTTAAACTTTCCTCAGAGATGCCAATTCAGTTTGTAACAGCAAATGACTAGACTTAGTACTGCTCTTAGGAAGTAGCTTCATTGTGGCTGAAGCTTTCAGAGACAATCACCTGCTTCATTACATGCATCACATCTATAGAGAAAGTGGGATGCTCTGATACACAGAGGCTGAAAAATTCAGCGAATGAAAGCCATCAGTAGAGTGAAACTGAAGAACAACTGGAATACAATTTGTTGCCAAAGTACTCAATATAGTCAAAATAGAATGATCATAGTGCATAGCTAAAAGGTAAATTAAGTTCTCCCTCTGCAGGGCTTGTGCTGTTCCATTTATAAGATTTACAGCAAGGTCTAGCATAATACAAGGGTTTTAAAGAAACCAGGAAGTTCAGTCTATCCACCTTCTAATTGGGGCATATCTCCATTCAAGTTCACCTAGGAAGACATCAAGATGTAATGAAACACCATCTTTTAACAAGATTAATCCATAAAATGTGCATAGCACTTTATTGGTTTTAATGCGAGAAGACAGATAGGAACCTCCTACTTTCAAAGACGATTGAAAATTGACAAAATGCAGTATAGTCTCTTGTCAAGGGGGATTCTCAATTGGAATGATTTACTTCCAATTTACATGTGAAATGTTTACTTTGATAAACTATTTTCATATGGGTCTATGCTTTCATGATTTGCCATTTTGGGGTTGCTTTTACTGTTTCTATTATTGTTGCAGCCCTTGGCTAAGGCAGCTTTGCAGTATTCAACCAATAACTTCAGAAATAAGTGTTTCAGTTGATTTGGCAGTATTATTACACAGGACTGATGAAGTGTGTTAAGCAGGCAGCTTGGTTCTATAACATATCAGCCCTACTAATGAATTCCTCCGGGGCTTGTGGCAAGACATCTTATTTTCAACTTGTTTGTTTGTTTGCAAGATGGGGAGAAATGCATTTGTTTTGGAACCTAGGGTAAAGAAAAGAGTTAACTGCAATAACCCAGTTTTACCTGTCTAATGGAATAATAGGGAATGGTTTAAAATTTCACAGAGTTATTCTACAGCAAAGGAACAAATCTCTAGAACTGCCAAGTTTGTAAGTATGTGTAAGATTGGATGTGGCTTTATTAATTACTACAGTACCTAAGGAAAGACAACATTTATAGATGATTGTTACATGGAAAAAAAATTGGCAACATTGTATTGTCAGCTTGAAAGGAAATTTAGACAAGAAAAGCTACACTTCATAGTGGCCTACAATGTAGCTTTAAATAAATACTCCCTAATCTTTCCCAGCCACCTTGAAAAAGTTATTTCTCTTACAAGCCACCAGACATAGTGAACATCACCTACGGCAAATGGATTTAATACAATTTAGAACAGAGATAACCAGGATGGGGCACAGCCAAGAAGTTATTTATTGAAGATTGGGCATGGTGTCCTTAAGATTTTATGACCTTTTCCAAAGACTGAAATATCAGCTAACCTGGGAATGACTGCCTGGGTTGTTTTACTATTCAGATCCAACTCCGTATGTTAGATCACTACAAAGAAAAGCAACTCACACTTGACTGTGGGTACATTTAAATCACATGTAGATGACCCTCTAGTTGCTTTGGACTACAAAGCCCATACTTCCTTATGTTGGCCGGAGATTCTGAAAACTGTAGCACATGCTATCTTGAATATCTATCCCTAACCTCTGACTACCTAAAGGAAACTTGTATGTTATCTTGAATGTGCACTGCAAAAGATACTGAACAAAGTCACAAGTAAAAAATATGTCACATAACTAAATGTGTGTGATTGCAGGCTTGTGAGGAACCAAAGCCTCTGTATGGACGCGTGAAATAATACTTTATCACCAGGATGGTTGGGTTGGGTTGTGCTGTAGTTCATTGGCAATGGGGTTGCAGAAATAGTGAAGACAAGGGGGCCACCCGCCATGGCCAAGAAGCCCTGGAGGCCTCAGCTCACTCTTTCCCACCCTTCAACAGTCTGGTTACACAGAGCTCCAAGAGGAGCCATGGTGGAGGAACAGCCTAGAAGGAAGGAAGGCACAAGTGAGGGAGGACCAACCACTATGTGCTGTTGCTACACCACCTCCTCTTCCACTATCTATGTCTTAGTCAGCTGTTGCCTCTGTCAGCAGAAGCAGTAGCGCCAGACTCTTCTGTTTCTAAGCATTTAATCACCAGGAAAGGCTGCACCATGTGATGCAAGCACAGCCATGGAGGCCCACAGCTGTGGTGGTGGCAGGGAAGAAACAGTCATGTGACTTTCCTTCCTTTGTCCCACACACCTCAGTGCCAGACATCGGGGGCGGGATAGCACCTGTGCTCTCTCACCATTGGAAAATCCAATCTGGGAGGTCTGATTTGGGGCCAAGCAAGCTCTACTTACACTCCAGTTGGCAAATTCATATTTAACATGGAAAACATTCCAGAATCAGCTGAAGATGCTTAATGATGAAAAAGAACTTATGCCTCAGGCCCAACTCCTATTCTCCTATTAATCTTGATCAGAGTTGCTAAGAGAAATATAGCATTCCTTCTTCCTCCTGGTATCTTACTGTAGATCACAGCAGTGGGAAAACTATAATTTGATCCACAGTAGCCATCAGTGTTTGCTTTTCTATTCCACTTGTAGCATGAAACCAGCATTTTATAGGCTGCAATTCATGCTGTTGAGACCAACATTTGTCCTATACAGAATGGTATTGCTGGCAGGTGATAAAATGTGTTACATTGCAAGGTGAGGAATTGAATGATTAGGTTGTCTAGCAATGTTGCCAGAATAATGGAGGCAGCGTTGGTATCTAAATTTATTACAGAATGTCCCTTGTGACATATTGTGATTATCATTTCAGAAGAGAGATGTTTCTGCTAGTAAGATCAAGCCTACTATTTATGGCCTGAAATTGGGTAATATTATTGTCCAAGATGCAAAGATGATACCTTGAAGCATCTTTAGACAGGCCCTAAAGCTAACAAGAAGTATCCTGCCATTCCTCTTTTAAATCTATTGTACTACAACTTTCTCCTAGATGGTACCTGCTGTAAACTCAAAAATCTCAGCCAACATCACTTTGTGTTGTGCTCTGGCCTATCCAAATGATGCTACTTTAAGGCCACTATGATGGTTCCTCCTGGATTTGTTCTTGCATTATGTCGTGGTCTAAGCAGTAAGGTTTAAAAAAGCTGCTTTGTTATGTTTGCTCCCTTTGTGTCATTTTAACAAACAGACAACTCACTTTAGAATGTTATATTTCAGAATTCTGGACATGAAACAGTCACTCCAAATTGATAACTATCTCTACATAACTAGTTGTCAGTTTGTTGCGATTCAGAGGATTTTTTTTCAGGCTAACCCAGCCCTTATCAAAATGTTCACAGCTGTCTGGATATAAACCTCAATCTGTGTGGAAATATCTTCAGATTGAAAGTTAGATTTATATAGCCAGCCATCAAGGGAAACAATACAACCTCCTGCCTCACAAATAAAAGGGATCCATAGAGTACTAATGCTGATGAACTTGGGGGTTGGAGAAGACTCCTGAAAATACCATGGATAGCCAAGAAAACAAACTAACCCAGAATTTTCACTCAAGGCATAAATGACCAGGCTCAAATTATCCTACTTTGAACACATTATGTGAAGACCTAGCTCTCTGAAGAAGTCTATAATGCTAGAAAAGGTGGAAGGAAACAGAAGAGGACAACCCACATCAAGGTGGCTGGGCTCAATTATATCAGCAATGGATGCACTGTTGGGGACAGGTCCTCCTGGAGAAAATCTAACTATGTGGTTGCTAAACACTTTTGATGGCACATAATAAATCAATCAACCATTTTTTCTAAACTTTTTTCTAAACAAAACTCTGCCTTTAGAAACCAAGTCCACTAGCATAGCAGAAGGGGAACTCTCTTCAGAGAAGGAACACAGCATCATCTGCTAAAGAGCAAGAGAAATGGATAGATCTTCCTTGCTCTGGCTAGCAGCAGCATCTACAACAAGCCATTATGACACCAAAATAAGAACACATGCATGGTGATGTCATCACACAAATGTTGTCCTTGCATACGTGTGTCCAATTATCTGACACAAATTTGTAAGTTGCAGTATTTGCACAATGGTGTAGTCATGTTTGTGTCGTTATTCCCTCCCTCCTTATTCTGCCCCCCCCCCCCCCCATGCTGATTACTGAATAAAATTATGATAAAACCAGAAAGTGTCTGCTTGTTTTGGAAGATTAGCACAGAGCAGCCTTCTATCAAGTTTAGGGGTGTGTTCTATCATCAATCCTACTAGGAGTAAATTTGAGTTATTTGGAACCAGATTTGGGCTGTAAAAATCAAGATGACCACTAGATGATAGCGAAAAGCTGGATCTTCCTATATCACTTTACAGAATCTGGTTGTCCAGATTTTTGCACCCCAGATCTGTTAGTCCTTGATCCCAACAAATACATAGCAGATGCTAGATGAATATATTCTCCCTTTTCTTAGATCAATTTCCTAATTAATAATAGGTGTTTTAGTTTTTGGTTTGTTTTTTTTTTGCAAGCCCAGTTCTGCCACATTGCTCACTTCACATCAGCTGAATGGAGATCTTTAGTTAAAGCACAATGTATTTTATAAGCTAAACCAATGCAGCATGGAATGCAATGAAACTTTATTCAGATTACTACACGTAGAATTGCTGCGAGATTTCATCAGTGGGGTTTTTTTTTGTTCCACGTCTTTGTTTTACAATTCTATAAACAATAGAAAATGTTGTCTCAGTTCTATTTCTCATCTATTGCATTAAAACCACAATCTTATACATGTTTACATGGGAGCAATTCTATTCAGGTATACAGTATATGTATGGAATTGCTGAAATGTCCAGGAAAGAGCTACAAATTGAGATAGCAAGCATCTGCCATATAGTTGCCAGGAGTCACAACTCACACCCTGGGTGTAGGATTTTACTATAACAGTCCTTCACAAGAGCCATAGAACTCTCTTTACCTTTTGGACTAAGACAGAGAAAGATTCATTTGTATAATATAGCTTCTTAAAATCTCTATCTCCACCACTACTTTTCCTTCAATTTTCTTCATCTGCATTACACAGTTTTGATATTGATCTAATAGTATTTGTGGATTTATCTTCTTATGCTGCCTAAAGGAGATTTCCCTGCAATTTAAATGTATATTACTTTTTGGTTTGGTTTGGTTTAAACCATCTCTTGCGAGACATATACTTCCTTCCTTTTGCAGTCTGACTTTTTAAAGATTATACTATTTTGCTTTCTGATCAATATTTTAAAGTGAAACCTCCTGCTAGCCAAGAAAAACTCAAATACCGAATTTCACCTCTAACAGCTGAACGTGTTTCTTTCAGGGTTATTACCTAAGGGCTCTCGAGCCCTTCCATTCTTCAGGAGATGGATCGGGGAATGGATCAAAGTGAGGCATGAGAGAATACAAGGCTGCAGGCCTCGTATTCGTTGTGAGTTTTGTAATCTGTATGACAACCAGATAGATAATTTAATTCATGACCACTTCTCTTTGTTCCATGAATCTTTGCTTTATGCCTCACCAACTTCCTGCTGCTCTTTGTTGAATATTAAACTTGACTCCAAGCAGTTGTTTTGGCATCAGTGCAGAAGTGGTTGGTCATTATCTTATTCTGATCTTTTATAAATTTCCTAGTAACTTGCAACTCTGGTATTCCCTGCTGATATCCCATCCAAGAATCAATCAGGCCTGACTCTATTTACCCTCCAACCCTACAGGAAGTTGGCCAGGTGCTCTCACTTGTCAAAAAGATGGAGGTTACATTTAACCTGAAATCAAGTTCCAGTGTTAGTCTCCTAAAATGTAGAGTTCAATCTCAGAATCTTTTAGATCAATAATTGCTTTCTTCCACCCATCTACTCACCCCCAGCAGCAGAGGTCAGGGTTTGCTACCCCACTAAGAGCATTCAAGAAACCTCATTGAAAAAGCCAAAACCTTTTAAAAAATCAATAAAATGAACAAGGCTTCAAGAATTTGTTAAATCTTGAAAGATCTGTGTTCTCACATGAAGGCTCATGGTATTTTGTAGTTTTTTAAATTTAATTTTAATTTAAAATAATGTTTTAGTTTAATTTTTAATGGATACTGACAATATTGTGCCATCACCCAAAAAAGTTGCACCATCATGGGATAGTAGGGAATTTAAACTGTAGCATAGTTGATAATCCCTGAAAGTTGATCTGGTGTTGCTACCTGAATAAACTTTGGACCTCTATTTATCAGAATAAAGAATTTGTCTTTCTATTATTAAGGCAGAACTTTTGATGAGAATCAAGTTGTACCTCTTCTGACTTATTGTGATTGTTACTTCATCACACAGTCAAGCATCTCTCTCCATCATTAAGATTACCAACTGAAATAACATGGATCAAAATCAGTGATACAAGCTTTAAAAGAAATCTCCCCCTCCTTTAAACAAAGAATGCAATAATGGTGATGAAACTCTTTTTTCAGTTCTACCATTTAGTTGCACCATTTCTAATAGCTGAAAAGTGGTTAATAAGCAATTTCCAAATGTGAGAAGAAAAGGAAGTTTGCAAACTTAGTGTCCTTTTAAAGGTGCCGACTGCAGTTTGAGCAAGATGGCTATTCCCTCATCTCCCAGTGCTGAAAACCTGCCGGAGACCACTAGATAGATAAGAGATGGGACTTGGGATGAAAAGATAATTGGTTGCAAATTAAGAGGAGGTGAAAAGTTACTAAAATTGTTTATACTTGTTGTGATGAAAGTTGGAAGTCACTTCTTTATATATTTCTTTTCTTTTTCTTCACTATATTCTTTCTTTCTTTTTCTTTTTCTTTCTTTTTCTCTATGTTTTTTCTCTTTCTCTTTCTCTTTTCCTTTTCCTTTGCACTTTTTACTCTTTCTTTCTACTCTTCTTTCTTTTAGTTTGTATTAGTTTTTACTACTGCAATTATAATCTTTAATGTAAGGTTTCTTTTAAAAAAAGAACCTTACATCTTTAAATTGATACAATAGTACTTTGAGAAGCCCGCTAAGTGCACATGCTGAAAGGCTGTAATGATTAAATGTTCATCCAGATTTAGAGTGATAATTACAGTACTATGATTTCATCTTGCAAGGTGGATACTCAGAGCGCACCATAATCTGTGTTATTTGTGTACCCTGGAATATAGGTCGGCAGAAACCATATAATGGGAGCTAGTGAGGGATACAGTAACAGACACAGAATTTCAAATTATACCATAATATATCAGCCTTAGTGATGTAGCCTCTCACTTTCTCTTCCTTTGACCTCTACCATGAGATCAATGACCTGGCATGACTGGGGACCCTGGAGAAATGGAAGATAGAGCCAGAAGCCTAGAGGAGCATTGACCAAGCCAGCCAAGTCCATTCCATCTTTTTCTTCCTTGGTGTTTCATACTATTTGATATTCTGATATATATTTAAATAAACAGGTTTTTAACAGAAAAGCAACACATCCTCATTCACTTTGACCTGCTTTTTCCAGTCCTAGCCCACACAGGAGGAGTTCCTTGTCCTGTCCAGCCAGTAGAATGCTTATGATGCAGTCTGGCCACATGTGCAACTCCTTTTGGCACTGAAAAATAGTTTCCTTCCTTCTCTGGCAACATGGCATCAACTCCTTTGTGATGCAGTATAACTTCCTCTGGTATGGAATCTGTCCCCCCCATCCCAAACCCCCATCACTACCAAAACCATTCATTGGAACAGGGCCCTTTCATTTTGGTACCCAGAGCCACTCTAATTACATGTAAAGGAGGTGGTTAATTATTTTTTTCCAAACAATGTTATTAAAGTTGATAATTACAATAGTAAAAACTAATACAAATTAAAAGAAAGAAAAATAGAAAGAACAAAAGGTGCAAAGGGCAAAAAAAGAGATGTAAAGAATAGAAAGAAAAAAGAAAAGTAAGACTATAGTAAAGAAAAGGAAAAGAAATAAAGAAATGACTTCCAACCTTCATCACAAGTATAAACAATTTTAGTAACTTTTCACCTCCTCTTAAATTACAACAAATGATCTTTTCTCCCCATATCCTATCTCTTCTCTATAAACAAATCCATAAAGCAGCATCATTTCAGTCCTGGTATCAGCAAAAGTCCATTAAGGGTTACCAGAAATAACAAAATATCTATTTTAATCTTGATCAAATAAACCATCTTTATATTTCTTCTTTTTACTTCTAACAATCTTAATCTTTATCCCATTCAAATACTGTCATAGAACCTGATTTCATTTGATTTCTTCTTTGTCCCTTCTCATGAGATTCTTCAAAGCTTTAACAAGTCTCTTTCGTAATTCCAATATAGGAAAATTATCCAAGTCACTCTCTTGGTTTATTGTTTGTATAGACCTTTTAATTATTAAAACATCAGCTGGTTTCTTTTGTATCTGGTGTAACATCTTTTTCCATGTCATTCTTGTAACCTGTCATTTGTAAATCCACTCTCAACTCAGTCTCTGTCTTGTCAGGTAAAACTTGTTCCTCTTCCATAACATCTTTTAGACACAGTCTATCCATAGAGGCAGATATCTCTGTTGACATTGTTAATATTAACTTTTGGCTCCATTTTTCAAAAGTGTCCTTCAATATTTCCAGTGTTAGAATATTTTGTGCCATTCTGTACCTGTTAGTTAGGCTTATGTGTTCTTCTCCTTTGATTGAAATCTTTACTTCCTCTAGCATCCAATGTTTAAAATCTTATTATGTTTTTTAAAAAATTCAAAACAAAAGCATTTTCCATGGGAAAGATTCTTTATAATTAATTCCAAAATCTTATTTCAAATTTATTTGAATCCTTAGACCATTTGTAGCTTTCTAAAATCAAAGTTTAATCAACCTTTGGCTGTTTATTTTTTTAAAAAATTAAGTTCTTAAGCTTGTAGTTAAAACTTTCTTTCATTAAGGATTGAAGGTAATCTCACCTGGTGCTTTCAAACTTGTTGATCCAAAGGATTCTAATAGCTGAAAAGTAGTTAACAAGCAATTTCCAAAAATGACTAGAAAAGGAAGTATGTGAATTTAGTGTCCTTTCAAAGGTGCTGACTGTGGTTTGAGCAAGATGACTATTCCCTCATCTCCCAGTGTTCAAAGCCTGCTGGAGACTGCTATCTTGCAGTCTCCTCACAAGGAACAACTCTCTGGAGCACTTTGGGTGATCTCTCATCTTCTCCTTTGTCTGGAGAGGTTCAAAAAGTTGGTCTACTCTCCAGCTCTTCGTTCTTCACTATGGTTGTTGGCTCCACTTTTCACGGAGCCGTCTTTGGTCCACCGTTCTTCCTCCGGAACAAGGTGGTTAATTCTTTAACCACTGAATGTAGGGATTATGCAGTTGTTCACAGACACTACTAGGGCTCCCACAAAGTTTTGTCATGAACATAAATGTGCTCCCAGTTACAAGTAACCATTTGATGGCTAAGAAACAAATCTTGACAGAGGTCAAATGCTTCACACATTACTGGCATGACCACCCACACTAGAGCATCCATTTCCCCACACTTGAAGGGTATTATTTATTATTAACAGTAACAAATATATTTGTAGACTATAAAGCGGTTATAAAATAAGCTGTATGCTTAAATGAGAAAACTCAGTGCAACTAAAAATCAATCTAAAACCACAAAAGATATTGCAAACTTTAAACTGGAACAGTAAAAACAACTTTAATCTGCCTCAGCTGTGGGCAGGATGAGACCCAGGAAAAGCACAAGGACCCATGCTATTAAAACAGTAACCAAGACACATTTGTGGTTAGGGAGCTATATGTATGGTGTGGTTTATAACAGGTGATGAGCTCTTCATAGACAGCACCTTCCCTAATAGTCAACAGAATGTATCATGTTCTCCTAGATGCCTAAAGTCAAAGTGGACAGTGCTATGTAGTACTTATGGTGCTGGACTAAGAGTGGGGAAATCATAGCCACAGAACTGTCTGGCTGCTGGGGGGCAGTACCTTTCTCTCAGATCAGCCTACCTCACAGGATTGTTGTTGTGTGGAAAAAACAGAAGGATGGAGTGCTATCTGCATCAGCTAGAGCACAAGAACAAAAAGTAGAATATACATATAATAAATAAATAAAACAGATACCTGATCAGTGAGAATCAGACAATAACTTAAACTGTTTTTATTATCTAGCTTCAAGAATACAGGAGATGATGCATCCTGAAGACTATGTTCTTTCTGTGTTAATCACTTGTCTTTTTTTTAATCTGTTTATTTGTCGTTCGGTTTTTTAATTTGATCTGAGATTTGATCTGATCTGATCCTATCCTGTCGATCTATCTGGAATGCAAATAATATATCGGTGATGCAAGTAAAAAAATCTACTTCAATTCCTAGCAAGCCTAGCAACTTTTGGAGGTGTCTGCTGACCACACAATGTTTTCAGGGACTTAATGCAACTCTGCTTTACAACGTATTTCTTCCAAAGTTCCAAAATGAGTCAATCAAAAATCCTAAGTATTCTATCCTTTAGAACTCCTAGAAAGGTCTTACCTGGGGACTATTCTCTGTCCATTACATTCTTGAAAGTGAACAGTCCACTGGAATGACTAGGACAAACCTGCAGATTGGAATTTACTATAACAGCATGTACTGTATGTGAGGGTGTGTGTGTGCAATCAGTATGTTTAAAATCTTTGGAATATACTTGGGAAAACAAGATTGTAACCATATGAGAACATTTAGAATTATTAATTTTTAAGAATCCACAGAAACACTTTTGCAAGTATGTAATTCAAAGTACAACAAGTAAGCAATCAACGTCACAAAATGTCAGCAAGCTTCATGCTGACCTAATTCAGGTTTCCCAAAGCTGTAATCTCAGGTGGCAACAACCAGTCCATGGAAACTTCCAAATACTTTATTGCATTTTAATTGGCTGCAGTATGGAGATTTCTAGTATGCATTTTTATCTGGTTTGATTTCAAGGGCTCTGAACAAAGGATGAAAGCCTTTATCAATTTTATTGGTAGGTCAATCAAGGAAAACTTTAATGGCAAATTATGCCTCCAGACTAATTAGTGAGGATGACATTATAAAGCAAATGTCTATGAGAGTGCCATTCATTCTTGCTTCAGCCATTTTTTTAAATTTCTAGTCAAACTCTCTGTTTTCTTTTTAGCAAGGAGAGCCACAAGCAGTTGAAGCCAAAAGAGTTCAGCTAAAATCAATGGCTGCAACCTGAGATAGGTATATAAGCAGGTGATGGAAATATACACATAGGCAGTCAAAGGGAGGTTAAAAGTTTTTAAGGCATCTAATAAATTGGCTAGAGTGAATGGCTCTGTCACTCAGAGCCAGCTTGGAATGGAATGGCATAGAAATCTTAGTAATAAATAAATTAAAATAAATAACTGCCTAGGACAGTTTTAAATGGAAAAGGAAAAAAAATCTACTTTGCTAGGTTATCAGCAGGAACACCTGCTGATGTTTCCGCAGTCCATACTCTGGCTATATGGACAATTCATAAGTGCATATATGACTTTCTAGGATTATGTCCAATATCAATTCATCTCCTAAACTGGCATGTTTCTCAATCTTAAATCAAGTTGATTTTTTTTCTTTTTGCAAAAGCCACTTTGACCTTGGTGTGACCCTGGCACTGGAAAACAGAATGTACCTCTATTCTCAGATTCAGATCAGTTGTAATCATCCAGTTGCATTCTTTACTTAGTTTTAAAATGTCAGTACTGCCTTTAAGGATTGTTTACCAAAGGAGGATTTGGTAAACCAAATAAAACAAACTTAACTACATCAAATGTATTTAAAAATCTGGGTAAATAAAAGTATGATTTGCCTTACATTATAAGATAACTTGGATGCCAAATTAACCAAACTGTGTAGGAAGTGCATACTAACACACTAGGGAGACTCTGTCTGGTCTCTCCCCTGCTTCCCCAAAATTAGATGACTAGAACCTGGAGAAGAGCCTTTAACTATATTCTTAATATGCTGTCTGAATCAAATACTGATGATAGCCAGTTATACATGTCCTGTAGCTGAAGAGGAGATGCTGTGGCATACTAGTTGCCTGGCCCCCTTGTGGACTCTGGAAAGAGGACATACTCCCTGAAGGAGTAGACCCACAACTTGGAGATTCTCCTGTATTCACAGGTCCAGCTGGATCAAGAGCTAGAAGTTGTGGTTAGGGTAGGCTTTGCCCAGCTTAAACTAATGCACTGCTGCAGCCCTTTTCAGAGTGGAAGACTCTGGCAACAGTAACTCATATCCTTATTATCTCTAGATACAATTAACATGATGTACTCTACTTGAGGCTGCCCTTGAAGACTATCCTGAAGCTGCAATTGGTGCAGAATGCAGAGCCAACAGCCTGATAAGTGAGAGTGGGTATAGGAATATAGCACCTATGAAGTCGGTGCAACACCAGCTTCCAGTTCCAGGTGCTGATATCAGGCTTTTGGGCCCAGAGTGTCTTCAGGACCACATCCTATGCTATGGGTACCTTGGCCCTGGATGTAAAGGGACCAATGAGGCCTGGAAAGAGAACTTCCTTGGAACTAGCTTGGCACTTTGGAATAAGACCTACACAAATACACACCAGCAGATTCAGATAGTTCCCATACTTCTTACTTTTAAGAGAGCTGTTAAGACCTGGCTTTTCTACCAAGCTTTTGGAAACTAAATATCCAGTGCTTTGCATCCCAGTTTAATCTCTGGTTACTGTTTCTGTTTAAATTCTTAATTCTAATCTTAATTTTAATGTGCTGTTGTTTTATTATTTTTGTAAATTGCCTAGTACTTCTATAATTTATGGCATATAAATACTGGGAAATAAATCAATACGTTTAAGATAAGCTATGTATTTCTTTCAGCATTTAAGAACAGACAATGTGCAACTTTGTTCAACTTAATGGAGCTGATCAGGGAAACATTTTAACTAGTTAGCCTTCAGGTAAACATTTTGTAAAGAAAATCACAATAGCCCTCACACCACCCTAGAAATGATAGTGCTAGATCACCACATAAGTGGAAGCAAATGTTAAATTTAATAGCCTCAGAGAACTTTGATTCAAGTGTGGTCTGACCTTTAAGGTTCCAAAGCCACCTGCCTGAAAATCAATGAGAGTTTTACAGCTGCCCACTCTGGGAACAGATTCAAAGGCAGCTCGCAGATGTGAGCACAAGATACTTTAGCTTAATAAAGGTTACCTGATCTACTCTGGACCTAATTGGCTTCCTCTAGCTTTCTGGGAGAAGTCTTAAGCCTTGTAGCTTACATAAGGAAGCTTTGGGCATATCCTCCCAATTATTCCCTTTCAAATGCATTCAGACCTATTAATGTCTCAATTAAGAGTCTTCCAACTGCACATTTTCTCCATTTTTGCTTCAAAATGTACTTTGCATATAAAGGGAATAATGCATACACTGTAACACATTTATGGTGGAAATGTTCTCAAATTCATTGATATTGCCCCCGCTCTCAACTGTTTTCAGCCCTAAGAAACCAATACTATATAGGTCAGTACTACTATTATTGTAACAGCTGTATTAACAGAATCTTGCAAGTCTGAATGTGCTTCCCTGCTCCCTCACATTATCTTCATGTGAACTAGGGAGGGACTTATCTGAGACATTTTCTCAAGTTACCATTGCCTTGGTAATGGCTCTTCCTCCAGTCCTTGAAGACCATTCCATCTATATCCTCTACAACTGTCAGCACTTACCCTTAGAAATATCCCAAGGCAATGGTACCATATCCGAATGGCTATGTCAATCTGAAGTCATCCATTGGATGCTCAGATGGTGTCAATTCCCCAGTGGGGCAGGTGAGCCATTTCAGACCTTGAATTTATTGGATAAAATGGGAACGAATACTAACTAACTTAGCTATATGCACATCCAGTAATCCACCATACAATTATAACAAACTTTTTAAAAGAAGAAAGAAAGAAGGCTATGGTGACAATCTTCATGCCCAGGTCAATCCAGGTACTTATACTGGGTGACCAGTCTGAGTCTACCAGACTGTGGGTGACAGTTTAGGCCCTATCTGAGCTGCAGTGGCCTAGGCGTCATCCACCAAATCCATGCCTGACTTCATTACTGGAGACTGAATAGCTAACTGTCCTACAAAACATCTCCAAATCATGTGCAACATTAAACAGTACAATAATGCAACAGAAAGAAGTTATAAAATCCAGTGCATAAAATGATGCAACACCAGCCACAAGTATGCAACAGGACCATGTCAGTTGCTGAGATTAATACCTGTAAAAACATTATCACCATCTGTACCAATGTTGAGGCTTGTTTTATTTCTGGGAGGGAGGAGATTCAAGAAAGTGGCCTTAGATTTCATTGTTAATCTGATTATGAATATACAGATTTATTTCTGATATTTCTAACTTAGCCAATAGCACTGAATGAATTCAGGACTAAATAGCAAATTCAGGTAACATCTCACAGTGCTCTGACTACTGGCTTACAAGGCAGTTTGTAGGAAAAAGCTGAGCCAATGATATAAGAGACATCCAAATGCTGACCAAGCTCTCACTGAAGGTAGTGCAGTCACTGGGGTCCTTGGGAGTTTTTCAGGGTTGAGCACCTCTTCTCTGCAAACTGACTTTCACATTTGCCTTTGAGAGGACTGAACTCTATAGAGCAGACTAAGAAACTGGGAGAACTGGGAATGGTAGAATTAAGTCACTGATCAACCAATGGAGAGAGAGGATTGAGAAGGAAGCCAGAATCCAGGATCAATAATCAAGTCAAGAGACAGGGCAACTGAAAGATGTAGGAACGTGCCAGAAATCAGGAAAAATGTCTTGCGCAAACAAGGCTTAACTGAAGCAAGTCATTTCTGTACAAGACATTCCAATGGGTGGACAGAAATAGGTACCCTTTGGAGGACTGGGAACCACAGAAGTTCTCCAAACCAGCTAGAGGGCTGTAATGATATTACAGGGAGGGGCAGGACTGACTTTTTCAACCCATTCTTTCATCTTTTTTCATACTTTTAAGGGAAGGAATGTGAACAGGAAACCTCTAGAAGGTAAACTGCTCCCACTCACAACTTTAAAAACTCCAAATCACCCCAAATTACCATCGGTCAGCATAAGAATCCTGAACTGCTTAGGCCAGCCTACCTCAACCAAGGATTTAATTACATTAAACTTCACTTCCTTTAGTAGGTATTGTGACATGATGGCTAGATCAAATGATGTCCAACACATCTCATAGGTACAAGACAAGGGGAGTCTGATCAAAATTGCGCTCCCAAATGTAAAATAAAAGCTCAAAGCAGACTGAAATCTAGCCAGCTTTTCCATAATGAATGGTGGCATTCAAAAGATGACAGTCTAGGTGCTAAATTCTGAGATCTGAGGATGATTTGTGGGGGAGATAATTTCTTTTAGGACAAAGCAGTGATTTGTCTAATTCAGTCTTCTCCAATGTACAGCCATCCAAATCTAAAGAACTCCCCAAATAACTGCTGGCTGGGAAAAGGGGAATTTGAAGGAGCTAAGCTGGTAAGAGTATTCTAATTTATTATCTTAATCTAAAGAATCCCAAAGCCTGATCAAGAGAAGCTTCTGCCAAAAAATCACAGTGCATGAAAGACCTGTTACAACTTGTTGCTTCCTCAAGGGCATACATATTTCATAAGGAATTTCAACTAGTCCTTAATTAATACAATACTTACTGCACATTTTAGCAACTCTCCTAATGTCTCTGCCTTGCAAGCAAGGGGCATTCCTAATTAGCAGTTACAAAATGTCAGCAGAGACTGGTTTAGCTGTGTCCATTCCTTTCTTCCAAATGAAAAGAGAACATGATAGCTTCCTACACCATTAAAGAAGGGGGAAGAAAGGTCAGATCCTGCAAACACAGACAAGACAGTTGTGATACTTGAAAATGAACACATTGACTCATGATGTAGTTTGTTCAGAAGTGAGTCCTTATGAGCTGAGCAAGACTTATTCCCAATTAAATGGACTTAAGATTGCAGCCCAAAAACTGAGTTTAAATTTTATTTTGAACTCATTAGGTGAGCCGCAGATAGCCATATCCTTCTGCAAGGTGGAGAAATGACACTAGCTTACCTTACTAGGTTGTTGTTAAGCATGCTTATTGATCACGCTTCTCCAATATTAATGGACACTAAGGTTTTTTTTTTCACTTTGCTGATGCAGCATGTATAAAATGCCCCAGCTGAAAAAAAGAGAGAAATTCTGATAGGTGGCACTGTAATTGCCCTGGGATAGTGCCGTTTTCTGCTACTTTTAGGCAGAAAATAGACTCAAATGCTTGCTTAAATCTTGACATTGGATTGCTACATGTAAGCATCCTGACCACTCCAATGGAAAATCCCAGCCCCACCCATTTACACGACATGCCCTTGCCTACTTTGTTGCATTGTCTCATCCACTGTGGATTCTCCACCCAGCAATGCCGATATGCTTCCCTCCCATCCTTGCAATGGAAGGATAGTGGAAAGGTACACAAAGTGCTGTCCTTACAACTTACCTTTAGCCTGCCTTGGTACTGAGGCCAGACAGTGCTGCTGCTGCCCAGCAGCCAGGCTCTCCTCCTCCCTGTTTCAGTTCTTCCATGTAATAGGAGAAGGTGCCCCCTGTTGCCTGCTTAATTGCATCATCTCCTCCCTCCTTCCCACTGGGTGGTTTCTGTAAAGGAGGAAAGCCAGGAGCGGGGGAAAGAGAGAGATTGATCAAGCAACACAAAGCACCTTCCTCTATTACATAGAAAAATTCAAATATAGTCAAGGCCTTCCCACCATTGCCTGTGCAAACTGAAGGGAATATCAGGCTTGTGGAAGACCAGCATTTAGCTTTGCACTAGGTTGATATACCCATGACCAAAGGAAGGAAGGAATGTAACAGTTGCTGGGCAAAGTTCTGCTGTCTCCAGCAGCCAAACACAAATGGCTCATGTCCAGCAGTTGGATGGGAGGGGACGGTCCTCCAGTGGACTAATTGGAACCCAGCAGATCACTGATCTCCAAAGATTCCCCTTCCATGCAACCTGTAATGTCCACAAGGGAGGTTGTCTTCCATTTTCCCAGGGAACACACCAGTTTCAAGCTGGAATACCTTGGACCAGCTTCAGCCTGCCTCGACAGTAGATTAGCTACAAGATGAAGCCCCCATTGTGAGAATATGACCTTAGCAAAAGGTAAGTGGAGCATCTTCATCCTGGGTCAAGAAGGCTATATATAGCATAGTTTATTTTAACAAGAAACACTATCTACTGATAATGAAAAAAGTTAAAAAATATAAAGCTGACTCATTTGTGACTTAATAAGCTTGTCTGTGGCCCATCTCTTACAGTGACCCATCAAGAGTTTCATAATATCCTATTTCTGTTCTTTCCCCAGGACTAACAGGTAGTCCTTCTTTAGTGACCACAATTGGGACTGGCAACTTGGTTGCTATGCAAAGCAGTCACTAAGTGAAACCGCAACTGTGTTTATGATCTTACTTCAGCTTTCCTTTGCTTTACAGACAAAGGTTGTAAATGCAAGGATTGGTTGTAAAGTTACTTTTTCATCACTGTTGTAACTGCAAACAGTCACTAAATGAGGACTCCCTGTACAAAGAATGGAAGGGGGAGGCAAGTGGCTGGTGGGCAGCCTTTGACATGGATCAAAAGTTGCAGAGAACCAAATTATATTCAGTTTCATAGATACATTTTAAATGCTTATTATTTTATCTTCGTTTTAAAACATTAATTTAGAAAGACTAATGTATTACTCTTCATTCATTCAGAGAATGGCTGTTGGTAATAAAACTAGTAAACCAAATGAAGCAACAACATTTAAAAGATGGAAATGGCAAGCTAGATAGGGGCCAACAGGGAGAGGTGTCAAAATACTTCACATATGAGCACAGGTATATTTCCCAAGGGAGGGTGCTTTACAGGTGAGCCTTTGGCCTTCTCTTTATTCCTTGATGACAAAGGTCATCTGGAGAAGGACTCAGTAGATGGTCTTGTAGGACCAGTGTCAGGTGGTTGCCATTGTTATGCTTTAACTAAAGGGTATGTGAGACAAAGGAGTGAATGAAATGCTTTACTGTTTGGGATGAGCTAAAGATTTTTTTAACTTCACCAATTTTGCACCTGGAGAACAGACTAAACAAACATATAAGCCACCTGTTCACAACTTGTCTACCCACTGTGAGAGGTCATTTGATGTAAATTATTGTAATTATTTCTAAAGGAACATCAATTTAGCATGCATAAATTGTACTTTGTGGTCTTTAGCAGTAGACATGGAGGAGAGTCATTAAGGAAGACACAGGGAAATACTTAAACCATGGCTTTTAATACCAGCAAAAAGTAGAAATAAATGTTGCTCTGATAATATTATGAGCTGTAGTAACACTATGAGCCAAGTATCTAGCAGATCACTTGACTTCAACAAATGAATCAAAGTTTAACAACTACAATTCTAGACAACAGACCTTGAAGAAGCTCTACTAAACTGTCTGATCTTTATCACATAATAATGGAAGCAATAACTCATTTAGGCAGAAGAGAGCAAAAACTGAAGAAATTCCAACTTATACTTTTCAGTTTATCCTTGGACAGATGAGGAGAGAAACTGAGGCTCATCTTTGACTTTCTGGCTTGCAGAAGGTAGAGAAAAAGCCACGGATTGCTCCATTTTCTGCTCCTCATCTGTTGAGCCATGCAGTCGAGTCCCATGGTCCTTTGCTTGACTTGAATGACTTTTCTACCTCATTGGGCTATTCAGATAACTGAAGTGGACAGCCAGTGTGGTGTAACCATTGAGCTGCTAGACCAGGAACAGAGGCACCTGGCTTAAGACCATCTTCAGCCACAAAAGCTGTTTAGGACAGTCATTCTCTCTCAGCCGAACATACCTCACAGGTTTGGTCTGGTGAGGAAAAATGGAGGAAGGAATGGTCTCACCCTGAGCCTCTGGAGGGAAGGCAGGATAGAAATCTAACTAAAGAAACAAAATAAATACTTGTTAGTGCACTCCTGGGAGCCAACATGCCATAAAGCTCCCAATTCCCTGCCGAAAGAAGGGAACACGGTGATGTCCCCAAGCAGCACATTCCCCTTGCTTCCGTCACAAGATATTTGCCTGCAGCTGCCGAGTGACCAAAAGCTCTGGGCACCATTGGTTGTTGCTGCTACTGATGATAAGGAAGAAAAAGGCTGGTTTAAAAATAAACATTGTTATGTTAATCATGGCATTTCCATTGAATATATGGCATTAAAGGAGATGGTGAGACAGCCCCCACAATTTCTCTCTTTCCTGGGAGAAAACAGAGAACGATGAGAATTATAGGCCTGCCCAGATGACTCAGAGACAGACCTAGGAGCATTTTGAAGAAAAGGCTGAGATCTTATAGTTTGCCCAGTTGTTTTGCAAAAAAAGGGCTCTGGGTTGGACCAACCCTTCCCTTGGACAGAATATAATGAACAGCTGCACCCAAAATAGACTGAATTTGGGGACATTATTCAAGTGATAGCCGGTTGATCTGGGATTTTTCATCCTGGATGCCTTAGGCGCTGATGTGAGGATGGCAGTCCTTGCTGCTGCTGCAATCATTTTAATCCTGGGAAGCAAGGAGAAGAGAAAAGCTGCCAATTTGCTTTGGGAAACCACAGGGCCAGCATAAAGCTGTGCTATCCATGTGTACTAGAATGAGGGGTCAGGTTAGCACAACATAAAGTGACATCAATTTAAGGCAAGAATTGCTTTACCTGGTCATGTCAAAGTCCCCTCCGGTCCAACATTTGGCTTCTAACATGAGTCAATCAGAAGCCTTTTAAGCAATGCATAAAAATTAAGCCTGCTCTGCCTTTTGTATTTCTCTTGTATGAGGGATTCTTGTATTTGTTAACACTGAAGAATTAAGGGTGGAAGGCATAATAAAAATTGAAAATGATTATGATAACAAGGTGGCTCTCTCAGGTTAGTCTTCCAGCAGCCATGCCTCATCTTTATGCCATGTCCCTTAATTGCATAGCTATACATAGCTCCCTGCAAAGCCTTGGTTGCAGTTCATAGACCCTCAAAATTGTGCCCAAATTGTAATTTTTAATGAAGCACAAGGGTGAAATTATTAGTTGCATGGGGAATAATTGTATTCACTTAGTTAATTCATTAAATTAAAGTAAAATGTCCTGTCCCAGCTTCTTTCCCCCACAACAAACACTTGAAATTCCCCCATTACAAACACTTGAAACCACTACAAGCACTGATAACCCCTTATATATACAAGCATTTATGGTTTGTTTTTCTGTCTATATAGCAGTCTTATGGTCAATACACCTGAGATTGATTATTCTTATGTAGGTTCTGAAATAGCTTTGGAAATTGATGGAGTGGCACCTCACTAACCATGTGCTTTAATGTTTACACTGCCAATTCCATCTGAGTCGAAACCCAGATATGAAAAAACAAAACAAAAGCAAGTGTAGTAAATTGATTCTAAATGTCACAGGCTGGATGCATCATGAAAACCCCAACCTTTTATTAAAAGGGCCTAACCCAGAAATTGAGGACAGAAGCCCTGCTTTGCATGGACAGTACCAGAATTGGTGCTTGGTATCTTGAGTTGGGAAAATATTGGGTAGCAGATGATAGGTAGAGCTCTGCAGAAGACCTCAAAGACTTTCAGGCAGTCAGTGTAAACAATAGGACTGCCCAAGGCACCCATACTTTATTTCCAAAAGGTGGTTTGCACCATGGCAGTGATGCTGTTTTCCTTTGAGTCACTCCCATTGCCTCTTCCAACTAACAGATACTGTATGCTGGAGGAAGCCCTCAGAATGACATGAAGCAAAGCAGTGTGACAACTTTGTTCCACTCTTTAGAAACAGGGCTCCATATTGCTTTCCAAAATAGTTTTGAAGGTGTGCTTCAGTATGAAGCATATTCAAAAGCCAGCATCCTTTTGAAGCTTTGCAATATTGGGCTACATGACCAAATGGTAGAAGGCATCTTTCTGGATTCCCTTTCCTGATTTTACTCTGCTTTGTATACTTCTGATCTATTATATCCAGAACATAATAGACAGCTTAGTAGTGGTTTTATTCCACAATCTGTAGCTGCCAGCCAGCCTGCTTCTGGTCCAAGACTGACTGACTGACTATGTGCCATCAAGTCATTTTCAACTCCTAGCAACCACATCGCTAGATAGATTTTCTCCAAGAGAAAACATTTAAATTGTGTTAACATCCTCCTTTTCCCCCAATATAAGTTTTGTCTCCTGAGGACTGTTGTTCCTCTCTCTGCCTACATCTTCATCCTTCCTAGATTAATTACATGGGTGATCCCACTTAGTCAGGGACCAACAGTGAAAGAGCTATCATCCCAACACCCCATAGCCAATCCAAAAGGGGAAAAAAGTGAAAACAACTGAAAGTGCGGACTGTGTTAATTAACAAGTGGACATGTTCTGAAGCAGTGCTAAACTGCCAGAAGTGTAGGCAATTTATGACACTGCTAGAAATTTACCAATTTACCAACAGACTAGTAAATAAGTAAATAACATCTGAAGTAGCACAGCTAAGTTGTATCATAAAACAGCCCACAATTTGAAGTAGGCATTGATATTGAAACATATCCCCCCCCCACAAAATCCCCAAACCCTAATTCATCTAAAATGTATCTATTTAATAAGGGGTGTATAAATCAGTCAAGATTTTCTTTGAATCTGAGATTCTAAGATGGTAAAGTGGTATTCAGAATTGACACGCAAAGACAACAGCATTCAGTATAGCTGATTTGAGATTTGATAAAAAAAATATGAGGACACATCAACTTATCTGCAGTGGCTTCTGTTTTTTGTTTGTTTGTTTGTTTCCCATGAAATACAAATACAGAAAAGAGTAGTCTCTTTGGAAAATATCGACTCTAAGTTTCAGCTGGAGAATTTCATAAACCAGGTAAATAGATTGAGAGTTAAGAATAAGGATAAAATCTGTGGATTTAAGGAAAGGTAGAGGTTTCAGCAGATGGCAGCACCTGTGGCCTTGTGTGGACTCAGAGGCTTGGCAGGATCAATTCTGCTATATATTTGGATAAATCTCCAAGGAATAAATGGGCTGCTGATTAGATTGGGAAGTTTAAAAAAGAAAAAAATCCCAGAAGGCGGCAATGTTAAATGCTTATATTGCTGCCAAAAAAACTACATGGAGATGTTCAGTCATGGAGAGGTTCATGAAGTCACCAAAAGCTGAGCTTTACTTGAAGGAGACATTAATTTACCCTAGAGGATCATGTCAGAAAGAGTGAAGCAGATTTTTTTTAAAGGGTAGAATAAATATGAATCTCTTTTTCCTTCCCTCCAAGCAAACCTGTCTAAACAAATCCTATCAGAAGAGTGTGACACAGACCACAGAGCAGTATCCCCCAATCATTCCAACAGGCAGAGTTCACAAGGGTTTTAAAACTGGGGGGCCATTTAGTCAGATCAATATTGGAGAGCCCGTCACACTCCACAACTCCATCTCCTCTGCTTTAGCCACATATGAAAAGGAAGTTGCAACAGCGAGACCCCCCAACGCTGGAAAGCACCAGAATCTCCAAATTGCTCTGGAATCTTTCTGACATGATCCAGAGGCACTGGATTCTGTGCTTCAAATCAGTTCAAGGGTTCAGTTCAGAGAGATTATTGGCTCAAAGATCTAGTCAGAATAAAAAAAGGATCCTGATACAGAAAGGAGAAAGATCAGTTATGGAGAACAAAGCTCATACTGTAATGTCCATGTAAACTTACGCTGCTGTAACATGTCTAGCTTTTCCATGCTCCGTTGAACAGGGAAGTGGTTTTTGCAGTTGTTTTAACCCTGATCTTAAGTAATCTTCACTGTTTTATCAGGGGTATTCAATAATCATTTCAGTCCTGACAAGAAAACATCTTTTTCTTTTGTTGAAGCATCTTTCAGATAAAACACAGCTCTAAATATAGCTCAAGGGGCTTACATGTTTCTATGGTCTGAAAAACTCAACATCAAATATGCCCAGTACTCCAAAGGGGTAAAGCTATAATGACTTGCAGAAGATAGTTTTTTTCTGAGAAATCATTTATCTGAACCAAATTGTCATAAAATAGTTTTGAGATTTTTTCCAAAAGATCTCTGGTTTTACATGGGAAATTCTTCACCATGAAGAATGAACATGAAATGGTTAGACTGGCATAATAGAGTGCACATACTTACATACTCATTCTTTACTTCTCTGTTACACAAACACAATCCCCTTCACCTTTCTACATTTGGACTGGTAGGGGATAAAATTAAAGACTCTTCCACCAACAGGATCACTGGAGGGGATGTTTCAGTTTTGTTCTACCTCCTGTGATCCTGATCAGGACAGCAAAGTGGAAGAGAATCACAGAACAATGATGAAAAAGCATCTTCTCCTCTCCAACCATCTCAGATAAGGCATAATCTCATCTAAAACAGACATTTTGAGGCAGCTGGAGTTGATGGACATGAGAGAAGTTTTAATCACTCTCTTTCTCTGTCTCCCTGGTGCACACACACACTAAACACACAGAGATCCTGATTAAGTTCAGTGTTCCTGCCCAGTAGGTGGACAGGCAAAATTCCTGTGGATTCACAGAGCAGTTGAGTGGCATAAATTCTACAATGTGACCTCATAGAAAGCAATTCCATGAACTCTGCATCTTTTTTTATCTGACTATACACAGATGATTGAGATGGCAAGCCAAAGCAACTTGTTCTCATGTTAACATTGTGAACATGAGTTCAGGACTTCCCTCCCATAAGTTTGATGTTCATTAAAAATCTTATAGCTGATTCTCCTTAGAATATAATTGATACATGCTCCTAACAAACAGCCAACTTAATTTATGAAAGCCTTTAATCTCTCATACTGCAGTGGTTAACAGACATTGGCAAACTAGAGGGATCCATATCAAGTCCCTATTAAACCACAAGGTCACTGGGTAATTTTCTGTCAGTCCAATCTACCTCTACAGGATTGTTGTTGGAATGAAACTGGTGGACATCTTCCAATAAGCCTTAGCTTGCAGAGAAATAGCAGGATATAAATGCATAAAATAACAACTGTGGTTGCCTTATTATATCTCATACCTCTGGATGATTTCATTCTCAGGAAAATTCTAGCTCTAACTCTAATGCTGACTCAATAGATCATCTTATCTCAATCTGATACTTTGTTGGTCTTTTTTCAGCATTCTCTCTTTCTCTTTGGTTTAAATATTTGGTAAACGATGGATACCAGGTGCATGTTGAGAGTCAAGTCCAAATTAATAATTTTAGACTTGAGGTTTGGTCCAAGAATTAAATTGCTACAACACCCTGGCTGTGAAGCAGCATAATGCCTGATTCCAAGAAGCCAAGACAGAAATACAAATATTGATGTCCACAATTAAAATGCAAAACTGTGTCTAAAACTGCCAGGATAAAACATTTTTAGTTTAAAATAGTGCTATAGGATGCTGCTTGGGCCCATATTTAGGGGAAACAATTAAGAATTTTAGGTTGCCTATTAACAATAATTAACCCTAATAGATAGGGTTAATTAACACTCCTCCATTATAATTAATTCTCCAAGTTTATAGACAAATCTGGGAAATATTGAAGGAGCCGATTTGGATCATCATGCTAGAATAGGCTGGGAACTTATCAGAATCCATATGGTTATGTCCCACCTGTCGCCCACTAGGTCCCAGACTCCTGGGACAGCCTAGTGATGCAATGCGATGATGTCAAAAAAGTCTTGAGAACTCCCAGAAAGGACTAACATTTCATTTCCTTAGTCCTCACTTGATGCCAGAGAAAAATGGAAGGTCCAACAGACATTCACATTTTACAAAGAAGATCTAAACTACAGTTGCCAATCACTTTAGTTCTACTGGAATGGCAATTGTATATTTTTTGATGTGGATGGTTATCTCTCTATACTCAGTTAATATGCTTTTGGGTATACGTATGTGTGTGCGTGTAGTATTTCACTATAATGCTCCAGGTATGCCTCCCATTGCAATGTTTATATAGCTTTCATTACCCATATAGCCAGATTTATGCAGGGGTTTTCTTAAACTTCACCCTCCCTAAATGATCTTTTCAGCTGTGATTTGAGCGAAGACACAAAAGATGCTCAAACTCACGAAGGGTTGTATCTGACATGAATATGGCTTTAATGGCTGGTTTGAACATATCATGCTAAACCAGAATGCGGTCTGTTTTCTTTTGGTTTGGCACAACGTGCAAAACTGTCCACTGTGGAATGAGAAACAAAGTTTCTTTCTAGGTATGCTAAGCCAAACACAAACATATCAGATTGGGTTTTATTTGCTTGGCTTGTTTTATTTCCATACTGATTTAAATTATTTGCTATTCACACCTCAGCCAAAGTTCTCTGAGCAGCTTATAGAGAAAACTAACACTTAGCACAAAACATTTAAAGCATAAAAACATTTAAAGCATAGAGCATAAAAATAATTAAAGTGTAAAAACAGAACATTTAAAAAAAAGAAGTGCAAAAGTAAATTAACCAGGCAGAGCAAATAACAAGCTTATCACCAGGTAAAGAAAAGAGAATCAAGACAGCATCAGCAATCAGTTAAAAATCTTGGTGAGAACATTCCCAGAATTGAAAGATACTGAATTCAGTCTCTGCCTGAGTTCCTTTCGGACGGTGAGACAGTCCTGGAGACAAGCCTTTAAGCTAATGTTAATGGTCAGGCAGGTTCACAATAAGGGAAATGTTCTCTTAGATGGTGACAGTCCCACATGGTTCAGACCATCTTGTACTTCTCCAGGAGTATTACTCGGGGGAGGGGGCATGTTCAGAAAAGTCAAGATGACAGCTACAATAGTGTAATTATAGCCCCACCCCTTTTTTGCATGTGACATGCATAAAAAGGGGTGGGGCTTAAACCACCTGGTCATGGCTGCCATCTTGACCTTTTTGATCCCTCACCTGCATTTGTTTCTTACATTACTTTTTCCGTTTTTTAAAAATAAACTATTTAAGTTGCTTCGTCAGCCAGGGGACTCACAGAGTGGCTTATTCAACATCAGGCAGCAACCAAATATCAAGAACAGTAGACCAGTGTTTTTCAAACATGGCAGCTTGAAGATGTGTGAACTTCAACTCCCCATGCTGGCTGGGGAATTCTTCAAGTTGCCAAGTTGTGACAATTTGGTTCTACAAGCCAGTGAACAGAAGCAGCTCCCAGCAGCAGGGGTGTCTCCAGCCTATGGTCAAAAAGTCAAGATGGCGACCGCACCAGTGCAATCAAAGCTGTACCTGTTTTTTATGTGTGCCTCACATAAAAAGATGTGCAGACTTTGACGCAGATTTCCGTAGTCAGTCTTACAGCTGCTGCAGAAATTAGCCCCCTTTCCATCATATTCTCACATCTGTCCTGTGAGGAAGGTTAAGGTGAGGGATAATAAGTGGCCTTCATCAAGATGGTGTGGGAATTTGAACCTGGTTCCCCCTGGTCATATTCTGACAACTACATATTCCTGGATCTCCTCTTCTCTCCCAGTTTAACATTTGGTGAATTATATACCTCTTCTCATCTATGTAGATTCTGAAGAGATCGGCTATTGTCTCATGGATTCTTTGGGGTTTCCCAGGATCTAAAAGACTGTGAGAATGCCATGCTTCTATGACCATCTCATCAGACAGCTATCAAACTTCAGCAGGTGTCCTCTTCCTGCTAAACCTCCAAACTCTCTGCAGTTGTTTTATACAGGACAGCAGGGTCCTAAAAATATGTTAATCGAATTATGTGGTGATAGTGGAGTGGCATCAAAGGCAAGGAAAAAAGTAGGGGCCTGAATAATTCTCCTGTCACACCTTTCCATATGCTAATCATTAAAAACAGCCGTCTTTGCCTTGTTGCAATCTCCAAACAGGCCAAGCCAGCTTGCACTGAACACATGGAGCTTAGTGACTCCATGCCAAGAAATAAATGCGAGAGCTGCTTGATGAACAAGTCATGAATTGCTCCTATTTAGATGCACAGCTTCACCTCCAGAGGCTGTAGCCTATTCTCCAATGTCTCAGAATCAGTCCTCTGTTTCTAAAAAATGTGATTAACGGCTTGTGTTAAGTACCCTACTTGACCATAATTCAGTAGCTCTGGGAATCCTAATCACCAGAGTGAGGGAAAACACAGACCTGAATGCAATCATTGGTTTGCTTTCTTTTCAAATCACTTTGTCATTAAATGAAAATATCCCCACTTTCACCAATTGCCCAAAATTGCTTCAGTTCTGTTAAGGGAATAATAAGAAAGATTATTCTCCCTTGATTTCCAAAGTTTTGAATGGGCTATGTCAACAGTAAAGCTTGTTCTGCAGGACATTAATACTGTTTATTAATGAAAGGAAATCGACCTAATTTTTAATGTAGAAAAAGCAGCATCACTGTTCAAAAAATAAATATAGCCTTAGGAAAACCAGAATATTTTGTTTTATTGCTGAATCCATAAAAGGAAAAAAAAAGTTAAACAGTCCCTCCCAAGGAACAAATTCAGCATATGTCATGACCTACTTAAATATATGTCATGTTAAAGAAACAGAACTGCTAATTTAAAGGGCCCAGGGCATAGAAACCTAGTAAATAACAAACTAAAGGCAAGCTTTAAAAAAAAAAAAATGTTCAATCGTGTCCGGTTTTTGGAGACTGCCTGGGCAAGTCCCTGCAGCTTTCTTGGCAAGGTTTTTCAGAAGTGGTTTGCCATTGCTTCCTTCTTAGGGCTGAGAGATAGTGACTGGCTCAGGGTCACCCAGCTGGCTTTGTGCCTAGGCAGGACTAGAACTCTCAGTCTCCTGGTTTCTAGCCTGATGCCTTAACCACTACATCAAAATCCTCCTGGGGACAAAGTTTTTGTTGGATTCCTTCTTAAGCAATTCTTAATATGGATCAGAAATCAAATTCAGATGGACATTAGGGTTGTGCTTTTTCTGCTGTCTAATTGTGCTGTAGAGCAGAAAAAATGAGTGTGGAGCCAGATGTCCAAGGGGAG
Organism: Liasis olivaceus; assembly: GCA_030867105.1. Classification (NCBI taxonomy): domain Eukaryota; kingdom Metazoa; phylum Chordata; class Lepidosauria; order Squamata; family Pythonidae; genus Liasis; species Liasis olivaceus. The sequence goes on from CM061349.1 coordinate 68,713,478, forward strand.
GCACAAGCAGGCAGCTGAAGCCCCACTCCTTTTTATGTGCATGTGATGTATACAACACGAGTGAAAAGGGGGCAGGGCTTGGTTAGCCTGCCATTTTGACACTGTTGCCCACTCTATAGGTGCCCCTGTGGTGGAGTGGGGGGAAATAAGGAAGAAAACTCACTCAGGTGTTCATTCTAAAGCTGCATTACAATGGCATTAAAATTGTTGTTGTTCTTAATCATTCAGTTGCTTCCAACTTTTTGTGATTTGATTGATAAACATCATTTAGCCATCTTTTCCCATCCCTGCAGAGGTGCTTGCAGAGTATGGTCAAAAAAGTCAAGAAGGTAGCCACAACAGTCTGATCAAAGCTCTGTCTGTTTTTCATATGCACCTGAGTCCCTGGCTCCTGCAGTGTTTTCCATACTGCTTATCAGCTGCATGTAGGACTTTAAGGTCATCTTGTAATATTTTAAACAGGTTGAAAGGTAGGATATAGATCTAACAAACAAACCCTCCTGAAGTTGTATTGTTAGCAATTAATTCTAGGTCCCATTTATCTTCACTTTCCAGAATGTCTGGCTCTAATTCAATTATCAAATCTTTGGACTTACTACTGGTCACTATACAATATTTTTGAGACAGGTCTTCCATATATTTTTGCCATTTTTTAAACCTTGTTTCTCAAGTTGATATTTTCCTTGTCTTTTATCATGCTCATCTTTGCAGAAACAGCTCCCTTGATTTCTGTTATTTTCTTCAATAAACTTCTTGCCCTACCCGTTTGATTATTAACCTCAATTTCTTTGCATTACTTATTTAGACATACTGTAATTCTTGTCTCTTCTCATTCTTCTCTGGAACTTAGCATTTAGTTGGGCAAATTTCTTTCCTTTTGCCTTCTGCCTTTCTTCAGCTATTCCCAGTGGGTCAAGAGGCAGCTATTTTATATTCTTTAACTTTCTGCATTTCAGGAAATTTTTCATTGCTTCATCTTTAATATTATTGTGAATGTCAGTGCAGACTTACATAGCCTTCTTCAGCTCTGCCCTCCAGCGCTAGTGCCACAAGCTCTTCACAAGTCTTCCCCCCTGGAGACTGACCACAAAATTTCCCCTCTCCCTAGAATCACTCTGTAACAAAAAGTAGATAATTGGGCTACAAAATTACAATGTCAAGGGTATATTGGCCCTCAAAACATCGGCTTTCTGTAATTTATGAATAAGAGCCATGTAGTATTTTGGATTCAATTTCAAATAGATGCTGTAGAACATGCATGGATATGAAAACAGCATCTCTCTGTGACTTTTTAAAGTAACTGATTCTTTTCCAAGATCATGTGGCAGCTGTGAAAAAAGATGCAGCTGCTTTGAAGAGTTGCAGATAGATGTTACATTCTCACCTCAACACACTCCAAAACAACTTTTTGCAATTGAGTCTGAAGAGCTGCACAGTCCCTTAAACCCTAAGAAATCAATCCTTTGTATATCCACTCAGAAGTACACCATACTATATTCACTGGAGCTTATTCCCCTGCAAGTGAATATGTAGCTATAGGCTGAATTTTTTTTATATAGCCATGAGAACTTCTCAGAATTAGACAAGCATGCTAAGAGTATTGGAGATTGCAAGCCACTCTGTTCTTCTATGCCTCCAGAGAGACACTGGCAGGGTATAGCAAAACAAATGTTAGAATATACAACACCAGGTGATCAACAGCTTTGCTTTCCATGCTCCATAACTCTGGAGTATGAAGTGACATTTCAACACCCTCTGTTAACTGTGGGTGCTGAGTAGTTCTGCTAAAACAGTGTACTGTTTTCTTAGCACTTTCCCTGAAGACAGCTGCTTCATTAGCACATCACAATGAGAGATGTTAATGAAAAGTAATTTTAAGAAAAAGAATGCCAGATTGACTTTTGGAAATATGGAAAAGAGAAGTAAGAAATATCAAGTTAGAGTTGGATATTTGTTTGTTTTCTACATTTCTAAAGCTGCCCAATTTCTCGATAACTCTGGGTTAGGGTTACAAAATGAAACCAAAGAAAGAGAACATCAGAGACATTGAGAGTTGGGTGACATACAAGTTTAATAGATGATGATGATGATGATGATGATGATGATGATGATGATGATGATGGTTGGTCACACAATCAGCCAGATGTTTAGACTGGATTTCGCATTTTTATCCACCTATCGAGTCCTTCCCAAGGACCTGGGATAGGCAGATGTTGTTGTTTGATGGTATTAAAGGTATTGTCACAAAATATAAGCTGTTCCAAGTAAAGCTGCCTTTTGCAATTGACTGATGGTGGTGGTGATGATGATGATGGAATGGAGATAAGAACCTACCCCTCCCAAAGGGAGCCCATAATCTGCCCTAGCCCTCAGCCTGGGGAAAGAGTTTGCAAAGCAGAGGTATTACATGGGTGTACCAAGGCATGCCCATAACTGCTCATGCCACTACATCCTGGACCAGCTGAAGCTTACAAGTGGTTGCCAGTAGATAAGACAAGGAACCAAAGTTATGAGTGTTAATACTACTTTTATTATAGGATTATAGCAGGGGTTCTCAAACTACGGCCCACGGGCCGCATACGGCCCACCAGGATCATTTATCCAGCCCGCCCGCCTGATTGGCCGCCGCCGCTGTCTCTCAGAAGTGGAAGCATCGGGGCTGTATCGGGAGCTGCAGGCGAGGCACGAGGAGGGAGATAGCAGAGCTGGACTCTTCTACATTACAGGTATACCGGGTCCGGCGGCTCTCCTCCTCGTACTCCGCGGGAGGGATCCTCTGTGCAGGGTGGTTGGTGTGTCGTTTTCCAAGCTGCTTGTCTCATTCTTTCTCCCAATTGCCCACCCCGTTCTTGCAATCCCTCGGAAACCATCTGGTCTTCCCCAGCTCTCATGAGTACAGGCGCCCTATTTGGAGAACGGCAGGAGCCCCGTTCTCATGGTGCTTCGGGCTTGCATTTTATGTTCCTTCCTGTTTTACCCACACAATGGATTTCATTCGGAATGTCATTAAAATATTCCCAATAACCGGCTAGGTTTTAGTCAACAGAAGGCACTATCAGTGCCTGAAACTTATTTCCAAGATTAAATTCCAGTTTTACAGGGACAGTCCTGATTTTGGGGAAGGCATCCTTGAACTAATGGGAGGGCTCAAGGTAGAGCAGGCAGAACAGTATGGGAACAAGTAGCCAAAGAAATGATGTCTTTCCATTACTCATCAAGTCTCGGGGTACCTTATGGTGGAAGGGAACGTGGGAATGAAGCTATTCCATTATCCATTTTACTGGCTGATTGATTAGTACTAGTCTGCAGAAATCCAGAATAAGAAGCAAAGTTAGTGTTTCCTGTATCTCTTTGCTGACAACTAATGGATTTTTGCAGATCAGGTCTGATAGCCTTATGATAGAGAGAGTGGTCAATTGATTGTTAGTCATTTATTAAATTAATTTGGCCTGGAAATAATTTTTCACAGAGTGTAAAAGCACAACAGGGAACAGGAATGTTTGGAACTACTTAAAGTTGCTTCATTCCAGAGAAGCTCTTCTAAACATCTTTGTGTCCTTTTTTTTCTGGTAATTTTTGCCTGTGATTTTGGGGAAATTGACTTGTAGATTTGTATACATGTATGCATTTTTAAATATTTGTATATCCAAGTTTTTATTTTTGGAAATCAGGTCAGCCTACTTCTTTGCAAATTATCAGGACCGCAGAAAGCATTGTACTCAGTTTCTGTTTCACTTTTTCTTCTCTTCTGTTCCTTGTATTTATATCCAAACTCCTCTTCCTTGCCCAGACCTGTTCCATCATCTCAAATTCTTTGTTAAGTCATCGCTTAACAACCATTCATTCAGTAGTTATGCTCAGTCCCCAAAGTTACAGCTGTTGCAGCACCCCTGCAGTCACATGATCAAAATTCGGGCACTTGGCAGCCCGTCCACACTTACAACCACGGGGGCACTTCAACTCATACTTCCTCATACTCTGCGGGAGGGATCCGCTGTGCAGGGTGATCGGTGGGGTCCAGGGCGCCCTATTACTTTCTCCATTTGGGCTGTGTGGTTGCCCCTCAAGTAGAATGGCCACTGGCACTGACCAATAATGTGGGGGGCAGGGGGCGGGGGGAGGATAACATTTACTGACACTGACCACCAATGCAGGGTGGGGTTTATGTTGGTTAAAATTGTTCTTTATTTTAATTATTGTATTTTATTTCCTGGGTTTTTTTTGTACTACAAATAAAATATGTGCAGTGTGCATAAGAATTCATTCATGTTTTTTTCAAACTATTATTGTGAGCTGCCCAGAGTCACCCGTTGGGGGAGTTGGGCAGCATATAAGTTTAATAATAAATAAACAAACAAACAAACAAACAAATAAATAAATAGTCCGGCACCCTGACATTCTGAGGGACTGTGAACCGGCCCCCCGTTTAAAAAGTTTGAGGACCCCTGGATTATAGTAACAGAATCCTTCAAGTCAGAATGTGCCTCCCCCTTCCCTCCCTGTATCCTAAACAGAACTAGGGAGGGTCAAGTCTGAGAGGTTTCTTCAAATTACATTTCTGCTTTGGTCTCAGATTTCTCTTATCTGACTGTTATCTTAGCTGCAGCTCTTCCTCCTGTTCCTCAAGGTTATTCTGTTGTATATTCTAACAGCCCATTACATAGGTCTTCAAGAACAGCCCAATGTAAAGTGCACTGCAATAGTCCACACGTGAAGTGATCAAGGCATGAGTGACCATGAGAAGGCTCTCCTAGTCCAAGAACACGTACAATTGGTATACAAGAGAAATCTGTGCAAAGGTCTTCTAGGATACAACTGCTAACTGCTTTTTAGAACCAAGATTCCAGGAAGACCCCTAAATTGCACACTATTTCTGTCTGAGGGAGTGCAAGCCCATTCAGAACTGTATCCCCTCAGTCTTGCTAGAGTTCAACTGAAGTCTGTTTCTTTCTTTACAGAGTCCTTTCCAAGCCCTAAGCAAGACTTTGACAATATCAATCAGCCAGGGATCAAGACATCCATCTGACTGTCATCAACATACTGATGATATCTGACTCCACGTTGATGGATGATCCCCCCAGCAACTTCACGTAGTTGTTAAACAGGAAGAGTGAGAGTGTTGAGCCCTGTGGCCCTTTACAGATCAGGGTCTAATCAGTTTCTCTCCCCCCGCCCACATCAACACTGATTAGAACTGGCCATGAAGAAAACAGGAGAACCATCACAACACCATGTCTACCCCCTCCCAATCTCCATAGATGGTCCAGAAGGATACCATGATCAATAATAGGAAGGTTGATGGGAGATCAAGGAGGGCCAGGATAGTTGTACCATCCCCGCACTGGATATGCCAGAGATAATCAACAAACGTAATCAATGCCACCTCAGTGCTATGCCCCAGCCTTAAACTCAACTAAAAAGGGTCCAATTATCTATAATAACATAGACCTAATTACAGAATAGTTATTTACTGACTCCACACTATCTCTGTCCAGGTCAAATCATCACTGGTAGATATTTCAAGCTCTGAAAGTGACACACACTTTCTCTGACAATGATGATCCAGTTGGACTAGAATGTGAACACCTGTCAGGAAGAGTACAATGCCTCCCTAGCACAAGCTGTTCAATATATTCAAGCACAGTATGAATTCACCTGTTGCTTAAATACAGTTTACTGAATAAATACTAATTGATTGACACAAGAGGGTAATCCTCAACCCAAAGAACTATAGTATCACTGAATGTGAAGTGATCTGTGAAACAGTTCTAGCCCTTGTTCAGACATTTGCTAGTAATAAAGTCATATGGAAATAAAGTTGCAAGACATTGACTGCAGCTACCTGGAAACAATTGATGTGACTGAAGCTAAGCTAGCTTCATTTTTCTTCATTTATCATCATTTTTTAGTGGGTTGGAGTGAAAAGAATCCCTCCCCCCAACAAGAAAAAAGATTGGGAGAAAAGACACTCTGTAGTTGGAGGTAGCCACTTATCTTCAAGAATGGGCTGAAGGTTCTTTGTATTTCTTTTTTTCAAAGCTCTGCATTATTAGGACTGGCATGTAGCTCTCTTCATAAGTACCCATTGACTATACTTCCTGAGATGCCTTTGAAAGATGCCAGATGATTTGGAATGTTCCTACTGCAGCAATAAAAGATTCTTGCCAGCTATTCCATCATTTCCTCCTAATGCATTTTTCTGAAAAATGCCAGAGTCAGATATGGGAGAAGACAATGTCTGGCCTCCCTGTCAAACTCTACAAATGAAAACAGGTCAATTTCATTGTAAAAAGCCTCATATGGAAGTATACTCAATACAGCCACTTATTTTTAAAAAGCAAAGGGGGGGGGGGGGTTGGCAATCTCTAGATGCCTTGCAGATTGATATCCTACAAATATGGGGTGAAATTTCTTCCTCCATAACCACAGGAAATCACTAAAAATTAAGATCCTGTTTGGGTTATAAGGTAATATTGGTGTGAAAATGAAAGAAATGCTTACAAAAAAAATTACAATCCACCACACTGCATAGGCAACCACAGGAGGCAAGTAGAGAAGACAAAAGGGGGGACTGGGGAGGGCAAGTGACAAAATATATGTTGTGGTGTTGCAATGCAAAATCCACCCTTTGTAGATTTGTGTGACATCATGACACAAGTGTAGAAGAGTAGGGCTTGCACTCTGATGTCACAAGGTATGTTTTGTCATTTTGCCAGGTTTGTGGCTAGGATCAGATACTGTACATACCCAACTCTTCAGTTGTAATTCCATAATGTCAGGTGATTGCCGTTGGACCCTTGCAAAAATCCTCTCTCTGGAACTTGGCACTCTCACAAGAAATGAAGACGCAATTGCAATAAGATATTTTACTGAAAATCATGCAACTACACACAGATGAAGATCTGTTTCTAACGAGGCAGGAATTTGATGGTATGTATATGCAAAGTGCCATGTTTCAGATCCTGAACTTCTTTCTCCTATGCTTTGCAAAGGACTTCTTGCCACCTTCCCTTAGTTTCCGTTTACAATTGGTTCATTCCATTTCCAGCCTCCTTGTTTCCAATCTTTGCAGCTCCAATTCTCACCTATAATTTTTGCAAGCATCCTTTGATCAATAGAAAAAAGAATGACAAATGGAGGAGGCCACGTGGATCCCAGTTACTAAGAAATGGCCTGTGTGGGTTTTTCCTAAATGGTAATGGCATTTTGAAATGTTTAATTGATAGAGGCAAGGAAACTTGAGCCAATGTGCAATTATCAGCAAGTTAACCTTTTTTTTCCTACCTCTGAACCTTCACATTGCTGAAAGTGATTCATCCAGCAATGCAAAGATGAGCTGAAGAGATGAAATGAAAGGAGAATTAAGCTTTCTCAATGTAGTTTAAGCAAAATTACAATTCAGAAGATAAAGGCATTTAAGAGGATGGAAAAAGCTTGAACTACTACTTAAAGCCTTGTCATTCAAACACACATTCACAGTATAATTCAGTTCTGCTCATTGGAATGTTCAAACTGTACAAGCAATAATTAAATTACTCAAGTGGGAAAAAACAAACAAACAGAGAAGAAGTTGGATATTTCTGGTACATTAGCTTAAGTTAAAGACAGTCTTCTGTCATGCACATCCATTAGAATTGGTGTGTGCAAATATACTGTAATGGAAACTATTTGACGCCTATTGCTATTTTGCCAATTTCCTATTATCTTCAGGATAAACCACATTGCTGAGAAGATTGAAGAACACTCACTATACATTAAATGCCAGAATTGTGTTTACAGTAGTGATGGGCTCTCCATTCGCCACTGAACTTTCACCTCTTGGAAACAATTAGGCTGCATGTGCTTAGGGGGAAAGGGAACCAAAAAGCACTATGCACTTCACAGCTGTTAGAGATATAAGATGTCACAAAAGCAAGAAGCTCACTTTTTGTGGAGTCTTTGGTGTTCTCTGAGCTTGGTTGTTTTCTTGCAGATGTTTCATTACCTAGTTGGGTAATGAAACGTCTGCAAGAAAACAACCAAGCTCAGAGAACACCAACACTCCACAGTTCAATTCTGAGCTACATATATTCTTTTCTATTAGCTCACTTTTTTCTACAGTTGTAAGAGATTTTAATCTTAGTTTTCCAGCACATCATTGTTTATTTTAAAATGAAAGAAGAAGGCATCCTACCTCACACCAGAATGTTTAACAAGTTCCATTATTAGTAATGATTCATCTACATATGCAGTACATGTAGTACTTCCATAGCCAGGGCTAAATTAGACCTTTGTCCCAAACAACTGGAAAAAATTAATCTCTGATAAGAAGAGATTATGCAGATCTGTAAGATGTTATTATTTTTGTTATCTTTTTATTTCTCCTTTGACTATTCTTGAATAAAATTCTTGCCTTTGGTTATTTTATGAATGGCTTCAAAACAAAACGAATAGAATTTAAAGGCTGTTAGGGTTCTAATTCCTGCCAGATAAAGAAAAGAAATCTCAGACAAGAAAAGTGGACCAATGTGCCTAACTGATGGGCTTCTCTTTTTCTGACTATAGGACTTCTGGGAATATGTGTTAGGGAGGCTGCTTATCCTCAAAATTTTCCAAAGTAATCATTTCTACCCTTGCTAATGACGAAAAGCTCAATCCTTATTCATCTTGTGACCATTTTAGTTCTCCATTTATCTACCATTTTAAAGCTATGCATCACAAGAAATGCATAGAGTAGACCTCCCCAATCTCCACCATCATCCAAAAGCTATGGATCAGGTCCATCTGCATACAAACTTGAAAAACATGAATTTTTCAAGAATCTCTTTCCTTCAAGCTCATGTGTATTGAATGTATAAGTATTGAGAAAGTGGAGGGCAGTCACCTGTCTTTTCACTACCATGAAGAAAGTTTACAGAGGAAATAATAACTTTGGTCTGCATGATTCTGGTCTTAAGAAAGAAGGGCTGTCTATTTAAATAGGTTGGTATTTGTTATTCTGATTTTCTTTTATATCAGACTAGAGCAGAGCACAGATTTCTAAATTCTCCATCACATTTGTGGGCAGTGAAATTAGTGGGGAAAAAATAACAAGTGGAAATGTTCCCATATGATGACTTCTATTAGAGGTTAATTGAAGCAGAGGAAGTAACAAAAAAGGACTGTCTAATGAAATTCTGGGCAATCACATATAGTATATCCCTTGGCTACCTCAGAATTAAGTGGGGAAAAAAAATCACCCTCTCCTTGAGAATTTTTCCAGATTCTCTTCCTTTGGAAGAATTTCTCAGGCAAATTCCTTTTTACCATATTGAATGAGAACTGGTAAAAAAAATAATAATCAGAATTTCTCTGCCTGCACTGTTGTAGTCATGGAACAAAACCATAAACCTCTCACCTTTTCAGTAGACTGGGGGTCTTCTTTGTATCACCTGTACTTTACCTTGATAGCATTTGGTGCCTTTCTTAGCTGTTTTCAAGCATGAGTTCAAAGTAAGTGGTGCACACAGGCTTGCTCCATATTCCCCTGAACTTCTAGACATTAAGTCAGGAAGGCTGAAATGGAGCTGTACTCATATTGGCTTGAATGTAAGTCCAGGTCTCTGCAAGATTCAGATCACAGATCATGCAGAGAGTCATTTGCATACAAGCCATAGGGAATACCTCTCCCTTTTGGTCCTCCTGGTTGAATGTGTAGAAGCTGGGGGAACTATGGGATGGGGTGGGGTGCTGTCTGCCCAGTTTAAACTCTTGTATGTTTAGGTGAGGACCTGAAAAGAATCAGATCTGAATTCTCATTAAGCTGTTGTACTCAGAAGGTAAGAAGACCCTCATTAATCCAAATAAATCAAAGATTGCAAATATTTAACAAAGACTTAAAAAAAAAACCTAGCTATTAATTCACTGACCAAGACAACTTAAGTGAATCTATCAGCAACATTCTTTAAGCACAGAAACAGCATTGGTCGCACTTTTGGATGATCTCTGGCAAGGGTGGGATGGTGGTTGTGCGTTCATCCTTGCCTTACTTGACCTCTCGGCAGCTTTTGATACCATCAACCATGGTATCCTTCTGGACTGACTCAGAGAATTGGGGGTGGGCAGCATGGTATCATGCTGGTTTACCTCCTTTCTCCAGGGATGGTTCCAGTCGGTGGTGACTGGGGAAGAAAGATCCTGCCCCTGCCCCCTGCTATGTGGGGTGCCACAGGGGTCAGTGCTCTCACCTCTCCTATTTAACATCTACGTGAGACCACTGGGTGAGTTCATCCATCGCCATGGGGTGAGGTATCATCAGTATGCTGATGATACTCAATTGTACATCTCCGCCCCTGGTGACTTAAGCAATGCTGTGGGTGTCCTATCTTGGTGTCTGGAGGCTGTGAGATCTGGATGGGGAATAACAGGCTTCAACTGAACCCTGGCAAGACTGAGTGGCTTTGGGTTTTGAGCCCCTCTGGTTCTAGTATTTTACCATATTTGCTACTGGATGGGGTCGCACTGCCCCAAACAGACCCTGTGTTCAATCTGGGGGTCTTCCTGGACTCACAACTCCAGCTCAAAGAGCAGGTGGCAGTTGTGGCTAGGAGGGCCTTTGCACAACTTCATATTGTGGGCCAGTTGCACCCATTCCTAGATCAGAGGGACCTACTCCCGGACCTACTCCCGGACACTCATGCCCTGGTCACCTCTCAGTTAGACTACTGCAATGCATTCTATATGGGGCTGCCCTTGAAGAGTATCCGGAAACTTCAGCTGGTGCAAAATGCAGCTGCACGAGCAGTTATGTGTGTTTCTAGTAGAACACATGTTACACCGCTGCTTCGTGAGCTGCATTGGTTACTAGTTTGTTTCCAGGTCCAATTCAAGGTGCTGGTGTTGACCTTTAAAGCCCTTCATAGCATGGGGCCTGGCTATCTGAGGGACAGCCTCTCCCCGATTTCATCTGCCCATCCTACCAGATTCAGCAGAGAGGGCATGTTACGGGTTCCATCGCCTAGGGAGATACATTTGGTCGGCCCCAGGTGGCAGGCCTTTTCTGCTGTGGCACCTGCACTGTGGAATCTTCTCCCCCTTGAGGTGAGGCTGGCCTCGTCATTGTTGACCTTCTGGAGGTCCCTTGAGACTTGGTTATGCCAGCAGGCCTGGGGACTCCAGGGGACGGAGGAATTAGTGAGGTGGCTCCCTTATTTTTAACTTCCTTTTATTCTGTTTTATTTTGTTTTATATATTTTTAATGTATTTTACTGTTTTTAGCTTTGTTGTAAGCCGCCCAGAGTCACCTGTGGTGAGATGGGTGGCTGTACAAACTGATTTAATAAATAAATAAATAAACATTAAGTAAAGGCAATTTATAATCCTCATAAAATCCTATAAATGTATAATTTTGGCAACTTGTTTTAGAGGCACAGTATCAACACTAACCAATCAACCTCATTAATCCAAAATATAAACAAAGGAAACAATTTACCAACCACATGAAGGTTGGTATGTCATAAAGCAGACAGGCAATCAGGGACATCCATGGAGGTTGGGGGACAAAAAAGTCAAGGTAGTTGCCATTATCAAAGTATCTTCATTTTTAACATGCATTGCAATGCACAGGAAAAAGGGGCAGGAATTTGATTGCATGGTTACAGCTGCCATCTTGACTTTCTGATACTTTTAGATGCCCCTTTAGACAATCTATACCTTGGGGGCTTCATAAGGCTCCCCTACATCATTTGTGTCCCTCAGGACTCTCTGCTTAAATTCAGTGGCAAGTTTTCTGAATTGCTTTAAAGGTGATAGTGGCAGCATTTTTTTTCCTCCTGTTCCTTCTACCCCTAACTTTAAAACCCACTAAACCTGGGGAAATGGCTTGATTCTCACTCTTTTGAGGAGCCTGGGCAATGAAAGTGATTTGCCTATGAAGGCCTTCTGCTTCTACCCCCCTCCTGGCCCCTTAAACCCAATATGCACTATGCACAGAAGGCCCAAAATGAACTTAAAATGTTGGCCATTGCCCTTTCAATGATGTCACCCCTTCACCAGATTTTTTCCCTTCAGAAAATTAGGAGTCTGACCACCCACTAATCACAAAGTACTGTGATTATTTAATGGTTGATAGAGAAATAGATGAAACAATCCATCAATGGCAGAGAACCCCAAAAGCTAAGAGCTATAACCAAAAAAAACCACTTCCACACTTCCACCTGTCTCAGAAGATGGTGAAACACAGGTAAGGTTTTTTTTGAAAACTATAAGAGAAGTCCTTGACTACCCCATCCTTAAGTTATTAAGGAATTTAGAAATGATGAACCAAAATTTTGAACTGGGCTCAACTATAAGTTCAAGAGCCAATCAGATAATACTGTATTGAAAGGACACATTCTGCAAAATAAGGCACTTTTCAAATTCTAGTTGAAACATTCTGCACCATGTGCTTCTGTTTTATATCACTCCTTGCTAATATGCCTCTTTTTTTAAACCAAAACTTCTGAAGTAAAGTTCTCCTTAAAATAGCCTTCCTTATTTTGGAATCCTCCAGATGCACCAAACCACCAACTTCCCATGTTCCTTACCAACATTAGCTGGGAATTATTACATTAGTAATCTACTGTGTCTGAAGAGCATGAAGCTGGTTAAGCCTGGTGTAAGAATCATATCCAATACTAATGAACTAAGTGTTTGTAAAGGCTTATGCTAAATTATAACAACAGGATCTACCCAAGCACAGCAAACATAGATTGTAAATGTGCTTACCAGGGAATAAGACCTATTGAACTTGGGGAGATTTTTTTTTCCTGGCAATAGATCTTACAGTGTAGGTCTGTTGAAATCAGAGAGCTTAATTGTACTTAATTCTATGCTGGATTATAGAATCATAAATCCATAGAATTAGACAAGGGTGTTTAGGCTGTTGAATGGAATCCCTTGCTCAGGGTAAGAATCCAAATTAAAGCATCTGCAACAAATTGCTGTCTAACCTTCACTTCACCACATCCAGTGAAAAAAAGCCAATCTGACTTTAGGAAAAAACAAATTCTAACATTATATCCATATCTCTTGTTATGTAACTTAAATTCATTACATGGTATCCAATTCACTGTGATAATGAAGAACAAGACTTGGCTTTCTTTTTTTATAACAGGTCTCAAAAAAGTCCTGATGATTTCACTGGAAGAACATCCAGACCTCATCCTCTTCCATCTAAATCACAGTGGCTTTTTAAAAAGTTTACCTTTGTTTGTATTCTTCAACCTGTTTGAGGAACACTCTGTGAATACAGGATTATTCTGGAACAGGAATGGGGCTCTGAAGCCCTCCAGATGTTTTTGGAGCAATTCCTATCAGCTCCAAGGTGATGGAAGTGGAGCCCATCATAATTTGAGAGGACCAAAGTTCTCCACAGAAGTTAGTATTCAGGCAGGCTGTTTTCTAATGTTTACTCAGTAAGACATGTCAAAGTCACTTCTGATTTAAAAAGGCCTAATTGCATTGCTGGTAAGCAATGTTAGGAATGGGCTAAAGACATACTAACAAAGATACTGGGTTGTCCACTGTGGAAACCTGGATGGTAGACTATATTACCTGAACAAATAGGCTCCTTTGCATGTTTGTACTTGATCCCTGGCACCAAAGGCAGCAATCCTGAGTTTCAGCTTTGCTTTTGAGTCTCAGGAATACTAGCCACAGAGACTAAATTCAACAGCACAGATCACATTTTCTGATCTAGTTTCACTTTCATTTTTTCAAGTAATAAAGTACCAACATTGATCCAGGCTGAGTTTGACACATGTGATTAGCATATTCCCCCAATCAGTTCAACCTGTGGGAATGTAGCTGTACAAGGAGAGAACAAGAACAGAGTTGCTTTAAGTTAGGAGATCATATGATTAGGTCCTTAGACACTAAGGAAACGTGAATCTTTGATTGCCACCATTAAGAAGTTAAACAGCCAGGATCATGGTGACCTCACATGTGAAATCCGAAGCTCTACTGATATCATTCAGAAAGAATTATTGTGTTTCCTTCTTCATTAGATGTGGGGATGGGGAAGGGTTCCTCACAATTGGGTTTACTTCCTATATCACCTGACTTTGTATGTTTGCATGGAGAACAATCCCTTAATTGGAGATTCAGTTGGAAAACACACATACCCAAATTTTGCTGCTGTTAAGTTGGAATAACATGAAAGAAATAGTTAAATATCTTGAAGAGTGAAAAGTGGTTTGTCTACCTGAGATACCACATTAAAATATTTTATACAGGTTTAGACAACTTCTAATCTACCCAGACGAACTTAGCTGATTTTCTAGATACTGATATCTATTTTAGCAGAATTGGGGGAGCAGATAATTAAAAGGTACCAGGCTTCTGGGGCTTTGGTTGGCTTCCATGGCATCTATTTACAGTAAGTCTGCATTCTGTTCATATGTTGGACACATGCAAGCAGCCTAGGAAATAAGACAAAGGATATTTCACTTCTCTCGCCCAAAGGGCCATCCAAACCTGGAGCTGGCATAGATTATGGGTTTTTTCACATGCCAGGTTGATTTCTATTTCCCTTTCACTGCTGCCAGGTATCTTCTAGCCATAGCATTCTCTCAAATGTCCTCCTTGCCTCATAGCTTGTTCTGAGGTCTGCTGCCACCCCCTTGCTATTAAAGTCACAAATGAAGGCACACCCCCTCTTTGGAGGGTTGAGGACTGTATGGTCTTGTGAAATATGCCAGGAACTGCATAAGGATGTGGTAAAGAACAACATGGGTGTATCAAAGCCAAAAGTAGGTATCCCTGGAGCAAAAAACATATTTTTCTCAAGACCCACTTATTCTTTTAATAAACTGTATGTCCCTATCCATGTTTCTCACCTTAGCCAGTCTTAAAACGATGAAATATAATTGTAGCCGAGTGAAAACTGGCATTACAGATGAAGAATGGGCAGGAGCATCATAGACAGCCTCAAGGAAGCCCAGAATTTCAGAATATACAGGTGAAACTCGAAAAATTAGAATATCGTGCAAATGTTCATTTATGTCAGTATGGCAACTCAAAAGGTGAAACCAATATATGAGATAGACGCATTACATGCAAAGCGAGATATGTCAAGCCTTACTTTGGTATAATTGTGATGATTATGGCGTACAGCTTATGAAAACCCCAAATTCACAATCTCAGAAAATTAGAATAGTGTGAAAAGGTTCAATATTCTAGGCTCAAAGTGTCCCACTCTAATCAGCTAATGAATCCATAACACCTGCAAAGGGTTCCTGAGCCTTTCAATGGTCTCTCAGGCTGGTTCAGTAGGAATCACAAGCATGGGAAAGACTGCTGACCTGACAGTTGTACAGAAAACCACCACTGACACCCTCCATAAGGAGGGAAAGCCCCAAAAGGTAATTGCAAAAGAAGTTGGATGTTCCCAAAGTACTGTATCAAAGCACATCAATAGAAGGTTATGTGGAAGGGAAAAGTGTGGTAGAAAAAGGTGCACAAGCAGCAGGGATGACCGCAGCCTGGAGAGGATTGTCAGGAAAAGGCCATTCAAAAGTGTTGGGGACTTTCACAAGGAGTGGGCTGAGGCTGGAGTTAGTGCATCAAGAGCCACCACACACAGACGGATCCTGCACATGGGCTTCAAATGTCGTATTCCTCTTGTCAAGCCGCTCCTGAACAACAAACAACGTCAGAAGCGTCTTACCTGGGCTACAGAAAAAAAGAACTGGTCTGTTGCCGAGTGGTCCAAAGTCCTCTTTTCTGATGAGAGCAACTTTTGCATCTCATTTGGGAACCAAGGACCCAGGGTCTGGAGGAAGAATGGAGAGGCACACAATGCACGATGCTTGAAGTCCAGTGTGAAGTTTCCACAGTCTGTGTTAATTTGGGGAGCCATGTCATCTGCTGGTGTTGGTCCACTGTGCTTCATTAAATCCAGGGTCAACGCAGCCGTCTACCAGGAGATTTTGGAGCACTTCATGCTTCCTTCCGCAGACGAGCTTTATGGGGATGCTGACTTCATTTTCCAGCAGGACTTGGCACCTGCCCACACTGCCAAAAGTACCAAAACCTGCTTCAATGACCATGGGATTACTGTGCTTGATTGGCCAGCAAACTCGCCTGACCTGAACCCCATAGAGAATCTATGGGGCATTGCCAAGAGAAAGATGAGGGACATGAGACCGAACAATGCAGCGGAGCTGAAGGCCGCTATTGAAGCATCCTGGTCTTCCATAACACCTCAGCAGTGCCACAGGCTGATAGCATCCATGCCACACCGCATTGCGGCAGTCATTGCTGCAAAAGGGACCCAAACCAAGTACTGAGTACATATGCATGCTTATACTTTGCAGAGGTCCGATAATGTTCTATTTCCAATCCTTGTGTTATTGATGTCATGTAATATTCTAATTTTCTGAGATTGTGAATTTGGGGTTTTCATAAGCTGTACGCCATAATCATCACAATTATACCAAAGTAAGGCTTGACATATCTTGCTTTGCATGTAATGCGTCTATCTCATATATTGGTTTCACCTTTTGAGTTGCCATACTGACATAAATGAACATTTGTACGATATTCTAATTGTTTGAGTTTCACCTGTACACCCATGATTTAAAGTCCAATTAACACGGCAGGGCAGGTTCTCTCTAGAGCAGTGTTCCTCAACCTTGGCAACTTTAAGATGTGTGAACTTCAGCTGGCTGGGGAATTCTAGGAGTTGAAGTCCACACATCTTAAAGCTGCCAAGGTTAAGGAACACTGGTCTAGGATTTAACTCTCTTCTACCAAGCTATGGGAGGAAAGGGCACTGCCACACATAATGGAGCAGAAAAATATAAAAAAACAACAACAATCCAAGGTGGAAGAGAACAGTCTAGTTACTTTGGGCAGCACAATGTCTTGTACCAGCCCCGTGGAAATGTCCACACTTTACATGCTTATGCTACCTAGGTTCCCTACAGAACAGTTTGTCATAACATCAAGAGAATCTAGCTCTCATATTGTTAGAGATATATCATGAGAGTTTTGGAAAAGAAGAGAGCCTTTTATTTATCATTTTATATGGCTCATATAATGGCATTTATGAACACAGGAAAGGATTCTATACATTCTGCAAGCTATCAGTCAGTATCTTTTTTTAAAATGTAGATGTAACAATTTTGATTCCAAACATGGCCTGAAGATCACAGAAGTTATTATCATCAATCACTCATCCTGCACAATCTGGCTTTATGAAAGGGTGCCAAGCTTCTGATAAAATCAGATTATTGGTAGATATTTTAGCAGCATAGTCTGAGAAATATGAAATGGCCATAGTGGTCTCATTGGACATGGAAAAAACCTTCAATATTGTACAAATTAAATTTTTGGAACAGGTGGTGAAAAAATAGTTTTATTTCTTGGAATAAGGCTATTCCTGTCATTATGCTTGAGTACTTTCTAATTAGATTATTTTCCCTCCATTAAGATTTATTGTGGAACTCATCAAGGTTGTTCCTTATCTCCTCTTATATTTAATTTGGTGTTGGAACCTTTGGCTTGTCTTATTAAACTATTTTGCAATATTCAAAGCATACAGGTGGCAGGAACTGAGCCGAAGCTATAGAAAATAACTTCTGTATTTTGAGCCTTTTTAAAAATTATCAAAGCTCTTTACCTAGGTTTGTGGAGATTGTACAGCAATATGGTGAATACTATCAGTATAGAATATATTAGAATCAATCTAATATTTTATCAAGAGGCAATATGTTTCCTAAGGACACAGGTAAACATTAGGCTTTGTCTTTGATTATATTAAATATGTGGCAATAAATATTAATAGGAAAATACTCTTTTTGGTAGATTTGAATGTTTCAAATTGTTAACACAGAGGTGATATTACTAAATCGTTTAAAAATACCTATGAGTTTCTGGGAAAGTCAATGTGAAAATATTGTGAATATTACTCAGAATTGATCTGTATTCTAAGAGGGATGTCAATGTTAACTCCTCTTAAATATTTTAAACAAAGTGATAAGTTAATGACTGAATGTTGATGGAATGGTCAAACCTCCAGTTATAACTTTATGGGTTTTTTTCCCAATTATATTGGCATATTTCTTAGCTTCTATATTGTATTGGAACTAAAATGATATTGATTATATATGGGTCCATTGGAGAAATATTATCTGGCACCTCTGAAATATTGGCCAACAATAGGTTCTAAGTATAATAGGAACTTGGTTGTATTTCCAGCGTTGAAGATGGTCATTTGGACAATGACAGGAAAGAAATTAATATTTGATCTTTGCTTTCATGATAAAATGACCCTTTGGGTGAATCCTTATTTTAAAATGCCATTTATATATAATATACAGGCTGAAAATGTGATAGTTACCCTTAATTATAATTATACTTAAAGTTAATTTATCCAAAAAAAAAAAAACCTTTTTGGGATTTATTGGACTCTTCAGTGAATGCTTAAAAAGATTAGTTGTTGAACTTTTTATATTAGAGATGCAATAAATTTGAAGGCGTATTAATACATATGCTTTAATCAGGTACCTTGGCAGCTTCCTATTTGTTGAATATTCTTACTCTGGTGAACCAGGCCTTTGGAAGGAAATTAAGATTTAAAAATTTGAACATGTTGCTAAATCATTTTCCAATAAATTGGCACAAATGACCAGGCTCAAATTATCCTATTTTGAACACATTATGCAAAGACCCAGCTCTCTGGAAAAGGCTGTAATGCTGGGACAGGTGAAAGGAAAGAGAAGAAGAGGATGACCAGCAGCAAGGTGGATGGACTCAGTTACAGTGGTGATGGGTGCATCATTAGAAGACCTGGAAGACCAGGTTAGGGACAGATTGTCATGGAGGAAATCTATCTATGTAGTCGCTAAGAGTTGACACTAACCTGTTGGCACATAATCAATCAATAACCAATCTATTTACAAAGAATTCTGTATATACTGTGCTTAGACTGTTGTCAAAAAGATCATTTGTTCCTAGAAAGACTGGTTGAAGAACTGTGTCAAAGAGTGGACAGTGTAATTCTGTGTGATCAAAGTTTAATTTGTTGTTGAAAAATTGAGTTGTAGCAATTTTTAAACAGATATAATCAATGTTGTGTAATGTAAGTGTATTTAGCTTTCTGTCCTTCTTGTTAACTCTTTATTTTGTTTTATGCTTTTTTTAGTTCTGTATCAAAGCAATAGCTTTAGATGGTTTGTATTTTATGTAGAATTTCAGCCCATAATAAACAAGCTATAAAATTTTAATTTTGTGCTACTCATTTTGAGATCATGTAATATAAATATTACATTTTAGGAAGCTTTTATTAAGGAAAAGAGGTTTGAAATAACATTATACAATCATTCAGAGGATGATCCAAATGATGATCCATGTTGGACTCTTCTAGAGAACTCATTGAAAGGGATTAAGAATCACATATAAATAAACTTGATAAAGGCTTATAAATTATTTGTTATCCATCTTCTGTATTGCATTGACAATTGTGTACATTTTGTGTACTTAATGCATAATACTGTGATACTGTACAAGTTGCATATACCTGAATCTCTAATGTTATGTGGATTATTGGGGATGTTATTCTTACAGTGTATGTTTCTGGAAAAGTTATCTCATTTCAAATATAACAGTTTACACTCCAAATCCAATTTATACTTTCTGTTAATAGTTTCTGTAGAGGTAATGTGACAAAGAGTAGCTACATCCACCAAAATGATCTCTATGCATAGACTGACTCTTATTTAAGCAGCTTGCTATATTTTAAAAATTTGAGTTGCCATATGCCCTTTGGACAGCCAGATAAATCCACTGTTGTGTTTTTAAGAGAACCCTTTAATACCCAGAACCAGGTACTGTATATTATTTAAAATTGCATGACATGTGGGAATGTTCTTTAACTAATGCATTTTTAAAAATAGCCACATTTCAGTTCAACCATACACTTACATTTACATTTTAAGTTTAAATCAATTGCCAGCCTAATTTCATTTACCAGGCCAAGTTAATTCTGTACACTGCCCGTGTCAAGTAACAGAATGGTTTTTGTGTTTTGGGGAAAGTACTCAACCCCTTTTGGGTCTTTCTGAATATTTGTGTGTCTTTGCCACTGAATGTTATAGCTTCATGTAGGTCCTACTGATATGCAGTGTAAAGTACATCTGAGTAAACAAATAACAGCAAAGTGAAGAGCTGTGCCAACCTCCTCTGCTCAGTCTTTTTTAACTGGCAACGTGATTTAGGGTTTGATACACTCCTAAGGACAATCTGTGATTCCTTACTATTGGAATCAGTGACTGGCTGTATTGAGCTAGACTCATCAGTCAGAATACCTTATTGCCTCTTGAACAGCAGGCTGAGAATCAGCTAGGTTCTTCTCTTTGGCCTCAGAGTCAGAGGAGTCCATAACATCTCCAGATCACTGGATATTCTTGTGTGGTTGTGATTCCCTGGATAATTTTATACTGTGCTCTTCTAATGACTGATAGGATCAACAGTGAAACTGCCCAAGTGTGGCCATCCTATCTCCATCATAAGATTATGTCTGTCAATCAGTGCAACAGGAGAGGTTTAGAAATGCGTTTCCAGACTGATAAGCATCAATGATGTAACCAGACCTGTTACAGCTTTGATTTTTCCACACTGGCAATCCCAGTTGGATAACTTTTTGAAATGAAAGAAGCACCAAACTGTAGTATTAATTTGTCCATTCACTCCCTTTAGCACTAGGATTCATATGAAATGCTGATAACATTTAATGGCAAAAACATGCAAAAATTCAGAAAATACAAAAGTGGAGCAATATAGTTTCACTGAGGTTTATTTTCCTTATCTCTGAAGATTGGTTGTAATCTAATATTAACATCCCTTAACCGTAGCTCTGTATTTCAGTCCAGAAACATCTTCGGTCCACAAGCCTCATGACTTTAAAACATCTGGTCTACTTTTTGGCATGCCTTGCTTCTTCCTTTTTCCTTTCTTTGTGACATGTGGCCTGATGTATTTTGGACAACCTGAAAGCTTGCTTTTTTTTGGGGGGGGGGGGTGTCATTTTGGATGGTATGTCACCCAGCGATGGGTTTTGAACTTTTTCTCTGCAAGGGCTAATACAGCTATGATAGGGTGTTTTTATGTATTTATTTGGTGCATTTCCAGTAGAAAACTATATTATTTTAGAGGCTTTATATGAAAAGGCTTCATGAAATAGATCTTAAGAAAGGTTATACAGCTATTCAAACACAATCCATTTTCTGCCATCTTTTCAGAGAAAAGCTATTTTTCAATGGAGTGGAGCTAAATAATTTATACATGTAAAAAGGTGGCTCCCTGACTTGGATAGAAGCAGTAAGCCCCAAGGCATATAGGAGAGTGAGCCTAGTTCTTACTACCATCACATGCCCAGAAAATTATGACAAAATGGCTTTCTTTTCAAGTGAGAAAATAGGAAAACTGCAAATTGGTAACTCAGTTGAAAGGAGATTCACTTTTGAAACAATTTTGGGAGATCTGAAAGTGACTCAGGCTCAAAGGACATGCTGGCATTGCACTGTTAAATGTTACTGTGTCTTGGACAAGGCTGGAGGGAGGGGCATGTTGAATGGTATGAGGGGCGCTCTGATACTGCTGAGTAGCTGGCCAATTGGTTTTTATTATTTCTGCAAATTCTAAATAGAATGACTGAGAAAACTGACATGGAAATGTATGTATTAAGACTGCAAAATTGGATTATTTGTAAAAACAAACATAATGTGCATTTTTATGCTGATGTCCTAAAGGGGCTGCATCCTTCTGATGGGAATGATGTAGCCATCAAACTTACCAATTTTGAGGACTTCACAACTTGCTGTTATTAATATCAGAAGAAGACATATTTTACTCATCACATTCATGCTAGGGAGAGCAAGTCAAAAGTTTTTATTGTGTGCATGTGCATATACACCTACCCTCCCCAACCTGTCCTCTTGATAATGGCTGGGAGTGCTTAGATTTGTAGTCCCAACTTGTCTGGAGGGCATCAGATTGGGGAACACTGATATATTCATTAGGTTGGAGCACATAGGAAATCCTTAAACCTAAATAGATGGGATTTCTGAATTAACACACTGCTTTTAAGTCAGCAACTTTTTTCACAATTAAATCTTGTTTATCTAAGGAATGGTGTCTCTCCAGCATAAGATCCATCAATGAAATGTGAATGGTAAAACACAATCATAACTTTTTAAGAAAATGCCAAATGACTTTTCCTAATATTTAAAAATATTTCCAGAAGATGATTAAAGAAAACAGAATGCTTTTATGCTAATGCTAATTATAATTCACAAGTGGAATTTCATAAACGTAGGCAAAATGGTCTATTTGCTCAAATAAAAATACATTGGAAAAGCTGATGCTACAAAGTGCTCATGAGTTCAAAGAAGGTTCTAATATAATACTAGAACTGCTTTTCCATTCACTCTATCATTTGCACAGGAGGGGAAATCGCACCCAACTTTTAATATCATACAATAGCTATTTGAATTAAGACCAGCAATCTGTTTTGCAACTGTAAACTGTATCAACCAAGACAAATGATACTTTGTCCAAGAATCAGAACATAAAAGCATAGATACATGTTTGGGCATTTGAATCCAAGAGAATGAAGGAGAGATTGTACTCTGACACCAAACTCGTACCAGCATGGTCTAAATTCTAAGGTTAAGCTTCAGTATTGACAGGTATTTAGAAACAAAAGTGTTCATGTTAATAATCAGTCCCTTACAGTAAATCTTACTATTCCATAGTAATGAACTGTTTTGTTTTTCCAATTCATTAGCTACAACAAATGTCACAGTAGGCCAATGTAGGATACGTGACATTTGGGGTATATGTGGGCACATTTAGCATTATTAAAAAAACATTCTTGGTAAGATTGAAGGGGTGGGGGGATGGCTATGCGAAACTGATAGTTATGGAGGTGCAACCAGTGAGAATGTTCGCACTCTTCTTTTCTCTCAGACGTGAGAAACATAAAAGGGATGGGGGAACCCATTCAGAGAGGCAGGGAAACTGAGCAGAGAAGCAAGCAGCTGAAAAAGGGATAAAGACAGAGAGAATGGTATGCACATACAGAAGCAGCAACGATGATAAGGATAGAGAAGGAGAGACAAGCAAACAGAGGTGGGCAGAGGTAGCTTTTCCCTTCTATACAAATGATTAAAGGAAACAGTTCCACTGATTTAAAAAGGAGGGGGAAAGCCTCCAAACTCAGTTAGAAGGCGATGGAAACCTATCCCGCTCCACCATCTCCAGGTATTCTTTGTTGGGACTGAGTTACTACCTTTCTCTACTCACTTCATAGAAAAAAAAATGCATGGCACAATTTTATCTATTAAATTGGACAGAATAACTCTTGTCAGTATTAGTGGAAAGGATGGCAGGCTACATTTCACCAAGAATCCAACTACCTCAGTGACACAGATGGAGCCCCCTTCAGTTGATTTTGGGCAGGGTAGGGCAGGATTTAAAAAAAAAATCTTAATGAAAATCTATCAGTTTATTCCATAGTTTTGCATTGGGAGGGGGAAAAAATCACTACTGAAAATCAGCTGGGGGTAAAGCCCACTTCTTACAAGAACCCCTGACATATTGAAGTCCTTCATGACTTTCTATCTGCCTCACCCACCTGATGGGTAGAAATTGTCTCACTGGTAGTGATGGGGAAAGCCAACCCAAGCCTACTACAAGAGTTTATCAAAACGTTTTGTTGCTATATTAAAATAAAATCAGAAGGGCAGCACTCCCTAAGCTGGAGTTCTCCTCAATTTCCTCAATTTTCAATCTTTGGCAATGCTGACTACATAGTATAGAGGTTGAAGTCCAACAAATCTAGAGGGTACCAGGTTGGAGAATATTGGTTATTCCATAATGATCCAATGGTATTTATCTTTTTAATAATCTGGCAATGCTACTCTAGAGGTTACTTCAGTACGCTGCAAAAGCAAGTTTGCAAGAAACTAACATTGTATCTGTAAAGAAAAAACTGAAAAATAACACATAAGAAATAAAAAAGGTTTTCTCAACATCATACTTGCAAGAGAAGATGCTGGGCCCTTGGCTGTCCCTACTAAACAAGGAAACAACAGACACTGACAGTCCCTCTGCTACTCAAGGATACCAAAAACATTCTGTACAAAACTAAATTCCATAACTTTTCTGAGAAAAGAACAGAAATATATACCATTTAACAAAATCTTCTTAATTTTAAAATCATATTACTTGTAGCACTCCAACCATTAATTTTTTAATTTATTTTTTGTTATCAAAGACAATGTCCAGAAACAGTACTAAAGAATCAGTTCATGGCATAGTTTTACAAAAGTTCCTACCAGACAATTATTGTATAGTTTGATGTACTTTTTTTATTAATGATGAGATGAATTAATCAATGAAATTGCTAACAAAAATCCTGTAAAGAAATATCTATTCTGATTTTTTAAATCTGTTGGTTGGAGCATGTTGAGTGGTCATAACATCAGTGAAAGGCAAGCATAATTCTTGCCCATCAGGAGAACTAGACATGGCTCTTCTAAAAGGTCACTGATCTTTCAAAAAGAGGCACCATGTTTTATATTTTGCACATACAAAATATGCTCATGTCACTTAAATTACATAATGCAGCAGTGTTAAAAGTCTTATAGTTTATTAATGGCAAAGAACTGAGCCCAAAATTCATGAGATTCATGGGAGAGACATATCCTCAGAAAGACAAAGAGTATAAAACAACAGTTTTCCTGTTGAATGTGTATCAGTGTGCATGTGTGCAGTGTGCATATAACAAAGTAAGTTCAAACAGTGCCCTATCAAATTGTTCCACTTTGTGCATCCAGTCTGAACAGTAAAAGGCTTTTTATGTTAAAATGCAAATTCACATCCTATGAAAGTCAACAGTATGGTTGGTTGTAATAGTTCAAAGTAAAAGTTGTTATGAATTATTCTGCTTGTCTATTTGTCAGCCTCTTCATATACGGGATACTTGACTGTCTCAATTTTCTCTTTTACTTTATAGGAGGGGTATAAACCTGTTCTCCCTAATTTTCTATTGATGCCTTTGGAGTAACCATCCCAGTGGTTTCCAGCAACACCAATTATATCTCCAGGTTCCATAGGAATTTCATCTGCAGTTCGAGGATGATGAGCATAAATTGCAATCTGGTTGTGGGCATTCTGTCCCCCAAAATAATAAATATCATCCAAGGAATGAAAAAAGGCAGATGCATCAGGATGTAATGTCTGCATGATTTCATAAGCAACTCGACAAACCTAGAAAAATAATTAAGGAGAAAATATTAACAAGATTGTATTATTTAGAACCTGCCCATTGGTTAAACATATCTGAAGCAAATGTACACTATTGGACTTTTCCTTCGTTTATTCTTAACACACATTCAATAATGTAATGAATGCAATTCTCCTCACCCTTTACTATATTTCATAATGTACAAAATCCAAACAATCCCAGCCTTGAAACAGTGTTATCTAGTGTGCCTTCTCTGTCATAGTGCCTGCCCTCTGGAATGGTAGGGAACCAGAGAATTGCGTTGCTCCAACCTTGCTGTCCTTTAAGCAAGCCTTGAAGTCCTGGCTCTTTCCTTAGGCCCTGGGATGAGGAGTGGCTTTCTATGGTTTTGTTTTATCAGGATTGGATCTTTTTTGGTTTTAATTACTTTTTTTATCACATCATGCCATCTTGGGAATTGTTTATTGGCTGCTCTTATTATAAGCTGCTCCGAATAAACTGAGCTGGGCTGCTCTATAATTTTCATGATTTATTAATTATTTAATAATTAATAAACTAAATAGAGATGCCAGCAACCTTTATGGTTTATTCACTTTGAAATTTACTTCCAACATAATACAATCTTGGCGAGATACTATTAAGGTAAATTACATGACTGTAAAACCAGGTAAGATGTTAAGTGTATTAGGACTGAAATATTTTGGACTTCCAGTGGTTTTGAACTGGGAGCTCAAGTTCTCGACATCAGTATTATGGTAGCTATTATTTTAGGCTGAGATTATTTGACTGCTTTCGAACCATTCTACTTGTTAACTGTTTGGGGGTTTGCAAGATGGGGTATGAATGCACAAAATATAAAGTTGGCATCACTGCCACATCATATTTCTTTTAAAAATTTTGCTTTTAATTTAAGAATGGGTGCTTTCCCATAGATAGTAATGATGCTAAATGTTGTTATAAACACAACTTTCCATTACATTTTCAGTGATGGCTTAAATTACAGTGGTCTACACTTTATAGGCTACAAGTCTGTTAGAGCTCCCTACTGAATTTTTTATAATCCTTCAAAACTCTGCTACAACAATATTAACACACATCCTCTATTAAGCCTTTCAGTAGAACCTAACACAGTCTAAAGAACCTTTATTACCTGGCTCTATTGGATCAAGTTCAGATTTTGAGAATTGGTTCAAGGCACCTAGAACCTCTGTTCCCTGTAACTGAGATCTTGCATGGCAGATATATTTTTCAGTAACTCCAAAGTGGTCAGGCTTAAGTGCAAAACAAATAGTTCTATAGCTTCCACCTGAACATATTCAGTGAAGGGGAGTCTACCATTTCTCACCATAACTGGTTCTACTGCTGAGCTGTTCTGTATTTCCTGACATTCAGTTGAAATCTGCCTTCCTGTAACTTAAATGAATTATTCTGTGTCTTGCACTCTGAAATGAGAGAGAACAGGTCTTGACATCCTATGTAACTTCCTTTCAGGTATTTGAAGGGTTCTATCATATTCCATCACCACCTGCCCCTGACCTTGCTTGCCTTTTCTCATAACTAAGCATACCCAGTTCCTTCAATCTCTCTTCATAGGGCTGAGTTCCGATTTCTCTGAATCCTTCTTAAATGATACAATCTCATGTATGGTGATGGAAATGAAAAAGAAGCCTTTTCTCACTACAGTCTTATCAGTGTGTGCACAATATCAACTTAAATACATCTTTGCATTTAGTATTACTTTTTACAAAATAAAATAGCAGTAACACAGAATATAATTAGGACTATGGAATTTGGGTATGTTTTTTAGACCTTTCCATTCCAGTCATGCTCTAGATCAGTGTTTCTCACCTCAGCAACTTTAAGATGCATGCTGGCTGGGACTTTCTGGGAATTGAAGTCCACACATCTTAAAATTGCTGAGATTGAGAAACAATGGTCTAGATAAAAATTTCTCTCTTCCCTAATTCTTTCTACTTTGAAATAAAGTTTGTAATGAATACTAATGAGGCAATTTCCTTTGCCCTGCATAAATAGCAGCTTCAGAGGTTTGTTCTTTTTCTTCAAGATCATGGGAAAGGGAGAACAGGTTAAAATTCTCCTGACTGCTTTCATCTTTATTGAACCCTGCACCTATTTTAACTGTAAAAATTTAAGCCAATCTGAAATCTGCCATCTACTGTTTGAGGAACTGGTGTTGTCACCCCATTTTCAGACAGCTATGTCTGGGATCACTTTGATTTACACTGTGTCACAACACATAACTGAAAACAACAGAAAGTAAATCAGCTGTATTTGAACAGATCCAAGCTGTGTTGTTTTTTTTTCTGATGCCATGTTAGGGTAGAGAGCCAGTTTGGTGTAGTGATTAGGGCACAAGGCTAGAAACCAGGAGACCATGAGTTCTAGTCCCACCTTAGGCAGGAAGCCAACTGGGCAACCTTGGGCCAATCACTCTCTCTCTCAGCCCTAGGAAGGAGGCAGTGGCAAACCACTTCCAAAAAAACTTTGTCAAGAAAACTGCAAGAACTAGTCCAGGCAGTTACCAGGAATCAAAAAGCTGACTCGAAGGCACACGCACACACAAACACACACACAAAAGTTAGGGTATGATGAAATTTTAAGGCTGGATCCAAAGCAGAGGAAGAGTTCTGATTGTGCAATAAGGCTTTTCTCAGTCTTCCCTCTAACTATGCTTGTTTTGTTATCTTGATGCTTGAGGATCAAAGGATTCTCTGCTAGAATGTGGGATGTAACACTAGTGAGTCTCCAGTGCTTCTGATAGCTTATTTAAGCACATTTTCCAGAAATAATGCAAAAAAACCCAAAAAAACAAAAATCCAAAAAACCCCATAGGTTATACATTCCTTAGTGAAAGCATTAAGGTTTTAAAAGGCATGAAAAAAGGTTTGAAAACTTGGATTAAAGTACAGTGTAATACATTTAAAAAAAACAAGATTTTGATCCAGAGATATCTTGTTCAACCAGAAAGGCATTTCTACATGTGCAAGGCAGCTCTTTGGATTTCTTGTCTTGCTAAACTACCTTTTTCTGCAGATTTGTTTCAGTGGTAAAGCATGGTAGAGAGATTAGAGGATTATACAAAACTACACATATTTTCTGTAATGCTGTTGAAATTTATGGTGAAGAATTATGGTTTTTAGAATCAAGAAATGCATCATTAATGTAGGAAGTTAATTGATATTGTGCCAGGGACCATGATAGATGGGAAACACTTTATTGCTATTAAGGAAGTTTTAAATCTATTATATTACAGTTGTTACAATGAAGCATCTGTCACTGAGCACGTGAAAAGTTATATGACAGAGAATCAAATAAGTAGTCCAGCTTTGTTGGAAAGAGAAACTAGCACTCTGGCTGAGATTCAAAACCTCATACAGAAGTTGACTGAGAATTGAGAGGAACTGAGAAACAAGGAGGCTGAAAGAAAGGCAGAACTGAACCAAGAGCACTCAATCTACCCCAATACATAAGATATAAAAACTGCTATCAATTATCTTGGCAACTATGCTTCTGTGACGTTCATAGTGTAATATTATTACAGGTAGTTCTCGACTTACAATCACAATAGGAACTGGAAAATTTATTGTTAAGTAGTGCAGTTGTTAAGTGAGGCGTCACATGACAGCATCCAATTTTGACATTTTTGTGGCAGTCGTTAAGTGAATCACTGTGGTCATTAAGTGAATCACATGATTATTAAGTGAATCATGTGGTTCCCCAATGATTTTGCTTGTCAGAAGCCAGCTGGGAAGGTTGCAAATGGCGATCACGTGACCCCGGGATGCTGCAACTGTCATAAATACATGCCAGTTGCCAAGCTCCTGAATTTTGTTCATGTGACTGCAGGGACATTGCAACGCTTGTAAGTGCGAGGACTGGTTGCAAGTCACTTTTTTCAGCGCTGTCATAACTTTGAACAGTCACTAAACAAATGGTCATAAGTCAAGGACTACCTGTATTTTTAAAAAGCTAAAATGCTTAAATAATCTGTTTATAATCAACAGGTAATTTAACTGGCATTTAAAGACTGATATATGTTGCCCTGTAAATACAAATCAGTAGTTGGTATGATGCCTACACTTCAAAATAGACTCCTTGTAAGAACATAATCACTGAATTGTTTGGTAATACAAAATTTTATTTAGTGTACTTAGAGATATCCAGGATTAGTCATCACAATGTTTCTAGCAGCTCACCCATACAATACTATAAAGAAAACACTTTTCAATATTGCCATCATCTGGTGTTGGGTAATATACTTTTGGAGACAGATAATCCATTAACAGACATCATGCCTTCCAGTACTTTTTGTGAAGCAAAAAGTGCTTCACAATGCAAATATAACACCTGACTGCAGCTCCTTTTACCAGACTCATGGGACTACATTCTGAAGCTGCTGTGCAATCCTAGGGAAAGATATATTTGGTTTTAAGAAACTGTAGCCAGGTATTACATTCATGGTCTGAAGCACATTTTTGCCTTTGATTCTGAAGCACCAATGTGACTAATATCTAAAGTCCTTTAAACTAGTAGCCATTACTAGTGGCTTGGAGCAATGTGTACCACCAGACATAAAATGCATGAAGAAATGTTTCATTGTTTGTTTGTCCTAAACTACAGCAAAATAATTTTAAGTTTTACTGATGCTAAAATATTAAAATTCTATTTATTCTTTCCAATTTCCATAATGCCATTAATTTTTGCCACAACTTCTCATGTTATTCCTCACCAAAACTATGAAGATTCATTCTTGTAAAACTTTATTTGGAAAAAAAAATCTTCAACAACTGTTTTATGTTTACTTGTAAAGGATATGTTTTCTTGCATAGAATTTTAAAATACTGATGTATTGATAATTATATTATATATTACTATTATTAATTTAGAAATATCCTGTATCCCTCTGTTATTTCATATACTTGTGCTACTAGATACCTAATATACCACATGTTTTGCAATATGTATTAGCTTACCTGTGAAGAAAAAGTGCACACAAGGAAGTCTGCCTGAGACAAGAAGTGTATATCCAAAATAACACCCCGCAGAGAGTTTTCAGTGTATCGATTATGAAGACCCGCTGACCATGATATGGAATTGTCACTTATGAATTCATAGTTTGGATATCTGAAAAATGCATCACATCAGGTTTTCTTTTTCTTTAGGGAATGATATAGTATCTCTGCATAATCTATTAAGTAAGACTGAATTCTGAAGCCTTGTTCTGAACTGACACTTAGGAATAACAATGAAGACCATATAATTTATTGGCACAAATTTTAGTAACAAATTGAAAACTTCTGACTGCATTTCATAAGAAGTAAAACTATATATCTATTCTGAAGCTTTTTATACCATCAATCTTGGCAGCTTTTTATACCATCAATCATGGTATCTTTCTGCTGGAAGAGATAACTAAAGCTGGATACCATTAATATGCACATTAAATGCTGCTTGTCATTTACCAGTAAGGAAACAATCAGTACAATGAGATGGATGGGAAGAAAAAAAACTGAAATTAAATCCAGACAACATGGAGAAGTCTTTGGTCAACATGAAACTGGATTCAGGGACTGCATTTCAGTGTGTCCTGTATAGGTTTGCCCTTCCTCCATCGGAGCACTGGGAAGAAAGGAGACTTCTAGGGTTGAAAACAATGCTTTGTCTACTACTGTGGGAAAGAATGCAAACAATGCAAAGATGAATCAGCCTCCAAGGGGAGAAAGAGAAGCCATATTTGCAGGAAACTAACTAGAAACTGAGTAGAGCCAGCTTGGTGTAGTGGTTAAGGTGTTGGCCTAGAAACCAGGAGACTGTGAGTTCTAGTCCTGCCTTAGGCATAAAAAACTGGCTGGGTGACTTTGGACCAGTCGCTCTCTCTCAGCCCAACTCACCTCACAGGGTTGTTGTTGTGGGGGAAATAGGAGGAGGTAGGAGTATTATAATGTTTGCTGCCTTGAGCTGTATATGAAAAAAAGTTGGGATAAAAATCTAAAAAAAAAAAAAAGAACTGTTTGAATTTATATAGAGGGAGGTCTTCTCCATCAGATAGGATGGATCAGATCTCTTAATTAGTAATTAATGTATTTCTAGAGTTGTCTGGCTGGGCTTTCTCCTGATTCTAGGGACGCTTAGGGTTCCTAAACTTTTGCGATCACATTTCCCTCACATTCAGAGAGTCACTTATGACCTAGTCACCTTGTAGATTGACTACTGCAATGTGCTCTACATGGGGCTGCCCTTGGAGACCACTTGGAAGCTTCAACTAGTCCAGAATGTGGCAGAGTGAGCTGTAATAAGCATGCCTCAGAATGGCCATGTAACAGCTCTTCTTCATGAGCTACGCTGGCTGCCAGTTTGCTTCCAGATGCAATTCAAGGTACTGGTTGCCTATAAAGCCCTACATGGCATAGATCCTAGTTACTTGAGGGACTGCCTGTCCCATAGTATCTACCTGGCTGATTTGATCCTGCAGGGTTGGTGCACTTCAGGTTCCTTTGATTAAACAATGTTGGGACTCTGAAAGCACACCTTCTCTGTAGCAGTGCCTGCCCTCTGGAATAAAGTTCCCCCTAAGATCTGAATGGCCTCCACTCTGCTGTTGTTTAGAAGAGCTGTGAAGACTTGGCTCTTCAACCAGGGCTTTGGTGAAGGAGAGTGAGACCCCTTGCTTCATTGTGCCTTGCCCTCTTTTTATTTTTTATTGATTTTATTACAATTTCTTTATTGTGAGCTGCCCAGAGTCATTGAGAGTTGGGTTGCATACAAGTTTAATATATTATCATCATCATCATCATCATCATCATCATCCTCAACCTTTTGGACAAAATCTGGAAAGAAGGGACTGGTTTTCACACAGCAAATCTCTAGTCTCCATATAGGAAAGTGGGGCCCCCGGACAAAACTGAAAAAATACAGTATCAAATACATACTAGGATATTATATGTTGGAATTACCTGGATTATTGTAAGATAATATGGAAGGAAACTCAGTGCTTTACCAAACCTGAAAGAGCCTCCATGTTTGAGCAAAAAAAATAACCTTTGAATATATTCACAAAGATTATTTACTATGTGATTTATGGTCAGCTTAATAGAAAAGCCATACTGGAATGATCCATTTATTTGCAAACATGACTAATTAAAGAAGTGATGCCAGAATAAACAGGAAGAGAACAGAAGCTATTCCACTGCAGACCAGTGATGCTGCATCAAAGGTGGGCACAGAATGGCTGGCAGGATATGATACAGAATCCCAGTAATTAACAGCCAAACTGCTCAGACAGATGAAGTTATTGTGGAAGACAGTATCTGAAGATAACAGACTAGAAGAAAATACTATAATTTATCCCAATGTCTCCTTTCAAAACAGGAAGTGAAACTGTAACAATGTCCAAATAGGGATTAATTGGAAATTGCAATCAGAGTGCAGAATATTTTTCTGCCAAGTAGTGTAAGAAGAGGGAGAGAAAAGGGTTACTTAATTCAGCTCTTGGTTCAATTTTCTCTCCAATATTATATCCTAGCTCTTAACATCTTCCTATCAGTTTTCATCTTGATTGGCAACCAGCTTTTCTTACATCTGCTCCTAGGGGTAAATACTCCTATTTTTATCCTCTATGAATAGGAACAATTAAGCAGGAATTCAGGGTTATAAATCTGATTTTTCCTTACAAATGTAATGTGTAACTGAACAATCACTAAGTCATTATTGTTTTGCTGTTATGAATGATGCATGTGATGTATCAATGAGAGCTGGCGGAGGGACCATGATCTTTATAAGTGTGACTAAGCCAGAGATAGGATTCCAGAACAAATTAAACATAATAAACTGGATTGAGAGGGGCAAAGAAACATTTCATGCCAAGGGATCTATCTCAACTCTGCTCAGTATTCTGCTTGCCTGCCCTGATTCTGCAATGTAACAAGGATAGAAGTACTCTCGTGGCTCAGTCCTCCAGTGGAAAATTATTTTCATCCCAAGCACCATGGGAGTACAAACACTATATGGAGAAAACTTTTAATGTAAGTATTGCTGTTTTCTCTACTCTCCATCCTAAATGCCAAAAAAGGCTTGGGTATGATTTCAGTTAAGGTTGAGACAAAGTTAGTGAAATCTGGAAAGGTCCTGAAACAGAAGGGAACACTAAATAAAACATATTGTTTAAATATCTACAGTATGTAAAACCACTTTTGCAGCACCTGTGTACGAAGATGCCTTACTTGGATTTTGCCTCTTGCAATAGTGAAGGATCATCTGTAGCCAAATAGACTCGTTTTTTGTCAATATGCTTTCTCCGGGAGAGAAGTTGGAAGCGTTCTTCAACATGTACCATGTATTCTTCAATAGGATGAAATGCTGCTTCTGTTCCCACTTTGTCTGTTCTACGGACATGAATACTGGAAAATAAAAGGATACTTGGGATTTCTCCTACATATCTTTTATTAAGTCAGAACAACAAGTAAAACAAATGAGCATTAATCAAAAACTTGATCAACAACTTTCTTCTTAAAATAATACCTCTGGAACCATATGGCAGGGATTGATTATATTGCTCCACTGCAGGAAGATGAAGAGTTTTATTTTCCCCTTGCAAATGTTAGATACATAACAAACAACAACAACAACCCATAATGATCTTGCAAATATCTTTCAACATTATTACAGAATAGTTATTTGTTCTTACCTCATGTTCCTACCATTTAAGTCATCAGCTTCTAAAATTAAACTTGTATTAAGAAACAGGGCATGTATCTTAAGTGTGGTATTGTGGTGAAATGCTATAGAGAACCAGTTTCGAATAGCGGTTAAGATGTTGGACTAGCAGCAGGGAAGCACAGGTTCTAGTCTGTCCTGCTACAACTTATTTGCTATAATATCACACAGTATAACTTAAATCAGATATATGATTTAAAATGCAGGTCATGATCTTTAACATGTTATGGGCTTTGGGTCCAGTATCTTCAGCACCACATTCTTCAATATAAGTGGATGTATAGAAAAGACAAGCTTGTTTTAGTCTTTCTAAACAGGTTGTAGAGCTGTCTCCAACCTTCATTCCCCACAAGACTTGCACATTTCCCACATTACAGGTCTCCCATCAATCTATAATGATGATTATTTCATTCCTTTAGGACTGGAGAGATTATTGTTATCCTTACAATGTACTGTTGTCTTGTTTACCATACAGTTATTGTGGGTTTTTGTTCTGTTTTATTAATTATTTTCTATCTTCCTTCCACCCATTTTTTATTTGCTTTTATCTTTTGGAAAGTTTCAAAAGCTGTCAGATGAAATAGTTGCCTAGAAATATGACGCAGATGAAATAAAACACAGAAATACAAGCATATTTTCATTATACTACTATGTCAGACAGTTTGTAACAAATAAATGGAAATATTACAAAGTCAGAGAATTTTTAGTTAAGAAACTTTAATGAGCAAAATAACTAATTGAAATTTATAAGATTCAAAAAAACCTCTTTTCTCTCACTGCAATATCAGAACTGAAAACTTGGGAACCCCAAATAAAATTGATTGGCACTAGGTTGTAAACAAGTCAAAGAAAATATTTATTCATATAAAATTGTCCATTTGTGGAATTCACGGTTGCAAGACTAATTGCCAGTAACTTATCAGATTACTTTGACTTAAAAAAAAACAAGCATTTTTTAAAAATCATGTTGAAAATGATAGCCCTTTTTACAAGTGCAGGAGAAAATCTAGCAGCCTAGGGATGTAATTCACAGAAAATTTAGTGGATTTAAGAAAATTAAAGAAAAATTCACTATAGGGATTATAGGCATGAGCTGAAATATAAACCCCTTTAAGATATGCTGTTTGATTCCTATGTGATTTATAAAAACTACTGCAATTTCCTTTATTTGATAATGATTAGGTCAATAATCATTATCAAATAAACAATAGCCTACAGTTCCAAAAAATGGGCATCAAATAGTAATTTCAAAAATCCAATTCATAGTTCTTAAATGATTAAACTAGCTACATCTTAGGATCTGCCAACTAGTATAAGAACTAATAAGTAGGTGCTTCTGATAACCAAGGTCATGTGCCTCTGCTTGTTTGCATACCATTTCTAAGAACACAATTTAAAAAAAAAAAAGATTTTTACACTTGGACGTTGCTGAGAATCTTTTCTTAAATAATTTGAAGGGCTAATTATTTATTACCTATACTATATTCTCATAAGCCATAAAAGATAGCTTTTTTAACTTTTAAAAAAAGTTTAGGTAAACTCATAGAAATGATCAATGGTCATTAATTATAATACTAAACGAAACCGCCACAGCCAGAGATATTGCTTTTCTGAATTACAAATGTTGGGGTGAACAGGGGAGACCTTCATTCTGTGTTGTGAGCTTGAAATTAAAAAAAGGACTTTCAGACAGTTGTCTTTATTCCCAAATAATTTAGAAATTTTAGTAGCATTGATCTAAAAGAAAATGCTGAATAAGTAAGTTTTGGGGAAATTATGTTTTCTTAAAAATAAATCCTACTGATTTTAATGGTTATGACAGTCTTAATGACCTAATAAAACACTTACCCAATAATTGGATGTTTAAAGCCAAGTTTTCTTGTGGCTTCTTCTATTTCTTTTTCTAACCAAGGCTGTGGACGAATCAAGTATTTGACAAACTGTGAGACCCACCATACTGGAGGATCCCCATGGACACGAACTAATCTATCAGCCAGATCTTCTGGAATTGCCAGTGGCAAATACGGAGGCCGTGGATGTAGACTGTCAACTATGGGTAATTCTATAACTTGAACATTTTTATCATTCATTTCACCTGGAAAAGATATGGTTATGATTAAATATTTCAGAAGTAAGAATATTGTATTCTAAATATAAAAATAGGAAAAAATGTACATAATAAATAGAGAATTAAATAAAATCAATCTCCACTAAAATCCCCTATCTTTTTGAATTCATCCTGTGCATACATTAGGAGAGAGAGAGAAGGACTAAAGTAAGTGAATACATGAAAACACACTTTGTGTTTTCCAAGTGTGAATAGCACTAAGTGATTTTACCGATTCTGACAAAAAATATTGAACATGTATTGTTCTTCTTAAACAGAATGTTTAGCTCTCTGGCTCAGACTGTGTATCCATTTCAATGAATATCTTGCATGCAGCAACTGTGTGAATTCAAGAGTTACCAAAAGATTGAACAGAAACTTAGATGTATTTGAGAATGCACGAACTATCATGGATTGGCTAAAATGAATTGCCATGTTCATTAGTTCACCTCTGCCGACTACATAAAGTATTAAAAATGCATTAAGTATCTTTAGAAAATGTGGCTAAGAAAAAGCTGAAACTTGTGACAACATAATTAACTTGAATTATGTTCCCTAAACTCTAGTATTTGTTGGTAAAATAAAACTTTTATAACACACATATGTTATTTTTACATCAAACAGAGCATTGTTTATTCTACCTTTTACTAAGATAGAGTATGATAAGCAAGGCTCATGATACCCCAGTAAAGCTGGGGATTGATAATTTCAAATATACTTGGAGATGATAGGGAGTCACAAACCTTTCTTCCATTTATTTTTTCCCCAAAGCTTCTAAACTAGCAATTTTTTTTCAGCAAAAGTTATTACTGTTATTGCTGCTGCTGCTGCTGTTATTATTTGGTCACCAGATGCAGGAGAAAAGAGAAGGAAGAAAAGAGAGGGGAAGTGGGGAGCAAAGGCAGAAGGAATACTCAGCATTTTTCCCATTCTCTTCCCAATTTCTCTACCCAAATTAATAGGCATTTCAGCATTAGAAATGAATCTACTATACTGACATACTTTCTTTCATGCCCTTTCTCTGTGTTTCTACCATATATAAAATTTGCCAAGTACAAAGTGAGAAAACCTGCAGTAGGATTTATACTAAATTAAGATCAAAGTCTCAAAGGGTTAGATACAGATTAAGAATAAAAGTTAAATCTCCCTCCCTTCCCATAAGCATTGGCAAAAGTGATTTGTCAATACTTTTTTCCATGATGTTTTGGTTTTCTGACTTGCTAATCTAGTTCACAGCTCTGGGATTCCTGGTCCTCTCCTATTCAAGTATTATTCAGGTCTGAACCTGTTTAGCTTTTCAAGATCAATCAAGTTCAGCTGGGTGCTGCTACTGGCTGTGACCAGGCTTAGAAATTGACTAATAAAATCAATGAGGCTTAATTTAGACATGATTCACTTGATTTTAGTGCTATTTCAGCAAGATTAAACCTATATCCCACTGAATATACTTTCTCTTAAGTAAAGCATCAGTTTAATATTGTAAATTTAATTAAGACACACCACGTACAATTCAAAGCATTTCTCAATTCACGAATGCATTTTAAAAAAGGAGAAAAATCTCTAAACAGAACTGTCACAGTGAGGTGAAAAATAATTACAGCAACCTTACTTCTTCAATTCAATTGGATTATAATAGAGAGGAACTGCCCTTCTTAACCCACAATGCATTATTTCTCCAAATTTACTTGACAATCTGAAGGCGTTACCTTCTTTCTCTAGAAGGTTCTATATCACTTTGTGATGCTTGGAGGCTGCAATGGCAATGTCCCAAGGACAATACTCTAGAATCAGACATTCTGAGAAATTGCATTCCCAAGCCATGATAAACATTTTTGCTCCATTTCCTGGAAGCGAGGGAGTTAAGGAATGAAATGAATACCTTAAGCCTTGCAAGGGTACAGAAGCTTTTTCAAACCAAAGGCCATACCTAACCTTTAAGATGTATGTCAGAAGCTACATTCCAAAAGATAGGCAGGACACGGATAACAATTAAATTTGATAGGGTCTAATTAAAAATGTAAATTAAATTAGATTAAATAAAATTTAATATTATTTTCTTTGTATTTTCCTCTTCTGTCACATTACAAAGTACAAAGTTGAGGCAACTTCTGGAGGACTCTAGGGTCATACCAAAGCCTTTTAGGGGCCTTAGACTACGCACTCCTTGACCATGGCATAGCATGTAATGGATGGATTGCAAAAAGGATCTGGTCCATGCTCACTTTCTGTTAATTTGCAATTTGCACCAGTTAGCTTCAATACTGCAAGTAAATGTCTCTTTCACTGCATTTTCCATTGTTTCACCTTTCTCTCAAAAGAGACTGAACAGAGCAAGGATGCAATGGCTGTTACTGATTAATGTATTAGACATGTCTTTAGTCAGCAGAACAAAACTGAGCTTGTTTTCTCCTCCATTGTCTCAAAGTTGGGAAAGATCAAAAATGAGGAAGCAAGCTTGGGGCATCTATAAGTAGACAGGAAACTTTTGCAAGGGAGAAGAGCAACCAATTGGAAAGTAATGTAAACTTAAGTAACAAACCTTGCCAGACCACCCTGATGGAATCTTCTAAATACATCCAGCATTGCCCATTTTCCCCCCTTCCACTTTTTAGGAGAGAGAGCAGAGGAAAGAGGGATAGAAAAGGGAAGAGAAAGAAAGAGACCACTTGAAGACAGTTTTGAAAATGGGAATTGCAATAGCTGACAGGTGATGCAATGAAAGTCATCTATCACCCATTAAAAAATCAGCCTGTTCTTAGTTTAAAAAAAAAAAAGGAATTGATGGGAAATCTTGTATACAGGTAGTCCTTGCTTAACGACCATTCATTCAGCGACTGTTCGAATTTCTCTTCTTGACTCTGGGGGCTGGCTGAAAATGCCCCATGACAAAATCCTGCTTGGATTTCAGCATGGAGCTTTTTCAGCCAACCCCAAGAGATGAGAGGGAGTCCTTTCGACTCTGGGGGCTGGCTGAAAATGCCCCATGCTGAAATCCAAGCAGGATATTCAGCCATGGAGGATTTTCAGCTTCAGATTGTAAAGGCTTCAGAAGCCTCTCAACTCTGGGGCTGAAAATCCAAGCGGTGCTGAGGCCCATGCACATCCAACTGCACTGCACCCCCATGCACCCTCCCTCACCTTCCCATACACCCCTTCATTCCCTCCCCCACCCGGCAGTGCTTGGGGCTTGCAACTTCCTGCCGGCTTCCCTATTGACTTGACTGTAGGAAACTGGCAGGACGTTGCCTTGCCTAATGACCTGTGATTCTTGCTTAACGACGGCAGCCGGGATTGCCAGAGTTGCAGTCACTAAGCAAAGTGGTCACATAATGCCCCACTGAGTGATCGCATTACTTAGCAACCTAAATTCTGGTCCCAAATGTGGTCATTAAATGAGGACTACCTGTACACTTTAATAACATAAAGCATCAGGTGCCTAATGTTAAACTGGGCATAGCAATTTTTGGAAAACAACTCAGTGTATGAAGCCCGATTCCGAAATGGCTTGGGGAAATTCAATCAGTGCTACAAATAAAAAGGAACAGAGTAATTCCTGAATAGAATTCCAATTTATTGTTATGTTTCACTGTACTTTAAAAGATTCTGTACTTAAGTAGAATTTAACAGAAAAAGAACAGATCAATAGATTTAATTATATGAAGATGGCGTAGAGAAACAAGAGTAATATTTTAAAAAGTTATGAAAATTGACCTGAATGTTCTTAAGAAATATGAAGCTGAAACGCAGTAAATTTAAGACTGCTATAAATAATTTTATAGAAACTTGAATAATTTTATAGAAACCTAATTAGATATCAATTCACAATTTATGTTCAAAAGATTTAGAAATCGGTATCTGTCAGCCTTGCAAGGTAGACCAGACAGGAAACACAGCCAGGAGCTAATTCTACTTAATTATAAGGTTAAATTAACAGAACCTTGCAAGTCTGAAAGTACGTTTCTCCCGTCCCTTTTACAGCCCAAGAAACTAGGGAGGGTCCCTACTGAGCTGCTTGCCCTGTCCACATTCCTGATACAGGCTAAGTTACCTTTTATCTGATCATTCCCTTGGCTGCATCTCTTTACTCTGTCTCCCAAGGTCATTCCCTCATTACAATATCTCAGTAATTGATATTTATGACACCAATTCCTTATGGTATGCAAAGCAACTCATTTGAAAGTCAATGTTATCTGTTCCAAGTATGCCTGCATTATAACTATTTTAAAATGCCCAGTTGCTTCAACAGATAAATAGTTATTTCAAGTTATAGTTTAAATTCTTCTTAAATTTGGGTTCCATTAGATTATAATTAACATCCAAAGTTTTTTCTTATAATGGCAAGAAAATTTGCTAATTATTTTAAAATCAATATAGCATGCTTCCTGACCATAATACTTACTTATTATTTATAATAATAAGTATTTACATGTTGCCACAAACCTTGCGTGATATATCTGCACAATTATAATATTAATACATGTTTTCTTTTCAATTAATCTAAGCAAATACTTTCCACATTTCATACATATGACTATTAACTCTAAAAAATTTTAAATGATTTGCTTCAATGGTCATCTGCCTCTTTTGAGGTTTGTACATTGTTTCCCTCCTTCTCTCCCTCCCCTTCTTCAACCGTCCCTCCCATTTATAAAACAAAAATACTCATTCTGGAAACATCTAAATCAGGAGCCATTAAGGTCTATGCTTAACATTTTTAGAGGGCTGAGAAGTGCATGAAATTTCTGTAAAACTTCATGGATGCAGACAGAACTGGGAATAACATGCTATGAACATAAAAAGTACAAGGCCTCCTCAATCTATTTACCCTCTTAGAACACAAATCATCCTACACCAAAGTAAACACAAAATTACCATAGTTAAGCAAATTAAAATATAAAACACCAAGATGAAAAACTCATTTACTGACAGACAATTATCATTAGGGATTCCTTCCCACCCTTGTTTACCATGCACTCAGAATAGTGCATGAGATATAATTTATTTCCACATTTATACTTTCTTGGTTTAGTAATGGAAAATACTAGTATTTAACAAATAAAGCACATCCATGATATAGCACCATCATGAAAAGGAAAATATTCAACAGGCAATGTTGGAAATGATTTTATCACTCTTTAGCAGTATATGGTTGTTGAAAGTTACATATTTTTTTAAAAAAATATATTACCAATAACAATGACTTAATATGTATGCAGTTTGGCTAATCTAACCAGGTATGTTCTGATCTGAATGCATTTCCTGTAACAATTTTAATCTATATCACACTTTGCATATTTTTAATAGTAATTTTTACATTGGGGTACTATTTAACCTGTAAATGTCTCATTAAAAACTTTTTATATGGTCCTAAAGCCACTGAAAATTTGCAATCAAATATTTTTAATGTGACAGAAAGAAAAAATAAAGAATATATGGGGAGTATTATGTTAATGGTAATTTAATTCATTTTACATTTAAATGTAATTATACTTATTCTTATTTTAACCCTGTCTATTTATTTGTTTTGCCTCTACCTGTTTTCAAGAATTAAGCTCCTAGAATATCATTCAAAAGCTAAGTTG
Organism: Liasis olivaceus; assembly: GCA_030867105.1. Taxonomy (NCBI): domain Eukaryota; kingdom Metazoa; phylum Chordata; class Lepidosauria; order Squamata; family Pythonidae; genus Liasis; species Liasis olivaceus. The sequence continues at coordinate 68,755,149 of CM061349.1, forward strand.
GGCCTGAAAAAAAATTACTAAAGCTGTGCACCACAGATTTAATTGTAAGCTAAAAATAAGTTATTCTACCTATAATGGGGTCTAATCCTGGCTTAGGCACAAAAGCTGGCTGGGTGACTTTGGGCCAGTCACTCTCTCTCAGCCCAACCCATCTCACAGGGTTGTTGTTGTGGGGAAAATAGGAGGAGTAAGGAGTATTAGGTATGTTCGCTGCCTTGAACATTAAAGGCGGCAAACATACCCAATACTATTAAAAAATAATAAAGGCAAATAAAAAAAATCTTTTAAAAAAGTTTAAAAAGTGGATTAAAATGGGTATACAAGAGTTTAGTATAGTAAAAATAAGTCTCTGACAGACCAGATACCTAAAACTATTGTCTACACTCTACACAGTGGAAAAACTTTAAAGGGCAGGAAACAAGCTCAAGCCCACCACAGTGCAGATCTGGTTGTGCAGCACACTTGCCAGCTCCTGAGCCGGGCTGACATAGTTCTTGAAAAAACACTCATGATCCCTCCTGCGAGTCCTTCAGTGGAGAGTGGGCAGGCCACAGCTGCATATTCCTGCTATACATCTAGTCCAATGTGTTTAATGTTTGTACAAGAGCTGTCTGAAACTATAGGTGAAGAAGCAATGATCAACACCGCTATAGGGAAGGCAAAACTCTGCATCACTAAGCAGGTAAAAATCCTTCCAAATACCGTATTTGTTCAAAGATGATGAGAACTGCAAGATATGGGAGAGTGAGAGCAGTGATGGCATTGCCAAACTCTGGACTATGCCTTTATTTATAGCTCAGGAGCAGACCAGAGAGATTTCCTTTCCGTTCATATCATAGCCCAGATCTAGGAAGCCAGATGACACAGTTGGGTTAGTTCCAGAGAAAATTTCAGAGCATCAGCACAGCTAAATGGTGGGCTGGTCTAGACTGCTACCCAGCTATACCATAAGGAAGCTCCCCCAGCCCACAACCTGCAATAGGTGTAGGTCACAAGCAGTGGGCATTAACTGAACTTTATAGAATTACAGACATGATGTTTTTGTTGAATCGAATTCTGAAGATGTTAATTACTCAAATTTCCCACATAAATTCGTAATTGATTTTGGAAATTTCAGTTCTGCCCACTAGGCAGCAGACATTGAGTAATACAGGATTATAGATGGTACAGACCCAGATTTACTGAAGCAAAAATGTGTACTCTTAGGATTTTTCTTAATCTGGTACAGATCACAGACACAAAGACTGAATTTATTTTTTTCCCACAAAAAAAATTTATTATACAAAATTAAACTCCTATTCCTTACTTCTAATCTTGATACCAATTCTATGCTTGTTTCTATTTTCCTACCTATCTTAATCTAGAGACTTCCTATAAAGTGACAACTATTTCCTGACGTATTTAATCTATACATTTCTATCTCTATGTTATTTGTCTAAGTTCCTATCACATGTTGTAGCACAGTGTTTTCCTATCATAACTATTTTCTAATCTTTGAGGCTTTATTTCCCCAGGTCTTCAGTTCTTGTAGCCAACCTCAGCCCATTTGCATTTGAAAACCCTTTTCATTCCCCTATAGACTTGTAAATGGTCTTGCAGTTCCAAGGCTTGCCATCTCTTCTGCCATCCAGAGAGTGCTGCTGAACTGCCTGCCTTTGCATTTGGGGCTTTTCTCCCCACTTCCCTGCTGTCTTTTTTGACTCCTTTTTCCCCATACCAACACACATGCTTGATTTCTGGTCCATTTTACTGGACAAACTCTCCAATTAAGGAGAGGGTGGGGCTGTTTTAACCCTCCTTCTCAGGCAACACCAAAGCTCTGTATTCCAGGAGAGAAGAATTGCCTGCTCACTCTCGGTGGCGAGTTCATTCTTCCAGAAGTACACTTTCACATCTTGCAATAAAAATTAATCTATTATCATCTAGTAATTTTCATTTAAAGCAAAGCTTATGGGGCAGCTCTAATTAAGAAAAAAAAATCTTAAGTCAGCTGTACAGTTATGCTTCAATCTGTATTACAAAAGTGGTATCTGTGAGGACCTTTTGTTCCATAATGTTAAATTCCCTGCCAGAGGTCATCACCTCATCCAAATCCCTGGGTACTTTCAGTAAGAAATGACAAAATTTTCTTCTTTATTATATATTCATAAATCTATACATAGGAAATTGTTTGCTCTAGTAATGAATAAAACCTAATTTCTACTGTTCAGAGTACATTATATTTTTCAGGAAACATTCATGGTTCTCATAAAATAAGAAATCTACCTAAAACAGACTATTGCAGATAAGAGACATCTAGAATTCACTCACCCTCACTACAACAAATGTAAAATTGAAAAGGGATGTGTCCATGTGTATACAGTAGAAGACATACTAATTTATTTCTTGGCATCAGGGATCCTATTGATTTTTTTTAATTGATTTTGTGCCATCAAGTTGTTGTTGACCCTTAGCAGCCAGCCACACAGATATTCTCCATGTCAATCTGTCCCCAAAGTGATCTCTCAGGTCTTCCAATGGTGCACTCATCACCACTGTAACTAAATTCATCCACCATGCTGCTGATCATCCTCTTCCTCTCTTTCCCTCCACCTTTCCCAGTATTACAGCCTTCTCCAGAAAGGTAGGCTTTTGAATAATGTGTCTGAGGTAGGATAATTTGAGACTTGTTATTTGTGCACTGAGTGACAACTCTGGGTTGATTTGTTCAATGATGCATTTGTTTGTTTTCCTGATTGTCCACGGTATTCTCAGAGGCTTTCTCCAGCACAAAATTTCACAAGCGTCAATATTTTTTCTATCCTGCTTCTTCAAAGTCCAAGCTTTATTTCCAAAGAGTACCATTGCTTGTACTATTCTGATCTTTGTAGGTACAGTACAGAAACATCATGGCATCTGAATATCTTTTCCAAGGCTTTCATGGCTACTCTACCAAGTGCTGGTTTAGGCATATTTCTTGACTGCTTGTTCCTTTACTGTTGATGTTTGATCCTAAAAGGCAGAAGCTAACTACCACTTCAATATCTTCATTGTCAAATGGGATCATATAGGGTCTACTTATTTACTTATTTATATATACTATATTTGTAGATGATACACACACACACACACATACATACACACATACATTTGTGAATCCAATGTTCACTATCCTTCTAGGAGGAAATGGCTGGATTTCCAAGATCCAACCTGAAGTGTATTAAAAGTGTGCATAATAATCTGAGTAGAGGCTACTGTGGACAGAAAAATGAATTACCTATACTGCTGTCAAGGAATCTACAAAGCTACCTCACATTTAAAGTGTTAGAGATAGGACACAGAGTTTGTTATTTATATGCCCCTACACTCCATACAAACTAGGGATTTTCATATTTATCTTTATGCTTACAGAGGCAGTTGGGAAGGATATAAGTACTGAGAGCTTATGGCACAACACAGAGACCAGACAAAATTTCTAATTAACAAGCAGGATGGCTAATTCCCCAAAGGACCATACTGCTTCCTCTCTTAATCATTATTAGTTCATGCAAGGAAAATTACCTTTAAAAAAGACAAAAGCAAATCAGGTTTAAATTTTTAAAACTACATTGCATGGTGAGTAAATCAGTTTATATCACACAACTAGTTCTTCTATGAAGAAACTTAGGTAATTGACATGATACACACACACACACATACAAAAATCAAACAAATAAATAAATAAAACTCCTGGACATTTTCCCTTATAACATTTGCATAGAGTACAAAAGAATAGTGCCACCAAATTTGAGAAATCTCATAATCAAGAGCCTCAAAGACATTCTGCATGTTTCATTTAAACACAATATAATCTGCACATTATCTGGTAGGAGCTAACTCACACTAAAATATGACTTGTGGAGCCTACATTTTTTAGGAAACAGTTCTTTTAATAACTGTTGAACCTGTAACTGAATTGACAATCCAGTTTCAAAATTATGAGCATTTACAACCAAGCTGAAAAAAATACCTGAAATTACAGCAAGACAAGTTCATTTCAGATGACTAAAATTCATAATCATTTTAATTAATATTAAAATATGATGCAATATATGAACAAAAATATAAAAACACTGATATTACCAGCATAAATACACAAAAGTGAAAATACATAGAAGTTAGGAAAATTAGAATTTTTAAAGGAAAAGAAAACAAGCATGTTAAAAACAAAGAGAAAAAACCAAGTATATGGATAAATATTCTTTGTCCTAACAGTTAATTTTAAAAAACTGTTTAAATATGAATCTTCTATTGCCTTTTTAAAACAGTATGTAGTAGGAAAACAGGAGTTCTTACTGGTCTGTTTCAAATTGTTTAATCCCACTTTATAGTTTAACATATGAGAATGAGTGGCAGGAGATGTGCTATAACTTCCTCCCTTGATTCTTCCTCCCCTCTTTGTTTATATTGTACATGCCAGTGCAATGGCTGTACGCTAACTTTCCTCTACCACAGTCCTGATGCAATAGTGTATAGCACTTACATATACCATTTTTAAAAAAATCTGTTGTGCCTTCGAGTCCATGTTGACTGCTGGCAACTGCCTGGACTGGTCCCTCCAGTTTTCTTGGCAAGATTTTCAGAAGTGGTTTACCATTGCCTTCTTCCTAGGTCTGAGAGAGAGTGACTGGCCCAAAGTCACCCAGCCAGCTTCATGTCTAAGGCGGGATTAGAACTCACAGTCCCCAACTTTCAAGCCTGGTGCCTTAAACACTACACCAAACTGGCTTGTACATACACAACCAATTTTAAAAAGTCCAATTCAATTGGATGGCAATATTTCTGCATGTCAAAGCTAAAAAAACATGTATGTGCTGAGAAATTAGAATTGTTGGAACATGTGATTCTACAACGAGATTTTTTAAAAAAACAAAATTTCAGTTTGGCCACTAATTGAACACAAAATTTCACCAATTATCTAGTCAATTAATATTCACTAATCATCATAGACAAGTATTTAGTTTCTTTTCAAAGAATAATGAAGACTACTACTACTGAATGCTAATTTTAAAATGTTTCATTCACTTGATATTTAAGTGCAATTATCCCATTTAACAATTATTTTAAGCTCCGGATTACTTTAATAAGACTATTAATACATTTTTCTTGCTTACTGCATATATAAACTTGTAATTTTCTGTGTTCATGCTTTTCAGACGTGAACAGTCTATTCAATGAAAACTTGCTTGTCTCTTTATCAGTGATTATATACACATTTATTACTTAGAGCAAACCTTAATATGCTTGTTATAGAGTCCTATATACCAACCTTTCCCAACCTTGTGCCATCTAGATGGTTGAATATTTTATTTATTTATTTATTTATTTTTATTTTTCAGGCTTGTATGCTACCCATCTCCCCCAATTGGTGACTCTGGGCGGCTCACAATAATAAAAAAGAAGAAAAAACACAGAAAACACAAGTCTCTCCAAACATGGCTAAAATCTATAAATAATTAAAAAAACATATATTAAAAATGCCCTAAAAAACCTCCTCTGATTTTAGCCCTAAAAAACCTGTAAGATGCTGGGGGGGGGGGACAACCCATCACCCCACCAGCCATCTCCACAGGTGTGGGCCCCCCTCTGGCCCCCAGGCCTTCTGGCAGAGCCAGGATTTGAGCCCTTTCCTGAAGACCATGAGGGAAGGGGCACACTGCACCTCAGGAGGCAGGATGTTCCATAGGGCGGGCGCTGCAGCAGAAAAGGCTCTCTGCCTAGACCCCACCAATCGAAATTCCTTGACTGGTGGGGTCTGCAACCTGCCCCTTCTGCTGGACTGAGTGGGACGGGCTGAAATGACCGGGGCGAGGCGGTTCCTCAGATAACCTGGTCCCGTGCCATGAAGGGCTTTAAAGGTAATGACCAACACCTTGAACTGGACCCAGAAACAAACTGGTAACCGATGCAGCTCACGCAACAGCGGTGTTATACGTGCCCTCCTAGGGGCATTAAGAACTGTCCGCGTCGCTACATTCTGCACCAGCTGTAGCTTCCGGATACTCTTCAAGGGTAGCCCCATGTAGAGCGCATTACAGTAGTCCAACCCAGAGGTGACCAGGGCATGAGTGACTGTGTGGAGGTCCTCCTGATCCAGGAAGGGGCGTAACTGCCGCACAACACGAAGTCGTGCAAAGACCCTCCTGGCCACGACTGCCACCTGCTCTTTGAGCAGGAGTCATGAGTCCAGGAGAAGCCCCAGATTACACACCGGGTCTGCCTGGGGTAGTGCAACCCTGTCAAGAACCAAAGATGACAAAGTCCTAGATCTTGAGGCTCCCCGTATCCACAGCCACTCCGTGTTACCAGGGTTCAGCTGAAGCCTGTTGTCCCCCATCCAGGCCCCCACAGCCTCCAGGCACCGCGAGAGGGCAGTCACAGCGTCACTTAAGGCACCTGGGATGGAGATGTATAGTTGGGTATCATCAGCGTACTGATGATACCTCACCCCATGATGCCGGATGATCTCACCCAGCGGTTTCATGTAGATATTAAATAGGAGCGGTGAAAGCACTGACCCCTGTGGCACCCCACAAGGTAGGGCCCAGGGGCTGGACCTCTCGCTCCCTATCAACACCGACTGGGTTCGGCCTTGGAGAAAGGAGCTGAACCAGCACAACATTGTGCCACCCATCCCCAACTCCTGCAGCTGACCCAAAAGGATACCATGGTCGATGGTATCGAAAGCCGCCGAGCGGTCAAGAAGAGCAAGGATGGATGCACTTCCCCCATCCCGCTCTCGCCAGAGATCATCTAAAAGTGCGACCAATGCTGTTTCTGTCCCATAACCGGGCCTGAATCCTGAATGACAGGGGTCCAGATAATCCGTTTCCTCCAGGATCCTCTGAAGCTACTGCACGACCACCTTTTCTACCACCTTCCCTAAAAAGGGGAGGTGGGAGACTGGACGAAAATTGTCCAGGAGGGCGGGGTCTAGCAACGGTTTCTTGAGGAGTGGGCGGACCAAAGCCTCTTTGAAAGGCTTCGGGAACACCCCCTCCTGCAAGGATGAATTAACCACCACCAGGACCCACCCTAAAGTCACCTCCTTGGTAGCTTTAACTAACCAGGAGGGACAAGGATCTAAACCACAGGTGGTCACACCGACAGCCCCGAGGACCCTCAGGGGCAACAGGATCAAACCGTTCCCAGATAACTGGGTAAGAACGCTCCCTGGGCAACTCCCCTGGACCTACTCCATGCTTGGCTTCCAACTGAGAACGGATCTGAGCAATGTTATCCATCAGGTGTTCAGCAAATTCCTCTGCACGACCCTGCAAGTAGTCCTCTGCTCCCCCTTTTCCCAGGAGGGCCTGGGTGACCCAAAACAGGGCTGCAGGGTGACACTCTGAGGATGCAATAAGAGCGGAGAAATGTTGGCGTTTCGCCGCCCTTACCGCCACTAGGTAGGCCTTAATAGCAGCTCTAACCCGTGTTCGGTCTGATTCGTCCCCAGTTTTCCGCCAGTGGCGCTCTAGACGTCTCTTAGCCCTTTTCAGCTCCCTCAACTCCTCCATGAACCACGGGGAGCGCCGGGAGTGATGGGCCAAGAGAGGATGCACAGGCGTGATCCTGTCCAAGACCCCATCCGCCTCCTTGTTCCAGGCTGCGGCCAGAGCCTCCGCTGGGCCGTGCAGCAGGGCCTCAGGAACAACCCCCAGCTCCCTTTGGAACCCGTGCGGGTCCATCAGTCGCCGGGGGCAGACTGTTCAAATAGATCCCACCTCCCTGCGGAGGGGGGCAGCATAGGAGAATCCCGCCGCCACCAGGGAGTGATCTGACCATGACAGGGGGGATAATATAAAATCCCCCACCAGATCACGCTGCCACTGCTCCGACAAGAAAACCATGTCTGGGGTGTGACCACTGTCCCGGGTCGGGCCATCGATGACCTGGGTTAGGCCCATGGCTGCCATGGTAGCCATGAACTCCCAAGCCACTTCTGAGGCCAACCCCAGGGATGGCAGATTAAAGTCCCCCAAGACCATAAGTCTGGGGAACTCCACTGCCAACCCCGAGATGGCCTCCAGCAGCTCAGGCAGGGAGGCTGCTATGCAGCAGGGAGGCTGGTACACTAGCAGCACTCCCAACTGATCCCGGGTGCCCAACCTCAGGAACAGGGTCTCACATCCAGCAACTTGTGGAGCAGGGCCCCTGAAGGCCAATAGGGATTCCCTGATGACTACTGCCAGTCCCCCTCCCCTGCCCTGGGGTCTCAGCTGGTGCCACACCCTAAACCCAGCTGGACACAATTCCGAGAGGGCTACTCCCCCCTCTGGTGCCAGCCAGGTCTCGGTGATGCACGCCAGGTCAGCCTGCTCCTCCCCAGTAAGGTCGTGAATTAGGGGAGCCTTATTATTGACTGACCTGGCATTCAGCAGCAACAGTCGAAAGCCCGGGCCTCTGTAGGCCTGCTGACCAGGGTCTGGGTTTGAGCTCTGAGGGACAGAACACGCCACCGGTATAACGCATCGGGGGCGTCTTCCCCTGAAACGGCCTGCCCTCTGGCTCCCGCCATACCACCCCATGCCCGTCACCACCTGAATGCCCCCCCTAAACCGCCCAAGGTCCTCATCCCCTCCCTCCAGGCCTCCCACTTAAGGGGCCCGCCATACCACCCACCACACAAGGGAGAGGAGACAAAAAAAAGGGGTGGGGCAGCACGCCCCTGTGGCACTTCAGCTGGCCGCTCTCAGCGCCAACAGGGGGTCACCACTCCCAATCCCCTACCAAACACTCGCCCTCTCTCCACCGACTTCTCTCACTGGCCGGGGAGAGAAGGGCCCCACTCACTCCTACCCTCTGCCCGTCTCCCACCCAGGCAGAGAGCAGCACATTCACCTCCCCCAACCACAGCGTCCACTCACACATGCCCACCCGCTCGAGTCCCCCCGCGTCTTCTCTGGGGGGGGCGCCCCTTGCCACATAGGAGCTCATCTCCCAACCCCCAAGGTCTCAGAGTCACTGTGGGCCACTGGGCTCTGGCCTCCAATCCACTTCAGCCTCACCGCCGCCGTCCCACCGTCAGCGCTGGCGCTCTCACTGCAGGCGTTCCCACGGCCGAGGCCAGCCGCGCCGGGCCTGGGCCGCCGCCCCACTGGCACTCCTGGCCCCGCAGGGCCCGACTTCAACTCCGGCATGGCTCCCCTCAAGCCCGGGCGCTGCTCTTGACTCCACTGGCGCTGCCGCGGCAGCCACCAACACTCTCCCGCCGCCGCCTCCATCGGCCCTCTGGGACCGAACACCGCCCACTGCCACGCCTGCCCACGTCCTCTCCTCTCCGTCCTTGCTCCAGCCGCCGCTGCCGCAACTCCTCTCCCCACGGCCACAGCCCGCCTCGGACGGAGGTAACACCAGGGGTTCTCCTCATTCACCCCCCATTCATGCGAATATCCCACGCCTCCAACTCTCCTCACCCCCATAATTGGTTATGGTAAAGGCTAAAAGGAGGTTATGGCTGGGAGCTCCGCACTAGGCGTCCGCTCCTTGCCGCCATCTTGGAGAGAAAGAGAGAGAGAATATTTGGAGAGAATATTTGGAGAATACTTGGAGAGAATATTTTAATTGTGGCCTAGCTTGTGCATAATGCTAAATCATGAAGGACGTGTTGTCTAAGTCACACTAAGTCAGAAAGCTCTGCAGATCTGATCTTCCTTCATGTTTGTTTCTCTATGTATCTATTATTTTCTTATTACCATTTCTATCAGTTTGCTTGAAACAGACATTTAACTGATTGGCCTATAATTTCCTGGATGTCCACTGGGTTCCTTTTTAAAATTTGGTGTCACATTGGTAAACTTTTATTCTATTGGCTCTGAGGCTGATTTGATTGGCAAGTTGCATATTTTTTCTATAAGGTCGCAATTCTACATCTGAGCTGTTTAAAAACTTTCTGGTAGATGCCATCAAGGTGTGGTGAGTTGTTACATGGTTCTCTTTCAAGGTGCCTTAGAACATCTTCTCATTACTACAACTTGTTTTACTTGTGTCGTTTTCCTCCCTGAAAATTTCAGTTCAGATATACATATCTGTCATATACTTTTGCAGTAAACACAGATGCAAAAATTCAATAAGTCTGTCTGCAATTTCTATATCATCTTTCAGCATTCCTTTCATTCCTTTGTTGTCTAATGGCCCATTTCCCCAGCTGATTTTCTACTTTGAATAACTTAAATTCTTATTGTTCTCCTTTATGTTTTTTGCCATATACTCCTCAAATTCTTTATTTGCATTTCTTATTACCATCTTATTCATTTTCAGTCAACTTTGTGTTTATTCTCCTTCTCAGAACAAATACATAAAAAGGAAGCCTTTTTATTTTTTACAGCATCTTGGACACTACTGGAAAGTCACATTGGTTTCTTCCTGGACTGACTGACCCACTCCTACACTGTGAAATACATTCTACTTGAGCATAAATTATTGTAGCTTTTAAATAATTTCCAGGCATTATGAAGGAATATGACCCTCTTGGCTTTTCCTTTCAATCTTTTTCAACATATCCCTCATTTTGTTTAATAAGCTTCCCCTTTCTGTAATCTAAAGTGACTTGCTTTGGACCCTACATTTGTACATCATAGTCACAATTTAGGACTAAGTCTAAATTTCTTCCCCTCTGGTTGGTTCCAAGTCCAACTATTTTAAGGTACAGGTATTTGGGGTATGTTGAAATTTGATGTCTTCATCATATCCTGAGCATGAATACAATCAATCTATGTAAGGGTAACCAAAATCCTCTATTATTAAAATACCTTCCCCTTGCATTCTTCTCTAATTTATTTCACTATCTCAAGATCATCCTTGATATTTTGATTAGGAGGGAGATAGCATATCCCTAAATATATTTCATATTTTTAGTCAGATACTGCCATCCATGAAGGAATCTGGTTTTCCAATATCTAGTATGTTAGATTTTATGCTCTCCTTGAAAAAAAGAAAAGTATCTCCTCAGCGTGCTCTTTCCTGTCCTTTCTATAAAGTTTATATTCAGAAATGATCATATGTTGCTGAGACTCTCCATTTCACCAGGTTTCTGATATGCCAACTACATTTATGTATTCGTTCACAACCAGCTACTCTTAATTCCTCGATTTTGGCTTAGAGAATTCTTGTACTGCCATAGACTGATTCTCTGCTTTAACTGTAGAGAGAATGGATTCTTCTTCCCCCACTCCAAATCTTTTTCAGATGGTTGACTATCTGAAGCTAATTAAATGACACATGCAGAGAATACACATGCAGAGGATACCCTATTATTCAAGCATTCCAGTACTCTTGGATAAACTCTTTAGCATTTATATAATGCTTTCCTATATTCAAAGCACTTTTCAGATCATACAAAAATTCTTTGGATTAATAATATCCCTATGTTACAGCTTTGGTTTTAACAAATTGATGGAAGTAATAACTAAGACAAATCTGCCAAGTAATATTTCTTTCTTAAAACAGAATTTCACTGGCACAGAATGCTTTGGAGTAGAGTGCATTAAATTCTTTACTTAATTACCTGTGTCTGGTACTGTTTCAAATATTCCTCCAAAAAGTTTATATTTACTACCAGCCAAATACCTTCACAGAAATGCTTCTGACTTTATGTAGTGGGTTAAAAATAAATTTCAAAAATGTCTCCAAACGTGATCATCTCAGCATACAAACTACAGCAGTGGAAAACATAAATTCTACTTAGATATGGTCTATTCCACATAGTCAAAAGTGATAATGGAAAATATAGTCATTTTTGTCTATGGCATGTACATTCATGACACAATCATATAAATAGGGTTTATTAGATCTATAAGCTGCTTCTCCACTGGAAGTCTTCAAAATGACTAACAATAATATTAGTATGAATATGTTGCTATGGATCACTTAAAATTGCAACATATAAATCATTTACAAGACATCATCCCATGCTGTATATATAAATATCCTTTTCACACTTAGAGGAAACTATCCCAAAATCAAAATGGATAGGAGAATAATCAAAGGTGCAAAGCCAACTTTACAAATCATTTCCTTTCCTCCCTTTTTCTAGAACATGAAATAAAAATAAACCAATGTGTCTCACATCAAAATGTATAAATGCATATTTGCTTTGTGCATTCAAGTTTTCAATGGCTTTCCCCAATTACTAACAGTTAACATCTAGCATCAGATATGAGAAAGTCTAATCTTTTCAGTTTAAAAAGTTCAGTCTGACAGGTAATGACATTAATGAAAATGCCGGAAAGAAATCCTGATACTCAGTCTGTTTTTTTTTCCAGGATTCTGAAGAAGATACTCCTCACTCATAATAGCTTCACCATTATAGCATCAATAGGGGCAAGCAAAACTCATTAGTCAAAACAATGTATCTCAATTACTGCTCCACTGACCTTACAGCAATGGCACAGAGATAATACAGTAAAATGCTATCACTACAGTACAAAACTTGATAAAGTAATGTCCCTAAATACCTTCCATTATCTGATGTTAGAATTTTTACTTGATTCCATGTTCCCTAAAGTGTGCTGACATAGCTTATTAATGGAGCAAATAATCTCTAGAAGTTGCTAAAAGGGATGGATGAGTACAAGAGATGAATAATTTGGGAATATAAGTAATTGTGAATGAAAGGAATTCAATTCAGTGAATCTGGTGATTATCCCTAAGCCCTTTGGGCATAGAAATCTCAATACCTATTCTGCACATGCAGAAACTTCTGCCTGTCTCTCTTTTGGCAATTTAAAGCTGAAGTATATTTTTGGTTTTTAAAAGTTCTCTAAATCTTTATTTTGTGAATCTAACCTACTGAAACTGGGCTTGGATTATAAGCTCTGAAAGATGGAGGGTGGTGGTAAGTTTATTCATTAGATTTATATTCTGTCCTTCTTCCAGGAGTTCAAGGCAACTCTTCCAATTTTATCCTTCAACAACCACCCACTGAGGTAAATTGGCCTGGGAGATAACAGCACACCGTGTTTCTCCCATAGATTTCCACAATGAACGTCTCAAGCTGAAGATACATTTGAAGTCAGTTATAGTTATAATCCTTCATCATTATTATACTACACTGCCTCTTAATTTCTTGAAATCTCATGTAAATGGCATCCTCCCTCATCAAATTTAAACTGAAAAATCTTCAAATTAGAAATCAGTAATAGATTTTTCAAATAATCTATATCAGAGAGCAAAATCTGCAGCTTTCAGGGTGCATCCTTTGAATCAATTCAAAAGTTGTTGCTGAATAAGTACTTTTACTGTTATAGAAGGAAGGAATTATTAAATATCTGAATAGTAATATTATTGCTTTTAATTCATTTAAATTACATCTATTTTCGTATTTGTCCTGGCCCTGCCCAGTTCTTGAAAGACACCACTGAAAGGATAAATGTGGCTGAAAGTCATTACAAAAATGAAATATAATAACCCTCCATTCTTCCCCCTTCTAATTTTATACTAAATATTCATTGCTGCTGCATTTTCTCAGTATTATCTTGGAAAATACTACCAACAAAAACAGATGCAATTTTTTTTTTTTTTTTTACAATATCTTCCTTAAAATAAAATAAAAAATTTTTTAAAAGCCACTAAAACCCAAAGATATGACAACAGGGCCCAGGAGGAGAGTCTTCTTTGTCGTTGCCCCCACCCTTTGGAATATTCTCCCCCCAGAGGTGCAGTGGGTCCCTACCCTCCCGGCTTTCTGAAGAGGAATAAATACCTGGCTTTACTGGTGTGCATGGGGCGATATGGGCTTTAACCATGCTTGAGGGTGGTTAGTGCCCTGACAACATTCCCTTGAATTATTCGCCAACTCTCCATCTTTCATGGAAGCTATTTATTATTAGGATTGTTTTATATTGTATTTTAATGAATTTTATCTCTGCTGTAAACCTCCCAGAGTCGTTTGAATGAGATGGGTGGTGACAAATTTGATAAATAATTAATATTTAAACAGAACTTATTTTAATTCCATATAACCTGAGTTCTCACCTCAAAGGTTATTTTCTACCTTACTTACCTAAAAGCAAATGATTCACAGCTGACTCTGGGAGGGGGAGTCACATGCAAATTTAACCATCTTTTCCTGGCTGCTGCCTCGCCCTGCTTGCCTTACCGTTACTCTTAAAAAAAAAGGCAGACAGGAAGACCAGAAGAAAGCACACTGCAGTATCAATGTATTTCTCTAGCCTTTTCTAGCCTACCAGCAGCTAATCAGTCAGTGCTTTGGAAAAACATAGGCAACAGGGGAACTGAAACTTCAAGAGAGTGATATATTTTATTTTAAACTGTGCATACATGTCTGCAGTCTCCAATAGCTGTTTGGTGTAGCTCTTGATATGCTTTTGAGAATGGGTGGCATACAATTTAAATAAATGAACAAACCAAATAAACAAGGTTTATACAAGGTATTTTGCAGTTCCCCGAAACAGTCCTTGCAGACCAGTCCTGATAATACCACTGATCTTCCAACTACATTCATTTCAAGTACCTGTACTCTGCTGAGAAGGCTTTAGGAAGGTGACATTCTGCAACAAGGTAAGCCATAGGCTTGAAAGAAGAATCAACTTTCTTACCTAATATATATGCTATTTTTGCTCTAAAAATTAATATTCCTCCCTTGTTTCATACATCATTAGGGACTACCTAAAGATGTTTACTATGACACACTTAGAAAAATTAAGATTAAAATGGCATGTCCTCAATTTCAATAGGAACTGTACATTGTGACATTAATATGAAGTGGTGAAAATTTAAATTTCACTAACAGATAAATATTGCACTTTAACAGTCTTAGCAGTCACACATTGCCTATCCTCACAATAGAAATTTTAGTTACCATCTCAAAACACAGTTGTCACACTGTCTGTTTTATCATTAAAGATAATCAACAGAGTCATTTTAATATGGCTGATATTACTGTAATTTTCTTTGGAGAAATAATCTGAACTAAAGATAAATAATGTCAAGTACAAAGGAAAAATCATAAGGTTTAGTTATTTTGCTAAAAATAGAAAGAAAAAATGGCTATTAAAGAGCAAGTACTATTGGCAAGTATTTTATCAGAATTTAGTCCATTTTCCTTAATATTTAAAGTGATTGAACGGGTTTATGAAATATACGTGAGTGGTTAGTTGCACATAAACAGAAAAAAGACAGCATCAATGGCACTTCTAAATCCTCTTAAGTCATAGATAAAGCTCCTAATTATTTTCACACTGGATAAGTATATAAATTGTTTCAGCCATTGTAAGTTTTGAACATATTAAAATAATTACTAATCAAAATTAATTAAAGTCTTCCAACAAGGACTGTTCAGTTCATTAGTATGAAGATAGATGCACAACTTTAATTACACTCCGGTTAACAGAAACAGTTTAGTAACTCATATTTAATGTACCCATTGCAGGTTATTACAATGAAAAGGCACAGCATAAGGAATATAAATACCAAACATATTTTAATAGCGTCCTAGGAGGTTTTTTTTTGGGGGGGGGCTTTATATGTAACTTTTGGAATAACTCATTTGTTTGCATAGTAACTTCGCACAGAGGAAGTCAACAGCCTGATGATACATGAAAGGCATGGGGCTACCTGGGCTGCAAAAAATCCGGACAATCACTTGGTGTCAGCAAAAAGATACAGAAACCTCCAACTCTTTGCTTCCATCTACTGGTCATCTTTATCTTTCCAGCTCAGATGCGGTAGCCCCATGCCACCCTTGGGTTACACAAGAGAGAACAGGGGTGATGATTTTGCATGCACATACAAAGCCTGGCCTCAGAATATATATCGGAATGTGAACACATTGTGATACCCATAGGAATGAGAGCCAAACAAACTGTTCCAATAACTGTTTACTGCTTAAACTTTCATGTCTTCCTTTGCCACATAGTAGGAGGAGGCAAGTCAGTGGACTCCAGAAGCTTGGACTAATTTCTCAGAATAGAACGTTGGCCCAGTCACTCTCTCTCAGCCCAATCTACTTCACAGAGTTATTATGGAGAAAAATTAGAGGAGGAAGGTCTATGTACATTGTCTTGAGCTCCTGGAGGATAGAGAGATATAAATCTAACAGAGATATAAATAAAATTAACTATTCTGTCTCAGGATGATATTAGTTGTAGTCTAAAGTATCTGAAGACTACCAGATTACCTATCCAAGTTTAGAGGTTCAAATCAGTGGTTCACAAATTATCATTGCACAAGATCTCCAACAATATTAAGAAAATATTTTTCTTAATTTTCTTCAGATCCTGCAACCTTCTCCTACTATGGAAAGAAGTCTGAGGCCTCAGAACTGACTAGCACCACTTACTCTTCTTTTAAAATTATTTTTATACTAAAGGAAATTGGCCACATGAGTGTTGGGATAAGCCAGAATAGTAAGACTGTACAAACCTTTTGGAGGACTACTTGACTGACAGTCACAAAAGAAGTGTCTTCTATGTGTGCATACAGGCCAATCAACCTCAGATGACTTTGGAAGGACACAACCCCCTTGACCCTTTGAGGAGTTAGTTTGGAGGGATGTTTTATTTGCAGAGAAGTAGCCTTCAAAGAGTTAGTAGACAGATAGCTAATATTCTGGAACTGACATATTAGTCCATGTAACACTATTTTTAAGTAGGCTCATATATTCCTCAAAAGGAGGACACCTTCCCACTTTTTTTAGCAAGAGCAATTTTCCTGGATTTGATTTGTATTAATACTTTTGTATTAAATTCAATACTCACACAAAATACAGATTAATTAACTGCTAACATTGTTAATTAACTAACTACGGAACTCTCTGCATCTGAAACCTTTTCTACAGAGTAGAGCTGCAACCTGTAGGTTCCTGATTTATGAATCAGGATCTCTGTTTCCTGCTCTGAATGAATGGGTAGGGAACAGCTCTATTTATTTTCCATGTTTGAGTTCTGGCAACTCCTGCTCCTTTGTCCTGGCTGGCCAGGCACAGAAAACTAAAGAGAATTATATAAGCCCCAATTTCCATAATGGGGCGTGAGTTCATTTCCCTTTTTCTAATCTCATACCCTATTGAAGGCTGGTGCTATATGGTTATATAGCTTTTTTTATTGTATGATTGGTATCTTCCTTTCCTTGCTCGATGAAAACTGTTTTTGTCTCCCAATAGTTATGACCTCTTTCTCAAGAACTCTCAATAGTTTTTACCCAAGGCATTTGGTACCATGATAAACACATTTATTTCCTTTGTGCATTGTAATCCAAGACTCAAAAGGGTGGAATAAGGGACTGCTCTAGTTCACTGCTCAATGCTAGTTTCCTCTCTAAGGAACAGGATCATTGAGAACAAAATTCCAGTCTGTGGGAACTGGAAGGCTCTGCAATGCATGTACATTGGAAAATAGTGGATTTTCAAAAAACTATGCTGGCCATTGTTTTTCATCATACACATCATGTTATTTCACTAAATAATTATTCCAGGATTTTAGTGCTTACTGAACAGAACAGAGCAAGCCTTTAAACTGATTTTCATTAATTCTAACTTACCAATTCCTGCAGCTCTTCTGAAATGTTGAAAGTTTCTTAAAGACATCTGTATGATGCATGACACTGTCGTACAAATTGCAAAAAAAAAAAAAAAATGCAGAGGAGGAGAAGTAAATGACTCTTTTCGCCCCCCCCTCCCCAAATCTGAAAGCTTCTATTCTTTATTATTTCCTAGAACCTCTCATTAAATCATCTATTTTTGTTTTCTTATAGGAGCTCAATTGCCCAATAGGCTGGAAATTTCTATTCAAGTAAAATTTTGTTTCCTAACTGGGTGCTTATATTAATAATACAATTCACTCAACTAACACACTTGAGTTTTATGGCAAATGTATGCCATAAAATTGTTTTTATGGCAATTGTAAGCTCTGTAGCAGTTATTTAAGTCCAGCATTAAGTAAAATTTATTGTGTGAACCACTGTTTCAACTCAGAGCACTCAATGTGATCAACTGCATGTATTTTGGTTTTTTATTAAAAATAATGCAAAATATCCCAGTTGAAAGTAAGGTCTTCATTTCTTCCAGAACTCAATTTAGGAGGGGTGAGTGTGTGTTGTGTCTGTATATGTATACTTATATACATACATATATACATACACACACACACACACACACACTTATATATACAAACATACATACACACACACACTAAATTTAGTGCTGGAGATAGGGAAATAAAGCCACATGTTCTATATTGCCAAAAGGCAAAGTACAGATTTCCACATATTCACCAAGTGTGCCATTAAAATCTTAACTTATAAAAAGAACCCACAAAAAGTCATGACAAAGATACAGGCAATGTTTCCTCTAATTTCAGAAATGCTGTGTGCAGAAAAAAAAGTTTTGTGCAGCTTTTCCCAAACCAAAATACAAATTTGTGCATCACTATATGAGTATATGAGTAAATTGCAAATACATGTAATAGCAACTTGTTAAAATGTTTACATATTTCTTAGTATAGAATTTATGTGGCACCAAATCATTGTTGACTCTTAGCAACCACATAGATTTTGTCCATGACAATCTGCCTTTAACCTGGTCTTTCAGGTTTTCCAATGGTGCACTCATCACCACCGTAACTGTGTCCATTCACTTTGCTGCTAATTGTCCTCTTCTTCTCTTTCCTTCCCCCTTTTCCCAGCATTAGAGCCTTCTCCAGAGAGTTGGGTCTTCACATAATGCATCCAAAGTAGGATAATGGAAGCCTGGTCATTTGTGCCTTGAGTAAGAACTCTGGGTTGATATGCTCGATGATGCATTTGTTTTCTTGGCTGTCCACAGTATTCTCAGGAGTCTTCTCCAACACCACAGTTCAAAGAATGAACACTCTTTTGTTTTGTAATAACTTTATTAAAAATTTTAAAAAGAACAATAAAAACTAACAAGAACTAATATTAAGAAAAAGGATAAGAGGAAGAGAAAAGAAATTGGAAAAAAGAAAATAGCAAAGTTCAAAAGTACAGAAAACAAAAAAAGAGAGAGAGAAACAATAAAAGAAAGAATTGACTTCCAACCCTCCTTGCAACAGATATTAGTAACAATATACATCAAACTCTTGCTCTAAATTTACAATATAACTTCCATTATTTCTATTAATCCATATTATTTCTAATCAAACCCATACAACATAATTTCATTTTTTTCTGTTTCTCACAAAAATCCAAAAAGGTTTTCCAGTTAGCATTAAAATTACACAATGTCTTATCTTGAATCAAAGCTGTCAATTTTGCCATCCCAGCCAACTCCATCAGCTTCACCATCCATTCTTCCATTGTAGGTAATGTCTTATCTTTCCACCTCTGTGCACATAAAAGCCTTGCTGCTGTTCTCATATATAAAAACAAAGTTCCATGAGTTTTTTCCCAACTATTTATCCATCAAGCCCAAAAGGAAAGTCTCTGGTTCTGATTGAATATTAATCTTTAAAATCTTCTATATGCAAATATGTATCTCATTCCAATTTTTTTTTTTTTTTTTGCTTTTTTACAAATCCACCAGGGTTGATAAAATGTCCCTTCTTGTTCACATTTCCAGCATACATTCGAAGTACCTTTATACATTTTAGATAATTTTTCTGGCAACAAGTACCAACGACACATCATTTTATAAAAATTCTCTTCAAGGTTATAACACAATGTAAATTTAGTCCTTTCTGCCACATATTTTCCCACTGTTCCATCTGTATGTTATAGCCAAAATTTTTTAGCCTATTTTATCATACAGTCCTTAACTTGTTCATCTTCTCTCTCTAGTTTTAATATTTTATACATCTTTGCAATAACATGGTCATTATTAATACATAATTCTGCTTCAAATTCAGTCTTACCGTATTCAAAACCATAAGTCTTTTTATCTATTTTAAATCTTTCTTGTAACTGTACATAGGAAAACCACTGGCACATGTATCCTTCTAATATCAATTCCTCTCTTTTCTTTAATTTAAAGTCCCTTTGAAAAAATTCCAATACATCACCATAAGTTAAACATTTATGTTTAGTTATTTCTCTTCAATAAAAAGCTTCTTGTGGTGTCAACCATAAAGGAACCTTCGGAGACAACCTATATCTGTTCCATATTCATAGGAACAACAGGACACATCTATTAAAATGATTTTTAAAATCTACATTAACTTTAACTTTATTGTACCATAAATAACCATGCCACCCAAATCTTAGGTCAGGCTCCTCTAGTTCCAATAACCTCCTATTTCTCAAAGTTACCCACTCTTTCATCCAAACCAAACAACAAGCTGCAAAGTACAACTTCAAATTTGGCAGATCTAAAACTCCTCTTTTTTTAGCATCTTGTAAAACTTAATTCATGGTTTTTATCTTGCCACACAAATTTAGATATATTTTTATGCCATTGTTTAAATGGAACATCAGTTGTCATAACAGGTATTGTTTGAAACAAAAATAACATTCTAGGTAATATATTAATTACAGAAATTCTTCCCAACAATGACAATTGTAATTTTTCCCATCAAAACATATCTTTTAAAATTTCATTCCAAGTCTTAACATAATTATTTTGAAATGACATACAATTACTATTTGTCAAATTCACCCAAAAATATTTAACTTTTTTTTCTACCTTAAAACCCATTTTGTTCATCAATTCTTCTTGTTCTTGTATCTTTATATTTTTCATTAACATTTTAGTCATTTGTGTATTAATTTTAAAACCAGCCAAAACACCAAATTCTTTCAGCTTTTTCATTAAAGCTTCAATCCCCTTCAAAGGATCCTCCAACACCAACACCAACACATCTGCAAAGGCTCTCAACTTATATGCCTCTTTCTTAATTTTTATGCCCCTTATCTTCTCATCTCTCCTTATATCTCTATTCAAAACTTCCAAAACTAAAATAAACACCAAGGGAGCCAGTGGACAACCTTGTTTCATTCCCTTTTGTATCTCATGTTATTTAGTTAAATCTCCATTCACAACAATTTGCACTTTCTGTGATGTATAAATCGATTTCACTCCTTTTATAAAATTCTCTCCAAAGTTCATACCTTCCAAAACTTTAAACATAAAAGGCCAATTTAAATTGTCAAAGCTTTCTCTGCATCCAAAAAAATTAATGCAGCTTGTTTTCAATTATGCTGTTCCAAATATTCTGTAATATCCAACACCATTCTAACATCTTTTAATTGTCTTTTAGGTAAAATCCACACTGATCTTCATGAATAAATTCTTGTGGTATAACTTTCAATCTATCTGCTAAAATCGTTGTGAACAGCCTATAATCATTATTCAATAATGATACTGGTCTATAATTTTTAGTTTGAGTCAAATCTTGTCCTTCTTTAGGTAATAATGCTATATTGGCCTCTTTCCAACATTCTGGCATCCCACCTTCCACCAATACAGAATTCAACATAGATTGAAGCAGTTGTAAAATTTCATCCTCAAAAATTTTATAGTATGATCCCAGAAGCCAATCTGATCCTGATGCTTTACTTGGTTTAATCTTTTCATAGCTTCACATACTTCCATTATTGTTATAGGTCCATTTATATAATCTGTCTTTGGTTATCCAAAAGCTTTGGCAAATTTAATTTTTTTAAATAGTCATTTATTTTCTCCAGAGAGAGTTCCTGTCTTTTGTATAAATTAGAGTAATACTGATTAAAAAAAATTGTATAATCTCATTGTCCGTTATTACAGTATCACCCTCTTGAAGTTTTGTAATCTTTTTCTTTTCTTTCTCCTTTCTTAATTTATACACCAACCATTTCCCTGGCTTAATTGCAAAGTCAACGTTTTTTTGTTTGACATAGCTCATTTTTTTTTCCAATTCTCTCACTGTTAACATGGATCGCTGTTGCTGTAGAAGTTTAATTTGGTTTGAAATTTTAAAGTGTTAAAAAATTTTTTATATTAACTTTAATTCTTCCTCTTCTTATCTCCTCCAAAATAGTCTGCATTTTCTCTTGATTCCTCTTTTTGAACTCAATGTTATGCTGTATGAAATACCCTCTAATAAAAGCTTTGCTTGCATCCCAAACCATTCCCAAGTCTGTACCTTTATTTAGATCATTCTTTAAAAATTCTATTAATTTATGTTATCTTTCACCATCTCTTCCTTTTGCAGCAACATTTCATTTAGTCTATATCTGAATGAATTAGATTCTCTTTTAAAAGTCCAACTCACTGGGTTATGATCAGAAAAAGTATTTGGTAAAATCTCTATGATTGATAGAAAGAAAGAAAGAAAGAAAGAAAGAAAGAAAGAAAGAAAGAAAGAAAGAAAGAAAGAAAGAAAGCAAGCAAGCAAGCAAGCAAGCAAGCAAGCAAGCAAGCAAGCAAGCTTTATTGGCCAAGTATGAGACATACAAGGAATTTGACTTCGGTGCAAAAAACTCTCAGTGTGTTTGCATAGCATCAGGAAATAAGGAATAATAAAAAGTAATAACATTATATACTAAAACTATGCAATCAGAAAAGGAGAATTGGAGGAAGGACAGTACTACGGCTATTGACTAACATATATTCATTTTTAAAAGGAGAAGCTATTCTCTAGCACATATATTCACATTTAACAGAGCATTATCAGTTACGTCTTGGCAGTCATATCTTATCATGCAATATCAATCAATTTGTCATGCTGCATTAATTAGGTGTTCAGCAGAGCAATGGCATGAGGGAAAAAAGTATTAACAGTATTATTAGAAGTATTAACAGCCAGTCCTTGAAATCCAAATCATATCTATCCTTGAGAATTATCTGTGTCTTTCTGAAAAAGAGGCATATTCTTTAGAAGTACCATTTTTTTCCCCACTAAAGATAAATTGTCCATCAAATCAAAAAATGTTTTAGGTAATTTACCCTGATTCTTTTTAAGCTCCTTCTCTGATATTCTATCCAATCGTGGGTATACCACTCCATTCCAATCTCCCATCAGGCACCAATTTTTATAAGAAAAATTTATCAGTTTCTCCACAAGACATTTAAAATTTTTTTCTTTATCTTCATTTGGAGTATAAAGTCCCAAGATTAATATTTTAATTCCCTGTAATTCGATTTCTACTCCAACATATCTACCATGTTCATCAGCCAATACTAATTTTGGTTTTAATTGTGGGTTAACATATAACATAACTCCATTAACTTTTTTTGGACCTGCTGAAATAAATTCTTGCAGATAAAATATTTTATATCCTTTTTTCTAATATGAGTTTCTTGTAAACAAATTACATCTTAAGTTTTTGTAAATGGTGAAACACTTTTCTTCTCTTTTGTGGAGTATTTGTTCCATTAATATTCCATATTAGCCATTTGTAATCCATAATTAAGCCAGTAGTTTAGAAAAGTCTATACCTTTGGCACCCAATTCAGAGTCCTCTTTTTCATCTTCCTTCTGGAATTTCCAGAAATTCTTTGGCTTTATGAACAGAATTCAGTCAAAATCTTTTCTGTTGGAAAGTAAAAATCACTCCCTCCAGTTTATCCCCACAAAACAAAATCATCTTCTGTTTCAACACTTCCATCCAAAAAAAAAAATGTCCTTTCTCTTATGTAAAATTCTGAAATTCTGATGGGAATTTCTTTTAATATAATTACATCCACATTGTCAATCTTCAATCTGGTATTAAAATGCCATTGCGGAACTTGATCCCTGGTCCTCTTCTTTGCAAAATGTGCTAATACATCCCTTGGTACATCTTATTGCTGCATGATGTGATTTTACCCAATACACCTTGTCAATCTCATCTTCAGCTTTCTCCTTCTCCCAGTTTAAAAATTCTGCCAACACTTGAACTATTACTATATTCCCCTAAAATTTCCAGAATAGCTCTGAATCTCAGACAAAATTCCTCCTCCCTTAACTCCAACAAAGCCACATTATCCAGTCTTTTCTCCAACTTAAGATCTCTGGTTTCTGCTTTATTCTCCAACATTTCCATTCTTTTAGTAACCTGCTTCATTTCTTTGTTTTATCTCTCCAGCTATTTGTTTCACATAACTGTCCATCTTATCTATTCTTCCTTCCATTTTTTTCCAAAGTCACAAATTTAGCCCCTAATTCATCAAACATTGGTTTAAGTAAACTTAAAGCAAACATCTTCTGTTCTAACGGTTGCCCTAGAGATACTCTTCTTTCATTTCTTTCACTGCCTTCCTCGTAGCCATATTCTTTTTATTCCCCCCCCCCCCTTTACACAAGTAAAACAGGTAGCCAGATATAATTAAATACCAGAGAAAGTAAACTGACAGTTCACTCCCTCTGGTGTCTTTCAAGCTGGAATTGCAGGCACGCGTCAAAGGAAACATACGGGGATCAAGTTACACTCTTATGTTTTAGAAACCCAGCCAATTAAGAAGCATAGTCAAGCAAAAACAAAAAACGTTCCCATGGAAAAAGCAAACCTCGTTACTGCAAATGGAGTTTCATCGAAAAATAAAATTCTAACAAATAAATCTTCCTTGCAATTAGCTTTCGAGGAACAGCCATCAGGAGACTGAATAGGTTAATTCCTCACTTCCTCCTTGATCTGGAGCAAGTTGGGAGGCCAGCTCTGGCTGCCAGCCACCAATCCAGCTGTGATGCCATCTCTGCTATTTCGAAGATGCCTAAGCCACCATTAATCACCATCGGGAGTCTCCGCATTAATACTCTACCCTGTTTCGTCAAAGTCCAATTCTCACTTCTGTAGAGTGTCACAATGGCTTGCATGATTCTGATTTTTCTTAGTATAGAAACCAAAAGTATAACAGTATGTATAGCAATATGCGACAAACTTAAAAATTGTGCCTTTAAGTCCTTTTGATTCCTGGCAACTGTCACCTGCATTTTCTTGGCAGCATTTTTCAGAAGTGGCTTGCCTTCTTCCTAGGGCTGAGAGAAAGGGACTGGCTCAAAGTCACTGAGCTGACTTTGTGCCTAAGGCGGGACTAGAACTTACAGTCTCCTGGTTTCTAGCCTGATGCCTTAACCACTACATTAAATTGGCTCTATTCATACATGCTTATAGTGTAAACTCACTACAATATAAACTCACTGATAACTGCAATCAATATTTTGTAAGCATTTAATTTTTTTCCCTTTTTTTGGAATTTGATATTATAATGAAACAAACAAATAAAAAAAGAAAGAAAAGCATTATACAAAAAGCATTTAGATAGCCTCCTCTCTTCCATTTTTTCCCATTCTTTCCTTCTCCTCTGGATGTATTCTGAACTTTAATTATTATTAATTTAAAATTGAATGTTTCATATAGTTAACAGTGATCATAGATCTTGTGCAGCCTGAAACTCAACAGATATTAAACCTTTTTTGGAGGGAGGAGGAAAATTAAGGGATGAGGGAAGCTAACTTTTCTTGGGGGTGGGGGGGTGGGAGAGGGATATGAATTAAACCTTGTTTTGGAGGGAGATGCTTTTTCATGTGCTGCAGATTCAGGGGTCCAGAGCTGGCTGTCTACTACTGCAAGGCTGGGAAAGGTCTGCTGCTAGCTGTCCTAGGCAAAAGGCACAACTTCACCACCTCAGTTCAACTGCAGCAGTGAGGGTCACTTGGCACTGCCACACTGTGGACTAAGTGGGAACTCTGGTCATGTGATATTCCTGTTCAGTCCTTCAGTTTGCTGCTTCAGTTAAACCAAGGCAGTGAATTTGCGTAGGACTGATCATGAGTTGTGAGCCTGGAGTTTAATGGTGATTGGTGATTTTTATTATTATTATTATTATTATTATTATTATTATTATTATTATTATTATTCCTCCTCCTCCTCCTCCTCCTCCTCCTCCTCCTCCTCCTCCTCAATTTTATATGTGCTCAACTTTTTATCATGTGTGTAGGTTTCCTGAATTCTGTGTGCACACCTTAGAGGGAATATAGGACAGGGGGTGTTACATAAATTAGGCAACAACTGGTTCTGACAATAAATCAAGGAAAAGGGCTCACAGAGGAAATAGACTCCCTTCTTTTTATTTTTTGATTTTGGAGATGAAATTAACTTGGGATATTGGATATACGCTAAGGTGACTAGCGTAGGTCAACAGTTGCTAACTGAAGGTATTATTTATTATTACTATTGCACAGCTAATACTAGCAGTGGTGTCATGACTATTATTTACTTCTGGCCTTATCTTTGCCACTAACTCTACTGTGTATTCTCCTATGCTAGGTAAATACAATATTCCTGCCAAAATTTTTGTCACCAGAGTCAGGGAGGAGGTACAAGGAGGCTCTTCTGTTGCAGCAAAGTGAACATGAAAATATTCCTGTGTGTTGTTTGTAGTTTTCTCTTCAACATTTAAGTTTTCTTCAAATGAAAGTACAAAATTTCTGTTTCCTCAAGAAACAGAAGCTGGACAATTCTTAATTTTAACAAAGGAACAGGCTAGCAATTTGTCAGAACCCTTTTATTTTGGCCCCATTTTCATGCCGGGTATATCCGAGCCTCCAGCCCAAGTGCAGGTTTAAAAATAGCTCAGTGTAAGATCTCCAAT
Organism: Liasis olivaceus; assembly: GCA_030867105.1. Classification (NCBI taxonomy): domain Eukaryota; kingdom Metazoa; phylum Chordata; class Lepidosauria; order Squamata; family Pythonidae; genus Liasis; species Liasis olivaceus. The sequence goes on from CM061349.1 coordinate 68,781,628, forward strand.
CTCTTAGTCTGGCATACAGCTGGGCAGCCAAGAAGGGCCCTATTAAAATGTATGCATGCAACCACTAGATGTCTGGATGAAAAAGCCCAAATCCCATGATGCAGTAAATGAGTTCAAGCAAGTAAAACAAAGGTGAATAATTCTGTGTCACAGTTCAGTCACAACTGCAAAACAAATATACAGTAGTGTTTCTGCATAGTAGTATAACAACCGGTTCATGCAAACAGACCGAACTAGCTAGATAATACCAGTGCAAAGACACATGCTCAGTGTTTTCCTCAACCATAAAGATACTGCTCTTGCTCATTATAAAATGACAATCTGAGATCTTGGAGTGACCTAGCAAAACAGAGAAAGATTTTAAGAGGATTGGGGAAAAAAGCATCTATATATCTTTCATTTTTCACTTCATTAAAATTCCTCAATCCCATTAAATCAGAATAATACAAAAGAGGTTTTGCTCCAGGTACCTGGAATTATGTACTATGAGGAGCTTGAGATACAGCGTAACACTTTGTTTCAGGCTCTTTATGGATAGTCTTCAGTTAACAACAGTAATTGGGACCAGAATTTCCATTGCTAACCGTTGCGGTCATAAAGCGCAACATCACATGACCACAACACTTAGCAATGGCAATCGCAGCAACCCCTACTGCCATTGTTAACCAAATCCCACCAGTTGTTAGGCAAGGACCCACCCCAATCCAAGCCACTCAAGGCTTGGTTCTTCCCAGCCCTGAGCATCGATAAGGTAAGGGACTGCCTCCTCTTCAGCTCCCCCCATCTCTGCCCTTTTGGCCATCATGCACTCTGCCATCTCTGCTGGCCTTGCCACCCTACACTCAATTTGCCCTGCCGACCCTGCCATCTTGCTGTCCTGTGGTCTGCTCACCCTGCCAGCCCTGCCAGCCTGTCACCCTGCACTCTGCTCACCCTGCCAGCCTTGCCGCCCTATGCTCACTGGCCCTGCCATTCTCCAAATGGTGTGGGCCATTCTTGCAATGCTTTGGAAGGCTTCAGAATGTTTCCAAAGGCTTTCTGAAGTATTGTGAGAAAGGCCCATGCAATTTGGAGGACAGCAGGGCCAGCAAGCACAGGGTGGCAAGGCTGGCAGGCTGGTAGGGCCAGTAGAGCACATGTGGCAAGGCCAGAAGGCAGGCATGGCGAGAGGAGGGCAGGGCGGCTGGGGCTTTACACTGTGGTGCTGGGGTGGCTGGTCACGGCATGGGGCTTGAGGCGGCACTCCTTGGCGGCAGTGCTGGGCCTAAAGTAGAGACCTGGTGGCAGCTGGCTGAGGCTGCTGAAGGCCCCGGGCCTCTACTTCAGCCCCAGCACTGCCACCAAGGAGTGCCACTGTGCAGGGCAGCCAAAAGGGCAGAGATGGGGGGGAGATAGGCGGGCGGGGGGAGCTGAAGTGCCCCTGCGGTTGTAAGTGTGCACAGGCTGCCAAGCACCCAAATTTTGATCATGTGACCACAGGGGCACTGCACTGGCCATAATTTTGGGGACTGGGAGTAAGTGCCATTCATTCCGTGCCGTCATAACTTTAAAGCAGTGTTTCTCAACCTTGGTGACTTGAAGATGTGTGGACTTCAACTCCCAGAATTACCCGGCCAGTTGAAGTCCACACATCTTCAAGTTGCCAAGGTTGAGAAACCACTGCTTTAAACGGTTGCTGAATGAATGGTTGTAACTCGAGGAGTACCTGTACTTCTCCCCCTCTAACAGCAAATTTTCTCATTGCAGGAAATTTGATATACCCAGGAGAGGGAAGATGGTAAATGGCCTTTTCAGTTGACCCAAAGTCCAAAGATCCCAGTTGTAGTAAACCATCACCACCCTCCATTCTTAAAAGCCATTAAAGAACTATGTTGCTCAATTATGTCACATCTATTTTGGAAGTAGGAGCAAAACAACAGTTTCCTGAAGGTCTTTCCTGAAGGGAAAGAAAGCTACTGGTTGAATACTACTACTACAATTTAACTACTCCAGTTTAATATAAAAAAATCCTACTGATAGTACATTCCTATAATATAGTCCAATAAAGAAATTACTAAGAAAACTTTGAGAGTAAACAAGACAGAACAGAAACTACTGTATATAGGTAACATATGATGCTCATAACAGAAGAAAAGGCTTAAACAAGAACCAAAAAGTACTAAGTTAAATACTGAATCCTTAGCAAATAATGAAGGAGGTCCTGTGTATTCCCATAACTTTTTTCTTTGTCTTCCAGAAGAACTTTATTTATTTATTTATTTATTTATCACCTTTTTATATTATATTATATTATATTATATTATATGTAAGAATTAGATCTGCAAGTTTGTAGCATGTGAGATTTAGTTCTTGTAAACAGGAACTAAGTAAACTTAGTAAACTTAGTTTACTAAGAACTAAGGACTTTAGTTCTTAGTAAACAGGAAGCAGAATCAACTGCTAGAACAAAATTTATTCCTGACAGCCAATGGAATGCTGGAGAATATAAAACTAGAAAAAAATCTATTCCTTGCTCTTCATATATACCTCAACAAGATATCATGAGATTTAGAATATAAGCAATATGTTGTTTTCAATGCTGTATTTTTGGAATAATACTGAAAAATTATCACTCCCAATTAAGCGTTTCAGAGTTTATTTCCCCTTGATTTCATCAAAGATCAATCAGACCCCTGACAGCTTAGTAAAATTAAATGCAATTTATATATATATAATATAGACATAAAGATAACCATGTGTACCAGCTACCTTTACATGTGTTGATGCTTTTCATTTGGTGGATCCTGCAGTCTAATTCAAGGAATCGAATCGAACCTGAAACCAAACCTGAAAACCGGTTCAGAAAGTACTGTTTCAGAGAAGCAGAGCTAAGCCCAGTTCAAAAATGTCTTAAATGCCTTGAGTTCAAACTGATTATTTAAAAACTACGAACTGGTTCAAAATAGATGGTTATAAATTACAAATAATCTGTTTTCCTTTGAATTGGGGAAAAAAGTTTTCTGGGACTGCTAGTTCTCTCCCCTTATTTACAACAAAAAGTAACAATTCAACTAACTAAAATATAGGCAAATTTGGATCTCTATTAAAAAATTATGTTTCAATTGTCATCAATGCAATTGTTTTTTAGTCAGCTATCTAGTAATACAGATGATTACCCTGTACTACTATTCTAATGAGAATTCCAAGAAGGGAAAATTGGTCATACATAGTTAGATCTAAAAATATGTTGATATCTTTACTTCTTCTTCTTCTTCTTTTTACAATGGAACACAGAAAATGAGATCTTGTTGTTGCTTAGTAATTGCTTATTATATTCAGCAGACTTCGGAATTCCAGGCTGGATCCTCTTGAATGCAGGGCCTGGCATATAGCATGGGCTTATCATTGAAGAAAGGGAATAGGGCAGTAATTTCCATGAGCTCCCCCTTTTTCTATGTTCCAGAAAATCCACTAAGCCCCAGAGCAGCATGTAGGGGCCTAGTCTGCAGTAATGGACTGGGGAGGAGAAACTGTTGAAAATGATCACAGACCTCTCCTAAGCAGAAAACTGACTCTAATCCTTACTAAATTGATTTCTACTATTATTCGAACAGCTCCTCCCTACTAGTATTCCTAAGGACCTGAAAGAACTGACTCTTTGCCCAGGCCTTTGGCAAAGGTGACTGATGCCCCTTTCTTGCTCTATGTTCCCCTCGGGTTTGTTTTCTTTGCCATCATTTTTCTTTTGCCTTGTGCTGTTTTTGTGGGTTTTTTGTACTGTTCTTTATTTTTAAATGTTTTTAACAATTGTAAACCACCCAGAGTTGTTGCTGGGAGTCAGATGGCATATACATGTAATATATTATTGTTGTTGTTATTGTTATTGTTATTCCTTTTAAGCTCTTCATATATAAAACAGTTCTCTATAGTAATGTTCTTACTAAATTTGTTTTGATAAAGATGCTTTAGAAAGACTCTCCATTTGAATGCCTTTTGAATACCAGCAAACATATCGAATACCTCTGTTCAATAAGACTAAAAACAATGTTGAAGATTATCCTAAATGCTACTGATAATACAGATGGTTACCTGTCATAATATTCAGAGACATAATACATCTTATCCTCAGATGGCATGCACAAATAACAAAAGCCTCCTCAGTTTATCCAAAATACCCAAATCAGAGCAGCAGCCTACACAGACCTTTACTTTTAAGAGATAGCTTCATAAGAAGGTTAATCATATACAATCATTCCTAACCAAAAGCCATATATAGACCATCAGGACACAATCTATAAATTTTGCAGGGCATTTAAACTTTGTGGGTTTACAATTTACAATGTTATTAAACTCTTTTTATTCTCTTGCAATGGCTCCTGAAAGCCAACAGAGCAGTACTTGTACACTGCTCATTCCACACTGAAGGAAAAAAACAAACAGCGTAACAGATTTACACGCACAAACAACATTTGAAAAAGGTACACCAAAAACAGAGTTCAAGCAGGCATACCTCTTTAACTTGGGACAAAAATAAAAAAAGAATACTTCACCCTTTTACAATGACATTTATTGTATGTGTGATGAAATCCCATCAACAATAGAATGGGAAGAGTTATATAACACTTCAGATTCAAAGGCAAAAAGGGGCTTCAGATTGCACAACAACATCTATCTGCTACTCCTAAAAGCAATTACATCTTTATCTGAGAGATTGGTATGTCATCTGGACATATCAAAATATAATTATGTTTTTATATCCCCTGTCTTATATGCATGTTCTGGGGAATATTTGGTAATAATATTGTATCAGTGATGAGAGTGAGAACTAATTGGGTGACTACCTTCTAATCATGGCAAACAGGTTAGTCCTTTGGAAAAATCAACTGCCTAGAGCAGTTATAATATAAATACTCTAAATAGCCTTTGCTAAAATGTCTTCATTCAGTCTTGTTTGGGGATTACTTTTAATTATGGAAAGATGTTTCCCCATCTCCCAAAAATACAAATACGTAAATTTTAGGGAGTACATACAAATCACTATCAAATACATAGTTTAAACGAGGTTTTCCCAGAAAATTGGGAAGGTTATGTAAAATAGAAAAGCAGCAAAATGGGCTGTGTTACTCACCTGAACTTCTGGTAGACTTATCTAGTCAACCAATAAAAACATGAAAAATTCAGAGAAATGCCTATACTTCATGTTATTTTTCTCCATTTCTAATTCTTCATTTCAAAATTAAAATATCTCATACCTTATAGCTACAATATAGAGGTATAACGTGTTTCCTCAATGTTCTTTGTTACTGAAATGGTTGATTAAAAAATTCTCTCTTAACCTATCTAATATACAATGAAGATAAATAACTGTGTAAGTCAATGACGCTTACCTGACCAACGCCCAGTAGTACTTCCTGACCTGTCAGTACACGTCTCACTCACTGGCCTAAAAACAGTCTCCCAGCCTCCAGTTGCATAGCGCCAATTCTGAGATTGCAAAATCAGTGTCCTTTCAGTGCCATATGCTATCATGAAGCAGTAGACCACATGGTGAAGTTGACAACCATAACCACATCCTTTGTTGATATTGCATACTAGTTTCTTTGCTTTGCTGCAGTCCTTGGGGTTCTATGAACAATAAAGGGAACATGTAGAAAAAGTAGATGCAGAAGATTTTTTTTTAAATAAATATGAGCAAAAATCAAACAGAAAATACTATTCATATGCAGATAAGACAGCAGAGTTTATGCTAAAGTTTTGACAATGAATATGAAATATTGTACACTTTCCAAATGCTCTTTAAGGGGAGCCCCCAAGTACACAGATAATCAATACAGCTCACAAAGTAGATGTGTAATGTGGGCATACCAAGATATACCCTTAATTACCCACAACCTTGTATTAATTAATGCAAAACATCTATAGAGATACCATATATTTGCCTGGAAAATGCTATTATCTAATCTGTTAAATAGGTTTTTCACTGTTTTTTTAATGCTATTTATTTTCCCTCTGTATTTCTTATCCTGTTATGTGATAGGGTAACAAAAAAAAAAGTGCTTTAGAGCTTGTTTTATCCTTGCACAGAGGTTGCCTAGAAGACTCACAGTTATGTTTAATTTACACAAGACAAAGATGGCAATACCATTTTGCCGTGGAATAAATACAGATATCAATAATGTCATCTTGATAACATCTGTATTTATTCCAATCTCTTTTTAAAATATTATTTCACAGGAAATCTTGACATCTATTCTTAATTTGCTTTAGGACATTTTCCTTGAATATGAAGCTACTTAGGATAGTCTTTATCTGTGTTTATCTATGATGTATTTATGAATTATTGCAACACAAAAATTAATCCTGGAGATATAAAGATGCTTGGAGTTAAATACTTAATTACCAGAATATCCCAATTCATCTAAAACATATAAGGAGTGCTTCCTGAATTGGTTTTTGAGATTTACTGAAAAAATGTGAAATACTTTATTTCACCTGGGAAAGTCACTATGAACATCTAACATGCATACCAGCACTTTTATAAACATTCAGATGAATACTAAACTGGGTCAGAAATAATTAAATGAAACCAATGCTTTCCCTAGTACTAGGAATTCCAGAACCCTCCCAAGAAATAAATATTTCACATGATACAATCAAACATGGGATATCTGATAATAAAGCTATGCGGCACTTTGGATACAATTCCAAAAAAATGTTTCAGAGCATGCAGAAGCATGAAGATAGCCCCTCTTTGCAAATCTTTAAAACAGCTGCATTTTTTTTTTCCTGGAATCAAACAGTCTTCTGCTGTGGCCATGCAATTCATGAAAAAGCTTGGCCGCTTTAAGATGCTGCAGATCCCCAAATGCTCCAAAAAGCTTCCTGAAACTGAATCCAAAGCACTGCACAAACCTATAAGATGAAATAATGTACTCTTCGTCAATGAAGAATAAGTAAGAGCTATGAACTTTTAGTGAATCACATATAACTTTGTACATAAATTTTCAGAGAGACTTCAGAACCCTGTAAAATGACAGTCTTTAGATCAAGTAACAACCATTAAAAGAGAAAAATTCTTCTCTATAAAGTCAATTTGGTAAAAAAATACTCAAATGAGGAATGAAGGCTATTGATGAATCAGATTAATATACTGATTTTTATTAGCTAAAGGACTGGAAATGCAAAACATGAGTATCTGTTAACCAAATATCAGATCCCACCCAAAAGTACACAAATAAACTTCTGGTCACACAATAGGACATCTCCTTTCTCTTCCCTAGTTCCATTCCCATTTATACCCTGACACTGCTCTGAAGGGTCCCCCCAAATTTTGAGCAGATTGGACATAGGAGTAGGTAGGAACAGGGAAATCCATTCCACCAACACAATATATTATTTTATTCAATGAATGGGGCTCACCTTTCTAAATGCTTATGGTTTTGAAAGCTGCATAGAGTATATTACTATATTAAGATGTCTATATAAATGGTCTTTCCACAGTATTGTTACCTGAAGATAAGTTATTCTCCTCTGCACTAGCTCTGTCAAATCTTTGGCTTCTTTTTCTCGCCAAGCACCTGCTCCATCAGTCTGACTGAGGTAGAACAGATCTGTCATTACTGACCTGTTTAAAAAAGAGAGACAAGTTCAACCTTTGAGGCTAACTGAAAAATCAGTAACAAAATAAAAGCATTTCTTGCTAAACTATTGGCAAGAACTATTTAGAAGCTATATCTTAACATAGGAATAAACATATTTACCACTTTATTGCTAGAATGCCACACTGACATTTAAGAGGCAATATTACAACGGATGGGAATTCCTTCGTCTACTATACAGTCACATTCCCACATGACTTAATTTTTCCTCCTAACCATTCCAAACAGAATTCATAATGAATGAATTCTTGATGGATAGACTGCCACAATAATCATTGCTGAAATGTCACTGGCGACAATACAAAATATGCACATTTCACATATTCAAGGTAACCAGAAACGTCTTCTGTTCGCTGACACCAAGCAAAGAAATACCAAAAGCAGGCAGAATATCAGTAAGATGGTTGGCAAAACAAACACCTATGTTGTACACGTGCTTAGGTTCTTACACAAGGTTTTCTTTAGTTTTAATTAATTAATGTTCTAGGATATTGCTATTTTGTGGCCATAGCTACCATGGTATTATTTTGTGAATGGGTGTCTGTCTATTCAGATAGGCCACGTCAGGAAACAGACATTGCAAGGATTACAAGAATGCTATTTTATTGTCGTACGGCATAGTAACAGAATATTGAAACACTTCCAGAGTTTCTCTCTTCCCCTTATACCAAACAGAATCAAGTTATTTTGTTTTGTTTTGGGTTTTTTTCCTCATGTCTTCCCCTTTTCCAGGACTGAGTGGTCTTTTATTTTCCTTTAATTCCTGCATTCCTTGATCAAGATTATCTCCACAGTCCTCTACAACAGAGATCAAGAGTCCCACAACAGTGCTCTAAATTCCAGATAAGGACATCTATCAGAACACATTGGGAACTTCTGGTTTACAGTATCAAGTCTCAAATAAGCAGAACAATATCTTCTGTAACTCCTACTAGAGATGTTACCCAACCAACCCACCAGTACAATCTCAGTATCTTATCTAAATTAAAAACTGAAATGTCAAAGGAATAAAAAAGTATCAGGCTCAAGCCACAGGATTCCACTAATGTGTATTATATTTACATGCAAACCCCTAATTTAACAGTTCTGGATAGCTTATATAAGTATAATAAATAAATTAATGGCATCCATTAAAAGCGAGCCATAAATTAAAAGGAGGAAGAGAATAGATATTATAAACAAAAGGTAAACCAGTGGTATTAACAGGTCTGGAAAAATAAATATGTTTTGACCCCTCTACCTAAAATGTAATGGGGAAGGGGTTTATTTCAAATTCAGTGGCAATTTATTCCATAATATACACTTCATCAAAGGCAAAAAAAAGTGCTCACTGATGTCTAGTATATCTTCAGTGGGATTTGAGGACTTCCAGTTTGTTATGGTTATTTTGAATTACTATTCTGGATCCCTCCCAAACTGAGAATCTTCTTATTTTCCTACTAAAGTCCTAGCCAACTGACAGCTTTAGTTTAATTTAGAAAAGAAAAGGAAAGCCTCACCACTATAAAGGCATCCCCATGATACACAAAAGTTTAGAATAATTGAAATTATATGCAGATAAAACTTTAGTGGTTAAACTGAATCAGAAATCTGGGAATTTGAACCAGAGATTTGATACTTTAAATTTTTTAAAAAGCATAGCTGATTAAGTGATTCACATGAAACAAGAATTACTCTGCTTGAATGCTGATAAACAACTTGCAACGGATGTGCCAAAAGTTTTTAAAGAAAACAAAGATCTTCCAGAAGAAGTGACCTACCTTCAGAATCTTTACCACAGAAATAATTTTTGCTTTGTAAATATTCCTTACCCTAATCAGCAGGATTAGCCTACAGCAGCTTTAGCTATAGAAAAGTTTGCATGAGATTATCCCTGTGCCTGGAGTATAAACTTGAAATGTAAATTGCAGGTTTCAATTTTTATTCAGTTCCATAATCCCAATGTTGTGAGTTTCCTGAAATTCCTCAAATATAGTATATGGGGCCACAGTCTATATTTGTCACAACAAATGGGGATCCTCAAATGGAAAATAACTACATTATAATGCTTGTAATATTGATATCCTAAATTGTAATTAATATTGATAGAATATAATTTTCTTCATTTCCAATACTCTAAGGTATCTAAATAATAGAATATGAAGAATTTAATGGTTCTGGTCTGTGACCGTAATAAAGATGATGATGATGAAGAATGTAATTATACTATGTAAATATCATTGTATTAAAATGACATAATGTATCAAGATTTATAACACAATAAAAAGGGAAAGAAAGAAAGAAAGAAAGAAAGAAAGAAAGAAAGAAAGAAAGAAAGAAAGAAAGAAAGAAAGAAAGAGGGAGGGAGGGAGGGAGGGAGGGAGGGAGGGAGGGAGAGGAAGAGGAAGAGGAAGAGGAAGAGGAAGAGGAAGAGGAAGAGGAAAGAAAAGATAATTTTTCCTTCTTCCAGATAGTTCAGAAGTGGAAGCTATTCTAATCTGGCACCTAAACAAAAAGGAAACTTTTTTTTTTTTTTAGCCCTGGATATTGATGTGAAAAACTTTTATGACTCGGCTGCTGCTGACAAGTTTACTCCTGCCGAATTGCCTGATTTAAAGAAATTGTAGTTTTTTTAATGTATTTTTTAAAGGGGAATAGGCTGTTCTGGGTCAGGGGCAGGATACAGTTCTTGAACTGAGATTTCAGAATACCCCATCAAAAAATCCTAGAAGATGTTTTTATTCTTTTAGTTTATTTTTTTAGTTTTCCACTTAAATTTATTTTTCTAGATCTTTTCTGTTTTATAGATCCTGTAATTCATATTCTTCAATAAGAAAAGGATCTCCTATCTAGGGAGTAAGTTGGCCAAGCATACATTGGTGCAAATCTGTTGGGATTATAATATTTTTTATTTAAAAAAGGCCCAACATTTGTGATAGAACAAATATACGTAATTCAGAAGGATATTCTCTAATACTGGTGTTTAAATATTTTACTGCATTTATTCATTCTTATGGCGCTATTAAGGATTTTCCAAAAATAATACAGACGTACTTAAGGTTTTACTTGGGCTGTGGATCAAATAATTACAATTGAAGATTTTAGTCAGTATTATTCCATGTGGTCAAGATTTACTGGACTGAATGGTTTTTTTTCCTATATGATGTTTTTGTTGTTTCCCTTTTTTTCTGTTGTTTTGGGGAGGGTGTACCTTTTTAGTTCTACTTTTCCTGTCTTTTTGATTATTAAAGTCATATGCTTTTTTAAAAAAATCCTTGGTAGGATCTGCAAAAGGTACTCCATTTAATGACAAGATCATGGGACAGACTGTGTTAAACTGATGGTCCTGTAAGTTGCTTGAGAAAGGCTTTATACACTACTGGGACTGTCTTGAATTGGACTTAGAAACTAAAATAGCAATCAGTAAAGTGACATGGGGATAATATGAACGTTGGATATAAATCCTGATATAATATCAACTGTTAAAAAAAATTATCTCAAACAGCTGCATCATCTTCACATTTCATACTGTTCTATTTAAACAAACTTTTATTTAAGCCACAATAGCTAAACTGAAATTTTATGTAATCTACTCATTTATTTTAAAATCTTTAATTATTCTAGGATTATTCAAAGTAATACCTACATCCAAGTCTGTCCACTGCAATCCTAAGTATGACTTTTCACCAGTAGCTCTGGCCACCTTCACCAAAGGATTGCCATTAGGCTCATGAGAACTTCTTTGTTCTCTTTCATCCATCAGCTTCTTGAATGCTAATCCAGGGAAAGGAACAAATCACACTGGAAGGAAACATTCAAGTAGTTTTCAAACCATTAAATCATTAAAGTATATGATGTGCTAGGAACGTTTTTTCTCTCTATTCTCAAATTACTGTTCTCAAAGTGATGAACTGGTACAGTTTATGAAACACATCCAGCCATACATCAATTCAGGTTGGCTAATATCGGGCAGAGAAGAAAATCCAGGCCCCTTCCACAAATTCTCCAAACCTAATGTAATTCTGTTTTCCCTGTGGGATGAAATGGTTAGTCATTCACAACTGGAATGCTTATACTGTAGAGGCAGTTCTCCTCAGTCTCAAATACCCAGTACCTCCTTTTGTCATGAAAGATGCAGAACAGCTAAGAGGAAATAAGCTTGGCTACAGAATTTGCCGGCCCTGCTCTGATCTTTGCCACTTCCACTTCAGGAAAATACAGAAAAGCCAAAACAGAGCTGCACTTACAGCAATAGGAGATGAGGGCAAGGCTCAAATAAAAGGATTAATCTGGGATCCTAAGAGCCAGAGAAGGCTTCCTAAAGTGGAGGTTATTCACATGTAGAACAGCTAAATCTGGACTAGATGGACAAATGTGGTGACCTGGTATACAACTGATTACTATCTCCTGGCAAAGAGATGCTATATTGAGTGAGTCAGACTGGCCTCTGATCTGAATCTGCGTGTAATTGGTTGAAGCCATTTCTATCAGAGTTAAACTTCCAGCTGTACTTGTTTTAAAGATATTTTTAAAAATCAGTAATGTTATCTTTTCAGGAAATGCTTTTTGATTGTGTTTACTATCTAAGAATACAGCCATTAACATTAGGTATTCTTACCAATTCAGTATTTAATTGCCTCTCAAGTCAATCGTATCTACAGAATACGATTTTACCAACAGTACTTTAAATACTGGCTTTACAGAAATGAGCAGAAACATAAATAATTCACGTTATTAACTTTATAGCCAGATCTAGATAAAAGGCAAATTTAATGTTCCAGTTGTCAAAATAAGGAAATACAAAATTATTGAACACACAGGCAAACAAGTTCCTCTACCTAGAACTGACTAAATTAACCAAATAAATCATATTCAATATTATAATGGTCTTAAATCTGATTATTATAGCATAATTTTTTTGTACTATAGCAGTTATTCTTATGACAGAATATAGTCCAAGACAAACCACCCTCTATGGCAATACCTGCTTTAATAGAAATAGGGGCACGTATAAGTTTCAAAGTATACAGTTTCACGTTGCCTAAATTTTAAACTGAAATCTTTTTAAAATTTGCAGTTGAGAAGAAACATGTATAAATTGTCTGATAGCAAACCTACAGATTTTATACATAATTATAACCCATAATTCCACAGTGTATTCCCTTAAGCTCTCTACATTTTCAAACAGGTGAAATTATATTCTAAAGTATACTTGTAAATATCTTAATTTATTTTATTCATTATCATGCTATTTCAGAACAAATACTGCATATATTAGTAAATTAAAATAATTAAATGAAACAACAAGAAATATAATGCCTAGGAATATGTGACCCAAAATGAATATAAGATTTTCCAAACTACTCATGATTATTACATCTTTTATGATGCAAGAATCAAATCAGAATCTTGTACTCAAAAATGTCAATATCCTTATTTTACTTCAGAATGGGAAGAAATTGTTTATTAGAAATAGAAAAAACAACATAAAATATCTATGGTAAACATACCATTTTCTATGCAATTAGGCTGTTCTACGTAGCTGTTCTAACAGCTATACATAAAAGTAAAGTCAAGCTACAGTTTTAAAATGGTCTTTCTCCTGACTTCTACATCTATTTCCCATCACTATTAATCTTTCCTTTCTCCTCCTTTTCTCTCCTCAGTTGCAACTCTATTCTGGCTGCAGATATAGAACTGTTGCCACAGCTTCTTTTCTATCTATTAAAATAGGGTATCCAGTTTGGTGTGGTGGTTAAAGCACCTGACTAGAAAATGGAAGACCATGAGTTCTAGTCTCACATTAGGCCTTAAGCCAGCTGGGTGACCTTGGGCTAGTCATTCTCTCTCAGCCCTAAGAAGAAGGCAATGACAAACCATTTCTAAAAAATCTTGCTAAGAAAACGGCAGGGACTACTCAAGGCAGTCACCAGGAGGCAACACTGACTCAAAGGCATCAAAAACAAAAAGATACAAAATAGTAATTGTCTGTGATTATATAAGTAATTTTGACATGTTCTCCTTTTTCTGAAAATTAATTAAGTCAACACTTTCTATCATCTTATAAGTGATCCTCCTTCTTCTTAGCAGTCATCTCATGGATGCAAGATCCACTTGTTCTGCACTGTGCTCACCTAGCGAAACCATTAATGCACAATATGACAAGATGTTTTGTTTCTCAGCCAATGCATCATAGAGCCTGATGCTGATTAATAATCCTTATAAAACAATACTTAAACAGCCACCTTGAGTTCTTTGGGTTCATCGGATGATATTATTTTGGGAAAAAGGTCTAGTGGAATATAGCTGAAATACTATATCCATTAATTAAAGCACCATATCTATATATATAGCATCAACTTCTTGAAAATGTACTGAAGTCATACACTTACAATCCAGTGAACACAATATTCATCTCCAAACGTGAAGGTTATTATCAACTCAGTACAGTGGTACCTCGCGTTTTGAATTTAATCCGTTCCGTTACTCTGATCGCAACTTGATTTGGTCGCACCGCGAGGCAAATTTCCCCATAAGGTTCAATGTAAATATGGCTAATCCGTTCCACCCTCCGAATTTGGTCGTGCCGCGAGGGAAATTTCCCCATAAGGTTCAATGTAAATACATACGGCTCTGCATTTTCTTTGGAGCCATGCTGACAAGCACACCAAAAACCTTCCAAACGCCACAAAACACACCAGAAGCCTCACCGAATGTCTCCTTGCTACCGCGATCTCGCCCACAGGAAGCCGCGACCACGTGGCAGCAGGGCAAATGGCCGCAGATCCGGTTCGTAGCGCGGGGCGGAGGTCACACGGCGAGGTAAATTTTTGGGGCCGCAGCTGATCGTATCATGAAAAATTCGTAAGGGAGGGCGTTCATAACCCGAGGTACCACTATATATTGATTCCATAACTTAGGCCTTCTGCTCCTGCCCAGGAATGGCATAGCCCTAGTATCTATGTTAGTTGTTTATTAATTAATGAAAATGAAAAAAAACCTCTACCCCAAGAATAGGGAGTAAAAAGTTTTATTGGAAGCGGTGGGCAGAATCTGGAACATTACTTTAAATAAGTTACTTCATCATGAATATTTTAAAGATTTTTCTCAACTTCAAGTGGAATTTTGTCTCCCTATATCACGAACAGTGGAGATATGATCAGCTCAAGTATGTTTTAATGTCTTAATATGAACCGGATGCTTTAACTGCAGCTAAGAAACCCGAGGGGTTATTTTTGATGGAATCAATGTTTGAAATTAAACACACATTCTATTTGTATCAAAAATTAAAGTTGACATTAAAGACATTTATGGTCATGGGTGAAAAAATTGGAACACTTGATAATAGAACATCAATGGTTGCAAGTCATTAAAAATGTTAAATTCACTTCATGGATTTAACATTAAAACTGATTCCCCAAAACATCTTATTTTCTTTTTTTAAAATATAATTTTTATTAAAGAAAATTTTAATAAGATAAAAACAATACAAATTTTAGAGAAGAACTAAAGAAAAATATAGTGAATAGATAAGAAAATAAGAAAAAGGAAGAGAAGAGAAGAGAAGAGAAGAGAAGAGAAGAGAAGAGAAGAGAAGAGAAGAGGATTATAAAGAAGTCTATTTAGAACAACAGTTATAAATGCATTTATATTTTGCCCTCTCTAAGATTACAACCAAAAGACTTTATTTCAAGTTTACTGGAGACCATGTATTTCAAAGGATGGATGTCAGATTTTTTCCTGCTGATGTAAAAAATTTGGGGGGGGGATCACTGATTCATAGGATTTGATCCTATGAATCACTCACTTTTTTTGGAATACTTTAATGTACATAAGTAGATTTATGGGGGGGGGGGGGGGAATTAGCATTAATATTATGCTAAATTTTGTCCCTAAACTTTGGAATCTGACTATTTTTGAGGAGTTGAGAATTTTTTTGAGGAGTTGAGAATTATTTTGAGAAACTGAAAAAGTAATAATATTCCTGATATTAAGGATGGGATGCAAAAGATGTATAACTTAACTGTTTTTGAAAAGGTAATTTTATCTACTAGTCAAAAAAATGACTCAATATGTTTTTCTCTGGCAGAAATATTATATTTTGTAATGTTACAGAATCTCCCTACCTCCCACCCCCAAATAGATTTAGAAATCTGTCTGATATTTGATTAGTATGTGACATATATATATACTTCCCTACATTTTTGTTTTGTTTTGTTTTTGTTAAGTTGGATAGGGGTTGATTTTTTTGTATCTTGAGGGTTTTTTATGTCTCTCTGTAAAACCTGTTCAGATATATAAATATTAAAAAAAAAAAATTAATGGGATTTATATCATCCCTTTCCTCTAACAGATGGTACTCATGTAATACCAGCAGATCATGATACAATTTAAAAAGAGTACTAAGTTCCACTGAACAGTAATTATTTTTATGAGAAAACATATGAAATAGCCCTTTACTGAGTTGTAGTTGTGAAAAAAGCAGCTTTTATTGATATACAGTATATACTGTCCAAAAATTTCTGTTTTCAAAGACACTGCATACTATTTTATCTATGTTAGCGCCTATGCTGCCCAGAGTCACCCAGTGGGGGAGATGAATGGCATACAAATTTAATAAATAAATAAATAAATAAATAAATGTTACATTCTATGTTAAAATACAAGTGTTTTCATATTATAGCTTGATGTATGATAAAAAATATAAGCAACATAATCCTCTTCCTCTAAATGTTACATTATAATACAGAAAACAGAAGTTATATCACAATGCTTCACACTGTAGCAATAGTTTCACCTATAAAATAATTGAAGAATCAATATGATGTTTCATATTTCATTTCATATTTTCTAATTACTTGAAAGGGTAATTACTTGAAAGGGTGAAAGGGTATAATTTATTGTTTTGTAACATATAAACAAAATACCTACAAGACACTAAA
Organism: Liasis olivaceus; assembly: GCA_030867105.1. Taxonomy (NCBI): domain Eukaryota; kingdom Metazoa; phylum Chordata; class Lepidosauria; order Squamata; family Pythonidae; genus Liasis; species Liasis olivaceus. The sequence continues at coordinate 68,798,186 of CM061349.1, forward strand.
CAGTGCAAAATTGATTATAGTGTGAAGATTTTAAAATCAGTCAGAGATCTACAGACTGTTTCACAGGGTATTGAATTTATCTGGAAGTAGCAATGGTTAAGTTGTCCAAGCTCAGAAAGTTCTAAAATTAAGCTGTGTTAAAGCACAGAATCCATATAATTGAATGGAACATACAGAATTTCCATGAACTCTTTGGGCATTTGCAGCACCTATTATCAGAGTGTCAGGGAGATTTATATGTGAAAAAAGAATAATCTCCTTCCAACCTTCGTCTTGTGGGCTAAAGCTCCTGAGATAGACATTTTTGATATTTAAAGAGTTAAGAAAGAATTTGTGTTTTGGTAATGGGAAAACTAGGGACTGGTAAGGAGGGATCTAATAATTCTTTTGTAGTTCATATTTTAAAGTTGCTATCTCATTCCAAGTGAACTTTTAATATTCTCCAAAATAAAAGTAGTTTCTAGCCATAAAATATGAAGGCACAGTAAAATTTTTGCTTGATGCTTTTCCCACTGAAAACTGGTAAGTATGACAAAGTAAAAATCTAAATTAATTTACTGTTACATAATTACTGAAAATATATTTGTACTTCTACCAGATTTTTCCTTTTTATTTAATTAAATAGTTATGAAGCAAAACTATTATTAATGTCATAAGATCCAGTTTAGAAGAGGTTTACCCAAATTTCTACATGCAGGCCATTCCTTCTACATTTACAAGAAAATAATGTAAGTGTACAATATAGCAGATTTCCTACCACAGAGAAGAGGAGGCACATTCATGTTTCAGCTAATAGTTAAATATACTGATGAAACTGATATTTCACACAATATTAATTTAGATAATGGTAATATCTAAAACCATAGTTTATAGTAGTATCTCTTAAACTTTTTTCTCTTAGGATTGCTTCCCACTTTTAAAAATTATGGAGGACCCCAAAAGAGCTGTTGTTTGTATAGGCTCTATTTATTGATTTTTTTTTTCTTCCTGCATTTTTCCCACAGGTGCAGGGCCCACATTTTTTTGGAACAACCAAATGTTGATCCATTGATTATGACAGGAATTGACCGACTGGCTTGTTGCCCAAGCCTGACATTGTGGGCTGAGAGAGAGTGACTGGCCCAAAGTCACCCAGCCAGCTTTCATCCATAAGGCAGGACTAAAACTCACAGTTTCCTGGTTTCTAGCCTAATGCCTTAACCACTAGACCAAACTGGCTCTCTTAATAAATAAATAATATTTATTATTTATTTATTATAATAATAATAATAATAATAATAATAATAATAATAATAATGTAAATAATAAAGTAAATAAATAAGAATTTATTGGTTGATATTTACCATATTAAAAATTAAAATTGATGCATTCACTGCTGCCATTGCTTCTCACAATTGTTTGATGGGATTTTAATATTGTATCATTTTTTTAACATAGGCTGGCAAATTTTGATTTTGTACACCCCTGACAGGGTCTTAGGGGACCCCCAGGGGTCCTAAGACCACACTTTAAGAAACACTGGTTTATAGTGTTACTCTATTTAAACAAGTTTGCAACTCGTTTAACTTACTACAGCAAATATTTAATAATAGCTACTAGTACCTTTCATGATCACCCAAGTCAGATAGAAGTTCATCAATATGCTTATGCAATTCACTTCCTTCCAAATTTTTTAGTTTCTTCAGTTCACTCTGGAGAAAAAACCAAAGCTCCTTGACTCCATTTTCAATCCTTCTTCTCAGTATTTCATGGTCTTTTCCAAATCCCACTAATAAAATAAAGAAAAGTGAAGAGTAATTAACCTTATTAATTCTCTAACAGGACACACATTGTGAAACTGAGTATCCATCTGAATATAAAAAATGCATTCCTATACAAACCATCTCCTGTTTGTTGTTTGTAATTTTCCATCTGTTCTTTGGCTTTTATTAGCTGTTCTTCTAAAGCATGCACTCTTCCTACAGCAGGGCCCTGTTCAATAGAACCATCTGGTATCCTATAGCGAAAGTAAAAGAGATAGTGTGAAAGAATTAAATGAACACAACCACTATATTATTGATACTTCTGTATGTTAAAAGCAGTAAGAGTTAGGACTGCAATAAGGAAATTACCTAATCAACTTTTTAAATGTGCAGCCTAATAACAAGTTGCAATATGGTAATTACATTGTCATAGGAGTGAACAATTTGTTAAGCACCAAATGTTATCTCGCAGCCTATATAAATTCTTCGTCTAACATTGTACCTAGAGACTTTGACCTAAATCTGAATGGACTAAGAAGAGAAATAACTGTTCATGTTGTCTTGAAACTGGATGTGCAAAGCATAATAAAATATGAGGAAAGTATATAACTGCCACTTCTATTTATAAATGTATGCAGGTTGGATACCACAAACTGAACAATCTAGTTCAATACAAAATAATTTTACCTCATCCACATTTTGATACAACTTTCCAAATTTGCACTACCCAGAGAAATATATATATGCATATTGCAAATAACTTCTCTCTTGGACAAGTCTCTCTGTAGATGGTTATGTGTTGTCAACTCTGTTAGCCCTAAATCCTTCAACTCATTCAGCTCTGGTTTTAATGCATTCATAAACTAAAGCTTAGAGTTATACCTGGCTCTAATGTTCTTATTTTGGAATTTAGTGAGGAAGACCTCCTAGATGCTATGAAGTAAGAGCCGGAAACTACATTCAAAGCTGAAGCACTCAGCCCAACACAAATAAAATGCATAAAATCCCAAAGTAATAATGCTTCATCTGGATTAAGGAAAAGTTAAGACTGATCTCTACACATCCTTAAATTATATAATTTTTGGATTCTTTTTCATGTAAACATTGGCTTGGCAATGCAACATGTGCCAAAAAACATAGGCTTTTATAACTAATTTAACAATGTGTTGGAGACGATCACTCTCTGGAATTGAATTTAACAACCTCCAATCCCTTGCATCTTTGGAACAGCCCAGTTGGAATGGAGCAGGCCCATTTTGTCGAAGGGGAATACTATTAAAACAACCACAATGGGATGCCAAAGGGTAAATCTATGATGTATTCCTTTAGTTCATTCTAAGCATCTTTAGTAAGCTTGGGAAGAAGATAAATAGTAACAATTTATCACCGTCTATTTCACATTCAGGCCCCTGGCCAGCTGAGGCAAGCAGGCAGAACAGAGCAAGTTAAGCACAGTTTAAAAAAAAAAAAAAATAGCATGAGAATCTTCTTTGAGATTTGATATTGCCCAAGGTAAGGGGGATATAAAACCAACAAGCTCTAGGGTCTCAAGCTCCCCAAGTCTCTTGTAGAAGGTTAATATGGAATTTTCAGGTATTATAATAAATTCAGGAAAGAAGGGTGCAATTAATCTTCAATAATCACATTTCTCAGTATTTTTTGATGTAATTCTCCAAACAAAAATATCTTCATTAATTTTTTTATAAGTGGAAAAACTGCACAAAACAGTATTAAATAATAATATATGTCCTTTAGGCAAACATGCAAACAAGTGTTTGTATTCTAGGAGAATTACATATAACAATGCATATATATTTTAATCAATACCAGAAATGTTATGCTACTGAATCTTCATGGCACATGGCAGATTACAACATACTAAAATTACAGCAACAGAATAATAAAAGTTTAAAACACAATATTTAATAATAACATAATTATGGATGATGATGATGATGATGATGATGATGATGATGATGATGATGATAAATCCCCAGTAAGGCACTACCTTGCCCCCAGTTAGGCACTACTTTGACGTGGTTGTGCGGCTTGTCTATTCTGAGGAGGATGAGAGCCATGCCAGAGATTCAACCATACTGGACAGGTCTCCTCAGAGGAGCCAGACAAAGAGTGTCTCTCCCATAACTAATACGGTGAGACATAATTTACAGAAACCCATACCAGACTGGTTGTTGCCCGGGTCAAGAAGGACTGTACTAGGTGTTCTAGTTCCTGGACATCTGGTGACAAGTGGGCTACAGGACTCAGGACTGTTGGCTGGGCAACCAGGGCCAGCAGCTGCAGAACTACTGGAAGAAAAGTTGTTTCCCATTGCAAATATACAAAGACTGAAAACAAAGAAATAATGATCTGCTATAACAAATCAAGTCCAACAAGAAGAGGATATCTGAAAAGAATACACCAGTTCTGGAAAGAACAACATCCAGAATCAGAAATAACAGAACAGAGGCTAGCAGATCAATGCTGATTTATAACACAAAATAAAGTATTCACAGAAGTAGAATTGGAAGAACTGCAAAGGTCTACCCAGGGCAAAGAAATTGAAGCCTTGCCAGAAGTAGTTAGACAGCAGAGACTTCTCCTCAGAAAGAAGAAAGCTCTCTAACTTAAAAACAAGAAAAATTGAAACAAAGAATAACTGAGCATCTAGAACAGCACAAAAACAACAGAATAAGGTTGCCTGCATTGAAACTTGTTACAAAGAAAAAGCTAGCACAAGTATTAAACAATGCCAATACTGTAATATCAAATACAAGCACCAGCTCACTGCAAGAAACAAACCAACTAATGTACAGTATGGCTGCGGTTATAACTGAATACCATAGATGCAAAATCAACAAACAAGAAAAAAAGCTAAACAATGCACCACCAAATGGAAAATCAAGTTGGAAAATAAGATCAGCACGCTAAGATCAGATGCAGGCAAGCTAGAACAGATGAAAGAAAAGAAGCTGAAGAACAAAAGGACCAAAGAATACCTGAAATAATCACCTAGAGGAATAATCACAAGGAAGATTAAGGAAGCACTAGAAATAATAAAGCAGCAAATAATAGCCATAGCCAAAAAGATCAGCAGATATGAAGCTCGAATTGCACACTACAGGCAGAATCTCCAATTTCAGTCAAATCAGAAACATTTCTACCAATCCATCAATTGAGAGTCTGCAATGAACCAGTCAACACCTGACAAAGAAGAAACAGTCCATTTCTGGATACAGCTATGGGACAATCCAAAGAAGTACAAGAATGCAGCTTGGATAAAGGAGGTAGATAAGAATAAAAAAGAAGCTGAAATGAAAGAACTTGTAATAACAGCAGAAATGGTAGAGAAAGGGCAAGGAAGATCAAAAATTGGTCAGCACCAGGTGAAGATGAACTGCATGGTTTTTGGTTGAAACATCTGACTGGTCTGCACCCACTCACTGCCAAGCAGTTTAACAACATACTGTAAGGAAATGAAATTGAAGATCGGTAAACATCTGGCAAAACCTTCCTGATAATGAAAGATACAGCAAAAGGGGCCGCACCAGGCAACTACAGGCCAATTACCTGCTTGCCAACAACTTTCAAATTGCTAACTGGTGTGTGGTACCTGACGAAGTCCAACAGCAACTAGCTGAAAACAAGCTCTTTCCATCTGAGCAGAAAGGAAACTGCCCAAAACAGCAAAGGGGCAAAAGATCAGCTCCTAACTGACAAGATAATTTTGGAAAACTGTAAGAGAAGGAAGACCAACTTGAAAGTAGCTTGGATTGATTAAAAGAAGGCATTTGACTCCCTGCCACATGACTGGATACTCAAGTACCTAGACATAACAGGAGTCAGTAGAAACATTAGACACTTTGTGCAAAGATCAATAGCACAATGGAAAACACAATTGCTGGTCAATGGTGATAGACTAGGAGAGATTAACATCAAGAGAGTAATCTTTCAAGGAGACTCACTATCACCACTACTGTTTGTCATTCATTGCACTGATTCCTCTGTCAACAATACTGAACATGTCATGGCCATCAAACATCAAAAACATCTGCCAGGTTATCCCACCTCCTTTACATGGACAATCTGAAGCCATATTGAAAACACCATCTGAAATGGAATCACTGCTTAACACTGTCCAAATATACAGCCAAGATATTGCAATGGAGTTTGGACTGGACAAATGTGTCAACCTGACCATCAACAGACGAAAAATAGTGAAAACTGAAGGAATCAAGATGCCCTATGGAAATAACATCAAGAGTCTGGATGAAGATCGCTACAAATACCTGGGCATCCTTCAGGCTGACAACATCAAGCACACTGAAGTCAAGAAGAAGGTTAGTAGTGAATACATCAGAAGAGTGAAGAAGATCTTAAAGTCCAAACTCAGTAGAGGAAATACCATCAAAGTGATTAACACCTGGGCAATTCCAGTCATTAGATATACGGCTGGAATATTGGACTGGACTCAAGCTGAACTAAAAGCCCTGGATAGGAAGATCAGAAAAATAATGACAATGAATCATGCACTTCATCCACACAGCAATGTTGACAGACTCTACTTACCAAGGAACATAGGTGGGTGTGGAGTGTTACAAGTACACCAGACACTTGAAAAAGAAAAAAGGGCATTGGAAGAATATCTGAAGGACAGTGAAAAAGATGCACTGAAGGCTTACTGAATATCAAAGAAACCAAACTGGCCTACAAGAAAGACCAAATGAAGAACAGAAAAGAGACATGGCAAGGCAAATTATTACATGGCCAATACATGAAAAAGCTAGCAGGCAAAGCATGTAACAACAAGACCTGGCAATGGCTAAGAGCAGGAAAGTTGAAGAAAGAGACAGAGGGGTTAATTCTGGCTGCACAAGACCAAGCCTTAAGAACAAATGCATACAAAGCCAGAATTGAAAAGGCAGCAACAGACAGCAAATGCCGCCTCTGCAAAGAAGCTGAAGAAACAGTGGACCATCTAGTTAGCTGCTGCAAGAAGATTGCACAGACTGACTAGAATCAATAGCATGACAAAGTAGCAACAATGGTTCATTGGAATATCTGCAAGAAATACCATTTGCCTGCAAGCAAGAACTGGTGGGACCACAAAACAGACAAAGTAATAGAAAATGAGGAAGCTAAAGTGCTCTGGAACTTTAAAATTCAAACAGACAAGCACCTGCCACACAATACCCCAGACTTAACAATTGTTGATAAGAAAGATAAAAAAGTCTGGATAGTGGATATTGCAATACCTGGAGGCAGCAGAATAGAAGAGAAAGAACTGCAGAAAATCACAAAATATAAATACCTGCAAATAGAAGTACAACGACTTTGGCAAAAGAAAGCCAAGATAGCAGCAACAGTTATAGGTGCCTTAGGTGCAATCCCAAAACATCTGGAGCACCACTTGAAGACCATCAGCATTGACAAAATCACCATCAGTCAATTGCAAAAGGCAGCTTGACTTGGAACAGTTTATATCCTGCGACAATACCTTTAACACCATCAAACCATCAAACAACATCTGCCTATCCCAGGTCCTTGGGAAGGACTCCATAGGTGGATAAAAATCCCATATCCAGTCTAAACATCTGGCTGACTGTGATACCAACCATAATAATAATACATCCAAGTAGCAAGAATCACAATCATTCCTCAAAGGTTCTCCAGAAAAGGTTCTAGAAGGCCATCAGCAAGGGGGCCAGGGTAATTTGTAGTCTATTCCATAATGTAGGTGCCATGATGGAAAAACAGAACCTTCTAGCTTCAGCCCTCTTCACCTCACATAAGTGAAATATCTCAAACAACTTCTCTTGGTGTATTGGGTTGAATCCAGGTGGAGTAAACAGTCCTGTAAGAACTTACATGTCAAGCCATATAGGGCTTTCCAACTCAAAACTAGCACTTTGAATTGCACCTGGAAATATATTAGCAACCAATGCAGGTCCTATAAATTAGGTTTAATATGCTCATAGTGACTGGTGCCAATCAACAAGTGAGCTATTGCATTTTGACTTGAATGCAATTTCTAAATTGTCTTTGAAGGCAATATCTAACACTGCAGAGCATTAAGATGTAATCATTGTAGCCAGGTCCTCCCATTCCAGGAAGGAAAAACAGGTGTGGGCAAAGGCCATCCTGGTCACAACCTCCACCTGCTCAACTAGCAGACCTCCAAACTGCAGATCTTCTCCCTTAAGAGCAATATAACCTCTCCAGATAACAGGGCTGCCAGAGAATTGCAGTGAATAAACCATAACTACATCTTGCTTGCATTCAACTGTAGCATATTTCTTCCCATCCAGACTCCGAACAGTCTCCAGGTACCATAGGACTCTGACAGCATCTCCAACTGTGCCAGACTTGCAATATAAAATTGGGTATCCAAAATGCTGGATGAACTCTCATACCAGGTTCATATAGATATTACACAGCAGAGAGAGAGAACCAATTCTTGTGGCATTCCACAAAATTGCAACAACAGTATTCACAAAGGTGAATTCAAATTTTTTTTCTTATGAACTTTCCAGAAAGTGTAACATATATATACAATTCACTCGTAGAAAACTCAGAATCAGAAATATATGAAAATTATTCAAACTATAGTTTGAAAACACAAATATCCCCATTAAATAAATAACTCTTTACTGAGAAAAAATAAGAGAAATTTATTATTAAATTTATTTATTAAACAAATTTATATGGCTGCCCATCTCACACATGGTGATTCTGGGTGGCTTACAGAATTAAAACCCATAGTACAAAAAAACAATACCCCCCTCCAACCTTCCATGGTGGCAACAGACACACTCAAATTAACCATTTGATTGGCTCCATATCAGCCTGGAGTCCCCAGGCCCACTGACAAAACCACATCTTCAGGGCCTTCTGGAAAAGGATCAGGGCAGGGGTCAGTCTTATCTCTGAGGGAATGATATTCCATAAGGAGGAAACCACCATGGAGAAGGCCCTTTTTCTCAGTCCCCCTAGATGTACCTCCCTCATTGAAGGGACCTACAATATATTCCGCCTCCCCGCTTTGGTGGGTAGGGTAGATGTAATTGTGGAAAGGCAGTCCTTCAAATAACCTGATGCCAAGCCGTGTAAGGCTTTAAAGGTAATAACCAGCACCTTGAATTGGACCGAGAAGCAAAGCAGCAACCAATGCAGCTCCCACAAAGAGGCGACATGTATGCAAATCTAGGCTTGTGTAAAACTGTGCAGGCTACCGCATTTTGAACCAACTGAAGTTTCCTGATACTCCTCAAGGGCAGCCCCATGTACAACATGTTACAATAGTCCAATCGGGAAGTGACTAGGGTGTGGGTGACTGTGAGAAGGGCATGTTGGTCCAGGAATGGGCGTAACTGGCACACAATTCGCATTTTTTGGGCATAACTGCCATCTGCTCCTCAAGCAGAAATCATGAGTCCAGGAGAACCCCTAGATTACGCACCGGGTCCATCTGGGCAGTACAACCCCATCCAAGACCAAAGATGGTAATTCTCCAGAAACCAAAGAGCCCTGATTCCAAAGCCACTCCATCTTGCCAGGGTTCAGCTTCAGCCTGTGTTCCCCATCCAGACCTCAACAGCCTCTCCAGGCACCAAGAAAGGGTGATCATAGCATCACTTAGCTCACCATGGGCAGAGATGTACAACTGAATATCATCTGCATACTGATATCTCACCCCATGGTGACAGATGATCTCACTCAGCAGGTTCATGTAGATATTAAACAAGAGTGAAGAAAGCACCAACCCTTGCAGAACCCTGCAAAGCAGGGGCCAAGGGCTGGACCCCTCACTCCCAATCAACACCAACCCCCCACTCCCAACCCCCAAAGCAGGTCCAGAAGGATACCATGGTCGATGGCATCAAAAGCCACAGACAGGTCAAGCAGAACAAGGATGGATACACTCCCCCATCCTGCTCCCACCAGAGATCATCAAAAAGTGCAACCAATGCCATTTCCCTCCCATATCCAGGCCTGAATCCCAACTGAAAGGGGTCTACATAATCTGTTTCATCCAGGATCCTCTGGAGCTGCAGCACAACCACCTTCTCAACAACCTTCCCCATAAAAGGAAGGTTGGAGACAGGACACAAATTGTCCATCGGGGGGATCTAGCAATGGCTTCTTAAGAAAGGGGTGAACCAATGGCTCTTTAAAAGGCTGGGGCATCACCCCCTCCTCTAGAGATGCATTAACCCCTGCCAGTATCCACCTACAAGTCACCTCCCAGGAGACTTTAACCAACCAGGAGGGACACGGATCTAAAACACAGGTGGCCACGCTCACATTCCCTAGACCATGTCCACTTCCTCAGGAGCAACAGGGACAAACCATTCCCAGATAACCGGGCAAGAACCTACCCCAGGCATCTCCACCAGACCAGCATCCATGCTGACATCCAACTGGGGACGAATCTGAGTGATTTTATCTTCCAGAAAATCAGCAAATTCCTTAGCGTGCACCTGGAGGTAGACCTCCAATTCCTCCTTCCCCAGAAGGAATTGGGTCACCTTAAAGAGGGCCACTGGGTGATTGTCTGCAGATGCAATTGGTGCAGAGTAGTATTTCCGCTTTGCTGCACAAATCGCCATAAGGTAGGCTTTAATAGCAGCTCTTACCCGTGTTCGGTTAAGTTTGTTCTTCATCTTCCACCAGCAACGCTATAGACGTCTCTTGATCTATTTCATCCCTCTCAGTTCCTCCGTATACCACGGGGCACAACGAGGTCCACAGTCAGGAGAGGTCGCATGGGCACAGTCCTGTCTAAAGCATTAGTCACCCTCCTATTCCAGGCGACAACTAGGGTCTCAGCAGGACTATGCAGCAGATCCTCAGTTATAATCCTCAACTCCTTCTGAAACCTATCAGGGTCCATCAGTCGCTGTGGGTGGACCAATCTAATAGGTCCTACCTCCCTGCAGAGGGGTACGGCCCTAGAGAAGCTCACAGCCACCAAATATTCCAAGTATCTCAAAGTATCAGAATCAGATGTTTTTTCCAAAAGAAAAGAAACAAAGCTTTCCTTAAATGGCATTTAATAATGTCACGGAAAGATGCAAACAGATTTATTTAATATATTAAGTTTATTATGTTTATAAATGCAACTGCCTAGATTTCTAGTTGCAAACTCTACCTCAGTGGAAGGCTTAAACTTATTAACTGTGATAAATCCATCTAACTACTAAATGCTACTGATTAGAAATAGCTCTGTCATATCCAAAGTTCAAATTTCATTTCAATCATGAATCCACTTTGTATTTATTGAATACGCATTATATCTCAGGCTCAATAAACAAAAACATGCAAAAAAATGAAAATATTAATATAGTTCTTCAAATTATATTTTAACTGTTTAGTTTTAATGTCTTGAATGAAAAATAGTAATCCATCTGATAATTTTAAATACTGAATCATATTTTAAATACCTTCCATACGCAGCATGCATGGAGCCTGAAACAATTTTCTGCTATCCACAAACGCCCACACACTCAATTCTCTCACAAAATCTAGTAAATCTGCAGATAAATAGTCCATATCTTATTTTTTAAATCTAACATTCACATTGCAAAAGAGAGCCTTTGTCCAATTTTCAGAAGTGAACCAATTAAGCCCTTTCCTGGGGAGTTGGCTAGGGAAATATATGCAATCTTCTCTGTATAACTGCAATGTGTCCTATATAAATTTGCCTTTGAAGAATGCTTAGAAATATAACTAGTCTGGTGTCCTGGAGATAGCCTGTTATAACTGAGACTGTCTGAAGTTAATTCCTTTATTTAAAAAACTTTCAGTTTTTCTCTGGCTTCAATTCAATCTTTTTTTTTTTAATTATGTACATTCAGGATACCTAAGGATTTTATAAAACCATGGAGTTGGAAGTTACCTTAAAGGTCATGTAATCTCATACTCACTCAATGCATTTTCTCCCATGCCATCCTTATTATCTATTGAGATCAACAGCAGATGTTTTTTTCTGTGTTACAGCATGATCCCAGAAATAAACCAAGCTGGGTCCAGAGAGATAACTATTTCAATTCTCAAGTTCTGGAATTCTTTCCCCAAACTGCTGAGACATCTCACTTCACCCATTCTATTGGCTTCCTGCAGAAAGGTCAAAGCCTTTTTTTTTTAATGAAAACTTTTCAAACTTAATATGACTGTATTTATATGTGAGGGTTCACAACCTTTTTGTTTCTTGTTCTGCTTTATACTTGTATTTATTTATTGTTGTTTTATAAATTACTGTTGTTTTTCATTTGTGTTCACAAAATACAAGTTGCATACAAAATATAGAATATAACAAAGACTTCTTCTCATATTAGCTTCCAAGACTTATCACTGCAAAGCCTTTAGCTAAAAAAAAACACTTCCAGAGAAGAGGTTCACTAGTTGGTTACTAGTTAGGACTACATAACCTATAAACCACATGGTTAACTGTACAAAGCAAAAACGAACGGGGTGACCTTCTTCCCATGAGAAAATCCTGATAGGTGCTGCCTCAAGCTCAGTGAGTAAAGGGAGGATATAAATATTTATACCCCAAAATTAATTATAACAATTTACAGAACAGCTGTGAAACTTAACGGGCAACTTTAGACCAATCACGGACTCTGTGGGCATAACCAGTTCCCACGAGTACAGTCAGGATAAAATGCAGGAAGATAAAAACTATATATGGAGAGCCAGTTTGTTATAGTGGCTAAGGCACCAGGCTAGAAACTGGGAGACCTTGAGTTATTTATTTAGTATCTTTATTTTTTTGTAAAGAAACAATCTTTAAACTTAAAAAAAAAGAAACTTTTAAAAAGATTAAAAATATAAACTAAAATACAAATGAAGAAGGGAAAGAAAAAAATCAATGCAGAAGTATCCGCTCTACAGACTTAGGAATAAAGAATTATGGATGCCACTTACTTGTGTAAGTGTCAACTTATTTCATGACAAACAGGGATTCTTTGGGAAAAAGTGGAGGGGTGCCATACTTTTGGCCACAATTGTAAGCACAGCATAGCTGCACATCCCTAAAAATGAGAGTACAAAGTTGTACTGTAGCCTAAAATTAATATCTAGGATTTTAAAATTCTCAGTTAGCTCCAAGACCCCATTGTTAATTTTCACAAATGTCGTAAAAAAAATCCATATTAAACTATCTGACAACCACAGTGTCATCATAGCTTCTATCCTTGAAAAAAATAATATATGCCAGAAAAAATAGTTATTCCAGAATATGTGTATAGTTCTAAATACATTCTTGCAGGATCTGTCAGAAAATTATTTCCTAATGAATTCAGTTTTGTCCTTACTCTTGTATATAGACAATGAAATTCCAGAGTACTCATGTTCTGAGGAAGATTTAAAAAGCCTACCTGAGAGACTCTGCCATTCGTCTTAAATCTTCATTTTGCTGTTTCAACCGTTCAAGTTTCGCTAGTATTTTTGACAGTTCACGACTAGAGTGGTCTGGATGCTCACTGTCTCGTACTAAGTGTCCACCTATGTAAAAGAGCAAGGTCCCCCAAGCAAAAAGGATGAGCATAATCCATCGCCATGAGCCAGTCCATGGCCGCATTTTCAAATGTTTTGTCCACTACAAAATAGTCTTTGTTCACAAAGCAAACATTGTAATTCCTCAGTCAGTACAAAGATTTCAAGGTTTCAGTGCTGTTCATTCATCATGTTGTGTTTCTCAAGGCATTTATCCTATAGCAGAACTTCAAAACAATTATCCCAGAGGATGAATATTCCAAGTACTAAGGTCACAGATGTTTTGGCTTTATAGTCTGTGAAAAAGAAACAAAATGTTAATGTTCTTTTTAAAGACAAATATATATCTAGATAGAGCTCAAGTTACTAGATATGGAATTGTAAATCAGTTATTCGCCTTATACCACTTCAGCGTCTCACCAAAGAACAACATACTATGATAATAAGCAAACTAAAAAAGATTCATCCTTCACTTGTGCAACTATATGTTTTATCCCTTAGTCATATGTAAATAAGAAGAAACCTAATTCAATAGATTTCAATACATTCTTTCTTGCAGAACAATAAACTTTAAATCCCATTCATAACATATAATGTATGTCTTTCTCATGGAGAAAATCAATCTATGTAGTCACTAAAAGTTGATAATGACTTGATGGCACATAATCAATAATCATTTTTGTCTCTACTTCCAAATTATTAATTTTCATAGAACTAGATACAAACATGCTGTCTTGCACAAAGACACTACCTGGTTCTTACAAAACAGTTCTTATGAGTCATGGTAGAAAAATACTTGAGATAAGTAACATCAAATCCAGACATACTATTTCTCTTGACTACCCTTCCACTAAGAATAGGCAGGCATTCAAAAAGATCCCCTATCACTATGCCATAATATATGATCAAAGGGAACTTACACTTAATCATAAATATGGGAATTCTGTTGAAAGTCTCAATAAATACAAATGTATTTAGTTGCAACGTGTCCCTAGTACTTGCAGCATAACAGCAATTATCTTCATAGCAATGTCTGGGAGAACAGAAAACATTAGTTTTGAGACAATATTTCACTGAGTGCAAAAATTGTGTTAAATTATTAAAATTGTGCTTGTTAAACCATTATAAATAAGAAATAGTTTTAGAATATAAAAAGCATTATACTGATTTAACCTACCTAAAATAGTGCTGAAAGCATGTCAGAAGAACAGGTTATATCCGATATGGTAGTCCATTTACACAATGGAAACTTACATTGACAACAATGTCATGAACTTATTGAGGATAATCTCAGTGTAAAATAATTAAGGGGTTGGTTTGAAACTTGGGAGATCCAGGTTCATGTCCCTATTTGACCATAAGGCTTGTTGCTGGACTTCAGGCCAACCTCCATTTCCTTGGTCCAGCCCTTTCTCACAAGGTTGTTGGCAGAGACAAAATGAACCCTGCCAAATGAATCATAGCAAGCTCCCATAGGAAAGGTGGGAAAACTATATAGCCATTATTGCAGCAATATGACAGGATATAGATTAACATTAAGACAATGCTGATGTACATATTTTCCTGATGATATCTGCTATTACATCATCTACGCCTTGTGTGATTATAGCTTTGCTATTAACAGAGCATAGAGATTTGCATTTAGGGACCTGGGCTTGGATAATATTTCTACCAAAGATCTAGATGAATGGTGTACCTGATTCAATAAAGGAGCCTCAAATACTAAATTGTGCCACTAAATCTAATAGAAAACTGCTAAAGAGGTATGATCCCCTACCACTGAGAACATAGCATAAAACAGATATCTCCATAATCTTCTCCCACCCATTTATATGTTATCATGTTACCTACTATAGCGCTTTTCCATCCACCGCAAAATAACAGACCAAGCCAAAGAAAGATTGCCCACATCTCTTTAGAATCTTCTCAAAATGTGATAACTCAAAACTGAACATAGTATTGGAGGTTGGGTTTGACCAATGCAGAATCAAGTGGAACTATTACTTTGGAAATGATTCTATTGAGGCAGCCTAAACTTGTATTCGCATTTTTGGCAACTACATCACACTGCTGACTTGTATTCAACTTTCGATCAACTACTATTCCCAAATCTTTTGCCAAGCCAGGTATCTTCCATCTTATATCTATGCATTATTTCTTAAATGAAGAATTCTGAATCTGTCTGTTAAATTGCATACCGTCATTTTCAGACCCTTTTGCTAACTTATCGTGATCATTTTGCTTTTTAATCTATCTTCCAAGATATTAGCTATTCCATCCAATTTTGCGTCATTTTCAAATATGATAAACATTGCCTCTACCTCTTCACTCAACTCATTAATAAAATGTTTAAGTACAACATCCAGAACTGAACCTTGTGGCACTCAAATGGTATATTGCTACACACTGATGAGGACTTTTACAATTTTTCAAGCCAGCTGTATATCTACTTGTCATGCCATCCAGATGACATTTGTTCTCTTCCAGACATTGGGCACTTTGCCAGTTGTCTAATAGTTCTCAAAAGTAATACAAAATGGTTCAGCCAAGCTATCAGGAAGTTCTTTTTGTACCTTCAATACAATGCATTTGGCCCTGAAGATGTAAATTTGTTTAAAGTAAATAGGTTATTTCCCAACCATGCTTTTATCAGTCTGAAGCTTCAGTCCTGACCCTGCTATTCTTGAGACTACAACACATAATTTCTTGTTGGAGAAAACAGAGACAAAATATAAGTTCAGTAGCACTGCTTTTTCTTTGTTATCTGTTACCCTTTTACCATCATTATTGAGCAGCCAATAGTTTTTTTTTTTTTCTTTCCTTTTGAATATATCTGAAGCTCTTTTTGTTGCCATCCATGAATTAGGTTTTCCATACAGTACAGGATCAGATGTTTCATCTTTAACACAAGTGAGGTTAAGAAGTAGTAATTATAACCCAGGTGTGATAAAATATTTTGCTCAGTTTATCTTGCTGAGAAACAGCAGCACTGAGACTCAGTATATATTTTTATATACTATCTTTTCTTTTATAAGTACCTTTAAATCAATCTTTTAAGGAACACAGTAGCTAATCTAAAATACACAAAATATCAATTTAAAAAGCAAAGAAGGCCAACCAACATAGAATAATTTACTGTTAATCTGATTTCCAAATTATTTTATAGATAAGAACTGTTCTTCAATGGAATAACTGTCTTATGAAGTAAGCTTCTATGACTAGTGAAGATTTAACACTCTTAATTGCTAAACGCCCCTCCATTTCTTTCTACAGAGCAATTTGCATCATTGGTTTTAATAGCAGTTGAGCATTATATCCAACAGTTATGCCAGCTGCTGCTAAATTATCCAGGTCTTTCCTTAATCCAATAGCATCTTTATTCTGTCCCCCATTCTGTGAAATGCTCTGTCATGGATTAATCTGGAAGGGGTATAAGGTTCTATCTGTGTTGCTGCTGCCTACTTTAAAACAAGGACATGTAATTTTTTCCAGCCTGAAAGACAGTTTGCCTGAGTCTCCTCTTCCACTGATATAAGACATTCCTGAACCCAGATAAAAATCAAGAGTTTGGTAGCTGCAACCCACAAAAGCTTACGTCTTTTAATAATTTTGTTAATTGGAAAATGTGCTACCACATTCCTGATTTTTTGCCACCATAGACTAACATGGTTCTTCTCTTACTGTGATAAAAGCCAGGGTTTGTTCACCTTTGCTGTATCTCCAGCAAACATTGTACAGAAAAAATGGAAGAGGATTATTTTCCAGAAGAGCTTGGAACAGTTACACTAAGTAATTTTATGATTAAACAAAGATGGGTATTGGCAGGTTGGATCAACATGTAAAAACTCTGCTGACAGTTTGTTGCATTTAAAATGATCATCAAAATGACAAAAGTGGGATTTTTTTGAGTGACCTGGCCTGAGACTCACACTGCACTCTATACTCCTGATTAAGGTTTTCTTTCTAAATCTGTTTTCTCATAATAGTTATGAGCTCATAACAGGATAGAATTATACAACTGGCCTGAAAAATAGTATATAAATATTGTAGTAAGTAAATGTGTATTCTTTAAAAATGTCATACAGGATATTAATTTCTGCTATGAAATGTATTGCTTTAACACTGAAACAAAAATATGAATTCAAATTACTTTGCTATACTTGAAATAAGTATACTCACATTACAATTGTTTGCAGATTATTAAACTGTATGATATATAAATTATGATTAAACTAATGCACATTATCCTTAGAATAATTATTAGAAATCTTTTGGAGTATAGCTGAAACATTAGAAAAATAACAAAGCAAATCTTATATCAATATCGACTTATATATTAATCGGGATTCATTTTGCAGTCTTCCTGCTTGTCCACTTGAGGGCACTGATATTATATGTAAAACATGTCTCTTCAATTCCACTGAAATATGATTCATCAATTTAAAGAAACGCCACACATTCACTTATACAAAGCAGCCATTCTAGGGATTCATTCCATTAACCAATACCAGCTTCTAACCAAGTCTATTCCAAGGCACAGAATTATATTTCTAATGGCATTAGCTTTCCCAAGTAAAAAAAATAAGATACTGTAACAACTAATCTATGGCACTTTTTTTCCCCATGCTGAACATAGTTCTGAGCAAACAGATGACAGAATTACATCTTGTCAGGTATGAAAAAAATTACAACATGACTTTATCTTCACAGAATAAGTTCAATAATAGCATACCCAGCTCTGAAACCCAGCATGCAAAAGAAATAATCTCCTGAATAAATCTAATCTTAGTACAAGAAACATACCTTTTTCCAAGGATCAAAGGAAATGCCTATTAGAAATTTTAAAACCTAGCTTAAAATCTTTACAGGAACTCTTGTATAGATGGAAGATCTACCGGTAGCATTTTATTTATGAACTGAAATAGCCAGGCATCTGCTCCCTGGAAAGTCATTATGCTGTTTAGAGCAGCAATGGCAAACCTTTTGGGCCTGGCACATCAAAAATTCAGAAAATGCCTATTCTTTACATATTCATTTATTTAAAAAAAAAATACAGTCCAACCATGTGTGATGCTATGTATTTTATAAAGAAATGTCAAATAATTACAAAAATGAAATACGAGTAAAACAAATTCAGTTTCTTTGGTAACTCAAACAGGGAGAATAGTTGCTGTCGGGCATTGGTGAATGCTCGCGTGTCACCCAAAATGTTTGGCATGTCACCTTTGACACATGTGTCATAGGTTTGCCATCACTGGTTTAGAGCCTTAAATGTCTTTATTTCTCTTCTGTGAAGATTTTCTTTGGTTATCGCAGGTTAATTGCACAGTGAATGTGAATATAACTTTGATCTCTTCTGGTATAACTCTGAATGTATTGTAACCACTGCTACATTCCAATGTAATCTTTTCTCCCTTTGCAGTAAGTCATTCTTTGAAAGCTGTAACTTTCTCAAGGACATTTATAAGTATGTTTATTACCTCTTCTCTACAAGTAGGATAGTGGGTCAGATTGTCAAAGCAGATTCATAACCAAGCACATGCTTGCATTTCAGAGCAAACAATCCTGAGTTTCAAAGCAAATAGCTAGATATCTCCTCAGGATGTGGTGAAACTTTGAAATTATTTTATCTGTTTCCCTTATCAGTAGTAAAACAGTTCCTTTATCTTTAGCAAATGTCTCTCTCTACTTTGCTGTATATAAGAATCTTTTAGCTGGCAGTCTTTAAGAGAAGAGTCCAGTTTAATAAAAAGATTGTTGGATCCATTTCAATTATTGGTTTTCCTTGCATGAGATTTTCTCCACACCTTTGGACAGACTGCTTTGTACAAAAATCCAGAATGAGAATGTCTTGAATTTATTCCTTCCTATCAGGGTCCCTAATCACATTCTTATACCCAAATGTTTTATTATGCTCTATGCGAAAATAAAAAGATCTTCAACACTTTTTCTGAAAAAAACTTAATAATTATTCCATGTGGAAGGCCAATCCCCCTCTTCAGCAGTCAACACCTCTGAATGGCAGGAGTAAGCCTGGGAACCAGAGACATTGATATCTGAAGGATGAGATATCACAGATGCCGAATCTTCTGAAATATTCTGGGAAACAATGTAAAAAGCCTCATATAAGGCCAAATAGCCTTCAGACTATTATTACCTACAGCCCCTGTGCATCACATTTTCTGATAGAATGTATATGTCTACATTAATGCATTTTTAAAAACTATATTTATTTATTTATTCAATTTGCAGAGCCACCCATCTCACATATGTGACTCTAAGCAGCTCACAATAAAAAATGATGGCAAGAACAATTTAAAAATGTAAATAAAAACAACAAACATACAACCATACTAACACTACTGTTAAAAATTCACAAAATGTAATCTGTGCACGTTACACCTCTGCTCCACAAGCTGCATTGGTTACCAATTTGCTTCTGAGTCCAATTCAAGGTGCTGGTGATAACCTATAAAGCCCCACATGGTATAGGGCTGGGTTATTTGAGGGACTGCTGCTTCCCAGTGACATCTACCTGTCCCATCAGGTTGGGAGGAATAGGCTTGTTGTGGGTTCCATCCATCACAGAGTGTCATCTGATGGGACCCAGGAGGAAGGCCTTTTCTGCTGTTGTGCCCACCCTATGGAACATCATTCCCCCTGAGATTAGGCTGGTCCCAACCGTGATGGCCTTCCGGAAGGGCCTGAAGACTGGTTTTGCCATCTGGCCTGGGGATCAGACAGTGGTGTGAAGCCCATAAAATGGCTGTACCATTCTTGAATGGCTGTGCTCTCTGGGTGACTGTACTGTATGGTTTTTAATTGTTTTTAACATTTTGTATTGTTTGTATAGTTGCTTTATTGGGGGGGGGGGTATTGTTTATGTAGTAATGATAAGCTGCCAGGAGTCACGATTGTGAGATGGGCGGCTATATAAATTGAATGAATGAATAAATACATAAAAATAATCACAATCCGCAGGCAAATACCATCAATACATATAATTCAGTATAACCATTGAAAAGGCTCACCACTCCCAAGCGCAGTGGCACAACCATACTTTCAGGGCCTTCCTGAAGGGTAGAGGCCAATCTAAATTCCAGGGGAATGATGTTCCAAAGGGCAAGTACCACAGCTGAAAAGGCTCTCTTTCTGAGTCCTATCAGATGACATACCTTATTAGATGGGACCTGCAGCATGCCTCTCCTGCCAGATCTGATGGGGTGGGTAGATATGACCGGGAAGAGGCAGTCCCTCAAATATCTTATACATGGAGACCCCAGTCCAAATCCTGTAAAGATATCCAACAAAGCAAATCTCCAACATAGTTCTTTCCTATTCTTGCTTTGATCAACAAATGTGCTTCCAACCCAAGTCATTATTTCATAGATTTCTTTTTGCACTGCTGATGACACCATGCCTGTCTGCTGACACATGCCTTGACTGAATCAGTTACTCATACAAAAATGCTAGTTTGATTAACTGCCATTGTAAGGGATTATTCTTTTATGTAATTCTACCAATAATTGGTTTTCCTGTGCCAGCTGATATATCTAGGTTCTATCCAAGTTCACTGGCATCTATGGTAGTGATGGAACTCATTTGGTAGTATCCCTAGGGATAACTGATGGGGATTATGACCATTACCAGGTTCCAGAAAATTTGGAATATGTTTGCCATGATATTTGAATTGTGAACTATGTTATCCTAATAGAGAATCAGAACTTGTCTGGAATGAACACTAAAACAAATCAATTCCTGGAAGAATACCATCAGAACCCTAAACCAAGGCAATTTTATCAACACCATCTTCTTCATCTATGTTATCTTAGAAAATGGCTGGAAGGTTATGCAAATGTTTTGCAATTATTATGTCACATATACAGTGCGGTTATATTGCATACATAATCACACCAGAGATCGTGCTGAGATGCGTCAGCTCAGAAAACTCTTCTATAAATTGAGAATACAACCATCTACATTGGGATATAGATATTTTCAAATCCTCCTTAACTGGATGTGGAATGGACAAGGCTATCTATCATCAATGTATGATTTTCCTTTTATCTCGAGTACAATACAAATGGCATTAGCATCTTGATTTGATTTTTTATGAAACTATAAGATTTCACTGTTCATAATGGTAAGATAATTAAAAATACATCAGTTTGATCAGGTTCACAAAAGGATACATTTCAGAGAGTTTTATAGATATTAGCTGATATCACATTATGGGCCATAATTTTCATCTTCAGTTACCTATTCTAAGTGAATTTTTCATCAATGTCCACTGATAGAAGATGATGGTAACCTCAGGGGAAGGAATTTCAAGGAAAGATGTGAAGGGAGACCTACATTCCCATTTATGCTCATACCTTGACCAACTATAGCATCCCTAAGATGGTAAAACATTTGGTGGCCAGCATAGCAATTCATATTGTAGAAAGGCAAAGATGTCCTTTTTTTTTTTTTTACTATAAATATATGATATGGGAATTTTGCATACAAGACAAGCAGTGAAGTGAACCTTCACAATTTTCCCCCCTCCCTGGTGGGATTCGTTCCTTGATTTCACTTGCCTCTAAGAGTTACAGTAACAAAAGCTTCCACTAATACCATTGCAACTTTTGCAAAGTATATAACCTGCAGAAACAGAGCTAATCTTCCCATAAATTGAAATGTTATCACATACCCCCACATCTCATACATACATATGATTGTACAGGTGAAACTCGAAAAATTAGAATATCGTACAAATGTTCATTTATGTCAGTATGGCAACTCAAAGGTGAAACCAATATATAAGATAGATGCATTACATGCAAAGCGAGATATGTCAAGCCTTACTTTGGTATAATTGTGATGATTATGGCGTACAGCTTATGAAAACCCCAAATTCACAATCTCAGAAAATTAGAATAGTGTGAAAAGGTTCAATATTCTAGGCTCAAAGTGTCCCACTCTAATCAGCTAATGAATCCATAACACCTGCAAAGGGTTCCTGAGTCTTTAAATGGTCTCTCAGGCTGGTTCAGTAGGAATCACAAGCACTGGAAAGACTGCTGACCTGACAGTTGTGCAGAAAACCATCATTGACACCCTCCATAAGGAGGGAAAGCCCCAAAAGGTAATTGCAAAAGAAGTTGGATGTTCCCAAAGTGCTGTATCAAAGCACATCAATAGAAGGTTATGTGGAAGGGAAAAGTGTGGTAGAAAAAGGTGCACATGCAGCAGGGATGACCGCGGCCTGGAGAGGATTGTCAGGAAAAGGCCATTCAAAAGTGTTGGGGACTTCCACAAGGAGTGGACTGAGGCTGGAGTTAGTGCATCAAGAGCCACCACACACAGACGGATCCTGGACATGGGCTTCAAATGTCGTATTCCTCTTGTCAAGCCGCTCCTGAACAACAAACGTCAGAAGTGTTTTACCTGGGCTACAGAAAAAAAGAACCGGTCTGTTGCCCAGTGGTCCAAAGTCCTCTTTTCTGATGAGAGCAAATTTTGCATCTCATTTGGGAACCAAGGACCCAGAGTCTGGAGGAAGAATGGAGAGGCACACAATGCACGATGCTTGAAGTCCAGTGTGAAGTTTGGGGAGCCATGTCATCTGCTGGTGTTGGTCCACTGTGCTTCATTAAGTCCAGGGTCAACGCAGTCGTCTACCAGGAGATTTTGGAGCACTTCATGCTTCCTTCCACAGACGAGCTTTATGGGGATGCTGACTTCATTTTCCAGCAGGACTTGGCACCTGCCCACACTGCCAAAAGTACCAAAACCTGGTTCAGTGACCATGGGATTACTGTGCTTGATTGGCCAGCAAACTCGCCTGACCTGAACCCCATAGAGAATCTATGGGGCATTGCCAAGAGAAAGATGAGGGACATGAGACCGAACAATGCAGCGGAGCTGAAGGCCGCTATTGAAGCATCCTGGTCTTCCATAACACCTCAGCAGTGCCACAGGCTGATAGCATCCATGCCACGCCGCATTGCGGCAGTCATTGCTGCAAAAGGGGCCCAAACCAAGTACTGAGTACATATGCATGCTTATACTTTGCAGAGGTCCGATATTGTTCTATTTCCAATCCTTGTGTTATTGATGTCATGTAATATTCTAATTTTCTGAGATTGTGAATTTGGGTTTTCATAAGCTGTATGCCATAATCATCACAACTATAGCAAAGTAAGGCTTGACATATCTCGCTTTGCATGTAATGCGTCTATCTCATATATTGGTTTCACCTTTTGAGTTGCCATACTGACATAAATGAACATTTGCACGATATTCTAATTTTTCGAGTTTCACCTGTATATTGGGCAGCAGTGATACAGGAAGATGCCAGAGGCAGATGATCACCTTAGTGATAATGGCAACAGCATCAATTCATACTGTGCGGGAGAAGGCAATGGTAAACCACTCCTGTATTTTTACCAAGAAAACCACATGGATATAATGCCAGATGATGAGCCCCTCAGGTTGGATGTCACTCAACATGCTACTGAGGAACAACTGAGGATCTTTTGGAGTACTACTGCTGTTTATGACATGGCTAGATTAAAGCCTTTGGGATATCTAGTTGCTATTTTGCCATACAGAAAATGAAAATCCAAAGCTGCAAAGATAGATTTACAGTAGGAACATGGAACATAAGAAGCACTGACACAGGAAAGCTCAATACAGTGAAAGATTAATGAAATGACTACAAATTGACATCTTAGGCATCAGCAAATTGAGATGGATTGGGATTGGACATTTTCAGTCAGAAGATCACAACGTTTATTACTCAGGACATGAAAAACAAAGAAGAAATTGGGTTGCTTTTATAGTTAAGGGTGTAGTGAGAACAGTACTTGGCTACAGTGCAATCAGTGACTGAATAATATTGATTAGACCTCATGGATAATCCTTTAATATGACAATCATTCAAGTTTATGCTCCAACCACTGATGCAGAAGTGGAGGTCGATGACTTCTATGATCAAGTTCAATTTGAAATCAACAGAACATGCAAACAAGATGTGCTCCTTGTGATTGGAGACTGGAATGCCAAAGTTGGAAACATGAAAGAGGAAAATATAGTTGGAATGTATGGCTTAGGAAACTGAAATGAAGCAGGAGACTGACTTATCAATTTCTGCCACTCCAATGATTTCTTCACAACTAACATTGACTTCAAACAACCAAAACAATGCCTCTATACCTGGACATCACTAGATGGAATATATAGAAATCAAATTGACTATATTATTGCTAAAAGGAAGTGGAGGAGCTCAATTAAACCATCAAAGACAGGGCCTGGTGCTGACTGTAGAACAGATCATGAACTGCTCATGTGCAAGCTCCAAGTTAAGCTAAAGAAGAAGAAGAAAGCCAGTCAGATTCCATGATATGATCTTGAACATATACCCATCATTTTCAAGGATAACATCAGGAATTACTTTGAAGTCCTGAACTTCATTAATAGAGAGCCAGAGGAATTATGGAATGAACTTAAAGATGTTAAGAATAAATGTGAAAAAAATACCAAAGATGAAGAAACAGAAGAAAGCAAACTGGATGTCAGAACAAACCATGGAAATTGCCAAGAACAGAAGAGAAGCCAAAGCCAAGAAAGACAACAATCTCAGAAAGAAACTTAACAAAGAATTTCAGAGAGCTGTTAGAAGAGACAAGAAGCAGTATTACAACAAAATCTGTAAAGACATAGAAGATAGAAACAGATGGGGAAAAAACAAGGAAAGTCTTTCAAAAGATCTCTGAACTCAGAAGGAGGTTCCAACCTTCAATTGGTATGCTAAAGGATGCCAATGTACAGATAGTAACTGATTCAAAGGAGATCAAAGGAAGATGGAAGGAATATTCTGAAATGCTGAACAATAGATATGTAACATCCAAGATACCTTAGAAGATATTCCTTGCTTACAAGAACCTCTAGTACTAGAAGATGAAGTTAGATCAGAACTCTGGTCATTACCAAGTCAAAAGGTTACAGGAACTGATGTAATGCTCACTGAAATATGGTAAGCAAGAGAAGAAAAATCAGTCAAGGTTTTAAGCTATGCCAGCAAATCTGTAGAATGACACAGTGGCAAACTGATTGGAAGAGGTCAATCTACATTCCAATACCAAAAAAGGAGACTTAACAGAGTGTGCAAACTATTGCACAATATCCTTAATTTCACATGCTAGCAAAATAATGCTTAGGATCATCCAATGCAGATTAGAGTCCTACATGGAAAAACAAATGCCCTATGTTCAAGCTAGCTTTAGAAAAGACCAAGGAACATGCTACGTGATTGCTGATACATGCTGGATAATTGAGAAAGCCAAAGAATACCAAAAAGAGGTCAGTATGTGCTTCATTGATTATAAAAAAGCTTTCAGTTGTGTTGATCATGTCAAGCTGTGGAAAATACTCAGAAACATGGGAATCTTAGAGCATTTATTTGTCCTCATATCAAACTTATATGCAGGTCAGGAAGCCACAGTACAGACAGAACATGGCGAAACAGACTGGCTCCAGGTTGGCAAAGGAGTGCGTCAAGGCTGCATCCTCTCCCCTTATTTATTCAACCTATATCCAGAATATATAATAAGGGAAGCTGGACTGAAAGAAGATAAGTGTGGTTTTAAAATTGGAGGAAGAAACATTAATAACCTGCGCTATGTTAATGACACTACTCTGATAGCTGAAAATGCAAAGGAACCTCAGGCTCTAGTACTAAAAGTCAAAGGGCACAGTGAAAAAATGGGACTAAAATTAAGTATAAAGAAGATCAAATTAATGACAACAGGTAGAACAATCAGCCTTAGAATTGACAATGAAGATATCGAAGTGGTGGATAGCTTCTGCCTTTTAGGATCAACCATCAACAGCAAAGGAACAAGCAATCAAGAAATATGCCACAGACTAGCATGTGGTAGAGCAACCATGAAGGCCAGGCCTTGGAAAAGATATTCAAATGGCAGGATATGTCTATACCTACAAAGATCAGAGCTGTGCAAGTCATGGTTTTACCTATGACACTCTATGGATGCATAAACTGGACTTTAAAGAAGCAGGATAGGAAGAGTATTGACAGATTTGAACTTTGGTGTTAGAGAAGACTCCTGAGAATACCATGGATAGCCAAGAAAACAAAACAAATGGATCATAGAACAAATCAACTTCTCACTTCAGGCACAAATGACAAGGCTCAAATTATCCTACTTCAGAGCACATTAGAGCTCTCTGGAAAAGGCTCTAATGCTGGGAAAAGTGGAGGGAAATAGTGGAAGAGGATGACCAGCAGCAAAGTGGATGGACTCAGTTACAGTGCTGATGAGTACGCTGTTGGGAGACTTGAAAGAACAGGCTAGGGATAGATCATCATGAAGAAAATCTATGTGGTCACTAGGAGTTGAAAATGATTTGATGGCACATAATCGATCAACGATATACAGTGCATTCAGAAAGTATGCAGACCCCCTTCACTTTTTTCAATTTTGTTATGTTGCAACCTGATACTACAATCGTTCAAATTCATTTTTTTTCTCATTAATCTACACTCAGTACCCCATAATGACAAAGTGAAAACAGAAGTTTAGAAATGTCTGTAAATTTATTAAAAAGAAAAAACTGAAATATCACATGTACTTAAGTATTCAGACCCTTTACTCAGTACTTTGTTGAAGCACCTTTGGCAGCAATTACAACCTCAAGTCTTTTTCGGTATGACGCAACAAGCTTTGCACACCTGGATTGGGGGATTTTCTGCCATTCTTCTTTGCAAATCCTCTCAAGCTCAATCAGGTTGGATGGGGACTGTCGGTGGACAGCCATTGTCAGGTCTCTCCAGAGATGTTCAATAGGGTTCAAGTCAGGGCTCTGGCTGGGCCACTCTAGGACATTCACAGAGCTGTCCCTAAGCCATTCCTGTGTTGTCTTGGCTGTGTGCTTAGGATCATTGTCATGTTGGAAGGTGAACCTTTGGCCCAGGCTGAGGTCCTGAGCGCTGTGGAACAGGTTTTCATTGAGGATATCTCTGCTCCATTCAGCTTTCCCTCAAGCCTGACCAGTCTCCCAGTCCCTGCTGCTGAAAAACACCCCCACAGCATGATGCTGCCACCCCCATGCTTCACTGTTGGGATAGTATTGGGCAGGTGATGAGCAGAGCCTGGTTTCCTCCAGACATAACATTTAGAATTGAGGCCAAACAGTTCAATCTTGATTTCATCAGACCAGAGAATCTTGTTCCTCACAGTCTGAGAGTCTTTCAGGTGTTTTTTTGCAAACTCCAAGCGGGCTTTCATGTGTTTTGCACTGAGGAGAGGCTTCCGCCTAGCCACTCTGCCATAAAGCCCAGATCAGTGGAGGGCTGCAGTGATGGTTGTCCTTCTGGAACTTTGTCCCACCTCCACAGAGGATCTCTGGAGCTCAGCCAGAGTGACCATCAGGTTCTTGGTCACCTCTCTTACTGAGGCTCTTCTCTCCCGATTGCTCAGTTTTGCCAGGCGACCAGCTCCTGGAAGAGTCCTGGTTGTGCCAAACTTCTTCCATTTGAGAATTATGGAGGCCACTGTGCTCTTGGGAACCTTCAGTGCAACAGACATTTTTTTGTAGCCTTCCCCAGATTTGTGCCTTGCAATAATCCTGTCTCTGAGCTCTGCAGGCAGTTCCTTTGACCTCATGGCTTTTGCTCTGATACAGTATGCATTGTCAGCTGTGAGGCCTTCTATAGAGAGGGGTGTGCCTTTCCAAATCATGTCCAATCAATTTAATTTACCACAGGTGGACTCCAGTCAAGGTGTAGAAACAGCCCAGCAACAATCAAGAGAAATGGGAGGCACTGAGCTAAATTTCAAATGTTGTTGCAAAGAGTCTGAATGCTTATGCCAATGTGGTATTTCAATTTTCCTTTTTCATACATTTGTAAACATTTCTAAAATTCTGTTTTCACTTTGTCATTATGGGGTACTGAGTGTAGATTAATGAGAAAAAAAAATGAATTTGAACGATTGTAGTATCAGGCTGCAACATAACAAAATTGAAAAAAGTGAAGGGAGTCTGAATACTTTCCGAATGCACTATATATAACGTATTTTCTTCTGGTTGTTCAGAAAAAGAAATTATTTTGCAAAACAAAAACCACAACTATTTATGGGGGAATTAACAATATCCACCTCTCCCTTCTCACAAACACACCTCCTTTCTAAATATACAAAAGGCACAGTTTGGAGTTTCAACACAGGAAATGCTTTCTTCATTTTACCAACAGACAATTCAAAGTAGTAATCTACAAGGCTATAATAAAATGTAACCAACTGAAATTGCAGTTTGAATATCTAGTTAATAAAAGATCCCTCTCTTTTACTTTATTTTTAATACATTCTTTTTAGAGTTCCAAAAATAGTTTTATTTTTATCTTTTATATTTCAAATTTGAACACCGCCCATCTCATGAGGAAGTGACTCTGGGTGGTTAGCTTCATAATTCTGCAGCATATATTACTCACATAATGATTTTCTCCAAGCAGACATGAGTTATCATCAGGATGCTGAATACCAACTATATTTACTTAGAAGCCCAATTTTATCTATATAAAATTAAACACTTGCCTCAAGTAGTATTTTTTGGGGGCGGGGGGGTAAGCTTTCATTTGACAGATGCTGTAATTTCCATGAATTGTGTGACATACTATATAAAATCTAGGCAATATTGAAGAGCACTCAGGGTTTAATCTCACTATGGCAAGAAGATTCAAAAGGGGGCTCAAACATAAATTCTGAACAATTTCTGACTTGATCGCATTAGCTTAGTTTCACAATTCTGCAGTATATATTACTCACATAATGATATTCTCGAAGCAGACATGAGGATCAGGGAGATACTCCTCTATGGTCTGCCAAATAAACAACATTTATTACAGTCTTAAATCACCTGCACATCTTAGTCACAATTTAAGATTAAGAATCACAACAGTTCCTGTGAGGTTGGAATAGAACTATTCTGAGTTTGAAATGCTTCAAATTAAAAATGTTTTAGGATCCCCCAAAATATGCCCCCCCCCCATGAATTATGGCAACAGAACCAAGATCCATAACAATGTAGCAAGTATATGATAAAAAAAAAAACTGTGGGTACAAGAAAAATGTTAACAGTATTACAGAGCCTAAACAATATTATTTATATGAAAATTTAAAAAACTGGGACAATGGGCATCTCTTCTTGAATACCTTGTACTCAGAATCTTATTAATAAGGAGCTACTGAAGCCCACTTTTATTTTTATGAAAACTGTTTTGCAAGTTTTACATTGATATCAGCAATTTTCATCAATATTTGTAATAGCTAATTTACATTAAAGTCTCTTGATTTACCAAACCAAAGCAGAACATAGACCTATATATGTCACAGAGATTAACTCCTTAATATACATATTCACCCATCCAGTAATCCAAGACAAAATACCGATCTTCTGTTGACCTTGATTTACAAAATCCAGTTTCAAGTACAACAGCCCAATTCAACAATAAATACTGATATAAATTTTAGATGCCACAACCAGAATAAAATGTTTGCAAGTACTATCATATCATCAACTGACATTTATCAATAACTAATAATCGGGGAGGGAGGAAGAGAGAGAGAGAGAGATAAAAGTGGCTCTGGTTACGATCAGATTTGGATCCAACATTTAACAACTTTTATTTAAGCAAATATTGTCATCAGGAAGGAAAGGTTTTCCACCAACATTGTAAATACTAATATGTGAAACTAGCCAAATTTATGCAAGTTTTATCACTAAAATAAGTCAGAGTTTTTAAAGCCACTGTTAAGTACAATTCTCCCCAAGGATTATTCCTTCCACATGTTCAATTATATTCAATACCTAGCACATATTAATTTTTCCAGTAGGTAAACTGCAGTACCAATTGAATAAGTACCTGAATCAAGAAGAGGCAATTGAATAACTGGGAATTTTTTCTAGCACTATTTTCAGCAAACACCCTTAGATGAAATCCATTCAATTCAGTTTTAGTATATGCCAGTATGAAGTTTTCCACAGATGCAAAACATGAACACACAAACACCTATTTCTCCTTTCTCAGTGAGTGGTTCAGGGGGAAACTGAACCCGAAGCTCCTATGTTGTGGAGTGCCTCAAGGAGTGACATTCTTGCCCCTTATAGACAATAACTACATGAGGTTGCTGCATGAGATAATCCACTGATTCAGGGTCAGATATCGTCAATACAGTGATAACACCCAAACATACCACTCAATTCCAGGCCATGCAAGTGATGCTATCAAAGTCTTGCCCCAGCATCTGCAGGTTGTGAGGGTCTAGATATAAAAAAACAAACTCAGATTCAACCCTAGCAAGATTGAGTGGCTACAGGTATTTGGGCCTCACATCTCAGAGATTTTCCAACTTTAGACCTGGATGGAGTTGCACCTCCCCATTCAGGACTGGTGCACAATCTGGGCTTTTGTTGGGGCAGGGCTTGTAGCTTCTGCTCAAAGAGCAGGCGGCAGCTATGGCCAGGAAGGCCTTTGTACAGATCCATCTTGTGTGCCTTTTGAGCATGTTCCTAGACTGTGAGGCCCTTTAGCCAATCAGTCATGCCCTAGTCACATTGTGTGTGGACTACTGCAATGTCCTCTGCATGGGGCTGACCTTGAAGACAAATTGGAAGCTGCAGCTGATTCAGAATGCAACATCACAGGCAGTAATGGGCATGCCACAGTATCTTCACATAATATCACTGTTCCAAAACCCACAATAGTTACCAGTTGGCTTCCAGATGCAATTCAAAGTACTGGTCCCCACCTATTGACACCTTTATGGCTTAGGGCCTGGCTATCTGAGCGATTGTCTATGTCTGATAGTTTCTGCCCATCCTGTACAATCAGAGTTGGCATGGTCCAGGTCCCACCAATTAAACAATGTCATTTGACAGGATAGAATTTAGAGTCATATTCTATCACTTTTACATTCTAAACAAAAATCATCAGTTGTTTTCCACTGTTTTAATGAAAAGTTTCTTTTCATTTTACCCCAAATATTCAATCTCAAGACCTGATTCAAAGTTACATTATTAATGGTCAGTCTTGCATGCATTCCTTCTATATTCCCCCTGCCTTTCTTCCAGTATAGTACTTGATTGGTAGCAAATCATAGTTTGCCATTATATTCAAAATTGAGATTTTGACCTGCCAATGAAGAATTGATCCTGGATTTGCAAGCATAGCACTTTTTCCCATTCTATCTACTTCCTCCAGTTACACAAGAATGGGAATGTGCATAAACATCACTATCATCAAGTGCAGAAAGATCAATTCTATATATTTAAAAAGGAAACTATTTATATATGTATGATTCATATCCAATATCTTATATATTTAGCACATGTATTATATATATAGTATTATACTTATATAGTATTTGCTGTTTTGAATTTTTTATTAAAACCAAAGTATCACTTGTAAATCTTGCACATTTCTTAAACAAATCTGATTACTATATACTTATAGCACACTTATACTATATTATATAGTATTATATTGTATACAAATACTATATTTATATAGTATTTGCACATGTCACTATATGAGTTGCAGCCTTCAGACTACAAGCATGACACTCTCAGTGTTTTAGTGTACAGTACTTGACAGCAGAGTCTGTGGGAAGGGCAAGAGGGGGTTAGACTGACAAAAGTGGCTTGCCGCACAAGTCCTGCCCCTCTTCTACATGCCTCTGGACACTGTCAGTATTAGACAGATTGAAACAAAACAAACAATTCCACTATTATATATGTACCTTTTAGTGCACCTGAACAGTTATAGAGAATTCTATACATATCTGACACAAGAAGCAATTTTTTTGAATCAGTCTCCCCAAGCTAACTAAATCTGTTACCATGAACTCTCAAAAACCTATGAACTGAGTCAAGAGTTTGTCCTACATTTACTCAGGATGAAAATTTTTTAAATGACATGACTGTGTATTACTTCATATTTGGCCTATGAAATAAAGATACAAAAAGAATCAAAGTGTGATTTACAAAACCTCTGTGAAAATAGACCACACTAGCCAATGGAA
Organism: Liasis olivaceus; assembly: GCA_030867105.1. NCBI lineage: Eukaryota > Metazoa > Chordata > Lepidosauria > Squamata > Pythonidae > Liasis > Liasis olivaceus. Next base: position 68,830,509 of record CM061349.1, read on the forward strand.
AATTCCTGGGAAATGGGGAGGGAGTGGGGACATAGCTGCCCAAGGTAACTTTGGGCTAGTCTGGGCGTCTTCTCTCTGGAGAAGTAATTGCAGAAGGCTGTAACTATTTATTAAGTTATGGGCTTGCCACAGATACTTACCTATTCACAATCCCCCACAGAGATGGGGAAAGGAAAAACAAATTATGTATTTGTTATTGTTCTTCAAGTACTTTTTTCCATAACACAGCAGTCTGTGTGTAAAAGTTAAAAGTATATTTTGCAAAGTTAAGTCATAAAGATGATGCACAAATCAAGTATCAGCTCCACATTCTCTGACAGTACCATCACCCCTTGAAGTATCACATGTAATTGTATTCAACAGCTATTATCAGGATGGACTGATTAAATCAAAGAAAAGGACTGTTTTGAATTTTTTATTTAAACCAAAGTATCACTTGCATATTTCTTAAACAAATCTTATCACTAAAATGTATTACAGGTACTTCCCAAATTACAACCTTTCATTGAGTGACTGTTCGAAGTTACAATGGTGCTGAAAAAAGTGACTTACAACTGGTCCTTGCACTTACGACCATCACAGCATCACCATGGTCACGTGATCAAAATTCAGGCGCTTGGAAACCAGCATGTATTTATGACGGTTGCAGCATCCCAAGGTCACGTGATTTCCATTTGCAGCCTTCCCAGGGGGCTTCCAACAAGCAAAGTCAATGGAGGAAGTTGGACTCACTTAACAACCACATGATTTGCTTAACAACCACTGCGATAAAGGCAAAAAAGGTCATAAAATCTGGTGCAATTCACTTAACAACTGCATCACTTAGCGACAGCTGTTCTGGATCCAATTGTGGTCGTAAGTCAAGGACTACCTATGAGGTATAATTCTACATATTTATAACATCAAATAATGGATACTTTGTGGTAATTTTGAACATAATTCCTTCTCATTTAAAAAATAGTATTCATTAGCTTTGTCAGGCTGCAGTTGCAGCTCATTAGGAATCTCCACTCTATTATTTCTTCTAACTCCTCCTCTAATACTTTGTTTCCTAGGTTCTCTGTCTTAATTAATTCCTAGGCTTTGTTTGGCTTAACTTGCTACATAAGTAAAGAACAATAACAATCTTCTCAAACCTGTGACTCTAGTCAGAAAGCATAAAGATTCCACAAATCTAAAAAAGAGCTTTAAGTTGAACTATACTTCTTTTCATAAACTGAGAAATAACTGCCCAGGTTTAACTGGTATATACTCAAGTGAGATTGTGATATTTAATAGTATTTTTTTTAATAAATGAGCAATTTATTTAAAAACTTGCAGACTTTTATCAATCTTGGATAATATAATAAAATAGTAAACATGCCAGGTGAGGGTTTCACTACTTCCAGAAAAGCCCTTGAAATTTTTCCAAACATTTGCACAGCGGTTATGATTTTCCTATGAGATACTGGTGAAAGGTGGCAAACTAACCAGCTCTGAAGGCCTAAGAGATCTGATACAGACTGAGTAGCCTGACAACTTGGATGAGGGCACATTCCAAGGCTTTGGGGATCATCTAAAGCATGGAAGTCGACTAAATAAATTTTAAAAATCTGGAATAGCATGAATACCATCAAATACAAAAATGATGGATCTCAGATTTTTCCCAAATTGTTATCTACAGATGAACTGCATTTTTACAGCTCATTAAAAATGAAAAAAAATTAAGAACTTTTAAAAAGTCTGCTGGTTTAGACTGAGCCAGATATTTCAGTATAATACCACCAACTGGCAATCACATAATTTTCAAAACTGAGATGTTTCTATTCCCTTTATAATATTGCCATTCTGATGTCCTAAACAATGTAATCAATACAATAAAAGTAAAGATGTCCCAGAGAAAGTAGTATGTTAAACAGTTAATCCAGAAAAATAGGTCTTGAAAAACTGACATGATTAACAAATTGTTATTAGAACCTTTATTTCCATTTTACTTATATTTATAGCCCACCATTTCTCTAAGAGCTCAAGGCAGCCTACATAGTTCTAAGGGCAAAAGGGATCAAAGCAGCAGTTAAAACACTGAAAGGAAAAAAAGGCTACTGTGTTCTTATCAGAGTCTGTGTTTATACCTTTCAGACAGTGGGATAAGATTATTCAGTTTGTTATTACATTTCAGAGCTTTCCTTGAGGAAGGCATAATCTGAAATACATAGGAAAGAAAAAAGAATAAACACAGATTCTGATAAGAATACAACAGCCGTTTTGTTTTTTGCTTGCATCTTACGTAGTTCTCATCACTTCCATGTAAAGAGTACTTCACTTAAAATATAACTCTTTATTTCAAATTGTCTGGTGGAAGCAATGATGAATGAGAGTCCATTCATCTTCACAATGACAAATGAAGGTCTACCTGCCTGATTATAAAACTGCCTTATGATGATGATCTGCAATAGAGGCCCTTTATCCCATATCAGGAATATGCCATTCAAAGAGATCATCTGTTAATATTGTAGGAGTGGATCTTCTCTTGAATTAGTCCCAAATGTTGGGATGCTCTTTGTTCAGTTAAGATTAGTTTTCACTCTCCAAGCATTTGGAAAAGGATTTAAGATACATCATTATAAATCAGTTGTTTTTAAATCATATACTTTTGATTGTATGTGTTATTACTTATCTGCTGTATATCATAATGATAACTTTTGTGAAAAGGTGGTATTATTAATAGCAGGACTGCTATGAGTATGGTTTACAATGGAGAAAGGGATTCATATACAGGCACTCTGGTGCTGCAAACTAACAAAAAGGCGGCCATCTTTATGAAGCAAGCTAATCTAGTTTGAAAAAAGGACATTTGGGGCTATATGCCTATATTTTCGTGTAGGCAAATATTGCTAACGGTCTGTGATAAAACAGATATTCCTCTTACCACCTTCGTTACTATCTCAAGAGCCAAACCTTAACATAGATGCTTCTTTATCAGCACTGCTGGTTATGGTAATGTTCACCCTACTCTGAAAACTGTAATAAAATTTATTAGAATGCAAAAGATTGGGAAAAAGAGGTATAAAGGATTTATAGTATTGGAAGCTTTATTGCATACTTCTTTCTTAAATGAACTTAGCATGGCTTTCATACAACAAATTATTATATTGAGTCACTGTACTCCCAAGATTTTTCCCAATTATCCACTAACATCTCAAACCCCACCACTGTCTGTGAAATTAGGATACACTGATTTTGGTCCCAAAATATTCCACTTTAAACTTACTTGGACAGAGCCATATTTGCCATATATTGCTAATCTGGAGAAATTTACAATCTGCTTTCACTTCAATAATTTGTTGACATCTGGTTTTTGGGTATTTCAGTAACCATGCTTAACCAAAAATTATTTATATATGAGAAACACAGATCCCAGATTCCTACTTCTTATTTTACTCTATTATGGAACCTCTCTACTACACCCTTTGATGTTATTCTTTATTACTAATCCATAATTGCTCTCTGTTAGGTCCATTTTGCCTTGAGTTTCAAATTTTATTCAGAGTCCATGTGTGGCATGACAGCTAGTTCTAGCAACATTACAAGCAAGCACCCTGAAACCAAACTAATCTGTTGCCATAACAAGGAACAGAGAAGGTTCTTCTTTATTTCCAGATGCAAGATGCTGTTGCCCCATGCAGGTAGGACCAAACGTTTAACAGAATTCAGTATTTTAAAATTTTAAAAGTCTAAAAGAATACACTTTGAATTCAGTATTCAGGACATTAATGTTACATTTTACAGTACCTAGAATTCTTTAATAATGGCTTTCTATTACTTGCAGTTAACTTACTTATCATAGACCTAAATTCTTGAATCACTGCCTGCTAAGTACGACAGGTGGAGAGAATTCAAAAAACGTTTTAAAAAGCCAAATATAGCCCAATCCTCACTGGTGCTCCTAAAGAATTCCAAAAGGTTTGAATTAAATTTGGATACTAAAAATTAAAAATACAGAGGTCACAAATATATCAAAGGAAGTCTGTTTAATTCAGCCAATGAAAAGCCAGATAATTTGGACTTATTCAAATATTTCTTCTATAATGTATTGTTGGTAGTCTGTCCTAAATTACTCATTAATGCTTCATCTATCAAAGGATTTCAACACATTTAGAATATACTTGAGGTATTCTAAATTAATAATGTATTTTTAAAGACTAAATAAAGCACCTTCAAGAAAAACAACATGGTTTGTAACAACAGATTAATGTATCAAATACATACATACCACCAGCGTATTCACTTTCAGGGAAAGCAATATTATGGGAACACAAATATTGAGTAAGAAATTTTAAGCCAAATAAATTAAAAGACATGTGATAAGGCATGAGAAATTTACCTAAAATTACTTTACACTAAGACCATTCACCACACCTCTCTATACCTTCCTAGCATTGCAAATTATCTTTGCTTCCACCATGTCAATATACCACTTTGTGCACTGCCTTTTGTTCCTTGAACTTCTTAACTCCTTCTCTGTTTTAGAATTTCATCAACTCCATCCAACCATGGCTTTCAGTCTTCACCTTCCTTTCAATTCATTCATCCTTCCTTCATATAATCATTTTGCAATTTGATCCTCATTCTCTCCATATGACCAAATTACATTAATATATTTCTTTCATACTGTTCACTCACTTCTGAGTTCAATCTATATTCATTCAGCACCCAAGTTTCTTGCCCTTAACTTTCATCTTTTACTACACAGTTTTTAAGTAGTGTATTCCTGCTAGAATGAAACTTAAATAAAACTTACTTTTATGACTTCTCCAACTTCTACTTCCATATAACAAAGTGGGTAGAAGTATATTTTACACACAGCCATTTTGCATCCTTTGATCAATATTCATTCCTCACCCCCCCCATATAATATCCGCTATCAGCATTTGTGTGTCTTAAATCTATCCATCCATTTTCCCATCTTCATTAAACATTCTACCAATGTACATACATTTGTCTAGTCTGTCTAGTTTTTCACTATTTGTAACTTGTACCTGTTTTTCAAATGCAACTACCTTGGTCTTTGATACATTTTTTTTAGTTCCATGCTCCTCACTGCATCATACAGTCCAATATTCACTGCAAACCAATTGGGTTCTCAGTCAATAGCTTGGTATCATCTGCATTTAAAAGTACACATTCATTTATATTCCAAACATTAATATCATTAACAATACCACAAGCATTCCTTATATCCATAAATACATTAAACAATCAAATGGACATCATACATTCTTGTCTTATTTTCTGTTCCATGTTGAACCATTCACTAAGCATTCCATTTATTCCCACATGTGCTTTACTTCCTTCATATACTGCTCTTACTGCATTCAGGAATGGACCTCCAACTCCATTTTCATGCAAACTTTCTTTAATTCAAGCCTATTAATTTTATCAGACACTTTTTGTAAATCAGCAAATGTACAAACTTTCTCACATTCACACATTTCTCAATGGCTTACCAAAAAACAAAACTTGTGTCTGTACTCTCCCTTCCTAGCAAAAAGCAGAACTGCACTTCCCAAACTTTGTTCATTGCTATGTTTTGTGACACCTTTAAATCAGAACTTTACCAAATACTTTTCCAGGCACATTTAACAAAGTATCACCTCCCTCCAACCCCCAACATTCATTCTTGTTACCTTTTCCTTTATGTAAGTGAAATATAATAGCTTTCTTCCAATTATCAGGCACAGATGCAGACTTCACACACACATTAAATTGGGCACACAGCCATTCCATAAACAAAGCAAAACTGTATTTTAACATTTCTCCAGTTACACCATCTATACCTACCATTTTTCAAATTCCCAGAGCATTTATAATTTCCTTGTCATCAATTTTTTCCTTGGGAACTAATGTTTACAGCACTTATTTCAATTCCACTCTTCAAAATATCATTTTAATTCCCTTATAAATTATAAAATACACCTTTCAATATGCCCTCAATTCAATTTCATCCCAAATTACAGCGTCATTTTAATTTTTAATTCCATTCAGACTGCTGGAGACTCCTTGTTTAATCTTCTTCACCCATTTTAGATCTACACTCATTTGTTTGTATGAATAAACTAACACTTAAATCACATGTTCAAAACATCTGTCTAAGTAGCTACTCACAAAAAATTCATCATTTTCTTTCATTATTGAGTCTCCAAATGTCTAATCAGTATTTTGGTATTCTCATCTTATTTGTATTCATCAATTTATGTCATCTTACAGAATAATTTTTCTCCTGAATCTCATTCATTCAGAATGCACTTTTTTTGCGTGCAAAACTTAACTTTGGTTCTTCCATTATCACCATTCACTGGAGCAGTTTTAGGACTTGTGTGGAGAATAGATCACATTTTAGGTCATATTTATGGAGAAATATTGGAAATTCAAAAGGGTTCATAAACTTTTAAGCACCACTGTAGTTGTTTTACTGGTTTATTTATAGGGGCATCTAAACATGTTTCACTTCTAATAAATTACCACTGGCCAAGAAGACAGAAAAGCTAATACAGGTAGTCCTCGACTTACAATGGCAATTGGGACTAGAATTTCCATCATTAAGTGATGCGGTCAGAAAACATGACTGCATTGCTTAGCAATGGCAATCCCTGCAGTCCCGGTTGCCATCATTAACTGAGTCCCACTGTCATTGGACGAGGCAACTTCCTGCCAGCTTCCCACAACCAAAGTCGGTGGGGAAGCCAGCAGGAAGCTGCAAGTCCCAAGCCCACAGGCAGGTAAGTGGCTGCCAGGTGGGGGAGGGAGCAAAGGGGTGCACGGGGGTGCAGGGGAAGATGCACTAGAAGTGCCATGTGGGTTGGGGAGGGTGTGTGTGGTGTGCACGGGGGTGAGCAGGTGAGCGAGAGGCACAGGTCAGGGAAGGGAGGGTCAAGGGGGTGTGAAGAGGTGCACAAGAGGCATGGTGTGGGTCAGAGGGTACGTGGGGGTCTGACAGGGTGCACAAGCAGCACAATGTGGGTCGGGGAGGATCAAGGAGAGTACACAGGGGTGCAAGAGGGTGCACGAGGCATGGGTCGGGGGGGCAAGAGTCGCAGTGCAGGTCAGGGAGGCTGCACAAGGGTGCGAGGGGGTGTGTGAGAGGCACCATGCAGAACAGGGACAGTGTACAGGGGTGTGCATGAGGTACAGTGTAGGTTGAGGAAGATGCATAGCAAGGGTTAGGGAGGGTACATGGGGGTGCGAGGGAGGTGCAGTGAGGGTCAGGGAGGGTGCATGAGGGTGGGCGAGTGGCCAGCGCAGTGCAAACATAAAGGTGCTGGTGGAGGGTGCATGGGTAGGGAGACTTACCCCAGCAACTTGCAACCTTCCCTGCCGGCTTCCCCACTGACTTTTTGGGAAAGCTGGCAGGGAACACTGCAAATGGCAATCACTTGATCACAGGTGCTTGGCAACCGGTCATAAGAGCGAACAGGTTGCCAAGCACCCAGATCACGATCACATGACTGCAGAGATGCTGAGGCAACTGGACCTTGAGGACCAGTCATAATCACCACTCGTTCAGCACCATTGTGACTTGGAACAGTCACTGACCGAACAGTCGTAGGTTGAGTACTACCTATAAATAGTGAGAAGAAAAAAGTACAACTGCTTATAGAACATTAACTGGATTAGACCAATATAGGAGAGAGTGAGTAACTGTTACTGTTTCCCTATGAAAGAAAATGAAACCAAACATCACAGTATTACAAATTAGGGCAGTGCAGCACTTTTGATTCAAGAGAGAAATGTAATTTGGAGAGTGCACTAGTTATGTGTGTAGCAGCACCTTAAAGCAGCTGCATGTTATCCAGGCCTCACACAGCTGCACTCTGTAGCTGTCCCATGATCCTGGGAAAAGTCATGTTTGATTAAGGTGTTTTTGACAGGTAGTATATCTATGCCTGTGTTTTCTCAGAATCACATTTCTCCTTTTGAATCCAAAGCACTGCATAGCCCTAGTGCAAAATGATTCTATTCCCCCTAAAAATAAATAGCTACGTTGAAATGCCTGCTTTTCTTCCCCTCAAGAATACATATTTCTTAGATGGTAAGAATTTTGGGAGACAAGGAGGTTCAGAGCACCCAGAGAGCAGCTGTTGTTACAGGTGGTCAGAACAAAGCATGCTAGTGAACAGGAACTGCAGATACTGCATTTTATTATTTATATTTCAACTAACTACATTCCAAGCGCTTAAGATGGGCAATACTAATGAATAATAAGGGTTGTGCAAATAATTTGAAATATATGCTTTATGCTGTGTGAGAATGTGAGCCACACTCCTCTCTTCAATCATTAAAGCATACATGTCTTTTCCAAGCCTCACACAGCTGTTTCAAAAGCTGCTTCCAGCTATCCTGAATGTGTGTTCATGCGCAGCCCCATCACCCTGGGAAAGCAAAGCAGCTATTCATCCACACATGCGCAAACATGAAGACATAGCAATTTCCAAAACAGCCCCATGATCCTTACAAAAGACACAGATACTTTAATCATTTGGTTTAGAGCATGATTTAGTTAACTGAAGAGAAATGCTTTGTTCATACTCCCACACACTGTGAAGCATTCTTCTGAATGCTTACACAGCTGTAATAAAAAGTAAAACCAACAGGCTCGATACTTTCCTAGTAAACCAGAATCATAAGCCAAAACTTTGAGTTATTATACTGGCTTGTTCACAGTATGTAGCCAGAAATCCCAGTATGCATATCTGGTGACCTCTAGATGTTTTTGACTTCAACCCCAATCAGCTTCAGCCATCATGGCTAGGGGAACGAATTGTAAAAGCTGTAATCCTGTAATTTAGCTTACTCTTACACAAAGCAAACTAGGCAGAAGTATGAGGGTTTATATAGCTGCTCTGAAGGCAGTGTCAGTGAGAATAAACAAAACTTAAGAAATAATTGAAAACTTATTTAATAAACAAACTGACTGGTGGAAGAGGTTGTGAACAGATGTTGAAAATGACAATTAGTAAAGTCAGATGGTAAGCCTGTTTTGTTGTAAACCTTATTAACAAATTCTTGATAGAGGTTGTAGCTAATAAACCTTGCTGGATTGAATCTGCCTGGTCTCCTGGAGTTCCCTGGGCTAAACCTGACTTCAATCTTCCCAGACTGGAACTAGTTCCCAGGGTCAGTCAGTAAACACAGCATGCATTCCTCAGGGAGGTGCCAGCCTCATCCTCTTATCTCTTCCCCGCGCTTCAGGAGACGAAAGAGGATTCTTCACTCCCCGACTCTGGCCTTCATAATTCCATTCCATCACAAGTCCCCAGTTCAAGAATGAGTTCCAATTCCCGAAGTCTGTCCTTAAGTCAAGTGTGTATGTAAGCCAGAACAGCGTTATTGTATAATACTGTATAAGTAGTATTGTATAATGAACTCAAACCATTGTGTATTTAACTCAAATTTTGCTACAATAGGCTCCGTTCTTAACTATGGGTCGTCTGTAACCTGGGCATTCTTAACCTGGGGACTACCTGTATTGGCTCAGACCTAAGTTTGGCCCCTCTTTAAGAACCTAATTCTGCATCTTCCAACATGCCAACTGGTGGCCCTGTTCACACAACAAACTTAACCAGTCAGGGAGGAGTCAGAACACTCTAACCTAGTCAAGTGAGTCCAATAACTAATCCATTGGGGGTAATTTTAATTTATAACACCTCAGGTATTGGGGCAAAATTAACTCCCACAGTGAAGTGTGCTGTCCAAACAAGTGTCCCTTTGAACTTGAGATGAGGTCATAGAAAAGGACCCACAGAAAAGAAGGTTCTTTAGGAATGCTGTCACCTTTTTACTACCCTCTCCCATCTGCAGCCACAAGGGGAAATAAAAAAGGAGCATAAAGGAATGGAGGTAGGTAAGCCCCCCCCCCCCACATTCTATTACAATGATGCTGCCACTAATCATATCAGCATAAATTATTATTATTATAAAAGTTTCCTCCAAAGAGGAATAAAACAGAACAGTAGATTGTAATACTTTCCCAGCCTCCTTTGTATCTGGACAAATTTTTAAAGTGACTACTTCCTGGCTGATTGCATCCTTGGAAATCATGTATTTTGGCAATTGTGGAAATGAGTCTGTTAACCAGGAAGTAATTTAAACTGCATGCTCAATAAAAAGTAAATTTCACTGTAGTCAAGTACACTAAATCAGTTTTGGTCATATATTCTAAGTTCATGTATCAGGCTGTAAAAAATATTTTCAATAAAAAGTAGCTTTAAACTGAGAACTTCTGAGAAGAAATTAACAGTCATGATGTAGAATATGATGTTGCTGCCCAGAGTCTACTGGAGTGGGCTGCCATAATTAATTCAATGAAATGAATAAATAACAGTAAAAAAGACTGAATTCTGAAATATCCAGACAAATCAAACATGTTATCAGTTGTGTGATACATTGTATGCAGGCTATGTAAAGTGTTCACTTAGTAACACACTTATTGTAATGGACACGAAATACAATAATAAAATATTACTGTACATGTACATGTACATGTAAAACATAGGGTTTCTTCCCCATCAAACATTTTTATAACAATATAACAGAATCATCAAGCTGGAAACAAACTTATAAGGTTTCAAAGATAGTAGCATAAATTTGAATTTTGTTTTGCTTTGGCACTAGCTCCCCCTCCAGACCAACTTAACACTGTAATTACTTTTTTCATTATATATACCACAGCTAGATAAGCCACAAATACACATTTTTTTTCATATCTTGGCATGATTTCAGTCTCAAAAAATAACATATTTCTTTAAAAAGGAAGTCATTTATATTGCCCTTATCTCCAAAACACTGAAATGTATTCTACTTTATAATAGTATTGACACTCATAGGTTTGTTTTAACAGTAAACAACCTGCCTTCAAACTGGAGAAATACCCACTACATTCAATTATATGTACATTAATCTGCTGCCCTGCAGTCTTATAGCAATCATAGCCTATCAAGAAGTACTCTAATCAGTTTATGACACCTAATTTTTTTAAACAGCCTATGTGGCTACTGACCAGTGTTAATAGAAACTAATCATTTTTCACACACCCAGAGAGAGAGAGAGAGAGAGAAAGGGAGAGAAAGGGAGGGAGAGAAGCTCAAGTAGCAAACCCAAAATAAAAACTGTAAGAATTTACTATAGATTATTTTACACTGAACTTGAAACAAAACTCCACCTTACTCTAGTTGAGGAGAGGACTCAAGGGAATGGATGGCATACATATTCCAAATAAATATATTTAATCCCAAATAATTAAAACCAGTTTGTATATCAGAGCTTAAATATTTAAAACAAACTTTGATTTGATAAGTCAAGTAGTGATCTAAGCCTCTTAACCGTATTCAAAATAGCATAAGAAATAAAAATAACATGAGAAATAAGTGTAGAATTCAACATCAGATAAGAAAGTCCTCACAAAATTCAATCTGAGGCTCTAACCTATACATACTTACCTGGGCATAAATTCCATAGAAATCAATGAAAATTACTTCTGAAAGAGGGAAAGGAGGTTTTCCTTTGGCATTATTCAAGTATATACATCTGCAGAATTCAAATATGAAGTTAAAACAGTTTTAAGCATGCATAAGCAAAACTGTTATTCAAGTTAAACCACATCAGATACTAAATTAATGGATAACACCATGTTTCTTCTTATAAAGTTCTAAGATCTATTTTATCAGCAACTGTAGAAGCAATCTGTAACTATCTACTTCTAATAAATTTAAAGTGTTGTGTTATTTTTCTAATCAATATAATTTTGGAAAACCATGGCAAAAGTCTTGAAGGCATATTCTTTCATGAATAATTATTTGCCATCCTTTTAGCTTATACATGCAAGCTGCTGAAGTCTGAATACATTTTTAAGACTTGGATATTTAAGACATGAAATTATTTTTCTATAACAAATACCAGTAATTGGTATTAAAATTAACAGTCATCATTAAACAATTTAAATTACAAAACATATTCCAAAATCAAACCTTACAGACATTTTAAACAGAATTCTAAACAGCTGCAATCTGCTCCTCAAACACATACCATCAGTTTTATTAGTGTGGATAGTTTCACTAAAAAGAACCACTCCCAAACTGTCAATGGTCAAGTTTTATATGTAAATATTTGCAGACTTAAGGCCGAAAGTGAATTACAGAAGGTGTACACTTCCATATTTACTTCTGAAGTGCTGTCATATTCAGATCAGTAGACAGCAGTGGTCTTGAAAACTTTTCTAGTCAGTGACCATAAAAAAGATGTGGCCTTGAAATGTTAGAGGTCTTTTTAATTCTTCTATATTTTCATGCCATTATTTCCCACCCACCCCCCAAAAAAACTATTCTTGATTATGTTTAAAATACATAGCAGGTTTTTTTTGAAATTCAAATCAGTATGTTAGATTCACTTTGCAGATAGCACAAGTTAAATACAAAGAAAGTGTTATACAGTAAAAGATATCCAAGGACAAATCGCTCTAATTACACAAAGCACAAAAACATCTTAAGTTAGAATGTTGACTAAAACAGATATATTAACAGTTAATCCAGGCCCAAGGAGAGAACCATTCTCTCTGGATATTGATGAACTCAACGTATTTTCTTGACAGGAATCATGAAAAAAGAAAATCCTTAGTATCAATGATCATATCCTTATCCCGTCATTCTGAACAACACACGTTTACTTTCGCTACACACCAGGTGCATTTCCTGGCTCAGGATTTTTCACTTTCTTTTTTAAGGATGCCGGAGAAAAGAAAATCAGAAAAGGGGACGAGAAGAGAGCGCCGCGCTTTTCTCAATGCACTTTTTCTGCATATCCGACCTCCCCTCCCAACCCCCGCGGCGCGCATTCCCCCTCCACACGCGCACACGCAGCTGGCACACCGGCGGCCGATTGTTCCTGCTCTTTCGCAGAGCTCGACGCGACCCTCCCGGGCGCCTCCTGCACGGATGATGCTTGGGGCTTCGGCTCGTGCACGGTCTGTTCCTCCCTGCACCGGGCTCCTGAGCCGCAGTCGCTTTCCGGGATTCAGCGCCCACATAGCAACCGTAAAGCTCCTGCTACCGAGTCATCTGCCTACCTTATCCCTCTGGCCTCAAGCGCCCTCGCTGCCTTACCAGGGAGTCCAGGCCCTGGCCGGGGCGACAACTCTCCTTCCTCCTCGAGAATCCCGTCCCGTGAGAGCTCGGCAGCCTTGGCGGAGGCTGCACATCCCCTCTCCTGCCCTCCCTTCGCGGACGAGAGGCGCCCCCCCCCAAAAGCCGGCGCCGTGAATAACCGCTGTTTCTACGTAAGGCCCACAACGAAGAACGGGTGGAAGCCACCGAAGCCCCAAGCGCAGCATCCTCTCAAGTTTCAGGAGCGTCCCCTTTGGATCCCTCACACGGCCTCGCCTTACCTAAATCCGCGCCGGCAAGCTCGCTTTGGTCCCTGCGCCGGCGAAGCTCCCGCAGTGCCGGGTCTGATGGAGGAGAAGCGGGAGGCGGCGCGCGAGGGGAGAAGGAGATGGAAGCGCGGGAGGGAGCAGCAGGAGGGGGGCGAGAAGACGGAAGCAGGAACCCACCGCCGCTTCGCGGAGCCTCCAGAAGGCTGGAGCCGGGCGAGACGCTGACAGAACGCAGGCGGGGGAGGCGGCGCGCGCAGACACGCTCTCCCGCGCGCCCGAGAGCCTGGCGATATTGGAGGAAGTAATCCGAGCTAAGGAACTGTAAGAAAACGAGGGCGCGCGAGATGGGGAGGGACGCAAGGCCTCGACGCTCGCTGCCTCCAAGAGAGGCTAGACCCGAGGGGGCGTGGACTGGATGCGCGTGCAGGGCGGAAGGCGGCCAATGAGAGAAAAATAGTCTGAAACCTCTATGCAGGCGGAACGTTAGATTCTCGGTCAAGGAGGCAGTAGCGAAAAAGCGTTGGCAGCACGCATGCGTGTTACACCCTCGACGTCGGGGCTCGTTTCCCCGCGCTGCCTGCGCAGCTGGAGGCAACACGTGCGTTCTGGCAGTGAGCGAAGAGGGCTGGGATCGCGCAGCGACTCAGCTGGGGAGGAATATGAAGGGAGTTGCCGGTTATCTCCGATCTACGTGCGGGCGAGAGTTGTGTTGATACTGGCCACAGTGCGTAGCCACCATACCTGGTACCCTTTGACAGGGTTATCTAACTCCCTTCTAAAACTGGCCAAGTTGTCAGCGTCTTGCGGTGGTTGCTTCTTGAGGTTAATGTATACAAGGAAAGCGGTGCTTGCTTTGGAAAAGTTACATCCTTCCTGGAAGAAGTATTTCTGTCCTGCTCATCTGGTTATTAACAAACAAAAATGCAAAACATAAAAATACAATACAGGGGGAAAAATCAGCAAAGTTACTTAAAAAAAATTAAATGGAGAATCGTTCGCTGAATTCTTTCCTCAAAAGGAAGATTTTCATTGATGGCTGAAAGGTGGTTTAGTGAGGAAATGAGGCAGAATTAGTTCCAGAACTAGTCATAGAGAAAATACCTTTTCCTGGTCTGTAACTTAAATGGATCTCTGGAGCTAATGAGATCTATGCTGTGACTTCTAAAATCCCAATACAGTGGCAGATTAATCTGGAGAAGTTGGTTTTTCAGAGTGGTCCTAACCATTCAGAAAATTAACCATCAACAGCAGCACTTTGAATTGTACTTGGGATAAATGGAAGCCAGTGCAGGTGTTTCAGCAGGGAATCCTGCTATATTCTCTAAATAACCCTGTTAACAATATTTATTTGTTAGATTTCTTGGCTGCTTCACTCCCAAGACTGTGCAATAGGCTTCTGTAGCTAAAAATAGACCACATTGCAGTACAGGTGACTTGTAGGGAAATCCTGTATCATTTCCTCTCCTCCCTCACCTCATACCAACACCAAGCCAGGCAACATTAAAAATCACACACTTATTTTTTGCAATTGATATTATTCAAATACTATCTTTGTTATATCCATCCTAACTATGAAAGCAACGCTGTTCCTTCTTTGGTTTTTGTGCCCCGAGTAGTAAACAGTACTGTACAATCTTCTGACCTGAAGTGCCCAGTTCCAGTGCCTCTTGATCTGTGGATGCCTAAGATGTCACCACATAGTTGTTTCATTTCATCTTTCAGTATGTTGAGCCTTCCCATGTACGTTCCATGTTCCTACCAGAATTCTGTCTTTATGGCTTCGGATTTTCTTTCTTGATGGCAGCATCAGCAATTAGACATCCCATAGGCTTTAATCTAACTGTATCATAAACACCATTAGTACTCTGGAAGATCCTCAGCCCTTTCTCAGTAGCATGTTGAAGGCCATCATCCAACACTACATTGTCATTCACTTTATCTTATCTATCCATGTGGTTTTCATTGTAAAATTTGGAAATGGTTTACCATTGTCTTCTCCCACTCTGAATGAAATGAAACCTTTGCAATTGTCACTAAAATGATCATCCACCTCCAGCAGGGGTGGTCTTCATGCCTTGGATGACTCTGTTGGGAGTATATACTCTTGGCATACACTCACAGCATTCTTCACTCCTCTTTCCAGAAACATCTGCCCTCAGCTCCCCAGCCATGATGAGGCAGTGCAGCAAGACTGGGGGGGGGGGGGGGGGTGTCTTCAGTTACTGGTTTCCATTGCATTTACAAAAGTAAATTGTCATATTGATAGAAATGCAGTGAGATTAAGACTTCACTTAAATATATATTTAGACAGTGTCATATAATTGTTCCATTTTGGGAGGAAGCTATTACATGTATTAACTCAATTTTGAGTTAAGATTTACTCTTCTCAAATGTTCACATTCTTTTTAACTGTATTCTTATTGCATGGAAATCGATATCAAGACAAAGAAAGTAGATTCTCTGTGCCCAGCTTATAGCTAAGGGATTTGTTCTTCTGTATTGGAAACATAAACATGTGGTCCCAACTACTCAGTTGTCTGCAGAGTTGATGTTACAAAGATAGACAAAAATGTAATTTTGGTTTCTCTCATTTTTTCCAGCCATAATTTGCCCTGTTTCCATATCTGTTTGAAAGTTTTATGCAGTGTGGACACATTTCTTCTAATACGCACATTTAAGATGAATGGTTGCCTAATATATGTGCTAATTCTCTTTTTGATTTTTTTCCCTTTTTCTGTGTCCATGCTAGATACATTTTTAAAATCATTAAAGTATAAACAGTGAAGGATAACTGCATTATGGCTCACATTTATTGAGGAAGTGCAAATCTGGGAAGCTACTATCAGAAGGAAAACTGAACTAAATGTTCTGCCATCCCTCTCCATCTGAAATTCCACAACATAATTTATATATCTTCAGCATAACTGAAAACACAAGGATAATGCTGCCTTATCTTCTTAAATATTTTGTAGGATTTTATCCAAGTTAGAATTTTGGAAGCAGAAAATTAAGGACCACCTTCACCAGCCTCCCTCCCATTCTGAGATTAGATTGATAGTAATGGGATTGTCTTTTTGATTAGCTATGCCTTGCTTTTGAAGTGTCTTCCCCGGGGTGGTTTGTTTGGTCTCTACTTTATATTCTATTTGGCAACAAACAACCTATTTTTGGTTTGGGTTTTTTTAATTTCTCTGGGCACGTCCCATCATACCTGGGTTTTATCCTGCTGTTATCCTGTTTTTGCTATTTCAGCCTGCTCCAAATTGATTTAAAACTTTTCCTTGCCATTTATTGGTTTTATTATTTTAATTTCATCAGTGAGCCATCCTAAGACAGAAATAAGGAAGGGTGATTTTGTATGACTTTTCTTATGCAGCAATATAAATGTCCAAGAGTCATCTTCTACACAAATTGTTTAGATGATTTGAGCCAAACAAAACAAACAGAACCAGGAAACAGTCTTAATATCAACATTGTGGACAGTTTCCTGAGTTTTGGAGATCTATTCTCACTGAAGCTGTGAGCTGCCATTTTTAATTTCTTGCCTCCTTATGGCTCAGTCCTTAACAGAGGTATTTGTGTTATTCTGTTAGTCATCAGGTTTCTTCTCTATATTCTAATAGCACTAACTCAATTTTGTTGTAAATCAGAAAAAACTATAAAAGTTTTCCTTCAGTTCTGTTTTTAAAGCTGCCCTGACTGTGTTTCAAATATTCCAGAAAAGAAATGCTGGTAATGTTTGAGGCTCCATGTACTAATTTAAAGCCAAACAGGCAAATGCATAAGACATGGAAATGAATACGGGTAATCTTAGCTGCAGTCATCACCGCCTGCAATTACAGTAAAGGCTCTGTAGTGAAATCGTCTCACCCAAGGGAAGTGTGTCTACCTTTACTTACTACTTATTTTCCCAATGTAAAATCAAGTTATTAAATCAATGCCAAGGAGCCAAAGACTGCTTTATGAGAATAATAAAGTTGTTTGAAAAATGCCCTTTGTTATCCTTCATACTGTGCATATGGGTATCTGAGAGAGAGAATTCCATGGAAGGCTGAAATTCTCTATATAAAATATCTGTTATAAAACTATTATTGAGCACATGAGCTATGTGAATTCCAAAAAGGTAACTCATTATGGGAATATTGTATATTACTACATATTTCAATTAATTTGTAAGCTAATCATGAGCATCAATGGCTAGAGCCAATATCAAAATTCAACACTTTCCAGCTGACTCCTGATTTTGTTCCAACTTATAGATTTTGCTAACATATAATTAAATCCTTATTGTATAAACAGATTTGTTCTATCATTTCCACAGACGAAAAATAGTGCACCAAATGAATCTTCCAAGATTAGTCATAAAAATAATGTATTGCACGGATATGTTTGCTATGGGAATTGTCAGGGCTGGACCATCACCACCAATCTGGTATGAACCAAGTCAGGAATCAGGAGCAATAGGGTGAAGCTAATTATCATGGCTAAGAAAAAAGTTAACTGAAAGACAAATGGTCTAACCTGTATTGCGCAAAAATTATGAGAACATATGAAAGGACTATGCCTTGTATCCTGAAACTCTTTGGAGGATGGGCTATTTAATCAATGGCTATTGATACAGAGTAAATAAAATATGTTTTCTGTTCCCATATGGCATCAATGGGAGGAGAGTTCTTTGTACCACAGCTGTGGCTAACATAATGTTGTGCCACTGATATGGGTAAGGTAAAGTATTGAAAAATTACAGGATATACCATATGTGTACTCTCCTGTACTCTTGGTGTTCTGCCCATGACTCAGACTTTCACTACTGATAGATGGATATAGACTTCTGAACTATTTCTCAAGATTCCTCTTCTGGTGTCTATTTTGTATAGCTTCAGGCATCAGCCTATAAACTCGTTTGTTAAAACTTTTTAAAAAGTCAAGAGGTTTATTTGATTTACTGCTTCTATTGTTTTATTTCTTTTGGCTTAAATATAGTTTGATTGTTGTACATCTTGTTGACATAAAGGCCATTACACTCCATATAAACTCCCAAGTGGCTAATAAAATGAACATTAAGGCCCATTTCCAGAAGGATGAAAGAAAGACTATTTAGCATAAAAGTTACTTGGGTATCCAACTCGATAGGAAATTAAGAATACTAGAGCTATAGTCTGGTACAGGCATAGACACATCTAAAATTCTTTAAAGCAGCCACATATTTCTTGGGATTGCATAGGAAAACATGCAGTGCTTTCAAGAGTTGTAGACAGGTACTACATGTTTGTCTTTATGTGCTCTGAAGCACCTTTTTGGCCTAGAATGTGAAATTCTGCATAACCCTAAAAAATACACAATAGGAAGGGGATAGAGGAAACAAATAATGATTGGAGCTATGTTTTTTGCTAAAATTGTTCACAAAGTTACCCCAAAATATGAAGACTGAAACTGAGAAGGGGAACCTGTTCATCTCCAGTTATCATTAGACTACCCATCCCTTCATTAAAATAAATTATGCCTGAGAATTGATTATGCTAACTAGGGCTGATAGGTACAATACTCATCAGCCTATAGATCCCTCTACCATTACCACCCAGACTAAAGAATCTAATCTTTACCCGAAATGGTTCTAGATGTGTGAAAATTAGGCATAGCCAACACTCAAAAGCAGCAGTTATCCATTACACTCTTTTGTTTGTTTGTTTTTAAAGAAACATTAATTTTATGACTCCATTTAGGCAGATTTAGATAGTAATAGCAGGATGGTTAAACTTTTATTACCATGTGTTTTTGTATGCAACTCTGTTCTCCTGTTTCAGATTGTACTGCGGTGTCTACTCTGAATGCTTATGCCTACATGAGGAGGAAACAGTGAAGTGTTGATATCTAGGATGGATGCCAAGAGAAATCGCTGGAATCTATGCTATCTAAAACTTGTTTACACCTTTTGTAAATGCTTGCACATTCAAGACAAAACTAGTCCTTATAACTGGATCTCTCCTGCCAAAATTGCCCTTGATGTTCCTCCTCAATCTTTGTTTGCTTGTGTTAATTTCTCTGTGTTTGTGTTCACATCAGGAGCTGGCAACTATTTTGGCAAATGTGCTACAAGTGAAGCTCAAAATATATGAAGGAGCTACCCTAGTGTACACTACGGTAAATAGCACAAACTCTTCCTCTGCATGCTTTGGAGGGCTGTTGAGACAAGAAGAAACAACAGTACAATATTACAAAGGCAGGCAATAGCCAATCTGATTATACAGTTGCAAGAAAAAGTATGTGAACCTTTTGGAATTTCATGGTGTTCTGCATTAATTTGTCATAAAATGTGATCTGACCGTCATCTAAGTCAACAGTATTGACAAATATAATGTGCCTAAAATAATAACACAAAAACAATTCTGATTCTTCATGTCTTTATTGAGAACAATCATAAAAACCTCATAGTGCTAGTGTAAAAAGTATGTGAACCCTTCAGTTGACCTGAAAAAAGATAACTGGAGTCAGGTGTTAGCATACCTGCCTGGAGTCTTGTTAAGAAAATGAGTTTGGAGGTGTGGACTAGAGCTATGT
The DNA here is from genome assembly GCA_030867105.1 of Liasis olivaceus. Classification (NCBI taxonomy): domain Eukaryota; kingdom Metazoa; phylum Chordata; class Lepidosauria; order Squamata; family Pythonidae; genus Liasis; species Liasis olivaceus. Next base: position 68,850,469 of record CM061349.1, read on the forward strand.
TGATTGATAAAAACCACTCAAACTTTTTGAGTTTGCTCCGCACAAGAAGAATAAGCTTATGTGAGCCATGCCTCACCAAAAAGAGCTTTCAGAGGATCTACGATCAAGAACTGTTGATTTAGATAAAGCTGGAAAGGGTTACAAAGTGATTTCAAAGACCTTAGAAATTCACCAGTCTACAGTTAGGCAAATGATGTACAAATGGAGACACTTTGGGACTGTGGCTACTCTACCAAGAAGTGGGCGCCCAGTCAAAATGACCCCAGGAGCACAACAAAGACTCATCAATGAGGTAAAGAAACAACCCCGAGTGACAGCCAAAGATTTGAAGGCATCATTGGAACTGGCTAACATCTGTGTTCATGAGTCTATAGTACATAAAACATTGAACAAGCAGGGTGTCTATGGCAGGACACCACAAAGGAAGCTGCTGCTTACTACAAAGAACATTGCTGCACGCCTGAAGTTTGCGAAAGAGCACATTGACACTTCACAGCGGTATTGGCAAAACGTTTTATGGACTGATGAAACAAAGATTGAACTATTTGGAAAGAACATGCAGCACTACATCTGGCTTAAAAAGGGCACTGCATATCATCATGAAAACATCATCCCAACCGTAAAGTATGGTGGAGGAAACATCATGATTTGGGCCTGCTTTGCTGCATCAGGGCCTGGCCAGCTTGCAGTCATTGAGGGGAAGATGAATTCCCAAGTGTATCAAAAAATTCTTCAGGATATGTAAGAATGTCTGTACATCAGCTGAAACTCTGTAGAAGTTGGGTGATGCAACAGGACACTGACCCAAAACACCAGAGCAAGTCCACAACAGAATGGCTTTAGAAAAACAAAATCTGCCTTTTGAAGTGGCCAAGTCAGAGCCCAGACCTCAACCCAATAGAGATGCTATGGAATGACTTGAAGAGAGCCATCCACATGAGACGTCCAAAGAATATGACAGAGCTAAAGCAGTTCTGCTAGGAAGAATGGGCTAAAATCCTTCCTGAATGATGTGCAGGTCTGATCCACAGCTACAGGAAGCACCTGGTTGAGGTTATTGCTGCCGGGGGGGGGGGGGGGGGTCAACCAGTTATTGATTCCAAGGGTTCACTTACTTTTTCCACTAGCATTTTGAATGTTGAATGAGTGTGTTCAATAAAGACATGAAGGATCAGAATTGTTTTTGTGTTATTATTTTAGGCACATTATATTTGTCAATACTCTTGATTTAGATGACGGTCAGATCACATTTTATGACAAATTAATGCAGAACACCATGAAATTCCAAAAGGTTCACATACTTTTTCTTGCAACTGTATATAATAGCCAGGACTACATGACTTCCTGCTCACCCTAAGAATGACATATATTGGACCCAAATTTTGTGCTAAGTACATCTGTAAGGCTTACTAAGAGTGAATCCTTGTGGGGAAAAGATTCATCTGTAGCCTCAAATCTACTATCTCTGTCAATAATGATGTATGGTTTTTGCTTATTTTGACAGCTTCATTCGCACAATTCACCTTCATTCTTTTTTTCTTGTTTCTAATAGGCACTGTGGTTTGGGAGATTTTTTTTTTTCCAGACTTTTTAAAGTTTTCAAAAAGATCCATGCAGCCATAAGGGCCATAGAGTTCTAATTTTCTTTAATCAGCATACTAATGTTTCCACTTATTATGCTGCAACTGTGTATTTTAAATGTAAATGTAGAGATTCATCCACAGATTAACCATGGATGTACATAGATGTACACAACTCTGGACTTTGGACAGAATACAAAGATAGGAACTGAAGAAAAGCAAATTGAAAAGAAGGATAGTAAGAATGTTTATCATATACCGTATTTTTCCGTCAATAGGATGCCCCCATGTACAAGACGACCCGCACTTTTGCAACCCAAAATTAAGAAATCAATATTTTAAAGATAGTGCAGAACACACTTTTATTTAGTAATTAGTTAACATTTACCTGATACACTCGGTGGGAGGAGGTCCAAACCATCTCTCTGCAGCTCTATTTCCATGCTCTTTTGCATAACTGATTACATTCAAGCACGAGTGAAACTGCCGATAGCTTGTCTCTGCAAACAGCCTTCCTCTAATTGGTTTGTTCAGCATCAGCTGACATCAGTTACATAAGGCTCGTGATTGGAGGAAGTCTGTTTGGGAGACAAGCTATTTCACTCGTGATTGGAGGCTAGCAATAGGAGGAAGCCTGCCTGCAGAGACAAAGTATGGGCAGTTTTGCAACTGCGAGGTTCTTTCCTTGGCTGACTTCCTTGAATAAGACGCCCTTCAATTTTTAGGGTAAGGATTTTAGAAAAAAAGTATCGTCTTATAGTCGGAAAAATACGGTAATAATAAACAAATGTTTATTTATGTTTATTTATGATCAGTATTACATAAACCAACAAAATCACTCCAAAATATCCTAAGTAAACCAAAAGACCCAGTTGCCCAAGAAGAAAAAACAGGAGTCATCTACAACATACAGTGTAAGGACTGTAACAAACACTACGTAGGACAAACAGGCAGAAGACTAGCAGAACACATCCATGAGCACCAACTAGCAGTCAGAAGACATGATGAAAATTCCTTAATTGCACAACACATGGACCAACTCAACCACAGTTTTAACTGGGAAACTGTCAGCATTTTAGACCAAGCCAAATCCAAATATGCAAGAGAATTCTTGGAAGCCTGGTATTCAGACAAGGCAGCAGTTAACAGACACATAGAGATAAACAGCATCTACATACTATTCAAAAGAGACAAAAGATCAGAAGATCGCCTCACCAGCATTCAATCACCAGCAATCATCTCCAGCAATCATCACCCAGATAAGCAAAGGTCACCACCAGGCACACAATCAAGCAGTCAACATATGCTAATCAATGAACTACCAGAAGAGCAAAACAGAACCCCCACCCCCACCAGCACTGGCAAAGCAGGCCACAGCAGATAAATCGAGAGCAAACCTCATCCCATTTTAGCACTGAATATGTTTCCTAGCTGGGTAATGAAACGTTTGCAAGAAAAGAATCAAGCTCAGAGAACCCCAAGGACTCCACAGTATTACTTTATCATAAGGTAGACAATAAAAGAAAGATATACAGTAGTAGTACAACAGTGCAATTAAAAATAAACAGTTAGGCAATTACTGTATATGGTATAAAAAACAAAGCAATCAGGTAAATCAGGGGCTTCATAAAAGAAAGATAAAGAGTGGCAAATCTTACTAAAAATAGTCCCTGCCAACATATTATTATTATTATTATTATTATTATTACTACTATTATTATTATTATTATTTATTGGATTTCTCCCCCACCCATCTCCCCATATTGATCAAACAGCATACAACATGTATTGATTCTTCTGATAGATTAATCCTGTATGTTCAGAACTGCAACTGTCCAATTTGTAATATACTAGGCAGGATGATGGGCACTGGATTTCTAATACAATATTTTATCAGCATACATAACAGGGAATCATTGCATGTTATTAGTTGTTTGATTGCTGTATCAGTAGGAAATACATTCTCCTACCCTTCATGTGAATTCATGAAGAACTCATTTGTGATATGCTAGCATATAAAATACAAGCAACAAAAAACACTGAGGAGGAATACTTTGTACTGCTGAAGCATAGTATCACTAAGTAATTATGAAGAGAAGGATAAATAAAAGATATTGAGAAGGCCAAAGTCACACAGATTAAGACTCTGCATCAGATTATTGCAGCAATAATTTATAGCCAGAGTGTATTTTCTTCTCCAGACCTGACAATACAGAATGGTGTATTGGCATTCTTCTGAGTTACAGCCCATGGGTGTGGTTGTAACTAGAAACTGGAGTCATCATTCCTAATGTAATCAAATAAAAACTTCATATTAACAGATTCTCATAAACCGGTGTCATCCAGATGTCTCTTGCAGTTTATTTTAGCCTTGCTGGTTGGGAATTCTAGGAGTTCAATCCCAAAATTCTGAGAGAAGCAGCTTGGAGAAGATCAGGGTGATCGTGTCTAATTTAGCAAGAAAAAAGTAGGCTTATGGAAGCATGCATTGTTATTAACAAATCAGTATTAATGGCACTACTATTGTCCTCTATGATGCCTACCTGCCAGGAACACAGTGCAAACAGAATCTTGGCTTCAGTCCTGGCCTGCAGATTTGACCTGGTCCATTATCTAAACTACTCCCATCAGTTTCCTAAAATGGGACAGTGTGATGATCTAGTTCACAGCTACACACAGTGGAACTCACTGAAAATGTGGATACTGCATTGCACAAGGCTCTGTAGCCCTTAAGCATTCAAGTTCTGACAATGCTTCAGCCATTCAGGGTCAGCCCAAAATCAGATGGCACTTTAGGTAAAGAATACCTTTGGCACTCTTCTCAGTGCTTCAGTTTATGAATAGTGTGTTTATAATTGCATATATAGCTCATTTCACGACTTTGCAGCAGACTGTACATGCATGATTGTAGCCCTTTCGTGCAAGACAATAAAACAGCGTATAGCATTCTAATCACTATATAACGTGCATGCCACACACCATTCGCTCAAGTAGGCACTGGGGTGTTGTTGTCTTTTTAAATTCCCTGGGTCACCTGACTCTTGATATGATCTAGTAGTAAAGCCATAAACTGAGACTCCCCTCCTATCCTGAGAAGTAACAGAATAGTGAGACAAACTCATGTTACTGCATGATTATCACCATCATTCCTGGACCAGAGAGAGGATTCCAGGACTGACATCCAAAATCCAGTACCCATTTTAGAGTATATTCGTATTATTCTTCAGCTACTGGTATTCTCTGATTATAGTTTCAGTTGAACAATACACCAGCAGTTTTTTTCAAAAGCAATTCTACATGGGCACATTATCAAACAGCAGGGTGATGACAGATGAAATTAAACACCCTGTCATGAATGTAAAAAAAAAATAAAATTAAACCTAATTTGCAGAGTTGTCAGAATTCTGCTTCCAGTCTGTTCAGATGATACAGAAGGCAAGGATGTCTGATTTCAGAACAGGAGATAATAATTCTGAAGTGCCTTCATTTTGGAACTACTTGTTAGCCATTTCCTCCACTAAAACACCCTTGTTACATAACCATGGCTGGGATACTTAAATATAATCATTTCAGACAAAATGCTTTCATGTGTTCGTAGATTGCTACAATTAGTGTTACTGTAATGGAGCCTTTCCCAGCCAGGCACCCTCTACTTATATTGGGAATGTAATTCTTCAAATCTCACATCTAAAGGGCTCCGGGTTGATAAGATCTTCTAGGATGAAATCATTTTATTTAAACTTTGAAAATATCCGGGGTTAAATTTTGCTGGGTTTTGCTTAAGCATGACCAAATTGGATATTTTTATAATAATAAACACTATGGTCTTTTCCTCAGGAGCAAAAGGATGTGTATATGGTTACCTTTTTTTGTTTCTTGTAACAACCTGGTATAATAGACTGCAAGGTAGTGATGGGTTCAAAATCATCCAGGGGGCTTCATGGTGGAACAAGGTGGAACTTTCATTTTTCTATTCTTTAAGAACAATAAATCCTAGCAACTGCACTATACTAATCTAATACACTGATGTGCATATATTGCATGCATATATTGGAAGTACCCATTGCTTTCCTTTTTTCTGTCAAGAAAAAGGAATTTAAACCACCTCCAGATGTTAAACCACTGTAAACTACATCTATTCTATTTATATCTCCTATTTCCTTGAGAGTTTGAGAACAAGGCTGTGTACATATTTATTACATGAGGTGAATCATGATCCTTGATGAGAACTGATGAATATGAAGCTAATCAGTTACTTCATTCTAGGAGTGACATTTGTAAGCTATAAGGGTGTGGTACAATCAAGCAAACCAATTTAACAGATAAACTTGTTGGGTGGATCTGAAATTACTGCAAACTGTGATGGCACTTTTTTTCTTTCTCTGTTGCATTATTCTGGCCAGCAAGTTTAATAAAAGGCAATATAGTTGACAAAAGAAGTGCCAGTTTTGTTATTTGACTGACTGAGTTTGTTAAGTTACAGCAGAGGCTACTATAAGACCATTTTTGGTCTGTATATTGGGCCTTGATTGCTTTGGCTCCTTTCCCCTGCTGCCCAGTTCATCAGCAACCAGTTGAGTGATGGGAAATAACAGATCAGTACTCTTTGTTAGAATCATAGGGTGGAGAGAAGAGAAGGTTTTAAGCTCTATACTTCCACATTGTTTTGAAACCACCATGCAGATGTCTCTCCTGCCTACTTCCAAATGCTGACAGAATGTAGAAATCTCTATGAATCAATCAATGCTCTTTCTTTAGCTGATCAATACGAAAGCACAAAAATAGTTATTCAGTCTGTATCTCATTCCCTGGGTTAGGAAGAAACCTAGAGAAGCAAGAGTCTCCTCTCCCACAAAAGAAAGGTAGCATCTCCTTCCCCGTACATGAGGGATGGTATTTTGGGAGGGAGGGAGGGAGGGAGGGAGGGAGGGAGGGAAGGAAGGAAGGAAGGAAGGAAGGAAGGAAGGAAGGAAGGAAGGAAGGAAGGAAGGAAGGAAGGAAGGAAGGAAGGAAGGAAGGAAGGAAGGGCAATGTTGTACAGTGAGGTAGCACCAAAAATCACCTTCAAACTGACTCAGGTGTTCAAAATACTTAGTTTTCTCCTGCTTTTCATAGTGACTTAAACTTAGAAAAGTTGAGTCAATTTTCTTAAAATTGTCATTTCGGTAAGAAGGAGATATTCTTACATTTTACTGTGCATGGCTTCTTCTCCGTGACATCTGAAAATGCCATGTACCATTCATTGAGTATGGAAGGGCTTAAGTGCTGTATCTTCTGATACAGCTTAGGTGTATTTCCTGAAGCAACTGGAAAACAAAGTAGGTCAAGTTGTACCGTTTGTTTCCCAATTCATAATCAAACCTCACGTTGAGCATGTATTGTTTCTGAATACACACTGAACTCAACTTAAGATAGTAAATAATATTCTACAGCATTGGAATCAAAATCAGAGGTCAGTAAAGTATTTGACAAAGTAACAGTCTCCCTCAAGAGGCTATCTTTCCCTGATCTTGGAAAGATAAATAAATGAGCGATTTTGCTCTCAGTTTAAATCTTCTTACAGAGAATATGTCATTGCTCACCAGGAAAGAAACTAGTCCTTTCAAAGCTCCATAACGTGTTTAAGCAAAAGATCACCCAAACTATTTGAAGAGATTTCTTTAAAAACAAAAACAAAAACTTAATTTTACTTGAATACTTAATCGTCCTATAAAATACCACACCAGTTAGATTCTTCAATCAATAATAACATAAAACCACAATTCAGTTTCTTAGGTAGCACTCTTATATAGTTCTGCAAATTCAATGTGTGCTTTATCTAATATTTTGGTAAGCTAACTGTCAAATAAAAAAGATTTTATAATGACAGAATAAAAATGATGTGCAGCTCAATCTCAGTTTGAAGGTAAAATGAACCATATTTTTCAGTGCTAGTTATATGCCGAGTGTGCTAGTATATTCCTTTGCTATTGATTTTGCTTGGCCTCTTCAAGCAGTAAGGTGTGAACTATGTCTTATTTAATATTGTATACTAACTTGGAACTCTGGCTAGCTGTTCTCTTAACAAGTTACAGTCATCAACCAAAAAACAAATTCTTAGGAGAAGAACGAATCATGGATTCCACTTTGCACATAATGTTATACCATGGACAGGGACACTAGGAGTATCATTATGTGTGAAGATCAAAGTTTTCATGCTGAATAAACCAGGATTCAGCGACATGACCCCCACAATATTGCTAGATAGCACTCACAGAACCCCAACATTAATTTTTAAAATAAAATTTAAAAGGCCCAGAACTTATGGAATTTTTAGTATGCATAGTGTAAACATTTACTTCATTAGTTGCCTGAAGTATATTAAGCTGAGAAAGACTGCCTTTTGTAAAATGGTAATAGAATTTATTTCCATTTGCAGTAGCTAGTTTAAATCTAATATAAATTTCATTGGCTCTACTTCAGTTTTGATATGTGAGTTTCTTCTTGTCTTTTTCAACAGAAAGTCAAGAAGAGAACATTACAACACAGTTTGTTCATTTGCAGACTGCCGAAATGTATATAAGATAGAAACTTGCTTGGAGTTTTTGCTTGGAGGTTAATTAATTGTGGGCATTAGCCAAAAGTGAAAATGTTTTAATGAAATTGAAGCAGGCTACCATGCTGTTGTAATTGTTTTCTAATGTTACAGAGAAATTGCTCGGCCAAATTATCTAAAGGTTCTTCAGATCATTTACTGCAAAATTCTGCCTAGCTACAGAGAAAATTGAGGAATCAATGAACATTACAGATGAACTATAAAGGCTTATGAACATTTAAAACTCAGGATTGAAATAAGCTTAAATGTAATTTAATCCTTTTATTTAAAACTTGATTGAGGATTAGGGGAGTAGTAATTTCTCATATAGAGAAGGGTCCAGATTAGGGAAGGTTTAATAATGAACTTAGACTAGAGAGAACAGAGTTCAAACTTCTGGGCAAGAATGAATTTACACAGATGGCCTTTAGCAGTTACATGGTCTTTTTAGCTTAATTTACACTGTGACTTGAGAAAATGTCATAATCTTATGACAAAATAAGGGGGGGGGGGATTCAAAAGGAATTAAAGGGGAGAAAAAATCCTTAAAATTATAAGGTGAATCAGAATGCCACAGATGGGTAAGGGAACTGGGATGTTTGATCAATGATGTCATTTTCTAGGTCCATTTCAGCCTGACTTCTAGACTGGCTTGGAGCAGAAGCTGCTTTAGTCACCCACTATGATCTTTCCTTACATGCAAAGGCTTCATGCAGCCTATAGGGGCCTATCCCAGCTTTTTTTTTTTTTTGCCTTCAAACTGATGTATAAGCTGCAACCGTGTATGGCAAGAATAGTGTATCATCAGTTATGCATGCTCTGGGGTTGCAATCAATTGTACGTGGGTTACCTTTAAAGGCAGTATAGAAATTTCAGGCTGTCAAAAATAAGCTGCAAGGTAACTAACTATGAGTGGACCATAGGAGGCCAGCACTTTGTCAGCTACACTGGCTGCTTGTCTATTTTCAGGTCCCAATGAAGATCCCATAGCTGTAATGTATTGTTTCTTTAAGGTAGTTGTAAGTAATTGTGACTCAGCAAATGCACAAATATAAATTAACTTCCTGGCTTTTTACCAAAAAGTTTGCTTCTTAGCTATCCCTGTTCATTCATGTCCTTCAGGCCTTGATCATAAAAGTTTATCTTGAGAAGACTTGGATGCTTCAGGCTTCTTTCATATTTGAGGAAGCAATAAACTTCACAGTGTTGACTTCCAAAGCTCTGAGTGGTTTGAGGTCAAAGTATCTCAAAATTACTTTTATCCATCTGCCTGGGCTCATCCTCCAAGTCTTTCCTCTAGGTACCACAGCCATCTGAAGTGGGGTGAGTGGCTTCCAAAGCTGCCTCAGCTATAGGGCCCAGTCACAGAATGCCCTTCCCAGGCAAAGACATTATTTCCATGCATTTCTATAGTGTGGTACTCATTTGGATGTTAAGTGGCCCACTCTGTACTGGGCCAGTGCATTATATATCTTTCTTATGTTACCTATTTCTTAATTGCATTTAATTGTTCATTGATTTTCTGTTTTTCATATTACTTCTGGAACATTTAAAGAGTTCAGTAACTTCATGATCTTTCCAAAAAACTTTAGTAACTAGAAGACTAAGCAATGACAGATTGACATTAGGGGAAAAGGACTCAGAAATTTAAGTCAATCCTCTACATTATGAGCTATATGCTGGGATTAAAAAAAAAATAGAAATGTTATCATGAAGCCAGATTTTTTAAAATAAGAATCAGCACCATTGTGTTCATTTAGTGTTCACATTTAACTGTCTAGGCAGTACAGGTGCAAGTAGGCTTATCAGGGCTGTGAGCAAAATCCCAGAGAACCTCTTCACGTGCTGCTGTATGTGTGTTGAAAAGAGGTGATATGTGCATTGGAAACACAAGCTGTATTGTCTGAGGACCTTTCTCCAGTTGAAGTTCCATCTGAAAACCAAACCATCAATCCTAGAACTATCAGTTAGGCTCCCATGATGAACCTCATCTCCACTCAACTCTAGGATGCCCTAGTCTCAGATTGAGAACCCTGCAGAACCAGATGTTTTTGCATGATGCTAACCCTTGTCTTCTGATGAGAATTTCTCCAGGGCAACATATTATCTTGCCTCTGTGATGATGCTGATTATCTTCCCTTCATATTATCATGTCCTACCATCTCCTTCCTAATAGGACAACCCCAGAGCTAAATGGGCCTTCAGAGAAGAAGGATTCTATCCTGGTGCTAGGGTCTTTAGAGGTCAACAGAGTCATATAATGCTGATATCTCTCCCCAAACGTCACCCAGGGCAATGTTCCACTCAACATGCCTGGATGGATCTATTGTATCCAGATACACCAAGATTGTATTCCAAATTCCAGGAACGCAGGTAAGAATATATGCCCAAAGCAGGAGACATGCTGAGCGGGTGGCAGCACAATGGTTATCTCTAAATCTTAATCATGAAGAGAAACATGATTTGGATCATGACCCTATTATTACTATGATTATGATTATGATTACTTACTAATACCACTTCTAATGAAAAGCCAAGGATAGGTGAGGCAGAAAATTGCCTATAAAGTGGCTCAGCTGGAGTCTAGCCATTGCTGAAGCAATAATTTTTTTATTATACTTTACACTGGACACTACTACTACTACTCTGAATTTGTATCCTTGTCCCCCCCAAGACTACTCTGAGGAGAGAGGTTTTGATTTACATAGCAGGGTTGATAAAAACAGCTCACACTTACTAGAGCTGGGGGAAAAAAAGAATAATGGGGCTTGAAATGCTACAATTAGAGATCACATGTAGTTTAGCCTAAGCCATTTCTGCTTGCCACAGCTGTAGTTAACAGAGACATCACTGCTGGAAATACTGCTTTACCGATAACAGGAGTGTGTGAGGAAAACATATCATGATATATTAGTGATGGCTGAGTGAATATCTACAAGCCCATTGTTCCTGTAGACTGTTATGTTTTTCTTTAAAAGAACAAACTATACCTATATTAATATGCCCACCTTCTTAGAAGGCTCCGGTATCTGGCGGACATGATATGCACTTATTCATGGATGAGTCACACTATTGCTGATCAGTCAGGTAGTGTGCTTCAAAGAGCTCTTTCATGCTGGGAATTAGCCGAGATGAAGTCATCTTCTTACTCCAAACCTCAAACTTGCAACAGAGGTGCAATAGGGGCCATGTCAAAGAATTACTCCCCAGATGGGTGTGTATCTCTCCAAGTTGTTTAACATTTCTCACTATCCTATTCTTAAGATTACATAAGAGACTCCACTGGGCCATTCCTTGGACCCATGCAGACGGAAGGCTGTGCTCTGTTTTCCAGCACAGATAGCAGCAGAACTGGCTTCTCTATGGAGAGCTCCTTTTCGCTGAAACTAGGCAGATGTTCTTCTAATTGCTTGCTTAAATGTCAATGTGTTTGTCTTGGAGCTTGATTCGCATATACAGTTCCATACAAAAGTTCAGGTGCATCTGGTCAAATTTATGTTTCAAGAATCCCTCAGTGAAAAGAAGCTGACAAAACCTCTACATGATCTTTCTGCAGATTTCTTTCTGCAATAGTTTACAGATTCAGAATGTGCAGATAGTAAATATTAGGTGTAGAAGCTTCACCTACAGTCAGCACCCTATAAAAATTCTTTTAACAGAAATAAGAGCTTCCAAAGATTTCCTATAGCCAGCTAGAAGTTTTTCTAATCTCGCTTTTGGATTTTTTTCCTCCCACTCTTTCTTGTAGTGTTGCATCTATACAGAAGTTACCTTTGACATCTCTTCTCTTGGTGACCTATTCAAAGAAGGGTCAGTGCAAGCTCTGTCAGAGACATCTCAGATTCCCACCCTTAAAAGGCAGGGATGGCTCTGCATTTGAATGTGGGAAGAACCCTCTTTGCGTCCCAGACTCTGAAGGGCAGCCCATTGCAAAGTCAAAGATGGGAGAGGAGACGAGAGACAAATATTGGGGCGCAGGAAGCTCCACTACCTTGCACTAGTTGGAGCCCTCATATGTTCTCCAGGACCAGTAAAGAGGACTTTCCTAATGACAATAAATGAAACAGACATCCTACTTCGTCTGGGTTCTGTGGATATTTTTTCCCCACGGCTGTCTCAGGCAGAACAGAGCATTCCATCGCAGATTACAGATAAATAACATACATATGCATGGCGTATGTATATGCATATACACGGCAATATATACATGGCAACAAGTGCACTGTTGAGAGATCTGAAAGAAGAGGTTAAGGATAGATCATCATGGGGAAAATCTATCTATGTGGTCCCTAGGAGTTGAAAATGACTTGATGGCACATAATCAATCAATCACATAATATCCATATATAAATATTCATCTTGTCTTTCGATGTAAGTAGTATACAGAAGGAGAATAAATAAATAAATAAATAAATAAATAAATAAATAAATAAAATAATCATTGCTATCCCAAGTCAAGGTGCCTTAGTCTTTAAGGTTAGTCAAGTTATTTTGGCATTTATGTGTGCTTCATTCTGGGAATAAAAATAATCCAAATCAATGACTAAGCATTTGTTTTTCTACTTTCATGACAGCCAATTGATTGAGAGAAGCTATCTAGTAATTTACTGTCCTGGCTTTTTTTTTTTTTTTTCCGTCTTAGAATGACCATCTCCAAACAAATAATTCACTTCCAGTTGCAGAGCTCCAAAGAAACTTCTAGGACCTTATATCTCTTCCGTTCATTAATGCACCAGGCACCTACTCCACCTAGTAGTTAGGCCCCAGAAGGAAAAGAACATGATTTTTTATCCAAGCATTACTTCAAACAGTATTTGATTTAATGAAGTAACGGTGTTTTGTTTTGCTTTCCCCTGTTGTGTATGTGCTGTTATTTTCAATCATACTTCGTTTGTTAGTTTCTACTTTAGATGGAATATTTTATTTTTATGACAGTGTTTTTTTTTTGTTTTTTTTTTTAAATGTCTTGAGGATTAAACCTATTTTAAATACACATGTTTGATAGCTTTTTCATATATGAATCGGTATAATAGTTACCCCCTTCATGGATCACTGCCTTGTCGTGGCGAAGGGGCTTGTGTAACTCAGTGAAGCCATGAGCTATACCGTGCAGGGCCACCCAAGACGGACAGGTCATGACAGAGAGTTCTGACAAAATGTGGTCCACTGGAGAAGGAAATGGCAACCCACTCCAGTATCCTTGCCAAGAAAACCCCATGGACAATGTTAAAAGGCTAAAAGATATGACGCCGGAAGATGAGCCCCTCAGGTCGGAAGGTGTCCAATATGCTACTGGGGAAGAGTGGAGGGCAATTCCAAGTAGCTCCAGAAAGAGTGAAGCGGCTGGGCCAAAGCCAAAAGGACGTTCAGCTGTGGATGTATCTGGAAGCGAAAAGAAGGTCCGATGCTGTAAAGAACAATATTGTATAGGTACGTGGAATGTAAGATCCATGAACCAAGGCAAGCTGGATGTGGTCAAACATGAGATGACAAGATTGAACGTCGACATCTTGGGAATCAGCGAATTGAAATGGACGGGAATGGGTGAATTTAATTCAGGTGACCATTATATCTACTACTGTGGGCAAGAAACCCTTAGAAGAAATGGAGTTGCACTCATAGTCAATAAGAGAGTGGGAAAGGCGGTAATGGGGTACAACCTCAAAAACGACAGAATGATCTCAGTGCGTATCCAAGGAAAACCATTCAACATCACCGTAATCCAAGTCTATGCCCCAACCACTGATGCCGAAGAAGCTGAAGTTGACCGGTTCTATGAAGACCTACAACACCTTCTAGAACTAGCACCAAAAAAAGATGTCCTTTTCATCATAGGGGATTGGAATGCTAAAGTAGGAAGTCAAGGAGTAATCGGAATAACAGGCAAGTTTGGCCTTGGAGTACAAAATGAAGCAGGGCAAAGGCTAATAGAGTTCTGTCAAGAGAACAAGCTAGTCATAGCAAACACTCTTTTCCAACAACACAAGAGACGACTCTACACATGGACATCACCAGATGGTCAATACCGAAACCAGATTGATTACATACTTTGCAGCCAAAGATGGAGAAGCTCTATACAGAGGGCAAAAACAAGACCAGGAGCTGACTGTGGCTCAGATCATGAGCTTCTTACTGCAAAATTTAGGCTTAAATTGAAGAATGTAGGGAAAACCACTAGACCACTCAGGTATGACTTAGATCATATTCCATGTGAGTACACAGTGAAGGTGATGAATAGATTTAGAGGATTAGATTTGGTAGACAGAGTGCCTGAAGAACTATGGACGGAGGTCTGTAACATTGTACAAGAGGCAGCAACTAAAACCATCCCAAAGAAAAAGAAATGCAAGAAAGCAAAATGGCTGTCTGATGAGGCTTTACAAATAGCTGTGGAAAGAAGGAATGCGAAAAGCAAGGGTGAAAGGGAAAGATATAAGCAACTGAATGCAGATTTCCAGAGAATAGCAAGGAGAGATAAGAAGGCCTTCTTAAATGAACAATGCAAAGAAATGGAAGAAAACAATAGAATGGGGAAGACTAGAGATCTCTTCAAGAAAATTGGAGATATCAAAGGAACGTTTAGTGCAAAGATGGGCATGATAAAGGACAAAAAAGGCAGGGACCTAACAGAAGCAGAAGAGATTAAGAAGAGGTGGCAAGAATACACAGAAGAACTATACAAGAAAGATCTTAATGTCCCTGATGTCCATGCTGGTGTGGTCACTGACCCTGAGCCAGACATCCTAGAGAGTGAAGTCAAGTGGGCCTTAGGAAGCATTGCTAACAACAAAGCTAGTGGAGATGACAGTATTCCAGCTGAGTTATTTAAAATACTAAAAGACGATGCTGTTAAAGTGCTGCACTCAATATGTCAGCAAGTTTGGAAAACGCAACAGTGGCCACGGGATTGGAAAAGGTCAGTTTACGTTCCAATTCCAAAGAAGGGCAATGCCAAAGAATGCTCAAACTATCGCACAATTGCACTCATTTCACATGCTAGCAAGGTTATGCTCAAAATCCTACAAGCTAGGCTTCAGCAGTACATGAACCGAGAACTACCGGATGTACAAGCTGGGTTTCGAAGAGGCAGAGGAACTAGAGATCAAATTGCCAACATTCGCTGGATCATGGAGAAAGCACGAGAGTTCCAGAAAAGCATCTACTTCTGCTTCATTGACTATGCAAAAGCCTTTGATTGTGTGGATCACAACAAATTGTGGCAAATTCTGAAAGAGATGGGGATACCAGACCACCTTACCTGTCTCCTGAGAAATCTGTATGCGCGCCAAGAAGCAACAGTTAGAACCAGTCATGGAACAACTGATTGGTTCAAAATAGGGAAAGGAGTACGACAAGGCTGTATACTGTCACCCTGCTTATTTAACCTATATGCAGAGTACATCATGAGAAATGCCAGGCTGGAAGAATCACAAGCCGGAATTAAGATTGCAGGGAGAAACATCAATAACCTCAGATATGCAGACGATACCACCCTAATGGCAGAAAGTGAAGAAGAACTAAAGAGCCTCTTGATGAGGGTGAAAGAGGAGAGTGCGAAAGCTGGCTTGAAACTTAACATTAAAAAAACTAAGATCATGGCATCTGGACCCATCAATCCCTGGCAAATAGAAGGGGTAGAAATGGAAGCAGTAACAGACTTCATTTATTTGGGCTCCAAGATCACCGCAGATGGAGACTGCAGCCATGAAATTAAAAGACGCTTGCTCCTTGGGAGGAAAGCTATGGCAAACCTAGGTAGCATATTAAAAAGCAGAGACGTCACTTTGCCGACAAAGATCCGCATAGTCAAAGCTATGGTTTTTCCAGTAGTAATGTATGGCTGCGAGAGCTGGACCATAAAGAAGGCTGAACGCCGAAGAATTGATGCCTTTGAACTGTGGTGCTGGAGAAGACTCTTAAGAGTCCCCTGGACTGCTAGGAGGTCAAACCAGTCAATCTTAAAGGAAATCAACTCTGATTGCTCATTGGAAGGATTGATAATGAAGCTCAAGCTCAGATACTTTGGTCACCTAATGCGAAGAGAGGACTCTTTGGAAAAGACCCTGATGCTGGGAAAGATGGAAGGCAAAAGGAGAAGAGGACGGCAGAGGATGAGATGGCTAGATAGCATCACTGAAGCAATGAGCGTGAAATTGAGCAAACTCAGGGAGGCTGTGAAAGATAGGAAGGCCTGGCGCAATATGGTTCATGGGGTCACGAAGAGTCGGACACGACTTAACGACTGAACAACAACAAAAATAATAGTTACATGAAACAGCAGGTGATTTTGTATCTGCAATGTCCATTCACTGTGAAAAATAATGCTTTATGTTGAACATAAGAAGGCCTCTGCTAGAGCAGGCCAAAGACCTGTCTAGCTCTACATCTTTTTTTGTACTAAAACCAAGTAGTGAAAATACCCTGAAAAAGCAATATGAGACTCGATACAGAAAATGCACAGACAGTGACATATCCCACTGCTGAAAAATGTTGATTGTATAAGAAATTCCTTCAATTTTGAACTCTAAGTACTTTGTGAAAAAACAGTATAAATGTAGGAGTGTGAAAGCTTGAAGAGATAGCATAGATTAGCCTTCCTCAATCTGGCACCCTCCAGGTATAGTTCCCAACACACCTGGATAGTGGGAGTCCAGCATATACAATTCAGCTTTCATGGGCATAGAAGATGACAGCTCAAATTTCCATGAGAGTAGGAATGATAGAGATTCTGAAATCTATTAACACTATAGATAATACTTCCAGTCCTGCATCATTCATATTTTTACCTCTATAAATAATAAAGTTATAATTTCGATAGTTATTTGATTTTGAAAGTGATGTCTCACCCTGGGATATATCATCTCTGTACTGATAGGTGATATCCATCTCCCCAAAGTCTTGAGTGAATCTCCAGAGACCCTCCTAAAGCTGACTCCAAAATTTATTTTTTTAATGTGGTCAAATAGAAAAAAATAAATACCGTATTTTTCCGACTATAAGACGATACTTTTTTCTAAAATCCTTACCCTAAAAATTGAAGGGCGTCTTATTCAAGGAAGTCAGCTGAAGAGAGAACCTCGCTGTTGCAAAACTGCCCATACTTTGTCTCTGCAGGCAGGCTTCCTCCTATTGCTAGCCTCCAATCACGAGTGAAATAGCTTGTCTCCCAAACAGACGTCCTCCAATCACGAGCATTATGTAACTGATGTCAGCTGATGCTGAACAAACCAATTAGAGGAAGGCTGTTTGCAGAGACAAGCTATCGGCAGTTTCACTCGTGCTTGAATGTAATCAATTATGCAAAAGAGCATGGAAATAGAGCTGCAGAGAGATGGTTTGGACCTCCTCCCACTGAGTGTATCAGGTAAATGTTAACTAATTACTAAATAAAAGTGTGTTCTGCACTATCTTTAAAATATTGATTTCTTAATTTTGGGTTGGAAGAATGGGGCTCGTCTTGTACATGGAGGCGTCTTATTGACGGAAAAATACGGTAAGTAAATACATGGAGAAGAATCATATTATTTGAACTTAATCCATTTAAATTAAATTCATTCATTCATTTGAATGTAGTGTTTGTCTAGCATGTCACTCAAAAGCCCACTGCAGACCTCAGTCTCAAACTGTGAAACCCTGTCATATTTTTTTTTCCTTATTATTAATAGTGGGAAAACTAATGACCATTTATTGCAGATAAAGGAATAAAATAAGACATGTATTTCCAGTAGATTATTTCCTTGATACAAAGCCATTTTCTATAGTTCAGAAGTCAATACTGGTACCTTCACTTTTGAAGACCTTCTTGAAGCTGGCAGTTTTGCATAATCAAAGAGAGAAAAATGCATTTGCTTGACCTACAAGGGGTCTCAAATGAAAGTTTACCAGCATGAAAAAGAGAAAAAAGCAGCTGTATTCCTACTGCAATTACAATGATCCAATTTCATGACCACATTACAACCTGACTCTCTTTATGAAAGAAAGGGAAGAGGCCATGTTTGGAGTACACAATCATTCATGAAAAGAATAGTCTGAGTATGTCAAAGGGGAGAGAAGTAAAAGAAACAGATAAAAAAATGGCCATAGAGAATAACAGCTGCAGAGCAGATGGGAGACAATGGAATTCAATCATAGGTAAGGATATAAACCACATGTACCACAATAGTGAAGAAACAATACATATTAAGAATTAACTGTAGCCTGGTACTTTATGAGAGGTTAAGGAAAAGTTCAACGAGGACATTTTATAGGGGAGAGAACTGGTAAAACTGAATGTAGGGGAGAAAAGGTGGTAGGATATAGTAAAGTTGCTTCTCTCATCTCAGAGATCCTCCTCCCCTGCAGCCCCCATATCCTTCAATCTGCTCTGGGATATTGGGGACCCTGTTAAAGATAATTAATGGAGTGATGAAATGATACTAACCAGAAAGGTAACAATGATGGTGTGTGGAGTTGACTTGGGAGGTTGCCCACCAGAATGGCCACAGATATAGCTCCAGCTGGTCTTGGCTTTAAATGAATATATTTCCCCTTAAGTGAGAGCCAAGTGAGGGCAGGGAAATAATGCCCCAGGTGAGAATGCAGGAAACAGTAAGGCTTTTTTCCCCTGGAGTGAGAGTCTTAGTGGGAGTAGGGGAAAGTAGGTAGTAGGTAGAGACCTGCTAAAAGGCAGCTCAGGGTGGGGAGTTGGGGCAAAAATCAAATTCAGGGGATCCAGAGGAGACACTGAGGATGGTGACAAAGGGGATGCCCTGTGTGTATGATACTTGGCCACCCAGAACAGAAAGAGACTTAGGGAAGGCTTGAGATCATGCCAGGAAGATTGTTGTATGAGGGTAAGTGCTAGACAGGTGATTAGAGAAGAAAAGGAGATGGAAATTTGGTGCCAATCAAATTTAGCCTATCTGTATCTTCCCCTAAACATCAGATAATTGGGAGCCTTGGCCTCAAGCTAGTGTTGTCAGGCTAATGTCTGATCCACCATGCTTCGCCCTGATTTTATTGTTGAGGACAGGCTAGATCTAGCTTGTATCACCAGGATTTGGTTGGATAAGAATGGAGGAGTTCCTCTGTCCAAGATCTGTATTGGTGGAGAAGGAGAGATGGAACCTTTGAGCACTCAGTGCATGTTGCTCAAGGCACGGACTCTCACCCATTTCGTTTAACATCCCAGCAGTGGTGAACTTGCATCAGGGATAGCAACATTGGCTGCATTTGCAGGAGCTGAGGCTTGTTCTCAGAGCCAGCATGTTGAGAGAGAGCTCTTCTTGCACCAGCTGATGGCCCAGCTCATGTCTGTTACTACTACCATTCAGCAGAATATAGGAATAGAATGCAGTCACTTATACATGGCAACATTTAGCTAATCTGAAGTGGATTCTGAAGCTAAGCAGAGTTGAGGTTATTGTTTGGATGGGAGACCACCAGCTAACACCAGGTCTGTCGGCTAGACTGAGAAGTAAAAAAAAAACCTCAGAAGAAAGTAACAAACTATTTCTGTACTGTTGTGAAGAAAACTGTATGATTCCATCCATGCAGTCATTATGTATGGAGCTCAACTGACAGATACTTTATTATAGGTACTGATTAATTTTTGCTTCAGATGAAGAAAGTCGATGATGGTTTGTGAGGAAACATGATCTGTTTGCTTTGTATTGTGAAATTGTTTTCAAAACATACAGAGTTTTTCTTGAAAAATGGAGGAGGAAACGTATTTGTTTCCTAAACTAACTTGGTGCTGTTGTTTCTATTCAGCCACGACATTTTGAATATTTTAGAAGACAAAACATTGGATGAAGGGACAAGAGCCATTTCCTCACCCTGGTGAAGCTAATTTTTATAGTAGGGGCACTGTTTGGATCAAACTAATCCTGGGTGACCTTCTCTTCCCCAGAATTCATTCTATTCTTCAATTAGCCACAGTGAGAAAGAACTGTGTCCTGAGGGCATTAGCATGTTTAATTTCTACAACATACTGGGAGGTTAGTTGCTGTGAGACAACTGGAACTGACACAAATCAAGAGGAGTCCAATTAATCCCATAACTAAAACCAGAAGACTAACATAGAAATGGATATAAATGATGGTCCACTTCTTCTTCCAACAGACACTCAGGAGGTCTAGTTAAATCAAGTCTGGCAACTCAAACCCGCACATATCTCATGGAATCATACATCTGGTTTGGGCCTAAATTCCTCCCTAGAGCAAGGTATGGAGCTGGGAGGCCTGCTTTTAATTCCAAGGACATACAACTCTGCCATATCACACTGTCTTTGAAACAAGGGAGTCTTTAAAATCTAAACGGTCTCATCTTTGCGTGTGGCATATTCAGATTTGACTATGAACTCAGTGACAGTATGACCATCTTGGTTCTTAGCCACTGTCTCCTCCTGACTTGATCAGCAGGCAATGTGAGGGAATGCTAGGAACAATGCTTTTGCCCTTCTCCTTCCACAAATGTAAAAGCAGACATGGAGCTTGCAACCTGAGAATATATATATAAAGACACCTAGAAGAAAGGAATATAAGAAGGTGCCTTACACCAGATCATATTTTGGTCCAAGTGATGAGAAGCAGCTCTCCACCTCAGGCAAAGCTCTTTCTCTACCTGCTGTCTGTCCTTGTGACATGTATAGACATTTCTACAGAGCTGTGGGACCAATTCCTGCCTCCCTCCATGTTCACAACAGAGTGGATTTGGAAAAATAGCAGAAGTTTCAGAATCCTTTTAACTTGAAGAAGATTGCTCCAGTAACTTAGGAAGTAAGTATAAAATGATCTTAACTGAGAACCTTAGAATCCAAATTTTTAAAGAAACTGGGCCTACATAGAAAGATGTACTCCAGATTTCCCCACACACACACACACACACACATGTTTCCCTTGACTACTGTTTTATATATACTCCCATAGCCATGAGCTTCAGCAAAAACCACAGAAATTTCTTTCCATGAGTTAAAAATGCTCATGTAAGATTTATCACCTCAATTGCTGTGATTTTGTTCAAGAACTGTAACAAATGGTCACTCCAACCAGCTTTGGTTAACCTATATGCCAGAAATGTAATGAATGGTTCTTCAGAAAAAATTGCCCTATTTTCTAGAAACCCAGCTTTTAGGTATGAACACATCAAGCTTTATAAGTAGAATAAAATGGATGGTGAGTCAAGAGTCTTGAACTTTGAAGTTGAAAATTGCTTTGGCAATTCAAAAGGTAGTTGGTTGTGCAGGGGATAGGTGGGAAGAGACATTGTCCCAAACAATCCTGCAATGTGGGGTGGGTAGAGGGTTGAATTTTGATCAACCATGGACATGAGCCATAGTAGACTGAACTTATTCAAACTCTCTTTACATTTTGTGAAAAGAAGAATGTTCAAACCAGTGTCCTGGCCAAATTCCATTCTGGGTAATTACATTCAGCCCACCTACACAGATTGGCAGCTACAGAGAAATGCATTGTGTTGTCGAAACTGTAGGGAGACAAAAGAGCATGGGCAAATTAAATCACTGCATGAACAAAGGCTTTTGTCTTAAGCTTTCTCCATGAGAAATGAAAGATCCTTTTTTAAAAGAGTGTCACCAGTGGAAAGCTTCTATGCTACAAATTCAGGACACACTCCTTTGAACTATAGATCAAGGTGTTTTACTCATCTCTTCCTGTTCAAAAAGGGAGATAGAGATAGAGATGAAGGAAAAAATCTATTAGGGAAGGTAAGCAACTTGACTTGCAGGGTGGGGAGGTCATCTCTGAACAAATCAGAGGTTTTGACAAGCAGGGTTAAACTCTTTGTAGGAGATAGGACTTGATTAACCATCTTAAAAATTAAGTCAAGGAACTGGCAACCAGCAAGAACTCTTTGAAAAATAGCAGTAACTTTGTCTGACTGGCTTAGTTTAATTAAGTGGAAGAAAGATTGACAAGTAATTTGTTGGAAATTATGGATACAGCTAAATGAAAAATGTCTTTTATGTCAATTGTCAAGATGCTTTCCTTCTCTTTCCAGATGACTTACATTAGTTCATAGGTAAACAGATGTGATTAGATGCTGCAATCACTTTAGCAATGTGCCATAGTAAAGAAGGAGCTGAATCTAGCACCAATTTGTTAGTACCTCTCAGGATTCTTTCAGCTTCAGTATGCTTAATTTAACTGATTTCCTTAATCCTCATCATATATGGAGAATTCAAGCAAGTGTACATATCGGATAGCAGATTCAATTGAAAACTGAACCTGCATATATTTGTATATGGTTGCACTGTTTGTTACTTGACTTTTTGCCACCAATTATACAGAACTTGTAGTCATTTTTAATAGAATTATATCAAAAATCAGAATTAAAATAGGATGTGTATGCTCCTTTTATTGAGGAATGAGTTTTTAGGCTGAGTTGGAGCCAACTGTGAAGTTGCACCTGGTAACCAGATTCTCTAGCCAAGTATCTCAAACACCAGTATGAACACAACCTGTGTTCACATGTTATAATATGAGATGTGCTTGGTTTTGGCTGGTGTGTTGTATGAACCCAGCTGTTATCGTTGTACACTAAGGTTTATGGCATAGCATGTTGTGCAACTCTAGTCAGTAGTGGCTCAGCGAGATATGCAGATCAGATTGTCCATCTTGCATATCATTTCATGGCATTTTGCCCTTCCTTTTGACAATATCTAAGCAATTACATACAAAGCATCCCAAAGAGATTAGTGGAGTCCAAGGAGTTCCATCCCAATATAGAAATCTGAAACTAATTTTCTACAAAAGCAAAGATTGCAGCTTTCAATTCCATTATTAATATTATGTCCTTGAGCTGATCGCTAAGATTTAAGTGTGATGGGGAGTTAAATGAGTGAAGATGCCATTGTTCTGACCAGTGCTCTCAATCAAGAGATAGAGAGAAAATGCATCATTAGTTTCCATTCTTTTCCGCTCTCTCACCTTTTATGCTGATGAGAATGGGAGGATATGGCTGACACAAATGGGTCATCTCTTATTTCTGTAATTAAGTTATTCATACAACTTGGATTTCCTCATATTATTCAACAAACTGCTTCTGAAATCTAGGGAGAGTGAAATCAAAGGGAAGTTATTTTGAAACAACAGACACAGTGGCAACAGATGCCATTCTTCTGTACACATTTGCTTGCTTCTGTTATTTTGTGATTTTAGTTTACATCCTTGCTGATGTCTTAGGTCGGCATTGCTCTTCTTGCCCCCTGATCCTAGGTAAGATCCTAGCTGTACACACACACACATACACAGAGAGAGAGAGAGAGAGAGAGAGAGAGAGAAAGAGAGAGAGAGAGAGAGAGAGAGAGAGAGAGAGAGAGCTTTAAAGCTTTAAATGGGACTTTAGAACATTTGTTTAAAGTGCAGAAGAAAAAAACAAAAGAAAAAAAGAAGAAGAAAAAAAGAAAGGAAAAAATAGAAGAAACTTCTCCCTTCATCCCCAGCAAGTATAGCCAACATTAGCAACTTATCACTGTATCTTAAAAAACAACCAAATACATCTTCATTCTATACCTCACCCCATTTTCTATAAGTCCATCTCTAAATCTTCAGTTTTCCTTATTAATCAGCAAAAATCCAATTAGAGTTAACAGAAATAACAACTTAATTATTTATATCTCCATTTCCATTTAAACAAATTCCCTCTAATCCTTCTCTTCAGCTACGAAAATAACTATCATCATCGATTCCCAATAAAAAAAATTAATCATCACCAGAAATAATAACCCATTATTTATATATTAAAAATAACAACATAGGTATTACTAATTAATACATTACACCCAATTAAACATTACCAAAAATAATTATCATCATCCATTCCCAGTCAAAAGAACCATTAGATATCACCAGAGATAGTAACCCGTTATTTTAACCAATAAACAAATTTTGTATTTTTTTCTTCTTTCTCCCAGCAATCTTTAAGTCCCACAAGTAAAGTTCTAACATCTGCTTTCTCACATTCTCTTTGTCTCTTCTCTTGAAATTTTTGTCATCTTTATCAGTCCTCTGTAACTCCAGTACAGTAACTCCAGTAGATCCCTTATATTCCAAGATAAGAAAATAATCCACATCACTCTTTTGATTTATTATTTGTATATCTTTTTTAATTTTTAAGTCATCATCCAATTCCATTTGTAAATTCAATATTTCCATCTCTTTCTTGTAAGTTGTAGTTTTTAATTCCACTTTAAAGTCCATTTCATTTTTATTCAATGGGGCTTGTATTAAACAGTTAAATAGCTGATAAACCTCTTGGACCCAAACATCAAACATTTCTGTGGCTGGTGTGGGTCTTCTGGGCTGTGTGGCCATGTTCTGGAATTTTTGTTTCCTAACATTTCGCCAGCATCTGTGACCAGCATCTTCAGAGGGCAGGAGCACAGACAGGAGCAGTTCTCTCTGTGCCCAGGATGATGTGACCCTTTTGTGGGTATTTATAGAGATCAGCGCGGGTGCCTGAAGGGGGGGGTGGGGGGATTTGGGTTAACTAGTGGCTGCTTGTTTTGGTGTCAGAATATGTGTGTATCTTCCTGGGGGTTAGGCAGGGTTTTTTCTTCTATTGAGTTGTTAATGAGTGGCTGCTGAGGGTGATTAGCATGTTCATTGTGTGAATTGTTCACACGTCCTGGTGGTTGAGCTGAGTTCATTGCAGGCTGTATTTTTGCAGGCTGTATTTTTCAGGATTGGTAGCCAGGTTTTGTTGATTTTTAGACTTTCCTCTTTTTTATTGAAACTGTGCTGGTGTTTGTGAATCTCAATGGCTTCCCGGTATAGTCTGGTATAGTGGCTGTTGGTGTTGTCCAGTATCTCTGTGTTTTCAAATAGGATTTTGTGTCCAGTATGCTTGAGAGCATGTTCAGCTACTGCAGATTTTTCTGGTTGCTGTAGTCTGCAGTGTCTTTCGTGTTCTTTTATCCTGGTATGGATGCTGCGTTTTGTGGTCCCGACAATACATCAAACATTTCCTTTAAGCCATCTGGTGCCCTCTAGAGTCCAACCTTCAAAGTTATCCCAGGAGAGAGGATCGTTTAATTAACTTCAAAGTCTTTCTTTAATTCGAATTCATCTGAACCCTTAATCCATTTAAAACCTTTATGAAATCAACACTACAATCACAAGCTGAGGTTTGGTCAGATTTTCAGTCCATAAAAGGCTACATTAATGGTTCTGAGCATGATGGAATCCTGCAACTCCCAGCTGATTGCATGCAACTGCAAAACCATCAGCTTCTGCCATTTACTCACAAAAAGCAGCTGTCTGGAGTACATATGGGTAATCTCAAGATCTTTCCTTAATCCAGAGAGAATTTTAGCAGTCCAGATCCAGCATTCATCTGCCTTTTTGGCCGTAATGCCCCCCACGATCTGCGGAACATCAGTTCACCATTCCTCACCAGAAGTGACTTTCAGCCCCACTAACACTTCTGAGCAGTGTGTTGGAGGCTAAAGTCCCAATTTAGTTGATGGGCCAAGACAAAAAAAAAATTCATTTCATTTACATTGAAAATTAATTAAAATGTAGTACAATTAATAAAACTGCCTTTTATTGATGTACTGAATAATTCTGCCTTTTCACACATTAAACATTATAATTTGGTAATAACTTGAGTGGGGGGCCCCATTCAAAGATCAAGGGCACTGTTTGAGGCCGTATAGTTCATATCAGGTAGCCTTGGTATATGCTTAGTATGTTGTACAAAACCAATCAGTTATGATTAATTCAAAAGAAAACATGATTAAGTAAACCACAGTTTAGCATAATATGTAACCCATCCACAAAATGTCCAACTGCTTAAAAAATTGGCTTACTCTATATGAAGGCTTATTACTTAAATCACAAAGTAACAATTGATTTTAAAACTCAGTATTTCACTGTTGCAGCACTTAGCCAACCTTGGCTCATCTCCAAAAAACTAAGCAGGATCAGACATGATTAACATTTTGGATGAGAGGCCATCAAGAAATCTCAGAACATACTACATGAGTAAGAGGAAAAATTACAGAAAGCAACAATAGAAAACCACTTCAATACTTCCATACTGTTGCTGCCAAGCAATTGCATGGTTTTATCTATGTAGTTGCCAGGTGTTAACCTCAGCTCCCCCTGGGAAGCATTTTGGGGAAAACATACTATGCAAAATACATAGCCACCTAGGCTGAAGTTCAAGAACACAGTCCTGCCCTGGAAATCCCCAGTCAGTCTCACCAAACTCTTTAGAATTGTTATTGGTATCTTCTAAAATCATGTTCCCCATGACTACTTCCGAAAGACTCATGTTCTGTCTTAATTAAGTACAGTGGTACCTAGGTTCACGAATGCATCTGTTCACAAACAATTCGGTTCACGAACAGCTCCGGCCGCAAAAAATTGCCTCCGTTCGCGAACGCCGGATCGGGTGACGAACAGTATCTGTGGCCATTTTCCCTCCCGTGACACATGGTCGCGGCTTCCTGTAGGGAGGGGGACTCTCCCTCCAAGCAGTAACCGCCTCCCCACCCGCCTTCCTGTCCTCCACACCGGGAGTCGCGTCGAGCAAGGTTAGCTTTCTCTCTCTTCGTACTGTACTTTGTGTCACATTTTTGCGGTTTTTTAAAAAAAAAAAAATATGGTTCAGAATGGATTAACCGTATTTACATTGAACCTTATGGGGAAATTTGATTCGGTTCACGACCATTTTGGGTCGCGACCAGAGTCGCGGAACGAATTAAGTTCGTGAACCGAGGTACCACTGTACTTGATTTTTCCAAATACACAGCAAAAACATACATAAAAATGCATACATAACTCTTTGCTGTCCTGATTTTTGCAGCCATGATATGATAGCAATATTCTTCTTCCAACAAAGAGAGGAATAAAAATGATTACAGAAAGATTAGGAACTAATACTTCCTAAAGAGTTTCTTCAAAGTGGACGTTGGCCCTGCCCCCCCCCGCCCCCAAGCTGGAAGGAAGAATGAATAACAATTTGCAGGGAAAAGCTCATGATTTCAGAGGGCTGCATGTGGCCTTGAAGCACCATGCTCTGCCAGACATGGCCATGCATGGATGGAGAGTATGTGGACATAAATAGGTCCACCAGATCAGCAGTGGAAATATCAGGAGCACCACTAGATGGCAGCAAAGAGTGAGAGTTTTCAGTATATCTGATCTCAGCTAATGGCCACCTGGATTTTTGTAGCCAAACCCTAGTAGCTCTAATTTAAGGCTTTATACCTTAAATATATAGTTAGGTACTGAAAATAATCTTTTACAGGTTATTCTTGTATGCAACAGCTTATGTTGAATTTAACTCCTGCAACCCTTGACCACGTCTGTGTCTTGCCCTTTGGACCCTGGTGGTTTACTGTGTGTCTCTTGGAACCCCTGCTTTGC
Source organism: Liasis olivaceus (assembly GCA_030867105.1). Classification (NCBI taxonomy): domain Eukaryota; kingdom Metazoa; phylum Chordata; class Lepidosauria; order Squamata; family Pythonidae; genus Liasis; species Liasis olivaceus. Next base: position 68,877,996 of record CM061349.1, read on the forward strand.
ATGAACCTCATCTCTGCCTTTCCCTTCAAATCCAGCTCACTGATAGCAACTGTATGCTTTCAGAGGGACTAAATTAGTTTAATAGTCTTGCCTTGCAAATTATCTGTTTGCTTTGTTCATTTATGTATGGTGGTAAAGTGAGTGACCTCGGTTAGGAGTTTTACAAGTAGACTTATGTTGCAATAGTAATATTGTTGGGTCAACCAGCAGTAAAGGCAAAAATGAGCTTGTCAAGGGAAGATCATCAGTAAAACAAGATGCTATGATTAGCCAGGGTTGAGACAATGCCGAGGTTTCACACAACACCCAAGTAAATTGTAGCTGCTGACCCAACCAACTACTGGTATAGTAGACAATGATTTGGCTATCTAATGTAGATGTTGACCCAACCAATTGAATTGGCTTAGTAGACCATGATTTGGCTATCTATGAATTAGTGGAAAACCACCATATCTCGGTTGCAAAAACCTGGGCAATCATTATGGCAGTAAAGAGTTAGTGTTTTATGCAGTTCTTGGTTGCCACCTAGTGATCGTTCATTTTTTGCAGCAGAGATATGGAAGCTTGAGGTTAATGTGTTTGCAATTACTACTCACTTGGTGTTAAGCATGTTTTATTGAATAACCTACAGTGGCTCAATTCATATATCATGTTAGGCTAAACTCCAACAAACTCCATTTATGCTTACAGCAATATGTGAACTCAGTCAAAGTTCTTCTCCTTGTGAATCATTTTATATTGAATCATTTACAAGCACTAAGGGCTGAGCAGCACTCTCAGTATCCCAGGAATAGAGACTTTGGGGCAGAATGCAGGGAGAGGTTCTCCTGTATACATCTATTAAAATGCATGAAGTGGTTCAAGAAGACTGCCACGTAGCCCCCACTAATTTAAATGGATCTTGCATGAAAAAAAAAATCTCCCTGGATTGGAGCCTCAGGATTTAATTTCTTCTTTGTGACTGAAATGTTTGAGGATAGTAGATGGCAATGTGCCAGCAACCCAGAAAATACAAAGCAAATCTGCCTAAAGTGTTAATCTGAAATTGTGCCTGGTTAAGTTTTACCCGTCATTTGCCTGATCAGAGGCACTCAAGGAGGGTGATCAGCACTGCTGGGTTGGTCTTTCACTGTAGGAGATGTTTAATTAGCCAATATCACCTAGATTTGCAGATTTTTGCCCTTGAATTGTGTCACTGTTATTTGGGGGCTGAATAATATCTAGCTCTGAGCAGCCATAATTGCTAATTAGCACTCAGCTTTTTCTTTCTAACCCGGTTGTAAAATGCAACAAAAATAAATTATAACAGCAATTATGATCTCCCCTCCTAATGGATCTTTAGTTGTATATGCCATTTTTTCCTTAAAATCTCTCCTTGATAAAGAATATAAATTTTATCAAGAATATAATTAGTAGTATTCTGAATGGCAGCAGACATTAATAAAAATACTTTGCGTGATCTGTGTTTCTTGTTTTATAAATCAGATAGCACAGAAGATGACACATACTGTACAGAAAATAACACAGAGAGAGACAGACGTATGCACATTTACTGAAAATGCTCTTTGGTTGTTTTCCTCCTGTCAGTTTGATATGGCAGCACCAAATTGCCATATTATGTATATTGTCTGCCATTTGGATAGAAGACAGCGGTCAACAGCTTAGGAATACTCATAGTGACAAACTGACCAGTTTCACCTGACTATTATTCTGGAAGGGAACAATATCACCAATAGAGGCTGAAAGAATACTATGCCAAATGTTAACATTTTTGCTGTGAATCTGCAGCCTTAAATATTTTTCATCTCAGCTCATGGTAATATCACGAAACATGTGAAGCCAGTCCAAAGTAAAGGCAATGTTTCTTGCCTTAATTCTGAACTGACACCACGAAGATAACAGGAAACCAAATCAGCCGGGTTGCATTCCAATAGCATCACCTCTTGGATAGTTGTACTCAAAACTGTATAAATATCGCTGGGAGAGATTCTTTGTCCCTTTAGTATTGCTGGAGCTCAGTTTTATTACATGCTGACAACGTGTGCATCTGCAGACAGATAATAGCACTTTTCTCACTAGAGACTCCATACTACAATAACCAATGTAATGAAAACAATTTTTGGTAGCTGGGTCTGCTTTGCTCATGCAACAGTCACTATCTTGTTCCAGAACACATTCAGATCACATCAGACACAGTTATGAATAATTTGTATCATTAGTTTTTCTTTGAAATGCATATAATTTTCTTGATCACTGTTTGTGCATATTTTAAAGGAAAGGGTTGTGATCTAAGTACCTTTCTGCCCTTCATACCTGTTTCAATATATGCACATATTGTATCCTACTACTGAAACTTGAGAACAAAAGCCTTATATCATTAGCATTCACAGGCGATGATGAGAGACCTTTCAAAAATCATGACACTGCCAGTTATAAATAGAAATTGCATTGTGGGACTGTGGATTATGATGAAACAAGGAAGCCCTGGCAATGGCATTATGCAGCCCTGCCCAACCTGATGCCCTGTTGAAGTTTAGGACAACAACTCCCATCATTCCACAGCAGCCTGGGGTGCTGGGAACTGCAGTCTTACACATATGGAGGGCATTACGCTGGACAAAGCAGAATGTCTCCTATCCCTCAACAAAGAAGAGGAATATAAGGACATCCTTTAATAATCAGTATGATTCTCATATCTGTCAACAGTTCCCACAGTGCTCATATGTAATACCCAGTCGAAATAACAATCCACTGGTCTCTTTGATTTTTTTTCCCTTTCATGAAGAATTAAAATGCTTTAGTCTACAGTGATGCAGTAGAATCTTGAGCTAAAAGCTTTCCACAGGTAAAAAGCTGATTGTATTTACAAGTGTTTCTTAGGAATGCCCAGTAAGCTCTCTTTAAGCCACACAGAGAAAAGCCAGCAATCAAGACACAGACATTTCCCAAAGATATTGCATAATGCCAAATCCCATTAGGTCAAGTTATCAGGAGAAGGACAGGAAAGCTGCTCATACTGGCACTCCATTGACATTATGCCACATTTTCCCCCTTTTCCTCCTTCTGTATCTACACAGCAGCAAAATCTTTCATGCTTGTACTATTCTTGTTTTAGCATTGGGAAGGAATAACACTTGGTTCTCTTGTGACTTGGTAGATCATCCATGACCTGTTCTTTCCAAGTATCAAACAAGCTCCAAATACAGACACTGTTGTTGCCATTTATCCCAAAGCAAACAAGCACTATGTGTGCCAATCAACAAAGTATTTAGTACATTATTTAATATTATCTTGTCTGGACATTTTTGTCTAGAACATCTTTCCTGACTTTTTGTAGCAGCTCTCAAGCAGTTCCTTGAGGCTATCTGAGCTATGTGTCACCTATGACTTATGGTGGCTGCCTGGTTGTGGACAACACTGTACCTGCTCTTGCAGTCATAGGCAGACTATTCAGGTTATCTGTTCTGCTTATGATTTGTTGCAGTAGCTTTGGTGAACAAGCAGTTGCTCAGATAGAGCAAGCATCAGGGTCCAGTAAAAAGCTCGTGATCAGCCTCTGGAGCTCCTCATCCTATCCTTGCTTTTGCTGCCTGTTCATCTGCCTTCTCCAAATGTGCAAGCAATATGGAGAAGTAGTAATCCTCCCATACTGTATCCTGTGGGAGGTGGTGCAGGTTGAGCTGAGAGAAAAGAAGCCAACAGTGATGAGGAAGTTGAAACACTCGGGAAGGGTCCACCAAGTCCTAAATAACACTGTAGCTCAACTGGCTCTAGAGCAGTGGTGGGAATCCTACTGACCTGGAATCATTCTATATCATTTGTGAACTATAGTGTGAAAGAACAGATACATACCCATTAGGTGAAAAGCTAGGGTTGGATAGTGATTAAGACCCATAGAAATTCACTGGTGACTTCACCTACAGCACAGGGTTGTTCTGATGGGGATTTTTTAAAAAGGGAGACCTCCATCTATGCCACCTTGTGGACTTGGAAATAAGGTGGGAAATACATCCAACAAAAAATAAAAATAAAACAATATCCCATTCTTATTTCCCCACACATGCAGCAATGTAGAATATGTGTTTTTACAGATCCTCTACAGCTTAAAACAGAACAGCATATGCTGTGGGAGAAGATAAAAATGGGAGGTATGTAATGCTGGACATAACAGCCAGCAGATTGTTGAGCGTGCATGTCTGTGTGTGTTCTTGTTTGTTTAAATAACAGCTTCTAAGCAGGAACAGTGAGAACTTGAAATTTCACCAGCTGTCACTGTCTTGACCCTGCCCAAACTGACTGTCACAAAGAACCACCATCACAAAAAGAAATAGGATTGGATTGGCCCCAATTAACAAGGAGAAAATATAGATACTTATAGTTAACCTGAAAGATAGGTAGATTGGAACATATTTCTACAGATGTCTGCAAAAAAAGATCCAGCCCTTTCCTTATGTTAGCTATATGCAATATGTTTTGAACACTAGAATTTATTTTGTCATGCCCAATAAAGCTGTGCAAACCATGTGAAAAAGGGGCACTTCTCAAAGTACACTGGCACAAATACATTTATGAAGCAATATGTACCTTCTATACATAGAAAATCTTCAGACAATTTTCAGCTCTGATTCACCTCTCTCAGGTTGAGCCCAGCTGATACCCATTCTTCTGGATGCATAGGTATCCAGAAGAAGCCATGATGGTGTCATATGCATTATTACATCATCATGCAGATGGCACAAATTATGTCACATCACGTCATCACTTGCTCCCCTTGGCACCTGCTGCAGATGTCCAGGTAGTATTCTGCATCAGTGCAGAATTCATTGTCTTGTTCCAGATTGCTTTTTTGTCTTTGTAGTCTAGTCTGTAGGACTGGAGTTCCCTGGTGCTCTCCCATCCAAGGAGGAAGAAGAGGAGGAGGAGGAGGAGGAGGGTGTATGTTACCATTCCAAATGTACTGAGACTACAACCAATTCTTAGAATTCCCAAGACATATGCAGGGCAGTAAGTTGGAGAAAGCAGATTTATATTATTCATGCTGTTCACTTTACCTCAATCCCCTTTACTTCTCACTAGAATGAAAGAAACTAGAAAATGAAAGATACTTTCAAGCAAACCAATGGAGATTCATATTTATACTCACTCCCCCCCCCAAAAAAAACAATATCTGGAAAAAAAATGTTATTTTTATTTCAACATAGAAAGAACATCAAGACATGGGCCATTATGCTAGTTTAGTAACATTTCAATGTGTACCCTGGGAAGAGCACAGATTGCTCACTCCTAAGGCCATCTACATCCTATATTGGAACATAAGCAAAATATATCTAAGAAGGGGATTTTGTGGCACTCTGTTCTAAAAGGGCTATAGTGCCATTTCTTCTAATGTTACTTTGCAGTACAGGTAGTATTTGGATTCACTGAATATTATGATGCCTATATTTGTATAACTGCAGTATGGGATTAAAATGTAGAATAAAAAATGTGAAAATAAATAAGGAGATGCTGATGTGACATGTAATGCTCCAGGCCCAATGCTAAATCCATTTACCTATTGTAGAGTCCTTTCAAAAAAGAAATTAATGAATTCCATTCAAATTACATTCAGCCACATTAACTGACATTGGAAAAAACAAAGATTTTTGTGCAGTATTGGCAACTAATGAATATATGGGACTATTAGCTTTCATGTACCAGACTCCTCCTTGTCATGGAAGTAAACAAAATGGACTTTAACTCACAAAGTTTATACCACACTCTATTGGTAATCTTCGAAATGGCACAAAACCTTTTGCTTTAGTAGGTAACTAAATTCACAATCAAAATTGTGGGAATACCAGTCATTAATCAATACGTCTTCCACCCTTCCAACACATTTTGAAGTGGAACCTGTCTGCTCCTAGAAAGAAAAGGGCAAGCAACATGATGGCCCAATCCATAATCATAAATCATTATTAATTTCCTGATTGAATGGGGTGGGGGTGGAAAGGTCCAAAACAAATAGCTTCTGGCTCAAGCAATTCATAGTAAAACAAAGCCAAACCAATATTCTGATTAAGAAGAGGAGTCATTCAGTTGAGCAACATTGCCAAGGAAGGAAGGAAGGAAGGAAGGAAGGAAGGAAGGAAGGAAGGAAGGAAGGAAGGAAGGAAGGCAGGCAGGCAGGCAGGCAGGCAGGCAGGCAGGCAGGCAGGCAGGCAGGCAAGAGAGATGGAGGCAGCCTTTTTTGCCTTTTTTTCAGGAAGAGGTCAACAAGGATTGACCTCAGTCACAAAAGAAATGGTCTCTTTTAAATCTGTTTCTCCTCTCTGTGAATAAGGATGTAAGTACATAAATGCTGAGGAATAAAACCTTCTTTTTCCCCAGGGAAAGCTTATGGCCACCATCCAATGATGTATCATTTGGACAGTGCAACAGAGAAGGACTAGTCTTTGGAAAAAAAGGGGAAGAACTAGAAGGGACCCCAGACACCCAGATGGATGAGGGCAGAGGGAAACAGAGCTGCCAGTTTAACAATGATGAATGTTTTCTCTCTAAGCAGTACGTCATAAGGTTTTCAGTGCCTCAGCCCCCCCCTCCGCCCCCCAAGCGTACTGCTTTTATTCTTTCCCCCGTGAAACCAGCAGTTCCCTGAGGGGTCATGTGAAAAGCTTGACATCCTCTTTATTCCTTCCATGATTTTGGCCATATCTCAAAAACATTTTTCTAACATCAGCATTCAACTTTCCTGACTGCCATCAGTAATGCTTGTGCCTCTGGGCTTCTGCTCTTCTCTAATCAATGAACAGACACAGTGAAAATACATTTGGAGGTGGAAAAAATTAAAACCAGGTAATTAGGCGTTTAGACCTACATTGTGAGCTCATTAAGTATAAACAATGTGATTTGTCGAGGCACCAGGAGCCTAATTAAGGATTTAGGAGGTTAACATTAAGAACAAGTTTAGTTTTAGAGTTTTTTAAAGGCTTAAGCATATTCCTAGTTCTCAAATGTTAAGCCACCAGCACAGGTTTTGCTCTGTTAGCCAAATAATGCAGACACCACATACATGCCCTGCCTACTTGTTGCATAATTACTGTCAGTCTTGGAAATCCTCAATCCAAGGGAGATTTTCTATTTTTTAAAAAAATATTTATTTATTTATTTAAAAGATTTTCTATTTATATTAGAACAATTGGCTCTTTCTTTCAAAGAATCCTATCCATTATAAATATTAGTAGGCTGAGCACATGCAGCTCATGTGAATTGTCTGTTCATGTAGAGACTATGAAATACAATGAAAGAAGTCACAAATTGGACATTATACAGGTGGTTCTCACTTAACAACCACTCGTTCAGCAACCGTTCAAACTTGTGATGGTGCTGAACAAGTGGTACTTATGACCAGTCCTCAAAGTTCCAGCTGTTGCAGTGCCCCTGCTGTCACATGATCACAATCTGGGTGCTCAGCAACTGGCCTGGATTTCTGACCATCACAGCATCTGTGGTCACCTGATCGCCTTTTGCAATCCTCCCTGCCAGCTTCCCACAAGCAAAGTCAATGCAGAAGCCAGCAGGAAGTTGGAAGTCATGGTCATGTGAGGTCCTTGCTTAATGACCCACAGTGATTTGCTTGACAGTAACCAGGGATTGCCAGAACTGCCGTTGTTAAGCTGCACAGTCACATGATGTCACACTTTATGACCACATCGCTCAGTGATGGAAATTCCAGTCCATCATTAAGCAAGGACTATCTGTATTACAAATTAAAAATCTAGAGCAGGAAATGTGTGACTGGGAGTATGCCTTGCTCTCAGAAATTGCTCTGCAGTACTCAAGCAAACCGTGGCCTTATGCAGTTTGTGAATCCAATAGAAGTGGAAAAACAATTGGCAGCTGCGGAGATTATGGAAAGATGGGCAAAAAATATAAATTGAGAAATTTAAGAAAGTAAATTAAAAGGTATTTGGGGGTCTCCCCCCCATCACATCAACTTGTCCCACCCAGTCAGGCAGAGCGGGCATGTTGTGGACTCAGTCAGTGGGAGAATGTCAGCTGGCGGGGCCCAAGAGGAGAACCTTCTCTGCCATTGCCCCCGCCCTCTGGAATATTCTCCCCCCAGAGATGCAGTGGGCCCCTAACCTCCTGGCTTTCCGGAAAGGACTAAAGACCTGGCTCTGCCAGCTTGCGTGGGGCAAGAAAAGTTCTAATCAATCTTGGGGGTGGCTGGCGCCCTAATGATGCTCCCTGAGCTACTCGCCAATTCCATCAATTCTTGGAATTTATTATTTATTTAAGACTACTTTTACATTGTATTCTAATTGCTTTTATCTTCTCTATAAACCACCCAGAGTCACTTATTAATGAGCTGGGCAGTGACAGATTTGATAAATAAATAAATAAATAAATAAATAAATAAATAAAGATAAGCGCTTGATCTGGGATAGAAAACGTCAAAAGCTAAGTGTACCATTTAAAGAGTTTTGCCACTTGACAGAATTATTATTAGTTATAATATTGGTGACTTGTTCTTGATATTTTAATGAAAAATCAAAACATGAATACAGATAAATACATTTATAGAAGAATATATATATTTAATGTTTTTGCTAACGCTGTCCTCATCTGGGTGGCTCCTAAATTACTAAAACTCACTTTATATGCTGGCTTGTATTACATTGTCAAGTATGTATCTCAGCAAATCAGTAGATGGTATGGCAAACGTTTACTTGGGGTGTGGTAATTACAGGAAGTTTAGATTCTGGGGATTCAGTGGATTATAAAAGACCACCAGACTACCTATCTCTGAGACCCCTAGAGATGTCATTTCCATAGGCCACAAATAAAATCTTGTTTGCTACAGTAGACAGGAGAACCAAGACTCCTGCATTGCTCTTCTCGCATGTTATTAAGTTGATTGCATGGGCAATAATGTTCTATTTCAGTTCTATTCATTCTGTGACGTGCTCACGTTAATAGTGGGTTGCACATTACTTTTACTATATAACATCCTTTTTAGGAGCCTGAACGCCCACAAACATTTGATGGCTTCACTGAAATTTTGTCTATAAAGAATGGCCCTGGTTCTTGAATTATTAGATATAAGACATTTTTGCAGACTAAAAGATGTGTTGTAGTAACCCATATGCCAGAAATTGTGCCTTTTTACAGTATCTATTTTAAAACTTAATTTCTTAGTTTCAGCATCCATGAAATGCTAGCTTAAAAGTAACAAAATAGAGTCATGTATAATTTCTGATCTTTCCCCAATAACTCTAAAGGCATATAAGATCAACCTCTACAAATCCCTTCAACATTTAATCTAGGTTTAACCTGGATTAGCAATGAGCACTGTTTGGGACCATGAAAGTATTCATGAGAGGTTATGCATTAGGAACAAAAATATACAAAAACAATAGATTCAAAAAGCATTATTGCAAAAAAAAATTTATTTGAAGAGTCTCATCAAAAGAGGGGGGGGAAAGCTATAGACACTTAAAAAAAAGTGAACTTGAAGCACTGGAAATCAACTCAATTTAAAAATCTATGGTTATACAAATCAGAGATCCCAATTTGGAACTAAGGTTTCAGAACTACTGTATAGGCACTGGTTTTAAAAAATATGAAGTAATGAATCAAGCTTCCAAACAAATCCAAACAAAAATAACAACTAATGGAATAAATTCAGAGATATTAGTACAGCTTTCTGAATATTTTCAAAAGAATTCTACACGTTAGACAATTGGAGTACACAAGTAGCTGTACTTAACCAACCTTGACTGATCTAAAAAATTAAATAGGATTGGCCTTGGTTATGATTTGGATGGAGAACATATTTGGGAATCCCAGGAAGTAAAAAAACAAAAAACAAAAACCCTAGAGGAACAGAATAATAAATTAGTTTTGCACCATGCCAAGAACATGGCATGGACAAGACCATGTCAGTCATCAGAAGCTGAGCTTGACTTTATTTTATTTGACAACTTTATTTTATTTGGCTGTTATAAATGTAAACTCTCTTTCACAGCATGATCACAAAGTCCTTAAATAAATCTAAGTAGAAAACTAAAAGAAATGAGTAAACAATTAAAGAATTACAGGACACCAATTCATGTTGGTTTGGGCTGTGAATTTCATAAAGCATTCCAGGGAGTGCTACACTCACACACTTCACTGTTTAACCCAACACTAGAGAGAGAGGGACAGCCCCACAAATATGGATTTATCTTAAGAGAGACCCATGTTTTATCTAAACTGTTATTCTCTATAATGGTCTGATTCTTTTCAGACTGGAGTCATTCCCCATAGACATGAACAAGGCTCAATTATTTACCAATGTAATTTTTCTAAAGCCACGGTAGCTCTGTTACCACTTGATATTAGAAAGCTTTTGATTCAGGGAATGGCCCTTTATTAAATGTTTACTTTCTTAATAAATTTTTAGCACTCTCTTTTTCATTTAGTTTCTCAATGATACTCCCAATCTACAGCCTTAGTTAAAACAAATGAGATAGAATCAGATAATTTTAAACCAGATAGTGGCACCAGACAAAGATGTTCATTATCCCCTGTCAATTAGCTATAATAATGGAAATCCAGGCAGCAATAGTTAGAACTAACCCCCAAATCTAAGCCATTACATTATATTAAAATCTACATGTCATAAATATGTTTGATGATGATGCTCTATTGATCTCACACTATCCAGAAATTATAATGCCTGAAATGAAAAAGAAGTTTTAAAACAATGATGTTTAAAATTGGGGCAAAATGGAATAAACCACATCATTAATCACCCAACTTCAATCGTTCAGACAAATTTTGACAATATAAGGACAGGAGAGAAGAATCTTACAGCATATTATGGATTTATTTGAAAAGAGGTGAAGCATAGAAGTAAATAAGCTGCTCCAGAAGCTTAGATGGGAAGTAGAATCACTAGCTTGCCACCACTACTACCCCCAAAAATAAATTCCCATTCAAACATTATATAAACATGTGGGGAAAACATGAATCAATAATCCAGCCTTTAAATGCCTTTAACAGAGGCTGATTTCCTGTGTGTACAATTACAAGTAATCCAAAAGACATTATTTCAAGACTCTAAAACCCGCTATTAATACATAAAGAAGAGATGCTTTAAGACAGGTACAGGAAACAGATTCTGGACAGATATAGCTGAAGATAGTTGGAATAAAGTGTGAAAAAAGCAGCCACTAAAAATAGCATTCCCATACTTAAGTATCTCTCAAAACAATGTGCAGATGGCACTATACCCCTATTCAATTTAATCACAATAATTCAAAAGTTTCGTCACTCTGATGGAGAGGCTGCAATGAAACAGCCGTGCATCTTCATAGGTGGTAAGCACATGATACAGTTAACCTAGTTTGGGGGAGAAATGGCATTATTTCAAACGTCGTAAAACACACCGTTATTCCAACATCAGTTTTGTTTAGTCTAAACATTTTGCTGAAGTGCATACTAAAGTATCAAAGACGTTTTAGTAATTACAAGGCATAGGAAAATAGGTGGAAAATTTTACAAGTTATGCCCCTTGTTATTACAAAAAACACCCACTGAAGAAGCACATTCCAAGGACAGCCACAATGCAACATGTTTATTGTGACATATTTCCTGTTCTCCTGGTGGCTCACAAAGAGACACATGGGCCATGCCTCACAGCAGCAGCCATATTTATTCTGGAAGGATTTCATATGTAGCTGATACATGATTTTAAAAAGGTATGAATTGGTATATGGGTGTGATAGAAACAAGGGTGATTTGCAAGGTTAAAAAGATATGAAGAGTTATAGGAAATGGTGTTGGAGTAAATTAGATTTAGCTCTTTTTCCTTTTCTTTTTTTTTTTATCTCATGTTTTTAATTTCTTTTGCTTACTACTCCTACTGTAGCTCCTATTCAAGGCTATGCATAATATTACTTATCTTGAAAGGTGATTGTATAAAGGATATATGTGTATATATGCACGTAAGGAAGAATAATGGTACACCTAACTAAAGGAAACAAAGCACAACTAAAGGTTTATTTTATTTTGTATTTTATACAGGCTTTGTTATTGCTGAATTTATTAAGAGAACGTTATTTTAAATTGCAGCTTTAAAGTACTAACAGCATAAACCTTAGTAATCTGCTTCTCTGTTGCTGAAGGAAAATACATCAACATTAATATTATAAAATACTTGTACCAGAAATACCAATGCCAGCCTATCTAATGCCTCAAACATTAGACAAACATTAGAAGACAGCCGAGAAACATAGAAAAAGCTAGCTATTGATTAACATCCTGTGGATGACAAGAGTTTTGTAGCTCAGATATGATAGCTCTTAGTAGTACCAACTATACATTCCAAGGCTACCTATGTCCTTAACCACTATTATCAAAACCATTTCTATATAAGGGGAAATGATCTAGTGATAAGGACTACTTCTTATTGTCTCCTGCTGCAGTGTAAGTGCTCATGTCGTTACTAAATGTCTAATCAACACACATCCTATTACTCTGTTATTACAATGCTTGGTGGAGCAATGAAGTAGAACAAATTGGATGAGAAAAAATGCATTTAAAAATGCTGCAAAAAATTAATAATGAGAGAAATATATATATGTGTCTAGAGTCTGACCAGATTGAGGCAGTGCCTAAATTTAACAAATAAATAAAATAAGTGAATTGCTGTATAATATCTATAGAGGGGGAAAAGCTATTTGCAAAAAAAATGTAGCCAAAGAGTGCCAGAAATATTTAAGATTGAGAGGTAAAGATAATACAGAGCTACTTTGATGGAAATAGCAAAGGATTCCAAAGCTGTGTTGGAAGTGGATGAAGAGGGCTAAAGAAGAAGCCTTCAACAGAGTGAATGGAATTTAAAAGAAAAGTGATGAAATTACTTTGGAATGAAGAATATCCAATCAGTAGCTGAAAGGAGTACTTTAGAGATTTTATAGGAACAACAGCAATATGTTTACCCACAACGGAGGAATGGTTGGTGAAGATGACAGAACTAGTAGAGATGGCAAAATTAACTGGTTTGCTTAGAGAAAGATCAATTACTGCACTTATTAGTAACTGGAAACCCCTTATGGACTTTTTACTGAAAAAAGGGAAAAAATGAACTGATGATTTATGGATTTGATGATTAGAAGGGGAGCAGATTGTGGAAAGGACACTTTGATGTAACCTTAGAGAGAGAGAGGATAAAATATAAATGTACTTATAAATGCTATTAAGAAGATCAGAAGCCACTTCTCTATTATTCTTTCTTTTTTTTCTTTTTCCTTCTTTTCTACCTCTTTTTTATCTTTAACTTTTTACTCTGTGAAAAAACTTCTTTAATAAAAATTCTTCTATCTATCTATCTATCTATCTATCTATCTATCTATCTATCTATAACAATAGTGATATGTTGAAAAGCAGAATTGAAGCAAATGCTACCAGGGTTAGTGCCCAGGAAAAAGGGTCATGTGAATCTTTCCTTCCTCCCATTTTCTACTTCGTTTGACTACATTCCTTAAGCCTACCAACTCTTTCTCCAAAGCTAATGAATTGCTCTGTCGGCTTTGACCTATAAAGCCCAGCATGGCTGGACATCTCGCTGTCTCCAGGACTGCATTCTTCAACAGAAATCAATCCTGCTAACTTAATTGTCCCAGGAGAAGCTGTTGGTAGTATCCTACTGCTGTGGAGTGAGGGGGGCTGAGGCATGGAGGGTTCTTTCATGTGGCAGCATCTCCTCTTTGGAACACCAAACTAACCCACATGGTTGGTTGGTTTCGGAACCTGCTGAAGACCAGAGCTGTTTCCAAGAGCTTTTATAAATTGATCAGTTGCCATCTAATTTCTGTCTTGTTGCTGGTTCTGTTCTTGTTGGAGAGGTTCTTATTCATATATAGATTTTTATATGTGTATATCTTTAGCGAGGATATTTTATGTTATGTGTATTTCTTGACTGCTGGGAGCCCAAGTAGATTATGGTAGGTTATAAGTCAAATGAATAAATAAACATAATTGATTTGTGTTCTTTGAAAGGCTTTCCCTAAAACACTTTTTAATTTCTTTTTCTATCCTTTTTACCATTGTCACATTCAAACTATAATTACCTTTATTACTTTTTCCTGTCCCATAATAAAACTGAGCCCCTTGATGTGATTTTAACCACCTAATATTTATACATCATTAAATGAAAGTTATTTGATGGTGCAGCTGGCTATTAATGCAGATCATCAAGCAACTCTATTAAGGAGCTGCTAATCAACAAAGGCAGCGAAGTCAAGCCACTATAACTTAATCTTCATCAATTCTAATCTCCCAAACTTTACAATCAAGTGATCCTTTAAAATTAACTTATGTTAGAATTAATTAATTTATATTCCATTCCTTCCATACCAATGGATTCATTACAAATTAATTATAAAGATTTTCTAGCATAAAACACTTTTTTTTTTCTGACAGGCATCTGTCTTCTTGGTTTACGAAATAAATTATTTTAAAAAATATATAAATCACATAAAAGATTGATTCTAGTTTTAAGAGTCATCTGCCTCTTCAAAGAGTCACTATTCAAAGACTTATTACCTGAAAAAGAAACCTGTATAGTGGTTATGCCATGTCTATTTACTCCCCCTACTCATCAAAGAGTAATGCATAGTAAGACTAAAGAATAATAGCAGCTTTCATTTATTTGTTGGATTTCTGCCCCAAATTTCTACCCATATATACATTCAAGGGTTTAAACGTGACATTAAAATTCATACATTAAAAGTATGTGAACAACTAAAAATTTTAGCTTACTGTTAGTTTTCTAATGGTAAGGAGATTTTACTTTTGGATGAGAACGATGAATCTTCACAGTATCAGCTGTACTCTTAGGCCAAATGATGCATCCACCTTAAGCATCAGGTTGTGTGTGACATGAAAAGGCAGCAAATACTTAAAAGGTATTTTAAGGATGAACTACATCATAATTGTGCTGTCAAGCCCCCCAAGTCCTGCCATGCTGCTTCAATATTGTGTCAGGGTGTTACCCTGGAGGAGAAATTTAACAGTGTAAATATGGCAATGACAAAGCACAGCTAAGCTGTGATACTCAGTTCACTCAGAGCTCACACCTGAAGGGTGTGACTACATGACACAACACAAATCACAGTATATAAGGTGCACCATGGGTAATGGTGTGGCTGGTGGTTGGAGTTGTGGTTGGTAGGTTGGTGTATTGTAAGTTCTGTACAGATTGTACAGTAAAAGTCTGTGTACAGTTTTCTACAAACAGACTGTGGATTAGTTATTTTGCAACGCTCACGGAGCACCACAACGTGGTGTCTATGCTGATCCCCGACATATTGGTGGGGGGGGGGGGGTCCTGGGAGTGATGAGTGAAGAACATCAGGAGTGTATGCCAAGAGTATATATTCCCAATGGGATCACCCAAGACGTGACAGTTACCCCAGCTGACCAGCTAAAGCGAGAAGCAATCTGTATTGGACAGTAGCAATATGCAAAAATGCTGGAGAGAGCATGATTATTTTAGTGACGATGGCAAAGGCATTAATTCATAGTGCGCAGAGAAAGCAATGGAAAACCACTCCTGTATTTTTACCAAGAAAACATTCTACATGTATAGAAAGTATAAAATGATTGAGGATATAGTATCTGATGATGGGCCCTTCAGGTCAGATGGCACTCAACATGGTACTGAGGAAGAACTGAGGACCTTTCAGAGTACTAATGCTGCTTATGACATGGCTAGATTAAAGCCTTTGAGACTTCTAGTTGCTAAGGTTCCCATACAGGAAAAGAAAATCCAAAATTGCAAAGACAGAATTACAATAGGAACAGGAAACAGAAGCATGAACATGGGAAAGCTCAACACAGTGAAAGATGAAATGAAACTACTACAGATTGACATCTGGCGATATTTATTTGGATGGCTGAATGACATAGAATACAACTATTTCATGTATTCAGCAATTTGATCACCTATCGATAGAAGCAAATATGTGTAGCTCAGGGTTGAACTCTGGAGTCCTTGGGGTTCTCTGAGCTTGGTTGTTTTCCTGCAAACGTTTCGTTACCTAGCTAGGTAACATCTTCAGTGCTAGAATGGAATGGGGTTTGCTCTCTGTTTATATACTGTGGCCTGCCTTGCCAGTGCTGCTGGGGGTGGGGGTTTTGTTTTGCTCCTCTGGTAGTTCCTTGATTAGGGTATTGTTTACTGCTTGATTGTATGCCTGGTGATCACCCAGATAAGCAGAGATTACCACCAGGCATACAATCAAGCAGTAAACAATACCCTAATCAAGGAACTACCAGAGGAGCAAAACAGAACCCCCACCCCCACCAGCACTGGCAAGGCAGGCCACAGCACATAAATAGAGAGCAAACCCCATCCCATTTTAGCACTGAAGATGTTACCTAGCCGGGTAACGAAATGTTTGCAAGAAAACAACCAAGCTCAGAGAACCCCAAGGACTCCACAGCTGATCACCTATCTCCAATCGTTTCTGCCTGTCCAATTCTGCCTGTACTTTGGGTCCCCTCAATTAAACAGAGTCACTTCTTGGGGCCTTGGAGGTGTGCCTTCTTTGTCATAGCACTTGGCACCTGTCTTCTGGTACAGCATCATTCCAGTGCTCCTACAGCTCCCACCCTGATGATGTTCTGCAAGGGGCTGAAAACCTGGCTATTCTCCCAGGCCCTGGGGCTGGGTGGCAGGGGAGCCCCTGTAAAATTTTGTCTGGTAAGATTTTGTTCTGTTTTGTATGGTCTTTCTGGATGCACATCATCTTATTCTTTGTATTCTTCTTCTTCTTTTTTTAATTAGGTAAAGCACCCAGTTGTTTGGAGACTAGATCAATCAATCAGTCAATCAAGTGCTCCAGCCACAAAAACACCCTATGGGTAAAAAGGTTTTGTGATAAAGTACGCAAAATGGTCTGTGTTTCAAATGGACAATCCAGACAGTAAAAATTATTTTAAAAACTGAATTCATGTTTATTATTGAATTTATAATTGATTCTTGATAGCTTTTTGTCTCTTCCCTGGATTTTCCCCTGCTTCTGATCTCCTCCAAAGTGGAATGATTGTCATGAGATAGTCCCAACAAAAGACTCAGAATTCAGTAGAGTATTAAACATATCCCACTGAGCACATTTTCATTGAAGATTTATTTTCATTGAAAAATAATTATATTTTTAATATTCCTTCAAACCCTGCAAAGATAGTGATAAAATATAGTTGCACAAATATTCCCAGCCATCTTCCAATGCTAAAGGTGGATAAGATAGATGGATGCCATTCCCACCCACCCCTCTCCTGCCCCAGCTATACTGTAAGGATGCTATTTGGAAAACCCGATAAACATTAAGTTCCGAAGCCATTCTGCCTCTCTTTCAAATATCCCTCATCTTTATGATTTGCTATTTGCATGAAAATTGGATTTTAATTTTTCATGTATTTGGAATTACATCATCATTTCCTGTTTGTGACTTGATCACATTTTGTTGTGAAGTTATGGAAATGTGAGAGAAGAGACATCTGATGAGAGATGCAGCCAACATTAGAGATCACAGAAGCAGATAACAAAAGATGGCAACAACAAAAAAAACCCCACAAAAGCAACCACGTATTGTGGTTGTTTGACAATCACTACTTTTTTGTAGTCTTGATTGAGCAAAAGAACAAAAACAAAGACTTGTTGAGTCCCAGTTGGGCTGCTATATTGTTTGAATGCTGTGTATAGTTTGACTAGTCACAAATTATACAGGCCTAATTAAAGCAAGCTCTTTCCATAATTAAATGTTGCCTTTTAGAACAAAACAGAAGTATAATCTGTATAGAAACACCTCTAACTGTGATGGGGAGGACTGCTGTCAGACAAGGCTTTCAATTGTACAACCACTATGCCAGAAACAAGGAATTTTATGCAGTGGGAGGAGGTGACAATTCCAAACAGTATCTTGATTTGAAGCCCACCCTTAATTATATCATGACTTCTTTCCTCTTACTAGAAAGGAGGAAATGATGGAATAGCTGGACTGTAATTTTGACTGGTAGCAGCCCAAAGTTCTTGCCTCTCCATCACACCCTAAACACCCACCCACCCTGGCTTTTCCTGCTGTCACCCATACCCCTTCAGTTCAAATCACCAGGGTGGTATCCTAAGACCACGGAATATGATGCAAACCAGCCTCTTTGTGACAAATGTCTGGACTGACATCAACACAATTCTCTGCTGTCCATGAAACCTGGAGGGGTGGAAGATGAATATTTTACTTTTTATGACCTTTCTCAGTTAATTATTTAAAAGCATGACATTAAAACTCTCCTAGGAAGTCCAAAGGGTCAGGGTAATTAATTATACTAGTAGCAGGCTGGCTTGGAAACATTCGACAGCTACCCCACTTGTTATGTGGGATGATTAAATGTGGCAAGAACAGAATATGCAAGATTCAAAAGACTGAAAATTGGTGAGGGACAGATGAGGAAACAGAATGAAGAGATCCACTCTTTTAAAGATTATTTGAAGCCAGATAAAACTGTTTTAATTAGGAGCTTAGCTGTCATGGAGAAGAGCTATTCAAAGACAATACAGTTGGACTCAGTTGTAGGTGCTGGGCAAATCCTGTTTCAAGAACCACAGAATGCTCCTCTGCCTTTACCAACAGCCTAATGTGCAAAAATAAAGTAGCCGGAACATTCTCTGTTCACCTCAGGATAATCCTCTTTTCTGCATTTCAGGTGGCTGCTAAAAACACAGGATCAGCATCCATTAATTGAGATTGTTGCCCCTTTGTTTTAAACTAACTCCTTTCCTCTGCCTTGAATGACCATTTGATTTGCCAGATGAATGAAAAGTGGTATACTACAATTACTACTACTACTACTACTACTACTACTACTATTACTATTATTTTAAATCTTTCACTTGGTAATTTCTGCACCTCTGGCTGCACAAAGCAACACAAAATGATTAAAAACGTAAATTGGTGATCCTAATCGATTGTTTGTTCTGTGCTTTTCACCAAAGATTCAAATTAGACTAGGGCTACCATATCTGGGCTCTGAAATCCAAAGGATTGTTAGATTGCATCAAAGAGATACAGAAATCTCTCGTTGGGATTTTTCCAGATCAGAATAGGTAACACTACCAAAAGCGGGTAACATTTCATTCAGCATTGCCTTGTGTTCTGTGGTCTTATGATACCATCCAGGCAATTTTGACCTCTGGTAACAAAGGGAGAGAGAAAAAGGGAGATTTGCTTTCATGGTCAGTTCATACTGAATAATCAGCAGACTCTAATTAATAAAACCTATGCAGATTCAGCAAGGAATACTGTTTGACTATGCAGCTTTTTTTTTTTTTTTTTGCATTTTCTTTGGTTTTGATTCAACTTTGTTGCTCATTCGGTAGAGCATGATTTTTTTCCAGCCTGAGCACTTCTTCCTCTTCACCCCTTTTTCAGTGGGCATCCTTTTATACCTCTAATACCAAACTGATTTTTGTCCTCCTTTTTCCATTGGAGCAAGTGCAAATCTAGAATCGATAGACAATAAGGCCATGCCTGGTTTGTACAAGGCACTAAGTTAAAATATGGGTGGTTAATTTATGTGCAATGAGAGCCACTTTGTTTTAGTGGTTAAGGCACCAGGCTAGAAACCAGGAGAATGTGAGTTTCACTCCTGCCTTAGGCATCAAGCCAGCTGGGTGACTTTGGTCTGGTCATTGTCTCTCAGCCTTAGGGGAAAGGTAGTGGCAAGCTACTTCTGCAAAATCTTGCCAAGAAAACTGCAGGAACTAGTCCAGGCAGTTGCCAGGAGTCACCATTGACTTGAAGTCACACAAACACACACAAGTTTATGTGCAAACCTAGGGCTACCACATCAGTGCTGCAAAAATCCAGATGACTGCTAGATGGCAGCAGGAATTAAGAAGCCAACCACAGTCTCTTCCTTTTTGTTGATACAGGCAACCCTAAACTGAAATTTGACCTTCTTTTTTGGCAACAGGAGGGGCTACCCAATCTGGCCTGGAAAAATCCACATGAGAGCATCCTATATCTCTTTGCTGCTCTCTTGTGGTTATCCTGATTTTTGCAGCACAGAATGGGGACCCTATGCTAACCCAACCAATGTGTTAGTTTATGTTTTAGTGTCTTGTGATACTCCATGTATTTAGATTAATTGAGTAAACCATGGTTAAGCAAACCATGAGATAGCATGATATATGAACAACAGAGCCTAGATTTCTTCCATCTCATACATCACTGAATAGCCAGGATATTGGAATCTCCCAGTACAACAAGAAGGGAAACAACTCCTTTCCTTTCCTTTCCTTTCCTTTCCTTTCCTTTCCTTTCCTTTCCTTTCCTTTCCTTTCCTTTCCTTTCCTTTCCTTTCCTTTCCTTTCCTTTCCTTTCCTTTCCTTTTTAGAATTATCAACTTCTCAACTGGGCCTTCTAACAGCAGCTTGGCTTGCAGTAATTAGCAAGTAGTGATCTTTAACTCTATGCCATAAAATACTTGATTTGCCAGTTTCTGTATCTCAAAGTCTTCATTATATGGTACAAAACTAGGACAGATTTGTTCATGGCCAGCACTCCTTGCCACTCCCACCAGCTTTCTTATTCTTATTCTTCATGCCACGTGCCAAGTTTTATCTGGGGCTTAAAAGAGCAGGGTCTGATCAGACATTTTGTCTAGACACCAACGATCGTAGAAACCTGGGCCCAGAAGAAAAGGTCATAATCTGCCACCGTACACGGAAGGGATCTGTGGCTAGATTCCAATGCCGCCCTAGGCTAAAATGTGTTCTTGTCATTTGTAGCTCAGCATGTTGCCAGAACCTATCCACTATGTTTGGTTAAAGGCTCAGTGACATCTGAGCACCTAGCAATTGGATTAATTGAGTAAACACTGGTTCTGTTAAATGTGGGTCTGTATGTCATGCAAGCATAGCTTATTAGATAGAATTTGTGAGCCTGACACATTTGGGCTGGTTTCATTAGACTAGGCCTCAACCAACTCATCACTATGACTTCTCTTGCTGGAATGCCTTCTTTAACCCTACAGGAGTTGTTGATGACTCTCGGATGCCTACGTACACCATTCAATTGTGTTTAAAAAAATAAATAAAACAAATCCATGTTGACCTGTTGATTGAAGTTCAGCCAGTAATGATTAACCATGAATGACAGCTAAATGGAATCTCTATATTCAGATTTCACCAAAGGATGGGCAGACATCTCTCAGAGAGATCATAGTTGCATTTTGCATAACTAAGGCTACTGTATCTGGGCTGCAAAAATCCAAATGTCAGCGAAGAGGCCCAGAAAACTCTAATTCTGCCCCTCTTTAGGGATCCACTGGATTTATGCAGATCAAATTGGGTAGCAGAGCATGGGGTTGAAAGAGGTGCTTTCCAAGCTTCGTTTCAGGCACGTTGTTCTGGGCTAAGAGTATACCTCCGACTGCCAGAAGTTGGGGATAAACATTAAAGGTTGCAGTGTGGCCACCTGGCTTGTAAGCCAGAGGTGTTATCAAACCAGTTCAATCCTGTTTAGAGAAACTGATTATTAAACTGACAAGGTGAAAGGAAGCCAGGAATCTGAAAAAGATTGTTGCTGCATGGCTGGGCGGGATTAAGATATGCTGAGATTCCAAGATCCCAGATAATAAAAATAAAAATGTATTACAGTAATAGAATGGGTAATGAAAAAATAAATAATAAACCAATGCATATTTACATCTATGAATAGACAAATTCAATGAAGATCAACTAAAGAAAATACGCAATTTTATTTTTCTTATATTTAGTATATCTGTTAAGGTTTCTTAATTAACATATTTCAAACCTGACTTCATTTTTTAAAAAATCATAAGAACAGTTACAGGGATCAGAATTTATGTAATAGAAGTAGCAAAGTAGCTTGTCATAAAATTAATCCTAGTGCTCAGAACAAAACATATATCTTGCTAATATCCTATATGAACTTTGTATAGCCTTAGAAGAAAATATCTTATGACTTCTTACTTAGAAAATAAGAAATGGTAGCCTTTTAATGAAAAGAAAAATGAGAATATGGCATAGATCAGTAGTTCATTTTTAAAAAGCAGCCACATTAATCATATAGCTGCTCTTCACACATCTCATTACATTTAAGTACGATTTCATTATTTTAAAGGAGCATCATAATTGATTATGTCAAATTATAAGCTGCAATTTTTTTCATCCTCTATGCACTTAATATTTAGTACAGAAACCTTTCTTGCAATAGCTTTTGTCCTCAGAGAACTTGGTGACTCATAGTTTTGTTATCACAACAGAGACGTAGTAGCTGATGGGACCAGTCATAGTGAGTGACACTCAGTATATAAGCTTTTCTCTCAATTTTGTGTGACTTCCATGCTGGATAAGGTAGCATTCAGAGTTGTGGGATGGGCGGGAAAGTGGCAAGGAGGAGATTGGCAGAGATAACCTGGTGCTGAAGGGACTTGTGAATGGGTGGGTAAGCAGGGTCCCCTTGTCCTTTTGAGGACTGAGGTCAGGTTGGTCTACCTAGGGGTGAGGAGATTAATACAGCAATTCCGAAAGGGAAGTGGCTGGAATTACCTCTGAAGCAGCATGGAAAAATCAGGCTTCAGAATTCCAGCAGGGGATTTTATGTGAAAAGGTAGTGAAGGCAAAGACATTTCAGTGATTATCATTGCTGTTAGTTATCACAGGCACATCTAACGTTAGGTCCTAAGCTACGATTTACTTAACTTGTGCCTATATCTGGCACTGCTGAGAGGTGAGAAAGGATAAATAAAGTGTAGTAAAATACAACAATGTGAGCCAGGACAAGGCAGCTGCTTATGTTCCTAACCCAAATTATAACCACACTTGAAAAAAGTAATTGCATATAGTCATATACAGACTTGCCTTGTTTCATCTTTTCTGTTGCTAGAATTTGGACCCGTGTTTTTCACACTTCACAACTTTAAGATGTGTGGACTTCAACTCCCAGAATGCTGGCTAGGGAATTCTGGGAGTTGAAGTCCATCCATCTTAAAATTGCTAAGTTTGAAAAACCCAGATTTTGACTGTTTTCGGAGACTAGGAAACATTTTTTTTTTCTGTAATGCAACTCAACAAAATGTTCGGTACTAAACAAATAAATAACCCCCCTATTTATCTATATACACACCCACCCATACAGTCCATATAGATGCACGTGTGGGCACACACACACAAGCCCATGCACAAACAGAGGCTGTGCAGCACTTCGGATTAAAAAAACAAAAGTTGTCTTTGTTTTTGTAGGAGAGCCGTGTTGGCCTGTTGTAGCAAAAAATCAGGAGGAATCCACTGGCACCTTCTCTGACTACCAGATTTTGCTAAGAGGCATCTGCTTTGGTGGGCTGCAGCATATGGCTTTTGAAAAGCTTGGGCCTTTCAATCAAATCTGGTGGGCAGAAAAGGTGCAAGTGGACTCCTGATTTTTGGCTACCAAAGGCAAACAAGTGCTCCGGAGCAGGGGTGTCTGCGGGGTGCGGTGGGCTGGGGAGTCAAAAGGCAAGATGGTGGGCTACAGCCATGTGATCAAAACCCTACCCCTTTCATGCATGTTATGACACACATCAGAAGGGGCAGGGCTTCACTCGTGTTAATGTGGCCACCATCTTGACTTTTTTTTACACACCCTCCCCCCACGGACAGCTCTGATTAGAAACAATGTGTAGAACAGTATATCCTACAACAACAGAAATGGCATGTGTGTGCAACTCCTTAACCAAAACGTGTCTGGATTGAGCAGCGGCTGCTTTAAGGAGTTGGGGGAGCTGCCATGGCCAAGCCCCTGTGCTCCGAGGCATCCTGGTGCCTTTAAACCCAGCGTGCCGCCCTCCTCTACATGCACCAGAAAAGTGCACCATTGTTCCCTCCTCAGAGAGAGCTGGACCTCTCCTGTCCTCACCTGACTTTCAGGTTTTGCATCCTGCCAAACCACAGAGTAAACCTGCTGGCTTTCCTTTAACAATCACGAATGAAAGGTTTTTATTTACTACAAAGGCCAAAAGGTACTTCCCCGTTCCTCTGCTTCCATATGAGATCATAACATGCAGAACTGTTGACATACAGCGACTGAAGCTTCGGTACTAAATTTGTGGATGTACTTCAAAAAGGTGGCTATCCTTTACACATGACCCCAGGGGAAGAGCTTCAAGGATTACTCACTCAATGTTTGTATTACATAGTTTGGTGCAGGGATTAAGTGTTGGGCTAGAAACTGGGAAACCATGAATTCCCTTAGGCCCAAAAGCTGGCTAGGTGACTTTGGGCCAGTCACTTTCTCTCAGCCCAACCCACTTCACAGGAATGTGGGTGGGGGGAAAATAAGGGGCAGGAGCATTATGCGTGTCACCTTGAGTTGGACAAAGTAAAGGCAGGATATTGATCTAATCCTCCTCCTCCTTCAAACTGGGGACAAGCTGATGCACGGAGATTGCTTTAAACCTTGCACCACCATCACCATCACCTGCTGGGAACCACCCAGAGCCCTTGGGAGTCCGACAGTACACAAATTTAATGAAGGAGGAAGAGGAGGAAGAAGAGAAGGAGGAAGCAGCTGTTGTTTACATTTTTTTTCCAGTGGATCACATCCCTTTTTAATCTATTTATAGCCCCACTAGACCCTTGCCATTTCCCAGCAGTTCAGTAGAAAATAAGAGGGTAACAATCTTTTATTTTTTCTGAAGATACTCTGAAATTATTCTGAGGGAATATGCACTGCATCCTCTGCCCCCCTCCTGCCCCCTTGCTCTTAATCCTGCCATCAAGGAGCTAGGAAGGGATACATCCCAACTGATTTGCTCAAGTGGGAAGGTAGGAAGTTCAGGCAGCCGTTTCAAAGGTCCAGAGTTCGGTCGCTACTAGCATGATCTCTCAGTGGGCTTTGACCAGGGGAAAGCCCTTTTAAGTGCAGGCAATTTGGAGAAAGAAAGTGGCCAGGCCAAGGGATTCTTAGCCTTCTCTCAACCCCTTGCTTTCCTGCAGCAGCTCACTCCTTCCACGGCTTGCCTTTCCCCTCGTGCAAGGGCTCCTGTCCAGGTCCATGCTTGCAAGCAGCTGTCCAGCTTTCATTACAGATGTTAAGTGACAGATTGCCCAATATTGCTCTCAGGACCTCCATCAACATTAAACCAACTGGTTGATCTTCACCTCTCTGGATTCTGCAGGAATGGAAACCCTGGGCCGTTGGCTCCCACACGCAATGTCCTAATTGAGGGAAGTGCTGTTGTCCTGGAAAAGTGCCATCTCTTGGAGGGTCTCCCAAGAACAGAAAGAAAACATGAATAAAATGGGGATGCTGAGAAAAGGAAACAGGTATGCGTGCCATATCCAGAAAAGCAAGTCTTGCAGAAAGAAGAATGGAATGAGGTGGACAGAAATAAAAGTTCCAGCCGGGGGAACAGAAGAAGAGAAACCAAGAGCCTACAGGGCCATCAGGATAAATATGGGGTTAAGCTGAGACAATTGCAAAGAAAAGAGATAATAAAGATGCTGGGGATTTATGGTAGTTTTGTCCTTGCTTTGGAAATATTTTTAGTCCTTTTGAGCCTTTTCTATAAGAAATATGCTTGGATGTCTTAATCTTAGCAAAGAAAATGCCATATACAATAAATCAGTTTAGAAGAACAAGCCTGGAGATACAGAGGAGATTTCCCCCCCTTAGGTTTCTGGAATTTTTCTGGCTATTTTAAGCCATGTATGTGATCTATTATTTTCTTCAGCTCAAGATTTAATTTATAATGTAATATATTTAATAGAGAGCATTGTGTCATAGGCAATTGCAGCTTGTTTATGCTTCCCTTCCCTGCCCCTCTGTAAATACACTCTACAGCACCCCTTTCAAGTTTCTAGTCCTTAAGTTTGGTACCTTACTAGAAGGTAAATTTGAAAACATAAAACCATTCTGCGCAGTGAGGCATCACAGTTTATTGCTGACATATCTTTCAGTAACATTGCAGTTTCTCTCAACTGGAAACACAGCCCCTTCCTTATCCATTTCCTCAGAAGCTCGGCTAAGGCCAAAGGCCAGAAGTGAGTTCTTTCAAGTTCTTCCAAGTTAGGAATCCATTGGAACCAATAATACTTCAAAGGCTAGATGTTTTGTATACAGGGTGTGTGTTTGGGTAGAAGCATGCCATCTGTGTGCAGTTCAACAATGCTGACAATTGTGCAAGTGTCTGTTGAGACTGCAAGTGCATGCAAATGTTTTTTTCCCCTATACAAAGGTGTTTTCCATAAAAGAAAATGATTTAAGATAGGGTTGCAGGACAGGATCAAGGAGACAGATTTAAATCCACCTTCCCATGTGCCATGGACCTAGTCCTGGAACTGTTAAAGCAAAAGACCAGATGTGCTAAAAACACAGTTGCATTTAACACCCTCTTTGTTTTATTTGATTAATACATAATTCTTTGAGTTAAATTTGCATATCTTTATAATTGCATGTGGGCAAACACATAGTTTGGAAGCAAAAAGGATGTTTGGAATTGATGTAGATGTGCTTGAGGCTAAAAATGGTTGAATCTGCTAAGTCTGGGTTTTCTCCATTTCTTCAGGTTTCCGCCATAGGTTTCTTTCATCCTGTTTTTGCATAGGTTTGGGGGTTATTTTTCCCCAAATGCTTACTCATTTGGCGATCTTCATAAACATTTCTCATAATGCTGGCATTATGACATTTTTAAACTCATTTTCTCTAATATATTCAATATTGTAACTTTCAAAATTGTGAACTGCATTACAACATTTGGAACAATGTAGATGTTAATTTGTAAATGAATATATAATCAAAAATATTATCTTTAATTATACAAAATCTAGGAACTAAGAATTGGGTACGCTTGTGTTAAAATGAGAACCAAATTATTTTCCAAATTGCAGTAAACATCATTACAGAAGAGGTATTCCCTCCAGCTAATGTCAAGCTGGTGATACATGAGGATTTTACTGAATCTATGTATCAGATTGAATTAACCTGAACCTGAATCTCCTTGACAAAATGCAAAGTGGAACCCAATCAGTTATCCTTCAGAGTTCAGGATTTTTTAAAACTGTGTAATTCAATTCTTGTCTTGAAAAACTAGCAAAAAGTATAAAAATTCATATGTTGGAATAAACTGCTTCGTGCACATTTTAAAAATAAATTAACGTAGAAAAGGGCTGCAAAAGATGTAATACTGAGATGGAAATAGATTGATCTGCTTATCCTTAGGAGCAGCAGGCAGCACCTTAGAAGAGGCATTTCATCCTCTGTAAGAAAGAAGAGGGAATGCCTCTTACATTTGTTGCTATTTGAAGTTTCATTGTATTAAAACAGGGATTTTAATTTTTAAAAAACATGTTGCTCTATTAACCTGGAATTTCTGTTTCATTAATTAATTATTTGACTAAGCATTCAGTAAACATGCTAATAAATGATCTTGTAAACATAATCTATTTCATGGACAATCCTGTCTAGACTACATGTATCTGTCAGACCCAAGAAAAATTCTCCCAGTGAGCAGAATCTAAACAATATTCTTAGGGTACTTCCTGACAGACAAGATCTAGTACCAGTTATCAATCTATGTGCAACTATTCCATCTTGTCCAGCCTAACAGAATTTTTGTTTGTTCTGATGTTGTGGAAAGGAAAAAGATCAGTGGGAAAAGATGGGAGGGTTCCAAATGGAAGATAACGTTACCTTGATCCCCCACACAAAATAATATGAATTGGTTGATTATATGAGCTACACCTTGTCTAGATGCACCCTAGGACCATCATTTTGTAACAGAAATGCTCTCAACCAATGTCCTAGACAATATTAAGTTCCAATGAGCGTCAAACACGCAAGCTATGACAGTACTTTTAGGCCTACCATATCTGAACTGCAAAAAACTGGACATTGACTGGATGGCAGCAAAGAATAAGTCATTCTGAATCTCTTTGGTGCTATCTAGTGGTCATCCAGATTTGTGAAACCCAGATATGAGAGACCTACCTGTTATGATTTCTGAGGGGTAGGGGCCGAAGTCATATTCAGGGGAACTGCTTATCAGTTGATTTCAAATACATGACTGCCCTCTACTGGGAGGAGTAAAGCCCCTTCATGCAGGATGTTCTCTCCTCACAAGCATTTGCTGGGATTGGGGAAGCATGTTTATATCTGATATGTGGAGGGGGGAGAGGAGATCCAGCAAACTGAATCCAAAATCAAACAGGAAAGCACCAATTTTGTCCCACTTGTAAACTGGCTTTGCTACAGCAATTGTCCCAAAGTCCTACAAAAACAAAAGATCTATATGTCTATGTCATATTATTATAAAATAAAGCAGCTGCAGATCCCTTTATCCTTTCAACCAGAAGTCTTTCTCAGTGGTGGGGAAGGGATTTTCTCATCTCTTGAGCTTTGAATACTTCTTTTTTTCACATGTCCTTATCTTTATCCTTATCCTTAATAGCCTATATTTTTTAAAATATTGTCACTTTACAATACTATATCAATTAGTCTCCAGGAGTCAACACTGACAGTTTTAACATCAGACCATATTCCACCTAACCTAAAGCAAGCAAGAAACAGAACCCAAGATAAAACTGCAGAGAGAATTCTCAGCATCTCTAAATAGACAGCAAAGAAGCGGATTTAGCTCCCAACCTCTTTCCATTAGTGCCCCCTATTATTTTACTTTCTTCTCTTAAATGGGACAGTTTCCATTTACACTCAGAAGAATGAAGCAGCATGGCAAAACTTGTCTTTCTATCAAGTATGCATGTCCCATTCTTTCTTCCACTGTCCTATTTCCACTGGAAATATTTTTAATTCATGTGAGAACATGTTTTGGCTGCTGAAGATAAGGAAATGCTACGTGTTTTCATTCTTTCTAGGGTTATGTTGTTAATTGTGTTTTAGTTATATTAGTGCTTATTTTTTATTAACTTCTATGCATTAGATTTAACCGGAGTCCAGATCATCAAATAGAACAGGATCATTTAAGGAAAGATTTTTATTTCCCTGGAGCAGAGGAGATAAGTCTGAACTATTTTGTTCCACTTCTGGACTTCTACTAAGTTTCATTCTTCAGAGTTCCATTGTATGCTGAAGGCAGTATTTAAGCAACTAAAGCAAGAACCAACATTATTTAGATAGGACGTGTTGGAATGGAGTTAAGAGGTGGGAGTATTGGGATCAATAATTGAGAGGTTTGCCCTGAAATCACAAAGATCCTTCCAAATGGAGTTAGATGCCCTCTGTTGGTTGCCCTAATCACAGTATCCTACATCATGGAAGAGCTTTAGACTGAGAGAGACCATTTATTTGGGCATTCACTGCACCACATGGTTGCTCAGTCTCTTGTCCTAAGCAGTTATCTGAGGAAGTTTTGCAACTATGTTAGCTTATTGATCTGGCCTAGTATCAATTTTTTTTAATGAAAAAGATCTGTGAATTAATCTCAGCCCACAGCAATCGGCTCCACCACATTCAGGAAGGGCATTATAAGAATCATGAAAGAATTCAACCACTGATTTCATTTGCAGAAAGTCCTTTCAGCCAGTTGGTCTGAAATCTGACAACCTTGTTCGCTGCTGCAGGGAATATTATCACAGCAAAATTCCTCACATTTTATCTCATAACAAAAAACATGTGTTTATATCTAATACTGAGGGGCGAATAGACCAAGAACATTTGCTCTGATTTCTGTGAAGTGTGGCATAACTTAATCCTTCATAACTATGCATTTCTTCCCCACCCCCACCCCCACCCAGAAGTCTCATGGGAGAATGGAGCTTTGTTTTTGCAAACCTCATGCCCAATCTGTGCCCTCTTGGGTTCCGTATCATGCAGCCCCTCTGCACCAGGGACCACCGTTCCTAAGCCTCCCTCCAAACCTACTGCTCAGTTTGGAACTTTTGGGGAAGAGTAAAGACAGCATTAAGTGTGGTGGAACTTGAAATAGCTCTACTTGGTTGAGGCATTAATTGAAATGTATTCCCCCTTATTGTAAGTTAGGAACCAGGTAACAGTTGTACTATTTGTGAAGTTCCCCTCTAAACCCAAGAGTACTGAGGTCATTGTATATCTTCGAAGGGTTGTAATGGTCACTTCAAAGCCATTTCCTCGTCTTCTGAGCATGCAGGGCCAATAGAAGTGTCTTCAGTCTTCTGGGCCCACACACACTTGCTGAAAAGGAAACCCTGAAACTGCACACTGAGCCTCTTGCAGATATAGCTATCTTGGCAAATCCACCCAGTATAACGGCCTTGTGGTTGAACACTTTTGACAACAGATTAGTTGGCTAAGTGAAAACAAGTTAGTTGCTCAAGATTATAAGCCAAGTGCATTGTAGAATTTGAGTCCAAAGTTTTTGTAAATGTTACTTATTATATCTCAACATTTGCTACAATGCTATTACAAACTCCCTCTGAACTGCTATTCCCATTGTATCCTGCAAACCATTTTAGAGTTCCTGTATTAATGTAAAAATGCTGTTGATAGCTTCAGCAGGGAACCTCAAAAAGTAAATGTTTTTGCATATCACACACCATGTGCATCAAGTTCTTCAAAGATGATTCATTTCCAAACAAAAATGGCAAATGCCTGACTAAAGATCTGTAAAAGGATGTTTTGTTCCACCCCCATAAAGTTCCTTGCAATATTGAACCCTTCTACTAATTATAATCATGCACATTATCCTAGACAGAAGTAAAACAGAACACAAAAACATAAAATACATCAAGTAGCACTGAGCTGCAAAGAAAAGCTTTCTGATATGTGTTTAGGCTCATAACCCATACACCAGCTTTGTTTTTCGTACATCACTGCATGAATTTTTATAGAAAGAAGAATACAGTCTTAGAAACCCAGTCTCATTTGACTGACAGCTACAACAAGGCCACATCATGGCCTTTCTGGCAGGAAGAGAAGTCATCCCAAGAATATTCTCTGAATAGTTGCTGTCAACATTTGCTATGGCATTAGACCTAGACTCATCTGAAAGTGGCTTGGACAATTTAAATTTATGCCTTTTTTTATCCACCATCAAACACTCAGCCAATGACAACTGTCAAGAATGAGCCTAGTACTATTTGTGAATCTTGAGCATCTTCTTCAGGCTCAGTTCCGGTTTGACATTGAGCTAAAGTTAATTGTCATATCTCTTTATCTCTCTCATCTAGCTGTCCGTCCATCCGTCTGTCTGTCTGTCTGTCTACCAATCAATTTATATGGCTACCAACTTGCAAAATATCAGGTAACCGAGGCCAACCAACAGTAATTGAATTTCCAGTTATTACAGATAGGCTTATCTAGCACCCTGGCCCAATACCGAGGGGAAAAGCCATATCTTCAAGGCCCTTCAGAATACCAGTAGAATCAAGGCTGTCCAAATCTCCAAGGTTTCAGAGGCAATGAAACAGACATGACACTGTTTTATAGAGGAGACCCAGAACATGCCCAACCTGTTGGATCTCATGGGATAGAGAGTCAGTTGGAGATAGGCAATCCCATAGGTAACCCAGACCTGTGCCATGAAGAGCTTTATAGGTGATAACTATCATCTTGAATTGTACCCAGAAGCCTATTAGGAGACAGTGCAATTTCTGGAGCAGTGGTATTCAATCAGCAGTCCGTGGTGTGCCCATAACTACTTACAGCTCTGTGTCCTAGACCAATTGCTGCTTCCAGATGGTCTTAAAGAGAGCCCCATGTAGATATCCCATTGCAAGAGTCCAACTGTGAAGTGATCAAGATGTGAGTATGACATAGATCAACCACAGATGATTATAATGAATCATGCCCTGTAGATATATGTATGTCTGTAAATATACATTTTGAATGTTGGTATGTTTTTGTTCCTTTTGTTCCAGCTTCATTTTCTTCTTCTATAATTTTGTGCATTTTTTTCTTTTTATTAAGTTAATTTTAAAAATATAGCCAAAAAAAGTTGCTCGGGTAAAAAAGATGTGAGTGACTATGAGTAGGGCCTCCTGATTTAGGAATGGGCATACAAGGTGGAATTGTGCAAAGGCCCTCCTGGCTATGGCCACTACTTGCTCTTCCAGCAGGACCCAAAAATCTAAGAGGAATCCAAACTGCACATCAGTTCTGTCTAGGGGAGCACTACCCAATCCAGAACTAAAGATGGAAAATCCCTGGATCCAGGGACTGTAACACCCAGAGTTACTCGGTCTTACTAGAATTAAGTTGCAGTCTGTTCTTTGCCATCCAGACCCTCATAGCCTCCAGACACTAGGAAAGAACCTTGAGGGCATCACTTTGTCTGCAAGAGTGGAAATGTATGACTGAGTATCATCAGCATACTGATGACACTTAACCTCATGGCAACAGATGACCTCACCCAGCAGCTCCATATAAATGTTAAATAGGAGTGGAGTGGGTGGAAAGCCCTGAGGGACCCTGCAAAGTATCTTGTACGCTGCACAGTCTCTATAAATTTTATTTATAGATAAATGCACACACACATACGCATGCAGAGATCTACTGTATTATAGGATTCTTCAATGATCTACATTTAAAATATTTATATATGTCCCCTACACATACATCCCATCCTTATTTGAAATGCAGTTTATTTGAAAAAAAGAAACAAAAACATACATACAAAATATATATATATTTATCTCTTATCAACTCAGTTTGCATATTAATCTAATTATTCCCAATAAAATTGACTTTTTCTTGTTTCAGGTTGGCAGTTGTCTTATGATGTCTTCCCAGATGAAAGATAGTAATCTTATCAACATCTGACCATTTGCAACATCTGCTTTTGCCTTCGCCCGTTTGGAAAATACAGTTCAGTTCAAATTATATGAAGGAGTAACCACCCAATAGAAACGCTCACCTTGGAACCCGCTTCCAGGGCATGGAGAATTTGAAAAACAGATTAAATATAATTCTAATTTAAATGCAGTATATTTACCAAGTGCATGCAACAGTAAGCATTTCGCATGAATCGGATATTAAATCATGTTTCATGACAGAATTAGCCACAGTAACCTGACAAATATTGGCTTGAGAACAATGCAGCAACAATTCATTAACTCTGTTATCTGATAAGTGTAACAATAGAGCACAATTTGCGCTCTTAATGTAAGCAAAATACTTTGAGATCTGTAGCCATTAACAGTTGGTTCCAGTTGCCTGTATGGGCACTTTCAGATGTTCAGGCCTTTTGTCTTCTGATCCCCATATAATATCTTAAGATTGATCTGGGCTGTTTCAGTTCTTTCCAAATCTGTCCCTTGCCTTTCCTTTCTTGCAATTTTTATGAGTACAGTATTCATCCGCACAAAGGAACTTGATCAGAGTGAATTAGTAAGAGACTAGCTGGGACTTCCTGTTTTTTCCAAGCGAAAGGAAAAAATCCCCCTTCTCTTCAAGAAGGACAAAGGAGTGGACAAGCATTTGGTGCTTGGGTTTTTGTTTATTTGTTTCCTAGGCCTGTCGGTTTTGGAGAGAGCCACTGCCTTGACAGTTGCCCATCCACAGATACCATGGGGCTACCTTAAAATTTTGTACAATTACAGTTCCTGGTCATGGTATTATTTAATCCTCAGGGAATTCATCTTACATGCAAAGCAGGAAGATATCTTTCTCTATTAACCTCCTGTATTAGTCATTTTCTCTGGAATTATTTCAGAATGAGTATAAAAATAATATAAAACTTATATTTATATCATAATACATCCTAATGTTTTCTGTGCATTTTCCTTTTTCCACTTTTAAGGCACTGCTAGCCTTTCCAGAATGAATCAGCAAAGCTCAGTTGAGGCATCTGGCAAAAAAATGATTGATGACATTTTGCCTTTGCACATTGTTTTCCTTGCTTGCACCATTGCTATTCTATCCTGCAAGATCCCTTTCCTTGGCTACTTTCCCAAACCCAGAATTTTCCTTTAAAATCCCCTACCCATTCATTTGCTTGATTCGCTATCAGGAAAACTATTTCTGATTCAGAAGAAGCTTGCAATGCTTTGCAGCACACTCTTCTGAGTATAGCCAGCAACACCTTATGCAAAGTCTAGTTTTGGATTGGTAATAAAATAAAATTTGCAGTATGAACTCTGAATAATTATTCCCATGCTAATATATCCCACTTAAAGAATCTATTTCTCCCATTGTTGAAACAGAGTGCATAGCCATTCACTTGGAAAGATTTCTCTAATCTGGTCTTCATCAGGACATGTATGCCTATAGGTCCATGTATATGTGTGAATGATGATGCGTGGTCATAAAGGACAGGCTATAAGCCACCATTTAAGGTTCATCTATTTGTCTCAGAACCATAAGACAAACAGGGAAAGATATTCTCTGTCGTCTCTTGAGCCCCCCAGAAAGGTTCACTACCACTCCAATTGAATATTGTCTTCTTCCTTTCTTGTCTTCAGCTACCCACCATTTCTATTTTTCAAATATGCATCTGGAGCTTACGTAGGCCTCAGTGTACTTCTTGAAAATAAGGATCATACTAGAGACTGATGATTAGCACCATGCCAGTTTTCCATTATTTATTTTTTAAACGAATCAAGAAAGGAAGGAAGGAGGCAAGCAAGCAAGCACGCAACCACTGCCAGGTGAGTCCATAAGGAAAATCTTAGGACTTGAACTGCAGATCTCATGGCTTACACATCTGGTCTAATTGCAGATATCATGGCTTGAACTGTAGATCTCATGGCTTATATATCTGGTCTAACTGCAGATCTCATGGTGCATACATCTGATCTAACTTCTGAACTTTCTTGCTTCTTCCTTAACCCCAACTTTTAAGAACTGTTTGTTTGTTTGTTTTTTGATAAACAGTTCTGGAGAACCTTTTTCTTATATTGGTCGATCCTAGTAAGCATGCCATCCAGGCTTTTTTTTTAAAAAAATAATCAGATAGGACAGGGAAGCTCTTGGGTCCCAGGTTGCTTCCAACCTGCAATACAATCAATGTTTGAGGACACTGTGAAAATGTTTAATCATGGCTCATGGATGCCAGTGTCAGTGGTTGCTGTCTGGAAGTAGAGTCCACTCGGCTGCCCAATGATGCTGAGTGCTGATAAGTGGACCTGCAAATACCATTGTCATTGGAAACATTTATGTTCTCAACCTTCTTATGGCTCATCTCCTCAGTTATGGTCATGCTGAGCTCATTCAGATTCTCATCTGCCCAATTATGCACCAGCATATTCCTAATTACAGGGCCCAGCTGGTCTCCGATTTTCATCTCTTCCAGACTAAAGCTGGGTCAAGGTACCAGGCAGCAGCCCATGAATTTAAAACAAATGATGCCTTAGAGACATAGCAATAAAACCAATAAAAGTGCAAATGTAAAGTGCTTCTAACAGAAACATCTTTTCAGAAATTGCGTATATTGGGAACAGCTCAAACTGATCTCCGCCATTTCATAATGGTTGAAACAACATACAGAATTCACACTATCTGTGAGCACTAGCTAACAATCTGTCCTTCTGTGGCTATTTCCTTTTATTCACAAATCTACTTGAGATTCATAGCACAGCTTTTGTTATATTGGTGATATTGGAAGGTTGCATAGTTAGCCGGTTGTGAGAAGTTTCATTATGTGAAAACGAGAATTTCAGCTTTGGATCATTCTAGCTTTTTAAGTGGCTAGGCATGAAGAGTCACATTTTTCTGACATCTCTGGACCTTCAACAGTAAAAGGGTGAGGAGGTTGAATTGATTCAGCATCCAGTGGCCTCCTTCATTTCTCAGATACATTTATTGTCTCAGAGGAAATTGCCACTTCAACCCCCCCGTTTCAAAATCCATATAATATAATATAGCAAACGAGATGACAACCATTGCTAGCGCCGTTGACCTGTTGGGTGCTTTCCTATACATCTCTGCACACATAAAACTAGGATATCAGGGAGAAAGTTCTTCATTCTAATATCTCATTTTCTATGTTCAGGGACAACAGTTATAGAAAAAAGCCTCAGTTGTGCATGCTTCCATCTGCAAGAAACCTCAACTGCTGTTTCTGTGAATAAGCTTGCAAAACCATATACGGTACAAGACGCATCATATAGCTTGCCCATCATTGGAGAAGACTATTTTTAGGACCAAAGATCTTCCCCATCTCCCTCCAAAGAACAACAAAGCCAAAAAGATTGAGCTCTGGCAATTTTCCATTGTGAGGCTCCATGAGACCAAAAGAAAAATCTGCTTGCCTTCTGTAACACGTCCCTCACCTAAAATCAATTTCCTTTAAAAGCCTTGTGCTGAACACAGAGTGGCCATCCATTTGAAACAGTACTGGCACACAATAAACAATTGATATGCTCCTACATTGTGTACATACTGCTATATATAGCAGCCTGAACAGGGGTAGGGATAGTTAAAGGCTTTGGAAAAGGTTTTTAAACTTCTTAGAGACACTGGCTGAGATTTTCTGGAAGCCCTCATAATCTATTATCTCTTCTTCCAGAAGAGAAGGTAGGTCCAGTCTGTATTAATAGCAGAACTCAACCAATTATTGCACTACCCCCTAAATCTATTTTCTGTATTAGAAAACAAAGAAGTGTGTTCAACATCCATAGAACCAGAAAGAAATGGCTCACAGTCCATTGGGATCTATTATTCTGACTGTCCATTGAAGGCTGAAATTTCTGCCTTTCAGCAGGATTCATGCAGGAACTGAAAAGAAGACCTCTAACCCAACAATTTCTGCAGGCTTTCCAAACTCCTCTGGAGTAGCTAAGCTTTTCATCTGAAGTTCTACATATTTCCACACACAGCTCCTATATATTCTGTCAAGTTATGTAATGGTAGCGTGAAAACAATAATTTTATAAAAACACAGCTTTGTATTAAGACCTGTATTAATTCAGATCAAAACATTGAATCCCTCCCTTTCACGGCTTACAAAGTCTCCTTGATTATGAGGGTGATCCTAACACCCACTTACACATATCAAAAAGCAAGTGTTAAGGCAGCCAGCTCGCAGGCTTTTCCATTCCTTCTGGAGCCCCTTTCTTTCTTCCTTGGCCAGGCTTACCTGCTAAAATATTCTGAAAGCAGCCTGCCCAGCCCAGATCGGTGGAAGTTGGACTGCGACAGAGTAATTCGATGCCTTGCTTTGCCCTTAATAGAAGAGCCTTTGCATCTGACCTAATGTTGCCCATCTTTTGCCTTGCACAGCAAGCCATAGTATTGATCTTGAAATAATTAAGAAAAGCAGGCACACTCCTGCAGTCTTGCTGCTAAGACAGATCTCTGTGGCCACCTGTTTATGTATCTGATTTTATCTCCATCCATGAAACAGTTTTACATGCTAAAATTGTCAGCGGCTTTTCTCTTGGCAGTTCAATGCATCTTTATTATTTCTTGTTTACTTTGTTAGGAAGAGTATCCTAACCGAATGCAGAAGATACAGTCTGACTGGAGAGGTGCCATCTGCAAGGCTGGGGCAGCTTGTGTTTCAGAAGGTCAAGGAGAGCCGTGGGGCAAGGGGAACAAAGCTGCACGAAACTATTAGAGAGGAAAAAAATAGCATTATCTTTGCCTTCTACCTATAGCTTTCTCCATTTCTTTCTCCTTAGCAACATACTGGGAACAACAAGCAGACATGAGAGAGATGTAGCTCCAGGCACCACCTGACATAATTATTTTTAGATCAAACTCAGCTCAGTGCTGTGGCTCTTTTTACTATCGCTCGCCTAACATCATGTCAGTTTTGGTGCAAGCAAGAGGCAATATTACAGGAGATTGTTTTCTGTGAGCCCAAAACATACATCTATGTGCTGCTGTGGCAAGGTCTCTTGTCATACTGCTAGGTCACTATACAAAGCAGGATTGCTA
Source organism: Liasis olivaceus (assembly GCA_030867105.1). Classification (NCBI taxonomy): domain Eukaryota; kingdom Metazoa; phylum Chordata; class Lepidosauria; order Squamata; family Pythonidae; genus Liasis; species Liasis olivaceus. Next base: position 68,915,836 of record CM061349.1, read on the forward strand.
GCATAGCATCTTACAAGACTGAAAGCATAAACATTATACTGTCATTAGGGAAACTGGCAACAGTTTGCACACACTCCAGTCTGATGGTTACAACCCTTTCTGGAAAGAGGTGGGCCGGCCACTGTAAGCATTCTGCTGGTACACTCCTACTTGGATTACTGCAGAGCACTCTGCCCTAATGAATGACTCAGGCATTCCAGCTAGTGTAAAACGTGACAACAAGCTATTACCCACAACACCCTTCACAGTGACCAGGTAAAGCCAGTCCTAAAAGAACAGCATTGGCTGCTTACATAATACCAGTCAGACTTGTTCAAGGTTTTAGTAATGACATTTAAGCCCATCATACTGAAGACCCCAATACTTGAGGAACTTTCTCTCTCAGTCTGTACCTACCCAAATCCTAAGATCGCCAGTGAGGCCCTCCTTAGCATCCCAGAGCTGGAAGAGGAGCATTATATAGGAAGGCAAGAGAAGACTTTCTTTGTTGGTTTTCACAGATTGTAACAAGCCACAAAATCTTCATTCTGGGTGGATAGGAATGAGTATGATAGTCACACCCTCTTGATATCTATGCCTTACACACAAGAAAGTAGCCATCTATAATATCTTCATTTATTTGGGGCCCATAATTATGTACTAAGTCTTCATGGATGTAAAAGGGTCTCCACTGCAGATAGCAACCCTCTATGTATGGAGAGTGATATGAGACGGGTAGGGCTAGCATGCTCACCTTTACAGTTTGTAAAGTAATGTGACACCAGATTTCCCTAATGCCTGAATAGTGCTCTAGTGAATAATGAAAATAAGGCAATAACTAGTCTGAAATAAACAGTCTTTATTGAACTATCCATTTATTGAATTATCCATTTCCAATACTTCCAATACATCAAATCTCATATCCAGAATTGAATTTGAAGGATTCCAGAAGTGAATCCAAGTTGAACCAGGGCTCTTCCAAAGTGAACCAAATATGAACCCTCTAAACTTTGATAATGATTCAAAGATTCAAGAGGACTCTCCTTCCAAAGGAAGTAATCTCTGCCAGAGTTAGAAATGGCAGACAACCAATCTCTAAACAATCCACATTCAGCTCCAGGAAATTTTACGGTTGTATGAAGATAGAAGCAGGATTCAGTGCCAAAATAAAGAACGTGAACAGGGATTAAAGAACTGAGTATCCAGACATCTGTGCAAAACAGAAAAGCAGAGTCACAGTTAAATTCCAATTCACAGAAATTCCAAGAGGTAAGAGTCAAGGCAATGTTTGGAACAAAACAAAGATCATTTTCTCAACATCTTGTTGTATGCAAGACAGAAGCATTTACAATCAGAACTTCTCTTGGCGGCTCCTCGATTCCAACTGAAAAGACACAACATTGAAGAGCTTTGCTTTTGGTTGTCAAGTTCTGTTGGCAGAGGCTTCATGTTGCATTGGAGTATGTAAAAGTTACATTCCAGAGGAACTGGGGGAACCCCAGTTCTCATCTTAAATGCAAGATCAGCTAAGCCAACAGCATCAGCTGTTTTCAGAATGAGCATAGATAGCATTATCTCTCCTCTTCCAAAGAGGAGTTGCTCAACTGATTCAGGACACGGTCAGTTTGAGAAGTAGACAGTTACTGGCTTCACATATCACACTGCTCTCAGCTTTGCATGATGTGGGACCAAAGTAATAACAATTTTTATGTCTTGGCGTTATGTATAAACCAGGTCACTATGGCTTGTTCAATGAACCCTGGTTAAAGCACACCATAATGTAGTAAACTGCATGAACTAAACTATAGTATCTGCAAAAGTTGTTTTTCCTTCCAGCTCTCTAAATAAGACAAACTATAAAATAAGGCAATGGGGATGGGGTTGTGTTTGGTGGTGCACCTTTTGATCTACTAATGGCAATATATGGTCTTATCAAGACTTTCAAGTCATAGGATTTTTGGATGACATGGGGAGAAGGTTTGTGGGTTCAAAAGCAATAAACACACAAACAAGGTAAAACCTGAACATTTTAGCCAAAATAATAACTTTAACTGCAAAGCATAAAATACACAGGAAATGTTAGCAGGCGAGACAATAAAGCAAGATAGGGGAACATTCAATAGAGGCGTATAAATAGAGAACAAAATCTTACATCCCTTGGAGCCTCTCGTCCCCAGTTAAAGAAATTATCCCGATGATTCCAGCTAGTGTATAACACCTTTCCTTGGCAGGCTCATACCGAAACTCCCCCCAGGCAGGTTTCTGAAAGCTTATATACTATTCTATTGCAATTACTCATCCTTCTAATTACATACATTTACTGTTTAGACTAGTGGTCCAGCAGTTATCAAAAATTTATGTGAGACACTTTCAGCTCAGCCATCCCATTATGCCTTCCCTATTTGGTTGCTGGCCTTGACAAAGCACTTCTAAATGAAAGAGATAATATTCATAAGCTCAGCTGTGTGAGAAAATGCCCAGTTAAGTGGGAAGGATGGTTGAAGCCTATGTATTTGGGAGAAAGCTAAAACTTTGCCTAGCTGTCCCGTGCACAATGACTTGTCAAAGAGATGACATTTCATACAGATGAACACAAAGAAAAATGGAGCTAAACCTCCTCACCATTGCGATTATCTTCCACAGTAGCACTACACAGGTATTATGTAGTAATGTATGCAAAATGTTGCTAGTTCATAAAAGAAGAAAACTGATTTTTTTAAAAAAAGCTCTGTACATTGGCTGTACAGCTTGGAAAATCAAGACCCTCTGCCTCTGCTCCTCCTCCATCTCTCTTCCTGCCTATTGCAATGGCTCTGCACTGGGCGTAAAACAAACAAAAAGCTTTATATTTTCAGTTTTCATAACTCTTGCTACTGCACTTCTTTCTCAGTGGTTCAGGCTTGATGCTGAGGGAAATCTCCATGATATATGCATTTCACACAAAGTGCCAGATAAACAATAATTGGAAAAGAAAGGGAGTTTTTTTAAAAAAAAAAAAAATCACTTTACCCTCTTCTACCCATCCTACTAAGTTTTTTTTTATGATTCTTAGCTAGTAATTTTCATAAGGGTTGACCACAAAAAAGCAGGGAGGATGGTATTAAACTACATTCTTTTTGGGAAATTCAGACAACAAAGGCTGCTATTGAACAGAATGCTCTGAACCTGTTCATCTGACATTTGACAGACTCAGCAAGACATCTCCGACTGCTATAACCCAGAATAATCAGAAGCCACTTGCAGCTAGTCCACCTCACTTGTCTTGTCTGTGCCTAATTAACACCTCACACACACACACAAACCGCCCCCATGAGGCATTTACAATTTAAGAGGGGGCTGAAAACATACCTTTTTATCTTGAGCATTTTTACAGTTTTTAGTGTTTAGATTTAATATTAGTTAAGGATTAGAAATGGATTTAGAACTTTATGAATTATATATGTATTCCTGTAATCTGTCCAGAGCTATTAGATCCAATAGGAAAAAATACATGTAGCTCAGGGTTAAACTGTGGAGTTGTGGTGCTGTCTGAGTTTGGTTGTTTGCTTGCGGACATTTCATTACCCACCTAGGTAACATCATCAGTGTGAGTGAGTGTGGGGTGTGCTCCCTTTTTATGTATAGTAGCTTGCCCTGCCAGTTTGTGTGGGGGTGTGATTTCCTCTTTGGTGGTTCCTTGATTAGGGTATTGTTTTCTGCCTGATTGTTTGTCTGGTGTTGATCCCTTCTTATCTGAGTTGTTGACTGCTGGAGGGGATGTATTCTAGTCTTTTTGTTTCCTTCCTAGGTTTTTCATTGTCTTTTTTGAATGGCATATAAATGTGGTTTATCTCTATCTGTCTATTGATGGCTGATTTGTCTGAAATGCCAAGCTTCCAGGAATTTCCTAGCATTTTTGGATTTGGCTTGATCTAAAATGCTAATAGTTTCCCAGTTGAAATTGTGGTTGAGTCTGTCCATGTGTTGTGAGATTAAGGAATTTTTGTCATGTCTTCTGACTGCTAGTTGGTGTTCATGGATGCACTACTCACAAGCATCCACTATGTAGGACAGACAGGCAGAAGACTAGTAGACTGTAGCTCTCTGGAGAAGGCTCTGATGCTGGGACAGGTGAAAGGAAAGAGAAGTGGGTGACCAGCAGCAAAATGGATGGACTCAGATGCAGTGGTGATGGGTGCATCATTAGAAGACCTTGGACCAGATTAGGGACAGATGGTCATGGAGAAAATCTATCTATGCAGTCACTAAAAGTTGACACTAACTTGATGGCATGTAATCATAATCAAAGGATGGAAATAACCAAATGGATAACAAAGATTATAATATTTCTACTGGTGATTTAGGCTCATTTGGATAAACAAATTACAAAGTGCTGCTTTTGAATGCACAGAAATGCTATTTGTTTGTTCTAAAATAATGACATGTTAAAGGCTCAATCTTCCTCTATGGGTTCTTAAAACTGTTAGGTGAACTTAGGTTAGTTTTAATTCTTCATATGGCAGTAGCTCAATTGGTATAGCTTATTCTTACTATCCTATCTGCTGGGAACCAATCTGGAACATTGTAATTGCAGAAAGGGAATTTATAAATAAGCCTGATTTTAATAGTAGTTGAAATAATGATAGCCGTATGAACCCGTGCTGTCCAATACATTAATGAATACTGTGCATTTTAAACTCTGTAAGAAAATATTGTCATTGGAAGCAATCGTGTGCCTTTTCTGAATCTGCTTAGAATTCATCAAAAGGCCATTATTTTTTTTTACTCCAGTCTTTTATCTTTGTCAGACATGAGTCTGGCCCCATCCCATGCTGGCTTGAAAGAGTGCAATTTTGCATGCAGTGGTTGGAATTGCCCAAAGGATGAGCACACCACTTTTATGACACCTGAAACAAGACTGAGAATAAATGAAAATGCTAAGTGAAGCTTTTATTTCCATGGTCTATGAAGCTGGAAATACTCTTTGTGAAATGCATGACAATCAAGGTGGGGTTGAACTCCTACCCACTGGTGTGGGTGGGCGAGAGGAGCACAGATTCCCCCTGGCAGGATGAGAGACAAAAGCTTGAGCAGGAAAGGCCACAGGGTAGGGATATTTTAACGATTCTTCAGTGTAACAAAAAGTCTAGTTATGACAACCTTTCATTCATGATCTTTCAACAAAGTTAGTCTGCTATCCACTTCAGGACCATCTGTTGAAGTTAAACTATTATTAGCGTTTTGCTTCTGTTCTCTTGGACCTGGCTTCTGCCTCAGAACAAATGTAACCATTTTTGCTTTTTAAAAACAAAATGGCAGGTAGTTTCTCTTCCAAGCATTTGTGATCACATTAAGATACACATTTCACACATTCTGAAGGCTGTCTATGAATTTCACCACTTCACCCAAACATGACAGGCCTTTTTCTTTCGTTGAAATAATTGCTTTAATTCAAGTCCATGGAAGGCAGCTCTGTGCTATGACCCATCTGGATGACACTTGAGGGAGCGTAGTGGAAGAGCCACAGTGTGTGTTTTGTCTCTTCTGTGAGCTATCACAGACTAGATTCACACTTGCCTCTCTTCTTTACTTTTTTATTTATTGTCACTATCTCACAAGGTTGCAAATTCTCTTGAGATTTCTTCAATCTTACTCTGAAATCTCATGAGACTTTAGCCAATTTTTAAAATGTGTGTGTGTGTGTGATTTATCACAATGATACTTGCCCTTTGAAAAAATGGCCAATTTCCACACTATCCAATAAATTGTTTAACTATGATTTATTGAATAACAATGAACAGTTCAGTTGCCCCCAAAGGTTAAGCCATAAACTATGATTTACAAACTAGGGTGGCTGTGTTCCCAAAGCACACCAAGCCAAAAACAAACACTGAGAGAGCCAATTTTTACAAAGTCAGAAGCATGCAGAGGAAACATGCAAGTTTTAAACCTCGATTTCCATATAAACAGGGCTTGTGTTTGATACTTAGCAGTCACTGGAATTCTTTTGTAGCAGCTTTATTAGGTTTTCTATCGTCCATCTACTTAGCTGAGCTCTTTGTGTCCTTGAATGCCTGTTTGTGCCTGCTTCCAGTCTAGCTTGTCAATTCTGGCCTACACCATCACTTAGTGTACAGTGTGGATTAGACCAAAATGGCCTCAAAGTCACTTCTCCGTCAGCCTCGGTCTCCTTGACTGCCGGATGAGAGAAAATATTATCAGCTGATGTTGTAGCAACCTTCCCTAAATAGGTTTACAGGGCTGTGGACTACAATTAGCTAATATATACCCAGAAGCCCTCTACATGGTAGTAATAGTACTATGAATACCATGCAAATTGGATATTTGCCTTAAGATTTCCCATGCTACAATAAGCATAAATATGCATTTTGTTGTTGTTCAGTCGTTAAGTCATGTCCGACTCTTCGTGACCCCATGAACCATATTGTGCCAGGCCTTCCTATCTTTCACTGCCTCCCTGAGTTTGCTCAATTTCATCCTCATTGCTTCAGTGATGCTATCTAGCCATCTCATCCTCTGCCGTCCTCTTCTCCTTTTGCCTTCCATCTTTCCCAGCATCAGGGTCTTTTCCAAAGAGTCCTCTCTTCGCATTAGGTGACCAAAGTATCTGAGCTTGAGCTTCATTATCAATCCTTCCAATGAGCAATCAGAGTTGATTTCCTTTAAGATTGACTGGTTTGACCTCCTAGCAGTCCAGGGGACTCTTAAGAGTCTTCTCCAGCACCACAGTTCAAAGGCATCAATTCTTCGGCACTCAGCCTTCTTTATGGTCCAGCTCTCACAGCCATACATTACTACTGGAAAAACCATAGCTTTGACTATGCGGATCTTTGTCGGCAAGGTGACGTCTCTGCTTTTTAATATGCTATCTAGGTTTGCCATAGCTTTCCTCCCAAGGAGCAAGCGTCTTTTAATTTCATGGCTGCAGTCTCTGTCTGCAGTGATCTTGGAGCCCAAATAAATGAAGTCTGATACTGCTTCCATTTCTACCCCTTCTATTTGCCAGGGATTGATGAGTCCAGATGCCATGATCTTAGTTTTTTTAATGTTGAGTTTCAAGCCAGCTTTCGCACTCTCCTCTTTCACCCTCATCAAGAGGCTCTTTAGTTCTTCTTCACTTTCTGCCATTAGGGTAGTATCGTCTGCATATCTGAGGTTATTGATGTTTCTCCCTGCAATTTTAATTCCGGCTTGTGATTCTTCCAGCCTGGCATTTCTCATGATGTACTCTGCATATAGGTTAAATAAGCAGGGTGACAGTATACAGCCTTGTCGTACTCCTTTCCCTATTTTGAACCAATCGGTTGTTCCATGACCGGTTCTAACTGTTGCTTCTTGGCCCGCATACAGATTTCTCAGGAGACAGGTAAGGTGGTCTGGTATCCCCATCTCTTTAAGAATTTGCCAGAGTTTGTTGTGATCCACACAATCAAAGGCTTTTGCATAGTCAATGAAGCAGAAGTAGATGCTTTTCTGGAACTCTCGTGCTTTCTCCATGATCCAGCGAATGTTGGCAATTTGATCTCTAATTCCTCTGCCTCTTCGAAACCCAGCTTGTACATCCGGTAGTTCTCGGTTCACGTACTGCTGAAGCCTAGCTTGTAGGATTTTGAGCATAACCTTGCTAACATGTGAAATGAGTGCAATTGTGCGATAGTTTGAGCATTCTTTGGCATTGCCCTTCTTTGGAATTGGAACGTAAACTGACCTTTTCCAATCCCGTGGCCACTGTTGCGTTTTCTAAACTTGCTGGCATATTGAGTGCAGCACTTTAACAGCATCGTCTTTTAGTATTTTAAATAACTCAGCTGGAATACTGTCATCTCCACTAGCTTTGTTGTTAGCAATGCTTCCTAAGGCCCACTTGACTTCACTCTCTAGGATGTCTGGCTCAGGGTCAGTGACCACACCAGCATGCACATCAGGGACATTAAGATCTTTCTTGTATAGTTCTTCTGTGTATTCTTGCCACCTCTTCTTAATCTCTTCTGCTTCTGTTAGGTCCCTGCCTTTTTTGTCCTTTATCATGCCCATCTTTGCACTAAACGTTCCTTTGATATCTCCAATTTTCTTGAAGAGATCTCTAGTCTTCCCCATTCTATTGTTTTCTTCCATTTCTTTGCATCGTTCATTTAAGAAGGCCTTCTTATCTCTCCTTGCTATTCTCTGGAAATCTGCATTCAGTTGCTTATATCTTTCCCTTTCACCCTTGCTTTTCGCATTCCTTCTTTCCACAGCTATTTGTAAAGCCTCATCAGACAGCCATTTTGCTTTCTTGCATTTCTTTTTCTTTGGGATGGTTTTAGTTGCTGCCTCTTGTACAATGTTACAGACCTCTGTCCATAGTTCTTCAGGCACTCTGTCTACCAAATCTAATCCTCTAAATCTATTCATCACCTTCACTGTGTACTCACATGGAATATGATCTAAGTCATACCTGAGTGGTCTAGTGGTTTTCCCTACATTCTTCAATTTAAGCCTAAATTTTGCAGTAAGAAGCTCATGATCTGAGCCACAGTCAGCTCCTGGTCTTGTTTTTGCTGTCTGTATAGAGCTTCTCCATCTTTGGCTGCAAAGTATGTAATCAATCTGGTTTCGGTATTGACCATCTGGTGATGTCCATGTGTAGAGTCGTCTCTTGTGTTGTTGGAAAAGAGTGTTTGCTATGACTAGCTTGTTCTCTTGACAGAACTCTATTAGCCTTTGCCCTGCTTCATTTTGTACTCCAAGGCCAAACTTGCCTGTTATTCCGATTACTCCTTGACTTCCTACTTTAGCATTCCAATCCCCTATGATGAAAAGGACATCTTTTTTTGGTGCTAGTTCTAGAAGGTGTTGTAGGTCTTCATAGAACCGGTCAACTTCAGCTTCTTCGGCATCAGTGGTTGGGGCACAGACTTGGATTACCGTGATGTTGAATGGTTTTCCTTGGATACGCACTGAGATCATTCTGTCGTTTTTGAGGTTGTACCCCATTACCGCCTTTCCCACTCTCTTATTGACTATGAGTGCAACTCCATTTCTTCTAAGGGTTTCTTGTCCACAGTAGTAGATATAATGGTCACCTGAATTAAATTCACCCATTCCCGTCCATTTCAATTCGCTGATTCCCAAGATGTCGACATTCAATCTTGTCATCTCATGTTTGACCACATCCAGCTTGCCTTCGTTCATGGATCTTACATTCCACGTACCTATACAATATTGTTCTTTACAGCATCGGACCTTCTTTTCTCTTCCAGATACATCCACAGCTGAACGTCCTTTTGGCTTTGGCCCAGCCGCTTCACTCTTTCTGGAGCTACTTGGAATTGCCCTCCGCTCTTCCCCAGTAGCATATTGGACACCTTCCGACCTGAGGGGCTCATCTTCCGGCGTCATATCTTTTAGCCTTTTAACATTGTCCATGGGGTTTTCTTGGCAAGGATACTGGAGTGGGTTGCCATTTCCTTCTCCAGTGGACCACATTTTGTCAGAACTCTCTGTCATGACCTGTCCGTCTTGGGTGGCCCTGCACGGTATAGCTCATGGCTTCACTGAGTTACACAAGCCCCTTCGCCACGACAAGTCAGTGATCCATGAAGGGGTAAATATGCATGCAAGTATTTAAAAAAAAAAAAAAATTGCTACTCTGCATGTTAAAACAGCAATGCAGAATAAGAAATGGTTATGCGCAAAGTGCCCACCATGCTCAAGGATTGCTTTAGTTCACAAATCCATCTTCAACAAGCTTCCTTTTATGGTTCTTAATAGAAAGGTAAAAACTGTGATGTTTACAGTAATCTTAATTTTTACTGTAATCTGTAATTTTCACTGTAATCTTTGCTGAGGAATGCTCACACAGAGAGAAAGAATAATTTACCTCCAATGCACTAGCCAAGACGTGAGATTCCTCAGCAGCCCTTAGTCAGGATACCCATAGTGGGGCATGGGTGTGATCCTGGCTGAAAAAAATGGTGGCTTATGTGGAATTCTTCTGAGAATCAGCTTTCCTATAAAAACAGCTGCATCATGAAAAATTGGCTCATCTTACAACATGCGAATTGTGTGTGGGCATTCCTCAGCAAAGATTAGTGAAGCAGGTTTTATGATAGAGGAGATACATTTACAGCAGCGTTGTCCAAACTTGGCCACTTTAAGATGAGTGGACTTCAACTCCCAGAATTCTTTAAGATGAAGTCCACTTTAAGATGAAGTCCACTCATCTTAAAGTGGCCAAGTTTGGACAACACTGATAGGGATAGGCAAGCCCCAGCACCTAGCTAGCTAAGCCCTTCCAGAAGGAGAGTCAAAGGGCAGGCGCTCTGTGCTGTGTGCCTGGGGAGAAAGGCTGAAGGAAGTGACTCAGATTAGCAGTCTCTCAGACAAAGAGCAGGCAGAGCGACAGACTAAATGGGAACCCGGAGGGGGTGGGGGTAAAATGGTGCTATATAAGCAACCATTAACTGAGCTTCTTCACTTAGTGCAGTGTTGTCCAAACTTGGCCACTTTAAGATGAGTGGACTTCAACTCCCATAATTCCCCAGCCAGCATGGCTGGCTGGGGAATTCTGGAGTTGAAGTCCACTCATCTTAAAGTGGCCAAGTTTGGACAACAGTGACTTAGTGTGTCATGAAAACACAGCCAAGGATCAGTGCTGAGCACACTTATGGTCTAGGTTTCACTGAAATCAGTGGGATTTGCTTCCAGATAGGCTCAAGCTGCAAGGTTCACATGTTAAATATGGTGTTATAATATAATAAAACATTGATTCAGTGGAGTGTGGATCCAATGGACATTTTTGTTCAGACTTCATCCCAAACGATGGGAAAAAACCCTGTTGTTTCTGAAACAGTCTGGAGAATTAATGTCATTGATATCATTTCCATCAGCTTACATAATCTGCGTAATTATGTAATGGACATTTTAATGCCATTTGCATTAACATGAATTGCATAGTTATGCAAATAGAGTAAATTGATGCAAAGGATGTAATTTCAAATTTAACAAACATTCAGAGTTAACAGACACCCTTTTCTCCCAAATGAACCACTAAAACTAGGCTTTAATCATATTTTATAATTTATCATTCCAATAAAATTCAATGCAGGTACTGTCACATACTTGATTTATATTCTAAAATCCGATAATTTTAAATATATACAACTACTACCTTATTTCACTGTGAGATCTTTAAATTTAAATGGCAGCATTTCAAGGATATATTCCAATTAGGAAACGTACTCCAATTTTTTATTGTAATGTTCTGTCCCATTTCGCCTCCTTCTTCTGCCATGAAATTTTATCAGGTAGGCAAGAATGTGCAATTTTTTCTAGATAATTTTAATCATTTTAAATTAAAACCTTTACAATTGTTCCATTTGCTGTATAACTTCAATCTTGTATTTATTATTGGACTAGCTACACTTTATTTGATCTTTTCTTTCAGATCCTCTGCATTGAGGACATACATAAAAATCTTGCAGATATATTCCTCATAGAGTCTGTAGTGTCGTTCTAATAATCTGCAACATCAGGTACTATACCAAGATATGTCACTTATTCATATATAATCTCCTTAATGGAAATGAATCATTGTTTATTCAGAAGTTCATGATGGAGCAGTGAACAAGTAGAGATCAACTTATTTTATTAAGAAAAAGAACTACTTTATTGTAGGACCAAGAGTGTTTTTTTTATTTTTTTAATCATTTAATTCTTCCCATACCAGTACAACACCCATCTTTTGTAAGAAACCCTTCATTATCTTTAAATCTATTAAGAATGTTTCAAACATGGTTATTTGTATTAAGTCAAATAAATAAATAGTGCATAACTGGAGGTACAGATGGAGATAGAGATGGGAGGGATACTTTTTTGTTGAATAAATAAACATGAAGACATTAACCACAGAGTTGAAAAGAGAAATAAATCAGGAACAACAACAACACAACTAACCTTGAGAGTATATGTGAACACATAAGTTCTTAAGAAGAACTACAAACCAACCTTGTAAGCATTCTTATTCATTATTTCTACCCAGAATATTTGAAAAGAAACATTGTTAATATAGGTAATAGACGGTGTCCAGAACTTGAATAAATGTATAGGGTATCTCAGTGCTATTGTGTTTATTTTACTGTTAGAACAAACCTGGCAGCTAACTACAGGAATCCATTTCTTAATCTGCATCAAGCCTGTATGTCCAAAGAAGCGGAAGTAATAAATTAAGTAGGATTTATTAGGAATGGTTGCTGGGTGATTTTTCCATTCTCTTCAAAACCTTCTAACCAAAAGGACTAACCTCATGTGCCTCTTTCCTTATCAGCCACCAATAAATTATCTTCATTATCAATTCTTGATGAATTGCCAATATGGATTTAAAAGGAATTCTATACCATGAAGGATTCCGGTGAGATTCATCAAAGTCAGATCTCAAATTATCCTCCCAGAAGTTTTTTCCAAGAATTTCAAGAGGACCTGCTATTTTTAATATAAGAGTTGCATACAGGATTAATTGGAAATACTATCATGAATAGACAACAATTCAATTTGAGCATAAACCCATAACATAGTTAGTGACCAGGATATGTGAACCCAGGATGCAACACTGAAATATCTTACTATTTTAACGCCATGACTTATCACATTTATACCTTGTCTTTAATTGCCAGTTCACTAATAGCAGCTATCTTTCATTCTTCATGAAAAATGATAGCTGTTACAGGCACGTAACTGAATTTAACCTACATTCAGTTCTTCAGTTCAATAACATTGAACTCTTCAGGTCAATAACACTGATGTGATTTCTTTTTCTTTTTTTAAGGACAGTTAGGAAACAAAAAACAAAATCAGAAGTTTTTCTTCCGTGCAGTAAATAAAGCTGGTAAAAATTAGTATAGGACAAACTTGATGGAATTCAGAAGAAAAAATATAGGAAATCTTGTTGATTTCAAGAAATTTCCCTTAGGAAGTCTATCAAACTATTGCACCATATATCTATAACCATAATTAGACACTACAGTATTTCAGTTCCGGCATGTCTTTGGGTGAAATATACAAAACGACCACGAATTAAAATTTACCATACAACAGCGCCATCCTATGGATAGTGTAGGAAATGCATTTCCTACAGAAACCTGAGCATTTACAGTAAGGTAGAATTCCACAGGGGGGACGCGGTGATGCAGCGGCTTAATGACGCTGAAAGTTGCTGGCCAGGAATGGTCGACACTTCAGCGGTTCAAGCCCAGCCTTTGCGTAGCAGAGCGAGCTCCTGCTTCCTCCCCCAGTTCCGTCAACCCAACAGTTTGAAAACTCACTTGAGTAGATAAATGGGTACTCTCACTCTGGTGGGAGGAAAAATGCTGGCAGCGCCTTGCAAAAGGAGTCGGGAGCAGTTGCCAGTAGCACGAAACCGCACTCGCCCAAAAAAGGCGCAAAGCAACGGAAACCCTGCCACCTGCGCTCACCAGCTGGGCTCTGCTCTAGGAAGGAGGCACTGGCAAACCGAAACACCTCGCCTTGAAAACTGCAAAGGACTCGTCCAAAAGCAGTCACTGCAGAGTCAGTAACGACTGAGTGCAGATAAAAAAAAAAAAAAGAATTCCACAGACCCACTTAACATATATGGAGACGATTCTCTCCCACCATCATTACTGTAGAAAGCATTGTTAAACATAAACAATATTCATAATTTACAACTATAAGCCTGAATTATATAATTGCATACTAAATCTACAATTTTGCAATTTTAGTCATATTTTTATTAGCCACAGTTTCTGTAGTTACAGCCAGTTAAGTAGCAGCACCTAGCTATGGATGATCTCAAAAAGGTTAAGCGGGCATCCCTTGGGGGAGGGAGGTTTAACAGTGTCAAAATGGTGGGCACAACTGGAAGATCAAAGCCATGCCCCTTTTACAATGGGTGCAATGCCGAAAGTTGTGGGGCTTCAATCACCCAATCATGCCCTCTTTTTGAGACTGCTGACCCCCCCCCCCCCACCCATGGGCAGGCACACCAGTCAGTAGAATGAGGCCTAGCTTGCTCTTGGATGGGAGACCTCAGGAAATGGAGGCTACGCAGGGAAGATGGGAAAAAAATATCCTGAAAAAGGGCAGTGACAAATGCTTTGTTGCCAAGAAAAAGGCTGACTGTCAATAACTTCCACTAAAATCTTCACCTCCAGAGTGTGATCATGTTGAATTGGAAGGATCTGAGAAATACTGACTTTAATATTATCTTGCAGCAAAGTAAATAGCATTGCATACTAAAATGAAAAAGGAACAACTTTCTCAGAAGATTTGGCATAAAAGCTATGTCCCTTTACAATTAAAAATCCTGATACTAGTTTACCAAATTTCAGCTGTACCTTAAATTATACATACATAGATATATACTTATGTATCATGTTATTCTATTTTGGAATTATGCAGGGAATGAAATAATAAGCCAAAGTTATAATGGCATGAGGTAAGAAAAAGAAAAGGAAATATAGAGGGAATATTCATTATCCCTTTTCGTAGCTTTTGTTCTTACAAACCATCCTTGCTTCCATACACCACTTTATGCACTGCTTTGAAACAAACAGACTTTTTCTAAACAGATACTCACCAATCACCATTTTCATTCCTTCTTGTGTCTCTAAAGGCCCCAATCATGTCTGTATTCTTTTATCTTCTTCCCACACATCCATTCATGTCACCCAATAGAATAATGATGTGCCTCGGAGTGCATTCATTCAAAATATTGCACAATTTTCCCCAAAACTCATCCCTGGTGTTTCCACTATCACCAGTCACTGGAGTCTAACATGCAGCTATCACTAACCTATGGATTCCTACTTTCATATACACACAACATCCTAGATCACACCAGATCACATTTTCTGACATACATTTTAACCCTTCATTAAATGTACATCTTCACTTCCCTGCATGTATTCACCCAGATCAAACCACTTTTACTCAGCTGTATTACATCCTTACTATTTCTCTTCATTTCACACAGAGAATATCTATTTTTCTTTCTTTAATTTCATTCATGCTCTTATATTCCAAGACTCAGTCTTTCATAGGGATGGATTGTCACCAGATGGATACTGACCTCTACTGCTCATGATGGCTTTAGTCAATTGAAACTTTCATATCAGGTTATGTCACCAGTCTTAGTTGCACTTGTTTCTCACGCAGCATTCCCTGTTAACACTAAAATCAGTACTGGCCAGTTTTGGCACATTTTGGCCAGTATGTCACAAATGCAACCAAAGTCCAGATTTATTCCAAGCATGTTCACATCATTCTATGCAAGCTAGGATCTCTAATCTAGAGACTACCAATATTGTAGCCCATCTTAAGGAAATTTGCAGCAGTCGCCAACAAGGTAAAGGCAATAATACTTTATCTTAACTTAACTGGAATTGGGAGAAGTGTAGCACAAACATTTCTCTGTCTACCTTGCTACACCCTTCTTCCTAGAGCATGCTGAGATGGGTTTTTTATGCATTTCGTGTATATAGGTGAACTTTAAATCTGTAGGACATTGCAAACAAAGGAGAGGAAATTGTAGAAACGATGACAAAGAGAATATCCTGATAAGATGTAACAGTCAAGAAGTTGAGCTGTTAACAACAATCAGGGCTAGACACCAGAAATGGTTCACTATACTTATTGGGTTATAGGCACTTATCAAAAGTCATGAGGAGTATAAACAAGAAGAATGCTCAACAATGTATACTTGTCATCAAGTAAAGATCATTCTAAGCTGAACTCCATCTGAGAGACTTAATCTCTTCAGTGGTGGGAAAAAGATCCATCAATGCTGAGGATGCTGGAATAACAATAGAAAAGCAAGGAGGAAAATTCAAGAGTGGAAGAACAAGGAAGAAAATATGGAGGTAGACTTGTGTTCTTTTCTAAAACTGAAAATGACCATGAGTGAAACAAGGGAAAATGAAAAGAGGCTATTCTACAGTACAGAGCTACAGTAGCATAACAGGGAGGGAAAAGAGATAGAAATATGAAGTTTTCATAACATCCATTACGTTTATCCCACTAACATACAGTGTACTGACACACACTCAGAATGCAATGCAATATAATATATATTCAGTCCTGTATTTTCCAATAGGCAACTTCCCATAAAGTACACTGCCACATTTAAAGGGGGACGGAGAGATAAAGTTTCAAAGGCTGGTTGTGCAGTTGCATCAAAATCTGCTGTTGGTAGTGAAACCAATAAGTGTATAATGTGTGTGAAAGACCTATATCATCCCAAAATATCTCTTTGGAGTTCATTCTATGAGGAGTCAGGAGTGTGGGAATAAGTCACATTTGAAGCCATTTGGGAGTTTATCACACCCTCCCTCAAAAAAGCTATATGAATAGTAGTGCTTTAGAACAATTATTAGTTTAAGTGACATTGTACATAGTTAAAGAAAATTTATATATACTACATCAGCCCTTGAATGCAGCTCCCAAAGTGCCTTTATAATGAGAGAAAGTAGACCTATTAAGTCTGCAGGAAAAATCATATTAGTAGTACTTAATTACATTTATTAAATTCAATCAAATTCACTTTTTACCCTGGATCTGTCCATTTCTTTATATTGATCCTGCCCCTTTTCTGGAGTGGGTCCCTGTCACATCAAAGGCCTTCTATTCAAAAAGAGTGTATATTCCTGCTTTCTATCAGTTCTTCGCAGATGCAAGGAAAATGCATTATATTTCTTTGCCTCTCCACCCAAGGTAAGGTAAGACCTAATAGCCTTCCCCAAGTGGGGGTCAAATAGGAAGACCTAATATTGTGCTTCAGCACAAGGAACCAAACCAGTCATTATTTTGGCAATGAGGATTGCATTAGAATCAACCAACGGACAGCCTGTATTTCTGAGAAAGAATCTGTTCTACATTCTGGAAGATAAAAGAATCAAGATCAGATTTTAAAATCAAGAGCATCGCTTTCTTTCTATATAGAACCCTTTCAACTAAATCTAATTTTATCTCTGTTTTAGTGCCAAGAAAAGAATATAAAACCCACTGGATAGGTCAATCTACTTCACTTTTCTGTGTCCCACAGTGGCCAAGTAGCTGCATACCGAGTGCTTGTATCATGACCAGAAGGCGATAACCCTCCTTTTCTGTTGCTTCCCAGCAGCTGGTATTCTAGGTATGTGATCCAAAAGGATGTAACGCCGAACACAATACAATCACCCTCAAAGCTCAACGGTCCTGCTCACACCACATGCTTAGCTGGATCAAGTAGAGTTGGTACGTCATGTTAGCAGCCAAACTCATAGCATACTAGATTTAGAAGGGGTTGGTTTAGAGGGCTTTGGGGCCAGCCCATTATATCCAAGCACAGCCTAACGAATACTAAATACATTCATTAATAGATATCTTGCTGTCCTGTCCAATAGGTCAGTGATTTAGTCCTGTGATTATGTTGACATCTTCTTGTTGTTGTTGTTCAGTCGTTAAGTCGTGTCCGACTCTTCGTGACCCCATGAACCATATTGCGCCAGGCCTTCCTGTCTTTCACTGCCTCCCTGAGTTTGCTCAATTTCATGCTTATTGCTTCAGTGATGCTATCTAGCCATCTCATCCTCTGCCGTCCTCTTCTCCTTTTGCCTTCCATCTTTCCCAGCATCAGGGTCTTTTCCAAAGAGTCCTCTCTTCGCATTAGGTGACCAAAGTATCTGAGCTTGAGCTTCATTATCAATCCTTCCAACGAGCAATCAGAGTTGATTTCCTTTAAGATCGACTGGTTTGACCTCCTAGCAGTCCAGGGGACTCTTAAGAGTCTTCTCCAGCACCACAGTTCAAAGGCATCAATTCTTCCAGCCTTCTTTATGGTCCAGCTCTCACAGCCATACATTACTACTGGAAAAACCATAGCTTTGACTATGCGGATCTTTGTCGGCAAGATGACGTCTCTGCTTTTTAATATGCTATCTAGGTTTGCCATAGCTTTCCTCCCAAGGAGCAAGCGTCTTTTAATTTCATGGCTGCAGTCTCCGTCTGCAGTGATCTTGGAGCCCAAATAAATGAAGTCTGTTACTGCTTCCATTTCTACCCCTTCTATTTGCCAGGGATTGATGGGTCCAGATGCCATGATCTTAGTTTTTTTTAATGTTGAGTTTCAAGCCAGCTTTCGCACTCTCCTCTTTCACCCTCATCAAGAGGCTCTTTAGTTCTTCTTCACTTTCTGCCATTACGGTGGTATTGTCTGCATATCTGAGGTTATTGATGTTTCTCCCTGACATCTTACTTCTTGTTTAAGAAGGGCCAGATGCTCACATCACACTAAGCTGTTAGTGGAGCATGGACCCAGCCATTGTGGGTCCATACAATTCTGGAATACTGTGGTTATGCCATATGCCTAGATAAAAATAAGACCTAAGATAAGGCAACATGTACAGCAAGGCTTAAAATTCATGTTGGCATATCTGTGGCTTTTGGAAAAGCTAGAAAATTAAATAGTTTGCTTTTCCAATTGAGGTTGCTATGGCAATTGGATTACCTTGTTAATTTTAAAGTAATGTCATTTTTCATGATTTGCTGTATATTTTTAGCCATTTCCTCCCCCCCCCCCCCCCCCCCATTACCAACAACTGTTGGCCAGGTTACAGAATGAAGGAGGGAAGAAAAGAGAAAGAATCCGGAACTGTGTTTCTCAGACAGTCATACAAATTAATCACATAAAAACTTAGCTAAATAAATTGCAAAATTACTATTGAAGGCTTCAATCTTATATGCACTTACCTTGTAAGTTTACTCATTAAACTTAGTACAGCTTACTTCTAAATAGACATACATAGCTTTGTTCTGTAGAAGGTTGTTTTGCAAAAACACAATAGCTTTTAATGATTTCATTCATGATATATGTCCTTCAACCCTAGTGCAGTCCTGGCTGCTAAAAATAATAGTTTTAAAGAATGGCCTTGTGCCTGCCCTGATATACAGAATTGTTAGATATAATTGGCTATGGCAGTTTTATAGCTATCAGGACTATCAGCTCTAGAGGAAGAGAAGACAACAGGACTCAATATGTAAGTATAATATTTTCTCCAATAATTATTGCCTTAACAAGTTGTATTGGACATTCAGTTGCCCCATAGCCCATCTGGAACCTGGGATTATGCCTTAGTAATCCCATTTTATTTCCAAAAATAAGAAATTAACTTGAATTAGTTGGAACAATAGACATACCATATCTAGGCTGCAATAATCCAGATAATCACTACGTGGCAGCAAAGAGTTGGTATATACTGTAGCTCTTCTCTGTCATCTAGAGGTCATGTGTTTTTGGGTGCCTATTGGGTGAAGCCAGCCAAAGACAATTTATTCAGTAAACCAGGGGTAAATATTGTTAATGTGATATTCAAACCAAGTCTGTTCTCTTGCATTTCATCAACTTTTGTTCCACGCCCTTTATAATATCTAACAAATCCCATATTACTGTATATTTCTTGAAGTGTCTAATAGAATGCAAAAAGCTATTTTTGACTATATACATTTAAGCTGATTTCCTACAAAATCTTAAAATGATGTTTCACTTGCCATTATGCATACTACAGAGCTTTGAACTTGATAGATAGTTAAAAAAGTCATTGTCCTGACCAGCACTTTCAAATTATAGTTTATTCAATAAGCAAGAATTAAAGAGCCATAATTTAGTATGATCTTCAAACCCATCCAATGATGCTCAAAGACTTCACTATGTATCCGACGGCATGCATAGCAAATGCTTAGGACATAAGCCAAGACATTCAGGTGTATATCTATCCTCCATCTTCCCCTGATCCCACCCCCTCCCTTCCTTTCAAAACACTGAGTCCCCCTTTTAAAATGCTCTGCAGACACAGCACTGGCATAGTGGCAGGAAGAGGGGGCAAAACATGCATTGGGTATCATCGCTCAAACCCTACAACTTACACATTTGTATCTGATGTGGAAACAAAGGTTCAGATGATGGGCTTGCATTATGCTTTGGCATGTATTTTGTCATTTGACTGTCACTGTGACTAGTAGCAAATGTCTATGTCTGTAGGGAAGCGCTAGAAATTATTACTATTCCCTATCTATAAGGATGCTTTTACTTTCTGTTTATAGGAATGTTTCAATTCTTAATGGAGTTGGATTTCCAGACACAATTCCTTAACTGTCCAGTAGATGGTGGATAGTTACCACAAATGCTTCAAAGTTTGGATTTAGAAGAGCTTTTAAGAAGATTTTCTAAACTTACAACTAAATTTTACCTTCGTATGTGCTTTTAGTAGTGCAATTGGTGAACTGTTTTTCATTACCTGTACTTTAAAATACAACCAATTTTACCAAATCTTTCATTTAAAGCTGAAACTACAATTCCCAGAATTTTGAGCCAGTACCATCTGGAAAAAAGACAGGCTATAAATTGAACTAATGGCAGAAAGTGAAGAAGAACTAAAGAGCCTCTTGATGAGGGTGAAAGAGGAGAGTGCGAAAGCTGGATTGAAACTCAACATTAAAAAAACTAAGATCATGGCATCTGGACCCATCAATCCCTGGCAAATAGAAGGGGTAGAAATGGAAGCAGTAACAGACTTCATTTATTTGGGCTCCAAGATCACTGCAGACGGAGACTGCAGCCATGAAATTAAAAGACGCTTGCTCCTTGGGAGGAAAGCTATGGCAAACCTAGATAGCATATTAAAAAGCAGAGACGTCACCTTGCCGACAAAGATCCGCATAGTCAAAGCTATGGTTTTTCCAGTAGTAATGTATGGCTGTGAGAGCTGGACCATAAAGAAGGCTGAACGCCGAAGAATTGATGCCTTTGAACTGTGGTGCTGGAGAAGACTCTTAAGAGTCCCCTGGACTGCTAGGAGGTCAAACCAGTCGATCTTAAAGGAAATCAACTCTGATTGCTCGTTGGAAGGATTGATAATGAAGCTCAAGCTCAGATACTTTGGTCACCTAATGCGAAGAGAGGACTCTTTGGAAAAGACCCTGATGCTGGGAAAGATGGAAGGCAAAAGGAGAAGAGGACGGCAGAGGATGAGATGGCTAGATAGCATCACTGAAGCAATGAGCATGAAATTGAGCAAACTCAGGGAGGCAGTGAAAGATAGGAAGGCCTGGCGCAATATGGTTCATGGGGTCACGAAGAGTCGGACACGACTTGACTGAACAACAATAAATTGAACAGATCATCAGTATCACCATTGCTGCCATCATCATCCAGCATATCAAGCTAAATAAATTATTTCACATGATCTGATCCTATACGATACAGTATCTTGAGTTATAAAATCTCAGCATACTACAGCATAGAGATGTATCAATAGGTATCAACAGACATGCACAAACCCAGTAAAACCATGTTTAAGAGAATGGCTGAGTGGTTCAGTAATTATGCTATCAAAGCCAGAGAGCAGTTGGTTGGCTGATAAGAGAGGGACAATCCTTGTCTGTGAGATTCTCCACTCAGAATGATCAACACTGACATGAAGCAGTTCTCCAAGAACTCAGCCAGAAGATTCTGTTTCCAAAGATACTCTATCTTGAAATGTCACAGATTTAATTTTAGATATTGTGTGATATGTGTTCTATCATTAAAATGTACAGCTCCATGAAAAACATTTTTAAAACACTTTCTGGGCTGTAATATCATTTGGAAAACAGCTAAAGGGCTGGAATGCACAATATTTCTCTTCTACTTTCACCAGATTCACACACTGTGCTGAGCCTCAGTATGCTTAACATAGTTTACTGTATAAATCTCTACTGTAACATAGTATGTTGATTGTGTATCCATTCAGTACAGTGAGATAAACCCCAACTATATATTAGTTTGGCACAATGTGTGAACCAATGTTTTCTATTCCACCCAGAAAACTTTCACAAATGTGTTCTTGTAGCCAGAAGAAGACTTGTGATTTTTGTTTCATCTTGTTTTACCTTGTTTCATTTGCCAAAGTTGCTTGAATGTTTTCTCTTTTTGGAGAACATATCTGGTGAATCTTGAAATGCTGGAGTTGCCTTCTCACTGAGGAACCATCTGGCCAGGGTTACCAGATATCTGAACAGGCAAAGGAGGACAGGGACAATTGGAAAGGAGGACAAATGGGGAGAAAGGAGGCCACACTTTGACTTTCTTGGACTCTGCAACAAAAATTACAGTGAAAACCTGCAAAAAAATGTAGTTAGGCCTACATGTATATAAAATTACTTTTGCCAGCATCAGAAAGACTGTGTTTTGTATTCATAATATTTTTCCAACAAATTTTTATTTTGAAGAACATATGCTAGCAATAATATAGAATTGACAACAATGCGCTTTTCAAATTTCACCATAGAAATGTATAATGAATAATGTGATCTACAGTCTACATTGATCATAGATTTGAAGGTCTGGATTGAAGCCAATTGCTGGAATCAGGAAATAAATTAAATAACAAATCTAGGCTGTCAAATCTGTCAATAGGCAAGGGAAAGAAAGAAGCAGACAGTTTACAAGGTCACAGTACACGAAAGTTTGAATGACTACTGTTGTGAAAACAGTCCAACCCCAAGACACTCAAAAAGCCAGACAATATTTGATTTTAAGACTATGCCTGCTGGATGGAGGACATGAAGACAAAAAGAAGGACATGTCCTCCTTTTGCCAGACATCTGGTAATTCTATATCTGGCAGAGCATTTTGACTATCAACCCTGACTGACCACCAGGTCTTTCTGACAAGACAATTGCTTCAACAACATAGACTTTGATTCTTGTTAGCTCTTATATTCTGGCTTATTATTTGGCCCTCTGTGAGGCCCAGCCCAAGAACAATGGTGAAACAGTCCAGTTGAGTTCAGTTCCTTTATTTGCTTACACCATATAGACAGAATCTTGCCAGACTAAATCTGTACTACTGCAACTAGTGGATATACCCTGGGAGATTCTAGGGAGTGGCTATCCTAACCTCCTATGCTTCCCATGCTCCACCTCCGATCTGTGTTGTCTTTTGTCTCCTTGCCCTTTCTGGAATGCACCCCCTCCTTCCTGATAGCCTTGCTCTCTGCTACAATCTACCACCCCCTCCTCCTGGTTTTTCTCTAGTCTGTCTCCTGATCTATTCTTTGATCCACTAGTCCTCCCTATTTTTTGGCCACACAGCTTCTGCTTCTTAGCTCCTCCTCCCTTTATTGTTGTCTTTAACCTAGTTCTGACAACTACAAAGGCAAAACATTAGCAACAGCATCAACCTTAAAAATGGCCTATTGTTATGTTTTGATCCCCACCCCCTATAAACTTGGCCATTTTTTATTTAAAGGCATGGTTGTTAGGGAAATCCAATCTACCATCTGGCTCAAAGAATCTATAATGGGCTAAACTCACTGAGTTCATCACAGAGAGTGTTCATAAATGACATTTCACAATACAGAGCTGTGAAAACTAAGGAAAACCAAAATATCCATCACAAGAGGATATGGAAATATTAATAGAAATTGTGCATTAATTCAGGGAGCCATACAAAAATTCAAAGATGTCTATAATGTGCACAAAATGTAACCAGATTCATTTATCTCTCAAAACTACACGTGGATTTTGTATACAGACATTTGTGAGTAAGAGTTGCTACGTATGTGTTTGTATATGCAGAAACTCACAGCAAGAGTGAGGAAGCTAAGTGAATGAAATTATGTTGTGCTTCAGTGACCATTGTCATCATAATACAGCAGAAAACTATAAGGAAGATTTGAAAGTATCTCTGCAAAGGTAGAAATGGCTGCAGAACATATGTGCACTGTAGACTTACATAACAGGAAAAGTGGTACATAATTTATCTTGAGTTCAAATTGCTGGATGTATCCATAATGTGAACATATCCTTAAATAGGGTGTGAAAAAATACTATTCCATTTGAATGGTTTGCCACATAAAATCTGCAGTTGGTTTCCCACATCATGTTAAGTATGATTTATTTAATCATAAATTATGAATAAGCCCGGATTATGCAGTGCTGTACATTTGATTCTAAATAATTGTTTAAGCGTCTGTGAGAGTGCAAATACATCTGTCTGCAACTCTTTAAAGTAGCCATATGCTCACGGCTGCTTTAAAGAGTTGTAGACCTGTGCTACTTTTGCTCTCCTTAATATTCAGAAGTAATTTTTACAAATTATTTCTATAATGCTGCACAGCAGTAGCATAAACTGCAGTTGTCTGCTTTTATGCACATGCTAAACCATGAACCATACTTTACAAAACTAAATGACTAGATTCACATGGCTACTGACCACTAACTCTTGTTGATTCAAGAGTTGCAGAACTGGACCCTTTTAGAAAAAGTACACTTCTGGATATCAGTTGCTAGAAAGCAACAACTGGCAAAAGCTTATTGTAGGTTTTGCAGAGTCACCTGGTTGGACACTCTGGAAAACTCACTTCTGAAACAGGCTGGGTTTTATTCTTCCTATGTTCTTATGCAGTGCTAGAATTGATTAATGTTGGGTTTTCAGACCTTGGGCCAGCAATGAGGAATATACAGACCATGGGCAGGTCTGGCCTTGTCAATCCTTGAGGTAGTCCAAAAGCACCAACCATGAGTAATAACACTGCCTTTATTGTAACATTATAGTAACAGAAACTTGCAAGTCTGAAAGTATCTCTCCCCTCCTTTACTTTTACTCTCCCAAAAACTAGGGACGGTCCCTTCTGAGTTGCTCTCTCCACCCCCACCCTTCCTTCAGACTCAGATTTCATTTATCAGACCATTGTCTAGGCTGCAGCTCTTCTCCCTGTCTCCCACAGTCATTCCCACAGACCATTATAGGCCTTCTAGGTCTCCCCATGCAGTTTGCCTGGCCACACTATACCCAGGCCTCACCTCACTGTGCCTGTTTTCTTACTGACCCCCTTTCAGAAGTGTTCCTGCAATGGAGAAAGGCACCTTCCTCCTCCATCTTCAGATCCCTTTCATTTCCCTGTGTGTGGAGAGAAGAAGAAAGAAAAGGTGGGATGAGATGAAGAAAAAAATGTGGCTGAAAAACCATTTTAAAAGTGAACCCGCAAAAGAAAATGTCCATACTGAATCCATTGTTATCCAGGTCAACAAGGACCACGCCTGGTGTTATGGCCCTTGGCATAAGGTGATAAATGGTTTATAGGACTGAGCTGGTCCTATTAGGTAACCAGGGTAATAGTATTGCCAACAACAACACAAATGAAACAAAAGATCAGGATCATCAAAAGAATGAAATTTATGAATATCACATTTTATTAACTTCTGAAACAGATGAGGAAAGACATGAAATCACAGAGGAAAAGTATGAAGAACATTCATTCACCTGAAAGGAAAAAGTATTGAACATATGAAAAATTCAAAGTATAGGGAAAGACTTCTACCATTGAAAAAGACAGGTAGAAAATAAAAGTCCTGAAATACACACATTTGATTGTAGAAAGTATTGAAACAAATTGCAAACCAACAGTGCTTGCCTAGAGTGTTCAGACTGTTAACTAGTATATTAGCAAATGAGATTTCAAGTTACATATTCAAAAGAGAACCTGCTGAAAATCACAAGAAACAAAATATCAGTTGCTGATTGATAAAATAATACTAAAACAAACTCCAAGCAAAGAAAAGTCACTAATGGAAAAGAATATATGTAGCTCAGGGATAAACTGTGGAGTCCTTGGTGCTCTCTGAGCTTGATTGTTTGCTTGCAGACATTTCATTACCCGACTAGGTAACATCATCAGTGTGAGTGAGTGTGGGGTTTGCTCCCTGTTTATATCCACTAGCTTGCCCTGCCAGTGTTGGTGGGTGTGTGGTTTTCTCCTTGGTAGTTCCTTGATTAGGGTATTGTTTCCTGCAGGAAATAGTGCTGTATTCAAGGAACTCCCAAGGAGACAAAAAAAACAATCCCTGGGGTTAACCCCAAACAATCAAGCAGAAAACAATACTCTAATCAAGGAACTACCAAGGAGACAAACAATCAAGCAGACAAGCAACCAAGCAGAAAACAATACTGTCATCAAGGAACTAATCTCTATAATAACTCTAATCAAGGAACAAAATTGGGAAAGTTGCTGAAAATGATGTTAACATTTTATCATATTTTCAATAGAAACTGATCATCATCTAGAACACATCAGATATAACAATAAATGAAAAGAAACAATTAATTTTGTAGATGTGGCAATACCCAGGGACAGCAGAATAGAGGAAAAAGGATTGGAAAAATAATATCGTATAAGGGTTCTAACAATCAAAATAGATAGATTTTGGTGAAGATCTAGCAAAGTCAATCTCGTAGTCATTGATACATTAGGCAGAGCAACAAGCAGATTAAACAAATGTTTTACAAGAACATTCTTGGTCCATCAACTGTGGGTTTGCAAAAAAACATTTTATCTGGCACGTATTATAGCATTAAGCCAGGAACCTTGGATTCCCAGCTCGAACTCCAAATTCCAGAAAACACCAGTCAAAGTTGTGATTCCTTTTGCTTTTTCTATGTATTGTGTTATAATGATTTTGATGATAATGGGTATAGTTAATGAAGCTTCTTCAAAATCACATTAAAAAAGTGAAAGAGTATTTCTTGGCTGATATAATGGGATTCAGAGTGCATACATGTAGTGCTTGCTTTAGCTATGAAAATCAGGCTCTGATCTCCAGAGAAGTATAATGAACAGAATATCAACCAAATTGATCTAAGCGATAACAAAAGCATCTTAGTCTGACAGAGACTGAAAAGTGTCACTTAGTGCAAAAAAGCTGATATGTAAAGGAACATTCATGCTTCTTCTTTGTGGCAAAAAGCATCAGTAACATTTTAAATTAGTGAAACATTCATGATTCAGTAGAAGACTGCTTTCAGATGAAATCCACAGCCAAATAACACATCTAGTTGACCTTAGCTGTCTTTGAGAAAGATAAGTAGGATCAGAGCTGGCTTGTTCTTGGGTGGGTGACTACCATAAAACCACAGGGCTACAGATTCAGCTGGGAAGTTGAAAACACATCCTGGATTAAAGCAATGGCAAATCACTTCTATACTGTTGCCAAAAAAGCAGCCTGGATCTATGAAGTCAGCAGGTATCAAAACTGACCAAAAGAAGACTTTTTTTCCTTCATATGGGCTTCTTTCCATATCTGAAAATCTTCAAAACTGAATAAACCAATAATAATCACCAATTTATTATTTGAATTCTGTAAACATCTGGGAGGAAGAGAGGAGAATCAGTGTTATTTTTCAATGATTTCAGAAGTTGGTTTGGACAATCAATGGTTGCTCAGTCCATCCAAACATAGGATTGTGCCCTAATGTTCTTGGCTAGTTTCCAGAAACTAATCTGGATTTGCTAGAACTCTTAGCATGCAATATCTGGGCTGCAAAAATCCAGACAGTCACTAGAATTAGTTTTATGCATCTGCTTCCACTTCATGATCATCTGGATTTTTGCAGCCGAGATATGCTGGTAGAACTCAGAATTTATTTTTATTTGGATATTGGAAAATTATTGTGTAATATTAGGAGATTTCGTAGTTAGTTACAAAGATGGAATGAATGCAATCCAAGTTACTATAGAATATATGCACAAAACGTTAATCTAGAGAACAGAGAATCAATAAGCAATATAGTTATCTTCCCACTAAGGTACTACAGCAATGTAAATGGTCAATAAATCATCCCCAAGGGTGGCACTAATAATGACATAGATAAAGTTTCATTTTTCAGCTATAGTGATTGAAGAAAGATACTGCTTTTAATTCTCCATTCAATGGGTACAAATTATAATTTCAGCAGCTGCTGCTAAGATACCTCAAATCATGATTTAGGTCAGGTTCCCAGGTTCTTTTTCAATTCAAGAACTGCAAGTTGGGCCAAAACAATCAGCAAAGTTTTCATTAGTATAAGTCTTACTCCAACGGTTTTTCTCCTTCTTCGTCTTCTTCTTGTTAGGAGACAATATTCTCCTACAATATATTTATTCTGTGCACATGAAGCATTATTCCTCTTCTGAGTAATAAAAAATTTCCCTGGATGGATCCATTTCCCTGGATGGAAATGGCAGAAACATGCACAAAACCAAGGAAAAGCTGTATGAAGTTGGGTGGGAAGGTAGAAAAGGAGGATGTGACACTGCCTGTCATGGTTATCATTGCTACTATTCAACAGCTGCATTAACAGGGCAACAGTAATTTTGCTGTGTTGCAGCAACTGTAGTAGCCAACAATGGGCACACTCATTGAAATGATGTGATCTGAGCTGATCAATGATGAATGTGCAATTGTCCCAGAAAGGAAAGCCAGAATGTTAGGTATCATTAATATTAAATGGCAGAAAAGTTCTATGAGTGTTGACTGGATAAAGAATAAACAGACTACGGGAAGTCCTCATTTTCTTTAAAACCAAAAAGAAAGCAAAGTACAGGAAGATCATCTCTATCTCAACTGTACAGAGGTACCAATTTAGAAGGACTGGATCATTCATTCATTCATTCATTCATTCATTCATTCATTCATTCATTCATTCATTCGATTTATATCCTACCTTCCATTATGGCATGTAAGGGAACCAACAGCAAACAATCAAAAGAATAAATACAAAGAACAAATTAATTAAAAGCAGTTCAAAATGGAACATAATAAGTATAAACATAAAACATAAGTAATACTATAATTACATATTGCTGCTTGTTGGCAATGTAATTCCATAATTATATATTTTAAAAAATCTTAAGCAATAACATAAAAATATTTTTAATGGTTGGCAATTGCTAATTGCAAAGTTGCTGAAATGATATTGTTTTTCCTTTCCATGGCTAATTTCTCAGCTAGATTCAAACTTAGACAGTAATGCATGTAGAAAACAAGATATCTGAATCTGTAAGAACAACATGTTCTTTGTTCCACTGGGTGTCCACATAACAGATGACATGACTAAAAGAATGACATTCTAAAAATGTTAAGAAAAGTTTTAATGTATAGGTTGTTTTAATAAAAAACCACCTGGTAACAAGGATATTCTATGACTCATTGACTACAAAACTGCATGGGGAAAATAGATTTCTGTGTAACTAGTCTGATCAAATCTGCCTGAATGCAAATGTAAGAAATTCCAGGGAGGTAGAGATAATAGAACATTGTTTTTATGAAGCAGCAATGATCCTCTAGCATCAGAGACGTTATGGCATGAACTTCTGGAGAGTGGCATCTAGTTCATCAAATGCTGAAAAAGGACATTTGTTTAACCTGATAATCAGCCTTATTAGGAAAATGGCAAGCAAGAATTTTGCCCTCTCCCCCTCAGAACTCTGTCTAAGAATACGTTTCCTGGGAGACTGTGTGTAAAGCAAGAAAGTCAAAAAGGGATTGTCTTGAATCCTCTAGATCAGGTGTTATGCAACATGTATTTGGCATGTACAGCATTTGAATATGTAGAGAACACATACTGTACGTACATGCAGCCTTTGCAGCCATTCAGAAGCTGCCTTGAATCTGCTTGGTCTCATGCTATCAATTGGTTTGGAAAACTGAGCTGAGTTATTTCTGGCACTTCCCATTTATTAGGAACCTGAGTAAAGCTGGTTTTCCCTCTTGCAGAACTGCCGCTCTGCAGAACCTTTTGGCGGGCCGTTTTCCCTAAGCAGATACTCTTGCTTCATTCTGCCTCCCTGGCCTTAGCAACTTTATTGTTTTTCCTCCTGATTTCTCCCCTAGAGCTTCAGCATCTTGTTCATGAAGCTTGTATGTAAGCTTTGCTTACAATGCATTTCCACCTTTCCAGTTATCTCAATAATTTGCAACTATGGTTACAATAGCGGGGAAAGCTCCTGGTTTCAGGAATGCTGGCTTGTTGTTATTCCACCTTTGTAGTTTATAAGAGGCCCCTAATTGCAACAGAGGAATGACAGCATGGCAATCACATTTTTTTTCTCTCTCTCAGAGAATAACCAGACTGTCATACCCCTGCCATCCTCAGAGGATGAAGAGAGCCAAAATGAGGCAGTCAGGGAGTTAGACACAGAGAGTCCTATTCCTAGCAACTGACTCTGGACCCTGTGATTCAGAATGGGGTGGAGGCTCATCTACCTAGCCCCCAAAAGCAGTGTCATCTCTCCATCTCCATGTAAAGAGATGGAAAACCGCTTGGCTACACAGGGAAACATCTGGCATAGACAGGTTTCCTAAGGAGCAGCTGGGTGCTTGAAATTAGGACTGAGAGTGCCAGCTACATTCAGGTGAAGGCTGAAAACTTTCTATATTTAACATCCCATCTATCTAGCATTAGAACAACTTTCCATGGCCAACCAACACTAAATGCCATATCCTTTGCTATTAACCATGCTGCATCTAGACCGTCTAGTGAAGATTGTTAGGAACCACAATCTTAGCAGAAAGCTGCCTTTTCCCATCAACTTTAGCTCCCAAAAGGAACTCTATTCTCCTTGAACTCAGGCTGTGTTAATTTCCTTTACAGGTGAAACTCGAAAAATTAGAATATCGTGCAAATGTTCATTTATGTCAGTATGGCAACTCAAAAGGTGAAACCAATATATGAGATAGACGCATTACATGCAAAGCGAGATATGTCAAGCCTTACTTTGGTATAATTGTGATGATTATGGCGTACAGCTTATGAAAACCCCAAATTCACAATCTCAGAAAATTAGAATAGTGTGAAAAGGTTCAATATTCTAGGCTCAAAGTGTCCCACTCTAATCAGCTAATGAATCCATAACACCTGCAAAGGGTTCCTGAGCCTTTCAATGGTCTCTCAGGCTGGTTCAGTAGGAATCACAAGCATGGGAAAGACTGCTGACCTGACAGTTGTGCAGAAAACCATCATTGACACCCTCCATAAGGAGGGAAAGCCCCAAAAGGGAATTGCAAAAGAAGTTGGATGTTCCCAAAGTGCTGTATCAAAGCACATCAATAGAAGGTTATGTGGAAGGGAAAAGTGTGGTAGAAAAAGGTGCACAAGCAGCAGGGATGACCGCAGCCTGGAGAGGATTGTCAGGAAAAGGCCATTCAAAAGTGTTGGGGACTTTCACAAGAAGTGGACTGAGGCTGGAGTTAGTGCATCAAGAGCCACCACACACAGACGGATCCTGGACATGGGCTTCAAATGTCGTATTCCTCTTGTCAAGCCGCTCCTGAACAACAAACAACGTCAGAAGCGTCTTACCTGGGCTACAGAAAAAAAGAACTGGTCTGTTGCCTGGTGGTCCAAAGTCCTCTTTTCTGATGAGAGCAACTTTTGCATCTCATTTGGGAACCAAGGACCCAGAGTCTGGAGGAAGAATGGAGAGGCACACAATGCACGATGCTTGAAGTCCAGTGTGAAGTTTCCACAGTCTGTGTTGATTTGGGGAGCCATGTCATCTGCTGGTGTTGGTCCACTGTGCTTCATTAAGTCCAGGGTCAATGCAGCCATCTACCAGGAGATTTTGGAGCACTTCATGCTTCCTTCCACAGACGAGCTTTATGGGGATGCTGACTTCATTTTCCAGCAGGACTTGGCACCTACCCACACTGCCAAAAGTACCAAAACCTGGTTCAGTGACCATGGGATTACCGTGCTTGATTGGCCAGCAAACTCGCCTGACCTGAACCCCATAGAGAATCTATGGGGCATTGCCAAGAGAAAGATGAGGGACATGAGACCGAACAATGCAGCGGAGCTGAAGGCCGCTATTGAAGCATCCTGGTCTTCACCTCAGCAGTGCCACCGGCTAATAGCATCCATGCCACGCCGCATTGCGGCAGTCATTGCTGCAAAAGGGGCCCAAACCAAGTACTGAGTATACTCTGCTTATACTTTGCAGAGGTCCGATATTGTTCTATTTCCAATCCTTGTGTTATTGATGTCATGTAACATTCTAATTTTCTGAGATTGTGAATTTGGGGTTTTCATAAGCTGTACGCCATAATCATCACATTTATACCAAAGTAAGGCTTGACATATCTCGCTTTGCATGTAATGTGTCTATCTCATATATTGGTTTCACCTTTTGAGTTGCCATACTGACATAAATGAACATTTGCACGATATTCTAATTTTTCAAGTTTCACCTGTATATTGCCTCCAC
Organism: Liasis olivaceus; assembly: GCA_030867105.1. Taxonomy (NCBI): domain Eukaryota; kingdom Metazoa; phylum Chordata; class Lepidosauria; order Squamata; family Pythonidae; genus Liasis; species Liasis olivaceus. The sequence continues at coordinate 68,947,866 of CM061349.1, forward strand.
AAGACTGGGACTTAAGGATGCTTTGGTGTCACCCCAGCCTTGTGGAGGCAGTATAAAGCCTATCCTCATTTTAGCCATATTAGTATAAAGATGATTAGATAACTTGGGAAGATGCTATAGGTTACTAGTGTGGAATGTATTTATGTTCATGTCTTTATCTACTGAATTTCTGATTAACATTGCTAATTAACTATTATGAACCTGTGAGGGCCACACAAATGCACACACAATATAGAAGAGGGGTAGTGGCTTATTTTATTTCTGTTTTGTTTCAAGAAAGAGGAATGGGATTTTTGTTCTTCCAACATCTATGATGCTCATGGTGTGGTTGGATGATTATTTAGTTATCTATTTTAATTTTTTGCATTCTCCTATTGGTCTACTGGATGGTGAGCACTGATTGGCTCATGATGTTCCTTGTTTGTTCCCAGTGTTTTGAGATCAATAGAAGTGAGGTGTACTAGAGATCATCTTCAGAATGGCTTGTAAGGGACTGGAGAATGCAAATGGTATGGTAGAGATGTGCTCTTAAAGTGGCTTACAGTCATTCCATCTTCCCAGGGAACAGAACGTTTGCAAGTACCCTTATCATAATTCAGTATACATATATATTGTTAAGTCTTCAAGCCACACAAAATTTCCCAGAAAATTGGGTGGGGTGGGGGGATCTACAGTATACATTCATAAAGCCCTTTCCCATTCTGTATAGTCAACCTCTCAGCTGAGCCCCACTTTCTGCTTGTCCCAGCATGAGAATAGGTCCCCTACTGCTTGGGAAGGCAGCTACTGAAGACATTACAAATAAAAGATGTATCTTTGGGGGAAGTTTGATGACTCTACACTTGGATATTTTGCCCAGATTTGTCATAGTCTTTCCCCCAAGAAGCAGATGTCTCTTTACATTATGTTACAAGCAAACTCCCTATGGATTTTTGAGCCCAAGAAGGTAGTCTGTTACTACAAACACTATTTCTTCATCTTTTCGGATTGGATTGGCATTAACAGGCCAGCTTTTGCACCCTCATCTTTCACATTCAACAAGAAAGGAGGTAGGAAGAAGAGGGAAAAATAAAATTTTCTTCTGATGGAATCTTTCTATGTCTGAACAACAACTGATTCACTTTATATTTGTACTTAGTAATATAATCAATTTATTATGAAATTGTGTATTTTTTATTACTCATGATAAGGGTGTAATAAGATGTATTTAAGTACGCAGTTCTAATTTGAAGTAGGTTATTTAAGCAACAAAAAAGTAAAGTTCCATTCAGGCAAGCTAAACTCCTGGGGACTTCATAGACTTGTAGACTCCATGAAGCTTTCTTGGCAATTGTATGGAAGTGTCCTCTTCCTTGATCTTTTTTGACTTCTCAATATAGCCATGAGATTCATGGTAATCTCCTTTCCAAGTACTAACCAGGTCTGACACTGTTTAGTTTCTAATCCTAGACAAGGTCAGCCATGCGCTGCCATCAGCTGAGGCTATTTAAGAAATAGGTGAGGTTAGAAAGAGTTTTTCATAAATAGTTGCAAATCCAGTAAGAATAACTATGACATATAAGAGGGGTAGTGGTGGGGGTTAAACCATTGGTCTAAAAATTATATGGTTAGATGGCAAAATCCAATACTGGAATGGTCCATGCATTTCACTAAGCCTTAATGTGGGGTCTTTGGCTTTGACATGTGAACCCAATCACTGTAATGTGTATTCTGTAATAGGATTCCCGTGAGATTCTTACCCTTGCAGAATCTCTTCCAAAACATCTTCCCTAAGTGTTCCCATCCCTCTGGAAATAATTTTGAAGTCACCAGGAGTACCCATGGAGGATACTAAGTTTGTCCACAAATACTGCAAAGCATTTAGTTCAGCAGCACATGTGATTTCAGTGTCATACAGTTAGCTTGAATCCAAATATCTTTACATTATTCCCACAAAGTAGACAAAAGGATCCACACAGGTAGCCCTAGTTCTCTGTGGGAGTTCCATTCTAACCTACAATTTCAGAAAACTGCAGATAAGAAGACCTTGGGTCTATGGGAATTGAGGTGTGATCTTTCAGAGCACTGGTAATGGCTAAAAACCCACCAAAATATAGGGTGAAAGCATGAAACAAGAATGGAGCCCAGCCCTATACCATGGCCACTTCAGAACTTCTGCTACGCCACTCTCCAGCAATGCCTCCTAGCTCCTCCAATAATGTGGCATTGTGAAGTTTCCCCAACCTCCTTCCCTAATGTTTGTACCACCCTGTGGTCCACCACTGCTACTTCTGCTGCCAAGGTGATGTTGTGCAGATTGTAAATGTGCTTAAATCTTTCAAATCAGCCCTTACTGGCCTAGAAAGCATACTGAATCCCTTTAGATCTTCCTTCTGTTTGATCACCTTCTGCCACAAACTGCTTGTAGAACCACAATGCTTTTTCAGAAAGTCCTGGTCTGGTTTCTGAATTTAGTCCTCTATCTGTAGTCTGAGAGCTTTTTCCATTCATTCCATGTGGGGATTATATGAATGGAATACCCTTGAGACATGCCACCACCGCATTCACACTGATACTTGCTTTTCTTTTACTTATGGAAGAGATAGTGGATTCACTGATGCTGTAATGACATGCAATGACATCGTTTTACAAACCAACATATCCAGCAGCTTCACTTTCCCACTCTAGTTCAACACTTTGCACTTTGCACTTTTTTGTTTGCCACTTCTCTTAGCAGAGCTTTGCACTGGGCACTTGCTCTAATTGTAGAGGAAATAAAATTCTCCCACAAGAAGAGGATGAACACATAAATTCAGAACCATGTGCTGAAGCTCATGGGGGTGCAAAGCCCTTTACTACAAATAATGAGGTCTGATCTATATTTACCAACTGCAGATATGCAAAAATGTAGGTAATAATGAAAGTCTCTTCTGCTAAGCTATTATTATACATAAACACATATACATATAGATTGATTGTTTGATTACATGTCATCAAGTCATTGTTGACTCTTAGCAACCACATAAATTTTCTCCTTGATAATCTGTCCCTAACCTGGTCCTTCAGCTTTTCCAATGGCGTCCCCATCACCACTGTAACTGAGTCCTCTTCTTCTCTTTCCTTCCTCCTTTCCCAGCATTAGAGTCTTTTCCAGAGAACTGGGTCTTTGCATAATGTGTCCAGAGTAGGATAATTTGAGCCTGGTCATTTGTGCCTCGAGTGAGAACTCTGATTTGTCTGATGATCCATTTGTTTGTTTTCTTGGCTGTCCACAGTATTCTCAGGAGTCTTCTCCAACACTAAAGTTCAAAACCGTCAATACTGTTCCTATCTTACTTCTTCAAAGTCCAACTTTCACTTCCATAGAGTGTCACAAGGAATGCCATGTCTTGCACAATTCTGATCTTTGTAGGTATAGACACATCACAACATTTGAATATCTGAATACCCTTTCCAAGGCCTCCATTGAGCATAGATTTATACCTATAGACCTATGCCCAGTCTTGAATGATTATTCTACATGGATACTTTAACTCTGGATGGTGGCCCTTTAGCTGTCCAATTGCTAATGGAGATTAACAAAAAGCTGTGTAGTTTTTATTTGTATTTGTGTGGCTAAAATGAAGCTATGAGGAGGACTGGATTTACTGGACCTGGTCATGAGTTTAATTCTTCTAATCACGTTGTTACTTCACATGAAGGTTGCTTCCTTCATTTTAAAGGAGGGGACAAATTTTCACAGGAAAAAGCATATTAATCCCACTGTACTCCTTCCATGAAAATAAAAGAAGCAGAGATTTGAATAGAAGAATACCACATACACTTTGGAGCAGCTGTATACAAAAAGAATGTCTAAATAAAGGCTTTGCTTTTATCTTCTCAGAAACTCTTAGATGTGCATGGCCTAAAATGTAAATTAGTCATGGAAACATGTTATTACACCCAAGGGAACCTAAATTAGAATTGTCCAATGTTCTAACCACTGGCTATGTGTAACTAATTTAGAATCCAGATTTAGCCAACTGTCATTTTAAACATACCCTGAAGTTAATAACATATATAATTGGGGAGGCAAATTATTTTTATACACATATTCTATATAAATTATGTGCATCGGCTGTGATATTTCTACTGTTACTGTTTACTGAACACTTGCTAAGGCAGACACAGTATAGCAGAAAAGACTCTATTTTGAGTACAACTGAAACACTAGCACAGCTACATGCAGAGTGATCTTGTCAAACATACTAAGCTCAATTGCCTAGAATAATGATTGCTAGCTATGAGTATAAAAGGTAAGCTTAAACAACACTGCTCAAGTAGCCCCCAAGGACCAGGCAAAGGGCGAGCAAAATTCAACTGCATTTTGGATGAAGAGCTGGAACAATTATGACATGATGGAAAAGATAGAACTGATCAGAGGCAGAGAGCTAATGCATCCAGTGGGCTATGCATCAAGCTTAAGAATAAATATACACAACATGCACATGCATGCCCATGCACACACACATATATCCATGTTTTAAATCTGCAGTGGCATGCAAGGATTTCAGAAAAAGAAGTGTGATTCTTAAGCCTTGTTATTATGAGCCAGGTTTCCAATCTCTTGCAGGGCTGCTGAAATTAATCAGAACAAATGAATCCATTCTCTTTAAGCAGAAACAATTTCAAGTTGGATAATGTGAAAAGTAGATGCAACTTGGGCATGTGGTTTATAGCAGATGACATCAGCTAGTGGATTGGACAGGTTCCTTCCATGTCGGTCATAGTAGACATATCTTTAAGTTGCAGCCTTTATTCATCTAAGCAGTTCCAACCTGACACAGCAGGTGATCCATCTTGCTATATTTTAAATAGGATATATATACAGTAGTTTGATTAACAGAACTGCAATAAAATGATCAGTGATGCTGATAAATATGTTCTGTTGGATAAAGCCAATTTCTATCATCTAATCAAGAAAAACAATCTGTAGATTCAACAAGTGAAAAATAGAATTAATGGTATGAATGAAAGATGGAGGTAACTTTTATGTGTCACGTATACATGTGGACATGTAGTTGTTGCTGATGATAATTCTGTTTTTCTTTCCAGAGGAGCCCAGTGAACGGTACAAAAATTATAATGAGGTTGTATGTGCTACTTGTGTTTTTCCAGAGGGAACTCTGGTTTTGCTGCAGATGTCACCCTCGCAATGCTTGGTTGAACAGGTGTGCTTTCAGACTTGTTATATAAAATAAGACAACATGGCTAGTTGTAGTTCTCTTGGAAGAAACCTCCAAAGGCATAACATTCTATTTTTATAGGATATGACTTCTTAGTCAGGACAGAAAATCTAAAACAAGATAAGAGTCATGTAAGAACATACTGTGAGCCCAACAAGGTAGATCAGACTAAGAAACCAATGTCATATTTTAACAGCTATAGTAACAGAATCTTGCAAGTGTGAATGTGCTTTCCCCTCCCTCACTTTATATTTGTATGAACTAGGGAAGGGCTAGTTCAGATGTTTTCTCACATTATTTTCTTGGCCCAGGCTCAAGCCCCTCTTATCTGACTGTTGCCTTGGTAGCGTCTCTTCCTTCTGTCCTTCAGGGCCATTCCCTATTCCCTCTACACATACAAAGAGTTTTGCTGGAGGAGGCCACATGCCCATCTAGTCTAGCATTCTGTGTCACCCAATGGTCAACTAGATTCATTTGGGAAGCTGGACTGGAGGGCAATAGCTGCCTATGAGAAAGGAAATAGTAAACAGCCATCCATGATAGTAGCCAAAGACATCCTGATCCTTCATGAAATAGTCTGGTCCATGTTTAAAGCTATCCAAATTGACTGCCCTTACTATAACTGTTGGCACCAATTTCCGCATTTTAACCATATGTTGTTGTTTTTTAATCCTCCTTGTTGGTCCTGAATCCCCCCTACCCCCATTTAGTTTCAATAGATGGTTTCAAGTTCTAATGGTGTGAGAGAGGCAGGAAGACTCTTTCCATGTAATCTCTGTCACATATGTTTTATATTCCTCAGTCATGTCTCCCATTATCCTCCTTCTTTCCACATTAACAAGCACCAATTAAGTTAGACATGATAGAATGCTTCTTATCTGGTTCAAAGCTTTCTTGATTAGCACTACTAATCAAAGTACAACATACCTATCTTGTTCACAGTAAGTTAAAAGAAAACTGCATTATGTTACTTATTCATTTGGCACAAGAAAAGTGTGTGGCACCACAGTTAGCAGAAAGATTAGGACCAGGCAATATGTCATGCCATCACATCCAAGGCATTGGGGTATATGGAATGGTGCAAACTTGTTTTAGAGTGCACGATTCATTCACTGATGCATTTCTACCAGTTTTGGCCAGGACAGATACACTGCAATGTGAATAGCAGTGCTATGCGCATATAAATAGCTTAAGCTAGATGAGATAAGCTTCATCACAACCAGAATGTTGTCCTGGATATGTAGGGTGGCTGGAAGATAATTATGGGATGCTACATCTCAGATTTGTGTTTAATTGTTTCACTGTACATTGTAGAAAAGCAGTGTTTTTTCTTATCTACTTGAGGATGAAGCACAAGCTCATCTATCTTTCTTTATTCAACCATGTTTCCTGGGTCCACCGCAGTTGTTCACCAAAAGGGCTGCCTCTGCACAAGGTGGCAGCTCAAATGTGCTGGTTCAAAGTGTCCTGTGGATGCAAGGGCAGCCACTGACAAGCACCAATATCAGTGCAGGGAGAAGAATTTGCCACATCACATTTCCACGAGGTTAAGCCACGAAGCGTGTGTGTTTGAGAGGCGGAGGGAGAGGTGAAAGCAATTCCAACTTCCCCGAAAATAAGCCTGCCGGTGGCCTGGCTCGTGGGAATTCTCCCCCCGTGCTTCCTTTTATCACGGACAGCCGCTTTGTGGCTGGAGGAAAAAAATCAGGATAATGATCACCCATCCCCTGTGCATTTGAGAAGCAGAAAATCAGCTGGCGCAGCGTCCCCATCGCTGCACCTTCCGGCTAGAAAGAGCTGCACCTGTTGGCTTTTTGCATAGACACGGTCTGCCGCAGAGGAGAAGGCAGAACCAAAGCGGGTTCCTCGCACCGCCGAAGGAGCCTCCCGCCCGAGACTGACATCTCCAAGAAGTGTAACGTGTAGTTAGGTCCGCTCTGGAAGCCGCGCTCCCCGCCCCGCCGCCGTTCCACCTCCGCTCCCTCTCTGGGCAGGCTCCACCTTCGGTCACCGATCTTGCGCTGGAGCCCCGCGCGACTGCGCTCCCTCCGCTCCCTGCGCCCATTCCCGCCCGCCCCTCACAGCGACAGCGCCTCCAAAACACTGGCAGTGCGGGAGAGGCGGCAGTAAGGGCTCCAGGTGGCGGTGGCGGTGGCGGTGGCGACAGCGGCAGCTCTCCAGCCGGCCCCCTCCAGTCTCTGTAGCGCGTGAAAACGACGCCTTCGGCAGCAGGTAGGCAAAACCCAGTCCCGCCGCAGCAGCGCCCAGGGGCCCCTGAGCCCAACGCCGGATCCTGAGCATGGAAAGAAAGAGGAAGAAAAGGCAGCCCCCCCTCTCCGGGTTCCTTTCCCGAGCTCTTCTTTTTTTTCCACTTCTTTCTCCCCCTCACCCCCCCCCCGCCCCAATATAGTGGTCTCTTCCTCAGATGAATTATATGTAAAGTGTATGTGGAGGGTTGCATAGAACGTGGGGTTCTCATAAGCACGATCCTTCTAAGGGGAGGGGAGCATCCCATTATGGAGGAAAGAAAGGGGGGGTCCTGGGAAATCAGGGCAGATGGGATTACCGGTTTGATGCATGATTTATTTTTATGGGGCTTTGTTCTGTCTGGAACTGGGTCTAGATGAAGCCTGTGGATTTAAGCCCCACACATCTGGACATCTGAGTCAGAACAGAAGAAAGCAGGGGTCATTCTCTCCTTCTTTCTTATCATATCAGAATATCTCTGTGTGGTCTTTAGGTCAGATTCATCTACACACCCCAAGGCCTTATAGATAACCCTTCCCCTGGTGTCCCCTTTGCACCCTCCTCTTTCTCATTCTTGTCTGCAAGCTGCCTGATCAAAATGTCAAAAAGAAAGGATGATTTAGAGTTATGCATCTCAAAGAGAGAGGGGGTGGGTGGGCGGAGGAACCAGCTTCCCATATATATCTGGGAGGAAAGGTAGACATTGTGGGCTACCAATCATTTCAATAGAACTAAAGAGCCTTTCTTTAACATTGGAAGCATATCTTATATCTAAGATACTTGGCAACTCAAGAACCCCCAAACTATTGTCTGTAACACCAGCACTGGATACCACCTGTTCTTTAGCCTTTCCGCCTGCCTTTTCTTGCATGGGGCTAGGATTTGTACCAGGACACCCGTTGGACATCCTGGGGGATGATAGAATACTGAAGATATCTGGAGGGAGGAGGAGACATTTCAGCTCATTTGTGGCACAAGATTACCACATTCAGTCCTGGAGCTAAAACCTAATCATCCAAAGCATCAATTTTTCAAGCAGATAAGAAGCTGCAAAAGGTGATTTTTTTACTGAATTCACCAGCATGCTATGTTTTTGCAAAAGGGGTGTCTTCTGATTAAAACGTTGGTCAAATACAGAATTACACGGTCATAGTTTTCGCCATGACCTCTTCCCCAGCTCCCTCAAAGTTCCTAGGAAGATGGGTCAGCTTCTTCTGGGGGTGGGGGTGGGGGTGGGGCAATTATCCAGCACTTTCTTTCTGAGTTTTTGCACAGCCAGCTGATTAGGAAGTTGCGCTCTCACCTCTGTATTTATGCAGGAATTGAATGTGTTTTGCTTCAATTATTCATTTTGATGCTACAGCAATTTCCGGCAGCTTCTCTTCTCCTAGGATCTGATGTATAACAAGAGTCTTACATCTTCTGTTTTTTGAGCATATCATCCCATTTAACCACACAGCAACTGTCTTTGTTGCTGTGTTTATTGTGAGGGAAAGAAGGGCAAACAATAGCAAGAAAACAAACCTGGACCTGGATTGGTCCCTGGACTGCTCTGTATCTCACTATGAGGCTGTTTGAAAGCCGCTCTTAAGTTTACCTTTGACATTCAAGGGGAAAGCAGAGGCAGGAGTCCTCAGGAATTGGTCCTTAGCATATATAACTTCTTATAATAATATTGGGGGGGGGGGAAAAAAGATCAAGAACCTCTCAGGACCAAGAACCTGGTCCTTTCCAACTCCAATATTTTCACGTTTCATGAATCAGAATAACAAATTGGTATTTTGGAATTCAGAACATACTGAGTACTCTCATCAGTTATTTCATTCAGTTCCCTGAAATATAATCCATAAAATCTTGACTACATAAGCATTAAACCAGTAATTGGTCACACTTCCTCATCCAGCATTCCTTCACCCTTTACCTTTTGTTTCTATAATAATAGCATCCAGTATTGGTAGCCCGAATTAATAGGTAACATAATCGGTAGATGCAGATCTACTCAACTTCTACGGTTCAGCCCATTAGGTTTTGTGTCTTACCCCTTCTTGGTAAATAAAATGTGATGGAGTGGAAGGAAGGGGTGAGGGATGGAGATCAAAATTGGGAGAGATGAAGAACTAGAGCTGTCTCTGTCAAGGTGAATAATCCTAAAACTGGACAAGTCATCCAGAATAGAACATCTGAAAAGCACTTCTATGTCGCTTTCTCTCTCTGACAGCAAAAATAGTCATAATAAATTAAGCAACTAATTGGTTTCTGTCTTTCGGTAACACTCAGAATCAGTTCTTTAAAGACAATGTCGTGTTAAAACACATTGCAGTAATCTAAGCAGGTTGTGACAAGAACATAAGTCCTCATAGCAAGGTCCTTCACTCAGGATAGGACTGCAGTTGATGCACTGGCTAAAGCTGGGCAAAGCCCTCCCCTGGCTGTAGCCTCCACCTGCTGTTCTAGCAGGAGCCTGAGTCCAAATGGACCCCCCAAGTCATAGACTTGCACCTATCCATCAAGGGACCACTGGAGTAGACAGAACCCTGATGAACAAACAGTAACTCCATCTTCCTAAGGTTCAATTTAAGCCTGTTCTCTCCCATCCAGACCCTCACAGCCTCCAGGCACTGGGACAAGATTTCAACAGCATCACCAGTCTAGCCTGAGATAGTTATGCAAGGATCATCAGCTTATTGTTGGTACTAAAGCCCAAACCACTAGATTATCTCTTCTGGTGGCTTCAGGTAAATGCTAAATAGGGAGGGAGAAAGGTCTGAGCAGAGAAGGAGAGAGAAGGCCTACAAGAGATAGACACTGGACTGATTTCTTCCTCCTCCAACTGGAACCATCTACTAAGGACAGAGCAGAACTGCTACAACACAGTGCCCACAATCTCAATGCTGAAAGACAGCCCAGAAAGATACCATGGCTGATGATGAAGATGATGATGATGTTAAAAATAATAGCAGCAGCAACAACCTGGCAAGAATATAACCATTGACCATATGTTTCCAGGTCTTTCTCTACTGCTTTAAGGGCTGCTCTGTGTCTATGTGAAAGCTGAGATTCTTAGGAAATCTCATAACCAAGAAGTTCCTTTCAAAACAGGGGGAGAAAAAAAAAATCCCTGCCCCAACTTTTTCTTTCTTTCTTTTTTTAAATTTTTGCAGATATTTTAGCAATCAACACTAGAGTTCTATATTAAAGAACTCTATATTAGCTTTGTTGTACACCACCCAGAATCACTTGTTGTGAGATGGGCAGCTATATAAAGTGGACAAATAAATAAATAACATCTTGTTCCAGTTTTCCCTGAGTGCAATATTCACAGTAAATTTAATATTTACCTTCCGTTGGTGTTCCCATTGTTGATATGGTGTCCCATATGAATTGTCCTGTTTAAATTCTGCAAAAATGTAATCATATAATCTTTGACTTGTTCAATATCTGAAACATATTCAATAACAACTTAAAGCCCCAACAGATGTTCTGAATTGTATGTTGTATTTTTCAAATTGGGTCAAGTCTCTACATGTTCCACCTTGTTTTTGTAATTCCTTTTGAACTTTACTACTTATCTGGAGACATTGGAACCAATGAGGCATTTCTGAGCGTTCCAAGAAGAGAATCTCAAAAGATTTCTTTCTTTTTGTGAAGGATTAAATCTTACAATCTATATGAAATTATTATCTCTCTACTGATTTTTTATACATTTACCTTCATGAAAATGAACAATACTGAAGCAAGAAGCTAAGCACATTCTTCTATAATTAGCCCATATTTTAAATGCATTATTTATAATTGAGTAATAACTTATAGCAGAGTTTCTCAACCTTATCACCTTTAAGATGTGTGGATTTCAACTCCCAGAATTCTCCAGCCAACATATCCACACATCTTAAGGTTGCTGAGGTTGAGAATCCCTAGCTTATAGACTCTTCTGTTTGTATCCAACCAAAAACATTTATGCAAGCCTTCTGAGAATCCTGCTTCTTAAATACAGGTATTCCAGACATAGCAGTATGACCCAATCTGCAATTCAAGTTAAACAGCTGTCTTGAAAATCTAGTTTGAGAGTTATCTGGGATGGTCCAAGGATTCTTGTCCTGGGTGGGAGTTGGACTAGAAGACCCTCAAAGTCCCTTCCAGGACTACGATACTATTATTCTATGTTATTTCATATTAGTGGCACTTAACAGTGCATTGGATAAGGCAGAACTTAAGTCATAGCTACCATCTAATTCTTATGCTTCTTCTCCTAAATCAACTTTATAGGCATTGCACCATTATTTTCAATCTAAGAAGCTAAAATCTGAACTCAGCATTGTGGTCCAGTTCTTTGTGAACTGAAACAGCCCCAGACAAATGGCATTTCTTGTGTTATTATTTGATTTGAATTTAGCCAGTGCTGGAAATGTTCAGAACCTTCCCCACTATGGTGCCCACTGAATTGTTGGGACTACAATGTACATAATTCCCCACCAGTTGACTGTTGGCTGTATTAGCTAGAAAATCTCAGAGTTGCAGACCCACATTTAGCTGGAAGGAACCATGTTAGGGAAGCCTGTTTTGTATGAACCAAAGCTGGCTTAACATTGCAAGCAGTAATTAGATTTTACCTGTTCTAATTAGTTTTTCACTTGTTTTACCTCTGCATTCTTGTATTATAATAATTGCAAGAATGAAAAGGGGTACAACAAGGGGCATGGGTAAAAGCATTGCCCATGAAAGTATTCTACATCTGCTCAGTGATGTATTAGCACACCTATCAGATGTCACATTATTTGTGAATAGAGTTAGCATACCAATACTGCATTTGGCCAGGTTACTAATCACTGCCATGGTAAGAATGGGCCACCTACCAGGGAGCCGTATTTATAGGGTGAGTATGGAGAGTCCACATCAGCACAGACTTTACTCATGCCCACTCTCATATTTGGACCTGTTTCCTCTGCCTTTTAAATTTCCTGAGAAATTATACAGTTCACCAGATTCCCAACAGTTAAGCTCAGATTGCTCTGTTATGCGAATGAGAAGCATATTGCTGTCTAAAAGCTTGATCCTATGGCTTGTTCTATTGCAGCCTATTCAAGTAAGGAAAGAAATAACCAGGAACATCTTCCTCCCATCTTATCCTCTAAAAGTGATTACTCCACTCAGGAGGCATGTGAAAGGACCACAGAAGGTAGTGGACACTCACTAAAGGCAATGATCCAGCTTTCTCATTCCTGCACTGTGTCCGTTGTAATTCCTGGCAGGGTAGCCCAAAGATCCTAATGCAGCACAACCTTGTCCCATTGGGGGTCAAGATGCAAACCCCATAGCAGGATCAGAGGCATCATTGGCAAGACAAATAAAACTCTTTCTATTAGCACAAGTCTGCAGGGTAGGAACTTGAAATGCCAGTATTGCAACACTAGAGTCCTGAGATTTGCTTAATTAGTTAAGCTCACCATGTACAAAATATTCATACTGTCCAGCACTTTTTTCTTTTTTACATTCAGCCACATAACATATACTACTAAGAATGCCCCAGGCCTACCGATGTCTATGTTTTCTCAAGCCAGTTCCAACATTTTTACTGTTACACCTGCCTTGTATAAGTTAATCCCCTTTGCGCTAATGAGTAACGAACAAGAAAGAAAATTCTTGCTGTGTCTGATCAAAGGGTTGAGGCTTCCAGTAGGAATAACTTGGCCAGGAAAAGGAAATGATCACAATATTAAAGCATCTGAGAGATTTGCAAAGACATGCGGGGTGGGGCGGGGTGTTTTTTCACCTTCACCATTGTATTACACACATTCACACATACTTCTTAACACCACCAACAGCCTCAGGCCCTTGAGAAATGTGAGAACACCTTTTTCAGGTCACAACTGTTGATTAGGTCTCAGTGGGCAAACAGAGACCGGATGCTGCCTACAGGAAAATTGTCGGTTGAGCTTGGCATCCATGCAGCCTGGGCCAGCATTCCTAGATGAAAAGAGAGACTTACAATTCCCATTCTCTTTGGGCTACCTAGTCCAGTTAGTAAGGATGATGGAGAAATGCATGAGGTTTGTATGTTCATATGAGTGTTCTTGTCCAGTTCTTGAACCCATGCAATTATGTTTGGAAATTGCCTCTTTGGATTTTGTGCTGCAGTTTCCCTGTAGATAGGGTTATAAATTCATGTACTAATAAGAGTAGCAAATGAAAATACATTATATTAATGAAAATTAGTTTTAAAAAGGACTGTCAAAACATCAGCATGAAAATGTATACCATTTCCTGTAAATTCTCAAACTGATGCATAAATGGAACATTAATTCATTAATTAATTTAATTTTAAAATTAAAAACTGAAAAAAAATTGAAATGGATTGATTTATCTATAAATATATATAAAGGCTATTGCTGTTACAAAATCATCAGAAAGACAATGCAGTTAAGGATGAATCATTCAATTAGTTTATTTTTATTCTTATAGAAAAAGAAACCAATCCGATAAATCATATAATTTTACCTATTTTGTATCTCTGGACTGAATCTGTGGCTAATCTGACCCCAATGATCCTGTGGAATTGACAGCTTAATTCCTAACTATATTCTGTTCTGTAGTATAGGGAATAATATAGGGGAGATGGTACAGTAAGTGAATTCATCAAAAAGGATGGTGGATTTGTACTACTGAGACCTGAATCTGAAATTTTCCAAAACCATAAATCTGTGTTAGAAAGGGACTTTTCTTGGAGTTACCTGACTGTTACAGTCTGGTTATTGGCATGAATTGAGTAAGAATTATAAAGCAAGCTGGACTGGTGCTATTCGTGAAGTGATAAATGTTAAATCATAGAAAGGGGTAGCTTGATTTTCTCTAACTTTTAAAAATTTTATTTATTTTATTATTTTATTTATTTATTGGATTTCTCCCCTGCCCATCTCCCCGCCCATCTCCCCCTAAAATTACTAAGGGAGGGTGATGATTGACAACAGCATGAAGTTGAGAAGGTTCACTGGAAGGTTTGGAGAAAGAGGGAGCATTGTATGACACAGATAAGTTGCTGAAGGATATACTTCAATCTAGAAAGTATATAATTTGTCTTTAGTCTGATGGTTTATCAGACGGCATAGGGGAAACATCCCTGGAGCAGGAGAAATTGTCTGCCAGTGTGTTAGTATCAACAAGACCTGTAAAGTTATTTAAATGTGAAAACCTCTGAATTTTGTGTCCCCAACCAAGACAGACTTCATGGCTGGGTATTGTGCCCCGACTGTGTGCAAAGTCTTAAAAGATCAGGGAACATATGATTAACAGCCACTTTCTGCACATTTATAAAATAGAAGCTGAGAAGGAAGTTTTTAAAAAGGATTCTGGATAAACAGATTTTTAAAAAGTAATTTTTGCTAGTGAAAGAAAAGAGTTGATCTGTTCAACAGGTAGCCTGGTTTGGAATTTCTTGAGCTCATGTATGCCATTCAGTTTTCTATTATGTTTCATTGGGAAAAAGAAGCCAGAGAATCAAAGTTAATCTCTCTCTCATGAATGAAAAGCAAAATATGAAATGTTCTTCCCTCAGGGAGACAGTATCAACAATCAAGAATTATCTTTACTGACTAAATCAAAGTCTTGGCTTAGTAGAGCCATGTTTCATAAGAGGAAGCAAAATTACACCAGGTTCATATGAAGATAATGGTGGCACAACATTATTGTTGAGAAGACCTTGCTGTGGTCCTCTGAGTAAACCTTGAAGACTGACTACTAAAAGGGGTGTCACTGGGAGAAACAGAAGTTAGTGAGAATAAGTGTGGTTTAGTGGGGACTGATCAATTTGGTATCATGAAGAGAATTCAAGCCTAACCATTTTTATTCATTCACCTATTTGGGTAATCCATTTAGTATAATGGTTAAAGCATCAGGCTAGAAACCAGGAGACCGTGAGTTCTAGTCCCACTTTAGGCACAAAGCCAGCTGCGTGACTTTGAGCCAGTCACTTTCTCTCAGTCCTAGGAAGAAGGCAAGGGCAAACCACTTCCAAAAATCTTGCCAAGAGAAGTGTGTGGACCTGTCCAGGCAGTTGGCAGGAATCAATAATGACTTGAAGCAAACACACGCACAAACACACAGACACAAAACATCCAACCTACATTACAAAACTTTGACACGGAAACAAAATGCTTCCTGTTTAAAAAGCTTGATCACTGAAGCATCATTACACTGTATTAGAATAAGGGCAGATAGAGACTAGGAAAATAATTGGTGTTTCTTTGTTGTATTTTGGAACAAGCGTCTCAAAATATCAGATATTCTTATAACTTATTTTCCTGTTACAAACAGTTCCTGTTGAAACAAAACATCTAACCCAACAATAACAAAATGTGGGCTTTGAGAGGTTGCTGTGGAATCTAATAACTTCGAAGATCTAGAAATCTCATTAGTGGAATAGGATGAGCAAGTTCCTATCTCACCATTTATATCACTCCAGTTGGGCTGCTCTTAGGTTCTTGAGAGAAAGGGAACATATAAATGTGATAAATAACATGAGTCACTTTAAGATAATGTTTTCTAGGAAGTATTCTCTAGGAAGATATAGAATCCTAAACAGTGCTCAGATGCTACCAAGTTATTTGCCAAGCAATGCTGTAGTGCAGACCCAGGAAAATATGCCCGTTGGATTAAATTACATCAAATAGTTTTCACATAGTGCATTTTGGGTACTGTAGTCCTCATACCCTTTGAAAAATAGCATCTGGGGAAAGACGATGTTATGGAAACAGCACAGGAAGAAAGAGTTAACAATCTGTATCTCACTCTTAATACCTGATGAAATTAATAACCTCCATCATAACTATATTTCATTATTTTAAAAAAGGAGCCACAAAATCCAAATTAATTTCACCTTGAATGGCCTTATCAGTTCTGAGAGTACTTGGAGAAGACAGAATTGCTTATACTGCAAGCATTGAAATTTAAATCTATACAGAGGATTCAGCCAGTCCCAGTGGTGATTGTGAGTAGGCTAGACCCAGTGGACTGGTGAGATCACTGTCCTAATTTTCATCCCTTATGCTAAACATCTGTATCTCTTGGCAGAGAGACGTTGCACAAACACACACAGACACACACACATCTCTATTATTCACTAAGCAACCATTTGATCTGGATGCAGTCATAACAGCATTTAGAATTCTAGAAAAAGCTCTGTTGTTGAACAGAAGAGGTCAGTCCAATTATGAGACTATCATTTCTGTAACTATGTTTGCTGGTCTTCAGGGCAAAGAAATAAGACTTGGTTAATACTTACCCTTTATAATGACAAACAAGTGAAACCTGCAACCAAATTGTGGAGTATAGAATGCCCCAGTATCTTCAGGAGACTAGCAACAGCATTTCATTTTTCTTCTCTTCTATCCTCTCCATCCTCTATCCACCAAGGGAGTCTGCAGCGTATGTTTAAAAAAAAAATCAAGATGGCACCCACAATGGTGTGATTGAAGCTTCACCCATTTTTTATGTCCATTGTGGACACCCTGCTACCCACCTTGCTCTTCATTTCTCACTCTCTCCAGCTGTGTAGTCAATCACTGACCTGCTTCAACAAGGTTTCTGCCCTGAATTCCTTCCCACTCCAATTTCTATTTGTCTGTGTTAGCCGAAGTCTGCTAATATCTCTTTGTTGTGTTATTTGGGCTATATAGAGACCTGCATTTGAATACTTGAGATAGTGATTAGTGATAATAATTGGCCTTGTGGATATAATTTGAGTTATCAATTAAAGCAATACATGAAACCTGATATGTTTTGTCAGTCAAACATTCCTAGTAATCTTACCAGCCTGTCCTCCTCAGATGGGAGGTTTGGAGAGTTGTAGGTCTAATACAGCTACAGGAGGACAGGTTTGGGAATGCTAGGAGTTATAGTCACAGTACACCTGGCCTTGACTCTCAATGGTGAGCAGCTCATGAGAAGAATTATGCTAGCCAAATGCTCCTATCTACAGAAATGGGAAAGAATGATGTATTTCTCCCTGCAGTGCCCTGCAAAAATCTTCTCCAGAACTTCCTGTTGTGGAACTGTATGCAGCATATGTTTAAAAATTGGCTGGAATGTCTGGAATTGCAGGAGGCTACAAGGAAAGAGGGAATTGTCCAAAAAGTTATCTTCCCACATTTTACTAGCAGGATTTCTCTGCTGAATCTGAAACCTTCCATGATCAGAAGGAAGCTTCTATTAATGGAATCTGAAGCCTGAACCCAACCCTGGTTGAAGCTCAGCATCAGTGATACCATAACTATGTATTGGGCTATAGAATGGGAACTTAAGTCATCTAATTCACACATATTATTCCTTGACGTTTGTCATGTCTTTGGCAAAACTACAAATTAGAAAATGTTTGCACCCCTAATAAGACATAGCAAAGGCAAAGGAAGTGTGACGGTTCTCTTCAAACAGCTTGTTGCTCTGAGTGCTGTAAAATCCTGAAGAGATTTAACAAAGAGAAAACTCCCTGAGTACAGAGAGAGTTTTATTTTGTTCAGATTCCTTTTGAATTCTCCTAAGAGAGATAAGTCATTCCTTTGCTAGCATTAGCATTTCCCATCAGATAAATAATGTTCTGGGAGAGCTAAAGATCATCCGGTACCAGAACGAACAGCTGAGAATTTCTGCCGCGATTAAGCACTGAGAAAATTTCTAATATGAAGAGAGAGTCTCTCTGGGGCCAGAAAGCTGCTGAGCAACTGCTGGAATAATTTGTACTGAGTGCAGAAAACAAGCTGAAGTTAAGGCATTAGACTTCAGTCCTTCAGACTACTCATTGTGGATCTGCTCATTCAGCTGTGGCATATTAACCTTCAATTCCCACGTGATTTATTATTATAATGCATACATGGTATGGATTACTCCTGCTTTGAGACTTTTCAGCAAAGTTATGAGAAGCCTCCCCAACACAAAGCATTGTGCTATGGTGCTACATAGATTAGTGACATATGGTCATTGGCTTCTGATGAAGTGATCTTTAGACCACAAAAGCTTATGCCATAATAAATTAATTAATCTTCAGAGTTTATGTTTGTGGCTAACCTTCTGGAAATAGTCAGTGGATACAGGTAGTCCTCAGGTTATGACAGCAATTGGGAGTGGAACTGCAGTCACTAAGGGATGCAGTTATAAAGCACAACGTTATGTGACTGCATCGCTTAGCAATGGCAATCCTGGCAGTCCCAGTTGCCATCATAACTCCAGGATCATGCAGGTCGTTAAGTGAGGACCTCACATGATTGCAACATGGGAAGAGGCGGGAGTCTCAGGCAAGCAGGCTGGCGGGTGAGAGCTATGGAGGGTGGGTGCTAGGGAGCACAGCAGACACTAAGGAGCACAGGTGGGCAGGTGGCACTGCCCCTCAGGGAAGGGAAGGGGCTGTGGCCACGAGTACTCCATGTCACACGCCACTGCCGGCCCGAGCGATCCTCATGCCAGGCAGCAAGGTAGGGATGTTTCCGCGGTGCCCCCCCACACGTGGCCAGGAAGCTTGGCAGTGACTCCTGGCAGCTACTCGGCCAAGGGCTTCCCACACGGGAGGGTGGCTGGAGGAGGTAGCAGTGGTGAGGGGTGGGGGCGCCTTGCACAGCATGGCCGACAAAGCCTCCACACCATAAGGCTTGAGGCCTGCTGGTGTCAGCAAGCCCAGTAGAGAGGAGGCAGGTAAAGAAGACAAAGGTCAGCTGGAGGTGGTGGCGGGGGGGGGGGCAGTCATAAATGCAGGCCGGTCGTCAAGCGCCTGAATTTTGATCACGTGACCATGGGGGCACTGCAATATCTGGAACGTTGAGGACTGATCATAAGTCCATTTTTTCAGTGACATCGTAACTTTGAACAGTTGCTGAATGAACGGATGTAACCTGAGGACTACCTGTATACATCCCCATTCATGTACCTCTCAAGCCATGTTAGCTGTTACTGTTTTCAGGTTCTCCTTAAACCAGAAGGAACGTGATAGTACTTTTTCCAGCCAACAAATTTAATTAAAAGGCATAACTATTGACAAGGTACAGCTCACTCATCAGATGCCTGGAGTAATATCAAAACTTTAACCTCTCAGGACACTCTATTACAAATCTCAGAGTGACCATTTTGGAAAAATGAAACTTTTACAGCACAATGGAGCAAGGGATTGCTGAACCGGCATACATCAAAAGGCTTCAGGCTAACTGAAAAGGTCTCAACAAACAACGAGGTTTTAACACATTGCAGCTGTTAATTGATAAGGTACTGGTAATCTCTCTCCCACGTACCCTGCGTCTGCATAGCTGACCCGTCTTCTCCCTTGCCTCCCCCCACCTCATCCCAATTTAAATCCTACATCAATTTAGTCAGTGCATGCATTTGATGAAGTGAGCCGCAGTTCACAAATGCGTATTCCTTTTAATGAAATCTGTTAATCTAAAAAGGTGCTACTAGGCTCCTTCTGACTTTTGGCTACCAAGGACTAAACACAGCTCTCTTCCTACAATGTCTGATTGGCCTTAAACGAAGGACAAATCATTCTGATTTTTAAGGCAAAGGGGAACAGCCTGAGACAGGTTCACAAGAAGTTTCTCATGTCTTTAGTAAGGGCCCCAGAGCCTATTTCAACCGCACAACTCAGTTTTAGCGGCACTGTTTCTAACCACTTTAGGCATGGAATATAAAAAGCAGGCAGGTGGGCAGGAAGGGGAAAAGGAGACAGGTAACCTGGCCTGTTAGAATGTTATGCTGGTGTGATGCTGGATGTCATCGTTTTAAAGAATGGGCATTGCATTTTATTTTTGTTTATTATTTAATTTAATCAATTTAGGCACTGCCTGATTCCAGAACAACTCTGGGAGGCTCACAACATAACAAATAGAATAAAATACAATATGAATAAGGAAAAAACAGAAACAAGATCAATGGAGGGCAAGTAAAAGAATTGAGAAGAAAATGGCAAATCTGACCAAAAACACAGAAAATGTACTGACACACCCTGCAAGCCTAGTCCAGGACCTGGGAGAAAACCCAGGTCTTTAAGGCCCTCTGTAGTGCCACGAGGGTGGGAGCCTCCTTGATTTTAGGGAACCTCGTTCTATAGGTCAGGCACCATAACAGAGAAGGCACACTTCCTGGGTCTCAAAAGATGACACCGTTTAATTGAAGTAGACCAATTCTCCTGTCTATGAAAGAGCATCATCTGGCAGGACCCAGGAAGACAGGCTTTTCTGCTGTGACACCCACCCTTTGGAACATCATCATTCCCCCAGAACCTAGATTGGCTCCGACTCTCCTGGCGTTTAGGGAGGCCCTGAAGATGTGGCTCTGCTGCCATGTGGTAGAGAGCTCTTACAATGGCTATGCTGAGCTGATGTAAAAATAGATTCTGACACTGATCATGATTATTTTTGTTTTAAAATGATTACTGATGGTTTTATATGTTTGTATTTTGGTTTTTTAAATTGCTTTTGTTGGATTGTTGTTTTTACCCACTGTGAGCTGCCCAGAGTTGCTTAGATGAGATGGGCAGCCATACAAATCAAATAAATAATACTAATATTAATACTAAAACTAATACTGATACAGGACTTTATAGGTCATAACCAGCAACTTGAATCGCACTTGGAAGCAAACTGGCAACTAGTACAACTTGTGGAGCAGGGATGTCACATTTATTTATTTACTTACTTACTTACTTGCTTACTTATTTATCCATCCAATTTATATGGCCACCCATCTCAACAAGTCACTCTGGGTGGCAAACAAAGTTAAAATAAAATAAAACAATTATAAATATTACAAAAGTTAAAATACACAGCAGCTGAGCAACATCAACCCAAATCACTAGCATAACCAAGAAGCGGGTCCCTGTACACCCTTGGAGCCCCAGGCCCAGGCCCAGAACCAGGTCTTCAGGGCCTTATGAAAAGCCAGCAGGGTCGGGACCTTCCTGATCTCCAGAGGTAGACTGTAGAATCAAGGCATGCCCACCACTGCCTGTGCCGCTGCATTCTGGGCCAGTTGAAGCTTCCAAGTGCACTTCAAGGGCAGCCCATGTAGAGCTGTGGCTATCCAAAAGGCCTCCTGATCCATGAGAGGGCACAACTGGTATACCAGATGAAACTCTGAAAAGGCTCTCTTGGCCACAGCTGCCACCTGCTCATCAAACAGAAGCTGTAAGTCCAAGAAAACCCACCGATTGCACACCACCCTTGAATAGCCATTGCAGGTGAGATCCCAGAGAAGGAATGAACTACAGATGCCAGGATTATAGTAAAATACAAAGCTTTATTAACCATAGTAATATTAATAAAAGCAATATACTTACATGGGGAGCTCTTGTCCAGACAGCGGTGGAAGAGACAATTCATCATGACATGTCTGTAGTTATGGGTAGGATTGACCTGGAGATGGTTCCTCCTTATCCAGGCCTGCACAGCTCCAGGTACTGGAATATGGCTTCAACAGCCTCATTCAGTTGGGTTCGGTTCAAAAGATACAATTGGGTACCATCAGCATACTGGTGAAACCAAGCCCCAAAATGGTGGATGACCTCACCCAGTGGTTTCATGTAGATGTTGAATAGGAGGGGAGAGAGAGTTGAGTCCTGCGGCACCCCACAAAGAAGGGCCTAGGGACCAACCTTTTGTCTTCAAGTAACACTGATTGAAGCCAGGCCCAAAGCAAGGAAGGGAGGGAGGGAGGGAGGGAACCACTGTAAAACAGTGCCCGCAATTCTCAACCCCTGGAGCCAGTCCAGAAGGATACCATGGTCAATTGGTTGAGGGAAGACTTTCTATTTTCACGGGAGTTTTATGTTATATGGACTAGCGTATACAAGGGATGTTGTAATTGCTATGTTGTATTCCCTGTAAGCCACTGAGTTATTTGATTGCAGCAGGGTACAAGTCCCAGGAACAAGCAAATAAACAAATTAGTAAATAGTCCAAATTCTCTTCTGAACTATTTAAAATCCTCACCCAAAGTACTTCAGCAAATGTGCCTTCATTTAAACTATGAGTAGCAGTGCTAGTTCTAGGATTTGGAGAACACGTTGACCCCCCAATGGAGCTTTTAAATTGGGAAGCATTTAAGGATGTGCAGACCTTAACAATCTCTTATCATGTCCATAATCTTCCCTGGTATTTATGTGAACTGATTGCTAGGTCATGCTGGTAACATCTGAAATCAGGAGGGCAGTGAAGCAGTGGTCAAAATGTGTCAAGAAATGCGTGCTGCTGAATATACTTTGGCTGAAACCAAAAATGCCCTTCAGCTTCTACCAGTAGAACTGACTATTAATCCCATCCACTACCATCCTGCATGCCCTCTCCATACACTTTCTGGATCATTCATGGGATGTGCCTTGGGAATGAGGGAGAGTGACTGGAAATACTGTTGACTGAGCAGAAGTCTGATCAGATGATACTGGATACTGGATCATCATTGTTCTTACAGAAAATATAGGTGTAAAAAGTAGCCTAATGTTTACCTCCTTTTGGATTTAAGGAGTGGGCCTGGTTGCATTGTGGAAGCATCCTTGGACATACTTGGATCACTTTCTTGTCATTCCCAGCCTACGCAGAGATAAAGCCATAGCATCTCTCTTGAGTTTCAGGGAAGTCTTGCCATCACAATCTCTGAATGCACAGGGGAACTTCAGCCAAATGAACTATTACAGATTTTTCAGAAAGAGGAAAGCAATTGGGAAAAAAATGGTTGCTTTTCATAAAATAGGAAGTCATCCTAGGTTTTGCTCAGGTAAACATCATTTTTCAAATCACTTCTAACTCCATTACGCATGAGTTGGTTGGATCCAAAGGTGTTCTCCAATCCAGTATTAATGTCTAAAGTGAAGAAAATGATTTTGGCATACCATCCTTTACTGTATGTTTTTCTCAAGTGGATCTGCTATGTTTTATTCATTATTTATTTCATTTATAGCTTGCTCTTTCATACAGTGATTCCCAAGGCTGGGCAACCTTTTATTTCAATAGTTCCCAGTATAGATCATTTGCTGTGTGAAAGAAAACAAGGATGGCCCTGAGACTGCCAATAGAGATGTGATCTAGACTAGTGTTTCTCAATCTTGGCAGCTTTAAGATGTGTGGACTTCAACTCCCAATTATGCTGGCCGGGGAATTCTGGGAGTTGAAGTCTACACATCTAAAAGTTGCCAGGGTAGAGAAATGCTGATCTAAATAACCTTTTTACAGATGGAAAGTACTTCTACTTGCACAAGAACCCCACCCCTACCCCCCACCCTGCTATTACAGCAATCCTCTCGATCCTATAACCAGGCTAAAGGACCAGAAATCTTCAAGAGACCTTTTCCAAGGAGCAGACATAGGAAGAGTGAGGAGATGAGTAAAGCATGCTCCTTACTGGAGTCTTGTTTATTTTTCTTTGGATTCAGCCCTTTGAATTCTTTATTTAGAAAGTTTTAAATCTCATTCAGTTTATGTTACATTTAACCATCTTGTTAGATAAAAACTAGAATACTTTGCTTCACAAGAAGAAAAACAATATCCAAATATGTAGCTTTTGGTGAAGGTACATTTTACTTTCTCTTTAAGCACAGTGACCCTGAGGATGGACATGAGAGGGTTGGGAACCAAGACAAAGGCACCCAAATTCAGGGTGACCTAGTTTTCTGTCAATCACTTATATCTCCTGTAAAATGGACTCCAGCACTTACAATGCAGGCTTAAGTCTACCTGTATTTTAGATCTTGTCCATCTCAAAACAATCAAAACCATGAGCCTATGGTACTTATGGTCTGGAGACTAGAGTTCGTCATGATGATTGTACAGGATCTTCTTGTAGAAATTGACTTAAAATTTTTTTGTTTGTAACATTTTTAAAATATTGTAACACAAAGAAGTGTAATCCTCACAAAGGGAAAATCTGAAACTTACATCCATATAAAACCATACTTGAGCTATGTCACCGAACTGGCTTTATGTAATACAGTGAAATCTTGATCTACTAGTTTGATATAACAGGCTTTGCTTGCAACTTACCAAATTTCCATGGTAAGTCACTTGTGTGATGTTATTTTTTTCCCCATAAGGTAAATTTAGAAATCAGTTTGACATCTGATTAATTTGTGGCATATATTGTTTCCCCCTTTTCTGTTTTTTTTTTTTTTAATGTTGTAAAAAATACGTTGCTTGTTTTGTTTAAGTTGAATAGCTGTATTTTTTGTGGTCTTTCATATATTTCTTTTCTTGGGTTTATTTGTTTACTTTTTGTATTTTATATTTTGTCTATTTCTTTCTGTAAAACTTTTTAAGATAAATACATTTTTTAAAAACTTTTATATAATAGACTTTGCATAAAGCTTAACCAAATTTCCATGGTAAGTCACTTGTATGGTAACATAATGGCAGAAATGATGCAAATTGCATCATTTGTTTCAATTTATGTCATTTATGTAGTGACTTCATTATGGGGGGGGGCTCTGCTCACAGTCGCTTATGCTCTAGTCCCCTCCTGATTGGACTACTGTAATGCACTCTACATGAGGCTGCCCTTGAAGAGTATCCAGAAGCTTCAGCCAGTGCAAAATGCAGCAGCTCAGGCAGTTATATGTGCCTCTAGAACAGCAAACATTACACCTCTGCTCCGCAAGCTTCAGTGGTTGCCAGTCTGCTTCTGGGTCCAATTCAAAGTGCTGGTTTTGACCTTTAAAGCCTTTCATGGCATGGGTCTGGGTTATTTGAGGGACCACCCCAATTATATCTGCCCATCCCATCAGATCCGGCAGAAGAGGCATGCTATGGGTCCCATCTGCTAGGGAGCTATACTTGGTGGGACCCAGGAGGCGGGCCTTCTCTGCCATGGCACCTACCTTATGGAACACCCTCCCCCCCCAAAAAAAGTGAGGATGGCTCCATCCCTGTTGATTTTCTGGAAGTCCCTCAAAACCTGGTTATGCCATTTGGCTTGGGGGCCCCAGGGGACTGTCGAGGTACTGAGGTGGTCCATTGTTGTTGACATCTGCTGCCCTCTCTTAGCCTTTAATTGCAATTTTTAATTTTTTTCTGAATAATAATTGTTCTTTATATGTTAACTGTTTTATGGTTTTATTGTATGCTGCCCAGAATCACTTTTTTGTGAGACGGGCAGCCATATAAATTTGATGAATGAATGAATGAATAAATAAATAAATAAATTGATGCAAATGATTTGATTTGCATAATGACATAATCATGCAAGTTACAAAAATTACCACAATGATGTTCTATCATATTAAATGGATGTTTATGAATAATGGCCCTCCCCCCATTTAGTCCATTACATCAAGGCTTTACTGTAATAACTGACAAAGGCATTGCAGAAAACTAGAAAGAACATGTAGTCATAATGAGATTTGTAGAATTTGGCTTAGCCATTATGATTCATACACCATGACTTATACCTTGAAATGGTCCATGAAGGCATCCTTTAAAGAAACAGTGGCTAAAATTAGGTTGTTGCTTAGTACTATGAGTGAGCCAATTTGATTAATTGAAGGACTGCTGTTCAGGCAACAGGACATAATTAATGGAAAACAATGTATCTGTGGAAAATTCTGGTATAAACTAAACCACTAGGCAATTTCATTCCAGGGTTGAGTTTCTCCCCTAAACCTAGAGAGCCGGTTAAGTTAATTAATGGCCTGTTCTCAGTATCCAATTACAAGCCACTTGTAAAGGCACAGCCTTTAGTAACCATTGTGGGAGTTTTTTCTTTTAAAATGGAAAGGAACAGGAGAGGATAAAAACACCACATTATGATATACCTTACGTGGTGTTTAAGTTACCCAGAAATTGATTTTGATGCCCCGTAGTAATTTCAGAAAATGAGTATCTAGTTCCCAAACTGCTTTCAAACTATCATATCTCAAGCAATCTTTGGTCAATAAGTACTGCTAAGTCCCTCACAGATATAATGGCAGATATACAGAGTTGCTTAAAATCAGTTATGAGCTTTACCTTGACTAGTTAAGAGTATTGCAAAGTTCAGGGTGTTTTTCAGTCAAAAACCTTCATTCTGAGAGTGACTAATGAGATTTATTTGCCATCTGTGAATGGCAGCGGCCCAAGAAGGTGGCTTAGAAAGCTGGGCAAGCTAGTAATTCATTTTTCTTCCTTTATTATACTCCCCCTTCCCTGAGATCGAAAATAGAAATGTGTGGTAGGAATCAGGCTGCACTGGTTTCCCATAAGAAAACCTATGGCTCTGAGTTTCTCTCAAGTCTGATAGAGAACAAGAATCTGTTGGGGAGTATTGTCCTTTAGTGAGCCATCATATACACCATTTATCAAAGAAATACTGTCACCCTCCAGTGAACACCTTCCAAAGAAACTGAACCCTGAATAAGTAGTATTACCTCTGAATTTCTCTCTGCTTAGATGTAGGGTGAGTGCATATGGCAGTAGCATGTCTGCAATACCATCTTTCTGCCTAAGACATTCTTCAGCTGCAATGAAACAGTCTTCTGAATTTGTAGACTGTCGTTGGCAACAGGCCAGCTTTGAAGTGACAGGGAGAGACAGAGAGGGCAGGCAAGAGATCCCAGCTACCAGGCTTTCCGACTGAGTGATGTTTTAATGAGCATGGGAGAGGAAGGACAGTGAACAGAGCTTCATGTCTTTGCAATGACTGACAGGCTTGTTCTCAGATTGAAAATGACCATGGATCATGTTTTGGCTCTTGCCATTAGAATCATAAATACTGGAGCAAGAAAAATACATTAAGTGTTATCTTCTCCTGGGTCCGGCCATTGTGATCCGCTGCAATCATAGAGCTTGGATCTATTACTTTGACATGTTCTGCTTTATGATAGGAATATTTTTCCCTTATGATAGGAATATTTACACACACACCCACAGAGACACAGACACATAGACACACACACACATACACAAAAACACCTTTTATCAGATTTCTCCAGATCACCCCTACAGTTATTGCTGGCAATGAGATGGCCTCTTTTAGGCCAGCATGGTGGTGGTTTTTTTTTTAATCTGCGCTCAGTCATTACTGACCCTGCAGTGACTGCCTGGACGAATCCTTGCAGTTTTCAAGGCAATTGTTTTTCGGAAGTGGTTTGCCAGAGCCTCCTTCCTAGAGCAGAGCCCAGCTGGCGAGCGCAGGAGGCGGGGTTTCTGTTGCTTCGCGCCCTTTTCGGGCGAGCGCGGTTTCGCGCTTACCGGCAACTGGTCCCGTCTCTCTGTGCAAGGCGCTGCCAGCATTTTTCCTCCCACCGAAGTGAGAGTACCCATTTATCTACTCACGTGAGTTTTCGACCTGTTGGGTTGACAGGAGCTGGGGAGGAAACAGGAGCTCACCCTGTTAACGCGAAGGCTGGACTCAAACCGCCAAAGCGTCAGCCATTTCTGGCCGGCAACTTTCAGCGTCATTAAGCTGCTGCGCCACCGCGTCCCTAATATGGTGGTGGTTGGGGGGAGGCAAAAAGTGGAAATTTCAGTTTTGTATTCTTCTGTAATCTTGCCAATATAATAGGACAAAGAATCAGTGTCTGGATATTCAAGCTGTTTGGCTAGATGATCTTAAGAGCTTTTGCTTAGACAGCTAAAGGATATGGAATCTCATATTTTTAAAAACAATGATAATAGTAACAATAACAACACACAGCTCTTAATAATGGCTGAAAACTGAAACACAAGGAGATTACAAAGTAAGTTAGATGGGGGGAAAATAATTAAGAATGTTTTTAAAAGCTAAACTATAAGACTCAATTGGGTTACTGCAGCAACAGAATTTTGTTACAAAATCAGTATTCAAAATGCTTGTCTGAAGACACCTTGTCAATAGCTAAGCCCAGACCTAATTTCCTCTCCCCAAACTAACCCTGGCTAAAAATTGCATTTGAATGAAGGCAAATGGTTTAGCCATTCTGTGTTCCTGCAGATCAACAGGTATTCCTGCAGGTTTGAATATTAACAGTGACAGTTATGCTGAAAGAATCCTATATTCTCTGTCTTCTGCATGTCTACTCATTATTATATCCTGTTGCATTTTCAGTATAAAATGCTTATTTCTATTGTGCTTCCAGTCAAGAGCTGGTATCAGATATAGCAGAGTCTGGGTTTCAAATGTCATCTGTTGGCTGTAGGTGCAATTTTAAGGCTACTCTCAGCTCGAAAGGCAGTTTTTAAATACATTGATTAAATTGTCTCCCCGCTTTTTTTTTAGATATGATGACCCAACGGAAAGCTCAAATTTCCTTTGGTCTTCTCTTCCAATTGGCCTGCTCCTTTGTGTATGGCTTCCCTGCTGATTCTGGGACTGAATTCCGGTCTGCCTTCTCTGTTGCTAGGACCAGCAGCATGGAAGGAAGCACCGAGATGGTGATCACCTTTGATAAAGTCTATGTAAACATAGGGGATGACTTTGACCCCAAAGCTGGACTATTTCGATGTCGTATCCCTGGAGCCTATTACTTTTCCTTCACAGTTGGAAAGTACCCTAAGAAAAATTTATCAGTCATGCTAATGAGAAACAAGAATGAAGTGCAGGCAATTGTATATGATGAACATCACCGCAAAGAGCGAAAAGTGGCCAGCCAAAGTGCCATGCTGCAGTTGGACTATGGTGACACTGTGTGGCTGCGTTTACATGGGGATCCAAAGTATGCCCTGTATAGCAATGTGGGCCCCTATACAACTTTCAATGGGTATCTCATTTATCCAGACACCTCTAGCTATTTCCAAAATACAGTAGGATCCCCAGAAGTAGGAAAAGAACCTTCACGGCCTCCCTCTCATGTCATTCAGCAGCTTTCCATCAACCAAAACCAAGTCTCAGAAAGACTCCTGCTTTCTGATGAACCAGTTAGACCACAGGATCCTCGCTCTGCATTTTCAGCTGCCCGTTCTGAAAGCCTCCTAGGATCGGATGAAAAGCAAACCCAGCATGAGCCAATCACATTTGACACAGAGTTTGTGAATATTGGGAATGACTTCAATTTTTCAAATGGCATCTTTACATGTCGTGTTCCAGGTGCCTATTATTTCTCATTTACCATTGGTAAGATGCCTTTCAAAACAATGTCAGTAAAACTGATGAAGAACCACAATGAAGTTCAGGCTATGATCTATGATGATAATCACTCCAAAAGGCGTGAGATGCAGAGTCAGAGCATTATGCTTCCTCTGCAATCTGGTGACACTGTCTGGCTCTACAGTCACCAGCATGATGGCTATGGTGCCTATAGCAATCATGGCAAATACATTACCTTCACTGGCTTCCTTGTCTATCCAGAGACTAAGACAAAAACCCCTTCAGATTCCAACATGTCTCCAGGGTCAAATCTCTAAATGTGCATACGCAACAGGCATAAGAGCAGTCAAGATGCAACAGACTCTTGTGCAGGTCCTGGACAAACGTCACTCTTCATATGACAAGATACAAGCATGCTATTATACGTCCAGTGC
Source organism: Liasis olivaceus (assembly GCA_030867105.1). Lineage (NCBI taxonomy): Eukaryota > Metazoa > Chordata > Lepidosauria > Squamata > Pythonidae > Liasis > Liasis olivaceus. Next base: position 68,977,741 of record CM061349.1, read on the forward strand.
ATTCCTTATGGACATGTTCCTTGTGTTTCCTGCCTGCAGAGCCATTGTTGTTTCTCTCATTCAGCCATATGTTTTGTGTTTTGTTCATTATTACTGTTAGATTTAAGCCTAAAGCATGAGACAGTTTGGGGTGTAAAAAGAATAGGGGGAGTTAAATGAGATATGCAAAAAGGAAATTTGCAGAAATGCTGGAAAGGGTTTTAAAAGGGTCCCTCTACAGTACATTTGAGAATTGGTAACATTCTGTTCAACTGCTGACAAGCATCACAAGAGAGGGACAGATGTAATGGAACACCGAATGCAATAAAAGCCTGAAACAAAAAGGACTCTGTGTATTTGTACATTTGATGTGGCAATATCCAAACCTTTCCATTCATGAAAAAGCATCCCAAGCTTAAAAAGTGTAGTATGTTTGTGGTACACCTCCAGTAATTGAAGAATCATTTGGTTTTTGATCAATTAAAAAGTACTGGATATTTTAAACAAATTTGAGTATTGTTAAACCCTTGATAAAACTATTGCAGGGAGTCTAAGTTAATCAACAAAGCGATTCACCATTCAGTATTAAAAGGAAATATTATCCTAGAGACTTCTGTAAGTCTTTTCCACCTAATGCAGAAACACAGCAGACCCAAAACAGTATTTTTTTTTTAAAAAAACCAACAAATATACTGTTAACTAGGTCAGTGATTAAAACTGATTCCACCTGATAAATCAACTATGGATATTTTTAGTGAATTAATCTACCAGTTAAAGTTCCTCACCTGTGTGTTTGCATGTTTATGGGCTATTCAAATGATAATATTTTTGCATTGCACTTTTGGATTATTGCAAAAGCAGTCCAACAGAGAAGTTATATATCTCCAAAGGAAATAACTTATACACACATGTGGATCTGTATATGGCTGTTTACAGCAGTAGAAGCACAATAGCTGTAACAAATGAAAAGGATCCGTTTGTTGAGTTCTTCTATAGTACTTTCTTCAGTAGCTCATGAATAAAGTTGCTGGAGCATTTGCATATTTTATTCTGCCCATAAAGAAACTATTTTGGGGGAAAGGGTAGAACTGGAGACTCCAGACATAAGCATCTGTTCCAACCAGTTTTGTGTACATGCAATAATGAGCAATCAAGTTAAGGCTGCAAGATAAAAATACTTCTTAGTTATGATCATACAGTCATGAGCTTGTAAATTTGTATTTTAAAATATCATATAGCCTTTGGAGTTTACAATTTCCAGAGCAAACATATGTAATATCCTCACCTCATGTATATGTTTACATACTTTATGATAATCCCATGTTACTGACTTAAAGCTACATTCTTAACAACCAATTCAAAGGTTTGCTCCTCAAAAGGTTTGATGCCACATTCAGTTATAATACTCATCACTCTCTTTTTGTCATAAAAAGTATTTATCATAAACAAATAGGATATTCAGCATTTCAAATTGTCTGATGAACCCCTAGCCCTAACCCTTCAAATGTCCTAGATGCTCTCTGTTCCCTTTTTTTTTTTTTTGCAGGTCCTGTGTGTATAATTGTAAGGTTTTCCACCAGTGCAACAACATAACAGAAAGAAAATGAAGAAATGTCATTGCTCGAGCACTGCTTTCTCAAAAGCATCCTGCTAAGTAGACAATTATTCTTACAGTGACAAGTTCTTCCTTTTAACATACATCTACTTTCTTGTCATCTAGACAAGAAGACAAACTGTGTTCTTTGGCAGTTGTTAGTGAGAGGGGCACATAGTCCTATTTTCACCTGAAACCTAATCCCAGCCAAGAGCAAAGGCCACTCTGGTGAGAAAAAGTTATCTCTGAATGGGACACCCCAGAGAGAGAGGGAGAGCAGTGTCAGAGCTCCTAGATCAGCTTTCTCTAATTTGGTGTTCTCCTTATATGTCAGGACTAAAAGTCCCAGAATTCTTTGTCAGGATAGTCATGGCTAGGAGGTGTAAGTCCTAGTACATCTCAAGGTCATCAGGAAAGGGTCTCCTAAATGTAGTGAAGTCAGATACATAAAAGAACAAAGAACTGTCTACAGAACTAGAGAAAAGAAAGCAGGAAGGTTGCTACGTTGGACCATGCAGAGTCTCAGATAATGTTACAGAGGTCAAAGAACCTCAAATGTATTTCTGCGTTTTAATTTGCATATCATGGGGTGAAAGACTCAAGTTTTGCCTTTTATGCATGAAAATCAGTTTCCTTGAGTCATAACTAAGCTGGGCTGATAGAATTTCTTCAGTGTACTAACATAGACGGGAATTTCCTGCCAAGGTCTGGAGGCTAAGTGTTGAATTGAATCCATCAGTTCCTGAGGACAGAATTGTTTGCAGAGCTCACGGATTATTTCAGTGACCAGCTGAGAGAAAAGGTTGATCCACAGGTTTTTATCCAGGCCTTGGATGATCCGAATCTGGTAAGCAGTAAAGATGGTAGTGAAAACAAGCTGCTCAAATTCTTCCGGAGTGATCGGGGTGCCAGACTGAGAGAAGTGATCCAGGTATTCTTCAATTCCTGCTGGATTTTTGGGAACTTTATGCTGAAACAGCCAGAGTAAGCGCTTTGCAGGACGCAAGGTGGCCAGTTCTTCATCTTCTATCTTGAAGGTCTCATTTGCCGTAATTTCAATCCCTCCCCAAAGTAACTGAAAAAGAGGAAGTATGAGGGGGTAGCAGAGACTTTTTCAAGTCTCTAAATTTGGGCTTGGATGATACTCAGTGTGAAAGAACTATGTAACTTATGCCCTGCATCCAGATACCACGCTGAGCTAAACCGTGCTAAGTGAAGCCCATGGTTCTGAAGGATGGAAACTGCTAACTGGCTTAGGCAATGTTGAAACCAAACAATGTGGTCAAAGATGAATATTTATTGCCTGTTAAGAAATATTTTGTATATGTATTTAAAATACCTTTGTATCACTTCTTATTTTAAAAATCCCAACATTTACAGTAATGATCAAAATATAAAACAATAACAGCAATGAAAAACAGATTTTTTTTTTAAAGGCCATGAAAAGACAAATATTAGGAGGCATTACCTATCCCTCCAGATTCTTCCCTGTCAGCAGCAAAACCATCTATTTCGGCCTAATAGCAAAGCCAGCTGTTTCAGCCTAATGTGCAGAAATAACTCCAGGATGCCATCTCGTGGCTCTTTGCTAAAAGAGTGCCTCGGGCCCAGCCATTAAAGTGCATTTCACCAGTCCACGAGCTGGCAGGAAACTGATGCAGAACAAGTTAACAAACGGGATGGGTGGATTTCTTTAGCTTTGTTTCCTTTCACAGCAGGCATTACCTGCTGGCAGCAAACCAAGCACCAATCCCTCTCTTTAATGTGGAGTGGGGTGGGTGGGTGGGACAAGAGTGTGCTTTGAATGGGGTAGGGAAGAGGGGTGTTAGCCACCTATCAACCTACTTAACAGCTCACAGGCCTGTGATCTGCCAATTTCACTACTTATGAACTTGGATCTAATGTGGGGTGAAGCAGGAGGGAGCTCTCCCAATGTTTTGCCAGTTATCCCAGCTGAAACTTCAATGCCTTAATTAAAATAACAGTTAACCTGAGATCCCCACCAATATAGAACTTCAATAAGCCCAGTGCTATGAAGCAAAATGATTTCTGTAAAAAAAAAGCAAAAAAACCCAAAAACCAACTCTATTACATTCTGCAGAACTAGAAAAGGAGGAAGAATCACTTGAATGGTAATAGAGACTTGATAATCCAGTGATACGAGTGTATGATTTGGAGGCACAAATCCACAGAGAATAATGAGATCCCACGAGCAACTAGAATAACCCCACATTAGAGAACAGTATTGGGTTTCCTCATGTTTTTGCTAGAGAGATAGGTTCTGCTTATGTTACCTCTAATACGATCTCGAGGTTCTCTTCTATATCTTTATCTGTAAGGTTATTGTGATGAAATTGCTCGTCTGGAAAATAGGAATAGAAAATAAATTTTAAAAATTAGCTACAGGGATTAAGAAAATATCCTTTGACCAATCTCCTTCACATCTGCAATGATTTCTGATTTCCTTTTATTGTTTGAGGATTTAAATGAAACAAAGTGAGATAAGTTCTAACAAAAACTTAAAGCAATGTTATAATCCATCAAGATCCCAAATCACTCCTATTCATTCTGTCTTTTGTTATGTCATTGTTGTATGCAGTTAGTTGCTTAATGGGAAGATACAAACTAAAAGAAGTATGAGCACCTAAGTTATGAGTGACCTCACAGAAGAATGGAAGTTTCACTGGCTGGCAGTTGCTCTACCCGATGCTTGGATGCATTCATTACCATCCTTAGAGCTCTTAGATTGCCTGCTTTAAGCAAATAGAGATAAGATGGCTGGAATCTCGGCAGCTGTAATAATAGGCAGAGAAAAGACTCTGGGCTTATCCACACCACCATCACCAGAATAGGAGACAACATTGTCTGAGACAACATTGTCTCTATTAATCCCCCACTCACCATCACAACAACCCCAGGGCATGTTTTTCAGCTCTGCTTCCCAAGATATGTTATGTCACCTTCAGTGTTTCTGTCCCTTTTGGATGGTGTGCTTCAGTTTGTTGCCTAAGAGCTATTTGGAAACTGGGGATGAAACCCTTCTACCTTCAGGTGACTGGAAAAACAGTAAAACGTTATCCAGTGGACTTGGGGGGAAAAAGGAGCACAGGAAAAATTAGGAGAAATAGAAAAAATTAAAAGTTTTCTGCAAAGTTTCAAACTAAGCAACCTTCTATTTCTGAGCAAGAGTAATAGCCATTATGCTGAAACAGCACTCAGGGTAATTTTGTAAGCCTCCCAGAGTCTGTGTGTGAGTTGGGCAGCCATATAAATTTGTTTGATTTAAATAAATAAATTAAATAAATTAAATAAATAAATAAATAAACCTCTAAAAGATATTAGAAAGAAACAGGTTTAGAAACAAATATGCTTGTAAAGCTGCTAATTCTTCTTGCATGTATGTGCATTTTTATGCTTTAATCTTGTGTATATAAATTCAATTATATACACATACACACAAACTTATATATATGTCCAGGATGACCCACCCACAGGAAGGAAAGGCACTGCTTTCCTGGAAGAGAAAGGTGGGAGAGCACAGCAGCTGGGGAATTGTCCAGTGGGAGGTGTAGTAGCCTGTGCTTTGGACCAGATTCCTTGCAAACTTTTGGCAAAGTGTTTCAGTGCAGATATTTTTTCATACTACCTTAAAGTCCAGCTGGCACAAGCACAGGACAGGGGTAGCTTAAATGGTAAATGTGGATGTCTCACTGCCTCAAGCTATAGATATGAGATGGGGAATAGTGAGGTTTTGGAGGACCAAGTCAAGTGAGACAGGATGCCAGTCTGACCACCCAGTGCAGTTTCCAGCTCTCTGTATAGTAGGTGCTGCCTGGTTGCTATGGATGAAAAAAGAGGCAGCAGCCATTTTGGTTGGCTTCTGGAGGTGGGATGGGTGGAACTCCTATTGTCCCAGTCAGCAATATATTGTGGGGTAGTTCTGGACCCTAACAGAAGGCAGGAAATCTTCAGTTAAGACTAAGATAATTATGGATATTGTTAACTGGAAAAAATATAAACGTCCTGAAAAATATAGATTGCTTAAGGAGTTGGTCTGTTTTGAAATCAAGGAGTTTCTAATTTCATGCTCTTGTATATTGTTTAATCTTTGTGTCATCAGTTATAGTATCCATTGATTTTATGTATTGTATATAAACAATTTTAATTGCTTCTGCACTTGATGTTCTTGCCCCTTTTTTGTATTTCATTGTTAGAACACATAGATAGTTACATCTATGCAAATGATTTTGTAGCCTAGATAGATAACGTAAAGTTTGCAGCATGTTATCTTTCCCATTAGCTTCCAGTATCGTTGTCCCCAATTTACTGCTCTTTGCTGGAAGTTGGAAGAAGTGGCACCAAGTCACATTCTGTAAGCATCACTGCAACTCTGTGCCAGATGTGGCATACAAAATCGGGTACAGGTAGTCCTCGCTTAGCAACCACAATTGGGCCTGGCAATTTGATTGCTAAATGCTGCAGTCGCTAAGTGGAAAATTACATGACCATGACAGGCTTATGACCTCACTTCCCCTTCAGTCATTATGCAAAGCGCTACAGTCATGAAGCAAAAAATCACATGACCGCAACTTACTATTTTATTTCCACCTTCTTTATTAACTCTGCTTGTTGCAAGCCAGTTGCAAAGCACACAAATGGCAATCATGTGACTGAGGGACACTGCAACAGTCATAAATGCAAGGATTGGTTGCAAAGTTATTTTTTTTAACACCGTTGTAACTTCAAATGGTTGCTGCATGGACTATCTGTATGGACAAAATCACTGGAAAGCCCCAGATACTTCCCTTTTGAAGTGGAGGGTCTGCCATTTTTGGAATAGGAGTTTAAAGCAGAGAGTTAACTACACAATTGCTGATGGGGGAAAATTATTTCTAACTTTCTCCTTTGGAGCTACTAGGTGAAGCTCAGATACATACAAAAAATATAAACTCTTTATTTCTTCGCTTATAAAAAATATGGCTATCAAGATTTCATTCTAAAGTCATTAACTTCAGGAAAGCAAAGAAAATCACGTGGATGCCGCTTAATAACTAAATCATGCAATTTTGTTTAAAGAAATCTATGCTTCCTCCCCAGTTGCAGGCTCTTCTTTGATCAAAGACAGATGTCTACAATTTTGAGTGATATTTGGCTTGGAGCTCCATTTATTTTTCCCCAATACATAACTAAAGAAAGTTTTGAGGCTCAAAAGCTATGTTTTGTATATTCTGATAAAATAACATTAAATATTTCTGTGTGAGGGTAGGCCAGGTCCTGATAGCTATTATCTCAGGCAGGGCTACAAGACTTTTGAAAATAAGTTGTCATTGGAAAGTATTTCTTTGCCTCTAAGAGCCAAATGACATATTAACGATCCTGAAATCCAAAACAACTAATTTTTAGAGTTTCCCACATTGTGCTCTTCATCTGTCCCGGATATAAGAGCACAATGTGAGAAACTCTAGTTATTTCATATTCCATATCCTATTTATAATGAAATCATATTCTACATAATAATTCAGTGATCATTATTTCTGAAAGGGAAGTCAACAGCAACACAAATGTGTTTTTAAAAAGGGAGCAGCAACCAAACAAAAACTGTTAGAAGTTGTACATGGAGATAAACCATTGCACAAAAATATTCTCATAAAACATCAGCTAAAAAACCAAACATAAAACATAAAACCCAAAAATTATACTATTATATAATTTTAATATCATATATATTTAATATATTATTATATAACATTATATATTGTTGTTATTATTATATTATTTTATAAAAACATAAAAGCAAACTTCTCAGACATTCTGAGATCATTCCCAGATGATAACATATTTTTCATTTAAGGAAAAATCTGTCCATGTTTATTCTAGATATTAAACAGAAAAATAAGTGTCACTAAGATCTTCCAAGATTATATATGAAAAATATTTGATGTTTTGTTCTACTTAAACTCAAAGGGCTGACACTTTCAGGCATTTATAGCTGTACAAGAAGCAGCAAAACCATGAATGCAGATGCTCCTGCCACCCCTTCATTAAATCTGCAAATTGTGGAAACCTTTATAGTTGAGTCTATTCTACAAATAGTAAAAGCCGAATGATTCTCCTGCAAGAAAAATAACACGCTTTGCAAATATTCTTGCATTTGTTTCAATCTATCAAGGTTGCTTGGGATTATATGGCAGAAATCTACAACTTCCTACACAGCTGCTCATAATGGGGAGCTTCCATGCATACAGTTAAGCTCTCCAATAATAGGAATGCAGGATTCTCTGCACATGCCAAGCTTGTCCCATCTATACAAGTTATTGAAGGAACAGCAACACTTCTTGGAGTTTTATCACAATAGCCTTAATCCTGAATGAGACATCCATGAACTACAGTGATCCCCTTGAATCAGAATTAAATTAAGGATATATTGGCAAGGCGATCTTCTCCAGCGCAGATGCATTTCCTACCTGTCTGGCTCTGGGATGCAGCAATCAGAAAGAGAAGCAGAACTGCCCAGACAGAAGGTCCAAAGTGTAGCTGGAGGCTTTGGGCCATGTTGCAAAGAATCCTTGTCCCTTCTGCCGACACACACTTTGGGTGAAGATAATGCTGTTTACCGCAAATTCTTTCCCCTCTTTTCAATCCCAGAGGCCACTGCTGGAATAGTTTCTTCCCTCCAGTTCCAGTGCTGGGAAGAGACTGCAGTTGACTTCTGTTCCTAAAAGGTAGTTTCCATCACAGTGCAAATGCTCAAAGCTTTCTGCCAACACAATTCCCATTTATTTCCCACTTGGAGGACCAGGCTGTTCCTTATTTTGTTTCTGGCACTTCAAGTTTCTGACTTTTTTTTTCCATGGAAAGGACACTAGGCTTTTTGCTCTTAAAGTGCGTGTTTTAGAAACTAAGGGGTCATCTTAAATATTTAAAACAGACATAGTCATAACGAGCCCTTTTTCAAAAGCCAAAGATGCTTCTTCAAAACAAGAGTAAGAGGCGACAGCTTGCATTGCTCTGCTTCAACTATTTCTTTTCCTTTTAACGTTTGCTTTCCAGCAGTTTAACAGAAGAGCAGTCCTTACATACCACGGGAGGGTGGAGCTGGCAAATCTATGCAGGCTCCGTTTCACAGCATCCAGCACACATATTTCACTGGAAAGACAAGTCACTTCTCCTCTCCAAATCCACAGCAGTGCTCCTGAAGAAGGAAACTTGGTCACAAAACGCACCCCACCCCACCATCTTCTTCCATCAGCCAACTACAGCCACACATGTAAGAATCTGGATATACTTTTTGAGAAGATCCTATAAGGAGATTCAGAAACCATCTATTCATAGGGTGGGATAGCAGTTGATTTTTCAGAATTTCAGCACAAGAGGATTATAAAAGATTGAAGCCTTGTAATTCTGCAGCTAGAGTGAACTGAAAGGACAAAAGGTATGTACTAAGATTTGATGGCTACCTCAAGATGGAGAGCATAGTCATGACCCTTTCAATAGAATTGAGATGCAAAAATGGAGGCTCCAGGGTCTCATGGGACTCTCCAAAGGTTTGGAGTGACCCCCCAAAACTTCTAAAGTTGCTACCAAAGTGTAGATTTAACAGGCTTGAAGAGGGAAATTATTACATTCATCACTGGAGAGTAATATTACCTGTTTAATTTTAATTAAGTTTAAGTATTCAGATTCAATGATGGCCCATGCTTACTCCTTTTGGGGTTATGGACCTTAGCAGACCATTCTAAGCCAAGTGTGGCCTCGGGGCAGGACCAGCCATTTCCTACACCGCAGTGCTGACCAGCTGTGCCAGATTCAATATGGGCTAGAAATGTTGAAAGGGGACATTTAAGTGGGATTTTTCCCACCTGCCCAAACCTTCCTTTGCTTTGCATTAGAAAACACAGGTATCCTGTTCATGTTGTAATTTGAAAACTCACATCCTTACCAAGATACCTAAATTCCATAAGCATCTTTGCTGATTTTAACATTTCTGGAAAAAAGAGATTACCTAGCACAAGGGTTATGATTTTCCCACTACAGTTGAGGCAGTTTACTTTCCTACAGTCTCCCCACTAAAATATATCCCAAAGGATGCATAATACAATGACTAAAACCGACAAAGTACCATCACCCATACTTTGACCCCTTCATTTTTTTTCTAACCAGCTGAAGTCAGACAGTATTCCATTCTCTTCTGCGCTGGTTGAGGGGAATTGATGATGCTATTTCCAGATCCAAGTGGTACAATTAAATGTCCTTTGTCTAAGAATTGAGAAATTGTGTACTTCTCCAAAATGAATCCAGAAACCTTTAACCCAGTGTTTCTCAACCTTAGCAACTTTAAGATGTGTGGACTTCAACTCCTAGAATTCATGCTGGCTGGGGAATTCTGAGAGCTGAAGTCCACACGTCTTAAAGTTACCAAGGTTGAGAAATACTGCTTTAATCTAAATGGAAGAAATGGGCAGCCAAATAGTAGTGTGCCTAGTTCCCTCCCCCAACCCCCACACTCCACAAAATAGTGATCTGCAGAAAACATTTTGGGGGGGTGGGAGGAAAGAGGGAAGCAAAATCTTTCCCTCTTCCTCTCTACCAAATAGCTGAAAGCTTTGTTTCTTTTTCCATTACAGAAGTCGCAGAAATACTATGATCTCTAACGGCTGCCCTGAGGGGAGAAAAGAAGTCTTAGCCCTTTATTTTTTTCCCCAAGCAACACAGAATAAAATAACTGAGTTTCTACTGTTAATGGCACACGTAGTCCTCACTTAATGACCCTAATTGGGACTGGCAACTCTGTCACTAAGCAAAGCAGTCATTAAGCAAAACATCACGTGACCACTCTGCTTAGAAACAGCAGTTCTGGCAGTTCCTGTTGTTGTTGTAAGTGAATCACCTACGGTCGTTAAGTGAGTCATCATGTGACTGCAACTTGTGACCTCCTGCTGGCTTCTCCATTGACTTTGCTTGTTGGAAGCCAGCTGGGAAGGTCGCAAATGGTGATCACGTGACTGCAGGACATGACTATAGTAAATGAATTATGGTTGCCAAGTGCCTGAATCGCAATCACATTACTGCAGGGACCGTCGTAAGTGCAAGGACTCGTTGTAAGTCACTTTTTTCAGTGCTATCATAACTTCAGTCACTAAATGAATGGTCATTAAGCGAGGACTACCAGTAACCAAAAATGCAGCTATTTTACTTTTGGTGAGATACACAAGGATGGGAAGGGGTGTTTATGTGTGAGAAAGAAATGCACATGCATGTATACATGTGTTCCCCACAGCCTAAACTGTACCTGGGCTACTCTCTGGATGAAATGTTTGCCCATACCTATTGTACAGATCACTCACATGGCAATCATTTTGGTTTAGTGTTTAAATCCACTTTACTCATCCCTGATATTCTGAAAGGGGGCACATGTTACTTATTAAAACTAATATATTGCAGTCTTTTTATCTTTCATGTTTTCACCACTGAGAACGGTAGGGAGGAAAATCTGCTTCACATGCAAAACTGCAAACATACTGTAAAGAGTGCAACAAATGTTCATCCTTCCCCAATCTAAATCCCTCCAAATTATACCTACTGTTGTTCAAGATGCCAGGAATTAAGGAAGGCGCATATTATTCTCCTACCACATCTGGAGAGCAAAAGGATGGGGAAACCTGTTTCACATCATCTACAAACGGGGGAAGGGATTGAAGAAGATTCATGCACCCCAGTCCCTTAGAAACAAAGCTCACAGTATCTGGGATTGATCGTTTCCACCTCTGATCAGCTTAAGTTGCTTCACTCTTTGCTCAGAACTTGGCATGACTTCTGTTGTTTCCCAGAAATCCCACATGCTGCTGCAGATTTCTAATATTTAATGTACAGTAAATATTAACATAACTTAAGCATCTGCATTCCAGACACTGCTCTGGGCTCCAAATCCTAGTGGTAAGGAACACTTAATTATCTGAGGTCAAATTAAATCCTTTGCTTGCAGAACTTTTCAGCTTCCAGTTCATTCTCCACTATTTTATCACAACATCCTTCTTAGTGTAACTTTCTAAACTCACTATACTCAGAATACTCTGTCAGAATGCTTTGAATTGGTTGTGTTCCAAACAAACAAAACTTGGAATACCCTAAGTATCCTGTGTTCCACATGGAAGAGAATTTGAAATATTTCAAGTGTCCTACCAGACAGAATGAAGAAAACAAAGCAACTGTTTTTTTTGTTTTTCAATCAAAATCTATATAGTAGAAAGGAAGGTAAGCCAGACCCTGCCATCAAGCCTACAGAAAAAATGGTGAAAGAAGTGATTGTTTTTTAAAAGAATGAAATTATTTTTACATTCTCATAGGAAACAATGGAAGCAAAGCTTTAAGCACACGTTTCCCAGCCTGCCTGCATAAACATCCACAGAAACTCAGCAAAGAGCAACACGTAGCATTATTCACTTGAACAGAGTCCATGAACAATAGTAGCAAAAAGAAAAAAAACTTATTTGGCTGCTGACTTCAAGCCTTTTTGTTCTCTTCTTAATGCAGAGTTATAGACACAATTCTGCACTTGGCCATATGGCAGCAACACTCAACAAGCAAACAAACAGAAAAGCAGTATGGCCTTGACACTTCAGCATACAGATTCAAAGCACATCAGTAAGAGCAGGTATACATTGCATTTTACAAGTTACAACCAAAAAACTAGAAAAGCATCATTAGCAACATTCGTGCCCAGCACAGTCCGTTGCATATGTCAATCAGAGCAAATTGCATCATCTGGTTGGCAGCCAAGATCAGCCTTCAAGTGGTCATGTTTGGGACCGGTCGTCCAAAATTGCACATATAACTCCCTGTTTGCGCCAGGCAAGCTGATGACTAGAACCCAGCAGCATCTGTCTCTAAGCATGTGGTTAAACAATCACTTATTTTTTCCCATTCCCTCTTCTCACCTTATTTGCCAATAGCAGCATAGATGGAACTAATTCCTCTTATTTTTCTGGCTTTGCTGGAAAAAACCCCCCTAAGAACCAAGCTTATTGCAACTTACAAAACAAATCATGGGACTAAACACTCTCAGAATACTTGAAACAGCCCCATTTTGTCTCAAGCAAAGACCAGAAGCCGTGTGTTTTGTTCCAAGTTTAAGGCAACACTGTCAAACCATGAAACTCTGTTCCCAACTTGAAGCACTTGGAGCAACCATTTCAAGCTTGGAATCTCTTGCGCATTTTAAAAAGCGTATATGAGCTGGCAGATGGAGGGCATCTCACTCATGACTTCCCATATTTCTCAGTAACATACAGACACTGAAACCCAAGGAGGGCTATTCTGATTAATGTTCCAAGTAATGGTGGCTGCATGATCGCAGCTGTAATTCAGAATGACACACAGTCCTAACAGTCCAGTTATGTGATACAGGCCCCCAATTTTCTAGCTACAGAAACTGCTCTGTGATAGCTTTTTATCAAAAGTGTGAAAACATAAATCATAAAATGTGTGTTTGTGTGTGTGTATGAACGTGTGTGTCTGCTTGTGGACGATTAATGGTTGCACAGCCTTGAAGATCTTTTCACCCGCTCTTTGCCTGGAGGCTTTTTTGTTCTCCCAAAGAGAAGCTCAGCTCACTGGTCTCATTATATGCTCATTTTCCTTTTACTCCTTTGTTTCTCCCCTCCTTTTTCCTCCAACGCATTCCTACCTGGAACCCCACAGGCTCTTCCACAGAGCCAGTGATTTACAGGCTGGCTGAGAAAATCAGTTAGCAATTCCTTTCACTTTATAGATGTTTTGCAACCAATCTGAGAGCCCCATTTCTCCCATACATCAGACAAGCAAAAGCCTCACACCAAGTTTTATTTCTATTTATTATATATAAATACATAATTGGGCAGAGAGGTGACAAATGTCCCCATTTCCCAACTCTTCTCACTGCTGTTTCCCATCTCCTTTCTTCTCTCCTGCTTCTATCTTCAAGGTTTGGGGAGCCTGGCGATAGGCAGGGAAGGCCTCCCAAGGGCTGTTCAGATCAAATTTGCGGAACTCCTGAGACAATTCCAGTGGCTCTGCGACCACTCGCTTCACTTCATCATCATACCTGACCTAATAATGGAGAAAGAGAGTTAAAATGAGGGGAGGAGGTAGACCTCCTGGGTTGGCTATAAAAGAGGCATCTGGATTTTAGCAAATCATTTTTCCCCTCTCACACATGCAGTAGACTGTTATTCAGTACTAAAATGCCATCTTTGTCAATAAAACTGCCCCTTGCGGTCTTTTAGAGGAATGCTACTCCAGGTCTTCATTCTTAGTCCTCAGTTTCAGGTCCCCACCAATGAATGAATTCCCATTTGAAACCTCAGTCTAGAAGTGGAGTATGACTAGAATCTGTGCAAGCTCATAGAAGATCAAGTCATTCAAGGCTATTTGTCTTGATAGCTATTTCCTAACTGGCAAATCACAGGCTGGATACTTTCAATACTAGCTACTAGACAGCAACAACAGAAGAGGGTTATCACTCCCCTTTGTATATCTGTGAGCTTCCTGAATGCATCTGGCTGGCCCCTGGTTGACCCAGAACGCAGGACTAGATGGGCTCCTCTTTATGTTTGTTGTTATGACTGAATAGGTAGAGGAGACCAGAAGCCAGCAGCTCAGTGCAGTGTTCAGGAAGATAAAGGAAGCTGGTGAGATGGACTGGTTTGCTCCAAGCCTCTTCAGGAAATAATTTCATTCCTGCATTTTATACCGTGAATTTGCCTGCAAGGTGTTTTTCATATGGCTCACCACAGATCCTATATACGGGGAGGCCCCTTTCTCCTCAGATCCAATTTGCTGGCTCTGCTTTTGAATGGAGAATTGGTGAGGAAGGGGGAATCTCTGGTGGTGCAAACATTGCTGCTATCATTCAGCAGCCTCCAACCCAGATGGACAATAATGAGGGATGCTAGAATTCATCACATGTAGAGATTTTCCACTCCTGGATTAGCCCTTTCCTGCTTGCTCTCCTGTTTTCCTCACAACAGAATTCCATGGGAAGCCCAGTTTTCCATTCCTCAAAATAAAAAAGAGTCATATTATGGATGTTCAGCTTGTTGCAAAATTACTCTGTTATCTTCTTTATAAATATTTATACCTCCACATATCCAGAGAGGGGAAAATCTTTCCTGAAAGGATGACCTTCAAAACCATAATCTGTAAGGATTCGCCTCAGATCTGGGTGGTTGGCAAAGAATACTCCAAACATATCCCAGACCTAGAAAAATGGAAATCAAGTAAGTGAACAGTTTGTTGACTTTACAGACTCCAGATCATTAGTCTGATTTCTATGACCTGAATTATGATCTCCCAAACATGAAGCATTAGCTATTAACTGCTAGGAATGCAGGCAGCTGATAGAGACAACTGGAATTTAAATTAACAAATGCTTGAGATCTAGGAAAGTGTTTTGCTGGAGTAAATCACTTGGGGTACACACAAAATGGGGAAAATGTTTTGTTTTGGAACTGGAACAAACCAAATCAGCCAGTTTGGTAGAATCAAAATCCAGAAAAAACACTGCCTGTTATGGGTTTCAGATGAAACAAAATCTAGATGGGTTGCATAGACCAAGGCTGGTGGATGTCACCCCCTTCTCTCAGCAACTCCTGACATGGTATATTCCACCAACCTGCCTCACCCCCTCCCGATCTTCCCAGCACCTTCCATTCCTTCCCTCCCTCCCCTCAACTGATGCTGCCAGGGTCCCAGCATGGTGTGTCTCACTGGCCTACTTTCCCCCATTTTCCTTCTTTTCCCTGAGACACTGATGTCCTTGACTTTTTCCTCACTCCCCACCCTCCACTCTGCCACAGAGCAGCCCCAATTTGTTCTCTTCATAGAAATAGGCCACCCCAAACCAGCTATTCCATGCACCATATGGCTCACCCATGGAACAGTCTGTGCATCCCTTTATAGAAAGCCAGGTTGGTGAGCGGTGAAGGTGCCGGCCTAGAAACCAGAAGGCTGTGAGTTCTCGGCTTGCCTTAGGTACGAAAGCTGGCTGGGTGGCTTTGGGCCAACCACTTTTTGTCAGCACAGCCCACCTCACGGGGTTGTTGTTATGGGGAAAATAGGAGGAGGAAGGAGTATGAGGTATGTTCGCCGCCTTGTTTTATATATATATAAAAGGTGGGATAGTCCATTTAAATCACCCTACAATATCAGCAACATGCTAAAGAGCGTGCAAATAATGAAAGCAAAAGTAGCTCTGCTTTCAACAAAGAATCTATAAAAAGGGGAAGATGACATCTCCAATATGAAATTTGGCAATTTACAAATAGAATTTCGATTAACAAAGAACCAAATCCAAATCCAAATGACAGATGATTTTGACTATCTGTCGAGCAGCAACTGGATTAAGTTCTGTTGATGAAAATCAAAATTCAAGTGGATCTTTATTTTATTAGATGAGACTATTCCATGCTGATACATTAAAGAACTCTAAAAAATAGTTTTATATTTAAAAAGTGAGCCATTTCAAAAGGTCAGGTTCAAACTGAGGAGAAATGTTTGAAGATGAACAGAATCTAAGTGTGATTTTAAACACTCCATGTTTTTCTTCCTTTTTCCTAAACCCTAAGTACACTAATCACAGTTTTGCGAAATATGCATTACATGTAAGCACTATTATCTATTCTTGTCACATGTTTTTTAAAGATTTCCCTGCATAAGATGACGATTTCTCGATCCTCAAACCAGTCAACACAAATCCTGCACATCTGGAAAGACTTAAATTACAGCCATCAAATATGGCCCATCACAGCTAATCTTGGCATGTCGTTCATCTATATACTTTTTCCTTTTGCAATCTTAACAGAGATTGGCTCTGTAATACGAAAAAGATCTTGCTTATTTGAATTGTGACTTACACAATTCATTCTTGGCTTGAGTCAGCATACAACTCTTTTTTTTTTTCATTTTCATTTCATTCACCCCAGATCTTACCATTAAGATATTATCTGCTTGTCAAAAGGAGAAAAAAGCATTTTGGAAAACCAATGTTCTTTTTACTTATATCCATATTTTAAAATGCATTTCTAATATACAATCAGCATCACTGAGAAGATATTCCACAGTATAGAAGCACTAGTACATTCCTTGCAATAAGAACGTCTGCACGTGTGAAAAAAATGGGAGGAATGAACATTCCATCACTTCCTAAAAGATCTACAAGTCTTCTAGGCTGCAAGAGTCAGAATGGCTGACCTGCAAATAAAGACTGGTATCACAGAAATCATGATGCCAGCACTATTGGGTCCCTTTAAGCAATTTTGGTGTCAGTGGCTCAGCTATTTTCAAATGTGTTAATAACAGCAGTGGGGACAGAAACCAACCCCATACCAGCTTCCCAGTGTTACCAACCCTAATGCTTACCTCTCTTTCATACCAATTTGCCCCTTCATGTAATGGCACTATAGACTCAATGGGTGTCAATTCATCAGTATATGTTTTCACACGAATTCGGGAATTGTAGGGCAGAGATAACAAATTGTAGACAATCTATGACAAAAAAGGAAAAAATAGTGACGTGGACAGATTTTACATACTGTAAAAAAGAAGAAAGAATTAAAGTGATGGATTAAAAAATGCCTGCCCAGCAAACTCATGGGTTAACAAAATCAATATTGGAATAACAATTCAAAAGGTAGAGCAAAAAAAAAGGGGGGGTGTAATGGAATAAATCTCAACAGGGAAAACATCTGTGCAGTTTATAATAAGCCCCGTGCAGGTCAATATTAAGCATTGTTCAGGGACATCATTAATTTGGGAACAAAATATCACTTTTTATGACATAAGCTCAATCAAGCTTTTGAATTAATTAAGCATTTTATATACTGCTGCTTTCCAAGAAAGCTGAAGCAAAAGTTAAATCCTAGCACTGGAGCTTGAGATCTCTGTACATCATATATTACAAATGAAATCCCAGTGAGTTCCTAGGTAAAGATAACATTTCAACAGAAAAACTTTGGATACAGTCTATTTTCAAACCATCTCACTAAAAACACACCCTTTGAATAATGATTATTAACAACAGATTGAACAGTCAATATAGTTATTACAATAGGATGTT
The DNA here is from genome assembly GCA_030867105.1 of Liasis olivaceus. Taxonomy (NCBI): domain Eukaryota; kingdom Metazoa; phylum Chordata; class Lepidosauria; order Squamata; family Pythonidae; genus Liasis; species Liasis olivaceus. The sequence goes on from CM061349.1 coordinate 68,995,404, forward strand.
CAAATATTCATGAATTTAATACTTTCCAACTTCTAAGAAGGAAGATTGTAAAGTGGGATTCTGGGAAAGTAGGTTAGTCTACCATGAATTTAAGAGTGCTCCACCTGTGAAATCATTGTGAGTTGTTTTATATTATCTTCCAAACTTGGAGTAACTGACTGGACTTCATAACAGGCTCAGATAGAAAACTCATACACAAGAAGACTAGATCAATAACTTTTGAATCTAGAAACATATAGGAAAACCTAGATAGATAGATAGATAGATAGATAGATAGACAGACAGACAGACACACACACACACACACATGCCCCAAGTATCAAATTCTGCCCTGCTTCCTCTTTGAGCCAGTTTACTTTGGGTTGATCTTTTCTTGATCCTGAAGCTATCTGTCATCTGATCCTTGTTTACAAGCAACTTTATCTGGCTGAGAATCAAGGGTTCTTGTTTCACCAGCTTCCATCTTGACAGTAATAGTTCGATATACCCACATCCAAAATGGAATGGAAGACAGGTCTTACTTCTCTGATATAAACATTTTACAAAATTATTGTCTCTCCAACTGACTTGGCTTTTTTTTACTTTAGCTTAAAAAAACCCTCTGAATACTGTAGGAGAAACATGGTTTCGCAGAACTCCACTCATTTTGATAATTGATAATTGTTTAGAATACTGTCTACATATAATGCAATTTAGTTAAAAACTCATTTGTCAAAGCCTGCAGTAAAGTCAGTTACTTAGTTGCCATTGAGTCAAGTTCAATTTTTGAGGAGTATGTAGACAAATGCTCACCAACTTTAGTAATAATCTGGGACATGCCAATAATCCATTCACATTATTAGTTGTTTTCCCTGTTTTCTACTCTCAACCTTGTCAATCATAACTGCTTTTTCTAGTTATCAATGGAAGAAGTGAGTTTTGCTTGCTATCATTACCTAAAGGGAACAATCAACCTTTATTAAGTGTCTAGTTCTTTTTTCACTCCATGGTATGCTTAGTAACTGTTTCCAAATCTATAATTTTAAGGCATCTACCTCCTTTCATTTGCTCACTCTGTGACCAGCTTTCATAGCTATTTCTTTCCATGGTTTTAACTATCTGGATCTTCATTGCCACTGAAATGTCCTTAACTATCATGATTTTATTAAAGTTTGTCCTTATCTTCCTTTTTAGAAGTAATCTTGCCTCCTTACTGGAGGCAAAGCAAAACTATCTATTGTCTTCAAGCAATGGTAAGTTCACTAAAGAGGCAGGCAGACTTTACCACTGTCTTTTTAATATTTAACATTCACTGTCCATTTTTTACATTCACAATAACCTCTCCTAAGTATTTTTTGGCTAACAAAGTGGTGCCATCTGCATATATTTCCAACTGTTAGCATTTCAAACTGTAATTTTAATTGTAGCCATCATCTCTTTCAACCCTGCCATTCTTATATTCACTGCATAAATTAAACATTATGGAGACAATATGCATCCTTGACTCAGCTTCCTCCCTATTCTGAATCATTCTGTTTCTCCAAAATGAATTCTTATTATAAAGAATACCTAGAATAAATATTGGAGGTTCTGGCACACCTGTTAGCCTTAATACATTTCATATTTTGGCATGATCTACACAAAGACTCTGTCAAATACCTCTTCCTTACATTCTCTTATTCTCTCCCTTAACCATCTTGTGTTAGTTATGTGATTGCATGTCCCTCTGCCATTTTTTAAACTTATTTATTTGGCATTTCTCTTTTCATATACACTTCTATAGATGAAAACCTTGTTTATATAAAGAAATTAGTATTTGATAAGTTTTTGCCTCTCCCTTCTTTGGTACAAAAACATATGCCAATCTCCTTCCCTCCTTCCTTTTCCTTGCCTCATCTCAATCTAGTTTTGTTCCCTCTTTCCTTTTCCCTTCCCAATGTAACTACCCTTCCCCCAACTTCTTTTTTGTTGTCTCTGCTGGAAAGAGGGAGGGGGCTATATATTTTCTCCATGTGTGACAGTGATTTGTGTGTGAGAGAGAAAATGATTAGATTATGCAGATGGCAGAGACCCTACCTGAGGATAAAATAACTGTTGAAGCAATATTGCTGTATGAGTTATTGTCTATCTGTTTTCTAAACTCCTGATCTTCAGCTTTGCAAACTATTTTTATGACTTTTTATCCCTTCCTGTGAACCCTGGCTTTTCCTCATAAACAGACTATATGCAGAGTCCAACCTTCACAGTTCACTATCTCCAATTTTCAAGAATCAGATTCAGTCTTGCACATGCTGTAATAAAAAAAAAGTGGTCATGAAGAGGAGCGGGGGGGGGGCAGTTAAGAACAAAGACGGACTGTATAAACAAATATTTAACATAGTAAATAAATGAGTTTAAAATATGTTGCTGCTAGCAGTGACCATTCACATGCTTTTATCCAGGGAATGAAATTTTTAGCAGATGAGGAAAACATTCTTGCACTACTGCCTCCCCCCAACCTAACACTGAAGGTAAATTGTTCTGAACCACTTAAACTATTTTTTTTCAAATATCTCTCTATCCCTCCATCTCTCTTTCTTTCTATCTACAGTACTTTGCAACCGGCGCTTATTTTCACTTGCAATTTCTTCAAAGGGAAAGGGAAGGAGCCCCAGTTCAGCTGAAGAAAGAAGCAAGAAGCAAAGGAAAGCCATCAATCATGGTTTGAAGATGAAGATCATCAAAGCATAGGATGCCAGGAAGAAGGTGAATATTATAGCACAAGAAGGACTGGCCCATTCCACCATCTCCACTATTTTGAAGGATAAGGAAAGGATCAGAGAGACGATGAAAGGATCACCAGGAACTAAAGCGGTTATAACAAGACAGCGAAAAGGGCTCATCCACAAAACAGAAAAACTTCTTATACTTTGAGTCGAAGATCAGTTACGAAAGAGGATGCCAATTAGCCTTCTTCTCATCCAGGCTAAGGCACACAGCAATTTCAAAATGCTGAAGGAACGAGCAGGTGAGGGACATGCTGAAACGTTCACCGCCAGCCGTGGCTGATTTATGGGGATTCAACAAAGATTTAATTACCGCAGCATGCACACATCAGGTGAAGCTGCAAGCGCTGATGAAGAAGATGGCAAACAGTTTCTGGATGAACTTGATGATATCATAGCAGAAGGGAACTATTTGCCTGAACAGATTTCAATGTGGATGAAACTGGGTTATTCTGTGAAAAAATGCCAGAGTGGACCTACATACACAAAGAGGCCAAAGCAATGCCTGGACATAAAGCATTTAAGGACAGATTAACCTTGCTATTGGGAGGAAATGTCTCCAGATTCAAGTTGAAGCCATTTCTGATCCACAAATCAGAAAACCCCTGTATGTTCAAAAACATAAGCAAGCATACGCTGCCTGTTTATTAACGATCCAATCAGAAGGCTTGGATGACACAAGTCTTCTTTGAGGATTGGGGCATGAATTGTTTCATGCCCCAATTAAAAGTATATTACTTGCAAAAGAGAATTCCTTTTAAAATTCTCCTGCTCCTTGACAATACACCTAGACATCCCCTGCAACTTGACAATCTCCACCCAGATGTAAAGGTAGTTTATCTACCCCAAAACACCACTCCTCTCCTACATCCTATGGACCAGGGAGCTATTGCAACATACTATTTATGTGCAAAGTTTGCCAAAGCCATAGCTGCAATGGAGAATAAAAGGATGACATTTGTGAGTTTTAGAAAGGCTACAATATCCTCCACTGCATCAAAACATCGCAGCAGCACTGCAAGATGTCTCTGTGAAATGCACGCAAGGGATTTGGAAAAAGTGTTAAAAATGTTTCACTGTTCTTATAAATACTTAAAGATTAGACCACAAAATAGATTAGGATGAACTAAATAAGAAATTTTTGACCCTCTCACACCCCCATGCACCCTCCCTGAGACTTACCACACCTCCCTCACGCCCCTCCCTGATCCTCACTCGCACTCTTGTGCACCCTCCCTGACCCTCACTACACCTCCCTCGCATACCCCCTCATGCCCTCTCCTTCATGGCAGCAGCCACTTACCTGCCTGCTGGCCTACTTGCGAGCCGCTTGGGACTTGCAACTTCCTGCCGGCTTCCCCACTGACTTGGTTGTGGGAAGCTGGCAGGAAATTGCCTCACCTAATGACCGTGGGATTCAGTTAATAATGGCAACTGGGACTGCAGGGATTGCGGTCACTAAGTGATGCGGTTGCACTTTACGACCGCATCGCTGAGTGATGGAAATTCCGGTCCCATTTGTCATCATAAGTCAAGGACTACTTATACGGAAGGCAGAAGTAAAATCATAAGCCCAGTTGTGGTCACGTGATTTTTCACTTAGTGACCGCTTTGGGTAACAATCAAGTTGATGGTCCCAACTGTGGTTGTTAAATGAGGGCTATCTGTAATACATTTGCTGAATATCCAGTAATTCTAACAGATATGATCCTGTTACTCATATAGTTATAATTTAGTACATATTTAACAATATCCTTTATAGTATGATTGCCAGTTTGTTCCTCTGCATGGACTCATGCCCTGAATCATGTAGTCTCCTGAGTTAAAATAACCCATTCTAGTCCATTTAAGCTCTGTTGTCCCTAAAATTCCAATTTAATGTGCTTTATTTCTACTTTAGAAATTCAAATTTTCCTTGGGTCATGTTTTTCACATTTCACGTTCTGATTATATGTGTCCCTGTGAAACCAGGACCTTCGCTTTTAATACTGGCACCATCAGTGACCAGACTTCCTTGAGGCTTTGGTGTGATTGGGTTTTCACCTTCAGTTCTACTTGTGGGGGTTCTGTGCTCTTTCCAAATAATAACTAGAACAATAACCTGCCTCGTTATAGAGTTATTGTGATGTTAACTTTCAATAACAAATGCAATTCTGCAAGATACTGCATTACAATAATTTCAAACTACTTTCAGCTAGATAAGAATTGAACATTTAATCACTGAACATATGTCATATGAACTGAATCATAAATGGCTGTCAGCTGCATCTAAGAGAGTTTACACAAGCAAATCATAAGTACAATGAAGCTATTTTTTTTCAACTATAGTCAAATGAACCTTCTTATAATGTCTTCTGGGGGGAGGGAAAACCAGCCTTCCCAAGACAATTTTTAACAACCAAGGAACTTTCTTGTAATTTAAGCCACAGCATTATTTTACAAAATAAATGTTTTCTTACATCACACAGTGCATATTAAGTATGAGAAGTATTTCGGCATTGGTGACAATTTCCATCTACAGAAGGTGAAGAAAGCACATTTGTCCCAATATGACAATCTACTGATAGGACACAGGAGATCAGTAAGCCAGAGGGATCATAGGTACATGAATAAGGTAGACAAATACCATCACATTTTCTGAATAGACAAGCTATACTACCATTAACTACACCTTAATCTTAATGGCCTTTGCATTAAAGTTATCTTAGAATTCTATTAGCAGTACATATTGAAAAGCAGATCTTACTTCAAAGCGGTATTGTCGAGTTGGAACATCAACTGCTGTCAGATCAGCTAAGGATTTGAACTGGGCATTTGTGTGATCTTTTAGAAAAGATATCACAGGAAGGATTCCATCTGGATGAATTAAAATTTCCAGCTCATTGAAACATGTTATCTGGTAGAGAAAGAAACAGTAACACATGAAAGGGATCAGCTTCTTATAAAAACTGCAATGCTAAGCAGGCTTATTTAGTACTAGTTTTATTTCAGTCGTTGACCAGCAAAATCTACATTCAATCTTAAAATTAAAGCCATCCCATTATGCCAATAATTTAACCTATATGCTATAAGAATAACTAGGGTTTGAGGGGGGGGAGGGAGGGGGGGAGGGAGGGAGAGAGAGAGAGAGAGAGAATTTTAAAATCAATGATAAATACCACTACATAAATCTATGTAAGAAGCATGCTATTATATAAAACTATATATAAGGCTAATAATGACTAAATACAAATGGCTGGACAGTATATCAAACCACTAAATTACTAAAATCTACAGGTATTTCAAACTGAATATTAATGGTATGACTGAAATACTATGGTGCAGAAATTTAGCACAAAAGGGATGACAGAGAATCAAAAGACTGAATGGGCATTGTCTTAATCATCCCAATGGCCTAAGAATGTAACTAGTGGCATATAGATGTAACATACTGTACAAAATAACATTTTTTTTAAAAAAGTAAAATTAGAAACTAACTGCAGCAATAACTGTTATTGGCCATTTGTAGCTGGAGTTTACACATAATGTAACAACATTTTGCTACCTTTAAAGAGGTAGCGTTATCTTGATCGTCTGATCGCATAAATAGAAATGATCAGAATGCCCTGGAAATTTAACTAAGAGGGATATTCAGCTGGTGACAAATGCCCCTGTAAATCTGACAATAAAGAAGAAAGCAGACTGTGTTTCTATCACACCCATGCTGCAGGGACAATGATTCAAAATAAATTCTTTTTTATTTTCTTTACAAAACAGCTGTGGGGAAGGCATTAAAACAGGCTAGAGTAAAGCCCTCCTAAATTTAGGGGTCACCATTTAGTATAAATGTGAAGCTGGTTTGGGAGCTAAAATTTGATTACTTATACATATATCCCATGGGAGGGCAGCAGTTTCTAATTGATCTTCTATGTCTAAAATCCTCTATCTTAAGGCTAGTTTAGCTTGATCTAGCTCTAATGGTAAAATAGCATCATTGGAAAAGCCAGGATAGCTTAAAATCCTTTGGACTACTTTTTCCCAGGAGGATTTGAAATTATCTGTCAGTATTAGGTGGACCAGTCCAACAGTGTTGTGGAGTAATTTCAGCCAGTTAAATAAAAATATTTTTCCAAAGCATTCAGGACACAGAGAGTACTTCATTTAAGTACTACTTATAGTGATAGATTTTTTAATTCTGAAAAGAGAGGATAGAAATGATATAAACAAACATATAAGAGAACTGAAAGCAAATTAATCTTAGGTTGCATAGTTGCAGCAGAAAGAATTATATTGTGCCTTTCTAGATTCTCTTTAGCACACATTTTCATCCAAAAGTGAACTGGCATTTCCTAATACAAGACAAATAATTGGCAGAACCCACCTGGACTTGTTGAACATACTTAGGCAGAATCTCAGCAACATATTCTCCAAAGCCAGACAGCTGTTTTTGTGTTATTTCATCCTTTGGTCTAATGGTAACTAAAAATAAAGTTCAGAATTGTAAGTTATGAAAACAGTAGCTGTTGTGGCCAAAACCTGGCTCACCTAAAGCAACCAAATCATTCTGAAGATATAACTTAATTTTATTTGCACGTATACAAACAATACTACAGTATATACTGGACCCCCAGCAAAGCTTTGATACTTTGCTGAGTGGCCATGAGCAAAAACAGAACCAAGGCTTATATACCTTTGGTCCACCACATTGCAAAGGCAAGACAAAGAAAAAGGCAGACACAATGGAAATTACAGTGTGGCATTAGAATATTTTACATAAACCCGTCTCTGTGACATTATTATTACTTATCCCTTCCTACTAGGTCAGCATGATAGCCATGCTATTTTTTGATATGGTGAGTGAATAGAAACAATTTGGTTTACAGGGGCACAGGTTCCTGACTGAGTCTTCTCCCTGTTGCCACTCAGCATCACTTCAACTTGCTGTGAATATTTCCTTACAAAGGCACTTTAAGCAGTTCATATGTATTGGGGGGAGGGGGGAGAATCTCATAGGTTTGGTAGTGAATGCAGTTCACATGTGTATGGGGGGGTGTAATCTTCTACCATTATATAGTGTGTCAATATAAGCCAAAGCAAGCTTCAAGTAATCCCAACTATGGTTGGACCAGAGGCTTGTTTCGGCATAAATATGGAAAAAGACTGAGATGAAGTAAGAATTTTCTTTTCACCAAATGGACTGATCCCTGAAACAATCAGCTTTCCACAAAGGCAATGTACTATTTGGTAAGATAACTACTGTCACCCTCAATGAGACAAGTTTAGAAGGATTTTTACTATAAAATGTTTCAACATTTATTTGTAAACAGGAAATAGAATACAAATTTATTTATTTACATTACTTGTACATCACCACAATCCCCAAACTCTGCACAGTTTACAATATTACATGTAAACATGATTTAAAACAAGTTAAGAATTTAAAACAGCTCTTCAAAAGCCCACATAAACCAAATGGTTTTGACAGCTTTGCAGAAGATCAACAGTACAAGGGTCCAGGTATATTTCTAAGAGCAAGGAGTTCCACAACATCAAGGTTACCACAGAGAAAGCCTGCCTCTAAGTCCAACTTCCCTTCACTTCTTGGGGAGTAAGAACCCTGAGTGGCTGTCTCGATTGATGTTCTCGCAAAGCAGAAAGAATCATTTTGAAGAAGAGATAGAACCTCAGGTAACTTGGTGTACTGCCATGTAAGACTTCAAAAGTAGTAACTTAACTCTGAATTCAGTTCAGAAACTTATAGGCAATGAGTACAGCAGTCAAAGAGCAGTGTTATATTGCAAAAAATTGAATGTGTCCATCAGCAGCTTGTCAATGGCAATCTACACCACCTGTAGCTTCTCCATCATCTTCAAAGACAGCTCCACGTAGAGTACATTGCAGCAGTCTAACCATGTGGTGATCTGAGCACAGGTCACTGTAACCAGTGCTTCATAATGCAGGTAGAATTGCAACTGATGTACCAGCTGCAGCTACGCAACGGCTCCCTTAGCCAGAGCCTCCACCCACTGTGCTACCAGGTATTGTAAGTCCAAGAGAATGCTTAAGTCACAGATATGGAAGGACAGTGCAACCCCTTTCAGAGCTCTTGCTGGAACCAAGTTAAAGCCAATATGTTTTTGAAAAAATTCAATGTTTTGAAAATTTTGAAATTTTGTAAAACATTCAGTGTTTTTGAAAAACATTAAAGAAAAACATTGTCCTAGAATTTAATCTGAACATGTTTTATCCTCTCCAGTCCTCTACAACCTGCAGAAACTGGTTCAAGATATTTTAAATTAAAAAAAAAAAGCAATTAACAATATTGAAAAGAATTGCTGAAAAGACAGGCAATTAAACAATTAGATTTTTTTTTTCTGCTGAGATATTCTGGACATAAAAACTACTAAAGCACTCCTCAAAAAAAATATTTAAACTCAACCACAAATTATGACATGCCTCGCATATAAATAAAGCCTTGCAAATATTAGAGGTCAAATGCACTAACAGAAAGGAAGGAAGAAACCAGTGGTTCCAATCTAGGATGTCCAGATATTGTTGGATTACAAATTCCACAATCCCTAACATAAATGAAAGGAATTATAGTCCAGCAATATCTTAACATTTAAGATTTGGGAAGTTCTGTAGTGTTAACAGGATCTTAAGCAAGAATTAGATACAACATTTTGGAATCCCTCTAGCCACTCACAAAATCAATATTCCAGAAGCACTGGAATAAACTGTTGATCTAGCAAAACTGTCCATACCGAAGTGCTGGTTGAACATTAAGTAAATCAGACTTACACTTGGTTTCAGTAGCATCGTTTCCTTGAAACCGAGTCTGCAATATCATTGCAGGGCGCCCAGCAGCTACAAAATTGAAAAAACAGGCTATAAAATTGTCTATAATTCTGTATGCTAATAAACAAATAATCAATAATATTTAACCTATGTAACTGATCACAATTGCTGGCGGTGGACCAAAGCTAATTATCCATTGGATAATCAACAGGAAATCCCCAAACAGAAGATGATACTAAAAAAGATTTTTTCAAAACAACTGCCATAACTAAGGTTTGCTTCACACTTTACAGATTCATACACAAAAATATTCTTATGTAGAAATTCTTGTCTACGGAGTAAGGACTACACATGTGCGATTCAAATGAATTTTCATGTAAATATTGCTATGGAGAGATGCTTTAAGATACTATGCAACTTTGTTAAAATTGTTCACTCTGGAAAAACAGAATAAAGTCACACTGCTCCAAAATAAGTTTTCAATTTAGTATGGTAAAAACACATGAACCGTGATTTATACATTTATTTGGGATAGACAGATTATATTCCAAGCAGTGATTGATTAAAATGGTGGACTAATACAGATTTAGGAATCCTAAAGCCGTAGAAATCAACAAAACAAGGAAGAGACAATAAAATTAAGTTCATACTTATAACAGAAAAATATATATTTGTTCTCACTACAGTAACGTAGTGAGGTAGTCCATGGCGCCTTCTTCACAGAATCACAGGAATTGTAGTTTCATGTTGTTCAGTCGTTAAGTCGTGTCCGACTCTTCGTGACCCCATGAACCATATTGCGCCAGGCCTTCCTATCTTTCACTGCCTCCCTGAGTTTGCTCAATTTCATGCTCAGTAGTTTCATAAGGGAGTTACAAAGACCGTTAGCGATCCTTAACCTCCTCAGGGAACTACAATACCCGGCAATCCTTGGGAGAAAAAAAAAAGAAATGTATATCCTCCACAAATAACAATCGACGCCCCTCCCCCAACAGTACTGGTAACCAACATTGCACCACCAGCTGAAAGAAACTTCTCCCACTTCTCCCAATAGAGTTAGGCACTTAGCAAAATCACCTCTCAGCCCGACCCGGGCTAGCCCTCGGACTGCCGCCAGCATCGCGCCACTTCAGAAGCCCAACTCGCAGTCGAGATTTTCAAGGACTTCAACACTGGTCCATCACGCGCTTGCGCAGCATTGAGGCTCCTCTGATTGGCTCGACGGAGCGGAAGCATCGCGACCAGCCTGCAGGAGCTTTCACCGCAGAAAGCCAATCACGCGCCTGACGGTCAAAATGATCCGGAAATGAAAGTAGCGCGCGGCTCGGACGATCGCTCGAGCTGGCTTCCGGGAATGCTCATCCCGAAGTCGGAAAGCGCAGCTCCTCCTGCTGTGCCTCAGAGCCGATCCCTCCGTGCAGTCCCGAGACGGCAAAATGAAGGGAGGAGTCGCAAGTAAGAGCTGCCGTTGGCGGAAGCCAGGACGTTTCTTTGCCCGGGACGTTCTTGCCTGTTGCGGGGGTGGGAAGGTTCGGTAGCCGTTCGCAGGTGGGAGGGGCGGCTCTTGCTGGTGCCGGGAATAGGATCCGCCGCTGCCAAGCAGCTTTCAGAAGAGGCGTCTCGGTCCCGTTCGGGGAGAACCGTTAGCAGTCCCTCCCGCGCAGCGCCGGAATGCTGAAAGCAAACTCCCGGCGAGACTGCGTTCGATCCAAGCTCGAATGACTGGGAAATGGGATCGGCTGCCGCTGCTCAGTTAGGGGAGGCGATCACTCGGACCAGCCTGTTTTTATGGCCTTGGTTATGGGCGTCTGGGGTTTTGTACGCGTATACACAGGGCCCCTAGTCAGCTCCTGCAACCCTAATTAAACGTATTTTGGAGATTGTGACTTCTTAGGGTCTTCCTTCTAAGTGACCATGCATCGTATTGGATCTTTTCTGATCCGTCCAATATTTTATTATCCTCTTATTCCTGTTTCCTTCTTAGAAATAACCTGTTTCGTCATGGTCTATAAGAGAAAAAAGAATGTCTTTAAAACCTAAATACACTTTAGGCTATTTCAACCAATCACAGCCTTCCTGGTTTGAGTTCTTACTATACTTACTGTGTGTTTGCTTAACACATTAAAGCATGCTTCATTGAATTTGCACCATACACTGAGCTGCAAAATACCCAACCATGTTTTAGACCACTATGGATGTAGCTTAAATATGTTTACTGTTATAATTATTTCTGCACATATTCAGCAGATTGCAGACAAGCACCATAGAAGCATAGTTTATTTCAAAACTGTTTATATCAGTAGGTTTAGAGTACATAACTCTGTATGCATAGCATTCAGCATCTCTTGGGCTTGATTTTGTATTGAACTTTATAGACTGAAAATGTAACTGGGGATCTCTAATGTGATAGAATTATGAAAGAAACACAAATTTCCTGCCAGTTATGTGAACCTACTAAAAACACACTTGGCTGAGTACATTTCTCATAAGCCTAGTTGAGATCCATTGTTTCATTCTGGTATTTACTTATTTTCTACTTTTAGTTTCTTTTTCACTCAAAAAGCATTAAAGCACATTGGAAGTATATTTAATATGTAAAATATGGTACTCAATGATTACCTACTACCTGTTGGGCCCAGCCCAAGAACAACAGGGAAACAATCCAGCCAAGTTCAGTTCTTTATTCCTTACGCCCTATAGACAGAATCTTGCCAGACTAAATCTGTACTATGCTAACCTAATAGATATACTCTGGTAGAATCTAGGGAGTGGCTATCTTAAGTCTTTTCTTCTTCCCACGCTCCTGCTCTGGACTATGTTGCCTCTTGCCTCCCCTTTTTCCTTCCTGGAATGCACTCCCTCCTTCCTGAGAATCTGGGTGTCTATTGCATCCCATCACACCACCTCCCCCTTCGTAGATATTCCATCACACTACCAAAGAACTGGTTTATCTTTTGAGATATTATAAATGAAGTGTACTGTATTATGTACTGCTTAAAAAATTGATTCTGTGCTGCAGTTGCATATTGTAAGAAACTGCAGAAATCAGTATCCAATCATTAACTTTTGCTCTTGCACAGTAAGATACAGATTTTCCCAAATTGTAACTTTTTTGTATATTTTATTGAATACAATTAAAATTAGATTGCTTTACCTAAGATACAGAATTTCAGAAGAATTCCCAACGTCTGTTGCATTTCAGATTACTGGAGGTCAAATCACAGCAACAACATGGACTCATTGGAGGAGACAGGAGGTTCCTCAACAGGGGACACTGGAAATTCCTCAACTGAGGAAAACTACTTTATGAATTACACTTTCACCGATCGTTCACATTCAGGCCGTGTGGCCCAAGGAATTATGAAGTTGTGCCTTGAAGATGAGCTCTTTGCTGATGTTACCATTTCTGTAGAAGGCAAAGAATTCCAACTGCACCGGCTAGTCCTTTCAGCTCAAAGCTGTTTTTTTCGTTCTATGTTCACTTCCAACCTTAAGGAGGCACATAACCGCATCATTGAGTTACAAGATGTTAGTGAGAGTGTCTTTCAACTTGTGGTAGACTATATTTATCATGGAACTGTGAAGTTAAGGGCAGATTATTTGCAGGAGACATATGAGGCAGCAGATATGTACCAGCTAACTGCCCTCTTTGAGGAGTGTTCTCGTTTCTTGGCTCGAACAGTGCAAGTGAGAAATTGTTTGCAGATTATGTGGTTGGCTGATCAGCATAGCGATGTGGAGCTCTACACAGCAGCCAAACATTGTGCTAAGTCATACTTAGCACAGCTTCAGGAAACAGAGGAGTTTCTGCACCTTCCTCTCCGTTTCCTGACAGACATTGTCTCAGGTAAGTCAGTTACTAAGATCCATGGTGGCAATGATGATGACTTTTCGACTCCACATTTTTTAATATATTTATTACTTTGATTTATGGCCCAATTCAAGTTTACTTCAGACCCAGTTCTGGGACAGGTAACACTTTGTTTAAACTGATACACAATCTATACAAGATCAGGAGAAACACCTCCATGTTGCTTCCCCTGTACTTTTTATCAGCTTTCAGTGCAATCGACAACTGTATCTTCTGGAACATTTGCTCTGGATGAGACTTGGAAATATTGGTTAGGTTCATGCATTGCACACAGCCATGTGATCTTTGGGGCATAGTACAATATGTGACAACAGTCATTGTGGTTTTGTGTTAAGTGTGAACTGAGCAATTCTTATTCAGTGAACTGTGGTTTAAAGTTCCAATTTTGCACAAAGTTTGAACTCTGTTTTATGGAGGTTCTTAAAAATAGAGGCACATTCTATAGTAGAAGAGGTAGAATTTTTCTTGAAAAAGTAAACTGCACCTTATAGTTTTGACTCTGGCTACTCAAGTGACAGCTGAACTATGAATGGTGTACTAGATGACCCTTTTCTAAAGAAGACAGATATTGCTGTGTTGATACATTGTCTAGTTGCACTGCAACTGGATAAGTCAAATGCACTCTGTATAGAACTTTCTTTGAACCTTCATTGTTCAACAATTCACTGCCCAGAATGATTAGAGCCTGCTGTTGAGAATAAACTCCATTAGAAAAACAACTGTATTGCTCCCTTATTAATTCCAGGCCCAGTTCAAAAGGGTTTTGGAAGAAGTGGACCATCTAGACCTGTTTCAGTCGGGTTTCAGGCCAGGTTATATTATGGAGATTATGTTAATTGTACTGGCAAGATCGGGAGGTGAGTAGTGTATACGTCAGAGCCCTCCATCTCTCAGTGGCTTTCAGTACCCTAGAACCAGGAAGTTAGTGGAGCTTAGCATGTGCATATTATGTGGTCAGGGATATTTTTACATGGGCCTCAACTATATTTTTAAAACTATTTTATTTGTCCGTTCTGTTTTCAGAACAGTGTCTGTTCACTGCAGGGTTCTACTTATTAGATGGATAGCCATATAAAACTGTTTATTAAAGATGCTGTTTTGACCTTTATAACCTTAAATGATTTAGGGTTCTGTTTAAGCCCACACACACATTAAGACCATCATATAGGCCTCCTATCAGTTGCAAACTAAGGAGCTGAATGTCAGAGAAGGCTTTTTCTGTTACCATGTCTGAAGTTTGGAACTGCCTGCAATGTAGGAGATTCATTTCGCCTTTTCATTGGCTTAAGTAAAATTTTATGCAGTCTTCCATATAAGAATGTTTTTAGGACATTAATAGCTGAACTACATTGTTGTACCTTCTCCAGCATCATACTGTGTAATTCTTTTTTTTAATGTTGGTTTGTTATTTTTATTTATTTTTCTTTTTAATAGAAGAGAATATCTGTAGCTCAAGGTTGAACTCTGGAGTCCTTGATGCTCTCTGAGCTTCGTTGTTTGCTTGCAGACATTTCATTACCTAACTAGGTAACATCATCTGTGCAAATAAGTGTGGGATTTGCTCCCTGTTTATGTACAGTAGCTTACTCTGCCACTTTTGGTAGGGGTATGGGCAAAATCCACACTTATTCGCACTGATGATGTTACCTAGTTGGGTAATGTAATGTCTGCAAGCAAACAACCAAGCTCAGAGAGCCCCAAGGACTCCATTCTTCTTTTCATTGTGTTTCATTTTTATTAGCTATATGAAACATCACTGCAAATATGGCATATAAGCATTTGTAATAACATATATGCAAAATCTAATGGCAGCAGGAGCATTAGAAGTTTTCAAAAGCATTGTAAAATAGATGAAAACTAACTTTACTGATTCTTAAATATGCACAGCTTATTTTAATAACCAGACTATTGTAGAAACAGTATCAAATATCTCTAAAGAAGCTTTCAGTTAATAGCTAGAGGACACTTGAAATAATAACATATCTATTAAAATTTAGGAACTGCAACTATCTTAGTTGGGAAGAAATAAGAAAAAATGAGATTTTAAAGCAGCATATTCTCTGAAGATAGCTACTTCAAAGGAATGATTCTTATGGTTATCAACACTAATTTGTCTGGATATGTAGCTGAACTGCAATACATTAGATTTTATCCAACTGTCTCTTCTGCCCAGTAGAATCAACATGACTAGTAGAATAAATTGTTATGTCATCAAAGCTCTTTTTGTATCTTCCCAAAGCTTCATTTTGCTCCAGAAGGCTGAAGGATGCTTTGAACAGACTTGGGGGTAGGAAGGACTATGCAAAAGCCTTCAATTGTGTGGATCACAACAAACTGTGGCAAATTCTTAAAGAGATGGGGGTACCAGACCACCTTACTCCTGAGAAATCTGTATGCGGGCCTAGAAGCAACAGTTAGAACCGGTCATGGAACAACGATTGGTTCAAAATAGGGAAAGGAGTACAACAAGGCTGTATACTGTCACCCTGCTTATTTAACCTATATGCAGAGTACATCATGAGAAATGCCAGGCTGGAAGAATCACAAGCCGGAATTAAGATTGCAGGGAGAAACATCAACAGCCTCAGATATGCAGATGATATCACCCTAATGGCAGAAAGTGAAGAAGAACTAAAGAGCCTCTTGATGAGGGTGAAAGAGGAGAGTGCGAAAGCTGGCTTGAAACTCAACATTAAAAAAACTAAAATCATGGCATCTGGACCCATCAATTCCTGGCAAATAGAAGGGGTAGAAATGGAAGCAGTAACAGATTTCATTTATTCGGGCTCCAAGATCACCGCAGACGGAGACTGCAGCCATGAAATTAAAAGACGCTTGCTCCTTGGGAGGAAAGCTATGGCAAACCTAGATAGCATATTAAAAAGCAGAGACATCACCTTGCTGATAAAGATACGTGTAATCAAAGCTATGGTTTTTCCAGTAGTTATGTATGGCTGTGAGAGCTGGACCATAAAGAAGGCTGAGCACCGAAGAATTGATGCCTTTGAACTGTGGTGCTGGAGAAGACTCTTAAGAGTCCCCTGGACTGCTAGGAGGTCAAACCAGTCAATCTTAAAGGAAATCAACCCTGACTGCTCATTGGAAGGATTGATAATGAAGCTCAAGCTCAAATACTTTGGTCACCTAATGCGAAGAGAGGGCTCTTTGGAAAAGACCCTGATGCTGGGAAAGATTGAAGGCAAAAGGAGAAGGGGACGGCAGAGGATGAGATGGTTAGATAGCATCACCGAAGCAATGAGCATGAAACAGCAAACTCAGTGAGGCAGTAAAGGACAGGAAGGCCTGGCGCGATATGGTTCATGGGGTCACAAAGAGTCGGACACGACTTAACGACTGAACAACAACAACAACAATTAATGCAAGAATAATCCTTGCGGAGGAGTAAGGAGTGGGTAATGACCATGGAAAAGATGGTAACCCGGCTGTTGAATGATTGTTAGATTGAAATAGATTTAAAGACAGAAAGTTGACACTGAGGTAAAGCAATCTTAAAATAGTTCTAGGAAGTGAATGGTAGAGAGTTTAATGCTAATCAGTTTACAAGGTCAATTACCAATTAAAGTCAATATGCTTTTTTCCCTCTACATAGCATGTTAAAAACTTGCACATTTATATTTCATAAACTAGTGTAAATTGGCACATTACACACTGAATTTCTCCATGTTACAGTCAATAACAGCATGTTACAGCATTTAACAGCAAGTATACAGCATTTAATGTTTTCCTTTTATCTAGCCTAGTGAATCCCTTCTTAAACTGAAATCTTATTAATTACTGCTGGCTTCCATAGCCATTGATTTTCTTAGTTGTAATTAGATCAGCCAAACAAAACAGGCTTTTCTACAGAAGCAATAGTCCGCTATACTGATGATTATGAAGCCGAATACTGGGACTATATCTAACAGTGGACCTGATTACACTAGCATTACAGTGTATTGCATTGTATTACATTGAAATTGCATAATCATATTTTGAATTCTTTTAAAAGATTTTTAATATTCCTAAACAGGGTATCAGCTTGTAATATGTTAGAATTTTATTAACTGCCGCAAAGAAGTATTAAATTCTGAGATTATCCAATCAAAATAAAAGTCTACCTGATATTTGAATATGAGTGCAAGAAGAAGGTCATCTGCTTCTTTAGCTAGTATTGAGTCACATTTCCCAGGTAAGTCACACATTCATTGGGTAGTTGTGGAAAGTAAAGCACATTCTTGCTGCCTCTAGAGTTTTGCAGAATAGCAACTATAGCATTCGAAGGCAGTTTAACCAGGTAAACCTTATAAGTTGGAAAAGGATCTAAAGAGATTACTTGCTCTGGCCATTTTACAAGAGTTTATTTGTTGGTTATTTGGTTTACTTCTGCAATCATACAGATGGGGTCCCATGTTCTCAGAATCCTGCAGCTGCAATAGAAACCTGGATTGGCTTCAATAAAGAAGAGCGGGCAGGTTTCTTAGAGCTACTGCAATCAAGCTTAAAGGTACAGAGTCAAGTGCTCCCCACATCTCATAACATCTGCTCACCCAATAAAATTGAGTTCAGCAGACCCTGTCGGTGTCCCCTTACTCAGGAATTGCCAACTACAGGAGCTGCAGAAGCTTGCCTTTTCAATCACTGCCCCCCTCCTTCAGAATAACATTCACCAAAACAAATCTCTCCATTCCCTTTCAGCTTTTAAATACTTGGTTGTTCCAGTGGGGTTGGAACAGTATGGTTAGCCCCTCCAAAGTATGAAAAGTATTTTAATCTTGGTAGGTGTGATTGTTACGTATTTCCAGTCCTAGACACATAATTTTATGGTTTGTTTTGGCTTTAATCTGAGTTTATGGAGATGGGAATTGTACACAATTCAGAGTCGGTTCTGACAGAAGTGGTTTATTAGCCCTGGGGATATATGTATGGTTATAGACCCTTTTTTCATTGTTTGAAATAAAAGAGCCATAAGAGACTAAGCCTTCATGTGGACTATAAAAGTCCAAAGCTAAGAGATGTGGGAAATTTTAATAGAAAAGGGTTCTCATGTATATCATAAAATCCCAAGCCTAATTTGCTTATAGCTTTTCTTTTTTGGGATTTGTAACTAGCATGTTTCCTTTTGACTGAATTTATTCAAGGCTAATAAAAGTTCCTTTTGTTCCTTAGGAAATTGGAGAGAATGTTCATATCTATCTAATTGGAAAGGAGTCCTCTCGTACACACTCCCTCGCTGTCTCGCTGCATTGCGCTGATGACGACTCCATCAGCGTTAGCGGTCAGAACAGTTTATGTCATCAGATCACTGCGGCCTGCAAGCATGGCAGCGATCTCTATGTCGTTGGAGGATCCATCCCACGGCGCATGTGGAAGTGTAACAACACTACAATAGACTGGGAATGGTGTGCTCCCCTGCCCCGAGACAGGCTTCAACATACTCTGGTTTCTGTGCTCAATAAAGATGCAATCTATTCATTGGGCGGCAAAACACTGCAGGACATCCTCTCTAATGCCATCATATACTACAAAGTGAAAGACAACGTGTGGACAGAAACAAGCCAGCTGGAAGTAGCAGTGTCTGGGGCTGCAGGTGTGAATCTCAATGGTGTCATTTACTTGTTGGGTGGTGAAGAGAATGACGCTGATTTTTTTACCAAACCCTCTCGGCTGATTCAGTGCTATGACACCAACACAGAGAAGTGCTATGTGAAGCCTTATGTGTTACCCTTTGCAGGGTGCATGCATGCTGCTGTGTACAAAGACTTGGTGTTCATAGTAGCACAGGGAGATTCTCTTTTGTGCTATAATCCTCTGCTGGATAGCTTCACTCGGCTCTGCTTGGCAGATGCCTGGAGTTCAGTACCATCCCCTTGGAAAATTGCCAGTTGCAATGGTAATATTTACATCTTCCGGGACTGTTACAAAAAAGGAGATGCCAGCACTTTCAAACTCAATCCAGCCACCTCTGTGGTATCCGTCACCCGTGGCCTCAAAGTGCTACTTACAAATTTGCAGTTTGTGTTGGCTTGAAAGCCAGGATATTTCAGTGCTGGGATGATGGAGACATCACATTCAATAGGTCTGAGAGATGCATAGATCCCTATAGCTCTGTCTTCTTGAGGCTGATCATAGTACTGTAGAGAGGTTTCCTACATCCTTTTCACAAGTATCAGCATCCTAGCTGTACCCTTATTTTCACTAGCACTTACTTAATCTGGGTTGTGGCTGAATTATTGTTAGCACTGCTTCCCTTACTGGTCAGCTTCTTGCCTCCCAAAGCCAAGGCCTGAACCCATTCTTAGCAGCAGTCCTAAGTAGCTGAACTCTTTATGGCCATCTAGAGCTACAGTACAGGCTGTGAATTTTGCAAACATTTTTCAAACGTATCTCTCCAATAAGTGATTTCTTGTAAAGTCCTCCTTATTAGAACTGCAGAATTATTGAGCTAGAATTACTTTAAGTAATGCATATTACAGATTTGTTGTTTTTCTATGACAAGAGCGGGTTGCTATTGCCCAATGCATTTCCACCTGATATGAATAGCAAATTTACCCTTGACACCATTGTACTGTGTCATTACCCTGATACTAGGTGTCAACCCCTCCTTATTGATCTGTAAGAACTTTGGGTACAAATCTCAATAAAGGCTTTTACTGGAACAGCACTATGATTTCATAATACCTTGTATTTGAGAGAAAAAAGCATTGTCAAGAGGTCCCATGCATCTACTCTAAAGTAATCAAGAAGCAGAGACAGTATAACAGGCAAAGCACACTCATCTATTGATTGCAAAGCAGGCGGTAATTAAAACTTTTATTTTACCACTGCAGAAACGAACTGACTGATAAGTTGCTCCTAAGCAATAAATTAGGAACCAGATGTTTTCAGAGGGGAAACTTGAATATCTTTTGGTGGCTTTGTCTCTCTTTGTGTATTCTGTGGTGGTTGATGTTTTGCATCTGTTGGCTTCTGCTGTAGCTGTGCAGGATTTCCATCAGTTACAGACTTATGAAAGTCCTCTAATAACTCCAGCTGTTTACGACGGACAATGATATGAGGACGAATCTTAGCAATGACTTCAATTGCTTCTTGAGGAGTCCACTGGTGGACCTACAGAGGCCACAAAATCCAAATGTAATATCTATTTATTAGAAACTACAGTAGTATATTCCAGCATTATAATTAGGAAGCACCAATTTTTTTCTTTTCACATCTTGAACAGTTTATTCCTGATCAGCTATTTTGCCACACCATTTTTGACCTGTTCATTAAAAAAAAAAAAAATCATACCTGAATTAAATAAGCAGCAACCATGGTGGCACTGCGAAAGCGTCCAGCTTTGCAATGCACATAGACACTGTTTCCACGTTCACGATGTTTCAGTACAAACTTGACACCTTTCTGGAGATTTTCCAGTGAGGGGATTCCAGTCAAGTCCACAGTGCTAAGACGCATTTGTTCTACACCCATTGCCTCCCATTCCTGTAATTAACCCAAAAATAATCAGAATGAAGGAGAAATACAACTGTAACAGAACTATTGGGTAGATATCAGGAAAGATCCATCTAGAATAGGAAGTGACAATTTTAGCATAATTTATGAAAATCTAAAAGGCTCATTGGGGAAGACTTCAAAAAGAGCTAACAAATCAGACTGGAAGGTTAGATGATAGCATGAAGGTAACTATTAGAAGTGAGTGAGTACAGTATTGTAAATTAAGGCAGTAATCAGATCAGGACCTTAAAAGCAAGAAGCCTTGCGTCAGTGAAAGTCCTGCCTAATCTTGCATGTGTGACACACGGCAGCCAACCAGATGAATTGGGAACTTAACAGCAGTGGACATAAGGTCACTGCTGTTCCCAAGCATCTGGTATTTTAAGGGATGCTGCTTAAACTTTATAGAAGGCACTATAAAGCCAGCAAGAGTCTTAACTATTGATAGTCCTATCCACCATTTGTGTATTTCTCTTAAAGCCATGCATCTGATAGCTGGGTACTCTATAGTTAAATGTGTTGCATAAAGAAGTATTTCCTTTTATTGGTATTTAATTTCAGTGAATGAGGGTAGACAAAAGAAAATTCCACATCATGCATGATTTTATATGCCTCTATCATGTTTTCTAAGCAAAAAAGCCCCTAGTGCTTTAATTCTTCCTTGTAGTAAATCTTGTGTAGCCTCAAGTTATTCTTTTATGTACCTTTTTTAGAATTTAAGTGATTAGAAGTACAAACAGTATTCCAGGTATAGCTGCACTCAGCAATGATTATTTTAGTCCCTTTCTAATGGCTGTTAGTATAGAATTTGTTTTTACAGTAGCCACATACTGGGTTGACATTTTTACTGAGTCTCCTGTCACAGCTCCAATTTCTTTCCTGTCAAATCAGACATCATGAGAGTATATGTGAAGTTGAGGGGTCCTCTTTGCACTTGATTGCATTCAGCGTGTCAAAATTCATTGCCCTGCTTGGAGAAATCCTTTTGGATTCTTTTTGATTTTCCTACACTGAATTATTTGTCATTTACAAACCTCTACAGAGAACAATAATCAAGCCTTGGGTTTTGTGTAAACATGAACAGGTCAAGGTGCCCAATGTTGCTATTTCAAACAGATGTTAAGCTATTAAACTGTATTGTTTTATCCCTCTTAAAGAGTTGGTGCTCTGTACTTGGGTTCATATTCTGTTGAACTGTGGCTGTCAGTTGCATCCCTCTTAGTGATCTACTGGTGGTGATGTAAGTGGAACTCACCTCTGGAGAACAGCACAGGAAGCGAGTCTCATACTCTTCATTCATGGTAAGCACTCCTCGGATGTTCTCTTTTTCTACCAGCTGCAAGAAGAACCAATTCACACATGTCCAAATATGCTAAATGTGCTTTATTTTAATATCCAACCTGCATTCTCCATGTGTAGTGATAACAATTCCCAGAATTCTTAATCTCCAGACTGACTAGGAATTTGGTGAGTTGCAGTGCCATCAATCTGTAAGGTATCAGGCTGAAGAAGGCTTAAGCTAACCCATCCTCTCTTATTGGCTACATTCTCCACTGAAAATATAAGGATACCCTAGAGTCAAGCTCAACCTCTGGATACATCCATGCAAGGTTTTTTGCCAACGGTATGGAAGTAGCTTACAACTGTATTTTTCTTGGAACCTTTGTTCATCTTTCCAGTTGGAAAGCCTTGGAATTCCTTAGCAGTCTCCCATCCAAATACTAACCAGGCCCAGTCCAACTATGCCCAGCTTCCCAGCTCAGATGGGTATTACTATCCCCTTAAGACTTCTCCCTCCGTATGGCTATAAAAACTAATGCAGCCTGAAGAAATGGGCTATAGGAGGTCAGACATCTTCTTTTAAAAGTATGCTTTTGGTTAGGCAGTCTTTTCAATAAATAGAACATGAGTGAACTGAGATGTCTAAAGTCAGTAAAACAGTTCCTACCCAAACTGAACATCTTAGAGGTGGTACCTTTTATGGCATGGAAGAATGCCTACAGTAGAAGAGCACCATTCCAGATTGTGTTAAACTGCTCAGACGGAATCTTTGCCTTGGCGTCCCTCTCGCTCTTTACATGAAGCAACAAAAACTAGGTTGCTCTTTAACACCGCCACTCCGCACAGAGTAGCCCAAGGTAATGCGGCGATATACTGCACAGGGAAGGACTCTCAAACCAAATTCATTCCTGATCGCTTTTCACCTTCGCGTCTCTGGTGTTACGGAGTAAACAATTTTAATCCCCCCTCTCTATTGTTATTTCATTTTCGCGAACTCTTGCACTTTTCCACCCCATCATTCGCATCAGGGCGTCGCAAAGTTTCGCCAGTCTTCAGAAGTGAGCCGCACTGAGCTCAAAGGAACTTACCTCAAGTCCCCCATAGCAAATGGCACCGGGCGGCCGTTTACATTTCTGAACTGCAGAAAAGCGCACGGCAGCATCGTGCTATTTAGGCGGCGGGCAGCAAGGCTGGCGGAAGAACTTCCGAAATACTTTCCCACGAAACGCCCAAGGGACCGGGGAAGCCTGCGGGGAAAGGACGCCTCCTTCTCACTTCCCGGCTGGCTAAGGGAAGCAACGAAGCCAGCCCCGTCACTCGGGTGGCTCCGCGGGGCAGCCATGGAGCCCCGCAGACTCTCGTTTCGTACCTGGCGGCAGCGTCCCCGCAGAGGAAGGGCTCCCAAGACAACGGCGCGGTCGATGCGGCTGAACCATGGCCGTTGCGAGCCAGGCAGCTGCTCCCGCACCAGCGTGTACAAGAGGGTCGGGTAGTAAAAGAGGCGGGCGGCCCCGGGGCCCAACGCGGTGGAGATCACCATCGCCAGATCAGCCAGGGCCTCCCAGGACCGTCGAGGCGGGCGTGAAGAGTCTTTAGGGCAGCTCATGACACGCAGGGGAAAAGGGACGGGGGCACAGGCATCTCGGCGACGCGGTTGACAGCATCAGCCTCCCGCAGGGAACTAGAATCCTGCGCCGCGGGCAGCGGGACTAGACGAGCGCGCTCATTCGTTAAACGGAGGGGGGGGAAGAGAGAGAGAGAAGTACCGCGCGTGCGCCTTTCTGTGCTTTTGCGCGTCTCTCCAGTTTCTCGATGGTCTCTCCCGGAAGTGCCGCCATCTTGCGAAACCGGCCTGAGGCGGAGGGAGGCGAGCGATCGCGGGCGGATCCCCTGGGGCAGGCGAGGGCGGTGGCCGCCAGGAGGAGCCCGGGAAGGGCAGGGAAGAGACAGCGCGCAGCTGACGGTGAGTGCGCTCGGTCCACAACGTGGGTGGCGTATGTGACTGGATCTCTCCGTTTAAGAATACTCTTCTTTCTCTTTAGTTGGGCCTCGCTACTATCAGACCCGCTTGGCTTGGCTTCCCCTTGCCGGGGTGGGGGTTGGGAGCAGTGGGGGGAGCAGCTGGATACCTGCCCCTTTCTCCCCATTACGGTCTAAGTGTCGGTGCTTTGATAACGACGCCCACCCGCCTAGCTGCGCGGGGTGCTTTCCTTGTACCTAGCTAGTGAGTGTCCCAAGCCCACTAGGAGGAGAATGGCATAGGGAGCGCCCCGGGGAAGGTGGCTTTCTCATCCTATGGTTGTGGTGAAGCAAACACTAAGCCAGGCGCTCCTTCGGGTGGGCTGGGTCTGTCTCCGGGGGGAGAGACGGATCGCAGGGATTCGGAGCGTTGCAAGTTTGCGTCGTCGCCATCCCAGAGGTAGGGGGCGGGGCTCGTCTGCTGGTGGTCGCTTTATGACTTGCGCAGGGTTTCTTCTCCTCCGTTAGAAAGCTCTCCTTCACAGTAAAGCAATTCAGTTTCCCTACTCCGCGGTGGTAAGCGATCTCTTGGTAGTCGGTTTTGGTAAAATGACCCTGAATAGTGATGGAATGGGGAGATGTATTCCTTGGCCTTTGCATAGAGCCCGGATGGGTGCAGGAGGAGGAGGAGGTCGGAATCCCTTGGAGGTTGGGCACGTGGTACGGTAGAAATGACGATTTCCCGGCTCCCGTGAAACTTCGCGTTGATTTATAATGGAAACCTTCGGGTTCTCCCCTGGGAATTTGGCTTGGTCAAACTAGGGTAATACAAGCAATGGGATCCTCTATATTGAGCGACAGAGTAGTCAGAATAAAATGCAGTCACTTAAAATATGAGACAGAATAGGAAACGGTAAGAAACAAGTGCAAGAGGGACCCTTTTTTAAAAAAAGAAAATGTCATGTTTGTTTATTTAATTAAATTTAGTGGCTGTCAGATTCCAGAAAACTCTGGGCAGCTTGCCTTGTAAAATAAGGCCATTAAAAATAATAAAAACAAAGAAAAATTATGAAAAAAAGTCCTGAATATCTGAAAGGAAAAATACAACTTCCCCCAAACACCCCAAAGATGTTAAAATAAAGACTGTGAATAATCTGTTAATTTTGATCTGGTACAGTGTTCAAATGACTAAGACATGGGCTAATTACTTTATGATTAACAATAGGAAAGATGTATGTCCTTGGAATACTTTTGTTTAAGAGAATATTTAATACACCAATGTGTTTCATGATTTTGTATTGCCATGTGCTTTTCCACTGGTTGAAGCAACTTGCTAGAATACTTCTCTTGATGTAGAAAAGAAGGTGCTGTGGACATACCATACTCTGCACAGTTTTATGTAATCTTGTACTATTTACAGTTTATTAGTTTGCATAAATTGAATAATATTTCATATACTTCTGGAATACTTCACTTTGTCACATATAAGGAATTGAATGCAGCTATTATATATTGACATCTCCTTGTCTTGTTTTGACTGTAATAAAGTGCAGTTACAAATTAAAGGCAAAACAGACATTTTTTCAAACAATAAAGATAATATTGAAAACTGTTAAATGTTATCAAGCTTCAGTAAAACCATTCAGCTTTTATTTGTCCTTAAGAATAAAGCAAACTTGATCTTCTAGAGGAATATTTTGTCAGTAGGTATATAGAAAGGAGTTTTCTTATCAAACCATTTAGCCTTTTATAATTCTGGGACATATCTCAGAATCCAGAAGCTTCACTTGGTGCAGAATGCAGCAGTGTGGGCAATTATGGGTGTATCTCTCTATGCCCATGTTACACCTTTGCTCTGCAAGTTGCACTGGCTTCTAGTTTGCTAGAAGGTACAATTCCAGGTGCAATTCAGAGTGCCAGTTTTTACATATAAAGTGCTAGTTATTACATATAAGGCCCTACATGGCATGGGGCCAGGGTATTTGAAGGACCACTTTACTCCCATAATTTCCAATCGTCCATTAGGTTGGGCAGGAGGGGCATATCTCTGGGTCCCATCTATTAGGGATTGTTATCTAGTGGAACCCAGGGAACATGCTTTTTCCATAGCTGTGCCTGCCCTCTGGAACACCAAACTGCCCAGGGTTCAGCTGACCCACACTCTGCTTGATTTTTAGAAAGTCTTGAAGACCTGACTGTTTTCTCAGGTACAGGGGCCAGGAGAGTAACTGAGCCTGCACTATTGGTGAATGGTGTTTTTGGGAGCTACTTTGTGGGGTTGGTTAGGAACAGTATTTTTTAATTTTTTTAAAATATATATTGAATTTTAATTCTTGTTAGCTGCTCTGAGTCACATTGGTGAGATGGGTGGCCATATAAATAAATATACCATAACCCCTGAAGAACATAGATTATAGGGAGACTCATTTGGGAGGAAATAGTCTTTTAAATATCTTGGCTCATCAGTGAACCATTTAGGCCTTTGTAGGTTAAAACCAGAACCCTAACTGGATTTTTTAAAATAATACATTAATTGCTTTATAAAAATCTAAATCAAGGCATCAGCTTTCCTGAATAGGATACAATTATTTCTTTGTAGGAACCTTTTTCTGCCCTCAAATCATAAAACATTTTGCTAGTATTTTACTATAGTATGTTACACTGAGATGCTGTAACATTCTCTTCTATAATTCTTTTCTAGAGGGCCTCAAGCCTTAGGTTTTTCCACCAAATATTAATTTATTTGCAGGTTTCTGTTGATTAAAAAAACAAACAGCTTTGTTACTATATCTATTTTGTAGAGCCTTGCATTTTGTGTTATTTATTCTCTTCCTAATAGTTTCATCTAGTACAAATATTGTGAATGGTGTGAGAAAACATGGATTAACAAATGATGCTAAACCACATTTTAAGTTTTCTGAGCAATTGCTGGGTTCATGCAACACACTAAATCAAACTCAACCAACTATATTATAATTTAGTGCAATGTGTGAAACCATTTTGGGCTATAATTCATGGCTTATTAATTATGTATGAATCAGGTTATTATCTTCTGTTAAACAATAAATTGGTGTGATGTTTATCCAACCAGAGATAGGGGATTTACACTTTGAATGGGAGATAGTTAAAGGTTACAGTGGGCATAAACAATGATATCAACAGAATGTGGAGGGCTCAATTTTTTTAGTACTTTTATCTTACTTTATGGTTTTACTTTAAAAAAAAAATAGCTTTACATAACTTCTCTGTTTAAAGTGTTTGTGTTGTTTTGCAAAATTTTAGTAGAAGCCATGCCACACTTATTAGCAATTTGCTGACCAATTTAGGGTCACAAAAAAGGGGCCTGAGGGTCTCATGTCAGCCATGCGTTGCTCACTTCTCATCTAAATCAGGAAGATTCTAGGATTCTTTTCTTATTCACTAGTGTGGCTGTGAAGCTTTAATTTAATTAATTACAGTTTGTCAAATAGTTCAGATCCCAAAACTGTAGTTTGCATGTAGCAAGCCAGTTTCAGATTCTTAATTATGAACCTTAAAAAAAAAATATGTAAAGATGATAGCAGTTCAGTTTTTGAAAATGGAAAGCAAAAACTAATCTCAGAATCATGCTGAAAGAGGAAACAAGCAAAAAAAGACTGAAGCTTGCTGTAAGTCAAGTCCATCATAAGAAACGTAGTTAATATCTGATCTGCTCTAATGACTAAGTTCTGATACATTTTTAACAGTGCAACTCTTAAGCTTTTCTTATTAATACCAGCAGTATTGCTTTGAAGATTCATGGTTAATTATTTGTTGTTGATTGTCTTGGTCAGCACATGGAGCACTGAAATCTTCAGAAGGAATTCATTGATACTTTTTCTTTCTCTGTCACAGTATCTCAGAGAAGATTGGAATATATTCTGGTTTAATTTTGTTTTAACCAGAGTGTTTTTGGAACACTTTCTGGTAGAAGGAAGTAGCTGGATTCACACATCACAGTGTGCTATGTTTAACCTTGGTTTATTAAGCAATTATAATGGGCAGGTTAATTTTATGTAATACTGAGCCATAAACAGTAGGTGAGTTCGTATTATATGCCAAGCCAGCACCAAAAAGCCTATGTTGTGGCTTAATGCAGTGTAGGAGTGGAACCCAGCCAAACTCTTGTCTTCCTGGCCATCTTGTTGACCTAGTGGCACAGGCTAAGCAAATATTTCAAGCTCACTATCCAGTTCCAAATAATAAATTCCATATGTTAGAATTTATGGTGGAACATGTAATATTTAGCATATCTATCCCAAATGTATTAAAATATCCAAGGTGGCTAGGAACATACTTTTTTATACTGTTGATTCTACTGGTTGTAACTTTGATGGGAAACAGCAGCTAAAAAGCACTTTGTTTAAAGCAGTATCATATTTTTTAAAAAATCAGTCAACCAGTCTAACTTCAACACTAAAAATCCCATAAGGACAAGCAACATGACAGGATGAGATTAAACCATTTTTTAATAGTCTAAATACCTTGTTGGTTTTTGCAAGTGGCAGAAAACTGAGAAACAATGAGCAAGCCTGCCTAAGCATAGAAGCTTCTTGGTTCTAGCCAAAAAGATGTATGTTTGGGAACACACAGGTGCTTATTAATTTTCATAATCTAGTTCCAAATCTTACCAAATGGCTGTCAACTGAGACTTGAATGTCAGCATATCTTAGTAACAGCATGTTGAGAAATGACACTGGTTGCATTCATACAGCAGAAATCAAATAAACCATATTATGGTTTATTGCAGTGGGTGGACACAGAAAAATCATATTGGATTTAATATTTGTGTAGAACTGAGAATAGTGTTTTTCTGAACAACAGTTTGCATTAACAGACTGATATTATTGGCTACAATACTTTAAAATCAAAATCAGACCAATTTATTTTTTGAATTATAAATAAAACCTTTTATGATTTGAACTTTAGAAGACATACTCCTTACATCAGTGTTTCTCAACCTTGGCAACTTTAAGACATGTGGACTTCAACTCCCAGAATTCCCCAGCTAGCAATTCTGGGAGTTGAAGTCCACATGTCTTAAAGTTGCCAAGGTTGAGAAACAAACCCTGCCTTATACAAAAAGAATTTAGTATAAGTTCCAAAAACTATACTGTTATTCTATGTCTCAAACAGGGTCAGATAGATTGTATCTGAAAAAAGTAACATATTTACTTCAGAGCAGCCTTTGAAGAATACTTTGCCTGTTTCTCTTTTATGCTTTTCCTTTTAATAAGCATTTCCAAAATCTTAAAACTGTAAATACTTTGGCTTAAATGTATAGTTTAGAATCCAAGTGATAGATGTGCCTACGCACAAACATGCCATATATCAAGTGGTATTTTCAGTTCACAACTAGCAATGCTGCTGTTCATTGATGTTGTATGTTACACAGTTAGAAAGCAGGAGGGTTAAAGTGCTGTCTGCAACCTTATATTTCTAGAGGTTTAAAATACTTGTTTATTTTTTATTCATATGATGCCAAATACAGTAATGCTATTGCTTACCCCAAGTCTAAATGCAAATGTCAATTATTTATGACCTTTTGAAGCCAAGAGAGACCATAATGGGAAAGTTACTGTCTTGCAAGATTTATAGACTATAGTATAATTCATAGAATAAGCAATACCTTATTGAGCGAGTAGAAATGTTTTCTTTAATTTTTGCTATATTACTGTGTATGTGCATGTCAGAAATAGGTGTTTATAACACTTTGTATTGCATATTGGCATTTCAGATTCATTTAACACAGGTTGATCATATGTTTGCCTTTGCAGCCTGAGGCTTGGTCATTTCTTGCCTGCTGTCATGTGTAGCTCTTGATGCAAAGATAGGGGTAATCCAATATGTATGCTAGGAATGAAAGCTGATTGGTAGGTTCACGAAAGGATCTTTGTCCTGTGTAAAATGTGATACCCCAGAGTGCATAACGTCCCTGGCAGACATTAAAGCCTGTGGAATCTGGTCCTTTCCATATGCACTTGTCCTTTATATATTTTTTGGAACTGTCACAAATGCTACAGAATTGGAACTGTTTTTTGGTTAAAAATTAAACTAATCTGAAGTTTCTTTTATTATTTTCTCAGGTATCTAGATGAGATTACTGATTGGTGTCTTGATATTGTTTTCTCCAGACATGGTTCATTCCATTCCATTTATACTTACAACTATCTGAGCAGATCTTGCTTGATTTAAGTTATCTACTGTTGTCATGAGAAGTTTCCCTGGTTCCTTAAATGTTTGGTCTCACTTAAGTCTCACCTGCTAAAAATGTCCTGACCCTATCTGTTTAAAAGAAAGTGGATGACTCATGACACTTTAGATACTCCTGAATTTCAACTCCCAGCAGTGTAGCCAGCATGGCCAGTAAGGAAGGATTCTGTGATGGCCAGTTTTTCAATCTCTAGTTTAAAACTTTTCTTTAAAACACAAATTCTAGACCAAACTCTGTCATTCTGTCCACTTCTGCTTCACTTGTTTCATGGTCATTTGCTTCTACTTTTTTCAGAGCAGAAACATCCCTTTGGAAAGCAAAGAAGGAACCAATTATTGTGGAATATACTATGCAGCTTTTTGAAGCAGAGGCATAACAGATACCCCCTTATTTTAATTTTACTTATTGTTAAATGTTTTTTCTCAGATTACTGTTGATGCTATTCCTGAGTAGTTTATTATAGACATATTACTAAATAACTGTTTCTTGTTAGTATATGCTAAGTTTTTCTAAATATGTGGCTCCTTTGCTTTTTTTTTTTCCCTTTGTCCTGGAAGATAAAATCCCCATGGCACCATCATTAAACTGTCTAGTGCCTCAGTAATTCTTGTCATATTGCTATTATGGACTAGTGAAGGCAGTTTCCTGGAATTTGTCAGTCATCTTATTCCATGTTTCTATATTACTGAGATGACATCTAGACAGAGCCTTGTATGTCCTGTTTGAACATTTCAGAAGCCTACCTCCTCTGAATTGAATTTGGAATATGGGTGAGCTAAATACTTTCATTCTGCTGTCCTACACCTAATACTTGATATCTGGTTATGTAAACTGATTTTTTCTTTCACTAAGCACTCTAGGCTAGATTTGAATTCTCAACATTTTCAAAATGCATTGTAGCTCTTTTAATTTATGCTGCATGAATTTGCATTACAAGGCATTCTGGAGACTCACTATCCTATCCTACCCAGACTCAGCCAAACAACAAATGGGAACATTTTGAAAAGGAGGAAGACAATCAATAATGAACTGTAAAACAACAACCATATCACAGCACTCAGAACAGCCAGGATTCTAGAAACAGTGCTGGTTGAAACAGCCAAGTTTTGTTCCAATCTGAGAACAGCTTTCCTCTGAGTTCTTTAGCACGTACACATTTAGAGGGGGTAGTCAGTTGTTCCCCCCTCATTGGATTTTGTAGCTGCAGAAACAGCAAGAGAAATCAATGCTGCTTCAGTTGCTTTCTAGGCACAGTGCAAAGTAATACCCACCTTCTATTTGTCACATAGCAGTGCTTTCCTTTCCGTTACAGGTAGTCCTCAGTTAACGACCATTTGTTCAGCAACCATTCAAAGTTACAGTGGCGCTGAACAAATGATAGTTACACCTGGTCCCCGAAGTTATGGCCATTGCAGCACACGCGCCCCATGGTCACATGATCAAAATTTGGGTGCTTGGCAGCCTGCCCACACTTACAACTGAAGGGGCACTTCAACTCCTCCCACCAGCTTATCACCCCCCACCCCATCCCTACCCTTTTGGCTACCCTGCACATACTCCTTGGCAGTGGTGGTGGCCCTGAGGCTGAAATAGAAGGCTGGGGCCTTCAGCAGTTTCAGCCAGTTGCTGCCACCGCCCCCAAGCCTCTACTTCAGCCTCAGCACCACTGGTGCTGCCACCACCACCAAGGACTGGCGTCTCAAGCCCCGCACCATGGCCAGCAACCTCAGCGCAAAGCCCTAGCCACCCCCACCATCTTGCACTCCACTGGCCCTGATCCCCCCCAGCTAACCTTTGCCATTGTCTTCTTCCTGCTGCTGACAAGGCGTGACCAGCCTGGCCGTATGCGAGGCAGTTGCTGACCATGCCAGGCCTTCTTCCTGAGGCTGCACATGCCCTTCTCCAAATTGCGTGTAGCCATTTTGCGATGCTTCAGAAGGTTCTGAGGTGTTCTGAAAGCCCACAAGAAGGCCGCACCTACCATTCTACAAGTCACACATGGTGTTCTCACAATGCTTTGGAGAAGCATGTGCGACTTGGAGAAGAGCACACACTGCCTTGGGAAGAAGGCCCAAAACTTTGTTTCAGTGGGTTTTAGTTCTCAGATATATGGGATAGCAATGACAGAAATATCTTTGATGAAATTACTCATGTGACAATGAGTTACATATTATGGCAGAAATAGATTGTTGCTTTGGGTTGATGAGTGCATTTGAAATTTTGAAGGCATGTAGACACTCACACTAACCAGAGGTTATCTATTCACCAAAGACCTGCCACGCTAAACAAAGCCAGTCACTAAACACTTTTTCTTTTCAAATGGCTAAATCAAAATACACCCTTATTTTGGTGAGGAGAGAATGCATTTTTTAAAAAAATTGCATCACCCCAAACTGGCAATTTGTTGTTTATCTTCAGTGCTACATATTGCCCATTACTGTGCTATAAGCTGGTGATTTGCTGGTGCCATGGAGTGTTTTTGAAGTTATAATTTCAATAGATTAATGTCATGTAGGGCAGGAGTTTTACTGATACCAAGGGGAGAGTCGACACATTATCTACTTCTGTCCTACAATCTCAATAGTAATTATAGCTATTTCAGATCCCATCTTTATAGGTATGAAGTTAAGATGTGCTTCAGTTAGTTTGCATTTACCTTGATCTGCTGCTCTCCTCTCAGTCACTAGGCTTAATATTTGATAGAGCCCAAATGAACTTTCTGCAGTCATAGAAAAAGACTCATTCATTAATCTTGCTATAAATTACAAACGTGAAAACGCAGGATTGCATTGGCGTGGTTAACCATACTCTTAAACTGTTAGAAGAAACATCTTCATCTGTGGGGATGAAAGACCACATACAGCTTAATTTGCTTCACTTTGTCCTTGATTAAACAGAAGGTTAGGAGACTTGCTTCTGGGATGCCAGGGGTATTGGACAAAAGGTTCTATGTGCTGTACTTTTAAGCCTTGTATCAATTATCAGATAACCAGTGTGATGTAATGGTTAAGGACTTGAATTAGGACTGGGGAAAGTGAGATTCAGGTTTACCCACAGCCATGGTTGCTCTATGGGTAGTTTTGAATGAGTCAGTCCCTCTCAGCCCAGCTTGCCTGTAGAGTTTCATTGTGGGGGGGAAATGGGCAGAGGGAATAGTATGCATACTGCTCTGAGCTCCTGGAGAATAGTCAGGATATAAACAAATAAATTAGTTGAACAAGCAACATTGCTATTGTAGGCTGAATTTAACTTAATTTTATGTTGCTTTAATACAGGGTCAGGTTATTGGTCCATCTAGCCCAGTGATGGCGAACCTGTGACACACATGTCAAAGGTGACACGCCACAATGTTTTGGGTGACATGCCAGCGTTCACCAACACCTGACAACAACTATTCTCCCTGTTTGAGTTACCAAAGAAACTGAGTTAGTTTTACTTGTATTTCATTTTCATATTTGACGTTTCTTTATATAATACATAGCATCACACATGATTGGACTGCATATTTTAAAATAAATGAATATGTAAAGAATTGTTTCTCTTTTGTTCAGGGATTGGGTGACACACCAGCAGTCAAGTTAGGCATTTTCTGAATTTTTGGCACACTGAGTGCAAAAGGTTCGCCATCACTGCTAGCCCATTTTTATTGACATTGATTGGCAGACACTTTCCATCTTTCAGGCAGGATCTTTTATACAGTGGTACCTCGGATCACGAACTTAATTCGTTCCGCGACTCTGGTCACGACTCGAATTGGTCGCGACCCGAATCAAATTTTCCCATAAGGTTCAATGTAAATACAGTTAATCCGTTCTGAACCATATGTATTTTTTTTTAAACCACAAAAATATGAAACAAAGTACAGTACAGTACAGTATGAAGAGAGAGAATGCTAACCTTGCTTGAGGCAACTTCTGGCGTGGAGGACAGGAAGGCGGGTGGGGAGGCAGTTATTGTTTGGAGGGAGAGTCCCCCTCCCTACAGGAAGCCACTACCACGTGTCACAGCAGGGAAAATGGCTGCGGATCCTGTTCGTCACCCGATGTGGAGTTCGTGAACGGAAGCAAAATTTTGCGAACGGTGCTGTTTGTGAACCAAATTGTTCGTGAACAGACGCGTTCATGACCCGAGGTACCACTGTATTATTGTCTAAAGATGCCTGGGATTAAATTTGGGACCTTCTGCATTCATAGTATGTGCTTTATCATTGAGCTACAACCCCTTCTATTTGAAATCCTTAAAACTTTTTAAAGTTTGTAAATTTAAACCATTTTCAGATACTGTGGCAGATGGTGAAATTTGTAGGGAAGATGGCTGGAGGCCTCTTCAGGAAGCCCTCTGTGTCTTTGTACCGTTGTCTTATTTCCTGCTTTGGAGCAACAGCTTGATAGCCCCTGTTGCCACCACCTATCCACCTCCTAAACCCAGTGTGTGAGAGAGATAGGACTTTCATGCCCTGTGCTATCATTCTGGCAATTAAAAAGTCAAAATGCAAAAATTGAAATAATTGCAATAGTGCCACCTCTTCACTACATGGCATAGAGGCAAGGGGACAGGATTCACCCTTTCCTACTGACCTTAGTGAGCTAAGCCAATTTCACAAAGCATAAGCACAATCAAACTTTTTAAAGGAAAAGTAAAATGTAAACAAAACAAAAAACTTTTTAACTTTTAAGTAGTAATATGTGAATATTCATTGTTGAAATAAATTGCAGAGCTGCCCAGATCAGGTTATACAAAAACTGGCAAATTGTTAAAAAATAAAAATACAAAATAAAATATAGTCTTGTGGATAGACTACATTATGGTGCTTTTCTGTTAAAAATGGAGGGCTCTGTGCTCAAAGTTTCCATAAAGAGACTGGCAAGGTTTCAAATTATTGTTACAGATCACAAGAATTTTCAAAGAAAAACATATATTTTCATGCAGGCAACCTGAAGTATAGATAAAAGGTAAAATAAAGCCCCAAATATAACCTGTATGAAGTTGTGATACCCAGCACCATGCAAAAAAATATAAATAAAAAACCCAACACAAATTCCTGGCTAGATATCTTTACTATTTACTACAGAAATAGCAGGTTTCTGAAGCAAATGTATCTCTACCTCAGTTTTCTAGACTTTTCCAGCTTCTTGCAAATTACACACTGTTACTCAGAGACTGATGAAGAGATGGAAAACCTTGCTCTTTTCCAGCCACAGTCCATAGACTTCTGGTGAGTTCTTTGTTTAAAAGGATCATACTTTTGTATTTATAGCAGAGGGAGGGGCTCAGGTAATCTGACTCTGCACATGATTAAGGGCCATGTGTCACTTGCAGGGATGTATGTTGTATGGCTGAGCCTGCAATCTGGCAAGCAGGTTACAGTCACAACAGATACATTCTGAGTATGAAAGGCTGTAATCCTTCTATTAAAGATTGTTATATCTTTTATTAAAACTTATATATCCTATACCTCTTGGTAGCATATGGGCAGCAGTATATTGGCTTGCAAGGCAGTTTCTAGATTAGTAATTCTAGCTTGAATAGATTAGTGTGAGCATATTTGAAGTATAACTATATGGCATACTAGTCAAAATGTGTAACAACTGGTGTTTTTAATATTTTCAGAGAGTGCTGTATGTAGCATGGATGTGACAAATAATTTGGAGGGCTACATGTTCTTTATCTTAGTAAAATGTATTATGTGAAAGTCTTGATTGACCAAAGTTATGATAAATGGGTAAGAACTGTTGGCCTATCTGGTAATAGCCATGCTTATGTAAGATTAAGACTTGAAATGTAGCAAAAGTAAATGGAGAAGGACATGGATTAATAAAGAAAAGAAAGGAAGCCAGATATATGAAACCAAAAGAAATTAAAAAGATGTAGTAGATATACAGTGGTACCTCGGGTTACGAACGCCCCTCCTTACGAAAATTTCGCGATACAACCAGCTCCGGTCGCAAAAATTTGCCTCGCCGTGCGACCTCCGCTTCGCGCTACGAACCGGATCTGCGGCCATTTGCCCTGCTGTCACGTGGTCGCGGCTTCCTGTGGGCGAGATCACGGTAGCAAGGAGACGTTCGGTGAGGCTTTTGGTGTGTTTTGTGGCATTTGGAAGGTTTTTGGTGTGCTTGTCAGCATGGCTCCAAAGAAAATGCAGAGCAGGCTTGGCAAGAATGTATTTACATTGAACCTTACGGGGAAATTTGCCTCGCGGCGCGACCAAATTCGGAGGGCAGATTAGCCGTATTTACATTGAACCTTATGGGGAAATTTGCCTTGCGGTGCGACCAAATTCGGAGGGCGGAACGGTTTAACCATATTTACATTGAACCCTGTGGGAAAATTTGCTTCGCGGTGCGACCAAATCGAGTTGCGATCAGAGTCACGGAACGGATTAAATTCGTAACTTGAGGTACCACTGTATAATAAAAATGCTCTGATCTTGTGGAACGGAGTTGATAAATACAGGCAGGGAAGTGAAGATGTATATTTAATTATGAATGAGAAAGCTAAAATATATGTCAGAACATATGATTGATATTAGCTAGGTTATGGGTCTGTATGAAGTAGGAATTATAGGTTACATGTTTTTATGGGAGGGTAAATAATAATAATGGAAGAACCAAGGTTCAGTTTTGATAAAAATTGTGCAAAAAAATAGACATATCCATTTTCCTATTGTCTTTCAAGATAAGCAACATTATGCAAAGCCCTGAAAAGGAATAAGAATTACTGAGCCAAAAAGATTAAAGGCTCAAGATCAGAAAAGGAAACATAGTTAAAGCTAGTTTATACCAGTGC
This sequence comes from Liasis olivaceus, assembly GCA_030867105.1. NCBI lineage: Eukaryota > Metazoa > Chordata > Lepidosauria > Squamata > Pythonidae > Liasis > Liasis olivaceus. Next base: position 69,032,548 of record CM061349.1, read on the forward strand.
CATTTACTCTACTTTTCATATTTTTCTGTTATGGCTGTCCAAAACACGTCATACACAAACTTCTGGGCATGGAGCAGATAGTTTTGGGTGATCTGTATCTGGACTGAAATACATGTTCTGGGTAAAAGTGTTTCCAATAAAGAGTATGATAACAGTAAGGAAAAGAAGGACCTTGGAAGATCAGTGGGCATGTTGCTGTGCAGATCATATGGGAGAGGAGTGGAAAGAGATGCAAGATTTACCAGCTTTGCCCAGTCAACAAATGTGCAATAACTTTTTGTTCTCAAATTCATATATGCATGATGTATGAACACCAGCCTGAGTACAAAGCTTGTAAGTGACAAGAGGGATGGATGGAAACAAATTAAGAGGGTACAGAAAAAGCAATTGGGCCTTTCAGAGACCCAGAAATGACTATGATTGTAGGAAGCTGGCAGGAAGTTGCCTCACCTAACAACCATGGGGTTCAGTTAGTGATGGTAACCAGGACTGCAGAGACTGCCTTCGCTAAGTGATACAGTCATGCTTTACGACAGCATTGCTTAGCGATGGAAATTCTGGTCCCAATTGCTGTCGTATGTTGAGAACTACCTGTACAACAGAGTGTTTATATAAAGGAGGTTTGCATGCGTATTTTGCTAAATCTTAGTTCCTATTAAAATTATGCTTATGTTGGATCAGACTTATATATAGTCCAGTATCCCATTTCTCTCAGTGCCCAATCAGATGTCTTTGGGAAGTTGAAAATAAGAATTTGGAGTTGTTTAATTAAACTGAATTATAGGAAATTCAGGACAAATGAAAACAGTTTTTTTCAGCAGCAGATGGTTAACCTATAGAATTTGCTACTATAGGATGATAATCACCTAGATCATGGCTTTAAGAGGGCACTAGATTTCTACTAGTAGTTATCAGTACATCATGGCATGTTTTGCAATATTAGAGGTCACTGTGCATTGAACATCAATTAGTGAGGGACATGAGGGAAAGTGCTATTATATTCATATTCTGCTTGTGAATTTAACGTATCATATATATTTGGGTGCAAGCCCAAAATTTTTTAGTTAAAAATTTAAGGGTCTGCTTATCTGCAGATGGGCTTATCCATGAGTATATATTAGGTATACAGGTATTTTTAAAAAGTATTGCTGTATATACTCATGGATAAGCCCACCTGCAGATAAACCAAACCTAGTTTTTAGGTGTATTTTGGCACCTAAAATTCTCGGATTATCCACGAATATATACGGTAAGCATGTGATAGGCTTTTCTCTCTTACGCTCTTTTATAGGGGCATTCTGTCTTCTCATCTACATAGAGGTAGGTAGAAAATTTGTGTTGTTCTCCAGATTATTGGACTCACAGTTAATTATTCCTCATTTGTGAGATCGATGGGAGATAGAATCAAGCTGCATTTGAAAACTGGAATTAATACATTAATAAGAGTTAATACATGAGTGAGGTAAAACTAATATGTTTTAACATCTTGGTATTTGCCATGTTAAATGCAGATGTTTATTGATTTTCCCAAGGGAAAAAAGAAGAAAATAATGTGAGTATAATTTTTGCCCTAATGTGTTGTAGAGTAAAATTGTTACTGATGAATCAGCAAATATAACCTATCATGGTGTTGTTCAGAATCAGTAAACATAAAATGCAATTGTAAACAAACAAATATGTAGATAGAAATTAATACATTAAATGTGTATGACAGTTGATTTTGGAAAAATAAAGTATAAAACTATCCTTGAATGTTCTAACGAATGTGATTTTAAACTGAACTTTTGCGGGGGTTTAAAATTTGACTGTCATAGGTGGAGTGCATGACTTGTATTTTGATAGAATTGTGTGTGTGTGTGTGTGTGCATGTGTGTGTGTATCTATTTCATGGTGGCATAGGGAAGTTGGAAGTGGATATAAGACAGGCACCTATGGCTGTTGTTGCTAGGAAGTCTTTTACATAGAACATTTTGTGGCATGTTTTTATTTTGCTAGTATCTACATAGCTTAGTTGCTACATGATAAATAAGGACAATGATATACTCAAATAATTATTTGTAGACAGTTAGGTTACACAGATTTATTCAGCAGCATTTTTAGGGCTGCATTTTTTTTACAGGAGTAAACCCTAAATCTGAAGTAGAGCTTGCATCTTGAGAAGAAAAATTCAGTATGCAAAGTGATGATTTCAACATAATATTAGTATTGTATATTTCTATGGAGGAAAAATTATATTTGTGATTTGTTTATATTTTGAAGAATGTTCCAGAAGTTTTGAATTTCTTTTAACAATGAATTTGGGAAGCTGGCAATTATTTGTAGTCAGGATGTCTCTCTTTTATAGTTATACAGTCAGAGCAGAAATAAAATATTCTATCTAGGGGTTGGAAACCTTACTCAGAAATAAATAGCAAGTATGGTGAGGCTAGTTACATATACTTTGAGCCTGGATCAAATCAGCATGCACTATTTTATAATATTACTTTGCCTCATCCCAGGAGCACAGTGTAATAAATAATATACCAGGAACTCGGTGTATTTTCATTCAAAAACTGTTCCATTTAAATGGAATATTTACTATCATTTTTTGAATAGAGAGCTTGATTGGAACTATGAAGTAAGTTAGTGTTCCTTCTGCTCTGTTGCACACAAACATCTTTGTGGATCTGACACTGTTTATCTAACAGTGCACTCAGTACTGCTTGAGTAGGGAAAATTGCACAAAACAAGTCCAGTGCATCAGCATTTTCATTGTATACTGAGCTGAGTCTCTTCATATGGTCACATCCCCTTTTTAATCCTGGTCCTCATGTTTCTTTCCCAGTCCAGCCTGTTTTTGTGGTGTCTGTTGCTGGTCTCCCTGAGCTTATGTTCTTGTGGTTTGAATGTTTTTCTATGTGGCTCAGTGTGTTAAGACCTGCAGAACTTAAGTGGTGGTATTCAATTGGTTCGACAGGACAGTGATCTAGCATTAGTGGTTTGTGGTAAACAGAGAAGTGATGGCTGCTTTTAAGTTGGATTTCCTCCCAGAAATGATGGTGGATCATTGCTCCTTGAATGCCAGCCCGATGTAAGTATTTTGTTTTCAAAGTCATCTACATTGATACTGATTGCTTTGAGTTTGTTATTTTGAAGGGTTTGGGGGTGGGGGATTTGCTCAGTGAGTCAAAAAGCAAATAGATGTATTTAAATTATAAAAGAGAGCCTGAAATATATTTAGTTAGATCAGTATTGGGCAAAATAGCCAGATTGTTCCATAGTGGGTTAATTCTAGGGAGATACTTTTTATTTATAAATATATAGCTAATAGTAATGAAGCTGTATATTGGCATGTCTTTATAATCTAGGAAGAAATGCCTTAAATACATGTACAATTTTATAGCTTGATACTTAGCAAATTAAATATGCAATTTTATGTTCTATGTATCTTCACACTTTGCTATATTTTAAACCCAAAAAAGTTGTAAGAAGTAATTATTATGGATAACATGGTTATAAAAGCATTTCAGTTGTCTATGATTTATTATTGAAGTATTCACTTCATTGGAATAAAGTGGCTTCAGGTAAGTGTGCAAAATATGATGACTTATTTTATTTTTCTTCAGATAAACTCTCAGAATGATTTATGTAAAATACATTAGGGCTTCTTCTGCCTTTATCAACACATAATATCTTCTACGAATTACTAGTTAGATTTGCATAATAGAAACTGACTAAACAATATACATCACAGTATATTGGAAGTTATGGTTGTGTATGTCAATAGAGCTTTATAGAATATAAGAGATAAAGTCACTTCCTCAGATATCTTGAGGAATTTTAATTCAATGAAAGAAAAAGAAACACTATGGGAAGGGGAGGAAGAGTTGGAATTAGAGATATATAGTAAATAATACATTACTTCAGTTGGAAATATTTAAAATGAATGACAGCAGACATGGGAGCATGTCTATCAACCTTATATCGTAAATAAATTGCCTGTGAGACAGTACTCAACAATTTGTGGATGTATTTAGTTTTATTTGACAATGTTTTAAGGCAGAAATCCCCAGGTATACATTTTTATTAAACTGTCAGTGTTGATTATATGTATTACAATCATTCTGTGAAAGTAATGGTCATTGATTTAACTGAAATACCTAAACTTTATGCTTAAGATCAACTGTAATTTCTTCTGTTTGTCTGGTGGAGCTTATCCCCTATCTTCATTAAAATAAGCAAGATGCAATTCTTTTCTTTAAATTTATTTTTTCAACTTTGAATTAATTAAAAAATAAATATTTTTCAGTTAAAAAACTTTGAAGCTTAAAGTACTAGAACACATAATAGTACATTAAATATATTTGTTGGGTTTCAAAAATTAGGCATAAGGTGATAACAGCCATTAGACAAAATATTGAAAGTAGCAGTAAAATTATACTTCAAAGCTCACTTGAATTATCCGTGCTGTTTTTTCCTTTGATGGTCAGTGAAGGTGTAGACATTGGCACTTCCTGGAAGACTATGTTGCACATTCCTTGAATAGTTAAAAAAATTGCCCTATATACATGTCCTATTTCAGTTCTAAACCTCAAATACGAAATATATATTAAAGGGGAAGAAAAATCATATACAATATAAAAAAAGATTAAAGAAGAACACTTAAGCAATTTCTACTTAAACTCTTAACTTTTGCAGGCTTTTGTTAGTTTAAGGATTAATGTCATGGAAATTGTTACCTAAAATTATTCTCAAAATGTTTTTAATTGCTTAAAATTTAGCATATTTTATTACTTTGCAGTGGCCATTTAAAGCAATTATGAAGAACAGCTTGAGCCCCAAAAGCTGGATCAAGTCCTCTCCTTCTTATAGACTGGACAATGACACTGAGTCTGGAATATAAACACTACCCTTGCTTATCATTCAGACACTTACTTCTAGAGTAGCTCCTCCCAGGGAGATCACACTTGAAGTGGTTATCTTTAGGAATGTGTAAGATGGATGTAGTGCCAAGCAGCAAGTACTTGAAGGCATTTCTTGCTGTCATGCTCTGTCTTTGTATCGGACTTAGCCTGTCATATATGTTTAAGGGGAAAAGCCTGGCAAGGTGGGAGCAGTGGAGTAACACTACTCTGAAGCATATTCCCAAGGAGGTGTACAAGAGGCTCAAAATGAGGCTCCGATAGCTAGATGGATGGCTTTGGTGGGTCACATTAGTTCCATGAGGTGAAGGTTCTTCAGTCTGGACTTTAATGAGAGTGAGAGCATAAATGAAGAATCTTTCACCAGTTTGTTCAATTTAAAAAATTAAATTATCTCACTGTTTTTAGACATAGAACATTGGGAACTTGAGATTTGTGGTACAGTGGGATTCATAAATAGCATGGTTTTCTGCTAAACCTGTTGAAGCACGTAATTGAATTGGAAACTGAGTTGAGAACTGTCAAGAAAGGGAATGAATATTGTATACCCAATTCAAATTTAATTATTTATATCTCCAAGAAGAAGAATATAGGGATTTTTAAGAAATTTCTTTTATTGATTGAAAAGCATGAATGCATTAAGGAGACGGCTGTCATTGAAAGCAGTGCAACCCTCAGTGGGTACTTTATCTATATTATCTATGGCAGCTTAGCATCTTGCTAGTAGCAGCTTTCTGGGGAAAAATCCATTTAGCAGAGCCTTATTTTGATTGCCTTGAGGTAACTTTTATTTGAAATATATCTATTTTATCATTTCTACCAATTACAAAGTTTATGAATTAAAAAATGAGTGGCTATCTACATTTTACGAAGGGATGTATGTCCATATATAATTCATGCTCCTGTACTCTACCTCTCAAACCTTTTTTGCATACTTCTCCAAAATGAGTAAATCACATAGACTTAGTCATTCTACATCCCATAGGGTCACCACAAGAACTTAGGTTCATGGCTGAGGGGCAAATGTTTGCAGGCCATGTATGATTTGTAATCCAGATGCTTAAATGTTTTGAGACTAATTAAGATCTCAGAATAAATGAAACAATATGTCCATGCTAGAAGCAACATCTATTGGGATTTTTATATAGAATTCCCCAAAGTTGAAGAAACTGGATCTCTTAGTAACCAACTTTGTTTACAGTTTGTGTTTGGTATTCTGAACAGCATCTCTCTGAAATTACAACTGGAATGCCAGCTAGTTGATTGCCTATTATTTTATCATAAACAGACATTTCATGAAGCTAGAATACCAATGTGGATTTTGTGATTTTTCATTTTATATCTGTAGGCCAAAATCCAGACTTCCCAGTTTAAAGCCAAAGATAACATCATCATATTAATTTATAATCATTATAATGTTTGCTGGAGCTCAATTCTGCTTGCATTGGTAGTCTTTAAAAAATTTTTGCATTGGTAGTCCTTAAAAATTTCTCTGGGGGGTTAGAGAATCCTCTAGACTAAAACAGTTTTCTCCACTTAGCCATTCTGGCTGGAAATTCATCAGCACCAATACAACTGCAGGGCGTACAGGTAGTCCTTGAGTTACAAAGGCAGTTGGGACCGGAATTTCCATAACTACGCAATGCAGTCATAAAGTGCAACATCATGTGACCGCATCATTTAGCGATGACAACTTCCTGCTGGCTTCCCACAGGCAAAGTCTGTGGGGAAGCTGGCAGGAAATTGCAAGTCCCAGGTGGCTCACAAGCAGGCTGGCAGGCAGGTAAGTGGCTGCTGTTGGGTGGGAGAGGGAGCAAGGGGGTGTGCGGGTGGCCAGGGAGGCATGACGCGAGTGTGGCATGGCTTGGGTTGGCTGCTGCCAGGTGGGGAGTGCACGAGAGGTCAGGGAGGGTGTGGAAGTGGCTGGGGAGGCTCAGCGTGAGTGCAGCAAGGCTTGGTGAGGGTGCACAAGTGGCTGGGGAGGTGCAGTGCAAGCGCAGCATGGCTCGGAGGCAAAAATGTGGCAAGGCTTGGGGTGGCTGCTGCTGGGTTGGGGAGAGTGTGTGAGTGGATGGGGTGGCATGAGCACAGTGAAGCTTGGGGAAAGTATGCGAGGGTGTGCAGGTGGCTGGGGAGGTGCGGCTTGAGCACACAGGCTGGGGGAGGGTGCAGGGTGGAGGAGACTTACCCAAGCAACTTGTGACTTTCCCTGCTTGCCTCCCCATTTACTTTGCTTGTGAGAAGCCAGCAGGGAAGGTCTCAAATTGCGATCACATGACTGCGGAACACTGCAGCCATTCGTAAGTGCGAGTCGGTTGCCAAGCACTCAGATTGCATTCACATGTCCGCGGGAGTGCTGAGACGGCCAGAACTTTGAGGGCTGGTCATAACCACTGTTCGTTCAGCATCATCGTAAATCAGTGCCTTTCCCTATGGTTGAATGATAGGAAGGCCCAGTTGATCCAGGTCACTGAATGAGTGGTCGTTAACTGAGGACTATATGTATAAAAGCATGGAAGGTCCTTTTCTCATTTTCTCCAGCAGAAATCTCATTTATTTATTTATCCAATTTATATGGCTGCCCATCTCTCTGGTTCCTATGGAAGAAAAAGAATACTTCTGCATTTGGAGTGTTATTTCTGGATACAAGTAACCATTTCCTGTTTATTTAGTATAAAAAAATTATACTGCTCTTCTGGTGTTTGCACATTTCTTAAAAACAGCTAATAATTAAGTAGATAAAAAACAAAAGAAAAAGACGGTGTAGTAAAAGCATATTGATGTAGCAACTGAAATAAGGAATTATATGTATTTTACATTTCTTATAACACAATGACTATCCTAAATAAAACTGTATTTATTAAACAATGAAAGATTAGTAAAGAAGGTGCAGTCTAGTATATTGGAGAAGAGTTCCATTGTGTAGATGTGCCTAGTTAAGGTCCTTTCTCTTACCTCCATCAACTGGGCCTTCCTATCATTCAACCATAGAGAAAGGCTTTACAGTTTATGAGATAGACAGGTTTTGGAAGAAAGTGGCCTTTAAACATTTTGGCCCTAAGCTCTTTAGGCCAAATGAATGGATATTTGCACCTCTTGTAACATAGGTACGTTGTAATTATTAACAAAAAGAAAGAATTGTTTTTCATAGAATCATAGAATTAGAAGTGATATTAGAAGTCTTCTAGTCCAATCCCCTTCTCAGTGCAGAATCCACTAAACCATCTCTAACAGATTACCATCTAGTTTATGTCTGAAAACCTGCAGCAAAGGAAAAGTATAATTTTCTTGTGGCAGCCTGTTCTGTTGACTGACAGCTCGTATGATCAAGAAATTCTTCCTGAATCTAGCCAGAACCTACTTCCTTAAGGGTTTTAACCCAGTGGTTCTGGTCTTGGCCTTTGGGGCAATAGAAAATAAGACTATCCCATCTTCAGTGTGACAGTTCTTCAGATATTTGAAGACTGTTATCCTATCCCATTTGCGCCCCCCTCCTCCGCGTCATCTCTTTTGTAGGTTGAACATAGCCAGATCCTTTAACTGGTCCTTTTAGGTCTTGAGTTCCAGACACTTCACCATCTTAGTTGTCTTTGAACTTGCTTCAATTTGTCACTGTCCTTTAAAAAAAATTTTTTTGGGTGACTAGGACTAGACAGAGTATTGCAAATGGGGTCTAGCCAATGCAGAGTAGAACAATCAGGTCTCATGATCTGGAGTCTGTGCTGCTGTTAATGCCCTTGCCCCAAATAGTATCTTCCTTTTTAGTAACTGCATCATACTGCTACCTCATGTTTAATTTGTGATTGACAAGGACACCCAGATTCTTCCCCATTCCATACTTGTACTTTTCATTTTTCTTGCCAGATGTAGACCTTCACTTCCTCCCTGTTAAATTCTGTTCTGTTCATTTCAGCCCATTACTTGATCCTTTCTAGACTTCTCTGAATCTTCTGTCCTCTAAAGTATTAGCCATCATTCCCAGCTTTGTGTCACACTTAATCAGAGTCCTCTCAACTCCCTCATCCAAGTCATTGATCAGAGTGTTAAATAGCCCAGGGCTCAGGACACAACCTTGTAACAGTCCACTTGATACTACTCTCCAAGCTGAAGTGAAGCCATTAATGAGTGCTCTTTGGATTCAGTCCTTTAGCCAATATGAGTCCATCTAACATCACGTATGATCATCTCAGCCATATTTTACCATTTTTAAAGGAGAGCATCATGATATAGTTTGTCAGGAGCTTTGCTGAGGTCAGTGGTCACTACATCTAAGACTGATCTGCTAAGGTAGTAGCTCTGTCAAAGAAGGAGATAAGGATTTTGTGGCATGATATGTTTGCAACAAATGCAGGCTTACTCCTGTTAATTCAAGCATGCATGTTAAAGTGCTATTTCATAATCTGTTAGAGGACCTTGCCCATTATAGATGAAACTGCTGACAGGTCTGCAATTTCCCAGGTCCTTCTTTCCCTCCTTTCTAAGAATGGGGATGACATTTGCTCTCCTCTAGTCTTCCAGGGCCTTGCCAGTCTTCCAGAGTTGTGAAAGATTATTGAGAGTGGCTTTGTAATCCCCTCCACTATTTCCTTCAGTATCCTAAAATGCAATCCATCTGGCTCTGGAGACTATTTAAATTAGCTAAATGCTCTTTTATTCTCTCCTTCTCTAACCTAAACTTCAGTTCCCTCCTTCCCTCTCATGGTATAATAATGACCAGCTGGAGCTATATTTCCCTTCTGGGAGAGGTTTGGCACAAAATAGGAGTTAAAAAGTTGTGCCTTCACACCATCTCTCATTATCAGTACACCACTTTCTCCTTGCAATGGACCTGCATCCACTTTGCCTTTCCTTTTATTTCTAACTAGCTGCAGCTCATTCTGAGATTTAGCCTTTCTGATACAGTTCCTATAGTCCATTCCTATAATGGAAGAAAAAATAAGGAGAGTGCTTTGTTTTACCTTTCATTATGCATTCCTCCTCCTATTTTCTATATGTGTGTCAGGTTCAGCCCAAAGAACTCCAAGAGATAATGCAAATACAGTTCTGTTGCATTTATTAGCTTCCACCTCAAGACAGAATCTCACCAGACTGAACCCAAGTTCCCAAGCCAGCCAGCCACAACACCATGAATTCCTTAGGGAGGTGCCAGCCTCATCTTCTTGAACTTCCCATGCTCCTGTTGGGGGCTAAGAACACACTTATCTCCCTGAGCATGGCCTTCATAAGTCCATTCCGTCACAATGTGTCCCTTTTTCTTTTCAGGATTTTAGAGAGTTTAGCAGCATAAATAATGTAACCTGTTGATAATACTTGTTTGAAGTTAATGCTTTGCATATGCTTGTCTTTAAGTGATTAGTAATCATTCTTAACCTTTTTAAGTTTCAGTTCTCAATATCTTTCCATTATTGTAGAATTATAATACCATATGTTAAATCCTGTTGTCTTCTGGAATTAAATATGGCTTCCTTTTTTCCTGAATTTCTGTTCAATTTTAATTATGTCCTTCCATTAGAAAATTATGATCTAAATAGAAGTATAAGATTCATAAGGTGAGATAAATAATTGGGACATTTCCCTTGATACTACCTAGTTTAGTTGTTTAGTTCAGCAAGAAAAAATTATTCCCATTATCTTCTGTAAACTTTGCCACATCCAGATATGGTGGCCATGAGCCTCCTGCTTTGAACAGCAGCCAATTTAGAGACCCAGTGGGTGTTCCCCATCTCCATGTTACATTGAAGTATCTCTTTGTTAGGCTCATCTGCCAGTTGCTCTGGAGTGATCGTTCCATTGTGCCATTCCAGTAGCATGAAAAGCACCACAGATTTATGATAACTGATTCCTGAAATTACTGTATTTTTATGTATTTATTTTTGTTAACTGGAATCTTGGTCCTTGTTTTTGTAAGTCTTGTTAATATCTCTATTGGTGAAGCTGAATTGGCTGAGATCTCAGGAGGTTATATTTTAGTGTAGTAGTATTATAAGGATCCTATAAGTAGGTGGATTGCATGGTACATCTTCTACCACCACCTGTCCCCTCAAAAAGGAATATAAAAAGGAAATGGCTAGGATATATATTGAAGCTGAGAAAAGGAAGTTAAGGAAAAAAGAAGAGGAAGCAGTTCATATAATATATCACAGAGGAGATGGACCATCATTTCATTCAAGCAGCAGCTTGCTTAATAATGCTGCTAAAGTATCACCCAACCATTGAGCACATTTCAGATACCCACACAGAGCAGTTAATATATGTAATATATGTCTAAAATAAAAATGTGCACAGTCCAGAGTTGTTGTAGAGTTGGGCAGCTTTATAAAGAGAGAGAGAGAGAGATTAATTGAGGTAATGGGGATATCCCCTTAATCCTATTTCTCTCATGTATAAACCCCCACTACAAGATACTTTAAATGGTTTTCTCTTCTGATTGTAAGAAATTAGAATTGGTATATTTTTTCTTTTGGCCTACTAAACCTCTCTCTAGTTCCTCAGAGATTGCGACTTCAAAGGTACCTGTGTCTTTAAAATCTTATCATATTATATAGACAGCCAGTTTGGTGTAGTGGTGAAGGTGCTGGCCTAGAAACCAGGAGTCTGTGAGTTCTAGGCCTGCCTTAGACATGAAAGCCGGCTGGGTGACTTTGGGCCAGTTATTCTCTCTCAGCCCAACCCATCTCACAGGGTTGTTGTGGGAAAAATAGGAGGCAGGAGTATTAAATATATAAATATATAAATAAAAAGGCAGGATAAAAATGTAATAATAATAAAAATAACAATAGTCTAGGCAGTAGATAATTTACCTTCCAATAGGAGTGCTGTTATTCAGGATTTCAGCCATCCATCCTCTTCAGAGTATTCCATGTCTCCTATCAGATTTTTGGTTTTTTGGTTTTCAGCTAGTTAGCGGTATTTTTGTTGTTTTGTTATTGCTCTTATGTATGTATGCATACTGGGCTGCTTTCTATGGTTCCCCTTTAGGTTTCTTTTTTTAAATATTAGTAACTTTTAGGATTCACTTAAGCACATTAATACCTTTAGCTTCAATTGGGTGAGCACTCATATTTTCAGTATTTAGGAAGGCAATCTTTCTGTTCATTGTATTTGATAATTTTTCTTACTAAGTTAATTAGATTGAAAGAATATCAGTTCTTAGGTACATTCGCCAAATCAGATGCTCTTTCAGGATGGATCTGATTTAAATCACTTTTCAAGAAGACTCATCTTCATTATTTAAATCACAATTTATTCACTAGTGCAAAAGATCCTATATTAATTTCTAGTAAAAGTTCATTCTTATGGTTTGATGTAACCTGCATAAGTATTCTTCAGTATCCAGAGGCAGTTTCATTTTTAGAAGTATAAGTATATAAAGCAATTATATAGTAAGATTTTTTCAGGTTAATTTACATTAAAAATGGAACAATGAATTGAGTACCTAAAAAGCAGATATTTTATATTTATTTATATTTCAAATTTGTCACTGCCCATCTCACTGCAGAGCAACTCTGGGTGGTTTACAATAAAAGAATAAATATTAATTAAAATAGATTAAAATATATATACTTTTAAAATCATTATGAACCTATTTATTTATATGTTACATTTATATAGCATATATACAGTTAATTGTTTTGAATATTTGAAATATATTTTTGCCATTATGCGCTAGAACAACCATTGCTGATTTTAAAATTAAATTATTTTAAAGTATTTATCTGCCCTACTCTTACTTGTATTCAAATGATTATTTATCCTAAAAAGTTTTCATTTATAAGACACTAAATAAAATTAAAAACCATCAAACATATTTGAGAGAAGGCAGTGAGTCATCAGTCAATCACCTTTTTTGTATAGAAAAAGATTATCCTGAACTTTTTTCTCTGAATATTTCAAATTTGCAAGTTAATATTTAAATACATTTAGTTTTAGCCATTTTAATACATCAAGTAAAAGATTGACCAGAACCTTGCCAGTGAAATCACTTACCAGATGTTTCTCATTGACTCATATAGCTCAAAGAAAATGAATGGCACATTGGATCATCCTGACCAACCAGACCTAGATGCCATCAAGATGTTTGTGGGCCAGGTCCCACGGAGTTGGTCTGAAAAAGACTTGCGAGATCTATTTGAACAGTATGGTGCTGTCTATGAAATTAATGTCCTGCGAGACAGAAGCCAAAACCCTCCTCAGAGCAAAGGTGAGAGCTTTTTTTCCCAACAGGAAGTGTTGGTTCTGAAATTAGATGCTTTAAACTCAGTAAAAAAAAAAAAAATGTTTATCTATAGGTTGGTCACATTGATTTGTGTTTTACGGGCCATGTAATGATATCTTCCATAAATTATAGACAATATTGTAGCACCCTCAAGTTTTAGAAAGGCAAGATTTGGTTGCACTTAGGGTCACACATAGTACTAAACAACTTAATGGTTGGCATCAACTATAGTTTACATTAAAAATTTCATCCAGTTGTTTCCATTATTTTTACCAACATGTGTGTTTCCAGGCACTTACTGGTGTCATCCACTTCTATTAGTATATACTTTAATGTAGTAAAATGGAGCTTATTGTTCACATTATTTGGTTATTCACAGTGATACATGTTAACTAAGTTTCACAAACAATTTGTGTCCAATTAATATCTACTGAAAGTCTTCTGCAAGATTGGTTTCATAGTATACACAAGGCTCTCAAAGCATCGCTGGAAATTATATAAGACTGAAAATTGTTCTGACCCCTCATCCAGTCCAGTTTATAAACTACTAATTTGCTAGGAGGAAATGGGTAGGAAAAAGTTCACTCATCACATTATTTATGTGAGTCATAAATGAGGCGTGTGAGCAGTTTATTTCAATAGCAGGTGAGTTTTTATTGGGCCAATTATGTATTCTAGGAATTATAGTTTGGCAGTCTCGTGTGGCAGAATGAATGAAATAGAATTCTGTGTCACTTGTGTCAGATTGTGGGCAGGGGATGTTGGAGTAGTAATGCTGGAAAAGAAACTTAGAAAAATATAATGAGCCATCTTGTTCTGCATTTTACTTGCAGATTGTTTGCCTTTTCCCGCCACAAACACAATCAGAAGAAATATTTATTTTATTGTTCACTTTACCAACTCATTGTGAAACATGTATTAACAAGACCTAACAAGCATGTAGCATTTTAAATATGCTGTCTGATCCAGAATGGATCCATCTGCAGAACAAGTTTATTCCGCCCATCTTCTGAAGCATCAAGAACTATTTTATTATTCAGAAAGATATTGAAACCATTGTAGCATAATAAACTGCATGGTAGAGTGAATTAATAAAAATCTCCTTCTTCCAGTAAAAGTATCCACCTTGTGTAGGGCACCTCTGGATCTAACCTAGATTGTTTAAACACTGTCTATGATTAGATATTTCCCACATCACACATTCCACTAGAAATTAACTTCTAGTTAGCTGAGATTCTTGAAATAGACGCCTTCCAGTCTTACAAAAAAATTGTTAGTGGTCATGTGAAGGCTATACCTGGAATATGTTGCTGAGTTAAAGCATTCAAACTGTGTATTATGTGACTCAAAAAAGTTCAGAATTAGGTTGCTAGAAATGTTCAGACTTGTATAATTAACTGGTAAAGTAATTTAGGCTTGAGAAGTAGCTTTTAATATGTGTTACAGAATTTGTTTATTTCATAGGGTGCTGTTTTGTTACATTTTATACCCGTAAAGCTGCACTAGAAGCACAGAATGCTCTTCATAACATGAAGATCCTCCCAGGGGTATGACAAATTATATTATTTCTTGTTAATTTAGTCTATTAGCAAATCCTCATTGGAAGTACTACATTTTCCCTAGTGGGTTTTGTGGCATCCTTTGTCCTATTGTTACAAAATAAGTCATCTATTTGTTTTGAGTAATATTTTTACAAATAGAATGATAAGTCCCTGACTGTGACATCTTTCAAATTAATAGAGTATTATTTTGTGTATGAGTGATATTTTCAAGATTGAAATGCCCCGTTTCAGTTACTAATCCAATAGTTCCAAGCCTTACTAGAAGTGATTTAAGCACAAATAGGGCTAGTTTAAATTCAGAATACTTCAGGAATGGACAGAACAGGCCATGCTAAGCTTGAAATGATTGTTTTGAACTGGAAACATTTTGAATTTGAAGAGTTTTGCATATTCCAAATAGTTTACTTTGGACAATGTAATATTCCTTATTAATTGCTTTCTTATCACAGATGCACCATCCCATTCAAATGAAGCCAGCCGACAGTGAAAAGAATAATGGTGAGTGTGTGTAAAAGGCTTTTTACAATCAAAATTAGTCTATAATGTAAAAAGTCCCTGGTTCTAGTTTAGAAAAGAGTAGCTGGCTTCTTCTATGTGAGATTACCTATCCATCTCATGTCAAGTAGGTTACTAAGCCATGCACGTGCACTTCAAGGGTAAGAAAAACTATCTCAAGGCATTGATTATCCTCTCTCCTGCAGGTGAGCTAAGTGACCACCTTCACCACAGTATTTCACTTTCATTGCTATGGCAAAGAAAACACAGTTCCTGTGAATAGAAGCCAATGTATATACATGGATGAAATGAAACTGTTTCAGTGCACTTAGAAGAATTGGGATGAATTTAAGTACTGTAATAGTTTTTAGAATAGGTTCTGAATAGTGTTGTACAAAATATTTCAAATTTGATATGCCCCATTTCAGGATGGAAACAGCTGTTTGCATTAAAACCAGGTTGTTTGAGACCTTTTGGAAATATCCTAAGATGACTGAAATGTCCCATTTTGACCATAACATGGTTGTTTCAAACTCAACATTAACATTTTGAAATTGAATTTTTTTTACCCCAATAGCCTTGAACAAATAGAAGAGTTTATTTAAAAAAAAGGGAGGGAAAGTAACATTGCAGATGTGCATCTAACTCAACTCCAGATCATGCAAGACTTCAGGGAATTGGGAACTAATTTTAATTTAATTATGGGAGGTTTAATGGCCCCACTTCTGGACTTCCATGAAGCCCAGATCCTGATCGTTTTCTCCAGAGGTCAGCCATGCACAAATGAGAAATGGCCCAGCAGCTGCCCAAAAAACAAAAGCCGTTTGTTAATTGGGTAAAAATCCCATGCTCGGGAAGGAAGGGGGAGTGTTAGACTCAATGAATAGATAGGTCTGTCTTCAGATAAGAATGATTTGTGTAATCAGGTTACCCAATATCAGTATCTTATGGAACAAAAAGACCTTGAGAGTTGAGAAAGAACTTTACTAATTACTCCACTTCATTGTTGCCAGCCTCTCATCCTGAGTTTTATGATTATTATAATTTGTGAGTGGTAAAACTGGGTTGAGTTTGTTCATTTGTTATATTGATTTATATGGCCATCCACTCACTATATGCATTCAAAGCAGCTAACAAAAAAGTTAAAACCAGCAAATAATAAGCCAGAAAATGAAAACATGTTGCACCAAAAGACAGTTCATACATTCAATTATCTTACATTACCTTCTGATCAGTGCCTGAAGGAAGAGCTAAGTCTTCAAGGCTGTTTGAAAGGCAGGCATGGTTGGGGCCATCCAGATTTTAAAGGGAAAAAAGTCAGTTAATTCATTACACTTAACGTTTCTGCCTACAAAGATTGATATTTAAGAAGAGGCAACATAATTCCTTACAAATACTTACTCACTTTGCATAGAACCCTCGACATATCTATCTGAAATTTGGCCTTGGTGTGTTCTATTGCATTATTGTTGCAACATTCATTGTATTCTATGCCAAAACTGCAAGTTACAGGCACTTAAAAAAAAAAAAAGAATTTTAAAGGAGCTCAGAAACCCAACAGTGCCATCTATGAATTACATCCTCTCACAGCATTCTGTCTCTCTTCCCAGTTTCATGCTATTCTGTTGAAAAGCAAAATAAGAAATCCAAACATTTGTATTTCACATTCAGAAGAAGGCTGCTTCAAGTTTGAAACCCTTCCAATAATGTTGGAACGGACTGTTCCAAACTCAAAACATTTGTTTCCAGTTTGATGCTTTTTGCACACTGTTCTCCTGCTGGACTGTAGGAGACTAGAATAGCTTTTCTGAATCTTGCTCTAGATCAGAAATTCTAGATTTAAATTGTAGATTTGCAGAATGTAGAAGGAGGGAGATCAAAGTATTATGATGTTTATGACTTGTTCTTTATTTTGGGGCATTTTAGTAAATTTTGCTGGATTGTGCTATAGAATCAAGGATAACTTACTCAATCGTGTAAATAGTCAAGCCGCTTTCCTCACTTTTGTTGTTGTTTTTCCCTTAGCAGTGGAAGATAGGAAACTATTCATTGGGATGATCTCAAAGAAGTGCAATGAAAATGATATCAGAGTGATGTTTTCCTCCTTTGGTCAGATTGAAGAATGCAGAATTCTACGGGGTCCTGATGGCTTAAGCCGAGGTACACACAGACTGATGGCTTCTCCTTCAGACTTCTCTCCCTCTTTCTCTCTCCTCACCCCCATCCTCCCTCATGTGCACACACGTACACACCCCTTGTATTTAATTGGGAAGCTTTAGAAGTTTGCAAGATGTCCCTTCTGTTCAGCTTTTATTGTCTGGATAAACTGCTGGTTAATTTTGATTATATTCCCTTCTCAGGTTGTGCTTTTGTGACTTTTACAACAAGAGCTATGGCGCAAACAGCAATCAAAGCAATGCATCAAGCGCAGACCATGGAGGTAAAAAATGCCAATTTTGAGAGACTTTTATGTTTGCAGCTCAATATTGCGAATTGTTTTCCAAGCACAATTTAAAGTGTTAGTTTTAACTTTTAAAGTCCTAAACCATTTAGGGCCTAGCTGTCTGAGGATTGTTTTATAAACAATCAATGTAAACCTGGCCAGCCATTAAACTCGACAGGAGAGGCCCTCTTAAAGATACCTTCACTTGAGATTCTTTTCATATTTTGCTTCCAAGCTACAGGATGCACTTGGCCTCTTTCTTTGCAGTATTACCCAAGGAGTTAATATTTCCCTTCTCAGCCAGACATTTTAGTTTGTATTAAAAATCCCTTAAAAATCTCACAGAAGCAGTTAAATCACTATATATCTCATAAAAACAGTTTGTTTTTATGAGATTTTAAGGGTTTTTAAAATTGTATTTGTAACATCCATGGGTGGTAATAACAGCTTCCAAATCATAATACATAGATGTTTGGTTTCAGCTTTCCAGTTACTGTGCTAACATCCCTTGGTTTATACCCCCTGTATGGCATATACCCAGACTTCTCTCCAGTTGTATGCAAAACAGTAGGAAAGATATGTCATGTATGATACAAGAAAGGATCTGCATTGGAATTTTGGAATGTGACAGGTTGCTTTAAAAAGAAGATACAGTTTCTGAATGTGTATTCTTTTTAAAGCAAGAATTTAAAGAATGTAAATTGCTAGGATTTTGGAAAGATGACAAAAGCTCCAGCTGTGTGAATTGTATTGCAGGGATGCTCTTCTCCCATCGTAGTGAAATTTGCAGATACTCAGAAAGATAAAGAACAGAAACGAATCGCACAGCAACTCCAGCAACAGATGCAACAGATTAGTGCTGCCTCTGTTTGGGGAAACTTGGCTGGACTGAACACACTTGGACCCCAGTACTTGGCAGTGAGTGTACTTGACAGTTTCTGTTCAGAATCATTTTCTAAACAGTTTACACACATTTCTTGTTTGCAAGTATTCTCATTCTGAGGCTCTGTTGTAAACTCAAAATATTTTTGGTAGTAGTGGTAAGTACAGATGATTGAAATGTGTTTTTAGATATTGAAGTGTTGCCATATAATAGGATTTCTGTGCTTACGTTGGTGAGGAGGAAAGTAACATCTAGTTGAGGACTTATGGACTATCTTGTAGAACTTTTCATTTATGAAGTAAATAGAGAAATGAAGGTTTACTATTCTGTTCACTACAGTACTATATACAGTACTCTGTCAACTTGCACAGTACCCTGCAATATATACATATGTGTGTAGATATTACTGTTGCCTGTGGATTTGCATTCATAGCCTTCTTCCCTTGCTTTCATTTATCCTGTCTCCTCCCAGAATACATTTGGGGTACTTGAGTGGGAAGGAGTTGGCAGATGATGTTTCACCAGTGTTAGAAACTGTCCTTTGTGTCCAGTTAGACCATTGGTGGCACACTAGTCATGAGTTAAGGGAGAATGTTTCACCTGGAATTGCATGGACAATTGGAGTTTTCCTTTTCTAATAGCATTCTTACTGATATGGGATTGCTGCTGTTTGTGTGTATTGGTGATATGTGTGGTCAGCAAGAATTGTGCTTGTAACGGCATTCTGGCTGTGGTGTAGTGCAGTGTCTCCCAGAAGTGGAGCCAGCCCTCATTCTCACTCTTGTTCTGTTTTTGGTGTAATGTCTAGCTTTATTTACAGCTCCTTCAGCAGACAGCAGCTGCTTCTTCTGGGAATTTGAACACACTGGGCAACCTTCACCCAATGGGAGGTGAGTTTCTCTTCTTTCCTCTTGGGATCTGACAAATAGGTTCAGAATCAAAGTGAAAAATGATTGGTGTGCTATGATATATTAATATTAGTGAAGACAGATCTGTACAAGAAAAGCTCAGGCACAGATAGTATCAACCCCAAGAGTTTTTAACTTGAATATGAATATGAAATAGATGATCTTTTCACAAATACATGCAACTTCTCTTTAAAATTGGCTATTTTCCGTGTGGGAATGGGTGCCAATCTAACCTCACTATTTAAAAAAGAATCAAGAAACACTAAAGGGAAATTATGAGCCAGTTAATGTAACACCTGTTCTGGGAGGAAATGGTTGAAAGTATTGTTAGAATTTTTTAAAAAATATGTAGAAGACGACTTACTGAAAAGGAGCCAATATGGCTTTCAGAAAGATTAGTCTTTTTCACTGATTTTCTAGACTATTTGAGGATGTCAGCAAGCACGAGGACAAGGCTGATCCCGTAGGTACTGTATACTTGGATTATCAGAACGCCTTTGATATAGAATTATCATGAACATATTTGGTGATGATAACATGTTTATGAGTAGTAAAAAGGGAGCTCTCCATAATGGGTGAATGGGCTTCAAAATGGCAAATGCAGTTTGGTGTAAATAAGTGTAAAATGATGTACATTGGCACAAAAATCGAAACTTCACCTTAATGGGAACCAAGCTGGCAGAGACTGACCAGCAAAGGGATCTTGGAATTATAGTGGAGAACTCAATAAAAATCTCAAGTCCAATGTGAGCTGCTGTTAAAAAGTAGAGAGGGTGAATTTCATGCATGGAATCGTTAGAAGAGAATTGAAGATAGAACTGCTGATACAATAGTGTTCTTATACAAATTTATGGTGAGGCCATACTTGGTATGTGGGTTATATTTCTGGTCATTGCCTCTTACAGAGCTAGATACAGTGCAAAAAAGAGCAGGTCAGGAGACAGCAGCAATCAGAGCTCTTTAGCTTGGAACAAAAGGGATAGGGGAGACATGAGGGAGGTATATACAACCATTCATGGCATAGATAAAATGGATAGTGTGATTTTTTTCAGCCTCTCTCACTGTCTTAGGACTAAGGGTCATCATTGAAATTAAATGAAGGGAGATTCAGGAATGATAGAAGGAAAGCTTTTCTTAAATAACACATAATGAAACTCTGGAATTTGCGGTTGTGGTAGGGGAGTCATCTGAAAATAGCTGTTTTGTTAACAAAAGGAGTTGATTACCATCTTTGGTTCTTGGATGACCTATGCAATAGACATATTAACTACTGGAGACCTAGCATGATTTCTACATGAAACATATTGCTTCAATATGCACATCATGTGTCAAGACACACTTTCTTTAATTTTACTGTGCTGATATGTCTGGTGCTTTTGTCTGATCAACTTTTTATCTTTATTTATTTTTGAAAGAAGGGTCATTTTTCTGTCTGTCCAAGTTCCTATAATTTAGCATTGTCCTACTGTTAGATAATTAAATGTATAGAATACAGTATTTAAAAACATTTTAAAAAATTAAATTCTTCCATTAAGGAAGAATCAAAGCTGTATTGATACGTTTTTAATTTGAAAGAAAAGTGGGAAATGAGGGTAACAGAAAAGAAGCCACTTTGAGACAACTTGAACAGGAAGATAAAATGTATAACATGAAGTAATGTGTTGCATGAGTTGATGGCCTTATCGGTTATGGAATGACAAAACAGTGTTGTTGTTTTTTACAACCACTACAAAAAGAAAAGAGAGATGGAAATAGGCAAGCAAATTTAGGCCCCACTTTGATGTTACAAAGTATTTTCCATTGCTTTAGGAATGGTTAAAAAAGGAGCCAGGAGGCAGCTAGTCTCACTGATGGATTGTCCCCTTTTCCTTTCTTGCCTTCTGCCCAGTGTTGTCTAAGATGATGATAATCCATGTGTAAAACATAAGGAGGAGTTCTTGTTCAGTCTGGGTTTGTAATAGTAAGGCTATTGGACTTCATTCTGCACCAGAAACCATTTCTGATTGATGCAGCTGCTGGGTCCACCAGTGATCTTATGGTTAATGGTATGGAAACAGACACACTGCACTGATTGATGTATTGCAGGGTTGAATGCAATGCAATTGCAGAATCTAGCTGCATTAGCAGCTGCAGCTAGCGCAGCCCAGAACACCCCAAGTGGAACAACTGCACTCAACTCTTCCAACAGTCCATTAAGTGTGCTCACCAGTTCAGGTAAGGGAGTTGTTTTATTTATTTATCTGCTATTTATTTAACTTGTTTTGCCCCCTTCATACATAACAGTGGAACCAGTTACCATGATTTAATTATTAAACCCTGTCCTTTATGAAGAAAATTAATTATGACACCCCAGAACATGTGTGGATGATTGAAAAAACAACAAGGAAGCAGGTGCTTCTAATTTGCTGAGTAGTCATGTGTTTTTGCTATGTAATGTATATATATATGTCCATATATGCATTCATATTCACAGAGACACACAGAAAACTTACTTAAATTTTACAAGAGGATATGTATTGTTTGTAAGTATAATTGATCTATCTGTCCATTTGTTCAGTGAACATCACAGTTTGTTTGAAATGTTCCACTACATTCTCTGGGATTTCCTTTGCAGATAGGATTTTTGAAAATTGAGATTTGGAGCACTTTGGTCTTACAGTGACATTATTTGTACATTATACTAAGTCATGGCTTGCTTTAACCATGCTTTTTGAACAAACCAGTCAGTCTTATAGATGAGTGTAGTAATGATCATTTATTTCCTTTTTTAGTAATTCTTATCTTGCACTGAATGGATGGAGCAAAAAAAACTTACCAAGAATAATCCATAAAATCATAAACGAGACATACAAGTTTTCACATCATGAATCACAGCAAGCCAATAGTAGACTGTTCTGTCAAACTGTGGTTTATTTCTATAAAACAAGGGACGGCTTATTCCTAGTCTCATTTGCATATCATGAAATATATAAGATGAAAAGCAAGCTACACAATTGCTTAGCTTGATGTTGGAAACTTCTTTTATTTCTGTTGAATGGAACTAAATGATAGTAATTTTAGATATGGAAGAAAATAAATGGAAACTTAAGAAAACCACTAGAATTTAAAATTAAACCTGCCTCTTCTTGACTCACCTCTTGCACCTCTCCTCCTCAGATTTTGTCGCCATACTAAGGTATGATACCAGAGTATGGTATGTATACGTATATATGGAACACAATCAGTCACTGAGCCATCAATATTTTGGGATGGCAAAAGAGAAAGAATACTGTGGCCTGGGTCGTTCTGCTTAGATACTAATAAATTCACTTGAGAGTTTGCAAGGGGCAAATGATTCCAGCTCTCTGGATAAGCAGGACATTGGGTACCATACAGATATTCCAGAGGTTTTGCTTCTGCTGCAATTTTCATCTCGGCAAAAAACAGTAGGATTCCTTCTGAATGTTGGTAGAAACTCCTGCTGTTTCTTACTTGACTCATACCTCACGCAAATGAAAAAAGACCTATTTTAGAAGCTAGAGGCTGCAGGATTAAAGATTAGTGATGACAGTTCACTGAAACTTTCTTTGGGAAAATACAAGAGGAAGAGGAAGGCTTATCCTACCTTCCCTGGCCACTTTCCACTGAACTTTGGTATTTTAGAAGTATTCTGAATGTGCCTTATTTAAGCCTTTCAGAGATAGCAGTAAGTCATTCTGATATTGTTGGAAGTTGTTGCTGATGTTTTAACTCTCTCATTTTAATAGCAGGTTCATCACCCAGTTCCAGTAGCAGTTCCTCAGTAAACCCAATGGCTTCTCTTGGAGCACTGCAAACACTGGCAGGGGCTACTGCAGGCCTGAATGTTGGCTCTTTAGCAGGCAAGTTCAATGCATTGTAAGAAAAAGTCACTTAAGAATCCATCTGCTTTGCTTGTTTCAAACCCGTGTCTCAATTTCTCTTACTTGATAAATTACCTTACTTGAAACCTTATTGAAAAATGACATTTATTCCATTTTTCTGCGCAGGAATGGCAGCCTTAAATGGAGGGCTAGGCAGCAGTGGCCTTTCAAATGGCACAGGGAGCACAATGGAGGCCCTAACTCAGGCATACTCTGGGATTCAGCAATACGCTGCTGCTGCATTGCCCACACTCTATAACCAGAGTCTTTTAACCCAGCAGAGTATTGGTGCAGCAGGAAGTCAGAAGGAAGGTAAGTAGGAGGCAATGTTCAGAAGGTTTGTCCTTGAGATAGTGTTGTCCTGAGCTCTCTGTGTTATGCTATACCCAAAACATTCTTCTCCAATGATATAGAATCAGAAGTTATGGATAAAAAATGGGATTTCTAAACATCTCATAGCGCATTTTACAGACATTTTTACAGAATATTGTGGTTACTCTGAAACATCTAATTCTAAAGTTCTGTTTAATTGTATCTTTCACTCAACAAAGAGATGCATTACATTTTTACAATTAATATATATAGTATTTTATTTTAACACTTGCAGTCATAGCTTTGGAACCAGCATTAATAATTTCTTATTTATGAGAAAGGACATAGTGGTTTTTGCATACAGTATCCTTAAACTGTACGGTTACTTTGCACATTTGGCCAGTGCTGTTAACCGTTGCAAATTGGAGGACTAAAATTGACAAAATCTTGGTATAGTGAAAAACATCTTCGTTTAGTAAAAGGCCATCTAATGAGTTTTTGGCTGATGTAAGGTTTGAATTAGTGCTGCTACTTCATGGGTCACAGATCATATATTCATTGCGATTGCATCAGATTTAAAATGCATGAAAACCCTATTGAAGCATTAATCTGAAGGTGTGGGCTTTAACGTAGAAAGAGTGATGGAGCTCTGCAGCCTGGCCCCATCCCTACTTGGACTGTATTGAACAAGTACAGCCTTATCTTAATCAACTTTAAAGCATCACAACTTCCTGAACTGGGCTAAAATTGATCATGCCTATAACTATCAAGATTTGTTTTAGTATTTCTGGTCTTTGACTGTAAATACAAATAATGATCCTTTAATTCTTTTATGTATTTTTTATTCTTACTCTGTTGCTACCTGTTGAGTTCTTATTTAAATATGAGTACTAACTATCACTTCTAACGTCGTCAGATGTTGCTTTCTGGCAGAAGGCAGATTTTTCACTAACAGCATGAGTTCTGGCTGTTGATTAAACATGTTTTCACATTTCCTTTAATTCTCTATTAAAATCCAAGAAGTTCTGCTTGTTTTAATCTCTTTCTAAATTGATATTTTAAAGGTCCAGAGGGAGCCAATCTGTTCATCTACCATCTTCCCCAGGAGTTTGGGGACCAAGACCTGCTGCAGATGTTCATGCCTTTTGGGAACGTTGTCTCTGCCAAGGTTTTCATTGACAAGCAGACCAATCTGAGCAAATGTTTTGGTATGTTCTGTTACTTCATTTTTCGTAAAAGAGGAGAATACTCATATCAAAACATTTGTTTGCAGAGTTTGTCCCATCGTCTTTCTCTAGTTCTTTTTCTCATCTTCTTCTCCCGTCAGAAAAGAACAACCAACTGATATATAATGAGCTGGTACAGAAACTTTTATTGTGAAACATTTAAATCAGTTAAGCTGCTGCTGTGCAGCTAGCAGCTTAAGTATAAACAGGCTCAGCACACTGAAGGAACACACTTCTGTAGAGAGGGGTGTGCCTTTCCAAATCATGTCCAATCAATTTAATTTACCACAGGTGGACTCCAGGGTGTAGAAACAGCTCAGCTACTATCAAGAGAAATGGGAGGCACCTGAGCTAAATTTCAAGTATTGTTGCAAAGGGTCTGAATACTTATGCCAATGCGATATTTCAGTTCTTCCTTTTTAATAAATTTACAGACATTTCTAAAATTCTGTTTTCACTTTGTCATTATGGGGTACTGAGTGAGTACCCCATGAGAAAAAAAATGAATTTGAACGATTGCAGTATCAGGCTGCAACATAACAAAATTGAAAAAAGTGAAGGGGGTCTGAATACTTTCCAAATGCACTGTACATAATAGAAATAAATAATCATAGTTAAAGAATTTAGAACCTTTATTTCAATAAAACCCAAACCTTGGATGTGTAAGAGGACATGTACAGAATTGAACTCCATAAACTGTTTACAGGTAAAATTGAAACTAACATCAAACTTGTTTTCCATATATGAAATTAATCTGAACATTGGTGTGTACTCCCATAGTTTAAGCAGCCAGCCACTTATCTTTCTGTGTTTGTCTTTAATGAGAGTTCAGCTAGAAAACATAAGCATGCTGTGGTCTCCCACCAGTACCACCTTCTTATGGAATAATAATTAAAAAAGGATTTGTTTTCTCCAACCTTTTAACATTACTGGATGATTCCAGTGAACTGGCAAATAAGAGACAGCTTGCATAATTAAGTACAGATACACAATATCCGTAAATACTGTTTTCAGTAGGAAGTACAAAAATGAAAGTGGCCATAAATAGTGTCTAAGACATTTCCGCGGTCTCTTACTAACTAACCCTAACTATAATTCTTTCTTATGTTTTTTTTTTTTTTTTGTCTGTATAGACAGTGTTGCCATAATGAGTTGTTTGTGGAGTTTGTGTTCACTTTTTGTGAGAATTGATTTGATTCTCTGGTATTCTGGCAAAACTATTGATACATCTTTATTATAATACAGCAAATGGATCTAATGGATATATTAACCCACTTAAATGCTTGATTGCTTTCTTAATCCATTTCTTTGCTGTTAGCAAGAATATAAGTACAGATCTCTAGGTCCTAACATAGATCTCTCAGATCAGTTGCCTGGGTTGTGAAAGCTCAGGTACTGAGCCCTCCCCCCGCCCCCTCAGTGGTGGACTTGGACCCTTGCAAGGATTTCATTTCACTCCTTCAGTCACTATAAAGTATCTTTTCCCCAACTGAGGAGGGGATAATGGTAGCAATGCTGTTGCTGCTGAGATGACAGCTAACCTGGGAGCAATAGCAGAGGAAGAAAAGTAGTAATGGTGACTCTTCCCCCCCCCTTTTTCATGCCACACCTCTGCTACTGCTCCTATGGGACCCTTGCAGCCAAGTTTATTGAAAACGTGGGACAAGGGAGAGTCCAAGGCCTCCAAGTCTATGGACCCCAAAGCAGCCACTTTCCTTGCTTTGACTATTATTAACTATCATGGTCTGTTAGACCTCCATGGCTTGTAAAGAGGATTGGTATCTTCTTTGTGGCATTTTTAATTTCTAGTACTAATATATTCTAATCCTAACTAGGTAACAGTACAAGGAGGTAAAGGACTGCAGGCCTGATACAGAATAAAAGAGAATCAGCTTATCCTTTCCTACACTGTGATGGGAGGAATTTGCAGGATATGGTTCTGCATTTATATTTTCTTTGGAAACATGTTAATCATGGGATTTTTTAATCTCCATTCTTATGATGTGTGGGTTATTTCTGTCAATGATCAGTATTGCTATTTGCGAATGATTAACATGCTCTTATACAAATGTATGAATAATCTGTTGTGCATTCACTAATACACAAAAGTACATACACTGCTAAATCATAAAATGTAGCTTGGCTTCAGAAATAATCTTCAAAGTAAGAATGCCACCAGCTTGCACAAACCTGACCTGCCAAATTATTCTAATTCCTCCATCTTGCTGCTACCCATGACACACCATTTTAGAGCATCCTTTGATCTAGCAGAACTGCAGTAAGATGGAGGAGAAAGGATTGTCCATTTCATTTTTGAAGTCTACCTGTTCTTCTCTGGACCGTGATCCCAACACAAAGTGCCATGCAAAAGAATCTCAAAATTATCATTGTTTATAGGACTCCATATTCTATTGCTGCTGTGTTTAAATTTTTAGATTGATTGATTGGTTATGTGCCATCAAGTTGGGGTTAACTGTTAGCAAGCACATAGTTAGACCTTCTCCAGGACAATCTGTCCACAGCCTGGGCTTTCAAGTGTTCAAAAGGTGTGTGTGTGTGTATTTTTTTCCTGAAGAGGAGTACATACGCAGAAAAGGACTCATCCTTATTAGCCTAGGTTCCATTTTCAGTACAACTATACTAAAGTTGCTCAGTGCAATTTAAATTAACTCCAGTGGTGAAGGAAAAGCAGGGAAGGCCTAACAACTGATTAAGCATTTCCTGTTACGCTGAGTAAATCAGCTCAAAACAATCTGTCAGTCTTTGGTCTTTACCAAACACAGAAACAGCATTCAGCATTATTTCTAAACATTTTCCAAAATTACAACTATTCCCAATATGAATCCACAAAATAAGCACAAGAACAGAAGGAAAATGCCCCTAGGATGACTTAGAAAAACATACTAGAGTGAGAATTTTAATAGATAAATTAAAATTGCATCTAAAACACTATACACATATACAGTAGCAAAACAGCAAAAGTGAAAATAATTATTGCATTTGGGAAGGCTGCAACTAGAAAAATACATCTCTAGCATTGACATGAAAACTAGCCCTAAGGGGTAAAATAAATGCCAGCCTAAAGTATTTTCTAACTAATTGTGTTTAGTTTTGGAAGGAAAGGAAAAATAGAAAAGGATTTCACAGTGTAATTTTGCTAAAGAAGAAATCTGTGGAAAAAGAGCAGCCAAGAGTTCTAAACACAATTGCCCAGATTTAGTTAGGAGATGGAGGGACAGCAGAAGAGTAGAAATGGGAGCCAAGTTAACTATGGGAGGCAGCTGAAAGAATTGTTTGAAATAAACTTTTGAGGGAAACTTTCTGATGTTATGATAAATTAGGAAGAAAATCCACAGAGAAAAGGGGAAAGTTACTTAGTTGGAATAACAAGAATTAACATTCTCCCTGGATAGGAAAAAAATCCTCCAAAATCCTGAAATTAGTGATGGTTCTTTTAGCTTTCCTTTCAGGAGTTAGTAAAATAAAAAGGAAAGTGTGTTCTTATTTCAGAATGGCCTGTCAGGTTGGGGATGCATTTCTAATGTGACAGAAAGAAAGAAAAAAAATGGTATTCCTTCTTTCTGGAATGAAGAAAGGATGAAGAACAAAGCTGTTGTTTAGCACAGGTGTGTGGGACTTCTTTTGCCAGAAGAAGTCAAGTCTTCAATCATTTACATTTTTTCAGTCATGATCCTAGACTAGGAATGACCAGCTTTTCCCAGGCTCAAACACCCTTGCATTTACATTTAATTAAAAGTAGAGTTAGTATGATTACTCTTCAGTCATATATTTAACAATTGTGCTCATTAAAAATTAGAGGTTTGGATGGTATCTGGAATATTCTAGCACTGCTTTTTCAAGTCATTTTTAAACTTATTAGTGGAAGAATTGGCACTTACAGATTATAATTCTAAAAAGTCTCTAACGTCTGCTTGTCTGCTTGAGTCAAGTAGGGAAATTGTTGCCTCAGTTGTAAGATTTTTTTTTAAGTCCCTTTCCATCTCATGTGCTTTATCTATAGATACATTAAGGGTTAACAGTAGTTTTGTATTAAAAGCACAAATGAAAGCTATGATGATGGTGGTGATGGTGATAAACAAAATACTCAGATATTCCCATCCCCTGTTAACTCTTCACACGTCTTAACTGTGCGTTTTTCTTTTCTTAGGTTTTGTAAGTTATGACAATCCAGTCTCTGCACAAGCTGCCATCCAGTCAATGAATGGATTTCAAATTGGCATGAAGCGACTGAAAGTACAGCTCAAGCGCTCTAAGAATGACAGCAAGCCATATTGAGTGCCCCTCCCCCTGGAACTGGAGTGAGAAGGATCTTCTGGTAAGTTGGGGAGGAGCGCGCTTAGTGATTCAAAAACTCTTTAAGGCTGTATTTTTACAGTCATGGAAGCTGATTGATACCGTTCTGTCTGGCACATCTTCCCCTGAAGACTCAGCTGCAGCCTCTACTGGGAATTCTGCGGATGGAGGACAACTTTGTGCTTTTGTTTCCAGTGTTTTACTTTGGAGCTTAGGTGCCATATCACTATTTTTTTAAAAAAAGTTTGCTGTGTTTGTAACTCTGTTTTTGAGAAGGACCAATGCCAGCCACCTTGGAGAGGAAAGGAAAATAGTAAGTGCAATTGGAAGTGACACTGCATGACTTAGATATGAGGAGACCCAAATGATACCCATGAAAGGGGGAAGCAGGAAGCTGAATCCAAATCATTTGGTGGTTGGTTAATGAACAACCCCCAAGGAGCTTTGCCAAGATATTTGCTAGATTTATTTAGTAAATGCCTTATGTGAGAACTGTATACAGAATCAATCAGTAGAGTTGGAGGATAATAGCTGGGCAAAAATATTCATGTGTTAAAGGAAAAATGCAGTAATTATAATGCTAGAATATGTTTGTATAGTGCAATGTGTGTGGTTGCAGCTTATAAAAGTATCCAATGATGTTTTTTTATCAGCTGTTTACACTTTGGACAGAACAACCTTTTTAAAATTCGATAATATGAATCAGTGTTTCAATTTGTTGGAAACTACACTTGAAGCTAATTGATTTAATGCAGATATCTACACCTTAGGCTGTAATCCAGGAATTCCTGGGTTTAATTTACAATCTACTACAAACCCATATCTCATGATAAAATTTGTTCTTCCCCTGTTCTAGAGCTTGTACATAAAGGTATAACTAGAAATGGTGCTCATAAAGTACAAGTTAAAGCCTCCTTAGTGTTAAACTGACAGATAGTTTTGAAATGAAGTCTTGTTGCTCTGATTTCTGGCATTCATTTTTGCATACTGTGTGCAAGTGTGTGTCAGAATAATACTGTCCCAAAGATTTTTTTCTTGTTGCTTATATAGATTTATTTTTCATAAATATTGACATCTTGCTACATAGCAGTTTTCCTTTGAGTGTTTGCCAGTACAAAGGACTAATTCAAAGGGCTGAATCTGCACGGAATTTTGATCTGGTCTATATATTGTCTGAGCCCAGTGCCTAATAATTCAAAGTCAAATTTCCGCCCCTTCTAATACATATCTTTTTTTCACATGGGTATGTCTGCCAAAGTATTAAAGACATTTTTATATGCACTGTAGACATGAGACTAAAGGGAATTTTTAACAGTGTTGAGCTGAGCCATGGCAAGAAGTTATGTAAGATCTAGTCTTGAGGCCAGAAAAAGCTACTCCTATTGTTAGGAAAGTTTACAGTGTTATATATAGATTCAGTGTACTGCTACTTTCTGAAAATAATCTTTATCATTTGTTAAAGCATTTTCACAGCACACCAATCAGCCCATAAATCTTGTATTTAGAAACTAGACATTTAAGCGGAGGATAGAAAACATAATTTCTGGTTCACCTCCACCAGAAAGATCCACAAGCCCATCAAGCTTGAAATGCCATTGTATAAGATAAAACTCAGTAGGAAAACCAGGCATTTACTAGGAACTGGATCCCCTGGTTTACTAAAATTCAGGCGTATAATTTGCATAAGGCCATCCATCTGTGATTCAAGTGGTTTTTCCAATGAATTTGGAGTCTTGTTGCAGATTCATAACTTGATGGATGGTATAGTAAAAATTAAACAGCATTTATTAAAAAGCATATACAGTGGCGATAAAAGGGTTGAATGGTCAGATTGCCAAATTTTCCATTTGTGCTGGCATGTGGTATCCTTCTGTGTTGAATACTTGGGTCTAATTCAGAAGCATATGCATACACTTAGATGAACTGTATACATTTGAAGTTTGTGCACTAGGAGAAGTTGTATCCTGATATTATGAGGAGGGGGGGGAGTGTTGGAGTGCTGAGGGTCCCAGAATTGTCAAGGGATTTTTTAAATAAAAATATACTTTCAGGAAAAAAAGAGATCATGGTTGGGAGCAGTTGCTCCAGTTGCAACCTGATATAACCAAGAATGTTGTTTCTATTTTTATAGAAGTTTTATACTGCTCCAGGGTGGAGAATATTTATTATCTAAATTATTTCACTGGATAAGACCAGGGTTTTGCATAATCCTGAATGTGATTGTGTAACGCATACATAAACAATGTGCATGATTGAAACTACTGACTTTCAGTGGCCTGTTTGTAACTAGGCAAACTGCTAAATAGGATAAAAATTAATGCTGTGAACCAGTGGAGGAGGAAAGCTGTGCTCAACTTTCGCTATAGTCACTCCTCCCAGTACTACTTCTCTTTCTCAGTCACTATTACTAGCTTTTCTGAATACTTTGTCACTATTTATTTAATGTCCATATACTCTGTAACTTTTCTGTATGCTTCCATCATGGCCACTATGGGGCAACTTTCCTCCTGTTGAACTCACAACACAATATTTGTGCTTTGCTTATCCTGTTATAATATTTTCTTTCATAGTTACGATCAATGCAAGTGCCCTAATCCCACTGTCAGAATTACCAAAGCAAAAAATGCAGGTTAAATTCTAAAAATGAGATCTTTGGAATAGATTGGCAGAATTCTTGTGCCTTCAGTGCTGCTGTTCTGAATGACTTAAGACAGAATGCTTCAACCAAAATACCTGTTTCTTCTCAATTTCCCCTGACCTGGCCACAAATGCTTTTCAAAACAAATAATGAAAATTTGTTTCCCAGGGAGATTCTCACTTGGCAAGAAAATTAATCTGATTTATACAAGGATACATATAGATGCCCCTTTGGGGTTTTGTTTCAACATGTCATGCTGTCAGATTTTCTGCATGGCTTCTTGTTCTGTCTGCTCCCCCCACCCAAACTTTGGCAGAAAATCACTCTGAAGCTGATCAAATTGGAACATCATGATTTAGTTACTTGATATCATAGTTACTTATATATACATTCTCAGATTAAAATGCTGAGTGTGGTAATATACAGGCACAAGGCTGGAATTAATAAAGAAGGCAAGTTATACTGAAAAGTATATTGAACAGACTTTGCATTCCTGAAGCAAATATTGCAGTGACAGAGCCTTAGTATTATTGGGCGGGAGGGTAGATGACTCTAAAACAAATAAAGTCGTCATGGTTTTGCATGTAACTTTTTAATTGAGGGGTATGAATATATATGTATTATGTTAATTCTTGTGAATGAATAGATAAGTATAGGGGTGGGAAAGAGAAAATCTACTATTCAGATTTTTTGGTGTATTTTATGATAAGAACAATCTAAAGACTATAATGAAACAAGTTAACTTCTGTAAACTCCTTCTCCCAAGCCAAATGCAATCTCTGCTGTTTCCTTAATTCAGACATATTTTGGCAATTGCGTGAACCTGAGAAAAGATATGGCTTCTTTAAGGAGCAATTGACAGCTAGAGAGAGGTGCCCATGCCAGATCTTTGCCATCTTTGGACCTGAATACCGCACACCTCTAGTTGGATCAAAGGGGTTTTTTTCTGCCAATGGGAGCCTTCCTGGGTTCATTAAGGTTACTTCAAGGAAGTGATTTTGCTAATGTCCTTCCCTTAGTATTACTATCAGATTCTTCCAGTGAACTCCCCAATCCTCTGAATGGGAACTTCAGGGGTGTAGGGAACTATAATGAGAAGGCGAGTTAACAAAGATCACCTCCTCCCTTGTTTCAGCTGCAGAAGGGTTACACCA
This sequence comes from Liasis olivaceus, assembly GCA_030867105.1. NCBI lineage: Eukaryota > Metazoa > Chordata > Lepidosauria > Squamata > Pythonidae > Liasis > Liasis olivaceus. Next base: position 69,065,480 of record CM061349.1, read on the forward strand.
GACCCAAAACTTCAGCTAATGGAAGGATGATTCTGTTTGTGGATCACTCATTCTGATTCCAAACCAGTGTTGTTGTTTTTAACTGAAGTAACTTTAAAATTAAATAACATAGTATAGCTTAACATTTGTTAACAAAAGTAAATTGCATCCACACAAATGTATACACAATTTGTATCATTCAGCTGATATAGATCTGTATATTTAAGTCAAAATGTTGTAACATACATTTATTATAATTAGAATGGAAGTGAGGGCAAATCTAAGAACAATACTTTTTCCAGTGATCGTATGCTGCTTCAGACATTTGCTTATGAACACTATGTTAAGAGAATGCTTAAATGTGTTTGTCCTGGAAATTTAAGCCTTTTGTGTTGTGATCCTGTTAGAGATTCTTCACTTTGAAAATCTCTTACAAGTCTCTGCAGACAAAAATCCTTCCTTTCAAAACTGGCAGTGGTGACTGTAGAAGTTTTGAGAGTCCAGAATTCCTCCTCACAGAATCAGAGAGCAGGATTTATTTATTGAAAAGAGTTGCAAAAGAGGGTGGTGGGTTTTTTGCAAGTATCAGAGTAAAAAGGGCTCAGCTGGGGCAAGTCTTAACTTGCAGTCAAGTCTTAATTCTTTCCTTTCTGTGGGGGCATCAGTTTTACTGATACAGTACATGTTTTAAATGTCATTTTGATGCCAGAAGCTACATACATATATATAAGCTTCTATTGCCTAAGTATGCCCCATAGTGGGAAGAAGAAAGTATTAAACTATCAGTGCCCAGTGGTTTCTCCTTTGTCTCCCACCTGTTATATAAGCTGTCTACAGTTGCATTTTATGAAGTCAGGTTCTAGTGGAAAGGGGGGGGGGGGGTGATACTACCTTCCTCGTGAAGAGATAGCAGGAACACTGACTCAGGGCTGTGTTGAATGCACAGCTGTGTACTGCTAAGTCATAGTCCATTCTGTAGCCAGAGTCTAAAGGAAACCCTAGGCCTCTGTTCCATTTAGTTTCTGACAATTTTTACATTTATTTGGTGTCTTATGCACTTCAACTTTTACTTGTTCATTGTTGGCATGTGCTGCCCTTCCTTGTCAACTCCCCTCCCCAAGAGGTCTCATTGTACAGTGCCCATTCCTGTTTCACTCTCTCTCTCTTTTCTCTCTCTGTTTGGATGTACTGTTCTGTGTAACTCAGTAGGTCTCCTTCTTTCTGGTTTGTTTTTTTCTAGATTCCTGCCGTTTGTTCATCGTTGTGCCTAAAGCATGTCGATGTGGCGTTCAAGTACATCGTCCAAATCCTTGTCTCTTCAGCTTCTCTGATGCTTGAACTCTCACCCTTTGACCTTGTGTTGACTTTTGATGCTGATGTGTATTTTTATTATGTTTGTTTCTTTTTTTTTCCTTCTTTTTTTTTTGTGCTGCCAAATTGGTTTTGCTAGAAAGACTGCTGAAGGGGAATATTTAAACTTGCATTTGAATATAAAAGAATTCTATTTTTCTAGAACTTCATAAGATAACCACTTGATTTTGTGATTCTGATTCTTTGTAATTGTCTTCAGAGCAGCCTTGCTAGCATACCTCGTGGAGTATTTGTATTTCTGTGAACATACAGCCAATCACTTTCTAGGCTTAGTTTTTTCTGTGTGCTTAGTTTCAAAACAAAAATCTTTGAAGGAAAAAGTAAAACGATGCAACTCAAAGTTTTCAGGAGGCTTCTGGTCACATTTTGCTGAACCTACCTGCCATGCTCGAGGAGAAAGCATGTGTTCTTTGACTTGAGTAGCTTCAGCAGAAAACACTTGAACTACACTTTTTCCTGATTGTAGCTGCATTTTTGCCCTGGCACTTAACTGCTTTTTCCTTCCTGTGTGATTATCAGCCTTTGTCTGCAGTGAGAATTTAATCAAAGTTGGTGTTGTATTTTGTTAAACCTTTGCATGCTTAGTTTTTTGTAACTACAATCTCCTCAGCAAAATGTGAGTTTTTTTGTTTTGTTTTGTTTTTCTTTTAAAATTTCAAATAATGCCCCTGTAAACGTTTTGCATGTTTCCTGCTGTGTTCTTCACAATCCTGTATATATACACCCTTCACCTCTGTTTTCTATAGTTGGTGCAAAAACTGAGCAATTTATTAGGTTTCAAAGCTGTCCTTTTTTGGATGCCAGACTTGTGATCATATGTTATGTAAGGACATCTCCTGTGCATTTAGACTGCTTTACACAGTATCTGCACCTTGCTCTATTATCACAGCTATGGAAAGGTCTCAGGGGGCTTGATTGCACTGTTCAGATGGTCATGGTGGCAGCGGCAGGGATACAAGTTTAACAGAAAGTTGTGGGATATTTGCATAATACTGCTTCTGAAATCCATTGGAGCTCAAGCTCTTTTGGGGTAGCCTTAATTTGTACCTCTTGTTTAATATGCGACTTGCTTTGTGAAATTTTAACACCATTAAACTCTCAGTGGATGGAAGCTTGATTGCTTTCCAGTTCTTACACTTGAAATAGCATGTCGTATATATCCCATAGAAGGAATCTGTAAGCCTAGGCACAAAACTGCTGGCTCTTTCTCCAAGTGACAAGCACAATATAACAGCACATTGGCTGTTACCTGAACAGGGTACCAACCCCGGCTCCTTTGCTCAGGGGCCTTAGCTGGGGGAATCTCCTCTATGGAGAATTTTTTTTAAATTTTGTTCTTTAATTGGGTTAGGAGTCATGCAGTTCTCTTTTTTCTTTCTTTCTTTCTTTTTTTCTTTCTGGCCTGATGAAGAAATAGGACAGATTATCCTTCTCTGGGAAACATGCTTCAGCTTTGCTGCACATATGATCTGCTTTAGAAGCTGAGATATAGTCCGGGGCTTCACAGCACCTGCAAGAAAGTCCTGTGGTAGGTGCCTAAGCACAAGGGGCGATGGGGTAGAGAAGCTATGAAGGAATTTTAACAGGAGGAAGGAATGTGAAACAAAACATCTGGAGAGTAGGAACATATAAGAGACCTATCTAGGCCATATGAAGCTTTCGTTCCATTGTTGGGACAAAAACCAGATCCCAACTCCATTGCTGGATGGGTAATCTCTCTCCGTACTTTGTCAGATAGTTTTTCTCTCAACCTTGTGATCAGCATCTCTAAGGATGAGAGTGGCTTGAAAGGGGATATAACTGCATTATCTTGGGTACAGCTGTGAGATGATTGACCTTAGGCTCACAGTCACAATGCACAGGGGTGTCTGATGGCAGGGAAGTCAAGGCCTTGCAGTGTATTAATTAATTTTGCCAATACATTTCTTTATAATGCGCATACAGTTTCATGAGAAACTCTGGAGAATCCTGTGGAAAAAAATCTCTGGAGAAAACCAAAATGCCAAACATTAGATGTTCCTTTCCTTTCTTTCCTTTCTTTGATTGTTTTAATTATTCTGTGGTGGTTTTAATGGATTTGAGACAGTAAAGCAGCAGCTGCCTTTTATTTCTAGCTGCTTTTTGTGAATAATTAAAAAAAAAAGAAAATTTACATTTTGGAAAAAAAAACCTGTGGGCTTTTTTATTGGTACAAACATTGTATTTAACACTAGGGGTTTTGTACAGTTTTTTGCCTTTTCTACTAGAAAACAATGTAAAGTGATTCACAAATGTGACAAGAAAACAAATTGCCACTATGACCAAATGTAGAATCTGTTCTGCAGTTAACAGGATTTAATCAACTCAAAGTCGTGATTCTGTTGTAGCAATGCTTTTCTTTACCCTGTTTGAACTGTTCCTTTTTCTTGTTTGATTTGCAAAACAAAATGTCTTTTTTGTGTGAAATTGTGTTGTACTCTGTAGAAAATTATGGATTTTACTTTAGTGGTTAAAAAAGAAGCACATGTTGCTTTTCTGATCACGGAGTTTGTGTAGTGGATTTAAAAATGAAAGTTTTGTTACAAGTTTGGAACGAGCGAGTATGTATTAAGGAATTTTCTTCCTTTTGTGTGTGGTTTCTTTTTGTCCCACTGGGGAACTTAAAGCTGTTTTAATTGCACAGACACACAGACAAGAAGTCATTTTGTATATGCCAAGTGTGGTATCTCCCTTTGTTTATTTGCTATTAAACTGTTTGAGAAGAAATTTCTGTGTCATCCTTGTATTTACTTACATAGAGCAGGCAAATTGGTATATTGATATCAGGGTATAAGAAAAAGGGTTGTTTAGTCTAAATGTATGTGGAAGCTAGAATAAATTGGTAATATATCATCTTTTCTGTCACTGGAGTGTTGCTTCCCCAGACTCAAAAGCTCACCTTTTTTCCCTCTCTTAATTTAAATTAATTTTTCTGAGCTTTTCACTTTCTTTAAGGTTTACTTTCCAGCTTTGAGGTAAATTGACTGAGCCAGGATCAGTTTTATCAGGGATTTTTCTGACAGACTAATGTATGAAATATAAACATATACAAGATTTGAGGGGTAGTTTATTGTACAGAAGTGTTCATCCCATAATTGCTGATTCAGCTTTCTTTCTGTTAAGTTTATCTTATTGTTTAAATCACCTTTGGAAGGCTGCCACATTTTTAAAGCATAAAAATAAACAATATATGTGGTCTGATAGATTTTTTTCTCCTAATTCCAACCGTATTTGCCATTTTAAGTGCTATTGCAAAACTTTTATGCTTTTTATTATAAGTATTTATATTGAATTCATAGACCATGAATGTGTATATATAAATATGATTATCTGTACTACAAGCAAACAACTATGGAGGCCTTCTGTACTTTGACTATATTGCAGGATGCAGTTTCTTCAAATTACTACAAAGTCTCAATTTACTGAGAGTGAATATCGGGCCAGCTGTTCTCCCTTATAAAAATGCCTGGGGGGGGGAGGCTTATTCTTTACTGCTGTATAAAGGAAGCAAAGTCCTACACCAAATAATATGAAGATTATGAGGTTTAGTCAGCTAGGGGCAAGTGTTGAGAGTTATTTTCCTATATAAATAAAAGGTCTAGCAGTTATCAAAACAGTGAACAGATGGAAACTGCCCCACCTTTGGAAAAAGGGGGCCATCCAGTCCTGTGCATAGAAAGAGCAGGAGAAAAGGGGCTGATAGTTTTGCTGCCCTGATATATGGGTGCCCTATTTGATACTAAATATTAACTGGAATTCTTTTATAACTTTTACCTTCTAATAAGCACTAAATCCTGCCATCTAATAAATATTAATAATCACTTGGATTCTTGTTCCTTGAATCAAGTTAAAATAGAAGCATGTCATGTTTCTCATTACAGTAACTTTTCTATGGGTTTGTATGAACCATTTCTGCAATATTTTTTCCTGCTAGAATAACCCCTGTAAAAGACTTTTAAAAGGTTTTAAATGAATATTTAATTAGCTTAATTTCAAATGTATGGTATTCAGTCATTGTGCCCTCTTTTGCACCATTACAAAATTCTGTGTCATCTGTTTTGTGATAATGAAACAACAGAAAATTGAACAGCTGTTTCAGAGTCATTCATAAGGGTGAGTGGAAAATGGAGGACACACTTGAATTATCAACTTGACATTGGTGAACTTATGTATGTTAATACCAAAGTGAAACCAGTGTTTGAATGAAGCAAGAACTGTATAAGAAAAGCCTCTGCTGTGCTACTTGTTTCCTGTTATTCCCCCTTGACTAAATGCTTAAAAATCAAACTTCAGATTAACCATTCAACTTCTGTTAATTATAGATATAGTTCAAGATTTCCTATTGTATTTTTGAATGAAAGGATTCTCAGACAAGGCCAGCCTGGGAATAAAGGCCCTTAAAACTCAATCTTAGTTACTAAAATATACCTTCATGGTTTTACAAGAGCCCTGATCTAGTAGGCCAGTGTTGTCCAAACTTGGCCACTTTAAGATGAGTGGACTTCAACTCCCAGAATTCCCCAGCCAGTGTAGTAGGCTGTGGCATTCTTGAATTCTAATATAAACATTTTTTTAAGAATTAAAAACTTGATTCTACTGAAATCCCAGTAACACTACTTAAGTAATTGCCATGTACTGAGATAAATCATTTTCCATATGGTTCAGCTGGCATTAAAGATTTAGACAGGGATGTACCGATACTCTTAGGGATTGGATCTGATACATTTTACAGGTATTTACCTAGCTATTAAATTCCAGCTCTTCCCAAAGTTTTTTTGTTAGGTACAAATGCCATCATGTGTAAAGAGCCATATGGCTCACGTACCAGCTCTAGCCTGGTCTACACTTGCAATAAAATGAGATAGGAATGAATTGAACTGCAGGTGGAGGAATTTCTAGTTTTTAATTCTTGGCGCATATTGCTTAATATAAAGTATTCCAAATGAAATGAACTTGGCTATAATATTCTGATAGGTAGTTTTTACAGGCACTATCTTTTTTTTTAAATACAGGGAAGTATTGAAAGCATTACTCCTTACAATCTGGGACATAATCTCATTATGTTGCATGCTTAGAGTAGTTAAATTATAAGTATTACCAAGCAGATTACATAAGAACTAAACATTTAAGATGGACAAATTTCACATTCCTAATTAGCTCGAAGGGTTATGCTATATAATGCAAGGGAGTAATAAGAAATTCTAGAAGGAAAAAAAATGCTTCTCTCTAGTTTCAAAAACAAAACATTGTGGTGGTGGTTTTAGAGTACTGACTTACACAACTGTCATTAACTGTCTTTGCACTTCCCCACAACTATTGATGTTTGATACTGAAAAGGAGCTTGGATTGCCAGCTAACATACAAACCAGCTTGATATCCAGAAATAGTTTTTTTCCACATGCAAATGAAGTTACTTGATTTTTGCAGGTAAGCTTCTCTTCCAGTACGCTGCAGCAAGGATTAATGAAAAGGTTGAAAACATTAGCTGGATTTATCACCAATATTTGAGCATAAAACTTGGATCTCATAAGTCTGATTTCCATTTTGACTCTGCTGGGAATTCTATTTTACTGTCACGTAAGCCTTCTGTCTCCCAGTATCAGTCTCTCCTATATAAGTGGGACTGTGGTTTAACAAATTTGGGGGGGTGATTCCAATAAAATGACAAATGTTTGTGTATATTCACAAGATTTCTATGCTGTCCCAGTCATAGTCTCAGAGTGGCTCACTATAAAAATAGAGAAACACATAAAACAGCATTTCAGCATAAAATCCAGTAAAGTTAAAATCACAGCAACTGCACAGATACATTGTAGCCATTGTATCTAACAACCTACGCTTTGTAAATCTGGCAGAATAGAATGGTTTTAACCCCATTCCTCAAAAAAATGGGCAGTTATCCTGCTCTTCCATAGGACCAGAGCAACTACTGAAAAGGTGTGCTTCTAAACCTTCATCTCCTCACAATCTCAGGGAAGGGGATCAGAACCATCCCTTCCCCGATCCATCACACAGTATGGGCAGACTCAAAGTACATTGTCATGAAGGTAATAAGGATGCAAACCATGAAAGGTGTTACAGGTCATCACCAGCATTTCAAATTGTACTCAGAAAGCTTTTGGTAGCCAGCATCATACCACAGCATAGATGTTGCTTTGCTAAAATAATTTTTGCCCATCAGCAAGTAGACAGCTACATTTTTAAACAATTGCAGTTTCCATATGTTTTAAAAGACAGCCCCAAGTAGAACACATTACAGTACAGTAATCTAAATGTGAGATGATAACGCTATGAATGACTGTTGTGAAAGCCTCCTATTCCAAAAGCAGATGTGGTTGGTGTACTAGATGAAATTCAGTGAGGTCCTGCTGGCATGCTTCTACCCGCTTTCAAGCAGGAACCATGAATCCAGGAGAAACCCAGTGCTCCATCTGAGGGAGTGTGACCCAATCCAGAGTCAATGCTAGAACTGACATGGAGCCAGATGATTTCTGGATCAATAGCTACTCTTGTCTTGCTGGGATTTAAATTGGATCTGTTTCATCCGATTGAATCCCTCATAGCTTCCATACACCAGGTTAGGATTTCCTCTGGGTCTCCTGCTCAGCCAAGGGTGGAGAAGTAGAGCTGGGTATTATCTGCAGTTCAATGATACTTCACCCCAAACCAACAGATGACCTTTCACGGTAGCTTCATATAAAAGTTAAATGGGAGAGAAATAAGCCCTGCAGTACCTTAGACAGAAGTGGTCATGTGCTTAACCTCTCATTACCCCAGCGTTACTGAGAGGACTCACCTGTTAGGAAGAAGTAGCACCATTGTAACAGTGCCTCGGTCCCTTAACTCTCAAAGATAGTCCAGAATCATACTGTAATCATGAGTACAATATTGAACAACAGTGAGAGACATAGCAGAACTGAAAGGCTGCACTCCCTCCTCCCTGAATTCTGCTGCAGATCATCCACAAGAGTGACCAATGCAGCTTCAGGCCCATCTTCAGAAAGGGATTCTACTTCGTCCAGGATCTTCTGTAGTGTAATTCCCACCCACCCCCACCCCCACTATCTTCTCAACAGCTGTCCCAAGAAATAGAAGGTTGGAAGCAAAGTGGAAGTTATCCAACATTGCTGACTCAAGGGATGACTTCTTCAGGAAGAGGTGCACCAAAACTTCCTTCCAGGTGGTTGGCATGACTCCCTCTTTATAATCATTTACTACCCCTAAAATGCAGTTGCCTGTCTCCTCTCTGGCAGCTCCAATAAACCAGGAGAGCAAGGATCTAGCTCACAGGGTGCTGAGCTCATACAATGGAAGAATGTCCATTTCCTCAGCTTCCACAGGCTCAAAAGAATCCCAGGTGACTTGACAAGAGATTGCCTCAGTCACCTTATTGGATCTGTCCAGCTCTGATGCATATCAGCAATTTTATCCAGAAAATAACTTGCAACCAATCACAGCAGCTTGTAAATCTGCTGGTAGATTCAAAAATGCTGCAAGAATATTATTAGTTGCTTTCATCCAAATCTCTTCATTCCACATGTTGATGCTTGTCATAGCTCCCTTTCTTTCATTTCTGCTTAGCTCCTTTTTTTCTCATTTTCTTCTTTTATGCTTCCATGTTTCATATATTCCTATGTTAATCTCTTCAAATTCTGTTCCCCAAGGTAAACAGAAGTAGCAATGAAATGTCCATAAAGTGTCTGTAGCTAGCTTCTCATGGCCTCCTGCATTCTGAAGTAAGTGTCCTTTGGGCCCATAGCACCATTTTCAGAAAAAGCTGGCTGCAGTTCAGCCATTGGAATGAATGCTGTCTTAAGAAAATGGCATACTTTTCTTTCTCTCACATTATAGAGTAAGATACACCATGCTAAGGTGGGGCTTTAGGATGAGAACTGGCAGGTGACTTGGCACAGTGAGAAGAACAGAAATACCTTAAGCTGGAATAATGGAAATTGAGAAGCAGCAGTTCATCAGCTGTTCCTCTTTCTTCCCCCAATCCTTGGTTGCCAAGAAACAGCCTGCTTTCTTCTCTCTCCTTTCTCAACCCATTCTTTATTTATCTCTGTCGTGGTCTCCCAAAAGTAGATTCTTAACTAAAAATCTCCCGGTGCTTTCAACTGTCCTTGTAAGGTAGATAGAACAATTTCCTGATTGTTCTGATGGTTCCTTTTTACATCTTTATCAGTCACGCAACATCTTTTTTGAAATGGGATTGCCAAAACTGAAACAAAATATATCAAATGTTAGTTTCTACCCTTTTCTAGTAACTGTCCTGCATGCTGTTTTTTCCGCTAATTGGTTCAAGAAAAGATGTTTCCTTTTCAGGCTATAAAAGTTCAGATCCAGCGTCCTTCATGTTTGTAAAGCTGCCTTTGCCGCCATACAAGAGCTGGCTGGATAAGCTCGTGGAAGAAAGGCTCCATTTGCCTTCTCGGATATATTTATAAAGGCAGCACAGAGGGAAGGAGATTGGCTGCTCTGGCTTGCTTTCTGACCTTGGGGGTTACCAAGTCTGACATTCCTGTGAGATCACATGACCTGGATTGGCAGGCACAGCTGTCCCCAGTAGAAGGGAGGGGCCTGGGAGGGGCCATTCCGATTGAATTTCACTCCAGCCACTTAGGCTCTTTCCTTCTTTCCTTCTTGCTGTGCTTTTCTTGTCTTCCACTTTGTTTGTGGATTGGGTTGTAGAAAGCTCTGATAGGGCAGCACCAAGGATGCTATTCTAGAAGATCAGGATGGTTGCTTTAACATTTGGGCGGGCCCTCCTTCCCATTTCCGATTGACATTCCTTCAGTCTGAACCATCCGAGACTCCGGTGGCCCTGAGCTTTGACACCATGCAATCCATCCTCCGGTTTTAGCACTAACTTCACTGAAATTGTTTCTTTTAGCTCACCTAGACAGGCCTGCTCTCCTGACAGGTTGGTATATGCAGCTCTGGAGCACGAAGGAGATGGGACAGGACCAGACCAAGCAGCAGATAGAAAAAGGACTCCAGCTGTATCAGTCCAGTCAGACAGAAAAGGCCCTTCAAGTCTGGTTGCGGGTTTTGGAAAAAAGCACAGATGCAGCTGGCAGGTTTCGCGTTCTGGGATGCCTCATCACTGCTCACTCAGAGATGGGCAGGTACAAAGATATGTTAAAGGTAAAACATTCTGTGTGGCTGCATGTCCTTTTCTCTTGCTAGGTTACAGAGAAGGTGGTGGGTAGAAAAGTGGGGCTCCAGGTTACAGTTCAGCCACAACCAAACTGGAAGTGTAGCACTGGTTGGGATTCTTTTAAAACTGCAGATATTGAAGCCCTGCCAAATTCTTACATTTGAAAATTGCCATTCTGCATTTCCACCTCCAGTCCTAGACCTCATGAGCAATCTAAATGTTTCTTATCTGCATAATGAAATATGTTGGGGGTTACGATGTTAGCCATTTGCATGCGTACCTGGGGGTAGCTTGGTTTTGCAAAGCTTGAGACGCAATATACTGTGGCTCTCCTTTATTTCATATAATTGTCCGTTGTATAAAATAACTGTAGCTAAACAGTATGTGTGTATGTATGTATGTATATACATACACACACATGTACATACATGCATACATACAGTGTGTGTGTGTGTGTGTGTATACACACACACACACACACACAGATATTCATACACACACACACGCACGTTTATACTATGCTAGTGAAGTTATGATGTTTCCAAATAGCACATCATTAGATTTTTCAGCACTATTTACCTGAATGGAGCACTCTCTTTTTTCTGCTCAAATAACTACTTTTAAAATGTGAACGTTGTCATAAATTCACTGAGAACTTGTTTTCTATTAAATCTTGCTTTGGAAGATCTTAAATTCAAGATCTTCCTATTGGGCATATACTATAGTAGAAATCTTAAATAATTTTCAAAGCTTTCTATATACATTGCATTGAATCCAAATGTCCTCTCTTCTTAAGTACAATTTCTGTTTGAGGGGTGAGTAGAGTTTTTATAAAGCAATCCAGAGATCCATGGTTGAGATGAGATGTGAATTAGGATTTTCCTTATTCTCAGCTCATTATCTTGTGGATGTAACTTTAGATCTTCTGGGAAGTTGGGATGAGAAACCTGTGGAAAATCTACAGTACTGAACTAGAAACCTGAACTCCCAACACCACTGGTATTGTAGTTTAGAAACATCCTCATATCTGGTTAAAGGTTATATTGGCTGTTAGGAAACGTGTATTGTAAAGGTTTTAAGAGGTTTATTAAGGGATAGAGGCTGGTAAGCCTGTGGGCTTTCAACAAAGGTATAGCTCAGTTAATGGGCTCCCTGATGAAAACGTTTAGGAACAGTATTTCTTGTAGAGGTAGTAGCAACTGTAAGCAGTTTTAGTATTTACATCTACATCCAAATGGGATCTACGAACATGAAACAAAAGAGAGATGTACAACTACTTTTGGAGATACTGATCAGAGATTTCTAATGTTAATCCTTCAGTTTACTAGATTTTTTTTAAACTAACCATGAGAGATTTTGCATAGAACAAAAGGATTCTATAGAAGAATCTGAGCGTTGTTTGAACAGTTGATAGCCAGGTGCTGATTAGATGACAGAAAAAAACATAAGAGGAGTTCATCCATCCATGTGTATTTTGAGGAGCATTCTGGATTGCAAATTCACATTATCAAGCTAACTTTTAGGCCAGTGTTCAAAATCCTCAACTCTTTGTTGGTAGGATGTTACAAAAAGCAGGTTGGGGAGAGGAATAAAAAGAGTTAATGTTGAAATCAGTAAGTCTGTATGTTCATAGAATGTAATGTGAGCTCCATAAATTCACAGTAGTTTGAACCTGATGTGCTGATTTGACTGCTCTCAGGACTGTTAGGATAAAGCCCATAGGTAGTCTTTTTGAAAACATAATAGGCAAGAGGATATTCTTCCAGATGCCTTGAAAGGGATTGAGTATATTCAGAATATCCACAGAGCTTTTATAAGATTTAATTTGGTAACACAGTAAAGTAGACAGGTTAAAATGGTAGGAACTGAAAGAAAAATCTATTGAGTCCTGAAATGGATTTTCTGTTTATTATAATTTATTTTTATCCAGACTTTCCTCCAAAGAGCTCAAGTGAAGCTCATTCTGTGAACTCTGTGGCCAAATGAGTATTTCAGTTCATATCTCCACAATTCTGGTGTAACAGTACTTTCTGTGCTGAATTAGCTGTTTAGTCCATTCTGGCAGATAGTTGTGAATTCATCACAGACAATTGCTTAGTAGTGCTGTGCAAAGCATTTGAAAGAGGCTCTTTGCAAAGCACATTCCAAAGAATATGGCTAGTTTAACACTTTGCATACAGGTACCCTGCTAGTACTAACACATGTGCAAAATGCCCATTTCAAATGCTTTGCATAGCCCTATTGCTGAGTAACTGGTTTATATGTTTTATCTGTAGGGTTAAGGGACTTGTCCAGGCAGTCGCCACGAATCAACACTGCTTGGAAAGCACAAAAAAATAAAATAAAAACAAGGTAGCAGCAGTAATTGTAATCACTTTGAGTCCTAAGATAGGAACAGAACAGCTGGAAGCTGACTGTGATGTGAAAGGAGGAAAAAAATGGTATTAGAAGGCTTGTAGAAAAAGGTAAAGCTATGGTTTGAGCATGCAACTCTATAAGGCCTTCTTTAATATATAAAGGATATCAGAAAAGAGAAGAAATTGCATTTTCTTCTGTGCTGTGAGAATAAGAGCTAAATATTACTTCAGAAATACTGTACAATGTACCTCTTTTCATATGATTCTCCTCTGGCTTCAAAAAACTGTTCATCAGGGTTAGGAATGTCAAGAGGAAAGGAAAGGGAGCCTTTTCTGAGCCTTCTCTATTCAGGACAGTATTTCAATTTTCTGCCAGAAGTTAACTGAAGGCTGGTTTAAAAAAGCATTTTGTTGCTGAAACCAAAAGAGACTCCTAAATATCCAGATGTTGTGGAAGAAGACTTGTCTAGTATGAGAACCAGGGATCTGTAGCCCAGATGCATTTAATCCCTTTCTTGATGATGTGCAGAAGAGAAACAAATTAATGAAACAAAGTCACCAGGACTGGCTTTGCACAAGATAGAATTCTGTATGTAAAAATAAAGAAATCAATAAGAAATAAAAGCAAGGAGTTACTTAATGTAATATTGTTACTTTATAATTATTTAGCTTGCTTACACAATTTTCCTTTTATCATCTCTAACCTTCATTTAAGTAAATAGGAAAACAACTATTTCCTTTTCCTTTTTTCTATGGATTTTTAATTAAAAATTGGATTTTTTCCCCCAAAAGTAGACAGTCAAAATCATATGCAAATAGGACACCATATTCCTTAATACTTAGGATTTGACTGCTTTCCTGAGCCACTATTTTGCACGTGGCACCATTGCTGGAGCTTAACTTTCTAGTAAAAAAAACAAGGTAGATCCCGTAAGTCTAAGCCTTCCCTCCCACAGAATAAGTCCAAATTCTCAGCTCCAATCTGGGTGTGATTCATGTGGTTGGCTCTCTTCTGAATTCATTATGGTTATATTCACAATGGAGGAATGGTTGGTGAAGATGACAGAACTAGCAGAGATGGCAAAATTAACTTGTTTGATTAGAGAAAGATCAATAACTACATTTATTAGCGAATAGAAACCCCTTATGGACTTTTTGCTGGAAAAAAAAAATGAAGTTATGATTTATGGGTTTGGGGATTAGAAAGGGTAACTTATGGAAAGAAGGAAATTATGATGTAGCCTTAGAAAGGGTAAAATATAAATGTATTTATAACCGCTGTCAAAAAGATCAGAAGCAGCTTCTTTATAAACTTTTCTTTTTTTCTTTCTTTTTCTTTTTCTATTTTCTTTTTTACTTATTCACTATTCTTTCTTATTTTCTTTGTTTCTTTTTTAATGTCTATATTGTTTTTATCTTGTTAAAAATTTATTCAATAAAAATTATATGAATTCATTATGGTTGAAGTTTACAAGCAGACTTGTTGCTTCTTAAATGAAAGAACTTCATTTAACTTCAGTTCTTTTGCTGAAAGTTTGCAGTCATGCAGATTGACACTGCCCGAGAGCTGGAGGATCCTGATTACCTTACTGAGAGCTACCTGAATTTGGCACGGAGCAACGAGAAGCTCTGTGAATTCCCTAAAACCATCTCCTATTGTAAGACCTGCCTGAACATACGAGGTACAACACTGGGCCTGCAACTAAATGGCCAGGTCAACCTCAGTATGGGCAATGCCTACCTTGGCCTCAGTGTCTTCCAAAAAGCTTTGGAGTGTTTTGAGAAAGCTCTGCGATACGCACATAACAATGATGACAAGATGCTTGAGTGTCGTGTCTGTTGCAGTCTAGGAAATTTCTACACTCACCTCAAGGTGAGTATTGCTGAAATGACAATGGAAGAGAATTTTAAGCATTTCCCTATTTCTAGGAAAGTTCATCACCCTGAACATTAGCATTGCTTATTTTGGTGTAAATTTGAACAAGCTTATTTTTTTAAACATTTTTCACTTACATGTGTGAATATTAGACCCAAGTTAGGAAAAAGCAGAATCTTTTTTCAAAATTAGTATCCAAATTAGTCTTTTAAAGAATAAAAATGATCCCTATAGAAGAGAATATATGTAGCTCAGAATTGAACTGTGGAGTCCTTGGTGCTCTCTGAGCTTGGTTGTTTGCTTCCAGAAATTTCATTACCCAACCAGGTAACAGCATCAGTGCTAGTAACATCAGGGAGCAAAGCCCACACTCACTAGTACTGATGATGTAACCTAGTTGGGTAATGAAACACTTGCAAGCAAACAACCAAGCTCAGAGAGTGCCAAAGACTCCACAATAACAATGATGTTCTTTGGGGGTGGGATGGAAAGTAAGGCTGGGGATTTTCCTCAGTATCAAGGTGAGTTATAAGTCTTTTTTTCCTTTGGCAGCATTCTGAAATGATTCACAGAAATGCATATGATTGCAGTTGAATATACATGTAAAAAGCAACTATTTTATAAATGCTTCTATTTATAGAACTCAGAAGAGAACTATGAATAGAACTATTCAACTTAGAATCTTTCTTTTAGTTAAGATGACATTGTCAACATGTTTAAAAATAGAGAATCAATCTAAAGAAAACTAAACTGAATTCACTTAAAACTCCAAATTACCAGAATGTACAAATGAAAGCTTTGCACAAAGAAAAGAGCAAATTTCCAGTGTCTCTCACCAATAGTCATTTTTCAATCTTCTCATTATGAACTCAAAGGAAGCATGAGAATGACTTGACTTGTCTTAACAGAGACTGCAGATATATAGACCATACCTTTACTACTTAATGTTACCCAATTTGTCATACTGAACCCTCGTTACACATTTAGAGAATGCACATGTATTTACAGTAATATCACTGGTTCATTTTTTAACTGGAAAGAGATAAGTAATGGGGCGGGAGCAGTCCTATATTCCAAAGAGTTCACCTTTCCCAAACTCTTTATTGATGCTTTTTATAAAAGCAGGTTGAAACCATGGCTCTTCCCATCGTAATTTTTAAATCAATCAATCTAGGTTACAAGTTGTCATGAACATTATTCCTTACTGGATTTATATCCCACCTTTTTACCATAGAAAAATGGTGCTCAAAATCAATGAAAACAATTTAGACTTCATAACTGTAAACTTCAAACAATCATAGCTTTGACCATTTTTGTAGTCTTTTTGTATCTAATCTCCCCCTCTCACCCCCACCCCCACCCCTTGCTTCTTCCTCTTCTTCTCTTTTCAAGGACTATGAAAAAGCTCTGTTTTTCCCGTGCAAGGCAGCAGAGCTGGTGAATGATTATGGAAAGGGCTGGAGTTTAAAGTACCGAGCAATGAGCCAGTTCTACATGGCTGTAGCCTATCGGAAGCTGGGGCGCTTGCCAGATGCTATGGAATGCTGTGAGGTACAAGCATGGCTTCTTGGAGAGCGGGGTGGTCTACTGGGTAAAGTTAACGGGCTCTCCAGTTTGGAGTGGTATGTCAGTTGCATCACTTTCTGAAGAAGGCAGATTTGGCCACAGTGAGCCATGCTTTAGTCACCTTTTTTGTTTAGAGTGTTGCAACGAGCCAGTTAGTTTCTGGTGTATGTTTTGTTGGCCATATTACAGCCATCTTCCAGCAACTGCATCAGCTGCCAATTTCTTTTTATATACAACTCATTCTTGATTATAAAGTCCCAGTGTAGGGCAAAAAAATTGAAAGACGACTTTATCCTCTATAAACACCAGTACATACCACTGTCAAAAGATGCTATTTTTGTAGGAACACAGGTTCTTCTCTTCAGTGGATGAAAGTGGGTTTTGAACTGCAAAGGAACCCAATAAAACTTTGAAGCAGTGGTAAAGTATTTCAACTATTTGAGGAAGGTCCAAAGCTGTTTGTGTTCTGCATAACTTATCTCTTCCTTCAACCATTTATTTTTTGAAACAATTTGGGAGAAGGGATGCTGTCTAATGCGGGTTGGAAACAGGACAAGATGTTCTTTTCTTCACTCAGATTCCTGTTTTGCAGAGCAGTCAGAATTTAGACCTTAGGATGTGATAAAAGTTCAAATTGTGACTCTGCAAGCTTGTCTTACTAGGAGTCAATGAAGATTGCCCTTCAGCATGGAGATCGTCCTTTGCAAGCACAGTGCTTGCTCTGCTTTGCTGATATCCACCGCAGCCGTGCAGATGTACAGGTATGACCCTCCCCTATGAAACAGTATGAGAAGGGCAGTAATGGACAGCAACTGACACCTTTTCTTACAACCCAGACAGCTTTTCCCCGCTATGATTCCTCCATGAGCATCATGACTGAGATTGGAAACCGTCTGGGACAAGTTCAAGCGCTGCTTGGTGTGGCCAAGTGCTGGCTGATTCAAAAGGAAGTCGACAAGGTCAGTAATAGGCTGTAGTAAGAAACTGATTAGATTCATTTGCATTTTTATGTGACACTAAGATGTGCTCCAAAATGAATCGTGTTTTTTTCTGGGCACAGCCTTTCTGTCCATACAGTAAAATCAACACCGCAGATACAAATGTTCAGCATGTATTTTAGGCTAAAACTGTTTATCCAATGTACCTTTTGATCTGCAAGATGAACACACTAGGTGTGTGACGCAGTTATCTCTAAACAAATAAATACAGTGGTACCTCAAGTTACGAACTTAATCCGTTCCGTGACTCTGATCGCAACTCGAGTTGGTCGCAACTCGAGGTAAATTTTCCCATAAGGTTCAATGTAAATACGGTTAATCCGTTCCGCCCTCCGAATTTAGTCACACCACGAGGCAAATTTCCCCATAAGGTTCAATGTAAATACGGCTAATCTGCCCTCCGAATTTGGTCGCACCACGAGGCAAATTTCCTCATAAGGTTCAATGTAAATACATACAAAGCCTTATTCTTGCCAAGCCTGCTCTGCATTTTCTTTGGAGCCATGCTGACAAGCACACCAAAAACCTTCCAAACGCCACAAAACACACCACAAGCCTCACCGAATGTCTCCTTGCTACCGCGATCTCGCCCACAGGAAGCCGCGACTGCGTGGCAGCAGGGCAAATGGCCGCGGATCCGGTTCGTAGCTCGAGGTGGAGTTCGCATGTCGAGGTAAATTTTTGGGGCCGGAGCTGGTCGTATCTCGAAAAATTCGTAAGGAGGGGCGTTCGTAACCCGAGGTACCACTGTAAATGGAGTAGTGCTGGGGTTCATCAAGGACTGCCTTAATAAATATGGTTTGCTCATTGTGGTCTAAACATCTAGAAATGATCTACTGAAAGTTGCTTCTGCATAAGATATGCTGCCCCCAGAGATACACATGCTGCTTCCCTTCTGACATTGCACTGAAAACCATTCTTTATCAGTAGGCCTTAGGCCCAGAATGAGAAACTGTGGGCCACCCAGCTAGTTTAGGGCTATGATTGTTTTAATGTGGATGAGGAAGGGTTTTTATTAGGGTTATTAACTATGACCTGTACACTGTCTAGAGTCCGCTGATAGAATATATATTTATATAAATGTAAATATAAATAGTTATGTATATTTTTGGTACCCCCAAATCTTGACTCCTGGCAACTTCATAAACACGTCTACGCAGTTTTCTTGGAAGCACTGTGGAAGTGGTTTGTCATTACCTTCTTCCTGGATGTTTTTCAAGTTCCTGGTGTAGGGCTGAGAGTGACTGACACAAAATCACACATCTGGCTTCTATTCCTGTGAGAGGACTAGAACTCATGGTCTCCCTGCTCCTAGTCCAGTGCCTTTAATCACTACAGCAAACTGGTTCTTGTTTATGTATATATATTTATGTATATATCTTTTTATAGAATATATACATAAATATTTTTGAATATGCACTGTATTTAGACATTATAAAATAAAGGGAGTAGACGTTTCCTAGTACTTTCTAGACTTCCAGGGATTAGGTTAGTGCAGTTCTCCCCATCTTGGCACCCCCTGTACCTCAGCTACTGAGTCTCATATCACAGATTCAAGCAACAAGTTCCTTCAAACCATCACATATTTCAAGATGCCTTGAACCTTACATGCCTTGGCACCTCACTCTCACCATAAACGCTTCATGGCATAAAGCCTGATTATTTGAGGGGCCACCTAGTTGTGCCAGTTTTTGCCTGTCCCATACAATTAGACCATGTGGATACACTCCAAATTTGTTTGGTTAAACAGGGCCATCTGTCAGGACCCAGGAAGCATGCCTTTTTAGTTGTAGCACTTGCTCTCTAGAACAGCATCTCTCCCCTTCCAGAGATTTGCATGGCTCCTACTCTGATGATGTTCAAGATATCTTTGAAACCCTGGCTTTTCCTCCAGGTCTTGGGTTAGTATGGGTATTGAGCCCCTCTAGGATTGTATTTGTTTTTTTCTGGATGCACATGGCTTGCATTCTTACTGTTTTATTGTTGTATTGTATTTTAATGTTTGTAAGCTGTCGAGAAGCTTATGGAGTTGAGTAGCCTCTAAATCAAATAAATATATGTTCTGCTTTCTACAGGCATTAGAAAGTATTGAGAGGGCTCATGAGCTGGCAGAAGGAGTAGGAAACAAAGTAAGTTGTCCCATCTGCAATTTTTTTCACTATATTCATGATAAGCCATCTGTTCTATTTAATATGTGTATATGTATGTATGTCATAATTTTGCCTGATAACAGGCCTCCAAAATGTAATTACACAAGTATTATGCTGAATCAGTAATAACCTACTAGAATCATGAGGAAGGGGTGGACAGTGGTGGCCTATACAGTGGTACCTCGGGTCACGAACTTAATTCATTCCGCGACTCTGGTCGCGACCCAAATTGGTCGTGACCCGAGTCAAATTTTCCCATAAGGTTCAATGTAAACATGGTTAATCCGTTCTGACCCCTACGAATTTGGTCGCCAACCGATTTTGGTCACGACCCGAATCAAATTTTCCCATAAGGTTCAATGTAAATACGGTTAATCCGTTCTGAACCATATGTTGTTGTTTTTTTAAACCACAAAAATATGACACAAAGTACACTACAGTACAGTACGAAGAGAGAGAACGCTAACCTTGCTCGAGGCAACTTCTGGCGTGGAGGACAGGAAGGCGGGTGGGGAGGCGGTTATTGCTTGGAGGGAGAGTCCCCCTCCTTACAGGAAGCCACGACCACGTGTGTCAGCAGGGAAAATGGCCGCGGATCCTGTTTGTCACCCAATGCGGAGTTCGTGAACAGAAGCAAAACTTTGCGAACGGTGCTGTTCGTGACCCGAATTGGTCGTGAACAGAAGCGTTTGTGACCCGAGGTACCACTGTATTTGTGTTCCAACCCTTTAGATGTTGCCGATGAGGTTCTGTCAGTCATCAGAAAAATAGCTCTCCTATGAGGGTTAGCAGAATGGAAAGGTACTACCAGATGTTTTGATTCTGGAGAGGTGGGGCATCTTCTAATCTGGAATACCTGCAGCTCTTTTCTGACTTTTCTGAATGGCAAGGTGTTTAATTATGCCTTTGGAAAGATGATGGCAGAAAATACCACACCTTAGCCCAAAGATCCTGAAACATTTTGAACCTGTGGTATTTCAGAGCATCAGGGATGTCCACACAAAATCAGGTCTCACACTGGGAAATCCAAACCGCAGGCATTCAATGTTGCTAGCATTATTCATCTGGAACTCTTCAGAAGGGAATATTTTGCAGAGTATACAATTAAATAAATATGAAAAGGAAGTGCTTGCTGAATGAATAGGATAAAATGGTAATCAATGGATGAAATCACCCATTTTTCCCCAGAGTTCTATAGCAGTCCAAATAGGAATTATAAGAAGCACAATTGGGAAAAGGAGGCAGCAGATGGCCAAAGAAAAGGAGGATCTGTCTGACAGTTGGTGAGCTTCTGCTAAGTAAAATAAGAGGAAGAAGCATAAGGGGTGAGAAAAGAACATCACATTTCAAAAGCTTAAAAGACGCAATGTTTGGGGGAATCAGGAACTAGGATCCATAGAGTGCCTCCCTTGTAATATCCTTTTCATGTGATTGTTTTTCTCCATCTTCTCTTTTATACAGCTTGGCCTACTGAAGGTTCACTGCCTGTGTGAAGGGATCTATCGCACAAAGGGTCAGCAGAGGGAACTTCGTAATCATGTGGTAAAGTTCCATGAATGTGTTGAAGAAATGGAACTCTACTGTGGCATGTGTGGTGAATCCATTGGTGACAGAAACCACCAGCTCCAGGCATTGCCCTGCTCCCATGTCTTCCATTTAAAGTAAGGGACAAAAGGGGTGAATGCAAACCATATTGGAATAAAAGAAAGCAAAAATCTAAAGACAAAAAAGGGGGATGTAATTCCTCAAGAATGGATGAAACTAAGAAGTTCTGTAGTAGCATTCATGGCTTTAAAAATCCTTTTTACCACTCCATTGAAACAACTCCTGAAGGCTACCTACCTCTGAAGCTTTTATCCTTGAAGCTGGGATACTTTTCCCAAAATTGATTTTTAATCTACTACTTAGACCTTTCTCAAGAATACATCATTTTATCAGGGTCTTAGCTGGCTTCTCAGATCCTTACAATCCAATTTTAATGAGTTCTGATTTAGGCATAATATCTGTATACTTAGAAGTTAGTTTTATTGGATACTTACATCGTTCTGAATCTGGGGAACATGCTTGAGAGTCAGACTCACAAAACTCACAACCCATCGAGCCAAACAGAGTATCAGCTGTAGTTAACAACTTGCCAATGGCCCTGTTTATACTGCCTATCCAAGAGTAGAAAAATCAGGTATATATTAAGCATGCAGCAGAATGTGACAGGTG
The DNA here is from genome assembly GCA_030867105.1 of Liasis olivaceus. Classification (NCBI taxonomy): domain Eukaryota; kingdom Metazoa; phylum Chordata; class Lepidosauria; order Squamata; family Pythonidae; genus Liasis; species Liasis olivaceus. Next base: position 69,087,169 of record CM061349.1, read on the forward strand.
GTCAGAAGCTGCATTTAACTAGATGTCACAAGTTGTCCAGTCCTGTGCTACGCAATGTGATCGAATATGTGTTGCAATTCTTCCCTTTTTCTCTGGTGCTTTCTCATTCTCTCAGTCATTTTGCGTTAGAAAGCTGAGAGCTAGAAAAAAACAAATTACTGTAGACAGTATTAGAATCTCAGGGATGTTAACAAATGTGGGTTTCCATTTAAAACATGCACCTGAAGTAACATTCAAATGAAAACCAACTCTTAATACTATAACATGCACACAACGTGTATATGTCACATGTGCGTATACTAGATACTATATACTATGCTGAAGTATTCACCAAGCACTGGCATTTTTGTTTCCTGCATCACTTGAACACCCAGACTGTGCAGGTTTTCCAAAATATTATCAGCTGCATGTAATAAATAGCCCTTAACAATTCCTCTTCTGGGTGTAGAATCCATGGACTTAACAATTGAATTGGGTTGAAAGGTAATTTGACCACTTTTCTGTATAAAAGAGCCAGTATAGAACGGTAGTTAAGGCATCAAACTGGAATCAGGGAGACATGGACTGAGGTCCATTAACTATGGAGCTAATTGGATGCCTTTGGGCCAGTTCCCTTCCTCAGCATAACCTACCATGTAGGGCTGTTGTTAGGATAAAATAAGGGGAGATTTGCCATGTACCCTGCCTTGAATTTTCTAAGAAAAGACAGGATCTAAATGTAATATTGTTGTTATTACATTACCCTTCCTGTTCATGCACTCAACTGATAGAGTAGCCCCATTCCTCCTTGCAACCAAACCAAAACACACATTCTCATTTTCACTGGCACACCCTCTTTGTAGAAAATGAAGCCAACCTGCTGCCCACTTTTGCTATTCAACTTGCTACACGCATGTTGCAAACAAGGCAAAATATAGAAGTGCCACAAACTGAACACAAATATTTCACTTGCCCATCCCCACCCCATACCCTCACGAACAAAGCAGGAGAATTGGATCAATGTCTTGTCTGGAAGCATCCAGAAAACCATGATGTAACAAGTCAGTCAGAGCTAGGTTTTTATTGAGAAACAGATTTTAAAATCCCAGTGGAAAGAGCAATTAAGTTGGATAGAAACAAGAGTTTTCAGACTGTTTGTGAGTAATTCAATCCCATGTTATTAATGAGTATATAAATTGATAGAAAAAAGTTATTTTAAAGTTATATTAATGAAACTGGTGATTAGGCAGACAAAGAAGAATATTGACGTTTATTATATAGCAGCACCTAGGGCGTATTACAACACATGCTAGTAGAGTAAGGGAGGGCCTTGATTGATGATGAGCTGACTTTGTGCCTTTTAACTGAATTTACAGCACGGGTTCCTAATTCTCATCCGATTACTGTTTGTAGTACGGCGGGGGGGGCGGCAACTGCAGCTTTATTTGTACATGCTTTGCTAGCTTCACACCTACATTGCAATTAAGTCACATGGTAGATGTCCCCATGTCCTCTTTCTGTCACTTCATCTTAGTCCGGAACAGTGCCATTCAGGTTGTTCTGGACCTTCCAGACTATTCCCATGTCTCATTATAGCTCAGGGCTCTTTGTTGGCTCCCCATTCAAGCCAGAGCCCAGTTTAACTACTGGTCTTTGTGTTTAGAGTTCTTGGGTGACAAGCCTGCCAGTATCAGTCTCTCCTTATTTCTCCCAACATTCCTGCTTGCTCCATGTGATTCTCTGAACAAGGCCTCCCTCCAGAGTTGTGGTCTCCAGGTTCCAATTTTCAGGGGCCTAGCCTTGCAAACTCTCAGATCAGCTCCCTCCTTCCCTTTGTGAAAATGTGATGGCTTTAAAATAAAACCCTTTTTATTTGAATTGTGAGTTAGTGTAGAGCCTGGTTATCCTACCCTATCTCCTTAGTTTTAGCAGTTCCTACTGTAGGTTAATACTTGTTTTAATTTAATTATAGGTGTATACACACTTAGCCTTATTGCACAGTATTGTTTGAACTATGTATGGTGGATGTGTTTTAGTTGTTAATCTTTAATGGTTTGGCTATTAAGTTAGGGACCAATTTTATTGGATGGACCTTTTAAATTACAGTACTTTTAATTTGTACTGTGCATAATAAATATTATTATTAGGAATTGATAACCTGTGTTACCTATCAACTGAAATAAATATATAGAATCATAAAAGCAGAATGTAAATAGATTCCACATCAATCTCTGTTTGGATTGAAATAATTGCTTCAAACAAAATGCCTAAAATTAACGGTGAGAAATAATCTGTTGAGATTTAACTCTGCTACATCATGAGAAGTGATGGGGATGAGGCATGTTGGCAGATCAGATAAATGAAGAAGCACCATGTTTATAATTATGCAGGAGAACTAGAAAAATGTTGATTTATTTATCCTGCTTTTCTTTTCAATTGCAACACTCAATCTGAGTAAAGGAATAGCTTGGACAGCCTTTTGTAAACAAAGAGCTGTCAAGGCCTACATTGCAAGGAAAATAGCAAATGAACTCATGGATTAGTGCTTTTGCCAACCAGTGTGTGACAGTGAGGCTAACTTTAGAGTGTACTAAATAGCACTGCAAATATTCAGAAACAAAAATACTTCTGTGAACATGTTGATTTGACCATGACAAATAGTGAATAATTATTTATAAAACATATATTTTGCAATAAACATATTGTTGCAAAGTTGCTCAGCCTTCTTCTGTAAAGAAAACATGGTCTGCAACAGTTCTGGAAAACAGTAAAATGAAACAAGTAACTACTGCCTTTAAAATGAAGGTCAGATTTGTGGCAAAATGCTCTGTGAAGAATGTTCATTGCTTAACATGTTAATCATTGCCCGTTGAGAAAAATGAGTGAAGATTAATTCCATTGAGAAGATCTAGTTCATAAATAGGGAATCTTCAGCCCATTGTCGTATGTGGCCCCACAGAGGCCCTGCCCTATATGAAGAGAAAGTTATGAACAACCACTCTTTGCCTATCAGTACCGTATCAATATTTTAATTCTCAGGAAAATGGGTAGCCACCTTACCATTCATTAACAGGTCATCAGCAAGAGGATCAAGACATCACCCTAAGGAACTTAGAGATAAATTGGGTACTAATGTATCCATCTACCAGGTTTTCTGTCACCTAAACCAGTTTCTTCAATAAATCTAGTTAAAAAAGATACTACGAGAATCTTGATTTTGGTTGTAAATGGCTGCAGAGAGTCTGACATTAATTTTGACAACACATCTACTCCCCTTAGGGATAGAGGTTAATTTCACATTACTGACCTAGACCATGGTAACCAAACCACTGGGAACATCACTGACTATCAAACAGGTCACCAATGCCGTATTTCAACACTAGCTACAGAAAAAATGTGCAGATGTTTTGTGCTTGTAATATTTTGCAAACTGCCACCCTTTTTCCCGGGCTCTGAGGAAACCCTTACAAGTACAAGAAAAAAAGTAGTGGTTCTTTTTCTTTTTCTCTTTCTCTCTCTCCAGAGAAAAAGGGCTGCCCTGAAGAGGGATTTTTGATCAGGCTTACTATTGTGAGCTGCCCAGAATCTCACAAAATGGATGGCGCACAAATATTGTAAAATAAAATTAAATAATAATAAATAATAAATTAATCAGGAATGGGGGCTTTGAGAAAAGGGAGGAGGCTGTTCCCCCTTAAGACCCACTCATTGAGATGTCTTGGAGTGCAATTGAGCCCCTTCAGGCCATATTACATTCCCATCCTAGTTTAGCTGGTATACAGCTCTGGGGTTAATCTGCTAATTTTTATGTGGTGAGGAAATTCAATGCAAGAAGAAAATGCATTGGATCCAGAGTGCTTTGTTACTAGGTCTCTTTGAAATCAGAACAAATTATTTATCATTCTAGTCCTACTGCAATCAAAGACACTCAAATTCATCAAATTTTATCCTGCATTTCAACAGGACATATTGCTGAGTAAACATGCCTAAATTTGTACTAGAGAACTGGGTTATCCCCAAGTAGTTTGGGAATACATAGTTTAGTGGATTGTGGAAGAGAGGAAGGGAAAGTTCCTCGTTGCTCATATAACTATTAATTTTTTAAAATGTAAGTACTTAAAAATCTTTAAGAGACCAATTGTCACAGTAATATTTATATATTATCCTTAAAGCACAAAAAAGCAGCAGTTAAAATGATGTTCATATTATTGGTTCCCTTCTTGAAGTAATCAAACAATTGTAAAAATAAAATAGTTATCAATGGAGGGGTTTATTCTTCAAATACTTTCAAGCTAGTGAATTCCAATTAAATTATAACTATTTCAGTTATCACTTCATGTTTATTTTAATCATGTGTTTTAATTATACTTTTCTATGCTGTATTTCTTTTTAGGAACAGATAGGCAAGCTACCCTTAAAATATTAATGTTAAAGAATATATTATGAGTGCTTATTTAAAACACTCACTTCCATGAACAATGCAGGAGATCACAGCAGAAAAAGTTACAACACCTCCATCAGGATTTGCAATATAAATTTGAGCATTACTCAGACTCCTTCCTAAGATATCCCCTACTTCTTTTCTACTGCAGGTGCCTGCAGACTAACAGAACACGAGGTTGCCCCAACTGCCGCCGCTCATCAGTTAAACCAGGGTTTGTGTGATCTGCTGATGAATTGGTGATTTAAGGAAATTCATCCGGTAGGCGTGAAAAGGCTGACCCCTGGAGCAGTTCTGTCACATAATATGGAGATGAAATCCATCATGTAGACATAAGATCTCCTGCAGAATTGATGGAAAATGTGGACCTAAATCTTGTCATGACATTTCACACATCTGAGTTGTGAACATCTTCCAGGAGTTCTCTATCATCTTCTTTTTCAAAGCCAGTTACTACAATAAGCCAACTTTGTTCCTTCCAACGACTTGTTAGCTTGGCCTTCCACAATCTCAATTCTATTTTAATTTTTATTTCCTGCTTCTTTCGATAGCTTCCTTCAGGGCCAACTCTGACACTCACACCCCATTTCTTCTTTTTATTCATTCCTCATGGGAAACAAAATGATCCTGCCAACATAATGCTGTTTCTTGGACTGGCACAGCACTGCTTTCTTGTAGGCATGGTGACAACTACTCTTTTCCAGACATTGATTGAAGTTACTTCAACTTAACATTCTGATTGATATTCTTCATAATTTATATTGGTATTTAAGCCAACCATTAAAGATTAACAACTAAGCCATTCATAATACGTCTTTCCATTTGCAAAGAACATTTCCCAACATGATGCTCTCCAAATAAGTTCCAGAATTTCCAGGGAACATGGGAATTCTGGGAGTCCAAATTGTCCAGAAGGAGCCAGATTGCGGAAGCTAATACAGGTGAAACTCGAAAAATTAGAATATCGTGCAAATGTTCATTTATGTCAGTATGGCAACTCAAAAGGTGAAACCAATATATGAGATAGATGCATTACATGCAAAGTGAGATATGTCAAGCCTTACTTTGGTATAATTGTGATGATTATGGAGTACAGTTTATGAAAACCCCAAATTTACAATCTCAGAAAATTAGAATATTACATGACATCAATAACACAAGGATTGGAAATAGAACAATATCGGACCTCTGCAAAGTATAAGCATGCATATGAACTCAGTACTTGGTTTGGGCCCCTTTTGCAGCAATGACTGCCGCAATGCGGCATGGCATGGATGCTATCAGCCTGTGGCACTGCTGAGGTATTATGGAAGACCAGGATGCTTCAATAGTGGCCTTCAGCTCCGCTGCATTGTTCGGTCTCATGTGCCTCATCTTTCTCTTGGCAATGCCCCATAGATTCTCTATGGGGTTCAGGTCAGGCGAGTTTGCTGGCCAATCAAGCACAGTAATCCCATGGTCATTGAACCAGGTTTTGGTACTTTTGGCAGTGTGGGCAGGTGCCAAGTCCTGCTGGAAAATGAAGTCAGCATCCCCATAAAGCTCGTCTGCGGAAGGAAGCATGAAGTGCTCCAAAATCTCCTGGTAGACGGCTGCGTTGACCCTGGACTTAATGAAGCACAGTGGACCAACACCAGCAGATGACATGGCTCCCCAAATCAACACAGACTGTGGAAACTTCACACTGGACTTCAAGCATCGTGCATTGTGTGCCTCTCCATTCTTCCTCCAGACTCTGGGTCCTTGGTTCCCAAATGAGATGCAAAAGTTGCTCTCATCAGAAAAGAGGACTTTGGACCACTGGGCAACAGACCACTTCTTTTTTTCTGTAGCCCAGGTAAGACGCTTCTGACGTTGTTTGTTGTTCAGGAGCGGCTTGACAAGAGGAATACGACATTTGAAGCCCATGTCCAGGATCCGTCTGTGTGTGGTGGCTCTTGATGCACTAACTCCAGCCTCAGTCCACTCCTTGTGAAAGTCCCCAACACTTTGGAATGGCCTTTTCCTGACAATCCTCTCCAGGCTGTGATCATCCCTGCTGCTTGTGCACCTTTTTCTACCACACTTTTCCCTTCCACATAACCTTCTATTGATGTGCTTTGATACAGCACTTTGGGAACATCCAACTTCTTTTGCAATTCCCTTTTGGGGCTTTCCCTCCTTATGGAGGGTGTCAATGATGGTTTTCTGCATAACTGTCAGGTCAGCAGTCTTTCCCATGCTTGTGATTCCTACTGAACCAGCCTGAGAGACCATTGAAAGGCTCAGGAACCCTTTGCAGGTGTTATGGATTCATTAGCTGATTAGAGTGGGACACTTTGAGCCTAGAATATTGAACCTTTTCACACTATTCTAATTTTCTGAGATTGTGAATTTGGGGTTTTCATAAGCTGTATGCCGTAATCATCACAATTATACCAAAGTAAGGCTTGACATATCTCGCTTTGCATGTAATGCGTCTATCTCATATATTGGTTTCACCTTTTGAGTTGCCATACTGACATAAATGAACATTTGCACGATATTCTAATTTTTCGAGTTTCACCTGTATGTCAGATTCAAGAGACTGTGATGTCCCACCTGCCTCTCAGCAATGTGCCTCTGTCTGAATGTCTCTGTTTTCAGTGTACAGATGTATCCTTGGGGTTCTTCTGAAAATGTCTGATATATTTGGTTTGCTTATGTTCTCACAGAACATTCAATTTCTGCATGGGACTGGGAAAAAAATGCTTTATACAGTCCCAGGGAATGTTTCTTGCATTGTATTCCTTTGCCATTGTCTTGTAATGTTATATAGGCAGTGATCGGTCCTGTCATGGAATTGTCAGCAATATATTTATACTTTCTATAAACTGTTTATACTGGAATAAATCAAGTCATAGCCTTACTTACTTACTTACAAGTCAATGTTTCCCCTTATCTTTTTAAAATTGCAAAAAGAAAAAAAAAGATTCATAGTGACTAAGTAATATATTATTAGTAACTGTCACCCTGATCAAAAATACAGTATCATAACATTCTGTGGAGAAGCTATTTTAGGAGAGTGGGAAGAACATTATAAGAAATTCTAAATGTTGGTTGTGGGGGATATATCACAGCTTGTTTCTTAGTCTTATATGAGTAGTCTGCAGACATTAAAGATAAGGCTCTTTGCAACAATCCTGATTTTTGTTGCCATCTCGCTGGTCTAGCTCAATTCAGCTTATTTTAGTTTTCATAATAACTCAAACTGGTGGGTGGAAAGAAAGATGAAAAACATTCTTGTTTCTATATAATATGGCAAACTCTGTATTGTTCCTTTGTACAGCTATACAGAAAAATCACTGAAAAATATTTTACTGAAAGCACATTTTAAACTCCAAGGACTAACCAATTATGATGTTACATTAGGGAACGAAGGTGAGATCTTGAAAATGGTCTCTACCCAATGAGCAAAACTAAAGTCTTACCTTTGCTTATAATGCTGTCCGAAGTAAATATTTCTCTAAGTCCTAAGTGGAACTTACTTCTGAATAACTATGCTTGGGATTGCACTGTACCAGGAAAACAAATGAATTATCTTTTTTTCTAATTGCAATGAAAGACTAGTAAACAATTAGACTTGGGCACACGTAAGGAGATTTGTCTGATAACTAAGATTTACCTGTAATGATACAGATTTCCTAGTAACTCATACAGCCTTTCTAGTGTGTTTTCTATTTGTATGTGTTATGTCAATAAGGAAGTTTTGAGAAGACAGCCACAGTAGTAGAAATACCTATGCCATTCTTTCTCATGTCCATATTTCATTCAGGAAGCCAGCCCTTTCAAAAGAGTCCAGCTGAAACCAGAGAGATGCATGAGTGGCAGTACAGAGCAGCCAATTCCTTTAAAAAGGGTGTAACTACTTTCAAGGGACCTCTCTGGATGTAAGTGGGAGGAGAAATGTTTGGCTGCTGCATTGGAGAAGACAATGGAAAGTCTGAAGAAGGAAGAAAGAGGAAGAAGTACATAAGACTGGGGGCAGGAGGCTGAGAAGGAGTGGTGAGGTCCAGGGTGGCGGATTCAACAACATAACAATTTGGTAGTGAAGAGGGGCAGAGCCTCTAGTGAAGAATTTTGGCTGTGGAATGCCTAGAAGGATGACAACCAAGCCATCATGGAGATCCCAGGAGTGCTGGCCATTTGGAGACAGCCCAAAAGCACTGGCAGAGAAGGGCCAAGGATGGATGTTTGGGTACCCAGGGCATCATCAAGACAAAGGCAGGCTTAGAAGCCACAAAATGCTAGGGAGCCAGAATAGGTCAGAGAACTAGGAGCTGGAGGGATGCAAGCAGAATTCAAGAGGCCAGGTGTTGGAAGAAGAAGCATGGGAAGAAGACATTAGTGGGGGCTCAAGAGAAGGAACGGGGTAGAACGCCAGTGTAAGGGAAATAAGAATATTTGAAATAAAATATGTATGAAATAAAAGCAGAAATGAATTGAACCAACTGGGATATAAAGGTCAAGAATATAAATAGAAGATAAAATAGAAAATTAAGAATTACATCTTAGAGGGGATTAAAATCTAAGAGAATAAAGAAAAGAGTTAATAGACCATAGATTAGCTTGAATCAAACTAGGTAAAAGTAAACTAGGTCTGATAAATTAAGCTACAGTATCACTGCAGGGAAATTAAAATAATAATAAGACTATAGCAGAGAAACAAAGTATAGAAATAAAAAATACGAAATCATATTTTATAGTATAAAGAACAAACGTATGAAAGATAATAGAAAAAATAAGAGCCATGGAGTGAGATAAAAGTAATGATTAAAGTATAGCTGAAACGGTATAGTAAAAGTTCAAAGTTTTACTTGGCAGAATCTTGTCCGTTTGTTGGAAATCCATCCCTACTGTGATTGAGTTGTGGATGAAGATCTGTGAACATTTATAAATCCACCAGGTTCACAAACTGTCACCAACAGATAAACTCACTTTTCTACTTCTGATTCTTGATGTCTAAGAGTATACAATCACTGTTATTGGGAAAGGGAGAAATCAGAATTCAGCCCCCACCCATAGAAAGCTTTGTTTTCTCCCTAATGAGCCACCATCTTTGTTTTGCCTAGGTTTGTACCATCCCTGAACCTGAAACACCCTTACTAAGTCTCCCCTATCATGATACAGAGAGCCTACTAACTTGCATAAATGTTCTAGTGTATTTTCTAGTTCCATGTGTAGGCAGCCATTTCGTTCATTGGACCTAACCATTTTTTTTTATTACTATTGATGCAGTACAGCAGAAAAGCAGGTGATTTACATTAACTATTCATTCTTTAATGTTAATATAGTCCCTAATAGGAAATGCATTGATTTTGTGTTATGTACTTAATAAGGAAATTAACATACTTCTTTACATAACAAACTGTCTCCAATCCTGTAAGCAGTTTTAAGATAAAACTATCAGATTTTGTGATCAGTTTCTCACCTAATTAAACAGCTGAAAAGTACTCTGTAGAAAATACAGATACCAATCTAGTGTTCTCCAGATTTATTGGGGCGACAACTCCCAAGACTACTAAAAATACAAGCTTTCTTGCTACAGTTCTGTGAAAACATATTTATCCCTCTTATCTGAATGTTCCAGATTTTTGCATGGCTTTGCCACTAAATGCTATCAGCTTCATGTTGATCCTACCAATATAAAAAGGGAATTCAAGTGAGCAAAGATTGGTTCTTGTTTCATATTTTGCATAAACAAACTCATCCAATGTGTGATACGCCCACGTGACAGAGTAATCATCTCTTTAGATTCAGTAATTAGTTGCATCACCTTTAGTTGGAGTTAAGTGCAACCAGATTCTTCATGTAATTGGTAATCTCTCCTATGCATGCTTAATTTTACCATTCATTACCCCCAATACCGAGTCATAGAAAATTATTAGTAGCACAGACAACATTGCTCACAGAAAACATCGGCAGAGAAGGAGATTGTGATTTTAAACAAACTTCTGTAGAATTCACTGTTATGGGTCCCATGACGCAGATGGGCGTGGGAACCATAACAGGACGTCTTGGTCCATCTGCAGTGGGTGATAGCCTGAGCAGGGCTTGCAGTGCCTGTGCTGTGAATAACCTGCCGGCATTTGCAAGATTGTAGCCTCCCTGTGCTTCTAAATGCCAGACAGCATCTGAGTCTGAATACACACCTCTCAACCATGAGCTTTAACTTAGGAAACCCTCCAGCCTCTCTCTTTTGTAGAGAAAGTACTTTGTTCTTTTAAAACTGAAGGCAAAACTCTCGGGGAACAGAACAGAGCAGGCTGTTGTTCCTGAGCTGGGGAAAGAAGTGTCAAATATCTCTCCCAAAGCTCTGATAAATAGTTGGAATCACCCCACAGAAGCTGTTTTAACTTCTATTTCTTTTGCTGCATCTGTCTAATATTTTTTGTATCTCCGTACAAGTGTGTTTTATGACAGCCTGGAATTGTACATTAGGCATGTTTTTGTATTCTCCTCTTTAACATCTTATAATAACTATAATACTTAGGATGGAGAAATCCTGCCTACAAAAGATGAGCGCCACCTTGTGATCTACTTGGAGCATTAGATTTTTAGTGGATTTTTTTAAAAAACTAAGTTGCATTTACCTCCTTCAGTATCAAAGGCTTTGCATTTTAAGATTAAAAATATTTATACAGTTTACTTTTTTTAAAAAAAACTTTTTTATTTTATCTCTGATAAAATTGCTCTAACTCACAAAAGGGGAATGGCTGAAACCATAAATTTAAAGTCAAGAGATTCTATTAGAGAAGTCATTTCATTTTTACCCTTTCATTGCCAGTTCGGCATTGCAGGTGATAAGGACCTCATCCTTCCCTCCCTCTAGAATTAAGGGAGGAGAGGCTCCCTGGAGATAAATGGTTGTAACAGGAACTGCCAAGCTGCTATCGCAAGATAAGGAGGCAGAAAAAGGAGCGCTTCCAGCTGCGTTATTGCAACTTAGTCCATGTTTTGTGTGTGTGTGAGAGAGAGAACTACATGTCTCCAATCAGCAAAGTTGATATTGGCTTTGAAGGTGCCATAAACAGATACTGATTTATGCTGCAACAGGTAGCTGTCCGGTCATTTAATAAAAAACAAGCAACTATAGGGACGCCAAATTAAATTGAGGGTATTCTTAGTCTAAATCAGTGTTTTTCAAACTTGGCAATTATAAGAAGTGTGAATTTATTGGCTGGAGAAATCTGGGAGCTGAAGTCCACGCATCTCAAAGTCGCCAGGTTTGAAAAAGCGGTCTGAGTGCTCTGAAAGCGTACATTGACGTACAGAACATTAACAGTAGAGTTCCTTTTCTAGTACCGTATGAATTGGTCAACAGCCTCCCAACTCTTTTCGTAAAGAAATATATTTCATGAACGTTCACTTGGTTGTGGAAGGAAAAAGGAATTGAAAAATTGAGAACAATGGTTCAAACTGCAGAACGCACTGGAGGCGCATCGTCATGCCCGTGGTCCGCTTACATGGATCTCAGGGCATGCTGTTTTCTCCCGTGCAGCACGAAAATTGGTATGTGTGACTCTGAAGTATTTTTATCTCTACTGACTCAAGTCGAGCTTCCGCCCTTGCCCCTGAGTAAGATGGCGGCGGAATGACCGCCGCGGAACCGAGAAAAAGGCCGTCACTCAGCAAATTTGGGCATGGTCACGTGATCAGGAAAAACCTCCCTATCTCGGCAGATTCGACAGTTAGGTCAAGCTAATTAACTAAGGAAAAGGGCGGCGAAGGCCAACGTGGTGACGGGACTCACAGAAAAGGTTTGGTTTTCACGGCAGAGAAGATCGGCGTTGACGCGGTTTTTGTCCGGCGTGTGAAATCGGCTACCTGGAACGCAAAGGGCAGGTGTTCTCTTGAGGAAAAATGGCGTCAGTCTGGGATGAGGCGGAGGTAGTAAAGCCAGGGACGGTATTCGTGCCGAGAATGAGGGACCGGTGGGCGGTAGTAGCAGTAGCAGTATCAGCCGTGTGGCCGGGGCTTGCGGAAGTTCCCTAAGGAACTGCCTTGGCTGGGGAGGGCCGCGGTCGGCAGAGCCTCCGTGTTGCCTTTTGCCATGACTGGGTATTTCTCTCTAGGATGGCATCGGAGAGGAGGTGTTGAAGATGTCCACGGAAGAGATTGTCCAGCGTACCCGCCTGCTGGATAGTGAGATCAAGGTAGGCTTAGCTGAGGTTCCCGTCCTTAGGGGCCTGGGCTTAACGTTTCCTTTCTTGCCAGGGTGTCTATAAATCGTATGGTGCTTTTGCGATTCGGGGGCGTTTCAGTTTTTTCCCACCGCAAGGCTACACTTAGCATGCCTTTCTTTTGTCCTGCCTTTGTAGAGAGAATGCTGGCAGTGGAAAGCAAATGTTTTAAAAACAGGCTGAATGGCCCCCTTGAATCTATAGAGCAGTGTTTCTCAATCTTGGCAACTTTAAGATGTGTGGACCTCAACTCCCAGAATTCCCCAGACAGCATGCTGGCTGGGGAATTCTGGGAGTTGAAGTCCACACATCTTACCTTGCCAAGGTTGAGAAATACAGTACTGCTCTATGGCAACCTACCTGGGCTTCTGTGGGAAAGATGTTCTATAATCTTGGTGCTAGTTCTTGATCAGGAAAACTGTGTTAGGATTATGTCAGGCCTGTAAAACTTGTAGAGGAGAAAGGGCCACATTGATAAATGAAAAATAATTGTTGATAGCAAAGGAATGCCTGGTGTGCCAGTCAGCTGTTTGGCAGCTAGCGAAATGGCAGAGTGCTAGAGCTGGTGGTGGCAGTGAGGCTTGGAGGCACTCAGCAGCACATTTCTCAGGCAGCACCAGATTTATTACTTTTTTAAAAGTGCTGGTGGGCCTCGCAAGACAGCTTGGTGGGCCACATGTTGTGCAGGCCTGGATTATGAGTTGCACCTTTCTGGTGTAATCTGTGATCTACTGTTTAAAAGTCAGCCCTGCAACCCAATTCTATATTTGTTCACTGAGCAAACAGGTACAAAGCTTAATTTGGCTCATGGAAAATTGACCTGTTCTGGTGTGTCCCCACAAGCTGTGTCTCCTGTCTTTAGACAACATTGTTACTTGTGTTGTGGGTATGAAATAAAATGGCCTTTATTTTGTATTTCCCTTATTATCACATGAATGCATGATAGCCATATACTACTCCTCATGCAGTTTTCACAGGGGCTTGCTACACCACATGCTTAAGATAATTGTTGATTCATTTTTTCCTGTAAAAGCGTATTCTATAAAACTGATTACCTCTGTTAAGACTAAGTAATTTTGCTGTTTCCTTTTCTCTTCGGTTCATTTAGTTCCTAGCATTTTCCCCATTTTCAACGCCTCTTCTTCCAGATTTGCAGGAAGTAAACCTAACGACTATTTTTTAAAAATAATTGCTCTGGGTTTTCAGATCATGAAGAGTGAAGTACTGAGAGTAACTCATGAGCTACAAGCAATGAAAGACAAGATCAAAGAAAACAGCGAAAAGATCAAAGTGAATAAAACTCTGCCATATCTTGTGTCCAATGTCATAGAGGTATGTTTCTTATAGTAAAATATATAGCCTATAGTATCTATGAGTATTTATAATGTTTGTGTGAGTGGATTCCCTCCAGAAAAGAATAGGAAATGGGGTAGGCAAAGACGAGTTTATTATAACTTGGTCCTGTTAAAAGAAGAGGTCACTTTTTAATAATCTGACTTGATATTCTTTCTTGGTATGATTTCTCAGCTGCAATCCAAAACACACTTGTGAAAGGATATAACGAGCCTTATTTCAGAGCAGACATGAATAAATCTGTGCTGTTTATGTTTCCCTGTGATAGGGGGAAAGGCAAGTGCACAGATAAATCCACTTTTTTTTGGCAAAAACAGTATGCATAGGTATTTTTCTGTTTTTAAATTGTTCCTTATTTGTTATTATTGTATTATCAATTATTCTGAGGACTCTTTGATTCAGTGGGGTAGTATTAATAGCTAAATGATTTGTGATTATTCCTTGGTCATCCTTATTTGTTTCAAATATTTTTAAGCTTTCTTTTTTAGGATAAAATATTCTTCAAGCAGGTCATATGGTAAATACAGTATAGTGATAAACATCAGGATTATTAAAATTAGGGTGACAATATAAGGAATAGTCCACACAAAACAGTGATTACAATCAAATAATCAGGAATCCTGTTTTTTAAAAAGGAAGAAGAAAATGTTGGGAGAGATTATTCTTGAGGTGTTTCATGGGATGACAATTGATAATAAGTTGCAGATACATGAGTCAAATTAATTTCCTTCTATCTTGCTAACATGGCTGTTTTCAGAGATAGGCAGAAGTTTCCATTGCATATTTTATAGTACAGGTAGGCTGGTATAGGTGAAGTTGATTCTGTAAGCATTTCCCTTGGAGGAAGAAACAGGATTACTACTATAATGTGCTTCTTAGACTAAGATAAGCAACCTAGTGCCTGATCACACCAGCTAGAATATGTAATGATAATTAGATTATTTTATTACTTCTTGTTGTTGTTCAGTCGTTAAGTCGTGTCCGACTCTTCGTGACCCCATGAACCATATTGCGCCAGGCCTTCCTATCTTTCACTGCCTCCCTGAGTTTGCTCAGTTTCATGCTCATTGCTTCAGTGATGCTATCTAGCCATCTCATCCTCTGCCGTCCTCTTCTCCTTTTGCCTTCCATCTTTCCCAGCATCAGGGTCTTTTCCAAAGAGTCCTCTCTTCGCATTAGGTGACCAAAGTAGCTGAGCTTGAGCTTCCTTATCAATCCTTCCAATGAGCAATCAGAGTTGATTTCCTTTAAGATTGACTGGTTTGACCTCCTAGCAGTCCAGGGGACTCTTAAGAGTCTTCTCCAGCACCACAGTTCAAAGGCATCAATTCTTCGGCGTTCAGCCTTCTTTATGGTCCAGCTCTCACAGCCATACATTACTACTGGAAAAACCATAGCTTTGACTATGCGGATCTTTGTCGGCAAGGTGACGTCTCTGCTTTTTAATATGCTATCTAGGTTTGCCATAGCTTTCCTCCCAAGGAGCAAGCGTCTTTTAATTTCATGGCTGCAGTCTCCGTCTGCAGTGATCTTGGAGCCCAAATAAATGAAGTCTGTTACTGCTTCCATTTCTACCCCTTCTATTTGCCAGGGATTGATGGGTCCAGATGCCATGATCTTAGTTTTTTTAATGTTGAGTTTCAAGCCAGCTTTTGCACTCTCCTCTTTCACCCTCATCAAGAGGCTCTTTAGTTCTTCTTCACTTTCTGCCATTAGGGTGGTATCGTCTGCATATCTTATGCATTTTATTACTTATTTATAGTTTATTTATCCACTTATTACTGTGAGGTGCCTGCTTCCCTCAGCAAAAGATAGCTGTCACTTTTTGAGTAGTGGGTCTGTAACATATTGAAGGCCTTGCAGAAGGACTCTTGCATTAGCACTGACTAATATCCAGTGCCATCTTTCACTGCTGTATATAACTGTAAGACAGGGATACATGTTGTGATCGCATTATATGCTTGACCAATACAGCGGTATGACTGATGATCTATTTGCATCTTTAGCTGCTGGATGTTGATCCCAATGACCAGGAAGAAGATGGAGCAAATATTGACCTTGATTCACAAAGAAAGGGCAAGTGCGCTGTCATCAAAACCTCTACTCGACAGGTGAAAGCAGCATGATAACAAAGTGCTTTTAATTATATAAATGTATGAAGTTGCCTTATATTGAGTAAGATTCAGCTCAATATCGACTATTCCAATTGGCTGTGGCTTTCAACAATGTGTGCTGTTTGACATCCTTCTCACCAAAGATGCCTAGTATTGAATATAACTTCTTGAACATGGGGAAAATGGTTAAGTGATGATCCTGTATGGTCCATCAAAATCAAAATTCATTTTTTCAACTGGATGCCTCCAGATATGCAGACTTCAGCTTCCAGATTTCTCAATAATGGCCATGCTTGAGAATTCTGAAGTTGTTCTAAAGGATGTCCAGCTTGGAGAAGGCTGGTCAGGATCATGGTGCAGCCTGCTAAGAGCCTACCTTTTTCATGTTCCCACTCAAGGATGTGTTTAAAATGTGTGAATTCAGGCATTTTTCTGATTGAGGTTTTAAACTGAAATGTTCTTCTGCTTTGGTTTCTGTCATGGTTTTAAGATTGTATGTTAGATGTAGAATATATTTTAATCCTTGTGTGTCTCTTTGCATAAAAAGGCACAGTATGCATGTTGAAATAAATACTGTAATTAAGATAAGCTGTTTTGTTCTTAACAAGTATCTGCAATTTGAACCTGGGACATTCTACATCTAAAGTAAAAAATCACTGATAGTTCACAATATGAGGTATGTGAACAATTCTGATAAGGTTTAGGTCAAGCTGAGAACATTTTTGTTGCCTTTTATTCAACAGACTTACTTTCTGCCGGTGATTGGGTTAGTTGATGCTGAAAAGCTAAAGCCTGGAGATCTAGTGGTGAGTAGTTACTATGCTATGTAAGAATGAATAACCAAACATATTTTGTTTGTTTTTTTAGAAAAAAAAAGCAACTCCATAGATAATCCCAACTTTCCCATGACTTCCACAATATTTGTAAATTTGGTTGTTATTACAGTTAATCCTTACAACTATGCAGTATTTATTTAGTCCTTAGTAGACCTCTCTTGCAATGTGGTTGGGAAGTATTTTATGCTGATCAGTAGTTTTGACTGTGGCAGATAAATGAATTCAGATTACAAATGCTTACGGTTCTTTAACAGAAGAAGAGCCTAATATTGTTTGAATGATCTATAACTTATTTTCTCTAAATCTGAATCTTGGCATATTTAATTTCTACTGTAGTTTAAATTACTATTCTGCATTGTCACCATCTACCACTATTGCTTTTCTCCATCTCAGAGCTGTTTAGTGCCTTAAAATAACAAAAAGCTTACCTCTTGTTTCTCATTTTAATAGAATAAATTAAATCGATACAGCAGTGCTCATCACATTTAATTTTCTGAAATAATAGCTTTAAGGGCAAATTTAATTTATCCTAAGCTACTGAGAATAATGTATTCTGTCCTTTTTTTTTTCCTCCTCTGCTTTTTCATGTTACTATGCAGTGAATCCATTTCATTTATAATAATAGTAGAGGAAGATTTCTCTCTTCCACCCTCCAATAACTGCATGAGTTGGGTTTGAGAAAAATGGGGGAGAGGTAGAATTAAAAAGAGCCACTTTGTGGATTTCTTTTTGCAGGGAGTGAACAAAGACTCCTACCTGATTCTGGAAACCTTGCCTACAGAATATGACTCCAGGGTGAAAGCCATGGAAGTGGATGAGAGACCTACAGAACAGTACAGTGATATTGGAGGGCTAGATAAACAAATCCAAGAGGTAATGAGATGTTACTAATTCCATTTCTTTGGCTTAATGTGTACACAGCATTGAAAACATTTTAGGTGCTTTTATAAATGTTAACCTGTCCTGAATTCAAGATTATTGAGCCAGTGAGGATTCAGCAGTTAAGAAGATGATTTCATTTACCTCTTTTTGTGTTTACAGCTGGTAGAAGCGATTGTTCTGCCAATGAATCATAAAGAGAAATTTGAAAACCTGGGTATCCAACCTCCTAAAGGGGTGCTCATGTATGGACCTCCAGGAACAGGAAAGACTCTCTTGGCCAGAGCATGTGCTGCACAGACAAAGGTAAGACTGATGTACTTGTTGATGGCTTCTCAGAATTTAGGCAATGCCTCAACCTTTTCTTATGAAAGAGATTATACTGACAAGGAGCCCATCCCTAATTTTTAATTTAATATTTACACAATTCTGTTTCTTTGATAGATTTCTAATAGCTCTGTTGTGGTCTGTGAAAATTTATTTTCTGCACTGGTTAGGCTTCTCTTGGACTTTGGTCTCCAACACTTTAAAAGGGATATGGAGAAGCTGAAGTGGGTTTAGAGGAGAGATACCAAGATGATAAGGAGCCTAGAAACCAAGCTCCATGAGAAGTGATTAAAGGAACTGGGCATGATTACTTGCAGAACAGAAGAGGAAGGAGAAATGTGTTAGCAGTCAACAAAAGGCATGTGCCAAAAGAAATGGCCTGTTTGAATTGAGAGCAAGACAAGAACCAACCTGAGAATATTAAGAGGAATTTCTTTATAGTTAAATATACAGTGGTACTTCGGTTCACGAACGCTTCTGTTCACGAACAATTCGGTTCACGAACAGCTCCGGTCGCAAAATTTTGCCTCCGTTCGCAAACTCCGCATCGGGTTACGAACAGGATCCGCGGCCATTTTCCCTGCCGTGACACGTGGTCGTGGCTTCCTGTAGGGAGGGGGATTCTCCCTCCAAGCAATAACCGCTTCCCCACCCACCTTCCTGTCCTCCACGCCAGAAGTCGCCTCGAGCAAGGTCAGCGTCCTCTCTCTTCATACTGTGCTGTACTGTACTTTGTTTCATGTTTTTGTGGTTTAAAAATAAAATACATATGGTTCAGAACAGATTAACTGTATTTACATTGAACCTTATGGGGAAATTTGACTCGGGTCGCGACCAAAAATCGGTTGGCGACCAAATTCGGAGGGGTCAGAACGGATTAACCGTATTTACATTGAACCTTATGGGAAAATTTGATTCGGTTCACGACCAATTCGGTTCGCAACCAGAGTCGCGGAACGAATTAAGTTCATGAACCAAGGTACCACTGTATTAAGCAATGGAAAGATTTGCTTAGAACAGTGGTAGACTCCCTTCTTGCCTTAAGTTTTCATGGCCACCTGTGATTTAATGATTCCCACATTGAACATGGTGCTGAACTAAATTGCTCCTACATTCTGTCATTCTAGATTGCAAAATACTATCTTTAATACCACTTCTGTGGTTGACTGGAGTACTACACTATGGCAGAGCATGCAGGGTATGCACATTTCTTTTCTCTTGCCTGTTTTTTAGGCTACTTTCTTGAAGCTAGCTGGTCCACAATTGGTGCAGATGTTTATTGGTGATGGAGCGAAGTTGGTCAGAGATGCCTTTGCATTGGCCAAGGAGAAAGCACCTTCTATCATCTTTATTGATGAACTTGATGCCATTGGCACAAAGAGGTAAGAGTTGGATTCTCAGTCTACAAGTTCTGAGTTAAAGTCAGCATTCTTATTCCAAGTATGGCAATGGTGTTCCTTTGGAGATTGGTTCTTAATTAGTATGACCCCAACTCTTCAAGAATATATATTGTACATATTTTTTGGTCTAACCTAGAACTAGCATGTGGTAAGGAACAATTTTTAGAGGATTATGTATGCTATTTGCTGGGTGCTATAATAGTAGGACTGGGTAATAATTGGGAGGTTCTTTGTTTAGGAAATGCAATGTGAGGTTTGCAGTAAAGTCCCGCAGTATGGAGTGCGCCTATTGAATAGCCACCTCTTATGATCCATTATGAGACAGTCCATTCCATTACTGCCATCTTCATTTTTAATCCAACATGTTCAAACCTCCTTGGAATGCTTTTGGAATTCTTCCTCACTTAACTTCTTTCCCTTCAATTCATATTCTTCTTCTGCAATTCTTAGGGTTTCTGCTAGCCTGCTAGTATATTCTCTTGTACAAGTTCTATCATTTTGGAATCACACACGGACAATGAGTTCATTATTAGTATATAACTAATACAGAATTGTTATTATTTTAATATGGATATTTATATTTTTATTGTTTTTATTGTTTTGGATTTTAATTGTAAGCTGCCCAGAGTCACCCTCTGGGGGAGATGGGCAGCATATAAATTTAATAAATAAATAAGTAACTAGACAACCCATGGCCCGTGGGGTCATTGTTTCAGAGATACTTCCTTTCCAGATTCCTCAATGCCTTCAACAATGGCAGAGCTTCTAATGCACTGCCTTCACTGGAAAAGTTCTTAAAAATTCAGGGAGATATTCAGAGATGTATCTGCCTTGAAAATAGCCCATGTCATTCATATTGAACTGTATAGTACAGTCAAACATCAGGGGTTAACCACAGGAAATGTTTTATGACATTTTGTATTATGTCATAAAATGTTTTATGATAATTTTTATGTCATAAAATGTTTTATAAAATTTGCCAAATTTCAATCCCACGGGAGTCAGGGGTCCTGGATTTTGGATGCATTAAGTTAGCCCATTTGAAGTACCTTGGTTCAAAAATTGTTGGCCTACGACGCACCATTTTGCCCAGTTAACGGTTACAAACAGACATGAGAATTTTAGTACTATATAGACATAGCAAATTAGCAGTAGATACATATCTCTAAACCCATGCAAATTTATTTTTTAAAGAAATGGGTCTTATAATGCATAATTCGGACATGTCTAAATCAAAGAATGCTGTTGCTCAGGAAAGCAACATCAAGGAATATTTTTTCTCCTTAATAATCAAGCTTATAGCTTGGAAGTTCTCTTAGATCCCATCTTATTTCTGGTTTGCTTAGATGGTTGCTGAGGCCAGGTGTGTTTTTGCACAATTCTGTCTTAAAACATCAGGTGTATTTGCTCCTGGGTAAGTCAGATCCAGCCTTGGAGTTGTATGCTTCATAGGCTAGAAAGCTGCAGTATCATACATGTGGGACACACTTTGGTAAGGCTCTATAGATTTCAGTTTGTTCAGAATTGTTAGCCAGGTTTCTGGTGGATGGTTGTCCCTGGGAGTGTGCGATTCCTATTTTATAGTAGCTGCTTTATAAAGACTCTTGGCTTCTAGCCCATTTCTAGGCACAAATTGAAGTGCTGATGGATACTTTTGAACATTCTTAATATCTGGTTCCAAGATATTTGAAAAGGCTTAGTTTCCTGCATACTTCTTAATTTATTTTTTTCTGTTTGTCCTGATAATGGCTGAGATAAGGCTACATGAGAGAAGGCCAAATCAATTTTATCAATTTTATCTTGAGAAGTTTCTTTAGCTCTTTTTTCTTGGCTTTTCACTGCAGGGATCTGTCACATGGGTTTTAAGCTGCTTTTATCTGCTAGTATCTCTTTTTAAAATTGATTTTATTGGTTGTTGGTCTTTCCTGCTCTCTTCAAATTTGTTATGTTTTAATGTTCTAGGGTGGAAGAGCAAGTTACAGAAAGGGACAAGCAATTAAGAGTTATTGCATTTTGCCCTCTGTTCTACAGCAGTGACTGTACACTGAAATCTAGATACATGGCTCCTTGTAACATCTCTTTCAAGGTGGAAGAAGACAATAAAGAGTCACTTTATGTGAGATGGGCGGCTGTATAAATACAATGAATAAATAAATAAATAATTTTTTAAAACTCTTTTTTTCTTATGGTTGCCAAGCATAATTCTAAAGATATATTGGCAACATTATGCAAAATTAACTGTATTTGGTCCATTGGATGGCAACTAAAAGACAAAACTCTGTAACCTCAGGTAGCTCATAGCACGGAAAGCATAATAGATTAAATCCTCTGACTCAGTTGGTCCATTAATGCTGGTACAGGAAGAAACAATATTTACATAATAACATGGTAAGCTAAGCATATGGGCAGTGAGACCATAGGAGGATGATTTTTCATTGATTATTACTTCATCAAAGTAATGTTTTAGTTAAGTCTGTACACACACACATGTCAAAAGGTAGAAAGAAGATTCCTACAGAAAATGGGTAATTAAAAAAAAAGTTTGCTTTTCCCATCAGATTTGACAGTGAAAAAGCTGGGGATCGTGAAGTACAGAGGACCATGTTGGAATTGCTTAATCAGCTTGATGGGTTTCAACCCAACACACAAGTCAAGGTAACTTTTTGCCCCTTCGTTAATATGTGAAGCAGTTCTGTAACGAAATAATACTTGTAAGCAGATATAGAGTAAGCTTTAGAAATCAGACTGGTGATAGAGCTCAAGTTATTTAATGGGTTTGAGTCATTATTTTTAAAATAGTTTTATTAGCCTCTGAAGTGCAGAATGAACAGGGCTAGAATATTGGCCTTTTTTGGTAAAGAGGGGGCTTTTTTGAAGTGAATACCTGTACCATATCAGTAACTGACCTGGGGGCTACACGCAAGCTATGGACTGCCCAAACCTATTACAGTAATTTAATAATCTTGGGATATAGAATCTGTGTATGCACAACTACAAAGTGATGTCGTTTATCCAGGTGATTGCTGCAACCAACCGTGTTGATATCCTAGATCCTGCTTTACTCCGTTCAGGACGGCTAGACCGCAAGATTGAATTCCCAATGCCCAATGAAGAGGCCAGAGCCAGGATTATGCAGATCCATTCACGCAAAATGAATGTCAGGTATTAAACAGAAAGGGAAAGTAATTTGAATGATGTTGGCTGAACTTTGAATTATGAAATCATTTTTACTCAGTGCATGCCATAATTAAGTAGTTGCCCAGAATATGCTATTAACTAAAAACCATTACACTATTTCAGAATCTTAGCTATTTTGTGAAAAGCAAGTTCCTAATCCGTATGACTGTGAAGGTAGTTTGTGTGAGTTATAGCTAATGAAACCCGAGGTGCCACAGCAGAAGTTGAATATTATTTTCAATGGTTAGGTCAGGTCTTAATTTCTTATCCTTCCCTGTGTCTAGGAAAATGAGAATAAAGTATGCAGAATGAAATAGAGCAAATTGGTATGGTTTATATGGATTGTACCATTTGGATTATGTTCAGCATGAAGTTTTACATCCTTCCCATGGAGTTTTTTGTTTAAAAAAATTGAACTCCTTTCTATGCAGCCCTGATGTGAATTATGAAGAGCTGGCACGATGCACAGATGACTTCAATGGTGCACAGTGCAAGGCTGTGTGCGTGGAAGCGGTAAGTAGGTTTGGCCAGTTTCCGTTGGAAGTCAGTTTTTTCCTAACTGCTAAACTATGGAGGCTGTGTCCAACATTGGAGTTGTGGTTTCTTAAGTTAGCTATATTGTACTTTTGCTGAATGCTTTCTCTCCACCCCCCACCCCCCCCACCCCCGCTTTCTTGGGTTAGGGGATGATTGCCCTTCGGCATGGAGCAACGGAGCTTACCCATGAAGATTACATGGAAGGAATTTTGGAGGTGCAGGCCAAGAAAAAAGCCAATCTGCAATATTATGCCTGATTTTTGCTCCCAAAGTGGATATTAAAGCCCCATGTTGTAACACTTGCAACTGAATTGTATGAACTCCTTTCATTTATGAGAAAAATGAATTAATTAAAAGTGTTTCCTCCGACTGAGGCTGCTGTTGTAGTATATGGTTGGAGATGAAGAACAAACATTAATTATGTGGGATATTCATGTATACGGAGCATCTCTCATTAACCTCTTAAAACACCAACATGTGCACAACCCACCCAAACTTGTTGCTTCTTTTGCGCTTGAATCTTTGGTATGCTTTCACAATTTTCTTTGGTTGTTAACAATCATTGCTTCAGTTCTTGCCCATGTACATTCTGAAGACACCTATGTAGCATTCAACTAAAGACAAATCCTGTACACCATTTGATACAAAACTATATTTCTTAGACTTAAAGAATGACGATCACTTTGACTCTGAGGTAAAACTTATTTTTTTTAGGCTGGAGGTGAGGAGGAGTGATGAGCCAAAGATGTCTATGGAGATTGGGAATATTTCATGTCTAAATTTATAACCAATATATACTTAGCCTTGGAGTGACATGCCAGGGTTCACACTCTAAAACATGAGCATAGCCAGAACAAAAATGAACAATAGGATTTAAATTAGAGTTGGCCACCATATATTGAATAGGTTTTCTCTTCTCTCGCAGGGAAATAAATCAACTTGGCAGCAATATTTGGAAAGCTTTTGTTGGGAAAAGTGGAAGTTGAGCATGTCTGCTCTTTACAGGCATAAGATCACTGCTGCATTGGGCCAAAGGCCTAGCTAGTCCTGGATAGCTAAAATAGCTTTCTTTCATTCTTGCTATCTTGCAGCTAGTATTTCAGCTGATCTTGAAAGTAATGTAGAATATGTTTGCAAGTGTTATCCTCCAATTTGCTCCATCCTTTTTTGTCTAATGTGCACATTACACTTTTAATCATAATCCTTCCTCCCTCTTCTGTTATCCCATGATTGCTCAGTTGTCTTGAGGTGGGGAACTCTAAAACAATTTTTGAAAGTTCAAGTATAATATATTGAATCATGCCTGTTAATGCTGTCAGAAAAGTCTAGATACTGCAATAAGATTTTGTCCTTGCAGTTGGTAATTCTTCAACAAAATTTGTTCTAGATGCTTGATAATTTTAATAATACTTTCCAGTGATTTACTCAAAATAGCTGGTCTATAATGTCCTATATCCCCTTTCAGTCTCTTTTTAAAATTATAATTTTAAAATTATAATTACATTGCCCATTTCCCAGTCCCTGAGGAAAAGCTGTCAATTTTAGGAAGATTGCGTTTTAAGAGGCTTTGAGGTAGATACCATCTATTTTTGTCACTCAAGACCAAAACTTTCTCCTTGGTTACCCCGTGTGCCTGAAAAAGCAAACTGATCCCTGAGCGTCCTCCCCAGTAAAGACCAGTGCAGAGAATTAATTGGGCTTCTCTGCAATTTCTTTGACCAGATTTAGTGCCTCTGCCCAAGGCTTAAACCATTTTTGTAGCTAGTTTCCTGCTTTGATTATATATTTAAAGATTTTTAATTGTTTACCTTAATGTTATTTGCTATATACCCGTTGATATCTTTCATGTATCTTTTATTATCTCTTTTTTTAATAGTATTTTATTTAAATTTTAAGATTACAAAGTTAAAAGTTAGAAATGAAAAAGAAAATTGAAAATACAAATTATAAAGAAAAGGAAAAGAAAAGGTGAGATAAAGTAAAAGAAAAAGAAAAAAGACATGAAAAATAGATAGCTTCCAATCTATCTCTGGTCTTAAGAATAATATAAGTGTCATAAGTGCTAGTTTTTAATGCATTAAGTAGGAATGATTCTTTGTCAAAGCATATCCCATTACATTTATAATCTAATCTTCAAATCCCCGTGTAAGCTTCGCCCCGCCTGCATTTTGCAAAAAGTCCATCAATGGTTTCCATTCTTTAATAATTATTTGAAATTTCTTTTAATAAACAAGTCAGTTTATCATTTTCTGCCATTTCCATCAGTTTTAACAACCATTCTTGTATTGTTGGTAGTGTCTGGGTTTTCCAAAATTGTGCATAAAGAAGTCTTGCTGCGATAATCATGTATTGAATAATTCTAATATCTTTTATTATCTTTTTGTTGTTAAAGGTTGTGTTCTTTTTTCCCCTGAGTTGCACTATTTGATTCTCCCTTTTCCTTGAACATGTGATCTCACTTTTCTTTAAAAAGATTTTTTTTTAAATCAAATGCAATGCATTGACCAGTTCCTGCTTTTGCAAACATTTGTTATAGCATTGTGGATACTCTTTCCTATCAGTTCAGTCATATTTCCCATTTGGACAAGAGTTTTGTTATTCTTTGAGGGAAATTTCTTAACTCTAATGTCATCTCTGACATGACTTGATAACTCATACTTAGCATAACAATACTGTTACTGTATTCTTTTGGACTTGGTAGCACTTTTTCAGATTTGAGGTACAATCTAACATCTGTTACTTTTTAAAAATAATATTCAGGCATTCTAGAGAGATTTGACTCTCTTGATTCTCCCTTTTCCTTGAACATGTGATCTCACTTTTCTTTAAAAAGATATTTTTTTCAAATCATATTTACATCTTTGACAAGACCCTAGTACTCCCTAAGTCTAGAATAATTTCTTCTACGGTTAACTCTTAAATTATCTTTCAGGATATTAGAAAATGTTTTTGTCATGGCTGGACCATCTGTTTATAGTATAAGGATGATTGAAGTCTTCTTTTACAGGTGCCTGTTGAATTTCATTGCCCATCTGAAAATCACTCCAAGCAGCATTTGTCAGAAAAGCATTAGTATGTTCTTAGTGTTACCTTTGTTTTGGAGCCTCTTATACATAACAATTCTGTAAGTCTACCCTATATGAAAATGCTGATTTGTTGGAATGTATGCTATTGTTGATATGTAGGGTGACAGCTTCCCAATATACCCTTCTCTTCTCTTCCTTTTTTTTATCTGCGCTCAGTCGCTACCGACTCTGCAGTGACTGCTTGGACGAGCCCTTGCAGTTTTCAAGGCAAGGTGTTTCGGAAGTGGTTTGCCAGTGCCTCCTTCCTAGAGCAGAGCCCAGCTGGTGAGCGCAGGAGGTGGGGTTTCCATTGCTTCGCGCCCTTTTCAGGCGAGCGCGGTTTCGCGCTTACCAGCAACTGCTCCCTACTCCTTTTGCAAGGCGCCGCCAGCATTTTTCCTCCCACTGGAGTAAGAGTACTCATGTGAGTTTTCGAACTGTTGGGTTGACGGGAACTGGGGAGGAAACAGGAGCTCACCCTGTTAACGCGAAGGCTGGATTTGAACCGCTGAAGCGTCGACCATTTCTGGCCGGCAACTTTCAGCATCATTAAGCCGCTGCGCCACCGCGTCCCCCATTCTCTTCCTGTAGCACCCATTGTTTTGGAAAACTGTCTTCCTACAGCACTATGGTTGTCTCCATTCTGCTGTGTAGTTTTTATTAGACTACATTCCTAGCATCAGGTTGTCCCTGACTCTCCAGTCTCTGAAGGCCTCCACCAATCAATCTCAGCATTTCTAGGTCAACTCACTTGACCTCAAGGAATGAATGTGTTTCTTGAAAGCCCTTACACTCACTGATAGTCATTCAGTGTAACACATTGAACACACTGAATGGCCTCCAGTGTATTGTTCAGTCGTTAAGTCGTGTCCGACTCTTCGTGACCCCATGAACCATATTGCGCCAGGCCTTCCTATCTTTCACTGCCTCCCTGAGTTTGCTCAATTTCATGCTCATTGCTTCAGTGATGCTATCTAGCCATCTCATCCTCTGCCGTCCTCTTCTCCTTTTGCCTTCCATCTTTCCCAGCATCAGGGTCTTTTCCAAAGAGTCCTCTCTTCGCATTAGGTGACCAAAGTATCTGAGCTTGAGCTTCATTATCAATCCTTCCAACGAGCAATCAGAGTTGATTTCCTTTAAGATCGACTGGTTTGACCTCCTAGCAGTCCAGGGGACTCTTAAGAGTCTTCTCCAGCACCACAGTTCAAAGGCATCAATTCTTCGGCGTTCAGCCTTCTTTGTGGTCCAGCTCTCACAGCCATACATTACTACTGGAAAAACCATAGCTTTGACTATGCGGATCTTTGTCGGCAAGGTGACGTCTCTGCTTTTTAATATGCTATCTAGGTTTGCCATAGCTTTCCTCCCAAGGAGCAAGCGTCTTTTAATTTCATGGCTGCAGTCTCCGTCTGCAGTGATCTTGGAGCCCAAATAAATGAAGTCTGTTACTGCTTCCATTTCTACCCCTTCTATTTGCCAGGGATTGATGGGTCCAGATGCCATGATCTTAGTTTTTTTAATGTTGAGTTTCAAGCCAGCTTTCGCACTCTCCTCTTTCACCCTCATCAAGAGGCTCTTTAGTTCTTCTTCACTTTCTGCCATTAGGGTGGTATCGTCTGCATATCTGAGGTTATTGATGTTTCTCCCTGCAATCTTAATTCCGGCTTGCGATTCTTCCAGCCTGGCATTTCTCATGATGTACTCTGCATATAGGTTAAATAAGCAGGGTGACAGTATACAGCCTTGTCGTACTCCTTTCCCTATTTTGAACCAATCGGTTGTTCCATGACCGGTTCTAACTGTTGCTTCTTGGCCCGCATACAGATTTCTCAGGAGACAGGTAAGGTGGTCTGGTATCCCCATCTCTTTAAGAATTTGCCACAGTTTGTTGTGATCCACACAATCAAAGGCTTTTGCATAGTCAATGAAGCAGAAGTAGATGCTTTTCTGGAACTCTCGTGCTTTCTCCATGATCCAGCGAATGTTGGCAATTTGATCTCTAGTTCCTCTGCCTCTTCGAAACCCAGCTTGTACATCCAGTAGTTCTCCAGTGTATTATAATAAATCATTATCAGTTCCTACTCCCCTTCTGTTCAATTGTTATTATGTTGGCTGCTTACTTGATTAGTAGACTACAGGTTTGCTTAGCTGGTCAGATAAATTATGTAAAATATCAAGAGGGGAAGAAAAGTCAACAGTCCCAACTTGTTTATTCTGCTGCCAAACTGGCCCTGATACTGAACACTTGTTTACCTTGAGATTTGGTCACCAGGACCCATACATTTCATCAGATGGTGCTTCTTTATTGTTGTAGAGATACTAAATATCATGTGACAGGGTTTCTCTTGCAGCTGTAACACGTAGAAGAAATCTGAAGGCAAAGAATTTCTCTCCTTGTAACGTATCCAAGCCTTTTAATTTAATGCCTCTTGAAATGTACAACTTCCATTTAAAAATCACACTTGCCATGAATACATTAACTTTAGCACTGAGTAATTAATTACATGCCACTTCAAAATACAATGTAAACAGCCCTTCAACAAAGGCTTCTGTGCAGTCTTTGGGGGAGACAGTAAAGAAGTACAATGAGGAAAGACCAGGGCTTCCCTTCAGCACCATTGTTGATGTTCCTGAGTTAGGCTCAGCTTGTTAATCATCTGTATACTGTGGACCCCTGTTATGAGTTATGCCTCATTTTGTGTTACAAGAGGATGTAAGATTTTCAGGGTCTGTGCTCGTTTTCCAAAACAAAGTTTCTTCTATATTCTGGAAGGATTGAAAATGGACCACAAATCTTAGGTTACCTTTTACAGCAGCTACATGATTTGAAAAGGGGGTCCGGCTCCCTTGGTCGCTTCACCTATGATTTTTTTCCTTGCAAATGAACATAGGGTTCTAACCAGATCAACAAGACTTGTTGCAAGGGAGTAAGGGACCAGATCAGATTTGTGCAATCCTGAACTGGTTCATGAGAACAATCACTTTTACAGTTTGGGCAACTACATCATTGCAACCTGCCCCCTTCTGGAAATATTCTTCAAGTATCTGAAGTCTAATATGCACTGCCCCAAGGTAAAGTGCATATTTGACTTCCAGATCTAACAAGGTACAGATACCGAACAGCCTGGATTGAGAATATTTCCCTCTCTATCTGAATGTTTAAAACCTTCTTCCAGACGAAGGTTTGCGTCTGGGTAGTAGACCAATTCCAGCATTGGGTCTCTGCTGCAAAAGAGAATCAATACTGAGACTGGGTGGATTTCTCCTTGGCCTTCACGTCTACTTGACCTTCCAGTTCTTGGAAATAAAACTCCTTGGCATCAAACAGAATTCACACTGGCTTCTGTTCCTAAGAAAAATCTGATGCCGTTTAAACGATCAACGGGTCTTATAGCACCACAAGCCTATTTAACAGAAAACTGTCTTGTAGAAAAAAACAGGAATAAGAATTAACCCGATGGTTGATTTGAATCGGAAACAGGCAGACAGAAGAATCACAGGGTGGCATTCCTCCATGACTTTGCCAGAGCAATAGAACCCCTTAGTTCCAACCTGGTTTGCAGATCTCAAATGTCCACACTGCATTCTGGTAATGGGCGGTGGGCTAATAGGAGTCGCTGGTATTCTCCACATCACACAGCTCCATTTTCCTGTCTGGGTTTCTGTACAACAGTCCGAGGGGTGTTGAGAGAGGGAGCGAGGGTGCATAAGAACCCTGCCAGCAGCGTCAGTCCCAGGCCACCCCAAGCGCAGAACATGGACCAGCCGTAGCCATGGCTGATGTCCTCTGGTAATCCGTAAACGTACCGAGGGTAACGAGAAAGCTCAAAATTGATCCCAGCCACGCACGTGCAAAGGGAAATGATGCAGCAAGTCCCTGGGAAGAAGGAGGAGAGAAAAAGGACGTGTAACATCTCCCCTGCCAAAGGCAGAATCAGGCATGCGAAGCTGCCAGTTTTTATCTTTGCCAGCAGGGTGAAAATGCAGAAATGAAATACTTCCTTGTACAGACAGTTTCCTGATTTTTCCTCAGGCTCATTACTTCCTGCCCCTTCCTCGGCATGCAGCTGTCCCAGCTGACTGGGTGCTTTTACAGCTGTTTCGGCCTCTTCGATCTTTACATTTTGAATACTTGTCTGCAAGGAGGTCTACAGGGTATAGTCCAAAAAGTCAAGACAGCAGCTGTGATGGTGCCATGGAAGCCCACCCACTTTGTGTGTGTGTTGCACATGCAGGGGGAATTAAAAAGAAAACAGAGCTTCAATCACATTGTCGTGACCACCATCTTGACTTTCTGGACCGTATCCTGTGGATACCGTGCTTGTCTGAACTCTACTATCAGTTATCTTTCCTTTAAAGTTGCACTGCATGCTAATCTTGCCACACAAAGAACTGCACTGCAATTCACTGCAGTAAAAGCACTGCAATAAGACTTTAGAGGCTGATTCCTGATGTTACCCTAAAGCTTTCAAGGAGAAAGACTGAGCGTATGATACAACTATGCGGCTTCCATATGTCTCTATAAGTAGCAGTTTCATGAAAAGCCACCAACTGCTAGGTCACCCAGCAATCCAAATGCTAGAAATAGGGAAGGGAAACATGGTGTTTGTGGTGCCATTCTCTTCTCTTGGTAAATAGCCATCACTCCTATATCTTCTCAGTAGGTTTCTTGTGAAAATACTAGCTAGTAATAGTATTTGTTGCCATCAGTCTGTCTTTTTGGTCATCTAAAACACTATTGTTTTTTTAGAAATATTCCTATGTTTTAATGTTGTTTGTAAGGCCTGAAATGTACTTTATATGTACATACACATTCATGCTGATTTTTAAATTTACAGAACTAGGATTCTTTAGTTACTGCTTTGGCCCATGCGGTTTTGTTCCAACCCGAAATGCATGTGATTTTCTAATTTTGCTGTCAACCAATCAATGCAGGCCAATTATCTGGTGGTTTGATTGTTTTGTTTGTGATCAAGGTGTCTTCCCTGCCAGGTAAGTAAATACAATACTTTTTGCAACAGTGGCCAAGCACTGCTGCTTTGTTTCTACTAAAAGATTTAACCATCCAATCCCATGATATGAAAACTGGAAGGGAGGGAGGGAGGGAGGGAGGGTTCAGTTTGCTTGCATATGTTCTCTTCCTTTTGAGCTGTCAGCTCTTTAACTGCCCCCCTGTAGCTGTGCTTAACAACCCTCAGATTGTACTGTTCATATTATGGTAGTGAATTAATTACTAAACCAGTGACTATTGATAAGTATAAAATATAACTTTGATGTTTTTTTCTTTTCTTTCTTAGTTTGTATTTTTAGTTTGTTTGGAGTTGTCTCTTTTCTAATTTTTTTATTTTTTTTAAGGTTAAGATTGTTTTGTTAATCATGTGTGCATGAAATAAATAAAATGGGGGGAAATAAAATTACATTTAAAAAAACCTCAGATTGGCAGCAATGAG
This sequence comes from Liasis olivaceus, assembly GCA_030867105.1. Taxonomy (NCBI): domain Eukaryota; kingdom Metazoa; phylum Chordata; class Lepidosauria; order Squamata; family Pythonidae; genus Liasis; species Liasis olivaceus. The sequence continues at coordinate 69,118,928 of CM061349.1, forward strand.
CAAATCACAAAAGTCTTTCTAAAAGGGTTTGAAGTATGAGTTAATGCAAAGGAGAGGCAATAAGAGCACACTTTTTAACCAGTACTTAAATAAGACAGTCTTACCTTCTGGCTATAATTCTGCAATATAATTTATCTTCGTGCTAGAGAAACATTATTCATGTATTAATTCCTGCCTCTTTAACTGCAGCTTAAAGCACACCCATAGGGGAGTGTTGAAAAGTTAACAACCCTTACTGAAGCAGAGACAGGAAACATTATATCACAGAGGTAATCTATCCAGCTGATGCAGAAAATTTGCAGCTGTGGTTTCACTGAAAAGTGGCCGTCCAACACTTGCTTCTAGGCTTCCATAGAAAACCCTGTGCCCCTACTTCTTCCTGAAAACCATGATATGGCTCTGAAAGTTTGTGTTAGAGATGGGCAATGTGTGGGCTCCAGATATTGTTGCACCACAATTCCAGGGTTCAGTGATATCTACAGAGTTAAACAAGACCCTTGCATAATCTTTATGGAGAGAAAAACCTTGCATCTAGCAAAGAAACCAGCAGCACTACTCTCTCCATACCCCCGAATCAACCTCGTGCTGGATTTCTACATATTTAACTGACATGCAAAGTTGAGGTTACAGTGCATTAGGTGAACCCCATTATTTTGTCCCTTCATTCATCTGAAAACTCTCCAAGCATTTTAAAGTTGAGTTGGTGCAAATAATGGCATTCTCTGTCCCAAGTTCTTTTCATCTGTGAACTCAATTCCTCTGTTAAGGCATGGATTCATTACATATAATGCATAACACAAATGCCAGCATCATATCCAAAAGTAGTTTGAACAAAAATAATAATGAAAAAACTCACCTCCCATAAGGAAGAGCAGCCCAGCTACATATTGCATGAGCTCATGCTGTTTACAGCAGCCCAGCATGCCAATGACCCATCCAAAGAGGATTATGGACACTGCCATGCCAATGAAGCCAGCTGTCATTCTCCGCAGGTCTGAGAGGCGGCATGGTTGGTGCATGGAAAAAAGAAAGAAGAGGGAGAACAGTAGAGGAAGAAAACCCACAGAGAGTAATTTGGGCAACTTTAGTGCAGTCTTTATGAAACTGGCACCCTCCAGATGTATGTGGACTCCAATTCCAGCTTGCTAGAGCTGAAAAGAGTTCTACATCCAGCACAAATAGAAAAGACCAATGTGGAAAAGGCTGCTCTAGAGATCTGCAACGCAGGTTCACATTAGGACAGGTGATTTGTGAATGTTGAGAACTGTATAAAGCAATTCAGAAAGTAAATCAAGCAAAGCCTTAGCACTTCCTAACAGTATAAGGTCTCTTTCTTTATTATCTTGCAAACAGGGAGGGACTGTGTAAACCTGCTCCACTGAAAATATTCTGTTTGTTAGTTAGGGTTCTATTTTTCTGGGATCATCCATGACTGTATGAATAGGCAGTTTCCTTGAATGTACAAGTAATCAGGCTGCCCTGTAGTGCAGTGCAGTGCAGTGCAATCAGGCAATGAATACGGGATCATCAATGATTACTTGCAGAGGACATTATGTTCTGATGTAATGCTACCAGTCTCAATCTGGTTGCCTCTTGACAAGTGCTTATAAGGAGTTCAAGAAGGTAAACAGACCAGGCAAATGGGGGTGGAAGAAGAAATGAAAGTGCTTCAGGCTAATAAGTGATCATGATTGTAGCAGTTAAGGCATGGGGGAAGTGTTTCTCCTATCTTATGCTCTCCAGATATATTGGATTTCAACTACCATAATGGAATTACAGTCCAACACAGGAGGGCAACAGGTTGGAGCAACATCTGCCTCTGAATTAATGTAGATGATCCATCCACTCAAACTTGAATTCTAGTGATCTTCTGATCATATCTCCATTGCTTCCTTGGCAAAAATATAAATATGGATTGCCTATTCAGGGGTAGAACTTCACTTTTTTTCCTTTTTTTCTTTCTTTTTTTTTTGAGAGGCAAGTGTTGCAGCAGGTAAAGTTGTGCTACACAAATGGACAAGACCAGAATTCTGGTTTCTTTCCTTGGGAGAGGGAAGATTTCTCTTAACCATGTAGGTGAAGGTTATTTTAGAGCTTTCATAACCATTTCTATGGGTGATTCATACTGCAAAATAGCAGGAAACCATGCAGGTGAAACTGAATGAGTCTCTAGGGGTGCAAAAATATTTTGGCAGGGCTGCATGAGATCATGAGGGCCTCAAGTTGCCCTTCCTGGTATAAGGTATAAAGTAATTCAAAGTGAATCCCAGAGAAATAAGCTCTTGAACATTGTATAATGAGCATTTATTAAGTCTGGAGCACTCGAGCAAAAACATGCAAGATTCTTCCTGCAGCTTGGAGGCCAGAATGAAGTATGTGCCATAAGTCCCTCCAGACTGCTTTAGTCCTTCAGGGCCTGCTGGGGAAAGGTAACTGCAGAGCAGGTAGATTTGCTTCACTGGGAGAAGCAATTGATTTGGTGCTTTTTTCGCTGCCTCCATTATATGATTAAGATCTGTAATTCCCTAGAACCATCTTTTCAGGTTTTTGTTTCCTGGCCCTTTTGGATGCAAACGTGCACGTTTTCAGCCATTTAAGAGTAACATATATTTATTTCAGTCCTTTTCAACTAACTAATTGGAAATTCTGGGAAGAAATCTGGAAAGAAAGGTGGTAAATGGCTGATTTAGTTCATTGCTTCTGAAAGAATCCAAACTATTCCAATGCAAGCAACTTGTTCCACTTATATTCACTTTCTTCTTGCTAAGGTATTCAAATGCTAAATATGTAAACAAAACAGCAGACTGTTCTTGAGCACACATGGAGCATGCTTGCTTTTGACACACATGGAAAGCTAATACGCTTGGTAGAAGAACATTGATGTGCTAACTTTCATGTGTATCTTTCTGTACAGAAACAAAGCATGCAAATATAAATATAAATAGAGAGGGAGAGGGGGAGGGGGAGGGGGGGAGGGAGAGAGAATGAATGGAAGTCCTAAGAAGGACCTGAAGATCATTCTCCCAAATAGCCAATTGGTTCTGATGGTGCACATACAAGAATGGGTTTGGGACACTTACGGAGGGCATGCCATTCATCCTGGCGGATGGTATTGGTCACATTAATAGGCAAGTTGCGTGGCAGGGAAGATGAAGTGTAGTGATATTTCACAGCTGTGCAACGTTGAATAACTCCTGCAAAAGACAAATGCAGTGTGCAGTTGGGGATTCTCTAGCTGAACAATGGCATTGGTAATGCTGTTTTCCCCTTATAGTAGTGTCCATAAATCACATTAAACCTCTTCTGTAGCTGAGAAATTGAATGGCTAGTCAAGAAGTTACCGATTAGACTCACCCCCATGCTAAACCATTATTTGTTTTAATTTTAGTTTCTTAAATAAGTCATAATGTCCAGTTTCATTAGTTATTATCAAGCCACAGGGATTCAGCAGTATGTAGCACAGAACCAAACAAACCACATTGTTGTTATGTTATCTGAACTCAGTCAAAAAGAATTTTTAGTATTCAGGAGAGTTCTGTATATACTAAGCTGCTGTTGCTATTATGCTGCTATATTTCATAAAGAGGAACTACTGATATGCAACTAGCCAGCCTGTTGATTGTGGGAGTATTGATAGCATTAAAGAGGATGTCTGCTGCAGTAGAAAAGAGCAGAAATTTAAAGAAGCATTTGAATTAATATTATGATTTCACTCTTGGGCACTCTTGAATGGAGGTGAATTGTATACTGTGTGACTCATGAAGTTCTTCTATTAAATCTGCCCACAAATGGCCTTTTAAAAGTTATTTTGCACTAGATAATCATTAGGAAGCCAAACCACAGAACTGGCAATGCATGATTCTATTACTAATCACGTAATTCCAGTACATGGCACCATCCAGCTTTCCCCTTAGCTCAACCTTCACTGGCTTTGGTAAGTCAAAGAGGATTCAGGCATCAAAAATTCTGGCACTTATGCATTAATTCCTTAAATTCGTCTTCCCAGCATTGTTTCTGATTGATTTATCATCACTTGCTTCATACAACACAAGAAAAGATTATGTTTACTGGTCTGCTGATAAGGCTGTGCAAAAACCTTTGACCTGCTTCAAAACTCAGATCCAGAAACAACCTGACCCCTGGTTCAGTCCTGGAACGATGTGTCCCAACTCCTACCTGCTTCCAAAGCATGATTCTTACTTATTTGAATTATGGGTGGTCAGATCTCCTTTGCAAGCTTGGAAAAATATCTGCCTAATGAACATTAGACAAACAGTACTACTTTTTATCAGTTGTGATGAAAATCAATAAAAAGCACAATTGCATGATTCCTACATTTTTCTTTGTTTAAATGTGTAAAAATGAATCTTTGCTGGCTTTTTACAAAGGGAAACTATGACAGAAAATGGACGTGTTATATGTGAATAAGTGGCCTTTCCAAATACAATTGAATTCCTGATGGTGTTGGTGGTGATGATGGAGATGCATTTGTATTAAACGTGCTTCAGCCGTACCCATCAGAATGGTAGCAAGGCCCCTTTCCATGCACACATAATGCAGTCCCATCACATGAGCCATAAGCCTCAATCTCATCAGACTTGAATCCAAATCATAGAATCCTAGAGCTGGAGAAAGCCTTTGAGTCTTTCAGTGCAGGGATCCAGATTAAAGCATCCAGGATATCTAGCCATCCAGCCTCTGCTTCAAAAAAGAAAATGGCGTGTTCTCAATTTCTGAAATCACCCTGTTGTTCACATTGGGGCTCTTTCTACTGTGCTCCTCTTCCATTTGGGTTATTTCTTTGTAGCTAACTTAAAGAAGACTCCTACATGACTTGTTGAATATATTTTTTTAAGTGTTCAGTTGGTTCTAACAAAAGTACTTTTCTACTGATATTTGATTTCTTTTAAATACTACTTCAGCAGTGTCCATTGTGGTCCTCAGTTATGCCAAAGTGATGACACATGACTGCTGACATCATTGCACAAAGGCCACTTGCATTTTTGCATCTCACTGTCTGACTCATGTATTTAAATTACAGCATTTGTGTGATGATACACTTCATTTATCTTCCTCTTCATTTATCTCCCTTCATCCCCCTAGGGATGCCCATCTGCTATTTAACTAATGTCTTTAATTTCTTCATTTTAGTTACCTTTCTGAAACTTCTTTGCAATTCTGGAGGCCTGAATTTCAATTGGTAGCTAAACATGACAATGTGCTGGTGTATAAGAGAGAGATTAGTCTGGCTCCTATTGTTGTTAGGAACAATGTCCTAATTTGTCCCTTCCCCATCTGTGCAGAAAGAAGTAATAGCTCTTTTGACAACCTGTCTCTCTATCTTTCAAATTACAAGTTCTGGATAAAAGCAGAAGCATATTCTGTGTTTTAAAGAAAACAATTCACTGCTCTGCTGCTCTTTTTGATCGCCTTCAACAAAATCAGAGGATCCAGGAACTCAAAACAGAAATCTACTGTATACCCTTCCTTTGCTACATGTTTGGCCCTGAATTGCAGTCATTTGTGTGGAGTTTTTCAAGTCTCTTCAATGCTTCTGATACAGAAACAAAATCAAGTCATTTGCCCTCCAATGTGGCACCCTTAGGACATCACCTTGTGCTGAGGACGGTTTTTCCCTTAAAGTCATGGTTTCCTATTTGTGATCCGAGGACCACTGCTGCTCTGGTGGTCCCTGGTGCAAATGTCAAAATAAAAATAAGTTGTCAAAAGTTACCAATATCTTTGGAGATTGTTTTCTTATTCAAAACTTTGAGAGATTTTAGGTGGGCACACCAATATCTCAAGAGGTTTGGCAACCTGGCATAGTTTCTGCCATTTTACTTTTATAAAATAAGTATTTCTTTTCTTATTTAATTGGGGACAATCTGCAGGTGCTACTGGGGATATCACCTATGTTATCTGCAATGTTGACTCTTGGGGTGTGTGGTAGACCTTAAACTTTCCAGTGATGACACAGTGATCTGTCTGAAAGGAAAGCTGGGAATCACTGCCTTATGAATTGAATTCTAGATCTGTAACTATAGCAGAAATGCTGATGCTGAAATGGTAACACATATAAGATGGCTCTGTCCTATGGGAAAGATCATTACCCGTAGGAACCCGGGGCTAAAAATAAATATACCATTCCCAGAACACAGAGAGGATACTTCACAATTGCATAGTACCTTATCTTATCACAACAAGACATGGATTAATCAATGCTGTCCACCAAACTGACCATTTTATGATATCAGGAAAGCAAGCCCAGTCCACTCAGCAGAAAACTATCCTTGTTCAATGTACATCATACATTATAAAGTTCATATACCTGTCAACTTCTTTGACAGGCTGATACCCACATTGATGTCTAGCTCAGTGTGAAGGATGTCACTTATGATATTCCCTTAAACTGAACACTTGGGAAATGTGAAAATATTATTAATTCTGACCCAAACTCATGTTCTTCTTCCCTTGGTCATTTGTCTTACGTTAGCTTGCCTTTTAACATTAAATCTGTGTTTACAGAATTGACACCAGTCAGGGAAATGTGACCTTTTTGACCCAAGAGCCACACTTAGTGTTTGAGTGGCAAGTGGCAGGGCAGAGGGTGTCTCTAAGTAAGAAGGAGAGAGAGAGAGAAAGACTAAAACTGATTAATCTTAAATTTTAAATGCAATTAAGTTTAATCAATATTATTCCCATATATTTAATGATTTTCCCCTGTCCTGTTTTCATTCATTCATTCCTTTGCTGGGACTTCTATGCTACTCCAATCCAACAGGACTACCAGGGGCTTCTGGGGGTTGCACCCAAGGAACCACCTTCAGTTCTGGGGCTTCAGATTGTGCTCCCTTGATGGCAACGAAAATTCAATAATAGCCATTTTTAATTTAAAAATTAACTCTTTTGAGTTGTAACATAAGAATGAAGTTTGCCACCAGTGTGCCATTTTTTAAAAATATGCCTTAGCCAGCAGAAGTTGGTTTACTTCATGTCATTCAGGAAGCTGTTTCCTATATGCCTACTGTGTGCAATGTATTGTCAGTGTTGTTTCTTAAAAGATCAGGCAGGGAAACTATAAAGAAGAAAAAGCTGAAGCCAAGAGGCCAGACAAAAATAGTGAGGTCAGGAGCCTACCCTACGTGAGGTGGACATGGGTCCATACATTCCCCCCCCTGCTCAAAAGCCACAATGACCGAAGTGATGTGATGTTGTATTGGGAGGAGTGATTCTGAAGACATGCTAACCTTGTAGACAGGCAGCCTCCAAAATCTATTACACAAAATAGAAGTCACAATCCAAAACAGAGGTAAGCTTAAGATGCTGGATTTAATGGGCTTACACACACCTAATGTGATATCGGATTTTGGCTTTATTATCCAATATATGCATTAGCTTTGGAAGAGTCACAAGGGTGACAGAGAATTTAGAGAGCGACCAACAGAATTGGTTTTAAATTCCTCAGGCATCATTGGCGGAAACCGAAAGCCTTTAGCTAGATGGGAGGAGGGCATATCAGCAAGAAGGAATTATTATGCAGGAGAATACCAATTAATAAAATGAAATAAATGAATTGCCTTTCAGTGGATAAAATCAACATGGAAACTTAATAAAGGCAGAAGACGCATCTGTGTGAGGATTAAATGCAGGAGAGCAGCTGATGGTTTTATAATGGATTCTGGAAACAGGATGCTGCAGCTTTACTTTTGCTACAAAGGTAGGAACAGGAGATTCTCAACATTATTTAGCGCCACAGAGCTTCACAAAGGCAGTGTTTGACAGGTCCCTTTCCCAAAGCACTAACAACCGAAAAACAAGCAGAGGGGAACAGGAAAGGGGAAATGGAGGCAGGAATAACTTGCGGAAATACACAATGTTTTTTCAAATACCAATGTCTTGTATTTGGTTCCAAACCTTCAGGAAGAGGTGAATTTTCAGAAAGGATTCTAGGTATGCATTTGGGGGTGGCAGTTCCAAATTTAAGGGGAAGCAAGGGAGAGACCAGGAGTTCTAGTACCGCTTTAGGCACAAAGCCAGCTGGGTGACCTTGGGCCACTCACTCTCTCCCAGCCCTAGGAAGAAGGAGGCAAGGGCAAACCACGTCTGAAAAAGGTTGCCGAGAAGACTTCAAGTATCTGTCTAGGCAGTTGTCAGGAGTCAAAAACTGACTTGAAGGTGCATGCACGTGCACACACACACACAGGAGAATAATATATGGCTTCTTTACAAATATGATAAAAGTCTTCTGAAACTGGAACTCTTCAAACAATCATCTTTGGACAAGATCACCAAACTGGAGCATGCAGGAGATTCTGTGGTAGAAGGTAATCAGACCTAATTCTGCTCTTTTGCTGAGGCCATGTTAGAAGCTCTTTGCCCCACCTATTTTAATGTAATAGGACAGAGTGCCCAACACTAATCCCAGATAGAATGACACTCCCTACAGCATCTGTACCAGTAGACCTTAATTTCCTCTTCTACTCCCGCGGAACAGCAGAGCGTTCCACGGGGAGCCCAAAGACATGAGTCACTCTGCCAGTGAGGCAGTAGGTAATGCTGAATCACAGGACTTTTCAAGTGGCCTTCAGCCAGCAATATGTTTGCACTCTAATCTGTTATGAATTATTCCTAAAACATCTCAAACAGTTTTCTTCCGTTTTTCTTCAGATTTTAATGCGTATCACATAGTTCACATTATTCAAGAGTGATTTTTATGGAAATAAAAATAGTTTTGGAAGTGGATGAAAAAGGCTAAAGAAAATGTTGCCATCAGAGTGAATGATTAAAAAAAAAAAACCTGAGAAATTGACGTGGAATGAAACTGAAGATAAGAAATGCTAGAAGGAGTATTTTAGAGATTTGCATGGAAATAAATGTTACCAGTGTTAATGTCCAAGAAAAAAAATGGATGAAGCAAAGTCCTAGATGCTGGGAGAATGTTGAAAAATGGTAAAGCTGTAGGAAAACAGGAGAAATGTTCAAATATGGAAATGGTATGCTTATGGAGTTCAACTTCTTTAACTAATTGTCATGTGTGCCTGACAATTAGAAGAATTTGGTTATTGGTCTATATAATACAAAAGGAAAAGTAGCAAAAGTGAATGCAAAAACTACAGAGGAATCAATTTGTTAAATGTTCCTTGGAAAGTTGTCAGTAGAATTCTAATTGGAGGAGTATAAAATGTAATAACAAGGAAAATTTGGGAAATGCAATATGGCTTTATGCAAGACTTTATGACTTTAGGCAGACCCATGTTTTGCTCTTCAGGAGCTCATTGAGTAATGTATGGCTGTTGATTTAGAGAAAACATATTTTTCATTAGTATGAAGTAGAAGGGTGGTTTCTGAATATGGTAAGAATGGTGTATGATGGAAGTAAAGCATACATGGGAATAAATGGAATGCTTAGCAAATGGTTCAATGCTGAACAGGGAGTAAGACAAGGAATGTGATGTCCTCTTGATTGCTTCATGCATTTATGAATAAATGTATAAGGAATACTTGTTCAAATTCAATTGTGCTGATAGTGAGAGGTATTGTTGGAGACATGAACCTATGTGTACTTTGGTATGCAGATAATGCTATGGTGTTGACTGAGAACTCAAATGTTTTTCAGTGAATGTTAGACAGATTGTACAATGCAATGAGAAATAGAAATTTGAATATTAATATAACAATGATGAAAATAGTTGTGTTGCTCAGAAAAAATGGAGAGAACAATTGCAAGTTATACACAAGTGGTGAAAAATAAGAGCAAGTTGTTGAACTTGTGTCTTTGTAGAAGGTTGGAAGGAAGGAGGAGACTGAGAAAATTGTGGTTGGAAAGAATCAGTGAGATCCTGAAAAAGAAAGAGATGAGAGATTTAAAGAACAAAGGCCATGTATGAATCTGTGTATAGAAGCAGTTGAAGTAAGGATAGTGGCCAAGATAAAAAGGTACGGAGAGGTATAAGTGTGTGGGGTTGCTATAAACTAGATCTAGCTACATTCCCTTTCCTTTTCTTATCTCTTCTCTTTAATTTAATTGGCTTACTATTTCCTATTCCCTTTCTATGCTTTGCATAGCATTGCTTATTCCAGAAACCAATAGTGTAATAGGTATGCGTGTCTGTATGTGCCCTGTCTATAATTGTTGTCTAAACTAATCTTTCATGTTATCATTATTTCAGATTAGTTTTTAGCTACTACACACAGTAATGCTGAAGAACAGGATATATTTTTATGAAGCAGAAGAATTGTTCCTTCTCATTATCTGTAAGCTACAGATGCCACAATTTTCAGAAATGTAAGGAAATCAAGTGAAATTTCTGATATTGTTTATATCAGAATGACATATAGTTATGTTTATTGTAACCAATCCATTATTTCTGCAATTTCCACAACTGTTCCAGCTGAAGGATATCCTTTGGGAAAACTGTCTGATGTAGTGATTACCATACAGAAGCTCAACATTCTCAGCCTTTGGCTCCTGAGTCAATGATGTAGAAAAATGAAGATAACTGTTATCTTATTTGAGTAGCACAAGGCAATAGCTGCTTTTTATAAAAAGCTGTTGGGGGCATGACAAGATTATAGGGATGGGGAGGAACTTTGTTCTTTTTTTTCTTCAATAAGATCGGATAGCAAAAACACTGAAATTCAAAAATTAAAAGAAGGAAGGAAGCAGACTGGCAGAGACATCCATTGCTATTTAACAATCAGAAACACATCTCTTAGTGCCAAATGCCAGACAGCACATCAAAAATATTTTGCTTAAGTCTCTACTATTTATTCCCCTGGCAAAGGCCTACAGCGGCATCTGGATTTAAGAATCAATAGTGGCACCCACCATCATAATAAATCAGGATTGCTCCTTATAGCTAGACCATGGCCAACAGGTCATGGGCACCCCAAGAACCCCTTTGGTGGCCCCAAGGCCTCTGAAAGTGGGCCAGGCATTCATTCATTTATTTAATTATTTATGTGATTTATATAGCCACCCAACTTGCACTTGTGACTCTTGGCCCCTAACATAGGGTTAAAAACAAAGAGCAAAAAAAATAGCCCACAAGAGTAAAAATGTCATCTCAACCCTAGGAAGACTGAATGGCTGCGGGTTTTAGGGTCCCCTGGATTTGGAGAGTTTCCATGATTAAATCTGAATGGGGCTGCACTCCCCCAGCCTGCAATGGCACACAATCTAGGGTTCCTCCTGGGCTCATGGCCCTGCTCGAGGAGCAGGTGGCAGAAGTGGCAAAGAGAGTCTTTGCACAAATCCATCTTGTGCGCCAATTGTGTGTATTCCTGGATCAGGAGGCTGAGCTCATGTCATTCTGCCTTAGTCACTTCCTTGCTTGATTATTGCTATCCACTCTATATGGGGCTGCCCTTGAAGAGCATTCAGAACCAGCAACTGGTCCAGAATGCATAAGCACATGCAGTTTTGGGTATACTATGGTATGACAATTTTACACCCTTGTTTTGTGAGCTGCACTGATTCCCAGTAGGTTTTTGGGTGCAATCCAAGTTGCTAGTTATCACCTATAAAGCCCTACATGGCATGAGACTAGGATACGTGAGGGATTGTCTGTGTCTAGCAGTTTCTACCTCTCCTACCAGATCCAGCAGGGTGGGCATGCTCCAGGTCTTTTCTGTAGAACAGCATCATCTTATGGGATCTAGGAAGCTTGCTGTCTTGTTGCCATGCCTGTCCTGTGGAATAGCCTCCCCCCTGAAGTTCCAATGGCCCTGACCCTGTTGGTTCTTTGGAAGGCCTAAAAATTTGGTTCTTCCTTCATGCTATAAGGTGAGGATGTTAATGGAGTCCAGTGTGTACGGCGATTTTTGTCTTGCTATTGGGCTGTCAAAGCCTATTCTTCCCCATCTAGACTTCCACAGTCCCCAGACACTGGGGAAAGACCTTTATGGCACCATTTGGTTGACCTGGGTAGAGATGTATAATTGAATATCATCAGCATATTGACAATATTTAATCCCATGCTGATGGATCATGTCACCCAATGGTTTCAGGTAGATGTTAACTAAGAGCAAACAGAGCATAGAGCCCTGAGGAATCCCGCAAAGTACAGGTCTAGGGCTAGATCTCTCCCCCTATTAACACCAACTGGATCCAGACCCATAGAAAGGAGGAGAACCACTGCAACACCATTTCCCCTACTCCCAACCCTCAAGGTTAGTCTACAATTCATGCTACTGAGGGTTTAACATTTTTTTACTTTTTTTTTTCATTTTGGGAAGCTTGTATTTTCAGATGTTTAGGGATGAAGGCTTAAGGCATCCACTGCATCCCTAAAACCTCTCAAACCTTCCCCAGTTTGGGTTATTTTCCCATTGTGAGGTTGGGGGGATTACAGAGCAAAGTGGCTGCCATAAGGCTCTGCAAAGGCTTATGGATCATGCAGCCCCTTAAAACTCTCCCAACCCCTGAGAAGCACAGAATATGGCTATGAAAAATTCACCCCACCTGGGTCAGTGATGTCACAATGTCATCAGCCATACCCCTGGAGCCTTAAATAGGGCTGTGGAGCCTCTCCCAGACCAAAAATGAACTAGATTGTGCCATAAAAGACATATAATACAGTAACTGCTTAGGGTTTGGATCTGATGCTCTAATGTTCAACACCAAAAAAGCAGGTAGAATTCCTAATAACTTAATAAAATAAAAGGCAAGAGACTGGCATAGGCTAACTAGCCTGCTACAAATAGATCAACACAAGTATCTACCTTAACCAACTATATTGGGCAAAGTGGCCAATGGCTACACAGAGGAATAAATGGACAGAAATCTGACATCAGACATGCCAGTATTTAAAAAAAAACATGAGGGAAACAATCTGTGACTGACTTAAAAGTATAATTCTTCAGCAAAAGAATTGCAGGCTTATTTCATTATAAAACATCTGAGCTAGTATTAATCAAAATGGATTAAACAATGGGACCTCTCTAATGCCAGGATGTCTGTGTGCCACACTCAGCAATTGTTTTCTGAATGGTCCCTATCAATAGGCAATTATCATTTTCTGCAACTCCTGTATTTCACTTCCCTCTGACTCTACAGTTTAGTTTTGCTCTCCCCTCCAAACCACACAGACCTGGCCCAGGGTTGTATTCTATGGATCTGATGAGGTAGATTGTATTCCACAGTGCTTACATAGTAATCAATGTATTAGCATTATACAATGATAGAAGACTCTGTGTTTTTGATGTAATAGAAGGACAATGTTTCCAGGTGTACACTGAATCAGATAAGGGCTCCTAATTGTAAGCAGATGGAAGACCTTTGGTAAGAGAAGCATGTGTTCACATGAAAAAATAAATGTGAAAAATCAAATCAGCTGATCATACATACATCCAGCACCAGTGTTGCTTCCCAACATGCTGCAATCACAGAAACGCTTGCCAATCTTATCCACAATTAGTTGGTTCATCTGAAGTCATGAGAATTTGTACAGAGGACCACTGTAATTATTTTTATGTTCAAGGCTAGGGGTGTGCATGCACATAGCAACACAAAATCCTACAGAGACTGAACACTAGAGATCCGGAGCCCAATGGTCAGCTCTTGTTGAGCCTTGTAGCCACCATGTGATGAAAGGAAAGGCTTCAAGACCTCGGAAACCTGATATTTCGTGGATAATCAGCGGGAGGAGGGACCAGGAGGTTACCCTCCAAAGAAAGGGCTGGGAATCGCTCTCACACCCCAAACGAGTTCAACGGCTAAGCCAAAGAGCGACACTTGGAAGCATCTCCCTCAGCGCTTCAGCACCCTGGACAGCGACATTCCCGGGGCTCCTGGAAAGGTAGCTCGAAGGGGAACGCGCCCAAACCCCTCTCCCGTCGCTCAGCCTAGCCTAGCCTAGCCTTCCCGCTGAATGGGGCGCGTCCGCTCGCTCGCTCGCTCGCTCGCTCCGCACCTTTCCGGATGAGTTCCTCGCTCTCGGGTTCGAAGCCCGCGCGGTGACAGCGCCGCCACAAGCCGGAGACTGTGGAGTTGAAGCGGCGGCCGCACTGCGATTCCAGGGCAGCTGCGGCAACCGGGAGTGGAGCCGACGGCGGAGTCTGGCCGGCCACCAAGGCCCGCGGCGGCCGGGCGCGGAGGGGAAGGTGCGGACTGGGCGCTGACATGGAACCCGGCGGGTCGTTGCTGTTGGCGTTGCGCTTGTGGCCAAAGCCCCGGCAGCGCTCCCGGTGTCGCCGCGCGTCGGTCTCATACCAGCAGTCGGTGCCGATGGCCACGGTCAGCAGGGCCAGGGCGGCGGCGGCCAGCAGCAGCCCCGCGCAGCTCAGCGCCTGAGCCGCGGCCGCCATCTTCCCCGCGCCGCCGCCGCCGCCGCCGCTGAGTCGCGCCGCCCGCCACTGCTACTCCCCCTGCAGCCCGGCCGGGGGGCCACAGCGCCAGCCAGCCAGCCAGCCACCGGACCCGTCCCTCCCCGCTCGCCCCTGCAGGCACTCGTGGCTTCCTCGCCCCCGGCTTAATTGCGGGACGGGATGGGATGGGATGGGATGGGACGGGACCAGCGCCAGGCTTCTTTGCGCAAGACTGGCACAGCTGGAGGAGAGAAAGAGAAATCCCCCTTCACCTTCCCTCCCACCCAAAAAGCAGCTTTCGGATCCAGGATGTTTCAATCTGGGGGCGAGTTCCTGCTAAATAAAGCTCTGAATAGCTTTTATTCTATTTTTAAATGTTTATTTAACGACATGATCGCTATCAGGATTCAATCCTAGATCAAAATCAGAATGGTGTGTGTGTGTGTGCCTCCATGGTGTGAGTGGGGTACCATCATCACTATCACTACAAGCCGCTGATTTTGACCTCTGATTTTTGAATGGGAAAATATTCTAAGTGTGGAAGGAAACTTAAAAAATGGCTTCTTTCCCCTCATCTCACTATATGCAAAGAACACCAAGGCCTGCCTCACACAGCCTTGCCCCTCAGCATGTTCAGCACCACCATGCTGGTGTCCCAAGTGCTGTGCTCTGTCCTCCCATATACCTGGCAGCACTCCCTTCAGCTGGCTGAGAAGAGTGCAAGAGATAGCAGCCCACAGTAATTCTCCCCACGCCCCACCGTTCCTCCCCCTACATTTATTTTTCATGGGGGAGGGAGAATGGCCCCTTTGGGGGGAAGCAGAAAAGCTGTTCTTCAGAGCAACTGGGGAGTTGCAAGGCACAGGGAGGGGGAGGGGAGCAAAGCAGATGTTCACATCAATAGGAACTGCTCTCAACTCCAGTGGAAATGGTTAAATGGACATAAGTCAGCCAGCTGCATCAGTCCCAGGCTCCCTCAGTTGGATCTGCCTCTGCTGATCCATCAACAGCTTTTCTGGCAGGGTCATTGAAGAACTTGGAGCACTGATGGGTTTAGACTTGATTCTTGGAGTCCAGTCCTGGCTGAATCGCTCCTATTGCTTGCTTTGCTTCAGAGACTTAAAGCAGAGGTGGGGTGGGTGGAGGATAACTCTGAAAAGCTGCTCTATCATCCTTCTTGGACTGAGGAAACTAGAGAAGCAGGAACATTGGACCTCAAGATGCCACCATAAGTTATTATAGGTAATAGGAAGAGGACACTGTTACAACATTCCCCCACCAGTGTAAAAGCAAATAGGTAGTCTTGTGGACCCAAGGCTGGAAATTAGGAATACTTCAAGTAATCAATGCTTTTTACTCTGCTTAATGGAGGGATGGGCAACCTTCGGCCCTTGAACTGCACGTATCCCGGAGTCTCGCACTGTCTTGTATCTGAAATTGAGCTGCAGCACTGAGTTTTGGAAGTGTGCCAAAGTGCTGCTAAATAGGTGCTTTCAGCAGTCAAAATAATGCTGTTTCTGCTTTTAATGGCAGCAAAAATACAGCAATTTGCTTCTGATTGTTGGGGGTGGGACTAGGGAATGAAAGCCTCATTGCTTCCTCTTTCCTCCCAGGGAAAAGGGCTCAAAATGGAGAAAGAAATCAGTGATTTTGAGCCATAAGAAAAGATGCTCTCCAGAGCAGGAAGAAGGGTATGTGTGAGGAAAGAGGAGTATGATAGATGTATGCTTGTGTATGTAACTATGTGTGTATGTATATATCCATATGGGCACATATGCAGGTGAAGCCCCCTAGATCTAGTTACCTGGATCCATCCTCCCAGATGGTTGACCATTTTGGTTATCCCACCCAGGAGAAGGAGAGGAGATATTATAAGGAGTTATGAAATTATACATGATATTGGCAAAAAGGTATTTCAGAAAAAGGGGTTTCTTCCTCCCTCTTAATAACTAAATGTAATTGATCAGTGATGGCAACAGCATTCTGATCAGACAAAAGTTTACTATCTCAGCATCTTGCAATGACTTTAAAAAGTAGTTTATCTTCCCTGCTTACTGCCACATATCTTCCTATTGATTCCTAGCACTAATTGTATAAGACAGCCTGATGTCATTGCCATCCTTTAAATCATCAACCCATGTTTTATCTCCTTTCATCATTAACAAGGAATTTCTGTTAGGTCAATGAAAACAAATACAAAAGGACAATTCTCCAGTTTCATCTTTTCATTTTCATGAGGAAGGAGCTCCAGGACTTGCAGTGACCCTTGTAGTCCTGTGTTCATGCAGTGATTGCTGTGGGTCTATAGCAATGGTTTCATCCATCTCAATGGACACCTTAAAAAAAATTACAGCATAATTCCAGAATGTCAGTAAACTCTTAAGTCTACCAGTTTGAATTTTCTCCCATGCCTCATCTGCACCATTCCTTCCAGCATAGAAGGAATATTTTCTTCTTCATATACAGCTGCAGAGATTGGAGTCTCTCTGGAAATGCACCATATATAAAAATGATTCCTGTATATGGCACTATAATTCTAAAAAGGGAAGAGAGATCACCACTCTTGCAACAAATAATACCAATCACTGCTCTTTAGAGAGAATTCCTTATATATTACATTTCATTAGCTGACCTTATAAATTCTGTTGGGTGTTTTTGCAATAAAAGCTTATTTAACTGTCATCAAACAGAATAGCAACCTCGTAACAGAAATATTTAACAAAGGGACAGTGAATTCTTGGAATATTCTGAAATTCCAGAGGTTCTACTTCATTTTTGTAAGGGTATTTTGAAACTTCTGCAATTCATCCACAGTTACCACTGTATTGAATAAACTGAAGAAGGCAATGGTTGGATGCAAGAAGAGAGGCAAAAACAGTATGTAGAAATCTATGTACAATCCATCATGGTCCCCTTATTCTCATTGAGATGGATGTCTGTGGTGGATTCCACTGCAGTAAAACATGTAATAGAACTGATTGTGTGAATGCTATGTTGTCTCTCTGCAAGCAACGAAAACTGGAGACCTTGCCAACAAATGTATCAATGGTTATTAGCCATATTGGCTACATGGAACCTCTGTGTTTAGAGGCTCAGTGCCCAGGAATACTAGTTTCCAGAGAGCAATAATGAGAAGGAGTCAGTGCTTCCAACCATCTGGTTGCCTTCAGTGAGAAGCAATATATTCAGCTAAATGGATTTGTTCTTCACTGTGCTAGAGGGCAAGAGTAAAATCAATGGGTAACAACGAAGAGAAGCAGATTTGAGTCTCCCCGTAGAGAAAATGTTCAAATGGTAAAAGGTGTCCTGGTCAGCAGTAGAATTGGCAGCCTTGGGAAGTGGTAGATTTGCCCTCATGGGATGGCCATCTGTCAGCGATATGGTGGCACAAGGGCAAAATAAAGTCCTTTTTGGAGAAAAAGGGCCACAGCAGACAAAGTGGACTGGACCATGCCACACATATGGTGAAAGCTAGGGCATTTGGAGAGGTTTCATTTTAAAAGGGTTGTCTTATTTTTTAAGGTTTGCTGCATAGTCTCAAAATAACAGTAAAGAGTGCCACCAATTTTTGGCAACTTTGATTGGAGAGGACTATAGGAGCCTCAAAAATGGAGGAGGGATTTGAAACCACATGAAGCCCCATGGCCTTAAATTACCTGCTTCTACTGAAGCAGAACAACTTTTGCATCAGGAGAGGTTTGGACCAAATTACATCCAATGAACTTTCCAGTTCCATGGTCTAACCTAGCTATGCTCTTCCCTGTATGTCACAACACTTGGGGACTGCATAGATTTCTCCAAGCTTCTAATCAAAATCCCTTGATCTGTTGTTGTTGTTTTAAATAAGCCTTATGTAAAGCAAGCTGATTTGGTAGTTTTAAATGCAGAAAGATTATCTTGACTATTTCAGCCATGTAATTTTTGTTGTTATTAATAGACTCACTTGCTTCTTTTAGAGTTAAATCCCAATAAAGTTAATGCCACTGGAGAGTTGGGAATTATGTGTACTACCTGACTGCATATACTGTTTGCTTCACCTCTGTAAGTTAAGTGTTAGATTTAATGGTTGTTGTCCCTACAACAAGTCACATTACTGAGAATATTGATGGTCTGGGGAATATCACCACTTTCTCTAAGACGTCTAGCTTGTTTTGCCATTATTACTTTCTTACTGGAAGAGAAGTCCAAAATTGGGCTCAACCTGAGACCCTGGATTTTGAAATGAGGGGAAAAGTTGTTGCTATGGTGACCTGGCCTTGGCTGATCTATGAGACAGTTGGCCAAGATGGAGAACATACCATGTTGGATACTTCAATACACCTGATCTTTGCCTGTATCTTGATAAGACTATGTTTACATCAAGTTGCTAAGGCAAAATAAAGCTGTTAGTGAAGAGAAGCAGGGTAAAAAGCTTCCTTACCCATCCACACCATGCCAACTGAACACCTAAATTTGGCTGAACTGAATTGTAGCCACAAGGAGGAAGAAAGAGTGCAACTGTATGAGAGATTTGAGGCTGCTGGGAAACAAAGTTCTTTGCAAGATACCATCTTCATTTCAGCTCTCTTTCACCAGGATTTTCTCAATGTCTTCCTGCGTTTCAATTTAATCTTTTCACCAAAACTCAGAGACAAAGGATCGTTGCTTTCCAATTTCATTAATTTTGCTTACAGTGATTTTATAATGGAATATTTTGTGCTCTTCCACGGGCTCTTGGCAGAGTTCAGATTAATATGTTTATGTCTTCAAGGAGATGTTCCTCTTCCTAGAATGTTTCTTATGATCTCTACAGAAAACTTACTTTCACCTGGCCTCACACTTCCAAATAAAGAGCTATACAGCAGTCACTGGCCATTTTTATTTCCTAAGAGCATATACGAGGCTTAAAGGCAATCTTGAAGAAAAATGACAGGCAAAACTGAAACCTGCTTTGCAGCATTTTACTAAAATTAAAATTTGTAAAATCAGGCAGGTGGAGAGCCTGCTAAGCATCGAGGGCAGTTTCCACAGGCATGCTGATGCCTACGAGCAACTTGTAAGCTTGATGTTCCCGGGCAATAAAACTTTGAAGGGCTTTCATATCAGAGACTGTCATAAATGAGGCAGTTGAGGGATTTATACCTCTCCCCCACCCCCAACTGTATCTCTCATCCCCTCCTGTAAGGGACTTCATGGCAGGCAGAAGTAAAACGCTATGAGTTGGGCTGCAATGATTTTTGATCCAGCAGATCTGTAGCTATTATCAGCCCATCCCTAGACCAGTCCCAAAGCATCTCCTTTGGGTCTTTGCAATCCTAGTCTTATGATTGTAGAAAGGCCTGGGGAGAGGGAGAAATGGGACAGGAGGTTTCTACCATTGGATGTATCCCTCTTAACTTAGAGGTCTCTCTCCAACCACAATGTATGGTCCTTGGGACACCCTTCTGGGGATGCAGAACTGCAGTGTCAATCTCAAGCATCTTTATTTCATTTTTATTGCAGTTTTTATTCCCCACCTTCCACAACTTGATTCTCTCCAGATATGTTAAACAGTAATTCTCAGTCAGAATAATCAAAAGGCATCAGGTCAGGGAAAGATAAATTATGACTTTTTTGTCCCTTCCAAGAACGTATTCATATTTAAATGAGATATGCACAAGAACGCAATGAAAAGAATAGAGGCATACATGTCAATAAGAGACCGCACTCCGTTTTTTAAAATTTAATCTCTATTGCCTCCATACGAAACAGATGAAAGTGTATGCACAAAAGCTAGTGCAAAATAATGCTACTTTTCCCAAAATGACAAGTATTGTGGAAGTATTAAGCATCCGCCCATCCTATTTGTTTGTGACATTGTGAGGCTAGTTCCAAATGCAGCAGAGGCCTCTTCCCTTGGATTCTGAATGGCCACTTCAGGCAATGCTCCCCAGTATCTGCAAATTCACTCCCGGCAGCCTGGGCTGCAAGCCAACAATAACAGCTCAGAGATTAATGAGTCAATGTCACCCACTTTGCATTCCTAAACAGTGAGCAGAAAATTCCTGCTGTAGCTTGCAGCCTACACCAGACTTAACCCTGATTCAAATAGCACGATCTTCTATGTACTCTCTCATCCCAGGAATGCACTAGAGCCTCTGAACAGTGCCACCCAGTACTTAAAGGGGCAACCAGTGTTCTTGGAAAATATTAGCTATGGTGTATAAAAAGGATTAAACACATAGGATGAGTAGGAAAAAGTGTCTTTTGGAACTCTGTACTGGAAACAGCTGGAAGCAACTGCTGGAGGAAGCCAACTTTCCAGACAGACAGATGAATAAAAAGCAAGGATGTTTAATTATGAGTCAAAGAAACAGATTAGCTGCATCTATTCCTGATTTATGGAAGAGTTGATCAAAATACATGAACATCTTTCAGCTAAAGTCACAAGAGAAAAAAAAAATCAGAGTTTTTATCCCTGCAGACTTAAGGTTGCTGCATCTACTGCATTTTTCTTTATGCTGCCCATGTGTATCTCTACCGAGTTTTTTCTTATCCATTATGGGAGAATGTGTATTTGTCTTATCCTTTAAATAGTTACCAAATGAACCAAAAGGGAAGTAAGTTGCGGAACAAGTCTAATCCTGTTGCTTTCCAGCTACTTTATGGCCAGAATGAATTTAAAAACTCTTCATTTTAAGCAGTGTTAGTGCTACAGTTGGAAGGATATTGTAGGCCTTCTTAGGTCATATCTCCCAACTGTGGGTCTCCAGGGGTTTTTGGAGCTGAGCTCCATCATCCCCAATTACTGGTGGTATTCTAGTTTTGAAAAGAAGTTATAGCTAGAGACAGAGTTATTAAATAATCCATTTAGGCATTTCCAATGTGAATCCTGACTTCATAATACAAATGTATTGAAGAAGCCTAAGAAAGGATCATCTAAATCCAATCAGATTTTCAGTTACTCAACTTTGGAAGTAAAAAAGCATCAGGCTGTAGAAGACCACATCCTAGAACCAGGATAGGAAACCTGGGTGCCCTTTCAGATGTTTTAGATTGCCAAACCCAAGTCCCTTGCTATTGGCCACGCTGGCTGGGATCCATAGAAGCTGGAATCCCACGTACACAGAGGGCTCCAGATTGCCTATCTCAGAAAAAGTGCAAAGCTGCTTTATGGGAAGGGGCGATAGCAACGTGGCAGGAAACATGCTTCAGGCCCTCCTGTCTCCATTTTAAAAAGGATTTCAGGGAGGAAAGAATTGGAAAAGCTCTCTAGCTGACACCCTGAAAAGTCATGGCCAGTCCAGATATACCGAGCTAGATGGGCAAATATAGCTTCCAACGTATGTCAAATAACAACCAAGTATTTTGCTGCTGGCGACACCCTTGAGCCCAGGAGAGAAGAGAATTCTTTTGCTGGCAAGCCAGTGCTACAATCTTGCCTTCTATTTCACTCTGGAGTTCTGTCCAAGCAATCCCAGCATACAGACTGGTCCAACTGGAAGCAACATCAGTTCCACCCAAATAGGGGCCTCCCTTTGCTGCTGCTTTTTTTGCTTAAATTATTTTTTTTAAAAAAGACACACAGACACTCCTAAAAAACCCATCTTTTCTCAACATTTTGGATGTCCGGTGTTGCACCATTTGGAAAAAAAGAAAAAGAAAAAGGATACTTCCTTTATTCACCGCCCTGAGCAGCCGTCAGATCTGCAGGCACACGAGGAAGAAAAACCCACCGGTGTCCCTGACTCCTTGTAATGCTTCAGAGGGAGGCAGCTTTGCGAAACAGCAGAAGGAAGCTGCAGCCCCTCATTCTGTAGTGAGGGAGAAAAGCACCATGACAACGATGCCGGTGCACAGAAAGAACACTTGTTGCACGGAGTTCCTAGGCAAAGGAAGGAAAAGAGAAGGCCAGGCATGAAATCTGCTCTAGGGTCACCCCCTTATTTTGCTCTTTCCTGGGCCTTCAAGGCAGTTACTATAGAATCATTATATGGAATAATACAAATAAAAACATTAAAAAAAAAAAGATTATATTGCGGTAGTTAATGCTTGCATTTATACAACATGCTTAACTGGGTTAGGTAAAGACCAAAGAGATGCCTTGAAATGCCATGCCAAGCTTTTGTGGGGGGGGGGGTGGATGGGGGGGGGTCAGGGCTTATTCTGTTGTGTTAAACCCAGCTTTCTACTAAGGTTTTATGGTTCAAGGGGAAGCCAGAAAATAAATTAACTCAGCAACCAGTTTGAATGTGCTGCATGAATGCAGTCACAATGTTGGACTTGGACTGGGGAAGCTGAGGTTCAAGTCTCCATTTGACCATGGAAGTCCCTGGATGACTGTAGTCTAGTCACCCAGGGACTTTAAGATGTGTGGACTTCAATTCTCAGAATTCTGGGAGCTGAAATCCAAACCCTTTAAAGTTGCTAAGGTTGAGAAACACTGGTCTAATCTCCCTCTTTCTCTCTCTCTCTTAACCAGTCTACATACAAGGTTGTTGTGGACACATACAGGGGAGAGCTTCCAAAGCAAAGGTGGGTTACAAATCAGTTGCAAGCACCAAGTAAAGTATTATCATTGGCACAGGCACTATGAAAGAAACCTACATCATAGCACCACAGCTTGTATTCCTCTTATACTTTTTAAAATATAAGCTTTGATTTGTGTTCTGATACCATGAAACCAATCCTTTGGACTTCCTGAAAGAGATGTTTTTCCATAAGGAAGTGGTCAAGGCAGATTTTTTACTGTTTTTGATCAGTTATTTTTTCAGAAAAGACCCTACTGCAAAATCCCATTTTCAATATCTGAGAAGCTCATAAGAGAAGTGGTAATGGGGAAGATGCTACAGACTCAGACTGTTTGCAGAGTGAAATGCTGGGCCCCAGCACCATGCATCTGGCTAACCTACTAATAGGTAACCACTGAAACTCACCTGGGCTGGCTACAGGCAGTCCCTGGGTTAAGAACATCTGACTTACAGACAACTCATACTTACGAACGGGCTGCCTGTTACTAAAAATGGTGGACGGCGTTCTCCTTCCTCAATCCGATGAACCACTGAAGTTGCACAATGTTTTCATGAACCACTGAAGCTGCACGTTTTAAATATGCAGCTTGTTTCCAGTGGTTTCCAGTGGTTCATGAAAACATCATGCAGATTCAGCGGTTCATTGGCTCAAGGAAGGGGAATGCCGTCCACCATTTTTAGTAACAGGCAGCCCGTTCGTAAGTATGAGTTCTGACTTACATACAAATTCAGGTTAAAGACAAGCTTAGGAATGGAACTCGTTCTTAACCCGGGGCCTGCCTGTATTTCAGTTACACTGGTACTCATGACTGCCTTTGGCATCAAATTCTGTTTCCAAATTCTCCTCAGGAACAGCTCCACGTGTGTAGCAATCCTCATCAGTGAAGACAAAGGAATTTAATAGACTCTTCCTCATCAAAACTTACGTCATAAAAGCTTTTCTAGTCTTTGGGGTTTCACCTGGCTCTCTTTTGTTACGGCTATTTAAGCTTTTCTTCACAAAACAAAAATCATTAGAGCAACGCTTACCAAGGGTTCTTCTCTTCTAAGAGATCAGGCACCACATTTACCAATGCAATGTATAAGAATCCTCCAGAGGTAAAAGGGAGAATCCAAGCGATGGTTTCCCCTGCACAGATAATAAACAGCGCATCAGTAACCAAGTGGTGCCCATATTCTATATTCTATATGAACACATTTAGATCCAAAGGGAACGGAGGCCAGGCTTCTGAGCCATCTGCCATGCGGTCGTACAGCCTTACCTGTCCCTTTTGGTGACTGAGTACAGATGGCAAAGCAAGCTCCCAGAATGCCCCCAAGGGCTGTGGAGAGCTGTAGCTTGGCTGCACTCCAGCGATCAAATCCAGCACGGAGGAGAATGACAAAATCACCCACCTACAGATAGCAAAAACAGAAAATAGTTCGGGAGTAATGCACCCAATCTGAAAACGGCGTGGTGGCTGTGGCGTACTACTTATACTAGGCTATTCCACGGTGGGCGGGCGACACGGATGTTCTCTTTGCTTAAAACCTGGCTCCTGATGGAAGCTCAGAGGCTAATCAACTGTGGTTCAGTAGTTTTTCTGTTTGTTATTTTTATTAAATAAGTAAGAAAGCAACAGAAAGAGAAAAAAAGGGAAAGAATATATACCTATAGCTCAAAACATGTACATAACATAGTAATCCTTAACTCATCTACGCTGTTATTTATCTTTTTTTGCTGCTGTTGCTGCTGCTGTTCATATTATTATTACTGTGGCATAAGCTCTGCACTAAGGGCAAATATTTAAGTAGAAGAGAAGAGAAGGTTTCTCTGCTTTTGGCTTATGTCGTATGCAAAGCTCTCTGTGTCACTGATGCCATGTACATGTACACAGGATTTCTGCTCAACACCTCCTCAGCTTCCCAGCACACATACTCAGACCCACTCACCTCATGGGGTATTTCATGTAGAAGAATTGCCAGAGTTGTAAGAAGTCCAACCTAAAGTCAAGGAGAGAAACTAGCTAAGAGGAGTCTCTATAGTTCAACAGGCAGCAATAGTAGCAATACATGGTCCTTCCTGAGACTTCTGTGGGTAAGTTAAGAAACAGCTATTTTATCTCAGACAGTGATCTATATAGCTTTAGCTTTTAAAATACCTATAGGAAACATCCAAATGGAATTTTGAGGCTTTGGTGTAAATGTTATGGAAAAAAGCTGAAATTGTTTCCTAAATATTATACAGACCTTCTGCTAGAATATGGCTAGGCAATCTGTGGCCCACAGGCCACATGTGGCCCTCAACCATTACAATAAAATCAATAAAAAATAAAGATAAAAGTTTGCAAGCATGATGAAGTGAGGGATCTCTCTCCTTTGGCAAAGTCCTGGGTGAAAGGCCAGGTCTTCATGGCTCTTCTAAACAACAGTAGAGTCGGGGCCATCTGGACCTCAGGGGGAACCAAAGGACAGACAAATCGGCCGGGCAGATATTATGGGAGACAGGCAGTCCCTCAAGCAACCAGGCACTGTGCCATGTAGGGCTTTATAGGTAGCAACCAGCACCTTTAATTGTACCCAGAAGCAAACCAGCAACCAGTGCAGCTCATGAAGCAGAGGTGCTACGTGGGGATACTGAGGCATGCCCATTACTGCTCACGCTGCCACATTCTGGACCAGTTGAAGCTTGGTGGAAGAGGTGGACCATTTTTGCAAACCTGGAAGAGTGGGGGGTCAAGCACACTTTTTGGAGAACATAGTTCATAGTCTGGGAGCCACGTAGGAAAAGGTCAGATAGACCAACTTTGCAGAGGGAGATACAGTCAGACTCTCAGGCTCTAAGTTGCTTAGGACTTTAAGAGCAATACCTAGCAAGCAAGTGACAAACAGCGTTGATCTTTTAAGACAGATATCATATGATTCCTGTATTTTGCAGCCAGAAGCAGTCTAGCTGCCACATTTTGCATTCGCTACAGTTCTTGGACACTTTTTAAGAGCAGACAAGTCAGCGCTCTTTGCTGCACCCACTGCCATGGAGTAGCATTACCGATTGGCCTTAAAAAGGTCTTCCACTGCACGTTCAATCCAGTTTGTCCTGAGAGTTCTTGCATTTGAATCCTCCTTAATTGTACTTCATTGGGAAGAGGGCAGTTCACCTGGGCCATCTCCCCATTTCACAGATCTGCCAAGGCTTTAACTATATTGCCAAAATGAAAGCAAGAAATTTCCAAAGCATATTCAAGAAACCTTCTGGATCTATTAAGCCTATACTCTACAGTGGTTTATAGCAGCCATTAGTCTAAACTGACCAGACAGTAATCTGTCCATGAGAATGGAGTTAAAACAGCTCCTCCATTTTCAGATCACAGGCACCCATCAAATACCACACCCACTATATGTCCTGCACAGGTGGGGCCAGAACAAATTGGGCTAGAGCCGTGGTTGTGGTGGACAGGCAATCCCAAGCCACTCCTGAGTGTACAACCTCAGTGTGGACACTGAATTCTTTCAAAACAAGAAGTGTAGGATAGTCCACTACCAGATATCATCCTGGTTAGCTGAGAAAGAGAGACTATCCTGCGACAGGGTGAACAGTATACCACAGGATCCCTGTGCTGCCTAAGCCATAACCCAAAGGTAGCAGTGGTAATTTAAAATTAGCAGACTGTTGGATGGATATGGAATTCTTAGCACATTTGTGTTAAGAGTAATGGAAGAAAAGTCCTATGCTTGAGAATAGAGCACAATTGTCTTTGAACATCATTTTCTTGTTGTTAAAGGAGGTCCAGTCTCCTAAAGAAGGGAACTTACCTTTCTGCTAACTAGAAAGCTGGCGGCCACTGCCAAGCCATGTGTGAAATTATCTATTGTATTGGCCAACAGATTGAGATATCCACTCATCTGCCAAGGACAAAGGGGGAGGAAGAAGAAGAACAAAAAGAAAGGAATTCAGAAGCTTCAGGATTAAAACATAACAAAAGATTAACCAACATAGATGGTCATCTTCACAAACAAAGCAGAAAATATGCATTTTATTCCCAGTTTTAGTTTACATGTAATTTAACCTTTACATGAATGTTGCTTTGCATAATATTGTTTATCATAGATGAACATAGCTTAATGACATTCCCATGTATGTATGTACAGTTGCACGGAAAGGCACCTCTAGTCAAACTGTATGTTTCAATGACTCCCTGTGTTAACAGAGGCTGACACAACCGCTTCATGGTACTAAGCTAAAAACAATATATTTCTACAAATTTGAATACATACTTAGTATTTATGAGCTGTTGTTTACAGATTCAAAATTAGACAACAATGAACATGGCAAGTGCAGACACTTGGATAACCTTACAGCTGATTCAGTGCTATTTTTTTCTAATTGTAAAGTTGTTAATAAAGCCAAAAAAGGTGATCAATGTGTTCGGCCTGCAAGGAAATGAAATCGATACCACAGATAAACAAATACTTTGATCCTTCTAACCTCTCAGGTTGTGATTGTTGTCATTTCTACTTCTGGCAACCATGGGATTTCTCTAAGCAGCTGTCTGAACATTTGAAAATGAAGATAATTTACTCTTACAAAGCAGGAAAAGGCTATACAAATCTTTAACCAATTCCAGCTAGCAAGTTCAACTGGGAGCAACACTGTAAAGAAATGGATATTCTGAAAAACATAATCCGTGTATCAGTGCAAACAACCTGCTTAAAAGTTCAGCTAACACTGGAGTACTTGTCAGAGGTTCACAGTACAGCACTGCTTATGCAACAGTAATCTGCATGGAAGGAAAGGAAAGAAGGAAATCTTTGTCCTTTCCTTGTCAGAAGGAAAACTTTCTTTCAACTTCATCATTAGTTACACAGAAGAAAACCTTCATCCAGAAACATTTGGAACATTTGTACTGATGAAATAAAAAGTGAACTGTTCAACCACAACCACATAAGATACACTCAGAGAAGCATCTGAAGAAAAGAACTCCTTGCCAACAATTATGTTGTAAGTTTACGTGGCAGAAGGTGGCACAGGAAATATTGCCCAGATGGAATGGCTCTAACTAAATATCAACGTGTCCTAAAACTAACATCTCACTGTCAGTGAAGAAACTAAAGCTAAAAAGAAGTTGGATATTTCAGATGATCTGAAATATATGTCCAAATCAACCACAAGTTACTTACAGAAAGATAAAGAAAGATAAAGGTTTTGGAATGGCCTTCACTGTACCCAGACTTGAATATTATGGAAAATCTGTGGGGAGATTGTGACAAATGGGTTTGGGTGGCCTGGCCTGGCTGTTGCTCTTCTGGCATGAGGCAGCCATTGGAGTGAATAAAAGGGGGAAAAGAAGCTCAGTTTTCGTCCTGAAGGGCAGCTGTGCTATCACAACAGCTGATGAGCAGACCAGGGCTGTTGTGGTGAGATGTTGAGACAGCAGTCTCATTGCTCCAGCCTGGCATATAGGTGTTGGGGACTAGAGCCCTGGGGGGACACCCACGCCCTCAGTTGCTGAGGGACATGCTGCTGGTCTGACTAAAAATTGGAGAGAGAGAGAGAAGGAGAGGAGAAAAGGAGAGGAGAGGAGAGGAGAGAGAAAGTCTGTGCATGGAGTGAACTGAGTGGCTGGAGAAAAATGTTGGAGAGAAAAGTTAAATGTGCGGAGCAGTTGTCAATTCCTGATCAGGAAGGGAGAAGAAAAGTCCAGGGGTGGCTTTCCTGGAAGAAGAGAAGTGAAGACCCAGAAGATGAGAGCTCCACCCAAGACCCAAGAACAGGAAGGAGGGACCCGACTGGCTGCAGGTGGTGGATTCACCCAAGACTCAAAGAGAAGGAGGGGATCAGCTGTCATGGAGAAGCCCTGGTCTCTGGGGAAGGACTCGGCACAAGACCTTGAGAGAGGTTCTTCCCCCAACGGAGAAGCAGTAGGAGAAAGACAAGCCATGCTGAGCACACAACAGTAAATTCCAGCCCATTCCTTTCTTTTCACTCTCTCTCTTGTCAAGCCCCAAAATAGGAGGAGTCAGAGAGAAAGCGGGAGGAAGCAGGAGAGATAGATGGGGATAGTCTCTGGGAGGAAGACTTAGGAGGAAACCTGACACTGGGTCAACACCAGGACTGTGTTTTAAATATTTGTTGTAAACAGCCTCACTGTAAATAGTTTTTTAAAAAGCAAAAAAGCCTCCACTGTCTTGTTTTCTGTGTCAATTGCCACCCTTGTAAAAGCATAATACACCTCCAGTTCAAAAAGAACCCCAATAGTGTAACAGAGATCGCAAACATGAAATGCATGCAACAAAACCTATGATATGGATATTTCTGAGCTAGGAAAGATCTGCAAGGGTGAGTAGGGAAAAATTCCAAACAAATAGAAACACTCTTACTTGGCTACAGAAAACCTTTGGAAACTGTTATTTTATTTATTTATTATTTATTTATTTATCATAGTTATATAGCCCAAAGAGGTGTTACAAAGTACTGACTAAAAGTGCCCAACTTCTGCTCCTGCCATATGCACTGCTGTCTGATTCTGAATTGGGAACAACTGCACATGAAGAGGAATTACACTTTCAAATCTGCAGGAAGTTGTTGTGTTTACATTTCTACCACACAGAGGTTGTGTCAGCTTCTGTTCATTTAGGGATCCATTGAATCGTAGTTTGCTTGGGATGCCTAAACCTTTGCATGCAATTGTATACCTGCATGGATACTTTTATTATATAACCCTTATGCTGGCCTATAACCATAATAAAGATTTGATCTGATATATAATCCTTATTTTTTCTAAATGTAAATTTACATAATATAAATGTATACATTTTAATAAAGAAATGAACAAAGGTCTGCACCTGAATGTGTGAATAAGGAGGCACATTGCTTTGGAAACAGCAACACGGAATTAAATGATGGCCCTTACGAACACATAAATACAAAATTCAGTGGATTCAGTGTTGCTCTGTTTTGATGGGCACGGCTCTGATAATGTGCTCTGCCAGTTCTCAAACAGGAACACAGCATCCAGGCTTATCCCTTAGCATGTGTGACCTAGCTCCTTTCTCCTCAACTAGAAAATGTATTTTTAAGAATACCAAATCCCTGCACTGCAGAAAGTAACATTACTGTAGTGATTTCAGAATAAGAACATTGTTAGAAGCCAGGCACTGGCTGTTTATTAGGGCTGTGCAACAATCTGAATTCAAGAGGAAAAAAAGAATTCGATACATGTGTGGATCTTGGCATCTCTTTAAATCAAATGTGTCTTTTGCTTTTTTAAGGAGATATCAGTAGGTATGATGTGTGTGCCTGTGTGTTGCGAATCATCTTTTCCCCTTTGAATCCAGATCCCTACCTAGTCCTATTATCTATATAAATTTAGCATGATCAATAATCAAGGGTAAGGAGGGCGTACTTGGGGACCAGGCATGTGGGGCATGAAGAGGGAGTTGGAACCTTAATTCAGTGGCAGTTCAGTTCAATTTGCATATACAAAAGAGTATCTCAAATGCAATCCTTGGCATCTCCTATACAAGGAGGTAGCAGGAACAGAGAAGACCTCTACATATGACAATGGAATATACAGGGCTGGGTGTCTTAATAGTCTCAGTCAATATAAAACAGCTCTATGTTTTATAGTACAAAGCATAACAAATGGAAAGTTTGCTCTTCTTTAGAATCTGGTCTCACTGGCTTATTTTCAGTAGGCCATGAACTTCTTTTGAAGTATTTTTCCTCAAGTGGCCCATTACATCTCTCGATGGGCCATGGATCCCTAAAGCCCATCAACAGATGTTTTACCTTGATTTTCTGAGCTGATGGTGAAAGTAAATGAGAAGACCCATTACAATGAGCGGCGCCCAACTTCTTTCTTTGGACTGGAGTATCTGAGTCTTGCGTAGAGAAGCTGCTCCCATTCAGGATCCTTTCAGTAACTGGTTTGCAATCACTGACCTAAATCATGGAGAAACGACTGATCTTTATCCATGCCCATCAAACAGTGGCTAAGAGATTTCTCTTATTCCCTTTATAACATCCCATTCCAAATGCAGCAAACAAGGTACTGTCATCTTCAATATTTACTTAGGTGAGAAGTTTAGGTAAAGTCACACAACTTAAATGTACCTTTATATATTTCACACATTGCTGTGGAAGCAAAATTGATATCATTTGCTTCAGTCTCTCTAACTCCACCCCAAAACACATACTTAAAAAAAAACTGAAAAATTACTGCTTTGAAATTTGTAAGACATGTATACACTAGGGCAGTGTTTCTCGACCTTGGCAGCTTGAAGATGTGTGGACTTCAACTTGCTGGCTGGGGAATTCTGGGAGTTGAAGTCCACACATCTTCAAGCTGCCGAGGTCGAGAAACACTGCAGTAGGGTAATGTAGAATTTGGATTCATTTCCAAAAAGATGCTTCAGAGTGCACAGGGGCATAAATCTAGCATCTGCCTGCAACTCTTTAAAAGCAACTGTGCCTTTCTATGGGGCTGTCCTCCAAAGCTGCTACATGATCCCAGACAACAATGTGGGTGCATTGAAGACAGGTGCTATATCTGCACCTTCTGCACTGTAAAGCCTATTTCTGGTATCAAATCTGAAGCACCACATAGTTGTAAGATACATAAATACAACTTTCAGAAGCTATATATTGGCACACTTTATGCTCAGTGCAGAAGCAGAAGGTAGGAATGGGAAAGAGAAATTCAACATGGTGCGTAAGGCTTTTCACTATTAGCAGAAGATTCTGTGGGGCACAATACAATGATGCCTTTCTTCTCCCCCATAATTCTTATCCCTGAATGTCTAGACTATTAAGGAAGCTTCTAAGAGACAGATGGGATAAAGTGTCATGCGGAGCAAAGAGCAGCACATCATGCCATATCTAAAGGGAATTCAAGTGCTCCTTCCACAGTCCACTCACCAAGTTGGTGCTTCCTTGCTTTTCACTATCTGGGAACATCTTCTGCAGACTCAGGAAGGTCAGTAAGCCAATGATCACCCAGAGCCCCAGAAGCTTCTGCTGTTGGAAGCTCTGCCCTTCTCCTTGTAAGGGTGGGGAGAAGAAGTAGAGCAATCAGTTCCTACTGTACGCCTAAAAATCATGGGTCCACAGGATGATTTTTCCCAGCTCTAAGCATCCCCAAGCAAAGTGATCCTGTAGAGGGCATGTTTCATTACTTTACTGTCACAAAAAATAAGCTGGATACCAGAGGAGGAACAAAAGCCAGGGCTCCCACATCCCAGGTAACTAATAATGAAACCTAAAATACTTGCTATTATTCCTGCAACATAAAATACTCTCTTCTCACTATGTTACCGCCTAGAAGATTCATCAGAGAGTGCCTTGGTTTAGGTCAAGAAAAAATAAAATGCTTGGCACTCAAGATTTGGGAAAGAAATATATCTATTGTAGCGTACAAATGAATTACTGCTGAATTTACAGTGGGCTGTGAAACATTTGTGGCTGCAAGAATTGTCACGAACATAAGGCTACATGGATTTGTACCATCAATGGGTAACCAACTGTCATTAACCATAAGCAGCATGGGCCTGAAGCTGGGAGGAAACCTGCTTCCCCCCTCCCCCATCTGTACGATCAGCTGACCAACAGAAAACGGATTCTGCTATAATTAATGGCAGGAACTAGGCCACCTGGTCCTGGCTGGTCAGTGATCACATGATCAGCTAGCTGGCAAAAATCAGATTACTAATTTCCGTTAATGCAAATTCTTCCCCTTTGGTCATTAAGGAAAACATCATGTGACTTACAACTTTACTTCTACCTTCTCTATTAACTCTGCTTATCGCAAGTCAATTGCGAAGCACACAAATGGTGGCCATGTGACCGTGGGACACTGCAAGTTGTAAATGTGAGGATTGGTCACAAAGCTAATTTTTTACAACCTCGTAACTTCGACTGGTCACTAAATGAGGCAGTCGGTAAATGAGGACAACCAGTATGACCTTTCAAGACTGAAAAGTCTGTCCACCCACAACACAGTCTGACTGGCAATTCTGATTGTAAGAAGAAGACATACTCTGGAAATCTTACAGCACAGTAAAAAATAACCTGTATTAAGAAATCCTCACTCACAGTTGTAAAATGTATCAATGGGCTAGGAATATTATACATATTTCAGAATCAAAAAGAGAAAATCACTAATTTTGGCTTCTCAGATGTTGGTATATCCCATCATCCACTGCTAGTTTGACTAATGATAAAGGTAGCCTATCAACTTCTGAGAACCAAAACTGGAAATCACTGCTTTAGAGTTTTGGTGTATATAACTTTTCAAAGCTAACTTTTTTCATCAAAGTGCCCAAGAATCAAGTACCCATAGATGCACATGATTTGAAAGTACCACAGCCTATAATAAAGATTGCAAGAAGGGCCTAATTGTGTGTAACATATATACTGATAATGGAGCATCCAGCTTAGAGTTTGCAGTCTTGGAAAAAGCCTGGCTTTCACTTTTCTAAAGAAGTTTTGATTGCAGTAAATCACTTGAAACAGGAGATTAATTGGTTAAAAAAAAGTTAAGGACCTGTGGCTTTGCATAACTATGTTTCCTTCCATCGACCACTACCATGTATTTAACCCTTTCTCTTCCTAGATCCCTCATCTATGTGACTGAGCCAATCCAGTTTTTGCTACAGAATATTGATTTTTTGAAAGCCTGAATCCTGAAAGCAGGTGTGTTTTATGCTTTAATCTGTGAACAAGACTAGGATTTCTTGAGTAAAGAATCATGTACAACTCTGGCTATAACCATGCATGTTCAAAGCTGCAAATTCAGCAGCCAAGTCTTCTTAAATTGCATGCACAGCAGGAAACCTGCACCTTGAAATAGCTAATGCATCCTCCTGCCATACCTGGCAAGTTCTTAAATGGTATCTTTGATTAAATGGACTACAATCAGCTTCATGCTCTCAGCTCAGATTGACTGTAGGCAAGCAAGCATGACAGGGAGACATGTGTGAAATGATGAAGCCCAGAGGCCAGATAAGAAGACAAATGGAAACACATTCCAGAAGAGTCACCAGGGGTAACACTGTCAGGAAAGATAATCCCTGCAAACTCAAAGCAGAAAGCAACACAAGGACAGGTGCCTCTCTTAATGGTGCTCTGCTGTGCTACAAGGTCAGAAGACCTCACTTTTTTTAATCAACTGGTTAATTATAGGGCTTCACTCCCTCCCCATCCAAGAGTGTTGAAGCACATGGAGGTTCAGGAGCTGTGTTCAATTTGTCCATTTTTTCCTTTATTGTACCTACAGGCATAAACTGGCTGTGCTTGATCTTTTTGCCATACCAGGCCTTTCCACAATTGCAACCCCAGAACGAATCCATTCCAGAATCCACAATATAGCTTTACAGATGTGTTGAAACAGATGGATGTGACCTGTCTCATCCCCTTGACACAGGCTTGGGGTGTTACCTGCAGTAGCACTACAAGTGTAGGCCCAGGCTTCAGGAAGCAGGTGGAGAAACACATTTCCCAGAAGCCCACCAACAGCAAAGCTCAACAGCTGTTTCATTCGATGGGATCCCTCTGAAAAAGAAATAGCAGCCAGTCACTGCAGGGCTTGGTCTTATTCTGCTACTCATGACAAACCTGAGAGGACATTTGCATACAAAAAGGTAGCTGCTATATGATTAGCTTGGATCCACTGCTTCCAACAAAACACTGAAATACTTTAAACTTCTAAATTGGGCCTGCGAGCTGGAAGTCCTTAGCAACTGCGCTTTTGGGAGCAGCAAAAACTGCACAATGGGAGGCTCCTACTGCCATCTGTGCTAGAGCCAACAGGAAAAAGCAAGATAGTAGACGTCTGGCCCCTTGGCAAATGAACAGGATGTGGATATTCCAAAGATCCAATCACCTGCTATAAAAGTTAGTATCTTGATTGATTTAACATACAGGCTTGGTTAGATGTACAGACTTACAAACTGTGTGGGCATTGTCTGGCAAAATCTCAAAAGCCACTGAGAAGGCACTGAGGTGGCTTTCTTGTGGTCAGAGAGTAGGGCTTCAATCTTCTGCCTAATATTTTGCTCATTCTTATAACTAATGGAAATCTGATAATACAAATTGCTAAAGTACATGCAAAATCACTTCCTCATCTTCCTTTAAGCAGACCAGAGAATTCCACTTCTTGGGTTGTGAAATTTTGGTTAATGTGATAAAGTACAATGGGTGAAGATCCCATGTGACTTTTAGACTATTCACTGAACAAAACACGAGGCCTCACCTTTATCTCTGAAGTTACCGTGCTAAAAGATAGAACAGATTATTACCACATTTCAGGAAACAGCATTTCTTGGCCACAAATAGCACTCAGCTACTGCATTAAAAATACATACTACTCTGGCATTCACTGACCAGGGAACAGTCAGAAATGATAGCCAGAACTAACAGGAATGTTCTGCTGAAGAACTGACCTACCTTCCGATTTCAGTGCTGCCCCGGTCTTAAGAGGAACAAACAGGAGGGGAAGAACCCCACTCAATCCCACCATAAGAGAACCAATCAGAGAACAGATCCAGGCATCTAGGCGTTCCTCACTGAATACAGCTCCCCAGGACCCAGCATCTTTTTCACACAGGGAGCTCGTCCCTTGGGTTGCCTGGCTCAGTGGAAGATCATGGGCCTGACAGACAATGTTAAGCAACAGGAAAGGCAGAATTCCATGGAGAAGTGATCTTTTCCCCATCATGACCGTGTGGTATCAGCCTGGCTGGATAACCCCTGAAAGCAAGAGCAGAAAGATTAGCCATGCTATACCCATGTCTATGTTTCTCTTCTACTATCAGTAAGTTGAAAATCACTTCTCTCAAAGCATTTATTTCTCCTTGCTCCCATTTGGTTTATTATTCATTTTTTTTATTTAAAGGAGACTAAAGTTAACTTACAGTTTTGTTTACTTTAAATAGGGAAATCTCACTCAGTGCAGCTCCTGAATGACTATTCTCATGTATGTAACAAGCAAGCAAATAAAAATATTTATGAGCTAATTCCTCATGCCCTTGCCTACAAGGCTAATTGAGGAGACACTGAGGGGCTTTTAAAGATCCAAAAGAATTAAGATCTCATTTCCATAATTAACAATTATGCTAATGGATTTCAAAATGTAAAATGTGATTTACAAAATATTTAGATCAGGACTGCAATGAAGAGAGACTAAAAGATTAAGATTGAATTATTTTATTTCATAAATAGATTTGAAAATAAATGAGGTGGGGCTGATGTACATTTATTTGCTTTTCAAAACTGGTCATGCAGTTGTTCACTATGTAACTGGGACGGCATCTAATTTATGGCAATTTCCTTAGTCAACAACAGCCCTCTTTTTTAATACATGCAGCAGAGTAACATACACTATATCCAACCTGCCACAGAATTGTAATAAGGATGGTGGTGGGGCACATTCATCCCCAAGTATCTGTCAGGAAAAACTTCTAAAGAAAGAACATTGGGTAAAGAGGATAATATACCATTGGCTCAGCTGAGAATCCAATTGCCCCTTAGCTCCTCCCCTTTCTGAACTGATTCCATCCACCAGAGACATACTTAGGTGGTGCACCTATCCTTGTGCTCCTTGAACTCTCAGTGGCTTTCAGTACTGTTGACCACAGTATCCTTCCGAGCTGGCTCCATGGGTTGGGGACTGGGGGCACCATTTTACAGTGGTTCTCTTCCTTTCTCTGGGGCCAGTTCCAGTCAGTGTTGATTAGGGGGGAGAGATCACTCCCTAGTCTCCTCCTTTGAGGGGTTTGGCAGAATTCTACTCTCTCTCCGCTCTTTCAATATACATGAAACTGCTGGGTGAGGTAATCCACCAGTTTGGGGTTCAGTATCATCAGTATGCTAATGATACACAATTATATCTTTCAACCCCAAGCCAGCCAATTGAGGCTGTCAAGGTCCTGTTCCAGTGTCTGGATGTTGTGCAGGTTTGGATGGGGAGGAACCATCTCCAACTCAATCCTACCAAGACCAAGCAGCTGTGGGTGCTTGGTCCACCCAGATCTGGGAATATTCCATCTTTCAACCTTGGACGGAGTAGCATTTCTCCCTTCAAGGTTGGTGTGCAATCTAGGGGTCTTCCTGGACTCACAGCTCCTGCTTGAAGAGCAGGTGGTAGCTGTGCCAGGAAGACCTTTGCACAACTCTGGTGTGCCATTTGAATCCTTTCCTAGATCAAGGGGCCCTTCAAACAGTCACTCATGCCCTTGTAGCATGACTATTGCAACATGGTCTACATGGGGCTGCCCTCGAAGATCACCAAGAAGCTTCAGCTGGTCCAGAATGCAGTGGTGTGAACAGTAATGGGTTTGTCTTGCTATGCCCATGTAATACCTCTGCTTCACAAACCGCACTGATTGCCAGTTTGCTCCCAGGTGTGATTCAAGATGCCGGTTGCTACCTATAAAGCTCTACATGGCATAGGACCTGGTTACTTGAGGGACTGCCTGTCTCCCATAACATCTGCCCAGCCGATTCGCTCCTGCAGGGTTGGCACACTCCAGGTTCCTTCAGTTAAACAATGTAATCTATTGGGACCCCAGAAGTGCACCTTCTCTATAGTAATGCCTGTTCTCTGGAAAAAGGTTCCCCCCAAGATCCAGATTCTGCTATTGTTTAGAAGGGCTGTGAAGACCTGGCTTTTCATCCAGGACTTTGGCAAGTGAGACCCCTTGTTTCATTCCATATTGTCTGTTGCACTTGCCATCTTTTATCTTTATCTTTCATGTTTTATTGATTTTATTGTAATCCCTTTGATTGTTGTGAGTTGCCTAGAGTCACTGACAGGCAGCATGTAAGTTTAATAAGTTGTTGATGTTTAGACTGGATCTGGCATTTTATCCACCTATCAAGTTCTTCCCAAGGACCTGGGATAGGCAGATGTTGTTGTTTGATGGTGTTAAAGGTATCGTCGCAGGATATAAGCTGTTCCAAGTAAAGCTGCCTTTTGCAATCGACTGATGGTGATTTTGTCAATGCTGATGGTCTTCAAGTGGTGCTCCAGATGTTTTGGAATTGCACCTAAGGCACCTATAACTATTGGTACTATCTTTGCTTTCTTTTACCATAGTCGTCCTATTTCTATTTGCAGGTCTTTGTATTTTTTTCTCCAGTTCTTTCTCTTCTATTCTGCTATCTCCAGGTACTGCAATCTCTATTATTATTATTAATAAATATTATTGGTTGCATTTATATAAACTGACAACAGTATTTGATGACACTCAGGGCAACCAAATAATCTGATAGGTATACTATAATGGCCTCACAAGGCCAAATGGTCCCTTTAAAAAATGGAATTAAGCCATGTTGGATTGGTCCTGTCTAGAAAGAAAAACAAAAATTCAATCCTTCCTCCCAAATATTCATTCTCCTCCTCCCAAACAATCTGAAAGGAATCCCAAACACAGAAATAAAGCTACTATGTTGATGTCACAGCCAACAAAAATTTAGGACTTCTGGCTAACTACCTCTGACATGTGGTATTAAATTGATTCTTAGAGTGAATTTCTATGAGACACCTGAGTATTTTTCCATGCAGCACATACAATCCTTCTATCACTAGTGAACAGTCCTATTCATTAAGTTGCCCATGGGTGAAAGCCAACTGGTATAGGCAAAACACTCTGCAACATAAAATGTGTGACCCTACCATTGGTCACAATGAAACAATTGTCTTAGGTAGCAAAGTCAATTTTCCAACCACCCCTCTATTGGAAGACAGATCTCTGTGTGCCATTTGGATTCTCCAAGGCCCCAAAGCTAGCTTCCAGAAGACTCTGTCCTATTGGCTGTGTTGAGCAAGAGTCAACTGTCAATCTGGTCACTTTTTATACATGGAATTAACCTGAATGCTTCTCCAGAATTTATTGCAATTCAGTTCTTTTTTAATTTCAGGATTCTTCTCTCTCTCTCTCTCTCACACACACACACACTTTACAATACAAGGAAGTTCTATTTTTAGGTGTCATGCCCATAACAAACTTATCCAGGATGATGACCATTTGCAAACGGATGCTAAAATAGAACTTCTATTTACAAGGACAATAACCTCTTACGCCAGATGCTAAGATTAAACAAGGTACATCTTAATCAAGTTTGTGGTCTACTTAAAGGCATCTCAAAAACATTAAATGAACATTTTGCTAAAACCACCAAAAGAATTCTAATAGCCTTGATACCTTTGGGAACATGGGAAATAATAGTACCCTGATATATTACATCTGGGGTTTCGATTTTTATTATTATTGTTCCTGTTGTTAACGGACACATTCTCTCATAAGTTACCATGTGGGGAGGCAGAGCTGAGGCAAGAGGTGGAATCTAGCCAGAGCCAGAAGGGGGTGAAGGTATCAGTTCTCTTTCTGAAACCTCTTTTTTCTTTTTGACCTTCCTCTTTTTCTCTGTCCCAAGTAGCAGGCTGCAGAGAAGAGACAGATATCTCTTCCCAGCAGCATGAACTAATCTTGGGTTTTTGAAATTACTGTAAATCAAAGTCAGTGTGTGGTTCTAATGACTTGGGCTGCTCCTGCCCTAATTTTTTTCTTTCCTGAAATTTGCTGCATGGATATTACCAAGATAAGTTATTTCTGAATCAACCACAAGTTATACAGCATCTTCTATAAGTTGTGTTACCATCAAGCTGTAGCTAATAGTGTCTGGGACCATGAAGCAGGAGCAGTACGTGTTTCTATGTGGAGCAGTACAAGAAATACTTGTCATCTACCAGCAGAGGTGGTGGCAGACTGGGACAACATCTCAAGTTATAGTTGGGAAGTCAGTTAAGCCCTTAATGAAAGTCCCACCATTACCTTCTCTTAACGTGATTCCTACCATTATTTTGTTTGTATGTAAGTATGTGTGTGGTATTAGAGCTTAGAACCCTACATACATATATGCAGTTTGTGCCCATTACACATGCATATTCCTAAAGATGAGACATCAAGGGAAACATTTTTAGAGCTCCTCAGAACTCAAATAAATACTTTCCAAAGGAGGAAAATTCACATATTCCTCTACAAATCATCAAGTGTCAGATGAGCAAGTTCTGCCTGTCAATCAGCTTAAAGAAATCCCATGTATCTAACTCAGTCTGTGATTGCCCAGAGAAGAAGCTTGAATGCAAAAAACATATGGCCTCATGACCTAAGGACGGATTTGAGGTCATGATCCAGAGGCTGACTCAGAGCACATTCCACACTGGAGTTCCAAGGAAAGATTTGTCTCAGAGCAATGCTGAGATG
This sequence comes from Liasis olivaceus, assembly GCA_030867105.1. Lineage (NCBI taxonomy): Eukaryota > Metazoa > Chordata > Lepidosauria > Squamata > Pythonidae > Liasis > Liasis olivaceus. The sequence goes on from CM061349.1 coordinate 69,158,965, forward strand.
GCTGGCTGGCAAGCAGCTGTCTTCCTGAAGGCATCTTATCCATAATTAAGCAATGAACTGAAGGGTGTGAATAATTTCTCCAAGTCAACGAGAACAAGATGTCACCAGGGAACAACACTGGGCAAGAAAACAATAACGTGACTTTGATCAGTGTGTCTGTGTATCTATTTGAATGATTTAAAGCAGTCTTTTTCAACCTAGTGTCCTATTTTCAACCTATTTTGAATACACATGTTTAGCACTGTGTTCCATGCAATGTGTTTCCCTCTGGCCAAGCAGGACATTTTCATAGGAGGCTGTTATTTGCAATAAGCTTGCTTTGTTCATCTAATTCAGAGGTGGGAGGGTTCCAAATGTCAACATTTTCCAAACCTTCCCATCTTTTTCTGGCACTTCCTACTTTTCTTTTTCTTATCACTGAAACTCAGTTAAGGAAGAAAAGACAGAATAGCTGCACAGCGTCTTCTAATTTGCTTAGAACAGCAGCTTTCTGTCCTTAGCTAAGCCTCCACCAATTTCCTGCATTATCAACTCACTGGCTATTACTGCTGGAAATGTAAACATGTACCTCATCCAATAAAGAGGAGGAGGAAAAGAAGAAGTAGCCCAGAATATTAATCACATGGGACATTCTTGGAGCTGCTAGGTAGTACAGTCAGAATTTCTTCTCCTCTTGTTTCCTCTCCTACCGCATACACAGCTGTGAGCAGGATGTCCATACTACTCTTAACATTTTTTCCAGATGATCTCCTATCCATCAAGCCACTCTTAAAAAAGAAAGAAATTATAGGCATACTTCTCTGGAAGCCCATGGCTTGTCTGTAATTATGCAAGTGCTTGCAGACAAAATGTCATCTTATTTTCTACAGCGGAAATAGAAATAGCAACGAGCAAATTCATTCCCAGAGCTTTTTTATAGTTCAGCAGTAAGCGCCTGCAATTCTACTGAAAATCCTGACCTTCTGCCAACAGCTACAGCTACAAGGTTTCCAATCAGTGTAGCTGTGCCACTGAGAGATTCCAAACATCCCCCAGGATTTTCCATTCTCAACATCCTTCCTAATGACTATACCATTCCCATGCAGCCCTTCTTCTAATCCTACAGGTGCACAGACCTCCTTCCTTTCTTAAATAAAAATGAAATGTATTACGACTTTAGATTACTTTTGATCAAGCCCTTCTACTAAATACATAGAGATCTGGTATTACCTGACACTCTTTCCTTAAAGATAATATCAGATGACAATATTACTGCATCTTAAAGTACTACATTTGCTATATACAATTGGCAGAAATTCCATAACCATGCAATTCAAATTCTTATCAAGAAAAGGAAAGCTTTCTTATTTTGCAGTACTGTATTTATTCTGTGACATTTACTGTTTTCCTTTTTTCTAGTTCTCTAGTCATAGACAGACAAGTTCTTCAGGAAATCAACCACTGGAAATCTTACTGGATCCTACATCAAGGCAGATATTTTTCAGGTTAAACAATGTGACTTCAGCCACAAGGCCAAGAAACAAACGAAAACTTTACAGAAACTGAATTCTCCATCCCATAAATTCTGTGTTTTGCTACACTTCTACCGAATCATGCAAACAGAATTGCAGTTGCACTATTATCAGTGTAATTTGCTAATCAGATGGCAGTACATCCATGAACTCAAATTAGCCAACAATAATCCACTTGCAGTAGAGAGATCATTTCCCTAAACCCTAGATAGAATATCTAAACAAGAAGGATATCAATTCTCTTTTTCTGAATTGCCTGTTATAACATTTCTGCAGCCAATGCAGTCAATGGCCATTGATAGTCCTTTGTGTAACTTATGTATTAGACAACCCCCCTTTAAAATCATCTAAAGTACTGGTCCTCGCCATATCCTTTGATCAGGAATTTTCTAAGTTACCAACAGATTGTGTGAACAAGGACTTTTCTTTTCGCTACTTAGAATATGTTGGAATACATTTTTAGTCTTAAGCAAAGTGGAAAAAGCATTACATCAATTTTTCTCCACATCTCCTTGATGCCAGGCTGCAGTCTTGAAAAGAAAAAAAAAAAAAAGGAAAACATCAAAATGCTGTCCTTAATATTATGTTCTCCTTTTCTAGGTAACAGGATAAATGCTAAGTAAACTTGCTTCTGCGTGAAAGAAGACGAAGTTATGTCTTATCATTTCAATCTTTACATTTTCTTAGTTGGCCATGCTGGAATCACACAACAACCCCCCTCCCCCCACCCCTGTGAATTGGTTCCTGTACTTACCTAGTGTCATTCAGATGTAGTGAACTTAAAATTCTTATAAATAATATCCACCTTTAGCCATACTATATGGAAGTTATGGATTTTGTATAATTCAGCAAGTCTGGAAATCACCAAGATGGGGAAAATTGTTATATGCAATTAAACTGCACTTGTTTCCATGTCACTGACATTTGACATCACTATTTTATCTCCCCTGCTCCATTCCCATGTATATTTTGCACATAAGAAAGTACTTTATGCACCTGGTGAAGTAAACTTAAGTCCACAAAAGGTTATGATACCTGATACCACAAATCTGTTGCCTATTTCACTCCCTTATATCTGATAAGGACTATAATTCTAGATGATCAGAACCCATTAAACTTCACAATATGAAATTCGCTTAATTGTTTTCCCAGTACAGCTGTTTCCATGTGCCATGCCATTAATTTACTTCTGAATTTATAAACTGTTGGCTAGATTTTAACAGTAGCAGCTGGCATACTTAAACTACTGCTGATGTGAAATAAGGCAACAAAGATTAAATTACAATCGGATAGTAACTAAGATTGTGTACGGCTGATGTGAGAGTCAACATCGTGGTGATAATTTCCATTAAAACAGTTGCAGGTTTGTCTGTATAATTTATATTTCTGTTCTGAATACTACTATTTACTGCCTGTTTTAAATAGGAAGATAAATAATCATGGCTGCAAAGTTTGCATTTTAGCACATTATCCTGATAATCTATGATTGTGACTAGTCAAAACTTTGACAAGTTGTGTCTCTGGGCTATTTTCTATAAAATCATGAGATAAGAATGTTTGAAGACAAATGTCCCAGCCCCTTTTCCCACTGGATTAGCGAGAATACTAAGTCAACTCTGCATACTACGAGGCTCACCATCACAAAAGCCCAGCCCTTAAAAGCAACCGATCAGGCTGTAATTAACGACAGGGATAACGAAGTTACGTGCAACAAGAGCAACGGATTAGACGCGGAGGAGCCCAACAGCCGCCTTAGCCCCAGGCACCAAGCAGCCACCTGGGCACCTCTTTTCCACTCTTGCCCGCGCAGAGGGCATCTCTCGCAGCATCCTCGCCGACTCCAAGCCGGCACGCGTGCTGCCCTCAGAGAGCCCCTGGCCCGACCCGGCCCAATCCCTCAGCCCCCAGGATGGAAAGGGAAGAGGTTTTCTCCCTTAGGGACGGCCCGACCTGTGCTCTCCCACCTCCCGAGCGGGGTTGAACGCATTACCGTGTGACACCCGGGAGCTCCAGATTGCCCCTGCCATCCAGCGCGTCTCCGCTCCGGACTCTCCCGCCCCGCCAGCCCCAGCTCCGCCTCCCAAACTTAGCCACGTCGGTCTCATCCCCTTCGCATCCATCCTCCCCACTCTGGCGGAGGCTTTAGCAGATGCACCACTTCCGACCTAGTTACTGAGGGGGACTCTTAATCAAGCGCACTTTGTACCTGAGCGAGACTACAGGAGCGGGAAAAGCGGAGGCGCCTTTCCGATCGGAGTTGGGAGCGCGGGTCTTCCAAAGCTACTTGCGTTTGTCTGTGAACCTGATCGGGCTCCTGGTCCCTGTTTCTGCAGTATGGGCTTCAGGAGACTTCAGCTTTTGGGCCACATCCTCTCCCACCCCCGCACCCCCTCCGCGGCCCTGTGCTCCCCGTCTCCAGCGGGGCAGCCAGTCTGCAGCTCCGGCGGGGTTGCGCTCAACTCAGGCGGGCGACGGGTTGGCGGCTGGAGCTCCGGCGGGGTTCCGCTTGCCCCCTTCTGCTGGGCGTCCTGGACAAGGAAGACAGCGTTGGTGTGTTGTTGGACAGGGGGGATCCAATGGGGCTTATCCTCACGGCGGAGCCACTTACGAAGTTAAGGAAAGGTCTCACTATTAAAGCACGGGAGGAGCGGGGAAGTCTTGGCCACCCATCCGCGAGGATGATATAATTTTTTCAGATTTATGGATACCAGATCAGTTGGATTATTTGAAACAGTCTGAAAGCATATGTGCATTACTGTTTATTGCTGGCTAAAGTCCTTGCTGAGACCTGTGCAGAGTGCATTCAACTGTTAATTGATAATTGACTTGCTCTGCATCTAGCATTTATTGAGTGATAATTTATGGAAATTTGGATGGGTACCCTGCTATCTGGTGCCTTCAGAGATTGGATTTCAGTTCCCATAGTCCCCAAGAATGCTGCCTGGCACCAGACTGAGAAGGAACATAATATTATAATGAAAAATAAAATGCCCCATAGCTGAATAAGTGCATTTTCTCCCTAGATATTTTTTTTACTTTGTAATGATACTCCTACTGTCATAAGGGCCTTCAAGTTGTGTGATGAGTTTATATGAAAGGTAGATGTTTTGGAGGTTGGAGAGTATATGATGAATATGCAGCTGGTTAAGTGATCCATGAAACATTAGTTGAATGTATTAAGTATGTATCAGACAAAAAAAAAAAAATAGCTTGAAATATTCCTAATTCTAGCTTGTTACCAGGAGAGCCTATGTTCAGCTAACAGCCTGGAATGCTAGCTATGACTTTACCTGGACCAAGACATGCTGGCCTCAGTGACCCATTTCCTATTCATTCTTTTTAACTGCTCTAGGATACAGGTACAAAAGATTGTTCTCTCAACACCATTAAACTAATGCATTAAATTAAGCTGGAATGGCTTTGTTCGTGGTGCCACCTGAGGTTTTTTCTCTAGTGTGGTGGCCGGGTATAGAGTCTTCTCAGGAACAGCTGCCCATTTATGAAATGTTCTCCAAGAGAAGGTTAGCTAATCCATACATCATAAACTAACTCTTTACTGATGTATTTATGGGATAACAGGTACTTCATAGCCAGACTGCTTAAAGCTTTTCTATTGCTTATTTTTTTTAAAAAAAACTTGTTTTTAATTGTTTGTATTGTTATTAAATATTGTTTTTTCTATTGTGATTATTTTATTGAAGGCATTCTTGGCCTACTATTATAAACCACTGTGGGATCCTCTGAGAGGAAAAGCAGCACAGAAATAAACAAATATTGTTGTAATTTTTTACTGTAATTTTGTTTGATTGATGTGAGCTGCCCAGAGTCAATGAGAGTCAGGTGGCATACAAGTTTAAACTATGATGATGATGATTGGTTGCACAGTCAGCTAGATGTTTAGACTGGATTTGGCATTTTTATCCACCTATCGAGTCCTTCCAAAGGACCTGGGATAGGCAGATGCTGTTGTTTGATGAAGGTATCATCGCAGGATATAAGCTGTTCCAAGTAAAGCTGCTTTTTGCAATTGACTGATGGTGATTTTGTGAATGCCGCTGGTGTTCAAGTGGTGCTCCAGATGTTTTGGGATTGCACCTAAGACACATTATTATTATTATTATTATTATTATTATTATTATTATTATTATTATTTTCTCACTTGAACCTAATAGTAGCATAAACATTCACTGGTAACCTCTTTTTTCTGCCATGTCCTTGGGATGTTGCCTTCATCTGCTATCCAACCAACCCCTGAGATCACCTTAGCTGTTCTGATTTAAAGGAGTGTTTTCCCACTTAAGTAGGTAACAAGCCACTGCAGCTTTACTATGATGATGCATTTCACCAACCATTCTCCCAGGTTACCTCAAGGGGTGAGATCAGTCTGGTATCTATTGGCTCCTTTAGACTAATGCAGGGATATCTTCTCCATGGCCTTTCTGCTTTGGCTAGTAGGTGAGTCAGGTTCTGCCTGTGTTCTCTCCCTTTATCCATTAACTCTCCTAGCCAATTCCAGCTTGTAGAACTGGATCAGGCCGATGAGCAGCCGACCAGCACTGCACAATAAAGCAGGAGAGAGAGATGTTTTTTTGTCTACCACGTCACAGTACAACCCCCAGGCAGATGTCAACTGTTGTCCAGCACTTCCTATTCTTCCTGCTCTCCCAGCATGGGAATTAACTGCTAGGAGCTTGTACAAAATGTGGATTGAGATTTGATAGGTGGCTAAACCCACAGGTCTAAACATTTGTCAAAACCTGTTTCCTCCTCAGCCTCATTCTTTGTTAAGAAGACTGCTAGGTGGTATTTTCCTACCAGCTGGTGATGCCTATTGAATGGGAAATCCTGTTAATCCCTTTCCCTGTTGTGTCCTGCACATAGTATATAAGGACACCTCCATTTGGGGCAACTTTTTGGTGGTAGGATAGGGATCAGCAATGGGAGAAGCAAATTTTATGCCAGTATAAGGCATAACATACTGAAGGACTGATAGATATCTCCTTAATTGAGAGGTAGGGAAGAGTTCTTGTGTCTGTATATTTACATTCTATGATGTAACAGACTCTGATTTATTCCTTTACTTAATTATTGACCTGGAGAGAAAGTTAGGGATTGTAACATCACAGATTAACCACACAGAGGCACCATTTAGCTGTACAGTTTGGTGTTTCTGGCCTTTCACATTCCCTTATTTCTTTTTCTCCTTGAGGAGGAGGAACCTATGCTTTGGACTGAAGCACCCACAAGCCCCAGCCAGCATGGCCAATAATCTGGAAGGATGCATCCTATAAACTGGAGGGTCACAAGTTTCTCACTCCTACTTAAAATAGATATATTTCACTTTTCATTCATAATTCACAATGCATTGGTAACTGTTAAAACTAATCAAAACAAAAACTAAAGCCATCAGGAGATTTAAAACACCACCAGGAAAAGTTTTACTCTTGTTTTTAATGGAAGCGCAGCTTGGATGATATAGCATGTATGTATTGCCACCTCCCTGCCCCTCCACAAAACTCCTAAGCTCTTGATGATAAAGTTAGATAGAGTGATGTGTTAATGCCTACAAGTTTTTAATATTTACTGAACATATTGTTCAAACACTGACCTGGGTGTTTCTTCTATTGGGTAATGGCGAGAGGGCAAATCCCTTACTCAGCCCCAAACAGCAGCAGAAAGGGGAACTCCACAGATGGGAAAATATTGCAACTTTAAATATTTGTAATGGGCAGAATCTATACTGGAGCCCTTTTAGTTTCTGAAGCACCACTTCAATTTTCCAGTGTTTTTCCCAGTGCAGCTTACGAGGCACATATATTAATGCAAGCACTCTGTGTGCTTTGTTCATAACATTAAAAGTGTTACGTGCATGGAGTTTTTCCTACATCTGATTTTCAATAGCACCTAACTAACTGAGCAACCACATTTTATCCCTGCTCACACAATACTGCCCCAATCTTCTTTCCAGCCTTTGACATCAATGTCTTTATTCCACTGTTCTCTCAGGGAGGCATCAGTAGATTTCCTTGCCTAGATGACACTGATGTGAAAGGGATAGCTGTATCTTTGGGCAGACTTACCTGACAGGAGAGTCAGGCAGGGTATCTGTCTGCTGTTAAGACATTATACCAGTGTTTCTCAATCTCGGCAACTTTAAGATGTGTGGACTTCAACTCCCAGAATTCCCCAGCCAGCATACTGGTTGGGGAATTCTGGGAGTTGAAGTCCACACATCTTAAAGTTGCCGAGGTTGAGACACGCTACATTATGCTGATGACAACAAAAACGGATTTGCATTAAGGACTCTTAGTGGGAAAAGGTGGAAAAAGGAGAGGAGCTTGAAAGTCACACTTCATATAATTTGTCTTTTTAATTCAAGCAGATAGAATGGTATAGTTCTGCAAGTAGAAATGACACTGCTGATTCAGATTGGTGCTGTAGGGTTTTTTTTTTTAGAGACCGAGAACTGCATACACACCTGTACAGTTATGGAAGACTCAATTTAAAAATTAAGATTGTGTGGTTATTTACAGCTATGTACTTTTATAGGTGCCCAGTGAAAATAGCCCAAGATCTCACTAGCTTAGATTTCCTGCCTACATGTCACTCCCATCTATGTTTGGAGTCTAAAGTGAAAGTAGAGAGAACAAATTGTACAACTTTAAAATTATTCCCACTGATAAGCATTATTTATTTATTTATTTATTTATTTATATTTATTTATTTATCAAACTTATCCCCGCCCATCTCCCCCCAATGGGGGAACATTATAATGCCATTGGATTAGAAAAGTAGGCTGAGAGAAAAATTGGGATATTGAGGAAGAAATAGCATCAGGAGAACACGCTGGGGAGTGGGTCAGGTCATCTGCTATGTGCAGACTCTGGCAGGATCTCCATTACAGAGTCTTCTAGAGTCATTCAACCATTGTGCTGAAATAACAATAATCAGCACTGACTTTACTTCACCTCAGTAATAGCTGGGTGATGCTAGAAGTTGCTATAAATCACTCATGGGATCCTGCCATCAAAGCGCTGGGATAATATGAGTGGAAATTGGTCCTTAATTATATTGCTAACTTATTTATAGGTTCCAGCTAGTGTTCAGCTAGTTCTCCAACATTATGAGAAAAATATCATGATGTGAGAATTAAGAGCCCTGGCCATTTATTATATGACATGTTCCCATAATTGTAGCAATGACTGATATGCAATCTCATTATGTATACTGATGTTTGAGCAGCGATCTCTTGGTAAACTTCTTGAAGCAATGTCATGATTTTATTGTGAATTCAGGTTTGCAAAGCCACAAAGTGAGGATGCTATCAGTGCTTTAACTTGAATCAACTCCACTCTTTTGGTTAGAGCAGTCGAGTATAAGGCCATCTGTGCAACCAAGGTTTAGCAAAATTATTCCAGCACTATATTTCCAGTTCCATTATCATTGATATGATCCATATCATTCCTATTTTGAATTAAATTTTTATTTTGCACCTATTTAAGTTCTGCTTTTCAGAAATACAGCCTCCCAGAGTTTTACAAAAGTTGAAAACAATGTAGTGTGTTTCCAATAAAACACAAAGCAATTAAAAGTTGGATAAATCCATCTGTCCCTACTGCATATCCTAAGTGTGTATGCCTTTTAGTCAGTGTTGACTTCCGGCGACTGCCTGGACAAGTCCTTGCAGTGTTCTTGGCAAGATTTCAGAAGTGGCTCACCATTGCCCCCTTCCTAGGGCTGAGAAAGAGTGACTGGCCCAAGGTCACCCAGCTGCCTTTGTGCCTAAGGCAGGACTGGAACTCACAGTCTCCCAGTTTCTAGCCGGGTGCCTTAACCACGACACCAAACTGGCCCTAAGAAAAATAGGTAAATTAAAGTATATTTTACTAGTACAAAACAGGTTACTAAAATGACATTCAACAAGCTCCTCATGGTTAGACTTCCAGAGGTAAGGTGCTATGTCATGAGACCCGCAAACAGAAGCTATGTATTAAGCATTTGTCTTGGAATCCAATTTGTGGTCTCCCTCCCTCATATAACTGGACTGATAGTAGTTCTTCAAGATTTTTCTCAATCTGCCTGCTTGATAATCCTTTAATTGGATTTGCCCAAAATTGAAACTCAGATCTGATATAAATAAAGCATGTACTCTTCCATGGAGCTATAGTTTCTATTCTGGAGATACTCACTCTCTTGATGTCAAGGCATTGGGGGTTTTTTTATACCATAACAGCCAGCAAATTGGGATGGTTTTGCAAGGAAATTGGAGCCATCTGTTTCCATGGCTGAAACTTTCTTTTCTCTGCATGCCCTCTTTAGAAATATTTCATTCACAATTATTCTGCTTTGAATGCAGTTGGCCAGTTTATTGGTCAAATAAATTACTGGAGATTCCTCATATTGGTAGGATAGGAAAATAGACCAAACTATAATCAGGCTCCATCTAAAGAGGCAGCTTCTGGAAGCTCATGGCTAGAGCAAACAAACAGGGAAGATCTGCATGGGAATCTTCTCTGGCTAGGGGAGTTCGCAGAGCATGCTCCAAGCAACATGGACATTAAGGAAGCATAAGAATCACTTGCAAAGTGTCTACAATGACTGTCTTCCTGCCTGAAAGGACCACGCGACACCTGCTGCAAATGCAAGTTTCTAATCTTATCAGGAGAGAAAGTGAAGGGACCTGAGAGAATTGCTACACTGAAATGCACCAAGGAAGACAAGAGGTTCCTGGACAGGACAGCTGAAACTCTTCAGGAGGGGTAAAGAAGTGAATGCCAAAAGGCAAGGGAAAAAAATCTTCCAGAGGCAAATATGTGGAAGAATATGACCTTATGGTGAATTGGAGTAAGAATTCAGGTTGAATCAATTTTGTAACCATGCTTATGTTTGCCTATAAAAGTGTATTTCCCTCCCTCCCTCCCTCCCTTCCTTCCTCACAGTTATCCTTCTTTGTACCTCTCATGTTACATCCTTAACACTAGTTGTAACATGACATTTTTATTATTGTGCCAATCTGTGCCTGGAAATGACTAATTGATTATAGAGTTCATGTCTTGAAGATTCAAGGATTTATGTTACCATCCTTATCTCTTCCTGCTGTAAATGCTGCGTCACTCTGTTAAAATATCAGTTAAGATCAATCTATATATCAAAACTATCATGTTTCTTCCTAAGAATGTAGTGATTTTGCACCATGAAGGATACCTATGGCTCCCTTTTGTGGTTATCTTGTTCCTTATCAGTTGTAAAGCAATTTCATTTCCATAGTTAAGACCCTCCACTAGAGAATAATTAGACTGTCTTTGACCAATATTCTTTATAAGACCTATATAACCTTGTGGCTCTTATTCTTGGTTCCCCTGGATACAAGAGACCAGGGACTCATTGTAAGCTGCTAGCTTCGGAATAATCAAGCAATCATTCCCCCCCCCAACCCAACTCCAGTTGTTGGTTTCCTCGGTGAATTAAATTTGCCATGGCATATTGGGCAGGGGGAGCCCATCTGAGATAGGAGCGCTTTGGGGGAGTACCCCTCTTTCCCCCCGGGTAAAGGACCCTTGGGGTGGCTCCACTTGAGATGATCCCTTGTTCCCTTCAAGCAGGGTGATTTTTGTTTGAGAAGACTCAACAAGCCTGAAGGCATCAGCTCCAGCCTGCGAACAGTTTTGTTTGTAATACAGAGGGTTTGTTGTTGTATTTGTATTTGTTGTTGTTTTGTTTTGTTTTTTTAGGAGACGCCACAAGGCTAAGAAAACAGAGGAAGGCCTGGGTAGAAGTTTAGGAAATACCAGTACGATCATCAGTATTGCGGGCAGCTATTAAGATGTGCATGATTCTGTACTGACCACTCGAGAAGGATTAGTGAAATGAAGAATACACAGGAGTGAGTGAAGGTAGGGTATTAATCTTGTTTGTTTTCTGTCTCCACTGTTGGTTTTCCCATCTGTATGGTTTCCCATCTTATAAACTTCCCGCTGATCAGGGCTATCTGCCAGGAAGTCTCAGATGCACCTAGCTAGCCTTGCCACTGGGAGAAGATATATGAGTTGTGTCAGATTTCTTGGTGAGTTAAATTTACTATGGCAGACCCAAAGAAGCAGAAAATAGGATCCTAGAAATCAACAACTGGTTTTGCAAGTGATGTCACTGAGATGGTTTTGGATTATCTGACAATGGACTATTCTACTTTCACAAAGGTTCCTTGGAAGAAGCAGGATATATTTTACAAAAACTGGAAAGGAAATATTTGAGAGATGCCTCACCAGCCTTATCAGAAGGGTCTTAACAAGAACCAAAGCAAAAAATCTAGAATTGAATACGCAGCCAAGGACTGGAGCCAAGAAAGGAAGAAGCAGGTAGTAGGATTGGGACTCACAGCTTCTCCAATGTGCCAGTAGGTGGTACTCAAAGCCTCAGGTGTTTCTATAATGCACAAAGTATATTTCCCATCCAGGGAGAACTAGAGATCCTGAGTAAGGAACACAAATAAGATGTGATAGGCATTACTGAAACTTGGTGGGGGTGATACTTGTGATTAGCACAAAGCACTGGAAGGCTATAATATATTGAAGAGATGCAACAGAAAGGGTGTGGATGTCGCACTGCACATAAAGTAAAATACGCTTGCACAGAAATTCAGGGATTAGAGCATTGAAATCCTGTTGAAAATATTGGAATCTGCCTAGGGGGCCTGTATTCTTCATCATTTTAATTAATCACCAGGATAATGAGATTGACTCTTATTTGATTTGATACTTATCAAATTTGCAAATGAAGCAAAAAAGGGAGGCCTGGCCAACACCCAGAATTACAGAATAAGATTGTAATCTAATTTGGACAAATTGGAAGACTGAGTTGAAAGGGGAGAAATATAAGGTATTTTATTTATGTAAGTAATTACATTTATGGAGGAGAAATGTAGACAGCACATACAAGATGGGGGATTCATGGCTTGGAAGTTGTATGTCAGAGAAGAATTTGGTGTTGTCATTTTATAAGAAGCTGAACATTAGCCAGCTGTAAAAAGGCTAACATAGTTCTGGGCTGCATTAAAAGAAGGGTTGTAGCAATGTTCCATAAAGTCCTTATTCCCCTCTGCTCTGCACTAATGAGGGCACCACATTTCTAGAAGGATATTGACAAGTTAAAACAGGTCTGGAGGAACACAAAAAACATGATCCAGAAAATTAGGACTTGTCCTGGGAGGACAGGGTGAAGGGATGTTCAGTCTGGAGAGAAAAAAATGGGGAGACATGTTAATCAGTGTTCACATATATAAAAGCAGGTCATAGGAAAAATGGTAAGGAACTTTTTTCCATTGCCATAGAAACTAGGACCAGAAATAATGGATATAATTTGCAGCTAGCTAGATTCTCTTACTGTTCACGTAGTGCTTCCTAGTGGTCAGTGTGGCATTTAAAAGTAAGATCTGTACAACAGTGGAAAAGTCCAACTATGGAGATACGAGTTCTCCATATCTGGAGGTTTTTAAGAAGAGACTGAGCAGCCACCTCTCAAGGATGGTTTAATTTGTTTTTCTACACATTATAGGAGGCTGGACCAGATGAACATTGCAATCCATGCCAACTCCACAGTTCTATTTTAGGACATCTGAAAGGTCATCACACAGAAGAGGGAGTAGACTTACTCTATTGCCCCAGAGGGCAGGACCAAAAGTAGTGGCTTAAAATCAGAAGGAAGGACATTCAGGCTAAACATCGGAAGGAAGTTCTGACTGTACAGGCTATCAGCCAATGGAACAGGCTGCAACATGACATAGCCAAGTCTCCTGCCCTAGAGCTGTTCAAACTGGGACTGGATGGACATCTGTCAGAGAGGCTGTAGTGGATCCTGTGTTGAGCAGGGACTGGACCAGATGACCACAGTGGTATCTTCCAGTTCTGTGATTTTGTACTATAAAATGCAAAACAGAAATGTTTCTATAGTGCCTTCATGAATTTGATTTAGAGCAGCATGGCACTCAAAAGCTTCTTTCCTTATTGCTTGAAATGGCCAGAACATGTATTAGTGGGCAACACACAGAATATTGATATGATTTAATGTACTTCTGCAGTGAGCCACCTCTTCTTGGAAGGAATCCCAACATGCCTTCTAACGCAAGTTTCTATTTGTATACGGTTCCCAGCAAGGTAATAATTTGTCTGGAAGCCTATAAAATATCAGTACTTATAATAAAATTTCCATTTCCATCAAGTTTTTTTCAGTCTGGTGGTTTCAGTCTGTGGAATTTTGATTGATTCACTTATTTTTAATTGTTGGGATGAACAAAAGCAAACATGCCAGTTCCTCAAGCTGATTGGAAAAGCCATCTCATACTGAAAATAAATGGCAGTGCAAAAATGGAAGATGTGTATGCAAATTCTACAGTTGTGATTTGTAGGGGCAGACCCATGTATGCAAATTATATGTGAATTTTACCATATGTATATTTGGTGTTTCCTGGAATGGAATCACTGTGGGAAAATACATGCAGCTTCATTAAGGATGGGGAGATAAACATAGTTGAGATTTGGAAGAAAAGTGGGGATTTTTCTCAGTAGCAAAATTGGCAAAGCATGCTTTCAGGAGAAAGCTGGAGAGATTTGGGATTAAGCTGAACAGCTCAGTGAAAATGTCAGCTTAGTGTGTAGTTACTCTGGAGAAGACAAAGACAGAACAAGCACCGCAGCATAAAACTGCCAATATTATTCCTTTCACACAAATCTGTGGTGCATCTGGTGTTATAAGCCACTACCTCCCATTCTCTGTTCCTTGTTCTTTTCTCTTGCCAGGCAGAATTTTTAAAAAATGCCTTACTGTTCTGATTTAGTTCAGAGACAGACAGACAGACATAGATACAGATATTCTGGCATTGCTGGCCCATGTTACGTGCCTTTTAGCCATCTGAAGCAGCAGCGAGCTGTTAGGAGCAATCTGGTGGTGGCATCCTGCAAGAGTGTGGGTGGCTGTGCTGTGACTCATCCTAGGCTGCAGTTCTGCAAGGCCCAGCCAAAAAGGAGAAGTCTGTGTCAGAGGAAGAGGGGAGAGCTTGCCCCTTGGAACTCAAACAAGGGAATTTTAGTCTTACTCATCATATTATTTTTATATTTGGTTTTCAGATGTAAACCTCAAGGCTTCTGTCAACACATTAACTCTTGAGCTTTCAGCACCACATCCAGTAGAGGCCTAAATTCCTGTTGCCCTCTAAGGACTGTTGAGAGGAGCAATGACACTCTTATAATGGAAAGTTGAGTCCCTTGCTGGGGTAGCTCCAGATCTCTTTCTTCAAGACAGCTCTTGTGTTGCACAGAGGAGAACACTTGTTCCCTGGCACTTGGATCACAATATTTTGTCGCTGGGGGACAGAAGTTGTTTCCCCCTTAGTCAGCTTACTATTGTGGAAAGAATGGGGCTTGGATGCCCAACTATGACTTTGCTCTGTGATCAGTGAGCCGGGCTCTGACATATTCTTGAGATTTAAACTTCAGTAAAAGATCAGTACTTCATGTTGGTTCACTCAAAGGTATGATACTATAGCTTTTTTGAAAAAAAGTTTTCATTCACACGATCCATTAAATCAGACCCAAAACATGACCACATGTGAACCCAGTCTAAAGTTTACAAAGCCTTAAATTATTCCTTCTCCACCTGGAGCCCTCCAAATAAATTGGCACTATGACTCTTAGAATTCAGAGCCAAAATGCAGACTAGGAATTCTGGGACTTGTAGGCTCAGGTTATCAGGACGGCACCAGATTGGGAAAGAAAACTCTAAATGGTTCCACCATGGAAAGCCTCCTCTTGTAGTTGTTTTGCTAAACTGGAACAGTCCCATGTGATTTGATTGCCAGGTTAATAGGTGCAAGAGACCTTTTTTTCCCTCTTTTCCCTTTTCAGAGGTTCCTTTAAGCCATGCTGACAAAGTGAAATAAATACTTAACTTAACCCCCACTTTATTGAATTCAATAATGGTACCTCTAGATAGGTGGGAAAATAAGTTTAAAAATAACTCAGATTGTGATCAGTTGTGTTGATAGGCAAGAATGTCTCATAAATTACAGAGATTTTTTTCCAGATGGGGAGGGATGTTGCTCAAAGAAAGCTTCTGTGTAAGTTAAGGCTTGCCGCTCTATCAGTATAAGTGATGAAATAAATATAATCTAATCCCTTGCCAAGGTTTTTACATAGTGCAAATGAGTTGTGCCCGAGCTCTACTGATACTAATGAGAGCAAAGTTAAACACAACTAACTTGTAGCCTTGATCTCAAGGGTACATAAGCATGAATAACCTTTTTTGCTTGTTTGCTTCAAAACCTAAAAACTATTCTTATAACTATGAAAGGGTGACAGCAGTAACAGCGATCATCTGCAATGAATAAGAAATGTCTTTTAGAAAGCAAAGCAAAGCATAGGCCCAACAGCTGCTTGAATATAAGTGACTCAAATGGTGACATTACACTGGCAGTTCAGGAAAAAATTAACTTGCCTGATACATTCATTCATGTTAGCATTCTGATTATAAAGAAGAGCTTTAAATTTCCTAAGTAAATAATGTGTCTAAACACTTAGATACAACAAAAAACAAAACAGAAACCTGTCAGCAAGTTTATAATCTAAGACAAAATTAAATGAGGTTTGGAATTTGGGAGCGTGTGGTTTGTGCTCTTCCCAAATGGCTGTTATTGGGGGGTGGAAGGCTTTGCAGCCATGACATAAAACACCCTTTTCCCAGAAGGCAAACTGTTGAGTTTGCTTTCACCACCCTGACTGGTTCTCTCTACCATCCACTTACCTTGCCTTCTTTATGGGCAGGGGGCCACACTCAGAGCTCTGAGGTGCCTCCACACCCCCCACACCCCATTTGTTGTTTTCTAAGAAGGTCAACTCTTGAGCTTATGTGGGAGCTGAAGACTTCCTTCAAAATAACAATCATGCTCGAGGCTGTGTTACAGCAAGCTACCTCCTTCCCATTTAATTTTTTTTTTAAAGATTTTTTAATTAAAAAGAAAGTCAAGCAGCCTTGCAGGTGCCTCCTTCTGGTCAAAGAGGAAGATTCAAAGAAGGACAATAAGCGGAGCAGAAGAGATTTATTCCATGAACAAGAAGCAGAATGGCAAGTAGTCCCATACAACTTTTCTTTTAAAAAAAAGCTGAAGTATGCTTGAGCAATGCAAAAACTATTATGAATCAAGGAAATGTAGTTAAGTCAGACTGGTAGGGAGCAGATATTTAAACAGAGATCTGAAACACAATAAGAAGCCAACATGGAGACTTTTGAAAGGGTGAGAGTAACATAATCAAAGTGATGAGGGAGAACATTTATTTTGGTATTGATATGATCTGAACAGCCTGGAATGGAGAGCTGGCCAGCATTCTGGAGATGCATGGTGAGCTGCTGAAAGCAGTAGCTCAGATTCCTCCTTCCTTGGTTTCATTTCTTGTTGAGAGCAGGAAAATCATGAACAGAAAGACATTATGTCAGACATTTCATCTTACTACACACAAACAAAGGCTAGGAGGAAAAAGCAACCTGATTCAGAAAAATGGTTTACCATCACATGCATGATCCTTGAGCTGATGTTCTTCATTCTTTTCCTCCAGCACAGCTGTGATGAGAAGAGCTCACATGTCACTCCCATTGTCAGACATCACGGGCACGATCCACAGCTGGTTCAGCAGAATATTCAGTGTATATTCATTAATGGTTCTGCATCTATCTGGGAAATGAGAATTGAAGTTGCCTGAGCCCTGAATTCTACATTTGTGTAAATTACTTAGGGGAGGGTTTATAGAAGCTTATCAAATTTGTAGATCAGCCACTGTGGGGAGGGATAACAAGTAGCACAGAAGGTTATATTTAAGGTTAAATGCCCACATGTTCACAGATGTGCCCCCCCCCCCAATATTCTAACAGTATGTGCTCTGGAATGGAAGCAGGAAAAAGAAGGTTTAGCAGAAAGGATAACAGAGCACTGCATCTCAGTGTGTTACACCACTCCAGAAATTACTCTGAATCTGATAGATTTCATGATGTGGTCCACGTTTGGGAGGTGATGTATTTCTCACTGAAGGACTAGGGAGCAGAAACTGGTGGCATGGAAGTATCCGATTCTTTCATATATTCCAAATTTCTAATGTGGTGGAAATGGGGACAGAGGGCCAAGCCAGGTGATTTAATAGCTGACTGGTAAATCAGAACTTGGCCATTACTGAAATACCATAAAGTGGGCGTCTGAGTTGGTGGGAAAAAATGTTAAATCACAAATGGAGGGGGGAGGGATTCAAACTCTCTCTGTATTTCTTCCCTACTTCAGATTTGCATACATTATCATTCCTCCTCTCTCTTCTACTTTTCTCCTGAATAGATTTGCTAACCAAAGCCAACCCTATCAACAGGGGGGAAAAAAAAATCAAAGTGTAAGTAACATTGTATGTGTGGGTAAATAGTTCTATTCTCCGGTCCTTCCCTGTCTTAAATATCTCCCTACTTGTTGCATTACAATTAATTCATACAAAGTTGCTTCATCTGGGAAAATATAAAGTTAATTTTAGACTTTGCTAAAATTGGACAAGCACAATAAGGAAATTATAGTGCAGCAATTAGCAGAAAATATGTTCTACATTCAAATCAGTCCTATAACAATGACAGCAAATTGCCCCATTTCATCATAAATAAGCTGTAAACGTCTTACTTATTCAAGTCTGTTCCCATAAAGCTCACTGACATTATGCTGACATGGCACAATGGTAGATATGTATTATTGGTACCACTCACAGCTTCTAGAAGGCTTATAATATAATGAACCAATCAGGTTTGTAATGAAGTTTGCATTTAACGCTTTACAAATGTAGGCAAAATCCAAAATCCACACCATCGCTTCCAGCAGAAACTCTCCCCTCACTCTCTCCATTCCTTCAATCCTCACTCCACACAAAAGGGGTAGAGATGAAGAAACCAAGCCAGCTGGCACTTTGCGCGGCCCTGCATCCCCTGCCCAAGGAAAAAGGGAAATGGAGAACTCTTGCCCATTTCAGCCCTTTCAGGCAAGCCAGTATTTCTCTTACAAGGACCTTTAAGCCATCTGAAGCTGCCTGGAGGAGGAGTGAGGCAAGAGTCATAGGCATCCATTTCCAAGACAAGGATACAAAAATGACAAAAAGTGCATTGTGATATCATGGTGCAAACTCCATGCTTTTGTACTTGAATCAAAATGTTGTGCACAAGCACATTAAGGGTGGGAGTTTGCATTATGATGTCATAGCACACATTTTATCATTTACCCCACTCTGGAGATGCCTATAGCAAGAGTCCCTTTCCCTGGGGAAACAGGCCACCCACAAGCTCTGCGGAGTTGGACTGTTGCAAAAAGAAATGCTACTGTTTTGTGATTTGGGGTACACCGTAGCAGGAAATAAAAAAGCTCAGCTGCCAAAATTAGCTGCCACAGCTCAGCTGCCAAAGTTAGCCAAAGTTAGAAATCATGGGAACATAGAAGTCTGGACCTGCTTTTGAACTGTCCCGAAGTCATCATGCAAAAGTGTCTGGAGAGAGAATTAGGGAGAGGGAGAGAATGGCCTTGAGGTTATTCAGGTAGCCACTCTTATTACACAAAATGCTAAACCATAAACTACAAGTAGCAATTTGATTTGCCTTGTTAGTTGCGGCTATGCCCCAACCAACCAACCAACCACATAAAGACTTAATATGATGGCCTAGTCCACACATGCTAAGATATAATGTGACTTGTTTGGCTTTCACGTAGTTATTTAAATTTGTAAATCACTGTGTATAGTTTAACAAAAAGTGAAAACTCTCAGTAATTCTCCTAACTCCCACCCCCAAGGATTTCATTCAGTCTAGGTTTCAAAACAAAGTAATTTAATTTATGGTGCTATTTTTTGAACAAAGAACATACCAAAATGCATATACTATCATAAAACACATTTGGAAATGTGTTTCTAAGCTAATAAATGTGTATTCCATAAATTCAATTTTTTGTACAGCTTTTTAAAAAAGGCAGTTGAATGTCCCATGTACAGGTCTCCCCAGTCTTTCATCTGTCTTTATAGCAAAATGTAATGAATTATGGGAGCAATGAGTGTAAACAACATTTAGAAGTATTGTGCCATAACCTAAATGGATTAGAAAGTGTTCAGTTAGAGACTGACCTGTTGTACATGGAAGCTTCCTACATAATAAATCTATTTATCTTTAAAGTATGTCAACACGCCTTGTTTTTGTTGAAATGGATGACTAGCATTACCCTTTTAGAATGTCACGAGGAAATCATGGGTTAGTTGAAAGCTATATGCCTGGGAAAGTTGCTAAGACAGTGCACAAACCCCTGCAGCCTGTTGTACTTTCTTTTCTCATTCCTGCTTCCTAGGTTTTGGTTTTGCAGTAGGCTCTCTTGCTGATATGTACAGCCTTCTGCTTCTGAAAGTTTGCTCCAACTTTCAGAGGTAAGGGTATGAAACTGCTCAAGCATTTCTGCTTTCATCTGAAGCAGAAGTAACTTGTTCTGTGGTTTCAAGGAGAAACATTTGAACATCAGAGAGATGAGACCCAGCAGGTGGAAAAGCTGAATGAAAATGTGGAAGAATACAATAGCAGCATTCTCTATGTGCTTTTCTTTTTGTAAGAATCTCACAATACTGTACTTTTGGAACATAACAAGCTTGCAATATTGATTCTGTTACAGTAGGCTGCGTGGTAGGAAATTCTGCCCCTGTCTCCAAATGCTATGATTGCATAAGATCAGCTGGCCTTTATTCAACTACATTGTCATCATCATCACCATCATCATCACTGTCATCTTAATCACCACTAATTGTCATTCCAAAGACTTAGAGAAAAGATTGGAGCACTCTCTGGAGCATAATTGCCCTACTCCAACTTAGATAGATAGATAGATAGATAGATAGACAGACAGACAGACAGACAGACAGACAGACAGACAGACAGACATGTCTTTTTAATCTTCATGCGTTGAAATTCAAAATGAGTGACATTTGGTACCTGGTGCAAGGTGGGGAGCATCAAAAGATCTGGTTTTTATTGTTTAGCAACTCCTACCTGAGGGACAACAATGTGATTTAGTAAGAAGCAATGAGTTATGTATAGGTCATTGCAGTTTCACACATAGGCAAATTAATTCATTTTTTCTCTGACAACAGAGCAAGAAATAATGGTAAGTCCAGTGCCCCAGCCCACATTTTATGAGGAAATTGGTATTTACCAAAAGTTGTATCTATACATACTATGGGAATAAATGGCATGTTCCTTACAATAAATTAAGTTCTTTTGTTCCAAGTCAGAGTTGAGTCCAAATTGGTCTCAATGTCATCTCTTGTGTCACTGCCTCATAAATAAACAACACATGGTGTTACATTTTGATTAATTGACTAATTATTTGCCATCAATTCAGTGTCAACTCCTAGCAACTGTATAGACGGGCCTTCTCCAGGATGACTAGCCCACCTTGGCCCTTCAGGTCTTCCAATGGTATACTCATCGCGATCAAGTTCATCCACCTTGCTGCTAATCATCCTCTTCTTCTCTTTTCTTCCATCTTTCCCAGTATTACAGATATCTCAAAGGAGCTGGGTCTTGACATAATGTGTCCAAAATATGATAACTGAAGCCTCATCATTTATGCCTCAAGGGAGACCTCTAGATTGATACATTTTATAATCCATGTGTTTGTTTTCTTGACTATCTATGGTATTCTCACCTTCTCTAACACTAAATTTCAAAAACATGAATACTCCTTCTATCTTGCTTCTTCAAAATTCAATTTACACTTCCACAAAGCATCACAGAGAAAATGATCATCTGCACAATTCTGATCTGTGTAGGCATAGACACATCACAGCATCTGAATATCTTTCCCAAGACCTTTACTGTTACCCTACCAAGTGCTAGTCTTCAGCGTATTTCTTGACTGCTGGTTCTTTTACTGTTGATAGTCAATCCTAAAAGAAGAAACTATTCCCACTTCAATGTCTTCATTGTCAGTTCCAAGGCTGGTTGCTGTACCTGCTGCCATTCATTTGGCCTTTACATTTAGCATAGATTTTCACTATGCTCCTTGACTTTCATTACTAGAGCTTCTAGATCATTTGCATTTTCAGAATAGTGACATCAGCATAGTGCAAGTTATTGATGTTTTTTCCTCTAATTTTAAAACCATGGTCATCTTCTTTCAGTTCAATCTCCCTCAATATATATTTAGCATATAGGTTGAATAAATAAATACAGAAGATACAGCCTTGTCTCACTCCTTTGCTGACTTGGCTCCAGTCTGTTTCATCATTTTCTGTCCAAACTATGGCTTCCTGTCATGTATATCAGTTTTGCACAAGGACAATGAGATGTTTTGGGAATTCTATTTTCCTAAGGCCATTCCATAGCTTGATGTGGTTGATTCTGTTAAAGGCCTTTCTATAAGCAATGAAACATATATGGACTTCTCTTTGGTATTCTTTGGCTTTCTCAGTTACCCAGTATGTATCAGCAAAAGTGTTTCTTGTTCCTTGGCCTTTTCTAAAACCAGCTTGAACATCTGACATTTCTCCTTCCAAGTTGGGCTCTAATCTATATTGGATGACCCTAGCATGTGAAATTAAGGATATTGTGCAATAGTTTGCACACTCTGTTAAGCCTCCTTTCTTGGTATTGGGATGTAGACTGACCTCTTCCAATCTTTTGGCCACTGTGTCATTTCCCAATTTGCTGGCATAAATTAGAAGTTTCACTGATTTTTCTTCTGTTGTTTTCCATATTTCTGTAGATATTCCATTAATTCCCATAGCCTTCTGATTTGGCAATGACTGGAGTGCTAACCCAACTACATTTTCCTCCTTACTATTTTCAACTTTGGCATTCCAGTCTTCAACCACAAACAGCACATTTTGCTTGTAGGTTCTGTCAATTTCAGATTGAATTTGATCATAAAATTCAACAGTCTCCCCTTCTTCTGCATCAGTGGTTGGAGCATGAATTTGAATAACCATCATATTAAAGGGTTATTCACAAAACCTGATTAATACTATCCAGTCATTGACTGCACTGTTCCCAAGTACTGCCTTTGCTATATAGTTCCGATCTATGAAAGCAAAGCCATTCCTTCTTTGGTTTCATGTCCTGAGTAGTAAACAATATGATCTTGTGATTGGAAGTGTCCCAGTGCATTTCAATTCTGTTATGCCTAAGTTGTCAATATGTAGTCAATTCATTTCAGTTTTCACTAAGTTGAGTTTTTTCCATGTTCATGCTTCTTTCATTTCATGTTCTCACTGTAATTCTGCCTTTGCATTCCTGCATGGCAACATCAACAACTAGATGTCTGAAAGGCCTTAATCTTGCCATGTCATAAACACCATTAGTACCCTGAAAGATCCTCAGGTTTTCCTCAATAGCTTGTAGAGTGCCACCCAACCTGAGGAGTCCGTCATCCAGCATTATACTGTCAATCTCTTTATCTGGTCAATCTATGTGGTTTTCTTGGTAAAATACAGGAGTGGTTTACCAATGCCTTCTCCTGTGCAGAACTGCATTGTCACAAAAGTGATCATCTACCTCCAGCATCTTCCTTTATTGCTGCTGCCCAAAATAGATGCTTGATTGCTTTAGCTGGGTAGTTCTGGTAATCCTGCTATGAGTATATACTCTTGGCATTCACTCCTGGCATTCTTCACTCATCCCTCTTAGGAACACCCCTAAACACACACCACCACCACAATAAGGCTGCATAGTGGGACTTGGGGTTATGGTGCCAGAAATGAAGCTGAATGGTGTGCTAGAGACCTGGGCTTGGCTAAAAAAACAAGCAAATAAATAAAAATCCACTAGCTAAAAGAAGAAAAATGTGAGTATCAATGCACAGTCAGACCATAGAAAGTCAGTACAAGGCTAGAAGATCAATTGCAATATTACTGAGAAGTCATAGAAAATAGTGCCCTCCTTGGTGTTAGCTGAGTATTGACAGCCTCAAAAAACTTTAAGACATGAATATTCTGAAGCTACTACCAGAACAGAAACTTATTAGCAATGTGGAAGGCCAATGGCAATGCTTCAACAAAAATTTCTATACTACTTGAGAGTAATTGGCTGCCATGCTGAAGAGAACAAAGCGAAATAGCATTTTTCCTAACTGTAGTTGAAGCAGATGGCCTTGATGTGTATATTCATGGAAATAAAGCCCCATTGTAGAAATCTGAGGCCTCACGTGGACCATGAAAAAAATGTAATCTATGAAAGATTTGTTTTCAGACTATATATACAGATCTGAAACTAAAGAGTAAGTCTTATAACTTTGGTACATTGAATCTTTGAACAAAGATCAAATTTTGGGAACATAAGAAACGAACAACTACAACAAAAAAGCAAGAATGCTAATACAGAAAGGTAAAAATGTCCCTAGAGAAGATTATTGATATATCTCAAGCAGCAGAAGTCACTCATTTACAACTGAAAGTTATGGGAAAGAGTAATGAAAATACTCCAGTACTGGACATCACCCACAATAAAGACTTGTGGAAAGGAAGGAGATTAAAAAGCTTGGAAACAGCATATGCAAGCAATGCAGCCAATGAGGTATGAAACATGCTTATAAACAATGTTCAGCATATAGGCAGCAATGTCGTGAGTATATAAAGTATAACCATATGGCTAAAATTGGTAAAACTATAAAAAACAATTCAGGAAATATAAACAGAAGTGCCAAAGGAGTATTAATCTGAAGAAGATGGCTTCTTCATAGTATCAATCAACAAGGAGTGAGACATCAGAAAGAAATATGGGTTGAAACAGTACACATTAATGGACTCCCCATTGCTTATATGTTTGCACTGGTACACAAGTTGGTCTAATAGTGGAAATGAATTATAACAGATTGAAGCCTAAGCCAGACTGAGTATCCATTAACCATGTCTCTAAGGTCATTTTCTGAGTGCCTAATAGCCACATTGGGTGGCTGTGAACCCATTGTGAAATATAAAGCAATCTATATGCTCTAAATGATATAAAAGCATTAATAGTACCAAATCCTTGAAGAAATATCCTGGGTAAGGTCAATTGTGTTGACTCGATCAATACAGAACTATCTCAGAAAATATATCTCTGTGATTAAGTAGGTATGAAGATACCTTTCATGGTACTGGTTGTCTTAGTAAAGATGCACAACCAGTTGGATATGCTATGAGTAATGTAATGAAAGCAGAATTGGATAGAATAGAAATAAGAGGAATTACTCATACTGAAGAATCAACTAAATAGGTTTATTTCATGTATATAATTCACCAGACAGGTAGAAATCTGAGAATTTGCTTGGATTCCAAAGAATTAAAAAAATTCTTTCAGAAAGGTTATTATCACTACCCAAAACAAGTGGAACTCTTAGCAGAGCTGGCAGGTACAAAGATATTTTTCAAGCTGGATGAATCAGCACGTACCCCAGACAAAGAAAACAACTGCCTATGTACATTTAATATTCCATATGTTCAATACAGTTTTAACTGCTTCATCATACTATGCAACAACCAATGGAGACCATTCCAGGAACTATGATATAGATGGATGACATACTTGTATAGGATACCACAGAAGGACTTGATCATTTGTTAAAACTGGTACTAGAAAAATCCAGGTCTTCAAATATTAAATTGAACAAAAGGAAATATTTGAAATGTCAAGAAATATAGCATTTGAGAGAAATACTAGCAAAACAAGGCATTCAAGTAAATTTAGCTAAAGTAAATTCAGTTGTAGATATGTCAAAACTGACATGCCAGAAAGAGAATCGGATGATCATGGGAATGGTAAATTATGCATCCAAATTCATTCCCACCTTTCAGAGAGGAGGATTTTCCTTTAAACCCATGAGAAACAGTAGGCACGGACTTGTTCACACTGCATGATAAACACTATGCATTAACTTTTCAGATTAAGAGGACTTGTCAGCACAACTATTAAATACATCAAAATTTTCTTCATTGCACAAGTCATACCACATGTTCTGATAATAGATCACAGACCACAATTTACAAGTATTAAGTTTAAAAATGTTGCCACATGTTATGGGTTTGAACATGTGACATCAAGTCCCCAACCCCCACAGTCAAATGGACAGGCAGAAACTGGTGTAAGGCTAGTTAAGGCTTTCTTTAAAAGGACTAGAGATGCTGAAGAAGATCCTTGTCTTGCAATGTGGGAAGTCTCCAGCTGAGCTTTTGTTTGGGAGAGACATAGTGCCATGTCTTCCCATTACAGATTCACAGAAATCCTGTAAGGACCCTGCAGTATTGAGCAAAAACTCAAAGACAGAGATACACGAACACAATTTTCATCACAATGACAGAGCAGTGTCTCTTTATCCACTCTTGCCAAATAAAATATCAGAGCAGAAGGTCCCAAACATCAGGGACATTAAGCCAAATGATATTGTAAAGCTCTCCATGATCCTATGAGTTCAAAATAGAATCAGGACAGACTCTTTGACTTAATTGAAGACACCTTCTTCCAATTTTACACAAAAGAAAGATGCCAAGTAGTCTAAAGCATTACAAACAGAAAGCTTAGAACAACCAGTACCAATTGAGGGTAATGAAGGATATCCAGATGTCACTATACTAGTTAATAGAGTAGACATGTAATCAAGAAGTCAAACAGCCTATTTATCAAAAATTGAACCTGCCCACCTTATGATGAAGAATGGTATGTTCCTTGCACTGTGTTAAGTTCCCTTTTTTCCAGATCACAGCTGAGTGCAAGCCAGTTCTAATAAATACAGTCAACTGACCTCTTGTGTCATTGCCTCTTCATAAATGAACAATGCACATTCCAGGCATTGATGCTAACTAAACTGGCAAGTAAGAGCTTTTATTCACTAGCAGTGTTTAGCAGAACCCAGCCTTTGCTATAATAATGGATGAGCTGCCAGCGTCTGAATCACTCCACTCTCTTCTGTGTTTTGTTGGTGCCAGATGTTTTGCCATTAAAAAAAGAGCAGGATAAGATTGCCTCAATTATGGCTTAATTGATTGATTAATGATGATCCAACATCATGGAAATGGGAGGTAAAATTGGAGTTGCCAAGCCATTCCAAGGATTCTGCAAATAAATAAAATCTTACTTTCACACTGGCGATGGGGCAGCATAATGCATTGCTAAGGAGAAAAGCAGACTAGCAGAAATTATGTGGCACAGGCCAAATCACACAAACCAGACTGTCTTAATTATGTACAGTTCTGATTTTTAAAATTTTGTTCTTTCTGTTTCTACCAGCTGACCACTGAAATAACCATGTACAGTAGCGCAAGGGCTACAGCATGCATCATATGTACAAAGCAAAATAGGCATACTCATGAGACTTATGGAATTTATGGACTGGGCAATCTGGTTGCTTCCTTGACTGTTCACAGTGACTTTCCTATGACCCTTGGGCAACTAGGTGAAGCAGGCAAACATTGTCAGTGTTGGGATGCTAGAACAAGAGGATGGGAATTGTCAGGAGGAATGGCGACCGCCCTTCTTAGCAGTGCAGCCAGCCATTTAATGAAGGACCTCCAGACATACAAGGTTAGGCAGAGGGTAGAGATCTTTGCATCATTAGTGTCAAATTTCCCTCCCTCCCTCTTTCTTCATTCTAGAGTGAGGTTATGCAGCTGCCCTGTCCTGCTAGAACCCAGCAGAGAGGCAGAGGAAGTTGTACAAGAAAACTTTGTCAACACTGATTCCCATATAGGCACCTCATGTCTCTCTTTTTACTGTAAATTGGCACAAAGCTGCTGAATCATGAGATAAAAGTCTCTCAGCCTCTTCATGTTAGAAGAATGAGGTTGTCTTCTTTCCACCGCCTTAAGATTTCCTTTTTGCCCAAAAGTAGAAGGCCTGAATTTGCCTTTCAGATGCCACCGCCCCCACCATTTTGTACATGAGCTTATTCAAAGAGGGTGTGTTTAAGGCTTGGACAGGAAATCATTTGTTCTAGTGAAAACTTATTAGAAAGAAGGGATGCACCTTTTTTTGGTCATTTTGCCTCACTTGTGTGAAAGTTGCCTTTTCCTACCATTCAAATCATTAAATTAATTGCTGGGAAATGCAGTTCTTGTCCTAAAAAAGAGTTGAATAAATGGTGCAACATTATAACAAAGAGTCTTGGGATGTCTTTAAGAGTAACAAATGCATTATGGCATAAACTTGTGTTGGCTACTGTCCACCTGAGCAGATATAGTATGCCATTATATATTTGGTAGGTTCAATGTGGCACAATATTGTTTTTGCTTTTGTTGTGACAGATTAACATAACTATTTCTCCTCCTGGAAACTGATATAGAATAGTTTCTCAGACCCAAGAAATCTTAGGTTCAACTGTTGGCTTAGCTATTGAATTCACTTAGCGGTCTTAGGCATGTTGCTGTAATGGTAAGATACAATACATAAAAGACACACTCTAATCTCTGAACTCTCCTCTTCTCTTCTCTTCTCTTCTCTCCTCTTCTCTTCTCTTCTCTTCTCTTCTCTTCTCTTCTCTTCTCTTCTCTTCTCTTCTCTTCTCTTCTCTTTTTTTTTCTTCTCTCTTTCTTCTAATTTTTTGACTTCAAGTCAAGTTCAGCTCCTGGTGACTTTATGGACAAATCCATGAAGTTTTCTAGAGACCCTCTTCAGAACTGGTTTGCCACTGTCTTCTTCCCAGGGCTGAGAGGGAACGATGAGCCAAGGTCACCGTGCTGGCTTTTATGCCTATGACAGCACCAGAGCTCAACTTTCCTGCTCTTACTAAACCAGAATGGCTTTCAATCTATCAATTTACATGTAAGTTAAAATTTTCATCAGAGGACTTTCTCTGGATGTTCCCACCATCAGAGGTGCAATGCGTAATTCCTTGCAGTAAGGTCTTATCAGTGGTAGCACCAAAATGAAGGAATTCTCTTGCTAACCAAATTCACCTTGCTCTCTCCCAGATGATTTGGTAGATCTCTGCCTTTGCAATTGTTTCAAGGAATTATTTTGTTAGTAGTTTTCATTCTTTCTTTCTTTGTTCATTGGTTTAAACTTGT
Source organism: Liasis olivaceus (assembly GCA_030867105.1). Classification (NCBI taxonomy): domain Eukaryota; kingdom Metazoa; phylum Chordata; class Lepidosauria; order Squamata; family Pythonidae; genus Liasis; species Liasis olivaceus. Next base: position 69,187,535 of record CM061349.1, read on the forward strand.
GCGGTTTGTAGTTCTTGTAAGTTTATATCTTACTATTTTGGTGGGTTTTAACCAACACTAAACCTTATGGGATTTATGTGAGCCAAAACTGCTTAAACAACAGAGAGAATCCACAGATATTTTGTCAACAGAATCTAGATACTTAAATGTGTGTTTATCCCATTGTTTAACCGGAACTGAGGCATTTATGATTTTCTTTAGAAATGTTGTACTTTGCTCCCTGTTCCCACCTGACCGTTAGATTGTGCTGAGGAACTGGCTTTCACAATGCTGTTTGCTTAGGCTTAGATATTTTAGTATGCTGGGACTGAGAAATCATGCATCAACCAAATCTGTAATTCCAAATTTGAAAACATGAAGTCTTATTTATGTTTTGCACTATTCAGTATCTTGTACCAATGATGGAATTAGGTAATGTTAGACTTTCAGGCTGATGGCCTTAATTGCTTAGATGGAAACATGTATTGCTTCACCTCCTTCAAACATTTGTAAACCGCTCTGCTGCATTTCAGGACCCACCTTTTTGTGCATTTTATTACCAGTTCTGGTTGTGTAATGCACCTGAAGTAAAACAAGTTTTGTCCATGTAGTGGAAAAGAATATATTGCTCTAGACTTCCTATGCTGCAGCACAGAGCAGTCGAGAACCAGCTTATTCCTGTACCCTCTACTTCACAGTCCTCTATGCCCCCATCTAATTCTGTGTGGCAAAGCACTGTATTGTCCATATCCCTTCTGTCTGTTCCCACTGGGGGCAGGCCTCAATTACGTTGCATTGTCTCAAGGCTTGTGGGAAGGGGAGGAACTGGAAGCTGTCTGTGAGAGATAAGAGGCTGAGGTTAAGAACAGACCAACTGTTACGCCCCAGGGGATTAGCTGCTCTTTGAATAACCTTAGTGTGGCTAAGTGATACAAATCAGCAGTATTTTGATACATTCCTCCCACTGAGACAACCATCAATACACTTTGAATTCTCTAACCCAAATAAGACATTGTTGGTAGAAACCAAGAGGAATATCGCTATCAGTCCACATGAAGAAGACAAAACAAAAAGGATCTTGAAAGAAGGGCAGAGGTGTATGTGTGTGTGCATGATGTATGTTTCTGAATTTAGATGTTATGGCTTGAAACATTTAAAGGCACAATAATTGTGCATGCTTCCTTGTAAAAATTTAGGCCCCAGGGAACATAAGGGTTTCTTTGGCATTGGTATAGGTATTAAGGGAGGAAAACTAGGATCCATTCTATTGTTAGTTCTCCAACCAAGCCATTGTATTGCAACTTTTTGGTGCTTCAAATTAAACCTAGCTCACAACATTGTATGTGTGCAGAATTTCAAAGCATCTGTTCTTAATAACCAGGAAAGTTCCAAATTGTTAATTTTGTACTTTGAACATATACATAAAACTAGCTCTTGGAATGAAAAGCTTCTTGGTGTTGTTGTCAAGTACTCTCAGACATAAAGAAGAATCTGGCTTCAATCAGAACTTAGAAATGTTGTTAGAACTCACAACAAGTCATCATATGACTTGAAGCCATTCCAGACAAATTCCCTCTCTCCACAAAAATTGTGTATCTCTCTCTCTCTCTCTCTTTGAGGGGATGAGCTGGACCTCTCAGACATCATCTGACATCTTCCATCATGAATGCCTCCTGTCATGTGATACAATTCTCTGATAACTAAAGCAGCCCATTCTTTGTGATTGGGAAAAAGTTATTCCCTAATAACTTTCTTCATTTGAGCAACTCTGATAAATCTTAACTGGGTATTTTGCGCAAGCTAGTATTCAGCTGGGATTCCATGCAATAATACCAGAAACTGACAAATGCCCACATTAAATGTGCCCACATTAAATGTGGAATTACATAATTAGAAAGCATGTTGCAGTCATTTCAGAAGAAAGTAAGTGGGATTCTCTTATTTTTTTTATCCACAAAAAGCTTACATTATAGGATCATGTTGCATTAAGAATACCTGATGAATATTTTGAGGGGATAAGCTGGACCTCTCATATTATTATTATATTGGACTATCATAGTTCCCTAGAAGGGATGTTGTAGATCTCAAAACCGAGTCTGATTTATCTCAGAGTGGTCCTTGCCAGCTTATTCAGTGTAAGCATTTATTATCTGGCCTCTTTATCCTGATGCCATTGCAGCTTCTGAAATTCCAGATCGGTTAACAATCTCATGAGAATAGACTATAATCCCTAACTATCCTAACTAGCAATTTATCTCTATAGGAAGTTGAAGAAAATGCATGAAATTGATATTCAATATTTACCCAACCTTTGGGAAAATGAGCCTGAATGTTCTGCTTTTTGCAAACCAGTGAAAGATTACATTAAAATGCTCTTTGGACTTTAAAATGTGGCAAATACAGGTGAAATTCGAAAAATTAGAATATCGTGCAAATGTTCATTTATGTCAGTATGACAACTCAAAAGGTGAAACCAATATATGAGATAGACGCATTACATGCAAAGTGAGATATGTCAAGCCTTACTTTGGTATAATTGTGATGATTATGGCGTACAGCTTATGAAAACCCCAAATTCACAATCTCAGAAAATTAGAATAGTGTGAAAAGGTTCAATATTCTAGGCTCAAAGTGTCCCACTCTAATCAGCTAATGAATCCATAACACCTGCAAAGGGTTCCTGAGCCTTTCAATGGTCTCTCAGGCTGGTTCAGTAGGAATCACAAGCATGGGAAAGACTGCTGACCTGACAGTTGTGCAGAAAACCATCCTTGACACCCTCCATAAGGAGGGAAAGCCCCAAAAGGGAATTGCAAAAGAAGTTGAATGTTCCCAAAGTGCTGTATCAAAGCACATCAATAGAAGGTTATGTGGAAGGGAAAAGTGTGGTAGAAAAAGGTGCTCAAGCAGCAGGGATGACCGCAGCCTGGAGAGGATTGTCAGGAAAAGGCCATTCAAAAGTGTTGGGGACTTTCACAAGGAGTGGACTGAGGCTGGAGTTAGTGCATCAAGAGCCACCACACACAGACGGATCCTGCACATGGGCTTCAAATGTCGTATTCCTCTTGTCAAGCCGCTCCTGAACAACAAACAACGTCAGAAGCGTCTTACCTGGGCTACAGAAAAAAAGAACTGGTCTGTTGCCCAGTGGTCCAAAGTCCTCTTTTCTGATGAGAGCAACTTTTGCATCTCATTTGGGAACCAAGGACCCAGAGTCTGGAGGAAGAATGGAGAGGCACACAATGCACGGTGCTTGAAGTCCAGTGTGAAGTTTCCACAGTCTGTGTTGATTTGGGGAGCCATGTCATCTGCTGGTGTTGGTCCACTGTGCTTCATTAAGTCCAGGGTCAACGCAGCCGTCTACCAGGAGATTTTGGAGCACTTCATGCTTCCTTCCGCAGACGAGCTTTATGGGGATGCTGACTTCATTTTCCAGCAGGACTTGGCACCTGCCCACACTGCCAAAAGTATCAAAACCTGGTTCAATGACCATGGGATTACTGTGCTTGATTGGCCAGCAAACTCACCTGCCCTGAACCCCATAGAGAATCTATGGGGCATTGCCAAGAGAAAGATGAGGGACATGAGACCGAACAATGCAGCGGAGCTGAAGGCTGCTATTGAAGCATCCTGGTCTTCCATAACACCTCAGCAGTGCCACAGGCTGATAGCATCCATGCCATGCCACATTGCGGCAGTCATTGCTGCAAAAGGGGCCCAGACCAAGTACTGAGTACATATACATGCTTATACTTTGCAGAGGTCCGATATTGTTCCAATCCTTGTGTTATTGATGTCATGCAATATTCTAATTTTCTGAGATTGTGAATTTGGGGTTTTCATAAGCTGTACACCATAATCATCACAATTATACCAAAGTGAGGCTTGATATATCTCGCTTTGCATGTAATGCTTCTATCTCATATATTGGTTTCACCTTTTGAGTTGCCATACTGACATAAATGAACATTTGCACGATATTCTAATTTTTCGAGTTTCACCTGTACAACATGTATTTCATGTATACTGGAGACATCAGAGAATATTTAATAATACTTGGTTGAAGTCATCTGGCTGTTGGAGATATAATTAGTGTGTTGGATCATGAACTCACATTATGTATTTTAAAAATAAAACAAAATCTCTTGACTAAGAAACCTTGGGGGCACTCCTGTAGGAATGGAATGGAATGGAATGGAACAGATATATTTTGAATACATAAGAGATGGACAGAGCTAAAATAGAGTGATTGATCCTTTCCTATCCTCTAAATGCTTTTTAAAATAAAGACTAGGATGTTTCAGATATTTTTTTCTTGCAAATCAGATATGAGGAGGTCTTGCCTTGAAAGGCAATATGAAAATATTTTAGTAAATATGGTGGATCCAAAGCTCCCATAAGAGAAATCCATTGATGTGTGTGTGTGTGTGTGTGTGTGTGTGTGTGTGTGTATTCTGGATTCATGTAAACAGTTTCTCTATTTAATTGTTCTGCCTTTTCATTACGTAAAGCACCTAGAGTCAGTTGGAGTCAGGCAGTCTTTAAATCTATGTAATAAATAGACAAGCATTTCCTGAAATCAGAGGGTTAGAGGTGACTTTTTATTGTCTTCTCCACCACACCCCAGTCCCATAGATCTGCTGAATATTTTTTTTCCAGAATGTTCCATGGCATTCCTAGACTACGAGCATGAGAAAGGATGAGAGCAGGAACTGACAAATACCACCCAATTCAGTTAATGAGAGCTTCCATTAGATCAATGAATGAAATGTCTTTTTCTATCCACACAAGTGCAGTATTGGATTCAAGCCATTATCTCTTGTTCTGATTTTTTTTTAAAAAGCAATTTTCTTAATGATGCTACATTTCCAAAGTAGCTGTGATTTTTTTTAGTGGGAAATCATTTCAGAAGTGTATCGCTAGCATGTTAATCTAAGAAATTAAACAGTATATTGGAAACATTGAGTAGATAATTGTTTCCCTTATCAGATCTGTGGAGTCAAGCATAATAAGCACATTGTTGTAAGAAAATTGGTTTACAATGGAAACTGATCTCACTTTGAATATAGCACATAAATTTATTACAAAGTAATACTGTTGAATTTTTAGAAAGGTTATCAGTGCCATATTTATTTGAAAGGAAAACTAGATTTCCCCCAATAATTTATCACAGATTTGCTGACAATATGGTCATACAAGCAGATCAGGTTATTTTCTGTATGATCTTCCTTGAGGAGAGGGATTCTTCGACAAAGTTAAAGCATTAAAAAAAGTAAGAGTAGTATGTGTGTAAATGCCCATTCCAAAGATGCCATTATATCAGGACAAACATTGTCCACCACATACTATGGAAGGATTAAAACATTATTGGAAAAAGGTTATACAACATATATGGGATTTAACTGGATTCAAACACTCATTATTGTTTTCCTATAAACCATGTTGAATTCTGTGAATATGATCCTTCATATTTGACATATACATTTTCAAAGCATGAGTTGTTTGTGGATTCCAAGAAAGTTTACTACAATATTTCTGGGCAACTACCAGACTCTGTCTGTCAACATCTACCAGCCTTTGCTTTACTTCAAGGCTTGCTTAGTCATAACCTAATCCCCTCAATATACTGTTAAAGTGCCTTTAACCACTATACCAAACTAGTTCCCAAGTATAATTTTAGGTGCAGGAAATTCTGTTTTCATTAAACATTCAAACATCAAGTTGATATAAAAGCTAAATAGAAACAGAGGAAGAATATATCCATGTGTGATCCCTTTCCCTAATGGAAACAGTTCCTATTATTTGAGCTGCTGAATTTACAACTCATTTTTATATAGGCATTTTCATACAATTTGTGAGTGAGAACAATAAGCAGTGATAACTTATAGTTTTAATTGTATCCCATAGTGATGTGAATGGGAGGGTTGCTTCAAGTTGACAAAAGCCACAAATAGAGCATTGGGGTATATTTTTCCAAATGTTACTATGGCTAGCTCTAGAATTAGGATATTTTCTGAGTCCAACTAACAGGATTTATTATTGCTAGGTCTCAGTTATATGGAATTCTAAATGTAGGTAGATGATAGATAGATAGATAGATAGATAGATAGATAGATAGATAGATAGATAGGGTGGGTGGATGGACGGACAGACAGCCAGACAGACAGAGACAGACAGATAGATAAGACACACACATGTGCATCCATGCACACCCACACTCATATATATAAGCCAGAATTAAGACCCACCACTCCCACCACTCAGGGTTATTTTTAACTGACTCAGGAAGGCTAGATTTCACTCTGGATGTCTTACCAAGCTTCAGCTCACTTGGTCAGGAACTGGCTAATTAGTTTTTATTCCTTTGAGACCATGACTGAGGACAATAATGACAATGATTCAGCCTCCTCTACTGGGAGGGAGAAGTTTTCCTGCTACTTACAATTAACCTTATGGAACTGCACTTCCCACATTGCTGCTGGAATATAGCATTCTAACCATGATGGTTCATTGTTCAGACAAGATAAAGCCTATCTCCAGAGTTATCAGATTTGACTGATGAAATTGTTACCATGCATCCATCATTTATACTGCTTTTATTTTGTTTGACCCATCAATAAGAAGCAGGGATGGCATTGTCCCTATAGGTACAGTGGGTAGCAATCTAGTCTTTGTTTATTTTAAAGCACTCATAGAGATATATAAGACTTACCTTTTGGGATGTGAGGAATTCTATTCCTTGCATACTGAAATTGGAATGTATTTTGCTCATCCAACGTACATGCATATATTTTTATGTTTTTGTAGAATTCCTCAATTCCTTATGGATCTATATCCCACCTTTCAATAAACATGCATTGTAATACAATATAATGCTTGGTTGTCTTATTTGATTTGGTGAATGCAAAATTGTTTTGAAAGCAGCAAATAAAAACATCTGCAACATTAAAACAACCATCATCAGTGTTGGAGACATGTGAAAGATGGATTAATAGGTGAACAGACGTTCCTGTACTCCTAATGTTTTGAAAACACCCACCTATCTTCCCCCCTGGATAGAAAGTTGTATAAATAGAGAGCCACATTCAAGAAGGTACCTTCTCCACTTCTACCTGCATGACTCTAGATCAACCTTCCCTAACACGCTACTCTCCCATGGTGAATCCAGAGAATTCCCAGCCACCATGTATGTCAGGAAATTATGAGAGTTGTCATGTCAATTCATTGGGAGGCACCAAGCTGAAGAAGGATATTATAGGTGGTAGACGTATCCCAATATTTTTTTTAATCATTCATTCATTCATTCATTCATTCATTCATTCATTCATTCATTCATTCTATATTGCTGCCTATCTCACAGACAAGTGACTCTGGCTGGCGTACAGCATCAATATAATACAACTATATTTAATTTTACCATGACCACAGATATTAATTTTCAGCATATTTTATATTGTTAATATGTTGTACAGGTATACCTCTTCTGTTAATTGGTTTGATATAATACAATAATACAAACTGAAAAACAGTTGTCTTTGGAAGGACTACATTATAAATTGGGATGATGTGGAACAAGATATGAAGATGAACATGTCTTCATATGTGCAGATTCCTATCCATTTTGGAATTTTCAAGGAATGCATCTGTACTTTGAATTATTATTTTTTATTATATTGTTTATTTTTAATGTTCAGTTGCTTTTTCCATTCTTGGGAGTAAGTATGTTAATCTTAGTGCTATTTTAATGCATAAAAAATTAAATGGAAACTCTCTGACTTTTTGGAGCTATTTATTATATTATTAGATGGTCAGAACTGGGAACAAATTTAGGGCAGAAGTTACCCGAGAGTGTTTCTCACATAAGCATCATTTCAGTAAGGCTTCTACAGGTGGTCTTCCAGGTGAACTGTGACATAGAAAGCAAAGTACTTTACTGAACCAACAATAGGCAACCTTCTGGGGCCAATGATCACATTTTTAGTTCACAAACTGGCTTAAAAGAATTGCTTTGTAACCAATTACAAAACCCCCAATAAACAAAGCAAACTCTAGGACCTTCTCTATGACCACAGAATGTTCCCATCCCAACTACAGGTGAAACTCGAAAAATTAGAATCTCGTGCAAATGTTCATTTATGTCAGTATGGCAACTCAAAAAGTGAAACCCATATATGTGATATAGACGCATTACATGCAAAGCGGGATATGTCAAGCCTCACTTTGGTATAATTGTGATGATTATGGCGTACAGCTTATGAAAACCCCAAATTCACAATCTCAGAAAATTAGAATATTATATGACATCAATAACACAAGGATTGGAAATAGAACAATATCGGACCTCTGCAAAGTATAAGCATGTATATGTACTCAGTACTTGGTTTGGGCCCCTTTTGCAGCAATGACTGCCGCAATGCGGCGTGGCATGGATGCTATCAGCCGGTGGCACTGCTGAGGTGTTATGGAAGACCAGGATGCTTCAATAGCAGCCTTCAGCTCCGCTGCATTGTTCAGTCTTATGTCCCTCATTTTTCTCTTGGCAGTGCCCCATAGATTCTCTATGGGGTTCAGGGCAGACGAGTTTGCTGGCCAATCAAGCACAGTAATCCCATGGTCACTGAACCAGGTTTTGGTACTTTTGGCAGTGTGGGTAGGTGCCACGTCCTGCTGGAAAATGAAGTCAGCATCCCCATAAAGCTCGTCTGCGGAAGGAAGCATGAAGTGCTCCAAAATCTCCTGGTAGATGGCTGCATTGACCCTGGACTTAATGAAGCACAGTGGACCAACACCAGCAGATGACATGGCTCCCCAAATCAACACAGACTGTGGAAACTTCACACTGGACTTCAAGCATCGTGCATTGTGTGCCTCTCCATTCTTCCTCCAGACTCTGGGTCCTTGGTTCCCAAATGAGATGCAAAAGTTGGTCTCATCAGAAAAGAGGACTTTGGACCACTGGGCAACAGACCAGTTCTTTTTTTCTGTAGCCCAGGTAAGACGCTTCTGACGTTGTTTGTTGTTCAGGAGCGGCTTGACAAGAGGAATACGACATTTGAAGCCCATGTGCAGGATCCGTCTGTGTGTGGTGGCTCTTGATGCACTAACTCCAGCCTCAGTCCACTCCTTGTGAAAGTCCCCAACACTTTTGAATGGCCTTTTCCTGACAATCCTCTCCAGGCTGCAGTCATCCCTGCTGCTTGAGCACCTTTTTCTACCACACTTTTCCCTTCCACATAACCTTCTATTGATGTGCTTTGATACAGCACTTTGGGAACATCCAACTTCTTTTGCAATTCCCTTTTGGGGCTTTCCCTCCTTATGGAGGGTGTCAAGGATGGTTTTCTGCACAACTGTCAGGTCAGCAGTCTTTCCCATGCTTGTGATTCCTACTGAACCAGCCTGAGAGACCATTGAAAGGCTCAGGAACCCTTTGCAGGTGTTATGGATTCATTAGCTGATTAGAGTGGGACACTTTGAGCCTAGAATATTGAACCTTTTCACACTATTCTAATTTTCTGAGATTGTGAATTTGGGGTTTTCATAAGCTGTACGCCATAATCATCACAATTATACCAAAGTAAGGCTTGACATATCTCGCTTTGCATGTAATGCGTCTATCTCATATATTGGTTTCACCTTTTGAGTTGTCATACTGACATAAATGAACATTTGCACGATATTCTAATTTTTCGAGTTTCACCTGTATTTTTGGGGGGCAGATATTCTATTCTGTTCTGTTCTGTTCTGTTCCATTCTACAGAAGGTCCCCTACATACAAACTTTCAAGGTGTGAACTTTGGCTGATACAAACAAGATGGACCCGGAAGTTGCAGCCGGAAGTTGGGCCGGAAGGCAGGAGAAAGTGCACCAAAAACTAACCCTTTCCCTCCATCTCCTGATTTCTGGTGCCAACTTCTGGTCCTGACTTCTTGCATGGTCAGTTGTGTTTGGTGTGTGGCGACTGCAAATTGCTTAACTGCAAATGTCTGCAATTAAGCACAAGAGTCCTGAAGGGGAGGGGGTAGCGTAAAGAAGCAGGAACCTGTTACAATGCTCATGAAGATGGAGATATTGAAGAAAACAGAGTGGGGGGAGAAGATGGTGAATGTGATACGTTCCTACGGCATGAATCGTTCCACTATCAGAACGATCATGAAGAACAAAGACAAGATCACGGAACATGTGAAAAGTTCAGTGCCTATGCAATCTACAATAACATGCAAGAGGAGAGGAAAGGTAGTGGAAGAGATGGAGGCATCTCAGTTCATTCAAGACTCTCGCAGGCTTGAGGTGGCAGAAAGGGAGTCACAGGCTGTTATCAGTAACTTGATTGCCCTCAGCAAGGAGCTTCAGCTCAACCTGGAGGAAGGGGACTTTCATGAGCTGCTAGCTGCACAGAAGTGCACCTCTCCAATGAAGACCTCATGGAGTTGGAGGAGCAGCGAAAACAAGAGGAAGAGGAACAGGAAGAAATTGAACCACCAAAGTGGTTCCGGACCAAGCTGATGGCGGAGGGATTCAGCTTGATTGAGAAAGCGCTATCACTGTTTGAGATGCAGGACCCTAATGTGGAGCACTTCACCAAGGTGTCTGCAGCTGTCCATGATGCCATCCAGTGCTACAGCGTCATTTATGAGAAGAGGAAGACCACCACCCAAAGTTCACCGGACCCCTTATTTAGGAAGGTGGAAAAAAGTACAGAAGACAAGCCTATGCCATCGCCACAAGTGCCTACATCAATGCTGCCACTTATGTAAGGTGCAAACTGCGCATGTTTTTTTTGCTGGTTGGACTTATGAATAAAATGGACTTACCAACAGCCTCTTGGAACATAACCTGTTCGTAAGTAGGGGACTGTCTTCTATTCTATTCTATTCTATTCTATTCTATTCTATTCTATTCTATTCTATTCTATTCTATTCTATTCTATTCTATTCTATTCTATTCTATTCCATTCCATTCCATTCCATTCCATTCCATTCCATTCCAGACTAGACTAGACTAGACTACCTGTGGGCTAATATGGAGGTTAGGGGCATATTAAAAATAAAGACGATGTTGGAAGCTAGTGATCTGCTTTTCAGCATTCCAACCATTAATCCATTTACATTTTTAAAAATCTGAAAAATATAAAGTCAATTAATGCAAGAAGGCTGGTGGATGTCAAGGGAACCATTAACACATACGTTGGTGCACATGAACCCTTGGTTGCCTACTGTTTCCAAGCAATTTAACCAAATTGGCTTTACCCATTTGAATGTTATAAATATATTCAACACTGTACCAAAGCAAAATGAAAATTATAGTCCAGTGTAGATGGTGGGTACCAGGTAGGAGGAATTTATTTTATGGAAAACCTTACCCTAACTCCTGTTTTCCATAATTCCCCATCAACAGAATCTTTGGCCATGGAATTATGGAAGTTGAACTCTCAGTACAACTGAAAGACAGTCAATTGGGGAAGGTTGTTGCAGTGAAATCAAAAGTATATGGGATATTTTGATTCTGAAATCTAATTTTAATCAAGTCAAGTTATACTGGGCATCATTTTAATTTGGCTTTTAAAATTATCTTTACTAATTTATTATTGTTCTGATGCTTGTAATTTGGTTTTCCTTTTACATTTTTATTAAAATAATTTGTGTGAGTGTGGGGATGTTTTACCCAAAACAGTATAATATTAATATTGATAATGACAGTGATATGATGGTGCATAAGGCATGCAGATAAACTGCAGGGTCTTACTGTTAATAAACCATGTTCAATTTACAACCTGACCAACCTGAGAAGATGAGATCCAGAGTTGTACAGAGGCTGGTGGGTCAGCAAAATTCTCATTACTTTCTCTCTGGAGCTTGCTAAGTAATCTGTTAACATGTTGCAACAGGTTCTGCAGCTCAGTTCATGGGGAGGGTGTAAGAGCCCACTGCTTCCTGTGGTGGAGATACTTCCTGTTTTCTCAAGACTGATGGAGACTAGGTGGCGGGGGATGATTTTGAAATGAGGAGAGCTGCATGATCATAGCCTTGTGAGAGTCCAGATGGGAGTGATGAATCACCATCATCATCCTCACACACACAAAAATCAGTCCCAACTAATTCCAAAGTTGGAACTTGGATGGCAAAGAACCTCAACTCCCTACTTAAGTATTAAAGATTTAAGCAATATGCATGCTTAATCTACTGTGATATAAATTCTGTTCTGTGTCACAAATGAAAAGGAGAGGACTCCATCAAAATGTGAAAGCTATTTGCACCCATTCAAATGAGCTAGAAAAGGAAAGCAACTGTGACTAAAATTTTGAAGCCTTGTATTATTTCAGTTTTCTTGCACCACTTCACAACTTCAGTCTTCCCACCCCCACCCCAACATTGAATAAGACTGCTCAAGGAGGCAATCTGATAAATAGAGAGTAAATGAAAAAGTAAGCCAGAAGACTCTGTCTTAGAATGTGTATAAATCCTTTCTTTTCCCAGTCAACAAATGGCTAGCTCAAATTAACTCAAGTATTGTGTATCCAAGATGGATTTGTACTAGACCTCTTGTGTTATCATTGGGAGTATCAATGAGAGATGAGACATATTATGAGAACTTTGCAGATGCATACCAAATGGAATAAAACAGCTAGATTTAAGAAAGGCCGAAATATCTACCTGAATGATAAGTCAATTAACATATATTGGATTATGTGCCATCAAACCAGTGTAGACTCTTAGCGTGCATGTATGATACACGACATAAGATAAAATCTGTCCTGCAATCATATGGACTTCAACTTCCATTACCCTAGTTGGGCTTCCTAGGGGTTATGGGAGCGGAAATCTGCTATAGCTGGAGAAGACAAGGTTGAGAACATTCCTTCAAAGAGTTACACAGGCCAGGTGTCCTTTCTGTTTCCAAGCACTGTCCAGTCCTTTCTATAGGAACTTAAAAGTGAAATTTTTGGAGGAGACTCTTTCTTTCAATACATCATTACAGTACTAATCTGCCATGTTTTGCTTTGTTTTGTTCAGGCACATGACAGATGCCACCAAATTTTAGACAGATCTTAACCAGGCCCATGCTGAACAATCCATGGAACTCATTACCCTCCTTCTGCAAGTCACTCCCTCCCCATTATCTAATCAAGACAAGACTCTCAGCATGCATAACTACCTACCTACAAAGAAAGAGCAAATAGAGAGAATAAGCCACAAACACATGTTCCATCCCAAGCCATTGTAATCAAGCAACTTAAATAAGTATGTTTTAGCAGCTTAGCATTCTACCAGCATGGTGAAACCCCTCCATGGAGAGTAGAAATTAAGTCAAGGGGTTGAAAAGAAGTGGAGATAGTTGAAAGAGACAAGAAAGCATAAACTCAACAGACCTCATCTAACAGTAGGACTGCCACCAGGAAAGTGAAAAACATTTGGAGATGATTAGTTCTTTGAAGGATCCCATAAATGGATCATTTTACTGGGCAAACTAGGATTTTTTTTTCAAGTAAAGAAAATAACATTGCAGAGAATCATGTGCTAAGCATAAGGGTTGCATAATTGGGATGACATGCAAATTTGGGGTTAAGAAAGCCCTCCACTGCCATTTTAATCCATTTATGCAGAAAAACCGAGTCTTGTCCTGAGCAGCTTAACATCTAAAATTTGGTTCATAGGGCAAGCAACTGGGAAACAGAAGGGATAGGTCACAGTGTAAACAAGGGAGCAATATAGGAATGTTACCATTCAATGCAAGCTCATTGTTATTTTAAATATTAAAGGCGTACAAGTGTTGTATGCTTTGAATATCTATTTAAATTGGTATGCATCTCAGTTCCTGCAAAGGGCTCTAAGCTTTAATGGTACTGTAATGGAAAACTGACCAAAACGTGCAACGTATCACCAAAGCGTGGCAATATAACAGAACGTGGGCTGAAGGCATCAAGATCAAATGCATCTTTTCTGCAGCAGAAGTGGAGCAGCACCTTGGAGAAGCCAGCTTTCAGGAGAAAAGTGTCCATGGGGAAAGGAATAAGCTGCCTGTCTTGTTGCCGTTGTTCAGACTGCACTCCCTACACTGTGGAGGTGCATGCATGTGTGAATATATACAAACCCGCACATGCATATGTATGAAAAACTGCCTTTTTGAAACACCTTATTTTGAATTTACACGGTTGAATGCCTATCTTTGTTTTGAACTCCATCCTGGGCTCTTCTTGGTTGTTCAGAAAATAAAGACTCTGAAACAGAAGTATCTGACTTCCTGTCCATACCCCTTATGTGTACCACTTTCTCTTTCCTTCATTCATGAAACCATTTTCTTCTCAGCAGCTTACTGTGATGGACTGGAATGGTGGGAGGGGAGTAAAGAATGTGCTCTCATCTCCAGAGGAGCGAGGAAGAGATAAGCGGAGGAGACTGGCACCTCCCTAAGAAATTCCATCGGTGTGAACTGGCTGAGCCTGGGAACTGGTTTCATTCTGGGAAGATTCTTGTTAAGGGGTTGTAGCTAATAAACCTTGCTGGATTGATTCTGCATGGTCTCCTGGAGTTCCTTGGGCTAGGCCCGACACTTACCTTCATTAGACGTTTATGTCATTGTAGTTGGCGAAAAGGTTGGGAAGTAGAGGAAGGACAAAGTTAAGTAATGGGGAAGAAGAGGGACCGAGTTTGTCATGAGAGGCGGAGAATTAATGTGATGGTAGCCGCAGGCCACTGGAAGTTTCCTCACAGTTAGAGGTATGTGCCTGTCTGTGCAAAGGATTCTGGGGAGACAACATGAGCAGCTCTGTAATTATAATTAAGCAACAATACCAGTTCTTTTTCTTGTAAACAAGAATACTGGCCACAAAGCCATTCACAAACCTCCATAGCTAAGAAATGGGTTGGAGTCACCACTGTGAACAAACAGACAAGAAAAGTTGCTGCAATGAGTTGTGTTGTCTTCTGTGGACTTAGAAACTTGGCAACTTCTAAACAGGGCTATTTAGAGGCAATCCTCCCTCCCTCTCTTTCACATTGTTAACACTTCCTCTTTTCTCTTCACCAGTCAGCAGTGCTAGTAGCTTTTTATACACCATGATTCTTACTGCAGTCAGCTTGGTTAGAAACTCTGTGTTCAGCTAGGTTCAACAGCATTCACAATGGAGACTGGGTTGGGAGTGAGGAAATCAGATTCCCTTCTTCTGATCACTTGTTTCTGCTAAACCATACATGCCATGACTTAATTCTGTGCTAGACATCTGGTTATTATGATTCATGGTGCCTAGGATTCTTCTATACTACATCACATTTTTATAAGCCATGTTGTTATCTTTTACAAATTGGTTCTTTATATTCATTTTAGGTTTCAGTATGGCCTCCTCATGATGAAAGATGATAGATTGCACTTTCTGCTTTAAACATCTGGAATACATTTTATAGTAACTTGCTCAAGGTAAAAGACTTTGAATGAGTGCTACATTATTTTTATCTAGGCCAGAAAAAAATAATGATAAAAAAAACTGAGGTGATGGTGTTTTGGAATTATTGCTCCCTGCCCTGTACTTATTTCTTTAACCTCATCATCTGTGCTCAGTCTGTTCAATTATAGTAAACAATCATAAAGGTATCTTGATTCAAGTCACAAATCACCCCAAAACATGGCTTCTGCTAATTGTAATTAAGAACCAATCATAGTTAAACCTTCCAAATATATAAATCTTACAGCAATCTGCCTGTGCTCATTTTCCATCTCCTTAGCGCCTGTCTGTATTATGTTCTTAAATTCATTTTCTATGTAACAAAATGGCAGATTCTTGAGAGTAGTAGCAGCCATATCTGTGAATATCTGTACATACTTCTAAATCTCCAAAGCTGTGAGTTTCAAAATAAGCAAACATAACAATGGGTAACAAGTCAGGGTTTCAGACTAAAAAAAATGTATGTATAAGGGATACTAAATTCTACTTCCAGCCATGATTTATCCTCATGTTGTCTATCTCCTAATTCCCTAGCCCTTTCTCTGTAGAGCCCCAAGACAAGAAGTTGGTTTGCCCCTCCCCCGCCCAAGAAAAAAAGCCATTTTGGGAGGACAGATTACAGGAAGATGTGGTAATTACGGAGAACTCATCTGTATTGGTCTTTTACTTGAAGAAAATCAACCCTTCCCTCCCACTTCTGCTTTAGCTATTTAAATATCAGATCTGTTGGTAACATATGTAGCTTAGCCTATGCAAAGTTGGTCCTAAATATGGGGAAGAGGGTGATGAAACCATGCTCTCTTTTCAGGATCACTTTACCTCTATTTCAAGTTTGATATTAAAGCTAAAACTAGGAGTGGTAGAAGTTTGGGAGTTTTTTATGGAAGAAGATAGCCTGCATTTTCATATTAAAACTATTGTATTGGTAATGGAGGATTTTTCTCTTGCTTAATCCTGAAACTCAAAGTTGTGCAAAATGTCTGCAAAGCAATCATTTGGGCTTCATATATAGTTTCAAGTTACAAGGGGTAACGTTCCCAGCTGTAGACATGTTGGTCAATGAACAGCAGTGAGTTCTGAACCATGCAGAAGTTAGAAATGGTCCTTTCTGAGGGATGACTTGGAAAAGACTAGTAGATATATGTTTTGAGAATACCTGTGCAGATATAAACTACTGTGCTATTTCCATTATGCTACAGATCCTATAATGGAGAGAGAGAGAATTAACTGTGACTTAAGCAGGACAACTTAGGTTCTAATGTGCTAGGATGGAGAAAATCTGTCCATGTGGTCGCTAAGAGTAAAACATGACTTGATAGCACATAATCAATAAAAAATGTGCTAGGAACGCAAGAACATGAGTGTTGTCTTTGAGACTTAAATCATGACCTTTTGAGGTTATGGAGTGCCTTTGGAATGCCAGGAGTCATGCTTATAAGATAGCATGGTATCAAGGGGTAAGAGAAACACCAATTCTATCTGAGACAGATGGTAAGTGTCAGCAATAAGATGGAGACATTTCCAGATCCCAGCCAAAATTTGTCTCAAGAGGTCTGAAGAAATTCACAGTAAGTTTCCTCCTTGATAGAGTACTCTGAAGAGGAGTCTCTGTGGAAGAGGACAACTGAGCAACCTACAAGGGACAAATAATGCAAAGGAGAAGGAGAAGGAGGAGCTACTTTAGAGGCAACAGTACTGAGAAAGGTTTCCCTTGCAAACACTAGACAGATAAAAGTCCAGCAATGCTAAAGAGGCTTTCCTACTCTCAAGTAAACAACAGAAATGACTGCTATGCTCGGATAAATGGTTCTGCCAATATCACTGATAAATAATAATTTAGTTAAATAAATGAAATACTCTGGTGTTCAGGATATCTGCAACATGAACTGCACTTGTTTCTCATCCTTTATCAAATGCCAACCCTACAGTTAGCTGGCAGCTGGTAACTACCTGAAGCAACTATTAGGGCAAAATTACCAATCCCCACCCTGGCAAGCTTCTTGAGTTCCTGTGTGGCTGATCCCAAGTTTTAGAACTCTGTCCTATCTTGCTGACAAGCAGATCTTTGTTATTCAGGCAGGTCTTTGATGTAAATAAGCTGATTTGACACTGAGTTGGCTGTTTTACTGATGTTCTCATTATTGTACCTTTGTCCTTTTAACCAATTTATTTTTATTTTATTTTACATGGCATGGGACTGGGACTATTTGAGGGATCACCTCTCCCTGGTTACATCTACCTGTCCTATCAGATCCAGCAGGACAGGCATGTTACAGGTCCCATCTACTAAGGAGTGTCATCTGACAGGACCCAGGAAGAGAGCCTTTTCTGCTGTGGCTCCCATCCTTTGGAGCATCATTCCCCCAGAATGTAGACTGGCCCCTACCCTTCTGGCCTTTTGGAAGGGCCCGAAGACATGACTGTGCCATTGCGCCTGGGAGTTTGGCAGCAGTGGTGAGCCTTGGCAACCATTTTAAACAGGATATGTGGCTTGTACTCACCTGCTGCTGTTGGTTATGTTGTTTGTTTTATTGACTGCTTAATAGTATAGTTGCATGTTGTGTTTGCATGTATTGTTTGTTGTTTTAATTGTTGTGAGCTGCCCAGTTGTGAGATGGGCAGTTATACAAATTTGATAAATACATAAATAAATATTGTTAAGCTCCTTCACCACCAGTCACTAGTGGGCAAACAGGAAATTAACCAACTGATTGATTCACCCTGTTGGGGGACATACCCAAACTGCTTGCTTTGCACAGCCTCCACTTAGTCTGCTATCCTCAGCTGTACTGGAAGATGTTGTTCAGTCATCAGTATTGAAGTAAACTTCAGTCATCAATCCCATTTGCTTCTGTTAGTGCAATTTGGGTGTGGTGGGGAGCATACTTTGCCTCAGAATATCTTGAGACACTCCTGCCTTCACGTGCTGCATTAGAGAGAAAGGCACCACTGCTGTTAAACCAATACATCACTTTTATGCGTATGCAAACCCAGATCCAGTTCTACAGGAAGATACAGTAGAAAGAGTCACAGGAAAAGAGGAAACGTGGAAGAGACTCATAATGAGAAACCTGAGAACAGATCTGAGCCTGGGATAACTAGATCTCTTGTTTTGCACAGCATTTCAGCTGGCCATCATTTCTTAAGACAGAACAGTGTGAGTCAGTGGTGGATCTTTGAACAAAGGCCACATTGCAAAGGCAGAAAAGCAGTAGAACAACAGTAAAGCAGCCATTGGGTGGGGAGTGGTTGAGCTTTCCTTTGTCCATCACTTTTTCCCCAAACAGCTCTTACCACTATCTATCTGCTTTGCCTTCACACTGGAAATTTGTCCAACTAGGGAAAAGTGTGTCATAAAAAAAGGGTGGGTGGGCAGGAATGATGGGTCAGAAAGAGTTCAGCATTTATCACAAGACAAATGCCTGTCTTTAAAGCATTTATCTGCAATTGTATGTAAGAATGAATAAATTAAAAATGGAAAATTACCATGCAAGATTAAACTGTATTTGAATCTTTTGAAGTTCTTTCAACTTCCCAGTCTTAGCTGTTACCTTGGGATTTCCTTGTAGTCTCTTGTGCAAGGAATGCCCAGGTTAAATCCTGCCTAGATTTTTCAAGACCAACCAAGGTCTGGTATGTGCTGCTACTTGAACAGGACAAATGAGTTAATAGATTCACATGAAACTCAAATTAGATAAAAGATCATTAGTTAAAACATATTACATTCAAAATATGCATTTTTGTTTGCTTGCAGACATCCTCCTCAGCAGCCAACACTCAAATAAGCAGGGATTAACACCAGACAAACAATCAAGCAGAAAACAATACTTTAATCAAGGAACTACCAAGGAGAAAACCACACCTCCACCAACACTGGCAGGGCAAGCTACTGTATTAAAACAAACAAACAAACAGGGAGCAAACCCCACACTCATGCAGATGATGTTATGTAGTTGGGTAATGAAATGTCTGCAAGCAAACAACCAAGCTCAGAGAGCACCAAAGTCTCCACAGTTCAACCCTGAGTTACAGATATTCTCTTCTATTGGAATACATTATTAAATATAGAGTTCTGCTTGGGATTTAAAAGGTTTCTTTAGATTCATTCAAAAGCTAAAATAGGCCAAATGTGATTTTTTTATGCTTTCCCTTCCAGTGGTAGGCACAAGTCTCCTCTTTCTGCCATAATTTGGAAGACTGTGATTTTGGGTGCCTATCCAGTTTACTGCCAAGGTGTTAACTATTCTTTTCAAGGCACCTGATTTTCTATGGATAATTCTCTGTCTTTAAACTAAGGTTGAATACAACAGCTCTTCAAAGAGAAATCAATACGGATAGCCAAGAAAGCAAACAAGTGTATCATCAAACAAAACCCAGAATTCTCACTCAAGGCACAAATGAGCAGGTTCAGCTTATCCTACTTTGGACACATTATGTGAAGACCTAGCTCTGTGGAAAAGGCTGTAATGCTGGGAAAGGTAGAAGGAAAGAAAAGATGACCAGCATACAGTAGATGGACTCAGTTATAGTGGTAATAGGTGCACTGTTGGAAGACCTGAAGGACCAGGTTAGGGACAGATCACCATGGAGAAAATCTTATCTATGTGACAGCTCAGAGTTGACACCAACTTGATGGCACATAATGAAAGAAAAAACTGCTGTGTAAAACAGATCATAGACTATTATTGTAGCATATAACAAATTGCTTTTGATTTTCTTCCCCTATGTTTTTAAAATATGTTTTCTATAATGTTTGGCCAACAAAAAATACCTGTCCAAAGCCCCTTAGATTCTTTGGTATGCCTGAGGTCAGAGTTTGTGCAAGGGTAAAGCTATGACAAAACAAAGAGTAATCATGTTGTAATTATTAATCACTGAATACACAACCAAGCAGTATGACAATAAAGGTTCCTCAGCTACATAATTAACAGGAATTTCACCCTTGTAGAAGAGAAGCCAAAAGAATTATAAATACACAGTCTTGGTTTTCTTTTTTTTGTGCTTGGTCCTCCTAGTCTCTTACCACCTCTTACAATGAAACAAACTATTTCCCTTTTTTCACTGACCACATACATCATTTAGGGAAATTCCTGTGTATAATGTGCAAATTCTGATTCAGCTTTACCCCATAAGGATTTAACTCATTCTGGGAATTGCTACAAGCTAATCCAGTCCAGCGCACTAAGTATATTGCAACTTCCTTCTTGTTTCATTGTTGACTGATTTAACACAAACTCAGTCTGTAGCTCACTCGCCTTTCCCAAAGTTGTCTGTCCATATGCAGCAGTGGAATCATGTACCTGTGTAAGCTACTCTTGGTCATCATTCCAGTCCACAAGCTGTAGAATATTGATCACAGTGTATCTGGTTCAGGTTGTGTGTCATTTGTGCTATTTTAAAAAATAGCCCTACAACATTCTGTTACACTCTGTGTAAATTAATGCCATTACACATATACTAAGCATAATTGCTTACAGAAGTGATCCAAGATATTTAGGTGCCTCTCCTGATTGGCTATTGACTTACTTCAACACAGGTGATGAGATACAATCTTCTACCACAGCTGTGGGCCAAAGGCTCACTTAGGAGGTTCTGAGCCATCTGTGTGACATAGGAGAATGACTCACAAGTAGTGGTTGAAGGCCTTTGTCTCCCACCCTCCATCAGCTGCCTGAGGCAATTGCTTCCCTTTGCCTAATGGTAAGGTTGGCCCTATTTTCTTAAACAGTTTGTTGATTTTGCTAGCTAGGAAGAGTAGAGTAAGGAGTTAAATATGACATGCCCTTTGATATCTTTCTTTGAAATGTGTTCAGTTTTTTTCTGCTATTTTCTTCTTGAGGTATTGTTTTGAGTTATAGATGGATATTGGTGTGTATCCCCACCACAACTATGCAGTAATAATATTCCTTGCATTGCATTCTCAAGCTCTCACACATTTACCTTTCATTCCATATTGATTCTTGTGCTGTTTCTTATTCTTTGCACACCTTTTCAAATTTAGGGATGAGTGCTAGTTATTAAATTTATTGAAAGATATCTTCATTCCATCATATACTTAGTTTTAAATAGCATACAGAAGCTGAACTGGATTAAAGAAACTATTATAAGGCAATGTATGATATTAGCTCCTTCTCCCAGCTACAGACAGAATATTTTAAAGAAAAAAATTACCATAGAAACAACAAATACTACAGTTGTGTTTATCATATTATCCATTAATACAGGAAGAGATCAAAATGAATCATCTCACAGAAGCAACAGCCCACATCCCAAAAGTCTGCTAAAATACGTGAGCCTTGCATTTCTTCCTGAAAGTAAATTACAACATGGCACTTCTGTAGATCAAGAACTTCAGACCATAAAGTATCATCAACACACACAGCGCTAGCAACCAAGCAAGCATCAACCGTAAAAAATAGAAGAATGTATATTTCACAGATGTTTCCTGTAGGGTCAGTAAGCAAGTGTTCTCTACGTCCAGATACTAGCAAAACAGTAAGTAAAAGCTGAGGTGGGGAAATGAGGCATATCTATATTACAGACTTAAACTGGTTTAACAGTCATTTCCCTGTTCAAAGAGAACCCTGAGAGTGGGCCAATGGAATAACAAACTCAGGATACTCATTAAATCATGATTCTTGTCATCTTTGGAGTAAGCCCTGAATCATAAAAGCATAGTGCTATTGGAAAGCACTATTCAGAGCATCAAAACCAGCTAACTGCTCAGGGCAGGGATCCCAATTAAAACATTTCAAACAGATGGCTGTGTAGCCTCTACCTAACATCTCCAATGAAGGAGAGTGTAATTGGTCCCAGTGTAAGTACTTTTCATAATGTTCATTT
Organism: Liasis olivaceus; assembly: GCA_030867105.1. NCBI lineage: Eukaryota > Metazoa > Chordata > Lepidosauria > Squamata > Pythonidae > Liasis > Liasis olivaceus. The sequence continues at coordinate 69,209,796 of CM061349.1, forward strand.
GGAATCTATCTTCCTCCTAACATTATTCCATGTCAGCACTCTGGGATGAGAGAGAATAGCTCGTGTCCTCCTTTTGCGTGACATTCTTTTAGATATTCAAAGAATGCTATCATCAAAAAGTTGCCAGCCATGTGAGAATCCTAATGGGTTTTTAATACATTACAATTGTTGAATTGATAAGGTACTAGTAGTCTGACACAGATTACCGCACCTCACAAAGGCTTATGCCTTAAAAAAAGTTAGTTAAAAAAAGGTGTTATGAAACTCCTCCTGATTTTTTGCTACTGTAGACTAACGTGGTTCTCCTCCTACAACGTTTAAAAAGCAACAAACAAAAAGGTCAGAAACAAACAGACTCTCCTATCTTCCCGTCAGCCAGGTTTTTAATTATTTCAGAATTTTAGCCGTCAATTACCACCTTGTTATTCCCTTCTCAGTTTCTCCTCTAATCTCTTCTCATATACTCATTTCATTTACATTGCTAATAAGAAAATGTTTATGATGGAATGCATTAATGTTGTCAAGAGGTTAAAACACTGAACTCTTCTTTCCATTACCTGGGGATTAGTGGTCTGATGATGGCTGAGGGAAGAATGTGTGCATATAGCATCCCTTAATAGCCCTGCCACTACTTTCTCAATCTGGTGTGTTCCAAATGTGTTGACCTATAACAATCATCATTTCCAGCCAGTATGGACATCGATTGGAACTGTAGTCCAACACATTAAGGGAGCTACAAGTAAGGGAAAGTTACCATCAACAAATGATAGCTACCAGCTTCTTACAAGGACCTGATTCATGTGCTCAGATGACCATGATCTGTTGAATAAACTACAAGTGGCTGAATCTATATTACACACTAAGCCATAAAGCATGGCTCAATTCACCCAATATGCAGTGTTGCATGGGTGACTGTAGGATGTATGTGTCAAAATCTGCAAAGGTGGTGGGTTTTGTGTCATGATCAAAGTCCTACCTCTTTAGTACGTAAGTGTGACATTGACACACATACAAAAGGGGCAGGCTTGGACTGTGACATCGTGCCTACCATTTTGCAGATTCAACACCCTTCCTCCTATGGATGCCACTACTGCAAATGCACAAATCACAATCTAAATTAGCTCAGAGTAAGAATCCACTCAATTTGTTCATAGGGCTTATTCCCAGGTGCTCAGATAGCTCCCTCCCTCCCTCCCTCCCTCCCTCCCTCCCTCTTTCTTTCTTTCTTTCTTTCTTTCTTTCTTTCTTTCTTTCTTTCTTTCTTTCTTTCTTTCTTTCTTTCTTTCTTTCTTTCTTTCTTTCTTTCTTTCCCCAACTCAAACCATGTGACTCTGGACAGTGTACAGCATAAAGTTTTAGGCTACAGCTCTATGAATTCTTACTAATGATAAGTGCCATGAAATCAATGGAGCTAATTTTTGAGTAAACACAGACAGGATTGTATGTACTATTAGTGTTGTGTCTGTTTTCTTCTACCTTCCTCCAGCCTCTCAAATTCCTTTTTTCTGCAATTAATTAGAAGAGTTTCAAAATTCTGGATTTATTATTATTCCAAGTTAGGATTTCCATTAGCAGAATAAAACACAACCTTGTTATATTTGAAACCAGAACTTTTCTTGCTGGGAGTAATGGATAGACAATTAGAAAAGAGTCATGGAAGACTATTTTTATATATGATCCCTGCTGTGAGATTACCATATGCACAAAATGGAAAGACTTTGAGATGCCTACAACAGAGGAAAGGATGGTGAGGACGACAGAACTAGCAGAAATGGCAAAATTGACTTGTTTGATTAGGGAAAAATCAACAACTACAATTTTTAGTGACTGGAAACCCGTTATGGACTTTTTGCTGAAAAAAGAAACATGAACTTGTGATTTATGGGTTTGAAGATTAGGAAGGGCAGCTATGGAAAGAAGGAGAGTATGATGTAACCTTAGAGAGGGTAAAATATAAATGCACTTATAACTGCTGTTAAGATTGGAAGCCACTTTCTTATAATCTTTTCTTTTTCTTTTTCTTTTTCTTTTTTCTTTCTATTTCTTTCTCTTTTTCTCTTTTCTATCTTCTTTTCTCACTATGCACTATCTTGCTTTATTTACTCTGGTTTTTTTTCAATATTTGTATGGTTTTTATCTTAAAATTTCTTTAATGGAATATATATGTATAATTTTTGTTATCTTAAAAGAAGCTTTTACTCAGGTAAAGAATTTAAATATAATTCTTTGAAGGAATAGGTTTCTGCAAATAGTTTCAGTTAAAAAAGCACTGAAGATGGCTTACAGCGTCTTGTGTTGTACATATGATTTCTCAGCTGTGGCAACTGTGGACCACCTTACATGAAGGGAAATCTCGAAAATAATAAGATTTGCAACAACCTGGAAAAACACTAGTATTGTGTTTTTCACTATTACCATTATATTCATCTTCAGAAAATGAACGTAAGATTTCCAGGTTACAACACCAATTTATAAGGCAAAGTGTATTATACAGAGAATATTTATATTGCATTACAGTACAAAAGACACAAGAGAGTAATCAGATGGGGATACTGTATGTGGTCTGCTTGGGAGGAAAAAGAAGACACCTGGAACAGGGTTTGAGGGAAAACCACCTCAATTTGATGTGGCTGGAATGCAGGAGAAGAAAACATAATCTGTTTTCTTCTGAAGTGGTCTTTGCTTCTGATGAAACTCTTCCCTTGAAGCATACACAACACAAGATCATAACTCAGCCTTTCTCCAGCTGCTGACTGGCAATTATGGCAGTTGTAGTTCAACTCATCTAGTGAATACCAGATGGGGAAGGTCATCATACCAGTTCAGGGCAGTGATTTTCAAGGAATGCATGTTCTCTTGAAAGTCTGAAAAAATTCAGGGACAATGATTTGGGATTTGAACCTGATTATGAGAAAGCTTAATGTTATAGACCAGTGGTCCCCAACCTTTTTGGCACCAGGGACCGGTTTCGTGGAAGACAATTTTTCCACGGATCGGGAGGGCGGGGGATGATTTCGGGATAATTCAAGCGCATTACATGATAGGGTTTGGATACGAGTCTGCAAGCAATTGATTTATTATGGTCTCTGTGCAGTTAAACCTCTCTGTGAATGATAATCTGCATTTGCAGCTCCTCCCCAGCTCTAGCATCACTGCCTCAGCTCCACCTCAGATCGTCAGGCATTAGATTCTCATAAGGAGCACGCAACCTAGATCCCTTGCATGCGCAGTTCACAGTAGGGTTCGCGCTCCTATGAGAATCCAATGCCGTCGCTGATTTGACAGGAGGCAGAGCTCAGGCGGTAATGCGAGCGATGGGGAGCGGCTGTAAATACAGATGAAGCTTCGCTCGCTCGCTCGCCTGCCGCTCACCTCCTGCTGTGCGGTCAGGTTCCTAACAGGCCACGGACCAGTACCAGTCAGTGGCCCGGTGGGTGGGGACCCCTATTATAGACTACTTTTTAAATCTACTTTAGCAAAGTACTTAGGGACTGATAATGAAGATCATTCATAAATGTTATACTCTGCATGGTATATATTGATGTCAATACTTAGTTAGCCAGTCCTTTTGACTGAAAGCTTTTAAAGACATTTCTGTCATTTACATACCATGGTGATCTGTATGGACTCCCAGTAGTTTACAATAATAAAACAATATTAAAATCAAGATAAATATAATATCAATACATTATAGTAATACAGGTGGCACACAGATGGCATACCTGAATGCTCTCCAGGAAGGCCTTGTTTTTACTAATTTCCAGCAGGCCATTAGGACAGATGTGGTCTGATTTTGGGGAAGGCTGTTCCGTAGCATAGGGGTCACTACCAAAAATCATTGACTCTGAGCCCGTCTCTTATCCTCATGGCAATGGGGACCATTGACAGATATTGTAGAAAGCTTTTACTGGACAGGGTGATTCCATGTGGAGAAGGCAGTCCTGAGGTACCTAGAGGTCAACCATATAGAGCTTTGTAGGTTAAAACCAGCCCTTTGAACTGCACTCAGAAATCAATGGGCAACCAATATAGGCTCTACATGGCTACAACAACTTGGCAACAAGTGAATTCCTGGCTTTTGAACCAATTGTAGCTCCTGTGTGGTCTTCAAAGACAACCTATGCAGTCTGATTGTATAAGTGTGATAAACATATGTGTGACTGTTGTCAAGGCCTTCTGTTCCAGATAGGGCCTGTCAGCCTCACTAGGTAGACTAGACCAGGAAATCAACTCCACAAGAAAACTAAAACTTTGATTGAGATTGCCTATAGTAACAGAATCTTGCAAGTGTGATTGTGCTGTACCTCCTCCACCTTCTTATACTCTAGTGAATAAGGGAGGCATCAGCCTGAGCCACCTCCAATGTTATCTTGTTCTCGACTTAAAATGTGTTTCAGCCCCTGTTGCTTAGGTAAGAGCTCTTGCATATTTCCATCAAGATTATCTTCCTTACTCTCTACACTGCCACAACTAGCACAGGTCTAGATATGAAGGAGTCACTAATTCAGAGTAGGCAAATATGCTTAAACATATAGTGGGAGCATGTTCCAACTTCCCACCTCCTTTACATGAAAGTCATGCATACCAGTATGGGGGTATTTATATGCACAGATTTCTTGGTTCTTGAGAATCCTGACAAATAGTGTTCTCAGCTCTGGGAGGATAGGTAAGCACCTTCAGCTAGCATGCTTAGCATCCTCATAAACTTTAGGAATAGGTAAAAGACTTTAGAAGGACCAGCAACAAACACAGGCATAATGGAGGAAAGAGGATATGCATGTGCCTTCACAGCCATCACTCTTTTGTCCCTACTTTTGTAGACTGAATGTCTTCAAAGCTTATATATCCATATAGATTTTATTTGTTTGTTTATTTAAAACATTTATATAGCCACCCGTCTTGTACCAAACTGGGCACTTCACAACTAAAAAATAAAACATCTATCTACAATAAAAAATATTTAAATCAAAAATATATATCCACATACACACAAACAAATCTGATAGGATTCCCAGCAGTTGCATTACATCATAACACTTTTGTTTTGTTTGAGTCAGTGTCGACTCCTGGCAACTGTCTGGACAAGTCCCTGAAGTTTTCTTGGCAAGATTTTTGAAAGTGGTTTGCCATTACCTCCTGCCTAGGGCTGAGAGGGTGTGACTGGCCCAAGGTCACCCAGCTGGCTTTGTGCCTAAAGCGGGACTAGAACTCGCAGTCTCCCAGTTTCTAGCCTGGTGCCTTAACCACTACATCAAACTGGCTACTGTATCATAAAGCATCCACTGTAAATTAAGTGATAGACAATAATGATAAAACATCCATAGTAAGAATATTTTTTTAAAAACCAAATAATGAAATAAGCCACAGCAAAAATCACTGATTAATAGTCAGATCTAGATGGTCCAGGTCAATCATCAAAGGCTCTACAGAACTGCTCAGTATTGCACGTCTTCTGGAATGAAGTCATGGTGGGAATAATTTGATTTCAGTTAGAAGGTTATTCCAAAGAGCAGGCACTACCATTGAGAAGGAATGCCTTTGCACCTTAGCTCCCCTGACTTCAGAGGTGAGTCACTACTATCAGCTCCTCCTGAGTGAGCTGGGTCGATATATATGCATAATTGTATTTGTTTACATAAAAACCCTCATAAGGCAGCCTTTCTCAACTTGGAGTTTTCCAGAAGTTCTAGAACTCCCAGAATTCCAGTTTTTTGCTGGTGCTGTCATTGAGATCTGCCCCACAACCAGTCTTTCCATTTGGTAACCATTTCCTGTGCATTTTAAAACTGACATGCAAATAGTTTTTTAAAGAGTGATAAGGAAACACAATTCTGAGGAATCTGCATCGTATTAGTGCTGGTTTGCAGGTAACTTCAAGCGACTGATAAGGAAAAAGCCAAGTTATTCCGCAAAAATAAAAGTATGATTGGCAGGAGCAGCTAACAGATATATAAAAAAGCAATATGATTCAAATCCCCCTATGAACGGCCCTGAATGCTCAGTTCAAATAGAAGGGTAGGATACAAGTCAAGTCAATGACTTAAATGTAACAGTGTTTAATCATGTTAAAATTACATTTTAATGTTAATTAATTCACATTACTTTTATACTGAATGGAACCAAATAATTGAGTATTTAAAGGCCTAACCTCACTACAGATTTAAACTGTATTTTAACATTTATTCCTTCATCTCAAGGAAGTTTAGAGGTTCTGTAATAGGGAGTCGCTATTCCTTACTGAAAATTCTCAGAACTTCATCAAGCTATCTTTCCCATTATTTTGGAGTCATGATAATCAAAGTGCTATAATCCAAGTTATGCTGTGATGTTAACAGGGTCTGATGCATCTTGGTTGTCCATTACCATTACATACATTCTCCAAATGTATGTTCTCTATAGTTTTCCTCAATGAGTGCTTCACATCATAGAGATGATATGTTGAGGTGCTTCATGTTGCCTCACAACCTCAATTGCAATAGTGGAAGAAGGGTTTGCCCACACAGAGTACATGCACTAAAGCCTCTTCCAGCTAATGCAAATGTGGACCAAGGTTGTATAGACTGAGATAAAGTGAAGAGGTGAGTTACATGAACCCTAGGTGGCGAAGTACCTTCTTGAAGATCTGCATGGCCCACCCAATGCCATTCCATTCCACAATGTTCTATAATGGTTTTTACCTTGTGGTCTCGTGATTCCAGTGTTTCTTCTTCCCAAAGCTGGACAGCACTTAATATTCAACAGAGGAATAAGATGAGGAACATTTTAAAAAGTACTTATCCATTGAACTTCTTTCTCATTTCTTACAAAAAGATTAGACTGAATCTTCAATAAAAGAAATCATAAGGATGGGGCTAATCTTCATGAATGGTTCCTAGATAAAACGTTGTTAAGGCAGGCAGGCATGTCTTAATTATTCCAGAAAGAAATTTTAAAAATTCCAGTTCCTTTGCAGTCTGGAATTTTATCTATTGTATCTATTTGTTTGTTCTTGCCATATTCAAAGTTATGAAATCTGCTGTTCATTTTGTAGCAGGCACCTGCCAATGGTTGATCAGCTTGGCGACACACTTCCTGTTATAATGCCACAGCTCCTTGAAATGAGATTTATGCAAACTTGGCTTGCTGTTCTGATGTCACACTGGGCTGTAACAGTTTGAAGACTATCTATGCTCTACAGAGCCTTGGAGAAATCAGGAACTAAAGATACATCTAAGGAAAGAGCTCACCTTAGAATTCTTGTGGGAAAGTATGAAAACTGATTAAGGTCTTTTTTTTATTCTGGGCTTAATCACTGCAAAGGGTCTTCAAGGAATCCCAGGAATTTTGTTTCACTTCTTAATTTTTTTCTTTTGTTTGATGTCTTTTCAAAAAGCTGGATAACTCAAATTAGAACATTAGTTCACGAAGAAGTTGGCTGAATGTTGCAGGCTTGCAAAATGGAAGGCTTTTCCCTCATTTCCCCTGTGAGTATGTGAATTAATTATAGTTTTGGCTTTCTGCCTTTGCCAACCGAATTGATTTGCTATTGAAGACTGCCACATTTCTGGTCCTCATAATTCTTGAAAGTTTTGTGGTGGTGCCTATTGAATGGGAAGTTAGTATTTCCTCTCTCATACTCTTTATCTCTGTCTGCTTTCAGTGATAAGGCACCATATTATTTTAAGGCTTTAGTAAGTTGGTAGACTTTATTAAGAAAGCTGCCTTTGTGATTGAAATATACGTTTATGGATGCATAATACCTGGCTGTAACATGAAGGGTAATGAACATGTATGGCCAGTCTATCCATTTATCTCCCAACTCATATAGTTTTCTCAGCAGTTCCAATTTAGGATGAAAAAGAAATAATAATTTCCCAGCCCAGGTTGGTTGAATGGAATACTCAGGATAAAATATGAGTTGTTTTTTTTTTAATGAAACACTAGAATAACTTGCCAGTTCTAGGATTCTTGACCCTTCCTTTTCTGAAGATGCCTCATCCCGTTTACTGAATCAATTAATATGGTAGCTTTATAGTTTTCTAAGACTTTTTTCACATATAAATTAAGTCGAGAAACATGTATGCATTTGGTTAAAAGCAAGGGGTAGATTCTACATATACTTGATATAGCTGAGAAAGAATCAGGCAGAATTAAGTCTCACTGTAATCTATTTGTCCCATTTCTAAAGACAGTTTCTTAAGAGCCAGTTCAGTCATGGATCATCTTTCCTCGTAAATAATGCTTAGCATTTGGTGCGCCGTTTTTCAGATTATTCTATAAACTTTGCTTAAGTATTTGAAAACCAAGAGAAGATTTGATTTATCTTATGGTTTGATATATGATGGAATGGTTGACCAAGAGCAGCAGTGTAAATGAAGATACACCATATATTCAGTTTGCACTTTTAGTTATAGTTAGAAGTGTTCAATATTATTTAGGATGTGACTATAAATAGATTTATATAGCTATTACTTTAAAAGTCATGATGATGAACTATCTTTCTCTAAGGCTGTGGTCTTAGGACTTCTACTTCAGATTAAGCCCCCTTACTTGGGATTTTATTTTTAGTAAATGGGTAAGTTTACATTATAACTGCTTGTGCTATGCAAATCCTACCTGCCTATACCTCATGTGTAATTATCATATGTTGTGATAGGAGTACATTTCATGAATATTAAAACCCAGGAAAACATTGTGCGTATGCATGATTCTTCATGTTGCCTATATATAGTTGTCTGAGCAATCTTGTCTTTTCGAGTATTTTTGTATGTAATGCTAGTGCTGAAACTATATATATTCTCACAAGGATTTTCTTCCACAATAAATAGGCTGTGTGTGTGTATGTGTGTGTGTGTGTATTAAAATTTACATGTGTTGTAAATATAATATACTCCATTGTATATTAACCAAAAATGTACATGCAGCTCAGTTTTTCATTATCTTTACAAATATGAAATAGTTTAAGGGCTTTTTTTGTAAATCACCTTTCAAAACAAATGAGAGCACCATTCTTTGACACATTCCCAGATGTCTCAGTGAGTAGGAAGATTATACATTAAATCTATTAGTCCAATGTTTTAATCTCTTTCTGTCCAAACTCCTGATATTAAATTCAAGTCATTCCTGTATCAAAATGTGGAATGGGTATTACAACGCTCATATTAACCACCATTACAATAGATAAGAGCATTACATCTATTGAAAGAGTAGTCCCAAAGAATAATAATGGCAATCTGGGAATACCTACTTGATGAATTTATCTGATGAAAAGTTGTATTTCATTCCTAATCTCCATCTCCTTGCAATTTTACAAACATTTACATGAAGCTTGGAGTGCATATTCATATATGCATTTCTATGTATTGTCTTATTATCTAAGCCTGTGCAATTTAGATCTAATCCAATTTAGGTTTAATCCAAGTTTTTATTTGATTTGGAAAATCGATCAGTTCAGATCAAATGTGTGAATTCAAGTGGAACAATCTGTGTTGGACCTGTGTGATTTGAACTTATTCATGTAGTGAAAACAGATCTGAGCAAGTGCAAAAGGCATAGGAATAAGTTAAAATTAAATTGATTCAGATATGTCTAATCTGATTTGATTTCAGTCAAATAATCATTTTGATTTGGAAATCCAATTCTGTTTGGGAATTTGATTGAATTGCCTTTGAAATGAATTTCAGAACTGAATATTCACTACCCCTGTTCCCATCTAGGCAACAGTATTAGGCAATATCCTATCTAGCTAGATGTAAACCTGCAGCAGCTATATTAATATGGAGATAAATGATTGTTCCACAGTTTTGAAGAAACATGAACTTTTTTCTCATTAAATGTTGCAACTCAATCAATATTTACTAGAAGGTAAATTGCACTGAATTAATTGGGACTTAGGCTTAGGCTGAGAGAAAGAAGTAGTGGCTGAGATGGGATTTAAGTTGTATCTTTTAAAATGTTTACTTCTTTTTAAACTTTAAACTTTAGGTGTAACTCTTCAAACTTCTTATAATGATTACATTAAAATAAAGAAAAAATCATTTTATAGTCTTCTTGCTCCTCATTACTTCATCCCTCATTATAGAAATGTAGCCAGAAAGAGTTCAAAAGAAACTGGTATTATTATTATGGTTGGTCACACAGTCAGCCAGATGTTTAGACTGGATTTGGCATCTTTGTCCACCTATTGAGTTCTTCGCAAGGACCTGGGATAGGCAGATGTTGTTTGATGGTGTTAAAGGTATCATCACAGGATGTAAGCTGTTCCAAGTAAAGCTGCCTTTTGCAATTGACTGATGGTGATTTGGTCAATGCCGATGGTGTTCAAGTGGTGCTCCAGATGTTTTGGGCTTGCACCCAAGATACCTATTACTATTGGTTGTTGTTGTTGTTGTTATTTAAAATCAGATTGGTTGTTTTGTGTACTAGCTCCACTCACACGTTGCTATTTGTGAATGGATGCCCTCAGTGATATTTGGCAAATGCCAGAGGTCAAAAGATCTGTCTATACATGTAGAAATGACAATCCATGTAATTTATCCTTTTTAGAACTCTAGTTGTTTGCTAAAATTTGTTCATACCTTGATATCAGAAATGTAACATTGTATGGATAGCAAGTCTTTATGCAGTGGCAACCTAGAACACCACCGCTAGGAAAACATACACATTTAACAAGTGTGCAAATATAATATAGTTCAAGGATGCATTTTATATGGGATCCTTTTTAAAAATGATGCTCTGTGGTTCTGATTTTGCTGGGAAGCATAGCTGCTTGTGTATTAACCAAGATGACCAGAAAAATCATCTTTGCGTCCTTTGCATTTTAAAAACAGCATAAAGAAGAAAGGGAGGAAAACCCTCTTTTTGACATATTCTTTCTGAAGCAGAAAGTTATTACAGAAAGGGAAAAATTGTGGCTTCTCAGTTTAGAAAAAAATCCCTAAGATGGGCAAGGGTTTACAGAACTGTGAATGGTGTAGAGCTAATAGACAGCTGTATTTCACTCTCATAACACCACAACTTAGGTTACCCAATGAAATTGATTAGCAATAATACATTCTTATTTATTTTTTATTGAGACTTGTGACCCAATTGCTTTTAAGGTTAAGAGTTTGGAAGTTAGTTGCTATTTGAAATATTATAAGAAATATAATTCTGCTGCACCTTTATTTTTAGAATAATGTTAAACAGACTTGCCTGTTTAGGAATAACTGGAATGATTTTACTAATCTTGCAAAATGAATGTGAATGTATTTAGCCTGGATTAGGAGATTCACACAGGCGAATTTTGAGAGACTCCATTGTTTTGTAAGAATATCCCAGCTGTTCTAGACAAAGGTTCTTAGAGACAATTGTTTTATCATACATTTGCTATATGTTTTCTCGCATATATGCTGTGGGTATGTTGTATAATCGTCTTTAAAAAACAAGTCCTCCTTCAATTTTGTTAATGCTTGCTTGCTTGCTTGCTTGCTTGTTTATAGAACTTATACAGCTATGTATCTCGCACAGTGGTCCTGGGCAGCTCACAGCAACCAGTAAAAACAACACAAAAACACATTGTACCCTTCCCACCAAGGTGCCAAAACTACCCATGCTGTTGACTCCCTGACTCAACCCCACCCTGGCCCAGTGCTTGGGGAAAGAGCCAGGTCTTCATGGTCTTCTGGAAGATTAAAAGGGTAGCCCCCCCCCCCCAAATCTCAGGTGTGAGGCTATTCCAAAGGGCTGGGGTGGCTATGGAGAAGCCGTGCCTCCAAGGTCCCACTTATTGTCACTTGGCAGGATAGTGATGATCAAGCTACCTTAGCATAAGGAGCAATGCCCAGTGGTGGTGTCTGTAGACTGTGCTATATTAGTATGCCATGTTTCATAATTTTATATCTCATAACAGAACTCACATAACAGAACTCTTGCTTTTTTTGTCCAGTGATAAGTATAGTTCTTAAAAGCATAGCTTGATTACATAAAATAGCTCTCACAGGCCACCTTTATATAGTGCCATCAGTGAAAGTAGGTTTGTCAAATTATTATCATTATCATCATTTTCATGGTCACCATTGCTATCAAGAATCTACAACTTTACACAGGGTGGCCAACCTGAAGCCCTAAGACAACTTGTTGTCTGCAGACTTTCATCTACCACTTCTGATCATAATTACCCAAAATTAGAACCATGTTTCCTGTGACTTTAAGGTGGGAAATACATAGGGTGATCCATAAAATAGACTTACCATAGTTTAAAAAAAAAAACAAAACTAAGCAAAAAAATAGATCCACTCTAAAACCCAGGGGGGGGAAAAACAGAAAATCACTCATCCTGTTAGAGCATTCACCTTCCTAAAAATATTAAGGCAGTAATCCCTACCCACTAAAGTGTTGCCTGCATATTAATAACTGCAGAACACAAAGAAATTTAACCAGTACTATTCATCTTGAAATTGGGATACAGGAATTGGCCATGGTTTGCTTAACCAGTTTCATTTAATAAGCCACAAATGGTTGAATTTACGCAATTAAGCCAAAGCCATGTTTTATGCAACATAAAGGTAAGAGATTCTTGTTGGATCAACAGATTGTATAGTTAACAGTAGTTTCCTGAATGGGGTTAGATCTATCTTGTCCAGGGATATTTTCCACATTTCTCTGTCCACCCATGTTTTTTTTCCAGGACATGAATCTCTTCATTCCCCCAGACTATCTCTGGAGGCATTACTCACTGTATCAATGATCACTTATTTAGCAAAATATTTTAACAAACCTGGGAGTGATATTTAGCTTTCTTGCTTCAAACATAAAAATACTTTGAGACTTCTCTTGCTAGAAGAATCAACGCAATAATGCCTAGAGATTATAAACTGAATCTCTGGTGAAGTTTTCTAGATTTTTCTCCTATCTTATTATGTGGTTAAAATCTTTAATTGAAACTATTTTTTTTAATTAATTAGTTGATTTTCCCATAGACCTGCTAATATTTACATGGGATCTATATGGTTTCATGATGTCATCTTTTTCTTCAACATTAAGATTGTAAATACAAATTTTAATGATTGATTGTAAGTAGCCTTTGGCAATTTCTAGGAAGATGGCATGTGTATAAAAGGAAATGAAATTTTCTGGTTTATCACTACTAAAACAGGAGCTTTGGAATCTGCCTTGTAGATGTGAACTGAAAAAAACCTTTGGACATGCTCATAAAATTAATAGCACAGGGATATAAAATGAAAGAATATTTCAAAACTAATGGTAGGATACAAATAAAATGAATAAACAAACCTCATCCCTTCTGAATTTGGAGAGGTAGATAGGGTTGTGAAAGGACATTTAGCATGATCTTCCAACCCTTTCTTAAAACCATACAGTTATTTTGTAATTCTTTCCAAGGAAATGAGGTTAGGCCTGTCCGTTAAACCAGCCTCAGCTGCACATCACGGGAGTCATGTTGGTATTTCTGAATCATCTGCTAGAGAATATTTATATAATAATAAAAAAATAATGGGATTTAAACATAACACATTTATGAAATAATTTAAACTACATTTATTATACATATCTATCATAAATCATGTATTGGGATTAATTTCCTTTGCATCTTAGCAGTGACCTTGAAAATTGGTTGATCTGCACCCTATAATGGACTTATGCACTGGTCACTCATAGGCATGAGAATTTACCTGCGTATAAATCCACTTTTAAATATATTCCTGATGCTAATTTTCATAACTTATTAAGAAATTCTTGAATATTAGTTTAATAATTGCAACTTTTCATCACCAGTATATGTACCTTTTCATCAGGATAAAGAATTAAACAGATACTATAGCCATAGGAAAAAGTTAAGGTAATGATGTAGTAATTTATCCATTGATAAAAATCTAGGGCAGCCTTTCCTGACATAGTATCATCTAGATAGGCTGCGACTAAACTTTACTGACTTTCTTGCTTGGCCAGGAATTTTGAGAATTGTAATTCCAATGTATCTGGGGGCACCAAGCCAGAGAAGGAGGATTTAATAGATCTAGGCTATAAGTAGTAGAATTAATTCTTTAGGTCATGGAACATCATTTGTTAAAAGATTGATGGGTCCCGAGTTTTGCACCATAGTTCAGAGATAGGCAAAGTGGTGCCCAAAGACATTTTCTATTACTCCCAGGATCCCTGCCCATGGGATTTTTATTTTTTTTATATTGTAATTGTTTTTAAAAATGACAAACATTCATGCTACAAAGCAAAACACCTGTTTTTGCCATCATCATGTTTCCAGGCCCTCCATAGGCACCGTTAGATTAGTGTTTGTCAGCCTTGGTAACTTCCTGATGTGCAGACTAACTAAAAATGACAGGTAGCTGCAACTGGCTGTTTTGTTTCAAAGAATGCCCACTTTGCTGGATGAAAGAAAGATAACTTGGGAATTAGAAAACAACCACAGGGGCTAGAAGAGATTGTGAGGAGAAACCTAACCAGCCTGTTATTGATTAAATGGATGTGTTGTGAATACGCAGCCTCTCCGTTGCAATAATTTTGTGAAAGTGCCTACGATATGCTCTCAGATGTGCCCAGGAGACCAAAATGTAGTTCTGTTCCCACTGCTTCATGCATTTAAGAGGAACCTTCAGCGATACTGTCACATTCTGGTGCAGGGATAGTTTATCATTCCAATGCATATAGCATTTTAAAGATTGGATCATAATTTAGGATCTTTCTCATAAGAAAAGAACATTTTCTGTCTGAGATGGTTCCATTATCAGCAATATGAATAATAAGACATCTTTTCTTTAAACCAAAAGATGAACAGGGTTACCTCTTAAAGCAACATATGAACAGCAATACCTGTCATCTATCATCATCATTATCACTGAAGGCTCTTTTATGCGGGAAAGGCACGCAGAGTCCTCCTACCAGAATTGCAGGGGCATCAGAACTGAATCTGGGGAACAGTTCAGGAAGTTGGTGCAACAATGTGAGGCCAAAAACCACACTGACAAACATTTCTTTTGTAATAGAAAAAAAGTAAAATCACATAGATAACAGAAGAGACACAGAAACAAAATTGTTATTACAACAGGAGGCCTTCTGGATAGAGTATATGCTTCTAATGCTATGTGCTTTCCTAGCATGAATGGCAGATTGCACCCTGTTACTTATGGTGAAAACTACCCACGGAGGAATATGGGTCAAGCTAACCTTTCCATTTCAGTTGCATTATCCTTTAAATGCAAACAGGAGCTGCTAACTAGGTCGGATACTTACTGAGCAGGGAAAGAGAATTTAAGCCTTTTCTTCCTTGCAGCTGTTCTAATGAAAATCATTCCTCCAGGAGGAAAACTCCTATTATTATTTGTTGTGGAAGGAAAACTCCAGTTATTTTAAGTATATGAGAAAACTTCTACCAGATCAGACCAATATGAGGTTAATTAATATTATGTTCTCCAACAATAGTCAGCTACGCCTCTGGAAGTCCATTGCAGAAATATTGTTTGTTGGTTTGCTTGTTTAATGTAACACATCCCAGTGTAATGAAGGCCAGTAATGCCATTATAATTCTAGAGTGGAAAAAACTGCAAATTATGTCACTTGTTATAAAATCTCTTCTGGGAACATTCATAAATAACAGATGTACTAAATATTGTCTATCAGGCCAATTATCTTTCAAGAAGTTCATTGAAGAGCTTAGTTTGTTCTAGGATCTTTGCCTCCTATATTGATAACACAGCATAACACAACACGTAACATAGTTATGTTAGCCCCATGCTGTATTTTCCAATAACGCACAAGTGGCACAGTGCCTACAAATATTTGAAGAGCCCATGAAAATGTTTTAAGTTACAAAAATATGAAAATTAATTGTAAAATCAAAATTTGTATCTCCTAAAATTAAATATACTTAAGATATTATTAGTACTTTATTATGTATAAATATACTGGGAAATAATGAAGAATATGGGGAATGCCTTTATAAACTGAAGCATCCAGTTTATTACTACAAGAGCCTACAAGGGTCTTAATGCAGCCTGCTAGGCACTATGTTATGAAGACTGAATCTGCCTGGTTGGCAAGAAAATCATGAGTGGGCTGGGCCTTTGCAGTTGGGGCCCCCATATTGTGGAACTCTTTACACCCAGAAGTTGCCCTTTGCTTTCAAGCATTTTGTAAAGCAGTCAAAATTTTGATAGGAGTTGCATGATTTGTGACATGCATCTTAGAGGGAAATTCTTTTTTAAATTATTATAATAGTGCTAAGTTCTTGTTTACTTTTCTTTATTTGTGTTACTATTACTCTGTTGTGCACCACCCAGAATCTACCAATTGGATAGGCTACAAAAACTGTAAACAAAGAAACAAATATTCTTTTACTTGTATTCATTTATTAAACTACAATATTTTTGAACATTGCAATGATTACTATTATTATTTTGCACAAGACACTTGTCAAACTATGTTTGCCTTTTTTTCTCAAGTGATACCTCCATACCAGGATGAGCCATTCTTGAAGGCAAGGGATTTGCTGAATGTGCCACATAGGCTGACTTGTGACATACTTGACCTCCAAATTAGCTACCACTAATTTCAGAAGTATTATTTCCCAAGAATCCAGATGTTCAGAATGTGCAAACTGCAACTTCACATTTGCTGCAAATCCACCAGCAAATGGAACTTTAATACCATTAGCTTGGGTTGAATTGTCCTATTGGTTTGCTTTCTCTGATTACTACGAAGCTGTTCAAAGATAAAATATATCATATCATATACCTTTCTCTAGCATGCTTCTTGAACTCCTAGTTCCGGCATGAAAAGCCTCCATCTGGATGAGCCCATATAATCCACAATGACTGACCACAAAACCATTAAAAGGAAACAGCAGGCAACTTACAGACCCCTTTCCAATTTCCATTTCCTTGATTCTTTCAGAAGCAAAAGGCTTTTTTTCCTCCAGTAAAATAAACACCAACAGGGGAAAAAAACAAAAGGAAACTAGGCAATACCTTGCAGGAAAATAAGTTCTAATATATAATAGATACGAGCGAAAAGTCTGGTTCTGAAGATGCAATCTTTCGGAGAACGCTGGAAACTTTTGGAAAGTCCAAAAGCTTTCTGGAAATAAATCATCCAGAATAGGAAGAGGTTCACAGTGTTGCAGACTACTTCAGGAAAGTTTGTAGACCACATCCAGAATGCTGAGCTGGCATGGTCTGGGAAGGAAATTGAATCTTCCATTTCCAGAATGAGGCATTTTACAGATCCCTTCTATATATTTAGACGGCACCTGTTTATTTTCACCGTAAATCCCGATCTACAGTTTAGGACAGCTTTTCCTGTGTGGATTCTTCAAATTGGACTGACAGCTCCTTCATCTGTCAGGCTAATGGCAAGAAGAATATTAGGTTGGAAGGGGCTATCTTAGAACTTTGGTCCGCATGCTCAGTAAAAACCAACACATCATGGAACAGAAGAGTTGAAAAAAATCTTGGAAATGATCTAATCCAGCCCTCTGATCAGTACAGGAATCCATTCTTAACAGCACCCTGACATATGGCAATCCAGCCTCTAATTATTGTGTGTCCTGTCTTTTGGAACAACTCTGAAGATTCTGCCCCGTGACAAGCCTTCATATACTTGAAGAAATCTATCGTGTGTTATTTCAGTACTCTCCCCTTCTTCAGGCTAAGCATACCTGGCACCTTCAACTGTTCCTCAGAAGTTTTTCCTTTCAGGTCACTTATCAATTTAGTTGCTCTCCAAGATGATAAGGGACCCAAAAGCTTAATCCGAAATAGTTTCAATTCATAAGGCTTCTGCTGATCTTTTAAGGATTAAAAAAAATGCTTCACTTTTTTCAGATTAAGGGCATTGTCTGAAAACCAGCCTTTCCATCTCCCATTCCTTCTGATTCCAGGATAAAATCATCTGAGATCAATGAGGTTGTTTTGACTGTAGATTTGTTCTCTGTCTTTCATTTTTCAATTCTTCTCATGTCTGTGGTAGCATAGTAAATGGGACTGGGATATAAGGTGGATCTGAAGTAATTAGCAATAGATCAGCTGGAACTGTCTGGTCTGCATGTTTGTTTGCTCATGGCCTGTAAATTTCAGAGAGAGAAACTGCCTTGAAATGGAAGCTCCCTGACCAAGAAAATGAACTTTATGCAGAACTTTATCCAGGCCCTGGTCACAATATTGTTTAATCAACAAGGGGATCATCTCCACCAAAACCCAAGCTCCTCAATTTCTCTAGCATTTATTTCTACTCATCAGCAAGTCTTGGTGCAGAATCAAGGTCAGAATCATCTAAGCAATGTATTTGACAGCAAGTCTGCAAAAGTGTCTGAACTATCAAAACAAATGGTGCCATCACCTAATATATATCATAGTCTCTCAGGAGCTTCATAATGTCTCTTCTTGGCTTGGTAGGAACACTGGAACAGACCACTACACATGGTCTTTGGATTGCATTTCATTTCTTTGGATAATAAGATTTACGGGTCAAGTAAAATGTCCAAGACTGTGATGGAATGGAATTATGAAGGCCAGGCTCAGGGAGATAAGCATTTTCTTAGCTCGCTGCAGGAGCGTGGGAACTACAAGAGGATGAGACTGACACCTTCCTGAGGAATTCACACTGTTGTGGCTGGCTGACTTGGGACCTGGGGTTTCAGTCTGGGAAGATTCTTGCTAGAGGTTGTAGCTAATAAACATAGGTGAACTGATTTTGCATTGTCTCTTGGAGTTCCTTGGGCTAAGCCTGACAAAGATGGAGTTTTGAATGAACTGAGATAAAATAAAATCCACTTCCAAACTATAGGTAGCTTCAGATAATCAGAATTCTTCAAAATTCTTACAGTCCCTTTCTGTGAAAGACAGAAATGCTTTGTAATGGAAGATTAAACTATATTTTAAGAATCTATAAAACTTTTTTAAAAAAATTATTGATATATTTTGTAACAGTGGATAAAAGAAAGATAATATCTGAGTTGTAGCCCAGTTCTGTTTCTAAAGTAAGCATTGATTTAACAGAAAGTGATCTCAGATAAGACCACTTCAATGGGGATATCTTAAGTTGCCTGCATAGGGTTGTAGTGATATGAACATATTAGGTATTTTTTCCTCCTCCATGTGTATTCAATTTGGTCTTTTAAATTACTTTAGGGTGGTTTTTGTCACATTTTTGTTTATATATCTTAAAATGCGGTAGTAAGAAGACCCCACTAGGAGCAATAGAAGATTGTTCTACAGTATTTCTTTGGCACATCACTTCTTAAGGATATGGGAGAAACGTAATCAAAAGATCAGGACATTCTATGGCAGTTGTTGACTACATACAGGTAGTCCTCATTTAGTGACCACAATTAGGACCGGCAACTCAGTCGTTAAGCAAAGTGGTCACTAAGTGAAACCATGACCATGCTTATGATCTTATTTCAGCTTTCCTTTGCTTTAGAGACCTGAGAAGGTTGTAAATGTGAAGACTGGTTGCAAAGTTATTTTTTCATCACCATCATAACTGTAAATAGTTGCTAAGCAAGGACTACCTTAAAAATATATCTCTCACACATAAACAGAAAGGACTCCTGGGAATGTTTACCTATCCTATAAAATGAAGCTGTTTATCAGCACACTTTAAAAAAGTAAAATCGAAGTCTTGTGATTTAAAAAGAAACCCTTAAACACAGGAACACAAAGTTATTTCTGCTAATCTTTATTAGTTTTAAAAATCCAAAATTCTATTGGCATGTAAATTCACAACTGGGAAAATTCTCATTTTGTTTGCTTGTTTGTTTCTACATCTTACCCCCAAATGCAAATATATTAATATCCATCCAGAACTATGGAATGGGGAGGTCCTCTTTCCAATAAACAATTCTCTATATGTCTCATCTAGCAAAGGCAGAATTGTACAAAGCTCTCTCTTCTCTTGAAAACTACCCAAATGTCTGGCAAAATCTTCTGTCGATTAGTGCAAAGGCTTTTAAACACAGGGAAAGGTAAGATTCCTTATTTTCAGAGACACAAGTTCCACCTGGTTCTGGAAGCATCAAGCTTCCCATGACAGGTAAATAGAAAAGCTGTTACCATAGTTATTTCTAGAGCCTCCACTGCTGTTCTTGCTGCAGTCTGTGTGCCTCTGGTTGTGTACCCATGGAAGTGCTAACGACTGTCTGCAAGATCTTAATTGATTCCCAGGGCCAACAGAAGTAGTAGAAGTAAAGTGCAGAACGTGATTCAAGAAGGAATCCAATCGATACCTGCAGATTTGCCAGAGATGGATACATCTGAATCATTTAATCCATTTGGTGGTTTAGATTTTTGCAGCCACAATGCTTTCAGACAGCTGTGCTACTTGCTAAAAGCACAGGTCACATTCACTGAGATATTTAAGCTTCATGGCAGTAAACAAGTCACAGAAAGTCCTGGCTAAGCCTCAGCCAGCAATATCCCATTCAGAGCTCACGCAAGGAAAGGTTTTCCTGGATCATATTTCTGGATACATTATGAGTATCATCTAAGAATGGTGGATACTGCTTTGTAATGCATCTGTTGCTGCAAATGTTTAAATAGAACATCCTCAGACTACTGAGCGTATATAGATTTCTCTTTCAAAACCTGCAAGGGAATCAGGAGTATTTGCTGAATTTATCAAGGTGTTTTCCACCAACTTTGCCCAGTACATGGAAAGTGGTGATCACGGCCACTTCTGTCATCTTTCAGAGAACTTTTCTTAAGTGACCTTACCCAAGTCAATTTATGTCCTTTCCAGACAGGAGCTGCTCACTTAAATATTAGCTTATTCACAACTTATTTACAGCTGCTGTCTGCTTGTAGCACTCGGCTTCTCCTTTCTATACCGAGCAGATCCTTTGAGGCATTTTAAGTGGCTTATGCAAGCCATGATCAATGGTCCAGGCTATTGCTTTGACATGTTAATACAGTGGAAGTGACTGCAGCCCAAGCGACTTCATTTGCTTTCCATGTGAATTCCTGCAACAGTTGGTATACCAGCACTATTCTAACTAACTGGACTTTAGAGATGAAAAATTCAGAGGCTTGCAATGCAACCTGAGAATGGTTCAAAACAAGAAATGAGCAACTTGCATTGGATAGACCAGAAATAAGCCAGCCTATTTCTCCTAAAGTTAAGAAATAGCTCCGCATATTTTTGAGCCAATTGGAATTTGATCTGTTCCACTTACAGGGCTGCTAGCTTTGCAAACTCCTGGTGAAGGGAAAGACATTTTTCCTCTCCCGTTTTCCAATGGCTTGATGCCAAGTTAGAGGAGCTTCAGTACTTTCTGGGAAAGGTTGTTTTCTCAAGAGCTACCACTCTGCATTTGAGGTGGACGTTATGAGTTATTAGAAGTCACTCTCCAAATAAAGGATTGTGGATTTCAATGGCATTTCTAGCCAGGACAGAACTGAAACTGTTGATGTCGGAGCTCCAGGAGCTGCATAGACATGAATGCAGAAGTGAACAATTGCTGTCCAGATAGTGGTTTCTCAGAGAAGATTCTCCATCTGTTCAGGCAGTGAAACCCACTGGCAGGAAATACAAAGTGGGGTATCATATTTAAGTTTCAAAAAAGAGGGCAATCCAGAGAGAGTTTTTTTTAAGTAATGTACCACGCGTAGTTGCCACGCAAAGTTACTTTATGTATTTTTGCTCCTCTCCCACCCTCCCCAGCACACATTTTGTGCCTCAAGTCTGAAAAGATAGATTCAACAGAACAGAACATTAGTAACCTGGGTCCTAGCATAATGCTTGTCTCAAGAATTAAGCCATACATTTCTAAGGATGTGCAGTATATGGTGAATGGTTCACTGAATCAGTGATGGTTTCTCTGGTCGCTTCCACCACAAGAACTAACTGAGCCTGAAGCAATTGGGAGCACTTTGGGAGCAGTCGTCCTTTAAGCCCAAACCAGACAATACATTCAAATAATAAGCAAAGGCTACTGGGGCTGAAGTAGTGTTTCAAACTAAAATCATTCTCTCTCTCTCTCTCACACACACACACACACACACATTTTCTGTGAAAAGAAATCAATCTTTTACAAAGCATTGTTTATGAAAATAAATCCCTCTGGCGAGGGAGAAAAAGTTCAAAAGAATTCATTTATGAGAGCAAAGAGGCTATTGGAGTGGAAGTGCCTTTGATTGAGGAGAAGGTTCTGATGATGAGGTCAGGAATCCATTAGAGGGTCTTTCCCCTTCCCTGCAGCATTGTCCCAGATAGATCAGCAGCTGTCACCATCCTCTACCTTCCATTAAGCTTTTCTTTCTTCTTCTTACCTTCTAACAGACCAGACTTATGGTGACGCTCCCTTGATCCATTTCACACAGATGGACGAGATCCACCCATTGCCCCTGTTGTCCTGTTGCCATTCTTTGTTGAACATGCAGACTTTCATTTGCCGTTGGGTGTTGGATATAACCAGGCCCAGCTAGACTGCAAATTAGAAGGAAAGACACGGAGGGATGAACGTATCACTTGTCATGGTGTTGGCCCTCATCATTGCCTCTCCTTTACTTTAGAGATAACAAATAAGCAGTAATAGTTATCTTATAAGCCAAATGCTTACCCACCCCTGCCTTTTCCTTCCTTTCAGAGCTGGAGGAAGGAGAGAGGGAAGCAAAAGACCTGCATTGGCTTCACTAGCAAGGGCCACATAGCTAACAAGAGAAGGTGAAAAAAGGTAGCCTGGCAGACTGTGAAGAAGGAATAAGTTGAGAAGTGGTTATGTCTGCATGCTGCAACAGACCCCAGACCTTCTTAGATATGTAAAAATCTAAGCCAGAGCTTTAAGGCTCAAAAAGGCAGACATGTCCAGGAAAAAACAGATTATGATTACCCTAGAGAAAGGACATTGCTCAGATTACCGCTGAGCATATTAAGAATGGGCTGCGTGCTGATATTTTACAATATGAGAAACTTGAGTTCCTCAGGCGAGACAAGTAATTGTAAGCACAAGTCACCTACATCCACAAGAAGATGGCTCTGTATGGGCAGAAACCCCATGTCTGCCCTGTTTTTATTTGGAATCTAGCTGCATTACTTTATATGGCTGAACCCCAGACTAACTTTCCTACTCCATGAATATAAAAATATGGGCTGCTTTGCAGCAAAAGAAAAACTCTTTACTGGACAGGTAGCCAACCCTCCACCACAGGAAATTTAGGGAGATTTCCTGGGAGAAATTTTGCCTATAACCATTCAAGTTACATCTTCTTAGTGTGTGCTGAGCTTTTTCATTCTTAGGCTATTTTAAAATTTATTTTAAAGATCTCTATGCTGAATTTCAGAGCTAAAAAAGATCTCCTAAAACAACTCACAACTGTTCTCCATACATAGCTAATACAAAATACTGTATTAAAATTCTAATCAGTAGAAGCACGACTAGTCCATGCCTTTGGAATGGCCATGTGTTATTCATCTATTTTATATACAGAAGGCAGATATCAGTGGCAAATATTTCACCCCCATCCATACTTTTGTATACATATGTCTTTTCCTCCATATTTCTTTAGACTTGAGTTGCAGCTATCATTTTTATCATCAGTAAAAATGTAACTTCAGCACCAGTCAATCCAGTGTAGGCAATTAGGTACAATACTATTGAGGTTTCAGGGCTTTGAAGAGACCTTAGCCATCTATTTATTGACTACATTTAACAAATATTCTGTAGTAATGATTATCAGCTATAAGTGTTTTTAAGAACCATTAAAAACACCTGTTCTGCAACCAAGTATTCCATGATAAATGAGAGACCACTGGTAAGGTTGTTTTTCTCCTGTATCGTGCCTTGTATTTCATTGTCCAGCTGGATATTGTTGGAAGTTAATGATGAATAAACTGCTGTTCCATTGCTTCTCCTAATTGCCTGGAGTTGACTTCTGTTCTGCTGCAGAAATGATGGTTAAATTCCCTTCATGATGTCTTTTTTCCCGTGCCAAAATAGCATTATTTCAATGTAAACACTAATCAAACAAAATAAAAACAAGAATAAAAACAACCCTGAAGTCTTCACTCCTATGTTGGGTTCAGAAATGGGCAATGAAACAATTGAGAGAGGGTGGATGGTAGTGTTGCTTTTCACAAGCATCTGGACCATCTCCCAGTGAGAAACCCAGTGGACAAAATACTGCTACATTAATAACAACAGTATTGTTATTAAAGACTTGTGGACTACTCTAGAGCAGCTAAAATGCAGTTGGGTTTATTGCCATCTATGTGTATGTTTTAATAGAACTATGAATCTTGGAAGGACAAGTGGTGGTATTGGAACAGAACGGACATGGCATTTATTAAAATTTCAAAGAATTCTTTAAAATATTATGTTATTCCCCATGATTGATACTCTACTCTGGAATGTCATGTTTGATTGAAATGAAGAGCCAAGACATGTAGCCAGCTGCAAAGATGCTGAGACATGTAGCCAGCTACAAATGCTTGAGGGTCAGTTTTCCAAATGGTGAGAAAAACAATTCCTGCCTGCTTCATGGTTATGTGAAAGGACTATGTTAAAAAAGGTCAATCTTTGCTAATTTTTACAAAGATTTTCCTTGTGATTTGAAGTATAGTTTCTGGTGGCACATATCAACCTCATGTTTGGATGTCTTATTTGTTTTTGGTGGCAAAGGGAAATGTTGGTCTTGTGTTTTCATATGTGACAATATCTCCTCTCTGTACAGCCCTCTGAAGACCTGGTATCTTATGAATCAGACCTCTACAGACAGTCCCATGACAGTTACCAGTATCTCAACAGTGATGCAGACAGTCATGGTGGTAAGTAAATTGCCAAGCATCTGGGAATACCAGAGTGACAGATTTATGGTAATTCAAGAAGGATGATGCATGAGTACAGCTTTTTTTATCGCCTTTTCAACAACAATGCTTAAAGCCAATAGTTTTACAGCACTTTGGCTTAGCATGGTATAAACACTACTTTTCTGAAACAGTTAGTTGATACAACAGCATCTCAAGGCTGAAAGACCTGGTAATGGCAACTATTTTCATTATACCTGCCAAATTTTGGTCCTGGTTTCTTCCAGAGGGGGTAATAATAAATAAGACCTTCCCAGTTAAGCACAAGTTGTACCAAGCTACTCTTGTTGATTTTGCACAATATTTTCTGATAATGAGGACAGGATAGGACTGTCTGCAGCAGCAACATACTTGGAATTGGGGAACATGATTCAGAAGCCAGACTGTGTGTGTTTGAGTGGAAGGTCAAGCCCCACATTTCTAGCCAGGGTAGTTCATATCCACCCTGGCTGACAATTCTAGGAGCTGACATACTGTACAAGTATCTTTGGAGGATAACAGAATTGGGGAAAGCAGACTTGGATGTTCCCCATGTCTGGGAAGTATGGGGGTGAGCATAACAAGAAACGTGATGACTGAAGCAGGGCCAGCAGATGTATTCCCATTTACAGCTAAAATAGCCAAAATACTTTACAGAACCTCTAGAACAACATCGTATACATTTGCAAGCAAGAAATAATAACTAGAAGGCCACTGTTATCTAATGCTTAAATTTTTATAGTCCCTGTTGTGTTGAAAATTAGATTAGCACTGGCCCTATTTAACAGAAAGGAATTGGACTTGAAATCATGGGCTGTTTTTCCATTCTAGCTGATTTAGAAGTAACTGCTGCAACTGTAATAAAATTCATTTTTCAACCTGGTTATTTATTGAATAAACCAACATTGGCTGGCTTCAGTTGCTAAGCTATAAACTATAGTTTATAAAGGACAGTGACCAAGTTCGCATCATGTTGTGCTAAGCAAAACCAAATCGTGCTTAGCACAAAACCATATTGTGCTTAGCACAAAATATGACTGCAGCTAATGTCTTACTTGTTTTGTTCTTATGTATCTGGAATTAAATACATTTGACTTTAAACTCTCACCCTTGTCTGTTCTGGGTATAATTTATATCCACTCACCTTTGTAAAGAAAGAGAAAGTATTTATTTATTTACATAGGCAACCTTTCCTAACCACAATCACAACAAAATAACAAAATGTGTGTCATGATGAAATAATGCAAGTTCGGCCCTTTCATACTTATGTCACAATATCACATGCAAATATAAGGGGTGGGGGTTTTGTTGCAAGATCGTGATAAATTTTTTGTCACTTCCCCCTTTTGCTTCCACCTGGCAGCCACTTATCTTTATTTAAAATATTTACACTACACCATGGTGCACAGCTTTCAGGAAAAGCTTCTTTCTCTAATTGGTCCTATCCCCATCCTCAAATCATATGTAATGATGTGCTTGTATGTTTAAACAAGACAACTGAATTAGACTAAAAAAGATAATTTTAATTTTCTGGTCAATATGGAAGAGCTAGACATCTCCATATAAAGAGGCGAGAGAAGTGTTCACATGAATCTGTACTTCTGTAATTTATTTTCCCCCCATGTCTTTATTCTTCAACCTCTCCTTTACAGATGAATCGCTTCTCTATTGTCAATATGAAATGCTGGCAAACTGATACAGAGATAGAGAAAGATGGAGGATTGCAAGTGATATCCAGCACATGTCAGGCACACAGAAAAAAAAGGGCAGGGAAAAGACTGGTAGTGACATCATCTTCCTTTTCGTTTTATGGTTTGGTAATCATCGCTTTATTATTGTGCTACAACTTAGAAGAAATATTAAAAAAATGGATGAATGATGTTCACAACCTAGTAGTAATACGTCAGGAAAAAATAAAGCCTTTTATGGAAGGAACATTTCTCTATGACATTGGTAGCATACACTGTTGGGCCATTGCTCGAGGCTTTATCTGAGCATGAATCTGAGCAGTGAATTTGAGCAAACACAGCCTTGTCCCTCCTTTAACCTTTTCATGCCATTAAAGCATTCTCCTTGTCTCCATATCAGACAATTCTCTCATATCCTCTTTCACTTCACATGACAGTTTTCAGAATGACTCCCACGTGAAAAAGCCATATACCTCCTAGTGATATTTCGTTTGAGCAAGAACATTTTTATCCTTTTCTAGAAATCTGATGGATCACACCAAGGACTACCTTGTTCAACATTCTGTCCCTTATAGAGGCCAGCAGACGCCTTCTGAAGTTCATAAGCAGAACAGTGACAAAAGAACACACTCCCACTCGTGTCCCCGGCAACTAGGACTGAGAATCTGGCTACCTTGCAGGCCAAATATTTATTTATGTGGTCATTCATTCATTCATTCATTCATTCAATTTATTGGCCTCCAGACTCCCAAATTATATCTATATGCATATCTCTATATAGATATATTTCATATATAGATATGAAAAGGTACAACTGACTAGAAGAGCAGAGTATTCAAAATAAGACCAAAACAAAACAAGCGAAAGGAGAAAAGGGCTGCAAAATCACAAAGCCTGGGAAAATAACCAGGTCTTCCATATATATATATCTGAACTAGCTGTGACTGGCAGCTTTATTCTTTGTGTTCTTAGGAGTAGAAGAAAGGAACAAAAGAAATCTAAATCCCAGCTCCTCCATCTAGACAGGAGGACTGGAAAAGACAATGTATGAATCTTAGTAAAGTGCTGCCTGAAAGAATAAGTAATATTGAGCTACATGTACCTAAAGTTAGAGTCTGAATGAAGCATTGTCACTCATAATAATGTATATGACTCTAAGGATCACCATAGGGTTACATTGCTCTTAAGGCCCCTATGAATCCATATTAGAGGTCATATAAGAACATTGAGGCTGGGGACTGAGAGGAGGCCGTACAGAGCCCCACACCTTATAATAATGCAGTATTACAGCAGCTTTAACAGCTCAACATTTGGCAACCAACTTTTTCCCAACTTGTTCTGATCATCAGCCTTCCTTCATTAATGATTTACACTGTTGCTGGCAACCCCAGTTTGACCCCATTCCCATGACATTGCCCATTTCTCATCCCCAGGCTGTGATGTAGGCAGTCTTATCTCACTTTTTTCAGTACCATAGAGCATCAAACAGCCACAGCATACATATCAAAGGAGAGTGAAAGATACGATCATAATGCTGGCAGCTCTTTCTGTCATGACAAGATTGATAGTGAGGAAAGGACAGAGAGACAGAGAAAGTGCTTCTGGGAGATGTTTCAATATAAAATATTCACAACTACAAAAAATGCATTACAGTAGACCCAATAAAATATCCCTGTAAAGTTAAATGGTGATTTTTATCATCAGAGAACAGAGGAACATATACAAGTTGACAATCTTGTCAGGTCTGAGGCAATTTTTGTCTGTATTTTTGGGGGAGAGTGTCTAGAACAACATGTGATATCTAAAAGATTTTCCCATTTTTGATCATAAGTATTACATTTTATTAGGAATAGGACTGAAGCCTGTGGGATTCTAAAGCATATGTGCCACAGATTTAAGCAGCTGTCTGTACGTGATTAGGACAACCAAATAGCTGTGCTGCCCCACTCCAGGTTGGAAGGTCGGGTCCAAACTTAGAACTTGGCATAGAGAAAACCATTGTTTGTTTGATTGACTGTTTTTACTTCTCAACATACTGATAAAAATTGTGCCTTATAAATAGAATTGTTAATTCAGTCAGAGACAATTATCAATAATTGTATATCCGTAAAGATCTGGAACATATTTTAATTTTCATGTAGCTCCTAAAACCATAAGTAGCTTATCAACCCAACCAACCAGATTGCTAAATGCTGCATATTTATTATCTGGAGAAGGGCTTCTGACTCTTGTACTAATGACATTTTCACATGGCATCCCTTTCCCATAGAGCTGTTTGGGATAATGCTATACCAAATTATAGTAATGAGCCAGATGTCAGTGCATACAGATGGCTGGAGGGTGTAGACTGTTTAAAATGCTACCACTGTGAGGTGATAGATTATTCTAGTTTGTTTCAGGATTCTATGCTACTCACATAGCAAGTTGGCCAGTTCACAGCTGTGCTATAAGGAAATAATTCTAAGTACTGCACATAGCTGCCATGTGGAGTTATTACTATAGATGCTATGCCTACCATTCACCATCAGGACTTGTAAGTCCATTTCTCCTCATTCCCAACATTCAATAGCTCCTCAGGCAATGTCTTCCTCTGGATCAAGCCTATCTGTCCACTCATTTCCTTCAGCTTTTTTGATCAGGCAAAGAGTAGCAATAAGTCCCCAGGCATGTAATTCTCACCCCAAAACCTCCCTCCGACCCACACATACAACCTGTTCCATGATGATGCTACTCAAGACATCATAATAAACCACAAACAATGAACCATCCAAGTTGAACTTGTGTGTCCTGTTGAATTCTGAAAAAAATGCAACTCCTGCCTTAGACATCGGAGCACAGTTCAAATGCCATATATTGCACATGGAGTCAGTCTTGATGTGGACCAAATTTGAACCTGATAGATTTAGCAATCTTCTTTCTATTGTGCAGATATGAACAGCTGACTATTTAAAAAAATTCTGTGTTAGCAGGTGAACTGCTTTTATCTCCGTCAGATCACTACTGGGAATATCATCCCCATCACCTGCACACTGAATTTGAGAGCTTTGGAGACAATCATTTTGCAGAGCTCCAAAGCGTACAGCCACCACAGCTCCAGCAGCTCTACCGGCACATGGAGATAGAACAGATGCACGTTCTTGATTCGGGGATCCCTGTCACACACCTTGGACTCAACCACAACCATCAGGTACAAACCAGAGCCCAGATGACCCAAATGTAGATATTTTTCTAGACACCAGAGATAATATAATCGCAAAACGTAAAAGGGAATAAGTTCTGGACAACCATGTTAGAAAATCAGATAACTGGATATACAAGAGATATTCCTATTTAATAACTTTTAGTTTAATAAAACTAACACAGATTAATACCAACACAGAGGCCATTTTAAGTGAATGATAGGCTAAGCATTATACATAGGACTCTATCACTTTTGCTTGACATTTAAAAAAGCAGATACACCCTTTCCAGGCTGTTAGTAGAAGGGCTAAATTATCCATGCAGTTAAATGCATCATTTGAAGTTGTATTATTATCAGTTTTGTTTTGTTTTATTTTATTTTTTTTTTTACCAGAAACAGCAGGTGGAATCAGCAGAGTGAGACCCAAGGAGCGGTTTATTTTTAATGTGCTCTTCCCTGCCAGGGTGGCAGTAAAATTACTCTCCTGAAGCTGCTATCAGCCCAGAGGGGAACATTCTCAGTGACCCTCGAGAGGGGGAACAAAGCTGCTTATTCTTTTTCTTCTCCCCTCTTTGCAAAGTAAAGGAGTTAGAGTTTGGGCAGCCAATACTTTTAAATAAATCATCATCATCATCATCATCAATTATCATCATACATCCACTCAATATTTTTTTATATATGTAAGAGAGAACAGAAAGCACCCATATTTTTTCTCCAGCCCTGCCTTTATAGGGAAGCACCAGTGTTGGTCTAAATGTTGGCTCTTAGTGGCCACTGTTGGGTGTAACCAAGCAGCTGTAGTCACTCATGGTAGTTAATATATTTCATGTCCCCTGTAGAAAATGCTCACTCCCCGTCAAATAGCATTAATAGCATATATTCAACACTTGGAATAGTGGAATAGAGGCAAGAAGGGAGGGAGGGAGGGAGGGAGGAAGGAAGGAAGGAAGGAAGGAAGGAAGGAAGGAAGGAAGGAAGGAAGGAAAGAAGGAAGGAAGGATTCCTAGACAATCTGAATGGCAAGCGTTTGTTCAAATATGCTGAGCATAGGCAGGAATAATATGCTGCTTTAATATTAGGAAAAGATTCTTCTAGTAAAATCAGTTTCTTAGTGGAACCCCAAACTAGGCATGCTGTATCTGGGCTGCAAACCTCTGGATGATCACTAGATGGCATCAGAGTCACAGTATGTTTTAAAACAGCTGGATTTCTCCTACAGGTGAATTGTCCCCCAAGTATCTTTTCTCCCCATCCCAAGTAGAGTGAGGACATGGTGTTCCATGGGGGAGCAAACCACACTGCCAGTGTCCATTTTCTAAAAATAGATTAGTAAGGATGGAGTATAGCACATTCTTAGATATATATTCTTATCATCCTTTTAAATTGAGATTCACCATGTCAACTCTTTCTTTCTCAGTCTTCAGAGCATAACAGTTAATATTAGGGCCAGTTAATTCTCCATGCAAAACTCATGGAGAAATCTCGCTAGCATAAATGAAAATGTTTCACTTCCCTCAGAAAACTTCCAGAGTTTCACTACTGGAGGAGCTTCCAAACTGTCACTGAATTTCCACTGTAGTAAAAATGTGGCCTCAGCCACTCGTCTCGGGAACTTTCATGAGCCTTACATAAAGGTCTTGGTTTCCCTGGGCCTTCCTTAGCTGTTTCATATGATGGACATTTGCACCGAATTTCATTTTAAATTAAATGTTGGTGGCACATCTAACCCTTGCCTCTCCACTTAAGCTGCAGTTTAACTATAAAGAGCTCAAGGTGACTCTGTGGTTAAGGTCAGTAGTTTTACACTTGAAGAGCTCGCAGGAAATGTACACACACTATTACTCAATCGCAGCCCATTCCACTATAGTCATCTCCAGTCAATCTGCCGAGTCATTAACCACCCATTGCTGTACCCCTGAAGCAACTTAATTGCACATTCCTTACTGAGACATTTTGGAACAACTTCTACATCAACAGAAAAACCTCAGAAGTCCACAATCTGACTGCTGGAAAGCCCAAGTTACAAACTAAGAGGCATTTCTTATCTTCTCAGTGCGTCCTTTCTTATCCCTCTTGCTTCAGGCCTATTTGTCACTTATTTCCAGTACCTGTGAGGAAGCAGAGAGGTTTGTTTCTGTAACCTAATGACAAACATTAGGTTACAGAAGTTAACCAGAGTTAGCTAGTATATCTGAATTTTTCCTGCAATGCTAGCCTGCTCTTTTCCATCTTTCTGTGAGATGGCATGGTAATGCGGACACAAATCTGCAGCTACTTAGGAGATGTTTAAAAGAACAGCTGCTTTATTTGTCTCCATTTTTGGCACACATTCCTCTTGTATGATTTATGTTCCACGTTTATATCGCCAAACAGGTTGCTTTTGTGCCTCGCATGTGTGTGTATCCCTCTCATCAGCGCAGTTCTGATGAAGAAGATCTAGAGAGGCAAAGTCCACCCTTGGAAGTATCAGATGGAGAGACTGAGGTTGGGGAACCCAATCCTGGAGTTATGAATGGAGAATCAGGTTAGCTACTATATCACAGAAGCTGAATTCTGTATTTTACCCTGACTTTCTCTTCCTTTCTGTTCAGTTGTTGCTGCTCTGACATCATTTCCCTTTCTAACTCTACTACCTTAAAACTGAAATGTCCTGTTCTTTTGATGACTCCCTTCCTGTCTTTATTAAGTTTTCTCGCATGGCTAACTTGTAATAACTGTTTTTTTCTTTCAAACCACTTTTCAAATGCATTTAAAAAAGAAAGAAAATGTTTCACTTAATTCTTTAATCTAGGTTTGTAATGAAAACTAAGGGTTCATCCTCACATTTTGCTTACTGGCAGTGTGAAGACACCTTGGTAACCACTTTTAATGGGCACGTCCTAATGATATTGCCTTTATCTCATCTCCCAGCTTGCTGTGGACACACTCTAAAGTTGTCTTCAGTTGGTCTACTGCTAGTAGTGTTTTCCCTCTTCTCCTGAGCCAAGTCTTGCCATGTGTGATGGAATGTGAGGGTGACCTTGGAAGATGGGGGTGGGGGAGGAGACCCATCTAGGGAACAATCAGATAAAAGAGAAAGGAGTCCACAACACAGTAATGGCCAGAGAAAGAAATGTAGGAAGGATCTGCCCTAACTTGTCAGGCAGTAAATAGGGAGGACAGGAGATTTGTACTTTCAGACTTGCAAGATTCTGTTAATGTAGCCTTACAATAAAGTGGAATTAGCTCATCTAATCAAGTTTCCTGTCTGGTTTACCTGGGAGGGCTGACATCATGTGAACAATCTTTCATACCTCGGTGATGAGGCTGGCAATGATGTTGTCAAGGGCAGGGATCTGCTCCACTCCTATTGGCCATTTAAGTCATTGTGAGTATGACCCCTCCCTGTCTAGTTGCTGGGCACTGCCTTCTATGGCCATTTTGGCTTGGACTCTGAGAGGAACCTAATACTGGCTTATGCAGCCTGCAGCCTATGGATAACCTGCAGTTTCCGATCCTGCTTTTCATGGTCCCTGGAGAACCCAACTCCTCACCCCTCTATCACCCTAACAAAATATGGCAGCAAAACTCAGAATTTGGTGATGAGATTTTGCAGAGATTTGGTAAAATAGCAGCTACAAAATAGGTGCCCCTAGTTTTAACAAAATCAGAACCAAAAGTCCCAAACAATTGATCCTGCCATCTCTGTGGAAATAACTGCATTGTTGCCATATGTGTGATGGCCCTTAGAAGGTGAAAAAAATGGGAATGCTGCAGTCTTGGCTGGAAAAAAGTTACCCGTATGCCATAAACCACAGTTTACAAACCATTTCTAAATTTTACACATAATGCTAAGACAATATCAAACCTCATTATGGTTAAGTGCAATGTGTAAACCCAGACATTTATATATTCATTGGTGTTTATGACATGGCTAGATGAAAGCCTTCGGGACGTCTAGTTGCTGATGTTGCCATACAGGAAAAGAAAATCCAAAGCTGCAAATTAGTGTAGGAATGTGGAACGTAAGAAGCACAAACTTGGGAAAGCTCAACACAGCGAAAGATGAAATGAAGCAACTACAAACTGATGTCTTAGGCATCAGTGAATTGAGATGGACTGGGATCGGACACTTTCAGTCAGACGATCCCACCATTTGTTACTTAGGACATGAAAGACAAAGAAGACTGGAATGGAGTAATTTGCCCACAAAAGGACAGAACCTCTGAGAAAGATATTAAAACAACACAAGGGAAACTACCAAAAGTGCTTTTTGACTTGATGAACACTTTAGAGCTGGTAGATGCATGGAGACATAATGGTGATGCAAAAGAATATCCTTATTTTTCTGAAAGACACAGGTCTTTTTTAAGAATTGATATGTTTTGGATATCTAAGCATTTGGCTACTAATGTTCATAAAGTGGAGATATTGCCAAAGACTTTTTCAGGCCATAATCCAGTGACTTTAGTCCTTAAAAGGAAAACCAGTTCCTTCAGATGGAGGTTAAATAAAACATTGTTGCAGAAAGAAACAGTAATGGAAGACTGTAAAAAGAAGTTAAAAGAATTCTTTGACAATAATCTTAATAAAAGTACAGATATAAGAATGGTTTGGGACACAAGTAAAGCTTTTATGAGGGGACATTTATACATAAATATGTATAACAGCAAACTCAAACAAAAAAAAGAGAGACAAAAGAAAACACAGGCAATTTTAGATCAGATAAAAATGAAAGAATTAAATTACCAAAAAAGAAAATTATTTCACAACAAATTAAACTTTTACAATGGTATATAAGACAAATGGAGGTAAAACTGAATTATGCAAAAGAAAAAAATTGGATTTGCAAATTAACCAGGGAAATGGTTGGCATATAAATTGAGGAAAGAAAAAGAGGAAAAATGATATTAAAACTACAAGATGGAAATACCATAATAACTGATGATTTAAAGATGCAAAAAATATTTTTCATCAATATTACTCTAAATTATATGAAGGAAATTTCCCTGGCAAAGGTTGATGAATATTTAAAGAAACAAAATTTACCGAAGATTACAGAAAAACAGAAACAATTAATGAATGGACTTATAACAAAAAAAGCAGTTTGTGAAGCTATAAAAAAGGTTAAAGTAGGGAAAGCACCTGGACCAGATGGTTTACCAGCCTCTTATTATAAACATTTTGAAGATGAACATGTTGCAACACATGATGCTCTATTTTACAGACCAGAAAGATACTGGACAGTTGGATAGAGGCCAATACAGCTTTAATACCTAAAGAAGGTCAAGATGTGACCTCACCAAAAATTACCACCCGATATCATTACTGAATAATTATTGTAAGTTACTTATGATGATGGTATCTGGGAGAATGAAGATGGTTTTACAGGACTTTATTCATGAAGATCAGTGTGGGTTTTTACCTAAATATTATTAAGTTTTAAAGAGAACATAAAAACTAACACAAACTAATACAAAATAGAGAGAACAAAGAAAGAGAGAAGGAAAAAGAAAAAAAATTATGGGTTTGAAGATTAGAAAGGATAGCTTATGGAAAGAAGGAAATTATGATGTAACCTTAGAGAGGGTAAAATATAAATGCATTTAAAACCACTGTCACAAAGATTGGAACCTGCTTCTTTATAATCTTTTTCTTTTCCTATTTTATTTCTTTCTTATTCACTATTCTTCCTTATTTTCTTTGTTTCTTTTCTAATATTTATATTGTTTTTATTTTGTTACAAATTTCTTCAATAAAAATTATATTAAAAAAAAAAGAAGAAGAAATGGTGTTGCTTTTATAGTTAGGAAGGGTATAGCAAGAACAGTACTTGGCTACAATGCAATTAATGATTGAATAATATTAATTAGACTTCGCTGAATAATATTAATTAGACTTCGCGGACAACCCTTTAATATGACAATCATTCAAGTTTATGCTCCAACCACTGATGCAGAAGTGGAGGTTGATGACTTCTATGATCAAGTTTAATTTGAAATCAACAGAACATGCAAGCAAAATGTGCTGCTTGTGATTGAAGACTGGAATGCCAAAGTTGGAAACATGAAAGAGGAAAATGTAGTTGGATTGTATGGCTTAGGAAACTGAAATGAAGCAGGAGACTGACTTATCAATTTCTGCCACTCCAATGATTTCTTCACAACTAACACTGACTTCAAACAACCAAAACAATGCCTCTATACCTGGACATCACCAGATGGAATATATAGAAATCAGATTGACTATATTATTGCTAAAAGGAGGTGGAGGAGCTCAATTAAACCATCAAAGACAGGGCCTGGTGCTGACTGTAGAACAGATCATGAACTGCTCATGTGCAAGCTCCATGTTAAGCTAAAGGAGAAGAAGAAAGCCAGTCAGTTTCCACAATATGATCTTGAACATATACCCACCATTTTCAAGAAGAACATCAGGAATCACTTTGAAGTCCTGAGCCTCATTGATAGAGAACCAGAGGAATTATGGAATGAACTTAAAGAAGATGTTAATGATGAACGTGAAAAGAGACTGCCAAAAATGAAGAAAGAGGAGAAAGCAAACTGCATGTCAGAACAAATTGGAAATTGCCAAGAAGAGAAGAGAAGCCAAAGCCAAGAAAGACAAAAATCTCAGAAAGGAACTTAACAAAGAGTTTCAGAGAGCTGTTAGAAGAGACAAGAAGCAGTATTACAACACCTGTAAAGACACTGAAGATGGAAACAAGCATAGAAAGGCAAAGCAAGTCTTTCGAAAGATCTCTGAACTCAGAAGAAGGTTCCAACCTTGAATTGGTATGCTAAAGGATGCCAATGGACATACAGTAACTGATTCAAAGGAGATCAAAGGAAGATAGAAGGACTATACTGAAACACTATACATTGGGGTGTCAACATCCAACCTACCTTAGAAGATATTCCTTACTTATAAGAACCTCTAGTACTACAGGATGAAATTAGATCAGCACTCCGTTCATTACCAAGTCAGAAAGCTACAGGAACTGATAGAATGCCCACTGAAATATGGCAAGCAACAAAAGAAAAATGGTTCTAACCAAGCTATGCCAGCAAATCTGGAGAATGACACAGTGGCTAGCCAATTGGAACAGGTCAATCTACATTCCAATACCAAAAAAGGAGACTTAACAGAGTGTACAAACTATTGTACAATATCCTTAATTCCACATGCCAGCAAAATAATGCTTAGGATAATCCAACACAAATTAGAACCCTACATGGAAAAAGAGATGCCAGATGTTCAAGCTGGCTTTAGGAAAAGGCAGAGGAACATGAGACATTATTGCCAATGCACGCTAGATAATTAACAAAGCCAAAGAATATCAAAAAGAAGTCAGCATGTGCTTCATCTATTATAAAAAAAGCCTTTGATTGTGTTGATCACATCTAGCCGTGGAATGTGCTCAGAAAAATGGAATCCCAGAACATCTCATTGTCCTCATGAGAAACTTATATACAGGTCAGGAAGCCAAAGAACAGACAGAACATGGCGAAACAGACTGGCTCCACGTTGGCAAAGGAGTGCGACAAGGCTGCATGCTCTCCCCTTATTTATTCAACCTATATGCAGAATATATATTAAGGGAAGCTGATGAGCATGGTTTTAAAATTAGAGGAAGAAACATCAATAACCTGCACTATGCCGATGACACTACCCTGACAGCCGAAAATTCAAAAGATCTACAAACTCTAGTACTAAATGTCAAAGAGCACAGTGAAAAAATGGGACTAAAATTAAATATAAAGAAGACCAAATAAATGACAACAAGTAGAACAACCAGCCTTAGAATTGTCAATGAAGATATTGAAGTGGTGGATAGCTTCTGCCTTTTAGGATCAACCAACAACAGTAAAGGAACAAGCAGTCATGAAATATGCCGCAGACTAGCAGTCACTCTACTGAGCAGCCATGAAGGCCTTGGAAAAGATATTCAAATGATGTGATGTGTCCATACCTACAAAATCAGAATCGTACAAGCCATGGTATTCCCTGTGACACTCTGGAAGTGAAAGTTGAACTTCAAAGAAGCAGGTTAAGAAGAGTATTGATACTTTTGAACTTTGGTGTTGGAGAAGACTCCTGAGAATATCCTGGACAGCCAAAAAAACAAACTGATGGTTCATTGAACAAATCAACTCAAAGTTCTCACTCAAGGCACAGATGACCTGGCTCAAATTATCCTACTCTGGACACATTATGCAAAGACTCAGCTCTCTGGAAAAGGCTCTAATGCTGGGAAAGGTAGAAGGAAAGAATGAAGAAGAGGATAACCAGCAGCAAGATGGATGGACTCAGTTACAGAGGCGATGAGTGCACCACTGGGAGACATGAAAGAACAGGTTAGGGATAGATCATCTTGGAGAAAATCTATCTATGTGGTCTCTAGGAGTTGACTTGATGGCACATAATCAATATATTAATCATTTATTTATTTACAGGCTTATATGCCACTCCAAATGATACTCTATTTTTGCAAATTAAGATTAAAAATATAAAGCAGATTTGATTGTTAGATTTGTAGGCTGTCCAACTCCAGAATGAGACTGGACAGCTTACCATTTATAAACAGAAAAACAATAAAGAAAGAATCTGAAGTGTCCAGGCAATAATATCTCATATAAAAAGAACACTGGTGGGAGTGTTCTTCATGATCTGGGAGAATAGCAACGTATTTAAAGACCTCTAGAACATCATTGGAATAGGAGCACATGGATTTCTGAGGGGATATCATTTAAATAAAATTTAAATGAAATTTATAGTAGCCAACGTAATAATCAACATAATGCAAACACAGTTTAGCACCAGACAAAATAAATTTATTTCCCTTAACCCTCCACCATATTACAAGAGAGGAAGAGTTCACAACATTTCCATCTCTAATGTGTGTTGGAAAAGCCAAGTTCTCTTGGCCTTTCTGAAAAACAAAAGGGTAATCCATCCAGATCAGTTGGAAAAAGGCAGTTCCAAAGACATCAGATCCTGTGTGATAAATGGGGTTAACAGCAACAACTAGCAACTAGCACCTCAGACTGCAACCAGAAACCAACTGGTAACCAGTGTAGCTCTTGAAGTAATGGTGTCACATGGGGATATAATGAAATGCCATTGCTACTGAGCCCCAGCATTCTAGAATAGCTGTACTCACCAAGTGATCTTCAAGGGCAGTCCCTTGTAAAGCATACTGCAGTAGTCCAAAAGAGGTGACTAAGACACAAGTGATTGTGAGAAGGGCCTCCCATCCCAAGAAAGCTCAAAACTATTACACCAGATGGAGTTGTACAAAACCATTCCTTGCCACAGCAGCCACATGATCCCTATGTTATGAAGCAGTTTGGCACTGGGGAGTATGACCCCATCCAGAACTAAAGAGGGAATACCCATGGAATTGGATGACTTCCTCACCCATGGTCATGATATCTTTCTTTGACTAACCCACTTGATCAGCCTGGGTTAAGATGTAAAGCTGGATTTCATTGGCGTACTAATCATACCTATCCATAAACTGCTGGATGACCTCCCCCAGTGTTTTCATTTAGATTTGAAGAGAAGTAGAAAAAGTGCCTGGCCCTGTGGCACTCCACACTCAAAGGGCCCTGGCTCAACCTTTTCCTGCCCACCAACA
Source organism: Liasis olivaceus (assembly GCA_030867105.1). Taxonomy (NCBI): domain Eukaryota; kingdom Metazoa; phylum Chordata; class Lepidosauria; order Squamata; family Pythonidae; genus Liasis; species Liasis olivaceus. Next base: position 69,249,052 of record CM061349.1, read on the forward strand.
GCAACTGGAACCCTCCTCTCAGAAAGGAGGAAAACACAGCAAAACAGTGACCCTCTCTTCTGCCTCTTCTGAGGCAGTCCAGGAAAATCCCATGGTTAATGATGTCAAAAGCCACTGAGAGGTCAGGCAATACTCCCCACCTGTTCTCACCAAATGCCATTCTCAAGCAAGACCAATGCACTGAATGTATGCCTAAAACGTAAGTGGAAAGGATCCAGATTTCTTCCAGGGCTTTGTGCAAATGCAGCCCCACCATTTATTCTATAATCTTTCTCCCAAAAGGGAGGTTGGAGACAGGTCAATAGTTGTCAAGTATTCTTGGGTCAAGTTTTTTTTTGGGGGGGGGGGAAATGCACTACTGTGGAAGGAGGCACCATTCCCTCACCAAGAATTCATTGACTATAAAGCCTCCATATGGAGGTAGACATTTTTTTGCTTGGGCCCTTCTGTGGAAGTCCAGCTACACTTAAAAACAAGCATTCCAGTGACACCCACTCCCCAGTCAAGGGTCCCAGACTCAGCGTAAGGGCAGGTCATACTTGCCTTGGCTTGGTCAGCAACTTTGCCAAAAAGTGAGATTGGCATGGCAGATCTGATTATGCCCTCTTTATCTGAGTCACAGTCAAAGCCCAGTTTGTAACTCAGAATGAAAGTCTTGACAGTGATATTTTTATTTAACAACAGCAGCAGCAGCAGCAACTTTGGATGAACAGATAGACAGGATGCCCTGGTCTAATGTACGCCCCAGTCACCAGATACATCAACATTTATCTATTCTTCAACTGCTTGTAATTTGCATATACATTTTTCATGTGCACTGATAACTACTTTTATGCTTGCAAAAGCAAACATTTCAGAAATGGGTATTTTATGGAAGGTTTGTACCTCCCAAAAATACCTATTTTTGAAATGTTTTGCTTTTATAGAAAAATGTTTTAATATTAAACATGTCTTCACACTTGCTTGAAAACTGCCCAAATCTAAAACATTTTGCCAAAAGTCCATATAGCACTACCATGGTATGGGTTAGGAACAGAGGATCTGTTTCAAACTGAGAATGAACTGAAGTCTGCTGGGGTATCTTGGGTGTGTGTTTGTGTGTGTGGCAGCCATGGAAGGATCACAACACAAAATGAGAAGTGCTGTCCTCCGTATGCATGCAGCTCTTGATGCGCACCACTTACCTAGAGCCACACACTCCATTCACATACACACACAGGCTGCATTTCCTCTTCCAACTGATGCAAGGGCATTGCAAACTTTTTGTTCTGGTAGTTTTTCAGAGGCAAAGCTATAGCTTAGTGATAGAGCATAGGCTTTGCATACAAAAGACCTCTGACTGAAACTTAGACCGAGGATAAGAAGAGCTAGGATTCCAGCTGGACACACCAGAGAGCCACTGGCAGTCCATATACTGACCCTCAGTCCCTGAATGTTATGAACCACTGTCAGTTGTGTATAAGGAAGCTTCTGATGTTCCTGTTGCCCCTCCTGCAGTACTTTTTCTATTTTCTCCTTACAGGTAGTAAGAAGAAAATCCGATTGTACCAATTTCTTCTCGACCTGCTTCGGAGCGGAGATATGAAGGATAGCATCTGGTGGGTGGATAAGGAAAAAGGCACATTCCAGTTCTCCTCTAAGCACAAAGAAGCACTGGCTCACCGCTGGGGCATTCAGAAAGGCAACCGCAAGAAAATGACCTACCAGAAGATGGCACGGGCATTGCGAAATTACGGGAAGACTGGAGAGGTCAAGAAAGTCAAGAAGAAGCTCACGTATCAGTTTAGTGGTGAGGTGATGGGAAGGAGCAGCATTGATAGAAAAAGCTATCCTCTCTGAATGAGAGTCCAGGACCCCCCAAAAGCCAAATCACAGAGACAAATATGGGTTGGACTTAGCAACAGAGTTGCTATAACATCTTCTATTATGCTTCCCAGGCCCTCATTTTTACCTTATCGAGGCTTTCAACAACCATCTTCTCTGGTACGAATTCCTTTTTCAGCTTTGACATTCCTACAGGTTATTTTTGCATCTATACAACAAGCTGGACACAGTAGGGATTTTTTTTAAAGAGAGAAATATATAGGTATGTTCTTTTCAGAAAGTATTTGATTGTGCTGTAATTAAAACACATAGCCAATGAAGTGTTTTTCTTTCACACAGTACTAGTTCACTTTCAGAGACTGCCTTAGCCTACAGCTTTTAAACTAGCATTAATAAAGGCTCTGCTTATATTTCTCTATGGCTAGAGAGAAATCTGCAGACCTTGGAATCATATCATATTGTGCAAGTATTAATAACATTAAATATTTAATAAAATCAGATATAATGAAATCATATCTTCTGCATTAATCCAAATATCTTAGCTGTTTTTGACTCATCTTAGAAATAGATCTCTCCAAGCCCAAAAAGAACTGGGGGGGAGGGCTTCCTAATCCAAATCATGTGATTACCATTGAGCTACGGGACCTACTTTTCTTGTGCAATAGATACTTCACGGTTTTCCTGGGCACAGGAACAATAAGCACAGAAACAACAGCATGGACTGCTACTGTTTCCCAACAGTGAGACTGAACTATTTCTTCCTTCTGATCTTCTAAGCTGCTGCTTCATAGTGATATAAAAATTTTACATTGCTTCTGCTTCTATTTGTAAAGCAGAGTTAGAGAACTCTCTGTAGTTAGAGAACCATATATGCAGGATAGAAGAAGGATACCAATGGTAAATAATGTTGACCCTTGCAGATAAAGGGTCTCGGTCATAAGTGTCCATTATAAACCCCAGTGACATCATGAGGTTGTGATGTAAGTAATATGAGTTATGCACTTAATTATCCCATGCAATGTCACCAGTACATAGTTGAGACCCATGGTCTCAGTACAATTTTCTTTTCTCCATCCAGAGGATTACATATTCACCCTACCCTCAAATTGCTGAGCTTGGTCATATTGATCATAGGGAGCCACATTGTAGGCATGGCTTCCCTCAACCAACACAATGTTCTTCCAGGTAAGAGAATGTTGTGAAAGCCATCATCCTGTTCCCAAAGCATTGAGATCATGGCTCTTAGCCATCCCCAGGATCCTATCTCCTCCTTCCCACATATGGTTGCTTCGGTGGGGGAGAGAACAGACCTCCTTCCATCACAAAAGTGCAAAGAGGCAGATAGGTGACATTTCCCCCATTCATTCCAAGTACCAAGAGAGGTTGCTTCTCTCTACCTCTGAAAAAATTATGAGGAGAGGATTTGCTTTGAGAAGCCTTTTTCTGAGCTTAATTCCTCAGCAGTTATCAATTCTTTATGAAGAAATAGAACCAAAAAAAAAATATTTTTAACTTTTTTTACAGTAAAAAAATAAGAATCTCTGTGCTATTTACTTCCTGTTCAGTTCCTGTAAGAGCTCATTAACATTGCTTAATTTCACTGTATAACTAAAATGAAATTTTGGAATGGGTCTTTTCATCTATTTCATGTGATGCCTATAGCACTGTTAGTATGCATGCTATAGTTCAATTTGTAACATATTATTTCATGACAAGCCTGAAAAACAAGCTAATAGTATCAGACAAAGAACTACAATTTGGAAAAGAACTTGAAGTGAAATGAGGAGATTTTTGTTTGCACGTGTTTTTAAATGTATAATTTAATTCTCATTTCAATTCCAAAGTGGTTTTCTCTTCCATGTTTTTCAAAAACAATTGTTTCTAAAAATGTTAGAATTGTGACTGGTTGAGAATTCCCACTTGTTTGAGCACTTCCAGCCCACAGCTGTGAAGAGAATCCATGGTTTATCCAGCTGCAGTTTTCAATCATTCCATTAAAATTCTGTAATTCTGACCCATCCGTTCCTTATTGTTGCACACACATTCCATTCCAGCTACATTCAAAAGCTCCCCCTTTTGGCTTAAGGGAAGCAGCAGAGTCCTGATATTGACCAAAATATTGTACAAAAATGTCATTTAGAGCTAGGCCCTTTCCTCATGTGGGAGCTGTGCCGATCTAAGATCAGCACTACCCTCCTGTGTCCCCACAACATTGTGGGGCTTATGAAGTCAATCCAATTAGCAATTGGCCTGGTTCCTATGGCAGGAAAAAGGCTGTAAAGAGAATTTTGCAGCCATTCCTCTAAAGCTGTGGAGCAGTTGGTTGCCTGTTGACAGGAACTTCCACCTCAGCCCAACTCCTGGAACTTGTGATGAGGGAGGGGCACCAGCTAGCCGCTGATTTAGCATTCTCCCATACAGGGGGATGTGGCTAAAGCGGTGTTGTCCAAACTTGGCCACTTTAAGATGAGTGGACTTCAACTCCCAGAATTCCCCAGGCAGCCACGCTGGCTGGGGAATTCTGGGAGTTGAAGTCCACTCATCTTAAAGTGGCCACGTTTGGACAACACTGGGCTAAAGGAAGCTAAGGTGAGGGCATTTGCTAAGTGCCACCCAGCAATATAAAAATACTGGTGACATTTGGGGATAGCATGAAGCCAGCATCATGCAGTTGGGGTGTTAATTTTTGTGTGTTTGTGTGTGTTTTGGCCAGTTTAAACATTTCATCAAAAGAACAAGAAGTGACCGTGTTTTAGCCTTTCTGAAAAAGAGTCCTACATATTATGATAGATTACATGTTGTATGTGAGTCAACAGTTTGAGACTTTTCCAAAAAAGCCAAACACTCTGCTGGGTTGCAGGCACACTGCATGCAGGATACAGGAACTGTGACAGTTTTGTGACAGAATAGGCCGAACCCCTTTGAAGCAAGGGCCTCCTTTCATCTTATTTTTATCAAGGTTATTTAAGTAATTACCAGAATATCGATGATAACTCGCAATACAAGCATAGAGAAAGCTGATGTAGTCCTTTTGCATTTTTTGACTACATTGAAAACAAAAACTGGAGATATTGGTCGGTAATATTACAAACCACTATCGATATGAGCAACTGTAACCAATCCCTCCCCTATAAATGGCTTAATTACAGGGACCTGGAAAATCTTCTGGATGGCTGCACTGTCCAAAAGGGAGGAAAGGAGGTTTATATTCAGTTTTAACTAGCTTTGTTTAGGAGCATGCTCAGGGCACATCTGGATAAAGACCAAAAGAAAAAAGGTCCCAGAAAGCTATTGCTTCATTTCTGTTGAGGTGGCCGTGTGTTCTGCTACCCAGAGGACAGCTCTCTCTCTCTCTCTCTCTCTCTCTCTCTCTCTCTCCTCTCTCACACACACACACACACACACACACACAGTTGCTCTCTCTTCTCCCTCCCCCCAGCCCCCCTCCCCTCTCCCCCGGTTTGGACACTGTTCCTCATATGAAAAACCACAAGAAGAAAGAGCAGGGCTCTGATCTTTCTCCCTCAACAAAAAAATTCCCAGACAGCAGGTGGAACTGACACACAATCACACAAGTGACAGTGTATTGTAGTCCCCATACTCCTGGGGATGGTTTCTAATGGAAAAGGGGAGTAGACATTTTACAAATAAATATTAATAAACAAACAGTCTGGTGTTTGTGGGTACCAGTGTACTTGCTAACACCTCCCTTAATGCCAGGGGCCACCATGAATACCCAGTCAAGACTGCCCCCTTGCCTCTTTTAACCCCCTCTGCTTAATGCTGCCAGCTTCCCTATCCCACCTGACTTATTTTTATCACTCACTTCTTTAAAAATGAAATAAATGGGACCTAGCATGCTGCAAAGCCAAGTGCCAACCCTTAGCCTCATTTTTATTTCCAAGAATGCCTCTTAGGCCACATAGCTATTCCTAAAAATGGGCAGCTGTAGTCTAGTGCTTTGTTTAGAAGTATGCCTAGCAGAAAGAAACAAAAAACAAAGATGAGCTGAAGTGGTATCAATCATCCTGAGGGACAGAGGGTGGCTGGGAGCAACCTTACTTAACAGCCATGAGATAAATGGATGGTTCACAATGCCCTTCGCTCACCATAGAAGCCATGGTCTGAATGGGGGAGCCACCCATGGCAGACATTTTGTGATAGTGGCCAAGATATGTTCTCTAATTTTCAATGTGCTCCTTGGCCAAAAAAGGTTGATTGTCATGATATCTAATCCTGGTAGTAGCAGAACCATGTACTTATAGGGACTTATGGAATAGATTGTGATCATCCTTTTCAGGGCTATTTCAGCCTCCTTCCCTGAATTCTCAGCTGTCCTTAAAAAAACTTTCTCAGTTGTTTTGCTGTGAAAACATATGGACAAGCATACTTACTGCTTAGTAAGTAAATCTGCTCCTAGACCTCAAAAATGAGCACCAAGAACAGATTAAGTTGCTATAAAAACATAAGACTAAGCATGATCAGCTGCTAGTATCCACAGTCCAAGCAGCTATTGAATGGAGGAACAGGTTCTAATAAAAAAGAAATTGGTACCTTTGACATTTCTGCATAGGATTTGGATCACCGGGATGTGTACAGAATACTTTCTACTTCAGAAATCTGATTTCCTAAGTTACAAATGCAATAGATATGACGTAAAACTATAAAAAACAAAACCCACACCCCACCAATACTGTCAGGGCATGCCACTGTATATAAACAGAGAGCAAACCCCATTCCATTCTAGCACTGAAGATGTTACCTAGCCGGGTAACAAAACGTTTGCAAGAAAACAACCAAGCTCAGAGGACCTCAAGGACTCCACATAAAGCTATTTTGAAAACTTTACATATTAAAGAAATACATTCATAAAGCAACTTACTTATTGAAGGAAGTTGTGGGGTGCAAGTTGCTTCCAGTTTTGTTTTGCTAATTATTTAAAAAGAATATTCAGTCATAATAGCAATTTGCGCAATTGAAAGGTAATCTCCAAGTAACAACTGGGTTATAGAATTTCCCAGGTCCAAAGTGAATATTAAGAAAGATGCTATATTCTTAGATCAAAAGCCTTAGCTGAGGATAAGGATTTCAGGATAATTTCATGTGGAATTCAGGCACTTCCATCCTGGCTTTGGATGGAAGTACATCCAAGGATGGCCGTACATCCTTGGGATCACATGCCATTGTCCTCTTTGGGCAACCAAACCAATTTCCTTTCAGCTCAGTTGCAGTACAGCTGAAATTGTCATACCCCAAAGTATTGTAGCGCTTCAGGGCAGGCCATTTTCCCCTTTCCAGGAGCTCTTACCTCAGCCTGCCTCCCACCTGAACTTAGAGCTCTGCAATAGTTTTTACAGGCAATCTGATTCCAATCTTAATCCTGTTTATTTACAATCCCTTTAAAAAAAAAACCCTATGTATCTTGATTTTCCCTCCTTATGTAAGCAGCATTTATTTTTCCCTCTCTGAGTGGAGCAGAAGTGAATAGATTTTTGTTATTCCAGGAGCTGTCATAGCTCAAGGAGTGGGACATTAACTGGTTAGCTGAAGGGAGCACTAATTGGCTCATGGTATTCCCTGCTTGGTCTCAGCATTCGTATGTCACCAGGGATGAAAGCAACTGCAAGTCTGACTTTACAATGCTTTGAAGAGTTGAGGGAGTAGAAACTACCATACAAGAGAGCTCTCAGTGGGACAATATTTCCTTAGTTCACCTGCAAATTTTCCATGGTGCAGATCTGAAAGTTGAGATCAAAATATGCCACTAATAGTTCCATAATTTTTTCATTAACAGAATCTGCCAAGTGGTCTATCTCAAACTTGTTACCACCACCACCATCACCATCACCTCCCATATGTACCACAAGTTTCTTTATGTTTCATAGAAAAGGCATAGAAAAATCCCAACCAAGGACTGGGAATAATTGTTGATAGCTTCTTCCAGAACATGAAATGAAAATGCAAAAATATTCATGAACTTGAATTGGGATGTGAAGAGTTTTCCCATGATGTGAAAAAACCCTTCAAACTGATGCTGGCTACATTCTTGTCATAGCGAAACAGCTTATTTACTTTGACGTCTTTGTTCTTTTCCTCTCACATTAGGAGGAATATTGCCAGGTGGTCATCATATAAGCTTTTAATTTATTTTCCTCCAGAAGTAGCCAAAAATCCTACATCATCATCTCACCTTGACAGTTTAAAAAAAATCCCTTGAAACTCACTGTTTAGCTGGTAATCCCAACATTTCCTTTACTGGTGGAACTGAATGAATTCTGAGGTTCCAGGTATCTCTCAAAGTTCATAAATGGCACTGCAGAATGGATAACATGGATTATCACTGCAATGCTGCCACCTGGTAGTCAGCAGCACAGTACCATTAGGAAAAGAGGAAAAATACTCTTCATTTCCCATGCCTTCTGAATGTGACATCAAGTCTAAGCTGACGAAATACAGCTGTGCACTAAAAAAGGCCAGTCCATTCTACTCCAGTTTTCAAACTTCCTATTTGCCCCTGCTGATTTTTGATTTGGGTTTATGAAGATATGCTCTAGAGCAGTGTTTCTCAACCTTGGCAACTTTAAGATATGAAGTCCACACATCTTAAAGTTGCCAAGGTTGAGAAACACTGCTCTAGAACTTTACTTCCCTATACTGATCAAAGTTAGTGGCAATTTGAAGGATAGTTCTGTTGTAACTGGGTAGCCCATAAAGGAATACTTTTGCAGAGCAGATTTGATACGTCATATGACATTGTTCCAAATGATAAGGTTCAGCCCAAATTAAAGTGGGAAAGATTTAAACACTTACTCTTCCGCTCCATTTCAATGAATGGGACTTACCAGTGCATAACTTCAGCTACATCTGTTCCTAGTGTTGGAATTTACACTGATATGTTGAGGTTTTATGTACATAATTGAAGACACAAATGACATGCCATGGAGACACAAGGACATCATTTTGGGCACTGGGGTGTGTGTAAGTCCTCCATTGAATGAACAGTAGGGCCTGTCTTGGATGGTTCACACTCTCTGACACATGGAACTCAGCTATATTTATCCTGGTGGAGGAATTCTGTCAAGTGCCTCTGTACTGTTGATAAGGTGGTGGTGCTGACAACAGAAGGGGAACAAGAGGGAGGAGCAGGAGGGGGCTTCTGAGTAGTATTTCTTTGGAGGGGGGTCTTGGAAGTCCTTCAGTCTCCTTGCAGTGCCATTCAGTGAAAGGATCCTTTCAACTCACAAGTCAACTAGAAGATGCCAGAACCTACAAAGAAACCAGGTAAGGCAATTGGAGAAAGAAAGAAAGAGTGTCACTTGCTCTAAACATAGAGATGGAGCAGCTCCCTTCATAATGCAGTGAAATAAGGTGCTTTAACAATAATGATACTGAAGAGAAAAATTAACCAGTGTTTCCTTTTGAAGTAAACAAACAGGAGTGTAATTCAAGGGTAATTAAATTAAAGTGGATTAGTTACTTTAAAATAGAGGGAGGCTATGTTCTAAATTCTTTATTTCTTTATCCCCTTCAAATTGCAGCTTGTGATTCTTTTCTGGAATTTTTGTGGGAGAAGATGTGACTCCCATTAGTTAGTTATTTTTCTCTGTCATGATTTTCCACGCAAGTATAAGTTTACAGGGGGATGAGAAAACGAGGTACAGTATTTAAGATGTAGTTTTGCTCAGTAAGATTAGTCATGGTAGTCACAGAAATCCATAAATAATGCTTTCCCCTCTCCTTTGAAAGACAATATGAGCATATGATAGTTCTCATCCAGAAAAGGTATTTTGATACCTTTTCTGAAAGACCACTTAAATTAGAATGAAAAAAGCCAAGTCATATTATTTCCTTTTTATATGTCTGCACCTGCAAAGACATACATGCTTCATTTCTAAAATTTAACCTTATTTAGAGATTAGTATTAATCTCTTATTAACAGTCTTCCTTAAGGTTGTATAATATTTCATGCTACAGTCTGACACAAGTTACTGGGGAACGGGTCCATTGCTGTGTTTGAATGTTATAAGTAATTAACTGATTGCTATATATATTTTAATCCGTTCAGTCGTGTCTGATCCTCAGAGACTGCCTGGACAAGCCCCTGCAGTTTTCTTGGCAAGGTGTTTCAGAAGTGGTTTGCCATTGCCTGCTTCCTAGGGCTGACAGAGAGTGACTGGCCCAAGGTCACCCAGATGGCTTTGTGCCTAAGTGGGACTAGAACTCACGGTCTCCCAGTTTCTAGCCTGATGCTTTAACCACTACACCAAACTGGCTCTCTGCTGTATATTTGCCAGGATATAAAACTAGTGATAGACCTTTTTCTCTGTTACAATCTCCTGTTATGTTGAGGAGTTTTCCGGTCATCCAATATCTGCTAGGTGCCTGATTTAAAAGATAGCTTTTCCCTATATTTTGTATGATTGTTTTTTCAATTCAGATATCTGTTCTAAGACACAGCATTCATTTGTTACGGAATATATAACTATGCAATCTTTATACGCAAGGTCACTTGGTGCACATCACATATGACTGCCTCAGATATTTTGCTTTTAAATTACATTCAGTATAAACATGACATGTAGCTCATGTCTCCAAATATATTTATATGGATTTGTCATGAAATATCATTTTCAGAGAGATTGATACTGATATAAAGAAATACCATTCTCATAAGTCATTGATATTGTCCGATATGTGACACGAAGATGGGATGAATGCAATGATCTGAAAGAAGTCCAGAAGAAAACAGAACACAGGAAATGTTTCACTCAATTATGGACTAGCAAATCAAGTGTCCAATTCTCTTCAAACTTCAAACCCATTTGCTATAGACAAAGATTCCAAAGATTTTTAATTTACATTATTGAAATGTTCTCTTTCAAGCTCTTCGGCACTACTGGGAAAGTTCACTGGCAATCATACAGCAAAAATAAGTACCCGGTGTCATCAGGAAAGATCTAAAATTTCCCAATCGTACAGGAGGAACTCAAAAAGGAAATTTTTAAAAAATGCATATGGAAATTATTTCTTGAATATTTGCATGATTTCTGTGTTTGGTGGAAGCAAGGATAGTTTGCAAAAAGGGAAAGATACAGAGAGATGTAGGGAATGGTTTGCTGGCAGTTAGATTTAGCTATATTTCCTTCTCCCTCCCCGCCACCCTTATCTCATGCCTTAATTCTTTTTCCTTATTGCTTTTTACTCTTTTCTGTGCTTTGGGTTCCGTTGCTTATCCCAGAAGACAATAGCGTATATATGTATGCTAGTGTGAATAGGATAAGAATTTCATGCAAAACCATGAATCCAAATTTAATATTGTTTAATATTATTTTATGATTGTTGAAGGAAGCAGTGGACTTGGTCTTGACTTTCAGTTCCCTTAGCTTAGCCTTCCACCATCTCTAAATACTTTGGACTGAAAACCCCATAATTAATAAGCTGCTGGACAGGAATTATGAGGCTTTAGTAGTACAATCAAAAGTTTAAATGATTTTAAAATAATTTCAAAATGCCTACATGAGTAAGAAAATGTTAATGTGATTCCAAGAGCACTACTGCCTAGGAGGTCATTCCAAGGACAAGCACTGCCATTTGGAAAGTCTTCTCTTTTGCCACTGATAAATGCACTTTAACAGGGGGGGCTTCATTAACTTAATGCCCTGATAGGTTAATATGTGAGGAGGCCTCTCTTCACATATCTGGCCCACAAATCCATTAAGGGCTTTATAAGCAAGTAGGATTGCTCCTTGAATTGGGCTTGGTAGTAAATAAGTAGTACAAATCCTGAAGTACAAATTTGGTATTAACTGAGCCAACATTCCTTAGCAGATATTTCTACCCACATCAGCCCTGGATTAACTATCAGGGCACCAAGGGAAGGGCAACATCACAGAGTTTTTTCCCCTAGCTATCATGACCTTAACTCTTTCACTGTCATACTCAACTTTAGTTTTCAGCACCTATTGATTCTTGTCAGTTAAGCAATGGAAGAGCTGAGAGGGCCATTGTCCGCCATTACGGCATCATTTGGCCTTAATCCAGCCCTGACCTACATACGTGAATAATCATAGTATTCTGCTTTGCTCAGTTAATATTGGATAGATTATTTCTCCAAATCACTGCCTATAAGTAGAATAGAGGATTTATGCAAGCCATTTTTGGTCAGGGCTAAAAACCTCTTTGGATGTGTTTTCCTAGAAAATCTAACATGTGATTAGATTAGAACCTCAAAGATGTAAGATCTCTTCTAGCAAGAAGACTCATGATGATTAGGCTGAAATCTGTAAGGAGTTAAAAATCAGGACCTTGCAAATGTAGAAGCAACAACCTAGCAATTGCTCCTTAGGAAGCAGAGTGACATTAAACTGATGAGAATGCCATTTGCTAGTAATCATCAATGCTTGAGAAGAAGTAAGAGGTAAGATATTTGCCTTGTCCCAATCATATCTTGTGATCTCAAGTATGATGAAATCCATGTAATCTTTTGCATTCTCCAAAATTCTGCTATTGTGGTGTCCTTCCTCTTTGGTTTCAGTGATAATCCTGAACAAACACATTGAAGTGATTGATTTGTAAAGGAATGGAATTGTAGGTATACTAGGAATATAGTGTTATGGGAAGAAAACCTAAAATAGGTACATTTCCATATTTGTTGGTAGCACTATTTGTAGGGGAAGGCAAGGGTGGTCAGAGTGACAAAAGCAGCATGGTGGTATTGCAATACAAGCCCTGTCCCTTTTTTACACATGTTGCAAAAAGGGTGGAGCTTCTGGTGCAATTCCCTTCACTGGATAATAAGAGAAAAGGGTTAGGTGTAAATAAAATTAATGTTAGGGGTATGACACTTTTGTAGTGTAAGGAGTTGAACTCATCTGTATGACTGGAGGCCTATAAAAAGGATGAATGACCTTCATGAAATACAGCGTGTGTGTTTAGTTGTTACGGGGTCGTAATTAACCCTTAGCAATGCTAACAGTGGAAGCACCTGGCAGATCTTGTTTGGGCTGGGAAGACAACTAAGGTCAGCATTTGAATAGGAGATCTCTGGGGAATACCAAAGCTGTAGGCTAGAGTCAAAGGCCAAAAGAAGTCCCAGAAGACAATGGTAAACCACTTCCATGCTCAACAGCATCCACAGGCTCCTCCACCTTTTCTCAGAATGATTAAAGCTGTATCATGCCACAAGCTCTGCTTTTTTTGGTCATACATTTGGCCAAAGGGACAGGGCTTCAGTCAAGACAACATGACACTGCCTGCGTCACTCTGATCCCCACCACCCACCCCAGTTGCCACTGCCAGGACTCAAGTTCAGGAGAGACCTGACTTTAGTAATGTTGACAGCCTTCTGGAATAGTTTCGGGGGGTTGTTTTGTTGTGTTTAGGATACTGACCACTCTTGATTCCGTTGCCATAGTGTTGAGCTTATTTACATGTCAGACTGTCTTGCATGTCGGAATGAAAATATATAATTATAATCATAAATTAAATTTATATGTCACGACTTCCAGCAACACTGGGTGGTTATATCTATACAGATACGGATATTGGAAGTGATGATTTGATGATACTTCTAATTGTCCATTATATCTGGAACAATTGCAGAATCAAAATGGGGAAGCAGGAAAGAAGGTAGCCCAAGCACTGAACAATTTACAGTTATTCAGGTGGTGTGCCCATACAAAATGTGGACCTTAAATTGTATTCAGCAAGAGACTTTGAACTTCCAGGAGAAAACCATTTGCTAAATACAAGTAACAGGGATGACTACAGGACTAGGAAAAGCAGTGGCAAACACAATTTTTACAAGATCACTTGCACTGTAGGAGCTGAAATAGTAGTAGTAGTAGTAGCAGTATTTTCAAATTTATAAAGCTACACAACTCTATAAAGATTCTAGGCAGCATGCAACGTGAAAAATGGCACGAGACAATATCAGAATGAAAAAACAATGCATGTACAAAAGAGGAAAAAACCCACACTCAAACTAATCTGTAAAATCATATAGAGACTTGCCACTAATCCTAACCCAAGGCCTGGGGGAAAAGCCAAGTTTTTAATAGCCTCTTAAATACTGTCAGAGTAGAGGCCATATAGACCTGGTGCGGGGGGGCGGGGGGAGACATAGCATATGATGTTTAATGGGGGGACTTCAATGAGATCATTTAAAATGATTTTGTAAACTGAGTCAGCATGCCTTTTTTTCATAATGTTGAAAATATAACTTTAGCAGTACTAAGCATCCTTTTAAATGTAAATCTGTAAGTACTAGGGCAAAATAACTATAACTATTCTACACATTAGTGGACTTGTGTAGATGTAGACAGATGTACGGAACCATTATATACAAAGGGTTATAAAGGCAGGCTTGGCGTGCACGCCTTACTGATGGTCTTTTGCTCATGTTACTGGAATTTATAGCTTCAGCTGCTCTAGGGGAAGAAGAATGTAAGATTGTAAGACATTGCAACTTGGGATCAAGGGAGAGCTAAGCCTGTTAATGCAGCAAGTGGCCTTTCCTCTTTACAGCTAGGAAATTTACAGTAACTTTAAATATAGTTCCAGAGCAAAACATTGACAAATTCCCTCACTGATGTAGCTGAAGCTTCTAACTGCACAAGCCTAACTCATTTCCATTTACTTCATTGAAGGGGAGGAAAATAACATGTCAGAAGTAGAAAATCAGCTAAGGAAAAATGATTGTTTATGTGTTATCTCTGTGCTAAGTATAACATATAAAACTGATAGCAAGAATAATGTCTAAAACTGATGGGGGTGGGGGATTCTGGCTCTAAAATGTGAGATCTCTGAATCTCTCAAACTTTATAACTCTTAAAAGAAATTATTATGTCTTGTTAAGTGGAAGACCAGAGTTGTTCTGGTGATAAATGATAGGTGGGGAGCACCCTACTCAATTGCTATGTTTGAAAAGCTACTGAGGGACCATGCTTTGACTACAATTGAAGGAATCAAAGAATAGATCTGAAAGGCTTAAATGAAGGACTTCCCCCCCCCCCCTTCCTCCCTCCCTCCCTTCCTTCCTCATATCATGATTCCAAGAACAAGATGAAATATTCCAGTGGCAGACGTTGTCATTGAGGATTTATCTATGTTATCCAATGCCCTGTTCCTAGAACTGGCCATCAACCATTTTTGCAGGACAGGAACAGATGACATTGTTCTTTAATCACCCCTCTCCCATGGCCTATGTGACCACAATAAAAAATATTGTGTTCCCTTATGGTCCCTTGACTCTTCTGTCTGGGCTGGTGAGGTTAACAGGTAGGCCAATTAACATCCAGTTTAAGGACAACCCATATTTAAGAACGGAGCCTATTGTAGCAAAATGTGAGTTAAATACACAATGGTTTGAGTTAATTCTACAATACTACTTATACAGTATTATGCAATAATGCTGTTCTGGCTTACGTACAAATTTGACTTAAGGAAAGACTTGGGAACAGAACTTGTTTTTTAACCGGGGACTACCTGTACTTTCTTACATGCTTACCCCAGCAGTTCCTCAGCTACTTCACAGAGGAAGGAATGTTCCTCATTTCTTTTTCAGATTTCCTTCAAGAAAGTCTTTTGCTGCATAGATATCAAGTTACCTCAATGGCACAGCAGTTAGAATGCTTGTTTTGTATGCAGAATGTTCCTGGGTTCAAAACCAACAAGAAATGCTTTATTTTAAATGCTTTTTTTTTTCTCTCCCTGACATCCTTGTTTTTTTTTGAGCTTTTCCTTTTAATAAGAAAAAGAAACAGGCACCCCTGGACTTATTTAAAAAACAACGTCCAGGGGAAAATTGGAATGTCAGGGAAAGAAAAATATATATTTTAAAAAATATACTTTGCTGGTTTTTCTGAATATGAAACAAGCCTTCTACCTGCTGTGCCATTGATGCAGCATTGCAACAGAAGCTGTAAAAACCTTCTGGAAGGCACGAAGAGAATTTTTATTTTAAATTTAATTCTTGTGCCCGCACATAGCTGCATTTTGATGCATTAACTTTAGCATATATAAATTTAATTTATTTTATACATATAATATATATGTATATATTTACACAGACCATTGCTTTCCTGAACAGAAACTTGAGAGTAGCAGGGGGAATATCCAATAAAAGGAGATAGTAGCCCTGGATCTTTTTTAAGATGTCGCCAAACCATCTTAGTCCAGCCAGGTTTATCTTAAGCTGGGTTGGATTTAAATTGCCATGAGCACAAGATAGGAGCCACTTAAAAGGGCAGTGTGGATATGCTCTTTGACTTTGAAGTGTTACAGGCTCCATTGTTGACAAACCATTAAAGTATTTATGGATGATTTGAAGGCTAACAGGGTGAGTGACAACAACTGGGCATTACAAAGCTATCCCTCTAAATCTTTTTATCCCTCATGCTATGGTGGGAGAAGACAAGCAGTACGTGTTTGTCTTGCACTCATTTTCCAAACTGGCTTGACTTCCAAGAATACTGTAATCCAGTCATTTAAGATATATGTCAATGTTGGGTCTTCATTTGCTACCTAAAACAGAAAAATTGTTTAGTGTTGGAAGATCCACTTCTCTACGTATTGTCTCATTATGCCTTCTCAATGACTGTCCCCCAAGGACAATAGATACAGTATGCATTGCCCACCTCATTGCCTTGACTTCTTTTCATCCCCCCTTTTTTAGGTATAGCATGCCTCTAATTGGTTGGACTGATATTCTCAGGGCTGGCATCACTTCCTACTCCTTCTCATTACTGTCACCTCTCTGGTAATTGCATAGATACTACACCATCTCCATCTGGTCTTGCAGTTCGACAACCTGTCATTATTTTACTTTGAATACTGCTACTGTATATCAAGCATGTTGGCTTTCTATCTAAATGTATTTTCCTAATAAAGGGCTTCTTCTTTTTTAAAAAAAGTCAAGCACCAGTCTCCAGAAATCCTTTAGTGAAATGCTGTGTTGTTTCCTCTGTATGTATATTCTGCTCCATAAATTTCCTCTGATATCTAGAGAGACTGGTATTCACTTCAATACAGCGCAGGTTTTCCATTTAATTTTTTAAACCTGCATTTCCTTTTTTCAGAATCCAAGAGATTAAAAGTGAAGTTACTCTACATATAATCTTCTAGATATCATATGTATCAGCAATGAAAAGAGAAAAACATAGAAAGTCCACCAAGCATGATGAAATGTCCCTTCATGCTGTTCACATTTCCAACATACATTTGAAATGCCTTTATACATTCTAGACAATTTCCCTGGTGTCATGTACCAACGATACATCATTTTATAAAGTTTCTCTTTGAAGTTTTACAGGCTCCATTGTTGACAAACCATTAACGTAGGTAGGTAGGTGGGGGCATTCCATGAACACATCTACTGTAGGTGAGTTAAAGGCAAATATAACCTACACCCACAATGTTATTTTGTAATATTTTTTAAAATTTAATTTTATAAAATTTTAAAAACATAACAGCTAAATAAACTTATTAGTTTGGATTACTGTATACAAACTTTACTAGCAATGTATCTATATGATACTACTATATAAAAGATTATCCAATTAAATCTAACTTATCATTAAAAGAGCTGAGAAAAAGTTATATATAATTATATAAAAAGAGTGAGGAAAAAAAAAGGAAAAACACAATACTAAACTACCTAAGAAGAAAAACATAAAACCTTGAAGGAGCAAATAACAAAACTAAAAAAAAAAATAATTATGTAATGTGAAATATTTTGAGAAAAGGCCATTTGAAGAAAGAAAAATAACAAAATATATCAAGCTATTAACATTGTATAACTATCTTCAATTTCAACATCATGATTCAATTTTTGAACTATGAATTAAACCTAGACACAATTTATTGTCTGGCTTTGCCTCTTGTTTGATACAAAGCTATTCAAAGTCTGAGTTGATAGATTTTGCTAAGCAAACTTTTAAAGTTTGGGACAGAAGCATTCTCCCATGAGTGCATAATCTCCTTTTTTTTTTTTTTTTTTGCAACAATCTAGGCACACTATAGCCAAAGTTCTTCATATATTGGAAGATTCCAGATCTCTGGAATATAGTATTACAAAATACACCTCTAGCCCAAAAATACCTCTCAACCTGATCTGCCTTCCAAGAACCTGGTTCACCATAGTGATAATATCTAACCAATAAGAAATTGCATGAGGACACAACCATAATATATGTACCAAAATCCCTTTGAGTTTATTATATAACCAGCATAAAAAGGGTAGGAGGCAACCTTTTATAAACTTTCTTTGAGGAGTCCAACAGACTCTAAAGATGATTTTTTTGCTGAACTAAATGAGATTTCAGGTAATAAGAAATGTATCTAATATTCCTTATATCTTAATGCCATTGACATTAGGTAATATGGAATATCCCTTCTTCTTCTTTTTTGTATATTGTCCACATTTATTTTGATTTTTTAAAAACAAGAATTGGATTAATAAATTGTCAGTTTAGTTTCAGTAAAGGGCTTCTCCAGCATAATACTTCTGGAGGCTCAGGGACCTAAAGTGCTTTGAAAACAACTAGCACATACAGCTGGTGTTTTAACTGTATGTATTGTCATTTATAGCTAATTTGCATTCCTTCTGTAAAATCTCAAAAATTTTAAAAGTATCATTAGTTGACAGTTGATTAAGGGGAACAATCTGATTATGAACCCTTCTTTTCCCAAAAGAGATATTCCCAGCCATTTTTAAATAAGAATTGCTCCAAAGTCTCAATTTTTCATGAGAAGAAAAATCAAATTAAGATGTTCTATCCAACGAGGCCCAAATAAGTCTACATTTTGGTTGATCCTACCTAATGTATTACACAAACCAGACTACCAAAAGATCTTATTAGAAACTGAAGGACTAATTGGTACCTTTATTTAACTTCCTTATGCACTTGGGTACCCATCTTGTATTTAAACCCAGACAGTACAGTTTTGCATAATAAATCAATGATGCTTGCTTCTCCTGTCCCAAGGATCAATGTCATTACCCAATTAATATGATCCTTTGCACTTCCTCCCACCAATTATCACACATCCCTATGTACAAAGCAGGCTGGGATTAGTAGTTTATGAAAGAGCATATTACATAGAGAAAGAAAGCTCTCTTTACCTCAGATGAAAAGTCCTAGTTTAACTGCACAAGCACAGCCTATGTAGGTTACAAAAAACAGCTTGGACTAGAAAATCCTGGTCAGAAATTACATTTTTTCTTCCAACATTGATTTTGATTGCTTTTAGCAAATCTCACCAAGATTCTCAGAAGGTTTCATAGTGCAATTGATTCGTGTCATTGTACCTACTAACCAACAGTACATTCAGGAAGCAGCATATTTCACCAACCAGAGTCTCTGAATGATTTCTAATGTATCCTTCAGAGAGCACAATATAGTACCTTTATTGTCACAAAAACAGGGATCGCTGAGGCCAAGTCTAGCTTTTTCTAGTAGGATCATTGTTGACCTGCTAATCTAAACTGATAGGAATTCTAGCTGCTAGAGAGGGACAAAACATTTCAGTGGAAAGGAAATACCAGTGGCCTTCCTGTTTTCAGGCTTCTAAGTGGGTTGCCTAAACAACAGATAGTTGAGATAAAAATGGAGCTAGAATCAGTATTCAATCAAGGTGCATGTAATATTCTGATCCTAAATTGAGTAAGAGAATTTGTGATAACCTTTTCCAGTTCTAAAGGTCAATGTCTGTAAAAATATCACAAGTGGTATCGATAAGAGGGACTGGAAAACCGGGTAGACCATTTTGTATTTTTCAGTCCTGTTTGTCCTCCCTTTAGCTTCAGCATTCATCAAGAAACCAAAGACAAGAGATGTCTCAGCAGGAGGCACTGCTGTTTTTGAAGCAGAGACGGAGAAGTCGGGCATCAAGGTGAAGTGGCAGCAAAACGGTGTAGAACTTACCACAAGCGAGAAGTTTGTCATCCAATCAGAGGGGAATAAGCACTCCTTGACCATTAATAATGTTGGAAAAGAGGATGATGCCACTTATGCTGCGATTGCTGGAAGTTCCAAGGTCAAATTTGAACTTAAAGTGAAAGAACCAGGTAAACTAGGACTCCAAAGGATGCAAACTTCTGTTCTGTTTCAGTCCATCACCACTGTGATGCACAACCTTTCTTCAAAGACATTTAAGACAAATTATAGAGCCAATAAAACAGGGGTGTTCCCAGGAGGCAGTAAAAACAGGTCAAGATGGCAGCCATCACCATGCAATTGAAGCCCTGCCCTTTTTTTGTGTGATGCCCCTGCAGACATCCCTGCCATAAACCAAAAACAGCCATGCTACCCATGAGGACAAAAAAACAAAAACAAAAACCATGGCTTAAAATAGAGCATGGGTATTCCCCTTGTATTTGGACTATTTCTTTTTTGTCAGCTGAAATCTAATTTGGGAATCACTAGGCTAAATGGCATGACAATAGAACAATAGTTTGGATTCAGCACAAACCTCCCACAGGCAGACAAGTCATTTCTGTATTTGCAAGGCATTTGAACAAGCAGAGCTTTTCATTGATTAGATGGGGAAGAGGCAGTCCATCTCAAACCCATTTACTTGGGTTCCCATCCAGAACAGTGAAGCTTCGGGGGTGGGGGGTGGGATTTGTAAGATTCAATTCAATTTATTAAAAATGAAAAATAAGTTCTGCAAAAAAAAGTTCATAAATTATCATAGAATGTAGGTTTTGGAAGGGATCTTGACGATCATTTGGTCCAGTCTCCTGCCCAGTAGAGGAATCTACTATTACAGCATCCAACCTCCATTTCCATTCTTCCAGTGAAGAATGGAAGTGAAGCCCACCACCTTCTGAGGCAGGCTGGTCCACAGTTGAGTATCTCTTGCTGTTAGAAAATTCTTCCTGATATCCATTCAAAATCCATTGTTTCTGTTTTGCATTCTTGAACAATACTTAACAAGTCTACCCCATCTTCTATCTGACAGCTCTTCTGATACTTGAAGACAGCTATTGTGTCTCTCCTGTCCAGGCTAAATATACCAGACTCTTCCAATTGTTTTCCTACATTTTTCTTTCCAGACCTTTTATCAACTTGCTTGCTCTAACTTGGACATGCTCCAGTTTGTCCTTGTCCTTCCTAAAGTGTGATTCTTAGAACTGGATGCAATATTCTAGGTGTGCATTGAGCAATGCACACTAGAGAGGTACACTGACTTTCTTTGATCTTGACATGTTACTTCATACTTCTGCAAGAAAAGAAAGGATTTGTTTGCTTGGGTTTTTTCAGCTGCATCAGATTGTTATTTATGTTTAGCTTGTGATCCATCAGGACCCTCAGATCCTTTTTGCATGTTCCACTGTCATGTATGACCTCCTAATTGTCCTACGCACATGCCTTTTATTTTATTTCTCCTTCCCAAAGGTAAAACTTCCCATTTGCTCCTACTGAAATTCAACTTGTTGGTCTCTGCTCAGCTTGTCAAGATCCTCTTGCATCTGGGTAGTGTCCTATGAGGTGCTTGCTATTCCCCCCAATGAAAATTTGATCATTATATTTTTTAACCCCTCATTCAAATAATCTATACATATAGTGAACAGCATAGGATCTAAAACAGAGTCCTGAGGAATAGCAAACCATGTGTTCTTTTCTATATAGTATATAGTACATTCCCCCACAATACTATAATTTTTGTTAACCTTTCCTTGTATTCTTATTAAAATGATTTTGACTGGATCCTTGTGCTCATATTCTTGTGTGCACTTTCTTCATGTATACATGAATATATTTCATTTTCTTGGTATTGAATATAATCTTCATTTTGCCAGTATAATCTTTCATATTCCCATGATGTGCTGTAAACTTTCATTAAAAACAATTCTCCTATGTTGTCTTCCTTTTTAGAAAAGATGGGAGAGGTTCCTCCCCCTGAAGTTTCTTCTGATCAACCAACAGTCTCAGATATACTTACTGTACCAGATGCTGGACCTACAGATGCTGGACCTAAAGAGGCTGGAACTACAGATGATAGCAAAGTCTCAAAAGGTAAAAACAGTAATAGGCATGAAGATTAATCTGATAATAACTATAAGAAAATAATATTTACTATCAACAAAGAGAATAAAAATGAAAAGCCCACTTCATGTGGCTTGACAAACTATTTTGCCTATCATTTGTTCTGTAGTATATGCAGCCAAAATACTACAAAATTTTATTCCTGATGAGAAACTACGCATACACTTCAACCAACTCTATGTTCTCATGCCTATGCCTGGAAAATTAGTATTTTTTTCCCCTTTGGGGGATATCAAAACAAAAAGTTGTTTTATATCAGTCCAAGCCATTGGTCTGTTTAGTTCAATACCACTGCCACTGGCTATCAACAATTTGAACAAGAATACAACCTAGAGATTCAAAATATAAAGCTGGGGCTTTTCATATGAAACGTAGATGCTCTACTTCTTAGCTCTAGTCCTTCCTTATCTCTCAGATCATTTGCCGAATATATACCGGTTTATGCAGATCTGCTATAGAGCACAACAGGAGAGTAGCTAGTGATTGTACAACTATTACCAGTTCCCAGTAAGCAATTTACTTCGATAAACACGTGAGTTAAATACAGGTCTTCTGAGTATCTGCTGCTATCCCATCTAGCTGAACTCTGCTCCCTGCTCTAAGAGCAAGACAAGACCTGGCCTAAATATAACTCTTCTTTTCTGTGTCCTGTTGCTTGATGTTGATGGACAGGAATGGTGGTTTAGGAGATATGGAACTTACTGAGCTCAGACGGATGCTTCATATTTATTCATAATTTTAATTAAAGATTTTTTTTTAAGGAAGATAAAAACTAATGCAAACTAATATAAAGTAAGAAATAGAAAAGAAAAAGAAAGAAATCAAAGAGAAAGCTAAAAGTGCAGGAAAAGAAAGGGGGGGGGGGAAGTAAAAGAAAAATAGAAAAGAAAATAAAAAGATACAGAGAAATAGCTTCCGCTCCTCTTTACAGCAGTTATAAGTACAGTTATAAATTTACCTCCTGCTCTATGGTTACAACATAACTCTCTTCTTTCTATAATCTATCCGGTCTATCTATCATCAAAACTATAAATCATAATTTCATTTTTTCCTGTTTCAAGCAAAAAGTCCATAAGGGTTTTCCAGTCAGCAATAAACATAGATATTATCTTTTCTCTGATCAAAGAAGTCAATTTAACCATCTCAGTAAGCTCCATCATCTTCACCAACCATTCCTTCATTGTGGGTAATGCCAAATCTTTCCATCTTTGTGCATACAATAATCTCGCTGCAGTTATCATGTACAAAAACAAAGTTCCATAACTTTTTTCCAATTGTCCATCAATCCCAAAAGAAAAGCCTCTGGTTTAACTGTACATTAATCTTGAAATTCCTCTAAATCAGTATATATATTTGAATCCAGAATTTTCTAGCTTTTTTACATGTCCACCAAACATGATAAAAGGCCCCTTCTTGTTGTTCACATTTCCAACATAAATTTGAAGTGCCTTTATACCTTCTAGACAAGCCTTTGGCGAGTGTGATTGAAGCCCTCTTTTCTTCTTCTTTTTGTTCCCATCTGGGTTTGTTATCTCTGTCATCTTTGCTCTTTTTTCTTTTGTGTTGTTTTCTAGTTTTAAATGTTTTTAACAATTTGTAAACTGCCCAGAGTCGCTGGGAGTCGGGCAGCATATACATTTATATTATTGTTGGTCGCACAGTCAGCCAGATGTTTAGACTGGATTTGGCATTTTTATCCACCTTCCCAAGGACCTGGGATAGGCAGATGTTGTTGTTTGATGGTGTTAAAGGCATCGTCGCAGGATGTAAGCTGTTCCAAGTAAAGCTGCCTTTTGCAGTTGACTGATGGTGATTTTGTCAATGCCAACGGTCTTCAAGTAGTACTCCAGATGTTTTGGGATTGCACCCAAGGCACCTATAACTATTGGTACTATCTTTGCTTTCTTTTGTCACAGTTATTCTATTTCTATTTGCAGGTTTTTGTATTTTGTGATTTTCTCAGTTCTTTCTCTTCTCTTCTACTGTCTCCAGGTATTGCAATGTCCACTACCCAAACTTTTTGTTTTTCTTATCAACAGTTGTTAAGTGTGGGATGTTGTGTGGCAGGTGCTTGTCTGTTTAAATTCTAAAGTCCCAGAGCACTTTAGCTTCTTCATTTTCTATTACTTTGTCTGTTTTGTGGTCCCACCAGTTCTTGCTTGCAGGCAAATGGTATTTCTTGCAGATATTCCAATGAACCATTGTTGCTACTTTGTCATGCTATTGTTTGTAGTCAGTCTGTGTGATCTTCTTGCAGCAGCTGACTAGGTGGTCCACTGTTTCTTCAGCTTCTTTGCAGAGGCGGCATTTGCTGTCTGTTGCTGCCTGTTCAATTCTGGCTTTGTATGCATTTGTTCTTAAGGCTTGGTCTTGTGCAGCCAGAATTAGCTCCTCTGTCTCTTTCTTCAACTTTCCTACTTTTAGCCATTGCCAGGTCTTGTTGTTTTCTGTTTTTCCTGCTAGGTTTGTGTGTGTGCGTGTGTATACTGGCCATGTAATACTTTGCCTTGCCATGTCTCTTTTCTGTTCTTCATTTGGTCTTTCCTGTAGGCCAGTTTGGTTTCTCTAGTATTCAGTAAGCCTTTATGGTGTACTCGCTTCAGTGCATCTTCTGCACTGTCTTTCAGATATTCTTCCAATGCCCTTTTTTCTTCTTCAACTGTCTGGTGTACTTGCAACATTCCACACCCAACAATGTTCCTTGGTAAGTTGAGTCTGTCAACGTCATTCCGCAGATGAAGGGCATAATTCATTGTCATTATTTTTCTGGTCTTCCTATCCAGGGCTTCTAGTTCAGTTTAAGTCCAGTCCACAGTTCCAGCTGTATATCTAATGACTGGAATTGTCCAGGTGTTAATCGCCTTGATGGTATTTCTGCCACTGAGTTTGGACTTTAAGATCTTCTTCACTCTTCTGATGTATTCACTACTAACCTTCTTCTTGGCTTCAGTGTGCTTGATGTTGTCAGCCTGAAGGATGCCCAGGTATTTGTAGTGATCTTCTTCATCCAGACTCTTGATGTTATTTCCATAGGGCATCTTGATTCTTCAGTTTTCCTATTTTTTCCTTTGATGGTAAAGGTGGCACATTTGTTCAGTCCAAACTCCATTGCAATATCTTGGCTGTATATCTGAACAGTGTTAAGCAGAGATTCCATTTCATATGGTGTTTTTCCATACAGCTTCAGATCGTCCACGTAAAGGAGGTAGGCTAACCTGGCAGATCTTTTTGATGTTTGATAGCCATGGCCTGACTTGTTCAGTATTGGTGTCAGAGGAATCAATGCAATGACAAACAGTAGTGGTGATAGTGAGTCTCCTTGAAATATTTCTCTCTTGATGTTAACCTTTCCCAGTCTATCATCATTGACCATCAACTGTGTCTTCCATTGTGCCATTGATCTTTGCACAAAGCTTCTGATATTTTTACTGACTCCTGTTATTTCTAGGCACTTGATGATCCAGTCATGTGGCAGGGAGTTGAATGTCTTCTTGTAATCAATCCAAGCTACATTCAAGTTGGTCTTCCTTCTCCTACAGTTTTCCAAAATCATCTTGTCAATTAGGAGCTGATCTTTTGTTCCTCTGTTGTTTGGGTGGTCTCCTTTCTGCTCAGATGGAAAGAGCTTGTTTTAAAAATTTTTAATTAACATTAATTAAAATTAAATTATTTAATAAATTATTATTATTATTATTATTATTATTATTATTATTATTATTATATTAATCTTGATTTGGCTTACAGCTCTCCCTACAGAAGCCCAGAAAGAGATGCCTGTCGATCCAATTGGTATCTTTGTGACTCGCCCACAGGATGGGGAAGTTACAATTGGTAAGTCCATGGCACAGATTCTAGGCCAGAAGTAGAAAAATGGTGGCCTGGCTACATTGTTTTTGTGACCCCCAAACCTCCCTTAAAAGGTAGAATGAAAAATTTGGACACTTGTTTTGCACTTTTTGGAGGTGGGGTGTTAAAGGGCAAAATGCTAGCTTTGATCTTGAAGATGCGTCAGGCCCCCATTTTACCCTTTAAACCTCTGACCTCAGACCCTTGTGAAGTACAGGCCTCCTCTACAAATCATGCAGAGAGAAGTTGTCTGTCCCTGCTGTAGGGTAGGGCCTGGAGGGAAAGATGCTTTTGCTAAACTGATGTCTCTAACATAGTCTTTTCGTTTGGAAGCCCCACATTCACCTTAATCTCTCTCTCAAGGTGGGAGCATTACATTCACTGCTGTAGTGGCAAGTGAAAGCCTGCTGAAGAAACCTACAGTGAAATGGTTCAAGGGAAAGTGGATGGACCTGGGAAGCAAAGTGGGAAAACACCTCCAGCTTCATGAGAGTTATGACCGAACCAACAAGGTACAACTATCATAAAAAAAACTTGACCTCTCCACCTTTTTATATTTTGGTGGAAGCAGCATACTCATAACAATAACATTTCTCTTAGACAGAAATATCAAGAATTATATATAGTTACTGTTTAATCATCTTCGGCCAAAAAATGCTGTTTACAACCTCTTGCTTATACTGTACTGAATAAGAGCTAGTAAAATTTACTTTAGATGTCAATTGCAACTCAGTGTTATGCATCTTCTCCCAGTGCACAATATATACCAATTAAGAAAGTACCTTGTACATCTGTGTCAGAAAAAGGGTGTGAAAAGTACTTCTTAATATCTGTTCTTCCTGAATGACTGAACCTTACAGATGAAGAATGGATAATCTTTTGGGAATTAACCTTCTTTTTTAAAAAAAAAAATCAAACAGAGTCTTTCCAGAGACTTGTTTTTCTTTTCAGTTTTAAGTGTACTAAACCTGTCCAAAAGCTTCTTGTATTTCATCTCTTTCTATTCCAACTAAAGATAGAGAGGAGAATGTGCCTTTTCTGGTTAGCTTAGAATAGATGGATCTACGTAGAATATGGTAGGATTCAGAGAGTATAATAGAATAAAGAATGAGTATATTATATATGTCAAGATAAATTTGTAGATATTGAGGATCTCACTGGGGTTCCTAAGCAAGTTAAGAAGATATTCATACATTCTTACGACAAAATATTTGGTAGAAGGAAAATGGTGGGGGAAAAAGAAATAAGAACTTTTCCATTAGGAGAAGGTAAAAGATAAAGAATCTCTCAAGCTGAGTTTGACTCCTGGGGATTCACTGAGAAATAGTGATTCCATATGTACAGTATATTATAAAGAACAAGATTATTATTGGGCAGTGCAGATAGAAGAGGAACACTTAGTTAATAACATTCAAATGTATGTGTCTATCTCCTAAAAGGACCTAATTATTTATTTCATTCCTTTCAAGGTTTATGTCTTTGAAATGAACATTATTGATGCAAAACCAACTTATGCGGGGGGATATCGATGTGAGGTGGCTACAAAGGACAAATTTGATAGCTGTAACTTTACCTTGGTTGTCCATGGTAAGGCATTATGTTTTTATTATTATCAAGATGTTTATATTTTGCTAGCATAATTATTACTATTTCATGTTGAATAATGTTTCTTGTGTAAGGCATGCACTGGGATAAAACTCATATCAAATTAAAATATGTGCAAAATAGGATTTTGGAGAAAGGGCAACAGGGAAATGACAAAATTACTTTTAAATTATTTATGTATTTAATTTTGGTCTCTCATTTTCACATGTGTTTACATATAAATCAGTTTCATTGTATTTCCACATTAATTTTTATTTTTTTAAAAATCTACATGAGAATTTCTGCTTAGCTGCATTTAGAAATATATGTTCATGGATCTATTTTTTTTTTTTTCAAATGTCAGTATTTTGAATCAGGATCTATGCTGGGATATTTGTAAAATGCAAAGAAGATTGGGTAACGTCTTTGCATTTTACAAATATGCAAACTAACCATAGTCTTTTGCAATTCTATGCCTGTTTATTTCAAAGTCAGCTCCACTGAGTTTATTAGAACTTACTCCCAGGTAATTAGCAATAAAGTGGCAATTTTAACCTGCTTATCCTTCTAGAAGGCATAGATCAAATGAGTTTCATCTCAGAAGTTTTAGAGACAATGGATGTGAAGCAATATAATTCAGCTGAAGGTTCAGTTTGGTATGTGAATATTAGTTGTCCTACTCCTAACATGTCTATATTGTAGTCTGATACAATCTTATTTCTGCAATTTATGTAATTTGTAATCCTATCTACAAAACAGATCACATCTCATTTATTTGTTTTAAATTTGAAAACACTAAAATTGGTGTGACTGTGAACAAACTGAATTGAGATTAATTTTGCATCTCTGACAGTGTGAGATTGTTTAGTCAGCAAAAGTAAGGAGAATATAAGACCACTGATTCTGTTTTCTCAAAGGCCCAGCCCCAAAAGAGGAACTATATAGAAGGGAAAATGCTTGCTACCATATGCACAGCCTGTTACCACAAAAGATTTGAAAGAATAACTTGCTTATTTCTGTAGGTCCACTCAAATGTAGAAACTTGCATATTTTTAGAAACTACTCAGCTAGCTAAGGAATTGGAAAGATATCTCAACCATAATGTTTGACTTTGATTAGAAACACATATGATCTAATTCTAATATTTGCCTAAAGTTTCATGGAGAAGCAAAGTAGTACAGTTTTTTTCCACTCAGTGCCCTTCAGCTCAGTTGGACTTCAATTCCATCATCTTCCAGCTCTCCTCATCTCTATCAGCATGGTCATTCTTGGTGCTCCTATAAGGATATTACAATCATTGTATTTACATAAACTAAAATCAACTTTTAGAATGTTTCAAATCTAAGCTTTCTGTCTTTCCCTTAAAAGTACAACCTCCTTCCAGTTGAACATGACTTCTGGTGACCACATGACGCATCTATATAGTTTCTTGGCAGTTGGCAGTAATATGGAAGTGGTTTGCTATTGCCTTATTATGCAATATGTGTTCAGCTCTAAGTCTAGCCTATAGCCCTGGGATTTGTGGGTAGTCTCCAAGTACTAACCAGGGCTAGGATTTTCCAGTTTCAACCTCTGGATGAAAACAGTGAACACTGTTCTATATCTATCTATCTATCTATCTATCTATCTATCTATCTATCTATCTATCTATCTATCCTCTCTCTCTCTCCCCACCCCACCCCCCCAGCTAGATAAATTTACAGTGCTGCTTTTGGTGCCTTTGAACATTGTCTTATGGTTATTACCATTATCTGTTTAATCACAGAGGCACCTGCCGCAGCTGATCTGGACATCCGATCAGCATTTCGACGGACGTGAGTGTTATCATAAATGTTTATACTAATTTGCTAATGCAGGATACAACTCTGAAGAAAACAAAATGATTGCTAGGAATGCTTCCCTAGATTAAATAGATTGATCCCTTGAGGTCACTCTGTTTCAGAAATCCTGATCCAACAGTAATCAAATGTAGGTGGCAACACATGGGAATAATAATACATACAGTATGATAACCACTTACAAAGTTTCTAGAAAACTGATGTGTAATGCCAACAGAATGTCACTGGCTAAATCACCACCCCAGGTGTGCACTCATAACTTGAGCCAGTTTGGGAGCAGGCTGAAAGGAACACAGCATAAGGGACCATGTAATTAGCCCCATTGCTGAAACTGAGGCACCTGGCGAAGGGATTCAAGCACAAGCCATGAATGTGCCCATGTTGCACTGCACATACTAATCTAACAGCCAAGAGTATGGGTATGGTCCAAAATGTCAAAATCTTTTTCAAGTGGCAGTTATAACTTGAGCATGTCCATTGTTGACATGTAGAAAACATAATTTTAGAGTTAAACATTGGAATTAATACTTCTGGTAAACACTTCCTATCATGGTGGAGCTACGGAAGAAATGGAAAAAAATTGGGAAAATCACTTCCCCTGTTTACTGGAACTATCCTGATTTTCAGAAGCGGGAGACAACAAGCACAAATCACCCCAGATTTTCTATAGAGATTAAAAGATAACACAGTCCCTGTGTACAGGGTCAGAACTTGATCGACCTAGTTTTTAAAACAAGAGAAAGGAAGTTAGACATGGAGGTAAAGGTACTTTTCAGTTGAAAGAAACTGTGTCTGTTTAAATCTTTTTTATCACTCTAATTCAGGAGCATGGCAGGAGGAGGAAAACGGACAGCAGCCTTATCCAGGTAGCTAGTTTTATCCTAGTTTTCTCACCCTCGATTGCCATTGTGAGCTATCACTCAAAAGGCTTTTTAAACAAAACTGAACTACAGCTACTAACCCAATGTAGACAAATACCAAATTCTTTCTGTGTGAGGCATTCTTGAGAGACAGATTCCTTTGTGGGATAAGAAAGTGCCTGGCAAATATTCTAGAAAAATCATAACTTTAAAAAGTGCATTGATGCTTCTCATTATTCACCTAAATATCCCTTAAATATGGATTGGCTTTATGAATCAAATATTTGCTGTTATTCCCATAGGAAGTCTGTCCTGCAGTTTGAGATGCATCTTAGCAATCCTGCTTTCCTTTCAAAGTAGCTTATTTTTGTGACCCTG
Source organism: Liasis olivaceus (assembly GCA_030867105.1). Lineage (NCBI taxonomy): Eukaryota > Metazoa > Chordata > Lepidosauria > Squamata > Pythonidae > Liasis > Liasis olivaceus. The sequence continues at coordinate 69,279,433 of CM061349.1, forward strand.
TATTAGCATGTACTGTGCTCACCCTGTCCCCAGTGGCTGTTATACTAATGAAGAATGCATACATTGGAAGTTTTGTCAGGTTCTCTAACTAGTTTTTGGGAACTGACGTAATGCTTATTCTTACTTTTGGCTAACTTCAGCATGAAGTTGCCATGCTAACTGTTCTTAAGTGACAGACAGCAGGATATGTTTGTCTTTAGCTATTACAGTGTTAGTGGTGTCTATTTTCTCTTCGATGCATCTTGCCATATGAACAGTCTACAATACAGTGTTTCTCAACCTCGGCAACTTTAAGACATGTGGACTTCAACTCCCAGAATTCCCCATGCTGGCTGGGGAATTCTGGGAGTTGAAGTCCACATGTCTTAAAGTTGCCAAGGTTGAGAAACACTGCTATAACACTTTACTGACAATGGTCAAAGGTTGTGTTCTGCCAGCTTCCCCTGGCAGTTTTAGGCAGTTGTTGGCATGCCTCCTTCCACTCTGGTCTCATTCCACTGTTTTCTAGGGCTATTCTACTTTTAGCAGTGGGCAAATCTATTTTTTTTCAAACTGGGCAATGCCCCTGTCCCAAACAGCCTTCTTTCCCATTTCTTCTGCCTCTGTAGTATTGAACACCTGGTAGGTAACTCTCATCCCCCAGGTCTCTTGCCATTGTACCAGCACTGGCAGCTGATGCCAAGACTGGGCAGAGTGGCAAAAGAAAGGAGTGGGGTGGGGAGCCAACACTTTCTCCAACCGATCTCTGATCACGCAGCAAAGCCGTAGTGTTTGATCTATGGGATGGTTTGGGATGGTGCCATAATGATCCTGCTTTACTGGGCAAGCCCAATTCAGCCAGTGAATCAGGTGCCCACAGCATGGCTCAGGGCTTCCTGAGAAAGCAGCTGGCAAGTGTGTGGGGGTGATGTGAAAAGGAGAGTTGCTTCTCATTTGAACTTCAGCTGCAGCTGTTTTTCAGGCTACTTTTATACCTGGGTTTAACACGACACTAGAATAGTACTGAACCTGTGTCCAAAAGGAGCCTGATTATCAGCTGATCGCCTGACAGTTGGACTCCCTTTGCATTTATACAAAACACTTGTGCAAAATCAAACAATGGCCAACAGTCATGCTAGCTGAGAATACTGGGAATTGTAGTCCCAGCATATCTGAAAAATGATAGCTTGAGGAAAGTTGTTCTACTAATTACAGTCATTATTTTTACTTTATAACTGTGGAGACTTGACTCATTTTCCTGCTCCCTGCCTCCTATATGTGATTCAACCTTCTAGAGCAGATTTAGAGTATATGCAGGAGAAGGAGATATTAATTTCACTGGTGGATTCCTTCAGTCAATAGCGACCACACCACTATAAAGACCCAAAGTCACTGCACTTGACAGAATTAAGCCAGTAGGTACTCTTAAGCCATACAGTAAAACCCAAAAATAACAAAAAATTGTTTGAGACAATAACTCAAACAATTATAATGATTTTTTTTTAATGTTATTTCTTGAAAATTGTTGCCCATATCCATTTCTTGTTTGTGAGGAACAATCTATTAATAATGACAGTGGGAAGCATGGTTTCCCATTTACTGTGTTTATATTCAGGATAATATTTGCAGAAAAGGAAATAAGTTTATATGATAACTTAGCAGATGCAATGGACTTCAGAGTTTAATATGATTTCCTCAGTAGACTCTGGGAGGAGAAAAAAGCAAAATAAACTAAGCTGTGTTGTTCCTGAAGTTTATGTTGAATTAGACCTAGTTTTGTTCCTTTCATTCTTCCAGCACTGCTTGTCCACAGAAATAACTTGATTAGGGAAGCATGGTGTGATTGTTGATCATTGCATGAAAGACTAAGTAAAATATTCACCTGGGTCTTTTTTAAAAGTGAGTCCTGTTCTTCTCCCATGAGACCCAAAATATTATGCTATAGATTCAAGCATCATCAGGAATATAGTACTCTGGAAGAAGGAAATGAGATCAGGCTTTAAACAATCTGAAAATTTCTTAGATTGTATGAGAAATGTCTTTGGCCTTCATACAGGAGGTAGCTGAATCACCTACCTTTTAAGAAAGCTATATTTTCTTTCTTTGTTTCTCTACTATTCATTATCAAAGCACTCTTTGCTCTGTTATGCAGTGTGGATGGCCAAGATGAAGGCAGGGAGTTGGATTTCACTACCTTGCTGAAAAAGAGGTGAGTGGTCACTGTGCAGCCAACTCACACTTGAGAACAATGGGATAAAATGCTAATGATATCAATGAACTGGGTCAAGTCCTTTGGCAACATTCTCACATCCATTTTCCCCAGGAGGAGGTGCTGGATATCTTAAGGCTGTCAGCTGGGACAAACTTCCATTATTTCCAATAAAAAGTGGGTGATTATAATAGCACGGGAACTGACACCTATGGCTGTTGCATCTGATTGAACAACATAATTTGTCAAAAAGTAGATGCAGGGAAAACATTCCCCAAAATGGCCAATTCAGTATAAGTGGTACTAAGTAGTATTAAGCTGCATAGTACTATAATCTAGAATATGAACAGAAGGCTGGGAAAGGAGAAGATTAGTTAATTTAAGGCCACTTGACAGGTTGATGTAAGAAATTAACTTTCTCCTATTTTTTTCCTATTTGCAGGAATCTTTTTTTAAAATTTTTTTGTATTAACAACTTATTTTTCTGTCCCTGATTTTTCATCCTTTTCTCCTTTTTCTCCTTCTGTTTGTACTTTGCTCTGATTTGCATCTCCACTTGGAAATCTTGCTTGGAATTCTGGAACAGAGAGTAAGATTCTATTTAAATTCCTTTTAAACTGCATGGAACTTATGAAATATGTATGATTTGCAGTATACATAAGAATCCATTTTTTTCAATGCTTGGAGCATCATAAGTTTACCACCTCAGATATTATTTTACATATAGCTCTTATGGTTGATGGAGCAGCTACTTTCATGAATTTGCTTTTTTTTTTAATATTCTAACTGCTTTAAAGCAGTTTTGTTGTGTAATTTCCAAACTTGGTTATTTGGAACTTTGAACAATTTCAGTTCCTGCTGAGCATCAGCACAGCACCTTTTCAGTCAATGTAACCATACCTAAGGACCATTTCTCTGCCCTCTTAAAATAACTGAGGTGGACCAGCTTCTCTACTAAGTAGCTTATAAACCATCCATGGATCATGTCTTGCAAAAGCTCTTAAACTAAAATAACCTCTCTGCAGTAAATTGCTTTACAGCATCTTTTAAAATAGCAAGCTGCTTCTGCCCTCTGTTAGTGTCTTATGTTGCCCCAGTGATGTATTGTTTGGGCCTGAAGTTGACTATATTAATGTGAGATAACAATATTTACCAATAGGCCAGAAACTGGTACTTGATTTTATTTAAAACAAAGATTATCCTTCAAAGGAGGCCATTATTTTGCTGTGGTGATAATAATTTTCAGCTATACCTAATGAAGAAGTAAGGGATCAAGGAATACATGCCACTTCACTACCAAGTAAACTAGTTTTTAATAATAGGAAAATAGTAAAAAAGTATATTTTCACTAAGCATAGTGTATATTAATGTCAATTATGTATGTTTCCATTGGAATGTTAGACTAGCCAATTTGGAACAAGTATTGAATCTAAAAACTGCCAGGATTGGCAGGAGGTCCTATTCTAGGAGAGTGGAACTGAAATGACCTCTAAGTGTTTCTACTGGATTATTGGAGTGTTTTCCACACCCCAGCCACCATGAGTTAGCAGCCAGGATTTTCAAGACTAAAACATAGTATCTAGGCAGATGTTAGCTACACCCTTTTTAAGTAAATCATTCCGCAATTTGGAATTCTATACTAAAGTATTACTTGTTATGCTATTAGGATGTTATGTTTACAATGAAGATGAATTATACTACCAAAGCTATTATTCTGAATGTAATCTTAAGAAAATATTCTTTTCAAATATTTGAGAATATCTATATCATAATGTTTGAGAGGAAAGTGCTCTCCCTCCCTCCCTCCCTCCCTCCCTCCCTCCCTCCCTTCTTTCTTTCTTTCTTTCTTTCTTTCTTTCTTTCTTTCTTTCTTTCTTTCTTTCTTTCTTTCTTTCTTTCTTTTGCTACTGTTAAGCTTTCTAAATAAGCAATATAAACAACTGGTATACAATCTATGAATGTGTACCCTGAACCAATATGATTCATACATTTGCGTTAGTGGGTGCAGATGAGATCCTGATGGTGATAAGAGGGCTTCAATGTCCTCTTTGCTCCCTATAGCAGTTCTGGTTCACAATGAGGGATAGCTATTTGTACTGGAAAGAAAATTCTTGTTTCTACAAAATAGCAGCAAGATGATGTGTTAATTGTCCACACTTGCACTATTGAAATTTACTGGCATGGTTGGAGGTTCCAGAGTCACAGAAATGGTTCGGGGGAGCTAAATGTTGCCCACTCTTGTTCTAACTGCTGATATATTAGAAAAAGCATATAAACCTTCTCTTCCCCTACTACTAGTTCCAATCTGGACTGGGTACCCCCTGCCGTCTCTCTCTCAGATATATTTTGGCAATAGCTCCTGTATTATCTGAAAATATAAGACAGCCCCTCTCTTAAGAAAAGACTGAAAAAAATATTGTGTGTAGAGATGATAGATGATAATAGATAGAGATAGAGATAGAGATAGAGATAGAGATAGAGATAGAGATAGAGATAGAGATAGAGATAGAGATAGAGATAGAGATAATGTATGTAATGAACAAGCAATCAATATACACCAAGAATATAAATGCTGTTCATCTTTCTGCCAGCCTTACACTCTGCTATCATCCTTCCCTTATTTCTGTTCACCAGCTTATTAACCGTCCTTCTTTTCCCCATCTTCCTCTTTTTTATTTTCTTCACCATCCTCATCTTCTTCAGGCTGAAACGATAATCCTCAGTTCTGTCCAAGGAATTGAAAGCAGAGGATTTTAAGATTCTTGCATTACTACTCCCAAATTAACTCACTGACAAAGTATTGGTATACTCAACATAACACAATAGAAAGTACGAATTTATACATCATCTAATTTAAGCCTCTCCTCAGTGCTTCCATGAAATTATCCCCAATGGGTGGCCCTCCAGCCCCCATCTGAAAACCTCCAGTGGAGGGGGACAGCCTGCCACTCTTGTAGGCAGATTGCTCCAGGTTTTAACAGCTCTTATCATCCAGAAGTTCTTCCTGATAGGAGCTTGCTTTCTTTTTTCTATCAGGATTAGAGCTTGATCTACTATCAAGAGCTGTTCTGAGTACTGAGATTTCCAAAGGCCTTAAAGATCTTGTTGATTACCACATGTAACATCTGCAGTTTTGATGTCATTCCTCCGGTATATAACAAAATCGATATTTGTATCACTGATCAATTTGTTCATTTCTGCTATTAGTTGCCCTTTGAATATATAAAAGGCAAGCATTCTTCTTGCTTTAATTTGAACACTTTACTTGGTCTAGTCCTAACAGCACTTATCTAATCCTTTATAAATTGTGAACATCCACACTTTCTTTTGACACTGAACAAGTCTTCCAAGGAGATGTTTCATTTTTCAGGATGTCATATGGTGGCAATTTTGTCCCAACACTACCATGAAGCATGTTTTATGTCACCTCTGCAAAGATCAGTTATGATCTTTGCACTTTTCTGTTCAACTGTATAATTGGATAGCATCTTAAAGTAAACTGCTATCTCATCCGGGTATCCAGTTGGCTCAGAAGATGCTATGATTTTTCTCTCTCTCTCTTGTACTTCTGCCCTTCTTGCTGGATTCTGAGCCAGATGCAGCCTAGCGGATGGCTCATTCTCTAACTCATTCGGGACTGAAATGATGACCACCTTTCCCTGGTTCAAGTACAGGACACTGATCCCAGGCAGTAATGCAAACATTCTTTCTCTTCTTCCTCCTCCTCCTCCCTCTTCTTCCTGATGAAATTTATCAAGATCCTTCCTTCCTTCCTTCCTTCCTTCCTTCCTTCCTTCCTTCCTTCCTTCCTTCCTTCCTTCCTTCCTTCTTTTCTTCTCTCTCTCTCTCTCTCGTCTATAGGGCAAGAAAGCATCACGTATAAGGAGAGGAAATGGGGGAGGGGTGCTCATACAAAAGGTCTATCAATGGAAGCTCTGTGTTCTCAACCCATGAAAGAAAAGCGATTGGTGTTTGCTTTCCCAGCACAGGCGGGGAGAAATAAAGAAGCAGGGGAATCCACCACAAGGGCCATGGTAAATGTGGTCCGGACAGAAGAACGGACCATTGCTATAACCAAAGTGAAGGAAGGGGTTGAAAATTGGAAAGGATTTCTTAGGCTTACTTCATTTCCAGCCAGTTCACACACCCTGGAGTAAAGCCTTAGGGGGATGGGACGGGACGGGATGGGATGGGAAGGTTTGTCTCTTTCCACCCACCTCCCATTCTACTGAGTTCATGACCATACTGCATGTTCTCGGGGAGATGTGCAGTAGCATCTGCCTTGTTTACATGACTCTGGAAAACTACTACGTGCCCCAGCAGCTCCTATCAAGTCATCTGCTTTCCTTATAGCTTTCGTTACTGTATTTTCAGAGAACTAAAGTGTTCCCTCCAGTGCACAATTTCAAAGGCAAATTATTTGGGGAAAAAAAATCTCACCTTTCAGGTAAAAATGGTGCTTGCTTGAATGACTTCATTCCAGCTGGGCACTTAGAAGCAAATCCCACTGGATTCAAAATGACATTTCTGGGGCTTAATATTACAACCTCAGTTTACTGATTTTTAAATGATTTTGTTTTTAATATGACTTTTTCTGGCTCGGAAATAAGAGTTTCAGTTTAAATACTTATGGTAGCACAGTACAACTGATTTGTTCCTGTATTTTTGTTTCATAATCACAGTAAAGAGGCAGGAAGGTTATGTAATATTTTTCAGAAGACTGAAATGTGCTTTTTTGGAAATGCATGCACTCACCCAATGACTCTCTTCCTGGAGGTCATTCCAAAGGAAATTTTACAGTATGCTGTTCAGAAGCATTACTTCCCAGCAGGGTAGTCTGAATAGATGGCACTTACATACAGGTGCCATGGACCAGCAACAGACCAAATGGAAGGAACAGCTGTCACTCCAGTGTTGGACAGGCAATGAGAGAAGATACTAGAGGAGGTGACAGCTGACATTCTAATCCATTCAAGTAATAAGATAGGGAAAAAAACCAGTGCTAGTTGTTTGCAACTATTTTTAACTCTTCCACAGTTGTTTAGAACACATAACCCCTAGTTAGTTAGGGCCTATTGAAACTCTAATACATGAGCAAGAGAGGACAGGGACTATGCCAAATAGTCCCACCCCTGATTGGATGGTTTCACATAGCTCCTTCTCTTAAAGTATGCACATGTGGTGTGAATCTCTGCAGGAAAGGGATATACAATGGTCTATATGAAGACTGCTCCCTACAGATGCTGGTATTTTCACAGTTTAAGTAAGACCTCTAGGTAACTTGCAAGTCAGCTATAAGAGACTTCAATTGATATTGTGATGGAAATTGTAGTTCAAGACAATGGGAGGCCTCAGTTTGGCAAAGACTGTTTTAATCCTCCCATTTTTAAAAAATTTTTTTGTCTGCGCTCAGTCATTACTGACCCTGCAGTGACTGCCTGGACAAATCCTTGCAGTTTTCAAGGCAATTGTTTTCGGAAGTGGTTTGCCAGAGCCTCCTTCCTAGAGCAGAGCCCAGCTGGCGAGCGCAGGAGGTGGGATTTCCGTTGCTTCGCGCCCTTTTCGGGCGAGCGCGGTTTCGCGCTTACCGGCAGGCAACTGGTCCCGTCTCTCTGTGCAAGGCGCTGCCAGCATTTTTCCTCCCACCTGAGTGAGAGTACCCATTTATCTACTCACGTGAGTTTTCGACCTGTTGGGTTGACAGGAGCTGGGGAGGAAACAGGAGCTCACCCTGTTAACGTGAAGGCTGGACTCGAACCGCCGAAGCGTCAGCCATTTCTGGCCAGCAACTTTCAGCGTCATTAAGCCGCTGTGCCACCGCGGCCCTAATCCTCCCATACTCATAGAATAATTGTGGGGTTTTTTCTACATCACTTACCATAAGAAACATAATGCCTTGGGGACTTGTGTTCTAAGTGGGAAGCTAGGTGATGTGGAAGAATCCCTTGCTAACATCATTCTTGAGATGGTACAGATCTGGCTTATGACCTCAGTCTCATTATTTCACCAATATTAATTCAGATCAAATCAAAACAATGGTTATGAGGTGGGCATTGATGGTCGAATGTGGTTTGGAATAGATCTTTTAGAACTGACTGTGCTATACTGATTATGTCTGTAATCCATGTGAAAAAAAATTAAGTTTCACTAATTGAACTGAATTCCTTCTGTACCAATTAAATATCCAAATCAGTAGCTGTATTTGTACATTCCGAAAGAGAAGGACACATGCTAGAATTTCCAAAGTTTTAGACTAGACAGTGAAGAACTTAAGAACTGGACCAGACCCCTGGTCTGTCTAGCCCAAAAGTCAGTTTTCACAATGGCCAAGCAACTATACAAGGAAGTTCACTTGTCTCCCAGTCACACTGCTGTCAAGGCTAATAGCCATTGATCCCCATGACTTCCATACATTGGTCCAACCCTTTTTTGAAGCTAGCCAAGCTGGTAGCTGGCACTCCATTTGTGGTAGCAAGTTTAATTATGCATTGTATAAAAAAAAGATTTCCTTTTGTCTGTCCTGATTCTTCCAGGATTCAATTTCATTGAGTGACCTCTAGTTCTAGTATTTTGGGAATGGGAAAATAGCTTCTCCTTGCCACTTTATCCACACCATGCATAATTCTGTACACCTCAGTTATCTCCCCTCTCATTTGCCTCCTTTCTAGACTAAAAAGTCCCAAATGTTGTAACCTTTCCTCATAGGGAAGCTGCTCCAGGCCTTTGATCATCTTTGTTGCCCTCCTCTGAACCCCATCTACATCCACTATATCCTTTTTGATGTGTAATGACCAGAACGGTACACAACATTCCAGATGCAGTTACACCATTGTTTTATATAACGGCATTATGATATTGGCATCTCTGTTTTCAGTACTGTTTCTTATTATCTCTAACGTACTGTTGGCCTTTTTTTACAGCACGTGCACACTGTGTCAGCACTCTCATTTAATTGTTTATCATTACTCCAAGATCTCTTTCCCTCATCAGTCACTGCCAGCCCTGATTCCATTAGTTTGTATGAATAGCTATGATTTTTGGCACAAGTAAGCTACTTTCAATTTTTTAAATAAGATCAGCTTCCAGCAAAAACAGCAATAGACTAGTGACATACTCTTTTGAGACTGGTATAATTTATAGAGTATAAGCCTACATAAAATTGGATTGTTTTGTGTGTAGTTGCTTCTTTACTACCATTTTTCAGTGTGGTAAATCTTTAGACTTTCTATCAAGGAAGTTGAAGCTTGTTCTAGTGATGGCTGCTGATACTACTAACTCGTGATGCCCTCTCTCTTGCTTATGGGGACGCTGCTGCATGTTCCTCCAAATGCTTCTCGGCATTGTTCTGAAGTCCAGCAGTTTCTTGCGCTCAGTACATCGGTAAGAATTTCACTCCATCTCTTCTGCAGTGATAATTGTCAGTAAACCTATTGCAGAAAGGTAACTGTTTTTTGCACTAAAAAGAGAAAAGAAAAAAAGTAACTTTATGGCACCTTAAAGACTAGTAAATGTATTACACTTTTATGGTCTAGAATCTTGCATCTGATGAACTGGACTCTATTTGATACCATATATCATAATATACATGTTTAAGATGTTAGAAAAACTCTTCATGTTTTTATTAATTATATTTCCACCAAAAAAAACTAAACAGATCTACATATCTAAAAGGCCTGAAATTAACAAGCAATCTTGATTTAATTATCATATTGGGTATCCAAAGTAAGTATCTTGCATCCGATGGACTAAAGTCATCTTTAAAATCCATGGATGGCACGTACCTTCCTAAGTATTAATTTTAAAATAATGTATTAATCAGTATTTGCAAAAAAGAAAAAAAGAACCTTGAACTTACCTGTAACTAAGCAAGATTTTTCCATAAATTCATAAAACACATATAGAAAGTTCCCTTAGTTCTTAACCATAACCTTAATTTAAGAATCTGAAACTAAGGCCCAGCTGTTAGTTCATCACCAAACTACTCTGACCACATTTGCACATTCTGCTAAGACAAGATTCCTAGCTTTCTGTGAAGCAGCAGCATTCTGTTACACCCAGACCTTTTACTCCCACCTTGTTTCTCTTGCTTATCTGAATGGATAAATGATCCAGACCCTTCAAGTTTACTGCATATGTCTAAACCCAAGATCCCAATTACTTGCTCTCAAGTAAGTTAGAAGGCATAAAATGTGTGGCTGGCTTGAAATACCAAATGTTATTGGCAGGAGAAAAACCAGGATCCTGGCTGGATGTAGCTCAATTGCTTGAAGTGCAATATAATGTGAAGCTACATGTCCTTTCTTTTCAGAAATGAGGGAAAAGTTGAATCACAACCAGAGATTGATGTCTGGGAAATCCTTCGGAAAGCTTCTCCGTCAGAATATGAGAAAATTGCATTTCAATATGGCATCACTGATCTGCGGGGAATGTTGAAACGCCTCAAGCGCATGAAGAAGGAGGAGAAGAAAAGCACATGTAAGAGAACAAGTTTTCCCCCCACCTTTCAAATAAATTATCTCCTTTTAGAGAAATGTCCCATGCAAACAATGCATAAATTATCTTTCAAACGGTGTCCTTTCTTCCACTTCTATTTATTATCTAGAAAAGAACAGCTGGTTCTATAAAATTAGAAATGAAAGTAAAAACTGGCAAGGGCAGCAGAAAAGAAAGAGGAAATTTAGAAATAATAGAGGGAGCATAGGAAAAATCAGCTAAACCAGTAAAAGTAAAGAAAGAAAAAAGACAGATGGGGTAGAATAACTCAGTATTGAATGGAAGATTGGAAGTTGACACAGAAAGTATGCAAGCCAGTGGTGTTGGCATGATCCAATGCATTTGTCAAAATGACAAAAGCGATGTTGTGCTGTCATCATGGAAGCTCCATCTCTTTTGTATATGCATGCAATATCATGACAGATATCCAGAAGGGCGGAACTTGTGACAGTGAAATACTGTTTCATCACTGGCTCTCCTTGACCCTTCCTATGGGCATCTGTGCTAAGGGGGAGTCAAAAAAGTCAACGTGGTGGTTGCAATTGAGCAATGAAAGCTTCACCCCTTTGTATATGCATGCAACATCAACTTGAATCAGACAACTGCAACCGCCACTTCAACTTTTTCGGCACACACACAACACACATATACTGTACATTTGCCACCTGTGGACATCCCTGATCATATATTTTAAAATGTCTGTGCAAAATATAAATCTTAGCCTGGCTGTAATTTAGTGCAATACAATCCTTTCTCACAAGGCTTCACACAGAGGCTTCATTTGAAAGTTGGCTTGCAGGCTTTTTGTTCTATGTAGGGTTTACTGGGAATATATACTTACGTATGCTGTCATAGGGCACTTCCACACAAGAACAACTGATTTAGAACAACTCCAAGATTTGTAAGCTCACATACAGTAAATAGTTCTGAGAACAGGGTTGGTTGGTTGGTTTCTTGGCTGCACTGCAATTTATGGGAAACCCAAGGAAGGCTGGTGTTTTCCTTGCAACACTGAACTTCTGTGAAGCTTGTGACAGAAAGTTTTCCCATTAGCAGGAACTCTTGATTGACTTCAGTTCCTGAGCTCAAGCCAGTCTCCCCAGGTTCAGCCTCTATAGCATCATGCCAAGATGCCATTCTTTCTTTTAAATGCAATAGAGGTTTTGTACCTTGGCAGATTGGCAGTTCCCTCTCATAGCAACCATTCCATCTCATCAACAAAACAGGGTAGGGGATTTCTGTAGTTCCAGCATGGCTATAGCTTCAGGCAAGGTACCAGCTAATTGGCACTTAATGCACTCTCCTGTTAATCCATCTTCTCAGCATTTTAAGGCTGCTTTAGAAAGATAAGGGAGTGGGAGCAGTAGTGGAAAAATGCCTTCAGTAAGTGTGTAGATTTCTGAAGTTGGGGGGAAGAAATAGCAATCAATCTACTGAAAGAAGTTGAGACTATGTAAAAACAACTAGACATTATAACTGCAAAAAAAATACTTCCAGATTACACAAGAATTAAACAACTTCAAATGCTACAGTCAAGAATAGAAGTGGGAAAATCTTACTTAGATGTTGGAGACTTGAATTCAGCAGGAATCCTTGTTAGGGAATATATTCCTAAGCATATGCAGGCTGAATACCAAAGTACTTATGTACAGTAGTACAGCCTGCCATTGAAAAAATGATATTCATTATATTTGAAGTAAATGTTGGATTTATTAAGAAATTCATAGGATAGGAAATTTTAACTAATGGACTTCCAGAGGAAGAAATGGAGGACTGAAGACGGCTCCGCAAAAAGCGGAACCAATGACTGCGGGAAAGAACAAACAGCCAGTGAGTAGACCAGCTCTTTGAACCTCTCCGGACAAATAGAGGATGGGAGATCACCCACACGTGCTCCAGACAGTTGCTGCTCACAAGGAGACCACAAGACAGTGGTTTCCGGTGGGTTTTGAGCACTGGGAGACGAGGGAATAAACACCTTGCTCAAACCACAGTTGGTGCCTTAAAAGGACACTAAGTATGGGGAAAGTGAGGAAAATATATCTTTGAGTGAATCTTTGGGTAAAAGAAGCAAGTTTTTAGAGACCTCAGATGAATGGGATTGCCTTAATAAAATTGAAACATAAAGGAATGTGCAGCATCCTTGAAGCTGGTATGAACATTCCTTGAAGTTGGTGTGAACTAGGCTGATCCCTTATCACAAACATCCCCATAGCAATGTAAGGGAGAATGCCTTCTTCCTGGCAGTTGGCACCTTGAATACATTTGTTTCTTCCTCTCTGACACTATTGCTCTCCTTATAGATAGCAATTGTTCTGTCCTTGTAGATAGTAGACAAGAACAGGGACAGACAGTAACTTGAGAAGTATTGCTCATTTAGGTATGCCTGCATCATCATATGAATATGTATACATATATGTTCTTTTCCCTTCCCCTTCTTGTAGAACTGTATAAATATCAGGGCATCCATTTTGCCTATAGGGGAGTGTCTCCCACTAACCTTTGGTGGGGCCCCCTCCAGTACGTACTGTCTAATAAGCACTGCAGTGAAGCCTTGATTATTTTGCATTTGTGTCCTGCGTTTTGATACCACAGAATTATTCTCACACGGACAAAGAAATGTTAGCTATTGTGTTTGGTTGTACAAGGTTTCATCTGTTTATTTATCAAAAGGTAGTGAAGGCAGTGACAGGTCATAAACCCTTTGAAGCCTTTATATATCTATCAATACTTAGGATTGGAAGATAGCTGTTAATCTTGCAGAAATACCAGTTGCAAATTACTTATAGATCAGGAAAGGAATTAATAATCACTGACATTTAATCATGGGGAAGGATCTGATACTGGAGAAGCTGAATTAGCAGTGTATTTGATTATGCCCAATCTGTTTATGATTCTAAACTGAGAGGCATTAAGGTTGGTGCCAGCCTTCACCACAGAGTTCAGCAGTCAATCTGGGTGCTCTAGACACTTCACCCCTGATTCAGGAAAAGGCTTACTACTCAGCTTACTTACAGCTCAGCTAGATCAAACTTTTTATTGCAGACTAGAAGGAAGCTGTATATATCCTTTACAGTGCAAAGTCAAAGCTTTTATATAAGATTATACTCCAGTTTTTCAACTTCAGAAAATTATACTGGCATAAAATTAGCTGCCCCCATTGCCAAGCCCTATCTTACTTCTACAATCTTGGTCCTGATTCACTGTTGAACAGTGCTGTCCTGGTTCTGCATGTGCAATGCAGAACAAGAAAGGCATCTGGTTGAGTCCTCTGATTTGCAGCTCTCATTCAGCAGGTCACCAGCCAGTGGGGAAAATATCTGTTGGTCAAGGAACTGCAGCAGGAAAGGGGCAGGCCTGCCTGCAATCCTCTGCCCATCATCTCTGGGGTCTTTCCTGTGCCCCTCTTTCTACCCCTCTTCTGAAATAATCAAGTTGAATAGTTAAAAAAAAAATCAGAATCATAAATAGAACTGAGTCACAAGAATTACTTTTATTTAGGACTTGTCTCATCTTCCTTTCCCTTATATAGGCAAAAATGTATATTGTTGTATTGAATTTGAATGTTATTTAAATATCCAAAATCCATTGCATGAATATATTTAAAAGCAGATTTAAATGCAGGAGGATGACAGTGATTTCTTGCAATTTCTTGTCATTCTAAAGAGATTCCAGATGACACTTGTATTGTGGAATTGTCTGCCAGGCATAGAATTTTAGCCTGCCTCTTTTTGCCCACCAGCATTTCTATCTTGTTTCATATCACAAAAACACCTACTCAAGTAAAAAAAGCAGAATAGCTTTTGATTAGTAGAGCTAGGAGCTTTCCATCTGGCAGTATCTGAGTTACAGGATGTATTTAAAAAATATGAATCTTAATTTTAAACCCATTTTATCCACAGCATTTCTGAAGAGGCTGGATCCTGCATATCAGGTTGACAAAGGGCAGAAAATCAAATTAGTAGTAGAACTTGCTAACCCAGATGATGAAGTTAAATGGCTCAAGAATGGGCAAGAGATCCAAGTGAGTGGCAGGTAATCAAGAGAACAAAATCAGAGTATTTGAATTAGTATTATACAGTAATATGAAATATTATATGGGTATAATGTGGAATATAGGAAATTATTAATCATCAAAACTGAGAAAGAAGGAAATGAGATATTTCATCAGAAGGGAAAAGGGAAAGAATAGCAACCAGAGGCATCTGTGGGTGGGTGGGTGGGAGACAAAAATGTCAAGTTTGTGGTTGCAACTATACAATCAGAGCCCCACCCCATTTTTATGTGCAACTGTGGAGGCTGGGTAGGCTTTAATTGCACAGTCATGGCCATGATCTTGAATCTTTTGATACCTCTACCTGCCCCCCCCCCAGAAGCCCCCAATAGCAACAAAAGCTGTATGCAGTTGACATAATGAGGTGGGATTAATGCTTACTATAATATAAGACTACTAATTCATATACAGATTTTCATGACTGGCTTTTCTCTTTTCTCTGTTCACATCTGCCTTGAAATGAACCTCATCAATGGTCTGTTTTTAGCAAGTAAGTCTTGTATCGCACCTGTTGTTTGTTTCATCTACTTTCCTTCATTTATAATATAGCAGAAAAATATGATTTTTGCTGATTTTTTCCAGTGTTTCAGATGGAAGGGCTACAATTACAAATGAAGGCAATCTAGTTTTGGGGGTCTTCTAATATAAGTTTTGCTTGTCATAATTGAATGCCTTTCAACTAATGATAACTTACTGCATGATCACGAAGTCATAAGAAAATGGTCTATCTATAATAGAGCTGTGGTGACTACCTCTGCCTTATTAAGCAGCTTATAAAGATATTAATGTTATGCTTTTTGTTATCTGCATAACTGCTGTATGATTAATTGTTTTCATGTGCATTCCAAGGAAATGATGAGTCCCTTAGTAGTTCTTTGCATTTTTTTGTTGTTCTTGTTGTTGTTCTCTGGATCCGGATGAGGACATATATAATACATACCCATTATACAATTCTTTTTTGGGGGGTGAACAATATTATGCAAAGCACAGAAATGGGGTAAGAAATACTGTAATAAGCCAATTGTTGTGTTTATCAGCAGTAAGGCACAAGACAATCCAAATATTGTAAGATGATATTTATTAAAGAGAGAAACAACGGTAAAGAAAGAGAAGCAGCTCGCTAGAACAGACAGATATAAGAAAAGCTGGTGAGTCATTTCACACTGAGCCCCATTAAAAGGACCATACATTGCACCAATGGAATTAAGGCATGAGATAAGAGAAAGAGAATATAGCTAAATCTAGTTTCCACCAAACCACTTGTTTGTACTAGCCCATACCTTTGCCTTTGAAAACGGTCTTTGTTTTCACAATGCCCACATCCCATTTCATAGATTGCCATTCTCCACCCCTCTCTTTTTGAGGATTTCATCAATTCCATCCAGCTTTCTCACTCTTCCCCTTTCTTTCAACCCATTCATTTTTATTGATGTATTTGTTTTATGATTTGATCCTGATTCATTCTCTCAAACCGTTCCAATGTATTTCTTTAATACTGATCATTCTTGCATTAAATCCATGTTCATTCAATGCCATTCATTCTTCACCTATTGCTTTTTGTTTTACCACATATATCTTAAGTATCCATTCCCCCTGCAGTCAATTTACTTCTATGTTTTTCCTCACATTCCCAACTCTCATTGCCATATAAAAAAGTTTCCCCTTCTTTTGATAAATATCCATTCCTTGCCACCAATTATATATTACCCACTACTTCTCTACAGCATTCACATGTCTTAAAATTTCTCCATCCATCTTCCCATCTTTCATAAACATTTACCAAGGTACCTTATTTCATCTGTTTGCTACAATTTTTCATAATTAGGTATTTGTTCACACAGTTTTCCCTGTCAAACTCAACCTTATTGCTCATGATACATTAATTTTCACCTCCATGTTCCTCAATGCATTATACAATCTAACATTCATTGCAAATCATTTGGATTGTGAGTCAGTAACACTGCATCATCTACAGTCTGCATACATAACTATGTATATCTTCAAATCCATGAGCAACATACCTCTAATTTCATCACAAGCATTTCTTATATTTTTATCCATGAATACATTAAAAAAAAGGGGATTACCACAAATCCTTATCTTAGTGCTTAGTGCTGAGTCATCTGCCAAGCATTGCCTTTATTGTCATGCACACTTTACTTTTATTTTCATATATATATATATATATATATATATATATATATATATATTTACACATACATACATACATACATACATACACACACCCCACGCTTACTGCATTCAGCAATCAACCATCAAGGTCATATTCACACAAAATATTCCATCATTCAAGCTATTGTATTATGTTTGCTTTCTCTAAATTGCAATAAGCTTTCTTTTCTGCATTCATATAGCTCTTGTTTGCTTTTGACCATGTGAGAAGTAGTTTCCACACCAACTTTCACTTTGGGTTAGGAAACAATAACAATTTTCTTCCAATCATCAGACACAGATAAGTCTTAACGCACATGATAAACAAGTCATACTATCACTCTATATGTAAACTACATACTTATTTTAATATTTCTCCAATTCTACCTCTATATCTGTGGCTTTATCATTTTTCAAGGATCTCACAGCATGTATAACTTTCTTTTCATCACTTTTTTCTTGAACACTATGAGCATTCATACATAGCATTCATTTCAGTTCTATTCTTTGACCTATCACTACCATTCCCATACAAATCTCTAAAACACTCCTACTAAGCATTTCTTCACTTCAGTTTAATCCCAAATTATTTCATCACTTTTATTTTTAATTCCAGTCACTCTGGTGAAGACGTCTTCTTTAGCCGTTTTCACCCACTTCCAAGATATTTTATTTCTATCAATATCACTGCATTTTCTTTTCCTTTTTAAATTATAACCGTTCCTTCTTTTTTTACTACATTCTTTGCAACTATCTTTTTTCTCTATGCACCGTGTAGAGTATGTGTATGTGCACATCGCTAATCAAAAACTCCCAGGGACCTAGGCGGTATCTGTTCTGTGTTAAGGTTTTATTCCATTTGCATTTCTCTAGATATATTTTTGAGTCTCTGGGAAATAAGAGGATCCTGACCATCAACCACTGCTCACTGGCTGATGATGCAGCATATCAGTGTGTGAGTGGCGAAGAGAAGACTTTTACGGAACTGTTTGTAAGAGGTGAATGTAATTAATTATTGTTGTTGGGTTGGGCTATGAGATATTCAAACTTAAACATGTATTAAATTTTTGTGCTGCTGCAATTTTAGTTAGTTTAGTTTAGCAAATTTAGTTAGTTGCAACCAACTAACATTGGTTAGTTTGGAAGCTATTTAATATATGTGTGTGTGTCTGTGTGTGTCTGAGTGTCTGTCGGATTTCTTCTCTTTTCTCTCCTTTACTTCCTGAACTCAGGAAATTTTATGTCTGTATGTACGTATTTATCATATTTCTATCTGCTAGAAGGCATTATAAATGTTTTATGCTTCTCTAATAAATATTATCATGTGAGATAAACCTGCTGAACCAATCTAATAGGTTATTCTGAACCTGAAAGCCCTCTGCATACTCACTTGAGACTTAGCCAAATTGAATTAAATGGCTTTTACTTCCAAATATATCTAAGATTGGGTTGTAGTATATTACTCTGTGTACCTTGGCAGAAAGATAAAATACAAAGGTAGCATATGAGATTTAAAAAGCAGCACAAATCAGTGTCACAATTATATATCAAGCAGTAAATACAGGTGAAACTCGAAAAATTAGAATATTGTGCAAATGTTCATTTATGTCAGTATGGCAAATCAAAAGGTGAAACCAATATATGAGATAGACGCATTACATGCAAAGCGAGATATGTCAAGCCTTACTTTGGTATAATTGTGATGATTATGGCGTACAGCTTATGAAAACCCCAAATTCACAATCTCAGAAAATTAGAATAGTGTGAAAAGGTTCAATATTCTAGGCTCAAAGTGTCCCACTCTAAGCAGCTAATGAATCCATAACACCTGCAAAGGGTTCCTGAGCCTTTCAATGGTCTCTCAGGCTGGTTCAGTAGGAATCACAAGCATGGGAAAGACTGCTGACCTGACAGTTGTGCAGAAAACCATCCTTGACACCCTCCATAAGGAGGGAAAGCCCCAAAAGGGAATTGCAAAAGAAGTTGGATGTTCCCAAAGTACTATATCAAAGCACATCAATAGAAGGTTATGTGGAAGGGAAAAGTGTGGTAGAAAAAGGTTCACAAGCAGCAGGGATGACCGCAGCCTGGAGAGGATTGTCAGGAAAAGGCCATTCAAAAGTGTTGGGGACTTTCACAAGGAGTGGACTGAGGCTGGAGTTAGTGCATCAAGAGCCACCACACACAGACGGATCCTGCACATGGGCTTCAAATGTCGTATTCCTCTTGTCAAGCTGCTCCTGAACAACAAACAATGTCAGAAGCGTCTTACCTGGGCTACAGAAAAAAAGAACTGGTCTGTTGCCTGGTGGTCCAAAGTCCTCTTTTCTGATGAGAGCAACTTTTGCATCTCATTTGGGAACCAAGGACCCAGAGTCTGGAGGAAGAATGGAGAGGCACACAATGCACGATGCTTGAAGTCCAGTGTGAAGTTTCTACAGTCTGTGTTGATTTGGGGAGCCATGTCATCTGCTGGTGTTGGTCCACTGTGCTTCATTAAGTCCAGGGTCAACGCAGTCGTCTACCAGGAGATTTTGGAGCACTTCATGCTTCCTTCCGCAGACGAGCTTTATGGGGATGCTGACTTCATTTTCCAGCAGGACGTGGCACCTACCCACACTGCCAAAAGTACCAAAACCTGGTTCAGTGACCATGGGATTACTGTGCTTGATTGGCCAGCAAACTCACCTGACCTGAACCCCATAGAGAATCTATGGGGCATTGCCAAGAGAAAGATGAGGGACATGAGACCGAACAATGCAGCGGAGCTGAAGGCCACTATTGAAGCATCCTGGTCTTCCATAACACCTCAACAGTGCCACAGGCTGATAGCATCCATGCCACACCGCATTGCAGCAGTCATTGCTGCAAAAGGGGCCCAAACCAAGTACTGAGTACATATGCATGCTTATACTTTGCAGAGGTCGGATATTGTTCTATTTCCAATCCTTGTGTTATTGATGTCATGTAATATTCTAATTTTCTGAGATTGTGAATTTGGGGTTTTCATAAGCTGTACGCCATAATCATCACAATTATACCAAAGTAAGGCTTGACATATCTCGCTTTGCATGTAATGCGTCTATCTCATATATTGGTTTCACCTTTTGAGTTGCCATACTGACATAAATGAACATTTGCACGATATTCTAATTTTTCGAGTTTCACCTGTATATGCTAATCAAGGAACTACCAGAGGAGCAAAACAAAACCCCCACCCCCACCAGCACTGGCAAGGCAGGCCACAGCACATAAATAGAGAGCAAACCCCATCTCATTTTAGCACTGAGGATGTTACCTAGCCGGGTAATGAAACGTTTGCAAGAAAAGAACCAAGCTCAGAGAATCCCAAGGACTCCACAGTTCAACCCTGAGCTACACATATTCGCCTCTATTGGTACAATTACAGTGGTACCTCGGTTCACGAATGCATCTGTTCACGAACAATTCGGTTCACGAACAGCTCCAGCCGCAAAAATTTGCCTCCGTTCGCGAACGCCGGATTGGGGCCATTTTCCCTCCCGTGACACATGGTCACGGCTTCCTGTAGGGAGGGGGACTCTCCCTCCAAGCAGTAACCACGGCCATTTTCCCTCCCGTGACACGTGGTCGCGGCTTCCTGTAGGGAGGGGGACTCTCCCTCCAAGCAGTAACCGCGGCCATTTTCCCTCCCGTGATACGTGGTCGCGGCTTCCTGTAAGGAGGGGGACTCTCCCTCCAAGCAGTAACCGCCTCCCCACCCGCCTTCCTGTCCTCCACACCGGGAGTCGCGTCGAGCAAGGTTAGCTTTCTCTCTCTTCGTACTGTACTTTGTGTCATATTTTTGCGGTTTTTTTAAAAAAAAACATGGTTCAGAATGGATTAACCATATTTACATTGAACCTTATAGGGAAATTTGACTCGGGTCGTGACCAGAAATCGATCGGCGACCAAATTTGGGGTCAGAATGGATTAACCGTATTTACATTGAACCTTATGGGAAAATTTGATTCAGTTCACGACCATTTCGGGTCGCGACCAGAGTCGCGGAACGAATTAAGTTCGTGAACCAAGGTACCACTGTATATTAAAACTAAAGAGTTCTAAAAATTAGCTATACAGATTCCATATTACATTTCTTTATTATTTCGGTTAAGGAATATTAGAATTAAAATATGAGACAATTTTAGACACCATCCCCTTAGCATGTATTAAAAAGATGATAATTAACATTCAAAGTTAGAGCTTCCATTTAAAGGAGGATCAAGAAGGATGGTAATGCTATACACACACACACACACATGTGTTGGTGTCTTAGCATTGACCATTACAGGCAGATTGTTCTGGTTTACAAATAAAAATTAATAAAACAATACTGTATGATTCATACCATCAATTCTAGATCCTTCTTATATTTTTTCAGCTATGGCCTTTCATCTATGCCAAAGAAGAAGCTTTCATTTACTTCTGAAACAAACATAATAATTATAGGGCTGGAAGAAAAGAGGAGAAATAATTAAAAGGCAGAAAGAAGGAGGGGATTCGATATATCACTTTTACAAAAGTGATAATATTTAACTTGAGAACAGAGAAGTGTAGTATAAAACAAGATGGAATTTTTACTTGTTTCATAGGAATGTGACCAACTTCAGGCCTTTCCAACATACGTAACCCATATGGAGGTTGGACTGGACTGAAGGTGATGTTAGTTGCAGCTGAAGAGTGAGTGGGCCATATCTAAAGCTATTGCTGTTGAACTCTGTAGTATGAAAGAATGTGGACCTGACCTTGGAAATGGGGAAGGAATCATTGAACTGTTAAGGGAAAAATTTCAGAAAAAATTACTCAGTCCTTTGAAAGTGGAAAGGATGAGAAAGAAATTCAAAATAACTTCACCTTGATTTTGTTTAATATAAAATGGAGTAAGAGAAACTCTGATAGGCTTTCAAGATTGATGTCAGCCCTTCAAAGTATGGACGGTCACAAAACAGAAGCAGCAGAGATTCCAGGAATGCTTTTTATGTTGCAGGGTACATTAACAGTATCTTGAAAGCCTGTCAGAGTTTCTCTCTACTCCATCTTATCCCAAACAAAATTGAGGGAGTGTTGGGTTCATTTTCAATCTCAGGACTAAGTAATGCTTTCTGAAACTTGTCCTTGACAGTTTGCTCATTCCTTTCCTCTTCCTAAGGCCAGGTCTACATTCTTTCACATTAGTCTGAGCAATACTGAGTTTCTGGGTCTAGCTGTCATTTTAAGTTACTATATTGCCTTCTGGTTCTTTTATCACTGTGGGAAATTATGGACAAATAAAATGATAGCAAGATCCAGTTGTTTGATACTATTCAATGTACTAGAAAAAGTTAGAGGGAGACGATGGGGTAGTGATAGCATCCAAGGATGTCAAATGTTAGTATCACCCTGGATTCTACTATATGGCACAATATAAGTACAGAACCAAAACGAAAAAGTCATCATTGTGAAGGAAAAGGAACTGCTTAATTAAATAATGTGTTAAAACATTGTTAAGAACTTAGGTTTTGGAAGAAAAAGAAGAGAAAAATTCTGGGACCCATTCCCATTCTTTCTCTCTTCTTCTCTTTTATCCGAGGTCTTTGTGACCTTCCCAAAAAAAGCTTCATGCTCCTGCAATCCCACAGGGATATATTGTCCTTGGTCTTGAAGAAGAAAATAATTCTTATTCCACATGAATGTCATCTAGAAGAACTAGAAAAAATGCGAAAGTTTTAAATTATCTTCACATTCTCCACTCTGAAATCAAATTCTCATTTCATTTCTAGAGCCTCCCATCCTGATTACTCATTCCCTGGAAGACCAGGTGGTCACAGTTGGAGAAAGAGTGGAGTTTGAAGCTGAAGTGTCTGAAGAAGGGGCTACTGTGAAATGGTAAAGTAAAGTGGGTGGGGGAAAAACCTTAGCTGTTAAGGTGGAGCTATACCCTAAACTGGCCAAAGGGCTTTATTTAAAAAGATAAAGATTTCCTCTAACCGAGCTCAACTCTTGGTGACTTCATGGACATGCCCATGTGGTCTAAGTTCAAACAATCGTTGAATGAGGCAGTCATTAACCAAGGACTACCTGTCTTATAGAAGCATTTAGATTTCATATTTGTAGTTCTAAAGGGAACTCACATGGCAACTATCACCCACATGATAACATTCAAGAAAATCACATAAATTAATAATAGGAGCAGGGTGGGGAATACTAGAAATGTGTAATCAACAGGCAACATTTGGATTCATTTGCCTTCACTGACTGATGAATCAAAATGTTGCCAGTTACTGATAATTTCATTCTTTCAAACATTGGGCTTGAAATCATTTCTATATCCTGCCTTCCAAAGTTACAGACAGAGAGAATATCGTCTTTGCCATAGTTCCTAGGTCACAGCATGTCTGCAATAAGCTTGGCACCACCAAAAAAGGCTATTTTGCCTTCTCACTCAACAAATCTCAAGTGGTGATGGGATATAAAGTAAAATTTCAGTAACGAGCTAAGTGTATGAAAGGCTTATATGGGAGTAGGGAATCCTTTTGATTTTGAGAGCTCAAACACTTTCAAGGGCGAGCTTTGGACGGTCGGTTTCAACCCTTAGAAGCCATATCCAACATTATCAATGGTAAAGGATGTTGGGCATTGTAGTTTAGTTAGATGTTAGAGGGCCATTCTTACTTTACAATCAAAACCACACTTTTAACTGAGCCTGGAAGTCAATGGAAAGTCAATGAAAAACTGATTTAAACTTGGAAAGTTATGAGCAGAAAAATTGGCTCATGCCTCATGACTACATTTTATACCAACATACCTTGTACTCCATATTCTCAGAACAGCCCCACAGAGTTCTGTAATAGTGCCTCAGCATCCATATCCTGACTCTCAAAGGTCCACTTTAAATTTGTAACAGCCAGATGGAAAACATGGTAAGAACATCCATATGATGGCGGTAATCATGTATAGAGACCATCTTGTACAGATTCCCCTTATCATGTAGTGTTCCCATGGCACCCCCAACATTCCTTGTGGTGACTGGATATGGTGTGGATGCGGATATGTTATTTTGG
Organism: Liasis olivaceus; assembly: GCA_030867105.1. Taxonomy (NCBI): domain Eukaryota; kingdom Metazoa; phylum Chordata; class Lepidosauria; order Squamata; family Pythonidae; genus Liasis; species Liasis olivaceus. The sequence continues at coordinate 69,303,401 of CM061349.1, forward strand.
TCAGTCTGTTTGGAAATCCTGCCCAGTTCCCATCACTGGTTTCAGGGTCTCTTCCATGTTGCTGTGATAATATATGAAACAGCCTTCATTTCGCATTCAAAGGAAATCCCCTGGTTCACAGTTGTAAGCGCAATGCCATAAACTATAACATTCCCATACAACCTATAACATCCCCAAAACAGAATATTACATTTCTGTTCCTTCAAGAGGAAAGAGGGAGAGAAGAGAGATACAATTAAAATGGACATGCATCATTATGAAAAGAAATGTTCAAGGCAAGAACCTTACCCTGTAATTTGCTCTTATAGCATGTTTTTTCTCTTACAAATTGTCAGTATAGGAGGTCCAGTCCAGACCAGGATTCTGGCATAAATGGTATATTCAGTCGCGATCTGGTTCTACTCATGACTGCTATGTGTATAGGAGGAAAAAATTCTCTTGAAGCTAATGATAGTGTTTCCTTCATGCAAATAACAGACAGAGGGTTGAAGGAAACTAAATGGACAGAAAAGGGAGAAATCCTTGTATGTCCCATGGCTAGAATTCTAATCTAGATGTTTCCCCACCCTCTACTAGCATTTGTTTAAGAAATATTTTGTATTCAAGAGCAAATCATGTCATCAATATCACTATAGTCTGACCTCAGTCTACATACATTCACATCACTTTCTATTACTGCTATTTGACTTCCATCAATGTGAATTTATTTTTCTCCGCATGCTCTCTCTCTAATAGAATAAAATTGTGTTGTCATATTATGTGATATAAAATGTGATACATATATATATATATATATATATATAAATATATATACACACACACACATGTGCACACACACACAGTATATGTATATGTGTGTGTGTGTGTATACTGTATAGATACACATATACATATACATACACATTACAGTGAAACTAATAGTACAGTCAAATCAGCACAGTGATACTTTGATATCCATAGGGAGAAGGATGGTGTAGAGCTTACTCGGGAAGAGGCATTCAAATATCGGTTCAAAAAGGATGGTAAAAAGCACTACCTCATCATCAATGAGTCCACCAAGGAAGATAATGGGCACTACAAAGTCAAGACTAATGGAGGGGAGTCTGTTGCAGAATTGATTGTACAAGGTGAGAAATAAATAAGAATATATAGTATCAAAACCTTTTAAAAATTTGTATGGAGATTGGTAACTATCTTCTCTGTAACTGTAATGACAAATAACCACTAGTAAAAAAATGGCTAATTATGCATTATATGTTGATGTTGGCCCATCAGTTGGATGTCAGAGATATTCTGATAATAGCACTGCCTACTTATCAAGTTATGCTAAATACCCACACATCCTAAATATCTCTTCCTATTTCGCCTTTTCCAGAAGAGTTTTCTTTGACTTTTCATTTTGTAAAAGCAGTATCTACAGTTGGGGTCCTTCCTGACCTCTGACCTGTTACGTTCATGTTGATTTGTTTCCCAAATTCGCAATCTCAGAAAAGAAGCTGGAAGTGTACCAGAGTATTGCAGATCTGACTGTGAAGGCACGAGACCAGGCTGTGTTCAAGTGTGAGGTGTCTGACGAGAACGTGAAGGGCATCTGGCTGAAAAATGGGAAGGAGGTGATCCCAAACAATCGGATTAAAATCTCTCATATTGGCAGGTATATCATGCATTGTACGGTGATTCTAGAACACGATGATTCTCTTAGGATTAATGTGTGGTGTGGAAAAGTGGTAAGAAGTAGAAGTGTTCCCCATCAGTTGCAAGCAGAAAAAAGCCCCAAATGATTTTCCTTTTTTTTTTTTTAAACAGATGCACCAGTAATTAACTGACATTTAAGTGACTTTGAACTTTATAATATTCACACATTTTTTTCCAGTATTGTGAACATTTAAATATGGTGTTTTGGATTTTCAGTATTCAGAATTAAAAATAGGAATGCTAACATTAGATGTTGTGTTTTAGGGTGTGCTTCGTTTTTGTTTTGTTTTTTTGCTTTATACAGTCTTTTATTTTTTATTTTTCTTTGATTTTCTGCTTTTTCCCCCTTACTGGTTATTTTGTGTGTGTATGGCTGTGTGTGTTTAATTTTTAAAAATTTATGTCAGCCAAAAATTTCATTCTCCTTGACCTACAGAAATATTGATCTGCCCACATGTCTATATTATTTTTCTTTGAGATTTACTCTTATGTGATACCTCTATTCATTTTCTGGTGTCTCTCCAAGAAGAGATATCTGATAATATTAAATTACTAATTAACATTCTGGATGTATATTCAGAAAGATTGAAACCAGCAGCAGTGGTCTCACTGGATGTAAAAAAACCCTCTTTAATATGGTACAATGGAAATTTTTGAATAAGTGGTACTCTACTCCTGCTAAAATTATTAAAAATGGAATTACCTCTTAATCTATCAAGATTGTTTCATGGAATTCTTCAAGGATGTCCTTTATCTCCTCTTAATTTTAACTTGATATTGGAATTATTGGCCCACCTTATTCAATGGACAGATTTTGAATATAACAGTGGCTAGGTATGAAAATAAATTGTCATTATGGCCTGATGATATATTTTGTCTTATTATTATGTATGTTCTATACCAATATGTTTTAATATTGTGAAATAGTTTGGCAATTTATTAGATTATTCCATTAATTTGAATATACTTCCTATAGGTTGTAATAATTTCCATAGAAATTTGCAAAAATTCAGATTTAATTTGCTGGAATGTAAATGGCTGGAAATAATTACTCCAAGGAAACCTTCTCTGTATGTGAATAAGAAGAGAAAGTGAGAGAGAGCACCAATGGGGTATAACGGTTAAGACCAAGGTTAAGTCCTCCCTTAAGTATTAAAGCCAGTTGGGTAACTTTGGGTCAGTCATCTCTCTCAGGCCTAGAATGGGAAATCAAAAAACATCTACCTACCAACCTGCACTGGATTTTGTCATAAACTGCAGTCCTTAACTTTCAATGAGAGTCCTTTAATCCTTCAGTGGATTGAGTCAGGCTCATCATTTGATTATATAAGTTTATATGTGTGTGGGTATAAATGATAGAATTTACATAAATAGATGGTTTAAAATCCTACTGAGTTTATGGAGAAAGATAAATGTAAAAACGAATATTGCTTCAACATTAATATAGTCATTTTGAAGTAATCCTGTGCTAATAACTTTGAGTTCTTTTAGGCAAATTGATAAGATGTTAAGAATTTTCTGTGGGAAGAACAAACCCCTTGATTTTCTTTATCTAAGTTATAGTCACTATATGATGATGGAGATTTTAACTTTCCAAATTTCAGTTTTGTCATTGGGCATATATTTTTACTTCAATTTCTCTAGGGAATGCAAATGACTAATATCCATATTGTTTTTTTAGAATCATATTGTGAAGAACAATAAAATTTAAAGATAAAAATGTACTTTTGATTATGTAACAAACATTGGGAATTATCACTAAATGAAGAACTATGGATCTATTCAGCATGGGGTTTGCAAAGTTATTCTTCAACATTGGAAAGATAGTGTAACCCCAAACTTAGACCTGGATTGGTAATATGTATTGGCTTTCTGTTTATGAACCAGCTCTCTATCAATGTATGGAGGTTGAGTCATGGCAACTGGACTTCTTTTGAACAACCAGACAATTCCACCTGGATGACTGAGAATATTCACAAACATAAAACTCTATCAATGTAATGGAAAGGCTGATCAATGTTATTCTTGGTAGTCAATAGTTAATAGTGCATTTAGAAACTTGGCCATGTCTTTCTTTTATGTAATATAATTTACTTTTGTGGTTTCCTTTTTTCCTTTTTCTGTTTATTTTTGTATTTTTTAATTTTTCCTCCCTCTTTTTTGTATATTAAAGCAATACAAAATTTAAAAACTGATTTGCCAGATGTTACCCATTCAGTTGGATTATAATTCCTATGCTTTGTGCTGAAAACAGCTGATGCTATAAGAAATGCTCTCATGCATCTAATGTATATATGTGGATCTCAATCCAGTCCATTGCAATATGCAGAGGAACCCATGGGGGACATTACAACTTCATCCCCCAAAGGGTGATCTCTTGGCATTCCGGTCTGTTTCCCTTTCCACTTGGTCAACTAATGAACTTTTTGATTTATCTGTGCAGAAGGAAGATTATGTCTTGCAGAAGCATATTCAAACATTTCCATACCCTTTAATGCTCTAGTACAGCATATTGATGTGGAAGGAAGGAAATATGGCATTGTTTTCTGTATAAAGAGACTTCCTAGCATAGATTCTGCATAAAAAGTAATGTTCACATTATTTTAATCAATAACATTTTCTTTCCCAAATGCCATTAACACTAGTCTGGATATGATATACAGATGTCATGCCTTTGGGGCTTAGTGATTGTAATTCAGAAAATAAATCTATACAGCTTCTAATTATATTCTAATATATGTGGCTTAAAACAAGCATTGTTCATCTACTCTGTGGGACAGGATTTATACTGGAGAAAGATTAGACTCAAACAAAAATATTTGCTTTTCAGAATCCATAAGCTAACCATTGATGATGTGACCCCAGAAGATGAAGCTGATTATTCCTTTGTGCCTCAAGGATTTGCATACAATCTCTCAGCCCATCTGCGATTTTTGGGTAAGTTTCCTGGAATCTCTTTTCTAATACCAGGTAGGAATGTATATCAGGGTCTGTCTGTCCGTCTGTTTTTAAATACACATTTCATAGCTAAGCATTAGATCCTGTTGCTGAATGTAGTTTGTTTCATTACATCATTGTTACAACACCACAATTGTTTCTTGGTGCTGCGCAAGCATAAAAGCAAATAGAGTAGTAGTAGATAATATCAATACAATATAACTGGCACTTTTCAATACTCAAGTTACGTTATATATAATATGTGTAATCATAATGCATTCTGAGAATGGGAAAACCCAGTATAGTATCTCCAAAGACCTATTGATTAGAGATAAAAAGTATTCCTCTTCCCCCATGGAAAACGTGGGAGCCAAGATCTGGGGGGGAAAGTACCTTGGATGGAACTTCAGAAGATGAGATTACATTGGTCTTAAGTGCTGGTCAGATGGGGAATCTCTCAAGATCAGTTAGATCCCATTAGATTCCCATGCCTTTCAATGAAAACCAAATGTATATCACCATTTTTGTATCATTTTCATTCTGAATTTCCAGATCTCTCCAACCACTCCATTAATTATTTTGTAAGAATTCTTTTCCTTATCACTGTAGCTGTCACAGCATATAAACTGTTTGATAAATAGCAGTTTAATTATGATCTCTTAAAAGACATTTTTATTGTTTTAGTTTAGTGTCACTTAATTTAATTAACCTTGGAGAATCATGTCATTCCCCTTCTCCACCCAGTGTCACCTCCCAAGCTTCCCTGGAAGACTGGGGACTTTCAGGAGAGGTGGTATGGAGATAGAAGGCAACAGAGGAAAGAGTGAATGAATCAAGGAAAAATGCTGCCATGTCCCTTTCTCCAGGGGGAAGCTTCCTATAGATCTATTAAGCAAAAAGGATGTAAGTTGTTAATAAGTTAGCAACAGTAGAAATGCAATTCCTGGATAATGAGATATATGGGACAGATTGGGAATTTTAAAGTCTACGTGTGATGGAATGGACTTATGAAGGCCAGGCTCAGGGAGATAAGCGTGTTCTTAGCCCCCAGCAGGAGCGTGGGAAGTTCAAGAAGATGAGGCTGGCACCTCCCTAAGGAATTCACGGTGTTGTGGCTGGCTGGCTTGGGAACTAGGGTTCAGTCTGGGGAGATTTTCTGTCTGGAGTTTGTAGCTAATAAATGCAACAGAACTGTATTTGCATTGTCTCTTGGAGTTCTTTGGGCTGAACGATGTCCTCCAGACAGAAAATCTCCCCAGACTGAACCCTAGTTCCCAAGCCAGCCAGCCACAACACCGTGAATTCCTTAGGGAGGTGCCAGCCTCATCTTCTTGAACTTCCCACGCTCCTGCTGGGGGCTAAGAACACGCTTATCTCCCTGAGCCTGGCCTTCATAAGTCCATTCCATCACATTATGCAAGTATATTACAAGTACATGAGAAACAGCTTAAAGTGAGATATAATCTGAAGATATGAAAAGCAAGCAGAAAATCAAAGTGATAAAGGAAATCTTTGACCAACCTCTGAGGGCAGAACACACTAGTTATATTTTCCACTGTTTTTGAAGAAATAAATGTATGGACATGATGGTCCAGAAAAATCAAGGAGTAGAACATAGTTTCAGAAGAGTAATGATAAAATTTCATTTGTGACAAACTTTTATTGGTGACTCAATGGATGAATTCAAAAGTTCAATTTCACTATTTTGTAATATTTAATTTGCCCAGCCATGGATGTTTATAGTTGTTTAAAGCTTGCTAAACCTTAGAAAATGTTTCAGGCTTAACAAATGCAAATGTTATTTGATGCTGCCATGACAAAGTAGCAATGGTGATTTTCAGGTCTCCTGCAGCCACAGAGCCATATTCAGAGGAAAAATAAGGGACAGGCTGGAACTTTGGAACATGGTAGAGTTGTAGCAGAAGACCTGAAAATGGATTGGCAATGGTGGCAAAAATGGATTGGCAGTGGTGGGCCATCCTTTCGGCTGCACATTGACAATTCACCATCCCTCCTGATCACCAAGCCTCTGTAGTCAATGTAATGGCATAAAATCACTAGAGCCATTCATAGATCAAACTTAATGACAGTATTAAATCATAATTGCACTGATTTTATTGCTTCTGCTTTGTAATCCCCTTCTCTGGCCTCTCATACTGTCTCCTTGGCAACTCACGTTCTTTCACTATAGATTTTTTTTTTTAAATAAGTGGTTGTTTCAGTTGTACAACTATCAAATGCATTTAATCACTTTTCCTTCTTTTTCCTTTCCTTTCCTGCAGAGGTTAAGATTGACTTTGTGCCCAGACAAGGTAAGGACAAAGTTTGCTATTGTATACTAATCTGTGAAATGAGAGCCATAGTTAAAAAATCTTTCCCTTTTAGAAGAGTCCTTGTCAGTCATGAAATGGTTTCTATGCTTTTGCTGCAGAACCTCCCAAAATCCATCTGGACTGCATGGGGCAAACCCCGGACACCATTATTGTGGTAGCTGGAAACAAGTTGAGGCTTGATGTACCCATTTCAGGTGATCCAGTCCCTGCAGTGATCTGGCAGAAAATAAACCAGGTAATATAGCCTAAAAATGCCAGGGTTTTATAGCTGGCCCTTTAAAGCACTACTGTTCCTGTGTGGCTTATTACAAATTTCTTACTTGATTAAAAAATAAAGGAATTCTTAACATGAAAATATAGTTTTAATGTAAAATGTTATAAGAATATTCCCTTTTTAGTTCTCCAAGCAGATGCATTATCTTGGCAATAAAGATGCCCATTCAGTCTGACTCTGGGCTTATTCAGGATCATCCCCTCTGTTTCTAATATTCAGGCTGTAGATGTCTACACAGCTGAAATGATGCCATTCATGTGCAAGGGGGAAACATCAGCAAGATATTTATTTTTCGGGGGGGGGAGAACTGTGGAGGGGAACTTGAGCATTTTGAATACTGGCTGGGTGTAGAGAGTATTATTGATTGCTGTCTGATAATTTACCATAACTCACTGCTTCTTATAGCCTGAAACAATGGAGCATCAAGCTAGTAGGACTAATCCTACCATTCATTTTGAATCACTTCTATTGAAGTCATGTTATCATTCGAAACATCCACAGAGCTGCTATAAGGATCGAGGAGTTTTGTTCTGCCTCTGCCGTTCTCACTGACCGCAAAACCAACCCCTGTCCAGTTTTGTTAACTTATCACTTCAGCGGGGGAACAGCATCACATTCTGCAAGAGCAATTCAGATTATAACACTCCTTCCTGTGCATAGGTATCACTTATTTGGATTGCAGAATGACTTCTCCAATATTTGAATGGAATTCACCAGCCCAGGAAGGCATTTTCTATCTTTGCTTTAAAGGTGTGCAAATCAAAGGATTGCCTTTTTTGGTGTGAAGGTAGAAGACCTTCTTCATGTATCTTCTGGGTATTCCATTCCTATTAGCCCTAACCATTGTAGTCAGTGGGAAAGAACTGGGGAGCTGCACTTAGAGTATCTAGATCAGTGTTTCTCAGCCTTGGCAACTTTCAGATGAGTGGACTTCAACTCCCAGAATTCCCCAGCCGGCTGGCTGGGGAATTCTGGGAGTTGAAGTCCACTCATCTGAAAGTTGCCAAGGCTGAGAAACACTGATCTAGTGATACCAAGCTGCCTATCTTTGCTTTAGGCCCTGATCCAGGAAACTGATAATTCAGAAGCTAAAATGTTGGTGAGCAGCCTTCAGTGATTGTACCTGTACTGTGATGTAAGAAACCCTTTGCAAAGATCTTGGGCATGGCCATGGCACAGGGCTGGCATCTTGAACAGGCAGGGGTGTCCACCGAATGTGTTTTTTAAAAAAAATCAAGATGACAGCCACAACCATGTGATTGAAGCTCCACCAGTTTTTTTAATGTGTGTTACAGTAAAACACAATGTGATCTCCACATCCTTAGAAGAAGGGGTACAATTGCAACAGTATTGGCCCCTCTCCCCCTCTTCCATGAAGCAGTATAGGCTTATACAGCAACAGCCTTGTATAGATAGCTACTATTACCTGACAGAGAATCTTATTTATAGCGGGCCCACTTACTTTCTCTCATTGGCACTCCAGTCCGGGAAGATGGTTAAGAAATGTGTAGTTCAAGCACATCTATTAGATGGTCTGAAAGAAATGAGACTTACAATGGTTAAATAGATTGCATGTAAGAGATTATAGAACATTCCACATATATTTGTGTATAAGCCCATCTGCCGGTAAGCCGACCCTCGATTTTTTTAACCAAAATATCATGAAAAATGCACCACCCACAGATAAGCCAACTCTCAAAATGTTTGTATGTTTTAATTTTCACAATTGGCTTATCCACAGGTGGCACATTTTCCATGGTATTTTGGTTAAAAATGTGAGGGTCTGCTTATGCACAGATGGGCTTATCCACGAGTATGTACAAGATATAGGAGTACTTTTAAAAAGCTGAGGGAAAAACCTATCATCTACACTCACAGATAAACCCATCTGCAGATAAGCCAAACCCAATTTGGTGGGTGTATTTTGGCACCTAAAATTCTTGGCTTATCCACACGCACATACAGTATATATTTATCTCTAATTCTTGGTAATCTACAACAGGCTCCAAAATTCTGGATGGTTACATGAAACAACATAGTATTCAATTATTAGAAAAAGTGCCAGAAATTCAAGAGAATGTACTGGATCATAAATAATGAAAAAAGTATATGCTATTAACCCTTAATTGACTTTTAAGATCCTCTTCTTTTGCTTAGCATTTATGTTTGGAAAGAACAAGGCTGACCTCTTCTGGTATTTATTTTTAATACCAGTTCACTGTCTCTCTTCATATTCTTTCTGAGCACTTATGCTTTAAAAAAATTTTTTTTAATCCAATACTTCCTGTGTTTAGCATTTTCTCTCTCCTACAACTTGATCTCAACCTCCTTTTCAGATGGGCATATTTACCTGAATACGGTAAAGGAACAGTTTAGGATAGTTTTTTCCCTTGGCGCTGTTCCTCGTGGCCAAGTTAAAAGTCAGTCCTTGAGGCAGCAGAAAATTATACTAGCATAAAATTGGCTGTGTGTGCTAGCAATCTCTATTCTGCCAGAGGTATGATGGGGGCAAACAGTGCTGTCCTTATTATGTGCAGGGCATGTTAAGGACAAGGACTGGTGGCTTCCCCCTGCTACATTTTCCCAACTCTAATCCTGTCATCTCATCCAATGCCATCATCAGTCAGTGAGAAGATATCCACCAGTCACTCTCGATAATGTGGGACAGAGATTGTGATGGGGATGAAGCAAATTTTAATAGATCTGTCCTCTACCTGAATTCATTCTAGTTTTGCACAAATATTTAGTTCACAGGTACATTCAGAAGTTCAATTATTATCAGCTCATTATCAGGCTCCCTTGGGACACAGGTTTAGCACTATTCCAGAAGAACACTAAATCTCTGTCCAAAAGCTCAAATCATAGCTGGAGGTGGAGAGAGAGGTGTCTCTGTCCTGCTTTACCTTACAATCCTGCTTCCACCCCTGCTGGTCAGCTGCTAATCAGGCTGGTCCAAATCTCTAAGCCCAGGACCCTCTCAAAGAGCTGGTGACTACACAGAGAGAGTCTACTCTGAGAGAACTGGATTCTTCCACTACGCATAGGGCCCTGAAAGGCACTGCCCAAAGACCAGAGTGAAGGGGGCATGCCTAAACCCAAGCTGGCCAATAGATGCCAGACTGATCCTACCAGAATTAATAAAGCATCTCAAACTGCATCTACAGCAAAACCTGACTCAGAGTAAGGGGAGAAACACTACTGGTAATGCTAAGGATGACTGCTTCTAGCATAGGATGGCAACTTCATGAGGACGTAACGGAAGAAAGGGATTATGGGATTGTGCTTGTGCTGCAGTTCAGTGCAAGTGAGAAAAGATTCTTATTAAGGACCTCATACCTTTCATAATCAATGGGGTATAGATTTTGATCCTGTTTTATTTTTCTGTGTAGTACAATTTCATTTAAGCCCTGGTCCAAGTTTTTGGAACTCCAGTAAGAACCACCAACCACCGGCTGCTGCATCAATCTTACTAATACACTATTAGCATTTAGCTTTTATAAACAAGAAACAAAACCAAAGTATGGGACACTTTTAAGCAGGGCTAGACCACCTTTCTGTAGATGAAGGTAGCTCTCCCTTCCTCCCAGCCTCCTGAGTTTTCATTTCCCAATTCTCAACCCAGCTTAAAAAGTCCCTGGGACTGACTCTGAGCACAGTTCAATCTAACACTTACACAGAACCAGCAGTCAGTCAGCACTCACTTAATATTATTTCAAACTGGCAAATAACTAAATGCCTTGCCTTGCCTTCCTCAAGTTCCACCAAATCTGTACCCAATCTGTACCCAAACAAAGAAAAAACTTCACACAAAAAAAGTATAAAATAAAAGGTAGTATTTCCCAACTCCAACACCCCATGTATTTCTAGGCATATATTGTTTTGCCAAAAATAATGGAGTCAGTCTAAGTGGAAGTTGTATGAGAAAAGGTTGACTATTAGTAATATACACAAATATGCATAAAACCCTGCAAAACCTCCCATTCACTGTGGCAGCAAATCTCCATTACCTTTCAGCCCCATGTAAGCCAGCAATGTTAGTGTGTCAACAATTCATATTTGGGGCCCTTTTTGGACTATGCCAGCACTTTGCTATGACATCAGCCCAGGAATTGGGAGACCAGGTGAGACAATGGGAACCCATCCCTTCAAAAGCAAGTTTTTACACCTTTCGATTTTGAAATGGTATTTCCCCATCCACAGATAAATATATCTCTGTCCATTGCCATTGCACTTGCTTGCTGTTGCAAGCCTCTGACTATAAAACAATGTGATCAGTGGCAGAGGGGTTGTTTCACTTACTACTGGGAGTATGCCTTCATCTTAAATTTAGAGATAGATTGTTATGGATAAAATCTATCTATGTGGTTGCTAGGAGTTGAAAACAACCCAGGATGATTATGATGGCGCATAATCAATCAATCTTAAATTGTCTTGCTGCTACATTCTCCAGCTTATCCAAGGGGTTGCCCTCTAAAAAGATATTTCTGTGGGCAGCTGGTTAAAATTATTTAATAGCAAATCTGGCCAATTTCTTTCATTTTAACCATGAAGGCTAATTCGTCTTCTGTTTTCTCTTTCAGAATAATGAACTGGAACTAATAAAAGATGGCTCAAACTCTACAGATCGTAAGGGCACATGTGGAGATTTGACTAACAATGAGAAGGCAAGTCCTTCATTTTTCAAACTGCCAGGCAGATAGATCTCCCTTCTGACAAATGTCTGCAACCTGGTGATGCATTCAGAATAGTTATGTGAATTGATAGCTTGCAATAATTCCTACTTTTAATTTGAACCATCTCTCTGTGGACTCAGTTGTGTTTAAAGTACTATTTCTCAAACTGTTGGACCTTCAGCACTTCTAACTCCAAGTGATGAAGCACCACCCATCGTAATGGGCAGTCTTGTGCAAATAAGCATGAACTTCTGTGCAAGCATATGTTGTCTGGCCTTTGCTGACTTTGCTGATCCTTTGTTAGCCATGCAGAAAGGTAAATGAGGGAAAAGAAAATAAGCCCTTAGAAGGGCTTTCTTCTTTTCAAATGATGGAGTAGAAAGAGTCCAATTACTCTCTCAGGACCAATGTGGGTCTGTGCCAGAGTGTATTCAGTGTATCCAGATTTTAGCTAGTTAGGGAGGGACATAGCACATATTGCTGGATCCCAGTTCTTCTTTTCACTCCTTGCTACTTCAAGGTCGTTACCTTTCTGTAGGACTGACCCCAGAGTTTTAAATGCTATAAGATAAACTAAATGAAATTCTCATTGGTGTGCATAGTTCAAACATGTCTCCATCCTCTGCTCAGCTAAATCACACTGAATTATTTCCTTAATGTCATTTTAAATAGAAATGAAGTAACATAATTTTTACATGAACACTTTAAATTAAAAAGAGCTGTTAACATATTTAAATTTTGTAAGAAAGAGAATGCAACGTTTAGCATATATTTGCACTGCATCATTAAGCTGCTCTGATCCATGCTGATGTCAGAGAGACTCAAAGCTGGTTTAAGAAGATTCTGCCAGATGCACTGGCAGTGACTTGCCAGGTGTTCAGGACAATTGTTCTGCTACTGTTCCCTCCCAATTTCCCATAGTATACAAAGTTAAATTTATATAGAGAAAGTGAAAGCATCAAAATGTCCATATATGCAGGAAAATGACCCCTCTTTAAAATAAAAACTTATTTCTTGCATTTTCCCAGGTTTGGCTCAGTAATGTCTGTTGCAGCTATTGTTACAGAATTCTTTCAATAGCATGGTGGTTATAATGTTAGCATGACGTGCAGAATGTCATCAGTTTGAAACCTCATAGAAATGCAGGGTTTTAATTACTATTTTTCATACCCCGAACTACCTATATTGCTGCATTATTCAACAACTTCTCCAGGATGCCATTTCATAGTTTTTTCTGTCAATTGAAATAAAGTGCAAAGGACTTTGTAGTAATTATTCACATGGATTTTTGGGAGCTGATAAAAAGAAGCTAGCTAGCACTGGTGTTTCATCAATGCACAGGTGGAACTTATGCCCAGAAGAAAAATGCCCAGCAAAAAAAGTAGGTAGCTTAGGGGAAAAAATAGTAATTTTTTTTTTTTTAAAAACCTGTCTGCTGTGTTTTGAATCAACAACTCCCTGTTCGTCAAGCAAATATCATAACCGCTATGCTACTGGAACATTTGTATTAGCTGCAGCAGATATTAGAAAGCTGCAGGGCTTCAACCACTAAACTAGGTTGTTCCTTGACTGGGATGTTTCTGTGTTTCTGTCACTGCATAAAGTAATCAATCAAGTTTGCTAAAAGAAAGCATCTATCTAACTGCTGCAATGCTTGTGCTAACACAAACCAGAAAACACTAGTTTTAACACAGAGCAGAAAAAATACAGACAGAGGTCACATTTGCAGTAGGCTAGACTGTCTTGCTTACTGATAGCTTTTACAGTGATATCAGCTGTTTCTTCTCCAGACCATCTGTTTAAAGTTACACAGATATCTTTGCCTGCCTACCTATTTATTTTCTCTTTTACACATTCAGATTATCATGGTGCAAATATAACCTTAGTAACATATACCAAACTACTTAAATGTCATTAAAAACTTTGTCCTGTACTATACACCCACCCAAACTAACTTCCTTTTTTTTTTACTTGCTCACAGTCCTTTCCTGATTCTGAAGATAGAGTACATGTGGAAACATATGAAGACCATTGTGTGTTTACTATTGAAGGAGCTGAGAAGGAAGATGAGGGAATCTACAGAGTCACAGTGAAAAATCCAGCTGGAGAAGATACAGCTGATATCACTGTAAAAGTTATTGGTAAGTAAAACAGTGGTGGGATTAGTACATGAAGCAAGCCTTTGTCAGTCTGACAAAGAGCTGTCAGAAATCAATCACTCATCTCATGTCTTCATATTTTCCAATGAAGTAGAAACTCAGCAGCTGTGACCACCCAGTTCAACTCCTCCCTTGCCTGCCAGTAAAACTCCAAATAAGGGAGAAACTGCAATGGCTGAATCTCAGGTTTCAGTGAGTGGTTTTCAGGGAATAACAGCAATCTCTGCGCAATTCTTGACTGAGATTAGCTTTTATTTTGTCATCTGTAATGAGCTGAGAATAATTTCTGAAGCATTAGAAATACTTACAGTTCATGACCAAATATAGTAAACTACCTTTCAGATATGTTTCCTGGTCACTTGACTTGGCAATTAATTCTTCTCCTATATTTCTCTATCATATTTCTGGGTTGAATAACCTCATATTTTATATCTCATGTCATTTAAAAATATAGTATGTGAGTGAGGTCTTAACAGATTGGCTTTCTTTTCATTTTTAAGTATTAACTTGATCATACCATTTGTTTCACAGATGGAGAAATGTTGTGACTAACATAGTAGTTACAACAGGAACATCTCCCTACCTTCAAAATGTTAACCAATAAGTAACTTTTCTCAGTGTTAAGAAGGATTTGTTAACAGAAACATTAATTAATACTACCAACAATAATAAATGTTCAAGAATACAGCAAAAACTTGCAAGACTACTTAGGCCCAAAGCCATTCTACCTTAGGCTCATGCATAGGCTTAAATCATTAGAGCTGTCCTCCACTGAAAGAACCTTGGATTATCCCCTCTGAGATTCAAATTTAGAGAAATTTTGAATTGAATTCCTTCTCCTGCCTTCATGCCTCGTTGCTTCTGAGGCTGGGAATTCCAAGTGTGGAAAAGTGATTATGAGCATGTTTGGCAAGACATGCCCAAACTCAAGAAAATATTTAGACTAGCTCAAAAAAAAGTTGGTCTAAATGTGTTCCCTCCATTGCGAGTGAAGAAACAGAGGAGGAAAAGGAGGATGGGGAAGGGGAAGAGGAGGATGGTAAGAAGAAACAGCAGCAAAACAAGAAAAGGATGGAGAGGTTTTTCTCCCACATCATTTCCATGCTCCTGAAGCACAATAAGTCATAATTGCTCTGCCCATTGATTGTCACATAAACCTTAGTTATTAAATAATACAAAGTGTTATCCTATAGATGTCTTCAATTTAATTTCAATGACTCTTACTCTTAGGTTAAGTAATCTAGGATTGCAGTCCTCATGAATTATAAGTATATGAAAGAAGGAAGGAATGAGAGAGAGATTTGTATGTGAGGTATGTTTGTGTGTGTATCATGTGATTGGACATAAGCCATGGTTTCTAAATACATCATGTTTTAATGGGAGTTTCTACAATAAAGGAATATACCTAGCTGAGTAGACATAGAACGAAGTCTTCTGGACCACACCAAAGTCTATTTTTTCCAACTATTTTGTTTCCACATGGGCAAACCGATGCTGATGGGAAACAGTAACATTCTTCCCTCGGGGCATACTGCTTCTGAAACTAGAGATAATATGTAGCCATCATACTGTTGAATGCCTCATACTCATGTATTTAAGCATCTTTGAAAAGAATTCAAATCAGTGGCCATCATTACTGTGCTGTGGAACAGCAAGTTCCTCTACTAAAACGAGATTCTAACAAGCGGTAGCAAAAGAAAATACCTGATATCATCTTTCCCTCCTTCTCCAGATGTGCCTGATCCACCAGAAGCTCCTAAAATCACTGATGTTGGTGAAGACAACTGCATAGTGCAGTGGCAGCCACCTAAGTACGATGGAGGACAGCCAATACTGGGTAAGAATCAACAACAATCTTAACAGAAGACTTTTTGATCAGAACAGACAATTCTTCTCAATTACTCATAGGAATAAAATAAAATAAAACAGAAGGGCTGTGAAGTGCCTTGGATTTGTTTCAAAAAACATGCTTTGGAGTGTGTGGAAATACGAACATAGCACCTGTTTGCAGCTCCTTAAAGCAGCCCATTTTTCCTAAGATGGCAGCTTCAGGATCCTAGAAAAGGACATGGCTACTTTCAAGCATTGCAGAGAAGTGCAATATACATGCCCCATGTGCTGCAAAGCACCTGTTTGGAAGAGAATCCAGGAGTCCTTTGATTTCTCTTACTTGTCATTTCAAGGACAACATATCTACAACATGACACCCAAAGGGTAGCAAAGGAAATGGGAGCACCTTCTCCTCTTTATAAAGTGCCTAGAATGGAAGCTCATAATAAAGTATCCAACTTTCATATGACCAGATTTCAATCAGCTTCAGGTATTATATGGAAAGCATAAGCAGCAATCACTTTTATTTCTTCTGCAGTTGATGTAGTGTGCAAAGCATTTTTCAGTGCAGAGGTCACTTGTTCAAGGAGAGTAGCAAGTGTCGAGACAGGAAGATACTGTCATCAGAACAGGTAGAATTTAAGGCTGCAATCTTATAGTGCTGGCATAGTTGAACACATGATGATCAGTGGGCTTCAGTCTGTCTATCTTTTGGTGAGACTGTAGGCCAGTGTTTCTCAACCTTGGCAGCTTGAAGATGTGTGGACTTCAACTCCCAGAAATCTGGGTGGGGAATTCTGGGAGTTGAAGTCCACACATCTTCAAGCTGCCAAGGTTGAGAAACACTGCTGTAGACAAATATCATGTTAGCATTATAGAGCTCAAATAGTTTTAATAAGGCGTGTGGGGCTGAATCTCCTGTTAATATGTTACTCATGTGTAGTGGCTGCAATGGAGCCATGTTCCTGACCCTGCTATCATGCTCTTCTGCTAGCTCCACCTCTGATCTGCTGAATGGAACCAGAGATCTGAACTGGAATATTGATTCATGAACCTGGGGCTCCACATAGTCCTGACACTTGAAATTCTAAGTGAAGTGCAGGCATTGTGTTTCACATTTGCATATTTAATTTAAAAAGATAAGTTTAATAAAAGGTGCAATGGATTTAATAGTATTTTTTTCATAAAGCGTATGTGTGTGTGTGAGAGAAAGTGAGTGATCAAGCTATGCATTTCAGAGTAAAAACAATTCTTGCTATCACTTATAGAGAAAAACTTCTGTCCCAAAGAGGACTAGAAGAGAGTAAGCTCTATTGAATGATGTGAGATCTCCTCCTGAGCAATAACACATCGGGCTGCCTTGCATAAAGTTCAATCCTATATGTAGACCTTGGGAAGTCTTATCACATTCACAACTGCAAGTTCTGCATCTTCTTGCTGTAATTGGATGTTAAAAATAGAAACAGAAACCTGGGGGGGGGGGGGGGTTCAATCTGCATGGATAGTCCACCCTTCTTTTAAAGTTTAGATTTTTTAACTACAGAAATAACCTGTTTGGCTGTTGGCTAGTCATATTTTATTTCAACTGATGTGCAGGTGGGTGAGGCTTTAATAGTGTGGGTATTGTTATTGGGCTGAATGAATTAGGCCACAGTTTGTTAAACTACACAATAATATGTAGATTGGAGCTATTTATTTTTTTGTTTAAGCAGGCTGACTTCTCAGAGATCCAGCTCTGAGTTAGATCACTATGCCCAGGTGGGAAGTTATAACTCTTCCACCTCAGCCATTATAGTGGGAAATATAAGAACAGGGCTAATGTAGGATTTGCTAAGTAGATCCATATCCCTGATAAGGGGTAACAGCTATTCCAAGCTGTCTGTCTGTCAGCAGTGACAGATGTTTTCTTCAGGCTTTTACATTTCTCAGAAATGAGAGCAGAGCAGATGTTAATCTCAACTTGGTCATGGTGCTTCTTCTAAACAGAATGATATAATGATACATTAGGCAGGGTAACAGAATAATGAATGAATCCCAATGTGGCTTGGGAGAGGAACACAGAAACACAAAGGATTAGGAAGAGGGTCAACTTCAAGTCAGTTTAACCACAATCATGTGGAAGCCTCAGGAAAAACAGTGACTGCAGAGTAACGATGTGGTATCAGACTGCATATTAGTAAATTAAATAAATATGTAATTGGCTGATAATTTAGAACAGTTTTTAAAATGTGCAGCTGTGAGACAGACACTGCTTATTAAAATAAACATGGGTGTGAATTAAGGCAAAACATATTTTTCTAGGAACTAAGAGGCCATATAAAATAATAAATATTATCTTTATTTCTAACAATGAGTTTACAGTAATCTCTTTCTTTCTAATTAATGTATAACCTTGCTCTTCATTAAATATCTCAAAAAGGCATTATGTTGTGATCTAACAGTATGAAAATTTAAACTAATCATAGTTCCAAAAAGTCTCATCTTAGGGTATTACCAATCCCACCCTGTTAAGAATGCCTTGTGAACTACAAGGAGAGACTTCTTAACTACAAGGATAATTCTCAGGGCCAAGGTTTCCCTTACATTCACACTAGTTTTGTTTTATCTCTATGTATTTAATTTAATTTAATATTTAATTTGCTAAATAATGGAGCATTGGACATCCAAGTATTATTTAATGTTGTGTACCCTAATCTATATACATGGAAACTAAATGACAAATATGCATGAAAAACGCATGCAGTAAAAAGAAATCTGATTGTCTGCACAGCAAAAGCAAAATGGTTGTGCTTGTGTTACTAGACTGGGATCTGACCAAAGGTAGTTCCTCTGCACCCTTATAGTTTCTTTTTGGTTTCCAGGATACATTTTAGAGAGGAAGAAGAAGAAGAGCTACAGGTGGATGAGGCTGAACTTTGACCTTTTGAAGGATCTGATTTACGAAGCTAAGAGAATGATTGAAGGAGTTGTTTATGAGATGAGAATTTATGCAGTGAACTCAGTTGGCATGTCCCGGCCTAGTGCTGCCTCACAACCTTTCATGCCAATTGGTGAGTGTCAACATGCATGTTGCATTATTTGTAATCCCTCCCAAGAGAAACAAGAAAGAAGGGAACAATTTTGAAGACAGAAAATAGATGTATAACTACTTAGAGTTTCTTTTTTTTTTCTTTTACTTCTCCTTGAACATGACAGCATGGAGGTTCCAATTTCATAAAATTGCTGATGAATTTCTAACTGTTAAAATTAGAAGTGTGAGAGGCAAGCTAGGCTGAACAAGAGAGGGAAACTAATTGGCAGTGACCTCCCATTGCCTCTCTCCTTCCCCCATTCCATTATGGGTGCAAATACTGTAGCAAACTACTAATGCCGCCCATTCCACCTCCCTCATGGAGCTGTAAGGCTATCTGATTAAGAAAATATCCATGGATTTTCTATAAATAATCATTATGACCCTCACCGTTTTGTAGCAGTCCCTGAGCTAAGGGCACACTGTGTGAATCATTGCGAGAAAGAAGCCTTTGAGCAATTAAGGTATCGCAATCATAGCAATGACCGAAGAGGTGGTTCAACTCACAGAGGTCCATAAGGAAGGAAAAGAGCTTTTTGAAAGTAACAGTGTGAAAATCCAAGACCCTAAGAGTGGACAAGCAGAAAAAATTATAGTTCAAGAGAAAATGATTAGCTCTGACCTTCAGTCGCCATTCAACAACTGCACTGGGGAAGGAGGAGAAAAAGAAGATTCTCTCCAGGAAGCTATTCAAGAGCACCCACTGGAAATGGCTGAGCTAAAAGGTCCAAGATTTTGAGGGAATAAGAACATGTTTACTTGATTAGAAATAAAAGTCCAACCTACAACTCTGGAGATGAGGCACTGGGTTTGTAATGTGCATTTTAGGGTAACATGCTCACATCCAAACACCGATGTGTGATGCACCTGCTTTTTTAAAATTACTTTTAATGATTGGCTTTAACTGAATGTCATTCCAGAAGGGCAAGTGAGAAAATGTGTTTATCGCAACAATGTTAGGTTGGATGCTAACATTAGGTTTCCCATCTGTTGTGTCATTTTTAACCTTTTTGAAAAGAGAGGGGGCTTGTTATCTGTTGTATGGAACATTCTGCATAGCTGAAATATTTTAAACAGTGTTCACAATGTGTTTAAATACCACAGCAGTTAAGTTGCCTAATTTATGAAAAACACACATATGGCACAGGAAAATATAGCCCACCTACCTTCTTTTAAAAGTGTTGTCCCCTTATTGCATGTAATCCAAATGGGATCAGTTATTGAATGAGTATCAGTGAAGTGTGAAGTCTTTGTAGTCTGAGATGGAGAAATATTTGGTACAGAGGAACCTCAAAGTTGGAAATGCAGCTCGTCTGTGCAAAATATGTTTCTGATTGTAAGCCACTCAGAGCCTTTGGGAATGAGCATCATATAAATAAATATCATAGGTACAGGAATATTCAGTAATAATGGTGATGATGATAATGATAATGACAATATTGACAATAAAATAATGGCAGTGGTAGTACTCTGTTCCACAAATACTTGTTTCATGACTACTGAACCAGAAGATTGTGCTTCTCTAAATGTGTCTCCCCAGCATTGAGTGCCATCTAGAGAGCAATATGGTATCCCTTCTTGTCCTGCCTATAGCTGTTAATTTTGGGGTTAAGAGCATTCATTATGCACATTATATTGGCATGCTAGCTAATAATATTTGCCTTCTCCTTATATCAAATTAGCAATTGTCACACCATCTGCTTAGCTATACCCATGGGATCATGAGCTCCAACAAGTGTAATCTATTCTCTACAACAGAGCTAAAATGCTGCCACTAGTACAAAATTCAGCAGCCCCCCTCTTCACCTATTTTCAACTTAGGAAATCCAGTTCTAAAGATACAGTAATGGCTGTCATCTTCCAGACCCTAAATAAGAGTTTTTTGTTAACCCAGCAAGCTCTATGTGATGTTCATATTACTACTTTTCCCACACTTAAATTCTTCAACTCTTTAGTATCTTCAGTGGAGGTGCTGTTTTTCTAAAAGCATGAAGTCTTCACGGTCAAAAGTCAATTTTTATGGAAGCTGTTTCAAAGTCTAAGATTCTTTGCAGGGATTGCTTTAAGAGGTTACTCCATTTTTATTCTGACAAATATTTTGTGTAGTATACTGGGAACAGGGCTTTTGTTAAGATTTTGTATTGTACTGCTGATTCTATGGTTTTAAATTACATTTTGCAAAAATTTAAGACATTATAAGCCAACTTGACATTTTTAATAGGGAAAATGAAAATTGCATTGTTGTTCAGCTTTCACATATCATACAAAGTCTTTGGATTGTGCATTCTGTTTAGCTCCTCCAAGTGAGCCAACACACTTTACTGTAGAAGACATTTCTGACACTTCTGTTACCTTGAAGTGGAGGCCACCTGAACGGATTGGAGCAGGAGGATTGGATGGCTACAATATTGAGTACTGTAAAGAAGGATGTGAGTAAGCTCTGATGTGTTCTGAAATGCCCTTCCAAGGAGCAAATAGCATCCATTTTGCTGTGTTTACTAAAGTAGACATTGATCTTCAGGTTGATAAAGTAGAGAGAGGATGGCATAGTCATGTATGAAGGAACAAGTAGAGGAATTATGGTTTAAACTGGCTAAAGTCCCAGAGATTCTCTTTTTAGTGGGTGCCTGTTTCCTAAAATGTTGATGACTGTACATAGAAACAGAAATTATAACAGAACATGAGCTAACTTACAAAATCGCAGGTATAAATTCACAGGACAATCTTTGGCAAACCTGTATTTTGTTTATCCCTCTGCCTCCAGTAATCTCTGATCTATGCAATAGATCCATTTTCAAAATACTGTCTCTCCCTTCTCTAACTGCTCCTTAGGTTTATGTTATTTTTAGTTAGCAGTCTCAAGCACACTTAATAGAATAAGGTCCTACTGAATTTGCTTTTGAGTAAGTTGAACTTATTCACCTTAATCTTACTTTGAGTAAATATGCTTAAAATTATCATGCCATTAGGCATAGTCTTATAAAATCATGCTTGAAAAAAATTATCTATATTATCTATCTATCTATCTATCTATCTATCTATCTATCTATCTGCAGCCACAGAATGGATTTCAGCTGTTCCTGATCCCATCGAACGCACATCTCTCCTACTTAAAGATTTGGTTACAGGTGACAAATTGTATTTTCGCATCACTGCTTTAAACTTAGCAGGGGCAAGTCAACCAGCAATGATCAAGGAACCAGTTACTGTTCAAGAGATCTTGCGTAAGTGTCTTGAGAGAATTCCTGAAGCCATTTATAATTGTTCCTTTAATGAAAAGATCCTTGGAGTTCAAGGGGTTCATTCTTCCTAATGTTTTAAATTCATCAGTCTCCTAATCTTTTGGGGCCAGTGGGGATATTTTGAATTTTGAAAGCATATTGTGGAAGCTCCAATAAAATAATTGTCATGGAGGCTGTCATCCATTTACAGATGAATGTCAAGATAGCACAGCCAATCACAGTGCACCTATTTCACTGATGAAACTAAAATAAATTTCTCCAAGAATTGCAGTATGTATAGACTTGTTAAAAGAAGACAATTTTTTACAGTAGCTGACAAACTTTCAGATATTCCAAGCTGCTTAGCAGGTACCAAATCAAGTTCCTTAGATGTATTGTTGCAGTTGGGCTCCATGTTGGGATCCCAGTTATAAGCAAATAAATATGGCTTTCATGTTTGAGAAGAGAGTCCAGGATCCCCTAAAACTGGGCTGTGCAAGAGATTTCCAGTAGAACTTGGATGAGCAATCTATGGCCCTTAAGATATTCTTAGATTCCTACTTCTCTCAGTCCCAAGCAGCATGGCCAATGTGTATTGATAATTAATTGAACAGTTACAACTCCAGTGTGGCTTCTTGTCGTGTATCTTTGCAGCATTTGCCATGGCACAAATGTTTTTGAATGTAAAAATAAAACTCCAAGTAGCCATTAAATATCCCTAAAAATTATGGGTTCTTGATTGTATAAATATTTAATATATATTGTCAACATCATTTCTTATTTTTTGCACAAATACAATGTATACAGTAATCTGAAACAGACTAATTATCTTCTGGCTTGATTTTTGATCTACAGAGCGTCCTAAAATTAGGCTGCCACGCAATCTCAGACAGACTTTAATGAAGAAAGTTGGTGATACAATCAACATTGTAATTCCTTTCCAGGTATGTGATGGAGTCTTTATTGATCTTAGGGCAAAGTCTTACCCTTGTTGAAGAATCTGACAGTGGGCACAAATATTCCTACATATCCCTGGAGCAATTCCTGTCTAGGTGTCAAGCAATTTCCTCATCGTTGGGTGAAAGCACATCATCCATTGGTGGCGCCTGGATTTTCTTCCCCCCACCAAGCAATATTTTGTGGGAAGCTTCCTGGTTTTTGTTTTTTCCTTTTAAAAAAATATGCTAGGCATGTTATAAGTATAATTTTGCTATACTACAGTTAGTATTTCTTACTTCAAAATGGTTGGAATCTGCCCTGCCAATTTTTAGTAATCGTGCTGGTCAAAATTCAGTGGCATAAATTCAGGAGCTATACGCACACATATACCTATACCTATACCTTTACCTATACCATACAAGTTATGTAAGTACTGCCCACCTCTGATTTAGCTGAGGGCAATGCTTATGGTCATATCTATATTTCTTTTCAACTGGCAAATAAACTGAGTAGATTAGTAGCTCCTCTAGCTTTGCCATGTTACTACAAGAATGTTTGGGAGGAGGTTCGCTGCCAGGAAGAACTTGGAGGATCATCCAGTGAAAGGAAACTCTTTGCCATCACTGAATAAGTTATTTCTGCCTGGCTGCTTCTACCCTATAATGTGGAAAGCTGCATAGAAGAGATACATCTAGATCTTATAAATGCCAAAATATAAAGGAAGGTTTATTTAGAATCAGATTAGGGCAGTTTTTCTCAACTTTGGCAACTTGATATGTGGACTTCAACACTGAGAATTCCCCAGCTAGCATATTAAAGTTGTCAAGGTTGAGAAACGCTGGCTTAGGTGAAGATAAGAGATAAACAGAAAGGTAAAAGGAAATTAGACAATAGTGTATTCAGGTTTTATGAAAAACGTCTACTCTTCCTAGCAGGAATTAATCTACTCTACAATCCAAGATGTATGATTTCCCCTCTACTATTCCAGTGCAACAGCAAAGCGTGATTAGAATCCTTCATCGCCATTTTAAATTATCTAAACTTGACAAACTATGGCAAATTTGAACTGTGACTTGTTTAAGACATGCTAACTTTAAACATCCGGGAGTAAATCTATCTACCTATGTGGTCATTAAAAGTCAACAGCAACTTGATGGCGCATAATAATAAAAAATCAAACTTTAAACTGTGGCTTATGAAATTAATTATATTTTGTCTTGAGTGACATACTAAATTGCTGTTAATATAAAATGGAGTAGCTTAAGGCCATACCATAGATGGGCAGGCATACAGGAGTTTGAGGGAAAGCTTAAACTCACTACTGTCACTATAAACCTTGGTTGAATGTGATGTCTGGTTATGGCCATGATAAAATAAAGTTAAATTCTAAATAGTCTATAGTGTGTGTGTGAAGATACATGCCATGCTTACATTACTGATGTTAAAAATTTTATCTTCTGAAGGATTTGACTTTTAAAGTGTCCAAATGCATAGATGCTCTAAAAATGGGGGGGGGGGGGGGAATAATTTTTCAAGTTCTTTATTTGCTAAGGAAGAGATGAGCTGAAGGAGAAGAACCAACCTACTCAGGATAATTCCAGCCTCGCTCTAACGAAAGAGGATTTTCTGCTCAATTGTATAGATTGAAACACACATTATTTAGCAGACTCTTGACTTTTGGGCACTCACATGTATTCCATGATGGCTATGAAAAATTAACATCTTCCTGAGAAGCAGCAGGTGCTGGTGAGGACTGGTCATTTTGTAATAAGACAATAAACAATGATTTTTTGATGGCTTCATTGTAGCTATATGTGAGGGTTTTTTGTACTGAAGAGTAGAAAACACACAGGAAATAAGCCTACATGGAACAGCTGAATCAGAAACAGGAGATTCTCATGTAGGGCAGGAGATTAATACACCCAAGTACTCAAAGTCAAATTTGTTTCCCGTCTGACCATTTTTCTTTCCTTTCACAGGGTAAACCTAGACCTAAAGTTATCTGGAAAAAGGATGATCTGCTAATAGACTCCAAGGACGTGGGAATTCGAAACAGCAACACAGATACTATCCTATTTATCCGAAAGGCAGAGCGTCACCATTCTGGAAAATATGAAGTAGAGGTGCAAATAGAAAACATGAGTGACAAGGTCACAATTACTATGCAGATTATGGGTAAGATATTGCTGGGTAAAAGATTAATTTTATTTCTTTAAAGCATTTATATCTCACTCTTCACATGGAACAACTTGTAAAATTTACCTCATCTGAAATCAAGCTGGATTTTTTTTACCAATCCTTCTGCAAAATATATTTAGCTGTAGCAAGGCTTCCATCAATAATTAAGTCTGCTTCCCATTCCTTGTTTTGAAAAATATTTTCATAATGCTTGTGAAAAGGGTGATTAAGGAATAGGAGAAGAGAGAAAAGCTCACCTCTTAAGTATAGACTTAAAGTATGGTCCATTGGATTGGAGCCTCTGTGGCTTGGTGATCTAATCCTTTGAGCATAGTTCCAAGCTGAGTTAGAAACCACAGCAGTTGCTTTTGTTAGAAGAATGTCAGAATTTCTGTGGTGGATTTTACAACTGACCTTAATTCCATCCACTAAACCTACAACTACTAATACATAGAAAATTTGGGACAGCATGGAGGCTTTTTCAAGAACAGTGAAGAGTGAGAATGCTCATCCATTTATAGGGGCAGCTATCACAAGATCCATTTGAATTTTTGTCTCAGGAGCTCCTTCTATGCCTATGACAATACAATCAGCCTTTTTCTCTTTTTTTCTTCAGACAGAGAAGATGAGGTGAGGTCTTATTTTTGGAAGAATGAATTCGATTCCTATAAAATACTGTATATCTGAAAGGGTAGCAACCCAATCTGATATTTCCAGGATTAATTATTGATCATTTGAAGAGTTTAATGGACAGTTGACTATCTCTGACAGGTATCCAGCTAAGGAAGATTAATGGATGCATCCAATATCAGGGAGAAAGAGAGGGAGAGACCAGAAAAAGGTAGTGGCAAACCACTTGTATGTTGCTTCAAAAAAGACTACATGTCCCTGTAGAATCCAGCAGTCAAGTGACACTCAAGGAAGATTTTTTTTTTTACCTTTACTTTTGTACATTAAAAACATGATAGGCCCAACCAAACTTTATCCCCTTTTGAGGGATAGAAAAATGCCTTCCAACTTCTAATTTATCACTGTAAGCTTCCAAAACGGGCTTATGACAGGAAGTTACGGTGAAAATTGGAGCAGGATGATGCTTTGTTTAGTCCCCTCCCCTCACTGGAGGAGATATCTGGCTCACTCTGCCTCTAGTGCCAGGTGTCCTAGCATTACAGCTGGACATCAACACCAGATTAAAGATCCTAAATATAGGGCAGGAAGATGGCTTGGTGAGATGCCACCACAAAAACATCTTCAACTCTTTTTTAAAAAATCACTTTTCTAGAGGAAGAAAAGTTTTGTTTGTTTGCTTATCTGTTTTGGTGCAAAACTAAAAGAGCAGAATAAGGTACCCCTTCCTAACTGGCAGATAAAGAGATGTGTTCATCTGTTCCTGGTAAGGCAAGTTGTGATTGTCCCACAGTCATCTATGAGTACTATAAACTCACCGAAGAGTTAATAGACCAGTTGCAGGTGTCACTTGGGAACCATAAATTGTCTGAACAATCTCCCTAGGCCCAGCTTCATTTTCATAGTAAGATCAGAAGGCTTTGGTGAAGGGAACACTGGTCATCTGGAAGCCTTCTATGGTACACTGTAGCTGATTGCATATTTTATCAGTGTAGGCTGATATAGCAGCTGAAAAGAGAGACCTCACCATTAGTCTGGAAGGCTTTTGCCTGGTCTCCTGTAAAGGCTGTAGTGGGAACATCCTTACAAATATTTGAAACAAACATCCAGGTTAGTTTGATTGATTTATATAGTTGCTGATCTTTAACACAAAGATTGTACAATACCACTACTGAAAGAGTTCCACTGGTAAGCAACTTGTTTCTGGCTTCAGTTTAAGGTGTTTTAGAGACATTTATAATAAATCAAGGATACTTTGGCACAGTCTCTTGGATATACATATACACACACACACACACACACACACACACACACACACACACACATATATATATATATATATATATATATATATATATATATATATATATATTCAGTTCAATCGTGTCCAATTCTCGGAGACTGCCTGGAGTAGTCCCTGCAGTTTTCTTGGCAAGGTTTTTTCAGAAGTGGTTTGCCATTGCCTCCTTCCTAGGACTAAGAGAAAGTGACTGGCCCAAGGTCACCCAGCTGCTTTTGTGCTTAGGTGGGACAAGAACTCATGGTCTCCCAGTTTCTAGCCTGATGCCTTAACCACTACACCAAACTGGCTCACTCTCAGATATATACCTCCCAGTACGTTACATTCTAGGAAGTAGCTGCTACTGCAGTATTTAAATAAATTGTTTTCAGCAGTGGTTTTCATCCATCTGAAATGTATTAAATCTAGATCCTGAGTTAATTTAGAAAGACTTCCCCCAGCCAGTGGCTTTGTTTGTCAAGCTTTCTTGTCCAGAATTCAGCCATAAGTCACAGACCTCCTGACTTTACATAGATTTACTTGGCTCCTCCCTTGGCAGAAGCCCTACAGACTGGATAAGAATCTTTACTGCAACCAAAAAGGAGCCACATGAAACGTTTGCCCATTGCCAGGGTAAAGGTGCTATTGCCCTCTTCTACCCCATGGAGGTTTCCACCCATTACATTTTCTTCCTGACCTCCCCATGAATTAATAGGCACTTTGCTCAGTACTTGATGGCCCTCAAGCTGAGCAGTTGTTGAATGCTTCTCTAATTACCATGTCTGCCTGGGAACTACCCTTGCCTTAATTCTCACATCATCTTCTTACCCTCTATGGTAATTTCATGTTACTACGTGTATGTCCTCACTGCTACTTCCTGAGACTGGGAGAATGAGGAAGGGAAATGATAGAAAAGGCATCTAATTGGCCAATGGGGCAGTGCAAAATCTATGGTCCAGCCCCTTTCTCATAATATCATCTCTCTGTTTGTTTCTGCAGTGAGGACAAAGAAAAGAACTTGGAGACTATGCTAGGAAGAGGGCAAAGGAATGATAGGATGGTGATAAGGCATTAGAGTGCTTTGGCTACAGGAGCCAAGAGGCAGTCAAGAACCACTGATGGTTATCCCATAGCATTGCAAAACTGTTTTCTCATTATTTCTTCTAGACCATTTTCCCATTGTAGTTATCATGACATTAGTTTTTTGCTATCTTTTTTTTATAGATTTTAATGCCAGTTCTCCAATCTCTCTGAATTGCAAAACACACTATAAATTAATACCTGTCTGCAGTCCCAAGCAAGGTTGTCAACTGTTGCAGATTGCCAATTACCATCTTTCTCACTGGTGATTTCCAGTAGAAGCTGTAAAGTCATCAATAGTTCATAACCTATTTCCCTTTCAGAACTGTTTTTAAGTAATATGATAGTATATATGCATATTAGTATAGTATATTTTACAGTGGGAAATATTAATTTCTATTTTCAGAGAATGTATGCATGTAAAGCATATTTTCAAATAAATAACTAATGGAATTCAACCTCCCCCTAAAACATGTTGAGGAAAAGTATTCATCTCTTTAAACATCACTCACTGCTTTTCAATGATTAATAGTGAATATCCATGGATTTTGAGGAAGGGAATGTTTTTTTTTTTTTACCTCTCTCAGTTGGAATATGAAGCCACTGAATATATATTTCACATCTATATTTGGTAGGGTAATACTGCAGGGAACAAGTTTTGTTGTAGGAGAAACATTGGATGCAGAGGCCTACTTGGAATATATTGGTACATTAGGTTGTTTAAGTTGAACTCCGCTTGTATCACGTCTATGTAAAAACACTGAGGAACAGATCCTGATTATGTAACAGCTGGTTTTGTGTGGTGGGTTTCTTTCTCCAGACAAGCCTGGTCCTCCTCAGCATGTTAAGATTGTGGACGTCTGGGGGTTCAATGTTGCACTGGAATGGATGCCTCCCCAGGATGACGGCAATTCTCAAATCACAGGGTACATCGTCCAGAAGGCAGACAAAAAAACAATGGTAAGAATCATAGGCTGGATGAGGGTACATCCATCCTAGGACTATGTATAGTCAATTCATACTTCCTGTAATGGTATGTGGGAGTGACCTTGGGAGACAGGAGGGAGAGCTAAAGATTAGACAACCAGCATGTAAAAGGTACCTCAGCCCATAGAAGGAGGGAGGGCATGGGAAACATTTCAGAAGGGGCCTTCCTAGTTCTCTGGAGAGTAAAAGGAAAGTAGGGGAGAAATACTCTCAGTCTTGGAAGATTCTGTTAAGGTAACTTTACAATAAAGGTGGAGCTAGTACTCCTGGTTGTGCTTCTTGTTGGGACTACCTCGCAGGGCTAACACTTCCTACAATCATGATCAATTAAGGTAGGATAATAAATTTGTCATCATTTCCACAATTAGAACATGGTTTGTTTGGGGATTTCAAAAAAGTATATGGTCAGTATTTATATGAAAAACAACTTCTCCCTATTTTAAATCCTTTAGACTAATGATATATGAGTAGGATATAAGCCACTCCCCTCCTTTTTATGATCATCTGTGGCTATGCTAGAATTCTGAGAAACAGAGCAATTATAATTGCTAGGATCACAATTGTTGCATTTCCAAACATAGTTGCTACAAGAATTCTGGTTCACCTGCCAACTACTCTAATGGAGCACTTGGCTAGATTTCTCCACCTCTGTGGGTTAATCCAGTGTTTTTCAACCTTGGCAACTTTAAGATGTGTGGATTAACACCCAGAATTCCCCAGCTAGCCATGGTGACTGGGAAATTCTACAAGTTGAAGTCCCTTAAAATTGCCAAGGTTGAGAAACACTGGGTTAATCATTAGGCTAAAGGAAGTGTTGTCCTGGTCTACCTTCTCAGGGCAACTTATTCTATGAAAAGAAGCCTGCTTCCATCTTTCAGTGTTTATGGCCAAGAAAATCCCAGCTCTAACTTACTATTTGTTAGTTTTTTAATCATGGAGAATGCCAGAAATGATTTGATCTCCTGGTTCATTTTTATCCATAGTTTGGTATATCTCCCTAAAACAGTGTTTGCTGCCAGTAGAAAACTCATTGAGAAACCCAGCCTATCTCTGATTAGGCCATAGCATATTCTGTCTTAAACAACAAAAGTTCACTATTTTTTAACACAGGTCTTTTAGTTCATAAGCATCCTCTGAAAATCAATTAGGATTTTTAAAATATATATATAATCATAATTCATATTATGTTTAGATTGCATAATAGCTAAGGGTTACATTAATCTTGCACAGTAAAGTAGTCTGCTATTATTGCAAGGAGGAAAAGTGTAACCCAGTGTTGTTATTTGCTTAGCTACACAGCAACCAGGAAAAGGAAAGAAGCAGGGAGAAGAGAAAATTTGTGTTGATTACAACTTCATTCATACAGTTTTACAAAAATTGCATCTGTTTTGTTGAATCCACTTGGATTTTTTCTTTTTACAACATCTTTGTACTATAAATACTTACCTAGGCATAAACACCATTTCACTCAGTAGTACTTACATGTGGGTGAGTAAGGATCAATAGTTCTTTAGTTTCCTGCAGAAGACAGAGGAGCACAAATGGAGCAAATAAGAAGCAAGGGGATGTCTTTTTCAAAGGTTTTCAAATGTTGATTTTTAAAATTGAGTTTAAGGATAGATGGCAGTGTTTACTAATCTCCAAAGACCCTTTAAAAAGACTGAGTATAAGCTGCATTGTTCGACTGCACACATATCAGTTCGTGCAGAGATCCCCCCTCGCCTTCTGCAATGCATAGCTGTCCATTGTATATGCTAGGAAGGATCACTGTTAATAATATGCTGTAAGGCAATTGCATATTCCTAGGTATGCTCTATCCACTTACATAGCCTATATTTTCCTCTGCAGCAAAAGGACTCCCCATATGTAGCACGTAGGTTAAGCGGAGAGATCAGATCTGACTCAGGTTTGTCCAGGAAGGAATGGGAACATTGGCTGATTTACTTCAGGTGACAAATAGTCTTTGGCTAGCTAGGCTTGCCTCTGTGTGTGTGTGCACATACATACACTACCCTCTTAAACGCTATCTGAAGAAATGAATAGGCCTGTATCTTTTGATTGTGAGAGAATTTCTGTGTCTTTGGTACCAGCATGATGTACTGTATTCTGTTGAAGGTGAAGTGGTTATATTTAAGTGTTTGCCCTCTTACTGCACATAATCCAGCTTCCTTGTGTGTGTCTATGTGCATTGTCTAGACAGACACTGTAGCTGGCTAGCCACAGGGCCCATTATGGCTTCATCCAGTTCTGCTGTCTATCATCATGTTTGTGTCAAATACCAGTTTTTAAGAAGATGTTATCATTTTAAGGTTCAGCAGACTGTTTTTGGTTTTCCAGGAATGGTATACTGTTTTTGATCACTATCGGCGCACTAACTGTGTAGTATCTGAGCTGATCATGGGAAATGAATACTATTTCAGGATTTTCAGTGAAAACTTGTGCGGGCTGAGTGAAAATGCTACAACCACCAAAAACTCTGCCTACATTAATAAGACAGGTAACAAAGAGAAATTATACAGGCACTTTCCAACATTCTCATTAAAAATTATCTTTGTTAATGTTGAAGTCAAAGTAAGTTGTCAGGTATTCTATGAGATGTTCACAGAATCTTTGCTATTCAAGCCAATTAATTTTGGAAATAGATAGCATGTTGCACTATTTAGTATTCAGCATATTGATAGATGACATATAGTGGCTTGTCCAAGAATTTCCACACCAGCATCTATCAAGGAGTTTCTGCCATCTGCCACTGAAATCCTGTTTGGAGCATCTCTAGGACAGAGTAATTTCAAATGGACTGCAGAAGAACATACATAATAGCAAGCAATCTGCTCTTTTCGCTAAACCTTCTCCCCCACAAAGCTCCCCAAATAGATTTAAAAACAGCACTGTGCAAAATTTGACAATATTTAATAGCTAAAGTCCCATGACAGTTAACATTTGATAGCTGATGTGCAAAGAATCTTTTAAACTTAAAGCATTTGATAGGTAACATCCAATGACAATTTGCTTTTCCTCATTGAAGCCATGCCAGTCAGATTCAAAGCACTGTAAATGTGAACAAGGTTCACCTCTTTGTAGATCTTGTATGTATAAGGCACATATATGCATAGGTATATTTGTTCCCACTATTTGAGCATACTTTAGACTCAAAGTCAAGTTTGAACAAGAAACCAGACTATGGAGTGGTCTGTATTCAAGCCCCCAAATGTCTTTCTCTTTTGTAACATGCAAACAGGCATCCTTCATCTATTGAAGGAAAAGAAAGGCAGCAGAAAGCATCAAAGGACACCTAGGGCGCAGAAAGGGAGAGTGTGCTATTCTAGGCAGATATAGGGAAGGAGAAAAGGAGGAGTGGGGTAATATTGGAGTGGAGAGAAAGAAGGGAAAGAGCAAAGAGTCTCTTCTAATGTAAGGGAAAGGAGACCTGAAGGGACAAGACAAAGTAATACATTAGATCTGGAAGCTGGCATTCATCCCAGGCTTCTCTCCCACCATGAAATTCCTTAGCCCCTTGACCAGTTCTAGATAATGACAATTGGAGAGTTTCACTAGTATGATAAGAGGGTAAAAAACACAAGAGATTGCTTGCTTGCATAAAATGGACCACATCTTTCAGAGATCGCCTTGTGTATTTCTGAAGCCAATCAGCATTACTGTTATCCTGTTTTAAAATAGTTCAGCTGGACATTTTGAATATTTTAAAATATGAGCATGACTGAACCAGGACACTTCCTGTTTGGTTTCCCCTCACCCTACCTCTTGTTCATGCTGCAGGAGCAGTTTACAAACCACCTAACTACAAAGAGCACGACTTTTCTGAAGCACCAAAATTCACCCATCCACTTTCGGATCGTTCGGTAGTTTCTGGGTACAACGCAACACTCAGCTGTGCTGTCAGAGGAAGCCCAAAGGTACATCCTACTGTATATACATCCTACCCCTGGATTCTTAATATACATAACCGTGGTGGGAAAATTACCACTAATATAGTAAGGTGTATAGGGCATCACCAAATCTAAATCAATATATTTAGATTTAGAAGCAGTAGAAAATACTGACAAGAATCCCAGCTTGTAAATTAGCCCTAGAAATAGGGCAAGGTCAGTACTGTCTCGAAGCATAAATATTTCAGCATTTCAGGATAAGAACCCAGGTGAGGAATTGTATAATATAGGATGATTAGAAACTCTGAGAGGCTTGAGTCAAGATGAGAAGGTCATCTCTGAAATAGGAAGAGAAATTTAAAAAAAAAAGGGGGGGGAAGGCAGAAAACCATAAAACGGCATTATGATATCACATCTGGGTGGATATAACAATAAAGAAGTCCAAGTCACCTGCAAAATCAATGAAATCCTCATAGAAGGGAGAAGATTTGGTAAAAACGTCTTCCTTGCTTCTTATACAGCATGCTAATCTTGCCAGTGCATCAAGGAATACATATGGGCCATCCTTTAGGGAATTTTCCAAAGTTTGCTTCTCCTCATCTTTAGCAGATACAGATGTTTAAAAGTTTCAAGGACTTAACATGTATGAAATACTTCTTGAGGCAAACATGTTTGGGTTAAAAATGCATTTCAACCTGCTTGAATTTCTAAAGCAATCTCCAAGGTAGCAAAATAGATGCCCTTTCCTCTTCAGAATGACCTGCTTCTGCTTCTGCTTCAAGCTTATTGTTTTGGTTTTCATAAACACAGCCCAAAATCTTCTGGTTCAAAAACAACATGGACCTTTCCAGAGATGCCAAGTACCGCATGTTCAGTAAGCACGGAGTGCTGACTTTGGAAATCCGCAAGCCCAGCCCATTTGATGGAGGCATTTATACCTGCAAGGCTGTGAATGAATGTGGTGAAGCAGAAATAGAGTGTCGATTGGATGTCAGAGGTACTAAAGAGGATTTTTTAGATCTATTACTTCCTAAAAGATAAGGCTTTGGGTTTGTATATTTTAAAAAGGGTTAACTGCGCAGTTTCAGTCTCCTCTGTTACTTCCATGTTCCTTCTAATGACCATATATACTCACAATGAATAATGTTTGGTTAATTAGGCAGTAGACTAAAATACTATGGAAGTGTATTACTCATTGCAGACCTTTGCTTGCAAAGCTTTATTTAGCAATGGTCCATATGGGTTTCCTATGCCAATTCCAATCCAGCGAGAAATGAAATTTAAGGCAAGGAAACAGACACACACTTTATGGCTGCCCTGTCTTTCCATGTTCCAATATGCATTCTATACACTTTCTCCCATAATTTGCAGATGAGGAACAACATCATAAACTATGCCACTTATGTTACTGTATATTATGTTATATTACATTAGCCAGAATCTCATACGGTGGCATCCTGTTGTGTCCTACTTGTATAGCAACATGTTTTATTACAGGCACAATGACACCTCATACAGATCTGCAGCAACAGACCTGCTGCTGACTTCACATTGCTGTATCCCATTTCTGTGCAGGGAAACTGATTAAAAGGTTAAGGCATCAGGGCAGAACAGATCAGGAGAACGCCAAGCACGCGAGTCCTTGACCACAAGCATAGCATGTGACTGCGGCAGAGTAGGTGCAGCAAACCAACCTATCTTCAAAACACCAAACAAAAATTATCCTAGAAATACAAATGCAACAGCAAGTGGGAAATCATTATTCTCAGCATCTTAACATAAATAGACAAGATTTACTGTTAGCATACATGAACACGTGTACTGATGTTTCTCACTGCTTCTTTCTTATTTTGTTATCTATAGCACCACAGTAAAATTCTAAGCAACTGGCTGTCAGCAAGTCCAGGTATGGAGCCAAGTTGTTTTGTCAAATAAAAACAAAAATGGAAATTTGGGGAAAATCAGAAGAGGCAAGCAACATAAAGGAAAACCCGAGAGAGGCCTGTCAGCCCCTCAAAGCTCTAACTATGTAGCTTCTGGATGCCAGAAATGCCACTCATCACTCCTGCTCCCAAGGAAATTGCAGAATGAACTCATTGCTTAATTCATTTCCTGATGCGGTTTCAGTCTCTTGTGCTGCTTTGCTCCCAATTTTTAAGACTGTTGTTCTTGATAAGAGTTTCCACACGCTCCCAGTTATATACATGGCAACTAGCAACTTTGTAACTGTTACTGATGGTTTTACAACGGTAGACCCTGTTTGACCACAGGCAAGGTACGTGAGATCTATAGACAGGAAATCTACAGCAAATGCAGTCAAGTTTTTTTTTTTTTTTTTTAAACAGCAATACCAACAACAACAACTTGGGAATGAGACCAATTACAATATTATATTGTGATTTAGTGCATATGCTCAGGCCTCATATGCAAATAATTAGAGTGTAATTTTTCAAACTCCTGTTTTTTACTGTGCGGCACTTATGGCAGATAACTGCTCTGCATTCATTAACAGGCTATGCAAAGGCTTTGCTGTGCATGGGAGTGTCTACGAAACATACATTTTTCAAATCATTAGAGCACGTCTGTCATCTGCAACCTTGCCTCTTCCAAGGCTTTGGAAGCAGCTAGAAAAGCCTTGCAAAGGATGTGGCTGTTCTAAGAATTCATCCAGAGGTGTTCCACATTCCTTGTGAAGCGCCTCTTTTGATGACTTTGCGCAGCCCTCCAAGAACCAGTTTTCTCCCTGTCTTTAAAAACTGATATCTAAGAGTTGGGAGAAAAAAAATATTGAATTGCAAAGTAAGATCAGGGCAATTCTACAAGACAATGTTTCTCCCTTTGAGTCTAAATTTTTTGACAAGCACCCTTAATCTAGACTATTTACATATGACTTTTGCCAGCGTAGGTTTCACTTTTTAACCAAATGAATGGGTTTTTTTTCTCTGAGTGTACAGTTTGAATTCAGCAACAGCAGCTTTTTGCATTATGGCTGGACTGCAGAGACACATTCCTTTAGGAAAACCACTTGTTCAATAACAAACAATGAGAGATGATAGAAACTTAAGATACTGCAGTGCAAATATTTAAATTTAAAAATTAGAGAGTTCTAAATCCTATTAGGTTAACTTGAATAGAGTAGATTTTTATAGAAAGGAAAGCTGTATGGGAATGCTGGGGCTATTATCAGACATGGCCATCAATACTTTTAGGAAGTAAATTAAGACACTACTCCACTTCTTGGATCAGCGAACATCACTGGGCACTTTTTATCGTGCCCCAACTTCCTCCTGCTGTCATGGCAAATGGTTTGCTGAAAACTTTGCCCTCATGTGAGGAGACAGAAAAGACCTGACATAACGGAAAGTACCTAGAGATTTTGGGTTCAAGCGCTCCTTATGAGGATCTGAAGCCACCCCTGGTATTGCGCTAAGCCCATAATCAGATACCTACTAGTCTGGAAGAAAGCCTCAATGATCTCAGGTTTAGTTATGAATAAACATGTAGGGAAATGTGCTGTTAAGGAATCAGTCCTGTGTCTTCCATTCATAACTGCAGTTTGAAAACTTCTGGTTTATATTGCCATGCATACTAAAGTGTAACATTGTCTTGCAGCTGTTATTCCATTTTCCAAAGTCAATTCAAAAGTTATTTTGCAATAGCATCAGAAACTTTAAGAAAGCTCCGTTCCCTGTTTTAACACACATACAGAATGTATTCCCTGCATATTTAGAAAGTAATATAAAGCATGTATAAAAGCTAATATACAAATATAAAACATCAAAAATGTTTGTTCCATTTTCCAAACACAACTCCGTATCCTTATTAATGAAAATGTATTGCTTCAGCATAAGGAAATAAACAAACTAGTAGTTTCTGCTTTCAAATGTGCTTTTCCATTCATCTTCCAGACTAGAGTTATTTTCCTAGGCTATGTTTGTGGTTTCTTGATTTATAAAGCACAAAAGAGGGCTACTTCAAACCCATTGTCCATAGAAGGAATATGTGGTACCAAATCCCTACTTGAAATTATGTTAATAAAGGTGTGCAAATTTTGTTTGCTTCCAAGGGCTACATGAAACAATAGCTCAGGGTTTAGACGCCTATTATGGGTGTGTTGAAGATTATTACTTCTTGGCTGGCACTATGTACAACCTCAATTGGTGTCTATCCCAGACCACTGCCCACCCCCACCCCCACCCCCTTCATCCTTCATCTTTGCTCACTACTTTCAGATACACGTAAATCAAGAGAAGAGTTTCACTGGTACAACACAGGGAAAATAAACCAAAATATGATGGGTATGCCCCATGATGCAAGTCTGGATTCAGCAGAATTAGTAAAATATGTAATAGCAATATGATGCTTTGTTATTAGGTGGGAAAGCCTACTACACTGAACAGCTTTTCCAAAAGTTCAGAACAAAGTGATAGTTTCATTGTAAGTGTGCCAGATGCATAACAGAAAAGTACAGCAAACCCATGCTCATTAGGAAACATTCAGCATTTTTCAAGACTATATACAGTATGTATGCATGTAGAATGTGTGTGTGTGTGGTGTGCGTGCATGTATAAAATAAGTTGTGTTGTATAATGTAAAGAAGTTCCAAATATTTGTCTTTTTTTTCTCTCTTTTCCTCAAGCGGGTGTAACTGATGTCTACCCAAAAGTAGGTATACAGTATAGGACACTACACTTGATAGGGT
Source organism: Liasis olivaceus (assembly GCA_030867105.1). Lineage (NCBI taxonomy): Eukaryota > Metazoa > Chordata > Lepidosauria > Squamata > Pythonidae > Liasis > Liasis olivaceus. Next base: position 69,341,272 of record CM061349.1, read on the forward strand.
GTAAAAGCTTAATAGGGCATGTTGTGGTGGCTACAGCAGAGGATTCAGTCAGAGGTTTTGCAGCTCAACTCAGCTCATTCTGTTCCCATTTTAGCTCAGTTTATACATATGGAAGAAAGAACCCTTAGTTTAAACTTCCTTACACAGTCGCTTTTAGTCTGGCTGTATAGAAAAGTTGCTAAATGAAGTGGACCAGAGATTTAGAAAACAAAATGATGTAAGTATACTAACATAATGGATCAAAAATGCTCTTTAATAACATCAACTGACACATTAGAGTCTTAAAAACAATTTAGAGGAAAACAATCTTTCAGATCAAGTTGCATTATTTCTTTGCATTCAGAGCCTTTTAAATGCTACATCAATGAACTTTTGAAATTACAGCAAAGGGATGTTTTTTCAAAATCACCATGCAAATGAATGCATATTAATATATCAGTTTAAGCAAAATGCTTAGCATGTTGAAACTATTATAATGTGTTTCAAAACTTTTAGAATGGCTCCAGCTTTTGGGGGGATTTGAAAGTATAGAGTATGGCTATGGTGGGGAAGGAAAGATTAAGCTGTTTCTGTCCAGAAGTAGCTACTCTTGTGAGAGAGGAAGGAAGGACTTACAAGAAATACACGTGATTGAATCTCCTCCTCTGAGCAGACTACTGGGAAGTGGGGATATTTAACCCTCTTCTTGTGCTTTTCTCTGCATCTAAATACTTTTCCCACTCAAAGCTTCTGTTACTAACCCTGCAGGAGGACACGGTTAGTACCTGACGTTCTAGTACCCGAGAGTTACCTGAGGTTCATGCCCTGGGACAACATAAATCAATATGATTTAAAAATTACAGGAATTTTTTGTCACTAACTCTAAATTAAATTTATTATCACCCATATTAAACTATACTGTACACTTTTTAAATTTTTTCAAGTTTTTTTTTAAAGCATGTGGGAGGAGAGACATTCTAGAGCTAAAATATAAACTAAAGTTGGATTTTCTTATCTGTAGATATTCCAGTGATAGATAATATTGGTATAGTCCTACTGTATTTCTGTCAAGTCACCTTCTTTCTGAATATTGGGGAAAAAAATGGGGGGGGCGCACACACACACACACACACACACCCTTCTGAATATAGCTACTAAATTGATATTGGCATGAGAACATCCAAAGAATCATGGTTCCAATTTGATTTTTTTTTTTTTGTTAGATTAAGTGATATGAGTTCTTTAGAAAAAAGAACTCATACACTTAATCATGTCTACACATGAAGCAGAGAAAATTATCTTTGGGTTCACCAATGTGGGAAATTAAGTACCTGAAAAAAAGACAGGAAAAGGTTTGGGTTTGGAAGAACAACAAAAAGAATTTCGAGAAAGATATGTATTCCTTAGCCGTGGCTACTCATTTGCCTTTGCTAGAAGTCTAACCAAGGTTTTAAGATTAATGATAGCTTTATTTATTTCCGTAAGTCTGAGGAATTCAAAATATTGTCATGTTCCTGTTTCCAGAAAACAATTAACATTAAGACAACTATTGTATATAATACAGACTTCTACATTTCAGTTTCAATTGCTAATATTTTATTTTCAGTTGTTAGTAACTGTGAGTGCCTTATTGGCACAGCCTTATCCCTGAGATCAAGCATTCAGATTAATTTTCTCCCCCTTTCCTGCAAAGAAAAATGACAGTATTAGCCTTTCTTTTGAATTTCTCAATCTTCTTGTATACATCTAATGTTCCTGGAATGAGGGCATGTTGCTTTCAAATGACTACAGTATGTTGAAAGAGTTCAAGATGCTTTAAGTCATGCAAATGTCAAAGTTCAAACTAACAACAGAAGATCTATTATCTTTGTGGATATTTTTTCAAAGCAGCTGTTCATCTTCAGAAGGTTCTGTAACTAACATTCCTTACTAATTTTCATATTTTTAAAAATAGTAAAGTTCTCTAGGTCTGCTATGTTGCTATGGCCTTTCTGTAACTTGAAATCTTTGCAAAAGGATGATTTTTTTTAAAGGTTGCAATCATAAACAGTGACTTTTTTTTGAGCAAACATGTTTTAGGATTGTACTGCAAAATCAAAACAGAAGAAAATCCTTCCAATACTTTCCCTTTCATTATAAGCAAGTATCATAATCACAACACAGTAACAATTAATGTAAAGCATAACATTGCAGTCTGAGCACAGGGGCTTCCCGTCTCCATCTATATATCCAAGTGGGTGGCCACAGAAAAACCAACATGATTTTAAATGAAATAATGTTTATTTGGTCAATGACCAGCAAAATTTGAAAATATACAACACAAAAGTAAAATCAAATGGGTGAGATAAAATAAATAAAATGAAATACTAGCATAAAAAGGAATCTATATAATAAAAATGTAACATACTGTGTGCTACGATAATGGTCCATTACCTTCCTGTGCAAGTGTAAAACTAAAATATTATGATCTATGCCAACATGAATTTAAGATTACAATCCATTTCATTTTAAGAGGAGAATCCACAGACATGAAAGTCCCACTAGTGATACTTTTAGAAAGCTAATCAAAGGGCAGGCATTTATTTTAGGACAACAAAGCAGCTCACTAAGAGGCCCTTACTTCTGAGGCCCACAACACAGCCTGAAATGGCAAAAAGTAATGAAGAATTAAAAAATTTTTGCGGCCTCTTTTGCAGTTACTCTTGAGCTTTAAAGGAATGGCAAGAAGCAAAGTAACCAAAATAGTCGGTCTAAAAACAACCAACCACTTAAGATAACCAACCAGCGAGTAACTAAACATTTGCTAAAAATAATGTATAGCATGGGAAGGAAAGAGAGAACAGAGACAACCAGGATCCACTATGCTGAAAGAGGAAAAAAATTAGTAATTCAAGGCAAGTAAGCTAAGAATAATTATTTTCTTCATTACGATCAACAATTATCTTAGAATGAACATTAATACGAGTTATGATGAACCAGTATGATGTTTATCAAAGTAGTCTAATGGAAAGCAATAACTATACATGATGGACGTGGCTTTTATTTTTATGTGGCATTTTAGTTGATCGATAGCTACATAACTTACTTCATGCTGAAGTGTTAAAAAGTTACAACTGGCAGAGGGCTAAGAAATAAAGTGGGCTTACAGGCTGAGGCCTTGTCTTGCTTTCCTTATGCAGGTTGAAGTAATTGGGTAGCGAAGGTTCATCCACAGCAGTAGTTCTGGGGACTAGTTCTGGAAACTGAGTGCCTTGAGGAGTTCTTCCATCATGTCTCCTTTCCTGTCACAGAGTGGTGAAAAAGCTGTTTTGGCAATCTCTCCCACTGGGGCAGCTACGAATATGGCTCCCACAAATGAAGAAATGGGAGGAAGATTTGTAGGAAAAGGTCCATACCTGAAGCTTGTAGGCCAGTCCACCTCACTAATGAGGCCAGAGTTTCCATAGCACTGCACTAAACCATGGTTTTTTAAAGTGTGGTCTGAGGACCACTGGGGGTCCCCCAAGACCCTCTCAGGGGTTTGCAAAATCAAAATTATTTGCCAGATATTGAAGATATCTGCAAAAATTTAAAACAATATCACTCTTCTCATTATTAATTTAAAACGTTTTTTTCATGAACAGTATTTTATGTTAATATCTAATGGGTTTAAAACTGTTACGTTACATCCTTCAATAAATAAATATTTTACAAATGTGTCAATTTTAATTTTTAATATAGTAAATATCGATAAATATAACCCATATAAACAAAAGCACTTTTGGGGTCCTCCATAATTTTTAAAAGCGGGAAGGGGTCCCGTGAATAAAAAGTTTAAGACTATAAATTGAATCACATCTCTCTTTCAATTTCTGCATACTGGCCTAGATAGGCTTAATTAAGTACTTTTGTTTCAGACCATCATCTGGTGAAAGAAAAAGTACTGAGAACACATAATTTGACTTTGCCTAATGCAATGCTTTTCTTTTAAAATGAAATGAGTAGTGAAAATAATAGAAATAGCAACATTTTGTAACCTTAAATAATTTACTACAGTACCATTTTTGTAGCATATAATTTATTTGCATAGTATGTCATAGTGGGTCAGAGATATAAAATCCCAAGCAATTGAATCCCATGCCTATTCACAATTTACTGAACTGCTGTAGGGTGAAAAATGTAAGAAGATATGACCATTTCATTTCATTATAAATGTGAAGGTGCTATGACACTAAATTTATGGAAATCAGTCCAAACGCTGAGTTATGTTACCCACTTTACCTCTTATGACTCCCGTTCTCTAAACCCTAAAACTGCAAATATATAATATTTTTAAAGTGTACGCACAATTACACACATGCGCGCGCACACAGCCTTGATTCAGCAGACCTCGATGCAATGGACTTTTCATGGAATTGATGAATTTTCTGCACCAATTGTCCGTTTTATAATGACATAATTAAGCAGTAATGAGGCGCTTTTATCTGTGAACCAAAATCTGTGAATAACAAATAACCCTTCCTCCTAATTAGTCTGTTCAAATGAGAGTTCATTATACTTTTTAGAGATGGCCTCTTCAGTTCTGGTTTTATCTGAAACTGAAAGTCATCCATACGGTACCAAGGGCTAATAAGGTTTCACAAGAGGCAATAGGGGTTTAATTGTATTTTATTTTAACATTCAGACAACTGTACACTTTTCTATAAATATATGTGGTACTGAAATATGTACATTTCTTCCCCCCGCCCACCCCTCATAGTGCAGTCTATTCAACAGTCATACAGGCTAAACTGTGCAGAACAAGCCCAATGCTTCCTAAAGGCATATTGCCAAGAAATTTTATCACTTCTATGGTACTCCAACATCAGCCAGAGCAGTCTGCCAGACATTCTACAGTTTAATATCTACTGTAGATTTTCTCCTTCAAGTACCTTGGTGTATTTTTGCATTAGAGTCCAGTATAGTCCATGAAAAGTAGAAAGACAATTCAAACATTCATTTTTCAACCTACTTAAAAATTGTCAAATGGAAATTTACCAGGAAGGGAAGATTCATTACACAGTAACATTTTTTGCCTTTTGTAAAATAAACATGAATAGTTTGACAAAAGCAGTGGCTAAAGCGAGACTTGAAATGAGAATATACAGTGCTACTGATACATTTGTGCATGCTTACAACTTTTTAATAACTGGATGAGTCTCTGATAGTGCACCACATGCACACTCAGGCTTCACATGAGTATCTCATACGTTCAAGCCAATCATACGGTCTTGGTTTTGGTGGCTTTTCTCCTGTTCTTATTTAATTCTATACACTTATCATAAAGAAATCTATTTACGTCTATGAGTATATACTAGTGAGCTGAACAAATAGAATGTCGGCTAAATTGTTGCCTCCTGTTTAAAACAGTATGTACAGTACATGCATACTGATCATGAGACCACTATATAATCCCTCCTGCATTATGATCTTTAGCCATTCCTTTGATGACACAGTGACAGAAATTATATATCTCAATCCCCAACTCTTGATATGGAATGGGTTGAAGAAGTCTATAAAAGGGCTGTTTGCAAGGATTCTCTAATGACAAATTTAGGTATGGGAAACAAGAAAGGAAATAAGAGTAGATCATCTCAACAGCAGCAACAATGGATGATCCAGGCAAGAGTGGGTGGCTTGCACAGTGCACACAATGAAACATCTGAAACAGAGGGTATATGCCTATAAATTAAATAAACAATAGTACAACTGCTGATAAAGAGACGTGAATATCATGTGAGCCACTCATCTTGGCAAACTAAACACAAAAGAGAAGATGAAAAACAGAATGCAAATGCTTGGAAATGCTAGGAAGAATAACTTGAGCACTGGCCTGAATGTGCTTATGGAAGCTTGATTTCCACAAAGGGGATTTGCAAGGTCATATACACAAACGAATAGGATCATGTACAAACGTTTTCGATTGAAATGGTCACATGAGCTTGTATAACAGCAAAAGAAAGGAGGAAATTGCATGGCAATGCATTTCCCAACAGTAACGTTGATCAGCTGGACACTGGACGAGGTGGTTTGCTTTTGCTTTCTGCCTCTTTCCCACGAACCGCAGCCACATAAGAGAAGAGACACAACACCGAGTAGCAGATCTCATGAGCCTAGAAGACATTAGAAAATAAGGTAATTAGATCCTGGGCAGCTGCTTTTATATGTAGATGTAAAGATTCCTTACACCTAGAGCAAGTATAAAATGAAATGCCATGATGAGACTTAATGTCTTGCTGTGGGCAATTCATCCATCTCCACCACTGATAGGAATAAGCAGCACACGCCATATTATGCTTGTATAATTAAAGTGAAATGAGATGTAACTTTTTTTTACAGTTGAATCAGTCTGGAAGTACCTTCACCTGCACTTAATCCAAATAGAGTTTGCTTCCCAAGATTAAATTCTAAAAGCGCATGTTGGCAGTAGAAACTGTTAAAAGAGAGGGATGGTGAGAAGCTGAGACATGAACCATCATGGAGTTTGCTGATACGCGCTCATCATCATTTCAGCTGAAAAGCTGGGGGAAGATATTTTCACTCTGCAGTTCAGGGAGCTATCAGGAACCATCTTTTTATATGACAACTTTCTTCCCCCTAACTACTTGACTTTATAAATATAATTGTTAGCTACCAAATACTCTCCTAGTCTCCATTCAGTCTCACTGTTTGTCTTCCCCCTGTCCTCAAATCCTTTGTACAATAGGATATATAACTTTGTGCCTTTGCAATGTAGGAATGTAATGTTTAAAGGAAGTATTATGTAAATTTCACCTACAAATGAAATATTGTACATATATTCTAAATGTTACATGAAAAGTATCTTTCTTATATTTGGTAGTAATCCAAATATACTGTTAAATATAAATCTTTTTCATCTTTCTAGTATACTTTCACAGGTACAATAAACAATTTCAAAATAATTAAAATACCTTATTCCATATACTATGGCTATAAAATAAAAACAATAGTTTTCATCTTAATTCAGCAGCACTTTCGGGTGAGAATTATGAATATATTTATGCTCCCAATGAATCTGTGATGTGCATGTATATTCAGGGTTTTTAAAAGTAGACAAATTAAGTTACATTTATTTTGCTAGTTTAAAAAGCATCTAATTTCTGAAAAATGGGATAGAAAAACAAACTTTTAATCACTGGTAGTTCTGTTGCCATGTTAATTAAGTTAAAGAGTTCAGTATTTGAGATACATCATAGGCATAAATCTTGCTTTATAGCTCAAGCAACCTGATGAAATATTAAGCTATCAAATTCTGTTGTACTCTCTAAAATTATTAGCCTTGTGTATTCCTGCAGTTCTTCTATTTCTATTGTATCTTTGTTTAAATTGGTCATAAACGTATTACCTCAAAATCTAGATAAGAGGCTTGAATGCTAGGCATGATAACAAAACCTTTGAAAAATAAGCGAAAATCATAGTGAAATACTTACCATTGGCGTCTTGTACTTGTGGCTCACCACTTCTTTAGTTTCAGGAACTAAAACCGGACGGGCAAGAGACAAAACAAAGAGTTCAAAAAACGAGAGGAAAAAAATGAAAGGAATAGCATAATGTTCCCAAAGGTGAGGTTAAGGGAAACATAGAACAGCTGCAGGAAAAAGGCATTTTAACTAATTCTATATTCTTAGATGGTGATAATTCACTGAAATCCATAGAAATACAAATAATTTAAAGTGACCAATATTTAAGGAAATGTAGTCATTTGGGCTTCCTCCGAATGATATGTGATTTTTTTTACTTATGTGTCCTAATAATTCTAGTATAGATATTTCGGGTATATAATATATTTGCCAAATTCCAAAAACTTCTCTTCTTCACCCCATTTATACTAGGAAACACCAGCAACTATTTCCCAATGTAGATGAAATACATTGACAAATAAATTAGAAGAACTTTACTTAGATACATAAAAGTTCCATTATGTTACCAATGAAAGACCAACTTCTAAATCCCCTTAGTGTGAGAAAACAATCTCCAAGGAACAGTTGTTCTGCCCAACAGACGAAGAATATTCAAAGAGATCTACATTCTAAAGCCAAAACAGAAGCACAATTCTGAATCCTTTCTTTGCTAAGTAATTTTAACCCATTTTAGCTTTGTTGCTTCATCATTTAATACCCAACAGGAAAACACATCCATTTTAGGAAAGGAAACCTGATCATATAGGGCTGGATGGGGAAGGATGAGTAGAATAAGTATCTTAACCACCATGATATTACCTAGTAAGAGAAAAAATTAGCAGTCAATCTATGAACAATTGACTTCAATATATGTGAAAAAAAAATGCAAACAAAATCCAGACAAATCCTTTTTATATGAGAAAAAAAATGCTACTGGGGAGATTAAATGCAACATAATAAAGATTAAGCAATACATACTAAGGATGACAGGACTCTATTAAAGAAGAATGAGACAATAAGTTGATATTATATGAAATCAACATTTTGGAAAACTAAAAAAAAGTCCATCTGTATAAAGTACGTACATGATCAAGAATGTAAAATTCAGAAAACTGGAGAAAAATATCTTTTGTAACTATTTTACTCATTAGTATCAAATCATTTTGAGACTAACTCTGTATTACCCATAAATGATTACAAAAAGAAGCACACAAATATTACTTTGCAGTTAGTATGCAACTTTAAAAGGCAAACAGGTCAATCAGACAAAAGTGGCCTTAAGAGGGAAAGACAAGTCAGAATAGAAAATGCAAAATCTCTGACATTTAAATACTATTTTAGAAGGGCACCATCATGCTGACTAAATCTACCCGCTATAACCTCTCTATAAAGAAAAAATTAGAAATAAGGTTGAAAAAGAATTCTAAAGTGTTATATAGAATAAGAACAATAAAATGTTACTAGCATACAAGAGTTAAAAAGTGAAGCTCGGAGAAAGGATTGCCCTCTTCCCCTTCCCTCCAGAATTGCATTTGATTTCTGATGCTGTTCAAATTAAACAGATTAAAAGGAAAATAAACACAAGTGCATCTTGCAGTCTCTTGCCCTGTGAATGAGCATACGCAGTACTAGCAAAGCATAGGCTTCAGGGGACCACATTACCTGCTGGAGAATGAAGGTTTTCATAGCAGCGATGGTGAAGGGGCCACAGTAAAACTAAAGCACAAGTACATAGCAGTAACTCAAATTTCAGAGCTAAGGGCCTAATGCTTCCTACTTTTTGGAACAATTCCTCTCAACAGAGCACTCCAACTCAGACATATATCAATTAAATTATTTAAAACAACATGAGACTTTATACCAATTATAAGATCTTAGCCTTACCCATGATAATTTGGGTTTCAAGGTTAGATACGACATAGAGAAGCTACATTCAAATTTAACACAGAGATGCATAATGTATCCAAACTTATATTACCACAACTAAGAACATTGGACTTAATTGTGTCCAACTGAGTTACAAGGCCAGTTAACAGAAACAAGCATGTTTTATATGAAATCAAAGTGATGGTCCACTAACTCCTGAATAGCTAATGACCAAAAAGCTACTGAGAGCTAATAATTGCCTAGCAGGGTTGTCAGAAAGAGGAATATAAAGCAACCAAGTTCAAGGGAGGGAGCTCACTGAGCAAGTGAATACAGAGGAGGACTAACAGGAGTTTGCCAATGGAGCTCCACAGGAAAGGGAAAATACTTTAACACCAATTACAAACTATTATATAAATGATGTTGACTGAAAATATGTGGTTTCTGCTGTGGTCTAAATTATCTCAGTGATGGATTACTGACCCAAGATAGATTGTACCACATAAGGACTGGTAAAAATGTGTCCAACCAAAGCACAGTGAATTTGATTAGGAAGGTTTTAAATGGAATCTTGTGGAGGATAGAAACAAAACTCCTGAATTAATGGCTTCAGATAAGGCCACGTTAGAAATTGTAGAAAGTGGGAGCACTGCTGAAGTGGAACCAATTCAAGAAAAATAACAAGTAATATTGGCTGATAAAGTCCAACGCCTTCACTCTTTATACACTAATGCTAAGGGGAAAAAAACAAGACAACCTTGAGATCCTAGTACAGAAGGGCAAATATGATTTAACAGAGAGACCGATGGGATGACTCCCATGAGTAGAATATAAAGGTACAGTTTGTTCAAAAAGAACAAAAGTAATCAAAAGGGAATAGGAATTTCACTATTACCCTGTTGTTGCATACTAGTATCCTAATGCTTAAGCCATGGGGTGTGTGTTTTGATGCCGTGATGCGTTTTGTCATATGACCCCCCTTCAGAGACTTATGTGCACCATATGTTAAAAAGATCCATTTCTCCTCATAAAACTAAAAGAATGAACAATGCTGTAAACAATATGTTAAAATTTATTTATTTAAAAGCGGAAGAAAAAAACAAAACAAAATCATATTGCTATTCGTGTCTACTATTGCCTCAGTAAGGAGACGTCAAACTGCAGATCTTTGAAAGAGGCATGAAGTTATAGTGATGGGAGACTTTAATCAATTTGGGGACAAGCTGAGTCAAGCATTGTCCTTTAAGGAAATTCCTGATCTGTCTTCTGACAACTTTCTCTTTCAGAAGAAGAAAGAAAGCACAATAACCATCTGTCCTTGAAAAACTAATGGGAGAAGGAGTACCTAAAGGTTGCAACATTAAAAAGATAACTGCAAACAATTCCAATGGGGAAAAAATGGACAGCAGCAGAAGAGGGCAATATATAAAAAGCTGAAAACAAAATACAACAAGCGAACAAACAAAAGGCAGAGAAAGAAAGAGAAAGAGAACCAGGTCACCAAGGAGGAGTTCAGACAGTAGCCTAGGATTGTAGAGCTGATGCCAGAAAAGCAAAACTTCAGAATGAGCCGGGGTTAATGAAGGATGCTAAGAGAAACAAAAAGAACTTTTTTAGATACATTCAAAATAAAAGGAAAAGAATCAATACACCAGCCTCTCAATGAATAAGATAAAATGCTAACAGATAATAACAAAAGTCAGAGCTAAACAATCCCTGTGTTAGTTCAGTCTTCTCCAAGAAAAAGGTACACGCGCCACTAGGAAATGGCGAAAAGCAGCATGAAGGGGCAGGACTGAAGCCTGAGACTGATAGAAACAGGCAGAAAATACTTCTCCATGATCACATGAATGGCACTGAAGGAACAAGCTAATAGTCTGGTCTATTATACTGAAAAATCCTGGACAATTAGTGAAGTGCCAGATGACTAGATGAGAGCAAATGTTATCCTTAATTTCAAAAAAGGAGAGACAGCAGGGAGGAAGATCCAGCAAACTGCAGTTGAATCAAACTGAAACCTGTGAGGAGAGGTTCATAAAGCTCTGGACCTTTGAATCCATTTTAACAAGGATTCAAAGAAGTGGAAAGAGGTTCAGAGAAGGGCAACAAAGGTAATTGGGTCTAACAACTAAGACCCATGAAGAGGAGTGAAGGAGCTGGATATGTTTAGTCTCAAGACAAGAAGACTGAGTGGGGATATGATAGCACTCCTAAAATATCTGAAAGGCTGTCACACAGAAGAAGGATAACATCTTTTCTTTCTCATTCCAGACTGAGAAACATGGAATAAAATGGAATTAAGTTGCAGGAAAATGCTGACTGATTGTTAGGGGAAAAAACCCCTAACCATGAAAGCATTTCAACAGTGGAATCAATTACTAATTACTAATAGTGGAATCAGTTACTACAATATGGGCTCTCCTTCATTGGATATGTTCAGATGGAAGTTAGTCAACCATCTGACTTTCATTTGGATTCTTGCCCTGAGCAAGGGACTGGACTCAATAGCCTTCCCAACTCTAAAATTCCATTATTATAGTATTGTCTAAACGCGTGTTCCTCAACCTTGGCAGCTTTCAGATGGGTGGACTTCAACTCCCAGAATTCCCCTTGCTGGCTGTGGAATTCTGGGAGTTGGTCCACCCATCTGAAAGCTGCCAAGGTTGAAAAACACTGGTCTAAACAGACTGGCAATGATTCTCCATGGTTTCAAATCAGATGTTTTTTCCCAGGTCTATCTGGAAATGCCAATGATGTTTTACTACTAAGATACTGCCTTTCTATTTACAAAACACTCTTTTTTTAATCTGAATTCCACCCATCACCCCAATACACTGAATTGTTTTTGTTCAGAAAGATGTATCCCCAATCTACAGAGACATTTAAAAAAATAATAAAGTTAATTATTTGCTATTGGTTTTCATTTAATTTAATTAACAACCCATTTCTTTCAAGGACAAGGGAAGGAAAAGCTCTTTTAATTTGCATGTGTAAGTTACTATGTTGAGGATATGTGCATGTATATATATTCACGAGTACACGAAACTGTAGAGCCCACACATGCAAAGAGTAGCACATAAATATAAACTTCTAATGTTTAGAGTTGTTCAGAAGTAAAATGCAACTAAGAAATATATCAGCTAAATATATACGGTTTTTAATAGTGTGCTGTGATCTTATCTCTTAGTGACTACTAGAGTACTAACCTAACACTCTTTATATCAACAGATAAATCATAAATTCTCTGAAAACAAAGGCTAAAATATGAGTGAACATGAGTAACTTCTCTCCTGCAATCTGGACTGTGTTTTTGTCTCAAATAGTCTCATGGGACTGGAAAAAGTTGCCTTCTGGCCATCAGAGATGTTTTTAGAATAATAAGCTATGCAGATTTTCTTTATGTATTTGAAGTAAACAAATTTTGCAATCTGTCCTTAACTCTTAAAATTGATGTCACTTAGAATTTGTAGCTTGGCTTTAGAAAACGATTATGTTGTGTTTATGACAAACTGTTTTTTTGCTAATGCTCTTTTATAATTTGCTTATACAGGTAGTCCTCACTTAATGACCATAATTGGGGCTGGAATTTAGGTTGCTAAGCAATGCAGTAATTAAGTGATTTATCACATGATTGTTTCACTTAGCGACCACAATCCTGGCAGTCCCAGATGCCATCGTTAAGTGAATGCCCTGGTCGTTAGGTGAGGCAACTTCCTGCCAGCTTCCCACAATCAAGTCAGTGGGGAAGATGGCAGGAAGTTGCAGGCCCCAGGCGCTGCTGGGTGGAGGAGGGAGAGAGGATCTGTGTGGGAGGGTCATTGTGGGTGTGCGGGAGTGTGGCACAGGTTGGGTGTGCAAGGGCCTCAGAACCACTTGGATTTTTAGTCCCAGAGTTGAGAGGCTTCTAAAGCCTCTTCATTCCGTGGCTGAAAATCCTACTTGGATTTTGGCACCGAGCTTTTTCAGCCAGCTCCCAAAGGCGAGAGGGAGTCCTCTTGGCAGGCGGCAGTGGCTTGCAATTGCCAAGCACCCTGTGATCATGTGATTGCCATTTTCAATCTTCCCTGCCGGCTTCCCCAGAAAGTCAATGGGGAAGCCATCAGAGAAGGTCATAAGCTGCTGCCGCCTGCCAAGAGGACTCCCTCTCACCTCTGGGGACTGGCTGAAAAAGCTATGTGCCAAAATCCTGTTTGGATTTCAGCATGGAGCTTTTTCAGTCAGCCCCCAGAGACAAGAGAGAGCACTGTGAAGAAGGGAAGAAAAAGGCTGCTTTTAGCTCCTTTCTCCTTCCTTGCAGGGCAAAGTCCTCTTTGGAGCTCCTGGGAGGGGGCAGGGATGGCTTCGTGCTGTGAAGAAGGGGAAAAGAGCCGAGAACAGCCTTTTTTCCCCCTTCCTTGCAGTGCAAAGCCAGCCCCGCCCCTTCCCAGGAGCTTCAAAGAGGTCTCTGCCATGTGAAGAAGGGGGGGAAAGGCTGCCTTCAGCTCTTTTCCCTTTTGCAGTGCAACGCCAGACCCATAGGGCCCAGCAGCTAGGCCAGACACACCCTGTCAGCAGCAGGAGCAAGACAATGGCAGCGAAGGCAAGCTGGGGTAACAGAGTGCAAGGAGGCAGGGCGCCAAAAGGGCAGAGATGGGGGGGAGGTAGATGGGTGGGGGGAGTTGAAGTGCCCCTGTGGTCGTAATGCAGACAGGCTGCCAAGCACCCAAATTTTGATCACATTACTGCGGGGGCACTGCAACGGTCTTAATTTCAGGTACAGGTCATAAGTCCATTTTTTCAGCAAAGTCATAATATCAAACGGTTGCTGTATGAATTATCATTAAGTGAGGACTGCCTGTAAAAACAAATATTTTATTGTGTCCCAATAAAAATAGGAGAAAAATGCCATGTATGTGCAGCCAGAAAACTTTTCAAAACGATTGTTTAAATCCAGGTAATTGACCATGCCAAGATAATAGTAGAGAAAAATATGGAGAAACCATGCAAATGCTAAATGATTCAATAAGGAATTGAGTTATACATTTGAAAAAAAATTAACATATTTTAAAAACACGCAATTATAGAATAAAAAAATAATCCCAGATAACAGCATTGAGGTACCAGAAAAGGGTTTACAAGGTACTTTGCAAATGGAACCTGTCACACAGGATAATTCAGGATTTACAGATAGTCCTTGGATTACAACCATAATTGGGACCAGAATTTCCATCGCTAAGCAAAGCAGTCGTTAAGGAAAACATCACGTGACCATGCCCCTTAGTGATGGCAGTCCTGGCACTCCAGATTGCCGAATCCAGTTAGGCCGGGATTCATGCTTCTCCTGCCCTGCATGAACTGCCTCTACGTCAACTCCCCACATACGTCCCCTCCATCTTGGCCTTTTTGGCTGCCCTGCACTTTGCCACCTACCCCTGCTGCCCCCTGCCACTGCCCACAGCTGACCTTCACCATCTTCTTCCTCCCACTGTTGCCCTGGGATCCAGGTGCTGGGTGAGGAGGCAGCCCCAGGACTTGCACGGTGAACTGGTTCTCCAGGAGCACTTCCAACACAAGCTGCAGAGTGCACGCTGTACCTCTGGGAAGCCCTTGTCTGTCCACTTCCTCCAGTTCTGCCACCCTGAACAGTGCTTCCTGCACAGCTGCCACCTTCACCTGGGGAGCTGCTGCCACCTCTCCTGCCTTGCTAGTTGACAGAGCGTGCTGTACCTCGCTGGCCCGTCCTGCTGAGCTCTTCACAGTTTGTGGGCTATTACTCGTCATGCTGTCTGCACACACACCCCGCCTCCTCCACCGGCTCCATCCCACTGCCTCCTCCCCAGCTGGACCCAGCAAGCTCCCTTCAGCAGTTGAGGTTCCACCACCCAGCTGCACATCCTGGGGCTACACCCTCACCCAGCTCCTGGATCCCGGGCCTGGATCCTAGGCCAGCAGCGGGAGGAAGAAGATGACAAAGGTCAGTTGGGCGGTGGCAGGGGACAGCAGGGGTAGACAGTGGAGTGCAGGATGGCCAAAAGGGCAGAGATGGAGAGGAGACAGGCAGGTGGGGTGAGTTAAAGCAAGGGTAGTTCATGCAGGACAGAAAAACATGCCTGTGGAACTTTGTGACCGGTCATAAATGTGGGCTGGTCCCAAATTTTGATCACGTGACTGTGGGGGCAGTGCAATGGCCAGAACTTTGAGGATCAGTCATAACTACTATTTGTTCACGACTACATAACTTCAAACGGTTGCTGAATAAATGGTTGTAACCCAAGGACTACCTGTATACTGTTTGAAACCTGATGGAGAAGCTAGATGATTGCCCAGATCAATCACTGGGGTTTTAGATCCTAAGCATCAGTTGAAAATTTGTGTAAATCCCACACATGATTGACCTATGATGCAGTGCAGGTGACAAGAACTTTACAAATTGGTCTTAGAGGAATCATTTCAGAATATTTTTCTATATTACCGGGGGGGGCGGGGTCAGGATAGTCTTACAACATTTTCTCTCAGTTATGTTAAGAGAAAATATCATCTGGACTAATGATTCACATCAATCACTCTAAGTTCTTTACTCACAATAAAATAACAAAAGGCGTGAAGTGTGTGTGGATATGGTGGAAGCAAGGATGTTTCACATGATAGAAAATCAAGGAGATGTTTGGTGTTGGTATGGATTTTAGCTATGTTTCTATTTCTTATTTCAAGCTTTTAATCTCTTTGGCTGACTATTTCATATTCCTTTTCTGTATGCTCTGCATAACACTGTTTACCCCTGAAGGGTATGCATGATAAGTATGTATATAATCAGTCTACGTAAAATTCTGCACTCCTTGTGGCACAAATTTTTCATCTATCCCTTTTTCACCTTTTTTTCTCTACCAGAAAATACTGTCCCCATCATATAAAATAAATGACCACACTGTAATTACTCAATTCATTAAAATTGTCTCAAGCAGCAAAAGGAAGATTCAGTTCACAAATAAATTCAAGAACAGTAGATATGGTAATTACATTAGCAGACGTAATAAAAATTTTGTAGCATCTAAAACTAGTAAACTTACTGTGGCTATGAACTTAATCAAATACAGCATTCGCACAATATGCTGATATTTTATATGACACCTGGAAACAGTTTTATTTAAATAATCAGTACAATTTTCAGGCTACCAAAGCACTTAGAGATCAATGCTGCATTCTGTCTCCTTGAAATCACTAATCTTCCTTTGTCATTTCATTGAAGAATGCCACAAGCTTACTAATTTCATTTCCACTTCCCAATATTTCTTCATCTGATCTTTAGTTCTCTGCCATCTTAGCAAAAAAGAAAAAAAAAGGCCTATTATCTATAAGAGCTACAGCTCTGCCTCTCTGAGAGGACTAGAAATTTGAGTTACTGCCATGCAGGTACAAACCTAATATCAAAATAATGTAATTACCAAATTCTTCCAGGACAAAGACGCCACGCACTGTATTGCACTTTTTAATGTGATTCAGCTCTATGAAAACCTGAAAGAAAACAGGAGGAAAAACACATGATTAGGCTAAATGAGGAAATCATTTCTAAACAAAATAAACATAAAAATGCACACCACAGCAGGTATAACTTGGAATGTTTGGAATGTTGTAGTTCATACTACTAATCAAGCTACAATTATTTAAACCAAAAGAAAGAGGAATTAAAAAGTAAATATTGAAAATTTTCCACAATGCTAAAAATCAACAAACAACTTAAAAGGCTAAGAAGCTAAGACAGCAGAAGATGAAGTACCTTCCGCTCCTTGCAGGAGGAGAAAGCATGGAAGAGAAACGAAGGAGTTAGTAACTCTGACATATTCAACATTGCTACTCCCTTCAGGCACTCAGTAAAAGAAAGGGAAAAAAACCACACACCTCAAAATACAACAGAAGAAGGGACACCGAATACTCCCAAATTTGGTCTCTCATTTGTAATCTTGTCCCATCCCATCAAATATCTACCTCTCCATGCATCCTCCTCCAGCACAGAGGGCAGGCAAGAGGTGCCATGCTTCCCACCCAAACCAGCTGTCTGCTATATTTCCACACCTGATAAAGCTACCTTTTAGGATTCATGGACTGTATCTTGACACAAGGTGCCAAGAAAACAAAAGTTAGGAAGAATGCAATAGATTTTTATTTCTGTGAGCCAGAAATCAAATCTGTACAAATATGCAAGCGTTCTGATTGTTATGATACTTTTCATGCCCATAACATCTTTTCACACATCCACCCATATCCTCCAAAATGTAATGTCGTTACTTCAGTCAGAATGAGGAGCAATTTATGATTTATAAGGAAGGGATGCAGAAAGCAAATCTATACAAAAAGAATATTTACAGTTCAGTTCTTACCAATAATTGAAATTCCCAAGTATTTCTTAACACAGTACTGGTATCAGCCCCAAAGAATAAAAAGGGAATACAGTCTTTTTACTGCAATGGGGTGGGTGGAAAAAATAAATGTGTCATGGAAAATTAGCTTAAGATATCAACCAGTTTTGTCTAAACACCTCAAGTGCCACTTAAAAATGTCCAGAGTAAGATAAGAATAGCATTTTTTAAAAGAGAAAAATATCATAAAATGGCATTTGGACAATTTTGTTTGTGCAAATGGAAAAGTACTATAATTACTGCAAGAGTTTCCTTTAATTGCAGAAATTAGAAAAGGTTATGTTCCTCTCATACTACCAAACAAGTATTATGACATTTGCATAAATGTATTTCAGACCACCATTACAATTAA
The DNA here is from genome assembly GCA_030867105.1 of Liasis olivaceus. Lineage (NCBI taxonomy): Eukaryota > Metazoa > Chordata > Lepidosauria > Squamata > Pythonidae > Liasis > Liasis olivaceus. Next base: position 69,359,301 of record CM061349.1, read on the forward strand.
ACTTCAGCTAACAATAGGATTCTCTCTTTGGTAGCAAAACAAGAGGATTCTCTCTTTGGTAGCAAAATATTATACTGGATAATGGGAAAAAGATTGTCTTTGGACAAAGTCTTTCCAAGTTAAGTGAGCAAGAATGGCACATTATAATGCTGATTCAGGAAAAAAAAAACATATCTAGAATCTTTGCTTGAAATCAGAAACTCTTTGTAGAGATGGAAGAATTTTCCCTTTCTCTACTATCCCCTGCACCACACACAACCCTGCTCCAAAGGATTGAACAACCACTTGATGCAAATTTTGGAGATGTGAGGGGCTTCACCCCTGCTTGAAATCCTTATAACTAAGTTTAATTCTATTGAATGGGAGCAACAATGAAATGAGGCTAGAAATAGAATAGATATTTATGATAAGAAAAGATATTTAAAACCTTGATGATGAACAGAACAACCTAAAATTTCTATTCAAATAAATATGATTGGACCATGTAATTAAGTACCCACTTCCTTATGAAAATTTTTCAGATGTGAAACACTGAACATGAGATGCAATTGGCATGTGCAACCTCTTTTTGCAATTTTTACTCCAACAGTAGTCTTGACAAAAAGGTATTAGACTAATGCACCATTAATGTGTTCTACATCTGACATCTTTTGAATATGGTTCATATCCTAATGATCCTAAAAGAGGCATTCAGAAATTTATTCAAGCACTTCAACTAATGCAGAATTCAGCAACAATTCTCCCTCTCAGTTCTAAAATAATCACTTGGCTGCACTTCAATTCTTGTGACCAGCAAGGTGCTCACTACTTATCTTTAAAGCTCTAAATGGTTTGGAAACCTTAATCAAACCTTAAGAATCAAATCTTCGCAGACCCAATCTGTTTGTAGATATACAGATAGAGGTCTTTTCTAAATGCATGCATAAGCTAAATTGTATTAGGACCATCCTTCTAGATTCACCTAGACCCAGTGCTGTAATCTTCTAGATATCAGGTTAAAATGTTTCTATTGCCCAGTCATTTAAAACTTTATTATATCAAACCCTGTGCTATGAAACCTCCACCAGCTCTGAAGACAGGTGCTGCCAAAAACTGATAGAAAACTGTGAGCGGCGTCACAGAATAACACCCACAGTTACTACAACAAGGAACTTCCAGTGCCCCCACTGTGCTAGACTCTGTGCTTCTAGACTGTGACTGCAGAGCCACCTCTGTGTGCATAGATGAACTGTACAACAGTGTGTCTTCTTCGAACCTGAAGAACTACCATACTGATAGTGTATTCTGACTGTGTAGTTTTTAGTTGATTGATGAGAAGATTTAACTCATCTGCATTTTCCAGACTGATATATAATTTTGTTTTTACCAAATGTACATGAATGATATATTTGCCTATCACTTTAGAAATTATGTTGGTGAATGAAGGCAGTCTAGGAAATGTTTAATAAATATAAATGTTAATGAAATGCCTCTGTACTGATTTTCTATTACCATTCCTACTTTTTCAGTGTTCATCCCCAAAAAACTAAATACAGCATTCCAATACAGAAACAACATATATCTCAATCAATTTAAAATAATGGCACACAGCCAAATTCCAATATATATAAAAGAAATTTCATTCTATGATTGCAATTTGTTTACTTGATCTTTTCATCTATATCCACATGTTTAAATGTGACTTGAACTTGTTTACAATATCTTGCCCCTCCAAACTTAGCTGATACATTCATTAACAATATTTTGATAAGAGTATTAATTAATAAAGCATGCAAAACAAAAATAGTTCCTACGATTTGCTAAATTATATTTATAAATTGCCCTCCATAATTCTCAGCCGATTCATAACTCTACCTGTGTAGGAAATCTGCCCTTGAATCTAACATTTCCAACATTCAGGCACAATATCAATTTATAGTGTGCTTCACAGAGAGAAAGAATGAAAATAATCTGACAGAACTGCACATTTATAACCAAACTTGTTCTGCTATAACTGTTTATTTCCTAGCACTGTTTTAACAAACAAACTCCCTAAACCAAAATTAAAATTTAGGGAGAAGTGATCTTTTTAATAGCAGATATCCTTGCTAATTATAAGCAACATGTTTAATCTTTTGTATCAAAACTACAATTACTATTTGCTTAATTATTAGTTTTAGACATTGGATTAAACCCTAATTAGTTTCATAGTTTTAAACCATTTTTCTAACCAATCTGTATCATGATCTATGAAAATAATATTGATTTTTTTAAAAATTATTTTATAACCTGAAGTAGTCTATAGGCATCTATAATCTGTAACAATTTAAATTTATTTATTCATTCATTCATTTGTTTGTTTGTTTATTTATATATCAAATTTGTCACCGCCCATCTTGTTGAAATGACTAATAGCCATTGGCACTTTCAGTAACCATCTTCAAACTTAGATTAACAATTAAGCATTGGAAGGGACAATTAATAAGTATATGAAAACATGCAGTAATTAACATAAACAGTGGAAACATTTCCACTGTTTTTAGGATTTTTTCCTTTTGAAATAGTAACAGCAGATTTACTTCTCACCATCTAATATTATATATTATGTTTGGGGGAGATGGGCGGCATGTAAATTTAATAATAAAAATAAATAAAAATTAAAATATAGTAATAAAGTATATTATAAACTGATATTTAATAATAACCTTTCTATAACTATATATTATTTAATGGAATACAAATACTGTAAGCAGCTTCCCAAGTATATTTCTTTTTCCCTACACAGAGATTTTAATTCTCTATGAATTATAATAACATCTATCAAATTATCAGTCATCTATAAACCAGCAGTTTCCCTGCCTGTTAGCTTTGAGTTTAGGAATCTTTTCCTTGGAAGATGTGTTTTACAAAAATGCTACCTGAATGCTCAATGACCATTCAGCATAGCTGGATAACAGAGCAGGTCCACCACTAAGAAAGGGATGGGCAAACTTCTAGTAAGAAAGGGCTGCATTTAACATATTGGAGATGGATGAGAGTCCCAAAAGACACATCACCATCTTATTTGATAGCTGTGATATGCCCACAGTATTTTGAAACATATACTACAGTTATTGCAATTATTTAAATATCTCTTGAATTTCTTGCTCAAATCATTGATTAAACTGGCTGGATGCTCTTAATGTCAATTCTGTCTCCATAATGTTTCCTGTACTTCATCCAATAGGTTCACATTATTATTCTCTATTTTGTCTTCACCCTTGCCAATGTTCTTATTATGTTTTGCTTGGCACATTTTTCTCAGAAGTGAAATGTGCTAATTATTCCATAAAACAAATTTATAGTAACAAATGTATTTTAAAATAAATATAACAGTATATCAGCTAATATCCATTGTTTGGTCCTCTACAGTTACTAATTAATTTTCCATTTATCATTTTATTAATTTATTTATGTAATTTATAGGCTGCCAGACTCCCATACTACTCTACATGACATCCAATCATCCATCCATCCACCCACCCATCTATCTACCTATCTATAAGATACAACAGACTAGAAGTAATCAAAATCCAAACAAGAAGTCTATTGTTCAAATCTTAAATTCATGTAATTTGATCCAATTTTTGATTAAAGTTAATTAAATCAGAACTTTTTAATGATCTTAAGGTTTTGTTAAGTGGCAGTTTAGTTATAAACACTAAGCAAGCATTTACAATAATCTGAGATTAATATATAGACCAGCAGATAACATACTTGTCATAGAAGTCCTATCCCCAGGATAAATACACAACCAATAAATTATATTTTAATTTTATGCTCTTGATAAAAAGGTAAATTGGGGAAGGCAAGGGAGAGACTTTCCAAAGAATAAATTCTTGTTGTTTAGGTACAAAATCTTACAGTAAAGTGGAATGGAATAACCCGTTTGTTTTAACAAGACAACTTATAAATCTACTTATGCTTATCAGATTCACTTACAGCTTTGCCATTAATGAAACTAATAGGATGCCTTGAGCTGCAGCTTTACAGTTTATCATTCTTGTAAATCACTGATTACTTATTTTTATTCAGAAATTCTGTCCCAAAGCAGCATATCAGCATTAGAACTCATAACTATGCTTTCCAGTGTAGTTGCACTGAGGTCACTATATTCCAATGATATACCATTCTTTAAAGGTAGTGCCCAGTTCCAATACACCTTTCAAAAAAGTCCTAAGAGAGAAAAATCATAGCTATTTCCCTTTCTCCTCCACCTTCCATCAGAATTCAATCCACTGAGGATGCAGATAGGCTTTAGCATCACAACACAGGTGAGAATCAACTCTCTTGTCCTAGTCTCCCTCTAGGTTTTGGACCAGCAGTTGCTGAAGTAACATGTAGTACTAGAGTAATTGTTAGAAATTTAAAGAAATTGGCTTCATATAATGACTTTGAACATGGCTATAATTCTCCAATGTATTCAAAATAAGACATCCAGAATGCAATATTTTAGACTCATGGGGCATTTGGAATCAGTGGCACAATCTCAAAATGTCTGCTGTGGAGGGTATAATTCTTCACAAAACATTTATCTTCAAGATAATTACGAAATATACATTCTTCAACACTCTATCTCTTCTCACCTCTACTTCACCTCATCTTGAAAATTGCTTTAAAAATGGATTCCCCTAAAAAAACACTTCTTTCAGTTTTAACATTCATTTGGGTCTGAAGAATTAATACATAACACTGTAAGGACAAACCTGCACCTAAGGTTCAGCAATGCATTGTTGATATGTGTGAACTGATAACATTTGCTTTTCAGGATTTGTTTTTACTGATTTGAGAAAGGAGCAAGGAAGAAGACTTCTGAACAGTTTAGTCATGGGGTTTGGGGGAGAGTTGTTTTGTACATGAGATAAATTTCCAGCCCCCTTTTTATCTTTTTCTCCACCCTTCCTTTGCTTTCCTTCCCCATAAAAGTCAGTGCCATATTATTTTGTTAACTCTGCTTCTGCATTTTTCTTTTGTAGCTTGACACAATAATTTTTTGTTCATTCATCGGGGACTTGGAATCAGGTATGAATGAATATATGCCCATATAGGCACTGCACCATTGATTCAGGGAAGAATAAAAAAGTACAGTTGCACTCCTTAATGGTTGCATACAGTTTCAGCTGAAAAGCAGCTTGTCTTCTGAGCACTGCACGTGGCTGCAATGGAAATTTCAAAGAAGCCTTCAGTTGCATGCGTATTTTCAATGCATGCATTTTCAGATCTTCTGAATCACAGTGCAGGGATCTCAGGGACACCAATAGCAGTTAAATTTACCAAAATAAATAAAATAAAATAAAATAAAATAAAATAAAGACAATTGCACAAAAGACTGAGTGACAAATTTAACTCTTCTCCTCTCTCTCTTTCTCACACACTCAAACACACAGACACACACATACACAAAAAAACCCCTAAAACTGATTCTATATCATAAGCAAAACAAACATGAACATGAAGCAAAATAAAATCAGTGAATAAGAGAAGCAAGAAGAACACACATCTAAAGAAAAAAACAAAGAGTGACACATAATTCCATTTGTGTTTCCTCTAAACCCAGAGATAAAGCTCTATTAAAAAAAAGGGAGCAAGTAAGATGTCCGTATCACCATGAGAAAAACTCTCTGTCTGCTATACTGCCCAGAGTACCTTTAATGACAAAGAAAAACATACGACGCAAAAAACAACTTTTGATCGTCAATTCTTGTTCATTTTTTTATATAATGAGAACCAATATGAATAAACCAGATGTAAGTGGTAACAGAACTGCTCCATAATGTTGGCTAATATATTTCCGTGCCACGTTTATATAATCTGTGCAGACCATACCCAAGATTGTTAAATGTTGCTGGAGGTGCTTTCCAGAAATCTAACACATCATCTAAATGGCAATTTTTCAGTTAAAACTCTTTCTTCATCCGAACCATGAAGAAAAGTATGAATGAAAAAACTCACTATAAATTAATTACAAATAAACTGAAGCCCAAATTTCTGAAAAACACCATTAATCTTATTATTTTTACTGAAGTTATAAATAGAGTCAATAACTCACAGTATTTATTTCAAAATTAATCTGCTTTTCATTGTTAAAAACAAATTTTAAAGCAGATTTTAAAATTTATCTATTGTACCTAATAAGAAAAACCTGTCATTTTAAAAAGAAAATATTGATAGCTGTGACATTTCTCTTTCCCTTTGTCAGTACAGGGAAGAGGAAACACATTTACTGGTGTACTTCAGGAAGTTTCATGCTACTACAATACTTATTACAGGCTATTTCTTACCTGACTATGCATGAATTTCAAATTAATTCCTTCCAGTGTGACTTGGAGAAGCCCTCCTTCACCAGTTTTCATATCCTGTACAGGAAATTCCCCACCAAGTTCAGGCCCTGGAACACAAACAGAAAATAGAGAAAAAATAAGAAAACACACCCAAATACCAAATCATTAACACAAAAAGAAAAGGATTAATTTTCTAGCATATAATCCTCTTCCCAAAACAGAACCATGGGATAATTAAAAGTTTCTGCTGCACAGACACAGATCATCTCTCAAGGCAGAGTCATAATGTGAAATAAGAAATTCTTCAGGAACAGGTTAAAGTGCGTTCCTTCAGCCCTTGAAGTAGCAGAGAACTTTGTATACCAATGTACTTTGCCTGGCCTCATCGCTGAGCAACAGTCTGCCTCAGTAACCCAGTCACGGAGGAGTTCAGCCCTACAGTTTTAGTGCAGGACAAGTTAAGAAAAACAACTAGTGGCTTCCCTTGGCTCTCGCCACCATTTGCTCTTTCCCATATCATCAGTTGGCATAGAAAACTGGTTTCTTTGGGGGTCTGGAGCTAGAAGGAGATAAGCAGTGTTCTGCTAGATTGGACTCCTGGCTTATTTGGTCCAGTAGACTGTTCTCACAGTGCCAGACAATTGCACAAGGAAGCCCACTAGTCTCCCAGCAGATGGCCTTCAGAGGCAGTCACACTGCCATGAAGGCAATAGCCATTGATCCCCATGTCTTCTGTGAATTGGTCCAACGTTTTTTTGAAGCCAGCCAAGTCAGTAGCCAACACCGCATCTTGTCGAAGTGAATTCCAAAGTTTAATTACATTTTGTGTAAAAAATATTTCCTTTTGTCTGTCCTGCTTCTTCCAGGATTCAATTTCATTGGGTGACCTCTGGTTCTAGTATTTTAGGAAGGGGAAAACAGTTTCTCCTTGTCTACTTTATCCACACCATGCATAAGTTTGTACACCTCAATCATGTCCCCTCTCGTTGGCCTCTTTTTTAGATTACAAAGCCCCAAATCTCACACGTTTTCCTCATAGGGAAGCTGCTCCAGCCCCTTGATCATCTTCATTGCCCTCCTCTGAACCTTCTCTAGGCCTGCTCTATGCTTTTTAAGGTGTGGCGACCAGAACCGCGCACAATATTCCAGATGTGATTACATCACTGACCAACAGCTAAGTTAACAAACAGCTAAGCTTTTGTTTTATTATTGTAAAAGCTTGTGGTATCATTAGCAACACAGGTCAACCTGTTCTGTTTTTTGTGGTGTTTCTGCCTCTGCATTTCACTCTTTAGATATAGTATATTTTTCTGTGTGCTGTTCCTGTATGAGTATTTGCAATACCAACATTTATATTTATAACTTTTGTTGCTGTTGCACTTATATCCCACATTCCTACAGCAGCTCAAAGATGTATATATAGCACTCCCTCTTCCAACTTTTCCTCCCAACAACTCTGTGAAGTAAGTTGGGCTGAGAGACATTGGCCCAAAGTCACCCCTGAGCTTCTGTGGCTGAGGCTGGACCTGGGTTTTCCTAATGCCAGTCCAACATATTATTATATCACACTGGCTTATAAATGATATTATTATATACAGAGGAATATTTAAAGAACCACATTTACATCTAAGCAACTGGCACAATAAATACATGTGAAACAGATTAACACTCCCAAATTATACATATACTGACCCAACAATGCCATTGGAAGAAAAGAAATGCCTTGAAAGTGTGAATGGGCATCATCATCTTTTAGCAGCAAAAGTTGTGTTAAAATTAAGGTTACCACCACAGCAGAACATCAGACATTTTTCCTGACATTATCTAGGGCTGACTTTGTATATTTTACAGATTTTAAAAATAGGTATACACACTATAGCAAACAGAGGAATAGGAAGGGAACAAAGCACTATAACAAACAGAGAAATAGGAAGGGAACAAAGGAAGCCTTATTCTGTAAAACTTGTATAAACAATTTATACAAATGATACAGACTTAAAGTTTTCTATGTCTTGTTTAGATCCTATTCCTATATTTTAGAGGATTCCTTACTCCTGATCCTTTTCTTTAACTCATCTCTCAATATGAGTTGTAGAAGAATTAAGGATCGTTAAGGCTTGTAGAATATATTACAGGTAGTCCTTGCTTAACAATCTTAACTGGGACCGGCAACTCTTCCGCTAAGTGAAGCGGTCACTAAGTGGGAAATCATGTGACCACAACTGTGCTTTCTGGCTGGAAAGAAACAAGACTACTCAGTTTCACACCTTCGGCTTTTGTTTGTCTCTTAACCACTCCTCTGCCGTTTGGAATGCTCAAGTGCCTGCTTGCTGCCTTGTACACATCAAAAGCAATGCAATCGTGCCATAGCCTGGGGCTTGAAGCCACAGGTGCACTACACAAACAGCTTACTCTCTTGAAACCCCTTTCTCTCTCATCTCTCCACTTTGAGGTGGAGGAGGAGAAAAAAAGCAGCGATTTCTGCAGGCAATCTCTCCTTTGCCTGACCTTTTCCCACTGCCAGTATGATCACTTTGCTTTCAACGTATAGAACAGCAAACAGCTTACTCTCTTGAAATCTCTTCCTCTCCAATCTCTCTGCTCTGCAGGGGGAGAGGGTCAGGCAAAGGAGTGATTGCTTGCTTTTTGTCTCCCCACCCTCCTTGCAGAGCAGAGAGGTTGGAGAGGAAGAGATTTCAAGAGCATACTGTAAGCTCTTCGGGTAGTGCGCCTGTGGCTCCCAGCCTCAGGCTGCCAGTGCAATTGCATTGCTTTTGATTTGCAGAAGAGCAAATAGCTTATTTTCTCACAAGTTCTTTCTCTCCAGTTTCTCTGCTCTGCAAGGGGAGGAAAAAAAAAAAAGAAACACAGGTCAGGTACAGAATGATGCGTACTGACTGTAATGGTGATCATATGACTAAGGGATGCTGCAAAAGTTATAAATGGGCTGTAAAGTCATTTTTTCAGCACTGTTGTAACTTCAAACACTGAACGAATGATCAGTATGTGAGGACTACCTGTAATAACCTTGCATCTGTTTCTGAGACTATAGCACGAGAAATTAGATACTTCTCTCTACTCTCTTTTATATTTGGAATTAGTTGCTATATGTTTATTTCTTTCCCTAACAGTAATCATGCATATATACATAGAAGCTGAAAATTAAATAATTCCATTTTGCTCAACTGGATAAAATAGGAAGCTTAATACTTTCAGATCTTTAATAAAAAGAGCTACATAAATGTTCTAATAATGCTTGTCACTTAAAAAAAAAACAACAACCTCAAATCTTACCTGGCTTTATACTCTGTTGTCTAGCAGCTGCTCTTTCCATACTATCTTTTACACAATAATATAATTCCCGGCACTAAAGCAGATGAAAATAAAAGGAAATAAAATGGTAAGTGCAGCATGGAACTAACAAAGTAGCATAATTGCAAAGGACAGAAAAGACATGTGTCAATGTGATTTTTCAACAACCTCCACATCATATGGCTACAATCTTGGAAAAAGATGCAGTCGCTTTAATCAGACCCAGGCAGTGCAGTGTTCTTCTGAAGCACCTCTTCGAGCCAAAACCACTGCATAAACCTATGCACTGCATCCTCCCCAAAATCTAGTGAAAAAGGTTAAGAGATAGTTATTGGACCAAAGTGGTCCAGGAGCTTTATGAATGCTTAGTGTGTATCCACAGCTCATCAGTTTTAATTTAGTATTATCAATAATGTTATTGTCATTTAGAGCACAACCAGCATTGTAGAAATAGAAAAATCATAAAACAGAGGAAAACATAATAATGGTCACTCAAACATTATGGAATTATCATTGCTTTCATTTTAGAGATGCTTGACTCTGTCAACCATCTTTCTTTAGCTCCAATTATAGTGCAAATACACCACTTCCCTTTATGGATGGAACTGTTCATTTAGAATAACTCAAGAAGATGAGAAACTGGAGCAGTTCCCATTCTGTCAGACTTCAGCTTACATTGCCTTTAGAAGAGGAAACTGATACATTTAAGGCATCTTCTCTTCTAACTTAAAGGTTTTCTAAAAGATAAGGATTTGTTTTGATGGCCAACCATGCATTACATATAAAGACTGGCAGGATCCAAGATTACTGTGAAGATAAAATTAAATCATCTCCAAATATTTCAGTGCTTCTTGAAGGAAAGGAAAGCTACAAAATACAGTAAGTGTGACATTTTGATTATGAATTTTTTTAATAACTATTTTTTTAGAATTGTCAAAATTAAAACATGCTCTTTTGAGTGAGAGTGATCTAAAGTGAGGATTAAGCAGGATGTATGTCACATCTTCCTTTATAAACAAACATAAGAGGACATTCCAATACACACAATATTAATTGATTCTGAGAGCTTCTATATCTGAATAAATGAAAGCTAAGTAAGAATATTTTTATTAAAGAAAACATAATGACTTGCTAAGCTTAAGGGCAGAAATTATTTACTATGCTAGGAGAAATATTAGAAAGGTCTCAACATCATGTAGCCTATCTAATTATAGAATGCTAGCACTTTGCTGACAATATGATATCAACAACTCTCCTTTTGAAACAGTGTTTAGAATGGCTCTTATGGATAGAAAGTAATACAACTTTATTCATGGAAACAATTTTTGGTGATACCAGTTTTAAAACACACTGCTGTTGCTGACAAAATCTTGGAATACGCTCAAAGACAAGGCCTAGAGTCATCATGCTTGAGGAGCAGTTCACAAATTTGGAATTTTGGCTACCAAAGAAGGCATGACCATAATTCATTTACTAAGAGGCAACCTGATAAGGATATTCCCTAAAGGGAGCACCTTACTAACTCTAGCGTACCTTTTTTTTTTTTTTTTGCTTAATAGGTGGACACACTTCCAAACAAAGCACTAGACTATAACCACCCACACTTTTTATTTTCTAAGACTGGGCGTCAGTGGAAATAATCAGGTCTGGCAAGGAGGATAATACGTACAAAAAGTACAATAGCACCTAAAGAATCTTTCTGAGGACCCAAATTCTAAAATGTTCAATAAAATAATAAAATATGTGTTTGTATCGTGCCTCTTTCCCTGAATTGAAAATTGTAGAAAGCATACCTTTTTAGTGTAGAACTTATTCAACTGTGTTTCCTGTCCATTCCTCCTCCAAAGGCAAAGCACTTTTGTTTTGGGGCAGTACGTCATATTAATCAGTTTTTCATACCACCAACGTTCATACACAGTGCCAATGTTGCTTCTCAGCACAATACAGTCATCACATACCTAGTAACATAAATAGTTTGAGACACGAAACTTCACAGAATTCAACCCAGTAACTCAGTTAGTGTTTAATCTGGTCTCTACCTCCATGAAGAATATGTCCCCTGTTGTATCAGTCCCAGCATGTACAACAAATGTTTGTTTCTTGATATGTCTACTGCCACTCGGTCGGATGGGGAGTTCCCTGCCAGACTAAACAGGAGGGAAAAAAGTCAAAGAGGTGCATTGTCTTCATGCCCCACATTACCTAACCAAAAGTCAGAATCTCTTAATATACAAGGCCACTCTCTTGTAGTATAACAGATGAGACCTGAAAGTACGTAAGTTGGACTAGATTAGCACTGTGGGTTTAAATGTCTTACATATTTTATTCATATACCTTAAAACATAAGAACACAACTGTGTAACACTGTTTTTTTCTCAAGCATTTGTAAAGTGGAGACATTAATCATTAAAAGATTAAAACTGCATCAGCTAGTTTTAGATCTTTTAGCAGAATTGCAAGATAATCTAATACACATCAGCAAAGCAATCTACTCTACTCTACTCTATTCTACTCGAGAATAAAATGACTTTCAATGCAAGAATCATATCAGTCTTTCAGTAAAAATACAGATACCACCATCAGCAAAATGTGACTTATTATTTGAACTACATACACGATCTTTTAAAAGCAAACTGACTTATGTAATATTTATAAAATGTCTAAGATTAAGCAGTATTACCATTAGATTTCCGGGAATTGTTTTTTCAGAAAGTCCCAAATGGAACAGAATTTGACCACAGATAGCAAGGCTATCTACTACTTTTCAGAAGTTTTGCAGTTCCATCAGTTTCAGGTAGCATGGACAACATGAAAGAACTACAGGAATTTCCTACTAGAGTCCTGAGAGTCACTGCATATGAAGTTCAGAAAAAACAATGCCTTTCCTGAAAATGAGATTCTTTTTTGTACAAAGTATAGTTGAGTAAGTCTACATCATCCACATGCACTAGCAGCCAGGTTTGAGTCCCACCTTCCTCTGGAATATCAAGACAACTTTCTAATAAATTACTTCTGAACTGCACAACAAAAGAAAAATATATTTCATGACTATGAACTAGGCTTGATACAGATCATCTTGTACACTGTATGTTAAGCATACTAGGAAGTATACAAACTTCTCTATAACTCTCCTTCACTTTCAATTTTTTGACAAGTAATGCCTCTGTATTGGAGATACAAGCTAAAAATTAATGTTTTTTATTTCTTCCCCTCATAGCAAAGAACAAATATATGTTTAACTTACTATGCTGGCAATTTTGTCAAGTGCTTCATTTATTTCTTGACTATGCACCAGGCCAATGTGAGATTTCCCCATCAAACGGCGTACCTTCTTCCTAATATCATTCTTCTGCACCTATATAGCAAAATGCAGTACTTTGTCAGTTAAAGAAAAACCTCATTTATGGAGACCTATACATCAATATAAGGATAAAAAACATTATGCGATGTATCATTATATTTCAGTTAATACACTAATTAGATAAGGAAGGGAGAATCTCAAGCATACCCAACAAGTCTCAGCCAGTGTGGCAGTACTTGGCTGACTTTGCCTGAATACAGAAGCTGAGCAGGATCATGCCAGGTGAGTACTTGGATGGGAGACTTCTAGGGAATGCTATGGCTGTTGATTAGACAGAGAAGTTGTCTAACCAACAGCCAAGTTATCTAATCCATTTAGACTACTGCAACACATTCTACATGGGGCTGCCTTTAAAGGCCATCTGGAAGCTTCAGCCCATGCAAAATGCAGTGGCCCGGGCACTCATGGGTGCTTGTCAATGGGCACACATTACATCTGCAGGTCTTGTACTCACTTACTATTAAGCTCTGAGTGTAATTTAAAGTGTTGGTCTTAACTTATAATGTCTTTTATGGCTTGGCACTGGGTTACCTGAAGGATTGCATCCCCCCATTAGAGACGGCTAAACCATTTCAATCATGCTGGGAGAAGCAGCCAGTTGTCTCCCATTTTGGGGAGCTCAGGAGGGTTGAAGCCCAGAAGTGTTGTTAGTCCACTGAAATGACCTCCCTTTGAAGGCTTGCTTGTCCCCAACATTACCTGCTTTCTGGAAAAATCTGAAAGCAGAGCTTTTTTGGAGGGCTTTGGGATGTGATGCCAGGTATTATATTGTTTGGTTTTTAATGTATCTTCTGATATATTTTTGGCATTGTTTATGGTTGTGGCAGGATATAAATCTAAGATGGAAAAAATCCTGAAATTTCCATATTGCTATTAAGAAAACTACATAAATATGTCCAAAAGATACCAGTCCAACATGGAGACTTTGCTTACTTTCAAGACTTTTAATGAAACAAAAATGCATGACAGTTTGTTACATCAGCCACTAATATTGGATTGTTCCTGCATACTAGTGATCCATACATCTAATATATACATGGTCCTCTCATCTGCCTCCCTTGTCCTCCTTCCAGCACAACCTCAAAGAAATGAAATGAGTGACCAGATGTACTCCACCAGACATTTCCAAGGTGATTCTGGGAGCAAAGGCCAATAGACCAAATCATACAAATGATGAGAAGAGGCATCTTTTTGTTTTGTTGTCACTTTGTTATTTATTTATTTAATATTTTTATAACCTGTCACAATCCTGAAGGACTTTGGGCAGTGTACAAGTATAAAAATAGAATGATAAAACAAAAATATAAATTTTTGAGGTAAATTACATAATGGTACCACTACTCAATCAACTAGAGTCAAAAGCATGCTGAAATAGAACAGCTTTAGGCTGTTTCTAGAAGCCTAACAGAAAAGAGGCTGCACATAGCTCGGAGAGCAGGGGTGGGAGGTGTTAATTTTCCAGAGAGTGGAGTCTACTACAGGGAAGGACTGCTGTCTAATTCAACCCCTAACCCTGTTTCTCTCAGAAGAGGTATTCTCAGCAGGCCTTCTCTAAATGGGCAGATTAGGTGGGTGCTGTGTCCTAAAGGAAGGACTTCAAAAGTAATAATCAGCACTTTGAATTGAGCCTAGAAGCTTATTGGTAAGCAATGAAATATTATTAGTATATTGCTTTTTATCCCCTTTCCTTCAGGTCAAACTCAGGGGGCGGGGGGAAGGGAGGGACAGAGGAGCATCTGCAAAACATCTCCCAGAGATTCACCATCCACCCCCATTTCAGTTAGCACAAAAAAAAGTAACGTCTGGATGTACTGATGCTTAATAAGTAGAAAGAGGAAATTTGACCCTTCACACATTCTTTCCAATAGTGCAGTCTATATCATGCAATGACATTATAGCATGACCTATCACAAGACTCAATCTAAAATAAAAACAAAAAACAAAAAAAGCACCTTCATCATAATCATGTATGCAATCATATTGTGAAGCAATGTAGCCAATAAACGGTCTTCATCATCTTCTAAACGTTTTCGGTCATGTTCTCCTAAAGAAAAATATCTACAGAAAAAAACATGTATGAACTGAAGCTGACAGTGAA
The DNA here is from genome assembly GCA_030867105.1 of Liasis olivaceus. Taxonomy (NCBI): domain Eukaryota; kingdom Metazoa; phylum Chordata; class Lepidosauria; order Squamata; family Pythonidae; genus Liasis; species Liasis olivaceus. The sequence continues at coordinate 69,374,371 of CM061349.1, forward strand.
CATTCAGTCACTGATTACAACATCCTACACACTGCTCCACTACTTTTCTTTCTTGTTTTAAAGCTCTCCACAGATTAATCTCAAGGTTTCCATAGCTAAAATTTACTCTGTGTACAGACAAAAATGTTTCCCTTGATAGCCTCTGCACTTTAGGATGAGCAAAAGCAAGAGAGCTTATGAAGAAAATGTATTTAATAAATACATGATTTAATAAAAGTATTAATTAGTTACATTTATATCTGTAAACAAATTATCCAAAATAAAGTTGCACCCTGAATTCCTACAAAGGTTTAGTCATAATTGAAATATTGAAGAGAGAAAGAAATTATGGGGATCTGTACTTTACCTGTCAATCATCTCTTGAGGCCCCTGATCCATTCCCATTCCTTCTCTTTCTAACATCACAGCATCCAAAAAAGCATCTTCCCAGAACTGCATCTGATCCCACAGAGTTGAACGTTCTTTACCTAGTTAGCATTGAGTTTGTTAACCAGAGATCTCATATTTTTATAGGACAGAATCAGATAAACAATTTTCTCCACAAAAAATAAAGTGCAATTAAACCATATATTTTCTTATTCTATGCCACTAAATAAATTACTGCTGATTTTACTTCATAAATTATTTCTAGCTGTCCTAAAGCACACACCATTTCCTTTTTCGTTCTACCAATATTCCTAAATGAAACTGTTGCAGAATTCAGAAACAAGGAAAATCCATACATCTGAGATATTTTTAATGCACACAGAAAAGCAGAAAGAAGAAATGATTACTCATAGAGAAGGTTTCCATGGCAGCATCCTCTAACTGGTCCCAGACAGATCCTTTATCCCTCCCTTTACAATTCCAAGCAAGCAGCAACATGGCAGCAAGAGAGAATTAAAAAAAAAAAAGACAAATCTAAGCATTTCCTATGGATTAATGAGACAGACCAATCCCAGTTTTTCCACAATTTTTTTCCACAAGAAATATTACAAAAAACAGAGTGAGGGAGGACTTGTGATATCTCAAAGATACCAGTGTATACTGATCAATACCAGACTTTGTAATGATATTTCAAGATAGTATTTTTAAATAAATATTTCAGGATTTAACTGTTTCTAAGTATCCTTAATCCATAAACATATACATCATAAATATATATTGTTATTGTTGTTGTTGTTATTATTAACCAGTCCACTGCAGGATGAAGGCTTCTTCATGAAAGATTATGGACAGTAGACACTGTACAAAGAGAGCCATATTAGTCTATGGTGGCCAAAAATCAGACCAGCTCATGAAAGTTTATGCATTTTAATAAAGTTTGTTAATTGGAAAAGGGGCTACCAGACTCCTTCTAATTTTATGGATGGTAATCCATCATCCAAGTCACGTATAGGCTGTTAAGACAGTTTTTTTTTTTTTTTACTTCCCAGTCAAGGACGGAGAGTGACTGCCCAGCTGATTCTCATGTCTAAGAGAGGATTGGACCGTGGGTCTCCTCACTCCTAGTCCTGCACCTTACCTACTATACTACACTGGTTCTCATGCCATATTGACCTGATAAGAAGTTAAGGTCCCCCCCCAAATTATTATTTCTGAATTAAGGGGAGGGGGTTGTCTTATATTCCCTGATAATAATAGAAAAATCTATTAAAAGCAAATGAATAGCAAGAAATGCAAGAGCCACAAACATTATTGCTGAAAATCAGGGATGCTTTGAAGATTAGTCTGAAAATTAACTGCTACTTCGGGACTGGGGGTTCTTTGCTTAGTGAATTTAACCTTCTTTAAACACCAAACAGTATTTTTTTTCTTTTCTGTCTCCTCTTCCTTTGTGGGTGATCATCTTAAATTTGCGGTCTTCTTCCTTTCAGATAAATATGACAATCTATTTGCTCAGATCAGATAAACACATAAGATAATTACAATGATAAAGCCGCTTTCATAGAGTATAGAGTAAATGAACAATCCAATACTTGCAAGCAAGTGACAATGTTTTGAGGAAGACAATGAAGTTACCATTTGTACTTAATATGTCAGAAAATTCAGACACTATAGAGAATTCATGGTAGCTTCACATCATTACTGAGATTTATTTAGAAAAGATCTCAAAGGCTAGAACAACACCATGCATCAGACTAAAAATTTGCTCTTACCCAGTAGACCCTCAAAGAGATAAACTCGTTGACTTGCATCTTCTGGAACTCTTCTAGGACTGTTGCATTTATTATCTTTTATTGCTTTTTTCAGACTATGAGATTTACCCTTTAAAAAAAGCAAACACAGATACTTATTATGTAATTAATTAACAAGATAATTCTGAAAATGAAATAGTAATCTTATTGAGGAGATAAATAACAAAGGGCAAAAAACGTAAGAACAAGGATAGCCACTTCTCAAATTCTTGTCAATTAAAGTACATTATTGTCCAAACATGTTCATATTATATAGAAAGTACACTTGTCGTTTGTCAATTGGAGTATGCAGTGAACTATCAAGGACATGGATGTACAGTAAATTGTGAGGTACAGTATATATGCTGGGCAGCTAAATTGGCCATCACATCTGAATTGGCAGTTCATCATTATGGATGAGCTATTCCAACAAAATTTCCTTCCACCAGTTAATAGCTCTAGCCATCTCCAACACCAGGACACCTAACAAATTAAGTATTTTCTTACAAATATAGCACTAGTAGCAGAATTTGTTTCAATTTCACTGTCTGATACAGTGCCTCGGGATCCTGTTAAATTTCCAGCAATCTCTCCACCAAGGCCATCACCAGCATTGCTGCTCAGGTCACTATCTGCTCCTAGCGTTTCTCCAGAGCTGTTGCTCACCTGAAGAAGAAAATAAACAAATTGTCTATCTATTTATTGCCCAATAGACTGCAAAGTGAAAGATGCACTTATAGCATCATTAAAAATTAACTAAACCTCAACATTCTGCCATATCAATTAAAAATAAAATGGGAGGGTAGTGAGTGTTCTTGGATATGTTACAGAGGGATCCATACTGGGAATGCGGATCCAATCTGAATATTAAGTGATTCTTTGAAGGACAGTCTTAATGTTACTTATTCAAAGGCTACAAAAAAAACCAAAAACAAAGACTTGGGCCTCGTTTTATCTATTAACATATTCACTTAATTTTTAACAATAAATCAGATTCTGTCAAGTCCTGAAAGGCTGGCAGACTCCGGAAACAATAACTACTTGGATTTCTGGAACGATCTTTACTACTAGTAAGATAATGTAACAGTATATTGGGCAATAAGCAGAAACTTGAAAGCCTATCAAAGCATTTCTCCAGATCAACTTCTATCTAGCATGATTAAGGTAGAGTTGTCCTGAATCTTTCTCATTTTCTCCCTCTCTTTTCATTTAGAGATACATACCCTCTACAAAGCTGTAAGGTCAGAACATTATAAAATTATAGGAATGAATAAGGCTCTCATACCTTTTGAGAAGGCCATGTCCTCAACTAGAGGACAGACTTAAATAAAAATATAGAAAGTTAAGGAGAAGGCACAACCAAAAGTATATATACAGCACCTGTAACTTATAGGATTAGAAAAATTCATATACACAAGAAAGTCTGAAAATAACTGCTAAAATCAAATCCAGACATTTCATTTAACATGCCCTACCACTGTGCTAACTTCAGAATCTTGGCTGGTGCTTCGGATCATAACAGCAGGCCCCACACTTGCCACAGAATCCAGATCACTCTTCTGAAATCATGAATTGATAGGAAGCAAAATAATACACATTAGATATTGCTGTTTCAGTTTGGAGGTTCAATCAAGGTGGTTTTTGAGAATTGGGGGGTTATGGGACAATTTTTCACCTGCCCAAGAATCTACAAAATTGGAATGGTTGTAAAAGGTGTATCCAGATTTCTCTAGACTATCATACCTCCACTATAAGGCAGGATTCTTTTACAAGGTGACAAGGATCTTTCACAGCATACCCATTCAAACAGCTACACTTACCTGGGAACTGGAGGTTAAGCTCAGACCACTGTCTGCACTAATCTGGGATTTCTTCTCATCTGTCTCTCCCAAGTCAAAGAAGTGTTTTGTACCTTCTGACCCTAATCAAAGCAAAATAAACAATCTTATTAATATGAGAAGAAAATAAAAGAATTATAGGGCAGAAAACTGGAGCTGTGAATGGGCAGTACTAAGAGAGGACCCATAGAATCTTCTTCCCTTTTTTCTCAATACCATGGAGTAACAATATAGCCCAGTTTTTCACAGCCAACTATTTTGTCCAATACGTCAATGCACCTGAGAAACAGACAAGTTGTCTTAAACAGTTACTACTAGGAAAGGAAGGTAACAAAGCAGGCATCAAACATATTCAAATTAATACAAAGCATGCCAAACGGTCATCACATTACTCTGGACAGCCATACCTTTACCTTTGGTATGTAAGACTGGTTCTGTTCCTGTTTGCTTTTTAGAAAGGAGTATTTCTTTCTAAAAAATTTTGGGACATTTTTTACACAATCCAATATACTGATTTTTTTTCTCCACTTGTCTCACTAGCAAATGGAAAAACCAACCCACCAATCAAAAGCAATAATCAGTAATTTGTGTGCCACAAATAAAGGTAAAACATGGATTTCAGAGGGAAAATTAATATAGAACACTGAAAGGATGTAATAAAAGGCTCTCCAGAGTTTGTAATAACAAAAGTGAAACAGTAACAGTGTACGTTTCAGCTACTGAGATGACATGCATTGATTACCCCATCCTCTTCTTAAATAAGATAGAAGTCAAAGAGATTCATGCAGTTTACCTTTTTAAAAAAAACTCTTTTCTGATGAAATGTTAAAAAATGGATGAAAGGAGAGACAGAATTGGGAAGGGTTTGGAAAGCACTGTGCAGCGGGAGTAAGGAGGCAGGAGAAAAATATACTACAGACTACACAGGTTCACCATTAAGATTTCAGAAGGGAGAAGAGACTGAGCACAATGCTTCTGCCATAGCCATATCTGCCAACTGTTCCATAACAGGGACACATGACCAGCATTTGGAGGGTTTTTTCTTTTAATTACAGAACAAATACATGAAATGTCATCTGGCAACAGTAGGTACACAATCAGGTAACACCTTACATACCACTAAATAGTGTGAGTTGGGAATTAGAAGTGTGAGTGGGGTTATACCAGATACCTACTAGCAGACAGTGTCAATACAAAAAAAGTGAAATAGGGATCAAAATGTGAAAGACAAAGAGTATCTAAAGTGTTCTTGAACAGAAGGGTATTTAGTATAGATTTCTGGGATGATCATATTATTCAAGAATGGTAAACTATACAAAAGATATTTAGTTAACCAAAAATGGTATGTAGTTGTACATACTCCATGATATTTCATCAAGAATCCTCTGTATGGAATATATTTAAAGCACTCAGAAAGTAATTAACAGCAGTTTGTTAATGTTAGCTTAAGTGATTCAAAATTTATTTCCAAACATGGTTGCAAACAGATGACTCTGATTATGATGCCAAGTTGCTTTGTAGGAAATAAAGGAAAGTGGATGAGCAAAAAACATGGGACCTACTTTCAGATAATTCTATCCTTGGCTGATACGTGTTTTGCAGCAACTTTTGAAAACTAATTTAATCATTCAAAAATATCCTTGTATATAAAAAGAAGCCTAAACATGAACTGATTAATGTATAGAATATCTGATAAATTACTAATGGTAGAAAATGTAGATTTCTCATCATAGTGAAATGATTTGACTGATGGGGTACTTGCTTTTTATAATACTGCTAGAAATGAAAGGATATGAGCAGTGAATGTCATTTCTATATAAATTAACTAAATATATACCACCACTTGTGTTTCAATTAACTGTATGTACAGTTGTGCACATGTGCATACACAAACATATCAATAACGAACAAAAACAAAGCATCTTTAAGCAGTTGGTCAACCAAAGGCAAACACCAATTGGGAAGAGAACATGTTTTAATTAAAGTAAATTGAATTCTATTTGACTAGGATGACCATATTTTGAAGTATTTACTCACAAAAGGCAATAAGGATTAAATTTAGAGAAAAGAAGAGACTTACATATTACAAAAATCAAGGGAGCAGTCTTATATACATTTACCTTGGAGTAAACCTTAAACTCAGTAACTTACCCCTGAATAGCCATCCAGAGAATACTGTATCATGGTATTATATGAATGCAATATACAGTATTTAAATTATGTAGTTAATTTCTCTGCACACCAATGGTCCACTCAAAATTTATTTTTTTAGAGCATGAGCCATTTCTTATAAAGCCCAATTTTTAACTAGTTCTTTTATCAGAGTAAGGGAAAAATCTCTCAATAGTCCTTATCTTTTTCAATTTTCCTTTAAATATATGGTTTTAAAAACAGAATCAGAGAGATCAAATACCCACAAAAGATGAACTAGCACAATGTTCAGCTTTAAGATAGGAAAGAACATAAGACCTCCTTGGAAGGAGCATATTTAGAAAAGCCTCAGAAAGTGTAATATAAATATTTGATCCAGCTTCCTTAATTAGTCAAGTGGATATTTTGATTAAATGCTACTATTCAAACATGAATGTACAAGCTCTGCATTTGTAGTATTTAGTAGTAATATTTTTTATTATTTAACTGGAGTTCCTAACATGGTGCCTATGGGTACTGATGAATCTGTGAATACATCTTGCTAACTGCCAAAGAATAATTACCTTGCTGGAAAGATAGGCTCCTTGATTCCCCTGATTTTTCAATATTATTTCTAAATTTGTATTATAATGGATGAGAAACTGGCATATTATAAAGCAAAATGCCAGCATCACTTTTATTTACAAAAATATCTCTCACCATCACCTTACAGGCACACTTCGAAAATGAACATGGTGCATTAATCTAGTCCTAGTTTTTGAAGTGTGCCATCTGGCTTAGGAAAAAAAATTAGCCGGTGAATAGTAGGAGCATCCAGAGGAAAAAAGAACTGATAGGGAGCGTTCTCATCAGTTTACCTTTCGATAAAAGGTTGTTTTTAATGATGTGAAAACATTTCATCCTCAAAAGCTTTGTCACTGAAATGGCCATTTGCAGGTTCTAACCTCAACACAAAACATGCATATTTTTGAGAGTTTTGCTTCTGACTTGGAAACACTTAAAGCTCTTCAACTGTCATCATTTTCTGTCTTTTGCCTGGATTGTCTGTTTCAAACTTTTCCCAGCCTAGCTTGCAGTTTTGTTTTGTTTTTAATGGTTTTCTCTGAGGAAATTAGAAGTGGAAGGATTGCACTTAAGAGTTGGGGTTGTTTTTTTCTTTTTTGCACCTAAAGTTCAAATGGGTGGATGTATGCTATGCTGCCCTAATTTTCAACTAGGTAATGAAAAGGTGTGTGTGTATTCCTGTGTTTCACATACAAGCACTGTTAATGCTCTTGAGGTAGTATGGAAGCAAAGTCTCCAAGTATAAAGTTGGTTTGATTCACTTGTTACATATGTGCCTCTGTGTATATAATGTCCTGTTGATGTTGAGCTTCAAAATGTTTTTAAACATTCTACATTGCTTTGGGACTATTGGTAAACAAGGCCTACTGTTTTTGTCATAACCTATGCTGAAATTCTGTTGACTCAACTATAGGATGGATGATGTTCAGGAACACCCCTCCAGCAGTTCTTACTGCCCACACAAGTTTGAAAAGGGAGAGCCAGTCCCTCAGACAGCAAGCCCCTGAGCCATTTAGGACTTCAGAGGTTAATTACAAACTGTGCCCAGTGAGCAACTGGCAACCGATGGAGAACTTTCAGCATAAACACTTTATAATCCCTGGCCACTACACGGGTTAGCAGTGCCAATGGCCACCTCTAGATAACCCCATTTAGAGTGCATTATAATAATCAAGGTGGGATATAATCAAAGCATGGATAACTGATGCCAAATATGACTCAGTAACAATCACAGCTGGTGTACATGCTGCTTGCCACAGTTACCATCTGTGAATCCAGTAACAGTGAGGATCAAGGTTTTTTTTTAAAAGAAATGCAATCAACTCCACTCTCGAAAGTTTCCTATGTACTAACAATCCCTCTGTCTTCTCTATATTTGATGTCAGTTTGTTATCTTTGCTTTAGACTATTATGGAAGTTAGAGAATATTTAAGGATATTGGTTGCTTTCTTGGAGTTGGATGTAAAGGAACAGTAGGAATGCTGTTGACACCCAACTCTAAAGCTCCAGACGGTTTCATCTAGCAATAAACAGCACAGGACACAAGATGAAACATTGCTGCAGACACTGTAGGTTAATGGTCCAGATGTCAAACTGTAGTTACCCAATACTACCTCTTAGATACAGGCCAAAAAGAAGAACAAGAACCACCGCAAACTGATCTCATAAGACCCAATCCTGCCAGACAGTCCAAAAGTTATATGGTTAATGGCATAAAAAGCTGCCAAGTGTCTAGAATTAGCAGGACTGCAGTTGACTTTTCCATGTAGGATATTCATCAAAGAGATGTGCTCACCATCCCAAAACAATTGATGTTATATGGTAATATATATTTATAATAGGCTGCATTGAGCTTATATCATTCAAGCACCCCATGATCTATGGGCTGGATGTGTTTTCCCTTAACACTTTGGTTCAGTCCCAGAGCCCATTTGTTTGCCATTGAAATTCAGCAGCAAACCAACTGGAAACCACTTTGAGTCAACTGAAAGTGTTAGGAGTTTCATTTCTAAATATGCATGCGGGCAATGGAGCAAAATTGTATATGAGAGTCCGCTGCTTTCATGTCTTGCCCTATATTTATTTTGTTGACTCACAAATTTAATTTATTACATATTATCAGATATCTTGCCTTCTTGGTGCTAGCTCAATCTACTTTTTAAGTGTAGCTTTTGGCATACAACAAAAAACTGAATGCAACTTTCAACCCCAAAAAGACTGATTATTCTATAACTAATTAAACAGTAAAACTATTTTCAAGGTTTGACCAAAGCTTAATTTAATTAGTGGCACAGTATGGGCAAACTACATGTTATATTACAGATACATGCAGCAAAACATCAGTATTTTCTTTTACACAATGCTGGCAGGAAGGGGCACTCTGTAAAAGAAGAAGACAGAGTATTTAACCTTTTCCTAACAAACTATTTCCTTCTTAACTTCCCTCCCATTTTCTACAGACATCATTATCATACTGTCTTTGTTTCTAATCAGCAGTTACTCGAAATCAATGGTGTGTGTACGTGTACACTTATGCATAATTACATTTGTGTATGTTTACTGAAGATATTTTTTGTGAGAGCTCATAGCTACAAATCATACCAGAAGATTGCAGTTGGCTTTGGCTGTTTCCTAAACATGGTAATAAGAACTATAGCTTTAAAAACAATATACAAGTCTTATCTTCCATTACAAGTTAATCATAGTTGGTCATGTAATTCCCCACAGTTATTTTAACCTCAGACAAAGTAATTGATCACTGCTATCAAACAGAAATGATAGATCATGGATTGGGCCTTAAATTTTCAAACTCCTATTCCTGAAGAAATAGGACAAAAATCTCTCCTCAGAGAACATTCTTTCAATGAAAATATTGCAGAAGCTGTAGGCATGCCTTCCTAAGAGAGAATCCCATCAAAAACTTTTTTTAAAATAAATTCAGTGGTAAGGAAGGATTTGAAACTTAGCCAGAGGAGCTAAAGCATTTTTCTCTCTCCTCATACAGGAAAGGGCTAGTCAAGATAACTTAACACTATGTTTCTTTATGAAATGACCTCCTTGGTCTGTCCTATGACTCATGTGACATGGGTGCTCAATCAAACACTTAAGGAGTTGGCAGTTATGGGGAGGCTATGGTGGAGTATTATGTTTCTGTCCTTTTATCATTTTCCTTACTCAGTTTTTCCAAAGCTTTTTGTTTTGTCACTTCCTGGTGCTTGTTCCACAATTCTACTCAAGATGCAATGCAAGCAGGAGAGAAAGACAGAAGAAGTATCAGATGCTGATCAGAGGTGGAAATGGAAACAAAAACAAAAGTAAGCCACCCAATTCTGCACTGCCAAAACAGAGATTAATGAAAACTGGCATGTGAAGAAATAATTTCTTCTTCAGCTAGATCAGGAGCAGAGACCTCCATTATCTTAATAAACAAATGCTTTTTAAAAGAATCACATGCAATTTGCTGGCTGAGAAAAATAACTCTGAGACTCACCTACCTGATGTCATCTGACTTCACAGAAATTACAGATTATAAAGAGATTTTGGTAGGTTCTTTATGCCCAACATTTGAATTCCTTCTACCTCCAAAATAATACATCTAGCCAACATACTTTTTTTCACACACATTTAGTCTGGATGCAGCTATCCCCATCATGATTGTTGAACTTTACCTACTGTTCTTTGTGTTGTGTGTTCTTGAATATGTATTGACTAAATTGGTTACCAGAACATATTGCAAAAAGAATAAAAAAGAAAAAAGGACAGAGAAAGTCATTCTGTTCAAATACTGCCCAGAAAAACTTTAGCCAATTCACAGTATTCTCCCAGCTATGTTAAGAAGGATATTCTGAGAGAGATCTATATACTGTAGAAAGCAATATTTGTTCAGAATTCAAGCACCCCAGAAGAAGGTAAAAATGCAATCTACCCAGCAAACCATTTTAGATTGCTAGGAGGTTTTCATTCCTGCACTGAAAAAATGCCAGGACCTTCCAGATACTGGCTTAGTGGCATAATATCAAATCAGCTTGCTAAAAAACTCAAGTTAAATCAGTGCAATTTATGGAAGGAAGTAGAAGCTAGAAAACCTATAAGGGAAAGTGAAAATCTAGCTCTTACCAAAAAAAAAAAAAGATTTGAAATATAGTAGTGGGTTGAATTATTTCTTACTATTCTGCAATGAAAGGAGAGCATGGAAAAACATAAAGAGAATAAGAAACTGATTTAGAACTTGCTGAACGTTAAGAGAATGGGATTTCTGTGATGAAACAATGACAGAACAAACTGCAACTCTGGAAAATTAAACCAGTTCCCCCATAGTTTATTTGGTAGAAGAACAACTCACATCAGTCTAAATATGGGAATAGCAATTGGTACTTATATAGTTTTTACTGTAATGTATTAATTACAATAACAGCACAATTTAATAAGGTATTTATTAACAAATTAACTCAAAATGACGCATCTTCACTGATTTGTCTAATGTTAGTAGTGAACATATAGGAGCTGTTCATCTTTCCTTACTTATTGTCATTCTGATTGTTTGCTATGCATATTGGTACAGGATTCAGTATCTATTAACCTCAAATTATGGCAGATGACTAGTTAGCAAAGAATTATATAAACTAATTTGCAATAAATTTATTTACAATATTTTATAGTGTCCTGAGATTGAATAATCTCTGTGTTTCCCCTACACATGGATGGCTATTTCTGCTACAACCCTCCAAAACACTAACCTATCAATTCAGGTAACTGAGCTAATTAAGAGACAATCATTCAGAAAATTGTCTAGATGTTTTTCTGCCTGGATAGTGCAATAATTCCAAAGCTAATGTAACTATATTACACAGAGTTCTGTATGTTACTATAAATATTTAGACACAATCATTTGTTTCTTAGGAATACATAAGAGGATAAAGCATTAGAGTATAGTTTTGCTGAAAAAAGACAATGAATACCCATGAGTCCAGATACATATAACTGTAATCCTACTTACACTGTATATACAAAGCACTGAGTCCCAAGAACTCAGTGGGATTTACTTCCAAATAAAAATGAATAGATGAGACTGTAAAGTAATCTGCACTACTCAGCCAATCTTTGTATATGGCATTTCCAAGAAACATCCCATGAAAGATCAGACTACCAATTTGTTTATAGTAATCCTTGTTCAACTTGATGTAATTAAAATCTGTGATGTCAGTATCATATAGTAGTCTCTAAAGTTAAAGAAGGAAATTAACACATCCAAAATGTTGAGTTAATTCTTGTTCAAAATGTGAGAAGAATATATATATGACTAGTCTTTGCAAACTGAGTGAGAATGAAGCACATTACTAGAGCAATGAAGGGAATAATGTTTCAATGGGAAAGATGCAAGTAGATTCTAATGCCAATGCACAACCACTTTCCTGCATTCCACATATATTTAAATACACACCAATAGAAGCTACAAAATTTTCCTCCTTTAAACTCCTTGTGTCAAACTCCCTTGGCCCTTTCCCTGAGGGACTTGGTGCCCTTGGCATGAGCTGAGGTACTTGTAGTTGCACCTTGGATTTCGGCTCCACCCTCCTGGCTAAAATAGGATCTTTGCCAACCGGAGTGATTGCTCCATCTGTTGGGCTTCGCTTTCTTTTTTCAGGTTCTTTAAAAGAAAGGAAGATAGAGAGATAAGGAGCCAAAAAAAATAAGAACAAACATGCCAACAACAATCAGAAGAGAGGGAATGAGAAGAAATGAGAAAAGAGAAAAAGGGCTAGAGAGACGGTGTTAATTCTTTACAAGTTATGAAAAAACCTCTCATACCTAGATTTCACCATCAGTTAACAAGAAATTTACAAAACACATTGATATTGAAACTTGGTTGTTTTAAGGATGGCCCCTTCTAACATGAATTTAGCTGGCTACTAAATTTTGACTTGGAAACTACTTTAGTTCTTTTCCATTTAAGGAAAAATTCCCCTATAATAGGTAACCTTATGTTGACCCTACACTGAAAAACTCTTTTGTCAAATTTAATGTACTGCATATTCAGTATCAGGTCAAGAAATGTTATGTGCCAATGCCTTTCAGCATATTCAATTTATGTTTATTGTTTTACATGGTTTATAGTATTTGTACTGTTCTATGCAACAGATTGTACTATTGTCCAAATTGGTTGGGAGGATTTGCCAGAAAAGTATCTTAAAATAATTTCTTAAAAAGAAGAATAGGTTTATTATGTGCAATTTTAATAGCACTTCCTTCACAAATGTACTGAGGGATATCCGCACTCTGCAAGGTTTGGTTCCATCGATTATAAGCAATATTTTTATGTGGACTCAGATGCTGGTGACATGATAGGATAGGATAGGAGCAGACATGCTGCCTTCATTACCTACTTATGGTCTTCTTGGAGATATAAGTAGGCCTCCATTAGAAAGAAGATCTCGAACTAGATGAAAAATTGCATCTGTTCAAGCCATGCTTCTATATGCTTATAATCACTGTCACAAGATGGTTTGTGTATCTAATTGATGCCAATTTTTTTTTTTTTAAGGAAGTCACCCTGTTAATAATGCTTTGTGACTCCATTGAAGGATTGGCCTATATATTGTTAGGGAAATAGTCTAACAGAAATATTAATTTGATATGTTATATTGGAGCTTACATCTATTTCTACAATTAGATTAGACATCCTAAATTCATGGCTAGATTGTACACATACGCTTTTAAAGAATACTATATGTCCATTGTTTTGGAACTCAATTTAAAGCAAAGCCCTGTTGTAGCACGCCTCCTTACTAATCAGGCTACTACTGATGGAAGCCTTGTTTCATATAATAAGAGATTTATATATGCCAGCTTCAACTGCTTGCAAAAGAAAGTGACATTTAAATATGGGATGTCTGCTAATGCAAAAGGTAAACAGGAAATGTGAATGTAGGTTTGTTTGTTTCAACCACTTCTGTCCATTTCCAGCTTCTTGAACAAGTGTGGAGTAGGCCTGTACAAACCATCTGAAAGCTGCATTTTTGCAGAGTGTGTTCTGCGTGCAAAGCAACCTCTTCTAAAGCTCAATGGCTGCTTTGAAGGTTTTCCCTGGCTTTGCTAACAGTCCTACCTGGGGAAGCTTTTAAAACAGCCAAGCCGAGTCTTTTGGAGGAGAAGGTTGCTCAAATGCTTTTACTCTTCAATCAAACAATATGCTTTGTAAAGCACCCCTTCCAAATGCTTTGCACAACCCCAACACATAGTCTTCTAGGAATATACATCTTGAATAAATCATTAATCTCCTCAGCTGCAGACCTGCTCTAGATCATGCCTCCAACTTATATGCATAGCATTTCTACACCAATATAAAACAATTAAATAAACAAACAACCAAACGGGAGGCTCCTATTCATTGTCTTCAACCAGAGAAGCTAGAAAGTCTAGTATGTTTTATTCCTATACTTTACAAGAGGTTGGACGTGATTCATTTTGTATTCCTGGTTTTCCTATCACCTCCCATCTCCCTGAAAGTAGCCAAATTTCAGAGAAGAAACAACATACAAACTCTACCTGCTTTGTGATCCTCGTTCCCTGTTATCAATTCATGCAATGAGCCAGGTTGATGATGGAAGGAAGCATGCTGCATTCATTGCCTCTCTCTTATTCATAACAGTTTAATCATTCCCCACTGTGCTTCATAATTGTGAGCTGCCCAGAGTCACCCATTCAGGGAGATGGGCGGCATACAAATTTAATAAATAAATAAATAAATAAATAATAAATAAATAAATAAATAAATAAATGCTGAAACAAATGCTTTTCCCCCCTTTAAATGGCTAAATGAGTTTTGACCTATTTTAATACTGAGATTCTAATGTAATGATTAGATAATGGTAATGATCATCAACAATGATTTCCTAAAAAAAATTATTTAATGGAATGTCCATTCTGAATAAAATGAATCAAACTGTCAATCAGGCAGTTCCAAATAACTTAGATTGATTACAGTGCACCTCACCTTTAACATTATGCCTCTTGAATTAATCCCATAAGTATGAAAGAGCAGAAACACCAACTTCAGGATATAAAACTCTTTTGCAGGGGGCTCACTTTAATTCTTGAGGGAAAGACAATATCTGATTGTCTTTGCCTACCTGTTTCTCTCAGTCATTCACACATATATTTATTTAAACCAACAAAGCAAAGCAAATAAATATTTTATAACTGACATATTCTAATAATTAATCATGGTTGTTTTATAGCCTCTACTTAATGATAAAGTCCATACAATTATTGACTGTAGAGGCTACATTTAGTTCTGCAACATGAGGCTTTTCACAGTATTTATGTATGATACATTAATATTTAGTATTCTCTTACCTTTGTTATAATAATGGGTATGAGCTATTTCTAGCAAGCCAAACACACTTGCCATTCCCCCAAGTCCAGCATTTGCATATGACTGCTCAAGGCTTGATACTGTACATTTCAGTAAATCCAGCATTCCTTTGTAAACCTTTCGGTTAATCTCCTAAAACAAAAAGACTCATCTGTAAGAATGCTTTGTTAATCAGAAGCCAATTCTATAGCCCTTCCAAGGTATTATTCAAAAAGCTACAATTCCCTTGCATTTTAATTCATTTTCAATAATTTGATTATGTTTTCTATAATTTAAAACAAAGGAAACCATCATATCATACTATTAGTCCATTTAGCTCATTATTTTCTAAATTTCTTGACAGCACCTCTGCAGGACACAATATTCTCTTAGGCTGGGCATCGTTTTATGGTATTTTCATTCATTTCTCTTAAGATGGATCTCTGAAGATGGTGCTGACGCTTATGCATATTCTCTCACATCCGTATGTAACCGTATGTATGCCCTCAGGCATCAAAGCTCATTGGGTGACTTTGAGCCAGTCAATCTCATTCAGCCCAACCTACTTTCACAGGTGGTTGATGGGGGAAAAATTGGAGGAGGAAATGCTATATTCCCTCAACTCAGGGGATATAAACTTACAAATAAATATTTTTGGTATTTTGTTTCTCATACAGTTTAACATCTATAAGAAAGGTGGAATATCAAATGACATCTAGTTCTACTTCTTTCCATTTTCAGATCCCATGGCTCAGTGAACCTTTAAAGCAGCACTTGGAACATCTTTGGATTAGACACAAGTGAATGAATTGAGACATAATTAAGGTAGAGATATTATTGGCTGAGGAACCTGAAAATCCTAGAGATGCATATTCAGTTTTGATTGGATTATGCTTTCCCTAAAGCAACAGATTCTTAGCCTGGATCAAGGATCCAGCAGGCCTCCCAGAAACTTACCAACTCCATCTGGTATGCTATCTTCACATTTAGCTCAAAAATTCTGACTCTTCTAAATCATCCCTGTCCTAGTTATTGTCATAATATGCTTTATGTGGGACTGTCCCTAAATTTACTGAGAAATTTCAGCTACTACAGAGCTGGAACAAACTGGTAGGATATTTCCTTTAACTGTATCATCTACTCTGACTTTTAATGGCTGATGAAAAGGAACTGTTATGAGAAGCAGGATTTTATAGCAGTAGGGATATTTTTATAAGTCATAATATTTTATAATTCTATAAACAACTGGGAATCTACAAAAGTAGGCAATAGAAATTATGTTAATAAATAATTTCTGAATACAAATTAAGGTGCTTCAAACGAAGTAATTGGTTAATACCTTTTAATCCCTACTTATAGTACTGTCTCCTTAAACACTTTGTGTTAATTATAACATTGGGCACTCTTCTATCCATATGAATTGGTCTGTGAAGTGAGCTCATTCAGAAAGGCCTTCCTCTGTTTTCTGCTGTCAGTTGGAAATAGGACTTCTCAGTTAAACTGATCATATCATGGAACAGCTCTTAGGAAGAGACACTTGGTCAAGTACAACCTACATTTCACTTGAAGGTACTAACAGTTTTCTTTCAGCAAACAATCTCTTCATTGATCTGTAACATTCACTCCATTACCTTACATTATTTTATTTGTAATATTTTAAGAGTTGTATTAGCAGTTCCACTGTGAACCACTTTAAATAAACTTCAGTAACAGAAACTCACAACAAAAGACATTCATGGATGGATGAGGAAAAAAAGTGAAAATAAAACTAACCACATCCTGGACAACATCCTGTCGTGCGTCCTCCTCTGACTGGATAGTGCGATTAAGCTTACTTAATACAAACATACGGAGTTGCTCACTTTCCAGGAGACGACGGACTCTCTTCATGTTTAACCAACCAACTCCTTGTCCATCTAAGACATTGTGCACCACCTCTTTTAAGAACTGCTGATTTTCACTATAAGAATGAGGCGTACAGTAGAAAAAAGGAATGTAATCAACCCAAAACTTCTATAGGCTTTCTATCATTATATTATTACTAAAAGAAAGATCTATTTTTTTCATTCTATATTTTTTTCTGTGTAATAGCATTTCTCAATATTCTTGGATTGCAGGGCTTAAGTACCGAGGGGATATAATATGTTACTTTGCTTCATATAGCAACTCTAAGCACCCATTTTTTAGGAATCAACCATATATTCTTTTTTTAAAAAGAAAACATGTTACTTTAGAGCTAAAGTATCTAAAGAGGAAGCAACGTTGGGGGCATAAGGGGTACATTTACTATGATGGGGTTGTTGAGGGCCAGACCAAAACATAGCCATATTCAGAGAGGAATGTGGTAATTTGTTGGAAGAAGCATACAACTGATACAAAATGCAGCAGTCTGCCTACTTGCAGATGAAAGCTAATAATAATATAGCACTAGGTTTTGAGGGAAATATTCGGAAGCCATTACAAAAATGAAAAGATAAGAAGCCCTTGAGCCCTGGAAAGGGAGATCGTATTAAGTGACTCAGGCTGACTCCTCTCTGACTCAGTGGGATATAAGAGGAAAAACACAATCAGACTTTCAAGATTCTGTTAATAAGTATCTCAATAAAGCTTAGTTCTAGTTTTCTTGTGGAGTCTGTTCCCTGATTTGGACAATATTGAAGGGCTGACAATCATGGTTCCATCCTTCTGGAATAGCCTATATCCAGAAATTCATATTTCACCTTCTGTTATGAGGCTTAGGAAGGTGACTGAGATTTTTCATAATACTTTTTATTTTCAAGACTGCTGCCAGAGGATGGATGCAGGAGTGGTGCTTTTTTAGCTGTATTTTTACGTTGTTGTATTTTTTACACTTTAAGTGTAAAATTTCAAGCTACAAAGGATCTTGCTGGCAGTCTCACTCCCTCAGGTCTTATTATACTATGTCAACATGGTGGAGTGTTCGTGGGAGAGATGAGTGAAGAATAAAGGCAATGTGTGCCAAGAGTATATACCTCAGGAGGATCACCTAAGGCAGTGTTGTCCAAACTTGGCCACTTTAAGATGAGTGGACTTCAACTCCCAGAATTCCCCAGCCAGAATGGCTGGCTGGGGAATTCTGGGAGTTGAAGTCCACTCATCTTAAAGTGGCCAAGTTTGGACAACACTGACCTAAGGCATGAAGGTCAACCCAGCTATAGAAAGCAGGCACCTATATTGGACAGCAACAATATAGGAAGATGTTGCATATCGCCAATCATATCAGTAACAGCAGCAAAGGCATAATTTCATATTGTGCAGGAGAAGACAATGGTAAAGCACCCCTATATTTTACCAAGAAAGTCACATGGATAGACAATATAAAATGATTGACAATATAGTGCCAGATGATGGGGCCCATCAGCCTGGATAGCACTCAATGCTCTACTGAAGAATAGTTGAAGATCTTTCGGAGTATTAATGGCGTTTATAACATGGCTAGGTTAAAGCCTTCAGGAGGTCCAATTGCTGATGTTGCCATGCAGGAAAAGAAAATCCAAAACTTCGAAGACAGAATTACAGTGGGAATATGGAATGTAAAAAGCATGAATACGGGAAAACTCAACATAATGAAAGATAAAATGAATTGACTATACATTCACATTTTATGTGAACTGAAATGGATGGGAATTGGACACTTTCAGTCAAAAGATCACACTGCTTACTTAAGACATGAAAAACAAAAAAGCAACAGCATTGCTTTCATAGTCAGGAAGTCTATAGCAAAGACAAAACTCAGGTACAATGCAGTTAATGACAGAATAATATCAGTTAGACTTCATGGACAACCCTTTAATTAAATAGTTGTCCAAATGGGTGCTCCAACCACTGACGCAGAAGAAGAGGAGACTGGCAAGGGTTATAATCAAGTTCAATCTGAAAGTGCCAGAACTTGCAAGCAAAATATACTGCTTGTAGTTGGAGACTGGAATGTTAAAGTTGGAAATATTAAGTAGGAAAATGTAGTTCAACTGTATGCTCTAAGAAACAGAAATGAAGCAGGAGAATGACTTACAGGTTTCTGCCAATGCAGTGATTTCTTAATTGCTAACATAGTCTTCAAATGACCACAATACCTATATACAGTATGTGGACATCAGCAGATGGAGTACACAAAAATCAAAATAACCATATTACTGATACAAGGAAATGGAAGAGCTGGTATGACAGCAAAGATGTGGTCAATGACTGTGAAACAATCACAAACCGTTCATGTTGAAGTTCCAGGTCAAACTAAAGTGAAAGAACAAAGCCAATCTGTTTGCACAATATTATCTTGAGCCTAGGGCCACCATTTCCAAGGAGAACATCAAGAATTTCTTTGAAGTTCTGAACCTCATTGATAGGAAAACAGAGGGACTATAGAATGAAATCAAAGAAATTGTTAAGGATGAACGTGAAAAGAAACTGCCAAAGATCAAGAAATAGAAGAAAGCAAACTGGACGTCAGAACAAACTGTGGAAATTGCTGAGAAGAGCAGCCAAAGCCAAGAAAGACAAAGATCTCTGGAAGGAACTTAGAATTTCACAGAAATGTTAGAAGAGGCAAAAAGCAGTATTAAACAACATCTGTAAAGGCATCAAAGATAGAAACAAATATGGAAAAACAAGGAAAGTCTTCCAAAAAGATCTCCAAACTACAAGGAGATTTCAACCCTGAATTGTTACACTAAAAGATGACAATGGAGAGATAGTCCCTGATTCAAAGAAAATCAAACAAACATGGAAGGACTATACTGAAATACTCTACAGTAGAAATGTCAACATCCAATATACAGTGGAACCTTGGTTCACAAATTTAATTCGTTCCGCGACTCTGGTCGTGACCCAAAATGGTCGTGACCGGAATCAAATTTTCCCATAAGGCTCAATGTAAATACAGTTAATCCGTTCCGACCCCAAATTTGGTCGCCAACCGATTTCTGGTCACGACCCGAGTCAAATTTCCCCATAAGGTTCAATGTAAATACGGTTAATCCGTTCTGAACCATGTTTTTTTTTAAAAAAACCGCAAAAATATGACACAAAGTACAGTATGAAGAGAGAGAAAGCTAACCTTGCTCGGGAGGGAAAATGGCCGTGCTTCCTGCTTGGAGGGAGAGTCCCCTCCCTACAGGGAAGTTGCGACCACGTGACACGGGAGGTAAAATGGCTGCGCTTCCTGCTCAGAGGGAGAGTCCCCTCCCTACAGGAAGTCGCGACCACGTGACACGGGAGGTAAAATGGCCACGCTTCCTGCTTGGAGGGAGAGTCCCCTCCCTACAGGGAAGTCGCGACCACATGACACGGGAGGTAAAATGGCTGCGCTTCCTGCTTGGAGGGAGAGTCCCCTCCCTACAGGAAGTTGCGACCACGTGACACGGGAGGGAAAATGGCCGCGGATCCTGTTCGTCACCCGATCCGGCGTTTGCGACCGGAGGTAAATTTTTGCGGCCTGAGCTGGTCGGGACCCGAATTGTTCGTGAACAGATGCGTTCATGAACTGAGGTTCCACTGTATCTGAGAAGATATTCCCTATTTACAAGAACCTATAGTACTAGAAGATGAAATTAGATCAGCATTCCAGTCATTACCAAGTCAGAAGGCTACAGAAATTGTTGGAGCATGGCAAGCAACAGAAGAAGCATCTGTAAAGATTCTAACCAAATTATGCTAGCAAATCTGGAGAAGATTGGAAGAGGTCAGTCTACATACCAATACCAAAGAAAAAAGAGTTAACAGAGTGTGCAAGCTATTGCACAATACTTCACACGCTAGAAAAATAATGCATAGGATCACAGATTAGAGCTCTACACAGAAAAGGAGATGCTTGATTTTCAAGCTGGTTTTAGAAAAGAATGAAGAACTAGAGACATTATTGCTAGTGCGCACTGGATAACTGAGAAAACAAAAGAATACCCCCCCCAAAAGTCAAAGACAATACAGGTAGTCCTCAACTTGCGACCATTTGTTCAGCGACCATTTGAAGTTACAATGAAACTGAATGAATGGTGGTTATGACCAGTCCTTGGAGCTCCAGCCATCCCAACACCCCCGCAGTCACATGATCGCAATCTGGATGCTTGGCAACCCATTTACACTTACAATCGGTTGCCAAGGACCCTGCAATCACATGATTGCCATTTGCAACCTTCCATGCCGGCTTCCCCAGAAAGTCAAAGAGGAAGCCAGCAGGGAAGATCACAAGTCACTGGGGTAAGCGTCCCCCACTCACACCCCCCCCAGTCCCTCTGCGTTCATGCCACACTGGCCACTCATGCACCCCTATGCACCCTCCCCGACCTGCATCCCCTCCCCAACTTGTGCGGCACCTTTCGCGCACCCCCTTGCACCTCTGCATACCCTCCCCAACCTGCATGGCACCTCTCGCGCACCTCTGTACCCCCTCCCCGACCTGCCTGGCACCTCTCACATACCCCCTCACACCCTCCCCAATTTCATGCATGCCCACACACCCTCACCACGCTGCACCTCTCATGCACCCTCCTTGACCCTGTCCCGCATCCCTGCCCACCCTTTTTCTCCCTCCCCCAGCCAGAAGCAGCCACTTACCTGCCTGCGGGCCTGGAACTTGCAAATTCCTGCCAGCTTCCCCACTGAGTTTGGTTGTGGGAAGCCAGCAGGAAGTTGCCTCGCCTAATGACCATGGGATTCAGCCCTAATTCAGGTCCCAGTTGCCATCATAAGTCGAGGACTACTTGTATGTGCTTTATTTATTTCAGTAAAGAAACTAGCAGTCAAGAAATATACTGCAGACTAGCACTTTGTAAGGTAGCAATGAGGGCCTTGGAAAAGATACATCATGTAGGCAATAGTTCTCCCTGTAATACTCTATGGCAGTGTAAGTTGTATTTTGAAGAAGCAAAAGTATTTTTGAACTTTAGTGCTGGAGAAGACTCTTGAGAATATCATGGATAGACAGGAAAACAAACCGATCACAAAACAAATCAATTCAGGGTTTTTGCTCAAGGTGCAAATGACCAGGCTCAGATTATCATATTTGGACATATTATGAGAAGACCTAGCTCTCTTAAGAAGTCTATAGTGCTAAAAAAGGTAGAAGGAAAGAGAAAAAAGAGATGACCAGCAGCAAGGTGAATGGACTCGATTACAGCAATGATGGGTGCACCATTGGAAGATCTGAAGTGCCAGGCTGGGGACAGATCATCCTGGAGAAAGTCTGTCCACGTGGCTGCTAAGAGTCAACATAAACCTGGCAGTCTGTAAGAATAGTAAACAAATACATATATATGTTATGAAGCAAATGGTAGTTGCGCCAGAGTCAAAAGTAGAAGATACCATCCTTTGTTATTTTCTCTCTCTTCCAGATTTCCACAGAGAAGGCAGATAGTAGTTGCAGAAGCTTCTGAAATTAGGCCATGGGCAATGTGAAAGAGGCTACTTGCCAAACTGTGCCTTAAATGTTTTTACCTGGAATTACTGGTTCGTCCTTGTGGTGAAGGAGATTCCCTTTTCACTGTTGGACTGTGCTTTATAACAGAAGACTTCTGATCTACAAGTGCTCGCCTGTTTCCTACATAAGTAAGGGGGTAGAATGAGAAAACATTTACTGAAAAAGACATTTCATAAATGCTACCAATGAGACACACAGGAATTAGCCAACATTCTGTTTAAAAGGACATACAAAAAACTTGAAAAAGCAGCAGCATATTTTGTATTACTGCATCATACATCGGCAGAAAACAGTAATGGGAATGAGACAGACAAAAGAGAAGATGGTAGTAAGAGCAGAAGGTGAAAAGCAAGAGAAGCTCAGCTGCTCTGCATGCATTTCTGCCACAAGAACCATCTTCTGATTCAACAACATATGGAAAAGCATAATGCAGTATGGGAATGTGATTAGTAGAGATCACACGATCTTGGTTACCAGTGGTAAAGTTGCCCAAAGACAGGCACAAAATGCTTACTGGAATCAGTATGTCATGCACAACTCATGATGCAAAGGACCCACCTTCATTGCTTACTGGCCCAGCTTCAGTAATAATCTCCATTATAGTATTTAGCCCAAATACTGGTACACAAAATAAACAATTAGTAGTATACTATAAAATCACCACCATTTCTATATTAAATTAGTAGCTTCCCTCATTGCTGATTAAGTGCTATAGGAATAATCCAGAAGTGGGACGAAAAACCAGCTAAACAAAAGTATCAGTAGTTTAGGGAGGGCAAAAGGACCATACTACTATATTCCCTATCTTCTACC
Organism: Liasis olivaceus; assembly: GCA_030867105.1. NCBI lineage: Eukaryota > Metazoa > Chordata > Lepidosauria > Squamata > Pythonidae > Liasis > Liasis olivaceus. The sequence continues at coordinate 69,397,678 of CM061349.1, forward strand.
AATGCATTTGCACTGGTGTTGCTCCTGAACTAGTCCTCAGATTATCAATAATTAGCACGAAACAGCTGAACATCATCACTTTCACACAAAACACTCTAAACAGTATACTGTATTGCATTGCTGAAGCTATAGATTTCCTAATTCCCCAACTCTTATTACAAAATTTCTAAGGCTCCTTGGGGGCCTCAATGAAAGTTTAAAAAGCACATAACCACCTCACATTTGTGGTATAGACTTGCCTAAACTGATTTTAAAGTGATTACAAAGCTGAAAGGAAACTCTAAACTCCATTCAAAATTAAGTATACTTTTTTTTTTTTTTGCCCCAAACCAAAACAACTTACTTTCCTTTAAGAATATGAAGGAAGGTAAATCAAAACCATATCTAAAAGAATTGCTGGAAAGGATAGTAAAATATTGAGAAATGGAATCTAATGAGATACTATATCTAGTGAATTTGCACTGCAAAGTTTTCAAATATTTATTTACCTGAAAGGAAGAGTACTTTGTTTCCCCAAATAATTCTAAATTTTATCCTAAAATGGGAGAATTATATCTGTTGAAAATACAATACAGGAGCAGAAGCAGATACATTTTCTTCTGCCCAATCTTCCTTTTCTTTTAAATTTGGGATTGTCTTCCTTTCAGTTAAATATCTTAAGAAAGTCAATATACATATACATTAAAACTCTGCTACTATACCATCCCATTATTATTATGACTCTTAAGAAAGTTGCCTCTCTTGTATGAGTATGTCAGTCTACTTGTTTATGAGTATGTCAATCTACTCATATTCTTAGAGACAGGCAATTTACTATCTGTAGGCATTACGATACCCAATATCTCCCCCTGTGAAGTATCATGCTTATTCTTAAGCTTTTTTAAAATCCAGATACAAAGGGAGCAATTTAAAGTAAAAAGCTGGCTTTTAGCCATCTACAGTTTTTATTCCCTAAAATGCCTCTGGTTCAAACATCAACCTGTGGGCATGCCTAAAATGTAGAGCAAAAGATGGAACTTTATAAGAAGAGCGGGGAGCTGAGGCAGGACTACCAGAAAAGTACCAGGAATGTCCTGAGGAGGAAGCAGGAAAGGCTACAGACAATGAGAGAAGTGGGACAAAGCAAGAAAGCATGTGTACACACATGTGTGCAGCATGGTCAAAAATGTCAAGATGGCAGTTGCAACCACAAAACTGAAACCCTGCCCTTTTTCTACATGCAGGCATGTAAGAGACAGGGCCCCATTTGCACGGTTGCAACTGCCATCTTGACTCTTCTGACAACCCCTGCAGAAACCCCTGCATGTGTGATTGTGAGTTTGTGCCCAAGATAGATTACATATGCATTTTGAGAGGATGATCCAAAGAAAGCAAGATGAGAGTTTGAGAGTGACCTTGAACAAAGCAGATTTGTGTTCTGGGGATTAGGGTCAACCTCAGTCATACACATTGTGGATTGATTACCTTTAGCCTCATCAATTTATATTTCTGTGAAATTGGTATTTCATGACAAAGCTTACCCAGCTATCTTGTAAAAGCCCCATATTATTCTAAAAACATGCTCATTCTCTCAAAAAAAGTGGAGACCCCTATTTATATATTATTTATGAAAAAGGCAGAAGTACAGGCAAAGAAATCTTTGGTATTACAGAACAAGAGTTCACATGGAACAGGAATTGTCAAGAAATGAGGATAAACTGCAGAAAATGAGACATAAAGCATGAAAAGAAATGGAAACACCCATCACTGTTTTCTTCCAATGTGTGTTATTAATAATAGATTTAGCTCACAGAGAAATGTGAGTGGATAAAATATGCTCATTAGAATGTGAGCAGATGGAGATATCCTGAGATATCATGCAGAATCTTCACAGTACTCACATTCCTTCTCAGTTGTTATTATTTATTTTACATAAACACACACATCCAGGAAAAAAAGTTATGCTATCCAAAGCAAACTTCAAGGCAGCAACACAAAACCAACTTTTGGCCTTTATCATTAAAAGGTCAAATGTTAGCAAGACATCATACCAACCTTTATCCACATCCCTTCCCACTTCCAGATTAAAGTAATCTTTACCGATGAAAATGGAGAGGGGGAAGAAATAAATAAAATCAACTTATTATAAAGAAAAAAAATGTAATTCTCTAATCATATAACAAGAACTGAAAAAGCAAACAAAGCCTTTTTCCACTTGAGCAACTGAAAAGTTCCAGTACAAAAAAAAAAAAAAAGATAAGGTTTAGGTTCTACTAGTAACTTTGACTAATATTGACTCTAGTATATATAAAGTAACAGTAACTTCTGCAACTTATATCTGTTCTTCACTCTTCAAATTACTGAGTGTTCCAGCCACGACTATCCACAGAAAATACACGAGTGAGCCATGACACAAATACTGTGTCACAAGTATTTTGGTCAGAAATCGGGATGTAAGTACAAAAGGGTGGGATTCACATTACAATATTGCCACGTGTCATTAATTTTGCATCAGTATGGCTTGCTGTGGACACTTCTGCATCCAGCTTAATTAACTGCAATTGCTCCCAGGAGAAAGATTATTAATATGTTCACTAATTCTCAAGTTAATTTTTCCATCTAGCAAACGTTTATATGTAGGGGCCATTAAAAGTTAGTTTTATATGGAGGCTGTTGAAACATCTTTCCCATATTAGTGCTCCACATGACTAATATAATACTTAACAGGACCTTAGCAGGTTAAGAAGACACATGAACAAAGCCCCATTAAGTATATTTCAATGGTCACTGAAGTTCCAGTGTGCCTTCCATACATGCCACAGATAGAGATCTGAAAAATATCCTAAGCATTACCATACAGGATTACTATTTTTTCATTGTCCTGTTTCACAGAACATCTTTGGGGGAGAAGAGATATTCTGTGGCTACTTGGCAATCAATTCTGAAAGCATTAACTGGCAAAGAAAAAAAATATTACCTTTCAAACTAGGAAATGGAGTGTTTTTGTCTCTCCCAGCTTTGGTTGGAAGTGCTAAATTGGAGAGACTAAAGCTTGTGCTGTGGTTCTTATATAGGCTACCTATAATAAAAAGAAAATATATCAAGTGATCTAATCATTCCCTTATTTCATTTGGCTATTTACTCAGCTATTTATACATGAGCTCATTTCTGACCTTCCCAAACTAGGAAGTAACTTTATATGTATTTTCATATTTAATATGCATCTTTTAAAATACAAATAATAATCAACAGAAGGCCACCAATGGAGAATTCTCTCAAAGTCAATATTAGCTTCAGAAGAAGGAGAGGAATATGCTCTCCATTTCAATTTTGATAACCTGTTTGTTAAATGCACAAATTAATGCAATGTCCTTTTTATGTTTTACTTAGGCCATCAGTAGCAGATTCTATCTCTTCTTCATTTCTTTTTGATCAGAAAGATTTGAGTCACATTTTGGACATGACAATAGGAAGAGGAAAGGGGGAATAAATAGTTCACTTATTTTATCTTCTATGTGTTTCTGCCTCATTAGTTTCTAAAACAATTTTAAATACATGTATTTTTTAAAATTCTATCTTTTGTTTCCATATCATTTTTCAGATATCTGATATAATTAATCATTAAAAATTAAGTATTAATTTGACAAAAGAACTTTACATTCTTCTTTAAAGAAGTGCGGTGTATTGGCTGGTAATTAAAATGAAAATTAAGAACCAAATAGGCAAGATCAAAAGTTAGTCAAAAGAAACTAACCTGCTTAAAAAAAGTTTTTCTTTAAATCTGTATGTCACTGTTACCTTTTTTTAAAAATTGCTGTAACTTAGCAGCATCTTATTAAAAATGTGTCTCTCTGTGTGTATAGTAGTAATGTAATTTTTTAACAACATTGTTTTTGAGTATATTTGAGAGGAAGCCTGATGGATCCTCCCAGGGCAGGACCTCTGTAACAAGGTGCTACTACCCAAAAGCCGCTTTCCTGCATCTGTACTATTTTTTTTTTTTAAATGTCAATTGAACAAAAATATTTTAAAACAATAACTGGTTTTTTTAAATTATACCAGAAAACAAACCATAACTAATTAAAATGATACAATACATCAAGTGCTTCCAAAAAACATTTAGTTTTTTCCTGTACACTTTACAGAAGGTAAACGTAACCCAAAGTAACCCAACTTTAATGTAACTAAGGTGTGTCTGTTTTTTACCCAAGCCTGCCTTCTTTTTGGCACACCAACCAGTGCAAAAACCTGCTGGCTGGTATTACCAACTGGATATTTAGTAGCAACATCAAGCCCAAGAACTCTCTCAAATCCCATCCAAAACAGGCTAAATCACTACTCCTAAAACAACTACAGCACGTATTTGAGTCACACAATAATTCAAATCAAACTATGCATCTCCTTAAAAAGTAATGCGCAAGCTTCCATTGAAAAACACAGCTAATCAGGATGAGTAAGATAAATTGCAAATACATTTAAAAATCACTGGGGAGAGGAGGGGCAAGCCTATTGTACTACCTACTTCCCAGCATACTATCATGTCCAAAATGGCTCTTATTAGGGAAGGAAAATAATTGTTTACTGGCAAAGGATATGCAACTTCTGTGGTTGCTTGGTGGCCATCTTCATGGGGGAATGTTCAATTTCAAGGCTGGCTAAAGACTTGTGACAATAACTCACAAATGGAATTAATATCAGATAAAAAATTCTGTTAAACATGTCTGAGATCTCCACCTCTTTTTTTTTAAATTGACTACTGAATTCATTTATTTAATATACAGTTAGCTGTACCCACCTTCCCATCCGATGCATATATAAAGTTGTGAACAACCATAAAGCATAGTTAAAATTATTTAAACAAGAAAAATATTAATATTTAAAGCACAACTCCAAAAAGGTATAGCAGAGCAGTAGGAATTATTCTTAAGCCTTGATATAATAAGAAGGGAGCTTGAAACACAAACACTGTAGAAAAGAGCATTACTAAATCAGTGTGCCACTATCCAAAATGGTACCCCTAAGTATGTCAACCTCATCCCAGACAGAGAAAGCATTTCAAACAAGGCCCCCAATACATTTCAGAGTTCACAAAACTTGACATGGGCATTTCCTATGACACGATATGCTCTGACTACACATTCCATGAGCCTTAGCCAATTTCACCAATATGGGTCCAAAAGGCCCTATGATATTGTGGATCAAAATCACACTGAGTTTAAAACTCAATTATTCTTTAGTGAAACTGAAAAAGAGTTGCAGTATATAAAAATATCTCAGTAATAGATCATACTATAATGTATGTTTATTGTTCTAGAAATTGTGAATTTAGAAGCAAAATGTAAATGCTAAGTTCCCTAAAACATCATGATGATGGCTAATAGATAGACATGATGACTATATATTATGAGAGGCAGTGGCCATGGCAGCATACTTATCAATACCAGCTGCTGAGGTACACAGTTTGCACTCAGGTACTGCCTGGCCACTGTGAGAAAATAAGGCTGGACAAGATAGGCCCGCTCTCCAATCCAGAACACCTGAGTGGAATTTGCCATTTTCCGAGCTTCCCTTCATTATGCTCTGAGTTGCCTGGCCAGTCTCCAGACACCATTTTTTCTAAGATTTGCTACCTGAGCTAACCTTTAGATAAAATTTGTCATTCCACAAAATAATGTCACCTCTCTATGCATTTCTCCTGGTATTATAAAAGCTATAATCAGGGGACTGCCACATATTCAGCAATAGTCAGATTCACGACTTTCATGGTGCCTTAGGATCAACAACATACTTGCCACAGTGTTCTTTTTCCTTTGAATCTCTTCCCCACTTCTTCCTCCCTACTATTTAAATCAGTGTGTAAGAAATAAGGATACCTACTGGCAAAAGACATAATACCCCCAAAACCTTCACTGCTGTTGTTGGAGACTGTAGAATTTGGGGAACTGGCATGAGAATCCGATTCTGCATCAGAGTCATTGCCTAGCTTTAAACTACTGGGACGCAGAGGTTTTGGAGGCCTTGAAAAGAATTGGGGGGGGGGGGAGGAGAAAGAAACACATTATTTGCAGCATTTTGTATTTATAGCCATAACAGAAACTGGGAAACATGTCATTATCACAAACTTCTCGTACTTAACTATGGCAGGGGTCAGGAAATCATCACACAAAGCAATGTTTATTCTACAAACCACAGCTGTCAGGGATATATACAGTTAAATGAATAAATAACTGAAAATAGATGCACAACTTTATGAGAAAAAAGGCAAATCTATTGTAGTACATATGGACAAACCATACCACACAGAATGTTTAAAACCCTCAGTGACATTCTCAGTAGCCTTCCACAAACCCAAAACTCTCACCCATGTTTTGCAGCTAATCAGTGGAGAAAAGAGGATTTAATTTCATTTCCCTCCCAAATATACTAAACAAGAGAGAGAAGTAACACCATCCACTAGACTTCCCTATTTGTGCAAATCAACCTTTAAAAATGGCTCATCTGGTTCTACAGATCCTAAATACTAAAGTAAATCCCACAGATCTTCCACTAAAGTAATCCCATAGATCTTCCTCTCTAAGTAAATTATATTTTTCATACAAGCATGCAGCAGCATGATATGAAATTAATATAGGTTATATGGACAATCATATTACTTTTTCCTTTCTACTGCTACCTTTGCCCCATTCTGATGACTATCAAATGGAAAATATCCACACACAGATAGCGGAGGACTGCATTGTAAGAAGTCTCCATGCTATTTTTGGCATCTGTTATGTGGGACACAAATATTTCTTCCTATAAAGACTTAGGATTTTAATATATATTCTTTTAGGTAAAGAAGAGTAATATTAACCCAGTCTTCAGAATGTATCTGAACTGCAAGACATTTCTAAGACAATGGATGATACTAAACAGAAATGGCCAAAATTAATTTTAATTGAACAGTGCTGGATATAGCAATTCTCACCGATTGCCATTGAGATTCTGATTGAACTTTGGAGTATAGCTTTCTTCCTGTTCATCCTCCTCCTCTTCTGTTGGGAATCCATACTGTGGTTCAAAGTATGGATTATCATACTCTCGTTTTTTTACCATTCCTTCTGCGGAGCTCAAACTGAATGAAGGACTCTCACTGTCACGATGATCCACAGCCATCTTGGGAAAATTTGGTTGTAAAGGCAAGCTGGAAAGGTGATTTGAAAATCCAGCTACCATCTTTTCTTCTATCTCTGCTGAATCAGCTGATTCCTGTACAGCAAACAAGACATCAATTTATTTAGAGGTAATCCCCAGTTTAAGAATGAGTTCCACACCCAAGGTCTGTCCTTGAGTCAAATTTATATGTAAGCCGGAACAGCATTATTGTATAAGTAGTATTGTGTAATTAACTCAAACCATTGCGTATTTAACTTGAATTTTGCTACAATAGGCTCCAGTCTTAATTATGGGCCATCTTAAACCAGGCATTCTTAACCTGAGGACTACCTGTACAGCTAAAGATTTCTGTAATAGTTGATGATAAACTATTTTATCACAGTTTAAAATGATAAAGTAGTTTATCATTTTACTATTGATAAAATAAAATTTAACATAAAATATTATCTTGATTTCCATCACTGTTTCTGTTAAACTGGCTTTTATTACATTAACAATGTTAAGATAATCATTCTGCAATTTGATCCACATATCTAATAGAAATTGTAACCATAAGAATGACTCTGTGAGCTTGTATTAACTGGTTCTTCTCTGCCTCTCTAAACAGCTTGCTGAAGCCAGCTGCTGGTTGTGGGCTTAACATGACATCTAATATTCTTGCCTCTTGCTTACAATAAAAACAAAACTAAAACAAATATAGGTTATTTTAAGTTTGATTCTGTTACAGTGGAGCATGAAAGTTGCAGGCAGAAGACACAAGCAGAAGGCTGGAGGCAACCAAACAAAAGCCATTTGTGAGCTGTGCTGGGTAGAAGCCAGCTGATGCAACAGTATATATTTACAGTTCACCTTCTGATTATTGAGCTATTCAAATAGAGTATATAAGAATAAACTTTCCTGATACTGTATTACAATGTTCATTCAATTTCCAATATTTCTAACACTGTCTCAAATATTTTTACTCATTATTTCATCACTATCCCGGCTCAGTACTACCCTGAAATTAAAATAAAGTTTAAGTAAAACCACCTAAAATCATTAAAATCTCTTTAAAATGCTGAAAATAATTTGTAGGTTCCAGTTAAACAGGTAGCTTGATTCTTATCATTTATTTATTGCATTGACCATGGGTTTCAATCCTTAAGCAAGGAACAGTACAGAATGGAAGTTATAGTGGAAAGTCTTTCGCACATGCCTAATAGCTTCTCCTGTAGATTTCAATTCTTTTGTGTGTGTGTGTCTTCCAGTCAGCGTTGACTCCTGGCGACTGCCTGGCCTAGTCCCTGCAGTTTTCTTGGCAAGATTTTCAAAAGTGGTTTCCCATTGCCTCCTTCCTAGGGCTGAGAGAGAGTGACTGGCTGAAGGTCACCCAGCTGGCTTCATACCTAAGGTGAGACTAGAACTCATGGTCTCCTGGTTTCTAGCCTGATGCCTTAGCCACTATACCAAACTGGTTTTCTCAATTCATAATGATCTGCAATCCCTTGCTGTTAGGGTTTAAAAATTAAATCCAGCTAATTCCCTGCTTGCGCTTTATTTTTACACAATTCCAATGGCTTGCAAGCCCTTTTTCATTTTTAAAAGTATTTATTTGCATATCCAAAGATATGGTAGTTAATAAGGCCCTTTTACTCTAAAGCTCCAGCTACTGATTGTCTGTATCTTTGTCCCTTAAGTCTAATCACAGACTGATGAAAGGTGATAACTTTTCTTGAAACTGCAAACAACGAAGAGTTTTCTAAGAAAAGAGCCTGTGATGAATACTTAAATTCCAGTATCTCACTTCAGTAGAGAGCTAACAGACATCCCACTGACTTCTACATAATGTTTCATAATTATAACTATTCGGTCCTTTAAAACCCTTATGTTTCCTTAACCATCTACTCCTTTACATACATGATTCACTCCATGGATAACAGTGCTAGGACTGCTGCTGGCTGTAGTGCTTGAACTTGACCGAGGTTGGTTATTATCTTGGGAATTCTCACTGTCTGGAGCCTGTTCATCCATATCTCCTGAGTATTCCTGGAAGTCATCAAACTCCACTTCACTTGCATCACCCAAAGCTGCATGAGTTAGTGGATCCACATCTGCAAGAGACATTAGAATATATACACTGTTTCAATTCAATATAAATCTATAGTGGCTGATTCACAAATAATTAAAAAAAACACTCACTAGATTATTGAAATTATAGGAAGGCAGATTCCATCTGAACACCAGAGGGAAAAAACTTGTTAACAGTAAGAGCAGTTCAACAATAGAATCAATTATTCAGAGGGGAGAGGGTTCACTGGATGCATTCAAACAAAGGCTAGACATCTGCCAGTGATGTTTTTATTTGAATGCTTTTATTTGGATTTCTAAACTGAATGAAGGGTTAGAGTGGGCCTCAATGACCCTTTCAGTTCAATGTCTTTGTGACAAAACATTACCATTATAAGTGTCACGCACAGGGAAGCCACATTCTCCCCAATAAAGGCAGTTGCAAGTAACTTTATAATCACATGTAAAGATCTCTGTGCAAGATGATTTATATATTTTATGGACAAATGCAGCCAATCCTTTTTTAAAAAAATATAAAGATATCTTTGAGTAAAGTTTGATTCCTGGTGACTACATCTATGCAGTTTCTTGGCAGCATTATGGAAGTGATTTGCTATTCTAGTTTATGACCCTGGAATTCCCAAATGACCCCTCAACCAACTACTACACAGCCAACCTTGCTTAGCTTTCAAGGTTAACAATGGTTTAAATTATAAAGATACAGATTCTGGTTGGACATCAGGAAGCATTTTGTAACAGTAAAAGCTATTCAATAATGAAAAAGACCTCCTTGAAGACTCTTCTTCACTGGAAGTGTTCATTTAAAAGATGGATGGCTATCTGCCAGGGACACTGGAGCAGAGGATTCCTATAGCGGGCAGGGGGTTAACTAGATCTCCAATATCCCTTCCAATCCTTACCTTCTGTTATTCTATAGACACCTCCAAGTAAAATACACACATCAAAGAAACAAAATACCTTCCATACTCCTGGCAAAATTCCAGTTGTTCGCTGAGGTGAAAAATCTCTTTCAAAGCAATTAAATTAGCCTGAGCCCTATAACTATATCCAGAACAAATGCATTACAGGTCAAGGGTACTTACTTGGAGTATCACCATTGATGTCACATTTCATCATTTCACTAACAAAGTCACCAAGGGATGAATATGAAGAGCTGGAATCATCATAGTCCACACTGTCACTCCCACTATTGCAAAGAGAAAAAAACAATAGAAGAAAAATATATTGCATAAGAGATTCAGCAATTTTTTTTTACTAAATGAATTTTTATTCCCTTAGTTGTACAGAGAGCACTCTTCACTATGGCCAGGCACCTTTTCCTGCCGCTAATAGTTAGTTTCCAATCTTAAATTATCACTGCTGGGGGAGAATCCACCCTGTCTTCCACACCAGACTGGAAAAGCAGATTTTTCCACAACCCCGTGTCAATGGAAAACACTGAAAGGATGAACAAGAACTATGTTCTGTGGCAAAATTAAAAAAAACGATGTGAGAATAAACAGACATTAAGGAGAAACCCCAGTGGTAAAAGGGAAACAGCGGAGGAATTCCTATTAAAATTCCCTGACACATGTATGGCACAGGTAGAAAACATACTGTGCCAATTCTGCAAGAAAGAGAGAGAAAGAGGAGTAGGCTGAATGCCCACGACAACTCAGAGAATAGAAAACTACATTTTTTCCTGTGTCTTATGGAAGGCACCCTCAATTTATCAAGCAGTGTCAGAGGATGGAGTCCTAAAAATAGCAAACTACACAACAACTGGTTTTTGGAGAATTTATTTGCCAAAGGCTACTGATGTCCAAGTATATTTTTCAAACTGGTAATTCTCAGGAAATGTGAGCATGATGCCCATGTTAACTACTTAACCAGAGAAGGACATGGTTGGCCATGGAGCTTGCTGCCTCTTTAAGAGCTGTTTCCCAACAGGCCACGTAACTTCATGCTACATTCCTCCAGCAAACAGAAAGTAAAAAGATAGCTTTTCTCAATTACATTTTTAGTAAAAAGAAAAAGGAGACAATTTTCCCTTTTGCAAGGCAATACACTTCTGAGAGCAGCAGACCAGGACTTAATAGTATTAACATTTGTACCATTATTTAAACCCTTTAAAAGAAGTCCAAAATGACATTAATATTCTTGAAGTAGTGTGCCCTATCCAAATTTTTCTATCAACTTAGGAAGATTCTCCTGTCCTGATAGTAGAAGACTTCCTCATGGAAACAAAACTCTTTTATCTGAAAAGTTAACTCTCCTGACCCAGCTATTCAACTTCCAAAGAGTCAATCAAAAGAGCTGCTTAGGGATACAGGATTGTAGCCCTACAGAAGGAGGTTCTTCCACATTGGGATACTCTAATAACAAGGTTCAAAAGCCAACTTCAAGAAGTCAATAAGGAGTTATCAGAAGTACCTCTTTACCTATGCTTCTGATGCAGTCTATGGCCTATGAGATAACAAGGGACTTTCTCCATTTGCACCTAACCATATGTCATGGAAAGAAGGAATAACCTTGAGGAACAGGTGGAAGAGCTGCAACCAAGACAACAGTCAGATAAAAGAAATCTGAGTACAGCCCAGAACTGTATCCTGAGAAAGCAGACAAGACTCTCCCTAGTTCTCACAAAGATAAAGGGAGGAAGGGGGGAAACGCATTCAGACTTGTAAGATTCTGTTACTATAACCTTATAATAAAAGTAGTATTAGTATACATGATTTTGGTTTCCTAATCTGATGTACCTTGAAGGGTTGACACCATGGCACAAACATGGACTAGCAATGTGGTTTTTCTTTTCCTGCTATGGGCCCATGGCATTTCTTTCACCTAAGTCTCAGCTCAGGTGTCATTCTTAGCTGTACCAGAATTAAAATAGTTATTTCTTATTCCAACACTGTCCTAGGTCAGGGTCAAGATGTATAAAATCTATTAGGCTTTGTCACCCACTGGACGAAAGTTGGATGACTGCACTGTCTTGCATCAAAGGCAATGCAGGTGAGATAGGAATCTGCAATGGAAACAGCAGATTATATGCTACATAGTTTTCTGCTGACTCAAGGAAGAGTGGATAGTAAGGCCCTGAGTCAAGACAGATACAAGCCCTTTTGCCAATGGGATACAAACACATTCATTATTCTTGTATCTGAGTATGGAAGCTTAAAGAAATGCTGAGCCTGAGCACTTTTTCTGATAGTAAACAAGTGATCAGTCAGCCTAAACCAACAAGACATCAGATAAAAACCAAACTGTTGGGGACAGGATTTCACTTCCATTCTATTTCTTTGAGGGAAATCCTGCACATCCAATCAGCTACCATACTGCAGACACTTTCTACATAGTCCAACTTGACTGAACATAAGCTTGACTCTATCCATAGAAGTAATCTGCTCATTTTCCTATTGAGGGACTTGGAACCTGTTTCCTCCTTTTTGGGGAAATATACTGTCCATCTTTCAGAACATGCTTCCTTTTCAAAGTGATCTAGGAACTTTTGACATCAAACAGATTGCCTGGAATTCCAGCCAGTTAATGATTTATTGGCTCTCTTTTTGGCTTTACTATTCCTGGGCTATCCTATTTTTGAGAGGAGCCTTTCAACCAAGCAGACTGACACTCACGGTTGTACTAACTCTATTTTCCATCTCCAAGCTGACTTTCTTTCACATGCTATTTGGTGTTAGCACCAGTCCAATTCTGCTAGGACTGGATTCAGCACTAGAATTTGTTTGTGTAGCTGGAGAGCACTGAAGTTCTGAAAAGGCAGAGTAGCCATCAGCTGTCAGGAATAAAATCATAACCAAGGAACCATCACTTGACATGATACCATCATGCTTAGCAACTAGTGCTGCATCATACCTGAGAAGCTCTACGTATGAACAGCAATGTCAATGGTACCAGTTCCTCCCATCTTGCTAGGGTCAAGAAAATTTTGAATTAATTAGTGTCCAAAATTTCTCCCAAGTATTGCAGGCACTGAGTGTGTCTCAAGGTACTGTTCCCCCAGTTTACCATAAATTAGTGATCTTTCAGGCAGCCTCAGGTGATCTAGATGTTGTCTAGGCATTTCTGCCTTAATTATGCATGTGTTAAAATGTCAACAAATTAAGGAAAAATAAAATTTTCTCTGGTCTACAGGTTTGTCACTACTGCTATTAGTATTTTGGTGAACATCCAAAGGGCTGGAGCTTAGAACGAATGGAAGAGTTCCATACTGATAGCAATTATTGTTGTAGCAGAACCTTAGGAATTTTATTTATTTATTTATTTATTTATTTATTTATTTATTTATTTATTTATTATTAAACTTGTATGCCACCCATCTCCCCCAACGGGTGACTCTGGGTGGCTCACAATAACAAAAAAGCGAAAAACACACCAATCCCTCCAACAGTGGTTAAAATCCATAAATAATTAAAATACAAACATACATTAAAAATGTCCTAAACCCCCCCTGTATAATTTAGCACTAACACCTTCAAGATGCTGGGGGGGGGAGCCTGAACCCATCACCCCACCAGCCATCTCCACAGATGTGAGCCCCCATCCGGCCCCCAGGCCTTCTGGCAAAGCTAGGATTTAACCCCTTTTCTGAAGGCCATGAGGGAGGGGGCACACCAGACCTCGGGAGGCAAGATGTTCCATAGGCGGGAGCCACAACAGAAAAGGCCCTCTGCCTAGACCCCACAAATCGAAATTCCTTGACCAGTGGGGTCTTCAACCTGCCCCTTCTGCTGGACCAAGTGGGGCGGCTGAAATAACCGAGGCGAGACGGTTATTTTCTATGTTCTTCCTTATTGGAACATGAAGGTAAGACTCTGGTACATCTATAGAAGTTGCCTTGCATGCTGATAGAAGCAAAACTTTACTTCAGTGTTTTCATACAATCTCTTGCCAAGTGATCCAGGATAGCTCCTATGTCATCATTCTTTTTAAGCATTAAAAATAAAATACAATTGATTCCAGATTTGTGGTATCTGTTTGGCACAAACTATTTTGCATTGTTCTCTCATACTTGGTTGTAGTCTTGAGAAATTCCTGATGCTTTGATACTCATCTTGCATAAGGAGAGGCTACAGACATCATACTTGTCCCAGGGCATAGCCCTGGTCATTGCCTCTTGTCTATGATTGACTGGTACAAAAAGTGGAAAATTCTTGCAATCAACCCTGATGCGTGCCTGATTGTCTCTACTGTCAGGCCAAGGGTTTATGGTTTAATGTTATAGATGAACCATATATTTGGAAAACTCATTTTACAAAAGAAAAGCAAAAATATGGAACAAATGGAAGCCAGAGTGAATCAAAAAGGGTGCAATAATAGACCCTGGTAGCTGTGTATTATGTTTTTGGAGCCAAGCCAAATCTTTTTATTATCCCAAGCTTTAAAAGGCCTTTCAAGAGCTTTTAGAATTAGATTTGCTACTTTTTTTTCTTTGTTTCAACTATATTTTTATTGTTATTTGTTATAATTTATCTGAAACATGTCCTAGAAACTGATCCTGGAGAGCACAGAGACATACACAAAGAAAATAATTCTTACAAAGAATTACAAAGTTCACTGAAGACTGAGGTTGCATGCGTGAGGTTGCATTCCACTCTTTACTAACCTATCATCAGTAGGATCTGAATCTGTTTCTTTTTCAGCCGGGACACTCAGTGCTTCAGCTAGCTGAGAATTGCTGTCATAGACACGATAATGGATTGGCTGCAGTTGATGAGCATACCACTTTGGCTTATCACCAATCAGAGCTGGGTCAAACATATCTGTAAAAAAAGCAAGAAACAAGTAATATTTCTAATGTCATTTACAAAAGTACAGCTACAGAAGCTACATTAACATTCTAAAAACCAGATGAAATATTGAAAAATATTTTTTCATTAGAACATCCAACATTAATATCAAGAGGGTTAACAATCATGATTAACACTTACTGTTGTGGATTCTTTGAAAAGCATAATTAGTGGGATTGAGAGACCATTCCCCAAAGTATTCCACTGCCTGTGTCTTGGACAATTTATCTGCAAAGGGTGTCTGTTTTGGTCGTGAAGCTAAAAAGGAGTTGGCCTGAAACGCAACCACAGGCCGGGGGAAGAGGCGAAGTGTGCGGGTATGCATCTGGAATCCTTGTAAAACATTTGGTGAATTGAAGAATCTCACCATAGCAACCCTTTAAAAAGGAAAGATAGGTTATTTAGCAAATAGCATGAAAACTGAAAAGGCACACAGCATTCAGATATCACCAAAAAATAACTGCTGATGCACCCCCTATAAGAAAAGAGCAAAGGAATAAGTTTACTTATTCACTCTAATAATCACTAAATTGATTCCAGTCCCAAAGACATCAAGTGAAATTGTGTTCTCCATGCATATCAGAAGCACATCCCTACCCTTAACATGCTGCATTCAAGATATTGTCCACTTTTTCTAAAACAAAATTATGAAGTGAGCTGTACCTCACAAAAGCTTATATTGTTTAATAAGATTTGTTAGTCTGGAAAAGTGCTACTAGACTCCTCCTGATTTTTGGTTAACACAGACTAACATGGCTCTCCTACAAATGTCAGTATCATTTGTAACTTTCTTTGCAGAGTCCAGAATATAGTGTATAAATACAACCTTAATCCAAGACATTATCTCTGAAGGAAGTTACCTATTTTGTAACAGCTATCACAAGTATCTACAAAATAGCCATATTTCATAGAAGTCATATAACAGCTTCTGCACAAACTGCATATAAACAGTGTATTATTAACATGTATTAACCAAACTTCTTAGTATTATTGATCATCAAGAAAAGAACACATTGTTACAATAGGTTTATCCTACTGTAAGTTTTCATCGATAACCATATGTGTATTATTGGAAGGTAATATAATTTTGGCTGTCATTTATTGCTAAGCGGAACACCAGATCTTCCCACCTAATTGGAAGTTTAGTATTTACATTCAGCAAAAATACAGTGCTTCATCTCACCTAGTGGCCACATCCACTGAATCTACATCATTGCCATAGATCAGTGGGTTGAACTCTGTGGATGGTGTGGATTGCAGGTCATTCTGAGGTCTTCCCAGAAGCAGTGGGATTTCTTGACTTTCATGAAACTTTTCTAGGTTAAGAATAGGCTGGGTATTCAAACTCATGCTGGCCAAAGCCTGAAGAGCAATATGTTACAAACATAATAAACAAAATGGCATTCCTAATACAGCCTTGTCTCATGGGCAATCACAACCTGAGTGTTATGTTCTAATACCCTAAGATCATCTGAGACCTCTTTCAACTCTTTTATGCAAATAAGAATAAACTTGCTCCTTCCTCTGCTTGATTGCTCATCTTTTCTCACATTTGAATAAAAACAAAAAGGGGAAAATACACAAACTACTATAAATGTTCTTATACAAAAAAAGTGCATGCAAAATATTCACAAAATCAATTAAATCTAATCAGAAATGGTCTGCATTTTTAAATTTACCCCTTTACCTACTGAAGCATTTTCAGAGAAAAAGAGAAAATCTTAGTACCATTTAAAAAAGAAAAATGTAATGCTATGAGATTCATTTATTTATTTATTTAAGAAACTATAAAATACTCCAGGTTCAATAGCCTCTGAAAATAAACAAACAAAAAAGAACCTAGGATTTAAATTCCTCTCTAAACATATTGTAAAAAACAATTGGGAAATACATTATTTTATTATTCTTATTATATAAGAAAGAAGATATGCGAAATAAGCTATATCAGTAGTAACCTGATATGTCCTAAAATACAAAAAAATATATTCCACAGTTTTGTTAAAAAAGGACTTTTGCGGGAGGGATGCCTCCAAGTCAGTGTTGACTCCTGGCAACTGCCTAGACTAGTCCCTGCAGTTTTCTTGCCAAGGTTTCAGAAATGGCTTGCCATTACCTTCTTCCTAGGGCCGAGAGAGAATGAATGGCTTTGTGCCTAAGGCAGGACTAGAACTCATGGTCCCATGGTTTCCAGCCTGGTGCTTTAACCACTACACCAAACTGGCTCTTAAAAAGGACTTATTTTGCAATAATTCTAATAAGAGAGTATGATCTCAACAATACCTTTTGAACCTCACAACTTTAGGCACAAACTGCATGCTGAATAAATGTTGGATTCAACTTATGGTTTCACTTAAACTGCTTTAGAGCATGGGTGCCAGGTACCTTTGGACCATCTACTTCCAAATCAACCTACCTAAATGCTAAGAACATTCAATTTAGAACACACACACCATCAGATATAAGGCAGGTGGCAACAAGAAGACCTTTTCATCTGTTGGGAGAAACACTCTGTAAAGAAGCTCATCTAGAGTTCCCTTTTTAGGCACTTATGAAAACAGAATTTCCCTCCAAAATATTTTAATTATATTGTGTGCATCTTATTATCTTGCTATAACATGTTTAACATACAAAAAAACCTAACATTTTAGCTCCATGGATCGTACATTAAACTTTTCTCAATTTCAGCTTCTTTGGGGATGTGGCCTACCCACAAGCCATGTGATTTTCTGTCTTTTATTATCTTTCCTTTTTAGTTCATCATCTTCTATTAATGTCTTCTACTAAAATTCCCTTTCTTTCCAAAAGCCAAATACATCAAAACAGAGTAACAAAAAATTATCCAATGGAAACTTGAGGGAGAAAAAGGTAAAATAAAGACACCTTTTTTTCAGGCGTGAGCAGCTGTTGCTGAGTGATTGCAGTCATGCTAATCAGACACTGGAGGCAAGATGGAAGATCACATGACAACATCAGCGGACAATCAGAGCCAAAGATGAACACATGACCACATAGAGACAGATGGAGAAAAGTCTATTACTACTAATACCACAGATGAGAAGAGAAATAAAAAGGGAAAAGCACAGTTCTTGAAGGAGGCCAGGCTGCTTTACTCCCATACACCTGTTTGCAAACATTTTCCCTTAAAAAGTACTGAATACTAGCAAGTTGAATGCACCACACGTATTTATAACAATACACTAAGATCTGATGTTGTGACTGCTGGGAACGGGCTGTAAAAAACTTATAAGTATTTTACTTAAGTATTCACAGATGCTTAAGTTTGTTGCCTAGATTCACTACCATCATTAAATGTTGCATGGTAGTCATTTTTCCCTCTTGCTTTGTTCTATAAAAATGTTTTGTGTTTTCTATCTGCTGGAAGAAAATACATGTTTTTATTATATTCATATTGTTCAGATGTGTGGGAATGTTGCTGAATAGCCCCTTAAACTGTGGAGACAGAAAACCAAACAGATCAGAAAGAGCGATTGCAGATTCTACTGCCTGTGGATGGTTCATTGCAATAGTTTACACAGGGAATCACAGTCTGTTAAATATAATCCTGCTCTTCTGTGAGAGACAGAAGCAGCAGCAGCTTTTGAACTGCTGCTGTAACACTTTACCTACATATATTGCATGCAACATGCAAAGAGGAATGAGAAAAGGAGCAATGGGGAAGAGAAATAGAGAAGACATAAAACCCCTATTATGAAATAAAATCAAAGAACTTGAAAGAAAAATTTGGATTTCATTGGCAGCTATATGAATAGAAATAGAAAATTAATGATGTACAAGGGGAAAACAAGTCAAATAAAATCAAAGGTTTAAGGGATACAATCAGTGGGAGGGGTAGGAACAAAAGAATGAGCATTGTGCAGTTATTAAAGTCAAAACTGGATATATAAAACCATTTTAAATAGAGTGGCAAAGCCTTTTATGTGGTTCTGAATGATATGAATATTCCACAAAGTTTGACACATATCAGATGCAGCTTATCAAAATGGAAGTTGAGTAAGGATGTGATAAACCACATTCTAATGCAGTTTGAAGCATACACATTGGTAACAATTCAACAATAGCAATTCAAGATGATTTCAAAGCTTCATGACCACATCAAGATTGTCACATGTATGAATGGATCTCGCATAAAACTCCAAGCCTCAATAAAGCAATTAAATTTGGTATCACCATATATAAGGCCTGTATAGGTACAATACTAACCTATAGTTTAGCGCTAATGGTGCCAAAATCCAAATTGTGGTTAATCTTAACTATGGTTAGTTAAAATAAGCCACATTTAATCCATACTTTATAAATCTGGCTTGTTTCAACTAACCATGATTAATATTAAACACAGTTTGAATCTGAGTAACAAGCTAAACTGCAGTTAATCTAAAATGGAAGACGCTTCCAAGGTTGGCCTGATGATCAACTGTGGTTTAGCATTATGTTTGAGCCTGACTTTCATTTCTGTTCCATAAGCTATACCTTTCTATTTTTATTCTGAAGCTTGTATCTTATATAAGGTTAATGGAAACTCCATCATAAATCAATTATATAAATAAATAAATATCCATAGGATTGCTCTATAAACATGTGAGGAAATTAATACAGGAGAACAGTGAAAGTGACAGGTAATGCGCAGAAATTGGACAAACTGAAAAGAGCAGAGGTTGTTTTACTGTCTTAACAAAATTTTATGGTGGTTACCCAATGTGTTTTGGACATGCAGCCCTTTTTCAACTATATAAAAGCTTTTCCTTCATCTAAATATAGCACTGGAAAAAAATCATTACTAGCTCACAAAACATTTTACAGCTGACCAACCTAATTCTGAGCTTTTCAATATTAATAATACATTAATATGATTGTTACATGCTATACATAACTACTCTGAGTCCTGAACCAAAGCCTTCCTTGTTGTTGTTCCCTCTTCAAATTCCCATATATTCTGATTTCAAAAGAAGCACAGTATACATCAAGAACATAATTCACAGAAAAAAGTTTGTGTACCTTCATAAAACAAGCAATACGGAACATAAACTGATTCTTGGTGGGGGGAGGCAATTTCTATTTTGTGAAAATTAGGAGAAGTTAAAATGAGGGAAGAAAACCATTACATAGGATGTTCATTCCAATAATGTTTTTATTAGAAGAACCAAGGTTTTTCACATCCTCCCCTAATTACATTTTCTACATTCCAGTATCTCTTCAAGAGAAGCTATTTTTCTGAGGTAACTGTTCATTTCGGGATCAGAGATTACAAGGAGCCTCAAAAAATAGCCAGAATCTCCTTGTTCTGATATAATAGCAATACTTTTCATAACTAATTTTCTCCAAAACACATCTCTGATGCTCATAGAGATTTTCCTTCAGAAATGCTGAAATAATGATTGTGGAATTATGACCAACTTTGGGTCTGGACCTCTTAAGCTTTGGTCTAAGTATCTGCTGTCCCAACACTGTCATCTTCTTAGCTTTAAAACTCCTCTTAACCATACTCACCAGAATATTAACTTACCTGCTTCAGATGCTTTTTCAGTTCTAAAACTTCTGGTTCTGGCAAAGCAGGCAATAATTCAGCATTTGTAGGAACAATGACCTGAAATCAAAATTTAAAAATAACATTGCACTAAGAAAAAGCCCTTCCTTTATGATAACATGGAAACAAGCTCAGTTAACACCTAATGCACAGGAATCTGTTTACTGAATCTAAACTTTCCAATTGCCTGCTATAAAATGAATTCAGAACTGTCAAGCAAATTATTTACTTTCTAATCTAATAATGAAATAAATCCAACCTAATTAGCTCTCATTAGCCTAACAATTTTTAAAGTATTCTTTAAATACTTTAAATAATCTTTGAAAAACTGAATATATATCCTAAAATATTAAACAGCACATCAAGCACTCCACAAAGCCAAGACAAAAGAAAGGAGAAGTAAAATTCCAATTTTAGGATTGGCTAAGATCAGCTAGGTGCTCCAAACCATTGTGGCAAACCTATCAAATGGTAATCAGGGAAATTAAGATGTTTTAGAAGCAGGAGGGAACAGGTATCCTGTGTTAGTAAAAGCAACGTGCAATTAGAGAATTCATAATACTACCTCTAAATTCTCCTCTAAATTACATTTATCACATAAATAGGAGCTACTTACCTTGTTGGTGTCCAGATCCACCAGCCATACATCATCTGGCATTTTAAAGTCTAATTTATAAAGGAAGAAGCTTGCTGGGACTCCAATAATATAAGGTGTTGGGGCTAGAAGTAGCTGCAGTGGGCAGAAAATATTAATAAAAGTAATTCAGATAAGAATAAAACTGGACATGCCATGCAAGGGCTAGATACTAATGCACATATATATTTTAGAAGAACATTTATCAAATGTAAACATAATTGAAAGCTGAGAAGACAATTAAATAGTTGGGGAACTCCTTGAACTTAGATCGCATAGGGTAGAAAATATGTTTGGAAATGAGCAAAGTAATATTATTTTTGAGAAGTACTTTGCTGTAGTAGTAATGGCACCTGGCTAGAAACCAGGAGACTGAGTTCTAGTCCTGCCTCAGGCACAAAGCCAGGTGGGTGCCTTTGGACCAGTCACTCTCTCTCAGCCCTAGGAAGCAGACAATGGCAAGCCACTCTGAAAAACTTGCCAAGAAAACTGCAGGAATTAGTCCAGGCAGTTGCCAGCAGTCAACACTGACTCAAAGGCACACAACTGGTTTTTTTTCAGGCTACCATTATATCAAATGTAAAACTCTCAGATTGTTTTAAAGCAACCTATATAAAAAATGTGTGGAAGGAAAGAATTTGCACTTAAAAACAAAACAAAACTTTGTAAGCATTCTTCATTCTCACCAAGGGCAAGAAAAGAATAAACTGAAGGTTTCAGTAACATGTCAATAAATGCACTGAAAAAAAACATATACACATACTAGCTCTAAGAAAAGCCTTTAGTTGAGTCAAGGCAGGACTCTCCTCACAGAAGCATTGATATACCTGTTCTGCAGAAGCCATGCAGGTAGGAAGGAGAGGAATCACTGGAAACATGTACTCCAGTGGGTAGATCATAGCCACAAATGCCATCACAGACATGGATAGAGCATTATAGTCTCGAGACTGCAGCACTACCTGAACCAAAGATAACTGCATTAGTGCAACCATAAAACAATGTTCTAAATTTTCTTATATGCTACTCAGTTCTGTTTTCATCCCAGTGCTGCTTCTTTAACCAAATACAATTTTGCACAGAAAGATGTGATGGCGGTGGAGGACTTTTATCCCTTCTACTACAATAATAGGAAATTATTGTTTGTGACAAATATATATATAATCTTCCATGTTAAATGTTATGGAAAGGCAAAGCAGTTCTGACTGTCAGATTATCTACAATGAATCTGCCTCATTTTCCTCTCACCTTATGTTCCAGAAGAATGCAGGACAGCACTTGCAAGCATGCATCGACACCTAATAGCTCCAAGGGCAAATGCAAAGGAAAATCCACCAGAGAGAAGCGGGAAGGGTCAGGGAGGGCAAACGTCAAGGCTGGCTGCAATTCATGAGGTAAGACTTCCACATCCACACGCTTCTGACCAGCAACTGGCACAGGTGAGCGAAGGAGCCGATAAATCCAAGCCTCAGTTTCACGCAAATCATGTAGCAAAGCACTAGATTTCTCCTCTACAAGAAGTGAGCCTGTGAAAATCCGCCACATGGTGTCCCTGTTTAAAAGTAATAAGATTAGTACACCTACATTTAGTAGTTCTACTGAGAATCCTGCAAAAGATATTAGGCTATGGTATTGTTCCAAAAGAACAATAAAGACTCAGGAGACACTTTTTAACACTTCAAAAAACTTACATTCAAGGCTGAGTACACACATAATACTAAATCAGGATATCAACCATGATTTTCTGAACAAATCATCATGCCATGGTGCATATATAGCATTGAGCCATAATGGGCAGGTTCATACATCACACTAAACTTAAAAGATTATATAAGAAGAATTATAGAATAGTTGTTTATAATATAGAATCCATTTTATCAATTGTATGCAATTGTGTATCATTGTGCTATGCAATAATTATATACACGATTGTTGGTGGAGAAGGCCATGGAACACAGGTCAGACTTGGGAGTATCCATTTGAAATTATGTGTATTATATTCTCCTGATTTTAGTTTTTAGACTATGAAAAGACAGAGAACAGGGCTAAAATGGCATATTACTAATGTTCTAGAAATATAATTCTATAAGCTTTTTAAAAATTGAGTCATTGATTAACTGAGCAGCCCTATAAATCAAAATTATAAGCTAATTATAAATAAATAGTTCTCTTGTAATATATCTCTTTACACTGATGTCACCAGATGAAAGCAATCAAGGCTCAAACTAATAAGACAATTTGAAGTCATCCTGGAATCTACCAGGTTTCACAGAATCAGTATTGCAGGAATTATTACAGCATTCGGGATACTTTAGATAAATAACACCCAATGGTATTTTTAAAATACATTTTAAGTAACACAATATTCCTCAGCATAGATATGGAAAGTACATCTGAAAAGCACAAAGCAGTATCATTTTACTGAAATCCAAAGTAGGAGTAAAGAACCATTATGGCACCCTCACCACAGAAATTAGTGTCCAAAATAATATTTCTCAATGTTGTATGTTTGTATCTACTAACTTTATGTATTCTCCCTCAACTTACTTGAAAAGTCTTCCATTCACACTTCTATTATTTTTGGCCTATATTATCCTTATGTATCTTCCTTACAGTATTATCAAAACTCACAGAAGGAAAGAATTGAATACTGTAGCATCCATACATTTTTGACATGGTATTCATATATCTTAAAGAGATCAAGTTTCTAAGATCAGAACATTTTTTAGGGAATCACAAAAATTCTCATGTCTAGCTTTGCATTCAAATGCCAGAATCTCTTACTAAACAGATGCAGAATTTGGCCATTCCAGTCTCTGTAGGAGTTAGAAAGTCAGAACATGACATACAATTCTATACAGCTTCAGTGGCTGCCACTTTGTGTCCAAGCCCAATTCAAGGTGCTAGTTTTGACTTCTAAAGCCTTGAATAGTTTTTGAGGCTGAAATATTTGAAAGCTACCTAGACCATGGATGAAGTCTCCCCCATGTGAGCTTGAGTCCTGGTAACTCTATAAGTATATGTATGTTGTTTTCCTGGCAACAATATGGAAGTGGTTTGCCATTACGTTCTTCTGATTTTTTTTCCCAACTTTCTTGTCTAGCCTATAACCTTATATACAATCCTTTGGGGGTTGAAGGCTATGAAGGGAAAGTTTTACTCCTTCAGCTGTATATGAATCTTGTGGAATGTTTTGAGGATTGCAGATTAGCCAGGCAAGGAGAAAAATGTGATCAAAGAAGAAAATAGGAATGTAAAATATATTTTTTGTTCTTACACCTAAGTTGTTCTTTCCATAAACCACTAATTCACTTTTTCCTCTCTTATCTGGCTTTTAAATCATTGATTAATTTTAATTTATACCTTTAGCCTCCAAAAAAAGAAGAAAAAAATTCAAGATTTTAGTTTTGGCATACCATCGAAGCAATAGAAACTATGTCTCTAGAAAATAAGAGACAGCATGGTATAAAAAGTTTTGCATCTATATCAACAAACTCTCTGCACAGATTCTGTGGCCTTCACTCAGCCTACACATTCTTACATGAAAAGAGAGGAAATCCAAGTCATTCTTATTTTGTTAGGGAAATGGCCCATTATATGAAGCAAATTTTATACTTCACTGTATCATTTAGATTTGGAATCAGGAAAAAAAAAACCCACTCCATCTCTGTCTATACCTTTGCACTCCTCGAGGGATTGCCAGCTTCTTGCCTAAGAGTCTTTCACTGCAGCAGTCCACCAGCTTCTTCAGAGTATATAGACATTCACGAAAGGTAGAAAAAAAGGGATAGTGACTAAGAATGCAGAGTGAGGTAAGGGTACTATTACGGGAACGATGAGTGCCTTTTGCTGATGATTTACTCCGAGGTGATCGATTTGTATCAGGAACAGACTCTGTGCTCTGTGGCTGCAGAGAGACACTACTCTCTAAACTCTCATTAGCCCGTTCTTCTTGTACAGTAAAAGCATCCCCAGATTTGGGTGCCTTCTGTCCATCTCGGATACGATGTCCACCACTGCTTTCACCCTTTTCCTTGGAAATACGCTTCTGGAAGGACCGATAGAAGTTAACGCATATCCCATAGCGGGTGATGCCTGTATCTTTATCCGTGAGTGTGAAGACAAAGGAAGTATCATCTCGCAAGCTCATCCGCTTCTGCCGCACACTTAAACATCCTTCTGGCTGGCAGAAAAAGACTACATCTGGAGGAAGTGGGAAATCAGTGTGGTCTTCTAGGGGATAACGGCGCAGTAGTTCAGGTGTCTGTGCCACACTATCACTACTTGGTTGCCTACAGGGATACAAATATAAAATTACTGAAATATATATTACTGAGGTAGAAACTCACTCACTCTGATACAAATCTTACCAATGGAAATACCACAAATACCATAGGGCTTTTTTCTGTAAATAGGGATTGCAAGTACCATAACTCTATCCTTGTGTTGCAAAAGGAAGAGAAATGAGTAATCTTCCTAACAAACAATATGTCAAAGAAAGTTTATGGAACCTGAGAGGCTTGGATAGAATATATGACTTATATATCTATGACATCATAATGACTAAAAAAAAGTAGATGCAAGGATAATAATTGACTGTGGAGCCTAAATGGAAAATTAGGAAGATTAGCACAAGAAAGAAATTTATGGTTATAACAAAACAGGTCCCTTTGTTCGCCAAGCAAAAAGAGGCAATAGTGAGACAGCCTTGATACTGTGATAAACTGGTTTTACATTAGAGGTCTCCAGCTCAATTGTAAAGGGATAGACATTATTTTTACCTCCATTATGACAGGCAGGATGGGAAAGGACAACAACTCTCTTCAGTAGAAGAGAGCGATGCATAAATCAGTTAAGTGAATCAACAGCTAAACTGAAATTCAGATCAAAATCAAAGAGGCCAAAACTCACAATGTAAGCTTTTAACTATACCACAGTAATTGGTTGGCAAAATATTTAAATCACTAGCCATATAGATTATAAACTTCAAATAGTAATTGAACAACTAACTAGAATTGCAATATAAGTTTAATGTATCTCACTGGCTTTCCGTAAAACCTTGACGACCCAGTGGCTCCCCTGCCCCTTGGGCTGAGATGGACGGGGCCCCTTGTTGGTTGTATTTTTGTTTATTTTTTGTAATGCTATATAGAATGACCAGTCCAGTAGTAATGTGTGGCTGTGAGAGCTGGACCATAAAGAAGGCTGAGCGCCAAAGAATTGATGCCGTTGAACTGTGGTGCTGGAGAAGACTCTTAAGAGTCCCCTGGACTGCTAGGAGGTCAAACCAGTCAATCTTAAAGGAAATCAACTCTAATTGCTCATTGGAAGGATTGATAATGAAGCTCAAGCTCAGATACTTTGGTCACCTAATGCGAAGAGAGGGCTCCTTGGAAAAGACCCTGATGCTGGGAAAGATGGAAGGCAAAAGGAGAAGAGGACGGCAGAGGATGAGATGGCTAGATAGCATCACTGAAGCAATGAGCATGAAATTGAGCAAACTCAGGGAGGCAGTGAAAGATAGGAAGGCCTGGCGCAATATGGTTCATGGGGTCACAAAGAGTCAGACACGACTTAACGACTGAACAACAACAATAGAATGACCGGGCTCCATCTTGTTTTGTTTGGGGTTTTTATGATGGCTTATATTGTGAGTCATCCAGAGTCAGTTGGAGTTGGGCAGTCTCTAAATTGGATCAAACAAATAAATAAATAAAATACAGCAAATAATATCACCAATTTCAAACGTCCTGCTAAAAAGTAAACAAAAATTTAATTAATGGGGCAAGCTACATGTTATAAAATTATGTAAATTCCTAGCTCTACTTGTTTTTTAGTGAAAAGCAACTGTTGGAGGCTGCCATCAGCAATGAAAAAACAGATGGGATGTGGGTGATCTTACTGCCAAACATTTTTCCTCCCCAAAACACCCACTGCCTTCTCTCCACCATCATAAGGCAGAGAAATAGATTCAATATTGTTTTTCCTGTAAGACAGGTAGATAAAGTTCATTTCACAACAGTTGGGCTATATAGTATTGCACACTGCTATTGCTGCAAATGCGGGTATTAAAAGGAGAAATGCGCTTGGCACAGTCCTTTCCCCCCGCACATTTTGTTCCTGTTTGAGTTCGAAGACTCCACAGTAACTCAGAAATATGTAACACACATCTTTTCCCTTTCTTAGATAATTTTATTTAATTCTTATTCCAAGTGTAGGTTGCATTGGTTACTTTTTAGTAATCAAGTGCTCTAAGAAGTTCAAAGGCCATATTACATCATCTACAGGTTGTTTATAATGATGTTTCTCCAGATTATTTTTAATGTTTTTATCAGAAGAAATGCATTTAATAATTTGATGTCAAGCCTTATCCAAAGCTTGCAGAAATATGTGGGAAGCAACTGAGGTATGGGACACCTGTATCAGGCACTCTTCATTATTCAGTGTAGTGTGCATTTATGTTACTATAGAAGTTGCCCATTATTTTGGATACTTTATAGAGATGCTCACTAGTAAACATATATGTTGTTCCTCCTCCCACCTTTCTTTGGGCTGGTGATCAATGGCAGCAGCTATTTACTATTTTCTACACCCCTTTATCAGTCCATCATGATAATATGTGTATATTTATACTAAGCAAGTTACATCTAGATTGTTGTTGCTATACCTGGCTCCAATAATCACAAGGTAATCAAGTAAGCGAGGACAGTTCCTCTTCTTTTGCACCATGGTCTCGCTTCCTTCACTATGTCATCTCAATGAATTCCTCTGTCATTGGTCCATCTAACATCCAGTAAGGATACTCTAAACAGAATCCCTCTGGAAATTGCGACATGAACCTGCAAATAAGAAATATTCAATTCAAGATTGGATTCGCAACCATCAATGGCGATGACTTGATAACAAGTAGCAATTTGAGTAATGTAACAGATATGACAAACATCAGCCTGACATAAGCAAAATACTATATTCAGAGTTTCACCACCTCTTTTATGTCTATTTAGTAAATATAACAGGGAGAACTACATCCAAGACTGAAAACTGGCTCATTGGATAACCCCTTTTACTTCAGAAATAGAATTTCCTTGAAAACAGAGGTTTCTTCTAAATTATCTGGATATTCCCCAAATTTCTGAAAAGTCCAAACTTTAATCAGAGGTTATATGGTGCAATTTTAGTCCCATGCTTTTCCTAGGCTTGGCATTGGAGATTTCCTCATCTCTTTGCCCTGATAAGCCTATTTTGACTTCTACAGTAAATGGCAAGAGATACATAAGAGGAAGGGTATTCACAAATTGACCTTATCGTCACAATCTAACCTATGTGTCTGCATCTCAACTGGCCTATTTTTAGTTAAATGAGTCTCTGTTTAAGACACAAAAGGAATTATTTCAGCATTCTGCTTATGTTCAGGAGCACATCATCCAACAAGCGCTGGATTTAAATCTCTAATACTCGGTTCATAGCTGCTTCTTCCTCTAGTTCTGCCTTTGTATTTTAAAAGGACTTAAATTTCCTATCCCAAGAAGAGAAGAAGGGGCTGAAGTGTCTCTTTCAGTAAACATTCATGACAGTGTATATTTTGTGTCTGACAAGCAACCTAGAACATTGTGAATTTCTGACATAAGGGGACTACATTCACAAAAGCTTCTGAAAAGATCTACTAGGACATGCTGAAAACTGGAATAGATGGAACCAATGATATTAATAATTTTTATCTTCTTAAATAAACTGTGATGAAAATGTACCCAGCCTCGTTGTTGAATATAACATACACATAGTTGGCTTACTTCAAAGCATTAAAAACTTCATGTAAAAATGTTCTTATAACTTGTTAAAACTGTAAGCATTATAATTGTTTTTAATGTTCAGTGTTTTTGTTCTCATAGTTTGTGTAGTTTTCTTTTTAATTAATTTTACAATGCTAAAATAATATACCGAAGGAAAAATATAGAGACATAAA
This sequence comes from Liasis olivaceus, assembly GCA_030867105.1. Taxonomy (NCBI): domain Eukaryota; kingdom Metazoa; phylum Chordata; class Lepidosauria; order Squamata; family Pythonidae; genus Liasis; species Liasis olivaceus. The sequence goes on from CM061349.1 coordinate 69,426,801, forward strand.
ACAGTATTAATATAATAAAACTTCAAAATTAATAATGACATTAATTTTAAAAAAGGGAAAAAAACAGGAGGGAGGCATGGAAAATTATATTATAAACAAAACAACAGCAGAATATTTAATCATATTGTTCAAAAGTCTTCCTTGCCCTTTCTTGGAAAACTAAATGTAATTCAAACATTAAGAAATTGCTGCACAAGTTTTCCTGACTCACACCTAGCAATAGATCCCAGTTTCACCTAATATTAAACCTAATATTTTACTAGTTAAAGTATGCATAAAGATAGGAAGGCCTGGCGCAATATGGTTCATGGGGTCACGAAGAGTCGGACACGACTTAACGACTGAACAACAACAAAAAATAAGGTACACACATCTCCTACACTTTCTAATTTTAAATATCTTGAAACAGAATTAATCTCTTGGACATATGCAAGGTAAAAACTGCTCCAGGACTAGGCTCCCTTTTAAATTTTATTTTTATTGTTTTCATTTTTATGGGTGATTTTATTATTTATTATTTTATCAAGCTGTTCTTACTGAAGAGGGAGTGGATACTGGTTTGGGTTTCTCTAGGAGGAAGGGCAATATAAAATATTAATAATGATAATATTAAGCTTCATTGTGCATCAAAAGGGAAAAGGAGAGGGCAACGAGGAGAAATACAGTAAACTTTCTAAATAGAGAAAGATGCTAGTGAAGAATATTTAAATGCATACTCTCATTAGGCTTGGAATGGATGTAGATGGACTAGGTTTAGACATGGGGTCTTAAAAATGTCATCAGAGATGACTCTGAAGAGATGAGGGGGAGAAATTGAAGTACTGTAATGGCTGGTAATTAAAATGGATCTAGACAGTATTGGCTAGTTAGAAACTTGACTGTTTAGGAAAGCTAGCTGATAGACTGGGCAGTATTATATTACTGAAGATTTATTGTTGGTTTGAGGAAATCATATGTGAGCTGGACAAGATCTGGAGAATGGTGCTGAAGACCAAAAGAGGAGAAGGAGCCATAGAGATTTGTCTAAACAACACAGAAAGCTTCCAATGGAGTTGGTGAAAGAATAAAAGACGATCAAAGGTTTTACCAACCAGAAAAAAAACAGCTGCCAACAAGATTGAGAGAAAAAAAATGTCACCTATCTCTGTAAGTCCTCCTTTAGCTTCCTTAAGATCATATTATAATATGCAAATATATATGTTTAGAATAGCCAAGTTGGGAAAGAAATGCTCTCACATCATACTGTAATTTACACAGCTTATCAACCAAGGCTTGGGAGGAGAGAGACTCACAATGGAGTACAATGCAATTAACTTAAAAGCAAAACAAAGCTAAGAAAATGAAACAAATGGTGCTTCTCATTTTAATATGCTTCTTAATAAAGGAATTTTAAAAATTTTAGTGGTGTTTTGCCCTGAATTTCTATCAAATCCTAAGATGCTACAGGCTGCTCTAATCACAAGGACAAAATCATCTAGGCTTTAAGATATTCAGATGCTTTTTGAATTGGAAGGCATAATCACATTTAGATAGCCTTTAAGCACTCACTGATTCCCTGATTCTCCATTCAGTCCACTGATATATTATACTGCCCTGTGTAATTAAGATATTGTAACTCAAAAGTATATCATATGATTTCCAATACTGATATTTGATTAACATACATTCATACAATCAGCATGTTTATCAATTCCTTTTAACTACTGTACATTTTGATTTTCACATAGGAAGTTCCAAATAACACAGAGAAATGGCTGTAATACAATACATTGGAAACAGATCCTTTATTATACAGATACAATTTAGTAAAAAAGTTTATTATTTGTCATATAACTTGTAGCTCCAGATTCAATCCACTAACATTGTGAAAAATTCCCCTTGTGTATCTTAAAAATTCCATTTGTGAATGCTGCTTTCCATGCTGAATATTGCCACTCTCCGTTACATCTAAAACAAGTTGTAGCTATGTAAATGAATTACAGAATACCAAGTTTTGGAGAGTTAAAAAAAGGGTACAGATGTGTAATCATCACCAGTATCCTTTAAAGTATCTTGCCCTGCCTTTATAACCTTTATCAATATATGCACTTCCCCTGAAAGTATCAGCTCTAGTTCTTCAACACATTTTTTAAAATGTCTCTACAGTACAACATTGTGTATTCCTGCATTCCTCAACATCCAGGCACACACATGGATTTGACTAATATATTCACACACAGTATAGTTTATGCCTTCTTAGAGACCATTCTAGAGAAAAAAATACAATTTTTCAATCAGCAAACAGTCTACTCATTCAATTACTACATATATAAAGCTGGGTAACAAGAACCTCTGGTAATCTGATTCAGATCAGTCTCCATAGCAACTCAGCTTCTAGTCCCTAGATCATAGCACATTAGGACTATTTATAGAAGAACTTCAGCTCCCACCCCCAATGCATAAATGCATCTATCAGCATCACCTGCACTACAAAGAAGATTCACCTAGGTATAATACGTTCCATGAGCCAACAATTTACTATCACTTCTGTGGCAACTCTATAATACTGCAACTTCCTAATCATTAGGGCTTTTCCTTTATACGATAGACACTACCAGCTTTTCTTCACATTTGAGCTAGATTATTGATCAAATGTGTATTAACCCACAATCTACTGCTTTCATACCACGATTATATACAATCTCATCTCCCAGTATTCCTATGCCATTTTCTTAAAACTCCCTTCTAGGTAAAAGGTAAGTTAGAAATTTTCTTTCAAAGCAGTCCATATGTGAAGGCCACAGTAAATAAATTATGTATCTTCTTAATTTAACTGTATCTATATGTGCAGACCAAATCTGGTACCTTTACTTTATTTAAAACACACAAAGTGACGTTTCCAAGAACAAAACTGTCAGGATCTTCGCAAGCTAGAAAACTTAGTTGCTTTTAAGTTAGTTTAGTAATGCATGTTAAAGGGTTAATAGTAAAGTTAATTGCAGGCCACTTGCTTGTCCTGCCATTGAAGTTAGGGAGGAAAAGGGGGGAGAAGATTCCAGGTGGTGTTATCTCTTCACTAGTACTTCAAAGGTCGAAGGCTGTGAGAACCGGAGCAAGGCACAAAAAAGCCAAGTGGGAAAAGAAAGGAGAAGGGGGGTGAATTGGGCTTAAAAGGGGGAGATCTGCCGTTGTAGAATTAGACTCAGCAATCTATGATGCTGTGCACTTCTCCTAATAAAGAAATCTTTGATGGAACTGTTTTGTCTCCAACGGATTACTGAACTTTGGGAATGAGTATACAGACTCCGACATTTTGTTGAGTCTCCCCATTCTGGCGAGGGACTTACCTGGGGAACAATTCCACCGTGGAGACCCCTCCAAAAGACCCTCCCGCGATGGCGGAGATGGAAGAAGAATGCCCTGGACTCGGGGCGGTAGAAGGAATCGAAGAGGAGGAGGAACGCCTAATGGCAATGTATGCCCGTTTCCCTCCACCTCGCAAACCCGAGAGACGCTTAACCAAATTATGGAGCATGGACGAACTGGCCGGGGGAATGTCATTCCTGGACTTGGACCCCGAACAGCGCTGGGCGATGACTACGGGGAGAGTCGAGTCTACCTGCATGGGAGCCCTAGAGGAGTGCGTGAGCATGCTGCAAGCCGAAAACAGCTGGATGAGTGTGCAGATTCTGACAAAAACAGGAATTAGTTTATGATATTTAAATAGTGTAGAATATGTAATAGCTGTTAAGTTATCCTGAGAAATGGATATAATGGATATAATTTCCATCACTAAATGAAGCAGTTCTGGTAGTTCCAGTTGCAGTCGTTAGGCGAGGACCTCATGGTTCTCCTGCCCTGCCACACTCACCTGCCCTTCAACTCCCTCCACCCGCCTATCCCCCCCATCTCTGCCCTTTTGGCTGCCCTGCACTCCACCACTGCTGCCTACCCCTGCCACCCCCCGCTGCCCTTCACTGTATTCTTCCTCCTGTTGGTGACAAGGCGCACCCAGCTGAGGCAGCTTCTGGCCTTTCACAAGGCCGCACAAGGCCTCCCCAAGACCTCATGAGGCCTCCCCAAGTCTTCTGCGACACCATGTGAGGCCTACCTGCTGTGTGAGGCCTCCCTGGGGAGGACTCCTCAGGGAAGCCTCACATGGCATCGGGAGGCCTTGCAAAGGGCCAGCAGCTGCTTCAACTGAGCACACCTCATCAGCAGTGGGAGGAAGAAGACGGTGAAGGTCAGCTGGGGGCGGTGGGAGCAGCAGAGTGCAGGGTGCCAAAAGGGCAGAGATGGGGGGGAGATGAAGTGCACACTGCAGTCGTAAATGTGGGTGGGCTGCCAAGCACCTGACTTTTGGTCATGTGACCATGGGGGCATTGCAACAGCTGTAACTTTGAGGACCTGTTGTAACCATTTGCTCAACACTATCGTAACTTTGAACTGTTGCTGAACAAACGGTCATTAAGCAAAGTACTGACTCAACCCCTTTTTCTAGTTCTAAAGCAAAAGGTTTCTTTGTGGAGTAGCAATGAACGGCTGTTATCCAAGTAGCATAGATGCACAGAGAACTGTGTGCATGAACATCCTAACTTACTTTGTAATACTCAGTTGCAGTTTATTATGATCAAAGATCAGCCAAAATAGTACAATTTAGTACAAAATGAAATTTAAAAAATAAATAACATATCCCAATAAATAAACACCTTTAGTACAAATTAAATCCCTAACATCTTATTACATAATTGGTAACTAAGATAGCAAAATTTTGCAATGTGAAGTATTATTTCTTGGTTTGCATCAGCCAGTAGCAAAGTAACATATACGGAAGTATATCTGTCTGTATAATATTGGCATTATATAAGGACTGATACCACCTCTCTAGAGCCATATGGACAGAGCCTTTAAGAGAAAGGAATGCCCATAAAGCAAAACTGCTGAGGGTACTGTATCACAACATGCTAATGTGAATACCCTCCTCAGTTTGGCCTAAGCAAGTCCACAGAGATAGTTTGCCAACATATACAGACTCTCTCAATTGCCAATTATTAATGGCCTTCTTATAAGCCCTTCCTTAAACTATTCAGTTAAGTATCTCTCATTCTACTCAACATCCTGATACAGCAGCTAAATTCTGTTACATATTCCCACATCAAATACTTTCCCTATTGAAGATGGAAGATCTCATCATTGATTGTCAGCTATCTGAGAAGATCCTTAAAATTAGGTCTCAGGTATGCCAGAAAATTAGTGTAATTACCGAAATGTGAGTAATCAGAAGAGGGGTTCCCACTTTGCAGCTCCCTCAATCATTAGGCTTATAAAGAACAGGCTTGATTGGTTGGGAAGTCTTCTCATCTCAGGACGATACACAGTTCACTTTGAGCAAGGAGGGCAGCAAATTTGCTTGGTTTCCCATTTGGCAATGAAGTAATGATATTGATGGTTAACTCTGTTCCATCTGCTGGATAACTGGTTCACAATGAGAGTTCCTTGGTCCATATGGGTAGCTATGTGGTCTTGATACTAGATCAATACCTTGGCTAATTGACTGATAGTCAGTAGAGTCCCCTGTGAGGTCAGTATCCATTGTTATCATTCTTCAGATGCATATGATGTCTCTCTTCCTGTCTATCCTTTCAAATCATATTTGCTTCTATCATATTCATACACCAATTGATATAGAGGTAGTCCTTGCTTAACGACCACAATTGGGCCCAGAATTTAGGTTACTAAGTGATGCAGTCATTAAGCGAATTATCACGACCACTTCGCTTAGCGACTGCAATCTTGACACTCCCAGCTGCCGTTCTTAAGCGACAATTGTGGGTTAAGTGGACAGACCCAGGTAAAGGGCATGGGAGTACCTCGGGGGGTTGGGGAGGCCCCACACAGGCCATGCGTGAATTGGGGGGGGATAGCGTGGCGCAAAGCCACAGCTGCCCCTGGAAACCTCAGCTGCCCAATCACAGCCCAGCAGCACTCACAATTGCAGAGGTGCTGCAGCTCCGCCCACCTGCCTACCTCCTACCCATCTATGCCCTTTTGGCTGCCCTGCACAGTTGCACTCATCAGTAGTAGATGAGTAAGTAGTGGCCCAAGGCCTTCAGCAGTCTCAGCCAGCTGCCACCGCCCCCAGGCCTCGACTTCAGCCCCAGAGCCACCGCTGCCACGAGAAATGCCGCCTCAATCCCCACCCCACTGACCATTGGTACCTTGCGCCATTCCCCAAGCCGCGCCTCTCGTTCCTTCCCTAAAACCGACGTCCTGTTCCTTCCCCAAGCTGCATGTCCCATACCTTCTGCAAGCTGCACATCCCATTCCTTCCCCAAGCCATGCCTCTCGTTCCTTCCCCAAGCCATGCACCCCATACTTTGTGCAAGCCAGTGTCCCATTCCTTCCTCAAGCTGCACCTCTCATTCCTTCTCTAAAGCTAGCATCCCATCATCCCACTCTTTCCCCAAGCTGTGCATCCCATACCTTTTGCAAGCCAGGATCCCATTCCTTCCCCAAGCTGTGCTTCTCATTCCTTCCCCAGCGGTGGTGGCAGCTGGCTGAAACTGCTGAAAGCCTCAGGCCTCTACTCCAGCCCCAGCCCCAGCCCCAGCCCCGCCAATGAGTGCCCTGTGCAGGGTGGCCAAAAAGGCACAGATGGGGGGGAGACAGGCGGGCGAGGAGAGTTGAAGCACCTCTGCGGTCATAATTGTGGGTGAGCTGCCAAGCTCCTGAATTTTGATCACATGACCGCAGGGGCGCTGCAACAGCCATATCTTCAGGCATGGGTCGGAAGTCTTTTTTCAGCACTGTTGTAATTTTGAACGGTCACTGAACGAACGGTCATTAAGCAAGGACTACCTGTAATGCCTTTTGTTCTTTAAATTTCTTACCTCTATCTTTTTGAGGATCTCATCAACTCTACTAAATTATGGTTTTCTTGGTCTTCCTCTTTCATTCAAATCATTCTTTCATATAAGTTTTGTAATTTGATCCTCATTCATTCTGTCTATATGACCAAACCACCTCAACATACTTTTTTGATACTGATAATTCACTTTTGCTTTCAATCCACATTAATTAAGCACCTATTCTTTCTTAATCCTACATCTTTTTGCTTCACTACACATACCTCGAATAATTTATTACCATTATATTAGTTTTATGTCTTTCCTGATATGCCCAACTCTTACTATTATACAACAAAGTGGACAGAAGCATGTCCTTATACGTAGTTATTTTCACTTCATTTGACAAATATTAATTTCTCATAACAGACCATTCACTACTGTTCTACCAGCATTTTCACATCTTAAAATATCTCCATCTATTTCCCTTTGCAAAACATTCTACCAAGGTATATAAATTAATCTATTTGATCAATACACCTCTAACATTACTGTAAACAGTTTATCCATAAATATATTAAACAACCAAGGGAGTTTTTGTCTAACTACCTGTTAAGTGCTGAATCATTCTCTTAGCATTCTGTTTATTTTTTAATGAACATTTTACTTCCATCATATACTGCTCTTATTCATAAAAAATAAACATCCATATGTTAACATTTTTCCAACTGCATCACCTATATCTGCAGCCTTACTATTTTTCAATATTCTTCCAGTATTTATTTCTGTGTTTTCTCAGAGACTAATATTCAGAACATTCATTTTTAATTTGATGTATCACCATTGCTCAGTTTTGTCCCAAGCATGCTCATGTATTCTATGTTGCCCTGGATTTCTACCCTGCAAGCCAATATACTATTGTCTGTATCCCACTAACTAGGAGATACATGCAGAAAAAAGGAAATGTAATTTTATGGTGCATATTCAAGACCATAAAGAGCACACTAAAATGGATTCAGGAAAACTAAATAAATAATTCTATGAAAAGCATAGCATTTATAATTATGTCCAAACTAGCAGGTATGAGGGCATTATGCCTTTCTTCCTCTTTCTAACTGTTTCTTGATTCAGGGGAGAGGTTGTTACCCATTCAGGATATAAGAATGCTCATTTGTTCTTGTTCTGCAATATTTTGCAAATGTCCATTCCTGTTCCCAGGCTCAGAGAACAGAGAACTTGAATTTCCTTCAAGTAAATATGGTATGTAGTTCTTTTCAACAGCATACCATACAACAGTATGGTATGGTATGAATTTCCTTCAAGTAAATATGGTATGTAGTTCTTTTCAACAGCATGCCTGTTGAAAAGAACTACATACCATATTTAATTGAAGGAAAGATGAAGGTTTTTCCCCCCCAAAATAATTGTGAATCAGGAAGGGAGGTCAACTGAAATTCAGTGAGAATATGCAATAGAGGAAGATGTTGAAAGTGACTGATTAGGCAAAATGTTCACACTGGCTGCAAGGGAGGAAAGGGAGAATCGAAATGGATGACAAAGCACACCATCCCCGCTCTCTTCTCACTCTGCATTATATCAGGTGTTCGAATGTTTGCAGTGGAAAGCCTGTTTTATCTACAAAAGCTCTCCATATAAATAATCAGGATCTTCAACTGGTAGAACATCTCCATAGATAGAATGGCTCTTCATTTCAGACCCTTGCCCTATAATACATGGAAGAAAATGAAAAGTGGGGATACCATGCTCCCTGAAGAGAAGGTGAGTTTAGCAAACAGAAGTCATAAGCATGGTAGCCTAGAAATAAGAATGACTGAATACATATGTTCCATACAACAAATATGGAAAGGTTTCCAAGTACTTGTAGCCCAGCACAAAAGCATCTACTGATTCATTTCTTTGTTGCAAACAGTAAGAATAAAAATCAATATCCCAAAGATCTCTCCTCCAATTTCCACCCCGATTTAAATGGGTAATCCAGCTAAATCCATTCCCAGAAAAGCAGCAGTTTACGCATATGTAGCTAGGAGTAAAAGCCACTGAATTCAGTAGGACACAGTTCAAAATAAGGTTTATTGTTTCAGAGTTCCGGTCCAGATTTCTACACTCTTGCTCTGTAAATTTGTTGAAAATAGTTTTATATAAGAAAATGATTTGAGTCTAGGTATTAAATAAGGTATTAATTTTAGAAATGGGACATCTTATTTTACAAGCAATTAATTTTAATCAATATTCATTAATTTTAATTTCAATTCAATTTCATTTTTGTTCTGGGCCTGCTTTTTGGATTATTTTCCCATTGTATATTAATGCAAACATACATGCACACATATATGCAAGTGTGCCAGATGCTCACATTTGTTGTGAGGGGAAAAATCAACAAAATTTGTTTCACTGGGATTTTTTTTTTTTTTTTTGGTCTGTGCTCAGTCATTACTGACCCTGCAGTGACTGCCTGGACGAATCCTTGCAGTTTTCAAGGCAATTGTTTTTCGGAAGTGGTTTGCCAGAGCCTCCTTCCTAGAGCAGAGCCCAGCTGGCGAGCGCAGGAGGCGGGATTTCCATTGCTTTGTGCCCTTTTTGGGCGAGCGCGGTTTCGCGCTTACCGGCAACTGGTCCCGTCTCTCTGTGCAAGGCGCTGCCAGCATTTTTCCTCCCACTGGAGTGAGAGTACCCATTTATCTACTCACATGAGTTTTCGACCTGTTGGGTTGACAGGAGCTAGGGGTGGGGGGAACAGGAGCTCACCCTGTTAACGTGAAGGCTGGACTCGAACCGCCGAAGCATCAACCATTTCTGGCCGGCAACTTTCAGCGTCATTAAGCCGCTGCGCCACCGTGTCCCCCTTTCATTGGGATTGGGTAATCTTAATTAACAAGGTAGGGAATTAAGCAGTTGTGTGTTTATAATATTTATCTAATTATTCTTTCTTTGGGGGAAGGGTGGCTTAAATCTTGAGTCAAATCAAGTTGTAGGACTTAGACTTGGTAAAATCTAAAGCAGGATTCATCCTAATACTTGGACAGATAAGTGCTTAGGCTGTAGATGGCTTTAAAAGCAATGACTAACATCCTAAATTTAGATTACAAGCATAATAGTAACCAGTACAGTTAATTAATATTAGCCTTATATCCTCCCTCTTTCTCATTTATCTGTGTAAGATGCAACAGTGCTGCATTTTACCCAAGATGAAATTCATAAGAGTTGTGAATAGCAGCTCCCACTATTGCAAAGAGATTACAAAGACATCTATAAACAGCCCTAAGCAATATCCATGCTGGAGCCTTTTCAGATGTGAGGCAGAAGCCAATTTCAACCATTAAGCTTATTTTAATCCACTACAGTCAGTTTCATTCACTTCTAGCCACTTTCATAATGCCTACACAAAACTCCCAACTTGATTTTCCTTGCCTATAATATATGCAGCTCAGAACTGAAACTAATAATATTATAACTTTGAAACACATTGTACTGGCACTATACAGAAGCTATAACTGCCCCCAAAATAATCATAAAACAGTCCAAGAAGAAATGAATTTTGAAGAAAACAGTATAATAAGGATAGGATATAAAGTATATATTGTGCTCCAGTGGTATTGCATTCCATTGGTGGGATATAATAGCCGGATAAATCCACCCATTAGTCTCTAGGAAAAGGCATATCAGCTGACATATAAACAGTAACTGATAAAAATAGATACTTAATACAGCCAATCAGAGATAAGAAGTGGTGACTTGTCAGCAGGCTGTCTTTTGAACAATTATTTAATTTACGTGAATTTTATGGAACAATTCTGTGATCTATTCAGAAGCATTTATAGCTCTACAGCTTCTGTGTATTTTATATATATTACTTGCAAAAATTCTATAATTCACTTAAAATACATAGTCCACTGGTCTCTATATCACTTATATCACCTAAAATCTCCTCATGAGAAGTAATAATAGCTCTGTACTGATTACTTCCATTTCCTTACCACCACAGAATTCACAGCAAAGATTCTGGAGTCATTTGCCAATTTACTGATTTATATTTATGTAAATGTTGAGTTGAACAGAATTTATAAAAAGGAGCTGCCACATGTTAAAACAAATACATTCAAAGCACTTTTCTTCAAAGAAAGTCAAGATGTGTCATTAATTTAAACACAAAAACTAAATGAAAAGAAGAGCCATATGAACTACAATTAAAACATATCCTGTAAAGAAAATATATTCTCATGACATTCCTGCTGAGAAAAGAATCCTTAAATACATATAAATATATGATTGTTTTTTTAAAAATACTGTTACTCTGAACACATTTACCTCAGTTAAAAAAATCTATACAAGCCAAAACACTTGAATCAGCTGTTTCAACCAAATGATCTACTGCAACTGACTGAAAACATATGAAACCAGCTAAAAGCAGTCTATATAGGACAAACTAAAACAAACTAAATAAATCTTAGTAAAGTGCAAAGCAGTTTGGAAATGGCTAAAGCAGCTAATCCCATAATTGGGAATGGGATTATAAAAGCTATACAGTATGTAGGGCAAAAACCTTTTCCTTGCCTCTCTCTTCCTTGGTGATAAAGGAATTGCAAGGGCCTATCTGTATCTGATTTATACAACAGCTTTGCATATTTCTGGTATGATTTTCCATATTTTGTGTAATTCTGCATAACATTAAGCATACAGCATATAACAAAATCGAAAATATTCATATAATGATATTCACAAAGCTGAGTGATGGGTTTCCTGATACAAAATGGTCTGCTACTATTTAAATGCAGAGCTCAACTTGTATTTAGCTGCAGATAAAACATACAAATGCTCAGATATTAAAATAAATCAAACATTGCAAAGTAGCACCAGTATGTATTTGTAGTACAACAGTTAATGTAAATAAGACATGAAAATCCATTCCTAAAATATATATAACTTTTTTTCTCCATCCCCTATACAATAATTTCACTGTTTTTTTTTTTAGAAAAGTGAGAATGTATACTTAATTAGCATTTTTAAACTATACATAAACTACTATGTATATCTTTTGATTTAAGCAGGTAAATAATAAATAAATAGATAATTCTTTCCAGGATATATATCTTCTCCACTCATGAAGGTAGCAATGGAAATTTAAAATATGCAAGTCATACACTAAATATCATAAATATTTAGTGCTACTAAATATCAAGAATATTTAGTGCTATTCTGTGCTATCATTTATTATTTTAAGGCAATAACTCAAGATTTTGATCTGAACCTGTAAGATTTGAAACTATTGATACTCCAGAAAGGCTATCTTCAAAGATATTCAAAATGACTGCCTCACAGTTGTGGAAAACCTATTAAAGATTCACCAATGTTCCAGGATCTAAGAATTTCCACAGTGGATATTATGCACATTTGAGGGTTTCATCATTTATTTTGTAACGGAATGTTATTAATGAAGAATAAAATGGAAGAGGAAATTCAGTACCAGTATAAGTTTCACAGACACAGCTCAAAAGACAAATGTGAACGTTTTCACAAGATACTGTAGTATCCTTTTATACAGTTTGGCACCCATAAATATTTAATACAGGAAAGAAAGCAGAATACATTCTAGCCCATGTTGTGTTATTCAGTTACGTTACAAATGTAATACCACAAATGATTCATATGTAAAAAATGTTCTTAAGCTAATAGGGAATATATTATTTTTTTAAATGAACTTTAATAAATAATATTTATCACTCTAAATTTGCCAGACAGACTTTGCAAAAAAATTAAATGTATGCTGGAATCTGTAGATGCAAGATCAATAACTAAATAACTAAATCCTACAGAGGTTCTACTCAGAAGATGATTGAAAATACTACAATCTAAATATTTTTTTTCAAATGCTCAAACATTTTATTCTAAAAAATCAGTCAATAATAATATAGTAGAAGCATTTGTTTTCCAGTGAAATTATTTATGACAAGCTTTAAAAAAGCCTACCATAGCTCCAGATTCAGTAACTATTTATGTCAGATAACTTTATATGATACTTCCAAGAAAAGTGAAATATATTGATGCAACTAGATGTATACTACAGACCCAGTTCTCTGTGCATCAGTTCAAGACTAATTGTCAATGGCATTTACTTTCAAATGTGTTGTGTCCTCTTCCAGATTGCTTTAACCCTGAGGAAACAACATCCATCATTCCATGATAAACATTCTGTAATTTTCCAGCTGTACAAGCTGCAGCCCTCAAATGCAAGTGAGATCATTCACCCAAATTTTTTGCATGGTATAGCAAAGAAATACATTTACCATTTTTCGGGTTCTTAAATATGAAACATGAGAAGATCCAGGGACCTCTGGAATAACATAAAACCTTCCAAAAGAATATGCTGGAGCTGTGGGACCAAAGAAGATACTCTATCTACCGAAAAAGTAGTGGTATTTTCAAGGTGCAGTTTTTGGTAAATTCTCCTATCAATAATCCTGGTCAACTATCCCTACAAAGGCTTTGCACACATTACACTCAAACCATAGTTTACTTAATTAAGCCAACTGCTTCAATTTGCACAATACAATGGACCATTATCTAACCACACTAGCTGGGTTAAACAACACCCTGCCCAAACTAAATTTCATCCTAGCCTAACCTAGCCTCCTGCAAGACCACAGACAGAATTTAGGAAGACAATTGCAATGGTGGCGCGCAGCTGCACTAACCAGCCTTGAAGGGTAGACGATCAAGGAAGGAGTTTGTCATGCGCATATTCAGCACGAAGGTTTGTATGGTGAGTCCAGACAAAATCCAGATAAACCTTCCACGCGAGCGCTCGCGCTCTCTCTCTCACACACACGTAGAGTCCTTCCACAGCACACACGCCTAGCAGACTCCAGGACCGGCTTTCCATGTCCAGGCGCTCTCCCTCCCTGCTCCCCCAGGCTCTCCCCACAACGCTTATCCTCACCTCCCTGCCCCACACGACAACCTTCCCTGCGTCAGCTGTCCAGCCACCCCCTTCCATCTTTGAACTTGCACTCCCACTCCCGCGCCTCCCTGCTGCAACATCCGTGCTTCGTCACCCACCAACCCCCAAAACCTTCCCTTCGCTGCCCAAGTCCCCGCCGCCCTCCTAGCCACGCAGAGCCCTTCTGCACGGACCGGCTTCCCGTGGTCCCTCCTCAAGCTCGGCTTCTCCCTCCATCTCGAGCCCATCCGCCCCACGGGCTCCTTGCACCCTACCCGTCTTTCCTCGCTGCCCTCAGCCCTCCGCCGCATATGTCACAGAGAGGGCGAAGACGGGCGGTCCAGTTACGCTTCCTGCAGCCATTACACGCGGCCTGCCCGTCTTACCTGTCAGCGGAGGCCGCGTCCTCCCCGCACACAGGCGCCCGGCCAGTTCCGCATCAACAGCACGGGGAGGAGCGAACCAAGACGCGGGAGGAGGGCGGGGATTGGGAGGCTGGGAACGAACCATTCAGCCGTTCCGAGGGGACGGAGCCGAGCAGGAAGACAGCGTGAAGCCCGAAGGGGCGGGAAGGGGCGTCACCGCCGGGGGCTTGAGTACCACGGCCAGCGCATCCGAAGGCCGAGCAGAGGCACCAGCCCCTTAATAATAAACCATGTCCCTCCCTAGTAGTCCAGTTGCTTTATAAATGTGCGAAGGCCAAATCCTACGTTTTTAAAAACAACCAAAGAATAGGACACTAAGTTTCAAAGGATGTCCCAAGAAGCTGGTTCTCACAGCCCAATTTTGAGGTATCATTCTTTTGAAAATATGCCACTTTAATATAGTATATAACTAACATCTTAAATTACAATTAAAAAAAAAAGTGGGGACAGGATGGAAGCAGTCATTCGTTTTCAAATTAATTTCTGTCCATTCATAGGTGTTGATGAAGTTCATATGTGCATTTTCAGCAGAAGAACAGTAAATTTTGATGCATTAAGTATGAGGCAGATTTTTCTTATTAGATTTTATTCTTTTATATAAACATTAACTTTTTTAAACGTAGTAGTTAGAAATATAGAATTAAACACAAGAAATTCCGTAATTGCAAAGGATTATTAAAATCTTATAAATTGTTGTATACATGCTTTCTAGGTTAAAGTCCAGTGGAAAGAGACTAATCTCATGTGCAAAATAATCATAAAGCTGACACCACAGATAAAGCACTTGCTATACTGTCAATAATTATATTGGTTCAAAGGCCTAAGCTCTAAACACATCTGCAGAGAAACCCAATTTAAATTCTGAAAGAAGCAAGCGCTATTAGTATGCCAAGAAATTTCAGATATAATTTCTGGTATCAGATATCCTGGCAAGTATGTTGGTGCATATTTTTCAAGTCATTTATTCCATTAACAACTATTCCAAGGAAAACATATTTGTGCCTAAATCCACTGACGTCTTAATAAGCTAAACTGTGAGGTTTAGGCTGTAAACACTAAACTCTTTATGAATATATGGGCCATCAAGAAATAATTGGACATGTTCAAGTTATGGATGGAAGGATATAAACCTGTCCTTCATATCCTTACTACACAAGAACCTTTTTGAATCACAAACATAAACTGGGTTCTATTCCTTCTTGAAGATATCCAAAGGCAACATTTAACAAATCTCCCACCTCAGGCATCCATCTAGGGAGGCAACTGACATAATGTGTATCATGATACCATGATGCAAAACCTGTGACTTATGTACTTGTATATAACATTGGGATGAACTATGCAAGGCCAGGATTGTACCACAATGCATGGGTCACCATTTTTGGCAAAGTGGTTTGTAGCAGATACCTGTATCTCCAACTAAACCGTTTTGTCAGAGAAGGAGAAAATTTGAAGTAAAGAACTAGTAGAGGAGAGATAAGAAAATGCTTAACCCTAATGGCCACTTTTTCATGTGATTCTTCTCTATTAGCTGTCATTCCAGATGAGGTTCCAAACATATATTTTATCTTGTAAAGACATCTAGAACTTCATAGGTAAAGAGACTTAGAGGACTAGAAAAACAATAATCAAGAAAAGGTTAATTCACTTACCCCTCCCTTCTGTACTCCAAACTGCCCTTCATAACACATTTAAACAACACAAATAATAATCAAGATTTTATTACACTGACCTCTGTCAGTATTTAGATTTGTCATTTAATGCAGGGATGAATAAAAGAGAAAGATATTAAACTTGATTACATATAAGATTATTACTCAGTAGAGTATATTTTGTACTATATAGACAACATACTGAGCTGCATTAATCTAGATTATGTGTATGTATGATGTACCTCTCCATATTCAAAGGAGTTTCATATAACAGATCATGTCTTCCTAGTTATTGTACGTATATCAGTAATGGCTTTATTTCTTGATGGGGGGTAGAGGACAGAAATATTAGAAAAGGTCCTAGGAGATTTCTATGGTATAGCTATCCTTCCAATCCAAAGAGTCGCTTCTGTAAAGTCTGCAAAATAGCACCTAAGCCACATATGTCCAGAGTCTATCCAGCTTTCTATTAATTGTTTTGAATGTCAACATGTTTTAACTACATTCAGCCCAGAGGATCAAAAAAAAAAAAGATATACAAGGAAGCTTGCTTCTGAAACTCCCAGGAAGATTCTATAAGTCTGGATGGTGTGGCCTTGAAATTAAATAGGAAAAAGGGGGTAAAAAAAAGTTCCTGGAAAATTATTAGGATGGATTCTTTTTCTCTTCCATGTGAGGTATTTCAGTTCCATTTCTGAAAAATAATGACTAAAACATCATCTGATCCATCTCATTTGTTTTCTATATATATTCCATCAGAGCAAAGAAATCAGAGTTTTCTCCGTTGCTTCAGTGCTTTTGATAAAGGAGAATAGTTCTTATTGGCAAAAGGTAATCGACGTAATAGCTCACTCTCCTTAGACAGTATAGTCATTCATTAACATCCCAGATCTCTGAAAGAAGCGGTGGCAGCTTTTTGTCCTGTAGCCGAAGAGCAAACACTTGTTCGGAATGAACACTACTTAAAGTCCGAAGACTGACCAGTTTCATTAACATCCGTGGGAACATTAGATGATCCTGTAAGATCATACACAAATGGACAAAGATATCAGAATGATCAAAAGTCGGTTCCTCTGTCTCACTTTTCTTACGCAGAATAAGATTAAAAACAATTTGCCTACCCTCAGGGTTATAACATTTTAAAGCATAGAACAGCAGAATAGCATTATGGACTGACCAAAGAGCCTCAAGTTCTATGCTATCACTACAGAATAACTTATTCTGAATAAATTATGGAAATTGTAGGCATATGCTATGCATGTGTTGCATTAGGTATCTGAATCTTAATATTTGCTCTCCAAAGACTCCCTGTACTTCCAATCCTTCAACTACCAATTTTTTTGTAAAAAAAAATGTCCCCCGCTGCCTCCACAGAACTACACTGTACCCCTTAGCATCTCTCACTAAAAGATATCCATGATCAAAAGTTCTAGTCAATAGCTCTAGTCTCTGAGTAAACACACATTCTCGGTTCTTTTTATTCAAAGAATTGAGTAAATGTAAAATGGCAAAGTAACAGCAGCACTGCAGGTAGAAAGTTCAGTTTCAGAAGAGCTGCACAATGCTTGGATTCAAAACCAAAAAGGTGACATGGAGTAGCGCCTGCCTGCAACTCCACGAGCAGCTGCTCGTTTCCTGCAGCAGCCCTCTGCAATTGCAACATGTTTCATGGGAAATATGCATTTGGTTTAAAGCATTGCAGATAGATAGCATTTGTGTACCCATAACTTTTGCTTTCAAATCTAGTGCGCTGCATAGTCCACATTTCAAATGTAAAGCACGTCCAGCTAAAAGAATTTCAGGTTCAGAAAAAATTGTAGAACAGCTGTTAGTCAGGATATGGCTACATATTTGTTGAATAACTCAGCCGTACTATGCAATCCATGGTGGTCAACTTGAAAGAGGTTCTGTTTTAATCAGATTCTTTCACACATGCACTGTTAGCAAATGCAGTCACTTTCGCAGTTTAGTCAAGACACTTACATTTGGTCTGTGAATACAAATGTATGAGTGAAGGGCTTCTACATAGGTATGCTGCAGCTTTTCGACCAGTGATTGATCTTGAACATTTGGCCGGTCTGTTAAGGAAATAGTTAAAGCATCATTTTTTAAATAAAAATATTTATTTGTCAAATTTATATGGCCGCCCATCTCACCCAAAGTGACTCTGGGCAGTGTACAATAAAACCAAGAATTAAAACATTTTGGAAACCCATTAAAACAATAAGCATGGATAAAACAAGACCATGAGAGAGAAGATGTTTACAGACTGTATAACCAGTGTGCAGGCTGCATGCTGGTTATACTGAACGTAAACATCTTCCCTCTGGCGGTCTTGTTCTATCCATGCTTATGAGAAGGTCCAGGGAGCCTGTTACCTTTTTTTTTTTAAAAAAAAGAAACACACAAGTAGCTGAATTAAAAGCGCTTCTGTGGTTAAACTGAAAAATCTTAGTGCCATGCATGTTTCCTCAGACTAGTCTACAACTCTCTAAGCACCTTATAGCTTAGAAATAGCCTATAGAATAGCTGCTTCAGGATCACATTTCCCCATCTGCTGTGATTTATCATTTTTTAAGAAAAAATAATTCAGAAAGAATTAGCATAGTTCAGCAAAAACACATCATGTTCAACAGCAAATAAGGAAATGGGGAGAGACAACAATAATATGCTGAATATTAAGCTATGCAAATTCAAATCTCTAAGACAGACGACTTTGAAGAAAATGATTCCAGCCCAAGCACTTTTATATGTACCACATCCACCATCTTGTCTGTTTTGATCCCTCCCTACAGATACCACTAGCCTTGAATTTAAGTATATCATAACACAACCAGCCCATCCAACCTCTTCCCCAAAAGTCCCAGCACCATCCTTCATCTGCTGCAGTGCAACACCACCAACATTCCCCTTCCTAGAATACCTATGCCCATAACATACATTGAACATGGTCTGTACCTGGACTAAGCACACATATTTTGGGTTCAGACAGAATATGTACGTTTTGGGTCAGGCATGAACCACCCAAACCTGGTTATTCCATGAACAGGACATTAGCACACAACCCTAATTGTTATCCATGTCAAAAACATTCCTTAGGACTAACATTTGGGCACCACTCTATGTATTACTTTATTTATGTATTATTTATCATATAAGTATGATTGATAAATAAATAAATAAATATTACGTGTTTCTTCTTGATAAGAGACCCTTTTTACATACATACAAATGCATGCATTCTGCTTTTGATTCAGCTCCCTCCCAGCTGGTTACCTGCAGAAAAAATGCTGATGGCAATTAAAAGTGCATACTCAGCATCACTGAGCTGCAGTTCTTTCATTCTCTTTGAAAATCCAAAGATGGGATTAATAAACTCAATTTGCAGGCCTGGGAAAAAAACAAAAAGTGATTTAGAAGTAGACACAATTGCTATACACTGCCAAACAAATTACATATGCAACTCTAGATGAGGATACAGGTAGTCCTTGTTTAGCGACCACAACTGGGATCCACAACTCAGCCATTAAGCAAAGTGGTTGGTAAGTGAAACCACAACTGTGCTTATGATCTTACTTCAGCTTTCCTTTGCTTTACAGGCCTGCAAAGGTCATAAATGCAAGGACTGGTCACAAAGTTACTTTTTCATCGCCAATGGAACTGTGAACAGTCGCTAAATTGAGGCAGTTGGTAAACAAGGACTACCTGTATTATTAGAAGGGAAAGTCCCAGTCCAATAGAACAGGATAATTCTTCTCCCTTAAGTTACTTCTGAGAACAGGCAATCTTTTTTATTGTATGGCCACATTTCCTGAGGACTAATCAGATACAGACACTGCCTGGGCTTGAAGCTAACCAAGATTGGGTCTGGTTAATGTTTGGATCCCCTTCATGGATCACTGCCTTGTCGTGGCGAAGGGGCTTGTGTAACTCAGTGAAGCCATGAGCTATACCGTGCAGGGCCACCCAAGACGGACAGGTCATGACAGAGAGTTCTGACAAAATGTGGTCCACTGGAGAAGGAAATGGCAACCCACTCCAGTATCCTTGCCAAGAAAACCCCATGGATAATGTTAAAAGGCTAAAAGATATGACGCCGGAAGATGAGCCCCTCAGGTCGGAAGGTGTCCAATATGCTACTGGGGAAGAGCGGAGGGCAATTCCAAGTAGCTCCAGAAAGAGTGAAGTGGCTGGGCCAAAGCCAAAAGGACGTTCAGCTGTGGATGTATCTGGCAGCGAAGAGAAGGTCCGATGCTGTAAAGAACAATATTGTATAGGTACGTGGAATGTAAGATCCATGAACCAAGGCAAGCTGGATGTGGTCAAACATGAGATGACAAGATTGAATGTCGACATCTTCGGAATCAGCGAATTGAAATGGACGGGAATGGGTGAATTTAATTCAGGTGACCATTATATCTACTACTGTGGGCAAGAAACCCTTAGAAGAAATGGAGTTGCACTCATAGTCAATAAGAGAGTGGGAAAGGCAGTAATGGGGTACAACCTCAAAAACGACAGAATGATCTCAGTGTGTATCCAAGGAAAACCATTCAACATCACGGTAATCCAAGTCTATGCCCCAACCACTGATGCCGAAGAAGCTGAAGTTGACCGGTTCTATGAAGACCTACAAGACCTTCTAGAACTAGCACCAAAAAAAGATGTCCTTTTCATCATAGGGGATTGGAATGCTAAAGTAGGAAGTCAAGGAGTAATCGGAATAACAGGCAAGTTTGGCCTTGGAGTACAAAATGAAGCAGGGCAAAGGCTAATAGAGTTCTGTCAAGAGAACAAGCTAGTCATAGCAAACACTCTTTTCCAACAACACAAGAGACGACTCTACACATGGACATCACCAGATGGTCAATACCGAAACCAGATTGATTACATACTTTGCAGCCAAAGATGGAGAAGCTCTATACAGACGGCAAAAACAAGACCAGGAGCTGACTGTGGCTCAGATCATGAGCTTCTGACTGCAAAATTTAGGCTTAAATTGAAGAATGTAGGGCAAACCACTAGACCACTCAGGTATGACTTAGATCATATTCCATGTGAGTACACAGTGAAGGTGATGAATAGATTTAGAGGATTAGATTTGGTAGACAGAGTGCCTGAAGAACTATGGATGGAGGTCTGTAACATTGTACAAGAGGCAGCAACTAAAACCATCCCAAAGAAAAAGAAATGCAAGAAAGCAAAATGGCTGTCTGATGAGGCTTTACAAATAGCTGTGGAAAGAAGGAATGCGAAAAGCAAGGGTGAAAGGGAAAGATATAAGCAACTGAATGCAGATTTCCAGAGAATAGCAAGGAGAGATAAGAAGGCCTTCTTAAATGAACAATGCAAAGAAATGGAAGAAAACAATAGAATGGGGAAGACTAGAGATCTCTTCAAGAAAATTGGAGATATCAAAGGAACGTTTACTGCAAAGATGGGCATGATAAAGGACAAAAAAGGCAGGGACCTAACAGAAGCAGAAGAGATTAAGAAGAGGTGGCAAGAATACACAGAAGAACTCTACAAGAAAGATCTTAATGTCCCTGATGTCCATGCTGGTGTGGTCACTGACCCTGAGCCAGACATCCTAGAGAGTGAAGTCAAGTGGGCCTTAGGAAGCATTGCTAACAACAAAGCTAGTGGAGATGACAGTATTCCAGCTGAGTTATTTAAAATACTAAAAGACGATGCTGTTAAAGTGCTGCACTCAATATGCCAGCAAGTTTGGAAAACGCAACAGTGGCCACGGGATTGGAAAAGGTCACTTTACGTTCCAATTCCAAAGAAGGGCAATGCCAAAGAATGCTCAAACTATCGCACAATTGCACTCATTTCACATGCTAGCAAGGTAATCCTACAAGCTAGGCTTCAGCAGTACGTGAACCGAGAACTACCGGATGTACAAGCTGGGTTTTGAAGAGGCAGAGGAACTAGAGATCAAATTGCCAACATTCGCTGGATCATGGAGAAAGCACGAGAGTTCCAGAAAAGCATCTACTTCTGCTTCATTGACTATGCAAAAGCCTTTGATTGTGTGGATCACAACAAACTGTGGCAAATTCTTAAAGAGATGGGGATACCAGACCACCTTACCTGTCTCCTGAGAAATTTGTATGCGGGCCAAGAAGCAACAGTTAGAACCAGTCATGGAACAACTGATTGGTTCAAAATAGGGAAAGGAGTACGACAAGGCTGTATACTGTCACCCTGCTTATTTAATCTATATGCAGAGTACATCATGAGAAATGCCAGGCTGGAAGAATCACAAGCCGGAATTAAGATTGCAGGGAGAAACATTGATAACCTCAGGTATGCAGACGATACCACCCTAATGGCAGAAAGTGAAGAAGAACTAAAGAGCCTCTTGATGAGGGTGAAAGAGGAGAGTGCGAAAGCTGGCTTGAAACTCAACATTAAAAAAACTAAGATCATGGCATCTGGACCCATCAATCCCTGGCAAATAGAAGGGGTAGAAATGGAAGCAGTAACAGACTTCATTTATTTGGGCTCCAAGATCACCGCAGACGGAGACTGCAGCCATGAAATTAAAAGACGCTTGCTCCTTGGGAGGAAAGCTATGGCAAACCTAGATAGCATATTAAAAAGCAGAGACGTCACCTTGCCGACAAAGATCCGCATAGTCAAAGCTATGGTTTTTCCAGTAGTAATGTATGGCTGTGAGAGCTGGACCATAAAGAAGGCTAAGTGCCAAAGAATTGATGCCTTTGAACTGTGGTGCTGGAGAAGACTCTTAAGAGTCCCCTGGACTGCTAGGAGGTCAAACCAGTCAATCTTAAAGGAAATCAACTCTGATTGCTCATTGGAAGGATCGATAATGAAGCTCAAGCTCAGATACTTTGGTCACCTAATGCGAAGAGAGGACTCTTTGGAAAAGACCCTGATGCTGGGAAAGATGGAAGGCAAAAGGAGAAGAGGACGGCAGAGGATGAGATGGCTAGATAGCATCACTGAAGCAATGAGCATGAAATTGAGCAAACTCAGGGAGGCAGTGAAAGATAGGAAGGCCTGGCACAATATGGTTCATGGGGTCACGAAGAGTCGGACACGACTTAACGACTGAACAACAACAACAAATGTTTGTATGGGACAATACCATGGAGCATCAGGACTATAGGCCAGAAGTTGAAATAACCTCCAAGGAGGCAATGGCAAACCACTTCCTTACTGCTATTAAGAAAACTGCATGGATGTGTCCATATGATTACCATGATTCAAGCTTAATTCAGGGACATCTTTACTTTGATTGATTGAGAGCCATATAACAATGATGGGAAGACCCAAACAAAACATGGTGGGACCTATTTCCTTCCTGTCTATGCACCCTTCTCTCAGCACTCTTCTTTCATTCTCCCCCACCCCCCCAAACACATGCACAGTAGGCTGCATGGAAAAGGATGTGTGAGGAGGTCTGACAAAAGGCTGCTGAAATTAACCTGGGAATTTTATATGGTTCAAAACCACAACTTCTCCACCCGAAATTAGGACATCTACTCTCTCTCTCTCTCTCTCTCTATATATATATATACCCTATATACTCTCAAATAAGTTGAGAATTTTAGGTGCCAAAATACACCCAAAAAATTGGGTTCAGCTTACTGGCGGATGGGTTTATCTGCAAGTATACACAGTAATATTTTTTTTAAATACCCATATATCCTGCATATACTCACATATAAGCTCATCCATGGATAATCTAACCCTCAATTTTTTAACCAAAGTAACCACGAAAAATGGATAATCCCACAGATAAGACAATTGTGAACAATTAAAACATATAAACATTTCAAGGGTGACTTATCCACGAGTGGCACATTTTTCATGGTATTTTGGTTAAAAATTCGAGGGTCAGCTTAGCCACAGATGAGCTTATATGCGAATATATACAGGGGGTGTGTGTGTGTGTACACACACACACACACACACACACACTCGCATACATACACACCCCTATATTCACAATGTCATAGATAGTCTGGGAATTTCAGATCAAGGAATCTACATAAAAGAAAAAAATACAGAGACGTTGTTTGCTGCCTGGACAGGCTAATATTCATTATTAGAGCACTGTACTTGAAAAAGTGTGAGCAGTTAAGAGGAAAAACTAATTATATACTTCCTGCCAATGCACTTGCAAAATTGTATGTATGTATATATGTATTTATTATACAATTATCCCACCTTTCTTTCAGAAACTCAGGGTATACACATAGCACAACCTTCTCCAATTTTTCCCCACAACAACAACCCTAAGGGGTTGACTGGATTGATAGTGACTGACCCAAAATCATCCAGTAAGCTTCCATGGCTAAGAGTTTTCTTGAACCTGGCTCTTCCCAGTCCCATGCAGCACCTTAACACCACACTGGGTCTCAGAGGGTCCAATCATGCCAGTTTGGTGTAGTGGTTAAGATGCTGGCTAGAAAGCAGGAGACTGTGAGTTCTAGGCCAGTCACTCTCTCTCAGCCCAACCCACCTCACAGGGTTGTTTTTGTGGGGAAAAATAGGAGGCAGGAGTATTAGATATGTTCACCAGCTTGAATTATATATAAAAAAGCAGGAAGGAGAAGGAGAAGGAGAAGAAGAGGAAGAAGCAGCAGCAGCAGCAGCAACATCTGTCTATCCCAAGTCCTTGGGACAATAAGTGGATAAAGATGCCAAATCCAGACTAAACAACTGACTGACTGTGTGACCAACAACACAACAACAACAATAATAATAATAATAATCTTCTACCACATATTTTGAAATTATGAAGCTATGTGTGATGACAGAGAAGTGGAAAGGAAGGAAAAGACTTTATGCTAGAAGTCTACTAGTACAACACTGAATTCCACCCATAATGTTCAGCTTTTTGGATAGCTATTTCATGTCCTCCAAAAATGATCCTGAAGGAAACCATGTATCTTCTAATCCATCCTAACTTTGTTTCTTATACAATTACTTGATTGCTATTTCCAAAAATTTTTGCCAAGTCACAGATTTCAGGTTGAGGATTAAGCCTATACACTCTTTCATAACAAAATTTTGATTTTACTTTTTAGAAAAGAAGCTGCCCTTAATATTGAACCATAATGCAGAGAGAACAAAATCTCCTTTATACTCTGAAACACGTTTAACTCACCAGCGTTGGAAAAATCATCCCGATTGTAACTCAAATCTTTCAAAAAGGTTATGCTTTCTGTTTCTGGATTGTAGCGCCTAGATGTCTCCAACAGCATCACCTTGAATATACACACACAACATACAAACCAAAACCAGACACAATTATAAGCCTGACAATAAAACCAATTAAAATGTCTTTGTACTCACAGTCCATATCATAAGTTATGAAATAAACTATGATACATCTGCTGCTTTTGATAACAGAAGAGATTAGCAAAAAGAATTTGTATCTTTGATACATCTGTTTTGCTTTGTTTTTCTTATTTATTTATGTTGTAAATTACCTTGAACGTTCAATAAGTATAGAAAATTGAGTCATAAAGTGAGTAAATAAATACACAACATACAAAAAAGATTTTTCTTGTCCTCTCCTTTCTCTCCTACACTCAAGTTTCTCCTAAGCTTTAGTGATTTCTCTGTGACTGATGCAGAGGCAACTTCATGAGTTAAAGCCCTTCTCATGACAACAGGGTGGGAGTCATTCAAATCTCAGGGGAAACCTCATCCAGAGGGCAGGTGCTGTGATAGAGAAGATGCACTTCCTGGGTACTGATAGATGACATTGTTTAATCTTAGGAACCTGGAGTATGCCAATCCTTTCAGCCCAAACTGGCCAGGCAGATACCATGGGAGATAGGTGGCCCCTCAAATAACTGGGCTGTATGTCATGTAGGGCACTATAGGTCATAACCAGCAACTTGAATTACATATGGAAGCAATCTGGCAACCAATGCGGTTTGCAGAGCAGAAGTGTCACATACAGTTGTATGCCATAACTGCCATAAAGGAAGGAAATGATGGTCAAACCCCGTTTTCTAAAATATACCCTGCTAACATTAGAAAACTTTAACTTAAAATTAATTGTTGGCTCATTAAGCATATGATTTTTAAAATGCTTTTGGTCCTAAAATTGTTGTATTCAAACGTTAATAAAAATAAAAAGCTTGTCTCCTTTGTCATTAGATGATGATACAAAAAGAAACTGCATATATGTTCCCGTTGTGTATGATAATGTTACTCCTTCGAAGAAAAGTGTAGGACTTACTTCTATTGTAGAAGTCTTCAGAAGAGCAATTTGGTCTTCTCTAGTGAGTTCCAAGAAGCCTGGCAACTGTTTTGCAAAGTCCACAATTTCCTGCACAGAAATGATGGCAAGCTCTGTGAAATGAGCAAAGCGCTGTTGTCTTGCTTCACGGTGAAGAGGATCTGAAATCTGAGGCCATGGCTGCAATTGAGTCACAAAGCCACAGAGAGAGAAAGAAGACTTTAATAACAGTAGAAAGAAAAAACAGAAAGTCCATTGAAATTAGTATTCCCATTCTCACACATTATCCCATAGCTCTCATACAAGTCTGATCTAAACAAAACTGTTATATCTGCTTAATAAGTTATAACTAGTTACCACACAACCCCTCAAGAACATGTTACATAGTCCTTTGGCACTGGCAATCCAGATGAGTCACTCCACTTCACACACAAGCAAGTTTCCACTAACCATCCTTTCAGGCCTTTGACCCCAACCACTGAAAGGTAAAAGCAAGCTCCTCTCAGTCTGTTAAGCAGAGCCCCTTGGGTCTCGGGAGACTATTAGAAAATGAATGCAGTGTCTGTTAAGAATGGGATATCACTCCACAAAGTTAACCAACATGTGAACTATACAAAATCAAAAGAAAGCTTTAGTGAAGGTAAGTGTGCGTCTACTTTCTCCCTCTGTTTTACAGTCCACCAAAATCGTGCTTTTACCGTCACTTTGAGTCTGTCTGTGAAAGACCGCTGATTACACTGTTGTTGAGCTGCAACAAGCTTTTCTATCATAACAAGCTGCTCTAGTGTCATTTTGGGAGGGGTGCTTGGAGGAGATGGTGGGTTCTGACGCATAGCTATCATCCGGGCTTGATCATCTTCCCGCTTCTTAAGCTTCTTCAGCTGGATCTGCTCTTCAGAGAGAACACCTAAATGTAGAGCACAGGGCAGATAGGAATCAATGATACCATGGCTACCAACCTAATCAAAGTACATAATCACATTTGCAAAACCTCAAAGACAATGTTTCAATGTTTTAGGCCAGAAACATGAAGTCTTGGTATTTCTTGTTTCTTACGTACCAAGCAGTTTAACTCTATATTCAAGGATGGTATTTACATTAACAATAGTTATAAAATCACTTGTCTTCTTTTAGCTCCTGTACACTGGCAGTTCATTTTCATGCACCAAAATAAATCAGAACACTGGTCACTTACTATGAAGGTTCCTTCCAGCTTGATTTATAGAGACCTAGAACAATGGATGGCTCTATTGCCCATGAAATGTTGGAATCACCTCATCTAACCTTGACAATTAATACTGCTGGTCTCACAGTCACCTGTCTGTTCTCTAGCCCTGTCCATGAATAAATTGTACATAATTTGCAGTGAGGAACCCAATCACACAGATAAGAAAAAAGAGAGGGAAAATATATCCTTGACCAGTCTCAAGGCTCTATTCTGGGGGCCAGATTAAGCCCAAGTGGCCAACTGCCTTTTCATCACTGAGGTTTATCCTACAAGAAAGGTGAAAAGGAACAACCACCCAGAGGGAACCTTCACATTAAGTCATCAAAATACCATTTAATGTCGTGTTTGGTGTGAAAAAGCACCTAACAAGAGATGCATGACAGTTTGTGACAGAGGAAGCATCACCTGCACAACTTAATATGGATGAGTATCCTAGTGACTCAAATAGAGAAAATGTCCAAGAAAAGCATTTGGTCAAACAGGTAAAATGGTGCAGGAAAGGATTCTGGGAAGACACTGATAGCAAATTTGACAGAAAACATTCTACATTCTAGACAGGCATTTTGTGAAAACATTATCAATTTAAACCAGAACTAAAAAGAACAAAAAATGAAAATTATTGTAGTCATTCGTACATACACTGACCTCAAAAAGAGTAACAAGGTTGTACACATGCTGCATAGAGATTCCAGATACTTAGGAGTATGATTATACTTATATTTGCCTGTCATAAGATTGTATACATTGATAAGCATGTTTAAAATAAGAATATTTTATGATTTGGGAGAATATGTTGTCATATAGTCCCATTTTTACCTTTGGTGAAACAGTCATGAATTACTAAATAACATACCCAAATCTAAGAAAAGTACAAAATGGAACTTGTGCAGGAGCCACTTCAATTATCCAAAATTGAAAGCTAATTCTAGGATGAATTGACCTATTAAACTCTTTTATAAAAACTTTAGTGAGCTGTTTATGTGAATATAATACAATACTAGCTTATTTTGTTATCCTATTTATTAGACTGGCCTGTATTATCCCATAATAGATTTGTGTTTTAATAAAAAGAAGGTGTTTTTTTCTGAAGATAAATACTGTGAATCTAAGACTCCAGTTTGATGCTGCACTTCAAATTCTAAATCTGTCCAGTGGTAAGCAAATGGCTTAGCTAAAATACACTCATGAACTGTTGTGATTACTAGGTGGGGTATCGATAACTGGGTCTTAAGAAGAAGGGCCACCTTTTGCAGGATCTGATTTCCAAAATGTGTCTGTTTTCTAACATATAATAAAAGTGTTAGGATTCGATCATGTGACTGGCAGGGGGTGTTTGTGAAGAACACAGCTGCCATGTGAAGTCTGCTGTTAGGTGGAACCCAGGCTGGTTTACCATTTAGTAACAGGGCTCAATACTTGGCCCTGTAATCACTTTGGAAGCTGTTGTACTCCATAAGCATAATTTAAGGCACTTGGCAAAGAGAACAATTTGGGATTTTTTCCATACTGAGACTGGAAAGAAGGAAACATTTAGGAAATCTATCTGGTAAATTAAAACATGCATTTTAAGGGCTCTGCGAATATCCAGTTCATGCTACATCCTATTAAAGGAATGTGAAAGACTAGGGTAGGAGCAGTGTAAGATGAGTTCTTACATTCAGTGAAAAAGTGAATTAATTTTCAGAATAGAGAGGTTCAGAATCCCTTTGAAACAAACAGAAGTGTTCACTAATTAAAAACAAAAAACAAAATAGCAGCTTGGATGTTGTCCCAGCCTAATCTGAGATAAATAGTTCAGTATTAATGTACTTAGATATTCTGAATTTAGTGAAAATTCAAATAAAAAACAATTTAAATAATTTAATGTAAGCATATTTTATTCAAACTGCTTGCTTTAATATATTATTTTATGGGCTGACTTGGGGTTCTGTGACAGACAGAGTACTGGCAATTTTATCATAAAATGTAGCTAAAGGAGCCATTTTGGTCCTACCTGTTCTCTCTCTGTACAGCAATATCTCCAGAATGATCCTTGATATTCCCATGCTTGGTACTTACATTGTTCTCGCATGCCTGCTTCATAGCACTTGCGCAACCGGCACTCCTGACATTTCCGGCGCATGTACATATCCATCTCACATCTGCCACTGTTCTTGCAGATATACTGGGCCCCTTTGATGACGCTACGTCGGAAAAAACCTTTGCAGCCCTCACAACTCAGGACATTGTAATGGAAGCCCGAGGCTTTGTCCCCACATACACTGCACACCTCGTTTCCAAGCATCTTAGGGGCTGGCCCCTTCTTCCTTTTCAGGGGAGGGTTTTCTATAAGCAGAGAAAAGGGAAGAAAGGAAAGACTCTGAAATTAGATCTGAAAATGAGAGAAAAGGAACTTCTCATAACGTACATATGCTAACAGTTCTTTCATATACAGTAAAAGTCCAACCTTGGAGAAACCTGAAACATTGTGCCTAGGTGCAATCAAAGGACATAAGGACTTCTGGTGAAAGAATGCATCCTCTAGTTATACTGTTCTAATAATACTTACCAATGGTACATCTATATGTTGTTGGGGTCATAGGACTATAATAGAGATAATTCGATTATTATAAAGAACAAGAATTACATCATCTCATAATATATAGGAACAATCATAGGTTAGAATTCTATTCCCATTCCATTAAATATCCCTTCAAATACAAAGCTAGAATATTGGAGAAAAGTTGAGCAATATATGTAGTCAATCAAGCAATTCCTCTTTCTTCCTACATATCTATTTAAAAAAGAATAAACAGCCATTTATATTAGACTCTGAGAGGACCTGGATATAAAAGCTTCCTAGCTTACAGACACAGAGAGAGGGTAGCTAAAGAAAATATTAGTTCTCATAATGTGGTTGTCCTAGTCTCTCTGTGGGTTGGACCCCAGAGATCAGCATGGCCTTTTCTGTCTGACTAGGAGAGCCTTTACCAGCCTGATGCCATATTAGCCAGAGAATTCTGGAAACTGATTTCAAGAGACTTCTGTTCCCACAATTCCCCAGCTAATATGGCTGTTGGCCTTGCTACTTGAGGATTATGAAAGTTAAAGTCCAACACACTTCTTGTACACTCATTTTCTTTTCATTTTCATTTTGCAGTTTCCTGAGTCAGTTTCATAGACTTTTGAAATCATGAATAATCCAGATTATCCACTATAAGCAGATGACTAGTACTCTTACCAGAATCAGAAATGCTTCTTTGCAACATCTTTCAAAAACTCAGAAAAGCCAAGCCAAATGCCTCCCTCACACACACACACACAAACTTTTCAGACTTTCTCACCAGTTTCTTTTCCTCTGCATCTTCCCATGGTTTTCCTTTATTTTTTTTTTCAAAACTAGACCCAAAAGATGTTCCATATTCAACTTCATTTATCATTATACTTCTTATCCTATACTGTACTGCTTGAAGGAAGATTGTTTTGTTTTTAATGCGCAGGAACATCTTTTAAAATTTCATGCAATCCATAGTACTGTGTAGAATTCCACCACATAGGACTATCACATGATTTCATTTAACATACAGATAATTTCTTATTGTGTTCAGAACATAAGAATTAAAACAAAAATGTAGTCTTACCTACAGGCTCAGAGGGAATCTCTGAGCCCTGGAAAAGTGCAAACACTTTTTCCTCCATGTTAAAAACACTTGTCTTCTTCCCATGGTTCTGTGTGACAAGCTGAGTGGGACCCATGATGGCTGTTTTACAGGGACTCACGTTTTTGTAATCTCTAAAGCATATTTATGACCCAGCTCAGTGTGTTTGCATGCAGTGTTACAATAACTTCATCAAATGGAGAAAAACAAAAGCTATAATAAAAGAAAAACACAATTCCTGAAGTTATTAGGAAGTCTTTTGTTTTCACACTATAACCCACAACAGTATCCACCTAGACTGCTGCCTTCTACAATGATTCATTCTCAAAGAATTACAGTCTTTCTCCTTTAAGTAGAATACACTTCTTTCTAATAAAACTCCATTTTTCTATTAGAAATATAAATATTATTTTATTTATAAATCATAAAATTCTTATATAATAAAATTCTTTATATAATAAAAATATTATGTTAATTATTTGTTGGTTTACAAGCCGCCTTTTATACAGGAGCTGATGAGAGTATAGATGGGCTGAGAGAGAAAGACTGGTCCAAAGTGATCCAAACAGCTGAAACAGCTGAGTGTGGACTAGAACATGGGCCTCCCTGGAGCAAAAGCATGTCAGCTAATAGTAATTTTTAAAATACTAATATTTCAACAAACAAAACATCACAGCTAATAAATCATCAAATTTGCACAACACTACATAATTATTAAAAAGCTTGTCTAAGACTGTCATAAGCAGCGTTCTCCAACTTGGTGCCCTCCAAATGTGCTGTGCTGTACTGGTGGGTAATATTGGGAACTGCAGCTCTAGTACTTCTGGAGGACATCAGTTTGGGAAGTTTGGATAAAAAGTGAAGAAGCCAGCCAAACTCCCCAAGAAGGCATTTTCAATGTTATTCATATATCTATTTTTCATTACTTGTATATCTCCACAAATGTACATCCTTAGGCAGATCACAAACCTAAGTCATAAAACAGTAAAGCCATAAAATTACTTCATACCATTAATTAAAAACAATCCAAAATTAAGATAGCATACTGCCCAAAAAATAAAACTCTATGGTTAGGAAGAAAGGGAGGGAGGGAAGGAAGGAAGGAAGATGCAAAACAGATCAGTTCCCTGAAAGCAAATGAGCCTTTGTATATTAAATATAACCTTCTCAAAGTCCTGGGTTCAGCTATTTTCACTATCATCATTCTTAGGACCCTGGAGGCAATAAAGGGAGTTCATTTGGTTTGCAGCAGCCTGCCTGATTGTGGCGGTCTCTTTACATGCCGAAGTAAAACTTCCATAATCTCCAATCTAGTACAGAATCAGAGTAATGAGAGTTACAGTACCTCGGTAGAGAAGCTGCGTTAGAGAACAATTGCTGAACGGTGGTGTGAGATATTTAACCAAACTTCCTTATTTAAAAGAAAAGATTCAAAGAAGCTCTAGATACATTAAATGAGGAAAGGGTTTAATTCCTCCACCTAGAAATCTGAAAAGATTCAGTTTGGTCTTTCACTGCTGTCAGCTCAGTAATTAAGCAACCCTGGTGCAAAGTAGCACTGAAGGGCAGAATATGCCAGGAAACAGGGTGTTATCGCCAGACAGCTGGAGCCAACAAAAAGGATATGGATGTTTGACTAAGGGGATTTCAAAACTGACATGTCATCAATCACATGTAGAGGCCAAAGCCAGCAGCAAAAGTGAAACTTCTTGCGAGCACAGTTTTTGACAGGGTAAGAATTTGAGGTTGTCATTTAGAGCTGGGGAAGTTGTAGTGAATCTCTGAAGCAGGAGACAGGCAATAGTCAAAAGTGGACAGCACTCTTGCGGTGATTGCAATGAACTTGATATATGTTGGCTTAACTTGACAATAACAGCTTCTATTTTAAAATGCTTCTAAATTCCATTTTAAGAAGCTGCAATAACCAGCTAGTCTCATCTGATGTATTTATTTCCCTGTCATCTTGCCAGGGTCTCTTTCTTGTCTCATTCATCGCTATTTCATGAACCTTAAATACCTGAATGGGAAAATCAATTCCACATTGTCAATTATTCAATTAAGTAAAAGAATATTGTTCCTGCTGCAATCCCCAGGCACTTCCTATGTCTTTTGGTCTTCATATGCGACAACCAGGAGCAGGTGGCAGCTGTGGCTAGGAGGGCCTTTGCTCAACTTCGTGTTGTGCACTAGTTGCACCAGGAAGCCTTTTTCTCAGTCACTCATGCCCTGGTCATCTCCAATATGGACTACTGCAATGCGCTCTACACTTGAAAGGTATTTGGAAGCTGCAGCTGGTGCAGAATGTGGCAGTGTGGGCAGTTATGGGCACCCTTAGAACTGTGCATGGAGCACCTCTGCTGCGCAAGCTGCATTGGGTGCCAATTTGCTTCTGGGTCCAATTCAAGGTGTTGGTTATCACTTTTAAAGCCTTTCATGGCATGGGCCCAGGTTACCTGGTTACCGTCTCATCCAAATTACACCCCACCCGGTCTGGCAGGAAGGGCATGCAACGGACCCCGTCAGCCAAAGAATTTTGACTGGCAGGGTCTCGGAGGAGAGCCTTGTCTGCCGTTGCTCCCACCTCTGGAACTTCTTGCCCCCTGAGGTGAGATTAGCCTCCTCTCTGCAGGCCTTCCTGAAGGGCATCAAGACCTGGCCCTGTCAACTTGCATGGGCACCCACTGGGGGTTCGCAGCACTGGGGGTGACTGGTAGCTTGAGGATGTTCTCTCTGCCTTTTTTAACTTTTTAGCTTTGTATATGTTTGTAAAGATTGTTATAGTTCTTTTTTACTTGTAAGCCACCTAGAGTCACTTATATAGTGAGATGGGCGGCATATAAATTTGATTAATAAATAAATAAAAATCTTGTCTGATTTTTTTTTTCCTTTACTGACTTACAGCTACACTTAAATGTCAGTCTCACTGTCAAGGTAATTATCTAATCAGTTACTGCATGAGAGTCCAATTATTAAGAAGAATTGATGCATGTTGCCTACTGAATATCAGGTCCATTCTAACATATTCCCCATTTTTCTCAAGCTGCAGAGAAAATGATTGTATATGATGGGGAGAGACAAATCTGGGGGAGAGAAGAAAGAGAGCTGAATAATCTGGTAATCAGTAACCATCAAGCTCAACATTTTCATGTACCTCTTGGAGCTTTAAAAAACCTCTTCCATTGCTTCTTCCAACTATTACTGCAGCACTGAATTATAGCAGTACAGTTGCCAAAAAGCAGTACATATGCAGCTTCCCCCTATTTTAAAGCACACTGCATGAAGAAAACTCTAACCCTGCCCCAAAAAACCAGAAACCCACTCCCTATGTTTAAGGTGATGTGCACCCCTTCCCCCCAGTCTTTGTGATTTCTTTGCTCAGCACAGTTTCACCTTTCCCCCAAACATTAAATTTAGCTCCTGGCCACAAAAACATGACCCACTCCTGATCTTTCTTGGAAGACTATACAGCCTTAAGAGGAAAAACACACACACACACACACACACACACACACACAGAAAAATAGCATCCCAATAAACACATGAGAAATCAGCAAAAAGCATATAGTTCACATGCTCTCTCTCTCTCTCTCTCTCTCACACACACACACACACACACCAAGCATATTTTAGGGTTAACAAGTCTGGCTTGCAAAACTCTGAACAAGGGCTAGGTGACAGCAAAGAAATACAGAAATGCGAACTCTTTGCCGTTCTCTTGTGGTTGTCTCAATTTGTGCAACCCCGATCTGGTAGCCTTTGCAGATCTGAAAAAGTAGTCAATGCTTTCTCAACTTCAGATGGGTAATAACCTTTCTTTGCTTCTTCTGTCCAAAGGAACGTAACTAAGAGAAAAATGTCTAAAATACTGCATACTGATTTTACTTGTGGATCCATAGCAGTTTCAAACACATAATGATTCTCTAGTCAAAAAGTTCCCAAATGAGGAATGTGCATGACTATGGTAAACTTTGAAATCAAAGACTGTGTTATGTTAAAAAAATATAAGGGATCATTTTGGTCCATTATAGCATGAAATATTTGCAAAGGAAGAAAATATGTTAGAGACTCAGCAAATCTAAAAGAGATCTTCGATGGGAAGCATGAAAAAAATGAAGTCGGAATAATCTTCACCTTCAAGTCATTTATGTATTTGTTTTCTTGTTATACCATAATCAGAAACCAATTCCCAATAGCTTGCAATATAAATAAAACCACAAAAACAAAAATATAAAACAATATTGTAAATCAACACAGGTACCAACCCCCAATCTCAATTATGGGAACAAATCAACCTTGAAGGACCTAAAGAAAAAGTATGTTTTCACAACCTTTTGAAACAATGCCAGGGTAGGTGCCAACTGAATCTCCTGGCCCTTACCCCTCTCACCCACCTATGTGGAGAATGTTAAAGACCCCCACTCAAGATAAGCATGCAGAACAGGCCAATTCCACATGCAGAAGGCAAGAACTGAATGCATAGGACATCCAGCATATAATGATGGTTGGCTGGTGCCAGAATAAATTAAAATCAGACTGAGTTAGGAAATCATCATTTGAAGGGCCTTTTTATGTACTATTAATAAATCCAGAGCTTTACTGCTATACTAGTCTGAGAAATACAGAAACTGAATATGGTTGGAAAGATCTAAAGACCACTGGAAACAGATTATTGCCTAGCTAAAAAATTATAAAATTTTCTTTGTCAGAAATGTGTAGGTTTTGGACCAGATCAAATGAACAAGTTTTTTTTTAGTGGGATCACTATAACTTAAAAACCATCAAGCTGCTTACGTAACGTTTTAAGTTGGATAAAAAGACGTATAGATTTGTTAATGAAATAACTTATTTTGAGACTCAACTCTGTATAAATAATGAGCATGTTATTGCTAAAATGTATAAGATGTTGTTACAGAGGAATTTAGAAGATGAACAAGTCAAGGATTGTATGATTAAATGGGCTAAAAACTTTGGATACAATAATATTGGAACAATGGGAAAATATGTGGAACAAAGGTTTGAAATTTACGTTGAATTATAACTTAAAAAAGAATTTTTATAAAATGATGCACCGCTGGTATTTAACTCCTGCTAAGTTATCAAAAACGTATACTGGTATAACAAATGTTTGTTGGAAATGTTCACAGGGTGAAGGAACCTTTTATCATCTTTGGTGGACTTGTGAAAAGGCTAAAAAATTTTGGGACGAGATATGCATTGCTATTCAAAAAATTCTTAAAGTGTATATTCAAAAAAACCCAGAATTGTTCCTACTGGGTTTGATGGAGAAAGGATTGAAGAAACAATATGGATCTTTGCTTCTATATACGATCACAGCTGCAAGACTGTTATATGCACAAAGATGGAAAGACTCACCTACAGTGGAAGAGTGGATTATTAAACTAATGGACTTGGCTCAAATGGTGAAGCTAACAGCCTTAATAAGAGATAATACTGTTTCTAAATTTGTCTCCTCATGGCAACCCTTCCTAGATTACATGCTTGGGCTGGGAAAAAAATGAAGCTTTGATTGTGGGATTTAATGATTAGATGGTTTGTGTTGATAGAAATAATGTGAATTAGGATTAAATAGTGGTAAGAGATTAATTTTTTTTAATTTGTACTTATATCTGTATTGGAGATAGTCGGAAGTCACTTTCTGTTTCATCTTTCTACTTGATCTCACTATTGTAGTGTTTGTCTTTTTCTTTTAGTTCTATCTTCTCTCTCTCCTATACTTTCTGATTTGTATTTTAATTGTACTTTTTATATATCTTAATAAAAGTTTTGATTAAAAAAACTGCTTACATACAATTTTTTTAAATTTTTTTTATCCCGCCTTTATTTTTTATTTTTTAATAAAAAACTCAAGGTGGCGAACATACCTAATACTCCTTTCTCCTTTCCCCCCCCCCCACAACAACCACCCTGTGAGGTGAGCTGGGCTGAGAGAGAGTGACTGGCCCAAAGTCACCCAGCCTGCTTTCATGCCAAAGGCAGGACTAGAACTCACAGTCTCCTGGTTTCTAGCCTTAACCACTAGACCAAACTGGCTGTCTTTTTAATCTAAATTTAAATCTAATCTAGCAAAGATTTTTCCAACAACCAAAAATTAAACACTGTTGTAAGATTTCAAATGCTTGCAAGATATTCAAGTCCCCTTTTATATATTCTGTGTCAAGTGATAGGCAAATTAGTATCCCTCAAATGTTAATTAAAAGCTATCTAGCAACAGAATGGCTAGGTCTCTTTCTAAAGAACCAAACAATAAGAGTTCAGAGGCTGGAAGAAAATGACCTTTTATCTCATGATCCTATCTGTTATTAAGCACAACCAGA
This sequence comes from Liasis olivaceus, assembly GCA_030867105.1. Lineage (NCBI taxonomy): Eukaryota > Metazoa > Chordata > Lepidosauria > Squamata > Pythonidae > Liasis > Liasis olivaceus. The sequence goes on from CM061349.1 coordinate 69,464,089, forward strand.
GTCTTGCTTGCTACAATATCTAAAAGAGAATTTGCTTTAATTATACTGTGAAAATAAATTCTTTCCTGAAATATTATGAAAACTAATTCAAATGTTTAACAGTCAAGGTAATAAGAAGAGAGGTTTAGAGATAGAATGGTGCCTACCCAGTTTAAATTCCTTTGATCCAATGATCCAATTAATAATATCTGTATGCTGGAAACTTGTGTGCTGTCTCATCAGTTGTTGTCAGTGCCAGTTCCAAATGCAAAACAATAGATTATTAGTCAATCCTTCCTTTCAAAAAGGCAATGAGAATGTATGGCAAACCCCATGGGGAAGTACATGTAGGTGAAAGGCTGACGAAAGCATAATATTCCCTGGGCTGTGGTCACATTCATGTTTCAGTTCAGGCACCAAGTACTTCCAAGATATGTTGGCACCAGGCCTTACCCCCTTGCCCTCTGTAGAATCAGCTGAACAACGCAGCAGTCAAATGTCCCAAGTCCAACTCCTTCTGCTCCTTCAGACATAAAGTGCTGTTATCAAACAAATCAAACCAAACCAAACCAAACAATATCATCCTGTGGTCACCATTTGAATGCATAACCACAAAGAGGTTATCTCCCTTCTCTACCAGAACAAGAATTAAGTTCTTTCTTCCTGCGACAAGAACTTCTATTACACTATTACCATCTCTGTATTTATTTTCTAGTATGTTTATGTATGTATGTATGTATGTATGTACACACACATGCACACACACATATCTATGATCCTCCCCACCCATTACATTTTTAAGCTATATGAGCTTGCTTTCTCAAGAAAAGCCCCTCCTTTCCTTTCTAAACTGTTCCTTTCTGCCCAACTGCTTTTCTCCCAAGAATTAAAAAGATCCAGGCCCCACAGAAGCTGCGCTTATATTACACACTGAAATACTAATTAGCCAATTCCATTTTAGTAATTCATGCAAACAGAACCCTGTACTGTAGAGAGCTTAGGGTGCTATACAAATTCAAGCAATTGGAACAACTGAACAAACTGTAATTAAGCTAAGAATAGATAATGAAGATAGATTTGCATAATTCAGCAAACAAAAAGAGACAAGATTGTCTTAAAATTATTCTCCCCTCTTCCAAGGCTGTGAGCAAGGTCTATATACAAATTCAACACTCATGAGCAAAATGCACGTGGACTGTAAGTCCAAAATTCACTGGACAACCAAATAAAACTTGACTTTGACAAGCCTCTCAAATTGAGCAATTCTTGGAAAAAGTCAGAGAGATTAAGCAGTCCTTTTTTCCTCACTATTATTGTTTTCTGCTCCTCGTAATCTTAATCTCACTTTTGTCTTTTCCCAGGAAAAGGTCTCCCAACCAGTTGGCCTTTTTGGTCAACATTCTTATTCCTGTACTCTGCAGAGTCCAAAAAAGAAAAAAAACCTCTTACATTTTTTTTTAATGTAAGCACAGCAGCAAAGTAATGCTCAGTATAATTTAGTATATAATTCAGACAGAACTGCAATGAGACCAAGTAATGCATAGTGGAGTATGTGCCAGAATCCTCTGCTGCATTCAGCATGTCTTTAGAGCAATGTTTCTCTATTCTGGGAGTTGAAGTCCACATATCTTAAAGTTGCCAAGGTTGAGAAACACTGCTTTAGAGAGTAATTGCTTGAAGATTCCTCTGCAGATGAGACAATGATTCCTACCATATCACAACCACTGCAGAATCAAACCGTCCCACTGCAGAATCAAACCTGAACGAGAGTAAAACCATTCACTTATCCTCTTGGACAAACTCACCCAGGGCAGTATAAAAACTGTTTTCCAGAACTGGAAGAAAGGGGACATGGGGAGTAACTGTCCCTCAATTCACAAAAGTTGGGAGCAGCTCACAAGCAGACATGTTGCCTCCATCTCTGAGACAGAAACATCTAAAGAACCTGATTTTTTTACAATCTGAATCATCACTGATTTGCTGGATCCCCTGTGAGAGGTACAAGCAGCTAATGATCTGAAATGCAGAGTTTTTGCTGTATTTGGTAGCACTCAATGTAGTACATATTCCCTGAAGGTAAAAAGTTTGTCAACCATTGAATAGCTCATAACAGATGGTTACAGATTTAGACAACCTGTAGATCTCCTTGCAGAGTTGCTTTTGCTTATAGAAACAATGTGACATGCACATCAGTAGGAATCCACACCCCTATTTTCAAGTCTGCACATCTGCCAAGCTCTAGGATGCTTAGAGGTAATTCACAAAAATTTTCTAGCTTATGTGATTAGTCTAGTTTGTGGGCACTGGTGAGGAATAAGCCATGGTTCTGGTAGGTATACATGTATCCCACCAGATCATTTTCTGACAAAGTACAACACAGAATCTGAATATCCCACAGTGCTGCCATAGCTAAAAAAATAGAATGTAGCCAACCCTATCCCACAGTGTGCTCTTTAAAGAGAGAAAACACAATGAGATATTACAATTAAGTGGAACTGCGAATAGGAGTAGACTCAGCTTTCTTATCCCTGCCCTTCTCTTTCAAAGTATTTCCTCAACAAGTGACTTTAGTGGAGGGTTTATGTAGCAAAAAAGAAGGAAAAGCATGGAAACATGGGCAACTGAACAGAATTTCAAAAAATCCTTTAGTTGTCTAAGACAAAATGGGCCAGCCAACTATTTTTCTGAAAAAGGTGCTATATTTAAAATATGTATTTCATCTTGTACTTAAGACTCCAAAATGGAAGTTTAAACCTCCTGAAGTAACTCACTCTTAAGTGCCCACCAAATGTGTTGGAATATAACCCACACAATCTTGAACCTACATCAGGCATACCATATTTGGGCTGCAAAAGTCTGGATAACCACTGCATGGCAGCAAAGAATTACTGTTTTCTGTAGCTCTCTGCTGTCATCTATCCATGGTCCAGATACAGTATTTGCAGCTCAAAATATGGTATGATCCTACTCAATAGGTCATTAATCATTGCTGGCTGAGGATCAGAGCTATAGTATATCACAACAAGAAGGCCTCAGGATGAGTGAGATTTAAAAATTTAAATTACAATCTCCCAGGTAAAAGGTAAGTCATCAACACATTTGTGAAGAGTAATAAGTGCAATTTCTTTGCAAAGACATTATAAAGCTAAAATTACCTAATAGTAGATGAAACCATGCTCACTTCTTTGCACTAACAGGCTGGTGCCATCCTGACTTTTTTGCACTAGTCAATTCCTCTTATTTTTGTACTGATCAGCAATATTTTTCATATGTTTCTTAAAAGTTTTATTCACTTCCTCTAAGGATTGGCCATAGGGAAGCTAAATGTTCTCACAGTATGTCTCTCAGTTCTTCCTCTTGATCTTGCCAGTGGACTTTTCCTCATCTTAGCCCTCTACCCTATCAATATTTAGAAGATGAGGTCTGACATTTTCTGGGATGGGCCACACTTGCCTTCCAAGTGGTGCTATAGTCCAAAAGTAGTAAGTAAAGCCATGACAAAAATTGGATTAGTTTTTATTTCATTTACATTTCAATGTAATTAATGTTAAAGAGAGTTAATAAAAATATCCTCTAATAATATAGTTAATCAGTTCCTTTCCTGTCATATGAAAATATAAATTGATTGCAACTTTTGGAGTTGCCATACCCAAGACATTTGTGGACCGCACGTGGTCCTGAGATGCCAGATGATGCATCTCCAGTTAGAAGGAGCAATTTGTTTTCCCCTTTTATGATTTAAGAGTAGAGTGAAAACATTTTGGAGGAAAGGTAATTCTAGAAATGAAAGATCTTCTAATATTAAACAACTAGGAGTATGTTGATTATGTACAGTAGTACAATTCTACATGGCCAAATTGTATGAAATTATCGCAATTATAAAACCATCCTCTTTCCCTGGCCACCTCACTTTGTTTATTGTTTAATAAATGCATATGCCTTCCAGGCCAATAGTTTCAGGCAGCTCATAAGAATGCATATATAATACACAAAATGTTAAAACTATTTAACATTCTAAGGCAGCTCCAACACTAAAGCCTCTAAAAAAACTTAAAGAGACGGCACAATAGATCCTGTGAAATCACTCAGAGAGAACTTCACTTTGCCATGCAGTGGGTAGGAAAGGGTCACTGTACATAATCACCAGAGTACTGAATAAGGAGAGGGGTGACGTGGCTTTCAAAACCCACTAAACTATGAAGGCTGTACATTTTCTCTTAGCTTAACCCAGAATGCTGTTGGGAAGTTAAAACTCAGAGCGAAGACCAAAATGACACCGGCTCGCTCTTGTTCCTCACACAGAAAATGACAAGACTGAATGTTTTTTCACTCCAGGGTTCATTTACATTTTAAGAGATCTGTTTTTATTCCTTTATGCTATTTCAAATGAATGTATATGATTTCTTTTCCTGGTATGGTCATCTCTGAAGATTTTCACAACATAAAACTGCATGAAACTAACAGAACAGAGGTGACACAATCGATGCATGGCACAAAGTTAAACATGATATCCTTCTGCAAATCTGAATGCACTCTTGCTATTTCTGAGCGGTTCACAGGAGAATACGAAAACTAGGCACTCCAGGTCAAATGTATGTTTCAGTTAACCACTAAGTGAACAGTGGGTGCAGAAGGTTGGACATCCTTTCCGTCAGTATTGTTTAACACCTCCTTTGGCAAAAATAAGAGTTCATATAACCAGCTGAGTTTTTTTCTATTCTTGTTTTTGGAATGTATAACTTTCATTTCCTAATACTGTTTCTCAGGGTTAAAATTGTTACTGTCTTTAGAGATTTGCACCACATAAATTGCCATTCATCAGAACTGCTGTTGCCTTTAGAACAGTGATGGATAAGCCTAACTGTAACAACCGTGCTACGTGAGCTGCACTGGTTGCTAGTTGACTTCTGGGTGCAATTCAAGGTGTTACGTGGCACAGCTATTTGAGGGACAGCCTGTCCCCCATACTGGCTGCCTGTCCTGTGTGCTCCGAGTCAGCTTCCTTCAGGTCCTGTTGATTAATCAATGTCATCCAACAGGACCTGGGAGGTGGGCCTTCTCTGTCATAGCACCTGCCCTTAGGAGTAGCATCCATCCAGAGATTTGCACGGCCTCCATCTTCCCCTCTTTCAAGCAAAAAACATGATGTTTTCCCCAGACCTTGGCTCAGGGTATTTGGGCAGGGCCCTTGAAGTTGGGGGTTATGTGGAAGGATGTTGTGTTGTTCTCTAGAATGACAGTTGTTCCCTTTATATAAGTTGTTTCATTTAACTTGATAAAGTCAATCGGATTTCTTCTGGAGTTGAGCAGACTAGAAATTCAATAAATAAATAATTTTATAGACTTCCCCTGCTTAGTAAAAGTGAATGATACTTGTTTCAAAATGTTCAGACAATGCTTAGAAGAGTCCACGGTGGAATCACAACCTGAGAGTTTCGAAGAGTCAGAATATTTGTTTACCCATGGAACTGTTGTTTCCTGGCTAACTGTAAACCTAACAAATGGAGGCTCCAACATCTTCATTTCTTATAAAATGCTGTAGCTAAAGCCAGGTCATTGCATAAGAAAAGTCTTGGGAACGTACGTATTGGGCTGCCATCTTAACGGCCTTTGGAAGGAAGTCCCATCTTCTGGCATAACTAGAAGCCAGCTTTTTAAAATGGATACATCTTTTTCTAGGCTTACACAGCTTCTTCAGAAGCTGCTCTCAGTTTTGTGTGCACACATTGTCACTTGCTTCAATGGGAAAAATGAAAACTCAACTCCTGTGAACTTCCTGAACACATCCATGTTGTTTTCTCGGCCACCACATGAAAAAAGATTTGCCACAGCTTTACCATGCAGATTATGGGAATTAAGTTGCAGAAACGAGGCATCTATGTTTAATGGCAAAGAAATCTTTGCATCAAAACGGTATTCATATGACGACTTGGCCTGAGCCAAGCTCTAGTATATCAATTTTGTAAGAATCGTAATTTTAATGGAATTTGGGTACCAAAGAAACAGAGAACACAGATGCCTAAATTTATTTTTCCTAATATGCTAGGCTGCAATAATGCTAAAAATAATTATAAGAATATGAAATTATTAATCAAGTACAGTAAGGACTATTAGGTCTACAGCAACTTGAGTTCCCACATGTTTTGGACTACAGTTCCTACTAGCTCCAAACAGTATGGCTAATGTCAGAGTAATACACTTTGTAGATCAAATGTTCTTTACACATCAAGATCAGGAAAGATTGTCCTAAAGACTTTGTAAACAGAATGTAGAGACCATGTATTTCTGGTCTTTCAGTCTTGCAGATTTTCTGTAGCTTACAAAATTCTGTTTGTTCTTCGTTAAGATAATGACTGGAGCTTCACAAAGGATGAAAAGTAAGCCAATTGCATGGCAACATCCATAGCCCAAGCCTTTTCTTCTTACCTATTGCTTGCAGGTTATTATTTCTCTTCTTCAGTGCCAACTACTTGCATCTTTGTTTCACTCTCACCCCCTATGACCCATTGACCCAATGCCTGGTGAATAGTACACTACAGAAAAATTTGATATTGTTTTTAGATCCCAGAAGGTTTAGTATTAACTTCCCACCTGGCCTCTTACTTGAGAGAATGATTTCACTGATTACTTAATTATTCTGAACTTCTCTCTCAGTTCAAATAGCAGTTGTTTGAATACAAGAGAAATGATATATTCGCTTAAGTGTCTGAAGGCCAGTAAATAGATGACATCAAGGATTTGGCACAACCAACAATTACCTACATGGAGTTCCTCACTTAGCGATTGAATTTTGTTATTGTCACAAAATTCCTTCATGTCCTGAAGTAAGGCTTTCTCAAGCTGAGTGAGATGAGCAGTGACTAAATCTGAAATATTAAATAAATAAATAAGCAAGCAAGCAAGCTGATCAAGACTATACAGTGCTAATTAAAGGATGGCTTTGATGTTTGTACACAAGGTCTTGAGTAACAAACAGGACATAAGCAAACAATTTCTACCAACAAACTAGGAGTTTATTATTTTCACTACCAGAATTCTTTCTTATTCCTGACTTGACTGCACTGCAGAATCCCTAATTTCCTCTGCTTGTTACTCTTACTCCTTATGTGTTTCTGTGCAACTTCTTCCATTTCCCTCAGTCTTGTCATAGCCCCAAATCTTGTGTTACCATTTTTTAATTTTAATTTTAATTTTATTTATTTATTTATTAAATCTGTATGTCACCCAACTCCCAACCCCAACTTCAGCTAAACTCAGAAAGCATGGCCAGATGAGATAATTCTACAATCTTTATTGTAAGGTTATATTAACAGAATCTTGCAAGTCTAAAAGTACATTCCTCCGCCCCGTCCCCTTTTCAGCTGAAGAAACTAGGGAGGGTTCCTTCTGAGCCACTTGCCTCGCCCACATTCCTGCTGCAAGCTAAGTTCCCTTTTATCTGACCGTTCCCTTGGCTGCGTCGCTTCTCCCCGTCCCTCAAGGTCATTCCCACACACCATTTCATCCTTTATCAGAGACCTTTCTGTGCAGTTGAAGAAAAAGATAAAATAGTTTGTTAAAATTTATCAATCAATGATTAGAAATTTTTTTAAAAATTTGTACTGTGGTACAAAGAACAATCATTTTAAGAGCTGCTCCCACAAAGCTACTAAAGTAGGCATAGTGGCACAGTAGATCCCACAGGGCAGAAGCTGCAGGTCTCAAACCTCCTTTCCCAGAGACCCTAAACTCTGCCTTCCACTTTCATGTAGCAGCTTGGTAGTTAAGACAGCCACTAGCTATCTTCCAAAGAGTAACTTGCCTGACATCATCTTCCCTAATTCTAGCCTGTTGAGAGAAACAGGGCTCCCACAACCTGTACTGCCCTTCTGGCAAATAAAATGGAAAAATGGAAAAATGAAATGCTTTCTATAATACAACTGCCTGGTCTTATAGTGTAAAGGTGTGCGACTAATGGTTTTAGCCCTTCCTCCCCCGTATTGGAAATAATCAGTCTGACAAAAGATAAAACTAGAATGTATTTTTAAAAGGTAACTCAAAAGTTCTTATATATGGCCCTCGGCTCAAGAAGCATTTTATAGAAAAGAAACAGCGGGCAAAGAAAACTGGTTAACATATCAAGACTTGCTAGTACAGAAAAATGGAGAACTTAAGATGAAATCAAAAGAACAATTGACTGCAGAGGGATTTGGTTTTCAATGGTTTTCATATGTACAATTAAGAAAAAGATTTAATACAGATAAAAAAGCACCAGGAATAGAACATTATAAAGTGGAATTTGAGAATGAATTATGTACAAATGATGAACATGTGATTGCCAAAAGTATAAACTTTTGTTAAATTTGGAATGGAAGAACAGCAAGTTAAAGAATACATGATAAGGCTAAGAACTTTGGTTAGAACAAATGGATCAGTGGAAGAGAATGTGGTTAAAAGGTTTGACCTTCACACTGTCCTACAATTTAAAAGAGAATTTTTATAAAACAATGTACTGTTGGTATATGTCACCAGAGAAATGGTCTAAGATGTATAAAGGTACTTCTAATTACTGTTGGAAATGTGAAAAGCACAAAGAAACATTTTACCATGCATGGTGGACTTACGAGAAAGCAAAAAAATACTGGATACAAATATATATGATGATGCAGAGAGTTTTAATATTCAGTTGAAACCAGAAGTTATTTTTACTAGGACTTATGGATAATCAACTAGAAAAGACTCATGGACAACTGGTTTTATATATGGTAACTGTGGTGAGGCTATCGTATGCAGGCTCTTCCAAAGATGGAAAAATACAGAAATACCCACAATGGAGGAGTGGACTATGAAGATGGTAGAACTTGCTGAAATGGCTAAATTGATGAGTCTGATTAGGGAAGGAACAATAACTACTTTTATAAGACTGGAAACCCTTTGTGAACTTTTTGCTGAAGATGGACAAAAATGAACTGGTGATCTTAGGATTTACTGATTAAAAAGGGTTGTTTATGGGAATAAGGGAACCATGATATGTAATTTGGGAGGGTAGAAATGGTAATAATTATGTTTGTAACTGCTGCAAAGAAGATTTGAAGTTGCTTCTTTAGATATATTTCTTTTTCTTTGTCTTTTACTGTTTCTCACTTTTTCATTTATCTTTTCATATCTTTTTCTTCTACTTTTTTCTTTACGTTTCTGTAATTTTTTAGCCTTGCATACAATTATTTTTGAATAAATAAATATATATATATATATATATATATATATATATACATACATACATACATACATACACATACATACATACATACATACACACATACATACATACATACATATATATTCTCATATATATAAATATTAAAAAAAAAAATCCCCTCTCACCCCTATGGGTGGTACGTGCCTTCCTCAATCTCAGGTCCTCTACCAGAGGCCTGGGAGTTTGAGGGTTCTGTGCAGTATCTTAGCTGTTCCTAGCACTGCCCTCTTTTGGACAGAGAGCTCTGATGTTGTTCCTGGGATCTGTTGGAGCCACTCTCCCAGCTTAGGAGTCATGGCCCCGAGGGCTCCTACCACCACTGGGACCACTTTGGCCTTTACTTTCCACATCCTCTCTATTTCCTCCTTCAGGGCCTGGTACTTCTCCAGCTTCTCATGCTCCTTCTTCCTGATGTTGCTGTCACTTGGCACTGCTACATCTATCACTACTGCTGTCTTCTGGTCTTTGTCTTCTCATAAATACAAATATATATATATATATTAAAAAAAATTCCCTCTCACCCCTATGGGTGGTATGTGTCTTCCTCAATCTCGGGTCCTCTGCCAGAGGCCTGGGAGTTTGAGGGTTCTGTGCAGTATCTTAGCTGTTCCTAGCACTGCCCTCTTCTGCACAGAGAGCTCTGATGTTGTTCCTGGGATCTGTTGGAGCCACTCTCCCAGCTTAGGAGTCATGGCCCCGAGGGCTCCTACCACCACTGGGACCACTTTGGCCTTTACTTTCCACATCCTCTCTATTTCCTCCTTCAGGCCCTGGTACTTCTCCAGCTTCTCATGCTCCTTCTTCCTGATGTTGCTGTCACTTGGCACTGCTACATCTATCACTACTGCTGTCTTCTGGTCTTTGTCTTCTCATAAATACAAATATATATATATATATAAAAAAAAATTCCCTCTCACCCCTATGGGTGGTATGTGTCTTCCTCAATCTCGGGTCCTCTGCCAGAGGCCTGGGAGTTTGAGGGTTCTGCGCAGTATCTTAGCTGTTCCTAGCACTGCCCTCTTCTGCACAGAGAGCTCTGATGTTGTTCCTGGGATCTGTTGGAGCCACTCTCCCAGCTTGGGAGTCACGGCCCCAAGTGCTCCTACCACTACTGGGACCACTTTGGCCTTGACTTTCCACATCCTCTCGATTTCCTCCTTCAGGCCCTGGTACTTCTCCAGCTTCTCATGCTCCTTCTTCCTGATGTTGCTGTCACTTGGCACTGCTACATCTATCACTACCACTGTCTTCTGGTCTTTGTCTACTACCACGATGTCTGGTTGATTAGCCAGTACCTGCCTGTCCGTCTGGATCTGGAAGTCCCACAGGATCTTAGCCCTGTTATTCTCCACGACCTTCTGTGGAATCTCCCATCTGGACTTGGGGGGGTCTAGCCCATACACTGTGCAGATGTTCCTGTACACAATGCCAGCTACTCGGTTGTGCCGTTCAGTGTATGCTGTTCCTGCCTGCATCTTACACCCTGCCACTATGTGTTGGACTGTCTCTGAGGCCTCTTTGCACAATCTGCACCTTGGGTCCTGTCTAGTGTGGTAAACCCCTGCTTCTATGGATCTGGTGCTTAGTGCCTGTTCTTGTGCTGCTATGATCAGTGCCTCAGTGCTGTCTTTTAGTCCGGCCCTTTCCAGTCACTGATAGGATTTCCCAATGTCAGCCACCTCAGCTATCTGTCGATGGTACATCCCGTGCAGGGGCTTGTCTTGCCATGGTATTTCCTCCGCTTGAACTTCCTCCCATGTCTGCTGCTGCCTGAGGCATTCTCTCAGCAGCTCATCTTTGGGTGCCATCTTACTGATGTACTCCTGGATACTCCGGGTTTCATCCAGGACAGTGGCTTTGACACTCATCAGACCCTGCCCGCCCTCTTTGCAGCTGGTGTACAGTCTCTGGGTGTTGGACTTGGGGTGGAAACCTCCATACATTGTGAGGAGCTTCCGGGTCTTCACATCGGCAGCCTTCATGTCTTCCTTTGGCCAGCTCACTATACTGGCAGAGTATCATGTTGATGGCTTTATATATTCTCATATATAAAGCTCATTTTACAAAATTCATACAATCCTCTTGGCAGACCACAAGATGGTGCTGGTCCACCCTAATTACTGATCTCAAGAGAGACACATCTTTCGAAGTTATACTATCCCAAAAAATTAGTAGAGGGAAAAGTGAATCTCTTTTACACAGAAAATTACACAGAATGCATATCTTGTGCAGAAAAACAGGAATGACACAATAAGGTTTTTAACACACACAGAGAGAAAGAGCAAAATAAATAAAAAGTTTAATGTTGATTTACCTATTTTTATGAAAACAAGCTAAGTCTCAAAACAAATTCCTGTGCTTCTTTTCCCTGGGTCTCTCCCAGTTTCTTACTTATATTACATCTCATTATAATTAATGTGAAATCATCCCAATAGGGAGTGAAGCTAGATTGCATCAGGAACGCTATTAGTCCAATGAGAGACAACATTTTTATAAACTTACTGCCCTGTTCCCAGTTCTTAATAATTTAATTATTTTCCCACAGAAGGCAGCAGGAGTGTTTTACTAGCGATGAGAACAAAAAGCAAAACCCCAAACTAATGTTTTAAACCAAGAGGAAATAAGAAGAATCAAGTACAAATGCAGCACCTATATCAACCATAAGCTTCAGTAATGGTACTCCAATAAATTAAAACCATTTAAACAACTTGCAATAATATATTTTTGGAAAATTAAGGAAACAGCTTCTGCTGATAGTTTACCTTTCTGCTGAGGACTCCATCCTATCCCTTGTTCCAATACAGTTATGCTTACAAATGATTTATTTTTCCACTTCAAAGCATAAGAGGCACAGAAACAAGAGGGATTGCTCATCGATATGCACATTTCCCTTCTACCCTGAATGTCAAACACCAAGCATGCTTATGTGTTTAAGAACTCCCAAAGGGAAGGCCTGCGCAGCGCTTATGAAAATGAACTGTAGTAGCCCCCAGATCTTGGCTCCCTACAGCCTAGTACCAATTTGACTCTACTATCAGGATGACCTTCGAACAGACAACAGGAAACGCAATGGTGACTTCAATTTTGTCAGAGGTTTCAGGCAGGAAAAATCCCATTAGTACTCCTTCCTTGAAGGAAAGCCTTTCATTGGTGGAACGGCTGGGGGGAGAATCAAGAATGGGCTAGATCTACTTCCCTCCTTTCATCAGTGGATCTACTTGAAAAAGACTGTTTTATTTGTCAAGAAGGCAAAGAATGTGAAGCAACAATGCCTTTAGGGAAGACTATTTATTTACCATTTATTTGCTAAATCTCTACAATGGCCCATTAAGCAGGTTTTGGGTGGCCCATAAAACAACAAACGTTGCCAAAGATCAACTCCCGACAGTAAGCCTGAGGAAAAGGCTAGAAAAAAATTGCAACATTGATCAATATAAATTAGGTGTACACATTACACATTTGTCTCATTTATCCTGGGACATGTGAAAGTGGATAGCATATATCTTGCTATCCACTTTCACATGTCCCAGGATAAATGAGACAAATGTGTAATGTGTACACAGCTTGTGATTTCAACAACTCACTATTAAAATTTAAATGGGTGGTTAGCTTTTATCACAGACTAATAACTAAAGCTAAAGTTTGCACTGCCCACCTCCAAAGTTTATTTAGAAAACTTTATCTGTTGCTTTAACATAAGAATTCAAAATATGGTTTTATTTGTCAAGAAGGCAAAGAACGCGAAGCAACAATGCCTTCAGGGAAGACTATTTATTTATCATTTATTTGCTAAATCTCTACAGTGGCCCATTAAGCAGGTTTTTGGATGGCCCATAAAACAAATACAACAATCAAAATACAATATACAATGATAAAAATGGATTAAAAACTGCATAATTAAAGCACAGATGAAAAATAAAATAATCAGACCATAAACTTTAATTATTTAGGAAGCCAGAGGTACAGTGAGGTTTTAAAATGCTCACAAACCTAGCACCAGGCTGTCCCTTTTGACAGGTTATTCCATAAATGAGGTGCCCACCTAACTTTTTTGGTAGAGCAGGGCTTCTGAAGAAACTTGTGTATTCTCTTTCAGATAATCTAGACCCAGGCCTTTTAAGCCTTTAAAGATTACTTTGGAGACCAACTCCATTCTTGACAATTTACTAATCACCTCTTTACTTTTTAAGTTCAACATTATATTCTAATGATTATGAGATGAGGACATTGGACAGAATGAGGATAAGTAATGAGATGCCACCATTTAAAAATGCATCAGTTCAGGTCACACATTATACAAACCAAAGGAAACAACTGTTAACTGTTATACAAAATTATGTATGACTGTATATACTGCAACTTGGAAAACATCACAAAACTACCACAACCCAAACTAAAGTATATTCATCACTTCCATGTTGGATCTCTGTAATGTACATTACTTGGGGCTGCCTAGTATGGTGGCTGATTTAAGTTTAAAAAGATGCCTTAGAGGGAAGAGTTATTATGGCTAACCATGGAAAATAAAAAAACTAAACAGAAAAGGAGAAAAATTAAAGAGCTCCATAGGAGATATAAAGAAAAGCTACTAATAACTACAGAGATAGATGAAAAAGCTACACAAAGAGAAAATGTGTCAGCCCCTTTCCATCACATAAAAGTGAGAACTTTCTACAGATTTTGCCGTGCTAAGTTGCATGCCCTTCTCACAACATCTGACATCATTACAGGCAGCTGGTAAACAGCAACCCAGCCAATGACACAGCTGCACTCAAGTCACACCCACCAGATAAAAAATAAAAGCATTGGGATTTTTTTTGGATGTTTTCAAATATTCAAAATGTGTGCTTAGCTATCCCTCAATTTTTTTGTTTTCTTTGCTATTTTCTCCTATTCATAGAACCTCCCTTTGAACTCTGTCATTATTTGCTTATTTGGATGACACATTCCTGATGTGCTCCTGAATGATAAAGCTCATATGGAGATAGCACTAACCCTAAAGTGAAGGAGAAGGAGAAGAATGCAATTGCAAAGCAGTCACAAAAGAAAAGATGTGAGGTTCTTTGAGACTGGAAGAGGGGCAATCTGACATTGCTGGTGCTTAACAATCCCAGAGCAGAAAGCTACCTTCCTAATTCTAACGGGATGTAATGGCACCCATTCCCACTGAACATGTAGCTATATAAGAAGGAATGCTCAGGAAGTTCTTCAAAATCATAGGAAGACAAAGGCCGAGAAAGAAGTATAAAGAAAATTTCATCTTTTTAAAGCTTTCTAGCCTTATGTATACTGGTCTATCAAAAAGAAAAGGAATGCAACAAGAACAGCTTTATACGATCAGTGTAGTGAAATTCCATTAACTCAGCTTTCTGTTTCCAACAAGAGCCAACCTGATGCTTTGGGGAAGATTCCAAGCATAGTATGAAAGCAACGTTGTTCAACTATTTTGTCCCCAGCATCTTAGTATTCATGAAGGTTTCTTTTAGTTATGAGTAACAGCCATTCATAAATTATATTCTTTCATCAGTTCAACCCTTTGAAAGCCACTTAAGACAGTGCCAATCACTGAATCTTGACTATGTCCTCACAACACACTGATCCCAAAATATCCAGCCACATTTTCTCCTATGTGAACTCAGCTTGGTGGTTAATTAATGATACGGTATGTTATGTATATCCAGAAAATTGGGTTAAGTAAACTGTGGTTAAGTTCATCACAGTATCATATCATGCAACTTTAGCCTATTTTCAATACCAATATTATCCTCCTGGTGTCCTTCAGATATTCTAGATTATATCTCCTGCAGTTCTTGGGGATGGTGATAGTTCTAAAGGCAGCCTTTCATAGTAAGAATGACCTCTCTTATAGTCATCAGATTCATATTTAATGCTTACAGACAAAGGACTGCTGCATAATGTGATGCTGTAATTGTTTTTATTTTACAAGCAGACAGAAATATAACAAAATAGATTCAGAAAATGGTTGCAACATGGAAGAACTTATCCATTTGGGCTACTCAAGGCTAAACCAATTGAACAAAAAACTTAGAGCATGTATACTAACTTGTACTTTTTTTAAAAGTACAGAGATGAAGTGTTTTGTTACAATAAATTTTGTTATTACCAATAGGAAAGATTTAGTTTGAGGAAGTGAAAGTGGGAGGAATGCCAGAAGAAAATGACTATGCAATGTTGGAGTTCTTAATTTAATTTATTTGTTTTTATGACTGCAATGTATATGTCACTCTAGTTCAGTCTAAAGCTGAATGGAATCAAACACATATCTTGCACTTCAAAAAAGCAGATTTTAATAACTCAGAACAATGATAAGTGGGATTCCATGGCAAGAGAAGTTAATGGGAAAAGGACCTCAAGATGCATGGAAGTTCCTAAAAAGAGACATATTAAAAACATGATTGCAAACAAGTCCAATAAAAATAAAAAATGAAGGATAACAGAAGAAGTTAATGTGGCAATACAGAAAAATTTAGTGAAGATCTGAAAATAAAAGACATATATAGATATGGAAAGAGGCCAAGACACAAAGGAAGATTACCAGATAGCCCGAAAACTGCAGAAATGGTGTCAGAATGAGCTAAGGTTAGTGAAAAATGCTGAGAATAACAACAACAAAAAAGGCTTGTTTAGACATTTTCAAAATAAAAGAATCGGTATACCAGCTGCTCAATGAAGGTGGTCAAGCAGGTGTCAAAGGCAGAGATACTTAATTTGTATTTGTCAGGAAATTGTGAGGAGCAGGATGAAGGGTCAGAACTGAAGCTTTAGATTAAACAGCCATGGAATACCTCTTTTCTTTACTTAAATGAGTTTCAATCTCCAGGACCTATTGAACTGCATTCTAGGGCACTGAAGGAAATTGCTAATAGTCGGGTCAAAACTTCATTTATTACCCTTGAGGAATCCTGGAAAACTGATAAACTGCCCAATAAGTAGAAGAGGGTAAATGGAGCGCCCAGGTTCAAAAAAGGAGGATCCAAGGTCCCACAGATATCTGTTTGACATCAATAAATGGGAAGATTCTAGAGCAGATAATATAGAGATTGATTTGGAAACATCTTGAAAACATAAGGTAATTATCAGATGTCAGTCAGGATTTGTCCAGAACACATCTTGCTAGATTTACCTCATTGTTTGATTACATAAGTTACTTAATACTTTGTGGGAATACTGTAAACAGTACATCTTAAGTTCAGAAAAATTTTTGACAAATTACTCTATGGTGTTTTGATTAGTAAGTTAGTTAAGTGTGGGCTGGATGGCATAAGAATTAGCTGACTCAAAAATCATTCTCAAAAAGTGTTTATTAATGGTTGTCATTTGTCAAATCTCTCATGGACAGTTTAATTTGGATTTCTGTACTAAGCATGGGATAGGATTCAATGGCCCAACTAGTCTCTCCCAATTGTATGATTCTATGAACATGGAAACCAAACAGCCCATAGGAAGCCAACCCAAAGCCAAAGTGATACAAGGTAAATAAATTTATGATCTGCATCATTGGCAGGAATAGAAAGGCCCATTGGCATGGCTATCACGTTAATATAAAAACATGGTCTGAGGACTGAAACTGAGGCCACACATATCAAACCATTACAGGTAATCCTCGACTTATGACCATTTAACGACTGTTCAAAGTTACGACAGTGTTGAAAAAAGTGACATGTCCTTGCACTTATGACCGTTGCAGCATCCCCATGGTCATGTGATCAAAATTTGGGTGTTTGGCAACCGGCATGTATTTACAACAGTTGCAGCATCCCAGGGTCATGTGTTCACCATTTGCGACCTTCCCAGGGGGCTTCCAACAAGCGAAGTCAATGGGGGAAGCCGGATTCACTTAACAACCATGTGATTCACTTAATGACACTGCAAAAAAGGTTGTAAAATCAGGCACAACTCACTTAACAACTGCATCACTTAGTGGCAGAAGTTCCAGTCCCAATCGTGGTCATAAGTTGAGGACTACCTGTATTTTTAAACTGCAGTTTGCTGAATTAGCAATAACATGCCAAGCCAAAATGAAAAAAAAAAACCATTTTGGTCAATGCAATATGTGAACTATGTGAATGATTCTCACAAAACAGCTGCACCTCACAAAAGTTTGTGCCTTTTAATAAAATTGTTAGTTAGAAAAGATGCTACCAGACTGCTGCTGATTTTTTGCTACCATAAACTAACACAGCTTTCCTCCTACAATGCCAAAAGAGTTGTTCAATGAGATGGGCAGTGACAAATTCAGTATATAAATAATGTACACTAAAGTAGTATTGGCTATACTTGCACAATACAATAACCCATTGTTTGCTTACTCCTGTCTTACTGAATAATTCACTGGATATGCATGACACAGTGAATCATAAATAACCACACAGACAGCTTTGTACAACACACTGAGTCATACCATGCCAACTATCTGCAGCTTAGCAGGTTGTATGAACCCAGCCAGCGTCTTATACTCTGCCACTGACTACTGAATATGAGACTCCTGCTGTAATGCATCAAAGGTCTGTTTACTCTAATATCTTGCAGGACCTCATCCCTGTGATCAGAGCTGAAGGCAATATCACTCTGCCTCCCAGCCTCACTCCCAGCAGCTGTTATTTAATAGCATACTGCCTCTGGACATGGAGGCTTCATTTAGTTATCATGACTAGTAACAGCGGTTGATATGTTTTCCTTAAAGCCTCCAAACCTTTCCAAACCCAAGACCAACAACCCAATAAGCATCTAAATGTTAGTATCTAATATCTCACTATCTTCCGCATTTAACCCTGCCTTTCAGTTTAAATATTTATTGCATCTATAACATTCCCTTGTGGGTAAAGTGCACTGTCTCTTTTTATAAAACTGATGAGAAAGAAAGATAGTGTCTTGATCAAGGCCATCCGTTGAGTTCATGACTGCAGAGAGATTTCCCAGGTTGAAGTCAAACTAGCATTACACAGTATGCCACAGACAATCTTACGGACCAATAAGGGCCATCGCCATTGCCATTAGTTCCCTCTCATGATGTGGAATCATGGCCATGATGCTTTCACATAAGTTTCCAAAAACCTTACACAGGTGAAAAGTTAACCCGAGCTACATCTGCATGTTTTATGAGCTCCCTGGTGATTGGAATACTGAAGTGATTCATCACAAATAGCAATTGTTATTATAAATAATGACCTACAGCAGGTGGCAACATCTAACTGAACTTCACTGAGCTTGGAGGATAAGTAGCCTGATTAGATTTGGTTGGGAGATTTCCTCAGAATCTCAGGGCTGTACGCTAGACAAGGAAATTGAAAAATCACCCAGGAAGGCAGCAGTGACAAACTGCTTATCTATAGTTCCTAGGAAAACTACATGGATTGTCCACAGAGTGCTCAGGAGGTGGCTCAAGTTAAAGACTTTACTAGAAATAGTATTGCACCTGTATATTCTCTTGCTGCTTCCCAAGATTAATCTATCCATGGCTAAACCTTAGTTCATTCAAACCAATATTCTGGGTTGATAAAGCACATGGAAACATCAACTGATTGTGAGGCCTGCATTCACACAGCACCCAGACTAAACAGTGACTGGCTACTTTGTGGTCCAGTGATGACCCAGCCACAGTTTTCCATTTTATCTCCTTTCATGACTGCAAGCCTCAGAGGAATGACATCTTGAAGCTGCTGCTGCATTTTCACATCAGTACCATTCTCTAACCCCAACTTGAATGGATGGAAATCTGTTCTGACACGATGTTGAACTAAATGAACTTAACTTAATAGAGCCAATTAAATTAATTTAATAGAGCCAGTTTGGGCTAGTGATTAATGCACCAGGCTAGAAACCAGGAGAGTGTGAGTTCTAGTCCTACCTTAGGCATGAAAGCCAGCTGGGTGACTCTCACCCCAACTCACCTCACAGGGTTGTTGTTGTTGTGGGGAAAATAGGAGGAGGAAGGAAGATTAGGTATGTTCGCCACCTTGAGTTATTTATAAAAATAAGAAAAGCAGGATAAAAAAAAAAAAAAAGATAAATCCCAGGAAAGTGTGCTTACATTTGCAGCTTTGGATGCAAAATGCCAGAATAATCTACATCAATTTTGTACAACAGTATGCGACCACTGGACATCCTGCTTTGAAAATCACTCATCTTCTCCACAGGTCTTTGCCCCACCTCCTAACCTGCACGCAAAAATGATAGCCAGAGAGCGAGTATTCTTTTACTTAGCCCTCTTTGCGCAATTCCAGAGCTTTGTTCGCTGAATCAGGCCAGCAGTTCTGCACTTGTACTTTCAGAGAAGAGGACCCACTGAACGGCACGAACGGCGTCCTTTCTGCTCCAGAGCCCCTGAGAGCAACTCATAAAAAAGCACCTGTGTGGTGGATGCCTTAGCGCCAGCAGGTGGTTTTACGGCGGCGCCTCTGATTTCCCACTGACATGAGGAGGAACTCCTAGCAACGCCCCCCTAGGAACATTAGGTAGACCCCCTGGGTTGCTGAAGCAAGGCGAGTTCACAGGAGGACGCTACCACATTCCCAAGTTGCCGGGGAGATCGCGCAAAGAAAGTAAGTTACCGCTCCAGAACGGCAGGTCCGGGAACGGCGGCAGCCCGGGAAAGGGAGCGGACGCGCTCCCCACAGCAACCGAAAGGAGAAGATGTCGATAAAGCGGCTCTCGGGGGGTGGCAGGGTGGGGGCTCTAACTCAGCCCTGCGCTCCGTCTTTCGGGGCTGAGGAGGGCCACTGTGCACAAGCGGCAGTGAGGTAATGCGAGTCTCTGCAGCAACAGCAGCCGCTTTCGAGTCACATGCCCGAACTTTTCCCAACTCCACCCCCTAGCGGTCCTTTCTTTCCCCGGCCCGATTGCCACATCCCGGCCGCGGGGCGGGCAGGCCACCCAAACGCGGAGGTGGGGGGGGGGGAGCCCCGTCCCTCTCCCTCTCCCTCTCCCTCTCCCTCTCCCTCTCCGTCTCCGTCTCCCCGGCTCTCCTCCAAATCGGTGGGCGCATTATAGTCGCCTGGCGGTTATCCTTATTAATGCCATTATTGGTAAATACCGTGGTCTTTCCCCAGCAGAGTCCTGTGAAACCGGAAGGCTTGCCGCGTTGAGCCGCATAGTCTGAGCAGTCGAAAGTGGTCTCATTCTGAAAAAGTAACTCAGTTCACCCTGCCTTCTGACGCATGGTTTGTTATAGCTGAGTGCACACATTTTGTTGAACCTTCACCCACTGTTCAGTTAGCTGATTTGAGTTTGTTTCCCAATTTATTAAAACTCTGGCCCTCCGAATCCCTCTAAATGGCCCATCTGAAGAAGTTCTTAGGATATCATACGCAGAAAGATGCCAAGAGCTTCTCTAATTGATGGTCTTGTCCAAGCCTGAAGGATCCTAAGAGGTGAACTACTTCTCAGGAGATACATAGACTTGTGAAAAGTGGCTTTTGGTTCTTGCATATCTTAGTTAATTTTAGTTTAGTTTATTTTGCAAACTATGCTTAGCCATAAATGAGACAGTTCAAAATTAATACAGTTGTGTGTTTAGTGTATACATTGCTTGTATCAAAGCAGTGAGAGAAAGGAAATTCAAGTAATGCTCTGATGAATTGAATACTATATTTAATTTCACTATTCAAAAATACTGGGAACAAGATTGCTTTCTTAGTCTAATAATGTAACTCTCTGACTACTTAACAAGTGATCATGGAAGCCAAAGTCCTCCTTTCCCAACCTGTTTCTCTCTAGAGCCAGGGTACAACATCCAAATTTCCAACCAGCACAGTCTGGTTGACATCCAGAAGGCACCCAGCTTGGGCAGACTGCTATCCTTCCTTTCTCTAGAGTCTGCATCTCTGAAACGTAAAAAATGGTGTGGCCCAACACTCACTTCTGCTCTCCTTATTTTCTCTGAAAACGATTCCTTTTATTTTATGAACATCCTGTTGTATAAACTCAAAATTTCACAAGCTTTTCTAATTAGCTTAATTAAAGCAGCCTCTTAAAAGATATTTTAAAAAATACTAGCAAAAGGAATTCCTCAAGTCCTTGGTTTGTTCCAGAATACTCCCTTCTTTCTGTTGTTCATCACTGTGCTCTGTGAGTTGTCTATAGGTCTTCAGAATAAAAGAAGCATGTTGCCCCAAATCAGAGGCCTATTAAACATAATACTTTGGTTTTCACAGTAGGCAGCTAGGAGAAGCATGCAAATAAGGATGAGCAAAACCTTCCATCTGCATCTGTTCTGTACACAGAACACCTACTTTCTGGTGATCCTTGTCTGGACTGGAACAAGGACTTCTTAATAGAAGTGTTGCGAAGGAAGGGAGTGGGAAGAAGACAAGCACTTTGTCAGCAGCCAAGAGGTGGTAAGGAAGGAAGATGCTGGAAAGATTGGAGGGCAGCTGGGCCAGTTGGATGGCCACCACGGTTCTGGTCTGCAAGTCTGCCCACCGCCTGATATTCCCAGCACTTCCCTGCATCTGTTTAGCTGATGTTGATGTCATTGAAATCAAGCCTGTAATAAGGGAAAATAAAGAAAGGGAGATCCTGGGAAGACCAGGTGGACTGGTTGGATATGCCTTGGTTAAGTCAAGGATTTCACTGGTAGCAAAGAGAAGTGAAAGAAAAATGCTGGGAGGATCAAGGGGGTGCCACTGGTTTCAAGAACAGTATGTCCAACCAATCCACCCACCACTGATCTTTCCAGGTCCTTCCTGTCCCTACTTCCCCTTAGCTGTCACCAGTTAATGTCTTTGGTTTCAAGCATGGCTTAAAGTAGGGAAAGGAAGAGGCAAGTGAGCTGGTGTCCAGGCCATGTGGAAGAAGGAGTGAGAAGAGTGAGGTGCACCAGCCTTGCCCTACTCATCCCATAAGACAACTCTGAAGACTGTCTTGGCTGAAATTTAGAACCACCCAAGTGTTCCATATTTTGGTTCATCTGAACTGCAAGCCCCCAGGAATGCTTTGGAGACACATTGTTTTGTGTTCCCACCTAATTACAAGTAATGGCTCCTTTTCTCAAGTACCATAAGTGGGACAAAGACACCATAAGTGGGTACTGAGAGCCTTATCCTCCATGTAGGTATCAAATCCTCCTTTAAAAATGCTCCAATCAGTACTATACATAATACTCAAAACGTAGTTTTTTCATAGGTATGTATAAAGGCACAGATCTGTGTAAATGTGTTATAGTATTTACAAATTTACCTCATCGGGGTATCTGTATATTGGTCAGGAGGTTGCTTTAGTTTTCCCTCAGTGTGTATCACTTTAGGCTGACAAATATTAAACCAGTTATCATTAAATTGTCTGTTCAGTTTAGAGAGCTCCTTTTAGAGTCGTCTGCTTTTAATGCTCTGAATTATTTGTTGTTATCAGCAAATTTGATCACTACAATGTTCACACATTCCAGAGCACGTAAAATACCCCCAGTCCTCACTTGGACCCCTTGGGCACCTCCATTGTGAGAACTGCCAATTATTTTTACATTCTGTTTCCCGTTCTTCAGTTGGAGGCTTAGAAGAGGAGCTCTCTACAACTTCGTGAATCTGTTCTGGAATTTGTTATGAGGGACCTTCTCAAAAACCAACTTTCTTAAAAGTTCAAGGCTGAGTTTGTGAGGGTAAAACGGTGCTGGCAGCTTAATGGGTGCTGTAAACCCAACCAGTGTGACTAATGTATGGTTCAGTGTGATGGGCAAACTCAGGCATGTGGATTAATAATTAATCATGGTCAAGTAAATCGTGGGATAGCTTGACATGTGAACACAGACCAAGTGTGTGTCTGCTGAATCCTCTGTTTCCATATGCTTGTTGACAATCTCAAAGAACTATAAAATGATGCTGAGATAGGATTTCCCAGACTATCCCTTCTTTATGGTTAACAATGTTATTATAAATAATGCTTCACCAATATTTCACTTGAACCAGACAGAATTTGATACAGATATATCTAGATGGAGATAAGATATAGATATAGATGAGAGAGATAGAGATAGAGGTGAGCTGTATTAGCTGGTTTCCAGGCCTCTGTTCCAGAGACTAGTTTTATGGAGAAGTTCCATATGTCATTTAAAAGATTCAAAACTTTACATTAAAAAAAATCTTGGGTGACACCACCCAATCCTCATGATTGTTAAATATGCCTAAAACTTCGCACTTATCACCACTATTTGTCCCGGTTTGTCTGACTCCCTCCCTAAAAATATAAATTCAGGCAGATATATTTGTCTAAGCTCCTTATCAAGACTTAATCGTCATTTAGTACACTATCTTATTTCTTGGCCAACAGTCTGATGGGATGGACTTGGTTCTGCTGGCATCTAACTTCGTGGCAATACGGTCAATGTCTGTAGTCCAAGACTTGTCTTCCTCTTTTCTGTTCTCTCTCGAGCAAGATTTCCATTTTCTAAAAGCGCGCCTTCTTGCATCTAATAGCTTCGTTTTCACCGTCTTGGATTTGCTGACACTGTATAAATTCTTCCCTGACCTGCAGTATGCAACTTTGGTGCCGAAAGACGGAGGGCACAATAGTCACCTACTCGGCAGCGCACTAAGGGCATCTCCAAGATCTACCTGTTTCCGCTTGGTATACAGCAGGTCTCCAACCCTGCCGTTCCCTGGTCGCGCCCTTCCCTTCTCCACCAAACCTCCTCCTCCGAAAAGAAGGCAGACGCGAAGCCCGGGAGGGAGCTTCAGACGCTGCTACTGAGCATGCTCGGATAAATGGAGCATGCTCACTTTCTTCCAGGAACGGAGTCGAACGAGCAACATCGATGGTTGGGGGGAAAGCCATGGAAGGTGGAAAGAGTCGCTGCGGCCGGAGGGGGGTTCCCTTTGCCTTCGTTCTGGGCTTCGTCCTCGCGCTAGCCCCGCCGGTTGCCCAGAGCCGGAGTCTCCGCTTCGTTACGTTGGTAAGGAGCCAACAACCTGGGCTGGGCGGGAGGAGGCTAAGTGCAGATGCCGACGGGTAATCATTTGGGTTGAGGCGACACGTCTCTAGGGTTTTGGGAAAACAAAAAAAAGAGGGAAGGAAAAAAATAACCAAGAAGCTAACCGTGAGGTCCGTTTTAAAAGCCTGGCGCTTCGTAATCCGGCAGAAAAGCGCTGGTGCCCCGTCCAGCCGCTTTTGCGGCACCGGGAGTGTGCATTGACTGGGCTACGTCCTGCCTTTTCCTTGCAGGTTGCGGGTCTGAGTCGAGGTGAAGTCCCGACTCGACTTGGGTTGCTAGTGTCGTTGCCGTCCAAACGTTGCAATTCTCCCCGTTTTGCTTGTGGCGGGAGCGTTGGAAGGGAAGGATCCAGGAGTGACTGAAAGGAGCAGAGGGGGGAGAGGGCGTTCGCCCGGCACGGCTATCCCCGGGTAATGACAGCAGCCCCGCGCGCCTTTGGAGCCAAGTAACGTTTCCCCAGTCCTTCCTGGCCCAGACTCAGCTGGAAGCAGCCGCCGGCATGTGCTCGGGCTACCCAGAACGTGTATTTCTGGTTTCCTCCAGCTGTATCGTCATGGAGATCGCTCTCCCGTCAAGGCATATCCCCGAGATCCCTATCAAGAAAGCGCCTGGCCCCAGGGCTTTGGACAGCTGACTCAGGTGGGGCTCCCAGGAAGAAGCTGCCAGGGGGACCTTAAAACTCAAGGGAAGTACTTTCTTGAAACGGGGGGCGAAGAGCAACTGCCCTGTCACGGTGGCCTTTTTTTTTTTTTTAAATAGAAATCAGGGCACTTGTAGCAACAGTTTGACATTTCCTCTTTTGTTGTTTTTTCCCCCTTTTGATGCGGGAGTGCTGTTTTTATTCAACTTTCCTGTTTTCTTTGCTATCGGAAGAAGCAGTCCTACCTCTCAAAATCCAAGGAGGGGATTGTTGGTTATAATTAGCTGATCCTTTTAAGTTTATTTTATTGTACATAGAACATAGAATTTAGAAAAAGGGGACAGGGAAAGAAGAAAGGCATTTGAGGAGAGGGGTTGTTTCCTCCATTTCAGGAAGTTGTTTTGTTCACAGTTCTTGCACTGAGAACATTCGAGTTGTAAAGTGTTCTTTCACTGTGTGCTGTTTTGTAAAATCACAGTCACACCTGCTTTACTGTTAATTTGTCGCCATTGATATGCCTAGGAAGGAATGCAGCAACAGTGGGACCTGGGCCAAGCTCTTCGCAGGCGTTACTATGGATTCCTGAATGTTTCATACAATAGACAAGAGGTTGGTGGATTCCATATTGCTAGTGGTATCAGTATAACATACTCTTTTTTTTACTATTTCTTACTCCTCCTCTGCACTTTGCATAACATTGCATTACTCCAAAAGGGAAGAGCATGATAGATATGCATGGTGATTTTATTTTTTGGTTTAATCTGTTATATGAACGTTCATTATACTGCAGAAAGGTACTGAGTGACGTGCCGCAAGGATCAGGCCTAAGTCAATATTCGTATAAATGCCTCAGATGAAGAGATGGAAGTAATGCTTATCAGTTTTACAGATGACACAATATTGGGTGGGTTAGTTAGTACCCTAGAAGACAGAAATAAAATTCAAAATAATCTTGATAACCTAAAGAAATGAGCTGAAAGTAACACATCTAACAAGGACAAGTGTATAGTTCTTCACTTAGGAAACTGAAATCATATGTACACATATAGTGTGGAAGACATCTAGCCTTGATAAGAGTGTTTGTGAAAAAAAGTTTGGAAAAATAGATTTGGAAACTGAGTTTAATCTAGCAATGCAATGCAGCTGCAAAAATTGCAAATCCAATATAGGTTGTATCAACGTAAATATAACATACAAATCATTGGAACTAATCATTCCACTTTATTCTGTTCTGATCGGACCCTACCTTGAATACTGAGTCCAGTTCTGGGCACCACTTTAAGAAGGAATCAGAGAAATCTGAACAGGTTCAGAGAAGAGCAATGAGGATGATCAGGATTAGAAAGTCCTTTTTTTTTTTTTTACAAGAACTTTATTATAGAACTTTATTAAGTTGTAAAAAGCATAAAGGTAAAAGCAAACAATAACTAATAATTGAGGAAAAAAGTAGAGAACAAGAGAGTTAGAGATAGAGAAAGAATACAAAAGTGATGGAAAGTAAAGGGAGGGAAAAAATTACAAATTACACATTACCTACAATGGAAACATTACCTACAGTGGAAGAATGGATGGTGAAGATGATGGAGTTAGCTGAGATGGCAAAATTGATAGCTTTGCTTAGAGAAAAAAACATTGACTAACCTTAATGCCAGTTGGAAGTCTCTTTTGGACTTTTTGCAGGAGACAGAAAAAAATGAAATAAATATATGGATTTGATGATTAATTAAATTAATAGATTATGCAAAATATGTGTTAAGATGTAGTTTTAGAGTAAGAAGTTATTATATGATTTATCTGTATCTGTTGTATAAGAAGTCAGAAGTTGTTATTTTTGTAGGATTAGAACCTAAGTCCTATGAGGAAAGATTGAAGTGGGTATTTGCCTTGGGAAAAGATGACTGAAAGGAGATACAGCACTCTTCAGTTAACTGAAGGAATGTCACACAGAAGGTGGTTAAGATCTCTCTCATCCTAGGATTCAGAATAGCACTGAAATTTTAGAAAAGCAGATTCCAGCTGAGTATTTAAAAACACTTCTTAATAATGACAGTGGAACCAATTACTCAGCGAGCTCCCCCTGATTAGCTGTGTTAGGCAGGGAACACATCATCTGTATGACATGCTTTAATTGGATTTTTTGCACTGAGCAGGGGATTGCACTCAAAGGCTTCAATGTCCCTTTCCAATTCTATAATTATTACCAAATTATTGTTTATTCAGTACAATATTTCACTTATTTAAATTAAATAAACCGAGTCTTAGAATGATGGTTTAATTCAATTTTATGTGACATCCCAACTAGCCAATGTGAAGCATTACGAGACACTGACTTGTACTTAGAACTTTAATAAAAGTCACATTGAGTCTAAACTGACTGCAGCTTATCCTCACATATTGGTGAAACCCATCCCGTCCCGTCCCATCCCTCCTTCCTTCATTTTTGATGCCTCTTAGAATGATATGCTGCCAATCTTGCTACCTGCATGTAACTTTACATATTACAAAGGGAAAAGGGAAGTTCTCAATTGCCTTGCATCATGGTTTTTTTTCCCCCTGCAGTACAATTATATCTGATTTTCTGAGGAAAACAGTAGCAATTGAAGGAAGGAAGGAAGGAAAGTTTTGTTTTCCATTTCATTTAGATCGCTTGGACTATCAAAGAATAATTCCCTTTTCAGGGAGCTGTTTGTGACACATATCTGGACAATCTGTTCACCTGGTATCTATTCACTTATAGCACAATGTGTTCTGATCAAGAACAAGCTAATTTCGTCAGATTCATGCACAAATAGGAGGATGTGCTTCAAGCTATTAAAGAAGAAAACAACTCCTATTTTGTGGACAGCTCACTCCCCATAAGCTTACAATTCAGTGTGATCCATACTCTGTGGAGATGGAGAAATTAATAAAATGACCACTCTTGTTTCTGAAAGATAACTCGGGGGGGGGGGGGGTTCTAGCCACTACAGCTGTATCATAATGGAGTCTTGATGGGTCTGTGAAATTGGAAGCTGATCTGGGCAAAAATGCAATTGCTCCTAAAGGTCCTTTTCCTGAGATACAGAGCTCAGACTCCTCAATGAAGTTTATTGGCATTATTTTTAAAGCTTATCTAGCTATAGGTTTACTTATTTTCTGCTGTACTTGATGTCTGTACTTTAAACAGTCTTACAATTTCTTTGCTTTCCGTGGTCACTAGGAGAGGTAGAAATCTAGACCGTCAACATCCAGCAGTCCTGAAAGAAATATCCTGTTTTTTCTCTTCTTCCCAGTAGTCCTGTTCAGAATTATCCTGTAGCAGGAATTCAGCCATCTGAAGCAGCATTACTTGGAGGGAATGGGAAACTTCATGGCTTCTCTCAGTCCCAACTCTGTGGCTCTAGATTACATCAAGCTAGTAATTTTGTGCAAGGTCACTGGGAGAAAGAACTCTAGACTCACATTCATATCAGCAATTTTGACTGCACGATGAATAATGGACAGAATGCATACTTATGCTGATGTACTTGAGCCACACCTCTTGGGTAAAAAATGTTGCCTGCTCAAGATTTTCAGTCTTGATTCAAACAGACCTCCTATGCTTGTTCTTAGACAACCTGAATATAGTAATGACGGTGACACTAAAGAAACTCACTTGTATTTGGTTTTTTCCCCTCTGGCAGATCTTCGTTCGCAGTACAGATTTTGACCGGACCTTGATGAGCGCCGAGGCAAATCTGGCAGGACTGTATCCTCCAGAAGGGCAGCAAGTGTTTAACCCCAATATTTCTTGGCAGCCTATCCCTGTACACACTGTACCTGACCACATGGAGCAGGTGAGTTACTTTAACAGGTCAATGCTGGAAGACTGGATCTGCTTCTATCAAAAAAACTCTAATACTTTTTTTTCTTCTACCTTGAGCTCCACCCTTCTGCTTTTTCACTTTAATTTCCAGACATTGTACGAGAGTTGTGAGGTGCAGTGGCATCTGATGAAGCCAGCTGCAGTTCACAAAGCTTGTGCCGTATTATAAAAGCTGTTAGTCTTAAAAGGGGCCACTAGACACTGATTTTTAGTTCCCAGAGATTTCTTAGCTAAAAGAAATTGCTTAGTATAGGTAACTCATAACGAAGCCGATTGCCATGAATTTAGTGATCATAAAGAGGGATTTGTGCTCAAATTACCTTTTTAAATCTAATATTGATGTTGCCTCTTTCCAGCTCCTGAGGTTTCCATTATCTCCCTGTCCCCGTTATGAACAACTGCAAAATGAGACCAGGCAGACGCCAGAGTATATAAATAAGACCATCCAGAATATGGTATATTGCTTTTTATATATTTTATAGATTGTATATTTTTTAAAATTTTCTTTAAAAATTGGTGGTCATGGAAAAAAGAAGAGGTTAATTTCTTTTTTTACTTCTGCAGCAATTCTTGAAGATGGTGGCAAACATGACAGGAATTCAGGATGTTTCCCTTGAGTCTGTCTGGAGTGTGTACGATGCACTCTTCTGTGAGGTAAGAGATATAGATTAGTCTGGTATAGATTAGTCATTTGCTTTCAGTGCTTTTTAAAATTATTGCCTTAGTAGTGTTTGAAGCTACCTACATTCTTACTCAAGAGTTACATTACAGACTGATGGAGAATGTTCATGACACAGTTGTGTTGGGCAGAAATACTTCTGTTATTACTTAAAAGTCTTACTATTGTATATCATGCCCACGATAGCCATATAATAAGAAACGTTTTTGAAAGTGGATGCTCCTTGCTTCTGAAGGTTATGTATGTATGGGTGTATTTTTTATCAATCCCCCTTCAGACAATCTACTTTGAAGAGTTAAGAGAGCCTCTGACATTGGTGGTGCAAGGGAAAACATACAATACTACCTTTCCCTTTCATGCTGCTTCTGTTCTATCAGAAGAACCTGCAAACTGACCACAGAAAGAAACCAGAAATATATTATATAAATACATTGTTCCAAACTTTCCAACTCTAGCATAGCCTTTCCCTATCTTGTGATCTTCTAATGCAGATTTTAATAAAATCTGCAATGATAAAGGCTGTGATGACTGAGGTCCAGAATGGGAAAGGCTTCCCTATCCAAATTGTATTCCGGTAAAACATTTGTTTATTCTTCTTCCATAAAAGCGAATTACTTCCATTCCTGTAGGCTTTACCATTGTGATATAGACAAACCTTGTTATCCACATTCTTACTGACAGGTACATTGTCTGATATTAGTATCTATAAATAATGTAGAAAGAGGTATCATCATTCACTCACACAAATGCCCCAATCTGTGCAACAGAAAAAAATTCCTCCTCCAGTCATACATCAGATTAGGAGAAATCTTAGTCACATTGTTTCAGAAACCACCAAATATGATTTTTGATTTTATGGAGCTGGTAATGTGGGAAAAATCCAAATTCCAGTTGGTGATCTTAACAGTGATAATGATAAGTGGAGATATTACTTCACAAATTAGAATGGTAAATTGATGAAAATCTGGGTTGAATCTGATACATGACCCTAAACTGATAGGTCCCTTTAACACTGGCCAATAGAAATGAGGTTACAATCTGCATTTGATATTTGTCAGCAGTAACATTGCATCACATCACCTTTTAATCTTAAACCCAATTCCATATTCCCAGTATCATTCTGCTGCTCATGTTCACACAATAATTTGAGGGAGGCCAAATCACAGACATGTTACTTCAGTGACTTCTCAGTAGTATATGTGACCCAACATATATGCTGCTAGAGAAAATATATAATCTGTCATATTATTTCAAACAATGCTAGATATCTTCTGTCTAACAACATCTGCAGAATGGAGATGATTGAGATCCTGCAGAAGTTTCCTTATGGTAACAAGAACATTAATACCAGTTTGACTTCTGTTAAAGAATAACTATAGCAGACGTGACTGAGGAACCCCACAGAGGATATGGGCATTAATACCAAGGAAAAACCCTTTGCTTGAAAGTGGAAGAATGGCTGATTTGGAAGGTCCTAAATCACCTCTGTACCCAGTCAGTAGATCAAGAGTGTGGTCATGAAGACTATTCAACTACATCAGAGACCTGTTCTTTTATGAGATACTGTACAGAACAACAGTATCTTACTTTGTTCTCTGTTGGGGAACAACAAAGAACTCCTGATGCTACTTCACAAGTATTGAAATTAATATAACAGTAGAAAAAATATGATGTGGTGAATGGATACAAGAGGACAAGCTTAAATAATGGGTGGGGTTCTAGAATAGGTTTGCCTAGATGTGTCCTTCTGTTGATAAATAAATTTCCCTCTATCTGCTGACTTTCAGAAAAAAAAAAATCTTTCACTATCAAACTACTTTGCTAGCTCAAACCAATAGTATCACATAAGTATCATACTACTACTATTAACAAATTAGCCAAGTTTTTAAAATACTTTCATAGATTTCAGCAAGGTATCTGAATTATGTTCTTAAAAGTGAGCCCTCCCAAATGGCTTTGAATGCAACATAAGGAAAACTACACTGAAAAGTGGTGTATTGAAAGCTTTAGAATGGACTTCTGCTCATAGCTGATGTTAAGCCTATCAAAAACAGTTAAGCCCTGTTAAATTCTTGTTTACCAAAATGGTTTTCCTGCTGAAAGACTAGCAGGTAGGTCATCAATTTAGAATTTTCATTGTCAATGTAAAAGAAACATTTCAGACTTGAAAGTCTATAACCCTGTGTAAAAACACGTCAACATTAAATAATTTGAGTATTAGGGCTATTATAAATATTTGGTGAAAAATGGGTGTACCACTTAATAATTACCAAATGCTGTTGGTTTTGTACATTCTTCTTCTCTTTCTCCCTACCACTCCAAAATTATATTAAGCTGCAAACAGGCTCTAGATAAAATGATATAGCTCTGAGATTTTAGGAATATTCACATTCATTCTCCAAAGGTGAACCACCTTTTTCTTGTGGTATCTTTCTAGAAAACGCACAAAATGCATCTTCCAGCATGGGTAACTCCTGTGGTGATGACCAAACTGAAGCAGTTAAAAGATTTCAGTTTTAATTTCCTTTTTGGGATCCATAGACGAGTGGAGAAAGCTCGTCTGCAGGGTGGTAAGTAAAGAAGAAATGTTAATTCAAATACTACCTTGGGGAGCCTCTGTAAGAGATTAGGATCTAGTACTTTTTCCTTTCTGCAGGAGTTCTTCTGTCTCAAATAAGGAAGAATCTTACCTTAGCTTCAAAAGTCTCAGAATCTCACCACCTTAAAATGCTTATGTACTCAGCGGTAAGTTTGGCATGTTAAGTGAGCTGCCTAGTTTCCTGATCTTACCCTCCCTTGTCATTGCAGATGCAAAGAACAGATCCCCATAGCTGTCAGCGTCTTCCGTTCTGCAATACACTACCAAATACTCTTCATTGTAAGAGCAAATACCAACTATTAACCTATGGTTCTAGAATCCCTTTTGTCTTTGTCCTACTGTTGTTCAGGAACTTTGTTCACCTTGAAAATGTGTTTTAGCTCTTCTTCCATGCACAGTAAGGGGAGATTCACACATTTTTTCTTTCCTCAGCATGACACCACTCTTGCGGCACTGCAGACAGCTCTGAATGTTTACAACGGGAGACAAGCGCCATATGCTTCGTGTCATATATTTGAACTGTACCAAGAAGATGATGGGTGAGGGTTTTGCTTGGGATATCAGAGGGATATAAGTACTCAAAGGCAGTTGTTGAGTGCTGAACTTTAACTTTCAAAACATATTCAGAAAAGACAAATGAGTTTAAAAAAAGAATTACAATCTTGACAGCAATCCATAGTTACCTTTTCCAATCTGTTGAGAACAATTATTGCTCTAGATATAGTAAAGGTTTATTTTCTAGCAATACTAATTAGCTTTGATGTGAATATGAGATAATAGGCAGAAATATATGCAATTACTTTGATATGTTTATGGACATGATACTTAATAATAAAGTATTTCCACTTCTGTTATTGCCTTGACATGATAGCCTGTGATCTGATACAGATGAAAATATACCAGAGAAATTGCTCAGTTGCAATAAGGATAGTATTCTTTCCTGTTGTTTCCAAACAGGGAGGCACAGGCCAACATTTGTGGATTTCTAGCATTACAAAGAAGGAGGTTAAAGGGCTGGACAGAAGTTGCATACTTCAGTGCTTGATTCCCATAGAAAATATGATGTAAAACAGCTGATGAATCATTAATACCTGTTTCTATCATACCTGTTTTGCTCCCAGTAACTTTTCAGTGGAGATGTTCTTTCGGAATGAGAGCAAGGAGGAGCCTTATACATTGCAGCTGCCCAACTGTGAACGGCGCTGCCCCCTGCTGCAGTTCCTGCAACTCACAGAGCCTGTTATTTCACCGGACTGGAAACAGGAATGTCAGATAGTAAGCACAATGGAAGACACAGGTGAGTGAAACTGGATGAATCAGAAGGAAGATTCATGTAAGATTTAACATTATAATCAGGATGGGTTTTGTTTCATTCTTTTGCAGAACTTATTGTGACTTTGGCTGTCTGTGGATCTCTCTTCTTCCTTACCATTCTGCTCCTGACTGTACTATTCCGTGTAAAGTCCCGGCCTCTTGGCTACAGACATGTTTCCAATGAAGGAGAGGAACAGCCTTGACAATTGCTTCAGCCCCTCCTGATGCAGCAAGAGGAATCAGCGCTGATCTCAGGGACAGATGGGGCTTCATTCAATGACTAAACATCTTACTGATTGATTTTGATCACTGCTTCGAAAGCAAAAGATCAGGGTTGACAATGGAGGTGTTACAACTAGCAGATGCATTCTATCTACCACAGCATAATGCAGTCAATCACTAGGAGTAAAATGCCAGCATGGTCTTGGATCGCTGTTTCTCAATGTGTGACTAGTTCAACAAGGCAGATATGTTTTTCTTTCTCTGAACTCAATATACTATCTGTATGTTTAAAATGTTTAAAACTGGTACAGAGAAGTGGCCCAGTGCTCCTTAAAAAGCCTTGTTCAGTCTAGTGGTTGCCACTTGTAAATCTCTTCCACACTGTGACGGTGGCATCATACGAAACCAGCAATAACTGATCACTTCAACTGAGTCAGTGATTGGGAACCAAATGATGGTCTCCATTGCAGAAAACAGTCATAGGATGAAATCTTGAATTCACTTAGTAGAAACTGCCATAATGGGATTTACTTCCAAGTTAACATGCATAGAATTGTGCTATAAGTACTTTACTCTTAGTCTTTAGATACTCAGAGATAGAACATTAGGATTAGATTCCTCCCTGCCCTCTGTAATGAGAAAGAGGATGCTCAAATACATGCATTCAAGCCATTATTTACATACCTATGATACATAATGCACAATATTCTGGACCAGAAAAATGTTAAAAGAACATGTGCTTTAAAAACACACTTAGACATTCAAAAGTCTTAAATACCTGTGGTAGAAATAGTTATGCCTCTGGATTTACATTCCTAAACTTCATTTTGAAATATGCTGCTGAAGTTAAAGACCAGATACTGTAAGTGAGCAGATTTGGGAGATCAACAGGTCCCAAATCATCCCTTGAGTGCCCATTTCATTCCACTGATGCTGGTGCCACAAATTTTCTCTTGGCTCTCGCTTAAACACTTTTCCTTTTTCCCCGTTTTTTCATTGGCCTTCGCTAATTGCACTTCACCTCAAATTGTATACTCCTGCATTACACAGTACAACACAGCACATTTCTCTCCATGAGGAGAAAAATATTACATGCACTACCTCATCAGAAATATTATATATGGCATGTAAAAATCACAAAGGCAGAGGCTCTACTATAGTAAATTCAAAGATTCACTCACAAAGGTATAGCCAATTTCTTAACTATAATCAAAATGCTAGCTCACATTTCAGAAAAAATAGTGGCTTCTTTAGGCCTGAATTCTGTATGATCAGAAGTGTTTCTGAACATGTGCAATGTGTTTCCTTCATCCTTGAATAAATATAGTTTAACTGAAGATAAGAATCCATGGCTTAATTGCCATATAGGCCAGAAAACCAGCACTTTTTTAGTTAAAAAAACCACCTAATGTATTGCTCCAAGCTTTCTAACAAGTTCCACAAAAAATCCTCTTTTTTATATTTCCAAGCAGGGCAATATTCTACCATATGGATACTCTTTTATCTTCACCTGAAGCTCAGCCGATCAACTCATTTGCCATATCAAGACAGGTCCCTTGTCTTCCCAACCTTTAAAAAAAAAAGAGATCCACTTTCTTTTTCCTTAAAACAGATTTCTTAAAAAGAGCTATAATGGCTGCTGACCATAATAAATACATTTAAGTATCTAAAACGGCCAGGAGATAGTAAGTAAAAATTTCAATAGTATGTTTGTTTTTCCTGGGCTAAAACAGTAGCAATTCTACTCAAAGGAGACACTGAAAAGTCCAGCCTAGTCATTACAAAACATTTCACGTGTTACATTTCCTCTAAAGACACAGTAGTATCCTGCTGCCAAAAAGTACAGAGTACAATTTGCCAGAAAGTTAACCAATTCCATTTGAAGTTGTCTTTTTCTATTTTTCTATTGAACACTAACTGTATGATATGTCTCCTGCAGGGCAGGATGGAAGACAGAGCCAAGAGAAACTCAGATAAATCGCTTCCAGAAATGAAACAAGTCAGTTAATATGCCAATTTCTTGTAGGCTAAGTTCTGAACAAAATGAGAAATAATCGGCTTTGGTACAAAATGAAGAAAAACTACCTTTATGATTTATTCCTTGAGACTGAATGTTGCTGTAATTCACTTGATCACTTTCTTAGTCTTTTCATTAAAAACCAAGGTGGGACTGGATTTTTGCTCTATCTTTGCTTTTTTCTTTTCTTCTCTTGCTCTTTGCCCATGTCTAGCAGCTGGACCACAAGAAGAGATATACAATCCATTGCACCATAACAACTTTTTGCATCAAAGTTAAGGCTAATTATAGTTAGGGAATCTGGCATGGGAACATCTTCCCAATAAATAATCCAATCTCTGCCTAGATTTTTTAGGTATTAAAGGGAGTGGTTTTGCTCTCTATTGCCCTAGAGGCAGGACCAGAACAGTAGGTTAAAACTACAAGGATGGAGGGTCAGACTAGACATCAAGAACTTCCTGACTCTATGTGCTATCAGCCAGCAGAACAGACTGCCACATGATATGGTGCGTTTTCTGAGGCTAGATGGTAAACTGTTACAGATGCTCTAGTGGATCCTGCAGTGAGTAAGGGGTGGCATTAGATGATCTTTATGGTCACTTCCAACTATATGATTCAATTATACTGATGTACAGGGATAGAGCTCTCTATCCCTATACATTTATATATGGTGTGGAATTCATATCTTGAAATCCTTCTTTAAAGAAAGCAGGATCAAGTTTTAAAAAGAGGATGAAGGGAAGAGGTAGGATGAGTAGAGCAAGATATCAACCGAGCATTAAGGTTGAAAGTTCTCAACTTTTATTTATTTATTTATACAATTTCTATAGCCACCCATCTCAATCCAAGTGACTCTGTGTGGTGAACAGCCTCAACAATTAAAACCATTAAAAGTTATATATATAGGCAGCCAAGAATTATAAAAATTACATAAAAATCAACAGTGCAACCAGGTAATGGGGCCCTTAGCCCTTTTGGGACCCCAGGCTCGGACACACAGCCAGGTTTTTAAAGCCTTATGAAAAGCTAGCAGAATTGGGGCCATCCTGAGCTCCAAAGGAAGAACGTTCCAAAGGGCAGGGGCTACTCTGTGTTTCTGGGTGCAATTCAAGGTGCTTGCTTGAGGCGACACCAAAAAGCTTCACAGCAAGTGTCCGCGACCGCGATCACACCTAGAGGAAGCCACGACCACGTGTCAGAGCAGGGAAGATGGCTGCAGGTCGTGTTTGTCACCCGATGTGGAGTTCACGAACAGAAGCAAAAATTTGCGAACGCTGCTGTTCGCGAACCGAATTGTTCGTGAACAGAAGCGCTCGTGAACCAAGGTATTACTGTATTGGGAGAAGACGGTCCCTTAGGTAACTGGGTCCTAAGCCATGTGGGACTTTAAGGTGACAACCAGCATCTTGAACTGCACCTGGAAACACACCAGTAACCAATGCAGCTCCCGTAGTAGTGGTGTTACATGTGCCATATATCCAGCACCATTTATTACCCACGCAGCTGCATTTTGCACCAGCTGAAGCTTCCAAATGCTCTTCAAGGGCAGCCCCATGTAGAGCACATTGCAGTAATCCAAACAGGAGGTAACAAGGGCATGAGTGACTGTGAGGAGAGCCTCCCAGTCCAGGAATGGGTGCAACTGGCACACAACTCGAAGGTGTGCAAAGGCCCTCTTAGCCACAGCTGCCATCTGCTCCTCGAGCAGGAACTACAAGTCCAAGAGGACCCCCCGACTGCACACCGGGTATGTCTGGAGCAGTGCTACCCTATCCAATACCAAAGATGGAAAAACCTTGTCCTTAGGACCACCAAATACTCAAAGCCACTCGGTCTTGCTTGGATCGAGTTGGAGCCCATTGCACTCCATCCAGGTCTCTATGGCCTCCAGACACTGGGATAGGACATCCACGGCATCACTCAATGGGCCTGGGGTGGAGATAACTGGGTATCTGTGATGGAATGGAATTATGAAGGCCAGGCTCAGGGAGAAGAACATTTTCTTACATCTCTTGAGGAGTGTGGGAGATACAAGAGGATGAGACTGGCACCTCCTTGAGGAATTCACAATGTTGTGGCTGGCATTACTTGGGAGATGGGGTTTCAGTCTGGGAAGATTCTTGCTAGAGGTTGTAGCTAATAAACATAGCTGGACTGAATTTACATGGTCTATTGGAGTTCCTTGGGCTAGGCCTGACAGTGTCATCTGCATATTGATGGTACCTCACCCCAAACCATCAGATCACCTTACCCAGTGGCTTCATGGAGATGTTTGGAGAGGAGAGGAGAGGAGAGGAGAGGAGAGGAGAGGAGAGGAGAGGAGAGGAGAGGAGTATGGAGCCCTGAGGCACCCCACACAAGGGCCGTGGGCTGGATCTCTCCCCATCAACACTGACTGAAATTGACCCCGGAAGAAAGAGCAAAACCAGGACAGCACAGTGCTGCCTATTTCCAACTCCTGAACTGATTCAGGAGGATACCATGATTGATGGTATTGAATGCTGCTGAGAGGTCAAGAAGAGCAAAGATGAATGCACTACCCCCATCCTGTTCCTGCCAGAGGTCATCCAAGAGTGCGATCAATGCCATTTCGGTTCCAAATCCTGGCTTGAACCCTGACCAAAAGGGGCCCAGATAATCCGCTTCATCTAGAGTCCTCTGCAACTGCCACAGTACCACTCTCTCCACCACCTTCCCTTAAAAAGGGGAGGTTGGAAATTGGATGAAAAGTTGTCCAGATCAGTTGTGTTGAGCGAAGGCCCCTTGAGGGGGCACACCACCACCTCCTCAAGAGCTGGTGAAACCACTCCCTCCTTTAATAATTGACCATAACCCATACCCAACCATGCATCCCCTCCTGTGCAGCTTTAACAAGCCAGGAGGGGCACGGATCTTACAACTGGCCAAGGTAGCTGCTGTAAGGACCCTATGCACTTCCTCAGGCTCAATGGACTCAAACTGCCCCCAGATAATGAACCAGACAAAGCCCCCATAACCTCCACCTGACCTGCCCCAAGGCTGGGTTCCAGTATAGAGTGAATGCAAGTGATTTTATCCAGCAGATGTCCAGCATATTCTTCACAACGATCTCATAGGTGAACTTTAGTATTATTCACCCGGAATAGGGTCACTGGACAACTATCTGCAGATGCAATAAAGGCAGAGAAATAATTACGATTCGCTGCCCTTACCGCCATGAGGTAGGCCCTAACAGCGGTTCCAGCTTGCGTTCAGTCATCTTCCTTGTCTTCTGCCAGCAGCGCTCTAGGTGTTTCTTAGCTCTTTTTAGCTCCATCAATTCTTCCGTATACTATGTAGAACTGCGAGAGCCATGGGTGCAGACAGGATGCTCAGGCACAATCTGATCCAAAGCTACTTTATCATTCCAAGCAGCCACCAATGCTTTGGTTGAACCAAGTAGTAGATTTTCTGGAACAACCCCAAGCTCCCTCTGGAACCCAACTGGGTCCATTAGTCACCTGGTGGGCTGTTTGAATAGGCCCAACCTCCCTGCGGACAGGGGTGGCACCAGAGAATTGGAGGCTCACCAGGGAGTGATTTGACCATGGCAGGGGAGAAACTAATATCTCCCCCAGTTTCAGAGCACCATGCCATTGCTCCGACAGAAAAAACAGGTCAGGTGTATTACCGCTGTTATGCGTTGGGCCTTTGATGACCTAGGACAGGCCCATGGCTGCCATGGTAGCCATGAATTCCCGAGCCATCTCTGACCCCACACCCAAGGAAGGCAGATTAAAGTCCCCCAAGACTATAAGCCTGGGGAACCTCACCGCTAGCCCAGCCATGAAGTTGAGAAGCTCAGGCAGGGAGGTTGCTATGCAGCATGGAGGCTGGTACACTAGCAACAGTCCCAACTGATCCCTATTAATGCCCAACTTGATAATGTCTCACACCCAATAATCTGAGGAGCAAGGCCCATGGATGCCTCCCAAGCTTCTCAGATGACCACTACCACCCCATCTCCCCTACCCTGGGGTCTTGGCTGGTGCTACATCCAGAAACCCACTGAGTACATCTTAGAGAGGGGAACCCCCCTCCTGTCCTAGCCAAGTCTCAGTAATACATGCCAGATAAACTTTTCATTGACAATTAAGTCGTGAATTAAGATGGCTTTATTACATACTGATCTGGCATTCAGCAGCAGCAGCTGACAACCTAGGGCCTTGAAAGTCTGCCAGCCAGAGCCTGGGAGTGAGTTCAGGAAGCCAGAAGGAGCCACAGGAACAATATACCTGTGGTGTGATCCCCGTGAGCAGCCCGCTTCTTGTCTCCTGTCATATCTCCCACTACCTGTCAATACTGAAATTTTGAAACCTGCCCTCATCTATATAGGTCCATGCCCCAGACAGCTATCCCCCTTACACATACACACAATCCAGCTACCACCCAACCAGGGATACTTAATATCAGAGGCACTTCTGCCTAGCACTCAGCACCTCTGAACAGTTAAGAACCCACTTTACTCATTCCAATATCACTCTTGCACTACCTCCAGCTAGTCCCCTCTCACTAGACTGCTGCAGTATAACCAACCAGTTCACAGATTAAAAAACCTCCCTCCCACGTTTGTCTATCCTATTGTTATACTTGGATTTCAGGACACTAATGAATTACCATTAATAATCACTAATAATCACCATTAACCACCAATTTCAAATATCCATAATATTTTTTCCCTTCCATTCTATACATCTCTAAAGGCGGGAAAAATCACTCTAAAGGGCCAGGCTCCCCAAAATAAAAGTCTGATCATTCATTCTAATCAGATCATTTTTTTTCATTAAGCTTCTTAGATCTATTTTTTGAGCAGGCTTATGTCCCATCTATTCTGCCTTTTCAAGAAGCATCTTAGCTTCTCTGGTATAACAAAAGAATTACTGCATACAAAATTTTATTAAACATCTTATTATTTTGAACAAAAGAACGCAGTAAGTAAATCACAGTAACAACTGCTGCAATGTAAGGTACCTATAGCCAGTTGCCTTGGCCTCAAACAGCTTCTTTGTACCTCTATATATCTTTATTTAAGCTCTAGGCAGTTTTACAATCTCAGCAAATGCAAATACCTGTGCATTAAAGAGTTGCCTGAAAACAGAAAGAAATTGTGGAAAAGTATGTTCCTCCTTAAAACAAAAATGTTCTTATTTTGAGTGAGGGTAGGACAAACATAGGTTGTCTCAATATATTATAAAGGGAAAAGAACCAGTTCTGAAAATATACTGTAATCTGAATTATCAGCATACCATTGTGCACTGTACTTTGACTTAGACAATTAAAAACCAGCAGACACACACAATAGGATGTTCTTTTCAGCTCAGTTAAGTACATGAATATATATATATATATGACCTATTTGTTGCCTGTAATAATGGATACTTCATTTCTGCAATGTAATTTCCATATCAGAGAAGATGGTCTACTGTAAAGGGGTTCCTTCTTCTGAAGCCAATGTTGCATACTATGCCAGCAGCACCAACTTTGCTCTAAGCCAACACTAATGACATAAAGTTGACTCACAAGTCCTCCATGTCCTTTCTTCTCTTACACTGTGTGTTCTTTACCCTTTGTTTAGTGTCCTCTAGTTCAAGATTGAGCAGTTTAGTTTTGAATTTGTTTGTTCCTGTGTTTGATTGCCTTTGCCTCTGTCCTCTTTGCTGGGGTAAGTTCTTGAGCCCAATTCCCTGCTCTTTCATAGCTTGCATGAGATCTTCCTGCTTCTTAGTTACCAACACTTCTCGGTTCCATATCAGAATATTAAAGCCTGTCAAAACAGAATCACAATCTTTGGAATTCAGCCTTAGATAGTGTATAAACCACAAAAAATTTATGCCAAGAGATCAGACATGGCTTAGTTTTTAAAGTTGGTGTTTGATGCCAAGTCTGAAAAGAGGTATTAGAGGAATACAATTCCAACAATTAGGTAATAATTGGAGATCATGAATAATTTATATTGTCCAACACAACAAAGAGCAGTGCTTTTCAGCGATGAAGATGTAAATTCTATCCCACTTTTTTCTGTTTGCTTCACTTTTATTGTCTTATTTTAAAAATAAATATACTTATGTTGCTAATTTCCTTGTGAGAAAGGGCACATTGATTTTATGGGATCAATTATGGGAACCAGCAGAAGATTCCTGTTTCTGTAAAAAAAAATTAACCCAAAGTAGTTAAACTGGAAATCTAGTTTCAAGAAAAAATGCTTCAATTTCAAGATTTATTTATTTTCTCCTTCCTTCTTAAAAACATTATTATTTGAAAGGTCAACAGTTCTCCCTTTCACAGATAAATGACTCCTGGTAACTAGATGGATATGTCCAAGTTTTTTGGTAATATGAAAACGGTTTATCACTGACACATTCTGGGATTTTTTTTTTAAACTTCCCAGGCGAGTCTACAGCTGTGTGATTTCCTGATGGATTCCTTTCCAAGTACTAACCAAGTCTGCTTAGTTTTTCAAGATCAGCCAGGTGCTACCAGTAGACCAATTAAAGAAAAAAAAATTATCAAAGCCCGATTCATGACAGTGAAACACAGTGCCTTTGAACGTCTGCCCCATTTTCTTACTAATTAAATTTTTAATGATATAAGTAAAGCAAGAGAATCTCCATTTGAAAGAAGCGCTGAACCCTTTTCTCCTCTTATACAGGTGAAACTCGAAAAATTAGAATATCGTGCAAATGTTCATTTATGTCAGTATGGCAACTCAAAATATGAGATAGACGCATTACATGCAAAGCGAGATATGTCAAGCCTTACTTTGGTATAATTGTGATGATTATGGCGTACAGCTTATGAAAACCCCAAATTCACAATCTCAGAAAATTAGAATAGTGTGAAAAGGTTCAATATTCTAGGCTCAAAGTGTCCCACTCTAATCAGCTAATGAATCCATAACACCTGCAGAGGGTTCCTGAGCCTTTCAATGGTCTCTCAGGCTGGTTCAGTAGGAATCACAAGCATGGGAAAGACTGCTGAGCTGACAGTTGTGCAGAAAACCACCACTGACACCCTCCATAAGGAGGGAAAGCCCCAAAAGGTAATTGCAAAAGAAGTTGGATGTTCCCAAAGTGCTGTATCAAAGCACATCAATAGAAGGTTATGTGGAAGGGAAAAGTGTGGTAGAAAAAGGTGCACAAACAGCAGGGATGACTGCAGCCTGGAGAGGATTGTCAGGAAAAGGCCATTAAAAGTGTTGGGGACTTTCACAAGGAGTGGACTGAGGCTGGAGTTAGTGCATCAAGAGCCACCACACACAGACGGATCCTGGACATGGGCTTCAAATGTCATATTCCTCTTGTCAAGCCGCTCCTGAACAACAAACAACGTCAGAAGCGTCTTACTGGGCTACAGAAAAAAAGAACTGGTCTGTTGCCCAGTGGTCCAAAGTCCTCTTTTCTGATGAGAGCAACTTTTGCATCTCATTTGGGAACCAAGGACCCAGGGTCTGGAGGAAGAATGGAGAGGCACACAATGCACAATGCTTGAAGTCCAGTGTGAAGTTTCCACAGTCTGTGTTGATTTGGGGAGCCATGTCATCTGCTGGTGTTGGTCCACTGTGTTTCATTAAGTCCAGGGTCAACGCAGCTGTCTACCAGGAGATTTTGGAGCACTTCATGCTTCCTTCCGCAGACGAGCTTTATGGGGATGCTGACTTCATTTTCCGGCAGGACTTGGCACCTGCCCACACTGCCAAAAGTACCAAAACCTGGTTCAATGACCATGGGATTACTGTGCTTGATTGGCCAGCAAACTCGCCTGACCTGAACCCCATAGAGAATCTATGGGGCATTGCCAAGAGAAAGATGAGGGACATGAGACCGAACAATGCAGCGGAGCTGAAGGCCGCTATTGAAGCATTCTGGTCTTCCATAACACCTCAGCAGTGCCACAGGCTGATAGCATTCATGCCACGCCGCATTGCGGCAGTCATTGCTGCAAAAGGGGCCCAAACCAAGTACTGAGTACATATGCATGCTTATACTTTGCAGAGGTCCGATATTGTTCTATTTCCAATCCTTGTGTTATTGATGTCATGTAATATTCTAATTTTCTGAGATTGTGAATTTGGGGTTTTCATAAGCTGTACTCCATAATCATCACAATTATAGCAAAGTAAGGCTTGACATATCTCGCTTTGCATGTAATGCGTCTATCTCATATATTGGTTTCATCTTTTGAGTTGCCATACTGACATAAATGAACATTTGCACGATATTCTAATTTTTCGAGTTTCACCTGTACATCATCTGCTGCCATTTTCGAATGGCTGAAACAACTATGGGAGGTAAAGTAAGGAAACAATCTCACACTTCACCCTTAGGCTGTTTAACCAGTCCTTCACCAACTATTTTGCATGCTATACGTCAATATATAATTAAAGTTACTAATCAGGGATGCTTAAAACATTTCCATGCATAAGCCAATCTATGGATGGAACAGCTGGTTTTGGGTGGTCAGTGCCCAAAGTGTGTTTCAGGTGTTTTATATATGGAATGAAATAGGGCTGGGTTGTTCAAAATATGGACCAAAATGCAGTTGTTTGGGGGAGAAGAGTGAATAAAGGCCAATAACATGTATAGATAGCAGCAGCAGCTGCTGAGAAAAGATGCTTGTAAGATCAGGGGTGGGCAGGCCAGCACGCAGGTTACGTGGAGGAGGAGAGAGACTGAGCAACATCAAGCCTTGCCTTACTTGCCTCATACAATTGCTTCGGGATCCCTCCAGACTTTATTTCAGTTGAAACCCAGAACATCCAAAACATTCCTAGGTTTTGTTTCTGTCAATTTGCAGCCAGTCCAAAACAGGCTAACAGAACTTCCAGAATGAAATATTTTGTTGCAGGTTCAACACATTTCCCATTTTGAGCACACCCTATTACTACTCCTTATTAATTAATCCTTTTTAATTTAATAAAGTATTAATCCTTTATTATTTTCAGTTATTGCTTGCTATGAAGTAAAAATACTGTATTTTTCCATCAATAAGATGCCCCCATGTACAAGACGACCCCCACTTTTCCAACCCAAAATTAAGAAATCAATATTTTAAAGATAGTGCAGAACACATTTTTATTTAGTAATTAGTTAACATTGACCTGATACACTCGGTGGGAGGAGGTCCAAACCGTCTCTCTGCAGCTCTATCTCCAGGCTCTTTTGCATAACTGATTACATTCAAGCACGAGTGAAACTGCTGATAACTTGTCTCTGCAAACAGCCTTCCTCTAATTGGTTTGTTCAGCATCAGCTGACGTCAGTTACATAAGGCTCGTGATTGGAGGAAGTCTGTTTGGGAGACAAGCTATTTCACTCGTGATTGGAGGCTAGCAATAGGAGGAAGCCC
This sequence comes from Liasis olivaceus, assembly GCA_030867105.1. Lineage (NCBI taxonomy): Eukaryota > Metazoa > Chordata > Lepidosauria > Squamata > Pythonidae > Liasis > Liasis olivaceus. Next base: position 69,508,925 of record CM061349.1, read on the forward strand.
ATTCGCAGAGACAAGGTATGGGCAGTTTTGCCACTGCGCGATTCTCTCCTCGGCTGACTTCCTTGAATAAGACGCCCTTCAATTTTTAGGGTAAGGATTTTAGAAAAAAGTATCGTCTTATAGTCGGAAAAATACGGTACTTAAAAATAATTAAACATATGGTACAGTTACAACTACAGCCAGAATGTTAAATCCATATTTAGCAAGTTTTTGAATTCAAAGGGTCTTGATCTGAGAAGAATGCCAAGCCACTACTAGATATGAAAGATTAAACCGCTTACTTACCCATTCCTGAAGCCAAGATGTCTCCCATAGGGTTAAACTTATTGAGCTGCAAATGTACACACAATAATGCATTGTAAGCTTGTCAGCTGTCTACTTATCAAGCAAAACAGAAACCAGAACATTCTGAAAAGTACAGAAAAGCCCAGCAATGATTGTGGAAAAGTTCTGCACAAGTCAGCAAAGCACTGAATAGCAAGACCTTCCTCCTGCACTGTTCCCCGGCTATTCTATCTGTTTCAGCACCCTGGCTGGTGCCAGAGATAAAGGAAGTCCTTATCCTCAAAGTTCATTCGAGAAACTCACAGAGAATCCTAGTTCATTATATTTCTGAAAACTAGTTTGAAAGCATAAATCTCTGGCAATAGAAACTGAAACAATTCTTCCACCCCAAGAACTGAGATGAAGTCTTAACCTAGAAACCACTCCCAGAACACAATTAGATGCACAACACTAAAGGTATCCAGGTTCTGTTTTGAATCTAAATCTCATGGAAACAAGCACCTGTCTTGTTCTTTTCTGGAAGTCTTTCCCTACACCCACACACAAAATTAAGTGACATGAAAGTGACATGACAATTATCTACAGAGATAGTTTCTCTGTTTCAGAAAATGTCCAGACAGTTTAAAGGAAAGGGGGGGAACTGGAGCATTACAGTAGTTTGAATACAAGCATTCAGTGCAATGCCTGGATCTGCTGGACAGTTCTGAATATGACAAGATCAGCAGCTATGAACAAGACAGTTTAAACAGCATGAAAAAATAAGGAAGAAACAGAAGTGTCATCTAAAAAAGTACAGTTCAGCCACAATTACCATTTCTTGGTGAAACATGCTGAACCTAGCACATAAAATGACTTTTTTTCTTTGAGATCCCCATACATAGTGGAGAAATCCAAGAACTTTATGGCAAGGATGGGAGACAAACCACAATCGTACCTAAATCATATGAAGTACAGAGAACTCAGTTGAGGATTGGGGAAGGATATCCTCTTTGACCATTTGCTAAGATTTGGAGGCATTTGGAAAGGCAAAAAGTCTCACTCCTTTCACAAGTTTCTCAACACACGTGAAATCTGAGCTATCACAGATACACCCACCACTAGTCCAAGCCAGAAAACTTAAGATAAGGCAAAATGATGAAAACTACAAATAATGGCTGGCTACCAAGCTAGCCAAAATGTGATTTCCCCAGCAACATCTAATACTAAACAGCAGCCTTGTAGAGGGAACCTATTCTTCTTCAGTAGGCACTGGACATCCTAATACAGGTATCTGGAGGTCTTAAGGCATAGCAAAGACAGTTACTGAACAGCTCCCTATCCAAATAAACTCCTGCTGATATCTTTCCACTGAACCTTTAAAGTAAGAATAGGGAATCTGGGAACTCTAGATGTTGCTTGCTTGCTTATTTATGTATGTATGTATGTATATATGTACGTATGCCACATTTATATAGCCGCCCATCTAACACAAAGCGACTCAGCGTACAACAATTAAATAAAAGAACAAGTGGATAAAAGCAAGCATTATACTAAAGTAAAAATTATTATTAAAATAAAAACATTATCACAAATTTTTAAAAATTTAGATTCTAAAATATACAAACCCCATGGAGAGAGCAGAATATCAATTACAGTGGAGCCATCTAAGAATGTCTCCGGTTCCCAAAGACTCCCAGGCCTGATGATACAACCAGGTCTTGAGGGACTTCCTAAACAACAGCAGGGAAGGGGCAAGCCTCACTTTAGGAGGGAGAATATTCCACAAGGAGGGAGCCTTGGCTGAGAAGGCCGTCTCCTGGGACCCACCAAATGCGAGTCCCTGGCTGATGGAACGCATAGCATACCTTCCCTGCCAGATCTAATGGGATGGGCTGATGTGATCTGGAAGAAGCTTATACCATACCACTGGCCATGTTGGCTTGGGAGGCTGAAAGCTGTAATTCAGTGATGCCTAGAAGGTTATAGATTTCCATCTTTATCTTAAAAAATAGTCTGAGAAGCAAGCAGGAAGCCAACATTAGATACATTCTTCTATTGGAAGCACAGCAGGCATTAATGATAACATGTTAGAAAGTGAAGAATTTATTCTTGTTCCCTTTCTTCCTTTTTTTGAATCCCAGATGCTGCGGCAGACACTGGAGCTAGTTGTAATCTAGATCTCAACACTTACAGAGATAATGCCTGATGCATTTGGATCATGTAGCTGGCACACCATCTCTCCACTGTTTCCATCAAATATGTCAACAGTTCTCAGCTCATCTGCTGTGTATCCTGGGAACTTAGGGTCTGGGTAACGACCAACCACAATGAGATCATAACGAGGATGCCATGTTGCCTACAATACAGAAGAGTAAGCAAAATCACTGGTAAAATTTGATATATATCACACAGAAATGGAACTACAAGAGCATTAGCTTTTTTAAATGGCACTCTGATTCAGCTTCTACTCCTCTCATGATATCAAACTGATATCTTACAAGACATCATGTTGTAAAAATAGAAATTTAATTGATTCTTACTAGTACTACACTTGGTGCTTGAACATAAACTCCTACCGTAGGTAGTACACTACATCAAGCCAGCGTGCACTTTAGTTGGAAATACTTATCTCTGTTCTAATATTAATTTTTGTTGTTGTTGTTCAGTCGTTAAGTCATGTCCAATTCTTTGTGACCCCATGAACCATATTGTGCCAGGCCTTCCTGTCCTCCACTGCCTCCTGGAGTTTGCTCAATTTCATGTTCATTGCTTCGGTGATGTTATCTAACCATCTCATTCTCTGTCGTCCCCTTCTCCTTTTGCCTTCAATCTTTCCCAGCAACAGGGTCTTTTCCAAAGAGTCCTCTCTTCGCATTAGGTGGCCAATAATAATAATATTAATAATAATAATAAACAGTGAATAAAATTCCTATTTTATTATTAACTCTTTATCCCTTATTTGGTTTGCACTACACTGGCCTCCTTCTTAATTATGGGACAAGAGTTGTATGCTGCTACACACATTTGCATTAAAACAACATATTAAAAATCTATGACACAGATGATAGACACAAATTCTATTGGCTCAAGGACTCCATCAGCTTTTCATGGCATGTTGAAGGGCACACACCAAAAGCAGGTAAGACCTAGGTCCATTCAGAGAGGGGGTTTTAAGAGATAAAACAGCTGCCTTAAGCATTTTCAATGCTCAAAATGCACATTTTGCTCCTTAAAACCTCCAAAATTCCCCTAATGTGAAAAAGAACTCACATTTTGGGCCCCGCTCACTCTGACAGAGCCCTGGAAGCCACAAAAGGAATGGTGATGAGCTGCATGCAGCACCCGGAGTGCACCTTTTTGCAACTCTGATACATATCCTATTTCTGGATTACCAGATGGATGTCCCTGGCTGACAATCATGCTTCCAATTTCTATAGGGAATTGTAGGATGGCTTTTTAAAAACTTTCTGCATTCAGAAATGATTCCTACTTAATATTCCTATCACATCACCTTGATAGGTGTGAGATGCTGGAACTGCCGATGAGGATGTGAAATTGAATGCTGTGGTTTGGACCAATCAGAAGAAGAATAAACCCGGATTTCATTGTGCTGGTCTGTACTTAATAGCTTAGCACCATCTGTTGGGCTAAAATAAGCTGTGGAAAAATGAAAATTAAAAAAATTGTAAATCATAGTGCTATACCAGGTTAAAAAAATATTTTCCAAGAAATTATACTTATTACAGTATTTCCTAAATGTTCTAGTAATGGAGTATCATCTCCATATGCTTAGTACTGTAAAACATATTTCATTAATACAACTGTACTAATATCCTTAGTAACTTTTTCGGAGTATGAAAACAGACAAATGCAACAAGAGGATCTGTTCTAAATGACAAACAAAATACAATATAATGATCAATTCAGGTAAAATCAAATGCTGAATTTTATTGTTACTTCATTTTATCCAACAATCCTTTGAAATTTCTAATCTATATAGGATTAACAGTGAATGTAAAGGAGAATAAATGGCATTGTAGATACAAGATGAACAGAATCACAGGATGCTGATATTAAAGACAAATATATACATGAAGCTAAGAATGGGAAGGAGCAGATATGCTACCTACAAAACAGAACCGTTATTTTCCTTTCTTACCTGCATTGACAGCTTTATCATGTGGAAGTACATGAAGACAACTTGACTTATCCTTCATATTTCTCAGATCCCAGATTTTGACTGTTTGATCTACAGAGGCTGTAGCCAGGAGCCAATCACAGTGAGAATTAAACTCCACATGAGTCACTTTCTTTTTGTGCAGCTTCAAATTCCATATCTACAGTGGATATAAGAGAAGGCAAATGCACTGCTGCTGTAGAGCAAGACATTCTGGTCCACGGATATTAGTCAGAGAAGGCTCGTTTTCACATCCCACTGTCTTAATAACTGTTTCTAAGGGATGTGCCTTCATGACATCACCATCTTATTCCTAGCCTGCTGTGATGGCAACCTGAAATCATCTTTAGTTGTTCCACTGTTGATGTAGTGATTCTCCCAATACGTATGAACAATCTACAGCGCCTCAGTGATGAGGCTGGAGATAATGCAATCAGAGGCAGGAATCTGCCCACCCCTATTTAAGTCTGCTACAGACACATCCCCTCTCCATCTGGTCCTCTATGGCCATTTTGGTTGGGCCACAAAAGAGATTACCTACTTGACTTGTACAGAGTAGACCAGAGTAACCAGTTATTTTTTTTTCTTTGCCATCAGACTACTATTCTCCTGAAGGGGATCAAGATGAGGCATGAGGAAGTTCTCTCAATCTCTGTGCAAAACTCTATTCCAAATAATAGCTCATGGGACTTTTTGTTTGGTTTTTGTCATAGGATTATCAAACTTCCCAGAGGATGACAACCCTATAGCTGTGTGTTTGCCCCTCCCCCCAAGAATTCTGGCTTTCAGTGGGCCACATCAGGAGACTGGGATAGCTCTGTCAAAGTCTCTGAACATGTCTTGGGTTGGGTTTGTGTGTGTTTATTTTATTTTATTTCCCCCAGAACATGGGAGGAGCAAGGGATGAAGCTGGAGGGAGAGTTTAGAATTACACAACTCCACCTCATCACACAATACAAAAATTGGTGGTTGTTTTTCCTGCTGGTCAGAAATGCTGGATGGGAAGGGAAAAGACACCATGAAATTCACCAAACCCTATCCTGAAACTGCCCTGCACTAAAGAGTGTAAAAGTATCAAACAGCTCAGCCTCTTTGCTGAGGCTCAGTAAGGCTAGATTGTGGAGGCAATGCAATCTATATTAACAGACTTTTCTGCCAATTCAAGTATGAGAGGACATTATAGTCACATGAATCTCTGGCTATGCCCTGAGTATTTATTTATTTCTCAAATTTATATAGTATACCATTTATATTATATACAATAGTGTATCATTCCTAGAAGATTATACAACACCTGTACAAACCAAAAATGAAAAATAAGGGCATGCCTAGTACTGTATGTTTACATTCTGAAGAAGCCTCAAGTGTCAGATTCCTGATGGTGGGGACTTCCAGAGGAAGAAAAGGCAGACTAAAGATGGCTCCGCAAAAAGCAGAGCAGAGCAGCAAAGAATGAAGAGCTGGTGAGTAGACCAGCTCTTCGAACCTCTCTGGACAAAGAGAGGACAGGAGATTGCCCACAAGTGCTCCAGATAGTTGCTTCTCACAAGGAGACCACAAGACAGCAGTCTCCGGTGGGTTTAGAGCTCTGGGAGACAAGGGAATAACCATCTTGCTCAAACCACAGTTGGTGCCTTTAAAAAGAGAATAAGTTCACATACTTCCTTTTCTAATCCATTTGGAAATTGCTTATTAACTACTTTTCAGCTCTTAGAAACCTTTGGATTGACAAGTCTGAAAACACCAGGTGAGTGTGTTTTCTTTCAATCTTTAATGAACGAAAATTTTAACTACAAGCTTAAGAACTTTTTAAAAAATTGAAATAAACAGCAAAAAGCTAATCAAAACTTTGATTTTAGGCAGTTATAAATGGATTAAGGGTCCAGATAAATTTGAAATAAGATTTTGGAGTTAATTATAAAGAATCCTTCTTGTGTGAAAGTTGGTTTTGAACATAAAAGAGATAAATAATTTCAAACATTGGACACTAGAGGGAACTAAAGAGTTTAATTAAAGAAGAATGTATAAACCTGATTAACAGCTACAGAAGGACGCAAAATATTACAGCACTGGAAACACTGAAGGATACTTTTGAAAAATGGAATCGGAAGTTAATATCAACAATGTCAATAGTGATGGTTGCTTCTATGGATAGACTGCATCCAAAAGATGTTTTAGAAGAAATGGCAGAAGAGGAACAAGTTTTATCTGACAAGGCATCAAAAGTGGATCTACAAATGACAGGCTACAAGAATGACATGGAAAAAGATGTTTCATTGGACATACAAAAGAAATTGGTTGATGCTTTAAAAATCAAAAGGGAATTACAAATAATAAACCAAGAGGGCGACCTGAATAATTCTTTTATATTGGATTTACAAAAGAGGTTTGTTAAAGCTTGGATGAATCTTGTGAGAAGGGGCAAAAAAGAAATGAAAACAAATCAAGCTCTACGACGTTACTTGAATAGACTAAAGATTAAGATTGTTAGAAGTAAAAGGAAGTAATATAAAGTTGGTTTATTTGATCAAGGTTAAAATAGATATGTTACTTCTGGCAACCATTAATGCACTTTTGCTGACACTAGAGCTGAAATGACGATGCTTCATCGATTTGTTTATAGATAAGAGATGGGACATGGGATGAAGAGATCATTGGCTGTAAATTAAGAGGAGGTGAAAAGTTACTAAAATTATTTATACTTGTGATGAAGGTTGGAAGTCACTTCTTTATATATTTTTCTTTTTATTATATTCTTTCTTTTTTCTTCTCTCTCTTTCTATTCTTTACATTTTTCTTTTCCTTTGCACTTTTTATTCTTTCTTTCTACTCTTCTTTCTTTTTGTTTGCATTGGTTTTTACCATTGCAATTATAATCTTTAATAAATTTTTAAAAAAGAATCAGATTCCTAATGGTAAAGTGATTTAAGCACTACCTACTGCCAAAAGTTGATATGACCAAAGCCAAGAGTAGATGGGGCCATTTTTTCTCTCTGTTCATTCATTCATCTATTTATTTTATACCTGCCACTAGCAGACATAAACAGGGCCTCTCACTACCTATCTGTCATCCAGATTGAGTAACACAAGCATGGGAAGAAATTGTGTCATTTATCACAATAAAGGATTGCCTAGCAGAAGAGAAGCGTAGACTGTTTATGAGATGCCAGAATAGAATTGGACTGCACCTTGCAGCCTGATGCAATACCATATGGTATTCCTTAAAACACTCTTTAGGAAGATATACCATCAATGTTCAATGAAAGATTATTAGGCAAATAAAAAAATACTGAAACAAATTAAGTAGTTCTAAAATACTAACGTTTATTTTGTTAAGGAAAAGAGAAGATATACAAACCTGTTCACCTTCAGTACTAAACAGAATCACGTTCCCTACATTATCTCCTGTCACTACAGTCCGACGAGTTGCAGATACATCAACGCTGCAATACCAGAAACTAAAAAAAAAAGAATGGTTATATTCTATAACAAATACAAATGTAACCATAGAAGACAAAAGAAGCAACAACTATTCCAGCATTTAAATTACTGACAGAGTCACAACTGAACTGAGCCTAAGGGACCTTATTTTAATACAGGATTGTTTTGGAGTTATTTACCAAGAAGTGTTGATAACAAAAAACATACAAACCAAAAGTTATACAGTTCAAAGAAAATGCAAGAATCATGTAATAAAAGTCAAAGGCCCTGGTGTATGTCTCTACAGACATCACTAGAAAAAATTAAACTCATGCTTAAAGTATGTACAACATATTAAATGTTGGTTTAAATTTGAAATGAAACGAATAATCTATAAAAGAGATAGATGAGATTCAAATTTATGAAACAAAACAACCCAAATTAATTTAACATCTTCAAACAAATCACAACTTATGTTGCAAATGAAATTGATGCTAGTTTTTCATCACTGATTATTTAGAATACTGGAAAAAAATCCAAATTTAACATTCCATGCAGTTCTGAAACATGAGGTCTGACATATATATCCATGTATTTTCTCTTCAAATATTTATTTTGAGATATATAACCAAAATGTTTGTTCTATTATACAGCGTGAATTGGCCCTAATAGACAGTTATATTAATTCACAAGGCAACAGACAGTGAAAAGGTAAAACTTCAAAAAATAGTTTATTAATTCTTCTACCATGATCCACCAAAATTGTAGCACAGCAGCTTGCAAAGTTACTACTGGTTTTTTTGTTTCCTTACATCTTCCCTATAAATCAGAACATTTGTACCCAAAGAGGGATTTCTAGGATTTTTCATGAGTTCTTCTCCTGCAGATTGCTCAAGTACTCATGCGCACAACATACTTTACTATTTCATCTGCCAAAATGAAAAGCAACACTTAGATTCAAATGACTCATTACTTGGCCTGAAGCGAGAAACATGTTACTTCGTCCTGTATGCTCAGAAAATAGCCTAAGCAAATTCTAAGACACTGTCCTCATATAGTACCTACAAAAAAAAAAAAGTTAAAGCAAGCTTAATGAAAAGAATAGCAATTCTCTCTTCCCTCCTCACCCAAACATGGAATTCATGGCTACAGATTGATGTATCAGAGGCCACAGGCTGCTTGTGCCTCAAGATGCTGTAGACTAAGAGTGCCATCTCCTGATGCCATACTGTTTTCCAAATCAAATAGGTTAAATCTCATGCTTCCAGTAGGGTCTCCTGAGTCATTCTAGAACCCGGATGAGAATAGAAGATGAAAACAGCTATATTACCATAGAAGAATGGGAACAGGTAGCTAGTACTATGATTTCACACAGACACTGTATCAAGAGTGGATATCATTTTCAGACCAAGGACTACTCTTAGCTTTTAAATGGTATGCTGCGTCCACACTTCAAAAAATGGAACAAAGAAGAGAGTGGGCCAGGATGAAAATTACAGCTAAACTCAACTTTTGAATAGGTTCTAGAGGGGGGACAAGGGATTGGAGGGCAACCTCTGGCCCTGGAGCTTGAGCTGTAATCTCTGGACTAAATAAATTCATCTAGATGGTAGTGGCCTAATTAATTCTGAGTTTAACTCAGTACCTCATCAGTCCTGGCTAATTTATTCCTTACATGCTTAAATGCATTATACTTACTTTACAAAGTAAGTTCAACAAATGCTGGAAAGCTGTCCAGTATTATCTTGAAAACCGTTTAATGATTTTAAAAAATGAGACCTTGGTGCAGCTCACTAATTAGCTTTTTTCTGCAGAACCACTGCAGTACTTACTAGGACTTTTAAAAAGTCCATAACATTTTATATTAAGTTTTGAGATTATAACCCAACAGTCCCATTCAAAATATTCCATCAGAACCAACAGCATCTCTTCTGATGGAACAAAACTCATGATGTTTCAAATGTCTGACACTGGAAACAACAGAAACTTGAAACAAGGCACTTACTTCCTTGCTTTTCACCACAGGTGGAAAAGTAGGTGGGGTGGTAGTCCATGCTACATGTTAATTTACCATCAATCTACACAAGAACTGGTCAAGATAATGGATTAAAAAAACCCTATTTTTAAAATTCTCATAGCAAACAACAAAAGCAACAGCTAAGAATAATTTATGTAGTCTTCCCCAGCACAAAAAGTGACAGAACTGAGTCTAGCAAAAAATAACAATGGATTTACTTCAGTGAAACCCATAAACAGCGTAACAGCAAAAATACATTCTTCTGGCTATTTGATCGAAGCTTCTTTCTAATGCATATGCTTCTATCATGCATAATTTTTGTGTTTGGTCTTCCTACAACTAAAGCAAGCTTTTGTTATCTGGCAACCTCAAAAACACAGCAACACTATCTGTAAAGCATGTATACAGTGCTCACTTTTAATATTTGTCTATGAAAGACAACACACAGAGAACACATAGGACAGCAACATTATACAAATCATAAACCCTAACCTCCACATAGCAATATAAAAATAGTAAACTTAGCTACTAGATAGCAGTGCTCTTTTTATATCGAAAGTGGGTTCTTATTCTCTGAAATATGTACTTAATTATCATGCACGTCCTCCCTGCTCCTTCAAAAATAGCTCCAGCCAATAATAACAACAACTCTTGTCACTCCTGTTTTAATTCTCTCTCCAAGTCTAGTAAATCAAGCCAACTGGAGAATACTGAAAACGATGTGGAATGAAGCATTCTGATTAATCCTGAATTCAGGATAAAATCCCAGAACACAGAACATTTTGTTCCAAATTCAGACCACTGGAAACATTTTGGACACATTACTTAGCTCATTGGAAGGACTGATAATGAAGCTCAAGCTCAGATACTTTGGTCACCTAATGCGAAGAGAGGACTCTTTGGAAAAGACCCTGATGCTGGGAAAGATGGAAGGCAAAAGGAGAAGAGGACGGCAGAGGATGAGATGGCTAGATAGCATCACTGAAGCAATGAGCATGAAATTGAGCAAACTCAGGGAGGCAGTGAAAGATAGGAAGGCCTGGCGCAATATGGTTCATGGGGTCACGAAGAGTCGGACACGACTTAACGACTGAACAACAACAAGTGTTACTTAGTATCTCACTGTCACTCTTTATCCCACTATTAGGGACCATTTAGAATAATACAGGACTAGAATAATCCCAAAACAGAGTATTAAGGACCTCTATTTTTCAACAGTAGCAGCATTAAATAGCTATAGAAAATGCAGTATTTTGTGCTTTTAGGGTCAAAGTAGTCTATTTCCCATGAAGTACAGTATTTTCCAGCTGCACTAGCTTTTTCATTCAAACTACCAAGAAAAAAGATTTCACACTATAATATTTTAGGGAAATCTCTTAGTCCGGTCTGTTGGTCAGTTTTTATTTTGTTATTTTATACTGATTTTATACTACTGGGTCCTTCAAATTGTTTTACTCAGTAATTTGTTTGTTTCATCCTTATTTTTACCTAGGTCCTTAAAGGCTACTTTCTGAACTAGAAAGATGAGTACTTTCTAGTGACTCAGGAATATAAATCATCCAAATGTTGAGTGGAATAATGAAAAATATTCCAATCTTAACTATTTCTTATGGTTATGCTGCCTTCTAATAAAGAATCTGAAAGAAATAGATTGCATCTTACTCCCAATCATTGGTACTGGTGATGACCCGGATTGTATTGCCATTAAAATCTTGCAAGGCAGTAGTTCCAGCAATTGATGATGTGTACAGCTCACTCGGATTAAAAGGATTAAACTTCATTCCTGTGATGGCCCCTCCAGCTCCCATCTATAGTTACAGGAAATGAATAAAACACAAAGCTACTCAGAAATCAGGAAGGAGAAAAATCTCTCTTACTATCTGATCGGTGTCAGTAGTATTATAAAACTACATTTCCCAAAAGATAGCATTTATATTTACCAGACAGTGGCCATGCCAAAGCAAAGAGCCCCATGTGGGAAGGATTTTTAGCTTCTCTGGCCAATACTACACATATTAAGCAACCGGTACTGGGAAAATGGTAATTGCTAGCTCTATGACATAATCTGCATGATGGCAATAGCCCAGCTTCCTCTCAGAATCACTATATCACACTGAGTGCTGATTTTTTTTCAGTTTCTTGAAAACTATGAGCTGAATGAGACTTCAAGAGGTACTGTCAATTTTAGCTGTAATTTGGGAAAACAAAATAGTTTGGTCCACATTAATGAGCTTTATGCATAACAAAAGAAAAAGTCTACAGTAAGTGGTAAAGAAAATGAATGAAGGGAAGATATGATAAATGAAGTGAGCCAGAGGAGTTAGAGAACTTGGAGGATAAAAAATAAGATGGAGATGAGGCTTCTTCAGGAGCAATAACAGGCTGGGAACATGAGTTCAATTTTTATTTGATTATCCTCTCTTACTTGTTTGAGAAGAGTGAAACTGGAATATCAGTCTTATGCTCTTAAGTTCAGTTTTAATATTTTATACCAATTTTTTCAAGTATTATAAGACTGTAATGCTGTTCTCTTCACATGCAAATATATATCTAAACAATATAGGCAGAAGCTAATGTAAAGGATCCAAGACCTCTTTAAAAAGTTTTCTTCCTCTTTGATCCAATAAACAGACATCACAATATAATACAGAACTACAACTACAACAAACTTCGGTCTATAGAGGACCACAGTTGATACGAGGCTTCATTTTGGAGCAACACTGTTCCAAACAAATGACATCTCACTGCATTTACAGGATGTCTCACTCAGAGAACCGAGTAGGAAGAGACCATTTAGGGCACTGAGTTCAATCTCTTGCTTAGTTCAGTGTACTTCAAAGGATGGAGCATGAAAGTTAGATCCAAAAAGATTACAGATTTTCCATTTTAAAATAATAATTATCCAATTTTGAAATATCCCTCCGACCTCGTTTCCATTCTTTCAAAGCAAGCAGATGAACAGCACTGATTCCTCAAAAACAATTTAATTATAACTCATGGCTCTCATCTGTATGCTATTACCAAACAATACTTACTGCTTCAACTTACCCCTTTAATGAAACAAGTTTTATTGAGCACTTCATAATTCCACAGGATGATGTCTCCTCCTTTGGAGCCCACAGCAACCGTGCTGGGGTGCATGGGATGCCATTCCAAAGCTGTAATTCTTCTGTCAAAGGGACTTGCTGTTCGGAACAGACGGTACAAGTAGAGAGAACGAACAAAGGGCACCTGGAGACACTGTTGCAAAGACAGTAAGAAAGTGGGATCCAAGCCCCACATGCATGCACACACAGTCTGTACTAACCTTTTACATGTATGTACAGCTGAGAGGAACAACTGTATAATTGCCTAATTGTATCTTTGGATCATTTTCCTCAATAAATAAATGAACAAGTATAATGTTTTTGACTCGCTTGTTTAATTGGGTTCTCTTTATCTAGTTTTAGTGGAAAACAGATAATGTTTTAGCTCATATTTATGCAGAAATATTGAAAGTTCAAAGGGATTCACAAACTTTTAAGCACAACTGTAACTATAACTAAGTATCTGGTGGCTGCCAAGATGCCCTGGATCATATCCAAGGTCAAAAAAGCAGGAAAAAAATCTCATACCTATAGCACAAGAGACTTTAAGAGATGATATAACATTTTGCTTGGACTTATTTCAGACTTGGCTGAATCTACTGAGCAGTCTATTGTGTGTCACCTAGATACTAGTCTTCACAATCTTATATATCCTACAATCTGTTATATTGGATGGATATGATGAAATTTCATGATTCAGAAATGGCTATTAATTATTTCAAACAATAGATGGCTACCCATGCAGACGTAGACGTATCAATCACACCAGTCCACTCAGAAACCATTAACTGATTTGGAGAGTTGATGGGCCAATCAATTACATAGAGTATGAATTTTTGGCATGTCTCCACTGGCTTTCCCAATATCCAAAAGGCTTTTTAATATGTTTTTATTTTAATTTTATGTTAATTTTTACTTTAATTCATCATTATTTTTAGTAGTCAGCTACTTAGTTTTGCAAATAGTCTTAATACTGTAATATTTGTTAGATACATTTGGTTCCTCTTCTTTTTACTCTTGATTCAAATTATTATGTTTTTAATAAATTATCTATCGGCAAGAAGCTTTTTCAGTAATAATGCATTATACTATGTTTAAGGAGGTTAATTTTTTTTTAATGTTGGTTATTGGTTATTTGCAATTCAGACCTGGGAGCTAGTCCAGTCATCACTACGCATACATTTTTTTGTTTTTTAAAACAAGTACATTTGAATCATGGAACATTAAGGGGCCGAGAAGCATACTTAAAAGAAAGTAGTTTTTTAATACATTGAAATTGATGAGGATGGATTCTTTTTTACATGTAATACATACTGTTCTGAATGAGGAAAAACGTTTTAGCAAAGAAAGGGATTAAGCCAATTAAATAACTGGAAATTCAAAATCTGCCAAGGAAGTAGCAATTTTAGCGAAAGTTTTTAATTTTATAGTTGAACAAGAGATCTGTGATTGTATAATTTAGCCATCAAATATAGAGATCACTGGAGTGTATAGATATATGTTTAGGGTTTAACCAAAGATAAACCTGAATATTTTACACAGTTGCTAATTTTGGATTTGCTAATCTTGGATTTCAGGCTAATGACCTAACTGTGATCTATTTAATTCTGGGTCCATTATTAGATTGGAATAAAAAATGAATCCCAAGTTACAATATCCTTTATACACCATCCAGGAATTCAATTCAGTGGACATGGTGAAGACTACTTAAATCAGACAGGCAAGGGTATATGTACTTCTTTCTCTAACCCACATGACAAATGAGTAAGATCAGATAATTTTTCAATATCAGGTTCAACAGTTAATTGTTCAATTTCTAATTATACACCCATATTAATGTCACTGAATTTGGACAAAAAACATCTCAACTAGCAGAGTTAATATTTTAATACTGTTCTACTGTAAAAATTCATAATTGCTGGAACAACAAAATAAATATATAGATTTCCCCCCCCAAAAATAGAAGTTCAGTTAATTTGGGAATAATTCAGGATATATTTAAAGCAATTATTATTCATAGTAAGATAACAGTCTATTGCCTCCTGGCAGAAAAAGATCCATTTACAACATACAAAACTTAAATTAGAAGTTGAAGAAACAATGAAAGTATATGTCCTAAAATAGAGTAAGAAAACATATTATCTTTTTAGATTTACTAAGTTGCAATTGGACCAATCATACACTTTGTACACAGAATATTTTTAAAACAAATGAAATACTAACTACTGAAAACGGAGAAAAAAACTGAAAAATTATTGGTTTCTTGTTTGAAAATCTTCCAGCAAAGTAAAATATCATCTTTGGTAAGAGATTCCTCAGGACGAAATATACTAATTATAATGAAATTAACTTTCAGTATTTTTGAATTTTATAACTCTTACCTTCTTGAGCTGTGCTCCAATAGTGCCACCCACCATATTTTGATAAACATAGTGGACAATATTCTTTTGCATTTCCCATGGATGGAAGACCACTCTTGCATTTCGAATCATGGACCCAAAGCAAGCTCGTCCTGTCCCCAACAACAAAAATGGACTTATCTGATTATATGCTTACTTAGGATAGGGAGACTTCTTTTTTCTTTTCTTTTTACTTACACATTAAGGTCTACCAACCAGAACTAAATTCAAAACAACTGGGGAGGAAGACGGAACTAGAAGAAAAATGATTATTTAATGAATTAGTAGATATAAAGGTATAAAGCTTCACCAGAGATGCTAATGCAAAAATCTAAAATGGCTAGTAGACCATATAAAGATCTAGTAAAAAGCAAGTATTTAATACTTTAAGAATGCACAGGGTAAGATATAAGCAATTCTTCTAAGGTTGCAATGGCAGAAAAAAAAATTAAGAGAATGTTTAAGAGAATGTTAAGAGTCGCCTGTTGGGGAGGCATACAAATTTAATAATAAATAAATAAATAAAATGGCAACATTCAGCTAATGATTCATTTTTGACTCCACTGTACAGAAAAGGCAAACTGAGGCAACTGAGGAATTTTGGACTTGGGATAGTGGAGTTATTGAGCCCCTGTTAGGGTCATGTTCTTCCTTATACCCCCTTGGGAGTAACCTTATACAATATGTTGACAGAATTATTGAGAAAACTCTGGTTTTTAAAGGTACGCATATTGTATTGAATTATATACCAACTAGGTGGAATTTATATGTTCAAAGATGGTGTTTTCATGCTCTAACAATAGCAAAAAAGAATAATCCTTAGGAGATGGGAAAACACTGTAATTTCAGATATGAAGGACTGGAATTCAGAGATGTATGACTTAGCAGTTTTTGAGAAAAGTATATATTCTGTTAATCAGAAAATGTCATGGTATATTTCCCTTTGGAAAAAATTCTTGGACAGGCTTGGTCAACATTGAAAGTTTAGTTTTTCCTTTTTTAAAGACTTACAAAATCAGGTGAACTTGGGATACAGTCATGATTTTCTGTAATTTGTTTTTGTGAATGAGGAATTGTTCTTTTTTATTTTATGTATAGTAGAGTCTCGCTTATCCGACATAAACAGGCCGGCAGAACGTCGGATAAGCGAAAATGTCAGATAATAGGGAGGAATTAAGAAAAGTTTTTGTTCCATTGATACAACTTTCTTTCTTTTCGTCGCCATACTTGCGTAAATTTCAGTAAAAACTGCTTCACAACACAACTACGTTACTTATGTTAACACGCAAGTAAATACTGCACAGTAACACACAGTAAACCGATCCGCATACAATAACAAACTGCACTGAGCAACCATTAGGAAAGGCAAGACATGACCGACACATGAGTCATAGGCTAGACGCACACGCCTGCTGCATCTGTTGCAATCGATTTTTGCGTTGCGGCGCCGCACCGTCAGGAGCAACAAGACAGAGTACACTCACACTCGCAAACAAGCGGCACACTTTTCTCGTCGCCGATTTATGTGTATTGTTGTGTTTTTTTTTAGGGGCGTCAGATAAGACAAAATGTCGGATAAGCGAAGGTCGGTTAAATGAGACTCTACTGTATATCTGTTTGAAAATGAATGAATAAAAACTATTTGGTGACTTTAAAAAATTGAGCTCCAGTAAGATGTGTAGTTTGTTATGTATAGTTTGTCTTCTATACACATAAGATCTATGTTTTGTTTTTACTGTTTCTTGATTTTAAATCTAAGCCAGCCGCCCAGACTTGTTGGGAGTTGGGCAGGCTCTAAATTGTATAAATAAAGGTGTGTTGAGGGTGTTTGACAGATAATAGCACAAGAGAACTTCTTTATACCTATAAGTATCTGCTCCACCAGGAAGCCAATGCACAGAAAAGCAAACTGAAGCTGCTTCCACATGCTCCACATGCAAACATCAACTATCAGCAATATGTTTGCACCAATGTGCAATACTGCAAGTGTTACTTCTTACTTACAGTATTTCTGAACTGATCCACACTCCCTCCAGCTTGCCAAAGAGGGAGCACTGAAACCAACAGCTGACTCTAACACCCTGCTCTGTTTGTTCTTTCATCACTATGTTTGGTTCCACAGTGAGGGAAAAAGCAACACCCTTCTCTCTCCCCCAAAAAGAATGAACTGCTATGGGTGGGCAAAAAAACAAAACAAAACAAAACTCAGCACTGAGAGCAGCAAGCAAGCAGTGAGAGAACAGCAATTAGGCTTCATGGCTTCTTCACTTCAGGTGCAAAGTGGAAGCCTTAAGAACTGGGAGATGGGATACAGCAGGAGTTCCCACAATGAGAAACCACCCACCCTACAGTTCCAGAGGAAATGCTATAAAATAGACTCTGCCGCATTTCCTCTGGAACAAGAAACTTGTTAATCTGTAAAACGTGCATAGCCTGCTGGAAGTTAAACGCCATTGTATGGAGACATATGAATATCAGCTCTCCACATGCAAGGCGCCTGAGGTATTGAAGTCCACTGTAAGACCATGAATGAAAAGCAGATTTCACCCATTAAAGGTAACAAAAGCAATACTTTGAACTTCCCCACTTTTCCCCCTACAGCTGGAACTTGTGGCACTGAAATACAAACTAAATGAAATATACTAGAGACAAACTTGGATACAAAGCAAGTAATAGACACACAAATACCTCATGATAACTTCAGTAAGAACTGAAGAAAAGATTCTGAATGAGTGGCAGAGACAAATTGGCTGGCAGGGCCCAGGAAGAGAGCCCTCTCTGCTGTTGCCCCCACCCATTGGGATATTCTTCCCGTAGAGGTGCAGCGGGCCCCTACCTTCCCGGCTTTCCGAAAAGGCTTAAAGACCTGGCCCTGTCAGTGTGCATGGGGTGATGTGGGCTCTACCTGTCCCTGGGGGTGGTTAGCCCCGATGATACTCCTGGAATTACCCACCAGTTCTCCATCTTCTTGGAACCCATTTGTTTTTTGGATTGTTTTTATGTTGTATTTTAACGAATTTTTATCTTGTTGTAAACTGCCCAGAGTCATTTCACGAGATGGGCGGTGACATATTTGATTAATTAATTAATTAAAAATAAGTAACATCATTTGGTTAAAAAAAAGACCAAGGATTAAATTTTGGATTCTACAAGATGCACAAGAATAAAGTGGATTGGCTGTACCAAACTTTAAGTTATACTATCAACACAGTTGTTTGACTTGGATCATGGATTGGATAATACCATATGGTTAATTACTTCTATGGAAGGAGCAGAACTTTCAAAAGGTTTGCACAAATCCAGGTCTGCTACAAAAAGAAATGTTAAGTGTGTAAGAGACCATTTAATTATACTCTATTGAAAATATGGGGCAAATTTAAAAGAAAAATAGGCCCAGGTTTATTCCCTCTTGCCCCACTACTATATATTTTCATGAAAGCAAATATGCTAAAAATTTGATAAGAGATCATTTGTATAGAAAGCAAGATTTAATCTTTAATAATAATAAAAAAGATTAACTCTTTAGACTCTCTTTGGAATGGTCAGAAATGCCTTATTATAAGTAGTATAATTACAAAGGAACTACAAAAACAAGGTGGTATAATTAGGGGTTTGGCTGAATTTGAAATGTTTGTAACACAGAACTCAGAATATCTAGTAGAGCTTGTGTGTGTGTGTGTGTTATTACTGAAATGATTCAGAAAATGAAAAATGGATGCAGAAATTAAACAGGACACTTGATATGCAACAATGGGAATATCAACGGAAGGTAAATATTAAACTTACTGTGAATATTATACTCACAGAAAAGTTATATATGCTTTTTGTTGGTATATTACTCTAGTGGTTTAGTTGCAAAAATAGATAATTCATATTTTAAAAAGTGCTAGAAATGCTATAATCAAATTAGATCATTCTTCTATTATCCAGTGGCAACATTATATAGCTCAGCAATTTTGGAAGATGTTTCACCATAGGATCAAACAAATTTTAAAGAATGACTTTCCTTTTCTATCAGTTGTTTTTCTGTTAAGTATCATAAAACCTTACATATACACAAAGTATAGTGAGTTGGCTTTATATATGGCAACCACTGCTAAGATACTCTACACTTTTTACTGGAAATTACACTCAATTCCTTCATTAGAGGTCTGGCAGATTAAGCCTTGGGGGTATGCATTAATATCTAAAATAAGTCCATATCTTAAAAAGCAGGTTTATACTAACTCTAATTTAATTTAGAAATGTTTATGATCTATACTTGTGCATAGTAGTCTTCTGCCATACCTGAAGTTTGGATTTTTTTCAATGTATGGTTTTAAAACTGTAGATTCTGTCTGATTGGCCACAAAGTTAAGGACGGACTGCTTCAGATCAGTTAGAAATTCTTATTAAGTCTTATCATTTTGGCTGGTTTTGTCAATCTTTGACCTGATTCTAGTATTAGTTTTCAAGTACTAGACTTTCATATTATTTTTATATCTGTTCCAATCTAATATGACATACAAGAATACTGTGATGTTTTTCCTTTTTCTGTTAATATTTTATAAATTCATATGTAATTTTTATATTTTGTAAATCTTTACTATATCTTCCCCCCCCCTTCATTTATTCTAATTCTAATTCTTCTTTTCCTGATCTGATTCTTCAAGTATCTTTCAAAACCACGTTTTAAAAATGATAACTTCTATAGTTCTAATAAATTAACGGAAAATTATATTGGTGCTTACAGAATACTATTATTTACCTCATAATTGCTCCCGTATCTTCACAATGTCAGTAACTTCCTCTTTATTTTAAAATAGCAAGGGACATACCCCAACTGCACAAAGCACTATACTTAACTAGGGAGTGCAGTTTTCATTTACTCTCCAGATCCTACCGTGCCTTTTCCTTTCCTCTCTCTCCCCACCCCCCAAAAAAAGCCAACACACTTCAGAATCACACAGTTCCTCTCTTACCTATGCCTATCAATATGGCATTTTATCTGAATGAACTTAAAGAATGGAATTATAGAATCATAGAATAGGCCATTAAATCCAATCCCTTGCTCAGCACCAGAATTCAGATTAAAATAATCCCAGCAGATAGCATCTGTTTAAACTCATCCAGTGAAGGGGAGATCACTATTTTTCTGGGTACCTGATTCCACTGTCAAACAGCTCCTACTGTTAGTATATTTTATTTAATTTTTATTATACATATTTCTATACAACCTGCTGCCAAGACTCCAGGCAGTTTACAAACATTTTCCTAACATTCAATCAAAATTTGCCTCCCTATAACTGAAATCCACTATTCTACGTCCTGCAGTCTGGTATGATAAAGAACAGATCTTGGCTTTTTGTGTGAAATTCTTTCACATTTCTTCAGAGTGTTACTATATCCCCACAGAGTCATCTTTTCCAGAGGCTATATATACCCATCTCCTTCAATCTCACTTTACAGTACTTAAATTTATAATCCATGAACATCCTCATTGCCCCTCTCTGAATGTGTTCTAATATCTCTGAATGGTTCTTAAAGCTGGTGCCCAAAATTGGACACAATATTTAAGATGGTCTGAGCAAAGCAGAGTAGTGTGGAATAATTACCTCCAGTGAATTGAGAATTGTAATGCATTTGTCTTTTTTTCAGCCATATCATGCTGCTGGCTTACATTCAGTTCACATTCCAATAACTTTTTTACAAGTAGCATTACCAAGTCAGATTCTCCCCAGTCTATGAATATTTGGACATTTGTTTCATAAATTAAGAAATCTGCTTTTATTTCTGTTAAATATCATTGCTACTTTCAGCCAATTTTTTTTAACACATCAACATAATTTTGACTTTTGTTTCTGTCTTCTGAGGTACAAGTTATCCTAATTTTCAGTCATCTGCAAACCGGATAAGCATTTGTTCCAGCTCTTCATCCAGATCATTAATAAAAATATTGAAAACAGAGGATCCAGGACTGAACCTTGTGGTACCCCACTAAATATCTTCATCCAATTTGATGTAGTACATTAACAAGCTCTTTTTAGTAAGATTTTCAAGCCAGGATTCCTGTTTAACATTATTAAAGCATGTAAACAAAAAAACTAATATTTGTTTGTGAAGGTGAATTGGATCTTTTCTATCCACTTACTCATTCAGCTATGTCACATTCACTAGTGCAGGTATATATCCTGATTGTGTGAAACATCAAGTGCAATCACTTGTAACTTATAGCAGAACAATGACCAGTTTACCCTAGAAGAGTTTCATCTGGAAGACTCCTCAGATACAGGAAAATGTAAGCACAGTCATCAAGCTGCAGTGCTAAATTAGAGATCAACTTCTGTGAAAAAAATATATATTGAAAAACCCAAAAGCATAAAAACATGATACACCACCACTGCACTTTAATTTCCTTCTGGAACAGAATATTCCAGTTTTGTTCTATAGTTTACATAAAATGCATGGAGTTTCTAGCAGTCTGATTTTAACAAACAAACCTGCTGACACTTCATGGAAAAGCCTAAGAGACTGTTGTCCAGAGAGAATTTTGCTGAGCAATTCAGCTGTAGAGGTTTAACTTTACTTTGTTTTTCATAGTTAGCTCTACTTTTTATATTTAATCACTACATTTTTATTTATTTATTATTCATCAAATTTATATGGCTGCCCATCTCACAAAAAAGTGACTCTGGGCAGTGTACAATAAAGCTATCAAATACAATATATTAAAAACAATTGTTATCCAGAAAAAAATTAAAAACCACAATGAAAGGCTAAGAGAGGGCAGCAGATGTCAACAATAGAGCCACCTCAGTACCTCGCCAGTCCCCTGGGGCCCCCAGGCCGGATGGCATAACCAGGTTTTGAGAGACTTCTGTAAAATCAACAGGGATGGAAACATCCTCACTTCAGGGGGTGGGGGGGAGAAGGATGTTCCATAACGGTCCATAAGAAAAGGCCCACCTCCTGGGTCCCATCAAGTTTAGCTGCCTAGCAGACAGGACCTGTAGCATACCTCTTCTGCTGACATCTGATAGGATGGGTAAATGTAAGTGGGAGAGGAGGTCCCTCAAATAGACTGGTGTCTAAACTTATGGATTAGCTTCCATATTCAATCTGTTCTTGGATTTTGGACTTCCTGTCTGGCCGCTCCCAGAGGGTCAGGTTAGGCAATTATATCTCCTCAGCTCTCACTCTCAACACTGGTTCACCACAGGGCTGTGTGTTGAGTCCCTTACTTTACACTCTTTATACATATGACTGTACCCCCACTCACTTCAGCAATATTATCATTAAAGTTGCAGATGATACAACAGTGGTGGAGATGAGTCTGCCTACTGGGATGAGGTGGACCGGCTGCTTTCGTGGTACAGAGACAATAATTTGGTTCTTAATATCAATAAGACCAAGGAGCTTATAGTGGACTATAGGAGGAATAGATTAGATGTCCAGCCCCTGGTTATCAATGGAGACCGAGTGGAGCGGGTGGCCAGTTTTAAGTTTCTGGGTGTTACCATAAAGGAGGACCTGACCTGGGGCGCTCATATTGCAGCCTTGGTTAAGAGGGCCCAGCAGAGATTATATTACCTGAGACTTCTCAGGAAACAACAACTGAATGAAAAACTGCTGGTGATCTTCTACCGTTGTACTATAGAGAGCATTTTAACCTACTGCACCTGTGTATGGTTTGCTAACTGCACAGTAGCAGATAGGAAAGCGCTCCAGAGGGTTACCACCACTGCCCAGAGGATCATTGGTTGCCCTCTCCCCTCTTTGGAAGAACTTTATAGTTCCCGCTGCCTTAAGAAAGCTCAAAACGTTCTGAAGGATCCATCCCACCCGGGACATTCTTTTTTTGAACTATTACCATCTGGCAGACGATACAGGATAATGAAAACAAGGACAAATAGGCTGAAGAATAGCTTCTATCTTAGAGCTATAACTATACTGAATTCTATCGTATAGTGCAGTATTAATGCAGCATCACGGGTTGTGCAATATGGAATGTGAAGGTTGTGTTTCATGTGTTTTGTGTGTGTTATGTGTTTTATGTGTTCTATGATTTTTATATTTTTAAAGCTGCACTGGGGTGGCATTTAATTTCGTTGTACAAGTAGTACAATGACAATAAAGATTTCTATTCTATTCTCATGCCACGAAGGGCTTTAAAGGTCAAAATAAGCACCTTGAATTGGACCCAGAAGCAAACCAGCAACCAATGTAGCTCGTGGAGCAGAGGTGTAACGTATGCCATTCTAGAGGCACACATAACTGCCTACACCGCTGCACTCTCCACCAGCTGAAGCTTCCAGATACTCCTCAAGGGCAGTCCCATGTAGAGCCATTAGAGCAGTCCAATTGGGAGGCGACTAGGGCATGAGTGACCATAAGCAGAGCCTCCTGATTTAGGAATGGGTCCAACTGGCGCATAACAAGAAGCTGTACAAAAGCCCTCCCAGCCACAACTGCCACCTGCTCTTCAAGCAGGAGTCATTAATCCAGGAGGAACCCCAACTCATGCACCAGGTCTGTTTGGGGCAGTGCAACCCCATCCAGCACCAAGATGGTATAGTCCTAGAACCAGCAAGACCCAAAACCCAAAGCCACTTAGTGCTGCCAGGGTTCAGCTGAAGCCCGTTGTTCCCCATCCAGACCTTCACAGCCTCCAGGCACTGAGATCAGTCGTCCACAGCATCACATAATTTGCCAGGGCAGAGATGTATAACTGGATAACATCAGCATACTGATGATACCTTATCCCATGGCAACAGATGAACTCACCCAGCAACCTCATGTAGATGTTGAACAGAAGTGGAGAGAGCACCAAACCCTGCGGCATGCCACAGAATAGGGGCCGAGGGCAGGATCTCTCCCACCCCAATCACCACTAACTGGAATAGACTCCAGAGAAAGGAGGTAAACCAGCACAACACTGTGCCACCCACCCCCAGTCCTCTGGGCCAATCCAGAAGGGTATCAAAGTTATGGTATTGAAAGCAGAGAGGTCAAGTAGAACAAGGATGGATGCACGGATTTGCATCTGAAGTAGAGCAAGGATTTGATGTATATATATCTACATCAAAAGAAATTTGATATAGTCTTATCCATGATAATACTAATAATCTCCAAAGCAACAGGATATACAACATCTGACAATCTGTTAAATCAGGTAACAAAGAAGCAGATCAAATGAAACCATTAAACATAAATGTGTGTGGTAAAGTACTTGAACAAGCAAAGGGCAGTGAGAAAAATAATCTACAAAGGGAGTTTACAGGAATACAAACAACAGGGCTTAGCATCCCTCTTTACTTTCACTCATTAAATAACATTCTCCATTATTCATTGTTCACATAAATGAGTATATCCATATTTCTAAAGATCTTTCCACTGCCAGAACAGGTTGGATCTTAAATGGGAGCACATTTCCAATATTCACGTGTACCTAATGATAGTATCCAGAGCCTTGAAGGCAGTTTATTCAAGAAATGTTATTCTATGACCATTATCTTAACCCCACTAACTTTGAAATGCTGTGAATATATAAGCCAATCAGCACTCTTCTCCACTGACCAACCGGAGTACAAACACTGACATTTAAACTGTGCCTTCCCTTTCCCTGGTTTTAATTCATTAGAAATAATGGGCTCTCAGGAAGATGCTATGATTTATAAGGAAAGAAAAGGCTGGATTAGTACAGGAACTGGGAAGCAGAATGATGCAAGAACTGCCACCAGGAAAAACCACCTCATCCACAAGCTTTCCAGAGGTTCAGCATATCAAAAGAGTACTTGAATGTGATTTAGAATGCACAGCAGCAGAGCAGGAAATAAATTATCTCTAATCAATTGAGATTCTGTAAGTTCATACACTTACTAATTTTGGAGTGGCACGAAGCCTTTTGTAAAAAGGTTCAAGTTGGCTGATATCCCATTCACCTTTATAGTGACTAGCTAGCTAATTTCTTAGACTTTTTAAAATGTTTTAGCAATAAAAAGTGGTATCGTACAGTTAAAGCCACCACACATGGAGTAAAAGAAGACTGAAGTCTAATTTCTCCTTGTTGTCTTTATTTATCCCTTTCACTGTTGTAAGAGTCAACACCAACTTAATGGTACATAATCAGTCAATCAATCATTGTTGCAGATGATGAAAATCTGTTGGGACCAGCGAAGATGCTACAGCTGGAATATTCTCCACCACACACACTTTGGTAGTCTCTTTGTCAGAAGGCCATAAGGTAACTTATGGATGCTAACACTTCTGTTTGGATTTAGATGACAGATGATGCCAACATTAAGGTAAGCAAACAAACCATTGAAAGAGGAGCACATAAAGGATAGGTCTGCAATTCACTTACTCCATTAACCCAATTTTCTGGATTGGCACAATATACTGAGCCATAAACTAACCACACAAGCTGGAGCTGCACAACAGGCTAAGCTAAAACAAGTTAGCTAGTTTGTGATTCAATGTGTTATGTAAATAGTTAAATCATTTTGTGTTTTAACAACTATACATAATGTAGACAACATAAACAGAGGTCATTAAATAAAATCACCTAACCAGCAAGGCTGTACAGCAGAGAGAGGGCCTTTCCCTGCTGCTAAGTTAGTGCCACCCACACTTGAATCAGCAGAAAAGTATACTGGCATGAAATTTGCTGCCCCATTACCCAACCCTATCCTGCCTCTATTTCATCTGTTCTGACTCACTGACAAAGAAGCTATCCTGATTTTGCATATGCAAAGTAATTAGTTGATTTCTCTGGTTTTGTGGTCCTCCCTCTTCTGCATCTCACCAGGTAAGGGAAAGAATAATCTGCCAGTCACACTGCTGCAGCAGGAATGTAAAGGGAAAAGCTGGCTGTAAGATTCTGTCTTTCATCATCTAGGCTCCTTCCTGTGCTCCTCCTACACCCAAATTTGAAAATAACAAGCTGGAGTCACAAAGGGACCTAAGCCACAAGCAGCACTTTTATTTAAGATTTCTCTTCCCTTCCTTCGTCTTTTTTATATAGGCAACAAATGGTGTCTCCCAAATTCCCCTATGTTCTGTTCAGGAGGCTATTTGGGGAAGGGTGGTCTCATCACTCTACTGTTTCACTACTTCAGGCTTGAGCTACACCAGTAAAGTTCAGAATTAAAGCACTTATACTCCTGTGAGCAGTCTGCTATTATGAAATTCTGAGGAAAAACAGCCATCACCGTGCTGCTCCATTTCTTCAGGGAGACAACAGCAGAATGACATCAGATGAGCCTGACCAGGGGACAGGGAGGAAGGAAAACACCTAGACATTATCAGTCACCAACTTCACTTTTAACTTGACAGCGCTGAAAAGTTTTTACATATCTTGAGGCTGCCTCCAAATGCTGCAAGCTTAAGGGGGAAAACGATAGTTTAATGGTAGTATAACTAAGGAGTTACAGTTGTCTGACCCAATAGCTGGGGATAAGATGAATGTGTGGACATGGTAGGGAAAAAAAAGTTACTAAATCATGTTTCTATCAATAAAGAAAGACCCAAAGAGGAGAAAACACGATTATACCATCTTCTCCGAAAAACCACTACCTCTAGCTCTCCCAAAAGTCACCATTTCATCAGCTACTTGAATTGTTTTCAATGAAACTAGAAGTACTATTTGAAGAACTAGTTCCAGAATTTGTAAGAAGTGGAATAAAAATGCTATAAATAAAATAAATACACCTCCCAAGTAAATTAATTAGAAGCAGCAAGTCCCTCTGTACAGAGCAGCAACTCAGCAATCTGTAAGATGCTTAACTCAATGTGATGAATTTCAGTTTGCCCAAATTACTAAATCATTTACATGACCAAACATTTTTGCAGCCCCTTATATGAAAAAAAATGCTATGGCACTGATTACCCATTTTTTGCAGTTGTTTGTTTTTTTTCCTCACAAGTAGTTTCTTTGCTTGTAGCTCATTATCCAGTTCTCCATAGTCTCGCTTCCTTTTCCCAGATGATTTTGCCTCTTTTTCTGATTGACACTCATGTGGATTCAGATGCTTGTCCTTTGACTGGTTCCTAGAACCCATTTTGTTTAACAACTGAAAAAAAATGTATTGGGAGAAGTGAGGAAATGAAACAGAGCATTTATTTTTTTTAAGCCAAGCTTCTCTGTTACTACAAATTCTCATTCAAACTCTTTATTACATTTATACCCAGTGTTTCTTCCATCCTGGAACTCAAGGCTGCTTATGTGGCTTTCCAACATGCCTCGTATTCAGGCCCTGGCCAAACCCATGCCAATTTAGTCTCAATTTGGTGGCAGTCATTTGTATCTTAAGGTACTTCATAGAAAGCCTCTTATTTGTAGCTTATCTCCAAATTTTTCTAGTTCTATACTAGAGGGAAAACTATACAAGTTTTCATTAAATTCCCCATCTAATTATGGTGCTGCTTTCCATATATTAAAATGGAGTAAGTAACAGATATTTGCTTCAGTCTTATTACTCTAAATTACAAAATTAATTCAATCTAAAGGAGAAAACAAATGCAATTTTTACTCAAAAGTATGCCCCACTGTCTTTAATGGGGCTTATTTCCACCTAATTTCCAGCTTTATCATCTTAACCTTTATTTATTACTTGTACTGTTTTTTCTTAAAAGACTGAAAAGCAAACAATCACTATAAAGCATAGTTCTGCCCTGACAGTCTAGTAAAATTTAAACATGTGGCATCTAATTATCCTAGCCCAGATTCAGATGTATGCAAATAAGGAGTTCTGTTTTCTCCTCAGCATATAACTGCCACCTTTCTCGTAGTACATGACTGGATTGTCCCATCTTCATCCTGTGTCTCAGTTCAGTCCAGAAAATAGATCAGGCTTCCTCAACCCAGTAAACTCTAGATGCGTAAGATTACAAAACCTATCAACCACAGCCAATATAATATATACAAGGTTTAATGTTAAGGATTATGAGAGTTGTGGTCCAGTACAGACAATCTGGTGGGCACTGGATCAAAAAGCTACACGTACATACAAAGCAGGAACATATTAACATGTGTAATTTAGGTTTGTCACAGAAATGCTCCTAATTACATCCTAAGGTTTGTGAGTAGTCAGTAATCATCACGCTAAGTGGTTTTTATATTTCATTTCCATATCAGACTCATCATCAACAAAACAAAGTTCTGCTGGAATTTAAAAAATTCCAGAAAATTCAGAAAGCAATCATAAGCTGAACTGATAAATTACATTACCTCCTCTTCTCCCACATAATATTTTCTTAACAGAAAAAGAATTCTGGTGATAGTTTGTTTTTAGCACAGAATATTTATACAACCTCATATATGCTAGTACCTATCTTATATGCAGGAACCAGACGCTATACCGCTAAGGAATTGTGTTTGAATGCCAGACATCTAGACTGTTGCTGCCTGGGTTTAGGACAAGTTCACTACAGTACTGCTCAGCTAACCTGCCTCATAGGAGTTTTATGAGGCTAAAATCACAGTCTCTTTCTTTCTCAAGCACTCACACACAGAAAAATAAAGGCATGTTTTGCCAACAACACGGAGCAAGTATCAGAATCCGTTGGAGCACCTCATCTCTCCTACTCAAGACATAATGCAGACACCCGAAGCCTCCCTCTTCTACCTACTCAAGGGCTGACTACTCAGAATCGCAAAGTCCATTCAGATGGAAAGTGGACTTGGAAGCAAGCAGGTCATCAGCACTAGCAGGACTCCCAGCTGCAAAGCAAAGATGACGGGCCCAAGCAAAGCTCTCTCTCCGAGGCACGAGGGTCTAAGACAGGCTGAGGGATGAGAAAGAAAAAAGCAGCCAAGCCGGGGGGGGGCACCCCTCACCTGGATTCCCGGGACCTAACTTGCACGTTCCCCTGTAACGATGCAGAGGCTTGCCGGATAAGCAACGCCACTCGAGAACTTGTCTAACGAAAGCCGCGGAAAAAAAACTTCTCCTCGATAGTTTCATAACCTGGCCCGGAGGAGGAGGAGCGAGCATAAAAACAGAGAAGCGGTTTACGCGGGAAACCCGTTGGGTTCCGGCAAGGCCTAGGAACAGAGCGACGGGCCTCCGCCGCCACGGGCTTTTTCTTTCCACTCGCCGACCAAGGGCGCAGCGAAGAACCGGCTGCGCGAGGCAGGGCAGGCAAAGGTGACGGGAGATGCCACGAGGCGTCGCGCGACTCCCCAGCGGGATTACCTTGAACTGGAGCTCAAACCACAGACCAAACAGTTGTTTTGACCATAGAAGAAGAAGAATTGGCCATTCCCTAAGCACGTTCAGAATATTGGTGTATTTTCTACTACATAGTAGCAATTCTCTCACCCTTAATTTGGGGCCACATCTGGGTGACACGCTTAACCATGGTGGCTAATTTAACCGTGATTTACATAACACACTGAATCAAACTAGCCACACAAACTTATTTTGCACAAGTTGCTAGGTTAAAACGTGGCTTGCTACTCTGTGATATGTGATTGGTCGTACAATCATAATACATTTTCATGGCATTATGGAGCCTTGGTTAAATACATGATAGAAAGCACACGAATGGAAAGGAAAAGATTTTCCTAAGGAGAAAACCATACATCAGGGAGTTCGTTTGTAGGCTGTAATTCTGACATAGTTGTAGTTTTATCTTAGAGCATACAGTAGTAATAAATTAAAACCCAGCAGTCATGTGACAATTCCAGGCCTGTGTGAATTTTTAGGTGAATTTTCTTCATTTAAAAAGATCTACATACAGAGGAGGACAAAAAAACCCAAAACCCAATGTCAGCAAGAAGAGGAGAAACCTTCTGCATTACAAACTACTCTAGTATCACAGGAGATGTTATAAACTGTAGAAAATGTTCAAATGTAATTCTCTAAGAACTACATCATGCCATTATCTTGACTGCGAAGATAAATTTTCACGTGCTCCACACAAACTGAGTTTTTATACCCTTCTCTCATATCAGAACTGTGCCATGAGAATCCTCCTTTCCTCTGGGTACCCAATTTCTTTTAGAAAAGGAAAAATCAAGTAACATAGGTGAATGACTGTTAAATTCCTTACCTAAAACAATACACTTTAAAGGAAGACAATAATTCCAATATAGCACTTAAAGCCAGTAAGAATAGGATTTTAATGGTAAATGAACAAAATGAATCAATTCATTGTTTCTGCTTTAATTATTTACATATTTTAATAAATTACAAAACAGAAATTGGCTTCAGTTTCCAACCAAAATATACTATGTGTGAATACTACAGCTTTTAAATTGTCAGAAACATGAAGGAGAACAATGGTATTAATTCCACTTAAGAGTATGGATTTAATTTACTAAAAGACAGTTTAGCTATGTACTGGAAAATATGTCCTAATTCTGAGATCATAGTTAAGTGTTTAGGATGTGTAAGACCTAATGTCCAATACCTGAACTATTTGTACCAATAGGATAATGTGGCTATAGTCACCAACCTACTTAGTTAAAATGTAACAAGTTAATTATGATTGAATTTGTTGTGTGAATTCAGACAATTGGGTTAATCCAACAAATAATTGTTCAGTTAACCATGGATTAGTATCTTGTGCAAACTCATTTACATATCCTACTAAGCTATAATATGGGTTACTTGGTTTTGGTTTAATGTGTTGGATGAACTCAGTCTATGTGATTGGTGAACCATAGCTGATAGATTAAACCTATTAACCTAGACAACAAACCATGGTTTTTATAAATGTAAGTTAGCGCACACAACTTTTAAGCTCAGAAATAGTCCAACCAAAGTACAAAGGAAATGTAAAGTTTGAAGAAATTGAAAAGGCATCTGTTAGGGATGTTATAAAATATATTCTCAAAACAGATGACTAGACTGATTTGCCAACAGATCCACCACAATTTTTCAAATAGGTTAAGAAGGAATTTTTCTTTTTTATGTATGTTGTATCAATCAATCAGTTTATTACAGTCATAGACCAGTACAACTAAAAATGCACATAACATGTCTAATTAAAAATCTTAGATATAAGTAAAATCTATATCATAATTATAATTTGGCTGCCTAAATATCATTTATACATGAAGTCAAATGGCCTATACTGTAGTCTAATTATTACTCCTATGTATGTTGTATTATGTAATCTTCGAGGGAACGTTTACTCCTTTTCGATACTTTACAGTCTAAAGTGTACAAACTTAGTATCCAGAGGTTCCTTTTCCCAAGGCCTTCATTATAGGCCTTGAAAACTTGCAGATAATTAAAATAAATTCAGTTCAGCACCCACTTCTAATAAATTTATAGACAGATACGATCAAGAATGTGAAATTTGAAAACTGTGCATAAATAATAGTTCATATTATTTGCATTTACTGTCTTCTATATTTTAGATTCCAGAGATACTATAAATTACTCAGATATAGCCAGTCTAGGAATCTTCATGGGTGGAAAATACGGGCTTTTCTCTATATAAAAAAACAGGTTCTTAGATATTTTATCTGCAGAGGTGGGGAAAATGAAAGCTTGGCAGGATGTTAACAGTGGTAAAACATGTTTGGCCTCAAGTTCAATCCTTGGCAAGTCATTAAAAGGATGACTGTGGGGGAAAGACCTCTGCCAGAGACCCTACAAAATCACTATCACTGAACGATAGTAGAACAGATGGAGATGAATTGCTTCCTATGTTTCTATCTGCTAAAAAATAGGTCTGAGGAACATTTTTTTCTAGTGATCAGAAGGTAACACCTTAATCTGCATATTTTCTAGTTAAGATGGGGGGGGGGGAATTTGCTTTATACATATTCTTTCTTCTTTTTCTCTTTTTTCTTCTGTTTCAAGTTGGAGAGAAAAAAAAGGCAGGTTCAATCTTACACCGTATTATTTCTAACCAAATGTCTCTTTAAATGTGGTATGCGATTCCTTGCAATTCTATACAAAAGGTAATAAAGCGAACTATGGAGATTTGAAAAGCAGCAATCTTTGTGTAATTCTTTTTATAGCATGCTAAAAGGTTACAGGGTTGGAAAAGGCACTCTGTTTCTCAAGAAATAAAAGTTTGTTTGTAACTGCTTCAATGAATGTTCATAAGTAAAGGCTTGTTCCTGCCAATCTGGGGATCAGTAGTGATACTCTACACCAGAACTATACTTTAATTAAGAGCAAGTGAAAGCAATTTCTGGATTTTGGAGAATTCTATTTTGGGAACAGTGAGATGAATTCTGTAATTTTTCTTTTTAAAAAAGAGGTAATACAGCATGCTAAAATCGGAAGAAGTCTGGAAGCACCTTTTCAGAGTACCAAATTTTAGTAAAAGGCATACTTTTTTGAGAAGCTCACTTCATCAGATGCATGGAGAGCCTAAACTGATGGATTTAAATTGGGATGGGGCAGGCAGGGGGAGAAATAATGTGGGAAGACAGATTATAAGTACCTTATCAATAAACAATTATAACATGTTAAAAGCCTATTGTGTTAATTAAGACTTTCTGAGATAATCTGAAACTTTTTGAAGCATGTGAGTTCAGCATTATCTTGCTCAATTGGGCTAGTGAAGCTTCTTTGTTCTAGAATAGCTACCTTGAGAATAGCTACCTTGAGATCTGTAATGAGGTATCCTGGGAGGTTAAAATGCTGTGTTAATATTTTGTCCTTGTTTGAGTCCCGATAACAAACTTGTGTCCATTAATACTTTTGATAACAAATGTGTGTGCGCAAAGTCTGGCCTGTTTTTCATATATAGAATCCAGAAGGACATTGCTGGAGATGATGGCATATATTACATTAGAGGAAGAGTACAGTGGTACCTCGGTTCACGAACTTAATTCGTTCCGTGACTCTGGTCGCAAACCGAATTGGTCGTGAACCGAATCAAATTTTCCCATAAGGTTCAATGTAAATACGGTTAATCCGTTCTGACCCCTACGAATTTGGTTGCCAACCGATTTTTGATCACGTCCCGAATCAAATTTCCTTATAAGGTTCAATGTAATTACGGTTAATCCGTTCTGAACCATATGTTTTTTTTTTAAAAACTGCAAAAATATGACACAAAGTACAGTACAAAGAGAGAGAAAGCTAACCTTGCTCGACGCGACTTCTGGCGTGGAGGACAGGAAGGCGGGTGGGGAGGCGGTTACTGCTTGGAAGGAGAGTCCCCCTCCCTACAGGAAGCCGCGACCACGTGTCACGGGAGGGAAAATGGCCGTGGATCCTGTTCGTAACCAGATGCGGAGTTCGCGAACGGAGGCAAAATTTTGCAACCGGAGCTGTTCGTGAACCGAATTGTTCATGAACAGAAGCGTTCGTGAACCGAGGTACCACCGTATATCACTGTGAAGTTGTTGGGGCCTGTGACGGTGCTGTTGATGTAAATATGAGGGCAAAGTAGACATCTGGCCTGGTTGTAGGCTTTGGTTTGGGTATTAGGATCATTTTCCAGTTTCTGGTTGCTAGTGAGAATTGGCTTCATGTTGGATGTAAATTGGCTTCATGTCTGTATGTAAATATAGGCCTGCCACCCAATGCCTGAGAAAGTGAAGTGTCATTATCTAGCATGGGTTGTAGCTTATTAATAATGCATTTTAGTGGCTTGAGCTGTGAGCTGTTGGAGACAACCAGTGATGTTCTATTGTTCTGTTTTTATGGTTATCATTTAATAGGCCCTCCCTAGCTCTATTGATTTGGCTCTATTGATTTGTCTGTTGGTCTTGCTGTGTGGGTAGTTCAGCCTCCTGAATGCTTGGTTTAATTCCATCAATCAAGCATCTCTGTGAAGTGGGTCAGAACAAATGTGGTTGTAGCATACAGCTTGTGTACAGATGACAGAAACTGATTACTGTATGTATTCTAGGTGAAAGTAGTAAATGTGGCAATCTGTAGTTTTCCTGTGTAACATGGTGTTTATGTGTCCATTAAATCCATGTATAGATTTACCATGACATAAAGTAGACTTGTTTTGTAGATAGGTTGAGGCTAAGATTGATGGTAGTGTTGAAACTGAGGTGTTGATGGGATTTGATGTAAGATTTTTTTTCGTGTTCCAGATGATAAAAATATTATCAATGAATCTCAAGGAAAGGAGAAGTTTCAGGGATAAGAGTATAGGAACTATTATTCTAAGTCAGCCATGAAAATGTTGGCATATTGTGTGCCCATGGCAGGTATATGTTGCCAAAGGTAAATTAGTTATGTGTAAGTATAAAGGCACACAATCTGGTGGCAAAGTGTGTTGCATTGACATCAGTAATGTTTCTGATGGCTATTAAAAGACAGACCACAAAAACAGAACAATCAGTTGTCGCCTACAGTTCAAAGTTCAAGCCCCTCAAGTACATTATTAATAATTCACAACCCATACTAGATAGTGACACTGTACTTTCTCAGGCATTGGGTGGCAG
Source organism: Liasis olivaceus (assembly GCA_030867105.1). NCBI lineage: Eukaryota > Metazoa > Chordata > Lepidosauria > Squamata > Pythonidae > Liasis > Liasis olivaceus. Next base: position 69,543,642 of record CM061349.1, read on the forward strand.
ACTCATACTTGCATACAAACACCCACCCAAGCTGAAGGAGATTCTCACCAGCAATCAGAAACAATAGAAGATGATGCTAACATGGAAGTAGACCCTGCAACCAACTCAAATGTCTATGTTGCCCCCACGTTCACAGCAACAGCACCATCACAGGCCCCAACAATTTCACACACAAGTTTAGAGGCACCTTCACATGCTCTTCCTCTAGTGTAATATATGCCATCGTCTGCAAGCAATGCCCCTGTGGATTCTAAGTAGGACAAGCAGTCCAGACTGTGTACAAAAGAATTAATGTTCAGAAGTTCTGAACAATGGGTTTTTTTAACACATAATTATTAATTGATAAGGTACTTGTAGTCTCACAGGTATCCTGAATCTGCATAACCACCCTGTTTCTTCCCATCTCCCCCCATCTCATCCAAATGTGTTTACATTAGTTTAGCCACTTCATGCATATGATATGAAATGTAATTAATTAAAGCATATGCCTTTCAACAAAGTGTATTAGTCTGAAAAAAGCTACCAGATTTTTTCTGATTGTGGATATCACAGACTAATACAGTTCCCTCCTATTATTTGCACCCTAGTAATTCACCATTAGGAAAGGGTAATTATTAAGTTGTTATTTATGCTTGCTTAGCTATGGTTTTGATGCACAAATAATTTTGGTAAGACCCACCAAATTTAATAAGAACTTTTGAATAAACTGCTAAGGAAAATAAGGTTGTGCACCTATGGAGAACTTTTTAGTGACTGAAATTTCCTATAACTTATAGAAAAGCAAGTATTTTTCTGATACAGTGGTGAGGTTTACATTCCTTGCCATGATGTAGTTTGCTTCTTTTGGCTTGATGTGATGTTATGAACCTTAATGTTATGTTATGAATGTGCACAAAGTATCTTATTATTGAGTAATTAATCAGTGACATTTTCTTATGGATAAATGACTAACAAAAATTTGCATAGGGTGTGAACTTCAGATAGAAACAAGTCCTGGCATATTTTGGTTGGAGATGGAAGCTTAGTGAGGAGTAGTATAGATTGGGATATTGTGTTTATTCCTCAAAAGAATACAACCTGTAATTTGCATTATTTCAAAATTTTAAAATCTAGCAGATACTGAAAAGTCCATGTGTCAAATGGAAAACACTGGCTTAAATGAAGTCATGATTAAACTATGGTTTATATGAAGTAGAAAATGTAACTTTAGTCTCAAGGCACTATGAGTTGTAAAAATAAGAACAGATAATTTAGATATTTTAGGATTTTTTTTTCAATGGGAGACCTAACACTACAGTGTTTGTTTCCTTTAACAGTCCTGAATGCAACTCGAAACTATCAGAGCACCTGGCAGAGCTTAATTTTAATGTTTATCGTCCCCTCCCACATTCCATTTCAAGGCCCAGGATTTCAACATTGCAGTCAGCCTTCTCCCCCAGGCTTCTTTCTCTGTTTTGATAATGTCTTGTGAGATGAAGAAATATGGGAGCACTTCAAGAACCTTTACATTTTCAATACTTTTACATCGCCCTTATAAAACTTAATAAGGAGTCTGGAAACTTTTAAAATAGAATGATAAAAATGCAACTATATTTGTCAGAGCAAATGGGTGGATAAAAACACATTAACCAGCCGTGGATTCTTCTCTGCCAGACTTTGCTCCTGGAAACAAACTGACTGGCTGATGATTATAGGCAATGAAGACACAAAGCAGCAGAAAAGGTGAGTTGGCTTTTCCAGTCCAATGCAAGCAGCCTGAGTAAGTGAAATTCTCCGTAGCTATGACTTGTTGGCTACCTGGTAAAGGCTGCTTCAGAACAGCGCTCCTATGAATCACACATTTTCCCCCTTTCTTTGGTACAGAGGGAGTTGACTCTACCCCCTAGAAAACTCTCCACCCAACTCAGAGTACATATAAACGGTCTTCTTATGCTTATTTAATGGCCTATTAGGTAAATCTCGCCTATTTACCTAAACGAGTACAGGAGCTATTTTTAAACGTCATTTTTAAAACAGGAGTTATCTCAGATATTCTAATAGTTTTTCCCTGTTTAACCTTCCCTCTTTGTGAGGGGAGTCATTTTAAATTCAGAGGATATCTTCCTGTCTAGTAAAGGAGCATGCTTACCAAGTAAAGTATCTGTGATCAAGGGCTAATTAAGAGGGGGACGGGTCCTGCGGTTCGAGATACTTGAAACTGACGCCGGTGCGGAAGCTCTTTTGCCCAACCCTAGAAATATGACTGGGAGGGTTCCAATTACTCATTGGCATCTCTGCACTTTCCACATGTGCAGAGGCGCTGCTTCTTCGATGGCGTCCCAGATCTCAGCCCACATTTTGTGTTCCTTCCAAAACTGGGTGGTTACCAACTCTCGCCCCACTTCCAGGATGGCCAGCTCAGCCACCACGGCTGCTGGGCAGGGCCTCGGTTCATCCCCAGAACGACAGCGGGCTAATTGGATCAGAAAGTGCCTCCCGCCCAGTTGCGGACAGGGGGGTGGAGGAAACTCCGCGTTTTTCTTGCCTTGCTAAAGCCAGGCCTTCTTTGCCCAGAGCAGCCCTGCTCCCGCAGCGTCCTCCTGGAAGTCGCTGAGGTCTGCCCAAGTCCGCCCATCGCCCAGGAGGCGGGCCAGGCCCCCCCCCCGCTGGACGTCCTGCAGCTTGAAATAGGGGGAGGGGCTGTCGGGCCGGAGCGAGCGCTCTCCGGAGCCAGCCGAGAGGGAGGCGGATTGATCCAGCCAGAAGGGGTTGCGGAAAGGTGCCTTCCCCGGCTGCCTGTTGCCCCAGAGGAGCCCCGAGACTTTCCGCTCTGCGGGAGTCCTCCGAGCAGCCGTCGGAAGAGGTGAGTCTCCTAGTAACCCTGCTCCCCGTGGGCTAGAATGGGGCTGGACTTAATTGCGGCGCCTCCACGAGCTGAGCTGAATCCCCACGCCGAAGAAGGGGGCTCGCGAGCAGAGGGGGCTCCTCCGCCCCTTCTCCTCTTTCACGGCGGAGCGTTCCTTGGATCTGCGCCCCCCACAAGCAGGTACGAAGGCGCCCGCTCTCTCCTCGCTCGTTCCCCGCCGCGCTCGGCTGCTCGGGAAAAGGGTCCTGGAAGTGGGAAGACAGAGGGCGATTGTCCTCGCTCAGCTGCAGTGCCGCCGAGGAGGGAATAGCGGCCGGAGTCCTGAGGGGGCGGAGAGGAGCCGCGGCCGGCGCGGGGGGCTCTTCTCTCTCCTCTGCAGCCTTCGCTGTCGCCCGGCCGCGGCGTTGGGTCCCCCTCCCACGTCGCTCGCTGCGGGCATTCCTTGGGGCAGGGAGGGAAGGGAGCAGCTGTCCCGGTTGAAACTGCCACACCTACTTAAGAGTTTCTGCGGAGGAAGGCGTCGTTTGTATCTATTGGATTCGTATTCCGGCTTTCCGCTGTCGGAGAGGTTTGCTTCGTTGCCGAGGAGAGTTTTAGTTCTAAAAATGAGGCCGGGGTGAATCGTTGAATAGTCGGGACTCGGGTCCTTTGGGTGTCACGCGCCCCTCGGTTCCTCGGCAGGGTCTGAGCGGGAATCCATTTGCTGAGAAGCAGACTGGGGGGTCCTGAGGTGGGAAAGAGGGAGACGGAAGGCGGGCGAGGGGTCTCCATTGTGAAAGCTTTTTAGGGAGCCGCTGCTCCTGCCGAAACCCGAAGCTCCGTGCCCTGCAGGGAGTTGGCAGGATTCTTGTTAAATAGAAGAGGCAGAGTTCGCCGTGGAAACCATCGCGCTGCCCCGGTCCTGTACTTTTACAGGATTTAGACAGCAGTGCTCTCTGTTTGTAACTCTGATTCTCCTGTGACATGCCTTTTTCCTCATCTTCATAAAAACAAGTGTTAAGCAAGAAACTGTGGTATAGCTGCACACTATAGTGGCTAGGAGCAGTAGGATCTTTCCATCTGGAGGCACCTGTAGCTTCAAGTCCTAGTAACCCTCTTCTTCCTGCTGTTTGTGCTTCGAAATACTGCATCTTGCTTTTAATAATAGCTTAATATTTGGGAGAAATCAACCCAAGACAACTTAGAATGTTTCCTATTTACTCACCGATGTGAAATCTGCTCAGAGTGAGAGAATTAAATAAGATTGTACCTGCTTAAATGGGATATGACTTCCACTGATGGGTTGTGTTGGAAATAAACCTCTTTCTAACTGGGAAAGAGATCCCTCCAAATGCTGGACAAGCAGAAACCAGGTGTATTCTCAGCTCTTGTGACTGTTATTTGGCTTCAAAAATTCTGGATTTATCTGATCTGAAAAAAAGAGGTTCATATGCTGCACTCATATTCTTACATATGGAATGCAATACTGATTTTCTGGAGAGAAAAGACTATGCTTTGCCCTTTCTTGATTTGGAAGAGGTCAGAAACTCTTCAAGATAAATGTCAGGAGCTTTGCAAACTACAAACTGTGAACCAGTCTAACAGCTTTCTGTGCCAGCTAAATTTTCTTTACTTCTTCTGTTTCTTTGAAGAGTTAGTCAAATAATGGAGAAAGCCTCAAGTGCTTCAAATCTCTCTCTCTAAATTTTGCATGACTTTGAAAGATGGTGTAAGATGCTATCAAATTAACTATGAGACTACTTATTATAGAATATCTGTTTTTAGTAATACATAGTAATATATACCTCTCTGAGGATTTCCTATCTTGTGAAAAGAGTTAAAATCTTGTTTTAAAAATGTTAATTAGATTTCTCCCTGAACAATATGCAAAAGATTTATATTTCTTATGTAGAGAATAAAAATGACAGTGACTGGATCGCATCTATAATGTAGAGAATAAAATTATACTGACTCACCTGTCTCTAGGCATGAGCTGAACTGAAGTAGAGCAGGAATGGAATTCTTTGTATATGTTGCATAATAAGATACCTGATGTTTTATTGAAAGGTTGTTTGTTCCAAGTCTTCTGACAGCTATGACTAGTGAAGGAACAAAATGGTTGCTTAACCTCTCACAAGTGCTAGCTAGGAGGTAGAAATATATGAGACACGCTACAGATTTGTGTGTCCTGGCCATCAGAGCCAGAATTAGGCAGCAATTTCAATTAAGTGCTTTATTTATTTTTTTTCTTTACTTGGATTCCTGAGTACAAAATATTACACCCTCTCCAGTATCCCAAGTATGGGTGTATGCTATCTTTTCTCAGAACAGCAGAAACAAGCTTGTCATGTCTTCTCATGGGCATTAAACCTCACAAGTTCCCAAGGGTGGGAGGTGAGCCTAATTTTTCAAGATGACTGAGATGCTATCTGTATACCCAGAGGAGAGCTATTTTGTGTTGCTTTTAAGCAAAACAAATTTGCCAATATGGCTTGCGGGAACAATAATATTTCTAGGCTTGAGCTAAGTATGTAAAGAGTCACTAACTGTGTGACTTCCAGCTATCTCTAATTTTACAGACAAACGTCTTAGTCTTCCTGTCTCATTCAGTATCTGAAGGTTGAGATCTTGTTGCATAATAGAAACATGTGCGTATTAAGGTAGAGATACATATTAAAGGACAGTAGCTCTTGGAGTCCTTGATGCTCTCTGAGCTTGGTGGTTCACTTGCAGATGTATCATTACCAGACTAGGTAACATCATCAGTGCTAGTGAGTGTGGGGTTTGCTCCCTGTTTCTGCTTGCCCTGCCAGTATTGGTGGGGGTGTGGTTTTCTCCATGGTAGGTCCTTGATGAGGGTATTATTTTCTGCTTGTTTGTCTGGTGTCAGTCCCTATTTATTGTCTCTTTTGAATGGTGTGTAAATGTGGTTTATCTCTATGTGTCTATTAATGACTGATTTGTCATCAATAATGCCAAGCTTCCAGGAATTCCCTAGTGCTTTTTGGATTTAGCTTGGTCTTCTTGTCTTCTCTTCTATTGGGACAATAGGTCTTTCTGAGTCCTAGCAGTGATGCCTAAGCAACTTAATGTGATGAATAGGTAGATTCCATTTTATAAGGATTTATAAATATATTTGTATTGAATTAGGCAAAGCTGAAATTGTTATTAAACTGTAACGTATCAATGGGTGGAATTTAGTACATTTCTCAGCAATTGTTTCAGTTCTTCTGTGGAGGATATTCAGGCATTATGTCACAGATTATCTGTCTGTGAGACTTAATTGTAAAAATGCTCAATTTTTTTGAGGGTAAAAAGAAATTGAGAATGTAGATTGAGCTAAGGAATTTGAACATAAAATCTTGTAAACTATTCTTGTTTCAGAGAGGCATTCTTGTAAACTGACTGCACTTCTTTTAAGAATGTTTTGGGGAATAAGTTGCATTTCAATCAAGTTTTATCATTTGAACTTTTGAAAAGTGCTATTGAAAAACCTTCTCTGCCATTGCCCCTGCCCTTTGGAATATTCTCCCCCCAGAGGTGCAGTGGGCCCCCACCCTCTGTTTCCTGTTAAAGGAAACTTGAGACCTGGCTCTGTCAGCTTGCGTGGGGTGATGAGTTGTAATCAATCCTGGGGATGGTTGGCACCCTGATGACACTCCCTGAGCTATTCGCCAATTTTATCATCCCTTGGAATTTATTTATTAATTATTTAAGATTGTTTTATATTGTATTTTAATTGATTTTATCTCTTCTGTAAACTGCCCAGAGTTGCTTTTTAATGAGATGGGTGATGACAAATTTGATAAATAAATAAATAAAGGCTCTAAGACTTCACATTGTTGTATTAGAAAGCAAAGAGAAACCATTCTCAGCTATGCTGAGAAGCCCTTACTGTTAGTTGGTGACAATTGTGTTACAGAATCTACACAGCAGCAGGCCTTGGATTAATCTGTCAAATAGATTTCTAGTCTCAATCCATCCCCTGGAGAGCAGACACACTTTTGAGAATATAACAACTATTCTTTTCTGCTGTAACCTTTACACTAAGGTTACATGGGTTTCTACTGTTTTGGGAAGGAAGAAGAGAGAGGTGTGAATGCTGGCATGTCATTTGTGCTGACACTTTCCTTGCTTGAACCACAATCTATACACAAGCTGTAGCTGCGTCTTCCTATGCAGTTGTTTATAGCCATTACTGAGCTGTCATGCCAACAAATGGGTTTATGCATAATCTTGGTTACTTGCCATGAAAATCACATGCCTCAGTCCTGGATGTTCAAATGCATGGCACTGCATTAAGAGTAATTTTCTTGATGTTTATGTTGTAGTATTGGGTATTATGTGTGGCATAATCATGGTAGGTTACAATGCATTTCTTTCACAAGTTAGCCATCCTTCATATACTTTATAACAAGTTGAGACAACATTTATGCTATGCAAGAATTAAAATACTATAGGCTTGTCGAAGATTCTCTAGTCACATGATTTAAGAGTATAGTAAACCTTTGATTTAATAAACTAGTGGAGGGCAGGATTGTCAATTAGACTCAAATGTCAGTTAAATCTGAATGGAATTTTAATGCTTGAATAAAAAGGGAAATGGGATTTTATGCATACATCAAAGGGTGTTACACTTGCATAAAATGATAAATAGATGTTGTCTGTTGCATCTAAAGACTGCTAAGCCAAGGTCCAGTAAATTGAAGGTTGACTGCAGTTAGAAATATATGCAGCTGCCTATTATCAGGTGACCTCTAGTGGACTATAAACCTAAAGGGTTATATTTGTAGGCAGAGTTGTGCCCATGTGTTGACAGGATCTCTTAATTTTCCAATTACTTGATGTGTGTCATATTAAGTACTATCTCAGTACTCGTTACAACAAATGTCTTAGACTACTAATATCCTTGTGTTAAAACAGAATGGAAGAAATGAAGAAGAGGGAGATGCTTACTAAGATAAAGCAGTGAATTTATGGGTAGGTTGGTAATTGAAGTAGGACTATATACTCTGTGAAGTATTTGTTAGTCCTGATATATTAATATTTTCATCACTATAAGCAATAAAGAGACCCAATTACATGTAGTTATTACTATTATATTAATATAGGTTAACTACCCTATAAACATCCTCCAAGCCATCAAAAAAGTAAACTCTAATATATGCAATAGCAGTACAAAGCTTATATTAAAAATTGGGTTTGTCAAGCTCCAATAAATCTCAGGATGATCAGTTTATTTTGAATTATTAGTCAGCATCAGTCCTTCCAAAATGATGATATAATACAGTTCTATACACTTGTAATGTCATTCTGTCCGACTCAGAGTGTCATTATTTTTTATATATTACAATCTTACATTAGCTATTGTACATTCTCAAAATGTGGAATACAAAAGTAAAATTTCATTTATGGCTTGCTTGTTATAAATTGAATTAAATACTGGCTGTCTCCAGGTACAACTTCATTCTCCAAATCAGGGAAAAAAAGCATCTTGGGCCTGATTATTCTTGGTGTCTACCATCGTTTATATATAATTTATATTTTATATATATATATATATATATATATTTAGATGTTTTCAATGTAGTAAAATACACAAAACAAACAAGAACAAAGAAAATGAGAAGTAGAGATAAAAGAAAGAAACTTTGAAAAAGAGAAACATACATTTATGCCTTCCATCCTTCATTCTGTCAAGTAATTATCATCTTAACCTTTCCCCGACCTCTTCATCCCTTTTTGGCATTTACCAGAGTTTTCAACTATTCACTGAAATAGGAATGTGTAATTTTTTTTGGAACTGATGCCTGCATTTCATAATTAAGTAGAATGCTGGGGGAAGGATGTCAGACCAGGAGGAAAAAAGTGACAAGTGAGGACAAAACTTTAGTTAGCATTAAATTAAATACAGTGTAATTACTCCTCTCTCACTCAAGGCACAAATGATCAGGCTCAAATTATCCTACTTTATGCAAAGGCATAGCTCTCTTGAGAAGTTCTAATGCTGGAAAAGGTGGAAGGAAAGAGATGAAGAGGGTGACCAGCAGCAAGGAGGATGGACTCAGTTACAGTAGCAATGAGTGCATCGTTGGAAGACCTGAAAGACCAGATTAGGGACAAATCATCATGGAGAAAATCTATCTGTGTGGTTGCTAAGCTTTGATAACAAACTTGATGACACATGATCATTCCTCATGCATTTAATGATTGTCCTGCCTGTCATATTAATAATTATAATTCAGGGAGAAATTTTGCAGTGTCTTGAGGGAGGGCTGCACCAAGATTTGGGGGCTAGTGTGTGCTCCTAAGATATCAGGTTGTGTGCTTCTGATTAAAAAGGGTGATTATCTTATATACTGCACATGGGTTTTAAAGCACAATGTTAATATTACAGTGTCAAAGTGGAAACAATTAAGTATTAATACCTTTTTTCTTTTTAAAAAAAAACTGCTTAAATTTCTCATTCAGACTATTAAGTATAACTGTTTCTATTATAAAAGTCAAATATTCTTCCCACTGGGTCAGTAACTTATTAGTGTCTTTTATTGACATATTAGCTTAATTTCTACAGACTTTAAATCTTCAAGTGTGTTGCCTGTGTTTCAAAAAAAATTTACTCTAGTAGTTTTCATTTTGATTGGACTTTTATGGTCCCTAATGTATAATTTTAAGGTTTGACTTGTTTGTCCTATGTTAAGAAGGATATATAGAATTATATAAAGTTTGTAGGTTGCCATGGACGGGATTCTGTCAAACATAACTTTTAGTATTAATGGATTACAGCATGAAAATCTGATCACTCCACTTGAGATGTTTTGAATGGCTATAGTTAAAAATGTTGACAAGCTTCATACAGCAATGTTTCTTAAAGTATGTTCTAGGGAACACTGGTCTCAGTGTTGGAGAGGTCCTGTGAATGTTCCGGCAATTCAAATTATTTTCTTTATCAAATTTCACACATTGAAATGTCTGCATATGCAAGCTCATACATTTCTGATTGATTGCCATTATTGGAAATATAATAAAATTATGTTTACTTAAATATAAATATATTTTTCTTTAAAAATAAGGAAAATATTATTAAAATGTTTTTTGATTTCTATACTGTTTTTTGAAGAGAGTAATACACATTCGTATTTTTTTAAAAAAAATTGTTCCATTGTCTTGACAAGCTTAACACTATAATAATCTCCCTGCTATAGAAGTTTGCTTTCAATATTTGAGCCCAGTGCTGCCATGCTCTAAATGGAAGTGTATCACAAACAGGCACAATGATCCAAATCTGGAAACTACTACTTTTTATAATTTTCTTGACAGAAATCGATAGAGATAGTAGCTGAAATAGAAATCATGGGTCTGAAATTGTTCCGAAAATAGATTAATATATCTTTCCAATTTTCCATGTAAAAAGGTGCTGGATTGGTGAAGCTGCAGGGCTGAATGGCTTGCTAAAGATTATGGTATTAAGGACAGGTCACTGCATTAAAAACTCATATTGCAAGGCTTTGGGTTCTGCAGCTGGTAACATCCTTTCACTTGAGCTCCATGCTTTTGAAGAGTGTTGCCATTGCTTTTTCAGTGTTATTTATTCATTCCATTTATGTGGCCACCCATCTCAAACAGATGACTCTGGGTGGCGAACAATCATAAAATCAATTAAAACCAAGCCACAAACACAATACAAAAGAAAATTAAATATATACAGCAGCCAAGAAAATTATAATCCAGAGATGTTAATATAACCAGATGTTAATATAATCTTTAAATGTATCTAACTGTACTGATCACAACAGTGATGTAAATAAGGAAAAACTGTATTTTCCAGGTATATGTTGTTATGACGAGAGCCAGTGTGGTGTAGTGGTTAAAGACACCAGCCTAGAAACCAGGAGACGGTGTGCTCCCTTAGGCACAGAAGCCGTCTGGGTGACCTTGGGCCATTTGTCTCTTGTTGGCCCCAAAACAGCATCAGGCTCTGCAACAAGCTGGCTGAAGAATGCATCTTTCATCACATCATACACTGGTGGCTTCACCATGAGAATTAGGCAAGCACATTGCAAAAAAAAGAAAAAAAATGGACCCTGAAACCAAGTGAAACAAATGCAAGGAAGAAGAAGAAGAGGAGGAGGAGGAGGAGGAGGCGGCGGCGGCGGTGGCGGCATTATTTCCAGGGAGTATGGTGATTTCCTATGCCAAGATGCTGCTCCTGTTAAAAATACGTATAATGAAACAACACATTAGGAAAAGGCTTTAATTTGTGTAGTATGGGACTGATCATTTTATATTATAGAGAAAGAATCATTATATTGAAAATGAGTTGTGGTCAGCTATGGAAAAGTTTTAGGAATTACAACCTGACTTTTAAAAAGGTAACATTATTTGTTTCTCATATCTCTGTTATTTAAAAAAGAGCACTGAAACATTGTGTGGTTGGAGAGGAAATAATGCACTTGCTTTCATGCATTCTGCATTCTTAAGCATTAGGAATCTCCAAAGCTTTTTCAGTGTATGGCAAAAATATATAGTCTTACAAAAAGCTTTCTGTTACCTGCTGTTTGAAAAGAGGTTTTTCTATAATCGGGTTAAAAGCGTAAGTCAGGAAAGGGTGTAGCCTATCTTTCTGTGCAGAAGCCTTTTAAAGAAGGAGGGGGGCATTCAGGCAAATGGACTTTCATATACAGCCTACAGCAGCAAAGTCTAGGGAATGTATTTTACCACAATTTTCTTAGGTTGTATGAACTGGGTCAGAGAATAATACAAGATAACTTAGTAGGATTTTTATGTTTTAAAATTAAAACATTAAAGCAAATTGTTGACCTCCTCCCTTTTGTATGAATGAATGAATATTTTATTACGGTCACTGACCAGAATTGCAAACCGACACATTACAAATAAAAATAAAGTAAGAACAGAACAAGATACTATGCTTTGTATAGTAACATCTAAGCAGATCGGTCAGGAAGCAACAGATCAACTCAAAGAAACTGAGATTATACATGTTTACAGGGAATAATTTAAAGGGAAATGGAATGCCAGATAAACACATACAGCAGTGTATGTTGAAGAATTGGAAAGTGTTAGACCTTAAAGTCTAGTGCTCAGTCAGTGGCTGCATTCCCAGAATGTATTCAGATGTAATTTGCTTAAGCAACCTAACCGCAGTTGGCTGGGTTCTTATTATATGAGAACCAAGATTAAATCATGATTGCAAACCAGCCTAACTCACACAACATAAGCTATAAAACAAACACATTTTGACTGGTTATGTGAACCCAGCCAATGGAGCGAAGGACATTGCCATATAAAGCAGTACCTACATGTAACATTCTCAAAAAATGCATCTCCCTCTTTTGCCAATAGTACATTCTCAAAAAAAGGTACAGTACAGTGGTACCTCAAGATACGAATTTAATCCATTCCGTGACTGATCGCAACTGGAATTGGTCACATCCTGAAGCAAATTTTCCCATAGGGTTCAATGTAAATACGGCTAATCCGCCCTCCGAATTCGGTCGCACCACGAGGCAAATTTCCCCATAAGGTTCAATGTGTCAGCCGGCATTGCAGGGCTAGGAAATTCCCCAGGCGAGCTTTAGTCAGTTTCACTGCTCCAGCGCTAGCCCAGAAAGAGGAAGTGCTAATGAAAGGGCCACCTGGCGCCTCTTCACTAATCTGTTAACGCCAGAGGGCCGCGGGGCACTATGGACAAAGGAAAGAGCCTCGGAATTGAGGAGCAATCAGCAGGCGAGGAAAAGCTCCCGCTCCCGGCTGTGTGCGCGACAAAAGCCCAAGGAAAGCAATGACCACGCCAAGGGCTAACAACAATTAAAGAACAATGGGACTTAGGCTGAACCTGCCATCTGGACAATTAAGGGGGATCATTGGGGCGCTGATAATCCGCAGCCTGTAAGGAGGGGAGGTATAAAGGAACCAATGTATTGTACCAAGCCAGTCCTGGCTTTGCTTGTAACTGTTGCGTTACGCTTGAGTAAACCTCTTTTGTGAACTACACGTGTCATGGGAGTTTCTCTTAACGAACGGGGCAAGATCTTACACAATGTAAATACATACGGCTCTGCATTTTCTTTGGAGCCATGCTGACAAGCACACCAAAAACCTTCCAGACGCCACAAAACACACCACAAGCCTCACCGAATGTCTCCTTGCTACTGCGATCTCACCCACAGGAAGCCGCGACCGCGCAGCAGCAGGGCAAATGGCCGCGGATCCGGTTTGTAGCTTGAGGCGGAGTTCGCATGTCGAGGTAAATTTTTGCGGCCAGAGCTGGTCGTGTCTCGAAATTTTCGTAAGGTGGGGCGTTCGTATCTTGAGGTACCACTGTACCTCCATCCTGGTTTTCAAATCCTAATTTTTAAAATAGCAGCTACAGTACATTCTTTGTGGTTCTAGGCATCCTTGGATGTGGTTTCTGTTTAGAGAAGAGTGCTATATCCTGTTTAATATTGAGACCAGTGGTAAATTAGTAACATCTGGACTCCTTCCTGTGCTGAGCAAAGCGTAATTATCAAGGTTTATCATGGGTGCTTGTCCTTCCCTGCATTGCTTCCATCTGTTATCCCCAGACAAGATCATTCCCCAAAGAAGCCCCTAAGTACTGTACTGTAATGCAGGCTTGGCCGGCGCACAGCTGTAAGCTTTTAAGTTTGCTACTGGTGGATGGCTCTGAGTGCTTGCTTTGAGATTGTTTGGGTTTTGTTTTTCTTGGAAGAAGCAATTTAATAAACTAGTTACTGTGGCAGATGGGTAAACAATGAATCTTCCTACCATCAAAGCAGAGGAACTGATCCCAAATAAGCGATAGAAGTATGGAGGTCAGTCAAAATAATCCTTCCCCTTATTGTTTCATTAGGAAACACTTTTATTTTAAGAAATGTGTCTTTTGCCTCTCACCCATTTGGATTTCCTGCACTTTTGCATATTGACCCTCCCCCCAAATGTTATCAGGCCTTAATGTAGGGCCTAATGATACATAAAGGGAATCTGGATGAACAAATAACATCGGTTTGGTATTTATTTCATGAACAAAACTATCCAACATGATGTGCAAGTATGAAAAGATGATTGTACCTCTATTTCAACCAGTTTATCTAAAGGGCCAAATAGTTATGTGAGTACTGCTTTATTAAACAATCAGGGCTCATTTGGGGCAGGCCTGCCATATATACATTTCACAGACCCTAACTGTACAAAAAAAAATCCATATCAGCTAAGACTGTGACCCTGCACCAAGGGGCTATTGAAACTACAGCTCATGTCCTGCTATACTGTGTCCTCTAAAAGGATCCTAGGACACACCTTATAACTCCTTACCTGGTAAATCACCTGGAAAATTCTGGTCTTTTTTATGCACAGTTTTTATCAGATCAGTGTGATTCAGTCTCCTTGCATGTAGCCAAGTTTTGTTATAATGCTTGTATAACTAGACAGATTTTGATTGCCCATCAGTGAATTGACCAGCAATTGTAATGTTTATCTTGTTTTGTTATTACTTTATTCAATTTCTTAATCTGCTTCTATCTCTAATTCTGGTCTGTGACCATAATAATTCTGTTCTATATACATTTCACAAATTTTGTTTCCCCTCACAGTAAAGTGTTCATTATACAGATTCTAGAGGTATCTTATGCCCCATTCATAAATGATTCTGAAGACCTCTATTAAAAAGTCATTGAAGTCTTATCAGTCTAAAGGTTACAGAATGCTCCAGCAAACATAGCCTTCAAGACCATATGGAAAAGATGGTATTATTGTCATAGTTTGGGGATAATTTGCTGCCTGAGAATCTGGGCAACTTTCATAATTGACTGAATTCTACTTTGTATCACAGACCTCTGCAGGAAAATATCAGGCCATCTGTCAACTGAAGCTCAGGCAGATCATACAGTAACGCAATGTTTCCAGTATACAAGCAAGGCTACAGAATTGTATGAAACAGAACAAATTTGGTGTTTTGGAATGCCTGAATCAAAGTCCAGACTTAAACCTCATAGAAATGTTTTGGCAGGACCAGAAATGAGTAGAATAGTCTCAAATGTTACTGAACTGAAGCAGTTTGTTATGATGACATTGACCATAGTTTCTTCGCAGCCATGCAAGAGACTGATCAACAATTAAGAGGACGTGTTTGGCTACAGTTGTTGCAGCTATAAGTGGTACAAGCGGTCACTGAATCCAGGGGAGTGATTACTTTTACATACTGGCATATCACATGTCAGATGACTTTTTGAAATAAATGAAACAAGCACCAAACATTAGTGTTGTTAGTTTGCTCAGATTCCCTTTATATATCAATAGAACCTACATGCAGCTCTGATAACTTTCAGTAGCAAAGATATGCAAAATTTAGAAAACCAAAAGAGGGCAAATACTTTTTCATAACAACTGTATTTTCTGAACATATTAGCTTAGCCTCTTGAGAGTAAAAATGCTTCTGTGAATAAAGAATCATAACTCTGCAGAAAAAACAGTGCCTATATGGCAGGCTGAATGGAAAGTTTGCTTGGGTATACGGCTGAGGCAAGTATTGAGTTGTATTAAATTCAGAGCAATTTGTAAACCACAGAAATGGGCAAAAATTCCTGGGGTACGAAAGAGAAATTTGAAATGCATAATGAAACAAGTTGTAAATCGGATATGCTACCCCATATTTGTTTTCTAATGAAGTACTGAGGATTAGATTTGTAGTATTTTAAAATACATTGCTTATTTTGCTTCAGAGTTATTTTGTTCTGGGAGGGGTTATGTTCTACTTGGCTCCATTTATCCTTGGCTGAGACATGGGGCTCCATTTGTGGCATCACCATTCCTAAAAATAATTGCAAGCATGAATACCAGGGCAAGGGACATGAATTTTAAACATATAAGAGAAAATTGAGGATACAGCCTTTCCTAGTGATCAAATTATAGTTCAGTCCTTTTAGAATAAGCTTGAGGAATCCTTTCCCATTAATGATCAAGTACAATTTCTTGTTGGGGGTGGGGAATACATAACAAGAAATGGGAATATTATGAGACACTGGTAGTAGCTGCCAAATGTGGGAGTACAACAGAACAGAGATCTTTGAAGTTTGTCTAGAACTGATTGGATCCTGTTCCTCTCAGAGATGGTTTAAGGGTGAAATCACTCTTTCCAACACAAGAGTTTGGAAAGAAGGTGGGCAAAGCATTTTAAGCTCCTTTGGATGTGTTCCAGTTTTTTAACATCCTTAAGCCGCACTATCCAGAAGTAGACACCGAATTCCGGTAGAGGTCTGAATGAGGCAGAATAGTGTGATTACATTATGTTCTCAGAGACACACAACTCACATTAGTAAATTCTCATGATGCGCTTTGGTTGATACAGCATAGTAGTGCATTAAGTTATAGGAAATGACTGGTGTAAATTACAACTGGGTAATTGTATCTTCTGTCTTCTGCCTGCTAACATTTCTCTATCCCTCTCCAAGTCATCTTCTAAATTTTACATACCAGGAAAACAGCAAACTTAACCTTCATTTTAAAAAAAAGTGGACATCCTAGCTCACCTTCTTTGATGAGATTACCCTGGCACTATTCTATTCATTTTTAAAACAAAAAGCAGTCTTTGGTCCCAGAAAAGCTACCCACAGTACTCTTGCCTGGGACAAAGATGTATTCAAGATTAATAATACACACATTTTACTAACGTGAGTTGTGTGTGTCTCTGAGAACATTTATGAGATGGCACTGATTCTTGCGCATAGCAGTCAGTTCTCTCGGTCCTAACTGGTGCTTAGCTTCACTTCTGACACCCCTCGCTGTTCCTCTGAATGCAGCCAGAACGGCATGCCTAAATTTATCATGCGCTTTCGTTCCTGACAGCCACCCTGCAGATTTTACTTATTCATTCCTCATTCTGCTTGGTGACTTGCCCTTTCTTCTGTTTCCTGATATCAGGGAGAGTCAACCCTTTTGGTCTAGTGAGCACATTTGGAAACTTGAAACCATGCTGTGACCAGTCCCATGACACGGATTTATCAGCAAGATTGCCCACCACTCCCTCTTCCCTCCCAAGATGGGAATTACCGTCCCAATTTATTTTTATCCTTTTTTTCTAGGCAGGTGGGTGACAGATATCCAGGCAGTCTAAAAGTACATTGGGCTGAGCCACTCACTATTTTTATTTCCTACGGACAGAAACTTTCTTAGAAATAAAGCAGTTAGAGGATGGCACTTTCATTTGAAAAACACTAGCTTTCCATTTATTTGTTTATTTTAGAAAGATGACTAAGTCCATTGGGTACCAAGGAAAATGCATGGAGGCTGCCCGTGACTCCTATATATCCTTTTTAAATCTCAGCTCATTAGAAATCTGTAGCTTTTAAAGGAAAAAAAGTAGGTGAAATAAACGATTCCTACATTACATCAGCATCTTCTTTGATGGTTTAGTTAATTTATCTCAGAGATATTGAAGTTTTCTACCTGGTGGTCTGTGGCAGACTTGCACTGTAATAGTTACCAATTTCCTCTCTTTAACTTTACTAAACATTTTTGATCTAACTTTTCATTCTCGGATTCAGATATTTTCTTACAGATTCACATGTTCTTCATAAATATTGCTGCCACTGCTTGCTTGCTATTCAGGGTGCTCTTTCTGAATACATTATAACACTATTTGTTTAGCATATTTATATATTGCCTAATCCCAGGGGCTCTGGGTGATTACAAAAATGCAATCAGGTAATTAAATATGCTATAGTATCCAGTGAGATGGACAGCATGTATAAATTTGATTAATAAATAAATATGCTATAGGGTATATAAAGACCTGAGTGAAAGGTAGATAGGTAAATAAATACTTCAGTTGATTTCTCTAAATAAGATGAGAGTCCTTTTTCCAATTTTAATGGCAGCTTCTTCCATAATATAGGCTGCACCATGGAAAAAAGCAGAATTATTGATGTTAAAACATATCTATAGTGGTACTTGTTAATGACTTGAATGTACAGAATAGACAGTACAAGAGAAAGCAGTCCTTCAACTAACGGGTTAAAGCATGTAAGATTTGGGAGACTTTAGTGAACACTTTGAATTGGATGTGCAAGGTAACAACGATGGCAGTTTCACCATGAGGATAATGTGGCACAGAAGTGTGCCACTTGTCTTGCTCTCCTTGCTGCCCCGTTCTGGGCCATTTCAAGGATTGTCCTATAATGAGCATATTTCAAATATCCAACTGGGAGATCATCAGCACATGTATCAGTACCACTAGGATTTTCTCTCCAGAGGGGGCACAACTGATTTATCAGTCAAAGTTGAGAGAGGTTTCCCTTTTATGATACTATGCATCAACACCAGATCCAGAAGGAAGCACCCCCTGCCCTCTGATTGTGATCCTTAGGAAGAGTGCAGCCATCAATAATTATTCTAGTCATGTATCTCATCAAGATTCAGTCTTGTTTCTCTGTTGACTAGAAAGCAAACTAAAAGGTATGCTTGGTGTCTTGGAGGACTACAGCTATGAATATTAATAGATTAATTGCTTTTTTGTAACATACTTCAAGGGGAAAATCTTAGAAAATGTTCTGTTGATAGTATAAAGTATAATATTCCCAAACAATGGAAAAATATACACCTAACATTGGGAGGGAACATCTGAAATTATGGCTAAAGAAGTATAAAGTTATAAATCCTAGCACAGTTTATCCATGCAGGGTTATAAAACTAAGCCCATGCTGACATCACAGCAAGCGTGGTTGCTGTGTACAGAAATAAGTTTCCAAATTCGAAACTGCATATCCAGTCTGACTCAATATGTAATTATTTTAAAGACATCTGTACTAATCATTAGGATGACACAGAAGTTGAATTCCCCAAATCCTGCTCTATGTTTGGGTTGATTGTTCTCTGACTTACCCTTTTACCAATGTTTCTGCTATAGAAGTATCATACTGCTATGTCCCTATGGGGTTGGATCTCTTGACTAATTTTTTAAACTGGATTAGGCAGTTTGGGTAGGCATAAATTCCAAGGGAGAGGCCCGAAAATGCTGATTTCTGGCTTCTTTCTCAACTAGTTGTCTCCTCCAAAGGATTTGTGGGCTAGGAAATGAAGCATTGGTGATTTGGAAAAGAATGAGTCTTTGCATTCCCCTGGATATTAAGTTAAATTTGCTTACTAAGTACAGATAATTCTAGCAGTGCAGTTCTGAAATGTAAAGTAGCTAGGTTTCCTAAAACTGAAAATGACATGCTGGCCTTCGGTTGCATTTTGACCAACTGAAACATCCTTCAAACACACACACATATACAAACATACTACAGTAGTGACCTGCCCACTTTTTCTGTGCATCTCTGTAAATGAATTTATCACTAACTTCCATGACTTCTGTTCACACTGAGAGTAGTAGTATCATAAGCTGAGTCTCTTATAACTAAAGGAGTCATAAAAGATTCAGAACACCCATATGGTGTCTCTAGATAACATGCTAGAATAGAGAGAGGTCTGTCATCTTAGGATACAGTATGTCAGTATTTTTATTACTATGTGTTGGAGTTACTGTATCTTGGAGTGAATGAAAAATTGTCCTGAGTGTAAAGGAAAGGCTGATAACAACTATTTAAAAGTCATGTTTAGTTCATACGTAAAGTATGTCAGCCTGAACTACTCCATCCCAGTTTGGAAGTATTTAAAATCAGTCTCTTAAACTGCATACAGATATAAATACCATAGACCCTAAACACATGCACACAACACAGATGCATACCTTTCCATGTGCTGCAAATTTGAATGTTGTTGTAGCTAGTAAAAATCATTCTCTTTTCTCTGCCTAAGCATCTTTTCCTGTTGCTTTCTCACATGTGCCCAGAGTGTGCCTCTGAAGAAAGCTTATAATTTCAATGTTTCTTACTCCTGTTGCCACCAACTACCTTGGGGGACTCCAGCACTATTGTTGACAAGGAGACTTCAGATACCTACATTTCTCTAATATGTTCAGCATGTGCCTTGGCATTTGAATGGCATTATCCAAGGAGAGGCTCTGTTTCCAGTAAACCTCTAGAGGTGGATAATTTATAGTTGAGCTTCCTTGAATGTGCATGCATGCAGTCATAGCTGTTGACAAAGAATCAGCAGGAGGAAAATTATTAGTTGGATGGTCATTAGATAACTGTATATATCCAAATACTTCTAAAGCTGAAGGTTCAAGGCTGTACTTCTACAGGCCTTGATGTGTTGCTAAGTATCTTACTTGTGAGAACCATAAACGGGGAGGTGCTGTTGCACTTACTTTGTATTGGGGGGTTCCAAGAGTCTTCTGGTTGACCACTGTGGGTGCAGTCTGGTGGACTATTTAACTTGATTTATCAAAGTTTTCTCAGGGCATTTGGATATTTTTCAGAGATTCTGCCCATAAGAAGCACATTAAAGGATGCAAAGTACACGTGAAAGGGAAAAAAAGTCCCAGGAGGGGCAGGTTTGTTGTAATCTGATCCTCTGCAAAAGAGTTAACCTCTTCTATACACGCAGATAAAAAATGTAAAGGGAGCTGGGCCCATCCGTCTGAAATCTGTCATTGTCAAAGTAGCTTTATTTGCTAACACAATAAGTGCATTGTTTAATTCATAAGGAATAAATAATACAGCTAATGGATGATTAATAAATGCTTCTCCTTTGCGCATTCCCATATAATAATGTATTATATTTACTGCATTTAATAGCCTGTGAAATGAAAGAAATCCATTTGCTGACTCACATGAAAATAACATGATATGGAAGATTGCTAGGATATTTGTGTTTTTTGTTCCTGTCTTCTGACTCAGGCTTCTTTCTGAGTAGATTGAGACTGCCCCATAAATATTTAGCTATTTTCATCTCTCCAGGGGATAGTCAATCTGGTCCCTTGAGCATAGGTTGAAGTCTTATTATTGCCCCTTCAGGCATGTAACAAGACACAGTTAAGCAATCTTATGCAGCCATCTGTCTTTTCAGGGATAGTTTTGGAAGTGCTCTCTCAAGGCAAACTTCTAGCCCTTTTACTTACTGGAGGTTTAAATATACGGCATGTAATTGCTGATCATATTTTGGGGCACCCCCATGTTCATGGACCAGCAGTCGGGGGGGCACTGAAACTATTTTTGAGAACACACACATCCTTGACAACGCTCTCCCTTCCCCCAAAACAAAGAGTTCACTTTTTAGTTCTCATGATATTTGTTTGGTTTGTTGAACTGTTTTTATGGTTTGGAGTTTAATTTTTTTTAAGACTGAAAGAAATAATAAGGATTCCCAGTTGTAATGGGAAAGGAATACCCCCTGCATATGAACTGAAGTAGAGCTCTAGAGAGATATCTTAAGCAGCCTCAAATAAATAGCTGTTTACTTAGTTGAGTCCTGAAAAAATGAGAGTTTTCTCTATGTAATACTTACCCCAAGCAAATTCATTATCTTTATACTTCTCTTTCCTTCACTTTGCAAAAGGAATGCAAGGTTGAACCAAATACTTAATATCGAATTGATTTCCCAAATTTTAAAAATACCAGTGGGCTAATTGGACAGTCCTTCTACATGATCCAATCTATATAACCCATTAGAGAAGTTGTCATTTTGGCTTTGCATTAGGAGACCAAGGAACGTGGTGAAGTTGTTTGATGGGGACAGTCCAGTCCATTCGCTTGGCATTCTTCTCATGTTGCTCAACTTGTTATTCTCTTTATAAGTTTCCAGTTCTGTGGCCTCATTAGATTAGGCTGTTCCTCAGGCTGGACTTCAGGCTTCAGTTTAATAGCGATGGAGAAAAATGCTTGCAATCAGCAGCTGCACTTTTCCTAAGGAACAGTTTAGAAACAGCTTTATTGACTGCCAGTCAGTTTCTGAACAGAGTTCAAGGTTGTGCCACTTGCCTTTTAAAAAACCCTATCTGACTGGACCCCTTGGGTACTGCCTCTTCCTTCCACATAAGCCTTCCCATGGATGAAGCGTATGGTCTGAGCCTTTCTCGTGTACCCCTGACTTCTGAAACTGGACAGGTGGCAACTTGTAAGAGGTGCATGTGATTGTGCTGCTTCACTCATACACTATCATTACACGTATGTAATGTAAAATAATAACACTTGGATCCTGGCTGCAAAAAGTGCCAGAGGAGGAAGTAAGGAGGATTAATTGTGGCAGGTGCGAGAGGCTGGCACCGTACCAGTTCTGCCTGACTGGCAAGCCATGTTTGTCTTGGCTCCTTCTGGTATCAGGGTTGTTTTAGTCGTCTGACTGATTCAGTCAGAAGGATGTGTTTGAGTCAGACCAACCAGAGTCGGCAATAAAGCCAAGCTCGTGCTATTCCTTCCCAGCACATTGATCAAGAAGAGCCCAAGGTTTCCCTGCTGACCCTGGCACTTGGTCCTGCACGTGGTATGTCGTTTGGTAATGAAAGACGGAGATATTGCTTTCTCAGATGTGGAGCTCTTAACCAAACTGTTTAGGCCATTTGGCATGTCTGAGTCTTCTGCCTGGCTCGGCAAATTAATTTAACTTCCTTAGTGGTCAGCTGAAGTGGACCTGTTAGAATTTTCAGCGTCTGTTAAAGGAAGGGCCGTGCATTTTTAAAGCTCTTTCTGATGCAACAGGATAAGGCTGACAGAGCAGCTTGCGTTGGCTTTAACCTTCTTATCTGTTTATGTATCTCTCTCAAGGAAGACTTCATGTTATGGAGAACATTGCTATAGAGGGTGGAAGGGAGGATGAAGCTCTGGTCCTCTCTGCTGTGAGAATCCTGCCTTGCCTGGGGCCAAGTGGATACTTTTCAAGGGCGTGGGGGAACTTTTTATAGACTGGAATGTACAGGGGGCTGCAGTTGAGCACGCTTGTCAGTCATTAACTCAGCTAGTTTTTAATGAGCTGTTGTGTATTAAGGTGGTGGTGGTGGTGGGAATTTCAGTGTTGTCAGAAAGATGGTGGAATTCAGTACAAATCTTCATTTGCTGTATACATTGTCTATTTTTTTTTTTAATTAGCCTTCTGAAATCTGGTGTCCTTCAAATGCACCGTATTATGACTCCCAGAATTCCCAGCCATTCTGGGAGTTGTAGTCCCAGCACAAATGGCTTTTATATGACACCAAAGCACCAATGCACTGTTACATTTACAGTAGCTGAATGGCACAGCTCTAGATTCCTGTGTGAATATATGGAGACATGAGGGTGATGGGTAGGTAGGGGGTTCCATTTATGATCTGCAAAACATTGGAACAGTGAGGGAGAATTAGTATCACTTTTAGTTTTAAAATGATTACTGTTATCTGTTAGAGTTAAATGTATTCTATGCAGAAATCTGTGTTGTCCTCCTGTGCAAAAATATTGTTTGTCCCAGTCCTACAGTATGTGTATGAATGCACACACACCCTCCCCACCCACAAATTTTAAATGAGTCTCAGTATGGCTGTGCAGTGCTTCAGAACTTTTCACTGTTGGGAACACTGGTCTATAGGTAGTTAACAGCTTCTTGGCATTAACTAGATGTCCTTCTTCTTAGTCAGATGGTGCTGGTAATATCCATAAATGAAGCTTCTCTAGAAAGAACTTGAAGTTGTCTCATTTATAGTTCCTTTGGTGGTTGGTCTATATTGCTAAATGAGGGCTAGTCTGTTTAGGGAGCAATGGAGGACTTCTTTCTTTCAACCTCTTAGCTGAATTGACATGTTACATTTTGCGTACATTTCTTTTCTTTTCAGGAGCACCAAAATCTGCAAACATTTTCTGCTGCAAGGAAACTAGAGTGATGTCAGCGGAGGATGATACTGGTGGAGAGGCTCCCAGTGGCAGTTTCTGGGAGGTAAGAGTGGAGTACAGAAGAGGATAGGGTGCTGCTTCCACAACAGCTGGGGAGAATCTGAGCAGAAGTACTAATATCTGATGGCTTATATTCCTCTTGAAGGAATTGAAGGCAACAATAACAAGCCTAGAGTAGGTGATTCAGATACCATTTTTAATGGTACCATTTTTATGATTGTACCATTTTTAGTGCTTAATAATAATAAAGTTTGACATTTGTGATTGTGATACACAAGCCCTCCGCCTCTGCTTATAAGGGCTTGGAAATAATTCTACAGCTCACAAGCATTGCCCGTTGTGTGTAGGAATATGATGCATTCTTCTGACTCTTAAGATAAATCTCAGATGAGTGCAAGAGTGACTGACGCTGTAGTCTAATTTCAGCCTGGCAACTACAAGAGGACAGTGAAACGGGTGGATGATGGAAACCGGCTGTGCAATGACCTTGTCTCCTGCTTTCAAGAGAGAGCCAAAATTGAGAAGAGCTATGCTCAACAGCTAACAGATTGGTCCCGCAAATGGAGGACGGCTGTAGAAAAAGGTATTATAGAAAGAACATATGGCTCAAAATGGGGATGGTAGAAATTTAAATTCTTTGCTGGAAAACTTGTTTCTTTGTGGTTTTCAGAAGATATTTTTACAGTGGGTGGGTGAGAAGATACTGCCTCCTCAGTTTAAACAAATATTCCAAGAAATAGAGATGCTCTGTGCAACTATTTATTTATTTATCAAATTTCTGTGGCTGCCCATCTCACTCAAAGTGACTTTGGGTGGTGTATAATAAAACCAAAGTTAAAACATTCAATAAAATCAGTTAAACAATAAACATAAAATCAAAATAAATAAAGCAAGATCACAAGAGGAGAGAGATTACATATAATATAGCCAGTGTGCAGGTCCTCTCACCAGGGGATCCCCAGGCTTGTTAGAAAAACCAGGTTTAAAGAGCTCTCTGGAAGGTCACAAGGGTTGGGGCCAACCTCACCTCAGGGATGATGTTCCAGAGGGTGGTTGCTGCAGCAGAAAAGTTTCATCTCCTAGGTCCCATTAGATGAAAGTCCCCCACAGATGGGACCCGCAACATGCCCTTCCTGCTTTTCTAGAAAGAATGTATATTTCATGGAGAAATCTTTTCAGTTGTCCTCTAAGAAATAGCTTTGTTAAACCAAGGTAAGCTATGAAGCATTTTGGTTTTAAGGTAAACTTCTCACAGTCTACTGGATGAATTTTGAGGAGCTGACACTGCTACTTATAAGAAAATGGCCAATGGCTTTCCACTACTGGCTTTTGAATAGGCACTACATTTTGACTTAAACAGGAAGAAGTCGAGAGCCCATAAAGTTTGTCTGGCAAAGACTTGTAGAAGAGATGAGAGGCAATCTTGAGTTATCTTCTGGGAAATCTGTGAGTGATAATTACAGACAGACAATAAAGCAACTTGGGGCAGGTTGGAAGACTGCCAGTACAAATAAAAAGATCATTCTGATCAGGTTGATATTTATAGATATTACTGTTTATAGGAGTTAAACAAATCTTTGTGGAACAGAAATTAAACAAGAATTTGTTAACATACTCTATTACTTATTTGTGTATGTTTTAAATCGGTACCTCCATCTTTCCTCTAGCAGTTTAAAATGGTGCATACTGTATTCTCTCCTGCAATTTTATCCCCAAAATATCTCTACATAAATTGGCAGACTCATAGATACTTGAGTATACACTTGAGTACATGACATATACACTCATACACATCCATGCAGCTTTCACTCTCTGGACATTATTTGCTTCAAACATTTGTAGGATAGATGTTTTGATAACGCATGAAGTTTGGCTTCAGAACCTAGCTCTTTTATATTTGGTATTCTTATACTGCTATACTGTCTATTAATTCCTAGGACCTCAATATGGCACTTTGGAAAAAGCCTGGCATGCGTTTCTGACTGCTGCAGACAAACTGAGCGAGATCCATTTAGAAGTACGGAATCGTCTAGCTGGTGAAGACTCAGATAAGATCAAGGCTTGGCAGAAGGAAGCCTATCATAAACAGTTGATTGGTGGCTTTAGGGAGACAAAGGAAGTTGAGGATGGATTCCGCAAGGCCCAGAAGCCATGGGTGAAAAAGTTGAAGGATGTGAGTTGGATATACAACCTGAAGATGGGTGGAGGGAAAATCAGGAGATTTACTATCCTTAGGATCTTGAATAATATAAGTAGCTGATTCAGTCCACTATAAATGTTTGTCCTCATGTTGCTGGACCTAATTTGGTTAAAGAGTGGCAGAGTTCAATGTAATATTTGCTGGAAGATGGCATACAAAAATGCACAAACTAGGAAAAAGTATCCCATGAAAAATAATGCTAATCCCCTTGCCCTTTTTAAAAGGAAGTCATATAATTATGCATAAATTCGACAGAACTGTGTATATTCCTAGTGGGGCATTGCTAAAATGTAATCTGATTTTGAAATTGCCCAAATTGATACGTCTGCCTTTGGCCCTGTGGGACAGAAAGAAAAAAAAATTTTTTTAAATGGCAGTTGTCACTATGTGCTTAAAGCAACTCTACTGAAATGCTTGATGTAATATTTGATGTATCTGTGGATAAGGTGGAAACTTCAAAAAAGAATTATCATGCTGCTCGAAAAGAGGAGAAGACTGCACAGACACGAGAGAATCATGCCAAAGCAGATTCTTCCATATCACAGGAGCAGATGCGCAAATTGCAAGAACGAGTGGAGAAATGTTCACAAGAAGCAGAGAAGGTAGGTTGCGCTTAGTTGAGAGAGAATCTTTAATCAAAACTGGGAGTATGGGTTCTTCATAGCTGATAAAATTCCATGGCTGGGGAGAGAGTAGCTCCTCTATGATCTTCATGTTTTAGATTCTTATTTCTGTGTGTATTGTGGGCCGGGGGAAAATCTCTAGAGTTTAAAAAGAAATGGCTGAAGATTCTGTTGTGAAGAGCATCTAGATCAATGTTTCTCAACCTTGGCAACATTAAGTTGTGTGGACTTCAACTCCCAGAATTCCCTACCCAGCGTGCTGGCTGGAGAATTTTGGGAGTTGAAGTCCACACAGTTTAAAGTTGTCAAGGTTGAGAAACACAAATCTAGATTAACCCCTAAAATAAATGGAAGATTAGGATTACTCTTTTATATAAAACAGAGCCAGAAAGGTAAAACTCTCTGCTGTTCTTCAAGTCCTAAAGCTACCAGACCAACCTGGGGAAAGTGTTAAATTGAACATGGGTTCAGTCTTAGATATTTCTTCCTAGAACACAAAAGAACAATCTGTTCAGATTTAGTTTAGTCAGATACTAAAGTTTTATTCCAGTCAGAAACTTCTCAGTTCTACTGCTTACATCTTGTTGGGTTCCCTCTAGAGCAAAGATCAATATGAGAAAATGCTGGAGGAGCTGAATCGCTACAATCCTCGCTACATGGAGGACATGGAGCAGGTGTTTGAGGGCTGCCAGGAAGCAGAGTGCAAACGTCTGTGTTTTTTCAAAGAGATGTTCTTGGATATGCACAACCATCTGAACTTGTCTGTCAATGATAGGTGAGAAATTGAAGATGCACACAGTGAGTCCTTCTATGCCCTTGATAACACCCTGTGGGATAAGAATGATTTTGGGGGAAGGTAGTTTTTAAAAGATCAGGTCTCTCTGCATGGTTACCCCAACATATTTGCAACCTCTTTTCCCTCATACTTTTCAATGTTTTGTGGCTGGGGTGTATTTCTTCCAACTGCAGCTTCCATGCACTTTATCGAGATTTGCATCAGGGAATAATGGCAGCGGATGACCAAGAGGATCTGAAGTGGTGGCGCAGCACCCATGGACCAGGCATGGCTATGAACTGGCCTCAGTTTGAGGTAGGCTGTTGTCGTTTGAGAGGAAGTTATCACAAAGCTTTCCTTGGTTAAGGATATCAGCTCAGTCTTGGCTTTCATCATCCTACTGAAATTGGGGCTCGGTAATGCTATGGAAAACCTTTTAAAGGATAAAACTTTTGGAGCAGCAGGAGCAGGCAGAACGTAGTCTTTTCAGCTAGAAATAGCAGGGATTGAATGTGGGACGTTTTTCATGCAAGGCATATGCTCTTTGACTAAACAGCAGTCCCTCCCCCCGCCATAAAACATGGCACTTAATCTGAAGGTTATTTCCCTCTCCCCATAGAATGCTGTGGATATGAAGGGACAGTATTCTAAGTTTACTGCAAAGTGGGGGTGGGAGGGAAGATAGACAGGAGGCTTCTGTTACAAAGACCTCACACCATTTCTTCTTTGACCGGTCTCTCTTTTGGGGGGTGGGGGGATGGGCAAGAGAGCCAAGAAGCTGTGGGTCGGGAAAGCAGTCGAAGTGTCCAATATCCAAAGCATTCAGAGACTGCTTTCCCCATTGCCAGGAATGGTCTCTGGAAACACAGCGGGCAATCTCCAAGAAGGAGCGAAGTGGCAAAAGCGGTGAAGATGTGACTCTGACTAGCATTGTGCCTGCAGGAGATGGTGTGAAAGAGACCCCTCCGCCAACCAAACCAAGGTAAAGATTACAGCTGTTGCATCCAGCTCTTGAGCAGTGAATGCAGTATCATTTATTCCTCAGAAGCAGAGCAAACATTTTAAAAAGCTCATGTCTTCTAAACCCTTCTTAATCGGAATTCATATTTCCTAAGGCCCTTTCCTTGCAAATGTTGCAATGGATTCTGTAGCCTAATGTAGCAATGTGGAACCCATTGCCCTGAAGAATTACCAACAATGAGGGATGCTGGGGTTTAGTTCAGCAGTACTGGAAGGCCAGCGGTTGGCCTAACCGATTGAGGCTGGATTTGCATGGAAGGCTTTTCTGTTGCTCAACAAGTCGAAAGAGTGAAAATCCCTTAAGTCAGCCTCAGTGAATGAAGATTCTAGCAGAATTTTCTTCCATCTGTTGCTGAATTTAGGAAAAAACATTCCTCCAATTGAACACCAATAGCTCTGGATTCTTAGATTCCGTTTTCTTTTCTGGGAACAGTTCATTTCATATAGAGAAAACAGCCAAACAATACAGTACATATTAGTCCTGCATGGAAGTTGACAGACGTTCTAGGATTCGTGGTTGGGTTCTGTGCATCCAAAATCTGATTAGATAATACACCAAGCATGCTACCAGTATAAGTTTACAAAACTGGGTGTTGGTACAATTTTACATAATGGAGAAGTCCTTAGAAGATTGTGTGCTTCTGTCTTAACTCCTGTACCAGGGTCTGCTTTCTTAATTGCATATTCCTGGAAGAAGAGGATTATGGCAGGATCTTATCTCTTTCCCAGTTTAAAGGGCTTGTTTGCAAATCCACAGGTTTTCATACCAAGAGGAACAAAACAGCCACTTCTATGACACCTTGAGAGCTTCAGCCTGTATGAAGTTAGTATGAAACTAAGACTTTTGAGGATCCGTCTCTTTTTCTTTGCTGTAGCTTAGTACTTTGTAGTTAAGAAATCGATGATGATGCATACTCTTATTTCATTTTTCACAAATGAGTATGTCCACTCTCTCAACAATTATGTGGTTGCCCTCCAGTTAAATCCAGACATGTAGGCATTACAACTCCCAATGCTTGCTAGAAATTCTGGGAACTGTAATCCCAACAAATGAGGAGGACATCCGAAAGGGAAAACCTGCCACTGATTTTCAGAATTGGTCAAGGTTATTGGAAAGGAGCTGTTGCTGATGATCTGCCATTCTCTTCTTTATCTCACTAACTTCCATGGGTGTCTCTGTCTTTCAACTTGTGATATCTGCTGCTGCTTTATTCTCATTCTAGAACATTGCATGATCTGGGGAGAGGTACTTTTTTTAACAGTGAATTTTAGTTTCTTAATTACCTTTGTTCCTACCCATTTTGCCTTCTTTCCCATTCCTTGCATAGTGGAGGAAAAGAAGAAATCTCAGAATGGTCAGATGAGGACACTCCCAAGAAGTGCCTGGAAGTCAATGGGCATGAGGATGATATAAAGGTACCAGGTGTGCGAGTGCGAGCACTGTATGATTACACAGGACAAGAGGCTGATGAACTGAGCTTTAAAGCAGGTACAAATGCATTAACCTTCTAACTTGCTTTCCATTGTGTTTGGGGCTGCTGGATGACAGTTCACAGCAAGTAAGATCTTTATGGCCCCAAGACTCTTCTAACTGGATATGAGAGAATCTACGCTGTTTGAGTCATAGGAGTTTGCTTAGAAACTGGGGAAGAAAGACATATTAAAATTAAGCAGTTTACACTGCTTGAAAGAGTAGATGATAAAAAATTTAAATAGATGCCATTTTCAGGTTCTCCCAAAGACATGGGCTTACTTTAAAGCCATCTTAAACAATTTATTATTCCTGAGGCATCCTATATACGGCTGGGCCATGTCCTTAGCTCTTGTGTTCCTTTCATTGTTCATGCAAAATGGTCAGTGTTTCACTGTTCTTCAAGAACATTCATTGCTCATAAGCAGTAAAAATAGAGTCAAGTGTCAAGAAATAAAAGTTCAGGCCTGCTGTCCACATGAAAAATTGGACACAGACATCTTTCAGCAGCAGCTGGCAATCCCTGGAAATAAGTAGCCATTCATTTAACTGCACTGTGCACTATAGGACTATGTGCCTCACCAAAAGCAGAGACCACCTTTGTTGTTCCCAGAGATATGCTAAGTTAATCATCCCACTTCTGCTTCTTTGGATTCCTGAGTGATTATGAGTAATGCAGTGGAAAGGTAACAGTACCATTCCTAATGGCTACAGCCTTGCTACATGGCTAAAGCCAAAAGTCTGTATGCTTAATAAGTTCTCTTGTGGTTTTGATGGTATGTTCCCATTCAGAAATAAGTGTCAGCCTCATTATAGGAGGCAGACTGAAGAGAATGACCACTGGGGCCATGTGGATCTTAAAAATATTTTATTTATGCCTCATTTAAAGTTTTATTTTGCAGAAATGTGCTTTTTTCCCTTTTTTTATATTAGAATTATTAACTTTTTTTTTCAAACTGAAAACTGGAATTGCATGAACCCTGTACGTGAACTGCTCAGTTGTCATTATTAATTGTTGTAATACTAATCTATTTTGGTTTGATGTGTGTGTAATAACATGATTCACATTCCCTGTAGCATGAGGTTGTGGTATAAGATAATCAGGCCATTTTGGGCCACCATTTCTGCATTCCAAATTCTGCCTATATAACTTCAAATCAAGAGAGAACTGTAAATATTGTTTTTCCTGTTTTATATCTCTCTTCTACCATGGGAAAAGATAGAAAGGAGGCAGTCATTTTCATAAAGTTCTGGCTTCCTTCAGAGCTTAGTGCACAATGTGCTTGCTAAATGCAGTAAAGGAACCGTGCTGGTCAAATAAGAGTTCATCAATTTATGTTTGCTCTGCTGGATTCATATCGTGTCTCCAAGGATTTACAGCAGAGAGGCAAAGTTGTAAGCCACCCAGAGTTGCTTGGGAGTCAGGCCTATAAATTAAATTGTTTAAACTGGTTCCCCCCCCCCCCCCCCAATCCACTGCTAAGATATTGAATTCCAAACCCTAGCATCACTTAGCTTTGGTCATATTGCCTGGGATCTAGAGCTATACAAAATCTGGAGGACCACAAATTCCTCACTTATGGGAATGGGATCTTCCTCTTCCTTGAAATTTTGGTACATTAGAGGCATACTTTCCCATATAAATGCTACTGCTGATGATGCCCATAATTAATCATCTACCAGTACCAGTTCAATAGAAATGCATGATATATGAAGTGAAAAAAACCTATTGGTCAGTCCCAATTATTAAATGTATTTCATTAAATTTAAATTGAAGTCGACATTTCTCCTTAAATACAAAAGGAGAAATACAAAAGGAAACTAGTTACAGTGCCTTTTTAATGCAATGGCTGCAGCTTTTAAAAATTGTCTTAATTTCAATAATCACCTTGTTTTGACATCTGCATGCTTTTAGTAAACCAGATCTGTATTATATAGGAACATTCTAAGAGTTAATTATCTTTTTGAGGTACTCTTCTGTAAAATGACTTTTTTCCAGCAGGCTTTTATATTATGACTGTATGTGGAACATTATTCCCAGACTCCTACACTGATCCCAGACTCCTATCTGAAAATGAAATACATCAGTTTTCAGTAAAACAGACTTCAAGTAACAGGGCTTAATGTTCTGGCCTGAGATTTTCCCACTGGTCCTGTTCACAGTACATCCTTAACTTGGTCTTGAGGGGGAATGTGCATTATGCAAATTCCAAAATTGAAATAAATGACCCAGTCAATTAATTTATGGGGATAAGTTTGGTCAACAAACATACCCATCCTTGTTTAAAAATCACCTAATGTCCAGCCAGTCAGCAACTCCACATTTCATTCATACTCCTTACCTCAAACATTGTTTCTTCCAACATCCAAAACTGAAACAAAGCCCCAGAAATTTTGCAAAAACAGGGCTTCTTTAAAGACAGTCATTGTAGGCATCCTGATTCTAACCTGCCATGTGGCTGGGGGGGTGGGGGGGTGGAAAATAAGCAAAATTAGGTAAGGCCTCTGAACCTGTCCATGGAGGAGAAGGAGAAGTAGTAGTAGTAGTAATACAGAAAGTGACAGCTACTTTTGTGCTGGCAAGGAAAACTAAAAATGCCAGAGCATTAAAACCCTAGCCATCCCACATTGCGTGCTGTAGGGGCAGAAGTATGAACTAAGCAATATGGAGAGGGGATGGCTAAGTTGTTTATGTGGAAAGAATCAGTTCATGTGTTGGCATATTTGGAGGCAAATTCGCTTGGGGGAAATGTGGACTTTTGGCAAGATCAGAGCGTCAAAAGACCAGGATCACCTACTTTTGTTTTATTTTCACTCCTTTTCCTTTAGGCTGTTGACAGATCAGATATATAGTTCTTGCAGAATCATCTATTACACCATTTATTTTAACTTCGTCCCTGTCCCCCCCCCTTCCTTGGGGCTTCCTGCATGCATGCAATTAGGCTGAGGGTGTATGTGTTTACTCCCACGTATGTGACTATCTGAGCAGCTGAAAAGAGGTGTCTGTTTGTTTAATGATTATGTTTTGTCTTCCCCCAGGAGAAGAGCTTATGAAGATCAGTGAAGAGGATGAACAGGGATGGTGCAAAGGCCGGCTTCAGACCGGTCAGGTTGGACTGTATCCTGCTAACTATGTAGAAAAGGTCATTTCGTGATTGCTTCCCCCCTCCCCATCACTGCAACCACCTGACAAACTGCATTGTGTGATGAGTTTTTGCTGAGGTCCCAAATCACGGGCTTCCAACTTGCATACAAAAGAAACAAATGAAATAATCTGGACCTTTCTGGGGACACTCTTTTCTTGTAACCAGTGCTTCATTTTAAACATCTAGAAATATGGTGATTTTTTTTTTTTCTAATAAAGAAATATAACATTTTCTGAAGTTCCTGTGTACTGTAAAGGATTGAAAAAGAAAAGATCCTGTAAAGAGCAAAATATCCATCTGGGGCTTGGGAGGGGGGGAATAGAGAATTCAACAAATTCATCCTTCTAGCCTTTGCCTTAAAAGCAAATTTAGAAGAATAATTTAAAATATCTTCTCCTATATCAAGATCATAGAAGATCCAAGGAGCCATCTTAAGTGCATGCCCTTCACCACTGCCAAGAGTTAGCACAAGCCATGCAAGTTATCACTCCCCACCCCCAATATTAGGAAGTTAAATTATGACCTACTGTCATAGTTGAGGGATACGTTATTCAAGCATAATCACATACTGTAAGATAGTGAATTCATTTTCAAGCAATTTTTTTCTGGATTATTTAAATAGCACTTTTTAAATTTAAACACTGGATCAAATCATACAGTATTTTCCTTAATGATTTCACATATAATTTAAAATATATAAATTGCTTTACATCCCTAATGAAATGCAGCAAATGGTTTGAATATATTCATATTTGAACCTGAAAATTTAGAAACATTTTAGTTAAACCAAATGAGCAACTCTGGCTGGATTATGTTTATATCAGGGCTGCAAAAATCCAGGTGATCCTTAGATGACAGCAAAGAGACACAGAAAACTCTCAGATCACTCATGCCATCTGCATTCCAGATCTGGTTAGCCCTAATATTAAAGCCGAGCTCAGCTTTTCAGCAAAAGCCTTATTCCTGATATTCCAATTCAGTGCCCAGTTTGACATTCTGACTTAATTTCATTCATTCATTCATTCCATTTATTCACTGCCCCATTCCAGCTGGACTCTAAGCAGTTTACAGATTGAATAGATACATGTAAGATAAAGATAATAAGCAACACACAAATGCTTACTAAGGAAAATTAGCTTCACACTGAATAAGGGTTTCCTTACCTTGGGAATGGCTAATGGGAAAAACAGGCCCCTGTTGTGTCAGCTTGCTCTAGAAGAAAAGTACATCTTACCCATCCAATAAACACCTGACATAAAGTTTTGAGGCAGTCTGCATATGTAGCAGGCAGCCTTTTCATTCAGTGGCATTTATAGCAGAAATGCATTAGTGTGATGTCATGCAGTGCTTTTTCCGACTACCAAAACCACCCCGAAACAACCCGCTATCTCATGAAGTGATTCTGATAATGATGTGCACAGCTGCTCTCACTGCTGCTTTAACCAGGACTGTCACTTCATCCAACATTTGCTCCAGTCTAATGCTAATCATTGTCTAGTTGTAGTATGAGACTTATGCTGGAATGGGATGGTATCCTTCAATTAAATCTACTTGATTAGCTAGACTGTAGCAGCAACGCAGGTCTATGCTGATAGATTTATGCCAGCTGGACATGTAGCTGCCCCCAGCTGGATGAAGCACCTGTGAATCTTGGGGCAGTTTTTATAGCTGACTGGGGGAAATGTTCAGTTGCGCTGACTCCAAAGAAGCTATGGCACAATACTCCAGAGCGTGTAACAATTGGAAGTTTGGAACTCAGCCTCTTCATACGTGCTCAGAGAACTATTTCACTGATCACTAGTTGCCAACAAATCACTTTGGCTCAAGGCCATTGCAGTCTTGCCCAAAGTTGTCCGGACCACTTGCTGTGGTCAATGCCTGCACTGCCCACACGCTAAATCGCATGACTGAAATTTTGCCACAGGTGCAAGTCTGCCAAAATCCTAAGCACAGCTGTTGTAACAAATAATCTTGCATTCCTGTCTTGTTTGCTGACCTGGCTCAAGGTCTCTGCACTTGGTGCTGAACTTTGCTTCTCCACAATCAACACAAATGTCAGATGATCTGTGCTCTAATTTGGGCTGCTGTCTCAGCTTTGTTACTGCAGGTTGGGGTAGGGTGGGTGAAGAAGAAAACCTTACCTTGCTAGTAAGAATGGCAAGGGGAAGAGCAAAGCTGCTTTTTTTTTCTTTTGGAGCCAGCCTCCCCAAAGTTTCACCAAACTCCACTGTAGGACTGAGTTTAAATCCACACAGCATCTCTCTCTCTCGCTCTTTCTCTCTCTCTCCCCCTCTCCCTCCCGCTCCCCCCTCTCTCTCATTAAGATTTCTGTATAATTCAAAAGTCTGCTCAATCTTCTGTGATACCTTAAAAATAATTTCCCTGATCATGGACTTTCATATGAGCTAAATGTTTACAGCAGAAATACCACTATTCCTGCCAGCAGTTATGCTCCATAGACACAGTAGTGATGGAGCTGAATGATTTCCTTATCCCTAAAATGCTTTTTTTGTTGTTTACCAGAATTTTTGGTGCCAGTGGGGAGGCTGTCATGCTTCAACAAATAGAAGCATCTTTCCCTGGAGCTGTTGGACAAGCTACAAGGACCAAGTTTCATTTCTGACTTGAGGGGAAGCTTGTTCCATACTTCTGAACAACCATCAACATCCTTCCTTCCGGTTCATTGATTCCAGGCTGATAAACAGCAGTGCTACAATAAAACATGACACAATGGAATTGTGACTCCAAAAAAAAGTATTAAGCACACATAAATCCAAAGGTCATCTTACAAAATCCAAAGGTCATTTCCCTGTTCATCCCAGATCAAGAGACCGGATCAAATGCTTCAGGCAAGGCTCCACTTTGAATCCCATGATCTGGATGTGCTGTTTGCTCTTTCATTCCTAAACAATCAGCCATTTTATAGTGAAAATAAATCAAACTCTCAAGCTGTCATTTCCAAGCTAAGCCAGTACAAGCTCAAAATAATATGGCACAGAGAGGCTACTAGGAGAAGCAAATGCTTGTCTAAGGACCATGTAGCAGCCTCTGACTGAATTACAATAGCACTATTTTATTTATTATTATTAAATTTATATGTCGCCCATCTCCCCCAGAGGGTGACTAAGCTGTGACCCTTGTAATTACACTCCTCAAAGCCTTCTACAAACATGGCATTTTGTTTGAAGAACTGGTTTTAGAAAGGCTCTTCAATGTGCTAGTTTCAGCTTTGATTACCATGTCTCTTTTTCCAATCACCAGGCTACCTCAGAACTTCCTGTATTATATATCTCCTATTTCCAGTTCATCTCCTTCAGAGTGCCTTGTACCATTTCATGAGTCCAAATAGTTCCTGGGGCCAACTCCTGCTGCTGCAGTTGGCAACCTCTGTGCTCTGTTTATTATTCTCCTTACAGAGCTATGTTCATGAGTCAAAGGCATAGGCTGTGCTCCTTGCACTACCTGAAACCACAGCTTTAGGAAGGTTTGCACAAGTTGCTGTAGCAGAATGACATAATGGTTGGAAACCAGGGAATTGCTTTCAAAGAGATGATTGTCCAGGGATGAGAAAAGATCAGGTTCCTCACTCACATCTGCCAATATGGCCAACTCTTGTGCTAAGCAGTCAGATGGGCTGGAGCCTTGGAAGAACCAGGAAGAAAGGCCAATTATTTGCTTTGCTCTGTGGATCACTCTCTGTACAGACTTTGACGGGAGATACTCACTCCCCTTGCTCTTCACGCACATCAGGGCGCTGCCTACAGGCACTTCTTTACAAGGGCTCAAGAGTGCAGCACGGCACTCAGCACAGGACAGAACTGGCAGCAGTTTTCTCAGAACCGCACAAGCAATAGAAGTAGTTGTATCCACCTCGAGTTCAGCTCGAAATGCTGGGGCTATCACTACACTGTCCATCTTTTGGAAAAGCTTTGAACCCCAGTGCAGCTGCCATATTTGCCCTTGCCCCAAAGGCCAGGAGGCTTGCAACTGCAGACCACTTCTTCTACATAAAGATATGTCTAGTAGGTTGGGTGGGTCAAGGCCCAGACCAGAAACAGCTCTGTTTAAGATAAGCCTGTATGCACCCTGGAAATTCCATGGCGTGGTAATCTCTTCATGGCCAAATGCCTGCCTTATGGCTCCCCTGCACCACTCCAAGGGGTCCAGACTCCACCAACCAGGGAGCAGATAAGCAACGGGTTTGCCTTCTGCCTGTAGATAAGTTTGCATCACCCACTGAAAGCTGCACAGGTTCAACAGAAAGCCAAGAAATCCCCAGCGATGCCTGCTTAGCCACAGTAGCTCTCCAGTAGTTGTGCGCAGTCTGCGAAGCAGATTCTCATATTCATTGCAGAGATTGTTAAGGGTGTCAGCATTGGTGCAGGACAGCGGTGCTCTGAAGCCCTTTCCATGGGAATTCCAGCTGCTGCACGCATCAAAAACGGCACTTAACAGCTCTATAAAGAGGGTGGTGGCTTCATGACCCTGAAACTGAGGCAGGCCTAGCCTGGCTGCAAAATGCAGGGCTTGAACTGTACCTTGACTAAACAACTGGGTGATACCATTTCCCCATACCTGCTGCTCCTGCCTGCTGCCTCTGGCTCGGGCTGCAGCCTGGAGCACCTCTTTTTCCCGCAGAGCACCAAGATGCCGAAGATAGTCCCAGCTGACAGCTTTGCCACTCACCTGAAGACTGCCATTCGCTTGTAGCAAGTTATGAATCAGGGATACCAAATGGCAGGGGTCAAAGTAGTATGCAATTTCCAGTGTTGGGGTGGCTGGATGAAGAAAAGTGGACTTGACAGTCAACCCATCCACCTTCACTCCCAGTTGCCTGGCTGTATCTATATTAGGCGCCGTGGCATCAGATGTCACAGAGATGACTTGCACATTGATGTCATACAGTTTGAGGATACAGTGGCGCAGGAGCTGGGCCTGTATATCACCCTTAAGGGTGGCAAGGAGGAAGTAGCCAAGCGGTATAATCCATTGACCTTGAAATCCAACAGCAACAAACAGAAGGGCTTCTGCTGCTGGTGGTATCTCATCTGCATCATAATTCCCAGCACCAAAATCCACCAGGCCTTGCAAACTCCTGGTGGAAGGGTCATAGCGGATTCTTCTCTCTAAGGGCATTGTGCCAAGAAGGAGAGCGCACCACTTGAAAGCTTGTTTCCCTGCTTGAGATCTCTCTGCCAAAACATTGAAGGCTTGTTGACTGAATCCTGGTTTATAATCCAAGTTTGAAAGCCATCTACAAATTGAGGAAGCATAGGAAAAAAAAACTGTGAGTGCCATGTTTAATTGTGGCAAAAAATCCATTGCCAAATCTATTGGAAAGCTTAAAGCCCAAGCTGGTGGGTTTTTGTTTTTTGTTTTTGCTTATCTATTACAGTAAAGTCCAAACACAGCATTATTTTTATCGACTGTTTATGTCATCCTTGTGACTAGTCCCATGCTAAGCTACCTCCTTGCCTAACAGAATCCCTGTCTAAGCTGCCAGAGCTAGATACGGAACTAGTACTGAAGCCACCTAGACTCATGATGTGAATAATTCAAGGCCTGCTTTAGGAGAAATCTGTCTGGAGTAGCTCAGGAGTTCATCAACTGATTGATGACAACCAGCTAAGCGGAGTAGCACCTATGCTGCAGGAGTTGCACTGGTTCCCAAGTAAGCTTCCAGGCCCAATTCAAAGTGCTGGCTGTTATCTATAAAGCCCTTTTTGGCTCAGATCCTTGTTACCTTTAGGACTGTCTTCTCCTAGTGGAATCTGCCTGCCAATAAGTGTTAGCTGGGAGAGAGCGCTGTGTGTTCCCATCCCCCCAGGAGGTCAGTGGGCAGGTGCCTGGAGGATGGCATTAAAAGTAGTCCCCTTTCTTTGGAACAGTTTGCCCCCAGTGGTCAGAATGGTCCCCACCCTTTCAACATTTAGGAAGGCACTCTGCGCCTGTTGTATTGGTACAAAACTTTCAAATAAATATTGCTGCAAATAAACAACCAAATATCCAAACTCAGATACAATACTCATATACTATACCACAATGTCTTCTCGGGGGCCAACTCAGTGCATGAACAGGAATGGGTCCAACCATTGAGATTAATGTTTCAGCCTGCAACCTTCTATGGATTTACAGGTAGTCCTTGACTTACGACAGCAACTGGGACTGGAATATCCCTGTAGTCCCAGTTGCTGTCATTAACTGAATTGCACAGTCATTAGGCGAGGCAACTTCCTGCTGGCTTCCCACAGCCAGGTCAGTAGGGAAGCCAGCAGGGAGGTACAAGTCCCAGGTGGCTCGCAAGCAGACTAGCAGGCAAGTAAGTGGCTGCTGCTAGGTGGGGAAAGGTGCGAGAGGGTGCATGAGGGTGTGATGGAGGCACAGTGAGGGTGCACAAAGGAGCATAGGGGTGCGCGAGAGGTGCAGCAAAGGTCAGGGAAGGTGTGCGAAGGTGCGAGGGAGGTGTGGCAAGGCTTGGGGAGGGTGATGAGGGTGCACGAGTGGCAGGGAGGCCCAGCAAGATTTGGGGAGGGAGTACAAGGGTGTGAGGAAGGCGCAGCAAAACTTGGGGAGGATGCGCAGTGGTGTGCAAAGGTGCAAGGGAGGCGCAGTGAGGCTCAGGGAGGGTGTGGGGGGTGCGCAAGGTTGCAAGGAAGGAGTGGTGAGGCTCTGGGAAGGTACGCAGGGGTGTGCAAGTAGCTGGCACAGCACAAGTGCAGAAGGGCTGGGGGAGGTGCGCAGGTGAGGGAGACTTAACCCAGCAACTTGCAACCTTCCCCGCCGGCTTCCCCATAGACTTTCTGGGGAAGCTGGCAGGGACGTTTGCAAATGGCAATCATGTGATCGCAGGGTGCTGCAATGGGTCATAAGTGTGAGCTGGTTGCCAAGTGCCTAGATCAAGATCACGTGACTGAGGGGGTGCTGGGATGGCCAGAACTCTGAGGACCATAGCCACCATTCATTCAGCGCTGTCGTAACTTTGAAGAGTCACTGAACGAATGGGACTACCTGTATAAGTAAGCCTCACCAAAGAAAATGCACCATGTTATATTGGTTTTCCCTTACCTGAACTGCTCTCAGAAATGTTTGCTGGCAATCCTGGGAATTCTAGTTCCAATATATTTGGAGGATACCAGTTTGGGGAAGACTATGTCATAGAATTGGAAAGTTGTATGCAAATTCCAGAGTTTAATGTTTAATGCCTAGCACAGTCTTTTTCTTTTTCTCAAGATTTACCTTCTGCCACCTTTTGTCTCAGAATTGCTAGCAGAGCTATTCTAATTTCACCCTTAAACTGATGAAAATCCTAATTCTACAATGAAGTCCCCTCCCCAGGTAAACTGACCAGAGGCAGTTTATGCAATACTCCATCTTCCCAGAACTCATTGCAGATAAGCCATCTCATACTTTATAAAAAATCAAAGCCCACTGTTTCATCTTAGAGAGGTATGAATTTTTCCCCAGCATGGTTTCAGATGAACTTCCTTCAGCAATCATATTTGCAAACTAAGCTCTTTATAACAAGAATAGTTGATGTCATTGTCTTCATGGTGCCATGGGAGTCTCTTTCAAGATGTTATGCCCCTTTCTCCTGTCCTAAAACTGGGAGTATCAATCAGAATATCCTCATGATTATTAACAGGCCTAGACTTGTTTCTAGAATTGCAATTCCTGCCTTTCAAAGGCATCATTTGTCCAATGTTTTATTTTCAATCAAGCCTTTCACAGGAAAGGTTTTTGGATTTTCTCTGCAAGAGGATTACTTTTGAAATTTGGCCTCTTGATTTTGGAACAAAAATCAACAAGTTCCTGTGGCTCCCTCCTCCAAAAGAGACTATTACACCCTTTAACCTCTTCTTGGGATCTGAATGGGACATCATGTCTGAATACGGTGGTCAGTATGGTGGTCTTTCTGATGCAGAAAGCTTGCAAAGCAAATTCAAGATCTCCTGCTCTGCTTTCTAACATTAAACAACGCTGATGGTTATGAAGCCTTTTCCCCCACTGTTTGGGGGAAAGCAAAAAAAAGAAGTATAAATAAGAATTACACACGTGCGCAAGATTGTTGGCTCTGGCAGCTGGAAAGTTCTCCTCATGAATTCGTAAGCCTTGCCTGAGAACAAATGTAGCGAGACTGCAAAGTTGCGGGAGGCAGCTGGGTAGTTGTCGCTGTGGGGTTCCTCACACTGCAAACTGAGCTGCAGATCTGTTGAAAAGAAGCGATGGACAGCAAACTGATGCGCCAATGGAGGGATTTGTGGCATCTACTTCAGCACTGATTCTGCTCATTTTAGACCAGAGGTTATGAGTACATTCACCATCCCAGTCTCAAAGTGTGGGCTTAAATTCAACAAGGATTGGAGCAAAAGAATCATAGAATGTAAGAGTTGGAAGAGACCTTGGAAGGAAGAACTAAAAGCTGCTAAGGTACTTATGGAGGAATTCTAAGTCATGGAAAAAGTAGCAGCCTAGCACCGACTTGCAGAATACAACTGGCCGTTAAGAAACTAAGAGCAGTTGACAAGAAAGGCAGAAGATAGATCTTACCCTCTCTGCATCATGGCACTTCCTTGGCATCCTGGAAAACCCTGTTCTTCTTACAGTGCACTGTGCCATGAAGAAAAAGCATTTTGACAAAGGTTGTAATTCCCAGCCCCAGTCCTTGGCTCACCCCTGAACTGGGATTTCAACATGTGTTCTGCGTCCTCCTGGAGGAGATGCTGTTCCCGCAGTCTTGTTAACACAGTCCACAGCTCCTGCTGGTAGTATGAAAGATGGTGCTGCTCTTGTTTGCTGCCCTGTCCTGGACCAGGGGGGAAAACTAAGTTTGTTTGGCCGTCTATAGGTTCACTTAGACTGTATTGATGCTCTGTTTGGATGAGTTCCACCTGCATGGGGACAGAGGCGATCCAGTTGTCCTGTCTGTTAATTCCTTTATGATGACGTGCACATCTAGATGTTTACCAAAGGGAGGGGGACGTATTCCACAAAGGGCTCATTTTTGTTTCTACCTGAAAACTAAACTTACTGGCTGACTGGGATTTAGTAATTGGGGGTTCACACAACACAGTAAACAGAACCCAAACCCACATTATAGCTTTGTGTGAAATCTCCTGTTTCACTTTTGCTTTTCTATAGCTCCTTATATGAAGATTACAGCCAGAGAATACTCTTCCTGGATTACATATAAATTTAATTAATAAATAATAAAC
Organism: Liasis olivaceus; assembly: GCA_030867105.1. Classification (NCBI taxonomy): domain Eukaryota; kingdom Metazoa; phylum Chordata; class Lepidosauria; order Squamata; family Pythonidae; genus Liasis; species Liasis olivaceus. The sequence continues at coordinate 69,585,672 of CM061349.1, forward strand.
AAATTCCCTTTCTTCATTAGAGGCAGAAAGTCTAATAAAGGATGCCTTTTTACCACGATAAAAATAAAATTCCATAAATGTAGGCTGACAGCAGATCAAGGCCTCAGCTGTAAGCTTACCCTCACCGACCACAGAAACTGAATGAGGAGGTTCTTGGCATCAGGCAAAAACCACCAGCCTTTGCCAGTGAACATACCGTTTTGACCTGTGCTGGAGAAAGATCAGCAGGTGAGGCTGCTTCATGGCCACCTGCTGGTGGACTGCCAATGCCCATGGCCTTAAGGGATTTTGATGGATGCTGCCCTCTGGTTGGTTGCTGTAATGGGAAAAATTCAACAAAGGAGACATAGCATTTTGTTTAAAAAGAAAAAAAAAACAGGGCAAAAGATTCTGAATAATCTTATCTTCAGAATGTTATCGTATAAATGTAAATATGAACAGGTAATAAAACCCAGTGCTATTACCAAAATGTATTAAGTATTTTTCATTTAATTTCATACTGCCCATTCTTCCAAGGTAGCACATTATTCATAGAGCAGTAAACCCACAATCAGTTCAAAGATACAAAAAGGGCATGTGATACTCTGCCCAAGACCATATCCAGAAATACAAAGGAAGCGTCTCATATTCAAATATCCACTCACAATACAGTTTTCTGCATCTTTAAATATTTTTATATTACAAATGGTTGGTTTTATGCAATTGAATTATCGTGTTATGTTATCTTTTAGACAACATTACTGGGTTGTCTAGTATTTTCCATAAATAATTTTATACAAATAATACCTTCACCTTTTCCTTGATGTGCTGTTTTCCCATGTAACCAGAGTTCATCCCTTGTGTTTCAAAATAGTACAGTCATAGGAGTGTAACATATACAGAATTTCTTAAAGACTTATTCTGAAGCAAGAACAAAGGGAGGGAGATACTGACCAACCAGGGCTGCACTGATTTTGTAGTGGAGGTCTTAGATTTGTACATCTATTTTCTTTTAGGAACATGGAAATCCTCAGGTGAGTCCAAAAATGGGTGGGTGAGAAGAAAAATGCTAAGGAGACTGTGACCTACACAAAGACTCCAACATCTTTGCGTAGAAAATAAACTGGTGGTACAGCGAGGTTCTCTGATGGATTTCTGGTAAGTGGGTGTTTTGTGATTGGCCACACCCATCATGGCAACCATTCTGTGAGAGTGCCCATACTAAGTTCTCACAAATCAGAACTGAGTTCCCAGTCCAAAAAGGTTGTGATTGCTGTGCTAAGCCATCACATGGTTTCTGTTTACTTGAGTGTCATGTGAACCCAGCTTTTATGGTTTGCAAATATGGTTAATGGCTCTGTATGTTGGGTGAACCCAATCTTGTGATTTGCTCATTAAAGCAAATCATGGCTCAGTCTGACATGTTATCTCATCAGGGGCCCTCTTCTGGGAGCATGTCAGCTGAAGAACAGAATACAAAATAACACAGAACATATATTTTTTTCTTAATGTTTTTTTTCTTTAAACCTATTCTAATGCCAGCAGCATGCATTTAAATTAGGTGCATGGTATGCTTGATCTCCTTATTCCAAATATTTCTGTGTCCTGCCACATAGTTCAACTATGAGCTATATTGGTAAGGTGCCAACAATTCAAAGTATACTGTATTTATCATATATTTAAATGTTAATAAAGAGATCCTTGGTAATTATTAATAGATAATTATTAATAGCACTTTCTAGGGACACACTGCCCTGCAGAGAAAAGCACCTCAGGAACAGATAGCTTGTTTAAGCGATCTCTCTGCCCTGCAAGGGGGCAAAAAAAGGGGGGGAAAGTGGATCAAGCACAGGGCACTGTATGAGAGAACTTTATCTAAATGAGATGACAGCAACCAGTGATCTTCACAGCAGTCTTTCTCTCTCAGTCACATGTTCACTTAGCAACCATTTTGCTTAATGACCAAGTCATCGGAACCAATTGCAGTCACTAAATGAGGACTATCTGTAAACGGTTTGTGAATGAGATTACAATGGATCATTTCCATTTTCCTGTGCAGTACTCAATGAGAATGGAATCTGTAGCAGTCTGTCCCAATTCATTGCTTATGTGCCATCAAGTTGACTCTTAGCAACCACATACAGTAGACAGACCATCTCCAGGAAGATCTCTCCCCCAACCTGGCCTTTCAGGTCTTCCAACAATGCACCTATCGCCACTGTCATTGAGTCCATCCACCTTGCTGCTGGTCATCCTCTTCTCTTTCCTTCCACATTTCCCAGCACTTATTTACAACATAAGACACACTTCTAATTTCACTCTTCAAATTCATTCCTTTCCCCTCACAATTCTCTTTTCTGTTTCAGTTCTTACATCATTTAGTAGTGGATTCCACCCTGGGAATGTTTCTATTCACTCACAGGGCTTCAGAGATAAACATGACTATCAGAATCCTCACAATCAATTAACCACATTATTTGCCAGCTTGCTTGCTTGCTTCAGTTCTGCCATTAAGAGACATGGGGAGGAGGGTGCTGGAAGGATCTGGAAAGATGGATGGAAGAAATGACCGTTAGAGGCAAATGGGCTGTTATCAAAGACTGAGGAATGCTCAAGGTCATACCAATGAGCAGGTGTGAGAAGACTGGGAAGTTAGGGGGGTGCAGAGGGGTAAGGGAAAAAACGGTAAAAGCAACTTTTGGTGCGCACGGGCTCAGTCTTAGCAATGCCTTGGAACTGTACACTTGTTCTCAATAAATGAACTTTCTTTTGAACCATTACTGGTTGCAAGGAGAGTTACTGAAGTCGGAAGTTGTGAGTGGCAGATCGTTACAATGACCACCTGCAACTTTTTCTTCTTATTTCTTCTTTACCACTGCAGGCCATCATTTCCTAGATAGAAAGCAAATAACTGCAGTGAGGATGTGGAACCTGTCTTAATGGAAGGCATAGGGAGAAAGGTCAGGAAGCAAAAAACAGTGTGAAGGTCATAAATCTTTTAGGGCAAACCAGACTGCCAAGGTGTATTGGAAAATGAAAGGATCCAACTGTCAGAAACACTAAAGTAAGCTGCCCTTTGCTGTACAATAACACAGATTACTAGGGAAGGGTCATGAACAGGAAGCCTGCACTGTCATATGCAAGGAAGACAAGAATTCCAAATGTCAGCAATTCTTACACTTACATTATATAAATCAAAAACCAATTCGGGAGGAAGCCACATCTATTCATCAGTTTTGCCAGAACCTAGAACTGAGATTGGGACAGTAGGAACATTTTGAGGAATCCAACAAAGGACTTAGAGGAAGATGACCAGTTCTATCACTCCTGCACTAAATCCCTTCTCTGTTTAGACACATGACTGGATTAATTATGCAATTGCACAGTGTGATTTATTTGGTTTTGCCTTAGTCAATCCAGTCACTGTGGTGTACAAACCATGGTTTTAATTTCATTAAAATGAAACTTCTCTTTTCCAAACATCTCTTTTAACCACTACTACCAAAAATTGGTGGGAAATATATACAAACCATAATGCAAGATCTATAATAGTTTTAACATAATTTAGCAAAGAAGAACTCCAAAGAATGTCCCCACAAAAATCCTACCCTAACATTTTGTATCACTGCCCTACTGTCTACAGACCTGAGACTCCTCCATAAACATTAGCTGCAAGCCATCAGAAAGTTGCATACTCCTGAACTACCTGGTCCAACCATGGCTGCGTGTTGCTTCAGTCTGGACTGTTTAGTTATAGTTAAATAGCCATTGGTCCTCCAGAAAAAGTAGGTGGCCTGCAAGAATGGCTGCAAGGTAGAACAGCTCCTCTGCTCCACTTTCATTCTCCCCACCACTTTGCAAACACATAGAACTTTTTTAAACAAAGGAGATGGTATGAATTAGCCTTCTCCCACTGCACACGCAGTGGTTCTGACACTGATTTGGTCAATATATGCCTGCAATTTTTGCTTTAGTTAAAAAAAATCCTAGAAGTAACATTTAGTCAGCCCATAACATTTACTGGCATAATACCAGCCAAGTGTAGTTTGCTGGAATGGCACATGTGGATGTCTGTTACTGAAGGTTCACCCTCATTATATTGATTATCTTGTGTGAACATGATCTATCACTAACTAGGGCTACAGACAAGCCACCAGAAAGCTATTTTACTTCTCTGTGCTGTGCAATGCCATATTTGTGTCTTTTTAGCTATGAATAATACTTGAATATCTATTAAGTTAATTTATTTCAACTTTAAGAAAGGGATAAGGAGAGCTGATTTTCTCTAGGCACTCACTTTTAGACTGAGGTGGCAAATCTAGCATTCCCTACACAGACTAGATTCCTGTAGTGCCTTGTCACAGGATGCTGTAGTTTGCTCTCTAATATGAACCAGATGTTAGGTATCCTGGAGAATTTTGCCTTCCTCAGGCAGTCCCCTGGGTCTCTCCTGGATTTGGCCAAGATATCAGACACAGAAACTCTAGAAAAGTCAAACAGTACCAGATAATGATACTAGACACTTCAGAAATCATATTGTATCTGCTGGTTTCTTTATGTAGAGAGGCCATTTCAAAACCATCGCAGAACAGACTCTTTTGCAGCTTGAGGTTACGCATGTCTGCACAATTGGACACTGCATCTGGACACAATTATTTCTCCTGGGATACAGTATTTGTTTCTTCTCTTTCCTTCCAGGATGTGTCCTTAAAGACCTGGGTGGTTTCCTGCCTTCGTGCTTGGGTGCTTCAAGAGCCAGTTGAAAGGACAAGTCTTCTGGAGTGAGAATTTTTAATTAACATAAAAGCATTAAAAATCACTAGTGCAGGGATGGATTTGTTATCCCACTCCAAAAGTGGGTATTTGGGAAGAGTCTGTCTTTCCAGTCCTTTTTTAAAGGAAGGCTAGTCATCAAATCCAGTTTGACACCCCACTTTGAATCACTGCCAGTTTCCAGTTTTGCTTCCAGTCTTTATAATCCAGGATATTTTGTCACACTGGATTTTTTGTACTGCCATAGTATGAAGCAAAAGCAGTGAGGATGATTTCTGATGGGTGGCATTTCTATTATTTTGAGACTAGAGGCAAAGTATAGCACCTAGGAAATAAACATCAGGCAGCTAGGATCAGAGTGCCTGCACGAATCTAAAACTATAAGCAAAAGAATGTAAGCCATCTAGTGATAGAGAAAAGTACTGTATTTGTAAGAAAACATAGAACTCATCTCTGTGAAAAAAAAGTATTTGCCTGTTTGACAAGATGTAACACTGGCTTTGTGGTAACTCTTCAAATATATTTGGGGTTATCACTAGCCATTCTTAAACTGGGTTCACCTACTGCAGTGACATAGTTTCCTTAACCATGGTTAACTGAGGAAGCCATAATTGGCTAGATTCACATTATATGATTTAGCAATCTTGTAAGATTTCAAGCATTTTAAAATGAACTCCAAGTAGTCCTCGCTTAGTGACCACAATTGGGACTGGCAACTCTGTCGCTAAGCACTGCAGTCGCTAAGAGGAAAATCACATGACCATCATGGACTTATGACATCACTTCTCATTCGGTCATTAAGCAAGTCACCACAATCATTACTCAAAACATCACATGATTGCAACTTACAATTTTACTTCTGTGTTCTCCATTAACTCTGCTTGTCGCAAGCCAGTTGGGAAGGATGCGAATGGAGATTATGTGACCACGTGACACTGCGACGGTCATAAATACAAGAATTGGTCACAAAGCTGGGTTTTTTTTACACTGTTGTAACTTCGAACGATCACTAAATGAGGCAATTGGTAAACAAGGACTACCTGTATTTTATTAAATATTATTATACATTTTATGATACAGAAAACATATTTTATTAAATGTATCTTTTATTTTGGGATCCTGTGGGCACCAGTTCAGATTGTTGCAATGCTATGGCATCTTTTGATGTTATGTTGCATATTTAAAGGTTAAGCCATAAACCATGGTTTTATAACCTAAGGTTCACACACCATAAGTTTTTTACTTAAAACTAGCAAACCACAATCTGGCTTATCAATTATATGTGAACTCAGCCTAAGTAGATCAAAAACTGAATCCTGAATATAGCTGACAACAAGTGGCACTAGGAAAACCTGACATGCAGATCTGGCCAGGAAAAAAGACCAAGAAAGAGATGCCACTTTCTGACCTAGCTATTAAGAGAAATGATTGGTTATTGTTAGAACTTTAAGCCATAGGGTTCTAAAACCTGAACAACATAACGAATTCATGCAGTAGAGAACATGTATTTTTATAATAACCTTATACAATATATACTATGTATATATTATAATACTAATAATAATTAATAATAATTAATAATAATAATAATATATACTATGTATATGTATATATGTATAGTATATAATATATACTATGAAGACCTACAACACCTTCTAGAACTAGCACCAAAAAAAGATGTCCTTTTCATCATAGGGGATTGGAATGCTAAAGTAGGAAGTCAAGGAGTAATCGGAATAACAGGCAAGTTTGGCCTTGGAGTACAAAATGAAGCAGGGCAAAGGCTAATAGAGTTCTGTCAAGAGAACAAGCTAGTCATAGCAAACACTCTTTTCCAACAACACAAGAGACGACTCTACACATGGATATCACCAGATGGTCAATACCGAAACCAGATAGATTACATACTTTGCAGCCAAAGATGGAGAAGCTCTATACAGACGGCAAAAACAAGACCAGGAGCTGACTGTGGCTCAGATCATGAGCTTCTGACTGCAAAATTTAGGCTTAAATTGAAGAATGTAGGGCAAACCACTAGACCACTCAGGTATGACTTAGATCATATTCCATGTGAGTACACAGTGAAGGTGATGAATAGATTTAGAGGATTAGATTTGGTAGACAGAGTGCCTGAAGAACTATGGACGGAGGTCTGTAACATTGTACAAGAGGCAGCAACTAAAACCATCCCAAAGAAAAAGAAATGCAAGAAAGCAAAATGGCTGTCTGATGAGGCTTTACAAATAGCTGTGGAAAGAAGGAATGCGAAAAGCAAGGGTGAAAGGGAAAGATATAAGCAACTGAATGCACATTTCCAGAGAATAGCAAGGAGAGATAAGAAGGCCTTCTTAAATGAACAATGCAAAGAAATGGAAGAAAACAATAGAATGGGGAAGACTAGAGATCTCTTCAAGAAAATTGGAGATATCAAAGGAACGTTTAGGGCAAAGATGGGCATGATAAAGGACAAAAAAGGCAGGGACCTAACAGAAGCAGAAGAGATTAAGAAGAGGTGGCAAGAATACACAGAAGAACTATACAAGAAAGATCTTAATGTCCCTGATGTCCATGCTGGTGTGGTCACTGACCCTGAGCCAGACATCCTAGAGAGTGAAGTCAAGTGGGCCTTAGGAAGCATTGCTAACAACAAAACTAGTGGAGATGACAGTATTCCAGCTGAGTTATTTAAAATACTAAAAGATGATGCTGTTAAAGTGCTGCACTCAATATGCCAGCAAGTTTGGAAAACGCAACAGTGGCCACGGGATTGGAAAAGGTCAGTTTACGTTCCAATTCCAAAGAAGGGCAATGCCAAAGAATGCTCAAACTATCGCACAATTGCACTCATTTCACATGCTAGCAAGGTTATGCTCAAAATCCTACAAGCTAGGCTTCAGCAGTACATGAACCGAGAACTACCGGATGTACAAGCTGGGTTTCGAAGAGGCAGAGGAACTAGAGATCAAATTGCCAACATTCGCTGGATCATGGAGAAAGCATGAGAGTTCCAGAAAAGCATCTACTTCTGCTTCATTGACTATGCAAAAGCCTTTGATTGTGTGGATCACAACAAACTGTGGCAAATTCTTAAAGAGATGGGGATACCAGACCACCTTACCTGTCTCCTGAGAAATCTGTATGCGGGCCAAGAAGCAACAATTAGAACCAGTCATGGAACAACCGATTGGTTCAAAATAGGGAAAGGAGTACAACAAGGCTGTATATTGTCACCCTGCTTATTTAACCTATATGCAGAGTACATCATGAGAAATGCCAGGCTGGAAGAATCACAAGCCGGAATTAAGATTGCAGGGAGAAACATCAATAACCTCAGATATGCAGACGATACCACCCTAATGGCAGAAAGTGAAGAAGAACTAAAGAGCCTCTTGATGAGGGTGAAAGAGGAGAGTGCGAAAGCTGGCTTGAAACTCAACATTAAAAAAACTAAGATCATGGCATCTGGACCCATCAATCCCTGGCAAATAGAAGGGGTAGAAATGGAAGCAGTAACAGACTGCATTTATTTGGGCTCCAAGATCACCACAGATGGAGACTGCAGCCATGAAATTAAAAGACGCTTGCTCCTTGGGAGGAAAGCTATGGCAAACCTAGATAGCATATTAAAAAGCAGAGACGTCACCTTGCTGACAAAGATCCGCATAGTCAAAGCTATGGTTTTTCCAGTAGTAATGTATGGCTGTGAGAGCTGGACCATAAAGAAGGCTGAGTGCCGAAGAATTGATGCCTTCGAACTGTGGTGCTGGAGAAGACTCTTAAGAGTCCCCTGGACTGCTAGGAGGTCAAACCAGTCAATCTTAAAGGAAATCAACTCTGATTGCTCATTGGAAGGATTGATAATGAAGCTCAAGCTCAGATACTTTGGTCACCTAATGCGAAGAGAGGACTCTTTGGAAAAGACCCTGATGCTGGGAAAGATGGAAGGCAAAAGGAGAAGAGGACGGCAGAGGATGAGATGGCTAGATAGCATCACTGAAGCAATGAGCATGAAATTGAGCAAACTCAGGGAGGCAGTGAAAGATAGGAAGGCCTGGCGCAATATGGTTCATGGGGTCACGAAGAGTCGGACACGACTTAACGACTGAACAACAACAACAACAAAAAAATACAATAATTCATATTGGTGGAAATCCCACATGGGTGTGTTCATCCTTCATATCGGAAATAAATATTAGGATGAAAGACTCCCAGCTTTGATCTGACTTGGCAATTTGTTTGCTTGGAATTAGTGAGACCTAAAGGAGCTGCCACCTGCTGGGTGGGGTCAATGATTGCAACAGACTGACTTGTTTATAAACAAAGTTTCTGACTGGGTGTTGTCCCTTGATAGAGCAGCTCAGAAGGTGGTGGCACCTGGCTAGCCTTGCCTAGGCTTGGAAGCTAAATAGGGGTCAGGCCTTGTTAGTACTTGGCTGAGAGGCCATCAGGAAATTCCAGGACAACAGACTAGATTGGGAAGTAGAAAAACATCCCAGAAGATGGCCACGGTGAACCAACTCTACCTTGCTGCCAGGGAAATGGCATAGATGTCTCTATGAAGTCGCCAGGGATTGAGGTCGACTCAGGGGATATTCGTGACAATTTTATTTGCAAATCCAAGATGTATTGGAACAGTTCTTCAATGTCTGCCTCCCCATGGATTATACAAGGGAACCCCCTACTTATTCACTGTATCCTTGAATTAATACAAGGCATAGACTTACAGTGGGTGACTATCCGGACTGGAGCACAAGCTTTCCCTAAGAGTTCAGGTCAGGACTTACCATGAAAGTGGCAGGCTGGCCAAGTTACTGACTGCTGATTTCAGACACCGACTACAGGGGATGGAGAGAGGGTCAATGCTCTGGACAAATATGTGTGATATTCCTCTTATGGCAAAATCAGACATAATGGGCTCATATTTTTTAAAACATCAGATACATCCAAAAACACATGTGTACACATGCACCGTTACATGGTGACAGCAGTGATGAGACTTTCAGCTGTGGTCTTCCAGAAGCCAGGTGGAGGCTGGGCCCCTCCGTGCACAGAAAGGCATGAAGCAATCTGACACTATGAACCTTGGCACTTAAATAAAAAGTCTATCCCACTGTTGTCTTTCATATCACCATTCTGGATGTAAAATGTATATATTTATTATATGTGTGTGTGTGTGTGTGTGTGTGTGTATATATAAAATATATAAAACATATATTTGGATATATGTTTCCAAACAGAGACTGTACTGTTTGTCCAATGAAGAATTCAGAAGGCACTGGAATATCATAGGACATTGGGAAGTGATGAAGCTGCTACTGAAAAGACTTATTTGGCGGCCCAGGTAACAGATGTATCACTTGTAGCTTTCAAGTCATCTCCAAATACAGCCCCATAAACAGTGAATTAGAGTAGTCTAATTAGCGCTGATCAGAGCATGAGTAACAGTCATCAGGTCATCCTGCTTTTTTCCCCTTTTTTCTCCCCTCACAGAGCGGAGAGATTGCCTAAACAAGCCCTAAACAAGTCTTCCTGAACTGTTTTTCTCTAAAGGGCAAGGCATCACTAAAAAGTGCCAAGGGCAAGTTAAGCTCAGCTCTGTGACCTTAATTAGTGGATTAGAACTCTGGGTCAGTTCAGCTGCTCTCTGAAATTGACAAGACCCTAATCAGTTTCATCCTAAAGGCTTTCTTTTGCTTACTCTCTTGTAATCCCTTCCTCTCCAATGAATGTAAATACAGACATTAATTCTCTCCTTGCTAATTATCCCAGAGCCAGGGTGAGCATTCCAAAGGGCAGAAGAGTGGGGAAAAAGGGCTATAAGATTTGCCCTTTTACCCGACTTCCTTGTGAGTTGAGTTCTGAAAACCTTCCCTGACATTTGGGCTCACTGTGCTGTTTGGGGTGGTATCCTTCTGATGCTGTAAACCAAAGGAAAGCTGAAGTAAAATTGTAAGCATAGTCGTGGTCATGTAATTTTCACTTAGCCACCACTTCACTTAACAACCAAGCTGCCAATCCCAATTGCAGTCGCTAAACGAGGTCTACCTGTATTACACATACACACACACACGGATACAAAGCAATTGTCCTGGACATTCAGCAATAAGTCGGAGAGAAGACAAGAATCATTTTGTTCAATCTACCAGTTGTACAGGTGGAAAGTTGCTTAATAGGGAGAATATTCAAACACTGAACCCCTCCCTTTAGTTTTCTAATGAAACCAGTTGCATAGGGATAAAGTCAGGGGTATACTAATAGTGAAGAAAGAGGAGACAGCCACCATAGGACAATCAGGAGATATTTAATGGGCCTGCAGTTGGGCTGAGGAGCGAAGGCAGAATAATCTCCCACAAAAAATACCCACCCTGGAAAGCCCTCTCCTCTTCGCCTTAAGATCCTCACAATTGCTTGGGACCCATACTTTTGCATGGAGCCCCAACAGGAGCTATAGCAGAGAAGCAGCGTGGAAGGAAGAGGGAGCAAGTGAGAGAGGGAAGAGTTGCTGCTGCTGCTGCTGCTACACTACTTCCTTCTCTGCTGTGGTTCCTCAGTTAGCTGTTGCTTCAGCAGCAGCAGCAGCACCCCTGCCATCCTCTTCTCCTGAGCTGGGGAAGGGATACTTTGTGGTGACTGAGGAGGTAAAGGGAGACCCTTGCAAGATGCAGGCTCACTGTTGCAGCAGCAGCAGCAAAAAGCAGCTGTGTGATCCTCCTCTTCCCTTTCTCTGGTCAGCCTTCCATTGTTGCATTCAAGAGAAGGGCTCTCACCACTGGGAGAGGAAGGCATGTGAAAAGCCTCCTCTGGGGATCACCAAGCTCTACTTATGCCCTTAAGTGCATGTTTTGTACACAGGAGCTCCCAGATGCATCCGATATCTCCAGTTAAAAGGATGTGAGGTGCAGGAAAAAAATCATACAAGAACTTGCGGTCCAAGAAAATATAACAAGGCTCCTTGAACCAGTGGACTGATTCACTTAGGTAGCTTCACATATTCATATTTTGAAGAAATACTCTCCATCATCAAAAGCTAAAATGATCAAGAGCCTATTATCTTCTGTAGCCCTGAGTGGGAGATTAACACTTAGTCTCTATTACTTCTGGCACCACTGCAATGAATACCTTGAACAAGGCAGTTCTCTTCTCCTCAGAAATCTCATATGAAAATAATAGACTGAGACTGATATGCAATATTCACTTAGCACAGGGCTGCCCCTGACCTGTAAGGCACCTTTGTTGCTGCATAGAAGAAGACTTGGCACAGCTTGTATTTGTTAGACTGAGCTCCTGGAACTACAACAATACGCGCACCAGAAGACGTTAGCAGCACTGATAGTTTTAGATTCCACAATATGTACAGTTTCTCTGAATCGATATATAGCACTTGTTTCAGAAGAAGTGAAATCTAATATAAGTGAGCACATGCGGTTGGCATTCGGAATGGAGAACTGATTTTTAAAACTTAATTTGGCACCCCCTGTGTCATGGTGCCTTTCTGCAGTGCACAACTTGCACACTTGCTTGTGGCAGCCCTGACTTAGCAGAACTCTCCTCCCTTCATGAAGGGTTCTGTCTCCCAGTCATATTGACAACCATGGACTGTAACATTCTCCTCGGCTGCTGTGTATTTTAATTTTTGTACTCATGATGGAAATTTGTTTTTTAATTTATTTTAAGATTGTTTGCCACCCAGTCACTTGCGGAGATGGTCGGCCATACAAATTGAATGAATGAATGAATGAATGAATGAATGAATGAATGAATGAATAATACCTTAAAGGAGAACAGAGACGGGATCACGCCAACCTTCAGTCTCTTCTGTCCCCCATAGATCTCAAACTCCTCTTGGCTGAAGTGCTGAGAGCAGAGGCAGGCACCAGAGCCCGGGATCCACAATTTCTTGGTGCCTGGTTCAACGCGATTCACAGCCAACATCCATTTCTTCCTCAGCTCATGGTCTTTGGGAAAGCTGACAAAAGGAAAGAATTCAATTTCTGCACAGGACCTGTCTGGCACAAAGCCCCGCCCCTATCTCGCGTTAGACCCCGCCCTCACCACACAGGCCCCGCCCTCCCCGTTCGAGAGGTGCAAGGCTTTGGGGGAGGCAAAGTTGTAATAACTCTTCAGACCTGTGGAAAGATAAACCTTTTGCACGGTTCTGCCGAGTGTCCCGGTTGGGGCAGTTGATGGCAGAACAGGCTTTGGGCATCGTCCTTCGCTTCCCAGTAGCTTCGCAGGCCGTAATCCTGACTCTCGCCAACTACTTTGCCTCGGGTGTCATGGCGGCGGCACTCTGAACTGACCCTAAGAGCGACCCTTCCGTGGAAACCCGCACGCACGCGCGGATTGGCCCGTGCGGTGACCCGTTGCCGAGCGCTGTAGGTGCTGGGAGAAAGAAAACATGGCGGCCGGGCCCAGCAGGACGGAAATTCAGACCCTTTTCAAGCGGCTACGAGCTGCGCCAGCCAATAAGGTACTGACCGTGAAGTGTGTGAACCGAGGGCTCGATAGTTGCTGTCTCGGTCACGAGACGCTTCAGAGCAGAATCGGCCCGACCCTTGATCCGCCCCAGTGCCCTCGCCGGTAACCACTTGACTCCACACCCGATTGTGGCGGGTCTGAAGCAAATGAGCCTCTGAGTCGAGTGGTTGTCGCGTAGTGGTCCGGCATCAAAGTAGCCGCTGCCGATCGGAGGAGCGAGTGGTTGCCTAGGTGATGGATTTGGTGTAAGGCACAATGAGCCAGTGTCCCCATTCCTGGGCGATCCGTTGGTTCTGCACTTACCTTTTCTGTTTCTTGTAGTCCTGCTTCGATTGCGGAGCAAAGAACCCGAGCTGGGCCAGTATCACCTATGGGGTGTTTCTTTGTATCGACTGTTCCGGAATCCACCGCTCGCTGGGTGTTCATGTTAGCTTCATCCGGTGAGTCGTGGTTACACATCCATACATGGATGTAAGTTAAAACGCGTTAAAACAGTATCAAGGGCTACATAGGTGAGTTAGCATTCCACATCATTCACCTGATTGCATAACTAATGAATTTCTGCATCAAACAGATCTATCTTAATCACATGCAGGTAAGAAGACAATTGAATTTTATTTTCTGTATGTGCATAGAATCCTTTGCACGTTATTTATTTAATAATTTATATCTCGTGTTTGACACATGGTCAGGGACAGCTAATACTACTGATAATACTATCTTATTTTCCCAATCCTAGTCTCTTCTCATATCAAATAATTGTATCAGTGTATACGTTCTTGAGTGTATTAACATACTTGTTTTTAAACTCTCTATTGTTTTCTATCATTTTTTTTTACAACTTTTTAACTAGTCCTGCAGTATTGCTGTCTTAAGAAATATTCAAGATGGCATAATTCTGGCACTTTACATTGTATCTTTGTGAGGCACAAAGCCAGCTGTGTGACCTTGGGCCAGTCACTCTTTCTCAGCCCTAGGAAGAATGAGGCAAGGGCAAACCACTTCTGAAATCTTGCTAAGAAAACTGCAAGGATTTGTCCAGGCAGTCACCAGGCATCAACGCTGACTCGAAGACACCAAAAACAAAACAAAAACAAAAATGTATCTTTCTTCCTAGGTCTGAATAATTGACATTAGAAGATGGTCTTGATCAGATTCATCCTCACTTTTACTAGAAATCTTTCCTGTACCTCGTTGAGCATTATGGCCAAATGCTATTTCCTTTGCATGTTTTTATTTGATTCACTAATCTCTTTTTCACAGCAGCTGTATATTCCTACTGCTTTAAAGGGAAGAAAGAGATGGTGCTATGGAGAGTCTGGTTTATTTATCTTCAGATTCTTTTCAATAATAAGGCTCTTTCTGAGTTCTGTGGATGAATTAATTGGAGTCTTTGGGTTTATTTGTAGGATAGTGCAGGCCGTATATGATTTACTTATGCACAAGCAACTTGTGCATAAACCATAGACGCTTCAGTCCCTGTTATTGTGAGTTGCCAAAGGTCTGTTTATGATTGGGATAGGATATAAATCTGATAAATAAATTATAAATAAATAAATGTTCCCAATTTGTCAGGAGAGAATTAGAATTTTGTATTGGAGGAGTATCATGAAAGGCATGAATACTACCCTAAATCAAGTGCCTTGAGTAGTGTGAGACTAGGCTGAAGCTGCCATAACAGAAAGATGAAGCAAGCAGTAAGCAGAGATGACAAAAAGCCAGGAATCTTGTCTAAAAGATCCCTTCCGGGAGGTAGATAAGAAGGAAACAAGTCATTAAGAAAACAAAGGAAAAAAAGTCACCTGAACCAGACAAAGGAAGTTGGGCCTGAGCATATGGAAACCTCCCCCCAATCCCATCAACAGCTACCAGATTTGTAAATTAACAAGGCAAGAGTAGCTGCCAATCTTGTGAATCAACAAAGCAAGGACTCTTGGGGATAAAAGGGGTCCTGAAGCCCACCCACTCCTTGAGTCTTTGGATCCAGACTTGGTGACGTCTGTCCCTCTTGCTAGTGCTTAGCAGCCTAATTGAGAAGGATGTGGGTAAGGGCGGATGAGTGTGTGTGCTCGTGTGAGAAAGAGCAAATGTACATTGTAACCAGTAAAGTTTTGCTGTTACTTAAATTCACTGGGTCTCCGTGTATTCCAAAGAACCTGTTGTGCCTCAGTGTTTGGTCGAAAGTGATTTGTGAATGTTCCTAATTCCTTCCCACCTTTTGCCCAGGGCTGTGTGTCTTGTCTGTTCTAGCCACACCTGTCTGGAAAACCCAGGTAGAAAGCAAGGGGGGCTTACAAGATCCATGTGCCTCAACAGGGTGTGAGTGTGTGAATGAGTGACCATAAGTGGAACCTGGGAGTGCCTGTAACAGTAGTCAGAGAGCTCTAGTGCCAGCAGTTCTGGAGGACACAATTTGGGGAAAGCTGTATAACAAGATGATCTTTATGCTCCTACAAATTGATTAAAAGCTTGGAATGTGCTAGCCTTTACTATCTGCTGCGTCATATGGTAAATGTAAGTATCATGCTAGGAGAAATGAAATTCATGTTTTTGGGCATGACAACAGATTTTATTGTAACAGAAGGACATTTTGGCTTTTAGAAATAGTTGATATCTATTTGGTATTGAAATACCAAATAGAATTGAATTTGTGTACAATATAATGCCAATTTGTCCCCTTGCAGGTCTACAGAGCTTGACTCCAACTGGAGCTGGTTTCAGTTGAGGTGTATGCAAGTGGGTAGCAATGCCAATGCGGTAAGTGCCAGTTGAAATGATATTCTTTGGTGATTTAGATGGGCATTTGATTTTTTTAAATTGTCCTTTTTTTGGAGAATGCTATGATTGGGGAAGTGGGTCGGTGAATAGTTATTAACAAGTTATTTTAAAAAGTTATGAGGTGAATTTTTTCTGTGCTTCTAGATCATCTAGTACCAGGTGGAAGCTCAGTCACTACATATCTATATCTGGAAATGTTGTCTAGTTTTCAGTTTGTTCTTCCTTTTTGATCCTGGAAATCAACTATATTTTCTCTCTTTTCAGACAGCCTTTTTCTGCCAGCATGGCTGTATCACCTCAGATGCCAGCGCCAAGTATAATAGCCGTGCTGCTCACATGTACCGAGAGAAGATCCAGCAGCTGGCAAGTGCTGCCATGGCCAAATATGGAAATGATGTAAGTACCAATGAGTCTGTACACTCTTGGGAACAATGGAAAATTACAAGGTAAATTATCCTCTCCTTTTTCAGCTCCTGATTGATGGTCTGAGTGGAATTCCAGGCCACTCTCTGGAAAGAAGTGATGCTGATTTCTTTTTGGAGCATACACAGGTGAGTTGGGCCGACTTGAACTGCCCTTTTCAGTTAGAGATCTTCCTTGTTGAATTGTCTGATGGGTTTTCCTTAATACAGATAGACCTTGGTTAGTGACTACTTGTTCAGCAATCATTTGAAGTTACAACGGCACTGAACAAGGAGACTTACAGCTGGTCCTCAAAGTTGTGGCCGTCACAGCATCCCGTGGTCATGTGATCACCACTGCAACCTTCACTGCTGGCTTCTGACAAGCCAAGTCAGTGGGGAAGCTGGCAGCAAGTTGCAAGTCGCAATCACGTGATGTCATGCTTAATGACCACACGGGATTTGCTTAACGACCACAACCAGAACTGCCATTGTTAGTCGGTGTGGTCACATGATGTTTTTGCTTTACGATCGTGTCTCTTAGCAGCGGAGTTCCCGAGCCCAGTTACAGTTGTTAAAGCAAGGACTACCTATATTCTATTTTTAACTGAGTACTAGTTTATGGTAAACCATTAGGAGTGACAACCTGGTCTGTAGTTGGCATTTTCATTTTGTCCACTGAGATTCTGAGCTGCCATTGTACATGTGAAACCTTTCACATTGTACATGTGAAACCATTCATTACCTGCTTTGTAATAAATCAGGACAGTGCCATATAGTATTGGGCAGGGCTGGTCTTCGTCAAACATCCCTGTGTTAGCTTTCCCCAGCCTGGTGGCTTCCAGATGTGTTGAAATGGTGAGAAATCCTGTGAGTTGAAGTCCCAACAAATCTGTTGGGCAACAGGTTGTAAAAGCTGCTGTCATTAAAGGAGCTGGAATTTTACACTGTACTTGTATGTGTGTAAAGCCTGTGCTTTTTCACTGAAATACAAACTATTTGGATAATCCTTCTTAACAAATGTTCTGAACTCCAGAATATTTGTTCTTTGTTCAAACCCAATATAATACCAATACTAAAGCACTAGAGCAGTTGATGCATGTTGTTTCCTCCCCTTCTTGTGAATTTCTTAGAAGTGGCTGTCTGGCCAGTACCAGAAATGGAGTATGTGCCTCATAGCTGGAATATCTTTTTTCTTTGGGATAAGTTCAGAACTGATGGCTGATATCTACTTTGATTTTAAACTAGAAATCCCATTGATTTCAATGTAAGTTCTTATGACTGTACTGCAGAATGGAACATATCTTTAAGGAAGTAGTAATATTTGCTGTCTACATGGCTTATTAGGCCAGGTCTTATGGTAACTAATTTGTTAATTGTTTGAATTATGAATGAGTTAACATTGCTGAGCCTTTCTGAGAACTGATTTGTTTTCTTTAAGGCTTGTAATAACTGGGATGTGGCTAAGACAGGGCAGAGCACAGTCGAGTCCACATCAGAATTGGAGAAAACAGCAAAGCCATCTGAAAATAGCGAGGTTTCACGTAAGTACCAAAGCAGAAGCCAAATACTTAGTTGCTCTTTCAATATCCTTACTGGATGGAGTGAACCATGGTTGCTGTTAAGCTAGATGATCAGCAGAGAATCCATATCATACAGACTGTATAATTTGATACACCAAAATCAGGTAACCAGTTCAGGGATACATGTAGTAGCTTTCTTTATTTTGTTTTCCTAAACTGAACATTTTTTCTGCTAAAGAGTATTTACCTGTTTGAATCATTTAGAAGTCCTGTATTCCAACAGGAAAAATGTATGATATGTGAAAGCATGTCTGTTAGTTGATATGTGGTTGTATTCATACACCAGGCTGAGATATAGCTTGTTTTAATCAGAGCTTATTGAAAAAGCAAGATCAAGCCAAAATTTGTAGATAAGCAAAGTTGTGATGGCATGTTAGTCTAGTTTCTGTTAATTTCTTTCCTTTTTTAGTTGCTTGGGAGTGTTAAAACCAGAAACATGCTAGAAACTACTAGTCCTGTGTCCCTATCTTCATATCACATTAAACCATAGTTGCAGTCAGTAGAGTAACAACAAACCATATATTCAAACTGGCTTCCACTGAATCAGTCATTTGCTGTAAGGGCCACTCTGATAAGTCTCTCAGTTTATTTCAGTAGTTTCTTCATGGAATCATGATGCTATGAGGCATGTGTGATGTTTCTAGAACATCACAGTTTGGAGAAACTTTTTTTTTCTCTGTAGAGGCTGACCAGGGTCCTTCTATCGATTTGTTGAGCACCTCTCCCAAAGGCTCTCTTGGTAAGTATAAAGATGTCCTCTATCTTCCTCAATGCACAATGCCACTAGTGATTGTCAGTTCCACTTCATCAGATGGTTTGCACTGACCATAGATATATTTCAGATGCTCTACTGAGTTGAGAAGATGAATAGTTCTGATTCTGAATTGCTTATTGCAGCATTGTAGTAGGAATTGAGTAACTTAAATTTCATCTTTTTGGAAACTATAGAATCATTGGAAGGAATGTTAAAATGTCAGCTGTCTAATCCTTTGCTGTCCAGAGGTGGCTATATCATCTCTAACAGGGAGCCATCCAGTTTTTATTTTTAAACATTTTAATTATGAAGAGTTTATAACTGCCCAAGTCAGTTTGATTCCCCATTAAATAGGTTGTCTGTCAGAAGGATTTTTCTAAGAATTAGTTGAAATCTCTGTGATTCTGTAGCCTTGGATAACATTTCCCAGGAGGATTGAGGTAGTAGCAAGCTGGTATGGCCTTGCCTTGTTCTTCGAGAGAAACGTCCAACTAGTCCAGACTGTGGCCTGATTCTTATGTCGTGATCTTAGTCAGATATTTGTTATATCTCATTTTCATTATTTATATGCTCCCTTCACTTGGGTGTAAATATCCTTGGAAAAAAATAACACAATTTCCCATAACATCCATGCTTTTTCTCATACAAGAATATGAAAGCTGCACCAAATCCTTATAGGGAGAAAGACCTTTAAACCCACTATCTTGATTTAGATGTCATTGTTGATGAATAAATATATGAAATATACCATATGTACTCGTGTATAAGCCCATAAACTGTCCCTTAAATTCTAACCAAATACCATGAAAATGTGCCACCCACAGATAAGGTGACCTGCATTTTTCATGGTATTTTGGTTAAAAATTCAAGGCTCTGCTTATCCACAGATGGGCTTATATGTGAGTATATAAGGAAATACAGGTAGTCTAGAAAAAAGTATTACCGTATATATTTGTGGATAAGCCCATCCTCAGCTAAGCCAAACCCAATTTTTTGGATGCATTTTGACACCTTAAATTTTCAGGTTATCCCATGAGTATATAGAGTATTTGCCACAGCTGAAGATTTGCCAGATGAGACATCTTGTCTGAACTGGGTCTATAGATCATAGTGCCTGCAGTCTTGTGTGGGATCTCTTGCTGATGGTCAGACTTGTATGTTCAACCTTTATCTAAAAATCATATTTTTAGAATCAAATACATGCATGTCTCTTTCTCCTTCAGACGCATCCATGTGTCTGTCTTCACAAGGGGCAACTCCAGCCAGAGGTAACTGGCTCTGTATGGACTATTTGCCTTCCATTTCTATGGTTCTGCTTCCTGCTCTGAGTTTAGCTGTCTTGTACCTTTACGATCTCAACCCAAATATGGAAGGAATTGCTCTTACTTAGCAGTGAAATTTAAGTTACATTTTGCTTCTGGCATTTTGGCAAATACATGTGGCACAAATTGCAAAGGGGCATTTGTATTCTACCTGCTTTGGTTGTTCGGAAATTACTGAGCAACCCACAAGAAAATGCCTCTTTAAGTTTACAACAATGCTTTGTTTCTACTGGACTCTTCCCATTGACAGTTCTGAGCTCACTGTCTACCAAAGAGGCCGCATCTTAGTGTGATCATTATACTGTTTTCTTACCTGGAAGGAGAGGCCCAAGCAGCTACTAATCTGAAATTGCATGGTGTGGCTGGTCATATTGACTCTGAACCCGTGTGCTGCTGCTGGATCTGCTGGGTGTATTAACCATGCCTATAGGACACTTGGCCATGGTAGCCTTTTTACCATAAAAGCCTTAAAATATTGTGATGATGCTCTGCTCATCCATCATTGTTTCTCTTTATTGCAGAAATAAAGCCTTCTCTCATTGGAAAGAAGAAGGCAGGTGCAGCAAAGAAAGGGGTATGTCTGCTGCTGGAGACTTTGCCTTTCTGTGGCATACATCTGCTTGCTTTTTCTGGCAAAGGTGTGCACCATCTGAGTGACCCTTTGCAAGAACTTCCTTTTCTCCTGTTGCTGCTATCCGTTCCTTTTGCAAGCCAATGAGGACTTGCCTCATTCTTCTCTCTCCATTTCCTCTGCTCTTGGTGGACAGCAGCATCATAACTGGAAACCCTTCTGCATACTAATAGTACTTTGCAATAGTCCTAGTAATGCCATGGATCTAGCTCTTGGGGAATTGCTGCAACACTGTATTTATTTTGAGTGTTGGTTAACTGTCACAGACAGATAGTTTCTTGACCTCAGACACTAACAATATATTTATGTTTTGCATTTGACTTTGTGATGTAGTCTTGGGGCAAAGATAATAGACCACCCCCCCTCCAAAAAAAGCCGCTTTTGGTTCATACAGCAGAGCTTGCAAAATGGAGGATATTGCTTTATATCTTAGTTTACCTTAATAAAAAGGACCGAAGTAATTCTGAAATGGCATGATAAACAGATATTTCAATTTTTGTTGTTGTGCCCTTACATAGGTTGCTGTAATTCATGCAAATTCCTCTGATGTTACAGGTTCAGTGACTTTCACATTTTCTGTAGTCCTTGCTTTCTTGACAGTTTTTATTTTGCTTCTGTTTCTTCTAGCTGGGAGCCAAAAAAGGTCTTGGAGCTCAAAAAGTGAGCAGCCAGAGCTTTACAGAAGTTGAACGGCAGGCCCAGATGGCTGAAAAGCTGAAAGAGCAACAGGCAGCTGAGTACAGGAAGCAAGCAGAGGAGTCCATGTGAGTGATTTTTATAGCATCCTCAAGTTAGGATTCACATAGGTTTGCTCACAAGGGTATTGAAGTGGAGAATGAACTCATGAAGCATGAAAAAAGATGCGATACCCAACTCAGACCTGAGCATTTATAAATAAAATAATGGCCAATGCCTGCCCATGAACAGAGCATGGATCGTGATAATTTCCTGCTTCTCTATAGTCCATTCTGATATTTATATTCAGAATAGGGATGGGATATATGCATTATAGAGAAACTCTACTTGAACTCTGTGGTTTGGTGATGCTTGTGGTGTCTTTCTCACAGAGTGGCATCAATGAGATTGGCCTATCAAGAGCTCCAAATTGATCGGAAGAAGGAGGAGAAGAAACTTCAAAACTTAGAAGGGAAGAAGCGTGAACAGGCTGAAAGACTAGGCATGGGCTTGGTGTCCAGAAGGTATTTACCTTATTGGAGAATAAAACCATGACTCAGCTTCTGTGTAGTGCCTGGCTGGAAGCAGTTAGCAGTCTCAGTAGGCCTACAAATGGAAGATCTGTGCCTTTGACATTTCCAAAGGCTGTTTAGCTGCTGCATATCTTTAGCCCCCTTTTATATTGTGGCCCTTGCAGTAAGAAATTGCAGTAAGAAAAGGTCAGCCAAATCCAAGAAGAAGCTAATGTGATATTCATATAGCATTCAGAAATCTGTACAAGATAGGGAAAGCCTATTGTAACAAAAAAAGCACAAACTGTGATAGAGAAAGGTGGTGGTGATGATGATGAAGAAGAAGAAGATGAGGAGGAGGAGGAGGTCAGGCCATGGCTATCAAACATCAAAAACATCTGCCAGGCTATCCTACCTCCTTTACATGGACAATCTGAAGCTGTATGGAAAAACACCATCTGAAATAGGATTGCTGCTCAACACTGTCCAAATATACAGCCAAGATATTGGAGTGGAGTTTGGACTGGATAAATGTGCCACCCTTACCATCAACAGGGGAAAATAGTGAAAACTGAAGGAATCAAGATGCCTTATGGAAATAACATCAAGAGTCTAGATGAAGAAGATCACTACAAATACCTGGGCATCCTTCCAGCACACTGAAGTCAAGAAGAAGTTTAGGAGTGAATACATCATGAGAGTGAAGAAGATCTTAAAGTCCAAACCATCAAGGCAATTAACACCTAGGCAATTCCAGTCATTAGATACACAGCTGGAATAGTGTACTGGACTCAAACTGAACTAGAAGCCCTGGATAGGAAGACCAGAAAAATAATGACAGTGAATCATGCCCTTCATCCACACAGCAATGTTGACAGACTATTTATCAACGAGCATAGGTGGGCATGGAATGTTGCAAGTACACCAGACAGTTGAAGAAGAAAAAAGGGCATTGGAAGAATATCTGAAGGAAAGTGAAGAAGATGCACCAAAACTAGCACACCATGAAGGCTTACTGAATACTGAAGAGGATGAACTGGCCTACAAGAAAGACCAAATGAAGAATAGAAAAGAGACATGACAAGGTAAAGTATTACATGGCCAGTACATACACACACACACACACACACACACACACACACACACCCCTAGCAGGCAAAGCAGATAACAACAAGACCTGGCAATGGCTAAGAGCAGGAAAGTTGAAGAAAGAGACAGAGGGGCTAATTCTGGCTGCACAAGACCAAGCCTTAAGAACAAATGCATACAAAGCCAGAATTGAAAAGGCAGCAACAGACAGCAAATGCCGCCTCTGCAAAGAAGCTGAAGAAACAGTGGACCACCTAGTCAGCTGCTGCAAGAAGATCACACAGACTGACTACAAACAATAGCATGACAAAGTAGCAACAGTAGTGCATTGGAATATCTGCAAGAAATACCATTTGCCTGCAAGCAAGAATTGGTGGGACCACAAAACAGACAAAGTAATAGAAAATGAAGAAGCTAAAGTGCTCTGGAACTTCAGAATTCAGACAGACAAGCGCCTGCCACACAACACCCCAGACTTAACAATTGTTGGTAAGAAAAACAAAATGTCTGGGTAGTGGACATTGCAATACCTGGAGACAGTAGAAGAGAAGAGAAAGAACTGAGAAAATCACAAAATACAAAAACCTGCAAATAGAAATAGAATGACTGTGGCAAAAGAAAGCAAAGATAGTACCAATAGTTATAGGCGCCTTGGGTGCAACCCCAAAACATCTGGAGTACCACTTGAAGACCATCAGCATTGACAAAATCACCAACAGTCAATTGCAAAAGGCAGCTTTACTTGGAACAGCTTACATCCTGCGACAGGACCTTTAACACCATCAAACAACAACATCTGCCTATCCCAGGCCCTTAGGAAGGACTCATAGGTGGATAAAAATGTCAAATCCAGTCTAAAAATCTGGCTGACTGTGCGACCAACAATAATAATGTAGAAAGAAAAAATGAAGACAGTATAGCAGAAAAACACAAAGAACTTATTAAATAAAAACTTATTTAAATGTTTTTGAAGCAGAAAAGCAGCCAGGGAGACAGCTGGGCCAAAAGAGATTTTCAGGGAGGATATGGAAATTTCAGAGAAATTGAGTGAATTCTTTGCATCTGTCTTAGTACAGAAGATATAGGGAAAATGCCTGAGTCTGCACTAATTTTCTTAGGGAGGGGATTGGAACCATTAAAGCCAATTGAGATAAGAAGAAAAGATATTGTAGGACAGCTTGAGAGATGACATTGTAACAAATCATCAGGTTCTGATGGTATCCACCTGAAAGTTGTTATAAACACAATGTGAAATTGTTGACTTCCTAGCAAAACTACCTAGCTTTTCACTAAAATTAAGCTCACTGTAAGAAGACTGGAAGGTCACTAATGTAATGCAATTTAAACAACAACAACAAAAGGAATTTGAGGGAGATTTGGAAAATTTACACTGTAGACCAGTCAGTTTAAGGTCTGTTGCAAGCAAATTGATAGTAATCACTAACTAAGCACAGAGAGGAACACATTTTGTTAAAAGAAGGTTAGCATGGATTCCACAAAGAAAAATCTTTTAGGGGTTATTTTGAAGAGGAGGTTGGCAATCTTCTTCATATAGGGGCCAGAGGCTATGCTTCCGCCATTTCCTCCTCCTCCGCCTCATGGCTCACTCTTTCTCTCACCAGCACCCATGCCAAGGGGGCAGATGAAGCCATTGCCAAAACAGCTGCCCAAGGAGATGGCTAGCATTCTCTCTCTCATGGCCTGGGTGAATGTACATATATTTTTGGGACTATGGGCCAAATGATTTTGGATGCAGGTTACATCAGGGTCATGGGCCCTAAGTTGCTGATCCCTGTTTTAGTGTCAGCAAGCAAATATGGGTTGAAGTGGGCTCTATTGATATTGTATAGTCTTTGACACAACCTTATCAAAGGCTCTTCAGTAAACTTAGCTGTCATAGGATAAGCAGACCTGTACTTTTATGGATTACTAACTGGTCAAAACCCAATAGAAGTAGGAATGAATGGGCAGTTTTCTCAACAGAGGGAAGTAAGAACTAGAGTCCCTCAAGGTTCATTGTTAGGACCAGTACATTCTAATTTGTTCAAAAACAAGTTGTCTTAGGGCTACGTCATGAACTAGCCAGATTTATGAATGATGTTAAACTATTTAGGGTGGTAAAACCAAAAGGGATCATGAAAACACACAGAAGGATCTCTTTAAATTAGTTGAACAGTCATCCAAATGGCAAAAGCAGTTCTGCTTAAGTAAGTGAAAAGTGATATGTGCCAAGGTAATTCTAGTGTTGAGGAAATATTTGGAAATATGGAGTTCTGCCAGGCCTTTTAACTTTGTATTGTTTCTTCTAGTTCCATTTCACACTCTGTCCTGTCTGAGATGCAAGTAATAGAACAAGAAACACCAGTGAGTGTAAAGTCCTCTCGGTCTCAGCTGGGCCTCTTTGAAGATACAGGAAGCTTCACATCTGGACCACCCAAGTATGACTAAGCTTTGCTGAGCTTTTACTTCTGTTAATATTTCTCTATCTGGCCTGCATAGATTCCTTTCTCTCATTTGTTCCTAGATACAAAGATAATCCATTCTCACTAGGAGATGGTTTTGGTTCACAATGGGACACAGAAATGCCCTCCTGGGGACTTGACAAAAGAGAAGAGGAGACAGACATCACAGTCTCGAGCATGCGACCCATTGGTGACAGGTAAAATGAGGGGAATGCAGTCCTTTGGTCTAATATAGGGCTGTGTGAATGAAGAGTACAGAGGATCTGCTTGATATTTATAGCGAATGAAAGATTTCAGTGCTTTTCTCTTCTACTCAGACCGACCAACAGAAGAGAAACGGACAGCAAGGTATCAGTAGTAGAGTCTAATGAAGCTCGACAGAAGTTTGCAGGTGCCAAAGCCATCTCATCTGACATGTTCTTTGGGCGAGAAGTTGATGCTGAGGTAGGTTTTCTATGATTTCTCTGCCCACAGAGGCCTATTTCTGATTATTGTCAGCAGCAATGTACCTGGCCAGTATTAGTTTCTTTTCCTTATCTTTTTTCTTTTTGTTTCCACCAGTATGAGGCCAGATCCCGACTCCAGCAGCTCTCTGGAAGCAATGCCATTAGTTCTGTGGACCTTTTTGGAGAATCGGAAACAGCAAATTCAGGTATGTCCATCAAAAACAAAAAAGAATTTTGGCTGTTCCTTTTGGAATAGTGCTGTGAGAGTCCATGACTCACGCCATGGCTTTGCTGCCATCAGTTCCATGTTGAAGACAGTTTGGTAGAGAGCAGTGAGTAGAGTAAGGTTTGTAAAAATGTGTGAGCTCAGGCAGTTAAGCTCTCTTTCATAAGAGGAGTAGCTTCCTTATATGGCAAAGTTATCTAACAGGCTTCATATTAATATTTTTTCTTCTCGGTAGGTGGTGTATCCATTGGAAATGTGCTACCTGCTGCTGACATTGCTCAGTTCAAGCAGGGAGTAAAGTCTGTTGCTGGCAAGATGGCTGTCCTGGCCAACGGTGTGATGAACTCACTGCAGGTGAGATGTGAGGGGGAAGTTAATTAATTATTAAACGTATACCATCTTGATCAAGATGATGTACCTTGGACTCTTACCTCATATTTTTTTTCTTACAGTAACAGCAGGTAGGAAGTTGGGCTGAAAGAGAATGATTGGCCCATAGTCACCCAGTGAGCTTCTGTGGTGGTGGATGAACTAGAATCTGAGTGTCCCCAGTCCTAGCCCAGTGTCTTAACCATCACACCACACAGGCTCCTCAATCATATATTTGCTGTGAAAATTTAGCAAGAGGGTTTAAATGGGTGATTAAATGTGCTTACATGGAAAGCACGTGTAATAACTGAATCTCATATGATAGTGTAGACTGGGTGGTTCTTTAGTATTTTGAGAGCATGTTGTAGGTGCCATTGGGGGTACAGTCAGTTACAGAACAATAGGTCAGATTGCTCCTGCCATCCCCTCTACCTCCTTAGAGTTCCATCTGCCTAGCTTACTTTGGTCTTTTTTTCTGGGCAGTTGAGCATACTTCTAAATAAGACCTTGAGTTGCCATTATTCACCAACGATGTGGGATCCAAAACATTACTGAAAATAGAGATAATGCTGGAGGTTGTCAATTTGCATTTCAGCATGCCTTTTTCCTGTATATTTTTTAAACAAAAGAACTTGATGCTCATGGGTGTCACATTACTTAATTCTGCCAAGTGGGGTTCAAAAGCACTAATTTAAGTACATCTAAGACAACTAGTTGATTAGTCCACCTAAAGAAATACTGTATTTTTCATGGTCAATTTGAACCTGCAAATTTTGCAAAGCTACTTGGATCCAGTTGATAATGGCACTGTATGCAAATAAGGTGATGTTAAAATGTTGATTTTGAATAGAAACTTTGATATTACAGCCAGATATATCTCCCAGCTAATACTGTATTAGTAGGATTTGCAACCCTATCTGAACTGTATTTATATAGCATGCAGTAGAATAAGTCTTTAAGGAGACTTCTGAACTCTCCAAAGAGGATAAATTATTTGAAAATAAAGCCAAAGAAAGCACAGACATCAAGACGAGGCCCAACAAGGGAGCTTAACATTTTCCGTGTTGTTGACTGACTAGCCAAGGTTGATGGTAAGATAGTAAAATGGCAGCAAACTCAAGGATAAAAATAACTAGACACACTAAACTGAAGGATCTTCCTAAAATAAAACACTCTTCAATGTTGCTAGTGAATGAGTTGCTCTAGAGTTTTGGTTAGGCTCAATTTACAAGTTTGGTGGATACCTTTTCTTGAACAATAAGGTCATCCTTATTTCTCTACCATATACGTAATAATGTGGCAGAGGAAAAGAAAGGACCACCATATATTGTCTTGAATAATGACCCAGATTCCATTCATACTTCAGGCACGGTGTGCAAGTCTTGAGTTCAATCCTGCATCTATTTGTTTTTTATATTTGTGTTAGTTGTGTAAACATGCATGCTCAAAGAATTGTCCAGTAATGAAGCTAAAGTAAATTCCCATCCTGATCTTTTCTGACATTCTGGGATGATCGCATAGAGTTCTCTACTCTGATAGTATCTTTTTGTAAACCACTTCACAGACCTTAATAGTTTCCTCTCTCTCTCTTTTCCCCTCTTACCCTTTTTGGTATGACTGGCTCATAAGTCATACAGAAATCTTCAGTCATGTTTATGGACAATTTGTTAAGTGGTCTGTTTTTTGCCTCTGTCTCTCTTTTCCCCTCTTACCCTTAGGACCGCTATGGTTCATACTGATGATCTAGAAGACTGTACCTCTTGGCCATTGACGGAACACGACTTGAACTTGAAACTCTACAGGATAACTTCTAAGCTGAGCATGGCTGAGGGCTCTTGAGAATAGAGGAAATGGACATGCTTGTTCTGTACTCGAAGGTTTTCTGGATATTGTTTTGTATTAGAAAACAAATATTTTGTCAAAACCCAGCCTTCAGCGACTGAAGTATGGGCCTTTCCAGAGAACATCCCTTTGCTGCTGCGGACTGAGATAGGGTACAGTTGTCATTGTGGTGCTGCTCTTTATATTTCTATTCATCTCCCTGACTGCTGTTGGTGGACTTAGTATTGTGGAAGCAGGAAGTAGTGTGTAATATTCTTCATGCTTCTGCATTCAGAGGCAAATTGCAGTAAATGTTGCATTGATGGAGACTCTCTAGAACCCATGCTCCAAAATAGAGTGAAATTCCTTCCTCTGTCCATGGTAATCTTACTGCCTTATGGAACCAGTATGATGCACCCTTTGAGAATAGTGGCTTAAAAGCACATACAGCATGCAGTGAAAGGTCAGCACTCTTGGCCTTAGTTAAGATCCTTTTATTCTGCAAATATGACCGATGATAGATTGATACAGGAGATAGGAGATCTTCAGTGATAAATGAAGAAAAGGTTATCAGACCTTTCATATAATCAAATGGTTGTTCATTGGGTGCTGTCTGATTTTTTATTTCAGATGTTAAAAAATATTGGAGCTGAAATGAGTGTGACTATAACTATTCACTCCATTCACTGTGTCCCATTTTTGTTGCACAACCATTGCTACTACTAACTTTCCTTCTGAATCACATGGATGGACTTGACTGAACATCATAGCTCTTCTGCAAACTGTATACAGAAACAAAATCAGTTTCAAGGCGGCTTTTTCGACCTATCTGGGCTTCACTCTTGTCCGTATGCTTTCTGGGATTGTTCTCATAAATTGGTATAGCTTGATCAAAGAGGAACTGGAGCAGATAAATGCTCCATTCCATCCTACATTGCTAATCTCATGCCCGAGACAATAGAAGGTATTTTGCTGCAAAGCCCCCTACTGCATCTGCATGCTGTATCCCCGGTTTCAGTGATATTTTGCCACTGGAAGTATTCTCATTTCAGCAGAGTGGGAGAATGATTTCCTTGTGAAATGGTGCTTGCTGTTGTAACCATTTTGCATTCAAATTGCATGATTGTTGCTACTGCAGCTGTGGGTTCATCTGGAAGCCGCCATAAAATCTACTATATCCCCTAAGAAGGCAAGCCTGTCATTTAATAGAGCAATCACCAAGAATATGCTGAAATGATGTCTTTGAGTTTCAGTGAGGTACACTTGCTAGAGGCAGATAAGGTTACCAATGTCCTTTGAGGTTACCCACTTTCACATTAATGTATTCGTTAGCGCAATTAATCTGCTTACACCTTGTGCACTTCCTATGAAAATAAATGCCTGCATGGACTGACCAGAAATTTCCCCCTCTGCTTGCTTCTCCTTTTGTGTTCATAGGGTTCTGAAAATAATACCCTCTCCAGTTTTGAGTATTGCAGATTTAAAACTGCTTGCTCAGTTCTTGAGCAAGGGGTTTGCAGAGCTTCATATCAGGCCACTGCTTTTTATTCTGAGATTGGAAGAGGCTTCCCTGCTTGGATCATCTGTGTACTTGAGATTCACGGGAATATCAATAAGCTTCATGCGGCCAAAGTTATGGCACTGCTCTATGGGGGTTTTAAAGGGGAGGGAATGGATTCTCCCTCCCCTCCAATAAATCAGATGGGATTCCTGTGTTCTTAACTCTTGTGGTTCTTACTTTCCTGGGCCCTAAATAATAAAAAATACATAGGTAGAAAGCCACCCCCCCCCCATCTTGTTTTCTATACTAAGCTCTAGGAATGAAAATTAGATTTAAAGAAGGATGAACACTTTAGAGTGGTCTAGTGTGAAAATAAGGCTAAAGTTTACCATTTATGTTAGTTTTATTTTTTTTAAAGTCTGGAAGCATTCTGTAATATTATGGTGGCTATTTATTTTTTGACTGCAAGGAATATTGCCTTGTAGTTTCAGCTGGATTACCAATCATTGTTCTCTTCCCCAGGAGTGCGAAAAAGACCTTTGTCATGATTCTTCAATACTACTTTTTACTTCCTTCTAGAAGACATCTAGAAAATGATACTTATTACATTTTACAATATAACTTTTGATGCAAGAAATCTCAGTTGATCTACTTGCCTTGTGCAACATTCTTTATTTTTCTATATATTACAGTTCACAGGTAGCTTAAAGTTTACAGAATAATATTTTTCTGTTCTCCTGAACCCACAGTGAAAAAAAATTACCCATTCATCAAAGCCAAGTGTTTTCCTGTCTGATCTGAACTTTTATGAAATACTTTAATATTGAGAATCTAATAAAGGGTACATATGTGGAGAAAAGGTAACGTCTTATGTGTACAGCAGAGTTCAAAAGATTGTGATGCAACCTCCATACTGAGAATTTCTTAACACTGAAACAAATGTTCTCATATTTCAATCAATTTGACATGTTTGCCACAAGAGAGCAGTATGATCCTACAACTGGAGTTGGTCTCCATCCCCTTTTTCCTAAACCTCACACTGCTTCTGTTATAAGGACCTGCTAATCATCCTGTATTTATCAGTTCTCTGAAGAATCTGTCTCTTCTGTGGAGCCATCGCTTTCGGTATCCATTTTTCGACGGTGGTGGAGAGGCCTCCAAAGGGAACAGATGCGTGGAGAAGCACGGGAAGGCATGTTTGTTGCATCCCCACTAGCACCGACAGAATTGGAAACTGAAAGGCCAGAAACTGGTGCAATCCTTGAAAGAAGATAAAACGTGCTGTTACTTCAGTTGGATTCAGACTGTCACTATAAAAGCTGGTGAAGACATACTGAGGAATGTGTAAAAGGATCTATTGACAGACAATTTGCTAAAAAGTTGGGGAGGGAATGCAGTCTTCTGCCAACTCCTTCCCTTAGAAGGCCAGATATTTGCTCCTATGGAAATAGTGGCCTGTTTCAAACTTTTGTAGGACCCAACATTTGGTGATGCAGGCTTGCTCCTTTCTTGATATTCCTATCAACTGCACAATGCTTTGCTTCTTGAATTAACTTCAACTCTTTACCTGCCATGTTTTAGAGTCAAAGGAAAAATGACCATTGCTGTTACATTAACTTTAAGAACCCTCATGTGACACCTAAAAGGTAAAATAATGATGCCTTAGTTGCTCTCTTTTAAAAGTACTTACAGTTTCTCTAATTCCTGATCCATAACTGGGTCAAGCAGCAAGTCTGCTTTCTCTGGGAGAGCTCCTGAGAATGAACAGCAAAAAAGGAAAAGCTCAATTTAAATTCTAAAGCATGGAGCTTCTCTGGAATCTGAAGTGAATCCATACATGAAAATGGAAATATGGGGAAAGGAGGATCTGCTTCTCAACAATTCCATGGTGGAATTCATGCTGCAAACTGATCTCTGCATGGTGTATGGCACCTAAGTTTGTTAGCCTTTTTCAAAAAGCAACTGAATTTACAGATACTCATCCTGCCAATTGCCTGATCACCTTTTTCACAACTGTTGCATTTGGAGGATTGTGTCATACTCCTATAGGAAACATTTCTGGCACAGCATCCTGTCAGCTCAGTGTAAGGATGTCCTATTGATGTCCTTCAATCAAACGTGTTACCTGCACACTGTATTGTGTGAGAGAGGTCTCCAAAGGCTTTCTCCTGTTAAATTTTTTTGCTTAGGATGCAACACATAAGCTTTCCTTATGGTGACAAAGGAACCTGCGTAGCTGCCATCTTCAAAGAAATCACCCTAAGCATACATAAGCAGGCTAAAAAAAAGCCCCGCAGAGCAGAAAGGATGTTAACTCTTAGGTCCTTACCATTCACCAGCAGCTTATAGCTGCAGCAGGATTGTGCATGTGTGTCAGAATCCTCACAATTAACCACCTTACTTGCCAGCTTGCTTGGATTCTGCCATTAGGAGATGGGGGGGGAGGGGTGCTAGTAGGATCTGGAAGGATGGATGAACGAAATGACCGTTAGAGGCAGATGGGCTGTTATCAAAAACTGAGGAATGCTCAAGGTCGTTGTAATGAGCGAGTGTGAGAAGACTGGGAGGTTAGGGGGGTGCAAGGGGGAAGAGAAAAACGTAAAAGGAACTTTTGGCACGCATGGGCTCAGTCTTAGCAATGCTTTGGAACTGTACACTTGTTCTCAATAAATGAACTTTCTTTTGAACCATTACTGGTTGCAAGGAGAGTTGCTGAAATTGGGAGTTGGGAGTGGCAGATTGTTACAATATGTGTACGTTTACTGGCAGAGAGGCCCATCTGTCCTGACAGATGATACTGCTTAGATATCTAATGCTAGCGCTTGATGCCTAAATTTACTTGTTCCTCTTCCTTCCTCATTCCTTGTCAGCTACATGATGAGCCTGTGGGCAGAGCTGGTCTTGGTTTTCATTCTCAGCATAAGCAATATGGAAAAAGGATTCAATTCATGAAGCATTAGCCGAATCTAGCAGATTCAGGTTGCCAATTTCCTTAACAGCCTTGGTTTCCTCAATGAAGAAAGGGAGACTCCAGTATGAAATTAATTAATTAATTAATATTTCAAATTTGTCAGTGCCCATCTCACTGTAGAGTGACTCTGGGTGGTTTACAGTAAAATAGAATAAATATTAATTAAAATTTGCATACTTAGTGCATATTTGTTATTATTACATCCCCTTTATCTATCATATTGTTGAAATGAAGAACAAATATCTGTATATTGAAATATGTTGAAAAAGTCAAAAAATTCAATGAGCTGTACTTACCTTTTCACATGACTTCACATTGCTGTAGGCCAGGCATGAGGTGACCAACATATGAGTGATTATAAGTAGGGCCTTACAATCCAAGAACAGTTACAACTGGTTCACAAGATAGATTTGTGCAAAAGCCCTTGAACAGGAGCCATGCATCTAGATGGGCCCCCAAACTGCCTACCACTTTTATCTGGAGTAGTACAGCCCCATCCAGTAGCAAAGATGGAAGATCTCTAATCCATGTGACCTTCCAAATCCATTGCCACTCAGTCTTGCTAGGGTTGTAACCTGTTCTTCCCCATCCAGACCCTCAGGGCATCCAGAATGTACTAAAGCAAAGGACTATCTCATGACATTGTAACTCAGGTGGCTGCATAATATAAAGGCCTTTCCCTTTAAATAAGAAAAACAGGATTTATCTATCCCCGACTTTGTTCCCTCGATTCAGAGCTCTGTACAACATTCACATTTTCATGCCCTAAATATACTGTAACATGGCCTTAATTATCCTCCCTTTTGCAACCGTTCTGCCTAGCAAAGCTTCAAGTGCCATATACTGTACTATCAAATTCCTCCCTATGCTTCCAGTCATCACGAACAATTCTGCAATTCTACCTTGTCCTCATGTTTGAGAATCCCTCATGTTTCTTGATGATGTTGCAGAGTTTGTGGGTTGTAATGCTTGTCCACCAAAGCCTCTTGGGGGGGGGGGTCTCCGTGTGACTTACATAGTCATATTGGTCTACTATCTGGAGTGGAAAAAAGGGTGAAAGAAGGCTTAATCTTCTCCCTGCAATGTCTCAGATACATATTCTTCATATCTGAGAGGGGATTTTCACTGCCCTGACACACCACTACAAAGAAATGGCCCACTGGGGTTACCTGACAGATGCACTTCTCTTCCGAACAGCGCTTACCTTCCTTCTGTACAACAAATTGTATTTACATCTTTTTAATACAGTGGGGTGCGCAGGACCTAACTAAACTCTGTTGGCAAGAACGGAATGCTCTTCCTGCCTTAGGTATGGAAGTCTACAGTGGTGAGTCTGCGCACGTAGATCTTGGCAGAACTTGGCATCCCTGGCATCTGGCATGCTGCCAGAACTGTGCTTCAGCTCCCAGGGCAGCATATCCTTGCAGAGATCTTTTGCACAACTCTTCACCCTGCAGTAGTCATATGGGAGAAACTCTATGTTCACAGGGATGAGACTTCGTAATGAAGAAAATGCTTCTTCAGAAAGCATCATGTGAGGAGGGAAGGATATAACAGAGGGAATTGTTTGTTCTGTTATCTGCTGACGACTCCTTTAATGGAAGCTGTATTTTTTTTTGCCAAGTGAGACGGAGAAACCTACACTCAAGTTCTGGACTCATCCATATTTGGGAGACCTACACAGCAATCCAGCTTTTTTGTTTGTTTTTTCCTGCCTGATATCCCAATAAGGAAGATGCTCTTGTATCCCTGACACTATAATAGAGAAGTCCAAATCAGCAGAAAGGGCTCTTGCCAGCCTTCCGCGGCCTCAATTTCCTGAATGCTAAGCTTGTTCTTGCATTTGATGAATGCATCTAAAGATCTCAAGGGTGCTCCAATCTCTTGGGAGAATTGGTAAACAATACGCAGAGGATCAGTGAATCAATATTGACACAGGAATGAGGCTGGGCTTGCAGTCTGCTTGACAAATTCATCAGTTGGCCTCTAATCCCTCCCTCTCTTCCCTTTCAAGGTCCCGGTGAGACTGGAGGCAGTGTGGGCCCCCGCCTGAAAGCTCCTTCCTTCCTTCCTTCCTTCCTTCCTCCCTCCCTCCCTCCCTCCCTTCCTTCCTTCCTTCTCTGAAGCTCTTGCCTGGAACTGCCCTCGCTGCAGGGCTTTAGGGAGCCTGTGATCCCTTGCAGACCAAAGCCTATTCAAATTATCCTGCGTGCAGGGAAGATGAAAAGGCACCAGGAGAAAAACCCTGCTTTCCTTGCCAAGATGCCTGCACCTGTTACACTTGCGGCTGCCACCCCTCCCTGCAAGAGGCCTCAGCAGGAGCCTGGCTTGCAGCCAGGGACAGGCCTTTCT
This sequence comes from Liasis olivaceus, assembly GCA_030867105.1. Lineage (NCBI taxonomy): Eukaryota > Metazoa > Chordata > Lepidosauria > Squamata > Pythonidae > Liasis > Liasis olivaceus. The sequence continues at coordinate 69,620,795 of CM061349.1, forward strand.
TAATGGAAGGAAAAACCCATACACAATGGCGGCAGTAGGCAGGGCTTTCTCGGCCCATCTGTTTGCTTTGCACCTTACTAGAAGTGGATTTTGTACAGGCAGGAAGAAAAGCCTGACCCGGTGCAATCTAGACATCATCTTTGCTTGGGAATGCATTACTAGCTAAGCCTGTTTGCAGAAGGGATTGAGGACTTGTATGTGTGTTCCTTTTGATATATAATCTCCATGCTCCAGTAAACAGCGGCTCCAGTTGTTGGCAGGGGCTGGGACGCTAGGAGGGAAGAGCTGTTTGTACTGTGACGTATCCCTGAGCAAAGGAAATGCAGGGGTATCAAGGGCAGCCTGGATGGTTGCCAACAGGGGCCAAGGAGGCATGCTACTGTATTTGGCACTCCAGAGCTGCATCAAACAGGCCTAGTGCCAATCTCCAGCACGGAGGGAGGCCAAACAGACACTGAAACAGAAAAAGGGACCCATTTTTTGAAAGTATGATTTTAAGGCTGCAGGAAAAATACAATTCTGGAAGGTGGAACACGCACTGCTTCTGCACTGAAATCATGGGATTTCTACTGAAACAAAGTCTTGGCTTCTTCAAAAGAGAATGAAGAGCTAAGAAAAATCAAGTTCTTGTTCACTTGCAAGAATTAAGCTAAATAAGGAAATACACACACATTTATATATCTATTTATTTCTCCCCCTCTCTCTCTCCTGGTACTACTGTAGTTATTAAGGGGAGGAGTAAAGAGCTTGCAGGAGAAGGCAATCCTCTCATAAAGATACTACTCTGGATTCTAAAGCAGGATGAAATCAGGATCTGGGGCAAGGAAGAGAATGGTGTTTGCCAGTCTCTTCTCTCACTGCTGCATGTTCAATAGCAGGCCTGGAGGAAACGGATAAGACTGGGCATAGGCCTAGACTAGCAGCCCCTCAGCTGCTGACTTCCAGAAGAGCACTGGCAGAATGGCTTTTGTAAACTGATATACCCGAAGAGGAAAATTGGATTAGATCTGTTCTTCCCACATTTTCACAAACAAGTAATTTGGGGAAATTTGCTTCTTACCAAACTCAGCATAGCTATAGTCCTGGAATATTTCAGTTTACGATAAGGAAAAGAAAATCCCAAATAGCTATTGTCACTGAGGGAAGACAAGCATAGGAAGGACAGGAGAAAGGGGAGAGATTAGTAGCTCACTTTCCAACTGCAGTTAAATCCAAAGCTTACTCACAGCTTCACAGTTTCAAGTTTTCAACTGAAATAATAGAAGAAACAGTGAACTTAATGCTTACTCTGCCATCCTCTTCTCTCTCATGTCTTAGGATGATTTTTGATCTGAGTTCCCCTCACCCACCCCCCAGGAGAAAAGGGCTATATTTAAGAATGAGACATTAACAATTAGAGATAATAATAATAAAGAATGAGACATTAAGACTTCCAGTGAGCGCCATGGCAAGCTAGATGTCCCTGCTGAAGCAGAATGGTGTTTATGGAGGAGATCGATAGCTGGATGCTGGATCCTGGCTGGCAAAGTCTCTCAGGAGAAAGGAGAGATCGTGAGGTTGCCCACACGCATTCTGGACAGCCACTTCTAGTGAGTAGACTGCAGGAACCAAGGTTTTGCGGTCAGCTTATGAGTTGAGTGGCTGGGAGTTGAGGGATACCATCTAAGTTCACAATTGTAACGCAGCCTTTTATGGACAAAAAGCTCGACCGAGCCTCATTTCTTAATAACATCTTAATAATTTTTTTTTAATTTCTTTTAAAAAAAAGAAATTAATTTGAATGTAGATTTAAATATGACAAGTTATAAGAATGATATGGAATAAGATGATATACTGGACATAGAAATGAAACTGGTTAATGTTTTAATAATTAAAGGAGACATGCAAGTATCAGATCAGAAGAGGGATTTGGATAAAGTTTTCTGACTGGATGTACAAAAGAGATCTGTTAAAGTCCTGAAGGATTCTTTGAGAAGGGACCAAAAAAAAAAAAAAAAAAATGAAAAGAAATCAAGCTTTAGGACATTATCTGAAGGGATTAAAAACCAAGATTGTTAAAAATACAGGGAAGGAATATAGAGTTGCTTTATTTGAGCAAGGTTAAAATAGATATGTAGTTATTTCTGATAACCCTTAATGGATTGTGCTGATAAGGAATGAGTGACGAGGCTTTTGGATTTTGTTCATAGTTAAGAGATGAAATATGTTGTATTTTAGGAGATGGAGATAAATTACTAAAATTGTTTATACATATTGTAATGAAGGGGGAAGTTACTTCTTTATGTACTTTCTTTTTTTTCTTTTTCTTTCTTATTTTTTTCTTTTCTACACTTTTTCTTTTTATTCTTATATTTTGTGTAGTTTCTATTAGTTCTTATGTTTTCCAATTGTAATCTTTAATAAAAATTGTTGTTAAAAAAAAGAATGAGACATTAACACTTTATTAATCAAAATAAAGGAAACCTGCTCTGGAAATTCGGTATTTCCAGTTTGGTTTCATCAGTATGTTGATGATACCCAATTATATCTTTTGACCTGCGGCCAGCCAAGTGAGGCAGTCAAGGTTCTGCCCAGTGCCTGAAGGCTGTGTGGGTTTGAACAGGAAGGAACCGTCTCCAACTCACTCCTACCAAGACTGAGTGGCTGTGGATGTTTGGACTGCCCAGACCTGGGAATATTCTATCTTTAACTTTGGATGGGGGAGCGCTTTCCCCTTCAAGGTTGCTATGCAATCTGGGGTTCTTCCTGAACTTGCAGCTCCTGCTATTTTTTTTTTTCCTTATCAATATTAATTACAAGTTAGGATACCAATCTTACAAACATCACAATTATTTGGCTTTTTCATTCAAAGTTGAGTATAATATTTGGGGGGGGGGGGAACTCCAGCAATTCCCATCAAAGTATTTGTTATATAATAAATGTTTGGTGTTAAGGTTCATATTAAAATATCCATTGTATTATGCGTGTGCGTATAGATATAGATATGCACACACACGTTAATGAAAGGAAAAAAATAGATGAATGGAGCAAATTGAACAAGAATTAAAATACCAAAAAGGAGAAAAACAGAAGAAAGGAAAAGGAATGTATATATACTATATATATATGGTTTCTGACTTCCCCCTTTTTATACATTGCTAATTTGCAATATTTGTAGACATTTAGGCCTCCTTGGCTTCTTCCTTCCCACGCTGCGTGATGTGTTGTATATATGGAAACCATTCTTGCTTAAGTTGAGTTAAATTTCTACTGTGCATATATACTGTTAGTTTTGCCATTGCTGCATATTCTCCAAGTTTAAGTTCCCAATCAGATATTGTCTGAATTGTATTTTTCTTTCAGTGATGAGCAAAATTTATTCTTGCTGCTGTAAGCATACAGTATATGTCAGTAAATTATGATGTTCTTTTTTATTTTTTCTGAGATTATACCTAGTAAGAAAAGTTGTGGTTTCATTTCAAATTTAAATTCCAAAATGTTCCGCCGTATTCTATGCATGTTTTTCCAGTACTTTTAGGGGTTTTTTTACAATTGCACCGCATGTGATGAAACATTCCTTCTGTTTTATGATATTTCCAACATAACTGTATGATTTGTCTATCTTAGATATTATTGATAGAGTTGTATCCCATCTGTAAAATATTTTGTACCAAATTTCCTTTAGGTTATAATTTGATGTGAATTTTAAAGATTTTAGTCCATAATTCTTCCTATTGTTGTGTTGCAACTGTTTTCCTTAAAGTTTTGCATCCATTTTATCATACAGTTTTTTGTTTGTTCTGTCTCTGTGTCACACATAAGTACAGGTTTATACAGTACATACAACCTAATAAGTGGTGTTGGTTTTGTATTAGCATTTCAAATTCCAATTTTTTTTCCCCTTAATGTTCCTCCTTCCTTCTTGAGATCTGATTTTATTCTTCCAACTATTTGTAAATACATCAGCCATGGTATATTCCAGCTTTCACTAAGTAGTTCTTGCTGTGTTTTTAAACTATTTGTAGAATCTGAATGAACCATATCTGCATCTTTCAAAATTGCCATTCTGCTATTCGGAGATTTTAAAATTTGGAAGGGCAAGGCCCTTCTCTCTTTAGAATCTGGAAGGATTTTTTGTTTGACTCTAGGTCTTTTCCCATTCCATATAACTCTAACAGTTTCTTGCCATTCTTGTAAAATTCTCTCTGAAATTGTGACTGGTACCATTTGAAATAAACAAGTTTATCTTGGGTAATACATTAATTTTGATAATTGCAATAGATCCTAACGAAGATAACTTTAGGTTCCTTCACCTTTCAAGGTCTCTTTTAATCTCTTGCTATAATTTAACACAGTTGTTTTGATATATATCTTGTTTCCTGTCAAATGCAAACCGAGATATTTTGCTGAACGGGCTGACAACCACTTTGTTTTTGCAAAAAATTAATTTCTTCTTGCATTAAAAAATTAATTTCTTCTTGTAATTATTTTTGTTTTCTGAACATTGATATTATGTCCAGAATATTTTCCATAATTATGAATTGCTTTCATTAACTGTTTTGTTGCCTTCTATGGTTCTATAATAGTTAATAATACATCATCTGCATAGCACTTAAGCTTATATTCCTCTCCACAAATTTTAAAACCTATTTGTTTATCACCTCAGACTTTTTCTGCCAATATTTCTAAAGCAATGATGAACTGTAAGGGAGACAGTGGACATCCTTGCCTTGTTCCTTTACTGATTTGGAAATCTGCAGAGAACACTCTATTAGCCATAATCTTCACTTTTGGCCATTGACACATGCTTTTAACCCAAGCTTGAAACTCTCCTCCAGGATTCATTTTATTCAGTACTGCCAGCAGGAATTGCCACTGCAAATTGTCAAAGGCTTTTTCTGCATCCAATAAGATTAGTGTAGCTTCTTCCTTCTTTTGTTCATAGGTCCTGTTATATTGATTATAAACCTACTGTTGTCCTTTATATTTCTCTTGGGATAAAACAAGTTTGGTCAATGTGTATAATATCTGAAACACATTTCTTCAGTCTGTCAGCCAGTATTGTGAAAATCTTGTAATCTACATTCAGCAAGGAAATTAGTCTATATGACTGTGGTTTCTCTGGGTTGTTCCCTTCTTTATAAATCAAAATTATTTATGTCTATTCCCATGTTGGTGGTATTGCCTTTATTTCTTTAATTTCATTCATCGTATTTGTCAATGACTGATAATTCTTCAAATTCTTTGTAATGTTGAGCTATCAACCCATCTGGAATTGGTGCTTTTCCTAATTTAATTTGTTTTACTCCTTTTTTTATTTCTTGAACAGTTATAAGTGTACTTAATATTTGCCTGTGTTGATTGTTAAATTGTTTAATAACTGACTTTTCAATATATTTCTTCATAGCCACTTCATCAATATTAATCTTGGAATATAATACATCAAGAAAAGCTGCCAATTCTCCTATTATTTCCAATCTTGAGTGTAACAATTTGGATCCTTTCTATATTGCTGATATTGTTTGTATTTCTTTTTTCTAAGTTGGTAGGCTTGCCAACCAAATAATCTTCCTGGTTTATTTGCATATTTGAAGAGCAGGTATCAGCTGTGGCCAGGAAGGCCTTTGTACAACTCCATCTGGTGTGCCAGTTGTGCCCTTTTCTAGATTGGGGGGTCTTTCAAACAATTATTCATGACCTGGTCACCTCATGGCATGACTACTGCAATGCACTCTACACGGGGCTGCCCTTGAAGACCACTCAGAAGCTTCAGCTGGTCCAGAGTGCAGCCACACGGGCAGTAACAGGCATGCCTCAATATGCCCATGTAACACCTCTGCTTTGTGAGCTGCACTGGTTGTGGTTTGCTTCTGGGTGTGACTCAAGGTGCTGGTTGTTACCTATAAAGCCCTACATGGCATAGGGCATGGTTACTTGAGGAACTGTCTGTCTCCCATAGCATCAGCCTGGCTGATTCGATCTGCAGGGTTGGCATGCTCTGGGTTCCTTTGATTAAACAATGTCATCTCTCAGGACCCCAGAACTGCACCTTCTTTGTAGCAGCACCTGCCTCTGGAACGAGGTTCCCCCTGAGATCTGGATGGCCCCCACTCTGCTGTTGTTTAGAAGAGCCATAAAGACCTGGCTCTTCACCCCAGCCAGAGGGAGAGTGAAATCCCTCACTTTATTGCGCTTGTCATCTTTTATTTTTATCTTTTATTGATTTTATAATTTTTTTGTTTGTTGTGAGCCACCAAAAGTCACTGAGAGTCAGGCAGACACAAGTTTAATAACAACAACAACAACAACAACAACAACAACAACAACTCTTCTTCTTCTTCTTCTTCTTCTTCTTCTTCTTCTTCTTCTTCTTCTTCTTCTTCTTCTTCTTCTTCTTCTTCTTCCTCCTCCTCCTCCTCCTCCTCCTCCTCCTCCTCCTCCTCCTCCTCCTCCTCTTCCTCTTCATCATCATCATCATCATATTTTTGAAGAACATTTATCTTTATGCAACAATGGCTTATGGTAGAAAATCGTGTGAAACACTTCCCTCTTTAAGCTTTCCCTAAGACTAGAAGAATATGCTTGGATTGAAAACAGGCTTTTTCAAGAATTATCTTGAAATGTATTTTTCATGTTCTTTCTTTATGCCATCTTAAATTTTATGTTTGCCCCAAGAACAACTCTTCTTCCTAGTCTTGATTTAGGGGAGGAAGACCAGGGAAGAGAGATCTGCATGAAAAGGTTTTTCATATCTATGCAATTTAGCCACACTTTAGCTTAGCTAGTCATTAAGGACTGATACAGGACCATGCTGGAAGATTTCAACCTCATTTGTATGGAATTCAATAACTTAGAAGAAGCTTAGATCAATAACTTCAATTAATCTTAGAACAGCTTAGAAGGGAAGCTGGTAACGCAAACCCATTTTCATTCTGAATGCCATCAAATCATACTCAGAAAGATTAAGTCAACCACAGCTGCCTGAAAAAGCCTATGTTTCTAAACACATCTGTCCCATTCACACTTTAAAAGATTACATCAACAACTAAAAATATACTGGGGGTAGAGTGGGAGTTAAGGCTTTTGACACTTTTTTTGGCACATGACTTGCCTTGTTTAAATCACATGGAGTTGTTTTCCTTTAAATATAAACTTTTCCGGAATATACCTACTGGCCTTGTAGATTCTGTAACCCTGACAAAAGTTGACAGAGGAATCTTGGCCACCAGCATCCTTAAAACATTAATCATGGAAAATACAGGACTTTTCTTTACCAAGAGCTTTGTTGATCCCATGATGCTTTGCAAGAGCCATCAGAAATCCATAGAAAGTCAATCTCTGTACACTGCTCAGAATTTCCTTGAGAACAGTGGCTGGGGGGCAGCTGGGCAAACAAAAGGAAACAAGAAAAACATTATAGATCAATGTCTGTGAATTATCTTCCTTTAGACTTATGGATACTGAATGGATTGAATTATCTGCATCATGAACCCATCTTCCTAAAATCTGAGAAATGTATCTTTTTACAATGAATTAGGCTAGTAATTCATGGGCATCCATGGTTTTTTTTAACTTGAGAGAATCATGGGAAGAGAAGGTCCCAATGAAAAGCATTTCCCAAGTACTTTGAATAGCATTCTTCTTCTTCATGTTGAAGGAAATCTAGTTGGCCAGCCAGCAATTAGAGTAGGGTTTGGTAAATACTGGTATGGTGGCCCAGCTCATTCTATGGGGCTTCAGGAAATGTTCTACTCTTTCCCAGAGCCCCCCTCCTTATCATTAATGGCTGCCCTGTATTCTACTGACAGGCCATTCAATGCAAGCTTTCCCCAGTGGGTGAACCCATGTGGTAGACAAACTTTCAGAAACCACCCTGTGCTTTCCCTGTTTTTCCCTGGGAAGACATGGAAAATATGCAAGCTAGTGAAAAATCTTTTCCATTCATTTGCAAATGGGAAAACAGCATCACTTGCAAAAAATAGCTGGTGAGTGGATAAAAAAGGCCATCCTCCACAGGGCAACAGGCTTTGCTCCCTCCATCTTTGTTTCAGCACAGCAGCCTTCTTCTCCCCATACACGTCAATAGAGCAATTGCTCCATTGCTCTGCGTATAGGACAAAACATGACCTCTTTCTCACTGTATTCTCTATAAATGTATGCATCTTTGTTCTCTATGATTTTTCCCAGTGTTTTCAGGTACTGTGTTTCTCCCTTTGTATGTTTTTGGCATGTGCACATGCATGAGAAAATAAGAGAGAGGCCTAAAAGGGATACATTTTCATAGCAGGCATTCTGTGACTATTAGTCATATTCCAAGCCGCAAAGTCATTTGTTGTGATACCATGAAATTTTACATTGTAAATATACTCACAACTGCCCCTTTCCTCCAGAGAGATGAGAGGTCAATGTTTTACTGTATTGATACTAAAAAGCTCTGTCCTTTTTAAAATATTGCAAATATTGCAGTTATATCCCCACATTGAAACAGAGTGTTTGGAAGAGCCCTGAATCAAACTGAATGCCACAGGCAAGTTGTTTAGTTGTTTGTTCAGATGTGATAGAGATTGCAACTACAAATGAAAAGTCCAACCCCCTTAAGGAGAAGAGTTTGCATACCTACAATTTTAAGCTACCCTTTTAAAATCTCATGCTTCGTTCTGTAGGTGACAATTCTAGGCTGTCAGAGCACAGTCAGGACTGGTCAGATGGGGAACAGTGTCCCATGAAATCTTGCCCTTTTCTCTTCTTCACAAATTATATTATTTTCTTGTTTATTTCAACTGCAGCTGAACTCTATTCATTCTAATCAATTTATTTCTTTGAGTCAGTATAGTTTTCATTGTAAATAAAGTGCAGTGGTGGATCACAATGAAATAGTTCCCTTTCCATGTGCCTTTTCTCAGAGGAGCCAATAAATTAAATCAATGAATCTGAGAGAACTGCAGAAATCTGGAAGTCAAACTATGTTCACTGATATAAAATGGGGCAGCACCGGTGATAGCTGAAAATGAATTGCATAATACAAGGGTTGAAACTCAAACTGCATCAGTATGTTAAACATATGTTAGTTTCAGGAAGTCGAGGAACAGCACAAGACTAAGGATACAAGGCCACATTTCCATGAACCTTTTGTTATGGATTGTTTCTGTTGCCAAAATGTCAGTAAGCCCCTTCCCTACCCCAAGGCAGACAAACAAGATGCAACTTGTTCTCATCAGCCGGCCTTACCTGTATTTGGATTTGTCACACAAAGACTCAAGGCACTGGTAAAATGCAGATGCCTCCACCCCATCGACCGGACTGCACTCACTGAGAGCTTGACGCGAACGATGCTGCCCAGAAGACGACGTGGGCACAATCACAGTATTTGGATTCTTACCCGTCAAGAGCTCTTGATAGATGGCAGCCACATTTTCAATAAACTCTGTTAAAAAAGAAAGAAAAGTCACTTATCGGCATACAATTATTAAATATTTAAATAATATTAAATTAAATCAGTCAATATTGTAAAAACCACTTATATGCAATTGCTCAAAATCCAATCTGTAAGACTATGTGCTATATAAAAGACTATATTAACTATGTAGCTAGTTAATTTTCCTCTAATTATATACTTTGAGATTTTTTGACTGTTCCCAGCATATGTAAGAAAGTGCTATGAACAAATTTCCTAGAAAATATATAGCCTAGTTGCAAATCACCCAGAGTCACTTCCTCATGAGATGGGCGGTGTCTAAATTTGAAAAACAAACAAACAAACAAACAAATAAATAAATAAATCTACTTGCTATGTGACATGAAAATCACATAACGATTATCAAAGCTACCTCAAAGGGCCTTTTGGGTGGGCTTCAACTAGCTCTTCAATTATATAGAATTTTCATATCACACACCCCTCCACAGTCACAGAAACAAACGCCATCCAACTTAGATATTGGCATTGTTGGAGGAGCCAGCAGGGGTGAGTTACGCATGCTACAGTCAGCAGCCCAGTGTGCTTCAGTGCAACTCCAAAGTAAATACAGTATGGTGGTCAAAGGAGACATGAGGAAAGAAACTGGCTGAAAGCATTCTCCTGCAGGCTCCAAAATTTTCCTGCTGTTTACTCCCAGAGTCTAAATATAAAGTTTTTTAACCATCCAGGTCAGCTATGTAGAGATGTAGATTCCACTCTGAGTGGTCTACATGCATGTAGATTGGTGGGTGACCCAAAAAACCTGCTGAATTTGGATAACAACACAAATGGTATCCAACGGTATTGGTCTGCAAAACTTTGCATGCATGCTTGGAACCTGCAAGAATGTATGTATGAAACAGATAGGTGGCATTTTAATGTGATCCTGATGGCTTGGAACTCTCCAAGGATGAAGCATATTATAAATTATTACTTTTTATTCTCCTTTCCCTTAGTTTGACCTCAAGAATAGCATAGCGTCCCTCATACAGATGACATGATTGTAAAGAGAAAGATGACCTGAGGAAGGGGTTGTTGATTGCCATGCAACTGACCCTTGTTTCCAGAGAGAAACAACAGAGAAACTTGTCTTAGGAGTGGCAGCGGAATAAGCTATTTATCACAGTGCCCTCTCCTAAAAGTGACATGATAATAAACATCTGCACACAATCATCATTATTACATCTTACTCTCAAATAAAAAAAAACATTTATAATAATTGCCTCTTGCTTTCATTTAGTTCTCAACAGAGGCAAAACTGTTTTTCAGAATAGTCAAGCCTGTTCTGAGTATTTGGAATTTCCAACAAAAGCCTAAATGGCTCATGGATAAAAACTACCAGCAGGTTTAGCAAGGCAAAATTCTGTTTTGTCCTAATACTGTATGCCACAAAAGTTATTTGCTTCTTTCATTTCATTTCTCTTACTTATTCACATATATACCCAATCAAGGATTTTAACGTAGCAAATAAAGCAAAGGAGTTTTATAGATAACAGGTTTTATAAGTTCAGTTAACTAGATTAGATCAGCTCAATAGGTTTTATTATAATTTTATATGCTATTTTAAATTAAGTACTTTGTCACTCATTATATGTACATAGATATTTTGTCAAAATCCTCGCAAGATTTTATAATAGATTATTATATGGCTAGTTTAAAAAATGGCTTTTTACATGCTGCGGTTCTGCCATTGTAAAAGGGCGGGGGGGGAGAAGGAATGAGAAACCGTTTAAAGCAGATGGCTCCTTATCACAGGCTCTGGCATGCTCAAGGCCATGCCAGCAAGGGAATCAGAAGACCAAGAACTAAGGGCGATGTAAGGGGGGGGGGGGGGAGTAAGAAAAACAGCTTTTGGCGCGCTTTTGCTCAGTCTTAGCAATGCTTTGGATCTGTACACTTATTCTCAATAAATGAACTTTCTTTTGAATCAATATTGGTTGCAAGGAAAGTTACTGGATTTGGGATCAACAGGTGGCAGTTCGTTACATATTTGCTATATTCTCTCTCTCTCTCTCGTACTGGTTACTGACTGTAATAAAATTTGTTCAATATGGGAATTTCCTATATGCAGTAGACTTTTCTGAATGATGTACAAAAATCACATAGAGTTTATGATATGTGTAGAAACTGATCTATTTACCTGCAATTCAAGGTGCTAGGTAGCTGTGAGTAGTGGCTGCGTTCTAGCATTTATGTATGCTGACTGATGAAAACAAATGTTGTAAAGAAGTTTCAGCTGGATTTGCTCTACCATGGAACAAAGTTCGGGCCGGGGTATGGGACTGAGACGGCATTGATCACACTTTTACATGACCTCTGGTGGAAGCAGGATGGGGGTAGTGCATCCATCCTTGCTCCTCTTGACTTCTCAGCGGCTTTCGATACCATCAATCATGGTATCCTTCTGGACTGGCTTCAGGAGTTGGGGATGGGCAGCACTGTGTTGTGCTGGTTCTCCTCTATCCCCTGGGGTCAGTTCTAGTTGGTGTTGATAGGGGGGAAGAGATCCAGCCCATGGCCCCTACTTTGTGGGGTGCCCCAGGGCTCAGTTCTCTCTCCTCTCCTATTTAACATCTACATGAGGCTGCTGGGTGAGGTGATCTGATGGTTTGGGGTGAGGTACCATCAATATACTGATGATACCCAGCTTTATATCTCCACCCCAGGCCCTTCCGGTGCCAAGGCTCTTTCATCTTTGATCCTGGATGGGGTAGTACTGCCCCAGATGGACCTGGTGCACCATCTAGGGGTTCTCTTGGATTCACAGCTCCTGCTCAAAGAGCAGGTGGCAGCTGTGGCTATGAGGGCCTTGGCACACCTTTGGTTTATGCGTCAGTTACATCCATTCCTGGACCGGGAGGCTTTGCTCACAGTCATTCATGCCCGCATGACCTCTCGTCTGGATTACTGCAATGTGCTTTACATGGGTCTGCCCTTGAAGAGCATTTGGAAGCTTCAACTGGTACAAAATGTGGCTGCATGAGTAGTAAATGGTCAGATATGTAACACCACTACTGTGTGATCTGCATTGGTTGCTGACATGTTTCTGGGTGCAATTCAAGGTGCTGGTTGTCACCTTTAAAGCCCTTCATGGCTTGGGACCAGGTTACCTAAGGAACCGTCTTCTCCCAATAGTTTCTACCTGTCCAATTCGGTCCAGCAGGTTGGGCATGTTGCGGGTCCCATCAACCAAGGAATGTTGGCTAGTAGGGACCAGGAGGCGTGCCTTCTCTGCTGTAGCCCCTGCCCTCTGGAACATTCTCCCTTCAGAGATTAGGATGACCCTAACCCTGACCCAATTGGTCTTTCATAAGGCCCTAAAGACTTGGTTATGTGCCCAAGTCTGGGGCCCCATTTCCTGGACGTACTGATAATTATGAGATAATTTTTCTCTGCTGCCATATGCATTTATTTTGTACTGTATTGTAATTGTTTTAATTGTTTTTTATGATTGTTTGCCACCAAGAGTCACTTGGTTGAGATGGGTGGCTACAGAAATTAAAATAAACAAGCAAACAAACAAGCAAACAAACAAATAAATAGTCTGGGTATACCTCTGAGATGTCTTCAGTTTTCCAATTTTAACCACTGGTGGAAAAATGGTGCTAAAGCATGTGAGCTTTGCCACTAACATCTCCCATGCAAGCAGGCTCTTCATCTTCCCAATCTTTTTGAGTTTACCAGAGAGGCCCCAAAAGGGTTTAATGAGATTAGAATCCAATCTGCACTCAAGACCCTAGCACTATAATTGTGAGGAGACTAACAGAATCAGCACGCACAGGGACGCTGGGGATAGGGTATGCTTACAAAAACTCATTTCCCTACTAAGGCCTGGAATCTGAAATACTTAAGCAGAGCTCTAATATTTATGCAGACAGGTCTCCTAAGTGGCAAGGACTACATTTTATAAGCTTAGAATATTTCATCAATGTTTTCTACCTTGCTTCAGTTTACAGCCATGCATTACTCCAGTCTAGACCACCATGTTATCTATGTAGAATTATCATCCTTGAATTCATGCAAACATCAGCCACCACAGTGGTTGTAGAATTGGCATGATTATAGGAATTAGCACCAGCATGGGAAAGGCCAGGTAAGATTGTTTAATTATGTGGAGTCCTTGGTGTTCTCTGAGTGCACTGAAGATGTTACCTAGTTGGGTAATGAAACACCTGCAAAAAAACAACCAAACTCAGAGAACACCAAGGACCCCACAGTTCAATCCTGAGCTACATATATTCTCTTCTATTTAATCATATTGTAATGACCCCATGTCAGAAGTACTGACTGCCCTTCATTACTGATTTCAGTTTAAAGTCCTGGCATAACTTACAAAACCTGTAAACCAATCTCAGAGATTCTGTTCTCCAGCTTGCTACCAAAAAGTATTTTCAATGACCATTCCACTCTCATAAAATTTTCACTTAAGTAACTCTATTGGAGTAGACATTTACTCCCCCCATCCTTTTTTTTTTTTTTGGTGCTTAGTATATGTTTTTATCTATGCTGTTATCAGTTGCTTTTAAAGATATTTTTATTGCAAACTGCCTTATGGAGTCTTGCTCTAAAAAGCACGGTAGGAATATATTAATTAAAGTTACTCATAAGCACCACCTGATCCAGCATGAAAAATGTATGAAATAATCCTCTGGCTCAAATATACAGAACACAGCTTAACATACAGATTTCTGACAGAACAATTCTTATTGTACAGCAAAATTATCTGGCCAAGGTTGTTCCCAGCACTGTGGTATGTGATCTGTCCGATTACATTAATCAGAGATGTAATAAAGTGGGGTAGACTTGCCTGAGTAGTAAAACTGGATCTGGAAGGCAAACAGGAAGTCTGAAAAAGACATCAAACAGTCCACAGCATCATCCATTAAAACAATCCTGGAATCAAGAAGGAGAGAGCTCAGCAACAGCCAATGTAATGCACAGCAAAGATACAAGGTATTGGAAGTGAAGCAGAAATGTTAAGAACTGATAAAGGGAGTCACAGTTTGTTCTGTATCTCCCCAAATCAGCCCCAGAATCTGCTTTATTAAGCCCATCTAATTTCTTCTCCTTAATGCTCTAAGACAATCAAAGGGAAACCCAGAAAGCTTTCAAATATTATTTTTGTTATTAAGGCATTGCTGTTACTATTCTTTTACTATTCCTAGAAAGTACCACTAAAGGCTGATGGTAGGAACATATTTATTTATTTAACCAACTAGTACTTTCAACTGGTAGCCAGTGCAGTGACCTCAATATGGGCAGGATTCTGCAACAGCAGTTCCACCCAGCTAAGTCTGGTTGCCTTATTCTCTACCATTTTCAAGTCTTCAAAGACAGCCCCTCATAAGGTGCATTGCAATAGTCCAGTCATGTGGTGATCAGAATGTAACTCATTGTCACAAGAGCTTCCTGGTCCAGGCAGGACTGTAACTGGTTCACCAGCTGAAACAGGGCAAAGCCCCCACCCCCCATCCCGCAACCATGCTAAAGTAGGAGCTGTGAATCCAGGAGGATTCCCCAGATCACAGTCTGGCTCTTTTGGGGAGCAAAACCCCATCAGAAGCAACCACTGGGCTGAAGTTCTTGGATAGCTCAGACTTCACAGATGAACTGCAGTTCCATCTAGGTAGGGTTTAATCTGAGTCTGTTTTTCCTCACCCAGTCCCTGACAACCTCTAGACACCGATTCAAAACTTCCACAGCATCTCCATCTTGATCTGTAATTCCATGTACAACTGAGTGTCACTGGCATATTGATGACATCCCAAACCAACAGATGACTTCTACCAGTGGTTTCATATATGTTAAATAACACATGGGAGTGAACTGAGTCCTATGGCATCCCACAGTGGAGCAGCCAAGAACTTGCCCACTCATCCTCCACAACTACCAACTGGAACCACCCACTTAAGAAGGAATGGAACCATTATAAAATGGTGCTTCCTATTTCCAAACATTCAGGTGGTCCAGAAAGATACCATGATCAGTAGCATTAAATGCTACCAAGACGTTTGATAGAATGAGGAGGGTGCACTCCTCTCACCCATGTCCAAATGCAATAGAGTGATTAGTGCTGTTTCTACCTTCTTGATTCCTGAAGTCTAGCCCCCACAAGTCTTCTCTCTTGTCCAGACAAATCCCAGGCTACACCCAACATTGTGTGAAAAAGTCCATTCATGTTATTTTTTCCCTTCTCCTTTTTGCTACAGCCCACAATTTGCTCCCCAAATCTGCCCTGTATGATCCCAAACTCTGCAGATACTGGTCAATCTTTTTTCCAGCACACTTTATATATGCATTTTTAAAATGATAGTCATTCCAAAAAGCAATCTAAAGTCTTGAAAACTAGATTTTTCAAGAAGACTGCAGTTATTCTGATGAGCAGGGAAGAACAATCTGCATCTCCTACTGCTTGAGGTAATACTCTAATAATAAAGTAAATTCATTTAAAGGTGAACTAAATCCTGAAGAGACAAATGATAAAATACTTGCTATCTTGCTTTTGGAAAAGTAGCAAGTCTAATATAAAGGGTAAAACTAAAACAAGGTTATAATCACAAATACCTCCTCTGTGCTGTTTTAACCTTGGATGAACACAGTTAATGTTAATAGACAGAGCAAAACTTTACTGTCCTAATTTATATTGCTATTCCAAACAGCAGTGATCTACATGAAATCTACAAAACAAGATGAAAGCAAAACCCGGTATACCCTTACAAAAGCTTCAAGGAAGTTCAGCTGGTTGATAAACCAGCAACTGATGGGGAAGAAGGAATTTATACCCATTTATTATGCCATTAATTTGCCAGCTTTGTTTGGATAGGTCAAAAGAAGCATACAAGAACATCTCAATGCCACAGGGAAAAACATGCATTATGTAGATTTGATGGTAACTGTTTGGGGTATCCAAGTGTTCTCTTTCTTTCTTCAATTCCTTGACCCAAACCCACCCTTTTCCAAGATTTATCCTCTGAATCAATACGCTCAAATGTAACCAAGTTTTAAATATACTCAGTAACATCACCTGCCTAATCTTTCTTTCTTATGTTTATCTGCCCAGCTGTTCCTTAGTTGTTTCCCCACAGCCAATCCTTGAGAGTTACTTATGCAACTCTACACTATAATGCTATAGCAAATAAAGTCAAAACCTATATGTTCCTAGTGCTTTTTATTGATGTAGAAATGTGACACAATTATACATTAATAGATATACACCATGTATTTCAGTCTCAGATGTCTCTTAAAAACCAAAAATAATCTGTTTTTTTTTTTAAAAACTGTTTCTAGAACATAAATCAGAGAATCAGTGATATAAATGAAGGCTCTTGTCCTTTTAGGATATTTATTGTTTTTCTGATTCTTCAAACGTTAAAAAGATCTTGTAATAGTTTTCTGCAGAGTAAAACCAATGCATTTTAATACATTGCATAGAATTCAGATTTATATGTTTATATCCCTTTATAGGAGTCTGGATTTTAAACTTGAACGATCTATTGGTTCTTCCACAAGTACTTACGACTTATAACATGTAATATTATAGCCCCCTGACATGAGTCTCTAAGGGCAAAATAATTTTTCCTGTAACTGTAGCTCTTCAAATGGATCTGTGCGTGACCCTTCATTGAGGAACATTCTAAAGCTGAGCTTTGTAAGGGGACTCCACCCACTCCAGCACATGCCTTCACCAAGTAATGCAAAGTACGTCAGTTCCAATACCAACACAGTATTACAGTATCACCAAAAGGAGTAAAAGAAGAGGTTACTCAAGAAGGGCTTGAATAACCAAAACTACAAGTAAACAATTTATAATTCTTTGTGGTTTCTAAGCATTCCATATATGAATAAACTGAAGAAACTGACAGATTTATATCCTCACCACCTGGACATCTCTCAGTTAAGAGAACAGCCTTCTTGCCAAAGACTGAAAAAGTCCCCACCTTAATTGGCTGAGAATAAATTAGGTTCTAAAGCAATAGCAACCTAGTTGCTGAGATTTTGGTAATCTTTTCATATTCTCTTTCAATAAATTGTGTTAAAAGAAACTCTGGGACAATCTTGCTTTTAGTTGAAGTGGGCTTCCAGGAGCCTGACAATAAAGAACATTGCGGTTTACGTAGAATGCAAGGCTGCAGCAAACATCTAGACAATGAAGTATCTGCTGCATATCATCTGAGAGAAGGAAATCAGAAGAATTATGACCTGAGCCAGATGGAAATCAGTCACTGCCTTTGGCAGGAAAGAGGCATCTGGTCAGAACTTTGTCTCTAAGTTGGATGAAGTAAGTTAGATCAGTGTGAAAAATACAAAAGTTCACTGATGTGAGATAAAGAATTAACTGTTGCAAGAAGAAACGCTTCAATAGTAAGCAACATTAAAAAAAAAAGTTGTCATAATTTCAAACAGTTTAGAACTGTTGGGTGTAAAAGAGTGGGGGTAAAAAAATAATGAAAGTCCAAGAATGAATTTACTGCCAAACCAGGGATATAGGTTCTCTAAAGCAAGCCAATATTTCTGAACCAAAAAGGTGGAGAAAATCTTACTGTTTCTGGATAAGAAAATGAAAAGCAGAAATCGTTACTATGTAGACTGAAAGAAGCTAAACTCTGTGTTTCAGAGACAATAAAAGTTGTAGAAGGACATAAACAGAGCAGTTGAATGGGCTTCCATGCAAAGGCGAGATAACCATTAGAAAAATAGCTCACTTAGCCTTATAAGAACAGCAGCGATCTTCTTAGAGGCATCCATTCTGCTTGTGTATCAGGCATAACTACATAATTAAGAGGTAAAACTCTAGGCTGTTAGATACAGGATCTGGACACTATCTCCCAACAGGAAGTCATTGTGAAAGGAGAGAGGGTGAAAACATTTGCTTGCCATCTGAAGGAAACTGGTGAATCAGATGTCATAAAGATGCACTGAGGCTGTTCAGAACCAATCTTGACAATAGTTTGGTAAGCCAAAAAATAGGGATGGGAAGCACACACAAAAAAAGTTCCCATTTACAGTTCTGTGAAAAATTATTTGCATCCTCCCAGATTTTCTGAGTTTTATATAGCTTTGCAGTGAGCACTGTCAGGGTTGTATGTGGAACTACTGATACATAAATAGAATGTAGTAGGCAACCCTGTGACCATTTGGGTCATCCTTTGAGCAGAAGGTAGTGCAGTCTGATGTGACCAGAATGTACATTAAATTTTTGGCTGAACATATATTTTTTTTTACCCCAATGCTGGACGGTTCTATAATCATCTAAGAAGAGTATATATCATAAACAGAAAAATAATTGTAGTGGCAAACAAATTTCAATAATAAGTCAATATTTACTTACCTAAACAGATAAAAAGAATGACCACAGGTAGGCAAAAAAGCAGTAGGAGCAGGAGTGACTTCCGACTTCCTGCTGGCTTCCCCATTGACTTTGCTTGTGGGAAGCTGGCAGGGAGCATCAGATATCCTGATCATGTGACTGCGGGGACACTGCAATAGCCACAACTTTGCAAATAAAAGTGGTCCAAACATCATGGAAATTTCAATTCCACAGGAGTAATGGGCCCTGGATTTTTTACTCATTTGTTAAGTTAGCAGATTTTAGGTACCTTGATTCACAAATTGTTGTGGCATAATGCACCATTTGGGCGAACTTGAGGATAAACAGACAAACAGATAAACACAATGAGAATTTTAATAGTATATAGATGACCAAAAAACACCAAAGTTTTGTGCTTATTTCATTTATTTCATAGATAGCCATTCAACATATGATGAGTCATGTAAAACAATTACTCCTGCCTTCAGTTTGATACTTTCAGGCTGATTTGGCTCAGCATTGCCCAGCATAAATCTCATACACTTTGGCCCCTCGTCCCAGAGACGTTCCCACCATACAGATTCTATATCCACATGATGCCTCACTTAAAACAACAAGAACTAAAGGCTGTATTGCTGCTTATCAGTCTGGAAAAGATTACAAAACCATCTCTGAGGCTCCACTGACTTATAACCAGAGACATGGTCCTGAAATGGAGAAGATATGGGATGACTGTGAATCTTCCCAAGAGTTATAATTTTGTCAAAATCACTCCCAGAGTCCATCATAAAATCATCCAAGAAGTCACAAAGTGTCCCAGAATAATACCCAGGGATCTGCAGGCCTCTCTTGCCTTGGTTTAAGTTAATGTTCATAACCCTACCATCAGAAAAGCAGAGGGTAGAAAATAGATTAATGTAACAGTAGCAGGGCAAAAGCTATTCTCACTGAGAAGAACACTAATGCCCATCTCAACTTTCCTTAAAAAGGACCCAAACAATCTTCCAGATGTCTGGAGGGATTCTATGGACAGATCACTCAAAAGTGGAATTTTTACAGCTACGTGACTGCTACATCTGTGTAGAGAGTAAAGAATATTACATTGATGGAGATATGCAGGAACTGTTGCCTAGGCAAAAGGGGCTGAAGCAATTTTAAGTCCAGAGCAAGATAACATTCGGAATTGGCTCAGGCAGATGCCTCCCTAATTCACTGAACTATAAGGAGGAGGAGGAGGAGGAGGAGGAACAGCACAATCAGAATTGCAAGATTCTGTTATTACAGCCAATCTCAATAAAACTAGTTTTACCCTTCCGGTGGAATCGATTTCCTGGTCTGGTCTACCTAGTGGGGCTGACAGTCTGTTAATGTGATGGAATGTATCTATAAGGAGGAAAGTGATGTGGGAGATCAAGGCTATCAGGAAGGAGGGGGTGCATTCCAGCAGGGGAAAGGAAACAAAAGACAACACAGTCTGCAGGGGGAGTGTGGGAAGAGTAAGAGGTTCAGGGTTGCCACTCCCTAGAATCTCCCAGGGTATATCCACTAGTTGCTGTAGTATAGATTTAGTTTGGCAAGATTCTGTCTGTAAGGTGTAAGCAAATAAAGGAACTATACTTGACTGGACTGTTTCATCGTTCTTGGGCTGGGCCTGACAGTTACAAACCAAATACTGCATTCCACAAAAGCATAAACTTCATACCAGCTATCAAACATCAAGATGGCAGTATCATGGCTTGGGAATGTTTTACTGCTTCACGACCTGGACTTGCTATTGTTGAAAGAAGCATGAATTCTGTAGTATATCATTGAATTCTATAGGAAAATATAAGACCATTTATCATCAGCTGAAACTAATGAGTGGATTGAAGGAGCACTCATCAAATTTGCAGATGACACAAAGCTGGGGGGAATTGCTAACACTTCGGAAGACAGATTCAAGATTCAGAAGGATCTTAACAGACTTGAGCATTGGACCCTATCCAACAAGATGCAATTCAGCGGAGAGAAAAGTAAGGTCCTACACTTATGCAGGAAAAACCAGATGCACAGGTACAGGATAGGCAGTACCTGGCTCAACAGTAGTGCCTATGAAAGGGATCTAGGTGTCCTTGTGGACCACTGCTTAAGTATTAGTCAGCAGTGGGCTGCAGCTGCCAAAAAAGCCAACACAGTCCTGGGCTGCATCAACAGAGGGATAGTATCAAGATCAAGGAAAGTAATAGTACTGCTCTACATCACACTGGTGAGGCCACATGTGAAATACCACATCCAATTTTGGTCATCACAATACAGAAAAGATGCTGAGGTCTTAGAAAGAGTGCAAAGAAGAGCAACAAAGATAATAAAGGGTCTGGAGGCTAAATCCTATGAAGAACCGCTAAAGGAACTAGGTACGTTTAGCTTAACGAAGAGAAGACTGAGGGGAGACAGGATAGCAGTCTTCCAATATTTGAAGGGCTGCCACAGGGAAAAGGGTGTTGATTTATTCACCATAACACCTGAGGGTAGGACAAGAAGCAATGGGTGGAAGCTTGTCAGAGGGAGATCCAACCTGGAAATAAGGAGGAATTTCCTGACAGTGAGAACTATTAAGTAGTGGAACAGTTTGCCTCCCTGAGTTGTGGGTGCTCCATCGCTGGAGGTTTTCAAGAAAAGATTGGACAACCATTTGTCCTAGATGTATGAGGACTCCTGCCTTGGGCAGCAAGTTGGACTAGAAGACCTCCAAGGTCCCTTCCAATTCTATGATTCTATGATTCATTAGTGGGCCATACAGCAAGACAAAAATCCCAAATATCAAAGCAAGTCTACAAGAATATGGATGAAGAACAAATTTAATATTTTGGGGTGGCAAAGTCAAAATGTAGACTTATACTCCATAGAAATGTTGTGGTAGGATGTGAAATGAGAAGTTCGTGCTAGAAAACCTTCAAATGGTTGTTAGTTGAAGCAGTTCACCATGCAGATATGGTAAAAATTTCTACACAGCAATGTGAGAGACAAATGATACATTACAGAAACATTTGGTTGCAGTTATTGCAGCTACAGGTGGTACAACCAGTTACTATATCTAAGACAGTGATTACTTTTTCACACTGCTCTTTATGAAATAAATTAAACAAGCACCAAGCTTTAGTGTAGTTTATTCATTCAGATTCCCTTGATGTATCAGTAAGATCCATATGAAGCTTGGATAACGTTCAGCGGCAAACATCCAGAAAATCTCTAAAAAAGGTAAATACTTTTTCACAGAACTGAACATCTGGAGAGAATTATTCCCCAGAACCCTGGGCCAGAGCAAAATTGGCTGTGAAAGTAAGTTTGATGTGAGAATGTCCCCAGAGATGCAAGATGTAGCAGACCATCTATGGCTTCAATTGCAATAATGAATGTTACCACACAACTCACTACGAAGATACTCTGTTCAGAAACACTTTATTGTATATGCACCAATGTGACCACTACAGTGTCAAGAAGAAGAACATTCCACTTGATTTATATAAAAGACATTGGTCGTGTTGGATGGATGATCTGGCCTGAGATTATAAGTGGAAAAGCAAGCTATTCCTTGTACTTCGCAAGTTGCTCCAAGGCACTGAAAGGCACCTGGATTTCTTTCCAGAACCAATGGCCTCAGAAAGAGTGAAGTTTCAAATGTTTGTCCCATCCTGTTTGCAAAATGTTATGGTCAGTATCAGGATAGGTGCAATTTGAGAAAAAGTTCACTTTTGGTGAGATTTCGTGGATCCATCCACTATCTGAGATGAATGAGTAATGTCTCTTGGAAAACAAAGGTAATTTTTATTTGGAATCAGGAATAAAATAATAATTGAATGGTTTGTACAGTAGACAAAGACAAGCAAAAATAATAATTACCACCAAGAATGCTATTTAATCCAGCATCTGCTAAATTAGGCCTACCTGAACTTAGCAGGAATGAAAGAGCTGGTTGTCTAGATTGGAAATAGCCAATATGTAGGCATGTGGCAAGGCCCAGCCATGGACAGAATCCACCATGATACCAATATATTTGATTTGGTGAAATTGATGAAGATTCACTGAGTTCACACAGAAATCCAAGTCTTGGAGAACAGAGAAGGTGAGACTAATGCTTGAATTAAGGTTGGAAAGGGTAAAGCCTACTAGAAACCAACTGTGGATGTACTGAAAACTGAAAATTGAAATCTTTTGATCCAATGGATTTATATAATTACTGTCATGCACTTGGTAAAAACCTGAAGGGGTATAATAAGACTTAATGGCAAAGCCTGATATGGAAGCACTGGCTCTACAAATTTTCTTCTTCTCATGTCCATCACCAAGTCTTATTTCTTTCCATTACTGTGCAATTTCACTATTCATAAGTTGTTCATAATGAGGACTGCAGTGTGCAAAAGTGTGCTCCTAACAAAGGACAAAGTAGGAGACCTTTCAGTATTCCTTGCCACAGTCATGGAGTGCTAGTCCACTGAAATACTTAATGTATCAACCTGGATATGAGGGTAATTTAGTTCTTCCCTGCTCCAGTAGGAGGTTGCTCTTTCTCATGAATGCCCATGCAATATTCTGTGATTTTTTAGCCTTGGCTGCTGTAATTCTTCTCAAGCAGAAGTCACTCTGATATATTATGTTTTCATTGCCACAAAGAAGCTTTTGCATGATCATGGATGTTTCCACTTTGCAATATAGTTAGGCAAAAATTGTCTACTGTCTTCCAATTTTCTCTCATTCTGCTATAGTTAAATCTGGAAGAGTTATTCCATTGAGAATATACAAGTTATTTGTTTTAGTAGGTTTCAAACAATCTGTGATAATTTGGCAGCTATTGTTCAATTAAGGTTCAATTTTTCTTGTGTAAAAGGAGTATTCTCACACTGGGCATACACAGTCAACCCTGGAGTAACAGAGGTCCAAGAGAGAAATCTTAATTTGAGTTGCCAGTTTTATAAAATCAAATGTCCTATTTGGTAGTTTATAAAGTGAGACTAGAATCTCTTCTATTTTTATATTAAAGTTTTTAAATATTGTTAGCAACTATCATTAATGTTGTTTCAATGCAACATTAGACTGTTGGTTTTTTTTAAATATGGTCTTCCTATTACTAGTTTCATACCTGATGTTGGTGATTGATTATCAGTAAGTCCTCTGTGAGTTTCTTGTAAACAAAGTAAAGAGTTGCTTATTTTAGCAAGTAAAATGCCTTTTAGCAATTGAGAAGTCTTCAACGTTAACTAACATAAATGTCACTAAAATTCTGAAGGGGTGTCCAAAGGGACTCTTATATTTATTAATCTCTGTATCTTTAAAGTTCATCTGTAGATTAATTTGATGTATGTGGTAAAATAGAATTTGCAGGATAAATAGTAGTCAAACAAAACTCATGACTCCAGGATCACGATATTCCATCATATTGACATACCTGTTGCCTTACATCCCAATAGTGAAACAGTAAAAGAAAAGAAATATCAGTGATCTTTATAATGCAGATGTGATAACATGGATCTCTGAAATCTAGAGTTACAAACTAATTTCAGTGATGAAGAAAGGGAAGAATACTTTTGATAGCAACCATCCAAACTTTTTTTAAAAGAACAAAGGCATTTATTTGAATATAGGTTTTTATTAAGAATTTTGATTACAATAGTAAAAATTAATACAAACTAAACTTAGAGAAAGAGAATAGAAAGAATAAAAAGAGCAAGAAAAAAGAAAAAGAAAGAAAAAGAAAAGAAAGAATAAAAAAAGAAAAGAAATATATAAAGAAGTGACTTCCAACTTTCATCACAACAAATATAACCAAATTTAGTAACTCTTCACCCCCTATAGGGTTACAAACAGATATCTCTTCATCCCATATCTCATCCCTTACCTATAAGCAAATCCATAAAACATCAATTTTTCAATCCTGGTGTCAGAAAAAGTCCTTAAAGAATTGCCAGAACTTTGCAAAAAAAAAAAAAAAAAGTCTTATTTTAACTTTGATCAAATAAACCAACTTTATATTCCTTCCTTTTATTTCTAACAATCTTTAATTCAATCAAATATTGTCATAGGACTTGATTTCTCTTCATTTCTTCTTTATCCCATTGCACAGATTTCTTCAAGGCTTAACAAGCCTCTTTTGTAAATCCAATAAAAAAAAACACTTTCCAAGTCATTCTCTTAGTTTATCATTTGCATTTTCCTTTTAATTTTTAAAACTTCAGCCGGTTTCTTTTATATATCCAGTAAAGCATCTTCTTCCAAATCATTCTCTTGGGCTGTCATTTCTAGTTCCACTTTTGGTACTTCCTCTGTCTTGTCAGATAAAATTTGTTCCACATCTGTCATTCCTTCATTAACATCTTTTGGACACAGTCTATTCATAGAAGCAGACATAAGTATTGACAGTGCTAATATTGTAGTTACTAACTTCTGGCTTCATTCTTCAAAGGTCTCCTTTAATGTTTCTGATCTATAACATTTTGTGTCATTTTATAATTCCCAATATTAACTGGCATCAAGGACAGGCTTGTATTTTTTTTCCTTCCTGTTTAGAATCTTTAGTCCTCTCTGGTGTTCAGTTTCTAAAATCATAAAGTAACTTATCTTTGTTATGGTTTACAATAGCCAGGATAACCAAAATCAATCTGTTTCCCACAAGAAGCTACTTATTTTTTATAGTTAATTCTGAAATCTTATAGTAAAAGTCAGATTTATCTGAACCCGTAATCTGTTTATAACTTTTGTGGATCAAAATCTTATTTAGCTTTTGCTGTTTATTTCAAATTCTTTAAGTTCTTAAGCTTATAATAAATTTTTCTTTTGTTCAGAGCTGAAGATAAAACTCACCCAATGACTTTTCAAACTTGTTGTTCTAAAGGTCTCTAATAGCTTTAAGATGGTTAATAGGCAATTTCCAAATGTGATTAGAAAGTGAGGTTTGCAACTTAGTGTTCTTTAAAAGGCTCCACCATGGTTGCAAGCAAGATGGCTAATTCCTTCATCTCCCGGAGCTCAAACCCATGGAAAACCACTGTCCTGTGGTCTCCTCACCAACAGCAGCCATCCGGAGCACACGAGGGCAATCTCCCATCCTCCCCTTATCCTGAGAGGCTTCAAGGAACTGATCTACTCACTGGTTCCTTGTTTTTTGCTGTAGACGTCAGCTCCAGTTTGCTATACCTCCCCCAGAAGTTGAAAAGAACAAAGGCACTGATGTGGTAGAAGTTGAGGACTGGCAGACACCACTAACTCTGTATAGTGGTGCCATGAGATATTGGGAAAAGAAGCCCTGAAATTCTCCTTCTGGCTACATGGTTTCTACAACACTCTGGTAGAGGAATTTGCAAAGATCTGCAAGGAGAATAGAGGAAAGAGGAGTGGGGTTCCATATCCTTGGGGTGGCAAAGACCTGAATTCAATATGGTGATGAACCAATAGTCTGAAATAATAAGCTTCCAATTTTTGAGGAACAGTATTAATTTGTCTACAAAACCACTTGGATACATCTGAAACCTTCTGCTAAGTAAAACATCTACAGTTATCACCCACAAGAGTGTTGTTAGTGAACAGTTAAGTTATTAAGCAGCTGGAATGCTTGAAAATCCAGACCTGGGTTTTTCAAACTATGTTCTGTGAGAACTTGTTGGGGTTCCATAAAAGACAAAGGGGTAAAAAAGCTCACTTGAACACACTAATTTTCTATCACTAGAGCTTTGCCTCTTGATCAGAGGTTCTGAGAACTACTTTTTTAACTAACAGGTTCCATAACCTGAAAAAGTTTGAAAACCCCTGATCTATGTTATAAACAAGACTTAGTGTATTTGCCTAAATAAATAACAAGTTCTGATGTTCTTATGGTTAAAATTTCCAATGTATGTGGTTATTGTTAGAATGAATCCTAACTTCCATGTAGGTCCTTGCTTTATTGAGCACAATTTGGAATTACAATAGCTTTAGACTCCTGAGAATCTTCATTGGCTCTAGACCATAACAGTTAATAAAAGTAGATTGAGAAAACTAAGTAGGGGGAGGAAGAGATGGAAGAGCTACAGGACATATCTGCAGAAGAGGCTTCTCTCCCTGCCACTCAGAGCAGCTCAGTTCAGTGAGGCAAATGCAAGCATGCAGAGCAGCTTGAATTAATTACTGCAAAGAAGAAAGGATAAGGCTAAGAGGGTCCCCAGGAGAAAAGCTACTATTTAAGACAAAACTCTTTGAAGATGTCAAAGTGCTTCTGTTTTATTTATTATGTCCCAGAAGCCTCCTCCTGCTGCTGTCTGGTAGCAGCTCCAGTTCTTAAGTTCTTTACTAACCACATTACAGAGATGGTCAACAGCCACATCAAGAAGATGACTCTGAAGCTGGCACACAGAGCATCTTCCATCTCCCAGGCAATAAAATATAGCCATTGGCATCTTCAAGCTCTGGAAACACTAAAAGCCATTGGCTGAATTCTGTATCACATTTTCTGCCTTTTAGACAGCTTCTAATAAAGCAAGAAGCATCAATGAGAGACATGAAAGCTGTTACTAGAATATTTCTGTCCCTAGAATAATGGAAAGGCAAAGAATGTAGAATGCACAGGGAACTTTTCTGTATTTCTGTATACTGACCTCAGTGACAAATTCTCAGGTTTTGACAGTGGAATAGGCATCAATCTACCCTACCTCACAATTCTAGAAGACCTGTAAGGTATTATCAGAGAAGTAACATTTGGTGCAATATTACATTAAGTGACAACGAATTAAGTTATAGAAGAAAATTATTCTGTCTTGAAAAAGTACAGTATTTGGTTGGAAACAGGTGCATTTTATTTCCCCAACAGTTTGTTCCCTAGTTGCTCAAGAGGAAGTTGAGGGTTGTTATTTCCTCAAGTGACTGCATAACTGTGTAACTGGAGTAACAATGGAGTACTGCACAGCCTTGTCTATGGATCTCCTAAAGTTCTGTACTGGGGGAGAATCTTAGTGCAGGGGCTCAACTAAAGAGTATGATCCTTATTTAGAGCAAAATCCTCCTGAAGAGGAAACAGAAACGATGAGCTCTTCAAAACAGGGATGTCTCATGTACAGCCAATCCTTCTCTCAGCATATTTTAACAATTTGTTCTATAAAAAGAATGAAAATTAAGGTAACAGAGTTAATTTTTTCTTTATGTTATATCCTATCACAATCTAACAACTCTCGGCAGCTTCTACAGCATATAACAAAACAAAAAAAAATTAAAACATGCATGATATAACTAAAAGATAACATCATAAAAGATACAAACAACAATAACAAATGGGAAAACAACATTAAAGAGATAAAAGATGGCACAGTTCTTAAATCGGGAGAATGCTCTCCAAATAACTCCATTTTCAACATCTTCCTGAAGGTCAATAAGGAGGAACCAGCATGATCTCCATCAGGAGACTATGCCAAAGTACCAATGCTGCTAAGGAAAAACAGTGTCTTCTGATTTCAGCCCCTCTCTCATCTGTTAGAATTGTGAGACCACAGGTAGTTTCTCTCTAAAGAATCTAATGGGTCAGGTTGTTTCAAGTTGGAGCAGGCAGTCTTGCAGGTACTCAGGTGCAAAACCATGAAGGGCTTTATAGGTCCACATAACATCTTAAATTGTACCCAGAAAATAGTCAGCAACCAATGCCGGGGTGCAGAATTAGTATTATATGTTACCAGTGCCAACAGCCAGTGAGTATGTGGGCTTCTGCATTCTGGATTAGTTGCAGTTTCTGAGTAGACTTTAAGGATCAGGGTGACTTGATGATTTATCAAGTGAATCACAAGGTGAACATGAGCCAATAGAGTGATACTGCCTTACAAAGTCTTTAGAAGTCCTCTTTTTTGTCATCTAGAAAATTGAGAATCATATTATCTAACTTCCCATCAAAGTAATTTATAAATAGGTTGTATAGAACAGGGTCCAGAACTGAGCCCTACAGTATGCCACTTGACAAATTCATCTGTATGTGGACCCAGTGATATATACTCATTGAGCGTGATTGTTTAACCAGCTAGATATCCCTCTTATGGTAGTAAAATCCAGTTTACATTTTGTCATCTCCTGTATTGCAATCTTATGGGAGATTGTTGAATGCTTTGCTGAAGTCAAGGTAAACCATATCCATTGCATTCCCATGGTCAACTAAGCTGGTCACTCTATCAAAAAAGGAGATCAAGTATTTTTGGTATGATTTACTCTTGATAAACCCAAGCCAAGCAATACATTTTTTTCCTAAATACTCACAAATCAAGAGCTTAATAATTTGTTCCAGCATTTTGACCAGTATCAATATAAACCCAATTGTTCTGTATTCCCAGATCCAGAAGCACCTGTGGAGGACAAGGGAAGGGAACATGGGTGCAACTGTGTGATTGAAGCTTTATCCCTTTTTATGTGTGTACAATAAAGGGCAGAGCTTTGATCACAATTGCAGAAACCTTCTTTTTTTACCTGTTCCTCCTGTGGGTCCCTGTGCCCACATCCTCTTTTTGAAATTAGAAACAACATCTGCTGTTCTCCAGTTCTCTGGCACTATGTTTGTCCTCCATGATTTCTAGAAGTTCACAGAAAGGAGCTCCAACATGACATTTACAAGCTCCTTCAAGAATATTGGATGAAATTGGCCTGTCCCTGAAGAATGAAACTTGTTCGTGATAGCCAGGTGTTAATGAAGAAAAATTGCCACTAATAATAGCACAATTGGTTAACAGTCTCCATAAACTTGGCTATAGGTCTAAATTAAAAAACTGGATGTATGGCTGTTTAAAAAAAAATAATTTGCAAACTTTCTATAAACCTAAGGCTTTGTTAAGGGGGCAGCCTTTGTACTTCTATGCTTGTCTGTGTATGCTTACTTGGAGACAGACAAGTTAAGGGTTTTGGAACAGCAGGTGTGAGAGAAAACTAACATCTGTATATCTGAGGCACCCAGACTGAAATAGGGATGATATCATTGCCTTTACTCTTCCTGGGTTGAGAGAGTTTTGTTTTTGCCTACAAAGCTAGTAAAGAGAAGTTGTTTGATATTGCCTTAGTCTGAAGCTGTCTTCCCCTGTTCTTCTTCATCTATAACATTTGATATTCTTATGTGCTTGTGTTAGGTGTTCCCTAATTATCTCTTTACTACCTTGTGTTGCCATTCCTCCTTGTGTCAGTTGTTCTGCTTAAGTCCATTTGAACACAGTTTATTTATTTATTTGTCACATTTATATAGCCACTGATCTCATGTAGTGACTCTGGGCAGTTTCCCTTCCCTTGGGAAGATGACTGATGCAAAATAGGAGTAAAGTAATCTCTGTTACTATAGTAGCCTCTGTTACTATCTCTGTAGTAACCTCTGTTATTACAAAATAGGAGTAGAGTGACCTCTGTTACTATCCTAGCAGCTTCCCCAAGTTGTGAGCCAATCCCTTTTTTCCTTCCTTTTTCTGTTTACATAGCCCCAAAGCCCTTTTTGCTGCTGCCATTGTAAGCCTAAATTCATTTCTGTTTCTTTCTTTCAGCAGATATTAGCTATGTGCTAGTATGTCTCACTGATGATTATACCCACTTTCTATTTAGTATGTATGTATGTATGTATGTATGTATGTATGTATGTCTGTATGTCTGTCTGTCTGTCTGTCTGTCTGTATGTATGTATGTATGTATGTATCTATCTATCTATCTATCTATCTATCTATCTATCTATCTATCTTCCCCTTAGCTAAAAGCTCCCTAGGCATCCTAATCTACCCCTTATTTCTTTTTCTCCTTGGAATGGTGTGCAACTGTACTTCCAGTATCTTTTGACAAGTTTCCAACTCTACTGTGCTCCCTGGAACCTCTTTCCATGTGATCCTACCTAACATCTCTCTAAGCTTTTGAAATTGGCTCTCCTAGTGTTGTTATTTTTACCTTGCCTTTTTATATATGTACAACTCAAGGTGGTGAACAATACTCCTGCCTCGTATTTTCCCCACGACAATAGCCCTGTGAGGTAGGTTGGGCTGAGAGAAAGTAAGTGGCCCAAAGTCACCCAGCTGGCTTTCATGCCTAAGGCAGGTTTCGAACTCACAGTCTCCTGCTTTCTAGGCCAGCATCTTCACCACTATTTATTTATTTATTTAATAGACTTGTCCCCGCCCATCTCCCCACAATGGGGGACTCTGGGAGGCTTACAACAAATTAAAATCAGAAATACATGATTAAAAGTTATAAAAAACCCACACTTACAGAGATAAAAAGGCTAAAAAATCCAAGAGGCCGATAGAGGCCACACCAGGCTGCTAAGGGCCCAGCCAACCCCATTTCTGACATCCTCCCTCCCCGCCCCAGGCCAGATGGCAGAGCCAAGTCTTCAAATCCCTCCGAAAGACCTGGAGTGAGGGGGCCTGTCTCACCTGTGGGGGCAAGATGTTCCAAAGGGCAGGGGCTACAGCAGAGAAGGCCCGCCTTCTGGACCCCGCTAATCGAAGTTCTTTTACTGCGGGGGTCCGGAGCATGCCCTTTCTATGAGATCGGGTGGGACAGGTTGAAATTGTGGGGGCGAGGCAGTCCTTCAGGTAACCTGGCCCCATGCCATGTAGGGCTTTAAAGGTGATAACCAACACCTTGAATTGGACCTGGAAGCAAACCGGTACCCAATGCAGCTCACGGAGCAAAGATGTTACACGGGTCCTTCTTTGGGCCCCAAAAATAGCTCGCACGGCTGCATTCTGGACCAGCTGAAGCTTCCGGATACTCTTCAAGGGTAGCCCCATGTAGAGCGCATTGCAGTAGTCTATCTGGGAGATAACAAGGGCATGGGTGACCGTTCACAAGGCATCCCGATCCAGGAAAGGGCGTAACTGGTGCACAACCTGAAGCTGTGCAAAAGCCCTCCTGGCCATGGCTGCCACCTGCTCTTTGAGCAGGAGCCATGAGTCCAGGACGACCCCCAAATTACGCACTGGGTCTGTCTGGGGCAGTGCTACCCCATCCAGCTCCAACGATGACAACGTCCTGGATACAGAGGAGCTATTAACCCACAGCCACTCCGTCTTGCCAGGGTTCAGCCAGAGCCTGTTGTTCCCCATCCAGAGCCTCACAGCCTCCAGGCACCGCGAGAGGGCGGTCACGGCATCACTTACCTCACCAGGGATGGAGATATATAGTTGAGTATCATCAGCATACTGATGATACCTCATCCCATGATGACGGATAATCTCACCCAGCGGTTTCATATAGATTTTGAAAAGGAGCGGAGAGAGAACCGAACCCTGCGGCACGCCACAAAGGAGGGGCCGAGGATGGGACCTCTCGCTCCCTATCACCACCGACTGGGATCGGCCCCGGAGAAAGGAGGTGAACCAGCACAAAACTGTGCCACCCACCCCCATATCCCTGGGCCGTCCCAATAGGATACCGTGGTCGACAGTATCGAATGCCGCTGAGAGATCAAGGAGAGCAAGGATGGTCGCACTTCCAACCATCCCACTCCCGCCAGAGATCATCCATAAGTGTGACCAATGCCGTTTCCGTTCCATAGCCAGGCCTGAAACCTGACTGATAAGGGTCCAGATAATCCATTTCCTCCAGGACCCTGTGGAGCTGCGAAGCCACCACTTTCTCAACCACCTTCCCCAAAAAGGGGAGATGGGAGACTGGACGAAAGTTGTCCAGTACAGTAGGATCCAGGGAGGGCTTCTTGAGGAGGGGGTGCACCAATGCCTCTTTAAAGGGTGCTGGAAACACTCCCTCCTGCAAGGATGTATTAACCATCGCCTGGATCCACCCACATGTCACCTCCCGAGCTGCTTTCACCAGCCAGGAGGGGCATGGGTCCAGATGACAAGTGGTGGCCCTCACAGTCCGGAAGATCCTGTCCACTTCCTCAGGAACCACAGGATCAAACCATTCCCAGATAACTGGGCAAGAATGATTCCCCCGGTATCTCCCCAGACCCTGCACCATGCTCGGAGTCCAACTTGGAACGAATCTGAGCGATTTTATCCTGCAGGTGCTCTGCAAATTCCTCCGTGCGGCCCTGCAAATGAACCACCACATCCCCCTTGCCAAGGAGGGACCTGGTGATCCCAAACAGGACCGCCGGGCAGCACTCTGCAGGCGCAATAAGGGTGGAGAAGTATTGACGCTTCGCCGCCCTTATTGCCACGATGTAGGCCTTAACAGTGGCTCTAACATGTGTTCGGTCAGATTCGGTCCGTGTCTTCCTCCAGCGGCACTCTAGATGTCTCTTAACCCTCTTCAGCACCCTCAACTCCTCCGTAAACCACAGGGAGTGTCAGGGCCGACGTGGCAAGAGAGGCCGCATAGGCGCGATCCTGTCCAAGGCCCCGGCCGCTTCTCTATTCCAGGCAGCAGCCAGGGCCTCCGCTGGACCGTGCAGCAGGTCCACGGGAATATCCCCCAGCTCCCTCTGAAACCCTGATGGGACAATCACATGGGTCCTGCCTCCCTGTGGAGGGGGGTGGCATAGGAGAAACTCAGGGTCACCAGGACATGATCTTACCATGACAGCGGGGAAAGCTGTACATCTCCCCTCAGATCACTTTGCCATTGCTCAGACAAGAAAACTAAATCTGGCATGTGGCCACTATCTCGGGTTGGGTCCCGCACAATTTGAGACAGGCCCATGGCTGCCATGGTAGCCATGAACTCCCGAGCTGCCTCTGAGGACCGTCCCAGGGATGGCAGGTTGAAGTCCCCCAGAACCATAAGCCTGGGGAACTCCACCATCAGCCCCGAGATGGCCTCCAGCAGCTCAGGCAGGGAGGCTGCCACGCAGCAGGGAGGCTGGTACAGTAGCAGCACTCCTAACTGTTCGCAGGCACCCAACCTAAGAAACAGTGTCTCACAGCCAGAAACATGTGGAGTAATGCCCCTGAAGGCCACTAGAGACTCTCAGATGACAACAGCTACCCCTCCTCCCCTGCCCTGGTATCTCGGCTGGTGCCACACCGTAAACCCAGCTGGGCACATTTCCGAGAGGGGCACCCCCCCCCAGGCCCCAGCCAGGTCTCGGTGATACATGCCAGGTCTGCCCCCTCCTCAGTGATCAAGTCACCTATGATGGGGGCCTTGTTTTTAACTGACCTGGCATTAAGCAGCAGCAGCCGGAGGCCAGGGCCCCTATGAACCTGCTGGTCAGGACCTGGGAGTGAGCAAGGAGGGTCTGAACACGCCACCGGTAGCACACACCGGGGGTGTCTTCCCCGAAGATGGCCAGCCCCCCTGCTCCTGCCACTATACCAACCATGTGTTCATGTGTGACTAAGATGTAATTTCTCTCTCTTTTTTTTAGTATTTTGAACTTCAAATGACTTTGTCCCAAAGTTCCCACTGCCTTTATCTCTTTAACCAGTTCTTCCCTACTGATTACGATCAGATCTAGGATGAGCAATATCAAATGTGGAACAAAAACTATGGTTCACTCTCACAAAACCTCTATCAAATCACATTCTACTCCATCTCTCCTTTACTAAGCTACTGAAGTAAATGAACACTTACAGATGAAAAAGTGTGCCCTTCTGCTTTGCTGTTGTCTTTCCTCTAACTTACTTATTTGAATAGCTTTACTGCTATTCAATCTCTTCCCTTCCTATTGTTTGTTATTAATACATAGCAACAGCTCCTGGAAGAATTAGCTGCATCACAGAATCATCTCAGCCATGCAGCTTCAAGGATACCAAAAGTTATGGTGACTTATAACTATGTCTATAAAAATCATAGCCTCTAGTGGGTTGTAGCTTCTAGTGAGTGCTGCCACAGAATTTATAACCCCTCAAAAATCAACTACAATGCTATCAGAGTACTTCAAAAAAGTATATGATGAGTACAGTATGCACACAAAGAGGAAATTGCTTGAAAAAAGGATTCCCCAAATTAATCTTTTTTCCAGCTGGTGAAGTTTATGGGTCATCAGTCAAGATGAAATGAAACCTCTGATAGAAAAGCAGACAAGCACATAAGAATATCAAATGGTATATATGGTAGCCCTTCGGGTTCAAAGAAGACACACTGTTGTACAGCTCATCTGTGGACATGGAGGTAGCTCTGCAGTCCCAGTCTGGAAGCGCAGAGTTTAGCACAATGGGGCACTAGAAGTCCATTGCTGTAATAACTGTGAGTGTTATTCTGTGATGCTGCTCATGGTCTTCTATCAGTTTTTGGTGGCACCTGTCTTCAAAGCCAGTGGAGACTTCATAGCACAGGGCTCACTAGCAGGTCCTGTCAGCCACAGCTTCTAATTCCCTTGGCTGAATGTCACAGTGGTGTAGGGTTTCTTTCACAGTGTCTTTGTAGCACTTGTGTGGTCGACCTTGAGGTCTCTTCCCACACTCCAGTATACCATAGAGCAACTGGTGAGGCATATGATGGTCACCCATTCTGATGATGTGTCCTACCCACTGCATCTGGGCTCTGATAATCAGGGACTCAATGCTGGTGGACTTTGCATGATCCAAGACCTCCAGGTTGGAGGTACAGTCTTGCTGATGAATGCCGAGGATGGAGTGGAGGGCGCGCATGTGAAATTTCTCCAGTTGTTTGATGTGCCTTCGGTACAGAGTCCAGGACTCACATCCATATAGCAGAGAAGGGATAACCACAGCTCTGTAGACTTTCAGCTTTGTGGAGATATGGACATTGTGTTGATTGAGCACTCTAGTATGCAGCCGCCCCAGTACCTGGCTGGCTTTGCTGATCCTGGAGTCAATTTCTTTATCCAAAGACCCATCACTTGAGAAGATGCTTCCCAAGTATTTGAAGCTGTTTACATTTGTCAACAGTGATTTTTGGTTAATTAATTCTCG
Source organism: Liasis olivaceus (assembly GCA_030867105.1). Lineage (NCBI taxonomy): Eukaryota > Metazoa > Chordata > Lepidosauria > Squamata > Pythonidae > Liasis > Liasis olivaceus. The sequence goes on from CM061349.1 coordinate 69,656,319, forward strand.
CAACCAGCTTCTGAAGGAGACTGCTATTAATCTCACTTGGCAGAGCTAAGCTAAAAAATAAGTAACTCACATTTTAAGGTAAGCTGATCCGTTAGAACATTTTACATGCCAGCTCTTAAGAATCTACTAAATAACTCTTGATTAAGCCAGTCATATGGATATAAACAGCATATGCATTTTTCTAAAAGAGATCCATGTTAATAAGATGCTAAAATGTTGCAGAAAACTTGTCATTTTCCCCAAACCCATAATTTTGTGAGAATCAAAAGGTGCACCCTCTTGCTGTAGACTTATGTCTCTACCAACATTTAAAACTGGTTTTCAAACTTGATTTGGGGAAATTTGTAGTTCACTGGAGACTTATTGATGAGTTCTCCATAAGAAAGGTGGCAAAGACTAAAAGACTCCCTAAGAGGTAGCTGGAGCTTTATTTATTATGCTTCATACTGCCAAATATTAATCACTCGATGAAGTGGTTAAAACATAAATCCACAGTTATGAATCCATAAGCCAATGGTCACAGCAGAAACATTAAAAGAGTAAAATAAAATATAAAATAACATAAATAATTATTGCTGGCCCAATATCTTATGCACATAAAGAACATAAAGCATCTCCCACCAGGACATAGAATAGGCTAGTTATACCTAAAGGAAGCAATCCTGAAGGAACCTTAGAGCCAAGCCATATTGGTTAAAACCAGCCCATAAACCTACTGAAAACCAAAGAAGTGTTCACAACAAAGCTGGCTACATCAGCTCTCAACTGCTAGCATGAGGACTCTTCCATTTTGTACGTATTGTGATTTCTGAGTAGTCTTCAAAGATATCCCATGTAAAGTACATTGTAGTAGTCTAGCCAGGTGGCACTGAGGCATGTGTTACTGTTGCCAGAGCCTCCTGCTCCAGGTAGGGTTCCAAGTTGTGCACCAGACAAGGGTGAGTGAAGGCTTCCCAGTCCCAGCTTCCATTTGCAAATCTAGCAATAGCTGTGAGTTCAGGATGACCCTAAAGTCACAGACCTGCTCTCTCAGCAGAGAGACTCCTGAACCAAAGTTAAATCCAGAGCAGACAGAAAGCCAGATAGTTTCTACAAACATCAACTCTGGATTGAATTTGAGCCTGTTTTGTCCCAGTCTCTTATAACCTCCAGGCACTATATTAAGGTTTCCACAGAATCTCCAGTCTGGCCCAAGATGGAGATGTATAACTGGGTATCACTGGCGTACTGATACCTCACCCCAAACTGATGGATAACTTATCCTAGTGGTTTCATAGGTGTTGAAAAGAGGACCTGTCAGTCATTCAAGGTAGACCAGGTCAGGAAACAAGCACCACAAGAAATACTTTGTTGTCATAGGTTATAGTAACAGAATCTTAAAAACCTGATAGCACTTCTCTTTCCCTTCTTCCCTACCAGAGAGAGTCAAAGCAGGCAAATCTTGAGTTTCTTTCTCATGCCTTCCTATTTTCCCAGTCAAGTTCATGTTTTCCTAATGGCTATTGCTACCTTTTTAAAATGTCATCTCTGCACAAGGGAGTTCCTATTGCGCTAACCTCTCCTCCCCGCCACAAACTGGCACTGCCAGCTTGAGGTGAAAGAGATCATTGTAGAACTGTGCTTCCAATTCCCCAATCTTTGCAGACAGTCCAGAAAGTTACCATGGTCAGCTGCTGCTACAACCAGGAGGAGTGCAATCCAGGTCTTAATGAAGGTCGTCCACCAAATTGACCTAAGATATTTATGTCCCATGTACAAGACTGAACCCTGATTGAAATCAGTCAAATAATCTGCTTTTTTCTATGACATTCTGTAACTGAAGCCTCACCATGTTCTCAACAGCCTTTCCTAGAAACAGAAGGCTGGAGATAAAATGAGTTGTCTAATGTAGCCAGATCTAGAGAAGACCTCTTCAGGAAGGTCTGCTAGATCATCTCCTTTAAGGCACCTAGTTTAACCATCTCTCCTAGAAAATCATTGATCATTTCCCAGATCTAGTCACTCAACCCCGCCCCCACAGTCAAAGGAGCCAAAAGGAGCATATATTTGAGTTACAGGCTAGAGAGCACCCTACTTTATTAGAGTTCATGGGCTGAAATGAATTTCAGATCACTGAACAAGATTTTGCCCCAGTTACAATTTCAGACATTGGCCAGGAATAGAAAAAACTTGAGAGAATTTGAGTGTCTTTATCAGCAAAGTGTTGTGCAGACTGGCAGTTCTTCCTGCTTATCTCTCCCTAATAGGAGCAGGTCATCTTGAATAGCACTGCTGAACTACAACCCAATAACACAATCAGAGAATTAATGATGCTTCACTGGCCTGATCTCCACAGTGTAAGCCCATGGGCAAGCTCTTACCCACAGTTGTGCTGGTTTTTTTCTATCAGCACTGCAGGCTTTACTTCTATTGCTTCATCTCCGAGAACCAACCAAGAAGCATCATGAGATAGGCAAACTGAGAATTGCTGCTGCAGGACAATCACATCAAGCCTTGTAGTCATCCCCTGACTCCTCAGCAAAACCAGGCACTTAATGAAACTCTCTGCAAGTTCTGGGGGAATCCAAAAGCTCCTGGCAGAATCTGTCTGGATTCAGAGAGTGCCTAGGGCAGACCACCCTCCCTGCAAAAGTCCTGAGTGGCAACAAATCTCATCTGAACAGAGAAGTCATTTGGCTAAATATTATGCCCTTCATTTTCAGATCACACATTTGATAGCATTCTCCTGTATACAGTAATGTGTAACACCTGCCCTGTAATGTTTAGGTGCGGCAGAGTGCTAGTCAAAGTTTTTGGGCACTCAGCTAGTTCATGGGAGGAAAGGATTAATACCCCTGAATATAATCCTACATTCATTTAGGTGAACAAGGGTTCCAGGTCAGATCAGACAAGCCTATGAGGAAAAGGTTTCCTTAAAATAAAAGAACTCAAAAACTATTGATCTAGAACAGTATCCTCTCCTACACATTCATTTCATCAAAAATAATTTTCTACAAAATTCTTTGACAAATAAAACCAACTAACTGCTCTGTCTTGTTTGCAGATAGCATGTTGGAGAAGTTGCTTATATCCAGTTTTTATACAGATTCTGTTCCAAATATAGTACATCATCCAAAAAGGAAAGGATCTCAGGATGCCCCTAGCCAAAACCGCTCATTAGTTCATTTGAAAATTTGGCCCTTGGACTAAACAAGAAGCTTCAAGAATTTAATGCAATCACACAAATCCCGGCTTTATGACTGTCTTAATGCATTGTTTTAGTGGAGATGGCTTCATCAACAAATCATTAAGACAGAGGAAGATGCCAATTACTTTTCAGGCAATTGTATTAGTCTGGTTTCTATGTGGGTTTAGACCTAAGCTGGATATTCTTTAGATAATTTTGGCCTGAAAATGAACCAAGAACTGTATGTCTTTCCTGTTCATCATACAGCTCTAACTACTGGAGCAACAGATCAGTAAGTATTGATGAATTGCAGGACTTGGTGGAAATATGAGCTACAATTCTAAAAATATAGCAAAAAATCCTACGAGAAACATCTTTCTAAATACAGATGTTGCAGCCATGGTATTAATTTCCCTTTTTAAACCTGAATAAGGAAAGTGGCCAGGTTTAATTGGCAACAGACAGCAGCAAAGTCAAATGTAAACATGATGTTTCTGTTCACATGGCTAGGCAACTATGAATGAATTATAATCAAGAAAAAAACGTGCCCTCATTTCTATGTTTAGTGCAGAAAAGCAATCTGTTCCAGTAATACACACAATTTAGAATTGCTGAGTATTATTAAAATATTGTTGCCAAGAATGTTACATGGATGTGTCCAAGTAGACAGCAGGAGTCAAGTTCAACTTTATCTTTTATCAACTTATCTTTATCTTTTACCTTTACTACTCGAATATGGCATTAAAATATAATCAAAGCGCTAATCCCTCTGGGAATAGGTGAAGACTCACCTTGCTGCTTTCTGAGTAAGCTCCACAGGAAAGTCAGGGCAAAGCAGCTGCAGTAAGCAGTGATATTCCTTGGCAGTTAGCAAGTCTGCAAGAAAAAGAAAAGGCATTAATTGTAAAGTGGATAGTCTCCCCACCATTCAGGCTGGACCATGGACTTCTTATAATCTTCACTTATTCTTAGGATACAGATAGTCCTTGTTTAGTTACCACAACTGGGATCAGCAACTTGGTTTTTAAGCGAAGCAGTCACGAACTGGGAAATCATGTGATTATGACCGTGCTTATGATTTTACTTCATCTTTCCTTTTTACCCACTCCCCCGCCCTTTGAAATGCTCATCTGGCCCTGGGATAAGTAGCAAGAAGGAATTAACATTTGTATTTACATTCATTGGAGAGGAAGAGATTACATGAGAGTAAGCAGGCACACAATGGGGAATACACCAGCTGCTTGCCTAGCACACTTGCAGCTCCCAGCCCTGAGCGTGGTCAGGGCTGCTAGTGCATTCCTTTCAATGTGTATTCCCCATTGTATGCCTGCTTATTCTTTTGCAATCCCTTCCTCCCCAATCCCTCCACTCTACAAGAGGGGGAAAAAGGAAAAAAAAGGGTCAAGCACAGGGCAACATGTATTGACTGTTATGGAGATCACATGACTGAGAGATGCTGTGAAGGTCATAAATGTGTGCCTTGGTTGCAAAGTTATTTTTTCAGTACCATCATAACTTTGAATGGTTGCTGCACAAGGCAGTCAGTAAGTAAGGCCTACATGTACTTCATATTAGCAGCACTTGGCTAACATTTCATTGTATTTAACATTTGTCTTATATAAGGCCCATATATTAGTAGGGAAGGTCAAAATGCACTCTAAAGATAGGGTGCATTATATGGAATGTGAAACATTCAGGAATTGGGAAAATTCTTAGGCATTATGAGATTAAACTTCCTGATTCAGAGATTACTAGTTGGGTAGAAAAATCATTCAATCCTATTTTCATTGTAATTCAGGACAAATAAGATTAGTCTACAGGATAGAGTAACTGTCAGATTTAGTGAGGTAATGTATTTGAGTGCTTTGAACACTTAACAAAAGCAATAAACAGAATGACCATTTCAGCAGAAATAATTGTCAGGAACTGGCAAGAAACAAGCCCTATGCACGTAGTGTTTCAAACACTTTTTTGTACACAGGATCATGTTTAACTTTTTAAAAAGCTCCAGTTTTTTGTGGTGTAATATTTACTTCCTTCACAGCCTATCCTCTTCTGCCTTCAGTCATACAATCCAAAGGCTACTTCTTTAGTCATACCTTTTCTCCTGCCATCACAACACTCTACAGTATGCCAAAAATATTGAAACTTCTGCAAAAAGAAATGTGCAGGACACTGATGCAAACTTTGGTTTGTTTTGAACAGTTACTCAGCACAGAAAGTGAGTAAGGAATTAATCCTGCACATACTTTTTTGGGAATAAACCTTCTGAAGAAACATACAGAATTGTGGTATAAATAGAATCTCTGATATAATTAGGAATTTTGCTCCAAAAGAAAAATACATCACTCAAAAAGTAACTGGGGGTGGGGAAAAAAGTCTTGAGACTTTTGCATGAAGAAAACACACAAATTACTCTTTCTAAAGAGCAACAGTCCCTTTGAGAAGGGCAATTGGAGTTGAAGATTTGGGGAGGAACAATGCTGATGTCATTTTCTCACTTCAGTGTTACCCCAGAAACCCAGAAACGCTTTTCGGTAAACTCATATTTAAATGCCTGTTTTCCTGGAGTTGGACAGCAATGGACAGGCAAGAAATTCAGTGTCAACCCAAGTTAAACCTAGATGTGTATGTACACATACATAAGCACGTACACACAGATCCAACTTGTCTTGCTGAAAACAATGTTCACTGTTTTAAAAAAAGCTATCATAGTAATCTATACATGTTTTCATGTAACACCTAGTTTGATCCTTTAAAACAAAGTAGCTTCAATCTGTTAAGAAATCACTGGTATGGGAACATTCACCACCACATGCTTGTAAAACCATCCAAGCAACATCTGGCAGCATTAGGAAAGGCAAACAAGATCTAGGGACATATATGAAGAAGTATGGCGAGTAAACCCACAAACATTATTACTTTGGCATCCAGTAAGGAAGCTGGATGGCTTCTTGGAATTGTATGTGCAAAACTGGTCACCATATTAAAGGAAGGCAGAGAGACAAGATCCAAAATATACAAGCTAGCCAACCAAATGAATCATTTCTTAAGAGACCTGCTTTGTGAAAAGATTGGCAAAGAAATGCCTCTGTGGTTCTTGGGGGGAGAAGCCAAAAGAGGTGAAGCTCAGGAACGTTTATGGGATGTAAAGAGAATGGAAACATACTTATGTCAAAAAGCTGTGCATGATTGCAAGTTCCCTGTCCAAAAGCTTGTGGACTGAAGTTAAAGAGAGGGCTGGCTGAACAGCAATAATTTTGCCATAGTTCTATATGCAAAAGAATGTAAAGAATGGAAGAAAAGCCAGTAGTAAAACTAGAGCCAAGAACAGGCAGGGAGTGAGGCCAAAGGGCACTAAATAGAAGGCTATAGTTAGAGCTCATTTGCTCAGTTACTTGTTACCCCTCTTTTGAGCATCTACTTTTCTGCTCCAATATTTAATTAATGCAGCTAGAATCAAAAGAGGCCCCTGCATGTTCTCAAACTAAGCACTGCCATGCATTTACAAAGCTACCGCTTTCTCTTTCTGATTGCAGTCCATTGTGCCTCACACAATGAAGCTACAGAAAATTCCTTGAGATTTAAGGGTGGGTAAAGGATCATACTAGCAAAAGATATCCTGGAAAGCTGCTGGGCATAAAGGATCTGGGATCCTTGCCTATATTTCAGTTGGGCATCATCACAGACATTTAATATTTTACAAAGTCTAAGCAAATTAGACTCAATTTGAGTTCTCATAATTTTCTAGCTGCTGTTACTACATGTTTAATCATATCCATAGGTAGGCAGAACTTTAAGTCAGCTTTCCCCATACTAGTGCTCCTCCAGATATGTTGGAATTCAGCTATCATAATCCTCTGCTAATGATGAAAAATCATGCTTGCTGAGGATTATAGGAACTGAAATCCTATATTTCTCTAGGGCACCTGGTTGGAGAAAAATGCTCTAGGTGTTTGAATAAGAGCTAGAATGCTCTAGGGATGCTGATAGCATTCTTTCTCCCCTTTATTTCTCCTTTCTTTTGTGGCAGAAGATAGATCCAAGTACAGATGTAGCTGTTCCTTCTTTATCCCATCTCTGCTCCTTTGAGTTTTTTTTACTGTAGTTTGCTCCAAGCCTCTGCACTGAGTTTTAAGAAACATATTTAGAGTTCCAATGACTGCACAAAAAAACCAAGACCAAGGAGCCACAAAACCTGACACCATCTCAAAAGAATCAAGAAAAAACAACTATGGGCTGAAGAAAAAAATTACAAAAACAGGTGTGATTCTTCACTAGTATACCCCTTAAGGCAGCTGTATGTATTTAGGTATTATTCTGTGTTGAACGTTAATTTTTGGAAACTGATACTTTATCAAAGTATTTTATTTTACCATTAATATCTTTTTTGTATTTCTGTTTTCAGATTTTATTTTCAATCTAGAGTGTACAATCCTTTTTATTGTCGGGAAAATGTACAGCAATCGACTCCTGGGGAGTACAAACATCATGTTCTTTTTTATGGAAGTGGAAAATATACACAAAATGTGTGCAAGCTGCAATATTACTGTAAGAAATTGTACGTTCTTTGAGTAGAGTATGCAAAAGTAAACCAGCAAGTAGACATGTAGTGGGGATGTGGCTGCACTTCCTTTTTTATGGCAAAGAAATAGTATCACATCAATAATGTTCCTTAAACTGAGAAGAGAACTGCATGCATCTGGCATTTACTTGGAGATCCTCACTACATCAGTTGTGATATGACGGACAGGAAGAAACTCTACAACATGAGTAATAAGAGGGAACAGGTAGCAGGAAGGAAAGATACTCATGTCACAAAGTCATCTACGGAAATGCAAGTGAATTCCAGATGGAAAAGGGAAAAAGTCCAGTAGTTACAAAACAGAATGATGGCCAGATGTTTTCCTTACACTTTTGGATCATTTCTTATCAGCCCATTGAGTGTCTGAATTGACTCACTGCCTGTACATTTCCACAGAGGGTGAAGAAACTGTGTTTGGGCTGTATTCTTATTAAAAACATACAATAAGTATATAATTTTTGCAGTGTGGTTTAAGGAATAATAATGCTTTTGGTGTGCCTATAGAAATCCTACACTTTCCACTAGGATCCTGGCTGATTTTACATCCCAGTTCTACTCTAAAGTGGAGTTTCTACATTATATATATCAAACACAATCCTCAATTCCATCTGATTACCTTACTGAAGCATATCTAATAAGTCAGCACATTTTGTAAAGCCAAGTGACATTCTCTGTGCATAAAAACAAAACAAAACAAAACAGGGAAATGTGATGAATCACACTTAGCTTTATATTTCAGTAGGAGCCACTATGGAAATAATGACAAGCCATAGCAGGACGTTTTTACTCTGTTGCATTTTACAACAAAGAAAAGCATACTATACTTGTAAAACATTTTACTATGTGAACACTCTAGGATAAAGACATCACTATTCATTCACTTTTTTTTTTAATGTGGACAAAGTACACAGCAATTTATAGAACAGCAAGTAAGTTCCATATGGAAAAATGAAAAGGTTCAATAGTTGCAAAACAGAAATATGCCAGATGTTTTCCTTAAATGTGCAGACCACGTCTGAAAATCTATCCATCTAAATCTATAATGATGTAAGTAGTATGACTTCACCATATTTAATGATGATAAATGAATTTGTACATTTTATTATCTATAGACAGATCTCAAGGTTGAATTCTTAACTTGAGGCAGAGTTTTACACTGAATACTAAGTCTTCAGTGTAATATCTGCTATTCTCTGTCTTTCAGAAAGAGAATGCATACTTCTAGCTAGAAGCCACCAATGTTATAGATTGTGTAAATCCATAATTCCTATTGTGTAATTCTGATCATTTTGTGGAGATGAATGCTTAATTGAAGGAAATAATACAGTAATAATAAAATAGTAAAATCACAATTCATCCACACATATACTATACCAAATACATAAGGTGACTGTTGAATATACTGTAAATAATGATTTATTAGGCTTCCAATGTTTTCTTTACTGGTAACATAGATGGAACATTTATGAAGCTTGGTCAGCGATCAGCAGTTCCCCAGCATTTTTCAAGGAAGCAAAATTGTGGGAGATACTCTACGGTTTCAGCTCAACAAAAGTTTCTTCATATTAGTCATCTGACAAAATATGTATTCCAGTATGGATAAACAATATCTAAGCAATACATCTTCCAGATATTGCTGAACTCCAACCTGCATCAGCCCCAGTCAATATGGGAGATGATGAGAAATAATAGAAATTGTAGCCAACAACATCTGGAGAGTTATATGTTGTCCATCCTTGAACTGGTATTATAAATCCCTGCTGAGACCTCCCCCCCCCACCTACCTTTCTCTATATGGAACAATATATATGGTTTTAAAACTAATCTACTTTATTATTATTAAATTTTTATCCTGCCTTTCTTTCCTTATTTATTTGTTTCTATCTCTCTCTCTCTCTCTCTCTATCTCTCTATCTGGTCAACTCAAGGCAACAAACATGCCTAATACTCCTGCCTCCTATTTTTCCCACAACAACCCTGTGAGGTGGGTTGGGCTGAGAGAGTTACTGACCGAAAGTCAACCAGCCAGCTTTCATGCCTAACAGAGGCCTAGAACTCACAGTCCCCAAGTTTCTAGGCCAACAGCTTAACCTCTACACCAAACTGGCTCTCAACCAATCTAACAGTTCTTTACTCATAATCAAGTGGTTACACCTGCAAGCACTTTTGTCATGAAAAGTCCAATCCCACTAGAAAAGCATAGTCTTTTAAGTAAACTTCTGACTGACTACTTTAAATATCAGAGATAGAGTCCAAATCACCATAAGGTAGGAGACCCATTTCTAATGGTTTCAAATGCCTATCAAAATGTGAGTTATAGTCCAAATCCTCCCTCTTTCATAACAAGATGACCAAATAAATAAAAACCTTTCTGCATGGAATTTTGCAAGCAAATATAACTAGCTGAGATACACTGAAGGTGCTGTGTTAGTGAAGTCTTGAAGTCTTGTGTAATTTTGTTGTCCTTTTATTATTTTTTCCATGAGTAGGGGTGTGTGCATATGTATAGCATTTTTGAGACATACCCACATCCAAGAGCGGGACATCTAGATTTGCTGAGGCTAAGTAGAGTCTGATTTGTAACAGCCTCTCTCAATATTTTTCAGGGAAATCCTTACACAAAGGGGATTCACAGTCACAACTCCTCTATTGCAGCCTAACTCATTCATTCATTCATTTGAATGTATTAGCTGCCCAACTCCAATGCACACCCATTGCCAGAAGAAGATGGTCGTATAAGTAGCATAACACAGGGGAGAGGGCACAGCTCCTGAGATCATAGTTTGCTGCTGTCTTCTTTCCAAATAGGAACTGGCTTAAGCAGAATAACTGACAAAAGGGGAGAGTGGCAATCCAAGGAGAATAAAGAGAAGTTAGGGAGCACCTCTACCATGTACAAGTTTCATTCTCGGGGCCAGACAAATGACATACTGTACAAGAGTCTTGAAGGAACTTGTGAATGTAAACTCAGAGCTGGGATCTTTTAGAAATCATGGAGGCCAGACGTAATGCCAGAGGACTGGAGAATGGCAAATATTGTTCCTCTCCATAAAAAGGGGAAAAAAGTCACCCAGGTAATTACAAACCTGTCAGCTTGAGATTTATATTGGGCAAAATTTTTAAACAGATGATTAAGCAGGATTTGCAAATATTTAGAAAAGAATGCATTGCTTGGCAGAAGCTAGCATGGGGTTATCAAGAATCAGTCACGCCCAAACCAACTACCAAATTTTATTAAAAGCATAAGCTTTTGTGAGCTACAGCTTACTTCATCTGATGCATAGAATGGCTAAACTGATGCAGGATTTAAGTTGTGATGAGGTGGGGGCCTTTTTTCCTCCTCTCCTCATTCCAATTTAAATCTTAGATTGATTAATCACTCCATGCATTTGGTGAAGTGAACTATAAGTCACAAAACCTTATGCCTTTCAATAAAATCTGCTGGTTTGAAAAAGTGCTACCAGACTCTGCTAGTATAAAGTATAATTTTTTGACTCATTTGTTTAATTGGTTCTTTTTATCTACTTTTAGGACTTGGGTGGAGAACAGATCATATTTTGGGTCAATTTATGTAGAAATATTGAAAATTCAAAAGGGTTCCCAAACTTTTTTGCACCACTGTAACAATGGCTTTAAATTACAAGAAACTAGGTTTCAGTTGGATATCAGGAAAACTTTGTAATTGTATGAACTTTTAATAATGGAATAGACTGCCTGGGAAGTGGTGAACTTGCTTTCACTGGAAGTATTTAAACAAAGGCTGAATGGCTATCTTTTGGAGATGCTGTTGTGGATTTCTGCCATGGGCAGGGGATTGGATTAGATGTTCTCAAAGCCTTACATATTATGATTCTATATAGTATAAGGTAGTATAAAAGTTTCACCTCTTTATATCACAGTATCTAACATCAGAGCACATATGCCAATTATAGCCAGTGGGCATGACAGTATTGACAAATAGCTCTCAAAATGACAAATTATTCTTGCTGATAGTAGAAGGACTGAGATGGAATTCCATGAAGTAAATCTAGGTGACTGGTTTTAGAAACTAAGAATTTAAGGAAGCTTGTTAGTCCCTTCAATGTTCATTTAACTATGTTCCAGACATTTAAAAAAATGTAGACATTTTATATCTTCACTTCTTATCATATTGGAAATTCATATCTATCAAGATGAAAGTTGCAGCCAACTGCCATTACCCTCAAGAGGATGGAGACTAAATTTATACACTTTCTCTTTTACCTCAAGAAGTCTTGTCAAATTAGAAGTCTAGTTTAAGGAACAAACAAGAACGACTCATTGCCACACCCTTTGTTCTATCTTCTCTCTTCTTCCTTCACTTAGACATACACTCAATCAACCCAATGCTGTGTTAGTATCTCATGCGGATTCCTACTTTGTCTGTTGGTAGCTGCAGATACCAACCCTGAGGCTACTGGGATCCTTTTTATTCCCATGCCCTTACCAGTTTCTGGAGAACGCTATCAAAATTCAGCCATGTCATCAAGAAATACTATCATAAATCACCCAATACACGATTGCTACTATCTTTGGGCAATGTCTGCCATTTGCTGTGATTGCTGCTTTCCAGTTAACTACAATGAAGGCCCAGTTCTGAAAAAGCAATTGCCTGTTCACCTATCTAAGCTGCCAAGGGCTGCTCGGAATAAACAAAAGTCACTGGCTACATGACCGCACTGATTCTTCCTGTCTCTAGGATACTCAGGCCACAGGCCAGGCCACAGTCAAGTCAACAGTCCTCACAGCCATTCCTCAAGGAAGGCAATGGCGGGGCACAAAAAGATACTAGTCACAATAAATAGAACTTTTTTGTAATTCATCTGTACCACAAATTACCATTTTTAAACACATTATATTAAAAAGGCCACACATGTGACCCATATAATAGGCAGTCAGAATGGTAGAATACCATTCAAGCCTTTAATGCCACCCATGAACTCCAAGAAGCTTGAAGTCAAATTGGTAGAGTGAAGTTGGAGAACAGAGATTTCCTTACAGTATTTTAAAAACTATTTATTTTCCCATCATGAAGCACAAATTATTCAAATCAACCACAGAAGTGCTGTTTGAACAAAAGGTCAGAAGAAACCCAACATGTTTAATTTGCAGTCTTCTGTGCAGAGCCCAAATTATGCTTCTTTTTTCATACTGGCCTCTGAACTTTGGAAGATCTACCATAACCTCAATGTTTGTAAAATGCATGCTTTCTCCCAAGAAGTAACTACATGATAAAGGCAAATACATTTAACAAAGCATGTTTGTTAATTTGAAAGTGAAGCAGAAAAACAGTAAAAGTGAGGTGTTCAATCTATTTCCTCCTTCACATCACCCAGTCTTCACATGTGATTTCATGTCCGGCTTTGCACAGAAGTTACCTTGTCCAAATCTAATGTATATCAACTGATAATGGGAGCTTATCAGTAGTTTTAATCAGTGACATCATCAAAGTAAACAATTAAAGTCCACATGATGCAGACATCATCAGATCATGACCCTACCAAATATGGCATGTTACCTAATCCCATCAGGAAAACATCCCTATGTCATGAGCCCTCTATCAGACATGTCATGTTACTTAATCTCATCAAGAAAAGGCTGCAGAGTTTAAGTGGAAACTTATACACACACTCTTACACACATATACACCACCTTAAATCCTCTGGTATGTGGACAGCTTGGCTGATGTTATTTGGGGCTGCAACAGCACTTGTCACTGCAGCATCTGGGCTGCCCTGACACTGTAAACTTTCAGCTGTTGCTACCCCAGACCCACTTACAACCACACCTTTCAGACCCTATCTCTTCCAGACTCTGAGAGCTCAATCCTAGAAGTATGTTCAGGTTTGGTGACAAGCTCAGTTTGTAAAATGTATTTAATGTTTAATGAATTGAACGTTTTACATGAAATGCATTTAACGTTTTACTCTGAGGACAAAAAATGACCAAATGGTAAAATAATCTGTAAAAGCAATAAGGGTTGCATGAGGCCGCAACCTGAATTTTTGAGAAGATGCTAGGATAGGCATAATGGGAAGTCACAGTTTCTTACACAGACAGATGCAGTGAAGAGCAATGTGATATTGTTTATCTGCTGGGTTGTCTGTGGAACAACATAATCATGGAGGTATTCTTCCCTGGGGTGTCTCAGCTTGCTTTTTCCATCTGTAGTAGATATGGGGGCATTGTCAGCATGATACATATTCATACTTCTCAGCAGTGTTGCCTAAACTAGAGAAATTCTCCTTCATTTTATTTCTTCTCAAACTTCTCCTTGAGTGTTAAGTACTGTGAAATCATTATTGCTCTGCTCATTTTTTTTTTTTACAAAAAGTTATTTTCTCATAGTTATTCTGTATGCGTTAAGAACTTTAAAACCCCAGTATAAATGCATTTAAATAATCTACTAGTATATACATTTCAGAAAAACTGATTAAATTGTTACATACAGCAATTGTTACTACACCTTTCAGGGAAATATTAATATATTTTTTTAAAATAAATATATTGGCTTATAGATATAAAATACATATTTTTATATTCTTTCACAGCTGATATTGGAAACTCCTTTGGAGTTTCTTGGTCAATGTTGGAAACAGAATATTAGATTAAACAGAATCTTAGCTTGATCCATCATAACTCTAGGTTGATATCAGAAAACTGGTCGATACTTGATTGCATCGATACCAGAAAACTTTGCAATTTTATGTCTCAATAAGTACAGAAATTAAATTAAAGAAATTAAAACCTGTCTAAGCATACAAATGACAGAAAGAGTCACAAGCAGCAAGACATTGTAACAAAACATAGTCAAAGAAGGTTGATTTTAGACTTTGGAAAATAGCTAATATTGAGAGAAGGGTTAATTTTAAGGCATCTGAGGTTTCTTTTTATATTTTGATTTGGCAATCCAAGCTGTCCAATCATGCATCAACTCTTCCACTTAAGCGAGTAGCAATCATTATAGATATGACAAGATTTCTGAGAAAGGAAATACAGTATCTGTCACTCTGTAAGATGTCCTGATGACAGTGGGATTTTCATCCATCACTTTGGTGTTTGAGCGTGGCAATTACTTTTAATGGTCCACCACTCTGGATGGGACTGCAATCAGTCAATCTCTCCATCTAAAACATTTCTTAGCAAGTCAGTCCATTCTCTCTTTCCTTTTAATTCTGCATCATATATAATAACTGAAAGGAAAAGAAACATGTAAGCAAGTAACAGATGAAATGAGCGGTTCCTTTTGTTCCCTTGTCAAGTCTTTTTCTAACTGGTTAGAGATAGAAATTATCTTGTTTATATATTCCTTGTGCTTTGAAAGACTAGAAGACAGACAAGTGCATAAGAATAAGAACTTTCTTCATTATACATTTGTATTCGTCCTTTTACCTCATCCTTCATGTCCAAGCTGTTCAAAGAATTCGAGAGATGGATGAGAAAGAAGGCTGACAAACAGAGTAGCCAGAAAACTCCTTCAAGGAGCTAACAGTTTCTGACCAGTATTAACAACAAAGTAAAGAAAGAAAGAAAAAATATTTTTAAAGAGGATGGAAAGTATGGTAGAAACGTCTGACCTGATTCCAAGACTATATATTCATAGGAGCATTTGCAGCATATCCCATGGATAAAAACCTGACATCTGAAGCAAATCTGACCACTATGGTTTGGCAAAAAGATAACTATTGTTGTTCAAGGACACTTAGGGCAAGAGCTTAATAATCATTATGTGCAGTAGTTGTATCATGAAGCTTCCTATAGCCCTTGAGAATGGAGACCACTAGTTTGGAACAGCACCCCTGGGCTGATATGAAATTAGGAGGTCTCACACTGCACAGAACAATATTTTCCTACACAGTCAAGGAAATTAATATCTCCCAGACCAACGATAAATCTTGAATCAACATCCATTTGAAATAAAACCAAAAGATTATGCAAGAACCACGGCAATAAAAAAAACAAAAACCTTAAGGCTAATACAACATTATTTTCATACATACCATTATACAAATATCTTGTTTTATGTATAGTAGCTGGGTTGGATTCTAGTCAGAAAAAAATGGCACTGGAGAAATGAAGCACCTGATTCTCAAATGTTTGTGGGGATGGGATTCCAATAGAGAAATAAGCTCTACAAAAAATATTTGTAGCCAATTTTTATAACTATTTATTCACTTACACATACATACATATAATTTATATGGTTGTCCATCTAGCTGCAGCAACTCTGGGCAGCTAACAGTATTTAAAAACAAGATCCAAAACAATTAAAAACAAGTATAATAAACAATATACAAAGCACCAGAGGGCCAAATAAATTCCTTCCATCTCACAAACAGCCAAAAAACCATCAATAGGCCTCACTTAACCACCTGGCCCCAGTGCTTGGGGGAAAAGTCAGGTCTTTAAAAACTTACGGAAGGCCAGCAGGGTCGGGCAACAATTATAAGGGCTATAAACTACAACATTAACTGGCATGCCCAGCAGCATGAATACCAGCATGCTCTGGAAGGGGAAATCAACCAAATGTCCAAGGAAATTATCTTTTCTGTGGAAATTTCCTTGACTTCTATCCTGTGATCATTCTCTCTTCACAAAATAGTACAAGTACAGTCTTCCCCTTTAATATAAAAACCTCAAGTGAGTTTTTCTCTGGACTCCTCAGTAGCTTTATGCAATTCCCCCTTTTCCTTGTTAATCATGAGAATCAGTGATACATCTGGCATCACTGAAAACAGCAGAGCGCTATGAAGACACCAAATGTAACTCCTCTAAAACACCATGGCAAGCATTGTCACAAAAACCTCATTTGTAAATTAATGGGGGACCTTATTTTTTACCACGTAGGATTATCTGGAACGAGTTCTACTCTTGCTGAAAAATATTAAAATGGACTGCTTTCCCACCATTTGGTAGAAATTAATATGAACTTTTATAGCCTCCCTCAGTAATATTTTGCTCAGCTTTGAAGAGCTGGCTCTTCCCACAAGCACTGGAGTACAGTGAGGCTGGAGCCCAGTAAAGCTGAATGCTGATGGGGGGACGGTGGCTGGGGGATGTTGCTTTTGGGGTACCAGGAGTTTTTGTAATGGTTTTTATGGTTTGTTTTTTTATTGCTATTTGTAAGCCATCCAGAGTTATGGCGCATAATATGGGCAGCTATGTAAGTGTTATAAGTGGGGCAGCTATTGTAAGTCTTATAAATAAATACAGATTTAATTGTCATTTTATTTGCTGGCATACTAGTTTGAAAATGAATGAGCGCAGGACTAAACAAAAATATTTTGGGCAAGCTGTCCTTGCTCTATGAGTGGTTTTGAATTAGTAGCATTGGCAACAGGGAAGAAAGTTAGTTTAAATAATTTTTTTGTCCTCTCTTAACCCAGAGCGCAGGATGGAATAATGGCTTTGTTATTAGAAGGCAGATTCCATTTGGATACTAGGAAAAAAACTTCCTAACAATAAGAACATTTTGATAGTGGAATGAATTACTTAGGGAACTTGTGAGGCTCACTCTACTGCATATATATCAGCAGAAGCTACTTCAGTTTGGATTCCTGGAAAGAAGAGGAAGTTGGACTGAATGGTATTCTTGGTGGGCCTACAGTTATGAAACTTTCTCCTTGATTATTTCCAACAGGCTTCCTCTTTTCTTTCTCTCAGGAAGTTTAGCGTAAACTTTTTTTTTTATTCAAACAGACATTTCTAATCATTCTGGGAATTTTTTTTAAAGATGGTATGCAAATTTCATTCTTCATGAGGTAGAAGAAGAAACAGTGTCAGCTACTCTGAACCTAATTCTGACCACATACAGATAGTCCTCAGTTTATGACCACTTGTTCAGGGTCCATTCAAACGTGTGACAGCACTGAACGAGTGGTACTTATGATCGGTCCTTGGAGTTCCGGCTGTTGCAGCATCCCTGTGATCACATGATCACAATCTGAGAATCCAGCACCAGCTTGTAATTACGATGTCGTGGTGTCTTGCAGTCACCATTTGCTACTTTCTTTGATGGCTTCTGACAAGCAAAGTCAATTGGGAAACCAGCAGGAGGTTGCAAATGGTGACCACGTGACACTCCCGTTTAATGACCTGCTGTGATTTGCTTAACGATGGCAACCGGGACTGCTGGAATTGCCGTCACTAAGCGACACAGTCATGTGACATCGTGCTTTACAACCATGTCACTTAGCGATGGAAATTCTGGTCCCAATTGCCGTCATAAAGCGAGGACTACCTGTAGAAGAATTGGTTGACAAATGAACTAGAGGCACTTCAGTCTAATAGTTTCAATTAGTTGAACCACCTCATAGAAAAAGTGCTCACAGATGATTTGTACAGTAACCTGGAGGAAAGCGTTGAGTGGGATTCCTTAGAGCTTAGTCCTCAGCCCTGTGCTATTCAGCATCTTTATAAATGACCTAGACCAGTGTTTCTTAAACTGTTTTTCTCAGGACCCCTTCCCATTTTTAAAAATTATGGAGGACCCCAAAAAAACTTTTGTTTGTATGGGTTATATTTATTGATATTTACCGTATTAAAAATTAAAATTGATGTGTTCACTGCCACTATCATTTTTCATAATTGTTTGATGAGGTTTTAATATTGTATTACTGTATTTTTCAACATAGGCTGGCAAATAATTTTGATTTTGTGGACCCCTAAGTGGGTCTTGGGGAGCCCCAGAGTCCTATGATCACACTTTAAGAAACACTGACCTAGAGGACAGAATTGAAGTGATACTTACTAAACAAGCCAGTGATACCAAGGTACACGGCATGGCTAACAAAAATCACAATTCCAAATGACTTGGACAACCTTGAACAGTGTCAAATCATGATGTTCAACAGTAAAAAATGGAAGATTTGGCTCAGAGTATATGACAAGGATCTATGATAAGAGTCCCCTGGAGTACAAACTGAACATGAGCAAAAAATGTGGTAGTAGCAATGAAGACTGCAGGAAGGAAGGAAGGAACAAAAAGGACAGCCAATTTGTTTGTCTCTTCTCCTTCCAGTGCACTTCATCACTAACTCAGTCACTCTCTTTTTGGGGAGAGGAAGTATGACTTTCTACAGGGAGGCAGGATCCATACAGCTATTTAAACACACTGAAGGGCTCTATGTGCCCAGTGTAATTTTTGTCTTTTTTCATTAAACAGCAGGTTACCATCCTGCATCACAAACTGAAGTTCCTATAACACTTTATTTATCAAACTGATTTGCCATGCAGCAACCAAGATTTCCTAGTCTGTTTACATTAGATGAAGAAAAGGAAGAAGCAAGCTTCCTCTGCACATGCAAAACCTATATTGGGTAAAGCAGCCTTTTACAGAAATTAACAGTTCGAAATCTAACAAGAGATGTGTTCCACAATGGCTGAAAAAGAATTATCACAGCCATAAGTTAGAAAGTAAAATTCTTTATATTGAAA
Source organism: Liasis olivaceus (assembly GCA_030867105.1). Classification (NCBI taxonomy): domain Eukaryota; kingdom Metazoa; phylum Chordata; class Lepidosauria; order Squamata; family Pythonidae; genus Liasis; species Liasis olivaceus. Next base: position 69,675,524 of record CM061349.1, read on the forward strand.
TTTGGCAATTGGGTTCTGAAAGTAAGGATACAGTGTCATATATTTTCCCTCATATATAAGGGAAAAATTAGTTAAAAACCAATTAATCCCCTTTTATGGAAACCCCTAATTAATTTTTTTAAAATCAGAATAATAATGCTAGGACTTCTATTATGTTCATCTGAAAGCATCAAAAACATGTAATGTATGAACACAGTAAGATGTTATGGGCTGACTGATTGACTCATCTAATTTGATTTATACTCTACTGCAATAAAAAAAACACTTTGTGATTCACATATATCAATTGAAATACAGTACAATTTAAAAATCCATGGTAAAATGTTTTGAGGAACAAGCTGGACAAAACAATGTGACCAGATATTTTCTTTTCTATCAGAGTGCCTGGTAATTCAAGAGCTGCCTAAAAAGACATTTGATGTTTATGTATTTGGTACAACACAAAAAACATTAAGACATAGACCCCACTCTATTGGTCTTTCTTGTATTTAAAATAATTATGCCAAAGCCAAACCAGAGAGATTATTATATCTGTCTGGCACTGCCGTAAGCTGAAACTTTATACATCATTCTGTAGATAGTAAAATGATGTCATTTCCATATCCTCTGAAATGATAACAGTATGGAAAAAGAAACAGCTCCCCCATATAAGGGAAACAATTTCTGTTTTTCACACAATGTCACTGAAAAAGAAGATCAATGCGAATCATGAGGCTGGTAAGTATATAAGCTTAGCTCAAATGCCATCTTGTGTTTTGGCATAATTAAGTTAAAAACAAGAAATACAGATAGGTATTCCACTTGATCAGCTTCTGACTTTTTCCCAGTAACTATTATGCCACCACCTTCAGAAGTTAATTTTACTGCAGACTCCATATTAGTCATTCACAATGTGATTTGTGGGGAAGATAATATAAGAATAATTCAACTAAATAACATAATTTGATTGATTATGTGCCATCAAGTTGGTGTTGACTCTTAGCAACCACCTAGAGAGATTTTCTCCAGGACAATCTGTCCCCAGCCAAGTCCTCCAGTCTTCCAACAGTGTACCCATTGTTGCTGTAATTGAGTCCATCCACCTTCTACCTTTCCTAACATTATTTTTTTATATATATATTTTTAAATTCCACCTTTATTATTTTTATAAATAACTCAAGGCAGCGAACATACCTAATACTCCTCGCTCCTCCTATTTCCCCACAACAACAAACCTGTAAGGTGAGTTGGGCCGAGAGAGAGTGACTGGTCCAAAGTCACCCAGCCAGCTTTCATGCCTAAGGCAGGACTAGAACTCACAGTCTCCTGCTTTCTAGACTTATAGACTTCACAAGAGAGCTAGATCTTCGCATAATGTGTTCAGAGTAGGGTAATTTGAGCCTGGTCATTTGTGCCTTGAATGGGAACTCTGGATTGTTTTATGATCCATTTGTTTGGGGTTTTTTGGCTATTTATGGTATTCTCAGGAGTCTTCTTCAACACTAAAGTTCAAAATGTTGATGAAGATTCTCAGTCATCCAGGTGGAATTATCTGGAGGTTGAGTCATGGCAACGGGATTTCTTTTCTTTTGGTTTGATACGTTTCGCTGCTTGTCCAAGCGGCTTCTTCAGTCTAGAAGAAGCCGCTCGGATAAGCAGTGAAATGTATCAAACCAAAAGAAAAGAAGTCCAGTTGCCATGACTCAGCCTCCAGACTAAGGTTCAAAATCGTCAATACTCCTTCCTTCCTATCCTGCTTCTTCAAAAACCAAATTTTGCTTCTATAGAAGAGAATGGAGAAAACCATTGCCTGCACCATTCTGATCTTTGTAGGTATAGATATGTCCCAACATCTGAATATCTTTTCTAAGGCTTTCATGGCTACTACACCAAGTGCTAATCAGAGGCATCTTTCTTGACTGCTGGTACTTTTACTGTTGATAGTTAGTCCTATCGAGGCAGAGCTACCTGCCACTTCAGTATATTTACTGTTAATTCTAAGGATGGCTGTTGTACCTGTTGTCATTAGTTAATCTTCTTTATATTTAATTTTAGCCCCATCTTTTCACTGTGCTCCTTCCTTTTCTTACTAGAGCTTGCAGATCAATTACAGTTTCAGGTATCAAAAGTAGTGTCATCAACATAGTGTAGGTTATTGATGTTTCTTCCTCCAATTTTAAAACCACACTCCTCTTCTTCCAATCCAGCCTTCTTCAATATATATTCTACATAGAGGTTGAATAAATAAGGAGAAAGTGTACAGCCTTGCCTCACTCTTTTGCCAACTTGGAGCAAGTCTGTTTTGCCATGTGGCTTCCTGACCTGTATAAAGCTGTTACATGAGGACTATGAGATGTTCTGGAATTTCCATTTCTCTAAGCATGTTCCACAGCTTGACATAATCAACACAGTCAAAGTAATCCATGAAGCAAATATTGCATTCTTTTTTTATATATTTTTTAGCTTCTTCAATTATGTAGCATGCATCAGCAATAATATCTCTAGTTCCTCAGCCTTTTTTGAAGCCAGTTTGAACATCAGGCATTTCATTTTGCATGTAGGGCTCTAATCTGTTCTGGATGACCCTCAGTATTATTTTGCTATCATGTGAAATTAAGGATATTGTATGATAGTTTGGACGTATTATTAAGTCTGCTTTCTTTGGTACTGGTATGTGCACTGACTTCTTCCAATCTGTGTTGTTCTCCTGATTTGCTGGCATAGCTTGGTTAGAACTTTTACAGATTCTTCTGTTGCTTGCCTTATTTCTGTCAGTAAAGGTAATCTACTAGAAAGAAACTGATACTGAATTTTGAGGATCTTGATCAGCAGAAAATAAATTAATAGAATTAATCTGAATGATGTGTGGGGGCAAATTAAGAACGTTTGGGTTATTTTCATGACAACATTCAACATTAATATACAGATTTAAGGGAATAAATAAGGGGAAATTCAACAGACCACTTTTAGAAAGTATAGGTGTGAGTAAACACAGTTTCTTACATGGGATGATTTAAAAGCACAATAAAATTGTCTAACTAGTGCATAATTTCCAGTCAGTTTTACAACCCTTTCAAACACCTTTTTAAATCTGCCAGTAGAATGCTCCATCTACTGGTCAATTTGATGACACCAAAGCTGTCTTATTTGTTCCTTCACCCTCTTTCATCATATTCCCTACCAAAACAAAAAAACTACGAAAGAATTCACAGCTGAGCTGCAAAAGTCCCTCTGAAATCCCTGATGATAGAACAGTTACTGACATTCTTCTGCTATCAAGAATTTCTGTTTCCATTGGAAGGCTTTCTGACCACACGCCTGTTTCCCATTCTAGCCTCAGCTTCAGCATTTTACTTCCATCTGAAACCAGGGTATTATTTGCCATCCATTTTCTTTCTTTCTCTTCCCCAAGAATGATTTAAGCTTCTGATCATGGAGCTACCATGTCCTGGTGTTTATGTATACATTTTTTCAGACTGCTTTCCTTTGCTCACCTACTGCCACTTCTCCCAGAAAAACTCTTAAAAACAGGTTCAAACACCATGCTATAATGTTCACTGAAGCAGACTTCTGAATCCATGTTGGCTGTGAAATCATCATGGAGCTACAAATGCCATTTGTTTACATATTTTCAATAGACTTTTCCCCAGCACTACCTCTCATTAAGGTTTTTGCTTCTGCAAACCACCAAGATATATGTAAACAAACAGATGAATTCAGGATGAGGAAGGATGAAGGGTTGTCTATATATTCACAGTGTGATACACTGGGGAAACAACCAATAGGTGGGCACAAAGGATATTGTGCTATTAGACTGCTTGGAGGCAGCTATGATGAACAGTGATTGGTTGACATTCTTGGCAAGCTTCAGACTTATACAAATGCCAACAATATTCACTATTACTGCATCATGAAATTCAGCACAGGTGTGAAAAGGGTAAGGTATACTCCGCAATATTCTGAAACTATTTAAATGTACACTGAAAAGGTTGGAAAATGGATGGGCTGATAGTCTTGAAACCCTCATAGAAACTGACTGGGGTCTGACTGAAGAGAAACTGGATCTACCAGCCAGCCCAGATTCTAAACATCAATGCCTAACTGGCCCTTGTGTTTCCATAATGCCATGCCTTGATTTGAGCTAGAGCAGTTTAAGGTTTTTTTAAAAAATATAATAGATTTTAAAAGTACAAACAAATGTTTCACCAAATCTAACAATGCACTATTAAGAGCTGGGGGAAAGAAGACAGACAGTTCACCTGAAGAATGGGATTGAGGAAGGGTGGGAACAGAGAAAGTATCACAGCTTGATCAGAGGCTAGTATGCATGTAGCTTGTGAGCTAAAAGGATAAGTCTCCTATAGGAAAAAAAGTCCACACTGAATCGTGTTTGTTTGTACCTATTTATATATCTAGCTCATACAGACATAAACTGAGAATCCAATTATTTTAATAGGAATCCTTTTTAAAAACTTTTCTGTAATTTTTTTTCCTAAAACTGTGCAACAATGTTAGATATACATGCTAATGATGATGCTATTATGCAGTCCCCTCACTTTGCTCCTGAATAAAGAAAAAGCCAAGTTCTACTCGTTTATTATATTTACATCCCACTATTCTTCCTGGAGCTCAAGGTAGTACACACAGTAGTCCAATTTCCCAATTTTTTCCCACAGCCTTATGAGGGTAGGATTCAGTTGAGAGAGTGTGACTGGCCCAACATTACTATGTAAGTATCCATGGATTTGAACTGGGGTCTCCCCAATCCTAGTCCCAAATACAATTACTTGAAAAACATCTCCATAGCTAACTGTAAATTGTAAGTTTGTGATTATGCAATTTACTAAATTCATAGTTTAATCAAAAAGTATCATACAGCAAGGGAAAAGGAATAGCAGCAATGTTTTGACCTTTTTTTTTAAAGTCAAGGAATGGAAACTGTATAGGTTAAATGTTGTATGATACTGATGTATTTATTTTTCAGTACAGTCTTCAGTCCAGTGGTTTTGAAGAAATGATATAATTCTTTGGGGAAAAAATCAATAATTCTTTATTTAAAAGATCAGAAGTGGCAAGCAACCAAGCTGCAAAAATGACATGACCACAACTAGCAATCTTTGTTTGCAATGTATGAAGTACAGTGACTTAATAATAAGGTTTAATATGATTAGTTAATATTTGGTTTGGCTGACTGGATGTTCATAAGTATGTGCAACACAGAAATCTCATAGCAGACATGCAGGGGTTCTCAGGAGACAAGATTAAAAAGAAAAAGTTTATTTTAAAAATAGTTCCAAATGTTAGCATCTAAGAACAAAATATTAGAAATCCATTGCCAGCCAAAATAAATTGAAGGACAACAATCTGATTCAATGGCATTGTTTCAAATGCTTGCATATGAGTATGCAAACTGGCATGGGAATATTATGGTCCTTAAGCGTCTAAGGAATTACCTCTGAGTATTTAGCATGATTTTCGAAGCTATATTTTTAAGTGGTGCTTCCATTTTAATATTCTGTAGTAAGGATGAGATTAACAAAAAATGTTTATTACTGAGCACCAACTTCTTTTACTGTGAACAGAATGGAATACACTATGCAGCACTGCTGATTATCGACCCCAATCTGCATTTAATACTCGGATTCAAGTGCCAGGATATCTGGGAACGTGATCTACTAAAGAGACATAAAAGAATTGGAGGGAAAAATGACTGCTTCTATGTGCAGAATGTAAGTGGATAAGGCAAATTCAGCAGTGAGCATTCAGAAACTGATTGAGACATCCTATCAAGCTTTACATTGGCTGCATAGCCTCTCTTCCAAAGATTTCCTGACCTCAGCCAGCATTCCTCATTAGCATCTGTTAAAGCTGCATTAGAGAGAAGGCTCAATGTAACACTACATGATACTGCATCTAAGAGTGCTCCTGTTTCAGTCTCTGTAATGAGTAAAGGATGAAAAGCAATATTTTTTCTTCCTCTGGAGCTCAGTGAGGAAAGTTCCAGGCCTGCCACACACAACTTCTTTAATAATACAACCCAGTTCCTTTGATTCCAGGAACATGGTGAAGAATAAACAACCTATTAATCTGAGTTTTCTAGTTTGCTTCAAAGAACAAAGCAGCAGTGAATAACCCTCTTGGCTAAACCAAATGTACTGAAATACAAAGTCGCTTCTCTCCCCCACCCCCCACCTTTTTGCAGAATTACTCACAGGAAAATAAAACAGAAATGGCTTTAATGATGGCTGCTCAGTTACAACAGAGGGTGCAAAGTAGCCTGAACAGAGCTTTTTTTGTGTTTTCACATGAAAGCACTTTGATATAACCGGATACACTCAAGCCAATTATGAAAGGTGCAATGCTATCCAACCCAAGGAGTGAGAATCATCAACTTAGCCAGTTCTCATTACAGTGTCACCAGCTACTGAGGGAAGCAGCAATAGTTGTATGTGCCTCACATTCTTAAGGTTTTATTTAACTTGGATGACTTTGCGATGGCCTGCAAATGAAGTATACAGTTGGCATTCTGCTAATACAAGAGTATGTGTTTTGTTCACTGTTGTGCCCCCAAAAGCAAAGCTAGCTGAAGGTCGGTAACTATTAAACTATACTAAAATACATTTGTGGTGAACACATGTGCTGTTTATTAGTGTGGAATACCCAAAGTTTGTTGTCCTTGGGCACAACAGCACACCATCTTGTTTCCATCAATGATTTAGAAAGTAAGTGCACTTGAAAAGAAGAGTACAAACAATTCCGTATGCCCAAATCAATTTCAACATAATTGAAAACAAGATATCAGAAGATTGCAACTGACAGAGCAGTAGGATGCTTTCTTATGCACACTACATTGACAATAAGGGCCTCCACTCATGGCATTTGTGCTGCTCCCCATTCAGCTCTGCATCTTCATGTCCAGGTTCCCACTGGGAGCAGAACCAATTAACTTGTGATTTCTGATGCATCACAGATGGGATCACACAATGGAGCTTTGGAACTAGTGGTTTCTCACTGGTAGACATTCCCACCTTGTCCTGCCTCCCACTTCCTTGGCTCTCCCTCTCCCTGTGCCTGGTAAGTTGCCAGAACATCATGGTGATTTTGTACTTTTCTTTTAATATTGAGGAGAGGGGTAGTTTTGCTTGCCCTCTGAGTAAATGTAATAGAAAAAACACAGGGTGAAAGAAGAATGGTACACTGGCTGAATCCAATTTTTGTGCTCCCTTGTAGGGAACACTAGTCAGCCAGCTAACCAGAATTCTAGGCATGGGCAGTGAACAAGCTATTTCAAAATCTGTTCTGAATACAGTGGCTGTGTGGAAGCATCCTTGCTAAATTCACTGGGTTCTCCTTTAAGCAAATATGCACAGACTAAGGTGGCATATGTTTCACTCTAACTTCGTGAAGCTCAGAATAGCTTCTATGGGACTCCTTCGCAATTTCCTCATCCAACCATTAATCTACATGAGACTTCATATAATACCTTCGATGCAGTAAACCTCATATGGGGTTGCCTGAGTGAATCTGTTTAACACAGTTCTTAATGTATTTTTTAAGATAATTGTTTAAAGCTGGGAATTTTGGAGTTGCATTTTCAATACTCCCTGCCTGGATTTGTAATCCATCAAAACACTTGCATTATTGTAAAACTCCCGTCTTACATATGTAGCTACATTAAGAACACTTGAGTATGACCTGGTATTCTATTGCTTCACTAGTGATCTTCACTGTTATTGAAATTCAGTTAGATTTCTAAACATTTATTTCTTGAGTGCAGAGTCCTAAATCATAATGGCTGGAAAAATAAAAGCCATCAGAAGACAGAGAAAGCAGCTTCCATCAATAAATACATTTTGCCTATATAATGCCTCTACTGTTACATTGGAATGGGAGGTATAATATTTTGAATATGAAAAAATAGCAAATTCAACTACTGAAACTGATTTTTAAAACTCTTTAATGGAAGAGTCCCTTAAATCTTACTCTAAAAGTTAGGTAATAATTATCAGAGGTGATTCACTCAATGCAATATTCATCAGAATAAATTTCTGTATCTTTCATTTTAACATTTGCATTACGTAAGTTACAATGCTCCCTGCCTTAGAAAAAAGAGGAAAAAAATCCAACCAGCCCCATCCAGCCCTTGTTGTGGGGGCACAAGCTGGAGAGGTTATCTCTTTAAAAATGTCATATCTGCCTTAGGCTCTCCTTGGTAAAAGATGTATGCTTGTGTAACAGTATGACTGATTTCTTTAAATTTTTTTAAAATAATGTTTAGAAAATTACTTGTCATTACCGTGGGATTTGAAATACAAACTGCCTATGAATAATCCACTACTTAATTACACCTTGGACAAAAAAAAGTATTAATCTGTTACTGAAGCAATGTTTGGAATCCCAAGTAAGCATTTCTTGTTATGTCTTTAATTTTAATATAAAAATATTCAAATAAAATAGTGAGTGATTAAACAAATGTGCATAAATTCAGTTAGAGGAGAGAGCAGGAAATACAGACATACCTTTGCCATAGATGTATTTGATTATATCAGTATAAACATTAGTATCTTAAAAGAGCTTATGATAGGACAGATCCTGTCTACAGTGGTCTGGACTATCTCTGAGTTTTAGAATTCTTGGGGTCCTTAATGGTTAATTTACAAGATTTATTTTTCTGTTAGACTGTGGTATATGCTAGTAGTTTTCACATGACAAGCAAGTGTACTTCTGCACTCAAGGTGGTTCTCAGGGTTGCATGTGAGCAGAACCCTCAGGCAATGCATTTCTATATTCAAGGCAAAAATATTTTTTTCAAGAAAAGGATGCCCTTCCCAAATAATGAAAACAAAAAGGAATACAAATTCTAGGACAACCATACAAAAATGCAGGCAAACAATAAAGGATGCAAGCAAAGAATTTGGGGAGTATATGGCAAAGAACACTGACAATAAAATATTTTTGCAATATATATTCAAAGAAGGAAATTAGCTAAAGAGGTGGAAAGACTTTGGATATGATAGTATGTTAACAAAATGTAAAAGCACCATAAGGAAATTGTAGGGAAGATCAGCAACTTTTTGTATCTATTTTAGTTGCTGAGAATATAGAGAGACTAAGGCTGTAAAGGAGGAAAATCTGAAGAACTGAAGCAAAGTAACAAAATAACAATAAATAATTGGTACTCCCCTAAAGTTTTTAATGAACTAAAATATGAAATCGCTTTTCTAATAAAAATACAATTTGCCCCTAATATTGGCACTGGTTCCCAAGGATAAAAATATTACTTTAAATTTTAAAAAGATTGAGAAGGGGACAAATGAAATTATTCACTAAATATCTTACAGTTTATTTAGAAAGTATTATTAAACAGAAAATAATCAAAATATAGAATAAATTATAGTGAAGAAACAACATAGTTTCTGTAAAGATAAGACTTATCACACTAACTTTGTAGATTCCTTTGAATGTATTTATAAAGAAGTGATTCAGTCAATAACTTTTTAAAGATATAAACAAAAGCATGCTTCAGTAGATGCAAATTTCATTGAGCTTTTGACAAAATCCATCAATGAAGGTTTCTGAGCAAATTTAGCAGTCATGGAATAAAAGACATTTTATGGATTATGAATTAGTTTAAAAACAGGAAGCAGGGAATGTGAGTAGATGCATAACCTCCATAATGAAAAGAGCATAAATAAAAAAAAATAATTCAAACTTGACATATACACTAATAGAATCTGAACTGGCAATAAATAACTAGGAAAGGGATTTTCTGCTTGTATGAAACAGCTGTTCAACATCAAGAACAAAAACCAGGGAGGGGACGAATGCCAAGTTTGGAATCTTTAGGAAAGGGACTGAAAATGCAAATAAGAATATAGTAATGCTTTTATTTTTGTTTTAAAATAAGTTTAAGTTTCATCTGTTATATTGAGTAGATTTTGGGCCATAACACTTCTAAAAAGATACTGCATAATTGGAAAAGGGCCACCAAAATTATGAGGAGGATGGAACACCTTCCCTATGAGAAAAGACTACAATTCCTGTAGCTTTTTTGTTGTTTTGCATAGAACAAAGAAAGGTAAAGGCAACATGACAGAAGTATACAAAACCATAAATAACACAGAAAATATTAATTTTTTTCTCACATACACAATATTAGAACTACGGGGAGCTTCAGGAACAGTAAACATTTTTTTTACATAATACACAATTAACTATGAAATTCACTACTATCAGATGTGGCAAAAGTCACATTTTAAACAGAGTAGACAGATTCATGGAAGAAGGGATGTCAGTAGTTACTAATCTTGGTAGTTGCAAATTCTCTCCAAAATCAAAGAAAGAGAACTCTCTACCGAATGATCAAAGGGCCACTCAACATGAATGCGAAATTTTGGGAAAGATATGTTTGTTCAGTGATGCTTTTATTGATGAATGCTATAACAGACACTGTGAAGCTGAGTATATAATTCAGCTGATGGAATCTCATCACTTAACTACTTGGTATAAATATGATTGAGCTCCTCAGCACAGTAAAAGCAAACCATTTTCTTTATGAAAGCCACAGATAATTTGAAGATAAAGGAAATGACTTTCAAAAACTAGTGGTCTTTATTTTTTCCAAAGAAAAACAAAAGCATCTATTAGTATTAGGAATTGTTATAAGATGCATTTTATTGCTATATTAGCAAATTTTGTAGGTACTGTATGTATTCTGTGGCTTGAGGCGAGAGCTAGGCACAAATGGCTCTTGAAATTCATCAAATACTATATGTGGAAAGAAAATGAGTGCATAATCTCTCTTAATTTCTCCAGGGGAAGTAGAAATTCTTCAACATCTTCTTAAGAAGAGCACTTCTACTGAAAGGGCCCAATAGGAAAACTTCCAACATGAGATTTAACTGAAGTGGAAAAGGCAGGGAGGTTTGAAATAGTTGGCAGGAAGAATATTTGCAATACTATATTGTACCTACTAGTACTTCTCCGTAATTTTCTTCACTGAAAGAACTGCTTAGATAATTTATCCGATGGGACAAAAATAGAAGTTCCCTCCCTGACCACCATTGTGTTGTTTGTTATATTCCATCAAGCTGTAGCCAACTCCTAGTAACTGTATAAATAAAAGCTTTCCAAGCTGCCCTGTCTCTTGCCACATTATACAAGTGCATTCCTGGAGCTTCCAATACTCTGCCTATCTACCTCATGTGCTGTTACTGACAAACAAGTTATGAGCCGCCCAGAGTTGTGTTTAAGATTGGCGGCCATACAATTCTTAAAAATAAATAAAATAAATAAGCATTACCTCCAAATAAAAGGATACTGATGGTATCAAAATAGAGCTGGATTTAAGCTACCTCTCAATTCTGAGTACAGATTGAACTCTATCTGGTTTAGTGTTATGTGGGACCTACCAGTAAAGCTGTTAACCAGAAGCAGTTTTAATCAGGTGTCTCAATGTGAATTTAGGAGTATATTTTGCATCATTTTAACCTAAACTGGTACGTTACTGCCTAAACCACATGGAGGGATACAACAGCAAGCATAGAGTAAATGTGTAAGATCCTATGGCCTGCTCCTGATTCCTAAACTGGTCTAGTGTCAAGTTATCTTAGTTACTCTGCAGTTATTGGGATAAAGTTATAAACATTCTCTAGAGAGAAATGGATGAATGCTTTTTACTCAGCAGCAAGATGTCTAATAACACTAGTACAATTGTGTAACACTTAGTCAGAGTCCCTGGAGCAGACTATTAATATTAAAACTATGCAGCTCTCCACATCATTTCATGTCTATTTACAACTATTCTTCTCAAATGCTAATGAGGAACATTGGCTCTTCAAAGAAAAGGGAGAAAACCCGCTTTTCTTGCCAGTCTCTGTCTTGGCACTCTCTATCTCTGCAACAGAAATTTTCAGCAAGGGACTGCAGCCAAGGACTGGGAATTTAGAAGAGAGTGAATGATGTGAAAAGAATGTCTGCAATTTTATGGGTTAAGGGACCCAGCTGTTAGCTCACACAAATGTGTTAAGCTAGGCACACATATAGTTGTTGCATTAAAGTATATTTTGCATTACATAAAGAATAAATAATTATCACAAAATCATCAATCTCAACTTCAGCCTGAATTTTGCTCCACACTATGTTTGTGTCACACATGTAAATTTTACTCTTTAATTCCATAAAGTATAATCACATATATTTTATCTAACAAAAACTGATTATTGTTTTCTTTTATTGTGCTGTTCATATAAATTGTAGCATGCAACTTTTGTGGAACAACAGACACATCCAAAATCTTGAGAATGTGCCATGAGAATGGACACAAAATGGCTACAATCAATGGGGTGGCCGCTTTCATAAAATGGCTGTCATGGTGGGTGACACACACTTGTGTGTGTGTGTGCCTTCAAATCATTGTTGACTCCTGGCGACTGCCTGGACTAGTCCCTGCAGTTTTCTTGGCAAGATTTCAGAAGTGGTTTGCCACTGCCTGATTCCTAGGGCTGAGAGGGTATGACTCACCCATCTGGCTTCGTGCCTAAGGCAGGACTAGAACTCATGGTTTCCCAGTTTCTAGCCCTGTGCCTTAACCACTACACCAGATTGGCCCTCGGAACACTTATTTACTGGAAGGCAAATTGCTTAGAATGATTCCTGTCACCTGTCTACCTCCTGAAAACACTCTCTTCCATCCTGATTAACTTTTGCCTTTTTTTTTCTGAGCAGACTAGTTCATTTCTAATCAAAGCACTGGGCTACAATCCACCTACCATTTTTATTTCCTAAAAATGCCTGTGGGACTCAGACTAGACTAAAGACAGGTAGTTTGCTTTTCAACATGCCTGGTTCCCATGACTTTATTTTTCAGAAAGAGATAATTAAGACAGGTGAGATAAGTGCCTGTTAACCACCAAAGAAAGAGTCCACATTTTGCCTATGTAACATTTTGCCTATACATGATATAAACAAATGGCAGATATGACCAAAATTAATTTTAAACTATAATCTCAATCTGTGCAGGAAAAATAAATTAAGGCAGAATACATATAGTGGTGCTTAAAAGTTTGTGAACCCTTTTGAATTTTCAATATTTCTGCATAAATATGACTAAAACATGATCTGTTCTCCACTCAAGTCCTAAAACTAAATAAAAGGTACCCAATTTAAAAAATGAGTCAAAAAAATACTTGTTCATTTATTTACTGAAGAAAATTATCCAAAGTTACACATTTGTGTGTGGCAAAAGTATCTGAACCTGAACTGAATTATCAGTTCATTTGAAGGGGAAGTTAGAGTCAGGTGTTTCAATCAATGAGATGAGAATCAGGTGTGAGTGTGGGAGGTCCTGCCTTATTTAAAGAACAGAATTCTGGGTAATCACTATGAAAGTCTGATTTTTGACAACACAGGGATATGAAAGTGTGTCATGGCTCGAACAAAGGAGATTTCTGAGGACCTCCAAAAAAATAGTTAATGCTCACCAGGCTGGAAAAGTTTACAAAACTATTTCCAAAGAGTTTGGGCTACACCAGTCCACTGTCAGGCAGATTGTTTAGAAATGGAGGCAATTCAATACCATTGTTACCCTCCCCAGGAGTGGTCAACCAACCAAGATCATGCCAAGAGCAAAGCATGTAATACTCTGTGAGGTCTCAAAGAACCTCAGAGTAATGTCTGAGGAACTAAAGGCATCCCCTCCATCGGGGAATATCAGTTTTCATGAGACCGTGGTCAGGAGAACACTGAACAACAGTGGTATGCATGACAGGGTTGCAAAGAGAAAGCCACTACTCTCCGAAAAGAATATTGCTGCCCATCTACAGTTTGCAAAAGACCCGTAGATAAGCCAGAATGCTATTGGAAGAATGTTTGTGGATGGATAAAGCCAAAATAGAATTTTGGGTTTCAATGAAAAGCGTTATGTTTGGCGAAAGGTAGATGCTGCATTCCAGCATAAGAACCTTATCCCATCTGTGAAACGTGGTGGTGGTAGTATCATAGTTTGGGTCTGCTTTGTGGCCTCTGAACCAGGCTGGCTTGATAGAACTATGAATTCTGAACTGTACCAGCAAATCCTACAGGAAAATGTAGGGTATCTGTCGCCTTACCATTACAGTATATGTCCGTGAACTGACGCTCAAGAGAAACTCTGTCATACAGCAAGACAACAACTCAAAACACACAAGTCATATGACCAAAGAATGGTTAAAGCAGAAGAAAGTTAATGTTTTGGAATGGCCAAGTCTAAATCCTGACATTAATCCTATGGAAATGCTGTGGAAAGATCTAAAGTGAACAGTTCATGTGAGGAAGTCCACCAACATCCCTGAGTTGAAGATGTTCTGTAAGGAGGAATGGGCTAAAATTCCTCCAAGCCGATATGCAGGACTGATCAAGAGTTATCGAAAACATTTAACTGCAGTTATTGCAGTTATTAAAAGCAAACATTGTTTTGCCAGGTACAAATATGCAGTTTTGAATAATTTTCCTCAAAAAATCAATAACAAGTATAATATTTTTGACTCATTTATTTAATTGGGTTCTCTTCATTTAGTTTTAGGACTTCTGTGGAGAACAGATCACATTTTAGGTCATATTTATGCAGAAATATTGAAAATTCAAAAGGGCTCACAAACCTTTAAGCACCATGGTAAGCTAATTACTTACTCAATATATACAATCCTAGAGTTGGCTTTTGTATGAATTAAGCAAAGAAAGCCTCCTCTAATACAATGTGGTTACCTCTGTGAAAAGAAGTTGTATTTACTAGGTAGCCAGTACTATTAACTCTGAGTGTAATGTATGTCAATTAAAAAAATTAAATAAAAGGTTAAATTATTTTACATGTCCTGCCTAATTGATCAGAAGTATGTGTTAGTAAGCAGAGTTACCCACCACACATAGAAATACTTTTGACCATACTAAATGTTCTTGAAGATACCTTTTTGTAGGCATCAAAAAGAACTGATTTACCACTGAATGCAGTCTTTTCCTATTAATTCTTGCTAATGAGGATGGGAAAGGGTACTGTTGTGGCTTTAATAAGACATCCAGTTTTACACACAAAGGAACTGTTATTTCATGTTGAATTTATAGGAAAAAGTATAGTATTGTATGCCTACATACCTTGGCAAGGTAGATGGAAGATAAACCACATTGGGGGTACAAGTTGAGGTCTAAACTCTCCTGTAGATATCTGATACATATGGATAATTTTAGCCTGTAAAGTATTTTATACACTTGTGGTATTGGGTTATTTTACTGATAGTTGATTTTCTTTTAATTTTTGGTCTGCAAGTGACTTTGGATGGATGGATGGATGGATGGACAGACAGATGGATCATATACTCTTCTGATCTGTACCTACCTGCTAATTTCTAGGTTAGTTTCACACAACTGAAAAAGTAGATGTTTGCCTACAATAACTTATATTGCAGTAACCAAGGGTACAGTCTTAAACCTGCTTAAAATCCATGGAATTTAAAGTGATTTATGCCTGAATAGAAGTGTATATGAAGACTTGGTTTACCTTATCACAAAAGAAGAATCCCTTGTTTTAATTTTCCATGGCTGTGATTAGTACAATTGCACAAAGGAACTACTATACATGTTTAGCCAGAATTTTCTATGACATCCTTACTGCATATTTCATAACAGTACCCAAGACGGTATTTTGCAACTGAGATTTTGCTTCCATTTGGATCTAGATTGTTCAGTTATGTAATTATTACATTGCTTAAGACCATAAAGAAAAGTTGCAGTGAAAGAACTGTGATAAAAACCATGTCTACATGCTATAGCAACACTTCAAAGAAAATGCTTTGAAGTAAGGATGGCCCTTAAGCTACAAAATATCCCTTATTATATACCAGAAATTCAAATACATAGCTAGGGCACAGCAGAACAGTAGATTTCCAAAGAATTTGGCATAGCAGCGGTATTTTAAACATGGTTATAGTCAATATTATGATCTATTTATCTACCACTACCACAGCATGTCTACTTATCTTCTATGGCTTTTCCTGGGCAGTTTTAAGGGTGTTCATGTCATTTTCAAAAACTTAGAGCAATATTGCTATGGCATCATGTCTGAAAAAAATCTGTGTTATCATCTTAGATTTCTCTATTATAAAAATATAATGACAGAATCCAATCCAAGGAAGACAAAGAGTTTTAGTTTTATGTAATAGACCAACATCTGTGCATGTCTTTGTAAGCCGCCCAGAGTCTCCTATTGTGGGGGAGATGGGTAGTGGAGAAATCCAATAAATAAAAAAAATAAATAAAAATACAGCTCAGTATGGTCAAATGTGACTAGCAACAACTCTCCAAGTCTCAGTCAGAGGGACTGATCCTGTAATTTAAATGCAGAACATAGTCTCTGCTACAGAGCTGTAATTTCCCCCAACAGGAAATGTGTGTCCCTTCCACTATTCATGACTTTCTGCTTTTGAACTTATTCTACACATATGCGCATATGTTTCTATATACATGTGCAAATTTATTCATATTTGGGTAATTAGTCCTTCCAGAACATAATTAAATATCAGGGGAGGGGATTAACTAAATGAAGGAAGCAACTATTTCCTACTGCAATGAGATTCTGCTTAAATTCTGCTGAAGAGCTGGTGCCTGGCCCAGAAATTTCCATAATGCAGCTTTGGGGTGAATATTGGATAGTGAAGTCCCACAGCAATCTAGTGTTTTTCCAAAAAAGTATTTATTAAGAAGGAAACAAAATTATAGTGCACTAATTAACTGACAGGGCTATTCAAAAGAAAGGAAAGCAGGAAAGAGGGATCAGAGGTCATCTAGACCCAGCCAGCTAGAAAGGCTACTCAGTGGTTAAAGGACAGAGAGGAAGATGAATTCTGCCACTGTGGAAAGTTAACAAATTCACTGCCAATTTTCTTTCTTTATACTCTATTTTTAACATAAAAAAAGAGATCAAAGATCTTCAGTGCTGGTGTACATTCAGAACGATAAAAAGGAAAGTATTTCCATGGCATCAACAAAGTACAGAAAAAGTGGCAGTGAGAAGAAGGAGAAGGAGAAGAGGAAGAAGAGGAAGAGGAAGAGGAAGAGGAAGAGGAAGAGGAAGAAGAAGAAGAAGAAGAAGAAGAAGAAGAAGAAGAAGAAGAAGAAGAAGAAGAAGAAGAAGAAGAAGAAGAAGATTCCAAGCTAAGTGCCAGAGCAGTTCAAATTAGCTTAGTATAGCCAGATCCCTTTTGGGTGACACCCAAAGTTCAGGAGTCAAAGATGTAGGAACAACAGAGGCAACCAGCCAGGAGCTCCGAAAGCTTTTAAACACCTATGCTTGAAAAGCTACTCATGGAAAGCAAATTGAAATGTCTGGAACCTTATTAGCCCTATTCCGGGTAGCCCCACATACGTTTTGGTGCACTTCCAAACCTCCTCACATAGAGCACCATGTTTTCTGGTAATGAACAAACATACAGTTAAGAAATCAGATTCTATTTTTCTGTGGGGTCCAATGAATTTAATGTTTTCATATAATGTTGGGATGGGGCTGCGCTTAAAATCTGGAATAATGCAAGCTACTTGGGTTATATCCAAATATTTCCTAAGTATACATTTAGCAAATATTCAATTTTTTGAATTACTGAAATCAGTTAAAATGAGTCTAAATTAGTGGGAAAAAACAAGTAGGATAAGAAACAGCATAATCAATGGGACTGAAATCTAACACATGAAATCAAATTCAGCAAAGACACTGATCAAAAACATTGGACTCTTACACATATCAAGCAATGTAAAACTATAGTGAGATGCCTTAAAATAATACAATAAAACAAATGAAAAAAAGAAATAAAAAAGGATTCCTATTTTTTAGGATTGCAAATCTACTTCAAACTATTTATTGCATCATGAACATAATTAGGTGCCCACTCTTTATTTTTCATTGATGATAATGAACATACTTATATAGTTTATGCACCCAACCAAAAATATTTACCTTAGGCAAGTGGGTAAGAAGAATTTTGTAAGTTTGAATTAATCAGCTTAATTCATGATTATCAAGAAGGAGGATGAGGGAAGGGCAGAAGTGTCTACACAATTAATTGGATTTGTAATTAGCAAGTTATGAAGGGGATATTCTGTTGCTTGCTTTTTGTATTAAATATTAAAATGTTTTTTTAGATTTAACTGTTTGACCTTGAAAGATCTTAAATGTTTTAATTTAAATTCTTTATTTTATTTATTTAAGGCTTTTGGCAAGGGAAAATGAGACTCCTCACTTCATCACGCTTGCCATCTTTTAACTTTATTTTTTTATGTTTCATTGATTTTAGTGTAATTTGTTTGATTGACCCAGAGTTGTTGAGAGTCAGGTGGCATACAGGTTTAATAAATTACTATTATCATTATTCTAATGATTGTCATTCAGTGTTTTCATGATTAGATGGCGTGCAGATACTTGTTTAATTTTGACCTTTAGAATTTGATGTTCAAGTTTTAAAACACATTTTATTTTTACAGGAGTAAGGTTTCAAGCCCTTTTTTGCTTATAGTTTCCAGCAATCCCTTACATGTTCCACCTGAGTTTATCTCTTCTCTGCAATATTAATGGACCAGTTTTTAAAATCATAGCTAACAATTTCAGTATACCCATAATCAGATTACCATTTTACAACGCTGGTTAAGTTATTTTTTATTATTATTATTTTTTAAACTAGTGCCTTATCTTGGCAAATGGATACAGGTAGTCCTCACTTAATGATGGGAATTGGGATGGGAATTTCCATCACTAAGCAACACAGTCGTAAAACACAACATCCCATGACCATGCCTTAGCAACAGAATCTCCAGCATTTCCGGTTGCTCTTGTTCAGCAAATCCCACACCATCGTTAAGCGCAATATCATGTGGGCGCCATTTGCGACCTCCTGCTGGCTTCCCCACTGACTTTGCTTGTAGAAAGCCAGCAAAGAAGGTTGCAAATGGTGATCAGTGACCATGGGGCACTGTGACATCATAATTGCAATCCAGGCACTGGGCATCTGGATCGCATGAATGCAGGGATGCTGTGACCATCCTAAGTACGAGGACCAGATGTAAGTGCCAATCATTCAACGTTGTCGTAAGTTCAAATTATCTTAAGGCTATTAGAAATCTTTGGAACATCAACTTTGAAAACCACCTGGTGAGTTTATCTTCATTCTTGAATAAAAGAAATATTAACCATAAATTTAAGAATTTAAAGAATTGGAAATAAATGGAAAAAAGCTAAATAAGATTTTGTTCCAAGAAAGCTATAAATGAATTAAGGGTCCAGACAAATTTGAAATATTGAGACTTTTACTATAAGATTTCGGAAATAGTTATATAAATAAACAACTTTTTGTGGGAACCAAATTGTTTTGTCTAACTTAAGTCATAACAGAGATTTGAGACTTTATATTTTCAGAAATTAGACACTAGAGGGGACTAAAGATTGCAGGCAGAAAAGGAAAAAAGAGTGAAAACTTGCCTTTGGTTTTTGGTTAGTATGGGGATTTACAAAATGACACAAAATGTTAAAATTTGAAATACTCCAGGAGATTTTTAAAGAATGGGGTCAGAAATTAACAGCTACAATGTCAGCAATGATGTCTGCTTCTATGGATAGACTATGTCCAAAAGATGTTAATGAAAGAATGACAGATATGAAACAAATTTTGCTTGATGTAGAAATATTAGAACCAGAAATTCTGGATAATAAAAAAAAAAAAAGTGTGGATTATAAGACAGAGAAAGCAGCTAAAGTGGAAACACAAATGACATGCCAAGAGAATGACCCAGATAAAGGCTTTCTACTGGATATAAAAAAGAAGTTGGTTAAAGCTTTGAAACTTAAAGTGGAAATACAAATCATAAACCAAGAGAATGACCTGGGCAATGACTTTTTATTGGATTTACAAAAAAGGTTCACTAGAGCTTTGAAGAAACCTTTGGGATGGGAAAAAGAAAAATTGAAGAGAGACCAAATCCTACAACATCTGAATGAATTAAAGATCAAGATTGTTAGAAGAAAAAGGAAGGGATATAAAGTTAGTTTGTTTGACCAAGGTTAAAATAAGACATGTTTTTATAAAGCACTGGTAATCCTTTACAGACTTTTTGCTGACACCAGGACTGAAAAGTTGATGACTTATGGATTTGCATATAGATAAGGGATGGGTTATGGGAAGAAGAGATTTTTTTTATAACCTTGTAGGGGGTGAAGAGTTATTAAGTTTGTTTATACTTGTTGTGATGAAGATTGGAAGTCACTTCTTTCTATATTTCTTTTCTTTTTCTTGCTTTCTCCTTTCTCTTTTTTCCTTGCACTTTTTCTTCTTTCTTTTTATCTCTCTTTCTCTGAATTCAGTTAGCATTTGCTTTTATATATATAAAACAACCTTATTGGACAGCGAGTACAATACTGATAAAAGGAGGCTCATGGGCCTAATGGGGCCCTAGAGTCAATGCCAACATCTTCAGCACAGTAGAATAAAAGCAAAGCAAAAGGCACTGAGAATTACACAGGTACTGCCATGCACAATACAGCAACTTCTTCTCTTACCCTGGCTTTCAATTCTGGCCAATAAATATCTCATAAACCATCAATAGTTTTGTACTGAGCCATATAACCCTTCTTGAAAATGCACACATGTTCAGACAAAAAAGAAAGCTGCATTATCTGTAGAATTAACCTCTTCAGAAGCTTTGAAGTAGCAGCCCAATCCTTGGCTAATCAATACCTGAATTCCTAAAGGAGGCGCATGCTTAATGATCATAAGTGCATCCTCTCAAGTGATGAGGTATGCATACATTTTACCATCAGAGATATGTACCTAGATATAAAAATCAAACTGAGGTGCAGTCCTAAAGCAACATTAAATGTATATTTGGATTGCGGTGTGTTTTAATGGGATACAGTTGCCACATATTTTAGGGTTTTTTTTCCAGATCAGTAGTTGTCAATTCACCTATAAACAAAAAGGAAAATATAAAAGATTGCAATCTAAAGCAACGAGTTTCACCCACTGGGGCTGTCAACACATCATTTTTCCCACCCTATCACCTATTTATAATTGAAAATTACCCGGATGTTGTTCTTTCCCTCAAAAATAACCTGACCAAACCAAATGAAGCCATGAAATACATATGACAGTACAAAATATTAAGCAACACCTGGCTAATCCCTTTGAAAAGGTGATTTATAGAACTATCTGATTGGTTATACCTTTCTTCTCTGTAATAAGCACTGGATATTTCTGAAAAGCTATTTTTAGCTAGATCATGCCCTAAGAAAGAAGAAACCAAAAAAAAAAAAAAATGGTTTGGTACACTAAAGAATATATGGTAAGATTAAAAAAAAGACAAAACTTCTAGGCATCATGCCTGGAATTTTCTAGCCAAAGTTCAGTTTTAGCCAAAGATATTTATAAAATGTAGCACCATATATCAACCTTGCCTATTATTGAAGTGAGTAAAACCTTACTATTAAAAGAGTCACTTACATGTTACCAGACTTTGTCCTCACGAAATGATTCACATCAAATAAAGTTTCCAGCAGAATATTTTTAATGTCTTTTTATTTAAAATCATACAGCTTCAGTTCTATCCTCTGTCCATACAGTATAATTTAATAAAGTGTAAAAACCTTTGACAGAGATAAATCAGATATAATTTTCTACAAAAAATGAATTTTATAATCTAATTTTTATAAGTTCCAACCATCTCTATACCTAGAAAGTTTATAGTAGATATCAAAGATCTGAATCATCAACCTAAAAACAATGGACTGAAGACTCTTCCATATACACTAGATTACACATGAAATAATGTAGGAACAACATGTGTAAATTATTTGCTCAAGGCTGAGTAGGTTATCAGGATTAAATTCAGGCACTCCCACCTCCTACTCCTATATTTATTGCCACACCTTATATTATCAACGCATAACCTTTGCAAACACAACTACTGATGTCTTTCATTCTTTGTAAATGAAAACTCATGACATCTGTAATATATAACATTACCTGGGCATTTTTGCCTTACTTGTATGGACTGAATTAGTTGTTAGTTAATCAGAAACAAGAAAGGAAGCATGTCACAACTCATCTGCCACAACATTAATCTTCCTATGCAATTACAGTACATAAACAATGAAAGTATAATACATTGATTTACACAGTAAGTACACAATAAGCAGGAAGTCAACCGAAGAGAAAGAAAAACAAGCGTTTCTATTTGTACAATATACTGCAGACAGACTTTTTCTTTTACATTAGTAATCATGTTTTGTTCATGCACTTGAATTTTTTTAATGTTCATGAAATATGAAATTTAAAAAGAATGTAGGTGTCTTTTCAAATCCTGGAGAAAAATGGTCAGGGGCATAAAGATTTTTTTCTATTTTTTATTTATACATAGACTTATCCCCGGCCATCTCCCTGCAATGGGGGACTCTGGGTGGTTTACATCAAATTAAAACAATAAATACATAATTAAAATTTATAAAAAGACATATCTACACAAATGGAAAGAGAAAAAATCCAAGAGGCCGATGGAAGCCACACTAGGCCTCTAGGGGGCTAGCCAACCCCATTTCTGACAACCTCCCTCCCCGCCCCAGGCCAGATGGCAGAGCCAGGTCTTCAAATCCCTCCAAAAGGCCGGAGTGAGGGGGCCTGTCTCACCTCCGGAGACAAGATGTTCCAAAGGGCGGGGGCTACAGCAGAGAAGGCCCGCCTTCTGGACCCCGCTAGTCGGAGTTCTTTTGCCGAGGGGGTCCAGAGCATGCACTCTCTGTGAGATCGGGTGGGATGGGTTGAAATTGTGGGGGCAAGGCGGTCCCTCAGGTAGCCTGACCCCATGCCATGTAGGGCTTTAAAGGTGATAACCAACACCTTGAATTGGACCGGGAAGCAAACCGGTACCCAATGCAACTCACGGAGCAAAGGTGTTATATGGGTCCTTCGGGCCCCAAAAATAGCTCACGCGGCTGCATTCTGGACCAGCTGAAGCTTCCGGATACTCTTCAAGGGTAGCCCCATGTAGAGCGCATTGCAGTAGTCTATCTGGGAGATAACAAGGGCATGAGTGACCATTCGAAGGGCATCCCGATCCAGGAAGGGGTGTAACTGGTGCACAACCTGAAGCTGTGCAAAAGCCCTCCTGGCCGCAGCTGCCACCTGCTCTTGAGCAGGAGGACCAGAGTCCAGGAGGACCCCCAAATTACGCACTGGGTCTGTCTGGGGCAGTGCTACCCCATCCAGCTCCAACGATGACAATGTCCCAGATACAGAGGAGCCATTAACCCACAGCCACTCCGTCTTACCAAGGTTCAGCTGGAGACTGTTGTTGCCCATCCAGACCCTCACAGCCTCCAGGCACCGCGAGAGGGCGGTCATGGCATCACTTACCTCACCAGGGATGGAGATATATGATTGAGTATCATCAGCATACTGATGATACCTCATCCCATGATGGCAGATGATCTCATCCAGTGGTTTCATGTAGATGTTGAAAAGGAGTGTGGAGAGAACCGAACCCTGCGGCACCCCACAGAGGAGGGGCCGAGGATGGGACCTCTCACTCCCTATCACCACCAACTGGGACCGGCCCCGAAGAAAGGAGGTGAACCAGCACAAAACTGTGCCACGCATCCCCAAATCCCTGAGCCATCCCAATAGGATACCGTGGTCGACGGTATCGAAAGCCTCTGAGAGATCAAGGAGAGCAAGGATGGTCGCACTTCCACCATCCCGCTCCCACCAGAGATCAGCCGTAAGTGCGACCAATGCCATTTCCATTCCATAACTGGGCCTGAAACCTGACTGATAAGGGTCCAGATAATCCATTTCCTTCAGGACCCTTTGGAGCTGTGATGCCACCACTTTCTCAACTGCCTTCCCCAGGAAGGGGAGGTGGGAGACTGGACGAAAATTGTCCAGTACGGTAGGATCTAGGGAGGGCTTCTTGAGGAGGGGGTGCACCAACGCCTCTTTAAAGGGTGCTGGAAACACTCCCTCCTGCAAGGATGTATTAACTATCGCCTGGATCCAACCACGTTACCTCCTGAGCTGCTTTCACCAGCCAGGAGGGACATGGGTCCAGATGACAAGTGGTGGCCCTCACAGTCTGGAGGATCCTGTCCACTTCCTCAAGATCATGTACTGAATTATCTATGCCTTAAAATTCCATATATATGGGATTATCCCAAGTGGTATTTGGCCACATACATGGGCAGCCATACATTAAACCTGGCGTTTGCCTAGGAATGGTTGGTTTATATGGATATGGAGGAGTACTTCTAAATCCTTATATGATCAAATCACTTTCTGGTCTGAATGGGATTGGTTTCCACCTGTGATTGGCACATGGACCAATTAGAACGGTCTGCCCAGATGCTTTATTCTGGCATTCTCCAGATTCTGGCAGGCACTTGGGGAATTTCTGTGAGAGACTGTGGGGAGGCTGGGAAATGAATGGAAGAGAAAGCAGACAGAAGAAAATCAAAATACACTGGGCAAGTCAATTGACAGCTTACCTAATAAACATAAACTTATTCCACATGGTGAGAAATCTGGGAAGAAGTGGTTCAAATCATTCAAAGAGTCTCTACTTTAATTAACTACAATAAATGAGGTTGGGAAATTTCTCTTTCAGTTTCCAAGATTCTATATTTACCCCTTGTAAACAATCTGTTCTTGCTTCCTTGCTTTCTTGCCAGGGCTTAACAGTCTCCAAGCAATCTCATAGTCAGTTCCATTGTTAATCTCAGGTCAGCTGCTGGCAACAGGAGGCTACCTGGGCTTTTGACATGATTACTTTGGAGTGGCTTCTCCCTACCAACTGATCCTAATTAGCTATTTGATTTACTGAGGAGCTCCAGAAAAAGAAGTGGCATAAAACCACACCTGGAATACTACCAGAAAAAGGCTAGAAGAGAAACTTATTGAGGACAGACACAAATTTGAGTTCAAGCCTGCACATCTTGGCATGTTAACAGGAACTCCTTCTTGTATGTGGACTCTGATGAAGTGGATTGGATGCTCACTAGTATGTCCCTTAGTACATGTGGGCTGGTTCCATACCACTCTGCTTCTGTGGAGAACTGGGGGTATGCAGTTGGTTGGATACAGGAAATGATCAATGCCTCACTTTGGGAGGGGTGGTATCTGAAGCCTTGAGAGAGGTTGCTGTGCACCTTTTCCTTAAGAAGCCCTCCCTGGCTCTAGCTGTATTATACCTCTATTGCCCTGTGCCCAATCATCTTTTTTTTAGGGAAGGCTGATAAGGCAGTGCTGGGGACACATAGAGCACCCAAAAGAAAAAGGATTATCTGTACACTTTTCAGTCAGGATTCAGGCCCAAACATGGGACTGAAACTGCATTGGTTGCATTAGCTGCTTGTGAGAGACAATCACAGAACCTGGTGGGGGAATAAGAAATGAGTGGGTGTGGGAAGAGACAGAAGAACCCACAGCTGGGGGCCATGGGAATGAAACATTTCAAAGAGACCCTGCCTTAACTGACTTCTATGTATCTGCCCAGGAACTTACTTTTACAGTTTCCAAGATTATGTTTTTATCCTGATTAGCATTAAAAATGCCTTTCCGAGATCCCTGTGATTCTGACTTTTTGAGGTTGCCAGCTAGGTGCACTTGATGCTGATGAAAGTGAAAGTTGTGGCCAGGAGGGGCCTGGTCCAGCATTGGCTGGTTACAACCCTACCTGGAGCAAGAGGACTTACCTGAGCAAGAGGACCAGTAACTCATGCTCTCATCATCCTTAGGTTGGACTTCTTCAATGTACTCAATCTGGGGCTGTCTTTAAACATCACTCAAAAAGTACAGCTGTTATAAAATGCAGAGGCCCATCCCATTTTGTAAAATAGTCTTCTACAGCAAGTTCAGCTTACCTCTACAAATCTTTTCCAGAAGGCTTTTAATTCATTAATTACCACAAAACTATCAAAGTGTTAACTGCTAATGTGATGGTGTTTAATTTAAATTAATGATAATATTTTTTAGATTTCATTATTTAATTTATATTGTTATATTGTGAATGTTTTATTTATATCTTTGGGGTCACAAGACTGTGGCAGTTTAAACATTTTAAAAGGTGCAAATGAGAATACTGAATGGTTCACATGGAGTTTCATAATGCTTTCTTAAAATAAGAGGTATAACTTCAATCCTGAAGAGTATTACATGGACAACAGAAAAAGTTTACATACTTGTGCTAAAAGATTTACTATTGTTGCAGATATTTTAGAACCACTGGAACTGCAAAGGCAACAGAAAATTCAGAAGGATGATTTAAGACGGTTTTCTTCTCCTATTCACCTACAGCCAGCCAGGAAATTAAATGGACAGCAAGTCATGAACATGAAATAATCTCCCACAATTGAAGGCCAAGCTAGACAACACATTAAATGCAAGAGTACATCTATCTTTTTTTAACTGAGACATATAACAGTTTATTTTCAGTGCATACAACATAAGATAGTATAATAGGAAGATTTAACCACCATTCCTGTGTACTGCCAATCCAGATCAAGGGATGCATAGTTAATTTTTGGAAAAACTATTTTAGATATGTAGATATGATTGTACGTTTCATGTAGTATTTTTCTTAATGTAGACAAAAGAATCACAGAACTGAGTTAAAATTAATGGTTTAAACTACTAAGGATTAAATAACTTCTACTGTACATGAATTTTGCTTAATAATATATTAACGTCGGCAAAAAAGATTTACATTCATAATTAGTTCTACATTTTAAAAAAGGACATGGAAACCCACTCGTAGTCAACAAGATTTCCGATTCTATTATGATTCATAAAGGCTAAAGAGTGAGATCCCAATCCGAAGAAAAGAAAATGCAGAGACATCCCCTCCTTGGGATTCTTTGCAATCCTATGAACTTTGGTCCAAAAGCCATTTTCCCAAAGACACTCTCATGCTGTTTTCCAGTAAGTCAATCATTCTTATACAATTGCCCTTGAAAAGATGGATAGAAGCAAAAACAAAATGGTCTGAGGGCTATTTTCACTGCTATAAGCCAAAGCATTTCCATATTTCAAAGCTGTACACAAAAGCTGTGTACAGCTACATACCTGGCCTAGCAGGAATAAAAAAAGGGCTTACCAAAAACTTTCGATAGATTTTCTGGATGCTATCCAAAGATCCAAAAGCCTGCTAAGAGGTTTCAAGAGATTGGAAATGCAATTCTGAAAAACAGACACCTCCAGAAAGATGTCTCCCTCCATCTTTGTGCTATATTTTAACACAGAAATTAAAGAATATCATGTTTTTAAACAAACAAGCAAACAGGAGTGATTAAAATAAACAGTGTCCTTTTCAAAGATTTTTCTCTCTCACTTTTTAAAAAAAGAAAGGCAAACTCATGCCCTTCTTCACTCCAGAAGCATAAATTACCTAATTAAATGTTCTAACGCTAATTCTAACAGGGGTAGGTTTTGTTCTGTTTCAGTTTGGTTCAAATATTTGAGATCCTACTTCATAATCTGGTCCAACTGTAGACAAATTAACCAAATTTGTTTCACAAATCTGTTTAGCCAAACAAAACTACCATCAGCCAAAATTATCTTTTTGTTAGCTTGGAAATTCCTGCCACTTGCATAAAAATTACATTTTAATTACATTCTACTTCTGTCTCTGGCTTCAGCTACAGAAATTATTGAATGCTTACTAAAATATTGAGATTTGTATTTATCATTCCAATAAATGAAACAATTAATTTCATTACCAAATCAGACACCTGAGAGGGTAGAATATGAAATATCATTTGATTATGATTATGTGCCATCAAGTTGGTGTCAACTCTTAGCGATCACAGATAGACATTCTCCACGACAATCTGTCCCTAACCTGCTCTTTCAGGTTTTCCAGTGGTGCACACATCATCACTGTAACTAAGCCCATCTACCTTGATGTTGGTCATCCTCTTCTCTTTCCTTCTACTTTTCCCAGCATTAGAGTCTTTTCCAGAGAGCTAGATCTTCATATAAGATATGTGAAGTAAGATAATTTGAGCCTGGTCATTGCAGATGGAACAGGGAATGGCCTTGAAGGACAGCTGCTACCAAGGCAGTGGTCAAATAAAAGGGGCTGAGCCTGGGCCAAGAATATAACATGAGCAAATGTCTGAGGCAAGCCCCTTCCTAGTTCTCATGAAGATAAAGGGAGGAAGGGGGGAAGCATATTCAGACTTGAAAGATTGTGTTACTATAGCTTTACAATAAAAGTAGTGTGGACTTACATGGCATTGGTTTCCTAATGTGTTCTACCTTGAAGAGCTGACAGTCATTTATGCCTCAAGTGAGAAGTCTGGGTTGATTTATCTATAACTTCTTTTTTTTTTCTTGGCTAATATTCTCAGGGATCTTCCCCAACACCAAAGTTCTAAAGCATCAATATTCTTTCTATTCTGCTTCACCAAAATTGAACTTTTGCTTCCATAGAGTGTCACAGGGAATACCATTGTTTGCATGATCCTGATCTTTGTAGGTACAGACACATCACAGCATCTGAATATCTTTCCCAAGGCCTTTATGGCTACTCTGCCATGCTAATCTACGGCATATTTCTTGACTGCTGGTTCCTTTACTACTGATGGTAGATCCTAAATGGCAGAAGCTATTCACCACTTCAATATATTCCGTGTCAATTCTAAGCCTGGTTAGAATTGTGCTTGTTGTCATTAGTCTAGTCTTCTTTATATTTAATTTTAGTCCATTTTTTTTACTGTGCTCCTTGACTAACTATAGCCTGCAGAACATCTGCATTTTCAGCTACTAGAGTAGTGTCATCAGCATGATATGGATTACTGATACTTCTTCCTCCAGTTTTAAAATCACATTTATCTTCTTCCAATTCAGTTTCCTTTAATGGGTGTTCAGCATATAGGTTGAATAAAAAAGGGGAGAATATACAGCCTTGTCTCACTCCTTTGCCAACCTGGAGCCATGTTCTCCAGCATATTCCTGTATCACTGCTGCCCAATATAGGTGCCTGCTTGTTTAGCTGGGCAGCTGGGATGACCTTCATGCCTTGAGTGACCCTGCTGGGAATATATACTCTTGGCGTACACTCCCAACGTTCTTCACTCATCCCTCCCAGAAACAACCCCACCACCAAAATGAGGCACTACAGTGGGAATGGGGTGGGGTAGGGAATATGATACATAATTATTTTATATTACATGTGTATCCAGCTTCCCAGGAGCTCACACAAACATTTTAGAGTCAGATCAACCCTGCAACCTACATTAAGCTGCAATATAGGGATAATTCATTCATGTACCAGCTTCAGTACAGCTAGCTTGGAAATACAAGAGAGTTGCTAGTGGTGATGGTAGACTGGCTAGGATGACAAGAAGAGTATTTGCACAATAGGTCATTTTCACAAGGGTAATGCACCTATTGTAGCCTACTCCATAGACAGCGATATATTTAAAAGCTGCTCAACTATAGTAGCTATATTAAACACTCAGAGCTTTAGAGTGGAGAAAGGATCACAACCTGGGCTTTCAAGACCTATCCCAATTACCTTACACACTTTCTCTAAATATAAAACTATTAGGTTTCGCCTTTTTCTTTTCGATTTAACAAAGAGCTCTAGGCCTGCTACTAGAAGGAAGTCTTTAATCCCACCTCAGCTGTCTCTGGTGATACTGGGGAAGTAATATAAATTGTGTTAGATGACACATAGGGATTCATGAAATTAAAATCATAACTCCTGCCTTGAATTAAAATGTGGGTCTCAATTCAACTAAAGCATGTTAATCCCTATTGATTTCAATGAAGATTTAAGAATATGCTTATCTAATAAAATAAGTATTACATAATAGTAATTCATTCTGAATAGGTTGTGACTTTGGCGGACTCAGAAGCAAAGAGTCATTCCAAGCATCAGTATGTATTTGTCCTTTAGAGACTATCTCCTCTCTTTGTGAGGAAAAAAGTTCTCAATCAAAATGTATTTAATTGGACTGGCTGAAGAGCACTCAAAGAAAAATACAGTAATTAAAACCAGAGAGTCACCATGTCTTGCAAACCACAGGAGCTGGGAGAAGCACGTGCTTAACTCACAAAACTCTACAGGAGATCCTTGAAGGGCTGTTTATACTTAGGAAACACAATTTAATTAAACTGTTCTGGGGAACAGACAATACATTCCAAAGAGCAGGTCAACTAGATTCCAAAGGTCAACTGAAAGCAAAGCATAAGGAGACTAAAATGTTTAATCATTATATTTCACTTTTGGGAGGGAGGGACTCTCATGTAAAGCTTTTTAATCAAGGGATTAAAATGCCAACAGTTAAGTATAAAATGGAAGGATCAATATCTGCTTTTTGTAGTGCAGTCTATGTGTTCTATTTCAGAGGGACAGTCTTCTGTTTGAAGGGCTCTCCATACAAGTTCAATTTAAAGATATAGACCAAAGCAAAGAGGGGGTCCATGAAGTTGCCCACCACTAATTAGCATTTGGAGAGCAAACCGAGTGCCACACAGATCATCTAGTAATAGTCTTTCCCAACACACTGAAGTGTAGAATGTTTCTATTTGAATTTTAGCAATTATTTCTACATTTGCAGGTCTATATCTACATAAACATATTCAAATTTTAATTACATTTTTGAGGCAATTCAGTTCCTCTTTTTTTTTGTTGATGCTTAAATAGTGGCGTTACCATGTCCATAATACAGATCTACCCAATTCTCTTCCCAGAATTTCTGAAACAGTTTTTAAGTTCTATAACATTTGCATGCCATTAAAAAGGTGTAAATCCCAGTTCTATATACATGTACAATCTGTTTGTTTTTTATACCTAATGATTATCATTTTGACTCTAACCCAAACTTACTAAGGCATGTTACAAGAAAACTAGAAGGTTGCCAAGCCAACACAAAATGTAGTAGTAAGAGATGATTTTTATGATGCAAAGTAAAAACAGCTGCTGAAGCAGGCTGCCCAGATGTATTGCTGAACCAACAGGAAGTCAAGAAGAGAAATCTAAAAAGGAGAAATGAAAGCAGAAGCTTTACATTTCCTCTTTACAAACAAATCATCAAAGCTAACAAATATTCAGTTAAATCATATTTAAAATCACTCTCAGACAACAGGAAGGATTTATTTATTCATTCATTTGCCTGTAACTTTCAACATTTATGTATATGTTGTGTTTAGCCAGGAAAGGTTTGTGCAAATAATGTATATTCTCCGGGTCACAGCATGTTTATCTCAATATCAAACAACAAATAGTATGTTCTATATACAGAAAAAGCATCTGGCATGTTGGCTAAAGTGGTGATTCAATCATTCACTGTATTTCCCGGGTTTGAGTGGAATCCCCATTTCCTGTATAAGACTTGGTGCTGCCATGAAACACCATTAAAAAACAAAGTTCTGCATGGGATCTGAAACTTTGCTCAAGGCCATTTTCTTTTACTGCCACCTCTACCAGCGACGAAAAGTTGATATAATTTAAATGTATACATTGTTTCTAAAATCAGAAGTTGCTATTCCATTTTACTCACATTTCTATAAAGCTTATGAAGGCAAAAAATTAGGAGAATCTGGTAGCACCTTTTCCAAGTAACAAATTTTATTAAAAGATATAAGCTTTTCTGAAGTTCACTTCATCAGATGCACAGAGTGGCTAGACAGCTGTAGGATTTAAATTGGGATGGGGTGGTAAGGAAAGGTGGTAGAGAAGGAGGAGAAGATAGGTTGGTTATGCATATATTTGCTGCCTAGTTGTCTGGATTAGCTACTTTTTAGATAGCTGTAACAGCAGTCAAATTAAAGGCATAGATCTACTTTTATCTGAAGTTCTCATCTATCCAGCTGCTGACATTCTTCTTAGAATACTTCACCTGCAGAAATTAAATTGGTGACTTGAAAAAATGCTGTTTATCTAGCTGTATCCTTCCACAGAACTCCTTCCAGTATCATTGTTACTATCCATTAAAGGCCAGGCAAAGCTAGTTGATCTTTTAGTAGTAATGTTGGTGGCCTAATTTAATTTGTAGAGCATGACTAGATTTTGTTAATTACTGATTTAATTTATTATATTTGTAAAATGCTATTTTTTTAACACTGTGCTATTCTTTGGTATAATTCATAGAATTTTGAATGTCTTTGGAAAAAAGCCATCTCAGAAATTTGATCTGTACTGGGGGAAAAAATTTACCAAGCTGTCTTTCAAGGTACAGTACCACCAAAAGTGGTAGGTAGCATAACTGTAGAATAAGCCCAAATTGCACTATATATTAAATTCCTTAAAGCAGGGTAGGCAACCTAAGGTCTTGAGTCCTTTTTCTGCCAGCCTTGGAGCCCTGCCTGCCTGATGAAAATCAGTTGTGCAGTTTCCTGCTCTTTTGAGGTAGGGAATACATGGAAACTGAAGCCTATCCTGTGATTTTGACCTGGAAGAGAGGCTGCTTAGACAAGCTAGCTTTTCCTATTTACTCTTGAAAGTTGTGAGATAACAAACTTTCCGCTCTAACCCCAACTAGATAATTATTTCCCTTTTTTGTCATAGCAGGTGCCCAGTGCCTGCCAGACACTTAATCCTCATTAATACATAACTTTCCCTTGCAGATGCCTAAACTAAGCAACTCCAGGGGTGGAGGGGAGAGAGAGGTTGAAGGGCTATAAAACATGCCCAATGAAAGCAACCCCTTTGTGAGTCAAATTCTGGAGACTGTCCCTGCTGCTCAAGCTCACAGGGGTCACCGTGGCAGATTGGGGAAGGACCCCTGGAGCAGTAAGTAACTAATGGGGACAATTTTAATAAACATGATTATGACTATCATGGTGCCTCCTTTGATGTCCTCCTGCTTTGGTAGTTGTACTGCAAATTCTAAATTAGCCAGTAACACAAGAATTTCAGAAAACAAAGCCTAAAATATGGTTAACATTGTCAGTACCCATGGAGGAAAGAATTAAAAATTCCTGGCAATGCCCATATTTATTTATTTATCTATCAAACATATTTATATGGCCGCCCACCTCACATGACGTGACTCTCGGTGGTGTACAAACAGATTATAAAAAGCAATTTTAAAAATATGCAAAAAGTACAAAAATATTATTATGAAAGGCTGAGAGAGAGCATCAGATTATGAACAATGGAGACATCTCCTCAGACCACCGTTCCCTTGTAACCCCCAGACCTGTTAAAACAACTGGGTTCCATTAGATGTAACTCCTTAGCAGACAGGACTCTTAGCAGATGGGACATATGTGACCCAGTCCCTCTTATGTCACTACCATGGACTTCTGCAAAGACAGAAAATGATGAAATGCATGTCCAAGCACAAACTCTGTCTCTTTAGTACTTATGTTGCAATATTGCATGGAAGCACATAAGGAGTGGTGTCACAATCCACATTTTATAAAATCTCAAGGTTACTTTAGACACCCCTGTATATTACCCAATGGCTTCTCCAAAAATAGTAAGTTTGCCTCCTGATGACCAGAAATCTCCCCTCCCTTCCTTTATCTTCATCAAAACAAAGCACTTTATGCATGGATTGTTATAAGGATTTTCTTAAAACAGACTGGATGTTATGCAAGTTACACGGTGACTACTGAAAACACTCATCACTGTACCTCAGGCTAACTTCTTTCACTAATAGCCTGAAAAGCAGGACTTTTAGAGCTTGACTTGTCTTGTGCATATGTGGTAAATGAGGAGCAATTTACCAAATAGAAGTGGCAAATAGAGAAGGTCTTGAAAATGCCCTACTTTGGTGTTTTTAGATAAGTTGTGCACTTATTAGTGTTTCATTCTTAGTTTTCATCTATGCAGATATTTATTAAAGACACTTGGGAGCTTTTTCAAGGCACTTAACAAACTCATAAAACAACTATATAGAATAATCACATACTAAAAAATTGTCCATCAAGCACTCTCATAAAATCTTAAGAGAGTAAGTAATCTTTTAGGGCCTTTTGGAAAGACTGCAAAGAAAGGGCCTGATGTATCCCAGCTGGAAATGAGTGCCATTAAATGTTGTGTAATCAATGAAAAAGCCCTACCCTTGGGCTGATTGGCTAATTATCAAGATAAAATACCAAAAAGGGTCTTGGACATGACTTTCAAGTATGGGTATGTTATTCCAAAAGCTCCATCCCAAATTCTTTAAGACTTGACTTGACTTTAAACCAGCACTTTAAATCAGACCTAGAAACACTATGGCAGTCAAGGCAGCTGATTAGAGATGAATATGAATCACGAATATCATGACTGGATCATCTTACATCCACTAGCACATAGCCATGTGAATTCTGCACTAGTTAAACTTTCTGAACTGTCTTTAAAAGCAGCTGAATATAAAGTGCACTGTAGTAATCCATGCTAAGTATCATCAGGGAATAAACCATTGAGACACAGTATGATTTCTCCTGATACTGCAGCCAACTGATATAATGGTCAAAATCCCTCTTGGTCAACTCTGCTAAATGAACTTCACCAGTCAAAGATGTATACAGGAAAATTCCCAAAATGTGCTCTTGATCCTTCAGGAAGTGTGCAATCCCAGCTATAGTCATTGGTGCAAATCCTAAAAGACTATCTGATTTTCCTTTAAATCACATAATCTTATCTGAATTAACATTCATCTTGTTCTAGACTATCAATCCTGAAACTGCTGTGGAACTTTGGCTCTGAAGTGTTCCAAATGTTTCCTAATATAAGCAGCTGGAAAAAAAGGAGGTGGATGTTGTATCATTCTGAAATATGTTGGTTTAAACACCTAACAAATTACATTAATAGTTCCTTTTCAAGTGACTAAACAATATAATGGTATTCCCATGAGGGAAACATTAATGTTCCACATATTCCTGTGAGAATCAAAATATTGGTATTTTCAAATTTGGAAACATCATGTGAACTAGTTTGGTATTCTTAATTTAGTACCATATTTTCCTAACAGAAACATAAACTTTTTTCCCCACCTGGGCAATTGCCTGGACTGGGAGGGGGTGTTACATTTGCTGACAATAGAAACTGCTTTTGAAAAAAAAGCAAATGGGTGAGGGTGCAAATATTGCAGACATTGCTGCTGAAATAGTGGCTGCCTTCGACAATTAGTCTGAAAATGCAGCTGTTGTCTGGGAGGTGCTACAATGCCTAAACAGGGCTTCTCTCATTTTCTTTTTTCCCTTTCCAGTTACCTCTTCCCTTCTCTCATCTCCATCTCCATCCTCATTCCCACTTCCTTTTTGTGGTTTCTGCTGGAAGGAAGAAGAGAGAAGTTTGTGCAGTTATGAGTTTTGGCATGAAAGAGAATGTTTGGTATAATGTTTGGTATTTTCAGATAAGGAATCGATTTTATTAATGGGTATCCTAAATTACAGGCAATCCATATTACTTACTAGTTGATATAGACATGGTTCTGATCCTGCCCTTTTTTCTTTTGGGTGGTATGACTTCTGACAGGTATATATACACATACATACTGTATATAGAAAAGTACACAAATGTTTTGAAGGGGAGTGAAATTTTCAGAACTGGGTTAAGCAAAGTCGACAATCAAAGTGGGGGAGATAGCGATTCAATAAACCTCTCTCTCCCTCTGTGTATGTGTGTGTGTATATATATCCCTCCCTCCCTCCCTCTTTTCTTCTTCAGAGGGATCAACTTAAATTCAGGATCAACCTTCTTTCAGATAAATATAGTCTATCCTTATTACAAGAGTTGCCATTGGTTTTGATAAATACTTTATTAATTAAAGCCTCTGGCAACTTTTCTAATAAAGGAAGCACACACACTGTAAGAGAAATCAGAACTGTATGAATTCCTAAAAATGGAAAATATTCTATACAGAAAACTTAGGTTTTTGTATACTCTTGGAATTTTATTACCACCCTTTTTCTTAGATTTTCAAGCAAGATTCCCATAGTCATGATATTCAAGTTATGATTGTGTGATTATGTGCTGCCAAGTTGGTTTTGACTCTTAGCAACCACATAGATAGATTTTCTCCATGGTAATCTGTCCCCCTTAAAGACTTCCAATGATGCATCCTTTACCACTGTAACTGAATTCACTTTAGTGCTGGTTGTCCTGTTTTCCCTTTTCCCTTCCACTTTTCCCAGTATTATAGATGTCTCAGGACGTAGGTCTTTGCACAACGTGTCTATAGTATGATAATTTGAGTCTGGTCACTTGTGTGAGTGAGAACTGTGGATTGATTTGTTTGATGATCCATTTATGTGTTTTCTTGGCTACCTGTATTATTCTCAGGAGTCCTCTCCAACACCAAAGTTCAAAAGTGTCAATACTCTCTGTACTGCTTCTTCAAGGCCAACTTTCACTTCCATAGAGGGTCACAAGGGAAAACATTGCCTGTATGATTCTGACTTCTGTAGGTATATACACTTATTGGCATCTCCAAGGCCTTCACTGCTGTCCTACTAAGTACTAGTGTGTGGCGTCTTTCTTGACAGCTGGTTCCTTTCATGATAGTTCATTCTAAAAGGCAAAAGCTATCCAGCACTTCAATATATTCATTGTCATTTCTAAGGCTGGTTGCTGTACCTGTTGTTATTGTTCTTCATATTTAAGCTAAAACCCATTTTTCCACTGTGCTCCTTGACTTTCATTACTAGAGCTTGCTTTGCATTTTCAGCAATCAGGGTGGTGTTATTAGCATAGCAAGGATTATTGATATTTTCTTCCTCCATGCACATCTTCTTCCAGTCCAGCTTCCCTCAATATTCTGCATATAGGTTGAATAAATAAGGAGAGAGAATGCAACCTTGTGTCACTCCTTTGCCAATATGGAGCTAGTCAGTTTTGCCATACTCTGTCTGGCTTACTGACCTGCGTGTAGGTTTTGTATGAGGACAATGAAAGGTTCTGGGATTCCCATTTTTCTAAGCACATTCTACAGCTTGACGTTGTGGCCTTTCAATAATGAATGAAGCACATGCTGCTTCCTTGGATATTCTTTGGTCTTCTCAATTATCTTGCATGCTTCTGCAATAATTTTTGTGTTTCCTGGCCTTTTCTAAAGGCATGAACAACTGGCATCCACTTTCCACGCAGGGCTCTAAACAATGCTGAATGATCCTAAGCATTATTTTGCTGGCATGTGAAATTAAGGACATGGTTCAATACTTTGTATACTCTGTTAAGACTCTTTTCTTTGGTGTTGGTATAGCAACCTCTTCCACTCTGTTGGCCACTGTGTCTTTCTCCAGATTTGCTGCAATAGCTTGGTTAGAACCTTTACTGATTCTTCTTCTGTTGCTTGCCATATTTCCATAGATATTCCTACTGTAGCCTTCCGATTTGGTAACTTCCTGATTGGAGTTGCTGATCATCTTCTAATATTACAGGTTCTTATAAATATGGAATATCTTCTAAGTTACACTGGATGTTGTCATGTCTACTGTACAGAATTTCAGTATATTCCTTCCATGTTTGTTTAATCTTCTTGGAATCAGTTACTATCTCTCCATTGGTGTCCTTTAGCATACCAGTTTGAGGTTGGAAGCTCTTCTGAATTCAGAGATCTTTTGGAAGACTTTGTTTTTCCATGTCTGTTTCCATCTTCTGTGTCTTTACAGATGTTGTAATTCCGATTCTTGTCTCTTCTAACAGCTCTCTGAAACTCTTTGTTAAGTTCCTTCCTGAGATCTTTGTCTTTCTTGGCTTTGGCTTCTCCTCCCTTTTTGGCAATCCCCACAGTTTGTTCTGATATCCAGTTTGCTTTCTTCTGTTCCTTGATCTTTGACAGTCTCTTTTCATGTTCATGCTTAACAACTTCTTCAAATTCATTCCACAGTTCCTCTGGTTCTATATCCAATGAGATCATTTTCCATTCCTGAAAGTGATCCCTAATGTACCCTTTGAAAATGGTGGGCATAAGCACATGATCATATCTTGGAAATTGTTGGCTTTCTTCTTCTGCTTTAGCTTAACTGGAAACTTCCACATGAGCAATTTGTGATCTGTTCCATATCTTTGTGGTTATAACTGAGCTCTTCTATCTCCTTCTATCAATAACATAGTCAATTTGATTTCTGTGTACTTTGTCTGGTGATGTCCTCATATATAGGTGTTGTTTTGATTGTTCAAAGACTGTTTAAGCAGTGAGGATATCATTGGAGTAGCAGAAATTGATAATTCAATCTCCTGCTTCATTTTGATTTCCTAGGTCATACAGTCCAACTACATTTTCCTCCTTCATATTTCCAGCTGTGACATTCCAGTCTCCCACTATAAGCAACACATCTTGCTTGCATCAATTTCAAATTTAACCTGATCATAAAACCCACCACCCTCCTCTTCTTCTGCATCAGTGGATGGAGCATAAACCTGGATAATTGTCATATTAAAGGGTTGTTCATGAAGTCTAATTAATATTATTCATTCATTGGCTGTATCGTAGCCAATTATGTTTGTTGCTATAGCCTGCCAAACTAGAAAACAATGCCCTTCCTTTTTTGTTTTTCATGTCCTGAGTAGTAAACATTGTGATCTTCTGACTGAAAGTATCTGAACCCAGTCCATCTCAATTCACTGATGCCTAGAATGTCAATGTGTAGTCAATTTGTTTCATTTTTACTGTGATGAGCTTTTTCATGCTCATGCAACTTACACTACATGTTGCCTCTGTAATTCTGTCTTTGCAGCTTTGGACTTTCTTTTTCCTGCACACACCACCACCTAGATGTCCTGAAGTCTTTAATCTAGCCACATCATAAACATCAAAAGATCCTCAACTGTTCTCAGTAGAATACTGAGTGCCATCCAACATGCGAGCCCATCATTTGGCACTATGTTGTCAACCACCTTATATTTTCTGTCCATCTGATTTTCATGTAAAATACCTAATTTTTTTTTTTAAATAAAAGAGTGGTTGACCATTGCCTTCTCCTATGCAGTATGAAATGATGCCTTTGCCATTGTCATTGATATGATCTGGCTGCAGCACTTGCTATATCACTGCTGCCTAATATAAGCGCTTGCTTGCTTTAGCTGGGCAGTTGGGATGACCCTGTTGGGATTATATACTCTTGGCATACACTCCTGGTGCTCTTTGCTCATCCCTTGCAATAAAAAACCTACCATGGTCAGGCAGTGTACCAGATCGAGTGATGGTGGTTTCCCAGATATACTGTATGTATATTGCAATAGATAAAAAAAATGCTTCCCAAAAGACCTAGTATTATGTTGAATCCTCCTGCTGATAGGAGCCAGACCACTTAGTGACAGGTTGATGAACATCTATAACCATACACATGCACACACAAACACACACTGTCTCAATAGGAACAATTTTTCTACATGACTGATGGGCAACCATTATATTATTTTTCATAATAGTTTATTTAAATGTTACTGTTTCTCTTAGAAGAGCCAAGAGTGGTAGACAAAAGATAAAAACAAAACTGTAGTATCACTGTATGACAAAATGTACAACAAAAATTATAAGATTAAAAGAAACATACATTTTCATTTCTTAGGCATGCTCAATTGTGACATCAGACTTTGCCAAGAGATTTTTTAAACAAGAAATTAAGTGAACACATACTATTCAAACTATGTTCTGCAAGAGGAAAAATTCATTTCCCACTCATACTCCATTATATACAGCAGCTTTCTCCAGTTTGGTGCCCTCCAGATATATCAAAATTAACTTCCATAATCCTCCAAGTAACATGAACAGTACTGGTTTATGACTTATGGGAACTGATCCAATACATCTGAAACGCACTGGGTTAAGAAAAACTGTTCTAGATTCTGCCAGGAAAATAGAACATTATGTATTTCCTGCAAATTCAATTCAGAAGCAACATAATGTGACCCAAGCTAATCACTGAAACTGTAAGATCTGAACAGTTTTTCAACATTCCAAGTATGTCTGTCTCTTGCAGATTACTAACAGAATCCTCAATGCTTTTGGATCATGCATACAGACATGGCCAAAAGTATTGGTACCCCTCTGCTTTTCCCCAAAGAATCCCAATTTGCCATGAAAAAAGTTGAAACTGACACAAGTAAATGGCATCCACCATTCTTTATTCCATAGTCCATAGGGCAGACACCTGGCTTTTGATATATGACTTAACATATTCTTGTAAATAATAAAACAAATGAAAATGCCATGGACATAATTATTGGTACCCCTAACCTAATATTTTGTAGCATAACCCTTTTTGAGGCAATAACTGCAATGAAGTGCTTTCTGTAGCTCTGAATAAGACTTCTTCACTTCTCAACTGGCAATTTGTCCCACTGCTCCAGTTATCTTAGGTTTGATGGGTTCCTTCTCCCAACTGTGAGTTTCAGCTCTTTCCATCAAAGTTCTATTGGATTCAGACCAGGACTCATAGCAGGTCACTTCAGTACAGTCCAATGTTTGCTTTTCACAATTCCTGAGTCGCCTTATATATATGTTTTGGGTCATTATCCTACAACTGAGACAGAGCCTTCTAACACTGGGCATTATGTTTCACTCCAGAATGCCTTGATAAATTTTATGATTTCATTGTGCCCTGCACAGATTCAAGGCAGCCAATGCTGCAGGCGGCAAAGCAACCCATGACATCATGGAGCCTCCTCCATGTTTCACAGGAGGGATGGTGTTCTTTTCTTTAAAAGCATCCTTTTTTTCTTCTGTGCTGCTGTGACTTACCAAAAAGCTCTAACTTTATTTCATCTGTCCAAAGGATATTCTCCCAGAAGGACTGTGGCTTGTCAACATGTATTTTAGCAAACTCCAGTGTGACTTTTTTGTATCTGTCTTTCAGAAGTGGGGTTCTCTTGGGTCTTCTACCATGGAGGCCACTTTCAGTCAGACAGCAACAGATGGTGTGACTTGATATTGTTGTACTTTGATCTTGGAGGTCAGCCAGGAACTGTTTTGAAGTTTTCCTTGATTCTTTCTCTACCATTCAAGCTATCCTTCTGTTCAGTCTGGCATCAATTTTCCTCTTGTGGTCACATTCAGGGAGGTTGGCTACAGTCCCATGGACTTAAACTTCTTGATAATATTAACAACCTTGGTCACAGAAACCTGAAGCTCTCCGGATATGGTTTTGTAGCCTTTACCTTTACCATGCTTGATTATTACCTTCTTCCTTTCTTCCTCAGACAACTCTCTGCTTTTCTTTCTCTTTTCTGTGTTCACTGTGCTGTGCACAATGATCCAAAATGTACTTTTCTCCATTCAAATAGGATGAGTGACTGATTATGAGACTGAAGACACCAGTGATAATTATTAAAGTAAATAGCCTGCTTGAGAGATCACTATAATCCAATAATGTCTTTTAATTTCTAAGGGGTACCAATATTTATGTCCATGCCATTTTCATTTGTTTTATTATTTACAAGAATATGTTCAGTCATATATTAAAAGCAAAGTGCTCTATGGACTATAGAATAAAGAATGGTGGATGCCATTTATTTGGTCAGTTTCAACTTACTGCATGGCAAATTGGGATTCTTTGAGAAAAGTAGAGGGGTGTTAATACTTCTGGCTGTGTCTGTACTAATAGAGATAAACCTTACAGGTCATAGAAATTGTTTACAGTTTCTTTCAGTTCAGTTTCTTGGCTCACATACCCTTTACTGCAATGAAATAATTTGAGGATTTCAGGCTGAAGATCTACATTACCTTACTGAAGCTAATGTTTTCTGTGACTGTCTTTTATGATATACCACAGGACATCTATCATAATCATTCCATTCATTATATGCTAAATCACTAACACCCCAAACCAGGAAGAAAACTCCAAACCCAAATTTTCAGATGGTAAAAAAAATTAAACCAATGCCTGAGCTCTGAAACTACCCTAAATTAAACTAAATTTTAACGGCCAAAGTATCCTTCTATATAAATGTGCTTACTCTTTTATAAATAATAGAGACATAGTAATTCAAGCAAACCAATTAAAACATATGACTAATGGTTAAACAATTACACTTGCCTGGATAAAGACAACAGGTTTGTAACAACTAGGTTAGGTGAACTAGATAGGAAAAAAAAAAGGGAGAGCATGTTTTCCATTTAGATTTTTGCTTTATGAAAACAGGAAATGTTTGTGAATTGTAAAATAAATAATCATAATCATAATCATAATAATTCATATTTGTGAATCTTTTACCTTTTCTTTCTAGACTTGCCAGACTTTTTCAGTTTTTTTTTTTTTAACTTCATGTATATGTCTCAGTATGGAACATTTATGAAGCTCTACTAAATTGTCTTAAAAAGTTGGTGTGGTTTCAGTGGCCTCATTCAATAAGCATTAAATGAGATTCCTCCGTGTACTATGGTACAACAGCCTTGGATGTTTCAAGTTGTGTAGCAATAATCAAGATAATGGTCACCATAACATGATATGCTAAAAATTTCAGGAAGAAAACTTATAATAATGAACACTTCGTAAGAGCTGGAATGGTCAACAGTTAAATTTGTACATCTCATCTTATGGAGGAATTCAGGAGGAATCCAATGGAGAAGAGTTATTTTTTCTGATGCTCTGCTGCACATGTCTAAGGCAGAGGAGTCTTTCTCTTTCTGGGAGTTCCCTTCCCTTTCCTTTATTTTTTTTAAGAAAAGGAAGTAAATTGCAGAAGGCTCAGGGCTGACATATTTCATCAGTTCAAGGGCATATGTTGGGTGAATACAGTTCCTTGTCTACCTAAAATGCTCACCCAAATACCTCATTTTTATGATTTAAGTATTTTATTATTTAAGAAAGGCACAAGCTATGGACGCGTCTACAGAATTACAAAATCATCCCTCTCTTTCCACTGTTACAGTGAGAGATATTTTAAAAAATTGATAGATTTTGGGATGATGTCCCCAAGACCATAGGATCACAACCCAGCCGTACTATTTACTGGCAATTTTTTTTACTGAATACTGTTTTCATAAATTCCCTAACACATTTTCAGACTGGTTTTAATCTATGTAATCAAACCATACCTCATATCTAAATTTAATTTTCCCTACCATGAGATAGGATTTGTTCTGCAAACATATATTTAAAAATTCCACTACTAATCTTTTTACGTTAACCATAGCCTGTACAGGCTCATAGGAAAAACACAGACTAGAAAAAGAATATAAAAGGATATTTAAAACTAAGTGCAGAAAATGGCAGATTTAGTCACTGATTCAAAAATCCTAGACAAAAAGTTATCTTGTCATATATTTGGCTTAAAGATTGAGAAAAACTTTTAAAGACTCACCTCCATTTTTCCCCACTGTCCTGAAGCATTGCCAAAAAGTCCTTAGAAAGGATGCCCTATTATGGGGTGTAGCTTGGACAAAGTTGAACTCTCGAAACAAAATATGAGTTCCTTGACGCACACTATTAAAGCTATAAAGAAAGAAAATTAAAGTACCACGGTTAGGTGTAGCATCAGGAAAGCCAGTAAAACTTCATATACTCAGGAAAATATATATAACACCTACAGATCTATACATTTTGAAAAATAATAATAAATAAATAAATCTCAATGCTGAATCACTGTTAACATTCAGCTGCTTATATATCAACAACCTGGAGATCCTCCAGATTCAGCTAAAGTTGTCATAAAGATTA
The DNA here is from genome assembly GCA_030867105.1 of Liasis olivaceus. Taxonomy (NCBI): domain Eukaryota; kingdom Metazoa; phylum Chordata; class Lepidosauria; order Squamata; family Pythonidae; genus Liasis; species Liasis olivaceus. Next base: position 69,719,101 of record CM061349.1, read on the forward strand.
CAAATACTTAAGAAACAAGAAAATAATTAAGAAATATTGTTGTTCCTTTACAAGACAGGCTTGGTAGGCAACAGCCATTTCTGAAATTACATTTACTATTTCTAGTTATAGGGTGGTTCACTTACATAAAATACAAGTTGTAGATTCCAACAAATATTAAATATACACCTGTCATTCTGTTCAACAGAAATGCGGGGTGTTTGGCTCAATCTAGGTATATTTACTAATTAAGATAATGAGCTGTTAACTGGAAAGTCTTTTATCACATGAGAAAGTTTCTGAGATAAGAAAAGGCAGCAAGGCACCCAGGGCAGGGAATGAAGGTTAGTTTTCAGGTGCCAGAATAAACAGCAAGTGTATTTTCTTTACAGATTTGAATATTGTCTTTCCATTTACCGTATTATAAAAAACAAATCAGCTAATAATAAAGTAGAAATGTACAAGTAAGACACTAAACAAATCAATTAGTTCAGCAAACTATTTTCCTGTAAACTAAAAACCTGTCTGAATAAGCCTGGTTTTGCTTTCTAATGAAAGGGTATCAAATGCAAAGCTAGCCTGGTTTCCATTGGCAGGAAACTTCCACACTTGGGAATAGCCACTGAGATAGCTCTCCTTCTCATTTCTGTGATGAGACAAACAAAATGACTTCTTCTAAAGACTTTCAGAAGAAATTAGGTAGCACCTTTTCTGACTAACAAATGTTATTAAAAGGCATAAGCTTTTGTGAGCTGTAGCTCACTTCATTGGATGAACAGAGTGGCTAGCATGATGTAGGATTTAAATTGCATCAGGCATGGGGGGGGAGGGAATGAAAGACAGGTTGGTTATGCAGATACAGGTTATATGTGAGACATATTAGAAGTACCTTATTAATTAACAATTATAATGTGTTAAAATCCCATTGTGTTTGCTGAGAGCTTTTGAAACTTTTTGATGTTTGTGAGTTCAGCAATCATTTGCTCAATAGTCCTGTTAAAGGATCTTGAAACCTATGCAAGTTCATGGTGGAGAATATAATCTTGCAAGCAGCATAACCCCAAAGTTAGGAAACAACATAAATGAATTCTTATTATCATCAAAATCTGGTCATTATGCTTTATAGACAAGCTATATACTACCTGATACTACCTATAGGTCCATACTACCTATAGACAAAGACATATGTTTCTTAAGCAGCATGGGGACCAAACAAAATTCTGTGGGATATCACATGTCAATGTTTACCACATTGAACAGAAGCTCCCTACTAGCACCTCCTGAAATTACCATCTATGAAGGACATTAACTACTAAATAATGGTACCTCCAGGTACCAACAAGAGCAAACTTCCACTATCCAGTTCTTAGTGCATATCATCTACCAACTAAATGAACCATCTACCAATCTTCTACCAATTAAATAAAAGAATTAAATCCCTGCAAAAACTATAATGGTACCAGAAACAGACAGAAAAACCATTTAGTGTAAGGCAGCAATGAATGGATGGAAGAAAAATTATATAGATCAGTTGCTGTATGTGATTTGAGCTCTGACATCTCTTCTTGATCTACATGAATGACAGCTACCATCTCCACACTAACACCCAATTAACGATATCACAAACTATGTCTGAAGTGGAAATTTCTCTTTTGTACTATTTCCTCAAAAAAAGCATTTGCCATATTATATAGATCTATTAGATTGATCCACCCCCAGGGACTGATGGACCTAGATGGGTTTCAGAGGGCACTGGGGGTTATCCCTGATGATTTGCCTCACAGTCTGGCTGAGTCCTAGGCTGTCACTTGGAATGAGAGAGTGGCCGAGGCTTTGGATCAGATTGTGCCCATGCGACCTCTCCTCTCTTGTGGATCCTGTTGCTCTCCATGGTTTACAGAAGAACTTAGGGAAAAGAAACAGAAGAAGAGATGTCAAGAGCGCCTCTGGAGTTCAACAAAGGATGAACTTGATTAAACACAGGTGAAAGCCGCTATTAAGGCCTACCTCGTGGCAGTAAGGGTGGTGAAGTGTCAATACTTCTCCACCCTTATTGTGTCTGCAGATAGCCATCCAGCAGCCTTGTTTAGGGTGACACAAGCCCTCCTGGGAAAGGAGGACTTGGAGGTTCACCTGCAAAGCCATGCAGAGGAATTTGCAGAGCATCTGTCAGACAAAATCATTCAGATTCATTCTAAGCTGGACTCCAGCTTTGATTCAGGTCCACCAAAGGTACCTGGGACACTGTCAAAACCTGCATCAATCAAATGTTATTTTAAAAAGTTATAGCAGTCAATGGGTGTTTGCTTGATTTGGTTCTGCCATTTGTATCTTGGGGGGGGGGGGAATGGTAGTTTATAGTTGTGTTTGAGTTATTGCTGTGAGATGGAGAGGTGCTCAAACTGATATGGAAATTTACAGCAAAACCTGAATGCAGACAAAACCGGTGGTAGTCTGAAGGCTGGGAAGAACTGTATTATCAATGGGAGGAATGCACAAGGCCACCATTCTGTGAGAAAGGATTTTGGCGCCAATGTAGTAAGGGGGGGGAATAAGTAGAGGGAACTTTACACAGGCTTTAGTTTTAGCAATGCTTTGCTTCAAGCTGCATGTACCATCCAATAAAGGAGCATTTATCTGAACCAGGCCTGGTTTCACGAGAATTCTTCTAAATTGGGGTTTGGATTTTGTGGACCTGACAGGCACATTCTTGCCCTATTATCTGGGAATGATTTGATCGTGTTGGACCTGAGGAAGTGGACAGGGTCCTAATGACTATGAGCTCAGCCAGCTGCTCCTTAGATCCATGTCCCTCCTGGCTAGTTATTGCTGCCTCTAACTTCCCTTTTTTAGGGAAGACTGTGGAGAAGGTGGTTGTGCAGCAGCTTCAGCGGGCTCTGGATGAAGCAGATTATCTTGACCCCTTTCAGTCAGGATTCAGGGCTGGGCACATAGGAATGGAGATGGCATTGGTCGTGCTTTTGGATGACCTGTGACAGCAGCAAGACAGGGGCTGTACATCTGTCCTTGCTCTTCTTCACCTCTCGGTGGCTTTCAATATCATCAACCATGGTATCTTTCTGGATCAGCTGCATGGGTTGGGAGTGGGCGGCACAGTATTGTGCTGCTTCACTTCCTTTCTGCGGGGCTGGTACCAGTCAGTGTTGATTGGGAGAGGTCTCGTCCTCGACCCTTACTATATGGGGTTCTGCAGGGCTCAGTACTCTCTCCACTCCTATTTAACATCTACGTGAAGCTGCTGGGTGAGATCATTCATTGCCATGGGGTGAAGTATCTTCAGTATGCTGATGATACCCAGCCATATATATCCACCCCTAGTGAACTAAGCAATGCTGTTATGTCCTGTCCTGGTGCCTCAAGGCTATGGAGGTCTGGATGGGAAACAATAGGCTTCAGCTGAACCTTGGCAAGACTGAGTGGCTCTGGGTTTTTGGGCCTTCTGGATCCAGGTCTTTACTAACTTTGGTGCTGGATGGGGTGGCACCGCCCCAGACAGACCTTGTGCACAACCTGGGGGTCCTTCTAGACTCATAACTCCTGCTCAATGAGCAGATGCCAGTTGTGGCTAAGAGGGCTTTGCACAACTTCTGTGGACTTTTCCTGGACCATGAGGCTCTGCTCACAGTTACTCATGTCCTGGTCACTTCTAGAATGGATTACTGTAACACATTCTACATGGGGCTGCCCTTGAAGAATATCTGGAAGCTTCAGCTGGTGCAGAATGCAGCTGCGTGGACAGTTATGTGCACCCCTAGGATGGCACATGTTATACCTCTGTTCTGCGAGCTGCATTGTCTGCTAGTTTGCTTCTGGGTTCAATTCAAGATGCTGGTTTTGACCTTTAAAGCCCTGCATATCCCATCAGGTCGAGCAGGAGGGGTATGCTGCGGGTCCTGCCTATTAAGGAGTTCCATCTGGTGGGACCCAGACAGAATGCCTTTTCTGCTGTGGCCTCCACCTCTGGAACAACGTTCCCCCTGAGGTGAGATTAGCCTCATCCCACCTTGCCTTCCAGAAAACCCTCAAAGCGTGGTTCTTCCATCAACCCTGGGGGTTCCCATGGTGAGCCGGCAAGGTGATTGTGTAATGTCAAGTGACAGTTGTTCTCTCGCTATCTTGAGTTTTTATGCTTTATGTTTTTCTGGTTTTTTAAAATTTGTTTGAGTGTTTTATGGGTTTTATTGTTTTTATGCATTGTATGCTGCCCAGAGTCACATTTTATGAGATGGGCAGCTATATAAATTTGCTAAATAAATAAATAAACAGTAATGTAGATAATACTCAAATCCTTTGGAACAAGAAAATTTGTTTCTTCTCTTGTGTGAAAGAACAAAGGACTGAGTGAAAATGAATAAATACACTTCCATAAAACTCATTTAATTAACTAATTTGTTCTAAGAGGGCATTTTACACCTAAGGTTAAGTTTCAGTCAGCTATATTGTACTGTGCTATTTTTGTTTTATTTTGCTTATGATATGATCTCTTCTTGAATGCACATTTTCTACCTCTGTAAAGAATATCTGCTTTGTGCTGAATTATTCAGAAGTTCTGACAAAGGAGAGCCAATGAACTGTTCCAACAACTTGTAGTGGTTAAGCTGTTGGAACTGTTTCTCTTCAGGATCTTCCAAGTTTCATAAATATATGAAATTGCCCCCTAGGAGATAATTAATGCTCAACATGAAAATAGGAATATTAACATAGATTTTAAAAAATGAAAACAAAGGAATAACAAGTCCCTCCCATAAAAGGGTATTGATCTGTGCATATCCCCATCTCTTTTTTTAAGCTTAACAAATGTTTCAAATCCACCAGATAGACAGTGAAAACATTCCCCTAGGTCAGCAGCTTAGCGAGTCTTTTGGGAAAAAAAGTTAATTAAAATATCGGGGGCAGGGAAGGATCTTCTCCATAGATAGTTCATAGTAACTAATGGCTAATTTAGGATTTCCTTGATCTGTTTTATATTGAGAGCATATAATGTTTTAAGAATAATTAATTAAATAAGTTGATTTCCCTCAGCAATTTTCCAAACATTTTCTTGATTTGAACTCACATTACAAAATAAAATAACAGCAAAGAAAATATCATCTTTGGACTTGAATCACCAAGTGCAGTGTGTGAAAATGTGTCCAGTCATTTTGTAAATAAAATCATAAAATTCACTCAAAGCTGGATGAGTAGGATCCAATGAAGTGATACAAATTACATCTTGCAATGTTACCTGGAAAGTTTTTGAGTCTATGGATTGGGAAGAAATGGACAGAGTCCTCTAAAGAGGTGAGCATGACAATTTGTGAACATGACCGGCCATCCTGTCTAGTTAAAGTGGCATGGGAGGAAACTATGAGTTCTATTTGGGCTGCAGTCAGCATCTCATTGCAAAAGGGAAACATTCTAGTTGCCCTGAGAGAGATGCTGGTCTGCTCCCTCCTCAAGGCGCCTGCCTTGGATCCAACAATATTGGACAACTATCATTCTATACGCATCTTTCTTTTTGGAAAAACTGTTATGGACTCCTCTGATTCCACAGATTTGGAGACAGAAGAGGAGAACCTCACAGACTCTCAGCCTACAGTTCAATAGGCAACAGGATGTCAGACACCAGTGAGTAACTCAGCACAGATGACCACTGATTCCAATAGCAAGGAGTCAGAGCCTGACCCTAGGAGAGTGTTAAGCCCTAATTCATGCCACCAACTAAAGAGAGCAAAGCAGTAAAGGTCAGCACAGCTCAAGAGGAAGGGGCATTAACTCCTCTAATTAAGCATAGCCAGGAACTCTGACTATATAGGAATGTGCTCCAGGTACTTCCTGCTCATTCTCCTGTGAACAGAGCCTGACTTTAGGACTGGCTTTTGTGGAACTCTCTGGTGCTTGACTGTCTTAAACTATTTTTGGTATTCCTGTTTCTGAACTTTATTGGCTAGCAGCTTGCAGCACTAGGCATAATTACAAGGCAAAGAAACTTCTCTTAAATTCTTTGCTCTCTGGCTAAATAGCCACCCCCTATCTCTGCTGTAAGTTTTACAACACATCAATAAAAACTCTCAGACTTGTAATTGCCATGCTTGCTGTCTGCGTCAGTTTAAAAGGAAAGTTGTAGAGAAAGTAATGTGGCAACAATTTCAGAACTCTGGAACAAAGAGATTATGTGGGCCCTTGATAGTCAGGATTCAAGCTGAGTTATAGAAGAGAAACTGCATTGGTCTCCAAAACTCATCAATGAGGGCAATGGTTGAGAGCACACAACCATCCTAGTCCTGCTAGACTCTTAGTGGTCTTTGATATTATCAACTGCAGCACCCTTCTGGGCTGGGAGTTTAAGGCACATTTTAAGGCACATTTATATGGAAAAGTTGTTCATTTATAAGCCAGCTAATTTTGGGGTGTTGCCAACTATTTGTAAAGTCATTAAAATTCAATTAATAAAATACAATTGTCCATCCACTTTGCCTGTTACTATCTGACAACACCTTAACATAATTTTTCACTATGTATCTATAGTGCTAATAAATAGTCACCTGAGCTGAACATCATAAAATGCTACTCTTGAATGGTCTGACACTTAACAGGGTTGCACACCTCTGTCCTTGTACATTAATTCCCCATCTTCATCTTCTGAGCAAATCCTGCCTAGAGCTGTACTTGCACATACAATATTACTAACCTTATAATTTCTGCTATTCTTTAATGCAACTTTGGTTGTAATCTGTTTTACAAGAACCATAATGAGCAAAGATACACATATGAATCTGTATAATCATGACTTACAATGAAGTGACTTACAAGCTCTGAAAATAACGAAGCCTATAAATGCAGCAAATGCAACACGATTGCAGCACTCATGGAGTTAAAAGGAATACTGGAACAATTGCAGCCATATTTCTGCTTATAACAGAGGAAGAATTTTTGGATCAAACATAGTAAGTTCTTGAACAGCAACTAAGAGGAAGCAACTCTCTACAATGAAGAGATCCAAGTAGGTAAGCCAGCCCAAATAATTGAGAATGGAGAGAGACAATCAGAAAAAGAGATTAAGAATATATTCTAGATAAAAGAAACCCAGAAACAGCTTTCAGGTCCTCAGAAGAGGTGTTGACTCCTCAAGGAAGAAACAAGTGACTAGACTAAGCAGAAAAAATAAAGCTGAAGATCTGGGGGGAGGGAGATACAGCCAAAGCCAAGAAAGGCAAAAATCACAGGAGGGAATTTATCAAAGAGTTAAGAGCAGTGTTAGAAGAGACAAGAAGCAGTATTACAACATTTGTAAAGACATTAAAGATGGAAGGAGACATGGGAAAAAAAGGAAAGTTTTCCAAAAATTTCTGAACTACTAAGGAGGTTCCAACCTCAAAATGGAGGGATATCAATAGACAGATAGTAACTGAAGAAGATAAAACAAAGATGGAAGGAATATACTGAAATTCTGTACAAAGATGTGACAACATCCAAGATACCCTAGATGATATTCCTGTAAGAACCTGCCCCGTTCGTCAAGAGAAACTCCCGTGACACGTGTGGTTCACAAAAGAGGTTTACTCAAGTGTAACACAACAGTTACAAGCAAAGCCAGGACTGGCTTGGTACAATACACTGGTTCCTTTATACCTCCCCTTCCCGCGGTTTTTCGCCCCGCGATCGCATTGCCGGTGGCGGGCTATTCGCACCCCAATAAGTCCAGATGTCAGGTTCAGCCCGGATCCCATTGTTCATTGATTGATCTCCCCTCCAGCGTGGGTTGGTTCCCTCTAAGTCCTTTTCTTATACATGCAGAGCCGGGGTCACTGGAGGCGCGGTATCTTGGCTTCTCGGCTCGCTGTTCCGCTTATTGATAGCTCGCGCCGCTTATCAGTGTATATTAATTGGTTCTGCTCTGCGGTTTCCCCGCCGGCTAGGCACAGGTGGCCGCTATCAGCCGCGTGGCTCCCACTTCCCCTTTTCCTCCCGGCTCGTAGCAAATTGGCTCAGCCCGGTGGTGGCTTCTATGGGCTTCTACGGGGCGCCATGCCGGCTGAACCTGACATTCCACCCCCCTGAAAACAGACCCCCCCCCACCTCGGTTTCCCGGGGTATCTGATGTAAAAGTCTCGTACTAGGTCCGGCACTTTGACGTGGGCTCGGCTTACCCATTCGCTGTGGGACTTGGGGAAATGTTTCCACTGCACCAGCAGCTGGGTCTGTCCCTTGTGCCTCCTCGCGTCCAGTATCTGCTTCACCTCGAAGTGCTGTTCCCCGCCAATCATGTTGGGTGCCGGTATTGCTTCTGCTTTGTGCCAGTCATTTCCCGGTTGGTGCGGCTTTAATAAGCTGCAATGAAACACCGGGTGGATCCTCCCCAGACTTTTGGGAAGCGTCAGCCGAACCGTCACGGGGTTGATTATCTCCGCGATGGGGAACGGTCCCACAAACCTCGGGCTGAGTTTCTTCGAAGCCTGGTGGGTTTTTAAGTTCTTGGTCGATAGGTACACCTGGTCCCCCACTTTCCACTGCCACTCGGGGAGCCTCTTGCGGTCGGCGTACTTCTTGTACTCCGCCTTGGCGTCCTGCAGCGCCACATGCGCCGCTTGTCTCGTGGCGTCAATTTGGGAAAACCAGGAGTCCAGGGAGTCGATGTGGGATGCCGGTTGGGGCAGTTCCGGCATGGGTACAAAGTCCCGTCCCATGGCCACTTTGAATGGGGAGAACCCGGTGCTCTTGTGGACGGCGTTGTTGTATGTTACTTCCGCGAACGGCAGTAGATCCGCCCAGTCATCCTGCTGATGCCCCACGTAGCACCTGAGGTACTGCTCCAGCCTCCCATTCAGGCGTTCGGTCAATCTGTCTGTTTGCGGATGCGCCATGGATGAGAGGGCTTGCTGTGTCCCTACCCGCTTCAGGAACTCTCTCCAGAAGCGGGCGATGAAGTCCCCCCCCCGGTCGCTGATGATCTGTCGAGGCGCGCCGTGTAGTCGGTAGATATGCTGCACGAAGAGTCTCGCCAGCCTCTCTGCCGTGGGGACTTGCCGGCAAGCCACAAAATGCTCTTGTTTCGAGAACAAGTCCGTGACCACCCAAATGGAGGTCTTGCCCTTGCTCTCCGGTAGTTCCACTATAAAATCCATGGCGACCTCTTGCCATGGACCATCGGGGCTCGCCACGGGTTGGAGCAGCCCCCGGGGCTTTCCCTGACTCCCCCTCGCCGTCACGCACACGGGGCACCCCCCCACGTAGGCTTCTACATCTTTTCGGAGCGTCGGCCACCAGAACTGCTGCCTGATTAAGTGGAGCGTCTTCACGAAACCGTAGTGCCCTGCGCTCCGGTTGTCGTGGGCTCTCTCCATCACCCGCCGCCGACATTCCTCCGGGACATACACTCTCCCCTCGTGCCACCACAAGTCTCCTTGGCAGGTCAGACTGTCGCCGTTCGCCTTGAGCCAGGGGTCTCGCTTCGCTGCTTCCGCGAACTCCTGCTGCATCTCAGGCATTGCGTGCCTCCCCTGCCCGCTTGCTTGGCTCCAGGTTACCGCCTTTGCGGCCAACCTACCAGCAGGGATGATGGAGTCCACAATGTCCTCTCACAGGCTGGCATGTTGGGGCACGCGCGACAACCCGTCCGCCAGGAAATTCCTCCTCCCGGGGATGTGCTTCAATGTGAAGTTGAACCGCCCAAAGTACTGGGACCATCGCGCCTGCTTCGGGGATAGCCTCCGCGGGGTCTTTAGGGCTTCGAGGTTCTTATGGTCCATCCATACCTCGAACGGCTTGGATGCCCCCTCCAGCAAGTGCCTCCAGGTGGCTAGAGCCCACTTTACAGCGTACGCCTCCTTCTCCCACACCATCCACCGTCTTTCAGTCTCAGTGAACTTATGGGAAGCGTAGGCGCACGGGTGGAGGGGCCCTTCCAGACCGGGTTGCAGTAGGACCGCCCCCGTTGCCACGTCTGAGGCATCCACCTGAATGATGAATTGCCAGTCCGGGTCGGGGTGTCGCAGAATCGGTTCCGCCGTGAACCGCCGCTTCAAGTCCTCAAAAGCTCCTTGGCATTCCGGGGTCCACTTGAGTGCCATGCTGGGTTTCGGGGGTTTCTTGCTGCCCTTGGTCTTCAGTAGATCTGTTAGGGGGAGGGCAACTTCGGCGAAGTTCGGGATGAACTGTCGGTAGAAGTTTGCGAAGCCCAGGAAGCTTTGTAGCTGCCTCCGGGTCCGCGGCGCTTCCCAACCTAGCACATCCCTCACCTTCGCCGGATCCATCTCGATCCCCCGGCTAGATACCCGGTAGCCGAGGTAGTCCAGCTGCTCCCGGTGAAACTCACATTTTGAGAGCTTCACGTACAGCTGGGCCTTCAGCAGTCTACGGAGCACCGTGCGCACCAATTCCACGTGCTCCGCCAGCATTTCCGTGTAGATCAGGATGTCGTCCAGGTAGACCAGGATGCCCTGGTAAAGTAGGTCATGCAGCACCTCGTTTATTAGCTGCATAAATACCCCCAGGGCCCCTTTTAACCCGAACGGCATTACGCGAAATTCGTAACTTCCGAGGGCCGTGTTGAATGCAGTTTTCCACGTATCTTCCGCGCGGATCCCGACCCTGAAGTACGCTTCGCGCAAGTCCAATTTGGTGAATATCTTCCCCTTGGATAGATGTGAAAACAAGTCCTTCATCAAAGGGAGAGGGTATTTGTACTCGGTGCTAATTGCATTTAGCCCCCGATAGTCCACGCACATTCGGAGCGAGCCGTCTTTCTCCCGGAATAACACCAGGGCCGCCAACGGTGACTTCGCGGGCCGGATGAAACCTCGCGCCAGATTCTTGTCGATGAACTCCCTTAGGGCGCCCATCTCCTTCATCGACAAGGAGTACATCTTTGGCTTGGGCAGTTTGGCTCCCGGTTCCAGCTCAATGGCGCAGTCGCTGGGTCTGTGGGGTGGAAGCTAGTCGGACTCCTTCTCCCCGAACACTGCCGCCAAGCTCCGGTACTGCCATGGTACGCCTTCGGTTTCTGGGGCTCCCCCCAGCCCCGACCCGCTCTCCGCCTTGGGTCCACTCGCTGTCGCCGCCTGGTCTCGTCTGGGCCTCGCCGCCGCTCCTCGGTGCTCCGGGACCCGCTCCGGACGCCTTGGATCCTTTCTTGGTCCCACTGTGGCCCCTGCCGGCTGCTGATGTTCCCCACTCTCTCGCCTCCCCGGCTCCCTCGCTCTCTAAGCTCAGGACTTCCCTCGTCCAGTCGATCCGCGGGTTCTGACGTCGCAGCCACATCAATCCAAGCACCACCGCATAGTCGGCGATCGGGACCACCACGAATCTCAGCTCCTCTCGGTGGTCCCCAACTGTCATCTGGACCGGCTCGGTGTAGTACTGAGCCGGTCCCCCCCCCGCTACTGAACCGTCCAGCTGACTGAACGCAATGGGCTCCTTGAGGCGCCGCAGCTCCAGCCCGAGCCCGGACACTATGGCTGGGTGCATTAGGCAGTGGGTACAGCTGGAATCCAGCAGCGCCTGTAACAGCGCTTCCCCCCTGGATCTCATTCCCCGGACGTGTACTCTCACCCGTGGGGGGGACAGTCCTCGTCAGCTATTGGGTCCATGCGTCTCGGCTCCCCTGCTCGCACTGGGACGCCAATCAGTGAGAGCGTGCCTCGTTTCCCGCCAGCTCGGATTCCTCCCCAGAGGACGCTGTCTCGGGGGTCGACCACCCCATCTGGCCTCGCTCAGTCACCGCAGCCACTGCACTCTTCCGAGGCCGGTCGCCAACCCTACTCCCGGTTGGACGCGGGGGCTTGACCTCGGCGCGGGACGGGGTTCCTTCCTGTTCCGTCGGACACTGTGCCGCCTGATGGCCTCGCCCTCCGCACCGGAAGCATAGGTTTGATGTCTTGGGCGCCTCTCGCCCCGGCATGGGCTGTCGGCCACTGCCCCGCTTCTCCTCGGCAGTCCACTCCCTTGGTGTGTCCCTCGCCCGGTCCCGTCTCCGGGTGCTCTGCTGGATCTGCTGCCAGGCTGACTCCGCCGTCCCAGCCAACCAGATCCAATCCTTGACAGTAGTCGGGTCATCTCGGCCCAACGCTCGTTCCAGGATCTCTGGGTTGAGACCCCTCTTGAAATATTTCACGCGGAGCGACTCCGGCCAGTCCATGAGCTTCTCCACTAGCCTCCAGAATTCCAAGGCATACTCGGACACGGACTTGTCCCTCTGTCTGAAGTGCAGGATGTCGTCCTCAGCTCTCCTTGCTCTCAGGGTGTCTTCGAACCTATCTCGGAGCGCCTGCATGAAGTCCGGGAAACTCCTCAACTCTGCCGCGTTGGCGTCATACAGCCCGGTCACCCAGCTCGCTGCTTGGTCGTCTAGCAGCTCGGCTACGTAGGAGACCCTGTCTTCGTCCCTGGTAAACAAGTGACTCCCCCGCTGCATGAAACTGCGTACGTGGGTGAGGAACTGGGGTAGCTGTTCGGGGTCCCCCGAGAATTTTCCGGTCACGCCCCGGAGTCTCAATGCATCTGCTGCCCGGCGGTCTACCAACAGTGGGGTTGATGCCATCGTCGGTTGGGGTCCTGGTACCCCAGCTCCACCCCTCACATTGCCGCCCGCCGCCAGCTGATCCAGCCTCAGTAGGATAGTTTGGAGCATCGCCTCCATGGAGTCTAGGCACTGTTCGACCCTCGCCTCCAGCTGGGCGAACTCGTCCTCCCATCTTCGGGTCCGTGACCTCGAGCCTCAGGTCATCGTAACCCCCGACTGGTCAGGTCCCTGGTTCACCCCAATCGACCATCTCGCCGGTTGAGGGTCCCCGATCCTGGCCGTCGTCTCGTCGCGTTGGGTTGGCTCTGCCATCGCCTTCGATTGGCTCAGCCTGGTGGTGGCTTCTATGGGCTTCTACGGGGCGCCGTGCCGGCTGAACCTGACAATTCCCTCTTTAGAAGAACCTCTTGTACCAGAAGATGAAGTTAGGTCAGCACTCCAGTAATTACCAAGTCAAAATACTACAGGAATTGATGGAATCTCTACAGAAATGCAGCAATCAGCAGAAGACTCAGTTAAAGTTCTAGCCAAGCCATGATAGCAAATCTGGAGAAAGACACAGTGGCCAACAAATTGGAAAGGGTCAATCTATATATCAATGTCAAAGAAAGACTTAACAGAATGTGCAAACTATTGTACAGTATCCTTCATTTCACACACCAACAAAATAATGCTTAAGGATCATCCAACACAGATTAGAGCGCTGCATAGAAAGGGGGTTTATAATTGGAGGAAGAAACCTCAATAACCTGCACTATGCTTATAACACTATTCTGATAGCTGAAAATGCAAATGATCTGCAGAATTAGGTAACGAAAGTCAAGAAGCACAGTGAAAAAATGGGACTAAGATTAGATATAAAGAGACCAAATTAATGGCAATGTAACGACCTGACACTCACAGCTCTCAATTCCAGTAACTCTCTTTGCGAGGATTCTGACAGACAATAGGTACAGTAACCAGTCTTAGAACTGACAATGAAGATATTGAAGTGGTGGATAGCTTCTGCCTTTTAGGATCATTGATCATCAGTAAAGGAATCAGTAATCAAGAAATACATCACAGACTAGCACTTGGTAGAGCAGCCATGAAGGCCTTGGAAAAGATAGTCAGATGCCATGATGCGTCTATACCTACAAAGATCAGAAATGGTGCAGGCAACAGTTTTATCTGTAATACACTATGGAAGCAAAAGTTGGGCTTTGAGGAAGTAGTATAGAAAGAGTATTGATGCTTTTGAACTTCAGTGTTGGAGAAGACTTCTGAGAATACCATATACAGAGAAGAAAACAAACAAATGGATCATCAAACAAATCAACCCAGAGTTTTCACTCAAGGCACAAATGACCAGGCTCAGAAACATTCTTCAGAAAAGAATGTAAAGTTATATAAAGACTCAGCTCTCTTGCGAAACCTATAATGCTGGGAAAGGCGGGAGGAAAGAGAGGAAAGGGATGACCAGTGGCAAGGTGGACAAACTCAATTATGGCATTGATGGGTGCCCTGTTGAAAGACCTGTAGGACCTTGCTGGGAACAGATTCTCCTAGAGAAAATCTATGTGATTGCTAAGAACAAACACTGACTAAATGGCACATGATCATTAAGGCTGTGATACAGCAGCTATCAATATAAAGCTTCTTTTTGATCTACACAGAAAAAATGATACTGCCAAAAATAGCCACAATCATATCACCTCAGACCTTGAACACCTAGGACTCAATCTGTGGCTTCAAGTGGAATTCTCATTCATCTTGCCCAATCCATGGGCTAGGCTTGAAAATAAAAAGAGTATTACCATTGAACCTGAAATAGAAATGTGGCCAAGAGAGTTTTGGTTTCTAGGATCATGATCTGCCTTATCTGGATGATGCACTTTTAGCATAACATGATTTGCTCTATACAAGAACCAGCTGAAGCATGGTAGCTTGATCAGTATGGTCTTAAAATTAATCTAGTGAGAAAACCCAAAAAGATGAACTTCAGACAAGAACTTGTGCATTCCAAAAGTGAGAGAATAACACATTTAAACCACTTAATGAAATATCAGGAACTTATTGTACTTATGATTGTAGCCTTTTGGAGAGGTAGTCCCAGCTAGGTATGGGTGGAACATCCTCAGTGGGGTTCTGTTCAAACCTGCACGGCAGTCACCATTACTGTGATACTGGGGAATTTCTGCTCAAACACATGGCATTTACTCTGTGGAGTTATGAAAGATTCCATTTTATCCTTTTTTTTTTTTTTAAATCTACTTGGAACTGCTGAATGAGATCACCCTAAGATTTAGACTAAAATGTGATCAGCATGTTGATGACACCTAGCTCTATCTCTCCTTTTCATCAGATTCAGGTGAGGCAGTAAAACTGCTGAATCAGAGCCTGGCTGTGGTAATGAACTGGATGAGTGCCAGCAAAATGAAGTTCAGTCCAGACAAGACAGACATGCAGACATGTCTTTGCGACTCCTTGTTCGAGTCCTTGCAACTACTGCTCGAGGAGCAAGTGGCAGTTGTGGCCAGGAGGGCCTATGCACAACTGCAAGTTGTGCGCCAGTTGTGCCCATTCTTGGACCATCGTGCCCTTCTTACAGTCACCCATGCCCTAGTCACCTCCCATTTGGACTATTGTAACACGCTGTACATGGGGCTGCCTTTGAAGAGTATCCGGAAGCTTCAGTTGCTTCAAAATGCAATGGCCTGCATACTTCTGTGCATGTATCCCCTCTTCTCCGGGGCTACATGTGTCCCCTCTTCTCCGGGAGCTGCATTAGTTCCCGATTTTTATCTGGGTCCAATTCAAGGTGCTGGTTATCCCCTTTAAAGCCCTACATGGCTTGGGGCCTGATTATTTGAAGGACTGCCTTTCCCCAGTTACATCTACTTGGCCCATCAAAGTGAGCAGGCAGGGTATGCTGCAGGTCTATCTATGAGGGAAGTACATCTAATGGGACCACAAAAAAGGGCCTGTGGTGGCTCCCTCCATATGGAATATCATTCTCCCGGAGATAAGACTGGCCCCCACCTTGATACTTTTCCGGAAGGCCCTGAAGACGTGGTTTTGCCAGCAGGCCTGGAGACCCCAGGTTGATACGGAGCCGATCAAGTGGTTGATTTGTGATTGTAGCCGCTGCAGGGGTGTGGTGGTTGATGGGCTTTCTATTGTGGATTTTAATTCTGTAAGCAGCCTGGAGTCACTGTGTGTGAGTTGGGTGGCCATATACATTTGTTAAATAAATAAATAAAAATAAAATCTGTAACAGAGGATGGAAGTTGAACCTGCTCTGGATAGGACTGTGCTCCCCCATCGTATCAGATTCATGGCTTGGGCATGTTTCTGGATCCACCTTTAACATTACAGGCATAAGTGACCTCAGTGGTATGAAGCATCACCAGTTTATCCTGGTGCTCCAGCTTAGATATGGATAGCCCTGCAATGGTATTAGATGTCCTGGTAATTTCTCATTTAGAATACCATAATGCATTAAACGGGGAACTGCCCTTGTAGATGGTCCACAAACTTCAGTTATCACAAAATGCAATGGCAAGAATACTGATTGGAACTGGGTGATAGGTATGAATCCATTATACCAGTTCTTTATCATCTTCACCAGATTGCTGTGTTTTCCAGACCCCAAATCAAGGTGTTAGTTTTAACTTATAAAAACCTTCATGGCTTGGGACCACAGAATCTGAAGGAATGCCCCTTCCCCTATTTTTGTTATTACAGCCTAAGATCCTCTTTAAAAGGTTGCTCCAGGTGCCCTCCCAAGCTGAGTTGGAGTGGGTGGCTATCCAGGAGTAGTCCTTTTCAATGGCTGCCCCCACTTCAGTGAAATCTAGTGGAATTTCTCTCCCCAGTGGCATATATATAGTGCCATCTTTATTATTTTTCAACACCAGCAAAGAAACACATTCTGCAAGCAATGTGCTGGATTTGCAGTCAAAATTTTTGTATCTACATTTAACAAAGATATCGAACAATTTGACCAATTTTAGGGTCCTTACTTGGCTTTAATGTGACTATTACATAGGCCTCATAACAATAATAATGGAAGGAGTACTTTTATAAAAAACTCATTACATATTTCTAACAATATATGAATCCGGCTTCTTCTACATTTTTGATACCATTCTATTGGAAACCCATCTGAACCAGGGACCTTCCCGGTTTTCATAGTATGAACAGCATATAATATTTTGTGTAAAGTTAAATATGCAATTAAATCAAGCTTGAGAAATGTTTTGAAAATGTATTGCCATGAAGCATATCTAACAGTCTGCCCTACATAAAAGCTTTAAAGTGTCCCAAACAATCTTCAAACTTTTTGACTATTTATTTGAGAAAAAAAGACAATATTGTTGTTGGTATCAAACTGTAAATCTGTTATCAAACTGTGCATCTTTTAATAGTAAAAGATTGTAGTACTATCTTGTACCACTTCTTCTAAAAAAATGATGTCTCTGGAGGAGGTACAATAGAAGCTATAGTACAATTACCTACCCAATCAGTTAGGAATCGGGATATCCTAATCTGATCCAGAATACATACAATGAAGAGTTGAAAAAAAAAGTATATTTTCATGAAGCTTCATTTCTAGAATCTGAAATAGAAATGGTCCAAAAATGGGCCATGATTTCCATGCCTTGGTAAGAACTTAGGTGACTGTGGTTTCAGAAAACTTGTTGAATGAACAGATTAGTCATCTCAGAGGCAGGGGCAGAGGCAGAGAGAGGATAGCCCATATCAGGGAATGAAATGAGCCATCAACAAAAAAGGTCAACTACTGCCAGAAAGGCATCCAGGCCTTCTCTAATGTGAAGCCATCAAAACTCACAGAGAAGAAGATAGGTAGTTTTGAATACTCCAGAATGCCCAATTGGCTAGCTACTGTGACAGAGCTTCAGCACTGTTTCCTGTAAGGAAACTGTAGCATGGTATTCCTTGTTTCCAGGGAAAGTGGAAGAAGGCAGAGCCAC
The DNA here is from genome assembly GCA_030867105.1 of Liasis olivaceus. Lineage (NCBI taxonomy): Eukaryota > Metazoa > Chordata > Lepidosauria > Squamata > Pythonidae > Liasis > Liasis olivaceus. The sequence goes on from CM061349.1 coordinate 69,736,576, forward strand.
CTGAAGATTCTCCATCAGCTTGTACATAAGGGTACTACTATTGCTGAGCATAAATTCAATCAGTTCAAAAAGGGGTCTCACAATTTGGGCCAGGTGGCCAACATTTTCCATGCTCAGAATATAAGTTTGAGGAGGGCTGTAAGGTAATAAGCATCCTGGCTTATACAATAAAGCATTAGCCTGCTTGTTCTGCAAACATGAGAAGTGTGCTGTGCAGACATATACCATGAAGGTTTGTGAAATGTTTGTAAGAGTTCCAAATCCTTACAGTTATTTCAAACTTCTACTGATTATTTAAAAATGGTACCAATTCTGAAAGGCTTATCTAATGGCCAAAAGCTCTTGTTAAAAACATCATAGCTTCTGGCTAGTGGAGCTGCTAAGAAAAGAATGTGCAAGAAAGCTATCCCAAACTCTGCACCACACTGTGGAAACACTGTTCCACATCAGTCCAAATCAGAGAGACCATACGGCATAAAAGGGCAGATGCAAACAGGATAATGAGAATAGACTAAGAAGTGAATGCCTGTTTCAGCTGAAGAAAGGCTTGTTGTGATTCAGAATTCCACCTAAGGCAAAGCCCCTTCTTAGTAAAAGAAGTCAATGGTGCAGTCAGTGAACTAAGTTAGGAATAAATCTGCAGTAAAAATCAAGAAACCTAAAATATGTCCTTGATAATGTAGGTAGGCTCCCAACACCGAAAGGAGTCTATATTAGCTGAATCCATCAGATTCCTGTTGAGGAATCTGGCAGCACAAATAGCTCAATACTAGCAATTCAAAGGCACATTTCTCTAGTTTAGGATAGAGGTTGTAGTCACAAAGGAGTTGTTCAAACTTGATAAACTGTGAAAGATATGATTTGCAGAATAAATCAGCAAATAATCTAAATAAGCAATCAAGGCCACTCCAATCAATCCTGACTGAGATATTAGGTTTTAGCTAAAAATACTGGAAGAAGAAATTATAAAGTAGTCAAAGAAATGAAATCCTTCATTTTTTTCATGTGCTATGTAAGTATGACTCTATAAAATAATAAATGCATTTGTTAGTTATACAATAGAAGAAACCTTATTTCAAAGATGACATATTTTACATCCCCTTCGTTAAAAAAAAATGAGAGGCTACTGTGTTAGTATGGATCATTTATCCATCCATGCCAGTGTTCTAGACTAATTTTAGTTAATAATTCAGTACAATTCTAATTTTCAACTTCTATTTTTTGCCACCTGTATATCCCTTTATTCTATTGTCTATTCCCTTTTATAGCAATCCCACTTCTAGAAAGGAGGTTAATGGCATGTACTGAAAAACAACTCATTTTATTTCCTGTGATTTTTTTCCCCCCTTTTGGTTAAACATTCTAACTTTTCCAGCCTTTCCCTATAGTGTTGGCTTTCTAAATTCTTTGTCCTTTGTATTCTATAGATTCCCCTCCCCTCTTAACTTTTAACCCTTTATTGGGTTTTATGTTCAGAGTTGAAAGGAATGTATTAAGTTAGGGGAAAGAATCTTAAAAGTATGTTGGCCTTTTATAGCACATATTACATTAGTATGAAAGCAACACTAAATTATGATTCACTGTGATGCGAATGATTATTGGGTGTGAGTCCTTCCCACTCCCTTCTCCTTTGGTGTGGTTGCAAGAAAGAGATCAGAAGTTTTCATTTCCATTTTCAATTAACCAGGGCAGACTTGTTCATTTAAACATCTCCCTACTTGGTTCCTATCACACATAAAGCAGGGAGGATTGTTTTTAAGACAGAGTTGTGGGAAACTGAGCCCTTTCTTTGCAGTTTATCTCTATATCAACCCTTCTCCGGGCAGTCTTCCCACAAAACAGTACATGCTTTTAATTTGGGTAGATAAAATGGTAAAAAGTTTTCTTGGATTGTACGATTTCAGATGCAGCTACAGGCTCCCTTGAATGAATGCTGTCCATATGCAAATTCTCTTTGCATATTTTTCAAAAACCAAATTACAGTATGTTCTTTAAGCTCAGGGACAGAATTGCATGAAATACTAGTTCACAGAGGTGAATAAAGGCTTAAACTTAAAATCAGTGGATAGTAATTGGTTTACTGAACAAGAAGCTGTAGTTTATGTAAGTCTGTTACAAGTATACATTCTGATAAAAGGTACAGGACACAGATGTTCTAAATATCTTCAGTGTATTTACAGGAAAGAAATAGTAATAATAAACACTAATATTGTACAAACATCTGGCCAACTTCCCTCCCCCCAGTTATTTATTATTAAAGTTCATGCTTTTGCTTTTAGTTCCACGCTAGACACGAAACCAGCTGGGTGACCTTGGGCCAGTCACTCTTTCTCAGCCCTGGGAAGGAGGCAATGGCAAACCACTTCTGAAAAACCTTGCCAAGAAAACTGCAGGGACTTGTCCAGGCAGCCACCAGGAGTCAATGCTGACTCAAAGGCACCCCCCCCCCAAAAAACCCTTAAAATACTTGAAAGTGTTCAGGTAGAAAGCATTTTGTGTAAAGAAGGTATAATAAAGCTGTATATTATTTTCTACAGAAACCAGTGGTTACTAATATAGTTTTTTTTTTTACATCTAAAACATTCCTAAAGCCTATTAACTATCTCTCAAAAATAGTGAGTTATCTTTAAATGAAAACATGAACCGAACCATGCTTTGTTCAATTAATGAAATGTTCTGTCTTCACACAACATGCCGAATCATAAACTTACCACATGGAATAGATTTGCACAATACACTAGGCAAAAATGAGATGGGTTACTGTATGGTTCAGTGTGTCATGTGCATTCAGCTACTTTCCGTTTTTCTTCATGGGTATTATGCATAATTGTCTACAGGTGTGTCCCCTTAAAAATAAAGAATGACAACCATTACTTACCTATCAAATATTCCTGATGAAGCAAAAGACTGGCTCTCTTCAAACCACTCAGGAGGGACAGGCAAATTAACGCATTAACTGGAGTTACCATGGACGCAATTCCTGACTTGTCTACTTGCACTAACTAAACTAAAGTCCTCATTAGTACCCTAACATACTTCAAGCACTCAGAGATTTTGTTGGGCTGATGGGTGGTCCCTTTAATAGTAATAGTCACCTTTCACATTACAGCAGTGGGAAGCTCTGTTAAGGAGGGGGGTAGGAGACCGAATCCAGGGTAACTTCAGAAATTGTAAAAGGGGTTTAGAGGACTGCGGGCATCAGCAAAAACTGTTTGTACTTAGAGACCTTGCCTTTACATGCTCCACAGAAGCCAAACCAGACAGGAATCCTCTTAGTGTGCCAGGAATGGGAAAGACGTGCCTTGCAGCATACTCACTCTATGCTAGTGGGACAGGCATGTGCACATGAATGAAAAAGAGAAGATGGAGTAGGATTCAGCAATTACAAAGCCAAACTCTTCCAATAAGGATATGCTGGGACTACTAGAGCTCAGGTGCTACTGCTCTGAACACAGACTCAATTGAGCATTGTCTCCGGTATAATTATATTTAGACATGTGTGCCAAAATTCAAAAACCTTTTAAACACCCCTTAGAAAACCTTTGGGCTTTTTCAAACATAGAAAAAAATCCTGGGATGTTATGCTAATTTTTAAATAGAAACCAACCACAACATTGGATCACTACGCCTACTGAAAAAGAGATACTGAAAACACATGTGCAAGTAAGAGAACCTTCTGTTCCAGGGAAGGGCAGAATGTTTTCAAACAGACTTATTCTGTGATTAGGTACCACCTCTGGCTCTCAATGGAAAGCACTGCAGGATGTCTCACCGTATTAAAGGTGGATGAACTGTAGTTCCTTGATTTGAATGGCTTTTCATTACATTGAAAGTCCCTTCATATACCATATTACTTATTTCCTGACATGGATAACCAGCATATTGAAATACACCTCCTTTCTTAAAAGGAAAGAAATATATTGAATGGATGAAAGCATTTTTATGAACCTAGTCAAAGGAGACAAGCTATTTTGAAACTAAACAAAAAGACAAAGTTTTACTTACAGGCAGTAATAAAAAGCTGTATTATTTCAAAAAGTTTGGAAATAATGCCATTTTAGTAAATACAAACTCAGAAATAATATCCATTAGCTTTGGGGGGGGGGGTTTAACTGTCTACTTGACAAGAAGGTGGTAGAAAAGCACATCTATATTTAAACATTAATTTTAACCAAGGGACCAAACCAGAATTTTAAATAAATAATCATTTGGTTAATAAGATCATTTTTTCTTCAGTTAATTAACTTGGAAGAAAATCAGTAATAAACTTTTTGTTATTCTCCCCCAACCATTTCACTACTGAACTATATATTTAATAAAAATAATAATAATCAGGAATTGCAGCAATGAAGTGGCTTCTGGTTCTTTTCAAGTCATATATTTTAACAGCAATAGTTATGAAGTTGCGGTAAGTGTTTTGTAACACTATTATTTCCATGGCCAGATTTTAACAATAAAAAAGCTAAGCTTCCAAAGTTAAAAACATTTCCTTTTCTGACTAAAGTTGAAATGCTATCAAATTACCTATATGTAAGTCACAATGAACTCAGTGTTGTTTACTTTAGGCAAGTAATTTACTTTAGGTATATAGGACCATGACCTATATGTTATATAAACACACACGGAATACAAAGGTTGATGTGGTACTGTACAGTATTATTTAGTTATTTTTAAAGTTATGTTTATTTATTTTATTTTTTATTTATTTATGCAATTTATCTAGTATCTCAATCCTCATGGACTCTAGGCAGTTTACAGATGGGTTAGGCAACTTGGAGTGCACTGCAAGCTTGTAGTACACTATAAGCTTGTATTGTGCCCTTGCCTCTTTTTCTATGCAGGCATATTCCTGTTTTTCTTTCAATTCTGAAACTAATTATGGTTAATATCGTATGCATAGTGATCCTAATACTAATTGTGCTTCAGGGAAAGCACTCTTTGGTAGGTGTCAATCCTACTAGTTAGACCAGACCAGGAAATCAACAGGAAGGCTAAAACTTATTTTATTGAGATTGGCTATAATAACAGAATCCTGCAAGTCCGATTCTGCTGTATCTCCTCTCCCTTCTTATACTCCAGTGAATTAGGGAGGCATCTGCCCAAGCCACTTCTAAACATTATCTTGATGCCCTGGATTTAAAAATGGTTCAGTTCTTTTTGCCTAGGTAACAGTTCCTGCATATTTCTGTCAAGGTCATCTTCCTTATTCTCTACAGTAGGTCATCCCTAACATGTTTAATGAAAATATAGGGACAAAGACATAAAACTACTTAATTACAGGACCGTTTCATGCCACTCAATATCAGAGGAGGGGAAAAAAGCAAAACATATGCAAGCATACACATTCTCATGCACTGTTTCTAGTCATCAAACTGTCCACACACATCTTGCTGGCTCTAACTGAGAGGTTTGCTGCAGCCTAAAAAAAAAAACACCCTCATGTAAACAATTGCTTCTTCTATATGGTCTTCTTTTTATTCACTTATATACACAGCATGAAGCCCCTAGGCTCACTGCCAAGCTCCTACAGTTTTATCTTAGACCTTCCTAACATGCCTTTACTATTTAGCTTTCAAGCCTGGAACATAGCCTCAATGCTGTCAGGATAGGTATTCACTCATATTTGGAAGCTTTAGGAACCACAATATCCATTGTCGCTGCCAAGTCTGCCTCCCCACATTTTGGGAGAGGAGTGGAATTTAATCCCCAGTGTTTAATTAGCTTCCAGAGGTAACTGGACACAGCAACTTCAACTGCCTTGGGAAGCTTAAGAATAGAGCAAAAAATGCTTTGGAGATACTTAAGTGCCACTATTTCTGAAGTACATCATAACATTGGATGCAGTCAACAGATTAAAAGACATGCTTACCAAAGTGGATACCATTCACATTTGTGGACCTCTGTGGCAAGGATACTTGATCTCATTCCTCCTTTTTGTTGACAGTACTGGGATTGGATTATTAGCTTTGCACAATCCCTCAACTTTGGCCATGTTTCCTAGGGTTGCTGAGAATTATAGCAACATCAGCAATATCTGGAGTGCCACAGGCTGTGTCCTCCTACTCTAAGTCGTATGAGTTTATCACCATGAAGACATGGTATTTATCAACTGTAATCAACATGGGCCTCACTGCTGATGTCCCATATCTTCTAGTTTGACAAATACTATTTAAAGTTTCAGCAGAGAAAAACCATTTTTCAAAATTCAAACAAAAACATTATAATCTTTTTCCACTGGCCATGCTAGTTAGGAATTCTGGGAATTCTAATCTAGGATATCTGGAGGGCACTAGACAGGAGGCTGGTGTAGACTATTGCTCACAAGCCTCTTTTAGTTTTTTTTCTTACCGTCTTTCTAATAGGTCAAAGAAACAACAGGAAACTAGGTCAGTTACTTAATACCTTGATCTCTCAAATCAAAGGTTGCACGATTTTGCTGTGTTGAATTATGGACCACTATATATAAAAACAAAGAGAAAAAGAAACAAAGGGAAAAAGAAAGAGTTTTAAAAAGCAGGAATCCTTTGATCAGAACAGCATAGTACAGCCAGCTGTAACTCAAGCTGGCCATTCTTACATGGCAGGATTTAAGAACTACCCCTGCCAGGCAAAGCCCTATTAAAAAAACAATGGCTGTTTGAAAAGGATAAGCAAACTGATATGGATATAATAGGCCACATATAGTGCACCCTTTCTACTCTGAAATAAAGCATTTTAGAGTTATGAGTTGGGAAATCCAGTATGCTGGAAGACTGCAGGCCTATCATATAAAGGGCTAAGTAGCCATGGAGAAATGCTTGGAGGTAGCTCAAGGAAAGGAAAAAGTAGTTCACAGCGAAGTTAAGAATTAGTGTTTAAGAGTTGCATGATGTTCCATATACACCTTATCATTGCAGTGCTGTATAACTAACACAGACATCCAGCCTCCACATTACTATCAGGACTGAAACTTAACTGTAAGAAAACTGTGGAAGATAATCTTATGATCAGAGCCCAAATTAAATTATATTACATTCCCAAGAGTATCAACTTGCTCTAGTTTTCAAAAAATGTCACTGTAGCCAAAGCTTCACTGACTACAGGAAAAGTGAAGGGAAACCCCCCCACTATTATTCACTCCAAAGGTAAGCTGAGCCTGTACAGCTTCATGCCTCAATTTCCTCTCTCCCTCCACCCCTGCCCCACACCCTAGTAGAGAATGAAGATAACATTAACTCATAGACTTGGATTGTGAGAGCAATTCCTTGTCTGGATTTCTGTCAAGGATTAGGGAAAAACTATTAACACAGTAAAATGTCTTGGTTTTCTTTCCAGTAAGTGATCCAAAGAGAAATGTAGTATTGTATCATTTTACAGGTGAAACATTAGCTATATGATAGGTTGCAATCTGTTACGATCCACCGCCACTATTTTGTAATGCAATACAGCTGGATAGATCTCCCCAAGGGTAGATTCTGCTGCAACATTTTTCTTCTACAGACAAAGACTCATTAACTATGTTACGCTGCAATGCAAAATCCATGTGGGAGAAATAGGTATATGGAAGAGTAAATAGAAATACTCATAATTATGAATTCTTTATGTAAAACCCATGTGCATTCTGCATTCCATTGTGACAGTTATCACACTTATTTATTTCTCCACAAGGAAAAGTATGATGCTGAAATGAGTTTTCAGTTTACTACCACTTAATTTTGCACAGAAAATTGACCAGTATTAGAAAATAATGACTGTTTCTAAAACACAACTTATAAATTTTCACTCAGTGCTGTACTGTGTCCTTGTGTTCTTTTTCATTTATCATAGCATGTGTTTGCTACATTTCGGAAAATGTTTAGAGCTTAAAGAGAAAAATAAAAAATTCACTATAATCTGATGAATTCTGTAATGATATCAAAGAATGGAGCCCCCAAAAGCAATTGATAAGTAGCATAACCCTGAAGATTTATTCAAATTTTATCTAGTATATAAGCAAACAATTAAGCATCTAGATAATATATAGAGACATCTATGCATTACACAAGATAAAACTAGATTATTTATTTATCATTAAACATATTTCTATACAGCCACAATCAACATGCCCTTGATGGCCCGCATAAAAAAGGTACAATATAAAACAAGCCCTATACAAAAACAGAAATACAACAGTGTGGCAAGAATACAAAGAAAATAACAGATAGCAATATTAAATCAAATCAGGAGAAGGTTCCTCAAAATAACTTGGTTTTTAAAAGCTTTTGAAAGACCAGCAGAGAGGGAGCTAGCCAGATTTCCATGGGAGGCTGTTCTACACAAGGAATGTATAAAATGTGTAGTGCTGCAAAAGAAAAGCCTTTGTACACAGTAACTCCTGACAGTCATAGGTAAAGCTCCTAGTTTTTATTGGTACATTTTACAACTTTAAGTGCAATCTTCAAAAAGCTTAGGAATATAAAGCTTAAATCTATTATGTATATTACATACACACTTTTAAAATATTCTGTTGATTTGGGAGACATAAACAGATCTCCTCTAGGGTAGGAGTGTCAAACTCAAATAGAAATGGGGGCCACTAAACTATACATAAGATCCCTGTGTACCACATATTGACTTAGAAAACCACATGTTTGTATATTTCTTTTTTTATTATCAACACATCAAAATAAGGTAGGAACTAAATACATAAAAAAGAGACATTATTATTATGAATTTAATTATTTGTTTTCAATATTTATGTGGATTTTTTTACAGGAAGTCCTCGAGTTACGATGGCAATGGGGACTGGAATTTCCATTGCTAAGTGATGCGGTCATACAGCATGATGTCATGTGACCACATCGCTTAGCAACAGCAATCCCTGCAGTCGCCCTTGCCGTCATTAGCAAGGATCGTGGGTTGTTAAGCGAGCACCTCCTTACAACTTCCTGCCAGCTTCCACAACCAAGTCAGTAGGAAAGCTGGCAGGAAGCTGCAAGTCCCAGGTGGCTCACAAGCAGGCTGGCAGACAAGTAAAGTGGCTGCTGCCAGGTGGGAGAGGGTATGCGAGTAGTGGGGGAGGCGTAATACAGGGCTTGGGGTGGCTGCTGCTGAGGGGGCGCAAGTGTGTGTGTGGCAAGGGAGGTGCAGCACATGTGCGGCGGGGCTTGGGGTGGCTGCTGCCAGATGGTGGAGGGTTCACGAGTGGCTGGATAGGCGTGGCGCAAGTGCAGCGAGGCTCAGGGAGGGTGCACGGGTGGATGAGACTTACCTGAGCAACTTGCAACCTTCCCTGCCAGCTTCCCTATTGACTTTGCTTGTGGGAAGCCGGCAGGGAAGGTCGCAAATCTCAATCGCGTGACCGCAGGACGTTGCAACCTTCATAAATGTGAGCTGGTTGCCAAGCACCCAGATTGCGATCACATGACCTTCCAGGGGTGCCGGGACAGCCAGAACTTCAAGGACCAGCTGTAACCACCACTTGTTCAGTGCCATCATAACTTCAAACAGTGGCTGAACAAGAGGTCATTAACCAAGGACTACCTGTATATATTTGTGTGTATACAGTATACATCTATACACACACACACAAATATATATATTTGTATTTATTTCCCCACTCTGAGCTTCTTCCTGGCCTACCACAAAATTATCTCACCTCCTTACCTCCTAATCCTACTTATCACCTTCCTGCAATGTTCCCTCTTTGTGTGGCTTTTCCCAAACCTAGTACAAATTTGTGCATAACAGTATAAGAATATGAGTAAATTGCAAATACATGTAATAGTGACAGGTTAAAATATTTATGTATTTCTTAGTTAAAGTATAGAAACTACAATGTATAATAGTATGTCACCTTGTGTTGTGCCTTCAAGTCATTTTGGACTCCTGACAACTGCCCCTGCACTTTCCTTGGCAGCATTTTTCAGAAGTGACTTGGCAGTGAGAAAGTTTCTTTTCTCTTAGGGGTGAGAAAAGTGACTACCCCAACTGGCTTCATGCCAAGACAGGACTAGAACTCACCATCTCATGGCTTCTAGTCTGACACCTTAACCATTACACCAAACTGGCTCAACACATACAAGTTTACAGATTATAATATAAACTGACTAGTCACTGATAACTGCAATCAATATTTTGTAAGCATTTACATTTCTTTTTTTCTTTCTTTTTTTTCAAATTCGATAATGTAATGAAATAAAAAAGAAATATTATACAAAAAGCATTTAGATTGTCTCCTCTCTTTCATGTTTTCCCCATTTTCTTCCTTCTTCTCTGAATATATTCTGAACTTATTTAAACTTCAATTATTATTCATTTAAAAACAGAGTTTTTTTTTTTATAAAGTTAACGATGATCACAGACCTTGTGCAGCCTGAAATTCAACAGATATTAATTAAACCTCTTTTGGGGGGAGAAGAGAAATTAATGCAACCTGTTTTGGAGGGAGGAGGGAAATTCAAACTTTCCTGAAGGAAGTAGAGAAATGAATTCAACCTCTTTTGGAGAGAGGTGCTCCTTCATGCACTGGAGGCTCTGAGGTCTGAAGCAGGTCGGCTACCAGTGCAAGGCTGGCTGGCTGCCTGCTATCCAGGGAAGAGCACAAGCTCACTGCCTCGGCTTAACTGCAGCAGCAAGGCTGCTTGGCGTTGCTGCAGCTCAGGCTGAGACAAAACTTCTGTCATGTGATGTTCCTGTGAGCTTGTGCAGGAACCCTTGTGAGTCGCGAACCCAGAGTTTTGATGATTGGTGACTAAATGTATTATTATTTAATTTTAAAATGCAATAAGAGCTATGCTTTGTTGTATTTTTATTTTATTTTCTTAAATATTTTAATCTGGTTTGGGTCACACTCGGGAGTGTTGTGGGGCACATGCGGCCCATAGGCCACATGTCTGCCACTTCTACTCTAGGGTCTAGGGTGCAGAGCACTATTCCAGTGGAAGATATGTCTACAATCCTTTGAAATTGTCAATTTTTGTTCTGCCAAGGCTTTGGCCTGACAAGTGTTTGAAATTACTGTATCCAGTCTCTGTCATCTTGGAATTATTTTTATCTGTCCTTGTTTTACAGATTATTACATTGCTCACTACTTTTATATTGTTAATGGTAGCTATCAGAATTCCAATCTGAAATGGAAAGGCAAGATACAAGGAGGCTTGAGGACTTTTAAGCAATTTAGTTTGTGTTAACTGAATTAACTTCCACAAGTTGTAGAAGACTTCTGAATTCCTGAAACTTGGAGGCAATGAACGAATTATAGCTTTACTCAGTGTGTGCCCTGAACCTGAATTATAGGTAGGATTGTGCTAAAATCATCACTAGACTGAGGGAAATGTTGCAAAGTAGCCATAAAATGAAGGTGTGCCTGCAGCAGGATTTCTACTGCTTCTGCTTTGTTTTCACAGAAAGGGAGAAAGAGAGAGATTCTCTTTATCTCAGCACTGTTTATGGTGCTTCCGACTCCAATTGGACCACCATGGACTTATTTTTATTGTGCACAAAACAACATATGAGGTAGTGCTGGCAGAGGAGGCTGGTGTACTAACCAATAATAACAAGGACTAGTAAAATGTGTTATGATGTTGTCTGGTACACCTTGGATACTAAGCAATGCTTAGCGTGTCATGTGTTGTTTTGCATATGATATAAAACCAGGATTGCCACAGATGAAGTATTTTATTTAATAAATCCCATGGGAGGTTCTTCTGCTTCTCATTAGAAAGGGCAGGATATTCCAAGCAATTAAGACTCTATTATAAATACGTAAGTATTAAACTTCTTGTGGCTCTCTCGGTGGGTGCAGATGAACTGGACAATACTACTCTCTCGTAAGTAGGAAGGTACGCTAGAGAAAACTGGAAGAAGGTTGCCTCTACTGTGATTGTGATTAATATTTACAATTAACCTATGGATCCTAATTTACTTTTGTTGCTTTTCATTAGTTTGAGTGTTTAATTGGCACTTACTGAGGGCAAGGGGGAAGAGACACTCGATCCTAAGTATATCAGATTGCCAATTATGAACCCCATGTCAGGTTTTCTTTATACAAAATTTTAAGTAACTTCCAATATAGTTTAGATTATAAAATATGCCACTGTATGCCTATTACTCTACAGGTGTTCACAAATTACAATTAATTTTCTAACATTATCAACAGTCGTTAAAAAGCAACACAACTAGTTGTTCACACACTCCTCATATAAGTAGACTATCTGTTTAGCTGTAGCAGAATTCAAAGTTACAGCAGCATCAACAATTTTTACATAATCTACAGTACCTCTTTTGGAAAGTACCAATTCATAGCCAGGCTAACACAAACCTTCAGATTCTTTAGAACTTCTCTAGATTTGTTCATATGTCTTATTCTTGTCTGGGAAATAATTGGGAAATAATCCTTTCATAGATTATTTTTTTAAATAATGTTTGTTTGTTTATTATTTCAATTTATATGGCCGCCCATCTCAAATTCATGACTCTGGGCAGCTAACAAGAGTTAAAAACACCATGAAGCACAAAACAATAGAAAACAATGCATACATAACCAGTAGCCAAGGTAAAAAAACAAAACAAATAACTATTGCACAGGCTTTGCCACACATCCAGATCCCAAAGCTCAGTGACACAACAATGTCTTTAAGGCCTTATGAAAAACCAGTAAGGTCGGGGCCAATCTAATCTCCGGGGGGATTATGTTATGCCATAATGTTATGCCATAATGGCTAAAAAGGGTGAACTAGGAACTCCCCACTTCAGATCTCATCTTAGCAAACTTAGAAGAAGACTGAGGCTAACCACAACTTCCAATGTCATGCTTTTCTGCAAATGGGGATAAAAAAAATTTTTTTATGATGCTGTTGTTCTGAAATAAGATATGGAATGCTCTGAACATTGAAACATGTTTTTATAAATGTTACTGTATTCTAAAAAAAAAAGAAGCAAAAATTAAAACCATTTTAGAACCCATAGTGCTTTCTATAGAAGACTTGTCCTTTTCTAACACTTTCAGTTTCCATGCACAATTACTTTTAATGAATTATGTAAAAACCCCAGTAAAGTGCTTAATTAATTTTCAGCAGACCTACTCTAGAATATGTTTATCCATCAGAGCTCCTTGCTGGAGAAGATATCAGAAGGCTTTTGGAAATCTGCCTTCCAAAAAAGTTAATTCAACGTTGCTAGTGAGAACAAAAAATTCACCAGTGACAACTATATGTTATGACAGTCAATGATTAGAATTCAGCAAATATACCACAAAATAAATACTAAATACAAACAATAATATAAACAGGTACTACTAGACCATCAATGCTGGCAAATCACAAAGAGTTCTAAAAATAGTATTGTTTTGAATTTCGCCAGGTTCAGAAAAACAGAACCATACTGGTCCAAAGCAATAGCTGTACTGTACATAAAACAGATCTGAAGGGCTTCGAAAATGTATTAAAACAGGGGTCATAAAAAGTAACCACACATCTATATAAAAGGAAAAGGAAAACAGAAGTAGGCCTCTTCAACAGAAGGGAAAAGTTTTAATACACCCAGGACTTTTTAAAATTTCACTTCAACAGCAGTTCTTGGAAGTACATTAAAATATGCTAATGTTAAGTTCTAAATTTGGAGACAGTCGTTTGATTTAAATATCTTGCCAGCCTAAATTCACTGGTGAAGTATATCTAATATGTTTGCATTTATCAATTTATGGGGGGGGGGGGTATTTTGCAAGAACCAAAAGGGTCTTTTCACTTATTCATGTTGGAATTAAATACAAGTTGCCTACATAACTAATAGTATTCTTCAGTTTATGCAACTAGAGGGACACAGAAGTACCAAGATGGAATGTTAAATTATTTCCATATGAATCTATCCCACTGTTTTTAATTCTTAATTTTCTAAAAGCTCCTAAAAATCCAAGCAGATTCCCAACAAGTCTGGAGTTTGAGCATCAGATCAGATGATGCTGTAAATATAATGTATGTCTCATTGTTGTTATATCCACAATAATTTTTCATTCACCAATGATTACTATGCAGCTCTCAGAAATAGATTCCATTTTAGGAAAGAGTTTTACAACACTTCTTCCACTCAAGCTGTTAACAATAAAAGTCATGTAAAATTGCCTAAAACTTCAGAATTTTTTTAAAAAGTGTATTAAATTGTTTGTTCCATATTTTTTCCAGCAAGGAGGAGCTGCTCTGAATTTATCTTCATCAAGTTCTTATCAGAAACTCTGATTTAAAGCACTTAACACTGCTGTTCAGCTGAAAAGTCTCCCAGAATGGATTAAAGAATTCAATAGTTAAAATTCTAAATCAGCTTCCACCCATAGGTATATGATCTAAAAGACAGAACTCAAAAGAAATTGTGAATTGGAAAAGGATAAAAAAACAAACTGAGGCACTAATTTGTATTTGCAAAAATAAATAGCAAAAATGAAAACAATTCAAGGTGAGTAAAATCTGAGTCTGCCTGTCTTTGGTCCTTTGCTGCAGCCTGATGGAATCTTCCTTAGAAAAATCTGGAGAAGCAGCAATTCCTTATTAAAAAAATAAAAATAAAGGTTTATGCCAATAAATCTCATTTACTTTGTAAATAGTAAGGAAAATTACATGTGTTGAGTAAGGAAGATTATGAACAGAGACTAAATATTCCAGCAATACATCATACTGAATATTTAACTATTCCTCCTTATATGCTTTTTTTCTGTTCATTCTCGAGGCATAGAAAACCAGCTTTGGCTCACTGAGCAAAAATAAGTGGCTCCCGAGAGCATGCTGTTGAGAAAATGTCAACATGCAGACCTTTATTCTATACTGAAGTGGAATCTTTGTCACACTTCATCAGTAGAAAGGAAAGCCCAAGTAGTGAAAGGAATAATTGCAGTTCTCTGTTTCTGGCTACCAATTACCAAGAAAGCAACTAAACATTCAGTAGATATTTTTAGCACTGACTTGCAGATGTTGAAGACATTGATATTCTATCAGAATAAAATATGTAAACTGTGAAATCAGTGGCTTTAATTCTCATTTGATGTAACATTCAAATTAATTCCAATATAGTTCTGAAGCTGGATTTCAGATTGCTCAGCAAAACAACAAAAAGGAAACTCCTTTAAAAAAGAAACAAAACAAAACAAAAAACTAACCAGTTGGCAGATCAAGTACCGTAGTCTGTCTCTGGCTTCTCTAATTCAATCCCAACTCAGATTATGCAAGCCTTGAATAAACTGAAAGACCTTTTGCATTCTGTATCTTAGATAAATGCTATACTGTACACAATTTCTTGAGTATAAATCTCAGAATGTTATTTCTTTCTCTAGATCATGGGGATAAAACAACATGCCATGGTCTCCTAGTTTTTCTTTTCAATAGTTCTAGGAGCAGAGAATTTTAGCTAACATGGAAGACTGTCAGTAATCAGCCTGTCAGTAATCAGCCACAAAAAATCCCAGTGGAAGATGGCAAGAAAGTATCAGCTCAGCCAGGTTGGGGATAGCAGCAGCTGTGCATTTGTCACACAGTTTGTTGCAGTCAGCTATGTCTGAGATAATGCTGTCGTCTTTAATTTCAGTAGAGGCAATGCTGAAGTCACTGGAGAAAAGAAATGAACATCATACATAAGGGATGAAAAGAAAGAAAGAGATAGAAATACACGGCCTGAGTGTGGGAGACAGAATACACATACCAAGTTGAAAGTATACATTTACTTCAGTAGATCATGAAAATGTGAACCAAAATTTTCAGAGCCTTTGAATGGATTTGAAAATGACAAAAAGACAGGCTCCATAGCCCAGTGGCTTATTTTTTCACTCATAGACCAGAAGATAATGCTGCTGGCACAATTACTGTTTAGTCCTCCCCCACCCCCTAATTTCACGTCAACTTTCTGCATAGGAAATTAAAGAATCTCAGAATAAACACTGGATCTCTGACAAATACATGTCTAAAAATGTCCTAATTCTTCTTAAGAAGGAGATGCCTTAGACTGGGCAATGTATTCCATTAACCTCACTGAGGATGTTACATGATGCAGAAATTAAGGTGAGGAATTTAGATGTATTAATAAACAATTTTCTTTTACAAGATGCAGAAACAAGATACTTTAAATGTTCAGTATTTGAACCTATTCCTCACAGCAATATTAATAAAGCATTTTCAGTACTGAGAATGGGTTTTGCCAATTAAGTAGCAAAAGCCCATTAGCACATATCCTCCGCCTTACTAGTAATTGCCATACAACAGCATGGCCATCCAAAATAAGAACACTCAAATCCAGCAAAAAGATCACTCTTCTGGTAAGTTGCCATGGTGCTACAGAGAACAGGACACTTGAGACCACATATCTTATACTGAGCTGCCTGTTGCCTTATACATGACATACTCCACTTTGTTCACCTTGGTCTTTTCTTCTTGGAAGGCTGAAGACAGTCTTGAAAAGAGAATCTCGACAACCCTAAACTTTAATGTAATGGAAGATCTACTTGCAAAGAAACTTTCAAAAGAAGAAAAGGTCATTTTTTAAAATCCTGCCTCAGAAATTTTTCTCTTCTTGTCTTGTTTTTTACCCTCCTCATCAAAACCTCTTGGGATAATGACATATCCTGCTACAATTTCCAAAAAAGAAATGATCACACCACCATCTGAACATGTCCTCCTCTCTGGCATAAACTTTTCAGAGACTCTTGGGAGCATTCTGCCTAAAAGAAAACCCTTCTGGAATTTAATATTCTCTCATCATGAGTGTTAGAGTAACGTGATCCCCTTTTCAAAAAGTCTTCTATAAAAGCTGAGCACATTGGCAATCTTTTGCTCATGTTCTATGACAGGCTCACAGTCACAGAAACAATCACAGGTTTGTTTGACCAAGCTATTCTAGCAAAGGAGCTTGGAGGGGAGGGGGCTCATCGGTTCTTCAGTAAGAACAGAAATCTGGCAAAAGGTTTAGGAATGGGGAGAGAGAGTACAGTCAAAGAGAGTGCTTTTATCAGGACTTTCTCAAAAACCTTAAACATTCTACTCTCTCTAATGCTCACACTTAAAACGTTTTAACTGATAATCTCATCTAGGTGTTCAAGAGTCTCTTTACACCGAGCAATGTACTTATTCACTTATTCATCATCATAGCAAGCTGCACCTTGACTCCTCTCAGGATGTTTTTATCATTCTAGCACACCTAGCCGTTAGATGCAGAAGAACACAAGCAAAAGGAACAACAGTAAAAAGGAAGAAGGAAAAGAAGGCATTTACTAAAAAAAATACTGACAGTTAAATGGAATCTGAGGCCAATATTTAAGGTCCTGGGAGCCCAGAGTTACTGCCTTGTTTCCTACAGGATTAAGGCACCTTGCTAGGAAAGAAGCCTTTTCCTGGCTAGGTGTCCATGATCAATTGTGAGGCCAAGGAGGGAGCAGGACAGTGATGGTCTGCATCTGGAGAGCTATGGGGTGCTGCAGTATGATTTTACAGCAACAGCTGGACTCCAGGATTTTTCCAGGCACTGGAGGGCCAGGCAGCCCCTGCACTGGAGGCCCAAACAACTTCAGTTTTGCAACAGTGATCTTGCCTGGTTTGCTGTTTGTCCCCTTAACATTCTGACTTACTGTGCATCACAGTTGGCCAGCAGCAAAAGCAGACAGGACCTCTGAAGGTTTGCAGTGATAGTAAGAGGTCTGGGTTGAAACTGCCAGCATAGGACATGCTTTGGAACACTGATTTTCCAGTCAGGCTGTACTCCAGGCGCTATAACATCAAGGCTGTTCTGGAAGTTGTTTGGGAACAGCTTGACTCCTTGTTGCATGGACCTTTTAACATAGACTGGATGTACGACAGTTCAATTTGGGATGGCAAGGACTTTGGATTCCATCAAGGTAGCTTTCTTGTATCTGCTCCTCACTTAATAACATTAAAAAGCTGTCTTCAGGACTGAAGTTTGGTTAGAGGCCTGAAGAACTATACCTTGGGTGAGAGCCAGGGTGGGGCACCAGGCTCCTGGTGTTTACAGTCTCCCATCTCTAGTAAGAAAAAGGCTGAAGTTAAATGGCTAAGTGAGTAAAGTAAATGGTGGAGAGCTTCAAAAGCTCAAAAGTCACCTGGGCTTATTGTGATTTGGTGCAAGATACCAGAGAGCTATCCTGGTCTTAGTGATGGCACGACTGGGGAGAATGGGATCACGGCCATGATGGCAATGGGAGGTATGTGAGAGGTGGTGAATGGGCTGCACTCAGGGAAGTGGGGGTTGATATCTCTGACTGATCCCCTTAGCTCTCATTCCAAGAGCTAGGGTACAAGATTCCTTGGAGCCCTGGGGCTTTGGCTGCTGCTACTGAATGCCAGGTCTGTTTGTAATAAAACCATCTCCATCCATAATTAAATTGGCTTGCATTACTAAAATCGGGGAGCAGGGGAGAGAGGGGGGAGTTCATCTCTCAAAGATCTGCCTATGTGGACTTTGGTACTAGCCATGGTCCCAGTGTGTGGGGAGGGAGGGTATAATTATTGTCATCTATGAGACTTTGCTGGCATCAAGATGCACTACTCTGCAGATAACTGGATGTAAGAGCTTATTTATACAGTTAGCGCTGAAGGCATAGTTGGGCTGATTGATGGTGTACCATTCCCCCTGCTGCTCAGCCAGGGCTACTCAACCTAATTGCTAGAATGGTAGTGGTGTCCCCCAAACTAGCGTTGTTGGGAGACTTCAATCTACCTTCCCTGGGTGAGGGGTCTGGAGCAGCACAGGAGTTCATGGCTGCCATGGCAGCCATCTACCTGCCCCAATTTATAGAGGGCCAAACACAGATTAGAGTCACACATTAGAACTGTTTTTGCCACATGATGCAACATGATCTGAAAGGTGGGGGAAACCAAGTTTAGCCCCTTGTCATGGATAGATTATTCTCTCTTATTGCTGTGGAGATTCAAGTGCAATTCCCTCTACAATGGAGAACCTTTTAGATAGATTGCCTCAGGTACCTAATGGATCCAGTGGTTCTCAGAGGGCAGTTGGGGAGTTTCCTGAGGATCTGTGGGCAGTTTGGTCGAAATAATGGTTGGCCACAGGAATAAGTGGGCTACTAGGGAATTTAACCAGATTACACTAAAGAAGCCTCTCCTCTCTCGCAGATCCACTGCAGCTCCTTAGTTTACTGAGGAACTCAGGTAAATGAAGTAGCAGAGGAAAAGCCTAGAGCATGGCTAGAGAAAGTCCCATCTCATATCTTACCAGACACTGGTATGAGCACAAATTTGAACCCACACAGTGGTGATTCAAGTAGCAAAAGTGAGATATTTTATCATGTTATTGTGTCTGCTGAATGCTGACCAGTGGCTCTTTCTAAAGGATTTGTTCCCTTCTGATGATTATGTGCCATCAAGCTGGTTAGCAACCACATAGATATATTTTCTTCATGAAGTTCTGTCCTCAACTTGATCCTTCAGTGGTGTTCCTATCACCATCGTAATTAAGTCTATCCACCCTGCTGCTGAATATCCTCCTTTTTTTTCCTCTTCCACCTTTCCCAGCATTATAAACTTCTCAAAGGAGGTAGATCTTCATATAATGTGTCCAAAGTATAATAATTTCAGCCTGGTCATTTGTACCTCAAATGAGAACTCCAGATTAATTTGTCCTATGATCCATTAGTTTGTTTTCTTGGCCAATCATGGAGTTCTCAAGAGTCTTCCACAACTCCAAAATTCAAAAGTGTCAATAGTCTTTCAATCCTGCTTCTTCAAGTCCACTTTTCACTTCCACTTCCACAGAATATCACAAGGAAAACCATTGCCTGCATTCCATTCTGATTTTTGTTGGCATAGACATGTCACAACATCTGAACGACATTTCCAGGGACTTCACCGCTACACTACCAAGTGCTAGTCTTCAGAGTATTTCTTCACTGCTGGTTTTATTATCAATAATAGTCAATCCTAAAAAGCAAAAATTATTCGACACTTAGTTCAAAGGCTGGTTGCTGTACCTGTTGTCATTAATCTGGTCTTCTTTATATTTAATCTTAGTCCCATTTTTTTTCACTGTGCTCTTTCATTACTAGAGTCTGCAGGTCACCTGCATTTTCAGCTATCAGAGTTGCACCATCAGCATATTGCAGGTTATAGATGTTTCTTCCTTCAATTTTAAAACCATACTTATCTTCTTCCAATCCAGCTTTCCCCAATATACTTTATATTCATCATATAAATTGAATAAATAAGGGGTGGTATTTAATCTTGTCTTCCTTACTGACTTGGAGTCAGCCTGTTTCACTATGTTCTGTCTGTACTGTAGCTTCTTGACCTGTGTATAGATTTTGCATGAGGACAATGAGATGTTGTGGTATTCCCATTTTCCTAAGCACATTCCATAGCTTGACATGGTGAACACAATCAAGGCCTTTCTATAGTCCATGAAGCACATACTGACTTGGCCATATCTTTGCTATTATAAGTGAACTCCTCCACTTTCTTGTACCAATAATATAGTCAATTTGATGTCTGTGTACTCCAGCTGGTAATGTCCATATATGTATGATTTGCTGTTGGAAGATTGTGTTAGTAATGAAGAAATCACTGGATAGGCCAAAACTGATAATCTATTCTCCCATTTCATTTCTGTTTCCCAGGCTATACAGTCATTTTTAAAAAATAAATAAATAAAAATAAAGTCATTTCACTTTTAGGGAAAAACAATCCTCTGGAACATCTGAAAGGTCATTGTGAAGAATTTTCACATCATTTGGCACATAAAACCACTTAGATTCAAACGCAGTTGGATTCTAGCTGGACAGTGCTAATGGAGATGACTGGGGCTTCATCTATTGAAATGATCTGTGAGTTTGTGAGTCCTAAGAAAGTGGTTAGGGCTCATTGTAATGTCATCTCTGCTACCTTTCATTTGGATCCTGCCCATCATATTAATGCCTCCTGTGAGGTAGCAGGAGGCTTGATTTGAGCAGTAATCAAAGCTTTTTTGAGTGAGGGGATGTTTAGGAGGCTGCATTCTTGGCTCAAGACGCATTCATTTAACTTGACTATTTTAGAAAATTTTAGACCTGCCTCCTTCTTAGGGAAGGTTATGGAGAAAAATGATGGCCTGGAAACTTCAGAGAAGTCTAGAAGAAGATTATTTGGGCCCTTGGCAGACAGGTTTCAGCTGGAGTACACCTCCTGCTCCTTGACTTCTTAGCTACTTTCAATATCATGGATCATGATATCCTCCTGAACCACTTCCTTGGACTAGAGTGGGGAACACGCTTTTGCAGTGGTTCTTCTCCTTCTTGAGGGGGCAGCTCCAGTCAGTAGTGTTGGAGGAAGAGGACAGGTTTGCCTGGAAACCTCTATTTTGTGGAGTATACTCACAAAATAGAGTATACTCTATTCTCTACTCTCTCCATTTCTTTTTAATGTCTATATGAAACTGCTAGGGAAGATCATCCATCAGCACAGCATTTGATATCATCAATATGCTGATGACACCCAACTATACATCTTGGCCCTGGGCCAAAGAGGCAACATGATAGAAGTATCTGGAGACTGTCAGGGACTGGTGGGGAGGAACAGATTTTGGCTGAATTCCTCCAAGGTAGAGTGGCTTTGGGTTTTTGGACCTAACCATTCCAGAGAAATATCATCTTTGACTCTGAATGAAGTTCTGGGCATTTTTTATCACTATATCCATATGTTATAATTCCCTCCCCTCAGAGATCTGGTGTACTTCTTTCCTCTTGGATTTCAGGACAGTACTTAAGACCCAATTGTTCCATCCAGCACAGGAGAAGGGCCTGTTGCGAATGAAGAATGGAATCTGGTGGGTATATTATTTTGTATATTCCATGTTTATTATTTTGATGTTATTGATTCTGTTCATATTGTGCATAGGTTTATTACTTCTGGGCCTTTTATTTTATGCTGATATTGATTATTAGCCAGCCAGAGCCTGTGGGAATGGGAGATGTACAAATAGAGTAAATAAATAAATGATAGAAGTGTTCTGGCTCCACCTGCACATTGAGTTCTATGATTCTTTGGCTTTTCTTTCTTTTTTTATAATGCAAAGTAACCTAGGCAGACTATACTTGGAGCAGAAGAAAATTGGAAGGGGAGAGGCTGCTTAACCTTTTCCAGCTCAATATCACTTTGTCCAAACTGCATTCTTAATCTGTACAGGTCAAGATACAGGAATTCTGTATGGTTCCCTTTCTTTTTTCAGAAATAAAACACATAGCTTGCAGATAGCAATTCTGAGATGGAAAACAAAGAACATTGTTAGTTAGCCAGTCTTTAGCTGTAGGCTGCCTTCAGCTGCTTAACTGTTTTTTTTAAATGCAGAAGAAAATATCACACAATTTTGCATAATGCATAGCTTGATTTAGCCTCTACAAAAATCATTTAAAAGTCAGGCTACTTCATGTCTTTGCTTAGGCAAAATATTTTCCTGGGAACCATGAGGAATGTTAGGAATTCCAGAAATGTTTGCTATACAACAACAACCTGTGCCACACACACCGCATGGCATTTCCCCACTTTGTCCTTTTCAGAAACTCTGATCTCTCTCCCATACCACCTGACTTAAAAGAGAAGGACTTCATCCCCCCAATTCCCCATTATTCCACTTCTAAGATTAAACAGAAATTGGCCTTATTTGTTACTTATCTGTATTCACCATGTTCTTCACAGTACCCTATCTTCATGAAGACAAAAATATTATAAGCCTTTTCACATAACAGGTTTTATTTCATTAGGATTACTGGCTTTTTCACAATTAAAGCAGAATACCTTCAGACAGTAACTATATTTATATATGTCACACCATATGTAGAGTATACATCAGATCTGCACAATTTGTCAAAGGGAAAGGGCCACAATGCAAATTAAAAATCCTTGTGGGCCGCAAAGTAATACCTGGAGTGCTATTCAGCTGTTCTGTGGCTAGCAGAGCAGAGAAATGCTGGAGCTGGTGGTGGCAGTGAGGCTTGGAGGTACTTGGCAGCATATCTTTTGGCCCAGCGGCGGTAGCGGCTTACTTTTTTGAAAACGTTGGCATGTCACATAAGACTGCTTGGCATGCCACCATATATGGCCCACATTCTGTATGTTGTGCAGGCCTGGTATAGATGATGGTCTTGATGAAGAGAGGGAAGATATGCTTTTCTTGCTGGGACTAATGGACAAACAACTAGAAAAGACTTACAGATGATTGTTTTTGTGCATGGTAACTGCAGCGAGATTATTACGTGCACAAAGATAGAAATACTCTTTAATACCTATAATGAAAGAATGTTTGGTGAAGAAGACAGAATTTGCAGAGATGGCAAAATTGACTTGTTTAATTAGAGAAAAGACAATAACTATCTTTGTCAGCGACTGGAAACCCTTTATGGATTTTTTGCTGAAAACAGAAAAAAACGTACTTGTGATTTATGGGTTTGATGATTAGAAAGGGTAGATTATGGAACAAAGGGAGTTATGATATAACCTTAGAGAGAGGATAAAACTTGAATGCATTTTTAACTACTATGAAGAAGATTGAAAGCCAGTTCTTTACATTTTTTTCTTTTTCTTTTCTCTTTCTCTCTTTTCTCTTTCATTTTTTTATTCTTTTCTCGCCACTTTTCTTTTACTTTCCTTTATTTTCTTTTTCTTTAAATGATTTTATTCTATAAAAATTTCTTCAGTAAAATTTCATTTAAAAAAAGAGAAAGAGGGAAGATTCATTACCAAGGCAACAAACAGATAAACATGGCCTAAGCCCATATGAAGATATTCATGAAAACGCCTAAAACAGGCACCCCCTAATTCACATGAAGATAAAAGAGGGAGGAGGGGAAGCACATTCAGACTTGCAAGATTCTGTTGCTGTAGCCATTCTAATAAAAGTAGTTTTAGACCTACATAGCATCTGTCTCTTGATCTGGTCTACCTTGTGGAGCTGACAGCATATTACCTATATTAAAATAGATTTTATATTTCTATTAGCTATTCTTCATGGAGAAAATCTGTGTTCACTAAGAGTTGATACGAGCTTGATGGCACATAATCAGTCAATTAGCTATTCTAGAAGAAGGAGGAGATGTCTGAAAGATCAATGTGCATACAGAGGTTCTCAAAGCCAGGAAAAATAACAGGCAAGTCTGTCACATGGGAAATTGGCAGAGATCAGACAAATATCAGACCATGGATAAAATGAGATCAATCATCAAATTCAGTAATAGGATGTCTTTTTTACATCCAGAACTTTGGTCTGGCTGGCTTATTACTATAAAACGACGTTTGATATATCTACTACTGAATTAAATCCAGTTAGTGTCTGGTTACACCAACTAGCTATTTTGTGCTTAGCTCCTCTGAAATGTATACCCATTTCTGCCAGGTATTAACAAGTGACATGACTGGGCAAGTCTCAGAGCAAGGAAATAAAAATTGGTTGAATAGATTCCTTAGGCTAAGCTTTTCTTAGACTGAATATAGTAGTAAATAAAATCAGGGCTCATTTAGGACCATCTTCTTAAGCTAGAATAAACCTGTCCAGTACAAATACCTTGGGAGAAATTGCTTGTAATCCCCCAGGAGGGCTAAGGTCAGGAGGTGGTGTTTCCATATTATGGAGCAGCCTCCCCCCAAGAAATTAGACTTACCTCAACTTTGTAAGCATTCTAGAATCAGAAAAAAACTGCGTTCTTCCAAACAACTTTTTTAACTGGTTGGATAACACCACTGGAATTTTGCATACTGCAGGTTTTACATATATTGCTCTATTTTAGTTTAAGTTGGTTGAATTGTTTTCATCTTTGCATTATTTTATACTATGTATTTTACTATGGAAATTTTATGTTGTAGCAAGTATTATATGAATGCATTAGTATAAAAATCAGAGGGAGAACCAGATAGATAGTTCAATAGACAGATAGACAGACAGACAGATCTCCCCTCTTTCCAGAAACAAGGATACTGGTAAGTTGTAATATACTTACTATTCAGTGAAGAATCTGGCAATACCATATTGACCAATATCTTCTCTGCTTTCTAGCAGCTGGCTCACTGCATCTTCCATATAAGTAATGACATGCCTTTGGGCTGAAAATAAGAGTAGAATTTGTTATTCTGTTCATGTAAATGTCTTATCACATGACTCTTTCTGTTAGTTCAGTTAGCATAATTAAAACTTTACACTTTTTGTTATACTTCTTACATTCTGGAACTGAAAAGCATATATACTGACCTTGTTCACACATTTCAGCATATCTTAAGGTGGTTTCTTTGGTTTTGTCTTAACAAGCTATATGAACTCAGGGACTGATGGGTTATTGTATTATAACAAATTACTTGATTGTGATTTATTAAATAAACCATGGTTAAATAAACCATAATTAAGCAAACTATGTATGAACACAACCACAGATATACAGTCTTATGCTATCATCTTAATGAAATGTGTCCTGAAAAGTATAAATCCTATGTGCTTTATCTGAAATCTTGAGATTTGATCACATTTTCTCTGAACCATTAAAACAATGCTTAGGCCAGGGATACATGTTTATTTTTCATATAATGGTAGTACAAATTATGTCATAACTGAATAATTTGCTGTGTTCTGTATCTGTCAGCCACTGTGGGATAAACAAATGAAAGCAGCCTAGAATAAGAATAAAACTGCAGATATAATTATGTATTGTGCTAAGCCCACCCTGCTACCCAAAAAATTAGCCTCCTAGAACCTCCCAGTGAGTGACATCAATTCTTATAAAGCTTTAAGCTTATCATTTCACCATCAAAATTGAACTCATTTATATTCTGAATCTACCATTTTAGTAGTATAGCCCTCAATATGTCACACAACTCTTGAGCCAACATATGTTGTGCACTCCTGTTCTAAATATCTAAATGAATTCCCTTATTAAGATTATTGGCCAGCTTTTTTGAAAGAACTAGACACGGAGTTTTAATATTGGCCTGCAAACAAATCTTTCAGGACAGTAGACACATTCTCCTAAAATATCTCCAGAACATATTTTTTCCAGACAACTCTGACATACATCAAAGTGGCATGCATATAAGTTGACACATTAGAACCAAATAGTTCATAAACAAAGCGGTACATTTTCAAGTGTGCTGGGACAAGGGTTATTAGAACTGGACAAAGGACACCATTCATTTACTCTAAGTTTCTGGGCAAGAATAACTTGATGAAACACTTTAGCAGTCTTGCTGCTTTTACAAAAAGAAATGACCACACAAGCAGAGTGATACTGACATGAGAAATCTGCCCCATTGCCACTCTGATGCCAACTGCTGATTGAAGACTTTTCCCACCCAGCTTTCTGCTAACATTACATTGGACATTCACAGTAAAATTCCCCTCCAAAATACTCTACAGGGAGACAAGTTTCTATTCTCATATTTTGAATAGTATGAAGCACATGGTCAAACAATAGGTATGTGGTCAAATTGTTAGCTGGAGCTCATGAGGTGATTGTTTGATTTGCGGTATTTTTTTTTACCTCAGTTGTCATTACATGTCTTTAAATGATATATAGGTAAGCTACCTAGACTTATATTGGATACTGAGCTGTACCAGATACCCATACAGAATTTCACTTTCCACTGACCAACTAACTAGTCATACCTTTGCGGACTGACATTCAAAGTTTACAAGTAACTGTATTTAATCCCAATGTAATCTAGCTGACTCAGCCATATATCTTCAGTTGCCCCAGAAGAGTCAGAAGCATATGACAGCACTCACAGATGGACAGTTCCTAGCGCTATTCATCAAAAAACACCATGCAACTGCTCTTATTTTCTTGGTGTTTTGGGGTTTTTGTTTGTGTGGACAGATGAAATAAAAGAAAGGTAGGTTACTAATGAAAAATTGTGATAACATCTGGATATCCCACTCCAAAATTCCATAAATGAGACAATAATACAGCTTCACCAGAAAGACCTACAATTCTACAAACTATCTGGACTGGCATTTCCTTGTAATAAAATAGAGTAGCAATATATATGGGTATATTCCATAAACAGCTTCATGAAAAAGCAACAGCATTATTATTTAAAGTTATTAGAAAATGCATTCCAGAAGCAAAGGAATATGCCTCCAAACTTTAAATGTAATAAGTGCAGTCAAGGATAAACTTTCCAAAGAAAATAGCACAAGGAATATATTTGGGGGTCAGCTATTACTATATTTCTTCCTTTCCAGCTTATTATAAACAATTTCCTCTCCATCTCTCTATTTCAATCCTCCTGACTCAGGTGACCCACTGTTCTGCAACCCAATTTAGCTATTTGTATTAACATCTCACCCACATATGGTATCTATTTTTTTCACCCTGATGTAGGTGATAGATGGGAAGGGAGGACAAACCCAAGAGAAGTGTCTAGAAAACATTATTTGCTACTGGGCATTCTTATTATTAAAACTTCACATGGATTCTGATTGCTATCAGATTTTATTTTGTTTGTTTGTTTTCAACCTAGAACATTATTTAATACAGCAGCAGGTAAAGCACACCCTGGAAAATACCTTGCAGCCAATAGCAAGGTTGTCAGCCAGAGGTTCAAAGATATTATCTGGTAATAAAAGATACAGGGTGTAGTTTTTTTAATTATTTTAATGCAAAGGAATAAATGTTAATTTATGTGAGTGATTAAAGAAAAATAACTCTGCGCACCTGTGTCGCCTCAGGGAAGAACCAGTAATGCAATTCAGTCAGTCACACTCCAAAGTTAACAGCAACCAGGTTATTTTCATCTTTGTCCCTCCCACCCTTTTCTCCACATGTCCAAGTACTATGCTCAGTAATCATACTTCCAGAAATTATTCCAGCTAGAAACAGTGTTCACCAGATTCAAATACAACAAGCAATAAATAGTCCAGATTTATCACACCGATAAGGATTTTTTCTCCTTACAACTGGAAGATAGACAGACAGACACACACACACACACATACACACACTATGGGGGGGGGGGGGATTTCTTGGCCTAGTCCTCTGCCCAAGTTCTGAGCTCTAAATATTAATGAACAGTTGGGAGCAGTTACAAAGCTACCATGTAAAACGTATAAATAGTATTATAAGAACATGTAAACTCTGTTAAAATATTATTCTGTGTAATATTTATTTCAAAATATTTTAGTTGGTATGCATGCTCCTCACATCTTTAGGTGCACTCTCTTTCAGCTATATTCAATAATTTACAAGCAGATTGCCCCTTGCTCCTCCCCTTTCAAGCAAGTCCCAAATCTGCTATCTAAGCTGGAGGACACAATCTATGTAGAAAACTACGTAAGTTGCCCCAAGACCCCCTTCAAAAATTGCTACTATAAATAGCAATTTTAAGGACATGAGAATAACTCTGATGGATCAGGCCAAGGTCCAAGTTAGCCCAATATTTAATTTGTCAGGGTGGCCAACTAGATGCCTCCGGGGTGCTTGCAAGCAAGAGATAGAAACATACCGCTGTGAGCACCTGGATAGGCACACTACAATTAACGGGAGCCAGCATGACTTTGCTATAAAGAAATTGTGCCATATTAAACTTATCTCCTTCTTTGATATAGTTAGTGGCTTAGTATCATGGAATGCTGTAAAAATAGTTCACCTGGCCTCTCAGCAAAGTCAGTGCGCCTCATGATAGCTTCCTTCATAAATGATAAAATATAGGCTAGATGTTGTTAGATGGACTCACAGTTGGCTGTACAAAGGTACATAAATTGTGCTCATTAATGGCTCTACTTCAGGTTGGAAGGAAATACTGAGTGGAGTGCCATGGAGCTCTGTCTTGGGCCCTATGATGTTCAACATTTTAATTAATGACTTGGATGAGGGAGCTGAGGTAACATTTACTGAGTATGCAGATGACACTAAGTTGAGAAAGGTGGCTAATACTTTAGATGAAAGACAGAAGATTCAGAAAGATCTAAGGCTTGAGTGGTGAGTTGATATGAATAGGATGGAATTTAATAGGAAGAAATAGAAAATTTTGCATCTGGGTGGGAAAAAAATGTAAGATACAACTACAGGATAGGAGAGATTTGGCTTGGCAAAAATATTTGTAGTTGACAAGGACACCTAGCTCCTTTTCACAAGTTAAATATGAGCCAGTGGCATGAAACAGCCACTGAAAAGGTAAATGCTAATTGTGATGCACTAACAGGACCAGAGAGTCTAGATTACAGGAAGTAAGTGCTGGTAAACACATCCTTGAGAGAGGGGATGGTCCTGCCAACACTTATAGAGGTGATGGTCTGCCCACTCCTGAAAAAGCCATCACTAGACCCCATCATTCTAGACAATTTTTGTCCTGTCTCTAACCTTCCCATTTGAGGGAAGGTTGTTGAGAAGGTGGTCGCTACACAAAGCCCTGGAGGAAAAGATTATCTGGAGCTCTGGACCCTTCACTCAAGTTTCAGGCCCAGGCATAGGACTGAAATGGCCCTGATCACACTTGTAGATGACCTCTGGCAACAGCAGAATGGAAGGTGCATCTGACCTTGCTCTTCTTGACTTCTCAGAGGCTTTCAATACCACAGATCATGATATCCTCCTGGACCAGCTTCAGTGGTTAGGTACAGGGAGCACTGTTTTGTGCTAGTTCTTCTTCCTCCAGGTAGGTTCTAATTGGTGTTGATGTGGGGAGAGATCTAGCTTGCAGCTCCTGCTTGTGGAATGCTCCAGGGCTCATTGTTCTCCCCAGTCCTATTTAACATGAGGCTGCTGGATGAGGTCATTCAATGGCATGGGGTGTGGTCCCAGTGTCTGGAGGTTATGGGTTTTAGGCTTCCCTGGTCCAGTGATGTTCCATATTTAGTTCTGGATGAGGTTGCACTACCCCAGACAGAGTCAGTACACAATACAGGGGTCCTCCTGGACTCATAGCTCAAGAAACAGGTGGTAGCTGTGGCCAAGGAGGCTTTTGCACAACTTCATATTGAACCAGGAAAGGAGGCACTGCGCCTGATCACTTGTGCTTTGGACACCTCCCAAGTGGACCACTGCAATGCACTCAACCTGGGGCTACCCCTGAAGAGCATCTGGAAGTTCCAATTGGTCCAGAATCCAGCAGTGCTGGCAATTATGAGTGTTTTCCAATTTGCTACACAAGTAGCACTGGTTCCTAATAGGCTTCCAGGTACAATTTGTAATGATCTGCCACCTGCTGATCCCAAATCCAGTAACTTTCCTTGCAAACAGTATTGATTCAAAAGAAAGTTCATTTATTGAGAACAAGTGTACAGTTCCAAAGCATTGCTAAGACTGAGCCTGAGCGCGCCAAAAGTTGTTTTTCTTACTTTTCCCTCCTTCACCCCCCTTACTTCCTGGTCTCCTGATTCCCTTGCTGGTACGACCTTGAGCATGCCAGCGCCTGTGATAGGGAGCCATCTGCTTCTAACGGTTTCCCATTCCTTCTCCACCCCCCTCCTTTTACAATGGCAGAACCGCAACATGTAAAAAGCAATTGCTAAACTAGCCAACATAACAACCTATTATTAAATCTTGCGAGGATTCTGACACAATTCAAGGTTCTGGTTTTCACCTACAAAGCTCATAATGGCACGAGGCCAGGGTACTTGAAAACCTCTCTCTCCAGTGGTCTCTACCTGTCCTATTAGATCTGGCAGGAGAGGCATGCTTCAGATCCAGTCAATTAAGTCTAAATCTAAATCTATGTTCACTCTACTCTGCTGTGATCACATCTCATCTAGAGTACTGAACCCAGCTGTGGGCGCCACAGTCTGAAATGACAATGACAAACTGAAGCAGGTTCAAAGGGGGGTTGAAAACTAATTCCTTTGAGGAACAGTTAAAACAACTTGGTATGTTTAATCTTCAGGAAAATTAACTGAGAGAAAGTATGATAGAACTCTTCAACTATCTGAAAGGTTGTCACACAGAAGAGATAGTGGGTTTATTCTCTACTGCCCTGAAGGGCAGGACCACAACCAGTGGGTTCACATTACAAAGAATGAGGTTCAAGCTAGCCTACATGAGAAACTACCCAACTGTATGAGCTGTATAAACTGTCAGCCAGTAGAGTAAGCTGTCACATAGCATGTTGATTTCTCATTTGCTAGAGGTCTTTAAATACAGACTGGATGGTTATCTGTCAGAGGTGTTCTAGTAGATCTTACACTATGCAGGGCATCATACTAGACAACTTCTAATGTCCCTTCCAATGATTCCGCCATTGTTCCCTTGCAACTCATATTTGGAGGCATGCTTCCCCTGACCCAGTGGTAACATTTAGTGTCCAAAACTAATATGTCTCAATAGGCTTGTCTTTCACTAATTATCTATTTTCCTTTTAAAGCTATCCACATCTGCGGCCATTACCACCTCCACTGTCTTTTTCACTGTGTGAGGAACTGTCTTTTGTCTATTCTAAAACTCGTTCCAATCAGCTTCATTGGATAATTCCTGATCCTAATATTTTGGGTAAAGGAGAAAAAGTTCTCCCTGTCTACTTCCTCCATTCCACAAATGATTTTATATACCTCAGTCTTGTACCCTTTCAGTTGCCTTTTTTCTGAACTAAAGAATCTCAAATGATCTAGCCATTTCTCATACAAAAGGTGTTAAATCCCCCTGCAGATACCCCACAAATTTGTATAAGGGCATTATAATATTGGTAGTTTTGTAACATAATGCTACATTGAATAGAATTAAATAGATTTCCATTAAGAATGATGAGAATTACAATTTTAAGGTTACCAAATAAATGACGAACAACTGTGTTAAATTGTGTAGACAATTATAGGCTTTATACCTGTCAACTGGTTCTAGGCCCATTCTGAGGAAACAAAGATGGTGGACAACTGAAGACCAGTTGAGCTAAGCACTCTCAAACACAGAGTGAGGGGGAAGAATTGAAGTGAAGTCCATTTCATTTTCCTTTGACCTCAGTGTTTACAATCTCACTCAGTTATCTTCAGGTTATATATTTTTATGTGGGTGAGTATGTGAAATATCTAAATCTACTTTGGAATAACATCACATGAGTCTAATAAAGCTGTCTCTAGATTACAAAAGCTAAGCACAGTATATATGTTAATCATGAAGATACTGCAACAGACTGAAATAACTCTCCCTCTGAAAGATGTCCAGTCAAAAGTATCTACAGGAAACCACAACAAATGAGAATAGAGATAGGATGAAGAAGAAAAGTGAGTTATTGTAATGTCCATTCACTGATAAAACATAAGTGTCTTTAGCATCACTTAGGACAGATTTAAAAAACTGTTTCTCCTAATTTGTATTCTTTGCCTTTCATTTATTTAATCAACTTTTATGGCCACTCACTCACCATGCAACTCTGGGAAGCTAACAAGAGTTAAAAACATCAAATTCTGGTCTGTGACCGTAATAAAATATTGATTGATTGACATCAAATAACAGAAAATGGCAAAATAATAAAATGTAATAAAGTAAAATGCACTTCATTGGGGACCAGACACATGAATTGTGTCTTACAGCAGGCTCATCTTATTTCCTGACTCACATCTGGGGGAAGAACCAGGGCTTCAGGGCCTTCTTAAAGGCCGTCAGGGTTGAGGCCCACTGAAATTTGGGGCAGGGAGGAGATTGTTCCATATGGTCAGTGCTATTCTAATCAAGTCAACACTATTTCATTTTTCTTTCTTGGAAGCCTCTCTCAAATGGGAAACAGATTACTCAAGAAAATCCATGTTCTGTTGTGACTCAGTTCTATCAAGCATGTTATGCTTTGCTTGATTACACTAAGAAAAATTGGAAACAGTTTGTAGAGATATGGAATGCTGATAGAACTTAATTAATAAAATGCATCAGTAATTGAAATAAACATAAGAGTTCATTACTCTAAGATAAATTAAAAACCAAGTACTGTATTCAATTTGTGTTCGGTATGGCTAATCCATTAGTAATAATAAAACGAGCATAATAAACAGCTGTTCTAATTCTCTAGGGGAACATCAGTGTTATTCATAACTTCATCTGTAAAACATCAAGGCTCTTCTGGTGAGATTTGCTTGTTTGCTTTGTTGCACTTTAAAAAACAGTATATGAACTGTCAAGCCCAATGGCAAGTCATAGTTGGTATAACAGAAATTGA
Source organism: Liasis olivaceus (assembly GCA_030867105.1). Lineage (NCBI taxonomy): Eukaryota > Metazoa > Chordata > Lepidosauria > Squamata > Pythonidae > Liasis > Liasis olivaceus. Next base: position 69,769,620 of record CM061349.1, read on the forward strand.
GCCCAAAGCATATCACTTACAGGTAGTCCTCGACTTATGACTACAATGGGGACCAGAACGTCTGTTGCTAAGCAATGCAGTCGTTAAGTGAGTTGCACCCAATTTTATTACCTTTTTTGCCACAGTCATTAAGTGAATCACTGCAGTCATTAAGCGAATCACATGGTCCTTAAGCAAATCTGGCTTCCTCCATTGACTTTGCTTGTTGGAAGCCCACTGGGAAAGTCGCAGATGGCAATCACGTGACCCCAGGACACTGCAACTGTTGTAAATACATGCTGGTTGCCAAGCACCCAAATTCTGATCATGTGACCATGGGGATGCTGCAACGGTCATAAGTGTGAGGACTAATCATAAGTCACTCTTTCAGTGCCATTGTAACTTCAAACAGTCATTATATAAATGGTCGTAAGTCAAGGACTACCTGTATTATTATATGGTAGAAAATGGATTGGGGATTACCAGTAGATTTCTAGATGACAAACAATGTGTTTGTAAGGAACTCTGACTTCTTGCAGCTTAAAAATAGCAACAAGAAAAAAAATTCCCCAATTCCCCAAATTAGGCTGCTAAAATGTAGAAAAATAAGAAGAAAATCAAGAGTAGCTTTATATCTTAAAGGAAGCAACTCAAAACTGACTTACACCATCTACACCCAGGTAAATGAGCACTAATGACAGGAGTAATTCATGAGCACCTATTTCAAGGTGATAAAAGATAAAATACTAAAGATATTCAATTTTTTATAAATAAAATACTACAAGTTCTAAGTTGTAGCATAATACAACTATGTCACAAGATAGATAGACAGACAGACAGACATTCTGGCTTATAAAAATCCATTCAATTTGTATTTTTTTTAAAGCTTTTAACCGTGAAGTCCCATGTTTAAGCATTTTTTATTTAAAAAAAAAAAGATAATTTTCTTGCAGGAAAAATGTACAACACAAAGTCCCCATTTTCCTGAAGATATAATCGCCTCAAAACAAGATAATAACTCAGACCAAAGATTTTGACTGGAGGAAGGTAATTTGCTAGGTTATACATCACAGGTTTTTTAAACACTGTTTGTTGAATAAGCTACAATTGGCTCTGTTCATGCAACAGTTTAAACAAAACTAAATGTAATCCTTTACAATTAAGCATGATTGCTAACAGTAGACCTCAACTTATGACCATTCATTTAACGACCGTTCAGAGATACAATTGTGCTGAAAAAAGTGACTTGTGACCAGTCCTCGCACTTATGACCGTTGCAGTGTCCCCACACTCATGTGATCAAAATTTGGACACTTAGCAACTGGCATGTATTTACAGCAGTTGCAGCATCCCGGGATCATGTGATCACCATCTGTGACCTTCCCAGGGGGCTTCTGGCAAGCAAAGTCAATGGGGGAAGCCAGATTCACTTAACAACTGCAGTGATTCACTTACTGACTGTGGCCAAAAAGGTCGTAAAATCAGGCACGACTCACTTAATGACCGCATTGCTTAGTGATGGAAGTTCTGGTCCCAATTGTGGTCATAAGTCAAGGACTACCTGTATATGGACTGCTTAACCTTAGTTTACTAAATAAACCACAACTGCCTGGGTGAAATACACGCAAAGCAAAAATGCCATCCCTGGGGCGGTCCTCGGACGCGGCTTGGGAGTTCATGGCTACCATGGCAGCCATGGGCCTGTTGCAAATGGTGCAGGACCCAACCCGAGACAGTGGCCACATGCCAGATTTGGTTTTCTTATCAGAGCAATGGCAAAGTGATCTGAGGGGAGATTTACAGCTTTCCCCGCTGTCATGGTCAGATCACGTCCTGATGACCCTGAGTTTCTCCTATGCCACCCCCCTCCACAGGGAGGCAGGACCCATGCGATTGGTCCGCCCCCGGCACCTGATGGACCCATCAGGGTTTCAGAGGGAGCTGGGGGATATTCCCATGGACCTTCTGCACGGTCCAGCGGAGGCCTTGGCTGCTGCTTGGAATAGGAAGGTGGCTGGGGCCTTGGACAGGATCGCGCCTATGCGACCTCTCTTGCCACATCAGCCCCGACACTCCCCGTGGTTTACGGAGGAACTGAGGGTGCTGAAGAGGGTTAAGAGACGTCTAGAGCGCCGCTGGAGGAAAACAAAGACTGAATCTGACCGAACACAGGTTAGAGCCGCTGTTAAGGCCTACATTGTGGCAATAAGGGTGGCAAAGCGCCTATACTTCTCTGCCCTTATCATGTCTGCAGAATGCCGCCCGGCGGCCCTGTTTAGGATCACTAGGTCCCTCCTTGGCAAGGGGGATGTGGGGGTTCATTTGCAGGGCCATGCAGAGGAATTTTCAGAGCATCTGCAGGACAAAGTCACTCAGATTCATTTCAAGTTAGACTCCGAGTGTGGGGCAGGGTCTAGGGAGATACCGGGGGACCGTTCTTACCCAGTTATCTGGGAACAGTTTGATCCTGTTGTTCCTGAGGAAGTAGACAGGGTCCTAGGGACTGTGAAGGCCACTACTTGCCATCTTGACCCATGCCCCTCCTGGCTGGTGAAAGCAGCTCGGGAGGTGACATGCGGTTGGATCCAAGCGATGGTTAATACATCCTTGCAGGAGGGAGTGTTTCCGGCTGCCTTCAAGGAGGCGTTGGTGCACCCCCTCCTCAAGAAACCCTCCCTGGATCCTACCATACTGGACAATTTTCGTCCAGTCTCCCACCTCCCCTTCCTGGGGAAGGTGGTTGAAAAAGTGGTGGCTTCACAGCTCCAAAGGGTTCTGGAGGAAACGGATTATCTGGACCCTTTTCAGTCAGGTTTCAGGCCCGGTTATGGGACAGAAACGGCATTGGTCGCACTTATGGATGATCTCTGGCGGGAGCGGGATGGTGGAAGTGTGACCATCCTTGCTCTCCTTGATCTCTCAGCGGCTTTCGATACCGTCGACCACAGTATCCTGTTGGGACAGCTCAGGGAGTTGGGAGTGGGCGGCACAGTCTTGTGCTGGTTCACCTCCTTTCTTCAGGGCCGATCCCGATCGGTGTTGATAGGGGGCTAGAGGTCCCATCCTCAGCCCCTCCTTTGTGGGATGCCGCAGGGTTCGGTTCTCTCTCCGCTCCTTTTCAACATCTACATGAAACCGCTGGGTAAGATCATCCGTCACCATGGGATGAGGTATCATCAGTATGCTGATGATACATAATTATACATCACCATCCCAGGTGAAGTAAGTGATGCCGTGACTGCCTTCTCGGTGTCTGGAGGCTGTAAGGGTCTGGATGGGGAACAACAGGCTTCGGCTGAACCCTGGTAAGACAGAGTGGCTGTGGGTTAATGGTTCCTCTGTATCCGGGACTTTGTCATCTTTGGTGCTCGATGGGGTGGAACTACCCCAGACAGACCCAGTGCATAATCTGGGGGTCCTCCTAGACTCACTGCTCCTGTTTGAAGAGCAGGTGGCAGCCGTGGCTGGGAGGGCCTTTGCACAGCTTCAGGTTGTGCATCAGTTACGCCCTTTCCTGGATCGGGATGCCCTTCGAACAGTCACTCATGCCCTTGTTATCTCCCAGATAGACTACTGCAATGCGCTCTACATGGGGCTACCCTTGAAGATTATCCAGAAGCTACAGCTGGTCCAGAATGTGGCTGCGCAGGCTATTTTTGGGGCCCGAAGAAGGGCCCATGTAACACTGTTGCTCCGCGACCTGCACTGGGTACCAGTTTGCTTCCAGGTCCAATTCAAGGTGTTGGTTATCACCTTTAAAGCCCTACGTGGCATGGGACCAGGTTACTAAGGGACCGCCTCTCCCCTATGTCTTCAACCCATCCCACCCAATCGCAGAGAGGGCATGCTTCGGACCCCCTCAGTAAAAGAATTCAGGGGTCCAGAAGGCAGTCCTTCTCTGCGGTAGCCCCCGCTCTTTGGAACATTCTGCCCCTGGAGGTGCGATTGGCCCCCTCACTCCTGGCCTTCCGAAGGGCCTTGAAGACCTGGTTCTGCCACTTGGCCTGGGGTGGGGAGGGAATACTTCAAGCAGGGGGATGGCTAGCCCTGTAGTGGCCAGCTCTCCGCAGCCTGATTTTCCATCTGCTTGGATCTTCCTTTCTTTAGTATTGTTTTAAATTTTGGATGTTTTATGTGTTTTAGATGTATTTATAGTTTTTGTGTTTTTTGTAAGTCGCCCAGAGTCCCCTATTGTGGGGGAGATGGGTGGCAGAGAAATCCAATAAAATAAATAAATAAATGAAATGAAATAAACAATTTTAAGAGCTAAAGTGATGTACGAAACCAAACATTAATTTTCTTTCAATATACTACATTCTTGGCAAGATCAACTCTTTTTCTAGGTATACAGAACAGTAGGTTTAGAAAATACCATGTTCAAAACTTATTCAGCCATGAAATATACTGGCCTTAGATGGACCTAAGCTACATTACAAGGTTGCAATAAAGTTGAGAATGTGAAAGAACAACCTATACTATCATGAATTATTTGGAGGAAAGATGCAATATAATCATCATAAACAAATTAAAAACACAATAAATACTACTATGTTATACTTATCTAAGACATTCCTTGGCATGAATACTGGGGCAGGATTCTTCCAACAATTATAGAATATATAATCTTAGCATCTTAGCATACTCAGTGTCATCTGCAACTATGAGACATTTTAGTGTGCTGAATTTGTGTAGTAAAAATAGAAACATACAATGGTTTGTTTAAAATGTATGAAAAGATACTTTTACACATTTTACATAATTTGTACAATATTTCACTGGCACAAATGAGAACCGTGTTTTTCCAAAACTCCTTGGTGTTCCAACAATATTAGCTCTAGATAAAGTCTGAGATAACAGTGTCTGTGACTTGGTATATATTTGGTGTGTATAGTTTATACATATATTTCATGGCAATTGTTCCACTTCAAGTATTTCTCAGATGCACAAATTTAAGTATATGCCTAATTGCTCTCAGCCAGCAGAAACTGATATCAGTTTCACAAATTGTTATTTCCTTGCAAGACTGTTGAGGTTGGGTTTTAGTTTTTTTCTTTTTGCATTTTAAATCTCAATAAATTTATGATAGCTTCATCTTTGTAGATAATTCATACCTACCCATTTAAGTATATTAAGCTTCTCTAGCTATATTTAATTGGAGGACTTTTATATGAGCAAATTTACCTTCCAATAGAAGAGAATATATGTAGCTCAGGGTTGAACTATGCAGTCCTTGGTTGTTTGCTTGCAGATGTTTCATTACCTGACTAGGTAACATCATCAGTGCTGGTGAATATGAGGTTTGCTCCCTGTTTATACACAATAGCTTGCCCTGCCAGTGTTGCTAGGCAACAAGCAAAGTTACCTTCTCACACCCCTGATTCTACATGAATACAAAGGAAGAAAGCTGTTCTTATGAAATGTATCTTAAAAATTCCCATGGACCAATGTCTGTAAGTACAGATTTTGAATTTTTGTAATCCTGTCATCTGTCATTTTAGAATATCACTGGGGACCCTTGATATACACAAGTATTCAATTCCTTTTAATATTAGCTAGTGTAGATGATAAACAAAGATTTGTTTATTTGTGATACCATATAACAATTTCTCTTTCACTCCCAGTCTTAACTGTCTTTACTACTTTGTTTCTACTTGATTAGAGGAAACAAAGAGAAAGAAACTTTATTTCACTGTTCTGTGATTTGTAAGTGAAGTGATGGTTGTTCTCTCTCAGTACAATCTTATATATTTTGGAAACCATCTTTGCTTTGAGACATAGGATAGAATTCAGAGTGGTGACAATAATCTTTATGGAACAGCTAAGCAGCTTCTTACATTTAGCTATTCATATCTGTCCACCAGATAGGAATATCTACCACTGTATAAGTGCAGCTGGAGAAGACAGTATATATGGTCCAGAAAGATAGGGGTCAAATTAATGAATCATAAAACAATTAAGGAATATTACTCAGAAAAAGGGTATACCCAATAAAAGTGATCTCAGAAAGAGTAAAGCTCAGAGTGAATTGAGGTTGGTAAGGATGTTAAAAAAAAAAAGATTCCCATACAAACAAAATAAAAAGATGAGAAAGGGATCAATACAGCTGCTGCTCAATGAAGATGGCAAAATACTAAGAAGTCAACAGAGAAATGGTAAAATTACTCAACTTTTAGTTTGCCTCAATCATCTCAAAAGAGGATATGTGTTATTATGCAATTATGAAGAAAAGGATGAAGGGGCAGGAATGCAGATTGAGATTTCTGAAAACATAATCAGGCCAAATCTATTCACTCTGAATGAGGCTAGATATATCTTATCCTACAGGAAACTGCCAAACCTTTATGCATTTTTGAGAAATCCTGTTGAGTGGCTGAAGTGCCAAAAGATTAGAGGAGAGCAAATGTTGTTCTATTCTTCAAAAAAGTGAAAAAAGAAGGATCTAAGCAACTACAGCCCAATCAGTCTGACATCAGTACCTTGGACGAGTCTAGAGCAGGAGTTTTCAAACTTTTTCAGGCTGTGGGACCTTGTTAGTTTAAAAAAAAAAGTTCCTGGGGCTCCTGATGAAGAGGCAATTGTCTAATGACAGAATATTGGCTATGTTCAAGTAAACTTGTTAGTTTGTTTGCCCTTAGACTCTCATGGAACCCCATCAAGTTCTTGTGGAACACAGTCTGAAAAGCTCTGATCAGTAGCAGATCATAAACTGTTTCTTTTCTCCTCTATCTGATTTTTATCTTATTGTTAATTTTATTTTGATGAGAATCAAATAATAATGCTGAAAAAATATAATACTTTAAGCCAACAATGCCTTGATTTTTGTGTAACTATCATAACCACATTCCCAGTAATATTACTTAAAAATATGTATTAGCAGTATTGCACAAGTATTTTTTTTTATGCTCTTAACTTTCAGTAGCTATTGTGGCACCATAACCTTTAGAGAATGTAGGGCAGTACATTTTGCAGTATTATAGGTTATCAGAGACACATTATCACAGTGCTTTATTACTTTTTCTTTGTGCATATTTCCCCTCTCCTTTTCATCTGTGACAATATCAAGGTTTGAGATCTTATTTTCAAATGGCCATAGCCAGACTATATGGCTAATATTCCAAAAATATGCTCCATCATAACAACTACAACCCAGTGAATTATTCAGGGTACAAGCCAAGAGAGAAGTTTTGTCTTGGCAGCTGATACCTTACTGGCAAAGTCAAAGTTGTTAATAGTCAGGGAACACACCCTGATGTTTCCGAAGATGATGAAAACAGTATACTTTAAGAGAACATTCAAACTGGTTTGATAGCAGCCATGAGTTTATTTAGAGTTTTTAATAGTTTAATTTATTATTTATTGGTTTAATGGATAGATTTACAATTTTATTAATGCTTTATCCCATATGCTGTAAGCTGCCTAGAAGTGACAATCTCATTACCTGAGACTAGCTTCTCTGAATTTAGTGGGATTGTGTGCAAACACAACAAGGCTAACACTACAGAAAAATCCAAATGTTTGGCATAGTAGAAGTTTATCATGGCCATTATTTCTTTTCAGCCATTGGGATTTCTCTACTGACTGTTAAAAGTTTTGGAAGCTAAATCCAGAATAGCAAGGTTTAATTTTTTAAAAACTCTAAAAGGAAGAAAGACATGCATTTAAAATGCGACAATTTAAAAAGTGTAAATTCTTGTATTTCAGATTACTTGCCTAAAATGTATCTTATTATTTCCACAAACTGAGGCATCCGTTGAAACAGTTCCACCCCTTCCATACACGTGTTGTCCTAATACATGTAGAAAAGGGACAGAATGGGTGCAACGCATTTTATTAGCCTCTCTTGCCCTGGCTGCAGATGATCAAGTCTACAATAAGTGTGTTTAGAATGGCAGCTTTAAGATACTGTATAATCCCCAAGCATTGGCTTCAGAACAGTTATTGTTTCTGTTCGTACATGTTTGCTGTCTGTTTTTGTACAGCATTAATTCATGGCTAACTGAACCATGTTTCATTCCATGAATCCAACGGCCTGCATTCTCACAACACACTGAATAATAAACTAACCACACTGGCTGGATTCACACAATACCCTGAGCAATAAATTATCTAATTACATCTTAGCTTAATGCAGTATGTCATGCAACAAGCCAGTTTGGTGCTAGTCCTGCCTTAGGCATGAAACCAGCTGGGTAACTATGTGCCAGTCATTCTCTCTCAGCCCTAGGAAGAAGGCAATGGCAAACCACTTCCAAAAAATGTTGCCAAGAAAACTGCAGGGGCTTGTTTATGAAGTCAGTTAAGTATCAGGAGTTAAGACTGACTTGAAGGTGTGCATGCACATACACACGTCATGCAAAAATCAGTATTCCAGAATCAATTGTTTTAGGCTACAGCTTTTTTTTAAGGCTAATTTTATTCAGGAATGCTGAGTATACCACAGACCAGAGCTGGAATAAAACATGGGAAATTCTAATTCTCTGAATATCTCCTTAATAAAAATTGTTACTTTAACTCTCAGACATCAGATTTACAAAAAGAACACTTATGTATTTTCAGTAGAACCAATTCTTTTAGCCCTTTTATATTCATATTTGACATCATAATATACAGCAACTAGGACAAGACAAGCAAATAATCCAAACTAACAGAAAAATAACCAGTTTATGCCAACATCATTCTCTGTCTTGCAGGATTTTGTGACTCACCCTTCATTAATCCCATCACAACTATTCAGAGAAGGAGGGGGTCCCTTCCATTGCCTGGCAAAATGAGCTGGTCTGGCATGTCATTCCGTAGATAAAGTTACAACGCATGGTATATATTGCTGATCTAGGACATGTGTTCTGAGGCTGTACAATCTGGGAGTATTTTACCACTGAGGACAACATGGTCAAACAGAATCTAAATTAAGAACAAAAGCATTTCTCAGTCTTGAGCTCAACTGAAAACAAACACTTTTGTGTTTTTAGCTAGCATAACAAAGACAGCACACAGCTTCCTGAAGCTACCAAACAACCTTGTTTTTCGTCCTCATTTATTTAGTATTATATCAAACACAGATAGGTTGTTTACATTCATGGTAATTAGTTGAGAAGCATCAAGCATTAACTTAATAGCTGGCACATTACTGATAAGTAAACATACGATTGCAATCGAAGTCAGTATTTTCTTTCCTATTCTAATTATTGTTTGGGCCCACACACTGCAGTAAGCCATGATGTTGATTTCTACTTTGAATCTTGTGTCACCTTTTTTTAACTCAGGCTGACTATGAGTCTGGCCTTTATGGCTTGTTCAACAAATCATGGTTTCAAATCTCCTGAATTAGTATGATGAATAGTTCAGCCAAAGGCTGAGTTCTCAAAGATCACCTAGTTCAATCCCTTACTACAACATGAAGGTCTGCTGCTATAGCATTCCTGATATTTGGATCTTAAATATCTTTAAGCACCAGAATCTGTTTAAAAATCTAGTAACATACAATCTGCTATTTTCTGAGGTACAGAAAATACAATCAGGAGATTCTTTCTAACATTTCGCTAAAATCCTTTTGGTGGTATCAGTTGGCTTCTAAATGTCTTCTCCATGCCAATTATATCCAGTTCCTTTAACACTGCTCCATAGAATTTGGTTGCCAAACCCAATCTGTCAACTTTCTCTGTAAATGATCCTATTTGCCAATATCCTTCTTAAAAAGCATTGCTCAGAACTGTACAGATTAATCCAAGTGAGGTTTGATCAAAGTGAAATAAAATTACAATATCATTTCACATGATCAGGACTTTATACTTTTGTTGGTGCAGCTAAGAACTGTATTTGCTTAGGTCGCACTTAAGGTTTACTAAAATCCCGAGTTCTTTTTCTTACATATTGATGTTTTTCACATACTGTAGTGCTATCATTTTTGCTTTTATTATTTCAGGTTTTTATCCAAGCCATTTTACTGTTTGAGGTGAAATAGCAGATGGTGTCCCACCCCACTGCATATACAAGAGCTGAATGGAATGACAGTTGAATTATTCTTCAATATGGTAACAGAATAGCATCCTTCATTGCACCAGATGACAACAGGATAGCTCAGAGGCACAAGGCATGCTGCATGCCACAGAGTTCTCTCTTCTTCCATCTTCTTGCTTGTTCCCAAAATGTCAGGCTAATAGATTTTTTGTATCTTTTCCATCTTAAATATTTTTAAAAGCTATTATTTAGGACTCAGAAAGACATAGGCAAACTAATTAACTGAACATATACCCCATCAAAAAATAATGGGAAAAATGAAAAGCATTTAGTTACAATGATTGATTTAGTCGGATCTAACCCAGCTTGATTTATGAAACCAACTGTGTAATTTTTTTGCTAACCATGGTTTATTAGATGCACTACAACTGGCTGGTCTTATGCTATGCCATAAACAATGGTTAAAAATCATAATGGCTGCATTCACGTGATGCATTAAATCCAAACAACCCAATTGTGGTTTAGTGTGCTGCTGGAACCCAGACTGCAGATATAACTGAATTAGTTATATTACTAGTTTTATTTAACTGAACTAAACACATGTTTACATTAATTACTTATGAAATGGTTAATTATATGAAGGCAGGTGGCCAGCCAGAAAGGAAGGAAAGCATAACCAGAAATCATCAAGCATACACACAGTGCTTCAGGAGCTAGTTTTCAGGTACTGTATTAAAAGTCAAGAACTCTCTGGCTGGCAGTGGCAGAATATCCCCATTCCTCAGCACTTCCTTTTTGTAAGAGAGCACAACATCTCTGGCACTGACTAGACCCAAGCTTTATAAAATGCAGAGCTTCTCTGGCAGGGGCTCATGTTCTCACATGTCCACAGCTGGCACAAGATGAAGGAAAAAGGATTCTGGTAGAGAGGGGAAGGAAAGGAACTTAGCTCGAGAGAGAAAATAATTAAAAGTTTCAAAATTGCTCTCCGAAGAGTAAGCCCTCAATTAGAGATGGAATATATAAACCACTTCACTGAAAAGGCCAAGTTTCATCAAAGGAACCAAGAATTCAAGGCTGAGAAACAAAATCAAACATGGTATAGCTAAGAATGTGAACTTTGAGCCAGAAAGTTCCTGGCTGAATAGCCAAGAATTCACAAAGAGGCCACAGGAAAATCATTATGCCTGAACTCTGGCATCTAAAATGGAATTATTATGTTGGCCTACTTTACAGAGCTGTTGTAAGGAATACTGAAATTGTATTTTGCAAAAGCTAAGTAATATTATTAGTATTTATTTCACTAGCTAGTTTCCATATTGGCAACATCCTTAACTTCAGCAAGTAGTTGAACATTTGAGCTCCCTTTTTTGCTACACATTAATACTTCCTATTTAAATAATTGCAAATTAACTTTGCTTTTATTTCAAAATAATCTGTTTTTCCTTCTGCAATCCTCTTATTCTTTGTCTGACTTTTGTCACAACTGGATTTTTTTTTTCTTGTACCGGCCCCTATGCCTATGATCTTGGCTGCACTTAACTTTCTCATTCTGTTACATTTTTTTTTAAGAACTCCCCACCTCCAAGGTCCCCTCTGTTCACAACATTTAAAAGGAATTAAGTGAACATATTATGTCAAGGACAGTGGGGCAAGGGTTCTGTTTGTGGATCCAGCAGGTGGGGAGGAAAGGTTAAGTTATATCATTCCCAATTAAATCAAGCAACTGACACTGCAACTACAGTACCAATGAGAAATAATTTTTGAAACATCAACTTCTTAAAATATATTGAACATAAATGTTGTGAAAGATGAAGAAAAAATATAAAGCATTGGATGATGAACTTAATCCAACAGAAGTATGCTTTATTATAATTAAATACCATATAGAAAATAATGTGAACATGGGATATTCACTATAACATAGCAGAAGGATTTTTGGAAGCCCCCATTTAACTCACATGTCTTGTGTGTGTGTGTGTGTGTGTGTGTGTGTGTGAGACAAAGAGAGAGTGTGTTTAAAAGATCACCCATCCCAAAAAGTGAGGAAGCTGAGTTAAGCATCTCTTCAAAGAACACCTGATATGACAGCCCTGGGCAACAAACAGTCTTCTGAATAAGATTAACTTGATTTGGTTTCTCTCGTCACAATTACCTATAGTCTCCCAGACAGATAATACTATTAGCAAGATCTTGAGAAATACAATAAAGCACCTGGAATAAGATTGCCATTCTCTTCAAAGAATGTTGTTTGAATAACTGCAGGTCAATGCCAAAAAAGATTCAAAGACATTTTTCCAAACTTTGCTTACTTTCACTAGATTCTATTAAAGTATTATTCAACAGCTTTAAAAAAAAATAGTATCCCCCCCCAAGATATAAAGTGCCATGTTAACATTACAGGCACTCTAAATAGCATTGAGGCAATTTAATGACTAAGATTTTCCTTTCTGAACAGAAATTCCATTTTGGGAGATTAGATTTTAAGTTCCACATAGAGCAGAAACATACGGTTAAAACTAAAGGTTTTTCTATTTATTTCTTTTAATATTAATCAACTTTGTGTCTAACTATGTTTTATAGTTTAAGTTGTTTGCAGACTACATTTATTAATGAGTAAGGTAATCCTTATTTTACAATTTTTTAGTTGTATTTATCTTTGAAGACCAAGTGATATGTCAAATTTTGATTTGGCTTTAACTTTTTGTTGAGACAGAGAATTCCAAGTGATTTTGATCAATTCAAAAACTGCTACTACTTCTAGATGACTATTAACCTAATTGCCTAGAGGCAAAGAACTGGTAAAAGGCAGGATTGTGGTGACTAAATAGGATGCAGCCATTGAGCCTGGTATCCCAAGCATCTTTTTAACTGACTACTCCTGGCTTTCTTTTTGATTGTGTAAGTGTATGTACACACACATGTGCATGTATCAACAGTGGACTAGTGAGGGTTGGGGCTGACATAAATGGCTAGGGTGTAAGAGGAGTTAGTTACCTTCACCCCATTTTTGTTGCCAATTCACTCCCTTTCTCCCCAGCTCTAAGGAGGAGGAGGAGGAAGTAGTAATAGTGATGGTGATGATGCCTGGAACTTCCTATTTTAGTCAGCCCTCTCTAGGCTCCCATCTCTATATCCAAAGGCTGGAAGAGTATGTTCAGCTTTCCTTCTAAGTTTGTACTGTACAGCCTGACTCAGATAGGATACATTACTATTGAGATAATTTTGAAAGCAGTTAAGTCTATTCTTGACACAAAATAAGTAGGGTTCACATGATGCAATAACCCAATTAAACATAGTCTGCAAGTGGACTTATACAGAGGAGGGGTATTATGGAGAGGAGGGGAAGAATGCAAAATTGTAAAACATTTAGACAACTATTAAGCAGTTTTATAGATATTTTAGAGTGATAAATGAGGTTTCCTGCATAGTGACTAGGTTCACACGTTGTACTAAGCCATAATTTGCTGATCCATGGTTTACTGATTAAACCATAAGTGGGCTCTCACATTGCACCAAAACCTTGTAGCTTGTTTAATTTAGGGTTATGTGACCCCAGACAATGGTCTCTGGTAGACCTTACAACTGTGCCATGGTTCAACAAAATATTGCTTAGCAATGCTGTGTAAACCACTGCTGGCCAGAGAACCAGATGATAAACAATCTCTCCAGGCTGTTATTGTAAAATAGCAATTATTACAATATAAATAAATGTTTATTACTTGAAATTGTTATATTTGAAATGGTTGCATTGGTAGTCATTTCTAATTTTTCCTTCACAGCACAATTTAGTCCCAAGCTCTGAGAGAGAGCAAGTAGTTCCAGTGACATGCTGGCTTGCCCTGGTCGGTAAAGCAGTGTTTTTCAACCTTGGCAGTTTTCAGCTGTGTGAACTCCAACTCCCAGAATTCCGCAGCCAGTAGACTGGCTGGAGAATTCTGGGAGTTTGGAATCCACACATCTGAAAGCTGCCAAGGTTGAGAAACACTGCCCTAAAGCATCATATCTCCACCTCGGACGCGAGAGGAAAATACGACAGAGGCAAGTCACCCGGAGGGCTGGCAAGCCGACAGCTCCAACCCAGCCCTCTCACGGTCTAGGTCTAGGTCATTGTACTCTGCGCCACTCCCCGCGGCGAGAACAGAGAAGCCACCTGCACCTCCATCTCCTCCTCCTCCTCCCGCCGCGCCCGCTGGAGCCTCACCCAGATACTCGAGCCCCGGCTGAGAGAGGCGATCCGCGTTCAGCATCCTGTCAGCTCAGCCCGCTCTCCTCCGCCGGGCCGTTTCCAGGACACCAGACGCTGCGGCGAGGAAAATGGCTTCCGGCCAGAAACAAGACTCGGCAGTCGGAATGCTGGAGGAAGGGGATCGAGGTTACACCAGGAACTGGTCTTCTCTTCCATCCTCCTCCTCCTCCTCTTCTCTTGGGTCAGGTAGCCGGCTGCTTAGTAAAGTGATCCTTCGGATTTGTTTCACTTTTGCATAGGCTTCATTTTCACAGCCGAAGGGTCCAGATATGGGAGAAGATGCTTCAGCAGAGGAAGGTGTGTTTCACCGCTTTCCTCGTGGACATTGTATTGTAACAACAGTAACTCATCTTTCGCTGTGACTGGTAATGGTTTTATTCGAAAGAGGAGGGTATACTGTCCTTAAAATCAACAGCTTTGCAATGTTTAAGTTAAAGTATTTAGGAGCTAAAATTGTTGATATTCTGAGTATTAACACACACAAGATTCACTGAACCACAATCTAGCCAACCTCATTGTAGCTTACCATGTTTTGTGGACTCAGCCCATGTAGCTAGTTTGTGGTTTAGTGTGCATCCTGAGAACCCCCAAAAATTAGGTTGAGTAAGCCATGGTTAAGTTAAGCAGGGCATGTAAATTCAGCCATTGCTTATCCTCTGAGATGTCCAAAGGAGCAGATCTGTTTTGTCATTTGTACTAAAATATGCTTCTCAAAGGATTCCACCCAACTCTTGTAAAAATGCCTATTTTTCTCTGCCTAACCTCCATCTTACTGCACCCATGAGCAAGTACTGCACGGCACCAGATTTCATCTAGACAGTGTTTCAGATTATACACAAGACTCTAGTAAGAAATTACTAACATTTTGGCCCTTTAGTCGTGCACATCTTGAAGAAAGCAATCACAGATAGCTGTAACTGTTCAGCTATATTGTTGGCACAACAAGGACTGCCCTTATGTTATCAGGTGGGCAAAAAATAGGAGTTTTCTGGTAGACAGTCCCCAGTGTTTGGGGATTCCAAATAGTTTATCAGCAACAAAAACAAAAATAGTATTTTTCCTCTACTTTTAATTAGGCAGTAGAAATGGAGGAAAAGTGGGGAACAAGGAGTAGATTTGTGCATAACAGGACTATGAATTCAGTTCTATTATTCAGAGATACCCATATATTTTAATATCAAAAGTATCTCACAGACACTAATACCTTTATTTCCAGTTAATATTGGCACCAGAATGCCATAGCGGTACCAATGTTCCCTCTTCGTCACATAATATTGAACTTACCTTGTCCCTAGTCCATGAGTATTATGCTGACTTTTTCACCACAGCAACAAGATACTAAAAAATGCATACTTACCACCCTTTATTAGAGAGTGAAGTCAGGTTAACTGTTTAGGGTGTGAAATGAGGTATGTCTTGACTGTATGGAAAGATGTTTAAGTCAATGGCCAGCAAGATATACCAAGCATCATAGTAATTGTATATTGACCAATCTTTATCTCAAAACTGTTGATACTCTGTGAGGACAATGCTTTGGGTTAGCAAGATTCTATAAACATAGAATGGAGGCCACAGTCCAGAAAACCCGTTTTATGATGTCAGTTCTTTTTATTGCCAGAGAAGGGCTATGGCATGTTAAACCACCAAGGAAAAGCCCAAAGATACTATTTGGCACCTAGTTCTAATTGCTGGACTTCTGGGTTCTAATAAAATGTAAAGTAAATCTCAGAAACCTGACATATTCCTCACTTCTACTGACCTTACACAAAAATGTTGAATCCATACATTATACAAAGTCATGTCTTGTTTCACTATTATGATAGATGGCTGGGTTCACCCATTGCACTAAGCCAAAATTTTAAAAAAAGGCCTACATTTTATATCTAGGCATAGGCTCTTCCAACCTAGACATTCTCCAGATGTTGGATTTCAACTCCTAGAATTCTCAAAAGCCCATATATCTGGAGGGTACTGAGGTTGGGGAAGGTTGAGGTTTTGATTGTATAATCAAAAACGTTTCCCATCTCTGTTTGTATTTTCAAGAATATCATCCAGATCTATCAACAATATAGTTTTAGTAGCTTCATTTATCATATTAAGCAATAATCTGGCTGGTTGGCTTTGGCTTGGCATTTTGTGCAAACCCAGCCAATTAAGGTTTATCCAACAAAGCATGGTTAAGTAATGCATGGCTTATTACAATGTATGAATCCAGTCTTCATTTTATGCCTTTATATTATCAGAATCCTTTTGAAATTTGACCTTAACTAAGGTGAATTATCTCTATACAACAATATTAGACAGGGCTGGTGTGCTGAGTTCTATCTATTAAACAGTGTCACTTAGCAGAACCCAGGAGGCGTGCCTTCTCTATCGCTGTGCTAACCCTGTTCTCCCTGGTGCTGAGAGAGCTCACCTAGAGGTTGTCTCTCAGTACTGGAGCAGGGGCAGGCAATTCCTTTCCCCATCTGCAGGAGGAGGTTGGAAGCAATTTTCTTCTCTGCTGCACATGGAAAAAGCAGTCCCTTCTTCCATATGTACAGTACAAAAAGACTAGGAAATCTTGCTTCCATCCTGTCCCTGAGCAGAAAAAGGTGGTTGAAAGATGAATAGGGCTTTCTCTTCTGAAAGGCATCAGGCCCACCAAGGTGAAAGAAAAGAACAACTCCTGGTTAGGTGACTTCCTTCCAGATGTTGCTGAGTTTCAGTGCACCTCAATATTAGTTATACAAAGTAGGTCTGTATGAAGCTATAATTCAGTGAGATGTGGAGGAACACATATTTTTCACCCCAGAAAATACAATGCTTGTAAAGAGAAATCATCCTGCCTCAAACACTGTCCAGTCTTAACATTTGATGTAGGAAACATTTTAGGGAAGAGAAGTAAAAGCAGGGATAAACAGTGAAACAATGCCTAACAGTTCTTGTTCTGGTCCTTAAATATAATTAGAGTTGCTAGATATTGTGATCTGGCTATTTTCTTTTGTCATGATTTGGGCTACTTAGTTATGCTTGCTATGTTAGATCAAGGTTTAATAATTTCATTTTGTATTTCACTCTGGATTTTTTCCCCAACATTTATTTTTTGCTTTTATGACAGTTTTTTTTCCCTCTCTCTCTTCTAAGGCCAGCTAAAGGATAAAGTCTTCCTCTTGGATACAAAGCCCATTTGTGGTTGTAATAATGATAAGTTTCAGCACTACTGGCGCCTGACTGTTAATGACTCAAAAGAGAACTAAATAAAAACAAGATGTTGCTTCTGGAGTCCTTCATACACTTTACTCTGCTTATTGTCACTTCCCCAGTGGTCTGACAGAGCTGGACATCCAGTATTACAAAATCCATTGCAGAAATCACCTGTTCTTCTAGTGAGAGGTTATCAGAGTTTACTTTCCCTATCCTTTAAGGAAACATTGGATTTAATTTTCATTTGGTTGTTATTTTTAGAGCTATCACTCTCAAATACGGAGAAAAAGTCAATCCAAATAGATACCCAAATAATGTTATTTGCTCTGCATTTGTGGGCATATGTCCTGACATGATATATCAGGAAAAGAGTTGAAATTACCTAGGTTGCCATTTTATTTAATGAAACAAAGTCCATCAGACCAAGGTAAGCAGTGATTACAGCTGTGTGGTGCTTTGGATCTGATTCCAAAAAGGTGCTTCACATCTCCCCTGCACACTCTGAAGCACCTTTTCAGATCAGAGTAAACTCATGGAATTCCTTGTGCATTGGCTCCTTGCCTGTAGCCAGTCAATCATATGCAACTGCTGTCGCCAAGGGGATGAGGTGCTTCTCACACTATGATGCAGCCAGTTTGATACCCTATATGGAACGGAATCAGTGAGGCAACTGCATTGGACAATGTAGCCAAAAGCACATAATCAATATGCTCAGGAACTCCAAATGGCAATTCAGACATGGAGAGCTCAGTATGTGAGTGCTCCACGTAACTCTCTCCCTCCTCCGCTGTTGTTACTCCTGTGACATCCTTGTTCTGCTGTAGCAGAAAGGTCCCTCTTAAGCAGGATCTCCCATAACATAGTGTCCACATCCTATTAAGCCATTGTTTGTTTTAATATGGTTTTACAGAATAAATAGCAATTAGCTGGGTTCACATAACATGCTAACCTATAAACTAGTATTTCTAAATGTACTACATCAAAAACTAACAAGCCACATGTGGCTTAGTGGGATGTGGGAACCTAAGCTTTATGTGTGTGTTACAGGGTACTCCTAAGTAACTCCAGTATTTCACATGTCAATTGGCTATATACAACAGTCCTCCTACTGAGTGTGGGGAAAGTATCTTTCAATAATATGAGACTCAGAGTTTGATGGCAACATGCAGAAGAATATGCAAAGAGGCAACGTCAGAGTATTTTCAGAATTTACTCAAACAGGATAGAGACTGCATACCAGGAAGGACATATACTTGGACTTCTTAATCTCTCTCCTTGTGCATTTTGCATTTTGCTGCATTATTTGTCCTGTATGCATACAGTCATAGCTCTAAGGGATCTTCTTCCCTTTTTTTTTTTTTTTTTTGCCCTCCTACTTGGCACAACCAAAAGCAAGTTTTTAAAAATGATTATAATAGTACACAGTTCCAATTCTATATATGCTTATCTAATATAAATAGTATTCAAGTACATATATCCTAGAGCACAATTCTATGTCTTGCGATACATATTGGATGATAAACTCTTCTGCCAGACATATGTCAGTGGAACTTCCCAGATCTACTGGCACAATGTTACATTAGTATATCTATTCTAGATATACTATTCTAGATAGATTTGTTGGCATAATGGCAAAATATTAAGAATATGGATAGGATGGGAGGAGTAGACAAATACCAAATCCTGTAGTCCAAGGGTAGAGAACTTGATAGTCTCCACATATTTAGGGCTGCATCTTTCATAATCTCTTTGAATTTTCCATGTTGACTAGAACTGATATGGGCTGAAGCTCAAAACTGATGACAGCCAATGTAAAGAGAATTCAGTGAAGAAGGAAAAAAGGAAAATAAATTATATGTTTGGTCACCTCTGTGGAACTATGAAACATGGACAATATCTAAGGAAGCTGAGAACAGGCTGAGAGCCTTTGAAATGTAACTTTTAAGGATAATTCTGAGAATCCCTTCAAACTTCCTTTGAAGTTGCAAACGATAAAATGTTGAAGTCCTAGAGATGGCACAGAAGAAAATAAGCCTCTTGTGAAAGAAAAGACCATGAAACAATAAAAACTGGAATATTTGGGTCATAGACTCAGATGCAATTCTATACAATGGACCCTACTAGAAGAAACAGTGAAAGGAAAAAGAAGCAGGGGACAACAAATACTTGGAATAGCAATGTGCACGCTGATGATGTTACCTAGTTGGGTAATGAAACACAAAACCAAGCTCAGCACCAGGAACTCCACAGTTCAACCCTGAGCTACAGATATTCTTTTCTATTACAATATATACAACTGGGCTTATCTAAATTAGGAAGATTGTGCAAGAGTGGCACCAAATCAGACACAATGATGATCATGATCATCAACTTTTGGAAGGAGAAGAATGGAACTATTGAATGATATTGAATTAATAAAGCAGATACAGTCTGAGACATTGCTATACTTTGTGTTAAATGCAGGAACAGCTTCTTCCTTAATCTTAGAATAGGAGGCTTGTAAAGCCTGTATGCATTGTTTGTATTACTGCATACTCAACATATAAGAAGAAACTTTAAAATATTCATGAGACTAATCTGGACATAGATGATCAGATATCTTATTGCCTATCTGTGCTGATGATAGTTCATTGTTTGTTTATAAACTTCATACTTTGATTCTGACACTGATGTACTTAACATGTTTGGCCAAATTAATACAGTATTATGAAAGTATTTATCTTAATGTCCAGATTTAACTCTGGCAATGATGATCAAAGAGTTTGGACAGCCCTTACAACTTTCCTGCAACAGTTAACAAACAGTGAAATAAATCATTAGAAGTTAGAATTCTTCCTTCAGAAAAAATAACTTTTCTCCCATTGAATAGAACAAAAAGGCCTACTTTAGTTTTTAATTTTATTTTATTATTAAAATGTTGGCAAGCTAAAAGAACATGGGCAACAAGATTGTACAATAAATCTGAGAACATACTGCTTCAAATGTTAAAGTCCACAATAAAATGACAAATCTTTTAAAGCAGATCATGATAGAGCCAATGGCATAGTGTTTATGGTAACAGACTAGGTCCAAGGAAATCTTAGTTTAAATCCACCTTTAGCCCCTGAAACTCACTGGGTGACTTTCAACTGGTCTCTCTCTCTCAACCCAACCTATCTTTAACAAACTAACAAAGATCTCCCATTTTTTATTTAGTTAAGGTAATGTATATATTTTGAATCATAGTATCTATGTCATATGTGGTGAGACTTCAACATAGCAGCTATGTCACAAGTTCTTGTTTTCTGTGCTATAAGCCCGGACAGCAGTAACAGGGAACAGGGACAAGGATTTGACACACTATACAATTGCCTACTTATTTCAGTGTCCTTTTACCAGGTCTGTAGGCCAGAAACTATACCTATATGAGGTAGGATGCAGGAAAAATAAGCAAACTTGTTACAGTATTAGGAAGATACTTCTCAATGTTCACATTTAATTTGCGGCAATGCTGGCCAAAAAGTTGGCCACCACTAGTTTAATCACGAAGAACAGTTAGACAGGGATGGTACGGAGAGAGATGGAAAAATAGAAAATTACATTTAATGTTAAAGATGTATCTTGACTGCCATCATCTTGGATTTAATATGCCAGCTTCCCCCAAAGGGCTTTTGGCTCGGAACTCTGGGATCTATAGTCCCAACACATCTAGATAGACCAAAATACCATTTGCAGCTTCCAAATCTGCAGTAAGTTTGCAGCAAAATGAACAGTATGAAAGTTTCTAAATGCATGCCACCTAGGCTGACAGTTGCTGGAACTTGGATATTTTACCCTTTTGACCCTGCTCTGTCATGCTCTCCATGAGTGAAATAATATTCCAGAAGAACCATAATTAAGGTTCTGGTCTCTTGAGCCAATTGAGCCTTGGTATACCTAACAATTAATGTTTGTTGTACCCATGCTAACCACAGTGATCTAAATTGGGCCTGGTTTCTTTTTTTTTTTTTTTTACTTTTAACTTTTGTGGTTCCTTAAGGAAATTTTGGTAAGTGCACATTACAACCTTACTGACTCAAAACAGGGAAACTAAAGAATATTGCAAATATATTTAGTCAACAAGTTAAATAAGCTGTAACAAGATAGATAAAGGAGAATACAAAAAATAAAAGCAGATAGGAGAGGAGAAAGGAGAACTTCTATACAGTGATTTTTTTTTCAGGAAAATATAATGACATTCCAAATTCCTTCATTCCTCCCTGTTTATTATTTTTCACTTCATCTCTACTACATAGAAGAGCTTAGCAAGGCACTACTAACTTTATCCACCACTCAGAAAGATTCTAAATATACATTAGTTGATGTATTCCATAGCATAACTGCTGCTAATCATAAAGTCTTTCACCTGCAGGTTTACTACTACATTGCTATAGAGCTCCTCTGTCCAGGAACACTTTTTTTTTAACAACTGATTTTCCTTCACTGCCATCTCTCATAAGGCAGCCTTGAAAGGAATTTGAATTCCAAACAGTTAGACAAATGTAGTTAGATACATGGCTTTCAGAAGGGCACCAGCAAGTTATTTTTACTTCTGTGGACATACACTAGGATCAGAGGCCAACTCTCAGCCATTGGCCAGCTTGGAGACAGCTGCTGCAAACTGCAGACTTGCAAAAGATAGACACACCTATGATTATGATTAAGATTACAGTGCTATTAATATCCACAAATGTTTGAATATAGTAAAGATAACTTGGAAGCATATTAAATTAATAAAATGTGTGTTGGTATGGGCTAACAAACATATAGGGACAAGCAGAAATGTTTTCTAAGTTTAAAAAGTGTGCCCCGATTTGCAGGAGAGGAATTAAATCTAGAATTGTTTCCAAATATGCGTGCAGATAACCGTAAGATCCTAGTCTTCGAATGATTTCTAAACTCAGCAGAAATGTTGTTGGGGGGAAAAGTAAACATGAAGTGCAGAACTAATGCTCACACATTAATCTGTATCCTATCTTGTATCTGATGAAGTTTGAAAATGATTTTCTTCAAGGATGACACAGTCTTGATTTATTTTGTTCTAATAACAGCAGCTAAAACAGGTGGCCTTGACAATATTCTAGTATAAAACTGTAATTCATTTGTAAAGCCCATATGCCTGCAGAAGTCTCCAGTTCAAACCTTGAGTTTAATCTCTGTTTAAAAGGCTTCCCTGTATTACAGATTTTGAACTATTCTGAATGACCTTTCAAAGTTTCTTTATAATGCACTGGCTAACTTAACAAAAAGCCATATATTGAATGTTCAGTCTGCACCATGCTGAGGTTTAACTTCTGCTTTTTTTCAGTTGCTCCCCTTTCTGCATTAAAGAAATGCCCAGAATCAACTGTGCAATAATGCTTTTAATTACTACATTTATTTATCTCTCTTCAACTTATATGTTGCTGTGTTTCTGACTGAGTGGCTTATAAATAGCCTCATAAAATTACAACATAAAAAGTCAACAATGCAAGCAGTCAGCAACATATAAGAAGTCAAGGACATAAAGAACAACAACAAGGCCTGAGACGTTCCCATATACCTCTGTGAAGACCCATGTTTTCATATCTAATGGGGGGGAGTGGTGCAGATACTTGGGGGTTGGCTGTTCCAGAGACAGGGGGCCATCATTGAGAAGATTTGAGAACAGGGTCCCTGTAGATGGTCTTCCCTCAAATTGGGGAGCAACTCACTCTCTCTACTACATCTCAATGGGCAGGCAGATTCTACTTAGAGGAAGGATGTCTGAGATGTGTTTATGTTCCTTGAAAAAAATAATTGGAATTTTCTTGATCATCTATACGCATGGCCAGTTCATTAATTAAAACCCCACTGCTAGCTATATAAATGCTATCACTGGTATTAAAACCTATTTAGCCTTTATTAAGTAAACATGTACAGCATTCTGTTGTTAGTAGTTATTGAAAAATAGCTTAATTTTCAAAGCTACTGCAAGTATAATATTTTATTTATTAACATAATTATATATTAAGAAGGGCATGGCTGATACTGGTAGTT
This sequence comes from Liasis olivaceus, assembly GCA_030867105.1. NCBI lineage: Eukaryota > Metazoa > Chordata > Lepidosauria > Squamata > Pythonidae > Liasis > Liasis olivaceus. The sequence goes on from CM061349.1 coordinate 69,793,027, forward strand.
ATCATTAGTCGTCATTAGTTCATTAGTTTTTTTTTTATCTATTCAATTGTGTCCTATTCTCAGAGACTGCCTGGGCAAGCCCCTGCAGTTTTCTTGGCAAGGCTTTTCAGAAGTGGTTTGCCATTGCCTCCTTCCTAGGGCTGAGAGAAAGTGACTGGCCTAAGGTCACTCAGCTGGCTTTGTGCCTAAAGCACAAAGGGACTAGAACTCATGGCCTCCTAGTTTATAGCCTGACGCCTTAATCACTACACCAAACTGGCTAGAAGCCATCAAATCAGGTTTGACTCTTGCTGATTGCTTTAACAAATACTCATCAACCTGACCTGTCTTGCAGCTCTTCAAAGAACATTCCACCAGCCTACTTCATCTGTTGTCTTCTCCTTCTACTACTTTCTCTTAACCTTGCCAAACCATTTTTTTTCCTAGTCCATCATCTGCTTGTATCATATGCCAACAGTATATGAATTTCTGCTTGCTGATTGTCACCTGAAGAAAGCAGTAAGACTTTATTTGATCCAAAATTATTTGGTTCTTGGTATTCTTATTAACTACCACTGAATCCATCATTTGAAAGTGTCTTTTTTTTCTTTTCACTTTTTCTCAGTGTTCAGCTTTTAGAGCTGTCAAATACCATTGGAAAGACTACTGCTTTAACTATCTTGTGTAAGTATGTCTTCGCATTCTTCCCTGGAATTAGTCTCCTCTTTACTTCTCTATTCTGCTGTCCTTTTTTATATATCCTTGAAAGGAAACACAAAAAGGAAACAAAACTACCACTTTCACTTCACTTCTTACAGTAAGGTTCACTAAGCATGCAAGCTGACATTACATACATCTTAATTAAACATTAACAAGAATTTTTCATTTTCCATTCTGAGAATCATAGAATGGAAGGTACCTTGGGGATGATCTAATCCAGACCCATCCTCAGTGTAGCAATCTGCTACTACAGTGTCTGTGACAGTTTGGCATCCAACCACTGTTTAAATACGTACTTCCAGTGAAAAAAAATCCACTACATCCCGAGGCAGTCTATTCCATTGTTGAACAGCATTTATGGTTAGAAAACTCTTTCTTCCTTGTAATTTACCCCCCTTTTTTCTTGACTTATCCTCAGGAAAACACTGAACAAGTATAGCCCGTGTTTCCTTGATGTTGACCCTATACTTCTGTTGATACAGCTTAGAACTGTATATGCTGCTTTTGGGGGTGGGGGGAAGCTGCATCACTTCGTTGGCTCAGGTTCAGCTTATGGTTCATCAGGACTTTTATTGCTGCCAGTATGGTCACACCCATGCTATGTCCTTGGCTTTGACTTTTCTTGCCCAAGTGAAGAACTTTGCCTTTTTCCCTGATGAAATTAGTCTTTCTGGCTTCTGTCCATTGTTCCAGCCCATCCATATCCTCCTGAATGGAGATACTGTCCTCGAAGGCATTTGCTATCCCCCCATCTTTTGGTCATCCTCAAATTTGACAATATTTTCTAATATTTTGTTTTTAGCTTCCCTTGTGAGCCTAGATTCCTTTTGCAGTTTAACTTCTCTGACTTTCTTTCTTCCAATGTTAGCTACTTGCTGCTATGCTTTCTTGGTGATTACATTCATTTTTCCATTTGCTGTAGTTGTCCATTTTAACTCTTAGCTCAGCCATAGATCCATAATAGTTTCCCTAGTGACCATTCATTTTTTTTCTTCTTATTGGAATGTTGCGATCTTGTTTTCCAAGTATCTTATTTTTGAGAAGCACTCAATTCTCCTGTGCTGCCTTTGACCCAAGGACTTCCATCCATGGGACTATACCTACTACTTCTCCAAGCTTGTTGAAATTGACGGTGCTGAAATCTATGACTGTGACAGAAATCCAGGGTCGTGAGAAATAACCATCTTTTGTGCATATTTCTCTATTCTCAATAGTAGGTGGAAAGACCTCCTGATTTATACTTCAGTGGGACATGGATAAAGCATTTATTGCCCGCTAGGAAATTAACTTCGTGGTTAAATAGCCATAAGCCTCTGTATTAGATGAGAGCATGGGAAAGAGCCCCGGTTTGTATCCCAAACTGTAACTGTTGCAAACTCTGTTAAGTTAATCAGGGTGGGATGCTAAATTGTTAACACCTGTGGAGAGGGGTGGAGGCTGATTCTGAAAGGGTATTTAAGATTAGCCCTGGAGGAGAGCGGGAGGCGCTGGAGAAGCAAAGGTTGACCATGAATTGCTGCTGCTGCTGCTCTGCATCACAATAGATTTCTGGAGAAGCTACGGTTTTAAGTCTTGCTTTGGCTGCAGGAGAGGGGACTCGCTTGTTTCATCCTCTCGCTGTCAAGACACGTTCACGTAAGGCTACTCAGGCAAAGAGGGCTTACACTCCTACCTTTAACTTTTATATTGACTGTTGGTCTGTATGGAAGGACTTTATTTGCAGCTTATTTTATCAAACCCTTTTGGAGCATTGAGTAAAGCCTTGGTCAAGAACCTACTGCTTGCCTCTCGAGTTACTCTGTCGTCATGCTTGCACATAACCAGAAAGAAAAGAACCCAGAGAGAAAACCAGGGAAAATCTGTCATAATGACTATGTGCCAATTTCTCTTTTCATGATTTCTTGAAATCTAAGATGACATGGTTACTTCCTCCCAAGATTTCCACTACTGTTACTTCTTCATCCAGCTCTTCACTGTTGATTAGGATCAAATCTAGGAGAGACAATCCCCTTGTGTCTTCTTCAACATTCTGGAAAATGAAATAGTCTGCAGGAATAGTGTGGAACTGAGGGGGCTTTGCAGGCATTTGGGTTTGTTTTCAAACAGATCTTCAGGTAGTTGAAATCTCCAATTATTACTATGTCTATTTTATCTACTTTATTTATTTATTTATTCATTCATCATATTTATATAGCTGCCCATCTCATGAACATGTACTTTGCCTACATTGTTTTCTACTATGTTTACTATGTTCTTGTAAGCTTGCTTTGCTTTTTGCTCACAACATTATATCATCTGCATATCTCTTAACAGTTATTGTTTCAGTGTCCAATTCTGGGTCTAGTGTTATCTCCTCCATCCTGTCATTTTTACCATATAATGATGTATAAGTTAAACAGATATAGGGACAATATACTGTACATTCTTTGTTTCATTCCCTTTCATATTCTGATCTTCTCCAAATTTAGTTCTTACCATAATTTTTGTTTACTGTAAGGATTCCTCAGAAGAATAATCAAGTGTTCTGAAACACCCATTAACCTTAATATCTTCCACATTCTGACATGATCAAACAGAATCAATGGCCCAGTTGCAGTCAACAAAGCAAAAGAAAACTTATGTTCTCTTGGTCTCTATTATCTGGCTTATGTTAATTCTCTGATCTTGTATTCCCCTGCTATTTCTGAAACAAGCCCGTTCATTTCACATTTCTCTCTGCATGTTTGGCTCTATTCATCAAGCAAAATTTTGCTTTTCTGAGGAATTAATGCAGTGGTTTGGTACCCTGTGCATTCTTTTGTATGACCTTCTCTGGATTGGTATAAACACCAAACTTTCCCGTCTCTAGGTCATACTATCTTGCCCATGCTTGTTGACACCAGGGCTGATAAACATTTTAAGGAATTTTCTCATTAAAGTTAGTACAGCCCTTAAAGCAGTAACACTTTTTTTCACACAGAAGCTTTTTCCATCCATCCATCCATCCATCCATCCATGGAACTGAATATATATTTTCTAGCATATACACCTGGAAAAGTGGAAAGAGAGGTGAATGTCATGAATACTTAATATAATACTTAATCTTTTGCCCTACAAATTCTAGATACATTTTTGGAATGTTTGACATATTTTTTCAATATGAAAAAGTGTACTGTAAATCTTAGTTTAACCACTAATGGGGGAAAGGGTTGTCTATTAAAGTGCAGTTGGAATAGTAGTATACACCACATGTGCAGCATAACATATACAATGCTATAAGATATCTTAAGAGACAATTATACAAGGTAATTATATTGTACAGCTCATGTTCCAATTTTATTTATCATATTTTGAACTATTTTAAAGAAAAACATATATAGTATACAAAAAATGTATACCTATTTTTGAGGGGAAGTGGTGAACATTATCTGGACTAAAGTCCATTGTTGCTGGAAATGCAACACATTTTGTCTGTTAAATTCAAAGGCTGCTAAACCAAAGTCCATTAAATTAATATACATATTTCCATTTCCCTTTGAAACAGAATTTAGTAGCAGCTATGAGAAATTTGGTCATTCATCACATATTTTGAATTAGGCAGTTAGAAAGATAAAGCAATTAAGTATTTTCCCATCCTTCTTTGATGAAATTCTCTTGTTCCCCAGAACACCATTTATTATGTTCCATAGTAATCAAGCTATAAAGCCAGACCTAATGCCATGCTAGCTATATAGAAGAGAAAGATACTGTTTACCTTAATGATTATTATGTATATTAGCTTAAAGTAACACACACAGTTCATATGTTTTTCAAATACTGGTAGAATCTACCTTGGAAACTGCTTTGTATCTGAGAAAAAAATTGCCAGATTTTTTGGCCAAAGGCAGTTGCTACTCAGATAGTATTTATGAAACAGTCGTATGCCAAACACAAAATATTATTATTTTAATTGTGTAAGAGCTACATGGAGTTTGAAAGATCATGTACTTTTTATCATTTGCAATTATTTATGTCATGGATCTGGATGAGATTGATGAGGTCTTTAAAAAGAGACAGGTGAGAAATTTAAAAATTATATTAAGGTAATGTATGAGGTGGTATATGGACACAGAGTAACAGAAGAATAGAGTGAGAAGGCATTTTAGAAGCCAGCTAATCCAACCGTCTGGTCAGTACAGGATCTTGTACAGCATTTTGGACAAATACCTATCCAAGCTCTGTTTGAAGATCTCAGTTAATGAGGCAACCTATTCTACTGGCTGACATCTCTTACTGTCAACATGTTCCATCTAATATCTATCTAACCTGAATCTGCTTTTCTGTATTTTCAATCCCTGGTTTTGGTCCTACGCTCTGGGTTGACATAAAACCCATTCACTTCCACTTCTATATGATAACCCTTTAGATATATGAGATTGCTATCACATCTCCCCTCAGTCTTCTCCTTTGCAAGTTAAACATGCCTATTTCCACTGACTGCTTTTATGGCTTTATTTCCCGTCTCCTCACCATTTTGTCAGGCTTCCTCTGAAGTCACTTCAGTCTGTTGATGTGCTTCTTAGACTGTGGTGCCCAGCACTGGACATGGTACTCTACTGTATAGTGCAATATTAATGCAGCATCAGGGGTTGTGCAATGGTGAATGGAATGTGAAGGTTGTGTTTTATGTGTTGTATGTGTTGTATGGTTTTTATATTTTTAAAGGTGCACTGGGGTGGCATTTAATTTCGTTGTACGAGAAGTACAATGACAATAAAGATTACAAATACAAATACAAAGTATTCCAAGAGGGTCTGACCAGAACAGAGTAGAATGAGACAATTACTTCCTATGATCTGGACTTAGTGTTCCTACTAATGTATTCCAAAATAGGATTTACCTTCTTAGCATTATACTGTTGGCTAATGTTCAATTTGCAACCTACTAGAACAACCCAATCCTTTTTACATATACTACTGTTAAACCCATCCTATATTTGTGCCCTCAGTGTTTTCTTCAGATGCAAATCTTTGCATTTCTGCCTATTAAATTTCATCCTGCTCATTTTGGTCCATTGTTCAAGCCTTCCAGAGAAAATTCAAAAACATTTACACATGTTCTGTTCCAAAGTGTTATCCACTTCTAGTTTTCAGTCATTTGCATATCATTCCCTCAACCCCTTCATCCATGTTCAACAGCCCAAGGCCTAAAACAGGGCCCTCTGGTACTCTACTCAATACTACTTTTCAATCTGAAATGGAGTCATTTATGAGTACTCTCTGAGTATGGTCATTCATTAATAGTTGTATCATCTAGCTCATACTTTCTCATTTCATTCATGAGGATATCATGAGAGACTTCATTGAATGTTTTGTTGAGGTCAAGGTACACTATGTCTAATGTATTTTCCCTATTTATTTAGCCAGTAATTATGTTGAAAAGGGAAATCAGCTTAATTTGGCATAATTTGTTGTGAAAAACTCATGTTGGCTCTTGTTAATTATCGCATTCCTATCCAAGTGTTCACAAATGCACTAGTTAATAATCAGCTCCAGGATCTTGCTCATATAGATGTCAGACTGATAAGTCTATAATTTCCCAGATCTTCCTCCTCCTTTTTGATAAAAAAAAAGGGACAACGTGCCCTTTTCAGTTTTCTATGATCTTACCAATTCTACAGACATTCTCAAAGACTAGAGTTTGCATCTCTGCAATCCCCTGTGCTAGTTGGGTATCCAAGAATGTGAGTCATTTGTCCTGGAGACTTGAATTCATTTAAATTAGTTCTTTTACTCATTCTTGTCTATCCTGAGCTGCAGCTCACTCCTTTCACTGGTGGAACAACAATGGTCAGGTACAGCATTATTAGCTTTCTGAGAGGACAAATTAAGACATTCTTACTGACATTCCCCATTATAAGTTCAGCCTTTTCTCGTCTCAACAGACCCACAGTTTCTTAGCCTTTCTTTTGCTTTCTGATATGCCTAAAATGCCTGCCTGCCTGCCTGCCTGCCTGCCTGCCTGCCTGCCTCTTCCTTCCTTCCTTCCTTCCTTCCCTCCCTCCCTCCCTCCCTCCCTCCCTCAGCTTATTCTGAGCTTTATCTTTCTGATACAACATCTAGAGTTTCTAGTGACTGCCTTGTATTCTTTAGTTATAAGCCCATCTTTATATTCTCTATAAATGTCCCTTTTTCTTTTCAGAAATTTAGAAAGCTGTGTGCTTTATCTGCACAGTTTTCCTTGAATGTCTCCCATTTTTCATTCTAATGAGAATTGTTTGCAGTATATTCTTTTGCAGGACTTCTCATCCTTTCACATCCCAGGATTTCTAGCCATTTCTGCCCTACCTTCCATCTGAGTTCATCAGAATCACCTACTCTGAAATCCAGTACACATAATGAAAGCAATGTTAAAACGGCATGGAGAGGTACAATGAATGTTGTTGGTGTAAACTAGTCTGATTGTAGTTATTTTCTACTTACGCTACCCTTTCAGATTTCATTCTTGTGTTGTTGTTTTAATGTGGTTATTACATGTGCACATCCTCAATGATGCTGGAATGGAGATTTAAAATAAAATGGTATGGCTATTCATAGCTGTGCAGTAAAGAGATGGCTGGTGGCTGTCCCAAGACAGCCATGGATTGTCTGCTTGATTTCCCTTCTCCCTTGTCAGAGATCAAAGGAGAGTATATGTGTGCATGTTTCAGGGTGGGGGAGGAAATGCTGGAAAACAAATTATACAGCTTTAGTCCACTTTGATTGATCAGAGATATAATTGTATTATTACTGGAACACATATGACTCAGTAGCACCAAAACAGCATTTGTAACTCTATTTGGGGAGTGGAGGGAGGCATGGAATTTGAAGGGAGAAATCCTGCCAGAAGAATGTGGGTTGTCTTGGGTATTGCATGAGTGAGCCAAATCTACACTAGAATTTCATCTGAAAAATGAATTATATCAATAATGAGAGTTCCCACTTCTGTTGCAAGTGTTGTACAGAGAATAGTAGATCAGGGAAGTAATGGAATCATGAAAGCCTATTTTGAACTTTATGTTTACTTGGTTTTCAGGCAAATGCAAACAACCATAAAACAAAGGATTTTCTATTTGCCCAAGACTAATAATTTTGTTTGCAAGGCTCCACAACTGGCTTTAAAGTGTGGATCCAATCAAGATACATACAAAGTCTACCTTGTCCTAGAAATGACTCAAACTGTGCCTACAGTTTAAAAAAATAAAATAGATCAGCAGTTATGTTAATTTTAATATTTATATATTGTTCATAGCAGAATTAATAGATAAGATCAATGGTCTCAGAATGGTTTTGGTACTGAAAAAAAATCAAGTAAATAAAATATACTCATGAAAATGGAATTCTATACCAACTTAGCTAGAATTTAACAAACACTTAACTATCACATAGATGTTATTTTAGTTTATCACCACTCATATTAAGCAAAGCTTGATACACAGTTGTGATATAAGATTCCCCTTACCCCCACACACCCCCTAATCTGATGGAAATATTGAAAGGTAAAAGGATTCTAATAGACATGGAATAATATTGAGTAATAGGTACACATCCCAAAATTTATTTACTTTCCATATATAGAGAGTTTTGAAAAAGTCATTGTGCAAGAACATGTTGTTTATTATGTGGCACAAATGAACTAAAACAGGCAATCACACTGATCTTTGCCTAGATAATTTGTGTATTCAAGTATAGTGTAAAATGTAAGCTTAAAAAAGTAGCAATGGAGAATAAACAGAGGCTAGATATACAGAAATTTATTTAGAAAAATCTAGTATCCAGTCTTTGCATCAAACAGAAAAGAGATGGACGTGCCAAACACCACATACAATACTTTGGAAGAATGATCTAGGGTTAGAATCACAAAGTTGTAAGGTGTCACTTAGGCCTTTTTTGTTTTCAAATCTTTTTTAAGTTTTCTGTAGAGCTGCTCAACTTTTCTGCAGTCTTCCATTTCTTTTTCTCATAAGAACAGTTCAAAACTGTGCTTTTAATAACTTCAGTTTAGGAATTTCCACCCATCTTAAACTATAGCCTTTCATACGCTGTTCTCTTCAGCAATTGATTAGTAGTAATCCTCTGCAGTATTATTGTTAAAAAATTATCTTCTGCCTGGATGAGTTTTTATTTGAAAATAACAAAACTAAAAAAATGGCTTGCAAGATTATCTCATTTTTCTCTCCATGTGTTATATTTCATTTTATATCTTGTTTTTTATTGTCTTTGCATCTGAAACTATCTAAGTAAATTTGAAGTTATGAAAGAAAGTAAGGGATTTAAAAGACCGTACTTTAAGATAATAAGATCCATGTGAAACATTTTGAGAAACCTCTTAATCATTAGAAGCATTGAGCAAGGTAGAAGTAGCCCTTAGGAGTTATAAAATCACTTGGATTTCTTTCCAAGATTATAGGAGATGGACTTTACGATATAGTGTCAAGAACGCAGAAAAGCACTAAAGGGATAAAGAATACTTTTTAATCTTGAGTTTGGAATCACTGCAATAAACTGCACTAGAGTCTCTTCAATGTATTTCAGATAAGAAAAGAGTATGCATGGTTCTTTTTCTTTGGTTGTTTCCTAATTCTTAGAGTTAAACTAATTCATGCCTGCAATTTTTTCTCACAATAGGATAATTGCAAATTCAAACTTGGAAACTGAAGGAGTCTCATGGATAGGCATCATTTAGCCTCATGAAATATTGAACTTGGACATAAGCTAATTCTGAGTGCACTCAGGAATAACTGAACATTGTAGATATCTCACAAAACAGAGCCTATTTACTACTAGTTTTCTGAAATAAACATAGTAAAAACAATATTCTTGTTGCACAGACCAAATGTTTGAACCATTTTCTTTTCTGAGTCCATGTAATTCATACAGGGTTGTACTTTCAGAACAATTCCGAGGTGACTGCTGATTGCACTAGCCCCAAGGGAGGTCACAGTTTGGCAATGTTGAGTTCAAAGCAGTGGCAAAGAAAAGCTGGGGGTTTTTTTAGAGGAAAGGCTAAACGAAAGTCTCTTGACAATTTCTGTTCAAATTATCTCTCCAGTTAGGAAAAGGAAACATCTTTAAAAGTACTTAAGTACCAAGTGAGTGACCCTTCACTGTTGGAAGGTTGCCTCACTAATGATGCAGAGAAGAAAAACAGCCATTTCTGGCAGACTTGTTTCATGCCAGACAAAAAGGTTCAAAATGCCTGCTCAAAATAAATATAGCTTGGAAACCTGGCAGAAGAAGGCAATCTGACAGCCAAGACTTAGCTCATCCTGGGGGGCAACCCAGGAAGACTTGTACTTCTTATCCCCCATTCCAGTCTGCAGAATAGCCTTGTAATTGCCTCTAATCCAGATGTGTGGGTATGGAATGTTTCCTTTCTAGGATGCGAAAAAGAAACAGCATGAATGTGAGAGCTGCTGCATCCTCTTGGACTATATTCCTGGAGGACTAATTTTCAAACAGAAGCACGTTTTCAAAATGCTATGTGTGGGGAGTAAAAAAAAAAATTATATCCTCAATTGTGCTGAGTTTCTGTGATAGCGTCAAAAGAAAATACTGAATAAAAATGCATGGGAAATAGGGAAGTTTGGAGAAGCAATAGCATGGAGAGTGTTGTACTAGGAAGGCTGTAAAAAATATTTTGATCACGCTAATAGAAGATCAAAGTACTACTTTATTTTAAAATATCACTGTCATTATCAATCACATGTTTTTGTCAATAAAAAATATCCAGATCATTGCTGCCACTCCCTCCTCCCATGAATAATGTAAAAATAAATGATTCCCCCCTCCTGCTTTTCCACATAGTCTGAACAGCACCTGAGGGTATCTTCAAAAATGTTTATAACATCGTCTGGACAAAACACAATTTAGAGCATTATCTGAATGTAGGAAAAACAAGGTGAGGCGATGAGGCAAAAAGGTCAGAATGAAAATGAGTTTCACAGGAGAAGAAATAAAGGAAGCCAAGAAAGTTAGAAGTAAATTAAATTGAGGATACCAGATGTTGTATATGCAACATTCAACATTCCCTCCTTCGCTGATCAAAACAAAAATTTGTGTTATTTTAATATACAGAGAACACAAATTGCACGTATCTAAATGTACTTTATACTTATTTAGAGATTTAAATGATTCTTCTGCAACCTGGTGCCCACCCGTTTTGTTATAACTCCCATCACCTCTTCCCATTTCTGTAGCCAACAGGATCATCAGGCTTGGATAACCTGCATTTACCCCATCAGCTCAATTGTTGTCACTAAAACTGAATCATGCTGCATAAAATAACAAAACAAAGCTCCCCAAAATTGCATCCAAATTTTAAAAATCTCACAAATACCAAAATATTCATGAAAGTTGTAAAAATATTAATTAATTATGAGCCCTCAGTTCTGGAAAGCAAAATCGAATATTGTAAAAATTCAGTTGATGTAACTTGAGGCCATATTTATTATTTTGTAGTTGATTAAATGCTCCTTACAGAATAAAGCAAAAATTATACAATCTTTTTTCCAAGATCAGATAATCTGCATATTTAAAAATGCAGCAGATACACATATGCCATTCTAGAGATTTATCAACTATCAAAGTCCTTGACTTGATAATATGCTGTTTTAGTCCCACACAATCTGATGTCCATCAATACCCAATCTTTTCTCTTCTATTTTGTTTATCTTCTTTTGCCTGAAAATTAACCAGGATGTTTGACTTGGAAACTACCCAGCTGGAAAAGCTGAAACCTGGAAAAGGGCTGCTAAGATTTGCCTTATTGCCATTATTAAACCTCTTGTAGTTTGCTGCTATTTTGCATCTCCCCTTCTTTCTCCTTCTCCTTTGGCTCATCTGATATACTTACCTTAAACATATCAAAGAAGTAGCCGTGCTTGAACTAACTCCCTAACATGATCAATGTAAGGAATTTGCTAAAGAACAAAAATTCCTGAGCCACTTAAAAATGACCCAATTAAGTATGGCATCTACTTTAATGAACCTGAGTCCACTTCAAGAGCATAAAATGTTATCCTGAGAATATTACTTTGTGCAACCAATGAAGTGTACTCTGATCTGTACCAGCTTATGTCACAACTAGTTTACTAGTTCTTAAATTACTACAAGACACTTTTTTTTTTTGCCTCAATATAGATGTCAGCTGGTCTTGAAATTATTAGTAGAAAATATTCAGAGCAGTTTCATATTGAAATTACTATTGTAAGTCTCCATTTGGTGATATTCACGATTCACTCTCTAGAGATTCCAATATTTTAAAAATCTCCACAGGTGATCCTGTAGGCCACAGCTTTTGGTGCCAGGCAACATAAGTAGTACTTGAATTCAAGGTCAAATTGGCTAAACTCAAGATAAATACTGAGCTAATATAGCGAATGTGGATTCTGTAAAATGAGATCATGTTAAACAAATATCCTAAGCTAAAAGAACTTCCATTAATATAGCACACTAAACACTGAAGTCATTTTGAATGATATCTCCTCAAAGGTTCTTGAAAAATTATGCCACCATGGCATAGAAAAGAAAGTATTTTTATTAAGCAAGAGATGGTTAAACAAGATGTAGAAATATAAACAGTCATTTTCATAATGGAAAGAGGTGAAAAGTAATGTGACCTAAAGACTCTGCTCTCTTCAGTATATTTAATGACCTGGAAACCAGTCAACAAAAGGCACTTTCACACCACCATCATTTCCATTCCCCAACCTCTCAACCCTTTCTCTTCCATTGACCTCAAAAAGCTAAGGGAGAATGCACAAAAACTTCATTTAGTCAGCCACCTCTGAGCTACCACTGATCCTGAAGGAGCCAAATTTCTCTCAAACCACTCCACAGAAAAATACATTTATAGTAATCTTTCCCATATTATGTTCTTAGTTCATACTCTGTGCATCTGTGTAGCCATATCCAAAAAATAAAAAAATCTGAATGGTTGCTACATGGAATTGCAAAGCTTCCAAGCCATCTTCCTCTTAAAAGACCTCAGAAATAATAGCATACAAATGAAGCAAAGTTAGGCAGAAATATCTTTGTTGCATTTTCAGATAAACTGCGTACAACCAGAAAAAAATGACTCACCCTTCATGGGAATACACAAATCCAGAATTGATTCTGAACTGCTGCAATAAATTTGTGGAGGGAAAAAGCAGTATTTGCAGATCATAGCAAGATCTCCATAGCTCTGAGTCTTCTTGAAAAGTAAGAACTGAAGTGTGTTTTCCCATGATGCATAATTAATTAATGGAAGTCACTGGCACATCATATAATTACTAATACATACATACACATATGTACATATTGTACATATATATCCATCACTATTCTTTTTGGGGGCAAGTAATGTCATGTGATGGGGTCACAAAGAGTCGGACACGACTTAACGACTGAACAACAAGAACAAAAAATGTCATGCGAAGTACAGATAAAGTGTGATAAATTTATTTTTTGAATAATAATTCCTACTGTATTCAGTTTTGATTTCTCACCTAACAACACACCTCTCACTTCTGTATATTAAAGTGGGCAGAAGCCTGCTCTTAGACACAGCCAATTTCACTTTAGAAAAACGTCCATTCCTGCAGCTAGCAGTGTGGCTAGGATGCATGTAGGCGAAATTCCATGCCAGGAAATATGAATAGCGTATTATGTAGATTAAAGTTAAGGAGCTGGGACTTGAAGACAATGGGAGATAGGGGAAAGGTAAATATAATGAATCCTGGAGGTTTTAACTCTGCAGAAATAAATGCACACAAATATAGGTGGAATAAAATAGGACAGGATACAAACAAGCAACTTGGATCAACTTATACATTAAAGCAAAAGAATTCTAATTGTATCTAGCTCCAAATTTCCCTAAATAGCTGATTTCTTTGGTTTTCCAGTACTCTTCTTTCTTACTTGTCAGGAGCCACATAGATAAGAGATACCCTCTCCTCTTGGGATGAAGGTCAAAAGAGCAGAAGCAAAAGAGACTTTCCTGGTCCTCTTTTTAAATCTGTAATGATCTGCCACTCCCAACTCCAGTAACTCTCCTTGCAACCAGCAATGGTTCAAAAGAAAGTAAGTTCATTTATTGAGAACAAGTGTACAGTTCCAAAGCATTGCTAAGACTGAGCCCACGCATGCCAAAAGTTGCTTTTACCTTTTTTCTCTTTCCCCCTTACCTCCCAGTCTTCTCACACTCGCTCATTGGTATGACCTTGAGCATTCCTCAGTCTTCGATAACAGCCCATCTGCCTCTAACAGTCATTTCGTTCATCCATCCTTCCAGATCCTTCCAGCGCCCCCCACCCCCCAATGGCTCCTAATGGCAGAACTGAAGCAAGCAAGCAAGCTGACAAGTAAGGTGGTTAATTGATTGCAAGGATTCTGACAAAACTCATTTGAAAGGGGAAATTTCCTGCTCCAGATTAGTTCTTCAAAGTTTGGTTTTTCTATGGTCTGATGGTCTCTATCCAGACTGACAGGTCAGGTTCAAGTTTTCCCTTAACACTTTTGTGTCTGAATCTTTTGGGGGATGAGATTTCTTCCCCTTCCCTACAACCTATCACCATCATTCCCATACAGATCTCTAAAATCTTCTTTCCAGAATTCCCTCATTAAGTTTCATCACCAACCATTTCATCACTTTTATTTTTAATTCCATGCACTCTGCTGGAGACTCCTTCTTTAGTCCTTTTCACCCATTCCCAAAACATGTTTTTATTTCCATCAAAATTGCTTTGCATTTTCTTTCCCTTTTTTAATCCTAACCAGTCCTTGATCTATTTAATTACTATATTCTTTGCAACTCTCTTTTTCTCCATATATATAATAAAGCATATCATTTTCTCATTCTCATTTCTGGCAGCAATCTGGCAGCCCTTTGCGGTTGGACAGGTCAGGAAACAGACCCTGCAGGGATTCCAGGCATATTACTTAATTGTTATAGGGTATAGTAATAGAATATTGAAAACCTGTCAAAAACATTCATTGCCCTTTTTTAAAGGGGAGACTGGTTTGAATCTTTTTCTCACACTTCCAACTTTCCTGGGCTTAACCAATTGTTTCATGTGCCCCATTTCAGCCAGAACTAAATTCCTCTACACAATCGTTGCCTCTTTTTTCTCAACCACAGCTTCTTTCACTTCATTTTTCTATCAAGCATCTTTTTCCATTCTTCCCATTAGTGTAACTCCTCATACTTCTGTGGTATTCTGTAATTTTTTTCACTCTGTTCTAAATAGCTTCACATTCTCTTTCTTTGTCTGCTTTCCACTCATTTGGTTGGGAAATTAGTGTACCTTCAAATACTTTTCTATACAGGATTCATACTTTATCATCCTACTTTAATTTCTTTAATTTTTTTTTCTTCCATGTTCATTTTTCCCAAATCCATTCCAACCTGCCAAAAAATGCTCTGTCTCACATTTAGAAACTCTCATAACCCTTGTATTCTTCACTAATTATCTCAGGCTTTCATTATAATCAGTCATCAAAGCTTTTAGATTTATATTTTTTTCTTTACCATATGACTTATATTTGAACCACATATTCAAAACTAATAGATCTTTTCCTAAGCTCTCATGAAACAATCACCTCTCTTATTCATTTTTTATCACTGAATGGCCTAATCACTTTTTCTGAATTCTCTCCACTTGTTCTCACCCATCTACTTGCCCCCAAATCATATTCATTTAGAATTTTGCAGTTTTTCTCCAGACTCAGCCCTTGTTATCATTCACAGATAATGGAGCATAACAAGGAACCCACCACCAGTTTATTAATTCCTACTTTCATGTGCACCCGTATCAATCTAGATGACCTCAGTTGATCCTTTTTGACAGAATTTGGCCTTTTCCTTCATAAATAAATCAGTAATCTTTACACAGAACTGAGACCCAAATTTTCTGGTCAAATCCAGGGCAATAGTAGGAAGAGCATGGATCATAGTTCCAGATAATTGTGGTAGATAGCTCTTATTCTAAGTTCCTTTGCTACCTATCCTTTTTATTCTTTGAACAAGCCAGGATCCAGAACACCAATATTTGTTCTTATAGCCTAGATGAAACCAACCTCAGTGTTGCTTGCAAATGATCATCAGTCAGCCTTGCCCTCAATGCATATTTATTAACTGTCATAGATGAGGAAAAACTTATATCCTCTTCATATTGCTTTCAATTCATCCCCAGCCCACCCAGAGATGACATCAGAAAACTGTTCCAGTTTTAAAGTAACGTTTTCCTTCTTCCTCCAACATGATTTTTGCCATGGACCAAAAATCCAGAACACCTTATTTATAATGCCCTACAGTTAGAGGCTGGGATCTGCCCAGCTTCTAATAGCTGCATTAGGTGGTTATGGGAATGCCCTCTCCCTTTCAGTTGCTATTGCCATTTGGCTTGGGCTGCTGGAGAGACTGGACACCTGGCTCCCACAGATGCATCTCTCCATAGAGTGCCACAGAGCTGTGAGGAACAGCTTATGGATGAAACTGGCCTTTTGTACAGTATCCACATGCTCGGTCGATATTTTGATTGAGCCTGCAGACTGTGAATCCAAGATCCCTTTCCATTTATTATTGCTATCTCTAATCCCATTAGTGCAAATGTAACATATAATTTCTTTTCTGCCAATGTGCATAATTCTGCACTTGCTCACATTGAATTGCATTTACCATCTCGAAGCCCATTTTACCCAGTATGGGGAAGAGCCTTTCAGAACTCTTTGCCATCTCTTTTTGATTCTGCTGATCAGATTGATATCAACAAAGTTGGCCACATCACTGCTCACCTCTGACTCCAGACAAACAAACTAGTCTGTAGAACAACTGGTTGTTTTACACAACACTCTAAACCAAAAGCAAACAAATCACATTCTTAATTAGCACAGAGTGTGAAAATCAGCCAAGAAGGCTTACTTCTGGCTAAATTAATCATTACGTCATAATTTTTAAAAAATCTTTATATTTAGCAAGTCATGCTTGGCTTATATGTCAGAAGCCTTCTGGAAAGTGGAAGGAGTTCTTGATGTTGTTTTCCCAAAGTTCCATGGAGCTGTAGATAAGAAGCAGTCAGCTTTACAAAACAAATCAGGAGCTAAAGTTGAGGAATGTGAGAGGTGTGAAGTGATTCAGTCAGCTGATAGGGAAAGCCAGACGCTTGGCATGCTGTCTGTAGTGTGCTGACACTGCTGATTTCCTTCAAAGAGCTAAAGGGTGTATTACTTCTGAATCATCAACACAAAATGCATGAAATGGTCCCACTGATTTCAAAATAAGTTTTACAATGATAGTCTATGCATGTTCATTCAGAAATAAGCTCAGTGAAGCTCACTCTCAGGTGAACTTATGATATGGTCCATAACTTTGCTGTGGTGTTAAAACAGGTTATATAACTGGAAATACTGTTCCTTGTACCCACAATCTGCAAAACTTGCTTTTTTGGTTTCTGAATACATTTGCAAATTACTTAAACAAGCCAATCAGAATTTGCAAGAGGAGTGAAGAAGCCAAGGGCTCGTTGACATAGTACTATCCAAAGTGTTGGCACTGCTTTAGAGCAGGCTCGAGATAATAACACATCCTCATCCTCATCTTCTACCAAAGCATTTCTGAGCTGACAACTGGAGATACACAGAGGAGCTTCTGCACAGTTGAGATAAAGATGGCAAACTACATATCCCCCTCCCCAAAAAAGTTAGAGAACATTTAAATCTTCCTGCAGATTCTTCTGCTGACCTTAAAATCCCCATACTTGACAAAAAGCAAAGTGAACTCCTTAATTAAAGGATATCAGCAACTGAAACTTGGACGGCATAATAAAAAGGTATAATCACAGAGATGGCTGCATGTTCTTATCTTGCATATATTTGCTTAGAAATTTCATAAGCAAATTGCTTCTAGATTTCAGGCCTTTTTAACCTCATTGTACCTGTATGTGTGTGTGTGTTCCCTATTGTATTTAGGTAAATTTACCAGTTGAGGATATTTGATTATTTGAGATCGACTCCATAACTGGAATAAAACTGGAAGTCTTCAAGGTGGCATAAGATACCTGTATTTATGACTTTTTTTAGTGTGAGCATCAGTATTTTGTGTGTGAGAGAGAATCCTTATGGACTATAAAAATGCTAGCATCTCTGCTGATGGCAATCTTATTCTTAAGAAAGTTCAGAGTTGGCAATAAGCAGGCTATAATTAATTCTGCTGCTAGAATCAGCCTGGGATCTCCTAGTAAATATCACACAAACATCCTTTTGCCAAATAGATTCTTTAGATGATAGATAGATAATTTGATTGAGTAGAAAAAATTATATTAGATCTGTGAAAAGAGGGAAAACTCCTGTCCCAGATGGCTTACCCACAGAAATATATAAGACACGAGTTTTTTCCTCCTGTATTGCTGGAAGTGTATGCTTTTGCTCATGGAGTCTCTCCATCTTTATTTTATGAGGCTTATATTGCAGCAAGATTGAACCAGGTTAAGACTCAGAGGCATGCACAAACTATTGCCCAACTTATTTCCTAAATGTAGTTGCTAAAATTTTGACAGCAAGTTGATAATTCACCCTGCACAATCTGGATTAATAAACAGGGATAAGCTTCAGATATATTAGATTGTTAATAGATATTTGTGAAATAAAATCAGAGCAACTTGAATTATAGTGGTGACTTTCTCATATGCTGAAACAGTGCACATTACATTTTCAGAACATGTTTTATAAAAATGGATTCCTTTCTGGTTTTGTTAATTGGGTGAGAATGTGGAATCTTAATCCCTCAGCTAAAGTTATTCTTCACCCATGAAGATTTCATGGAATTCATCAAGGATGCCCTTTATCTCCTACTATATTTAACTTGGTTTTAGAACCACTGACTGTTTTATTAGGCAATCAAATGATATTTTGGGTTTAAAAATGGCTGGACCATAAATTGTTATCACATGCAGATGATACTTTGGGTCTAACTGATAATAATTAAGGTTCTTTACCTAAATTTGTAGATTATACAACTGGTTAGTAATCAAGCTACTCATTTACCTGGAATAAGGGAATTGCTTATTATATGAATTTGCATCAGTATCTTGGAACAATTACTCCTAGATTCCTATACCTTCATTTGTTTATTTCAATATTTAAAATTTTATAATTCAGATTAATATTGATATAAATAAAGATTCCCATGAGTTTATAGATAAGAATGTTGTTGAATATTATTTTATCCATAGCTATTTTTATATCCTTCAAGAGGAACCTGTGTTAATTCCTGTTAAGTATTTTCAACAGATTGATAATTTATTGATTTTATATATGTGTGTGCATGCATGTATGAAATAAAGAAACATAGAGCAGAAGCCTCCTTTAGCAAATAATAATTCACAACTTCTGCATGACAAAATAAGCTTGGCATTCTCAATGCTGAAGTTTATCCTGATGCATCTATTTATTAATTGCTTTGCTATCCGCTTTTTCTCCAAGGTAGTCACAGCAGCTCAGAGTCTCTCTTCCCATTATATTTATAGCAATTCTGAGGAAGGTCATACTGACTGGCCCACAGTCATCCATTAAACTTTATAATGAAGACAACCCACTAAACAACAAGGGGCTAATTTGAGTATCTGCTGGGTTTCTTACAGAGTGAGGCAGAATTAGGTTCTGCTGTTTAGATCACTTCTAAGAGAGCCTCAAGCTCCTAAGATATTCTTTGCATTTTGACTCTTAGTGAACTTCTACTGTGGACAAACATCTTTATATTTTTCAATATCTCTATATCTTCAAACCCACATAGTTACTTGAAAACCTAGATTAAGGAAGGCAAACCAATTCCCTAACATGTGCACACTCCATGGGCACAAATTACACCACTAATACTGGGCTCTTTTGCCACTGAGTTTTGGGGGGAGGCATAGAGGCACATATGGCCTATAACCTGCCTTCTCTTGCAATAGAGGCAAAGGTTATGGCAGTATCATTCCAATTCTTGGAGCTAGTAATAATGGTGACTGAAACATTTAAATAAAACTATAAAAATGCTTCAGGATGTCAAGAAGGTAATTGTTTACATACTCCTGGAGTTGTCCTGAATACATAAATTATGTAATAAATAAATAAATAGGCATTATATCTGCATAGATAAATAGATAGAGATTGTCCAGCAATGAGAAGCAGCAGAAACTAATGAAGAGGAATTGAAAATTAAATACTAAGAAACTATTTTCCGTGGCTAAGAGCAGCTGTGGTGTTTGGAAAAAAACCCTGAATTTTCTTTTGCCAACTTGCGTAGCACAGTATAGGAAACATCTCTAATAGAATGTCTGACATGTAAAAAAAGAATTATGTGATCTCTACCACACTGAGTACATTGGGAAATTTCTGCATATCATGTTTCACAACATGCTGGTTTGTTTATGGACTTTTCTTTATATTCAAGATCTTATTCCTCTAACAATCAATTCCTCTAACTGATTTGTAAATAACTTAATTTTTTTGAACTGTATTTTATACTGCTTTATTCTAAAATTTATTCTAAAATATAGCTGGCATATTTAAAAAGTAAATCCTTAAGCAACAAAGATCACCTTTAGATTCAAAATTATGATATCTAAAATAGAAAGTAATTCTATTCTTTTGGATCCTGGATAAGTTGTTAGAGACTATAATATATGTCGTAGATTTATCGTATGCAAAGTTTATTTGCATACGACAGACTGCCTAGTCATTATGCTATTTTGGCATGCATATACTGTAAGTTAGCTATATATGATGTCTGTGGATTTTATTTTCTTGGGAAAGAATAATTTTGGATTTATAATTTAAAGCTAGGGTGCCTATATTATTTCTTTTCCTCCTTAACATTACAAACAAAAGTGCAATATATACTTACATAATATTTATGGTCAGCATATCCTTATGGCAAAAAAAAAAAATAAAATCAGAAAATGCAAAGAAGCTGTAGCTCACAAAAGCTTATGACTTAAAATAAAATTTGTTAAGCAAAGAAGGTGCTACCAGATTCCTCTGGATATTTTGCCAACATGGAGTAAAACAGCTCTCCTTCTTCCATATCCTTATGAGTGGATAGTAATTTAAACAGTATTGTCGGTGTATGCTTATTAAACATTCAGATAAACATGCAATGAGATGCAGAAAAAGCACATGTCATTTTTATATTTCCCTCTTCTGTTTTAACTATACGTTTCTAGATGCCCTTGCTAGATTTTCCTGCATTTGGTAACTCCCAATATATAGCCTGCTCTGATTATGCAGCTGCAGTAGAGTATCTAGTGCAACTTAGCTCTGTTGCTTCAGCTATGCTGATCTCCGTCATACAAATCCAGCTGGTTCTTTATTTAAGTGTCAAATCATGAATGGTTACCTTAAGGTGAAGTAGCTTAGCAATAGAGAAAGCAATTGAAGAGATACCCTGGTTTGCTGAAAAGGTTCCCAAGAATTAGCTGGCACAGAAAATGACAGAAAGTAAGAACGGCTTATAAATATCTACCCTTCACACACTCCTTTTGGATTTTCTTCTGATATTCTACCTCCTGTTCTGCAACATGCAGATCTTTTGAACTATGTCACATGTGTTCAATTATTCTGAGAATACAACTTTGATCTCTGACTTTTATACATGGTCTATTAAGGGCAGGGAGATATAGCATTATTTACTTTCTCTCTCTTTCCCTCTCCCCATTTAGAAAAAAAAAAAAATTGGGCTGCTGAGTTACATGCATTAAAAAGGGGCCTTGCTCACACACAATGAAAAGGAATCCATCGCAATGATGTGGCTGCTAAAAACAGTACAAGTAGTCTTCGTCTGCTTTAAATAGAAGCATAGAGTCCAAATCATGAAAAGTAATAGTTCTGCTGCATTATTAAGCTGTATCTAAAACAAGGCACTATGTTATTTAAAAAGAATGTTGACAGACAGGTATATGTCCTGAACCGGATAACCAGGAGGGTAACTGGACCAGAGAAACTGTCTTATGAGGAAGAGATGAAAAAGCTGTATATATATAGAAGAATAGGATTTCTAAAAATCTGAATGGCTGTTACATGGAAGATGGAGCAAAATTATTCTGTTGTGGCTCCAGTGAGCAGGATTAGAGCCAGATTGGTGAAAATTACAGGGAAGCCGATTTCAGCTAAATATTCAGAGAAACATCCTAATGCAAGAATGGTTTGACAATATGTGGTGATGGTTGCTCCATCACTTAAAATAAATACTTAATGGTTATCTGTAAGGAAAGTTGTAGCCATATTCTACACTGCAGATCCTACATAGAATGGGGAATAGGTCAATAGATTAGTCAAGGAAGATGTGCCCTGCAAAGACCTCGTAATATAGGACTCCATGTAAAACGGGGCTTCTCTGTGTTGCTCATTCCTCCTATCTCTTGTTCCCTTCTTCCCAAACCTCAGGAACAGAATTCAGAAAACACAAAGTAGATCAGAGTGGGTGGTAGAACATGGCTGATATAAGGATGTGTGCTGTTCCCTAACAGAAGGGCTTTGTGTAATGCAGAGCTAAATGAAGTTGTCATTACTGCTACCACCAGTCCTGGAGCTGGCAGAAAATGATCCCAGCAGAAAATTTGCTGCCCCCATCAGTGATCCTCATCCTACGCAGACACAATGCCAGCAAATGGAACTATCTTTATTTACAATGTGCAGGGCATGTTAAGGACAGGAAAGTAAATATCCTCAGCTTTGTTGCTTTCCCTACTCATCCAATATCTCCAGCTAGCAGGAAAATATCCACCATCCATTCTTCTTAACATGGGATGGGGATGGGTATAGCTATGAAAGGAAGAAAAATGGCTTTGGCAAGATGGCTAGACTGGCTGGTTTAACTTTCTGTCAAAATGTGCTCTGTTTTTACACAAGTGTTTTGCACAAGTGTGTTCAAGGGAAACCCAACTATAGCTTTTACAGGTGCAGAAAGAGTGGCACTGTGAACTAGCAAACAGAGCCACTCCTTGTAGCCAATTCCAGCCTTCCCCCCCTCACTGCCTTCACTGGGGAGCTGCTCTTCAGACTGATCTAGATCTTCAAACTGAGCAGGCACAGGGGAGGGAGTGCCTGACTAAAAGGTCCAGACACTCTCCCCTCAAAGCATACAGGTAGTGCTCGCCTTAGGAAGGCAGTTGGGACCAGAATTTCGGTTGCTAAGTGATGTGGTCATAAAGTGTGATGTCTCATGACTTCATCACCTAGCAATGGCAATCCCGGCAGTCCCTGTTGCTGTCATTAAGTGAGGACCGCGTAGGTCATTAAGTGAGGGCTTCATATGACTGCAATGTGGGAAGAAGTGCTTAAACTGTGTCCCACACAAGCAGGCCAGTGAGCGGGCAGGCAGGTGCCGCGGGCAGGTGCTATGGAGTGTGGGCGGGCGGGTGCTGTGGAGTACGAGATCCCCATGCCATCCAGGGGCTCCTTGGGAAAAAAAGTGGTGGAAGCAGGAGCGGTTTGCAATCTCCTGCAGGCCTCCCCATTGACTTTGCTTGTGGGAAGCCAGTAGGGAAGGTCGTAAATGGCAATCATGTGAGCGTGGGATGCTGCAACCATCATAATTGTGAGCCAGTTGCCAAGTGCCTGAATTGCAATCACATGACCATAGGGACACTGTGATGGCTGCAACTTCAAGGACTGGTCGTAAGTTCCTCTCGTTCAGCACCATCATAACTTTGAACAGTGACTGAGCGAGTGGTCGTAACCTGAGGACTACCTGTAATTGCTCTGGAGGGGGGATGGCTACAACACCCTCAGGCAGCCAATAGGTGCTGGCCTGATCTCACCCTCTAGA
The DNA here is from genome assembly GCA_030867105.1 of Liasis olivaceus. Lineage (NCBI taxonomy): Eukaryota > Metazoa > Chordata > Lepidosauria > Squamata > Pythonidae > Liasis > Liasis olivaceus. Next base: position 69,816,511 of record CM061349.1, read on the forward strand.
GGTCACCAAATAGTTGGTAAAGTGCTTCAGAATGTACCGCTGGCAAAAGGCTTGCTGCCTGCTTTAAGTGGAAAACTCTGGAACAGTTAAGAATGAGTTGAAGTTGCCTCAGGGGTAGGCTGAGGATGAAATGAAGACAGCATCATGAGGACATGGCAGAAAAAAAGGTTGCCAGGGCTGCAGGTTAGGGCTGTGGTTAGGTCAAGTGGAAAAGGATCCTGGTCAAGGTAAATCATTCCTAGCTTCCAAAAGTTACGGTGAAAGAAACCACAGTTAAGCAGGAGGCTCATGGCCAATGTTTCCCAGCTGGTTTTCAGGGAAATGCTGAAAACTGAACTTAAGAGGGCATTCTCTTAAGCCTTGTGCCATCTCTTATTTTTGTTGTTGTTTTTCTTGTCTTCCTTGGGAATTTTATATCGTTACAGTTCGTTTTCAGTCCTACTGGAGATGTTTTAATCTTGTTATATGGCATACTTTACTCAGCTGAGGATTTGTTAGATTTCGGGTATATTGAATGAATGATTGAAATTGGCCCCATTCTGTTTTGGGTCCCCGTCCTCAAGACAGGAGAAAAACCAAATGGAGCAGCGAAGTGAAGGAGCTTAATTTCAGCTAGTCGCTTGCGGGGGCTGTAACTTGGGGATGCCTGTATACGCGGTAGTGCGCCCGAAGTCACTCGCCCCTGCCTTGGAGTTTACAGGGAGAGCGGAGGTGCTGAAAGCGAGCAGCCCTTCTGCCAACTGGCTCTGTTTTTGTGAGTGGCGCAGGTGCGATCATCCGGCCTGGTGAGGTAGGCGGCTGGGGAAGGAGAAGAATCTTGCTGAGGGCAGGAAGGTGAGGCGCCGTTGCTTGGGTGCCTACCACGTTTTGCCTGGAAAACGTTGGGAAGCGCGCCAAGCTCTGTAGCAGCAACTGCCGCTCTGGGCGAGAAGCGAGGGCGGAGGTTGCCCCGGCGGGACTCCTCCTCCGAGGGCAGGGCCGGGGGCGGGCAGCCGGAGTGAGCCCCGATCTCGCCGTCGCTTCTGCAGCGCGGAGAGACGTTGGCGGAGCGGCGGAGCGAAGCGGCCGCTGCGGCCGGACCCAAGAACAGCCCCGACGCGCCGCGAGCCTCGGACCAGTCCTGGCGCCTGGTGGCGGCCGGAGCGAGGTCGCCTGGCAGCGCGGAGAGAAGGGCGAGCGGCAGGCGCCGCCGCCGCCTCGCTGCCACCCCACCCGCAGAACTCAACTTTCTTCTTGCGGCTGGGAAGGAGGGAAAAGTCTCGCTAGGGCAAGGGCCGCTCGCCACCATGAGGCGGCTCGGGGGCGTCTGTCTCCGGTCGCCGCCGTTGTTGCTGCTGCCGCCGCTGCTGCTGCTTCTGCATTTGGAAGCCCCTTTCTACGTGCGAGGTAGGCGCCTCCGAGGGACACCCCTTTCCCGCGCTCGCAACCGCCGGGCGCCGCATAGGCTGCGGGCGCGCGTGTGCCTTGGGGAACGCGGGATGGGGCCGCCTGGGGCATTCTCCTTCCACCCCGCGGGCGCAGGCGGTGGAAGGTGCCGGGACTTGCGTCCAGGCTGTATGTTGGACGTTGTACTGTTGCGCCGCTGGAGTCGGTCAGGGCTGGCCGAAGAGAGATGCTCAGGGGCACCCTGTGCTCTCGCTTCGCTTCAGATTCTGCCGGCCAGTTCTCGGGTGAAATCTCGGGTCTGATCAGTCTCCCGCAACGTGCGGTGCTTGCCACCCACCCCCTAAGGCTTCGGACGCCTGCAGCTGCCTCGATCCGAGCTGAGCTGCTCCGGCTCTCGGGTGTATTCGTACCAGACGCGAAATGTCGTACTCCGTTGCTGGGTGGCTTGGCAAGCCCCGACCCACAAACAAGCCAACCTCATTTTAGTAGGGCACGTTTTGCCAGCCCAGCCTGGGCTGCAATCCTGTGCGCGCTTACGGTACCCCCTGCCACTCAGGTTTCGTTCTGAGCGATCTCGCTGAGGACTAGTCACCCTACTTGGTGCCCGGTGATCGCCAGGTAGATTTGTCCTAGCCTCTTTCTTTTTCAGTTTCCACCCTTGCCTCGGAGTTTGTATGTAAAGCCAATGGAGAGGTGGAGGGCTCCATTTGAGGAGAATTGCGCGCTGGCCAAAGGGGGTGAAGTTTCAGCACTTTTGCATATGCTCAGATGCTCATTTCGAACGCAGCAAGTCAGTGACTTCACCGGCTTCAGGACTGAATTGTGTCTCTCCCCCCTCCCGCTGCCTTCCGAAAACTTTGCTCTCCTCTTGTAGAAAAAGAGGCGCAGGGGGTAAAGCCTTGATGAACTTTGGTAAAAATTAAGCCTTCTCACGTGCGGGAGGGGTGGAGCGGCGTCGGCGTTACTAATTTGCAAGCGGTCGTTGAATGTTTCTGGCGCCAGCTCGCAGGGCATCCCGTCGCATTAAGTACCTGCTGCTGCTTTTCTTCCCTACTTGGCATTGTCTTTGTCCCACCCGCCACGTTCCTGATGGGGGTGCGCTCCGTTTCGTTCCTAAGGCATGCGTGCCGGATCTGCTCAGGCCATTGATCAACTTTCATATCGCAGCCTTCAAAGCTCTCCTCTTACAACCAAGCCGGATTCCGACAAAGCCACAGCAAAGGGGCTCTCTGCTTCCTTCATGTGCCTTGAAACGATTTTTCCTCCCCTAAAAGGCAGCTTTATCCTTTGATGCCTGGGCACCCTCCTCCTTTTCTGAAATTGATCTAATTTCCTTCCTTCCTTCCTTCCTTCCTTCCTTCCTTCCTTCCTTCCTTCCTTCCTTCCTTCCTTCCTTCCTTCCTTCCTTCCTTCCTTCCTTCCTTCCTTCCTTCCTTCCTTCCTTCCTTCCTTCCCTTTGTGTCTTTTTATTCTGTGAGAAACTGTTGTATTGTTCGATTTGGTGCTGGAAGGTTGTATGCGTGCAGGTTATTTCTAGCCTTTGCTGCATGTTAAGACAGCAGCCTTTCTCAACAGGAATGCAGCTGCTTTTCCTACTAGATGAACTCCTTAAAGGTACAGCTTTAATTTGGTGGAATTTGGCTCCCTCTCCTTTTTTTAGGTTTTGGTGCATGTTTTCTAAAAGAAGGTATATTGTCGAAAATGCCTAGATGGCAACTCAGCTGCTCTGAATATTTTGCAAGGTTGTGTTTAACAATTAGATATAGGGGAAAAAAACAGTGGTTTATAGATTGGTGCTTAACATTTTGCTTGTGCTTGCTGCTAAAAGAGAGGATTAATTAATACTGGTGGGAGGAACAAAATCTGCTAATTAAGAATAAGTTGACAATTTTCTACAAAGGATTCTCTGAAGAATGGTACAACTGTCTTTTCCTCTAAGGTTTCTTTTGACGGCTTCCATGTAATTTCATCCACCTGTCTTTCCAGATGCTGATTTAAAGTTGTAGGAAGTTTCTGCTTTAGAAGTCTGGGCTCCCATCATTCTCATGGATTGGCCCTAGGCATCAGGAAAATGTGTTTAGATTGAACAGTTCCTTTCTTATCAGAACCCTGTCTGTGTGCGCACACATACCAGCCTACCCTAGGAAGATTAATAGTTTGGAAGTGTTGGTTCAAACACCCAATTCTGCCCCATGACTTTTCAAAAATTTCCACAAGGAGTTTCAATATTAGGAAAACTGAATCTGGAAGAAAAAATTAAAGGCTGGATTATTCTCAAGCTAAGAGACTGGGTAGGATTTTATTTTGGCTCTTACCCCAGGTGCTTTTACTTAATGTGTCCTGGCAGTTAATGACCCATCTAGGTATGCTTGCTGTAAAGTACAGGTCATTTGTCATTTTTGCTTGTAAGTGGCAGCAAGTTGATGTCTGCTAGAGGCACTGTATGCCAAGTCGACTCAAAACAAGCAACCTTTGTGACTATTCCAACATTATTTTTTTGAATCTGCCCCCCAGGAAGAAAGACTGAGATTGAGGCTTAAGTTTAGAATATATTCAGAATGCATGCATACCTCATGTACTGCTCCCCCAGAGGAGGAGCACCATGCTTAGCAAGCTGAGAGGATTTGCTCACTTTTCCTAGCCAAGCAACAGCCAGTCACAGATTAAAGAAGATACACCATCCGTCAACAGTCAGATCATTGACGAAGGGACCAGAAGAATCCATGTACAAGAAAATTCAAAGAAAGAGCAAGAACTGAGTCTGGGTCCTTTAGTCTTAAGGAATGAGGCAGACCAATAGCCCCAAGGAGCCTTTCCTTGCAGTCTGGCTCTTCTGCATCTTTATGCTGCCTGGCTTCTGGCCTACAGTTTCTGTCCCTTGCAAGCAGGAAAAGGGGTGCCAATTGAGATCTAGGTAATGGGTAGCACGAGCTGGTTGTTAAAATCATATTGTTGGGAGGGACCTTGGAGGTCTTCTAGTTCCATGTCTTGCCCAGGACAAGAATCCTCAGGCAATCCCATCCCAGCCTATCCAACCATTGTTTGAAACCCTCCAGTGATGGAGCACCCATAATTTCAGGAGTCAGGCTGTTCCTCTGCTTAATAGCTCTCACAGTCAGGCAATTACTCCTTTTTTTTTTTTTTTTTTTTTTGAGTTTGGATCTCTGTAAAGCTTCCATCTGTTGGTTCTTGTTCTATCCTTGGGTACCACAGAGAATAAACCCATACCCTGTTCTTTGTGACAGCCTTCAAGTATTAGACTACTACCATGTCTCCCCTTAGCCTTCCTTATATCCAGTTCTTTTAACCATCCTTCGTAAGGTTTAGCCTCTAAGCCCCTCACCATTGCTCTTTGCATTCTTTCCAGTTCCACAGCATCCTTCTTACATTGTGGCCACCAAAAACTTGACACTGTTCCAGGTGCTGTTTGACTATCATAGTGTAGAGTGAACCCTAACCCTAACCCTATCAGTTCCCATGATCCTGACATTATGCCTCTGTTGATGCAGCCTAAGATTGCATTGGCTCTTTTGGCAGCTGCAGGACACTGCTGGCTCATGTTTAATCTGCGGTCTGCCAGGATACCCAGATCCTTCTCAGAGGTACAATTGCTGAGCCAGGAACCACCTATCTTGTACCTGTGCATTTGATTTTTCCTACCTAAGTGCAGAACCCTAATATTTCTTACCATTAAACTGCATTTTGTCATATAGGGCCCAATGTTGAAGTCTTTTTGACCCCCGTGCCTGTATTTTGAGGCACTAGAATCCCCCTTCCCTAATTTTATGTTGTCTGCAATTTGCTGAGCACCCCTTCTATCCCTTCATCTAAGTAATTTATGAAAATTTTGAACAGCACTGGGCTTAGAACAAAATCCTGAGGTATCCTACTGCATAGGTCTCTCCATGTGGACACAGCTTCATTAAGGACCACCTGCAAATCCATCTGGTAGTGGGAGTATCTCCCCACATTGTTCCATTTTATCAAGAAAGAGACTTTATCAGATGCCTTACTCCACTTTATCAGATGCCTTACTGAGGTCTAGGTACACTACATTCACAGAATTTCTTTGGTCTAACTAAACTAGCCACTGTGTCAATAAAAAAAGTCTGGCATGACCTATTTTAAACAAGCCCATGTTGGCTTCTAGTAATGATCTTGTTTCTTTCTTAGTGCTTGCAAACCCACTGCTTGATTATCTTTTCTAGGATTTTCCCAAGTATTGACTTCAAGCTGATTGATCTGTAGTTTCATGGGTCCACTTTTTACTGTTCTCCAATATTCTGGCAATTCTATTGTACTCCAGGAGTTCTCAAAGATTATAGTCAGTTATCATCCTGGGATGTTATCCATCTGGTCTCAGCAACTTGAATTTAGTCAAAGCAGCTAGTTCTTTCACACTACCTTGCCTATTTTAATCTGTATTTCTCTTCTGCCCTCCCCCCCACACCTTTTGACAGGTTGGACCACTTTTTCTTTTCGCAAAAAGACAGATGCAAAATAGGAATTAAGTGGTTCATTCCTTCTCCCTGTTATCCATCACTGTCTTGCCATCTTCTCTAAGCAGCAGACTGACTACTTTCTTGATTTTTCTCTTTTGTTTTGTACATGGTTATTTTTGGCACTCATTGCAAGCCTCAGCTTATTCTGAGCTTTAGTGTTTCTGACCCCATCCTTACAGATTTGGGGTATTTCTTGATAATCTGCTTTTGTTATGTGCCCCTCTTTCCAATTTTTTAAATTTGTCCTTTTTTGTTTCTTAGTTTATCAGAGAGTTCTTTGTGCTGCCACTCTGGTCTCGTCAGCTGTCTCCCATTTTTCCTTCTCTTTAATTATCTGTTATCTCACTGTTTATAATTTTTCAACCCTACTGAACTATTTTTCCCTTCAGAATTTCCATCCATACAGTACTTCCTACTTTTTCTATTGAAGTCAACTCTCTTGAAATCTAGAATGCTAATCTGGCTACCTTCAGTTCTCTCTGCCTGCAGTATGGTGAATTCTTGATCGCATGGTCACTCTCTCCCAAAGTTCATACAACTTCCACTTCCTCAATCTGTTAGTAACTAGCTACCCTGCTCGTAAGTATTAAATAGCATATAGCTGATCTCCTAGTTCCTTCATTCACCTTTTGGACAATGAAGTTGTCTGCAAGGCACATCAAGAACCTGTTGGATTTCCCACATGACATGGAGTTTGATTCACAGCTGATATTGGAATAATTGAAATCCCCCATTACCACAGTGGTGTGTTTCCTGGACATTTCAGTCATATAATTTGTGAAGATTTCATCTGTATCTTCTGCTTGTTGGGTAGTCTGTAGTACACACCCACAACAACCTCTTTATTGTTTGTTTCCCCCTTAATATTCACCCAGATGCTTTTAACAGAGTTTTTATCCTTGGTATCAAGAATTTCCCTACAGGGATAACCATTCGTCGTGTATAATGAGACCGCCCCTCCCCTTCCATTGGGATTCTTTCTTTTGAACATATTATAACCTTCCGGTACTACATTCCAGACTTGAGTTCCATCCCATGTGTTTATCATGCTGGGATCTGGCTCTTGGCCTCTATCAATCTTAAATCCCTGCAGCTTCTCCTCATTCTCTGAGGATGAGTCCTCTGCAGAGGCCATGATATGTGAGAATTGATGCCTCTTTGTGAACTCAGCTGTGAACGCAACTCTTTGTTGTATTATATTGTGCCATCTGTGGGGTGGGGATCAAAAAATCAATCTGCCATCTTGTTTTTTTTTTTTGATTGAGCCTACTCTGTGTGATACCGAGCATGCTTATTTGGGGCTAAGTTACCCTGAAGTGACTTTAGAGATTTACTTACAAATGAGGACTAGACTATGATTTTATGAACTGGGCATCTAGATAGAAGAGTTGAATTTTAAACATTTGCACTCTAATTTTATGGTTCATGCCATGTTTTGCTTAACAGTGATTTGCTGAAGAAACCATGATTGGCTAGTTTCACATAACACATTCAGCCAAAATTAAACATACAAACATACAATATGGATTAACATGAGTTGTGAACTTGGCTGATTTAATTGGCCAACTATAGCATGCATGAGTTTCTGGTCTCAAATTAGCATGTCCATGCACTTGACCTTGATGCAATGTGGCTACAGCATTTTACTTCTCATAGGAGTTAGCAGTCATTCATACGTGCAGAAGAAAGCAGAGAGATGCATTTGGAACTGAACGGCCATCTAGCGGCTCCTGCAGGAGGGTTCAAAAGGTGTAAAATGGCGGACATAACATTGCAATCTGAACCCTACCTCTTTTGTACATGCATTAACATCACACACAAACACAGAAGGGATGGACTTTGGTCACAATGTTGCTCCCAATGTTGGTCTTGCTGATTTTGACACACTCTGCCTATGTCCCTGTAGCCACCATTGGGTTTTAAATCTGCTTTCTTTCCTGAAACCAGGCTCTAACAATGAATAGAGAGTGATCCTCTCTACATAGCCACAGATGAAGTTCTGTTTAATAGTCCCATGCACATATATAGTATAGGTTTCAGTTTAATGTAGATATTTTGATCTATTGCAGCGTTTTTTAAAGTGGACAACTTTGAGTTATGTGGACTTCAACTCCCAGAATTCCCCAGCCAGAATGCTAGTTGGGGAATTCTGGAAGTTGAAGTCCACACATCTTAAAGTTGCCCAGTTTGAAAAACACTGATCTATTGTATAACATTCTCATTAATCTTCGACTTGGATAGTGAATGCCAGTAGGGTTGAGGTCAAAATGAGACCACTAAAAAACAGGAGGGACATATTTGTGTTTCCAACTGAACTCAGAGATTTGCTGAAATACAAAAACATCCAAAGGAATAAATCTACATGGCACCCCTTCCCTCATGAATCCTAAATATGTACCATGTCCACCTAATCCAGTAGTTTATTCTTTTGCCAATGTTCCCCCAGATCATAAGGATAAGTCTTCCAAGCCATATTATCTAAAATTATTTTAATGACAGTGATTATGGGACCTTCCAGAGCCAATAAATATGATCTACAATGTTAAGATGCTTTGGCTATTTAGGGAAAATTTGTTCTGCACATGCTTGAAGGCTGTCTTCATATGCCCTAGCAGTAACGATGTTTTAGTACTGAAGCTGGGTGGAAATTACAGCTTAGCATATTGTGTGAACACATCTGTTGTTTTGCTGCCAATTACATAGCCTAAGAAAAGTTTTGGTTTTTTTTAAAAATCTGGGTCTCTGATTTCCCATTTGTTTCCCTACAGGGTTATTTCTACTTATGCTACTTCAGAAATGGAAGCTATTCAATAGTTTGTGTGGGTTTGGGGTGAATATTCTGAAATATATTTAGAAATTTCACCTTTTGTATTGTTATAAGTAATGGAAAATGAACTGTGTCTAACATAGTTCATTAGTGCTGGGTAAAGGAGCACTTCAGAGAAGCAAACCCTTGAAATCTTTAAAGCGTTTGTAGACTCAGTCTAGAAGGAGGTCTTTAGGTCAGTTTGACTTCAGTTATGGCTTTAAAAGGCAAATCCCAAAAAACATTTTAATATTTTTCTTGTACCATTAATTTGAAATGTTTCAATATCTGTCCTGCTTTTGTGGCCCATAAGCACCACTCACGGACAGCTACAATACTTATAACCAATGCAATGTTTATAAAACGGTGAGGAGCTGTTTCTTTGTATTGGAAGATTGTTTGATGTCTAGGGAGAACCAGCAACAAGCAGAGTTACAGGGTCAAAGCCAAGCACCTTTGAGTAGTAGATTTAATTACTCCAACACTTTAATGCTGGTGGCCATTTTCTTTCTTCAGTAAGTTGCATACTGCTATAATAGTGCTGTTTAACCGCCCAGTGGCTATGATAGTTTGTGCTACCTTGGTTTGCAGTTGTAAAAAAAGGGGCAGAAATATTGACCTACAATTCCGTAATTTGGAACCTTTCAAACGTGCTGTTACCAACTCCCGGAATCATCAGCCAGTTCAGCTAAATGCAGACGGATGAAAGCAGCATTACAGTGCATGCCGTGCTCCTTTTCTTATCAGCATTGCGATACTGCATCCACACCCAAAGGGGCAGAACTTGAAACACACTGCCACAATGCTGCTGTTGTCATTCTGTCCAAAGGTGCAAGAGCCTGTGGACACTGCTGTGCTAGGCATATAGGGATTGAAATTCTAATTTATGCAGATTATTTGAAAGGTTATGTTTAATGCATCTCTGCTGATAGATATGGAAAAGATGAGAACTGTGTACAAAATCTGAACCATTGTATACAGTATACACTGAAGGGCTTACCAGTGTTTCCATCATAAGTGCAGTTAATTTGGGATATCTTGTTTAGGAGAAAAAAAAAAATCCCACCAGCTGTAACTGGCTAGGGCAACCTCGGTAAACATGTTCTCCAGATGTGGCAGATTCCCATCATCCCCAGATAATAAGACCACTACTTGTTTTTGCTGTTCTTATCATGCATTCTATTGCTAAAGAGGCAAAGATCATTGGAAAAGCTAAATATATTTGTTTTAATACATTATGGGTATTGAAATGGGATTAGGAGTATTGAATTGGAAAAGGTTGTCCTTAATTGACACAGGAGCGAGATATAATCTGGTAACTGCTTTTTTCTTTTTCTTTTTGAAATATAACCTGTAAGAAAATGAACATAATGGAAATTATATGTCAGAGCTAAAATTTTGGAATTGTAATTTGACACATTATGTTTTCAAAATGATTTAAAATAGATTTTACTAATGTATACATCTCTGAGACCCCATATCCTTGTTCTATACTCATTATCATGGCAATTTTTAAATTCTTTTGTGCAAAAAAGTTTCATACAGAGAAACTTGACTGGCTGTTACTATACAAAGGTGATGCCTTTTTTGAGGTTTGGAAGTGGTATTTTAGGTAGCCTGTTTGTTTTTTCTGCCTGGTCATTTTTTAAAAATATAATTTTCACATTGCTTCAAGTCCAAACAAGCACTAGAAGTTTGACAAGCACATTTGCAAAATGTATGTTTTATTGGGATTGTCAAAGTGCCTAACATACAGTTAGTATTCATAAAGAATAACATTTCCAGTATCCTGGGCTCAGACATTGAGGTGTCTTAAAAGGTTGATTAATATTTTGTTTTACTTTAGTGGAGAAAAGGTAGGGGTAAATTCACACTTATGCTTCTCAAGCATTTAGGAATTTCCTCTAGGAGAGAAATTAAGTCGCTTACAATGTTAAACAGAATTGCATGGGCTACAAGTAGCTGTAGTTAAGAATCTCCTCTGTTTTTTTATTGTTTGTACAGGTAGTCCCTGGGTTAAGAATGCCCGGGTTGCAGATGACCCATAGTTAAGAATGGGGCCAACTGTAGCAAAATTCGAGTTAAATACAGAATGATTCGAGTTAAATACACAATGGTTTGAGTTAAATACACAATACTACTTATATAGTATTATACAATAATACTGTTCCATCTTACATACACATTTGACTGAAGGACAGACCTTGGGAATGGAACTCGTTCTTAAACTGGGGACTACCTATATTATGGCTACACAGTTAGTTGCCAGTGCTAAAACAGGTAATTACTATGCTCCAAGTGAGGAAGAAGCTTCTGTCACTCCAAAGAAATGATATCCAAAACAGAGTTTGTTTTTTTAGAAGAAAAATATTAGTTTCTGGAATATGCTTCTTTTTTTTCTTTTCTTTAGAAGATACTCTTTTTTTTAGAAGATACTCCCCTTTAAGGTCTTCTGGCTTCTCCTCAGGTTTCTTGTCCTGAGCATCCTCACGCTGCATTAATTGGTATACTGTATTTAATTGCTTCTATCTGCATTTTATATAGATCCTGACAAAGAACTTTAATTGCAGCTGTTGTCCATGAAGTTAACCTGCCTAAAGGTTTAGCTTTTAACAACGGGTTTGTAGTATCTTTGGCTCATTGACATGGTTTTTACATTGGGCATTGGCCTTCAAAGAGATTTTGTTCTCTATATTTCCCAAAGACCAAGTGGGTATTAATTTAATCATTCCCCCCCCCCCCCACTTCTTTAGACTGATGTTTAGTAATATAGAAGGCAATGTGGTACTTTCTGTTTGCCTGTTTGTTTGAATGTGCGTATCATATTTTTTTCAGTGCTTTTATACAATTTGCTATATTATGGTAACAGTCCATTTTGTATATTGGGGTTTCACAATGTGGTGAATTGTGTATCATTCTTTGATGGGTGAAATGCATGTGAAAAATTAAGCAATATTAACTCCAGCCAATTGCTTTGAAATGAATGAGTTTCATTCTGTCGGATTGTAATATTTGTGAATTCAGCAAATACAGAAAGGATAAGTTGTATTGGTTTTCTAGTTTGCAATGGACTTGCTTCAATTCACCTCACATATTTTTAGATGACTCAGTTTAAGAAGATGTCTCTTGATCCAGTCATATTGGACAACTTCTGTTTAATCTCCAATCTTTCATTTGGGAGAATACTTTGAAAAAGGCGATGAATCTCCAGATACAGAGGATCCTATACGACTGTACTGTTCCTGGTCTTGTTTGACCTTTCAGAAGCATTTGATATTATCAACCATGATATCCTGATGAATCGCTTGTTAGGGTTGGGAGTAAGAGGCACCATTCTGCAGTATTAGTCAGAGGATGGCGGAAAGAGCAGTTGGCAATTGGCTCCTTCAATATGGGGTGCTCAGTTCTCTCCCACATTCTCTTTAATACAAGTAGTCCTCACTTAGCGACCACAATTGGGACCAGAATTTAGGTTGCTAAGTGATGCAGTCATTAAGTGAATCATGTGACAGGGCCCAATTTTACAGCCTTTTGGTGGCAGTTAAGTGAATCACCATGGCTGTTAAGTGAATCACATGGTCTTTAAGCAAATCAAGTGGTTGTTAAGTGAATCACACAGTTCCCCATTGATTTTGCTTGCTGGGAGCCAGTTCGGAAGGTTGCCAATGGTGATCATGTGACCCCGGGATGCTGCAACCGTAGTACGTGTGAGCTGATTGCCAAGCACCCGGATTGCAATCACATGACCATGGGGGTGCTGCCATTGTAACTTCAGGCCCCAGTCGTAAGTCACTTTTTTAGTGCCGTTATAACTTCAAACAGTCACTGAACAAACGGTTGTTAAGCGAGGATTATCTGTATCTACATGAAACTGCTAGAAGAGATCATCTATTGGTTTGGAATTAGGTATTGTCAGGAGATTGATGACGTGTAACTATATATCACCATCACAGGCAGGGCTAGGAATGCTCCAGTGTCTGGAGGCTATGAGTAGCTGGATGGGTCAAACAAACTCAAGTAAAATCCTTAAAGGTGGAGTTGCTGTTTGTTGGCAAACAATATGGCTTGATCCTGATTCCTAAGTTGACTATGGATAGAGTTGCACTCACTCTTAACAAGTGTATCAGTGACTTGGGAGTCCTCCTGGACTTGCAACTACTGTTTGAGCAGCAGGTAGAAACCTTGGCCAGGAGGGCTTTTGCCCAACTTTGGCTCTTGTGCCAGTTGTGGGCATTTTCGAATTGGAATGTCCCTGGAACACTAACTCCCACCTTCATTACCTTTCAGTTAGACTCTGCAGTACATTTTACATGGGATGGCCCTTGAAGCCAACTCAAAATCTGCAGCTGGTCCAAAATGCAGTGATTCAACTGTTGACTAAAGGAGGTAGTTTGGCATTTTGCAAAGCTATGGAAACCATTCTATTTTGACTGGCTTTGAGTATACCACGACCCTGAGTTGTTTGCATAAGTTTTATGTTTATTGGTGGTTTATTTTCTTTGTGAACCATCCTGAGTCATGAGCAGTTAGGATCTATAGGAATTTTGTCATTAAGTAAATACATAAAACCCATTGTTCTGTGAATGATGTTATGACAGCAAAGTTTTATGTGGCTTGAAATTGAACTCCCCATTACAAAATAATTTACGTAGATAGCCATTGGTTTAAAGTTGTAATGAACAATGCCAGATATTGCTATTTTTTGAACGATTGGCAATTCTTTTGCAGCTTCATTTCATCAAACATCAGTTTTTAGGAGGCTTAATGATCTCTCATGCATCTTTCCCCACTTTGTTGTTGCACTCAGAAGTTATGGTTTTCCTCTTTACATGTCTTTCTATCTTTCTAGCTAGGTTCTTTCATAGCTTGCTGATCCTGGATGCTAATTCATACTGTCCTAATAGTCCGACTTCTGTATGATGCCATCACAATGCAGCTGGTAGTGATCTGTTCTTCCATTCATGCAAATCTTTCCTGCATGTCCAGTTGAAACTGATGTGGCCAAGGAAAAGCCTTAGGTTTCTTTCAAAATTAATAATTGAACAGCATAAGATATATTATTTGGAAAGAAAAAGTGGGTCCTTCCAGAAAAAAACATTAGCACTTGAAAACAAAAGGTATTGTGAAGCTATTCTGCTTTTTCTCTGTACATATTTTTCCTGGTATGAAAAAGACACGAAAGGCATAAGAAAACTGGGAGGTTTATAAAAGGAAAATTTCACTAGAACCCAATAATAATAATAACTATAACAACATCTGCTTATCCCAAATCCTTGGGAAGGACTTGATAGGTGGACAAAAATGCCAAATACAGTGTGAACATCTGTCTGTGTGACCAACCATAATAATAATAATAATAAGGCAAGTTGATTGAAATACCTCACCCAGAAGCACCTACTTGAAAGGCACATGGTGATGAAATTGGCAAGGATGATCAGCCTTGTTGGTTTTATGTGAGACTGGAGGGAACTGTAGCTAATAATATTGACCAAAGAGGTACTTCCATACACAGAGCAAAGTTGAATATGTAGAATGGTCATATCCAAATGTGTACAGCATTGTGGGAAAAAATAGTGAGGTGATGGAGATTAAAGATGTCTTCAGACAGAGTTTAGTTGTTCCCTAGCATAGGAAACTTGAAATATGACTGGAAATGTGCTCTCTAATATGGCTGCACCCAGCTGGGTGGTAGCATTTAGTCAGTCTTGCCCAATAAAAAACATTGGAAGAAGGACACAGGCCACTTTCATATTGCTGCAAAGAAAACTACATGGACATGAAATTATCAGGTATCAGACTTAACTTGTGGAAATCTTTCTTCTTTCTAACACAGCTGAAATCAGTTTTTAAAACCTGATGGTAGAACCACATTCAAAATTACATTTCTGTCTTTCATATGTATATACCAGCAGTGTGTGTGAGAGCTTCAAGATACTATAAATGGTTTTGTGAAATCACCTTTGGTATCAATGGTGCATTGTTGTAGTTATCCTTTCTGGATAATTCAACCTTATTGAATACCCTGTGATGCATATCCCCCAAAGATTTGTCCATCTCAATGATCAATTTGTTTTACTTTCTGCAACTTGCATTAAAGCAGAAATAAAAATTAGCTGTCCTAATTTATACAGTGCTTTGCAAATTTTGGTTAAACGCATGACAATTCATGTACACATTTTTAATCAGGGAAGTACATCAGAAAATTGCATTTTGGTTTGCATGCTTTCTTAAGAAGTGAGAATGAGATTGGTTCATAATTACTTTCAAGCCAAGGAAAGTTCTCCACCATCCCTAGTGATCAGGAATGGGGCTACAGTCAAAACCCATCTACTAATTTTAAACACCACCTTTTTATCAGGTAAGGTAAAATTTTTAAACGCTTTTCTTGTACTTGTTGAGAGCTTCTTTCTAGTTATACTACCACTGCATTTCTGCAGTATTTTTTTTAACTGCATTTCCCATTAACATTGAGGCATCAGTGAAGCAGCCAGTCCTTTTCTTCCTTTCTTTATTGCCACTCCTGTATGACCTCTGTTACCTCTGTTTCATCCCGTTAAATTTGTGCTGCTAATGTGGCATGTTTGCTGTTTTCCAAACAGCCTGAAGCTGAATGTAACCAAGAGCAGCAGTTGAATAGAGCCCAATTTCTGTTTCCTGGCATTCAATTGTTTAAGTCAATTTTCTGGATTTCTGCAGTTTTGATTTGTAGAGAAGCAAAGCTCTACGGTGCCTTTGGGCATCTCTTAAAGCCATTAGAACAAGCTGTATTATTTTTTCCTGTTCAGAAATTCTCTAAATTCTCTAAGCAGCCATCAAAATACCACATGTAACAGTTCCTGTAAAATGTTTGATAGGACCTTTTCAGACTTGTGATCACTTGTGAGTTGGAAGAGAGATTAGTGGAGCAGGACTACGGGTTAGGGTTAGGCTCATGAAGGTTCTGATTCTGCCTTGGACTGAGCACTGCCTTGAACCCTTTATCTTTATGCTGCGGGATCGGTGTGAACTGAGCAGATCCAAAGCTGGCTGCAGAAAACTCTGAGAGAAAAATCTCCTCTCCAACAATGAGGCAAAGTGCTGTCAGTTTAGCACCAGAAGTATATTTCTCCTTGCTTTTCCAAGAAAGACCAAAATAGTACCTTCTTCAACTTTCTGTTCTTTTCATGGGATAGGCTAGATAGGGAGTAAAAGTGTGTGTGTGTTAGGGGGTAGGGGGAGAATAGACGCTTAATTACTGAAAGACCCATCTATCTTCCACACTTCTTCTTATGCCTGTGCTCTCCCCCACTCCACTTGAAAGGGCAAAATGCCTTTGGCAGGAAATCTACTTTTGCCCATTGGTCTGCCAAATTGTTCTGTTTCTTTTAAGTCGTTGCCTCTTTCTGAGTTCTCCTCTTCAAAGTTAAATTGGTCTTGGCCAGTTCCTTGTGGAGGTCTGCTTGGTGTGTGTTTGAGGTCATGGGAACTTTGTTCTTGTTGGTGTAGATAAATCTGTATAGGAGATATTTTGTTTACATGTGATATGCACAAAATGTTTAATATTACTTGAAAGCAGCACTGTTTCTACAAGTTCATCTTGATGTATAGCACAGAGTGGGTGTTCTATCAGTTTGGGGGTGTTACATATTCAGATGCTTCTATCTTCACATTGTATGTGTGTTTGTGTGCATGTATATACACACGCTCAATAATCCAAGCTAAGAAAGGATTGGCATGGAAGTGATATATTTGGGAAATAATGTAGGAGAAAAGTTCAAAGATAGAAAGTGCCATAGAAGAGGGTGTGTCTGCATGAATGGGGGGAGGAGGAGGAGGAGACCACCATTAAAGCAGGAGTCAGACTAGGTAGTATGAGCACTCCATGGTGCTAAGCTTCAAGAGGAAGACTGAAAATCTGTGGTTTGAATGGCATGTATAAGACGGGCATACTGAAGTCTTGATGGGGGACGTGTGGCAGATATTGAGGGGAAGGGGGGTGGAGATATTTTAGTTCTTGTAATGGAATTTTAATTGGGGGGTGAAATCTGGAAACATTCAGCTGGGAAATAGGCAAAAAGAGAAATCACAAGGGGTTGCAGCGTACTTGAAGAGAGAAAGTAATTGGCAAATTCATTGTGCAAGAAAAGAATTACTGCACTAGCTGTAGTTGAACATCACTGTACGTCTGCAGTAATTTTGCATTGTATTTTCCAGGTATTTAAAATGGTTAACAACATAAAATGTTACACCTGCCTATTTTAATCAATGGGGCAGGGCAGGGCAGGGGAATTGCTATTTCAAATTGATATGTATTTAATTCTGGATACATACTCACCTACATTTTGCAAAACATATAAAACCACATTTAAATATTCTTTTTCCACCAGTTTTCTACCTGTAGGCAATTGTGTTTAACCTCAGAGAAAAATATACATGGAGAGGGGGAAAGGCATCATAGCTCAAAATGGAGAAAAACAAACCCACAGCAAAACCTTACAAAGCAAAACATAAAGGATTGGAACAGTTAGTGAGTTCTCAAATGTGAAGAAATGTACATTGTGCAAGAATTAATGTTGTCCTTGCTACATATATAAATGACTTCCTACACAATTTGAGATGGTATGCTTTAAGACTGTATATGCTTTGAAAATGATCTGGAAGCAAGCTTGCAGATTTATTGCTTTATTTTTCTGGTTTTCAAGTGAGCCTGAAGAAAGACATAGCTGATTTAATGAATGGACTTATCAAAGGGGTTCATTAAAGAAGCTCTGTCTTTTCAGGCTCACACAGTAGCCACATAAGTGACATGACTGTTTCAAAAAGAGGCTAAACTCATGCTTCCTCATGAACTGAAGTGCCTTTTTCAATAATTTCTAAAGAATGCATAGTTCATATATATGAATTTGAGAACAATATGTCACACATATGTACCTATACATCTGAAGTAGCTCTGAGCTTTGTGCTGGAATGGTATTATTTTTGTGAATTTTCTAATAAGGAATAAATGGAAGCCACTTCAGTGAAAGGATAATGATCAATAATATGTGAATATCAAATATTTTCAGGTTCAAAAGAATGGAACATTTGACAAGTCTCATTTGATCCATGTCTCATTACACTGGGGGGGTCTACCTGTTGAACTGAATATATATACATATACATATACATAGTGCACTCTAATCTCAATATCAGCTTTGTAGTGTCAAACTAGAAATTACCCAAGTGATTGTGAATGCGTTCTTCTAGAGATGTGCACAATCTGTTGTTCTTGGAGGATTTACTTCTGGATACTACTTAAATAACCCTGTAATGGCATGGTCTGGGAGGGAATGGAATGTTCCAGAGAACTTTTGTTCTTGGATTGGTAAATCTTGCACACCCCTGACTTTGTTCATTTATTATGTATAAGTAGCTATACAGAGGGTTAGGCAATCAAGCTGGGAGAAATGCTCAAACCTTTTTTCCATCCTGTTTTTCCCTTCTCCCAGATTTTAATGGGCACATCAGAAAATAAATAAATAAAAAAAATGTGGATGCCATCTGTAATCAACAAGTATACATATACACATCCTCTTTGTATCTTGCTCTGGTATTCTGATGTAAATTTTCAGAGACTGTTGGGCTATCTAGTTTTCTTTTTGCAATACAATGGATTGGATGAAAAGTACAAGGATTAGAATGATAACTTTGCACTGCCTGAGTATTATTCTGGACTAATGGCCATAGTTTATAGCTGTGGATGAAATTACATGCACTTTGCAACTTGCCCTCCTGTGCGTTCTAAAGCACCTTTTCTGAATAATTTTCAAAGCATGCACAGCTCCACCAAAAGTGCAGTTCTGGAACTTCCAAGGGCACATTTGACATGATTAGCAAGTCATTGACTCAGAGGTATTCCTGAATAGATTGGCTTAGTCTTTACACTTGGACTATTGCAGGGAATGTAATAACCTGGATCATTGTTTAATTACTATGTGTACTTGAAATGAACATTCAACTCCACCCACAACATCTTACTGTGGAAATTGCCACACTAGAATTTCTCATAGTCCTTTATTACTAGACAAAACTCTTGCCTGCTTCCTTATCTTCAGATGGGTTCAGTTGCGGTTAAATCATTTGATCATGTAAACAGATTACAATGAGTCAATGCAACTGGGCTTGTTATATTACAGTAATTAATCATGTAAACAAGCTCCTTAGATAGATGGAAAGTCTGACAAATAGGGCTAACTCAGCAGGTATGGGAATGCTTACCTCAAGCCAACTCCTGGATGTCTGGAACTCCTAGAGACTCTTTAGAAACATTCGCTGTGTAGGTTATTCAGAAGTTAATGTAGTTCTCATTGATCACTGGTTGACTCTCACAGCCCTTTGAGCTGCCTGCCTGAATAGACAAGAACACTCTCAGAAGCACATTTTCCCCACCCCCCAATTCTTGCCTTAGCATTGGTGCCCCCTCTTTTTGCATTGATTGGGTGCTTGCTGGTGATCAGCTCAGGCAATGGCTGTGATGTAGTTTCCAGGTAAGGAGATAAACTCTCAATGGAATTTGACTTCGCAGGAAATGAATGGATACATTTTTGTGGGACTTGTGGGGGGCGTATTTGATAGAGGATTCTCCCTGGGATAGAAAGACAGAGCATGAGCTCAATTAATGAATAAATGACCTGATTAAGATCAGTCATAAGATTCTTGAATTCAAGAAAGCTCTTTCTCTTAGACCTCTTTAAGGGGAAAAAATGGCAACAATCTTACTAGAAAAGCATAGGAACTGAATTACATAGACTGTTAGTGTGATTTTTAGATTGAAAGAGAAAAATGCAAAGGAAGCAAAAACTCTGTTGGAAGAGTTGATGATTGCAAACCCTCTAATAATCAAGACAAAGTATAGTAAAACAGTACATACAGCCTACCAAATAATCTTCCACAGAAAGACATGGAAGCCCCCACAGCTCCAGATTTTGCAACCTCAGAAACAGAACCAGGGTCTTCTGCCTTCAGGACCATTGAAAATAAACACAGAGCTGAGCAAAAAGGAACTGTGAAGGAATGCATTGCTTATTCCATGCCTTATCCCTGCAACATGTTTAAATTCTTTCTTTTAGACAATCTGTTCTTCTGAAAAAAATCCTTCTCTTTCCTTGTGGGTTTATGTAGATAACAAGCCATTTCTATCTTTTAATCTTTATCTGAATTATCGAAGTCATATAAATCAGGAGAACTTTGAAAAATTTTATAGTTTTAGTTTGTACATACATGCCCTCAATATTGTTTTAATATTTTAATTGTTTTTCTCTCATCCCTGCTATCTTCATAAACATATATAACAGAGCAGGCATTTATGCTAAACTGCCTACAGATTTCTTTTCATGTTGGCAAACATACTACATTGAGAGAGGGGAATAGTGGCGGTGGGGGGGAGAGAACAGAAGGTTATTTTTTCTCCCTGGGGGGAAAAAGTATCCACTAATGTCACTTCAAGTATTTTAGGGTATACCCACCACTGGTTTATCTCTAGCAGTGAGTAGTTTTGCTCAAATATCTTGCAAAGAACATGATGGCATTTTAGAAAGGAGAGATCTTCCTTGATACAACTTACTATACAAACAATTTTGGGTAATGGAAGCAGGTGCTCTTAACATGCTTTTGCTGCTATCTTGATGGTTTCTCATGCCGACAAATTCAGTCTTCTGACTGTATCCTTTGCTTGCTCACTTGCTGCCTAAGTTCACGTTCTCTAACATTCATCCATCCCTTGCTAAGCAGTGCAGCAGATTTATTGTATAAGCATGTTTTCCAGTCGCAAACATATATTTGGCACCTATGTTTGTACAAATGAATATACTGACTCTTTCCACAGTGCACATTTGCAATATAAATTTATTTCAATTGAGGATAACCCTTTAATCTTGTGATAAAATTGATAAACCTTTGGAACTATACTGTATGCCGTGAGAAGTCTGAAGTATTTAAAACATCACTAGGGCAGCATTCTCCAACTTCACACTTTCCTAGTTTTATTTGACCCAGCCATCCTGAGTCAAATATCAATTATTCTATTCTATTAAAAATTTTCCTGGAATTATGGATTTGAAAAAGACTGAAAAATAATCTAATCTAAATCCCTGCCTTGGGGCAAGTTTATCCATCCAGGATAAATCAAAGCAGAGGACAAGTGCTTTAATTAAAGTTGTTGCCTGAATAACAGTTTGAAGTGAGCCAAGACACACCTGTTAAGCTTTTATCTGTTGAACACATCTGGAAAAAATATTTGTAGATTATTAATGGAGAATCTAAGCTAAGAGCATCCAGGAAGTTTTATCAAAATACTGTAAGTGATGATGGACTGAATTTGGCTGTAATTTGCTATTCCAATTTTAGGATAGTTCGCCATTTGTTAGTTTGAACTTTAGATTGATGTGTGTTCCCAGTTAAAAAAATTTTTTTGTGATCATAATGAAATTGTGATCTGCTATTTTGTGAGGTTATCACCATTGGGACTGTGAGACCAAGGCTAATTTCTGTGGTATGCTTTGATGGGTTGCATCTGTGGTGCTTCTGGAAAACTTTCCTTTGTTCAAGAAACTTTCTCTCTTGTGAACTGCAGAGGGTTTTCCCCCAAATGTGGTCATAGGACCTTTTGTATTAACTCTATCTACTGTGCTGTAAGAACATAAGTGGTGCCCTGCTAGATCAGACCCTTGGCTCATCTAGTCCAACAGTCTGTTCTCACAGTGGCCAACCAACTACACAAGGAAGCCTACTAGTCTCCCAGCAGATGGCTTTCAGAGGCAGTTACACTGCCATCCAGGCTAATAGCCGTTGATTCCCCTATATATTGGGATATAACCTCCTTTATGTTGGAATAGCATAACATCTAATTTATAGATTATTCTGTGTCATTTTCCTCTCTCCCTCTCTGCTTCTGGCTGCTTCCTAGAAATGTTGCAGTTATTTGGGACTGCACCAGAGAGAAGCAATTTCCATGTTAGTGTGAATTTAAAGGAAAGAATCCTGAGATACTGTAGTGGATGAAACTTTCCGAAGCATCTGGTTCAGTACCCTTCCCTCTAGGCCAGGATGGGTTGCCTGCAGTTCTTGGTTTAATTTCATGTGGCCATCAGTTTAATTTCAAAATCCTTTGCAAGCACACCATTGTATACTTCTGGCAAGATTAATTTGACAAAGAGAGAGAGAAAGCACACAAAGGGAAAACTAAATTTACAGACCTTATAAATCTGGAGTACTTACTGTATCAATGTTGCTAGTCTCCTGACACTGGGTTCTTTCTTGGCATTTGGTTTTAAAGGTCTGCTTTTAAGGCCTTACCTCCACAAGAGGTGTGAGGAATGTGGGCCTAAAGTATTGCCCCTACATTATGGAATATGCTGCCCCAGGTGTGTACTTGTTCCTTCAGTCTTGGCATTCAGGAAGACATTGAAAATCTTTTTGGTTAAATACAACATCTAGTTGATGGCTATCAGACAACCATGATAGTTTTAGGTATTGCTCATGATTGCTGTTGTGGAATGTTTCCTTTATGTCAATGTTTTATAGTACACTGGCCAGAATCTTTTGAGTGGGTGGTATATTTTTTGTAAACAAATAATTTTCAGGTTTGGTGTGAAGGTCTGCAGGAGACAAGCCATACTGGGTTTCACATGATCCAGTACCCTGATGCTGCAAGGTCTTCACTGATGCAGACGTCTTGAAAAGACTGTTTTAACTTCATGGGACTATTGGATGATCTGTGCTGAAGCCTTTGTGGATGGAAAGAGAAGCAGGAGTATTGTCAAGCTTCACACTGCCTTGGTTGAAGCTCTTGACTTTCTAGATGCTAATTCAGGGACTGGCCTATTCAGCAGAAGGCACACACACGTGACACGGCTAGATTAGTTTCTTTATTGCAGACAAAAGTGAAGCTATATGCACCCAGAAGACCTGGCTACTTCAGTACACAGTGGTTTAAAGCCTATGCTCCTTGGCTCTTTAATCTTGCCTTTCTGAATCAACGTACTTTGGCTGTTCTCTTGTCCCTGAGAGATACAGTGGTACCTCGGTTCACAAACTTAATTCGTTCCGCGACTCTGGTCGCGAACCAAATTGGTCGTGAACCGAATCAAATTTTCCCATAAGGTTCAATGTAAATACGGTTAATCCATTCTGACCCCTATGAATTTGGTCACCAACTGATTTTTGATTGCGTCCTGAATCAAATTTCCCTATAAGGTTCAATGTAATTATGGTTAATCCGTTCTGAACCATATGTGTTTTTGTTTTTTAAACCGCAAAAATATGACACAAAGTACAGTACGAAGAGAGAGAAAGCTAACCTTGCTCGATGCGACTTCTGGCGTGGAGGACAGGAAGGCGGGTGGGGAGGCGGTTACTGCTTGGAGGGAGAGTCCCCCTCCCTACAGGAAGCTGCGACCACGTGTCACGGGAGGGAAAATGGCCGCAGATCCTGTTCGTAACCCGATGTGGAGTTCGCGAACGGAGGCAAAATTTTGCGACCGGAGCTGTTCGTGAACCGAATTGTTCGTGAACAGAAGCGTTCGTGAACCGAGGTACCACTGTACATGTTCTGTGTTGACATAAATATTCCCTCTAGCCTGGGAATTGCTAGTTCCTGCCTTGTCAGCTTCATTCCTTCCAAGTATGGTTATACAGTTTGCTGTTTCGCAGTCTTAGCTTTTTCCTAATCCTACCAATTCCTGAATATTGGTCCCTTTTTATGGTCTGCCATGGGGAGATCATGAATTAGGATGGACACAATGTTATTCTCTCTGTAGAGAGGAACATCTCATTTAAAAATGCTTTGTGCTTTTGTATCTGCTTTAAGGTTTTCTCAACTTACAACTATTCTTTTATTTCCATGCTTTTCCTGTCCTCCCCTCTCCCTATAATGAATCTTCCAAGCCTTCATTTAAAAGAAAAAAGAAAAAGAAACTTTTGTTTAATTTGTGAGAAAAACAAAAATGATCCAACATCAACATCTACTTGTAGAGTGAAGATGCTCCTGTTAACAAGGGAGATTTAAAAATCTCTGGGTTGGCATAAGAACAATGGCAAATTGGTAGAGGAATATTATTCTATGGTGCACAAAAGCTCCCTAAGTGCAAGCATATTAAAGAAATCCAGTGTGTTGCTTTCTTTTTGACAGGGACACAGAGGAAGTCACATTAGCTGCAGTGTTGTCTTTTTACACCACTGTCTCCTCTCTGCCTGATCTGCAGAATAAGCATTTCATTCTTTGTCACAGAGAAGAAACATTCCAGATTTTTTGACCTCCTGATTCTGTCCTCCTCTCTTTCTCTCTCTTAAAAAATACTTCTCTCCTTGAGCACTGTGGGAGAACCTTCTCCTCTGCAGGGGATTGTGGGAACCGTTCTGGCCTCACTTATCACCACTGACAAATCAATGGCAGGCTTCAGAAAGCTGGGCCCCAGGACTCCAGCTCAACTCAGCCTGGGAGCAGTGGGAGGCTTCCCTGGTGCATAAAGGCCCCTTGCAGCTCTGACTTGTTGCCTTAAATCTAATAGAGGAACCCTTTTCACTCCTTTTAAAAGCAACCCTCCCTCCTAGTTCAATTCGTCTTGAGGAGGGTGGTGGTTTTTTGGGGAGCAGGAAGAAGGCACTAAAGAGGGAGAATGGAAATGGTGTGTGCGGGGGTGGGGGCTAGGTTTGTAATGGTTTTTCTGTTTCCTTTTCACAATGGTCTGGCCAATGCATGCAGAGCTCGGTTCACAAAGCTTTCCTGAAGGAGCTGGAATCCCGCAGGGTTCCTCACAGAGCGTGTTTGCTGTGTATATTCCCATCTACAATGCACTGAGACGTGGCAACAATCTCCGCTTTGGGCAAATATTTCTACAGCTTTTTCCTAATGGCTCTTTGTGGGGAGCAGGATAGTGATGGTAATTGGGAAAGAAGTGTGTGCGTATGTGTGTGTGTAAGTAAAGAAGGCACTGCTGATGAGTTGAAAAAGGAGCCTGTCACTTCCTTCCCTACTTAATTTGGGTTTGGGCACTGTTTAATCTCAGCAGTGCTTTACTTCTAAGTGGGAAGAAGGCAGGGTAGAAACACTGCCCCTCATTTCAGAACCTATAACTTAATAGATTCACAGGGGAGAGAGAAAAGAGATTTCACCCAGTCATAGAGGAATGCTTCTTTAGCATGGCTTAACAGGTTTCTGAACTACATGCTATATGTCCAGGTATGCCTTGATGCAAAAAGGCTGACACCAGTGGAGGCATGGGCTTCAGTCTTAACAATTTCTTTCTGCCAGGCTCTGTAGAGCTGCAGATT
This sequence comes from Liasis olivaceus, assembly GCA_030867105.1. NCBI lineage: Eukaryota > Metazoa > Chordata > Lepidosauria > Squamata > Pythonidae > Liasis > Liasis olivaceus. Next base: position 69,841,492 of record CM061349.1, read on the forward strand.
TCTGAAAGTCATAGCTATTTAGCTAAGTACAACTTGAGGTGGAGAATGGCCCTTGTTCCCTGATCTATTTAACTGAATCATGGAGAAGAGAGTTAATATGTTGCATAAACTCCAAAAGCCAGCTGGTTGACCTGACCAATTAAACCTGCATGGATAGTTTTAGCCCCACACAGATCCAGTTAATTACCTGTGTGTCATGCAAGCTACTTATCCACTTACTGGAGGGTTAACTGTCCCTTCCAACATCTGTGATTAAACTGAGGTGAGGTTTCTCTGCAGCCATTTTAGTCTCCCCTATGGCCACACTGAGGTATAAAAAGGGACAGACAGGCTAGGGGAGAGAACACCTTCCCACTCTATTCAGGGTAGTACTAACCTTGATTATGCCATCATGGATTTAATTCGTCACCGAAGACAAATTCCTTGTATATATTTTATACTTGGCCATTAAAGTATTCTGTATTCTGTATTCTTTTTTTCACTCCCAGCACGGTGGAGGCAAAAGGGATTTGGAAAGTGGAAAAGGAATTGCCACCCACCCAGCCTCCTTTCTGGCAGCTCAGAAGTGGGGGAAAAAATCCCCTAGAAGGAGTTATCCAAGTTCACGATGCATGAAAGTAGATCAGTTGGCTGGATCATCTGGGTCATATGCACATGTCCAGTGTGTAAATGTGTATCATTTTCTGCAAACACCCAAAAATTACCAAAAACCAGGTAGTATGGCACATCACTGAGCTCTTCTTTCTTGGCTGCCATTTAGCAATGGACATCAGCAAGTCCTCCCATCCTTGCATTCTGTTTGAGAATGGCACTTGCATTTCTGTTTATAATTTGCTGGAGTCAAGAACTGGGCCATGAATGAGTTGATCCAATTTATTCCTACTTAGAATAAACCTTTTGGTATTAGTTAATTATGATTATTGATGTCAGTGGTTTTACCCTAAGCAGAACTAGTTCTGAATCTGTCTCAGTAATATTTCACTACATTTTTTCTCCAGGAGCTCAAAGCAGTATGCAAAGTTCTCCACTCCACAATGTTATCTTGATAGTTACTTTTTTAAATGGATTAGAGGAGATAGGTGGCAGCTGGTTCAAAGTCACCTGGCAATTTTTATGGCTGATGGGAAAAGTCACATTTTGGGCAGTGCCAAGCCATTCTGTCTGTTCAAAACCAGTCTGAGTCATGGAAATGTATTAAGTGGCCTTGGGTCAATCACTCTCTCACAGCCCAACCTACCCCACAGAGATATTGTGAGGATAAAATGGGGAGATTTTGTAAACTGCCTTGGGGTTCTGAGGAAAGGCAGGATAGAAACCTGTCATATAAATATTACCAGGAGTTTTGAACCTTGGCCTTCTTTTGACTGCACTTTTTTCCTACTCCTTTGGATTTATTACTGTTGCTGGTATTTGAACCCTGAGCTGGATTTCTGCTGTCTGCCCAATGATGTTAGTGTTGGTTGTACTTCTGATCTTGGCTTAATAGAGTATGTTCTTTGCTTGCATTTCTGACTCTCCTCTGACAGGGCAACACTTTTAAAAGTGTCTTGTATCGGGCAGAAGGAATAACCTTGAGGAACAGAAGGAAGAGCTGCAACCAAGACAATGGTCAGATAAAAGAAATTTGAGTCCAAAGCAGAAATGTAATTTGAGAAAACATCTCAGACTTGATCCTCCCTAGTCCTCTTGATAAAGGCAGGGAGGGGGAAGGCGCATTCACACTTGCAAGATTCTGTTACTGTAACCTTATTACAAAAAAAGTCATATTAGCCATAATAACTTTGATTTCCTAGTCTACTCTAACTGGAAAGTTTGATATGTTTCTTCAAAAATGTGTGTGTTTATGCCTGAGTGCGTGCACATGCAGCCTTTTTTTACTTGGATATTTCAGGTCCTGGCAAAAAAAAAAAAGCAGAGGCTTGGATTCAGTCCATGGACTATACATTTCCCCCTGCAGTATTATAGCACGTAAATGATTTTCTTTTTTATTAGAATTCCTTCTAGTCCAGTGTTTCTCAACCTTGGCAACTTTAAGATGAATGGAGTTCAACTCCCAGAATTCCCCAGCCAGCCATGCTGGTTGGGAATTCTGGGGGTTGGTCCACTCATCTTAAAGTTGCCAAGGTTGAGAAACACTGTTCTCGTCTGTACTATGAGAAGCTGGGGCAGTAAAGGAACTAGAATGAGTTTGACCAGGTCTGCTTTGTGGTAATGATGGTGACAAAAATGCATTCAGCAGACCACAGTCATTCTACCCACTGGAGCTTTTCTAGCTTTGTTTGCTAGAACCTAATCTTAAGATGAAGCACCAAGGTCCCACACTGACCTGCTTGTACAGCATTGTTGTATTAAAATTACAAACATGCGCTTCAACTTAAGTCCTGCTTTTGAAAAAAAAATCCAATTTGGAGGTGACCTGATCCAGTTATGGTTTGAATAAGTTTCACTTGTCCTGTGTCTTCAGGCTGCAGTAAGTCATTATTCCCTTTGCAATATGCATACTGGGTTTTTGCTCTATTTGATTTATTGAGGAAGACAAGTTACTTTGTTATGATGGTATTAAGCACCTTGTTGAGATGGAGAATATTTGTAGTTCTCTTACAAAAATTATGAATAAGCCATTTTTAATACAGCTTTAGGCTTCTGCTTAGATTTGCATGATTACAGCCAAATCTTAAATTTACCATTTTTAGGTAAGAAACTACATACTAGGTGCTGGCTATTAAACTACAGGTTCCCTTGTCTTAAAGTGAGTGTTTGGATCCATTATAACCCGTTCCAGGCCAAGTTGGTATGATATTGCAATGGTTTCTCTGATTTTCTTGGACTATCATTTGACACTTTTGACCTGGGTGTCTGGCACCTTCTTTCAGAGTTTGATACTGGTAGCTCTGCTTGGCCTAACCTGATGCTATTTCGCAGTAGACAATGTTGGGAAATCCTTCTCCATTCTATATGAATTGTCTTGTGATGCGCTGTATGTTTTCATCCCATCTCTTATACTTTGCAACACCAAAATCTCCATTTAGAAATTTGAACAGAAAATGTAATTTGCTCTTTTTTTCCTCAGTCCCATTAAGGCAGTGGATTCCCTAACACATTGTCTAAAAGGGTTGATAGGATGAATGAGAGCAAGTGAAGTGAAACTCATTCTAGTCATGGTTGACATGCTGATTGTGAGTGTGACAAGTGATCATCTTTTTTGTAATTAGGATTTTGCTATCATGCTACACCATTACAGTAATTTGGAGTATTGTAAAGCACTATATATCAGGTCGCCTTAGAAAAATATTTAGAAACTACATCCAGTTCAAAACATATCCAGAATCCTGTTTAAGGCTGCCCATAGGTAATCATTTTATTTCTGACTCTGTTCAGAGTGTTTGCTTTTAAACTGATCCCATGCTTTGCATGCTTTTGTAAATAGTATATTCTCCCATATGTTCCCCTTCATCTCTTAAGAACAGATACTATAACTCAAAGAGTAGTCCAAGTCATTCTTAGCTGTATTATCTAGTCCTTGATATTTCCTACCAATAAAGATTTGGGTGACTGAGTAATCCCTGTTTTTTTAAAAAATGGGAAGAATCCTCCCTATTTCAAAAGACCTTTGGCGATTTTGTACAACATTTGGCTGTTTCTTTTTTTATCCTATTATCCATCTGTCATTATATAAACCATAATTAACATTATCAGAACCTAGATAAGCCTTTGGAATTCATGTCCTTGGTGAAAAAACTTGGATCCAAAGCTTATTTCAGTAGTTTAAGCTAACTGTAGTTTATCCTGTATTATGATTTATTTTTATTTTATTTATTTATTAAATCTATATGCCGCCCATCTCCCCCAGAGAATGACAAACGATGGCTCATTTAAAAAGAAAATTAAAAACAAAATTCTTATATCCTTGTGACCATATTGCAAAAAGAGAGAGTTGATGAGTCTCAGGGTGACAGGGGTTTGTTAGCAATAGGAGATTGTCAGAGCAGGAATGCAGAGAATGTGAACATACAATAACAATCTGAGGGAGAATGAGTGAAGAAAGGCAAAAGTATCCTTGCACAAGGGGAAGAACAGAAGACAAGGCATAGGAACTGAAATAGTGGGTGGGCACAAATTCTGTACCAACAGGTTGTGAACTGGTTGTAATGGCTTCCAATTCTGAGTTACAATAAAGATTTAGTCCATAGTTGTGTTCATCCCAAGTCACTAGCAGTTACTGCCTAGTTCCTGTTCACCTTGGGGGATTCTGATACATTTTCATTCCCATAGTACTAAGTCAGCATGGTTAACAGTTATGTCTGAACAAAGTTTAAGAGTCTATAACAGTGTTGTCCAAACTTGGCCACTTTAAGATGAGTGGACTTCAACTCCCAGAATTCCCCAGCCAACCATGCTGGCTGGGGAATTCTGGGAGTTGAAGTCCACTCATCTTAAAGTGGCCAAGTTTGGACAACACTGGTCTATAAACTTACCTATAGCTGATGCTTCTGCCTCTTATTGTAACAGGGCTGAGAACTTGCAAAAAGTACTTCCTGGTTTTGCAGCCTCCTGATCTTGTGCTATTTGAGCCAGGTGATCTATAGTTCGAAGAAAAAGATGCATTGGTGGCAAGCATATAAAGAGGCCTTGCCATCAGTCTTGCCATCAGTTTTTCAATTTCTGCTGCTCTTTTGTATTCTCCAATGTATTGGTTATCAAAAATGCATGTAATTGACAAGACTAGCCCATATGTAATGATAGTTAATTGTGAATTGAATTCCCTGAAGTAAAGATAAGTCTGTTTAAATGGAAATACTGGACATTCTAGAATCCTAGGCCAGGCTAGAAGACAGGATAAAATAAGTCAGGTACCAAACAAAAAAGTTTAAAGCCTTCCCTAGTTCTTTGTTACTGTTGACCATGACTGACTCTAGATATCTTCAATAATATGGAGGTCCACAATGCTAAAAGTCAGAGACTAGCCCAAATTTAATTCCCAGAACCTCAGTTTAAAGCATTAGGTAGTAAATGGTTAAAAAATTCTCTGCTTGGGTGTCTGAGAAATTGTTAAAGTCAAAATAGACCAAAGGTAAGAAACATGAACATTGGCCTACAACTTCTGTCATTCTTGACTATTTGTCATGCTGACTGGGGATGATGGAAATTGGAGTCCACAGGCAAACATCGCCACTTAGAATTGCATTATTGAAGTGGCACAGAACCATTTGTAATCAATCAGTCAGTAAAAAAACATACAACTACAGAAGTACTTGAAAACTGCAGCTGGTATGGAAGGTTACTGCCAGTTGGTTAACAAGTGCTGGCTACTTTGGAACATATTGAGCCAATTACACCAGTAGGATTCTGAACTCAATCGCAAGTACTGGAGTTGACTTTTAAAACCCTAAAATGTTCACATATAGGACATTTGGATTTGTTTTTCTGATGTGGGCCAATTCATTTGTTATACTCTTCTCTGGAGGCCTTGTTTCATATGTTCACCTCCTTCTGAAGGACTTTGGATGACTCTGTGGAATACAGGTAGTCCTTGCTTACTGAATGCCTTGTTTAACAATTGTTCAAAGTTATAATGGTTGAAAAAAAACAGCTTTGCAACCAATCCTCACATTTACAGCCGTCACAGCATCCCACAGTCATGTGATCACCATTCGGACGCTTTGTGACCGGCTTCCAACAAACAGAATTAATGGAGAACGCAGAAGTGAAATTGCAAGTTGCAGTCATGTGATGTTTCACTTAATGACTGGTGATTTGCTTAACAATGGAAGTGGAAGTGATGTCTTAAGACTGGTGCAGTCCTGTGGTTTTTTGCTTAGCGACCGTGGTGCTTAGCAATGGAGTTGCCGGTCCCACTTGTGGTTGGTAAGCAAGGAGTACCTGTAGAGCCTCAACAGAACTGTGTCGCCAAAGTAATGGAACCTCTTTCTTTGGGATGGGTCCCTCGCTTTTCCCCTCCTCTCTTTTAGTTGATTGGCTGGCCAGCTTTTATTTTGTTTTTTAATTCTTAAATTAAAAAAGGTTGCCATGTGTCCTGTCCCTAAATTAACAGTGCTAATAATGAACACCATGCAGTCATGGAAATCTGAGAAGCTAGAATATAATAGAATGATGCTACATGTAGAAGGAGTGCAAGTATCTTGGAAATACCACCTGGAATGCTTAACAACTGGATCACTGTTTATGGGCTATTGAGAAACGCTGGTTCTTTAGTTGCAAAGCAATGGCCATACATTTGGAACACTTTGTTTTTATTACAGAAAAGGACCACTTTAAACTAACTTGTAACTGTGCCATTTTTAGGCAAAAATAGAATATGGGTGGAGCTAAGATTATAATGGAAATGTAGCTGGGGAGAGCGGTAGCTCAGGGGCAGGGGAAAGCACTAAGACGACATCATACCAGCAAAGCACGTTTCTTTCCTCTTTCTTGACTGACCAAGTGGGGTATCACAAGAAGTAATAACCTTAACAAACTGCAGCAACTAAGTCATATGCCCCAGTTCACATGCCAGTATGGTGTATAAATATATGCACTGTTTTTTATGGGTGCTGTAGTTCTGACTGGGAAAACTTGATTTTCAACATCAGGTTAAGCTTCTGCATACACACTTTCCATATTCTCTTTTTAGTTCTTGTCATCTGCCACTCAGAAACATCAGATGCCTAATTTAAAATTTGTACACACCTGAATGAATTCATATATGCCAGAGAGGGGAAAATCCTGTTATTTTGTGAAAAGCATTTAATTTAAAAATACTAGCTCTATGTCAATATTTCATCTGATTGAGGTTGCACTTTTCTACTGATTCCAGTATGTTCTACAGTGAAATCAAAGGGTAGAACTGTAAGCACTGTAAGCAATCAAGCAGTGGTGAATGGAGCACAGTTCAACATCCCTTTGCTTCTCTACTTAAAATGGAAATACATATTGCTTTCTTAGCAGCAACATGGAAATGATTGCCACTGTCTTCTTGCATGTTATTTTGACTTACTAGACTAGCATCTACCCTTGAGCTGCCCTGAGGGTCTCCTCTCAAAATACTAACTAGATGAGGCCAAGTTTGGCTAGATGCTGACAGCTACCAGAGTGGAAGAGCTATTACATTTATACAAATTCACATGTAGTATTTAGGTTCTAAAAAGTGGTATTCAACACATCTCTTTCTTGGGACAGCTAGCACAGTTACATAATGGGTAGGTCCATGCATTATGTTGAACCATAAGGTGGAGTTGGTGTTTTTTTGGCTTAGCAGGATGTGTGAAACAGCAATTGTGGTTTACAGCCTTATAGGATCCTAACCCATTGTGACTTATTCAGTAAACCATGGTTAAACAAATAGTGGTTTGGCATGGTCTGTGAATCCAGCCAGTGACCAACTGAAAGGGCTTGTTTTTGTTACTGCCACTCATCCTTGGAGTTAAGTTGACTTTGCTAAGGGAAAGAATGGAGAGGGGGGTGTAGAGAAGCTAAGAAGAGAGATAGGTTTTGACCTGGAAAATGTAGACTGAGCTGGGAAAGTGCAGCTTCAGCCAAAGAGATGATCTGCCCTGTAACAACAGCTGATGCCTCCCATTCTTATGGCTGTTTGCAGAGGGTCAGGTTTGAATGTTTTTCTTCTGCAGTCCCGTTGGAATGCCCCTCCTGTTTAGTTTTGTGTTGTAGCAACTGCCTTTTTATTTGAGCCACTTGGTAGGAGTGGAGTGCCATTGAACTGTGGATGGTGTGGTCCTTATGTCCTGCTTCCCTCTCAATGATCTAAAATGAATGAGAGGGAGAGGATGAAAGGCCACTTGCCTGCACGCAGAACAAGTAGGAGCTAGTATCCATGTTGATTTCCACCAGGAAACTGCCTCTTAGTAATTGTAGCCCCCACTTCCTAAAGAAGAAAAGAGTTTTGTTCTCACATGACCCTCACTCTCCTGCAAACCCTGCACTCCCTTGAAGAGAAAGACCAGTTGTGGAATGGAACAGGTCAACTGGGGCCTGAGAACTTTAGCAGGTTCTGTCTTCTGTGTGCCATGCAATGGAAGGAGGCCTGCACTTGTCTCCTAATTTTGCCTTCCTAATAATAATAATAAAAAAAACAAATGATAATAACACTTTCCTTAAAAATTATGTACGACTTGTATTGCAGCCAAACAGTTGGGCTCCTAAAAACCCCTCCCTATAAGGTGAAAGGGGACAAGAAAGAACAAAGCAGCTTGGCAACAGGAGGAGATGAATGACACTGTTTCATTTTAATGCTGCAGCAGAAGCAGAGGGAACTGTTCACACGCCATTTTGGGGCATCCTGCTGAGCAAGCAAGGAAAGGGGCATCCCAGCTGGTCATGAGATTTGGCTGGCCAGATTGAGCTGAGCTGAATAGATTTCTGTCCATTTAGTTCATGTAGGGTATTATTTTATAGTAGCCCATTGATTAATTGCAACTTCACTTGATTAAAGGAACAATCTGAAACTACCATAGATTATTGCAGACACAAAACTGGGAAACTTACTGGCAAGCTACTGGCATGTGATAACCAAGTTTTAACCCTTTGTAAGGAGTTGTTTGTTTGTCAGGCAAGTGTCTGTGGCCAGTGAAAGTCTGGCGAATTTATATTTCCAATGAAAGTCTGAGTGGTGAATAGAATAAAAATACAATTAATCTATAAAACCACCAAAAGAAAGCAAAAAAACAAAGTCAAGGCTCCTCATGAAAATCTCAGATCATAAATAATGCACATAGCGTATGCCTATGCCAGAGGCCCCATAACTAACGTCCTAATGCCTGGGGAAAGATTCAAGTCTTCAGTCTTCTCGAGGGCCAGTAGGATCAGGGCTGTCTATATCTCTGTGGGGAGGCTGTTTCATGAGGCAGGCACCCTGGCAGAGAAGGCATATTTCCTAGGACATACCAGGTGACGCTGCTTCACCAAGGGGACTCAGAGCATGCCTACTTGCCATATCTGGTGGGACAAATGGAGACCATTGGCAATGGGTGGTCCTACAAGTAACCTGGCCCCTATGTGTGACTTCAAAGGCAACACCCAGCACCTTGAATTGTACCTGGAAGCCTACGGAGAGTCAATGCAGTTTACAAAACAGCAGCGTTATATGAGCATATTGTGTCACCCAATACTGCATGTGCCACTGCATTCTGGACCAGCTGGCCAGCAACTGTAGGAGTTGTCCCTGTTATATGCAGTCATGCCAGCACTCTGTGTGGCAGCATCCAAGCAACTCTAGGATAGTCAGGAGCAAATATATATATTTTAGGATATTAATACCCCAGTAGTCAACTAACAGAGAAGTTTAATTCATGGAATATGTAGTCTCTACCAGATGATCTAAAAGTCAGTGTGTTTTATCATCTACTGCCCTCCCTGGAAACCACTGCATAGAAGTGAGACATACTTTTATGTTAAAATGGTAGCCTGTCCTTACTATATATATACTTCTTCAGTGTAATATTCCCACTTGTACGTACTACTTTAGTGCGAACCCATGGAGGATTTTATAGCAGCTTCTTCTATTGAGGTAGGTCTAAATAATAATAGGGCAACAATTGTCAGTGCTGGCTAGGAATTTTAAAAGCTGTATAACTCCCAGTATATCTGGAGGGCCCAGGGAGAGCAATGGCTGGTTTACATCAACAGCTATTGGACATGGCAGCTGAATGGAAACTGTACATACAGGAGGAATATACATCTGAGTATGAAGTGTTAAAAACAATGTTCTGGAGAAGGTGATTAGCAGTCATGCCCTGTTGTAAGCACATCTGAGGATACTTGATTGATCACTGCTTGGAATAGAATGGTGGATCAGCTAAACCTTGACCTCACCTAGGAAGGCATTCTTTTGAAAATCTGAGAGAAATGCCTTGGGTTTTTACAATTAGTGTAGATAGTATGAACTGCAGGGTTGTAGGATCTCAGTATGGGCCTGACAATTGGAAAAATGCCATTATTATTCTCCTCTGCCAAAGGAAAGATAGGAAGGGTAAATGCAGGAATGGGGGAAGGGGTTAGTTTGTCAAGGTAGCTTAGGAAAGTGTGTGGCAGAACTTTGACTGAAATGGTGCAAGAGGTAATGATGAACAGCTCCTGATAGTACAGCGTATCTTTATGCCACACATTTTTATTTTAAAATGTTTTAATTCTATTTAATAAGGAAGTATATATGTACAGCTATTCTTACGTAAACATCTTATTTGAAAAGTCCTGAGACAACCCCTCCAACCATGTTTGCTCTTGTCATGGAAGCATCTAAAAAGTCCAGCATGTATACATGCACACATACAGTACATATATGTATTTCTGTATGCATATTTTTTAATGTATCTTACTGTGTTTAGCTTTGTTGTACACTGCCCAGAGTCACCTATGGTGAGATGGGTGGCTATATAAATTGATTTAATAAATAAATAAAATAAATATATACCCATCCTGCTATTCCCTTTCAGGATAAGCAGTGTTGTGCGGTGTTCAGAAAAGGAGTAAGATACCATAAGCCAAAGAAATGTATTTATTTAGCAAAAAAGTAAAAGAAATGCAACAAAGAAAAAAAAGTCAATATGTCATTATAACAGTAAACAATTACAATTTTGTATATACTTATCTAATGCAAATATTATTCAAATACATATATATTTCTAATACATTTACATGACTATCATTTTTTTTAACCTACTGTATTTTGTATAAAAGAATCCCATATTTCATTATACTTCTCTATACAAAGTCTACATCTATAGGCTATCCACTCATAGGTGGCAAGTGTAATCAGGTCTTCAATCCATTGAGTAAATGGGGCCGTACACTTATCTTTCCAGTGTTGCAATATCAGTCTTTTAGCCAAAGTAAGGGCACGGAGAATCCATTTACGTTGCCCAATTGTCAAATTCCATGTACTAGGTATGTAATTCAAGAGAATATTATTCTCTGAAAATGTTAGCTTTTGTCACACATTTTTACATAATCCACTACTTTCTCCCAAAACTTAGTAAGTATAGGACATTGTAAAAACATATGTTTTAAAGAAGCACTGTCCTCGTTACATCTCCAACAAAAACACAGTCCTTTTCTATACAACCGTAATGGAGTCCAATATATTCTAAACATTATTTTTTGTTGTATAAGTCGTAGTTTAAGGTCCATTGACACTCTTGCTATAGAAGTTAAAACACTCACCTACTGTCTAGGCAATATAGAAACCCCTAATTCTTTATTCCTTTCATCTCTTAACATCTGCATGTCAAATTGATTTATTGATAACAAATATCTATATATTTGTTATTATATCTATATATGTTTGTTATATTATATCTATACATAAACCTAAGAGTAGGTGTTTTTTTTTAGTTTTAAAGGATTTAACAAATTGTTCTAGTATCTCAGGTGTCTCAGAACCTGAAAATGCTGCCAGTCCAAATAATGCTGTTAACAAATGTTGTTGCTTAAATATTGCAATTGGATTACATCCGGTAGATGATATTTATCTCTTAACACAGCATATGTGAAAAATTCATCTTCATCATCTATCAATTGGTCCAAAGTCAATATCCCTGCTTCCATCCAATTTTTCCATATCACCATCTTTTTCCCAATTTTTAATGTTGGGCTTCCCTACAAAGTCAATTTAGCATGGGAAAAAGGATCAAATCTTTTTTTATTAGACATTCCATTCCATAGCTTTCTGTGGCATGGAGAATCCATTTACATTGTCCAGTTGTCAAGTTCCATGTACTAGATGTATAGTTCAAAAGAATATTATCCTCTGAAAATTTTAGCTTTTGTCGCACAATCATATTTATATAGTCCACTACTTTCTCCCAAAACTTGGTAAGTATAGGACATTGTAGAAACATATGCTTTAAAGAAGCATTATCCTTCTTACATCTCCAATAAAATGCTGTTTTTGACAATCCTGTTCTATAAAAACATAATCAAGTCCAATAAATTCTAAATATTATTTTTTGTTGTATGAGTTGTTATTTGAGATCCACTGACAATCTTGCTATAGAAGTTAAAATACTCTCCCATTGTCTAGACAATATAGGCACCTCTAACACTGGGGGTTAACACTCACAGCACTGGGGGTGGCTGGTAGCCTGAGGATGCTGTCTCTGCCTTTTTAGTTTGCACTGTAGTTTTAACTTTTTAGCTTAATTTTCACCTTTTATAGTTTTTTAACCTATATATTTCTTCTAGGATTTTATAGTTTTTAATCTGTAACGCCACCTACAGTCACTGGTATAGTGAGATGGGTGGCATACATAAATTTGAAAAATAACTAAATAAACAAATAAATAACATGTTTCTTTTTCTTTGTTGGATTTCTGTCACTTTTTTGTTAAAGCACTTTCTATGTGTTTTTTTCTCTTCAATAATAAAAAAGAAATAAAAAAGAAATGTAGTTATTTGAATTAATTTAATTGAATTCAACTGATTCATTTGGCACCCCTACATTCTTGATCCTCTTTCTTCTTGTTTTACGACACAGTTCTTAATATATGTACCCCAGAACAACTGCATTAAACTTTTATGATTCTGTTGACATACCCAACTCTTTCATATTACAAAGTGGGCAAACGCATACTCTTATACACAGCCACTTTCTCTTCTTTCAACCAATTTCTCACAACAGCCCATATGCTACCCACCGCCTTTCTAGCAGTACTGGCATGTCTTAAAATTCCTCCATCCTTGTCCCTGGCTTTAGGAAACATGAAGGTGCAAATTCATCTACTTGTTCTAGCTTTTTACCCAAATTGTTGTCTGTGCATTTATTTGCCAATCCTGAATAATGCTGGGGTCATAAAGTGTTTCCTTCTACTGTAAGTAAAACATTGGGGCATTTACAAATTCTTGGGAAAGGGTAGTTAAGCTTGAGGAGTCTGAATTGTTTCAGTCTTCATCTGAATGAGAAAAATGATAACTAGAATAGGAGTGAGGAGCTTGCTTGTCCGTGTCTCTCTCCCGTTTGTTTTATTTGTCTTTCTGTTGTGTCTGAACAGTTTGTTAGTGAACTGCCACTATGTCTGGAGACTGCCTGATCCATGCCCTCTGCTCCCTCGCTTGTTTAATGTGTTAAAGCCACTAGAGCCCTGTGAAAAGGGGAGGGTGTGTGCTGTGAAGGTTTGGGGAGAAGCCTTCTCCCTCCCTCCCCTACTTAAGAGTGTCCAGTTTTCAGAATGAAAATACAGCTGAGGGTGGGAGTACTTTAATGAGTGGAAACCTTTCCCCAGCTATTTGGCACTTCCTTAGGCCTTGCAAAGGACTCCCTCACACTTACACGTGAGTGACCACTGGCTTGGAAATATTTCCGTAAGACACAATTGGAAGGAGAACAAAGGTCCTTTAGATGTCTTCAGGAATATTCTTACTGGGTTTGTACATTGTCCAGTGCACATTTGAGGAGGATGGGAAATTATAAGTATAGACACATGCTTTTGAAGTGGGAGATATTACATGTTTCTGCTAGGAAGAGGGGGCTGCTGATTGTTCCTCATTGAGGTCATATAGATAGCAGTCCATTAATGACTCTTGTTTTCAAGCAGGGAAAGAAGCGAATGTTGAAGGAATGCCTTCATCATAAACTATATAGGTATATTTGATTGCCTATTTAACATAGAATCCAGAACTACGTGTGATTTCAAATAAGGGGCAACATAGCAAGTGGACTGGTGGTCCATGAACTTTGAATATTTTTTAAGAAAAGAAATTCCTACTTCTGGTTTATGTAAAAAGTCTTCCTCCTGAAATGGAAAGCCTTTCCACTGTGATCTGACCTTAAATAGGAGGGTATTGCCTGGCATAATTCTGGATGCAATTCAAGATGCCAGTAGTCGCCTTTAAAGCCCTTCATGGCTTGGGGCCGGGTTACTTATGGGCCCATTTCTCCCTGGTTGCTTCTCCCCATCCCATCTGGTCCGGTAGAAGGGGCATGTTCTGGGTCCTGTTGGCTAAGGAGTGTCAGCTGGTGGGACCCAGGAGGAGAGCTTTTTCTGTTGTGGCACATGCCCTCTGGAATATCATCCCTCCAGAGGTCAGATTCACCCCATCCCTGCTGGCCTTCTATAAGGCCTTGAAGATGTGGCTCTGTGCTTGAGCCCAGGGCCCTGGGTGTGGGACAGAGCCTGTTGCTTGGTTGAGGGTTCAATTGCGGCTTTGTAATTTTCTTCATGACTGCTATGGGTTTTATACTTTTTGTATATGTTTTTATCATTTTTAATACTGTTAGCTGCCCAGAGTCATGTATGTGAGATTGGTGGCCATATAAATCCACTGAATCAATCAATCAGTCAATCCACTAAATAATGCTATTTGATTAAAGCTATTGGAGGGTTCTAGCATGCAGGTTAAGAACATGTGAGAGGAGCTAAAAATCCTCCAGATCTTTAGTCTTTGTCACTATTTTATGATGATAATGGGCCACCTTCCTAAATTTTTGAAAAGATTAAGGTATGTGAAGTACTTTGAGCAGTTATGGAAAGCATTCAATAAATAATAATGTACATATAGGAAATGTTAATATACAGTGCTAATTATTTATATGGGATAGGTTTTAAAAATCTTAACCATGGAATCTGATACTTGCTATTCATCTATTTCCTAGAGCAGTGTTGTCCAAACTTGGCCACTTTAAGATGAGTGGACTTCAATTCCCATGCTGGCTGGGGAATTCTGGGAGTTGAAGTCCACTCATCTTAAAGTGGCCAAGTTTGGACAACACTGTCCTAGAGTCTTAGTTTATCCCAACTTTCTTCAACAATGCCTAGAATTCTCAATTAGCATGATCATCGCTGAGAATTCTGCCGTACATCTGAAGAGTTCCCAGACTGGTTGAGGCTGATTTTTACTGGAGTGGATGTTTCTGCTCCATTTTTGCTTGTTAAAGCCAAACAGCTTGTGCTGAACACACACACAAAAAAGAGAACCCTGTCCTTAAGCTGCAGTAGAATGAATCACGCATTATTTGCTCACCACGTGGCATTAAAGCTTTGAAACTGCTGTCATCCAACCATCATGCCATCCTACTCTCTCTCTCATTATTCTTGTTACTTGATTGCTACTGTAGCTTTTTGTTCCTAAATTTCACCAGTTGCAAAATTAAATTGCTGCAGTATTCCAGGAACACTGAAGTACAGGAAACACTGTGTATATTTGAGGATCTCCTGTAAGGATATTTTATGTTTCTTTCTGTTCATTGTTTTCCCCAACTAAACAATGTATGTAGCTTCAGGTGAGCAGTGCTAAAAGATCAGCTGAATTTTGTACAACAGTTGTAGGTACATAGGGATGTGGCAACTTGGTCTACATACTTGGATGTGTGTACATATAATTGCCACTAACTCTTTGCTGGGAGTTAGAATTTGTACTTTGATGCATTCATTAAACTAGTTCGAGGATAAGGGGGTTCTCTGGAGTTTGAGTCCATCTAATAAGAAGAAATATCAATGCTGGGTATAATCTATGTTTGAATACACAAACATTGTTTTGTAACAAAGTGTTCTGATGTCTGGACATGAAAAACTTGAATTCTGTGTCTTGCACTGTATATATTATATTCATCTAGAATAAGCGCTGTATAATTTTATGCACATCTTCCTCCCCCCTTTTTTTAAATGATGCATTCTGTACACACAACCAAATTCTAGAGCTGACTGTTGCAATGAAGTTGATGCAGTGTTTTCAGCTGGAACACACTGTGGGACATAGTACTTTTTTTTTTTAATGAATCAAAAAGCCACTGTTTCCCAGGTTCTCAGAAGAATGTGCATATTCGAATGAGGTTCATTTGTCCCAGCCAACCTTTCCTAAATTGATGCCCTGCAGATGGGTTAGTTTGCAGCTTGCAAGCCAACATGGCTAATTGCTATGTGATAAGGAAACTGTAATTCAGTATAAGTAGATGAGATCAGATTGGAGAAAGTTGGTCTGGTGGATCTGCCACAGCTATCTCTGTAAAGAACAATACTTTCCCATTTAGATTAAAGGTTTTCCTCATGTTCTCTCTTTTCTATTGTGCATATTTTAAATTTCTTTGCATTTCTTGGTAGCATCGCTGACTTTTTCCTTCTATGGTTTTATCAACATTTGACAAATTTCTCTCCAGTCTTCTTGTTACTTTTGGCTCTTGGTCAACACAAACTTCCCAAATCCAAAACTAATTCAGAACTCTGAATAACAGTAGCATTTAAGTTTTGGGATTCTGCCAGGAGCCTGGCAATCTAATTCCAGTGTCAATAGTTGCTTTGGAGTTGGCTTTTCCTACTTAAGATTAGACTTTTGAGTAATCTAAAAACTAGTACCTACATCAAATGTCCCTAGAGTCTAACTGGGCTTTGTTTTTTGGTAACACAGAATACCAATTGCACTTCGTTCAGGGCAGAGGTGGATGGGGGAGTGAGAGAGAAGGGCTGCACCTTGATTGCTGAAGTGGAGCAGAAGGCTTTATTTTTATTTCCTGAGTTGAAGAACGGAAATCCTGGCACAGAAGCGTGACACTAAATTGGTTTCCATAGGGTTTGCTTAATGATGTGTCTAATGCAACCTTCCCCAACTTGGTGCCCTTCATTGTGTTTGAGATATAGATTCCAGATGCCGCATCTTGGTCATCCTGGTCAGTGGCCATGCTGGTTGGAAATTCTGGGAATTGTAATTTCCACACATTCAATCAGCAGTTTGTTGGCCAAAGCTGGTCTAGTGGCAGATGAGATGAGTGAGGATAGAGAGAAAGAAAAATTACATTGTGACTTACATTTGGAACCAACTGAAAAATGCCTTCTTTCAGTGTCTAGCTCTATTCTGGAGTCAGAATAAATCAACAAGTGTAGCGTATGCATTAAGTTAAGTGATGAATATCTAATACTCGCTGATGTGTATCAGCCAATTGGTGGTTCATTGCCTCTGAAGTAATAAAGCACAGAATAAACCCAGATAATTTCTGGTGGACAATTGCAATTGCTGAAGTAGTTTGTTTTCTCCCTGGTCTCTTGCTTTGGCTTTCATTAAGGTCATAGTCTTGTTAACTCCAACTTAACAAATGAAATCTTACTATTAAGTATAGGAATTGATTATAAGCTGACAAATGAATAGGTCCAGCAACCAGATCTTGGGAAGGGTTAGAGACAGTTTTTGTTCTTAAGAAGCTAAGGACATTCCTTTTCAGTAGAGGAGGCTGAAGCACAAGAATAGCAAGAGCTGAAACACAACAGTTCATGAACCTCTTTGAAAGTACGCGAGATGTGGGTGGGCTGTACAGGGTCAAACTTTCCTGCTTGGATGGCTGCTCTGTTGTAACTTCACCACTGAACATCTTGTTTTCCTTCTGGCAACACTACTGGAAATGTCTAGCCCCATATGAACCCATAAAAAGTATTTATCATTGTTGGTTTTCCCTCATCCCGTAAAATAATGGCCAAGGTTCCTTTTACTTTCAAGTCTGAATTTCTTTTAGTTTTCTGGTAAGCAGTGGGGGATCTGTGATGACATTGTGGTTGTGTGGTACTCCTTACTTGATGAGCTTGGTCTAGTTCTGCCATAGTCAGCTCAGTCTGGCAGTTAATAAGTCTTCCTATTTTGCTCATTCTCTGAGGGAAACCTAATACTATATGTGTTTTTGTTACGTGTTTAAAAAGTTGTCTTTCTCCCAAGATAGCTACATTTATCTTGTGGTTCTGCTTTTGAAGCTTCTCTGCTTATGGATTGCAGAATAGAAGTTTCTACCTCATTCTTGCCACAAAGCCACATTTACCATCTTCTCCTTCCCTAGAGACCTTCTTTTGCAAAACTAAGCTGCTGTGGCTTGCTTTCCCAGCCTCTGGTGGAACATCAAATAGTGACAGGGAAGCTGCAGTGCATAGATGGTCCACTATTACAAGGAAAAGATTACACCAAAGTAACTAATTTGCTGACCTTTTCATAAAGTGCTTCCCAGGTTGGTGCCATTCTGATACGTTGGACTGCAACTGCTTCCCTCCCAAGTCATTAGCTGAGGAAGTTGAAGATGATGGGGTTGTGGTCCAACACATCTGGAGTGTGTCACTTTGGGGAAATCTGCTTTAACAGAAGAGTTCTGGTTCAAATTCTGCAAATCACACCACAGTCCTGAAAAGAGTCAGATTACAGTCCTCAAAAATCTGATGTAGAAACAAACTCTTATTTCCTTCCCATGCTCTAGGGCTGGAAAATTATAGCCCCATTAGTGAATAGGATTCTTAGCCTAATAACACAGAAGAGGAGTTGGTATAAACACACATTTTAACATATTGTGGGAGGGTAGTTTAGGAGCATAAATAGAGAGAGAAGGGAATATTGAACCTTCCACACTGCTAAACTGCAAACATTGCAAACTCACTGGCCTCTGGATATATGGCAGAGACTAGACCCTTTAGTTTGAACTAGTTCTAAACAGAGCTAATCAAAATACTTGATGCAAGCTAATCAGATCTTAAGGAAGTTGGTTACTAATGATGTGAAACAGAGTGCTAAAACTTGTACCTATAGAATGTTGTCAGGCACAGGAGTGAGGGAGATCAGTCATGAACTGCTTGATTTAAGAGTAGATTCCTAGGGAAATGCAGGTAAGAGTTATAATAGCTGTTTTCAACCCTTTGGCTTTTGGAGGGTCCTTGAACTGCACAGATTTTGAAAATTCTGCACAAACACATACCATCAGTTTCATACAGGTCAGGAAAAATGAAGATGGATGAATGTTTTCCCTTGAATGGCAGATTGAGAGTTCTTTCTGTCAGATGGGCTCCTCCTGCAGGATCCGATGCTCTTGTCCAAAGGATAAAAGCAGTGTTGCAATGCAAGCTTTGCCCCTTTCATATGTTTATGCATGTCACAGTGCATATACAAAAGGGGTGGAGCTTATGGTACAACACCACTTTTGATATTTGCCTCATCCCTGGGGACATCTTTGGCTGCTTCTTTTTTTTATTTGTTACTAGTCCTTAAGCTGCAGAACCTGTATGTAAAGGGACCCTGGCTGCCTGACTTAATTCTGATGCTAATGATATGGACCATGTCCCTTCGTTCAGTGGGAGACAAAAAAGTTCTCTTTTAGTCATTTTTAGTTGATTTAAGGAAAGCCCATTGCATGTTTACTGGAATTTTTAGCAGGAAGCTAAAATATATATATTTGCATATATTTATATCACCATGCATTTTGCAAGTGCCCCTGAGAGACATACAACCTATGAAACAAGAGTTAATACCAAACTATTATCATTCATTGATATCTACTTCCCTGTCTTTGCATTTGTCTAATACCCTTTAAAGGCCAAGTCACCTTGAAATAATAGTGGTAAATTTAATAGATTAACTATGGACATGCAAGGAATACTACCTTTTTCTGTTCTGAGTGTCCCACTATTTGTTTTATTTCAATGATCCTGAATATTTTGAAAGAGAGAGGAAAACTTTCACGTATAATATCCCTGGCTGATGTCATAATAATTAAAAGGGATATAAAAACAATATACAAACAATAAACCAAGGGAAGTGACCTGGCTAAGTTTCCTACGTTGGATTTACAAAAGAGGCTTATTAAAGTTTTGAACAATCTTATGAGAAGGGACAAAGAAAAATGAAAAGAAATCAAGTTCTATGACATTATTTGAATGGATTAAAGATTAAGATTGTTAGAAGTAAAAGGAAGGAGTATAAAGTTGGTTTATTTGATCAAAGTTAAAATAAATATGTTATTATTTCTGGTGACACTTAATGGACTTTTGCTGACACCACGACTGAAGTGACAATGCTTTATGGATTTCTTTATAGATGAGAGATGGGATATGGGAAGAAGAGAGTGTTTGTTGTATATTAAGAGAAGGTTATGAGTTACTAAAATTGTTTATACTTGTGATAAAGATGGGAAGTCACTTCTTTATATATTTATTTTCTTTTTCTTTGCTATATTCTTAGTTTACTTTCTCTTTTTCTCTTTCTTTTTTCCTTTTTTCCTTCTTTTCTTCACCTTCTACTCTTTTTTTTAGTTTATATTAGTTTTACTGTTGTAATTATAATCTTTAATATAATTACTATTAAAAATATCCTTTCTTCCATATTTTTATCATTTTACATATATTCATCATTCCTCATTCATTGTTTGAATGAGCTAAAAAGCCCCCAAACCATTCTTTGTAGGGAATTTGTGCCCTGAGAAATATTGGTTTTAGAGATACATTCTCGTCCAAAGCTCAAAAAATAAACATAAAATACTATCTGAAGATTAAATGTGTTGGCCCCCCCCCCCCCCCCCCACTGGAGAGTTACTAGGTAGCTTGCAATGTGATATTGTGAGACTACATTTAAGATGAAATTTTAGAACATACCCATATACACTTCTAATATTAGGAAATGCATTTGTCAAGAACAGGAAGCATAGCGTCTCTACCACCTGGAACTCTATATCCTGTCTACAACAAATTGAGCAATGAGGGTGAATTTGACCTCTGTGAATTAGGACAGGTTTGTAGTTATGATATATTATACTAAGGGGATGGATTGAAGCCAGTGTCATGGAAGTATCAAAATATCAGAGTTTTGGCAGATTGTTGTGGCTTCAGGTAAGAAAGGGGAGAGTGGGTACCATCAAGGACTCTTTTGGAATGCATTGGAAGCTCAATAGCTATTAATTGAAATTTACGTGAAGATGATGCCTGTCCAGTCATCAATGGTCAAAAAGTCCTTCTTTCATCAACTGACTATCCCAACAAACCAGCTAGCTAAGAGTAGTTTAGATCTTTAAACCAGGATTTTTGTCTAAACTATCTTTAGAGGTCCTGATCTTGAATATATTTTAAAAGCATAGAGCTGTGCAGCTTAACCTTTTCTCCAGGAACAAGATGATACATACAACTATGCTGTTAAGATTTCTTTTTAAAATCAGTACATATTCTTATATAGGACCAACTTTACTACACAGGTTCTACTAACAATGAATTCTGGATGAATGATATCTTTACTTTAGCTTCCCCCAACCTGGTCCCCTATAAATTGATTGAACAACAGTTACTTGAAATCCCACCAGCATGGGCAACATACCCAAAGGCTACCTCATTGGGAAAGTTGTGATAAACCACTACATCAATAAATTTAACTGATAGCATTATTTTCTGTACTTCACACTTGAACTATCGAGAACTTTTCTGGGATCAGTGTAGAGCAGTGTTTCTCAGCTTTGGCAACTTTAAGGCCTGAGGACTTCTACTGCCAGAATTCCCCAGCTAGCCTTGCTGGCTGGGGAATTCTGGGAGTTGAATCCCACAGGCCTTAAAGTTGCCAAGGTTGAGAAACACTGGTGTAGAGGCTTGAAGAAAGGAATATCACAGTTCTAGTAGTGGGAAAGGGGATTAGTCTTAGCCTTCTGATTTGTTTGAAGGGGAGGGATGATGGAAGCAAAGAGCCAGGAAAGAAAGATAGGAGTGGTTTAAATAAGTTGTGAGTAGAATATCAACAGGTGTTTTACCAATAAACATAGGAAAGAGCAATGCTTGGATGGGTATTAAAAACTAGGAAGTGACAACACTAGGATTTCTGGAAGACAGGAGATAAGAACAATGTCTTCCATCTGACCGAGAAGGTAAACAGACTGCTGTCAGCTTGAGATACTGGCAATTATTCTGGGAGAAGTGTCTGCAAATCACTTAATGCAGGATTCCTGAAGCTCAGTTTCCCTTTAAGTAATCTTGTAACTTTACCTTAAGTATTTGGGAGTAAGTCCAGTTGAACTCAGTGAGACATTTCAGAATCAGGTTGAAAGTGTACATATTTATTTTTCTCTTCATATATTTCTGTTAGTTTGCTTCCTAATGAATGGGCATTATTTCAATTCTAATTTCATTTTATTAGATTACCTTATTTTGCAGTTTTGTGGGCCTTTGTTGCTTTGCATATAAGGTGTGAAACGCACTGTTTTCAGTATGAATTCTGTACAATGTTTTCCTTAACAAAAGAAATTTGATACTTAATGCTTAGCTCTAGATCTTTTCTCTTGCTTCTAAAGTAGGGGTGGGCAGGAAATAGATCAGAGTAGACTTCTGAAAATTTGCACTATAATGATGGTATTTTTGGTTCCTGGTTGTTTGTATAGCAACAAATAAGAAACATTATTGAAAACTGTCAGAATTTTTCAATAGGAGTCAGAAAAAAATGACTTCAGCTACTTGCTTTCAAGGCAAATTTCCGGGAGCCATCCTTTTCATTTCCTCTTCACTCTTTAATTGACTATTCTGAGATTTATTGCTTTTGTGCTCCATTCTTTTATAGCAGTAACATACTTCCCCAATACTTTCCCCAGGTTCCAGTTAATCTTTACAGGATGGGTGATAGCTGCTATTTGTGCTTACCCAAGTCATAAACCTCATCTGACCTGTAGAGACTTGTATTCTTTTCCTTGTGTTTGTAAATCAAACCTGCTGCATTTGTCTGGTACGTCATTCACGGCTTCTTGAGAATGAAAAGGAGACTTCTCAGTGTCAAAGTTTTCTGTGTAAGCCTCAATATATTCAGTGAAGATGAAGAAAAAGGTGTTGAAGGCTCTAGCAAGCCTTTGGTGCAAAGAGGGAGGCAATTAATCTGTAGTCAGAATTAATTCAGACTTTATTTTTTTATGCTCACATACGCCTAACAGATATTAATATATCGGTCTAAGATTTTATGAATGCCCCAACAGCTGAATTTGGAAGAAGCTTGATTTTTAATATTCTTTGGCTTCAGATATTCATATTGTCATGGAATATTTCAGAAAGTATGAGTTAAGACGTTTTGCTCTCTTCCTCTGTATACATTACAATCACCAGCCATCTCCCAGAGCTATTACGGAGCACAATATTGGTGAGTGTCTGCAAACAGCTGTATGTTGTGTTGCTCTGTAAAGCTTTCATTCTAACTGGAGCCGAAGGACTCGAGCTGAAATTTATTCTGCCTCTTCTGCTGTTAACACAACTGGATGGCCTCTCTAAGTGAGTGCTGTTTCTTCCATAATAGAATGTATGAATGCAAAGTGGCTTTCTTAGTTTCTGTCAGAAGAATTCTCTATTTAAACAACGGGTCAACAAATCCCTCCATTTAAACAGGATTAACTGTACTTTCTTTCACTGAAGAATTGCCACTTGAGGATCAAATCAGTTTCTTAAGAGAGAAGTAGAGAAATAGTTGCTGTTTGGCAGTTCTCCAAGGCAAGTAGTACCCCGCTGCCTTGTAATCAATGTTTCCTCACTGTAAAGGCAATTGATTAATCATGCAATTGGAGACTCGGGCGAGGGGAGGGAGAAAGAAAAAAACTGGACTTCCTATAAAACCATGTTTGGAGTAGAGTGGGAATGACTAGAAGGTAGATCAGAGCAGATTTCTGGGTATTTGCATTATATTGTAGGTGTTTCTGCCTCCTAATTTTCTCTCTATAGAAACAGCTAAGAAGCTTTGCTGAAAAAGAATACTTGTGGGAAAAACCAAGAGCATAATTGCATGTGAAAGGATTTGTGAGATTGGTTCTGGGGGTGATCACAAATTCTTGGGCCGAGCATATGCTTTGCAGCTCCTTGTTTTTAATGCTGAGCATTTGTCCCACCAATTTGAGTTCCAAGTTTTGCAGCAGATTCAGGTTGGAAGGATTTGGGATTCCCTCTGTCTCTCATACATACATGCAAGGCATCCAAGCCTGAAGTGCGTGCCCACTGCTACTCTTAGAAAGGGGAAGTGACTCATAACCATTCCTTATTGTCCTATCTTCTGCCAACTTGAAAATAGAGAAATGTTTCTCAGTAAAAGAAGAGATCCCATGGCTATTTGTGATTTAGAATCTGAAGCACCATTAACAGCATCAGGGCCATTCTGATACAATGATGAGAAGAGTATATTTTATTCCCTAAATAACTGCTTTGCTTGCCAGTAGTCAGGTGCCCTGACTTCCAAAGCATTTCCGGATCTCCTCGGCTGACTGGGGTTGGAATGCAAGGTGGAGACAGAGTCATATTCAGAGGCATGAATCTTCTAGATTTCTGAAACCCTTTGGTACAAAAACACGTGTCCTGTTTTTAGAGATAGCGTTCACTTGAAAGGAATTTGGCTTTCTCAGATCTACTATCTTCTTTCTCCTTTCTTTTCTCCTGTAATATAGCTAAGTATCGCCACAAAAAAAGTAAATATAATTCCTATTGCAGGTAGAATATTATTATATTTTTGTGAGCTACTTTGAGATTATAAAAAAGACAGAAATATAAAGAAATGGAACACACTGGATGCTGCTGGTTTATGAAATAGAGGTAACGTGACATTACACAATGAATCTGAAGATTGGACATTTTCGTCAGATTTTTATGTTATCTTTCTGTTTAGCTGTTGTGTAGAAGTGTGTGTGTTATTAATAATTATTTGTTTGATTTACATTTTTCTTTCTGCCCCAAAGGCGTAAAGATAACCAAAAAGCATTAAATAAAAGTATCATTAGAACATATGAAATGACCACAAATTGCATATATTGCTATGTATAGCTAAAGATCGAGTTTCTTCTTGTGCGTATGAACATGGTAAAATTAATAAATGATATACTGTATCCATATTTTTCTCCACACTTTGTAATTTTTAATCAGAGAATTGCATCACAAATCTTCAGAGAAGTATAATTTTCATAGGATAACTAATTTTTAATTCATATATTGGTCTGAAAATAGAAATTTAATTATGTTACTTATTTATTCAGCACAGTGGATGCATTTCCTGATAATATGCACACTCATAGGCTCAGTTTGGTTGCATTCAGTTATTGTACCCAGTTAGCTGTAGAAGAATATACTGTATGACATACTGTAAATTGGAAAATATTTTGCAAGGCCGCTTTGTATGAATGCTTTTCCGTATCCTGATCTTTCTAGACTTTTCTCTAAGGTAACGCCAATTATTTCCTTCCTGCAGGCGCAGCTAGCAGCAGCTCTGAATGTTCCTGTGGCCGCAACCATTTCACCTGTGCTGTTAGTGCCTTTGGTGAATGCACCTGTATCCCTGCTCAGTGGCAGTGCGATGGCGACAATGACTGTGGGGATCACAGTGATGAAGATGGCTGCAGTAAGAAAATAATCCATGATTTAGGAGGGAGGGATTGAGGCTGAAGAAGACTTCCAAATGTTTTTATGCTTTTGTATTTGGTACTTAAAAAAAGGCACGTGGCTTATTTTTCCTAAAGGGTCACTTTAAGTCTATTATTAGAGTCCAGAAGATGAATGCATGTTGCTAAGTTATGAAATGCTGAAACCCGTCCACTCTCCAACCACTTTCTTTGACCTTCTTGGGAGCTAGGAGAGGCAGGGTTTTGCTACATCCTCTTGTGTGCCCCTCAGATAGAGCTAACAGAACTAAAATAGAGTTTGCATTTTGTGTGTTTGTGTGTGTTGCATTACTTTAGGACCTAATAGGGACTCACCTCCACTATCATATAATTATGAAATAAGTGTAAGTTGTGAAGTCAACTCTGATCTGTTACATATTCTGGGATCATCCCTCGCTGACTGGCAGTTGCAGACAATTTACAACTGCAGCTGGTGGTAGAAGAAAGTATGGCTGATAGATATCTTGGAGACTTTTAAGTACACTCATAAGTTGGGAATGAGGAAGATTGGGAGAGGAGACAAAGCGGATTGGAGACAGAGGAAGGACATAGTGGGAAGCATGGCCACAGGAGAGTCAGGAAGGAGACAGTATTCAGCATTTCTACTGCTGTGATACCTTCTGAAAGAAGCCAGTAGTGGTGGCAGATCTTGGATGCTAATTTTCTTTGTCATTTATGCAATTATTTCTATGGTCACTTGTGTAGGATTGTCTGACAACTGATTTTGCATGTGAACTCCCCAAAAAAACTGAAATGGGGGCCAAGCAGTATGTATACCTGTGAACCTATACCATATTAAACTGAAGAGCAACCTCTTTCCCAAGTTTTCTCCAAATGCATATTTTTATTTTGTAAAACAACAACACATAAAGAGGAAGGAGCATTATGCATGTCATCTTGAGTTGTACAAAATAAAGTTGGGGTATAAATCAAATGAAGTTTCTCTTAGGTTAGGCTCAGCTCCTAATGGCTACCCAAGTACATCCATGTTGCTTTCTTAGCAAAAATTTAGAAGTTATTTGCTACTGACTCTTTAAAGGATTTTTTTTAAAAAAAGCTTAGTCCAAACCACAGCCTTGGGATTTCCAAGTTTCTCCCATCTAAATGAATTTTAGGAAAGTAGAAAAATGAGGGTTTCCCTTAGAGACTCTCTTTTGGAGTAATTGTAGTTCCTAGATTTGACATTTACAAATAAACCATCCACCTGCTAAAGAACCTTCATTACGGTGAATGCAAAGAAAAGTGGGATATCCTCTTTGTTATAGTTTTACTACAATGACAGTATCCTTTCCTTTCCTTTCCTTTCCTTTCCTTTCCTTTCCTTTCCTTTCCTTTTTCCTTTCCTTTCCTTTCCTTTCCTTTCCTTTCCTTTCCTTTCCTTATCAGTCTTTTGTAAATCTTATCTAGTGAAGAGAGTTGTAAACCTCAAGTGTTTGCATGTTTTTAGTGACCTTTTCTTAGGCCTGATCATTTTTTTAAATAACCAGCAGGTCTGTGCATGCTTCATATTTGATTTCAAAGAGAATGATGCAGTGTTTGTACCCACATGTTCTCTGAAGCTCCATTCTGGAATCAAATATGAAGCACTGCAGAGCTGTAATAACTAAGAGAGGATATTTTGCTTTTTAAAACAGTTTTTGTGATCCTTTTTTTAAAATGGAAATGATAATTGTATATAATGTTTAGGTTACTGGAAGAATTGGACTTGTCCTAGCCTTAGATAAGAAATAAGGACCATTGAAGCAGTAGGGCTGTAACCCTGCCTGTTTCAGTGATCTTATTCATATGTAATGCTTTATGCTATGACTTGTTCGTCCCTATTTTGTTTACCAGACACAACTGCTAAGTTCACAAGTTGTGCTAAGCTAGGAATTGGTAGGTTATGAATGTGACCTCCAGCCTCCTATACGTAGCTTCTAGAGCACTGCACAATGAGCTCAGCTGAAAATTCTAGCTTTTTAAAAATGCATTGGAGGGGTAATTTGTTGGAATTTAAGGGGCAAAATTATTGTCTTAACAGTACTTGCAGAGCTGTTAGAATGCTTACTTCACTTCTTAAAAACTGTACATACACACACAAATTTGACCTGATTTTTCCAGGTTTTTGGGGGGGGGGTTAAGGAGAAAAAAATGGGTATAGCCACTGTAACCCTAAGATTAGGATTTCTGTTTGGTCTCTTTAAAACCCTGAATCTTCCCCACTTCCTGCCTCAAAAAGATAGCCTTTCCCACTATTCTTATTTATTTATTTATTTTATTTAAAAGATTTATATGGCCGCCCATCTTGAACAACTCTGGGTGGTTCACAACAATAAAACCACTAACTATAAAACAATTATAAAACAGTAAAAAAATAAAACAAAAACCCTGTGCCTTAATCATCCCCTTGGGATGCCCTGCAGCAAGCTCCAGTTGTCTAAAATTGGAAAATTTTAGACTGACAGTTTTAACAGTTATGGGGAAGCTCCATGCAAACTGAGGAGACAGACAGAGCTTTGCAGAGCTTACGATGCTTGAAATAGAAAAGGATACAGAAGAGCTTGAGGGGAAATTTCATGCTCAGATCAGATTACAGCAATTGTACATGGGCAAAATAGAATTATCTTTTCCAGAAGGCATATAAGGCAAAGAAAAAGAACAAACTGAAATAAGAAAATTGAAGTCAACAAAGTTCCTTGTATCTGCTTCACAATATACCTCTGCATTTTGCCAACACTTCCCACCCCTGGATCAGCTTGATTTTCTCTTGAGATGTTTTCTTCCGCCACTCAGGTTCAAGTTATGGTTCAAATAACTGACTTGCTTTTTAAGACCAGGGATGGGTGGGTGAGGTTCAGTAAAGAGAAGGAACAAGCCCACTCTTTTATGTAAAAGGTGTTAGGGGAAAACAGTACATTGAATTTGGAGGAGCAAAGAGAGGGCAAGGAAATTACATTGGAAAGAATATACATAATTATGTAAACCAACAACTAACTTTATGGAAGGACTATGTAGAAGTAAATGAGCCAGGAGGATTCTCAGACACAAAGGCAGGAAGCACACTGCTGGACATGGTGTTATACATTTGATGGTATCACTTCATTTTCACTTTTGGTGGCTCCCAGCCAGTTCCCTGTTGTGTTTTTAGTACAATCTCTTTAAGTGCTGCTATATAAGATTCACCTAGCTGTGCTTTCTTTAATGAACCTTAAATTCTGTTTCCTCTAGTGATTCTTTAAAACCCTATATGTAGCTCTCTACTAATCTCAGCCACAGCAAAACACCTCATTTGCAGTGCTTGGTTTCTCTGATAAATCCTCTTGCGGGTCTCCTGTAAGAAATGCTACTTCCTACTAGAGAGAAACTGCTCTATATTGGTCTACTTTTCTGCAGCTGCCAGTCCTAAATTGAGGTGGCATCCATCTTTGTGTTTAGAAATTAAGATTCCTCCATCCTTGGGTTTAGATTCATCATTGCTACACAATGGATTAATGAATGTGGTGGCCACTTGCATAACCTCTTCAAAGCTGGAAAGGAGAATGATAGCATGACAGAGAGAAATTAATTAGATGTGCTAATAGGTGAACTAGGAAAGGAAAGATATGTATAGAAAAGTAGGGGGTAGGAAATAATCTTATACTTGGCAGCCTTTGTATTTGAGGGCTTTTTTGGCAACCAGTCCTCAAAAATCTGGAATGGCAGTGAACTAGCTCCAAACACTTTAATAAGTAGAGATTTTGTAAATAATAATTTTGGGGTTTCCCCAACAGAAGAAGACAAGAACAATAGTAAACATGTAACAAGTTCAGTCTTGCACATTGGGTGTTGCAAGTAATTCTTTGATGGAATTTCAAGCATGAGCCTTTGCCTAAATTATGAGGAAACCTTGCCTACTAGACAGACCTTCCAGAAACTGGAATTAGCACTAGATAGTCTATTAAAAGGAGATTTCTCACTGATTGGAGACATTCATTATATATGCCTTATGGTCCCTATGTGACTCTGACATATAAATGGAAATTCAGTGTCCTGGGTGGTACTTGGCATGACGTCTAGACTATTTAAAGAATAAAAATATTGGAGTGAGCAACCAACAGTATATAATGATTATCTGAGAACAAGCCCCATTGAATAGGACTTACTTCTGAGTAAAAGATTAAATTATTAGATGTTGGTTTTGATTGTTGAATGTCATGATCAATTCCCTGATTTACTTACTCTTTGAATTTAGCATTTGTTT
The DNA here is from genome assembly GCA_030867105.1 of Liasis olivaceus. Taxonomy (NCBI): domain Eukaryota; kingdom Metazoa; phylum Chordata; class Lepidosauria; order Squamata; family Pythonidae; genus Liasis; species Liasis olivaceus. The sequence continues at coordinate 69,870,810 of CM061349.1, forward strand.
TCTCCTGGCATCTTCTTCTGCCAGTCTTACTTCCTTGAAGTCTTGTTCTCATTTATTTAACTTCCTTGCTTCAGAGTGTCTGATTTCCTAGAGTCATCCCCTGTCTTGAGGGAGAATTACCGTATTTTTCCGTCAATAAGACGTCCCTATGTACAAGACGACCCCCATTTTTCCAACCCAAAATTAAGAAATCAATATTTTAAAGATAGTGCAGAACACATTTTTATATAGTAATTAGTTAACATTGACCTGATACACTCGGTGGGAGGAGGTCCAAGCCGTCTCTCTGCAGCTCTGTTTCCATGCTCTTTTGCATAACTGATTACATTCAAGCACAAGTGAAACTGCCGATAGCTTCTCTCTGCAAACAGCCTTCTCTAATTGGTTTGTTCAGCATCAGCTGACGTCAGTTACATAAGGCTCGTGATTGGAGGAAGTCTGTTTGGGAGACAAGCTATTTCACTCGTGATTGGAAGCTAGCAATAGGAGGAAGCCTGCCTGCAGAGACAAGGTATGGGCAGTTTTGCCACCGCGCGGTTCTCTCCTCGGCTGACTTCCTTGAATAAGACGCCCTTCAATTTTTAGGGTAAGGATTTTAGAAAAAAGTATCGTCTTATAGTCGGAAAAATACGGTATATTTATCACTGAAGTGAAAATACAGGTTTATTTGTTAGTAGTGGAGATTTCAGTTGATAGCAAATGTAGCTTTTTCTCTCTTTGCTTAACTTCCCAATGAACTGCTTTATTTGGTTACTTTACAAACACAATTATTGCCTTTATAGCAGTCTTCCTGAGACCTATCAGCGCAGATAGGTTTTGGCAGTCTCATGTCCAAAGTCAGCCTGCACTCAGTTGCTGTCTGTCTCCTAAGTCTCTCACCTAAGTTGAGAGCAGAAGAACACTGAATTGACTTCTGCTTTCAGGAAATATGTCTCCTTATTTTTCATATGTCTCCTAAATCTCCTTTTTTTCCCTCATTAGTAATTCAAAAGTAGTCTGTTTATATGTCAAGAATCACTACACATGTCCCACTTATATGGTATTAGACTTCATATGCACATTTTTGCAGTTCATTTATGTTTTCTATTCTGACAAGGGTGGTAATGTAAACAGGACTTTTTAGAATTCCCATTTAAAGCCTTCTCTTATCTAGGAATGCCATATATGGGCTGTTAAAATATGGATGACCACTAAATGGCAGCACAGAGCTAGAGATAACTTTTAATTTTTTACTCCTATCTAATGGTCATTCAAATTCTTGCAAGCCAGGTAAGCTATGTCAACTTTATCTCCTCCCTAATCCCCCCAAAAGGAGACTTCTGATTAAATGAGTGCTTTAAAATAGGAATTTAATTTTGTTAGATTGGAAAAGATCTTACATGCAGAGAGATCCTTCAGAAGTCCTTCATATCAGCGGGATGCAGTGGAGAGGAAATGAAGGAGACTGAAGCCTGCTCTTAGAGTCTCATCAAGTAGAATCATATAGGGCAAAATAACAGCTGAATATTCCCAGGATCACATGCATATACTATGTAAGTGGATGTGGTGTTTAATTTGATCAGCGTTGGTTAGTCAGGTTTATAAATTTGGTAAAGCTTTCTTACAGAAGCCAGAAATATCAGAAGGAGGATGGGTGTTCTGAAAGAGTGTGACATTTGCAAAGTCTGTAAAGAGACTTTTGATCTTAGTGGGGGGCCTTGGAAGCCTTTTTCCTGAATAATGGCTATTCAGGCACACGGCCCAGGTTTCCTAGTGCTGTGATAAAATTTCTGAGCATAGCTGAGTTGAGTCATGTTCTCCATTAAATAGGGAGGTCACTATGTGTTCAGCAAACACATGAAGCAAATATTTACTTGTCTGTTGACTGAATTACGTCCTTCCCAGTACTGTAAGCATGTATTCTCAAACTCTGCTTATCCGGAAGACAATTCTGTATGTGGATCTTGACACAAAATACTAGGAGGTTCTTCCCTATCATTTAGACCGGTCTTGCTGTCATGCACCTTCCAAATGTGTTGATGGCCGGGAATGATGGGAAATACAATCTAACTCATTTGGACTTGTCAATGCAGGTGGGGGAAAGGGAAAAGAAAGGTTTTCACACCCATCATCTTTGTTTCAAGATTTGTCTAAGGTATTCGCAAAAGATAAATGTGATTTTGGTGACAGTCTAGTGAGAAAAATTGGTGTGAAATTTGCTTTTACTCCTAGACATTTTTTTTTCTGACATTTTTTCTGACATTTTTTCCTCCTAGATATTTTTTCATTTTTTTAATAATCATAGGAGATTATTATGGAAAAAAAATCTGGTCAGACTCTCTTAAGAGTTAAGGACTAGTACCCTAACTAAAGGCATTGTTTTGCATGATTAGTAATGAAACTTGATTTATACTAGCTGGGGTGATAAAACTAGCTTAGTTTACTTCATATCTAAAGAAAAATATATTGAATTTTAATTTGGCTTTTTTTTTTTGTGATTCAGGAAAGTAGCAGTCGGTGTATGTGCATATCTTTACTGAGTTTTTAAAAATGCTTCAAATTTGGGTACCTGTCTGTCTTCAAGCTGGAAAAAGTATAGACACAAATGAATTATATCTACAGTACTTTCCAGGGCTTCAAATTGTCCGTGTGCTGGTATGAATGAATTCAATTTTCTCTCCAGTGAGAGTTTGGAAGTCAGTCTTAGGTTTGTGGAATTTCTATCCCTACTCTTCATCATCATATAATGATAATGTTACCTGAATTGCAGATGTAAATTTAATTTCTGGGAGCAGCAGGGGCCATGCATTCAATACTGCATTACCCCAGGTTGAACATTCACCACTCTCAATGGAGAGACAGCAAAGGGAAGAGTATAAAAGCATTTAAGATCTCTTATTGGGGGAAAATAATATTCAAAAAGCTTGTGATTCAGACTATCTAGATGGGCAAATACTGATCTTGAGTTACATCAACTTTCCCAAGCCTAGGTCCTTTTGGAAGTGTTGGGCTACATTTTCCATTAATCCAAGTTTGTATATCCAAGTCAGTTATCAGGGAACATGGGAGTTATGGCCAAAACATCTCACCCAATACTGTTTGGGGAAGACTAGGCTACACAGCGATAACTTTGTAATAGTCATCAACTTCAGACTAGTTTACCATCAAAAGTTCAGAGATGGAATGGTGCAAAAAGTATTTATTTTACTCATCCCAGCCATAGGTTTTCAGGGAAGAATTGGAAGAGGGAGTGCTATGTATGTTGCATTGAGCTCCTGGTGGAAGGGGGGAATATAAATATAATGAAATGGTAACAACAATTCAGATACAAGGAAGAATCTGTAACAGAGGACAAAGTGAGGAAAGCTGTCAAAATAAAAGTCAGTGCGTTCTGGACATAAGCTTTATTGCTCTTAATTTTTAAAACTACGTTAACTAGAAGAGGTACTGTGATTACTTATATATGCCATCTCTAAGCTTTTCAATCCATTGAAAAAAGAGTAGCTGATACTGCTACTCCTTGGTATTGCAATAGGATTTGGGGGCAAGGATATGCACTAATGACAGGTTAGTGATGATATGGACCCTAGCTACTCAGTGGCTCTTGGGCTCATTTATCAGGATTATATGTAGCTCGTATAAGTTACTATATAAACAAATTCCCAACAACTGAAATTAATTGATTGAGTTCTAAAAAAAATTGCCTTACAAAAAATTGTAAGGCATATTGGTGTTAAGTTTCCAGATCCTATATAAAAAGATGGAAATATTTGGGCAGGCCTTATTTTAAAATAATGCTTGCTTTATTCCATCTTTATGTGCACAAAACAGTGGGCTATTGTGCATGTTTCCTCTGTTTGGAAAAAAAGAGAGACTCATTCCTTTAATACCTAAGTTTGTTAAAAAATCTCAGGGGTACTAACTATAGCAACAAAATAGAATATCAAATATAATCAGTGCTAAAACAATCATTGTTATCTAAACATAACTTTGTCGCAGGGCAGAGAAGAGGGAAGAACAGCAGCTTAGCTCAGGTCTCTTCCTGATCTGTGTTATTGGTGGGACCTTTACGGTTTGTTTAACAGTAAGCATTATGTGTGTAGAATGTGATCCTTATTGTTCAGATTTTAACACCTATGAACATGCACACTAATGTAAAAGGAAGATGAAATGCAAAAAGTACAAGCAGTATTAGCTATATTAAACTTCAAATACATTTAAGACAGTATTAATTACAGTGATTATCACAAAGCAATGCACGTAAATATCCTGGCATGATAGATTAATTAATATTTGTAGGGTAATTAAAAAGCAGTAACCTCAGGACAAGTCATCGATGTTAGAACAATATTTCTGGTAGGTGTTACTGCTGCAGTTTTGTGGTAGATTAACTCTTTGAGATTGCACAGGATTCTCTTTTTGGAAAGTGTAACAAATTGGTATGCTATGAGTGGGGCTTTTCAATGTACAGAATATCCATTTTTGTGAAGGACTCATTCTGCAGAGAGCCTATTTCCACACACATATGTAACAAGATGGATTTTGTTGCTGTTGTTAGTTTTGAGTCCTAAGAAGAGCCTTGCTGGATCGGACCAATAGCCCATCTTGTCCACTGACCTGATTTTCAAGTAAACAATCTGGTGTTGGTGGAAGCCTGCAAGCAATATATAATTAAGGGAAAATGCTGCTCCTACTGCTGTTTCTGGTATTCTGGTCGTATTGCTGATCTTATCTATTGCAGGTCTTATTCTCCTTGATTCTGTTTAATTCATTTTGAAACTAAGTTGAGAACCACACCACATCTTGAGGGGGTATATTCTACCATTTAACTGGGCACAGTGAGAAGTGTTTCTTCCTGTTTATCCTGTAAAGGCTGATGCTAGTGAGGCAAGAACCAATAGTTCCCAGGCTAGAGAGAACTGTTATATAAGCATTTCTCAACCATCCAAGGCCACTAAGGAAATCACCAAATATCTGTCCACTTAGAAAGGCAGGAGGAAGAAACCAAGATTTTAAATTTTGGGGTGGGGGTGGGGGTGGGGAGAGAGAGAGAGAACGCACTCTGAATTCTTTACTCTACAGTGGGAAATCAACTGTTGTGCTCAAGACTTCATTCCTGTCTGCAACAAAGATTTAAAACTAACCAAACTGTGTCTGGAAGTCTTCTGCCAAATTTAACCAAGGGGTAAATTAAGGATTAAGTGTCTGGAGATCTGTAATTACTGTCAAGGCCAGTTGTGATGCCTCATACATTCTAATCTTTCCATCATTCAGATTCACTGGATGACACTGGGCTCTAGCGAAAAACTTATTTTGTAGACACCTTTACCATACTATACATACTTATATACACCTCTGTCATGCCTTCCTTTACTTATTTTTTTCCCCCTAAACTGAAATTGACAACAAGAAAATATGCATCATAAGAGAATGGCCCCAGCTGCTCAATTATTTTGATTGCTAGAAATAATCAATTTAGAATTATCATTAGACTGCCATTCACACCTACAAACCTGTATTCTCTAGTCTGTGTCTGTATTCCCCAATAATTTCTGAGTTAATGGGGTCTACATTGTACTAATCCTCCATTTAACTGTGCTCAGCAAAAAAGCAAAACCTTCAAGTTTGAATCCTGGTGACTACATGAACACATCCATGTAGTTTTCTTGACAACAAAATGGAAGTTGTTGGCCACTGCCTTCTTGTAAGATTTTTTTTCCCAACATCCCATTCTAGTATTGGTGTCCCTGTTGGGTAATCTCCCATTGAAGTACTAACCAGCCAGCTTCTGAGCCCAGATGAAGTTGCCCAGGCACTGCTACCTATTGAGGTGTCATTGATGTTCAAGAGAATGACACTATACTGTGACATATGAAGATTGTCCATGGAGTATGTACCCAATAATGTTTGTACTATGACCATCTCTAGATATTCTAGTAGTGCCTGATGTGGATTTACCATTTGAGGTTCCTTTGTGAGGTAATGAACAATCCACATGGAGCATTTCCTGTTAGCTGCAGCTGCTTGATGTAATTGAAACATAACCTGACTCTAGCTGTGTTGGTAGACATAGTGTTGGTTGTTCTTTGGAACGATGAAGCTTTTGATTGTCATACTAGCTGGAAATTCTGAGAATTTAGTCCCAGCATCTTTGAAGGGAATCAGATTGGTGCAAGCCTGATGGGATTTTGAGGTACAGGTGAGATTTAAGGTCAGGATTTTGCTTTAATTACAGCACCAAGATGAATGAGCCAGGTTATTATGGAACAGAAAAAAAGAGCGTCTGTATAGCTAATTGTAGGTTAAACCATTCTCACTATTGGACATGTTGACTCAGGATGGTGGAGGCTGTAGATAACTTGTCTGGAAGCATTTGGTTGATTAGTGGTTACCTAGTTTGTGCCTCAAAATATGTACAATCCCAGCCAGTATGATTAAAACGTGGCAGTGGGGTTAACCATGGTTAGCATGTTTATTTATAATTTTTTAAACCTGCTTTTCATCATTAAAACAAAACCCAAAGTAGTTTTGCAGAGATAGACTCTGGCTGCAATTCCAGGTGGTAAGAATATTGGGAAACTGGAAAGACTAACTATCCAAATGGCCATTCCTAGTCTGCAAAGAAACCAGCTTTCTTCCTGTTTATTGGGCTACTGCTGCAGATGATGACAGCTGTAAGATAGTATCAGCAGACTGGGGAGAGATGAAAGGGTTTCTCTTCGGTGCTTGCTTGTTGAGTTGAAGAAAACTCTGTTCCTTTGGAAAACACAGCTGCCAGGTATAAAATCCTTTCTTCCTCCTCCTCCTCCTCCTCCTCCTCCTCTTCTTCTTCTTCTAGGAATAGTTGACAGCCCTTGAAATCATAGACCTCAAGATTGATAATTTATTACAACCCGAAGAGGAAGCCTTTATGAATGGCATTCACCTTTCTAAGAGATTTTGTTTGTGTGAGTGTGTATGTTTTAAGATAGGAGAATGTAGATGTTGGTCTAATTCAATAGTATATACATTCTCATTGCAGAAATTACGTGTGTACATTGAAGGCCTTTCCAGATGAATAGTTTATACAGCAACAAATGTGCACATGTTGCTCAATACTTGTGCAAAAGCCACACATCTTCTCTTGTTTAATTACAAAGAAAAATTATTTTCTTCGAATTATATAAAATATACTGCATAGATTTTCCTTTTAACTTCTCCGCTTCAGTGGGAGCCCAAGCAAAGCTGTTCAGAAGAAGAGGAAGAAATTAAATGGGGTAAGATTCTCTAGCCCTTCTGAAGCATTTGCTGCAGAGACTTCTAGATCAGGACGTGAATGTTCAGGTGGCTTAGCCATATAATCAGTATGTTTAGTTTTCTTCCAGAATTTTCTCCCAAAATGCTGAAAAAGAATTTTCAGCAAGCAACCAGAAAGATTATCTTCCTTTCTAGCTTTGAGAGAGAGAGAGATGTCAATCATTTAGAAATAAGTCAAGCCCATTTTCAGTAAGGAGGTGACTATCCTGATCTGCTTAATATTTGATTGAATGAAAATGACAACAGCTTTGAAGAAGATGTAAAAGGAAGATCTGGAGTTAGAAACTAACTTTGGTGCCTTTGGATTGTATGAGCACTTAGGAGAGATGCCTTCTCATTTGGCACAGGCTGCAAGATTTGGGAAATACTGGGGAATAAAAACCTGTGGTCTGGATACTCTGGGTTTGGAGAAGATACCAGCTATCCCCCCAAAAAAAAGCACTAGGATAAGCAGAAAGATGGCAAATTGAGGATCAGGGTTTTTTTACAATCTTGTCAAGGGTTTTTAAAAATATCAAGAATCTTGGAGCCCTTCATGTGATAAATACAGTAATGTTTTGTTTCTCACTTCCATGTGTCAAGGTTACATGTGTTGTTATTCCTTTTGTGTTTTGTCTTCAGAGAAGAAAGAGTTCTACAGTATTGCATATGCAAAGCGGGAAATTTCAAAGGATGCACGAGAATAAAATAAATTTACATTTTTTAAAATGTGAAATGGGAGGAACTTCCAAAGCAATTCAGTGCGGCCTGTAGACATCCAGTGACCATGGAATGCTATTAACCAATGGATGGGGGAATTGGATAGAGCATCATGTAGGGGCACAGCAAACAGAAACATTTCAGTGGCAGCATTTTGATGCAGACCCTTTTCGTCCTCTTTGAGGTGGGGAAGACTCTAAGGATTCAGATATAAGGCTTTTCCCATTCCGTGCTTTGGAGTGCAGATCACTGAAAACTGGATATATCTGTTCCCAGTATTCTGTGGCACTATTGTTTGGAAGTGTTGAAATGGAAAATCTGACATTCCTGCTTTGTGCTCTTTTGCTGGCGCTAGAGAACTCAGAAGTTGTTTTGATATAACACAATAGGGAGAAATGAATGTATTTTCAATTTTGTTTGAAGAAGTTGACTAGTGTTCAGAGCAGAATGACGGAGGGGCAGATCTTCAGGACTGAAGTAATTAACAGATACAGAGAAGTTGCCCTTTTGTATTGCTGTATGAGTGGACAAAATAAAACATAAGTGTAGGACGTTGGCCAGAGCCTATGTTCCTACTTTGAAAATTCATGCCTTTTTTAATCCACCACAATTTCAAATGATCACTATGTTGAGAGAGACTGACTGCTTCTTCCCATATAATAGGCTAAAATTGATCTGACTACTTCTATGCCTATTGGCATAACTTTCAGTAATCTCTACGACAATATTATCTGGCACAGAAAAGGGAACTTGGCTGTTCTTTTAGGATAATTTTAACTTACTTTCAGTGATATCATCAAGTTGTTATTCAGGGTAGAAACTGATTTTAAGAAGAAATAAAATTCATATTAAAGAAGTTTGAGAAGTTACTAATATGACAGTATTTCCCATCCCTTTCTACTTATGATTAATACTACTGTACTAATAATTATTACTAAATTATATATTATGACTAAATATAATGATAATTATTAGTAATACTACCGTTATGTCCTTGGCACATGCATTTAAGGTTTAAAAAGTAAATGTACTGTAACATATTGAATATTCTTAGTTGTTTCTTTTTTTCCTTCTTGCATTCCAGTGCTGCCTACTTGCTCATCTTTGGATTTTCACTGCGACAATGGCAAATGTATCCGTCGTTCATGGGTCTGTGATGGAGACAATGATTGCGAGGATGATTCTGATGAGCAGGACTGCCGTACGTTAAATGCAGAATCGTTTTGTGGGAGCAAACAGAATGCCACTGGTGGATCTGTAGCTGGCATTTGTAGATGGTTAAGCAGTAGAGTAGCTTTCAGAATAGATGGTGTATCTTCGATACGTGGGTTTTGCTCCAATCCCAGTAATTTAGACATTGTGGTCTTCCCTGGTGTACTGCAAAACTTGACTTTTGGTAGGTGGGACACACTTCTTCAAACTCTTGAAAGTTGTATTCTTGTGCTGCCTTTCACCTAATTAGTGAGTTCCAACCACAGGTGTGTATCTCTTATCAAAAGATGTTTTGAAACTTGCATTACACTGAGATCAAGCTTTTATAAATCTGATACATTTCCTGTGCTATTTATTCAGTACGTTTACCAACAGTTGTATTCTCAATGACATGGACTATTTATTAATGTATTTTCTTGTTTCATTTTAGTTTTTAAATAGTCTTACAATCTGTTCAGAGAACTCAAATGAGCAGATTAAATTTACAGTATAATGAAGAAGTAAATTAATAGGTATTCCCAAAATGTCTGGCAATATACAGACTTCTGTTGGCTAAGCAAACCACAATGTTGAGTTTGACATGTTTTCTTTTTATGGGTTGTGTTCCTACAGCTCCACGAGAATGTGAGGAGGATGAGTTCTCATGTCAGAATGGATACTGCATACGCAGCCTATGGCACTGCGATGGTGACAATGACTGTGGAGACAACAGCGATGAGCAGTGTGGTTAGTAACCTGGTTGTGATAGGTCCAAGATCTAGCATTTTGGATCGCAAATTACATGAGAAAAATGTTTGCAGCACAGATGATTAGAAAAGAGTTTGCATGGGTTTTAGTTATAACATGGTAGGCTGAAGATCATCTATTTCCCTGTTCTTATATGAAGACTATGATGCGATCCGTGCAAGAGGCTAATTACAGTTCTCAGACCCAAGGCGAAAGCCCAGCTTGCAGCTGAAGCAACAAGATGGTGATGTCACTGTAGTGGCCAAGATTTGAGGGGGAGAGATTTGTTGTAGTATGCCTAAAAGATACATTTTTAATTCCTTTCCCATTCTTGATCATTTGAAACTGCAGTTTTGTGTTGCAGTTTCTACGGGCTTTGAGGGCTATGGGAAAAAACAAAATTAGGATATATCTAGGCTGCAGGCTCAGAGGAAAAAGTTGAGATATTTAGCTTGCTGGGCTGAGAAATTGGGGAGTTTGGAGGTTGTGTTGTGTCTCTTCCATACCACATCAAACTATATTGTAGCACAACCTCAGTTTACCTAGGCCTTTGTAAAAATCCACACTAAGCTAACAGTAAGTTTTCTGTGCAATTGCCATATTGGAAGATTTGGGAATGAGATAGATTTTAAAGAACTTTCGCTTGCAGCTGTGTGAGCTGATAGGAAGGAAGGGAGGAAGGAAGGGAGGAAGGAAATGAGCTTTCCCATAAACTATTCTTTCCGTTGCAGATATGAGGAAGTGTTCAGACAAAGAGTTCCGGTGCAGTGACAGTAGCTGCATAGCTGAGCACTGGTTCTGTGATGGTGATACGGACTGCAAGGATGGCTCCGATGAAGAGAACTGCCGTAAGGGCTCTCCCTTTCTTGTTGCCTCTCACGGCTAAGCTCCGTGTTTTGCTTCTGTGAATATGTGCCAGTGTTTTCTTTCATTATGTAAGCACCTACTGTGCCTTAGCCTTGCCGTGTGGGATTAAAAAAATTTAGCCTAGTAATGCAAATCTCTGCAGGCATTTTGCCAAAATCTCACTTCTCCGACAAAAGCACTACTTGCAATGACATCACCCTCCCTTCGTTTGATAAAAGCATCTGCTTCTAAGCTTTGAAATGATCATGAGTATCAGTTACTACAGCTGTTAATGCTGTTCTTTTATTTCTCTCTTTCAAGAGTAACATCTTTTCCCACAGTAATGCTTTTTTAGATTGATTTTGGTAAATGGAAGAAGTTATATCGGGATGGAAAACTCTTACAGATTTTTCATTGCAGAATCCCCGCTAAAAAGTTCAAGAATTTTAAATCCCGTTTTAAAAAGAAACCTACATCATTTTCAGTTGTGATTTTTCTTATCTATTTATTTAAGAAGTTATTTATCACACACTCTGATTTACATTAGGGTTGCTTAAATACATTTAATGTTGTTTAATTGTTGTAAAATCAATACTTTTCTCATGTAACTGTTATGATGCAATAGTTTGACATGGCAAACAAATGTTATTTTAACACAAGACTGTTTTTAACAGGCTTCAGTAACTTTGCACTTTAGCATCAGTTTTGATTACTTTTACTGTGTATCGATGAGAATCAGTATATATATCAACTGAGAGGTATATTTTATTCTGCTTTGTTGGCATGTTATAGACTTATCTCTATTTGTTTCTAAGTTTTGTCTTATATAGAAGGTTTCTGACACTAAGTAAAAGCTACAGTTTGACAATTTCTAGATAATCAAGTAAGTGGAGGAATGGGGAGGGTTCCAAGAACAGAAAATTAGGAGCTGGCGGATTTTATGATTTTGTTACCGATAGGAGAGTCCAGGTGTTGGAAGTCTAATCAAGGAGGCAAGGATGAAAGAAATTTGTAATGTTTTGGTCTAACAATCCATCAATATAGTGTCACTTTTAATTGGTAGGCCCTAGGATGTAATGAACAACCAATGAATATAGAAAAAAAACAGCAACCAGTAAATTTGGGCAGTGGAGGGAGGAGGAGAACAGATGCACAGTAGCCAATCTTTTATCACTAAGTGATAAAAGAGTGAATGAAAGTGATGATACAGATAAAAGACAAAATTCCTCTTGGATGACTGGGGACAGATTCCTGAATTCCTTCTAACTCTAACCTTTTAGCTGCCTTCCCAAGATGGGGAAACAGGCTATTCTATTCTTTGATGTTGCTTAGGTGATAGGAAAAAAATCCTCTTTAGAGCTTGTTCATTTCTGAACTTTTCTAACTTTTGGAACTGAACTCTTGGCATTTTTATTTGACCCTGAACACTGTCAAAATATTTTGAGTCCTTTGGGATGATAGATAGTGTTTTCCTTTATGCTTAAATATTTGGAATGCTAAAGTATCCTTATACTTGAAGCCGGGTTAGCAAGGATTGGAATGTTATATACTTTTTCCTGATCTATACTAATATTCATTTTACCATTGATTATTTTTATTTGTTTTTTATTTACTGTTTATTATGAGTTTATGTAGTTGCACTGGAATTGCTTCATTTGATCCATGATTCTATTATTCATATATTTTTTCTTTAAATGTATGTTTGTTTTTTTTAATTGTGCTTCCATTATTTTTCTGTTGCTGGTCACAAGTTTGCTCATTGTTTGTTCCAGTTTGCCCGTTCATATTTTAAATTTATTTTCCTTTTAGAGGAAATAAAGACTTCCTTTAGTGAAGTCTTGATTTGGTAGTCATCTTCCATCAACTGAGGTGGAGCAACTTAGGATAAAAGATAAAAGAACTTAGATTTCAGATGGTAGTCCTGGAGGTAATTTAGGTGTAAAACACCCAAGATTTTATGTGTGATAATGAGTGTCTTAAATGGGGCCTAGGAAGCAGTTGACCGTATCACAATTTCCATTCATATTCTTAATCCAAAACCATGCAGAAACAGAGTTATGTTGGAAATAATATTTTGTTCAAAGGAGAGGAAATAGGAACAAAGTACTCTGCAAGCATTTTCATATTGGAACTATCTTGTGAAGGCTATTATGTTTTTTTGTTTTGTTTTGTAGCCATGCAGTATCTTCAGGTAGAGTAAGAGAGTTCTCTTTGTTTTCTGATTATTAGGACTTTGAACCAGACCTTGAGTCTGCTTAATGAAGTGGCTATAATAAAGTAAATGATGAGAGAGGACATTGTTCAATTTAGGCAACCCCCACCCAACATCGGAGGAAGTTATTTTGATGGATGACTTCCAGGACTCTTTGTTGCCTCTCCCACAGTCTGGATGCACTTGAACCATCCATTTCAAACACCCCTTTACTTATTTTTTAAATATTTGTTGCAAGAATATTAGGGAAGCCAGCTCCAGCCTTTGTGAATTGCTCCCTTTACAGATCACCTCACATTTTTACTGGGTTTTCTCTTTCTGCCCTTCCTTCCATGTCTGAGAAGTAACTGGATTCTCAGCAGACAGGCGAACTCTCCTCCTCCCCCACTCATGTCTCAAGGGCATTTTTCATAATATGTTCTAGATAGGAGGAAACTTCAAAAGGTTTGGAGAGGGAGGACAATAAAAGCGTCCAGCTCCTGAAGGGCAAGGGTGGGGAATACTGGGGTGAGGGTGGGGTGGGAAAGACAATCTTCACAGATAATGAGAGCTGGCAAACAGCCAGAGCTATAAAGATTTCAGAGCCAGGAAAGTCTTGGAGAGGAAGCCAATTTCACTCTACCCTTTCCATTGGCTGTACTTTTTCTGTTGGTTATTAAAATATGTATTTTCTTCATTTTTCTAGCTGTGTTAGGGGCATGGGTTTAGTGAGATTAACAGGCTCTTATAGTTCTATATATTTCTAAAAGTCTAATGCTTCCTTCAAAAAAAACAAAACCCCACAGAAACAAATTAGGAATTTTCCCTCAATTTAAACCAGCCTTCTCCAACATCGTGCTCTCTACATATGCTGGACTATTATTACAATTACTGTCAGTTTGATGTATATCCCATAGTTCTAACTAGAGGGCACTCAAGGTAGCTAATAACTCCTAGAGTTCTGATTTCAGATGTACTTTACCACCTCTTGTGCTCTTCTCTGTCCCCTGCTTCTTACTGTTTGTAATTGAAAGCAGATGCAGAGCCAGAAAGCTGTTGGAGTCATTTGTACCTGAATGTTTTTGCTGGGGTTATACTGCTTGGACATCCTTCCAAAGCCTCCTTTCTGTTGCAGTATTGATTTTTCAAAACCTTGAATCTTGTCGTCTGTTGATGTTTGACAATCCAACATTGAGAATTCTGTTCTCTGGGCTTAATTGCCTTGGAGAAAGGGTAAATCGTTTGTCTTAAACTATACTGAGTTTTGCATTCATGTTATATGCGCTGAGGAGAGAGAGAGAGGGAGGGGGGGGAGGGAGAGAGAGAGAGAGAGAGAGAGAGAGATGTTTGTCCTGGCATCATTGTGAGATAAACGGTACTATTCAAAGGCTTGCCACAGCGGTTCATGGTGACTTCTGCTTAAAAGCACTGGTAGAATGAAATCCTCAAATGAACAGTTCCTCTGTTCAATCATACAACTTGGCTAATTGCAAACCTTTACATAGTCATCTCCAGAGATAGAGAAAATTATAGCTCTGTAATGCCTGGAAGCTATCTTGGAGGTTAGCTTGCTGTTTAGGCTTTGGTAGAACACCATGCCCTCATTCTCTTGAACACAAGAAAAGCCATTGGAATGCTTGTGGTCAGTCACAAATGAGTCTTCACATTAGAGTGCATACATAATAATTGCAATAAACATATAATAAAATCAGAGGTGGAATTGAATATGTGTTAAATCTACTGACGTGTGCTATTTTTGTGTTTATTATGAAAGTGCCTATGTAGATTTGCTCAGTGGATTTTGATACTGTCCATATTCATAAAGGTGTGCATTCATATTCATAAATGCTCCTTTTCAATTGCATAATCCCTGTTGCACTTCAGTGTATAGAGAGAACCTTGTGTATGCCCCCATCAACTTTCAATGTGCTAATTCTATGCATGATGCCATCTTGATGGGTAAAACTGCCTAGTATCAGATACTGCTTGATAAGTGGCCATAGGCCACTGCCTGTTATAAACCAATCAAATGTCCTAATGGGGATATGATAAGACATAAGATCTATGCCACTCAATATAAGCAGCTTGAATATGTAAGAACTTCCTGATTTATATTCCTAGGCTGTAACATGGAGTAATCTTAAAGAATGGTGGAAAACCTTATTGCAGATGAAGCAATGAATGTTCTGTTCAAAAACCAAAATTTCTCCCAGCAGGATTTTTTTTTTTGGAGGGGAGAGGGGAAAACTTGTGCATGATGCTTACTTCTCTATCTCCTTGGCTTTCTATTTTGTGCTTCACCAGAATCACATAATAGTCCAAAGAATCTCTTGTTAACCTTACTTTTTCTTCACTCCCTTTTTAGCATCAGACGTTCCAGTAGCAACATGTAGCCTGGAGGAATTCCAGTGTGCTTATGGGCGTTGTATCCTGGACATTTACCACTGTGATGGAGATGATGACTGTGGGGATTGGTCTGATGAATCTGATTGTTGTAAGTTACTTGGGGCAAGGGCCAGCAGACTCAGATCAAATGATATAAAACCAGAAAGTGCATAAATTTGCTTCTAGGAGTTTTGTTTACCATACTGGGTTTTCTTAGAATTAAGAAGACAAGAAAGGAGTGAAGTGTGGGTTGTATAAACATTAAGGAATTGGAGGAGGATAGAAATTTAAACCTTGGGTGAGACTTTTTTTTTTTTTACTCAGCTTCTGATATCCTTGACCCAGGTTTCCAGTAAGAGTATATGAGAGAAAGTGATTGCATATCTTCAGCCATAAGTCTGCTAGCTTGATGGCTAGAGAATATTTTTTGTTAGTGATATTAAATGTTTTCAAGACATCAAATTTTGTTGCAGGTATTAGGAAATATTAGTTTGTAGACATACTTTGTGTCCCATACCAGTATCAAGTGGGTGAACAAGAAAGTTCCGACCTAAAATCCCTATATATTATAGTGTCTCCCTTTACTCATTGTTTTAGAAGGCTCAGGGCAGGCAAGATTTGGCCCCTTCCACTATTCAAGCACCCCTCTCAATTTTCTTGGATCTTTTTATAGCTATGTGCCTGGCTAAATTGGGCAGACTGCTCTCCAACTCATTTTGTCTCCAACTGTGTTCCAGATCCATTCACATTCAGTGGCTGAATCACAGAAGGGGCAGAAGAGGTCTGGATGGCTTTCTTCCCTTTGATGACAGCCCTTTCACTAAATTTGTAAGGAGGCCTAAAACTATGATTTGGCTAAAAATGGGAAAGAATCAGAGCTGGGGCTTATCAATTTCATTAAGAACCCTTTATCTCCCACCACTACCACCTATAATTTGAAAACTGATTGTTGGGCACTTTGGAAGATTATTCTGTCCACTCAACTAATATAACATTAAGGAAAGACAATAAGGTAATTACACTCTTTGTTGTCATTGAAGATTACATACATTTTTCCAAATATTTTGTTGGCATCACTTACTAATGATGGATTGACTATAGCAGAGTGTTAAACAATTTTCTTGAATTGTCAGAATAGGATATTTTACCCAGTAATTTATCAAGTAGAAAAACTTAGATTTCATAATATTTTTATTTGCAACCGAGACCTTTTCACATCAATCACACAAAATTTCTGTTGTTCATGAAAAGCATTTTTGAATTCATACTCATCCATTTGGACAAGTAAAGAGATGATCCTAAATCCTTCTAGCCATAGAGCTGGCACATAAGAGCCTCTCCTGGCTTGGATGGGGAAGCAGTCCATCTATTGCTGCTAGAGGATGACCAAGAAGACTTTGGGAAATAGTTGAATTTGCTGTATAGAATCATAGAATCATAGGATTGGAGATCTTCTAGTCCAACCCCCTGCCTAAGGCAGGAGTCCTCAGACCATCTTGGACAAATGGTTGTCCAATCTTTTCTTGAAAACCCCCAGCAATACAGTACCCACAACTCTGGGAGGCAAGCTGTTCCGCTACTTAATAGTTCTCACTGTCAGGAAATTCCTCCTTATTTCCACTTTGGATCTCCCTCTGACAAGCTTCCACCTATTGCTTCTTGTCCTCCTCATATGCTATGAAGAATAAATCAACGCCCTCTTCCCTGTGGTAGCCCTTCAAGTATTAGAAGACTGCTATCATGTCTCCCCTCAGTCTTTTCTTCATTAAGCTAAACATACCTAGTTCCTTTAGCCGTTCTTCATAGAATTTAGCCTCCAGACCCCTTAACATCTTTGTTGCTCTTCTCTGCACTCTTTCTAGGGCCTCAGCATCTTTTGATGATCATCCAGATGTTTATATGAAGACAACACTGAGCTTTTTCT
Source organism: Liasis olivaceus (assembly GCA_030867105.1). NCBI lineage: Eukaryota > Metazoa > Chordata > Lepidosauria > Squamata > Pythonidae > Liasis > Liasis olivaceus. The sequence continues at coordinate 69,888,068 of CM061349.1, forward strand.
GCCTATCCATTCACAAAAATTGGTTGGATGATAAGGCAGTGCCATAAGGCAGTGTCATCCAAATGTGCAGAGGAGAATGCTTGTTTGAAAAACACTTCCTGGGTATAACAATCTATGATGGATCCTGCTAGGCCCTTCCTAACCTTAACCCTGGCTAGGATTGGATTGAAGAGAGTAAGAATTGCCCTTAGGCCTGCTTGTCGAAGAGCTGCTTTCTTTACAATCTTGCTTGCTCAGTTGGAAATTAAGGGATAGATGATATGATGCTATTTAAATATTGGAACTGCAAGAAAGCAAGTTTGGTGAAGTGGTGAAGGTGCTGACCTAGAAACCAGGAGACTGAGACTTCCCTTAGGTATGAAAGCCAGCTGGGTGACTTTGGGCCGGTCATTCTCACCCATCCTATCCCACTTCACAGGGTTGTTGTTGTGGGGAAAATAGGAGGCGGGAGTATTAAGTATGTTTGTTGCCTTGAATTGACCAGTATATTATATTATATTATATTATATTATATTATATTAATTAATTTATTTCCTTCCTTCTCTCTCTCTCTCTTTCTCTTTCTGTCTGTCTCTACACACACACACACACACACACACACACGTGTATGAAGGTAGGATAAAATTATAATATACTGATCAACTCAAGACAGCAAACATACCCTATGTGTGTGTGCGCCCATAAATAAAAGGTGGGATAAAAATATAAATAAAAAGAGTCACTTGGATTGAAATGGGTGGCTACAGAAATTGCATAAATAAATAAATAAATATCAAATATTATCTATTGTGATTTGTAGCGGTGAGTAAAGCTGTGCTGTTTTCTGGTCAGATGTGCCTCATAGTAAAATTGTTAAGAAAAAGTTTGTGATGGACAACTGTCATTCCAGTGTTCAAAATAGAAGCTTTTCAGCTTTCCCTCCAGACAGCAAACTGAATCTTGTGGGCTTAATTTGGGATCAGCAGAAGGTGAATTACCACATGCTACTTTATCTCTGTAGCCTCTCACCAGCCTTGCCGCTCTGGAGAGTTCATGTGCAACAGTGGCTTGTGCATTAACGCTGGCTGGAGATGTGATGGTGACTTTGACTGCGATGACCAGTCGGATGAGAAAAACTGCAGTGAGTACCCTGGGACTTGTGAATCAGGTCCAGCCTAGGGGCAGCCAATGGGGCAATAGAAAAGCAAGTGGTGAAACCATTTTGAAATTCCTTCTCATGTTTATTTCCTCAGCTACCTCTGTGTGCACAGCTGACCAGTTCCGTTGTAAATCTGGCCGCTGTGTCCGCCTGTCTTGGCGCTGTGATGGGGAGGGTGACTGCTCTGATTATAGTGATGAGGAAGACTGTGAGGACTCAGGTAAAAACCCTGAAACTGAATGCCTTTTATTGCGCTAGTATCTGTGTTAAGCTTCGCTGTCAGTTTTGTAATTTTGAAAATTCCCCCTTCAGGAATCCCACAATGTTCCCCTGACCAGTTTCTGTGTGGAAACGGGCGCTGCATTGGCCAGCGGAAGCTGTGTAATGGTGTCAACGACTGTGGAGATGGCAGTGATGAGAGCCCTGTCCAAAACTGCCGTAAGTTCCCCCGGACTAACTTCAGTATTTATTTTATTTATTTATTAATTAATCAAATCTTTATGGCTGCCTATCTCATAAGAAGTGACTTTGGGCGGCGTACAACAATCTAATAAAACAATAAATATATAAACAATCATTACATAAAACCATTATATAGTAATTATTAAAAACATTAAAAACTACTAAAACAGAAAAGGAAAATAATAGGCAAAGGGATGTTACTAATATAGCCACCTCATTAGTTCACTTGTCCCCTGGGGTCCCCAGGCCTGCTGGTATAACCAGGTGTTGAGGGACCTTTGAAAACTGAGGAGTGATGAGGCCAATCTCATCTCTGGGGGAGAAGGTTCCACAATGCAGGCACCATAGCAGAAAAGGCCTGCTGCTGAGGGCCCGCCAAATGTAGCTCCCTAGACAACAGAACCCATAACATACTCACTCTGCTAGATTTAGTGGGACAGGTAGATGAAATTGGGGAGAGGCGGTCCCTCAAATAACCCGGTCACATGCCATGAAGGGCTTTAAAGTCAGCACCAGCACCAGTATGTGTGCTCACAATTGATGTGCAAGTTAATTCTAAAGACCGCAGGGTGTAATTGTAGGGATAGTGCTCATCAACGTATATAAGGTAAAAAAAGGAGATTCTTGATCCCATTTTCTGTGGAGATGAGCTAATCTGAGCGAGATGTACAACTGTGAAAAGAAAACTCCTCTTCTTGGATAGTGCATTCTGAAGTAGCCAGTTGTGCGTCTTTAAGTACAGCTCTCAAGAGCAAAGTTGCAAGTAAGAATATTCTGGAAGTTGGGGTAGTACTCTGAACTAACCTATGGTATTTTCGCTCCTTGCCAGTATGGGCTTGTTGCTGAGTAATCAAAGGACAAGAGGGAAGGCAAGGTGGCCATAGAGCAACTGACCTGTGTCCGTTTTCATTGGAACTGATTAAGAGTCCAATATTTTCAGGGAAGGAAAGGAATTAAGAGATCAGGGAGTGGTGGAGGACTGCTGGGAGAAAAAAAGGAGTAAAGCAACAAGGGAAGAAACTCTAGGAGAGGTGAACAGAAGATAAGAGGATCAGAAAGAGCCTTACTATTGGCCTCAGAAATATGATTTGTTTGTTTGTTTGTTTTTCAAATTTATTCACTGCCCATCTCACTCAAGAGATTTTCCTTCCTATATTATCTTATCAAACCTGAGTCTGTTCTTTCTGGGTTGTTTTTATGGACATAAGAGAGCAGACTGTTTGTGGAAGAATATGGCCTTCCAGATGTATATTTAAGAGCCAAGCTAGGCTTCAGCTAAGATATAGGAATTATTTCTTTCTTGACAAATTAGGAGCAATTCTTTGTGTGAAATATGGGATCTCTTTTTCCACTTGAGAACAGCAAAAATCTTTTTTCCCTCCTGACTACCACATTGGGCATTTTTCATAATTTGTCCTAGATAAGAGGAAAATTCTAAAAGAATGGTTGCATTACAATGACTTTCCACCTCTCATCATTTCACAGGTCCTCGAACTGGAGAGGAAAACTGTAATGTCAACAATGGGGACTGTGCCCAGAAGTGCCAGATGGTTCGTGGGATAGTACAGTGTACCTGCCACACAGGTTACAGACTTTTGGAGGATGGTAGATCATGTCACGGTAAGCATCCTCAGAATTTAGTGCCTCTGTAGGTATGGCTAGGAATGGAATTGTCCTTGCTTGGCATTAACCAAGTTTAGGGACTGTAGAATTATTTGGGACTTTTCGATTGGTATTGGCGCTTCCAAACAGTTGATCCTAGCGCTACCAATCAAAGACTCCTTATCAACTCTGTCTTAATAGTCATTTTTAAAAAAGGAAGATAGAATCGATAGAAAAATGGGGAAGACTCCAGTGGAAAGAGAATTTTCTTAATTTCTGAAAAAGTTATGATTGAAACCAGTAACTGCATATAATGGTTTTGTCTTGAAGGACCTAGAGTAGAAAATCTGCTAATCTGGCTGAATTCTTTTTTTCTTTGTTCTATGACATTCATAATACATATGAATTGTGTAGATTGATGGACTGGAGATGATGGGTTAGGTGCTTGGTTTTCTGGGTTATCTTTTTTTTTTTTTTTTTACTGTTTTGGTTTTATTATCGTTGTGAGCTGCCCAGAGTTGTGTTTTACAAGATAGGTGGCCATATAGATCTTTAAAATAAATAAATATGTACCAAAGTGTGGAATCCAAAACCAAACTCTTTATCCTTTTCTCTTTAGTTTCATACCCTTTATCCTTTTTTCATTCCAGACGTGAATGAATGCGCAGAGGAAGGTTATTGCAGTCAGGGATGCACCAACAGTGAGGGTGGTTTTCAGTGCTGGTGTGAACAAGGCTATGAGCTTCGCCCAGACAAGCGCAGCTGCAAAGCACTGGGTAAGAAAGAATCTTCAGCTTCAGGCTCTGAGGAACGTTCAGTGCTTAGAATCCATCAGCTGTGCCTGATGGAACACTGCTGGCTTAGTTCATGGCTTCAGTTTCTCCACGGTATTTAATTTTCAGTTGCTGCTTGCCTAACAGACTGATCTACTTTTCCTCAGACTGATGACTTTAGCTGGACTGGAATATAGCTTCCATTATTTCTTGACAATAAGTTTTGGGATGTGTTAACTAGATTTAATGGGAATTGTAGACCAACACTTTTGGACAGGATTAGGTTGGAAAAAGCTGGACTAGTGTTTTGTGTTGTTTTTTTCCCAAAAGCAAGCTCCTTTTGAAAATAGAAAATGTGATAATAATAGTTCTCTCTAGATATATTACTGTCATTTTGGTTGGTACTGGTACAAGGGTGAGTGATCAGTGGCCCTCTAGATGTTACCAAACTAGAACTCCCAACATTGTAGTCCAGCAGTCATTGCACAGATTTCCTATCCCTGTCCTAGTGTATCAGGTCACCTAGAAAAAAATGTGTGTTTAAACTTCAGCAAAAATTCATTTGTAAAAGGCTTTGAGGCTTCTCAGCCAAATAACAGGCATGTTGTCACGAGGTTTTTTTTGTGGAGTACAGTGCATAGGTATTCCAAACTTTCTGTCATAGAATATTCCAGCCTTGGAATGGGCTGTTTCCTGGTATTCTAGAAGTGATCTGACCGTGAACAGGTCCTTTCCTGTGCCAGGAATGTTCTATGACAGAGCTTTATACATCTCTGATATGGAATTACGTGGTTTTTGAGAAGTCATGTTATGTGAGGATGGCATTTGTACGGCTTTCCAGAAAGTTGGAAAGATCTGGCTTTTATGGATAGCCTTGCATGGATGCTGATTCCCACATTTCTAACAAACTGCTGAATAGCCAAATAAAATGCAGTGGAGGGAGCTATATAGGTATATATTCTAAACGGTGTGAGTATGCATGCAAATAATGTTTCTGTGTTTGTTTTTTATCCATGAGCTGATTCTGTGCGCCATTATAATCTCATTGGTGTCCAGCCATCCCAGTCTTCTCACTCTCTTTGCGTGTATCCTTCAGGGCCAGAACCTGTGCTGCTTTTTGCCAATCGGATTGATATCCGGCAGGTCTTACCCCACCGCTCCGAGTACACTTTGCTTCTGAACAACCTTGAAAATGCTATTGCACTGGATTTCCACCATAACAAGGAATTAGTATTCTGGTCTGATGTCACATTGGACCGCATCATGAGGGCCAATCTGAATGGTAGCAATGTGGAGGAAGTGGTATCTACAGGACTGGAGAGTCCAGGTAAATGTCTTCAGTGGCTTCAGAAGTAAAAACGGCAGGTCTGTATGTAGTAAAATTGCAAAAAATGAGCCTCCGGAGTAGCATGTGACCCCCCAAAGTCTTGCCACAGCCCTCAGAGCTCCCCCAAAGTAACCACTGAATCATACATTTTAGTGGGGATGAAGAGGAATTACATTTTTAAAAAAATCTGTTCAATCGTGTCTGATTCTTGGAGACTGCCTGGACAAGTCCCTGCAGTTTTCTTGGCAACGTTTTTCAGAAGTGGTTTGCCATTGCCTCCTTCCTAGGACTGAGCGAGAGTGACTGGCTCAAGGTCATCCAGCTGGCTTTGTGCCTAAAATGGGACGAGAACTCACAGCCTCCTGGTTTCTAGCTTGATGCTTTAATCACTATACCAAACTGGCTCTCAATTTTGAATTAAATTCAAATTAAAAATGAATTAAATACAAGTCATTTTATTATATCCTATTACACACATCACATCACCTTGCCGACAAAGATCCACATAGTCAAAGCTATGGTTTTTCCAGTAGTAATGTATGGCTGTGAGAGCTGGACCATAAAGAAGGCTGAGTGCCGAAGAATTGATGCCTTTGAACTGTGGTGCTGGAGAAGACTCTTAAGAGTCCCCTGGACTGCTAGGAGGTCAAACCAGTCAATCTTAAAGGAAATCAACCCCGATTGCTCATTGGAAGGATTGATAATGAAACTCAAGCTCAGATACTTTGGTCACCTAATGCGAAAAGAGGACTCTTTGGAAAAGACCCTGATGCTGGGAAAGATGGAAGGCAAAAGGAGAAAAGGACGGCAGAGGATGAGATGGTTAGATAGCATCACTGAAGCAATGAGCATGAAACTGAGCAAACTCAGGGAGGCAGTGAAAGATAGGAAGGCCTGGCGCAATATGGTTCATGGGGTCACGAAGAGTCGGACACGACTTAACAGCTGAACAACAACAACATTACACACATAGGATTTAATAAAATGAATTGTATTTAATTTAATCTTCAATTAAGTTTAAGTGTAAATCAAACCTATGCTAGTCTTTCTCCTATCTCCACTTGGATTTTGGAGTGCACCAAGCCATCCAAAAATTAAGTGTGGCCCATGGCCTAAAAATATATATGTATATATTGTGGTATGCTATAATGGATTGGGAGTTGGGCATAATGGATATTTCAAATAGTAACCTAAATATTTTAGTGATTTATGTGACCTTGTATAAGAACCTTGTTTCCATATTTCTTTTATGGATCAGGATAGCCTTAGCCACAACTCAGTGGGACTATTTTTGCACAACCATTACTTATCACAGGCTTCCTTCCTCTGGGTCCTAGGTGGGCTGGCCATTGACTGGATCCATGACAAGTTATATTGGACAGACTCTGGGACATCTCGCATTGAAGTGGCAAATTTGGATGGAACGCATAGGAAGGTGCTTCTTTGGAAGAACCTAGAAAAACCTCGTGCAATTGCTCTTCACCCCATGGAGGGGTGAGTACAAGATAGTCACAGCTTGCTGTCTTAATTTATCATATGAAACTTTCCGAGTTTGAAGACCCCACTTTTATGGGGCCAAATCTAGAGTTGCCATTCTACAAATGAAATAACACCTTCCATTTGTAAAATGCCATGAGAACTAATGACAATTTCCACTAGAGGGGAAAGGAGGAGTTGGTGATTTTTACAAACCTGTTATTTTTCTTGCTTATTGTACCTGATGACACTTTATTCCCCATTTTAGAGGATCTATGGGTAGAAGAAGGAATCTGCAAAAATCACCTTCTCTACACACTCAGGTTGGAGCATCCTGTAACGGAATTCCACTTACTAGGACTTAATGAACTCTTTTAATACCCTTAGGGTTCTCCTGTGTTCTATAATTTAAGCTGGGTTAGCATAGATCAGTCTTTTTCAGGTATATTACTCTCCAATTGTGTGAACTAACTTCCAAAATTCTGAGCAATTACCCTGCTAGCTGAGAAATTCTGGAAAATTAACTTCATCCATCTGGAGCAGTGTTTCTCAACCTTGGCAACTTTGAGATATGTGGACTTCACTCCCAGAATTCCCCAGCTAGCATACTTCTGGAATTCTGGGAGTTGAAGTCCACATGTCTTAAAGTTGCCAAGGTTGAAAAATACTGATCTGGAGGATACTCAGTTGGAAGAAGGCCGTTATAGGCTTTCATTTGTGAAGACAAAGGATTCTAGTTAATAGTTGATTGACAAAGATTATGGCCTTGCATAATCATAGTGTGAATCTGTTATCCTTGCTTGCTTTCATCAACTCCAGTTGTATTATGTCTTTAGCTTTAGGTTGCTAAACTAATGGCTGTTTTGGTGAGCAAAGTCAGTTATCTGTTCAGGGAACGTCCACTATTTGCATTTTTTCTCTTTTCCAATAGTACCATCTACTGGACAGATTGGGGAAATACTCCTCGCATTGAATACTCTAACATGGATGGCTCCAATCGACGCATTATTGCTGACACGCATCTCTTTTGGCCAAATGGGCTAACTATTGACTATGCAGGGCATCGGATGTACTGGGTGGATGCCAAACATCATGTTATTGAGAGGGCTGATTTGGATGGAAAGAACAGGAAGGCTGTTATTAGTCAAGGTGAGATAAGGAAATTGGGACTGTTGGCTACTAGATCAGCAGCGGTACTAAGGGATGTTCTGGCTAACTCACATGCTATGTAGCAAATCAGATTATTGGTGCGGGAGTTATGATCATCAGTCATTTGCTCTGGACCCATATCTGTTTTGCCACTAACCTATTGCCAGCAATACTCTCAAAACTATAGCTTGTGGTTGATATCCACTAATTCATAAATGAGTTTTAAAATCTCCGTGGCTGGGACATACCCAGAGTCACCCATTGGGGGAGGTGGGCAGCATACAAATTTAATAAATAAATAAATACATAAATACATACATACATACATACATACATAAATACATAAATAAAGTAGCAAATTGCATTATGATGCTAGCCAGTGTCTATATCTCCAGTAGAACTAGCATTGTGGAGTGCTAAAGCAGCAGATTTGCTTAGTTTTGGAGGTGTTATCAAAAGAAAGAGACCTTTCTTGGCTCAGGGATAGAAGCAGCCTTTGGAAACAGTAAAGGGTGACCTTGACTTTTCCATGTTCTTTTACTGGACTCTTGCTGCAGGCCTTCCGCATCCATTTGCTATCACTGTATTTGAAGATAGCCTGTACTGGACAGATTGGCATACCAAGAGTATAAACAGTGCCAACAAATTTACTGGAAAAAATCAGGAGATCATCCGCAACAAGCTTCACTTCCCCATGGATATCCATACTCTGCATCCTCAACGCCAACCAGCAGGTAACTGCAGAGAGAAAAGGCAAGGATATTGCTGAAAGACAAGTGTTTTGTCACAAGATACAGACAAGCACATACTTCCTGAATCTGTCATTCTATGTAGAATATAAAAATTGTCTTGGTGATTCAAATCAAATTGTTCAGTCAATTCAAAACTGAATGTTTAGTACATTCAGGAAACATGCAGTATTTCCAAAGACATATTCCCAGGTAAAAGTGCATAGCCTTAATGTTTTCTTAGCAGCAATGGCCAAACAGCTGCCCACAGAAATTTATAAATGATGGTATAACATGATAATCTTCCATTATTGTTGTCATTATATTACTACTACTATTGTTGCTGGCATATTTCTGTATACCCGGAGAAAGGTTTTTTAAGGTATACTTTAACTATTAATTAACCTGCCTCTATTATTGTCGAGAAATGTTGGATTGCAATAAATATCCTCATTAATTTTATTCATACTTTACTATCCTAGTAGTATTAAAGTCAATAATATAATAAAAATTACCATTGGCCTAAGACCATTACCAGTGGCCTATGGCATATCAATACGTTTACTTGTTGTAGGACAAAAATAATTTGAAAATATGAAAAGTATTCAGCTATATCCTTTAGATGTCAGTGGTGAATATGTCTATTTTAGGAATACACAAATACAAATGCACAATAAATTAAGTAGCCGTTCCAGAATAGAGTAGGTTTCCTTTTGTCTCTGGCTATTTTTCCTGTGTTGGTCATGACTTTGTTCTTCTTGTGTGTGTGTGTATTTATATTTATATTTCTTTTTGGCTATTTGAGCAGGGAGAAATCGCTGTGGAACCAACAATGGTGGCTGCACTCATCTCTGTTTACCAAATAACAAAGGTTATACCTGTGCCTGCCCCACAGGTTTTCGGAAGACTAGCGGCCATACTTGCGCCCAGAGTAAGTGCAATAAAGAGTTTATGTATTCATAAAATGTGTGTGCACACGCGCACAAGAGAGATTAAAGAATTTTAGCAAAATTACATTTAAATGGAACAATAAATTTCACGTGAAGGGGTTGTGGAGAAAGGGTTGGCCATAGATTGCCAGTATTATAATCTGTTTATGAAATCGATGGCACCTGGATTTTTTCGTTGCTGTTGTTCCACTTGCAAACAAAAGAAACAAAAAGTTCAGCTGCAGAAAAGTACCAGTGGCATAATGAAGGATTCGGAGTATCTTCCACGCAAGGCAAAATGGAATTCTTGCCTTGGGGGAATAATACTTACGTTTCTTAGTTTGATATGGCTTCTTGCTAAACTGGAAAATATGGTATAAGTGTCTCAAACAACTAAAAAGATTGCTGGCATAGGAAGATTATGGAAGTTTATAAAATAATGTTGAGAATGCATGGTAGAGAGAAATTGGAATGAGGCAGTATTAGAACTCAATGAAATAATTCGTCAGTTCACAACCAATTGCTTTTCCATACAATGCATAGTTTGTAGAATTGTTTGCCACTAGAGGCAATGACAGCCTGTGGCTCAACTGTTTTTTAAAGTTAGCTTATTAATGGAAGATGGGTTTGTCAGCTGCTAATGCTATAATAATTACATTGAGCCTGGAGGTTCAGAGGCAGTGTACCTCGGAAAGTCAGTGGCTAGAAGCATTAATGAAGGGCAACTTTTGCTTTATTTTCTCTTTCTGGGCTTCCTAAAGGCACCTGGCTGGCCAATGTTGGAAGTAACATAGATGGGCCCGGGGTCTGATCCAACAAGGTTCATATTCTTCTTCCTAATATTTAGAATGACGGAACTGCCAATTAACTTTGCTTTGTCATGTCCTTTGCCTCATACAGGGATGTTTTATCTAAGAACATGTCCTTCTTTCTTCTAATCCTAAAATCCCTCTTCCAACATTATATACGCACTTCTTTCTGCTTTGTGCCTATTTGCTAGTTAGCTCAGGTCTGGCCTGGATTATGGATTGGACTTCTACATCCATGTAGAGGGCATGGATGTAATAGAACTTAGATGTGCCAAGATCACTTTTTGTGTTTGTTACCATAATTTTCTGTTAGAGATATTAAAAGAAGACCTTTCGACCTTTGATCAGGTCTTGACAAGTTCCTGCTTTTTGCCCGAAGGATGGACATCCGTCGTATCAGCTTCGACACAGAAGACCTGTCTGATGTTGTCATCCCCTTGGCAGATGTGCGCAGTGCTGTGGCTCTGGATTGGGATGCACAGGGTGACTATGTCTACTGGACAGATGTTAGCACTGATTCCATTAGTCGGGCAAAATGGAATGGAACAGGCCAGGAGGTAATATTCTTTTTAAAACAGAAGCTCAGTGGAAGTTCACAAGTTACTTGTCTTCTTGGTTTTTGTTTTGTTACACCCATTTTGGCTCATTCTAAATATCTAAATCTTAAATTTTATTTTTTCAGTTATTTGAGGAAAAAACAGCTGCTTTTAGCTGTTTAATTATCTTGATTTCACTAGTTTGCTCTGTGACTCTGATGTTCTTGTTTCGATAATTGATTGAAGATTGCATTACCTTTATTCAAAGATGGATAGTTATACAGATACAAAATAAAACAAGGAGTGTAAATATAAAATAAAATAGCAATTAAATGATCAGACAAAAATAATAATAAAGTCTATATAGTAAAATCAATACTCATCTTTAAAAAACAAACTATTTTTCTTAAACCATCTTTCAGCTAGGCTCCCTCATTGTACAAAGGCATAGTGTGGTTTGTTTGATTTTGGCTTGAATGAACCATTTTGGGTTCATTCAGTAGACCAGATTAAACCATGTCTTGGTATAATGTGTGAAGCCAGTTTACACATTATTGTGTTTTTCCAGAGTTTTTCAACAAACCAGCTCGAATGCTTCTATTTTTTGTGAATGTATTCTATGCATATGTCTTAAAGTGGATTAATTCCAGATGTCTATTTAGACAGTCCCCCCCTCCCCCACAACTGAATGTTGATAGTCCAAGAAAAGTCAGGAAGTGCTTCAGGTCAGAGGAATACTGCCCTCTAAGGTTCTTTCTTGTCTTTGTTTCTTGCTAGATTGTGGCGGACAGCAGTCTTGAAAGCCCAGCTGGTCTTGCTGTTGATTGGGTCACCAACAAGTTGTACTGGACGGATGCAGGTACTGAAGCCCACTGCCCTGTACAAGAGTTCATTTGCTATGCTAAAAGCTAATGACTCACTGAAAAATTGCCTTCCAAATTCTGAACTGGTCCATCCCTAATAAATATATTTAGACATATGAATAAGACTCTTTCAAACCTTATGATCATTATGGTTTTAACAGCATTCCACCTTCCTGTGAACAGTGGACAGGTTGCATAGAAATTCAGGGAATATGAACTCATTTTCTGTAATTTAAGAAAGGGATATTCTGAAATAGGAAAATCTCTAGTATATCAATTTATTCCTGCAGAAATGTCCCTGCGTGCCACTTTATTTGAAATGTGTCAGACACCTTATACTGATGTACAGGTAGTCCTTGAGTTATGACCATTCAAAATTACAATAGTGCTGAAAAAGGAGACTTACAACCAGTCCTTAAAGTTGTGGCCGTCCCAGCACTCCTGCGATCATGTGATCATGATCTGGGGGCTTGGGAACCCATTCACACGACTGGTTGCCAAGTGCCCTGCGATCACATTATCGCCATTTGCAACTTTCCCTGCTGGCTACCCCCAAGCAAAGTCAATGGGAAGCTGGCAAAGGAAGGTCACAAGTCGCTGGGGTAAGTCCCCTTCCAGCCTTTATTTACTTGCACACATCCTGCACCCTGTTCCTACAGCCTCCCTCTGATCACGTGCATGCATGCCGCGCCATCTTTCCACGGCTTCCCTGCGATCATACACACATACCCCGCGCCTTCTTTTCATGGCCTCCCTGTGATCACACACACGCGTACCCCATGCCCTCTTTCCATGGCCTCCCTGCAATTGCACACACACATGCATCCATCCCACAGCCTCTTCCCACGGCTTCCCTGCAATCACACATACCCTGCACCCTCTTTCCTCTGCCTCCCTGCAATCACATGCACCCCATGCCCTCATTCCCTGGCCTTTCTGAGCTCACACCGCACCGAGCACTCCCACCCTGACTTGTGCACGGCCTGTGCTGGGCCTCCCGGGGCCTCCTCCACCCCCCTGCAGCACCCCTGCGCTCCTTACCTGGGTCTCCCTTCACTTCCCACTTAGTGACCTCCGTGTCTTGGGTTACAATGACAACTGGGACTACCTGGATTGCTGTTGCTAAGCAATAAGGTCATGATGTCACTTTTTACAACCACATCACTTAGTGACAGCAATCCTGGTCCCAATTGCAGTTGTAACTCGAGGATTACCTGTACTTGGTTTGTCGATATCATAGGCAGATGCAAATGTAAAAGCTTGCTTTGTATTATATCAATGAAATAATTGACTGAAGGTTGTGGTTTTGAATTTCCAAACTGAAATATTCTAGTAGCCAGAACTCTCAGCCTATCTTTCTAAGTAAATTTGTTTTTCTTACGGACAAAAAGAACATGGAACAGCATTCACACCTGTAGTCCGAAAGGTTATAGTAAAGGAAAGGTTTTGGTAAATTGATCCTATGTTTTACTGGTTTTAATAGAACCAATAGTTTCTGACTAAGGGTGGCTAGATATGCCAATCAGATTAATTAAAAAAGAGTTTGTAGAGGTCAGGAGTGATTATTCTAAACTGAGGATACTTTGTAGGGTGGCTGAGGAATTTATTTTGTTGATCTGTCCTGATGGTTCTCTTTGTGATACAGTGTGAATAGCAATAGAAATTACACTTCAGTATGGATTATGTTCTTTTATGATCTTTCTTCTGGTTCTTAAGGCTGATTATTTTTTTCTCTCTCTCTTTTCTATTCAATGCAGGAACGGACCGGATAGAGGTATCTAACATAGATGGGACCATGAGGACTGTTCTAATATGGGAAAACTTAGACAGACCGAGAGATATTGTGGTGGACCCTGTTGGAGGGTGAGAACTTTTTTCTTAAGACTGCACAGCTGCAATTCTAGTATGTCACTGCATTTTGATTCTTCATTACAGTGCTATCCCTGAGAGTTTGCTGTTATAATTTTACTGATAAGTTTTGAAAGATCTGTTGCGTTAACTCTTATGTGCTAATGTTTACGGTATTCATAAAACAACAAGACTAAAAGAGATCCAGCCATAAGTATCCTGTATGCCCAATATCCTTAAAAGATTAGCTCAGGGATAGACAATCTAGTACTGAGTTTTGGACCACAAGTTATGCAAACATTTGTCATTGGTCATGGTTGCTCTAGCTAATGGGGTTGAGTGAAAATCTTTTAAAGGGCACAGAGTTGCCTACTTTTGAGTTATCTCTTACAAACAACCATTAATATGCCACAGAGAATAAGCAGGAAGGGCCATATTAAAGTTATCTGCAGAATAGGGATGAGTAACATGGAACCTTTTTGACTAACATGTAAGATGCTATTAATCACAACTCTCTACATTCCTCACCTTTGGCTATGTTGGCTGCTGGAATTTGTAATTCAACACCATGTGGAAGGCTGCTACCATGTAGACAAATGTAAGCAAATACTTACTTTGGGCAAGAAAATGGGGTCATGGGCAGTGCCATGAAATATAAAAATACACAGTGATCTTCACCCAGTCTGACCTCATCCTTTGTTATTTCCTGACTACAAATATGGATAAACTAGGAGATGCAGATGCTGGTCTAAAATAGCCAATGTAAAAGTGGAAAGCCTTCACCTGCATAGGGTTTTCTTTTCTGTTCTTTATTTTTCTAATGCAGTTAAATAAAAATTGTCAGATTAACAAAGAACAGCAGTTATACACGATTCTGGGCATTTATATGCAGGTTCATGTACTGGACTGACTGGGGAGCTAATCCAAAGATTGAGCGTGCAGGAATGGATGCTTCTAATCGCTTGGTGATCATTTCTTCCAACCTGACCTGGCCCAATGGACTGGCTATTGACTATGAGTCTCAGCGCCTATACTGGGCAGATGCTGGCATGAAGACAATTGAGTATGCAGGCCTGGATGGCAGTGATAGGAAGGTAAGATAGCCAAGTTGAACTGAAGACTTCTGGGAAAGGATAAATAGGAAACATACTATGTTTATTTGCAGAAAACATACATGTATTCCTTTTGATCCAATATGCCCTGTTCTGATCTCCAGAGGAGTTCAGCTGCTCCTCTGAAGGGACAAACGGACAACTTCTGAGTGAAGACCATAGATAGTGAAAAAGTATGGAGAAACTGGGCTGCATTGTTTACGGCCTTAGACTTTTCCCCTGGTGTCCTCCAATAATCTCAGCCAGATCCCTGAAGGTCCAGCGTATCTGAAAGGGATCAGGTTGGGAAAAGTTGCTCTACAGTTTGTATATTCTACTGCTGCTTCTAGGCAGCTGTGCATTTTTTTAAAACCTGCTTTGTTCCTGGCAGTTGGCTGATTTGCTTTTGGGATTGACAGATATTGATTGGGAGCAACTTGCCTCACCCATTTGGGCTCACTCTTTATGGGGCTCGGATCTACTGGACAGACTGGCAGGCCAAAAGCATCCAGAGTGCTGACAAAAGGACAGGGCAGGATCGTGAGACTCTACAGGACAACCTAGAAAACCTTATGGACATCCATGTCTTTCATCGGCAGAGACCTGCAGGTATGGAGGACTTCTGCATCAAGATGGAAAGTTGCACATTTCTCTGTGCTACAGATAGAAAGATGTTCAGGTTTTTCATTATCACATATTCTGACAGTGCCATAATGCTTACAGTACCATTAGATGGCACCCACTGACCCTCCCCCCATTTTTATTTCTAATGTTATTTTTAAACATTTTAAAAGTAGACATGTCCAGAGGTAAAAAGGGTCAGAATCATGCTAGATTTCATTTTGTTTACAGATTAAATTACATTAGAATGGCAATTAAGTTAATTTAATTCAGTTAACAGGAATATTATCCATCACTCCCCTTCTGTTAAATTAAAAATTATAAATTGGTATGAACTTTTAATGAGCTTTTGGGGATTTTACTGAAAGACTTGGGGCCCTGAAGCCTCAGTGTGTGTATCTCTAACTTAGAGTTTGTTTTTATGGAAAGTGTTCCCTTATCCAGTTCAGATATATATTTATGCCTATAGAATTTTGTAAGCTGCAGTTATTCCTAATCACTTCCTTCTGATACATGGTTTCATTACTTTCTCTTTCAGTACACACACCATGCCAGATTAATAATGGTGATTGCAGTCATCTTTGTCTTTTGGCTCCTCTTCCTAAAGGCTATAGCTGTTCTTGTCCTACTGGTATCAACCTACAGCCAGATGGCAGAACATGTTTATCTGGTGGGTTTCCATCTTCTGAATGGTCCTGGTTCTGTTAGTCCCTGTAAGATAGTAAGGCCTCCTAAACCCCACATTCTGCCCCCTAGAAGAGTTATATATTCAGATTACAGTTTGCAAAATGCAAGAAGTTTGTTACTTACATGAACGCATTTTCTGCTTAGGACCATATGTGTGTTGCACTATAGTCAGCCAAAAGTAATAATGGCCATGATGATGATGAAATGTCTACATAAAAGTTGGGTCCTATATAAATTATGTCTGATCAGTTACTAAAGTAGATAAAATTTGGAGGAAGCACTGTGCTTTGTAGAGATGTAGGAGACATAAATTCATTAAGAGACATCTTGGTAAAGTAGGGCAGTTATATTTGTAGAATCCCTGCCTGAATTTATCCTTCTTCAGCTCCATGCTGAGCTCAAATATCGTAACTGAGTGAGTGTACATGCCTCATTTGTAAAGCTATCATAGTGTATTAGACCGAGGAAAGTTTGTACACTTGTGTGGTGTGCAATATAAGAACATAAGGTAGATCCTGTCCTGAAACTTACCACTCCAAAAGTTTATAATAATATTTTGTATAAAAATATAATTATCTTTGTTCAAATGACCCCCAACAAAATAGATTAATTTTTGAAGCAATCTAATTTCTATATTTTCTTCTAACAAACCATAATGTGAAGATTGTGTTGCTTTCCAATAGTGTGTAATATTTTGTTTTACGGATTTTAATAACATTAATTTAAACTGTAAACATACAACAGTTTAATGACACATGAGGATATCACTAAGATTTGTTGGAAACCAGTAACATATCATCTGTTGAATATGATAAATACATAATTCTTATATTGGTTTAATATATGCATAATCCAAAGATACAAATAATTTTTGTTTTTGATACTGGACATCGCTAGTTGAGATCCTGATTATCATGATAAAATTTTAATTGGGTTGCATGTAGTAATATACATTATTTTGTAAGATAAATTATTTTAAATAATTTTTTTTTAAGGATATCCTTAAAAAAATAATTAGTACGTAGTTGAAGAACCACATTCAATATTTCTTGTGGTCTTTCGTCACATTTATGGCCATACATTTATGGTCCTGAATAACTTGGTGGCTTCATTCATTGCCAAGATCACTTTTGTCCAGATGAAATTTTTGTTGCAGTAAGAAGGGACATTTATGCAAAGGAATTCCTGGAATTATTCATTGAACTGCATTTCCTGTCCATAATATTGCTCCATTTTCAACTCTGCAGGAATGACTACCTTCCTGATCTTTGCAAGAAGATCAGACATTCGTCTGGTTTCACTTGACATTCCATATTTTGCTGATGTAGTTGTCTCAGTCAACATTACCATGAAAAACACTATTGCCATTGGAGTTGATCCTGAAGAAGGTTTGCAATATGTGATTTAACCATTTTAGGTGTGGA
Organism: Liasis olivaceus; assembly: GCA_030867105.1. NCBI lineage: Eukaryota > Metazoa > Chordata > Lepidosauria > Squamata > Pythonidae > Liasis > Liasis olivaceus. Next base: position 69,905,531 of record CM061349.1, read on the forward strand.
AGAGTTCAGGGACAGAGTAGATTTATCAATAAATGAAATACAGCCTCTTCAATAAGTGATGTGATTCATATTGGACCATACATTCCTCTGTGTTTGTGAAATCATTGCAAAAAAAGCTGGTTTTTAAAAAATGCTCTAAGTCTTATTAAAGGAGCCTTTCCCAAACTAGTATGACTCCAAACGTCTTAGGATACAACTTTCAGAATTCCTATTGGCCATGTTGGCTGAAAACTCTGGGAGCTATAGTCCCAACATCTACAAGACACCAGATTGAAGAAGGCTATTTTTGAAGGTAGCTGAAAATAATGCCCCCCGCAAAAAAAAAAGCATTTTTAATGCCCCTATTCATATGCAAAAAGCGGTCTTTTTTCCCCCCAAATAATTTTCAAGGCAACTGTATTCCACATGGGTTCTGCCCTAATGAAGAGAGCATCATGTAGTGCAGTGTTTTTCAACCTTGGCAACTTTAAGATGTGTGGACTTCAATTTCCAGAATGCCGGCTGGGGAATTATGGAAATTAAAATCCACACAACTTAAAGTTGCCAAGGTTGAACACACTGGTGTAGAGGGTTATTTTTTAAAAAAAATATTTTGGGAATAATAAAATATATTAATATTATATTGATGATGTGTGTCTTCATTAAATTCCACATGGTATGCTCATAAGTGAATTGCTGCTGTTCTTGCTTTACTTGACAGAGGGAACCAGATGTTACTGAGATACACACTTTCTTCCTCACTTTCCTCCATCCTTGGAAATCCTTTTTCTAGCAATAATCACTTGTAGGTTCTTCCTGTCTAAGTTTAGAAGGGGATTCATTTTTTATACTATTACAAAGCTATTTCAGTAAAAGAAAGAATTTGCTATGCTTGGGGAAGGTGGAGAAAATGAATGTAATAAATGAATATCTCCCTTTCCTATGATGCTGAATTGTACCAGATTCCGAAGACACACTTGTACAGTATTGCTTTTCACTGAAGTAATCTTAGATATTTATGGACTAACAAGGAAATTTTATTTAAATAAATGATACTAATGGTCTTATGTTTTCTCAACAGGAAAGGTTTATTGGTCAGACAGCACACTGAGGAAGATCAGCAGAGCTTCCCTGGATGGTTCTCAGTATGAAGATATCATTACTACAGGTAATGGATGGTTTGGTAAATATTGCATATCTCCTCCAGGCTCTTTCAGAGATGAATTCTTTTCAATGAGGTGAACATTTGTTTTAGCATTATCTCCTCCTAATGGAACTTCTAAAGCTCTAGTGTGAAGGTTGCCTTGAATATCCAGTGGATATTTCGAGGAGAAGGGATAATATATATCTGTTACTGACATTATGACAATAATATATTGCTTTTTACTTAGGGTTGCAGACCACAGATGGATTAGCTGTGGATGCCATTGGCCGCAAAGTATATTGGACTGATACAGGAACAAACAGAATTGAAGTGGCTAACCTGGACGGGGCAATGAGAAAAGTTTTGGTATGGGAAAATCTGGACAGCCCACGGGCAATTGCATTGTATCATGAAATGGGGTGAGTGCTAGCAATGGATTCTCTTGCTATCAAGGGAAAGTCTGTGGGGGGGAGGGGGGACACATGAAAATAAGTAATATGTTGACTTTTCAATTGATAGTTTATTTGCCCCTTCTTTTCTTTAGGTATATGTATTGGACAGACTGGGGTGAAAATGCTAAGCTGGAACGAGCAGGGATGGATGGCTCTAACCGCATGGTGCTTATTAACAACAACCTGGGATGGCCTAATGGTTTAGCTGTGGATAAAGCTGGATCACAACTATTCTGGGCTGATGCACATACTGAGGTTAGAACTGACATGAAGGGCAGTCTGTGATTTTAAATGTTTGGTGTAGAAAGTTGCCTCAGAGTGAAGCAATGGAATGTAAAGATGAGTATGAGATCTAAGGGGCTAAGAGTAAATTTTTATATGCATGTTCATCACTCTGGGACTGTAACACCATTGGATGACTTGCAGGTCTGAAACAGCCATAAACAATCAAACATTATTGGTTAAACTTTCGTATTCATTGACATTGCCTCAACTTCTATGTTTCACTTGAGTCTATTTGTATATTGCTGTCTAATGAGTCACAACTAAGAGGTGAAGATAGTCAGATTTTAGAATTTAGATATGGTAGCTTGGAGTCAAAGGTTTCTGTGACTGGGTTCAATCTTTTATATACGTTTGTCTCTGAGAAAAAAAGTTTGGGATGATGAGTTCACTCACATTTCTGTCTCACAAGGCAGGAATTGTAGGTATGTTCAATGTGCACTGAAGGCTGAAGATGTATAGATACAATCCTTAAGGCACATTGACATCTTTTAACCCTAACCTTGACAAAAAGAGATTCCGCCTGTACTCTTTTCCAGATGATGTAAAAAGCATCTGTTGCCACAGCAGATGAAGCTGAAAACCTGCTTAAAACCCTCCATCTCATTGGTCATTGTAGAAAAGCAGCATCTACACTTACAGCTTTGTCCCCAAATGCACTACTTACAGACATGTGTAGGGCTGCTCTGCAGACCACATTTAGCACCTTCCCTAAATACTGAACATTTTGCTTATAAGTTGGCTGTCCTTTGGGAAAGGAGGACTACAACATGATTTTCCTCAGAATTGCAGCCACTGTCCTTTTAGCCTTATATGTAGCTTGGGTACATGCTGTCAGTGGATGTCTCCTTTTCAAAGTGAAAATGGAGCACTGAAATTGACTGTTGATTTTCCTAAAGGTTTGCCGTGATGGAGGCACCTAACTGACAGCATTGTCGATAGCTGGGTTCATACAATGCATTAAATCCTAAACCCAGAATAGCAAAATACAGTTCCTATGTTCTCGTCACCTGCTGATCCAAACACATAAGATGGACTGATTAACACAACATAATGACAACTGGGTTGAGTCCTATTTTAGCCTAGTCCAGAATGTTGTGGAAACCCAGCCAATCAGTGGTTGATGCACTATATAGCATAGCTGGGGAGTCAAGATATGCATTGCTGACTTTTTTTCTTCTGCGTTAGGCCTCTCTTTTCTGTCTTATGGCAACCTTGGGTGAAACTGAAATAGTTTAGCAGAATGCTAGAAATAAAATTCTAGGTTACACTACCTTGGGTTCTTGGGAATAGGAGGAGTTACTCCTTATTGGATGTCTCTGTACCACCCTAATAAGAAGTTCCTTGACAGTCCAATATTCTGTTCTTTTCAGCGTATTGAGGCTGCAGATCTAAATGGTGTAAACCGCCGCACCCTGCTGTCCCCAGTGCAGCACCCTTATGGCCTAACTTTATTGGATTCTTATATCTATTGGACTGATTGGCAAACAAGAAGCATTCACAGAGCTGATAAGAACACTGGTGCTAATGTCATCTTGGTGAGAACAAACCTACCTGGATTAATGGACATCCAGGCCATTGACAGAGGGCGACTTCTTGGTAAGTTTTCGTATTTTCTGCAAGCCAGACTTCCGGAATTTTCATGGGCATGCTTTAATTCTTGAAAATCACCTATGTAATTTTTTTTTCAAAAACAGCATGCTTTTGGCCTCCAGATATTTTCTATAGATCTTGCTCCGTTGTTTATTCTTACTGCTCAAGCATAATTCTTTAGACCTTGTTGCCTGGGAGTTATGAAATCTGAAGCCCAATTATAACTTGAGGGCATCAGCCTGGGGAAAGTTGTACTGAAGTAATGTTAGCCTTTTTGCTGGTAATCTCAGAGATGATCCATTTCTCCTAAGGTGCTAACAAATGTGGCATAAAAAATGGTGGTTGCTCCGATCTCTGCCTCCCAAGCCCTGAAGGCTTCTCATGTGCCTGCCCTACTGGAATTCAGTTGAAGATTGATGAGAGGTCTTGCGATCCTTCTCCTGAAACCTACCTGCTCTTCTCTAGCCGGGGCTCCATCAGGAGAATCTCACTGGATACTAGCGATCACATTGATGTTTATATCCCTGTCCCAGAGCTGAACAATGTAATCTCCTTGGACTATGACAGTGTAGATGGCAAGGTTTACTACACAGATGTCATCTTAGATGTCATCAGGTAGGTACCTCCAAAATTCCTGGTTGTATGTTAATTAATAACATAATTGGTCTTTGTCTAAAGGGATCTGCCCTGTGGAAAAAAGTTCAGTTAGAATATTCTCTTTATTCTCTATGATATCTTCTTCCTTCCAGGAGAGCAAATCTAGATGGCAGTAATATGGAAACTGTTATTGGCCAAGGGCTGAAGAGAACAGATGGTTTGGCTGTGGACTGGGTAGCTCGAAATCTATATTGGACAGACACTGGCCGCAACACAATTGAAGCTGCAAGGCTGGATGGAAGCTGTAGGAAAGTGCTGATAAACAACAGTCTGGATGAACCACGGGCAATTGCTGTCTTTCCTAGAAAAGGGTAAGTGACTGAAAGGCCAGTATTAGCAAAAATATGTATTTAAACAAACTATTGCATTAGCTGAAATGGTAAGTATAGAGCAACTTTCCCAACTGGGTACCCTCAAGGTATTTTGGACTACTGTTCTCACTGGTTATGTTACCTGGGAGGGAACTATAGTCTAATATACCTGGAGGATGCCAGGTTGAGGAAGGGATAAAATGAACAGGAAAGAGAAAGGGACAGCATTGCCCATAGTGGGAGATCTGCCTTGGGCAAGCAGGAGAATGGATTTCTTTGGTGGACAGGCCATCTTTCTAGCCAGTCAATAATAGCATTTCAACAGCCCCTCCTGTCTATGGTTCTACTTACATCTGGGCAGTGCTAAGCTAAGGTCAGATAAGACTGTGATCTGACACTGGAAGACAATCTTTTTTTAGGCAGATGATTGATTACCTGTAGCTGTTTTTCAAAAAGCAAATGAATGCCCTCAAGGGTATACCAAGAATCCAAGCCTGTGGTCTTTGCTACTCGCTCTGCAAAGAATAGTGACAGAATCTTGTCCCTCCATTTCTAGAAAACAGCTGCCTGACATGTATCATTTTGCATTTGGTTTCTTTTCTTCCAGATACCTCTTCTGGACTGACTGGGGACACGTTGCTAAAATTGAGCGTGCAAACCTGGATGGTTCTGAACGAAAGATATTGATCAATACTGATTTAGGCTGGCCCAATGGACTGACCTTAGATTATGACATCAGAAGGTTAGTATAACATTGCATTTCAAAATTATTGACTATAGAACCAGTGTGCTTATCCTGGTTTTTAAAGGCTTTTCTTTTTTTAAGGCAGCCTAGGACTTCTCACCCCCAGGCTGCCTTAGAAACAGAAACTGTAACTGGGAGAAAAAAAGTAAGTTTCAGAAAGGAGATACTAGTTTAACTTCCATTCTTTCTGTCCCTCTAGGATTTATTGGGTAGATGCTCACCTGGATCGCATAGAGAGTGCTGATCTTAATGGGAAATTACGCCAAGTGCTGATCAGTCAAGTGTCACATCCCTTTGCCTTGACACAGGTACAAAGGAAGGTGGTGGTAAATGCTGAAATGTCACTTATCAGAGCTTCTAAGCAAATAGATTGTTTACTTTTTGCACAGTGGACAATGTTTGTATGGGGATTTTTTTTTCTCCTGTATATCAGTCTGTTAAATGATGCTATAATCATTTAAAGAGGGGTAATGTAGTACAGTAAAGCTAAAGTGCAGATAGTTGGAAACAGGTTCCTTCATGATAGAAAAGAAGAATAAGTTTTAAGTTTACACACTCCCATATTGTTCCTCTGAGCTTATTATATAGTATCTTAATCCTACGTCTGTTTATTTTCTGAGCAGCAGGACAGGTGGCTGTATTGGACAGACTGGCAAACAAAATCTATCCAGCGTGTGGACAAATACTCTGGTCGCAATAAGGAGACTGTGTTAGCCAACGTAGAAGGGCTTATGGATATTATTGTGGTTTCTCCTCAAAGGCAAACAGGTATATGCAATCATCTGGGTTTATTCATTAATTTATTACATCAAATAGATGAATGAGTGATATTTTCTGTAAAGCAGTGTTCTGCAATCTAGTACTCACAAAATATCTGGTCTACAACTCTCATCAATTGATCCAGTATGGCCATGAGATGTGGCTGGAGAAATTGGGGGCTGTAATAATCAAAATGCAGAGAATCTCTTTTTTGTTTTTCCTCTCAATGAGTTCTTTTGATGTGTCTCTATTGCCTCTGTGTGGATTCAGTTGAAGAAAGTAGTTGAAATCATATCATTATGGAAGGCTATTTGGATTTAGGATTATCTGTGAATTGTCTGAGTTCCTTTCAGACTCAAAGTCTGGGATGATGGCTTTACCATACAAGGTATAGGAATAAATCTGTCTTTTAGCTCTGGCAGTTAGCTACTGTTAGCCCACATTGATTAAACAAAACTCAGGCTGGTACAAATACTGAGTTAGGTTAGAAGTATGTGAGGAAAACTGCACCTCCCTTGTTGCTTATGCTCTAAACCGTTCTAGGGGAAATACAAATCAGCTGTATAGAAGTGCAACATTTTGATCCAAAGCATTAAGGAAGTGGTGGCAGGATGGCAACAAGTGGTCATACCCCATCACCACTTCTGGTATGCCTTCTGAACTTTTTCTGAGTATGCCCACCTACTGTGTGAGCCCAGAAGAGCAAAGCTTGTTGAAGGAGTAACTTACAGGTATAGCAAGACATGCCAGATCCAAACACCCTTGCCTACTTCAATCTGAATACTGCATACCTGTAAAAAGATATTTAAATAATAATAGTATCTGTATATGAAAAAACAGTTACTGTATTCCATCTTACAAACAATGTATAAAATATATATATATCAAAAAGGGCTCAGTTTTCAAGGGTCCCTTTCAGTATTAAGGGGTATAGCAAATTAACATCTCTACAATACAGCAGGAAAACGAAAACAAAACCTACACCTCTTTTTGAATCCTACTATTGTTGCTGCTATGTTCCAATTCATTTCTTAACTCCTATACTAGCAGATTGCTGTTATTCATTTCAATAGGAATTAGAGCAAACTGCTGGATTTGAAAATGAGGCCACAAGCGTGCCAGTTATTCCTGTTGTTCAGCATCCTGGCCTCTGCTAAAAGGATTCCATGCGTAGATCAAAGATACCCTATCTGCAGAGCTTGAGGGGATATATTCATGTATTGTCAGGCTGCCAGCAAAATATAGACCTAACACACTTCGCATGTCATCATGACAAGCATTCAACTTTTAAAAAGATGGGAAATTTCTGTGTTGTTTTGCTCTAAAGTGTTTATTCCTTTGGGACTTGGGGAAAGCATGATGTTTCAGGTTCTGTGATATAGATAGGTACTGGTAAGGAGAACATTCATTTAAGATATTGGCACTTTGGTCAGGGGATCTACCTTTCACCATACCCCAATATATTTTGGGTAAGAGAACATGAAGTCCTATGCTGGGGAGAAGAAAATGATATCTTTTGTAAAATATCTGGTCTGTATCTTCTAGGCACAAACATTTGTGGAGTGAATAATGGAGGCTGTACCCATCTCTGCTTCGCCAGGACTTCCGACTTTGTTTGTGCATGTCCCGATGAACCAGATGGACAGCCTTGCTCCAATGGTAAGTTGTTTGTATGGTACACCTCCCAGCATGAATCATAGCCCACGTTCTCTCTTACTAAAGGCTGCTTTGAGAAAAATTACTTCATGGACTTGAACAAGCAACAGCTATAAAATATCTCTTTGGCAAAGCATTCAAATGCCTAGGGACAAGGGGGTAGTATTTTGTATTTTCTGCACTGTTTTATTAAAAATGTGAAGTATTTTTTCTTGAGATGATCCTTCTATCTTCCAGATGTCCCATATATGCATTCTTTAATGCTCTGCATCTTCGAATACAGTACAGTTCAGAACAGTTTATTATATTTCACTGGGAATTTGTGTGTAATGACTTCAAACATTTTCCTGCATATAATATTAAATGTAATTGAGGGATCAGTCGTTGACAGATAAAATTTTTAAGACCTTTTTAGTATTTGTTCTCCATTGCTTCTACACAAGTTCTAGATGCCTGGCAAACTAGAAATGCTTGTTCTTATTTTTATGTAGAACACTATGTGCTGCATTACAAGAGGAATCTTATACCCTTCTGCTATATCTTGGATAACAAAAATGTTTATGTTCCCATTTTTGAAAAATCTTGTGAGGCTTAATTGTCTCCCTGGTCTCAGGTTATTTTCCTTTCTCTTCTGCCTAGTTCCTAGCATGGGGCCTCCAAAGCCTGAGACAACTCGTACAAGCAAATGGAGCCAGACTTCTACTGACAGATTTAAAACTCCAACAACCAAGCCCCATATTTCTGTGGAAACAATAGAGGGAAAGTGAGTGGCTCTGTTGATGGAAAGTGACTGAGGGGAAGAGTGGGGTCCAACCTCTTTTTTTAATCGACTCTTTTCCCCACCTAATTAAAAAAAAAAACTGCCAAATTCTGAATACCATAAAGAAAAGTTGGATACTTCTTTATAGGATGATAGGGGATTACAGTTAGTCTGTTAATGCAAACCATTCTGCTACAGTACTGCATTCTTCTTCCCTTACAGTGAGACAGAAGTGACCGCATTCTTTGCAATATATTAAATGAAGATTTTTTTTTCTAAAAATAACAACAGCAGCAATATAAAGAAGGTTATAAAGAAGACTATTTCCCCTTTTATCTAATTTTTCTGCTTCATCTCAGTTCAGTTTAACACAGTTTCTAATAGAAAGATGGCTTGATTTGAAGTTCAGCATCTACTTTTTCTTGTTGTTATATAGCTGCTCTGACAAGAAAGCTGGTCAAGGACTGTGCAACCGAGCAAATGAAGCAATATTGGCAACTGCAGGTGAGTTTTTCATTTTCTGCAGAATCTTGGGGATTCAGGTATAACAAAAATGACCAACTATCATTTTAATTAAATGGGGGCCATTGAATGAAATTATGTAGGCTGACAAAGGAGTAATGTGTTTAGTTTGCTAACTTGCATATCAGCTGTTCTAGTTTGCAGCTTTTCAAAGCTTTGCCTAGTAAACCTTGGTTGGTGCTAAGATGCTAATGTTGAATGAAACCACTGCAGATCACTCATAGTGATTCCAGATACACTAGATTAATCTGGTTTTGTTCCTCATGATCTAATAGCTAATAAAATGTAAATAAATACTTACAGTCTAGGGCACACAGATTTTTACTAACTTAAATATATATCTATAGCATGAGAGCATCATCCTTAATCTAGTTATCCATTTTCTTTCAGGAGAAGGGCTACATGTCAGTTACATCACTGGAGGCCTTCTCAGTATACTGAGCATTCTGCTGCTGATTGGTGCTGTGATTATTTACAGGTAATTCTCCATCCTCCTTCCATCTGTCTTTCTGAATTCATATTTCAGTCAGAATACTTCCAGCACATTCCAGGGTTTTTTTTTGACCTCAGTACAGTAAATTCTACGGAGATTTACCATTTTAGCTTGCAATGGTAATAGATATGACAGTGTAGTATTCTTACATGATAACTGTGTTAAGAAGCAAGATAAATAAAGTTCAGATGCTTGTTTATTTACAGAACTTAATTTGTAGGGAAACTTTCCTCTTCATATATCTCTGCAAAATTCAAGAAAATTAGGATGAGTGGTAACAGAATTTCACATTCCTTTTCCTCCTGTAAAAAGGATTGGCTCCTCTATTATCTATATATGCTGCCTGGTAATCATAAATAGGAATGTAGTGGAATGTTACATATACTTCGGTTTAAATCTTTCATATTTGATGAATATTTATCTTGTTTGTCAATGGCATTGCTTATTATTGTTTTGCCAGGATGAAATAAAATACACTGACTGTACAATTAATCAAAGAGATCTGATGAAATAAACTTTATTTTGAATTTCCTTATGGGGCTTTTGGTGCAGGGATGAGGCTTTGGCTGTAGAACTTTGTAGGAGTTAGTGTGATTAAGGTAATGGACTAGGACTTTCAAACATTGAGACTCAGAGAGTGATCTTGGACTAGTCACACCTCACCCTAGCCTATCTTACAGGGTTGTTGATATGGGGATAAAATGAAGGGAGAACCCCATGGTAGCAGTCTTGAGCTCCTGGAGATTAGAATCTAATAAACAGACAAATGTTTTTTCTTGTTGATTGTTGTGTTCCTGCAGGCATAAGAAGTCCAAATTCACAGATCCTAATCTGAGTAATCTGACCTACAGTAACCCCTCGTACCGGACATCTACCCAAGAAGTGAAGATTGAAACAGTCCCCAAGCCAGCCATATATAATCAGCTCTGCTTTAAGAAGGAGGTAAAGAGCTGTTTTCAGAACTTAAGATATTAATCTGCTGTGGTGCTATGGTATTAAAAACAGAATTGTAATAGTTTAATTTATTTGCATTATTGGAATCCTTAGCTGCCTTAGGCAGTCAGAAAATTGAAATGGCTTGTTTTAGTTAGCCAACTATATTCTTTGCTGCTTTAATCTTAGGACCTTATAATGTGTAAGTCTTCCACTTTGATTTGGTCCAGTAGATCTGATGTTGACATTCTCAGGCATTCTTAGTGCCTTGTATCCATTGTGCTTCACTACCAATTAATATTATGGTTGAAGGAAACCAATAATAGTTTTACTTGATAACAGGCCCGTTTTGGGTTACTGATGATAAAGGGCATTTAGCCATGGTTTTTGATGGTGCTGAAGTCTCCTCTGTCTTTCTTCCTTAGCATCTTTCTCACCCCTCTGATAGCCTTTCACCATTCCTCTTTTGACCTGCCCACAGCCTCACATCAGGTATCACAACTCTGTGTTTGTGCAACTTCCACCTCCCTTATTTCTGTGATGTTGAGTGGCCTAATGCTCTCTGATATACCTTTCTAATTTTCTGCTCTGTGTGTGTTGTTGAACTACTGTTTTGTTTCTGCCCTTAGAAAGAAGTACTGGAAATTCTTTCATAATTGCCCTGGTTATGCCATTTTATACTGCCTGAGTTTTGTTTTGTTTTTAAATCTGCATCTAGCATGTAATCAGAATGTGATCACCCAAAGGAGGCCTTTTGGAAAGTGGTGAAGCATGATTCAGAGAAAAGCTTCCTTACCTTGAATAATCACTATCAATATCAGGAGAGATCTTCCTATATGTATCTTGCTATTTTGGAGAGATATTATCTTGTGCTGTTTTTATCCTAAAATTAATTATGGATTGCTCTGCGTAATATTTCTCTTAACTTCAGTAAAGATTCCTCTCAGACACCTTTAATATTGCATAAGTCAGATATTGGCAATATTTTTAATTTTTACTACAGTTCTTCTAGTGGAACATTAGAAGCAAACCACCGAACTGTGGGCAGGGGGGCTCCATAAGACCTAATAGGAGACTTCTGTACTTGTTATTTTGGTGTTGGTTCTTAAACTACCTCCTAGTTTAATGATTGCTTACATTAATAGGATTGTGTTATGTCATTGTTTCTAGTACTGATTTCTCAATTTTTTGTTTCTTGTAATTTTTGAATTTTTTCTTCTTGCTGTCTCTCAATATATTCACTGCTTCTTTTACTATGACTTAAGAAAGGTAAGTTTGCAAAGGCATTTCTCAAAACAGCTGGTAGGCTGGATAGTATTTCATACTTGCAGAATGCTATAAGTCAGAGAAATTATCAAAATGCATTATTACAGTATTTGATATTTAGCTATAACATGCTGGGACAAAAATTTTTTGCCCTCCGTCAATCATCTTCAAATGTGTGCTTCCTTTTTCAGATTTGACAGTTAAGGATAACATTTTGCATAGTACGCACTTGCATCTCAGTAACATTTTGCTTTTGCGAGTTTGGTTCATTTTTTGGCTCCACGTCATTATATTTCAGGAGTCAAAGGAAATGTTTTTCTATCTCTAGTTAATCTTACTAGAAACTATGTATGATCGTTTGTTTATCTCACACAAGTGACTCTGGGTGGTTTACAGGATTAAATCGAACAATCCCACGGAACAACCCCCAGTGCCCAAGGAAATCATTGAGTCTACTCATCAGCAACAAAGCTCATCTACTCCCTAACCAAATGCCTGGGGGAATAGCCAAGTCTTCAGTGCCTTGTAGGCTAACAGGGTTGGGGCCATCCAAGTCTCGGGCGGGGGGGGGCTGAATGTTGTTCCATTGGACAGGTGCTGCCGCTGAGAAGGCACACCTCAGGTCCAACAAGATGACATTGTTTAATGGAGGGGCCCCAGCATATGGCCTCTCTATAGTTTTGGTGGGGTGGGCAGAAACAATGGGAGAAAGACAGTCCTGCAAGTAGCCTGGACCTATGTCATGGAGGGCTTTATAGGTGATGACCAGCACCTTGAATTGCACCTGGAAGCTTACTGGGAACCAGTGTAGCTCGTGGAACAGTGATGTTACATGGGTGTAATGAGAAACTCCAAAAACTGCCTATTTCTTCTGCTTCTTTCCACCAATATTGCCAGTGTTCTTGTCTAGAATCACTTATTTAGATCAACTGCTATTTCCTCTATAGGCGCTTTCTGTTTTGTTTGTAGCACACTCTTAAATATGAATTAATTCAGGTCAGCCTTCAACACTTGAAACTATATTTCCTGCCTTTACTAGTCTTCATATCTGGAGGGCACCAAGCTGGGAAAGTCTGGTTTAGATGGAGCTATGATGATCTTTTGGGAAGATTATCTGCCCTATGAGTTGGAGGCTGTAGTCCATTGTTTCTTTATTCACATGACAAGAACTAGTCTTTCCAAAGTACTCTGCTTTCTTATACTTGACTGTACATATGTCTTGATATTATTTTTTTGTAGACTGGTCCTGATCATAGCTACACCAAGGACAAGATCAAGATTGTTGAAGGAATATGCCTCTTGTCCAATGATGAGTCTGAATGGGATGATCTTAAACAGATAAGAAGCTCTCGGGGATGTATTCTTCGCGACCATGTCTGCATGAAGACTGACACAGTCTCTATCCAAGCCAGCTCTGGCTCATTGGGTGACACTGAAACTGAGCAACTGTTGAAGGAGGAGCAGTCAGAATGCAGCAGCATCAATGCAGCCACTACTCCTGAGCGTCGTGGCTCCCTTCCAGACACAGGCTGGAAGCACCAGCGCAAACCCTCAACAGAAAGTGAAGTCTAAAGCATATGCAGAGACTTGTCCCTTCTTCTCTGTCATCCTTCAGATTGATCAGATAGGATCCTGCCTTCTATTCAATGAAAAAATCAGAGACTAGTCTCTTGGTCATACAGAGTCCAGAGACTGCCTTTGGAGAGGCATTTGAGCTCAACTGTGCCTTTGTGGCAGATGGAACACAACTAAGAGACCCTTTTCACTCACTGTTAGTTCATGTTTATTTATACGCCCCTTCATCCTAGAAGCTGTGGTATCAAATTCAGCAGCAGTTTTTTCCCCCCCACTTGAATCTGATACAGCTTTCATCTGGGTTTGTGCATAAGCTGGTCAAAGACTCCAAATCTTCAGTGGCCAGTTTTCTGAACTTAGCCATTCCTGATACCTGTTACCTTTTCTCAGAGGGTATTGGCACTAACTGGATTTTGCACTGTACTCCTTCTGTTTTAAGAGGAAAGGGTTAGGGCCAGTTGAACTGTCTGAAGTGAGCAAGGGGATACAACAGCAGGTCACTTTCACAGATTCTGTACAAGGAGAGCAAATACATCTAAAACATAATTGCAGGGGACAATAAAATATCACCACCATTATTTCAAACTGGGAAACCATTGCTGCATCTGATATAGGATGTGAGGAATTTAAAGGGTAAAACCTTAGTCTGTTGCTGGCAACAGTCATTGGTCCTGTTACATCCATCTTAATATAATTCCCCCTACCCTTCCTAAAATATAGTTCTAATTTTTGCAGATAGAACTTACGTATCTCTTTCCTGGATAGACTGTTTTTTCAGTTTTCACTGGGCTTTCATTTAGTTTGGACTTGCAAGGAAAGTTCTGGTTCAATGCTATTTATTCATTCTTTATTACCTAGTTCACAGGGCCAACTGCTGAAAATGTGTGCTGCTGAAATATGTGTGGAACACAAAGGCAGTGCATTAGTTTTGAGTATCTGGAACAAAATTGGACTAGAGGTATACTAAAAATCCAGTTCCAAATTACTGTTGAAAAATAGGGGACTTTTTCTAACTTTTTTTTGCCAGTGTTTTCTCTTTAGAAATCCTGGAAAGTATAATTTAGTTGCACCTTTTTTCTCATATCTGCTGTATTGGTTGAGCAGAGAAAATGTGGTGTCAAAAAGTGGGTGTGTGCAATTGAAAAATAATGTATGTGGATAGGAAATAAGGTACAGTTAAGGTGACAGATGGCACACTACAAATAATTTGCTTGTATAAAAATCCTTCCCCTTTAACTACATCAGTGATGATGCTATTACTCTTTCTATGCTATAACAAAAAGTCAGAAGCTGAGAAACTGCCATTTCAGAACATGCATGATGGGTGGTGATTTATACAACAAAGAATAGGGTTTTGCACATTGTCCAGACTTCATTTGACAACACAGAAGTTCTATGGAAGTCCTGTCTAGAACTATTAACCATATGAGGTATTCTCTGGGAAAATGTGATACAGTCTCTCATTCCCATCCTGCAGCTGCTCTCCCATGATCAGTGAAAGATGCATGGACAATGGTTGTGTCCCTGTGACATTACTCTTGATGAGGAGCACAGATTTCCTGGGCCTAAACCATTTAGTCATCCAACTGCTTTGTCATGTATAGTTCAAGCAGGAAGGCAGGAAAAATTCAAGATGGACTCATGGACTGCAGCAAGATTATTTTTTACCTCTGCTCAAAACCATAATGTAACTTTAATTTTATTACATCATTTCTATCACTGAAAGAAACATAGCTCTTTGTTCTTTTCTGAATATATACTGCTATCAGCAAGATGACTTAACAATTCCCCCATTCAAGCATTGGATAAATCACCTAGAACAATAATGCATGCAGACAAGTATGTTTTCATGATCATATATCAAAGGGATCCTTTCAGTACAGAGCTTGGTCGTAGCAGCTGTATAATGGCAGCAATGATGGCTATTGCTGTGTATGTGTTCAGCAGTTCTAAGTAGTAGAGACTTCTGTAGTACTTCCCAGTTCTAAGCAGCAAGATCAGATGGGAATTTATGAAGTCCAGTATATCTGGAGGGCATGAAATTGGGGAAAGCTATTCAACTGAGCTGTGTTTTTCAGTTTCAGGCTCTTAACTCTTCAGGTTTGGCCATTTCTTGACCATTGCTTTAGTGTATGTTAAACTAGCCTGTAAACTTTAATTATGGAGTTCCATGGATGGAAGTACCTTGTCTATTTTATGCTATATTTTCATAACTGACTCTGTTCCTGCGCTGATACTTAATAATTGCTATATCCTCTGTACTTTCTTCTCTTTGAATTCTGAACATCACAGGGGATAGGAGAAGGGGAAACAGCCCTACCTAAAACATTATTTTCCATCAGTATCTAAGACTATCCTCTTCAGAAAGAGATCTTACTAAAAGTCAGATATGTAAAAGTGAGTACTTTAAATTTTATGAGCACTTGAACCCTAGAATGTGGGATTAAGTACCCACACAGCATTTAAATATGGCTTATTGTGTAGAACACTGTTAACATTGCTTCTATTTTTTTTATAACAGTCTGTTTCTGAAAAGAAAGTTGACTGTCTTTGATAGTCTGGTGAAAGGTCACTCAGTATATTGAACTGTACTTTCCAGGTTTATCACTCTACAGGTAGACCTCGCTTAACGACTGCTCTGCTAAACAACTGTTCGAAGTTATGACGGCACTGAGAAATTAAGTTTACAATCAGTCCTCACATTTATGACTGTTGCAGCATCCTTGTGGTCTCCTGATCATCATTTGCACGCTTCACAACCAGTGGGCATTTACAACCATCGCAGCGTCCCATGGTCATGTTATCACCATTTGTGTGCTTTACAACCAGCTCCTGACAAGCAGAGTCAATGGAGAAGTAAAATCACAAGTCATGGTCTTGTTTAATGAACTGTGGTGACTCGCTTAACAATTGAATGGGAAGTGATATAAGTCTGTCACAGTCATGTGATGTTTCACTTAGTGGCCACATCGCTTAGCAACAGTTGCTGGTTCCAATTGTGGTCACTAAGCAAGGACTACCTGTATCTGGTATACATCCCTTCAATTCAATCTGGATTTGAAAGTCTATTTGGAGGTTTTATAGATACACATTGGAATATAATAGTTAAGTAGGCCTTCCTTGTGGAGTGCCTTTTTGAAAACAAATTTTGTTATGGTTATCTTCTAATTTCATCATGTAAATCAAGGTATGCAACTTTTTCAGGCCAACTGGCATTTTAGTGACACACAAAAAGATGCAATCCAAAAAGAAGTGAATAGGTCAGAAAAAGCTAAATTTGATCTCATTTAATTTACATGTGGTTAGTATTAGTCTCAAACCATATATTTAATAATGTAATCCTCCTTTGACAGAAATAGGTTTCAGACATTTCTGAGAGCCAGCTAAGAGTCTATTTTTGCTTTTCAAATTTTTCACCATTCTTCCTTGCACAAATCTTCTAGCTCAGAAATATTCTTAAATTACCTTGCATATACTGCACATTTGAGATCTTCCCACAGATTTTCAATAATATTCAAGTCTGGGGATTGTTAGAAAGTACTGATTAAAAAGGGAGTTCAGACTTTTGCAATCTGCCATATACAGGTAGCCCTCATTTAGCGACTGCCTCAGACAGTGGCTGTTCAGTTACAAAGGTGATGAAAAAGTAACTTTGTGACCAGTGCCTGCATTTACATCCTTTGCAGTGTCTCTCTCTCTTTCTCTCTTAGTGACATGTTTGCCATTATAATGAGTAGGGTGTCCTTGTCCTGTGCCTGACTGGTTTCCCCCCCCCACGTTTTTTGTCCCTTTGCAGGGTGGAGAGATTGCTTAAACGGGTTATCTCTTCCTGAGCTGCTTTTCTTATTCCCTAAAAAGTACTAAACATAACTTAACAAGTTCAGGTCTATGACTTTAATTACTTGATTACCTGAAACTGACAAGGCCCTAATCAGTTTCACACTAAAGACTTTTGTTTGTCTCCTAAATGGATCCTGGCTCACAGCCAGGAGTGACCTAGGCAAACAGCTAGCACTAGTGCATTCCTTTCCATGTGTATTCCCCATCGTGTGGCTGCTTACTTTCTTGTAATTCTGTCTTCTCCAATGAATGTAAATACAAACATCAATTCTCTTATTTCTAATTATCCTAGCACTAGAGTGCCCATTCCAAAGGGCAGGGGAATGAGGAAAAAGGGCTATAAGATTTGCCCTTTTACCCAGCTGCCTCATGAGACAAAATCTGGAAATCTTTCCCAGTGTTTGGGCTCAGCTGTTTGTTTGGGGTGGTAATAATAATAAATAATAATAAATAATTATTAAATTTATATGCTGCCGGACTCCAAACAACCCTGGGTGGCTTACAATCCTTAAAACATTTAAAAACAAAGAATAATGGGGGGGGACGGACACCCACACAAAAATAGCACAAGACAGAAGAACATTCCTGGCAAAGAAAATAAACCGAGACGGGAACAGAAAGAAAGGGGCATCAGTCATCCTCTCCAAAGGCCTTGGTGAGGAGCCAGGTCTTTAAGGCCCTTTGAAACACCAGCAGGGTGGGAGCCATTCAAATCTCAGGGGGAACTTCATGCCAGAGGGCAGGCACTGCTACAGAGAAGGTGCACTTCCAGGGCCCCAATAGGTGACACTGTTTAATCAATGGGACCAGGAACATGCCACCCTGCCAGATCGAACTGGCGGGACAGATACTATGGGAGATATATTCATATTCTTCTGATGCTGTAAAACAAAGGAAAGCTGAAATAAAATAAGCACAGTCGCAGTCACGTCATTTTTCACTTAGTGACCAAAAGTTACCAGACCCAATTGCAGTCGCTAAACGAGGTCTACTTGTACATTGTTTTCTTATTTTGAATCTGTAAACAACTGCATACAAATAATAAGTATGAATTCAAACTTGGAGACAGATATCATGTTTAACTTTGTACCATACAGGAGTTGCATCAGCTTTTGTTCAGTTAGGAATTCACTAAAACTAGGGGCGTCTAAACTTAAGTCATTCATTAGTTAAATGTAGATCTGGGGCCTCAAATATCAGATTGATGTTCACAGCTTTTTCCTATACATAGGTGTATCCCATCCTGGATATTTCAATGAACAGGCTCATAAATCAGCTACAATGATTTCTATTACTTTAGTAGCCATGGAAGGAAAAAAAAAGACCGCTCCATTGCAGAAATTCCCATCAGCAATGTCTGTGAAAAGGCCAGACAAAAGTTCATACAAATAATTGCCTTTCTAAAATCAAGACACATTATTGAGGATGATCTGTGATTGTTTACATGTTAGGAAAACTCTGTGAATCACCCTTAGTCTTCCTCATCCTGATATCATTCAGACATATTGAACTTTTAACTCTCATACTCTCCTAACCAGCATAAAATCCAATGCATCTGTAAGACACTAGGTTGAGGAAGTATATCTTTTGCTTTAAAATTCCTTTTCCATTTACAGGGATACATTTAAAAGTATAGGTGAAAGTGTAAGAGGTCCATGTTAGATTTCCATTCTCAGATAAACTGATGAAAAAATAGCTGCTGCACTTTCAGGAGACAGCTGACAAGGTGCTTATGCCCTATACTTTCTCTCATTCTTATCTACAAGAATTCTCTTGTCCCCATCTGTCTCATTTTTTTGAAACTTGGTTATGGATTTAAATGTGGAAGCATTCAGGAGAATAATTTAAAGCCTGTAGGCACTGATTTCTGCAAAATCTCCACTTAGCAAATACATTAATATTACAAGAGAAATAATGGAGGTGGAAGCCAGTATTAGGTCTAGTTCAGCTTTTCTTAATCTGATGTCCTCCAGATGTTGATACTGCAGTTCCCAGAAATTCCAGCCTGCATATCCAAAGCTGGCAGTAAATTTGGGGAGTTGTAGTCTCTGCATATTTAGAGACCATTGGGGGTTTTCTGCATTTTTCAGTATATGTATCCTTCATGGTTTCCAGCTGACTTTTTTTCCTCTCCAGAAAACTTTATTTCCTTGATGTGTTATTTACTTTGACTTGAGATTATACCTCATTTACAGCCATGTTATCTACTTTTGTCTGTACATTTTGGAAAGAAAACATTCCCCATTGAATGACAGAAGGCAACATGGAGATGTTATGCTAGCTATATTTACATACATATACATTTCCCCAAGTTATGGAGAGGTTATATACTAAATTGCCAAAACTTGGTTGATGTGCATTCCTATTAAAAGTTGGTTAGGGTTTGGGGCTGCTTTTGTCATGTTTACGTTTTTCTTCTACATGCAGAGAGGGAAACTAGATTTTAATTATATTTATTTTTAGTTGGTTCCAACCTTTGTGGCCATTAAAACTTCCTTAAACTTAAGGGATGAGGAAAGCAAGTTGCAGCACGGCATGTAGCTTTGTAGCAGCAAATATGGCAATATCAAGGCCTTTTCATTTGATAGAAGAAATTGCGGAAGATGAAGTCATTCTTCTCACATAGTGAGGGATGTGAGGCTGTGATGGTTTTGAGTGTAGGAATTCAGATGATCAACAGAAAAAGTAAGTTTCACCAGGGGTCAGTTGTGTTTTCGTCCCAGCCACATGTACTAAACTGTACTTGAACCCTCCTTCGTAGGTAAGGATGCTTTCTATTGCACATTCTGATTTTGAAATGTATGCATTGACCTGCTTCCTCAAAACCTTTGCCTTACTCCTCCATTTTACCCCAAACAGTGTCAGCATGAATAGCAGGAAATTGAAAAAATGGCACCAACTGTTCTAATCTCACTTGTGAAACAAGCAAAGATGAGCTTCCGTTGTACTAGCAGGCTTTGGCCCAACCTTATCTAATTCACGGTTCTTTGCTTGCATGTTAAAAGAAGCAAGTCTCATTGCACTGGGACTTTACGGAATGTGGAAAGGCCAGGAGTGGGGAATAATTCTTGAGCACTGATTTACTATGTAAAAAGCAATTTTTCCTCCTATATGTCCTGAGCTAATGATAGTAATTTCCCTGCATTCACGTGTAATGGTTTTAACATTACTTGTTGGAGAGATGTCATTTTTATAGTTATTTTACTATGTTCAATATCTTAGGGAATTATAATAATTTAATATAAATTTAGCTTTTTTAAAAATCACTTTGCTGTCCATTTAAATTGTGAATTACACATTAACCAAACCTGCTTCCTAAACAAATAGACTTCACAAAGTCTCAGCTTCTCTTGGGAGTAATGTGAAGCCAGGGGAATGGGAATTCATTGATGGAATTAATTTACACATTTGAGATTTAATGTCAAAAAATTCTAAAGCTTAATTCAGTGAGGCTGATATTGCCTAGATTCTGTTTTAACACAAGTGTAGCATAAAGATTTTTGCATCTGTCATGCTGATAATATAAATGCTTAATAATGCATTTTTAAACAGTGTACATTCATCTGTTTCCTGCTCCCTGTTAACAACCTGTGGGCTGTGAATGTTTTTATTTTAGATCGGAGGGTTTTTATTCTCAATATACCATTTCCCAGAGCAGTGTCATAAAATCAAACCAAATCAAAGTTTCCAAGAGTTTTACTATACATCTAAATAAGGAGACTGCAATTAATTTAAAACATGAACTGTTTTTTTTATAACATAATGTGAGAAACAAAGCTGCACAAATAATCCTTTTTGGATTTGGAAAGGCAAAGTTTATTTCCAAGCGTTTGCAAAGGCTGATGCTATTCAGCTCACAGGCTGCAAGAAGCGTGTCATTACAGATTTCAGCAAGGTTTTTATGCACCCCTTCACACAAGTTGCATTGGTTCTGCCTCGTTTTTGCCCTGGGGTGAGCTAATCCGAGTTCACAACCTATCTGAGACCACAACCTATCTGAGACGCCTAAAACAATACATTATTTCTTTTATACAACTATTCCCAAACCCCCTTTTCTTATTCACAGTTTATAATTTCTTTGAGATATCTTTGCCATCCTGTCTCCACTAAATCACTGCCCTTTGTGTCATCTTACTTCCTTTCCTGATTCACACATTCTTACTAACAAAAGGCAGCACTTGGTTCATTATCTTTCATTCTCATGTCTCACCTTGGTGTGGCCCCTTCCTTTTTGTAAGCACATTCAAATTCCAAACCTAATTACTTTAAACATTAAATATAGGAAAGCCTTGTTAAGTGTTGAACACCAGGAAGTTTTGTTCAAAGGTAATTTCTATTCCTTATAATCCTCCCTCTAAAATTTTATACAATTTTACCTTTTAACACTCTGGAGGTTTCCTGAAATCGCTGTAACATCAATTCTTCCATTTCTTTTTCCTTTTCTTCTAGAGATTTAATCATTAGGTTAATTCTTTTATCTTTTTGCTTTGGCTTTCCTTTTCTTAATATCATTATTTTCTGGACTCCTTGCTGTTGCCCTTTAAGGGCTTTTTCTGTTGTTAGTTGCATTCCTTCTACCACATTACCAATTAATCGTATAAAGCAAGGAATCAAACAGGGTAGGAATAATGATCCAGTTACTGCACATAAAAGGAAAAATCCGACCTTTTTCCACCAGGCCCTTCCTAACAAATTATCCCACCGTTGGGTGTCCCAGGCGCTTTTCCAAGTCTGAACAGGAACGTGTACCACCTTTCGGATATTGGAAGCAATGCTGTAGATAGCTTTTCCATTATCATCTATATTTAAACAACAATTGGACAGGTTAAATTTTCCACACACACCTCCCTCTTCTGCAAGAAGATAATCAAGGGCTAACCGGTTTTGGTATATAGCTGTCCTCATCTGAGTCTGCTGCTTAGTCAATAATTCTAGAGTGGTGGCAGTTTGGTTTGTGATAATTTCTAAAACTGCTTGGAGGCGTATTATCCGGTTTAACATGTAAATGGGGGTTCGGTACCTGTAGGTTCTGTCCTCGGCCCAAGTGGCGGGCCCATAACATTGAGTAATTCTAGCTGGAGACCACTCTTCTGTACCCCAATTTTGAGTGCCTCCTATTAGGTCCCTTTCTACTCTGCGTAGGTCATCATAGACTGGTATTCCTAAGGACTCCCCTGTTGAGGGGGGCAACAAGAATCCAGGTCTTATGGTGCCCAACAGACAAGTTCCATACCACCGGTTGGGCAATCTGGAATAGGCAAACCTCCCACACAGCCAGAAGAGTCCATCTGGTGCCACTCATTCTAAGGTTATGTTTTTGGGGTCTTCCCAAAGCTGTTTCAGTCCCATGATATTTTGGAAGGGGTTGGTTTCGTTAGTGGAATTTTGAACCATCCTGACTGGGTATCATTTACTATAAGCACATTATGGCATGGGGTTTCTCCCACTGACTCACAGTATTTCTGGGAGAACAACCTAGTAATACAGGTTTCCTCTGTGAGAGATGTTTGTAAAACCCACCTTTTTGGTCTCACTCCGGGGTAAATGTTAGATTGAGATTCCACGCTTCTATTTCAAGAGGGGTTATTTCTTTCGCTTCCCACAGCCATTGTTCACTCATAGAGGAACCACCACAAACCCAGCAATTAGTCACATTTAGCGCCTCCACGATCCTCTTGGCCAGATCTATAAAGAGATTTGTGGCAGGGGCGGGAAGGGGAATTTCTGTTCTTATCTCTTGATAGAAGGAGTGTGATGGAATGGTTTGATGAAGGCCGTGCTGGGGGAGATAAGCATTTCCTTAGCCCCCAACAGGAGCGTGGGAAGGTTAAGAAGATGAGACTGGCATCACCCTAAGGAATTCACGGTGTTTCGGCTTGCTGGCTTGGGAAGTTTAGATTCAGTCTGGAGAGATTGATGTCAGGTTCAGCCCAAAGAACTCCACGAGACAGTACAGATGCAGTTCTGTTGCATTTATTAGCTTCCACCTCAAAGACAGAACCGTTTTTTCCTAAATTCTGTGCCATACCATATTTCTTTCCATTCTCATAACATTCTGTCACCTGCCTGTAGCAAGCTAAACTAACATGTGAGTGAGATTGGAAGGATAAGTACACTCTTCCCCCCACTCAAACATTCTGGTAACACTTTGTACATTTTGGCTGATGGGCACATTGTTTAAGAGGGAGGCACAGCAAAATAATCAACATTATAGAAAGAATCCTCAGTTTCTTGGATCATATATATATCACACTCTGGACACAAGCAAATGGGAGAGCAATCTGGACAATGATAACAATAACAATTGTGTTGTCGAAGGCTTTCACGGCCGGAATACGAGCCCGGAAGACCCACACCAGCCATCAATAACAATTGTCTTCACAGCATTTACAATTGCAGAACCAACACATTTAGTCTCTAGGCTCTCTTTGAAGAATCAACCTTAAAGGATCTTTATTGCTCTGCACTTTCCACTCCCTTGGTTCATCCACCAGTCCCTTGATTCTTGTGTAATGGGTCCAACCTTTCTCTTGGGTGCGAACAGCGGTTTCAGTGGTTAGTAAGACCTGGAAGGGCCCCTCCCAAGTGGGGCTTAGCTTTTCGCCTCGCCAACCTTTGATCAGCACCCAGTCACCAGGTTTGTATTGGTGGACTGCAAAATCGAGTGGAAGTATCTGAGCCAATAGTCCTTTCGACCTGAGGTGAGACAAGAAGAGGACAGCCCTAGTATATAGTTTCTCAGCATCACATCTTTTGTTTCAATTGAAGGGAACCCTGATGTTCTTCCCAAATATGGGAGCCCGAACATCATTTCATATGGAGAGATCCCCGTGTCTTTCCTTGGTTTGGTCCAAATTCTTAGGAGGGCTAATGGTAGGCACTTAGTCCATGGCAACTTAGTTTCTAACATTAATTTAGACAAAACCTGTTTAACTGTGGCATTGGCTCGTTCTACTTTTCCCGAACTGGCTGGGTGCCAAGGGGCATGGTAATCCCAATTAATTTCTAAGGCTTTCATTAGCCTTTGGACTATCTTAGCAGTGAAGTGGGTCCCGGAATCACTATCTATGTTTTCCACAATTCCATACCTTGGAAGGATGTTTTCTAAAAGAATTTTACAAGTAGTGTTTGCATTTGCTTTAACACATGGGAAGGCTTCTATCCATCCTGTCAAATGATCTATAATTACTAACAAATATTTTACTTTCCCCACTAGAGGGAGCTCAGTGTAGTCCACTTGAATACTTTGAAACGGCTGGAGAGCTAATGGTCGCCCCCCTTGTTCTTTTTTTCTTAACACTTGCTTGTTAACTTTTTTGCAGATTAAACATCTATCACATACTTGCTTGGCTATGGTATACAATCCTATACATCCATACTGGTTCAAGAATCCATCAGCCAGGGCTTGAGTTCCCCAATGGCTACCTTGGTATAAGATGTCCAGTACGTTTCTGGTTAGGGCTGAATTTAGCATTTGTCTCCCATCTGGCAAAATCCACTTGCCATTAACTTCAACCGCTCCCAGCTTTGACATATCAGCCTTTTCTTTTTCAGTGAAAACTAGATTCAGTTCCTTTTCTAGAGCAGGTACCAATAATCTAACTACCTCAACGTGTTCCCCTTCAGCTGCCCTTTTTGCCTCCTCATCAGCCAAAGCATTCCCTCTGGCTTCTTTACTATTATTGTTCCTCTGGTGGCCTCCTACATGTAAAATGGCCAGCTCACGAGGCAACTGGGCAGCCTCCAGAACTTCTTTAACTAGCTCTTCATGCATCAGTTTCTTTCTCTTGCTATTTATCAACCCTCTTTCAAACCAGATCTTCCCGAACGTGTGTAAAATCCCATGTCATAAAATCAAACCAAATCAAAGTTTCCAAGAGTTTTACTATACATATAAATAAGGAGACTGCAACTAATCTAAAACATGAACTGTTTTTTTTTTATAACATAAGAACCTACATGGTAATGAAAACAGGTACCTCATTAATGAAAGTTCTCTAAAATCATCTTTTCGCGATTGTGCATTGATTTATGTTATCTTTCAATTTTAATTTTTCTCATAGCATTACAGTAGCCTAAACTATTAAAAAACAGGGTTATATCTGTTTATCTTTAAAAATATTAACTAGTAATAATTAAAGAAAACATTTGTGTTATATCATATAGGTAAAAGAATGGTAGATGGAAGTTAGGGTAGACAAACAGTAGCACTGCTGTGGGGGCTCATCCTAGAGAGCTCCATGGAAAGCACTACATCTGCAATCAGTGTTTGGTACAATACAGCCATAGCCATTTTTCTTGGTGAACTAAGCTTGGGCTCCTTGCCTTAGAACAGCATTTCCTTACTGTTCTGACAAGATGACTTAAAGTACCCACATACACAGGATTAAAAAAGTTACATCTATCTTATACACTGCTCAACCTAGTTACCATGAACTGGCAGGGTTTCTTAAGTGGCAGAGGATTTGTCACTTCAAAATCCTCATATTTAGGTTTGCATTTTTATAGTATCAGAGCTCCATAATATAAAACCATTGCTGTGTTATATGCTTTCAGCAAATACGTGAAATGATAAGCTATCATTCTGAAAGCCCAAATCCTTTCTTTGGTCCTATAAATATTATATTTATTAAAAAACATATCTATACCACCTGTATAGAAAATCCTGAAGCACTTTACAACTATTAAGTTATTATGAAACAGAATAAAAATGGTTGATTAAAATAAAAACACCAGGGGAAGTAATGACTGGGGAAGATGGCTTTTAGAAGGTTTTTGAGACTTGCCTAAAAATGTCAAGGTTGGGATTCTGGCTGCAGAGGGAAGAAGGCCTATCTCCATGTCACTGCCAAATGGCAATTCTGAGGCCTCAACAAGGAGAACAAAACTACCCCTAAAGACTTAGGGTTCCTGATAGACTGATGTAATTCAGATGTTTTGATTTGATTGAGTTGGTTATGGTTTTGTATACTACATATTGATAGGTAACAGGGTCTAGGTAATCTTGTCAGAACTCAGAAGCTAAGCAGGCTCCAGCCAGCTTGGTGGAAAAACTCTTTTGTACTTTTATTTCATTTCTTCCCCTGTTCATAGATTCACTGATCCAAGCAGTGTGCATTTTGAATGAGTACATGCAGATATATATATATTTTTAAAGAGCAAACTACAGGAAAGAAACAAAGAACAGTTAAGGGAATCAGGCTACATGGGATTATGGCTATGTTCATCTGTGATTAAAATGTGTTATCTAGTTTTGGCTCCCATGTAAAGATAGCTCATGAATATCCCCTTAAGTGAACTAAGCAAAAATTCTATATTTGTGTCCTGAAAATTAAGTCCCATTAAACTCAGTACTATCTACATTTCACTAAACATGTATAAGATTGGGCTACTGTACTTTCTTTGTCTTGAAGTCAATTTATCTTGGCATTGAGCCTAAATACAGAAATAACAAGAAAACTTTATCCCAGAATACAGGATTATCTGTGGATTGATACTCAAAATTATAATTTCTTACTATAATATAATGGCATTTAAAAATTGTCTGCATTTTTAAAGTAGGACACTCCCCCCAACTCCTAGCATTCCTAAAAGATACTGTTTTGTTGGTTACAAGTTTAGCAACTTCTACCAGGACAATTTATGAGTAATAAATTTAACTGGTACTTCATTTTTTTCTGGTTTTGCCTTCAAGTCAGACTTGACTCCTGATGCCTTCATGGACAAATCAGTGCAATTATCTGGGCACCATTTTTGGAAGTTTTTTGCTGTTGCCTTTTTCCTAGAGCTGAGAGAAAGTGATTAGCCCAGTGTCATCCAGCAGGCTTTTGAGCCTAAGGCAGAACTAAAGTGAAGTTTCCATGCTTCTAGTCCAGCATCTTAACTGCTAGGCCAAACTGGCTCTCTGCTAGATCAAACTGGTTCATATCAGACACATAGTAGAATTATTTTCCTATTGCCTAAACATGTGTTAAAGCTTTTTGCAACATTAATTTGAACTATTTTCATGTCTGTTAAACTTAGAACCTTCCTATCTTTACATTTTTAGAAACTGAAATCAACCCATGTAGCAATCTCATGTGAAATCACTATAATGTAGTGTACTGTAAATACAATGTATAGGTACGTGGAATGTAAGATCCATGAACCAAGGCAAGCTGGATGTGGTCAAACATGAGATGACAAGATTGAACGTCGACATCTTGGGAATCAGCGAATTGAAATGGACGGGAATGGGTGAATTTAATTCAGGTGACCATTATATCTACTACTGTGGGCAAGAAACCCTTAGAAGAAATGGAGTTGCACTCATAGTCAATAAGAGAGTGGGAAAGGCAGTAATGGGGTACAACCTCAAAAACGACAGAATGATCTCAGTGCGTATCCAAGGAAAACCATTCAACATCACGGTAATCCAAGTCTATGCCCCAACCACTGATGCCGAAGAAGCTGAAGTTGACCGGTTCTATGAAGACCTACAACATCTTCTAGAACTAGCACCAAAAAAAGATGTCCTTTTCATCATAGGGGACTGGAATGCTAAAGTAGGAAGTCAAGGAGTAATCGGAATAACAGGCAAGTTTGGCCTTGGATTACAAAATGAATCAGGGCAAAGGCTAATAGAGTTCTGTCAAGAGAACAAGCTAGTCATAGCAAACACTCTTTTCCAACAACACAAGAGACAACACTACACATGGACATCACCAGATGGTCAATACCGAAACCAGATTGATTACATACTTTGCAGCCAAAGATGGAGAAGCTCTATACAGACGGCAAAAACAAGACCAGGAGCTGACTGTGGCTCAGATCATGAGCTTCTTACTGCAAAATTTAGGCTTAAATTGAAGAATGTAGGGCAAACCACTAGACCACTCAGGTATGACTTAGATCATATTCCATGTGAGTACACAGTGAAGGCGATGAATAGATTTAGAGGATTAGATTTGGTAGACAGAGTGTCTGAAGAACTATGGACGGAGGTCTGTAACATTGTACAAGAGGCAGCAACTAAAACCATCCCAAAGAAAAAGAAATGCAAGAAAGCAAAATGGCTGTCTGATGAGGCTTTACAAATAGCTGTGGAAAGAAGGAATGCGAAAAGCAAGGGTGAAAGGGAAAGATATAAGCAACTGAATGCAGATTTCCAGAGAATAGCAAGGAGAGATAAGAAGGCCTTCTTAAATGAACAATGCAAAGAAATGGAAGAAAACAATAGAATGGGGAAGACTAGAGATCTCTTCAAGAAAATTGGAGATATCAAAGGAACGTTTAGTGCAAAGATGGGCATGATAAAGGACAAAAAAGGCAGGGACCTAACAGAAGCAGAAGAGATTAAGAAGAGGTGGCAAGAATACACAGAAGAACTATGCAAGAAAGATCTTAATGTCCCTGATGTCCATGCTGGTGTGGTCACTGACCCTGAGCCAGACATCCTAGAGAGTGAAGTCAAGTGGGCCTTAGGAAGCATTGCTAACAACAAAGCTAGTGGAGATGACAGTATTCCAGCTGAGTTATTTAAAATACTAAAAGACGATGCTGTTAAAGTGCTGCACTCAATATGCCAGCAAGTTTGGAAAACGCAACAGTGGCCACGGGATTGGAAAAGTTTACGTTCCAATTCCAAAGAAGGGCAATGCCAAAGAATGCTCAAACTATCGCACAATTGCACTCATTTCACATGCTAGCAAGGTTATGCTCAAAATCCTACAAGCTAGGCTTCAGCAGTACGTGAACCGAGAACTACCAGATGTACAAGCTGGGTTTCGAAGAGGCAGAGGAACTAGAGATCAAATTGCCAACATTCGCTAGATCATGGAGAAAGCATGAGAGTTCCAGAAAAGCATCTACTTCTGCTTCATTGACTATGCAAAAGCCTTTGATTGTGTGGATCACAACAAATTGTGGCAAATTCTTAAAGAGATGGGGATACCAGACCACCTTACCTGTCTCCTGAGAAATCTGTATGCGGGCCAAGAAGCAACAGTTAGAACCAGTCATGGAACAACCGATTGGTTCAAAATAGGGAAGGGAGTACGACAAGGCTGTATACTGTCACCCTGCTTATTTAACCTATATGCAGAGTACATCATGAGAAATGCCAGGCTGGAAGAATCACAAGCCGGAATTAAGATTGCAGGGAGAAACATCAATAACCTCAGATATGCAGACAATACCACCCTAATGGCAGAAAGTGAAGAAGAAGTAAAGAGCCTCTTGATGAGGGTGAAAGAGGAGACTGCGAAAGCTGGCTTGAAACTCAACATTAAAAAAACTAAGATCATGGCATCTGGACCCATCAATCCCTGGCAAATAGAAGGGGTAGAAATGGAAGCAGTAACAGACTTCATTTATTTGGGCTCCAAGATCACCGCAGACAGAGACTGCAGCCATGAAATTCAAAGACGCTTGCTCCTTGGGAGGAAAGCTATGGCAAACCTAGATAGCATATTAAAAAGCAGAGACGTCACCTTGCCGACAAAGATCCACATAGTCAAAGCTATGGTTTTTCCAGTAGTAATGTATGGCTGTGAGAGCTGGACCATAAAGAAGGCTGAACGCCGAAGAATTGATGCCTTTGAACTGTGGTGCTGGAGAAGACTCTTAAGAATCCCCTGGACTGCTAGGAGGTCAAACCAGTCAATCTTAAAGGAAATCAACTCTGATTGCTCATTGGAAGGATTGATAATGAACCTCAGATACTTTGGTCACCTAATGCGAAGAGAGGACTCTTTGGAAAAGACCCTGATGCTGGGAAAGATGGAAGGCAAAAGGAAAAGAGGACGGCAGAGGATGAGATGGCTAGATAGCATCACTGAAGCAATGAGCATGAAATTGAGCAAACTCAGGGAGGCAGTGAAAGATAGGAAGGCCTGGAGCAATATGGTTCATGGGGTCACGAAGAGTCGGACACGAATTAACGACTGAACAACAACAACTGTAAATACAAAGGGATTATGTGCTTTATGTGTACTGTACAACTTTTGCTGGCAGAATGTATATGATCTAGGTATGCTGACTACTATTCTTCCCTTATCCCACCATTATTTACTATGCCATGAGCATTAGCCTCAGAATTGCCTGTCTCTACCTCCAGACTCATCTAGGAACTGGTGCCCTGTTTCAATTTTCACCATGAAAATGGTTGTATATGTATCCCATCATCTTGATTCCTATATTCCACATCCAGCAGGACAGTGCAAGATGCTTATAGTTTAATTAGGCAAGACAAATAAAAGGATGGTATAGAATCTGGAATTAAAATCATGTTTTGCTACCTGTTCTGGGCAGAAGTATTTTAGATACCTGCTCTGAGTTCCAACTTCTCAGCCAGCAAAACCCAACTCACCACTCTAGAGTAGGTAATAGAAAATGGTTCCCATGGAGATTTAGGTCTTACTGTATCAAGGCCCTCAAATACTGAATGGCAGGTAAGTTTGGGTATACTTGGCAGTTAGCAGTCCAAGATATTAAAAACAACATTGAAAAGATTAAAAAAACTTTCCCTGAAGTAGGGGCCAACTCCTGTTGACAAGGATAGATCTGTGTTGCTTACCTGGCAGCAATATTTTATGTATTTATTACATTTGTGCCCCACTACAATCAAGTTGGCTTTCAACAATTTACAAAGAAGAAATTTAAAACATCTATCATAAGCTTAAAAACATAAAACAAAGCTTTATAGTACTGAAATAATAAACATAAAAAAATGATTGTGAACAAGTTAAACGGCTCTCTGGAATACCTCTTTTTTCAACATCTTCCTGAATGTTGGCACTAGCCTGATTTCTACAGGGAAACTGTTCCAGAGCTACCGCTGAAAAGCAATGCCTGCCTCCTTCCTTCAGTTCCTTTATTTCCCAATGGTGGATCAGGGTTAGTAGATTTTCCTTAATAAGTCAGGCCAATTGAGATTATAGCAGGTAGTCTTGTAAGCCCTCAGGTACCAAGCCATAAAACACTTTAATATGGAAATTGTTTGTCACTGTTTTCCTCCAGGATGGCTTTTTACTTCCCAGTTTGGCCTACAGTCCTGAGATTTCGTGATAGTCTCCCATCTAAGTATTAAGCAGAACCAACTTTTCTTAGCTTTTTCAAGGGAAGCCAAGGCCCACTAGATGTGTCACCTTCTGTAGATAATTCAAAGGGTTATGTTTCTTTAATGTTCTCAAATGAATTAAATTTACAGCGATTCTGGGCGATATCTGGGTATCTGGCATGCATTTTATTATAAAAAGAACAATTCCACTCCATTCCAGCTTTTCCACTGTCCTTAAGTAAAAGTTCACCACTAAGGAAACAACCAAGCACCACACTCTTTCACCACACCCGTTCTTTTCAACAACTGCACACACAGATAGGAATTATTTTGTTACCTTAAGTCAAAACATTATCCCTGTGGAAAGCGTAAGAGCCCTGTCAGGAACTGCGGGATGCGAAGCACAACAACCCAGTTTGGGGCTGGCTCTTTTTTCAGCTCCCCTTTCAATCCTAGCGCCTCCTGCCTCGCTCCCCGTGCTTTCTTTCCGCTGGACTCTGCAAAAAGACAGCGAGGCTGTTGCTAAGGCGTGGGCCACCGCCATGAGGGCTGAAGTTTCTGAAGAACAAACGGACGAGAAAGAGCAGCCCCTCGCCGGGTGAAAGCCAAAAACAGCTCCTGCTGCCGCTGCCTCCCACTTCTTGCAGGAACATAGCCGCAGATTCAAACTAGCCAATAAGGTTTCAGGTTGAGGAGGCGGGTATTCTCGGCGGAAACCAATGAGGAGCCGGAATATTGGGAGGTGTGGACATCCTTAGTGATTTCAAACGGTGGCGAGGAGCGGCCTGGGGTTTACCTTTCTCCTTGGCTTCGGTAAGTGTCTTCTTCTGCGTTGACGATTGTCTTAGCAGCGGGGAAGGCTGGGGCTGCGGAGCAGAATCACCGGTATGAGGTGGTCGCGCTCCATCCTGGTTCTTCACTTGCCGCTTCTCTCACTCGACAGCGAGGCATAAGGCCGCTCCTGTGCGATGGATGCCCGGAAACCTGCACCCAGAAGCCGATCTGACAGGTCCTCGGAATAGCCACTGCTGCTTGGGCCCCTCACCTCGGGTCCCATGTGGCTAGTTGAGGCGCTGGCAGGGCTGGCTCTGGGCTCTGAGAGGCGTTCAGGGACTTCCTGTCCAGTGGGCGTCTCCTCTTAATAGGTATTATCGCCTAGGGCCGGTTGAACCGCCAGCTAGCCCACCCGATGTCAGCCTAGCACGTTGTGTGAAATAGTCCAGGTGATTAGTGTGGATTAATTGAGTAAATGGTGGGCAAGTGTGCTGTGGAAACATAGCCATTGGCACCACCTTTTGTCTGGTGGAAGAAAGTGGAGATCTTAGCTTACTGGCACAGACCACCTGAGCGAGCTAATAATGTGATCTGACCCCACTGCTTAAAGAAAGAAGTCAGCTATGGAAGTAGATGAAGCCAGTTTTTATTCATAATACTTTTGCTAGTGGATTACCTTGCAGGATGGATGAGTGAATGGCCACAGTTATTAGAAAAAGCACCTGCCACAGTTTGCTCATCTGCTCGCTTTTCCTTGGAAATAGTAATTCCTTTATCTTTGGTGGAGAAAAAGCACTTCCTTAGGGGACAGCACCCCTAAAGGCACAAACACGAAGAATAATTTCTGAGGAGGAGTGATCCCATTGCTGTCAGTTGATATTATAGGTTGCAATTAATGGCCAGTGGAGTGTCCTCCCCAAAGACTTAGGACTTAGCTGCTGCCTAAAGTCTTAGGCAATGGCTTCTTTCCATTCTTCGGCCAAAGGAACGCATGGAATGAAGCCACACTCCTGCTTGCTCGCTTCCTTGTGTGAGTGAATGACTTTTAGGAGCTGCCGCTA
Organism: Liasis olivaceus; assembly: GCA_030867105.1. Classification (NCBI taxonomy): domain Eukaryota; kingdom Metazoa; phylum Chordata; class Lepidosauria; order Squamata; family Pythonidae; genus Liasis; species Liasis olivaceus. The sequence goes on from CM061349.1 coordinate 69,938,371, forward strand.
TTGGTACTGTGAAAAAATGAGCAAACTGCCAAATCCTCTATGAACAGAAAGAACATTCATTCATGAGAAGAAAATAAACACTCCTAAAAGACTTAGCTCTGTTTCTGTATTGAAGAAGCCATCATATATATTGAAAATTTAAGAGCAGGTAGTCCCAATCTTATCATAGCTACACATGATAATTATCTGCAGTAGAACCTTTTCCTCCTCAAAACAGAAAAAAATAATAAGGTTGCTAATAACTACAGCCACTGCCCAAAAGGAGGAAGATGAGCATGCAGAGGTGTTGTTCTTGATCATGGTTACTGCTCATGTGCTGTGATGGTATAGTAATTGAGCAGCAGTGGCAGCTGAGAGTAGTAGCTGCCACTGCTTTTTCACATTACTTCTCAGCTGTCTTCATTTCTTGGCATTTGTTGAACTTCAGCTGAATGATAGCTGCAGATAGTTTCCTCAGTAGAATCATCTTCTGAGAAGAAGAGGCAGACAGAGATGAGGAATGTAGTAAAAACAGGAGTCAATGACCAGTAAGACTTCCTCTTGCCTGCATAACCCGGAGTTACTTATGGTATACAGTAATGTGCAATGGGAGCATTTGTGAGCTTCTTTGGCAGAGATTATCCCTTTGCTATGAATTTCTTCTTTTGGAATCATGACATCTTTATACTATACACTATATATAGTATACTTTATATTATATTTATCTTACATATTTCAAGCCACTTGTTTTAAGTTTCTTTAAGTTCTGGAAATATAAGATCCGTTTAAGTGTGTATCTTAGACTGAAAAATTTAACTGTCATGATGAGGCAAAATTCTTTCTATGCAAGGGTTTCAAAAATAAAAGAATCTGCTATATCCCAAAAAAAGTTTAGAAAAATCCTAGCAATCTGGGTTTAAATATTTGATAGTGATGTCTTGAAATCTGAAACATCTTAGCTCTCCATGAAATTGATAATGCCTCAAAGGCATTGAAATGTTAGAGCTGCCCAAGCCATTTTCCTTGTTACCTTTTCTCTCTGAATGCGCCTTTCATTATGGTTGCTAAGTGCCCTTCATTCCAGAACTTGGAAAGTCAATAGAACATAATGGATTGCTATTTCAGAACACAGTTGTTCTTAACACTCTCTCGGACATGCTATAACTTCAGAATATCTTGCTTTGATATCTAATCAAATATTGGGGTGTACTGTAGTAGATTCATGGGCTGCATTACTTCTAATAGGAATTTCTTTGCAGCTTGGTAGTAGCATCTACAAGATTCTTACAGTTTGTTGGTAGGTTCCACATCCATATTTGGGGATCACTGACATCAGGAATAGCTCTATGATCTGGATCTTGCACTTGATTTTTAGATTTCTGAATGTAGATACTATGGTAGACTTCAGTGCTTATGAATAGACTGCAGGTTAATGTTTGAGAATGTTTCATCTGAATGGGGTTGTATTTCAAGTGACAGATTGATACTGCATAAGGCAGAAAATTAGTAAATATATGCTGAAATAATCCTGTGCTTTCAGTGTTGTAAAGACTGGCTTCATCAGTTTAACTGTTATTGTTTGACATTTGTGTGTTGAAAAAAAAGCAAAATAGCTTACTTTACTCTTTTTTAAAAAGTGTACTTTGGTTTGGATAGTAGATTGTTTACTTTTCATTTTTTTAAAATCAAGGTTTTCTAATAAACAGCTGTCGTTAAAAATGTAGGGGTGAGAATGATGAAAATGGCAACATGATGCAAGCCTAGCCCTTTTGTATGTATATTGTGATATTGCAGACATGTTCAAGTGGAGTAAAGCTTGCAGCATGATGCTGCTTTCATCATTTGGTGAAAGTAGCAAGATCTTATGGCTATGACTATGTACAAGGTGCTGGAGTAAAAGTGGGGAGATCTGAGTTCCAGTCTGTCATGAGCCACGGAATCTCCCTGGGTGACTTTGGGCCATTTGTTCTTTCTCAGTTCAACCAACCTCATAGGGTTGTTGCTGTGTGGAAAAGGAGAGAGCACTGTGTACATCTTTTTGAGCTTCTGTACAAAAGATGGGATATAGATCAAATAAACCATTGAGTTTAATGGAACTTGATGTATAGAATTCTTCTAATAGCATTTTAGAGGTAAAATAATGGAATCAGAGGGAGCCGTCAGAAGGAATGGAAACCAGATGAGTCAATTTGTGTTCTAGCTGATTGTATTTGAATACCGTTTCATACAATTTTCTTGATATTGATTTTTTCACCAAATTTGTGTCCATTTTCCAAATACTTGTAAAAAAAGATAGGCATTATTAATTTGCACCTCTTTATTCTTTTGTGATTTGTGGACACAGGGAACCTCCCAATTTCTTGCTGCATATTTCTGCCATACAAAAAGCTTTGGGACCTTAAAAGTGTGGACTTTAAGTTTCTTGCATTCTTTGCCAATGAATGATCAATTCCTACCTACACAATGTGTTTGTTACAGTATTTATCTTTGGATTAATTTAGCATTAAATAGGCTTTTTAAAGGGAAAAAAAGGTTTGCATATGAAATATGGACTCTTGTCTAGATCACATGCTGTAAAGCAATACTTCCTGTTTAGGTAAAAGAGTTTCTTGTAAATTTGAGGCAAGATAACTCAGAAACTAATCAATATGGGAGATTTGAATGGAAAACTAACACTTCATAGACTTTTTCAGCTGAGTGCATGGATGTGTTGTTTTGTCACAATTATTTTAGCATGGCAGGACAATTGTTAGAAAATTAGGACATTTATTGGAAATAATTGGTGGCCAAAATTATCTCCGTTTTTCTAAGGAGGGCCAAGTCTCAGTTCAGAAAAACAGGGTCCCAGACAGACAGTTCATCTCCGGGCTTTTTTTCAGTACAGTATAGAAAAAGACACTGAACTGGATGGATAGGTTGCTCTCAGCGTAAGAAAGTTTTTCTTGTTGATTCTAGTTTTTTTTCTGTATCTTACTCTGTGGGTAACCAGAGTAGGATCCATTATGCATCTTCATCTTGCGGGCTAGTAAAGCAAGCTGTGAGACTTGAAACATAAAGCGCTGATTTACGCGCGCTGTACTTGTTGCTTCCAAATGATTTAGTCCGACCGAACTGCCGCAGATGAACGACTCTTGAGTTGTGTAGTCTGAGAACCGGTTCCCTATTTGAGGAGAAGAGAGTTCGAAGTAGCAGCACGTGAGCCACTAGACAATTTAAGTCTTGGAGTCGTACTTTCCACTTCCCTCTTCTAGGAGGATTCCGAATAACTCCCGTACTCCGCCGTCAGGCGAACGAAGGGGTGGGTTGTGCGCATGCTCCTTACTAGGAGGCGGACACCCTGTCTTTGTTTGTCACATGGCCCGAAGAAGGCCCTTCTCTCAGGTGCGGTGGGAGTCGGAGGCTGGTGTCGCCGGCTGCAATGCTCTGCGCCCCGCCCTTGGAGGAGGTGCCTTTTTTTTTGCCGGTAGGAGATGCAGCTACCCGCCAGCTCCTTCTGTTAAGCAGTGCTACCGTTGCTGGGTAAGGAGAACTGCGGCCTAGCTCAAACTGGGTAAGTCGTCGTTGCCCGGCATCAGCTCCGGGGCAGGGCGGCGACTGATCTACTGGGGCCTAAAGCTCCAGAACGGAGGCTTGCTGGGCTGGGCTGTTGGCATAAACAATGCCTGGGGAGCGGCCTGCTGCTCAGAGGCATTTGACTTCGGAGTAGATCGGAGGTGCGGAAAGCGGTTTTCGCCAGAGTGGCAGTGATCACAGCCGATCGGTGATGCTGAATTTGTCGATGTCGACTGACTCTGAGCTGCAGCCACTGGGAGATGTGGCCCCTTCTGTTGGGGCGGGAAACGGCATTTCGAGAAGAGAATATAATATTATTCTCTTGGCAAGTCCTGCCGCAGGGAAAGGGAGCACTGATGATATCGCCGACCCAGAGCTGTGTATACCTTGTGGGCAGGGGCAAGCAGTGTGATTTTGGATAAGGGAATTCATAGGCATGTACGGTACTGAAACATCCGAGAAGACTGGCTATTGAGAACAATGGGATGTCTCCTAGGATCCATCAGAAATAACAAGAGATAAGACTTCTAATTGTACGCTGCTGGCTCAGTTGATATTAGTGCAAGAGAACTATAAATAAAATGAGGACATGGATCATGAAAGATAATGGAATTTATACAAGGTATAAATATATTGTTTTTTCTGTTCATAAAATGTTGGATGTATGCCTTAAAATATTTTACTGTATATTGTACTTTTGAGAGAAATATTCTGAAAGGTCTTCAGTGAAATAAACCATATTACTTGCATTATCAGGGAAATAGGATAGGCAGAATAGAAATAGCAGACCATGAGAATGGCATGATGAATCTTCAAAGGGCTCCCATTGCTCCAAAGGGCATTTGTGTCATGAGTAGGGAAATCTTCAGGGCATCTGAGATTTTTCTGTATTGAACTGAAAGACAATGATGGGGTTCATAAATTGTCCTAGGCCATAATGTAGTTTGCTTGGTTTTGATTTGGTGCATTGCATGAAGCCAGCCAATTTTGGCTTATTTAGCACTCTGTGACTTGGGGTAATATGCATAAATTCATTTGTTAGATGGTAGAAGTGCAAGATTGTCTCAAGTTAAGGGGCCTATTCCAGCAAGTAAACTATATCTAGTTGGAGAGTATTTTTTTTTTTTAATATATTGCTGTGTTGTGACTTGAATTACACTTTCCACCAACCGGTGTTTTTTTTTTTTAATCATGGTTTAGTTCATAAGCAGTGTGTAGTTAGGTCCTTACATGCTAAGCCATATATCTTGAGTTACACTCACAGGGGCTGGATTTGTACAACAGGCTATGTTGCAAGCAAGCAATCAACTTACTTTTACCATAGGTTTTCTTAAAATAACTTTTGTTAAGAAAATGTGATTAAAAATAAGTGAGGCGAAAACATGAGGTGGTACATAGAGTAATCAAATGTATTGGAGGAGAAGGCTCCTGCCCTTCAGTAGGGGTGTAGAAAAGTTATGTTTAGAAGTTGTAACATGTGACCCTGCATACCTTCAAAGATGTGGGAATTGTATCCATTTTTGCATCTGGCAAAAATGAACAAAAGGAGAGATTTTGGGCCTGTGGCAAATATACCTGTCTCAAGCTATGCTTGCATTATTTTTACTCTGTTAGAAAATTACAACAAAAAAATTACGTTGTGCTTCCTTTTATAAAGAATTCTTTCCTTAAGACTCTTCTTCATTATCAGTAAAGCAACAAGTTAATTATGATTTAATTATTTTGCTAGATTAAAAAATGCTGTGATTACAAGTACTATTTAATTTTTTAAGGAACTTACTCATAATGGAACTGTACTTTGATTTATTTCAAAGAACTTCCCAATGATTTTTTTCCAAAATCCTGTGCTTTCTTTCTGGGGAACAGATTTTTTATGCATGGAGGAACATGCATAATAAATTTTACCAAAACCAAAATTTTACTGGTTCACATAATGCTAACCATGAAGCATGGTGTACAAATCTCAATTCCTTGGATTGAGCAAAACATTGAAAGACTGAATCTCCCCAGTTATGTTATTCATCCCATTGAATCCGGCAGGAGAGACATGGGGTCCCCGTCTCTTAGGGAGTGCCATCTGGCGGAGTCCAGGAGGAGAGCCTTTTCTGTTGCAGCACCCCCCTTTAGAGCATTATCCCCCCAAAGATTAGATTGGCTCCAATCCTGCTGGGCTTTTGCAAGACATGTTTTTTAATTACCAGGCTTGGGGATCAGGATGTGCTGTCAGTAATTATGTTGATTTGTTGGTGGTGGTCTTGTTTTTACCTTGGGTGCTGATTAGATATGTGTGTTTTTTTACAGTTACTTTTTAATAGTGTTTTTAATTGTTAGCTGCGCAGAGTCATGCATTTGAGATGGGTGGCAATATAAATTGAAATAATAAAGCCAAGCAAGTGTCCTCCAAACCCAGCTACTGTCTTTAGTGTGGTGGCTCTTAAGTGATTTATATAATGAACTAGTTAAGGTGTTGAACTTGAACCAAGCACATCTTGATTTGGGTCCCAAATTGATCATGGAGTTATTTAGCTGAGTTTGGGTTAGCCACACTGTCTCATCCCAATCTGTTTCATAGGATCGTTGTTGGATGTATAAAATTAGATGTGTGGTGGAATGTCAGGATAATGTAGAGCTGAGCTATTAAAAATATATATATCTCAGTCCTGTGAAAGTAGGAAGCATGAGAGAGAAACTTAAAACAATTCTGTCTTGATTTGGGTTAGGAATAAGTTGAGGTACAGAGAGACTTCAACAGGCAAATACCCTAACCACATTAAAGTACTTTCCAAGACTCCTAGCAATTCCTGTTTCCTGACCCATTGTCTATTTCAAACACAAAGGGAGACCCTCCATGTATGACCTCTCACATAAAAGTTAGAATACATATTTATATGATTACAGTTGCAGCAAATTATTTTCAAATAATTATGCTTTAGATCCTACTATACAGTTTAAGGAAACTGTCAATTTTAATCAGTTCTAGAGTTAATTTTTAAATATAGTTTTGGTATTTAAAAGGAACTTGTCTTTTTCAAACAAAGGCTAGAAAAGTATCTGTTGGGCTGGATTCAGTGACCTAAATCACTACCAATTCTATGATTCAAAGGTTACTATTTATATAGCTTTGTTATGCAGTAGATGATAAATGAAATCTTGCACTGAAGTCTGAGAGAAGGAAGAAGATAAAAGTCAGTAGTGAGATGCACTATATAGAGAAGTCTTAAGGAAACCTTAATGTCACCTCTCTTTTTAGTGTACTTGCTGAGTAGCCTAGAATAAATACTGTAAATATTTTTTCTGCTTATATATCTGCCCACATAGCAACTGTTAAATATAAAATGAGAAAAAAACCTGAATAAATGTGTTTAATCTTAGCTGCATTGTATTGAAAGTGTTGAGTAGATGCTGGACAGTTACAGAAACCTGTATTAACATTTATTTTTATTTCCAGTTGTGACAGTCCTTTACAGTGAATACCTGCTTTTGACCCCCATATCTTCAGCTCAAAATGTTGGGGTTTGCCCAGCAAGCCTGTCCTTCCATGCAGCTGTGTGATAGGCCTGAACCAGAGTGAATAATAGTGAATGGAAGTGATGCAGAGTACTTACTGGCATGTCCCAGTGCTGCCAAGGCCACAAAATAAGCCACTTCTAGGGATTTGCAGAAAAATAGCCTGAAGTCTGGTCTGAACATTGAGTGGGAGAGAATAGAAGCTCCCATCTTCCTAAAAAAACTGTTAGGAAAGACTTGGCCTGGAAAGAAAATAACTTTGTGAGTGTGGGAAAGCTGAGAGAGAGGTTAGAGGTGTTGCAGTGTAACCTGGGCAGTGGGACATTATATATAGAAACAGGGAGGAGAGACGTTATGGGGGTGGAGTTGGGGGGATAGTTCCCTTGTGGATTGTGGATCTGAGGAAATTCTGAAGGTGATCCCAAGTTTCCCTGCAAAATTGGGGTGGGGGGGAGAGCCTAAAGCATTGCTCTTTTACATTGTTGAAAATATAAAAGCCTCCCTCTCTCTCTCTCTCATTCTCCCTCCCTCTCTCTCTCGCGTGCGCGCACACACACACACACACCAGTCCTCTAACTGCTACATAATAAAGTGTGGATATTCATATCTTAGATTCTGTTCATTTGTATTTGGTGGAAAAAACAAAAACTGGTGGTCTAGTTGGGAACAGACTACCCCATCATTTTTTCAGTTCACTCTCCTTGCAGAGGAATAGAGCATTACAGGGTCAGACATGGAGAAGGCTGCCTTGGTAGATGCATTTAGATGTGGAATATTCTTCCACCAAAAAGGAAGCTTTCATTCTCTGTTATGATAATTCACAGTAGAGAATAATCCTCTGCTTAAGTTTTAGTTCTTACAGTGAATGATTTTGTAGGAGGAGAGCTGTGTTGGTCTGTGTTAGCAAAAGTCAGGAGTCTGGTAGCACCTTTTCTAATACATTTTATTAAAAGGCATAAGGTTTTGTGAACTGTAGCTCATCTCATCAGATGCCAGATCAGATCAGATCAGGTCTGATGAAGTGAGCTACAGCTCACAAAAGCTTATGACTTTTAATAAAATTTGTTAGAAAAAGTGACTGAAATTTGTTAGTCAGAAAAAGTCCTGATAGTGATCGATTCAAATGCTGTATTTGTCTGGCACTTCTCTCTGGTATACCCTACATTTGGTTATCTTGTTCTAATAATCATTGGCTTTTCATTGTGATATTGTATTTTTAATGTATTTGCTTTTTAGTTTTAAGTTAATGTGCTTTTTAGAACTCTTGTTCATATAATCTGAATTCTAATTCTGGGGAGTGGATTTGTTCTCCTCTATTGAGTTTAGCTGAGAGTACAAGTAGGTTTCTTTTTTATTATCTTTTTCAGTATAAAGTGATTATGCTCCTGGTTTTGATTTTTCATTCTAGAAAGACAATTTTTTTTTTTTAATCTGCGCTCAGTCATTACTGACTCTGCAGTGACTGCTTGGACGAGTCCTTGCAGTTTTCAAGGCAAGTGTTTCGGAAGTGGTTTGCCATGGCCTCCTTCCTAGAGCAGAGCCCAGCTGGCGAGCGCAGGAGGCAGGGTTTCCGTTGCTTCGCGCCCTTTTCGGGTGCGCGTGGTTTTTCGCGCTTACCGGCAACTGCTCCCGACTCCTTTTTGCAAGGCGCCGCCAGCATTTTTCCTCCCACCGGAGTGAGAGTACCCATTTATCTACTCACGTGAGTTTTCGAACTGTTGGGTTGACAGGAACTGGGGAGGAAACAGGAGCTCACCCTGTTTAACGCGAAGGCTGGACTCGAACCACTGAAGCGTCAGCCATTTCTGGCCAGCAACTTTCCGTGTCATTAAGCCGCTGCGCCACCGCATCCCCCTCTAGAAAGACTAGGTTAGGGATAGATCATCATGGAGAAAATCTATCTATGTGGTCACTAAGAGTTGACAACAACTTGATGGCACATAATCATCATCATTGATGAAAATTAATTCAATATGTTTTGGCTACATTCCCTTCAGAGAATAGTATTATCCCTTGCACTTATTCTTGATAATTCTGAGTTATTTTATGTATTATTATAATTTACGATATAATGTGGAGAATGTGTAGGAAATGCAGGCACTGCTACCTTTTGAAATAACTTAATAAGTCATATTGGATGTTCAGAGTTAATACTAGGTAATGCATTGTTGGCCAAAAGTGGTTTTAACAAAATGTATTAAATAATGTTACATAAATAATTGATTGTTATTTTGCCAACTTGAAAAAAAAATAGGTTTAGAAGATACTTTAGATTGGTTGTGTGTCTTTTTAGCCAGTTCTTTCTATAAAAGCTAAAGTGACCTTCTTTCAAAACTTTGTTGGACAAGATAGGCATACAGTAGATTTTCCTATGGTTGAGCTGATATATTTTGTGGCCTCCAGATTTCCACATTACTTTAAAGTAGGAGTACAGTAGAACGATGTCAGTATAAGCACTTACATTTCTTACAGTTCTCTGGCATCTGTACATCATTGAGCTTATGTTTAGTTAATATTGACTACTGCACTTTTTAAATGTTCTGAGAATTTAGATTACAAGGAAATGGTCTAGTTCAGGTTATTTATGTTTTCAAGGAATTGTTCTGCTGGGCACAACTGCTTTATAAATAAGGCTGCAACTTAATAGTCTTTCTCTCCCTTCCTCTCCTTGCTTACCTGCTAATGAACTTCAAACAAAATCTTACATATTGGAAAGCACAGGTTTTCAAATAAAGCCACTGTGGAATAATGACATTTAAAATAAATGGAGAGAGAAGCAAACAAGCCAGAATAAATACTTCTTGAAGTCGATACAACTTCAGAGGAACATGCTTTTGTTTTAAAAACATGGCCTACTATTGAATAGAAATCTTTTATTGTTGGCTATTCTTCAAAGATTGGTGAATCAGAAAGTAAAATAAACTATTTTTGACCAAACTGGTCCCTTTAATACTACAGCTACTATATTTTCTACTCTTCTGTCCCTAACCTTTCCAAGAGCAGATTTTGTTTTATTATCAGGGATCAGCTCAAATTATTTTGTTGTGTTGCTTTCCTATGTAACTAGGAGAAAAGGTGACTCCTTTTGACTTCTGGAAGCTACATGGATATTTCTGCATAGTTTTGATAGAAGCAGTATAGAAACAGTTTGATATTACCTTCTTTGGAATTTTTTTTTTTTTTACTCATGTAGCCCAGTGTTTCCTGCTGGTCTCCCATCCAAACAGTAATCAGCTGACTGTAGGATTTTGAGATCAGTGAAGTTTAGCTGGGTGCTGTCATTTGCTGAGAGACATAATGCTGAATGTTATTAAAATGACAAATAATCCTTTGAGTTGACAGAAGCATTTCTGTTGTATAACAGTTAATTAGAGTATTGGACTCTGATTAATTTTGTGAATGTGTAGTATGGTGGCAGTGGTGCAGAACTAAGTAGAATAATAGGGATTTTTGTGACTTCCTACTACTGAATGAATTAATCAAGATTTGGGTTGGCCAGAGAAAATAGAGGCAAGATGCAAGAAGATAGAGGTTCTGGGATGATTGTAAAATGGTAGTGAGGTACTATTTCTTGCTTTTTTTCATTTAAGTAGTTTAAAATGGCTTGGGAAGTGTTAAGCAGTATAAATTGCATTTGTTATCAAGAAATAAAATAATTTGGATACATTTCAGAATATATATGTAAACTTATTTAGGAAAAGTATTGAGTCTTCTTATCTTCTTTGGCAATATCTAAAATTGTAGAAATCTTTGAATAAAGATTACTGCAGTTTGCAAAATATGAATATGAAAATATTACATAATATTTTAATATTTTGATAATTGGTTGCATTTTGAGATTTCATATATTGCACCAAGGTATATTATGATGTATATTGCCTGAGTCTGTCAAATTAGTCAATTGTGGTATAGATTAATTAGCATGAGGAATGAAGTTACAGTAGCTATGTACATCATTAAATGTGTTTGTAAAGTAGAGCATGACTATGCTAAAGCATAAAATTTAATTTCCCAATCCACAAAAGTTTTGTTCATACAATATACCAAAAACAAACCACATTTTGATTTGGCACAGTATGTAAATCCAGATAGTGTGTATTATATAAATGATATTCCTAGTGTATTAGTATGAACTAAAACTTTTATATCATTGATGAAGATAGAGTTTGCCATTACCTACAGAAGCAGAATCTGTTGAAATATAAATAATGTACAATTTTCTATACTAATTGTGCTGACCTGTTACCTTCCATTTCAAGTCACCACGCTGATGACACCCCTCATCTCCAAGCACCTTGTTTCTAACTAAAGTTTTCCCTCCATGGCTAATAAGCAAACACATTTTTAAAAGACAAATCACTAGGAAGGAACTGAGGAGAGTAAGATTGATCCTCTAACAATTTGCTTCATTTCTAGTAGGGTAGGTGGGGGAGAGAGGCTTGTTCCATTATCAGTGTGGTGTTATACTCAGTAATACTGTACATTTATTGTTATATGTAGGTTGTAACAGTAATGTATTGCATCCATTATGAACTAGCTTGTACTGAATTTGAGCTTGATCTGAGAAAAATCTAGGAAAGCAATCACTCTACAATAGCCTTTCTCACCTGGCGTGCCCTCAGGATATATGAACTTAAATACCTACAGCTCCCAATGCTGAGAATTTTGAGAGGTGTAATCCATATTTCTGGAGGGTGACAAGATTGCAATATTTGTCCATTAATTTAGAATATCTTTTCAAATTAATTATACAGTAATCTTTTCAGATTACTAACATTAACAAAATTAAAGATGCTTGGAAAAGATTTAGTTTTTGAGCATGTTCCTGTCAGATTCTCTGTTCAAAATGTCTATAAAGATACCTTTCATGAGAAGGGAGGGAAACCTCTTTGAGCATTTGTTTATGTATTTCACATGTGATGCAATTGCATAAGTAGTTTTGCTAGTTTAATGAAGTTTTATTTATGGAAATAGATAAACTGCCAGCCTGTCTTAGCAGTTGTGAGAACGCTCTAGAATGAGCACACTATTTTGATACTGCTCTTAGTGAATGGAACACTAATATGCATAAATGATAGTAATACTTGTATCACTGCATCTCATGTGTAGCAAGATATTTTGGCACTAGAAGTTAAAAGGGAGGCACTTGCCAAGAGGTAAAACAAAATCTGTTGCCTCCTCAGTCCAGTTTCAGCCCCACCTAAAATAAATTGTCATGTAGCCTGGTGATTTGGCTTATTGGCATAGGCTTTTTTATAGGCTGCTTCCATGCAGTAAGCAACATTATAATTTTTGCCAGCTATATATTTTGGAACTTGTCTTTCCGTTATACTCTTAGCACTCATCCTGTTTTTCTCCCATTCTTCTTGCCCTTTCCAAAAATGGAACCTTAAGACAGTATAAAGACATAGAATATTAAGACATAGAATATATTCAGGTTTACATTTCCTGAGCATGGAATTTGGATTTGGAGTGTAGAGTCAAAATATACAGGATATATCATGTCATAGCTATAATTGTTTGGTGCTGCTATTAGATGGCTTATAGTTTTTTTAATGCTAAATTTCATTCAGATCCTATAATTATCAGTATATTCATTTCTGTCAGGTTCATATGTTTCAGCAAGCTTTTTAATGTTTGTTTGTTTATTTGGTCTTCCCTAGGAATTACAGTGAAATATTACAAGAAACTGAAGCATCATGGCAGATGATAGTGAGTGGATGAAATTACCCATTGATCAAAAATGTGAACACAAGGTAAGATTACCTTGTTCAAGGAACTGGCATTTCCCTACTTAGCAATATGTTGTTTTCGAGTTTAAAAAAAGGACAAACGTTAGAATCACATTTTGAAAATCTTCCTATACACTAGTTTAACTCAAATGCATTTGATCAAACTTGAAGGTGTCCCCACTGGAACTATTGTCTTGGTTACATTGTGAAATTTATTTGTTATCAATTATCTATTTAGAATAACAAAACAATATAAATTCTTGTTTATTGGCTGGGAGCAGGCCTTCTAATGAATAAGCCTTCATTTGAGGTCAGTCTAGTGGTTTAAGAAGATTGCATTTCTGCACTATATATAGTAATATTCTTCATGTATTTAACATCTCCCCACTTCCTACCCAGCTAACCATTTCATTCTCAGTTTCTTGAATGGTGAGATAAATTGATTTGCCCCTGTTTTTTAAGATACAGTTAGACCTTGCTTAACAACCATTCATTTAACAATGGTTCAACATTATGACAGCCTGGGAAAAAGTGCTTTACGACCTGTATTTGCACTTATGACCACTGCAAACCATCGCACCATCCCTCATCTCTATTTGCGACCGTTTATGATGGTCTCTAAGCAAATCACTGGTCATTAAGCAAATCACATGGTTGATAAGCTAATCACATGGTTGTTAAGCGAATTCTGGCAAAACACATCCATTGGGTAAGCTGGATTCGCCTAACGACCACATGATTCACTTAACGACCACTCTGCTTAATGACCAATTTTCCAGTCCCTATTGTGGTCATTAAACGAGGACTACCTGTACTGTTTATCAAAAAGCATATTTCTCCATTCTAAAACTTTCATTTTTAGGAGAACCTTTAATTTTGTTACTTCTTTTTTAATCTGGATGATAGTTGTTGGTGAAAATATACATATATAAAATATTTGGTTGTGCCCTGGAATACATTTTTAGATCTCTTCATCTGTCTGTCTGTCTATCTAATTTGTATAGCTGCCCATCTCACAAGAAGTGACTCTGGGTGGCGTACAACAATCACATAAAAACAATTGTGTAAATACAATTGTTATAAAATTTATTTATTTAGCAAATTTGTAGGTAGGGCTATGAATGGCTGACGTGTCATAATATAAGACAAAACTGGTCACGTACTGCCTCCTGGTGGTTTCTATAAAAGTCAGAACACCACACTGAATATACACTGTGTAAAACTGGAGAAGTTTCCCCCAAGTGGGTTGGTGGAAGGCATGTAAAACCTTGCACAAGGGGAATGATGGAATGTAATATCTGTATCTTTCTTCTCAGAGAGTTAAGGGAAGATGGACTGTTCATACTATTTTGATAGATTAAAGATGAACACTTCCTTGAGTTCAGCTCCACCCCTGTTGACTACGTGACCAGATCCATATAGTTTTCTTGGCAAAAACAGCAAGTGGCTTGCTAGTGCCTTGTTTGGTTCATTTTCCAGTTGAAGCCCACAACCCTGGGATTTTCTGGTAGCCTCCCATCCAGGCATTAGCCAAAATCAAGCTTTCTTAGCTTTGTGGAATTAGCTCAATACTGCCACCAACTACACATTACATTGTGTTTGATAAACTGCTTAAGTGCCTTTTTTGAAGGTATTTCTGGATGGGTCAAAGAGTTCTCACTAAGGTGTTTTCTCTTAATTTTCAAGTAGGATTGAAAATCTTCACAGAATTTAGTCTTCCAATGTGGAGTATGTCTTTTTGTCACTTGGTCTCTTGACTGCTAATGCTGCTAAAGTAAAAAGATACCTGCTGCTTATGTAAACCCGATTTGCAGAAAATTGTGCATTGGTAGTAAGTTAATATATTATTGTCCTGAACTCAGAAAACATGCTTAGGAATTTGGAAAAGAGTTAGAAGCTTATTTTTCACCTCCCCATGCATACCAATTTTGGTTGGAGCGACATTTTTCAGTTTTAGTTGCTGCAGGAAGTGGCTGGATTCACGTATCATAGTAACCCTTAATGTAATTTGATTGTCATGTTTTGTGAACTCAGCCATTGGCTCATGGACTAGAAATGTCAGTTGTGACTTGTTTAATAAACTGTTTTCTAAAAAGCAATTTAGTGTTATATTTGAACCTGGCTCTGGCTTACTTTATCAGTGGGGAAGAAAAGAAAGGAGCAGACAGGTCTCATGCTTGTTCATTGCTTCACAGAGTGTTTTATAAAACTGGAGCCATTTTCTCAGAACCTAATACTTGGCTGGCATAATTATTAAAATCATGAATTTAATAGGTCCTCAGTTTTTTCTCTAGGAAATTATTATATTACTTTGCAACTTTCCACAAAGCACCAAACAGTTTATTTCATTTTTCACTTTGGTGGCATCTATGTTAGCCAGGCAACAGTTTGAGATTAAACTGTTACTTCCTCCAATTCCACATATTCACTTTAGACCAACTTTCAAACTATTTCTAAAATATTTTCTCTTTATATTAAACTTTGCTCTCATTGTTCATGGAAAGTTTCAACAAACTACCTTATAATGAGGCCATGGTGAGTGGTTCCCTCCATTTCCAAAATTAAAAGTTTAGCAATGTTTGGGACTGGCTCCAGCACTTCTCCCCTGTTTTGCGGATGGAAAAGAAAGGCAGAATATTGTTACATGGTCATGCTGGTTGTACCAATATTCCCAGATTAATTCTGTGAGAGCTAGTCAAAGGTTTCTAGACTTCAGTTTTATAACATGCCATTTTCACCTTAGACGATTAGCAGAAGACCTATGGCACAAAAGTAAGGGAAGATGTCAATATAAGGTTCCTGTTTTAAGGGAATCCTATGACTGATTTAGTCATTTTTGCAATAAGAGGCGTATGAAGTTGTGTAGATGCTTACTCAAAATATATTTGTATCATTTTCTCTCTTTTTTTGTGTGTGATTCCATATTTTTTACATAGATAATTCCTACAAAACATTTCTTCATGTCTTCACAGGAGTTTGATAATCTAAATTAAGTTGAAATAGTTCGGCTGGATAAAATTTAGCAGCATCTGTGTTTTGGTTAAGTTATTTTTCCCTTTAAAGTATGATGTGCCTTAATGTTTGAATGTGTTTGCTATAAACATATATTTAGGGCGTTTTTTGTTTTTAAAAAATTCTCCAAATAGTTTACAAATATCAAAAATCAGACAGTGCTTGCTAGAGAGGAGAACTGTAGAAAAAATGAGATCCTTTACTCTCCCTGCTGCTCTCTTCCCCCTTCACTGTACCCAGTCTTAACTCTACACCTTTCCCACAACAATCACCAACAGTTGTCCGCATGTGATGGCAGCAACTTTGCTGGCCTCACTTTGGAGGCATGACAAGAAGGATGTGGAGGTCTGAAGGGTGGGAGAAAAATGCATTGGAGATGTGAAGAAAACCTCATTTTATGTGCCCAACTGTTTTTGTGTTATTTTCAAGATTGTTAATATCCTTGTATATGATTTCTCAGATGAGATAGAAGTTTGTTCACTGACTTATATGGCTGTATTGTACTGTAAATGTATTGCCAATCATAAGTGAAGTAGTTTCAAAACTCCTTAAATTTGTTCTTGGGGCACATCTGGTGAATGCAAAATTCTAGGTAGGTGTTGTTCATTTGAATACTTACAGAGAAAGCTATCTACCTCAGTATTTATTCTAATAAAGAGAAATATATTGTTATTCATTTAAGAGATTAACATAGAGTTCTCTTTGGTCACACAGGGATTTAATTGATTTATTTCAATTTTCTTAGGTGTGGAAAGCCAGATTAAATGGATATGAAGAAGCATTGAAGCTGTTTGAGAAGATAGAGGATGAAAAGAGCCCTGAATGGCCCAAATTCCTTGGACTTATAAAAAAATTTGTGACAGACTCAAATGCAGTAGCTCAGCTGAAAGGATTAGAAGCTGCACTTGCTTATGTTGAAAATGCTTACGTAGCAGGAAAGTAAGTCTTTTGTATTTGTATTTTAGAACAACTCTTGCTCTTTGTGAAAATTCTTGTGGCCTAGTGAGGAAATTTTAACTGAAAGATTTTGTCTTCAGACTTGAGAGATGCTCCTGTGAATACATCTTCTTGTCTAGTGCTTTTATAACTCGCTGTTCTAAAGGCCTTAAGATCCCAAATTATGATATTTGTATACAAGCATTGAACAGTTTCTATACCACAGGAGTTAGAATAATGCTTTGAACAGCTTCTGTAGAGCCATGAGGCTAAAGACTGTGTAATGAAATCTGTACCCTCAGTGTTTTTGGAGAATGCCTATATCATTCATTTAAAGCCCCAGCTAGTTTAAAAACCAGCTTAGGGCTTTGGCATGATTTTTTTTTTATCAAATAAAAACTGACATCTCTCCCACTACATGGAATACCAAATGTTGGGGAAAATTCTTGTCCCTTGATGCAAAGGATTGCTTTTAATCCAAATTAGCTGTTGATAATTATCTGGTTCTTATAATAATCATATTTGTTCTAGAATAACTTTAGGGTTTTTGTTTAATTGACATTATTTGTTTTCATTTTTATAACCGATGCATATAGGAGTTGCTATTCACATTCTAGGAAGCAGTAATAAAAAAATGTTTTTCACTGAACCCAATGTATACATTTAAGGTGCCTGTGAAGTGTAGCAGAGTCTAGTACGTATTAATCAGGTCTTGATATGTATCCTTGAATGCAAGAAAAGCTTACATTTCAGCGAAATTTTTCAACTTTCCAGAACTCTTGGGTATCTTGTACATGTGCATGGAAACCAATTCTAACCTGAATAAATTGCAGTAAATATAATAATACTTGAAGAATCCAGTGTTTAATAGAAATAAAATATGGATGGAAGTTACTACTATAAGATGGATGAGAGGGAGTCAAATTGTTCATTTTGTTGTTAGCTAAGAGTTGTCATCGCCCTCTTTCCTTTTTTTCCTTTTTTAAGAACAACAGGTGAAGTGGTATCTGGAGTTGTAAATAAAGTGTTCAATCAGCCTAAAGCTAGAGCAAAGGAACTAGGCATAGATATATGCCTTATGTTTGTTGAAATTGAGAAAGGGGAAATGGTACAAGAAGAACTGCTTAAAGGCTTGGACAACAAGAACCCCAAGATTATAGTGGCATGCATAGAGACGCTGAGGAAAGCACTAAGGTAAGATTTAATAGAAATTTTATTCAGACTTTATAAGAATAAGGGAGCTTCATATGACTAATTAAATTCTCTATTGCTATTTTCCATTTAAGTTGTCAGTGGAAAAAAATCTAAATAATACAATATTTTGTACGCATACGCTGCACTTTAAGTTCATGCATTGTGTTCAGCCAGAACTAAGCAAACTACATTACGGCTTAGCACAAGTGGGGAATCAGCTACTGTTGATATTTGGTGCAACCTAACAAAAGACTGAACTCTGCAAAGCAAGAAATGAAGAAATGGGAAGGAACTTAAATGGGAAGGAATTTAAATAACTTAGTCTGTCTTCTGCCTGAGCAAGTGTTAGCGCATAGACAACCTTGATCTCCCTTAATAGCCAAGCAGCATCAGAAATTACAGCGCTGTAAAAAGTTGAAAAAAATCTCCCCAAAAGGCAGAGGGAAAAACCACTTGCATAAACATATTGTGTGGTCACCAGAAGGTGAGTTCAACTTAAGGGAATCTGTACCTTTTTTTTAATGTATATTTAAGCCTGCAATCCCACACACGGTTATAAAGGAATAAGCCCCATTGGCTTAAGGGATTTACTTCTGAATAAGTGTGGTCATTTTCAGAAGTCTCATGTTTCTTTCCTCAGTAAGCATCAGAAGACAAAGTTTTGCATGCTGTAATAATTACTATTTTGTTATACAGTTGTTAGATAACTATTGTTACCATGTTATTGGATCAAGTAATGTTAAATGCTCAACTATTGATGACTCGAGTGGTGTAGGAGCCTGAGTTTTGCCTCTATGTATAAAAATACTTGTATGTATGGAGTAGTTTCATACAGGTAGTCCTTGAGTTACAACCATTTGTTCAGCAACCGTTCAAAGTTATGGTGGCACTGAACAAATGGTACTTGTGGACAGTCCCCAAAGTTACAGCTGTTGCAGCACCTCTACGGTCATGTGATCAAAATTTGGGTGCTTGGCAGCCCGCCTGCACATATAACTGGAGGAGCACTTCAGCTCCCTCCCACCTATCTCCCCCCCTCTGTGCCCTTTTGGCCACCCTGCACAGCAGAACTCCTCGGAGGCGGCAGCGCTGGAGCGGAAGTAGAGGCCTGAGGCCTTCGGCAGTCTCTGCCAGCTGCCACTGCTGCCCTTGGGCCTCTACTTCAATCCCAGTGCTGCTGCTGCCAAGGAGTGCTACCTCAACCCCTATGTCGCGGTCAGCCACCCAGTGCGCCACAGCGTAAAGCCCCAGGCTCCCTGAATTTCACAAGCCCTGCTGCACCCAGCTGACCTTCACTGTCTTTTTCCTGCTGCTGATGAGGCGCAACCAGCCTGACCCTCTGCAAGGCAGTTGCTAGCCAGGCCAGGCCTTCTTCCTATGGCCACTCGCGCCACTTCTGAGGCCTCCTAAAACCTCATGAAAAGGCTATGCTCGCCATTCTCCAAATCATGTGCGCTGTTCTCGCAATGCTTCAAAAGCCTTCTGAGGCCTTCTAAAACCTTGTGAGAAGGCTGCACCCACTGTTGTTGTGATACTTTGGAAAGCTTCTGAGGCCTCCCAAAGCATCTCGAGAACAATGCACGCAATTTGGAGAACGACAGGTGCAGCGATTTGGAGAATGGCATGTGTGGCCTTGAGAAGGCTTAGTGTGTCCAGCAGCTGCCTTGCATAGGGCCAGGCACACCTCGTCAGCAGCGAGAGGAAGATGGCAAAGGTCAGCTGGGGGCGGCACGTGGCAGGGCCAGTGAGCACAGAGCAGCAAAATTAGCAGGATGGTAAGGTGGCAGGGCCAGTGGGTGCAGGGTGCAAGGGTGGCAGGGCCAGTGGAACGCAGGATGGCAGGGCTGGCAGAGGCATCAGAGGGCAAGGTGGCCAAAAGGGCAGAGATGGTGGGGAGTTAGGCAGGTAGGGGTAGTTGAAGAGGAGGCAGTCCCTTACCTTACCAAGGCTCTCATTAGATAAGGATGGGTCCTCACCTAACAACTGGTGGGATTCAGTTAACAACAGCAATGGGGAGTGCCGTGATTACTGTTGCTAAGTGATGTGGCCATATGATGTGCTTTATGACTGCATTGCTTAGCATCTAAAATTCCAGTCCCAATTACTGTTGTAACTTGAGGACTACCTGTACTCATGTTTAGAATGGCTACATATTTATCAGAGAGTATATATAGTAACATTAAGATAATAACATAATGTAACTAGCTACATGTGTATATTATTTCAGTGAATTTGGTTCAAAAATAATCGTCCTGAAGCCAATAATCAAAGTGTTGCCAAAACTCTTTGAATCTCGAGAGAAGGCTGTTCGAGATGAAGCCAAACTCCTTGCTGTTGAGATTTATCGATGGATTAGGGATGCTCTTAGGCCTCCATTACAGAACATAAACTCTCTTCAGGTAAGTTGGGAAAATGTTGTGTTCTGATAATCTTAACAGGAAGTGACCAGTAAACAGAGGAAGTTAGTTTTTTCTTAGATGTTTTAGGTAATTGAAAGCTTTATTTTGAAAAATTACTCCTTTGAAATACAATTTTAGTGGAGGAAACTTTATAACATAGGCATGGGCTTCAAGAGCTGAAAAAGGACTAGAATTTTAACAAATCTCACACTGAGTCTTCAAGAGGCTTGGAAAAAATGGTGATGTCTTGCACTCAGAGTTGACAGATCCAATATCAAGCCATAAAAGATGGCTTCTCTCCTGGAACTTGTGCTAATTATTGGCAGATGTCAAAAAGCCAAAAGGTTTTGAACTCATATAATGTACTAATGTTCTTAGTAGGCCTTCTTTCAATAGGAGGTTATTTATAAATGAATTGTATTTATTTACTCATTCATTTCCCGCAACTTGTATGCTGCTCCAATCATAATGACACCGAGTGGCTATAAAAACAAGCCGATATGGAGGAAAAAATAGAAAACAGTTTAAAAATCTAATACAGTAACAGCAGTGCCCCCTTAACCCAGTGCACCATATGTTGGGGATAGTATAGTCTTTATCCCCAAAAGCCTTCTTAAAGAGCTAATTTTTACAGCTGTTTGAAAGGAGGGAATAGTCCAAACATCAAGGGGCAAGATTGCGTTTTGATGCATCTTTCAGCTATTTTAATTCTTGTAGTTAAAAGAACTGGAAGAAGAATGGGTCAAATTGCCATCATCTACTCCCAAGCAGTCCAGATTTCTTCGATCCCAGCAAGAAATGAAAGCAAAGTTTGAGCAACAGCAGGCAGCTGGTGGAGATGCAGATGGAGGTAACATTTGGCCTGGAACTTCAACCTTGAGGATGTTATTTATTAGAAAGAAGGAACACTCGCCAAAAAGCACAAACTGACAAAAAAGTTAAACACATACCAGTGTCTAGACAGTATCATTAATTGCGCAGAAGTCCTTATTCTAGGACTTCTGATTATATGATAAGTAAAATGTACATAGTAGCATAATTGGCCTGTACTTGGCTGTGTTTAATAGCTGTTTCTATAGGAGGAGATGAAGGTGATGAGGATGTTCCACAAGTAGATGCTTATGAACTTTTGGAAGCTGTTGAAATTCTCTCCAAACTTCCTAAAGATTTCTATGACAAAATAGTAAGTGAGAATAAAACAAAATGTTAATCTCTAATCTCTGTAATTTCCCTTTGAATCAGTACTATGTGTGTTAAGATATCTACAAAATAGTTTATTCAGCTACTGAATTTATATGGCTTAATGTCTAAGGGTATATTATCATCTGTTAAGAACAGTTGCAGTATATCAGTGTGAAAACACAATGATGAATTAGGTGCTTTATTGTTACTGACCCCATGGAAGCTTGAGCATGTTTTTTCCCTTGTACATATAGGAGTCGACATATGACTATAATGTATCACTTCTGATAATGCCTATATCAAGGTGTTTAATGGTTTGCATTGTAGGAGGCCAAAAAGTGGCAGGAACGAAAAGAAGCTTTGGAAGCAGTAGAAGTGCTGGTTAAAAATCCCAGATTGGAAGCTGGAGATTATGCAGACTTGGTGAAAGCTCTTAAGAAGGCAAGATTCTCTGTATTACCCAAATGGACCTCTCAAATCTAAATACAAGGTCTCAGTATTAGTATAGTTACAAGGAGCTTTTAATCATTTATTGGTAAATATAGATGTGTAATTATGTTTGCTCACAGATTTAAGTGGATGATGAGACAGATCTTAAGTGCATAGAAATGAAAATAATTTAACAGGTTTTTGAATCCTTTAAGCAGAGAGCAAGTCAGCTAACCCTAGTAAATTGCCCAGAATCTATAGTTTCTGAATTTCTGAAATTCCACCACTTATTATGTAGAATGAAACCCAGAATTCTGCTCATGGAGCAGGATTTTCTCCTCTTTTGCACACCCCAGATTTTTTCTATGTCTCCAAACCAAATGGAGCATGTTTTGAGAGTATAAGAGACTGGCAAGGGGGAAAAAAGCCTCTCTCCCATTCTTTTCTTTCTGTTTGGGGGCTGTAACTCTTAGGTAGTTTAATATAAATTTGGGAGAATGGCATGAGAAACTACGATCTAGTTCATCTTTAATTTGTTCAGAATTAATTCTGAAATTTTACACCATTAGATTGTGATGCTCTTCCTTTACAGGTTGTTGGAAAAGATACTAATGTGATGTTGGTGGCTTTGGCTGCGAAATGCCTTGCTGGACTAGCCACTGGTCTCAGGAAGAAATTTGGACAGTATGCTGGTCATGTGAGTATAACATGCTTGGTGTTCATTTTTAAATTCTCTGTGCAAAATTAATTGTATGAGGAATAGACTAGAATTTGGTATATGAAATCTTCCTTTTATCATATTTCTAGCAAATTTTCTTATGGATTTTTTTTTTATTAAAACAAAAAGGATTCTGGAATTGCTGTGGTTGAATATCCAGGAAGATAGCAAAAAATTGCTTCCAGATGAGTAGTTTGTTGTGATCTGCTTCATTCTCTTAATCTTTTGAAATTTTGGTTTGGAATAAATAGGAAAAGACATTAAAAAAAACAGCAAACATTTTTCTTTTTAGTAACTGTTTTAGCTAGACTGTAGCATCAGAGTGTTTCTTGATGTAATGAAGTTTTGGTGTGATTAGATTATTTTCTCTGTCCTATGTATAGGGAAGTTATGAAATTTCCTTGTATTACAGTTGACACTGGAGTATAATCAGATGTTCCATTTGTAACATCTTGATAATATTCAATAGGTTGTCCCAACTATTCTAGAGAAGTTCAAAGAGAAAAAGCCTCAGGTCGTACAAGCCTTGCAAGAAGCCATTGATGCAATCTTTCTTACTGTAAGTGCATTGATATCAGTACTCCGAACAAGATTAACAGGCTCTTCTTGAACAATCAAAGTGAATCTCTCTTGTCCAAATATTTTAGACCACATTACAAAATCTCAGTGAGGATATCTTGGCTGTAATGGATAACAAAAACCCAACTATCAAACAGCAGACCTCCCTCTTCATTGCACGAAGCTTTCGTCATTGCACTCCTTCTACCCTTCCCAAAAGTCTCCTGAAACCATTCTGTGCTGCTCTCCTTAAGGTAAAAAAAAAAAATCTTCAGCAGAACCTATATTTGATATAAAATATGGAGGTAGCTTCTGTTGTTGGAGGATATTCTTTACTAATCTGTAAGTTAGGATGTTCAAAAATACTGACATATATTGTGGAAGAATTTTACTTCACCTAGACAAGAGAGCAGGGTTGTTTGGAACGAAAGAAAAGGAATGACAGGTAAAAGCTCTTGCTTTCATATCCTAGAAGGAGGAAAACCAAGTAACATGGTTCAGATTTTTGAATTCAGTTTCTATCATTGCATTCAGGCTTGGTTCAGCTGAAGATAGCACAGAGAGGTTCAGAGCCAAGCCTTATGGTAAAATACAAGTCAATTCGGAGGAGAGAAACAGGTGAACACCTGTTTTCACCAGCTAGCCTAATACTTCATTTCTCTTCACACAGATTGCTTATACATAATATTTGCTGTTTTCCTTCAGTATGTACAATCATAGCAAACAGCAAATGGATAGAGTGCCTTCATTTCATCATTGCACTCTTCCATTAGTGGGTACATGCCATCAAATTTTTAACTTACTCTTTTACCACTGATAACACTTTTTAGGATTCTATGAATCAAAGCTCTGTCAGACAGAATACTCAGATCTTGTTTTTTGCTGTAGCATATCAATGATTCAGCTCCAGAGGTTAGAGATGCTGCATTTGAAGCCCTGGGCACTGCCCTAAAAGTGGCAGGTGAGAAAGCTGTGAATCCTTTCCTAACAGATGTGGACAAACTGAAACTAGACCGAGTAAGTAACACTAAACCATCAGTCTGTAGTAAGGTTAAAATATGACATTATTCAGGGAGGTCTGAGAATGAGTTAGGTAGTTAACTGTTAATATTTTCAGTATGTGAAGGTGGAGATTTGACTTGTTATTTTTGAACATGATATAAGTTTTAGGTTCTATAAAGCAGTGAAGTCAGTAAACATTTGTGAACCTTTCATCATTATTTAAAGCTTCTGTTGTGTTGGGGGGTGTATGAAGCAAACAAATGAAGCAGGTCTCCAGTAGTTTGCAGCAGGGATGGGTATGTTTGAAACTTTGAATAAGTTGATTGCAAAATGGCCATTAAAAAAGTTAGATGCATTCTCCTATTCCTCTGTAAGGAAGGTCTTTGCATATATGCATATGCTTTTTAATTTATTTGATTTTGTTCTTTCTCCTAAGCTCTTACGCCCCCCAGGTTGCTTGGTAATGAGCTCATTAGTCCCACAAGCTTACCTCTTGCAGCTCTTTTTCAGTATTGCCCAGTTGGCAAGCAGCTGAGGTTGCCCCCTTTGGTGGAGTGCTTTCTTCCTTTCCTCTAAAGAATGTACTGGGCTTTCCTGGGGCCCAAGACTTTCAGGCCAAGGGTAAGGGAAGAGAGCCAGGCAGTTGCAGACTAGAACTTTTCTACTTGTCCAGCCTTTCAGAGAATAAGAAGATTTAAATGTTGCATAAATATAGTAAAAATCAGAACTGAAAGAAGATTCTTTAGGTTGTAATTGTACTAGCAGGCCACTATACCAGAAATAGAAAAATCCAAATAATTCAGGGGCAATATTGTTCAAGAATTGTAATTTTTTTTTTCAGTAATAATTTCTGAAACTTGTCAAGTCCTCATGAGGATGTAGTGACTGCCAGATGATGTATTTTAATGCCTTTATGTTATCTAATTTTGCCTACTAGATTAAAGAGTGTGCTGAAAAAGTAGAGTTGGTTGGTGGAGGTAAAGTCAGTGGAGGAGCCGATAAAAGAGAAAACAAAGCTGTTGCTGGCAAGGCTCCGGTTCTTTCTGGAGCTGCAGGGGACAAAGATACGAAAGATAACTCAGCTAAATCTGGGCCACTGAAAAAAGCTCCCACTACTAAGGTATGGAAATTAAACTCTCTGAAATATGACAGATTGAATTTGCATATATTCAAATGAGTATAACTAATTGCATTTTCAGAAGTGGGCTCAGGAAAATGCACGTATAAGTTAGAAAGGTGATAAGTGGTTTCATCCTGCTGTTAGCTCTCAAATGCCTCCTGAACGAAAATGAGTATTTTCCTGAACCTCTGTGGCTGCTAGGTGCATCCAGAGAAAGGAATGGCTCCTTAAAGGAGCTGCCAATAGGAACAGTGAGAATGTTCATGCCAGATCTGAAGCACCTTTGCCCATTTCAGATCTGAATACTGCATATCTTTAATTGATATTTGTTGGCTATTATGTTTATCATCCCATTTTGAAACAATTGTAACAGTATGTGTTTTTCCAGCACTTACGTTTTCTGGTAACTTAATATGTCTTTGGAAACTTACGAGTCTGTAATATAGCATATAATAGAACTTGGTATTGTTCTTTAATGCCGAAGCTATAAAAATGTGCTAACGATTATCTACATGAAGCCCATCTTCTACAATATTGTTGAAATCTAGAATGCTAGCGGAAGGCTATTGTATAGTAACCTTCTCCTTCCCACCCGTTGAAAAGAATCTCCTAAAAGGCTGTGACTTGAGGTCTGAGAAGGAAGGAAGGATTGTTGAACATTTGTAAGTGGAGTTTCCCCCCTCCCTCCACTGGCTTTTCTCTAACTTCAGTTAGTTGTGTTTTATTTCCTTTCCATTTAACTGTCAGTTGTTAGAAACTTCTGTTGGAAAACACAGTGAATATTAGTTCATTTCAAAAGCTTTCCCCCTTCTTTTTTGTATGGTTAGGCTGGTGGTCCAGTGAAGAAAGGCAAACCAGCTTCAGCTGGGGGAGTAGGAAATACTGGAACAAAAGCCAAAAAAGGAGCTGAAGTAAAAGAGATATTTGAGCCAGAACTCTCAGTAAGTGAATTCTGCACGAATTGTGTATTTAAAATACTTCAAAAAACATTGATGGTCTTATTAAAAATAGTTGTGATTCAATTATGTTTGAATGAGGCTTGGTGTTTCATTTGGAAGTTCTATTTCTCTGTAGTGCTTTATGTTACATTGGACTTCACTTGCTGTTTAAAGGCAACAGGCTTGTCAGTATGCTGATAAACTGGGGGGAGCATGTTTTCCTGCAGGAGCTCAAAATGATTTAAATTGAGTTGATAGTAGGAATGTGAACAAACTGGAAAATGTTATATTTTGAACCTTGAACAAAGCATTGCACCATGGGAATTCTGCCACACTATTTCAGACTGGCCATGGTTCAGCAGAAACAATCTGGAATATTTTGATGTGAGTTTTGGATGAAACAAAATCCAGAGAGATTCCAAATGATTTTATTGGGGCAAGTAAGGCAAGTCTGGTGTGCACTGCTTGCTCACTCCCCTCCTCCCTATAGTAGTTTCCAATGCAGTATATCCTTACAGCCTATCCAAACCCAATTTTTCCAACAGCTTTTCTCTCTCCTTCAGCCACCATCACTAGTGTCCTTGGCTTTTTCATGCTCTTTCCCACTCTCCAAATCCCTTCTGCCTGAGACAACCGCATTTCTATCTGTGTGCAAAATAAAATAACCCCACTTTATTCTGTGACTTCACCAGTGCACCCAAAACACACATGCTTCAGTATGAGCATGGACCACACCAAATTGGCTGATCTATGCACAGCATGGTTCATGCCCAGAACATTTTGCACATCCCTTGTTGGCAGAGAGTGACTGGTCCATTTCCCAGTTATAGTTCAATATCTCTAATGTATTACATTTTTTTAAAAGAAGATTCAGTGCATTAAACATTTGTCTAATGTAAATGTCAAATTACTGGTCCTTCTTCATATTCATAAAAGGGAAAGTGCTACATATTTTATAGCAGTTCAGCAGAATCCTTGAAGGGAGTATCCCAGCTCTAAGGAGCACACCAAGAGCGCTGTAGAATGAAGTCCATTTTTAAGTAAAGTGGTATCTATGCATGCCCATTTTTAAGTAAAGTGGTATCTATGCATGCCCACGTGGCATGGCTGTCCCATCACGGAGGAAAAGATACATTGGGTTTAAAAGTTGCTGATAGGCACTACATGCACACATCTACGTGCTCTGAAGTACCGTTTTTCCTTTGAATCCAGGTTGCCGCACAACCCTACTGTGTAGCTCTCCTGATGTAGGTCAAAATGCCTAATAGCCCGATGAAAGCACATTTGAAATGCAGTAGTAGGTTATTAACAGGTGTGCCATTTTTTCCTTTTGCTAATAGATAGAGATGTGTGAGGAGAAGGCTTCAGCTGTCCTCCCAGCTGCTTGCATACAGCAGTTAGATAGTGGCAATTGGAAGGAAAGGCTGGCTTGCATGGAAGAATTCCAAAAGGTAATCATGACAAATTCTTCTAAAAAGTGTCTCACCTCTATAAATACTTGTTTATACTACAGTGAATAATTATTTTGGTGATTCACAGAAGCCTTTAGTGTCAGACTGTACTTCATGACTTTCCAGTTCGTGTACTGTAAGTTTATTAGACCAAATTTGATCCTTTTTTTTATATTAGTTTATTTCTGAAAATTCTGTATTACTCAATTTGGTATAGGGAGACATCCAACAATTGTTATTTCTTACTGTTGAAAAATAAGAATTGGTTCAAACATCCTATCACTTTTATATTTCTTTTCAGAAAAATAGAATAATGTTTGATTCTTATCTAGTTTGGATTAAATCTACATTTACAAATATTTGCAATCTTCAGAGCCAAACCTAAATAATTTTTATCCAGATTTGAATTTGAAGACTGCAAAAACTAAAAGCAGTTTCTTTAGAAAACTTTCTGGGAAAGGAAAAAATAATCTTGATAGGGACTACATTGTTTATGCATGCTAAACATGAAATGTGTCTGAATGAATAAAGGTTTGTAGAATGCAGTTTGCAGTATTTATGTTCCTGCATTTCTAATAGTTTAATATTGTTCTTCATCTTTAAGGCTGTTGAGCTGATGGATAAAACTGAAATGCCTTGCCAGGCTTTAGTAAGGATGTTGGCAAAGAAACCTGGATGGAAAGAGACCAACTTTCAGGTAAAACAATATTAATTTTTCAGGTTAGTTCTATTAACTATTGAGTTTATAATTAATCAACTTTGTCTACAAAGTTACCTTAGAGTTGAGCTCAAAATTCCTTATATGTAGGTTTGACCGCTTATGTTTGAAAGCTTTATGCAAGGGCCTTAATCTATATTTCTTATTTGCATACAGCATCGTAATATTGTTCATTATATTATTTGATTTGCACTTAGAATAATCTTTCTTTGCTGCATTGATATGTGATACATTTCTGGTAATGTACCCCCAGGCAATACACAGACCGGTTTAGTTAAAATATGGATATTGGGAACCTTGTTAAACAAGAATACGATTAGGATAAAGCATTCAGATATATACATTAAGAAAAATGCTGAGAGCTGTTTCAATGTTTATAGTATCTGTATTTAGCCTGCATGTGAAAAACATTATAAATTCTAATTCGGTAGCATTAAGAACCTTGTAGGCCCTGGGCCTTTGGGGGTCCTCATTGCTTAGGGTTATAAAGGTACTCTCTGGATCTGTATTCTTCTTTTTTATATATAAACTTTATTAAATTTAAAGAATAAAATATAAGAAAATTAAGAGAAAGAAAAGAATAGAGAGAAAAGATCAGAAAAGAAATACAAGAAGAGAAAAAGTAGGAAAGGAAAAAAGAGATAACTTCCAACTTTCTTTGGTACAGGCATAGACGTATAATACATTCACCTCTTGCTCTAATGTTTAAAATGATACAAAATTAATCTATATCCCTGGATCTGTATTCTTCAAGGAATAAGTCACAATAAATGCATGCAAAAAAAAGTAATAACTTAAATGTATTTAATTTTAGGTTATATAGCTTAAAACATTTTTTTGGTCCTAAAAGTTTGTAGGCCCTAGGCACTGTGCCTAGCAGATAATGCAGGCATGCACTCCTTGTACTTGATGAAATGCAGGTCTCAAGTCTTACTGTGCAGCAGCATTGGCTTGATAATAACAATGGGTCCTCTTCTTGTGTACAGGTGATGCAGATAAAACTTCATATAGTTGCTTTGGTTGCGCAAAAGGGAACCTTTTCCAAAACATCTGCACAAATTGTGCTGGATGGCCTTGTGGATAAGATTGGTGATGTGAAATGTGGGAGCAATGCAAAAGAAGCACTAACAGCAATAGCAGAAGCCTGTCAGCTGCCTTGGACTGCTGAGCAGGTACATGTGTTGCTTTTTATGGATATAAGAAGTTTAAAGAGATGCAAGAACTATATTTTATATCAGTCACACTACATAGCCTTCTTTCTGAGATGCTTGCATGTTAAGAATTGTTTGCATATTAAGAATTATCAGTAGTAAAATAGTCTCTTTTCATTCTAGGTTATGTCCATGGCGTTCTCCCAGAAGAATCCAAAGAACCAATCAGAAACTTTAAACTGGCTCTCAAATGCAATTAAAGAGTTTGGGTTTGCTGGGTAAGTCTCAAAATTAAAGTAGCTATGATACAATGTGAGACATGGTGCTTACACATGTATTCTGTTTACTAAATGACTGTGACAAAAGATAGACTAGCACACAGAAAATGTCTATAACAACCATACTAGTTCACCCTCATTTGTATATTTTTAGATGAGATTAATGTGTGTTACAGCAGTTATATGCGCGTGTGAACCAAGCTTTTTCTCACTATTGTACTAATTTTGTGTAGTCTGGTACTCTTTTTTTCCTAGTGGTTTATTTTTTGTTTTTATAGAATGTGGTTAGAATTTAGAATCTATTGCTTTAATGTAACCCCCAGACTCCATTGCCATGGCTTCTGGATTGCACATTGAAATCTGACAACAAATTGCTGATTTCCAGTAGGGATTAAAAAAAAGGAAAATAAAATGTTTTTCTCATTTGAATATGCTTTGCACACCTCAAAAGTTCAAACCCATATTACAGAAATTCCGAACAGATTTTAAAAAAGAGGAATAAAGCATTATTCTGTCCACTTGCATGATGTGATGACAAATTTCCCCCTTTCGCCATGATCCCTGGAAATACTAGGGAAAAATGCAGAGCTAGATGCAAAATACATGTGTCATTTCTGTAAGAAATGTATTTTTGAGAGGTAAGATGTGTCCTTTCAAGAAGCAGTTCCATCACAGTCAATACTATTACTTCACATTTAATTCCATAATCATTCCTTCTGATGAATTGGTTGAGAATGAGTAAGAAGCTGTCCTATTTTTCACTGCTATATGCAGTTTTATGCTACATTTGACCAATCTTTGTCGTCTTCTCTTTCAGATTGAATGTGAAGGCATTTATCAGCAATGTTAGAACTGCTCTTGCAGCTACAAATCCCGTGAGTATTTTTTCCTTCAAGTTAAATTCTCACACTTTCTGAATATTGAACTTAAATATTTCTGTTTCCTGTTTAATAGGCTGTGAGGACATCTGCCATAACCTTACTAGGTGTCATGTTTCTGTATGTTGGTCCCCCTTTACGAATGTTCTTTGAGGATGAGAAGCCTGCTCTTCTTTCCCAAATAGATGCAGAATTTGAAAAAGTAAGTTTTGTTCGAAATGCTGAAGCTTGATTGTTTAGGTGATCATTTGCACTAACTCCAGTATCTTCCTTAATATTGCTAATAGCATAGTGAAGTAAATGAACAGTCTGTTAAGGCAGTGTCTTGAAAGATTGTACTGGCTGATGACTGATTGAAGATGAGTTCAAGTGTTTGGGATGGAAATGTTTGCTAAACCTTCATTAATATGAGTATTATTCAAGACTAAAATATTTATTGCTTGATTGGTGATAGAAGCTAAATATTTGGATAATATACCAAACAAGCAGCAGATTCAGTTGTATATCACACAGTGCCATGGCCTATATCTAGTATGTTCCTTCCACTTTGAGCATTACTTGCATGATTTTTAATTAACACACAATGATGTACAAGCGTATGAATTAAATTGCCAAATGCTACCTATCAAATAATGCAAAGTAATTTGGCAAGTATCTACATTTCAGATGCAAGGACAAACACCACCTGCTGTAACTCGAGGCAGTTCAAGGCACAATGTTGGCAGTGATGATGGTGAAGAAGGAGAAGAACAGGAAGATACAGGGAATGATGTTGTGGACCTTTTGCCTAGAGCTGATATCAGGTTTTTATACTTTATTTCTATTTGATTTATTTCTTTTTATGCTGCTTTTTACTAACAGGCCCAAAGCAGGAATTGACTGACTGACTGACTGATTATGTGCAATCAAGTCATTGTTGACTCTTACCAACCACATAAGTAGATTTTATCCATGATAATCTGTCCCTAAGCTGGTCTTTTAGGTCTTCCAATGGTGCACTCATCATCAGTGTAACTTGAGTCCATCCACCTTGCTGCTGGTCGTCCTCTTTCCTTCTACCTTTCCTGGCATTAAAGCCTTCTCCAGAGAGCTAGGTCTTCGCATTATGTGTCTGAACCAGGATAATTTGAGCCTGGTCATTTCTGCCTCCGGTGAGAAGTCTGGGCTGATTTGTTTGATTATTTGTTTCTTGGCTATCCTTGGTATTTTCAGGAGTCTTCTCCAGCACTAAAGTTCAAAAGCATTAATATTCTTCCTATCATGCTTCTTTAAAGTCCAACTTTTGCTTCCATAAAGTGTCACAGGGAATACCATTGCTTGCAATGATTCTGATTTTTGTAGGTATAGACACATCATGGCATCTGAATATCTTTTGCAAGGCCTTCATGGCTTCTCTACCAAATGCTAATCTGTGGCGTATTTCTTGACAGCTTGTTCCGCTTGTTCCTTTACTACCTCTTTGATAACTTCATTGTCAGTCCTAAGGCTGGTTATTCTACCTGTTGTCATTAGTTTGGTCTTCTTTGTATTTAATTTTGGTCCCATTTTTTCACTGTTTCTTGACCTTTATTACTAGAGGTTGCAGATCCTTTGCATTTTCAGCTGTCAGGGTAGTGTCATTAGCATAGCACAGGTTACTGATGTTTTTTCCTTCAATTTTAAAACCACACTCATCTTCTTCCAGTCCAGCTTTCCTTAATATATATTCAGCATATAGGTTGAATAAATAAGGGGAGAAGATACAGGCTTGTCACACTCCTTTGCCAACTTGTCTTTGTCGGTCTGTTTCACCATGTTTTGCCCATATTGTGGCATCCTGATCTGTATATAAGCTTCTTGTGAGGATAATAAAATGTTCTGGGATACCCATTTTTCTCAGCACATTCCAGAATCAATGAAGCACAAACTGACTTCTTTTTGGTATTCTTTGGCTTTCTCAATTATTCATTGATGTATTCATTATACATCAGCAACAATGTCTTGTGTTCCTCAGTCTTTTCTAAAGCCAGCTTAAACATCTGGCACCTCTTTTTTCATGCAGGGCTACAATCCGTGTTGGATTATTTTGCTAGCATGTGAAATCAAGCATATTATACGATAGTTTGCACACACTGTTAGATCTCCTGTTTTTGGATATTGGAATGTAGACTGACCCCTTCCAATCTGTTGGCCACTGTGTCATTTCCAGATTTGCTTGTATAACTTGGTCAGAACCATTAATGATTCTTCTTCTGTTGCTTGCCATACTTCTGTGGGTATTCTGTCAGTTTCTGTAACTTTCCAGTTTGGTAATCTAACTTGGTGCTGATCTAACTTCATCTTCTAGTACTAGAGCTTCTTTTAAGTAGGGAACATTTTCTAAGGTATCATGGATGTTGACATTTCTATTGTGCAGTGTTTCAGTTTCCTCCTTCCATCTTTGTTTGATCTCCTTTGAATCAGTTACTGTATCTTTTACCATACCAATTTGAGGTTGGAACCTCCTTTTGAGTTCAGAGGTCTTTTCAAAGATTCCTTTTTTTCCATGTCTATTTCCTTGTTTTTCCATCTCTGTTTTCAACTTCAGTGTCTTTACAGATGTTGTTATACTGCTTCTTGTCTCTTCTAGCAGTTCTCTGAAACTCTTCGTCAACTGTGGAGTCCTTGGTGTTCTCTGAGATTCCTCTCAGAAACAAACAGTAGACTATTACAACCGCATGGCATCACAGTAGCACACAAACCAACTAAAGCCCTCCAAAACATCTTAAATAAACCAAAAGATCCAGTAGCCCAGGAAGAAAAAACAGGAGTTATTTACAACATACAGTGTAAGGACTATAACAGCCACTATGTAGGACAGACAGGCAGAAGACTAGCAGAGCACATCCATGAACACCAAGTAGTAGTCAGAAGACACGATGAAAACTCCTTAATCTCACAATACATGGACAGACTCAACCATAGTTTCAACTGGGAAACTGTCAGCATCTTTGACCAAACCAAATCCAAAAACACAAGGGAATTCCTGGAAGCTTGGTATTCAGACAAGTCAGTCATCAACAGGCACATAGAGGTAAACAACATTTACACACCATTTGAAAGAGACAATAAAAAGGAAACAAAAAGACCAGAACACCTCCTCGCAAGCAATCAGCACCCAGAAAAGCAGGGATTAACACCAGGATTAACACCAAGCAAACAAGCAGTAAACGATACCCTAATCACAGAACTACCAACTCAGACAAACAATCAAACAGTAAGCAACAGCCTAATCTAGGAACTACCAAGAAAAAAACACCAACACCCCCTCCAACATTGACAGGGCAAGCTACTGTATATAAACAGAGAGCAAACCCCACTCACTTCTAGCACTGAAGATGTTAGCTAGTTGGGTAATAAACATCTGCAAGAAAACAACCAAGCTCAGAAAACCCCAAGGACTCTACAGTTCAACCCTGAGCTACATATATTCTCTTCTATTGGTGTCAATTTACAGTTGTTCCATTTCATCTTTCACTGTGTTGGGCTTTCCCATGTTCATGCTTTTTGCGTTCCATGTTTTTACTGTAATTTGGTCTTTGCAGCCTCGGATTTTCTTTTCCTGTATGGCAAAATCAGCAACTAGATGTCCCGATGCCACATCATAAACATCATTAGTACTCTGAAATATCCTCAGCACTTCCTCGGTAGAATGTTGAGTGCCATCTGACCTGAGGGGCCCATATCATCAATCATTTCATATTTTCTATATATGTGGTTTTCTTGGTTAAAAATACAGGAGTGATTTACCATTGCCTTTTCCTATGCAGTATGCATTGATGCCTTTGCCATTATCACTAAAGTGGTCATCTTCCTCCAGCATCTTCTTATACCACTCCTGACCAATGCAGGTGCCTGCTTGCTTTAGTTGGGCAGTGAATGACCTTCACACCTTGAATGGCCCTGCTGGGAAAATACACTCCTACCATACACTCCCAGGCATCTTCACTCATCTCTCCCAGAACACCTCTCATCCCCCCAAGGACTTGGGGACAGGGGCAGCGGCAAAGCAAGAATACCACTCAGTAAAATAATGAAATATCTGAATATAAAATAATACAGTATAAAATGATACATTTATTTACTTCATTTAAAAGATTTGTATGGTCCCCCCATCTTAAACACAAAGCTGGGCGGCTCACAATATATTTTTATTTATTTATTAAATTTATATGCCACCCACCTCCCCCAGAGGGTGACTCTGGGTGGCTCACAATATATGAAAGAAATTTACAATTAAAAGAACAATTGTGATAAAATCCTCTAAAATATAATATGTTTAAAAATGTAGAACCTCTTGAGATACCATAAGACGATAACAAAACAGAACAGAAGGCAGAACA
This sequence comes from Liasis olivaceus, assembly GCA_030867105.1. Taxonomy (NCBI): domain Eukaryota; kingdom Metazoa; phylum Chordata; class Lepidosauria; order Squamata; family Pythonidae; genus Liasis; species Liasis olivaceus. The sequence goes on from CM061349.1 coordinate 69,973,466, forward strand.
GCACAGATTTAACCAAAAGCTTGAGGGAACAGATACGTGCTAAGCTGGTATTAAAAGCTTATAAAGCTCATTGTCAACCATAACTAAACAGGGAGAGAACTTGTCAGCTGGAGTACTTGTATCAGGATTGCCCTCACTGCCTAATGAATCCCTTGCAAACGTGGAGCCCTGAGGGCATCGCCACAACATTTTAAATGCCAGGCAGGTGCTTTATGAGTTAGGTACGTTAAGGACTATTTTTCCATTTATAAGCATGTGAACTTCTAATTATTAATATATAGCATTTTTATAATTTGCATTCTCTATCTTGACTATTACCCTGTAAGATGCTTGCAGTTTGCTCTTCGTTTAAAGAAAAGTAGATGAGATATTGCTTTTTTTTCTTTACAGTGATAAAATCACATCTGAACTGATATCTAAGATTGGTGATAAAAATTGGAAAATCCGAAAGGAGGGTCTGGATGAAGTAACAAGCATCATTAATGAAGCCAAATTCATACAGCCAAACATAGGCGAACTTGCACCTGCGTTGAAGAGTCGTCTCAATGATTCCAATAAAATCCTGGTATGCTTAGAATTAGCAATTAACTTCTTGCAGTCAGTCATCTTCCATCCTTTGTATTCCAGCTTAATTTAGATCTTATAAACAGAAATGAAATAAAAATGTTACTAAGCACTACTGCTATTTAATGTATTTTATGTAATAAGGAGCTATAATTTCTACAATTGCTAGCTTGTTTATTGATGTGTCTCTTTCTGCACAAGTAGGGAAAATGGTACTGCTACATTCAGTGAACATCAGAGAACTTACTGTAAAGGAAATGTGCTCTCCCATAGAAAGCACAAGAATACAGTTGAGCTTTGTTAATCTACTTGTAGCACATACACCAAAGCACAGCTGGGGAGATTGTGTAACTCCCTCTTAATGGTACTTCTGTTTGTCATGAAAGCCCAGTGTAGAGAATCAAAATCCTGTAATTTAAATCAAATAGAAATTTAAATTGAGGTTGTAGATAAATATTCAAACATGCATTTCATTTTTCTATGTACACAATGCAATATAAAGTCCTGTATAGTAGATAATAATAATTTATTAGACTTATATGCCGCCCGACTCCCAACGACCCTAGGAGGCTAGATGTTCTTTGAAAGAAAAACTAGCTGATTTATAGATCTAGTTGTTTTAAAATGACTTTAGAATATTTATTCCAATTTAGCCTTGTGAAATTGTGTTTCCCATTTTCCTTTTATTGTCCCCAAATTCCTCTGTATACATTTATACAGCAAAATACTATGTATTACAACTTTCTGGCTAGTATTGCTTCTTAATAGTATCTTAATTAGTTTCTATCAGATTATAGCAGGCAGAGAGGCCACATCACATACTGCAGATTTTTTGTCTGGGAAAGAAGGTTGGCATTCATGTTCTTGATTGGGGGTTTGGGTTTTTTAAAAAAAACAAATGTATAACCTTACATGAAATACTGTGCTAGCATTTTTTCCTTACTTACCAAACAAATCTTAATATGCTAAAAGTTCCAATAGGAAGTATCCTATTTCACAGAATATAGTATACCATTCACTTTATTGTCTTGGGTCAGTCTGTTCCTAGCTTTTCCCATTTGTCTCTTATGTAATCTCCCAAATACAAACAAAAAGCAGAAAACTACAGAGGAAGGCAGAGATTTCAAAAAGTTCTGCTCACTGAACAACTCATGAATGGAACTATCTACCAATGTGAATTTACCACATTTCCTCCAAGTTTTATAGTTCAAAGTGATTGTGGCAGCTTATTACATTTGTGTGAGTGGACTGAGATAGAAAGTTGTCTCCATGTGTAAAATCTGCTGCTTCAAGCTGCTAAAAAGACTTGGAGCCCTGTAAAATGATAGTATTATTTTGCTTTTTAAATGATAGTATTATTTTGCTCTTGACACAATTACATTTCATGCTCTTTGCCTTCCAATCAGGTACAACAAACACTGACCATTCTTCAGCAACTGGCTGCTGCTATGGGCCCAAATATCAAGCAACATGTAAAAAATTTGGGAATTCCCATCATCACAATTCTTGGAGACAGTAAGGTAAGATTGGCATATTACTTTGATGATACTCCTCCAGATTGTACTATATTATGCATGTTATACATTCCAAGCTCTGCATATATGATCAAAAGATTGTAACGAACTGCCACTTGTTGATCTTAAAACCAGTAACTCTCCTTGCAACCAATATCGATTCAAAAGAAAGTTCATTTATTAAGAATAAGTGTACAGATCCAAAGCATTGCTGAGACTGAATAAAAGCGCGCCAAAAACTGCTTTTCTTTCTTTTCCCCCCCTTTCTACGCCCTTAGTTCTTGTCTTCTGATTCCCTTGCTGGCATGGCCTTGAACATTCTAGGGCTTGTGATAAGAAACCATCTGCATCAAACGGTCTCTCCTTCCTACTCCCCCTCCCCTTTTCCAATGGCAGAACCGCAGCATGTAGAAAAAATCATTTTTTTTTTTTAAACTAGCCATATAATAATCTACTATAAAATCTTGCGAGGATTCTGACAAAGATAATGACAGCTTTAGTTTCTTATTGAGAAGGTTGAATGCAAAGAAAATCAGAGACTGGATGGGCATTTGACAGAAATGTGCTGACTGTATTCTGTCTTGGAGGTCCTGCATTTAAAAAAAAAGTTGGGCTAGACTTCAGAGGTCCCTTCCCAGTTACTTCTTTATTTTGACCGTTTCATCGTCTAATATTTCGGTGTATTTCAGTGGTGTCAGGTATGGTGAAATATGGCAGGAGATGGGGTGGGCCGCTCTCAGGGAATGCAACCTCGATGTCTTATACCAATTTCATGTTCCAGCCCCCCTGCTGACCCATTTACCTGGTCAGCAGAGGCCCAGGTTTTAGGCTGTTGCTCTTAAATGCCAGATCAGTCTGTAATAAGATGCCCCTTATTGCTGACTTGATTATCGCAGAGAAGGCTGATCTGGCATGTGTCACCAAGACATGGCTGGTGCCAGAGGGAGGGGTTCCTCTCTCAGAAATGTGCTTGGCCAGTTTTCAAGTTTGGCATCAGCCTAGACTGCAGGGCAGGGGAGGTGGTGTGGCTGTTGTTAGCTCTAATGACTACCAGGGATGTCGTTCCACAAGTGCCTGGCTGTGAGACCCTTTTTCTTAGGTTGGGCTCTAGGGACCACCTGGGATTACTGCTACTGTACCAGCCTCCCTGCTGCATAGCAGCCTCTCTGGTACATAGCAGCCTCCCTGCCCAAGCTCCTAGACCTCACTGCAGGGTTGGTGATGGTGTTTCCCAGGCTATTGGTTTTGGGGGACTTCAGCCTGCCTTCCCTGGGAGTGGGGTTCGAGGCAGCTTGGGAGTTCATGGAAACCATGACTTTCATGGGCCTGTCCCAAGTCATCCAGGGCCTGGCTAGGAATTGTGGTCACACACTTAATTTAGTGTTCTTCTCGGAGCGGTGTCTATGTGATTTGGAATTGGTGGACCTATCTTTGGTCCCCTTGTCATGGTCAGATCACACTTTGGTGGCTATGAGCTTCTCTAGGGCCTCCCCCTCCCCAGGGAGGCAGGACCTATTAGTTTCCCCTGGTGACTGATGGACCCTGGTGGGTTTCAGAGGGATCTGGAATTACAACTGAGGATCTGCTGTGTAGCCCTGCTGAGACCCTAGTCACCGCCTGGAATAGGAAGGTGACTGAAGCTTTACACAGGATTGCGCCCATGTGACCTCTCCCAACCCGTGGACCTTGTCATGCCCCGTGGTATGCAGAGGAAATGAGGGGGATGAAACAGATCAAGAGAAGTCTAGAGCGTTGCTGGCAGAAGACAAAGAACAAGCTCAACTGAACACGAGTAAGAGCTGCTATTAAAGCCTACCTCATGGCAATTTGTGCGGTGAAGCAGAAATACTTCTCCACACTAATTGGATCTGCAGACAATCGCCCAGCAGCCCTCTTTAAGGTGACCCAATTCCTTCTGAGGAAGGAGGACTCAGAGGTCTACCTGCAGAGGTGTGCTGAGGAATTTGCTGATTTTCTGGGAGATAAAATCACTCGGATTCATTCCCAGTTGGATGTTGGCATGGATGCTGGTCCAGTGGAGATGTTGGGGTAGGTTCTTGCCTGGTTATTTGGGAACGGTTTGACCCTGTTGCTCCTGAGGAAGCGGACAGGGTCCTAGGGAATCTGAGTGAGGCCACCTATGTTTTAGATCCGTGTCACTCTTAGTTGGTGAAAGCCTCCCAGGAGATGACATGAGTGGATACTGGTGGTGGTTAATGCATCTCTGGAGGAAGGGGTGGTCCCCCACCCTTTTCAAGAGACTGTGGTTTGCCCCCTTCTTAAGAAGCCATCACTAGATCCCATCCTGATGGATAATTTTCATCCTGACTCCAACCTTCCCTTTTTGGGGAAAGTTGTTGAGAAGGTAGTTGTAGTGCAGCTGCAGAAGATCCTGGATGAAACGGATTATCTGGACCCGTTTCATTTGGGATTCAGGCCTGGATATGGGACAAACAGCAATGGTTGCGCTTTTTGATGATCTCTGGCAGGAGCGGGATGGGAATAATGTGTCCGTTCTTGCCCTGTTGACCTCTCTGCGGCTTTCAATAACATCGACCATGGTATCCTGGACTGGCTTCGGGGGTTGGGAGTGGGGGGCACTGTGTTGTCCTGGTTCACTTCCTTCCTCCAAGGCTGTTCTCACTGTTGATTGGGGGCGAGAGGTCTGGCCCTCATCCCCTGCTTTGTGGGGTTCTGCAAGGGTTGGTGCTTTCTCTGCTCCTGTTTAACATCCTGGGTGAGATCATCTGTCACCACGGGGTGAGATATTAGTATGTAGATGATACTCAGTTGTACATCTCTGCCCATGGTGAGCTAAGCAATGCTGTGACCACCCTTTCTGGATGCCTGGAGGCTGTTGAGGTCTGGATGGGGAACAACAGGCTGAAGCTGAACCCGGGCAAGACGGAGTGGCTTTGGGTTTGGGGCTTTTTGGTTTCTGGAGAATTACCATCTGTGGTCTTGGATGGAGTTGCACTTCCCTAGGCGGACCTGGTACATAGTCTGGAGGTTCTCCTGGACTCACAACTCCTGCTCGAGGAGCAGGTGGCAGCTGCCGCCAGGAGACTCTTTGTGCAACTGCAAGTTGTCCACCAGTTATGCTGATTCCTGGACCAACATGCCCTTCTCACAGTCACCCAAGCCCTAGTCACCTCCTGTTTGGACTGTTGTAATGCCTCTACATGGGGTTGCCCTTGAGGAGTATCTGGAAGCTTCAGTTGGTTCAAAATGTGGCGGCCTGCACAATTTTGCACAAGCCTAGATTTGCATGTATGTTGCCTCCTTTGTGGGAGCTGCATTGGTTGCTGATTTGCTTCCAGGTCCAATTCAAAGTGCTGGTTATCACCTTTAAAGCCCTGCATGGCTTGGGGCCAGGTTATTTGAAGGACTGCCTCACCCCAGTTACATCTACCTGGCCCACTAGAGCGGGGAGACAGAGTATGTTGCAGGTCCCTTCAATGAGGGAGATACATCTAGTGGGACCAAGAAAAAGGGCCTTCTCCATAGTGGCTCCCTCCTTGGGGAGGCCCCAGGCTGATGTGGAGCCGATCAAATGGTTAACTTGAGTGTATTTGTTGTTGGTGGTGGTGGGGTTATTGGTTTTATGCATTATGGGTTTTAATTCTGTAAGCCACCTGGAGTCACTACGTGAATTGGGCGGCCATATAAATGTATTTAATAAATAAAATACAATATTAACACTACTTCTGTTAAATGTATTACACTGCTTGTTGCTGTTTGATAAAGCAGACTGATTGAAACAGTTAATTCTGGTAGAAATGAAAATTGCCCATATGTGGTGGCCTTGTCTTAGCTTCAAGAACTGGTAATAAAGTGCAGCATTGATACAACTTGCTGGGGTCTAAGAGGAAAACTGAAGGAAAGCAAATGACTTGTCATTTGAAAGTGCTAAAATACAGGTAGAATATATATGCATTCAGATATGCCTTTGGATTTGTATCTAATTTATCGCCTATCCTATTTCTAGGGTGTAAAGGGAAAGTAGCTTGAAAGATCTGTATTCCCTGAGAGTATGTACCTTCTTGAGCTTAACTCATGCAATTCTTCTGTTGCATTAAATTTGCACCTCAGAAATTCAGTGGAAGATTATCCTGTCTTTAAGGTGTTAAACTATGATTGTTTTGCAGCACTGAATATAAATAATGGGTGGGTGGGTGGGTGGATGGATGGATGCAAAGACCTTACCTGGTTGACTTTCTCACTTTTCTGGAACATACATAAGTTTGTGTAGTTGTGTGTGTATATATTATATCTTATTTTTCCCCTCCCCCTTTCCAGAACAATGTACGAGCAGCTTCCTTAGCGACAGTGAATGCCTGGACCGAGCAGACAGGCATGAAAGAGTGGTTGGAAGGGGAGGATCTGTCAGAAGAACTCAAGAAAGAGAACCCATTTTTAAGGCAAGAGGTGAGGATTTTAGTCATGTCAATCAGTTTGCTTTTGTACTATAATCTTGGAAGAAGTATCAGTTCAGTAGGGATGTGCAAAACAATCCATACATAGTACAGCTTGTTTCAGCTGATCTGTGCCCAGACCAAAATATGTGTGTTTTGAGCATGCTGTTTCTGTGCATAAACCAAAATGTGGCAGTTCTGTTCTGAGCAGAAGTGGTTCTGAGGAGGGGCAAGACAAAAAACGAAGACACTGAGAAGTGGGTGTTTTGTGACTAACTACACCCATTGTGGCAGTTGGTTTTGAATAGATAAATTCTCTTCCGTTAGTGAAAAACCTCATAGTATGTTGTTAACATTCTCATTATGATCACTGGCCAAAAGAGTTTACCTATCCAGGATTTAAAAGATGATTACAATAATGTTTTTGGTTATGAAGAGAAGCATCTTGAATCGGTGTCAGTGCCCACTTGCTTAGTTATTATCCCAATACTGTAAGTAAGAGAGATACATTAACTGACTAGAAATGTGTCAAATCTTTGTATATGGGTTAGATTTCCCTCATTGCCTCTCTAAACTTTTTCATAAAATCCCTCCCCTAAAAAGTGTTTTATTCTAAAAAAAAAAAAGCCGAGGGAAGCAACATACTGTTTCTGTTTATCCTCCCTAGTGGCCTGCTCTTTGTGGTGTCTGTCAGCCAGCTATTGCTCCCTTCCATTCAGTTTATTTTCCAGATCAATCATTAGCAGATTAGTGGATATGTAATTTGGAGTATACCAGTTTAATTGGCTGTTAGCTCAGTATTTTGTTGGCCTCTAAATGCCACCACAGTCTTAATTATTCACACATAAATGTATAGTATAAACAGATGTTGCAACATTGCCCTGTAAAATATCAGATGCTGTCCTAGAACTTATAAATGTACTCATATTTGTATAATTTAATCTCTACTCAGAACATAGTGCATCCCTTTCTAGTAATCTTTTCTAACTTTAGCTTTTAGGTTGGCTAGCTGACAAGTTGCCCACTCTCCGTACTGTCCCATCAGACTTAGTTTTATGTGTGCCTCACCTGTACTCTTGCCTGGAGGATCGAAATGGAGATGTCCGTAAAAAGGCACAAGATGCTCTTCCATTTTTTATGATGCATCTGGGTTTTGAGAAGATGGCCAAAGCCACTGGCAAATTGAAGGTATAGCAAATACTAATAATTTCTGAGGAAACATTGCCAAACAGCTAAAAGAGTATAAATGGCTGTGGGAACAAATCGTATACAGACATGCAAGTAATATCATGAATGAGTTTCTGGGAAATTAAGGACTTCCAAAATGGCTTTAATGATCAGAATTTACATACAGGGAAATCTAACACTTCTGCATATTGGTTTTTATCTATCTAAAACTATAATTTGGGATTGGGCAGCTTTTGAGCAGTTGAGGCTGCAACTCTGGAGGGCTTTAGGAACATCTGGTGATATGGCAGAACTTCGGTGACATGATTTTGAACCACTTTTGAGAGTAGTTGGGGAAGTATATTTTAGGGGGGGAGGCAAAAATGGTATAAAAGGTAGCCATTTTGTTAAATAATTCAATGCAATGCAGACTTAGGGTGGTGGGAAACAACCCGTGGGCCTTGAGTTGCCCACCCTTGCTGTAGGTAGCCACCGTTTCTTTTGCCCTGACATGCATGGAACTGTTTACAAAAATTAATTTCTGTTTAAAGACCTAGAAGAGAAGAGAAAGTTTGGCTTGTGGACATTTGATTAAGTGGCTTAGACGTAGATGCATAAGCACTAACTTTTGTTCTTAGCCAACTTCTAAAGATCAAGTACTGGCCATGCTTGAAAAAGCTAAAGCCAATATGCCTGCCAAACCTGCTCCAACAACTAAGACATCTTCCAGAACAGCGGGAGCAGCTCCAGCCAAATCTCAAGCTGCATCAGGTAATTTTTCTACAGCTCATTAAGTTGTCCCATTTGAGAGAACCCCAGTTTTAAGGAAGATTAGGATTTCATTGTGAACAGTCATACAAATCAAAGCTAAATGCCAAGCATTGGAGAACTTTGGAGTAATAAATAGGATCCAACTGATGCGTATCAGTTTACTAAAGTAGGTTAACTACAGTCAAGGTAGTTCAGTGTCTGGCAAAAATGCTGTGATTTTAAAGCATGTTCTTAGATGGTCAGAATTATCTGAATAATTTCCACATTTTCCAGTTCTAATTAAGTAGATATGAAACAGCTTTTGTTTTCCTTTTAATGTACATACTTTTCCTGCAGCATTCGATTCAAAACATGGGAGGTTTACAGATGATTCATCCCAGTATTCTACCAATAATGAACTCTGTTTTTTAATGATAAATAAGGTATATTAATACTCTCCAAACTCACAGTGGCTTAAAATAATAAAAAGTGTCCAATAAAAATATTAAAAGGTTCACTATACAATAAATATATGGAGTAATCAAGCCACAGCCACATGAAAAATGATTAAGATAGACTAATTACTTAGATATGTGTATTTAGATATGTGGGCATCGTATTTTCAGAACATACTTAACAACACTTGTAGTGAAAATTTAGCCTGTTTGATGTGTTTGTGATTCAATGTATTAAGTAAATCCAGAAAATGTTTAATTCCATAACCACATTAAACATGTTGTATGAATGCAATCATTAAATTGCAGAATCACTGGGAGTTGGGCAGCACATAAATTTAATAAATTATTAATTTTATTATTCAATTCTTGATTCTTGTGTAAAACTTCAGTATGTATTACTTTGCTGCTTCAGAGGGTTCTAGGGAGTTTTAAAAATAATATATCTCACAATTTTGTTTTTCAAGAAACTAAGCTCCAGGGTAAATATTTCTTTTATGCATGCTCAAGCTCTATTTAAATCAAAACTTGCTTACCTTTAAATGAACACCTTTTTTCCATGTACAAAATATTTTTAAGTTTACATCAATTAATTAATAGTTTAAAGTATAGCTTGAGAATTATAGCATGTTTTGTGGACTGGCAGAAGTTTTTTTGTAGTTTTGATCCCAATCCTATATAGCATAAACTATCAATTATTCCTTAGGTTCCAGTGAAGATTATTTATCTAGCACAATGGAAACTAAACCTGATGCCAAAAAAGCCAAAACAGGAGGAAGCGCCCCTAAAACCAAGGTAAATTCTTCAGAATAAAGGAAATTGTGATTCCAGGTGGATGTAAAGTATCTAGATATAAAATGTATAAATTCAGTTTTAGTTTTAATAGTTGTTTTGTGGTAGTATTCTAAGTATCAATAGGATGAATATCTTAAAAAAAAAAAGTAGTACATTGGCTTCCAGTTCTGTTTTGGCAACACATAATAGCATCAGGAATGATTTCATGAAAGTTGACGGTGCCTTAAGAAAAATAAATTACTCCTTACTAAGTAAATTTTGTCTCTAATCTAGACTGTTTAAAGGAAGATGAAATGGGAGTCCAATACTATAACCATTTTAGACTATGGTATAAGAGAACCAGTTTGTTGGAGCACCTAAGGCATCAGGCTAGAACTGGGAGGCCTTGAGTTCTAGTGCCACCTAAGCACAAAGCTAGCTGAGTGATCTTGGGCCAGTCACTTTCTCTCAGCCCTTGGAAGGAGACAATAGCAAACCACTTCTGAAAAACCTTGCCAAGAAAACTGCAGGGACTCAGGCAGTCTCTGAGAATCGGGCATGATTGAACAGATTAAAAAAAGAAGAAAAAAAGGCACTATTTTCCAATATTGCTATGCAATAGGGAATATTGTTTGCAGAAAATTTAAAATCCCTCCAATTAAAAAAAAAGCCAAAGGGACTTTGAAATGTTAGGCTATAAAAGAACTTTAGCAGAATCCTGGAAAAGTTGTGGCCAGTGAGAGTAGATATTATGGGCTAACGGGTAGCCCTTACCGCTTTTCCTGTAATAACTCAGAATCCCTAGAGCCCAGTAACTAAACTGTTTAAAAACTATCAGTTCCATACATCCTAAAGCTCAGATGATACTGCATTAGCTTTAAATTAAGCTTTGGCATGCTTATTTGTTTGTTTATTTATTTAACAGTTTTTATATACTATTGCAATCCCTAGGACTCCGCATGATGCACAATAAGCAAAAGCAGAAAAAAATAAAACAAAGAATATGATATAAAATATTTAACATAATAAGTGGTTGCCCAACAGTCATATTACTTCCAAAAGACCTACTGGAAAAGTCTTTGAAGTCTTTCTAAATGAAAGGAGAGTCATGGCCAGATGCACTTCTTGAGGCAGAGTGTTCCTTAGTGTAAAGGCTGTCACCAAAAAGGCTTGTCAATTTGACCCAGCTCCATAGATCTTTCAGGAGAGTGGGATTCTCAGTAGGCCCTATCCTGCTGACCAGACTGGATGGGCAGAATCATGAAAGTAAGGTGGTCTTAGTGCTCTGCTGTATTTAATTTTGGAAATTAAGAAATCTGCAGGTGATCTTACTGGATATTTGGTTGTTTCAGTCCTTCTACTGGAAAGTAGATCACATATAATTAGTTTGTCTTAGGCAGGTAACTTCAAAATTTTGACTGCTTATATGAGAATATTTTTGCCAAGAACACATTAACATGTTCATGTAGTCACAAGGAGTTGACCTTGCCTTGAGCGAGACTTTAATTTTAAAATATCTAAGAGTACTTTTATGGAAATGCCTTTTAGGAAACCGTTCTAGCAATCCAAACAGATAATATGATGTATATCATCTTGACAAACCCATGGTGAATAACTGCATTGTTTTCTAATTGCTTTCACATCAGTTCTAAAGCAGATCATAAATAGATCAATGTATAAGTATCCTGACAAAATGAAATGAGAACTAGAGCTCAGCAAAACCAAGTCTTACCAAAATAGTAACTATCTCATTTTCTGACTGACTAACTTGAAATAGTGCTCAGGGAGTACTTATCAAACTGGAGGGAGATATTAAGGGGGAAGCCGCTAAATTTGGGCCTGACACCTGTACATTTCAACACTTACATTGATTACTTGAATAAAGAAGTGGAGGGCATACTCTTATCTAATTAGCAGACAACATTGAACTGAGTGGAAGTAGGCTAACACTGTAGAATATGTACAATACATGCATACCCATCATGCTGTTTCTTTTCAGGATAAGCATTGTTATGAAAAACTCAGAAAAAAGAGTAAGAAACAGTCAAAGAAATTAAAAACATGAGATGAGAAATAGAAAATAAATGTTTAAAACTAGTTGATCCCTACACCATTCACTTATACCTCTATACCTATCTATTCTTGCAAATCATGGTTGCATCCACGATGTCCGTATACCAGTTCATGCATTGCCTTTTGTACTTTAAACATCTTACCTCTCTGTTTTTCAGGATCTTATCAATTCCTTCAAACCACAACTTTCTTGGTCTTCTGCTTCCTTTCAGCACATTCACTCTTCTTTCTTATATTTCTTTGCAAATTGATCCTCATTCATTCTCTCTTTGTGACCAACCATCTCAACATACTTTCCTAATGGACATTTGTATCCAATCCACATTCATTCAGCACCATTTATTCTTGAACTGATCTCTACCTATTTACCACACACAGGCTCTGTGTAATGAACTGCCACCCGCTACTCCCAAGTCCAGTAACTTCTCTTGCAACCACCTCGTTAATAAGTTGCATAAACACCCCAGGTCCCCTTTTAATCCGAACGGCATGATTTTATACCGGAAGCACCCCAGGGTGCAATTAAATGCTGTTTTCCATTCATCCCCCTCCCGGATCCTCACCCGGAAGTAAGCATACCTTAATTCCAGCTTCGTGAAAATTTTCCCTTTGGATAAATGGGCTAACAGGTCTTTCATTAGTGGCAGTGGGTATCGGTTGTCTACACAAATGGCATTCAGGCCCCGATAGTCTGTGCGCAAACGTAAAAAACCATATTTCTTTTCCCTAAAAGGCACTGGTGCAGCGATTTGAGAATGCATAGGTTCAGTAAAGCCCCACTTTAGATTCTTATCAATGAACTCCCGCAAGGCTGCCAATTCCTTTGGTGACATAGAGTACATTTTCTTCCTTGGGAATTTAGCCCCAGGCTCAATCTCTATAGAACAGTCACTGGCACGATGGGGGGGTAGCTGATCCAACTCCCATTCGCTAAACACCTCCTGCAGGTCGCGGTACTGCTTGGGAATCCGGGTTGCAGCCTCCACCCCCTTTTCCCCACTCGCAGCGACCATCTCCCCTTCCGACAACATCTCGGTAATTCCTTTAACTTCCACGCCTTCCTCCTTTGGGAAACGCAAAATCTTGTCTTCCCAGTTCACTTCTGGGTTTTTTCTTTTCAACCAGTTCATACCCAGAAGCACTGGGTTGGATGCCATTTGTGTAGACAACCAATACCCACTGCCACTAATGAAAGACTTGTTAGCCCATTTATCCAAAGGGAAAATTTTCATGAAGCTGGAATTAAGGTATGCTTACTTCCGGGTGAGGATCCGGGAGGGGGATGAATGGAAAACAGCAATTAATTGCCCCCTGGGGTGCTTCCAGTATAAAATCATGCCGTTCGGATTAAAAGGGGACCTGGAGTGTTTATGCAACTTATTAACGAGGTGGTTGCAAGAGAAGTTACTGGACTTGGGAGTAGTGGGTGGCAGATCATTACATTTTGCTAAGACTAAGCCTGTACGTGCCAAAAGTTGTTTTTCTACTTTTTTCCTTCTTCACCCCCCTTGCCTCCTTAGTCTCCTGATTCTCCCACTAGTACAGCCTTGAGCATTCCAGCGCCTGTGATAAGGAGCCATCTGCCTCTAACTGTGTTTCATCCATTTTCCCACCATTCCCCCCCACCTTTTACAATGGCAGAACCGCAGCATGTAAAAAGCAAATACCAACTAGGCAACACTAAAATCTACTATTAAATCTTGCGAGGATTCGGACACTGTGTATATTTAGCCTTAAGAAAAGATCACTGAATGTGTATATAATTTCCCTTTTCAGTAGCTATAGGATACCCTTTTCAGTAGCTGTAGGGTATCACTGGAGGGCAGGGGTCTGTCATCGCAGAACACAGTTTATAGAGTAATTATCTCAGATTACTGAAAAGTGAATTCTGGTTGCAAGCTAGGAAAACTGTCCTAATGGTAAGAGAAGTCTGACAGTGGAACCAGTTATTTAGAAAGTGGCCAGCTCCCCTTTGCTGGATATGTTCAAGCAGAATCTAAATCAGGGGTCTCACATGTACAGTCCACAGCCCATGGGTGATTCTCCAGTTCATTTTCTGCAACCTGCAACAGTACTTTCTAGGAAATTGGGTACCTGCCCCTTAAGAAGAGGATACAGAGTACCACATAAATATACTGGTTGGGCCACAGGAAGTGCTGCAGGAATCGCAGCAATAGCAGCCTGGAGACACCTTGGCCCAGTAGGTCTCCTCACAACAATGGGTTCTGGTTGGCTCGGCTGCACAATCATTGCTGTGAGGCTTCTAACTCTTGAGTAGCACCACCACCAAGAACCCTTGCCTACATTCATACTCTGGCAGGCATTGCTTCTGAGGCAATGCCAGATCTCTCCAGGCAGGGCCAGTGATGAGGTGAGACTTGGCCATGGAAGACAGGCTGGAAGGCTTGAGGGAGGGAAGAAGTAGGGCTAGGTCTGTCTGTTCTGCTGCAAGAATCTTTCTGTCAGGCAGGGAGCAGGAAGGATAGCAAGTAAGCAAACAAGTTCTCTCTGCTTGGCAAAGAAGGATTTGCCAAGGACCCTGCCAGGCAAGGAGGCAAAAGAGAAAGAAACGTGAATTAGAAAAGGACAGAAAAAGAAAAACAGGATTTGGGCAGCAGCTCTTAGTGGGATGGGTTTCCTAGATTATATCATCCTAGATATAATCTTGGAAAATATCAATCCAGAAATAAAATCAGTGCTCTAGTTATGAAAAATGCCACCAACCATATGGCAGAATGAAATGACTGTATTACAGCTGTATTTTGCAGATCCTTCTGTTTCATAGTAAAGCTTTATTTAAGAAATTTTTGTTTCATGGTATATTGTGGTACTCTTCATTTTTCATTTTTAACTCGCTAGAGATTTTTGTGTCAATGTATGAAAAAGCTTCAGTGTTGCAGACCTCAGGCTAATGAAGTAGTCCTTGTGCAACACTCACGGCAATTGGAGTCTGAGCTTCTTGGTCTTCACTGAGAGGGAATTTGATGGCCTGAATGGTCCCTTCTAACTTAGTTCTTCCTCAATCAAGAAATATGCCTTCAGTTTTGGATTCTAAATATGATTTACATGCCAGTGATCTTAGATGTGTAGTACTTCACATATGGTCAGTAAATAGGAACAGAGTGCTTGTGCTCTATACCCATGTTTATGCAGAAGCAAAAAGCTTTTTTAAAAGTATTTATGTGGTCAATACTATTAACTACAGAGCATTTTATGACTTGTTTCAGCATTCTGATGCAAATGCAAGCCTCACCAAAGGCAATAATAATCTGACAAAGAACAAAGTTATCAAACAGGTAATAAGTGGGTACCACTTAGAGCGGCTGGTACACTGACCTTTATACACTTGCTGCACTAAACACTGTTATGGCCTTTGTCTTTACTATGCTAAATAGATGCCTGAGGTCTTCAGTGCACATTCTAACACAAACTTCTGTATAGGTGAAATACTTGATTTGCATGCTGATGGGGTAGATTTGTTCTAAATAAAGGAAATCCTATTGACTTCAATGGGATTAGTCCCAAGTATGGATGCAGAATGGATTGCGGTCTAAAACTAGATGATAAGAGCTTGGTTGTGGGGGAATGAATTTACTATTGTTTTGTTTCTTAGGGTATACAAGGGAAAAAAGTACCAAGCAAATCCAACTTGAAAGATGATGATGACAGGTCTGGTCCAGTTTTTATTTTAGTCCCAAATGGGAAAGAGCAAAGAATGAAAGATGAGAAAGGATTAAAGGTGAGAGAAATAATCAATGTCTGATCTATGAGCTGCATTAGACACTAATTCTTATTCTAAACTCATATTTAGTTTAATATTGGTAATCTTTTAGATACCTCCCTAAGGATCTTTGTAAGGTATTAAATTGCATTATTTGTAGGCAACAGATGTGTTATATTTATTGTGGAGATCACTTAAAGTTACATACCCTTAATTGTGAGAATAAGTATTCTGCTCTAATATTCTTATCAATGTTATTAATAGCATTCAGTTCAGTGGACAAGCATACAGAATGTGAAGTTGTTCTGTCGTTCTTTTTTGTTAAGCATAGTCTAGAAAATCTACAGAACTTGTTTCAAGTTACTATACTTAAAACAAATGAATTCTGTTGGAAAAGTCCAGTGGGGAGAAAGGGTCTCATCATTCAGGTATTAAGGAATGTATCTATAATAACAAAAAAGTTTTATTATTTTTTTTAATGGGAAGATTGCTAAGATTACTCACACAAAGCAAAATGTAGAAGAATCATAAAATATTGTCAATCTTGCTCTGTAACAAGATTTATGTTAGCATTGAGCATTTTTTAAAAAAAATCCATTATAGATTATATAATTAAGGTATTGTGCTGCATCAATTGGTGGTGAGGCACATGGGATAAACAGGCTCAGACCTGAAATGCATTATGTATTCAGGGCTGCAGTCTCAAAAATAGGAGGAGACATATCCTCTTCAGCTCAGGGTTTCTGCTTCAAACTCTGCTTTAGCACTAGATCAGTGTTCCAACCTCAGCAACTTTAAGATGTATGGACTTCAATTTCTAGAATTCACCAGCCAGCATGGAGAATTTTGGGAGTTGAAGTCCACACATCTTACAGTTGCTGAGGTTGAGGAACACTGCACTAAATGAATATGCAGAAACTAGTCTCAAACCACTGACTGCATGTGTATGCACCTAAGCATCCACGTTATAATATGGTTCTCAGGACTTAGACTAGGAAGACCCAAAACTAGGTCCACCATGAAAGCTCACCAGGTGGTGTTTGCCAGATAAAATGAGAGAATACACCCTTATAAGCCTCCTTGAGCTACTGGTGAGAGGATGGAATATAAGTCTAACACATATCCAGCTAGAGGAGATCTAGTTGACATAAGCTATATGTCACGATGGAAGCATTAACCTATTTTTAATAATTGGACTCACTGTTGTTCAGATACAAGAATAAATTATCCTTAGTTTAAAATAACATTGATTCTGGTATCTTTGTGGCTGTCTCAGAGGTGAGGTAGCTAGAGGGTGCTTGCTTGAGGTTTAACCAAACTAGACTTAGTGAAAGGAGAAAAGTGAAATTGAGAAACACACAGTGCTTTTGGGTTGTCAAGTAATAATCTATACAGGAAAAAAAATTCATTCTTCTGTAAATGTGAATTTCTTTTGTTATGTTAGGAGGATCACTGTTACTTAAAAATTAAAAATTACCTGAGCCTCAACAATGTAGTCTTAGCAAATAAGGAAAACACCTACACATATACATAATATCTCTTTATATACATACCACTTACAATTTACAGATTATTTTAAATGGAATTTAAGTTATGGTCTGTTAAGTTACAGGTCTTTAGTCTTTTAAGAAGAGTGTTGTGTTCCCCTCTTCCCTCAGGTTTTGAAATGGAATTTTACTACTCCTCGTGATGAATATATTGAGCAATTGAAGACTCAGATGTCTAGCTGTGTTGCCAAGTGGTTACAAGATGAAATGTTTCATGCAGATTTTCAACACCACAACAGAGCTCTTAGTGTAATGGTTGAGGTAAGGAGTTGCTTTCTGGCAAGCACTGAAGCAAAACAATAAGAACACTAGTATAAGTTTTCCTAGAGCATGCAACTTTTGGAAATACTCTGTTCAATTTAGAGCTCTGCACAATAATCTCATATCAACAGTGCAATTAGTATTGGCCTCCCAGTCTTTCATCAAGGCATTGAATATGAGCATATGAAACAGAATTAATTAGCAGAGCTGATGTAAGTAGCAATTATGCATGTACAAAACAATTATCCTTGGTCCCTGTGTTACCAGAAAAACCACTGGATGATCATTTAATTAAAATACAATTTCTTGCTTTATTTTATTGTAAAACCTGTCTTTTTAAATTTTTTTGGCAAAACTTGGCACTGTAATCTTTTTCTCTCAAGCACTTGGAGAGTGAAAAAGATGGCGTTATCAGCTGTTTAGATCTGATTCTGAAGTGGCTCACTCTGAGGTTCTTTGACACCAACACAAGTGTTCTGATGAAAGCTCTGGAATATCTTAAGCTGCTGTTTACCATGTTGAACCAAGAAGAATACCACCTGACTGAAAATGAAGCCACTTCTTTCATCCCTTATCTTATCCTGAAGGTATCCAAAATATTAAAAAGCTGAATACTTGGTGTACCTTGACCTCTTGGAGTGGGTAGAATGAAAAATCTGGATACTGTTGCTCACAAAACGTAACTAAAAGCAAATTGAAATTATAGCTCCCTCTGTGACAATATTGTTTGAGGACTACTTTTATATTGTATTTTTAGTTAATTTTATCTTCTCTATAAACTGCCAAGAGTTGCTTTTTTATGAGATGGGCGATGACAAATTTGATATATAAATAAAATAAAAAAGATTCTAATTTACAGAAATCTCAGAGCAAGTGAGAGGATAGCATCTTCCACATATTATGCTCAAGGTTAAGTACATTCATGTTTTCTCCAATGTATTTGTCACTACCTAATGTTCTAGACTAAGAATACACAGTCTGAAAACCTAGGGGTTTATGTGATTCCTGAAAGCCTTGGATGAGAATACTAGGAATATTGATTGTTCTTCCAGTTTCTCTAAATCTCCAAATATGATCTCTGGTTTCAGGTTGGGGAACCCAAAGATGTTATTCGGAGGGATGTGCGTGCCATTTTGAACAGGATGTGCCTTGTCTATCCAGCCAGCAAGATGTTCACATTTATCATGGATGGGACAAAGTCAAAAAACTCAAAACAGCGGGCAGGTGGGACATTTAGTATAAGCTGTTTATCAGTCATATGTAGTACAGATCACAGTATTTTACATTACAGTCCTGAAAATAATGGAATGGGCATGTCTCACTTAAAATACTGATAGGTCAAGTTTCTGCACTGGATGCATAAAATATTGGCAGATGCATTGGAGGATGGCAGGGGTGGACAGTTGTTTTCAGCCTGTGGTGCATGTTCATATACGCAATCTCTTTCCATAATTATTTCCAAAGGGAGCAGAATGAGCCTTTTTCTTAGTGACCCAGTCACCATACCAACAAAGAGGCAGCAATGCTATAAAGTGTGAGGGTGGGATGGGAAGCAGTGAGATAGGAAGGAAGTTGTTTTTTAAAAAGTAATACAGAGTAACAGTTATGTTAGTGTTGTCATGAAAATTTTTTAACACCTGTTCTAGTAAACCCAGTCAGGCTGCTGGTGATAAAAGTGAATGGTCTAATAAGTGGCAAATGTGGCCATTTCATACCTTTAGAGGAGGTCCCCAATTTAATCTTGGAGACTTTTAATCATGAAGGAGCATTTTTTCCCTATCCTTAATAACAGTTTACTTTACTGAGAAGCCTATTGTTGTGCATCTTACAGGTGTTGCCTTTGGGTTTTATATACATCTCCTTTTGTTGTTGTTCCTTAGAGTGTTTGGAAGAGCTGGGGTGTCTGGTTGAATCATACGGCATGAATGTGTGTCAGCCAACTCCGGGCAAAGCCTTAAAGGAAATTGCAATTCACATTGGTGACAGGGACAACACAGTCAGGAATGCTGCACTTAATACCATTGTTACTGTTTACAATGTGCATGGGGACCAGGTGTTCAAGCTGATTGGAAATGTAAGTAAACAGAAATAAAGGGAAAATAATTAAATCCTTAAAATGTATTGGACCACTCAGATGAAGTGATGCAAAGGCAGTCACAGCAGAGCTGCTTTTCACAGCTGACCTGAATATTGATTATCAGGAACAGATAAATTGTACTTTATGCTATTTAGTTGACAGCTAATTCTTCATTCAGATGTCTATGAATGGCAAGATAGTAAAAGAACAAGTACTCATTGTTAAATCTGCAGTAGCAGTAACATGGAAAGTTAGTTGATCTTTGTTTACCACAAATCTTGTTGAAAATAGTTTTGAAAACTGGGGCAGTGAAGAGTTGGAGGAAATTGCATTGGTAAAAGAAAGAAACATCTGCACGGAACAATTATTTAGCCAGTTCAGTCCAGTTTGTGAGAATCAGTTTTTAAACTGTTCCACGCATTAAAGCAACTAAGCCAAAACTCACGTTTCCTGCATATCCAAATAAAGTGGGAAGGAAAGCCTGGAGATGTATGTCAGGGATCAATCTTTGAATGCCACAGCCCTGATGGGATTACACTTTGGGCTTTCTAGAAAGCCAGCTTGTCCTGGAAGAGCAAGAAAATTGTGAGTTTTTGGCTTAGCTCTAATTTTATTGAAAATACTTGAACCAAAACATCTAGATTGCTTTTTTAAACATGATTGATGTGCATAACTATGGGTTATAGGTGAGAAGTTCTCCTAGTTTTTATGTGTACTTATTTAGACCAGTAGGACTCTCGATACAAATTGTTTTACATAACCCAGTTCTAAGCAGAAATGTGACCAATGAATTTAGAACTTCAGCTGTTGCCTCTTAACTAATAAATATTTCAACATTTTGTAATTAGTTATGTACCAAATCAGCAAAACGTTTGGTGAGGAGGGGGGTAAACAAGGTAAAAATTCTTTCAGAGCATTCACCATCCACACTCAAGTAGGATATCAAGCTACTTCTTGTTATGTCTTTAGTTTTCTGAGTAAAGCAACCAGGACCAATTTTTAAAACCTTTAATTATCAAGAAGTACCACCCACCTCCAAGATAGTTCCTTACATGGAATTCTTTTTCTGTCTCTCTTACATTTCAGAACTACTGCTTTTGTCAAAGATTTCAATGTAATTTTAGTTAAATTGTATTTAGAGCAGATTTCTGAATTTCTAATATCAAAGTGATACGGTCAGTCCTACATGAAACTTTAGGAGGTAGGGGCACTGCAAAATGGGAGAACACCTGTATTAATGGTGATGCTGTATCTCACCATGTTTTTTTTTTATCTTTGTTGAATTGAGTTTTAAGATGTATTGGTACATCCTGATTGT
This sequence comes from Liasis olivaceus, assembly GCA_030867105.1. Lineage (NCBI taxonomy): Eukaryota > Metazoa > Chordata > Lepidosauria > Squamata > Pythonidae > Liasis > Liasis olivaceus. Next base: position 69,994,102 of record CM061349.1, read on the forward strand.
TAACTACTTTGCTATTTCTCATTTTGAAAATCTAATGTGGCAAATTATTGTTACCAATTTAGATAACACCCCTGCACTTGGATATGAAACCTCATATTCATCTTGCAATTTGTTAGCTATCTGGGAAGTCGTAAATTGAGTCAACTTAATTACTGCTTTAGGTGCACAGTGTTTCTCATATTCACTTTCCTAGGCTGGGAGTTGATCTGAAAATGATAGAAGCATCCAGTATCTGACCCTAGGTAGCAGTACTATGTCAACAAAATGGGTTAACTATTGTAAGGAGTGATAAGTTTGTAGTGCCCCATAGTTTCATTCAAACACTGAAAAAAATTCTTGTATTCCACTGGCAAAATATCTTTTTAACTGTAACTGTTCTTGCTTGAACATCTTCTATGCAGGGAAGGGTAGAAACCTTCCAAACATGATTGCTGAAAAATGATAGTAGCGTTGCCCATTATTTTGCAGTGAGAAATAGATAAAAATTGCTCTTTCCAATCCTCCATTCCTATGTTAATGTTGGCTCTTGGTCACAAGAAGATTGCCCATCCCTGTTTTATAGAATTAGGTAATTGACAGCTTAGATAGTATATGCTGGCCTAGTTATCTCAGCACACTGGACTGAGGAGGATAGATATCCAAGCAAATTGCAAAAATGTGGATGCTGACTTGTGAGCATGTAGTGTTGTCTCCAGAGAGAAACTGTAGTGTCATACGGTTGCTGCTTCTCCAAGTTATCTCAATTTATTTTTCATGCCAGAGAGTTTGCACTTTTGACACCTATAAGGGAGAAAAATTGATAAATAGACTCTGCCTTTGCTTACTTTCCCATTTAGATGTGTTTTAGGAAACATTTATACTTATAAAGGGAAGGAATGAATAATTGCTAAGTACAAGGACTGTATTGGGAAGTAAACTGCACTGTTAATCTATTACTTTTCAGAAATTATAAAGCTTTGGAGCATTCTTAGAGGCAAATATTTCGTGACATTAAAGTTGTTCTTCTTCTACAGCTTTCTGAAAAGGACATGAGTATGTTGGAGGAACGAATAAAACGGTCGGCTAAGAGGCCAAATGCTGCTTTAGCAAGGCAGGTAGATGAAAAACCACAGCGCATGCAGAATGCCAACACCAGTGCAAACATGCTGCGGAAGGGAGCAGCTGAAGACATGTCTTCCAAACTCAAGTATGTTATGTAGAGAAAATGCCATCTGTGTGCAGCATTTTCACAGTGTGTGCTAAAACATACCTTGCTGTTGCCTTGTGTTTGTCTTTTGTTTTAATCATTGCTGTATGCATGAGACACAAACTGCAAAAAAAAAATACTGCGAAGCAAAATGTTTGAACCTTTCTTCATCTGTTTTGTCATGTCTTGAATGCTTTCTAAATGGTATTGTGCCTTTTTTCACTGCTTCTCCATGGACAGAATTATGTATCGCACTTATAGGATGTAAGTACTAACCACTAAATCCTTGTAGCAGGGCTCTTACAATTTTTGTCTTTTTTCCCAATCATTAGTTCCTAAATATACTCTGGAAGAAGTTCCACATATATGATAAAGCTTCTTAAAGCTTTTAGAGTCCTGGGAAAAACTGATGTTGGATTTGAGAAATCTGGCTTGGAGTTCCATTTCTGTCATTAAATTTATTGTATGCCATCAGGCAAACTTTTATCTGATTCTCAGTTATCTCTTTTTAAAATAGCAATTATAGTAACCTAGTAAGTCCCCCATGTGCCATTCCAAATCCACTCTGAAGAGTTGCAAGACTTTGCTGCATATTTTGAGGTATTCATTGGGAGAAAAAATTAAGGGAGGTACTTCTGCACACGCAGAAGTCCATTCAGGTGACATTGGATATCAGCCAGTGTGAAATTAATATGTCCATCTCTGCTTAATATGCGATTCTTATAATCCCTTCTAGAACGCTTCTTGTTACACCTTATGTTCTAGAATGTTTTGCTTAGTAGGAAATCCCTAACAAAATAAGACATAATGGCAAGTTGTAATTGAAGAGTATAAAACTCACTGAGCTGGAGGTACCCTGGATTCAGAGAAAGTTGTCATTGAGTGAGGCAACCTAACATGATGCCTTCTCCCTATATGAAATAAAACTGGACTCATCTGGATGAAATTGTTGCTAATTTCTTGTTCTCTCTTTAACATGATGATGTGGTTTATATCTTGTGCTGCAAGACCTGAAGGGGAAAGGGAAACAAAGGAAATTTTTTAGAGAGTACAGATTTCCAATAGTTAGGGCCATTGCTGGTAAGCATGGGCTTTGCTTGGTTAATACAAAAGTTGCAAAATTACTAGTGCTCTTTGGGTTCTTGGGTTTAAACGTAATAACTGGGGACAACAAATTTTGATAGGTTGGAATAGCCAGCCATTATTTGTTGTTTTGCTTCCTTAAGCCCTCTAAAACCTGAGTAGTAAGGGGAGTAACTCCCTAATTTCTCCATGAACTACAGAGAATGTTGGAAAAGCAGGGTGATTTCTTCGACATAAAGTTGGTCTTGTTCTCCCTTCTTCAAAGTCCCAGATAATGTGGAAAAGAATGTTTTCTTTTATTTCTATCTATAGTTTATGGGGATCTCAGAATGTCACTTCTGTGGGAGGGCAGCCTGCTGAGTAGGCTTCCTGAAATATTAAGGAAAATATGTTGCTTGATTTCTATAGCCAAGCCCGTAACTTGAGTGGCCATTCAGAGACAATGCATGCAGTTCCCCGGGAATTTCAACTGGATCTGGATGAAATAGAAAATGATAATGGCACAGTACGATGTGAAATGCCAGCACTTGTTCAGCACAAACTGGATGACATCTTTGAACCAGTCTTGATTCCTGAACCCAAGTGAGTGCGGGGAATTTTGTGTCTGTTGTGAGCCACTATGTGCATATTCTAAGTACAGTGGTACCTCGGGTCACGAACTTAATTTGTTCCGCGACTCTGGTCGCAACCCAAATTGGTCACGACCCGAATCAAATTTTCCCATAAGGTTCAATGTAAATACGGTTAATCCGTTCGGACCCCTACGAATTTGGTCGCCAACCGATTTTGGTCGCGACCCAAATCAAATTTTTCCATAAGGTTCAACGTAAATACGGTTAATCTGTTCTGAACCATATGTTGTTGTTTTTTAAAACCACAAAAATATGACACAAAGTTCAGTACGAAGAGAGAGAACACTAACCTTGCGCGAAGCGACTTCTGGCGTGGAGGACAGGAAGGCGGGTGGGGAGGCGGTTATTGCTTGGAGGGAGAGTCCCCCTCCCTACAGGAAGTCACGACCACGTGTCACGGCAGGGAAAATGGCCATGGATCCTGTTCGTCACCCGATCCGGTGTTCGTGAACGGAAGCAAAATTTTGCGAACGGTGCTGTTCGTGACCCGAATTGGTCGTGAACAGAAGCGTTCGTGACCCGAGGTACCACCGTATAGTGTTCTTCCTCACATATGAATGCGGTACAGGATTCCAGACCTTCCAGAAGCCATAAATGAAAGGGTCAGAACCAAAAAAAATCAATATTAATTTATGTGATAACTGCATTAAATAAATTAATTAATAAATACAAATTTAATTTGAACAGGGCATTCCATTTATAAAATATATTGATTCTCTCATCTGCATATACCAGCCACTGTCTCATATACAAAGAAACACAGAGTCACCCTCCAGGAGAGATGGGCAGCATACAAATTAAATAAATAAGTACATGCTACATATGTATTCCCTATCCTTTCTTCCAGCAAACATGCAAAACACAAAAAAACCAACACACGGGATGGAGACAGGAAAAGGTAGAAGGAAAGAGGAGAGGAACAAAACTAGATAGAGATAAGACAAGGAGAAGAGGTGACTGGACAGGGAAGAAAAAGAATGAGAGAAGCCCTGTTCAAGTGTTACAAAAAAGGTTAAAATTCCACAGGCAAGCAGCATCTAATTATTAGCTATAACTGCAGCCATTTGTATCTCCTACCCGTGTGCTTTTTTTCAATAGCATATTCTGTTTTTCTCAACTAAGTTAAGACTCCCTATGAAATTTGCAGCTGATAGTTTGGAAGTGGGTTGGGAGGGACTGTCTTCCAATAGTTATAAGATTTTTCTCCATCCAGAATCCGTGCTGTCTCCCCACACTTCGATGACATGCACAGCAATACTGCTTCTACCATCAACTTTGTTATCTCCCAGGTAGCCAGTGGTGATATCAATACCAGTATCCAAGCTCTAGCACAGGTAAGTGGAATTCTTCATAGTTGGCAGCAACATAGTGCTCCTGAGGGCCAGCAACTACCATTTAACAGCTCAACATATTATTTGCGAGAGTGATGAGTTGCACATTTGGTGGAGCTGAGTGTCAGGTGATACATGCTCCACTCTGAAATGTCTTGATGACATAACTAAGTGCACAGGGGCCATCTGACTCGCATTTCTCAAAAAGAAAGAACATAAGCAGTCCTTCCTGGATTGGACCCCTGGTCCACCTAATCCAGCAGTCTGTTCTCACAGCGGCCAGCAACTGCACAAGGAAGCCCATCTCCCAGCAGATGGCCTGCAGAGGCAGTCACACTGCCATCAAGACTAATAACTATTAATACCCATGACTTCCATGAATTGATCCAACCCGTTTTTGAAGCTGCCCAAGCTGGCAGCCAGCACCACATATTGTGGTAAAGAAAAAGAAAATGCTTATGTTCAAGTGGAAGAACATAGAACATTCTCACCTTCCAGACAATTCTCTGATTTTCATTTTGGTGCCCAGAGGCATCCGACAATACTCTTCCCAAGATAACATTTATTTATCGGGCTTATTGGGCTTTAAATCAAATTCCTGTTCCTCTACCACTTGGATTTCAGTCTACTTGGCCTTGAAGCAGAGTCCTCATTTGCCAGCTCAGGACCAGCTGAGGAACCTTCCATTCCAGGAAGTATTTGGGTGGATGCGGTGGGGAATGGGCTGGCATGAGCTTGGCTTCTGGCTGAATAGAGTGAGCCAGAGGAAATGGGTGAGGAGGCTTTTATGGAGCATTCAGTTTGTCTTGTCTGTTTATTAAGCATATGTCTATGCTGCCACATCTGAAAAATCTCCTGGCGACTTACATAATTACTTTTTTCATGGATAAAATTTCTCCTATTAACATTTGTTATAATTTTTTTAGTGTAAACTGCCAAGAGACTGGTAGTTGGCAATATACCAAGTTAAGAAAGTAATACCTGTAGGTCAGGCTGCTGGATTCTGTTTTTTACCATGTCTTCCACTCATTGCTGATTGCGTCCATCATCGTAATACATCAGAAGTAATCCTCATGATAAGCATCCAGTATTCTGTTTGCTTTTTTCTCTTTTCCTTCTCCAGTTCCTTGCCAATAATATTGATTGGTGCCTCAGAAATGGAATGCACACTGGAGTGGATGAGATTCTTTTCTTACCAAATATAGGAATTCCTTTTTCATTACATTTTATTCCTTTCTCTCTGTCCTCTGGTTGTGAGTTTTGGAATAAGATTTGATAACTCTTTCCTCAGTCTACCTGTACCTGAACTGAGGTTTACAGCAGAGTAACAGTCATTCCTACTCTGCTGTCTCCAAGAAGAGGAATACTCTTTCTCAGCTGTTCCAAACGGGGAGGGAGGGAGAGAGAGAGAGAGAGAAAGGGAAGAAAGAAAGAGAGAGAGAGAGAGAAAAGAAAGAAAGAGAAAGAAAGAAAGAGAAAGAAAAGCTTATGGGTGAATTCAGCTTTTCTTCTTGCATTGTCTTAGGGCTAACAATCACTGCAACAGCAGGAAAAAAATGAACTCTTATTTTTGCAGTAATGTACATATTTGAGACAGACTCTTTGAAGTGTGAAGACTGCAGAATTTGTTAAGAATAGATAATATAGAGATAACTAGTTTTGGCTGGCACTGCAACATGATCTGATGTTTCATCTAATATACTAAGATAGTTTGTGTGCAAAGTTAGGGATTCTTAGAGAATTGAAACAGAATAGTAGAACATCATAAAATAATAATTAAGAAGAGAGATTTGTGATACCTTTGAAAATAGTGCATGCCAGCATCATGAATGCTGTGCCGTGTGAAGAAAAATAATCTGTCTGTTTGCAGATTGATGAGGTTCTAAGACAAGAGGACAAAGCAGAAGCGATGTCGGGCCACATTGACCAGTTCCTAATAGCTACATTCATGCAGCTCCGACTCATTTATAATACTCATATGGCTGATGAGAAACTGGATAAGGATGAAATAGTCAAGTTGTACAGTTGCATCATTGGAAACATGATTTCAGTAAGTGTTCTTTATTTACTTTTTTTGTCATTGTAAAATGAGCAAAAGCTTCAGTCTAATTTATACCTAGAATTTATACTATGCCTAGATTTATACCTAGGTATGAATTTATTTTATTTATTATTTATTATTTGTTTTATGTAAAGTTCATTAGAGTAGGTATAAATTTATCTAAAGAGGAAAATATACTGCACATCAAGCAACCTAAATACAGGATAAATTAATTTATACCTAGAGTAGATATAATTAATTTATCCTGCATTTAGATTGCTTGATGTGCAGTATATTTTCCTCTTTAAGTAGATTTATTGTCTGGCTCCTGATTAAGATTTAATGAGTCTTGGACATCTCGAGTGATGACACTGTTAATTTTGGCAAAGGAAAAATGCCACCGAATTTCAGCATAAGGAAGAATTTAAGATTAAGAATTGGCATAGATTAGGGTATGGCTATCAGTAGGGTACATTCTTCTGAAATTGAACTTTCTTGTCTAAAAAAAAAGTATAGTGTAGGACCTGAGAGAAAAGTGTTGAAATCAATAGTATTTATTTACTAGACATTCCAGAGCTGAGGGGATAAATAAAATGTATAATCTCCTTGTCTCTTGCATCAAGATATATATATCTTTATGACTAGCACTCTTTCGTTGTTATTATCAGTTTCAGATCCTAACCAAGATGCTCCTCAGAACAAAATCTAACAAACTTTCGTGTGAAGTGTCCAATTATCATTTATCCTAACATGTAGCCTTGTGTTAGAGATGAATTCGGAGAAACGAATATTCTAATATTTGTCAGAAAATGATTTTTATTCTAGATCTTATCTTGCTTAACCAGATAGGCTTGTCTATACTGGGGCATACTCTCCTGTATAAAAACAAATTAAATCCCCCAAATAGTTGAAAAGGGCGGAAAGATAATAAGAATTTCAACCTCTAGCCTTGCACTGGTGGCTGTCAGACAGATCTTGTATGTATCATTCAATCTTGTATACATCATACTGTTACAAAATCCCCATCTATCTGATTGTTGCTCAATACATAGTCCAAGTTGCATGTTTTTATTCATTATCCTCTTCCTGTATTTCAGGAATTACCAGAAGCAATTCACAAACTTAGTTCCTGGAAGCCTAATGACATTTTAATAACATAATGTTTGTCTACTATATACTTGTTTGGGAAAAAAGATAAATGGTTTCAGATTGTAAGGAAAGGGAGTCCACAATGCAATCTTTTATTTTTTTTAGATGTGCTTCGGTAAATGATCTAGATGTTTTACATATATTAGTCTTTTGATCCTTGAATTGCTACCTTCAGGGATGGGTAAATGCAGCTTCCCAGAAACCTTGGTGCAATTCCTAAAGCCCTGTTCTAATCTGCTGCAGTTTTCAGCTGCAGTGTCAATCATCTGACATCAGCATTCTTTAAAGTAAAAGCCATGCCTTTAAGAGGAGGTACAGCTTGTGTTTTATTGTTGTGTGGCAGTTTGCCACCATATTTCTTCAGGGCTGGCATGTAAAGCCACCTCTTCTCTTCAGTCCTGCTCCACAAATTCTTCCTGCTCATTAACACTGCTAAGTGTATTCCTTTCTCAAAACACAGGCTTACCAAGAAGTCAAGCAAAGTCCAACGTTGTTTTCCCACAGTGACCAGCCAGATATTGGGGCTCTGAAGGGGTTATTGAGACTTCTAAGTTTTATTCAGAAGAGAGAATTGTATCTAACACTTAAATTCAATTGACAGTTATTCCAGATTGAAAGCTTGGCAAGGGAGGCTTCTGCAGGAGTGTTGAAGGATTTGATGCATGGCCTCATTACCTTAATGCTGGACTCAAGGGTTGAAGATCTAGAGGAAGGCCAACAGGTTATCAGATCTGTCAATCTCTTGGTGGTAAAAGTTCTAGAGAAATCTGACCAAACCAACATATTGAGGTAAATAGCTTGATGATAAGATGAAAGAAGTCTTTTTTTTTCATAGTACAACCTTCTGCCACAGCACTTAACACTAGCTAATATTTCAACACATGCTTGATGAAATACTTTTGTTCTTCATTACAGTAGTTTAGTAAAGCTGAGCAGATTCAGTTCAGAAGAGGTGCTTTGGAGCATAAATGCAGCACTGTCTATAACTCATTAAAGCAGCCATGTCGTTTCCATAATTGTATGGCTGCAGTGGAAGCCTCCCTGCAATAACCGTGTTGTCTTGGAAAAAGGCATGGATGCTTTCATGAGTTGCAGACAAGTGTTGTGTTCATATTCCCTTGTATTTTGAACAATCTCCCATGTAAAATCCCAAGCATTACTCCCCTCTGTATGGTACCTTGTTGCTTCTCTGTGAGAATGTATACAACCCTTGCAATGGTTGAGGAAAGCAAATTAGGTTGGGAATCTTTTCATGATGAGAATGCATCATTAGGTGTCTTTTTCCTCTTAAATATGTATGACATAATAAAAATAATCTGAAAAATAGTCCAGTCTTTTCTTTGAAAATATTAACCAGTTTGCTTTCTTGCTTTGAATTAAACCCCAGTTGATGTTGTGCAAGAAATTGTATGTATGTATGTATGTATGTATGTATGTATTTATTTATTTATTTATTTATTTATTGGACTTGTCCCCACCCATCTCCCCACAGTGGGGGACTCTGGGCGGTTTACATCAAATTAAAATCATAAATACATAATTAAAAGTTATAAAAAGAGAACCACACTTACAGAGATAGAAAAAAGATCAAAAAATCCTAGAGGCCACACCAGGCCACTAAGGGGCTAGCCAACCCCATTTCTGAAATCCTCCCTCCCCACCCCAGGCCAGATGGCAGAGCCAAGTCTTCAAATCCCTCCGAAAGGCCTGGAGTGAGGGGGCCTGTCTCACCTCTGGCGGCAAGATGTTCCAAAGGGCGGGGGCTACAGCAGAAAAGGCCTACCTTCTGGACCCTGCTAATCGGAGTTCTTTTCCGAGGGGGTCTGGAGCATGCCCTCTCTGTGAGATCGGGTGGGATGGGTTGAAATCGTGGGGGCGAGGTGGTCCCTCAGGTAGCCTGACCCCATGCCATGTAGGGCTTTAAAGGTGATAACACCTTGAATTGGACCCGGAAGCAAGCCGGTACCCAATGCAGCTCACGGAGCAAAGGTGTTATATGGGTTCTTCTTTGGGCCCCAAAAATTGCTCGCACGGCTGCATTCTGGACCAGATGAAGCTTCCGGATACTCTTCAAGGGTAGCCTCATGTAGAGCGCATTGCAGTAGTCTATCTGGGAGATAACAAGGGCATGTATGGCTTCATGCAAGAAACAGTTGTCTTTGCTAAAATAATTATTGCTTCGTTATTTTGTGTAACTGCAAGATTTGTATAGTTAATGTTAATTTGCAAAGCCTTGAAGACATTGGGGTGTTCCTGGGCATGGGGGTTATATTGTTAGGTGGAGCCTGTGAGATTGTTCCTTGATTTATGGCAGATTGGCTTTTATCTTAGTTGTTATTAGCTGTATTGTAATTTTATGTTATTTATTTTACAATTTTAAATGTTAGCCACCCAGAATCACCACAGTGAGATGGGCAGCCATATGAATCAAATAAATAAATAATGCTACTTTACTTAATTCTTCTAGTGCCCTGCTTGTTCTACTCCAGGACAGTTTATTAGCAACTGCTAGTTCTCCCAAGTTCTCAGAACTTGTAATGAAAGTGAGTATATGTTTGTTTTTTTCAGATTTGAAATGGCTAGTCATAATTATAGACTTAATACTTTTCTACTAGAAAAATTGCAGTATTGAATTCAAGTTAGTGTGCTATACTGTCATTAATAGATATGCTTAGCAAGAAAACTTAAAGCTTTAAAAACCTCTGTTAAAAGAGTTGGTGTCTTAATGACTAGTAAACACTGGTTTGTTCATGGGCATTTATTTTAAGCTTTTAAAACATCACATTTGGCACTGACAAATCTGCATTAGGATATACTTTTCCATAAGTAACTGATTTTCTTTGTAAACATTTCTCTTCTCTCCTTTCTCCAAGTGCTTATGGAGGATGGTAAGACTTCTCCCTGAAACTATCAACAGTATCAACTTGGACCGAATCATGTTGGACATTCACATCTTTATGAAGGTGTTTCCAAAAGAAAAACTAAAGCAGTGTAAAAGTGAATTCCCAATACGGACTCTAAAGACCCTGATTCATACATTATGCAAACTGAAGGGACCCAAGGTGAGACCAAATGGATTTGTCCAAACATGTGAATAGTTTTCTGGAATATTTAAAAGATTCTCTCTAAAAGATACCATGTTCTTTTCTAGATTTTAGATCATCTAACGATGATAGATAACAAGAATGAATCTGAGTTGGAGGCTCATCTCTGCAGAATGATGAAACACTCCTTGGACCAAACTGGAAGCAAATCTGATAAAGGCACAGAAAAAGGAGCTTCCCGTATTGTAAGTATTTTGTATTTTAAAATAGAAAGAAAATAGCTGTCATCTATAAAGCTAGTTAATTTTCTGAGTACACAGTTGGAATCTCTGTGAATTATATCATTTCTGCTGTATTGGACTTTTAGTCTTGATCACACAGAAGATTGAAGAAGCTGTCTGATGAGGTGGCTGGAGATGCAGGAGAACATTTGATTAGCAACAGAATATCTCTTGCACAAACAGATACAATATGTTTCAGGCTGTAGGGCAACATGGCTACTTCCTATAAAGTATCAGTTTTCTCTTTTGTTTTCATTTATTTATTTATAACATTTCGAATACACGACTTAAAAAAACTCAGGTGGTCCCTTTGACTTCTTTTAAAGGAGATTGATTACAGCACAGAGTGCCATATATCCATCTATGATATTGTACTTGCCAAGGAAAAAGAAAGCCTTGCCTGAAGTGATGTTCAAGAGAGATGGTTTAAGTGTGTGTTATGTTTGGGGAAGCCATAATTACAAGGTTAATTTCTTGTTCTGGTTAGCACTCATAGTTCTCAAAGCAGTATGGTACAGCTATCAAACTTGTCTATTGCTGAGTGGCAATGTTCGATGGCTAGGTTTTTCCTTTCTTTTAATCTTTGTGCCTTCAGACCACTATATTTACATGTGGCCCTTTGGGGCTTGCTTGCACAATACAGTACAGGTCTGTATAGTACAATATTATTGATAATATTTGTGAACCCTATCGTAGTATTCAGAATCTGCTACTGGTGAAACTGAAATCACTATATTTGCTATTGTTAATAAATAGGAATTAATGCTGTCTGATTTCTTTTCTAGAATAGTGGTTTATTTTATTTAATTAAATTAGAAGATGCTGTCCTAGTTATCCTCCTCTTTTATGTTTTGTAGATCTGGCTTATCTGTCATAGTGTTCCATCTATGTTTCTAAAGATGCTTCAGTTGCTTAAATTTCCATTCCTTTGGATTTTTTCATTTATTTGTTTGTGTACATTGTTTTGTTTTTATTTGGATTTTTAATTTGGTTTGTTGACTAATGTCTGAATTCCTTTTATAGGATGAAAAGTCACCAAAGGCCAAAGTAAATGATATTTTAGCAGAGATATTTAAAAAAATTGGCTCTAAAGAAAACACTAAAGAGGTAAGAAGTGTGCATTGACAAAAAAAATTTTTTTTTTCTGCATATGGAACAAATCCCTAGTGGCTCAGGATTTGGCTCACTTGATTCTATCCTGGATAATGGTCCAGCTGAACAGAAGCCCAGAACCTCTTGATTGTTCTAGGTTTGGGCCAAAATTTTCAGATGGGACTTGTAGAACAATAGTTTCAGTGCTTTTCTTCCCTGTCCCCGCTGAACACCCAGTCAGGCCATACACTTTCTCTTGTCCTAGCATTTCCTTCCACTGCTGTGCCTGTATTTTAGCACAGCATAACCCAACTAGCTTGTACCACCCACTCTTTCCCCCAATCATCCCAGCTCCTTCTTTCCCCCTTACCTTCTCTTCACTGCTGCTCACTTCGCTTTTTCTCCACTTTTTTCCAACCTGGAATGTCTGTATCTGGGACGTGCATGTTTGGATCCAGCCACAAACCACCTGAATCTGCTCTTCCATGCATGTTGTGATCTATACATAGAACATTTGGCACATCTCTATCAACTGCACAGTTCTTTTGTGACACTTTGCAGACCGATATAAACATCTGGGCTATCCTTCGGAAACTTAAACAGAGGACACCTAAATCAACCTTTGACATTTTAAAGTAGGCCCGGGAAAGACCCATTTGAAATCCTAATGACCAACTGATAAGGCATTCAGTTCAGAGCCATAGTATTGAACTGGCTCTAGTGTACAACATCCAGGGCCTAAATCTTCAGAGATAATGCTTGTTTTTATATGTACAACTTCTGAATAGCTGAGGCTTTTTGTTTTTAAAACAGGGTCTGGCAGAGCTGTATGAATATAAAAAAAAATATTCTGACGCAGACATTGAGCCCTTCTTAAAAAACTCCTCACAGTTCTTCCAGAGCTATGTAGAACGAGGTCTCCGGCTGATTGAAATGGAAAGGGAAGGCAAAGGGCGCATTTCTTCTACAGGTAATTTGATATCATTAACTTGTAGCCAATAGCTCTTGTTTTGATGGAACTATCAGATTTTTCCAGGGTTAACAGAATGGGTAGAGATTTCAGAAGTAGTATATCAAGTTTCTTAAAGCACAGGCTGGGTGTGGCATTAAATTAAAAATTATAGTGACTGCTACACAATAATTATGCAGGTAGTCTCCGAATACAGAATTACTAGAACATTGCACATGCTGTAGCAGTAGACTTGTTAATTAATACTAAACCCAAAGATATTTAAAGTAAAGACTTTCTGAATCAAGAAGAGCCATTCGGCTACTATCTAAACAGCCAGTCAGCATGGCTCCTCTTCCTGTAACACTGAGAAAATATCAGAATGCCCAGGAAAGACAGGAACATTCTGTGCTATGGTTACTTCCCGTGGCTGTTTTATTTCAGTTATAAAGAAGGCAGTGCTCATGTAGGAAACAGTCATTTTATAAACTCATCCCACGTGGTCCAGTGAATTTATCAAAAGCACAAAGAAGGGGCTAAAATGTTCAGTCTACTTCATTGACTGGGCATTACCAACCCCAACCTTGCAATCCTCAGAATAAGGCACAAAGATAATATGCAGCTCCTATGCCATACTAACCTAGGTAACATCTCATTTCAATCTTCTGTTAGAGTTAGCTTGAACTCATTTGTGGTTTGTGATTTTTTTATTTTTATTTTGTAGGAGTTTCTCCACAGGTGGAGGTATCATGTATCCCCACTCCCACCAATGTAGTCTCTTCTGCTATTGGAAATTCAAATGGGGAAGAGGTGGGGCCATCTGTCTATTTGGAAAGACTAAAAATCCTCAGGCAGCGATGTGGCCTTGACAATGCAAAGGTAGTTAATAAGTAGAACAAGTAGAAAGTTTTTGACTCATTTATTTAATTGGGTTCTCTTTCTCTAGTTTTAAGACTTGTGTGGAGAATAGAATACATTTTAGGTCATATTTATTCAGAAATATTGAAAATTCAAAAGGGTTCACAAACTTTTAAGCACCACTGTAAAAAGAATCTGAGTTATGCCAAGAAGCCATATTTCACACTTTTTGACTACTGGTGATTTTGTTCAGTGTATGTCTTAAGCTTAATATTACTGTATCAGCATAGGTGAAGATAATAAGCAAGGCTATATTCCCTGTGTTTGAAAAAAATCATAGCAAGAAAATATTGATTCTGCTTATGACTGGCCATGGTGAAGATAAAGAATAGGACAACATTTTAGCATCTTTTTACTTCAAGTATATATTTTAGACTTCTAAAACTTAACTAAAGTTCTTAAGATGATTAGTTCCAATGGTATTGTTAGACAACCAGTCTGACTTCCTAATATGAAGTCAGCCAATTTATGTATATATTATATGTTAAATCTGTTTAAGAACATTTCTTTCCAGGTAACATATGCTTGCTTCTGAATAGGCAACCTGCTTGATTTAGCTTACAGTATAAGTTAAGGAATACATAGGCACAATCCACATTCATATACAAGATCACAGAGAGTAGGGCTAAAAGCTTCAGTTCCTTTGTAATCACATAGGTTGTTTCTTTGCTACTTAATAGCAGAACCCTCCCCCCCCCATTGTCTTACTCACCATCATGATGATAAATGATTGATTACAATGTGTCTGCTAACAGGACAGCTAATTACTGAGAGCTTTAGTAGTTACACCGGTAGCCAATTAAGAGAAGAGTCTCTGATCAATCATAGAGCCCTCACAGAACAACTGCCCAGAGAGGAAGGGCTCTCTGATCAGCTATACTGTCCCCATGCTGTTGCTGTTAGAATAGCTGAGCAGCCTCTTCAGCATCAACAGTAAGCATAATCACAGGGGGAGGGGGTTCCAAAATACGGCCTCTCATTTCTTTAGAGTAGAGTAAATCTTAATTATCTGGGTGAAATTCAAAACATGCCCTCAAAGGTTGCTAGCAGCCCAGGAACTGCAAGTTGTCAGTCTGTGTTAAATATAAAAGCACTGTCTGTGGAATAAGTAAAATATAATAGAGGTGTCATTTGCATAAACTTTGTCAGTATAGGAGAGTTTATATTTTCTTTATTTCTAAATACATAAAAAAATCAGTATACCTTCCCCATTTGATATGGTAAAAAAATATGATGGCATAAAGAACCTTTTGAATATCTCTCCCCACAGCAAGAAGACAGAGCATCACTGGCCACCCCACTGTCCAAGCCGTCAGCCCCCACAGTTGCATCCTCTACAGATATGCTCCATAGTAAGCTTTCCCAGCTCCGCGAATCACGGGAACAATACCAGCACATTGATCTGGACTCCAATCAGACCCATGCTGGCATTGGAAGTACCACTTCCTCTTCCACAGCATCCAATATTGATGATTTGAAAAAAAGACTGGAGAGAATAAAAAGCAGTCGCAAGTGAAATTGTGTGAGACGGTTTGGCTATTGCAGAGCTGTCCATCTTTAGTTGACTAAACTAGAAGTCTTCATAGTTAAGTGGCCTCATGCAGGCCTTATGTATACAAACTGGTTTCTGTGTATAATACAGCAGATCTTGGAGGAGGATCCAAGTCAATGTGGCACAAATCTTTGTATATATTTTGCTTCTTTGTGAGCATTTCTTGACCGTAGAAGACTGTCCGTGTATTAGTTTTAGTGTACAGAGCTGTAAACAACAATTCTCCTGCTCAGTCCAGTTTCTCAAAACTTGGTTTTATTTGTTAAGTTGTCTTATCTTAGCTCTCTTAACTCTTAGAAACTTTTCATTGCATTCATTTTTAATTTTGTAAATTACTTCTCCATATAGTCCTTGAACTGTTTCTGTATGGACGCATGGCATGAAGCAACTAATTTAAGTGTCTTTTTGTAAATAAAGTTTGCATTAACTCTCTATGGGAGCAGCAGTGACTGTTGGTGGCAAAAGTTCATCCATGTTCCTAATTGCTAGCGTGACTCAGCATTTTAGTTGTGAAGTGAGCGTGTGTCTAAGTCACTATAGCAAATGAACTTTAATTGGGAAGACATGGAGAAGCTGAGACACTAATGTGTAAACATGTTCCAGATAAAAGAAGCTTTTAATATTAAAAATATTATTACTGTTATAGAAAACTCTGATGCAAAGCCAAAACATTTTGCATCTCAGACAATATCTTCAAAAGCTCTTCCTAGAATCTTAATCAAGTTCAATAACATAACCTGGCTAACACTTTTGTACCTTTTGAGGACTGGTATTAATCCTTTTTGCGCATTAGGTTTCCTCAAGATAGATGAAAAGTATTCTGTATTCAAGATGGGCAGATAGTCTGGGTTTTTCTTAATGCTATTCTGTTCACGCAGAATCCATGTTCTCTTATTACCCAAGAAGTTGCTAGCACGTTTGTGTTAAATGTACAACCAGAAAATTGCTAATAATGATTGAGATCTTTGGGATTCTACTTCCAAAACTATTATGCTTTGAAGTGAATAGATATTGTGACTATTGAAGGTCACACTATTTGTCACAATATACATCCACTTCAGAGCACAGTTGTTAGTTGCGAGGAATTCTCTGACTGACTTGCAGCTCTTTTATGCATGATTGCCTCATAAAATCTGGTCCTCTGAGTGCCATAGCATAGAGTTTCTGTAGCATCTTTAGCACTTCCCATGTTCCTACTATAGTAGATGTCTTGAACTGAGTCCTGTTGCTATGACATACCATACTCCCTGGAGCATCAGCTGCTTTTACAACTGACATAGATTTCATTTGCATCTTCATGCTTGTTAAGCTTTGGCTGATAGTGCTGGTGCTATACAGTAGTTCTATATTGCAGCCAGTCAGTTTGGTAATTATCTGTAAAAATGTAATTGGTCACTGGATGCATATATGATGTGAAATCTGGTGGAAGGTTGGTGTAATCAGAGTGCTTATCCCCAATATGTGGATTATCTTATTTATAAGATTGCCTCTACTTGCCTTGAAACCTATTCTAATTTGCAGTCTTTTCAACTGAAACTACTTCATATAGAATTACTTGCCTTAGTTAGGAATATTAAAGAATGAATCAGCACCTGTCCAACTAGATAAAATAGGTTTTATGTTTAAAAGCCAGAATAATCACTTGCTAGCACTTAACGGTAGGGCCTTGAAATGGTGTGAAAAATATGTGTATTTTGCTAACATATAGTTTTCTTCTGGTACACTATTAGAAATTGTAACAAATCCCTAATTTTTCAATAATATACAAGAGTTCACTGATCACTACAGATTCTATGAGATAAACATTGGATTATAACATTCAGGGATATATTAGAAATAATAATTGGAAGTGAAGCTTCTGGGCCAAACTTTGTCTAAAAATATACTTTGCTGCTTTCCCCTTTCCTCCTTGCCATGTGTGGCTTTTATCACTTTGATAAGTATCATTTTAATATTGGTTTCCAAAATGCCCTACAGTATTTAAATCATTTTTTAGCTTTAACTTAGAACCAATGGAAATGTTTCTACAGTACATTTGAATAAATGTTACCTTTTACTATTAATTTCTCTGTACTTCCTGAATCTTGATGATACAACTTCTTGGTGGGGTAGCTATGAAGCCTATTCTAGGAAAAATAGAACTAAATTCTTTTGCCAGTGGTTCAGAGAGTGACGATTTCTCAGTTACTATATAGTGAACATTTTTATTGGTATTAACATTGTTACTTAATGGATACTTATGTAATATATTCAGTTTTCCTCTTCTGTCTTTATAGAGCTTCACTTACTAAGTGGAGGAATGTTTGCTGCTGTATTAAAAGTGACTGACAGCTCTAAAAATAGTGAGATCATTGCATTGTTGCTGCTACGAGTTTCTCAAAAGAGAAGGAGTTGCTTCAGTGCTGTTGCAGACTGTCATTTTATTGTCCTTAGAATCTGCTCATCTATAATGCATCCTGTTCAGTGTAAAGTGGGCTGTGTGCTTGGCCTATTCTTCTTTGCTCCCTTTTTTCCTTTCCTCGGTTGAGTGAAGATTAGAACTAGCAATATAGCAACATACAAAGAATCTGATTTTTGCCAAATCTGTTTATTACAACTCAACTTGACCCTAGCATACATATTCTGCTGCAAACCCCCCTTCTGGTGGCTGGTTCTCACATCTCATTGGCACCAACATATGAGAGCATTGATCATTCAGCTGGTTCCAACATCAGCATCACAATTCCATCAGACCACGGGGAGAGGTACTGTGTGACTGGCACTACTTCATTTTACTAGGAACCTATGATAAAACTTTTTGCAAAGAAATCATATTATAAAGAATGTACAAGGCTTTTGTTATGACCTGTCACTGTTAAATACTGTCATGGTAGTTCAGGTTTCTCACTGAGTTTGGACAAAAATATTTTTAATTATAGAATTTTTGCATGAACTACAGAAATTTAGAATACTTTCAAGCTAAATTAAACCAAATATCTGGTTGATATTTAGTGTCTTGAATTAAATTCTATATTACTTTGAATGAAAAAGCATTTAGTTATAGGTCGATTTTCCTCCCCCCATTTCTTAGGAATCATGATCTAGTTTTTCTATGATGTCTCTGCAACACGTTCGGTTCTATGTCTCCAAAAGCAGTGAACTGGAAGATTTCTATGCCTCCAGAATACTGTATATGCCTAAAATAGTAGCTTTTACTAGTTAACTCAGTTTTTTTTCCAATTGCCATATAGGAGTGTTTCTCTTCATTTTTAATGTCTGTTGCACTAAACTAACAGAAAAATTGTATATGTACAACAGTATTAATAAAATAACTTCAAAATTAATTAGCATAATAGAAGCAAGAAAAGGGACTTGGAAAATTGTTATAAATAGAATAGTTCCAAGAAAAATTGACCATATTGCTCAGAAGTCTTCCTTAACCATTTGTTGAGTGAAAAATCTAATCCAAATCTCTTTTTTAATTGAGGGTATTAGGTGATGGTGGTGGTTTTTGTTTGTCCATTGCATCTGTTTCATTTTTACCTTTTTCTTTAAACCATTGAGTGTTTGAAGTGTCAAAATGTCTGCCAGAGGTTTAAGGCTTTGAAGTTACAAATGAAACTCTAAATTACCCCCCTCCAATGGATACCCCTTGATTGTTCAGGGGAAAATATTAACTGAATAAATGCCCTTATTTCCAAACTTTAACAGACAAGCCTGTCTTCTTGCTTCTGGGCTTGTGGGCATGAGCCTTAGATAACATTGATCCAAATATGCCTTTTCAGCAGCCTGCCCTTTAAGGAGGTAGCAGCCTCTCCAATGATGGAATCAATTCTGTGAAATTTAGGATGAAAGCTGCTGTTACCTTCTTTCAAGCAGAAGGGATCTCAAACCAAACAAAAACAGAAAAGGCTGGTTTTTGTCTAATAGAACAAAGTACGTAGTTGAGCTGAATGCAAAACTTTCCCCATTTTTTCTTCGTGCCATGTTAGAACTCTGCTATTTATAATTTCTTTCCTTCAGACCACTTTACTCTCAAAGGAACAGGAAATCAGACTTCTAGTAAGTGTATCATTTGCCCCAGAGCTTCCTATGTTAAAGGAATACATTTGGGAATGCAGGAATGTTCTGCATGATTCTAAAGGAGTGCTTTGGGCAATCGTGCCTGGGACTGAGCTGTCCTTCCATCGTCTGGCTTATGCGGCTGATGCATTTGGCTTGGCAGCAAGAGAACTTAATTACCTGTGGTTGATACCAGGGAGAAACCGAGTGCTTTGTCCAAAAACCTTTATTGAGGTATGACTCAGGTATATTTCCATCCTTAGGCTTTTAGTATTGTACTGTTTGATTACTCTATGTCTGTAAACCAAGGTGCAAATGCAGATTTTAATTTCTGTTTAACGCCCATGTTTCTCAAAAACCTTTTGCATCCATTTCTTCAGACGGAACAGATGGGTGTAGAATCCATATTTGCCATCACGATCACAGCCTTCTCCCCATGAGACAATACCTACTTGAAACCACCGTTCATCTGCTGGTCGCTGATAGGGAGGAAAGAAGTGCCGCAGCATCAAAGGGAGAGTCAGCAAATTGCAAATAGTATACATAGGTCATTTAAAGAAAAGCAGCAGCAGCCGCAGGACTGTGTAATCTGCAAGACTATAAGCAAGGAAGAGGTGGCATATGAACATTTCTGGGTCCAGTTTTTCACCCTCATTTGAAAAGGGGTGGGATGGAGGGAATATTCAGCAGCAGAATTAATTAAGGTTTACGGAAAGATCTGCAGAATTTGGGCTCTGTTAGTAAGAAGGTTCTTTTTTTTTCCCAAGTAAGATCATACAGCCTGGCTGGTGACTGCTCTTATTAAGACTCCTAAATTGAAATTAAGTGAGGCAGGAACTTTTAAAAAAAGTCTGTTTCCCAGCCCTGCCCTATGCCAAGCTTTGTCTGAAACTGATTGATCTGGTCTTGAGCTCAGAGTGAGCACTGCTGTAATCAAGAGCTGTATCTGCTGTGTACACCTAGATGTACCACACCCATAACGGTAATTGGGGGAGAGCCGCTATTTCCTTCCCCCATTTGTGGTTATTCCTTTCCAAATCTCTGCTTTCCTGCTCTTAATGGAATGAATTACTGCTTAATTAACTGTAATGCTCTTAAGGTGAAGATGCAGTCTTTAAGAACTTTGCTGAAAAGGAGAACTGAACGGCGGTATTAGGGGGAAATTGCATTCTGGGCCTCGCTGCAGACTGATAAACGGCGTGTGACACCAGCAGGTTGCCCGGTTATATTTTGAAGCAGCACATGGAAACACTTACCTTCATGACAAAAGGGCCCCCGCTGTCACCCTCACAAGCATCTCCTCTTCTACTTTCTTCAGGACTATAACCTAAAAGAGGAAATGAGTAATCAGTAGAGAGGCTCCACTCTGTTTCCTACATTTTTCTGTTCTTCTACCATTTATTTTTCCCCCTTAGCTTTTAATGTAGCTCCTGAGCTAATCAATTTGAAACTCATGGAACAGTGTGACCTGCTTCACTTGCTGCAATGTGTTTAACTCAGGTTTGTAAAGCTAGGGTTGCTTTGTTTAACTGGAATGAAATTCATTTTCAACTGGGTTCACACTCCACGCTACACCAAAGGCTAATGACTGGTTTCCTTGTAGTGTGTGAACACAGACAAATAAATTGCCTTCTGTTTGCTGTTGGTATGCAACAACTGCATGACTTCGTAGGGTGTTTAGCATGTTTGCTGTCATAAGATGTACCTGTTGGCAATCATGCTTTAAATATAGAATGATTGCAAACAAATGTAATTTCACAAGCTGCAATATTTAGTATCAGATCTTTTTAATATTTTAATCCTATTGAAGACAAAGTTCTATACATCTAAGCTAAAAACATTTGGCTAAAACTCTGGAAAATGCTTCTATCAATTCACCATAATCTTTTGAGGGCTGTATAAAATGATAGGTTAATGGACAAGAGTCATAATTGGTATTCAAATAATGTGACAGAAAATTGATGTTTTTGTTGCGTATGAGATGCTCAATAGATTTTTTTTTCTATTGAAAACTTCAGCCCATATGATATGACTTGTTTAAACCATAAGTGAGTTGTCACATAGAATTTGCATTTCTAACTGTATGCAATGCATTAAATAAATAAATAAATTACACCACTAATAACATAGCACTTTCCAAAGAGAGCTCAGTTATAAATCTTCTGATTAAATTTGCCTGTCACACACTTGTCCACTTGTCTATATTACTCTTTCACAACCTGGTCCCATCCAAATGACCTGGAATTTTAAATGGCAGAGTTGCTGACTGGGGAATTATGGGAGTTGATGTCTATTACATCTGGAGTACATAGTTTGAGAAAAACTACATTTGAACACAAGGTAAAAGGAGGTTACACGATCATTAAGCTCTGCGGCCTGGTTTATCTCATTAGAGGGATTTGTTTCACAATTGCCTGTTTTTAACATTTTACTAAACAAGCAGTTAATCATAATTTGAATAAATGGCAATTGTTGATTTCACTCACCAAGATGTGGACTAGGACTATGGAGGTCAGGGTCAAGCCCACCCTTAGCCGTGGAAATGTACAGGGTGAGTTTGGGCCAGTCACTCTTTTTCAGCCCAACCTACCTTATTGTTAGAGATTTTCCATGTAAGTTGCTTGAGCTCTTGGAGGAAACGTGATATAAATCTAAGAAACCAAGTGTATCTCCTAAATTGGAGACAAATTTTTCACCCTCATCTGAGTTGTTTAGGATATATCCAAGGCACCTTAAATTAGGGCATGGTGATGATTTAACTTTGGTTCTGTGCTGACAGGTGCCATTTCTAGAGGTAAGGGAGAAAGGTATGAGATGTTCTATGTTGTATAGTGCTCTAATTTGGGGGTCATAATGGTAGGTGAATTAGAAGGGTTCTTCTGCCTACCCACTCAGTGATGTCCATTACTGACTGACTTATATTTAGGAAAAGACACTGTCAGTTACTCCATTTGGGGTGGGGGTAGGGTGTGCAGATCGTCAGAGAGCAAAGGAATGGAGGCAGGAGTAGTAATAGGATGAGAGTTGGTGCTCTTCTCTCCCAAAGTATGAAAGTAGCCGCCTTCATCCTATGCTGTTCCTTATAGCGTGGGCCTTGAAAGCTGTTATTTGGATTGTTCAGTACCCAACTGCAAGGACACAAAGAACCATGCATGCTTGGGCCTCCACACCAAGTGCCTAGGAAAAACTCACCTGCACAAAACATGTTGTCCGTGATTTTAATACTAGTGGACGCCTTACAGATTTCCCGGCTCACAATGGGGAGATTCACCTGCTGCAGCACGTCAGGCAGTGCCTGTGATCCTGGACCCCAGGTGTCAAACAGATTACCCCAACCAGATACACGGCCTTTGTATCCTGTTAACAATAGGCTACAGAATAAAAATGGAGTTGATTAAAATTATTTGGAGATCCTAGAGAGAGAGGTTAGCATAGGTAGACAGAGATATGATGCATCCTTCAAACAGGTCATTTGTATTTGTCCAACCTGGGTAGTATACAATGATCATCGTCCCTGCCCCCCCCACACACACACCATTTGAATTGTTTGGCAGAGATCAAATTATGACAGGAAGGACAAAACAAGCCAACAATCTCACTAAGGTCTGGGTGGAGAAATTGCCTGTAGAAATCACAAGAAGAAAAGGGAGGATTCAGGAAAAGCAAATTTTGGAGCAACACTACGTAGTACTTCTATTTTGCTCATTGCAAATGCTGCTTAAATCTTGAACTCTCCCAAGCAGGGTCTCTTTGTTTTGCTCTGAGAGTGGTGGGGAGGGGGGAGACTTTTTTACTTCCTATAATTCCAAAGAATATGGTTTTTTTCCTCTCCACATTTTCTTACAAGGAGTGGCAAGGGGGCAGAAATGCTTCTGTAATTAGAGTTATGTGATCCATGGACAAAAATGATTTGAATCAGATTGTTCAATCAGTCCAATTTGAATCCACCATCAATTTGATTTGGATTTCAGTAACAAATGAATTGAGTCTTACATGTTTCAGAAAGTCAATTCAATTCAGAAAAAAGGCTTTCCATGCATGTGCAAAATGGCCATCAAATCATCAGTATCATAAGCAATCATTTCAATATGACAAATCAATCTGAATTAACAATTGATTCTAAAAGTTGATTGAGTTGAATCTTAAGTCTAAACGGAGTCTTTGCCCAGCCCTATTGTTATTCTTAAGCTTCTTTCTGAAAGCTTACTTACCTCTGTAATCAAATTGGGATTTTGCTGCATTTTATTATACTTCATTTTTAAAAGATAACTTTGAATGAAATACAAATAAACTCCCTTTACTACTCAGATATTTGAACAGTCAAATAGTCTGCACCAATGATCCAGTATGCTAACATGATCTATTTGTGCTGTTAGGTCCCTGGGTAAAACTAGCCACAGTTTGTGGGGTTCTCTGGCCAGTTTTCCACTACACTTCCATCTGCTGTCCTACAGCCTAGATCCTTCCTCACTATTTGTGACACTATGATTTCCTTCTGCTCCATATTTCTTGATTCCTTTTCATAAAAAGCAAGAACTCTCCAGTTTCTTTGGCAGTTCCAGGAAGTTTTCTCCTGCAGGTTTTCTGCATCTAAAGACTTTCAGTTAGGATATTTGAGCTCCTTCGTAGTGGTGCTTGGATCTTCAGCCACATCAGAGCTGGATGGTGGGAACCCTGACATAGCTCAGTCATCAGTAGAAAATAGCTTTTCTAGTGGTAAAAAAAAAAAAGTCAAGATGGTGTCCGTGACAATTGTATCATTGTGTCTGCCATCTTCTTTTTTCATCTTAACCTGCAGACACCCCTGGCAGAGTTCAAATTCATACTGTCCAGTGGATAGAGAAGATGGAATCTAGATAACATAGAATCAATACTTCATTCCAGAGAGTTGTGCACAGTTAATTACCAAATGTGTATGACATGCTATCAACATGTCCTGCAGAAAAAGTCTTGGACTTCATCCATGCAACATAGGGAACTAACACAAATGTTCTGCATAAAAAAGTCTATCACCTTGCTTGCACATACACTACCCCATCTAGAGATGCAGGCAGGACGAAAAATCCTTTGTCGTCATGCCTAGTTGTATTCCAAGGAGGTGAGAAACCATACTGAGGATTTTGCATTTGATAGTGATGGTCTTTTTCAGACAAAGGCCAATGAGCTCAGACAGATTCAAAAGCTCTGTACTATTTCTCACCAATGCTACTGCCTACCATTGTTCTCCTACCACCATTCTCTTTCCTTGAGCATGACACTTCCTAGAGGGTTCAACCTTTTTGTCCCACAGAGGACTAAGTCCCAGAGAGAGTATAAAGGCTTCTGGATGTCTCGCTTAGATCTCTGTTCCTAAAATAGTAACATTGCTAATCTATGGATGCCTCTTGCATCCTCTTTGCCTCTCTGCCTTGCAAGCTAGTGGATTTTAATACTGATTTTTTCACTTTTTGCTACCCTGAAGAAGCAACTCTATAGACTGTTGGGGCTAGAAATTATCATTAGTGGTTATGGAATTGAATTTCTCATCACTTACTAGAACATCACATAGAGGTAAGCCCACCATCATTACCACTCCTTGGAGAGAAAAGATATCATTGAACTAGTTCCCTCAAATCTTACCCATTTAAGATTTTTCACTTCTACCTTTTTACCATCCCAAAGTGGGATAGTAGCATTCATCTCATGGACTTATGAGAGTTGAACTTACTGAATGCACCAGATGGTCACTTTGGCATCCACTGAATTCCTGTTTCAGACTGTAAATTGGCTACCTTCCCCTGAATTTAACACATTTTTAAATAGCTACTCAGCCCTGTCATTATTTCTTCCTTTAATGCATATGACAATGTAGTCTTTTCAATTGTGCATTCTCTCCTTTCACTTTAAACACTTCCACCCATGATGATTGGCTCTTCATGGTGTACCCATGCTCAGTTCAGCCTTTGTCTGTTGCATGTTTCCAGCCTCTGCATCTTCATGCCAAAATCACAAATTCCTCCATCCAAGGTCTTACAGTTTATAAGCACTACTGTGAATATGGGCTAGGATTAAATGTTCCTTCCTAGAGGCTGAAGCAGAACACCGCAATCCCTTGTACAAACCACTTACAGAGTGGAATGGTTCAAAAAACATCTAGACAAAGATTCCCAAAATTGATGGCAGCCACTACCTTTATCCTTCCATATGCCAGTTTCTTCCATTGCCCATGCCAATTCAAGTTCCTCTGCAAAGGTGGTTGCTGCCTCAAGTGGACAGAACATCAGCTGCTTCTTTGCTCAGAGGTCCACCTTTTTGTTTGCTGATGCTCTTGATCTTAGCATTTCCTTTGCCTTTCAGCAACTTTGCCTTGACCGTAGACTCCTTATGGATGGGACGGAGAACATATGCCAGCCTACTGTCTGTACGCTGTCATTGGCATGGTTTGGAGACCAGACATACATTAAAGTTCAAGAACTTTTAATAGAGCTCAGAGCCCTCAAGGCCTCACATCGTGTTGCCCTTGTGGGGGTGAGGGGTGACAGAATAATTTTGCTGCTTATCACAGCTAGTTTCCTTCAGAAAATGAATGGTGCCTTTTGTCCTGTTAATGCAGGACTGGTTTTATCAATGGAGGCACCTGGAGAATGGATGCTGTTTTAGATTTCTTATGGACAAGAAATAGACTCCTGGGTTATCCTTTCTCCGTGATAATTGGTCAATTTATCTTATTACTGCAAGCCAAGAGACTTGCTCTTCCTTCCTTCTGGAACTAGTTGGTGGCAGTCTCAATAGTTGATTGGCAATCGGCAGGAACACATGGTCTCTGTGACAGGGTGAAATGCTCAGCTGGAAGAAAGTAGTTGGGCCTGTTCCAAGGTCATGGATTTTTTTTTAGGGAAGGCACATGACCAAGCGCATGTAGGCAGAAAAGAGGAAAATGCTGGAATACACCTGTAAAGTGGCATGTCGATGCCTTAGATATAGAATAGAAAAAGAGAAAGGAAAAGCCAAGAAAGGGGAGAGTTTATATTTCAGATGCTGCAGAACATGCTGCTGGAAAGGACGTCACCTGGTTAATGTGGAGTGGAGAGTGGAGAGTGGAGAGTGGAGAGTGGAGAGTGGAGAGTGGAGAGTGGAGAGTGGAGAGTGGAGAGTGGAGTGGAGTGGAGTGGAGTGGAGTGGAGTGGAGTGGAGTGGAGTGGAGTGGAGTGGAGTGGAGTGGAGTGGAGGAAAGACCCAGCCTGCCAAGTCCAGAGATTCTAGCCATGGGACAAGGAGGAAAGCCAAGCGGAAAAGCCTGGAGTGGCTTGTGAGAGTGTGGAAAGACCAAGAGGACAGATTGTGTTGCCTGTACAGAGATTCAAATGCTGGACAGTGGAGCTTTGTGAGACAACGGCTTTGTCTGGCAGCAAGGCAGCTGGGAGAAAACTCACAGACATTCCAGTATGTCCGTAACTGAGATACAGAAGAAGAAGCCATAATAAATTACAAGAGGAAAGTGAGAGAAAGAGACTTGAGAGAGAGGAAAATTAAGTAGGTTAAGACTTGATTTCTTATATTTCTTATCTTATTCTGTACATACATAGAAAAACATGCTGATTTTGTAAATAATACTTTTACTTGTATATGTTATTAGATCATACTATTTCATTAGTATAGATATCATAGTGTTCAGAATAAAATCCATCATTTGTTTAATTACTTATTACTGCAAGCCAAGAGACTTGCACACACTCTGTGTGTGTATCAATTCCCACCCTCCTATTTGCATTGGAAGAGTGCATCATCCATATTTCGTAGTAAAATAGTTGAATTATGCTGGCCCAATTTTTCTTTTATTTTCCTAAAACTGGGCTGATCTTGACTTATTTAAAAACCTTATTCAAGGTTTTAAAGAAGCTACAAAGCCTCATCTTCTCTCCTTACCTCTGAATAACCTCCTTGGTTGGCAAACATACTGGGTGTATATAATCACTGAAAGGTACAGGCTTAGCCAGACGCAAAAGTGCAATGTCTCGATCCAGATTTACCATCCAGTTGTATTTGGGGTGGATGATGATTTTATCCAGGAAGACAATTTTTTCCTTGCCTTGCTCATATCTGAAAAAGTTCCAGAGATGGGGGGAAATGCCATATTGAAATGCTAATATCAGGACATTTTTAACCTTTCAATACTCTTTACAATATGCACATTAAAGAGTTGTTTAATTGACCTTCCTTCCTTCCTTCCTTCCTTCCTTCCTCCCTCCCTCCCTCCCTCCCTCCCTCCCTCTAAGAGCAGAGTGTTGTAAATTTGGGAGCTTAAATTTGGACCATAAGATAATACATCTGTGGGGGCAGAGTTGCATGCAGTAGAGACAAGGCCTTCTTTGTAGTGGCCTCCTGACTTTGCCATCACAAGGGCGGTATGTCATGCCAAACACTGCTATTTTCAGTACAAGGATAAGATTTTATTTGTCCAGGTTTTTAAAATGGGCAGCATTGGTTATATTTATGGTGACTGTATTTTCTTGGAAAAAATAAAGGAAAAACCTGAAACAAGGGCAAATCTGAAAGAGGATAAAGGATTTTAAAAATTAATTGTTTATGTTTATAACTTTGCTTTATAAAGGAAAATTCAAGAGCAAGACCAAGAAACCCTTTACAAAAATGCATATTCTAATAAAAATATCTAAAATCAAACAGTATATGTAATTTTTTTTTTTTTAAAGACAATTGAGTTTCCATACTTTTCACATGAATGTGAAAGACTGTGCATTAAGTGGTACCATTTGTATGATAAAAAGTGACCAAAATAAAGGAAAAAAGTGAGTTTTTGAAAAATAAATAAATCTAAAGGACAGCTTTCTGAAATAAAGGATTGTCCTTTATAATAAAGGACATATGGTCACTGTAGCTATAGCTGGAAGAATAATTTTATTACCTCTGTTTTAACATTATGGCGATTCATTTTTATTACATTAAAACTGTATTAATACTCACTGTAATATGTCTGGAGGTTGAGTCATGGCAACTGGACTTCTTTTCTTTTTGGTTAGAGAGGTTTCGCTACTTGTCCAAGCAGCTTCTTCAGACAAGTAGCTTCTTCAGACAAGTAGCGAACTGTCTCTAACCAAAAAGCAAAGAAGTCCAGTTGCCATGACTCAACCTCCAGACAATTCCCCCTGGATGACTGAGGTTCTTCATAAACACTCACTGTAATACCATGATTATTATTGCATTATTGAATGTTTATCCTGATACATCACTGTGAGCTTAACAAATAGGATGAAATTACAATTTATAATTATTACAAATTAAATGATGGAAAACAGATTCAACTGGTTTTAACAGCTGTAGCAAAATTGCCAAGCAAATTTTTTATTTACCAACACATGGATTAGAAACTGAGGATTGTTGAGGGATATGTGTCCATGACAGCTAATTGTTAACTGATGGCTTCTTAATATAGAGCCATTCTCGGTCATTCTCAATAGAAAAAATATTGTACGAAGAATGATTGTAAGAAAGGCACATTTCTTTCCCCTTTGCAGCACAAGATTATGTAGCCTAAGCCAATAGGGCTGGCACCAAGGGGGACTGCAATTTTTGAGCAAGATAGGGGTCTGCAACATCACAGAAACAGACATTTCTGCCAGCTGGTTAATGAGGTGGGTGAAAGAAAGCATCTCTTCTTTAAAGCGTTTAATGTTGAGTCTTTACCTGCTCTCATCTCATATATCTTAAGCTTAAATATTTAAGTCCACAAGGCTTGAGTGACTTCTATCTAGAGGAAACTAAACCCAGATAAACCCTGCACTCCTAGAACTTCTAATCGGCTGCAGATGTGAATTAAATGGAACTATAAGAGGAGCAGGCTTTAAGAGTCCCAAAGTTGCTGGGAGTCAAGCGGCATATAAATTTAATAAGTTATTATTATTAAGTTTGGTGAATTGAGGAGTTTCATTCTTGCTGACAAGCTTGCTGCTTTGTCCTTGTGGTGTCCATTTCTGCCCCTCTTTCAATGGATCACCACCTCCAAGCCAGAAGAGGGGGATGATAGAAGGCTGTTGTAACCTACACTCAGTATGTGATTTGACTGGCTCATAATTCCCCTTTTCAGCTCTTACCGTTTCCTGCTATGTTTGCCAATCCGTACAAGGAGGTCATCAGTTGTGTAATTTTTATCCCAGGGTGGGTAGAAAATGCAATGGGCAGCAGTTAATACCCAGCGATTGCTGATGAGACTAGCACCGCATACCAGCTCCTGGGGTTTCTTCTTGAAGAGCATCACTTGCCTATGATAAAATTGGAAAGGGGGAGGGCAGGAGGGAGACAACTTATTCAGGACTGGTCACTTCATAGAAATACTCCATGAGTAGAGCATGGATGGACTGCAGTTGCCAGGTATGACTTACAGATTATCTTTCCTTTGCATTGATAGGCAGTTCCTCTTACTGGCTCAGGGTCCACAAAGAGGAAAGAGGCAGAAAGTGCATACCTCCTTCTACAGACTTACCATGGAGCACTGCCCACGTCAGCATCTAGCCCCTTCACAATTCGGCCTTGCATATAGGACTCCAGTAGCTCATTCTCAGTGCTATCGGTGATCTTCTTTTTCTCAAACAGGGGGCGGATGCCACAATCTGGAAATACAGCCCCATCCACTTGTGACTAACTAGTTCACAAAAGAACCCGACTTTCATAAGCCAAATTTCTGCTAGGAAGAGATAACTCTGAGAAACTAGTTTCTAGCATAAGAACCGTTCCTGATGGGAACTGCATGGGCAGAAATTCTCAGCCCCTCCTCATTGGGATGACTACTGGAAGTTGAATTGGGATGCAGATTCTGGTCCTAGCTATCCCCTAGATGACTGATGACATTAATTTAAAAGGAGCAACATCATTGTATCATATTTATCATATTTAAATACTGGGACTGTTCTTTCCTCTTTTAAATTAGGGCATGCAAAGAAACTATGGTTGGGCAAGGTCAAGCTACATTGATATTCCTAAGTCTGAATGATCTTGAAAATAAAGTTGCTTCCATGGTTGCTCTTTTCTCTAGATATAATGCCTTTTGGTCATTCATTTTTATAAAGTACCTACTGTACATAACATTACCATTACCTCCTTTGTCTCATTTTGCTGACAGAATGTCCGATCAGTAGAAGAGAGTCTTTGGAAACAATCCACAAAATGCAGTTAAGGTCCTGTCAAGATGTCTATATATTAAATGTAATAGTTCTTTGCAAACAGGACAGTGTTTTCTGTCCTCTTGAGCTGGGTTAAAAGCTTCTAAATTGCCCCTTGAATAATTGGTCTGAATTCCCCAGGGTCAATTTCTTTTCCCCGAGGGCACACCTACACATCCTTCTAAATTTGGCTTAGGGATGTTTGGCTAACCATTCCTGAAAGAGACCTCTGCAAGATACAGCCTTTTTCTTGTTTGTACCCCAGACCTATAGCCAGTGGACTTTCAATTTTTGGGGCCAAAGTTGAACTTGGGCTCTCTGCCTTCTCCCAGCAGAAGCCTTGCTATTTGCTATGGAGCAAGCTCTCCGCTCTGCTCTCTACCTTCTCTGTGAGATCCAAGTGAGTCCACCCTGATGGTATTCAGTGGGGGGGGGGGGGGGGGGGGGTAGGCATAAAGAGCTGGCTGTTCTCCCGGGCCTTGGGCTAACATGGCTGGAGCTGCTCCTCTGGATGTTGGTGGTATATGTTCTGTGTTGTCTGCTGAATTTGCCATCTTGTTCTTTTTTCCCCCCAGTCTGGTTCTTCTGTTCTATGCTTTTGGTTTTATTATATTATTTTTTTATTCTGTTTATTGTACTGTGAGCCATTCAGAGTTGCTCTGGAGTTAGGCAGGGCCAAATCAAGCATTGCAGCTCCAGAGGATCCTGGAGGAAGCGGATTATCTGGACCCCTTCCAGTCAGGTTTCAGGCCTGGATTTGGGGTGGAAATGGCATTGGTCACACTCATAGATGATCTCTGGTGGGAATGGGATGGGGGTAGTGCATCCATCCTTGCTCTTCTTGACCTCTCAGTGGCTTTCGATACCATCAACCATGGTATCCTTTTGGGTCAACTTAGGGAGTTGGGAGTAGACGGTGCAGTTCTGCGCTGGTTCTGTTACTTCCTCCAAGGTCAATCCCAATCGGTGTTGACTGGGAGCAAGAGATCCAGCCCACAGCCCCTCCATTGTGGGGTATCGCAGGGTTCGGTACTCTTTCTGCTCCTTTTTAACATCTATATGAAACCACTGGGTGAGATCATCCACCACCATGGGATGAGGAATTATCAATGTGTAGATGATACCCAGTTATACATCTTCATCCCGGGTGACTTGAGTGATGCCGTAACCACCCTGTCGCAGTGCCTGGAGGCTGTGGGGGGTCTGCATGGGGAACAACAGGCTTCAGCTGAACCCTGATAAGATGGAGTGGCTATGGATTGAAGGCCCCTCTGTATCAGAGAACTTGCCATCTTTGGTTGTGGATGGGGTTGCACTGCCCCAAATAGACCCGGTGCATAATCTGGGGGTCCTCAAGGAGCAGGTGGCAGTCGTGGCCAGAAGGGCATTTGCCTACCTTCAGGTGGTGTGCCAGTTATGCCTCTTCTTGGATCAGGAGGCTCTCTGGTCAGTCACTCACACCCTGGTCATCTCTTGGTTAGACTATTGCAATGTGCTCTACATGGGGCTGCCCTTGAAGAGGATCCAGAAGCTACAGCTGGTTCAAAATGCAGCCATGCGGATATTAGGTGCCCCTAGGATGGCACAAGTAACACCTTTGCTGCAGGAGCTGCATTGGGTGCCAGTTTGCTTCCAGGTCCAATTCAAGGTGTTGGTTATTACCTTTAAAGCCATACATGGCATGGGTCCAGGTTATCTGAGGAACCATCTCATCCCCATTACATCAACCCGTCCCACCCGGTCAGGCAGAGAGGGCATGTTGCAGATCCCGTCAGCAAGAGAATGTCAGCTGGTGGGGCCCAGGAAGAGAGCCTTCTGTGCCGTTGCCCCCGCCCTTCGCAGTATTCTCCCCCTGAAGGTGCAATGGGCCCCTACCCTCCAGGCTTTCCAAAAAAGTTTAAAGACCTGGCTCTGTCAGTGTGCATGGGGCAATATGGGCTCTACCCATCCCTGGGAGTGGTTAGCCCCCTGATGATGCTCCCTGGAATTACTCGCCAACTCTCCATCTTTCTTGGAACCTATTTATTTTTAGGACTGTTTTTATGTTGCATTTTAATGAATTTTATCTCTGTTGTAAACTGCCAGAGTCGTTTCAATGAGATGGGTGGTGACAAATTTGATACATACCGTATTTTTCCGTCAATAAGACGCCCCCATGTACAAGACAACCCCCATTTTTTCAACCCAAAAGTAAGAAATCAATATTTTAAAGATAGTGCAGAACACATTTTTATTTAGTAATTAGTTAACATTGACCTGATACACTCGGCGGGAGGAGGTCCAAACCGTCTCTCTGCAGCTTTATTTCCATGCTCTTTTGCATAACTGATTACATTCAAGCACGAGTGAAACTGCCGATAGCTTGTCTCTGCAAACAGACTTCCTCTAATTGGTTTGTTCAGCATCAGCTGACGTCAGTTACATAAGGCTCGTGACTGGAGGAAGTCTGTTTGGGAGACAAGCTATTTCACTTGTGATTGGAGGCTAGCAATAGGAGGAAGCCTGCCTGCAGAGACAAAGTATGGGCAGTTTTGCCACCGCGTGGTTCTCTCCTCGGCTGACTTCCTTGAAGAAGACGCCCTTCAATTTTTAGGGTAAGGATTTTAGAAAAAAGTATCGTCTTATAGTCGGAAAAATACGGTAAATAAAATAAATAGATCAGGTAATGCCAGGACAGATTCTGTATGTCCAGTCTGAGCATCTAAAGCAGTGTTTCCCAACCTTGACAAATCGAAGATGTGTGGACTTCAGCTCCCAGAATTCCCCAGCCAGCATGGAGAATTCTGGGAGTTGAAGTCCATACGTCTTCAAGTTGAGAAACACTGATCTAGAGCACCTAGATCCTGATGAGGATCCCCTCATCTTGCCAGGTCCAGGGAGCATGGGGCCAGGCGACAGGCCTTTATCAGCGGTGGCCCCCACTCATTGGAATATCCTCCCTCTGGAGATACTGATGGCCCCAGCCCTGCTTATTTTTCACAAACAAGTTAAACTTATTTCCAGTATTTATACCCTGCCCAGCTCCTATTGCGCAATGGGCAGGTACCAATAAAAAAAATTTGAGGAAAAAAGAAAATGCACATAAACAAGTCATCTACTTACAAGTAACAGCTAAATTTTTGTTTTATGTATGTTTTCCTTTTGTATCAAATATTTTAACATTTTTACTTGCCCACAGTCATTTAGGATTGGGGCAGAACTGCAAATAATTTAATGAAGTCCAGTTAAATAATTATTTATAATTACCTCTAAACAAATTTAGACTTTGGTATGCTGTTCAAAAGTGTAGCCTTTAGCATGAAAAATACCATGTACCTCTGCGCTCAGCCCATATTAAATGAAGAGCTATTATATAGTAACGTATTGTGTAGAGTAACTGCATCTTATTATCTTTTTTCTTTCTTTCATTGATTTCTTTCCTCACCTGCTTCACCTTCACCAAAAGTCTTAGGATCAAAGAAGGTTTCATGTTGCTGGACAGTAGTTCGTCCCGCTCTTTGGTCCTCAGCGATATCACCGGCATACCTTAGACTATTTTCTGAAATGGAAAAGGGACAGGAAAATACAAAGAAGTAATTTAGTTAGCAACCTTGTACTGTCTCTATTAGTGGACTAGACCATTCCTGAAGACATATCAGGAGGCACCATGGATCCACAGGAGAAAAAACAACACAAGGTCCTGTGCTCCCATTGTAGTTGCTGTGATCCAACAGGTCCTTGGATTTGGTGGGGACTCATCTGAGGACTTTTTGTCTTCAGTAATGCATTTTGTACTCAAAGAATTGCAATTGGAAAATAATAATTCCACTGTAAAACCTCATCAAGTGACTCTGTTAAATATCAGCACGCCCTCCCAGATACTACATTCCTTGAATCACCACAGAAATAGCGGTCTGCTCCTCACCACAGTAGTTCAATTTGCAATAATTGTAGGTTATGTTTGGGTGGTCTACGTAGCACCAGACCCCTTCCTCGTCATGATCAGGGTTGCGGCAATAATTCTCCACCAGGGGCACGTCTTCCAGGAAGTTTTTTCTATAGCTCAGGTGTCTTACTTTCTCTGAAGCCCATGGCAAGCACCTCTCTCCAGATACTGTGACAGAAAGAGTCCCTGAATAGAGCACCCCTTCATCGGGTACACACTCCTGCTGCTGCTGTGTTTTCTCCTGCATACGAGGAGGTGTTGGAGAGAAGGGAACTGTGGTCCGGTTCTCACCTAAAAGGAAGCGCAAGATTACCATGAGCATTGATGAAACAGCTGTTCAGAGCTGACAAAAAACCAGTCATAGCATCCATTTTCCCTGTCACAGTCATGAAGAACCTGAAAGTGCTGGTGTTGCTTCATGCTACACATATCATTCAACTGTTACTTTAGATCAAATATTTATCTTAGCCTGAATTATGAGGACAGGCTGAAAGAACTTGGGATGTTCAGTTTGATGAAAAAAAAACTTGGGGGAGACATGATAGCTGTGTTCAGGTACATAAAGAGAAGCTAAAGGGAAGATAGTCATAATCTGTTTTCCATGGCTACAGATTTCATTGGAATATAATGGAAAATCCTGACATAAGATCTATACAACAGTGGAGATTGTGGATTCTCAATCTCTGGAAGTTTTTAAGAAGAATCTGGACAGCCACGTCTCATGGATGGTCTTCCTGCACATTATAGAGGATTGGATTAGATGATCCTTACAGTCACTTTCAGCTCTACAGTACTAGGACTCTAGGGTTGCCCAGTATACTGGTCAAGAATTGGTTCTGAACCTCAAGGATAAGCCTAAAATGGCCAACCTGTGATTGTAGGATTGCATGTGGATTATAGTCTCTTTTCATGCAGATTTCTGCCTAATTCCAAAAGTAGTGTGCAGGAAATCAGTGCAGACTTCTAGTAAGAGTAATTTATCCTAGACTGCTATGCAGGGAAAGAAAGGGTGGGTGGGTTGAAAAAGAGAAAGAAGAAAGTGGAAAGTGTCAGGAAAAAAGCAAAAGTCAGAAACTCATCTACTTTTGCTTCCAGTCATGTCCACTCCTTGCTTAGCCACAGGCACTGTTAACCTTTGGGCCCCCTACCATTGACTCCTAAGGCAACGTATAGCCCAACAGAAAAAAAAGGCTCAGCCCTAGTTTAATCCCCATATTATATAAAGTAACACCTGAGCAGAATGAACCTCAGATCTCATGTAGGATGCCTTTCCCTCACCATATGGAAACTGGTTTTATAGGATAGATTATGCACATACGCTTATAAATTAAGGTGACCTAATCAATCAGTTATCTTTTGTACCAGCACTGAGACTCACCACACACAGGAACAGCACATTCTTCTACTTGTACTGCTGGATTACGGGTGTAGCACCAGGGTCCCTGGGAGTTGTTGCTGGGGTTCCTACAGTAGTTTTCAGTGAGATTGGCATCTGGATGAGTTGTAACATTGAATCTGAAAACAACCACATTATACAATAAATGAGGACTCTCCCCCAAAAAAGGTCCCCCCCCCCCCCAGCACTGAATTTACATTAAGGGAAATAGAACATACAGCCAGTATATGCAGGTACAAGTATATCAAAGCAAAAATGCTGCAGACGTGCAGAATGTGTATCTTTTCCTATGACCTAGTAGATCCTCTCTTAATTGTGCTGTAGCTCGGTGACTTAAAATGAGTTTCTGCCTCAGACAGATATATAGATGATTAACTAGTCTTCTAAGGAGCCTGACATCTACCCCAAAAACCCTCCATTTGACAGGGGCTGAGGGGGAGTTAAGTAAAATTATCAGCTTTA
The DNA here is from genome assembly GCA_030867105.1 of Liasis olivaceus. Lineage (NCBI taxonomy): Eukaryota > Metazoa > Chordata > Lepidosauria > Squamata > Pythonidae > Liasis > Liasis olivaceus. The sequence continues at coordinate 70,030,337 of CM061349.1, forward strand.
GTAACATTCATGTGATATGCTAGCCACAGCAGTAGCACCTCCTCTTGCCAGGTAAGTTTTCCCAGCTTCTGCACATTTCAGAGAGCTGTAGATCACACATGCTGGCTTGCAACTCTATGCAGCCAGCTACCTTTGGTAAAAGCTGTTCCACGGCCAGTGTGGAAGAAACCCTTAACTTCTCAGTCCACTCATTTTTTGCACTTAGATTATTTTTCAGGGGAGGTAGGCTCCTTGATCTGTTTAGTCAAGCAACATATTTTTCTTCCAGCCATCTTTCAGTATATTTAAGATGGCTAGCTATAGTCTTGTTTTATTAATTTTTGAATGGCTCTGAATGCTCTTATTCACCTGAGGTTTTGTCATTGTAAGTTGCCTTAGGATCTGCCTTTTAGGGATTGAAAGATAGTATAGAACCTTCTAAAGATAAATGAACTTACTCAGGCTTGTGAGGAAATTTGCTGGACCAGAATTGACATTCAGTTCCTGACTTGGTGACAGAAATCTTTCCCCTGTAGCTCTGCCCTATTCCTTGGACACAGGAACCTATCAAGAGTTCAAAGCATAGAATGAATGAAACAGAAATCACAGCACAGAGAATGAAATTGAAGATTTCATGGTGCAGGCTTGGATTTGGGATGATGGAACATACAGGGTTGATTACATTTGTATATATTTATGATTACTTTTGAGAAGAGACAGATGAAAGTTGGAAATGGGTCCACCAAAATCATTAATTTTTAAATAACTCCTTTGTCAAAAGTGATATGAAAATTCAGTGTAGTATTTCTAATAGACTACTGATATAAATAGCTATCAAGTAATGTGGCAGTTGATCGAACCATAGATGTTTATAGAAAGGTACATGCATACAATTAATATTTAATTAAATGAATTTAAAGAGACTTCAGAACTATAAGTACAATGAAACCAAAGAAATAATCACTATCTTAAGTGATTTTATACCGAGATCTATTTTTTAAACTCATCACAAAACACATGCAGGATTCCAACCCCGTCTCCACCTAATGATGTAAAGAAACAAGAGACAATATCAGGTTCTTTTTTTCCTCTTGTTTCAAGGCCTTGGGACAACAAGAAGGCTTAAAACCATGCTGGAACTGGGAATAGCTTAAATATTCCATAAAGATACAAGGCAGTTGTTGTAAAAATGCCGTATGATGTATTGGAAATTACCAATATCTTTAAGGATGAATATGTGCAACTCAATCCCTTCCCATTTGCATACAGCTGACTGTACTAAAATGCAACATTCAAAATGTCCCAGTGAATTGATTAGGGTCAAGCTATCGCCTGCCTCTCTCTCCTGCTCCTCAACAGTTACTTCATCATCAGTTCAGAATTTGCCTCCACTCTCTTCAAAGAGTGGAGTTCCTTGTGCTCACCATCACCAGGGAAGGAATCATGGATGCTCCACAATGTTTTTTACCTTTCATACACTCCTCCAAAACTGCTCTCCTCTTCACTAGAGTGCTACAGGCTAGCAAAAGAAGAAAAATAATATTCAGTCCAAGGAGACCAGCATCTCATTTATAACAGATGGAATATAATCAGGTCCAATTATCATGGCTTTCCCAATGATTCATGGGAGTAGGAGATTGGAAATTATTAGCACAGCTAGAAGTATGAATGCCGTTTCTCCATCTTCTCCACAAATTTCTCCCCCATAATCAAGCCATAGAACCACCTCCCCCAACCTGCCATTCTCCTGATATGTTACGACTTCAATTCCCATCTAGTATGTCCATGGATGCTGTGAGTTCTAGTACACCAGGGACTATACTGGGAATTCTGCCATAGAAAAATTGTATTGCCACTTTTCAATGCTTCCTTTTCCATCACCAAAAAAACAACCATTTGACATAATGAAACAGGAAGAAATTCTGCCTTTTCTGCTTCCTGCTTTTAAAAATTTAATTAGTCCAGTCTTGTTAGCAAGAAACCTTAGGCAGCTTTGTAGATAGGACATACAGATAGTTCTCATTAATAACCACAATTGGGACCGGCAACTCTGTCGCTAAGTGATGCAATTGTTAAGGGCAACATCATGTGACTGCACCGGACTTACACCATCACTTCCGCTGTGGTCATTAAGCGAATCACCAGTGGTTGTTAGTGAGACATCATATGACTGTGACTTGCAATTTTACTGCTGGCTTCTCCGTTGATTTTGCTTGTTGGAAGCCAACTGTGAAGCTTGCAAATGGTGATCATGTGACCATGGGATGCTGAGACAGTTGTAAATGCATGCCAGTTGTGAAGTGCCCAAATTTTGATCATGTAACCTCAGGGACACTGTGATGGTTATAAGTTTGAGGACTGGTTGTAAAGTTACTTTTTCAGTGCCATCATAACTTCAAACGGTCACTAAACAGGGCAGTCATTAACCCAAAACTACCTATAATGGGTTGCATTTTTGCTAAGTAAAAGATATATGTATGCACATGTATATTTCTTCATCTCTCTCACATACACATATACACATACATTGAATTCAGCACAAATATGCAAGCTAACAGATACTTTTAAACTGGGGAACAGGCCAGAAACAGGAAAAAAAATACAGCTTTCCAGATGCTGCTGATTTAACACTTGAAGTAGCTCTGGCTAGTATAGCCAATAGCGAAGAATACTAAGAGATGGAAACCAGCAATATCTGGAGGACCACAGGTTCCCATTCCTTGAAAATGGGTGTAGGGCTTTACCCTACGCAGCAAGAGACATCTAGGCAATGAACAGGCAATATCAGCAGTAGCAGGAAAGGAACAACAAAAAGTATCATTGGCCAAGGTTGGACATGAGTGTGTGAACTGTAGCACCATATATGAATTTGGAAGCTTGTTGAGGTGGAGAAAGTGGCTGATATGATTGTGGAAAGACTATATTTGTATAATGAACAAAGAAAGTCAATTTAAGGAGTAAGACAGAATGAGTGGGTTGACATGTACTTCCAAAGTGAGAACTTGTATGAATTGGTAATGAGAGAAAGACCAATTAAGTGATATTAATATTATGCTTGCAGTTGTATTTTATGTATATTAATTCAGAAACTTCCCATTAATTTCCAAAGATTTAACCTCAAAACATGGGGGATTTCTGCTCTAGAATACATACACTTGATTCTGGCCATTGACTTAAGGATAATCAAGAACTCGGCATGAACATTCAACAGTAAATTATGTACAAAAGTCTGGTCATCTGATGAGACTCACACAGAACATACCTGTATACTGTGCCCAGAATATATCCTGCAAAACAAAAGTATTTGCTTAGAAGATTGACCAGTGCTAAACAGATTTGGTACTGTAAACTGAGAGATTTTTTTGAGTTTTTTGAAGCAAGGAGATATGAGTAAGTCAAAAAATGGCAAGGAAACTGAGCACAATCTCCTGCTGTCAGTGCAGTCTATTGCTATGATATAGCACAGTGTTTCTCAACTTCAGGATGGCCGGCTGGGGAATTCTGGGAGTTGAAGTCCACACATCTTAGAGTTACCAAGGTTGAGAAACACTGATATAGTATCATGATGCCATTGCTTCTTTCTGTAGTTCATTGGGCCAATCACACCTAGAATATTGCATCCCCTTCTGGCCATTGCATTTTAGGAAAGACACGGACAAACTAGAATATGTTGAACAGAGGAAAGAGCAACCAGGATGTTAAGGGACCTTGAAGGAAAAACTTGTGAGGAACTGTTATAAGCACTGGGTTTAATTCATAAGGAATTGCAAGGAAGTAAATTTTGATTGGATATCAGGAGAACTTTCCTAGTGGTAAGAGCTATTCCACAATGGAACAGACTGGCTCAGGCAGTGATAGACTCTCACTCACTGGATGATCTCCCAGATCCCTTCCAACCATTACATAATGAATAGCAAGTATTTCAGAGGTAACTCTAGTAATTTTTTTTTTTAATCTTGCTCTATATAACAGAATATACTTCGAACTGGTAGATGAGTTCTCAATATGTGACTAACTAGTCCTGTCATATGGGAACTAGGATATTAATTGTTGTACATCGCCCAGAGTCACTTTCTATGAGATGGGTGGCTATATAAATGTGATCTATAGATAAATAAAATATCAAATGCTACATACCGTTTTTTCGTTGGACTCAAGGGCTTCACGGGCTTCCTCGTAGTTACAGTTTTCCTCCAGACACTCCCGTTCTAGATTACCTTTAAGTATCTCTTCCATGAACCCCTTGTTGGCTCGTCGTGAGCGCTTCAGCAAAGCGAGAGCTTCCTTTTGCTCAAGAAAAACTAGCAAGAGCAAAACGTAGTCAGTGGACCAAAAAGACAGAGATCAATTCTTTTTACATCTGTCTCTTGCCATGCTGGCTAGAGCTTCCAGAAGTTGAAGTTGAACAACATCTAAAGGACCATAGGTTGATCAGCTCTGATTTGTCAAACTATAAAAATGAAAATGCTTGCAAAAGCAGCCTTCTTCTGGAAGTAGGACTCTCATTAATTAAAGTATATCAGCCTTCTCAGTCTGACGCTTTCCAATTCCCAGAAATTTCTGTAGACCATACAAGCTGGAAATTCTAGGAATTGTAGTAGCAAAATATCCGGAGGGCAGCAGTTGAACTATATAATCTGAACCACAACAGGCAGAAGCAAAGTGCACCCTAGAGAATGCTAATTCAGGTAAAATTCCAAATGTTTCAGCCAGGTGAGCTAAATCGCACATTGTGGAAGAAAGCAAATGATCAGCATACATTAAGTCTAAAAAATATCATGCCTTGGGAAAACAGGTAGTCGCCGCTTAACAACCATTTGTTTAGCAACCGTTCTGTCAGGTTCAGCCCAAAGAACTCCCTGAGACAGCGCAGATACAGTTCTGTTGCATTTATTAGCTTCCATCTCAAGACAGAATCTCTCCAGACTGAACCTAACTTCCCAAGCCAGCAAGCCAAAACACTGTGAATTCCTTAGGGTGGTGCCAGTCTCATCTTCTTAAACTTCCCACGCTCCTGTTGAGGGCTAAGGGAATGCTTATCTCCTCGACCACGGCCTTCATTCAACCATTCCTTCACATGTTCAAAGTTACGATGGTGCTGAAAAAAGTAACTTACGACCGGTCCTCGCACTTATGACAACGTCCCCATAGTCATGTGACCCTGTCTGGGCACTTGGCAACCAGCTCGCACCTATGACAGTTGAAGCATCCTGTGGTCACGTGATTGTCATTTGTGACCTTGCTAGCTGGCTTCTAGCAAGGAAAATCAATGGGGAAACCATGTGATTCACTTAACGACTGCTGCAAACAATGTTGTAAAATTGGGTGCGGTCATGTGATGCCTCACTTAATGACCATCCCACTTAACAATGAATTTTCCGGTCCCTATTGTGGTTGTTAAGCGAGGACTACTTGTAGTCCTGGATTTACACTTGGTCAGTGTGATGGAATGGTTTGGTGAAGGCCGCACTCGGGGAGATAAGCATTTCCTTAGCCCCCAGCAAGAGCATGGGAAGGTTAAGAGGATGAGACTGGCACCACCCTAAGGAATTCGCGGTGTTTACTTGCTGGCTTGAGAAGTTTAGATTCAATATGGCAGGATTCTGTCTTGTGGTTGAAAGCTAATAAAAGCTATTGAACTAGACCTGTACTGTCTCGTGGAGTTCTTTGAGCTGAACCTGACAGTCAGGCCCTAAGCTATATAAAGCTTGGAGGCCCCTTGTTAGAAAGTTACACCAGAAGGTCCCACAAAGGTGTGTACCAAAAGAGGACCATATATATGCCTTTTAATTATTTAATAGCAAGTTATTTAAAGTGAAAAATACAAATTATTTTGAAGTAAACCCATTTACTGATTGTATATTTATTATTTGGCTGGTTTGATCTCTCTCATAGATTATAATCTTTCTCATGGATTACAGTACACATAAAAAGCCACATAAAATTCTAAAAGCAAAAAAACACAAAATCCTGAAATTTTGTGAGGCACTACAGACTGCAAGGCCCTAAGCTTGTTTAGCTTATGCCTAAATCTGGTGCTCCCTGGGACACCAAAAAGACTTCCACAACTCTGTGGCTTTTCTCTCTGGAGGCTCTAACTATCAAATTGGACATTAAATGCACCGCTTTGTTATCAGTCCCACTATCCTTGATCAACATGCAGCACAGAAAATTCTGTCAAATTACCAGATAGATTACCATTCTTTAATTCAGAATTGATTTTTCATCTAGCGTTCACACAGCTGAAAAAAAAAATTCTTCCATTTTACTATGCTTTCCTATTCCCTTCCCCTTTTAATTTTGTTATTTGCTCTTTCCTATCAGGTTTTCTTCATCATTGACTAGTAGCAAAGAGTTTAGTGAATATTTTGCAGAGAGGAGGATTTTGTTCACTCTGGAAGTATCAGAACTGCCCTCTAAAAGAAATCTCATGGTTGTACTATTATTTTTACTAACCATACTCAAATGTGAATCTATAAAGCAGAACACTGTGATCTTATGATGGCAGGAACACGTTTCTTTCATAATATAAAATCAAAGGTTGGCCCATATGCGTCCAGAGTATCTTTCTGCTGCATTTTCTTCCTCCCCCCCACCCCGCCCCTTACTATCTGTAGAGAAAAACCCGTTTACTCGCCCTCACATCATGACTGTCACTGTGATGGCAAAGCTGAGTGTCTGTTTATCTAACCTTTGTAGTTCTCTCCTAATGCAACATGCTGGGACATTTGTTTTCTCTTTTCCAAATTCATATATCAGAACCTCCACCTCATCTTCAGGAACAGGCTCTGGAGAATGGTGAGACAAAAATGGCTATCTAGTAAAAAAGGAGGAAGCTAGAGAGCCTAGGTAGAAATACCAGAGACACGATGAAGAGGAATTTAAGAACTAACACATTTATCACAGCATAAGCTTGGCGGGCTAAAGTCTGTGCCATTAGCACCTAAAAGGAGCCAGAAAGGCTCAGACATGATTATTCTCCCTTACATACAGGGAACCTTTCCAGATTAGTCTTTTATCATGCAAAGGGCCACCTTACTGCAAAGATTTATACTGGGGATCCAGGATTTCTACCTCTCTTGTGTTTTCCCACCACCTCTCCTGACTTTCTTAAAAACAAAACTCCATTAAGAAAAGAAAGATGGAATATCTGCCTAGAAATACCAGTACACAAACTCCTCAAAGATTGGAGAACATTTGGATCTTTGGTTACGTATAAAGAAGAGCTTTTCTATTAAGATAAGAAAGAACGGCAGCCAGGAAGAACTGATTAAGGGGCCTCTTTCCTGTCAATATCACAAAACAAACACAGAAAAATGCAAACTTAAAGGCTTCATCTGATGTGACTCTTGAGTATTCTTAAAATATGCATAGACAAATTAAAAAGTAAAGAAAGCACAGCTTGGCTACAAATCTCAAAAGTAGCTCTCTTCCTGTCTTTCATAAACTTTTCCCAATATCTCCCCAATATCTCTCTGCTCTAGTTGGGAGTCATATGCAGAGCTATGAATTTATTTCTACAGGTGCCATTCCAATTGCCTGCCATAGTCACTGTGCTGGGCATTCTTTAGAAAGACGCTGCTTCTTCTTGTACCACAAAGGCCTCCTGGGCACTTGATCTCCTAGCTTTTCTGTCACATACAAGACAATCACAGAACGAACCCTGAGCTTTGCTGTTCTCCCCAGGCAGCATTGTCATAGGGTGACTCTGTGTTTCCTCTGAAATCCCACTGACACCTAAACTGCTCACTCTCTAGATCACAAAGACTGCTGTCTTCTGGAAAGGCTAATTAACCTGACAAATTTCCTTCAACTTCTCCCTCTTCCTCCATGCTTTCAATCCCTTACCGCTGTCACTCAGTGTGAGGTGAAAGAAGGCGGCAAGGAGAAGAGTCTTCAGCATTCTGGTTCTGTCCTGCCCCATCTTGGATGCTCCTAACTGCAGGACAACTGCAAATGAAATGGACGAAGAACTGTTGCAGTCTAGCCTGGGTTAATGTTGAACCAGTATGAAGAAACAGGAAGCCAGGTCATAATGTATCAAGGACAATCATGCCAAGGAACCCCCTCCTGGCTTCTCTCCCTGCCTTCAGTGCACTTTTGCTTTCTCTAAACTTACTGACAAAAGCAATCAATAAATAAGAAGGGCCACAGGCACACATTTAGTTGTCTCAGGACACCAAATAAATGGTGGACTGATCTTGTCCTTCATGAAATTAACATAAAGGCTCTTTGAAACAAAAATCATCTGACTGTCCTGGCTTAAAATAAGGGAATGAAAAGGTGATGAAAGAACTTCGTGAGCCATACCTTTGGTACTATGAACATAAGAGCAGCCACCAAAACAAACCCATGCGAAATTTTGACTGATTGGCCAATGAGGGTTTAGCCTCACCATCACTGAATATGGCACATGTAGACATTCACCTGGTGGATGGTGTTATGCTACAGTATTGTCAGAAACTAATGAAAAGTTTTATTCACAGGTCAGGGGAACTCAGACTCTGCTATCCCTTGAACCTTGCAGATTGGGACCATTTTAAGAGCTTTCAGCAAAAAGCTGGTACTTGAACCCAGGTGGGAAGGTCCATCTCAGATCCTACTGACCACTACCATTTAGTGTCAAGTTCTACCAACATGGATTCATGCATTGTATGCTAAGCTAGTTCCATCTCCATTGATAGATGCCCAACCCAATAAATACACAGCTATTTGAAAAGCATCTCTGCAAGGTCCACCAAACAGACTGGAATCCTAAAGTCACATATGTCTACATGTTTTCAGAAACTCCAGCCTTCACAGAACACTTGTCAGGACCTTTCCAGCAGTAATTTATCTTTGACAGCAATTCTGGTATATCCAGTTACTACATAAGTGGGAAAGGGGGGGGGGGGCGCAAAATGATGCACTAGTAAGCTCTCCCTTGCCAAAGAGGATGTGTGAAGAATCTCCAATCTAACTTGGGAAAACACACAGTTCCTAAGAGACCTTGGAAGGTTAGTTTTGCCCCCTGGACTTAATTCTCTTTGTATATGCTAATACTGAATAATGTTTACTCCATTCCCCAAAACAGAGTTCCAACTTTTGCTAGATTCCTACCCTTACTTTGCTAGAATACTTCCAGCTGACGTATTTGCAACAACTATGATACTACTACATCTTGAACTTTTGAACAATTGCTAGTATATTTGCTAATATAATTTGTGTATTTAGATGGAATATTTTTAATTTTTACCATGGCTTCATCTCTCTCAGCCTGGGTATCTACATTTATTACAAGCATATTTATCCTTATAGTAGGTAGTTTACAAGCTAATGTGTTTTTGAAAAATATCCTGTCTTTTGCTCATAACCTTAATAATATTTGTGCACACCTTCTTATAAATTCTTTAGGGGGAATCCCAACGATCATATACAATCCCGCTGAAATTAATTTGTCTGCACCTTTTAAGAAGGAACTAGGTGCCCCACCAAACCTGGCAGATTGTGGAGTACAATATAACAGTACATTTGGGTTCCTCTTTGGGTATTTTTGGTTTGATAGGTAATGGGTCTCTTTTTGTGGGTCACATGAAAAATGGACCATGGGAAATGGTACATTTAGGTCTAGTAGCAGCCCAAATCTTAATGGGTATTTTCATCTGGTTTTCACTTATAAACATTCCTGTACAAATGGATTTACTGTCCTGGCTGGATATTATTTCATACATAGCAACTGTGCCCACAAACATCTGCCAGCTGATTGATCTGGATAGTGTTACACAGATGCGCTATTACCTGCCATTTGTTACAACGCTGAAGCACTGCACTATGTTTCCATCCCATTTTAGGAGAACAATTGTCAAAACCGAGCCATATTTTGCCATGTGATTTTCCTCTGTGTAGAGAGGCTGTTGCTATAAAGGAACTGTTAGCCAGATACCTGAGGATGAGGCAGACAACTCCAAAACTTCATGGATTTGGTAGAAGCTAAAGGATGGGTTTCTGCAGTTACCAGATAAGATTATTTGGTTCTTTTAGGTATAAGATTTTTACTTTCCTTGTCTTTGGAACATGTGTTTTTATATGCATGTGCCTATGTACATAGTGCCGACCTCTGTTTATTGAGTGTGAACTGAATGTAGTTCTGGGAAGATTATGGAACTTATTTGTGAATAAACCAGAGCATAGCCATTTTTGCATTCAAGTGAAGCCACCTTGTCCTGTGAATAGCCTCTTTTTGAATTGTCCTATGTGCTGAATTATCTGACTTTCAAGGAGTTCTTGGGTAAGAATTTGGGAGCTTGTTTACCAACTTCAAGGATTAACAGAAGGAGGTGGAAATTGGTTTTTGTATCGATAAGAGGAAAAAGTTAATGAAGGAATGTTTGTAGTTTTGCTGAATAAATCCTGCTACAAATTAGCTGCTTTGAATGTACAAAAACCTTAGAAGGCATACATAGAAAGAGACAAAGGCTGTCTTCTTACTTGCAAGCTGGGATAAATATTTACTCTGCTACTACAAATTTGACTCAAGTTTTTTTCTTTGATATTTGCAACTTTCCAGTGTAGCCTGTAGTGCTGATATTCCCGGGTGATCTCTGATCCAGACCTGGCTTAGCTTTCAGAGCTCGGACAAATTCAGCCAAGTACTGCCAGACCTATTGAATTCTGGATCCAAAGCAAAATCGTTGGGTGGGAGTAGAAAGCAGCATGGAGAGCGCACCACTTCAGATCACATGATTCCTACTGCCCTTAGCACACTAGGAGCCAGTGATATGCACTTCAGTAGATTTCTAATCAGTGAAACCAGCAGGCTATTGTAAAAGCATATTGTGCGGGGATGCCTACTCAGGCTGAAAGCATTCCCTTGTCTGCCAATTAGCATATTATCAAGGACCGTAGAGGAGTACAGAGATGGCCTTAAAGAAAACATGTGGCAACCATTGGGAAAACACGAATTTAGCTTGGGAAAACAGGAAGGTGTGAGAAAGAAACTCACCACTGCTCTGCCTTGACTCTCTTTGGTTTAAGAGGGAGGGAAGAAGAAACACTGTCAGGTTTTCAAGATTCTATTATTATAGCTTATATCAATAAAGTAATCCTAGTATTTCTTGTGGCATTTGTTTCCTGATCTGGTTTATCTCCAAGGGTAACAGGAATTGAGGAGGAGTTGTGGATTTTCTATACTATTCTCCTCCCTTTCAGCCTGGGAACACTGTTCTGTTTAACTGAGGTAAAGCGTATGTATGAAGTAGCCTTTGGGTTGAGATTTAGGTGAACACCTTCACGTGTCTCATCCCCATCAACCATAAGCACTGAAAATTATTCCAACCCACTGACTTGATGATCCATATAATACTCCTACCAGACTTGCAGTTTTACATACCCATATATGTATCCACTTTTCATTGTTAAAAACAATCCCAAAGAAGACTGGTAAAGTTTTTTCAACTCTATTTCTAATGTGAACACTTTTGCCCTTAAAGCCCCTCAGCAAAGGGATCACAGTGGTTGTCTGATGATTTAAAGCTCTTTCTTACATGACACGATCCTATCAGCTTGACCATGTAGTTGCCAGGAACTGAGCTTGACTTGGGAGGGTTTTTATCTTCGCTGTAGACGACCAAGTTTTTTCTGTCTCCTTTCCTCTGCTGCTTCCAGCAGACTACAGTATACTTAATAATTTTACTAGTGCTGCCATTATCTCAATGGATCCAGCCTACCTTTTAAAATTAAACCTTCAAATTATTTTTGATAGGGAAAACATTAACAACATTTAATTCATCATTTTGAATAAAGAAATATAAGCTGGAGTCTTGTAGTTCTTTTGGACTACAACTGCCATAGCTCCTTTATATTCTCTGAGTTGATGGGCTGATGGGACCTGAAGCTTAAAACATTTGGAAGAAGCTATTCACTATTCTTTATTTGAAATATCTGACTTTGCATATTCCAAAATGATACAAAATCTCATTTATTTAAGTCTTCTCTATTCTTATATGAGACAAACAATAAACACTGGAGGTGAACTACCAGTCCCAGAACTCTTTTGCTTACTGTTTTCTGTCTTCTTCACAAATGGGTTAATATCTGTTATCTCTACCGTAGGTTGGCAAATATTAGCATTAGGACATCTGGGAACAACTCTTCGGCTACTTGTACAAAGAGCAATTACATAGTCCCCTCCTCCAGTTGAGAACAGGATTTGAGGAGTAGAGAGTCAACATACAATTACACAGGAGAGATGTTTGAGAAATTTCCAGCTCAGGACCTGGGCTGTGGGTCTTATATGACTGCAAGACTAGATGTGTATCACTTTAGCAGTGCTTGGAAAAAGCAGTCAAACAGATAACATCTCTAAAAATGTCAGGGTCCAAAAAGCCATGGCTGTGTTTTTAGCCCATGTTCCTCTTCACCAGCCACAAGGTATCTTAAACAAGATGGTGTAGTTTCATAGCACGATTGCAGAGCTTGTGGGAGGGCCTTTTATACCTGGCAGCCAAAAAGAAATTAAGAATCTTCAAGCAAATTAGCAAAACTATCGGTGTAGGGAACAAATGAACTTTGTATCTTGGTTCATATATTCACATATATTATTGAGTGATGTTGGGCCAACTATGGATTCATATTCTAACCCACATCACAGAACACATTAATGAAAGAATAAAGGATGATATAATACATGAATATACATACCAAGAACTATACATGTTGCTTGGTAAGAAGTCTGAATTTATTGAACTGATTCACCAGATAGTCATAGAGCACCTTTGCTAATTCTACATTGATTGCTTAAAATGGCAGACCAGGGAATTGCAGATCTCAGAGGTGGTTCAGCCCATACAAGTTTAATAAATTATGATTATATAAGACAAAATATAAAGCCGTCCTGCATAATAATTATTCTTATCTTGGGGCCACAAGTTAAAATAAGTTAAAGTAGGTAATGGGATAGGAAAAGATCTCAGCTGAAAACTCTGGCAGATTTCATGAGCTACTCATTTCATGAGTTACTCTCCTATCTTCAGTAGGAGACAGCCAGCTCTTGACATCCTTCATGAATTTCTACATGCCTGGTGCAAACAATGCAGAAAATCATTGTGAAAACGAAGCCTAGGAGGAAAAGAGAACATTATCTTTCCCTAATACATAAAATATAAACACCCTAGCAACTAAAAGATTAAGGGCTGCTCTCCATGGCTGAGTTTAAATGTTCTCCATCGATCCTTGAGTCAGCAAAAAATTCCACTGAAGTGAAATTTCCTGTCCTATTGCCTTTTCCAGCTGTTTCATGCCATTGCAGTTACCTGTGTTTCCTATAGATTTCAAAGCCTGTAGGTTCTGCCAGGCTATAAGGAATCTATTGTGAAGCTGTCTTTGGATGGTGACAGAATAAGTGAGAAAATACTACTTAATACTTTTATACTAGGGATGAGTTAAACCTGTCTCATTCATGGGCTGGGGATGAGGTGAAGGCAACATCATGACAGGACAAAAAAAATTATCAGGGCATGTTGGTGACATGCTTAGGTGCAAATGGGGAAAGGCCTTAAGTGGTTGTCTGTTTGTTAAGTCTTCTACGGGCACTTAAGGGAAATAGCTTATCTGGCTCTTTTGAAGTCAGGGTTCAGATTCAAAAAAAGCTTTGGTCATTCTGATGGATTATCTGTACCCAGACAGAGAAGGGAAAATACAGCTCTATATATATATTTCTGGATCTCGATAGCTTTTGCGTATGGACTTTACACATATAATAATGTATGTCTCCACCTCCTCTAGGAATGTCATAGTAAGATAAAAACCATGAACAGCCATAACACTTAAGCCATTATGTGGAATCCAAGCTATGTAATATTTCTTCCCTAGGTCAACTACTTTGAAATCAGCTGCATCTTTCACACTGAAGTCCTTTGAAAAAGCATAATCTTGACTGCTTTCTGAAAAGACAGGGAACGGATCATCCTCACCTCATTGTTCCAACCAACTTGTAATTGTCGTCTAGATATACTGTTGACAATACCCTGCTGTATTTCTTTGCTGGAAACTCAGTGTTGGATGTCTTAAGACTCCACGTGTTGTAAAGCTAATTCTGAATCCAAACAAAATGGAGTTTGCTAATTCTAGAGTTTGAATTTCAAAATTTGGGAGCTATGACTGTACTGGATGGGGTTGTAGTCCATCCTACGAATCAGGTGTGCAGCGTGGGACTCCTCCTGAAGCTAGCATTGATGTTTGACATCCACATAACATTGTTAGCAAAAGAGGCCTTTTATCAGCTTTTGTGGATAAACAGAATATTCCCCTTCTTGAGGACAGACCTGAAGTCAATGACACATACACCAGTAATCTCTAGGATGAATTATTTCAATGCAATATTTGTGGGATAGCCCTTGAAGATGGCAATTAAATTGCAACTTACCTATATGGCTGCAGCAGAGGTGGTGACTGGTGCCTCTTAAAGATGCCACATTATTCCTATATTGAAAGAACTGCACTGGTTGTTAATCACTTTCCAAGCCTGGTATAATCTGCTTACTATGGTATGCAAAACTTTTCATAGCTTAGCTCAAGTTACTTGCAGGATGGCCTGATCCTGAAAAGTCCTCCCAGTATCCTTAAATCATTAATAGGCATATTTGCAGGCACCACAGCTATGGATACACAAGGCAGTAAGGACAGTGTCACCATCTGTCAGTCCTCCCAGGTAAACCAGGCAGAAAACATGACTAGATGAGCTAATCCCACTTTATTGTAAGGCTACATTAACAGAATCTTGCAAGTCTGAAAGTACAAATCTCCCGCCCTCCCTATTTACCACCTGAGTAGTTACCACCTTCCTAAGTTTCTTTCTCTGAATAGTCTTCAAGAGAACTCCCATGTAGATCAAATTGCTGTGAGATGTACCTACCTTATCTTAAATGAATTTAAGATTCCAAGGCCAAATGAATTAAATACCACAGTGTTGAAGGAACTGGCAGAAGTGATCTAGGATCTACTGTTATATTTAAAGACTCCTGGAGAACTGATATAGGTTTGAAAGATTAGAGAAAGGCAAACATAGTTGCATTATTCAAAAAGGGAAAGGAGGCCTCAGGAAATTACAAACTAGTTGGTTTAACATCTGTTAACTGGGCAACGTACTTAAATAGAATGTATAAATGCACTTAGAAAAGATGTTACTAGAAGCTAATGTGGAATTTGTCAGCAACAGGTCATACAAGTTATACAGTTGTATCACCTAAAACAGCTCCTTCATATAACTTGCATTTATACAGTATTCTCTGTACAAATCAGACACAGCCTGTAGTAATCCTAGCAGACCTTATGTACAAAGGTGACCAATACCATTTATCAGTTAAAAAGCAATAATCAGAATGCCTCCCCTATCTGTGGGTAAGCACCGCTTAGCACTTTAGATCAGCACGAGTGAGCTGCCTCAGATGGAACTTCAGTTACTGAGTTCAGAAAGCAGGTTGAATACAAAAGCAAAGGAAAAAGGCAGCCGTTTTGAATCATGCAAGGGCTCCCTAAGTTCTAGCCTCACTGAGGTCACTTACAGCTGTGTCAATATTTGTTGCATGCAAATGTTGGACCAGGTCCTGGAACAGCAAAAGATACACACCAGCTATTCCACACTGGAGCTCTAAATCTTATTGCCTCAGAGAGATACATAACAGCATACAGCATGGATTGCTTGTAAATGTTATCACAGAAGGCATACACTAGTTGGGAGTCAGTAATCGTCAGAGACTTTTTTAAAGAGAAATCTTTATTATATGGAGGACATTTGGAATTTTAAGAGCATGTTATGATCACTCTCACAAATTGGCTGCCATGATGAAGCGGTTAGTAACAAAACATCCATTTACTAGGAAGCAAGCTGATGAGATTGTCCTCCACCTCCTATTCTAATTTCCCAGAGTACTTTAACCACATCAGGTTACTTCTGTTTTTTTTTCCTTCTGCCCAGACATATACACTCCTAAAAAGAGCACAAGAATAAAACTCATACCATATATTTATTTTCTAAGAATGTCTCCAGGATATATAGGGGCCCTTGAAGTATTATTGGAAATAAAGATTAGAATTAAGGTTTGCACTTTGCTTGACACCATGCTTGCTTTCATTTTTTTTTAATTAAAAGAATCATAAAGTATATGACAAAATGCAACAGTAATGCTGCAACATAATTATCTGTAAACTGCGACACTGTGGCAGCATAGATAACTAGAAAACAGGTCACCAAAATCAGTACAGTAGAACAATTTACAATATTCCAGATTTATCCATTAATAAGTAAAAACAAGTATATTTAACTAGCTGTTCATCAAAAAACCACTGTTAGAAGAGAGCATCAAACAAAATAACATGTCAAAGAAAGTTTTTGCTCTGTGCTAGGGAACTACAGTAAGCAGGACATTATTAGGTTCTGTTTTTCTTCATAAAATAGGCAACACTGAACTTGCTTATCTATACTTTATTAAGGGTAGAACTTTGGATTTGAAGGATTATAAGAGATGTATGTTTTGAACACACATACATTTCCAAACTGTTTTTGCTAGGCGAGCACACAACAGCTTCGTATGATATACTTATTTTTCAATTGTACCATTTCAGGCAACAACGAAGAGACCAAAATGCTGCCTTGCAGAAAGAATAACCAGAAATACATTAGCCCTATCCAATCTTGTAGGAAAAATATTTACCTTTAAATAAATGTTTTAGGAGCCACACACTGTAGCTTTTCAATATGAAGCAACATTAAGTAATGAGCAAAACTTGGTTCTTATAATCAAAGATAGTTCAAGAAGGTATAGAAAGGAACAAATATGGCAACTAAATTGAGATTTATTTTTAATTTTATCCTTTTTCTATATTCTTTTAAATTAATAGATGGAAGGGAAGAAATGCAGAGTCTTCCCTTCCATCCATTAATTTAATACCATGTTAATTTAATTTTAATACTTGATTCTCTCATTTACAGTCTGAAATAAATCAATCCAGCAGTATGTGTATAACACACAGCATCCGATTAAAACATGGTTTTTATATTATTGAACATGAGTTTCTGTTGTTCTAACTGATCTCTGTCTGATAAATATTCTATAAAACCCAAGTGGGACCAGTTAAGTTTTTGTATTTGCCTGTCTGGCCCAAACAAATGTGCTTACCTTATTAAAATAGAGCCTCTATTGTACATAGTAATAAAGACTGTAATGCTACCCTCTACTGCCTACTTGCATTTATTAAATAAAGAAAAAACCCAAATTCTTCTTAGCTGGGGGAGAACCAAGAAAGTTAAGAGTATACTGGAGCATCAGTAGTTAGATTAGGGATATTAAGAGTTTCATCACATTATATCTTGAGAGCATCAGATTGGGGAAGACTGTTTTACTAGATTCAACATTTAGTTGATTTTAAAAAGAAATATTTTGTCTATATGCACAACTACCAGGCTGTACAATTCTCAGCAAGACTGCAATATGATTTAATTCAGGCCTGTCTACATGCTATCTTAACATCATGTATGACCCTGGAGAAGTTGTATGCAATTATCAATCACATGCTTTGGCTAGTCAATGGAGAGACTGCTCTCACAGCCACATTAATCATTCCATGTGGAGTGATATAACTAAATGAATTATTTAAACTACTTGACTGAGCCACATGATCAGTGCTAGTATGCATTACCGCTGTTTTTTTTTTTTAGAACTGCCACATCTTATATGATACACAAATAGATGAGAATAGTCCTCACTTAATTTAAACCAATACTGACTGTGCAAAAAAGGATACTCAGTGAGCATTTTTAATAAATAACTTCTGGTCTATTCACCAGAGCCTACCATGCAGTCCAATCATAAAGGCTCTAGGATCTGTACTGATATTGATGATTCAGCCAAATTTGAAGTCAAACACAAATACCTGCCCCCTTTCTGGAATTCTGTGCTTTTAAACCCTCATGTTGCCCTTTCACAATTATAGAAAAAGTATACTTAGACAATCCACAATAAATGCAGTGCTCAAGTTCCCAATTCTACCTCAACTACTTCTGCCACAGTACTAAAACCAACACCCTCTTGAAGAATAAACATGTTACTGGGAGAAGCCTGCTCCTGCACAATGATACATTCTTCCTCAGTGTCTGAGACAGCAATCTCAATGACATCCTTGTGTCGGGCAGAGCTCTCTTGTGCTGCAATGTAGTTACTGTTAGAGATGAGGACTTCTGCTTTCCTGCCAGGCTCTGCCATATTCATAGTGTGTACTACCAACACAGCAGGCTGCTCTGAAACTGCAATATCCTTGAGATCTTTGATGTCAAATTTGGATGAATCCTTGACTAGATTGTCTTTGTGCTCAAGCTGGTGGCGTTGAAGGTTCTGAGGGAGGCTGTAGCCTATACCACAAATGTTACACCGATGGGGCTTGTCACCATGATGCGCTTTCTGATGACGCCGGAGTTTTGTAGCTAGAGGATAGGATTTGGGACACAGGTGGCAGCGGAAAGGCCGCTCACCTGTGTGCAGGCGTTCATGAGCTCGTAACGTGTGGGGATCACGCAGTGCTTTACCACATACTGTACACAGATGAGCCTCACCTGTGTGGGAGATCAGGTGACGGCGCAGCTCAGGACGCTGTGGGAAGGCATCTCCACAGAAATGGCAGCGATAAGGGCGTTCCCCTGTATGTAGCCTAAGGTGTCCTCGTAGATTGCCTTGCTGACGGAATGACTTGGGACAGTAGGGACAAGTATAAGGACGTTCCCCTGTGTGCAGGCGCATATGGTTCCGCAATGATCCTGGGTTGGCCAAGTGCCGTCCACATATCACACACTGGCAGGCAGCAGGGGTAGAGCTTGGCTGTTTAACTTGATGAGTCTTGCGATGGATACGAAGGGAGGGCCGCCGGGCAAATGATTTTCCACAATCTGGACAGGCATAGGGGCGCTGGCCTGTATGCAGTACCTGATGTTCTTGAAGGTCACGCTTGGTGCCATAGGTTTTGTGACACTGTGGGCAGGGAAAGGGCCTTACCCCCCTGTGGCCCAGCATATGCGCTTTGAAACTCTCTTCTGAACTATAGCTCTTGCCACATTCTGTGCACAGGAATGGTTTGTGATCAGTATGCACAAAATGATGTTTTTTCAGGTGGCAAAGCTGGAGGAACGCTTTACCACACTCTTTACACCGGTGTCGTCGTTTAGTGCTTGATTCTGTGTGAGCTGAAGCACCAGGCTTGTATCTATGCGACTGCTCCTCTTGTCTAGGATTTTTTTTTTCATTCTCTGCCCTGTCTTTGGGTGTACTTGGAAGATATCCACTGGGGATTATTTCAGCACAGGACTCTTCCCTTAATGTCTCTATATTATTAGTTAAAATGGCACTGATGCAAACTGCACTGCACGATGGTGGGTTTGAACAGGTTTCAGCCAATGTTGCATCTGACTTTATCTCATTCACCTGCTCTTCCTGAGAATACAGTATAGCATCTTCTTTGCCTCCATCATTCTTGGAAACAGGACAGCTTTTAAAAAGTTTATTATTTCCACTCTGTATTTTGGTCTCCTGTTCAATTTGCAAGGAAGAATTTTTATTGCTTTTCTTGTGATTGACATCTAATCCAAGGGTCTGTTTGTTCTTCAGCTTCTTATTCAACACAGAAACACAACAGCCTCTGTCTTTCAGCTCTGCAGACTTGGGAATATCAGGAATACCTGAAGAATTGAACCAGGAACTGTTAGCTCTCTTAACAAGACATCAAGTAGTTATAGCTATTTTATAGTAAAACTATTTTATTTCCATACCTCATCTCACCTTCAGTCTGTGGAAATATTTCACTCAGGATAGAGATTAAAGAAATAGTCATCAATTGGCAAAGAAGTACTTTTGAGACTACAACAACCAGGGCATTTTACTTGAATTATAAATATCCTACAGGTAGTCTTCGTTTAGTGACTGCCTTGGACAGCGACCATTTGTAGTTATAACAGTGATGAAAAAGTAACTTTGCAACCAATCCTCGCATTTACAACCTTCATAGGTCTGTAGAGCAAAGGAAAGCTGAAGTAAGGTCATAAGCACAGTTATGGTTTCACTTAGTGATCACTTTGCTTAATGATTGAGTTGCCGGTCCCAATCGTGGTTGCTAAATGAGGACTACCCATATTTTTAAGACTTGGAAAAACTTTGGGCTTCTATATAAAAAAAGATGTTGCGGTATTTGGTTAAATATACATTAAAGTAAGTCAGAGGACAAATCTTCTCAAAGGATTAAAATGGTTTAATATTTGCATTTCATTTCACAGTAAAACCTGTGGGAGGGTCTCTGAATAAGACAATTTTCTTTATCTTTACCAAACAGCTGCCAAGTTTTGGAACAAGATGCAGCTGCTATAATGATATAAACCAAACACAGGTTTGTAGTATAGTTGTACAGTCAGATATTTTACATACATATTCTGCATGATAGTAAATACTTCACGGGTTATAGCAGAACAAATTGCTGCTTGTAAGGCTGATTGACCAGTGTTATTGAACCAAATTCAGATCAATGGAAAAGCATGATTTCTATTTCTACTCAGCAGGACTATCTGCTCAGCAGTCCTAGACAAGCTACTGTATACTCTCAGACTCAGTTCCCAATCTCTGAAACTGAGATACTAAATAGAAAAACACTGTGCTTTGAAAATAGTAAAATATTAAATAAGTAGGAAAACCTATTTCCAAATAACTCTTTGTGGGTTTCAAGGGAGAGGTGCACCTCAATGCCATCCATGATGGTACCATTTGTAAAAAATAAAAATACAGAAAATGCAAGAGCCCCCAGCTTGAAAGGTTTATAAAAGCCAAGCAGACTTTCATTTAAATATTTTCAGTAATCTTAGCTTGTTCAAAAATATGAGACAACTCAAGAAGCTATCTTGTAAAATTCTATTGGTAAAAAGCCAAAATTATACACTTAGATTAGGGCTGTATAATGATTAAAAAGGGGCACGTTTTCAAACCTTCCTGTGAACAGAATGTGACAGTGAATTCCTTCAGGATCTCACGCCTTTCCATGATCAGAAATATACGAATTCATTTCTATATTGCATTTGCTATTTGATTTGCCTGAATGATCTATGATACTCCTTTTTAAATGCTATTTCAAGGACACCATGTACAGTACCTGCAGAGGAATCCTGGATAATATCATCTTTCTGCATCAAAGCTTCCTCTTCTAAATCTATGGTCTTGGTGGTGGCCACTACTGGCATTTTTTGCAGTTTTTTGTTCTCTGTAAAAAGTTTCCTATCTGAGGTATGTGCCAGGCTATTATTTTCCAGACAAGTAGGACTGGCCTGTGATTCAGTTAACCAGCATAGCAGTTCACTGCCCACATCAATAGGACAGCAGACTCTGATGTGCAGCTCCCCGTTGATCCATTCTAACATTACATTCGCTTCATCTTCAACCCGGCTTTGCTTCACCAGGCTGTAAAACACATAGTGTTAAATATTAATTTTGGTGCAAGATGCAATATAGTCCCAGGCAAACACACAACCAAACTTAGAGCATACCACATATATAAATAAGTGAATGTTGTCTCAATCTGATCTACCAAGTATCACATTTATTAAATAATATAGTACCTGGAAATGCCCATTCACAGATTTTTTTCTGAATTTATCTGATTAGGACCATAGAAAGCCCACATGCACTGACTCCTATCCTTAGCACTCTAGCTCAACATTGTTTATTCTTACTCTCTAGGAGGCTTAGGGTAGGAGCCTTGTTTTCTACATCTGGTAATATTGGGAAATGAATCTATGACTGTCTGCATGCTAATCTAATATACAATATTTTAACTCCCTTCCAGCTATTGATGATCCTGTGGATCAGTGAAGATCAATAGTGCTCATGGATTAGTGAGAAAAATAATAATCAACAATAGACATACATATAAATTGCATATACACTGACTCTTCATTAATTTAAAAAAAGGATGGATCCAGATGATGTTATTTCAGAGGAGGACAAGGACTGCACTAGGTGAGAAGGTGGCATCATGACATCATGGAAATAGGGGAGATTGGCATCTCTATCTTTTGGGAGGGGGTTGGTTTTCTTGATGAATTAAAGGAAGGTTTAGAATAATACTTTGATGTTGTATTTGATCAAAAAGCAGCTTGTGTACCTCTGTAGTTTGCTTCTAAAATTTGACAGTGTGATCTTTGGGGGCTAACAGGTATATGTAACTAGTGCGCTGCTGGTCTAGGTTCAATTTACTGTTTAAAAAATGAATTTCAATTATTTGCATAAATAAAAGATTTGGGGGCCTACCTTTCAGTTACCTTGTATTTTATTATTTTACCTTTTGATTGGTTAATTTTTCTTTTTTATTCCTTTTTAAGCATTTTTAAAAAAATTTTCTTCTGTTTTCCTTAGTCTCATTTAGATTTTTCTAAGCATACAGTTTTTTTATACAGTAATTTTATTAAAAATTACAATTTACAACAATAAAAACTAAAACTAAAAAAAATAAAAGAATAAAAAGAAAAAATAGGTTTAAAGTTTATTAGAGAGAATTAATGGCTGAAGAGAAATCTAGTGAATAAATGAAACATAGGAACTACCCTCTCAGAGATCTGTAACAATTACATAGCTGTACAGAAATCATAAGATTTGACTTCCTATATCTATGTCTTGCATGAAGATTAGAATTTCTAGTCTGCCTTTTATAGATAACGCTTACCTTGGTAAAGACATTAGCTACTAAAGGCATTTAAGTAGGACATGAATTTTTCCTATTGATTCCAGCAGCAAATTTAAGAACACATTCCTTCCTTCACAGCTCCTGTTATAGTCTTCTTCCTAATTACCTATATCAGAGAAGATTCCATTTTTTTCTTTCATTAGGGCATTTGTTTGCAATATTTATCTAGTGTGTGAGCTTTTCCCTTTAATATATTATTTTCATTTATGGAATTACTGTGGCTGGTAATCTCTTAGCAGTTTTATCCATTCATATTTATGTCAAATATTAAAGAACTCTTAGCTAATTAAAAAGTATTATCAGAACTGTACATGATTAAAACAATAATTAAAAATGTCACTGCATCTTCACTTTTTGTTTCCATGTATAATTGCCAGTTTGCATCATCTCAAAAGAAGGAGAGGACAAGGTATGCAACTTCTAAGATATTCAAGCATTTTATGGAAAAATGCATAGTACCTGACAGATATTTTATGGGAAAATGTTATTTTTAATAAATGTATTGCCTACTTAAACAGGAGCACCTTTTAACCTATCAAGTTAAAAAAAGTAGAACTAAATGCAGCCAATTTTTATTTGAACTGATTAATGGTTTAAAAATTATCCAGACTTTCAGATAAACATTATCTCATCAAGTGAACTGGGGATTTAAAGACTCCAGTAACAAAAGTGGAAGCCACTTAGAATAAGAGTCATATTACAGCTTTTGCAACACAAGATAATCAAGACAAAGTCAGTCTTCACAACCTTGCTGTATTTGTTGTGTATCTATTGTAGCTGGCTGACTTTTTAATCAAGAAAAAATTCCAAGACAGCAAGACAAAAGAAGAGCTAATCAGCTTGTAATAAAGATGACAGAAATGAAGGAAATCTCTAGTTGCCATTAAAAGCTGAATTTCTACAACAGGAACAAAATATCTATTTATAATCATTTATTATTTACATATTATGATTAAGCTTGCCTAAATGTATAAATTCTGTCACATCTGTTAATTTGTTTTAAACATTATTTAACATGCACAACAGCCAGAGATGTTTCCCAGCTATTCAAGGTATACAACAATCTTTAGAAAATTCAAAGTTAACCGCAGATCAGGACATTTGACTGAAGCTGACTCCAAGCACACATAAAAATGGACAAGCCAGTGATTATTTTATGTTTAGTTCCAGGATTCAGATGTGTGAGGTCACTCATATGATGGATATTAATTTGGGTATATTACCGCATTAAAGAATTTGTAGTACTTGAGATTAAGGTCTGAATCACATGAGTCATATTATTTTGAACCTGATTAAAAACAAAATAAATATCAACTTAGTTTAAAAATAATTTAAAAACAAATTGCATGAATTAATCCTAAGAGGTTCACTACTATCTGAACTGTTATACTCAACAATCTATTACATTAGATGAACATTTCTGAGAAGATTTTAAATTATCCATATGTTTCTGTTCTCACCTCCTCCAGCTGGATATCCTGTTGCAAGCAGAAGCCTCTTTCCAGCTGGGTAGTGGAAATGCCTGTACCGGAGAGCAAAATGTGTGTGTGAGAGGCTCTCAATTTTGGGGCTAGCTCTTTCTTTGACCCATAGGTCAATTCACACAATCAAGCTAACATACTAAACATGAGGAATGCAGATCTATGCAGAGAGACTTTTTCTTTGCAGCTGTGAATCCATCCCTAAATCAAGAGCACCACCACTCTACTCCAAGCTGCTACTAGAACTCTTAACAAGAAAGGAAAGTACTCATAGTGCATTTAAAGCCCTCACTTCTCACTCTGGAAATGAGAACTTTGAATGCAAAAATGGTGCAGTAGAAAATGGTTAACTATCCTGCCACAACACAATTTCACCCATCAATTCTGATTGTGTTTCAACTTTTAAAAGTCAATGATCCAATAACTGATCCCACACAACATACTTTCACACAATGTACTAAGCCATGTTTAGTCATGGTTTGTTGAACAAACCATAACAGTTTGGTTCACAATTAATGCTCAGCTTGAAACTATGGTTTACAAATCACCATGGTTGTATTCACATAACTAAGCCATCACATCACATTTGCCATAGTTTGGCCTTCATAACAATTACTGATTAGGGAATACAACTGCTGCAATTCAAACCATGTTCAGCAGAATTTTCTAAAATTGCTAAACTTACATTATTGTTTCATATGCCATGGCTGCCTACTAATAAACCAAAACTAAAAAACAGCATTATAGTTTCATGTAGTGTATGAGTTCACCAACAATCAATATTTCATTTAATTGTAGGAAATGCTGTTCTGAACTAAATTTTTAAGCGTGTATTTTTCAGCAGCACCAGTGGCTATGTTCAAAAATTAGCCAGCAACATTTTAGCTTAATGTATCCCAGACACCCAGTCTTTATTACTAGCTTACAGTTGAGAGCATCCAGGAAATTTGTTATTTCCCTAAACTTATTAAGTTATCCAAAGGAAGGTATACAAACACAGTCAGTGCTGGCTGACAGTCTGGAATGCCAAGACTTAACAACTATGTTTAGATGATAACGCTCAGTAAATTATTTTGGGCAAGACACTCATCTTTCACTGTAACATACCTTAAATAATAGCTGGGTGGATTAAAACAAAATATGATTTGTCTTAACTATTTAGTTATATGGTGGAACATATATTAATATTCTATGCCTATTCTGTGCTAGATGTAAATTGTCATTTTAATTCATAGTAATAAATGAAGGACTGCATACATGATGATAGGAATGATAGAGTCACAATTATTTCACTGACATGTGCAATGTATTAGATAGCAAATGTTACCTTAAATCTCAATTGCAAGCAAATAACATTACCAAACCTTGTTCCAGATTTCTATAAAACAGACTATGAAGGAATTAACAAATGCAAAACCAGATTCAAGTATGAATGGGTGCCCACAGAGAGGGAGAGAGTGTATGTGTGTGTCTGTGTGTGTGAGAGAGAGAGAGAGAGAGGGAGAGAAAGAGAGGTCAATTTTGCCCAGCATCTTGTTTCCCAGAATGCCCCCCCCCCAAAAGATACCTATAGGAAAATTGCAGGTAGAACATGAGGTCAAGGCTGTGTCTTGATATTTCACCACAACAATATCCCATTATCTCTGAACCTGTAGACAGCATACAGTATAGCCATTATGGCTACCAGTTACTCGGGCTTTCAATTATTTTGTTTAACCCTCTCCGAAAGTAATCTACATGTTACATTCCATAGTTAATTATACATGTATAAAGAAGTACTTTCTTTTCTCTGTCCTGAAATTCCTGAGGATCCCTTCTGTTGGTTACTCCTATCCCAAATTCCAGCATTAAGAGTCTCTAACCACTTTGCCTTGGCAACAAAGTAGAATACAAAACATACCCAGAAGCTATAAATATTCAGAAATTCTCAAGCCAAAATTTGCTCAGATAAAATCACAACAGGCCAGGCTTTCCATACCTACAAACTTAAACCAGGAAGTTGGGAGAGCAAGCACCAGCTATTATGACAAACTGCATTGTCTCTTGCCAAGGGGATTGTTATTGCTGTTATTATTAAAATTTCATGCTGTCTTTTTAATGTATAACTCAAGGCGGCAAACATGCCTAATACTCCTGCCCCTATTTTTCCCCACAACAACCCTGTAAGGTGGGTTGGGCTGAGAGAGAGAGTTATTGGCCCGCAGTCACCCAGCCGGCTTTCATGCCTAAAGCAAGCCCAGAACGCTCAGTATTCTGGTTTCTAGGTCAGGGCCTTCACCAGTATACCAAACTGGCTCTCTGGGGTTCAGGCGTCTAGACCCAGATTTCCATCTGGTCGACCTAGGGGTCAGCAGGGAGGGGGAAGAGAGCACTCACATCGACCTCAGGCCTATTTCTACCTGTCACTCTTGCCCGCTGTCTGAGGCTCACCGACAAGGAAGTGGCCGCCTTCTGCTCCTCGCCCTGCGGCCCTAGCAACAGCAACATCCCTGGCTGCAGAGCGCGCCCCACACACCACACTCCCAGGCCCTTCTCCGAGGACAGAGAAGGTCCCACGGCCAGCCCCCGAGGAAGATGCCACGCCGGGCAAAAGGGCCAACTGCCGTGCATATCCAGCGGGTGACCTGCAATAAAAACGAAACGAAAGGACGATCAGCACAGGGAGCTACACTCCCACACAATCCACAAAGAACCCAGTTCTTTGGCCTGTGCTTCCTTCCATGACGACTCTTATGCCCGTTTAGGAAGCGGAACGGTCAACTCCACGAGCCTCGGTTGCACCCGGGCAAATATTTCTTTCCCACGCCAGACGTCGAAAGCAGGCGGAAAGGAGTTTCCATGGAAACGAATTCGTTTTCCGGTTCAGAGTCGGATGTTTGCGAAGGTGTTTGACAGGCGGGAGCGGCTGTTGGCGAGCGAAGAGAGCGCTGGCGCTCAGTACCGAACGCGCGTGGTCAGAGTCGGAAGCGGAGGGCTTTTCCTACATGAGACAAATCGCCGATTCGAGCGCACGCACTCGTTTCGAGGTAATCGGTCTGTGAGGGCTTGCGTTGCGGGGAGAGGCTCCTTCGCGGAGGGAATATTCCTGCTTCGTCGGGGAAGAGGCTCTTCGGTCAGAGTTTAGGAGGGCGCATGCTTTGGAGCTGCCTGGCCGGAGTCCAAGGTACAGAGCCACCGCGTTGAACTTCTGCCTTTATTCTCCACCCTGTCTCTGTGTGTCACTGCGCCTAGGTGCAGAGGTCCCCTCCATTCTGTTTTGGGCAATTCCTTTCTTCTTCAGTATATCTTATTTTATTTAGAAAGATTCCCCAGCCTTCTGTAGGGGTTTCACTGAGAGGTGCAGGTGGAAACGTTTCTTCCATCAACTTCCTTATGTTAACTTACTTTACAGTACAGGGCATTGTTTCTATAAAGGAGCAATCCTGCTTCTGCTATTGCAGAAATGAGAACTTCTCAGTAAGCACAGCCATCATTTGCTTAACCATATTTTGTTACATAAACCACAACTGGCTGAGTTTGACATTGTTTAAAGTCATAAACCATGGTTAATACAACCACAGAGCCTGGATTCACACAATATGGTACGCAAAACCGAACATTATGGCTTAGTGTAATGTGTGATCTCAGTCATAGATTTGTATTACGTGGACTGTTTAGAAGGAGACATTTTAAGTATAGTACAACAACATTGTAAGGAAGGGAGAAGTTGCTAGAACTACCTTGTTTATGCAATTTATAGGGTTTGAATCTAGTAATCCTGACTGTATGCATTGTCTTAATATTAGTTTGTACTGATCAGCTTGATGTTGTAATAGATGCAACTTTATTCTGCTTTGATCTTGTCAGTTACAGGGCTCCCAGATCTCTGACAGAAAGTGGAAATTGTATAGGTGTATAGATAGATGTCTTAAAGAAGTAGTCTATATGTGGAGGGGGTTGGGCAGAGAGATTCAGTAACAAACATAACTGCATAGAGTACAGTATGGCAGAATTTGTTTGATAATTTTGAAGGAGGATTCCTTTTAAGTGAGAGTTCTACCTGACTTCTGAAGATTTTTATGCCAGATAATTCATTTTTATGGCAGTGTTTGCCTTGAAATAACAATCCGAAGAAAGTGGAAGTGTATTGTTGCTGAAATTCTTTCAAGTGCATTGGATTTGCAGCGAAAAAAAAAGAAAAATGGAAGACCAGAAATGATTTAGGATTAGTGGTAGGCATACAAGTTACAAATGTGATGTGATTTTTTTTTTTCAGTTGCTGGATTTGCTGTAGTATCACCAGAATTAAAGCATAGGTTGAGCCAGTAGAATTGTTCAACAAGTTCAGAGAAGTTATGTTCTGGCAGGAAAGGTGTGGTGTTTTTCAAACTATAATCTGATTCAGCAGATTGGATCGTACAGTCAGTGGATCTTGTCTGATTTAAGCTGAAAGCTGTGAGAGAGGGGGATCATCCTGGGTTAACTTTTTTTGCTTTTTTTTCTTGAATTAGACTGTACTGCTGGTTGGGCAAGCTAAATGCCTATTTTTCTTTAGTATGTCAACTATTGCTGCAAGATTTCAGTAGGATTTTATTATAATGGCAATGCTGGAGGAGCAAACAAATATATATTACTTTATTTTATTGATTCACTGGGCCTATTGAATACAGGAAATAAAAAGAAATCTGCTTTCTTGATGAGCTAAAGACATAAATGAATTAATGAACACCAGCAGTTAAAATATAATTTCTTGAGCTCCCATTCCTACATATACATGCTTAATGATATCAAAGGGTAACATTAGTTTAAGGAAGTTTTTGTGGCAAGATGTATATGTATGGAATACAAAGTACTATATGTATGGGTATAGTTTCTCTAAGATTTGTTAGAGTGCCTATATAAAACTGAAAAGGAAAGATGATTGTAACAATTTTGCCTGTTTTGCTAAATGATCAGATGTTTCATGCCTGGTTTCTTTCCTAATTGTTCTATTATTTTTCCTTGTTAACTTTAGATAGAAACTATGTATTATTCCTTGCCTCAGTGTATAAAAAGTTATAGGGTGATTTTGAAGTATTAAAATTAAAATAATTTATAACATATTTTTACAATCATTTGGAAAAAAATAAAAGAGAAGCAGTTTGGGGGAATGAATATCTAAAATTAATTGCCTTTTCCTTTCAGCTAATTATAACTGTATGTTTTCTTATAGTCCTCTTTTAAATAAGATAAGTCTAAAAAGAGGGGTAATGGTTGCTGGAATAAAGACAGGTAGCCCTCGCTTAATGACCACTCATTCAGTGACCTTTTGAAGTTACGTCAGCACTGAATGAGTGGTGGTTATGACTGGTCCTTGAACTTCCAGCCGTCCCAGCACCTCCATGGTCACTTGATTGCTTGGCAACCAGCTCGTACTTACAATGGTTGCAGCATCCTGTGGTCATGTGATCACAATTTGTGACTTTCCCTGCCGGCTTCCCACAAACAAAGTCAATAGGGAAGCCGGCAAGAAAGATCAGAAGTTGCGCGGGTAAGTCTCCCCCACCCGTGCACCCTTCCTGAGCCTCACCGTGCTTGTGCTGTGTCTCCCCAGCCACTTGCGCACCCTCCCCCACCCGGCAGCAGTCACTTACCTGCCTGCTGGTCTGCTTGCAAGCCGCCTGGGACTTGCAACTTCCTGCTGGCTTCCCCACTGACTTTGGTTGTTGGAAGCTGGCAGGAAGTTGCAAGGAGATGCTCACTTGAGAACCCATGATCCTCAGTTAACAACGGCAAGGGGGGACTGCAAGGATTGCCTTCACTAAGCAATGTGGTCACGTGACATCACGCTTTACAACTACATCACTTAGTGATGGAAATTTCAGTCCCAATTGCTGTTGTAACTCAAGGATTGCCTGTATAGAATAGAGTAGGTAATTTGATGCCTCTTGGACATCTCCCATCTTTCCATGCCAACACTGGACGTGGCAAATATCTCTAATATAAAGATATATGCTCTAGGTGGTATTTACATGTTTAGTAATCTACAAGGTGTTGTAGGTTGTTTCAGCAAAGCATAAGTTAGAAGATATGTTTAGGTAAATAATTCAACAAATGAGTGTCCTTTACAGATGCTGTATATGTAACACAGCCACCCATGATTTGGTGCTATGAGAAAAAGGCAAATATAAACCTTGGTTTGTATATCTAGGACCAGAAGACTAGTTTGATAACTTCCAACCCTTGGTTTCAACAATCACTTTAGAGAAAGGGCAGAGAATATGCTCCTCAGGGTTTGTTTTTATAATGTCAACCAGTAGTTGGTCTTGAAATAAGTAGCAGAAATCTCTAGTGATGTTTAATATTTGAGGCAAAAACACAGCAAATTAAGTATGTTTCATATTTTAAGGAGATTGGATTATATTTGGATCCAAGTGCTGAATTTTGTAAATTGGAAGTATTTTGTTTAACCATGGATGAAATGTTTTCTAAGTAGTAATAGGGGAGTGATATGGCCAGGAACATCAAAGACTTTAATGTATTTGTACTGTGTTTATCTTCAAATGGAGTAGAGATATAGTTTAAAAATCTAGTAATATTGCAAAACATATTTATGCATTAATTTGACTTTCTGTGCAAAGTATGAGCTGCCTCAGTGAAAAGTATTTTTGAGATTTATATGAAACTTTTCTAATATTTGTGTTGGTCATTTCATCCGTGATGATTTAACAACATACTGGAACACTACCATGGATCAAATACTACTTGCATATATTTATACTACAGGTTTGTGAATGATATTAGGGGAACATCTACTGTATGCTGTCTATATTTCAGAGAAAACATAGGATATAAATGCAACATATAAACTAATGGTGTGGTAATTAGTAAGTACTGTACTCTCTGATCATGTTGTATGAGAAAATTGGAATAGCTTACTATGAGCAAGTAGGGGATTGTTTTTATGTTAATGCCAGGGAGTTTTTTTATTGGATAAATTTAGATAATTATGAGAATATGCTGCTGGAGTTGTTTTGAAGGGAATGAGTCACCTCAAATGGTGGTTAAGGTTTCCATAGAAACTGAGGATATTGCTAAAGACAGATGGTTGGTTGCAGTTTAAGCATGTTTCTAGCATTAGCTAATAATTCAAAATGTCCTGCTTTTTGTCCCCTTTGCAGCTACTCCACTCCTTGAGAGAGGAGCAAACCATAGCTGAGGTTAACTTTGCAGATTTGCCAGGCCATTAATACTTCCTGCCAATACAGTATATTGTATTTTGTTTGGTTGTAGACTTCCTGCACAATAATTTTACAGCCATCTGAAGTGTAAGGACAATGATAGACTACACATTTTGATACAAATATAATATATATTAGTATATATTAGCTGTATAATATATAGCAAATTCCCTTCACTGCCCTGAAGGATTCAGTGAAATTATGGCATAATGCTGAGGCATGCTTTAACACGTGGTGGTATTTTTGCTGCTGATGTCTTTATGGAACTGATAACGTTAATTTCTGATATTAGATATAGTCCTGCTTTGATCCATTGTTTTTTAAAAAATATTTTACTTCAGAGTTGATATATTGTTTGTATTGTTTTTAAGGATCCTCTAACACTTTTAATATCGTGATAGATGGGTTATCTTCCTCTGCCTCTTGAGTTGGATAATTTCCCTCTCTAGTAGCCTCACATATACAGTTATTAACTGTAAATTGGTTGTGGTGCTGACTGTAGTCATGAATGTATTGAATGTTGTAGTGAAGATCGAAAATGCAGAAATTATTTCCAAGGTCAAGGGAATTATAATTCCTCATGGTGAAGGTCCTTAACTATTGAACTAATAACTGGACATTCAAATTCTACACTTCTTCATTGTATGCTTTTCTTATAAAATATTGCCCTAGAATCTAATCTATTTGCTATAATGGTAGGAATGCAGAATGTGTCTCAGGTTTTTGTCTCTAGTGATATGAAGATTTCTTTTATGACTATGTCATAAAAGCTTGATTGGCCAGTATAGGAAATGATAAACCCATCTCCCATTGGACTTAGATCCACAATATCAAACCACAGTGTTGGTTCATTAGATTTTGTCTAGGGGTATGTAAAGCATTTCAGTTTTATTTATTGACAAATTATTTATTTATTTATTTATTTATTAATAGGTGTATTTATGTGCTACCCACTAAGTGGATTACAATATACAATCTAAAAAAATGAAACAATTAACATGGAAACCCATTATTATCTAATTGAAATGTTCCTGACTAAATGGTCTTTGCATTGCATTGAATCTTTGCAAGACAGAATTACTATTGGGACAAAATCCTCTGATTCATTTGATGCTCTATCTATTGCTCTAAATGAGGTCACACTGCTTCTAAAGGAGCTGGTACACAGTTTGGAGGTTCTTCTGGCTTCACAACTGTTCTAGAGAACAGTCAAAAAGATAGGGTGGAGGCAAACGTGGTCTCTAGGATATGCCATTCCATGGAGAGGGGGCTGTCTCTGGGTCCCACCTCCACTGATCTCCTGAAAAGTGGATACACAAAACATCATATCTGGCTTAGATTGTGTAGGCCAGGCAGATTCTACTGAGAGGAGATGGTTCTGGAGGTAACAAGGGCCCAAGCTTTATGGGTAACTATCAGCACCTTGAATTAGAAACTTAATGGCAACAAATGCTGGTCTCACAAAATAAATGTTATTCTGTTGAACTGGCTAGTGCTGGGCATTCTGTGACAATTGCATTTCCAAATTGTGTTCAAGAACACCTCATGTAAAATGAATTACAGTAATCTAGATGAGTATCTAGATGAGAGGTGACAAGGGCATGTCACTTCTTCAGTGCCTCCTGGTACAATGAAGGAGCACAACTGAAGCTGGCCATAGGCTTTCCTGGCTTCGGTTTCTACTTGCAGTTCCAGCAGGAGTTGTGAAGCCAGAAGAACCCCCAAACTGTGTACTAGCTCCTTTAGAAACAGTGTGACCTCATTTAGATAAATAGATAGAGCATCAAATGAATCAGAAGATTTTGTCCCAATAGTAATTCTGTCTTACAAAGATTCAATCTTAGTCTATTTCGCTATACCCAGTCCCTCACAGCCTACTGACACCAGGTTTAGATTTCCACAGCAACTCCTGCTTGGCCTGAGCTAGGTATTAAAGCTTTGTATCATCAAACCCCAAACCAATAGATTATCTCCCCCAATAGTTTCATGTAGATGTTAAACAGATGGGAGAGAGGCTGAGCCCTGGGGATCCCATATTCTAGTTTGAAACAGTTGTTTCAAATGCAAAATTGCTGTTTTGACCTGCACACCTAAATAAGGTACTTCACTAAATAATTTGCACAGGTCTAAGAGGTATAATCTATTGCCTTTCCCTGCCACTTTTGTTATGACGGGAAAGCAATTATATTGGCACAGGAGGGATAATGGAAAGAAATGCAACTGCAATCCCAACATTGTTATCTCTACTCCCCTCTCAAGTTACCGTATTTTTCCGACTATAAGACAATACTTTTTTCTAAAATCCTTACCCTAAAAATTGAAGGGCGTCTTATTCAAGGAAGTCAGCCGAAGAGAGAACCGCCCGATTGCAAAACTGCCCATACTTTGTTTCTGCAGACAGGCTTCCTCCTATTGCTAGCCTCCAATCACAAGTGAAATAGCTTGTCTCCCAAACAGACTTCCTCCAATCACGAGCCTTATGTAACTGACGTCAGCTGATGCTGAACAAACCAATTAGAGGAAGGCTGTTTGCAGAGAGAAGCTGTCAGCAGTTTCCTCGTGCTTGAATGTAATCAGGTATGCAAGAGTATGGAAATAGAGCTGCAGAGAGACCATTTGGACCTCCTCCCACCGAGTGTATCAGGTAAATGTTAACTAATTACTAAATAAAAATGTGTTCTGCACTATCTTTAAAATATTGATTTCTTAATTTTGGGTTGGAAAAGTGGGGGTCGTCTTGTACATGGGGGCGTCTTATTGACGGAAAAATACGGTAGATATGAATGAAAGGTCTGTCACATCTATGACTAAATTTAAAGGAGGAAACTGGGAAACGCCAGTGAAAATTGTGAGGTGTTTCTTTGCTGATCTGTGAATTTCTGATGCTTCTTTTCAGATAATCTGTTGAGCATTGAAGCATGGAGCAATACCCAGATTTACAAGAAGACCTGAGTCTGGAAGACACTAGTGAATCTCTCAATCAGCTCAAATTGGCTTCCCTAGATGATAAAAATTGGCCATCGGATGAAGAGCCTGTTTTCCCAAAGTCAGGTAAGTGTTTCTGTTAATAAAACAATGGCAGGGGGTGGCAGCCACGTTTTAAGGAATCCATACTCTGAAAATATTGCCCGTCTGCAACTTGTTAAAGTAATTGTGTCTTTCTCTGTGAGTCCCCAGTTGTCCTCCATAGCTGTAGCACAGTCCCAGGAAAAGATTGCCGGCTAGTGAGCCTTACATACTCTGAAGCACTTGTCTACCTTTGAATTCAAAATGTTGCACAACCCTGTTCTGCAGCATTAATCTTCGATTCCTTTAAGATATTGCAGGAGAGTTTGCTTGGTATCCTGAATCTAAATTGCAATGCAGAACTGATATGTCCATCAGCAGATAAGAACTGGAATACCACTGGCTGTATATAGCAAAGAAATACCTGTTCAGTATAGATATCAGTGCAGTTGATTATAGCTGATGAATTTGGAATTTGTGGTAGAAGATTTTAAGTCTTTTATTTCCTCCCATTAATAGTGTCTACATAAAGCAGATAAACTGGTAAATATGCTTGAACAATTAGTCTTAATGCATGCACTTGTCTGTTTTGAAATACCAAATGAACAAAATAAATGTTATTCATCTGTACCACACGACACCTGAATAAAGGTGTAGAGGTACAGAGAAATGAATCGGTGCTGTCATACTGATGATGCACATATTCATTTCTCTGTACATCTGGGCCCTTATTTAGGTAAGTTTCACTTTAAGTTATATTTTTTCCTTTTTTTAATTTGCACATGTATAGATGATACCAAGAGCTCCCCTGATTCTGTCACACACCTGCGGTGGGATGATCCATACTATGACATTGCTAGGCACCAGATTGTGGAAGTAGCAGGTAATATTTTGTTATAGTATAATGATTTGAAATAATAAAAAAATAATCTTTTTGTAACAACTGGCAATGGTCAAATAATAATTCTGTTCTCATAAAAGTTTCTCTTGATACCTTCTCTAGGAAATAATTGAAACTTGCAAAGAATGGAAGTAATTTAAATTATTTAAGAGCACAGGTTGCAATCCAAAATCTTTGATAGTGCTTTGATGATCTGTCATAAAAAGCAATACCTCCCTCAAACTGACCTGCTGACTAAATGAATATATCCATGTTGTTTTCTTGACAACAATAGAGAACTGGTTTGCTATTGCCTATTTCCAGGATATTTCTTTAACTTCCCTTTCAGTTCTCAGAGCTTGGATTTTCTGGTGAACTCCCAGCCTTAAAATTGCTTTTTGACATTTCTACATTATTTCTCATAACTATATAATAGAAATAATTTCCAGCAGGATAGTTGTTTAAAAAACTAAAATGAGAACAGCAGTACCAAAAAGTTATAGAAATTATTATAGAAGATAGTTTCAAAATGATTTAATATATTTTGACCTTTGTGGCTTTTTGCAGGATTTTTTCCTCTTTTCCTTCTTTTTGAAGGAAGAGAAGTTTTCTCTCATTCATTGTGGCAGAGGGACAGTGACCTCTTCCTTATTACTGGAAAAGGCCCTTTGGAAGCAGCAGTTAGATGAAATCTGCTTTCAGCTGACTTTTTAAAATAAACACCAGAATATGTTGGTGTTTTGAGGGGTTTACTAATTTCATATTTTTATATAACATTTACCAGACAATTATTGTTAGAGGTGATTTGATCAAAATTTCCATATATTCCTAATTTTTCTGAGCCATAGCAAGCATTTTAATTCTCAGACTAAATCATTGCTTACCCAGGTTATATGCCTAGTTTCCCTGTGGATCATCTGAAAATAAAGAGCCAAAATCCTGGCTCTGTAGACTTGCAAAGAAACAGTTAAGCCCTTTGCTGTTTCACTGATAGCTAGACTACAGAGCTGACATTTCTGTTTTCTGCTATGTAGCTGCTTTACATATAGTTCTAAATTCAGTAATTGTCTGAATTGCATGCAGACATGATTGTCTAATGAGAAGAATGTGATATGTTAATGATTATTGGGAAAGATGTCCTGAAATTGAAAGACTGGACATTGTTTTCTACCTGTACTTAGCATTAATACTAACCATAATGCCAAATGTTGCATACATGCTAGCAGATTCTCCTAGTGATTAAGGAACAGAAATGAAGACTGGGTTATTTCTAGAAAGTAAATGATAAATAAGGAGGAAATGTCAGATATGTGGATAAATGCAATGCTATGATATCTCTGGATAGCTTTTGGACACATCTGCATAGAGTTCTTCTTTGTTAGTCATAATTGTTTTGAATTTTCAAACTACAATTGTCTAGAGCTTCTCTGTCCATTAGGCACTTTGAAATCATAGAATAATTCAAGGAATGCTCCAGAGAAAAATATATTTAAATAGCTTTTATGTATAGTTTTATAGTGTCTGTTTCTGAGAGATCTTCAGCATGGGAGGTATCTTCTTTCTCTATGCAAATATGATTGGGATGCCTTTCTGTTCTCTGGGATAGTAACTAGATATTGAACAATTCCATGAAACAAAGGTTTCCACTGTTAAGTTATTAGATGGATCTAAACAAAAGATAACTATTGTACACATTGTGTTCAAACACATAAGAATAGCTCTATTGCTGACATCCTCAGATTTCTACCATTTGACAGAATGCATGAATGAGGTACAGTGAAACACTGATATGTTCCAGAAACACTGTGCATATATATATTGTAGGAAGTTAAGGATGTTCATATATTCTGTGCTACTAATATAATGTAATTATTTCTTAGTTCATGTTAATTTTATTTTATTTCTCTGTACTATCTGTTTTCCATTGTAAATAGCATATTGTAGTTCAGAAGGAGATTCGTTTATTGTCTGTCCGTCCGTCCATCCATCCATCCATCCATCTATGGAGCAGGTGCAAGTCAAGAATACTTTTAAATAAATCCGTGCTCTGCATGTAATCTCATTTCTTTGTTTTCTGGAAACTTATTTATTTATTAAATTTATATGTGCCTGACCTCCAGTAACTCTTTTCACAAGTAAAAAACATTCTAATACTACAAATGTCCATTGATTTTAGTAAATCTGCTTTGGTTTATTAAAAAAAGAAAAACTGGACTGTATTGAATGTTCGTTCAACTCACTTTTCTCCTGCCTTTTTCATTTACTATATATACAAAAACCTTTTCAGAGATTCAGGATAGGGCCTCCTAAAAGTCAGGCTGTGTACAGTATGTAGAATTTCACAGAAAGGCAAACTGTTAATGCTAAAAGACAAATAACTTGTCCAGTACCAATAGGAGAGAATATATGTAGCTCAGGGTTGAACGGGAATCCTTGGGGTTCTCTGAGCTTGGTTGTTTTCTTGCAGACATTTCATTACCCGGCTAAGTAACATTTTCAGTGCTAGAAGGGAGTGCGGTTTGCTCTCTGTTTATGTATAGTAGCTTGCCCTCCAAAACATCTTAAGTACAAGCCCTCTAAAACATCTTAAGTAAACCAAAAGACCCAGTAGCCCAAGAAGAAAAAACAGGAGTCATCTACAACATACAGTGTAAGGACTGTAACAACCGCTATATAGGACAAACAGAAGGCTAGCAGAGCACATCCATGAACACCAATCAGCAGTCAGAAGACATGATGAAAACTCCTTAATCTTGCAACACATGGACAGATTTAACCATAGTTTCAACTGTCAGTATCTTAGACCAAGCTAAATCCAAAAATGCGAGGGAGTTCCTGGAAGCTTGGTATTCAGACAAGTCAGCCATCAACAGGCACATAGAGATAAACAACATCTACACACTATTCAAAAGAGACAATAAAAAGGAAACAAAAAGACCAGAACACCTCCTCGCCAGTAATCAACACTAAGATAAGCAGAGATTAACACCAGGATTAACACCAGATAAACAACCAAGCAGTAAACAACAGCCTAATCAAGGAACTACCAGGGAGAAAACAACACCCCCCCCAACACTGACAGGGCAAGTTACTGTATATAAACAGAGAGCAAACCCCACTCCCTTCTAGCACTGAGGATGTTACCTAGCTGGGTAATGAAACGTCTGCAAGAAAACAACCAAGCTCAGAGAACCCCAGGGACTTTACAACTTGTCCAGTATTATGAACTGATGGAGTTGAAATGGGATTACAATTATGTATTTATTTGTTTGTTTGATTTATATAGCTGCCCATCTCACATATGTGATTCTGGGTGGCTCACAAGGTTAAAACACAAAAAACAATACAAAAAATGATAAAAACCATATTACAAAAATCATTAAAACAATAAAAACTATTAAAACCATTAAAAAATCTGTGATAGTGCATTCCAACTTCCTAGCAATATACAGTAACCATTTATTAGGTTCCACACCACCACTACTGGATCCTCAGGCAAGATGGCAAAGTCAGGTTTTCAGGCCCTTCCTAAAGGCCAGAACTGTATGCACCAATCTAAGTTCTGGAATGATGTTCCAAAGGGTGGGTGCAACGGCAGAGAAGGCTCTCTTTCTGGGTCCCGTCAGATAACATTCCTTAGTAGATAGAACCCGTAACATGACTCTCCTGCCAGATCTGATGGGAGGTTACCGGGGAGAGGTGGTCCCTCAAATTAAATTTGCTGGGTAAGCACATTAAATTTAAATAAGACCAAACTAATAACAACAAATACAGCAACCAGCCTTAGAACTGACAATGAAGACAAAGTAGTGGTTATCTTCTGCGTTTTAGGATTAACTATCAACAATAAAGGAACCAGCAAGAAATATACCACAGACTAGCACTAGGTAGAGTAGCCATGAAGGCCTTGAAAAAGATATTCAGGTGCTATGATGTGTCTGTATATACCAAGATCAGAATCGTGCAGGCAATTGTATTCTCTGTGATACTCTATGGAAGCAGAAGTTGGACTTTGAAGAAGCAGGATAGAGAGAGTATTGACACTTTTGAACTTTGGTGTTGGAGAAGTCTCCTAAGAATACCATGTATAGTTAAGAAAACAAACAAGTGGATTATAGAACGAATCATTCTTGAATTTTCTCTCAAGGCACAAATGACCAGGCTTACCTTATTTTAGACACATTGTAGGAAGATCCAGCTCCATTGAGATGTCACAATGCTGGGAATTATGTAAATAAAGACAAGAGGATGACCATCAGCATGTTGGACAAACTTGATTATGGGTGCATCATTTGGTGACCTGAAAGGCCAGGTTGGGAACAAATCATGCTGGAAATTGTGATTAAGTGTTGACACTGACTTGATGGCATGTAATTAAAGAGTTGAAAACTGAACCTCAAAACTTACTTTTCATTTTACAGTTCCTTAATTCAATAGAGCACTATGCCATAGAAAGACAAACTAGTAATAATACAAATAAAAAGCCCATAGAGTACTTTCTCATTTAGGATAACATACCAATTTTGTCTTATTTAACTCTCTAACTAACCATTTTACCCCTCTGTTTTAGAATACATTCTCAACCTAACTCATGCACACTCAAATTCCTTTCTTTTCCTTTCTCTCTGGTTGCCTTATAGGCTCCCTAATGCTGTCAGTACTTCCCTTTGCCCATTTCTTTTGAACTTTTTTCGTTTATTTTTATTTTACTACTATAATTTAAAAAGAACTATAAAAATGAAATAATCCACAAAATAACAAAACATTATATATATAAAAAACACCCTCCTCCAAGAAACTAAAAGAAATGAGTTTAAGATAAACATTTTAAGAAATCTCCATATATTGCTACAGATATATAATGGCAACTAATTTTCTAAACAGATTAAACCTTGTCTATACAAAATCATCATAATCAGCCTTTCTATTGTTCTGATAAAAACCCAATTCAAAGGCTAAAAGTGAACATTCTTTCATCCAGGAGTTTAGTTCTGAAGTAATATTGCTTTCTAACAAAGCAAAAACATTTTCTTGTCTATGCTTCAGCTAAACAAGAAACAAAACAACTAGATCTGGACTAAAAGAAGAACCATAACCCTGCCAAGATATTAGGGGTGGCAATTAATAATTTTCCAATTATGCCCATAATGGTTTTTTTAAAAATACCACCTGAATTCTCAAAAGAAACCAGTCAAAGTAGTCCTACAATATAATTAAAAATCCAATAAATTATGCCCCCCTTCATATGGAAGTAATTATTTAGCTAAAGCTGGGGGCGGGAGGGAGTATCCCACAAAAACCTTTTCAATAGCTTATGATTTGCTTTAAATTTCTAAGAGGAATTAAGATAGGGATTCATTCATGTGTGTTTGTGTGTACAAAGTAATATATACAGTGGGAATCAGTGTAGTGTAGTGATTAAGGTACTGGGCTAGGAGTAGGAAGACTGAGATTATAGTCCTCCCTTAGGTTTGCTGGGTGTCTTTGGCCCAGTCACTCTCTCTTAGCCATATGGGAAGTCAAAAAATGTATACTGCACCTAACAACCTGCACTGGACCAGTGTGATAAATTGTGATCCATACCCTCTAATGAAGAGGTCTTCATCCTGCAGGGAATTGGTTCAGGCTAATATAAAACAATCTAGATACTACATTCATCTTAACATTTATTTTTCCCAATAAATCCTTTGGAATGTTCAACCAACTATTATGTCAATGTGAATCTGAGTTAAACAGTTTATAGTGTTTAAGTCAACAAAGAGGTTTTCCAAGAATACTTAAAGGAATTCATACAGTAAATAAAATCTGATCTGTTACAGATTTCATCAGATACCCTAGATCCAATTGGATATATATTATACTTACTCCAGTTGAGTGAATAACCTGGCAGTTTACCAAACTGCTAAATAATTTCCACATATTTAGGGAAAGTACTATAATTGCCAGTAAGACCCAAAATATCATTAAGATATTAAAAACAGTTTATGCTCACCTTAGTCATTTTTATACCCCAAACCTCTTTTCGTGGTCTTATAAAATAGGCCAGTGATTCTAATACTGAATTAAATATGAGAGGAATTAAAGGATATTCATATTGAGTTCCACAAGCCATCTTAATAGATGAAGTAATTCCATTTATTATTGGCCTATCTGA
Source organism: Liasis olivaceus (assembly GCA_030867105.1). Lineage (NCBI taxonomy): Eukaryota > Metazoa > Chordata > Lepidosauria > Squamata > Pythonidae > Liasis > Liasis olivaceus. The sequence goes on from CM061349.1 coordinate 70,071,776, forward strand.
TGGAGTAAGATACCACATCCAACTGATAAAAACAGAAGGAAATCTATCTCAGTTCCAAAAATTTAATCTGCGTTATATCTAATGTTTTGTCTGCATCCAACAAAGCCATAACTGCTGATCTAGTTTCTCTAACTGCATTTCTAAAATATCAGTTAGTAGTGTGACAATGGTTTTTCTCACACCTTGTTGATTTACATACTTTATCATTACATTGGGTCAGCCCTATGTTTTTCTTTGGTCCTCCTTAGTTCTCTCTCAGTTTCATATTCTAATATATTTTCTCTTATTGGGCAGTGGAATCAGTTGTCATTTTTTATGGAAAAGATCTGACTACAAGTACTTCCCATTGTCTCTAGCTTCCCAGTGTCTTCCCAGGGGCATTCTGAAGCATAATGAAGGCAGATCGTTGGTGGCCAATGTTTGATTTTTTGGTCACTTTCCCTAGGATATATTCAGTTGTGAAATTTAATTAACTAAAGGTCAGCTATATATAAATAAATCATGAAGGCATTTAATAAATGTAAAGGAGAACTGTGCACAAATGCACATTGCTCAATTTTGCCATAAGGTTACATTAAAACAAGTTAAAATAAAATAAAACCACAAAAATTGTTAATTTGTCATTTGGGCACTTTGTATAGAAATAGTCAAGTATTTTCAAGAATCCTGCTAAATTAGGAAAGATGGCATAGAGGCTTTGCACTTGGTACAATCAGCTTTGATTTTGAAATAGAAAGGGAACATTAAAACTTTATTTACATTTGATACCAATTCCCCTTTTAGCTCCCAGTATTCAGCCTCGATGTCTGGTCACCACTTTGTCCTGGTTTCTGGCTGGTGCTGTCAAATGCGAGATCATTGTGTACCACTCCTGTCATCTATGACCTTACTGAGAATGAGGAAACTGACTTGGCACGTATAACTGAAACTTGGGTGGGCTTGGAGGGTGATGTCCCCCACTTGGGTTTCAGGTTTTACACCTCTCACATTCCCAGGCATGGGGCTGGGGAGGGTGGCAGTTGTCATCTGGGAAGCCCTAACAGCTTTCAGAAGCTTTGTGTTGCAAATAACTGGATTTTAGATCCTGTCATTGAAGCTGAACTGTAGGGAACAATTGGTTTTTGCTGCTATACCAGTCTCTGTGCTGTACAGCAACATCCTTCTTTGAGCTACTTGATTCCATCACTGAGCTGACCATGAAGTATCCAAGACTGATAGTTCTGGGAGACTTTAAATTGACCTCATGTGGTTCAGGAGTTCATGCCCACCATGGCAACCATGGACCTGACCCAAGTTATTGAGCTCCCCACACACACAGATGGTCACACACTAGAATTGGTTTTTATTTCAGGACAGTTGGAATATTATCCGAAGGTGAAGGATATTTCTGCGAGTCCTTTCTTATGGCCAGATCACTCTCTGATTGCTTTTCTCTGGTAATGTTTCCCTCCCCCCATCCCACCCCTGTAGGGAGGTAGGGCCAATTTTATTGGTCTGGCCTAAGAGGAGCCAGATGGGTTTCAGAGAGAGCTTGAGATTTTCCTAGGTTTTTGATAGGCAAATTGACTGAGGCTTGATATCTGCTTGGAATGGTTGTGTAACAAGGGCTTGAATTAGATTGGTCCTACGTAGACTCTCTCTGTCAATCTCATAGGGTTCCCTGGTTTTCTGAGGAGCTTTGGGAGATGAGACAACAGAAAAGATACCTAGAGTGTCATTGGAAAAAGACAAAGAGTGAACCCGACCAAGTCTAAGAGCCCATTTTAGGGATTACATTGTAGCACTAAGAGCTGCAAAACATAGTAATTTTTATACTCTTATCTGCAGATAGCTGGCTGGTAGCCATATTTAAGGTGACCCATTCCGTGTTGGGAAGAGACAGGTCACAGGAATATCTACAGAGTTACTGTAGGGATTATTCTAGGCATCTGGTGGATAAAGTTGCTTGGATCTGCTCTGAATTAGACTCCAACTGGCCAGATCCTGTTGAGATGACAGAGGCACTGTCTTGACCTGTTACCTGGAAAGTATTTGATGCTGTGACTTCTGGGGAAGTGGACAGAATCCTCACAGCTGTCAGTCTGGCCACTTGTTTGTTAGATCCATGCCCGCTTGATTGGTAAAGGCCTCCCAGGGGAAGATGTGTTTTTGGATCCATGTGGGATAAATTCTTCCTTGAGAAAGGGGTGTTTCTGTCTGCCTTCAATGTGGTGGTGGTGCACACCCTAATCAAGAAGCCATCACTGAACCCAGCAGTTCTCAATAATTTTCATCCAATTTAAGCAAGAATGGTTTCCATACCTAAAACACATCATGCAGCATGGTAAATGTAACTACTTATAGTCTGGCTTTTAAGGGGGCCTGAATGTCCACAAATATCACAAATTAGTAAATGTATATAAAGGGAGGAGGGTCAGAAACCAATAGTTCTTTTTATTATTATTATTATTATTTTCTTTTTTTCTTTCTTTGTTTCTACTTTTTAGATATTTTAACTTTTGTTAAATTTGCTTAGTCTACCTTTTTTTTCCTTTTATCAACATATTATATAGATAGATAATACAGTGGAGATTTTAATATTAAGTAATTAGCTTAAGATCAAAACCATTATTATATAAATCATACCCTGATGTGAGTTGCAGTGGTTCTTTTTTTAATGTTATCTTTAATTTTGGATGAAAAAGCCAAATAATTTTATGCTTGTAATGTTGGCATCCTAAATTGTAATTAATACTGATAGAATTTTTTCTTTCCTTGCTCTATTTTTAATACTTTAAGCTATTTAAATAATAGAATGTTAATAATCTCTAATCTCTAATCATATAAACATCACTGTATTGAAACAATACAATGTATCAAGATTTATAACAATGCAATAAAAAGGGGGAACAAACAAATTTCATCCAGTCTCCAACCTTCCCTTTTTGGGTAAGGTTGTTGAGAAGGTGGTCAGATTACAGTTCCACAGGGCCCTGGAAGAAGTAGATTGTCTGGACTCATTTCAATCAAGTTTCAGGCTGGGGCATAGTACAGAGACAGTATTGATGGCACTTGTTGATAAGTTTTGGTGGAGCTGGGATACTGGTGCAACCATCCTGGTTATTTTTGACTTCTCAACAACTTTTGATAGAATTGATCACGGTATTCTTCTTCATTGGCTATGGGGTTTGGGAGTGGAAGAACTGGAGTTGCGGTGGTTCTTCTTTCTCCATGGCCAGAAAACATTGATTGGCTGAGCAGTAATTTATATTTTAGTTTCCTGGTTAAATTAAAACTGTTCTGTATGAATAGTTCCAATAGTGGAAAGGAGATGGTGGAAGCAAGAGAGAGAGAGGTTACATTGCCTATAAAATTCACCTGGTCTTTGACGGTGGAAATGTAAGACAATATAAACTACATAAAGACAAATTTTGAACTGCACACAAAACTTTGGAAGCAATTTGGTTAGAGATAAAGATGGTGACAGAAAATGAGGATACAGAATTCTCTACTTAGAGATCCTTAGAAAGGATTTGAATCTTTTACTGAGAATCTCTTGAAAGACACATCTGGTGCTAGCCTTGTCATTTGTAGTACATTCAACTTATAAATTTAAAAGAATCCAGGAATTTATAGGTAGCAGAGAGTCACTAAACGTAACCACAGACAACTTAATTTTGGCCCCAGTTCTCAGGCAGGTGGTTACCTAAAATTAGAAATATTCTTGTTTGATGAGCTCATATTCTGTATTTGCATAGAGCACCATTGCATAGTCTGCAAGGACCATTCTCTGAGGTCAGGATTGAGTTGCTACAGAACAACTAAGTGGCAAGTTAGAGGCAATTAAGGAAGAGGTCAGAGCAAGGAAGTAAATATAAAATATCAGACTGAAGTGTGGCTGAGATAGTGAGCTGTGATAAAACAAGGAAGTTGTAATTCAAAGGATATGCACTCTTTTCAGCATACACAACAGTATATTTCAGCAATAATTTTTAGAACCCCTAGAGCCCTGCAGTTTTATTGGGCTTCAACTCCCATGCTTCTCAGCCAGTGTGGCTCACACATATCTGGAGGATACTAGATTGGAGAACACTACTTTAGAACTTTTTCTTGGAGTGTTAGTCTCTTCTTCCAAGAATAGCATGCTTGTTTGTTTGTTTTTGGTACCTTGCAACTAGTTTCTGCTATGCTGTGTGTATCAGCTTTCTTGGATATTAATGTGATAATGGGAGATTTGTTATTCCTGAATAGATGTTGGTTACACGAAATTAAAAAAACTGAGATTGCTGCGTATGTGATCAGTTACCCTGCATTTCAAAATATGCAAGGGAAGTGAAAATAGTGGTGGATTCTTTGAGTTATATGTTTTATCTACAGTATCCTGTAGGAATATCTTGAGTTTAACATAGGAATATCTTGAGTTTAAACTTGTTTTCAGTTCATGTTTTTTAAGTGAAATTCAGTGACTGAAAGAAGTCAGACTTTGTGAGACATTCCAAGAGCATCTTTATGTTAAATAAGTTTTGTAGTCTGAAAAAGCCAGACTTTATTGTGTCAGCCAGAAATATGGTGTTTCCCTCTAGTATACAAAAAAGTGGAATGCAACAAGTGTTTATTTTGATTTGGAGAGTCTGGAAAATGGTATTATCTCCTAGATTTATCAAGGAACAGTAATCTATTTTTTTTAAAGACAGTAGCAACAGGAAACAAACAGGAACATTTTGATACTCTGTGTGTCTTTGTGCTTGCATGTAGATTTTATTCCAGCCTTTCTCATCAGTCCAAGTAGTTAGTTTGGCCAAAAGGACTTGTTCTTTTAGCATAATTTAACTTTGTTTCTATTCCTCCAGGGCAGGGTGTACTTGATGGGGCCCAGCCAGGTAGGTAAAGTGCCTAGTCTTCTTGTCATTGGCATTTAAGATCATAGTATTCTTTAGCATGACTGTGGCCTGTGGCTGGGTTATCTCAAGGAAGCCCAAATTCTGTGAAGCTGAGGGCTGCATCCCAGACCTCAAAGTTCACTTGTTGTGCATTATGCCAAGTAGATTGCAGCCATGCTTTTCTTCTCAACTGGTGATACAGCCATTTTGGTCATGCTACTTTCATAATCTCTCTAAACTGAATATGGGACTTTGAAATTTCCTGGCAGAACTCTGCAGTGGACATCAGCTGGTGGGCTTATGTTGGGTGTTTCTATTCTCATCTGTTAACTTCTTTTTTCTTGGATGGTGATGAGCACTCTACCCATTAGGAAATAGGTACTGCTAACTTTCCCATTCTGAAACTTTTTGTGGGGACAGTTTCTTCTGTAATTAAAATTTCTTTAATTTACCATTTCTTGTAATTTGAAATTCTGGAGGAAGAGATAGTACCTATTTGATTTTTGCTGTGACATCACTAAATTTATCAAAACTGATTCCTGAAATCTAGAAAATTTGCAGTTTTTTAATCCTCTGTGCTTTGGCACTACCTTGAGCACTTTCTTTTAGAACCACCAATGTGAATGCTATGATTGCTACGTTCTTCCAAATCTACTTCAGATCTGTTTATTCCATGCCTTTCCATTTTTATCATCTCTTCCTGTAAATAGTCATAGGTTTACATTTCTTGAAGATTATATCTTCAATGTTTGTGGGGATATGTTTATTTTCACCTGTTTATACAGACTTGGTTGGTTGATTGATACAATTTTGAAAAATTGGCAATTACCATTTTAAAATTTGTAAATGTAGCCATTACCTCTTCTTTTCTTAAGGCATATTTATGTTTTGGAAAGCAGAATGAAAGACACTGTCATCGAGAAGGGCAGAAAAGAAAGCTCCCTGAGCTGTTAAATATTTTGCCTATTTCTAATCTTGTTCATCTTTAGCCTAACAATACTCTCATACCTGCATTACCTAGGTGCAGTTAGTCCCCAGTTTGAGTTCCGTTCCCAAGGTCTGTCCTTAAGTCAAATTTGTATGTAAGCTGGAACAGTATTATTGTATAATACTGTATAAGTAGTAAATGTGTAATTAACTCGAACCATTGTGTATTTAACTCGAACCAATGTTTATTTAACTTGGATTTTGCTACGATAGGCTCCATTCTTAACAATGGGTTGTCCTTAAACTGGGCGTTCTTAACCCGGGGCCTACCTATATAGCAACACACTGGCTTCTCAAGTTTGCTAGTGGTGAGCTTCCTAGTTGCCATTGCTTAGAATTTTTTGTTTATCAGTTACAACCAAGTTCATTTCAGTATCCTATTTTTAGCATTATTTTGTCAGCTAGACTGTGCATTAAAAGGAGGAAGAACAATTTTTATTGTGGTTCTTGTAACAATACAGCCATCAGTGTTGATCAAGTCATTCCCGCATTCTGAAATTTCCTTTGAGGAAATGCTTTTTAAATAATATGTTGCTTCTATACTCATTTAGGCTTTTATTCATGGAAAGAACCTCAGCTTGAGAAGTATGGCTGACTTGGTAACTAAAGAACTTTTAGAAGAAAAAAAAAGGCTTATAGTGTACTTTAAACAATATAATGTGTGCCCAGGAAGAGCTTCCATGTCAAAAATAATTTTAAAATTGCCATCTGTATTGTAACCTGATATATTTTACACTTTTTTGCTGTATGATAGCATAACATATCTGATTGCTAAGCTTGGTCTTCAGTTAAAAAGGAGTTTTCACTGTAGATTTGCATAGAAACTGGGCTGTGTGATTCAGAGTGGTTCACATATTATAAAAAAACTTTATTTGACATTGGCTTTGTTGCTTGAATTTTAAGTATCCTGGACAATTTTGAAATAACTCATAGCCCTAGAAACATTTCAGTTTACTTGAAGATAGTCTGAGAGAGACTGCAGGTCCATATTGTTTATCAGTGACATATTTTCTAAGTGCACAGAGGAGTTTCTGATGTGTAATGTGATATTCTTGCAATTCAACATTCAAATCAAAATTCAACTCAGTTTCATGTGGGTTTGAGCAGCTGCTTTCATGTTTATTAAAGTACACATGCTTTGGAACAATGGGAATTTAGTCCTTGTTTATTATTCATTACATATTGAATTCAATTATCAAAAATATTTCTCCCTGAGTCATACAGAAATATTTGTTAGTATTAGTGCACATATTATGGTATAATGGGTTGTCATACTTCATAAATGATAGCCATTTTTTAAAGTTTCAAAACTAAAACACAATAGTAATTAACCTGTTGACATTAGACAAGTTGGAAGTAATCAAGTTATTAGAAGGTTTCCTCCTTTGCTTTGAAAAATGTTATAGAACGCTTTGTTAGGGTAACCAGGAAGCTGTGAAAATGAGTATAATTATGCTTTGCTTTTGAACTGATCTTGATTCTTCTAAGAGTTGGGAATTGGGTTTCCTCTAAAATTAAAAGTCGAAGATGGAGATCATTGTCTATGAACAGTTTTCAAAAGATCCAGCCTTTTCTGTGTTTACTTAGTTTCCACTCTTGAATTCAAAACTCAAAATGTTGAATTTAAACTCTAATTATATATGCTGCATCCTGGTAACACAAATAGGTGGCAGCCTGGTTATCTGTTGTTGTTATTATAACAGTCTTCTATTACCATTCAGAAATGCTGCTGTAGAGCAGTAGACTATATAACTTCATCTTGCACTTAGGGATGTTTTTTGACTGTTCTATGTTTTTTACTAGCCTGTTTTGTCAGATTAGTCAACAGAGGACTAGACGATTATAGAATGTTTCCTCATTGTGAGTGGGTAGTGAAATTCCACACCAGAAGTATTAACCTGACCATATTTAAAGCCCATTATCAGTTCTCATTTCATAAATTCACATTGAAACAACCACTTTTTCAAAGAAAAATAATATTCATGCTTTGTTTCTGAAAAAAATGTATGGTTTATAAGCTAAGAAACACTGCTGTACTAGTGGTGGGACTAGTCTTTTTTGCAACTTTTTTTAAAGGAACTTTTCTCTTTGTCTATAATATACAGTATACCATCCTGCAGAACAGAGAAGTGTATCTGCCTTCATTGAAATAGATGCAAGATGAAAAAATCATAGAAGGGTTCCATTGTATTGTATTAGCTGCAAAACGATGTTATCCCAGTAAACTATTAAGAGCATCTGCAATCTACTCCAGTGCATACATTGGATATATGTACTCTTTCATAGTCATTTAATTTGTGGGGAACTATATGGATGTTTCTTAGGTACTTTGTTTATTTTTGGGCAACCATGGGATAAACTGTTGGATGTTGGTCTTGTGACTTGGCTGTAGCTGTGTATAATTGTTCCAGATTAGCTCTGGATTGCCGTCCTGGTTTTATGTCTCTCTTAGGTGCCATTTTGTCACAAGTGCCTTCTACCATCATGTGCTTGAATGGCAAATCCTAATGTTTGCAAAAGTACCAAAAAAAAAAAAAGAAGAAAAACCTTAGGAGGAGGGGGACTTCCAAATACAAGCTAATAAGGACAAATATTTAATAGGCATGGAATGATGCTGAACTCTGGGTAGAAGGCATAGAAAAATGGGGAATGAGGAAAATGGAATGATGGAATCATGAACAGTGAGTACTCCAACCTAGTTGCAGGTTCCATTTGTAGCTGCTATTTTGCATCCATCCTTTACATAAACAATGTTTATTTCAAATGAGTCCATATGTAGCTCTTACCTCTTATCTCATTTGGTACAATTTTCCTTTTTTTTTCCCTAATCACTTTTACATGAAACTGTCCCTTGCTTGGTCATTGTTCCAGATGTATTGTATACCTAGTATGTAGAGAGACATTCTTGTGAAGGAGTTTGCGTCATTTGAAGCTTTGCAAAGTAATGCTGCTAAACATGTATTAATTATTTTAGTATTTCTAGAAATGTGATCTAAACACAGTTAAGATGATTATAGGCCTTAGTAATATTTTGCATTGTATTTTGGTTTGTATCAGTCATAAGTGAGCTTCATTTGTCACAGGAATATATACAGTAGAAGTTGCAGATACACTTAATTAAAGAAAAAGACAAAATGCTCCTCCCCTATGAATGTGAAGTAATCATAGAGTAAAATCAACGTAATCAAAATAAAATCTGTATGGCAGGAAAATTGTATCTTCTTTAACCATTTATATACCATTATGATGATAGCTAAAACATTAAACAGCAAGAAAACGCATATAGTTTCAGCCTCCTGTGCAGAAAGGCACAGTTTTGCTCCCATAGGGGAGAATTCCTCTTTCACATGCATAGGTTTGCTTGTTTGAGAAAAGGTGATTTAGGTAGGGGCTAGTTCAAACTGAAAATTGTTGTGTTGTAGCACAGGAAAATCAGATTGTCAAACACAGTTGTTTGGGAAATAAGTAATTTCACTCAGAAGCCCAAGATCTTTAACTTTCTACAGTTTTATTATACATTGCAATAGATACATAATGGCAACTAAGTTTCTAAACAGCAGATTAAACCTTGTCTGTGCAGAATCATATTCATTGGCCTTTCTGTTGTTTTGATAAAAAACCAACTCACCTTCTTATCACCTGGAAAGATAGTGGGACCTCTGTTTCTGAAGTTTCCTCCTGGTAACAGTATTCTTTCTTTTAGTTACAGGCTGCTTACAAGGCTTCTGTTGATGATATAACTTTCATATTAGATGTAATCTGCTAGCAATGAAAAAAAGACTGGAGAAAGCTTATAATCAGATACCTATTGGTCTGTTATGTCTAAGACAGTGTTGCCACACACTTGCTTAGTCATCTGCATGATTCTGGGCTGCAAAAAAACATTAATGATTATTTTATATAATATGTATTACAAGTCAGTAGCAGAAGTTCTTGTGACTCTGCAGTCTGCTGGTTTGCTTTTCAGTTGATAGTGCTTGAGGGCAGTTTGTTATTGTATGTATTTTAGTTTGTTTGCTTTGCTTCCTAGTGGGGATTTTCCTTTTCCATTCAAAATACACAGGAACAGCAGATGCTGAGAGATTGGATGCACTGGGGAAAAAGTACAGCAAGAATACTGCCCCGTAAATTAATCAGTTACTTCTTTTCAGACTGTGTGTTGGGAATGTTTTTTTTCCTTTGCTTTGGAATTACAAATATTTGTCATGATAATGCTGTGGATGTTCCCTAAGTTGAGTTAAAGAAAGCAAATCCACATTGACTTCTCAAGGCCCAGGATTACCATTTTCTTTATCACTTTTCTTTAAAAAAAATCACTCCTCCACCTTTCACTATTAGGGCATTTGGTTCATCTCAAATGTTAGCCATCTCCAAATTGTACAGGGACTTTGTACAAGCAAATGTTATGTAGCAGTTTTTACTTCTGAGTTGAAAATGACATTGGAATATTTAAGCATATGACTAAGCTAGCTTCATTGCTTTCTTATTATGGCACTCCTTGCTTTGTGCTATATGTTGTGATATGTAGCATTTCTGTCCTAGGTGATGATAAGTATGGACGGAAAGTAATTTTGTTCAGTGCCTGCCGTATGCCTCCTAGCTATCAGCTTGATCATGTGAAGCTGTTGAGGTGAGTGTTGCTCTACCTGACTTGATCAAGCTTAATCCTTGAATTTTCCCAAACATTCAGATCTTCAGATGACAATGATTTTTGACCAAATGTTAAGGAAAAGTTATTTAAACACTCATAGTTTGCTTTTCAGCTATTCCCATCCACATTTTAGAATCCATATCTGCCTTTATATATAGAAACTAGATTGTTCTTACTTTGACTACCAGATATAAGTACTGACAGCCATGTCTCTTTCTTCAGCTATTTGAAGTATACATTGGACCAGTATGTGGAGAGTGACTACACCCTAGTATATCTGCATCATGGTCTGACCAGTGAAAATAAACCATCTCTAGGTTGGCTGCGGGATGCCTATCGGGAATTTGATCGCAAGTGAGTGGCTGTGGTTTTGGATTTTAGAAGGGTCAGGATGGTCTGGATAAGGACAAAATATGTGAACAGAAATAAAAAGAGTATGCAAAGGCTAATACAGTTTGCTAGTTTTCCTGGATGAGAGATTTAAGTTGATTCCCTGTTTTTCTTATAGCAAATCAAGTTCCTTTCAGTTAAGAAAAGAAGAGAAATGTTTTAGATAAATCATAAACCTTTATTTTTCAGATACAAAAAGAATATCAAAGCATTGTTCATTGTGCACCCAACCATGTTCATCAAGACACTGCTGATTCTTTTTAAGCCCTTGATCAGGTATGAAAACATGAAGATGCTTTGTTCTGTCATGGATGGATGTAGCGTAAAGTGGTTAGGAAGTGAAGCAATTTAATATTTTTTAAGTAGGCTTATAATAATAAGTTTTTAAAATTACATTGTGATTTTTGCCCCCTTTCCTAGAAGGAATTTGGAAGGAGCATGCATTATTCCCCCAATTTTTTTTTTTTTGCTACAAAAATGGATGAATTAGGTTGAGAGATGTGTTATATAGTATTGTGCTATTGTGCAAAAGTTTTAGGCAGGTGTGAAAAAATGTTGTAAGAATGCTTTCAAAAATATATATTGTAATTGTTTATGTTTATCAATTTACAAAATGCAAAGTGAGCAAACTGAAGAGAAATCTAAATCAAGTCAATATTTGGTGTGACTACCCTTTGGCTTCAAACTAATATCAATTCTTACATTTGCACACTTTGTACACTTGCACAAAGTCGGGGATCTTGTAGGATTAGAGTCAGGTATATGATTAACCAATTATACCAAGCAGGTGCTAATGATCATCAATTTCATATGTAGGTTGAAACATAGTCATTAACTGAAACAGAAACAGAAACAACTGTGTAGGAGCCTTAAAACTGGGTGAGGAACAGCCAAACTCTGCTACTAAAGTGAGGTTGTAGAAGACAGTTTCATGTCACAGGTCATACACCATGGCAAGACCGAGCACAGCAAGACACAAGGTAGTTAGACTGCATCAGCAAGGTCTCTCCCAAGCAGAAATTTCAAAGCAGACTGGGGTTTCAAGATGTGCTGTTCAAGCTCTTTTGAAGAAGCACAAAGAAACGGGCAACTTTGAGGACTGTAGATGCAGTGGTCAGTCAAGGAAACTTAATGCAGCAGATGGAAGACACATCATGCTTACTTCTCTTCAACATCGGAAGATGTCCAGCAGTGCCATCAGCACAGAACTGGCGGAAACCAGTGGGACCCAGGTACACCCATCTACTGTCTAGAGAAGTCTGGCCAGAAGTGGTGTTCATGGAAGAATTGCAGCCAAAAAGCCATACCTCCAACGTGGAAACAAGGCTAAGCGACTCAACTATGCACGAAAACATAGGAACTGGGGTGCAGAAAAATGGCAGCAGGTGCTCTGGACTGATGAGTCAAAATTTGAAATATTTGGCTGTAGCAGGAGGCAGTTTGTTCGCAAAAGGGCTGGAGAGCGGTACAATAATGAGTATCTGCAGGCAACAGTGAAGCATGGTGGAGGTTCCTTGCAAGTTTGGGGCTGCATTTCTGCAAATGGAGTTGGAGATTTAGTCAGGATTGATGGTGTCCTCAATGCTGAGAAATACAGGCAGATACTTATCCATCATGCCATACCATCAGGGAGGCGTGTGATTGGCCCCAAATTTATTCTGCAGCAGGACGACGACTCCAAACATACAGCCAATGTCATTAAGAACTATCTTCAGCTTAAAGAAAAACAAGGAGTCCTGGAAGTGATGGTTTGGCTCCCACAGAGCCCTGATCTCAACATCATCGAGTCTGTCTGGGATTATAGGAAGAGACAGAAGGATTTGAGGCAGCCTACATCCACAGGAGATCTGTGGTTAGTTCTCCAAGATATTTGGAACAACCTACCTGCCGAGTTCCTTCAAAAACTCTGTGCAGGTGTACCTAGAAGAATTGATGCTGTTTTGAAGGCAAAGGGTGGTCACACCAAATATTGATTTGATTTGGGTTTCTCTTCTGTTCGTTCACTTTGGATTTTGTAAATTGATAAACATAAACAATTACAATATATATTTTTGAAAGCATTCTTACTTTATAGCATTTTTTCCACACCTGCCTAAAACTTTTGCGCAGTACTGTATATTTTGGTTTCAGCAAAACATTCAATCGGGTGTCTCATGATATTTTGATTAGCAATCAAGTTTTGGCTGTTGACATGACAGTTAAGTGGCCACATAGCTGGCTCAAAAATCATACTCAGAGAGCACTCATCAATGATCCTTTATCAAACTAGATATAGGTATCAAGTGAGATGTTCCAAGGTTCAGTCCTGGGCTCTTGAATATTTTTATTTGTGGTTTGAATGAAGAGGTGGAGATAGCGCTTATCAGATCTGTAGATGACACAATAATGGATGTGATAAAATTCAAAACAATCTTGATAGATTGAAGAATAGACTAAATGTAACAGAATGAAATTTAACAGGGGCAAATGTAAAGTTCTTCATTTAGGAAATCTAAATCAAACCCACAGCTATAGGCTGGGGAACTATGTGGCTTGGTAATAGTACTTGTAAAAAGATCTTGGAACAGCAGGTGATTGCAAAGCAAATATGAGCCAGCAGTGTGATTTGGCTGCAAACAAACTAATTAACAAACTCCCCAGTTCTGGGCACTACACTTTAAATAGGATTCAGAGAAACTAGAACAGGAACAGAGAAGAGCAATGAGACTGATCAGGGGACTGAAAACTACATTTTACAAGGAAAAATTGAAAGAACTAGATATGTTTACTCTTGAAAAAATATGCTAAGAGTATGCCAGTACTCTTCAAGTAGCTTTTTCATAGAAAAAGTTCAAGATATCTTTGTTTTCTTGTGTAAAACACAGAATAATGGGTGGAAGTTATGGAAAGCAGATTCTGACTGCATGTTGAAACTTCCTAAATAGTAAAAGCAGTTCAACAGCGGAACCAATTATTCAGAGACATCGTAGACTCTTCTTTATTGGATGGGTTTATGTGGAGGTCAGACAGGCATTTGTTGGGAATGATGTAAATTAGATTCCTGTGTTGAGCAGGGAGTTGGACCAAATGGCTTAAATGGCACCTTCCAACTTTACAATTTTATGATTATACAGCTGTGTTCTTCATTCATGGAATATTATTGGAGGGTGTAGATAACTTCATGTTCCATTTGCATCTCTCAAGGTTTCCAACTGTTTCTTTTGTCACACCCTAAATGTGGTGTGTATCAGTAGTTTAAGTTCAATATTCTAGCCACCATTACTATCCCAGCATATTAGGGTCAGTTCATTTCAAGTTATTAATAGGAGTTCCATTCTAGTTGAACAACTGCACATGATGAAACCAAGAAAAAACTTACCTTGCATACAGTATGTACACAAGCCCATTCATTTTGTATACCAGAAATAGACAAAAAGATTTCAAAATCTTTACTGTGGTTACGTAAACCCTTTGGTACAAATAACTAGGACTAAATTGTATTTTCCAACTGTGGAAACTGCAGATAATGAGATTGCAAATAACAAGGCCAGCTCTGTATGCACATCTCATTTTATATACTACAATGTTGTAATCTTACTGATGTCCCATATTTGTTCAAAATATTCCTGCATTTTCCCTCTAGAGTTAATTTTTCATATGCATATGGCTTGCACTATGTAGTTCTCAGGAGCAAAAGGAAAGATGATACCATAGTTCCTATTTCCTACATATTTTCTTTACAGCATAGTGCAAATACTGCCTGCCTGCAGATCAATAGTTCAATGCTAAGAAAAAATGATATCGGAACTCATTCTTTTATTTTGCTGAGAGGTGGTTTATGGTTAATGTGGCTATTTTATTATTGTTGTTTTTACATATATTGAACAAATGCCTTTGCCTTGTGGGGATCAAAAATTCCTAACTTTTGCTGAGCTGCTACTTGCATTGTTTAGTGTTGGAAATGCAGGAGTCTTTTAGTTAGCTGATAGCTGAGGATTTCTTGTCCTCTGTAAGAAATTTATGGCAAAAGACAGAGGTACTTTTTAAAAATAAAATCCTGTGGCACTACATGTTGAAAAGGATCAGTTTCTAGCCCACTGCAAAATCTACAGATGAAGAATTTCAGTAATATATAAATTTTCAATGGTACAGGGATGACAAGACAGTATGTCCAACTACTGCACGAGAGCATCCTTCTCAATGCCATTTTTGTCTGTTCATCTCATCTTTGTATCATCATTGTAACATCCTAGTACTTATTATTATTTTTTAATGTACTGGGCTATCAATTGTCTTGCAGCTTTAAGTTTGGACGGAAGATATTCTATGCAAACTACCTGAGCGACCTAGAGGAGCATGTGAAGTTGGAACAGCTTGGGATCCCAAGCCAGGTGCTAAAGTGAGAACATATTGCTTGTTGACTACCTTATTTCTAGCTTCCGTGGAGGATGATGTATTAAGGAGGAGTGCAGTCAGGAAAAGGGCCTTGAGAGTTTGGTTTCTTTGCATATTTGGTATGATACTGTGAGCCATTTGGGTTCTCCCAGCAAAATATGTTTTTTTCATCTCCCTTTTTCCACGATCTTTGCATTGGGTGCTTTCTCCCAATTATTTATCTACGTCTTTTATTGTTTTTATCTGCTGCTTGCTCTGTTAATTCTCTTAAGCAGAGATTATTTTATGTGCCATCTTTAGTGCTCTGTGGACCCAAGCTGCCAATTCAAATTACTTGCTTCTGCTCAGTTGCCTGTGACCTTGATGTCCTATCATTTATTAGAGGCTTTCTAACTTTCTGTGTGGGTAGCAGATGGTATAACTATTATAGAGAGTACATTGTAGGGCTTGCTTTCACAAAGTAGTGGGTCAGTGGATACCAGTTAAGCATTTTCAGTGTAGGACAGATTACTTTCATACATACCCATGTTTCTTTCATTGTAGGTATGATGAATATCTGAGATCATTGCAAAAACCTACCCAAGTGCCTCAGAAAGTAACACCACCCCGTCCACCTCTGCCAAATCAGCAGTTTGGAGTTTCTCTCCAGCAGTGAGTATTTCCATCTCTTTATTTTAATTGATGTACCAGTGATGCCTCTACACTTTCTCTGGGTAGTAGTACAATATTATTAATGTTTCCAATAGAATCTACTGCTGTAATTAGTTTTCTTCTGCCAGGGTGAGCTGCCAAGATCACACTCAGAGAGACCCTGGATATTAGGCCAGTTTCAGAGTCTTTTTTCCCCCCCCACATAATATGAGTGTCATATGAGTGATTGTTTTAAGAAAGGTTGATGTATACATTATTCATTACATCCTGCAGAGAAAAGACAAACATTATTTAAGCTTCTCTTTTCCCAACAGCCTGAAGGAGAACAGCTCAGACCGTAATCCTATCCCATTGGTGGTCAGAGAAACCATTACTTATCTACAAGAGCATGGTAAGCCAAGAAAATCCATTTTCAGACTGATCTGCCCCCTCCAATATCCCCTACAAGGATTTTTTGTCTTGCATGAGCTTAGTTATCTTCAGATGTCTTAGCATTACCCTAACTCCATACTGAAGGACAGTGCAGTTCTATATGTACCCAGTATTATAGCTGTTACTATATACATGTTGTTTTGTGCAAAATTTCTGGAAATCATTGGGAGAACTTGCAGTCCCCTTGCTTCACCGTCCTGTGCTATAATTGGCAGAATACTGTAGACACATTGTTTTTAGGGCTAAATAATGTTTATTGCCCATAACTGTCGTAATACAATTGCTCTGAGCTCTTTTTTCCACCCTCTTTCAGCTCTCACCACACAGGGGATTTTCCGGCGATCCGCAAATACACAAACAGTAAAAGAGGTTCAACAGAAATACAACATGGGTAAATGTCTGCTTGAGCTAGTCTCTTCCATTCTTCTCCTTTCTGTATGGGCTCTAAATCTGCCCTTGGCACATGGAATTTCTGCTCTGTTATGGGTTATATTTTGGCTGTTGCTCTGAAACATTTTATTCTGTCTTACCCAGGACTGCCTGTGGACTTCGTAGCATATGAGGATGTACATCTTCCTGCTGTGATTCTAAAGACCTTCTTGAGGGATCTGCCTGAGCCTCTGCTCACCTTTGGTCTCTACAGTGATGTTGTTAATTTCTACAGTGAGTGATTACTAAGATGGTCCTGATCCCACATCAGTAATCTTTTCCCAGTATGCTTGACCCAGAGTTACGGTTTTCTTTGATAGTAGGAGAGGTCTTATTTTTCAAGTTAATATAATGACATTTCTACTGATTAGGAGACTCTATTTCTTTTCAGGTATTTTTCCTCTGCAAAATAACCTCTCCCCATTATTAGCTAGAACTGGGAATGCTGGTGCACATATCAGTCTTGTTTTCTTTTCCTTTAAGGTATGGAGGAAGAAAAGAGTATAGATATTGTGCGCAAAACACTTCAGACTCTCCCTGAGGAAAACCATCAAGTTCTGTGTTTATTAATGTCCTTTCTTGGGCAGGTGAGATTCATGTATTACATACTTTTCCAATTCTCAATCATAAGATGTGGTGATGGTGGTTGGCTTAGATAGCTATAAAAATAGATTAGAAAACTTAATGGAGGGTGCCTATCAGTTATTATTAATTATAATAATAGAAGTAAGTAGAAGCTCTGTGTTTGGAAATAACCTAAATCTGAATATACATTGTTTAGAAGAGCTGTGAAGACCTTGTTCTTTACCCAGGCCTTTGGCAAAGGAGAGTGAGACCCCTTGCTTCATCATGCTTGCCATCTTTTATCTTTATCTTTTATGTTTGTTTGAATTTATTGAAATTTCTTTATTTGATTGTTGTGAGCTGTCCAGAATTGTTGAAAGTTAGGCAGCATACAAGTTTAATAAATTATTATTATTATTATTTACTATTAGGAAATGGGATGCTAAAATAGGTGAACTCAATTCTTCCTGTATCCTTTTGCAGTGTAAATATTGATCCATGTCCCTTCTAGAGAGCTCCAACCTGATCCCCTCTCTCTCCGCTCACTGAAAAGTACTATTTGGGAACAGATCGAGCTCAGGTTCCCCCGCGCACTTCATTGCTGAGCAGTGATTAGAACCTTGAATTTTTCTATATCCATATTGAAAACTAATCACTATATACCATATATATCAGTTAACATTCTTGCTGTGATTTGTGTATTCTTTGGTAAAAAAACATTTAAAGTGAATATAGGGAATATACAGGTGAAACTCGAAAAATTAGAATATTGTGCAAATGTTCATTTATGTCAGTATGGCAACTCAGAAGGTGAAACCAATATATGAGATAGACGCATTACATGCAAAGCGAGATATGTCAAGCCTTACTTTGGTATAATTGTGATGATTATGGCGTACAGCTTATGAAAACCCCAAATTCACAATCTCAGAAAATTAGAATATTACATGACATCAATAACACAAGGATTGGAAATAGAACAATATCGGACCTCTGCAAAGTATAAGCATGCATATGTACTCAGTACTTGGTTTGGGCCCCTTTTGCAGCAATGACTGCCGCAATGCGGCGTGGCATGGATGCTATCAGCCTGTGGCACTACTGAGGTGTTATGCAAGACCAGGATGCTTCAATAGCGGCCTTCAGCTCCGCTGCATCGTTTGGTCTCATGTCCCTCATCTTTCTCTTGGCAGTGCCCCATAGATTCTCTATGGGGTTCAGGTCAGGCGAATTTGCTGGCCAACCAAGCACAGTAATCCCATGGTCATTGAACCAGGTTTTGGTACTTTTGGCAGTGTGGGCAGGTGCCAAGTCCTGCGGGAAAATGAAGTCAGCATCCCCATAAAGCTCGTCTGCAGAAGGAAGCATGAAGTGCTCCAAAATCTCCTGGTAGACGGCTGCGTTGACCCTGGACTTAATGAAGCGCAGTGGACCAACACCAGCAGATGACATGGCTCCCCAAATCAACACAGACTGTGGAAACTTCACACTGGACTTCAAGCATCGTGCATTGTGTGCCTCTCCATTCTTCCTCCAGACTCTGGGTCCTTGGTTCCCAAATGAGATGCAAATGTTGCTCTCATCAGAAAAGAGGACTTTGGACCACTGGGCAACAGACCAGTTCTTTTTTTCTGTAGCCCAGGTAAGACACTTCTGACGTTGTTTGTTGTTCAGGAGCGGCTTGACAAGAGGAATACGACATTTGAAGCCCATGTCCAGGATCCGTCTGTGTGTGGTGGCTCTTGATGCACTAACTCCAGCCTCAGTCCACTCCTTGTGAAAGTCCCCAACACTTTTGAATGGCCTTTTCCTGACAATCCTCTCCAGGCTGCGGTCATCCCTGCTGCTTGTGCACCTTTTTCTACCACACTTTTCCCTTCCACATAACCTTCTATGGATGTGCTTTGATACAGCACTTTGGGAACATCCGACTTCTTTTGCAATTACCTTTTGGGGCTTTCCCTCCTTATGGAGGGTGTCAATGATGGTTTTCTGCACCACTGTCAGGTCAGCAGTCTTTCCCATGCTTGTGATTCCTACTGAACCAGCCTGAGAGACCATTTAAAGGCTCAGGAACCCTTTGCAGGTGTTATGGATTCATTAGCTGATTAGAGTGGGACACTTTGAGCCTAGAATATTGAACCTTTTCACACTATTCTAATTTTCTGAGATTGTGAATTTGGGGTTTTCATAAGCTGTACGCCATAATCATCACAATTATACCAAAATAAGGCTTGACATATCTCGCTTTGCATGCAATGCGTCTATCTCATATATTGGTTTCACCTTTTGAGTTGCCATACTGACATAAATGAACATTTGCACGATATTCTAATTTTTCGAGTTTCACCTGTAAATGAACTTTAATGCTTATAGAGAGAATTTACTTCCTGGATAGAGAGCATCTCTAAGAGAATAAGGGACAAAATATGAAACCTGTGCTCCTATCTGCCCTGCTCCCGAGGCAGGTGAACAAGATTGCCAAAAGGTTTATCTGTAATAATCTGTGTGTGTGTGTGTGTGTGTGTGTGTGTGTGTGTGAGAGAGAGAGAGAGAGAGAGAGAGAGAGAGTTATCTATGAAATTCTTTGTGGCTCAGCCTGGTTATCTGTGAGACCACTTGTCTCTAGTTATACTTGCCTGTCCTATTAGATCTAATAGACTAAGCATGTTCTAAGTCCCATTGTTAAAATTATGACATCTTTTGGGACTTCAGAGATGTACCTTTTCAGTGGCCTTACCTGCTTTGTGGGAAAGTAGCCCGATGTCTGCATGGTCCCAATACTGTTGTCATTTAGAAAAGGCCTTCAACTGTGATTCTTTCAACAGGGCACTTTGTGACTCTACACTGACATTAAGATTGTATTCCTTGGTTCTTGGTGTTTCCTTCCCTGATATAAAATAAAGGTTTTGTGTATTACCTTTTTCTACAGGTAGTCCTCGCTTAACAACCATAATTGGGACTGGCAATTCAGTCACTAAGCAACACATTGTTAAGTGGGACATCATGTGACTGTTACAACCTCTCTTCCGCTGCAGTTGTTAAGCAAGTCACTGCAGGTTGTGACGTGAGACATCACATGACCGCGACTTGTGATTTTACTGCCAGCTTCTCCATTGATTCTGCTTGTTGGAAGCCGGCTGTGAAGCACGCAAATGGTGATCATGTGACTGTGGGATGCTGCAATGGTCATAAACGCCTGCTGGTTGCGAAGTGCCTGAATCTCGAATGCATGACCACAGGGACGCTGCAACAGTCATAAGTGCAAGGACCAGTTGTAAAGTTACTTTTTCAGTGCCATCACTAAAGGGCAGTTGTTAAGCGAGGACTACCTGTAGTTGCTTTATTGATTTTAATATAATTGTTTTATTTTTCAAAAAGAGCTCTGAAAAACTGGCTTTCTCCAGGCCTTTGGTTAGAATGGATTTGCAGGACTGATTGTCTTTTAATGGTTGCTTTTCTTCTGACGTTTAGGTGGGGTTTTGTTTATTTGTTTTAATTATATTGTATGATTGTTTTTACTCTACACATCTAAAGGTGGGCAGCTTTATACATTTCTTAAATAAATAAATAAGTCAAATTTATAAAGCCACCCAACTCACAATGACTCTGTTGTAAGTTGCCGAGAGTTCCTAGGATGGTTGAGGTGGCTTATAAATGAATAAATAAATATCCTCCAATTAGATTTTTGTTATGTTATTCCTGAAAAGCTGGAGACCAACACAGTTAAAGGAATTAGTAGACTGATTCTGTGAGCAGTGAGAAGAAAAAAAGATTTGTAACTAGAAGTCTGTAGTTTATGAAACAGCAAGAATTCTAAACTTCATATACCACTGTTTTATATGCAAGACAACTTTGGTCTTCATGTATGGCATGAGAACTGAACAGATGGTGAGGAGCCAAGAAGCACTGAATGAAATGCCTGCTTTCTTTCA
Organism: Liasis olivaceus; assembly: GCA_030867105.1. NCBI lineage: Eukaryota > Metazoa > Chordata > Lepidosauria > Squamata > Pythonidae > Liasis > Liasis olivaceus. The sequence continues at coordinate 70,093,048 of CM061349.1, forward strand.
AGTGATAAGAATCAATTTTCTTTCTCTCTCTCTCCCCTGTTCCTTCACATGTAGGTCTCTGCCAACAGTGATATCAACAAGATGACCAATGCCAATCTGGCAGTAGTTTTTGGCCCAAATCTGTTGTGGGCTAAAGATGCAGCTATAACCCTCAAAGCCATCAATCCTATCAACACCTTCACCAAGTTCCTATTGGACAACCAGATGGAGCTTTTCCAGAACACAGAGGCTTGATAACCTGTTTGTGCTAGCACGCCCTGTATCCACTGTGATCATTCCTTTCTTCTTCCCCTCCTTCCTTTCTTTTCTACCTTGCTTTGGAGATGTGGCCATTCTAAGAAAGATCCAGGTTATGGTGTGAAAGATGGATACAGTTTGCTTGTTTGTATATATGGGGTTTTTTTGCAAGAGGGGTCTGATCAGATGAGGATGGAAAACAGATCTTAAAAATCAAGTTCTGCCTTGGCTGTTCTGTCTGGGGTACTGGTACTAGTATTCAGGTTGTTCTTAAATGTTTAGGTCCCTTCCTTTTCCAAGGGTGTCCTGTCAAATAAATCTCCTCAAATATCAATGGAATTGCTTTCTCTTAGTACCAGGGCTCTGGGAGGGCTAGAGTAGAATCTGTTTCAGTCTATTCTCTGGTCCAAATTGGTTCTTCACAGGTACCCAAGTCAGACTTTAATACCCTTTAATACTGAGAGTGACCATTGCTGAATACACTTTACTTTATACCTTTGATGGACACATGGGCTTAGTCCCTGGGCAAAACTGAGCCATAGTAATACAACTGGCTTAAGTGCCTGGAAAGTTATCTATAGATTGCATGCAGCACTGACACTTGATCTGCTATCAGGTGTTCTTGTTGTATTAAGATACATGCTCTTGGATGTATTGGAGCTCTATATTCTGCCTTTACAGTGTCCTCCTGTAGGCTTTGCCAGCAGTTTAATTCAAATTGGCCTTGGCAGCAAGCCTTTCCTTTTTAATCGAGAGATAATGAATGCAAGTGTGTGTGTACTGATATTCATTCAACCTGGCCAGGTGATATTAGCTCCTTTCTGCCAAAGTCCAGATCAAATACTGGCCATACCTGTGGCTGAAACACAGGAAATGTGCTATTAGGTGGTTCTGGCTGCAGTGCTTTAGCCATCGGAATTGGACTGTTTTCAAGCAAAAGCTTCATGACAGGGGCCAAATCCTATTCTAATCTGTTGGGATCTACTGTGCCAAATTTATTAAAGAACGAGTTTGTTTTTACCATCTTTTCCTTACTGGGTTCAAATGTAGTTCTTCAACTTAGTCAAAATGACTCTGATGCACCCTTGGTTTCCTTTGCACTTGAGAGATATGAAGCATTGCTATCTCTTTTTCTAGGAACTGAGACAGCCCTGCAGTATGTTTATCTGGTTTTTTGACTGTATCTTTTTGACTGTTTCATGGAGTTAGTTTTGTAAGCACTAGTCTTAATCTGTATAAAAATAGTCGTGGCCTACAGGGTGTTCAGCAGCCATAGTTTTAAAATAAAATCTTAACATTTCCATTATGTTTTGCTGACAGCTATGTTAGGAGCTGGATATGATTACATAGCCATAAGTTGACCCTGTAAAATAGCAGGGCAGAATTTGCAGAATTATAGAGGCTAGCAATGTTTTTTACCCCATAGTTCAATGCAATTACTGAATAAAATTGTTTGTTACAGTTATAATTAACAAATGATCAATGAGTACCAAAAAGTACACCTGGTAATCAGTGCCCATAGTTCAACCATGGCCAGTGAGTTAGCTCTAGTAGTACTTGAAAGAATTCCCAAACTGTTAGTGATAACTGGGAATCGCAGATTAAGGTGGTTGAAACTATCAGGAGGGGCTGATGTGCTAAGATTGCTCATTCTCCTTTATTAAGGCATCTATGGTCAGTCTGATGTGTTGTAGATAGTGGTTAGTCTGAAGAAACATGGGGACCCTTTTAGGTAGAAATGGAAAATGATAAAGATTATCAAAAGCTTTTTTTTTCTAATGTCTTTCATACAATACTATTTAGCATGACTAAATGAGGAGTGGCCTTGTGTGGAAGCTGTATCAATTAGCTTCACTGTTTTATATTTCAGGCCATGAACTTGTTGTAAAAGCTTGTAGGCTGTCTATTTTTTATAGCATGCCATTGTGATTCAGGGCTAGATTTGATCTGATTCCAAGCTACAAAAGTATTGCTTTGTTTGTTTATTAAAAATGCCCAGATGGAAAAGAAACTGATTCTATAGAAGCTGTAATTTAGAATAGTAAGGTCCCAGGGCTGCAAGTTCAGCCCCTGCACTCAAACTGTAATTTCTATACTGAATTACTTTCAGAATAATGTTAATGCAAGTTGGGGAGAAAAGAGTTTCTTTGGGGTTAAGTATTGCCATAACTGGGCAGTGACACATTTATCAATTACATATATTTCAAACTCCTGAATGTGACTTTGCATTGCCAGGTTATAAAATGTACCTTGTTAAGTGCTGCACATTATGAAAGTGAACTTGCAAAACTCTAGAAGTGAGCCAGTGTAAATAAATCTGATGATTTTCTCACTTTGCTGGAGCTACCAGAAAATCTAGAGCCTATGATTGCTTTGTTTCTTTTTCTCATTTTGCCTTTTTACAACTGTGGCTAGCCATGGAGCTGCGATAGGCTAGACTGCTTAAAAGAATGAAATATGCGGCTTGAACTACACTGCATTCCCAAGTTTTGATTTCCAAAATGCCTGCCGCCTGGATTGGGGTATCCAAGCAGGCAATCAGAATAATTAGAGGAGCAGCATCTCATGTAGCTGCTTGTGTCTTCCCACCTCCTTTTCTAACAGAACTTGATAGTTTATGGTGGCTATACTTCCTGTCCTCCTTTGTCCCTCCAATGGTATATCTCCTTATCCCTGTTTCTTGCTGCTTGGCTTTCACGTTAGGTATTGACCACAGTATTTCTGTTGATGGAACACTCTGTCTCCACTCTCTCTTTTTTGCCTGTTAATAAACCCACTGATACTTTGGTATCCTTGGAACACATTCTGTGCCCACAATGCTAGCAGTTGGTCTTTTGCTTGTACTGACAACAGCTTTTGGGTAATATTGCTGATGTTGAGGCCAATCTTATACGTGTTGCCTCAGCCAAATATTACACAGCCAAATGAGCCCTTGTTGCACACTTCCTAGCAATTTTTGTTGCTGTTTCCTATATTTTTCTTCTTTTAACTGTTTATTGGGAGCAAGGCTGGGGGTTGTTACTGTGACTTTTATTTACACATCCTTGTTTATTTCCTTCCAATGGTACCAATCTTGTATTCAGTTTGCACTTTTTGTACTTCAATAAACACCCAAAACCAATAACAGATATTGGTGTACTTCTCAAATTTGTTGCTCTAAGACTAGTTATTAAGAGATACTGTTTGATATTAGGCACCTGCTGCCTGCTCAAGTCAGTACTTGAAAATACAGAATCTAATTTTTTTCATCCTTAAACTCACTGTGTCGATTTGATCCAGCATAATTGTACCTATTAAGTGTAAACCAATACTCATCAGATATAGGACAGTCAGTTTTATCCAGGGTTTCTCCAACCTTACTATGGCTGCTTTAATTAGTTGCTTTCAGATCAGGCTTAATTCTTGCTAACTACATGGCCAAATGTTTTTATATATCTTCACTAGAACTGAAGAGGAATAAACTTGAAATTAGGAGCTCATTGATATCTAATCTATCTAGCAGAGGCTCTTGCTAATTCTCCTTTCCTAGGTAATGATCTCAATAGGTCCCTGAAAAGAAAGCTAGAAAGTATCCAGCTTCTGAAGATAAATTCTGGTCCTATGTGAAGTACATATGCTCCTTTGAAGGAGGGCATATTTACTTGCAAGAGGTGGGTAGAATGTTATAAAAACTAGAATAATGTCAACTGTGAGAGCCATAAACTTTTCCTCTGTCCCAACCATGATCTAAATTTACAGCTAAATATACCTGACATGAACGTAATCATATTGCTCTTTGGAATAAAAATGAATAAAATGAATAAAGATGAAAATAATTACAGTGACCAGGAAATGAAAGGAATGATATATTAAAAGTAATTAGGGAAAAGAGATAATACTTTTTTTAAAAAAATGTTCCTAATTTTGGCTTCCACTCTTAGAAAATGCCAGTTTGTATGATAATTGACTAATAACATGATGAGTCCCATTGAAATTAGTGAGGTAAGTGGGGGACAGAATCACAACTACTTATTTCAGTGTGATTTATTAATGATTAATATATTTCACCCATTCATATGCCCTTCTATGATATTAATTAATTTTACGTAGGATGTATTCATAAATAAAATCTGGCAGAATTGTAGAATTCAAGGTAACACTCTAAAAACTCAAAATTAGGGGACTGAATTCTGACTCTAATACTACATTAATTTTACAGTAAATTAAAAAATTAAATGTTGGATATCAAATAAAAATTAGAAACTTGTCATAAAGTTTTCATGAATATAACTACCAAGTAGAAAGCTACTGACTTTTTGAAAACTGTGCAGCCTTCTTTTAGGATTTGGATATTGTCCTTCATAGCACAGAAATGCCTCAAGCAAATGTTTATACCAAATATGTGGCCTGATTCACTTAATTTTTCTAAATAATTGCCCTCACAACCATGTTTCATACTTTTATTTCCAGAGGAGGATTGTTTCTTAACCCTCCATACAAAATGCTGAGAACCTGGAATAAATATGATCACTAGCATGCTTTCTCTTTAGGGGACTTGATTTCCAAGAGGCAGAAAGAGCTATCCAAATTAATGCCGCATTTGGTTCCCATGTGACATGTTCAGATTGTGCCAGGATGATTTTTGCTTATGGAAACTACAGCTGCAAAAGCGCTTTTCATTCCTTTTCCTGATAATAACTGAGCATGAATTTCAACTGACCTTAAGTGCATGGGTAGTCTGTCCCTGGAAATGCAAAGCCAAAGATATCCAACCCATCAACTATCGGCTGCATGCAACCACAAAGCACTGTCTGGTGGGGCCAAAAGATTAGTTCTCTTGGGTAGGTAAAGGAGTGAAATAAACATCTTAAGCTTTGCAGAAGCAAAATACATTCATTTTGCCCCTTAACATCTCCCCAGTTGAGCTGTTTCTCAAATGGGGGGGAGGGAGGAGGACGTTACAAAAAAGCAAAAAAGACATCCATTTCTCCCCAAGACAATCCAAAAAGTTTGGCCTTGCCTACAAGTGCTGTTACTAGCTCACAGCATCCAGCACATCTGCATTTAAGCTTGTAGTACTTGTATGCCTTCTCATTTTGTTCCCTTTTCAAACCTTTTCAGCCAAAGCTGCACTCTAGTAACTGCTTTTGAATATGTTTGTAATACGCCTGAGATACATTGTGCACAAGCTAATTTCTGAGCTTTAGTATGTGTCAATTTATTGTACAATACATGCACAGATTTTATTTACTTACATTCCCCAGCATTACCACACTGTTTCTGTAGATAACACTGTATTTTTCTTAGAACTCAAGTTTCTAGTATGGAAAAAATGAGACACTTTTATCAGTATATTCATTAATAATGTAGTTATATAAATTACTTAAAAAAATAAATCCACATCATAAGATTGTTGTCAACCTGTAATGAAAATCTGATAGCATAATTAAACCAACCTTTCTGTCTCCACCATTTTGTGGGAGTATAAAAGTTCTTATTGATGGCAATATTGGCAAAGTTAGGCCTCTCTCACAGATATGTTATTTTTATTTACGTACAGTGCATTCGGAAAGTATTCAGACCCCCTTCACTTTTTTCAATTTTGTTATGTTGCAGCCTGATACTACAATTGTTCAAATTCACTTTTTTTCTCATTAATCTACACTCAGTACCCCATAATGACAAAGTGAAAACAGAATTTTAGAAATGTTTGCAAATGTATGAAAAAGGTAAAACTGAAATATCACATTGGCATAAGCATTCAGACCCTTTGCAACAACACTTGAAATTTAGCTCAGGTGCTTCCCATTTCTCTTGATCGTTGCTGAGCTGTTTCTACACCTTGATTGGAGTCCACCTGTGGTAAATTAAATTGATTGGACATGATTTGGAAAGGCACACACCTCTCTACAGAAGGCCTCACAGCTGACAATGTATACTGTATCAGAGCAAAAGCCATGAGGTCAAAGGAACTGCCTGCAGAGCTCAGAGACAGGATTATTGCAAGGCACAGATCTGGGGAAGGCTACAAAAAAATTTCTGCTGCACTGAAGGTTCCCAAGAGCACAGTGGCCTCCATAATTCTCAGATGGAAGAAGTTTGGCATAACCAGGACTCTTCCAAGTTTGGTCACCTGGCCAAACTGAGTAATTGGGGGAGAAGAGCTTTAGTAAGAGAGGTGACCAAGAACCCGATGGTCACTCTGACTGAGCTCCAGAGATCCTGTGTGGAGATGGGACAAAGTTCCAGAAGGACAACCATCACTGCAGCCCTCCACCGATCTGGGTTTTATTGCAGAGTGGCTAGACGGAAGCCTCTCCTCAGTGCAAAACACATGAAAGCCCGCTTGGAGTTTGCAAAAAAGCACCCGAAGGATGCTCAGACTGAGGAACAAGATTCTCTGGTCTGATGAAACCACGATTGAACTGTTTGGCCTCAATTCTAAATGTTATGTCTGGAGGAAACCAGGCACCGCTCATCACCTGCCCAATACTATCCCAACAGTGAAGCGTGGTGATGGCAGCATCATATTGTGGGGATGTTTTTCAGCAGCAGGGACTGGGAGACTGGTCAGGGTTGAGGGAAAGCTGAATGGAGCAAAGGACAGAGATATCCTCAATGAAAACCTGTTCTACAGTGCTCAGGACCTCAGACTGGGCTGAAGGTTCACCTTCCAACATGACGATCCTAAGCTCACAGCTAAGACAACACAGGAATGGCTTAGGGACAACTCTGTGAATGTCCTAGAGTGGGCCAGCCAGAGCCCTGACTTGAACCCTATTGAACATCTCTGGAGAGACCTGACAATGGCTGTCCACCGACGGTCCCCATCCAACCTGATTGAGCTTGAGAGGATTTGCAAAGAAGAATGGCAGAAAATCCCCCAATCCAGGTGTGCAAAGCTTGTTGTGTCATACCGAAAAAGACTCAAGGCTGTAATTGCTGCCGAAGGTGCTTCAACAAAGTACAGAATAAAGGGTCTGGATACTTATGCCAATGTGATATTTCAGTTTTTCCCTTTTAATAAATTTACAGACATTTCTAAAATTCTGTTTTCACTTTGTCATTATGGGGTACTGAGTGTAGATTAATGAGAAAAAAAAAAATTGAACGATTGTAGCATCTGGCTGCAACATAACAAAATTGAAAAAAGTGAAGGGGATCAAAATATTTCCCAAATACACTGTATATCCTTATACACACACATGCTGTCTCCTAGGATTCTAGGTGGCTTCTGGGTACATATTTCGCTCCTGTTCTAAAATACACTTCTAGTCTTTCATGAAGACAACAGCAAACCTCTATAGATGTGTTTCTGGAATACAGACAGTCCCCTACTTGCAAACTTTCATGTTGCGAACTTTCACCGATACAAACAGGATAGATTCAGAAGTCAGAACTGGGAGTCGGGCTGGTTGGAACCGGAAGGCGGGAGAAGCCAGGAAAGGGTTAGTTTGCAGCACATCGCAAACCCTTTTCCACCTTCTCCAGCATTCCATTTGCATTTGAGGTTTGCATTGAAGTTGGAGTTCCCAGAAAAGGTTAGTTTACGTGGTGCGCGCTGTTGCCGGGTGAGGCAGGAGAGGGGGCAGAGGTCTCCTGCCTTGCCTGGTAATGGAGCGTGCCATGCCCCACCGGCCCTGCATCCTGCCTCCACTTTTTTTTTTTTTGCTTGTTGGACTTATGAACAAAATGGACTTATGAACACCCTCTTGGAACATAACCCGTTTGTAAGCAGGGGACTATCTGTATTTAAATTATTACTATTTTTTCTCAAATGCTAATACTCTAGAGCCAGCAGTGTAATTCATCAAATTTCTACTATTGCATTACATTGTAAGGGAGACAAGATGGATGTCATAGAAAACCTTACTATTACTTCTGTTTCATAGTAAATCTTCTACACTGGTGTGTGTGTGTATATATATTCACATTTATTCCAAGGCAATTTGCTGCCCTTGAGCGTTTAACACAAAATGCTTCTCATGCAATCCAGTGCATTAATACTTGAAAGTCCTACTGAACCTGGAGGCATATTTCTGGGGAAAAATGTGGGAAAGGTGCTACGAAGATAGCCATTCTGCAAATAGTAATGAAGAGTTAGAAGTTTGGGGGCTTTAGCTGGGAGGCAGCTGTTTACCCTGCCCTGCTAGAATCTGAAGTTTCAGTAGAAAAGACAGTGAAACTATAGTTCACAGCTCAATTTAAAGTAACACAAATGTTTTATTGGAAATTGTATGAATATATGGTGGATTATTCTGAAAAGTGTTTTCAAAGAAATGCAGCGGAGGACCCTTCTTCCTTCAATTGGTGCACTTGAATGTTGCCAGTCATGCACAAATTCTGATTCAGAGCATTGTGGTACAAATAGGTAGACAGTAATGTATCCTACTTTGAAGATCTATAATTAACTGGATCCATCCTAGAACAGGACTGTTTGGGCTAGTAAATTGATGCATTTATTAGGCAGAATCAATGAGAATTTGTTCAAAGAATAAACAAAAAAACAGGACTCAGACAACAGAGCCTTACAATATGTAAGCAAATGTCTTGCTGTTTCCTCCCCACTCCCAAGTGCCCCCAATCTGTGAAGTTTTCAAAGGGGTATTCTGTTGGTAGAACATCAGAATCACACCATCGGATACAATCCTGAATGTACTTCGGTGTAAGAAAAACCCAGCATTATTCCCATACATAGGAAATGAATATCAACATGAGTAACTCTTAATTCTATTCAAAGATACAGAAGTTATATTCTTATTTTATTATCTGTATAATTTTAGACTATGAGAATAAATAGTTATTTGACTAAATTCCCTTAACTGTCACAAAATGCTTATTGTGAAATTGAAGGGGAACAAAATAAGTGCTGTGGCACAAATGTCAAGGTAAAAGTGCATAAAGCATCTCAGCTTTGAAAGAAAAGCGACTTTTACTTGACCCCACAATAGGAACAGTAGAAATGCAATTTCCTTATCAGATATCTTCATTTACAGGAATAGGCTCTCCTGTAATCAATGGTGGAAAAGCCATCCTGCTTAGGCAAAGAAGAATAGCTCTACATCAGTACAAATCACCTGACATTTCATGGGTAATAATAAGAATTCCCACCCACCCCCCGTATTCATATTATATTTTGATTATAAAGCTAAAGGGCTTGGTAAATACTCTGGGAATCAAGCCCTACTTTATGCAGATATGGCTATGGGTTGGAACTTCTTTCTGCCAATTTATTTTGAAGTAGTTTTGATGTCACTATCATTCTTAGCCCAAAAACAACCCCCCCCCCCCACTTAGGAGCAATTTAGATATGAATCTAGACGTGTGTTCTTCAATGGACCAATAGCGGATAACAGTATTATCACTGGTGCTTTGAAAATATATTTAAAAGATTATTTTTTTAATAATCTTACAGCTTTAATAAGCTTCTTACAGTTTGAGCTATTAATATAAACTACACGCTAGAAGACAAAAGATTTAATTTTCTGCTCATTTCTGCAAAGCAGCAGGGAATAGAAAGCTCCAGAAGATGTATACTGCCCTACTACTCCCCCCCTCAACCGCCCTGCCTCAGGCCCCAAACAAGCTAAACCTAAAAGAGCGGAGCACTGTACTTCAGGAAGTCAACATTCCATTATTTTAAACTGTAAATATCCTTCATATCTAAAGCCAACAATCATATAAAAAGCATCTAAGATCAAAGACAAAAGGAGTGAGGGGATATGATCTTTCTTCAGTATATGACAGTCCAATCCTAAACAGGTTTACTCCAAAATATCTTCCCAAATTTAAGAAAAACTTGCTCCCAAGAAAATATACATAGAGGTGAATCCTTAGCCTGTTTTTTGACAGTGGAAAGAAGGAAGTTGTGCCCAGAGCCTAGCTTATCCCTGAACTCAAGGTTAGTGTCTTGTCTTTTCCCTTCCCCATCCTTGCCGTGGAACATGGAGCAAACAGAACATATAGAAATGCCAGCCAATTTCATTACTTAATGCCTAACTCATTAGAAAAAAACTTCTAACAAAATGTTGCGGGATAGAACAAGTACCATAAATCTCATAAAATGTGCTTCTATACCAAGTTACTTTCTAACTCATCGCAGATTACAGTAAGTTTATTTTACAAAGATGACAGAGCTCAGCTTTTTAGAACTCTGCAAATTCACTACACCAGAGCACGCATCTTAATTATGACATTTCTAGACCCTAAGAGGGCAGAATGAAGATCAAGTCAGTCTCTGGGAAAGATACATTTCCCAGCATAACATGTCTGTTTTTGGGAAAAAAAAGTATTCTGATTCACCCTGCAAAGAGCGAGGGGAAGGAAGATGCCCTCACCCTTTGCAGAGTTGTTTAGTACAGCACTTTTGCAGTGACAAAGAACATAGCAGCCTATGGCTACATAACAAAGTGAAAACATCACATACCATTTTTCTTTAAATATAGTTTTCTTTTAGAATAATAAATAGGTCTTATTTCTCTTATCATAGAGCAGCAGCATCTGGAAAAACTTTGGACGAAAGATCCCTAATTAAGTAATCCTAAAGAATTAGGATTACTAACACATTTATAATTACCAACTGTAAGAAGACCCCATGAACTCTGAACCTTCTTCAAAAGCAACAAGACTTAGACAGGCATTGTTTTTGACTCTGTTGGTGGAAAAATATATGAAAAGCACTTTTTTCTGCTCTTATGGATTACTTCCCAACTGTGCAGCAGGGAAAGAACTGTGCTCTTCATTTCTTAATTGCACATGCAAATGTGCAATACTTTGTTTCCATTATTTAGAGCATTAAAAGTGAATATTATCCCTTGTTGTAGTATATGAAACGCACTAACTGAAAATAGGCTAATTCTGCAGCGCTAGTGTTTAGACTCAATGTAGCATAGATTGTTCTGTTTGTTTTGTTCCTTTCAATTGATGGTACTACTCAATCAAGTGAAAAGGGACAACAGTTGATGGAGGCAGAAGCAATAGACAATCATCACAGACGAGATAATAGAAAGCAAAAGCGTTGATTATTTTGTTCCTTACTGTACTGCTGTAGATGCCAATTTTAACAGGAAGGAAAATGAATTAACTCATCACAAGGTCAATTCAAAATAATGCACATTAGTTTCTGCATCAGACAGAGCACAGCAAGCAAATGAAGTGGTTGGTGCAACATAACAGGACACTGAAGGAGAGAGGCAGATGCAAAATGTATAGGCTTGCTTTTCCAGAGTGCCCAAGAAGAAGTCTGATGCTGCTCTAGCTTGGTTCAATTTCACTGTAAGGTTTCTACAAAGGCATCAAATTCTTTGACATTTCTCTCATGGACAGCCAATTTCTCTGGCAGTGAGTCCTGTGAAGAGAGAGAATTTGTTAAGTATCTATATTGAGTGTCCTCTGGGTAGAAAGATAAGATATAAATAGAATAAATTCTTGGAATAATATAGTAGCCTGAACTGAATGTGGCTTAGAATTAAAGATGGTGCAGCATAAAATGTTTTATTTTAGATTTAATTTAATGCTTTGAAATTCAACGCCCAGATCTCATAACCTCTTTGCACAAAATATTATAAACATGTAAACAGGAATACTGTATTTACAATTTATTGCAACATAATGTACTATTAAACTAATAAGACTTTAAAAAATCCCTTGATAATAAATTTCTTTACTCTGATACAGGTATCAAATCATATTGTTATTTTCCCAACATCATTATTAGTTTTCATGATTGACGTTACAGCTGAAGAAGATATATATCTTAGTTCCTTCATGAGAATGATTTATATGGGATTAAAACAAAAAACCTTGTAGTGTTCAGTAGGACAGAAATGCATGCCCATCCAGAAGCTCTTTCCTGAAAACTTGCATACTTCAGATGATGGAAATTGCACCAGCAATTTTTGGCTTGGTGGAAAAAGATCAGAATTTTGTGAGTGTTGTCACGGTACAAAATGATTGCAATGGGAAAGACTGGGATTAAAAAATGGTTGCCATTTTGGATATTAGTTCAAAAATATCCATTGACTAGAGGGCAAACGAATGAGGCTAAAAGAAGAGTAATTTAGCCAAGAACATACATACAAAGTAGAAGTAAATCTGAGCTTCAAAACAAGGAATCAAACTTTGGATTCCAAAGTTTTCTGCTACAATTTTTTTTAAATAAATGAAGATAAAAAAATTTGGCCAAAAATCTGAATTTAAAAAGCAGAAACAGGACTTGAATCTCTGGTATTAAATCATATATTTGCCAACAACAAAATACAGTGGTACCTCGGGTCATGAACTTAATTCGTTCCGCGACTCTGGTCGCGACCCGAATTGGTCACGACCCGAATCAAATTTTCCCATAAGGTTCAATGTAAATACGGTTAATCCGTTCTGACCCCTACGAATTTGGTCGCCAACTGATTTTGGTCGCGACCTGAATAAAATTTTCCCATAAGGTTCAGTGTAAATACAGTTAATCCATTCTGAACCATATGTATTTTTTTTTTAAACCACAAAAATATGAAACAAAGTACAGTACAGTACAGTACGAAGAGAGAGAACGCTAACCTTGCTCGAGGCGACTTCTGGCGTGGAGGACAGGAAGGCAAGTGGGGAGGCGTTTATTGTTTGGAGGGAGAGTCCCCCTCCCTACAGGAAGCCACGACCATGTGTCACGGCAGGGAAAATGGCCGCGGATTCTGTTCGTCACCCGATGCGGTGTTCACGAACGGAAGCAAAATTTTGCGAACGGTGCTGTTCGTGACCCGAATTGGTCGTGAACAGAAGCGTTCGTGACCCGAGGTACCACTGTACTTAGCTCACAGAAAGCAAACCAGTGACTCTCAGTGGAACTCATCAATATACATATGGTTCTCTTCTAAAACCCAGTGACACACTGCACAACAGAATATAAAAAGCAACTCCCCAAATCCTAGAAAAAAAAAATATCTACCCATACAAAACCTAAGCAAAGCATTCACATAATACTTCACCCTGCTATTAATTCCCCCTACAGATCTTGAAGATGCTCATTAAAAGTATAGCTTACTTTTTCCAGGAACACGCTTGTAAGTGAAATGCTAGAGTGCAGCTTTCCATATCTGTACTTTTAAAAATGCTTTTCAAACCCATATAGGGCCCGATAAAATGAAGAGAGATTACAAAACAGCAATTGACTGAAAATGAGGAGCACCTTTGTACAAATCAACACAAGTCCATGGCAATTTTACAAATTTCCTTCAAGCCTCAATGTTGACTAGCTTCCTCCTTCCAAACAGAACATTGTAGAAAGAGTCAGCTACTGGAATGGCATGGAGAGGTAGAATTCAAACTATGTTGTTTCTCACCAAATAGATTTTTATAACTTCAATCATTTTCCACAAAGTACTTCAAACTGTGCTGTTAGCAGGGAAAAAATCCAGCATTTAGCAAGAGCAAGAGCCTTGGGAAAAACTTTCCACAATCAGACAAAAAATCTTGAAATAAAAGAACGCAAAAAGTGACCACACTGTACTTATTTATTGACCAAAGCTCTGAATTTATTAGGCATCAGTGTGGAATTCAAACCATCAATACCCTTTATAGTATACTTGAAATCTGTATAAAGGCTACAAACCCCTGGGAGAAAGAAAACCTTGCAGCTGTAAGTGTCCCTAGGGTGGCTGTCACAAGACGGGTTATTTTTGGCAGCTCCAGGCATACTTCCAGTTTTTGCCTTATTTATCACACTTTGTAGGGCTTTTAGACATACTTCAGCATGTTTAAACTGTTTTACTTAGGATATTTCAGAAATTCCAACAGTAATTTTAAGGAAAGTCAAAACGACTACAAAGTCATTTATTCTCAGCCCAAACTATCTCACAGAGTCATTGTGGGAAAAACAGGAGGAAGGAGCACTGTGTATGCCACTTTGAGCTCAGGAATGAAAGGCAGGATATAAAGTAAATACATACATACAAAAACCTATTTGTGAAAACAAAGATTTGAACTTGGAGCCTCCTGGTTCACAGCTCTGTCTCTCTATTTCTCCAACTTACTAATATGCTAAGTCCTCCAAGTTGGAGGTGAAAAGAGCTGTGGAAATAAATATCCCTCACAGAAATCTCTATTGCCTACCAGGTCTTCTGCCATGGATTGAGCTCCAATGTCAATGGAGAGGCTGCTGAGTTGAGGAGGATTCTGAAATTCACGATAGAAAGTCCCTAGGTCCATTGGGATGATGTCATCTTTAGAAAATGCTGGCTTCTAGAATGCAAGAGAAAGATTTAAGTCAGCTATGCACAAGCAACACAATACAGAATTCTGAATTCTGGCCTGATGAAAAGAAGATAAATAAATAAAAATTATTTAGCATATGTCAATGTTGCATCTAATGGTATCACTATGTATTGGTTTATCAAATTTTATGGAGTGGAGAGCAAGAGGAGGTATTCTTAACAATTATAAATATGATCTGATATGATATACTTTGTTTTGAATAAGGATAGGGATAGGAAGGCACTGTACTACAGTGATTCTGCTCCTATCTCAATGGGCACGTCTTGTTGATTGTCATGGAGGAAGAGTGATTGAACCCATGGCTGTTTCAGTCTTGGGTACTTCAGGGCTCAGTCCTCTCCTCCTGTGTTATTTAATATCTGTATGAAACCACTGGAAGTAATCATTCATCAGTTTGGAGTGGAGGTATCATATTTCTCCATCCAAGGCTGTGAAAATGTTATGGAGGTCATAGACCAGTATCTGGAGCCTGTAAGGAACTAGATCGGGAGAAACAAGCCCAGACTAAACCCTAGCAAGATGGAGCTGCTGTTCATCCACAAACATCTTAGTCTCCTGAGAATATCAGTTCTAGTTTTAGCTCTGGACCAGTTCACCCTCTTGGATTTTCAGCTCCTGTTTGAACAACAGATAGAAGCTGTGCCCAGTGGAGCTTTGGCCAGCTTCAGCTGGTATGCCCATTATGAATTTATCTGGACCAGGAAACACAGGCAACAGTTACTTATGCTTTTATCACCATACGATTGGACTACTGCAATGTGTTCTATGTGAGCTCCTTTGAAGATGACCTAGAGATACAGCTGACACAGAATACCATGGCAAGCCCAATAGAATAACACCTTATTTACAATTGCTGCACTGGTTGCTAGTATAGTAGCTTCCATGCCTAAGTGTTGATTATTACCTATACAGCCCTACATGGGGCCTTAGGGACCTCTTTGTCCATAATTATTTTTTTCTTCATATGAGGCCATCAACAGCAGGATCTGCTTTAGATCCTGCCACCATATGAGGTAACAGGTACGTAGGTTCAGAGGCAGGCCTTGTCAGATACATCCCCTAAATTATGGAATGGGTGGCTTCCAGAGATTTGTTTAGTACTCTTGTTCTTGGTCTTTTGGAAACTGCTGAAAATATACTTTTTGAACTGGACTTCCAGCCATTTTAATAGTTAGTGAAGATGGAGGGTTGGCATCTATTGTTCTGGACTGTTTTATTATGTTTCTATTGAAATTGGACTTTGAGAGGCTTGTGAACTGCCCAGAATTGTGTGATTATGACAGTGTAAACATTTTGTTAAATAAATAAAGGTATATAATTCTATGCTGCAATAAACCAGTAATTTTCTCTTTGTTTCTTTCCTTTCTTATATGTACAATTTTGTGAAACATATAATCCTAGCCTATCATTGTTATTTATAATTAACTTCTATTTGCACAGTTCTATTCACTGTTTCATCAGTCTTTTTACAATGAAGATACAGCTGTTGCATTGCTGTAAGTTTTTCTTCAAATAGTAATGTATCAGCTATCAATAGATCTCTCCCCCATTATCTTTCTATAGTATCCTTTAAATTCTTACTAAAATATTTTCCTATATTATTTTTAACTTTCTGAAAGAACACAAAGATTTGATTACAGATATAAAATAATTTTGAATTTGTAATATGCTATGGATGATTTCTGAACGGTCACATTTTTGTTACAAGACATCCTTGTAGATAGTTTCTTTGCTTATGCCAGAATATAATCTGGATTATGGGATAAACTTTTGGGATTAATTTTTGGTCTGCAAAAATTAGGACAGACAACTTTTGAATTATTGTCTATTAAGGTTTTGTTCCCCACAAAACTTCTAGTGCACTAGGCTTCTGTTCTTTAGGGCGAAGGGAAAAAATCAGTTTCTCAATATTTTGAAAGGTAATTTTATTTGTGTCTGTCTTGCTGTGGTAGAATATTCACATATATTGGTGCCTTACTAGTCTATAAGGTCATATTTCTTCAAGGAGTTTAATTAATTATCATGGCCTTAATTTAACATTCTGCTCCAGGTAGGCTTGCAAAAACATGCAAAACTCCTATGTGTCTGGTATTTCCTATAATATTCCATTTTTGTACTGGCACATGTTCTTGTCATTCTGAATATGGTTTATATCTTTCTGGAAAGCAATCTTCTGGAATAGAAAGTTATCTGAGCTTTCCCAGAAGTGATTCAGCTCCATAATGGTCTAGGGATTGACTCCAGGTAGAACACCATGAATCGCTTCCTGTTCTGAAAGATTCACTTCTGGAAAGAGATTGGTGTTTCTTGGAAGAAAACCTTTCCCCAAATACCAGAGCATGGAGTTTTACATATGAGTTACTTGTGTAATATAAAGGGCTATGTGGACTTACAAAATCTATCATAACAAAATCATCATGGATATTCCCACTGCTGCTGCCACTGGAACCAACTGAGTGTAGGCTGCCTTGGAGGGGAGACTCTGTGTCTGGAGTATCAGGAGGATTTACCTGTTGAAGAAATCCAAGTATCTGATTAACATAATCAAATTCTGAATTGCAAAATTAAGCAGAGACAAGAAGTTAGCTTTGCAAACAGAAAGCACAGGAATGTCTGACATTTGGGAAGCACAATACTAACAATAATTTTATAGGATTGGGAAAGGTAGGCAGTTCTTACCATGGGATCGTTATCTTCTAGGTCAAGGCTCTTGGGAGCAAACATTGCAAAAGGAATGTCCAAACTGGCCATTGTCACCTAAAGAGGTTCAAAAGACAGAATCTCAAATCTCTCAACAAATCGTACTATTTCTGCCAAGATGCAACATGTTGCTGCAAATCTTCATGCTAACAGCCCTAAAACTGGTCAGGTCAAGTTCAGAGATTAAACCCAAATACAGCAAAGAGTTATGCAGACTGTAGTCAGTCTGGAATGGCAGTTTTCCTGTGTTATGGGAAAGGACATTCCTGGCATTTCTTTCCTTTCTGAAGCCATATGAAAGCAATGAACTTTAATTACCTGACTGATGGGCTTATTGACAAAGGCTCCCACCTTCCGAACAAAGAAGGTCTCCAAGGCATCACGTGGAGACCCACTCTTTCCTTCACTGCTGTTAGATACTGTTTCTGGGTCCTCACTGAAAGTTGAAAGAGAAAGGTGGTGTAATTGTTATTATTCTAGAGATATACGAGCACTGGTATGAAGCATTGGGTATGAAGTGTATACATTTTCCTAATATCTTTCCTAGCTTTTTACTAAAGTTATATACAGTACTTACCATACAATTAAACCTACTTAGATTTTAAACCAATGGGGCATCGGCTTTCTAACCTTTGTAAGGTGCTCTGGGAACTCCGCCAATGGAAAACATTGTTTTATTAGAAACTGCAGTTATGCTTTATCATCTAGCATCAGGCTAGTCATTTTACAAAAAAATAAGGCTTCTACACTGAAACCTCAAACATTCATTTGACTTGTTATCATCAGCAGCAATAAACTTTATATGTACTGACAATAACATTGCAAAAAATGGAGGTAATGAAATTAGGATTAAGACCGATTTTTTTGAAAGTATTTTTTCAAAGAATGAAGAGACCTCCAAAAGTAGAGGAGGCAGAGCAAAGGTTTTCTTCCTTTTCTGGTATCTAGTTTTATACTGAGGTATTGGCATAATCAGGACCTCAAGTGTTAAATTTGGCAAACAAGAACAAGTTTTAACAATTAATATTGTTAGAGTTTGAGAATTATCTTCCCATGAGGGTGCTAGTTACAGAAAATGTAGAAGAGAACTGTCTCTGCATGCAGCTTTGGGAGTTAAAAAAAAGAAGGGAAAACACTAAGCAGGAAAATGCAGATTCCTAGAAAAAAGTTGTGAACTTTAAAGGATGATGTTAAGCCTTTCTTCCAAAACTACTAATCTATGCAACAAATGCCATTAATTCTCAAGTAAATTCATTTTTGGTTTTTAAAAGTCATATATAGGCAGTTATGGAAAGTTAGATACCTACCTACTAGATGGAGTAACTGCAGAGTAGTGGCCTCCATCCAGGGGGGTGCATGTTATTATTTTCTCATGGTCAGCCTGGGTGCCATGCATTGGTTGGCTAGGAATCAAGGGTACTCCTCCCTCCTTTCCTGGAATCACCAACTAGAACGTACAAAGACCAAACTAATTATTTTTTAATTCATTCAAGAAAAGAGGAAATGCTCAGTTCTCTTACTTTCAAGAGTGCAATTGTTTGATTTTCAATTATAGGTAACAGAATTGATGACACATTTTATCTATTATGGAAGAAGCAGTGTACCTTGTTTCTCAAGAACTTGAATGATTTCTACCAATAGGCAAAGAGTGAGGGAGAATTTCAGTCAAATGTATAGGAAAGTTTAGACGGAGAGGAACAAACCAAAGTAAATAACTGGAACTGAAGAAAACTGGAAGATAACTGGAACTGAACAATTGACAGTTGCCCTGAATCCCCTGTAGCTTTTTTTTTTTGGCCTATTGTTAGAGATCCTTCAAACTTCTTAGCAAGCAGAACTGGGCACTTTCTCTCATAATTCATATAGTGTATACCTTAAAAGTAAAATATTTTGCACCACAGCAAGTGGAAGAAAATTTTAATGAGAACATCTTTTAATCATTTATACATTTTATTCAATGTACATGGATTTGTACCCTGTCCCATTTTCATGGTCATATAAAAACACATATAAAACACCCAGCTATACCCACACTGCACTAAATATGATTACAGTAGATATTATCCAAGAAGAAATGAAATTCTATAATTCTGAGATGCAAACTGAGAATGATATTCTAAACCAATGTAGTCATGGATAGATGCAACTGATGATATGATATCAGAAAAGACAACAGAAGCTCTCACTTTAGTGCAATAACATATATATGAGTAAATCTGAACTCCATATTAATATCTAGGTCTTCACTTTTAAAAGAATGCTCATTAAAGTCTTATTTCATGTGAATCCAAAAAATGTTAGATTAGTGTTCTTTGTCATAAGCTAGCATCACGGTCTTTTTCAACTATAGTCCTACGTACTTTGCCAGTGTGAGATGAATAGATATAGAATAAGTTAAGAAACAGTGTTAACTGTCAGTGAGATACATTTTATAGCAGCAAACCTCTAAGAGTACCTGATGAGGATGTGTAGCACTCAAGCCGCCAGCAAAGACTACTGGGTAGCCCAAGTCAGCTGATCCAACTCCCAAGGCTGCAGGCTGATAAGAAAGACGAGAGCTGGAGAGCTAAGAAATGAGGGTGGGGAGGAAAAAGAAGAGAAAGGAAACCCCCACAGAGTCTGAATAGTGTTTAGAAATATAGGAAAGGGAAGGAAATGAAATCAGATTTGCAATATAAAGTTGCTAGTCTGTTTCTAACACTCTTGCACACAAAAATGTTAAACTGGTTTCAATGGAACTTATGACTAAGTAATATTCACAGTTATTAAGGACCAATTTCCAAGGATCTAAATTATAGAAATGACCCTAATACAGTTTGAAAGATAAAATAAAGAGCGCTACAATCCAGTAATTAACATTCTAAACAAAGAAACGGTATTTGAAAACGACAGAAGCCTCTACAACTGTTGCTCTGACAGAAGTCTACTAAAAGAATTAATACAGTGTTTGATAATTATCATTCACATGCCCCATTTTATCTCTCATTGACAAGTATAAAACCTGAGCAGAATTTTGAATTTCACTACAGAATGCAAAGTTAGCAAAGCAGAAATTCTAGTCATCAGTGGGGAAATCTAGGTCAGAGCCAAAATTAATATCTGAGAGATCTCAATTCACTGTAACTATTAAAATAATTAGGAGACCCACAAAAGATGGGCCAGAGGACAGAACTGATGCTATGTTTATATCAAATCTCTTACTCTTGACTATCCAGAGTACCTATATTCCAATTCTATGAAAAGTAAAGGCTGGAATTAAAACTCTCACATGTACATATATACACTAATTTGCATAATATTTTGCACTACGCAACCTGTTGTGAGCATTGTACACATGATTTCTTAGCTAAGGAAAATGTGTGTGTGTGTGTGTATGTATGTATGAGAGTGTACTCTCTCTCTCTCTCTCTATATATATATAAGAGTGTACTATTATCCCAGTTAGCACTATTAAAGCAAATGACAGGAAACCTGTACACTTTTGGACATTGTTGGATGGTAAATCCTATAATCTCCAACTGTTAGTTATTCTGGAAGTTGGTGTTCAATATCAACTGCAGGGCTACAGGTCCCATTCCTGTATTAATGAATCAGACTTTTATTGTAGGAATGACTAATACAAAGGTGGTTTGCCACTGCTTTTTTTGCAAGATGTCTTTTCAACTACCCATTCGAGCCTACAGCCAAGAGATTTCCTGATGGCAGGACATCCAAGTACTAACCTGATCCCTGGTGCTAATTTCATAGGACTTAGGTATAAGTAACTTTCAGCAGATGACATCCAAGATGTCCAAGTTTAATAAATTATTTAGATGATGATGACGACAACAACAACAATATTTGACTGGGTTAAGAATGAGTACCTTCAGATTATTGGCTGATAATGAGTCACTTTTGTTGTTCCCTACACTCAGTCTTTGGTGATATCTACCTGTTGTTTTCATCTGAGAAAATACAGTGGTGATAAAAGACCACTTAAGCTGTCAATTGCCCAATTTAATCAATGCTTTTTTCCATTACTGTGGTAGAACCTACCTTAATACTTCTGCCTTTGTAGGGGCCAACACCAAAGGGAAGTTGCCTTCAAGATGACTGAAGGGCAAAGCCTGTTCACTACGCCATGCCAAACATTGACTTTTGGAGAGCCTGATCTCCTTCAATTGCAAATGAAGGACTATAGGGCAGGAAGAGTGGCTAGGCTACAGTCTTGCTACTTAATCAGCTGACTCTGTAGTAGCTGCACTAAGAGAAAAGGAAGAATGTGAAGGTATAGATATATATGTTTATGTGTGTATGTATCTGTTTAGCTATCATGGAAGCTGAGATTTTGTGTGCCTTTTTAAGTATACAAGCTAATTCAGTAAACTTTCTTGGCTTTGCTACTTAAGTAACTTTAAAAAAAACCCACATATACTAGCTTTTAAAATAGATGTATAATTTATGTAAGATTTTGTTTACATTTTAGCTTATTAACACTGAAAACAAAAAGTAACAAAAATGTTTATAGATTCTGATAATTACACAATTTTACAACATTTTAAAATGACAATGAAAACTACTGCATTAATGCATTGAATATTCCAGGGTTACAGGTTATTAACCAACACATATTATAATAGCTTTCAGTACAGAGCCAAAGAGGATAAGCATGTCTAAGAATGATGGGTAGAAAAACAAACAAGCAAGAAGCAATTTCCTACTGTTTAGTTGGATATTATGGAATGGGTATATCTGTAATTTTCAATTGTGTGTAGAACTTATACCAAAGAATTGCTTGACAGATGTGCCCATTTGATTGTTATGATCCTGTTTTTTGGAATTATTATGCTGCACATGATAAATGCAGCAGGGCTGATAAGTCTGAGCACACCTGAACACCTATATATGAAGGCATATAGATTTCAACAAAGACAGTTTATCCTATTTTTGTGTCCACATGAAAGAATATTGATGTCACAGAAAGGGGGAGCTCTGTGGAAATATGTGAGCATTTCCACATTTCTTATTTTCATTCACTGCTTTTTGTTTAATTGATGCCCAAACCCAAATGCACATGTAGGCAGGGCAAATGGGCACAGAAGATTTCTACTGAATTCTATGGGAATTTTCCATGTAGGGCCACTGTACCCTAGCCATAAAGTTCACTGAATTCTGAAATGAAAAAAAAGACTGCACATAGGAATAGGAAGTTGTTCACCAACACATTTAGAATATAAAAATGTGTGAGGTATACTGGATTATATAGGAATACATATACTTGATTATGTTGATAAAAATCAACATGGCACAAATTCAGGCTATGAGATCCCCTGAAAATGATCTGCTTGGTATATAATAAAGTTTATCCATTTATTTTTGTCAAATATTGGAGAAAATGAAATTATTATTATTACAATATTTTTATCCCACTTTTTTTTTAATTTGGTCAACTCAAGGCGGCACTGAAGATGACAATTTTTCCTCTGTAGCATTTGCTCTGCCAAGGAATATGATCAGCAAGGATCATCTGCACAACCAGACTGTTTCCTTATACTATCATTAAGGCAGAAAATACTTCGCCTTTATTGTGACTGGAATTATTATAAATAGATCTTCTTAGCCCCAGGCAATTCCTCTTCCTTGCATGGCCCTACTTTTCCCTCATCGTCTTGCTGTTCTTTTTTCCCAAATCCAGCAACAAAATTTCAAATAAAACCTCATACAGGTGAAACTCAAAAAATTAGAATATCGTGCAAATGTTCATTTATGTCAGTATGGCAACTCAAAAGGTGAAACCAATATATGAGATAGACGCATTACATGCAAAGCGAGATATGTCAAGCCTTACTTTGGTATAATTGTGATGATTATGGCGTACAGCTTATGAAAACCCCAAATTCACAATCTCAGAAAATTAGAATATTACATGACATCAATAACACAAGGATTGGAAATAGAACAATATCGGACCTCTGCAAAGTATAAGCATGCATATGTACTCAGTACTTGGTTTGGGCCCCTTTTGCAGCAATGACTGCCACAATGCGGTGTGGCATGGATGCTATCAGCCTGTGGCACTGCTGAGGTGTTATGCAAGACCAGGATGCTTCAATAGCGGCCTTCAGCTCCGCTGCATTGTTCGGTCTCATGTCCCTCATCTTTTTCTTGGCAATGCCCCATAGATTCTCTATGGGGTTCAGGTCAGGCGAGTTTGCTGGCCAATCAAGCACAGTAATCCCATGGTCATTGAACCAGGTTTTGGTACTTTTGGCAGTGTGGGCAGGTGCCAAGTCCTGCGGGAAAATGAAGTCAGCATCCCCATAAAGCTCGTCTGCGGAAGGAAGCATGAAGTGCTCCAAAATCTCCTGGTAGATGGCTGCGTTGACCCTGGACTTAATGAAGCGCAGTGGACCAACACCAGCAGATGACATGGCTCCCCAAATCAACACAGACTGTGGAAACTTCACACTGGACTTCAAGCATTGTGCATTGTGTGCCTCTCCATTCTTCCTCCAGACTCTGGGTCCTTGGTTCCCAAATGAGATGCAAAAGTTGCTCTCATCAGAAAAGAGGACTTTGGACCACTGGGCAACAGACCAGTTCTTTTTTTTCTGTAGCCCAGGTAAGACGCTTCTGACGTTGTTTGTTGTTCAGGAGCGGCTTGACAAGAGGAATACGACATTTGAAGCCCATGTCCAGGATCCGTCTGTGTGTGGTGACTCTTGATGCACTAACTCCAGCCTCAGTCCACTCCTTGTGAAAGTCCCCAACACTTTGGAATGGCCTTTTCCTGACAATCCTCTCCAGGCTGCGGTCATCCCTGCTGCTTGTGCACCTTTTTCTACCACACTTTTCCCTTCCACATAACCTTCTATGGATGTGCTTTGATACAGCACTTTGGGAACATCCAACTTCTTTTGCAATTACCTTTTGGGGCTTTCCCTCCTTATGGAGGGTGTCAATGATGGTTTTCTGCACCACTGTCAGGTCAGCAGTCTTTCCCATGCTTGTGATTCCTACTGAACCAGCCTGAGAGACCATTTAAAGGCTCAGGAACCCTTTGCAGGTGTTATGGATTCATTAGCTGATTAGAGTGGGACACTTTGAGCCTAGAATATTGAACCTTTTCACACTATTCTAATTTTCTGAGATTGTGAATTTGGGGTTTTCATAAGCTGTACGCCATAATCATCACAATTATACCAAAGTAAGGCTTGACATATCTCGCTTTGCATGTAATGAGTCTATCTCATATATTGGTTTCACCTTTTGAGTTGCCATACTGACATAAATGAACATTTGCACGATATTCTAATTTTTCGAGTTTCACCTGTATATTAAAACTCTCAATAAATTCTTAGCATCTATTTTCCTCTTTTTGGAATAGAAGAAAGAAAAACAGTATGCGTGGCTGTGACAAAAGGACTCTTGTCTATCTATTTGTTGCATCCTTGCCAGCTCAATAGACTATTACAAGATTTTTTTCACCAAAATCTCTAAAACTTTGCTTTAACCCATGAACTCAGGAATCCTTACAAGTATCTTGCTCAGTAATAAAACTATAAATGCACTGACTTTTGATTTTTTCTTCATTTTGTTTTTGAAAACGTATTCAGGAACTGAATAGATGATGCCAACCTTGTAAGTAGGACAAACCTAAAGGCCTGCTTCATTTTAGGCCAGCTGGTCTCACCAAGATCAAGTCAAAGCAAAAGTATTTACTGCTTACTGCAAAAACACTTTGTCATGTTTCTTTTAGGTTTTAAAATGTTTTTGGCCACATACATTTTCCAAAATTAACTCACTTGATGTGAAAAGGCCAGCCCCATCACAGGGCCCTTCAAGGTATCCATCACCACAGGAGGAGGGGTCTGAAAATGTGCTTTAGTGACAGTAAATACACACTACAAAGACAAGGACACACAAAAGAAACACAAAAGGAAGAGAAAGAAAAGGACTTCAGAAAGAAAAACTGAAAAGATTTTGATGAATTGAATATTATGTCCAGACAGATATTAGAAATGTTCATGTACAGAATTGTAGAGCACTGCCTGACTTGTAGAAGGTTTAACATTTCAGGGAAACTGCTATATTTTCCAGATTAATCTCTTTCTAATTATATGTTGCATTGGAGAATTCACTTTAGATCAGGCAAAAAAAAAAAAGACGTTGCAAATGCACTGGCCTTCTAATAATTAGGTCAAATGGTTATTGGTAACAACTGAGAGGAGGAAACTACATAAAGATCAATTCAGTCAAAACCATCAAATATTTCTATGACCACAACCACCTCTATTTGCATCAGCTTAAAGACTTGTGCCAGTTTAATGAAAAACCAACGAAGACAGGAGACATAGGCATATGCGGAGGGGATGGAGTGGGGGGAGGATAGAATGTGTCATGAAATCATGACACAAACCCTTATATATTTGCATCCAACATAAAGACACAAGTACAAATGGGTAGGGTTTCTGCTTTTCAGTTTAAAGTGGACACATAAGAGGGGGGGGAATGTTTTTGATCACAAATCTTGTAACTGTGCTGCCTTGCCAGAAGCCATGTCTTTTCATACTAAACATGATTAAGATAATGGCAACACTAGATTCAGAACTTCTTGAAAAGGATCTCAAGAATGCTCCAAATCAGGTATGAATTGAAATCGTATAGTAAGCTGGGGAAGTGGGGATGAAGAAATCAGCTCCAGACTCATATTCAGCAGAATATTCTTTCCCTAAAATTAAAATTAAGAAGTGATTATATAAGCAATTGCATGCAGCCTAACTTTCTTCTGGTCCCAGCAGCATCCACTGATATTGCCAATAGAGAAGATCTGCAACTGAAACTTATTTCCATGCCAGGATGTTCTTATTGCATTGGGTTTTAAAACTAAACTTTGTGTCCTGATCTTTAAGTCGTAAAGTAGCCAAACCAACAAAGCATGACTGGCAAGGATTAAAAAGATTCTGTATGGCCATTGGCTTGAGTGCAGAAAGAGTTTTAAAAGCAAAATTGAAGAATATCTGCCAATCTATGTAAGTGTAGAATTTTTTTAAAAAATAAATATATATATATATTATCATCAGCAAGAGTGTCATCAAGATTGAACTGGACCTAATTTTTTTCTATATATCTATGCCCTACTCTTATTAATAAAATACAACTTCTTGGCAATGGTGAAATATATGCACAGGGAAGTGTAATCTGATCAATGTCCAGCACTGTTTAGTTGTGATACTCTTCATTTCTGTATATATTTACAGATTGCAAAAATATTTAGCAAACATTTTTGCTATCAGCAAAATATGACTGTATAACTATCTAAAAGAGGCACACTTGGAAACTTCTAAACTGATTCTGAAAAGCAACTTACCTGGGATGGTGGAGAAGTAGAGAAAGAGGTTGTGCATACTTCTTGAGAATCTTCCACTGATGGATATGTCACTGCATTTTCTTCACCTGCTGTTCTGTAACAAAA
The DNA here is from genome assembly GCA_030867105.1 of Liasis olivaceus. Lineage (NCBI taxonomy): Eukaryota > Metazoa > Chordata > Lepidosauria > Squamata > Pythonidae > Liasis > Liasis olivaceus. Next base: position 70,119,680 of record CM061349.1, read on the forward strand.
TTGTAAGATAGATTTTTAAAATGGAAAAGTTTAATAATAGCTATGCAAAGGCTCTACTGATACAAACACTGCAGACAGGGAACTAGAACTTTTGGGTGGAGTTGAAAGGAGAATTATGACAGAGCTCACTCTTTCCTTCAAAGAGCGGAACTACTAGGGTGGATTTAATAATTTTGGATTTTGTCTGGAAAAGAATGAAATATTTCTTTATCTTCCACCTAGATGTTTTGTTTTTTAGAAGGAAGGTTCTACTGATAAATTAATTTCAGTGCTATTAGTTGTACAAAATGTAGTTCCAGAGAATCACAAAAGACATTTCTAAGCACTTTGCTATTGTTTTGGCCTTTGAAGAAAATATTAAGATAGGAAACGTTTTAAAAAATAGAAGTGTTTCAAAAAATATTTTGAATCATGCATGCTTTCTTATACTATTGTACAAACATTAAAATAGAAACTTGTAAAACAAGTGCCAAGTTGTTTGGCAAAGCAACAAAGTATTTTCATTCTGCACTTTACTCAGGAAAAATATCTACAATCCCAAGGAGATTTCTCACTAACTACTGTGTGAACTGAAATGAATGCTACTTAGAATCTTCTCATATTCTATACACTTCTAATAGTGTAAGAAATTCAGGCTTTCTCTGCAAACTATACTTCAAATAAAGTAGTGAGCAAGACTCACATAATTTTCTCTACCTAGCAATGTATGCTGTAAAGGCTCTATACCTGGAATAATTTCCTTCACCTATTCATGATTCCTCTTTCCTCACCTGTAATTGCAGGGATGCATGGGTGAGGAGCTGGGATAGGGACGGTCCACAAAGTGATCAATGATAATCCCCATGATAGGTGGGGTCCTCTCAAACTGCCTGCAAGGCAATAAGTAATAAGCAAATTGTATTATTCATAGGACTGCTTTTTCTATTTTACAACTTGTTCTGACAGCCATACTGCTCTTTTGTGTAAATTTATGGGGAGCAGAGCATCACCACAATTCAACCCTGCAACTCCACACATGAACAAGAAACTTGCTCAAAACTCAGAACTACTAAATAATATCAATCTGCCAAATCCAAGAAACTCAGGTTTTCAGGCTTAAAGAAGGGTATCCTAGAAGAGATTATTTAGTTTGACTATGAAGTCCTCACCTGGTAGACATGAATGCTAGGTTGATTCTGTAGGCACATGACAAAGTGATTGTGCCTAGTGGAGTACCAACTGTTCCAACTCGGACTGTCTGAAATCCTACATAGGCAGAAGAGAAATGGTCAATGTCCCAACTACTCTTTATGTCAATAACTGTCAACCACAGAGGTAAAAGCTGATTTGCTGTGAGTGTATTCTTGGCTGAATAAAACTCAAGTCCCCAAGACGATGTCCATGCAGACCACCCTTCATGCTCACCAGACTCTACTGCTCCACCTAATTTTTGATTTTAATGCAATTTTGTTTATGGGAGACTAGCATGGTGACAAGCATACTTCTAGACCCTACCTGAAATGGGAACTGGAACAGAAAACTCCAGGTCTGAAAGAACAAGCTTGTTATTTGGAAACCCGGTCATTACCACTACCTTGTACTTAGCCAAGTCCTTGAGAAGTTACTTTTCTTTTAACCTCCCCAATTTACTTTTTGAGAGAGGATACTTTGTGACTAAACAGTTTACCATAAAAATCATTTTATTATTATATTTATGATATACTCAAAAGAGATTGCTGCAAAATTCTATTAGTTCTCCCATTGACAAAAGTCAAATGAATATATTCTTTAGTTGAATCCTAGATCTTAGTTTCATCTCTTCAACAATTTCTTATAAATCTCAAACATCCATCTATCTAGGCATCTATCTTTTGTAAACATGTGAATTAGTTATTCTATAATTCTTCATTTTTATTTTCTCCAGTCAACAGTCAAAATGCCTAAATCTACATTTTTCTGATACCCAGTCATACCTTCTCCCAAGCCATTCAGCTGCACTTCTCCAAAGTATACCCTACAACAGATGAATAGAGATAGAAATTATACATGTTATATATGTCCTTTCAGGGTGTAAGACATAGATTTAAATTTGATTTTTCATTTTGAATGTACAGCAAGCTTACAATCCTTAATCTGGTCACTTTCTGATGTTCTATGAACAAGGAACATAGGATAACAATAAAATGTACTGAGGTCTGGATCAAAAGAAGCAAGAATCAAATTTGTGCTTTAAGCATGCATCACAACCTGAATTTAAACAAAGCTTGAACTGGACTAGCTTTGGAAAGAAAGCATTGCCTGGAACCATGACTTGAATCAAAGACTGCTTTAAATTGACCTGAAAATCTTACTTTGAGGAGCCATGGTCAGAACCAAAGATAGCTTTAAGTAATCCACACTGGGATTCTCACTCCATTCAGTTGAAATATTTTTATTTTTGCAAATAAAAGTTGGTATGTGAGATATACCAACTGAGAAAAGTATGGTGGGCAGTAGATCACAGAGACATTATACACTTTGAGAACCTACTCTTAAGACTAAGTGCAGAAACACATCTTCAATTTTTCAAAATTAAAACCATGACATTTACCTTTGTTTATTCCACCCCATCTGTTTTCCATGGAAGATTGTAAAACTTGTTAGAATTTACTATAATTTTTAAAACTAGCACAAATAATTTTAATAAGAACTCTTATTGCTATTACTAGGCAAATTCTTAGGTGCCAAAAGCAGAACATATGATTTGATTATTGGCACAGAATTTAGATACGCCCCCCCCAAAAAATCAAAAGAAATACAAGATCAAGTAAATTACTGTAGTAAGGTTTTAGTCTAAAACCCCATCCATATATTGTCAGTTTTAACTGACAGGCCCTAGGACACAGACAATAGCCAATGAAAATTCAAAGTAGTAGCAACCAATTAAATTTGAGAGTGACATGAGAAATTAGGGCCCAGCCAGATCATGAGATGTCAGGCCTATATCACTGAGAGATGTAAGTGTTTATAGAAATGCTGATGCTGACAAAAGAGGTACTTCTTAGATGTTAGAGAACACACTATGTATTCTGTCTGAGACTGCAGTTTTACTGAGGCCATTCATTAAATACACATGTGGTTTGGAAATATGTATCTTCTAATAATATTTTATTAGTTGGACTAGGCAACTGGCAATAGGTGCAGCAGACTAACTAGAAAATTCCTAAACACAGTTGCCCAATAGTACCCTAGTCAGACTATTACAGATTTATTTGCCCTTTAGACTTCAAAAAGCTTCCCCATATTAATACATTTCAGTTTTAAACTGGAAGTTTAAACTAGATTCTCAGCCAGTTACTTATTCCAAGCCATGAAATCACTAACATTAAGATTGGATTAATTGAAATCAGCGATATTCAGCTTTAATTAATATATTCTTCTTTTAAATTCTAACTGCTTTTAACAAATGAAATAAATAACAAAACTCAGCAGTATACATTTGGAGTCCAATAGACCTATGAGCTTGTAGTTGGAAATAGGGTAAATAGGTGATTTCAAAATTATTCCATTCTCAATTATCATTAGTATTACTTCTACTACAATTAGCAGTACATTAAACATAGCTTACGGCACAAAGACACCAAGTGACTTTCACAGTTAAGGGTGGACTTATATCTGGGTCTGCACATGCTAGATCCTGTAGTATTAAATTTATATTCCTCATTTGGTTATCAGAAAATCATGGAGCAGAAAATACAGTAGAGAGAACTAAAATAAACCAATATTGCTTTCAGAGTAAATAAACCAGGCAGTCCAATGTATTTAATAGATTAATAATCTATTGGGAATTGGATGGCACCTAAACAAACAAACAAACCTGCAGCCCCTTTCCTCCAAAACAATAGAAATACAAAATTAGCGGGGAAAGTTTACACTATAAATATGTGAATTCCTACAATGTGGAGCAGAACTTACTCCTTAAGAAAAAATGTTTACCTAATGGACATTTGTAGTGTAGTGTAATTAGTGTGATTTGTACGGTTTTTGCACAGAGCAATATACGGGCATGAGACAGGGAATTATGAAACCATACAATAACTAGTAGTCTTGACAACAGTGGAATTTATGACATAGACAAAACGCTAAATTATTATTCCTATCATTTGATGTAAGGTTGTTTAAAATAGCATGGATCCCAATTAGTAAAGGAATGTAGTTATTTTACTTTTTTATTCACTAAAATAAAAATAAACTGAATCTTTGATATCTTTGTAAATTAAACACTGATTGATTGATTGAATGATTGAATGATTATTTGCCATCAAGATGTTTCGACTCCTAGTGACCACATAGATTTAAAAATCTAAAAAGAGGAGAAACTGAAGTATTATAGGACATCTGAACCCATAATTGTTGAGAAATACATGGAATATGAAGTGCTTTAGATTTGCTAACATAATTTCCAAATATTTACAAGAAATCTGGAACCCACTGCTACCACAATGGCTTGTTAAAATTATCTAATGAGATTTTATAACATTGCAATAAAGATGAAAAGAGAAGAAGGAAAACTATGCAACTGCTTTTGTTCATTTTTCTGTTTTATGAGTAATACATAGAATTATAGTAATGAATAATAATATTAAGAAGCAAAACTGCAAAGTTCAAAAACAACTGTCCTCTTAATATTGAGAAATTTGAAATGAAACAAAATGAAACCCCAGGTTTGTTAACTATATTTTGTCTAAGTTATGAAACACTGAAGAAACACAAGGAAAAATATAGCTATAAACCCACAGATATTCATAAATTGTACGCACATTAGAAGAATGCAGTAAAATGTCAATTACACATTAGTAACTTTTTAAAAAATAAGACTAACAGGAAATTAAGAAGTTAAAAAAAGATGGAAGCTCAGTGTTAACTAAATCTTTTAGAAGACCTATGGAAGCAGAGACTGGAGAAAAATAATGGAAATGTGACAGCATGAAATATGAAACTTAATACAGACAATGTAGAATGTACTTGAAGTTCTATTTTTTCTGATTCTGAGGATGATCAAAGTCAGTATTACCTGTACAATATGACATATTCATGACCTTGTTTCCTTGAGAGTCTGTAGGCTGGTGTCACCCTTGTTATAGCAAGCAAAGATTTCAGCAGTAGAGACAGCCTATTATACACAGTGTAGGAAACTTTGGTTTCTTTATCACATCTAAAAGCATACACAAAAATAATTAATTCAACATTCCCAACAATTAATACATTCTGAAATGAAGCAACTTTGAAATACTGAATTACTGTTGTAACAAACAAGCAACTGTGAGATTATACTTTTACAGAGCTCAAATCAGATAAATGTATCTAGAGATTCAGTGTAACACACCAATTATTTAATTCTAATACAAATGTAGATGTTTGCTTCTCAAATATCAGAAAGGAACAATAATTTAAGCATTAATTAATGCATTAAACCATGAATACCATCAAATAAATAAAGAAAAGGATGCATGTTACAACATATATTTGCTTGATACAGAATACAGTACATAAAACAGTTTTTTCTACAATATTTGTAAATTAGAATAGGATATATAATCATGGGAATCTGTTTTTTTTTAATCTGGATGCACCAAAAAACAAAACATTTCCTGTTTTCTAATATAGTGAAACCATGATTTATCAAACCCCAACTCAATGAACTTCTCATGTAATGGACCAAATTTTCAGGGCAATTTACATCATTTGTGGTTTTGTTTTGTTTTGTTTGTGATCACACAAATGTCATGTTGATGCAAATGATGTAATTTGCATCAATTGCTTAATGACATCGTCACCCAAATAAGATAAGTTTCTGCAATGACATACAGGTAGTCCTCATTTAGTGACCACAATTGGGACTGGCAGCTCAGTTATTAAGCAAAGTGGTCACTGAAACTGCAACTGTGCTTATGATTTTACTTCAGCTTTCCTTTGCTTTACGGACCTGCAAAGGTTGTAAAAGCAAGGATTGGTCGTAACATTATTTTTCATCACTGTTGTAACTGTGAATGGTTGCTAAACGAGGCAGCCACTAAATGAGGACTACCTGTACCAGTTAGAATAGAAACTTCATTTTAAAGTTAAAAATGAAGTTTCATTCTATATTCATTTTCTGGACAGGAATGCAATATTAACTGATTACTATACCTATAAACATACTATTCTGGAATTAAATGAAGCCCATTGATGATAACAGGTTCATCTAAATCCCATAGATTTTTGCATTACATAACTGTATTTAATGGAAAGAGAAGACAATTATGAAATGAATAGATTTCTGTCTAGCTATCTGACATTTGAAAATATTTTTCATTGGACAATTCAGAATAGGCTGCGGGAGCTTCAGAAAAATGCCTGTGCAAAATGGCTGCCATGAAAGACTTAGTCAGACTTAAAACATCCCAATGCTACCTGCCACCATCTCTAGCCCCCACCCCGTGCAGCCATTCCCCATTTCCATCTTTGTCCTTCTGGAGGGCTGGAAGCACCTATTATTTTTAGTTTCTAAGAAAGCTTACTGGATTTCTGGTGAGGATTCATGGCAAACTAGATGTCTCCAAAGAAGTGGAGATGGCACTGTGTTGAAATTGGTGGCTAGAATGGATTTCTGGGAGAGCAATGGCGGATTGAGGACGGCTCCATTTTTGCAAAACCAAAGGCTGCAGCAGTTAAGAGAAGCTTTATCTCCATATAAAGGGGATGTCTGGATCACCCACAAGAACTCCTCTCAGGGAGGCTGGAGAAAGAGGGCATGGGGGACATGTGTCCATGTGTGTGATTGCAGGAAGGCCGAGGAAAGAGGGCATGGAGTGCATGTGATTGCAGGGAGGCCGTGGAAAGAGGACATGGGAGTGCATACATGCGAGTGCAGGGAGGCTGAGGAAAGAAAGCGTAGGATGTGTACAATCACAGGGAGGCTGTGGAAAGAGGGCATGGGAGTGCATGCACGCGAGTGCAGGGAGGCTGAGGAAAGAAAGTGCAGGATGTGTGCAATCACAGGGAGGCTGTGGAAAGAGGGCATGGGGGTGCATGCGTGCGAGTGCAGGGAGGCTGAGGAAAGAGAGCGCAGGATATGTGCAATCACAGGGAAGCCAAGGAAGGAAAGTATGGGGTACATGTGTGTGTGTGTGTGTGTGTGTGTGCAAGTGAAGGGGGAAAGAAGGGCACAATGTGTGCAAGTGAGGAAAGGCTGGGGGGGGGGAGAGATACCCCAGTGAGTTGCAACCTCCTTTGCCAGCTTCCCATTGACTTAGCTTGAGGAAAGCCAACAGGGAAGGGCACAAATAGCGATCATGCGTCTGCGGGATGCTGCAACTGGTCATAAGTGCGAGTTGGTTGCCAGGCACCCGAATATTGTTCACGTAATTGTGGGGGCACTGCAATGGCTGGAACTTCAAGGATCTGTCATAAGTCCCTTTGTTCAGCACCTTTGTAACATCCAACGGTCACTGAACGAGCAGTTGTAACTCTAGAACTAACTGTATGCACTGGGTGAGTTTCCTTTAATCTTTAGTGAAAGAAGTTTTAAAAGTAAGTTTAAGGACGTTTTAAAAAAATCTTTTTTTGAATGAACAGCAAAAGGATGATTAGAATGTTGATTTTGGAAAGTTATAAACAGACTATGGATTTCAGATAGATTTGAAATAACATTTTGAAATTAATTATAAGAATCCTTCCCATGGGAAAATGCTGTTGGTTTGAATTCTTAAAAGAAGGCCTAATAAGATGGGAATTTGAACACTGGACACTAGAAGGAACCAGAAGAACTAAAGATTACAATTAAAGGAGAAGAACACTTAAATTTGACTTTCTAACACAGAATGGAGCAAAATACCTTAACATTGGATGTATTGAAGGATATTTTTGAACAATGGACCTAGAAGTTAACTTTAGAAGTGTTTGCCATTATAGACTATGTTCAAATGTTAAGGAAGAGGAACAAGATTTACTGGATAAGATTATCTGAAAATGGATTTAAAAATGACAAGCTACAAGAACGATATGGAAAAAGATGTTACACCGGATATACAAATGAAACCGGCTGATGTTTTAATAATTAAAAGGGGTATACAAATGGCAAACCAAAAGAATTACTTGGATAACTTTCCTATATTGGATTTACAAAAGAGACCTGTTAAACTCCTGAGGAATTTTGTGAGAAGTGATAAAGAAAAAATGAAAAGAAAACAAGCTCTAGGACATTATTTGGATTAAAGATTAAGATTGTTAAAAGTAAAAGAAAGGAATATAAAGTGGGTTTATTTGATCAAAGTTAAAATAGATATACAGTGGTACTTCGCGTTACGAACTTAATCCGTTCCGTGACTCTGATCGCAACTTGATTTGGTCGCACCGCGAGGCAAATTTTCCCATAAGGTTCAGTGTAAATACGGTTAATCTGTTCTGCCCTCTGAATTTGGTCGCACCGCGAGGCAAATTTCCCCATAAGGTTCAGTGTAAATACAGCTAATCCGCCCTCCGAATTTGGTCGCACCACGAGGCAAATTTCCCCCAAAACACACCACAAGCCTCACCAAACGTCTCCTTGCTACCGCGATCTCGCCCACAGGAAGCCGCGACCACGTGGCAGCAGGGCAAATGGCCGCGGATCTGGTTGTAGCTCGAGGTGGAGGTCGCACGGCGAGGTAAACTTTTGGGGCCGGAGCTGATCGTATCGCGAAAAATTCGTAAGGAGGGGCGTTCGTAACCCGAGGTACCACTGTATTGTTATTTCTGGTAACCCTTAATGGACTTTTGCTTTGCTGACCAGGACTGAACAATGAGGTTTAAGGATCTGTTTATAGATAAGAGATGAGATATGGAATGAAGAGATCATTTGTTGTATTTTAAGAGAAGATGATTAAGTTGTTAAAATTGTTTATACTTCTTGTTATGAAGGGGGAAGTCACTTTTTCTCATATATATACAATTTCTTTGCTAGATTCTTATTTTTTCTTTCCTTTCTATTTTTTTCTATTTTTTCTTTTTTTTCTGCACTTTCTATTTTTTTCTATTTTATTTTTTGTAGTTTGTACTAGCTTTTATCTGTATAATTGTAATGCTTAATAAAATTATTATATAAAAAAAGAAAGCTTACTGAGTTTATTTAAGCTCTTTAGACATTCTTGAAAATAAAGATGCTCCTAGAGATTGGCACTTTGAACTTCAGTATGCCAACTTGCCATTTTTTAATTGAAAGTTTTTTTTTCTAAAATGTAAAAAGTCAAGCAGGGCACCAAAAGAAGCATCTGCAGACACATAAGCACCCTTGCTACCACACTGAAGGCCTTAGTTTTAGGGTAATTATGCATGATACTTTTATCAATTAAGAAATTGCCTAGCAAACAGTCAAAGTCAAAGGCCCTTTAAGACACAATGTTTGAAAATGTGCAAATACCAGGAAACATTTAAGCACTTGTAGCAGAAGTGGCAAAGCATTTTACAACATTTCAAACACTTCAAACTTGAAGCTGGTTCTACTGACTTTTCGAAGAGTTGTGAGCTCAAAAGATAACATTATAGCTTTAAAACTGGTAGCTGAGTTTTTTCTATCGTTTTCTTCTCACTTCTCCTTTCTTTCATATTATATCTTTTAGGTTCCAAGCATCCTAGGGTCAGGTACTGTCCTGTTTGTTATTGGTGTAAGCCTTTCTGATAGATTTTTTCACTAAAGGTAAGAATGAAAATACTTTAAACTGTCACTTACTTTTCATTCATTTCTAAACACCAGATTTCCAGCTCCATGGAATCTCCCTGCAGTGGGAAAAAAAAGTATTTCAATCAAGGCTTTATCATGACAAAGCTTTTACTTGTAAACAAGTACTTAGTACAGATGAGTCAGTGGATGTTGCTGAAAAAGGGCAAATGAAATTTTAAGCTGACTTAACATTAGTATAGTTTCCAAATTATGAAAAGTAATACCTTCAAATATCTGAAGGAATGTCACACAGAAGAAGCTCGAGACTTGTTCTGTCACTGCAGAATGCAGGACATGAAATAATGGATTTAAAATACAGGAAAGCTAATTTTGACTGAATGTTAGGAAAAGATTCCTAAAGATTCCTAAGAGCGGTTGATAGTAGAACCAACTACTAATGGAGGTGGTGAGCTCCAATTCATTGGGTGTGTTGAAGCTGAGTTGGATAGTTATCCATCAGCAATGTTTTAATTTGGATCCTAGTACTCCATTGGGGCTGGATTTGACAGTTTAAATGCCCCCTTTCAATGGTACGATTTGTAAAGTGATTTTAATAAATAGTGAATCTTCATAAAGAGGTGAAAAAACAAGGTTCTCTTCATGTGAACCAGTAAGTTAAATCTTATTCTGATCATGAGGCATGTTATAAAAAGAATACAAATGTGTTTTTCAGCATTCTAAAAAATATAAGCTAAATTTGTAGTTATAGCAAGCTTCCTGTGAATTGCAATTAGTTTAAGAATGTACATATAAAAATAGAGCCAACATACTTTTGGTATATTTGTATAAGAATAGCATGAATTTTGACTGTTTTCACAACTATTTCAGCAGTGGATATAGAATTCCTCATCAGTTAGATAATTACTCATGTGCAGCTAGTTAGTTGGCTGGTATTGAATTTTTTGCTTCTATAAACCACAAGATAGCCAAATATTAAGATGAACAGTGTTTGGGGAAGAGGGTTATTTGTCCTATTTGTAGAACTTAAATGAACAAAGCGGAGTTTGATTTATTTATTAATACTTCTATCCACTATCTCACCATTTAAAACAATTCCAAATTGAATTCCTGGAAAGAAGATCCCTTATGTAACAATAATAGGCATTATTATTATATATTAATATATTATTGTTGATTGCACAGTCAGCCAGATGTTTAGACTGGATTTGGCATTTTTATCCACCTATCAAGTCCTTCGCTATTATTATTGTTTTTGTTATTATTAGACATGAAAGCTGGCTGGGTGACTTTGGGCCAGTCACTCTCAGCCCAACTCACCTCACAGGGTTGTTGTTGTGGGGAAAATAGGGGGAAGGAGTGTTAGGTATGTTCACCATCTTGAGTTATTTATAAAAATAATAAAGGTGGGATAAAAAAAAATCTAAAATAAAAATAATGCAGTGACTAAACAGAGTAGTTTTTATATATATGAAAATTATCTATAATACTGCCAGCAGTGGTTTACTGAAACCTGTTTTGCTAATTTTCATATGCATGACATGAAGCCATGTAATAAAATCTGAGATGAATCTTAAGAAGAAAAAGAATTGTTGATTCAGCTTATACCTCAGAGGTTTTAAGGGAGATTTCCACACACATTGACCGTCCAACAGCAGGCAGCTGTCCTGCCAAAGCTTTTTTTGCTTCATGAGTAACTTCTGGTATGTCTTTGATTGCCAAGTTGAACTGTAAAATTAGGAATGTAGATTTTAATTTTCAGGAACTTACTTTAGAAACCTGTTGTCTACCATACTGCAGGAATGTGTATAATAAAACACAGTTCATGATAGATTAATCTCACAACCATAGAACAAAACATCCTCTGCTGACACATACTGCAGATTAATAAATGCTGATTTCCTCATTATACTGTTGTAAAGCGGCAATATACAAGCACGCAAATATATACAAATTCCATTTGCTTTCACTACCCCTCTCTAAAAATGTTGTATCAGAGTCACAAATACTCAATAAGAAGATCTAAAAAGAACTTGTAAAGAAGGAGTGTATTGCTCAGATACATTCTATAGTTATACAACTACCCTCACAAGAGAACCAAAATAGAAACCATGTGTATTTAACATGACAAACTAAATGACATAACAAAGGGATTGATCTGAAAAATACATTTTACCCAGTCAGAGCCTGTTGGTGAGGAGGATGAGCGAGTGCAGATTTTTTCTCCAAGTCGGGCCTGCACAATCACCTGTACAGTCTGAAAGACAAAACATGCTTACTGCGTTGAGAAAAATCAAGTAGTGACACTAGAGAAGACCTACTGGATGGTACTATATTGGAAAAAAATGAAAGGAAGTACAAAAGCCAAATTACTTAACTGTATGATATCAGAAGTCAGAAAGATATGCATGAGTTACTAATTGCTCAAATCCTGGGCAGAACACCTTTAGGAGGTCATATAATTTTGCCTATATCTCTTAGCAATTTATCTACAATTCCTTTGCATTAGGGTTGTGCACACTTCAAAAATTATATTCATTCATTCATTCATTCATTCATTCATTCATTCATTCATTCATTCCATTTATAGCCTGCCCATCTCATACACATATCTTTGGGTAGGTAACAATTAAAACAGAGTAAAAAACAATAAAAAGAACAGAATTGAGAAGAACAGAAATTCTGAAGAAGTTCTTCAGGCTCCGAGCAGGTGTAACAGCTCTTAATGAAGAAGTTATGTCTTTATTACTGAAGAAAAAGGGCTGCTGCTTTAGGGTTGTATTAACTTTAGCATTGAGATTCTTGAATCTTTCCTATTCCCTCTGACTTCCAAACCTCATCTCATAATGCATGTGGACAGACCTATTCTGTTTTTAAAGCCAGAAATCCAGAAAAATTGAAAAGGCTTATATGTTGCAGAATTAAATTCTACATTTTTGTGTTACTGCCACTGAATTGCAATACGAAGCTTCAATTTTTGTTATGGTACATTCTAAATTATATATACAAACACACACATGCACACTTATAACAAATAATTGAGAGCCAGTCTGGACCAGTGGTTAAGGCTCCAGGCTAGAAACCAGGAGACTGTGAGTTTTAGCTCTGCCTCAGGCATGAAAGCTGGCTGGGTAACTTTGTGCCAGTCACTCTGTCTCAGCCCACAACGTCAGGCTCGGGCAACAAGCCAGTTGGTCAATTCCTGTCACAACCGATGGATCAACATTTGGTTGATCGGAAAAAAGTGGACGCTGCACCTTCAGGAAAAACGCTAGGAAGAAAAAATATATATTACCTTCAAAGCAAAAAATTTTATGAACTTGTCCAAGTCCTTCCTGTCCTGGGAGCTGAGGTCAGTATCCATTGCATATGGAAGTCTGAAATAGGACAAAAATATTTTGATTCATGTTTCCAGTCTTAGAAGTCCTGTTATATTATTCAACCAAGCTAATTTTAAACAATCAACAAGCTGATTTTAAAAGTCATCCACTGCTAATGAAATCAATCTATCAGCCACTACTGGTGAAATCAACTTGTTTACTTAGATAAACAGAAATTATGAAGATTCAGTGAAAGTTACATTCTGAACTGTTGTAAACTATCTGCACTTTTCAGAATCGCCTCAGTTGTAACAAAGCTGGAGAAGCAAAATCAAGTAACTTTTTATTTAACCTGCTGAACTTGCTAGAGCTATGTAATGAATAAGGGTTAATCATTTGTGAAATGACTTCTAGGTAATGCAATTTGAGACAATGAATATGTGCTGACATTTCATTATTCATATTAGTTTATTCAGAGTAGTTCTGAAACTGAACTCAGCAGCAGTTGATGTCATGTCCTTATATACTGTCTGTGTTCTATACAACAGAATGGTGGTTTAATGAAGAGGAAGGTTAGTCAAGTTGAGGTGATGATAAGCAAGCCTAAATATACATACTTTGGACATATGATGCGATCAGACAATACACTAGAAAAGAAAACAACTATGCTTGACAAAGTTGAGAGAAGCAGAAAACAATGGAAAACATGGGTGGATGGATCAAATAGATTACTGGAGTGTCCTTGGAAGAGCTATGGACATACATAGCCACAGCAAACCAAAAAGCAGAAATAAACTACCTGCATGATATCTTCCAATGCACAACCCACAAAAAGAATAACTGTCCCCTTCGTTAAAGGCATCTTAGAGTCTACTAACAAGCCACCCTAGCTATTTGGAATAAATATGGCACACAAACCAACAAGTCCCTACCAAGAATACTGAGCATACCCAAAGACCTAATACCAAAGGAAAACAGCAGAGAGTCATCTGCAAAATAAAATGCAAGGACTCTGAACTACATTATATAAGGCAAACAACAGAAATTAGCAGAATGAATCCACAAACACCAACTAGCTCTCAAAAGACATAATGTGACTTTTCTATCTCCCGCTGCAGAGACAGCCTCAAGCATAACTTCAGCTGGGAAACTGGAAATCTTAGAACAAGCCAAATCAAAAAATACAAGAGAATTCTTGGAAACACAGCACTCTGAGCAAACAGCAATTAACAGACTACAGACTTAAACTTTATCTATTACCCATCAAAAGACATAACCAAGGACCCAACATTAGCACATTAGCTCAACACACAATGATCCACATATCACACAGCAATCAACCAATACATAGACAAACTAGAGTAATCTCCTTATTAACTTAATAACCAAAAACCAACTACAATTCAACATTCACAGGAAAAAAACAACACCTTCCACTTGAACACCTTCCACTCCATGACGTAGCTATAAGTATCACAGATCATACAGGAAACAACCAACACAGACATGAGACAGAACCACCACCTTATCAGCCAAATAAATAATTTACAAAGCATAAGGCATCAATTACTTACAAAACACCATCTGCCCAGAGGACCATCCCATCCAAGCATGAACAAAGCAGGAAAGGCAGAAGGATATATAATCCTTGCCAACCAACAAATCTCACTACTCTAAAATTCCTGCACTGATAGTGTTACCAAGAAGGGTAATGAAACCAAGTTTGCTGAAGTCTAACAGAGATTCTGTCAAGATGATGGCATGTGCATGATGACACCATGATGTGTATGACCCTCTCATGTATTTGCCTCCTGATGTCTGATGCAAGTACAAAAGTAGCATTTTGTGTATCATAATGTTTTATCACTTGCTCCCCACAGATATCCATGGCTGTGGATTATTCTCAGAGACAAGTCAAGATGGTGAGCATTTGTCTATATAGGCAGCAAGATTGAGCCAGACTTGATGGTACTAAATACCTAGGTTAGAACATGCTAGGTACAAAATAGTTTTCATGTTGCAGGGATAAATAAGCTCCTATCCCTCAAATTTGAAAATGTGAAAGACAAGTTGTTCAGATCTTTATAATAGCTCCTTTTAACAACTATAATAATGAATGATAATACAGTCTTAGCATTCTGTGCTTAGTGTGCATAGATCAAGAAAAATCTATTATCATAATTAAGATCAGGGCAGGACCAAACTTCCAAACAGAACCTTGTTAGCACTTCACATTACAATCTCTCAATAATCTTTTTGTTCAAAAATGACAATCGGTGGCATCAGAGATTAGGCTAACTGGTTTTGAATTTTACATAAAGCAAGGGTAGGCAAACCTTTTAAGCCAGTCAGCACATATGGATTCTTGAAATACATTATGGGTGCTCCTAAAAAAGGACCTCCATTGGGGAGGGCGGTGTATAGATGGCTCTGCCTTTCAATAAAGGTTTTGCTAGGATCGTCTTGGACAGTCACATAGCACACCATTATAAAAAGGCAAACTGTTGAAGTTACTCCTCTCACAAAGTCCTCCATGATACTTCTTGCCACTGCAGTTTACTTTTTTTCCCTGGGATGTCAAAACACTTCAAATAAATCATTGTTTTTCAGTTCCCAAGAATGCCTGTGATGCCTATATGGGGCCCAGAGCTATTATTGGAAATAAAATTGATGCTATATGCTAGTGATTTGCAGCATACAAGCTTCCTTCAAGAAAAAGAAAGAGGGAATACGTTAAATTCAAGCAGGGCATCATCTATCCCAAGCACAGGGATTAATTCATTTGCCCTACAGCAGAGCATTGTTAATCGGCAAATAAGACAATGATGGAGTGGCTGATATTATTATATCCTGTAACTGTGTTGCCTCAGTGAACATGAGGGTTGAGCCTGAATTTTGTATATCACAGTCTTACTGTGGTCCCATATGAGAAAAAAAGTTCATGAATCTAAATGCTTATAGAAGCAATTTCTTTAAGGTGGCAGAATATACCCTTCTCTGTATTTCAGAGTGTTTCATAATACATTTATTCTGATCATTGTATTGTGAGCCACCCAGAGTCGTTCTGGAGTTGGGCAGCATCAAACTGAATGAATGAATAAAATATAGTAATTCAGCCTGGATGTAACCAATGAATATACAG
The DNA here is from genome assembly GCA_030867105.1 of Liasis olivaceus. Lineage (NCBI taxonomy): Eukaryota > Metazoa > Chordata > Lepidosauria > Squamata > Pythonidae > Liasis > Liasis olivaceus. The sequence continues at coordinate 70,135,797 of CM061349.1, forward strand.
TGGTACCTCGGGTCACGAACTTAATTCGTTCCGCGACTCTGGTCGCGACCCGAATTGGTCGCGACCTGAATCAAATTTTCCCATAAGGTTCAATGTAAATACGGTTAATCCGTTCTGACCCCTACGAATTTGGTCGCCAACTGATTTTGGTTGCGACCCGAATCAAATTTTCCCATAAGGTTCAATGTAAATATGGTTAATCCGTTCTGAGCCATGTTTTTTTTTTTTAAACCACAAAAATATGACACAAAGTACAGTACGAAGAGAGAGAACGCTAACCTTGCTCGAAGCGACTTCTGGCGTGGAGGACAGGAAGGCGGGTGGGGAGGCGGTTATTGCTTGGAGGGAGAGTCCCCCTCCCTACAGGAAGCCACGAACACGTGTCATGGCAGGGAAAATGGCCGTGGATCCTGTTCGTCACCCAATCCGGCATTCATGAACGGAAGCAAAATTTTGCGAACGGTGCTGTTTGTGACCCGAATTGGTCGTGAACAGAAGCGTTCGTGACCCGAGGTACCACTGTACTGTATTACCAATGTGTGACGTGTCTTCTCTAATGCCTTATTCACATAACACTTCATTACTAGTTTGACATCTACCTATTAGTTTATCACCAGGCAGCTCAGCAAAACTGAAACTATCCCCAATTTACTTGGGAGCAGCTACCATGGGTAATATCCTAATCACCTTAGCCAAGACTTTTCCCTTTTAAAAAAAAGAAAGAAAAAGGGGGGGAAAAAACCCTCTCCAAAATCTGCATCAAGGTTGGAGCAACAGTAGACTGGACTGGGGAAGGCAGAGCCTCTTCTCATCTCTTTTATCTTTTCATGTCATATACCTTTCTGGGAGAAGGAAAGGGAAAAATGGGGTTAAACATGCTGTAGCTAGGGCTGCAACAGTCTGTAGTTATTCTAGCTTCCCATCTGTTTCCAGAGGTCTGAAGGGGATTACCTAATAGATTTATCTCCTTTTTTGAGTCTGGATGACACGGGGTTGGGATTAAGAGCAATTAATAATTAACCTTCACTAAAAATTGTGGTTAAAGTGTCTGCCTTCATTACAGTTTTATCATAATCTGATTCCACATATCTCTTTATATTTAATATTAACCTAGCAATGCAGATTGCATGTGTGCAGCCTAAATAAGGATGAAATGAATTAACCAAAGCTGGTAAAAAGAGCTACTGTTGATATTTGTGTCTTGATAGAGAGCACCGAGTCCAATAGGAGGCAGGAGCATTAGGTACGTTCACCGCCTTGAGTTTAGATATGAAAAAGACGGGACAAAGATCTCATCATCATCTTAAACTTTGTTTGCATGACACACTGAATCATAAACTAGTCAACATTTTAATCTAGTATGTTCTGCATAGTCAGCCCCTATGATTAAATTACAGTTAGATGTGTCCTGTAAACCTCAACATTTGGATTAATTCAGAAAGTATGTAATGAAGAATTACGCATCATCACTAAGAACAGCAGATTTTCTGATCTGTAATACTTCTGCTTTGGCTGGGCTGTTTCAATTTCATTGCTTTATATCCTATCTAAAAATGTTCCAGACACATGTTTAAGGTTTATACTACCTCTTTAGGATTAGAATGTGGAAGTTTATAATCACTCCAAATTTCCAGATGATTTCACCTGATCATACAACACTTTTCCGATTCATAAATCCATGTATTGAATAAACCAAATTTGAATGCACTCACAGATTATGCTAAATCATAAAAAGCAAATCATGTTATGGCTGAGGATGATGTGTGAACAGAGTTTCAAATAAAGATGGAATCTTACTGTAATGGCTGCAGAATGAAATAGAAGCCAGAGGGTCTGATTTGGACCCTCCCCCAAGTCAGATGTGAGTCATTACAGTAGCTTTATGGCTGAACTCCTACATCACAGATTTTTCTTAATCATGATTTAATCAAAATTAGCTGAATTTACACATGTTAATCCATGATTATTTAAAGTCACAATGGCTAGATTCGCTCAAACACAAAGATATTACCTTAAATCTTAATGAAATGTGCAAATCCATCCCAAGTACCAACCTAGAAATATAACCCAGGAAGATACCATGGTTGATGGTCTGTTAGGAGAACTAACAGGTCAAGCTCTCCTGTCCATTTCCTGGTATGACTCATCCACCGAGTCTTCTCAAATTCAAAAGCTAGACCAGAGTGTGTGGACATCATATGTATAATTCCCTTTGTCTTTCCAAGCCAATGTTCTACACATCATTTTCTGTCCCTTACCTGTCTAACTGGAACTCAGGAACAGCATTATATTTGTACACACAACCTATGAAGATCTACCTAGCTGAGATGCAGGAGGTAATCATTACCTGTACAGGAGAGGCTGAGGTGACAATTCGAGGTTTCATCCCGGGATTAACCCAGAGGCTTATCCTAGCCTCTTTGCTTGGCCATATTCATTTGGCTTCCCTTAATCCCAACCTCTCGTCTTGATACAGGATGGAAGATGCCTCCTTTCCTCCTGCTGAGGATCTTCTCAGTTTCAGGTAGCACAGAAATCAGTATCTCTTGGATTGGGATCTTCTCAGTCCAACTGGGAAGGAAAAGCACTAAGGAACCTACAGTTCCGGTCGGCTGGCCCAGTGGCTACCCTGCCTAATTTCCGCGTGGATGCAGCCAGGGGAAAGGCGCGAGCGGAGTGGGAGTCTAAATTCTCAGCTTGGCTCTTGAGGGGTGGTGGAGAGCACGGTGGAGTCCTTTAACCCCGAGCTAAAATCAGAATTTGACCCTGGGGCAGCAACAGCAACAGCCTCTCTTTCCAGGCTTGGCTCAGACAGAGTGGAAATGCCTCCAGCTCGGCTACGAGTAGATTCGTCCAAGTGGCGCTCTTTCCAGGAAGAGCTCTCTGAGAAATGCTTGCGCCCAAAGAAAGGGCACCGGGCTGATCGGCCCTCTAACCTGATTTCTTTGCTGAAAACTGAGGGGGCCGTGGCGGTGCCTCACGACCGCGGCCTCCCCCGGGATCCCGCAATTGTCGTCGCCGTCGCCATTGCTGATGTTTGTTTTCATCGGCTTAGGGCAAATGAGGCAACCAGGACAGCACTTTTCACACGGAATCGAAATATTTTTTTCCCTCTCAGCAGTCTTTTTTCTGCCTCCCTCCAGATAAATTATGCCGCAACTCTCATAAGTGTTGAAAAGGCCTGGCTGCAAACTAAAAACAAAAAACAAAAAAAATCACACTTGTGAAGAATCTGCGTTCGGGAAACAGCAGCTTGTGCGCCGTGCGAGAGTCTATAGCCCCGCCTCATTCTCCCGGCGCTGGGGAGAAAGACCGGAATCAGCGTCTTTGGTTCCCCTGGAATAATCCTAGGAGGGGAAAAAGAGGTGAACGCGCAGGCTATTTCTTCTACCTCACGACATACTTTTTTTCTTTATCTCATTTTCAGCACATACTTCCCCGCCATAGACATTCTCGGGAATGCAGTCCCTAACTCCGGCTTTCAATCTCCCTAGATGACTTCCAAGCAAACCCTTCTTCCCCGGGTTGACCTCAGCAAAAGCCTCTAGGCTAGGGCGATTGACGAGATGCTTTGTACTTTAAAGCGTTCTGTTGTGCCACCTGTGCAACTTAGCTGATTGTGTTTGGGTCACTCATTTTAAAGTAAGTCTTAGTTTATATCATAATTACAATGATATATAGATTATAATGTACTCATAGTCAGGTGTAACTTGTTTTGAAACGTTGACCTAATTTCATACTTCTCTGCCTTTCTCCAGCTGCTTCTTTTATCCTCAGGCCTCACTTTATCATTTATATCTAATGTCCATTCTCTCTCATGCACCTTTACCACCAGCCATTTCCAATGGTTCCCATTCTCTTTAATTAAAATGGTTCTTGGTGTCTTAATCTAGGACAGGGTTCCCCAAAGTGGTCAATATCAACCCCCAACTGTCAATGGGACTATCCATTGTTGTTGCTATTATTCATAGTACTATTAGTTCAAGTATTTATTAAATTATTTTCATATCATAATTGTTAGGGGGTCGATGAGCAATCTAAAATTTCATGAAGAGGTCAATGAGCTAAAGAGTTGGGGACCCCTGATCTAGGACCATAGCAAGTAACTTGCAAGACGTGCTAGGCCAAAATGTGATTGGCTAGTTTGTGGCTCAGTATGTCAGACAAACAAAGTTTTCTACCATAATAAAACAGGCATTTCCCGCATCATTATTTTTGAAGATCCCTTTGTTCTCCAAACAGTTTGCAGCACTAGAAATGTGTTTGGCTGCACAAATAATCCCCTGTAAATTCGCTGGTATCTAACAATACAGGATTCACAATAATGGATTATGCGATTTGTTTAAGTATACATACCCGATAATACATGTATTCAAAAGATCACTGAAATTTGCTTTTTAATTAAAAAAATAATATATCTCTTCAATACTTTACGAACATTACAACTATATTAATTATACTTTAGCAGGAATTCTAGAGGCTAGGAAAAACAGTGTAAGTTATGATCCTGAGCGAGGTATGTTTCTAATACAACCTTAAGACTGGAGGAGGCTGCTGAGAGTTCAAACAAGGGCATGGCTAAGTATATTCAAATACTGGCTAAAGATGAATCTCCAACTCTAAGGCTTGACCTCTCGTATTTTGTTTGATATATGTCATTCTACCTGGAAGCAACAAATTGGAGGTATAATTCATAAATTGGGCTAAGACCAGAAGTAATACTTCTAAGATTAAAGATATGTTAGTTTAGTTGGGGACATAAATGTGCATGTATTTTTGTCTGCAGATGATGACTTCCTAGATGAAAACACATATGATTTGCATCAAATGTTAGATTGTATGGATCTGGAAATTAATGTAGTTTAAGATAGTTATACTTGAATGGGGGGAAATGGAATAAATTATTGCAAGTTATATATAAATGGCACAAAACTGGAGCAAATAGATTAATTTGCAGATTGATAATGCTTACCATGGGAAAATGGATGGAGAAGGTTTAAGATGTTCAAATGCTGGAAGAAAGATAGTGGGTGTTCTTGTAAGTGGAATGGAAAGAAGGAAAGGAAAGAAGTTAATATGGCTATGTACTGTATATTAGCAAGTCTCTGTCCACTTTGTTGTATGGAAGTGACAGATGGGTATGTCAGGAGAAACATAAAAGTAAGTTGATAAGGGATACTTAAGAACTGTGTGTGGAAAAATGAGAAAGAAAGAATGGTTGGTGAATGAATGTGAATGCAAAAGTTAGTGGACAACATGAAAAAAAGTACATTGAGGCGGTTTTATCATATAGAGAATGAATGAGGATCAAATTGCAAAACAAACATATGAAAAAAGAATGAAGGCATCCAGAAGAAGAACAAGAAAGTCCTGGTTGGGTGGAGTTGATGAAGTGTTCAAAAAGAGGTAAGCAATTTGAAAAATAAAAGGTGATGCAGTGTGTGGAGTGGTAGAAGCAAGGTTGTTCTGCAAGAATAGAGAGGTAAATGGTATGGGTGTAAACTAGATTTAGCTATAGTTTTTCCCCCTATTATATCCTGTCTTTAATTTCTTTGGCTTGCTACTTCATATCCCACTTCTGTAGTTTGAATAACACTATTTATGCCAAAAGGGAATAGCAGGATAAGTATGTATGTATGTATGTATGTATGTATGTATGTATGTATGTGAAGCCTCCATTAACTCTTAATCTGTGTTATCATGATACACTTAAATATATCTAGTTGAATCTATGCTTAAGTATATTTATCAGTACTTAATTTAACATTTTTGTTCTTTTGAGCAACTGAATCCAACATTCACAATAAATAATCAGTCTTCTAGTACAGTATATAACTTTTAGTTTTTAGGTTACCTTTTAGCTAAAGTAATATTTAAAGTAAAATGGTGATTTTGCTTTCTTGCTATGTTTAGTAGATTCCTACCTCCCTCTCTTTTCTCATTATTGTAAAATGTAAAAAAATAGAACTATTGGGGAAATAACTTCATTTTTCAGTGCTACATATTTCTAAGAAAAACATGAACTTAATTTAATTGGTGCATGTAAATTAACTCCCTGATTTACATCTATAGGGAATTATTTTATATGCATCAATCAAAAAGAAGAAAACATTTTCCTAAACTTGTTTGACTGGTTTGGAGAGAGAATGAAAACATGGTACTAATTTCTTGTGGAATATGTACTCTTCAAGTTTTATATATGACCTTGGGTTAATATTAATTGTGCATTCTTGCATGCTGAAATATCCGCTGGCTCTGTAAAATTATAAATAGCTTTTTAAAAAAAATTCCATTAGAATTTTGCCAGAAAGATGGGCATAATTCACCCTTAACTGAAGTTAATAGCAGAATCTCATGGAGACCTCATTTCCTTCTTTTCCAGCAAAATTATTTGGTAGGAGTTTGGTACATTAATAATTCTGTTTATTACATTAAAAAGTTTATTACATATCTTTTGCTTGCATTCTCAGAAAGTTATACTTTAGTTTTACAGGAATAATATCAAATAAAATGAGAGTTCTTATATATAAATGAATTTCAAAGTCCTATTCAACAGTTGTGCTATTTAAACCAATGTGATTTATGCTGAATTGAAGTAGGATGAAGAAAACAGCAGGGAAATGTAATATTTTTATCAATATGCTGTATTTTCTTTTTGCTTTCTTTTGACCTGCATTCTTTTCTAATGAAGGTCAACATAGAGAAGGAAGATCAACCTATTATGGCTATTCCCATAGCAGTTATTGATTGTGATCTCTTCCTGTATGGACGTGGACATAGGACACTGGATCGCTTCAAGCTGGAGGATGTTACTGATGAATATTTGGTATCTATGTATGGATTTCCACGTCAGTTCATCTATTATTTAGTGGATCTTCTAGGTGCCAATCTTTCTCGTCCCACTCAACGATCCAGGGCTATCAGCCCAGAGACGCAGATTCTTGCTGCGTTAGGTTTTTATACTTCTGGCTCTTTTCAGACTCGCATGGGAGATGCCATTGGCATTAGCCAAGCATCTATGAGTCGTTGTGTTGCCAACGTTACTGATGCCTTGGTGGAAAGAGCCTCTCAGTTTATTCATTTCCCAGAAGATGAAGTGTCAATACAACATCTGAAAGACGACTTTTATGGGCTGGCAGGTATGCCAGGGGTACTAGGATTGGTTGACTGCAACCATGTAGCAATAAAGGCACCCAATGCTGAGGACTTGTCGTATGTGAATCGAAAGGGCCTTCATTCTTTAAATTGCCTGATGGTGTGTAATGCCAGGGGAATGCTGCTGAGTGCAGAAACACACTGGCCAGGCAGCCTGCAGGACTGCACTGTGCTGCAGCAGTCAGCTCTAAGAAACCGATTTGAAGCTGGCATGCAGAAAGATGGGTGGCTACTTGGTAAGCTCATGCTGATTGCTAGTTCTCTAAATCTGTTTTGTTTAAAGTTCTGATTGATTCACTGACATGTAAAATAACACAAACACAATTACATCATAAAAAATTCTGTTTTTATAAGTATTAAATATGGGTAGCTTAAGATGTATGTTTTGTTCCCTTTGCTAAGGCATCAACTGGATTTCAGATTCAAATATCAGATGCTGAAAATTAAACTAGAATTTTTTGCTATTTACTTGTTATTTACTAGGTATCTTTTTTTTCTTAATTTTACAGGTGATAGTTCTTTCTTACTTCGCACCTGGCTAATGACTCCTCTGCATATTCCTGAAACACCTGCAATGTACAGATATAACATGGCACATTCGGCAACTCATAATATTATTGAACGAACATTCAGGACAATCCAATCCCGGTTCCGTTGTTTGGATGGATCAAAGGGGACATTACAGTATTCTCCAGAAAAAGCAAGCAACATCATCCTGGCTTGCTGTGTACTTCATAATATCTCTCTGGAGCATGGGATGGATATATGGTCTTCCTCAGATTTGGAACAAGTGGAACATCCAGAGGAAGAATATGAGCATATGGAATCCCTTGACTCTGAAGCCCTCAGAGTTCGCCAGGAATTATTGCTTACACACTTTAGCTAACCGAATTTGAGGATATCAAGTTGGATTTAAGAAAAAAGATAGAGGGAAGCATAGCTTAAGTTTTTTTTAAAGAATTTGCCAAGAGGAATGTATTATTTATCAGTACTTTGAGAAAATAAAATGTTGAACATGTGCATCTATAAGGATTTTGATTCTATTGTACATGTATCTTAGTCTACGAAATATAGGGTTATCTTTAATGTCCAGCTTTACTGAAAAAAATTCATCAAAGATATAACATGAAATCACATAGGATTATTTTCCTGATAAAATGCTATATTTTGAAGTATTGCAAAATATTATTAAAAGTATCTTGTTTTCTTTGTAATTAAATCCAAAACAATTAAGTTCAGATTACTAATTGTAATTTATTGCAGACTATATACCACAATTATGTAATAAATTATTTTGCCACATAATTTACAATGCTTTTTAGTTATCAACTATATTTATGTAAAAGAGCATTTGTGTTGAAATATGGTAGAGTTCTCAAAGGATGTGTCACTTCAAAAATCCTATTCTCTTGTACTAGCATCCTCAAGAATGTAGGTCACAAGGTTTAGGTCATGATACATTTCATCACTTGCTTCTCTCTCCACGTGATGCATATGAGCAAATCTGAATGCACCTTAAACATACTGTAATAATTGCCAAAAATCAGTGTGGATTTGTAATGTGGCTCCAAGAAAGGCAAATTCAGGGCTATTCTGCATCAAAAGAAGTGTAATTTCTCAAGCACATGGAGAAATCTCACTTTGTTTTGCATTGGCCAGATCCCACCTTGATTACTATGTCCAGTTCTGGCAGCACACTTTAAGAAGAAATCAGAAATTGGAACAGGTTCAGAGAAGCACAGCAAGAATGATCAGAGGACTAGAAACTAAGTCCAATCTCTTGAATCTAAATGTAGTTTAAGAGTGGAAACCGTTAACAGAGACATGATGGATCCCCCTTCATGCTGTAGACAGCATCTGTCACAGGTGCTTTAATTTGGATTCCTGCCTTGCTCGTTGGACTAAATGGTTCCTTTCAATTCACTGATTCTGTAACTACAACCTAGCAAATCCAGCCCATGTAACCAACCATCTTTTAGTCTATTACATCCAGTCCCCATAATTAATTGGTCTGAGTATGCAGGTGGTCCTTGTTGAACAACCATTCGTTCAGTGACCGAACTTGTGACGACACTGAATGAGGAGTAGTTATAACCAGTCCTTGAAGTTCCGGCTGTCACAGCGCCCCTGTGGTCATAGGTTCATGATCTGGACACTCGGCAACCAGCCCAAATTTCTGACCATCACAGTGTCCCGCAGTCATGTGATTGTGATTTGTGACCTTCCCTGCCAACTTCCCACAAGCAAAGTCAATGGGGAAACTGGCAGGAAGTCAGAAGTCATGATCACGTGAAGGCCTCGCTTAATGACCCATGCAGTCCTCGCTTAATGACAGTAACCAGGGACTGTTGGAACTGCTGTTGCTAAGCGGTGTGGTCACGTGGCTTCACACTTTACAACTGCATCACTTAGCAATGGAAATCCCAGTCCCAATTACCTTTGTTAAGCAAGGACTACCTGCACTATGATTAAGTTAATAATCTATTAAATTGATTTATATGGCCACCCATCTTGTGAATGTGACTCTGGGCAACTACAACATGTTAAAACAATAAAAAAAAAAATACTAGCAAAAAATTAAAAACAACAGTCACTGAGGATAAGCCCAAATAAAACAATTAAAAGAGATCTCTTAATAGGCCATCTAACCTCCTGACCCCAGGTCCTGGAATATATCCAGGTCTTCAACACTTTACAAAAAGTGAGTAGGGTCAGGGCCAATCTGATCGCAAGGGGTATGGTGTTCCAGAGGGCAGGTGCTGTGACAGAAAAGGCATGCTTCCAAGGTCTCATATGATGACATGATTTAATTGAAGGGATCCAAAGCGTGCCCTTCCTGCCAGACCAAGTAGAAACAACTGTGGAGAGGTGGTCCCTCAGATAACCCAGTCCCATGCCATGGAAGGCTGTATAGCTGAAACCAGCACCTTGAATTTTACCCAGAAGCACACTGACAGCCAATATAGTTTGTGGAGCAGAGGTGTAACATGGTGTACTGAGGTGTGGCCATAACTAGCTGCACTGTTGCATTCTGGACCAGCTGTAGTTCTGCCACCTTAATGGCAGAAAGTGAAGAAGAACTAAAGAGCCTCTTGATGAGGGTGAAAGAGGAAAGTGCAAAAGCTGGCTTGAAACTCAACACTAAAAAAACTAAAATCATGGCATCTGGACCCATCAATTCCTGGCAAATAGAAGGGGTAGAAATGGAAGCAGTAACAGATTTTATTTATTTGGGCTCCAAGATCACCGCAGACGGAGACTGCAGCCATGAAATTAAAAGACGCTTGCTCCTTGGGAGGAAAGCTATGGCAAACCTAGACAGCATATTAAAAAGCAGAGACATCACCCTGCCAACAAAGACCTGCATAATCAAAGCTATGATTTTTCCAGTAGCAATGTATGGCTGTGAGAGCTGGACCAGAAGGAAGGCTGAGTGCCAAAGAATTGATGCCTTTGAACTGTGGTGCTGGAAAAGACTCTTAGGAGTCCCTTGGACTGCCAGAAGGTCAAACCAGTGAATCCTAAAGGAAATCAACCCTGACTGCTCATTGGAAGAATAGATACTGAAGCTCAAGCTCAGATATTTTGGCCACCTAATGTGAAGAGAGGACTCTTTGGAAAAGACCCTGATGCTGGGAAAGATTGAAGGCAAAAGGAGAAGGGGACGGCAGAGGATGAGATGGTTAGATAGCATCACTGAAGCAATGAACATGAAGGCTGGTGTGGATCTTCTGCAGCCTTCGTATGCCGGCCGTGAAAGCCTTCGACAATACATACAATTGTCATTGCTAGGGAGAATTTCTGTGATAAAAATGAATGTCTTGTCTAGAATGATGTTTTTGTTTCAGACAATACTTGTTTTAATAACTGATGCACCATTTAAACAGTGACAGAATGATACATCTAAATCTGTGTGGCAGGGGAAAAAACATGAGTTAAATATAAGGTGTTATTACAAGATGCATAGGAAAGAGGAGGATTAGATCTACTTGATTTGAAATTGTATTTTGCACCTTGCTATTTGGTTTGGATGAAAGAGTGGGTGTTGCTGAGAAATAGAAGGCTCTTGGAGTCAGAAAGACATGATCTGAGATTTGGGTGGCATGGATATTTGTGGTACGACAAAGTTAAGGTTAATACGGATTTTAAAAATCATTATGTTAGATGTGCCATATTGAGAATATGGAATAGGTGCAGACCCAGGTTGTGCCTGAAAACACCTTTGTGGCTCTCAGTGCAAGAAGCATCTTATAGACGAGAAATAATAAGCAAACACAAATGGCTAACTTATAGAATTTTGTCAAGGGGAATGTAAAATAAAAGCAAGAGAAGAACTGGTGGCAGAGGGATATAGTTGCTAATGGTTTTCTTATTTACAGTTATTAGAAAGATTTAAAGTAGACAAAAGAGTTTATGGTTTTGAACATTGTAAGACTGAGTTTGAAATAGAATTGTGTACAAATGATGAACATGTAATTGCTAAAATGTATAAACTTTTATTGAAATTTGAAACAGAAAAAGAACAAGTGAAAGAATGTATGATAAAGCGGGCTAAAAATTTTGGTTATAATATACAGATGGAATAATGGGAAAATATGTGGTTGAAAGAATTGAAATGTACACTGTTATAATCTTAAAGAGAATTTTTATAAAATGATGTTCTGTTGGTATATGTCATCAGAGAAATTCTCTGGAATGTATAAAGGCACTTCAAATTTATGTTGGAAATGCAAACAACAAGAAGGGACATTTTATTGTGTTTGGTGGACATGTAAGAAAGCTAGAAAATTTTGGATTCAAATACACACACTGATTCAGAGGATTTTAAAGATTAATATACAATTGAGACCAGAGATTTTTCTTTTGGGACTGATGGACAAACAGTTGGAAAAAAGTAATGGAACTTTGATTTTGTACATGATAACTGCAGCAAGATTATTGTTTGCACAAAGATGGAAAGATTCGGCATTACCCACAATGGAGGAGTGGTTGGTGAGTATTTTAGATAATTTTCATATTTAGTTTCATATATATAAAAACTACTGTTTAGTCACTGCATTATTTTTAGATTTTTTAATCCCGCCTTTATTATTGTTATACCTAATGTACCTAATACTCCTTCCTCCTATCTTCCCCACAACAACAACAACTCTGTGAGGTGAGTTGGGCTGAGAGAGAGTGACTGGCCTAAAGTCACCCAGCCGGCTTTCATGCCTAAAGCGGGACTAGAACTCACAGTCTCCTGGTTTCTAGCCTGGTGCCTTAACCACTTTTTTTTTTGAAAAACACAGGTGAAAAAAATAGCATCCAGTTTTAATGATTTCAGCACCCCTTCTGTTACTTGCACACTTCATTTTAGCTGAATTAGGTGATATGGCCAATCCTATTGACTAGTCATTAGTCACACATATTTTCTAGAGCAGAGGTCCTCAATCTCTTTTAGGTTGGTAGACTTACAACATTTTGAGAACATGCTGTAAGAGATTTCACAAAGTGACTTTTTTAAGGAGGGTGGGAAACTTGCCATTCACAAAATGGCTGCTACACGGAACATAATAAGTTATAAAGCAACTATTCATACTTTATACAGGATGCTACTTGTCACCTATTCTAGCATTCTAGCTTCTTGAAGAATACTGTATGTCGTTAATGTAGTACTAGCACAATACTAACCATACTTGCCACTCAATCTGGCCTACCAGTAACCTTTTGGAGGGCACGTGGGCACAATCCCAATCAAAGCACTAGACTACTTATGCCCATTACTTTTATTTTCTTAGGAACCTTATAGGGCCCAGAGACATTGCTGAAAATAAAGTTGTACATGTCTTTGTTTTAGAGAAAAGATAGCAAAATAAAATGCCTAAAAAATTTGAGATGCACAGTAATTTTGTCTACTAATTTTCAGTATGTTTGGGAAATAAAATATGCTGAATGTTGTTTAAGAAATAATTACATTGTTTAGAAATAAAAATGCATCTTTAGTTTGATTTGTGAATTAGCTCCCCTCCCCCCCAAATCTTTTAAAGACAGGTGGATAACCTCATACCATAATACATTAAAATATTTTAAAATTACATGAGTGAATTTTCTTTTTAATCATACTTTATGGAAGTGTGTTTTGAAACATAGGCAAAAAGAGAGAGAGAGAGAAAGAGAGGAAAAGAAAGAAAGAAAAACAAAGGAAGCAAGCAAGCAAGAAGGAAATGCGACGAGAAGCATCTGTGGTTGTTATCCTCAGGCTTTCTCCCAGATGTGTCGCGAGGTGCAAATGACATCCAGAATTGAAATGACACGGGAGATCTACATCTCGCAAATCCCGCCTTCCCTCCCCTTTCCTCCCTCTCGAAACTCGAGGCCCACCAATCCTGCTCTCTGAATTCCGTTCGTCAGCTCTGTTCTAGTTTTGCCTCCGTCGCTCGATTGGCTCGGCGTTCGTTCGCGACGGCTCCAGACTCGACTGCGAGGTGCTCGGCTAGGCATACTGGCCTTGATAGTAACACGGAGAGGCAGCGACGAGAAAAGCTGCATTGGAAGGAGGAGGCGGGGGAGATCGTCGCCGGATTTGGGTTGTTCCCCCCCCCAGATCAGATCACGGCCAGTTCGGTAGCCGTCCCCGCAACCGTCCGGCCGTTTCGGAGGGTTTGAGTGCGCCGCCGGGCCTTGGTCGCTCCTGCCCCAGGTAGGCTCCGGGCCTAGAGGTTCTGGGCCTGCTTCCCCTCCTGGGGCTGCCGGGTCTCTCAGACCGGCGGGGAGAGGCCACAGTGGCGATTCCGAGGGGATGGCGGCGAGAATGGAGAGGGCCAGTGGGCGTTGAAGGTCGAGTCGCCTGGGCTACGAGGCAGTAGGCCTAGCCCGGAGTATAGTCCTCCAGTCCGCCCACTTTGAACACCCGTCCTTCAGCCGAGGAGCCTGCCCGGTTAGCGCATCCCCACTTTTTTGCTCGAGCTGACTTTCAGTAATTTCGGTGTCATTAATCTGCCTGGCTGAGAATTGGGTTAGGAGACTCCCAGGCCCACCCTATGATATTTTGGGGCGGTCAGTTTCCCTCCGAGCAAGAGGCCTCTGCTTAGAAACACAGCTTGCTTGGTTGTTTTTGCGGCATCTTCTGGCATACTTTATCTTTCCCCCCCAAATGGGCTTTGGTTTGTTTTAGCACACGTAAATACGCGCACGTAATATTTTCTGCTTCCTTCTGTTCTTTTCCTTTTCCTTTTCCTGCTTCCCTTTTCCTCTTTGAAGGCAGAGATGGGACTGTCCTGCTCTGGTCCCCAAGGGGAGAGTTTGGTCCGCTGCCCTGCTAGAAACATTCTCACACGTGGAGTTCCGTTCTCTCTTTTACCATGAAGTTTTCAGTGGAGAGCAAGTCTGTAACCCTGTGCATGTTTATTTAAGAGAAAGCCCCATTGAGCCCAGTGAGACGTACATCTCTGATCACAATTGCAGGGTAGATCAGGTGTTTGTCCTTTAAGAAGGGTGCTACTCATTGTGAGACAATAAATGCAGTCTAGCCCAGACCAATCCCCCCAGTATCATATGGCAATTATATGTATGCAGATTCTTTTATATAAAAGGAAACAAAAATGCTTTTCTTTAAAATCTATATTCTTGCCATAATGTATACATATAAAAATTCTCAAAGAACAAGGGCTTTTTTGAGCAGTTCTGAAATACGTTCTTTTTTCCAAACCATCGTTTTATGATGTAATAATATGTGTAAGTTGTAAGGATCCAAGCACTGCACCCCAATTGCTACAAAAAAGTGTGTTACCAATAAAGAACTGTGTTCTTTTCCTGTAACACCTGCGCTTTTAATAACACAAGTAAATCTAATAAAACATCCTTTAAAGCATATGGGTATGCTAACACTAATCTTTAAGCAAGAAAGCTTTGACTCTTCTGCTGCAAGGCACTTCTCATTATCTATAAAATCATTCAAAAATAAATGTTATGTGCTTTGAAAGATTGTATAAATAAGCCTGGGGTTCTGTCCAGTCTTGCTTTCTCCTGCATATTATGTGATGAAATATAGGTTGGGGAACTGTGTGGTAGTGATAAAAAGGATAGTTTTAATATTTTAGGTAGACCATTAAAGTGCTTGCAAGTATATTTTTGAACGCTCATTCCGGGTATCCTTCTCTCAAGTCTGAATATGCAAACATGAAGTGACTTGGGAGCCATGTGTATTCTGTTCACCAAATATGGAACAGAACCTCTTTCGTAGAACTGTATCTAGTCTGATATTTGGTACCAATATTAGGATCTTCTTCCCTGCCATGCCATTGGAAGAGGTGTTAATATTTTGCAAGTTTGATTTGGTGTACTTTATTTCTGTGTTAATTCTGTACCATGAAATCTGTCAGTTTACAAAACTGACACTGATTTGGGGGCCTTTTCAAAATTTTAAGAGAATATGGGATTATTCAGGATGATTTAAAAAATAAGAGTATGGTAGTTAAAGTAAGTGGGCAGCAGGAACAGAGTATATGAAGAAGGAAAAACAAATGAAATAAAACACTGAAAGCTCACTTCTTTTTCCTCCATTCTTTTTTCCTATCCTAAAATCAACACCCTGCTCAGAAACAAAATATTACAAAGTTTTATTGAACTGTATCTTATTTTAAGTCAATTACTTCATGCACTCCTTTAACATGACTGACATTCAAATGTAATCCTTTCATTTTTGTGGCAGCAGAAGCCATTAAATATGCTTTGCACCCACAAACTAAAACACATATTTTTCTGAAGGAAGAACAGCAAGGTATAGATTTTAGGGAACTTCCTCAGCTCAGTCTCTCTACAAAAAACTGAGGTGTTTGCATTATCATAAAAATAATATCCAACCATCACCTGTTCTTTATGTTTTTCTGCAAATCTTCAAGGAAGTAAATTACACATAAGACAGTCATTCCTGTTTTTGTACCTTTTTTTTTTGGAAAAGATATGTATACACAGCTTATATTTATCTTCACTGAATTTCACTTTGTAATTAACTGGGTTTTTTTTTAATGTTGAGATCATTTAGACAATTTTTAGCTTATCTTCCCAAGTAGTTTAATTTAGGTTAGTTATATTTCATTTTAAGATTTCATTAAGATGTGGCCAGATGCTTTATCCCATTTTAAAGAAGTATGCCTATAATTTTGTTATAATGTTTTTATTTTGTTTTAACTATTGTTAGCTGCTCAGAGTCATGTATTTGAGATGGGTGGCCATATAAACTGATTGTTTGATTGAATGAATGAATGGAGTATTTATTTAAGTATCTTCATTGAAAGGGTAAAAAAAACGATATCCCTTAGATTATATTAATTGCTGTAAACAATGGCACCATGCAGTAGTCAGCAAGGATCAGAAGTTTAATATTTTAGGATTAAAACTGACATAAATTATTGTTAAAAGGTGGAATTGAGAGGTTTAATTTGGGGAAGTATCTTATTTATACAGGCTATTGACCAGTGCATAGCTATATCAGATCTATTGCAAGACAGAGGAATAGGCAAATGAATAATGAATGAATTCTAATAAAGCAAAAAACCCTTGCTGTGCATTCTAGAATATAAAAATTGGATGACAATAGTTTGAAAAAGTATGTTTTCCTTATATTAGCAGCCCTTTTGAAGAAATTATGCCTGATTTCAGTGGGGCATACTTCTGAGTAAAGATAGATAGTATTGAATATTGGTCTCTTCTTTTTGTAAAATTTTAAGAAACTCTAGAAATGTGCTAAAAACACTGATTTCTCTATAAAATCAAAGCATCCTCATAGAGCACTGTTTAAAAGTGAGACATCAGACATGAGATTCTCGATGTATTTGTGGAATTGTCAGCACTTAAATGTTATTGCTTATCAGAGAGGACTGTTTTACAGAGATGATAGCCTTTTAGGCCAAATGTTTTATGTCTTTCAGTATTTTAATCTTTGAAGTATGTTCTATAGCTAGGCATTTTGTATAATATGTAGTTTTCATAATATTTGTGTATTAGAATGTTCTTTCTGGTTGGGAAAGTTTAATCTGTTTATTGCTTTCTTTAGTTTGTTCCAAAAGAAGTTATTAATGAGAAACTTGTTTACAAAAATGCCTTTTTATGACTCTGGTTTGTCATTTGCTACATTTAATATTACGAAGTATAGTAAAAAAAAAAAAAAAAAGCTTAAATTTGTCTTCATGTCTTCCTTAGATTATCATTCTGATTATCATTCAGAAATGCATTAGTTCCTCCTTTACTAGAAGGAGTAAGAGATGTTATCAATTCCTAATGCCATAAAGGACATAATAGGTTTTCTGTGAGACTGATCTATGATGAAAAGGTTATATTCTGGACCAGAATGTTGAGAGGATGTTTCAACAGTAGGAATATCTGGCCTCACCTTGAAATTTTCAGTCAAAGTAAAGATTTAACCATGTTTATATTCGGTTGATAAGAGGGGAGAGAACTTACTGGACCCCCTATTTGGCTATGAATTCCTCCAAGACAAGTGCCGAATATTTATTTCAAGTGCCTCTAAGTTGATGAAGTTGTTTACTGACATAGAAACTAAACTAGCATCTATATCCTTTGAGCTATATAGTCATATCTTTCTGTTTGTATAAGCACTTAGGTGGCTTACAGCAATTAAAAAATAAACATTAAATATAAATTAAATTGAAGAAATAAGCTTTGTAGAGTTACTAGAACTATTCTGTATGTGCTCAGAGTTAAAAGTGCTAGAATTTTTTTTTTGAGAAATTACAGATATTTTTGAGCGCAGATTAGATTTGTGTAAAAATGATTTTATTTTATCAGAGAGCAGTGTAATTTCTGCAGAAGATTAACTTTGTTTAGCAAGAAAAATGTCTCCTCTTGTGGCTGATTAAAAATATTATCCTCCGTAAACAGCTGTTGTCTAGGTCAGCAGTTTGGAAGTTCTCAACAAAGTTAAGATTGTAATGAGGACTCTCCAGTTTCATCTTGGTTGTTTATAGAAATTGATATGATTATTTTTTCCTGTAAGCTTCCATAAACTAATTAAAGATTATATTTTACTTCTACTTGCTATGTAGCATCTGCTACATCACTTATTTCTGTAGGCAAAGCCTATAGGAAAATTCTGGAAATGAATAATTCATCTTTTGTAGAAATAGGAAGTGTTACTACAATATGGAACTGCATTTTTCTATGTGTTTGGTTACATAGTTTATCCTCAGAATTACCTTACTCAATAAACAATCTTTTATCCTCAAAATATTTTGTACACAAAATATTTCAAAAAGAGAACAATGCAAATTGATCTTTACCTTTAATCAGATTAAAAACTTGATTAGAGTGCCCATATTATAAACTTATTATGAACAAATATTCAGTAAAATTCAGGGATTTGATTCTTTATATATTTCCAGTCTAGCAATATGTTCTAACAATCATCCAAATGTCTTGCAAGTACAAAAATACTTACTTGAAAAAAAAATTAGATTCTTCTGTACACTGTTACTTACAGTCTCTTTCTGCGTGGTGGCTTGGAATGGAAATGAGCACCTTGGACTCATCGTTCTGCAATTTGAAATGCATTTGTCTTAATAGACAGTACATTTAAATTGTCCTTTCAGATTCTGATAATGATAAAGAAATCCTACAATGGTGGGCAGTGTTAATAGTTAAATGAATTATACATGTATTTTTACTGACCTTAGGAAACTTTTGTCTTAGGCTCTGTTTTGAAATATCTCTTATCTAGATTTCCATGAAGATAGACTTGCAAGCTGTTGATGGCCCTTCTGTAGATCCTTGGTACTTGTGATCGAGTGTCTGTCAGTGACTCATTTTCTGCACTAAAATCATGAAGGTTGTACCAGAAAAGAATGCTGTACGAATCCTTTGGGGCCGAGAACGGGGAACACAAGCTTTGGGAGCACAGCGTCTTTTGCAGGAGTTGGTTGAAGACAAAACCCGTTGGATGAAATGGGAAGGCAAGGTAAGACAGGCCATTTAGCACATATTGATCCATCTAATACAATATCGTCTACCATGATTGGCAGGAATTCTTAAGGGCTTTCAACAAGGATATTTTCCTGCTTTACATGGAGACATCTTGGACTGACACATCCTTAAGTATACAAAATATGTAGTTTTTCAGTGAGCTGTTGTGTATGAGTGTTTTGCTTGTGGATAGTTGAATGTAGTGTACTTGCCGAGTTAATGGATTTGGATTAATAGTATTGTATATGTGCTGGTTTTAAAGTAAGAGTGAAGCCTTTATGAAATGATATAACATATGGAAGTTTTAAGAACATGTCTGATTTTCCCAATGTTGATTTCATAAAAGCAAAAATGATAGTATATATAACAAGTACTTAGAAAATATTCTGTACTTTTTAACTTTCAGAAAGTTGAGTTACCGGACAGTCCACGCTCCACTTTTCTGCTAGCATTCAGTCCAGACAGGTAACATTTATTTATTTTCCATTATGTTCTGAATATGTTCTCTTTCAGAAAAGATGAATTTGGCAAAGTTATCAGTATTTTCCAGACTTTGAATATTTGAAATGCACTGTGCCTTTCCACCAAAAAAATAGCATTTAAGGTGACTAAAGCGAAGAATGAAATACTAAAATACTGAAACACCATTAACATTATATTGATAAAACAAGTAGTACCTACCCAATTCAGTATCCAAAATGGTTATTCACTAAATGCTTGCCTGAGTTAAAAAAAAATAGCTTACCGGTAGAAGGATATTAAGTAGCCTATTTCACTGTTTCAAAATCTGGGAGCAACATTGGGAAAGCTTTCTCAATAATAGGACACAACCAGTACTTTAAATTATTGTGGAACCAACTAGGAGGTAGTGGAAACAGATGTTACCTGTATTTGGCTCCAGTAAATACGCTGGTTGCAATATTCAGGACCAGTTGATATTTTTAGAATTTTTCAAAGGCAGTCCCATTTAGCACATGTTTCATTATATAATGAATTCACATAACATGACCAAATTTGATGTTTCCTGGAAAGGGTGCAGTTGTTATAGTTGTGTACTGGTGATAACCAAAATATGGGTGCTCAGGTTCAGAACTGAATCAAGGACTGAATTTAGACTGAAAATCTGAGTTTTCAAAGGGAAGATAATCCTATCTAGCATGAACCACTTTTTTAATCAGTATAATAGGTGTTAGAAAGTGGTTCTGAAGATGATGGCAGGAGTCTCCATTAAAGCTAATGGCATTCCTATCATTAGGTTTGGTGGAGAGGACTTTATAGGAATCTATCAGTCTTTGTGTAGAACGTGCAAGCTTTATATTCAATGAAGTTTTGATTCTAATTCTTTTAAATTTACAGATCACAATCTGCTTTGTTTTGTTTCATAGAATATGATGGAAGAATGTTGATAATAATTCACTCTATTAAATATTTACATTACTAGAACAAAATATATATTTAATCATTAATACTTGACGCGTGATACTTAGCTGATCATAAAGACAAATATTGCATAATAATCACCTTAAAAATGCTAAAAGTTAATAACTACTATCTTTGAAAAATTCTCCAGGACCCTCATGGCATCAACTCATGTGAATCACAATATTTACATCACAGAGGTGAAAACGGGCAAGTGTGTTCACTCGCTAGTTGGACATCGACGCACACCATGGTGTGTAACTTTTCATCCCACTATCCCAGGGCTTATTGCTTCAGGGTGCCTCGATGGAGAAGTTAGAATCTGGGATTTGCATGTAAGTTCTTTCTAGTGCACATTTATTTCTCTTTTTATGCATGGATGATTTGGTCACGGGGAAGTTGCTGCTTTAGGTAACTTTACCGACTTTCCACTCTAGATATTTAAAGAACTATATGATGGGTTCTGGATTGGTTTTATATATTAAAAAAAGGCTTCTAATAAAACTCTGTGGCATGAATGGGCATTTTCATGATTATCTTTCCCTAGTGTAGAATAGCTGAAATGTTTGTGCCAACTCAAATGACCTTTTTCTCATTTCTCTGGAATGTGTGATAATTCCTAGGTAACTTCTACAGACAATATATTGCAGTGTGCTTGTGGTAAATGAGGTAAAGAATCCTAGAGTTTCACTGTGCAGGGTGGGGTCTATGTGATGAAAAATGAAAGGGCATGTATTGATCATTATTATTCAAATCTAGATCTAGCTAAAGGTGAGAATAGAAACATGTTTCGGACAGGGGACTTTCTTTTTGACTTTGTTTCAAAACCATTGGTGACTCTCAACTGACTTGCTCTCAGGGTGGAAGTGAGAGCTGGTTTACAGATAGCAACAATGCCATTGCATCCTTGGCTTTTCATCCAACGGCCCAACTTCTGCTAATTGCGACAGCCAATGAGATTCACTTCTGGGACTGGAGTCGCCGGGAGCCTTTTGCAGTTGTGAAAACAGCCAGTGAAATGGAGCGGGTCCGGTGAGTAATCCTGTGAGTGTATCTAGTTAAAGAGAAAATAGAGGAGTAACGTTTGTTAGAAGAAATCTTCAGGATGAAATCACTTGGAGTATATTTATAGATCAAAAACGAGAATGAGTAATTGACAAATTGGATGAACTTTGGGAGACTGCTGTCCATTGCGCTTCAGTGTTAAATTTGATCTTAGCACGTGATGATGGCTTGTAGTTTGGAAACTTACCTGGGAACTGTATATAAGTTATTCTGAGTTTTCCAAAGGAAGAATGTATTCAAAAGTGGAGGTTAGTTATTCCAGTTTGAAGATTAGCAATAGTCCTATTCAAGTTGATAGCTGGAACCGCCTGTTATACTTCTTTATCTCATACCAGTGAGACTCTGAAACAGTATTGCTTATCTAGATCAGAGATGTATGTCATTTTAATGAGTTCCAACTCACCTATCCTGTTACACTTCTTCAACAACTATAGCCTTTCACAAGTAGTTGACAATAAGTAGTTGAGCAATAACATGAGATATATTGAACTTTTAATGTAGAATGACAGCAGAAACTGAGGCACTTAGAATATGCATGTGGGCATGAATATTTATTGAAAGAAATACAATATTAAACCATAAAAAGGCAGTTGCTTTAGTGATTAGTATTAGTCCAGCTTTTTTATTAGCCAGAGGCATCAAAAGCCCAACTATGTCCTGGCTGGCTGATAGGATCAAATTACCAGATAAGTCTTGGTGAACCTGAAAACTAAGACTGCCTGAAACAGCCCTGCAAAGATTGTGTTTATCTGGGAATTAGTGTTTGTATGTAGACAAATCGGTGAACGAAGTGGTTGCTCTTTTGGAAGAGCAGGAAATAATAGATGATCCCAGTAACATTAATCCTGCAATTATCCAAGGCACAAAAGGTATAAAGGCTGAATTAAATTAACTAACATTACTTACTGAAATAATAATCCAGTTTAAACAACTTCTTTATAATATGTATAACTTGACATTCTTTATTCTAGTTATAAATTTGAAGCATTATATATTCTCTGAAATATAGTAGGGTGTGTGTGTGTGTCTCTCTCTCTCTCTGAAACTGGAACGATAACTGAATGGATCATTGTGCAGAAGTGTTGCTGTTTAAAGAGTTGGATGCAATCTCAGACAATTACTTGATCTTATCCTTGGTAACGTGGATTTTTTAAAATCATTTTGAAGTTCTAAAATCAGGCACTTATTTTCTTTCGAGAACTAGAAATGTGGCAAGTTTGTTAGGACTTGAAGGTATTATTGGTTTGAACAGCTTGAGTTGAAATTAAATCTTCCTTTCTATTTCAGACTAGTGCGATTTGATCCCCTTGGGCATTATTTACTCACAGCAATTGTTAACCCTTCCAACCAGCAGGTAATAATTGCTCTGTGAATCACTTGGAAGACTGTTAGATGTTCTGTCTATAAGAAGTTTGAGGTTTTGGATATAGCATGAAGATGCTTTGTAGTATAATTCTGTGTTATTAAGTTAGCTGTATATGTTTGTTATTTTTAAACAGACTAGTCTGGAATAACATGATGTAGAATTGCTAAATCTATAGGTAGTAATCTGGAAGCATTTGAATAGGTGACTACTGGATGATCCATTCTAGTCTTTCATATAGAGAGGGAGGACACAAAAGAAGACAAGCTTATACATAACTAGTGTATGACGTATTGCTGAGCTGATAGTAATATTTCCCCTGCCGTATTGCATGTTGGTGGCTCCAGAGCCTTTTTTATGCTGATCATTTTTTGAGCTGTATTAGCAGCACTGCCCACTTCGAAAGAACTGTACTATACCTACATGGGAATTTACAGCATTATTAAATAAAATTTTCTGAATCTAAGCTGACCATTTTAAAGAAAGATTCTTAGTAATTTTATCCAACTCAAGAAAAGCATCCTTTGCATTATCTATCTTACTGTTATTTGAGGTCCTTTATTTCTTTAAGTTGATTGTATGCACTTTGTTCTGCAGAATGATGAAGAGGTGGAAATACCTGTGGATAGTACAGAAATACCACATTATCGTCAGCGTTCCATTCTCCAATCTCAACCAGTGAGACGCACACCACTCCTTCATAATTTCCTGCATATGCTGTCGTCACGCTCTTCTGGTATCCAGGTGGGAGAGCAAAACGCCATGCAAGACTCTGCTACACCCTCCCCTCCTCCTCCTCCTCCTCCCCCACCACCTCCACCTCCTCCTCCACCACCACCACCACCTCCAGCTAGTGAAACCTCTAGAGTATCTGCCTATAATGGCCTCAGTGAGCCTGTCAATTACCCCTCAGTAAAATGTTGCCAGCACCTGGGGGTTTTGTGCCTTTGCAGGCGATGTTCTAGTGCAAGACTTCCATCTTCTCTCTTCCCATCCCAGGACAACGCCCCTTCCACATCCTCTGGGTCCACTGGCACTTCCTTTTCTTCTGTGCAAATGGAACCTTACCAACCCCAGGAGCAGGCATCTTCAGCACAGCAGGAGCAGGGACTCCTTAATCGACCATCTGCTTTCAGCACTGTTCAGAGCAGTACTGCTGGCAACACCCTGCGCAACTTTAGCCTGGGCCCCACTCGTAGATCCCTTACTGGGTCTTTGTCAGGCCATCCGTCCAGGATCCACCCAAGACAGATGGCCTCAGGGTTAGAGGGTTCAGAGTGGACTCGAACAGTGTTGAATATGGGCCCTCGCTCTGAGTTGGAAGGTATGCCTCCTCCTAGAACCAGTGCCTCTTCAGTGAGTTTGTTGTCGGTACTGAGGCAGCAGGAAGGAAGTTCCCAATCCTCTGTATATACTTCAGCTACAGAAGGGAGGGGTTTCCCAGCTCCTGAAGCTGAAGCAGAAAGCACCAGTAATACTGGCCCAAGCAATCCAGCCAGCCTTCGCAATGAGCTTCAATGTGACTTGAGGCGGTTCTTCTTGGAATATGATAGGCTTCAAGAACTAGATCAGGGGATAAGTGGTGAACCTAGTCAGTCACATCAGGCCCAGGAAATGCTTAATAACAACATTGAGCCTGATAGGCCTGGTCCTTCTCATCAACAGACCCCACATAGCAGTGAAAACAATTCCAATTTGTCACGGGGGCATCTGAACCGCTGTCGCGCCTGTCACAACCTGCTGACTTTTAACAATGACACACTTCGCTGGGAAAGAAGCACACCCAGCTATGCACCAGGGCAGTCCCAAAGCACATTTGAGGGGGTGCCATCCAGCAGTAGCCAGCTACCACCTTCTGAGAGAATGGAAAGCCGAACTTCTCCCTCTAGCAGGCTGCCCCTGAGAAGATCATCTAATCCTCAAGAGGAAAGGACTGTGAGAGGGGTCTTTAATCAAGAGACGGGGCACTGGGAAAGAGTTTACAGCCAATCTGCTTCAAATAGACCTGAGAATGTATCACAGGACGCCTTAAACCAGGAAATGCCTGAGGAAATTTCAGAGGAGGATTCACTCAGGAGGTAAGACTGCTAGACTTTTCTAGTTAGATTCCATCTCAGTCTGTGTTTGAAGCCCCATCAAGTCTGAACTATTCTAACTGTTCTTTTCTGATATAAAAGTGAAAATGCTCTTGACAAAAAAAAAAAAAACTAAGTGCAAAAATGATTTGGTATCTGCACTAAGAACTATTTTTAAAGTAGGCTAAGAAATTAAAATGGTGCACATTTAGGAGAGGAAAGATGAGCCCTTCTAGTAGAAAGTGACCTTTCTATTCAAATCTTATTCTTATGTTGTTGAAAGGCTTTGCTTGGATCAGCTATTTTTTACAATGTCTGCTTAACATATCCAACACACATACAGTTTCAGGTCTAGTTTAGTCATATATTTTGTTCACCGTTCAGAATAATTCCCATGTTTCTCTGTTATGTGATATTGTCAATTGTTTTAATTGTAGATTTAATAGTGGGGTTGAGAAAATAGTTGAACTAGTACATGCTTGATCATATTTAAGGAAGCAAAATAGGTACCTTGATATGTTCTATAATATATAGTAATGAACAGTATTGTTTTTGCTTTCCTACCTTGTTCTGTGGAATTGGGCACTATGTTTAATATTTTATATTTGCACTTTCAATATTGATAATAAAATAACCAGATACTCTAAAATTCCTGTCTCAGTAATTTTCCACTCTGCTTCTGTAATTTGCTGGCTGATAGGGAAATGAGAATTTTTCTTTTGTCCTAAGTTTATCTAATGTTAATGTTGTCAGGTGCTTTGTTTTTTATGAATAATTAATCTTAGCTA
Organism: Liasis olivaceus; assembly: GCA_030867105.1. Lineage (NCBI taxonomy): Eukaryota > Metazoa > Chordata > Lepidosauria > Squamata > Pythonidae > Liasis > Liasis olivaceus. The sequence goes on from CM061349.1 coordinate 70,161,620, forward strand.
TAGACCAATTTTTGTAAGTTGTAGACTGGTTTTCTCTGCAACCCTTACAACTGCCATGCAGTATTGCACCAGTGCCAAACAACTGCTTAACAGATAAGAGCTGTTCCCCTCAGACAGAACTATTGATATATTCTAAAAAGGACTAGGTAAGGACAGTGATTGCCACATAGAACTGGTCTGGAAACTCAGTGTTTGCCTTGTGTATCAAGGCTGAAAAATAATCACAGTTCTATTTTTATATCTAAATCTACAGGACCTCTTCTCCAAATGGGTAAATGAAGAAAACCAGTGAAATTTAACCAGACTGTTGAAGAATATATCCTATAGGATGTTTATAATATTCATTATAAATAATGCCCTCACTGTCTGTTTGGTTATATGGTCCACCTTATGGGAAGAAATGATAACAGTCTTCTTAAATTTGGAGAGGAGGAAGTTTTCAGGTTCTGCAGGGTTTCATCCAATTCTTGATGTTATTTAGCATCTATATAAAACTTTTGAGCAAGCTGATAAATATATCTGAATTAAAAGTATATCAATAGGTAGATAATACAAAGCTCTATTAAGGTGAGGTAGTAGAAATGTTTAATTAGCCTGCTGCCCAGCTGGAAAGGTAAACTGCAGCTTCTGTCTAGATGGAAGTTGTCCACTCCTGTGTTAGTGAGTTGTTAATCTTTCTTGGACTTGATCTGCTTTGCCAGATGTTGCATTCTCTCTAAATGATCAAATACATGGCTAGTGAGTCTTTGTGGAGCAGTCTTTTTACACTAAAGTTTCAGATATCCTTTTATCAAATGTCTAATCTGCTATGTTGATAACAGCCTCTCATATTAGGCTGATATATCTATTATAATATACTCTTCCTGTATAGAAATAGCCTGGCTGTGTCCATATCGTGGTAACTTCCTATTTATATAACAGCAATACATTGTATGTTCTCTTGAAGTATATCTTGAATATGGAGATGTATCATGGATTTCTAGTAAGAAGAATAAAGTATCTTGGCAGCTGTTATTATATACAAAGCCAAATCTATATACTTTGTAGGGATATAAACTTGGTGATATTTAGTGGAAAAAACAGCAGGAAAGGGAATTCAAACTTTAAGATTTGTTTCATTCTATAATAGATCATCTTCCAGAATTGTTGAGCTTTATAACATTCCACCAAATATGAAAACATGATCTGACCTGTTTATTGCATTTCTAGCAGTTTTTAATATTAATTATCTATTTGAGCAGTCAGCACTGGAGTAATATACCAACACTGAAGCATCTTATACCAGTTTTTTTAAGTGTAGTGTTCACAATAAATTATTTGTCTTCCATTGATATTCCCACTGTTGCTATCAGTTGTCCTGTTTACATTTTACATCCATTTTATCATGTGATCTTTGTGTAGTTTCTGAATTGTGTTTCAGTAACAACTTGTAAATAAGCTCTATCAGATGTTCTTAGTTTTTCAAATTCAATCAAGTTTCTTAAGTATTCCACCTTGTTTTTGTAATTCCTTTTAGACTATGCTGCTTATTTGGAAATATTAAAATTATTGAAGTGATTTGTAACAATTCCAGAGAGTCTTGAGAGGTTTCATCTTAGTTTTGTTAAAAATTAAGTCTTGCAGGATATATAATCTGCACTGATATTTTTTTTTTTTAATTTTCACCTTAATGAAAATATGTAATGTTAAAGCAAGGAGTGATAAGTCTGGGGTTATTCTTTTTCTGTAGTTGTCCCATACTTTTAGTATGCTGTTTATAATTGAATGATCTCTAATGGATAGTACATTTCTGTTTGACTCCAAGATATTTATGCAAACCTTCTGGGAGTTTTGCTCCCTCAGCAGAAGTAACCTAACCATAAAATGATTCAATCCAATCTCTAATCCAAGTTAGGCAGCTAGCCTGATAATATAGTTTATGATTTGGTACTGCTAGTCCACTTCGTTCTTTTATTACTTGCAAATCTTAAATTTAATCCTTGGTCTTTTATTTGACCAGATAAAATTAGTTATTTGTCTCTGCCACTCATTTAATACCTTGGTTTACAAAGTGAGAAGACAATCTTGTCTTGCCCCTTTTGTTACAATGCATTATTATCTTAGCTTTTTGTTCTTTATAAATGCCCTTTATCTATGTGAGAAAATTCAAACCACAGTCCATCTTCTTCAGAGTCATGTATATGAAGAGCCATTTCAATCTATCAAAATCTTTCTCTGCCCCTTTTTTTTCTGATTTATATTCTCAGTGGCATTCAAAACATATCTGATATTATCTCTCATGTATTTCTTCAGAACATATTTTGTCTGGCCAGGATGTATTAGATCAGTTATAAAGCCATTTAATCTTTTTGCAACTATAGCCCTAAAGAACTATAATCTACATTCAGTAGAGAAATAGGCCTTTATGACTTTGGATAGGTTGGAACATTTCCTGCTTTGTAAATTAAAAAAAAAAAGCCTCTTGCCACAAGGAGGGAAATACTTGACATTGTTATATCTGATTCATGACCTGAGTTAATGGTTTCATCAAGATTTCTTGGAAGGTCCTATAATATATTGCAGGAAAATCAGCTGGTCTTGGGGTTTTATTCAATTTCAGTTTCTGTATTGTTTCTTTTTTCATGTTTTGTAATTGGTTTATTAAGCACTTCTTTTGCTGATCTGTAAATTCATGATCTGTGTTGTATTTAAGTATTCTTTGATCTCCTGATTTAATGTTTGTTTTCTGTATAATTTAGGGTAGTATTTAACAGGTTGATTTATTATCTCTGGGGTTGAAACATATGCCTTTCCATTCCCAAATACAGGTAGTCCTCACTTAACGACCATTTGTTTAGCAGCCATTTGAAGTTACAATGGCGCTAAAGTGACTTATGATTGGCGCCCAAAGTTATGACCATCACAGTGACCCTGCGGTTACATGATCGTGATCCAGGCACTTGGCAACCAGCTTGCACTTATGACAGTTGCAGCAACCTGGAGTCACATAATCACCATTTGCAACCTTCCCAGCTGGCTTCCAGCAAGCAAAATCAATAGGGAACTATGTGATTTGCTTAATGACTGCATGGTTTGCTTAACAATTGTTGTGATTCATTTAACAATCACCACAAAAAAGGTTGTTAAATCCAATCCAGTCACATGATCGTTCACTTAATGACTGCATCATTTAGCGACCTAACTTCTGGTCCCAATTGTCATTAAGCGAGGACTACCTGTAGTAGCAATAATTATTTTCTGTTGTTCTTTTCACAGAGATAGATCAGCAATTTGTCTGGTTTGTTACCTTTCTCAGAATATTTCTGTTTAGCAAAATTCATCTTCCTGTAAATTTCATTTACTTCCATTAAGTCTCATTGATTATGAGTTGCCCTAATCTTTTGTTTACATCTAACATTGAGTTCTGCTTGTCTTCTAGCAAGTCATCTAGCAAATAACTCACTCAGTAATGCGGTTACTGAAATGGTAGCAGCAAGTTTAGATAAACAAACAATGAAGACAGGTTGTGTTTGCTATCTCTGAGTTTGGTTTCCTTGAGCTGGTTTGTCAGTTTAAGAATTTACATGTTTGGGAAGCATTTGTCTTCAGCGAGTGAATGGAGTTAATTATGGCTAAATGAAGGCTGTCTCTGCTAGATCATGTTTCACAGAGCAGCCATGTGTGAAGAAAGTTCTGATCTTTGAGATCTTGCCTAATTATCTTAGGCTAATCACATAGACATTAATAAGCTTCTAATTGGTTTTCATGATTGACTTGCTTGGTCTCATTTTCTTAATGGAAGGATATAACTAAGAACCTTATTAAAAAGAACATATGTACCTATCCATAGAGTTTAATTTGAAAGCAGCTGGACCCTGTGCATATAAATTTTGATTTAGCCTTGGGATTTTAGTCCATTGGCAAATACATTATGCAATATTTTGAGGAGTACACATTATGAAATAAGGCCATATGTCTGCTTTCAAGCAATAAGGGTGTGAAGTTTTAATTTTTTCCAGTGATCTTCAGACTGGTGGTGCTTGAAGGACAGGACTATTTGCTTACAGATGTTTTCACCATCTGTTTCTATATCTGTTGGACCTGAGGATGATTGTGCTATGGAAATATTGCTGTATTACTATGTAGAGTATTTCATTGTGATGATAGTGGACAAGAGGAAAATAATTGAGTAGCATATGCAAGAAGTCTTTCACCTTTAGTGCTCTTCTACACATTTTTACTTAGATGTATCTTCCATTGTGTTCTGTGGGATTTACTTCCATGCATGTATGGATAGGATTGCAGACTATAATTAGCTTCCATATTACTATATATTTGCAACATAGCATAACATAGTATAGAAATTCTAATGTTGGGTTACAGATACTTGCAGGTTTTGACTGCCTGCCGCTTGTCAGTGAAATTCTCTTAACATCAAGTAGTAATGCTTAGTTCACATTTTCAGATTATTTATGACTACATTTTATATGCCGCTCAATCCAACAAGGTCCAAAGTGGTTACAAGAAAATAAAATAAAAATACAGGTAGACCACAATAGGGACCAGAAAATTTGTTGTTAAGTGGAGCGGTCGTTAAGCAAGTTGCATCCGATTTTACGACCTTTTTTGCAGTGGTCATTAAACAAATCACCATGGCTGTTAAACGAATCATGTGGTTCCCTATTGATTTTGCTTGCTAGAAGCCGGCTGGGAAGGTTGCAAATGGTGATCACGTGACCCCAGGATGTCATAATCATCCTAATCATAATAAATAATCATCATAAGCGCAAGCTGGTTGCCAAGCGCCTGGTTTGCAACCATGCAATTGCATGGGTGCTGTGACGGTTATAAGTGTGAGGAATGGTTGTAAGTCTCTTTGTTAAGCACCATTGTAACTTTGAATGGTTGCTAAATGAATGGTTTAACATTAAAATAAACTCCATAATAAACAACAGCAAAACAAAACAGTTGCATCATGAAGAGCAGCCACAACATCCAAACCCATAGCAGGATCCCCCCCCCCCCCCATATCATCAGTCTATTCCCAAACCTTTCCACAAAAGCCTGGTTTTATGGCTTTTTGATAAACAAGTAGAATAGGAATGCTCTTCCAAGAAGGGGAGCCTCTACTGAGAGGGTCCTGAAGATGACATTCCCTAAGAGAGGGGACCTAGACAAAGCCCATCTTTCCCTATCTCCCAGTCACTGGGAGAAGGTGGTCCCATAGATATCCAGGTCCTAAGTCATATTGGGCTTTAAAGGTGTTAGCCAGAACCTTTAATTGTACCTAATGCAGGTGTAGGTAGAAGTAAAAGATTCTGAAGATTGGGAGATTTTCCTTTCATCGTAGATGATGATGTTGCTGAATCTGGGGTCAATTTTACTGTTTTCTGTGCATCTATTCATGGGATGCAGAGCTCAGGCCCTTTGGTTATCTAAGGAGCTTAAGCTAATTTTGATATTCAAGTAAATAGCTGGAAGGGTAATGGAAAAAACTTTGGGACGAAGGCACATCTAATTACAGTGATTCACATTTTAATCAACTCTCATTTATATTACTGCTCTGCTCTCTTTGTGGGGCTGCCGTTGAAAAGTTCAAAATCTCTGCCTGATACAAAATGCAGCAATCAGTCTGTTACTTCATTTATGCTTTGTTTTTTTAGATCATACATTATAATACTGGTCTTCCACCAGCTATATAGTCTTTCAGTCTTTTCTGGATCCAGTTCAGTGTTCTGTTATCTATATTAATTTATATCCATCTATCTATATTACACTCTATTAACAGTTTGGGTCCAATGTATCTGAATGCCTGAATCTTCTTGTATCAGTAGGTTGGAATTTAGAAATTGTAGGGCCCTGTATGTTCCTTTCCCAAAACAAGATAGGCTGTTCAAATGCAGCAGATAGGACAGGAAACTGTTTTAAAACATATTCCTTAATGCAGGAAGAAAGTAATTCATAAATGTATCGATAACATATTAAGTAAGTAATCCCAACAACCAGCAGGTACTAGACATAAATAGGCTATGGAAATCTTCTGTCCACCCCTAATTTAATAAATAGTTAGTATATAAGAGGACAAGATTCTGGTCCTCAGTTTGATAGAAGAATTTAATATCTTTTTCCTTACTGATTCTTTGCCAGTGCCTCTTAGTTTTGAGCAGATTGATGTTTGTGCTGTTTGTCAATGAGCTGCAGAAAATTCAAGAAAAGAGAGGAAAGAAACAAGAAATGTAGATATCCTTTAGTTTTACTTTTCTGCAAGTCTTGTCCAGAATTATAAATTATATAAATTTATAATTATATGAATTTGCTTCATACATAAATAAAATAAATTAAACTTGGGACAGTAAAAGTTTAAGGGATTATCACTTGTTTTTCCTTTCTTCTCCAACCTTTTCCTCAGATTATCTTTCTTACTTTCTCTTTCAGTCAAGAGCTGATATCATGATGTTGAATAAAGTCTTGATTTCAAAGTGGATCACCAATTACCAGCATGACTTTAGAATTTTTCAGGAAAAAAATATTTTGAGTCCTAAACTGGATTTCAGCTTATTTTGTTCTTTCAGGACACATGCATATCTTAAAAACACCATATGGAAATTACTTTAACTCAGAGACGCTTGTAACATCATTCTGTCCCCGTACTATTTCCCAAACACATGCAATAATGAGATTGTGTTCTAGATATACATATGCAGAGCAGATGTTCTCATAATATTTTAGAGAGTTGACTCAAATAGTTCAATTAATAGCTTGCTAGGTCAGGTGGTATGATCAGGTAATTGGTTAATGAAGAATTTGTTTGGAAAATTAAAATCAACTAGGTCTACAAGCTCTATAATCAAGTTTAGGTACCTGGTGTTCTGTTCACACATACTGTTCTCTTTTTTCCTTGAAAAACCTCTCAATGGAATGGGACTTGAAAATATAGCTGAATATTATGTGCTTATAATTTAAAATTAGGATCAAAGTAATTTCAAACTTCAACAGCTTTCATTCATTTGAATCCACTTGAATTTGATTTCATCTATTTCCAAATTGCCTGTTTAAGGTTTACTGAATTTCTTTGTCCTTTTCATAGGGGTATGATCACACAATGCAAATATGGGCTCTTAATTTGGTGAATTAATGTTGGCTGATCTTGAAATCCTTATAATCATACTTGTCTTTCCCATATCCCTAAACCATGTTTTCCTATCTTCTGCTGGCAGCATGCATTTCCTAAGTTACTTTTAAATTTTGTTTAATTACATTCAGGGGAGAATTTTGCTAAATCTCCAAAGCATTCCTGTGAAATACTTATTTTATTTAAATAATTCTGCTCTTTTGGCCAAATTAAAGCAGTTTACAGATCTTTTTCTTCCAGTTGGATCATGGTGCTAAACCTTTCAAACAGTGACATAGACTAAACTTTCCCCGGTCTTCTACCTTCCAGATATTTTGCACTGCAACCTCTACTGTGGCCGTGCTGGTTGAGGATTATTAGAATTGTCATACAGGAGGGCTCTGTGTTGGAGTGAGCTGGCCTAAATTTCCTGGAACATCCAGGTACAATAATTGTGTACATTATTTAGTAGGGCAGCACAGAGAATTGCATTCAAAGGTCAAAATGTGATTAGGTGTGAACATTGAGAACTTTTTAAATTAGCAACATTTTTTCCTGGGAAGAGACATGTTTGGTTTAAGTTGTTCCTGACAGGTGCAACATGTATCCCACATACACTCCAAATCACATTTTTCCTTTATCCTCTGCGTAGCCCTATTATTTTATGCATTAGAATGTTTTTCTCCTTTCAGACCAGTAGAGGGTGCATTTCTCAAACTTTAAGCAGTAAGTCTATAGTTTCTCCTCTAATCATGGTATCAGAATACTGTTGTAAAACAGAATTTGAGGCCTAAAGCATTCTGCTTTTTCTTCAGGAAATATACTTTGGGAAGAAGTATTTTTCTTCTACAAATCTCTTTTTCATAGAAAAAGAAATTTAATCTGACATGTTTTCTTCTTAATTAATGCGTGTATTTCTTCTGCACCTGTAATAGCAGCTTGTGCATTAGATGCATTTATATAGATTTCTTACCCCTTTCCTTCTTGACTGATGTCATGGTATGTGAAAACAAATTCATTCTGATCAGAGATAGTTAATATGAAAAACATAATTAAAAAAAGATAAGTAAGGATTTACCATTTGAAATTCTCTCATGACTGCAAAATATTCTACATGATCAAATACACACACACACACACACACACACACACACGAGCAAGTGTTAACCATGAGGACAGTAAAATGTGGGAAATGGCATTTTGTCTATTCCCAGTTATGCTAAAATACTGCTGATGGAAGTAAGAGAAGCTTTTATTTTTTTCCAGTTGTTTCCTCAATTTTTTGAGAATCCTATTTGAGCAAACTTTTTTCACCATTTTAGCTTTCTATTTTAAGAAGCTTATTGCTCCTACTGTTTCGCTACTTCTTTTTTGGTTCTCTTTATTGTTCAAATTTGGTGGGAATATGTATGGTTCACTTTCATAAAGGATAATAGAAGGCATCATGCTATCGCTTGCATCGCTTGGGAGTGGCAGATTGATATCTGAGCTGCTCTTTCTGTAGATTAGTCATTTTGTCAGCGAACCTAAGGCAGAAACAGGAACTGTTACATAGTCACTCTAATCATAGCTTGTTATCCAGATTAAAGGGTCTGTGTCATTCTAAGCTAAGCTTGCGCAGATTCCAAGATACCAAAACATCCTATAAGCAAATGAATGTTTATTTCTTTATTTCTATGTGAGCCACCATTCAGGATACAAGGTAGCTTACATGTAATATTAACATTCAGTAAAATCATAAAAATACTTATAGCCATTGCTATAGGAGTCTTCTTTCTTCAGGGAATTTTCATACAGAAAAGTTAGTGATGATGAGCCTGTTTTGGGAAGGAGGATAATTTTTAGAATTGTCAAGAACGTTTTCCTTATTCTTTCATCATGGACAGACATTTTAGTCAGTTATATAACTTGGATAAGCTGCAAGAAGTAGCTCGTGTGAACTTTCCTGGGTTGTTATTCCATCTTAATAGGTACTGATAGGTGATGAAATGCATGGATACATATGTTCCACTATGTATACACTACAACGTTTGCTGCATGAAACAGTAAACAATAGTATATTATGAAAAAAGGTATCTTTTGTTTGGAATACGTATGAACAAAGTCGTGTAATAGACCACCTCTTCAGACTCCCTGATTGTTCAAAGAGAGAGACACCCCCTCAATATCATGGAAGAGAATAGTATAGTGTGTAATAGGTGGTTTCTGGTGGTCTTTAAAGAAAACCATCAGTTAAAAGGAAAAGTTCTAGCTGTGATTGCAAGACTGATGAAAATAAATTGGTGCTGTATTCTCAGTCCAATAATAACCAAACAACAATAAAAGCATAGTAATAGTATAGTAATAGTGGGTATTTATTACAGGGTTCTGAAGGGATTATTCTAAGAGAAGATTGCCTTTAACGAAGGAAGTGTCTTCTACTGCTGAGTACCCATGGGTTTAGTTTTTAGATACAGAAGCTGTACTTCATTCTTTTTGATAAAGGAGAGGGATTGGTGTTAGCCATGCTTACTTTGCATATAGCAATCTTACAATTTTTATAGTCCTAAAATGGAACAGGAGACCCTGATTTAAAATGAGTCAGTATTATTAATTATGTATATTTTATTTAATCAGTATGTGTTTCCTGGATACCTTATGAGATAAGTATTAGTAATACTTTAAAAAACTCTAAAACATGTAGAAAAGCTGTCTTTGACAGGAACATGAATTAACTGTAGCTTCTGAAGAATGTACTTCTACTTTGTTTAAAATGCAAATTGTTTAAAAGGCTTGGGGGAATAAAACAGGTTCACCTTGCACTGGAAAGGTTTTCACTTCTGGGGAGCCTTTTTTACAGTTAGCCATTCCAGTGCTGAAATACTGTGATTTTGAATGTCCATCTTCTTATTTTAGTAGATGAGTTAGCAGTATATTTCTGTTCCTCCTCTGAATTCGGTGAATTTGGCATTTAAATTAACCTACCACTTACCTGCTGTGCTAATTTTATATTTTGTAGCAACATAAAGCTGTATGTCTATAAAATCTGTTCCAGGAGGTTTTAGGCTTTGTTATTGGCACCAAGTTAACTTAGCTATTTGCAGATCATTATAACATTTTCAGAAGAGATTCATTACGAATCTGAGATCCATTATCTGGGGACCTCTAGTACATCAATGATTTAAATGGAAAAGTGATGATTTTTGCTTTCTCCAATTTAGTCATACTGTTCTATTGAGTAATGTGTATTCTAATTGTTATTTTTTGCATGTTCACTTAACTGATTATTCCAGTAACTCTGAATTGCTGCAGATTTAGTTAATGGCTGACTCCATTCTTTCTTCATTAAAAAAGAAATAATTAAAAAAAAAAAACTAAATAGAAAAGGTTATCTTCCAAAGATGCACAAATAGTTCTCCTTCCTACCCCAAGTAATTGTTAAGATCTTGCAGCTTTTGGATATAGAATACTGAACTAGAAGAACGATTAGCCTGGCTCAGTAAAACTTCTGAAAAAATGACAATTGAAGCAAAAGACTAGGGTTCTGTTCTGGTAGAGCTTATGTTTCCAAAATTTCTCATGTGTGAGAAATATTTATTTTTTTCTGAATTAAAATTTGGAGGCATAGTTAGATAAGGGCAAGGTAAGAATATTCATTATCTAGACCAGCCTTTCACAAACTTTTGACCCTGAAGGAACCCTTGAAATATTTTTCAGGCCTTGGGGAACCCCTGCACATTCAGTCTCAAATATAGGCTAGAAGTTACAAAATTATTATATTTGTTTCATGTATAGGCCTGTATATATGCATTAACAGTGTTCTTAAGCTAAAAATAAAGAATGAAACTTACCTCTTTAATGTGAAACCTGTGCTTTTTTTTGCTGTACAAATACTCAATTCTGGGCTGAACTTGAATTTTGGAGATCAGTTGTGGGAAATTGCAGGGGTTTTTTTTTGTTATTTTGGGCTACTTTTAAAGGCGTGTACAGTTTTTGAGTGATATATCAAACTGTCATGAATGAAAACGGCAAAATGCATCGCAGGGATGCAGAAGATGCTGGCATGCTGAGTTGGGTTGGCTGGCCTCCTCCCCTCTGCCTATGGCACCAGCACCTCATTTCCCAATCCAGTTTCTCCTTTCTAGCCCCCCCCCCTTTCCACCTCCTCTCCCAAGGACCGCTTTGCAAAACTAGAGGGAGGCTGATGGCTTGGAACCTCCAACACCCCTCCCCTTAATGTTTGGACTGTTCAACCTCTCCTGAAATCTTGGCACCCTGATGCCAAAGCCTTCACCACAACCACCACTTTTTCTTTTCCCTTGTCTCCCCCCCCCCCCACCTTTATGGGAGGCTCCTGCTGCCACTGGTGCCTGGGCCAGCCCAACCTCAGATTTCCTGTGCCCACTCCTGATACAGAGCCCCCTGGGCTGCTGCACCTGTAGAAAGGCAGGTGGGTGTCTGCAGAAAGGCAGAATGTGCACCTACAGAAAGGCAGGCAGGTGCCTGCAGAAAGGCAGGCAAGGTGTGCGCCGGCAAGGAGACCCCCAGCAGGAGGCCTCTCTCTCTCTCTCTCTCTCTCTCTCTCTCTCTCTCACTCTCACTCTCTCTCACTCTCACTCTCACTCTCACGCACACTCTCTCACCACCTGCTGCTCCTCTCGCCTCTCCTCCTCACTTCTCACCTCCCCACTTGCATAAGCGTGCACAATCCCTGCCTCCACCCGGGGTCTGCGCACGCTACAGCCCAAGATCCTGCGGAAACCCGGTTGAGAAACCCTGATCTAGACAATACATCTCCTGTACATCTGCAATAATTGTTCTTTTAAGTGTGTCTCCTCTTGTTTGAAAGCTGGAAATAAATGTTGAAATCACTCTCCATGTAAAGATAAAACAGTTACCTGCTTCCAGTAGATTTTGACTGGAACAGTACAAAGTTAGAGCAGTGGGTAACTTTCTCTGTGAATGAATCCTGTGGGTTTGTAGAAGACTTTAAACTATATATTATAGCACCGTAGGATGTTAGGATACAGATTTTGGAATAGGTGACTTTTTTAAAGCATGTGCTAAGCTGAAATTTCTGATGTAGAAATCTTATGAATAACAATATGGGAACTTCTTGCTAGTATCTCTGTGCACTTGTTATGGTTTTGTGATATGTAAATTGAGCTAACTTTCTATTAGGAAAACTTTCTATTAGGAAAAAAAAACAGAGGAAAAATCTCTACCTCTTAAACAACCACTCCTTGTCAATACTTCATATGTGATTTAGTCTGTCTTTACAACTGTAAGGGTTCATGCAGTTGTGTCAGTGACTCCATTGTTTTTAACTACTGCTTTCAGGTTGTTTATATTTAATAGAAGAATGTATATGATGGTTTTAGGAAACTGAATTTTTGAGATTTGAAGGAGTTCAGCTCCCCTCCCCCCCTTTCATTTGAGTGCTTATGAATGCTAGAACTGTATGTGATTTTGAAAAATGGGAAAATGTTGATAGACGTGTTAAACTCTGAGCTTGAAACCTAAAGCTACATTCATGAACATTTGGGGGTTCCTATGAGCTTTCAGGCACAACATGCAAATACCGCTTGTGAATTTATCTTTTTAAAATTATCAAATAATTACAGTAAAGCAAAACATGCATTTAATTTCATTCCTAAGCTTCATTACTTTACAGCTGCTGTCTCCTAGGTTCCTTCTTCCCTGTCATTGATAACAGTAGCCTAATAAGAATAAGAATAAGAATAATTCAAAGTTTATTTGCCACCTGACACCCTGCAACCTCACACAGGCATTTTTAAAAGGGATCCCTAAAGGCAAAGAAAAGCTTTCTGCATCCGGTAAAGTCTACCTCATTTTTGTGTGTAATCTATCATGTTGGCTAAATAGGTATATTGTCACTCCTATATTCTATTCATACTTTGAGATAAATAAGGGTAATTATGCTAGCTTGCAGTCTCTCTCTCAGGCTCAGACTCTTTCTTTGGCTGCTAGAACATGGTCTCTCCCGTCTCTGTCTTCAACTTCTGAAATGCCTTCTGTGGTAGATAGAAATGTCTTGTGTCTCCTCCTCTTTGTGGTTTTCAGGCTACTCTGAAACCTGCAACTGTTTGAGATCTTCTCAGGAACTTGCCCTGGATCACTTCAGGAGATCTAAGTTCCTCTTGAGCCTGTGCCCTTTCAGCAGCTCCAAATTCCAAGTCTTTCTCAGAATCACTAGCCAACATTGCTTTCTTAAAACCAACTGCAGGTCTTCAACAGCCAGTGCTGTCTAAATCTATCATGGGCTGCCAATCCTTACATCTTCATTTCATTCCCCTTCCACAGTTCTTCTTCCCAAAAGACTTTCTTATTTTTAAGTCTCTACCTTCTTTGCCAGCTCAGCAATAGCCTCCCTTTCTTCTATGGGAAAATACTACCTGTGGAAAGGTTTTGTTATGTATTCTACTCTCAGGTTTGCTACTAACCAAAAAGAACAGTATCTGTTTAAATGCTTGAGTGCATACATGACAAGATGCTACAGAGCCATGGGTGACAACAGATTATCACAAACTGCCTAAAACATAATATGATCTATCAAACAGAAATATTATTTCATTGCAGTATTTGCCCATCAGTCAATTTTTATGTTTCTGTAATGGCTGTAAGCAGCCTCCAGATGTCATGGATGAAGAAAAATGGCAGCGTCAACTCTGTTAGAAACTGTAGATGAAATGATGAAAATGATGGAATCTGCTACATAGAGCCTGGATCTTTTTCTTCCCCATGGAGCCACTCTCTAACTTACAGATATCATTCTCATGTTTGGATTGAACCTTTTTCAATTGGCATTGTCCTGGTTCTTCCACCACTGTCCTCTCCCTCCCCTCCACATACTCAGAATGCTTCTTTTTGCTGTTAATTGATCCTTTGATTTTTGATATCTCAAAAGCTTTAGGTGACTGAAAGTTCAAAATATCTTTGTTTGCTTTTACAGTTCTCTGGAGTGATCAGAAAAACAATAGGACCTCATCTTCTTCCAGAGTAGGGATTACTTATCCTGTAGTCAGAATCATATTATATGGATGCTTTATCTCTTTTGGCATTTTTTCATTACCTGTAGACTCATTTTCCAGTCCCTGAGATTAGAATCATACAAACAGTATCATAGAGTCAGAAGGGGCTGTTTAGGCAATATAGACCCTGGTGGTGTAGGAATCTAAATTAAGGCATTGCAGACTCATAGCTGGTTGGTATATGCTTGCACCCATGCAGTGAAGATGAGCCCAATGCTGTTCTCAGTAATTGCTACCACTGATAAACTTAGTAAGGAAGGGTATATTTTAGTATTCAGTTGGAATCTAATTTTTTGCAGCTTAAATCCATCGTTTCAAGTCCTGCACTCAGGAATGAGAGAGAATTTTATCTTCTGTTGTGTGACATTCTTTCATGTATTTGAAGTGTGCTATCATATCACCCTAAGTTACCTTTTCTCAAGATTAAGCATATCCAGTTTGTTCCATCTCTCTTAATAGGATTTAGTTTCTAGTATCCTAATCATCCTCATTGCTAGACTAGGATAATTTATTTATGGTGGGATCTGGCCAATGTAGAATAAAGTATAATGTAGAATTATAATCTTATAGATATAGGAAAAAAACTGTTTTGGCCTTTTTTGCAGCTATATCATCGTGTTGGCTCATACTTAGACTGCCATCAAGATATTTTTCACGGTGACAATTTCCATGTTAGGCGTCCTGAGCTTATAGAAATGCATTTGATTTTTGTTTCTAATTGTCTCTATTAAATTACATCTTGTTACTTTCAGCCCATTTTTCTAATCTTTAAAGATAATTTCAAATTTTATTTCTGTTTTTTGGGTATTAGCTATCTCACCCAATTGTATGTCATCAGCAAATTTGATAAGGATACCTTCCACCTCTTCATCTGAGTCATTAATAAAAATTTTGAAGAGTAGAGGACTCAGACAGATCCCTATGGCACCCCACATGATTTCTCTCTCCAACTGGATAAGGAACCATTGATGAACACAGTTTGAATACAGGTAGTCCCTGGGTTAAGAATGCCCGATTTAGGGATGATCTATAGTTAAGAACAGAGCCTATTGTAGCAAAATTCGAGTTAAATACACAATGATTTGAGTTAAATACATGATGGTTCGAGTTAATTACACAGTACTACTTATACAGTATTACACAATAATGCTGTTCTGCTCACATACAAATTCGACTTAAGGATAGACCTTGGGAACTGAACTCGTTTTTAAACTGGGGTCTACCTGTGTAATTTAAGCCTTTATGAATATAGTATATTCATAATCATTCTGTCCAGCCAATGCTTTTAATGTAGCTTGCTAATCAGCATATTATGGGACATTTGTCCCATGTTTTGCTGAAGTCAACCATATTATGTCTACAGAACACCACAATTTATCAAGGAGGTTATCGGATTTTAAAAAAAGGAAATGTTAGACTGGCAAGATTTGTTCTTGATCAAAAGAGAACAACCAAGATAGTAGGGGGCTTGGAAAGAAAAACTTAAGAGGAATGATTGGAGACATTGGATATGTTTAGCTGGAAAAGAAAAGACTGGGAAAGCATGATCTATGTCTTCAAGTGTCTGAAGGGTTGTCATGATGGGGCAGAGTAGTGAACTGAGTTATCCAGAAGATAGGACAAGAAGCAATGTGCTTAAGTTACAAGGAAGTAGATTTCAGTGAAATATGAGGATTTTTTTTCTAATGGTAAGGGCTGTTCAACAATAGAAAAAGCTGCCTCTAGGAATGATGGGCTCTTCACTGGAGGTTTTTAAACAGAAGTTGGATACTGATCAGTCAGGGATGCTGCAGCAGTGGATTCCTACACTAGGCAGAGGGTGAACTAAATCTCCAGGGTCCTTTCCAACCCTTCTGTTCTGTGATTCTATGAAATGCATGCTGACTTCTGGTAATTACTGATTTCTCTATGTCTTGTTTGAAGAATTAGTAGAGTATAAGAGGTTTATGCAATGAACTGAAGGGAAGTATAGAGGAGTATGGAGACGTCCTTGAAGAAATATGTGACAACCATTAGGAAAACTTGAATGTAGCTAGGAAAACAGGAAAGCATGAGAAAGCAACTCAAGATTGCCCTACCTTGAGGGAGGGAAGGAGAAATGCTGTAAGGCTTTTAGTGCTCTATTATTATAGCCTATATCCATAAAATAGAGTTTTAGTATTTCTTTTGGTGTCTGTTTCTTTATATGGTCTCCCTTGAAGGGCCAAAATCAATCTTGAAAGTCTCCTACTCTCTATTTGGAGAAGCAGTGAACCTTGCCTTTGATTGTGATGATGGCATCTGATCCTCAAGGTACCCCACTGTTCACTGAACAAGTTGTTGAAGCATT
Organism: Liasis olivaceus; assembly: GCA_030867105.1. Taxonomy (NCBI): domain Eukaryota; kingdom Metazoa; phylum Chordata; class Lepidosauria; order Squamata; family Pythonidae; genus Liasis; species Liasis olivaceus. The sequence continues at coordinate 70,178,070 of CM061349.1, forward strand.
ATTACAACACCAACAAGTAGATTCACAAATAACAAATCTGCATAATCCCATGTGGGACAAGGTGTCCTGTCCCCCAGTCCAGACATTCATGCACAGAGAGAAGTTAAGTTGCAACAGACTTTACTTAGAATTGAGCAGTTAAAGACAGTGGCAGGCAGGGCAAGTGTGCAGGTGTATGTACTGTTTAGAGAAGTCCCAAATCCCTTGAAAGCTTGCCTGCAATAAATTTCAAGTGACCAGAGTCCAAAGCAGTGGGTGGAAGCATAGGCAGGTCACAGTTCAGAGATCTAGGTCATCAGTCAGTCTGGGATCTAAGAGACAGAATTTCTGAATGCAAGAGATCCAAGGCTTTGGGCACACAACATTCAGGTAGAATGGCTGGTTGTTTCCAACAAGGGCAACCAGGCTAGTGGCAGCTCTTCAGTAGAGCCCGTGCTGGTGAATTCAGTCAAGGCTGGCTATCCTTTTGCCAGGCAAGGAGACTTGCTGAATGCCATTGTTCTGCTTGCTGTTGTACATGCTGTGCTCTGGAAGCAGGTGGGTGCTCCAACTCTAGTTTCTCAGCCTCTGACTGCAGGCAAAGCGGTTCCTAATGGTTGCTGGCCAGATTAGCATCAGATGATTGAGTGGCCATAACTTCCTTCTGAAGTCCATCAGGCAGGTTTCTCAGTGTCAGAATCCTCTGAGTCAAAACTGGCCATGGTGCAAGGCTTGCATCAGCCAAGAGCAGTACAGCAACTGATGTCAGTCTCACTAAGTAGACCATACCATGAAATAAACTCCACAAGAAAGCTAGAAGTACTTTTATTGAGACTGGCTATAATAACAGAATCTTGCAAGTCTGTATTGTACTTCCTCCTTCTTATAGTTCAGTGAATTAGGGAGGCATCTGTCTGAGCCATTTCCAGGCATCCTTATCTGGATGTTCTGGTCTTCAACATTGTTTTAGCCCTTGTTGCCTTGGCAATGGAGTCTGCATATCTGTCCAGTTCATCTTCCTTAGTCTCTACACATAGCAACCTGGACAATATTCCTGCGCTCTCATGGGAGCTTGTCAGGGAAGTTTGGAGGAGCCCAGGATCAGTTCCTGACTTTCATGACTCTATGAATTGCTAATGGTGGGTTGATTGGCAGAATTTCTTACAGATCACATCAAGGTGTTGTTTTGAATTTGCTGAAAGAAGGTGCAACCAGATGGACTTTGCCCATCTTTGAAGGCAATGATCCATTACTAGACAATTACCAGAATTTCATGCAAAGATTTAGAGCTGCATTTGACAATACAGCCATAAGAGTAACAGCAAATCAAGAGATTTGCAAGTTGAAACAAGGTGAGCATAGAGTTTGTGAGTACATATTGGATTTTCAATTATTTGCCAAAGATGTGGGGTGGAATGATTTTGCTCTGATAGACCAGTTTTGAAAAGAAATTGCTCGTAAACTGAGAGATGAGTTAGTGAGACAAGGCACCCCAGAGAACTTGGAAGAGCTATTCCATTGTTGTGTGTTAATTGATGTGTGTTTGGAAGAGTTGAGGGACAGAGAAATGGTAAGGGGAGGATATTTTACAACCCCTCTCCCTGTGGTTGCTTCAGACTCTGACACTAGAGAACCAATGCAAATGGGAACAGTAAAGAGATTTCTGTCCTTAGCAGAGAAACAGAGAAGGAGAGACTGATGGAATGGAATCATGAAGGCCAGACTCAGGGAGAAAAACATTTTCTTTCATCTCCTGAGTCGCGGGGGAGAGATAAGAGGATGAGGCTGGCACCTCCCTGAGGAATTCACAGTGTTGTGGCTGGCATTGCTTGGGAGCTGGGGTTTCAGTCTGGGAAGATTCTTGCTAGAGGTTGTAGCTAATAAACATTGCTGGACTGAATTGACATGGTCTCTTGGAGTTCCTTGGGCTAGGCCTGACAGAGACTTAGCTTATGTTTCTACTATGGAGCCCTCAGATATCTAGCCAAATCTTACACAGATAAAGTTCAGGCCTCTGAATCAGCTGCTAAATGTCACACCTGTGGAACCATGACAAGAAAGTGTCCCCAACTTGCTCCAAAGCTGCAACTTTTGGAAACTTTGCAGGCTTCCCCCTGCCAAGAGCTTGACAGAGGGGCTCTCAGACAATTAAGGAGCGCTCAGGCAGCCACAACAGGCAAGTGCATTTTACTATTCCTGTTACTTTTCATTTAAACTCTCAGCTCTTAAAGACTTGGGGACCACAGCCAGTTTCATAGATGAGACCATAGTGCAAACGTTTAATTTACCCATGTAGATACTTGAAAACCTATACTTGTGAAAGCAATTAATGGACAAGCGCTTAGAAGTGGTCCTGTGTTACAAAACACTGCACCTTTGCAACTGACAATAAAGGATATACAGAATTCTTACCATTTTACGTTACAGCTTCCTTACATGTGGCCATAGTGCTAGGTATTGATTGGCTGCAAATACACAATCCAGATATATACTGGGGGCAGGGAACAATTTCTTTTCTTTACCCAGAATGTCAGTGGCACTGTTCACAAGCTTTTTACTGCTATCCTTCATCCTGCTATCCTGCTCAGCTCTCTGAATCTTCTGCCTTGCTGGAAAAGTACGCAGACTTTGCTGACATGTTTGCAAGAAGGAAGCAACTGCATTGCCTCCTCATCGGGTGTGAAACTGCATCATCAGCTTGAACCTGGAAGCCGAGATTTCAGCTAAGAGAATATCCTATTTCTAGTCAAGAGTTAGTCACTTTAGAGGAAATTCTTTCATTCCTTAAAGGATTAAATTTCTTTAATTCCTTAAAGGACGAACGTTTGAAGAGGCAACTTGATCAAAATGGAAGAGACCCACAAATATTTAACAATATTTGATATAGAATATGGCAAAATTGAACACACAGTAATGCCCTATGGGTTGGCTGATTGTCCAGCAGATTCTTTTCCAGATTCATAAATGAAATATTTTGGACAAATATATAATTGTGTACTTGGATGCCATACTGATTTTTTCACAAGGCCTAGCTTTGCACGAGACTCATCAGAAATGTCTTAGGGCTAAGTTGGAAAAAATATGCTTTTGATCTTCCCCAATTGAATTATTTGGGATCTCGACTGAGGGAATTAAAATGGATCCTGAAAAAATACAGTTCATTCTCTAATGGCAAGAACCTAGAAATGTGAAGGTTGAACAGTATTTTCTGGGCTTTGCTAATTTTTATAGAAAATTCATCTGTAACTCTGCAGAATGTATGAGACTACTGTCTCAATTGTAGTTTTAGGTTCAAATGGTCTAGTCAAGATCAAGATCAAGCAGGAGTAAATAAATTGAAAATGCTTTTCATAGGCATTGTTCAAGCATCCAGACCCACTTTTTCATGGTGCAAACAGCTGCTTCAGATGTTGCATGGGGGCCATTCCTCCAGGCAGAGAGTTTGGGGGGGGAGGATGTCCTGCCATGTGCGTTTTAGTTCAGATTGCCTGTTCCACCTGTACAGAACTACAACTACAGGTAAACCTTGCTTACTGACTGCCTCATTCGGTGACTGTTCGAAGTTACAACAGTGCGTAAACAATAAGTTTGCGACCAATGCCCATATTTATGACCTTTGCAGCATCCCTCAGTCATGTAATCACCATTGCTGTACAGTCAGTACGCGTTGTCCTGTGCCTGATCCATTTTTTTCTCTCCCACTTGCAAAGCAAAGAGATTGGAGATGAAGGGATTACAAGAGATTAAGCAGACACACAATGGGAAATACACTGACTGCTTGCTGAGGCTGCTTGTGGCTCCCAGCCCCAAGCACACTCGGGGCTGCTGGCACCAATGCATTACTTTCAATGTGTATTCCCCATTGTATGCCTGCTTACCCTCTTGTAATCCCTTCCTCTCCAATGAATGTAAAATACAAACATGAATTCCCTTCTTGCTAATTATCCCAATTCTGGGGTGAGAATTCCAAAGGGCAGGGGAGCTGTTAGGAGGCAAACAAAATCCTAAGGTGTGAAACTGTTTAGTCTTGTCAGTTACAGGCAGCAGCTGTGAGCCAGCTATCCCAACACCCCAGTGAGCGTTCCAAAGGGTGGGGGTGTGAGGAAGAAGGAAGGCACAGTTGTGATCATGTGATTTTCCACTTAGCGACCACTTCGCTTAACGATAGAGCTGCTGGTCCCAATTGTGGTTACTAAACGAAGACTACCTGTATGACGTTTTCAATAAAGGGATGCTTGCAGTAAAGACATCATTCCAGCAATTTTCTTGAAGGTGCAGAGGCATTTTTTTTGAAGGTGCAGTCTATCCGCTCCACACTAGGTATGCATAGTATTTGAAAATCCTGCAAAAAGCATAATCCCTTATACCTCGGCGGATCAGGTGGGCACATTTTTTTTCCTGTTTGAATGTCTTTATCACCTATATTCCTGGGTCACAGAACAAGCTACTGGATACACTATCATGTAAACCTGTATATGATCTTCCGTGTTCACCTCTCTCCCTATTGCAATACTGCAGCCAAGCTACCTTCCCTCTCCCCAAGGATGAGATTTCTGGAAAGATTGGAGGCAGGGAGATCAACCGTAGGTCTGCTAGATCAGTTTAGAGTGCAACTTTAGCAGCTGCATATGCCAGGGCTTGGATAGATGACCTTAAGAGAGACCACAGACTGATTTTTCACCTTTTACTCTGAATGATGGGTAGTTGTTTTATATGTTTCCCTTCCTTTAAGGAAAGAGATATTGCAACTCTTCCATGACAACAGAACTGCTGGACATGAAGGTGTATTTAAAACTCTGCCTCGGGTACTCAGAGAGTTCTGGTGGCTGAATGTGAGAGTAAATATCAAGGATTATGTTTCATCTTTCAACCCATTTGTCACTGGGTTGTCTGTTCCTGGAAAGCTGGCTAGCTTCAGCCCCTACTTTCACTCTTGCAACTATGGGATCATGGAATTTTCCTGCTGTTCAGGGTTATATGAATATTTTTGTGGTGGTGCACTTATTTACTAAGATGGCTCATTTCATTCCTTGCAGATGCCTTCCATAGGCTCAGGAAACAGTGTAACTTTTTCTAGACCACGTTTTTAGGTTCAATGGCTTAGACACTCATGTGATTTTGTATTGCGAATTTCAGTTTATGTCCAAATTTTGGAAAGCTCTCTTCCAGCTATTAGACATTAAGATTCATTTGTGATCCTCGAGTCATCCAGGCTCTAATGGGTAAATAGAGTGAACAAATTACAGGCAGTCCCCGGGTTAAGAATGTCCAATTTATGGATTACTGGTACTTATGAATGGACTGCCATAAAGCCTGTTATATTAAAGTGGTTCATCAGCTCAAGGAAGGAGAACGCCATCCACCATTTTAAGTCGGATCACGAATGCCTCTTCAAGTATGCAAGATGTTTTGGTGTATTTGAAAGTGTTTTTTAAGTGTTTTATATAGAAAGGTAAAATATATTTGATATATTAAGACAAACATTTGACTAACTGATGCTAAATAACTGTTCCAACTTACCTACAGATTTGACTTAAAGACAAACTTAGGAACAGATTGCCTGTACTGGAACATTACTTGAAGTCCTATGTGTGTGTTACCAGCAGGACAATTGGACTGAGCTGTTGCCTCTTGCAGAATTTTCTTATTCAGCCCAACCCTCCCAAAAGCTGGACTCAAAGTTCCTTGGCCCCTTCCCAGTTATCCAACAAATTAAATCTGCCTTTTCATCTGCGCTGCCTGCTTTAATGACAATTCATTCTGTTTTCCTTCGGTTGCTGCTTGTGCTAGAGGAGCCCTCTGCCCCTTGCATTCCAAAGCTGTTCCTGCCCCCCCCTTTTTTTTCTGGTGGATGGGGAAGAAGAGTATAAAGTAGAACGTATTCTGGAGTCTAGACATAGGGAAAAATTATTGGAATATCTAGTTCACTGGAAGGGCTACTCTGAATCTGGAAAAGCGGGAAAGCACTACAGATGTCCATGCCCCATGCTTTGTACACCAGTTTCGTCTGAAATTCCCACACAACTCCCATCCTTGTGATCTGCCACTGTTACCAGTAGGCAGGATGAAGAGGACTCTGTGCTTCCCAACACAATAGATTATCCAGAACAGGCCATCATGCAGTAGGAAGGAAAGGGGGACTTTCCAGCTCCATCTACCTCTGTGCTGAAAGACTTGTCTGCTGACCTTGGAGTGGTCAAGTGAGCTGTAATTCATTCCCATAACACAGTTCCTGTGCCTACTTTGTGCATGGGAGGGGAGTATGAGTCTAACAGGGAAGGTGGTATAAAAGGGTACAGAGGTGGCCTTAAGAAAATATGCAGCAACTGTTAAGAAAACAGTAATGAATGAACTTAGCTTGCAAAAACAGGAAGGTGTGAGAAAGAAACTCAAGTGTTTAAATAGTGGTAGATTGTACTTGTTGATTTATTTCTCAAAGTCCAAAAGCAGATTTGAGATACTGTTTGTATAACTCTGAAGTATGCTGTTGAGTCTTTGTAGTATTCTGCATTTTTATTGGTCTCAAATCCTTGTTGTAAATTCTCCTTAGTTCAGGTATCCATTAATTGGGAGTAGGGAGTGGGGGAAGGAATATTATCAATACCTGTATATTGCATACTGAATAATAATAATAATAATAATAATAATAATAATAATAATTATTATTATTATTATTATTATTATTATTATTATTATTTATGTGCTGCCCAGATCCCAACAACTCTGGGTGGTTACAAATAAAGCCATTAAAAACAAGGAAAAAATACAATGCTGTTATGATAGCAGCTTTGGCTATGCTTGGTTTAATCATCCTCAGTAGTATTCTTATCAAGCTGTGGTTAAAAGAGAATTTTTACAGAATTGTACTAAAACAGAAATTATAGCATATAGAATATAGTTCAGATCTGTGGTTGTAATCAGTATGCTAGTCTAGCAGTATCTTAGCCTACCCAGCAAACCTCAGTGGTATTGTAAATATAAAAATGTTTCTGCTTCTTAATATTACCCTGATACTTTTTCTGAATTGTCCTTTATATATTCTACTTTGTCAAATTAGAGAGATTAATTCTGTACATAGTATTTCCCTAAATAACTCAAATGAGTTTCCTGTAGTAAAGCTTCTTGAAATGGAAATAAACACTTTTTCTATAGGGAGATCCTCAAGTATGAAGCATTCTTATTAAAGCAAACACTTCCTCCTTTGTCAAGTGATCAGATTTTCAGAATGGAATTTCATCTGTATTCATCCTTTAACCTTTCTTTTCCTTCTTGCATACAAAGTAATTATGAAAATTTCCTGTCAGTATTTTATGAAATTTGCCAAAAACTGGCCGAGAATAGCAGTAGCTTTGTGATCATTTGCACCTTCATGTATCTTAGCTTTTGACCCATTGGTCTCACTACATATTTATTGCAATTTATTATTTTTGTGTGGAGCTGTTTATCAAGCAAACATTGGAATAATCTGATAGTTGTAGAAGATGTTAATCCTAACTCAGCTTTCAACTGGGATATAGAATACATTTTTCCTCCATGCTTCCTGGCTTTCCCGTTGACCTTGGATCCATCTTTCCAAGTTTGTGTTTTCCATGGTCGCATCCTAATTCTGATTAATTGGTTACATATAAAAAGGGAGAGTTCATGTGGGATGGCAGTAAGCGGCTGTTTAGAAAATCATCCATTTACTTAAATATTGGGCAAACTAATTGGCCTCAATAGTTTGCTATGAAAAATGGTTGTATTAATTGATTTCCTGCTGTCTCAGTGCTACATCTAATAATAGCTAAATAATAGCATACCAGAGTATTTTTCTGTTTATTACTAGTTGTAATCCTTTCAGCAGCCCTCTAAGGTAAGCCAGTATTATTACTTCTCATATTGACATTAGGAGACTATGACTAAGGCAATGTAATGAGTTCATAGCTAAAGCAACAAGATTTGAAGTCATTGGCTGCTCTGCTACATATAGCATTCACTGCGTCTGGGTATCTGATAAATCTTGGTACATACAAAGAGAGATATAGTCAGCTAATGGCAAGTTGCTGGTACAAAGTGAAAGAGATTCTGTAGATAGTTGGGTACCATTTTTAAGCAAGTACTTACAAATCATTGAAAGTAGCATAGGGAATACAATACACTTTTTAAAATTAGGTACCATCCATAATCTAGCAGAAAAATCTAAAAAGTTTTTTCTTCAAAAATATTGTTTCATTCATATGCAAAAGTTTATATGGAGATTTTATTATATTGCTCACAGGTTTGTACAGTCATTTTAAAAATAAGTATTTAGATGTCTCTGCAAACTTAAGATAAAACTAGTTGCCAATTGCTAATTAGTGGTTTGAGTAATAAACAGGATATTAACCTAAAAGGGAGACACCCCCAAATTTAAGACAATGCCTCCAAAAGGAGGATTAGATAGAAAATAATTATTTGCTGGTTTCATTATATTTTCCCCTATTCTAAGACGACCCTCCCATTTTAAAGGTAAATTGGGGAAAAATAGTTTATTTTCAGGTAAATACTGGGGGTATGCAGATCAGCATCAATTTGGTTTGAGGATTTGATTCAAAATGTCAGATTGGATCAAATCAATTTTCTGAACTTTTTTTTTTTTATTATTTTTTGGTCTATTTGCAAAAATTCTTTTGAATTATTGAACTGATTCAGAGGCATCTGTTTCAAGTTAATGGTTTGATCTGAAACATCAGCTTCATTTGAAAAGGCATTCAGCTGAATTGTCTGCAGACCACCAGATTGAGATTTTTACACAGCCTATGATAATTGGGTGATGAAACTGCTAATCAAAGGATGACAACACTGAGTTTCTCTTCCCAGGTTATATTTGGGAGGTGCAAGTGGAAGCACAGGTCTAAGGGAGGCTCAGAGACCAAGTCTGGGAATAGCTCCCTTTATCCAGGATACAGGATTGGGATAATATTAGGGCCAGGACAGGCTGGTATTGATGGGATATAGATAATTTGTACAAATGTGAACTTTTAAAAAACCGATTGTTTTTGCTTTTTAATAAAAATCATTTTGCCCCTTTGTTCCTATATTAACCAAGTGACTGTGCTATGCTATACCACTTTCTACCAGTTACTTTACCTTACAGACTTAATTCATTTTTGCATCCTCAAGGGAGGTTAGTGTCAGCTCCATTAGGTAGGCCAGACCAGGAAATCAACACCATAGGAAGACTAGCACTACTTTTATTGAGATTGTCTGTAATAACAATCTTGCAAGTTTGATGTGCTATTCCTTCTCCTCCTTATAGTTCAGTGAATGAGGGAAGAGTATATCTGAGCCAGTTCCAAATGTTATCTCATTCTGGACTTCAAAAAATGCTTCAGCCCCTTTTACCTAGGTAGTAGTTCTTGCATGTCTCCATGAAGGTAATCTTCTTTACTCTCTACAGTTAGTGATAGCTGCAGAACAAAAGGTAATAAAGGGGAAAACACACACACAAGGAGAGTATGTGACATAGCCCTAAAAATCACTAAGTTCTTTGGGATTTTCATCCGTTTAATGTGCCTGTGGAGAAATTACACTGGAGTTCAAAATACTTTCCTATGTAGTTGCAGCCAACCATGCTGTGTCCTGATTCATCAAGCTTCCATATTCCCAGCAGCAGTGATTCAAGTGAGAGGATACAAGATGAGAGCTGATGGAAACATGTCTAGGACAAAATGGGTTATAAACTCTAACATTTATAACTCAAGAATGCACAGCTTGGCCTAAGAACACTGGACTTCAAACTCAAGATTGCAGATGAAAGTCCTGTGATTAAAATTAAGATAAGTTTCCCCAGAACTGATATGGGGAAGAGATCTTCTAGAAACTTCTCATCTCATGTGTTATATCAGGCCATTACTGTTTTTTTTTCTGTGGGATGAGGAATGAACATCACTTTAGAAAAATCTCTGCTGGAGAAATTAAATGTTTGTCCCTTGGAGGAGTGATACTTCCCTGAGATTTGAGGAATTAGGTGCAAAATATAGGTAGGACTGGCCTACTTGAATATTCGTTCTTGAATATTTTCTGATTCCTTCTTGGAGCAGGTGATGTTGGACAAGTTAGTTTCTGCAGTTCTTGGTCCCGACATGACAGCAGTTTTCAGAATATTTTAATCTATTCCCTGGTTTTCCATTCTGGGAGTGCTAGAAACTTAACAGATGTTCTGATTACATCTCAGTAGTTCGTTCTGTTTGCTGTTTCTAATCCCAGTTTCTTATATTATAATTTTGACCATGATAATCTTGAGGAAAAAGATCAGAGAGAACTTACTTCTAAAAGGTCTTATCAATATAAGTAGGGCCTTCATATCCTTTCTTTGGTTCTCAACAGCAGCACATGTTTACAATCCTTGAATAATATTGAGCAGAAGAGTGGCAGTTGTAAAGCTCTTTCTACAGGTGCTAATATCTGGAAGGCAGGCAATCTGTTGTGAGCACAACAGAGAGCACTGTTGAACAGATGGCAATTTTATACCTCAGATATTAAAAGAAGAAGAATAAAATAAGACATGGGCTAATTTAGCAAGTGAGGTCTACAGCATCACTCCTTGTGCTGAGTTAACCTTAATCACCAAAGCATTGATTGACAATCTGGAGGATGTTAATATGCAATTCTCCTAGTGAGCAGAAAAACAGAATGGAAATTACAATTTCTCAGCTAATTGTACTTAGATGTCATTTGTGACAATTTTCATGTTGTCTAGACAGCTTGTACAGCAACTGCTTCACAAACCTCGTGTTGCCTTAATGTAGATCTGGACAGCATTGACTGAAGATAAATTAGTGTTATTGGGGTGGGGGCATCCCTGATGGTTCATTAGACTTGAATATAGCAACAGTTTTTGGAAGAGGAAACACCAATGAAGCCTGCTGCTTTCATTCTTCTCCCCCCACCGCCCCATTCCCAGTTCCCAGTTCATATTTACAGACTGAACACACGTTCAATTCTCATGTATAGTTGGCTAATATATTCCTGATCTGCCAGCTGAAACATAAGGGTTAGTGTTTTGGATTAGGACCTGGGCAATCAGGAGTCACATCTAGATTCAGCTATGGAAGCTTACTAGGTGACTGAGCAAGTTACACTGTTTGATTCTACCCTACCTCACAAGGTTATGGGTGGGATATTTTTTAAAAAATTTTTTATCCCTACCTTTATTATTTTTATAAATAGGTGAACATACCTAATACTCCTTCCTCCTCCTATTTTCCCCACAACAACCCTGTGAGGTGAATTGGACTGAGAGAGAATGACTGGCCCAAAGTCACCCAGCTGGCTTTTGTGCCTAAAGTGGGACTAGAATTCACAGTCTCCTTGTTTCTAGCCTGGATTCTTAACCACTAGACCAAACTGGCTCTCCATTAATTAAATTAATTAATTAAATTAAAGGGTAGTCCTCACGTAAGACGCCTTGAGCTCCTGGAGAGAAGGCAGAATAAAGCTAACAAGTAAAAATAAATCCATCTTGTGTTCTGTTGATCAGAGACTTGCCCTTTCCTCTGCTAATGCTGCCAAGTTGCAAATCCACATGCTTGAAATGTGTATTATTTAAATGGAATATGGAAGGCATTGATGTGAGCTAGGCAATAGTAGTGACTGACAGGCTAGGTCAGGCCTTCTAACCTTGAAGGTGGTTTATTAATTTGCATGGAACATTGTAGGGTTGGCTGCTTATGAAACCCCAGAGGGTTTGACAGTGATGCTCTAGTGAGTTGAATGGAGATTTCTTTAGAATATGTCAAAGTTGTATTAGTATCTCTCTGCAGATTTTCTGACTTTTGCATGTTCCAGTAATTTTTGCTCATCAGCATTTTTATAGATTTTAGACTTGTGATTGAAATATAAAGTACATAAAGTTAAATTTTCTTAAAGCAAAGATTTGGAGTGCCTTTAAGACTTACTTGGTAACCTTACTAGTGTTACAGGTCAGAGTCTTTATAGAAACGCTTACTTTACTGAACCTTTTTGTTATGTGTTTGTGCTCTTTAATGCAGCTTGATCCTCAGTATTGCTTTCTTCCCTGAACAAATTTATTTTAACTAATAAAATGTTGGTATTGGTTTCAGGCAGAAGCACTTTTTGATAAATCCCTGGAGCATTGTATAGATAGATTGTCTGTTTGAATCCTGCAGTATTCTCTTCTTGTGGGACTACTGGCTTGGTTTTGTGTTAATGGGTCTGATATCCAGGACATACTTTTGTGTCTCTTGATATTTTGACAGAGCTCTTAGCAAAGGTAACAACACAGAGGCTTAAAATCAATTTGGCAGCCTCTTTTCAGACTGATTAAAGAAAACCAAAATGCAGAATTTTTTTGTAAGTACAGAGAAGGAAGGGGTTAGCTGGTGTCTGACCTCCTTAAGGAAAATGTTGCTTCCTAATTCCTGTGAAGAGATTTCAGTACCCTGAGCACTAATTCTGATTTAATGCTTAACACTTTTGGAGCCTTAAGTCCCCTCATGATGGGTAGGAGCAAAAATTGCAGGCTTTTCTATTGTCTGCACTTTTGGATTTGGGGGTCTGAGGGACAAAATGAATACTTTAAGCCTTCTCCCTAAAAAAAACCCATAAAGCGATCCCTGGCTCTACTTACTTTAGATCAGTGTTTTTCAAACTTGGCAACTTTACAATGTATGGACTTCCACTCCCAGAATGCTAGCTGGGGAATTCTGGGAGTTGAAATCCACATATCTTAAAATTGCCAAGCTTGAAAAACACTGTTTTAGACTGTAATCCTTCACATGTGGGGTAAGGCCTGCTGAACCTCAAAGTTACTCCTGATCTAAGTGCTGCCATTATTTTTGAAACTATTTTTCCTGATTCAGCCCATCTACCTAGTGGGAAAGAATATAATTTTGTAAAGCATAAAACATAAAGTATGTTATTTCCTCAAAGTACTGAGGCAGGCATAGTTTTGGGATGGCTTGGCAAGCTTTTTTAATGCTTTCCTGGTTGTCTCTGCGTGTACAAGCACAGGCAACAGTTCTGCTGGGACTGCTAGAGAAACAAATGGCTGTGTATGCGCTTAAATGCAGAACAACTGGAGGAAACCTTTGAAGCAGCCATACTGAGATTTCTTCAATGTTGTGAGAAAGGGCACTTGAATGCATTTTAAGAAACACTCCTTTGATTGCTTTGCACAACTCTAATGTTTACATGTATTTTTATTATAATTTATAAATATCACTCATCAGAGATTACTTTAGGTTATAAATCTAAATAAATATTATGCTGTTTCTTTAAGGCCATTAAGCAAATTAATTTTCAGAGAAATTGATCTTTTTGGAATTCTATCATGTAGCTGTGTAATAGTGGGATGCAGAGCTCAGACGTTTGTTGGTTGGGATTCATTCATTCATTCATTCATTCATTCATTCATTTTTCAAATTTGTCGCCACCCATCTCACCACGGAGCTACTGTGGGTGGTTTACAGTAAAAACAGAATAAATATTAATTAAAATAGATAAATATTAATTAATTAAAATATGCTAAAAACAAAATTCCTATATGATACTTCCAAGAGGCTGATGTTAATAAACTCAGGGAGCATCGTCAAGGCCCCAGCCATCCCCAGGGTCAATTGTATCTTTCCTTATTTTGATTTGGTGATGCCCAATTTTAGACAGGGACTGTAAATTCGTGGTGGACAAAGCATCTTATTGATCTTATATACTAAGAAAAATTATTTAACTCAGCTGATTGATGCAGTCAGGTTAAATAATTTTTCTTTTGACTGTTATATAACCAGAAGAGCTAATTATTCAAAATTAAGTAGTTATGCAGTTGTATAACTGAATGCCCCCTTGAGCAACATTTTCTTAATTTGTTTGGTACTTCTCCTTGCCCCTTCAAGAATACCTGATACCATTTTATAGGTTTCTATTATGGGCAGCTTGCTGGGGATTATTAGATAGTTTTGTGTATATACTTTCATATCCTTGATACATCGAGGATTGCTCCCTGTACCTAGGAATTTTGTTCATGTCAGTTGAATAAAAACATTCTTGCCTTCCAGGCAAAGGATAACTTGCTAGCCTAAATTCTAAAGAACTCTGAAGCCTAAGAGAGGTCACAATGAAGAGTATATCTCACATTCCTACAAAATACAAACTTGTATTAAGCAATATAAATATGAAATCCCTTTTGAAACAGAGGTGGAAGTGTTTTAAGAGTCAGAGGCTGCAAGTAAACATCCTTGCCTCATGAAGACTACCAGAAGGACACCATCTGATAACACTGTGGCATCACTAGAAATGGAATGATCAACTTTTTTTTTTTTTTTGGCCTATTTTTTTTGGTAGACTAGAAGGGTACCATTCCATTCTCAATCTTAAAAGCTAAAAATAAATTACAGAATTTCAGTGTCATGATCTCAAGTGTTTGGAAACTATAAATGAAATGTTAGTGGGTCTGCATGTCAATCACAGGTTGCCTACCTTTGGTTTAAGATCTTTCAGCAAAACCATATTTTGATGCAGTCTTGTGAATGGAACAAGGGAATTTTACAAGGGAGCTGGTGGGTTGAGGGGCTGACCTGTTAAATTTTGGGGAGAGTTTTGGTCTGTGTGGTTTGGCATGGGTATATGTGTTTGGTGAGCATGCTATCTAAGGACATGGTCTGGAGGAAGAGCAGTTTATAGCAGCAGTTGTCTCACTGATCAGATGATTGGTCAGCAGGTGGAGGTTTCCTCAGCTAACTCTTCAGTATCTGATAGCACTCTTTAGAATTTGGGCAAGCTTTTGGGAGCTTGTAACCAGAGTGACTGACCAGGAGAGCAAACAGGAATGGGATGTTTTGTGAGGGAGTTTAATGGAGGAAGGAAGAGTCTGATCTCAGATCCTGCCAAAAGGTTGGGCATTGAGGGAGCAACAGTGTGATTTGCCAGGTGTGTTCACATGTTCATTGTCTAAGAAGGAGAAGGACTAGAGGCCAGGATTTACCTGGGAGGGTGAAGAATACAGAGAGATTGCACATAGAGTTCTGTATGAAGCCCACTAGAATAATACCGTAGAGGAGGACAGGGGACATAAAATCCAGAAACACAGGAGCAAGAGGTGGACCCAAGGAGGAGGAAGATATTTGAAAGGAGTGAACGTATGGCAAACATATAGAAACATATGGCAAGAAATGAACAAGAGGAAGTCTACACAACTGGAACTGACCAACAGATTTGAAATGCTGAACATGGAAGGTGAGCTCCACCTGCATTAGTTTTAATTCTTGGAAAGAATTTTCAAGTCTGCAGGGATCAGAAAACCAAAGCTTTTCACTGAGGAGGAAAAAAAGAATAGTATGGTAGGAGATGCACTACCATGAGTGATGTACTGTCTTTCTAGTGCACTTATTCAAGACACAGTGAAAAGATTACAGAGGGTCATCAAACTGAATGATTAGTATCCATTTCTAGTTCTTTGTGCTGAGGCAAAAAGCACTGCTAGAAGAGAATGAACAGTAAAGAGGATTACAAGTGATCTTAAAACCATAGATACGAAAGGGAAGAAGCCGAGAACACAAATAGGGTTTTCAGACAGAAAATGGGTAGTGTACCATGATTTGAAGCCCTAAAGATTTAAAAAATCAGAGAGAGATAGGAAATCTTGGAAAATGTCCCCATGAGAAGAAAAAAAAAATGGAAAAAAAATAAAAAGTTTGTATGGATGAATAGCGAACTCATTGACAAGCTGAGATGCAAAAAGAAATGTATAAGAAATGAAAACAGGACCTTATGACTAAGAAGGGTAGATGGCTAATTGAAAGGAAATGATGCCAGTAAAGGAAGAATGAACAATTTAAAACATTGTTCTGTTTGTACATGTAGAATGATCAGTACATGGGAGCACTTAAAAACAGTGTGACAATTATATGGGCTAGTGTGAATTTGTTATTCACAATGTGAATTTATGACAAAGTGACTAGGTTGGTAGAGCAAAGGAATGCTGCAAATGCTGTGCAGCCTTATTTATTTAGCACAAATTTTATGCTGTCCTAATCATAAGACTTTGTGTGGCTAACGTATGTAAAACACTTAATCTCAATAAAGTGTTTAATGGAATCTCTCATGGTATCCTTGAGGCCAAGATGGATAAAATAGCTTGGCTGCTATGTTTATTTTATATTATGTATTTTATTTGTTTTTATCTGTTTTAGATAAGCCATCCAGAGTTGTGTGAAATGGGTGGCTATATAAATTGAATGAATAGATAGATAGATAGATAGATAGATAGATAGATAGATAGATAGATTCAGTAGTCTGATAGATTCCCTACAGGTTGATCAATTTCACCCAGAGATAATTCAGCATTGTCTTGGTGGGAAATATGGAGTAGGGTCCCCCAAGACTCTGTCCTTGGCCAGTGGCAAGGATCCAAAATATGGAATGGAAGGATTGTTTATTTTCTTGGTCAGCATTAGTGGCTGCCAGCCAACAAGATAGCAGGCTGGATGCTTGCACAGTCCAGAGGTAGGCAAACTCAAGCAGAACTTTTAGAAGCAAAGAGTCCTTTTTTCCTATAGCAAAAGGCAGCAACTGTAATATACTCAAGGCTTGGCACAGGTCAAGACCAGGAATCCAAGGGAAAAGACAAGAGTTCAAAACATGGCACGACAAGATAATCCCGATAGAGCTGAGGCTTGAAAAGTTCTCAGCGTTTTCTCTTGGGGAGAGAGGCCAATAAATAAGCCACGCTGTGCCACCACCCAGATGCACAGCTGAGGTACATTATTCATTAGAGTCTACTCTCCTGCCAGCCTGCTTCTTGTCCAGTCTATCTGACCTGTGGAGCTCAGCTCTCTGTTGTATCTTTAAAGCATGCCTCTGCTTGGGTCTGAGAGGTTGTCATTGGGTGCAGACAAGGAGTCCTGGGGGCTTGCTGGATCTGCTTGAGCCAGAATGGAATTATTAGCTTCCACACTGCTGGAATCACTCCCTCCAGGACTATTATTACTAAAAGTCCCTGGATCTACTTCCTCCACTTCCTCATCAGAAGAGAAGTCAAGTAGGGCTGTAACAGCTTATTAAATTTTCAGATGACACCAAGATCTAGGGATCAGCTTACAGTATAAAAAACAGTTCAAAATTACCATGACATTTTGAGTATTCAACGGGATGATGTTCAGTTGTGACAAGTGCAAGATCCTGCATCTCTGCAGGAAAGACCAGTTGTATAGCTTACAGGATTGGTGAGACCTGGCTTGATACCAGTGCATGTGAGAAGGATCTAGGAGTACAAGTAGATCACTGTCTGAACATGAGCAAATTGTGTGTTGCAGCAGTTAAAAAGGCCAGTGCAATCTTGGGCTGCATTAACAGAAGCACTGAGTCATGATCATAGCTCCATTGTTCTCTATGCTGATTAGACTGCAGTGTTGTGTCCAGTTCTGGGCACTGCAGAAAGGGATGATAAAGCATCTGGAAATCAATTCCTATGAGGTATAGTTAAGAGCTTGGCATGTTCAACTCACAGAAGGGAACACCAAGAGTATAATGTAGTCTACAAATATTGAAAAGACTAGAGAATGGACCTGTCTTTTGTTGCGACCAAAGCAGGATGGGGGCCAACAGGTTGAAATTAAAAGAATGGAGAATCGGGATGAATATTAGGATTTTCCTGATGGTAAAAGGTCTTAAGAAGTGCAGTGATATACCTAGAATTGTGGCAGACTTTCCCTTCCTGAAGGTTTCAAATGGGCGGGATGTTTTAGTGGATTCCTGCACCAAGGAGGGATTGAACCAATTGATCTATAATATTTCTTCCAACTCAAGTTTCTTGTAACAATTTGTAGTATGTAAGTGGGAAAGCAGTTATAAATGTACAACTGAATTTGTGGTCATTCTGTAACTGAAAGGTTTAATATTTTTTATTTATTTATTTATATATCAAATTTGTCACCACCCATCTTGTTAAAAAGCAACTCTGGGTGGTTTACAGAGGAGATAAAATAAATTAAAATACAATATAAAAACAGTCTTAAATAAATAATAAATACATTCCAAGATGATGGGATTGGCGAATAGCTCAGGGAGTGACATCAGGGCGCCAGCCAGCTCCAGGATTGATTTAAACTCTTATCACTCCATGCAAGCTGGCAGAGTCAGGTCTTAAGTCCTTTCCGGAAAACCGGGAGCGTAGGGGCCCTCTGCACCACTGGGGGGAGAATATTCCACATCAGAGGTGAAATATGGAGACTAGTAATGAGGCTGAGTTTTGGCTTAATACAATATACCAGCTTGTCCACTCTGCTTTTCAAAACATGGTTTCTTTCTTAAGATTGATTTATAATATTACCAACAAGCACTATGGAACAAATCTTAAGAAGACCAAAATCAGCAACAGATTATAGGAGAAACAGTGGAATGAGTCTAATTGTATCTCTGCGTGACAAAAGAGTCCTTAATCAGAGGAATGCTTCCATGAGCAAGGTGAGGGAAGAGATGAGAAGTCTATTTTTGTACATTCACATTCTTTTTCAGTCATCTGTACCATGTCCTACCTTGGTGATGCAAGTTACTGCAGAGGAAAGGGTGGGAAGAGAGATTAGTGAAAATCACTGGATTGAATATCCTATCTCTGGAAGAGATACAGTAATGCAGTAAGAATTGCAGATTGCAAGTTCTGTGTAATAAAATGGGATTAACTGCATCTCCTAAAACAAGAGACTTTGTGGAAGCTTTTCTACAATAATAGTGGCTCTACAAAGAAAGCTTTGTTATGGGAATCACTGCATTTTGTTTCCCAAGGAAAAAGGAGTTAGAAAATGACAGTCTTGATATAATTCATATTGAAAGAAGAATTTCATCCCCATCTCATAGGTTAAATTCCTTTCTGGTTTTGGTAGATTCACAAAATGAGTTTAAAAGATTGTTATTTTATGTAGAGCAATTATTGTGTTATTTATACACACGCACACACCCCTCTGCAAAACTCTTATGACTCAAGGTGATTTAGTTCGTTATAAAATAAAATCATGTAGACTAAAACTTGCAAAGACAGCTCAGATACACTATTAACCCCATCTGAATAAGATGGTTTTAATGTTTTTATGAAATGCATGGCACGTGGGACTCCCCTTTCCTCATGGGGCAATTTGTCCCATAAGGTGAGTATTGCAACTGAGAAAGTGTGCATCTGGGGCTCCAACCCCCTTAACCACATTGGATTGTGACAAGGAGTAGCAAGCTCAGAGAATCCCAAGGACTTCACAGTTCAACCCTGAGCTACATATATGCTCTTCTGTTGGTACAGGGTGGACTGATTGGTGTCAGGAGAGATGGTCCTGCACTTACATAGGGCTCATCATTGTAGGGCATTAAAAGTAAACACAGCACCTTAAATTGAGTCTGGAAGCCTATCTCTTACAAATGCAGTAATCTCAACATAGGTGTCACATTACCAGCCCACTTCCTCCTGTCAGCAGTCAGGCCATTGCATTTTGAATCAATTGCAGCTTCTGAAATGTCTTCAAGGGCAGCCATATGTAAAGTATATTGCAGTAGTCTGTGAGATGATAAAGTCATAAGTTACCGTTGCAAGGGTATCCTGGTGCAAAAAGACTGGCAATTGGCCCATGGTATATAGTAATTGTGATTTCCTGCACCAGGATGAGGGGACTTGCAGTGTATTTTTTACATTATTTATAGAGTAAATTCAAATGGTATGTAGTACATAAATTCCTGTTTTTAGGAATTAGGCTTGCTCCTCACATGATTGTATTCCTATCTTAAAAGTACTGTTGTAGAGAGGAAAAAAATTGAAAACTGTACACACAAAACTTCACATAAGAGTTTCACATGCATGTCTTTTGCTATTGTTTATATGCTGTATATGTGGTCAAAAAGTATGTCTTGTAGGGTATCTTGGTTATGTATGTACTGGGAAACTGGTGATTGCCAAGGGCGATCGATACAAGTGTATGTATCAGAATTTCTGTAATACCCTGGTAATTCCATGGCCTGTTACATTTAAAGTTCTGTAATATTAAATAAAACAACATTGTGTAAGAACTTATAACAGTTAAAACAGGAAGACTATCTGGGAACTGCATATCACTTGCTCCAGGTTCCCAATCTGAATGCTTAGAGGTGTTCCCCCCACCCTTGGTAGATAATTAATGTAACAAACAAAGGCTGATTTTTCTATTGCATCACATGGTGATTACATCATAAATGATTCCATTTTTAGCCAAATCCTTATAACAAACATATGGGGAAGAAGAAAGCAGGCAATATCTTAATAAAATAGAAATACTTGCTGTGCTTAGGGTGACTGTAGGACCAAAATAAACAAAAGCATAAACAAACAAACAAACAAAATAATATATAAGCTATTCAGAATTTTCATTCTGGAGGAGACAAGAAACTGGACAGCTGGAATAACAGACACTTAATTTTTTTTTTGCTTTGTTTTGTAGGAGGCTGTTGGAATCTTCACTCATTTCACTATCGCGTTATGATGGGGCAGGATCCCGCGAGCATCCAATCTATCCTGATCCAGCTAGGTAAGGACAGAATTGGGTTCTCTTGAGAGCAACATAAAAACCTGGTGTGTAATTTACTGATTACAGAGAAGAGTCTGATAGGGTAATAGTTGCAGGATCAGACTTGTCCCCTTTTTTGTATATGGGAAGAATGATGGAATTAAACCATTCTTGTGGAATCTGGAAAAAGTTTTTTATGGCAGTGGGGCTAGCACAGATGCCTTCCAGATAGGATTGGATTTTAGGAGTTCCAGTAAAACTGTGTCTTTGCTGTGTGCTTTGTTATTTTTCAATTGAGAAATTAGTTTTTGTAGTTCTATATGTGAGACAGGAAGGGAATCATCTAATGGCAAAATGGAAGGATCCCCACCTACAGATATATTAAATAAAAGGCGAAAATGACTGTTCCAAGAACCAGCAAAGATTAAATTATTGTTGCTAGTCAAACTGTATCTTGCTGAAGATTGGGAGATGAGGTGCCAGAACAGGTAGTCATCTTTGCTTGTTACACTCTGTTGGAGTTTAGCCCATTTCTTTAACGCATAATTTTGTTTCTTCTGTTTTAGAAACCTCTTGTAACTCTTTTTTAGAATATAGAAGTTTTCTCAGGAAGAAGGATCACTATATATTTAGGCATTTCTGCAAGCAGACATTACCAGTGCCTTTACAGCAACACATTCTCTATTTAACCAAAGTTTAGATAGTTGGTTTGAATGAAGAGGAGAAGGGGGTTGACCAGGTTTTAGATGTTCTTGAGCAGAAACGATAATTTGATGGAATGTGGCAGATATTTCACAAGCATTACTAGCCATGCTTATGGGCTTTGTCAGATAATTAACCTCTGGGACTGAAAAGAATTGTGCCGTAGCTGCAGACATCTTATTAGACTATATTGGTTGGAAATAATTGCCAGTAACAAGAGACTCGGGGTTGTAAAGGCTGGCTCTGTTTCGCTAATTTAATAGTGAAGGATCCTACCAGGGGTTAGTGGTCACTCACTAGATGGAAAGCCATGTGGAAATACAATGAAGGACGAAGTCATTAGATATTAACATATAATCTAAAGTTGAGGTTCCTCTAGGGCCCTAAAAAGTTAGTTTGCCTCTGGGCATAGATCTGTTAAGGAACTTCAGGTCAAATTTTAATGTCAATTGCCACAACTTCCATCTCCCTATATTAAACTCAGCATCTTTTGATTTTCATGAAGACAAACTGGTTAGTGTGGAGTATGGATGTTATAATACTGAAAAGTAACCTTGTCATTTGTTCCCATCATAGCATTAAAGTCACCGGCAAGTATGACTATAGAGTTTGGAAATTTAGATGTTAAATCTAAGAACCAGATTTCAAAATGACCCCAACTACTGTTAATTTGGGAAATATTATTATGAAATGGAAAGTGAACATTTATAAGAAGGAGTGATTGGTCCAGTTTTTAGAAGGAGGGCAACAGGTAGTTGGTCGCAAAAAAACCACATGTAAAGTGCATGGATGCAGTGTAGTAGACACTAAGATACTTGTTCCCCTGAGTGCCCAGCCACCTTTCTGGATAGGCCTAGCCGTGAGGGAGTGAGATGTAAAATCATTAAATATATGGGCTCTGTATCCCAGGTCTCTTGAAACAGTAGACTTTTATATTGTTGTATATAGTCTGTAAGTGTGTCTGTGTGTGTATAATTTATATATTAATGATATGGTTGAAGTCTTTGTTAAACCAGAATTTCACTCTCCATCTCTTGCCCATCACCCTGTTCCTGTTCTCCTCTCCACCAATGATGTGGCTAATCTTTCCATAACCCTGGTGGGTCTATGTAGATGCCTTGAAGCATTAACTTCCTATCGCCATAGGAAATGCCCTGTGATAAATTACTCTAAAACAAAGCTCTTAAAATTTTCCAAAAATGTGTTTCAAGTCCCAAATTAGCTGGAAGATCAATGGTAAACCTATAGGGCAAATTACAACCTTTAAGTATGTAGACATTCAATCATTTACTCAGTGGATCAATTAAGCAAAGGACTTTCTTATGAGAACTCAAAAAGTATCCTTTGCAGTTATTAAATATGCATGCCAATAAGGTAATAGCTGTGTATAAGCAACTGTCAAATTATTCATGGTTAAAGTACTGGGCTCAATTGTATATGGCACCCAATTATGTTTTTATAAGGATGCTTCTAGGTAAGTACCTATCCAGTCCAGATTTTGAAAGACTTACCTGGGTTCCTTATTATACCCTTATCCAGTTCGAATTAAGATGCACCTTCTTAGGAGCCCATCTGAAGCTCTGTTGTCTCAGATTCTGGTTGAAGCAAATTCACACTTTACTAGGTATGTTTGAATCTTCCCTAAGAAGAAAAATCAATCTCAATCTGGTTTACAGTGGCTTTTCTTTTCCAACATTAGCTGGTCTCACCCCTGATAACACCATAGTTAGGCTTCAGTGGAGGATCTGGGATCTAAATCTCCAAACTGATGGAACCAGAGTTTCCCACCTCCATTACCACTCAGTAACCATCCTCCCCTGCTCCATCCCCAGATATTTTTATAGCATTCCCCCTACTTCACGTAGTAGACTCTTCATCTTGGTTCAAATCAGCAAATTATTTATGTGGGCAACAACTGGTAGATTAATCAGTATCCCCTATGAAAATTGCATTTGTACATGTTCTGATATTGAAGCAGAATCTGTTTCACACATACCGCTTGAATGCCCTCTGTACAATAAATGGAGGGCAGGACTCATAACCTCAATTGTTAGAAATCTTAACTGTTCCTCTGAGCAAGAGGTTATTGTTTTTCTCCTAAGCAATCAAACTTCAGCTATTACCAACAAGGTTGCTAAATTTTTAACAATAGCCATGGCTTACAGAAATCATCTGGTGCCCCCTTTACACTGTACACTGCTTCAGATCTCTCTGCGTAAGTTTTATTTTATTTATATTTGATGTGTTGTAATATTGTCTTCTTTTAAATATTGGTTGTGGACCAAAAGCAAAGTAAGGTAAGGTAAGGTAGGGGCGAAGGGGAAGGGGAAGGGGAAGAGGAGGAGAGGAGAGGAGAGGAGAGGAGAGGAGAGGAGAGGAGAGGAGAGGAGAGGAGAGGAGAGGAGAGGAGAGGAGAGGAAAGGAAAGGAAAGGAAAGGAAAGGAAAGGAAAGGAAAGGAAAGGAAAGGAAAGGAAAGGAAAATAAATGAGGTTTAGTAAAAAAAGTATACTAAATGGATTTCTGGTTGAATTCTGACTGTATTATTTAAAATAAACATTATGTGTAGAAAAGAGGATATAATGATATAATAGAACTTCCTTTTCTTGTTCTCTTATCCCTAGAATTTTCTCCCAGAAACCTATACCATGTATAATTTCTTTCTTCAACAAGCAGTGCTTCCCATAAAGCCTTTGCTTAAGCCCTTTGTCCTCAAGACTTCCAAAATGAGAGATGAAAATATATGATATAGTTTACTCATTTCCTTGTTAGTGTAACCTCTTTCTTCCTTTTTTTCCTCTTGTAGTACTAAATAAATGAATAACACTGTAAACTCGATTTGACAAAGAATTGTATCTATTGTTGGTGGTCACTCTGTGAATGATCATATATATTAAAAAATAAAAATAATTGAGAATTTGATTTAAGAACTCCTGAATATATATATTTAGAAATCTTGTGACCTGGGCAGTCCAATGTCTGTTTTAGATAGTGAAACATTACAAGCTTTACAGAGCTTAAATAGAGATTTCACAGACTCTATAGGCACCATGGAATATAAAAAGCTGCAATGAGAAATTT
Organism: Liasis olivaceus; assembly: GCA_030867105.1. NCBI lineage: Eukaryota > Metazoa > Chordata > Lepidosauria > Squamata > Pythonidae > Liasis > Liasis olivaceus. The sequence goes on from CM061349.1 coordinate 70,202,322, forward strand.
GGAATAGAACTTAGATGTGCTACATTATTAATAGGGAGGGATTGCATGAAGATAGTAATAAGGAAAATACATCACTGTCTTTTTGTTATTGTTGTTGTGGTTCAGTTTGAACTTTTTATAAGCTGCTGAGAGTCATTTTTGAGATGGGTAGCTATGTATTATTTAAAACAAATAAAATTGAAGATAGTAATAGAGAAAAATATTGATTATAACTTATTTGGAGTTGAGTAAAATGAGGATTAAGAGAGTAGTAAGTGATATTCATTGAAAGCACTTCTGAAAAATTAGGAAATAGTACAAGAGGAAATAATATAAAAATATTTTTTAGATTAAGATGCTATTGTTGCCAAATCCTTTTTAAAAACAAGAATAAATAAAACATAATTTGGAAAAGCACGAACTCCATGTTTGCTCAGTCAAACAGTAGAATTCCTAAAACATATCTTCATTCAAACAAGATAAGTAAGTTATGGGGAAAAAAATAGATGGCTAAATGAATGGGAATGATGCTACTAGGGGAAGAATGAGCAATTAAAGAAAGATTGTTCTGTTAGTGTAGATTGGTGAAGAGAGGAAATAGTGCAGGAAAAATAGAGTGATCAATATATTGGAGAGATTAAATCAATTACTTTTGTGGTTCATATTCCCTTTCTTTAAAGAAGCTAAAGGCAACAGTGACCTTTTTGGAAATAATGAGATCTTTTGAAAAGATCTTGACTATTGAATCAAGGGAAGAGAGTATAGAAAAATGAGGTATATGAAAGTTGAAAAAATCAAGGTGATAAGGTTATTGGTAAACAAAATTGCTAACAATTTCTGAAATGTCACAGTTCACAGAGGTTTACAGTACAAATATTTGAGACCCAGTTTTTCCAACCTGCAAGTACATGTTTTTAAAAGTTATCATACCAGCTTGCTTTACAAATACACTAGCTTTCTGATAAATGGTCTCTTTGGGATCAAGGTTCAATCTCTTGCTTTTTCATTTAATTTATGTAAAGAAGAATTATTACAGAGTAAAAGCCATTAGTGATGCTGCCACTCTAGAGGTTGCAATCAGCCTATTCTTGAAAGGTGTTTTATTACTCGGGTATGCTGTTTTTGTTTAAGATGTTGATGTTAATAAATTTAAAGCTATTAGCCACCCAATTCACATGTATCTGTATTTGAGTGGTTTTATATTATGCCTTTTACAATCTCAGGTGTGTTTTTGTATAACTTTTTCTGAAATCATCTATTATATAGCACAGCTACCTGTTAGTCAGATTTTGTTATTTTTTGTCAGCAAAGGAATAGTCCATTAAGTGAAAACGTAAAAGCTTTATAGGATCAGCCCAAAGGCCTACCTGGTCCAATATCCAGTTTCTACAGTGAGCAGCTACAATCTCTGGGAGCCTATAAACAACACTGAAGGAAATCCTTCCCCATTGTCTGTCTACATCAGATATAGCTATAGTTGCTATCATGTGCTCTATCAGCATGTGCTGAGTCTTCGGGTGAAGTTGGTGTGAACTGTCCTGTTTGAATAAACAGTCTTGGCCAATTCTTCCACTATCATATTGGAAAAGAGGTAGGAAGATAAGAAGAGGATAAAAAAACAGAGCTTTCCATTTAGTGCTTTTTTTTCTTCAGTCATTCCTGCAGAAACTTTTCAGATATTAGAATTATCCCCTCTGGAATAAAATGCATACCAAAAAATGCTGAAAATGTCAGTAGATAATGGTAGTGTTCTGCACTTTCTTCCATTACAAAACAGATGCTGCTTATTTTTTACACAGCTGGGTAATGTGTGCTTTAAACAAGACTCTTCCACTATTAGGTATGTTTTCTGTATGGTAATCTGGTCATTCTAAAAAAAACAAACTAATTTATTTATTTAATAAATTAAAATAATTTCTTGGCAGCTTAACTCGCTGCTATGACTCTGGTTGGCTAACAATAGTAAAAGAAAAGTAACAGCAGTCCAAAACAATTAAACAATCACAATTACAATCAATATGCGATGAGTCAGAAGTCCAATAAATTCCTTCCCTCTTACAGTTTGACAGCAAACAGCTAACTTACAAGGCTCACCTGACCTCACAGATCCAGTGCTTCAAAGAAAAGCCAGGTCTGTAATGCCTTATGGAAGTCCCACATGGTCAGGGCCATCTGAATTGGGGGAGGATGTGCAGTTCCATAGGGAAAGAGATGTCTTCTTCATTCTTAATGAAGGAACCTGGAGGATACCACTCTATCACATCCAGTGGAGTTAGCAGAAACCATTAGAAATAGATGGTTCTGCAAAAAAACTGGCCCTGTGCTATGTAAGGCTTTATAAGTAACAGCTAACACGTTGAATTGCACCTGGAACCTTACTGGGAGCCAGTGCAGCTCACAGAGCAGTGATGTTATATGGACATATCTTGGCAACCCAAAACAGCTTGTATTGCTGCATTCTGGATCAATTGCAATTTATTCTGAATGCTTTTCAAGGGCAGCCCTGTGTAGAGAGCATTACAGTAATTCAGGGTCAGCCAATCTGCTCAAATTATGGAGTTTTGATTAAAAAGTATTGACATTTAAATTTTATCTTATAAAAGTTGGTTAGAAGAATACCATTGTTTCTATAATGTGTGTTATTATTTAAGATGCCCTTTGTTTTAATCTTATATCATTCTGAAAGGACATAGAACCATACTCTGGTACCAGTTTTGATGGCATGTACTTGATGTTGGCCAGCAAGACAGGACAGAAATAGGACAGGATGGTTTACTATGTTCCCTGGCAATTTCCCTGGCTGAACTAATCTTAGAAGTGGGCTGTGACTGGTTATCCTGGGTGACTTAGCATCCATAGTGGGGCCCCCATGATAGAGATGGAAAAAACTTTCCACTAGGCTGTGGGCAGAGAGAGTGATATAGTAGTTAAGGTATTGGGCTAGGAACAGGGAAATCCAGTTTCTAGACTACCATGAGCCGAAGAAGTTCATTGAGGTGATTTGGGCCAGGACTTAGAACAGTGGAAAGCCTTCCTGAAAAGAACTGATCTAACCCACCTCATTTCCAAAAAGAATTACATTTAAGAAATCACAATATCAGTCTAATGCCAGAAGCTGGTAAATAATATTTGAACCCTATGGGTGTGAGCTTATTTCCTAAAATAATCTTGGAGAAAGGCACATATATTCTACTTTAACATCTCATATCAGTTTGTCCTTACCCCTGTCTACTATTTTGTCTTGGCCTATATCATTTTCTGGAATATGCCCTTGTGTACCATTCAGAGGTCAAGTGCAGGACAGTTATGAAAAAAATGCTTTCTTTTGAGATAGATATTTCATTTCAAACTCAGGGAAGAATGTGACATTGTTCTAGCATAACATATTTTTGTAAAAAAAAAAGAAATGCCCTTAACTGGACATAGTAGTAAAATGTAGCAGCTCTTCCCCCCTGCCCTTATTTTATTGCTTCAAAGGAGAGAGAGAGGGAGAGAGAGAGAGAAGAGAAAAAACACAAAGACAAAAAATTAAAAAAGGGATACAACAAAAACATTTTACATATAGGAATTCAGCTTGCTTTTTAAACACTTCATTAAACCTTGATAACATGGAATAATGTTAATCAGCCTTCCTATTACTCTGATAGAATTTTTTTGGCCTCTCCACTGAATTTGAGACTGCATAAACAAAATAAAACACGAAGGGTTTTAGATAAAGGTGTTCACGCAGAAACCTCTAGCTCATAATCAAATCCAAGTTCAGAAACTAGAGCAAGTCCTCTATTTCAGACATAGATTTAGGTGGTAATAGTATAATCCTACTACATCAAGAAGCAAGTGAGATTTGTTTTTGAGCTAACAGCAGTATTTTAATTTTTCAGGTTGTCACCTGCTGCTTATTATGCCCAGAGAATGATCCAGTATCTTTCACGCAGAGATAGCATTCGCCAGCGCTCCATGCGGTATCAGCAAAATCGCCTCCGCTCTTCCTCATCTTCTGCTTCCACTTCTGAGAATGCAGGTCCATCTGTAGAAGGAAATGATTTGGAATTTGAAGATTTTGAGTAAGTTCTTTATTCCAACACAACAAACTAATTATTATATCTTTTGTCTGCTGTTTGTTTATTTTTTTTGAAATGCCTTGTATATTTTATAAAGAAAGCAGGTTGAATACATTTTCCTCAAAATTAGAATTTACAGTACTGATTAATTTGGCCTTTTTAATGCATGGAAGACAAATTGTACCCACTGCTGCCCTCCCTGACTTTTCAAGCTGTTTGTCATTTGGATGACAAATTAAGTAAGCAGAATACTGGGAATCTGTTCAGCTGTCAAAATCAAAATATCAGTCAAAAGAGTTGTGGTTTTTTGTTCGTTGTTTCAGTGAATATAGAAATTTGGGCATTAAAATATAATTTACACTGAATGAATATTTATTTATTTGTTGCTTCCTTCCTACGTTCCTTCAGTTTATAAGGCTGCCCACTTACCAAGCTACTCTGAGAGGCTTACAAAAGGATTAAAAACATCAAAATAGAAAGAAAAGAACCACAACAATAAAAACAACTGTGCCAGGAGGAGACAGATGCCTAGAACAGAAATTTAGTGAGTTCACATATCATCCAAGCTCAGGGCCTGTGGGAAGAGCCACATCTTGAAGGCCTGACTAAAGGACAGCACTGGGTTGGGAATATGAGGTGGTGGTAGTGGCAGATTCCAAAGGGTAGATGTAGCAACAGCAACAGCTTTATAGAAGAACACTAGCACGTTGAATTGCACGTAGAAACTCACTGTAGCCAGTGCAGCTAAAAAAATAGATCAAATGGTCATGTTGAGGTGTGCCCAAAACTACTCATACTGCTGTATTCTGGACCAGGTGTAGCTTCTGAATAGTCTTCAAGGCTAGCCCCATGCACTGCAGTGTCTTGCAGTAATCCAAATAAGAGGTGGCTAAGGCATGAGTGGCAGCAAGCAAAGCTTCCAGATCCAGGAATTGGTGCAGTTGGTGCTTAAGATGGATTTGTGCAAAGGCCCTCCTACTATAGGTCAATAAATTGACAAAGCAATAAAGCAATCAATTTTCCTGTAATTCAAGTGACTCCTTGTGACTACGTGGAGTCTTTCTTGTGAACAATATGGAAGTGCTTTCTCATTGTCTTCTTCCAATATTTTTGAAATTTCTGGTCTGACCTACAGCCCTGGATTTCCTGCTGATCTCTCATCTAAGTATTAAGTAGGTCTGACCCAGCTTCTTTTTTTAAAAAAAAATCCAGGATCATCTAAATGCTGCTGTTGAGTGATAAAGAAACAGAAAAGAAGGAAAATGAGGGAGAGAGAAAAAGTATTCATGTGTATGGAGTTTTGTTTTATTTGCCTTTCATGATAGTATTGTTTGGATCTCAGCAATTTTTATAGTTTTTATCACCATATTAGCCTAATAAAGTTACTAATTCAATATAGATTTTGAGATTTTTCGCTCTTTCTTGCAGATATTCTACTTCTCTATGTATGTAATCCCCATTTTTGTAATATATTAAGTGCAAGGTACTTTGGAGGACACCTGCTCAGTGCCTCAGCAACCCTATAAACTAGTGATTGCATAAGACAGTGTTTCTCAACCTTGGCAACTTTAAGATGTGTGGACTTCAAATCCTAGAATTCCTCAGCCAGCAAGTGGGAGTCACTTGAATTACAGGAAAATTGATTGCTTTATTGCTTTGTCAATTTGCTTTGTTAATTTATTGACCTACAGTAGGAGGGCCTTTACACAAATCCATCTTAAGCACCAACTGCACCAATTCCTGGATCTGGAAGCTTTGCTTGCTGCCACTCATGCCTTAGCCACCTCTTATTTGGATTACTGCAAGACACTGCAGTGCATGGGGCTGGTCTTGAAGACTATTCAGAAGCTACACCTGGTCCAGAATACAGCAGTATGAGTAGTTTTGGGCATTCTTCAACATGCCCATTTGATCTATGCTGGCTGGGGAATTCTGGGAGTTGAAGTCCACACATCTTAAAGTTGCCAAGTTTGAGAAACACTGGCAAAAGAAAAGAATTGAAAGGAAGGAGAATGACTTACTGTAACAATGTTATGATTGAGCATGCTTCTGATCTTGTATATTCTTGGTCTGGAATTGAGCTAGTCACTAAAAATTGAAGTTTATATTGCCATTCCAATCATGACTAAGTCCCTGATTGGAAATAAAGACTATACTAATTTCAGTCTACCTAGATAGCCTGTTTGTTTGCTTAGTCTCTCATGTATCTCAGATAATTGATCTGAGAATCTTCATTGATTATGGTGGGCAAAAATTTGGCAGATAAATCTGTCTTCATATTTTCATATTACCAGTAAATATCTGCAACTTGTTATTGTTTGATCATTCAGTCTTTTATGATTCTTTGTGGTACAGTGGGCATACTTTTGCTAGGATTGTGTATCAGAGACTGCTTCTTTAAGTTTTTATAAGCTTATGCTTGGATCATCTATGATACATGTCTCTTTGTCTTCTGCCAATCTTTTTCAATTGCCTGCCATTTCTCTGAGTGATGGGTTCCTGTCTAGTGACTATTGCCTTCACATTATGTCTCCAAAATATTTAAGCTTTAGCTTCTTTATAAGTGCTTTCAGTAAGCAGCCTGGTTTTACTACATCTAATATTGAATTATTTGTTCATTTTCTAGTCCAAAGTCTTCTCCACAATTTTCTCCAACACCACAATTCAAATACATTAATTTTTCTTTGTTCATCCTTTCTGATGGTCAAGTTTCACAGCTATATAATATAACTGAAAAACCATGACCTTGATAGTATGTCTCTCTGTTGTTAATACATTTCTTCACTTTAATATTTTATCTAGATCAGTCATAATGTTTTTCCCAGGTAACAGCTGTCCATTTATTTCATGACTATAGTTATCATCCCTGTGAATTTTTGAGTCCAGGAAGATAAATAAATCTGCAGCTAGATGTTTTCTTAACTCAAAACTGTATCTCCTCCCAGAGTAGACAGATGTTTTCCATGGTATTCAGTATTCCTGTTACATCCTCCTTCATCTCCTGTTTAGAATACTGTCTAAAGTATTGTAAAGCATTTGTAAAGTAAAGTATTCATTTATTTGATATCTAAGCAGACTGGGATCAGCTGTTGTTTGTTGACTGTAGCAATACTTTGTATTGTAGCACAGCCTTCTGCAACCCTCATCTGTGTTTGCAGACTCCATGATTTCACTGTTATTCCCTCACGTTTTAACCTTTGTTTAGGCCATCCATCCACCTTTTTACCCTTTTTACCTTATTATATGGTCTGTGAGTTGGCGTAATAAAGTTATTTCCTCAGTGTGTAAGAGCAGATGATTATGATTACATATATGCTGTATCTTTCTCCTTGTGTAAAGACTCAAAGAGGCTTACTATAATAAAATGAAACATATAAGACGCAACAATAAATTCAATAGGATTTCAATCAGAAATGAACTCAAAACAGAAAAATCCATTCTCATGGTTAAATGCTTGATGAAAGATGTATTTTACTATTTTCCAACTATTGAGAGAGTGGGAACCGAATGCACGTCCCTGGAGAAAGCATTCAATAGCCTGGGAATCAAATCAGAGGAAGCCCCGTCTTAAATACCAGGCAGCCAAGTTTTTGGCAGTAGAAGCATCTTCAGAAGGATCTGTTCTGCTGATCTAGAGTTCTGTGAAACAGCATTTGTCCCCTTTTGTTTTTGTTATTAAATTGCCTGTCTTTTCAATAAACAAAGTTATTAAGCATGCAATGTATCAGTATGAAAAAATAATCACTCCCTTAGTCAATCCAGTTAAAGGAATAATTAGGCCCAGTTGTCTAAGTAGTTCATTAAACAATCAACCAATTAGAGTTGATTTGGACCACCCTACTCTCTATGATTCTGATAAACTTTGGGTCCCTTCATCATAGTGAAGTTCTCACTACACAGATTTTAGAGGCAAGTCATGCCCCATTCAGATTTTTAAAGACCTTTGTAATAAAGACATTGATGCCTATCAGTTTGGAAAAGGTTACAAAATAATTTCTAAAACTGGGGGATCTGCCAGTTCACAGTCAGAAACTTAGGGCTGAAAGAAGGTTTGGGATAGAGTGAATCTGTCATCATGTCATATTTATTCTGAGAGCACAGCATAAAATCATCCAAGATGTCACAAAGAAACCCAGAATAACATTTTAACTTTGCCAAAAAGTGCTTGGAGTCTCCTGACAGCTGGAGGAATATTGTACGGACAGATAAGTCAGAAGTGAAACTTTTTAGGCTATGTGGGTATTGTTACAGAAATCATAACACTGCATTTTCCAGCTGTCAAGTAAGGAGGTGTAATGTCATGATTTCAAGATGAAAGACAGCTGGGTGACTTTGGGCCAGTCACTCACTCTCAGCTATGCCACCTCACAGGGTGGTGGTTGTAGAGAAAATACGAGATGAGAACATTATGGTTGCTATCTTGAGTTGTACAAAATAAAGATGGGATATTATAATAATGAGAATGAGAATAATGTTTTGCTGCCTCATCAACATGCCATTATTGAAAGAAGCATCAATTCTGTGGAAGGATATCAGATGATCAGCTGAAGTTGAAGCATAAGTGTATATCATAGCAAGACAGAGATCCCAAACATAGAAGCATGTCTACTAGGGAACAGATGAAGAAGCCAAAATCCTATGTTTTGGAATGCTAAGTCCAGACCTAATTCCCAGAGAAATGCTGCAGTTCATGTTACAAAACCCACAAATGTTACTGAGTTGAAGCAATTCCCCACATTTCTACACAGCAATGTGAGCTACTGCTCACCAAATACAGAAAGTGTTTGGTTGCGCTTATTGACTCTAAAAGTGGTACAAACATTTACTGAATCTAATTGCTTTTACACACTACACATCACATATTAGCTGACTTTGTTTATGAAATTAAGGAAACAAGTATCAAACTTTGATGTAATTTGTTCACTCAGATTCCCTTTATATATCAGTAAGACTCACATGAAATCCCAGGCAAATACTTTTTCCTAGAACTGTAACTGGGCATTTTCCTAGTAGAAGAAGAAACTCTTTTAGATACTTTGTCCATTGTTCTTGCTGCACATCTGAATTTAGAATACAGAGCTACAGAGTTGTTTTAATTGAGATTCTGAATATGATCTGTAAAGTATGATCCTCAAAAAATAGTCTCCAGCTGAGTCTGGAGGGCTCCTTTGCAATCCCTACTCATTTTGTAGTGCTACCAGTTGGGATAGAAATGCCAGCCTTTTGTACCCTTCTATTGCTGTTAAATACCTCTTGAACTTGATCATCTGAGCTTGCACCTTCTCCTAGAACAGCAGGGAATGATCTTCTGGAAAGAGAATTTATGGTAAAAGAAAACTCCTTGTTCTTTGGAGCTGTCATTTCATGTGCCAGCAATTAACCCCTCGGAAGCACAGGAGAAAGAATGTATCTTCCCCTTTTTATTGTAGTTTTGTTTGTGTAAAATGTAAATGAGGGGACAGATGTAGAAGCATCAGATGCCTAATAGCTTTCCCTAAACAACACCATGGGCTGCAGGAGTAGGAGTGAGGCAGTCTGCTGGAGCCTATTGTGATGGGGAGAGCTCAGCAAGAACAATCCTCAGTTATTTCCATTACTGCCTCTTATTCGTTCTTCCAGGGAAAGAGATTTGACTGCTCAAAGGCATCATACATTCTTCATTCACAGAGCTAGGTAGATACCTGTGGGGAAATGTGTTCCCTTGCAGATAATATTCACAGAAGGAAGGATTCCATTCAGGAGAGTGATTCAGTCAACCGTACTAAGGCTGCTTTTGATTTCATGCTGAGTGTGGAAAAAAAGGTGCTTCTGTTGTATGCACTAGCTCTGCTTTTTGATAACACATTCCATTGTGGTCTTTGCCTCTCTGTGTATTTGAGGTATTCTGTCCTTTCTATGCACTTTCCCTCTTTGACTAATGAAGAATCTGGTAGAAGACTTTGTGGTAGAGTCTTTTTCCTCTGAGATTTCACAGAAAAGATTTCTGTTGCTGGCTTCCTTGGCCTCCTTTCTTTCCATATGTTTACATTTACACTAACCCTTTCCAAGCTGGAAAAGCAATGCAGGCATCTCTTTTACTTTTTCAAGGGTAGAGAGGGTAATATATCTTTCCTTTTCTCTCTTTTAGATGTTTTAAGGCCTAAATATGTAAAATGATTAGAAGTAAATCATACAGGTGAAACTCGAAAAATTAGAATATCCTGCAAATGTTCATTTATGTCAGTATGGCAACTCAAAAGGTGAAACCAATATATGAGATAGACGCATTACATGCAAAGCGAGATATGTCAAGCCTTACTTTGGTATAATTGTGATGATTATGGCGTACAGCTTATGAAAACCCCAAATTCACAATCTCAGAAAATTAGAATAGTGTGAAAAGGTTCAATATTCTAGGCTCAAAGTGTCCCCCTCTAATCAGCTAATGAATCCATAACACCTGCAAAGGGTTCCTGAGCCTTTCAGTGGTCTCTCAGGCTGGTTCAGTAGGAATCACAAGCATGGGAAAGACTGCTGACCTGACAGTTGTGCAGAAAACCATCATTGACACCCTCCATAAGGAGGGAAAGCCCCAAAAGGTAATTGCAAAAGAAGTTGGATGTTCCCAAAGTGCTGTATCAAAGCACATCAATAGAAGGTTATGTGGAAGGGAAAAGTGTGGTAGAAAAAGGTGCACAAGCAGCAGGGATGACCGCAGCCTGGAGAGGATTGTCAGGAAAAGGCCATTCCAAAGTGTTGGGGACTTTCACAAGGAGTGGAGTGAGGCTGGAGTTAGTGCATCAAGAGCCACCACACACAGACGGATCCTGCACGTGGGCTTCAAATGTCGTATTCCTCTTGTTAAGCCGCTCCTGAACAACAAACAACGTCAGAAGCATCTTACCTGGGCTACAGAAAAAAAGAACTGGTCTGTTGCCCAGTGGTCCAAAGTCCTCTTTTCTGATGAGAGCAACTTTTGCATCTCATTTGGGAACCAAGGACCCAGAGTCTGGAGGAAGAATGGAGAGGCACACAATGCATGATGCTTGAAGTCCAGTGTGAAGTTTCCACAGTCTGTGTTGATTTGGGGAGCCATGTCATCTGCTGGTGTTGGTCCACTGTGCTTCATTAAGTCCAGGGTCAACGCAGCCGTCTACCAGGAGATTTTGGAGCACTTCATGCTTCCTTCCGCAGACGAGCTTTATGGGGATGCTGACTTCATTTTCCCGCAGGACTTGGCACCTGCCCACACTGCCAAAAGTACCAAAACCTGGTTCAATGACCATGGGATTACTGTGCTTGATTGGCCAGCAAACTCGCCTGACCTGAACCCCATAGAGAATCTATGGGGCATTGCCAAGAGAAAGATGAGGGACATGAGACCGAACAATGCAGCGGAGCTGAAGGCCGCTATTGAAGCATCCTGGTCTTGCATAACACCTCAGCAGTGCCACAGGCTGATAGCATCCATGCCACGCTGCATTGCAGCAGTCATTGCTGCAAAAGGGGCCCAAACCAAGTACTGAGTACATATGCATGCTTATACTTTGCAGAGGTCCGATATTGTTCTATTTCCAATCCTTGTGTTATTGATGTCATGTAATATTCTAATTTTCTGAGATTGTGAATTTGGGGTTTTCATAAGCTGTACGCCATAATCATCACAATTATACCAAAGTAAGGCTTGACATATCTCGCTTTGCATGTAATGCGTCTATCTCATATATTGGTTTCACCTTTTGAGTTGCCATACTGACATAAATGAACATTTGCACGATATTCTAATTTTTCGAGTTTCACCTGTATATGGCACAAAATTGTCAATAGATGTTTTGAAACCATAGATTAGGTCGCTTTTATGGTCTTGGAAAATGACCTCAGTCATTTGGTGTTTCCTCTCTTTTATGTGACATGCTTTAAAATTTTGAATACTTTATTCTACTGTTTCCTAGGTTAGGTGAGAACATTCTTTACTTTCATAACCCAGCCAATTTATTGTTGATGAAGGAATGTTAGTTTCTCATATCCTCATAGCTGTCTAGGTGGATAGAGAGCTCTGGGGCTCTTTCTACCCCAAAGGAGACATTCCATTTAACTGGATCCAGAGTTTTGAGGAGGGAAACATCACTGTATTTAAACTACAGTTTGTTTTTTTCCTCCTAATGGACAGATTACAGAGTTCATAGTTTGCTTCAAAACTCTCCAGATATAAAAAATTCATTTTTTACATACATGGAAGCAAGGTATTATATTTGATCTCTGCGGAGCATTTCTCTGGATCTGTTGAAATGTTTCTGCTTACTTACTTACTTATTTATTAGTCACTGCTCAATTCTGCCATCTATCTTCAGCAAGTGATGAAGTATATGTAGATTTTATTTTTTGGCACCAACTGAGATACAGATATATGAGACTGTATTGTTTTACTGTCTGAAAGCCTCCTCTGATATTGTTCATCACTCTTCAATTAACTCTGCCTGCCTGCCCACCTTCAAGAATCAGCTACTTAATATATATTATAGATCAAAAACCACTTAGTACAAAATTCCTTGTTTAAAATTCATCCTTTCATTCTGTAGGCCTTCTTTTATTCTAACTGTTGCAGGATAATTTAGCTCATTAACAGGAACATGTTTTATGCCTCACCTCAGTTATATGAGTTTCCCCCTTTCCCCTTGAAACAATTGTGTGACTGAACCATTTCTTTGTTTTTATGTATCTGAAGAATGTGATATAGGAGGATTTTTTTATTAGCACACATCAGACAAATGAACTGACCTGAAGTGTCTGTGTAATTATTAACAATCATTTATAGAATGCTAATATTAATTACATCAGGATAAGATATATGCTATACTTTCAGGCTTACAGTGGGAGACAAGGAAAAACGGTTGTCCAGATAATCAGTTTAATAATGCCAAATAAATCTGATTGTCAAAACCTTCAGTTTTTATGGGACATTGCTTAAAAACAACACAAATCCATTGAGGAGGGGAAAAAAAACTCTATTTCATTGTATATGCATAAAATTCAGAAATAGCCCTTTGATGAACAGAACAGTTTTCTAATAGTGAAAACACACGTTTTGCATCAAGTCCATTCTCATGAATATTGACAGAGAACAGATAGAAAACTATTTAGTTGATAAGTCTGAATTTGATTTTTTTTCTGAAAAACTTTAAATGCTAATGGCTAAAACCATTGGAAGTTTTGCCAGTCTTCCACCACATTTTTTCTTGACATTTTTTTTTTTAAAGTATGGTACCAGAGGAAGAGAAAGTATATCTGTCAGGTGGTAAAAGTAGGCTAGTTTTTGAGGATTGGTGGTTGAAGTATGATGCATAAGGGAGAGGTGAAAGAGAGAATGTACTCTGTGTATTGAAGTAATAAAGATACTGTGTGATGAAAGAGAAATGGTAGAAACAGACACAGGATGAACCCGAAGTGATCTAATTGATATTGTATGCTGGCTAGAGGGACAACAAGCAGCGATTGCAGAAAATCATGAGCAGTCTGGGCAGCAGTGGAGTGAAGAAGCAAGAAATTTGCTTTGGAAGCCCTTTGGAACATCTTGCCCCCGGGGGTGAGACAGGCCCCCTCACTCCAGGCCTTTCGGAGGGATTTGAAGACCTGGCTCTGCCATCTGGCCTGGGGCGGAGAGGGAGGATACCAGAAATGGGGTTGGCTGGCCCCTTAGCGGCCTGGTGTGGCCTCTGTTGGCCTCTTGGAGTTTTTAGCTTTTTATCTCTATCTTATTTTTGTAAATTTTTAGTTTTTATAACTTTTATAACTTTTAAACCTTTTATAATTTAATTATGTATTTTGATTTTAGTGGTTGTAAGCCGCCTAGAGTCCCCCGTTGTAGGGGAGATGGGCGGGGACAAATCAAATAAACAAACAAACAAACAAACAAATAAATAAATAAATAGCTAGCTTTCTACGGAACCATAAAGACCTAAGCTGGCATAGAGTGGTGAATCAGTGAGTTCTGTAGGCCAGATTCCAGCAGCCACCACAAAAGCAGTGGAAGATAAACCTGCAGACTGGGAGAGGAAGCAGAAGCTCAGAGTGGCTGCCGTCAGACTCCAAAAAGTTGTTTAGGGAAAAAGAAAAGGATCATAAAAAAACAAAGAGGAATTGGGACATGGCCCTGTGAGCAGAATGAGAGATGTGGATGAGAGCAGTGTAGAGTCAAAGAGACAAGAAGAGAAGTTCTGATTAACAGAGGGGATTAGGGAAAGGAAGAACAGAAGAAGCTTGAGATGGTTGAACAGTTGGAGATCAGAGAATATATATGCTGGAGGAGAGAATATACAGAGGCATATTAACTGAAATCAGGAAAGTGGTTGGAGAGAAGGTGGTCAGCTGAGATTGCTGGTTTGGAAAGAGAGAACAGGTGAAGATTGGAATGGAGAGCCAAGCTGCTTGTGTTCATGTGGGAAGAGTAAGAGAAGAATGTGGGAGAGAGAAATTGTTATAGAATAAATGGAGGATAAGAAGTAAAAGGGAGTAGAAGGGAGGGAGCAGCCAGGGTTAAGAATGCAGAAGATTGCAATTGAGTGAGAGTTGAAGAAGGGAGCATGGAACTGAAAAGCGGGAGATTGAGAAGCTGGAAGAGGAAAGAGAGAAGGCTTCTCCAGTGTGTGTGTGTGTGTGAGAGAGCGAGAGCGAGCGAGTGCAGAATGCTAGTGGAGGAAACAATACTCACCCACTGGTCCAGATGGGAACTGGGCAAATGTGGAGTGATTAGAATGTGGCGAAGGTAGAGACTGTAAAATTTGGTGTTTAAGTGTCAATAGGGTGGAACAGGAAGACCACTCAGGCATGGGGTGGCTGAAAATGGAAGCAGTCACCCTGACCATTACAAAGTAAGAGTAGGAGAAGGGGAAGTACCTGGAGGGAGAAGAAAGGGATATTGTAGAGAAATGGGAGGTACCAGGAGGTTTTAATGGAGGTTCTAGGAGAGGGTGTTCATATTTGTTTGTTTATTATATTGATTTATAAAGCCACCCATCTCACAGTTGCAACTCTGGATGGCAAACATAGGAGTGAAAACCAACAAAGCAAAGACAAATAATAACAATCAAAAACAACACAATAATAACACAGTGGTGCCTAAAGGCCACATAACCACAGTCATATCAAAGAAAACCAAAGTGACAGGCAAAAATGTTGATACTAGTCTATGATGCAGTTTGGAGTGGGGGAGAAAGAAGTGTGGGGATATGAGGATCATGATAATGGTGGGCAGAGGGAGATATGGCAGGAAATAGAGGGCAAGCCATTGTAAGGGAAGGGGGATTGGAAAATTGATGCCAATCCCCTCTTCTGGCTCCCTGATTTCAGTTTGAGAACCAGGTAACCAGACTGCTGGAGACTTTGGTCTCATACCAATGCTATTCTGTTTATCTGACAGAAACAGCATTGGTTGCTATCATTGATAATCTATGGCAGGGCTTAGATTGTCTGGAGGGAGAGGGGGCATAACCATACTAATTCTACTAGGTCTTTCAGTGGCCTTCAGTACCAATAACCATCTATCCTTCTGGACCAGCTATGAAAGTTGGAAATTGGGGACACCATTCTTTAGTGGATCAATACCCTCTTAAGTGAGCAGTTCCAGTTGGGAGGAGAGGTCTGCCTTCAGGCACTCCAATAAGGCTGAAGAATGATATGGCTAATGATCATGGATGCTCACCTACAGGTAGTCCTTGCTTAACGATCATTTGTTTAGTGACTGTTCAAAGTCACAACAGTGCTGAAAGCTACTTATGACCGGTCCTCACACGTACAACCATTGGAGTGTCCCCACAGTCAATCTGAGCACTAGCAACCAGCTCACATGACAGTTGCAGCATCTTGGGTCACGTGATCACAATTTGCAACCTTTCCAGCCAGCTTCTGGCAAGCAAAATCAATGGGGAGCCACATGATTTGCTTAACAACCATGTGATTCACTTAATAGCTATGGTGATTCACTTAATGACTGCCACAAAAAATGTTGTAAAATCAGGTGTGCTTATGTGATGCCTTGCTTAATGACTGCCCTGCTGTGGAAGAGCAGGCTGCGTAACAAAATTTCAGGCACCTGTGCTGCCTCCCTCCCCTTCTATTTGAGCCTTCTCCCCAACACAGAATGGCAGAGTTGCTTATAAAAGCTGCAACCTTGAAACAGGTGGGGGAGGAGATGAGGGGTGTGTGTTTTGGAAGTGCAGCAGCAGCAGCAGCAGCAGCAGCAGCAGCAGCAACAACAACAACAACAACAACAACACACAGAGCAGGCTGCTGAATAAAAGAAGGCATTTTTCCTTCACAGAGACTGGATGGTCTAGAGGAAAAGACGTGTAGAGGCAGAGCAAGGAAAAGTGCAAGTATAAAAGCACAATGTGGAAAGTTGCAAGTACTCTACATGCTGGCCAGTAACAAAGAAGAAAAAAGCAGAAGAAATTCCAGAGAGAGGAATTAAGGCACAACAGTGTTTGTAAGAAGAAAAAGGTGTTATAGAATAGTTATACAATAGAATATAGTATAGAGAAAATACTATAATTGTAATAGGAATTGAACAATATAGTAATTGTTATTGTTATAGTAATACCAATTAGCATAGAAGTAGAAGTAATAGTATAGAGTGTAGTATAGTAATAGTTGTAGAATATAGTAAAGAGAAAATTGTATAGTATTATTAGTAAGAGAAATAGGATAGAGACAATAGAAAACACTCACATATAGACTTGTAAGTTTCATATTTCACTTTTGTATCTTGGATAGTTTTTTCAAAATAAAACATCTTCCCAACCCTTATAGGGAGATATAAAAATCCAAGTGTCTAGGGTCCAGTGCTTTTGGTGGATCTTTTGAATCTGTGTCAATCTAATTGGGCACAATTTAAAAAAAGAACCTGTGACACCTGCTTAATGAGAAATTTTCCGGTCCCTATTGTGGTTGTAAGGTGAGGACTACCTGTAAATAAATACCAGCACACCATAGATAACCTCAGTGGGGGTGCTTTTGGACTTGATTTTTTTCTCCCATCTTATTTAATGTCTACATGAAGCCACTGAGAGAAATCATTTGATAGTTTGGGATTTGATATCATCAATATGATTATGGAGAGAAACAGGTTGAGACTCAACCCTGGGTTGAAACATCTGAAACCAATGGCTCTGAGACAATGCCAACTTTGGCTTTGGATAGGATTGAGCTCTCTCAGAAAGAGCTGGTGTGCACTATAGCAGTGGTTCTGGACTCTCAACAAGTAGAAGCTTCATCTGGTGCACAAGTTCATGGGACAGAAGGTGCTGGTTGTAATCTCATGAGTAAACTACTGCAATGTACTTTACATGAGACTGCTCTTGAAGGTCACCCAGAAAGTTCAGCTAATGCAAAATGCAATAGCCTGCATGCTAATTAGGACACTATATTGCAGGAGCTGCATGGGTTGTTCCTGGGTGCAATTCAAGGTGCTGATGATCACCTTTAATATCCTACTTTGTTTGGGCTTGGTTGTCTTCAAGATCATCTGTTCCAAAGAGAATCTGCCTATAGAGAGTGTCTGCTGATAGTTCCCACACCTCTTCCCCTCCTATGGAATGCCCTCCCACCAGACATGAGACCCACATCCTCACTCCCAATATTCGGGAAGCTGTTAAAAACATGGCTTTTAAAGCACACATTTGGGGACTGAGTTGAGAATGGCGGATATACCTAAACTGAAATAAGGCTGGCTGCTTTGGTGTCATAAGATGTGGTTTTTATGACACTATTATGATTATGTTGAATATATGTTCACAGTCTTTTATATATTTAATAATTTTTGTAACTTCTGAATTATTGTAGTTTACTATATACGAGAGGATCAGCAAACTTTTTCTGTAAAGGGGCAGATACTGCCCCTCCTCCACTTTCACAGCTGACAGGTCTGTAGGCCAGGGAACCATTTCCTGGATCAGGAGGCCCTCCGGTCAGTCACTCATGCCCTGGTCATCTCTTGTTTAGACTATTGCAATGCGCTGTAAATAGGGCTACCCTTGAAGAGTATCCGGAAGCTACAGCTGGTTCAAAATGCAGCTGCGTGGATGATATTAGGTGCCCCTAGGATGGCACGTGTAACATCTTTGCTGTGGGAGCTGCATTGGGTTCCAGTTTGCTTTGGGGTCCAATTCAAGGTGTTGGTTATTAACTTTAAAGCCCTACCTGGCATGGGTCCAAGTTACCTGAGGGACTGTCTCATCCCCATCACATCATCCTGTCCCACCCAGTCAGGCAGAGGGGGCATGTTATGGAACCCATCAGTGAGAGAATGTCAGCTGGCAGGGCCCAGGAGGAGAGCCTTCTCTGCCATTGCCCCCGCCTTCTGGAATATTCTCCCCCCAGAAGTGTGGCGGGCCCCTTCCCTCCTGGCTTTCCGGAAAGAACTGAAGACCTGGTTCTGCCAGCTTGCGTGGGGCAAGAAGAGTTTTAATCAACCTTGGGGGTGGCTGGTGCCCTGATGATGTTCCCTGAGCCTAATAATTTTTAGCTACCATCAATTATCTTGGAAGATACTTACTATTTATCTAGGACTAATTCTTACATTGTATTTTTAATTAATATTTATCTTTCCTGTAAACTGCCCAGAGTTGTTTTCTAACAAGATGGGTGGTAACAAATTTGATATATAAATAAATAAAGTGCGGCAGTTGTTGGATAGTGCCGGCCCACCAGCAAAGAAGTACCTGATAGAACACCCTGCTGCCTAGGACACCCTGCCCCTTGCCCCAGGAGTTTGGCTGCTGCCCACCCATTCTTAGCTTGTGTAGCATATAAAAACGGGTGGGCCACATTTGGCCCACAGGTTGTAGTTTGCCGATCCCTGGTATATACTATATGTTTTGCGGTAAGATTCTTGGAATCACATGATTGAAATGGCATAGAATCATTTGTAATAAATAAGCAAACTACAAAAGTTAGATGCTTGTTAGTGGAGCAGGACAGGGAGAATAAAAGGATTTCAGATTTTGCAGAATTTGGTAAACACGCAATATATACTACACTTATTGGAAACCATCTGGATTTAATAAAAGCTCTATTCTTTATAGAAAAAGTGGAGACTAATGTTTTTTATTTGAAATACATAAGGCAACTTTGTTTCTTATTGTTGTACAGTAGTTTTAGAATGCAGTAGAGGGGATACATTTAGGACTGTTGGGATCAGAGCCTTCATAATTGGAGTCCTAGTTATTAAAAGCAAGAGCTCCACTTACCATCTGTCCTATTTTAAAATACTTTTTCTTACTTCACTTTTCTTTTGATTTCATTTAATTATATACAGTTTGTTGGCCTAGGCTGCCCACTTTTCTGTACAGCTCTTTCTTGATATAAAGTAAATACATTCACAGAAGCAGACTAATAAATGAATGTTAAGAATAATTTTTTAAAAAAACACTATGAGATGCTTGGGAACAATTGATATAAATTTGTCCCTATTCAGTCCCATGGAATTTTTAATGTTAAATACAGCTAATTTTAAAACAGAAGAACCCTAATACATTCTTGCAGTTAAATATTCTGTGAGGAAGTTGCTCAGTTCTTGCTTTGGTTATCTGGTATCCTGCCCTACTTCTTTTGTGAATGTATCACCTGAAGGGCTCCAGCTAAGAGAACTTAAGCCTCAAAAACACACCTGAAGTATCCTGACTGTTGCCTTCTAGTTCTAAACCTAAAGACTTATAAATGAGAAGAAAGGAGGGGAAAAGGTACATACACAGCATAAAGCCAGCCACTCTGCAAAAAATGCAAAATTTTTGTGTTTAATATAAATTTGGCCAATTGGAAGCTGAATTTTTTAAAGCAAGTGATGTTAGAATAAGCTTCTCCATTGCCACTCTGTCTTTGACACTATAACTAGGACACAGTACTATCGAGCATATAATGCCTGTGTTCTGGATTCCAGCTTTTCTTAGTTTCTGCCAGCATGGCCAGAGTTTAGAAACATGGAATTTGTTAATATAGATAACTTAGATGGCACCAGCTTACCTATCCCTCCTGATTTAAAAAAAACAAAACCCAAAAAAACAAAACCCAACCCTGTAGACAAGCAGGAGTAAGAGTTACAGGTAGTCCTCACTTACTGACCACTCATCCAGCGACCATTCAAACTTATGACAGTGCTGAAAAATGAGACAACCAGTCCTCGAAGTTGTGACTGTTGCAGTGTCCCTGCGGTCACATGATCGCAATTTGGGTGCTTGGCAACTAGTGCACATTCACGATGGTCACAGTGTACCACGGTCATATGATCACCAGTTGTGACCTTCACACCCAGCTTCTGACAGGCAAAGTCAATGGGGAAGCCAGCAGGAAGTTGTAAGTTGTGGGCACGTGACATTGTGCTTAATGACCCGCCACTTAGCAATGGAGTTGGTGGTCCCCATTGCAGTCGGTAAGTGAGGACTACCTGTACTGCTAACAGCGACATTCTATTCCAATACTAAGATGGTGGACTTTACATTGTTAAGCCTTAATAACATTCACTCTTGTACTGGTACTGCCTTCACATATGAGCCATTAACATTTCAGCTCATTTAAATGTCTATTTGTCTTATGTTCTCCTGAAATTGTGAATGGTCTTGCTTTTTAATATCCTGGTGCAGCTATTAATATGTGATCATTAAATATTAGATTGGCAGTTTTTAACAATGTATCATAGGAGACTCATTTAGTTTCTGGGACAGAATTATAGATTTGTGACGTAATTCTTTGGAATTGCTTTTCATGTAGCAGTTCATTAGCATTTAGCAGGGTTCTACTGCAGTGTGTAGTAAATGATCAGGTGATGAATTCTTTTATATTTCATACTTACAAGAGGTTCTTGATCTTATGAAGAACATTCTATATAGTAGAATTTTTTTATTCTTCTTTAAATATCCCTGTGAGAGGTTATCAAAGCTGACTTTATTTAGTTATTGAGAGAGCCATTAATAATAACTTACCTCAGGCGTAGAACCTGAGTTGATAAATTGGCAACTGGAAAAAAAATGGAGCAATTTTGGTAATTGAGAAAGGCAACCTAAAAATGAGATGTGATTGGCAATCTGGATTTACCTTGTGGCTATTACAGACATTAGAGTCAGTACAAAAAATGAGTTTGGAGTTTTAAGGGAAGAATCTGATTTATTATATTATTGTCACCAAGATAGATTGTTTTTCTTCTGCTTTTAACTCATCTTAAAATTTTATGACATTTCTGCTTCATCTCTTGGGAGACTATACTTATAGTTTAATACATACAGGAGAATGCTTTTGTGTAGTTTGAATGCTTTTTAAAATATTCAGCACATTTCTCCCTTTTTATGATATTCCAGTAAGAATACATTTCTTGGTGCTAATGGAACTCTTCAAAATATTAAAATTGTTCCATTTTACTGTAAGAATTTTTTTCCTAACTGAACTGAAGAGCATTATTTTAAGATTTGATTTTAAGGAAAGGATTTGCTGGGGGGGGGTTTTCCCCTTTAAATGTCTCTCCCTTATCCTTAAGAGAATGCCATTTAATTTTTATGATGATTTGATCAATATGTACAGCAGTTATACTGGCCATTTGTATACTGTAAATTAATAGTCTATATTCATCCTTCTTTTACTCACAGAGGGAACCTAATAAGAATTTCAGAGTATTTTATACATCCATTAACTCATTTGTATGGAAGATGGATAGTGAACCAATTATCTGCTCAAATTTGCCCAAAGTCAGACTTAAACTCCTAAGTATATAGCAGACATTGGAGGGTAGCTTCTCTTTTTTTAAAAAAGGTTTATAACTTGAATCCATTAAGGGGATGATTAAGAATTAGGGAAGTTGTATTTACTACCTCCCGTTACCACTCTATCAAGATGCATATTTTTGTATTCTCTGTGAGAATAGCATTGAGCTTAGTGTAAAACTTTCAGTAAGCTGTCATCTATCAATTATTTCTCTTGTCCTAGTATTTAAGTTTGTAGAGAACTGTAACTAAAAATGAGATTAAATTCTAAGTTAGCTTTTATCTTTTTCTTTAAAAAGAGGTTAATAGAGGTTAATAAATAATAAATAAAAAGAGGTTAATAAATATTATATATGGAGTATAGAATATCTTTATCCTATAGATATTTACAAAGGCAATATAAAATAATATTTAGAATGGCCCTGATTTAAAAAAAAAAATTAACCTGCCATTTATTTTAAAAATCTGCCATTATCCTGGCTCCTGAAGGAACCATTTATTATGTTGGTTTTTTGAGGTGGTAAGGCTTAGATTGCTTTGACAATTTCATTTGAAAATTTAAACTTTCCACACTGTGCTACCAGCTTCTCTGAAAGGAAGGATCCCAGAGAAAGAAGCAGGGATACAGATGCTGAGGAATCTTGCCTCATGTGTCTGCTCTAGCTAGACTGTACTAAAACTATCCAGCCCTTGGGAAAGTTTCCAAGAGGCAAGTAAGGATGTAGTTTTATTTCCCAGAAGACCATTTTATTCCTGCTGTTTTCTGGGAAGATTTGGGAAGAATTGCCATATGCTACAATGATTTTTCAATTATATTTCAGTGCTAGCAGGAGGCAAACGGATAATTGTAATAAACAATAAATTAATAAAAGTATTCCCCTATATTTAGTTAATTTTCACATGTACATTTTCTTTTAATCTGAAAAGTCCCTGACAACACGGTTTTTGCAGTAACTAATTTACAATCCAATTTTTGGTATTCTATTGAAACCACTTCTGTTCGCGAACTTCTCACCCAATATTTTTTTGTCCATTTTTGGCTTCTCCTCATTATTTGTTTCCATGATACTACCTTTAAGTTGCCTTTTGTTCAGTTATCAAGCTTCATTCAACTGCTGCTGTTCTACTTCTTCTCTGTGTATAGGGATTTCTCAACCATTTGTTTTTCACTGTATATTTGAGAAATCTGGTCAAAGGTCTCTGATTTCTGACTTGTTTTAATTAATCTGACTTTGCAATTCATATTTGAGCAGTTTCTGTGTTTCTAGGATACTGCAATTTTGGCAGAAAAATTTCCAAGATCCCTATACAGTACAGGTAGTCCTAGTTACAACCACTCATTCAGCAACAGTTCAAAGTTACGATGGTGCTGAATAAGGGGGACTTGCGATATTTCTGTGAAGTTGTGGCTGTCGCAGTCCCCGCAGTCATGTGATTGCGATTCAGGCAGTTGGTAACTGGCTCACACTTACAACAGTTGCAGTGTCCCATGGTCATGTGATCACCATTTGTGACCTTCCCTGCCAGCTTCCCACAAGCAAAGTCAGTGGGGAAGCTAGCAGGGAAGGTTGCAAGTCTCTTCTGTAATTTGCTCCTGTTCCCACCACCTTTTCTTCTGAGGAGCCCCATTATGGAGATCCCTAGGGATCTTGTACTCTATAATGCATGCCTGCCCACAGCACCCCCCCCGCCCACACTCTGTAGCACACACCTGGCTGTGCTTGCATGGGGCTGCATCACCCACCTACACACCCATCCGCACTCCACAGCACTCTCTGCCCAGCTGTGCTCACACCGGCCACAGCACCAACCTGCGTGCCCAGCTGCACTCCGCAGCATTCATTTGCGTTGCACTGCAGCACCCCCCCCACCTGGCTGTGCTTGTTCCAGGCCACAACATCCACCTCCCTGCCTAGTCATACTCTGTAGCACTCACCTGCCCACCAGTCTGCTTTCAAGCCACCTAAGGAAAGGCTTGTTGTGACCGGGACTTGCAACTTCCTACCAGCTTCCCCCCTGACTTTGCTTGTTGGAAGCCAGCAGGAAGTCACAAGTTGCAGTCATGTAAGGTCCTTGCTTAATGACCCACAATCCTTGCTTAATAATAGCAACAGGGACTGCTGGGATTGCTGTCACTTAGCGATGTGGTCAGGTGATGTGGTTTGCAACTGCATCGCTTAGCAACAGAAATTCCAGTCCAATTGTCGTCATAACCGGAGGACTACCTGTAGCTATTCCCATGTTCTTTGAAAAATCCGTAGGTACTACAATTGTATCATGTTCTGTTAAGCTTCTATCATTGCTAAATCAGTTGTCTAAGACATGGGTCGGCAAGCTTTTTCTGTGAAGGGCCAGATAGTAAATACTTTAGTGGTGGTGGCCCAGGTGAGGTCAGAGGCTCTGGCAGTCCTGCAGCACAGCTGGCAAGTCCAAGGCCAAGAAGTATGGCAGCCACTGGACAGGACCTGCTCACCAGCAAGGAGGCTGCTGATAGGCTGCCACCACGGCCCAGAACGCCCTGCCTTCCAGTCCTCAGCCCTACTTGCCTCAGGAGCTCAGCTGAGGCTCGGGCCTGGCAATCTGCTACCCACCCATCCATTTTTAGCTAGCAGGCCATACAAAAAGAAGCAGTGGGTCAACGTTCGCTAACTCCTGGTCTAAGAAATAAAAAAAATACATAATTCCTTAACTTTACACTTATACAGTTCCCACCAATAGACTACAAGGCTATGATATATTTACTTTGAAATAAGCTCCCTAGAAAGCTGCAAGAACAAAACGTGTTATTTTAATCTGTGAGATGTGTTTTGAAAACTTCAAACCTAGCAGCGTTATTTTCTTTACATTGCAGTCGTAACTTCTGCTTTCTTCACTGTCTGTGTTTCAAGTATATTCTGCTAAGAAAGGAGAAAAGACTGCCGATCCATTTTCATGTACTAAAGAGATTTCTGAGTTTTTATTTCTGAAGGGAGCGCAGTGACCTTGCTTTGGTAATATAGCCACACCAACTTCTTTGTGTGAGATCTTCTCATATCTTCGAACCACTGTGCTAAGCATAAATACTTTGCTGGATCATACCAGTCTACTCTCTTCAGCAAATTCTCCTGGGAACAAAGGCAAACTTTATTTTGCAGCTGTTGTAGAAACAATTTGAGAAAGGAGATGAGGTAATAGAGATAGGATTTCCATAGTTGCATGTGAATCTTAACCAGAAGTTACTAATGCAGAATACTAGATGATGTGAAGGGAGGAACTGTTTTGCCTCAGAACTGTTGCCTTTATGAAATACCAACTGATAGTTTTCTAAAACAAGTGGTATCATCCTAGTTGGTCACTGCAGAGATTTATTCAGGATTAAAGGGAGTTCATTCTTATTATTTCATTCCATCATAACTTTTTCAAAATGTCTGTCCTATAACATTCAGAAATACATAATCTCCTCCCCTTCCCCTCCTCTCACGGCTCTAAAGAGTATGAAGTTGGGGTGTTTTGTGATTTTTTTTTTAAAATTTGCAGTTGCCTTGTTTTATACATCCTAGCTTTAGACCTCTGAAGTCAAGCCATACAAGAACTGACTTTGTTTATGGCTCTGCTCACTTGAAAAATAACTTCTAACTTAACTTGGCATTGAAATATGTGTGACTAAGGGAGATCACTATGATCACTAGTGGGTCTTCTGTTTTTGCAAGAGTCTTACCTTTTCCATTTTTATTAAGAATCATATGTTTTTTATTAGCCCAGAGCATGATGAGTGGCTTAAATAAGCATTTTATATTTTATTTAAAAAAGCTAGTTGTCAAAGTGTCAGAGAGAAACGCGAATCTCTGCTGCAAATGTATCTTAACCATGGAAGAATAAATAAGTAATAATGAACCTTGACTGAAATAAAGTAGTGCTCTTTAAATAATCTACTACTGAAGTTTTGGAATAGCTCCTTTGTGCTTTGAAGTGTGCTTGCATTTTGATGCACACAGATACCTATCATGCTATTCCTTTTTGGGGTAAGCAGTGATACGCAAAGCAAAACAAAAAGAATAATAAAAAAAAGAAATTAGAGGTAGGAAATAAAAGAGGAAAAAGGAACCCTAAGTAAATTTAGTTTATATCAACACCATTCAGTATACCTCTCAATATCTTTATATTCTTGCAAACCATTCTTACTTCTACCATACCCATTAATTCATATATTTCCTTTTGTTCTTAAACTTCTTACCTCTTCCTTTGCAAGATCTCATCAACTCTGCAAGACCTATGATTAATTAAGTTGCTTCAATTTTTTTCTTCTGTATTGCAGTTCATTTATTTTAAATCGTATTTTTGAATTTTGTAAAGTTTTGTCCCTCTCTCAAAATCTGAGGAGACCAGGAAGTAAAAAGAAGCAAAGTGACAAAAGGGGATTATATAATTCATGTTAAACTACATGATGCATGCTTCAGATATCTTGCTTGCAGGAGGTCTTAAAGTGTGTACTATTGATCTGGTACCTAATGATCTGAAGAGAAAAAGAGTGTGAAGAATGAGGGGCAGCCTGTTTTTCTCTGTAGATCTGTGTACTTTTGCTGGCTGTGTAAATTTGCTGGCTTTGTACAAACGACAATCTCAGATTCTGGTGGATCTAATTGAGAGAGAATGTTTATACTTTTGGTTCTTTCTGTAAATTCAATAAATTTTGGCTACCTGCGTAAGAATGATATTGGGGCAAAGTAGCATTTTATATAATCAAATATATATTATATTTTATATTTTATACATTTTATATAATCAAATGTATATTAGCATTAGTACAGTGGTACCTCGGTTCACGAACTTAATTCGTTCCGCGACTCTGGTCGCGAACCGAATTGGTCATGAACCGAATCAAATTTTCCCATAAGGTTCAATGTAAATACAGTTAATTCGTTCTGACCCCTACGAATTTGGTCGCCAACCAATTTTTGATCGCGACCCGAATCAAATTTCCCTATAAGGTTCAATGTAATTACGGTTAATCCGTTCTGAACCATATGTTGTTGTTTTTTAAACCACAAAAATATGACACAAAGTACAGTAGGAAGAGAGAGAAAGCTAACCTTGCTCGACGCGACTTCTGGCATGGAGGACAGGAAGGCGGGTGGGGAGGCGGTTACTGCTTGGAGGGAGAGTCCCCCTCCCTACAGGAAGCCGCGACCACGTGTCACGGGAAAATGGCCGCGGATCCTGTTTGTAACCCGATGCGGAGTTCGTGAACGGAGGCAAAATTTTGTGACCAGAGCTGTTCGTGAACTGAATTGTTCATGAACAGAAGCATTCGTGAACCGAGGTACCACTGTATTTTATTTTGGAAAAGCATCTCTCCTTTTTTATCTCTCACCACTCTACCACCACCACCATCACCATACACACATATACCTACCCACCCCCCATATAATAGGGGTATTGGTGCTATTGTTAAAATTGTGTTAGACTCTGAAAAAATAATGCTTCTTTCTGTGTAACCATTTTGTGATGCTGTTCATGACAAATTTCTACATAGGAAGTAAATTCTAGCAAAGCTAGACTTTTTCTGTATGTATCTTTGTATCTAGGGGATTGCAAGAGTTTGAGAATTGTCCTAAGGTACACTGCAGTTTTTCTGGGCATATTAGCTCTCTATAACTTTTAGTTTCAGAGTTACCTGTTCTATGTTCTGTCTATCAAATTTATTGATGGGATTTAACAGGATGCAAAATCAGAATAAAATAATTAAAGTAGTAACTCAGAATAAGAAACTAAGAATTGTAGAATTCTTATTTTTTTTCTCCCATGCTATTCTAAAAGGAACATTATATCCCAGACTTAATTGTAGATCATACTTCTATGATAGGAAAGAGGATATAAGAAGATTAGTGCATCTCAGTGATGGGTTATCCCAACAGAAATAGCTTCTAATCATGTATTTAATATAATACTGTGTTAGTGATTCTATTGATTTAAGTTGTGTCCTAAGCCTTTGAGGGAGGGTCTTTGTTAAGGTGAAAAGACAGCCTAATAGTTAATTAAGTTTTAAGCAAATTATTTTACTTCAGTATTGCTTACTGGGATTAGTTTAGGGGGAAGAATCCTGAGTCTGACCTTGCAGTGAAGAATTAATAATTAAAATGTCCCCTTTTTTCCTCCACTGAAGGGACAATGGAGACAGGTCAAGACACCGAGCTCCTCGGAATGCCCGTATGTCTGCACCATCCCTTGGACGCTTTGTCCCCAGGTAAGAGTTATATAATTAATAATGCATGTGAGAAATGGGCTGTCTATTAATCAGATCTTTAGCAGGTTCACAGCATTTCTAGCAGTGTTTTTCTCCCCTTTTTAGGCGCTTCTTGCTACCTGAGTACTTGCCTTATGCTGGGATTTTCCATGAACGTGGACAGCCTGGGTTGGCCACTCACTCATCTGTTAATAGAGTTTTGGCAGGTAAGCACTATATTTTCCCTATTTTTGACTGTAATACTGAAATAATTGAACTAGGCATGATATGAAAACCAAACTGTGGAGTGGTTGTAATGTCTATTCAAACTAGAATATATTTCAAGGTGAGTGATTAATCCACATGGATACATTTTTTGTATGTACTATATTTTGAAAGAAGGTCCAAGTGACGGATTTCTAGAATGGAATCCCAAAAAGAGGATGGGCAGATATTTTAAAACCTCCATTTATGAGTGGCCCTGTTCCTTCCTTTCTTTTTAAAAATTAACATTCTGACAAGTTAATGATTAGTTTGTTCCAGGTCCCTCTAATTCAATTATAGGGTGCCTTGTTCATGTTCTGGTTTGTAAAGTTTCATAAGAACAGTTCAGATTCAGTTAGGATTCTAATAGGTGCATATTCAAATTTTGCCAGCATCTGCTTATGATGTGCAGGAAATTGTAGAGATCTAAGTGAGTGGGAAGGAGGCAGATAAAATAGGACCTTGCCTGGAAATTAAATTTTCTTATGACAGATTTTTTAAGAGGTGACTTGAGGAACTTAAGTTGACCTTTGTTCAATACCAGATGTGAAGATGATTTAATAGTTTTTGTGCCCTTGGATTTTAAAAGCACGATGTTCAAGTATGTACACGCGTTACACTTTCTGTATTGCATTCCAGTAAGAAAGTTGAGAAAAATCTATTGTAAATTGGAGAATATGCAGTTGATAATGTGAATTATATGAATATATATGTACCAGATCAGATCTGGCAAAGATTTAGAGCAGTAATAGTTGTCTCCAATTTAATTATTATATATGATCACAAAATATGATATTATTAAGTCTTCATCAGGAGACATTGTCAGTGGCTGAAATCTATTGGCTTCATAATCTCTTTGGCCCTAGGACTTCATATTTTGCATGTCTTGTGTACTTGAACAAAGAAAAGTTTTGTCTTATTTGGGAAAATCACATTTCTTAGAATGATAGAGCCCTTTCAGATTCCATTTGTTTTAGTATTGTTAAAAGTATTGGATAATCTGTATTATTCCTTAGACATTGAACTTGTTCTTTTCAATCAGGTATGGGGATGTTTTGAAAATTAGACTTAGCTCATGTTGTAGCCGAAGTTCTACTATTCTCTCCAATCCTACAAGAGGAACATTAGCAAAAACATCTGGATGGGATGTTATGGGAAGCTAAGCTTAATTGAGGCATCCTAATTAGTTTATTTGCTTGTATAGGGAGAAGTGAAGGGGCTACATGTACTATTATATTGATTGTGCATATTTGTTTTAATCAGCTGGACATGCCTTACTATAAATTATGAATGCAGTATCTGAGTTCAGTGTATGTGCGTGTCTAACTCTAGAGAGAATAGTTAGCTATTATCATTCAGTATGCAGGAGATAATCTCTGAAAGATTCTCCCCCCAGATCTCCAAATACCTTAGTTCTACCTTAAGCCTTTTGCTAGAGAACTGCCCCCCCCCCACAAAGATACTGTAACTTTAACTTCCTGCCTCCTGTTTAAAGAGGAAGAGATCTTTGTTGATCACTAGAAAGAACTTCAGGTATGACAACAAGTCTTTCAGATTCTAAGCACCTCTATGCCAGTGCTTGAGGATGAAGGAGGAGGCCTGTATCTTTTAGTGAGATGCATCCTTGTCTGTGTGGGATTCTTAGAGGTAGGTGGAAATAGCTCATTGGGAGGCAATAATTTGCTGCCAGGCAACACTGCAGATTCTTTTCCAGTTCTGCTTTGTCGGTTTACATCTGATTTTACTCCCCATTCTGAATACTGTTGCTCCTTTTATAGATAGCCATTTTTGTTACTGCTTTTGAAATCAGCAGTCTTTTTATCTTTAGTATGCATGCTTATAAAGAAGAACATTTTAGAAGTTCAGGAATTAATACAGGCAAACCATACTTTGCTTTATCGGGCAAATTATGATGGAGAAATCCCCAAATACGAAAATTTTCTACAGAACACAATAACAAGGCTGTTGATGATTATGACCACAGTAGACCTCTGCTTAGATAACTTGGCTTCTTCACGGTTTTATCTCTAAGCATAGATGGACTGCTGTGCATGGCCTTTGTGGCTCTGACTGTCCTTCCCATCTCAGTATAGGTCTAGACAATGGCTATAAGACGTGTTTACCTAATTATAAAACTTCCTCCCAGGGAAAATGTAATCTCGTTCTTAGGTTGCAGCTATATTCTGTTCAGTAATTTGGACTTTTAGCAAATACTTTATATTCAGTTCTGATCAACTTCATACTTCTCACTATATTTTGTTTTGCTTGCTTTGATTTTTGAATTTCTAGAATATTTGAATTGCATTTTTGCTTTATTTTTAAGTAATGATGTGTTTTTACTTTATTTTTCTATCTCTTTTCTTGATTTCATCTTTTAAATTATTCATTACACTGGTATTAACTTATGATAGCAAAGTAGTAAGTACACAGCTTTTAAAAAGCCCTATTATGTTTTGTGCTGATTTTGTGAAAAAGTAGTTTTGTGGTTTCCTGGATATTCTTTTACAAAGGTCATCAAAGTAACCTATACAATGCATTAAACTCAAACTCATACACCCCCACTAACACTGGCAGGGCAAGCTACTCTATATAAACAGAGAGCAAACCCCACGCTCACTACCACTGATGAAGTTACCTAGTCAGGTAATGGGACGTCTGCAATCAAACAACGAAGCCCAGAGAGCACCAAGGACTCCACAGTTCAACCCTGAGCTACAGATATTCTCTTTTATTGAAACTTGATTTCCCTAAAAATGTTTGTCTTTTATGTAAGCTACTCATTTAGATGAATGGCTTATAATACATTCTACCTTGATACCAATTAGAACTGGTGTTTAAACATCTTAGGTAAATGGACAATTAGTGGCAGTATGCTGGCTCTTGCTTCAGTAATTAACCCAATTACCTTTCACATTTTTCTAATGATGAAAGTGAATATGTTAACATGTTGGGTGAGTTGCCTTGGAAACCATATGCCATGCAGCTCTTTAGACTTGAATGGAATGATGTTTGTCCTGCATATGGTCCCCTTTAAGAGTTTTGTTTTCTTTTTTGTTTTTTTTGGCTTGAAGAATATATAGTTCACATGGCATTTAGAAGGCAGTCTCCTGTGCTTGATATCCTAAAGGAAACTTATTCTAGTCAGGCACATCCCACTTTGGCAATATCTTTCTCCATTGTTTAAGGAGGATATTGACAAACTGGAACATGTCCAAGACAATAACATGGCAAGGGACTTCAGGATGACATTCTGAACATTTGGAGCTGGGTTTGTTTGACTTGGATAATGAACTGCTGAGAAATGATCCTGTCACTCTCTTCAGATATTTGAAAGGCTGTCACATTACAGATATAGATCAAATTTGTTTACTGTTGTTCCAGGGGAATGGTCAAAGTACAGAAGAAAGAGTTTATATAAAGATTAGGGGTAATTGTCTAATGGTATGAACTGTTTGACATTGGACCAGATTGCTCCTCAGACTTTCTGAGACCTATATTAGATGGCAAAGGCTGGATGACACTTATTCGGGATCCTGGATTTCTTGCATTGCTACAGGCATTGGACTGGATGAACCTCTTTCTGGTTTTGGCGTTATGTGATTCTGTAAAGTAATATAAACTCCTATCGACAGCATTGATTTAGATGACATTTTTGAA
Source organism: Liasis olivaceus (assembly GCA_030867105.1). NCBI lineage: Eukaryota > Metazoa > Chordata > Lepidosauria > Squamata > Pythonidae > Liasis > Liasis olivaceus. Next base: position 70,234,205 of record CM061349.1, read on the forward strand.
ATAGTCTTTGGAAAACAAATCTCTGTTTTTCTGTAATAATGTTGATGTATCCGTAACTATAGTGCTAGTGTTCCTATGTGTTATAAAACTGCCCCAACTGTTCCTTTTTTAAATGATGAATTTGAGTGATTAAAATGATGAATTTAAAATGAAGCAGTTTTATATTTGTGTGGAAATAGGGAAGCCATTCCCAATGGATTAGAAATAGTTTTAATAAATAAATGCTATCAAACCTATTGAATGACAGTTTTAGGGCTGGGTTTTTGTTTTTGTTCGTTTGTTTTTTGGCAAATGAAACTATTGCCTTAGATTATGGCTTTTAAGCTCTAAATAAAAACTGAGTTACAGTAACTATTTAATCATCACTAGTTTGACAAGGCGATGGTAGATGATGCTACAGCTAGGGCAGTTTGATAGCATTCTTTTGGGTCAGGAAGCACATTAAAGCTAAACTTTTAGCTTTGTGCAAATGAAATTGTGTACTATTTGAGGCTTATTAGCTGGATTTCAGTTTAAATGTTGAGCTTAATTCATCAGAAGCTCACTAGATTCTTTAATCTGTAATAGAATATTGGAAATTTTTATTCATATCAGTGTACAGGTAGTCCCTGGGTTAAAAATGCCCAGTTTAAGGATGACCCATAGTTAAGAACAGAACCAGTTGTAGCAAAATTTGAGTTAAATACACAGTGAACTATACAATGGTTCAAGTTAATTACACAATACTACTAATATACAATAATACTGTTCCAGCTTACATACAAATTCAATTTAAGGACAGACCTTGGGAACAGAACTCGTTCTTAAACTAGGTACTATCTGTATGATTGCTTCAAATATCTGTGGGTAATAAATGACCTAAATCAAAGGTGTACAATTGGTTTGTTTTTAAATCAGTTTCCCAACTGAGTTTGTACCTCCAATCTGCTGAAGTTTCTCCATTTTTGTAATCTCAATTTCAGTCTGCATGCTGGCAATGATCAATGGCCTGAGAAAAGTTTTGTTTTAATATTCAGAAAGATCACACCAAAAGATATAAGAAAAGTTATTATCTGACAACATGTCTCTTTCATGTAGCGAATAGATAAGTTTGCTGTTTGGTAATTATCATTATACTTGTCTTAAAGTCCTAAGTAGGGGCAGTTTGGTAGAAAAGATTAACATGGCTTTAGGCAGCATTCCTGCATAGAAGCTTTTCTTTTTCTTTTTTTTAACTCTGCAAGTTGCTTGTGGAAACAATTTCAATTAGTCAGAAAACCAGAACTCCCATAGTCACAACTTACAACTTTTCTCAGTTGAGAAAATGTGAAACAACCTTGGTGATGGGTGAAGAAAGGAAGTGATAGAAAGCAGAAGAGGTATACAAATAGATACATAGTGTCTCTCTTCAGCTGAACTCTAGTGCTTGAAACATACTTGTTCCTTTCTGTAAGGTAGTCCTCAACGTAGGCAACCATTCCATTCTGGAACGCCTTACATAACCTGATTTTTATGCAACTCAAAATTGGATCAGTTGTCCCTCAAATCAATGCAATTAAGAGTGAAATAACATTGAAAAATGTGAGATAAAACAGGTTTCCACACAGTAACTGTTGCGACATGTGACTGAGAAAGGAAGGTCTCTGCCTTGTGACAGATGTGTCCAGCTTAAAGTTTCACCCCAAAGTATTCATACTATCCTGCATTGTCTGCATAACAATTTTTAATGCACCTTGCATATTTTAGATGTAATTTAAAGAAACATAGTTCTTTGTTTGAACACTTGCAACTACAACCATAGTATTTAATTTGGTCCTACAGTAGTGCTACTGATTCCTGGATCTGTTGAGTGAGATATTTCACCAAGTTTGTTTGATTAACAACCTCCCCATCCCACTTCTTAATCACATATAAACTTACAATATAAAAATATAGTATAATAGCTTGTTCAGCTAAAAGCAGCAACAACAGAATTATAATGTTGTGGTAAAATTTATTAAGAATGTCAAAACATGAAAGGTTGGAGATTGGGATATATATTTTTTGTGTGTGTCCAAAAGGTAGTAAAGAATGCTATCAAATCAGTGTTGACTCTTAGTGACCACATGGATAGATCTTCTCCAAGGTGATCTATTCCAGACCTGGCCTTTCAGGTCTTCCAATGATGCACCTATCACCACTGTAATCAAGTGTATCCACCTTGCTGCTAGTTGTCCTTTTCTTCTCATTCCTTCCATCTTTTCCGGTATTATGGATTTCTCAAGGGCCTGGGTGTTTGCATAATGTATCAAAAATATAATAATTTGTACCTGGTCATTTGTGCCTTAAGTGAGAAATCTAGATTGATTTGTTCTATGATTCCTTTGTTTTCTTGGGTGCCCATAATATTCTCAAGAGTCTTCTTCAACACCAGAGTTCAAACATACCAATACTCTTTCTATCTTTACAGTCCAACTTTTGTTTCCATAGAGTGTGCATTGCTATTGGGAAATTCTATTTGTCTGACATTAGAAAGCAGAAAGAGCTAGAAATAGGCCTCTTAAACCCTTAATTAATAGGCAGAAGGACAAATAGAAGATAATTGCTTAGATCATCATTTAACCTAAAAGCCAAATGCTCTGTTGGGATTATCCATAGTTATAATATAAAAATGAAATTGCTAGAATTCTGGACTATGTGTTTTTAATTTAACTCTACATGTAGTTGGAGTTTAAATTATTTTTGAAATATAGTTTTCCAGACATGAAAGATGTTATTCCAGAGAGAGAGGTTGAATGACACTAATTGAAGAAGATAATTGGAGTTTCAGTCAAGACTATATTTTTATTTTTATATATATATTTATTTATATATATATATATATATATATATATATATACACACACACACACACACACACATACATACATACATACATACACACACATACATACACACACACATACATACATACATACATACACACACATACATACATACATACAGTACCCAAATTAATATTAGACAATAATTAAACTGCTGTAAAGGGGTAATAAACAGAATATTTTTTCTTCACCAGGGATGGATAATAAAATTCCATTGGAATATGGCTCAAATCTTTTCAGTAATGAATGTGCTATTGAACAGAGTTCTGAGTGAAACTTAAATGCAATTGACTTTAAAAGTCAGTGCATTTGAAATTTAGAATAAGCTACAAATATGTAGGGCTTAATAATCATCGTTTTAAGAATATGTCCATCAAAGATATAGAGCAGGTGTCACCAATGTGTAATACAAGCCTGCTCGTACTGTCTTTGCTACTCATTGAAACTGCATCCAACACCAGACTGAGGAAAAAAGTTTTTAGCAGCTTCTCCAGCCTGAATCTAGCCCTTCGGCCTTTCATTGGTAGAAGAAAATGGCATACAGGTAGTCCTTGTTTAATGACTGCCCTGTTTAATGACCATTTAAAGTTACAGTGGCACTGAAAAAGTAATTTTACTACTGATCCTCACACTTAAAACATTGTGGTCTTTGTGGTCACATAATCGAGATTCGGGTGCTTTGTATTCAGCGAGCATTTATAACCATCATAGCATCCTGTGGTCATGTGATCACCATTTGCGTGCTTCACAGCTGGCTTCTGACAAGCAGTATCAATGGAGAAGCTGGCAGTAAAACTGTAAGTCATGGTCACGTGATGTCTTGCTTAATGACCTTGTCACTTAATGACAGAGTTGCCAGTTCCAATTGTGGTCATAAAGTGAGGACTACCTGTATAGAGCTATAGAATATTCATGGTCACCAGTTGGCCTGCAGGCTCCTTAAGCTACTACAAGGTCATATTAACAGTGAAGTTTAATAACTGTAGATTTTATTAGCCTGACTCCAGAGGCTAAAAAATAAAATAAAATACTGTCAGCATAATTATGCCACATGGAAAGAAGGGGGACATCATGGTCAAGAGATGACACCAAATGTCAGGAAGTGGCAAGGAGGAGGAGAAATAAAGAAACGGAGGATGAGAGGGCTGCGCATCTCCAGAATGACAAGGAAAGGCACAGAATGAGGATAAAAGAAGAGATGGAGGAGGAAAGAGAAGATCAACTTGAGAATATGTGGCAAACAGTAATTACTGCAAGAGTTCCTCCACATGTCAATACCTGCCTTCAAAGACAAGGTCTCAACAGAGAAAGAGCAAGGCAAAATGCATCTCTTACATGGCGTAATATTTCTGCTGATGTTGGTGCCATGGCCAAGTCTGCCCTTACTGTCATGCCTTCCTCCCATTTGAACATGAGAGCAGATTTAATGTACCAATTGCCAGCGAAGTTGCCATCATTATACATCATGTCAATACCTGCCTTCAAAGACAAGGCCTCAACAGAGAAAGAGCAAGGCAAAATGCATCTCTTACATGGTGTAATATTTCTGCTGATGTTGGTGCCATGGCCAAGTCTGCCCTTACTGTCGTGCCTTCCTCCCATTTGAACATGAGAGCAGATTTAATGTACCAATTGCCAGCGAAGTTGCCATCATTATACCAAACAACACCAAAACTGAACCAACTTCATGGCAAAAACCCTGAATCTTGCAAAATCCCATACTTTTCTTGTATACCAATGAAGAGGTGGAGATTAAATGTGTTTGCTTTCTGTTTTAGTAAACTGTATATCAGAGCCAGGAATTTACTAACACTTAATTATGTTTGATTGCAATGGAGATTAAACCATTGTCCAAATACACCATAATTTATTGCAGTAGTTTACTGAAGTATAGAAGAAGAAAATGTGCATGTCTTAAGTACACTGTGGCTCTTTCCTGCTTGTAAACCTCATAGTATGCCATAGTTCTGTATGATGTGGAAGCATGGCCATCAAATGCATAAGCTCAGTCAGATCTCTATGTATATGGATCTCAAGGAGGAATTTATAGAGTTTTATATTCTTAACATGTGCAAATTTGCTATTGATATCAAGGCCAGAAGGGCAGAACAAATGCTCTAGAAAGACAGAAATGTGTTGGATCAAAGGGTTGCAGTGCAGTTAACTCTTCAATATTATGTCAGAATTAGTTATCAGTATGCTGAAAGAAATATGTATTTGTAACAGTGCTCCAATCTTTGGGGGGTGGTGACAGATCCCTTGAGGCTTTGTGCCTCTTTGTAGGCGTTTAGGCTCACTTAATCAGCCATGAAAGAATTTTCTCACATTCTGTTGAGACTTTGAAGTGGGTATTACCCATACTATATGTACAGAGAGAGATGACTAATACAAGTCCTCTAAAAACTATACAGGATTTTTAAAAAATATAATGAACCTTGGTGCTTACTGTAGAGGTAGAATAAATGAGTAAATAGCACAGCATATTTTTAAAGAATTGTTTTCCAATACAGTGGCAATGTGCCCCCTGTCCAAATTAAAGATACATTTCACCTGATCTATCAGAATTATAAAGTACTGCTGTTTTATTTATTTTAAAGCTTATACAGTGGCTTTAAATTTGAATGGTCTCAGAGTGACTGTTAATGGAGTTTATGCTATATGATTGGAAAGCTTGTATCTCTTGTTTTAAAAGCCACAGGTATCTTTTATGTAATACTTTTGGTTTGTTTTTGTTTTTGTTTTGGTAGTATATTTTTATTGGGAATTCTTGCATCACTAAACTATGAATTCACAGTTCTAGGATGTTGGTTACCGGTAGTCTTTGTTTAAGGACTGCCTCATTTAGTGACTGTTCACAGTTACAACAGTGATGAAAAAGTAATTTTGCAACCAGTGCCCACATTTACAACCTTCACAGCATCTCTCTCTCTCAGTCACATGTTCACCATTACAGTCAGCTAGTACACGTTATCCTGTGTAAAATTGTAAGCATAGTTGCAGTCATGTGATTTTTCACTTAGCAACCACTTCGCTTAACAAGTGAGTTGCTGGTCCCAATTGTGGTCACTAAATGAGGACTACTGTACTTCTTAAGTCAGTGATGCTTCCAGTATCATATTTTGGCTTTCCTGACTTGTTGGAGTTCCTGATCAGCTTTAGAGAAGCCAAATCTGATCAGGAGGAATAGGAGGAAACACTGCAATGATTTCTTTTCTTAAGCCGCTTATGTTGTTTTAATCAAGTGCTTAAAGGCTTTAAGGGCAAATGGATGTCCTAAGCCTCTGTATGTCTCAGGCCCGAATTTCTCCCCATAAAATTCCCTACCTACCCAAATCACACACATGCAGAGTTAAAAAAATTCAGTGCCATCTCTTCTGGTGATACCACAAAGTGACTGACCACATCTGCCCTCAGGTGGAGCAAAAGACAGTGCCATCCCAAAATGTTGGCCACCCCTGATATAAAGACATCTGTGTACAACATACGATGTTGGGGTTGTTGCAACATATTTGAGTCAAAGGGCATAGCCTATATATGGTCCCCACAATCAAAGGTTTTTCTATAATCCATGAAGCACATACTGACTTCTTTTTGGTATTCTTTGGCTTTATCAGTTATTCAGCATGCATTAGCAATAATGTCTCATGTTCCTCAGCCTTTTCTAAAACCAGCTTGAACATCTGGCATCTCTTTTTTCATGTAGGGCTCTAATCTGTGTTGGATGATCCTAAGTATTATTTTGCTAGCATGTGAAATCAAGGATATTGTATGATAGTTTGCACACACTGTTAAATCTCCTTTTATTGGTATGTAGAGTGTAGATTGATATAGATTGTAGAATGATCTCTTTCAATCTTTTGGACACTGTCATTTTCCAGATTTGCTTGCATAGCTTGATTAGAACCTTTACTGATTCTTCTTCTGTTCCTTGCCATATTTCACTGTGTATTCTGTTAGTTTCTGTAGCCTACCAACTTGATAATGACCAAAGTGCTGATCTAACTTTATCTTCTAGTAGTAGAGGTTCTTTTAAGTAGGGAATATCATCTAAGGTATCTTGGATGTTGACATCTGTATTGTACAGTATTTCAGTATTCTTTTTCCCTCTTGGTTTGATCTCCTTTGAATTGGTTACTGTCTGTCCATTGGCATTCTTTAGCATACCAATTTGAGGCTGGACCTCCCTCTGAGATCTTTTGAAAGACTTTCCTTTTTTTTCCCATGCCTGTTTCCATCTTCAGAGTCTTTACAGATGTTGTTGTAATACTGCTTCTTGTCTTTTCTAATAAGTCTCTGAAACTCTTTGTTAAGTTCCTTTCTGAGATTTTTGTCTTTCTTGGCTTTGGCTTCTCTTCTCTTCTGGGCAATTTCTACAGTTTGTTCTGACATTCAGCTTGCTTTCTTCTGTTTCTTCTGTCTTTCTGTCTATTTGAAAACAGTTTATGCACTTCTTGTTCATGTGAGGACTTGCTCTGTCCTATTTTGCCCAGCTGTTTTCTGTCCAAAAGACTACATTACAAAAGCAGTTCTAGTATCTTTGTGTCATCTTATTATAGTCTAAACACACATCTCGGTGCTTTTATCTTGTACACCTATTTGAGAAGACAGTAATTTTTTAAAAAACAATCTGTTGAGACACTTACTAGAGTAAGAGAGGTAGACATATAAGTTAGAAAATTAAAGTTCAAATGACTTTAAAAAATAACCATTCCCTACTACCTTGGTTTGGCTTGGTTAAGGCAATACAGGATTTTATGAACATACCAGTTGTTCAAAAATTATGAAGGTGGTCAGCATAAAGAAGGGATTAAAGAAAATTAGGTAGTAATTAGTATAATAAATAATCAGAAAGGAGGTTAAAGGTTGGGAAAAGAAAATTCAAGACAAATCTAAAATATGAATATTTATAGTTCTCCTTGTGAGTAGAGATTTCTGAATACAGATATGAAGGCTTTAAAAAGACAAAAACAAGGGGGAGGGGGGGTCTTTCTACAACATTAATAAAAATGCAAGTAGTCAGACAGTGGCATTAAGGGTTAGAACCTAATGGTTAGTCCTTTAACTGAGATGTTTTATAACTGACTACCAGCAATACTCAGTTTTACATGCTACTTCCATATAAGAAAATACAGTTTTTACAGTTTGATCACACATGCAAGAACTAGCAGGACAAAATGGCTCTGGGTTTTTGGTTTACCTGAATTTGGTAAGGTGTCATATTTGACACTTGCTATAGTGCCCCAGACAGAGCTGGTATGCAACGTGGGAGGTCCTCTGGATTCGCAGCTCCTGCTTAAAGAGCAGGTGGCAACTGTGTCTAGGGGAATCTTTGCACAGTTCTATCTTGTATGCAAATTGTCCCCATTCCTGGACTGGGAGGCCTTGCTGACAGTTACTCACACCCTGGTCACTTTGCAACATGTGCTACATGGGTTTCCTTTGAAGAAATCACAACTGGTCCAGAAAGCAATGGTGTGCACAGTTCTGGGTGTTCAACGGTTTGCCCATTTTACACCACTGCTGTGTGAGCTGTCTGAGCTATATTGGCTTCCAGTTTTTTTCCTAGGGGAATTCAAGGAGTTGGTTATCATCTTTGAAGCTCTAAATGGCATGGGGCAGGTTATTAGCAGGAACTTTCCTGGAGTGTATTTGCCTGCCCAACCAAGTCAGATAGAGTAGGCTCACTCCAGATCCTTTCCCTTAAATGTTGTCATCTAGTGGCACCCAGGAAATGTGCCTTCTGCATTGCTGCCCCTGCCCTGAGGAACATCCTTCCCCCAGAGATCTAGCAGGCACTTTTCCTCATTACCTTCCCTGGCTCTTGCTGCAAACATTTGGGTAGAACAAGGCTGGAGCTTGGTACAATGGTGTGTGGATGTATGGGAGAGTATTGCCCTGGGGTGTTGGGAGTTTTTATTGTGGTTGTCTGGTTTTTTGATGTTTTTATTCTTCTGTGGATCGCTCTGGGTTATGGCTCATAATATGGGTGGCTATGTAAATTTTATAAATAAATAAATTACACTTGTACTTAATTTTTTCCTATTTATAAGTTTGTTTTGTTTACAGAATTTTATTGATGGAAATTGCTGTTTATATCCTGGAGAACATCTACCACCCTAAATATACTAATTGGATATGCAGAGTGGGTTAGGTGTAATGGTTTAAGGCACCAGGAGAAAAACTGGGAAACCTGAGTTCTAGTTCCCCCTTTGGCACAAAGCCAGTTGGGGTTTTTGCCCTGTCATTCTCTCTCAGCCCTAGGAAGAAGGCAGTGACAATCTTGCCAAGAAAACTGCCTGGACTTGTCTAGGCAGTTGTCAGGAGTCAGTAATGACTCGAAGGCACACACACATGCATATATATACATTCACAAAAACTTACATAGTCATAATGTTCTTCAAGCTCATAAAAAAGATGAATCTGTATCAGTTGGACTACAGACGAGAGATGGCTAAATGGGGGTAATTGAAAGGTGCATTTGGTGACACAGGGCACAAGAATAATTGGAAAGTACTGTTTTATAGTGTGTTTTAATTGTTGATTAGTGAATGCTGTTGGAAACCAAAATGTCACTTTCATCATCCAGTCAGGAATGACTAAGTGGTTATAACAAATCCTCACTCTGTTGCATGCTTGAATTTGAATGTATACACAGTGTACACAAAGAGTTACAATTAATGGAACAAGAAAATTGTAAATAACTTCACAAATGCACCAGAGTGAACGATAAAAGACCTCAGCAGGTTATTGCAATTGACTAACCTTGTCTGGGCTTAGAAGCCTGAGATCATTCTTATTAATCGCTGTACAATGAGCTGTGTGTGGGTCAAAGTAAAAAAAAAAAAAAAGGTAGCAGTGTACATTCTCTTTTGGTAACCCTCTATTCTCCTAAGCAGCAGGAAAGAGGAGGGGGAGTAGCTCATGTGAGAAATCTGAACTGATTCTTGTAGAAGGGCTTTGAAGTAGCCCAAGCTTCCTATAGACATAGATTGCCAGTCTGTGCTATTGAATCTTCATTTCATATGCATATTAATTTTTTTTCTTTGAGGATAGGCCATAAGAAATCTAATTCAAATACAGTTTATACAACAAAACCCAATTGCAGAATCCAATTGTCCAAGTGTAAAAATTGTAATTTGCATCAAAATTAAGGATATGGGATCAATAAAGTTCAAATTTTGGCTAAGGTCATTAAAAAAAAAGATAATTGATCAAACAATGCTTTAGTTGCATTAACAAAATATGTTTATAAATCTGAGTAAGCTATTAACATCAGGTGATTAGTAAGGCCTCAAAATCTCCATGTTTTGCAATTAGTTGTTTCATCTGTAAGTAGTATATATGTAAGAAAGAAATAGCTGTGCTTTGATGTTAAATTAAGATTAGTTCATTAGCCACAAAGATGAAAATTGAAGCTTTCTGTTTTTTAACTAACTACATTGTCTTGTTTATGTTGAATCTTGGGGCAATTTTGAATACTTAACTATGTATAGCAAATAATGAAGTCCACAGAATAGAAGGGAGGAGGTCCTGGCTCTCCTGCTCAAGAAGATTAAAAAACGCAAGTAATTTTGATAGTGGCATTTCCTGGCTGCATGATAAAGGGGCATAGTGACTGAGGATTAGGCCCATCCTTCCCCACTCCCTTGGCAGTTAAATCAGTCACACAGAAATAAAATCAAACTTTATTTTTTTTTAAAAAAAGATAAAATGTAAATGTTATGTTGGACTTTAAATATTAACACACAAAGATTCAGAATAGAAGAAGAAAATTACAGAGTTGCTTAGATGTGGTAATACAGCAGCTTGCAAATTAATTGTGAAAGAAATCCAAAAGAAAATACTGGCAGACCACAAGCGTCACTGTTTGGGTCTGATTCTGCATCCATGTGCACAACAGTGAGCTAATTCTCATTCATGGGGATGTGGATTCTGAGTCTGACTTTGCAATCTAACACATAGGCTGCACAACACCATCCTTTATTCAGATAAACCAGTTACATAAAGCACAGTTTGAAACAGGAGCTTTGTTAAATTATGTTTAAGATTAATCATAGTTTTTATGGTTTAGATATAATGTTAATTACAACCAATTGAAAATGGAAATAACTGTGGAAAAGCCCCTGGCCCAGATGGTTTATCAGCGGCTTATTATAAATATTTTGAGGAAGAGCTGTGTCTTCCTTTACAAATGACTATGAATTCAATTTTGGACACAGGTGTAATGCCAGAAACTTGGAAAGAAGCCCATATTACCTTGATTCCAAAAGATCAACAGGATTTGACCTTGACAAAGAATTATAGACCAATATCTCTATTGAACAACGATTATAAGATATTTACAACAATTTTAGCAGAAAGAATGAAGAATATTCTTGTAAAATTTATCCATCAGGATCAAGCAGGATTTTTACCAAACAGACAAATTAGAGATAATATTCAAAATGTCTTGGATATATTAGAATACCTGGAACAACATTATGAAAAACAAGCAGCTTTGATATTTTTGGATGCTGAAAAAGCCTTTGACAATTTAAATTGGCCTTTTATGTTTAAAGTTTTGGATTCTATGAAATTTGGGGAAAATTTTGTTAAACGGATTAAATCAATATATACACCACAAACCGCAAAAATAATTATTAACGGAGACTTTACTAAACCATGTGAAATTCAAAGAGGTACGAGACAAGGATGCCCCTTGTCTCCATTATTATTTATATTGGTTCTAGAAGTATTACTTAGAGATATTGGACAAGATGACAACATTTTGGGAATAAGAGTTAAAAAAGAAGAATATAAGTTAAGAGCCTTTGCTGATGACCTAGTCATTACTTTAGAAAACCCACTGGAGGGGGTTGAATCCTTAATGCAAAAATTGAGAGACTTTGGGTCGCTAGCAGGGTTTAGGTAAAACAATGGTTTTAACTAAAAATATGGATTTCCATCAACAGAAGAAACTGAATGAACTAACTGGATTTACAATAGAGAAAAAAATAAAATACCTGGGAGTATATTTGACATCTAAGAATGCTGGTTTATTTCAGAATAATTATGTTTCACTCTGGACAGATATTAAAAAAGACTTAGACCGATGGGAAAAGTTACAGTTGTCATTATTAAGAAGAATATCGGTGATTAAAATGAATATTTTGCCGCGAATTCTATATCTTTTCCAGACAATTCCAATATTGACTTCAGAAGCACCCTTTAAACAATGGCAATGCGACATTTCTAAGTTTATATGGCAAGGGAAAAAACCAAGAATAAAATATAAAGTTTTGCAAGATGTGAAAGAAAGAGGCGGTTTGGGTCTTCCCGATTTGAAATTGTACTATGTAGCTTGCTGTTTAGTATGGCTTAAAGAATGGATTACCTTGAGAAATGAAAAATTATTAAATTTGGAAAGTTATAATTTGAGATTTGGATGGCACGGATATTTGTGGTATGATAAAGTTAATGTGGACTTTAAAAACCACTATATTAGAAGATCTTTATTAAAAGTTTGGATTAAATGCAGACCACTTTGATGCCCTAAGATGCCGATGTGGACTTCTATACAAGAAGCTTTTTATAGAACTGAAACAAGAGATAAAAATGGATGAGATACAAAGACTTATTAGAAAAAGAACAAGGAGAATATAAAATTAAATCAAAAGAGCAATTGGTTTTAGAAGGACATACTTTTCAATGGCTTTCTTATATGCAATATAAAGAAAAATTCAAAATCAATAAAAAAATTTGGATTTGAACAGAATAAATTGGAATTTGAAACTCAACTATGTGAAACAGATGAGCACAATAGCAAAAATGTATAAATTATTGTTGAGAGAAGAAATGGTTGAAGAACAAGTTAAAGAATGCATGATTAAACGGGCAATAAATATTGGATATAATATACATATGCAGCAATGGGAAAATATGTGGTCTAAAGGATTAAAATTTGCTTTATGTTATAATTTGAAAGAAAATTTTTATAAAATGATGTATCGATGGTACATGACACCCCAAAGATTATCAAAGATGTATGGGACAATTTCCAATGTTTGTTGGAAATGTAACCAACAAGAAGGGCCGTTTTACCATATGTGGTGCACATGTAAAATTGCAAAGAAATTTTGGACTCAAATACAATCTTTGATGCAGAGCATACTACAAATACAGGTTCCATTTAAACCAGAACTATTCCTGTTGGGGATAATGGACTTTCAAATCGGAAAGCATTTTATCAGAATTATGCAATACATGATTACCGCAGCAAGACTTTTGTATGCACAATTTTGGAAAACCCAGACACTACCAACAATACAAGAATGGTTGCTAAAACTGATGGGAATGGCAGAAAACGATAAGCTGACTTGTTTATTAAAAGAAAAAAATAATTATTACCTTAAGGAATGGAAACCATTGATGGACTATTTGCAAAATGCAGGTGGGGCGAAGCTTACATGGGGATTTGAAGATTAGATTATAAATGTAATGGGATATGTCTTGACAAAGAATTATTCCTATTTAATGCATTAAAAACTAGCACCTATGACACTCTTACTGTTCTCAAGACCAGAGATAGATTGGAAGCTATCTATTTTTCATGCCTTTCTTCTTTTCCTTTACTTTATCTCACGTTTTCTTTTCCTTTTTCTTGTAATTTGTATTTTTCATTTTCTTTTTCATTTCTGACTTTTAACCTTGTAATTTTAAAATTTCAATAAAATATTATTATAAAAAAAAAGAAAATGGAAATAAACATTTCTACTCTCCTGTTTACCAGGTGCACTGGAAGAGGCATTGAAGCACATGAGCCCATAACGTTTTTAGATTATCTTAAACTGTAGTTCAGATGTACACACCTAGTGATTCACAGGGAGATACTGTCCAACTCATATTCATATTGCATATTGTAACTCTTACAGTTCCTACTGTTGCATAATACAGCAACAGTAAATTGTCATTGAAAATTGGAGGGCAAGTTAACAAAATAAGTAATTCCCTTTTTTCTGCTTCATTTTTCTATTGTTTCTGTGTCTTAAACTTGTGGCAGAGAACAAAAATGGATATGTTAGAATAACAGGATCCTGAACTGAAAGTTAAAGTGTGGAAGGTTTGATTACAAAAGAACTAGAGCTTCCATCATGATCTCTTCACCATTGTAGAGGCACTTTCTAATATATGCCAGTGTATATATGATTTAATTCATATAAATGTTTAATTATGTGTAGAAGCAAATTTTCTGAATGGATTAATATTTAGAGTTATTTAAATTACAGGAAAACATCCTGTAACTTCCAGTGGTGGGAGAATATAGCCCTATTTTTGGTTGAAAGACTGATTTCTCCCCTTCACTCTTCTGTCATATATTGATTGGGGGTGGTTGGAACAGGGTGGAGGGGGGTGAGCTGTAAAAAGAATTTATCTTCATTTCTGTCATCACCCACTGTTCTATTATCCAGTGATAGACAGATGCAGGAAAGTTGCCAATCAAACCCACGTTTACTGCATTTCAATTGCCCTTCAGCATGTTGAAATCTAAAAACCTTTGAAGAGAGGTTGTGATGTCTCTCCTACAGCAGGGGCAAGCACCAGGCTATTGAATAACTGCTTTCATCACCTTTTAGTCTTCCAGGCGATAGAAGCTAGAGGTCTCCAAAACAGTTTGTCAAGTGATTGCTAAGACTGGTCCCTGAAAGAACTGGCTTTGCATGCCTAACCCTTCACTGATGTAGCCATTGCTTAATAAACTGCCGGATATCATATAGGTTTAGTTCCTTGTCATTTTTCTTACATATAGGGAATAAAAATTATATTTAATACAGTTATATACTGGTCTTTAATATCTCCATTTATTTAAAATGAGGTAAAATGCTAATTTCTTCTTTTCTGCCACAACAGTATGCTTTACCATAACATACTTTTGATTTGATGATGCATGATAAATCTTGGCTTAGATGAGTAAAGTAAAATGGTATGACATTTTGTTAAATGCAATTGGATGCAATTTAATAATTACAGTTATCAGTTACCTAATTAATATAGGTGCAGGCAGTTTCTAAATATATAAAAACACTGAAGGTGAGCTGATTTAAAACCAGTAATGTGATCAAAATATTTTGTCCAGATAACACCATCTAGAGGTAACTCTGATTTTATTTATTTATTTCCTTTTCCTTTCTTTATTTCTCTTGGATACTACCTGAGAGAATATTGGGAGTTCCAAGGTAGTACTATCTTCTCCCATTCCTACCTCCATATAGGAAAAGGAGGTGAAGCACTAAAAGTGGAAAAGATAGGAAGAGTCAACATAAATAATTTAGGAAGCACAAACGCTTTCTAAGAAAGAGTTTTTATACATAGCAGACTTTTATTTATTTTATTTATTTATTCATCATATTTATATAGCCGCCCGTCTCACACAAGGTGACTCTGGGCGGCTATATAAATATGATAAATCTTTTATCAATTATCTTTTGATAATTTGAGAGTTGTATATGTGGAATATTATTAATATATCTAAAGACAAACAAAAAAATACCTAAAATGTACAGAAAGATAAAACTTACTTATCAAATCTATGGCTAATTTATCTATGGAGTGACCTTTTCTATTGTTGATGAATTAAACAATTTGAATTGTATGCAAGCAGGAATTATTTGTTATACTGATATTTTGTCTCTAAGGTATGGATAAATATCTAGCCAGGAATCTGCAGTTAGATTTTTTATTTACTTTACAGGTAGTCCTTGTTTAGCGAGCGCAGTTGGGACCAGCAATTTGGTCATTAAGTGAAGTCGCTAAATGAAAAATTATATGACCAAAAGTGTGCTTACAATTTTACTTCAGCTTTCCTTTGCTTTACAGTGTCACAAGGATACAACCCTAACAGTTGGGTAAGTCCAAACAGTGGGAAAGGCTTCCAGAACTTGACTCATGAGGAAGCTGGGTAAAAGGGCAAATCTTATAGCTCTTTTCCCCCACTCCCCCACTCTTTGGAATGCTAACCCCAGCAGGTACACAATGGGGAATATACCTTGAAAGGAATGTGCTAGTGCCTGCTGTTTGCTTAGTAGTTTGGAGCTACAAGCCACCAAGCAGCTCAGTAGGCAAAGGAAAGCCTTTAATGTGAAACTGATTAGTGTCTTGTCAATTTCAGGCGGCAGCTGGGAGCTGGTCAAACTAATTAAGGTCACAGAGCTGAGCTTGTTAGCTTGTGGTTAGCACTTTTTAGGGAAGCACTGTGCTGGGGAGAAAAGCAGCTCAGAAAGATATAGTTTGTTTAGGCAATCTCTCTGCTCTGTGGAGGGGGGCTGGATCAGGCACAGGACAACACATACTGACTGTAATGGTGAACACATGACTGAAAGAACGAGACACTGCAAAGGTCATAAATACAGCCATTGGTGGCAAAATTATTTTTTCATCACTGTCCTAACTGCGAACAGTTGCTGTCCGAGGCAGTTGCTAAATGAGGACTATCTCTATTTTTCTCTATGCGAGCTCGGTGATAATGTGATAGCGATAATAGATCAGTACCATCTTACCTCTGCTCAGAGCCTTTTATTTTTACTTTTTTCTTTGGAGATCCTTTTTAATAACTTTCTGTGGTTTTGAGTATGTTTATATTATCTTTGTATATCTTGCATATGACTAGTTTTTGTGTGACTATTTTTTTCCTTTTTAATATGTAGTAATTTTACTTATTACTTATGAGATAGATTCCAGTGGAGTAAAGGCTGATTTCTATGGTCACATGCCTTATGTTACAAACCTGAGATGGCACTATAAAATTTATTTCAGTTTCGCCATCTTTCTTCCTTTTTACTCATCAGTAAGTTCCTTGATCTGTCCCTTTGGTCAAGATTGGATTGGGTGCAGGGGGGAGATCCCATTCCTGCACAAGTAAAAGGTATAAAAAAAAAGTCTAAAGAAGTAGCAGGGCATTGAAGTGTTGATTTTTTTAAAGATAGATGATTACAATTATGAGGAATAGTGTTTTAACAGCTGAAGGGAAAAAGGACAATTTCCAGTGTCTTCATTATTAGCAGTAAGTGCTGGAAACTCTGGATTAGAAAGAGCTTGTTTGAGATCCAGGTTTTTCAAGAGAGTTGGACAGCATACAAGTTTAATACATTATTATTAAATCTTTTTCATTCATTCATTTTTATACCACCCAACTTCCAGTGACTCTGGGAAGTTTACAAATAAAAACACAAATAGAATAATGCAGTAATAAAAATAAAGAACAAAAGATGGTACAAATTGGGTAACAACCAAATAAACCTACATTACTCAGAATGGGGCTTCAGTCACTCTTGCCAGAGGTCTGAGTGAAGAACCAGGTCTTCAAGACTCTGTGAAATACTGGCAGGGTGGGGGTATTGCAGTTGCAGTATAGTTTCATAATCTGCTCTGGTGGATTGAAGAGTCCTTAAGAGCAGGTTGGAAGGACACGGGGAAGATAAGTCACATCAGAAAACTTCTGGTTAGATGATTATTGGATTTTCTCACTTGTTTACACTAACTTGTTCTCTTTGATTTTTATTTTGGTGTGTTTGGCTCTTTAAAGTGGTATACAGTGTTTAAGACAGGCAACTAGTTTGAGACAACCTAAACATCTCATTTTTCCTTTCTAGTAAAATCTAATTTTCAAAGATTCTCATTCTGTAGAAAAATCTTTACTTAATTGGAGTTTGATCAAGGATATTGTCTTGCAAGTTTCCTTTGTTGAGTGTTTATCACTGGGGCTTTCTGTGGGCTCATAGGATTTGATGAATGACATAATGCAACTTTTGAATTTTTAAAATTTTATATTTGTTGAGAAAGCACATTAAAGATAATGACATCAGTTAGTTTTGTTTTCCCGCAGCCTAGTTCTGCAAGCAGAATTTACAGTTAGCTAAAATTCCTGTGCTTGCTTCCTAGTGCACATACATGCACACCCCTACACCCTTTCCAGATCTGTTGTATTTGTCTTCTAGATCTTGTTCAGATGTATTGTAGCTCCATGTTGAAGAAGGCTTTATAATATACACACACACAAATGTGTGTGTGACCACACACGTAGACACACTCACACATACATATCAGTCTGAGACGTCATCACATTTAGAAAGCCTCTAGCTATATTTCTGTTTTCCTCAACCTGAGGCTCCACATCAGGAGAACTTCAGGTTGATGAAAGCTGATATATAGGTTCGGCTTACTAAAAGATAGTATCACATTCCTGGTGAATGGGCAGTTAGAAGTATGTCCTATGCCTTATCCTGCTTTCTTACATGAGAACATCAGGACAGCCATCCCATTCCAGCATTTTGTTTTTCAGAGTGACTAGCCAGATGCTTGAAAGTAAGGTGGAGATGTATCGTCTTCTACTGTTGTTTCTTTGCAAGTCATATAGTGAGACATTCCCTCCAACCCAGGGATAACATGGAATGCCAAGGCTAATAACCTTTGATAAACCTGTCATCCAGGAATTTATCCAATTTCCTTAAAGCCATCCAAATTAGCAGCTATCAACATGACTTGTGGTAATGAATTCACCAGGTTCATTATGAAGAGATGCTTTCTTTTTGTTTTGAATCTCCTTCCAGTCAGCTTCATTGAATGATCCTGGTTCTAGAGTTTCGTGAGGGAGAAAAATATCTCCCTGTCCACTTTCTCCATGGCATAAATGATTGTATACACCACAGTCATGTCCCTTCTCAGCTGTCTTCTTTCCAAGCTAAAAGTCCCAAACATTCTAGCATTTTCTCATAGGGAAGGTGGTTGAGCCCCCTGATCATTTTGGGTTCCCTCTTTTCTTCTTTTTCCATCTCCATTATACTCTTCTTTAAACATGGTGACAGAACTCTGTACAGTGTTTCAGACATGGATCTATTATACATTTGTATAAAGAGATTACAGTGCTGGTTGCTTTATTATTTAAACTTTCCCTAATTATCCCTAGCATGAAGTTTGCCTTTTCATAGCTGATGCACACTGAGTCAGCATTTTAATTGTGACTTCAAGATTTTTTTCTTGGTTAGTTACAAACAGCTCAGACCTCATCACATATATGCAAAGTTTTTTTCCCCAGTGTATATCACTTTACATTTATTTAAACAGAAACATATTTGCCATTTAGATGACGATTCAGACAGTTCAAAGAACTCTTCATAGTCATTCTTAGTTTTAGCACCCTGAGTAGATTAGGATAATCTACAAACGGATCACAGTTTACACCTAAGTCAAGATCACATATGAACAAGTTAAAAAGCATTAGTAGTCCCAAACAAGATCCCTGAAGGTCTCCACTTTTTATTATCCCTCCACTGAGAAAATTGCCCATTATTCCTATACTTTCCTTTCTTTTACCAAGTAGCAATTCATAAAATGACAGTTCTTCTTATTCCATGACTGCTAAGTTTACTCAAAAGCCTTTGATGAAGAATTTTGTCAAAAGTTTGTCAAAAATCCAAATATATACTGTACTATCAATGGGGTCACCTCCATACACATGCCCATTTACACTAAAAAAAAAAAAAAAATCTAGCAGCTTGGGGAGACAGGATTATTTTGTCATCTTAATGTTGATTTTCCTTCAACTTTTCCTCCATGTGCTTAGATAATAATTTCCCAGTTCTCCTTTGGATCCCTTTTTAAAAATTGATGCCACAATGGATACTTTCCAGTCCTCTAGCAAGGAGCCTGATTGAGGGACAAATTTGCTAAGAGAGCAGTAATTTCACATTTGAGTTCTTTAAGAACTCTTGGATAGATGCCATGAGGACCCAGTGATTCAAACAAATACATGACTGAATGGGGCAACTTCCGCGTCAACTTCAGAGTCATTGCATCATATCAATTAGTTGTTTTTTCTGTTACAATATTCATTCTTCTAATGCAAGCAGTACTAAATTATTTAGAAAACATCAGGAATCAGAGTAACTAAGTTACCATCAAAATTTATGGTATAATGGATTTGGCATAATATAGATAAATTGTTCTGTAGCCAAAGGAACAAAGCATTAGAGAGCATGGTCCTGTGATTTTGGCACAACATTAGCTCTGCTTAGAAGTGTTCTTCATGCATTGAAAGAATATGAGAGGAGAGAGAGGGGCCATGCTGACTAGTTTCATCCCTGATATTGATCCTCCTTGTGGCCTTCATATCTGCAGTAGAAATCTTTGCAGTGAAGCAGTCTTCTGTGCAGAAATGTGAATTCTAGATGTGGATGGCAGGGATATGATTTGTTGCTTTTGAAGTTGAGGGTGGTTCTAGTTTGGTTAGTTCTTCTTCCATATCCATAGTCCTTTTCCCACACCCATAGGGTTATGTTGAATAGGGTTAATGTGTGTTATTTGTTATGCATTTTTGTGTACATGTGCCATAATTCCTTGGATATCACTGATGATTCATTATTTAACATCTTTATTGTTGCTTGTTATTATTCTTATTCCAATTAATATCCTAAATTGACATATTTACCCAAAGGTTTTCATTTACAACAATCAAATGATGCACAAACTTTAAAATATAAGAACATCAAAACAATACATTAAAATCATTTTGACTGAAGAACTTCCATTGATCTTACATTTTGATAGCATTTAATATGTCTTTTTTCTTCCCTTCTAGTTTCGTGCTAGCTTTCATTTTGCTAAGAACCAAGAAAACTAGTCATTGGAACTTGACTTCTGAGTTTTTAAATCTATTTAAAAGTGTGTTTTGAGTATTATTTCTTTGAAGTTGAAAGGTTGATTGACTGTTCTTTTCTTCATTTTGTCCTTAGGGGCTGTGATTGGAGATGGACAGTCTGCTGTGGCCAGTAATATTGCGAACACCACATACCGGCTTCAGTGGTGGGATTTCACTAAATTCGACTTACCAGAAATAAGCAATGGTAAGCTGGAGACAGAACTGCTACCTCCTGAAGTTAAAAACAACTAGTGTTGTTTGCAGGAGGAGAAGGTTGTTGTTTTATAAAGGAGAAGCTAATTGAAGCTGATATATATAATTTCCAACCTTTTTAACTGTAATTTTTAAAAATTAGGTTATTTGGGCTTTCAGTAACTTCCAATTGCTTCCAAAAAAAGCAAAGTTTTGGTTTTAAAAATGCTGAAATGAAAGGTATATCTTGGAAAAGTATGGCTATCACTTTTCAGATATTACACCAACCTTTCCCAATATGGTATTCTCCATGCCTTCTGGTTTATAATTAAGAAATTCTGAGCCAAAGTGGCCATAGCATGTTAAGTCCAATGTGTCTAAAGAGCACCACATTGGGAAAGCTTGACTGATACAGTGCCACTTTTCACTATACAACAGTTAGTACTTCTCACTTTAGAATCCTCTCTGCATCATACTTTCTGCTTCCTCAGTGCAGAATCTTCCCAGTGATCCTCTTGATTTGAGATTGGAAAGTCATTCCTTGCTTGCCATTATAATAGAGTCAGTGAGTAGGGGTTTTCTCACCCTATAAGGAAGACAGAGTCTCAGTGTGCGGTTAGCAGTACATGAAAAACCTTAGTTTCAATAAGATTTATCTTGCCTCTCATTGGTTGCAGCTGTGGGCATAGTTTGAGAGCCTAGACTGGGAAACCCTGGCACAATTTGCATGAAGTTTTATTATATAACCTATCTTGTGGTGTGACCCTGGAGATTAATGGCATGCCAGACAAAAGAGTCCAATTCCTAGATTTCCTAGGATAATTCACCACAAACATTATACATGGTTGGAAGAGAATATGATTAGAATATGCCACTAGGTGTTGATTTCCATCTCTTCTGATGTTTTAACACCGCAGAGTATTAATTAACCAGAAACCTAATATTCCTCAGTAAGATGTATTTACAGTAATTAATCAGGACCAACTGAGTTCTTGCTGAAAGTAGGCTAAGCACTGTTTAAGGAAGGTTGATTGGAGTTTCTGATAGAAGTACTAATAAACATTTTAAATATTGGTTTTGTATAATTTGGATTAAATGATTATTCAGCCCTAGATTTCATCCACAAACAGCATTTGAGATAAAAACTAGCTTTGGAGTGGTTTTCAAATTGAGTAGACAAGCTCTCCCTTTTTTGTATAATAAAATGTAAGGAAACGCTCCATTATCTTTGCTGTTCCATTTTTACATAATTTGCATGAACATGCAAAGACATAAACTCACTTAAACAAAGTTCCAAGTATTTATTTAATGCAGTGGCTCTTAAATATTTTGGTCTCAGGACCCCTTTACATTGTTTAAAAATGATTGAGGACCCCAAAGAGCTTTGGTTTATGTGGGTTGTATCTATCAATATTTACTATATTAGAAATTGAAATTGAAAATTTTTAAAATACAGTGGTACCTCGGGTTACGAACGCCCCTCCTTACGAATTTTTCGTGATACGATCAGCTCCGGCCCCAAAAATTTACCTCACCGTGCAACCTCCTCCTCGAGCTACAACCGAATCCGCGGCCATTTGCCCTGCTGCCACGTGGTCGCGGCTTCCTGTGGGCGAGATCACAGTAGCAAGGAGACGTTCGGTGAGGCTTGTGGTGTGTTTTGGGGCGTTTGGAAGGTTTTTGGTGTGCTTGTCAGCATGGCTCCAAAGAAAATGCAGAGCAGGCTTGGCAAGAATAAGGCTTTAAAGAAAAAAGTGGGGAAATTTGCCTTGTGGTGCGACCAAATTCGGAGGGCGGATTAGCCGTATTTACATTGAACTTTATGGGGAAATTTGCCTTGCGGTGCGACCAAATTCAGAGGGCGGAACAGATTAACCGTATTTACATTGAACCTTATGGGAAAATTTGCCTCGCGGTGCGACCAAATCGAGTTGCGATCAGAGTCACGGAACGGATTAAGTTCGTAACACGAGGTACCACTGTATTTATTTATTTGACTTAGTGGACCCTCTGAAAGGG
This sequence comes from Liasis olivaceus, assembly GCA_030867105.1. Taxonomy (NCBI): domain Eukaryota; kingdom Metazoa; phylum Chordata; class Lepidosauria; order Squamata; family Pythonidae; genus Liasis; species Liasis olivaceus. The sequence goes on from CM061349.1 coordinate 70,256,927, forward strand.
TCTCAGGGACCCCCAGGTGTCCCCAGGCCACATTTTGAAAACCACTGATTTAATTACTTGTTCTGCAGGAGATCTTTGCAAAGACTACAGCATTTTGGCCATATGTTTGTATGTGTTTTAAAATGTATGTATGTTTGTATGTATGTATGTATGTAAGCATGATTGATACTGAGGTTTTTTTCCTTTGTAGTACTAGCCAAACCTGGATAATATTCTCTTCAATCCAACTTTTGTTAGTGAGGAAATGCCATCTGTATAGAATAAAAATTTTTAAGACCTAATGAAAACAGGAGAAAACTCCTCAGTGGACAACAGGAAACCATATAATTAATATATAAATTAAAGATTTAGGGTGCCAGAAGTTATCTTTGTTCCATCAAATTGGGATATTGTGAAGCTAGGGAAAAAAATCTGTATCTTTATTTTTATAGAATATTTCAGGAGAATTGTTGGATGAGAAATAAGAGAAGCTTATTTACGTTAGTTGCCATTGGTCCCATAATCTTCCACTATGCAAGTCAAAAACAGCTTCAGAATTGATGGATGCCATACATACATTATTTGCGGGGCTCCTCAAACCATCTAGAATAAGATGGAACAAAACTAGACAGTAATCAAGGGTACCGTATCTGTTTCTAAAGCCTGTTTGCCCCCCCACCCCAACTTCTCCAGCAACAGACAAGAATATGTCTTGGCTGTGACATCAGATAAGAAATAATTATTTGCATATTGTTTGCCACCTTTTCTGTAAACAGGAATGTCAAGGTCCAAGTCCAATGGTGGTATATGCAGTCATACATTCAAACAATTCAGCAAGATATGGTGACCCCCATTTGCAAAGTACTTGAATTCTTCAGCAGGCATATATCTTTCCCTGTGGCTTATTTAGAATGTGGAGCAACATTAATTTCAGTACTTTATTTGTAACACATTGTCATGAAGCAAGAACTTCCCATTCTGCAGTAAAGGAATTTTGATGAAAGTTGAGATCTTCCAGATGAACACTAATTTTGTTTCTAAAACATAGTGCCCCATCATTAGCAGAAATTTGGGGTTCAGATAGGGTTTGGACTTTCCTAATCCTGTGAGTCAAGTAAAACTGAGTGTTTTTTCTCTCCATCATAGCTAAGCTTGTTCTTTGGTACTTGGCAAATTTCTTTTCTTTCACCTTAAAGGTGTTTGAATCAAAGTGATGATAAGATGTTTAAAGACCTGTCATATTAGGCTGCCCAGCTCAATGGCTGTGGAGTGGCCCACAATCCTTGAATGCTTGATTTTGCATTCTTCTAGGCATAACCCCTCCATATTACCAATGGCTGCAAATGGAGAAGCTGCAGGGCAAAAGTGATAGGAAGGTGATCACTTTAATTGTGGTTTCAACCTTACAAGTAGCCACTTACTGCATTAAGGAGGGGAGAGGCTGATGTAATCAACTGTACTAGCCTTCTGCTTGTTATCAAGTTGCATATTCCATTAGTTTGCTCCTTTTTTATACCATGGACATTAAAAAGATGGATCTTCCTGCTTTATTTCTTGTCCTGTGATGACTACAAGTAGGGGCTCTAATAACTTTATATGTTTATAAATTTATTGCTCTGATACTCACTTGTATGGAGCCAACCCTAGCATTAAAATCTCTACAAATTTTACATACTGAATTAGGATTTTTTTTGTCATATGTACCACAAATCGTATAAACTGATTAGGAATTCTTTGGCACATCTATCCATCACAACAGTCTATTTACCCAAAATATTTGGGTAATATATTAATCTCTATATTTCACCTAACAGTGTTTCAGAGCTAGAAGGAAGAATATAGAGGTTAATGCAAATTAAAAGATGTAAGGACAAATCATGGTTTTGAGTTTTTTGGATTGAGTTGCAGACTAGAGATGATATACTGAAGACTCTAATGTTCAGATCAAGTGATAGTGAAAATAACAATATCATCCTTAGTCAATTTTTCCTCACCACTTTCCTCACAGATGTAACTAGTAAATGAACTCTTTGGAAATATAATGTCTTTTCTTTAGCCCAAATCTCTTTCAAGTAGATAATATAAAGTGCCTGCAGGTAAGTATAATACTCCTGGTCATAAAACTGATTATCCCAACTTAAAACATTCCCTGACTTGACTTTCAGTGATCATTTGCCTTCACCTATGTGACCCTCCACAGCAGTACAAATTCTATCATTGCCCAGCTATATTTGAACCAAAGAAAAAATATCCTTAGGGACATTCAGTTGGTCATGAGGGTCTGCTAACTTGATCTAGCAGAGAAAAACTATCCATTTATCCTTAGTCCAGTGTTTACAGGAAGGCTTAATAAAATTGTATTCTTTTGGCACAAGATTTAACTCTTGCTTTGTTGCCAATTTAGAGAGTGAGGCCATAACTAAAATATATTCTATTGGATTGAGAGATCCAATGCAATCTCTTGCAATGCTTTAAACCTGGTAATATTTTTTGTTCAGAATTGGTCATAGCCATGTAAGATTTGAGAAAATCTGCTGCTTCTGGGAAGAAGATAGCAAAGTCAGTTTGAGTTTGAGCTTCCATGAGAACATCTTTCCAAGCAATGTCTCTTCATGCTGTTTTGATAATAGAAGGTTTGACAGCCAACTTTTAAAAAACCTTCTCTTGTAAAAACATACTTATTTCTCTCTTAATAAAAGGAAAGGGGCTTTTTTCTTAGTTAAAAGGTTAGTAAAGCCAGGTAACCTGGGATTATATTAAAAAGCTATTGATACAGCATTATGTTTGATCTCCAGTTGTGTTAAAATGTGTTCCAGCTTAAGCCAGTAGAAAAAAACCTGATTGTATATATGCCTTCATAGTTTTATCTATCAGTTGGTAGCAGTAATCTGTATCATTTAACTCAGAAATATTGGATGTCTCTTTATAATCTGTATTGGTAACAGACAATTTGGATCCAGAACATTTAGAACTGCCATCTTTTTTAATATCAGGATCCTGACAGTAAGCCTATTAAAAGCGGAAACTGCAAATTCTGTGTCAGATGTTGCTGTCCTATATAGGAAAGAAGAAAATATTTTCTGCTCTGCCTGAAAACTAGGTAAAAGATGAACCCTCAGTAATGAAGCTACTATAAGAGTCCTAAGATATGAAGTATAAATAGAAGTAAAATACAGTGTTTAAGAATTTCCTAAAGACAGGAAAGTTTAGAGCACCCTTAAATATTGAATCAATTAATTCTACATGATCCTGAAAGTTCTTAATGTTATTCCCAGGGCAATGTAGATTTATTTATTCATTCATTCTATTTATATAGCCACCCATCTCACATATGTGACTCTGGGCAGCTCACAACCGTTAAAAACAACACCAAGAACAATATTTTTTTTCTTCTTAACGTTTTTCCTGCAGATGCAGGATCCACTTTTTTCCCCCGGATCAACCAAATGTTCATCTGTTGGTTGTGACAGGAATTGACCACCCGGCTTGTCGCCTGAGCCTGATGTTGTGGGCTCAGAGAGAGTCACCGAGCCAGCTTTCATGCCTAAGGCAGGACTAGAACTCACAGTTTCCTGGTTTCTAACCTGGAGCCTTAACCAGTAGACCAACTGGCTCTCACCAAGAACAATAAAATACAAATGAAAATTTGTAAGAGAATCTTTGACAAATCGACAAATGACTATGACAGCTGCTTATAGGGTCTGACTCAAACTGACCATTTTTTTTATATAGCACTAAGCAAAAAATACTGGCATAATAACTAAAGGAATATGTATGATGACTGAGAATTGACTTACAAACGTGGTTTGTTTGCAAGCATTCAGTCATAAGTCCTAGTTCAGATGCTATAAGTTATTAAGTATTAATATTGGCTAACAAAAAAGAACCAAAGTCAAATGCATACATACTACATGTATAATCTGATTTATTAAACCAGGTTTTGGAGTTTAACATACTGCTTCCCAAATGTATATAACATATACATTATTTGACAATTGTAATGATGTGTTTAAACACAATTACAAAATTCTATTAAAAAAGATAACCATTTGTTTTTTGTGGATAATCTTATTTCTTTATTACTAGGGCACACTTTTTTTAAAAAAAGTGTAATTCATATTGGAGTCAAATAGTAGACTAGGAGATTGGTATTACTACAACCTTGTATCTTTTCCCTTTCACACATATCTGTAAATCTCTGTAAAGCTTAATTGATTCGTACAGAAATGCCATACAGTTATTGCTTTCTTTGTCAGCCTATACATAGTTTTAAGAGTCAAGTACATTACAACAGCTTCCTCCTTCATTTAGAACTTAATTAACAAGGCTTTCTTTTAAACAACAGCAACAAAAAAGATTGCTTAATGAACTGCTGAAATGCTTAAGATTCCTTAAATATCTGGATTGCCAGAATGGTTTCACAATGTCTAGTATGGCAGTAGAGTAAAAAAATAAAAGAAAATAAGATTGGCTTTTGAAGAGACCATCATAAAAGCGGTATCAACTGATATTAGTTCCTAATATCAGCTAAACTGAGTATTTTTGGAATGGAATTTTCTGAATACTATCTTTAGACTTTTTAGACATATCTAGTCGGTCACTTTGGGAAGTAGAACAATTAACTAATTGAATCTCCTGTTTGATCCAGCGATATGCTTGTATAATCTTCCAGCAGTATACTCAGGGTAGGGAGTAGGGAAAAGGTAGAGAAAGCAAGCAAGCATTGGACTTGCGAAGCAGAAGTCCCAACCTGTAGAGTTGTGTGCTTTTAAGATCTTTTTGATTGATCACTTTAAATGACTCACATTCTGTGCCTTAACAAATACTTTTCCTAGAACCATTAAAAAAAAAATCCATAGTGGAGCAGTCCAAAGGTCTGTCTAGCCAAGCTTGCTTCCATTGCAGCTAGTTAGATTCTGAAGATAAACCCACAGCCAGGGCATATGCATTAATTTCTCTCTCTTTAAGTCAGAATAAATGCAGACAAATCCCCCAAGCTAATCAGCCCTAGATTTAATCTTATTGTTGTTACTATTATTAGATTTTTTTATAGATAGATAGATAGATAAAAAAGTCAAGGCAACAAACATACCTAATGCTCCTGCCTCCTTTTTTCCCCATAACAATAACCCTGTGAAGTGGGCTGGGCTGAGAGAGAGTGACTGGCCCAAAGTCACCCAGCTGGCTTTCATGCCTAAGGTAGGAAGGGAGAATATACTAGATATTTTTGCTGTTAATATGTTGGTTACTCCTGAGGAGGATCACATGTTATGCATAGCTGGGATCAGTTGTCATAGGCATTCTCAGAAAACCTTTAATATGACACTGTTTTTTTAAGGAAACATTTTATTTCATAATTACAACAAAAGTATGAAGTGCTAGTATGTAGATTCAGTTTAGTGAACTGTTACAAGATTATGGCAATAATTTTATTTAAAAATTAATATGTGTCAAAGTAGCATAATAGGCTAGAAGAATCATCTGCTAGATGCAAATGCTGATATGAGCTAATAACAACTACTGGATTCATCCTTTCTGAATCTAGGAAAGCTGTATTTAAAAACGAAGAGTACGTTGAAGATTGATTTGGGCATAAACTTTAGACCATTTGAAACCTTGAGCAGAAGTTGCAAATACAAGCTGGGAAGAAGGAAAGCTAACTTGGCAATTTAAATGAAATACTCCATTGCAGATCAATTAATTTTTATGTTTATTGTGAGCCATCAATAACATTGAAAGTAATTACAGAATAAGGCAAAAAAAGTTTTCAGTTTGTTGTTTTAAGAAACAAGTCCTAGAATGAGTATTTGCTTAAAGGAAGTGAATAAATTATAACACAGTCTCAGTCTTTTTATTTTACTCTTGCTGGCCTTCATTTTAAAACAATTTAAAATTACAAAAACAATATTTATTGTGTTTTCAGCCATACTGAAATGATTCCATACTGATTGTGGAATTAGCAGTATAAAAAAACCAAGATAGGGCAGAAAAAGCCATTTTATGACCAAAGTTTATCAGTTTTTCCTTGGAATACACTGTGTGTGTGTATGTGAATGTGTGTCTATAAAAATCCCCTCTTACCCCTATGGGTGGTATGTGTCTTCCTCAATCTGGGGTCTTCTGCCAGAGGCTGGGGAGTTTGAGGGTTCTGCACAGTATCTTAGCTGTTCCTAGCACTTCCCTCTTCTGGACAGAAAGCTCTGATATTGTTCCTGGGATCTGTTGGAGCCACTCTCTCAGCTTAGGAGTCACAGCCCTGAGTGCTCCTACCACTGCTGGGACCACTTTGGCCTTTAGTTTCCACATCCTCTCTAGTTCCTCCTAATGGCCCTGGCACTTCTCCAGCTTCTCATACTCCTTCCTGTTGTTGCTGTCACTTGACACCCCTACATCTATCACCACCACTGTCTTCTGGTCCTTGTCTACTATCCACAATATCTGGCTAGTTCCTGCCTGTCCATCTGGATCTGGAAGTCCCACAGGATCTTAGCCCTGTTATTCTCCATTACTTTCTGTGGAATCTCCCATCTGGACTTGGGAGGGTCTAGTCCATACACTGTGCAGATGTTCCTGTACACAATGCCAGCTACTTGGTTGTGCTGTTCAGTGTATGCTGTTCCTGTCTGCATCTTACACCCTGCCACTATGTGTTGGACTGTCTCTGAGGCCTTTCTACACAGTCTGCACCTTGGGTCCTGTCTAGTATGGTAGACCCTTGCTTCTATGGATCTGGTGCTTAGTGCCTGTTCTTGTGCTGCTATGATCAGTGCCTCAGTGCTGTCTTTGAGTCCAGCCCTTTTCAGCCACTGGTAGGATTTCTCAGTGTCAGCCACCTCAGCTATCTGTCAATGGTACATCCCATGAGGGTCTTGTCTTGCCATGGCAGTTCCTCTGCTTGAACTTCCTCCCATGTCTGTTGCTGCTTCAGGCATTCTTTCAGCAACTCATCTTTGGGTGCCATCTTACTGATGTGCTTCTGGATGCTCTGAGTTTCATCCAGGACAGTGGCTTTGACACCAGGCCCTGCTTGTCCTCTTTCCAGCTGGTGTACCGTCTCTAGGGTGGAAACCTCCATACATTGTGAGGAGCTTCCAGGTCTTCACATTGGCAGCCTCCATGTACTCCTTTGGCCAGCTCACTATGCTGGCAGGGTATCTTATGATTGGCGGGCAGGCATGTTGATGGCATGGATCTTGTTCTTTCCATTGAACTGGTTCTTCAGGACCTGTCTTATCCTTTGATGGTTCTTGGATGTTGCTGTCTTCCTTGCCTCCTCATCGTGGTTCTCATGTGACTGTGGGATACCAAGGTATTTGTAGGTGGTCTGTATGTCTGCTATGTGGCCCGCTGGTAGTTCCGCCTCATCAGTCTTAACTACCTTCCCTCTCTTTACTACTGTCCAGCCACATTTCTCCAGTCCGAATGACATCACAGTGTCCTCACTGTAGATCCGTATTAGGTGGATCAGTGAGTTGATGTCTTGTTCACTCTTAGCTATACAGCTTGATGTCATTCCATGTAGAGGAGGTGGCTGACGGTAGTTCCACTCCTGAACTTGTATCCATATCCAGTCCTTATGATTATCTGGCTGAGGGGGTTCCCACAGCCCCCTCAGAAGAGTTGGTTACTGGCTTAATTCAGAATAGGTACATGGATACTTTCTCCTTACTTGCATGAGACAGATGAAATAAAAGACTTATTGATTCTAGAAAGGTTTTCAGGTATTTTGAAAAAATTGTGCGTGGTGGGAAGAGCATTACTAGTTGTGGAATCTGGATTTTGATTGTAATTCCATTTAAGTAAATACCCATAAATTTAACATGGCTTTGATCTGAAGTGTTATAATATTTGCTGTCTGCATTGTCACCTTCTCCAGATTATAGATCTGATGAGGATCATATTACATGTGGCTATACATACATTTGGATGTATGAGGTAAAAATTTATCAGTAGTAGTTTACAACCATCATTTGACAGCTAGTCAGAAATCTTGTCACCATGTTATCATAGGTCAACTGTTAATAATAATTGTGATTATGTAAATACTCCTTTTGCATGCTCCTCAATAGGGAATGAGGTGCATAACAATAAACCACCAATAAAAAAAAGTGAGTTGTTAAAAATAATCAGTGTTGTTGCTATTGCTAATTTCTGTGTTACCTCAGGGAACTAAGTGTATCTTTCACTGACAATTCTGGACCTCCTTCAGTATTGTGCATAAATGTTTGATAAAAGAGAATTAGAACTGAATGGTGGTTCTATTGCAGCAGTTTTCCTGTTGTAGAAAATTCTTTATTGTCAAAACTCATGTTAGCAAATATTATACAGGTAGTCCTCATTTAATGTCCACTTGTTCAACCATTTGAAGTTACAACAGTGCTGAACGAGGGGTACTTAGAATGGGTCCTCATAGTTATGGCCATTGCAGCATCCCCATGGTCACAATTTGGGTGCTAGGCAACTGGCTTGCAATTACAACAATGCAGCATCCCACAGTCACATGATTGCCATTAGCAACCTTCACTGCCGGCTTCCAACAAGCAAAGTCAATGGGAAGCCAACAGAACGTTGCAAATGGTGATCACATGACCATGGGATGTTGTGACTGTGTGGGATTCGCCTAATGACGGCAACTGGGATTGCTGGAACTGGCATCATAAGTCGGCGTGGTCATGTGACATTGTGCCTTACGACTGCATTGCTTAGTGACAGAATTCCTGGTCCCAATTACTGTTGGTAAGCGAGGGCTACCTGTAATAATTCACAATCTTAATTTACCTAGCTAGAACATTGTGTCATTTACAGGCCTCTGATCATTGTAAACTTGAAACTAAAGTCTGTAGTGTGATGATCAAACAAATGTGGTGCTGTGTAAGTAACAGCAAAGGTAGTGAATGTTTGGAAAATTAAATTGGCAGAGTAGAGTGCTTGCAGATAAATTGTGAGTAACATGAGAAGCCAGTTTAATTGAGACAAAATCATATACTGAAATAGGATTGGTAAGTGTGGTGAGGACATAGAGAAACTCAGCTGATAAACATTTTAGGAAGTGGAAGTGGGAATTAAGGGGCAAGTAGGGTAGATTGCTGACAAAGGGAACAACATCATCAGTGAATTTGAGTACCAAACTATGAGGTAAAAAGCATAGGTCTAAGGAAAAGATAGGAAGAAAAGAGAAGTAGAAGGTACAGAAAAAGCAGTAGAGAAAGCCAAGCAGCATAAAAAGAGGTTGCTCTATATGATTAGCATGAAAGAAGTGAGAAGAAGAAAAAAACTTTAGGAAATAAAGAATTCTGACTGGGAGCCCAAGGAGCCAAAATAAAGGAAGACTGGTTAGACAAGAGAATTAAAAACAGGATGCTAAGAAAACAATGGGTAGGTACACAGATCTAAATTATCTCCTGATTTGAGGGCATTTGATTTGTTTTTTTGACTTAGCAGAACATTTGAACCCACCAAGTGTCATTCATCCTCATTTGTAAATCAGACTAGTATGGTTTATTTGATAAACCATGGTTAAAATATCTTGGCTCACTGCAACTTATGAATTCATCACTGAATATTGGAGCCATGTTATGAATAATCAAGGTCCCATAAGTTGGGCAGGGGCTACCTTCAGACAGTATCTAAAAACAGGAGTCTCTGGATTGTTAACAGGAAATTGGACATGTGAGATTGCTTTCAAAGCAGTTGGACTGTGTGCCAGATAACAAAAGGATGAATATGATTGCCAGAGCTTTCTTGCGGAAATGGTATGTATCTTGAAGGGATGAATGGAAAGAGAAATTCCTGCAACTGTAGCCTACTCTAATAGTTTAGCACTATGATGGGAGAAAAACTATATTAATACTGTGTAAGATCCATGTTCATTAATATGTTTAGTTATTTATTATGTTAAGCCCAGTTCTTCAAAACAGGGATTTGTGGACTTCTATAACATTTGTTGCAGATATCCTCAGATGCTCATATCCTAGAATTTGCCATCAGCTGGTGATATTCCATTTCATAAATACAGAGCATTGCTGTAGCAGTGCAAAAGCCATCTTAGTTCTAAGCTGCTTGAACTTTACTCCTCCTGTTCTTGGAAATTTAAAGAATTAACAGTACATTGACCAAACCTTGAAGATAAAAAATAATAGATTTATACAGAAATGAAGAAAAAAGAATTAAGGAATATATGTAAATTCATTTGACATCTTAAGGGGAAAAAAGTTTTACTCATCTGAATTCTGCATTTCTGGCCAACAGCACATTTATATAGATAACAAGTAATCTATTAGAATTAGTTTAGTGATACAGAAAAAAATATGCAGTCCTTAAATGATTCAAGATTTTGCTGTTGTTCTGAATTAAATTCTAGACTCTTCTCTTTTTTTCTCCCTGTGCAGCATCTGTGAATGTGCTTGTTCAAAATTGCAAGATATACAATGATGCCAGCTGTGATATTTCTGCAGATGGGCAGCTTTTGGCAGCCTTCATTCCTAGCAGTCAGCGGGGATTTCCTGATGAGGGGATACTGGCAGTCTATTCCCTTGCACCGCACAATTTGGGTGAAATGCTGTACACAAAGCGATTTGGTAAGAGATTATGTATCAAAGGTTCAGGGAAGCTGTCAAGACCTTTAACAGTATCTTAGTACTTTTTTTTTTTCCTGACATCAAACTGATATAGGTAATAGTTGCAAGGAAAAAGTAATCCCAATTGTAAACCGATTTGGTAGCAAGAGAGTGGTGAAATAAGAATATATACCATGTGATGTCCTATGATGTATTTGCTTAACTAAATATGGTCATGAAATTTTGCTACTGCTGTTACTTGACTAAGATGATTATAAGCAAAATATCTTTTTTAGAGATTAATAGCTGTGAATAAGTTTACGACACTCTACATAAGGAAAATGGAGAAGGAAGGAAGGAGGATCAGAGGCATAAAATGGATTCCTTAATTAAGACATTTAATGTGTTTTGTTTCTTCCCTAGGTCCTAATGCCATTTCTGTGAGCTTGTCCCCAATGGGCAGGTATGTCATGGTAGGACTGGCATCTCGTCGCATCTTGTTGCACCCGTCTACAGAACATATGGTGGCTCAGGTTTTCAGGCTTCAGCAACCACATGGAGGAGAAACTTCAATGAGGGTAAGTGGTATTATCTGCTTTTTGTTTAGTTACCTCTATATGTTTACTTAGAAACAGTATTGGTATATTAATGAGGCATAATTCTTTAAGGAGGGTGCAGAAGGCAGGTGTCTTGCTTTTTCATTATGCTTGCTTTTCGCTGTCCTTGATTTTTGGGGCATTATTTAGAAAAAATAGACAGGTAGCAGGAATGACTACGGAGATATTATTAGTGGCAGAAATAGTATGAAAATGAGATATTACAACCAGATGAATGTTTAATGGAGTATTTTGTTTATTAGAAGTATGTCTCTCTATATTGGTGGGTCAGTGTGATCTAAATAGAGGTAAATAAAGAGCAAGAATCCAATTCAAACAGGATTACTTGGTTATCTTGACAATAACATTTGGCAGTTATTCACTTGGCATTCGTTATCCTTCTGTAAAATGAAGATGTTAGTGTTCGGAAATGAAGTGCTTTTTCAGAAGATAGTGTTTCCCCGGTAAACTTTAATTACATGGTATTATTTGCTTTCAAATCCTATCTTTCTTAAAAGTTTTTATTATTGGAGAATCAATAAGTGGATTGTGTGCCCTTTGGTTCATATTTTTGTATAATTGATCCTTGCTCTGTGCTCTTAAGATAAAGGAAACTGTAAATATTAAGCTAAAGTTCTTGTCCAAGCAGATAATTTATTTAATTGGAAATTGCCCCAAATCTTATTTAATGCTGTTCTGAATGAAGTTTCTTATTTTATTTGTGCATTTTATAATTCCATTCTTTTTTGGGCCTTGATAATTTTATCAAATAGCTTCTGAAGAATAATGGCACATTAAATCTTCTATACATGCAAATGATATTGTTAAATTGTTAGCAAAATCAATTACAATTTATGTGTTATTGCTTCTCAGTATTAAATAATTCTCAATATTAAATAATGAACTTGTTTAATGTGCTTGATTTTTTTGGAACTGTGGAAGCCTACAAGGGATTTCATAGCAGAGTTAGAATATACAGCTTCTATCATCTTGATGGCAACATTAGACTTTATAAGTTTTTGGGTGTTTTTGTAATAACAATATTAAAACAAAAACTTGCAGCTTTATTTTTTTGTCAGTTGAGGGTAATAAAACACTGAATCTCAACAGCCATAGCTCCATCTACTGATAAAACAACACTGTGTTTTGTTTTCAAAATGAGCTACAATTGGCAGCAAAAGCGAGAAAATAGAGAAAAACATTATTTGAAAGTGCAGAAAAATAGACATGAATCGGGAGTAAGGGGATACACTGCACAGCCAAAGAGGGTTAGAGAGAAACCAGAAACAGCGGAAGAAAAATGGTAAAAGATACAGAAAGAGGAAGGGCATTATGGAGAGTTAGGAGAAAAAGTGAACATATTGGGTTTGAATTGGAGGCAGCTTTGGTGAGAGAAACAGTGGGGAACTGTGGGGACACATTCAGCCTTCATCCTTATCCAAATGGGATTCCCTTTATATACAAAAATACTTTTATCCTTTCAATAAAAGTACCTCACAGAATTTTCATTCAGAAACAGTATATACCTGAAGGGGAAAAATGGGGGAAAGTGTTCATATTTTTCTTTACTTGTGGATTTAATCACTTATAATAATATTGATTTTAAATATAGTAATGTGTAACTCAATAAATTGTTATCCAGGTTGTCTGTTCAAAACTTCAAACTTATTTTTACTGAATTTTCATTGATTGGCCTTTTTCTAGCAATACCAACAGATAAGATATAGTAGAACTGTGGAAATATAGAACTTGAAAAGAAAACGGCATAAAATACAAAAAACAAATTAAAAGTACGGGTTAGTTTGAAATAAAGACAGGCCTCTCAGGGAAAGAACTCAGTGTTTGGAGTTTAGGGCTTAAACTTGAGGTATTGGTAGGAATGAAATATTTCTGGAAAAATATGGTTTTACTTTTTTCTGAGAAAGCCTGTTAATTGTATAAAAATAATGTAAAAATGATACATATTAACCTGATTTCAGTATCTGTTGATGATACTGAAAGCAAACAGAGGTGATTGAAAGCAAGGGCAGTGTTTCTTGTAGTGATCCTAACCAGTGAGAAATACAGTGAGGCAACAGATGACAGAAACAGCCTGTTCAGTATAATGTTTCTTGAATAGGGATATTTATTTTTTTGTCCTCTAACAATAGTTCTTGGAAAATTCCAAGAAAAAGGAAAGCCTTTAACTCTCCCCTCCTTTAATATCAGTCCTAGAGCTGTTCAGATTTTTATAGTGTTAAATGACGGGGACAAGGAGGAACCTGACTAGCAGCTGGACGCTTTGGAAAAAGTTCTAGAATTATAACTACAAGACTGATAAAACAAGAAGAAAGCATGCCCTTTCCACTTAGCATAATCTTCTGAACTTTTCATCTACTTTGACAGCAGTTGTTCCCACCATAAATTTAGTACTGCTGAGAACATAACAGCCTCTTCTGTTCTGGTTAACTCTCCTAGATTTCATTCTTTGTTCTATTATTAGACTGTAAACTGTTGGGAATGAAAAGAAATTAGTACCTTAGAACTGTTCACTTCATGATTTAACAGTGTCTGGAGGAGCCAGGCAAGGAACTCCTGTTTGTGACTATTCTTTAATTCTAGATATAACATTCCAATTTCCAGTTAATTAGATTTCATTAATCTTTATGTTTTCTTGGTAAATATTGATATGATTATTCCTTGTTTGGTGTATTTTGTAATAAAATGATATATATTTTATAATAATTTTAAGGATGGACAGGAGTAGTTTATAGTTATGTATTTGCCTCTAGAAGTCAAAATTGTTTTTGAAAATCTGTCTCCACATAGTATAAAATAATTATAGATGATTTGTGGGAAGGTTTTATAACCCGTAGATTAATTATTCAAATAAGTTGTATTTAGCTTAGACTTCCTTCTTAACCCATTTATTTTTAGCTTGTTTTATGATGAGCATAGCTCTTAATGTTATTGATCATTCTGAAGTCTCTTCATGGTTTTATATCTAAACAATAATCAGTTTGTTTCCCAGATTCAAGCCTATATCAGTTGACAAATATATCTGGAAGTTATGTTGCTCTTATCGTTCTATAAGTCTTACTGAACAAAATAACCAAGTGGAACTTGGTTCATTTAATATTATATGCACTTTGAATTCAAATCTTTCTATATAAGACAACATGGAAATGAGATTATTAATTAGACAGTTAGCCCTCCCCATGGCTCTTGTTTCCTAAACTGACGTGTGTATCAACTGTAATCTCCCTGGCCTTTATTGTATAGTTAATTAGCCCATTTAGAAACTTACATAGGTTTGATGTACCCCCATTATATGTCTTTCACATCAAACTAAGTATGAAACATCAATTTTATTTATTTATGTGTTTTCTCATTGCATTTATATTCTCTCTTCCTTTTAAAAACTCAAGGTAGCTCACATAGGGACACCTTTATTTTATTCTTACAGTTGCAATCTTGGAAGATAACTGCCTGAGAGAAAGTGTCTGATCCAGAGTCACCCACTGAGCATTATGATCCAGTGGCTTGAACATAGGTCTCCCTTACCCAGCCCAATCTCTAACCGATGCACTGCTCTGGCTTCCCTGTTATAAATGTTATCGGGTAGATTTCTGAGTTCATGCCAAAGACTGAAGATTTTCATTCGGCATTTCACCAGCTGAAGACCTAGGTCTTGACAGATGGACAGACAGGTTTCACCTATTCTTCTTTTTCTGTCTCAAGGTAGCCATGGTATGAAACTACAGGATTTTACTGGAGTTCAAAAAACTAAGTCACATGATTCTCTGCATTCTGAGTAGGATGAGGTTATACCCATCTTGTATATATGTCCATTCCCAAACCAGAAAAATGTTCATAATAAGCAGCAAAGTTATGTTCACTATTTAAAAGTTTGAGGAGTCTGTTTTCTTTCAGTGATATTCTATTCTCCTTCCCCTCCCCCCTTCCTAAATGATTAAATAATGTATTAAGTAAAGTTGGTAAGTAAAATTGGTATGAAATGCAAGGTCTCTGCTTGATTAGCCTGTAAATGTGTCAATTCTGGGCTAGTTAAATGGCTTCTTTAGATTTCATATGTCATACTTCCAAGTGTTCCTCCAAAGTTTTACTCTGCTTCATTAACCTTTCTTCTGTTCATTCCCTTCTGTAATCAGAGGTTTGACAAACAGGAACACAATAACATTGCACTTTGGTTTTAATGATATCCTTTCAGCTCAAAACTAAAAATCATATATAGCTTCTTAAATGACAAATTTCAGTGCAACCCTTATAAGTACTTAGTTTGTTTATTTTATGACAGTCACCAACAAGAAGTTAACAGCAGATGAAACACAATAAAACAGTACAGTTTACAGCAAGGTTATTGATGCAATCAGAGTGTGTCTGGTTTTAGAAACACTATGACAAAGTTTGGCCATATTCATAGAAACTAAATCATACTGCTGTGATAGTAGCAACTGCACACAGAATACCGTATTTTTCCGTCAATAAGACACCCCCATGTACAAGATGACCCCCACTTTTCCAACCCAAAATTAAGAAATCAATATTTTAAAGATAGTGCAGAACACATTTTTATTTAGTAATTAGTTAACATTTACCTGATACACTCGGTGGGAGGAGGTCCAAACCGTCTCCCTGCAGCTCTATTTCCATGCTGTTTTGCATAACTGATTACATTCAAGCACGAGTGAAACTGCCGATAGCTTGTCTCTGCAAACAGCCTTCCTCTAATTGGTTTGTTCAGCATCAGCTGACGTCAGTTACATAAGGCTCGTGATTGGAGGAAGTCTGTTTGGGAGACAAGCTATTTCACTCATGATTGGAGGCTAGCAATAGGAGGAAGCCTGCCTGCAGAAACAAAGTATGGGCAGTTTTGCAACCGCGCGGTTCTCTCCTCGGCTGACTTCCTTGAATAAGATGCCCTTCAATTTTTAGGGTAAGGATTTTAGAAAAAAGTATTGTCTTATAGTCGGAAAAATACGGTAAATAAGAATTGCCTAGATACATTGTAAATAGGGAGCTTTGCATTCTTATAAAAAAGGCAATATATTAGGACACTGGCTATGGATTCAATGAACAGTTCTCCACAAGGGCACAGTGTTAGCTCATAGGGATATCTGCCTTCAAGGAATGCTGTAGGGAGAACATTAAAACGTACTAAGGTTGGTGCTCTTCAGAGTTTAGGAGCAAATATATAGTGTAAATACTTTCTGGCCTAAAGAAAAGAGCCTGGCTGCTCAGAAAGACATTCCTGGGTAGGGCAGATTGATCCAGTTGGGCTTCCAGATCTTGGGTATATTGCTTAAGTGTGATGATTGCTCAGTCATAGCCCATAATTAAAAAGGTCTCCCTAGAGAAACTCAGTATTGCAGGTTTTGCAAAAATTGTCCTAATCCATATTGATTCACAATTGTTTGCAATACGGAAAAGCCCAGACATTCAGAAAAAAATGTAACTTTAACCAGTGTGCAATAATACAAATCCTTGTATCAGTTTCAACTTTAGTCAGCCCTGCCTCTCTTCTTAATACTGCCTTAGGAGTGCATGGAGTCACTTGAAACATAGCCCTTAGAAATTTGAGTTGAACCCTTTCCAGCAGGGCAGAAGAGCTTGAAGAGCAGCAAACAATAGTGGCATATGTGCTTTGGCCAAATAAAGTTTTAGTGCTGCGCGATATGCTGTGCCTCAGTGGGTGGAAAGATGATAAAGCTGCCACTGTTTTTCATGTGTTTTGGATTATGTAATTTTGATGTGTGTTGCACCTAGTAAAATTATGGAGTACTTCCTAAGAAAAATAATTGATCAGGGCATTTAGGGCTCATTTAATTTCACTTGATGTTTATGATAGAAGTACTGCATAAAATAGAGTTGCAAAATGCCTGTTGGCTAATTTTGGAGGTTGATTCTCTTTTTTTGGTTATTTTGACCATAAGAGAGTTCATATACAAATTAAACAACAAGGGAACCAAAATACACCTTTGTGTCATTCCTCTTTGGGTTGGAATCTCTTTAGTGAAATGGCCTTGCATACTGCAACAAACCTTTATTCTAGAATTTTCATAATTGTGTATTAACAACAGTAGCCATCTATATATGGAAGTATTTATGAGTTTATGAGTCTGGAAATGAAATCAAATGCAGACCTGAAGTCAGTGAATGCAGCATATAATGCAAGGCCTGGCTTAGGAAAATATATTTTAGCCAGATGTTGCAGTGTGAGGGTGTGGTCAAGAATAGTTCAGCTCTAAAACCTGCTTGCTCATCAGCCAAACATGCTATATATTGATCCAGTCAGACAATTTATTGTGTAGATGTTTAGTACAGAAGTTATTTATTATGCTTAAAAGACTGATGGGCTGATAGTTGGCAGGCAGTTCTTGACTACCCTTTTTATAAATGGGCATTATAATGGCTAAACCATAGTTGAACATTGTTGCTGCCTACTGCCCCACTTACCAGACAATTTTCCACATCTGTGAAGAAAGGTTCTACAGCAAATTGCTTTATAAAAGGAAGAAAAAGTTTTAAAAAAGAAACTCTTCACCTTTTACTTATGTATAGAAAAGAGCAGAGCAGGAAAGAATCGTTGTTGAATTAAAGCATTGAGGAAAGAGACAAATCATGAAGCTCAGTAGGAATACTTGTATTCTTCCTCTTAAGATTTTAGAGATATTTTTGCTTTGAAAGAGGTGCAGTAGTCCTTGGTTAACAACAGTAATTGGGAACGGGAACTCCGTTGCTAAGCAATGTGGTCATGAAGCACAATGTCACATGACTGTGTCGACTTATGATGGCAGTTATGGCAGTTACAGTTGAGGTCGTTAGGTGAATCCTGCATGGTAATTAGGCGCAATGTGAATCCTGCACGGTTAGGCACAACCTCCTGCCAGTTTCCCCATTGACTTTGGTTGTCGGAAGCCAGCAGTGAAGGTTGCAAACAGCAATCACATGTCCATTGGATGCTGTGACTGTCATAATTGCGGTCTGGTTGCCAAGTGCCTGAATCATGATCACATTACTGTGGGGACACTGCAGTGGCCACAACTTCAAGGACTGGCCATAAGTTTCCTCGTTTAGCGCTGTTGTAACTTCAAACAGTCGCTGAACGAATAGTCGTTAATTGCGGACTACTTGTATTGTCATCTATAAATGCCTTGGTCATGCACCTAGATCATACCACCCAGCTGGCTACAGGATCAAGTCAAATACAGCAGGTCTCAAATCACTAAGCAGGGTTGGACCTAATTAATACAGGAAGGACATCAAGAAATATCAGGAGTGGGAACTAACTTGGAAAATTGAAAAAACATCCCAGAAGAAGGCAGTGGCAAAACATTTCCATTTTGTTGCCAAGAAAACTACTTGAACTCACCAAGAGTTACACTATGTAGACTAAAGGAGACTTTATTTTCAATAGATCATATTAAAAACAAGCAATTTGGATTACTAAATTTATTTTCTCAGATATGAAAACTCTATCAGTTTTTACATTTCTCATTTTGTTTGGGTTGAATTCTCAATCTGGAAAAGATTTTTTCGAGAGAGTTGAATCTAACAAGAAGCATTCTGTGACATTACCGCAATGATATGTGGGAATTACTTTGGGAGACTGGACAACCAGCATGTAAGAGATTTCTCAGGCCCCAGAAGGAGAGGGGGTGCGAAAAGTGTTTCAGAAAGGACTGTCTCCTTTCCTCCTGCCTCCCAAGATCATTCCCACATACCATTACAATTACTGTATTTGTAAACTGAGAATATTTCCCATTACAGGCATGCTAACCAAATGAAGATTTGTGGAGTACATTGGGCTTGGAGTAAGGATGCGTACTGACTATAGGATTTAATTTAGGACTGATTCAGCTCAGAAAGCAGTATACAGTATAGAGATGGCCCTACTTAAGAAATTTGTACAATTTCAGAAGAAAATAAGAGTGATTCTTGGAAAAGAAAACATTCAACTTTTGGGGAGAGGATAATTTTATTTTTGTGATGGTTTTGGGTAGAAATTTGAATGAAAATTACATTTATCATATAAAATTTCCTAAGCAACATTTTGCAAAAAGTGAGAAGAATGTGTAGGGGAGAATAAGGAATTACTGTAAATGAAAATAATTCAAGAATGCTTGATGTTCTGTTCCAAAGTTGCAGAAAGTGTAGTAGGATGCCGTTGATTGGTGGATGTGGAGCAAACAGTGACGTAGGCAGAAGGAATTGAACATCCAGCAATGCTGGATCTTCCGGATCCCATAAACACACACGCGCGCGTGCACACACACACACACACACAAAGTCCAGCCTCCCTCTCCAGTTCTTTTAAAAATTTAGAATAGTTTTGCAATATATTACTTCTATATCCTTCCCCTCAGAAAAGTGCAGTTAGGGGGACTAATAAAATTATCCAGTTTGAATAGCTCCCTCTCCATCCCAGAATTTGCTTATCTAGTGAGCTTGGGGAGAAATTACAAGTTTTTGCAAATGCACTTTGTCTTCATCCCTATAAATCTTTTAAATACTAATGAGCCATCAGATGGTAGACTTTAATTATCTTGACATTGTCAGAAGACAGATTTTGCCAAACATGATTCTTTCAGAAAATTCCTTTCTTCCTTGGGAGGACAGAGGAAAGAAGAGGATCAGCTGTCTTTGACTTTACAGTAGGGAAGTACTTAACTGAAGAAGTAGAAGTAGTAGCAACATTTGAGAAAAGCAACCATGATATGCTGGATTTTTTTTTAATTTTAAGGGAAACTAAAGCTGAGTGTAGTTTATCATTTATCTTGAACTAAGAAAGCAGATTCTAAATAATTCAGTGCATGTTTAAGTAGGATTCTATACTTGGAGAGAGAAATGCCAAATGAGCAGGCACAAGATCAGATAGCTAACATAAGATGCATAATGGAGAGAGCAAGAAAACATAAAGAGGGTTACTTTTGCTTTATTGAATACAATAGGCCTTTCATTATGTAGACCATGCCAGAATGTAGTATATTAAAATATATGGGTATACCAGAACATCTGAGGACTTTTGAGGACCTTCTTTAAGAACTGAATTTGAAAACCCATTGCTTGTAATAGGGTGCAGTGTGAGATAATATACATATTGTTCTCATTTCTAGGTAATTTGTACCCCAAATATATTAGAAGAATGGCAGGACTGGTTGAGATGATAGCTGAAATCAAAATCAGATTAACATTTGAAAATGATATTGCATTGCTAGCTGAAAGTAGATTTAGAGCTCATCATGAAAGCGATAACTATGGGTTAATGTTAAATGTTAAGACAAAGGTAATGTCAGTAAACAGTGGCAAAAAATGATTTCCTAACAATACAGTTCAGCAGTGGAATCAGTTACCAAGAGTGGGTTCCCCTTCATTGTATGCGTTCAGCTGTCAGGCAGACCTTAATTAGGATTTTTGTACTGTGCCAGTGTATTAGAATTGATGGCCTCAATGGTTCTTTCCAATTCTAGGATTTAATGCAATTTTCAAGAGCCCTGATTCAGTAGAGCCATCCTCTTAATTTGGATCAGGATTGGCAAAATCTGAAGCACAGCCCCAGTATAGAGCATCCAGAGAAATGTAGCAAATGAAGTTATAACTAGAGTAAGTCCTGATATGTAGAAATCATGTACTTAGAAAAATTTGTTTTAAACAAGTTACATTGACTGCCAGGAGGTATCACATGATGAGTTTCATCCTAATTGGGACTCTTCAGATGTGGTGTAGAGGGCATAGGGAGTGGTCTTGAAGAACAGGAGGAAGAGCTGCTACCAGCCCCCACCCCACTCCCAGTTCACATGAAGATAAAGTGAGGGTGGGGGAAGCACATTCAGATGTGCAAGATTCCGTTACAATAGCTGTTATAATAAAAGTAGTCCTAACCTATATTGTGTTGCTTCTTAGTCTGGTCTACCTTGATGGGCTGACATGTGGGTAGCCAAATGTTATTCTATGGGGTACAAATGCTCCTCCAGGAATTGAACTCACAGACCATTGCAGTTTAGATGACTATAGACAATGCATTAGCTTTAGGAGTTATCCAAGTCTTGGTGCTCAATAGTTACAAGAAGGTATATCTAGAAGTGTTATCAGAATGATATATACAGTCCACCTTCCCTTAAGCTCCCAGAGAAGAGAGATATAGGTGCTACATTATGTCATCCCCCATATATGAGGGTTTACATGACTTCCACCTATCCCTTTTGGAGGGGGGGAGGATTTCTCTATTTCAATTAATGTAAACTTTTATGTTTTGAATGAGGTGGACTTTGAAACTGAATTAATCTTTAAGAAGTCAGTAAGTCAGACCAAGCAAACTTCAAATAGAAAATGAATGGTTGCATTATCTAGCCAAAACCATTGAAACAATATCTCCATGACAATGTTTATAGCTGCTTAAATATATTCTTAAGATAGACTTAGAAAACTCTTGTGTGCTCATTTGCTCTTTCTATATGCATGTAGGCTAAGAGGGACTCCACACAAATGCAGCTAAAGCATTGCCATCTCTGGGTGGTTGATTTTTAAATTGTAGTTCATTGCTTGTCTGCCAACTATTGAATCTCACATGAAGCAATCTGTGAAAATGTTCTAGTAAGAATGATCTTATGTCCCTTCTTATAAACAGATGAGATAATTATTTAGGAAATGCTTTTAAGTGACTGTCAACTATCAGCTAGTTAGAAGAAAATTAGGAATTGCTTTTTGAGAGTAACACAATGTAACTCTCACTGGGACCCATGCTTGCTTGTAAAAAACCTAGAATCTCAGTTCATTACCCTTCCTTTAGGTTGGTGATACAGTACAACAATTTCCCCTACATTTCAGATGTATTGGACAATAATCCTATCAGTCCCAGAGAGTACAACCATTAGCTGTATTGGTTAGAGATTATGGAGCTTATGTGCCAATAGATCTGAAGGCTGCTTTGCAGTTTAAGAACTGGTGAATTGTGGAATCAAAAGGATGTGTAGCTCCAGGGAAAATCAAGAAATGGTTACTCCATTTATGATATTTTCTCAACCAGCTTAAAGTGTTCTGTGCTTTTTCTGGGTGAAAAAGCTTTTTTGAATGGCCAGCACTCACCCTCTTACAATACTACCTTTTGTTCATATTCAGTTTCAATTTCTTACAGTAAAAAATCAGCCAACTTCATATTCCATATAGGTGATAATTTTAATCCTATTAAGAGTTTTAAAACTAAGAATATTCAGTGAGAAACAAAAATCTCATAATGTCAAAACTGGATAAAACAGCGACTGATTTTAACATCATATAGCACATATAAGAATCACTATAGGTGTTCCAGTCCCAACTTATTTCCTTTCCTATCCACTTCTGTTGATTACATCAGACTATTGTTATAGTCATCCTCCAATTATTAGGTGTTGTTGTTGTTCCCTTTTCTTTATCTATTATCTATAATTCCCCTCCAGCTCTATAGGATCTGATGTGGAATTCTTAGAGGTTTCTGACAATGGATTTATCTTGCCTACATTAATGCCAATACTAAGGGGAGTCTCTTTTAACTCTTGTGCATTGAGTTAACCATCATATTTGGGGCATTAACTCAAACTTGTATGTTTGTTAAGATAGTATACAAAGCACAATAGAGATACAATACATGTGGTAGTCACTACATACTCATTCTGTGATTGAATGGAACATTAGCTTTCATTAAATTTCCTTGCTGCTTCAACGTTATTTTTAGTCATTAATTCTGCTTTAGAGCAATGATACTAAGAGCTAGTTTGGCTGTGCGGTTTTGCTTTGGAATCAGTCCAGATGAGAATGGACTTAAGTTTATAAATTTATGAGCTGAAATACAAGAAGAATATAAAATAACGTTGTGAGTTATTTTCTCTGTCTCTATGTGAAATGAAGATCGAATATGCAGACAAGATTTAAAACAGGCAAAAGGCACTAAGGGAGATATTTTCTGAGGGAACCCCCCCCCCCCCGTAAAATATAGGAGGGAGGCTGTCATCCCTAGCCTCAAAAGGACCTAGGAAGAACTATGCCTTTATATTGTTGTCATGTTTCAGAGCAAGTTGGACGTAGGAGGCAGTAATGTCAATCATGTCTTGGAAAGAAAAAGTTAACTATTCCTGTAATTTCAGGTTACTAATATATTTGTCCAGTGCAACATTTAAAAGTAGCACTGTTTCAGACATCTTTTTAAACGGGCAGTTTTTGGTTACTTCGATGTACATGCAGGTGAGATTAGCTTTTACCAAACAAATAGAGGTCCAAACAATCATGAATCCATAAACGATGGGCAGATTTAAATAATTGAAGCCCAAAGTATTTGACTGAAGAAACATCAGTGAACAAACTATTCTGCTATAGCTAACTTGTCTGTATCAACCTATGAAAAGGTAAGAAGGATTTTTCAATAATTGGTCACAGGTGTGGTATAAAATGATAATTTGTGTGGATTCTGTTAGATTAGGGTTGTATATGACAGGAAATAAAATCTTTATGTACTAGTATTATGTCTTAATTGTCTTCCCTATCTGGTACCTTTGATGGGGCTGTTGGGAGGCCGAAGTTTGTTTGTTTGTTATTTATTTATTTGCCCCTCCTTTTAGATTTTTCAATCCTGCCTTTATTATTTTTTATAAATAACTCAATGTGGCGAACAAATTTAGTACTCCTTCCTCCTCCTGTTTTCCCCACAACAACCACCCTGTGAGGTGAGTTGGGCTGAGAGAGAGTGACTGGCCCAGAGTCGCCCAGCTGGCTTTCATGCTTAAGGCAAAGCCTGGAACTCACAGTTTCCTGTTCACATAATTTGTATGCCACTCATTCCTGAAAGCTCTGCAAGGTTAACAATCAAAATCTTCATAAAATCATAATTTTTTTAAAGTCACAAAAGTAATGAATAAGCCCTCCAATATAAACAAATATCAACATCAACATTTATGAAACAAAAAATACAAAGTCATGTGCTTGCTAGATTCACCTTCAGTCACAACATACCATCTCCTGCGCTAGATGGAACAACCAGGTTTTGACTGCTCTACTGAAGCCTAGGAGGAAAAGAGTAGATCAGGGGAGGGAATTCTAAAGTATATGTGACAGTTTCATAAGGACAAGACTTGAAGGGATGTGACCATATTTGATCTGATCAGATGGGCAAATGAATACAGGAGGTCCCTTTAGTAACCTGATGTGGAGCAATGTAAGATCTTAAAGGTGACAACCAGCACCATGGATCATCTGGAAGCCAACCAATAACCAATGTAGCTCCCAAAGCAGCAGAATTAATCAAGTATTTTGTACCAGCTGTAGTTTCTGAATGCTCTTCAAGAGCAGCCCCGTGCATTACAGTAATCCAAGTGTGAAGTGATTAAGACATGAGTGACTGCGAACAGGGGTTCCCGATTTCCAGGAATGGACACAATTAGCACCTAAGACATAGCTGTGCAAAAGCCCTCCTTGCCACCAAAGCTACCTGCTAGTCAAGCGGGAGCAATAAGTCTTTGATGATTCCAAAATTGCAATCTATCTCTGAATGGGAGAGCATAACTCAGAGTAAAAAAAAAAAAAATTCCGTGGAGTCATTAGGTCCAGAAATCCAGAGCCATTCTGTCTTGCAGGGAGTCTGTTCCTTCCCATCCAGATCTTAGTTTCCAATTACTGGATCATCACTTCTGCTGCAGTATGTGTTGTGTCCCAGGATGAGATGTATAATTGGGTACCATCAGCATATTGTGATTACCTCCCCTAGTGATTTTGTGTAGAGATTAAAAGAAATTAAGAGGGTAGAAAACCCTGAAGCACACCAGGGAAAAGGCAACAATCTGGTTTCTCCTATCTGTCTTCCTCCCCTTCAGGATCATCAGGCTGTTTCAGTTTGTTCTGTCTAATAAAGATTTCAGAACCATACAGAAAGGTTAGAATATTATTTGTCTCCCAAAGGGCATTGATTTCTTAAATGGCTTAAAAGCTAAAGGAAAGGACCAAGTTAATAGCCAGTTAAACAACATAAGTGCCAAGGTGTGCACTTACTACCTGATAACTTTGAATTTAAAAAGCAATATTTGAATGTTTAGACTTCCAACAACAAATTCATAGATTTGGAAGAAAAATAAGTAAAGGCAGAAAGATAGGTCCTGAAAAAGAAAAGGAGCAAAAGTCATTATTTGTTTTAGAAAGTCAGTAGGAAGCATTGTAGTTTGCAGATGGGTTAATCCCATCATAGTAAGATGGGCCAAAATACTGAGGACATCATTCAGGAGCACCTCTGCAGTAGGGTCATCTCTGTGACCTGCAGCAGTGTTCCTGTGAGGAACAAATCAGCCCTACCAAGAAGACTGCATATATTGCAGTTACTATTGATATGACTATTGACAAGGAGATGAGATTAGGATATAATTTGGTGATGTGGTGATATTTGACAGAAAATTTGCTATAGAGTCAGAGAGGAGAGATTATCTGTATTCTAAATATGGATTGACACAACCTAAATCAGCCCTTTTTTTTCCTTTATCCCACTTGGAGTATTTGTATAGTGGCAATTAAACAAATGCACCCCATCATTGAACAGTTGTTCTCTATTTTATTCCAATAAAGTTGATTTTTTAAAATCTTTAAAGTACTTCTGATTGTGCCATCTTTATTCTCACATCCAGTATATTAAAAAAGAGGAGTTTTTTGTTTATTTATCTGATAATGGTAGAAGTGTTGGGGAAAATTTATTTTTGATTTGTTTTTTTCTGGAAAGATTAGGAATAGGAGGAGAAACTCTCCCTCCCCAAAATAGCAGCAGTAGGATTGAGATTTTCCCCTAATCCTGCATGGAAGTATGGTCGCCATGGTGGTAGGAACCACCTTCCTTCCTATCATTCATAGCATTAAGCATCCCTGGCATGGATGATTTAGATCATATTGAGTTATGCTCTCATAGACAATTAATTGATGTTTGTGAAGAAAGTTGAGCTCTTCTGATAGATCCAGACAGGTTAAGACTTCCCAATGGAAATGAACAATAAGTGTGTGGTATAGCAATTGCTAGATCCAGGGAGTCATTGCCAGCCACATTTCTTAGCAAGAAGCAGTTGCCTGAGAGAAACTGTTTATTCATAAAACAAGTTTGCATTATGATCCCCTAGTGTATTCTTTTATTCTGTTACATCTCAAAACAATGCTTATTTTTCTGAATAAATGCTGCTTTGCTCTTATAAAAGGCTTCTTGTTATCATAGTCCCATTAAAATTGGAGTGCATACCATAATCTCCATGGCAACAGATACTATCACTGTGTATTGGATTCTTTGTTACACAGTCAAGAGAATAGGACAGATATGCTGAAATCATGTAGGTACTGAAGATAACACCAGAGACTTGACAGTCTCAATTTACACTGAAGTTCTCTAAATGCCACTTACTTTTGAGGAAGATAAAAAGCCCAAAAACAATTATTTATATTTTTTTTATTAAAAAAAACTGGGAAAAGTCATTACGTATTCCACTAATATTGCTTTTATTGATGTCCAGGTTTATTGATATATCTTTATTAACTTCTCAGTTGCTATCACTTTTCATTGTTTTTTATACATGCACATACACACACACACAAACATACAAGAGCCACTCTGGTGTAGTGGTTAAGGTGCTGGACTAGGAGTAGAAAGACCTAGGTTCTAGGCACAGAAGCTGGTTGAGTAACTTTGGGCCAGTCACTCTATCTCAGCCCTCGGCTGGAAAGGCAAAACATCTACCAACCTGCACTGGACCACCATGGCAGATTACAATTCATAACCTTCAAGGAAGAGATCTTCATCCTGCCATGGATTGATTTGGGCTGATAATAATAGTGTACAGACACACAAACATCAAAAATATTCTCATACTTATGATCAGAAGAAAAAGTAGTAGAGGTCAGTAGAATTAGAAGTCACATGACTTAAATGCGACACTATGCATTTAGTAAACTTGATTCCTTCTTGCTACATTCTCCCTTTTTAAATTCTGGTTTACAACATTCTCTGATATCTCAGTATTTGTGCATTCCAGTTTTTGTGGTGTTCTGCAGTAGAGAACTGAAGCACCTATATTTTACTAATGTACTGCATCTTCTTTGTGTCTGTCATTTGCCAAGGTTTGCAGAGAGACTAAAGAAAATTCTGATGTCCAACCCAGTAGTAGACTACACAGTCCCACCACAACTGGTTGACATTTGGAGTTGTTTTGCTGAAAAGAATGCTATCTAGTTTTTTAATGCTGAGGATGATTGATATTAAATTTTTCATATTCCTGTTTCATATTACTTGTTTTATTTCAGCATGTAAAAAAGTAGTTTGATCTTCCTCCAAACTTAGTTTTGCTTATATGAATCATTGTTTTATTCTATTTTGTTTCTCTGTTTTAGAGAGTGTTCAATGTCTTGTACCCAATGCCAGCTGATCAAAGGAGACACGTCAGCATAAATTCTGCTCGCTGGTTACCTGAGCCAGGTTTAGGATTAGCATACGGCACTAATAAGGGGGATCTGGTGATTTGCCGACCAGAGTAAGTGGCATGATTTAAAACTTGAAGACTGTATTAAACTTTGACTTTACTAGAAACCTTTTAATCAGTTGTTTACTTTCAGTAATTTATTTTGAATTAAGTTTTAAGAGTTAATTATTTTTATGATGAAATTCTGTTGTTTTTTTTACCTGAATTATTACCATAGTTATATTGGCTTGATATTTGGAGATTGTGAAAATAGAGGAAAATCTGGAATGACTTTGCTAGTCAAATCTGTGTCGTCATTGTTAGAAGGAAAGGGAAGAGTCTCACTTCAGAGATTGACCTGAATTCCGGAGGTAATAAGAAACTTTTAAGATGTTTCTTCGGGTGTTGCTGAAGTTCAATATAAAATCAGAGACCCTATAGTTCATTTTTCCCCTCTTGTGTAGCACAAAAATGAGGAACCCCTCCTTCCATTGTTTATGGTGGAAATGTGTGTTGAATAAGAATAATTAAAATCAAAGATACAAATGTGACTCATAATACTGGGGAGCCAGCCAATTTCCTCTCTTCTCTCTTTTTTTCCTGGGTTCGTAATAGGGTTTCAGTTGACATCTTCAGTAGAATATGCCATGATTCAAGTCTTCAGTTGCTTCAATCCTTTATACAGTTTTTCTTTCTTTTTTTAATATTAAAGTTTGTATATATAAAAACTAATAAAAACTAAAAACCTACAGAGAGAGAGAGAGAGAGAGAGAGAGAGAGAGAGAGAGAAAGAAAGAAAGAAAGAAAGAAAGAAAGAAAGAAAGAAAGAAAGAAAGAAAGAAGACGAGTTCCCCCTCCAAACAAGTATATGTATTAACAATAATTTAATACCTTCTCTAATATTACTAAAAAAAAGCCCTCTTCGTCCCCTTTCTCATCACTAAACAATAACTGAATTATAAAAAATATTCAACAATCAATCTAATCAGCAAAAGCATTAAGAGTGCCATAATAATAAACTATATATTTTAAGCTTAAACAAATAGGTCTATTTTGCATTTTAGCTTCTAAGTTTTTTCTGAGAAATGAAACCTAAAAGATCTCTCCCCTTAAGTAGACAAAAGACCAATAATAATCACATATGTATGTTTTAAACTAAACCAAATAAATCACTTTTACAGATATAAATCATCATCTTACAGTCCTGGTCAGAAAAAGAAAATTCAGTATTAACAATCCAAGATCAGAACATGGACAATTTAACCTTGATCTGATAAGTCCACTTTGAATTCCTCTCTTTTCTTTTTGAAAAGCTCAGCCTTCAGTCTGTTCTCCAAATAAAACCCCAGATGATAATCTCTTATCATTCTCTTCCTATCTATTTTCAGAAAAGGTTTCAGTGATTTGGTATTTCCCTTCTGTATGTCCAAAACAGGATAATTCTCAAAGTCACTCTTCAGGCCCATTACAGCTTCTCTCCATATCATTCTCATAATCAAGGAGCGTTGAGTCCATCTTCAGATCCACAGCATCTTTTTCCATATCTTCCATGTCTTTCTTATAATCTGGCATTTCTTTAAAGTCCATTTTAGATCCTTATTCAAGTCATCCTTCACTGCTATTTTATCCAGTAAAATCTTTTCTTCTTCTACAACCTCTGTTAGTCCCAATTTTAAAAATAGTTCCTGGACACACTGATTCCAAACAGCTAAACATTCTTTGAAAGAAGGATACTCCTCCATTATGTTAAAAGAGATATATTCCTTTAGACTCCATTCCCTCTGACCTTGAAAGCTCAGTCTTATCTTGTGTTTATTTTCAGAAGCAAAACTTTCCCAAGGCAGATTTTCTTGAAATTAAATAATAATAATAATAATAGTAATAGTAATAATAATAATACATTGGATTTATTCTCCGCCCATCCCCCCCCAATGGGGAACTCTGGGCGGCTCACAAAGTACAGCTTTAACAACACATACATATACAATTGATTTATCTCTATTTAATATTAACAACTATACTATATGGCCAGCAGTGGTCGCTAGGGAGTCACAGCACATCTGGGCTTTTTCCTTCTCCGTAAGTCTTCTCCCGCTGATCGCGTTGGTCATGTCCAGCATTAGGTTGGGTCCAGCACTGGTTCCAGCTCCCCGCACAGCACCACCAGTTCCTCCCACTGAAATGGGAGTACCTATTTATCTATTTGCAGATGGAAACGCTTTCAAATTGCTAGGTTGGCAGAAGCTGGGGAAGAGTGATGGGAACTCACCCTGTCACGTGGAGCCAGGCCCAAACCGCTGGATTAAAATATATATTTTTTTAATCTTTAAACTTACTTTAGTCTTCTTTCTCTCAGGATAGTAGGAAATTCTCCCAGTGTAGAAAAACCTGTCGTTCAGGAGTTTTTTAATTGCCAGATAAATCACAAATAGGCAGTTTACGATGTTAATTAAAAGAGGAAGTAAAGCAAATCTAGTGTCCTTTTGAAGGCTCCACACCATGGCTTGGGCTCGGTGTTTTTCCCTCAACTCCCAGAGCACTCCACCCGCTAGAGATTGCTAGATTGCAATCTCTTCACAGGGAATCTCTGTAAGGAGTATGAGTAAGGCTGATCCTGGCAATGTCCTTTATCTGGAGATGATTCCAAAGAGCTGGATCAAGGCCAGCTCCTCTAATTGCTGTGGGCATTGGCTCCACAAAGAACGGAGCTGTGTTCAATCAGCCATTTCTTCCCCGGAAGCCCTTTATATTGTTTTTCTAAATTCTGGTAAAAATTAGAAATTTTGGTAGAAGGAGGAAAGCTGTGGCCTTCCATATATTGCTGAGTCACAACTATACTGAAGGAGCTAGGTATAACTTAATCAGAAAAGACTTCCCTAATAGTAGGGTACCAGGAAAATAGCCTCACCTCTTACAGCTTTTTATTTTATTTATAAATTATTTCAATTTTGAGGCCACCCAACTCCACAGCAACTCTAGGCCACTCACATTTAAAAACATTTGACAAAAGCAACATATATCAATGAAAAAGAATGGAGCTGACCAGAAGACAGAATCAACACTCTTAAACATTCATAAGGCAAGAACAGTTCCAGAGGGGAGCATATATTCTGGAGAAGTGGGCAAATAGAAGAATAGGTGAGGTTAAAAGAATATTATTAACTCACCCTAGGCAAAACATAACACTGAATCAGAGTTAAATTTAAGGTTTGGCTGTTGATTAGATTGCTTAATGATTTTATTCTCATAACTGGTTGGTGTCTCCAAAAAGTAAGGATGCTCAGTAGTGAAGTCCCATTCCTTGGCTCCAACCCTTCCTTGCTCTAATTACAGATTTACTTTCCATTCTGTCTGAAATATGCTTTGCAATAAAAATTAAAAAATTATTTAAAAAATAAACTGATTTTCCAGTTGTACTTAGATGTGCACAAAATGTTACAGTTGAACGAATCCATTGGGAGGAATAGCAATTATTAATCCCAAAGTAACACATTTTTGTCAGTGTCAGATTTCCTAATATATAATAACTTCAGCCAAGAACAATCCTAATATGCACTCTTAAAGCTTTATAGTTTGGTGTGATTATTAATTAATGTATTAAAATGCATTATAAAGTATTTGTAGTTTCTATCCTTTCACTTTCTGTGAGGCACTTATTTTTTTTAATTGAGTTTTTAGTCCTATTAACTACATAGCTGCAGCTCTACTTATCATGTATTTCTGGAGGCTGACCCAATTTCTTTGCCAGACCGTTCAGTCAGTAGAAGAGATGCCTCCCAGCAAGAGAGTCCCTAGTGCATCATTTTCCTTTTAAGAGTAATAAGTCTTGGCTCAGGATACTTAGTGAAGAAAAGACGGACAGGACTGTATTGATCTCTGCTCTTGGGTTAGCTCTCTGACTTAAAGTTCATATCGATAACATCGGTGAACTAATGCCATAACAGCTTTGTTAGTTTTGCAGTTGTCACAGGATTTTTAAAATTAATTAATTTATTTTTTTGGTGCAGGAGACCTAAAGCGGATACCACTCTGGAATTTATTTGCAATTATTGGAACAATAAGACTTAGCCCAAAAATTATAACATTGCCAGCCAAAGCACTATTACTTTTGTTAAGATTAACGGTTTTGTTGAGGTCTTTAGAGCATACTTACTTTTTGAAGATGGGTCAGACATATGTACATATTACAGAGAAAAAAAAGTTTTGCTTTTACATTTATGCAATTTTATATGTTTATATCAAATTAAGGAGGATTTTGTTTAGTAGTCTGTACCTTCTGGTACACTGAGTGTATTACTTATTTTGCATGCTTCTTCCTGTGCCTATGGGATATGTTACAGCATTGGTTAATATAATGCAGCTTCCTTGCAACTAGATAATTCAGACACATTCACTGTAGAAATATATGGGCAACTGGACAAGCAGGAGAGATATTGTGTATAAAACTCTTGAACCTCCACACATTTAAAATAATTTTAGTAAATTGAAGAGCAGCCACATGCTATAGCTTATATGCTGAACAGCCTGGTGTCTTAAGTATAACCAAGCAGCTGAGTATATTTGGCATTTAATCTCCACACACAGAAGCTGTTCATGATTTATTTCTATTTTAGATGTTAAAATGGGGGAGGGCAACTTTCCCAGGATCACAGGCTCCCCCAACCAGCTGGAGGGCTGCAGGTGATATCACTGGAAAATTCCAATCCCTTTCAATGTTTTTCTAAGGATTTATGGGTAGAAATGTGAATGAGGTGTCTGGTTTTGAGAGGTTAAAGGTGGAAATGGGAACGGTTTGCTTCTCAAATGCCTTGTGCTTCTATTTTCCCTTATATTCCAATCATTCTCAAAGTAATTTCATTTCTTCAGTTTATAGATACCTCAGGGAACTGAGCATGCTTTGCAAAGTGAACCTTTAAACCATGAAGGAACACAAAATCCAGAGTGTAACTAGGTACATGTTTTGGGCTGGTAGAAGTCTGGATAACCCCATGTTGGTCATGGTGGCTATGAAGTCTTGAGCTGTTCTAACCATGGATGGTTTTAGCATGGATGCTTAAATAACTCAGAACGATTATTCCACAAATCCTCAGCCCCAGATTTGAGTCCATATTCATCAGTTCAGATAAAAAGACACCTGGGCATTGATGTGGAAAGTACATCAACAAAATCTCTAAATCTGTCCCAAATATTCAATGCAAGATGCACTCCATACTGGCTTTTGGTTTCATAGAAAGCTGGAAGGATAAAGAAATTTTCTGTAAACTGTAGCAACTACCCTTTCTTGGCCTTCTAATCTGGTACAGAGTCAAGTACTAGGAGGGCATGCCTGAGAGAGACTGTCTCCCAGTTTCCCAGTCCACATTTTAATTGTAAGCACACCAGGTTGGCATTGTGTTACTCTTTGACCTCCATTATTCTTATCTGACATGTTAATCCCCAATTATCGTACTTCCTTCCTGCCCTAATCTCAATTAGACCTCCCTCATCCCATCCCAGGTTACATGCAGAAAAGAACTCTCCCAGACACTCTCCCAGAAACAGGTACAAAAAAGAAAAGAAAATTGTGTAATTCTTGTCTTTGTTTCACTACTGAAATGAGTTCCCCACGAAGGACATTTCTCTCTTCAGGAACAATTATTTTGGGGATAACCTCTCACCGCCATCAGGCCTTGGGAAAATATTCCCCTAATGCCTAAAAGGTTTTAGGGTCAAATGGTGCAAAAGTGGGATGGCAGGGACAGGGTTCTTCCCACCCAGATTTTGATGGGATGATACCTTTCCTAGTGCTTCTGCTGGCTATAGCAATATTGCAGTTTCTAGGAGAAGTAGAAACTTACTCTTATCCAGCTACTTTGCAAATGCAGGCATACCCACTTCAGCTTCTGGAGCTACAGTTGCTGCTGTAATTGTAGTTACTTATCTAGAACTTCTGCCAGGTAATATATACAGAAACAATTGAACCAAAGGGCCATTTTGAGGAATAATTGTCATAAACCTATTTCATTGTTATTCTTTGACCTATGGGGGCTGGGCATTGGAGAGAACCTAGGAGATTTCAAATCCTTGATTTTAAATAAGATGTGATGACTTCAGGCTTGAATTTAGTGTAGACCAGCAATGTAATTCTTTAATATGTATTTCAGGAATAGGCCTACTTTTTTTTCAGTTTATGTCCTAGACAATAAACTTTACATATTTTTCTTTCTTCTGTGTTGAAGCAGAAGCCTCCGTATGATTTTCTTTACAATATTGAAATTTTAACCTGTCTTAATGATTTTAAATCTTTTTATAGCACCTGTTTTGCAGCACCTTTAACCAGTTTCAAAAATGGTTGCTTGACTGTGTTGGGACATATAAGAAGATAAATATTAAATTTAGATAATATTAACATTAATATTAAGTTTAATATTAATATTGAACTTAAAAGTGTACTGAATGTTAAACAACTGGAAGTTTGTGATTTAAAATGCTTCAAACTGTTTATGGATTTATATCACTTGTGCTGATAGGATCTAAAGTATGTCAGGGGTTCAAAGTATCTTAAGCAATGGTAGATTAAGAGAGTTATCTCAAGTAGCTGACTTTCTGTTCTGATATGGTTTATTTTTCTCCTTTTTGTAAAAAAAAAAAAAAAATTAACAATATCCCCAGAAATATGTTAGTCATATATTTTGTATAGACCTCAAAACTTGGGTTGTGCAGTTCACAGATATTCATTTATTTACTTTCTTTCTTACTGTGATTTATATGCCGGTTCATTCCAACAAGATCCTGAGTAGTTTACATATTTACATTCCCTTCTACAGTAAAAGTGTTAAAGTATAACAAGCAATAACAGATAATAACTATTAAAATTAAGGCTGCTGAGAACAAAACATCCAACAACAGGCCAAGCCAGGGGTTCTAACTTATAACAGATCCCCTCCTAAGTCTGTCTTATGCAACCAGGTTTTAATGACTATCTCTTAAAGATTGGGGGTTAGTCTGATGGGGCAGGCGGAAGTTAAGCTGTTATTGATTTAGTAATCCTGGGGTTTCACATATCACATGAAGTCAAAATCAATCAAGCCACGTTATGGCTAAAAATATGAAATTTTGACAATTTGATACAGGCAGTTGAAATACACTTTAAATTATTTCAATATATTTGGTTATATTCAGATTACTTTTCAAAGTTTTGGAAGATACTGTTAGGTTATCACTGTGTACAGTACACATATAAAAGATCTAGAGATGATCTTGCCATTGCCTAATTCTGGAGATTGCTCTTATAGCTTAGAAATGTCAGAATTAGTTTCCAGCAGCATTATACCAGTAGTGGTATAATAGACATATATGTTTTCATGTGATTTTTACAAGTACATAATTGTTAATGTCTACTGATATGATGATGCAAACAAAGCTGAGAGCAGTTTTTAAATTTAAATATAGCAATCTTGATTTTATGAAACTCAGTTTAGCAGACTTTGGATTTAATGGACAAATCTGCTAGATCTGTTTTTTTTTTCTTTTTCTTTTCTGAATTTCAGTCAGTAACAGATTTCATCACGTACAACAATTTTATGCAAATCAGACAATGTCTGCTGCTTCACCTAAAAATGGGTATCTGATGTTATCAATAAAGTAGTCTAGTAAATTCTACCATTTGATCTGTTGGATATGCGTTGTGTATGTTAGTGTACATACCATACCAGCTCTGACATTCACAGGCTCTTGCCATAGAATTAACATCTTCACAAGAGAGAGGTGCTCTCTCTATAATATAGGAACTGAAAGATGCTCAGCACCATTCCCTCAGCTGGAGATAAAAACTGAGCACTTTAAAAAATGAAAGGCAGAGTGCTGAGGGGAACAGAAGAACAAGGTGTGCATGAGAGCTAGGAAAAGGAGTGAGCTAGAGGCAGTCTTCTCCAGCTTCTGATTAAAGTGGACATTTCAAAGAAAAGGAATTTGCAGGTAAACTGAAGCAGAAGGAACAGCTGTTCCAAGAATCTACTGCCTTTCTAGAACTGGGTAAATGTCTGATTAGAAACTACGCTAGAATTCTTTTATTTTGTTGGAGAGGGTCTGTGTTGCTAAATTTTGCTATTTTTCTGGAGAACAATAAGATGTTACTAATTTTATTTAGATTTTTTTTTTTTTGGTACTCTCTGTTATCGAATTTAAGTTTTTCCCATTTCCCAAAGAATACTATGCTGTGTGTTGCAGACCGCTACCTTGTGGTAGTTCGCATGTAGATTTGTAAAATTCTCACAGAGTTAGAAAGGGCTTTTAGATTAGATTTTCCTCCCACTTTGTTACATAAAAAGTTTTTCTTTATTGGGTGATTATTTTATCTCCCAGATAAGCCTGAAACCTTTAGTCACACACTTCTGTGCTATGTGACCAGGAGGCCTCATTATAGAAATTATTTCATTTTCTATGTTTTTAATCACCAGTAAGGCAGCACAAATTGGGGGAGCTCCATTATTCTTATACATCAGGGTTAGGAGGAGAAAGGCAGGTGAGGCATTCCCAGGTAATAGCAACAGTAATTGCCAAGGAGCTACCCCAAAGCATGATATAAGGCTAGATTTTTATGTACTATGAGGATATGCTGGCCTTTTGCCTCAGGCAGCAAAATATCTTTGGCTGATGCAGTATACATTACATGCTTTTCTATATACTTACCCATTAGGCAATTAGTTTTAATCAGTAAGATTTCCTTCTTAATTCCTAAAATTCTTCTAGGAATTTGCTGCCATAGTTGACTACCCACATTCTGTGCCATGTTTTGTAACTTTGAACTTAGAATATTGATTCAAACATTTTGAAACACTAATAATAGACTTAGAATAACATAAACTGATTTGTTGGGATCTTTATTAACTACATGTATTAGAGGAAAGTAAATACATATTTAACATACATTAGGGGGTGTACAAAATGGAAAATGTGTGTTGTTTTGACTATGAATCAAGCACATTGTGTTTTGGAAGTTCATCCAAGACCATTCAGAGAAGCTGTCAGTCTGGCTGAACTGAAACTGGGAACATTTTGGTTGTTCTGGATTTTGGCTGAGACATAATCTGGAGGGGTCTTAGAAGATTAGGGCAAGGCCATGTTGCCCTGTCCCTCTCTCTCTACCCCTACCACCCACTATATTTCCTAGCACCTTAGTGTCCTTTACCTCCACTTAGCCATCACCTTTAAGGGCCTTGCCCTTTTCTGCTTTCCCCACCTCAGAACACTTCTGCCCATAACACATGTGTTTTGATCCAGAGACAGACCAGCCAGAACTGGCAGCTTTGGACTTAGAAGGGTGTTCTTTTCCAAGTCCTGCAAATGTGTCCTTGTATACCACGAAAATACAGAGCAGCACAGGGGAAATCAAAGAAAGCACTGTATGCTTTCTTACTGAACTGTAAACATTCTGAATTGAATATATTTTAAAACATTAATTACATTAGTATGTTATGTAAGTTTTTCCAGTAGTAATGTATGGCTGTGAGAGTTGGCCATAAAGAAGTGTGAGCGCCGAAGAATTGATGCTTTTGAACTGTGGTGCTGGAGAAGACTCTTAAGAGTCCCCTGGACTGCTAGGAGGTCAAACCAGTCAATCTTAAAGGAAATCAACCCTGATTGCTCATTGGAAGGATTGATAATGAAGCTCAAGCTCAGATACTTTGGTCACCTAATGCGAAGAGAGGACTCTTTGGAAAAGACCCTGATGCTGAGAAAGATTGAAGGCAAAAGGAGAAGAGGACGGCAGAGGATGAGATGGTTAGATAGCATCACTGAAGCAATAAGCATGAAACTGAGCAAACTCAGGGAGGCCTGGCGCGATATGGTTCATGGGGTCACGAAGAGTCGGACACAACGACTGAACAACAGCAACAAAACGTTATATAGATTATAATTGAATTTACTATTTTTGTGAGAAAACTTTTACCCCACTCACTTTTAAATCAAGTGTTAATCATACTATGTTTAACATAAAATAATTTTATGAGCAAACTTAATAATCCACAATACATTTTACATTTCTGCAGTAATATATTGACCTTAGGTGTTTAAAAAGTGTTAATTCCCCCCCCCCCATGTTTGTTTTGAATAAATGGGGGGAAAAGGCCTCCTCCCCCATTTCAGTCTCCCAAAATTTTACATCTCTAAACTACATCAATTGATCTTCTCTAAAAATCTTCTTTAACATGATTTAATTTTCTAATCTAAGCCTTTTGATTTTATATTCAAGCTGTTACAGTTTACACAGAGTGCCTATTTTGCAGCAGAAGTAATACTTTGTTCTTAAGAAGGTATAAAATGTCACAGGTCACATACGCTTATGCAGACCTATTGTTCTCATCTTCTTAAACAGCATGAGTTTGAACAGTCCACTCAGCTATCTTTTTTGTTTTGCTGGAGGAATGTTTATACAGTGAGTTTTTTTTTTTTTTTTTTTAATCTGCTTAACAGTCATTACTGACCCTGCAGTGACCGCCCCCTAGCGGTTTTCAAGGCAATTGCATCTTTCTAGTTTCGGAATTAGACTTTGCCAGAGCCTAATTCCTAGAGCGTCAGCCCAGCTGGCAGCACAGGAGGCGGGATTTCCGTTGCTTCGCGCCCCTTTTTCGGACGAGCGCGGTTTTTCGCGCTTTTACCGGCAACTTGTCCCGTCTCTCTGTTGAGCCGCTGCCAGCATTTTTCCTCCCACCGGAGTCCTCATTTATCTACTCACGTATGTTTTCGATCTGCTGAGTTGGCAGAAGCTGCGGGTATAGAAACAAGAGCTCACCTTGTTAACGCGAGGCTGGACTCGAACCGCTGAAGCTTTCAGCCATTTCTGGCCGGCACTTTCAGCGTCATTAAGCCGCTGCGCCACCGCGTCCCCCCTTATACAGTGAGTTACTACTGTGTCAATTATTTCAACAGTATTGATAGCACCACTAAAAAAAAATTACCAAAGCTGCAGTCTAGCTGTAGAATTTTCTTTCTCCTTGTGCTTCTGTTCATATATTTGT
Organism: Liasis olivaceus; assembly: GCA_030867105.1. Lineage (NCBI taxonomy): Eukaryota > Metazoa > Chordata > Lepidosauria > Squamata > Pythonidae > Liasis > Liasis olivaceus. The sequence continues at coordinate 70,295,500 of CM061349.1, forward strand.
CATAAAACAGTGTCTTCCTGGGATGAGGAGATTGAAGGTTCTATTTATGTTGCCTCAAGTTTGCATAGTAACCAGTTGCCTCTTTCTTTATTGTGATGGTTTCTTCCTACTTCAGTAGAAATCAGGTGTTTGGTACCTAAGGAGCAGAACCATGATTCTGCACTTTTACCTGAAACAAAATATATTAGCTGATATCATTAACATGAAGTTCTTATCTGCAGTGTGGAAGAGTTGCACATGTGGAATACAGCTGAAAACAAATGGGTTGTGTATGTGATACTGCAGGGCAGCAACTGCTTCAGCTTTCTTAAAGGAAACATCTTGAACAATCTCTGCAATCATAATTCCTACCTTGCTCTTCAGTGTATTCAAGAATGACTGGAAAAATATAGATTACCAATTATGGGTTTATTCTGGATACTTATTTAGAACTTCCCTTTTTGTATTTTGGGAAGAGTACTTTTTCACTCTAGGATGATTAAACCACCCATTAATATAAGAACTCTGGATTTTTTTATGACAATTTATATTTAAAATAAAAATTCTTCCAAGTAAATCAAAGTTCCTACTTCTATCCCTTCTCTGTCTGTTAGGAGCGAATAGCTGTCTGACTTTGTATTCTTCAAGCACGCAGTTAATTTGAGTGGGGGTGAAAGAAAAATTGCTTTTCTTGGCATCTGAAATTGCAGGAAAGATCTGAAAGCAACTTTGACAGTAAGCAAAGGATGTGTAGGAGAAAAAGGCAGGATTGGTAGCACTACCCATATTCATTGTACATATATAAGTATCTGGCTACAGATCTTGCCAGAAATTGCCAGAGTACAAAGAACTTTAGTATGTGTCTGTGTGTAGTTATAGTCTATAAACTATAGTTCCTGGTTAGCACTTAATAATATACGTAGATTATCAAATGCCACAAAGAGATTCTTCTCTCTGAAATTGAATATTGGGAGTGCTAAACCTTATTTGTGGAAAGACTATCAGTTCTGGTAGGAGAACATCAGTAACAAAGACAACCCTCCCCCAAATTGTTTTATTCAGCACTTATCAGTTTTCCCTTGCAGTGTGTGAGAATGATTTTAATGTGTTAATAACCATTCTTAGTCCCCACTGAGACTCCATAACTTGGACAACACGTAGTGCAAATTTAGTGTGCAGCTAAATAGAATGGGTGTACCTAGAGTTTCAGCAGGAGTGCTAACCATACCAGACAGAAAATCCCTAGGAATCCATTAGCCCTGGGATCAATTATTTTTATAACTTTACTAACAGGTAAAACCACTGAGAGGCTAAATCACAGAAAGTGATGTGACCATAAAATTCTCTGTTCTTTATTTTAAAGATTAACATGTTCCTCTTCAAAACTGATTTTCCTCAGATTGCTTGCAAAACATTAAGATCACACTATTAAAATGTTTCAATTCTAAAAACAAAATAACAATAAGTAAAATACAATTCCTTAACAATGCAAACATAACAAAAATTAATTTAAATTATTTCATACAGCATATAACACTAAAATCTTAATATATTGAAAAGGAAACTAAAAGCATGTTTGCCTAATACCTGAAACAAAACAAAGTAGGTGCCAGGAATGCCCTAAGTAGGTAACAGTGGAATGCCCTCTCTATCATCTATATGCCCTCTACCTCTTCTCAGGGGTATCACTGAGAAGGCCTGTTTCCAGGTAGCTTTTTGCCCCACCTTAGCATGAAAGGGTACCCAGAGGAGGATTCTGAGGATGACCTGAAGTACAGGATGAGGTTCTATATACAGGATGAGCATTCCTTCAGATGCTTTGGTCCCATGCTGTAAAAGACTTTATAGGCTGATACCAGCAATTTGACTGGATGTGCCAACCTTCCCTTAACCAGCTGAGATAAAAATCCTGGGAGCAATGATGATAGGAATTCTTTAGTTTGGCTCCCATTATCCCTTGCCTCAGACTGTTAACAGGTACTAAAGTTTAAATCTTTATGCTGTGGGCTGAGAGCCAAATAAAATAACACTTTGGCTCTTGTTCCATGCACATCTGTTAGTTTTACTTTAATTATTGGCAACTTCTGTTTTGTTCTTGTTGGAAAATATACATCCAAATAAAGGCGTGGAAAATATCAACTCAGATATTGACTTGCAGTACCTTTTTATGAAGAATATTTGACAGAATCTTGTTGCAGATCCTCCGGGCTCTGCTTGAAGGCTTTCCATTCTGTAACCCAATATTAACAGCTGAGAATGAAGCAAGAAGTTATCTCCCCATATAGGTTTTTAATATATTTTTATTATTATTATTATTATTATTATTATTATTATTATTATTATTATTTTCTACATGCTTTAGGATACATTCAGATATTTTAAATTTGCATCTTCCTTAGATTTTCCTGAGAGCTAGCAAAACTTGATAAAATCCTGCCAAATCACCTCAATTTTCAACTTCTTGTACTGTGGCTGTGAATATGCCAGCTAATCTACAAGGCAGGAGTTCCAGGATTAGAGATGGAAGGCTTAGTCATCACTAAAGTTGAACTCACTTAAGGTGTAATTTTAAAACACCTTAGATCTTTTGAGCATTATGTTGTAAGGGTAATTTCAAGTGTCACGTAACAATCACTCACCCAGTTGCTAAACTTGCTCTAGGACTGCTCTTTGGCTAATATTCTTTGTTGTATGTTTTGAACAGAATTAATGCGTGTATGAAATCACATGTGATAGTCTACATACCATTTTCATATTTTACTTATTCTGTAATACTACATGCTTGTAATATCAGAACATGATATGTATTCCATAGTTAGAGATAAATTTTACATTACTTGTGAAATATTTCTTAATGTACCTTAAATTGTGGTGACCACCTGGGAGCTGTGCAATTCCCATGACAGCCTAACTGAATTCAGGAAAACAACTGTGTGCGACTAAGCTTAAACTTTGAACTGTGCATAGAAGCACTATGGGCCAACTGTCCGATGCATACCCTTGGGAAGGCTTACAAGAAAATGTTTTAGCTCCATCTAGTCAGGGAGCTTTCCCAAGTAAGCTAGACTTCATAATCACGTAACTTTCCTTTTCACCTCTCAAGTTTTTCTCTTAGGACTCTTTCTTAAGGATAGTTATTTGGAGCCTTGAAAAGCAGTCCTGAGCTTAGCACTCATTCCCCCTCCTGTTGCTAGGAAATCTCACTTGGATATAAAATTGATTAAATTTGGAAGAAATATATCAAAACACAGTACAAGTGGGATAAGTAGTTTGTAACCAAAGCTAAGGAAAAATGTGTTAAAATGAAATCTAATTTATTGATCATCACATACTTCTAGTGCAGCCTTAACATCAGTTTTAAAGAATCTGACTCTTGCTTTGGCTAATGCTATTTGGCTAATACCACTCTTTATAAGAAAAATCTAACTATTTTTAACAAGAATGTATCTTCTGGAAACTGACTAGTAAGATAAAGACTATAAAAGAAGCAAATAACATATCTAATAGGGTCAACCTGTCATCAGTTTTGCATACAACATTCCATACATAGTTCTCTTTATGCAGCTTTAATGATGCATGCATTGTTAAATATTTTCTGTTTCTTTAAAAAGCTCATTATTAATCCACTCTACCGCTGAATGGTTTCACTGAGGTAGCGTATGTGTTAAGGATGTCAAATGGCAGCTGCTTTAATTTTATAGCAGCTCTTCATGCAGATCAGATGTATATCTTCTAACTTCTAAGCATTAGGGGTGGTGTAATGAAAATAATTGGATTGGATATTGTTTCAGATTCACTTCCAGAACAGTGCATCAGAGCACATAGAAGCATGAACCTAGCACCTCTCTGTAACTCTTTAAAGCAGCTGCTCTTGAATCCTAGAAAATAACCCTATCCAGATGGAAACTTCAAATGTCAGCCATTCTCTGTGTATTAACTTTCATCTTCTGTAGCCATTTAAAATGGCTTACATTACATCCCTGTAAAAGTGCTTTTGAGTTATTTGGGGGAAGGTCAGCTTGGATGCCTTCAGTTTGAGTCCAGGGCATAGCTTGTTTAGGTTTAGGTACTGAAAAATCTATCCCATTAATAATGAAATGCCATGATTTCTGAAGTTCTTACACTCCGTGTTTCATATGTTTTGCCCTGTGTCTGAGCCAAGGTCAAATATATGTTCAGAGTTATGAGAGTAGATCTGTGTGTCACTGTAATATAGATATGCTATAGTCCAGGACACAAGAATAGCCTGTGTTTATATTGGCTGCTGTCAAGAATATATATTCATTTGTGAAATAAATTTCATATATCTTCTTAAGTTGTGTGTAAGCTAGAAATACCTTAAGTTGAAGGCATATGTGATTTCAAGACCAAAAGTCATATCTATGTGTAGCCAAATTTAGTACAGTAGTGCAAAGCTCCTGTAACAATCTTACAGTTAAATCTACATCTCAGATTGGATTTTTAGGGACTGTGGGCTTTTTAATTTATATCTTAAGACTGGACAGAAAATGAAATCCTTGTGGTAATGTTTCCACAGCAACAATTGATATTATTTGCTGCAGATCTTGAATGTTATTTTGAAAAGTGAAATTCGGTATATTGGGAATGATAATCTTATTAATATGGACAAGGCAGGTTTCATTTGCTTTACACAGAAATATCTCTTGACTTATTCCATTTGGATGGCAGGGCCTTAAACTCTGGTGTAGAATACTACTGGGACCAGCTGAATGAAACTGTCTTCACTGTGCATTCCAACAGCAGGAGCACTGAACGGCCAGGGTGAGTCTAGAGAATGAGTGTGGAGGCAACCATTCATAGATGGAAGCATGTGTCAAACTGTATCTTTGTTCCCAAGGTCTGGGTGTAACTGTACTGTTTACTCGCATTTTTTTATGGTGGCAGCGCTAAAATTTTAAAACTCATTTTCCCCCTTGGCACTTGGATTACTCCAGATGGCATAATACCACTGATTATACTTGGTTAACTCACTAGTACAGATTAAAATGTTAAAATAAATCTGTCAACCACAGTCCTTCCAGCTGTCAGTACCACACTTATCTAAGTCATTTAGAAGCCATGAGGTTTATGAGAAATGAAAACTTAGAAAAGTACTACAAAAATAATGGACTAGTTACAATTTAAAACAATTATGGGATCCAGTACTGTTTGTAACTGTAGCTTTAGGATTAATATTGTCATCTTTAGTCAAAATCAAATGTGAAAACAGATAGATGATAAACCAACTAGATTATCAAATTTTGACTACCTTATAGATCATCTTTCATTAAAGATTTAATGGATGCCTGATGAAACTAGAAGAAATGACTGGGCATTTCAGGGGCATAAAGTCATTTCTATAGTTGCCCTTTAGTTCCTAAATATATTTTGTTGTGCATCTTTTCAGAACCAGCAGAGCCACTTGGAGGACAGACCGGGATTTGGGCTTAATGAATGCCATTGGCCTGCAGCCACGGAACCCAACCACCTCTGTGACTTCACAGGGCACTCAGACTCTGGCACCTCAGCTACAGAATGCAGAAACACAAACTGAGAGAGAAGTTCAGGAACCAGGAGGTCTTACTTCAGGGGTTACCGAAGGTAAGAGCTGATGGGGAATAATTGTCAGTACCAAATATGTGTTATTCTGGACATTAGTTAAGAAAACCAGAGATGTGATATTTTACCAAACAAAATAAGTCTATACATAGCAGCTGCATCATCTTCAGCTAGTAACTTTAGCTACAAATGTGCTCATTAGTTTCTGCCTTTTTTAGAAAATGAAAGAATATTGTTTGCTTTCCTGTTGCCCTTTATATCCCTTGTGCATCCTGGGATGTAGGTTTGCTTCTAAAATATTTTTTTCTAAAATCAGCAGATTATTGCTGCTTCTCAAGTGTGAAAACAAATTAGAGTATAAAAGACTCTAGCAAAGAAAAAGCCACCTCTTTGTGAAGTTTTTTCTTACAGTGGTTAAATAAACATCTCACACAAAAATGATCTTAAATACTATAGACTGGATAAATTAACCAGTACTAGGGGCTTCATTTGATGATGGAAATTGGAGACAAATACTGATTAACAGCAGCATATTCTTAGACATGGTCTCATCCAACTTTCTTCCCTACTGTTGTTTTATTGTTAGCAGATGGTCTGACTTGCGCCCATGTCAGTCATTTTAATTGTTAGCTTCTAAAATAACCATATAAGCTGGAATGTCCTTTAGTTATCCCACTAAGTTCAAAGGTAAACAGCAATTTAACATTATGCCCTTACCCTAATTATAATTAGTTTAACAGTGGCTTAGTAAAACAAACTAGTTTCTTATATATAAGCCGAGAAAACGACTTGTTTTAATTAACTGTATTAAGCTTAAGTTTGCTGGATTTGGACATGGTGATAAAATGTGGTTAGTTGCAAAAACAAAACACTGATGATGTACTATTACGCATGAAAAAATCATGCTAAGCCCCAGTAACCAGTCACGAGGATGATGTATTGAATGCATTGATTCTTACTCGTAGCTAAAGTAACTTTAAAGGGAGAAAATGTGATAATTAGGCAGGGAGGCAACAAATATAGGAAGGAGGACATGCTGAGCATATGAAGAAAGATTCAGGATCAACTCAAGGGCGTCTTTATCTTTTACAGTACTTAGTTTGCAATATGTCCACTGGATTATAGTGACCCACTGTTAACTTTCACAGTATATGTTAATGTTTTTATATGTAGGATATATGAATGTAAACAGTGGATACAGCAAATACTTGCAAATGGGCATACACTGGGAAACTGTATAATGAATATATAAAGTAGGAAGGGCATCAAAATGTAGAACTGATGATTCGGAAAACAATCTGCATTCCGCACACTGAAGAATTAGTATCAGCCCTTTTTGTCTCCAATCTACCTTTCCAAAGTTTACTCTGAAGTTTAAAACTGACAAAGAAAGCTAGTATAGAGGATTTATAGCAATTGAAATCTTAAGACCTGAATGTTGATAGTTCCTTGTAAACACACTCAATTTACTGTTGGGAAATGGGCTTATTCTTCACCTTAATCCATTAACTTAAGGGGAATTAAGAATTCAGGTTCCTGATTAGCAATCTCAGCCAGCATCTAGGTTTTACAGATGAGTATGGAAAGTGGCTCACATTAGTTTTTCTGCTAGTGTAGCTGTAGCTAGGATAAAAAAGCAAGGAGAGGTGAGTTCCAACTGACTTGGTTTTTTTTTCTAGCTTGTTTTTTTTTTTAAACCTAGGGAAAAAGCACATTTTTTTCAATTAGTTTTTCACCAGAAATCCAGCAAACCAGATCAGTTACAAGACAGGCCAGGTTGTGAGGTGACACTAAACCATCACTGTTAAAGCAAAACAGCATTTTCTGTGGATTGAATAATATAGTTGGGATTAAGTGAATATCCCAATTCTGCTACAAATGCAGTATGAAGCTTTTGAAACACTTGAATGTTGAAACTAAGCTGAAATAACTCCTTCCAGTATTTCCCCAGCAAATTTTGTGAATTAATTAGAATTTGTAAAGAGCTTTGTTGATGCAAATAATTATGAGACTAAGTAGTATCGGTGGCACTGAGCAAGAAAAGAAAGCACTTTATTCTGGATCATGTTCGGTGTCTGCTTTGGAAAAAAAAAACAAAGAATCATAGATTATAGATTACATGGATGGTGAGCTTTTGAAAAAGATACTTTCTACTTTGCTAGAATGGGCCTGAAGTAAGGCACTATGTTTTCATTATGTGTGCCGTATGGAAAAATCTGGAAAAAATCCTCCTAAAACAGACCTTTGTATATTAATAAATACAGTCAATCCTTCATCTTTGCAGGTTCTGCAGAAACTATCTTTCTGAAAGTATTTGAATCTTTGAAAAGATGATAATGTTAGTAAACTTATTAAAAGTGAATCCCTCTAGTCCCTTTTCTGTCACGTAACTGCAGTCTTGTGTATTCTGTTTGTGAAGGCATCAGTCAAAGGAAAGTAAGTTTAGGTTTTAAAAAATATCTGAAAGTCGCATAAGTAACTGTTAGGCTTGGAAATCTTTTGCTGCTGAAAAATGTGTATAATATAGGATGCAATCAGGCTGAACGTTGCCTTCTAATGAAAGGAAATACAAGCACTTATTTGTTTTGTTCATTAAAATAAATGTAATGCAAGAACACTCAAATTTGTTGGGAACATATCCATTAATCATTATCAGTCCTAGCTAAAATCTCAGGTTACCAAAATAGAAATATGAGTTCATTAGTAAAATAGTGGAGGGGAGCCTACTCTGTGTCTGAAACGTAGGAATCATCAAACTGTTTAAACTTATAATTAGAATAATCCTACTTACTTTTGAACATCATTCCAAAGTATGCCATTGTTAAAAAGAAAAGACATAGTAGCATCTTGTCATTTTAATGTCTATAGTTTCTGTCATGACTTGGAATCTGGAACCAAACTATCCTATGCAAAAATGCACCCTATTATCATTGGTTAGTATCCCATCTTTAGATATAATAGTGCAGATTCCACTTGCACATTTGGGTTCTACTATTCCAAAACGGTTTAATCAAAATACTTCCCCAGTTTTTCCTGTAATTATTCATACTTTGGATACAATCTATGTTGAACGCAGCTTGGAAAATAAATTCTGATGTATAATAACACTTATCCAGTACAAAACTATGTATTCCTGTACTCCTAGTTTCCTGCCTTAGTTGTTACCAGTTGTTTTGGAATCTTGATTTGAGTCTGTGGTCCTACTCTAAATAAAAATAAAACATTTTCAAGAAGGAACTTGACCAATGATTCTTTTCTGAATTATTATCCAACTGAAAATCACTATTCCAAATTGAGCAAAATCAATTGGAATTGAAAAGTGCACATTCATATACTTCCCTGCAGGATGTAATTCTATAGGAGTACCAGTACCATTGAGAAGTGTAATTTCTTTGACATTTGAGGGGAAGTAGGTAACCTTCATATATTTGACATCCTTTCTGGTTTTCAGTTTTTTAAAAGAGTGGTATCCCCATTCTCTGAATGACATCCACTTAAAGGAAGTGGAAAAAGGGACTTCTGCCATCTCTAGCAAAGTGAAAGGACAGAAGTTGCTTTTCTCTGTACATTACCTTTGCTCACTTATCACTCAGTATTTTTACTTTATTGAGCTTGTTTCTCAGCTGTGCTACATTTAGTCTCTGTATTGTGGAACAGTCTGGCTACATGACGACACTAATACTGGCTGACCTTGAAAAGCTAAGCAGGGTCAGCTTTGGTTAGTTTTGAATGGAAAGGTCACCAGAAATGTTCAGGACTTTAGGTAAAACTAGGAGTTGAAAAAGGCAATAGAAAACAGCTTCTGTATTATTGCCAAGAAGAAAATACAGACATGCCCATGAAGTCTACAGATCTTAAGCTCAACTCAAAAAGAGACTTTACTATGGAGCAGCTTTTTTTCTGACTAGTCACCTTATTATGACTGTTGCTTTATAAGACTGAACACAGATGTTAATATTTGTGTAAGGACACTTACGAAAGTTTACTCCTTTTTAGGGAGTCCTATCAGTGATGTTAATAGTCATCCTTTTTGTTTTACTTGAACCATTTGTTTAAAGCAAGATGGGAACCCTGTATCCTCCTAGGTCTTGGTGACCCACAATTCCCAGCATTCCCATACAATATATCTAATAGTAAGGAAATCTGGAAATTGTGGGTCAGTAATATCAATGTATTTCCCATCTGTGGGTTAAAATATTAGAAATATTAAAGAAGTAGGATTTGACACAATCTGAATCTAAGATAGAACTCAATGTTAATTTCTGTGTTCTTACTATTTTAAAATCACTAACTTTCCTCAAATAAATTACAGCTTAGTGATACAACATTGTTATAAAGTAGAGTTATTTGGTGGTAAGCAGAGAATACTTTTTAAAGGTATGCATCTAACCAAACTGAAAAATCAAGTATCTTGCAGTCACCTTTTCAGGCAATGTAAACATTCTCTAATTAAACTTGGAAATTTCAGTACATTAGAGAAATTATATAATACCCTCCTGGACAGAATTACTTACATAAAAATCAGTCTGGTTCCAAAAGCATCACATAGTTTTTGTACTCATTCTCTTTATCCCACCGACATTCGTGTGTATAAAATCAATGAGAAGAATATAAACTGTATTCAGGCCTCTGTATAGTACAAATGCAGCCTAGCTGGAAGAAAATCTGAATATCCAGTAACCTGTTCAAAAAATATACTTGGATCTAGATTAAATTCATTATTTGTTGTAAAAGTCATGGGAGTTGCTTTCTCATTTATATTGCTTCAATAAATAGGTGCCAATTCATGGTTCTCTTCCAACCTTATAATGTCATTTTAATTTCCTTTCTCAATTTCTATCACATCCCAGTTTTTTAAAAATATGTAGTTAGTCCTGGCCATGATAAAATGCTTATTTGAAATAACATAAAATCGCATTAGAAAGTTGTAGTTCTTGTGCTGATGCTAATGTGTAAATTGGGCTTTATTTAATGATAAAGGATCAAGAATCTTGTGATATTGTACCAATAAATAGTTGTGAATGACATTCTTTTATTCTTTTGCATCCAGCCCAGAATATGCTTGCGTCAAATCAGCCAATACCCAAACATGTTGCAAATTAATATACAGAAGAAAGGTATCTAGCCTATGGTTGAGAGGGGAGGGATTGCAGTAGAAGCCCGTAAAGTGCAAAGCAGCACTTGTAAGCTTCTTCAGGTTCTCTGATTTTTTAAATATAATATCCAGTTAACATTATGAGTATGGTGGAACTTGCTAAATATTTCAGATTTTAGGATCTGCGCAACATACTTTACCAACCCTGGTAGTTGTGATGTGTGATGAGAAAAGTGCATCCACTCCAGGATCCTTGATTGCAGAGATGCTGGATGTAAATCTAACTCTGGAATGTGTAGCATATTACTTCAATCAAATAGCCAGTATCCCCTAATTTTATGCCCTTTGGATTATTCACAACATCCTTTTTCATTAATATGAAGAGATAAGACTGTATTTTTATTACAAGTATAATTATTTTTTCATTATCTGGGAGATCATTGATGTGTTTGCTGAAATAAGCTTACAGTACAAAACACATATTCATTTTCAAGATCATAGAACTCTGTACTTGGCATAATATGCCAAAACTGCTTCCCTTCTTTCTCTTCTTTAGAAATGCATCTTCTTTACAGATATATTTCTAAAGCACTGACAAGTTGAAGAAGAAATTAAAGCAACAGGGTAAGAAGCAACGTCTGTGGATCTAGTAATGAGGCTGAAGATCAGCCCCTTGATAGAAATACTAACTTTGGCTCCTTTGCATTTTCTAGTCTTTATTAATCAGATCTCTCCTGACATGATAAATTACTGAGCAGTCAGCCCTGCTGCTGTGGAAACAGCACTTGCTGCTTTGTGACTAGGCAACAACCCCAGCCCTGGAGTTCTGCCCTTGCCACAAAAGCAAAGCAGATGTTTTGTATGAAAGAAGAACTTGGTGGGGGAGATGAGTAGAGTGTCAGCATGTTCTGCTCAAGGACTGCCTAAATGGAAGCTTCAAGCTCAGCACATGCTCATTAGAACTGATGTCAATAAAACATTAGTTAGCAATTATGATTGAGTTGCATCTTAAAAACAATTGACCTTCTGCAGTTTGAAGGACAGAAATTTCATTATATTCTGCTTGTGACTTCCCACAGTGTGCTGAATTAGATAGTCTAAAACTCATCTTAGTTAGGGCTCTAAGCCACTAAGCCAATATTTAGTTCTGAAGTGTGGCTGCTTAGGTTTATAATAACCCTAACCTTACTTTTTATTATTGAAAGTGGGCTTCCAGAAAACCTCAATGGTTGATGATCTTTAACACTGTACAGACTTACACATTTATTCTAACATTCCAGAGTTAGTGTTACTTTTTTTTTTTTTTTGCAATATTTATCTCTGGGCAAAATTGTGATTTAAGAAGAGTATTAAAAGTTCTTTTCTTTAAAGAAGAGCATTCTCGTGTAGCTTGCTTAGAATTCTGAGTGGTTGAGGAATCACTAGGCAGCACTTAAAGGTGCAGTGTAAGTTTCCCTATACAGACATGGCAGAAAAACTGCTTCGGTATTCTGCATTGTATATGAGCCAATGCCACTTCTTCCTCTTTTGTAATGAGACCTGATGCCTCAGTGAAGTCTGGAAGGAAGATTTATATTTTTAATAAGGATCAGGTAGCCTGTGGCTGCTACATCCTCTGTGGAACAATTCAGCACATTCCACTGAATAAAGATATTTTCTTCCACAGCTTACAGTTGAGAGGCAACTAATTGCTCACTCTTCATGAAACAGCTTGAATGAGCCATTTTTTTTTTTTTCTAGCTCTGCTTTGCCCTTGGGGAGCTGGACCTTCTATACTGCATGATTCTTTGACAGCCTAGAGATAGACAGGGCTGGGAAAAAAGGAACAGTGTTAGCTAGCAGTATGTTAAGTGACTAAATAAATAAATAAAAGCAAAATTAAATGATTGTGCATAACTCATATGCCCACTTTAAGGAAAGAGAAGCAACAACAGTTCATTTACACACTGCATCTGACCTTCCTTACTAGATGGCAGCTCCATTTGTGTGACACCTGACTTACTTTCCAAATGAGCTGCCAATCATAGCTGCTGCTTCTTTTTTTCAACATGGACAAGGAAAACGAAAGCCCTCATATAGGTGTTTTAAAAGCTTAGGGACCCAAACCATAACATTCTACCAACTCTATTATTAAAAGGATTAAAATTATATTGTAACATAAATGTCAAAGCCAGTATTGTTTTGGGGAGATAGTTCTCTGTATAGGATTGAAATTTCCAAAACACGGCATCTCAGATTCACGGAACCTGACTTGAAAGGTATTCAAGTTTATAGTACTGAATACTATCAAGAGGTGTAGCTGAAAAACAGAAGTTCATTCCCCATCCCCCTTGCCACCCAAAACACTGGTCATCCGGCAGATTGTTCAAGATAGTTTCCAAATATAGAGTGGGATTTGGACAAAAATAAAACTTGGAATTACTGTAGCTAACAACTCCTATAACCATCTTGCACAAAAAGAACAAGAAGTTGTTAGATGTTGTTATTAAAAATGGGGTGGGGGTGGGGTTGTTCTTAGAAATAATCCTAGAGTTGTTCCTTCAGGATAGTCAGGGCATTCCATAAACAGCTTGTATATTAGCCTCTCCTTGCTGTTTATATGTTTGTTTGTTCTGCTGCTTTATTTATAAGATTTATGTGCCACTTTTCTGTTTGAAAAGCTAAGACTTGAAAGGCAAGTATTGAGTACATATTTTAGTTGCAAAATTGAAGCTTATACCCCTAAAAAGTCTAAACGATGCATGAGACTATTCTCTTTGCTGGGCAAAGTGGCATTTCAATCAAGGTGAGCATACTTAGCAAATGCCACCCGAGGCAAGGAGAGTAGGTCTCAAAGCATCAGGATAGCTGTTAAGAATGCAGTGGGGCATAAGCTTGAAGATCAAGATTTTAAGCTTACCAGATGCAAACTATCCAGTTATGATGGTTCCATTCTTATAAATGCAGTTGCATAATTTATGGTTGGTAAACTTAAAACCTAATGGAAAAAATAGAGATGGGGAACTATGTCATGATTCAACCTATTAATGTCCCTCAAACTATTTTTAACCTCTAATAAAGTTAATAACATTTGTAAACAAATTGGTTTACAGAAAATGTCCTGAGGGCAATCCAATTTATGCATGCTAAACCTGCCTATGGCTACGAGTCACTATGGAGTTACTTTCAGTACACAAGTTTTTATCTGAAGTTTTTATTTCTGGGTGTCTTTCTCCTGAGATTGTTTTTAATCACTTCATCCTACGCTATCCAATCAAATTTGACTTGGTTCAGCCAAACACATTCTTCCTAGTCTTTGGGAAGGTACCAACAGTCCATCATCCAGGTAACCCAGTAATATTTCTTCCATCAACATATTCAGCCAGTCTTTTGCCTGTAGTATTCTTTCCCTTTCTGGATGAGAACCCCACTTGAGCCCCAAAGTTCTTCAATTCCCTCCCAGATCTTTAACGCCTGAAGTTATGCATTTATACTAGTCTTGATGATATCAATATATGGATGAGCAGGTAGAGACTCCTGTCTGTGGATTTGATCTTACATTGGGATTTATACCTAGGTGGATGAGCAGCTGGTCCATCATATTCTTCATCCATGCTTCAGGGATCCCACCAGGTCCAGCAGACGTGTACTAATTTCTGTTCCTTATAGTAGAGAGTAACCAAATACTACATTTCTCCTTTTTGTCCTTTTGTTCCTTCCTTGAAGACTCAGAATGTACAAGAACATGGAAACTATTTTGAGTTCATGTGTTGTGTGCAGATTTTGGATGTATATAAAATCCTTTTATGAGGTCAAACACTTAGTCCCCAGTCACAGCATGTAATGGTACAGTCTGTCAGCAAATATTTTTGTCTTGAGATTTTGATTATTTTAGCTCCCACATATTTTATTTTATTTGTTTCCTTAAATTTATTATAGCGACCACCCCAACAGCCTCTGGGCAGCTTGCATAATCTAATACAAGATAAAACAATTAAAAACATAGACAAGACAAAACAGTCTGAACTAAAAACAGCCATTAAAATGCAGTGCAATAGCTGCCCCCCGCAAACTTTGTTGTGAGTTACCTAGAGTCACTGTATGAGATAGGTGACCATATACAGTGCATTCGGAAAGTATTCAGAGCCCCTTCACTTTTTTCAATTTTGTCATGTTGCAGCCTGATACTACAATTGTTCAAATTCATTTTTTTTCTCATTAATCTACACCCAGTACCCCATAATGACAAAATGAAGACAGAATTTTAGAAATGTCTGTAAATTTATTAAAAAGGAAAAACTGAAATATCACATTGGCATAAGTATTCAGACCCTTTGCAACAACACTTGAAATTTAGCTCTGGTGCCTTCCATTTCTCTTGATCGTTGCTGAGCTGTTTCTACACCTTGATTGGAGTCCATGTGTGGTAAATTAAATTGATGGACATGATTTGGAAAGGCACACACCTCTCTATAGAAGGCCTCACAGCTGACAACGCATACTGTACCAGAGCAAAAGCCATGAGGTCAAAGGAACTCCCCTCAGAGCTCAGAGACAAGATTATTGCAAAGCACAGATCTGGGGAAGGGTACAAAAAAATTTCTGCTGCACTGAAGGTTCCCAAGAGCACAGTGGCCTCCATAATTCTCAAATGGAAGAAGTTTGGCACAACCAGGACTCTTCCAAGAGCTGGTTTCCTGGCCAAACTGAGCAATCGGGGGAGAAGAACCATAGTAAGAGGTGACCAAGAACCCGATGGTCACTCTGACTGAGCTCCAGAGATCCTGTGTGGAGATGGGACAAAGTTCCAGAAGGACAACCATCACTGCAGCCCTCCACCGATCTGGGCTTTATGGCAGAATGGCTAGACGGAAGCTTCTTCTCAGTGCCAAACACATGAAAGCCCACTTGGAGTTTGCAAAAAGCACCTGAAGGACTCTCAGACTGTGAGGAACAAGATTTTCTGGTCTGATGAAACCAAGACTGAACTGTTTGGCCTCAATTCTAAATGTTATGTCTGGAGGAAACCAGGCACTGCTCATCACCTGCCCAATACCACCCCACCAGTGAAGCATGGTGGTGGCAGCATCATGCTGTGGGGCTGTTTTTCAGCAGCAGGGACTGGGAGACTAGTCAGGGTTGAGGGAAAGCTGAATGGAGCAAAGGACAAAGATATCCTCAATGAAAACCTGTTCCACAGTGCTCAGGACCTCAGACTGGGCCAAAGGTTCACCTTCCAACATGACAACGATCCTAAGCACACAGCCAAGACAACACAGGAATGGCTTAGGGACAACTCTGTGAATGTCGTAGAATGGCCCAGCCAGAGCCCTGACTGGAACCCTATTGAACATCTCTGGAGAGACCTGACAATGGCTGTCCACCGAAGGTCCCCATCCAAACTGACTGAGCTTGAGAGGATTTGCAAAGAAGAATGGCAGAAAATCCCCCAATCCAGGTGTGCAAAGCATGTCGCGTCATACTGAAAAAAATTTGAGGCTGTAATTGCTGCCAAAGGTGCTTCAACAAAGTACTGAGTAAAGAGTCTGAATACTTAAGTACATGTGATATTTCAGTTTTTTCTTTTTAATAAATTTACAGACATTTCTAAAATTCTGTTTTCACTTTGTCATTATGGGGTACTGAGTGTAGATTAATGAGGAAAAAAGTTAATTTGAACGATTGTAGCATCTGGCTGCAACATAACAAAATTGAAAAAAGTGAAGGGGGTCTGAATACTTTCCGGATGCACTGTAAGTCCAATAAATAAATAAATAACCAACCCACCCTTTGGGACCAAAGCCAGGTATTAATGGGTGCCATTTGTATCTCTTAGGTGATGCTGTTCCAGCGGGTGGGGCCTACAACAGAGAGGACTTGCTTCCTAGGCCCAAAAAGGTGGCAGCATTTAATAGAAGGGATCTGGAGCATACCCACTCTGGCTGAAAGTACTAGGCAGGCACAAACCATTGGAGAGAGGTGGTCGGTCCCTCAGATAACCAGGCCCTATACCATGAAGAGCTTTAAAAGTAACAACCAGCACCTTGAATTGTACCCAAAATCAGTAGCCAATGCAGCAGTAGTCCAGTTGTGAGGTGACCAGGGTGTGAATGACCATCTGCAGGACCTCTCAGCTGAGAAAGAGCTTAACTGGCACATAAAATGTACCCATGCAAAAGCCCTCCTGACCACAGCTGCCACCAGCTCTTCAAGCAGTAGCTGCAAGTCCAGGAAGACTCTCAAGTTGCATACAAGTCTTGAATGAGGAAGTGAATATCTCCAAACATGGGGGCTAAACAGCCACAGCCACTCTGTCTTGGCAGGACTGAGCTGAAATCTCTTCCTCCCCATCCAGACTTGAACAGCCTCCAGATACTGAGTCAGTGCCTCAACAGCTTCACTTGTGCAGCCTGGGGTAGAGTATCTGACTATCTGTAAAGCTGAGTATCATCTGCATACTCACCAAACAGTTTCACATAGATATTATACAGGAAGGGGGAAGTGTCAAACCCTGAGGCACCCCACAAGTGAGGGGCCGCGGCATGATCTTTCCCTTCCCTTCAACACTGGAACCAACAACTGAGGGAGGAGGTGAACCAGTGCAACACAGTGCCTCCCACTCCCAATCCCTGCAGTCAGTCCCGAAAGATACCATGGTCACCAGTATTGAAAGCTGCTGAAAAATCAAGGAGCACAAGGATGGATGTACCGCCCCCATCCCTGCTGAACCAAAGGTCATCAATAAGCATGACCAGCATTTTCTCCATACTATACCCAGGTCTGAAGCCAGACTGAAATGGGTCCAGATAATCCATTTCTTCCAAGAGTCTCTGTGATTGCCATCCAGCCACCTTCTCCACAGTCTTCCCAACAAATGGAAGATTGGAAACTGACCAATTAGCCCAAAACAGAAGGCTCCAGCAATGGCCTCCTCAGGAAAGAGCATACCACTGCCTCCTTCAAGGCTAGAGGGACCACTGCCTTCCTTAAAGGAGAAGATACCACTGCATGGACGCATCCCTTAGTTACTTCCTGGGCCATCTTGACAACCCAGGAGGGGCTACTTCCTCAGTTGTCACAGAATTGAACTCAGTCCAGATAACCTTACAAGACTGTGCCCCAGGCACCTCACTTAAATACCCAGTCATTATCCAACTCTAAGCAAATCTGAATGACTTTGTCTGGCAAACAATGTAAATGCTTCTTGCCCTGACCCTGCAGATGGTCCTGAGGCCCAGCCCTCAACAATGAGCAGTTTACTCTGAACAGGGCCGCTGGGCAGCTATCAGTGGATGCAATAAGGGCAGAGAAATAACATTGTTTTGCTGCTCTTATTGCCACGATGTAGGCCTAAATATGGGCTCTGACTTTTGTTCGGTCAGATTGACTTCTTGTCTTGCTCCAGCAGCACTCCAGGTGTCACTTCTGGTGCTTCATCTCCTGGAGCTCCTCAGAGAACCAAGGTGCACCCCAGGATTGGTGCACAGAGAGAAGCCACATATTCCAGGCCACCACAAAGGCCTCAGCTGAACCACCTGCCAGATTCTCAGGGAAAACCCCAAGCTTCCTTTGGAACCCATCAGGGCCCATCAGTGGCCTGTGGTGGGCTCATCTAACAGGCCCTGAGGAGCCACAGGAATGGGTGGCACCAAGTAGCCAGAGGGCAACCAAAGAGTGATCTGTCCATGGCAACAGACTGATGGTAATGTCCTCCAATCCCAGATCAACTGAAACTGCCCCAAGACAAAAACCAGATGTAACATGTGACTCCTCTCTATTACTTGGAACAGGTCCATGGTTGTCATGAGGCCATGAATTCCTGAGCTGTCTCAGCTTCAGTATCAACAGGTGGCAGATTAATGTCCCCAAAGACCATCAGCCTCAGGGACTCTGCCACCAACCCACCCATGGAATCCAGCAGCTCAAGCAGGGATGATGCTGGGCAGCAGGGAGGGTGATACACCAACAGCAGTCCCAACTGTTCCCAAAGACTGTAGAGCAGAGCCTCTAAGGGACCTCAGTGACTCACGAATGACAATAGCCACCCCACCTCCCTCTCTCCGGTCTTGGCTGATTCAAAACACAGGTGGGCATATTTGCAAGAGGGGAACTCGCCCTTTGGAGCCCACCCATGTCTTGGTTATACACACCAGGTCAGGACCCTCATCCAAATTGTGGATGAGGGCAGATTTGTTACACAGTGACCTGATGTTCAAAAGCAGCAGCCAGGGCTCATAGCTACAAAAGATCTGTTGACCTGGTCCTGACAGTGAATACTGAGGACAAGTCATCAGGATTTCTCTCAGACAGTGTTCCTGGCATCCCCAAGTGCAGCCAACCCTCATATTCCCATCATATCTGCCCATCATGGTACCAATAACAGCCTCTACCCTCATATCTCCCTCCAGTCCACTCCCCACCTTGGATTTCTTTATCCCAGGCCCATCGATCCATTCCCCCTAACACCCTGAAACATAGTTACCCAAACAAACACTAAACACACAACAGCCACCCACCCTTCACCCCCCGCCTCGTGTTTGCTAGATCTTGTGGTCCCTCTGCCCAAAGTACCCTGCAGCTGGTGGACCTGGGCCTCCCAGGGAGCTCACACAACCTTGGTCAGCCCTCTCTTCCCAACCGAGATTGGTGATCTACACCCAAACCTCATCAGAAGTCCAGGGGGCATACAGTAGAATCTATATTAGGCCTTGCTCAGGCCCCACCAGCCTGTACCTTCACTGTCTCCGCCATCCTCTCTTTCTGCAGCACTGCTTCCTCCAGCCAACTTTGGGATTACACTGCATCTGGTCATCCAGATGTCCTCCATCCCTAGTCAGCCTCTCCAGATACATTCCAGCCCAAAGTAGAATGAATTCCAATAGAAGAATATAGAAACTTTATGGAAATATTTCTACTTCAAAAACCCTACAAAATAACACAATCCTAAAGGTAGATGTAAATGAGGGCAACAAGTAAGTGTGTGCAGTGTACATTGAGGAAATATGTATGTTTGTGCTATCAGGAAATGGTAAATGGATTCTCAACAGCTTGGGTACTCTAAAATTTTCTAGGAGATACTACCATCATGTTCTTTCTTGACTTGTTTGCATCAGTATCTTCATTCCTTTAACTATCGCATAACTTGCTCCATATGTTTCTATTTCTCAGACACGAAATAAAAATACTGTTTTTCTTAACTTATAATAGGATATATTCCTAGATTCTGTTGCCTCTTGTTTGTTGTTCTTAGTATAACCGTTTACTTTAAATAATGTCATAAGCTGCTTTAGTGACCAATTTTTGAGCTAATATAAAGTTTAAAAGTAATTTTTTTTTTAAAAGGTGCCTTTTTCTTTCTTCCAGGTGGTACAGATTATGGAGCAACTGGAGAGGATGCCCTGATTAGGATCCAAAGGCTGATGGCTGAAGGTGGCATGACGGCTGTGGTCCAACGAGAGCAAAGCACTACCATGGCATCCATGGGTGGTTTTGGCAACAACATAATTGTGAGTCACCGGATCCACCGCAGTTCTCAGACTGGTACCGAATCCACTGGGATAGAAGGGGGCTCAACTCAGCCATCGACTTCGCAAGAGCTGATAACTGAGTTAGAGGGACGGAGCCTTTCTGAGTCCATGCAGGTGACAGAACGTGGCCTGAGCCCACAGACATCATCTAATGAGATTGAGGGAGAAGCTGATGAGCAAAGCCTATCAGAGCAGGCTCACTCCTCAATGGACACTGAGGGACCAGTTGAGTATAGTGATCTAACTAATAATAATCATCTTCCTGACAATACCAATTTCAATAGTAATGAGAGCACCAGTGGAGAGTCTCGGAACAGGTAGAGATGGATTGTACATTGGTGCTACACTTGTACTGCTAAGCAGAGACTTGTACCTCACAGCTGACCAGGAACTGAAGGAGTAGGGGAATTTTGGCTCTGACCAGATGCTGATAATTCAGTGGGCATTGATATGCGGGGTGGGATAAAAGAGGGAGACCATAACTTGTACGGGAGAATTCTTGAAGAGGTTTTATTCTGTGTCTTAGCTTCCCACATCCGTTTTGCTGCACATTTTCTACAATAGTTGTAATAAACCTTGATATTCAGCTGAGCCTTATGTAAATTTCTCAGCTCACTGGCTACAGGAATACATTAAGCTTTGTCCTAACCCTGCAGTGCTTTTAATGCTACTCTTTTTTAATTTAATTTTATTTTTTTAAAAAGTGCTTTCCCCTCTCTTGACCTACCAGCTAATCGGATCAAGGGGACTCGAGTCTTTTCCCTTAGAGACCTTCAATCTTACTGAATTGTGTATATATCTTTAAATGCTACTGTGGAGGAAATTTGCACCTAGGTTCTGCAACCAGAGTGGCTCCATTTTCCAATCCAGAGTTTTATCCCATGCCACACTGCTAGTAAGCACTAGAATACTCTTCAGAAGTTCAGAATTTGGATGGCTTGAAAGAATGTAGGCTGGATAAGGCACAGCACTGTTTTCCAGGACTGTGTTCCACTCTTCTTTCCAGCCCAGAACTGGAGGTAGGAGAGCTATGCTTGGGCGTCTCAATTTCTTCATGCTCAGGAACCTCTCAGGAGTGTGGGCCTTTTGTTTTCAGAATATCTACTTTGTATGCAAGCAGAGCCTTTATAAGGGCTGCTGTGGGTGGGGCAACCTATAGTTGTAAAGCATGTGGGTAGGGTGGGACCCATTCCCCCAAAAAGATGGCACTTATACAGAAATTGCCCAAGGCTTAGCAACTCTTGCTGTGCCAATAGTAGCATATTGTAATTCAATCTGGTGAAATTTGGCAGGATCATGGTGCCATGGCCAGGTTGCACTTCCCTGTTAGGGGTAGGATGTGGGGTGGGAGAGAGGGATTAGCTCCATGTCAGGGCGTGAGTTATGTGTCTGTGATGTAAGGTGTTGCATGTGAAACCTTGACCTTGTACATGTAGTTTCTAGTGGAGAAATCAAGGCTCTGATATTTTTTTTTTGTTTCTAGTCAACAATGTGATTTTCCTTTTCATTTGTAACTCTCCATCCCAGTGAGCTTGTAGCAGGAAGGTGGGGGAGAGTGTGTGCTAATGAGGGAAACACCAAAGATCAACGTCATTAAAATATGACTGACCCTTCTTTGGTCTCCTGTCTTCTCTTCTTGGTCAAGTGCAATGCCTGTTTTAGAAAAAAAAAAGCCTCTGATACACCTCTTTTTCTGCTTGTTTGATTGGTTTACTCAACAGAGGTCCCCTCACCTGAAATCTTCTTTGTCAATCCCAGGAAGATCAGAAAATCATGGAAAGGTTTTTATCTGTTTAGCTGCATAATTTTTCACTGATCTGGTATTATAGTAATAGTAATAGTAATAGTAGTAATAATTATTACTACTACTGCTACTATTATTATAGCCCTTGGCTGCTGGGAGGAAAAGAAAAGAAAAAACAACTGGTTAAACTGATGGTGCGATGAATTTTTTTTCCTGATGCATCTGAGAAATTGTTATGCAGCACCTGCAAGAGGCTTTCATCCCAATATGCATGTCCGTGTGTTGTCAGTACCATGAGTATGCAACAATAAATAAAGCCCATTGTTAAGCAACTCTTATGCTCACAGTCAGAAAAGTCTGTTAGAGAACATTAAGCAAACGTTGCCTTAAATCACAGCATGGAAATGAACTTTAAATCAAATCAGCTGGCTGCCAGGCCTCATCAGAGTGTTAATGAAGCACTAAAATCTGCCCTGTGCCAGTTTGTACTTTGGAGCCACAGGAGCCTGATTATGGAATTCCTTTCTTTAGTTTTAGAACATGTTTACATCAGAAGAGACTAAACCCAGAATCCACAAATGGCTCACTAGGGTGGAGGAGTACCTGTCTCTATGAGAGAAAATGGGGAGAAGGGTACAGAGAGATTTTGCAATGTGATGCTAAACAAACAGCTTTTCTCCAAGCATTCCTTCCAGAAGTCTTGCAGGAAGTCCCTGCCTGATGAGTTGTGAATTATCTTTTGTTGCCTGAGATGGCCAAGCACCTTAGGTTAATGCCATGCAACATTCCCGTATTTTTCTGGTGTACTTACTTGTTCTATTTATACATACACTTACATTCCTTCCAATCAAAATGACTCAAGGTGGTTTTCAAGAAAGAAAAGAAACAGAACAATCTTAACACACTCTTTTGTCCAGCCCTTCAAACTTCAAAGCCACAATATTAAAACAATATCTGCCCCAAAAGGCAGTGATCAAATGCTTCTTAGAATAAAACTCTTCAGAGCCTTCCAGAAAGAGAAGGCCCATTGAACTTCAGCTGTTCCACAGTGTCAATATCACCACCAAAATAAATTGGCTACAATTCCTTACCACCTTAATCTTTTATATGGTAGGGATCCTAAGCACCGCCTCTTGGGAAGAATTCACTGAATGGGTTGAATTTAGTTGGGAGAGACAGTCCTGAAGGTAAGTGGGATCTGAGCCATGTAGGACTTCATAGAGAAGCAACCAGCACTTAGAATTAGATCCAGAACTAACTGGTAATCATAAGAGTGACTTCAGCACAAGTGTAACACCATTGAAATGACCTGTTCTTAGCAGCAGCCGGGCCTCTGCATTCTGGACTAACTGCAGTCTCCAAATCATCTTCCAAGGGAGATCCACTAGAAGGCATGTACAGCACTTTCGGTCATAAGGGCTTCCCAGTCCAAATAGAGCGTTGAGTGGTACACCAGACAAAGTGGGATCAGGCCTTCCTGGCCATGGCTTCTATCTGCTGTGAGGAACTGTGAGTCCAGGAAAACTCCCAAATCATGGACCTCTGCCTTCAACAACGCAAAAGAAGCGATGAGTGACTACAACAGCTGAATTTCTGTCTTGGTTTTGTGGTGCTCAGACAGAACCTATACTAGATATATCAGCTACACACTTGGTGGGGATACAAAGCAAGGGGATTGTGGAATAAAATGGTATATAATTAATATTAAACTTTTATAATTTGGGGGACATGGAAAGGTTTGTAAATTAATAAAAATGAAAGAAGTCTGATGCTTTCAGGGTCTGGCAGTGCTTGAATTACATGGATGACAAAAACCTCCTTAGCTATTACTTTAAGCAGAGTGTAATGGAACCATAATTTGGCTAGAACTGGAATCAGGGTAGGAATTTCTTAAGCCTTTCTATCTATACTCAATCACCCCTGTAATTCAAGCATTCATGTTTGGGTTAAGCATTTTTGTCTTGTAGGTACATGTATATAACCGTATCCCATATTGAATGCACTTGTCTCTAGGAACCATTGAAAACTAGTCCAAGTAGGATAGCCCACATCCTCATTTCCATAGTTTCTCCTTGGATTCAGTTGCATTCATACCACAAAAGGATGGGAAATGTTGCATATAAAGTTAGAAGCATTTTGGATTACCTGAAGTTTGAAATGCACAACTTTTGAGAGACTGTTGATTTCTTGTCATAACATTTGAAACTGCCCTGGTAAACCGGATCATGCACAAACGTATGAATGTTCCCACCTTCCCCAGTTGGGAATGAAATGAGATAACTTTTAAATGCAGAAAACAAGCTGACACCTGAGGGCTCTTGTATACTCAGCCATCTGTTAGTCATCTTTTTAAAAGCCATAGATCAAGGGAAAGTAAGGGGACTGCAAAGGATAGTGCCAATGAACTATCAAAAAACTTGGTAAAGCATCTCATAAAGACAGATTTTAAGGAAACCTGGTCACAAGTAGGTTAGAGGAAAGGATCGTTTGTACATTTTAAATCTGGTTGTGATAGAAATAAGAGTCCGTTCTCACTGAGAGAGGTTAACCAATCCGAACCTTGTGCTGTTTAAATTAGGGGCCAGAAGAATTCTAACAAAACTTGATGACTTGAAGTCATCTAGAATATTCAAAATGAAAAGAGAACTGGAAAATGGAAGCTAGAGCAAGAATATGGCTGACAACTGGAAAAGGCTGAAAAGTATGTTGTAGATTTAAAAAGTACAGTAGGGCTGTCATAGCCCCTAAATACAAGTTTGGCAGAACTTCAAGGGGATTGGTAGATAGTCAAAGAACAACCTTCTGGACCCATATTCTCAATACTGCATGCTTCTGGGGGGAGGGGAGAAGGGGGGGGAATGAAGACTGAAAAACAGTTCTGCTTATTTATTAATTGCAGCTTTCCCATCATTCTTGAAGATCACCAGAGGTTGGTTTGTTTTTTTTTAAATTTATTAACTAGTAAATGCTAATCTAGAATAAGATAAGCAAGAGAAAGCCTGGACCCTGCATTGGGATGCCGATGACGGACAGAGTGTTGCTGAGCCAAAGAAAGATGTGCAACTGCTGAGTAAAAGAACGAAAAAGTATGCGTACGGCATTTTTTGATTTTAAGAACAACAAGGGGTAGTCCTTCTCTACAGCGGCAATGGCAGGTTCTAGGAAGCACCACTATGAAGTGAGCTTAATCATGGTAATGTTGTGACCTAAAGGCCTGATTCACTTTCTGTATTGAATTTTTCCTCATCCTGCCAATGGAATCACTTCCATGTATGAGCCAATTTGGCGCAGTGATTAAGATGCTGGACTAGAAATTGGGAGATGGAGTTCTAGTTCTCCTTTAGGCATGAAAGCCAGCTGCGTGACTTTGGGTCAGTCCTCAGCCCAACCCACCTCGCGGGGGTTTTGTGGGGAAAACAGGACTTGGGACCATTATGTACTCTTCCTTGAGTTGTACAAAATGGTGGGATATAAATCTAATAAGCTGAGGATGTAAGGTTGGAAGAATGAACACTCCTAGGTATTTCAGCTTTTTCCTGTGAAAGATTTAGAGGAAGAGTCTATTCTGACTCCGTTCAGGTACCTCTATATCTGAGAACTATTAGACAATGCTGTACTTCTGGCTTCTCTTAGCTTTAAGACTGCAAACCCTTTTTTCATTCCCTACTGAAGCTTTTGCCATTTGCTTTGTCTGGTTTTTGAGCTACTGCAACGTCTCTGCAGGGGAAAACAGAAATGGATCTTCACCTCTCTTCCCAAAGAAAAGCATGCAGAGGAATGAATCTAGCTCTAATGGGTGGAGAGGGGAAAGGTCTAGGGGGAAAAAGACTGGAGCACCTCTAGCAATTAGCCATTTGTCTTTTGTGTACGAATGGGATCGGGAGTCCCTTCGCGGGTGGGGTGGGATCATAAAACTGCTTTTGCAATCCATGGCAGGAAGAGTTGCCACCCTGGAGAAGGGCAAAGGCCAGACCTACCTGGTTGCCCTGGGGTGAGGCTGATGGAAGCAGCAGCCAGCCTAGGAGCAGCTGCTCTCCCCACTTAGTCACAATCTGTCAGCAAAGCTGTTCTCCAACAGGAAAAGGCATATTAATTAAAGCATGCCATGTGGTGAGCTGTCCTAGCTTTAATTGGGATCTCAGCGCACAGCATGTAAATGTCATTCTCATCCCGAATCTGAGCAAAGGGAGTGCTGTGCTTACAGTGGAGAGAGGGAGAGTACAGGTACTAAGGGGACTTGGTCTTTGATTTCCAGCCAATGTTCAATGAGATGCACACTCCAATTACTGCCTCCTGGCCCTTCCCTGTTTTTCTCCACCCTCATCCCCCCACCCATCCCAAACTGGCAGAGGGCTCTCTCCATCTCCACCACCCTGCTGTCACTGCCAGGCATCCTTGTCATGGTAATTGGGAGGGAGACTCATTAAAACATGTTCACTGCGTTCCAACAAATATACGCAAATGTTTCCCCACAGCGTCCCTAGTTGAAGCACATCTCATCTGTTCTTTGCTACTTTCCCTTCACTAATGTTTGTTTTTCCTTTCAAGTGATTGTTGCTAGCATATAGCACATTCTGGAAGGAACAGCATCCAATCTGGATTGCCTGGCACACCAGTGGTCTGTGATTTTCATACACTGATGTCCCACCTGGGATGGCAAAACACGGAAAACCAGGCAGAAAAGGCAGAAACCTTAAGCTTCAATCAGAAGGACCATCCGAGGAAATATTTCTTGCAATTATTACCGCCCTTCCACCTTTTCAATACTTTTTTGTGGTAACAAGATCAGATTCTACAACACTTTCTGTAGTTTGAGGCCCTCTAAATGTTTTGGGGTTGTAAATCCAAGATTTCTCAATCACCCTGGAAGTGCATGCTGGCTAAGAATTAAGGGGAATGATGGTCCCAGCACCCCTGGGTATTAGCCTGGGAAAAGCTGCTCTACTATCATAGTGATTAATTTCCTAAACTGTGGGTCCATTTTTCATACCAAAAAAAAAGGAGTTCCAGATTGTTCTTACAGTATTATCATAACAATGGAGGATGAACTGAAGGAAGATCTTGCTAGCTTAAATTAATGGAAGTATATTCTCATCCTTCTCTCTGTTCCACCCCAAGTATCCCTTAAACAAGCACAGAATAGAGGAACAGAGAAAGATAAAAAGGAAAACCAAGGCTATTTTCCCTAACTCTTATTGTACATGCATCGCATCTTAGGAACTGCTTTAATTACTTGTAGGGTATTGAGCAAAATCACTGGCCTGATACTGACTCTGGGCCACTAACTGCACAATTTTTTTCTGAAAGTTGGACTAATGGATAAAAGATCAGAAGAGGGGAATCCACAGTCTTCACAATCTTCAGATAGTGATACAATTATAACACTCCCTCAACACTCCCATGTTGACAGGATGTTCCGGGAGTTGGTTGACAGCATCTGAAGGGTCACTGGTCCCCACTTCTATAGCTGTTTGGTTTGCCCTTATCACACTAGGTTACCGTGAATGAATTCACTAATTTATTTAGCCCTCATCTCTTCATTCTAAAAGATGGCCCATCTTTTATTAGGACAATCTAGTAGTTTGGAGTACCAGTAGGCAAATCCATAAAATTTTACTTTTTCAAATTGTCTTTTGCTGTCAATATTTTTGTGTAGAGACAAGATGATTGAAATGGTACCTACTAGAACTGACGTTCCTTTCTATGGGATGGAGCAAAGCCCGAAAGCTGTCAAAGGAGCAATGGAGGCTGCAAATGAAGGGGTTGTTTTGTGCCAGATTCTACCAATTTTCCATCCGTGTGAAATGTTTTTAAATGATACGCAGAGATAGATATTTACTACCCACCTCACCTCACATCTCTAAGTGTTTCCCAATTCCACTGTAACAGATCAGAGATTCAAAAACTGTAGCTCTTTCACTTGCCACAGTCAAAAGCAGATTTTCTAATCATTTGAGAATAGTAAATTCCCCATAACAACCCAGTATCTCTTTGTCTGTAAAATGTTATACAACAAAGCATGTATGGCTAGATATCTTATTACAGCACTGTGCAATAGATGAAGGTAGATTTAGTACTCTGGAAATAGGAATCTGTTTAGCATTCAACATAAACAAAAATGTCATTTATTAAACTGACTATAAAATGAACTTTTTATTAAGTTTTCAAAAAAGGCAAGCCATGTTCTTTAACAGTGAAAGGCTTCTTAAACAGACAAAAGGCATTTTCCATAGATGGTTTCTGAATGCTCTGTGGCAGTCTCTTCAAGGCTTATCCAGGGAATAAGAAAATTTATCCCATCACAGCAGATTCTTTCCCCAAATGTTCCAAAGTGAATCTGAATCATTTTAATAACAAAAATGTGCCAGTGTTGGGCAGAAGGGATCTCTACTGGCAGGAAATAAACCAATGATTGTCATAGGAAAAGGCAAGAAGCAAAGGGGCATGAAAAGACAACTAGGGATGGTTATGCTAATAACACTCCATTCTTCATGCTAATACGTCTTGAATAGCTAGTTCCTGCCTAGCAACAAAATCTATTAGCATTTGCAACAAGAACATCTGCAATAAAAATGTACAATACAAAACCACTTCCTGGAACAGCTTAGTCAGGAAAAAGAGTGGGACAAGCCCCCTTCTGTGTGGCAAAATAGGGAAAACCATTTCTAATGTAACGTGCCCAATCAGGAGCATTGTTTGTTACTTAGGTGTTTTTTAAAAAAATAAATAAATTTCACTAAATCAAACAAATCTCAAGTTGATGGTACATCCAAGTCTGTCACAGCTGGTCTAGCAAAGTTCCATAATGAACCAGAAAGAAAGAGAAGAGAAGAGAAGAGAAGAGAAGAGAAGAGAAGAGAAGAGAAGAGAAGAGAAGAGAAGAGAAGAGAAGAGAAGAGAAGAGAAGAGAAGAGAAGAGAAGAGGAGGGAGGGAGGGAGGGGGGAAGAGGGGAAGGGGGGAAGGAAGGGGGGAAGGGAAGATCTTATGTGTTATAGAGGCAGCAGTACACCACAACCTATGTTTGTTCTCATGACATTCTAGGCCAGATTCAAGGTACACATTTGCAGTAAAGAAGGCAACTGGACTGGCCCTTGAATCTTAGTGATGGTGAGGAGGGAACAGCCTTTTCCATTGCATTAGAGGGCAGCAGGCTAATTTAGGGATGCAGTGCAGGGTGCTTGAAATCTAGGCCCCTTCATGCCATCAAGCATCTATGGCATGAGATGATCACCATTTGCTGCCTAATAGGCTGACTTTGGCTGTTCTGCTGAGAGAGTAGCTGCTGCAGCAAATTTCATCCTGCTGGCTGGGTTTACATGTACCCTCCCTTCAGAACGATGCACTGTTGTTGAACAAGTGAGAACAGGTGAATCAGCATAAATGATAGATATGAAGTTACATGCCACATGAGAGGGAGTGGCACTCAAAGGGAAGGATGGGCAAGGCCTGGATACCCTGGCATAGGACGGATGAACAAAATGTTTTATTCCAGGCTTAGCATGCCATGTCTGTACCACACTGACTGCTAAAACTACCAGTAATTCAGTCTTGGAGGAAGTGGCCTTTGACGTATGCTTGCTTGCTTAGCGCAACAGCTCTTCGGATTGCATCACAAAAGCATTGATTCTTACTTTAAAAAGGTACACATGGCAAATTGGGGCAGGTATTAAAATATTTTCACCTTCAAGGATTCTGTACTTGCTCCTTTATATAAAAAAGGGAACAGTATTTTCCTGTTGTTTAACTCTGGCTACTGATACAATTATATCTTTTATAATAGGTCACTCAGTAATGCTGTAAGGCTCTGGTAGGAGCACAGATTGACTCAGATTACAGATCATGATCTATCTCCTAGAGAAACAAAACTTTAATTTGCAGATTTTTTTTTATCTCTGAGACAGATTTTTTTGAAATCTACTTATTGATTTAAACAATGTATACAGTTGCCCATCTTAGTACTGTGACTCTGGGCAGCTAACAAGGAATTAAAACCACAAGACTCAAATTAATTTAAAAAGAAATTAAATCACAATTGTAGAATCATAGAGTTGGAAGGGAGCTAAGAGGTCATCAAGTCCAACCCCCTGCACACTGCAGGATTCACTACACCATCCCTGCTAGCCTCTGTTTGAAAACCTCCAGCGAAGGGACAGAAACCACTACATACAGTGACCTATTCCACTGATTGACAGCTCTTACTGTCAAGAAAGTCTTCCTAATGTCTAATCTGTATTTGCAGCCTTTAAGTTTCATCCCATTAGTTCTAGTCTTGCCCTCTGGAGCATTTATTATATCATGTGCCAGAGGTCCAGATAGATCATTCCATCTTACAATCAATAAGAAACAACAACCAACAGGGCTCACTTAACCCTGTAGCTCAAACGTCTGGAGGAACCTCCAGGACTTTAGCATCTTACAAAAGGCCAACAGGTGTGGGACCATCCGGATCTCCAAGGGGGATGCTTCTCTGCTCCACAAGACAGGCACCATGACAGAGAAGGCATCTAAGGAGAAGTATCAGCATATTCTCTGGCTGCTAGCCAGACATTTCAGCAGCTTTTTCCTCCCTCAGAGTGGTTTAATAGGCTGCAAAATGCTTTGCTATATGGTTTCTGGAAGCAACCTCATTCCTTCCACCAACTCCAGCAAGATTTCTCATCTATTTTTTCCTCTGTTGCTCATCAAGAATTATTACACAGTTCCAGGGAAAGCCTGTACTGAATCCATTTGAAGCAGTCTGGAGCCCAAAGAAGGCTAATGCGACTATTTAAGATATTTTTAAATAGTGCACAACCAAGAGGGAAGGAAAGAAAGAAAGAAATGACCACATTTGCAAAATTTGAGAAATTGTTGTTATCTGCATAAACCAATTTCAGTCTCAGTTTGTAGGCAGAACTGAAGAGTAGTTTTCATGCCTAAACATCTATCAAGTATTGGTAAAGCTCAAAGGAACTGGAAAGGGATGTCACAGTTTCAGTGCACTGTGTCAGAAAAGACCTTAACAGGTCTTAAGTGGTAGCTAGCTTTGTATGAATGAAGGCAGCCCTTCAAATAATTTGCTCCCAACCCATATGGAAATTTAAAGCCTGGGAGCCCTTTGGAGCCTTTGGATTGGGCCTGGAAACTTAGCGCTTAGCCTGGTTGCCCCATGGCCAAAATGTGCCAGCAACAATTTTTGGAGGGCAAGAATGGAAAATGTCACTTTCTACTCACCTGCTCTAACTGCAAATGTGATGTCTGGGTGTGTTTTCCTGCTGTACTTTTAAAGTGCTTATTCCCCTAAGTTGCCTTGAGTGTTCCTGTCTGGTTTGGATAGTGAGCTTTACTTCATTACAGGCTAATCCCAGAGCTCTCTTTGCAGAGGTAGCAATGTTTCCTCCACTGAGTAAATGGTTACCAGGCTCTGTAATATTTTCTACAGCTACCTTTGTCAGAAATGCTATAATAACACAACAGTGATAACACTTGCCTTATAATAGAACGCTGCTAATTTGAAACCTGGTAGAATTTTTTTTTAAATTATTATTACCATTTTTTTTCCTGAACCAACTGGCTTTTTTATCTGAGCTTTTCTTTTTAATAAGTCCATCAGTGCATTATTTCATTGTTTTTCAAGTCACTGGAAGTAGCTTGAGCGTGCAGTGTGGTTATGCCCTTGGAGGCAGCTACTGCAGCTGAAGCATAACCTGAATTAAAATTTTCAGATCTCCTGGCCCCTTCTAGCATGTGGGTCATTTCATTTTGCCCCAGCTGTAGCTTCCAGACCATTTTCAAATTAAGCCCTGCATAAAATAACTTGCAGCAGTCCAGTTTGAACGTAACTAGGGCATGTGTAACTCAGCCCAAGCCTAAATGAATTATGACTAAGGGTGCAATTTCTGTGCATTTAATTTAATATAAACTCCACTAGAGTTAGTATGACTTAAAGACCATAGTAGTCCATTATTATGTGGAAAGAGTAGAGTTTAAGGCAATCATAACTAACTCATTCTATGGTTTACCAGGAACTTTATTTTTAATCAACTGGATTTGGGTCCCATTTGTTTTTTTCCTATGCAAGTGACTGTACCCTGCTTCCTCAAGCATTTATTTGCTTTCTGGTTGTTTTAATATAGGAAGCAGCTGAATAAAACATACAGATAACAA
The DNA here is from genome assembly GCA_030867105.1 of Liasis olivaceus. NCBI lineage: Eukaryota > Metazoa > Chordata > Lepidosauria > Squamata > Pythonidae > Liasis > Liasis olivaceus. Next base: position 70,327,530 of record CM061349.1, read on the forward strand.
AACATACAAAATACAAACCACTTGAATCAATGTGCAAATATCACTCCGGTTCATGCACTGGCAGCCCACAATCTGAAATGATTGAGTCAGTTGATTGGTGACCATGTTTTTAGTCGTCTTTTGTTTTTAGTCTTTTCAGCCATTTCAAAGGAGGCTGAGGGGCTTTACTCCTGAATTATTCAGGAGGAGTAATTCACACTTGTCTGTTGGGTTTGGCATCATTGCAGACAAGTTCAGCAGGACTGTTCTCATAACTACTTGTTTCTATTCCTTTTTCATTCTCCTAAGAGCCACGAATGTAAAAGAGGACAGCTAATTATCAGGGAAGCAGTTTGCATGTTATGACAGAGTTAGTTGATGTGGATTGTGGGAAGTTAGTTTAGATCCAGACAAGACAGGGTCTGTTTGGAGCTAAATCTAACCCTGAATCAACAACTGGGTCAATTAAGCAACTTTTGGAGTTTGCATGACATGCTTACTTATCCCCATGACTCAGGTAGGGTCAATTGGGTCAATTGGGTCAATTGGGTCAACAATTGGGTCAACAGGTAGGGTCAACAACTGGGTCAATTAAGCAACTTTTGGAGTTTGCATGACATGCTTACTTATCCCTATGACTCAGGTAGGTCATGTGAATAAAACCAATATGTATCCAAGTACATGAGTGGCACTTACCATTAAACTAAAAAAGGTGACAGCCATAGATAACTGATATTGGATGCTATGAAAGGTCAATAATTTTACTTATGGTATTATAATTGTACTTTTATTCCCAATGGAACATGTTTCTGAAATGTTCTTTCAAATGTAAAATAACTTGACTACATACCTTGACTTGGAAGGCAGGCAGGCAGATATTTGCTGTTCTGTTTTGGACAGCCAAACATTGTGGGCTGGCCATCTTATTTGTCAAACATAATTTACAACCACAAGTCAAAAGGAGAGAGCAACTGTCCATGGTACTGAAATAAAGAACTAAGTCTCTCTGAAGTAATAAGGATGCTTGCTTATTTTTATTCTCTCAAGGACACCACCCTGTCACTAATTGTTGAAGAAGTGGGGTCTGTAAAGAATGTTGGCTTAATTTAGACATCAGAGAGTGCTATAGGAATCTCTATATACTGTGAAGAATAATATCTGGTATTCAGATTGCACCTCTGTAATTCTTCTCAATGGTAATAGATAACTAATATACGGAACACATCATATGACTGGCTTATGTTGCTTTTATTTTGCATAGTTAAGAAGTGGAATGGAATAAGGGAGAAAGTCTCATGTTACAAGCAATCCTTTGGTGTCCAGGAATTGTATTTAACATTTGGGGAGGGAGGGGGCACAGCAAGCATTGATGGAGATGAGTCACACACATTATTTTAAAAGCTCTGTAGAGAGTTGACATTTTTCCTTTGCTTTTCTGTAAAGATGTTTTTCCTTACAGTACAGTTTCATGCATTTCCTTCTCAAAATGACAAGAAAGTGTTCAACTGATTTTTTAGTATTGTACAGCCAGAATTCAGTGGCACGGTCAGAGGAATTCAAGGGTTGGCAAAAAAAAGGAGGAAAGGAAGGAAGGAAGGAAGGAAGGAAGGAAGGAGAAAAGAAAAAAAAAGAAAAAAAGAAAAAGAAAAAGTAAAAGAAAAAGAAAACAAATATTTAAGGTGTGCATGGGGTTATAGGGCCATAACTTGCATATCCACATATCAAAATAATATACTAGTTTGGAATTATTAAAGCTACAATCCTAGGTATATATCAGCCTTACCCAACTTAGTGTTTTACAGATATATTGGACTTCTGACTGGAGATTATGAGAATTAAGTATATCTGGAGAGCACCAAGTTCAAGAAGGATGCTATATCCATCAAACTGGAACTTAATGTTATCTATTTCCAAGCATGTATGTGTGCAGAATTGCACTGTAGATGTGGTAAGTTTTGAATAACTGCAAAACTAGTTACTCTGATCCTCAGTACCATTCCTGGGTACTTCTTTTCTTCTGCTCAGTTATGCTACATGTTTGTTTGTTTCTATGTGAATCATTTGCTATGCCTACATTATTGAACCATTTTTATTCTGAGAACTCCCTGTGAATGTAACCCAGAAGCCAGTCCATGGCAGTGAACAGTCATTAATGGTTGATAGAATTAATGCTAGAAATGTAGCTGCTTTACTATTTTACCTCATCCTTCTTCTGGATAATAGTGAAGGCACAGTTCATCTTCAATTATCCCTAGTAATGAGACAGTGAAGGTAATTAATACAAAGATGACAGGGTTCTTCTGTCAAGTAAATATCATGGTCATGTCCTGAAACTTGATCTCACTGAAATGTTTAAGCCTATCCTGAAGTTTCCTCAATTACAAGTGCAGTGGGTTCAGCCATAGGCCTAATTAGAAAGGCTTCAATAACTTAATGAAGATTGACTGGTAGCTGTTAGGAGGGTGCCATTAAATTGTTTACATATTATGGAGTCAGCCCACTGTACAAGTGCTCAAGAAGCAGTACTAGTGGTCCTGTACTAATCACCTACATCAAAGAACATGTAAATTAAATAATTATTTAAGGAAGAAATTGTGTTGATATTTAAGTATTTCCAAAACAGCCCTAATCAGCCCCTAAATTCTTCTATTTGGGCTCTATTTTTTAAAATAATGGCAAATGGAATAGCAAAACACTCTGTTTTATTATATGTCATGAACTACTCCAGCTGCAGACATGACATTCTGCAAAACAGATTTGAACTGACACCTGCTCTTGCTAAGACCTGTAGTAATTCGGTTTTGCTCTTCATTACTGTGTACTTTTGTCCTGCTCCATAGCTTGTTAATTAGAAATCCAGATTGAAACTCATGTACTCCCTTTCCATTTCAGTCCCTTGCATATTTGTGAGCTGGAGATTAAAAACTCTTGCTTCCAGTTAGTAATAAACCATAGTTTGTTTGCTTTGTATCAACATATATGGTGAACTCTACTTTGATATTTGCTCACACAAAATCAATATTAACAACTTAGTTTGGCATCTTGATATGTGGACAAACTTGTCTTCCCTTAATTAGCATTCAGTTACATTCAATAAATTGCATAAGTAGATACAGTGGTACCTCAGTTCACGAACTTAATTCGTTCCACGACTCTGGTTGCGAACCGAATTGGTCATGAACCGAATCAAATTTTCCCATAAGGTTCAATGTAAATATGGTTAATCCATTCTGATCCCTATGAATGTGGTCGCCAACCATTTTTGGTCACCAACCAAATCAAATTTTCCCATAAGGTTCAATGTAAATACAGTTAATCTGTTCTGAACCATATATATTTTTTTTTAAACCACAAAAATATGAAACAAAGTACAGTACAGTACAGTATGAAGAGAGAGAACATTAACCTTGCTTGAGGCGACTTCTGGCGTGGAGGACAGGAAGGCGGGTGGGGAGGCAGTTATTGTTTGGAGGGAGAGTCCCCCTCCCTACAGGAAGCCACGACCATGTGTCACAGCAGGGAAAATGGCCGCGGATCCTGTTCGTCACCCGATGCAGAGTTCGTGAACAGAAGCAAAATTTTGTGAACGGTGCTGTTCGTGAACTGAATTGTTCGTGAACAGAAGCGTTTGTGGACTGAGGTATTACTGTATTCAAGTTGGGCTTATACACTTTCCAGAAGCATCTGACTGGCCTCTGTGAAAACTGAGATACTGGACTAAGATCCAGCAGGGGAACGGGGATGTGATGGAGGTTTACGTGAAGAAGGATGAATGCAGGAGTAAAAAAGAATTGCAGGACGCGTGTAAAAAACCCCCAACTCCATTGCATGGCTTTCCTTGCTCCCTTAATAAAGGCCTTCAGTATCACTTTTCTGCTTGAAAATGGAATTCTTTTTTTCCTCTCTATCTAAATATATGAGACACAGTCTAGATAACACTCCATGAGTCTCATGTATTGGGCTGTAATCCATGGAACAATTTATTAGGTTCACACAGGCTGCCATGTTTTCATCACCATGCATATTGTCACATTTGAGCCAATTTGTCTGAGGATTAACTAAACAATTGTATCCTCCAGAAAATGTGAATAGCTCTGTTTATTTTTTGTTTTATTGCTTTCAGTTTCTGAGAAAAATGAATCTTTGTGTTGTTTGTGATTGAGTAATATGAATTCATAATAGCCATTTTTGCTTTGCTGGTTTGGGATCATTCAGCTTCAAAACTCAAACTTTATGACCTTTACTCAGTACACTTTCACCTTGGTTTGACACAACTGGGTCCAGCCTCAAAAAAACTTAAATAAGACCCAGTCTAACAAGAAGCAATGAAAGTAATGAGTAGAACATCCAAAACCAGCAAAAGTTGTAGGCTCAGTTGATCCTGGAAACCATCTGAAATAAGACTGTCTTGACCTAAGATTTAATCTTTAATGTTCATTTCACCTGATTGTATGTGAGAAACGAGGGCAAACTCTGGTTTCTTCCTAAGTTAGGAATTCAATATCCTGATGTATCAAAGAAAGATAGAGTTGGATGCTTGCCTTTGGCTCCATTGCAAATGAAATAATACCAGAATCTGGCAGTGAATCATGCTGCTAATCAGTAAAGGAATAAGATCTCTTGGAACTTCTGTGCTTAAATTCAGCTCCCGCCACCACCAAGGAAGGTCATTTTCTTCAAAGGATGAATTTCTTGCCTCTTATACCATACTACTTATTCTTGATGCACATTCAGTATTTATCAAGTGAATGGGGTATAAGCCCAGAAGTTTTTGCTTTGAGTTTCACTTCAATTTTCTCTTGTGTACAAGAGGTCATCATATTTATTATTCTTGTAACTTCAAAACTATTTACACAACTGGTGGTGGTGGTGGTTGTTGTGGCAAATCTGTAATTCACAAGACTGTTTTAAGAATTATTGACATCTAGACAAAGAAAATGAATTCTCTATGTCCCACTTAAAATTAATTATAAGGCTTATTCTTCAGCACTGCAAAGATAAACATATGGCCCCTACTACGCAATGGTCTGCAGAGCTGAAATTATTAGCAACACAGGAACATATCAACAAATTAATTACCAACATAAATTAGGTATGGATGATTATAATGAAATATAGCTACTATTTATTGAAAAGCTTATGTAGAATTTTATAGATGTATATATATTTGTGAATGTATGACCTGTATGCTTTTGTTTGTAGTTTTCTTCATAATTTTGTTTATTGTTTATTGTTTGCTTCCCTCTCTCTCTCTCTCTCTCTCTCTCTCTCTCTCTCTATATATATATATATATATATATATATACATACATACATACATACATACATACACTGTATGAAGTTACACATTGCTATGACTGTATCAAATTCACAATGTAAATACTAAATGCTATAGAGACATCGATGGGGTTTTAATCTCCATCATTCCCCTCTCTGTTGCTTTCTCTTTCACTATGGCCTCCCTTCTCATTTTTTAACTATATTAAATTGCCAGTTACATATCCAAGTTGTCTTATAACATTATATAAATGCCTAGGTAGAAGATCCCCAAGAAAATAGAGTGTTGTCAGATGTTATTATAACTATATCTGAGTTCCTCTAACAGACTGATTTTATTACTAATTCCTGCTCTGTTATCAGATTCCCTTAGCTGTCTGCCATTTTCTTGGGTTTGATTGAATGTGCCTTCTGTAGCTGCACCTTGAGTTAGTTGTGCATCTGTGATATTCACAGTATAGTGCATACAAGGCTTGGTGCACCCTCAAATCAGGTTCTAATACTATGGGTCATGAGCAAATTTAAGGGAGGTCACAATTTTTGGAGGTTTTGCACACACAATGGCCAAGTCCTGTCAGAGCATGCTCCAACTTTTCCAGGACAAGCCAGTTGACAGCAATTATGAAAGGAGAAACAGAAAGGAGCTGAGAAAGGTTTTGAGATGTTCAGATTTTATTCTATAGTGCCCACAAGACCAGGCATGTCATGGATCAATTATAGTTCAGGGCCCTTAGCCACTGGACTGTGCTGGGGGAGAGATGAAGAATACAGGGCTGGTGGGTGAGGGGAAGAAAAGAAGGTGGCAGTGGGCAGGTGGACAATCTCTGCCAGAACATGATCCCTTACTGCCTGGACTAGCTGGCTCTTCATAACCCAGGTGGTAAGAAGTGAACCAATTTCATAGGTCCCTTGGTGGACCCCCTAAACCATGCCCTTTAGACTGGATTTACTGTATATTGATATCAATATCAATAGATCAATATGTATATTGATATATAGATTAAAGCTTAATTGTGAAAAGTAAGTGGTACATTTATTTTTTGCCAGCAATAATTCCACTGAAATTATTAGTTTTATTTGGGAGGGTCACATAATGCATTTACTTTACCCTAGTGCCTAAACAGAAGGCCAGAAAAGAAGTCTTCAAAATCATTTGATACTAATGAGTTACGTAATTCTATTTTGTAAATCATTTTTTTCACAGGATAAGGTTGATAAGAAGGTGGACTTTCCTCCATTCTTCTGATGGACAAATAAAGGATAGCAATATAGAATTAAAGGTTTCAGTGGAACTTGGTTGATTAGTTCAAGAAGACTTCCATAATATGATGTCTTCCAGATGATGGAATGTGAGAGACTCCAACACATCTGGAGGACATCAAGTTCAGAAACCTGAATAGTGAGTCTATCTTCACCTCCATCTTTTACCTACTTCCAAGGAATTTGCCTCAGATGCCTGTTTAAGAAGTATTCAGCAAATGCCTATTTACTCATTGAACCCTGTGCCTATTTACACATTTATTCTGTGTCTATTTACTCATTTATTTCAAACATCCAATTTAAGAATTACACATTGTCTAGGCAACATACCACTTTTAAAATTGTTTGTTAGATTCTTTAACCTATGGTTGTATCCCTATTGGCTATTAGTTTGGTCTAAATTATTGCTAAATGGACTCCCAAAACTGGAATATTTGGAATGGCTGCTCATTTATTTTTTAAGAATATGAACATTCAATGCGATGTATATCTCCTAAAATGTAATATATACAGAATGTAGATTGTATGAATTATTGTTGTCAAAAGTGCATTGTATTCTGCAAGTTTGAGATATATCGCTTAATTCCAGGGCAATAGCAATTCCAATGCATATTAGCAAATAATAAGAACAGAAATTATGTACAATGCTGGTGATTTTACTATCAATAAAAAGTAATGATACATATAAACCATGTAGCCCAGTCCTAGTTATGCTTATTTGGAAGTAATCCCTCCATTTTCTTTCATGCAAATGTGCCTAAAGGCAAATGTGCTTTAGAAATAAATGTGGAGCAGCAGCATTTCTGTTGGCAGAAGAGCAAATGTCAATTTCTCCCTGATTTTCCACCTTTGTGGTTGGCAGGTCATTTGCAAAGACTTTTAAGCCACTGCAGCTCCATGTTTTTTTAAAAAATGTTCAAATAACAAACTGGGGGACTCTAGGGAGAGTTTGTATCTCAGTTTTCCATGAAACAAATAATGTTCTTTCTACAGAGACAAGCCCTCCCTGCACCCACTTTCATTAAAACTCTTCAAGTAAAACTGGAATCTGTGTAGGTCCCAATTGCTTTTTTTTTTTTTCAGTTCAGTTAAGCCTTTTCATTTGCTTAAATACTTCACTTAATTGTTGACTGAAAGTACACAACATTGGAGAGAAGAAAAAAAACTCCAAAGCTTACGTGATTGAGCTGCTACATAACCCAATACAGAATTGAAGTTTTATCAATAACCTAGATTTACTGTACAGCACTTTACTGTTTGCAAAATGTTCCACAATCATTAACAATCTGCGTTCATTTATCTTTTATTTACCTCCAACTCTCGTGCCATCATACATCCTTGGGAAGTAAAATACTCTGAGCACCATCTCAGCTTTTGCCTGGTATGGCTTCTATCTGATAGATGGTGTTTTGTATGTGTGTGTGTGCCTTTGAGTCAGTGTTGACTCCTGGCAACTGCCTGGACAAGTCCCTGCAATTTTCTTGGCAGGATATCAGAAGTGGTTTGTCATTGCCTTCTTCCAAGGGCTGAGAGAGAGTGACTGGCCCAAGGTCACCCACCTGGCTTTGTGCCTAAGGCGAGACTAGAACTCCTGGTCTCCCAGTTTCTAGCCCAGTGCCTTAACCACTACACTAAACCAGCTCTCTGATAGATGGTCTACATCAGGTTAATTATTTCAGAAGGGTGCATCAATTTCTAGTAGCTGCCTCTTCTGTTGTAGCATCATTGGACTTATGTGTGGCATGTGCTATGTTGCATGAAGAAAGCCAACTCTCATTTTACTGGGGAAGGTAGAAGGAAAGTGTAGCTTCTTGTGTGGGTGGGAGAACTTGTCAGTGCTGAGGATGATTCAGCTAATAAAACTTCAAGAGGAAAATAATATCTTAAGATCACAAAACCCTTAACTGGGCTCACAGCAGTGGGTCAACATGAATAATTTCACAACAGTCTCATGGATCTTCCCCTTGTGATCCTTAAATTTCTGCTCTGTAAGACCTACCTGCATTTGATAATGGGTTGCAGGAACATAAGGTTTGGAACTGGCCCTTAGCTTACCTGTTAAAGCTATTCATAACTGTTCTGATTCTGAAGTCATGTCTGGGATTTAGGCATGTGTTTCACTGAGCAAACTGGCTTTCTAATAGGGGCATGAATTGTGAAATCAACCTCCTTCATTCCAGAACACTTTGCATATGCTGTCTGATGTATCGGTAGCAGAAGTTTACTTAATGAGAATTCTTATGACTTCTTGAAATTCTGGTAATAGGGATAACAGTAGATTCAGAGAGCCTCACGTTTCCTATTCAGATTCTCTGTTATAAAGAGAGGTCAATGTTGTTATCGGTAGTCCTTGCTATAACAGGGACCATGAGTGCATTTAGAGAAACATATGTCTGGGCATATTCCCAAGTCATACTGGGCCTCCTTCCATAAGCCTGAAATGATTTGTGCAAAGAAACAAACCTATCCTTGATTCTTCAAAAATTGAAATAACTAGTTCAATTCAACATTCATCATTCTTCTATTTTTCGGTATGATTGCCTAACAATAACTCCTAAAATGCTGGGGAATCTACCTTTGGAGCAATGCCATTCTTAAACAAAGAGTGTATTGTTGCTCTATGGATCTAGAGCGCAGCCTCATGAAACAAAACTCCATAGCTGAAGAAATGTTCCTATTTGGTCTGCCAGCATTTTAATACCTTTAGAGAAACTAGAGGTGAAAATTGGTACTTTAAGATCGAGGAATGAATGCAAAATGCATGAAGCTTTTATTTATCCACTGAGATTTTCTTTTATATTAAAAGATGCAGACAATAAGCACCAGTCAGGTGTGCTTTAGTTTGTTCATGCATTCCCAGGTCCCAGATGGTGAAGTGTCACAGACCATTTCTCCCCCTCTTTCCTGTTACTTAATATGAATAGTTGAGTCAAGGGCAGTGATAAATGAGCTGGTGCTACAAAGATTCCTTTTGCTTTCAGCAGCTCTTGCTTCATCTCAATTATTTTTTTTTAAATCCATCCAGTAGCCTAAAAAGCCTCATAAATGTATAATTTGTGTCACAGTTCAGGATTGTTTAAAGAATTCTAGCTCATTTATGACAGTTGTACCTGTACCCATTCATCTCTGTTGATCAAAGTGATGAATAACAGAGGAATTCCCTGACCTAGAACCTATACAGTAGGTGAAAACCTACTTCTGAAAACTCTGATCATGTGCCACATGGTTAAATTGCTCATATCTTTTTTAGAGCATGGCTCTTCTTTTTCTTTAGGTATTGTCAATGAAGCAATAAAAGCAAAGCTTTTATCCAATATAGCTTTGAGAACAGCAGAGAACCAGCATCCAACTCTCATTCAATTTTTTTCCCCCCTGAACCACAACCAAGTTAAGGGTATCTGTTTCTATGCTTCTTTTTCAAAGAATGTTGTAATAATCACCAGATTGAGGCAGCGTCAGAAAAGGAGGTGATATTTAAATACTAATGAACTGCATGACAATGTCTGCTTTGTTCTCTGTTAGTAACCTCCATCTGTGTCTCAGTCACAAACTAAGGAGGCTTCTAAAACACATAGGATGAGGGAAGAGGAGAGAGCAAAGGTTCTTCTTCATGTCTCACACTATTAGAACTCAGGGCCAACTAGTGTAATTAATTAGCAAGAAATTATAGGAGATTTAAAGGGGAAAAAAGGAATAGTTTCATGAAGTTGTACTCAAGCCACACAGATTCCTTGGTGCTGTCTAACTGCCTGCCACTGTCAGAAGAGGAAGACATTCTGGAAAATCATTTTCCTGCACCTTATGGATTCAGTAAATCAGTGTTTCTCAACCTTGGGAACTTTAAGATGTGTGGACTTTGACTCCCAGAATTTCCCAGCCAGCCATGCTGGCTGGGGAATTCTGGAAGTTGAAGTCCACACATCTCAAAGTTCCCAAGGTTGAGAAACACTGCTGTAGATTATTGTATTTCCAGTCCAGTAAACAGCAGTTCAGCAGATGAAGAGAAATGTGATATCTCCTGATAGGGGAAGGGAAGGTGGTGAATCCACTTTTCCGCTTTGTAGGGACCATCACTGAATGTTTTCAAAGAGTTCTCAGGATGCAGAAAGAGAAAATATCAGCTTCCCTCTTGCTGAATTGTGTGTCTATGTGAGAAGAGTTTTGCCATGATATGTGGGTAGCAAGAATCCAGATAACCACTAGATGGCAGCAAAAAGATACAGAAAGGTCTAACTCTTTGTTGCCATCAAGAGGTTGTCTGGATGCAGCATTTGTATAATAGTCCTAACTTTGGGTCTCTCTCTGGGGAAAAGGATTATGCATATTTGACAGCAGAGAAATGAGCAGGAAAGTTGCGCAGGAAAGTTATGGCCTGTTGCTTCCTGTGGCCTTCAGAGACAAAACTACCTCTAGCATTTTGTTAATTTGTGAATATTATAGGGTAGACCATTGGCTGATGATACAAATGCCTTTAAAAGGAGAGTCAAATCAAGGCTGGTTTACATATTATGGTAAACTATAATGTGAGACATTTGGCTTCGGCTTAATGCAATATCTGAACCCAACCATTGGAAACTATGACTTATGGCTTAGCATGAAGTGAACCCAACCACCTGTAGCTTTATCAAGAGATCATGGTTAAGCAAGCCATCCTTCAGCACAAAGTGCAAACTCAGTCAATGGCTATTGTTCATGATGGCTATTATATGTGAAGCCTAGCTCCATGGTTTTCTATCTCTCAAAGCACATGGATCACTGGTGTGAAAAATAATTCTGTGCTTCCCTAAGTAGCCATCTAGGATGTCTGCTGGCCCAGGTTTATGGATGGGAACAGTAGTCTCACTTTGATAGTCTCACTTCGGTAGAGAGAATATTGTAAGGCCACCAGATCTGGGCTGCAAAAATATAGGTAGCATTTTCTGTAATGTTTTATGCCATCTAATAGCAGTCCAGATTTTTTGCAGCCCAGATCATACTCAGAAATCTCAGATTTTTAATAGGAAAGAAGAGTTGGAATTCACTTTAAAAACATGTTGAGGATGCCAGACTATCAGCTCTGTCCTTGCCTAACTGACTTACATCATTTTTAAAGCTCTGTTTTTGGAGCCAAATAGGTTACCAGTAACAAACTATGCTGCAATTTAAATGAGGCCTGTATAAACACATTACACACTGTTCATTTTAGACTCATTCTCATTCTGTTCTGAACTTTCATTGATTCCTGACATTTTGTGCTGAGCTGGCCTTACTGGTGATCTGTTTGGCACTTATGCTAGAGGTGATCCAAAGTGTTTTGGTACCTAAGGCAGAAAATTCAAGAAGTGTCTTTCAGTTGTTGTTGTTACAATAAAAATGCTAATATAGTAGTTAAGGATTTGTTGTTAATGTTAGGCTGATCCTTATTTGTTTTATTTATTTGCTTGCTTTAAAAATTTATAGATTGACTTTTAATTAAAACAAACCCAAAGGGTTGGAGAATAAAATGGAAAAAACAGAGAATAAAAATAACCATAAATATAGTGTTATCCTAGACTTTTCTTTCTGTTTTTCCTTCTATGATGATGAGGAATAGCTTAGTGACAGGGTACTGTTCTGCTTACAGAAGTTTCCAGATGTGGTCCTTAGCAGTTAAAGTTAGGAAAATAATATGGCAGTATGGATACTTACAGCCCTAGGATTTCCTGGGTATCTCTCATCCAAGTACTAACCACATTCAATCCTGCTTAGCTTTTTCATAGATTCAGTGCTGAGATGGAAATTACTTTGTTATTTTTTATTTTTAATGTTAGTTACTTATACTTTCCCCTTTACAACGATATCTGTGCAGCAGATGGAAAGTCTCCAGAAATGCAACAGATACCATTTTAACCAGTCAGCTGCTTCTGTGCACCACCTCCAAAAGTGTAGGCATGGTTTTTTTCCCCAAAACATTAAAATAGATGAAACAGATGCCCTTCCATTTATGATATTCCAAACAGCTTCCTAATTCACCTTTTTCAATATTTTTATTATTAACATGCTTTCTTGTCTGCAGAAACACAGTATGGTATACAAGATTAATAGTGAAATCCTATAAAAATGTCTCTACTCACAAGGAAATACAATGAAGTTCAATATGACTTCTTCTCAGGACCTTGGATATGGAATTTCACTTTAAACAGTAACATGTTAAAACAAGAACTAATTATTATAGTAACAGTGTAAAAAGAACAGACGTGGTGAAATGAAATACTTGAAGTGTCAACCAAGTATTGAGAGGGTGTGTTGCTGTTTGGTGCCCTCTGAGTCAGATTCCTGCTCTCAAGTGTGGTGTCAGTTGGCATCATTTATCAGCCTCAGAAGTGAACTTTAATTGAAAAAGAATTAATTGCCAGTCCAGCTTTCGTATATGGAATGGAGACACCATCTCATTATCCATTCAGGCAACACAACATCTTCAACCAATGCTGAGGCCAGCAGATAAATCCCCCTTGAAACCAGTAGCTTAGAAAGCCATCTGAAACAAATGGGAAATACTTAAAATTCAAAGGCTTGCTGGAACCACAGCACTTTCAATTATCCTCAAAAAAGGAGGAGTGCTTCATATTTAAGAATCTCAGCATGACCATTGAGAAGATCTGTCTTTGGTACCCACCCACCTGAACTTGTAGAAGCCCAGCATCTGGAGGAGACTCTTAGTGCTGATTTTACTGGCAGGTAGGCACATTTATCTGGCCACAAATTGTTTAAAGTTTTAAAAGTTCATATTAGTTCTTCAAATTGAACCTGGAGACAGATAAACAGCCAATGCAAATCATGTACAACTGGGATAATACAGCTTGGCCAAAGCAAAGTAGAAAGAATGATGGCTATGGACTCACTAACAGCAGAATCGCAAGACAGCTGTTCTGTTTCAGACCTTCTGCAGTGAACCAGAATTTGCCTGATCAATTATGACAGTTGTGTTCATTCTGCCATAAAATATAACACATGTAGTGAAAAGCAACAATCAATAGCTTTATTCCTGAAGCGCTAAATACTAGGGAGGGAAGGAGGGAAAAACATCTGGGAATGAGACTCAGGTAGTCCAAGCAAGAATTACATGTTCAAACAGACTAATGTTCACAGTCATAATTTTTAATAGTATACCTATTGCTTAGTAGCAAAATGGTTGATCCATGATATTCCATAACCTATTTAATTCATCACCACAAGACATAGTGATTACTACTAACTTAGAAAGCTTTAAAAGGGGATCGGATGAATTCAAGCAGAGCAAGTCTATTAATCTGGAGAGTCAATCTTTTTTTTTTTAATAAATTCTTTATTTTAGAAAACTAAAACATAGGCAAAATACCAAGATATGCTACAATAACAAAGTTAAACTAAACAACCCTTAAACTTAAAAATAATTTGAAAAAAAAAGAAGAAAGAAATGGGGGGAATAGACAATCAAGAAAGATCTTCCTTATTTATTAAATTTAGAGATAGTGACTGATTTACTAAAATATATCATATGATACTATAGTAGAATCAGATACAATATATTATTGAAAAATACAGAATTTGTGCCAAAGGAGAACATTGCTTCATCCTTTGATTAATGGAAAATATTGCCTTTTCCAGGGTGGATAAATTACACATTTCCAAAAGCCATTCCTTAACATCTGGAATAATATAACTTTTCCAATTTCTCCATATGATTTTTTTAGCCTCCCCTCCTCCCCCCTGCACTGTACAACCACAATACTCATAGACAATCAGATCCCAAAGCTCTGATACATAATGCAACACCATGTTAACATGGGGATTCAATCTTACCTTCAGGTTGGAGGGCGGCAGATGCCTCAAAATACCGAATAACCCCTGGAGAGGGGTCTATTGCCACCTTCTGTCTACCAGCATTCCAGAGACATCTGGTTGGCCATTGTGAGAAACAAAATGCTGGACCAAGATAGATTGGGGGTGGTTTGTAATATTCCTAAGCATTATACCTTGACCTCATATTTATGCATTATCTTTTCTCCCTACAATATCCCTAGAGAATTTCCTAGGTGCTCTAAGTAAATTTGTATTGTATTTTAAAATGAAGCATTTGTCTATATTTATATGTGGAAGGAGACCTTCATACTGAAATCAAGTTGGGATTTCAGCATTAATGTTCTGTTATAAACTTGTTGACCTAATTGATAATAAAAATTACCCCAGCTTTCCTTTTTCCAGTTTGAGGTCTAAAATTACTAATAATACAGTGGTCAATAAAACCTTACATGCCATATAAATATTTGTGTAATAATTGCATAAAAATCTATTTTGAAACTGCATTGATTTGCTACCTTTAAGTCAATCTTGACTCCTGCCAACTGCATGGACAGGTCTATGAAGATGACCTTGGCAATATTACAGAAGTGGTTTGCCCTTGCCATATTCTGGAAAGTTTTTTGACTTCCCAGACTGGGGCTGACAGAAAGTGACTGGCCCAAAGTCACTCAGCTGGCTTCTGTTCCTAAGGGAGAACCAAAACCTGGGTCTCCCTGCTCCTAATCCAGCACCTTTACTACTATATCATGCTAGCTGTCAGAAGCGATGATAATTGGAGAAAATAAGGCTTGGAAAGTCATAATGTTTTTGTTTGTCTTGGCACCCACCCATTATGACTTAAAGTAATATGTATGCCTGGCTATTCTGGGTTGTTTAACAAACCAAGAAATCTTGGCTTAACATCATGTGTGAATAAATCAATATACCCAAGGCAATCAATAAATCCATTACTGATCTAAAGCTTTTATCTTCAAGTGGACATATCACTGGTTTTTGTACTGTCTGTAAAACAAAGGGTTTTGCTGATCCTACATATTGGTGCCTGAAGGATTTCCATCTTCCTAGCAGCTGGCTGGCATTTCTGTGGCAATCAAGCTTAATGGGGTCTTTTGTGCAGCTATAAGTGGGCATTGAGTTTTTGTAGCTATTAACAAAATGGGTAAAGCTGCTTAGAAAACATTTACAGGCTGAGGTGTACAATTAATGGCAGATGGGGGTGGAAGAAAATTACTCCAGTGTCTCTGCTGTATATGAAGCTTATACTGCCATCTATATTTGACCTAGGAGTACTGTGACAATTTGCTTCAGGTCCCCACAAAATAAGGATCCTTCTGCTTCAGCTTCTTTGCTACCACTGTTTCCTTCCCCAGCTCCGCCATGTTGTGCACTAGAACCCCACATATACCAGGACTGAATGAAAAATAATACCTTCACTGCCATAACTTTAGTTTAAATAGGGATATTTTAATAAATGAAACAGAAAGTTAATCTATGAAATGAGTCTTTTGCTATCCATATCTGCTTCCCCACATAATCTTCACCATTTTCTACACCCTACTGCCAATGATGGGCAAGCTTCTTAAAGACAAAAGAACTCCATACTTTGCATCTTCACAGGTCCTGACAATCTTTTCCATGTCTTCACTTGAATCAAACAGATGCCACAAATAAATTCCTTCAATTTCTTATGTGAAATGTGTTGCTGCATCAGATTGTCCACTTTGTTCTTGATCATACAAATCAGCTCTTTCTGGTTCACCATCTTTACATTTTTTGGCCCAGCAATGCACAGTACTCACCATAATCTTCACCATAAACAATCTCTATTCAGTAATGAATTTCAGTTGGAGGGACTCCTTCAGCAGTCAAAAAAATTCAGTCACTTAAACTGCAAGGACAACTATTCACTGGCTTCCATTTAATAAACAATAGCAATTCAGGCAGTCCTCAGTTATTGACCGCAGTTGGGACCAGCATCTCCATCACTAAGTGATGCAGTCATAAAGTAAAATGTCACATGACCATACCAATTTATGACATCAGTTCGGGCTGTGGAGGTTAAACGAATCACCCACAATTGTTAAGTATGATGTCTCGTGACCATGACTTGTGACTTCCTGCCGGCTTCCCCATTGACTTTGCTTGTCGGAAGCCAGCTTTGAAGGTCGCAAATAGTGATTGCATGACCACAGGATGCTGCAACCATCATAAATGTGCCCCAGTTGCCAAATGCCCAAATCATGATCACACATGATCAGATCTCCTTTTTCAGGGCCATCGTAACTTTGGAAGGTCACTGAACAAGCAGTCAGTAAGTGAGGACTACTTGTTCAACCTTTGTGTATCATATCAGAGCTTCTAGCATATCAGTACTGTCATCTGTTGGTAACTTGTAATATTGGAAGGATTACTTTTCATTCAACCTTCATAAATGGATCATTGTGGAAGAACAACAGCTCCCAGTAACTCTAACCATCCCAAGCCCCATAAATTCTTTGGATAGCACAAGTATGTGTAGTCACTGGCTGGGTTCATACAATGCACTAAGCCAAAATATGGTTATTTGGCTTTGTACATTGTGACCCCAGTCACCGTAGATTGTAAACCATGGTTTATCACAGAAACAGGTAATGTGTGTCCTTTGAGATACTGTTTGACTGGAGTTCCCGTTAGTCCAAGCCAGTTTAGATAGTAGTGAGGAATGACTGCAGTTGCTGTCCAACAACATAACAAAGGTAATCTATTCATGCCCTCCACTTTATGGCACTGAATGTTGTATGAATCCAGGCATTTCTGATTTATTCTGCAAACAAAGATTAAAGAAACCATGGCTCAGTGAATTATGGAAATAAAGCCATGCACAGAACAGTTTTTGAGAAATCACATGAAAGCTAGAGTTTGTAGTAGAATACTATGTTCTTCCAAATGCCTATATAGCTTCTTTTGATAGCAGTGGTATAAACTTTGAATAAATAAATAAATACATAAATGTGGACCAGCAAGTGACATGCCTTAGCTGACATGTCATAGGCTGGAGGAATAGCTTATTTTTTCCCACATAATTGCTTTCTATCTAGATTGTCATTCAAATCATCCCTTAGTCAATCTACCCAAGTAATCAGAGCACCATGGGATCTTTCTAAAATCCTGTCAGCATTTATACATGTTTATGTATTTATTTATTAAATTTATATATATTTACTGTCATGTAAATCCCATTATGTTTAGTTGGACTTATTCCCAGTGAAAAAAGTCTTTTCTAGAAATCTATGAAGTGGTCAGGTAAGTTTGCATCCTTATCACCTCCTGTTCCAGCGATCCCATGGGAGATACTGAGGCTTGTTTGCTTCTGTACAGCTCTACATTGGAACAATAAATACATATTTATAAGCCGTTCTTCACAGCCTCTTTGCCCCAGTCTTTGTCAGCCTTGTGAGGTAGTCCAGACAAGAGGCATGCTCAGATGAACTAACTCTACTTACTTGTAGGGTTGCATTAACAGAATCTTGCATGTCTGAAAGTACATTTTTTCCCTTTGCCTTTACAGTCCAAGAAACTAGGGAGGGTCCCTTCTGAGATGTTTGCCATGCCCACATTCCTGCTGAAGGCTAAGCTGCCTCTTATTTGACCTTTGCCCCTGGCCATTGCTCTTTCCCCTTTCTCCCAAGGTCTTTTCCATATACCATCTTTGACCACATAATATTTACTAGTCTCAGCATTACAAGATCAGTAAACACAACTTTGTGAAATGGTGTCAAGCTGTTCCCATTGCAGGGGGAAAGAAAGACAGTTTACATGCTTGACCTGGGGCAGGAGATGGTTTCTGAGATTCAATGAAGAGCTGCATGATAGAGAGCAGCATTTACATATTAGAAGATAAGATGAACACCAGCATTGTACAGAGGCAAGGATGATGTGAGGCAGTCAGTTTCAGACCATTTATCAACATCGTTGAAGCTCTGATTTTAAAATAAAGTAAAATCAATACCCAACAGATGCCTATGGACTGGAGGGAATTCAGAGAAAAGCAATAGCAATGATGAACCACCAGAGTAATTGATTGATGAGGGGAACACTAAAAGTTGCACAGCTTGGCTTTGCAATAACAATGGTCTCCACTCAATACCCAGGCACAGTTCAAAGTGCTGGTTTGGGCCAGCAAATCTCTCCACATTGCTTGGGGCCAGGTTACTTGAAGGAACTCCTGTTTCCACTTGAACCAGCACCAAGCCTTAAGGTCAGCTTCTGAGGCTCTGTGCCATTCCTGCCAGCTTCTGAGGTATGATGAATGATGGCAATCGACAATCCTTTTCCATGTGGCATCCAATTTTTGGGATTCCCATATTGAAAAGTAGATCTGCACCAGCCACATGGTATCTTCTGTTTTCTGGTACTAAGGGACTGTTGCAAAAATGGGCACTCTACATTGTAATCAAGTTTTAAAACGATTTGTTCTTTGTGGTGAATGTTTGTGTATATATGGGTTTATGTACTGGTTTTACCCTTAATATACACTTTCATATGCACCTTTCCCAGTTATACACTCGAGTTTAGATACACCTTTTCCAAAAGTACACTTCTCTGTGTGCAGTTTTGGTGGAGAAAGCTTGATTCTAGTGGCCGTGATTAATTACTGCCTATCTGGACTTGTGGTTTGTACTGTTTCATTCTCCCTGAAATCTCTGGCACATAGCTTTTGTGCCCTTACTTGGTTGCATGCTACACTCATAAGTTTTCAGCAGCCCATCCTCAGTCTCTCGGCTGCTTCTTTCCCTGCAATTATCTAACTGATGTGGTGATCAGCTATTTTTAGCAACTTGCTCTGGCCTTTGTTTGTTTCAGCCAGAGACCCTATTCTCCTGTCTATAGCAGCCCATATCATCTGTGCAGAAGGCTCTTATCATTCTCACTGATGGTCTCTGATCCACAATTAATATAGTGCTTAATACATGCTTTAGTTCTGTGGCTGCAAGCATGCAGATTCTGGGATTGCTGTCACTTTTCACATAAACTAGATGATTTCATCAATAGTAGTGCAAGCCTGATGCAAACCTCTTCTCTTCTCTTCTCTTCTCTTCTCTTCTCTTCTCTTCTCTTCTCTTCTCTTCTCTTCTCTTCTCTTCTCTTCTCTTCTCTTCTCTTCTCTTCTCTTCTCTTCTCTCCTCTCCTCTCCTCTCCTCTCCTCTCCTCTCCTCTCCTCTCCTCTCCTCTCCTCTCATTATCTATCTATCTACTGCTGGGAACCCCCTTCCCCTGAAAGGGAATGCTGTGTCCTTCCTGTTGTTCAGCTGAAGGAATGCAAAGCCTGGGCAAAGCCATGAAAGAAAAGCAAAGAAGCAAAGCAGCTGTGTGCTCTTTGTGTTCTGGTAAACAAGTATTTGTTAACAGAAAACACAGCAGTATCAAACTATTCCATATTTCTGGACTTGAGAGCAGTCTAGTTGTTAAACGTCAAAGAGCAACAGCAATGCCTGTTAGCAGCTCTTCTAGTTAGCAGTAAGGAGCCATCTGTCTGTTGCAGATGTGCACGGATGGGGTAATGTGAGACGCCAGCACTGCGACTTCTCCTTATAGGATGCTATTTAAAAAATGGAGTGGGGAGGCAGAACGGGCTGCATAGAAGAGCAAGACTAGCCTGATATCTTCATTTTGCTATACTTGCTGCTCTGAGCCTTATTTAAATAAATGATGCAATTACTGGGAATTAACTAGAGAGAAGGGATTCCTGCCAAAATAGAGGATTCCAATTTGTATCTTTGTTGGTGCTTTGGGGATTTGCTTTGTGATAAAAAGAGGGAGATAATGTTGTTTTAGAAAATTCTAATGAGAGATACTAACTTTTCCACATCTGCCAAATTCTCTTGACATAGAGACATTCACAGATCCGACTCATGGACTCTATTATCTTCTCATATTTCTTTTTCTTCCCAAGATTCTCCTCCTTGTTTCCCCTCCCTCTCTTTTCATAGACACACAGGCTTTCACATCTCTTGTATACATCTAACTTGCTGGAACTTCACCAATTCCATTTTATTCTTGCCTGAAGTGTTGCACAAATCCAGCCACTGGATTTAGCTTTAGAATAGATAGAGGATGCTCTAATTTTTATCTAATCCAGCCCAGCTGTTGTATGGCTGGCTGGGGAATCCTGCGAGTTGAAGTCCACACATCTTAAAGTTGGCAAGGTCGAAAAACACTGACTTAGAGCCTACTTGGATAACTATCCTATTAAAGGTTGTCTGTGAAATCCAATTGATATTATGGCATTGTACTCAAGTATTGTCCTTGCTAAATCCTTCCTGACTATGAAAGCAAATGCTGAGGGACAGTGAAAGAGTTGCCATGCTATCTGCCTTAAATGAACCTGCTGTCCTTAGGTGAAGATACTTTCCCTTCCTTAATATCAGAGTAAGATTCAACTGCTCTTATTGGTTTTTCTGTATGAAATAGCATAAGGTGCCATCCTGTCTGTTTAAGTAACAAAAATCTTGGGCTGTGTGCTGAGAAAATTCTGTTTGAGGGGTGGTGCACATTTTTAATTTCATCTTCCTAGTTAGGTGGTATCTTTTATGGTGGGTGAGAGTACACATGAAAGAAAGCAGATACCCGTTAATTATTCTATCAGCTTAACAGAAAGGCAGTCATATTAATCCTGGATCATACTGTAGCAGAAAGCTTTCTGTACAATCTCAAATGCTGCAAATTGGTTACATGTGCATAATAAATAGTTCTATCTGGCAGAGAAGATGCAGTTTTGGTAGATGCATGTCATCATCTTAGAATGAGGAAAGCTGAATCTAATGTGATACTGATTTCTACCTATCAAGGCTCAGAAGCACTGTCCTTTGGATCTGACCACCCTGGGGGGAATCAAAGGCAGTTTCTGACAAGAATGACTTTACAGTGGGACTGGTAAGTTTCAGTGAAGTCATCTTATGGGGTTAATTATTTTTGAAAACTGCAAGATATCACCTAAATCATAATTTATTTTGCATAAGTAGGGTGTACAGCAACCACAGGATTTGGTTCAGAACCCACTTTGATAATTCAGAGAAAACACCCCAATTTACCTAAGATCAGTTCAGAGCTTTCCCCTAATTAAACTTAGGGCCTCAATCTGTTTCTTTGTTAAAATTTCAGCAGTGATTTTCTTGATCTCTGCAAATCAGCAAATACTCATACATCTGGTCTTATAGAATTGGATCAAATCTGCAGTACTGATAGCTCCATGCAAGAGATGAAGCCTGCTAAATTTCTGACAAACAGGCTGTAGTTTTGTATTAACTCAAATTTTGATTAAAACAAACACAAGAACTATCAAATGACTTGGTTATTTCTTTGCTGACTATATGAAAGTGGAAGGCAATGCTACTTGGAAGAGAATGAAACATGCCACATTTCATATAAATAGGTTTACGAATGTGTGTGTAACTATGGTTGTTACTGTTTCAGAATGTTTAAAAAAGGTTCTGTTTATTCCCCTGTATTTTGATACAGGACATAGAGCTAGCTATAAAAACTTGCAACAGTTTGGAAGGATTGGTGCAAGAGTTAGGGAGTTTGGGTGAAAGTTAGGTTTGTATTTATATGGCTGTCTCTGCATAAAAAGAGGGGAATCACAGCAAGGCAATCCCATAATCCTGCTCATTTTTAGCAGTGGAGGAACTGGGCCCAGATAGTCCTTCCCTCTAATCAATTTAACTGGGACCCCCTACAACTGTCACCACTTATTTGTGATATATAGGGATTGACACTAAGCCTTAAAAAGTGAAAAACATCTCAATAAATTTTTTAACATCAGTAAATCTAAAGCTGTTGCATCAATTTAAAATCCCATGGAATGTTTTTTCTTCTTTTTCAGTGGACATTATTATCACCGAAAGGTCAGTAAGAGGGAGATAAATGATAGATGTAGAATTTGCACTGGAAGAGGCGGAAGGACCTGAATCTTCATATTCTCAAGCAAACATCTAATGCAATCTTCTCCAGATGTCCATGGATTTCATCAATAATCTTTTAACATTCCTGCTCCTTGGAGAAAGAACTAGTACAGAGTGCTGAAAACTAAAAGATCCTGCAGTACATTACTTCAACATCTTTTCCTCAAAAGAATAAGATTGGAGAATGCTGATAAAATCCTTAACTGTAATCAGACTGGAGCTACCAGTCACAACATTTCAGTGGCTCTTCTCCCCCTTCCCTTTCTTCACCCTGGCATTTCATTTGGTGATTCTGCAGAGATTTTGCAGAATCACCAAATTAAAACAACCCTTGGAAGGTGGGTTAAGTTTCCAATTGGTTTCACTCTGGAGGAGGACCGCTCTACTACATACATATCCTGTATGTGTTTTAGTCAACCCAGTTGTGGATCTGGGCAGAGTCCATTGAGCATGAAGCATTGTTGTTGTTGTTGTTGTTTAGTCGTTAAGTCGTGTCCGACTCTTCGTGACCCCATGAACCATATTGCACCAGGCCTTCCTATCTTTCACTGCCTCCCTGAGTTTGCTCAATTTCATGCTCATTGCTTCAGTGATGCTATCTAGCCATCTCACCCTCTGCCGTCCTCTTCTCCTTTTGCCTTCCATCTTTCCCAACATCAGGGTCTTTTCCAAAGAGTCCTCTCTTCGCATTAGGTGACCAAAGTATCTGAGCTTGAGCTTCATTATCAATCCTTCCAATGAGCAATCAGAGTTGATTTCCTTTAAGATTGACTGGTTTGACCTCCTAGCAGTCCAGGGGACTCTTAAGAGTCTTCTCCAGCACCACAGTTCAAAGGCATCAATTCTTCGGCGTTCAGCCTTCTTTATGGTCCAGCTCTCACAGCCATACATTACTACTGGAAAAACCATAGCTTTGACTATGCGGATCTTTGTCAGTAAGGTGACGTCTCTGCTTTTTAATATGCTATCTAGGTTTGCCATAGCTTTCCTCCCAAGGAGCAAGCGTCTTTTAATTTCATGGCTGCAGTCTCCGTCTGCGGTGATCTTGGAGCCCAAATAAATGAAGTCTGTTACTGCTTCCATTTCTACCCCTTCTATTTGCCAGGGATTGATGGGTCCAGATGCCATGATCTTAGTTTTTTTAATGTTGAGTTTCAAGCCAGCTTTCGCACTCTCCTCTTTCATGAAGCATACCCACTAACAAATATCTTTCTTCCCCTGAAAATTTTTTTTATGGTATAAGTTTGTCTGGATTGTTGAGAATGTAAAACAATAAAAAACAAAACAAAAACAAAGCAATGTACTTTCTTCAAACTTTTAGTAGTGAAGCATGTGTTGATATTATGCTATTTTATACTTCATATCCAGCTGAATGAGAACATGTCTATTTTACAGCTTTCGAGTATTTATGGCTGCAGTGGTGCAGATCAGCATCTCTCTGTCTCTCTCATCTTTAAAAGTCTTGTAATATTCAATAGATCTTACTTCCAAGAAAGGATGCATGAAATTGTAGTAATCTTATTTATTTATTTATTTATTTATTTATTTATTTATTTATTCCCATTTGTATAGCCACCCGTCTCATATAATCTACAGCTGAAATGAGAGCTTATAAATTTGATTATCTATAACAGGAAAGGACAAACATTTTGACAAGGGTGGCTTGTCTGGTGAAATGGGATGTTGCCAAAAAATGCTAAAGTAAGGCAAGTTGAGTAAGCCACTTGGGTGACTTAAGCCCATTTTTCTCAAACAGAAAAAAATCAGTAATTTTTATTTTTTAACGGATGTTAGAGGTCCTTTAAGCCGCCGCAATGACAGACATTTGGTATAGTGCTTAAAGGCACCAGGCTGAACACTGGGAGGCTGTGAGTTCTAATCCCACCTTAGGCACAAAGCAGGGTGACCTTGGGCCATTCATCCTCTCTCAGCTCTAGGAAGGAGGCAATGGCAAACCAGTTGAAAAAAATGTCGCCAGGAAAACTGCATGCTGTCACTAGGAGTCAAGACTGAATCATTGGCACACACACAGAAAAGCTCCAGCAAGAGTTAAAGTACCAATTTTGCCCCTTTAAAAAATTCATTTTCCCCACAGCAACAAAAACAAAAGATGCAACTTTTTTCAGCTCCTCTCATTCCAGAAAGGCTCTAATGGGTTTTTCTAATGGGCTCTGGAACCCATCAATGGTTTAGGGGCTGCATGCAACCCAGGGCTTGCCTACTCCCAGCTGGTGCCACAGTAGTTTTCTTTCTTTTCCTTGTTTCTTTTCATAATGGCCCTTCATGGATTAATCCTAGCTGTTATCCCTGACAAGCAAAACTCTCTTCTTGCAACTGTATTTATGTTCTCTCTCTTCTTCCATGTGGCTCTATGGTGACTCATCATGTCTGTGGCCAAGGTTCAGCAGTTCCATAGTTTGGATAATAAGAAATACTTATTTTAAAATGAAATCCTATATAATCTGTTTTTATCCTGCTAGGTAATTCCTAGGGCTGTGTACTTTTCAAACATGATCTTGAAGAAGTGCTTTAGGTCTCCCTTGTACACAAGCACGGTATTTTTTTTCTACACATTAAAGCAGCCACATGAGCCTGAAAAAGATGCTTTAAGGAGTTGATTTATTAAACAACTCTCAAAATAGCATTATCTTTTTTCAGACTCCAAAAGAAGCCTGAAAAAAGATGTGGCTGCTTTAATATATAGCAAAAATACGTGCTGCTCTAGGGGGATCTCAAGCTCTTCTCACAGACTGAAGTGTATACAGTCCTATTAATGTCTCTCTTTACCACAAAGGAAAGCTAGAAAGGAAAAGCTAAAATTTAAATAAGAATGAGTGGTTTTAAGCCACTCAATTAATTCAGGACTAATTCTGGTATGCTGTCATTAGCTCTTAAGGTCTCCTCATCTGCCATGCAGCATCATTAAGCATTTTTCTGTTGTTTAATTGTACATTCAGTAAATATTCCAGAAGCTGAAACTGACCATATTGCTATGCTTCCCACATCTTCCTGCCTTCTCTTGTAGGTTTCCACCCACAGAATTCACTTTCCTCATTACGCCTTGATAAAGTAGGAGGATTGTTATTATGATCCCTGACAAGACAGTATCAGGATTATGCTGTGAAATCTAAAGAGACAGTTAATATAGAACTCGCAGTCATAATTTAATCAACGACTATTAGCTTGGCTGGCAAAAAACAGCCCCTTTCTCCTGCACCCTCTACTCCCCTCTCCCTGTGGCCTTTCTCTCAGCAATGAGCTTCTGATTCAAGTCTTGCAGGATGGTTCAGCACCAGCAACCCACCATTCCACCTGTGTTGGGAAAAGAGAAATGGCAAAGATATCAAGCAGCCTAGCAACTTATGAAAGGCTCTCCTTCATAGTTGTGCATAATGCTGATTCTAGCCTATGGTGATCTCACAGGCCTGCAATATTCCAACTCAATTCTGTTGATGGCCCTTGATGGATGGTAATATTGTTTAAGCTTATAGAAGAGAATATATGTAGCTCTGGGTTGCACTGTGGAGTCCTTGGGGTTCTCTGAGCTTGGTTGTTTTCTTGCAGACATTTCATTACCCAGCTAGGTAACATCTTCAGTGCTAGAAGGGATGTTACCTAGCCAGGTAACAAAACATCTGTAAGAAAACAACCAAGCTCAGAGAACCCCAAGGACTCCACATTGTTTAAGCTTGTTTTAAAGACTATTTTTGTTTTTATTTTGTTGGGATTCTGTTGTATTGTGAAACCTTACATACTGCTCTGAGGGCTCACTAAGGAGAAAGTGAAAGATAATATAAAGTCTACTTGGAGTCAAGCTTGAGTTCTGATGACTTCATAGAACTTCCATGTCATTTTCTTGGCAACAGTTCAGAAGTAGATTGCCACTGCTTTTTCCATGACGTTTCAATGAAGCCGACAATGCTGGTATTTTCTGGTGGTCTCTCATCCGAATACTACAATACCATACAGGCCCAACCTTGCTTAACTTTTCAAGTTTAGTCAAACTTGTCTAAGTGCTTCCCCTAGTTGAACCTTCCAAAAATGTTGATAAATGAATAATATCCAATTGTACTAAAAGGAAGGGCTGATGGGCCATGTGCATTGACCCCCTCCCACACCTTCTTGGATTTGAATGGAAAAGTCAGAAAGAAGCTTTTAGACGGAACCTAATTTCAGTTCTCTTTTAGGAATCCTTTAGGATTGTACACAATTCTAAATCAGAAGGAGGATCTATTGTTATTGAATCAAATATAATTAAAAACCCTCTTCAGACCTTCCCACTCAACAAAGAAAGTTGGGTGGGAGGGTAGAATAGGGAAATTATGAATGGTCCCAGAAGTCACTTATAATCAACAGAACTGACTTCTGTGTGAGGACTTAGAATGCTAATATATTTCTTAGCACTCTCACTAAGACACTTGGGGAGTAATATAGATTGTAGCGTGGCTAGGCCCTTGAAATAATAGCAGTCAGAGAGGAAACCAGCAAACCTCCCTTACACATTGAGCATATTATTCATGTGATAAAAGTGGCCAGGTTCAGCAACAGCATCTTTAGCTCAGGATTAGGAAGGATCTGAATCTGGAAATCTGAAGGCCTGTTGTTGCCAGTCAGTGGAGAGCAGGGAATAGGCAATGTGTTGCCCAGGATCAGCAAATACTTACCTTGATTCTCAACAGGCTTTCTGTATCATTAAATTTTAAAATGTTATTTTATTTCTTCTTTTTTTTTAAAGAGAAGCTGGCATGCTCCAAGGAAAAGTGCCAGCTTTATATACCCCAGAAAATAATAACAATAACAATAACAATAATAATAATAATAATTCTAAACCCTATACTTTCTTTGAGAGCATGCCCATTATTTTGTGTGAGAGCGTTACTGTGCCCACTGACCTAAAAGATTGATCTCTCTCTGATGTAGGTAACATTGTGTTAGATCAAGCAGTGATCTGACTATGGGTGGATGGTTCAGTCTGTGTCATTTTATATAAGTTTGTTCATAAGTCAACACATTCCTCTTTCTGCAATAATCTGGTTTTTTAAAAAAAATCCATATACAAATTAATATTTAAATAAACACACCTTAGTAAACAATTTTTCTCAAAATATGCACTCTTATTTATTTGGCAAGAGCTATGCTGATCTCAGCTAAGTGGATTGGGGTGGAGTAGAGAGCAGAACAGATTAATCCTTGGACTACTAAGGAATCTCAGGGCTGTACATTGGACTAGGATGTTGGAAAAACATCCCAATAGTTGGTTACATCAGTCTGGAAAGTAAAGATTTGTCACTTTTATAGTATTCCTTTCCCCACTGCCCCCATTCAGCTGATTGGTGTCATATATCATTAACAATCAATTTCAATGGCCAACATTGTACGGATTCAATAGTGCAGAGAAGGTTTGACTTACACTTGTGTTCAGGAGTGTTTTCACTGAGCTTTCTATCATTGGGAATAATTTTTTATTCATCAAGGTATAACTTTGTTCTCCTTCAAAATCTTCCATGATGCTCCATATTTGGGTTGGAGCTCCACTATGCTGCAAAGAGCAGGGTATCACTAGATAACTACTCCTGAAAACCTTTTTGAACTTGCTCATGTAAATGTTTTGCTTGGATGGGAAGCACTATATTCCCTATGGAACTTGCGCATATAAAATACTTTGGTAAGATGGGGAGGAGTGGGAATATGGGAATTCAGTGGATCTATCCTAGCAATCAGACTGTCCCTGAGTTGTAGCCTTTTGGATTGGTGGTAAAAATGGCAGGTGAGGAGAAAGAAGGAGATGTATATTTGCTTTCACCTATAATCACATCTTATTGTTGCC
The DNA here is from genome assembly GCA_030867105.1 of Liasis olivaceus. NCBI lineage: Eukaryota > Metazoa > Chordata > Lepidosauria > Squamata > Pythonidae > Liasis > Liasis olivaceus. The sequence continues at coordinate 70,355,613 of CM061349.1, forward strand.
AAGGTCTTAGACCTGTGTGGTAATGATACCCAATTCATTTTTCATCATATTCATTTTCATTTGAACCATTCTCTACTGATCTTTCTTCAGTTAGTTTATCTATCAAACCTCCCATTCTTCTACTTTGCTTCCCCCCCTTTTCTCTCCAACTTATAGATTCAGATTTTTTGATTAAAATATAATATTTTTTCAGTTCTAGATTGTCATTAATCCTTGTCCATCATTCCCCTATTCCTCCATCAAATCCTTCAACATTTCTCCTTTTTTTTTAACTACGTAAAAATTGCACTCTGTGTGTGTTTGGGTGTTCATACACCTAGTTAGTGGGACGTGTACCACAGTTCGTTGACTTGCAAGGTAGTTGTGATGGAATGAGAACACAAGGGAGGAAACAGGACCACTGCAAAAGAGATGCCTTCATCCAGGGGAGGGGGAAAGCTGTCTCAGAGTAACTCTGCTTTAATTATGATAAGTAGAAGTTGATCTTGAGAACTGCTGTAGCAGGCTTTCACAATTCGGTACTTCACCCCACTAACAATAAAAATATTTCCATAAACCCAAGTGGTTCTTGTTTCCTGAGTTTGCTTGCCTCACATGGCTTGATAATAGTCTCTAGATCAGAGTTATTGCTTCCAGAGAATACTGTGAGCAAGTCGAATAAAACTGGACTTTGGTAGGTTACTGGTCAAAATGTGGCAGAACTGACCAGTGCAATCCTTACCATTGGTAGGTACTGTCACAGTATTGTAGCAGTGAAAGTTGCTTGTGGCACAGATGTGACTAAAACTGATAAGCTGGTCTATCCTTTCTCTATATTACTAAAAGTGTTATATGACTCAAGGCATAGGCAGCAGAGATCAATATCTAGGAATTCATCTGGTGATAACCATACTGTATGGAAGATTGTTACTTGGACTAAAAATGTAGTAAATAGTGAAGAATGTGTATTTAAAAAAGCAACGAATAAAAGAAAAAAGGAGGATATGTGGTGTGTCCATGAAATTGAGAGAAAGAGGAAGAATATAATACCTCTTAATGACAGCAGTCTGATCTGGTGGAGTGGGATGATGAAAATGTGTAGGGAAATATAAAGGTAGATTTAATTATGAAGTAAAGGGCTTGGATACATGTCAGAGAGTATGAACTGGTGTCATCTAGATTGTTGTGGGTGTGCATGATTTTGGGAAGAAATGAACAGGGTAGAAAGAAATGAAAGAAGCTAGAGTGAAAGTAGAATGACTGAAGAAACTCAGTCCTGTATGAAAAAATATTGTAAGATAAATTATTCTCCCCCAAACAAACAAAAACAAAAAGTCACTTGGCTGGAACAGAATGAAAAAGATTATGTTACACAGACGCACGGGGAATGGTTGTATGTTAGTTCTGAAGCTGGTGAGGCAGGTGCCCCTGATTCTCATGCCACGTGGTAAACAAAGACAGATGGCATAGACAGATCTTGTGTGCTGCTATATGCAGAACCTCTTCATCTATATAGCTTCTCAAACCTCTCTGATAAAAAGAATTGTGTCTAGTTGGGAATGTTGAGCTGAGAGAGAGTGTTTTATAGCCATGCTCAATATGGTCATAATGCTTAGGTGTCTCTATGCTAATGCTAGAACTCTCCAAGGCAAGATGGGAGCATTACAGTACTACATACAGTGGAATAGAGAGAATCAGTGTGATACAGTCATTCCCAGATAACAGCTTTATAAAAAGCACAGGAAGGGTGCACTGCGTGAGGTTTTGCTCTTCCTATTGAGAAATGAATAAAATTAACACCAGAAAACACTGGAAGACCAGATTCCTCCATAGAACCACTATGGATGGCAACATCCAGTTACAATGTAAATTAGATCTAGAGATGTACCTATTTGATCAAAATACTGAAGGTGATCTTGAGATAATCTTCAATGACCCTCACATGGACTGGATATATTCATGCTCAGACAATGACAAAGAAACTAAAAGTCTAGATACCCTAAAGGATTCTGACTTAGAACAGTTATTCTGGGAAGAAACCAGATGGGGGAAATCTTAGACATAAGTTTAAATAATAACCACAATCTGGTGCAAAAACAAAAAAGTAATAACTATGATCTGGTGCAAAAAGATCCTTGTGGAACAGGAGATAGTAGCCATAATGCTATTACATTTAGCATGCATGCAAATGGGAAACTGGCAATATGATCACTTTTGACTACCAAAGAGGAATCTTCTAAAAAAATTAAGGAACTGGTGAAAATAAGAATGACGAGAAAAGTCAAAATGGCCAAATATCTTCATAGTGCCTGAAGTTTATTTAAAACCACAAGAATGGAGGCTCTGCTAGAAAGTCTCCCACAGTATAAGAAATATAGCTTTCTGGTTATGCCCAGGAAGGTGCAAAGTTGTTTTCTCTCAGAAAATGGAAATCCTGCCCCTAATGAGGAGAACAAAAAGGAGTGCAGCAGAAGAATTATAAGGGATCTGAGGAGTGTAAGGCCAAAAATATAAAGGGGAACAATAGGGACTTCTTTTAATATATACAAAGCAGAAAACCAGCCAGGGAAGTAGTTTTCTTAGATGATTCCTTGAACGATCAAGTCAGTGTCAGCTCTTAGTGACCACACACATTTTCTCCAGGATTTCTTTGATGACAAAGGAATAAAAGTGGTGCCCAAGGAGGATTTACATGGAGACTGCAGAGAAATTGAATAAATGCTTTGCATCTCTTTTTATTACAGAGGATATAGGGCAGATACTTGGGCCCATTTTGATTTTCTCAGGGTGGGACTTGGATCAACTAAAGCCAATGAAAGAAATAAGACGGTTTAGGGCATTTTGAAACATTACACTGGATCCTGATGGCATCCACTTGAGAGTTTTTAAAGAACTCAGGTGTGTTCTTTAGCAACACAAATATGTACCTTGTAACTCAAACCAGAGTCATTGCCAGAGGCCTAGAAGGTAGCCATTGTGACACTACTTTTTAAAAAGGATACTGGAAAGACCCAGGAAAGTATAAGGCAAAAATACTTTGTTATTTTTACTTTGATTACTATTTCTAACAATTTGTTCCAGGCAAATTGTTAGAAATAGTAATCAAAGAAAAAATAACAAAGTATGGAAGAACAAGTCTTACAGAAAGGAAATTAGCATGGATTCTACCAAGGTGAATCTTGCTTCACCAATCTTCTACATTTTTGAGAGCGTCAATAGACATATAGATGGAGCTGACATGGTCAACGATGTATACTTGGATTTTCAAAGCACCTTCAACAAAGTTCTGCATCAAAGGCTATTGTTTTAGAGGAGAGCATATTGAAGATGTTCACTCTATGTGTGGCAGCTGTGAAAAAGGCAAATTTCATGCTAGAGATCATTAGGAAAGGAACTGCAGATAAAATGTCAACATTGTTGATCTTTATACAGATCTATGCATCTGGAATACTTTATGGTCTCTACATTTGGAAAAAGGATATAATACTGCTAGAAAAACTTACCTATAAGAAAAGACTAGGATGTTTGGAACTTTTTAGCTTGGAAAAGACCAATTGATGTGATTGAAGTACATAAAATCATGCATGCTGTGAATAAAGTGGACAGGAAGAAATCTTTCTCCATCTTTCAAAACACTAGATCCAAGAGCTATCGATACAGATGAGTAGAAAAATACTTAAAACAGATCAAAGGAAGCACTTCTTCATGTAGCACATCATTTACGTGCAGAATGTATTACAAGACATGGTAACACCCACTGGTTTTAAAAAGGGATTGAATAAATTAACGGAAGACAGGTCTATCAAGGGCTATTAGTCTTGAAACTCAAAGTTACTTCCAGGTTGGGAGCAGCATGCCTCCAGATGTGAGTTTCAGAGGAACAAGATGTATCCATCTCCTGGTCACAAGCACTCTAGAGGCATCTGATTGGTTACTATGAGAATCAAAATGATAATTAACGTGGGCCTCAGTCTAACCCAACAGACTTATTCTTATGAATCACAAAACAAATAGAGTTGAGAAGAAAGAGAATACTGAGAAAGTTGTGCTTGGATGGAGTTGATGAGGTCCTCAACAAGAGAGTGGCAAGAAGTTTGCTGAACAAAAAGCAATGCAAGAACTAGTGGACGGACATGGTGGAAGCAAGGATGGTTTGCAAGGAGAAAAAAGTGTGGATAAGTATAGTGTTGGTGTAAAGTAGGTACAGCTGTATTTCCTTTCTTTTTTGTCATGTTTTTAATTTCTTGAGTGTACTATTTCTTATTCCTTTTTTTGTGCTTTGCATAACAATAAATACAGGTAGTCCTCAAGTTACGACCATTCGTTCAGTGACCATTTGAAATTATGATGGTGCTGAGAAAATGGACTTATGACTGGTTCCTGAAGTTACGGCTGTTGTAGTGCCCCCGCAATCATTTGACTGTCATTTGCAACCTTCCCTGCTGGCTTCCCACAAGCAAAGTCAATGGGGAAGCTGGCAGGGGAGGTTGCAAATTACTCAGGTAAGTCTCCCCCACTCACCAGGCCTTTCTTCACTCTCATGCACCCTCCTTTCCCCTTCGCTCACTGGAGGACTCTCCAGGGGTGCTTCCAGGTGCTGAAGAACTCTCCAGGGGTGCTTCCAGGAGGGAAGGAAGGCATGGTGCATGCATGCGGATGAGCAAGTGAAGAAGGGAAGAAGGGTGTGGTGCATATGAGGGAGAGAAGGGGGAAGGAGGGCACTGATGTGTGTGAGTGAGCAAAGGAGGGAAGGAAGGCATAGTGTATGTGAGCGAGCAACAGAGAAAGGAGGGCCAAGAAGTCCCTGAGCCACAGTGTGGGCCCAGAGCTGCGTGGTTCTGGGGCTGCTTGCTGCCCAGCAAGACTGCAGGGCAGCCAAAAGGGCAGAGATGGGGGGAAGATAGGCAGGTGGGGGGAGTTGGAGGCAGTCCCTTAGCTTACTGAGGCTCAAGGCTGGGAGGGACCAAGCCCAGAATGACTTGGATTGGGGGGTGGGTCCTCTGCTAAGACTTATGGAATTCATTTCATGACAATAATGGGTAGTGCCAGGATTGCCGTGGTTAAGCGATGTGGTCATGTGACATCTTGCTTTATGACCGCATTGCTTAGCAATGGAAATTCCAGTCCCAATTTTCGTTGTAAGTCAAGGACTACCTGTACCCAAAAGGAGATAGCATGACATTTATATAGGCAGAAAATTGTAAAAAATATAGTTGAAACACAACTGCTTTCTTTCTGTTTTTTGTCTGTGTAAATTGAACTCCAGCCCTGTCACATTTTATCCCTGTCCATAGTACCTCTGAGGGTGGGCGTATTGGACTGTGTCATGTTATTTGAAGCACTTTATTCCTTCGTAATAATCAAACTTTTCTCCAGATCTTGTTGCATTCTGATTCTTAAAAACTCCAAAACACAACAGACATTATTGTTTTCTTATACTAGAGAATGGGAGGTTGGAATGCCATGTTTTCAAAAATCACTTTCCATTATCAGGAAGGAGTTGAGATGGGCTGCTTTGGGGCCAATATGGAATGGACTGGATTATTCCTGTTCTGGCCTTGAAGTGAATTGAGCAATATTTGATTGGACCTAGGTAAAACTACAACCTTAAGTGCTTCACTATTGTGGCTTCATAATATTAAAAGGTTGAAGCTGTTCTACACTTGGGGCAAATATGTTTGGATTATCAGTTAAAATTTAAAGAAACTCCCAGGAAGATTTCACAAAACTTGCTGGTCTATCAGGATCAGTCCTCCACCTCTACAGAGCTTACAGATAGCTTGAATTCACCTTAAGCAAGCTTGTCCAGGAGCAGAGAGCCAGTAAGGACTTTTATGCCAATGAATCATCAGCTCCCTTAATAGAATACCACATCCTACCACATGCATTGGACCCAATATTGCTTGGATAGGCCCATAGTTGTTATGACAGCCATGAATTCCCAAGCACCTCCAGGCAAGATGAGCTTCATGTAGATACTGAAATCTGCCAAGACTGTGAATATGAGGAACTTGACAGCTGAGACCAATGACTCATTAACTTTCTAGATTTAAACTTTTCCATTACAGGCTCCTACAAAACTTTGCAAAGACTTCTGGATGGAAATTCAAATTTGTCACAAGCAGGAGTATTAGTTCTACCTATCAGCCATAGATCTATCCAGTTCCTTGCAGTCACTGGTCTATGGGGGTAGAGAGACAGCTGAAGCCTTGGTAGTTGGCTTATTTCAAACTTACCTATTATCCAATCAGTGTGACAGGTTCTTATTGCAAGGGAGCCAGGAAAAGTGAGGCATGAATGGAATAGAATTTCATAAATGTGTATTTAGAGAAATTACCAGCTCACACAATTACTCCTTCAATCTTTGGGAGCCTGCCTCCTTTCTTGGAAGATGAAATTACATGCCTGTATTAAGCTCTCTGTTGACACAGCAATTGCTGACTGTTTTTTAACAACTGTTGCTCTGCACACTCATATAAAAGGTCAAGATGATGCTTCACAGGCTTTGAGCAACGGCATTTCTCTTAGCTTGATTGCCTTTAAATGGGCCTGTGGCTGGCATTAATATTAATGAGATCCCTGACTTAGGCAAATATGTGTGTGGGTGGTTTCAGTTCTGTCCAAAACTCCAGCAATAAGGGTGGGGGCTGCCTGGGATGAGACACACACTGCTCTTTGTGCCTGAGCACGCTGGTGATTACATCTAGCAGAGGGGAGCTTTCCCATCCTTGCGAATAGAAACCTTGAACAATGTGTGCATCAAAGCAAATCTTTATTAAGCTGCTTGGTTATTGCAGGTCAGGTCTTATCAAGCTGCCTCACTAAGAAATTAACTCTAAAGGAGAGAGGCATAACAAAGAGAGCTGCAACTGCTGATTTGTGGGTTGTGGTGCTTGCGTACAGAGATGCTTGCAGACTCTTTGTCTCTCAGAATAAGAATGGCAATAAATATGCGGAGGGGATATTAAGCCCACAAGCCCCATTGTTCTTCGCTAATGCATCTCCAACAGCTCTCTTGACTGAGACAGACCTTGACACAATCAGCTTTATCACGAGCAGACCACAGCCCCATCCCAACGATACAGGGATTGGGCACAGGACCGCTTTGGAGATGTCAGGTGCCAGACGTGCTTTTGAGGGGCATGCAACGGGCTCCTAGAGAAGGCAAGGGCATATTAAGAAGCACATATAAACAATGCTTATAATAAATAACGCAAAAACATTTGTACGTTTAAAAGCTAAGCACAGACATACTTGGGAGTGTCTGCAGGGTATGAGTCAAAAAGCCAAGATGGTGGCTATGATGGTGTGATTGAAGTTCCAGGTGTTTTTTTATAAGCACATGTGATGCACATAAAAATCAGGTGGAACTTCAATCACACCGTAGTGGCCACCTCTTGACTTTTTTGACCTGGACACCCATACTCTCAGACAGAAGCACCTTGCAAGCACATGCAGACAGTAACAGACAGACGTATTTGCATTCTTATGCACAAATGCATATTCATGCAGAACCCTGGTGCTTTGGGGTGTGGTGGAGGATTCTCAAGCACCATCAGACTAATATTCCACCGAGAACTTTGTCAATTTGAATGAGGTTCCATCTTTTTTCCCTTGTTCTTTCAGGCATCATCTTCTCTTAGGATGGCCCTGAGCCATGGACTGATAACCCATTCTTGTAATAATTGAAAGGAGATGTCCAACAACCCTTCCCCAGTTTCCTTCTTCTTAAATCAGACTGAGACGTGGAAGTGGTAAAGATATACCTAGACCTTCAATACTGACGTGCAATGATGCTGGGGGTAGTCAGTGAAAAGTAGTCAGGTCCTGGCAGCTGTGGGAGGAAGACTGCACCTGCCTTGAGATCCCCTCCCTGAAATTTTATGCTTCATCCTATCCACTCCCATTCTCTGAGAACCATTGCCACATCCCCATCCATTAACTGGAAGTATTTTTGACAGAGTTGTAGACTCGTGCATTATGTTAAACATAATATGATTTGCTTGATTTGGGCTGAGTTTTTTGTGGGAAACCAGCCATTGTGATTTCTAAATGATGTGTTATGGCCTAGCGCTATGTGTGAGCCAAGCCACTGTTGCGTTTTCAACTAACCATACCTTAATTAAATTGTGACTTAGCATGACGAACCCAGCCAAAATTTGTGCTAAGCTCCGTGCTTTCTTTCTGGGCACCTCCAAACTTTGGAACACAACAGCACAGCATTCTTCTGGGAAGCCTGCAAAGCAGATGCCTTGAGCTTGCTCCTTGTGCATTATTTACTGGTGCCCTCATGGTTAAGAGAGACAAAATGCCATGGAACAGGGCACCCTCTCCCTTTGATTCTAGGGATTAAGCCTCTTTATCCCATTCATTTGTCTAAAATACTGAGGTTCCTGACTGTGGCACAACTGATTGCTTGCTTATTCATTAGATTCCGAAGTCACTTTTCCCCAAGTAACTAAAATTGTCTTTGCTGGCACTGCGTGTACAGAGTAATTATGCTCTCAGTGCCTGAAATCAGCCCAGCCCAGGTTCCTCTGGCTCAGACACTGAAAACAAACACCCTGCCAGGGCAGCTTGCAGTTGTGTGATTTTGACTGCAAATGAGACGTGTATCCCTGTATTTGAAGCAAGGTTTCGATCTCTTGTTAGCCCACAGCCTCACACATGCCACTGCAGTTTATGTCTGCCAACTGTAATAATGGGCTTGACTAATGTTCAGCCTCTATTATTCTGTTAAGTCTTAAACCACAGCCTCAGTTGGGGACGTGCAAAGTAGGGTTTTTGCTCCATGGGATGTGGTCGCATCTGCTCCCCTTAAGCAGCAATAAAGTGCTTCATTTCAGTAGAGGCAGCCACACCAACCTGAGCTGGAATGTTTCACAGTCTAAAACATGGATGTTATGGTTCCCGGAGAGTTATTGTTATGTTACACAACTGCTGTCCAAGTTATAGCCCAACCATACTTAGAACTGGCATCAGGCAAACGTAATCAAAATTGCCATCCAAGATGGTTGTTCCCAAAATATCTTGGTGGCCCTTTGGATTTTTATCTTTCTCCTCAAGATCACTTCTAAGGAACTGCAGTTTGGTGGGAATTGAAAATGGATTTTAATATTTTCCTCTGGCTTTAACATTTCTGGGAATGTTCACTGGGGTTTAGGGGAAAGACCTGAAGCAACACATATAGGTCAAAGACGATAAACTTTTATGAATCAACTGCAGAGATGCCTAATAAATACAGCTCTCTCAAACCCCCTCAGCCGCAGTGGGTCAAAAAGTATCATTAACGCCTAGCACCAGCCTAGCAGGCATAGCGATGTTAAAAGGTTTATTCTGGGGCAATCCTAAATAGGAAGCTGCTACCCGTAGAGTGAGAACCTCAGTCCATTTACTTAAATATGGCATTCCCATGTTGGCAGCAACTTTCCAGGATTCAGAAATGCATAGCCCTTCAACTCACCTGATCATCTCAATCACTGAATCTAGGGCTTTTTTGATTCAAAGCCTCTAAGCTGCACCCTTTCTACCTGCACAGAATGAAAGGACAAAGTCCTCACTCTGTGCTGAATTCCAAGAAATTCTGGTGTTTGAACCGTGATATTGCTGCATCTTTTTGTAGCATTTCATACATAGTAGATTCCTTTCTATAGCCACAAGGACCACCAGCCTCCTAAAAGAAATACTGGGTAATAGACAGAAGTATGATCACTGGATGGAAATTACATCTACTTAAAATGTTCTTTATACAGCTTGCCAACAGTGTTCTTTCTGAGTGAGTTTTTAATAGACTCGGTATTTAAGCAATTGATTCTTATTCATCAGCATGGAAAGCTGTACAGTAATAGGGTAGCAATGCAATCCGGTAAAGTTTTGCTTTCTGAACACCATAAAAGGAGTGATTTTAAAATGATATACTTCTCTCTTTTTGCCTACCAAAAATTAGAGTTAGACTAGCTGAGTATGCAACAAAACGATTGAAATACTTCATGCCGTGCTTCTGCGACAAATGTGACAAAATTGAGTGCATCCTTAAAATAGCAGCAGCTGTCTTTTTAAAACACAAAAGTGGATGATTATTGAGGGAAATGAGAACATAGTGCACAAGAATGGAGAAAAGAATAGTGCACTTAACTCCAAGAGGAATTATCAGTCCTCTTTCCCAGAACACGTGCTGATGTTTTGTCAGGTTTGTTTGCAGTCATGCTTCTTTCCCAGCTGAGTCTGTGTCCTGGAATACAGTGGGTATTGGCTGATCCTTTCTCAAATTGCTTATAACCCGGGGAAACAAGTGACATACTGTAAGGAAATGCAAGATGACACATGAAGCGTTGGCCTACAAGGTTCATTAGCCATGGATTGGTGGCAATCAATGGTGTCTGGAAAGGTCTCTGGGATTCTTTATTGTGCAGTGCTGCTTCTCAAATTTCTATAGAAGGTACATCAAGATTTGGAATTCAGCGTGGTGTTTGGGGCTGCAACCTATAGAAAGAGAAAGTGCAACTAACCAGAACTGCCTGGGGAAAGCCATGTCCTGCACATCTAGCAAGGAGAGGAGTGTGTTCATTTGATCATTGCCCTGAGAGTTTTATCCCAAAGTAATTACCAGTTGTCCCCATTTTGTGCTTAGAATGAAATCACAGTTGCTTTTCTCTTTTCTGTCGACTTTTCTTAGCAAAGGTTTGGCCACTCTGTGTTAAGACAAACCAACCAACTCATGCAGATTAACTAAGTTCAGCATATTTGAATATACAAATTAAGCAATTTTGTATAATTTCTTTTGTGTAATTTACACAGTAGGCTTTATTTTATTTAGTATTTTTGTTATTACTTATGAGAGGAATTAGGAAGTCAAGTTTAGAAGGTACTTCTTTCAGCCTACCTTTTTGTTTCTAAGATTTCAGTCGACCAATTTTTTTCAGTCTGGTGCCTTCAGCTTCTATAAATACACATGCTATAGGCCATTGACTATGCTGGCCGTGGCTGAGAACTATACAGGAGACATATAGAGGGTACAAGATTTGGAAAGACTATAGTAGATATTTTGTAATGTATTCCGGTTGCCCTCACAGCCTTGGGGAAGAGGTACATCAGCAAGGGCTTCTCCATGATGTTAAGTTGCAAACAACTGCATTTATTTTTTTCTGTCCCAGAATAGTCACCCTCAATAATCATTCCACAGGGTTGTTGTTGCAGGGATAAAATTATGGGAGATTGCTGAGATCTAATGCTATCAGGGAAAAGTTGGAATAAAGTTAAATGTAAATAAATATTGATGCCTGACTTCCTATTCCATCACCATCCCTTTTTTACCATATTTATTAGACTGTATACATGTAGGGTTTATATTTAAATTGTTTTAACTATTTGCAGAAAATGTTAGAATAGTGCTCTTAACTTTCACATGGACTAGATATTTGCTTTTTTTTTTTAAAGGAAAGCATTAAAGATAAATGCTGAGTCTAAATCTAACTACTTTCTTTGGCAGATGAATAATCTAAACTTCACAGCTCCAGTTCTGGTGGGAACAGAATAGAACACAGGGTAAACGATTTGTAGCTGAAAATGGCTACGAGTTTAGAATTTTTTTGCCATAATACACAGATGATCGTTTATGCTGTGTTGTGGTGCTCTCATTCCTTTTTCCTTTTTATTGGCTGAAGAAATATGTGGCATTAAAACATCACAATCTGGGATAACAGATGTTATTTGTTACAAAGTATCTTTATGTAGCTCTTGGCCTTTAGGTATGCAATAGTAATGTGAAAACACAGGAAAAAATTAGTTTTAGATATAGAGTATGATCTGAGCATTTTAGCTTTCTTGGTGTTCTACACAATGTACTCTATTATTCCCACCAGCGGCGATGCTATGAGATTCAGATAATCCATCTGCCTATAAGGCAGGGAAGCTGCTTAAAAGGACAAGGCAATGCCTCAAAATAAGATAGCTGATTTAAAAGGGGAACTCTCTAGCTTGGCTTAGATACCTAGAGACTGAGGGTAGAGAAAAGAACTGAGCAGGAAAGATCTTGTGCCAACAAAGGCCGGGCAGATTTTAGAACAAAGCTAAGGACAGACTATAGAACTGCCTGTACAATTCTACCCTTTCTCTGTGTATTCTTGGAACTGGTCAAAGTCAAGTCAACGTTTTTGCTCACAACTAAAGCTAAAAACAGGAAGGTCTTGAGGGTCTTGAGATGGGAAAAAAAAGAAAGAAAACAAACAAATGGATCATCAAATAAATCAGTTGAGAGTTCTCACTCAGGGCAGAAATGACCAGGCTCAAATTATCCTACATTGGACACATTATATGAAGGCCTAGTTCTCTGGAGAAGGCTCTAACACTGGGAAAGGTGGAAGGAAAGAGAAGAAGAGGATACCCAGCAAGTTGGATTTATTCATGGAGCTTTTGATTCTAAGGAGCTTTTCTACTGTCCATGCATATACAGAGTATACCAACAGTCAGGCCACTAGACAAAGTCAGGCACCATAGACAATTTATTACATGAATTACATTAAATGTTCAAATTGGTTGCCATTTTCTTCTAAACATTTCCTTACTTGTTTGACATATGACCTTTGAACATCCCTATGTACAGTAACATGTTCTCTGGGGAAAAAATAATTAAACATATGTGATTGGCCTATGGAGCCAGCTTTTGGTACATCCCATAAATGGGAACTTAATAGAGTCCTCCCCTTCACTCATTTTCACCTGCAAAACCTGCTCTGGTGGGCTGGAGGACTCTTTGAAATAAAAGGGAAGCCTCCTTGGAGGCTGGAGAGAGGTGGAATCAGCAAGAGGAACCCCCCCCCCCCCACGCTCCATTCTCCTAGCAGTAATGCCCTGAGTGGATTTGTACTTAGGGACTCTTCCCCAGCATATGTAATATCTGGATTCAGCCTAAAGGCTACAATCCAGAAAATTCATTCAAAGTGCATGGCAGAATCACCCAAGATAAATGATAGAGAAAGAAAGAAAGAAAGAAAGAAAGAAAGAAAGAAAGAAAGAAAGAAAGAAAGAAAGAAAGAAAGAAAGAGAGGGAGAAAGGGAGGGAGAAAGGGAGGGAGGGAGGGATATGATATATGATATGATATGATATGATATGATATGATATGATATGATATGATATGATATGATAGTTTCTTGTCCCCCCCCCCCCCCCAGCATACTGACTGGATTCACACACTATGATAAGCCATGGCTGGATTCAATGTGCTAAACAATGAAATTCAAACTTCCCTATATTCCTTAGATAGTTCAGGCCTGTGGGCTGTTCTTGATCATGAGGATACTTTCACCCTGACCTTGATCGGGTTAATTCTGAATTCTATGGAGTTGATTTCTTTCAACACACCCAGATATTCATTATTCATATGCCATCTTAATATGTATTTACTAAACTGAGAGGAGCACAACAAGGACTGTGGCAAGAGTTTTGCCAGCTCTTCGGTTGTGGGTGTAATCACATGAGAAATAATGGGGACTGCCCCTTGGTCAGATAAGTAAAGGTGCAATTATTTTCCTTTTTTGGACTGCAATCACCCAGAAATGATATCTCTAGTATAATTTCCAGATCCGGGCTGCAAAAATCCAGACAGCCACTAGATGCAGGAAAGAGAAACAGAAAATGTCATCTAGTTGTCTGGATTTTTGCAGCCCGGATCTGGTAACCCTAATCTCTAGAGAATATTGAAGGGGACATTTTAAGTGTACGAAGCTCTATGATTTTCATCTGCCTCTTAGAGCTATTATCCATATGATTCTCCAAAGGAAGCTTTACAAATGTTTACGTGATTTCTCCTCTCCAGCATCTGACTGATTAAAAATGAGCAACTAATTGCTTATTATTAATAACAAATGTAACAACATGTTAGTGGCCTGTTTACATACTATTATACCTGATGAGATGATGGGAATTAAAATACTGGAATGAGATGCCTTCAGAGTCTGGGCCTGGATGCACATCCTGCAAGATGTGGCTTTTACAAACAAGAGCACTGATGCTTCAAATATTGTTTTTACAAAACCAATCAACTTCAAGCTAAATCTGTTTTTTTCCTTAATAACCAAGCTGCTGTAATTCCATTTGTAGATCCTTCATGGGAGGTCCTTCTCCTTTTTTTAAAGCAGGGATGGGCAAGAGTCACTCTGCAGTGAGATGGGCGGTGACAAATTTGAAATATCAATAAATAAATAAAATGGGAAACATGTACCCCCCACCCCTCCACAACCATTTGTACTTCCAAGAGCCACCTACAGTGAATAGGCCTGAAAGTTTTGGAACCTTTCTTCTGGCTGAGGATTTGGATCTATATAGTGGCACATCCTGTAGCTTCTATTGGCCTGAGGGGTTCTCCATAAGTTGAGGGTCGCGCTTCAGAAGTGAGTGGAATTAGGATCTAAAGGAGTCTCAAGTTTGAGTGGAAGAGCTGAATTTTTTAAAAGGTAGAATTGGTGGTGTAAGTCTTAAGAGATGTATTTTACCCTTGAAAATATTCCTCAGTGTTCCCCAAAACTCAAAGAAGGGCAACAACAAACACGTTTATTACAGCCCTAAGGCCAGATACAAAGAAGGACAATGTTATATGACTCCTCCCAGTCTTAGAATCCTCAGAAGAATTCTGGTGGGCTGGACCTTTTGCATCCTTGCTTAATTTTTGCAAACACCGTCTGCACTCCTTAAAATCCCTAATCCCAGCAAATTGGGCAGATCTTTGCTATACTTATGGGTGAAGATAAAAAGTCCCAATCTCCCCAAACATGCCAATTTTTTCCCCAAAAATATGAATCCTGCCTACTCTGCTAATGTCACAGCATCACTGCTCAAGCTTCCCGTGGCCCTGCAGCAAGGATACAACCTCTAGTCTGAAAAAGATTGTCTACTCTTGTGTTAGAACACAATTTTGATATTATTTATGAACTTGACGATATCACAGTATCACTGGTTAACTCCTGATGGGATTATACAAATAGTTAAGTGATGGTTAAAACTCATATGCTATATAAATGCCCATAAATCACGATCAATTAAAAGGGTTTTTTTTACCACTGTAAGAGAAATGTACATAGCAATTGACTCTGAGTATTTCCAGTAGGATACAAGATTAGCCAGCCTTATATTGTTGTCATCACTAGAGGCTATTGATTCAAAAAACTATGCTATTTCTCCACCTCAGATCTCCATCTCATGTGTATCACCCCCCCAAAAAAAGCTGCAAAAGGAAAGGAGGAAAATTGTGATTCATAGCTCTCTATGTATGTACATGTGGTACCTTTCCATAATTATTATAAGTTTATAAAGAGGAGAAAAGGGTTTTGCAGTGAAATCCTATCTATGTTTATTCAAAAGTAAGCCTCATTGATTTTGAATAGATGTAATTCCATAAAAGGATTGTCAAAAACAGCATTTTGTTGGAGATGTAATAAGGACAATGCCTCTTTAAAGCATATGTTTCTACAATGTCCTATACTTACCAAGTTTTGGAAGAAAGTAGTGGACTGTATAAACATCATTGTGTGACAAAAGCTAAAATTTTCAGAGGATAATATTCTTTTGAACTATATACCTAGTACATGGAATTTGACATCTGGATGATGTAAATGGATTCTCTTACTATGGCTAAAAGACTGATATTACAACACTGGAAAGATAAATGTATGGCCTCACTTATTCAATGGATTGAAGACCTGATTGTGCTTGCCACTTATGAGCGGATTGCCTATAGATGTAGACTTTTTATGGACAAGTTTAATGAAATATGGGACTCATTTATACAAAATGAGGGCGAGCCTCAGAGGCAGCTCAGGAGTTCATGACCATCACGGCGGCCATGGACCTGTCCCAGATTATTCGTGATCCAGCTTGGGACAGTGGCCTCACACCGGACTTGGTTTTCTTGTCAGAGCAGTGGCAGTGTGATCTGAAAGAAGAATTACATCTACCCCCCTTGTCATGTTCAGATCATGACTCTGAGGTTCTCCTATGCTACTCCCCTCTGCAGGGAGGCAGGACCTATTCAACTGGTGTGCCCAAAGCGACTGATGGACCCAATTGGGTTCCAAAGGGAGTTGGGGGTTATACCCAAGGGTTTGCTGCACAGTCCAGTGGAGGCCTTGGCCACTGCCTGGAATAGGAAAGCAGCCAAGGCCTTGGACAAGATTGCATCCGTGCGACCTCTCCTAGCCCACCAAGCCCGACAGTCCCTGTGGTTCATGGAGGAGTTGAGGGTCTTGAAAAGGATTAAGGGATGTCTAGAGCACTGCTGGAGGAAAACAACAACCAAACATAGCCAAACACAAGCTAGAACTATGATTAAGGCCTACCTTGTGGCAGTAAGAGTGGTAAAAGGTCTACATTTCTGCGCTTTTATTGCATCCACAGAATGCCACCCAGCAGCCCTGTTTAAGATCACCTGATACCTTTTGGTAAAGGGGGGCCCAGTGGCCCATTTACCAGGGCATCTGGAGGATAAAATCACTTACCGGTCCCAGCTGATTACCAAGTATGCAGCGTGGTCTATAGAGGTGCCCAGGGTATGGACTTACCCTGTTATCTGGGAACAGTTTGATCCTGTTGAATCATAGAAAGTGGACAGGGTCCTCTGAACGATCAATGCCACCACTTGCCAACTAGATCCATGTCCCTCCTGGCTGGTTAAAGCTACTTGGGAAGTGACATGGGGGGGGGGGGTCCAGGTAATGGTGAATTCATCCTTGAGGGAGGGAGTGTTTCTAGCAGCCTTTAAAGAGGCACTGGCATTTCCCCTCCTCAAGAAGCCATCACTGGATCTCAACATACTGGACAATTTTCATCCAGTCTCCCACCTCCCCTTTTTAGGGAAGGTGGTTGAGAAGGTAGTGGGGTTGCAGCTCCAGAGGATCCAGGAGGAAATGGATTATCAAAAGAGTCATTCTGATTGGGATATCCAATGGTGGTCTGATTGCTCGAGTTATGCTGAAGTCATAACAGACCTTTTGATCACAGAATCCAATTCTCTTCTTTCTTCTGCTCCTTACCATGACATCTTACATAAACAGCTTTTTTTTCTTTATTGTCTAGCTGCTGAGACACTGTTATCTGCCATGTTTCTGATCACTTAAAGGGTCAAGCAGGTTCACAGGAGTGAGACTTAGCAAAATTGCATATAAATTGCAATATGCTTCTTTCATAATTAACTCCTTGGACATTCACTAACAATTCACTTTCATATCCCTGGGTTCATATCTAACCTTCTTAACCTGGTGTTATCCAGATGTGTTGGACTTCATTTCCTGCAATTCCCTGGGCATTTTATCAGTTAGAAGTCTAATATATTTGTAGAGCTCCAGGTTGGAAATGGTTAATATACGCTAACACATTCATGCAATGATCTTCCCTCTGCAGTAATCACATATACACTCTGATTTGCATGTTAACACATTTTGCACTTAGCTTTTTACCCATTAAGTTTTTTTTTCTAATTGACTCCTTTTCTCTGGTAACATTCTTGCACACGTGGTCTCGGTTTAGTGGAATAAAGAAACAGGTGTCGATGACGACATTTCTATAATCTCCCTTTAGATTCTAAACTAGAGAGGAATTGGAGTCTCCAGTTTCTCTCTCTCTCTCTCTCTCTTTCTGTTGATAAAAGGATTAGAATGTGTCACAAGATTAACTATAGAAAGATTATTAAAAGTGATTTGCAATGTAAATGCTTTCAGCAGCAGCCACATGTTTTCTTTGGATTGAAGTGGACTTTTATGAATACTGAAGGCATAGGAAGTGGTTAGGAGGTCTGTCAAATTTGTGGTAGAGGTGGAGAGCCAAAGGAAGATGTGAGGTATGGAAGTAAAAAAGTTCTCCAAAGGGTGTGTTTAGGAAGGACTCTATTAGAAGACATCTAGCTGAAGTTGCTTGCACTTACACCACAAGGAGTCCAGGGAAAAAATGCAAGACACCCCCCCCCCCCCCACTCCTTGTTCTTTAGTTCTCATATCTGAACAAAACATTTTTTTCTTTTGAATGATTCATGTACATTTTCTGGGGGCAAATACTGGGCCTTCCTTGTACCGAACAGGGTAATAAAGCCTTCAGAGACAAGATCACCTCAGAAATATATTAAGAACTGGAACTCAATGCTCCCATGGAGAGGTGGTAAAAACTTTGCTTCCTCTTCTAAGCTTGGATCTGGTAGAGGAAATGAGGGGAAGGAAGTCTAAATGGGCAGAAGTGAGGCATAAGTGAGGAAATCAGGGCATGCCAGACTTCAGAAGTTGAGAAATACAGAGACTCTTTCAGCACCTGGTTTCCAAAGGGCAGGAGTAGGATACTGCCTCCTTGTTCAGGAAAGAAGGGAAATTCTGCCTTGTCCTGGTGAATCTATGTCTACAATATCTCTCAGCAATGGCTTCATTGTTTCTCTGAAATGGCTTTCCTTACCAACTTAAACCAACTTAAATTAAAATGAATTTGAAAAGGAATTATGCCAAGGCATCACCGTGAAGCTTCCACATCACAGCAGACTTCAGTATCTTGGTTCAGTGTCTTACATCAGACATTGCCGACTGCTTTGACTGACATCTGCTTCTACTTCTGATGAGATCCTCTGTACCCCAGATGTTAGCTACATCTGTACATGGGCAAACAGAAACAAACACTATTTAAAGAGTGTTAGGATTCAGCAAACAATTTCTTTTTGGGTTTTACCACCCACAGCTAATACTTAATTTAAATAGTTTTGGTTCTCTGAGCTCCCTTAGCCTCATGTAGGTATCTTTCCAGGAAATGATGATGTATGTGGGAAGATACTTTGTCCAACATTTCTCACCTACCTCAGAGCTACTGAGTGCTATCGCCTGTCATTGTTTGTCCTTGTCATCACCTCTCTGGTAAGTTTGCCAGGCCACATGGCAGTGGGCAGAAGCAAGAATGGGGGCAATGGTCTACTTAGCCCAGGGCTGAAACATGCTGGGTGAAGTGGTATAGCAATAGCTGTCAAAATGTTAACTATCAAAGGTAGCTCTGAACCCTGTCATTTCTTTTGCTGTAGTTATTTGAGGGCTTCATTTGATGCTTCTCTTCTGAACACTAAAATGTTAAAGCTAGAAAGCAAAACAAAGTAAACCTTGAGGCCATAAGCCCCGGCGGGCCTTTCAGTATTTTATGACCCCAGTGTCTTTCTCACTGTGGTGGCTCTAGGCCTTTTCAATTGTGATTCACTTTTTGCTAGAGCTTCAGGCTATGGGCCTACACCAACTTCAAGAAACTAAGGCACTTGGAGTACTTGGGTCAACTCATTGTAAAATGCTCAGGAAGCAAACATAGTTAAGCAATGATCACAAATATAGTGTATGTTTAAAGTATATTTTATTTACATTGGGTTTGTACTTCCAAATGCAGGTGGAGAAACACACAGTCAAATGCTTCCAAATGGAGAAAATCCTAATGGAGAAAATATCAGGGAAATGATGAAAATAAAACATTTCTTCTTGACATCTAGTTTTCTACCTGCAGGGGTTTTGTTTATTGGTTAGAAAGCTTTTAAAAAAATATCCTGCTTCAATCCATATTCAGGAACAGTTTTTATAATTTATTCAAGATTCTTTATTACCCTTGATAACTATACCAAGGATGATAAAGAACCAACTGCAATGTATGAAAAGGTGGATGCAAAAATGGTTACAAGGATAGAAAGATATGGAGAGGTATATGAAATGGTGTTGGTGTAAATTAGTTTTGCCTGTTTCTCTCCGCCCCCCCCCCTCAATATCTTGGCTTTAATTTCTTTGGTTTACTATTTTTTACTTCTTCTGGGCTCTGCGCAATTTTGCTCACCCCCAAAGGAAATAGCATGGTCTCTCTTTCTCTCTCATCACCATCCTGAAAGAGCTGTTTAGTCCAGCTCTAATTTAAAACTAAAGACACATAAGAAGGGAGAGCAAAAGCTTTTAGCAGATTTCACAGACATACATGACAATTGCTCATAGTTTGTCCCTGTACTGTGTTTTTATTCCAGTCATAATCTGTGTGTATGCGTGTTGTGTAAGGAAAGAGAAAGAGAGAGGTAGATAGGCAAGGAGAGTTTTTGAAGCATCAAGCATTATTTTGAACAAGTTAGCTCTGAATTTGAAAGGGATGCAAATAATCACTAAAACATACATTGCAATATTCAACAAAACAGATTCTGCTTCACTGCATGTACATCACACATACATACACATATGCAAATATTATCCATATCTGTGTCTCCTCTTTTAAGGCTAAATTAGTTTCTGTCTGTCACTGTGTCAGTGTTCATTTTAATCCTGTTTCTTGGAGAAGGCACAACTGGAACTTTAGTGACAAATCTGAATTGATCAACTTCCAAAACTGAAGTGCAGAACCAGTTCATATGCATTTGAACAACATCTCATCAATCAAATGAACTACTCATGAAAGAATCTTGTCATGTTTAACACATCTCTAACTCGCCAGTATGAGTTCCCTATTGATGGAGTGCCCAGTACCCTCTAAAGAAATATGTAATAAATCTATCTAAACATGGAAAACTAAAATGTTAGTGAAGACCCTAGGTTAGAGATCTAATTTTCCATGCCCAACAAATACAGGCCTACTGCATGCTACACACACACACACACACACACACACACACACACACACACAGAGTGAGAGAGAGAATCAGGACTTATTTGATTTCCACTTATTAAGAAATACCATGGAACTTCCGTTCCACCTCTACTATTTCTTATTGCTGGAAGACAGCAGAAAGTCTTCCTTCTATTCCAAGGGGGTGGGGAAACAATAACCATAGTATTCATGGAGCATTTTGCTACTTGTGATGGTCTTTGCATATCTTGTCTTCCTAGTAAGAGGGTAAGGCTTCCTTCCAGCTGTTAGGATTCCACATGAATACATCTCCCTCCCATTATCTCAACTCTCCTCCTCTCATTTTATTTGCTTAACAACCATGAGAGATAGATGATGCTCTCTTAAAGTTTATGTAGTGAGAACAGGGATTTTAACTCAGAGTTTTGAGTTTGCACCATTCTGTAGCAGCACTTATAAAATGTATTTTCTCATTTCTTTACTTTTCTTTTGTGGTGAGGGGGGGAAAGGAAAATGAAAAGATACCATGTCAGAAGCCACACAGGGATACAAATCATTATTGTTTCACCAGAGCTCCATGTTTTTCAGATAGGGAAAGGGTTTAAACCAACAATTTAGCTTGCTACAGTACATAAGGAGTTTATTTAATCCTTCATTTCCTCAATTTGGAGGGTTGCCTTCTTTTTGGATCAACTTTTCACTCACATTGTGATGAATAATAGAATACTGCTACACACTAATGAAATCAATGTCCTTTTAAGACCAAAAATATATTGTCTTAGTTCATACTGAGGATCCATAGTACTTCATCTTCTGGTCGTTTGGAAGTATAGAGCTGTAGGTTCTCAGATTTGTACACTGCATGTGATTGTATGGAAGGATCAGGCAAAAGCATCTTGGTGGATCTATGCCGGTTGATAATGGCAACAGGGTAGTTAAAGCAGATGCGAGTCACGAATATTGTTATGAGGAAAACTATAAAAGAGACACCATCTATTGTTTCCCAGGATTATTAATTGAAGATAGGAACAGGGAAAATTTAACATAAAAGGAAGTTGGTGGATCTTTGCCAATGGGTAATGGGGACAAAATAATTGTTAAAAGCAGACAAGAAGCATAGATAATTTTATGGGAAAGGCAATAAAAAAAAGGAGCCATCTGAAAACCAATAATAAAGTATGATAACAACACAGACATCCTCCTCTGGAAGAGAGATGACCTCAGTTTTTCTTTTAGGTCTCATTTTTGCTATCATGCTGAAAGTTCTTTTATAGTCTGCCATTTTGGAGCTGAAACCCCACCAAATCAAGGCCTTTAGTGCCTGGGAGGACCTCGGGCCTCGTTATCAAGCATCTCATGCCATTTCCCATCCCCCATTTTGGACATCAAGACTGAAGCCAGATTTGGTCTTAATGAATGGCTACAGTTTTGATAGATATCAATGTATATAAGCCCAGAAAGAAAGCTGCACAAAACTAGACTCCAGAGACTGGCTAAGAAGAGAAGCATCAGAGCAGTAAAGATGATGAATAATTAGCTTTTATTGGATTCTTTCAAATACAGCTGAAGACAATTTAATAAGAAGCCAAAGAAAACTGCTTCAGAGAATGTATGATATTTGGTTCCACTATAATTCACTATTGAAATTTCTCTTGCAGCTAGTTGTGCATCCACCTGAAGCCCAAAGGGAGGTTCGCCCATGGCTTTATTTACTCTACTTCACCTTTTAAGGAATAAATTGCCAATACTATTCAGAAAATAAAAACAGTACAATACATAAAGCAAACATTTGTGAAATGGGAGGAAGAAATCAGATGGGGGAAAACTGGGAAAATAAAGTGAACTTCAGCTTCTCCAGAAAACCACAAGGCAAGTTTCTCTGAGGAAACAAAGCTACAATCACAACACTTTGACTGTAGAGGGTTTTTCCCCTATTGCTGCCCACTTCACTTAAAGCAATAGCAGCACCCAAAGATGGGTCTGTACAGGTGTTCTGAGTACGTGATTGAGTTAATATAATGGCTTTTCCCAACCCAACATACATAAGTTTCCTCCATATATTATACCAGACATAAATTTCCCAGCCAGAATATCACAATTAGGAAAGGACATATCTGAACAGGAACAGGTTGAGGAAGGTTGGTTAGAGGCAAATGCTTCTTCATGTTCCTAAATTTTAAGCTTTGAAGACCTTTAAAATAAGAATAATTGGTTTAGTTGTGCTGAAAAAATGGCTCGGCAATCCATATAACACAAGCTTCATCCAACAACTGATCCCAGTTAGTGATCTAGTAGATATATTATGGATGGCATATTCTGAGCAATCTTCAATGTACTATAGTACTATAGTACTCTATTGTGCACTATAGTTCTCTACTGTTATCCCATCAATTCCTACCTTTATCTTCCCATTGATAAAGCAAGGCAAGTGATATTAGTGTGTCACTGTCAGTGTGATGGGGTTCTTTTTTGAACTGGAGGAGTACTGTGCTTTTGCAAGGGTGGCAATTGACACAGAAAAACACAACAATGGGGGATTATTTTTTTTTTTTTACAATTTACAGTCAGGCTATTTACAACAAGGATTTACAACACAGTCCCAGTGTTCCCCCGGTGTCAGGTTTCCTCCTAAGTCTCCTCCCAGAGACTATCCACTTCTATCTCTCCTGCTTCTTCTCCATTTCTCTCCATCTCCCTCCCCTGCTCCTGGGCTTGATAAGAGACAGAGTGAAAAGAAAGGAATGGGCTGGAATTTACTGTAGTGGGCTCAGCATGGCTTGACTTTTCCTTGGATTTGCTCAGCTGAACACCTACTGCTTCTCTGTTGGGGGAAAAATCTCTCTCAAGGTCTTGTGCCCAGTCCTTCCCCAGAGACCAGGGCTTCTCCATGACAGCTGATCCCTTCCTTCCCTTTGAGTCTTGGGTGAAGTCGCCGCCTGCAGCCAGTCATGTCCCTCCTTCCTGTTCTTGGATCTTGGGTAGAGCTGTCATCCCTCTGGGTCTTCACTTCCCTTCTTCCAGGAAAGCCACCCCTGGACCTTTCTTCTCCCTTCCTGATCAGGAATTGACAACTGCTTTGCACACTTAACTTCTCTCTCCAACCTTTCTCTCCAGCCACTCTGTTCACTCCATGCGCAGACTTTCTCTCTCCTCTCCTCTCCTCTCCTCTCCTCTCCTCTCCTCTCCTCTCCTCTCCTCTCCTCTCCTCTCCTCTCCTCTCCTCTCCTCTCCTCTCCTCTCCTCTCCTCCTCTCCTTTTCTCTCTCTCCAGTTTTTAGTCAGACCAGCAGAATGCCCTCCAGAGACTGAGGACATGGGTGTCCCCCTGGGCTCTAGTCCCCAACGCCTATATGCCAGGCTGGAGCAATGGGACTGCTGCCTGGACATCTCATGGCACCAGCCCTGGATAGCAGCCAGGTCTGCTCATCAGCCCGCAATGACAGCACAGCTGCCCTCCAAGGCCAGAATTGAGCTGCTTTTCCCTTTTACCCACTCCATTAGCTGGCTCATGCCAGCAGAACAGCAGCCAGGCCAGGCCATTAAAACCCATATGCCACAATCACAACACTTCATCAGCTTGTCTTCAGTTGTAGCTTTTCCTAATGCCATGAAGGAACTAAAACTTTCCTTTCTGGGAACAGTTGTCATTTCAAGCAGTTAAGCATAAATGTGTTGTGATCTTTTGCCTCATGAGTTATGGTGTTGCACCAGGCAAATGTTTGGTTATTTCCTGACATGGTTTCTTTTAGTACTTCAATCACTACTAAAAGCAAGACAGAAGTGTGTTTACGCTTTCATGTGTATATGAGAACTTTATCTGCCTTTTTAGCAGTCTGCAAAGCATCTTTAACTGTAGGCGATAACTAACTAAGGTACTATTCTTGCCACCAGAGTTACAGGACTTAGAATTATAATGTACAATGGGGAAAGGCACAGTCCATCAGTAATGCTCTTGGCAGCCCATGTTTACCCAACTGGGACTTTTTTGCAGGACAGTTTTCCAATGAATTGTACTCAGAAGCATAAGTGCATTGGAGGGCAATGGTTTAAATTTCTTTTCTATTGCAAGCCTGCAAAGTTCGATTCATCTTCTGTGACTGTTAACATTTCCATAATGATTTATTCTACCATACAAAGCTAACAAAAGAATCAATTTTTGAAGCCTGGTAAACCATGCATTTTTGAAAGCAATCATGTCTCTGAATCCATTGGCATAATTTGCAAACGGGGCTGTGCCACAGGCTCCAGCTTCTCTGTCCCCAAAGATGCATACATGCAAAAAATATACACACCAGCATGAAATTTATTGTATGTTATATATTTGCTATGGGTAAATGTTGAATTGGAACTAGTATGAGACAGTCAAGCATCCAAGTCTGCCTGCAGATCTACCTGGAAACCACCAGGAATGTTAGGTTCACCTGGACATCTATTAAAGAGCAAATGTATACATTAAAATGTAAAGTGATTAAGCCTTTTTACCTCACATTGGAAGACAGTTGCATCACAATTCCTGTCTTTAATCTATCAATGCTATACATACATCTATACAAGGTCAGTAGATTACTAGACTTAAAGATATTACAAGCCCTTTAAAACAAACAGGTGGCAGTGCATGCAAGAGCAGGTGAATAACTCATTAAGACTCCCTGGTGGTCTATCCCAGCTTCCTGTTGCCCAATGTTTGAAAATTGGGGTGGGGTGGGGGAGTGATTTTCTACACTGAAGGTGTGTGAAAGAAAACTCTTTGCAATGGCATTTTTAAAAACATTTTGAACCAAGGATAAACACAGTAAAATGCATGTGTTTCTATACATGCCCTATATGCTTATGGGCATATATTTGGGGGTGGGGGAGTGGGAGGGGGAGAAGTAGCTGTTCATTCCTGTTTACATTAGGTGAGACATTTTCTCTTCCAGGAAAGATTCAAGTTCCTCTGCTAACAAGGCTGGATGGAACTAGGATGGGAATTAACCATGTAAAAACTCATGTTCTTCCACCCCGTTTGATTACATGTTTTCATCTTGGTGTCTGATCATCTCTAGAGGAAGAATCCATGCTGTTCATTATAGTCTTATGTCCATCTGTGGGGAACCAAGACTTGAAACAGGAATCCAATCAACTAACACAATTCCAGTAAAATCAAACTGTCTTTGAAGCTGAGTCAGCTGAGTAACACGGGCTCATTTCTCCAACTGTCTTCATACAAAAATTCTCATAATTCCTCTTTAGCTTTGATGTCGGGGAGAAGAGAGATAGAAAGAATGGGCAGGAAAGAAATCAACAGCCTTGATTAGCAAATAATAAATCATGGTAGAAAAGGTTTTTGGTAATAAATATAAATAGTCTGTTGCAGAATTTCTTTTATTTTTAAAGGTAAGGCATTCTATGTGCAGAAGTACCCAGGTTCAATCTCTGGCATCACTAATAGAAAGTTTTCTTTGACATTGTTAGCCTAGCATTAAGCTGTACATGACAATAAAGCTATAAGGCCACACCTCCTCTATAGAGACACAGTGGTTCTTCCTATGGTTCTTTTCTTCCCGAAGACTTTTATTGTGAGATGACTCATTAAAAAATGCTGAGAGATATTCTGTGCATTTGTATTAGTGCATGCAAACTCAACTTTATTATTTATTCCAGCAGGAAAATGATATGATTTGTAACATCAAAAGAGGCGAACAAGTGAGACAAATTAGGTATTTCTTTTCACAGAAAGCACAAATAATTGTTAATGGAGATCTAACAAAACCATGGGAGATACAAAGAAGAACAAGACAGGGCTGTCCATTGTCCCCTCTTGTTTATTTTGGTTCTTGGAATACTGAATAGAGACATAAGACAAGATGAGAGAATTGTGGGACTAAAGATTTAAAAAGAGAGTTTATTTATTTATTTATCAAAATTGTCACTGCCCATCTTATTGAAAAGTGACTCTGGGCAGTTTACAAAGGAGATAAAATCAATTAAAATACAATATAAAAACAATCTTAAAAATAATAAATAAATTCCAAGAATGATGGAATTGACAAATAACTCAGGAGTGACATCAGGGAGCCAGCCACCCCCAGGATTGATTAAAACTCTTATTGCCCCATGCAAGCTGGCAGAGCCAGGTCCTAAGTCCTTTCTGGAAAACCAGGAGGGTAGGGGCCCGCCGCACCTCTGGGGGGAGAGTATTCCAAAGGGCAAGGGCAATGGCAGAGCAGTCTTTCCT
Organism: Liasis olivaceus; assembly: GCA_030867105.1. Lineage (NCBI taxonomy): Eukaryota > Metazoa > Chordata > Lepidosauria > Squamata > Pythonidae > Liasis > Liasis olivaceus. The sequence goes on from CM061349.1 coordinate 70,382,398, forward strand.
CCTGGGCCCCACCAGAGACATTCTCTTGCTGACAGGGTCTGCAGCATGCCCTCTGTGCCTGACCAGGTGGGATGGGTTGATGTAATAGGGGTGAGATGGTCCCTCAGGTAACCTGGACCCATGCCATGTAGGGCTTTAAAGTTGTAAGTTAAGAGCATTTGCAGATGACTTGGTGTTGATTTTGGAAGATCCTTCAGAGGGAATTGAAACATTAATGGGCAAATTGAAAGAATTTGGTGCATTAGCAGGCTTTAAGATTAATAAACAGAAGATGAAGATGTTAACAAAAATATGAAAATACAAGATTTTATATATCTAAAATTGTGTGGCAGGGGAAAAAAACCACCTTATATAAGGTGTTACAAGATGCAAAGGAAAGAGGACTATTGGGTCTACCTGATTTGAAATTGTATTTTGCAGCTGACTATTTGGTTTGGATGAAAGAGTGGATGTTGCTGAGAAATAGAAGACTTTTGGAGTTAGAAAGACACAGCCTGAGATTTGAGTGGCATAGATATTTGTGGTATGACAAAGTTAAGGTTAATGTAGATTTTAAAAAATTGTTATGTTAGATGTGCCATACTGAGAATATAGAATAGATGCAAACCCAGGTTGTGTCCAAAAACACCTTTATGGCTCTCAGCACAAGAAGCAGTTTATAGAAGAGAAATAATAAGCAAACACAAATGGCTAACTTATCGTGAGATACTCAAATTTTGTCAAGGGGAACGTAAAATAAAATCAAGAGAGGATCTGGTGGCAGAGGGATATACTTGTCAATGGTTTTCTTATTTACAATTATTAGAAAGATTTAAAGTAGACAAAATAATCCATGGTTTTGAACACTGTAAGCCTGAGTTTGAAATAGAACTGTGTATAAATGATGAACATGAAATTGCTAAAATGTATAAATTTTTATTGAAATTTGAAACAGAAGAAGAATAACTGAAAGAATGTATGATAAAGTGGGCTAAAAATTTTGGTTATAATATACAAATGGAACAATGGGAAAATATGCAGCTGAAAGGATTGAAATTTACACTATGTTATAATCTTAAACAGAATTTTTATAAAATGATGCATCATTGGTATATGTCATCAGAGAAATTGTCTAGAATGTATAAAGTACTTCAAATTTATGTTGGAAATGTGAACAACAAGAAAGAACATTTTATCATGTTTGGTGGATGTGTATAAAAGCCAGAAAATTTTGGATTCAAATGCACACACTAATTCAGAAGATTTTAAAGGTTAATATACAATTGAAACTGGAGGCTTTTCTTTTAGGATTGATGGACAAACAGTTGGAAAAATGTCATGGAACTTTGTTTTTATACATGATAACTGCAGCGATATTATTGTATGCACAATGATGGAAAGATTCGGCATTACCCACAATGGAGGAATGGTTGGTGAAGATGATGGAACTAGCTGAGATGTCTAAATTGACTTCTTTGATCAGAGAAAAAACAATATCTACATATTGCTGACTGGAAACCCCATATAGACTTTTTGCATGAAACAGAAAAAAATGAACTTATGATTTATGGTTTTGATGATTAAACAGAATAGATTATAGAAAGAAGAGAGTTATGTTGTAACCACTGAGTAAGAGGTAAATTTATAATTGTACTTATAACTGCTGTAAAGAAGATCAGAAGTTACTTCTTTGTATCTTCTCTTTTTTGCCTTTGTACTTTTAGCTCTCTCTTTGATTTCTTTTTTCTTTTTCTTACTCTGTATTAGTTTCTATTAGTTTTTATCTTCTTTCTTAAGATTTGTAATATATATATATATATTAGGTATAATAATCAGGTATTTCTTAAGGAAATATAAATATAAATATATATATATTAGGTATAATAATTAGGTATTTCTTAAGGAGACCTGTTGCTAGAAGTTGAAACCTTTCATTTCATGTTGGTTGCCCCTTCCAGCAAGTTATCAAAGCTGTGTCTTAGAAGATGTCTGTCACATGGACAGGAAGGCAGGATATAAATGAAAATTATATTAACAATAGCAACATTTTCTAAGTGGTGTTCTCAGGTTTGGGAGTCCTCTTGAATAATAAGAGCCATAAAAAATACCCTGTGTGAAATATCTAAATCACAAGATATATTGATGCATGTTAATTTTGACATAATGGTAAGCTCCTGGTCCTGATTCCCAGTTCCTGGCTCACCTATGACAATTGCCAATACTTCCCCTTTTTCTATCCTGCAGAAAATAATGACTGTAATATTGGCACAATGAAGCACATGAAAGGAAGATGAAGAAGGGGAGTAGCTTAGTTCCCTTCAGTCGTACATTCATTGTGGGATAAAAACTATTTAATTTATTAGAACTATTTCTTTACCATAGTATCATTTTGTAACATCTTACAGTGATGTACAGTAAAATCATTCCAAAATAAAACGAGATAAAAACAGTAAAAACAGCATGAAAACATAATACAAAGTAAAACCAGTGCAAAAATACAATAGACATACCATCAATTAAAATAAAAATATCATGGGGAGTTAGTAACTTGGGAAGGCTGCTATTAGGCAATGGATTTTTAAAAGATGACTAAAAATATAGTATAATAACACAAATTCTAGACCCAAGGGATTTTCACATTTCACTTGGTCCCTGTTTTCTGTGTTGTCTTGCAGAGAAGATCCTGTCTCTCTTCTTGAGGCTGAGCAGTACGTGCGACTTGCTGGTGGTGAGAAAAACAAAGATGTTTCTGTGGCCTGCCCAGTGTCCAGAGAAGATAGATGATTGTCCCAAGTCACTGGAGAGCAGCACACAAGGAGCTGTAGCAAGCAGATTCTATGCCTGACCTTTTCCAGAGACGGAATGATGCATTTGAAGCTTCCAGTGCTGACAAAGTGACAGGAGTGAAAATGGCCTCAATTACAATATGGTATTATCTTGGCAGTGACTCAGAAACATCTTCTTTCAGGGCAAGAAATTCCAAGGGAGGGAACAGCTGAGACAGCAAGCATAGTCCTCACTGATCTTTACATTCTGGGGTCTTGCAAGATGGACAATTCAGCTTAATGGGATTCCAGAAAATCTGCTCAGTTTCTCACAAGAGACATTCTGGGCTGAGGCTTGCAAGAGTCCTGTCTGTTGCTTGGAAAGTCCTGGAATAAAGTATGGAGCATTAGCTGCCTCTAGTGACTTGTTTTGGAAGCCATAAAGGGCAGGAGAATGGAAGGAAGACCACAGCAACCATCAGCCAGGACATTCCCCCGTGAACATTTCACTGAAAAGAACTGGAGTTAGTTAGGAACCATTCTTCTGGACCTTCCTTGTTTGACAGAACTTTTGCCCATTTGTGTTCTCTGCCAATTAAATGGAAGAATTGCATTAAATGGAGGAAATGTATCATTTAGATTTTCTGACACCAATGTTTGGGATGCCTGTAAAAGATGTTGGGAAGAATTCCCCTAAATTTTTTATTTATTTTCTTCCATCAATTTATTTAACATCTTTTAACCAAAAAGTATGGAAAGAATATAACCAAGGGGCTAATAAATGGTAGAAAAATGGCATTTTGCCACTGCAGGCTCTATTTCATTTTTTTAAATGGAGGGACTGTATTTCTCCTTGAAAATTTTATTAACTACATGCCATAATTCTAATTTATTCCACTGGCAATGCAATTTCCTCTTCCATACTTCTATTATGATACAGAGACTGGATTTCACAGGAAAGAGGAAAAGTAACACATCCAGTTTGGATTGAAGAATATTAATCTGACTCGTGGCACACAGCCCTCAATTCAAATGAAGAAAATCTGGAAAGATGAAAAAAAAAAGTCATGAACAATCTTCAGAACATGTGAAACAAGAGATCAGAAAAGATGGTGTCCCATTGAAGCCCTTATGAATGAACCAATGGGCTATCTTGGGTTTTGAGGGGCTGTTTTGCCAGACTGCTAAAAGGCTGCAATTTTAACTTGGTTCTTCAAAATAAATAGATACCACTAGAGTACAAAACTGATTTTTTTTTAAAAAAAAAGTCTCCTCATCACCTGTGGGGAACTTCCAAATTTTAGCACTTTTACTTCCCACCTCCATGGCTTAGATCTGCTTTGGCACTAAATCGAACCATTACACTGCTTGCTTTATATACTAGCTTTTTACCCAACCAGGACAGCCAATAAAGCAAACAACACAAGAACATAAATGCCTGGGAAAAAAAGAGGGGGGGGGGGATGTATTAAAAGAAAATGCATACATGGGAGGCAAATATCACAAAGGATTCAAAACACCCCCTATGTTCTTCTCTGTTGTGAAGGAGTGGGCTCTCTGTTCAGGGTGCTAAACTGTGGTTAGCTTTCCCATGGAGCTTTGTGAAGTATGTTGAATTCCTGAGCTAGATTCCTGGTGATATCAGCACATAGGCTTCCACCAAAATAACCTGTAAGTGTTTGACATGTCTCCTTTCCTTTCCTTTCCTTTCCTTTCCTTTCCTTTCCTTTCCTTTCCTTTCCTTTCCTTTCCTTTCCTTTCCTTTCCTTCCCTTCCCTTCCCTTCCCTTCCCTTCCCTTCCCTTCCCTTCCCTTCCCTCCCTCCCTCTTTCTTTCTTTCTTTCTTTCTTTCTTTCTTTCTTTCTTTCTTTCTTTCTTTCTTTCTTTCTTTCTTTCTTTCTTTCTTTCTCCTCCCCCCCCCCAAACTGAAAGTACATTGGGGAAGATAAAAAGAAGAAAATTCCTCATCAATATTTAAGATGAATGTCAGGTAAAATTGCCAGGTTTCAGATCAACGTGTCATCTTCTGAAATGTGAACAGCTGCTGCTTTATGGGTTCTGTTTATTTTTTTTTTTTTTATGATAGCATCAGTGATCTCTCATCTTCCTGATCTGTTGCACTAGCAGAAATATTTGTATAATCAGAGCAGAAAAACACAATCTAGTCCTCTGTGTGTGTGTGTGTGTGCATGTGTGAGAGAAACACACACAGAGAGAAAGAGAAATAAATGATAAAATTTGGAATGAAACATTATTCCCAGAGCAAAAGGATTTATATCAGTTTCTGTTGTAATGGTGGGGTTCTGTAGTTTCAGCTAAACAGCTCCTTAGGAAGGATTTTCTTCTAACTCAAGGCATTTAGTAAAGATTATATTTCATCCTAGGAAAATTTGCTAAGTATCATGACTTTGACACCTAGTTATTATGTGTGTGTGCGTGTGTGCATGTGTGCATGTGTGCATGTGTGCAATGCAGAGCAGGTCTCAGGCCCATAGCCAGAAGTTTTATGGAAGAAGGGTGTCATAACCCAGCTTGTAAGAGCACAGCTTTAAATCAGGAGCAGGCAGTATGTGACTCTGCAGACATTCTTGGCCAGCAATACCCACCATCTATCATTTTTAGTCACGCTAGCTAGGACTGATACAAATTCGAATGAAACTTGTATATATGTAACATATATTTCTCAATTGTTTTAGGGCCATTGTGACTTTAGGAGATAGGAGCAATGTTTTTTTCCCCCAGAGTACAGTTGCTCTATATATTCCTATAATTCTCTCTCTCTCTGCATAGTGTGTTCATATATCACATTAAAAACAAAATAGAACAAAACCTAATGGCTTCTTGTCCTAAAGGTGCTTAGTTCACAATAGTTTGCCCACTTACCGCGACACCTTCCAGAAATATTTTGCATTTTAAAATACTAGCAATTACAGGCTACATTCTAAGGCTTGTATCAGGGGTCTCAAATTCTGTGGGCATCATGATCCCCTAATATGATAAATGAATTTGTGTGATCCCCACAGGAATGCAACCAATTATTTCATTAAGGTTAGGGATGGGCAGAAATAAATGTGCAACTTACTTTTAATAATCAAAATTTAATATATGTATCAAATAAAACAATAGAAACTTGCAACTTCATAAAATAAAACTTTTTCATTGGAAATAAGCAATAAAATCACATATATGTTTAATGGGAAGGATAATCTTGCCTCTTCACAATCTGTTTATTTATTTATTTTTCAAATTTATATGTGCTGCCCATCTCACTATACAAGGGCTGTAAGTCCTGAAATCTGGCACAGCCATTGTCCTTTCTCATTTCACATCCTTTTGGGTCAAAATCTGCCCTTTACAGCTGCTACTGTAGCTAATTCTGGCTTTGCTGCTGGCTTGTCTAGGCAGATCAGGAACAAGTAATGCCAGTGATTCAGCTTTGTGTGTGCAACCCAACAGGCCGCGTTCTGGGCACTCCACTTTGCTTGGAGGCACCAGCTGCTAGGCTGTCCAGGCAGAGGAGTGAATTTTGACAATTCATCTTTAGGTGCATAGGCTAAAGCTGTGGCAGCACTCATTCCAGGATTTGCTTGGACAAGCCAGCTGCTTGTTTGTCTAAGCAGAAGGGGGCACATTCTGACAGTAATCCAACTATGTATACAAACCTTCAGGCTTGCACAAGCAAAGCTGGAGCCAGATTAGGTTCTAGGCTTTCTTCTCTGCTTTGTTTGGACGAGCCAGTAGGTGGCTTATCTAGAATGAATGGGTGTGCTTTCTGACTGTGATTCTGATTTGTGTGCACAAGCCCATTCCACATTTGCAAGCCTCCCCCCACTTTGCTTGCAATGCCTCAGTTTAATCTCCCCTGTCTTATATGAAAATGAAATGTAATAAAAAAATATCTAGAGAAAAAAATTACTCCTATGTTTAATGTTTTGTAACAGTAAAAAAGTATTGACTAGAACTGATCACTCAGAGCTACCATTATCACCCTCAAATGAACTTAAAACAAACAACACCCCCCTCCCCCCAGAAGAACCTTTCATTTCACCCAAGTACATGACAGTGTGTTGTCGAATTTGCATCACTGTAAAGGACAAAAATGTCTCTTGTCAACTAAAAGTCTGCATACCTTGGACAGCAACAATAGCCATACCATTGGTATAGTATGGAAGTTATGGAAATTATGGGTGATGTAGGTCAGGGTACTAGGTTGGAAAAAGCTTAGAATAATTTAAAATAAAGTTATACTCAACCATTTGCAGGCTATGGACTTCATCTGCTTCCATTCTAATTTTGTTTGGCCTTACCACTCTTTGCTTAGGAGGGACACCTCTCCTCCTGAAATGCTCGTTTTCAATAGCCATGTGTTAATGTAGCTAGTTGCCATCAAGGCAGCTTATGACAGCAATATTGTATACATTAAACATTTGTTTGAAGAACTAATTGTGTGTCATCGGAATAAACTTACTCTGACTTCTCTCCCAGACAGCTGGCACTTTTCTTTACTCTAAAAGGCAAGGCACCCTGGAAGGTTCACATTTAGCATTGGGAGATCTTGGAGAGGATGATCTCTCTAGACACGGTGCAATTATTTTCCAAGTAATAACAGGCTTTTCTTCCTGGATCACTTAAACACCCTGAAGGCAAAAGGGAAATTTAAAAAATCCAGGCTTATAAAATAAAAAGCAGAAATGGTCATTTTCTAAAAATAAGGACTCACTCTTTGAAAGGAAACAGTCATGCTACACGTGAAAAAGCTTGCACAACCTTTTGTCTAATTTTGGTAGGTTCTCTTATAATCATGATCCCTCTGTGGATTTCCTGGATCAACACAGCTAACATTGTTACTCCAGCACAGTACTACAGAATATATCTAGCTCAGGGTTCTTGGTGCACCCCAAGCTTGCTTCTTTTCTTGCAGATGGTTCATTACCATGCTAATACCATTTGTTATTCATTTAAAAACCTGTCTTTTTCTTTTCCTTCTTAAACAGACTTTAGTGGTAGTTAAAACCCATCCCTAGGTAGAGAAATGCAAGTCAATAGTCCAACCCTGAAAAAGTTAGATATCACTGGACAAATGCTAAGTGGTTTTTCCTTTTTCAAAATTCTGGGTAGTGAGTAAACCTCTAGTCAACAAGTGGTACTTATATATTAGTCAGATTGCTCCAGATTAGCCCCATTCATCTTGCCGTATTGCTGCTAATGATTGAGAGAGCCCACAAGTTCATTATTTTAGTGAATTGGCGGCTCTGCTGGCCGTGTGTCCTCATGTATTGAAGTTGTTCTCAAAGAGATCTAGTCACTTCTATATAGAGTGCTCTATTTGGATTCTTCGGACACTTCCAATACCTCGCCTGTTACAATAATCTTTCAGAAGCCTGAAATGCAGTGACCCCCATGTAACAGACGAGAGGGGGCTGGGGCCTCTGGTATACACCCTCAGGCTCCCTCTCAACTCTGGCCAGGGTGAGATCTGAAGCAGGAGCTGCCCGCGCCCAGCTTCTGCATTACTTCACAAAAGTCTCCCGCTCCGAGCAGAAGAACCCAGCCGCGCCCGCTTTTAAGCCCAGTCTTTAAGACTTCTGGGAGCGCCCCGGTCGCGCCTTCGGGGCCGGGGGGCGCTTGCGCATTCCTCCCCGCTTCGCGAGAAGCTGTCCAGTGCTGAAACTTCTGTCGGGCGCCTCAGCCTTGAGCAGGGCTGAAAGCGCCCGGGCGCCTCGCGTGAGGCCAGTGGACCGGACCGGGCGGCTCCCTTCGTCCACCACGAGCGCAAAGCCTTCGGCGGGTCAACAAGCCCTCAGACCCACGACACGCTTCTCTCCTCCACCTCACTTAGCGAAGGGATCCGGGCTCAGGAGAGCTCCAAACCCGCCCAGTTAAAAGAGGGTTAGCCGGCTTGCTTCATTCCCTGTCCAGGGCACGGGGACCCAGGCTTTTTGCCCCTCTGAGCCACTCAGCTCTATTTAAGCGAGGTTAAGCGGCGTCCTCGGTTCTTCCGTCTGTGGGCCAGCACAGCATAGCGGTGCTCCCTCACTGCCAGGGCGAAGGGGCCTCTGTAGAAAGGCGGCGGGAGGAGGGGGTCGCGGGACTGGGCTGGCCCGCTCGTCGGTAGTTGAGTTGGAGACGGCCCTTGTTGCAGGTGGGCTAGGGGAGCCTCCCTCGCTTTCCGGACCCTTGCTGCCCCCCTCCTTCCCGGCTTGCCACCGGCGGCCCCAGTCCCCCGGCTGCTCAAGGAGTCAAAGTAGCGCTCGCGGCGCCCTAATGATTGGATAAGGCGCCATTACATCATGTTTCCTGGGCTGCCTCACGGATTTTCTTGCGCTGAAGAGAAAAGTGTGCGCGCGCGCTACTTAGTGGGAGCGGGAAGCACATCTGGGAAACAGCAGGCGGCGGCGACGGCGCGAGGAAGGGAGAGCTGCGCGCCGTAGCTTCCCCTCTCCTTCAACCGGTGGCCAGCCGGTGCCCGAACTCCTGCCCAGCCCCGGGGTCGGAGAAGACGAGCGTGGCGGGCCTTGAGATGCTCCGAGGCATGTCCCAGGAAGCGGATCCCGGAGGGCGAGGGTTCCTCCTTCTCCACTGATCGGCACTTGCTGCCAAAGTGCAGGAAAATGGGCTTTGAGAACGCCACGGAGAAGCGCTGGGGGATGGCTGGTAAGTTTCACCCTGGGAGAGCGGGCGCCTCGCCTGCCTAGGGAATGTGACGGCCGCATGACTGTTCCTTCCTATGGGGTCAAGAGCTCCATTCACCCGCGGGCATCGGGGTAACCTCCGGCGGGCAAGAAGAGAGGAATCCGCGCGAGTCCAACGTCGGCTGACCTCCTGCCTTCTTTGAGCTGTGGGAACCTCGGGAGCCTCGAAGGGGTCCATCAGCGACCTCTGCTCCAAACCGAGGACCAAAGCTATTCCGGGTATTACTTAGGAGAGGCCGGAGACCAGGGTCCAGGAGGTGTCACGTGGCATAGAGGTGATGACCTCCAAAAGGCAAGCAACTACGAGGTTCGCGGGGCTTCAGGTCGTGGCGAAGGACAATCAGTAGAAAATGAGGGTTTTTTTGTGCGGAGGGAAGAGAAGGCTGCACTCCTTTCTTTTCAACTTTCCTAGGTTCCGTTGCCCGTAGTATCTTCTGGCCCCCTCTTTTCGCTTTATTCTTTCTCTCTGATCTTCAAGCTTGCATGTGTGACAAGCAAAAAGAAAGGGGCATATTTTCTCACATCTGGTGACCTCCAGATGTGTTGAACGACAACTCTTATGGCTCCCGGTTAGCTTGGATGTTGACACTAGTCAGAGAGGGCTGATATACGAATATAAATAAAACTGATGAAGACTGATAACTCTTACAATAGAAGCAGCAAATCTTTGAAGAAGAGGAATAGGGAACAACTAACCAGGGTAATTGCGAGTTGCCACCAGACTTCCCTTCGCTCAACCAGTGTGTGTATGTGTGTGCGTGGAAGGGGGTGTAGCAGCGGGAGAGAGATAGGAGAGACTGGTGTGTATAACTGGACCTTTGCTAGAGCTGAGTTTTGGGTTTGCTCAGCAGCGGATACTGCAATCCAAACCAAGGGGACAGATACCTCAAAGGTTGGTTTGAATAAGGGTCATTGGCATTCTTCATTGTCAGAACTTAGTCCCGTAAAGCAATAAAATGGTTCTGTCTGCAATGAGAGATATTATCTCTGCATTTCTTTTATGATTGAACAATGATAGCTTGTGGTCCCCCGCGCCCCCCCCCCCCCCCCCCGTTTGAAAGAGAGTGTGTTTGCCTGGTTGGCTTGAGTTTGAAATAATTACAGGGATCAGATCCCCTCCCCTGCAGTCATGGGGCAGTTCTGCTGTTTTTCTTCTACTCATCTCCCTTCTTCGTGGTTATATTCTTTTGTATTTTCCCAAACTCATGGAAAAGAGAGAAAATAATTTGGAAAAGTCTCTTATTGGGAGAGCAAACTTCTGACAACTTACCTATCTGAAAATTAGGGAATTTAATGCTGGGTCCCTTGATTGAGTTGCCATTTTCAGATTTAGGATTATGTAAATATGGATTATCCCTTTGAATAAATCGGTGCTCATTAGGAAAAACTTGGCAACTCTGGTGGATCTCAAAAAGCTAAGCAAGGTCAGACCTAATCAGTACTTGGATGAGAGACCACTAGGAAATACTTGGGCTACAAGTTAAATTGGGATTTTTTTTTAAAAAAAACCTCAAAAGTCCTTGCATACTGTTGCCAAGAAAATTGCCTGGATGTGTCTATGAAGTAAGCAGGGACTGAGTTTGACTCAATGGAGTAATTACTTTAACTAGGAGAGTAAAAGTTGCTTTTTCATTTCTCTTCTACTGTGGACATTTAGGGGTGGGGAGCTTTGCTCCCTATGGCCCACTAAAAAAGGCACCGATAAGAGTATCTGATTAGTATATTAGCATTTAATGAGTAATACACAATGGAGTTCACTGTAGGTCACATTGCAGTCTGGATACTTCTAGTCATTGATCTTACTCATTATTTAATCACTTTTAAATATTAACAATGTGACTGTATATAAGATGGGCTTCTATCCAATATTAGTAAATGTGACTACAAACCCGAGTAGAAATTAGGTTTATTTGTTTTTATCAATTTAAGAACACTCTTGCAGACCCTCTACTCCACAGTGTTTAAGATATAATTTTCAGCAGTAGAAGGTTAGCCTTGTGGATTTAACTACATGAGGGAGGCAGGAGAGAGGCAAAGGTTTCATAATATGGACATTTGCAAAGCTATTTCAGACTAAGGTCAAATAATGGTCTGCAACATGGCATATTGTATTTTGTTCCAAGCACTGTAGTTTTGATGGCAAAAAAGGGGTCGCGTGGGTGTGCTTGCGCCTACATGCATGTTTGTATGAATAGTTGTGCCTATTGAAGTACTGTACATATGGTGGGGAAGGCTGGTTGGGAAAGAACTTTAGATCTATTTCATGATAAACTCGGATTTAAAAATCAGAGTCAGAGTAATTGATAAGTTATTAAAAAACACTTTATGTGCAAGGATATTTGGATGTGCAAGGATATTTGGAGGGGAAGGAAGCTAATAGTGTCCTCTAGCATCTTGCATTTCAAAACTAAAAAGTTGGCTCCACAAACTCACCAGAATAGGATATAAATTATAAGATTTTCAGTACATTTTGGTGCACACTGTTTGAGTAAAAGTCAGTACTATTGCATTCCATGAAGCTTACTCCCAGGTAAATAGATACAAGACTATAGTCTGAAAATCACAAAATGTGGATTATTTCCTCTCTTGCTAGATATTTTCTTTTATTTTTGCTGATCTTTACTTCCAAGGCATCTAGTTGCAAGTTCCTTTTCTCTGATGACCCACATTTGAACTATACCCATTTATTTATATATATATTTTAATAACGATGGCATCATCCAGAAGCCTTCACTCCCTTCCCACTGAAGGATGTAAAATGATTCAGAGTAGCCCTGGATAGCATAGACAACATGATGTCCTAAAGATCACAGTCTTCTCATTGCTGTGAACATATTTGAACAATGGTTTGATTTGTGTTCTACTACTCAAATTCTTCATTTCTCTGGCATCCCATTATAAAGGTGTAGAATTTAGTGACATGATAGTAAATGCCTCTTGGCATCTCAGCAGCCACCTTGTTTCTACTTTCCTCTGCCAAAGAAATGTTGCTTTGTAGTAACAAACTGTCTCCATTTCAAGGTTACTCTCCGATCATCTATCCACAGAAGTCTGTTGATGATGCTAGTGATGGCATGTCAATTTTACCCAATTTCCTGCCCCCAGATGTGTTGGATTACATCATTCACAGCTGGTATGACCAATGAATAGCCAAACTAGCCAAGGGGGTTATTTGTTGTTAGCTTTTTTTGTTGGAATGGCATGATAGGAAGCCTTTTATTATAGTTGTTCTTTTGGACAAGAATAGTGGCCATAAATTTATTTAAACAAACTTCAAGAACAACTACAGGGTATCTAGTTGGGGAAAGGTGATCTTTGTAGAGTCAACTGGTGGAAGTAGAAATCCTGATTAAGTTAGACCTGATAAAGTTAATTAGATCACTTCCATACAAATAGAAAAGCATAAAGTAAAAAATCTGGTGTCTCTTCCCACCCCACACATATTTGTGCTAAACACACACACACCACACATATACACATACATATATACACACACACATTCTTATTAAACAAATGCCATATGCATGCAAAAATAAGTGTCCATATGATGTTAATCTAGGAGATATTTATGTGCAGTTGGGCTAATTAAAGATAAATGGAACCTTGATTTACCAAAAATAACCTGGATTTGAGGATGTGTCAGATTTTCTTTTTCATGTTGCTACATTTGAAGTTAAAATGTATAAGCTTTCATTAATAGATTTACAAGGCTAAAACTGATACCTTTCGTAAGTAAATATTGAGTCAGAATGTATGTGTGTGTATGTGTGTGTGTGTATACCAACACACACACACATACATACTTGATTTAGCAAATGCAATCTGATTTTAAAAATTAACATGTTGGTTTTCAACATATGCTACAACCACAAACATTACGTTATTCAGTTGTGTTTGGTTAGTTCTAAAGTAATCCTAGCTAACTGGGCTTGGCACAAACAGACAATATCTATACCATTCTCATGTTGGTTATATTCTAGTTTAACTGTCATGGCTTTCCATAAAGATCTGGGACTTGTAACTAGATACGGTTATTGAGAAGCTTCTATAAATCTATGTTTATTACTCCAGTCTAATTTTTTTGTGAATATTACATAGCCCCCTCTCTAAACAAGTGGTAAATATAAATTCTGGGTTTACTTGAATGCTCCTAGTATTAACAAAAGTCCTATTGATAAAGAAAGCAATTCTAGTTTCAGTTTGGCAACACCGGCCCATATTCTATAAAGGGCTCCATGTGCTAGACAACAAATTACAAGGTACAGATCCATTGACAAATGTTGTGCCTTAATTCTAGGTAGAATCAAATAGAATAAAAGAGCTGGCACACCTCATGCCAGTAACAGAATGGGATCCACTATTTTTATAAGAAAAGGCAAAGAAAAAGAAAGATGGAGTAAAGCACATGTTCAACTGCTGCTTTAGGAGATAATTATCCAAGTGTCTGAACTTAAACATATCTATTCTCAGGGCCCACCAGACATACCATCTGTGCTCCTACCAAATCAATTCTGGCCCACATGATCACATGTCATTGGCTGCTGTTGGTTAGCAGAGCAAACTAAGTTCTGTGTTGCAGAAAGAATAGTTCTATTCCCACTACACATTTAACCAAGTCAGTCACAAATGCAGTCACATCTCCTATTGGTGATTCTGCCAATACACAATCACAGTGACAGGGTCAAGAATCACAAGTCTGGGAACAGCCTCCACCTGTTCTTTCCAGGAAGTATCTATTACCTTAACACCAAGAGAATTCTGGCAAAACTGCATGACATCACAAGAGCTTTTCCCATTGACCAGGCAGGTCACTGCAGCCAATAAACATTTGGGGGGCCTCCACACTCTAAACTTTTCACAAATTGACTATAAGAGAATATAATGTTTTAAAAAGTCTTCCCCAGTCTGAGACCCTCTGGAAGAGGCGGACAACAACTCCCATTATCTCCAGCTGGCATGGCTCTGATGAGAGTTGTAATTCAGCATATTTTAAAATGTCAGGTTAGGGATGCAAGGCTTTTGATATATGGGATGCCATTATTACACTGGAGACAGGCTCTTGGAGAATGATATTAATGCAATACACTTAAACAGGTTTTCTTAGTTTAATCATTTACTGACTCCACTGGATGAATGTGGTTTTCTTTTAGTGCAATTTCTTTTTAATCTAAATAAAGTGATTAATCATTAATATACTTTCATTACAGAATCATTACACTTTTTTTCAGGCAAAATCAAGCTGCCTGTAGAGTCTCTTAATCTATTTAGTTAAGATAGAGTATCTGAATATCTTGATTTGTGAAATTTTATTGACAAGAAAGAGAAAAGCTGGAGCTTGCTGGTAGTTTGTTTCTTTGCAATGCAAAGTTAAAAACCGAGTAGCGTATCTATCCAACTTATGTACATTACCTGCTCTGTGTGTGTGCATGTGTGTCTCTGTGTTAGGGGGATATGGTGAAATTCAATGATGCACCCTCACTTTTCAAACTCAAGTAAGATGTTCACAGAAATGCTAGTTTATGGAAAAGCTGGCTATATGTGTAAGAACAAGTTGATGTTTTATAAGCTGCTGAAAAAATAGATATTGAGATTGAAAACTAGAGTACTCTCAGCCCTTTCATAATCTAGCACTGCTGTGTGTTTTAGCTGGATAATGAGTTTTCAATCATTCCTTGACTTGCACAAGCTTCCCTTGAGATACACAGCAAGGTGGGACTGTCAGTTGCAGGCAAGGTAAGCAATGAAGACTTGATAGTTGCAACTTGAGACAGGGTTGGTATAATGCATTAGTTACGAATATTCAGTATAACTTTGGAAAGTCTAAATTCCCAGTCTCGGCTCAGCTACAAACACACTAAATAGCATTAACAAAGCCCTTCCATTTCATTTGCCTCAGTGTTGTCCCCAAGCTATAGACACCTACTGCAATTTAGGCACAATATTGCAAAGTTTATAAGCTACTTGTAAAGATTATTAGCCATAAGAAACAATTTTGGAGTGTAATACCACGTAACCAAAAAAACATGATGATGATGTCAGCTAGGGCCAGGCAAGGTAGTTTATCTTAGAAGAACCAAGCTCTTCTATTCTAATTATTTACTCCACAACATAAGCCTTTGATGGGAGAAAACAAGGAAGGTTCCCCCCACTACTGGTATGCATATATCTGGCTTTAACTGTTTCAGAGTTGTCCAAATCCTGCAAATAGCAATCTTGAATCTCACAGAGTGTCCCATTATATGGTATTTAAATGGGAGATTTTAAAAAGAAAAATTGATTGGGATGTTTATATGGAGCAAAAGGAATTGAAAAATAATCATATTTCGTTGGCTAGTTGCTCCCTATCATCTGAGGCGAAATCACAATATCAATATTCAGGTAAGGGCCAGACCTATCATTAGATAAAGCAGCTGCTTCAAGCAGCAAATGCTGAGATTGGGGGACATGACAGTGGCAATGGCAAGATGCAGGAGGACAGAGTTGAGTGTGCCATGTGTCCTTTTAAGATTGCTGGCTGGCCTGAGGTACAGTGCAGGATGCTATCCTATTGCTACTGTAACTTCTAGGAATGGTGATAGCATAATCTTGATTGAAATCTTGTCTTTTGCCTCAGGCAACGGCATATTTTGGAATGGCTGTATTAAGGCGTAACACTGTTGATGCCAGGATATTGCTGCAAGCTGGTAGGATTGTTCCAATAGTAAGGAATGGTAGGATTGTGCTTAACCATCTTCCTAAGCCACTATACGATGTCGTTGGGCTACAGTTGGTGGAATCAGTGTTGCAGAATTAGCATCCAGATGGGGCCTATTTGTGGAATGACTTTTTTCCATAGATATTCATGGAAAAGAACCACAGCCAAAACATTGTGGGAGATCATGATTCATGTGAACATGCCATCCCATGCAGTGCCTCTATTCATTAACATAAAGAATTAATCTGTTTTGATGGGGTTGCAATAGACAGATGTTGTAGCTGAGTAGCCTATCTTTTTACAAGGAAAAGAAGAGGTGTAGTTCTTGTATTTTCAACTTACAGAAGATGGGATGGTAACAAAGACTTCTATGTCAAATACAGGATTTTCTTTCATTAATTAAAATTATTAGCAAACATTTTTATGAGGCCTCTATATTTGTGACTATCATGCCAAACCAGCAACCCATTATTCAGATAAATGTACTTATGCCACCTACCTGAGACTGCAAAAACCAGAGAGGGGAGATGTGTCAAGCATTTAGTAAGTTATAATAGTTGGCTGGTGAGTTACATTCAGGTGGATTATTATTCTGTAGGTTTATTTTATACACTCTGACAATATTAAGGAATCAGTCACATAGCCTTCCCTCTTCCAGAATAATAAATAACTTAAAATCAACTGTTCCAAAAGCTTATGGAATAATAAAGTTTGTTAAAATGGTGTAAATTTCTTAGTTATTTTGGCTTTCTCAGGATTTTCCTCCAATAGACTCTTTTAAAAACATAGAAACAACTCACTTTGTCTTCTGCATAAATCACATTTTGAAACACTGGCTGAAATACTATAATGTTATGCTATTCAATTAGCCCATGCTTTAATTAGTTGCAAGTCCAACCATAGCAATTTATTTGCCTTCTCCTGTAGTGAATGTTGCTTGGCTCTAATGATGCCTTTGGTTAGGTGGCTTCTGAACCTTTAATTTACTGGATTAGTTCCTTTCCACACTGCTTCACTAGAACATGCTTTGGTATTTGTTCCTCTGCATATGTTCAGGGTAGTCCATTGGGTTAGCAGGTGAGAAGATTTTTCATTTTTCAAATCGTTTTGTGGGTTTCTGCCCATGATTCTCGGCCAGAAAATGCATGTAAAGTATATCTTGTCTTGTGCACAGAGCTTTACTAGTGGATTTGAATGCCAGATGGGAAGATCAAATCTAGCACCACAGTGGGAGTTATAATACATTAAGAGTGTTCATCAGCACCATATCTCAATGGCGGTCTAGTCTGCTTCTTCCTGTTCAAGATCTGCTCTCTCTAATACAAAGTGCAGTAAGACACATTTAGAGAGATCAGAGGTTTAAAGAACAAAAAACACTGTATGAATCTGTATATGTAGTAAAAGGATGCTTCGCAGGGACAGGAAGATTTAGAGAGATACACAGAATAGCGTTGGTGTAGAAGTGATGTTTCCTGTTCTTTTCTCATGTCTTTATTTTCTTACTCCTTTTCTGTAGTTTACATACGGTTACCTCGAAAGGCATGATAAGGCTGTTGGTCTGTATGAAGGTGAACAACAAACAAATGTACTCCAAACTTCAGAAAGGTGCATTTACAGTACCACTGGTATACAGCCTTGACACATCATTCTTAAATCTTGCTTAGACTGCTTGGCTTACATCTTTGCACTGATCAGTGTGTCGATGTTTAAAACAATGTTATTCACTAGGGCTTTCATATCTGGACTACAAAAATCCACATGACTGCTAGAGGGCAAAAAAGATGTAGAGAAAGCTCTAGTGGCCATATGGATTCTTGCACCCAAGGTACTTAAGCCTCAATTTTCACTGACCTAAAATCCCAATGTAGTTTTATATAAAACTTTTTTTATGCCTTCAGGTCAGTTTTGACTCCTGGCAACTGCCTGGACGTGTCAGTGGTTTGACATTAACATTTTCTTTCTAGGGCTGAGAGAATGTAGCTGGTCCAAAGTCACTCAGATGGCTTCTTGTTTAACGCTGGACTAAAATTCATAGTCTCCTTGTTTCCAGCCTAGTGGCTTTAATCACAACATGAAAGTGGCTGTCATACAGAACTTTAGAAGGATATTGTTCTTGTTGTTACTTTCTTCTCAGGTGAGCATTCCACAGTAGCTAAGGGCAAATAATGCCATAGACTGCCACAGTATTAGGGCTGATTTCCCAATGCCTGGATGTTAGTGCTGCTCTCACGTCCATATTCCCCTACGATCCACTCATACTATGAAATTCTGCTGTTGAAATGTTGCCTGAATGGCATGCAGGCTAGTCCTTGGGTGCCTCATACAGAAAAGTGGAGCATGTTCTTCAGAACAGTTCTGACATTTATTTTGAGAAGCAAAGGTGACTGGAAAACTTTTAATAACCCTTTTAATAAGTGCATGTTTCTATGGAAAAAGACAAGTGATCCATCCAGCTAGTCATAGTTAACAATGAGTAAATGGTAGACCATGGAGTCCTTGGGTTCTCCGAGCTTAGAGAACCCCGAGGACTCCACAGTTCAACCCTGAGCTACACATATTCACTTGAATTGTAGATCAAACACAGCTTTCTAGGAATCCAAGACTTTTCTTACCCTTCCATTACAGCAAGTCATCTCTTAACTGGATATATTGGAGATTGGACCACAAGTCTCTCAGGCTTCTTTCTCTTCTGTCTCTCATGAACAGTATCTATACAGTGAACTTCGATGTATAAGGGCCTAGAGTCCACTAATCAAATATATGCTTTGCATGCAGGAGCCCCTGAGTTTAATCCCTAGTATTTCAATTTAAAAAGACTTAGTAGCAGGGAATGTGTTAGACTTCTGCCTGAGATGCAAACTGTATAATATGCTAATATGTGGCATGCAGCTGCCTGCCATTCCTTATTTTCTCTGCAGTGGCCCAATTTGGATCAGATCAGATTGTGTGTGTGGAGAAACTTAATTCTTCCCAAATGTTCTTTGATTACAAAATTGTTTTGAATTCTCACTGCACTTATGTTATTGTTTAAAACTCCATTGCCCTCAAATGTGCATATGAGTATGAATGTCCCTAAATAAGAGGTGCTGGAGGAAGGATTAAGTTTCCTCCTTCACAGGCAGTGATCGCACTGTAGATTAAACTGTTAATTCTAATGGCCCAGATTACATTTGTAAATGGAAGCCCCAGAAACAGGTCGAATTTATTTATTTATTTATTGTTTCACTTTATATAGCAACCCATCTCAAACACAACTCTGGCAGCTCACAAACAAACAAAAAAAATGTAAAAACACCAAAACAATACAAAAATAATGATTAAGAACAATAAAAACAATATAAAAACCGTACAACAAAATCTGTAGTCAAGGTATTCTAACATCCATCAGTATCAATCAATACAGTCACTGCACAGGCTCTCCCCATGTCCTATGGCAAAACCATGTTTTAAGGGCCTTATGGAAAGTCAGCAGGGTCCGGGCCAGTCTGATCTGTGGGAGAATGATGTTACAAAGAGCGGGAGCCACAACAGAAAAGGGTCTCTTCCTGGGCCCCTTCAGACAACACTCCCTAACCAACAGGACCCAGAGTGTGCTTGTTCTGCTGGACCTGATGGGACAGGTAGATGTAATTGGAGAGAGGCGGTCCCTCAAATAGCCTGGTTCCATGCCACAAAGGGCTTTATAGGTCATCATCAGCACCTTGAATTGAACCCAGAAACAAACTGGCAACTACTGCAGCTTGCAGAACAGAGGTATAACATGTGCAGTTGAGGGACACACTTAACTGCCTGTGCAGCTGCATTTTGCACCAGATGAAACTTCCAAATTTTCTTCAAGGGCATCCCCATGTAGGGTGCATTGCAGTAATCCTTATGGGAAGTGACCAAGGCATGAGTGATCATGAGCAGGACCTCCTGGTCCAGGAACTGCTAATTACATGTAGTTGTAATAATTGTCTCCTTTATCTGTGTTCTGAACTCTGTTCTTTTCTATATTGTTCTTCCTCTACTTGGACTGAACTCTTACAGTATATCTGCTGTCTCAGCTCTGCTATGAATCTTTTAATTTAGATTTAAAATCTTATGCTAAGACAAATTATTTTGGTGTCCTGAGCCTAGATGAACAGTAAACCTGGGACAACATTAAACTAAAATTAATAGTCTTGGGTTTAAAGTTATTTTGTACTGTACTCGAATTAGGAATCAGAAATCTGCTGGATATGAATCAAAGTTTTATGAAAATTGACTACTGATATTTTTCTTTTTTCCCCTTTTTTTAATTTTTGAACTACTGTTTGATAATTTGAACTACCATTTCCTTTGAAATAGTAGTTTCCTTTTCCTTTCCTTTCCATTTCCTTTGTTTAGATTTCTGTGTAGTTTTCTAGCACTCTTGCTAATAGTTGCTGAACAAAGAGAAGCAAATGGGATCTTAACTGACATACATCTGTTTTTTGGGTGGTCCCACACTCACAGGATCATGGGATAAGTGGTCATTCTCTTGATCACTTATCCTCTTGACCAAACCTTCAATACTGGAGCCCAAGAAGGAAGGCTGTTTACACATCACAAAGAGAAGCAAGAAATTTGCATATGCTAATTCATAGGAATAAAATCACATTAGAAATAATTATGATGATTTAAATAAAAATACAATCCATCTCACCAGGGTGGACAAGTTTGTGACTAAGTGACCTGTATAACTGTCTTTTTCAGCCTAAGGACTAATTGCCGAGCAAATTCAGATCATCCGCTCTATCTTCTTATAGATCCTTGTTTTTATGATGAAGGGCTACATAGTACAGTACCAAATATATATTTTTGTATAGAGGGATATACTTCTCTATCTTATTCAAATACAGAAAGCCTCTAGCATGGACTTGTTCTCTTGACAGCTTGCAAATATAGAGTAGGATACATGATCACTCTATCTGGAAGTCCTTGAAAGAAACTCATTTCAGTTCTCCATAAATTAACACTTTCCAGCAAAAGGGAATTGTGCTAGAAACTTATACTGAATCTGATGGGCTTTGTCTATTGCATAATTAAGCCCTTCCTGGTAGAAAAGGAAAAGAAGGCCTGCCTTTTGTTTTTTACTGGTCACCTGCAGTCTAGATATCAACAGGATCAGTTTCCCATCTTTTGTTCTATGCTGTTGTTGTTCAGTCCTTCAGTTGCTTTTGACTCTTTGGGTCCATCAGTAACTACTTCTTTGAGTTTGTCTAAGTTTACATTTGTATCACTATTTTAGTATCTAGCCACCTTGTCTTCTGTCAGCCTCCTTATTGATTGCCTTTGATTTTTCCAAACTTCAGGATCTTTTCCAAAGACTCTTGCCTTTCCATTAGTTATTCAAAATCTCTAAGATTTATGTTATATTTAGGATTAGGATTAATCTAGTTTTACTTTGCTTAGTACTTAAAGACCTGCTTTTCTTATGATCTAAGGCTTTCTCAGCAACTTTCTACAGCACCACAATTCAAAGGCACTGAATTTTTTTGCTATAGCCTTTCTGATGGTCCAGTTTTCACAGCCCTGTTTTACCTTGGTTTTGACATACCTTTGTTGGTTGTGTGAACTGGTAATATTTTCGCCAGCTCATGGTCTTTCTCCCAAGCAATAGATGGCTCTTTAATTCATGGCTATAGTTACCATCCCTGTGTATTTTTGAACATAGGATTTTTAAAAAAAAAATCTGTTACTTACTTTAGTTTCTTCTCCACCTATTTGCATTTGGTTGGCATTGTCTGTGAATAATCTTAAGGTTTTTTGTTTTACTATTGAGCAGTAGACCAGTTTTTTTTCATCCTCAGTAAGTGATTCCTTAAGTCATCCTTGATTCTAGCCATCAAAATGGTCTCATCAGTGTATCTGAAATGGTTAATGTTTCTCCTAGCAATATTAATTCTAATTTCTATTTCTTCTGACCCAGCATTTCTCATGATGTATTCTGCAAACAAGTTAAATTAATAAGGGACAGTATATAGCTATGGCATACTCTCTCTCCAATTTCACCTAGTTGCTTCATATTTCATTCTAACTATTGCTTCATCATACAAATTCCTCAACAGGGAAATGAGCTTGCCCAATACATCTAACTTTTTAAGGGCTATAATTTGTTGTGTTCTGCACAGTCAAAATCTTTAGTATAATCAGTAAGGTCAAAATAGATGTCTTTCTGAACTTTCTTGCCTTTTCCTTTATCTATTAGATGTTAGCAATGTGATCTCAGGTGCCCTGTCTCTTCTGAATCCACCTTATACATTTAAAAATGTTCATCCCATATATTGCTGAAGTGTGGATTGCAAAATCCTGAGCATTATCTTACTACCACTGTGCTGACAACTCTGTCTGTGGAATACCAGTAAAGTCTTTTGATTTACTAGATCGTGTAGAAGGACAGGTCTGCTTCTGGAATCTTGCACTTCACAACATCCCCCTAGCAAAAAGGTTCTCTCTAGCTTTTTCCACCACTTGGCCTGTCAGCTGCATGGCTGCAATCAACATAATCAGGAAGCAATTGTAGCTTTAATATTTTGGAGTAAGGATTGACTGCCTGCAAAGCATCTCATTAAACAGTCCCGCTTGACTTTCAAATCACCCAAAAAAAAAAAAAAATGCTGAAACCTAGAAAAGGGCTCATATACAGTACAGCAAAAAAAGAAAGAAAGAAAGAAAGAAAGAAAGAAAGAAAGAAAGAAAGAAAGAAAGAAAGAAAGAAAGAAAGAAAGAAAGAAAGAAAGAAGACTCTCCTACCATACCAGAGGGTGCAATCTGGTACAAATTTATTTGGCATATGTTCCTTTGTATACACAGGACTATTTCAGTCACAGTTGATGGTGTTCTCTACTGACAATTTAGCTGAAATCCAAATCTCTTTAAAATCAGTAAGGGTTCTGTTATAGGTTGGAGAGATATAGCTTATACATAAACTGCTGTGCATTGTAAGTAATGTACATCAGCTATTGGATATAGCACTGTTATATTTCCAGACAAGCAAAGAGCTGGACTGCCATGTTGAAAAGAAAATATTAGTGTTGCATGAAGACTAAGCCGGGACCAATCATTGTAAAGCAGTGAGGAGCAAAACCATGATTCACCACCCCTCCCAAATCCTCAAGATTCTTACAGTGTAATCTGCAATAGTCATTTCCAGCTCTTTATTTTTTGCAGTTGTCTTTATAGCTTTCTATGACAAAAAGAAGGCAGAAAATAGGCATGAGGGGCCTGAATGGGACAGGGACATTTTGCATGATAAACTTAGGTTCAGTTGAAGCATAAAGCTCACTATTTGGCAATTAGCTCCTTTTGTTTTATCAGCTGAAGGTAACATGGGACAAGATATATTTTTACCTTTTATTGGCTCTCAGACTACATCAGCTTTTCCCAAGCTAGTGCCTATGGTGTGGTATACTACAACTCCCATCATCCTAGCTGGGCTGAGGACAGCTGGTCTAGAGTGGCAAAAGAATCTCCTTGTCTTCAGGTTCAAAGTTCTTATAGCATCCACCTTAAAAAAGCTATGCAATTAATCAGTCAGAAGCACTTTGTGTTCCAAAACTTAGCTGGATTCTGTCATAGTGCATTTCTTATGTTCCTACAAAAAGCTAGAAGAAAGTCTTCTTCTAGAAGAATGGCTGGTCTGTTCCAGAGGAAAAAAACATATAAAGCATTTCATGTTTATGCCTTGATGGGAGCTATTGATTAAACTGTCATGCCTTCAGCATCTCTTGGAAGCAGACATGACTAGTGCAAAATGCCGTGGCTCACCAGGAGATTGAGGTTATACCCTCTTGCTCAAACAATAGCTTTGGTTATTTTCAGTATTCATTTAGATCTTGAAAAGCCTTGATGGTTTCAGATTATGATGCAGTTCACATAACACACTAAACCATAGTATGGCCAGGCCTGGTGTGACATCCAAACCCTGAACAAAACTTCTGTAAATGCCTAAGAAAGAGCATCTTAATTGCAATTTTTGCTTGTAAACTTACTTTCCAAAATCATGGTGATCATGCATCTCCTCTTTCCAGCTTCCAGAGAAAGAAATGGGAGGAAGGAATACCTTCAAAATGAGGATACTTCACCTGTCATCTTCTCTTTTCCCTCAGCTGTTTTTACTGCAGTTTCTCTCTCCAAAACTTAAACACAGAAGATGTCAGTTACTTGATACTAGCCAATGGAAATTGTAGTTTGTCATGTTGTCTAGTGTAGGTTGCTTTCTTATGATTTATGCTAAGTTGAGCCCAGTGTGTCACGTATACACAAATGTCATTTCATCGAAATTTCAATCCTAAGGAAGTTACTTTCTAGGAGTAAGACCCACTGCTACCTATTGGACTTAATTCTGAATAAACATGCACAGGGTGTACTTATTCACATACCTAACTAAATCTTTCCACATGGCTAGGTTCCAGAGGAATAACCTGCATAGTTAGTTTATATATTTTATATAAACATACTTATATGTTTATTTCAGTTACTTTTTATTGTTTTTAGATTGTTATGGAGTTTTTTACTGTTGTGTTGTGTGCCACCCAGAGTCATGTGTTTGTGAGATGGGCAGATATATAAATATGCTAAATAACAAATAAATAGTTAGGATACTGGCAATAATTGAGCTACCACAGTTGCCATCTGTTGCAAAAAGATTTGTGGAGGATAGAAGATGTCAGTCTTGGTTCTTCCTTAACTCTGATCTCCTGCTCAGGGCCAAGCAAATTGTGATATAATTCATAACTTTTAAAAAAATAATAAACAGCTGGAGGTGTGGTATGTAGGGGTGGGGAGCTTTGCCCTTAGCCACACCACAGACCACACCAAATGAAGCTGGAGCACCCAGGGATCAAAAAGGAGAAGATGGCAGCCATGACCATACAAAACCCTGCTCTTTTTAAAGGGCATTACATAAACAGAGGCAGGGCTTCAGTCATATGATCACAGCCACCATCATAACTTTTTTGATCCCCTTTTGAAAAAATGTAATCAGCTGGCAGTGTGTTTGCACATATCCCACCTTTCTTCAGTACTCTGTTCTCCAATTTCTCCCTACAAAAAAACTTCAGGTAGGCTTAGATGAGAGAGAATGATTGGCCCAAAGTCACTTCATGAGCTTCTGTGGTTGAGGATGGACTTGAACCTGGGTCTTCCCAGTGCTGGTCTACCACCTTAGCCACTACATTGCATTTAATATACAGATCATTGAATTTGTTTTATACCAGGTCAGGTCATTGATCCATATTGTCCAATACTTTAGCAGGAGCTTGTAACATCTCATACAGTGATTCTTTCCCAGGTCTGCTCCTTGAGATTAGTTTAACTGGAGATGCCAAAGGCTGAACTCTAGGACCTTCTTAATGCAAAGCATGGGTTTTCCTATGAAACTATAGCAGATCCTCATTGCAAATGCTCAAAAGTTGACTCTTCAATGAAGTATCAAAGTCTGTATGTGGCATACAAAAGTCACATACATTGCCTGTTTGATTATAGATTGTGTAGGTTAGCTTTTCAAACATTCTTCCTACAGCTTTCATCACCTGAATGTGCCAACTAAGGGACAACAGTATCTTTGTAATATCTCCTACAGGATATTGTTCTGCTACTTGGAAACAGGAGGGTAATCTTTGTCTTTAAGCAGAATAAGACAAGCACTTTGGGTGGAAAATGAAGATGAGGGGGCAGCAGCAGCTCCCTGGCCAAGGGTTTGTAGAGACCATTGTTGGAGAATGGATCATGTATATGCATGGCTTGTCCTGGACCCCCTGAAATGGCTGGGTGCTTTCTGCTGCAGTCAGTGGCCCTGTCATTCTCCAGGGCTGGACTAAAACTGCCAGTCCAAGTTTGCTTCTGTATGTGGAATGAGGTGCGGGTGTAGAAGTTGTTTTTTGATGCAGGCAATAAAATCTGTTGCTGCAGGAAAATGAATACAGTAATTGTTTGCCAATAGGTATAATACCATAAAACATATTTGTTAAAATGTATCAAAGATCCTGTTGTTTTACCATTTCCAAGGAAGATGCTTATGAGAAGAAGTCTGGGAATATGTGACCTATCCAGACACATGCCACTATTGCAAAATACTTTGTACTATAATATTGATATTGGAGCACATGTATACTCAACTATGTTCTGGATGCTCCCTTTAAAACAATGGAAGCAAGAGCTCAATCCTTTCCTTCTCGTGACTTATTTGTATTTTATTAGGATTGTATTTGAAATGTGCATGTATATCCTTCATGCACATTTTACAGATAAGTACTGCTGCTCTTGTTACAAGATTTGAAGAGAAGAGGTCAACCCCCTTCTTCTTGGAAATTGTATTCTTTTGTATTGTGAACTTCCTCTCCTTCCTTGTTGCATTAATGTAATCTTTGCTTATATCACAACATGTTCTCAGATTAACCCTCAGAAAGTTCCTGCCATAGGTCAGGGGCTTATCTAGTGACACATGTATGTTTCTTCTTATTTTTCTTGTTCACCGGCTGACCTTTAAGCATCCCTGTAAGAGTAGGCCAACCAGAAAAAAAGCATCCTGGTTTTGCACTAACAGGAATACTTGGAAAAGGCTCAAGGCCAGCACTTTGTCCTGCCATGTCACAGAAGCTTTCCAATTTTAATATCCATACCTAATAAAAATCGCAGGTTGGCTGCTGTAGAAAACCAAACAGTTGAAGATCAAGCAGTGTGGACCAAGCTGAGAGCTACAAAATTCATGAGGCTAATTCAAGAATGTTCTTCAAACAAGGATTTGTTTGGAGAAAATAGAAAGAAGTACAAAATGATGGATTGAAAAAAATATATACCAGCAAGTTAATTAGTAATTATTCTTGTTTAGATGTTAAAGGCTATTTAACAAGCTAGATAGCTTGCAAGAAAACTTAATGCAAACATTCAAAACTTAATGCAAACATTCCCTTTAGCCAAGAAGCGAACAGGTTTCTGCATCACTGTATAAACATACCTTTCACATCCAATATACAGGTGAAACTCGAAAAATTAGAATATCGTGCAAATGTTCATTTATGTCAGTATGGCAACTCCAAAGGTGAAACCAATATATGAGATAGACGCATTACATGCAAAGCGAGATATGTCAAGCCTTACTTTGGTATAATTGTGATCATTATGGCGTACAGCTTATGAAAACCCCAAATTCACAATCTCAGAAAATTAGAATATTACATGACATCAACAACACAAGGATTGGAAATTGAACAATATCGGACCTCTGCAAAGTATAAGCATGCATATGTACTCAGTACTTGGTTTGGGCCCCTTTTGCAGCAATGACTGCCGCAATGCGGCGTGGCATGGATGCTATCAGCCTGTGGCACTGCTGAGGTGTTATGGAAGACCAGGATGCTTCAATAGCAGCCTTCAGCTCCGCTGCATTGTTTGGTCTCATGGCCCTCATCTTTCTCTTGGCAATGCCCCATAGATTCTCTATGGGGTTCAGGTCAGGCGAGTTTGCTGGCCAATCAAGCACAGTAATCCCATGGTCATTGAACCAGGTTTTGGTACTTTTGGCAGTGTGGGCAGGTGCCAAGTCCTGCCGGAAAATGAAGTCAGCATCCCCATAAAGCTCGTCTGCGGAAGGAAGCATGAAGTGCTCCAAAATCTCCTGGTAGATGGCTGCGTTGACCCTGGACTTAATGAAGCACAGTGGACCAACACCAGCAGATGACATGGCTCCCCAAATCAACACAGACTGTGGAAACTTCACACTGGACTTCAAGCATCATGCATTGTGTGCCTCTCCATTCTTCCTCCAGACTCTGGGTCCTTGGTTCCCAAATGAGATGCAAAAGTTGCTCTCATCAGAAAAGAGGACTTTGGACCACTGGGCAACAGACCAGTTCTTTTTTTCTATAGCCCAGGTAAGATGCTTCTGACGTTGTTTGTTGTTCAGGAGCGGCTTAACAAGAGGAATACGACATTTGAAGCCCATGTCCAGGACCCGTCTGTGTGTGGTGGCTCTTGATGCACTAACTCCAGCCTCAGTCCACTCCTTGTGAAAGTCCCCAACACTTTGGAATGGCCTTTTCCTGACAATCCTCTCCAGGCTGCAGTCATCCCTGCTGCTTGTGCACCTTTTTCTACCACACTTTTCCCTTCCACATAACCTTCTATTGATGTGCTTTGATACAGCACTTTGGGAACATCCAACTTCTTTTGCAATTACCTTTTGGGGCTTTCCCTCCTTATGGAGGGTGTCAATGATGGTTTTCTGCACAACTGTCAGGTCAGCAGTCTTTCCCATGCTTGTGATTCCTACTGAACCAGCCTGAGAGACCACTGAAAGGCTCAGGAACCCTTTGCAGGTGTTATGGATTCATTAGCTGATTAGAGTGGGACACTTTGAGCCTAGAATATTGAACCTTTTCACACTATTCTAATTTTCTGAGATTGTGAATTTGGGGTTTTTATAAGCTGTATGCCATAATCATCACAATTATACCAAAGTAAGGCTTGACATATCTCACTTTGCATATAATGCGTCTATCTCATATATTGGTTTCACCTTTGGAGTTGCCATACTGACATAAATGAACATTTGCACGATATTCTAATTTTTCGAGTTTCACCTGTATATATGATCACAGAAAGCCAAAGATATATTCTTTGATTATCAGGGGCACACCTTTTTTACATAAAAGTCTGGGTAAGTCTTGGCAGGCTCCAGTTTAGCAAAAATATTTCTTCTTGTTTGAAGAAAATGTGGATGTGAATCTCTGGAAAGTTGTGTCATTTTGTGGATAGAATCATTCACATTCACTCTGAGTTGAAAGCTGGATGGACAGAATCTATTGAGAGGACAGAGATGACATCTTGTGTTGTTACCTGGGAGGTTTTTGAGCCAGTGGATCCCAAGGAAGTAGACAGAGTCCTCTGTGATCTTAGCTCCACCATTTGTGGATTGAACTGCTGCCCTACCTGGCTAATAAAAGTGGACGAGGAGGGGACTGGAAGTTGAATCCCACTTGTATTCAACACTTTCTTGAGGGAAGGGGAGGTGGAAGAGGCCATTAAAGAGGCATGATCTGCCTGCTCCATAAGAAAAAGCAGGTAACTGCCCAGAGTCACTTTTTTGTGAAATGGGCGGTATCTAAATTTGAAATATAAATAAATAAATATAAATAACTACCATCCCATCTCTAATGTTCCCTTTGTGAGGAAGGTTACTGAAAAAATGGGTGGGCTGCAGTTGCAGAGGGCTCTGGAGGATACAGATTATCTAGACCAAAGGCAGTCTGGGTCATTCTCATGGATGATCTGTAGCAGGACTTGGATGAAGAGCTTATGACCATCCTTGTCCTCCTAGATCTTTCAGTGGATTTCAGTACTGTTGATCACAGTTTCCTTCTGGACTGCCTGTGAGTGTAAGGAGTTGGGAATATTGTGTTCATTTATATATTTTATCTATTTATTTATTCAATTTATATAGCCACCCATCTCTCGTACCTGAGTGAGCATGTCCAGATAGTGTTGGTGGGTTCGGGTGGGGAAAAGGTTGGACCCAGGATACTTCATTACAGAATACCTCAGGTTTTAGTCCTTTCCCCATCCTGTTCCACATCTACATGAAACCATTGGGAGAAATCATCCAACAGTTCTGGATGAGATATCGTCAATATGCAATTGATATTCAGTTATACTTCTCCACCCCATGTCTGATGGGAAATATGGTAGAAGTCATGATCAGGGTCTGGATGGGGAAAAACAGGCTCAGACTCAACCCAAATGATGGAGTGGCTGTTGATTCAAAGGCCAGTTGAATCCAAAACTGTATAGGTCATTCTCATTTAGTGACTGCCTTGTTTAGTGCTGTTCACAGTTATGATGGTGATGAAAAAGTAACTTTACTTCTTCCTCGCATTTACAACCTTTGCAGGTCTGTAAAGGAAAGCTGAACTAAGATCATAAGTACAGTCACGGTTTCACTTAACGACTGCTTCACTTAACAACTGAGTTGCTAGTCCCAATTGTGGTCACTAAATGAGGACTAAGGGGACGCGGTGGCGTAGTGGCTTAATGACGCTGAAAGTTGCCGGCCAGAAATTGTCGACACTTCAGCAGTTCGAGCCCAGCTTTGTGCAGCAGAGTGAGCTCCTGCTTCCTCCCCAGCTCTGTCAACCCTGCAGCTCGAAAACTTACGTGAGTAGAGAAATGGGTACTCTCACTCTGGTGGGAGGAAAAATACTGGCGGTGCCTTGCAAAAGAAGTCAGGAGCAGTTGCTGGTAGCGCAGAAGCTGCGCATGCCCGAAAAAGGCGCAAAGCAATGGAAACCCCACCTCCTGCGCTCGCCAGCTGGGCTCTGCTTTAGGAAGGAGGCAATGGTAAACCACTTCTGAAACACCTTGCCTTGAAAACTGCAGGGACTTGTCCAGGCAGTCACTGCAGAATCGGTAACAACTGAGTGCGAATAAAAAAAAAAAAAATGAGGACTATCTGTACCATCTTTGGCTGTTGATAGGGTTGTGGTAGAAGTAGTAAGCTCACAATCTGGTGTCCTCTTGGCTTCAAAGAGCAGATGGAGACTGTGGCCAGGAGGGCTTTTACACAGCTTCAGTTGGTGTGCCAATTGTGGTTTTACCTGGAATACATTGCACTAAAGATGTTCACTCATGCCCACATCATTGCTAAATTAGAATACTGTTATTAGCTCTACATGGGGCTGCCCTGAAAACTTCAACTGGTCCAGAATGTAGTGGCATAGGTACTTAGTGGTGAATCATAATACTGCCACATTACACTTCTATTGTGGGAGCTGCACTAATTGCCAGTAGGCTTTTGAGTCCAATCAAGGTGCTGGTTAATACATATATGGCTCGAGGTCTGGGTATCTTAGAGACCACTTTTTTCTGATAATTTCGGCTCATCTTACCTAAACTACTAGAGAGTGGCTGCTCAGGGTTGTCACCTGCCAGGAAGTATGGCAGGAGGGGGCCTAATGGGAGGTGTACTTTGTAATAACTCCCCTCCTTTGGAATAGTTTGCTCCCTGAAGCAAGGATGGCCCCCACCTTCAAGGCCTTCCAGAAGTTGGTGCACACTTAGCTTGTCTGGAAGGCTGTTAGAGATTAATTATAAAATTTTAGTTCATTAACTTTACTACCTAATTTGGGGGATTAGATTTTGGATTTTACTATTTTAATTGATTATAATATTGAGCTTTGTACTATGTTTTATTTTGTAAGTACCTAGAGTCTATTGGGTTTCAGCCAAGGACAAAACTCACAAATAAATACATAAATAATCCCCCCCGCACACAAACATCAGAGATATGACTAAATTAATAAAAAATAACTAAAATGGGTCGAGGAAGAAGATACATTATTGCTGATGCATTCTGGATAATTGAGAAAGCCAAAGAATAAAAAAAGGAAGACAATACGTGCTCCCTTTATTACTGAAAGGCCTTTGATTGCATTGGTCATGTCAAGCTGTGGTAGGAAAATGGGATATCCCAGAACATCTCACTGTCCTCATGTGAAACCATTATACAGGGCAGGAAGCCAGAGTCTGGATGGAATGTGACAAAACAGACTGACTCCAATTGGCAACGGCTGTATACTCTCCACTTATTTATTGAACTAATATGCTGAATATATATTAATGGAAGCTGGATTAGAAGAAGGTAAGTGTGGTTTTAAAATTGGAGGAAGAAACATCAATAACCTGCACTATGCTGATGATTCTACTCTGATCGCTGAAAATACAAAGGATCTGCAGGCTCTAGTAATGAAAGTCAAGGAACACAGTGAAAAAATTGGGACTAAAATTAAACATAAAGAAGACCAAACTAATGGCAACAACCACTCTTAGAATTGATAGCGAAAATACTGAAGTAGTCAATAGCTTCTGCCTTTTAGGATCAACCATCAACAGTAAAGGAACTAACAGACAAGAAATACCCTGCACACAAGCACTTGGTAAAGTAGCCATGAAGGCCTTAGAAAAGATATTCAGATGTTGTGATGTGTCTATAACTATAAAGATCAGAATAATGCAGGCAATGGTTTTCCCTGCAAAACTCTGGAAGCAAAAGTTGTGCTTTGAAGAAGCAGGACAGAAAAAGTATTGACTATTGACCCTTTTGAGTTTTGCTGTTGGTGTAGAGAACCACAGAGATGAACTTGGAGAAACTATGCCTCTACAGTTACAAAAACAAAAAAGAAGGCCAGGAAATGAGGAAAGCACAAAAAAGAAACTCAAACTGGCTCCACCCTAACTCTCTAGCATATAAAAGGGAGGGAAGGGAAAACCCAGGCTCTCAAGGTTGATGTCAGCCCCTTGAAATAGTCCAGGTCAGGAAACAGACTCCATACATTTGACTGGAACTATGCTTTATTGATATAGGCTATAGCAGTGTTTTTCAACTTGGCAACTTTAAAATATGTGGACTTCTTCTCCCAGAATTCCCCAGCCAGATGAGGAGTTGAAGTCCACATGTCTTAA
Organism: Liasis olivaceus; assembly: GCA_030867105.1. NCBI lineage: Eukaryota > Metazoa > Chordata > Lepidosauria > Squamata > Pythonidae > Liasis > Liasis olivaceus. Next base: position 70,414,985 of record CM061349.1, read on the forward strand.
AGTTACCAAGATTGAAAAACACTGGGCTATAGTAATAGAATGGCAGTAATAATTCCCCCCCTAAAAAAGGGGTGTCTACAGTACCAAGGCAACAAGAGCTTTAAAACATAAACTCAGCTACTTGGAAAGCTTAACATTGATTCTTCTCTAGAGTCTTGAATTTCAAAGTATGTGATTCCCCAAAGAGAAACTTGGCTGATTATATACTCCACATATTTATGGGAAACAACAACAACATAAAGAAACCCACTAACACTCATAATGTAATTTGGATCATGACAAAGTGATTTTATCTCTGGCGTAAATTGCATACAATTTAATAAATCAGAAATTTATTTGGAGGTTAGCTTCATCTTCCTAATAATTTCACATTTGGATTACAAAAGAGGTACAGATCCAACACACACACACACACACACACACACACACACAATCTTAAACTGAGAAAGCAGATTATAGATACCCAAACAACGATATATCTGAAGGTTTCTCAGCAAGGATTCATTTCAAGTGCTTCAGATGGCAATATTGGGATTCGGCATACATGTTGTAATGATTAATTGTTTTATATTATGGTTTGTTCATGAACTTATAGTCACATATTACACAACAAATTCATGTTTGACTGCATTACAGCATTTTTGGCTCATATGGCAAGGCAGAGGAAAAGTTATTACTAGAAATTTTTTTTTTTTTTTTTTGTAATTTATGTTTTTGCCCTACTTCAGGCAATGTCTGATCTTTCAGTTGAAAACAAATGACACATGGCTTGTGTATTGCAAATCTAAACAAAGTATTTCATTGTTCAGTTTAAAGGTTCAATAAGTTAATAATGACTTAGTACTTTTCCAGGTCAAGATGACCTTAGGTACAAAAAGAGATCGATAGAACAGCTTGAAATATATAATACAATATAATTCCATATCAGCACAACTGCTATAGACATAATGTCTCACTTGTGGTTTCCTAAGAGCATTTTGATAGACACTCTGAGATGCAGATGCTAAATTGGATGGACTATTGGTTATTTTAATTCAGAAGGTATCCTCTGATAACGCTATCTTTTCTGCAGTTTAACACTATTCAATATGTGTAGAACACTTCATTCTTAAAAGTGCTCTTACTAAAATTGAGGACACTGTTTAATAAAGAGTATTTGGAACACAAAGTGTGTGGTGTAAATGCTTAATATTAGCATTTATGAATATTAAACTGACCACATTCTGAAGATTTGGAAAAGATGAGAGGAAGTGTTTCATTTCTAGCAATGCCATGCCAGGGCTCTAACTAATTGAAAGCTAAGCCTGTACCTTCAAGCCCTTTTCTCTAATCTAATAGTATAGAGCTGGTTTTATGGGGAGGAAAGGGCACTTCACACATGGAAAGAGACACTTGAGATTTTATTATCACTTCATGAACATTCAAGGATGAAACATATTATGAAAACTGGCTCCTGCATTGTGCTCCAGACCATTATCAAAATCCTTGTAACAAGCCCAAAGTGGAAGCTTAATTTAAAAAATGTAATGTGAAGTATCAATTAAGTATAAAATATTCCACCCATGAGACACCAAGATGTCATTACCGAATAAGTAGCATTGTCTTTAAAAATTGCCAGATACTGATAATGTTCCTGCTGCTGCTAATGAGAATAATTAGTATTGTTAATCCAGTTTTACCTAACCTAACCTGATCCAAATTTATTTAAATTTACATAAATTGCCAGCAATACTGTTCAGTTGGTGGGTTTCCATCCCTTCGTAGAAAATAACTTTTGAATATAACCACATCCAAAGAGCCAAATTATAAATTGGATTAAATGCAGGATCATATTTCTGCTGTATGTGAGAAAAAGATAGAGAAAGAAAGAGGGGGGTTAATGTTAGGATTGTGGCATGCAAGAAAGGAGTCTAACCTTTCTCTTTTCTGTTGCCCAACTATGGAGCTTTACATAAACTATTCTTCTGAATTTGTTTTTGTACTGAAAGACACCCTTGGAACAATGGCAATTTTTATTCTGGAGAATAATAATAACAATAACAATAATAGTAATAATCTGCTGTCTCCAGGTATTGCAATGTCTAGTATCCAGAGTTTCTTGTCTTTCTTATCAACGATTGTTAAACCACACAACACCCAAGACTTAACAATTGTTGATTGCAATACCTGGAGACAGCAGAATAGAAAAGAAAGAACTGGAGAAAATCACAAAATATAAAGACCTGCAAAAAGAAGTAGAATGACTATGGCAAAAGAAAGCTAAAGATAGTACCAATAGTTATAGGCATCTTAGATACAATTCCAAAACATCTGGAGCACTACCTGAAGACCATCGGCATTAACAAAATCATCATCAGTCAATTGCAAAAGACAGCTTTACTTGGAACAGCTTATATACTGCAACAATACCTTTAGCACCATCAAACAATATCATCTGCCTATCCCAGGTCCTTGGGAAGGACTCGATAGGTGGATAAAAATGCCAAAGCCAGTCTAAACATCTGGCTGACTGTGCAACCTGTGGACTTCAACTGAAATTGGAGATTCTGCCTTTAATGCGCAGTTCAAGCTTTGAATCTGCTTATCTTTTTGGCTATGGTTGTTATTTGTTGCTTTATTATTTCCAGTGCTTCTTTGAACTTCTTTGTTTCTAGGTGAACTTCCTTGTTTCTCGATCAGGTATTCTTGTTCTTCAGCTTCTTTTCTTTTATTTGTTCTAGCTTGCTTGCATCTGATCTTAGCATGCTGATCTTATTTCCAACTTAGTCTTCCATTTTGGTGGTGCACTGTTTGGCTTTTTTTCTTGTTTGTTGATTTTGCACTGAAGGTATTCAGTTATAACTGCAACTGTGCTGTACATTAGTTGGCTTGTTTCTTGCAGTGAGCTGGTGCTTATATTTGATACTACAGTATTGGCATCTTTTAATACTTGTGCTAGCTGTTCTTTGTAACAAGCTTCAATGCAGGCAATCTTATCCTGTTCTTTTTGTGCTGTTCTAGATGCTCAATTATTCTTTGTTTCAATTCCTCTTGTTTTTTAGTTAGAGGTCTGAGGAGAAGTCAGAGGAGAGGATGCCTGGTTTGGGAATGAAAATGATTCAACGGGTATGCTGGCTTCCTCCACTGCTGACTCCCTCTGATTTGCCTCTACGGTCTCAGCTACATCTGGCAAGGCTTCGATTTCTTTGCCCTGGGTAGACCTTTGCACTTCTTCCACTTCTACTTCTGTGAATACTTTATTTCATGTTATAAATCAATGTTGATCTGTTAGCCTCTGTTCTGTTATTTCTGATTCTGGATGTAGTTCTTTCCAGCCCTGTGCATACTTTTCAGATATCCTCTTCTCATTGGACTTGATCATTATAGCAGATCGTTATTTCTTTGTTTTCAGTCTTCGTATATTTGCAACAGGTAAACAACTTTTCTTCCAGTAGTCCTGCAGCTGCTGGCCCTGGTTGCTCAGCCAACAGTCCTGAGTCCTGTAGTCCACTTGTAACTAGATGTCCAGGACCTAGAACACCTAGGGCAATCTTTGTTGACCCAGGCGATGACCAATTTGGTATAGGTTTCTGTAAATTATGTCTCACCATATTGTTTATGGGAGAGACACTCTTCATCTGGATCCTCTGATGAGACTTGTCCAGTATGGTTGAAACTCTGGCATAGCTCTCATCCTCCTCAGAGCACACAAGCCCCACAACCACATGAAGGTAGTGTAGTGCCTCACTGGGGGATTATTATTATTATTGGATTGTAGCAGACAGTGCAAAGGTTTAGCACAAAACCACAAATGGATTTAACTTAACATGCTGTTTGGCTTTGGACACTTGAAATCAGCAAAACGTGCTTCTTAGTCAACATGCTTACAAGCAAGCTGGAACTAAGACAGTGATGTGCCTCTTGCATATTTTCCTGGAATATTTTTCTGCTAAAGGTCTTTGAGAGTTCTAGAATAGACTGATGTGAGGACATATAAAACAACTTGGTATAATTTAAATAATTGTTTCTTTGAATCCAGACCTCTTATATGTAAATCTTGATTCCACTGGATTACAATATTACTTCAAGAGAACTACTTATAACATTGTTTTCAGTTATGGGATGATATTAAAAGTTTGTGTGAAATAGATTCATAAATCATTTTCTATGATCAACAGGGCCATTAGGGTTATTACTAGATAGATTAAGCTGTCTCTTGATACTAATATGTGCCTGTATTTTATTAGTTGCAATATATAGAAAGACTTCCTCTGTTCATAGATGTTTTCAAAAGGGAATTGTATCTTTTAACTTCCTTATTTGATATCATTTGTAATCTACTCTTAAGAATACCATGAATGAGGGTTTTTTTTTCCATTTTGCCTTCATATTTGTTTTATGAGATAGACTAGAATTTTAATGGACTCTTCGAAAAAACGATTTATTACCATATTTCCAATCTTGGTTTCTCCTTCCACTTTCATGAAATTCTGGGAATTGCTGAGAAATTTTTGTTAGAGACTTCTCTTAAAGACAGAGAACCATAAAAGGGAAAGCAGGAACCTTGGTTTTCTGAAAGTAGGCACACTGCTTATCCAGTCATAGTCTTCTCCAACTTCTGCAATAGGTTTGCCTTTCTTTTTAAACTGTAGCACTTATTTCTAATGTTGCATGTCTTTATCAAAACCTGCATGTGTACTTTTTATGCAAATCTGTCTTGTTTTTTCTCTTGTTTGAAGGTGGTTTGATGCATCTTTTCATTTTGTGGAATGTGTATAATGGAAGTGAATACAAGTGTGATTAGAGGCATTGTTTTCCATGATGATTAATACTAGTCTACCATGTGCATCTTCTCTGTGCCCAATAGAAGTAGTTGTCTATGGAAAGCTTGTCAGTTTTCTCCTTGTTGTTTAAATGATCCTGGTTTCTGCTCTTAAGTATTATCATTTTTTTTTTTTTTGGTAATCTCATTACTTATCTGAGATCTCCTAAAGCTATTTCTCTTCCCATGCAGGGCAGAGAAGTGATATTAATTAGCTGGATTCATGTAACTGCTATATCCTGAAAGCTCAAAGGCTTTTTGGAAAGTTCTTGCAGTTGTATAGCCTAACCCACTGCTCAATACAGGATCTTCATTGGAGGCTGCAACTACCTTGGGAAACTGGGCAAAGAGATGCTGCCAAGGGAATGATCAGATAAGAGACAGCATAGCCTGCAACTGGCTAGTGGGCATGGCAAGAGGCTCAGAAGAGACCATCCCTAGTTTCTCAGGCTGTAAACGATATGGGGGGGGGGGGGGATTGTACTTTCAGTCTTGTAAGATTTTGTCAATGTAGCTTTACAATCAAGTAGAATTAGCTCATCTGGTCATGTTTCCTGTTAGGTCTGTCCTACAAGGCCCACGTCAATCTTGCAAGTCTGAAAGTACATTCCCCCCCCCCATCCCTTTTACAGCCCAAGAAACTAGGGAGGGTCTCTTCTGAGCCTCTTCCCCCACCCACTATCCAGCTGCAGGCTATGCTGTCTCTTATCTGATCATTCCCTTGGCAGTGTCTCTTTGCCCAGTTTCCCAAGGTCATTCCCACATACTATTACACACACAGAGTTCTTCTGTCTTCCCCTTCTCTCCCTCCTTCTCATCCCTATTTAAATTCTACATCAATCTAGTTATTCAAAGAGTTGTATGCCTTTTAACAAAATGCATTCAGAAACATGCTATCAGACTTCTGATTTTTGGCTACCATAGATTAACATGGCTCTCCTCCTACAATGTCACACTACTCTTAGGGACAGCCCCCATATAAAGCTTGTTTCAATAAGTATTTATGTAGCCTCTGGGTGAACTCCAAGACTAAACACAGTTTTCACCAGCCTTCTAGACTTGTACCCTACATAAACCCCAAATATATTTTTGGATTGTTTAAGTGCACATTGGTTTTCTGTTTGGAGGCAATATGCACTGAAGGTCAGTTGTTGGCCAGCCTGGGAGAGAACACCTAACCCTTCTTCCTTGTTTCAAAGTTCCCCACACCCTCCCTTGGTAAGAATGATATTTCCATACCTTGGGGCTCCCAGGGCACTAGGCATGACAGACAGACAGAAGGCACCCAAAGCTGCATAGGCATGTTTCTGTTTACTAACAAACTTATTAGTATTTAAATCAGGGAATTCCAGAAGGAACAGAAATTCTGACACACCTCCAGGGAAGGGTGATCAGTTGCTCTCTGTGGTTGCCAAGGTTACAGCCATCAGAGCAATAAACAGAGCAACTAAGGCAAACTACCACAGCTTAGGCCCAAAATGGTGTGGCAGGTATCTTTAAACATGACCTCATTATGATTTTTAATAGATAAAATAACAAAGCAAAATTCAGAATCATCTTTGCACATAAAAAATAAGCAGATGGCCTTCCCATTTTGCAAATAGAAAACTGAGGTGCAATAAGACAGAGGCTTGATATTTATTCAGAAGCTCATCAATAAGGAACCATATCTTTTCCTTTAAGAGAACAGTTGGCTATTTGAAGGACCATTCAGTTTATATCTGGGATAAAAATTAAAAACGCATAACTGAAGCAAAAACGGCAAAATTATCTACCATCCATTAGCATTTGGACAGCAGCCTGAACCCAATCTTCTTTTTAGCTACATAAACAGAGGCACTGTTTACACTGCTGGAGATTGTTGTCTGTCTGTCTGTCTTTCTGTCTATCAGATCCAACCAATCTCAAAGGTGCTATTACTGGCGTGCAAAAGCCTCAAATTGATACTCTCAACTGGCAGCTGAAACAGTTGCTCCCCACTGCAGTGACTCAGTAACTAATTAACAACTATTAGATAAAGCTATTATCTCTGCAAACCATCTCTGACTGCATAACCTCTCTTTCTCTCTTTCTCTGTGTTAGGCAAATGCTTAATAACAATAAATATATGTTTATCATTCTTTCTCTTCCCCCTCACCCTGCCATTGCTCTGTTTCTGCTTTCTCTCCCCCACTCCCCCCTTCTGTTTCTTGCCCATCCTTTCCAAACACTGAAACCTGGATTATGTGAGACAATTAATCTCTTCAGATTCTTCACCCTTTTAGGGCTTCTCAGAAAACAGCAACAGGCACTGTGGAGCTAGCTTCTGTGTTGGAATGATGCTCACTCTGGCCTTTTTAAAGCATTAGCTGACTGTTTCCAGCAAAATGATGTCCGCTGATTTTTCCTAGTTTCTTGGCCTCTCTCATCCCCCCCCTCCCCCTTTAGGGACAGTTAAGAGTTAGCTCCCTTGCTCAATGCTTGCTTTGGGTGGGACTCACTGTGTTTAGCCTGGGACCCTTCTTTTGAATGTCAGGGCCTCTGGAACATGTACAGTGTTGATTATGAAAGCTTGCACAAAATAGATTTCCTCTCCTACTGAACAGCATCAATCTTCCATACAGAATTAGGGTTGCTAATCCCTTTGGAGAGAGAGGTTACTATTAAAATAATGTGAGTTTTGGGTCGTCATTCTCTTGTACTGTTTTTAAACACAGCTATCTCTTTGAAAAATGGCTATTAGCATTTATATTTGGGAAGTTAAGCGGGAGAGGGGAGTTCGCTTTTAATATGAAAAGGGAATTTAAATATGTGCTGTATGTGTAATATGTGTGGTATCAGGTGTTTGACACCCCATGTATTTAACATACAGCATATATTTAAATTGAAAGAATGAAAAACCAAGGCTGTGGCACTGATGCCCACAAGACAATGGAAAACATTGATAGTAGAAGCAGTGCTGTTTTTCCCCAGACCTCTACTTCCCTGTATTGTGCCATCATCTCTGTGTGCAGAGCTGTCAGTTGCCTTTGAACAATGTTTCTCAACCTCAGAGACTTTAAGATGTGTGGACTTCAACTCCCAGAATTCCCCAGCCAGTCTGCTGGGAGAATTCTGGGAGTTGAAGTCTGCACACAGTGCTGGCTGGGGAATTCTTGGAATTGAAGTCCACACATCTTAAAGTCGCTGAGGTTGAGAAACACTGCCTTAGAGGTAGTAAAAAAAGCTCATTATGGATAGCTCGGACTAAGACTAAGGAAAGCATTGTTACAATAAATATTTTGCAGGCTCACAATTAGGATTAAGAAAGGCAGAAGTCAATGGCTAGGGACCGTGAATGAGGAGGGTAAATTCCTTCTGTGGAAAACTAGAAGATAAGTGCTGTGAAGCAGTCATGAAAAACTGCCTTCAGGGTACTTTCTGTCCCAGGCGCAGACAAGGGGAGTTGCACAGCTGAATAGGTTAACTCATCATTTAAACATATGCAAATTTCAAATTGCTCACCACTTAGCGCTGATGCAGAGCTAAAAAGAAATAAGCTGAATGCCAAAAGAGCACCCAGTCAAGCTGTATTAAAAGTGCCTAAGTGGCAGCTTGGCATCCTCTCCTAGATCTCCAGGTGACGCATTCAACTTTAATGATTGCTGCACCTGCACAGTCCTTGGGGGCAATTCATACAATCAGTGGTTCTACATAGTGGAGCAACTGCTTGGGTGACAAGATCCTCTGGGTGCCAGGTATGGGAGTTTACCTGCAAGATAGGTTTACTTAGATAAGCAAACGATTAAAATACCGTAGCAGTTGTTAAGGCAACTGATGGCATTGACAGATTAACAAATGTGTGGTGACATTAGCAATCCTAGAAAAGATTCATTGGTTCATATGTGTGAATTGCAGTATAAACTGATGCATACACTCCCACACACACACACAGGTGGATGTAAACCTGCTTCCAAGTTTACATGGGAATAAACATTACATTAGTGTACACAGCCGGTAAGTAGCTTTGCATATGAATGCCAGTTCATCGGTTTTATGTCAGAAAGCTTTAATTTTGTAACTATCTTATTTTGCTGAAAAATTGCAGTTTCCCAGTTGGTTACTGCAGCCATCTCTGCTGCCTGGGAATGTAGTCCACCCTTTCAGGGGAATGTAAGGAATAAGGCCTGAAGCTGGATGTCCGTAGAGCCTAAAACGCCTCCACGCTGGTTTTCAAAGATTCTCATTTTCACATCTGATTTGCACCCATTTATTCCCCTGCTTGCCATCAGATTTGGCCAGTGTAAATGGCAGAAGTCCATTGCTGGCATAGGACAGCATAGATCTTGTTAGCTGTTGCTCTGTTTTCCCAGAGCATAAAGACAGACAATAAAGTTTATTATCTCATTACACACTGCATTGGTTCATATGCAGAAGTATCTGCTCAGCTCTATTAATTATGTTTGCATCGATTAGAAATGTTGATTTCTCTCTCCAGCTGTGCACTGGGGCTTGTGCAGAAGAATATTTCTTTCAGAGCAAAGATCTTGGTGCTAGGCGACAAGTCATCCAAATTCTGCAGCATGTGCAGTGTTAAAAGAAGTTTTATTTCCACTGTGGATTATCCAGAGCTGCCAGAATTATTCCTGGGTTATATGTATTGAAACACTTATTTAGGTTCTGTGTGAGTGTGCACATGTACATATGTGCAATTCTGGTTATTCAGTAGCCAACTCAGAACTTGGCGGGATCACCAATGCCTCCTTTTGTGGTTTTAGGGATGGTAATGCAGCAGGAAGGAAACTTCTTTTTCCAGGAGAGGGGAAATAACATGCTTTGAGGATAAATTAAACAAATGAAACTACTAGAATGATATTTAAAAGCCAGGAAATGATGTAGGTAGCTTTACATCATTTTTAAAGGACTATTCATTTTTCCTTTTAAAGGACTGTGAGATCACTTGTGTAGAAAGCAGATATTCTGTAAAAAGGTCACGCTAAACAACGAGGTATATTTAAAATCTGTTTTATGTATTGGTAGGGGGCATAGGAAGAATGGTATCTCATTATCACTGATGCTACCAGGCAGGTGCTTATTGTGATGTGTGTGTGTGTGTGTGTGTACACACACACACACACACATTTATTTTATTTATTATTAAATTTAGTCCCAGCCTTTTTATTTTCTCCAACACTTGAGGCAGCTTACAACAATAAAAATACAGAGTATAAAACTCAACAGAATTACTGCAATTAACATAAAAACTAAAATTAAAATCATTAATTAAAACAATTAATTAAAAATGTGGTGTGCTTTTACCATCTTGCTAAATGCTGGGAGTGTGGGAGGGAATGTGTTCCATTGTCTGGAAGCCTCACAGGAGAAGGGCCTTTCCCACATTCCTGATAGGGGGCACCTTCACAAGAGCTGTCCTGCTGATCTAAGTAAACTGGCCATGTTCATAGGTGGCAAGATGATCCATAGATAAAGAGTTGCTAAGCTTTTTAAAACCCTAAACACTGGCACCTTATATTGTACCTGGTGGGCAACTGGCTGCCATTAGAGATTTTCCAGTACAGGTATCATATGATCCCTGTACCAAGTCAACAGCTTGGCTGCCACATTTTGTACCAATGGCAATTTTCAGATGTTTTTCAACATAATTTCAATGTAATTCCACATAAAACACATTGAAATAGTAGAGAAAGGTTATAATCATGCATTGGTAGGTGTTGCTAAATCCAACTGGCTCAGGAAAGGTTGAAATTGGCACCCTGCCCTGGCCACAATTAGGCAAATATGCTTCCCAACATAGGTGCTAGCTGAAAATCCAGAGACGGCTGAGAGTCAAGTAGCATTCCCAAACTATAAACTTGCTCTTTCTGGGAGTATAATCCCATCCAAAAGAAGCTTCATCTCAGTCCCAGAATCCAGCTTTCTCTTTACAGCTTGTTCTCCCTCATCCAGCCTATCAGTAACATTAAGCAACATCCAAGGGTACCAATAGCTTCCTTGAAGTTACTAGGCAAGAAAAAATAGAGCTTGTATTATCGGCACATTGATGGCATTCCACTCCAAAGCTCTGAATGATCTTCCCCCATGGTCTCATACAGATGTTAAACAGTATAACTGATAAAATAGAATCTTGTAAAGTATCATAGGTGAATGACCTAGCTGTGGAACAGTAATGCCCCACCACCATCTTCTGGACACGTCCCGGCAGAAAGGATCAAAACCATTGTAAAATAGTGACCCCAAGGCCCAACCTTGCCAGATAATCAAGGATACTACAGTCAGTGGTACTAAATGACACTGAGAGGTCCAAGAAAGCTATCAAGATCACACTCCTCTCATATGATTTTTGACATAGGTCATCCATCAGGCTGGTACTTTCTATGTGTAGGACCTGAGTTCACTCAGGGTGTTGAAATACACAGGAATCTTTGCTTTACAAAACAGGGACCTCTGGAAATGTGAGAAACATGAAGGAACATTTTACCATGCATGGTGGACTTGTGAGAAAGCAAAAAAAATATTGGACACAAATACATATGACAACGCAGAGAGTTTTACAAATTAATATTTAGATGAAACCAGAATTTTTCTTACTAGGACTTATGGATAGTCAACTAGAAAAGGCTCATGGGCAATTGGTTTTATATATGGTAACTGCAGTGAAGTTGTTATATGCACAAAGATGGAAGAATACAAAAATACCCAAAATGGAGGAATGGATTGTGAAAATGGCAGAGCTTGCTAAATTGACTTGTTTGATTAAGGAGGGAACAACAATTACTTTTAATAAAAGACTGGAAACCCTTTATGGCCTTTTTGCTGAAAATGGATAAAAATGAATTGGTGATTTCAGGATTCACTGATTTGAAAGGGTTATGGGAAGAAGGGAACCAAGTTACGTAATTTGGGACAGTGGAATAGCAATTATCATGTCTGCTAGAAAGAAGATCAGAAGTTGCTTCTTTAGATATATTTTCTTTCTTTTTTCATTGTCTTTTGCTGTCCTTCACTTTTTATTTTATTCTTTCATATCTTTGTTTCTATTTTTCTGTTTAAGTTTCTGTAGTTTTTAAAAATCTTGTGTAATTTTTTCTTTACAATAAAAATTATATAAAAACATAACAAAACAGGGACCTCCTAAGGAGGGCTGACCTCACACTGGCAGCAGAGGGAGAGGCAGGGTCTTTTCTGCCTGCCAGCAGAAGCTGCGCAGAGTCATTCTTTAAGCCCATTTCCCAAAAAAGACAGTGTGAACCTTTATCACACAACCTTTGCCTCTGGTTTTTAGGGGCTTAATTATGGGGTGCTAGTTGCTTTGATTCATAGGTTTCTGGTGGAGGGGGAATCAAAACTGACCAACTGCAAGTACAAATGTTCTCCAGCTGGCCACCTCTCTATTCTGGAAAACCTTGCCTAGCTCAATTTTTGTATAAGTCAGAATTGGACAGACTGCCCCAAATGAGCAATGAAAGCTCATGTGTGATGGAAGACTGGTTCTGTCCTCCTTTATAATTCTTTATTATTGCCATTTTCTGCTCTAGAAAATGAAGAAAGCCTTTGCCTTGTGCAAGATGTTTCCTACCTAATGTCTCACTCTTCAGTATTATTCTGTGTGCTGTACTACTTGGTGTTACATGCACAATGAACATTGTGATCGATCTTGAATGTCTTAGATGTGGTTTATGGAAATATTTGCATAAAGTGAAGTTTAAGTTACTCAGATCTTATTTTACCCTGAGCACACCTGTATATCAATATGTACGTAGACAGCCAGATGGTAATCAGTGGGGATTTAAGGATCATTAGGTTATAACTAGTTAGGTTTCTGGCCAGAAATACACACACACGTAAACCTACAGAGATAAAGAGAGAGAGAGTGAGAGAGAAAGAGAGAGAGCCATCTCTTCAAGGGAGGAACAAAGAACAATGGATCCTATTGGTGATTTGATTGATTTCCATTCAGCTTCTCCTAGCTATTAAATAAATACATGTTTAGACAACTTTTAGGAATGCATCACTAAATTTATCTTACTGAAGCATCTAGCCAGCCTGCAAATCTATTCAAGTCACAAGTGAGAGTTGTACTCAACATATCCATCTTGTGCTCAGAGAGGCAGCCAGGTTTAAGAGAAACAGGATGTGCAGAACCTAACTGTATAAAATAAACTTCACCAGTAGTCTTGCATTGTAATTTATTTTATTCCATGCTAACAGCAGGGTGTCCTATTCAGTATGCAGATAAAACAAACTTGTAATCTGGACAAAAACAAAATAAGAACAACACTCTTTAATTAGATAATTATTAACATAGGAATGGCTGAAATATTTAATCCTATAATAGCAGATTCAAATAGTCCTAAACTTTGAAGCTTATAAAATTAAACATCTTCTGACTTTTGATGATCCTATCCTTTCTTCCTTTGCCAGATGAAACTTTTGGCTACGTTCATTTCCATCCTCTACCCCACTTTTGCTGCAGATAGGAATAAGTTTAATATAACAACCATGCACTGAAACCAAAACAATAACATCTATTTTTAAAATACTGCCAAAGTATCTTTCTCTACTAGGATAAGAAAAAGATATGTAGTAGTGACATTCACAGCCAACCACAATAACTCCAAAGTGATGACACAAATGTGGTAACATCATCACATTAGATACCATGATTATGTATTTGCATCTCAAAGTCTGCATGTATCATAATTTCCCCCCTTTAGCCCCCATCCTCATGGATGCCATGGAGCATGGCAGAGAGGTTGGAAAGAACATAAAACATGTTTTTCACACTTTCTGTAGAAGTCTAAGGGACTGTATCAATTAACTCCAGACATTGCTTGGTGGAAAAATATAATACATATTTTAGGAATCATACTGAGAAGGGGAAATATTTTCCACTTATCTTCAAGGATATCACGTATTCCCCATCTAAAAGCCAGACTAGATAAATGTAGTTAATGTGCATGCTTTCTTTGAAAAAGCAGATGATAGTTCCAAACCTCTTTGAGATGGGAAGGAGGAATGTATATCTTTCTCTCTTGACAAAAAGTTCCTGACAAAAGCTATTTGTATTTCAAGAAAGGCTCCCATGGTCTTAATGATGGCTTCTCTAGACTGTTTCGTTTGGCCTTGGGATAATGGACAATCATTTCTCATGGACCTGTTACATAGTAAGAGCTCCTTAATCATTAAATTCCTGACCTTCACAATTTGTTGTTGTTTAGTCGTTAAGTCGTGTCCGACTCTTCGTGACCCCATGAACCATATTGCGCCAGGCCTTCCTATCTTTCACAATACAGCATATTAATAGACTGGCTCTCACACATCTCACACAAACCTGAAACCTATTTGATTTCCATACACTGGATTCTGTGCATCTATTCATTGACTCACAGCTGGATGTGAATGGTAAAGTTCTGAATACTTCATCTCTGATAACACCTTCACTGGTGCAGATTATTGCTGTATTCCACATGGTGGAAAATAATCTAATATCAAAGAGGAAGGAGGAAATGGGGGTGTTTGGGGCATCAGTGATGTAAAATGATTACTTTTAGATGAGGTCTAGAAAGAGGATCATTGTTTTTGTTCAATTGTTTGGTCAATTCCAATATTTTGTGATGAAATATACATTATTTCACCAGGATTGTCTGTCAGTAACTGCATCTTGAGTTCTTATAAGCTTGTGCTTATGTATTACTGACAGTATCTAGCCAATTTGTCTCCTGTCGGCTTCTTTTTCTGTCGGGGCCTTCTCCAATGACTCTTGCCTTTCCATTATGTCTCTAAAATATTTAAGCTTTAGCTTCATTATTAGTGTTTCCAGTGAGCTGCCTGGTTTCACATCATCTAATATTGAATGATTCATTCTTCTTGCCTTCTGAAGTACTCGCAACAATTTTCTCCAGCTTCCAGAAATTTCACTTCCATAGACTGTCACAGGGAAAACCATTGCCTGCATGATTCTGATCTTTGTAGTATATAGATACAACCCACTATTTGAATAACTTTTCCAAGGCCTTCATGGCTACTCTACCAAGTGCTAGTCTGTGGTGTATTTGTCTCATGGTTCCTTTACTGCTGATGGTTGATCCTAAAAGGTAGAAGTTGCTGCTTTAATGTCTTCATTGTCTATTGTAAGGCTGGTTGTTGTACCTGTTGTGGTTTGGTCTTCTTTATATTTAAGTCCCATTTTTTTACAAGCTCCTTGACATCCATTACTAGAACTTGTAGATCCTTTGCATTTTTTGGTTATCAGAGTAGAGTCATCAACACAGAACAGCTTATTGATATTTCTTTTTCCAATTTTAAAGCTACACTTATCTTCTTCTAATCCAGTTTCTCTTAATGTATATTCAGCATTTAGGTTGAATAAATAAGGGGAGAGTATACAGCCTTCTCTCACTCCTTTGCCCACCTGGCCAACCAGTCTGTTTCTCCATGTTGTGTCCACATTGTGGCTTCCTGATCTGTACATTGGTTTCACATGAGGACAATGAGATGTTCTGGGATTCCCATTTTTCTAAGCACTTTCACAACTTGACATGATCAACACAACTGAAGGCCTTTCTATAATCAACCCAATAGAAGGCCTTTCTATAATCAATGAAGCACATCATGATTTCTTTTTAGTATTCTTTGGCTTTCTCAGTCATCCAACATGCATCAGCAACCATGTCTTATGTTCTGTGGCCTTTTCTAAAGCCAGCTCAAACATCTGGCATCTCCTTTTCCATGTAGGGCTTTAGTCTGCATTGGATTATCCTAAGCATTATTTTGCTACATGTGAAATTATGGATATTGTATGATGGTTTGCACATTCTGTTAACTCTCCTTTTTGTGGTATTAGAATGTAGATTGACCTCTTTCAGTTGGTTGGCCACTGTGTCATTCTCCAGATTTGCTTGCATAGCTTGGTTAGAATCGTAACTGATTCTTCAAAGGGGACAGGGGGAGAAATGTACTTTCAGATTTGCAAGATTCTATTAACGTAACCTTACAATAAAGTAGAATTAGCTAATCTGGCTGTGCTTCCTGCCTGGTATACCTTGCAAGGCTGACATCAATCTTGCAAGTTTGAAAGTACATTTCTACCCCCATCCCTTTTACAGTTCAAGAAACTAGGGAGGGTCCCTTCTGAGTTGCTTGCCCCATCCACATTCCTGCTGTGGGCTAAGTTGCCTTTTATCTGACCATTCCTTTGGCTGCATCTCTTTTCCCTGTCAGCCAAGATCATTCCCACATACCATTATAATTGGTGTCCTTTACCATATGAAATGATTCCTTGTTTTTCACATCTTGAGTCATAAACAGTATGATCTTCTAATGTGTCTCATTCTAGTCTATCTCAATTCACTGATGCCTAAGATGTCAATTCGTAGTTGTTTCATTTCAACTCTCACTGTGTTGAGATTTCCCATGTTTATGTTTGTTATGTTCCATGTTCCCACTGTAATTCTGTCTTTGCAACCTTGGATTTTTTTTCCTGTATGGCAACACCAGCAACTAGATGTCCTGAAGGGTTTAATCTAGTTATGTTATAAATGTCATTAATGCTCTGAAAGATCCTCAACTCTTTCTCAGTAGCATGTTGAGGGCTATCCAACCTGAGAGGCCCATCATCTGGCACTATATTGTCAGTCATTTTATATTTTCTATACATGTGGTTTTCTTAGTAAAAATACAGGAGTCGTTAAGCATTGCCTTCTCCTGTGCAGCATGAATTGATGCCTTTGCCATTGTCATTAAAGTAATCATCCCTCTCCAGCATCCTGCTGTATCGCTGCTGCCCAATATAGGCGTCTGCTTGCTTTAGCTTGGCCGCTGGGATGACCTGCAGGCTTTGGCATACTCCTGATGTTCTTCACTCATCCCTTCCAGGAACGCTCCCCCCGCCACACTGAGGCAGCACAGCAGGACTTGGACGGCATGGCTATGCCCTCCTCAACACGTCTCCTGTCTCCTCCAAAGCCAAAGCTCACTTGGAGGCTACCTTTAATCTTCACCAAGAAAGAGATCCCTGATCTGAAGCATTACTTCCCTACTATGCCAGCCCTAAAAGAAGCATTACAATTCATTATACTTATTGCACCTGTCCCAGATGGTTGCTTTAGAAACCCGCAGTGCAGGTTAGGGCACTTGGTGTGCATTCTGTCAGGTTTATTTGCAGCAAAATTGAGTTTCCTGCACGCCAATTCTTTCATGAGATCAGTCTGCCTCATCTTTCTTGGTAAGAAATGGTAGATGTGACCTGGGGTGAGGAGGAGGAACTTGTAGGTTTAAAGATTGTAATCAGCCTGCTGCTTTGGATAAGTACCAGAGGATCTGTTTCTATGCACTGAAAGGGAAATAAATAATCACATCAACCTCTTTTACTGTCTGGAAAGGAGACAGCCACAGCAGCCCAGGCTCTGTTCTTCTCCAAAAGTCTTGATTTAATAAGCACAGATCAAAAGCCAATCTCCTCTGGGAGGGCATAACATTCATATGGCTCAGAGAAATTCATTGGTTTATCTAATTCATGTCATTCCCATATCTACATGTTCTGTCTATCGTCATTCCTGCTTGTCCTTTTTCTCCCCCTCCTCTTATGATAATCCTTACTGGGCAGATGCTTCTACTTAGCCTTTTGTTTTAGTTGCTGCCCTTTGCTACTCAGAGAATATGTTTAAGCCTCTCCTTGCTTCAAGACTTCAGTGCTTTAGAGAATTTAGAGCCCAGTTTGGGATCCAGAAGACAGCCCACTTGCCTTAGAGTGATTTGGAGGGTCTCCTCCCCCCACCTCCCTGTTCAAAAATCCAGATAGTAATGGCTATCATTGGAAATCAGACCATGGCTGTACATGGTTTTTGCTTGGAAGGAAAAGAAGAATCAGATGAAACATGCAGAAATTCCACCTTTTTTTATTCAGAGAATTCAGAATGCCAAATGTTAGGTAAACAAATGGAGGGTCTGTCTCTCTGGGCGTGCGCATGTGCATGTTCAATGCCTTTAATTGTTTTTGTTTAAAAAGGACATTGCTTCTTAGTCAAGGCTTAGTGTGTTGAAGGGATCAGTTCTTCCAAATTCAGGGTTTTTAGAATTGTTTTCATCCCTAAAATATTACATATCCCCAAAATGTGCCCCGAACAGTGCAGTCCTGAGGTCAAAATGAACATCTCCCAGGTAATCAAAAGGTGCCTGACACCGAACTAGTAGATTCCTATATAGGGGGGAAGGAGGGGAATATGTAGGATGGGTGAAGCACAGCTGTCCCTGCCGAGGTCCAGGTGGGCTTCTTGGCCTCTTTCCCTTTTGGGAAGGTATGGGATGGCTGAGACTGAGCCATGCTTGCAGGTACTCTAGTTGGGGCACCTGCAAACCTGACTCACATGCAGAGCTCCAGCTGGGGAGTCTGCAAGCATGGCTGCCACTGGGAATGACAGGAAGAACAGGGTCAAAAGAAGAAGACAGGACTTAAAGGAGCAGCTTGGATCCCTTCCTTTTTTGGATTCCTTAACTCAATTCCCCTTTCTGGGAATGTTGATATATTGAGTTTGTTTGTGTTGCACTCCAAACAACGCTTGGTGGACAGAAAGGGCCTCAAGTGAAAGAGAGAGATACGCAGCTGGCTCTTATCTTCCAGGAATCCCAAGGCCAGTATTATTATGATGAGGCTTAGAACAAAATATCTCCCTAGATTAATAGAGGCAGAGATAAGGGAGGTGGGTGAACAAAGACAGAAATTAAGCCTGTTTCAGCATGCTAATCAAAATGTGTCTGTAAGAGCATTTGCAGACAGCTTTTTGGCAGAGTGGGAAGGAGCAAATCCAATTGGCATCTTTGTTTATTATTGCTCCTGTTGGTTGCCATGCTCATGACCCTTTTCCAGACATCAGGGCATTGGATCTGCAATTTCTCTTCAGTCCTTGAGCTAAAGACAGGGAAATTAGATTGCAGTAAAGGGGAGGGAGCTGTGATCAAAGGGTTGCTTATTTGTCTTCCATTAAAGCAAATATATGGTTAACTGGCCATTTTCTTATAAGGAAAGTAAGCACAAGCATAAGAGAAATTGGAGAGAAGTAAGGCATTGACCATTCGCTGACAGTGAAACAAAGAAGGGGAAAGGAAAGGAAAGGAAAGGAAAGGAAAGGAAAGGAAAGGAAAGGAAAGGAAAGGAAAGGAAAGGAAAGGAAAGGAAAGGAAAGGAAAGGAAAGGAAAAATACAGGTAGCATTTATGACAATCATTCCATAATTAGGCACCTAGGATATACTTCTAAACAGAAACAACCATATCCTATAATGCCTGTTCATACATTGCTCTTGTTAGATAAAAAATTAATTATTCCTAATTAACTGGTCCTCTAAGTAACTGAGAGACAATGTATAATAATTTGCCCCCCTCCCAAATGCACATACTTGTTATCAAGAAAAGAACTGACAAGAAAGTGTGAGAATTCTATTTATCAGGGTTTGGGGAGGGCTGGGGAGCAAGATTTTAAAATATATTTATGTATCCCCAAAATAAACTTAAAATAAATTTATACTACTGCTGTCCAGATAAACCTGGTTTCACCACCGAAGTCATGAGAAAGGTGAATGAGATTGGTAGAAAAGAGAAGTCATTTTCATCATCTGAGTAAAGAAAGCATCAGTGAAAGAAATACAAGTGAAAGATGAGTGAAAAGGATGGAAATTACTTGCTTAAATTCTGCTCATTAGAATTCTTATTTGTGCGGTGCAAAGCTAGTAATGTTTAGTTTATAGAAGTCATATTGGATTCAGTAAGACTTATTCTCTTACAAGTCTGTTCAGGTTTGACGCCTTAGTAACCTTACTTGTGATTTTCTTTCCTTTGTAACAGGCATACTTTATGGTGTTTGGGCCAAGGGCAACACATTTAATTCTTTATTTGTAATTTTAGTGTAGCTTGCAATAGAGAATGTCAACAGTAAACCTCTTACATGTTGTTGCCAAGAAAATTGCATGGATATGTTGATGAAGTCTTCAGGATTTGAACTCTACTCAAAGGATATGAAATGTACTAGATCAAAAGGACCTATCTTACTTTCAACCAAATATCACCAAGGATTGATTCACACTTGTTTTTGATGGAAATGACGATATAAATGAAGCAGTCCTTCATAGATTCTTCATTACAAATAGAAGTTCTGAATCCCCACTTTATCCGTTCAGCTATGAGAAATGTTGAGTAATCAAGAGATTAAATCAAGTAATGCGCATTCTTCTGCATGAGCCTTTTGTTTATGATGTTTGAGGAACTAAAGTTCCTCTGAAATGCTCCAATTTGTAGAAGACTTGAAATGATTATAAAAAATCATGGAAAAAAATTATGAAAATTTGGATATTTTTAAACATTTTTTCTCCTGACATGTTAGTATACAAAGTTATGTAATTATTTATTCCTCATGCCTATTATATAAAATTATATGACCATCAATGACAGATGCCCATGGTTAATGTTAAGGGAATGAATGGAGTCATAACAGGAGTTTTAGTGTACACTAGACCACTTTCATACGATAGCAACAAGGTTTCATTCAACAAGGAAAAAGAGAACATTTCTATTTTAACCTGCTGAAGAACAAATTTTGCACCTAATTTTTTCTTGATTTATTTTATCCTAATACTTTCATTGATTCCCTACTCTTTGAAAAAAAGAAGTTGCCTCCATATGCAGTAAAGTTAAATATGTATGTATGTATGTATGTATGTATGAACCAAGTTCCCATTATCTGCCCATCTAGTCATATTTATATTTTATTTTTTTTTCAAGTTGCATGTGGAGTTCTCTCATTTTATCCTCTCATAGGAATAAACCTGTGGTCCCTGGAATTATAGGATGCATTAGATTCCTTTCTGCAAAGCAGCAGGGAGAGGCATTAATCTGGAGAAAGGAATTTAATATCTGACTCTGCTTCCTGTCTCCCCACTAGCCTTCAAAGCTATTTTTTAAGAGGCTGGGAAATCTGATGGATCCTAAGTCCCCTCCCCAACCTGAAGCTCAGAGGGCACTTCAAGTATGTCAGGATGATGAGAAACTGTGGTGCTGCCTGACAGAAGGCACCTAGCACTAGCAATTAAATGCACTTTAAAAAAAAACTCCTTAACAAATCTTCTCTGGAAAGAAAAACGGTGGAAGAAAGTGGGAAAAGACAATAGATTTATAAACATGGACATCATTATCTGAGCTCCTCCTAAAATTACGTGCATGAGGCTAGGTGATTGTGCCATAAAGTTTCCTCTGGAAATACCTCAGCTATTATGAAAATGAAGCATTGATTCTTTAGCAGGCAAGGAATTCATCATCCTGTTAAAAACTGCAGAACTTGGCTGGGGCTAGATAAGATAATTGGTGGTCTCAGTCTGCTAAGATGACCTAGAAATAGCAACTATTCTTAGGCAGTGGAACAAGGAAGTTTGGCTCAGACCAACTGTAGGTGTTAGTGTGTGTATGTGCACGTGTGTATACACACACACACACACACACAAGTAAGTGGCTGCCTTCTTAAGCCATTAATGGCTTAAAGTGAGACTTCCACTGTAAAGCAAATTACACTGATGGAAATACTCAAATTTGCAGCAACTGGGTATCTGTTGAACAACATCTCCGCCTTATTCTATAGTTTAATACATTTGTAAAGTTTCTGTTATCTGCAGAAACTCTGTTTAATAGATTAAAATGGCCAGAGGAAAGCTCAAGCTCATCCTAAACTGAGCAAGACATCGTTGACAAATAGTGAGCAATGTGCTATGCCCTTTTCTTTCTTTAGACTTAAAAAAAAAAAAATCTCCATTGAAGAAGGCAAAATCTTGGTGGAGGTCCTTAATATCTCTACCAAGTGGTTAATACCAGAATGATCCAGCAGAGGGTAGGCTTTCACAAGAAAATTCCTGGGGGGGAAAAATATATATATATATATATATATATATATATATATATATATATATATATATATATATATGAGCCCAAAGCCTGATTAGCTGAACAGAATCACTCTTACTTTCTCTGAAGCTGAAATAAAGTCAGGAGCAACTTTGGAGGCTACTGCTGTAAGTAGCTCCTATGGAGGGGGCTGCAGGATTTGAGGGCAGCTAGAAACAGCAAAGACTTTTCAAATATTATTTAAAGATAACACTGGCCTGGGAAAATGCCCAGGTTTAGAATACCATCTTTTCTGGATGAACTGATAATCCAAGGAGGGATTAAAAGGACTTTATTTTACCAGTTTGCCTAGTACCTCATACAACTTCTTGATGAATGTAGCGTGCGGGCATGTTGTAGCTGTTGCTGAATAAGAAAACAAATCAAAATGTTTTCAAAACCTAAGGGATGGAAATGCAGCAACCCTATATGCAACCATCACATCTGCATGTCTCTATCAGTCACTATTATGCCAAATGTTCTCCCCATTCAGCAGTCATCCATCAACTCCATCCACTGAAGGACAAAATACTGCATCTGAAAGATCCTGTCTGACACAGGCTAGTTTAAGGAGAATCCGATTGTTTCTTCCAGCTAGAATAAACTAGTGACACTTTCTTGATTCTACCTAAATACGAGTAATTCCAAAGCCACCTAATGACTAAGCTGCATAATAATATTATCCATACAGTATGGTTTCTGGGCTTCTTCTGGGCTTACCTGATACAGCAGAGAGACTTCCGACTACAGATGGGACTAGGATCAGAGCAAAAGTGACATCTTCTCCCATCCAGCCAAATCAAATTGCAGAGTACTCTGTCATTCAAATTACTTTGGCACAAGAGGAAGAAAATCATCTGTCTCTCTCTCTCTTGTCTAATGAATCACTTGCTATTTTTCCATGACAGCCAAAACCTGATGAGACACCCACCTCACTCCGTTTAATGGAAGGGCTGGCCCTGCATATGGCTGAATTCTGTCCCCAGGTGTGCTTGTGTACTAAGCACACAAGTATATTCAGTGCTTAGATCACAGAAAGAAACCTGGGCTAGCACACTTCCATATTAGCGTGTGTGTGTATATATATCTCTCTGTGAAATAATATATTTATATATAAAAATAATCTCACTTAATTTCTATGTGAGATTATTTTTATGGGCAAGAAAATGTCTTGCGTACATACATGCATACATCTCCATCATGCAATTCCATTTTGGGATAAGCAGTTTTATGCAAACCAGAGAAAAGGAGATAAGTAAATATAACTAGAGGCAGGAGATAAGAGAAAAGAAAAGGAAATTTAATGAAATCTAATATATATCAACACAATACCTTTCCATGTCTTTCTCTCCATGTGAGCTATTCATGCTTTCACCGTGTCCACATTCTGTTTCATACATTTCAATTCTAATTCTTTAAACATCCCAATTCTATCTTTTTGAGGATCTCATCAAGTCCATTCAACCAGGACTTTCTCAGTTTCCCCTTTTCTCTTGACCTATTCACTTTTCTTTGATATTTGTTTTGTGATTCAATCTTCATTTCATTTCTTTTATATGACTAGACCTCCTCAATATTTTTCTTTTGTATCTGTCACTCACTTGTGTATTCAATCCACATTCACTCAGCATCCATACATTCTTCACCCTATCTTTTATTGTTTTGTCACACATGCTTATGGAACCCATTTCCACTATATTCAATTTGCTGTTATGTTCCTTCTAATATACTCAGCTCACAATTCTATTGGATCCAATTATGTTTTTTTGAGGACTGCCTCTCTCAAGGAGGCATTCACACCACATGGATCCAACTACAAGCCATCTCCTGGGAAGCCCTGACCAACCAGGAGGGGCATGAATCTAAAACAGGTGGTCACCCTTACAGTTTGACCTGTCTACTTCCTACCAAAGAATGACTTAATAATCTTAAATAAAGCCAATGGCTAGGAATCTGTGGACTCATTAAGTGAAGTACTCATGTTTTGCCACAAGGAAATCCTTAAAAAGGCTCTTACCTGTGCTTGGTTGTGTTTGCTCCTTGTCTTCTGCCAATGTTGCTCTAGGTGTCTTTGCTGCCATTTCTTCTTCCAGAGCTTCTCCAAAAATCAAGGGGCTCTCCAAGATCCATGAGCAGTTGGGGTCTGCACAGGTGCAATTCACTCCAAAGTCTCCATTGCCACTCAACCCAACCAGGAGCTGACATCTCAATTGAAATACACCAGAACTTCAGGGAACAACACTAAGCTCCCTGTGAAACCCTAATGGGTCTATCAGGCACCTGAGGTGGACTGATCAAACAGGTCCTTCCTCCTTTTGGCAGAGGTTAGCAAAAGAGAAATCCAAGACTAACAGGAAGTGATCTGTCCATGACAAGGGGCTAATAGTAACATTACCCAATTCCAGATCACATTGGCACTGCCTGAGATAAAAACTAGAAGTAGCATGTGGTTTTCAGTTAGAATCTGAGATGTGAGGAGAAGGTCTCCTTCCCTGCAGTGAAAGAAGGGGGGTTTCCTGCCGCTTGTGATATCCTTGGATAAATCAGGTAAAGAATTGGGGAGGAAAGTAAATGAGGATGGTGGGTAGAAGGAATTGATTATTTCTGTTGTCTGTAGTGAGAATGCTGGAATAACTGAGGGGAATTGAGGGTTTCTGCCAGATGGATGTGTATTGTAATTGCAAGTTAGATCTTATTAGGGGGTTGTTGTTATCTGACACTAATGTAGTGGGGTGGAAGAAGAGAGCTAGGCAGCCCAGGGGGATGGAGATGACAGGGAGGATAGTGGTTATGACAGGAAGAGGGAAGTATGATGGGAGATGGGAGGAAGAGAGGTTGAATATCTGGTACTAATCTCTAGTTCCAGCCCCTTATCTCAACTCATAAGCCAGGCATCCAAATCACTGGGTGTGCTGGTTTCTGGTTAATGGTTCTGAACACTAGGTATATCTGTAATAAGTTTAACTTGTCCATGATTTAATTGTGTATAAGAGATCAGATCTGGTGTGCATTATTGAGACCTGGCTGGATGAGGTGTAGGGAGTCCCCCTTATGGAGATCTGTCCAGTCAGGTTTCATATAATACATCAGTCCTGATTTCAGGGTAAGGGAGATGGACTGACAATTGTTTATCAGGAGACCCTGGCCATTGCAAGGCCATTCTTCTGCAGGTGGCTGCATGTGAGTTGTCTGATCACACTGCAGTAGATTTGCCCAGAGTGTTAGTGCTGGGCAATGCTAATCTCCCTTCTCTGAGGTCTGAGATGGCTTGAGAATTCATGGCCACAAAACAATCATGGATTTCCCCAGGTTGTCATTGGTCCAACTCATGTAGCTGACCACCCACTAGATCTGGCCTTTATTTCAGAGCAGTTGAGACAAGAGCTAGTACTGGGAGATTTTTCTATCACTCACTTATTGTGGACATCATGTCAGCAGGGTTAACTGGAACCACTAACCTTTGCAGATAGGAAGGGCCAATTATGATGGCCTGCCCCAGATTTTGATGGACCTGGAGGATTTCCAGACAACACTTGGGAAATTTCTTAGATATCAGGAGGGCAGTTCTATTGAATGGCTTGTCTGGAATATGGGAGTGACTAGGGCACTAGATAGAATTGAGCAGTCTCTTACTGCTTGTCAATCTTAAACAGCTTCTTGGTTCTCTGAGGTGCCTGTAGTGAAACTGGTAGAAAACGAGAAATGTTTATAACTGGACATGTATAGGAGCTCAAATTAGAGCTCTTATCATCTATGATGATAAAGGTGGCAATGTGGGAGTACTTCTTGTCCTCACTGAATTTGCAGAAATCAGCCAGATGTACTATTTAGAGTGCCCCAAACCCTTCTTGGCCAGAAGACCCCATTAATATAAGTTCTAATTGTCTGGCCAAACATTTTATGGTTAAAATAACTCATATTAGTTCTGAATAAGACATTGGGTAGACAGAATCCAAAGAGGTGACAGAAGTGACATCTTGCAGTATTATTTGGGAGGTTTCTGAGCCTGTAGATCTCAAGAAGTAGACATACATAGACTGGACCCCTAACCCATCTGGCTAACTAGAGTAATCATGAAGGGGATTGGAAACTGGATACAGGCAGTAGTCAGTGCTTCTCCAGCAAGTTATGTTCTGCCCTCCACTTAAGAAGCCAGCCTTGGATCCACTTTTAATAGACAGATAATGGGTCATATCCAAGATTCTTGAGATAGCAGTGAAGAGACAAATACAAACAGCTTTGAAGGATACAGATTATCTGGATTTATGGCAACCTGAATTCAGGCCTTGGCATGGGATGAAAACCACATAGTTTGCTTCCATGGATTATTTGTGATAGGACTTGGATCATGGGAGCATAAACATCCTTAACGGCCTTCAGTGCTGCAGCCTAAACCACAGTATCCTGCAAAGTTTAGGAACTGAAGGCACTGTTTCACAGTAGTTTCATTTCTACCTGAGTGGATGGGTCCAGTTGGTGGTGGCAGGTGGAGGAGAGGTCAGTCCCTTGGACACTCCATTACAATGGGCTTGGTCCTTTCTTCAATGCTATTTAACATTTACACGAAGCTGCTGGGAGAATACCACTTCAGGCCAGGAGAGGCTTTACCCAGCTTGTCTGGTCTGCCAGTTGTGTCCTGACCTGGAACAGGATGCACTGAGGATGGTCACACATGTCTTGTCATCTTCCAACTGGATTACTGAAATTCACTTTATATGGTTCTGCTCTTGAAGACTACCTGGAAACTTCCAAATTGGTCTAAATTGCAGCAGCCCTTGTACTACTGCATTAACAAAATTCAGCATTACTGCAGGAGTTCCATTGGTTACCAGTGTTCCTCGATGCAATTCAAGATGCTGATCACTGCCTATAAAGCCCTATATAGTCTGCATTCTTAAGAGATTGCCTTCCTAGGTAGATTCTGCCAGCCAAATATGGATAACCAGGGAGAACATAATGAAATTCTCTTCTTACTGTGACATGTGATGAGAGGGGGAAGACAGCAAGTATTTTCTAAGGGGAGAACCCCTCCTTCAGAACAAGCCACCCAGAGTCACTTGAATTGAGATAGGCAGCTATAGGAATTGGATAAATAAATGAATAAAAATAAATAAACCTGCACCTTAAGGTCTTCTACTCCCATGGTATTCCCTAAGGTCTTCTACTCTCATAGTATTCCAATACTATCTGTTCCAAAAGGTAGTAAGGCCCTTTTTCAGAGGGCCTTTAGGAACTGATTGTATGAAGTTCTTGGTGCCAGAATCAGTTACCAGTGTTTTATGTCATGTTATATATTAATTTTGTTTATGATGTTTTAGACTTAAATATCTATCACATAGAATCCCTAGAACTGAAGTAGTCACAATACAATATATACATTCAGGAGTTGGGGGGTTAAGAAATGGGAGGGATTTCTATGGGTGGGTGCTTGTTATTTTGCTGCTGGGATCTATTTGGAATTGAGCTACTGATTTTTGGTGATTTGCCCCTGAATTTTGGCAGTATAATTCTGAAAGGTCTTGGGCCTACAGAAAGGGAGTTGGGAGCATGTTACAGAGTTCTGTTTTTCACTTATCACATTTGTATCCTCTCCTTCTCCAAGAAAATGAAGGTAGTGCAAACACCAAAGACATTTCTTATCTTCACAACAACCCCGTGGCAGGAGCTGGCTGGATGATTAGCATCTGCCATAGCAGAAGGGAAGTTTGGTCAACAATTTAGACATCCCCATCTCACAGGGTGTTATAGTGTTAACAATGTTGGATCTAAATACCTTCAATCATATTTGTTTGTGCCCATAGCATCAGTGGATTCACCTAATTCATCTTACAGGGCTGCTTTGAGGATATGGCACATCCTTCTGAACTTCTTTGAATAAGATGATGATGATGATGACAACGACAATGGTGATGATGATGATGATGATGATAAGGGTTTGAAAATGATGATAATGTACAGATCAGTTACAGCCATTTGGCTGTGTGAGCGTTCTAGAAGAGCACCTTTTTAAGGAAAAAAATGTAAGCTTTTTGCTAAAATGACAGAAGTCCTAAAAAGACTCACAGCAAATATCACTTGAAAGTCTCAAGGATTAAAATGCTAAGAGGAATGGTCAAGAAAACAAGGGAGATACATTCTTTTGCTTTTGTCTCAGAAGGAAAGAATTAACTCTTATTTATTAATATTTTTGACTAATAAATAACAGCTCAGTGTTATCCTCACAGCAATTCTGGGAGATGAATTAGGCTGACATAAAGGAATTAAACTTGTTACCCTGTAAGTATCATAGCTGAGTGAAGACTTGAATGCCAGTATTCCTGGTTCTATTTGAGTTGCCCATACTTGTTCTCCTGTTTGAGTGTTGCAGATGTGTAATATATCTCCAATGTCTTCTTCCTTCCTTCCTTCCCTTTCTGCAGACTCCACATATAATTTGTCTTCTCAGCCTGAACTGTTAAGGATGGCCAACTTCACCAATGGCAATTTCACCAAGGAAGGCACCACTAAGTATAAAATCGTGGAGTTAGTTTTCATAGCCACCGTAACTGGGTCACTTAGTCTTGTCACTGTGGTTGGAAATATCTTAGTCATGCTGTCCATCAAGGTGAACCGCCAACTTCAGACTGTCAACAACTATTTCCTCTTTAGCTTGGCCTGTGCTGACCTGATAATTGGCATCTTCTCAATGAATCTCTACACAGTCTATATTGTCAAGGGCTATTGGCCACTTGGGGCTGTAGTGTGTGACCTCTGGCTGGCTCTGGACTATGTAGTGAGTAATGCCTCTGTCATGAACCTACTCATCATCAGTTTTGACCGCTATTTCTGCGTTACCAAACCACTGACCTATCCAGCTAGGCGGACAACCAAAATGGCAGGATTGATGATTGCAGTCGCTTGGATATTATCCTTTATCCTCTGGGCACCTGCCATATTATTTTGGCAGTTCATTGTTGGAAAGAGGACAGTGCCAGAAGGACAGTGCTACATTCAGTTCCTCTCCAACCCAGCTGTGACCTTTGGCACAGCCATTGCTGCTTTCTACCTCCCAGTGGTTATCATGACTGTGCTGTACATCCACATCTCATTGGCCAGCCGGAGCCGTGTGAGAAGGCACAAACCCGAGAGCAAGAAGGAGAAGCAGACTAAGCCACTCAGCTTTCTGAAAAGCCCTCTAGTCAAGCAGAACAACAACAATTCTCACAAGAAAGTGGTGGAGGTGAAGGAGGAAGCAAAAAATGGGAAAGTAGAAGAGCAGCCCTTGCAACCATCTGAAACTACTGGCCATCAAGAGGAGAAAGAAACCTCCAATGAATCCAGCACGGTAAGCATCACCCAGACCAATAAGGAGAAACAGGGGCTGGAAATTGTACCAGCTGATACAGGCGAGAGCCCTGCCCATCCACGGATCCACCCTGCCTCTAAGTGGTCCAAAATTAAGATAGTCACTAAACAAACTGGGACTGAATGTGTCACTGCCATTGAGATTGTCCCGGACAAAGAAGCCCGTTCCACCCCAATTCCCTTGTCAAACAGCCGTCCAGTTAACGTTGCCAGGAAGTTTGCTAGCATTGCCAGAAGTCAGGTTAGGAAGAAGCGACAAATGGCAGCTCGAGAAAAGAAAGTCACCAGAACCATTTTTGCCATCTTGTTAGCTTTCATTTTGACATGGACACCTTACAATGTGATGGTTCTCATTAATACTTTCTGCAGTTGTGTTCCTGACACAGTCTGGTCTATTGGGTACTGGTTGTGCTATGTCAACAGCACCATTAACCCAGCTTGTTATGCCCTTTGCAATGCTACCTTCAAGAAAACCTTTAAGCATCTTCTTATGTGTCAGTACAGGAACATTGGTACTGCAAGATAATCTGGATTTGGGGCAGTGCTCAACAATGGGGTTGTGTGTGGAGATTTGTTATTCTCCAACCAGATAAATGTACTATTCTTAATTGTACCATTACCTACTGGATGGAGCCTTTCACCAAATGCAGAACAAGAACTAGTGAAAACATACACTTTTCATCATACTTGGCTCTTGAATATTCACCAAGAAATAGGTAGGCCTTCCACACAGATGACCCTCTTGACTGTGCTTCTTCAGAAAACAAAGAAGGGGGATTAGATGTGGCAAAGTGCTGCAGTTTCACCGGACCAACATAACAGACCCCACTCTTTGCCCCACTGCTCTTGAAATACTGGTAGACTTTCATGACCTTTTAATTTCTCTCTGACTAAACTAAGAGGCCTCTGTTGGTGGCTAGATGGTACTTCAGAAAGAAATGCAACAAAAAAGATCCTTCTTTCCTTGGATGCACTGCTGGCTTTATACTTGTGTGCACATTTGAGAGAGAAAGAGCAGCAAGGGACAGCAGGGTTAATTAATTAATAAACAGTGAAAATGAAAACAAAAATATACTATCTCAGCACCAGTCATCAAGCTGGCAGTAGATTCTGCTTGGCATCTGAAACTGGCCATGCTTAGATAGGTCAAGATGTACCAATTCCATTTGTAGATTCTAGGACTTTGTCTAGTTGAAATTCCAGTGTCCCGGGTGCAAGGGACTTGTTCCTCTCAGGGAATATACCAGCTGCTGGATAGACCTGTCTGCTTCATAGGCTCCTCAAGGACCTTACCGAACTTGCCTCAACTCCATTTCTTCATGGGGAAAACAGGTGGTTGAATAGAGAGACTCCTTTCAGAATAGGTAGAATGCCACCTCAGCTTGTTTTGAAAAAACAAAAAACACAGATATCACACAAATACCCACAGTCAGTTCTACAACATTTTGGATCATGTGCCAAAGGAATGCTTGTCTAAAGTTATTAATCTCAAAGGTAAGCATGGTGTCCTTGAGGCAGTGGGCACTTGACCGGCAACTCCAAGAAGAACAACAAACAAAGCAACCATGATGGTGGAAGAAGATCTCTACACTGGCAAGTCTTTCTAAGAGAGTCTTTAAAACCCCTCATTTTTGTTGCTTTTAAAATTATATCACCATGCATACCAAGTCCCCTTGCTCCACACATACTTGCTTAAGGATAATTTCTTTTATGTACTTACTTTTTTTTTTATTCTGATAGTAGGTTCTTAAGCAGGCTGGGGGGAGGAAAACTATGAGAGGCCACCCCACTTGCTTCCGCACTAAGTATCTGAGGGCATACTAAGAAGATACTCATGAGCTTTGTAAATGAGCCTTCCTTTTAGTCAGTGTCGTCATAGAGCCCTCAGCATGTGGGTTCCAGTGTACATATACAGCCTAAATCCCAGAATACTCATGTTCAGTGTAGACCAAGTGTTGCTCAGTGTCTCTGGCACCTTCAGGAACATATCAGAGCAGAGTATAATCAGTGGTCCAACGTTTCCTGGATTGGTGGGGGTGACCACGTCTATAGATCTCTCTATCTTATGGCTAAGGGATCTCAATTTAAGAGATGCCGTTACATTTGGCCAAAGGCTCCTGCTTCATGTGGCTGTAGGGGCAGCTATGCTGCCACTGCCTTTTGAATAATTTGCATAATGTTGCCCAAAATGCCTTGCAGTGTTTTTTTAAAAAATTAATTTATTAATTTATTTGTTACGACTACAGTGGGAACCACTTAAATAAAGTAATTGAACTAAATATAGCACATCTTTTGGTCAATCATTTTTCAGCTAGTTGCACATACTCTTCTCCACAGAGAATAATTTTAAGTATATTAGGGGTTAAACTTGAAATTCTACTCTAGAAGATTTTGTGAATTAAGAGGTTCCATGAAAAAACACAAGATGAACTAGTTAGCCATCTTAGGGAGTGTTCCCCAATCTAGTGGCCATCTTAGGGAGTGTCCCCCAATCTAGTGGCCATCTTAGGGAGTGTCCCCCAATCTAGTGGCCCTTTTAGGGAGTGTTCCCCAATCTAGTGGCCTCTGGATTCTCAGCCCATTCAATGCATTGCAAGAGGACCAAATTGGGATAGTCTGATTTAGGATATTTTGAATAACTGTTAGGATGATATAACAGATCTTTTGTAAACTTGGTCACATTTTTAATAAGTTGTAAAGCTCTATACCATGTAAAATAAAGTTATGGTAATCTAGAATAAGAAATAGTTATTGGTTAAGATGGTTAAAGATTACTTGCTCAGATTTAACATATCCTGAAATACAGTTTTGGAACTAGAATGACCAATGGGAAATTAAGAGTGCACAGTCATATAGCTGTATTCCCACAATAAACTAAGACAATTTGGCAGGTGTAGCATGTCACTGGAATCTGAACTGTAGATTAAATTGTGGTTAAGGGGTACATTAACCACAATTTTAACAATGTTTTGTTAACCTTCTCTCCTGTTTTCTGGACCTAGACATCAAGATTAATTGCTTGTAAATTTTTCTTTGGGCCTCCACACTAACAACAGATGGCTAGAATGGTTGCAAAATGGGACTGCTCGACCTGTGTCCACATATTTAACAAAACAGTTAAAGCAAAAGTATCAGCTGGTCAGACACTGTCCAGGTAGTTGTGATACCTTTTATACCCTACCTTTCTATACTATTGAGTGCCTTCAAAATGTCTGCTAACCAACAAAGCAGAAAAGGTCCATATTTACCACTAATCAACACTTATCATGTTGTGTGGTAATGCTTATATCTTTGCTGTGGTTAAGTCTGAACTACAGGATTGGTGGTGAGCGTTGGTAGCATTGTTGGTAGCGTGGTACCCCACCACCAATCCTGCAGTTCAGACTTGCTGCAGTTCTGTGGAGTGTGCATGTAGCTTACTTTTTCATCAGTGGAATCTGTTGACTCATCCCAACTTTCTGTTTCTGTGTTGTCCACTACCCCACCACCAATCCTATCATGCCAGCTTCTTCCCACTTACTTGATCTAGAGACCAAAGATAGTCCTATGATGAGGCAAAGTGAGGTGGCCATTTTGAGTGGCAGATGGAGGGGGCAACAGTAGCAGACTCAGGCATTTACCAACTTTTATGCATGAAATGGGTTGAGGATGTCATTTGGACCTTGCCCCAGAGTGCATTTCTTCAGTCAAGCTTTAAGGGTAGTGCAGGGCTCTTTCTGAAGACCACTCTTATTCCCTGATGTCTGCTGTCATATGCTATGGGAATGTCCCCAAAGCCCTTGGATATGTAATTTTCCCAGGCTCCTGAATCACTTATATAACATCAAGCATCTTGGAAAAAATATGCCACAGAAGCTGAAACTTAGATGGTGGAAAACCAGAAGGAAACCCTTACTGCAGTTTGGATTTTTGCAATGTAGACCAGAGAACTCATTCTACTATAGTTCCTCAGGATGACTCAAATGTGATAAATTGCTGAGGTTCATATTTTGCAGCAGGAAATTGCTAATTATGTCAACTGCTCCCAGTCTTTGGAATTCCCTGCCAAGAGATATCAGGCCAGCTCCTTTTTTTATTTGTCTTCTGGCAGGGAACAACATATTAACAACTTCAGAATAGTAATGGTATGGTGGACAGACTGCTGAGTTGTGTTTTGAAGACTTGAACAATGTCTTGAAGCAAGTTTTTTTTTAAAGTAGTATTTTAACTAAAGTACAATTTAACAAGGATTTTTACAAGGGTTGGATTTTTGTTTATTTAAAAACTCTATTTTTAACTGCCTCAAGCACCATTCTTTAATGGAAAAGAAGGTTATCATTCAGATGAGTAAACAAACAATCAGGCGTATGGGATGAATCCTAAATGCTGAACAAGGACATAACAAGATATAATCACATAGTTAAATGCTTTGCCATCTGGAACAAAAATTTCCCCTCTTGACCCCCAGGTGGTTGCCTTAGCATTCTGCTTCCTGGGAAAGACACCCGTAAGAGAAGAAGTAATGGGCTTAATAAATGCATCCTTTGAGGTTGTTTTTCTGTTATTTAAAAGTGAGGAAAATCAATAGCCCCGCAGACTTTTATTATTCTGATGCTAGGTCTGGGAGGTCAAACTGTTGCATCTGGAATGCCCCTGGAGGACTCAATTGAAAGGTCACTTTAATCAAGGGCTTGGGGTATTGCCAAACAGTGATAACTACACAGCCAATGAATGGATTTTCTTTCCTGGGCCAACAGGGACTCCTGATGGATGAAGCAATAAAGAACAGAACGGCAGCAAGCTTTTGTGGTGTCCTGTAATCATGCTCTGAAATCCTAGAGCTATATGTTAAGTGTACATGTGAAAATGTACAGCATTAAAACAAGAAACACGTTTGCAGAGAAAGAGATCTCAGTATATTCCTTGCCTTAAAGTGGGGATAGGTTGAAGCTGCCAGTTGAGTTGAAGAAGGTTTGTGGCTCCACAGCATTCAAAATTGTTAGTTTCTTAATACAATTTGGGATTATTGCAAAAATAAGGAAGCCCTGCTTGATGCCAGCAATGTACTTGCATTGGCATCAGATAGCTCTTCAAGCATTAAAATGTTCACAAAATGTTTCCCATAAATTTAAACGCAAAGTGCCAGGCCTTGCATCAACAGAACCTTATTGAAAGCCTCATTTCCTATTTTTCACATTTGTCATCTAAAAGGTATGTTTTTTTCTTTACAACTTTCATATGCTATATAACAAAGTTCTCAAGCTGATTTGCAATTACATAAGGCCCTCTATTTGATGAGGAAACTGGAATGGGACTTCTGAAGATCCTAATGTTTGGAAAAATACATACAGAAGAAAATGTTCTTTCAACTAACCTGGTTCAAAGCTATTTGTAGCTTTAAGGAACTTCAAACCAACTTATCAAACAGGACTCAGAAGCAGATCACCTGAGCACCTGGGGAAACATTAGCAAAATAAGGTTGAAATGACCAGTTCTCAATGTCATAGTGACCCTGTTTTGGATTAACTACTGCATCTGAACTGAATTTAAAGGCACTTTTATCCACAGTCCATCGCCACAGTACAAGTTGAAGAGCATGTAGGCATGGTCGAGCTATTTTCATCCAGGTAAGATTGTAGTGAGCATATTAACCAATGCTAATAGAAGATGTTTGGAATGGCAAAGATTCAACCTTCTAAGGAAAGTGTTGGCTTAATGAGTAAACCTCATCTTTCAATGGTACTGTACTCCAACTAAGACAAAATGGAAACATTTGCCTTGGTAGAGGAACTGTCAGCCAACAATATTTCCATTTTGTCTGGACTAACGCAGGATCCTCAGTAACATACTGCATCTTCCAACTACTGCTGTCCTGAAATAATAGTACAGAGGATAGACTTTTCATCACCTTAATGATGACTGGGTGATTCTAGAAGGTGTTTTAAATCACAGGTAGGGATCTTACAAGAGCTTTAGGCACATCTGTAGAAAGGATCTGTGCCATTTCTGATCCAACTTGGAATTTATCTGATTGCATAATGTTGGCTGGTTTTGATTGCTGAGTTGATTTGTTTTCCTGGTTCTCTTATGGTTGATTTGAAACCAGAGCACAGCAGGAGTTTTCTCAGATGCACTGCAGTTCTGTGGAGCTCGCGTGTGGCTCACTTTTTCATTGGTGGGATCTGTTGACTCATACCAACTCTCTGTGTCTGCGTTGTCTGCACCCTTCAGCTATAGAGGCTCAGTAGCCTGGAGGTTGTCTGTATTATTTAGGACTTATCGCTCATTCTTGCCCGCACATGATTGCAGAACATTCAATATGCTTCAAATTTCCCTTTTGAGGCTTTTAAATGAAGCAGAGGGGTGGGGGCAAGATGACTTGGCTGTTTCTTTTTTTAAAACAAACCTTCTCTTACATACCATTCCATTTTAACTATTTAGGAGGAAGAATGCTAACCATTTTTAATTTCCTTTTTGGACAGAGCAGAGGTGAGGGGAGTTTTGTTAAACTGGGATCCAAAGCATCACAAAGGGTGGGGCATCTACTGACAATATTCTGTGTGTTCTTCTGTTGATGACTAACGGGGAACACTGTCTAGCTTGTGGTGACTGCCACACATGTTCAGCATTTCAGGTCTGCAGATGTGGATGCCAACATCAAATTGCTTTGTAAAATAAATATGTAGAAGTATCTTAACTTGTTTCTGCCATTTACTCACACACTGGTTCTTTCTTTTGTTCGTGGATACTAAAAGAAAGCAATCAAATGAAATGAAACAAATACAGAAAGAATAATTCCAGAGGACAAACATCTTGGGGATTCCAGAACCTTATTTAATACAAAATATGGCTTGAATGGATGACAAGCATACCGAGTGAAGATGTTCGTGCTGATAGCATTTCAAGATCATGATGCAGAGAGGTCCAGCAGTACCTCAGAGGAAACTGCTCTTACTTTGTTATTGTATTAAATGTTCAGCATAACCTGGAGGCCATTCACTTTTTGGGGCTGAAGAGGAGTTCTGATTTTGAAGAGTTAGAAAAGGTCACTGCACACATACAGTGCACAGGCATAGTATCTGCACTGCAAAAATATGGAATTTTCTATGTTCACACCCTGAGCAGGCATGCCGTCTTTTACAGTCTATGAACAAAATGGGTGATGCTTAGGTTTTCGAAACAAACTTGCTGTCACAAGAAGCTTTCCCATTTTTTTTTTTAATTCAACTAGAGACATGAAACTCTGTAGAACCAAGGAAAGAAAAACTTTGCAAAAGAGAGAAGAGGGGAACAGCAGGCTGCGCATGATCATTTCCTGGGATTAGAAGGCTGCTCCAGTGTGTCTCACTTGGCAAACTAAAGAAATGAGTCTGGTATGGTGTCCTGATCTACTTTCAGCGGAGCCAGATTTTGCTTGGCACCTGGCCTGTGGCAGAGTTCCTGAAGGAGCTCTTTTGGGAAACCAGGATAGTTACGTATTGCCCCTTTAGAGAATGTCCCCTGCCCCTGAGTCTGCTTCCAATCATCCTGTAACATTTCTAATCCTGGTCTGGTCTGGTCGCAATTATGCTGGATTAACTCAGGAATTCTAGGGAGTTCAAGAGGGTGGGGAGAGAATTTTGTTTCTCCAGGTGGAAAAGGAGGAGTAGGGATAGGTGGCAAGGCATACAAAAGCCCCTTGGAGACCCTCTTTTGTCAAGAGAGAAAGCTGGGCAGCATGCAAGCATACCCAACCAAGTACAGGTCTTTCACCAGTCTCGGCAGAATCACCAGTTTAAATTACTCCAAGAGGTGAGAAGTGAAAAAGCACTGAAAGCAATTTCTCAAGCTAAGCTTTCACTGAAAGCAAGGTCCAAGGACTAGGCACATGAAGAGAAAAGCATGCCAGTTCCAAAGGCCAAAATAATTATAACAATAGTATCTCGATGTTGTATGTTCTCAGGATTATCCAACAGAATTTCAAGCCTTAGAC
Source organism: Liasis olivaceus (assembly GCA_030867105.1). Lineage (NCBI taxonomy): Eukaryota > Metazoa > Chordata > Lepidosauria > Squamata > Pythonidae > Liasis > Liasis olivaceus. Next base: position 70,451,979 of record CM061349.1, read on the forward strand.
TAGCTTTCTTCAACCTGCTGCCCTCCAGATAGGTTGGGACTCTAGAATTCTGGAAATTGCCATCTCAACATTTTCTGGAGGTAGAAGAGGGCTGTTGGTAGGATATATGGTCCTGTGTATCAGTCAAGCATACAGACACAGACTCCCATGTTTATTAGGGATTTGACTCAGTGGGGGCAAAAAAACAGCACCTATCCTCCAGTCAAAGGAAACAGGATTCAAGGCTTTGGCACCTGAAGGGAGCAATGCCACACTTTCCTCTTCCAGCAGCCCTCAGCAATAAAAATACCATCAGAGTAAATTAAACAACTAATACTTTGCTACCCCTTTGTTACATTCAACATCAGCTGCTCCTGAGGATAGCTGCTTCAGCCTGTATTTGCACTATAAGTTCACTGTAATGAAAAGTGAACCTCTTTTCAAGGAATACGAAGAAGCTTATTTGTCCCCCCCCCCCCCCCCCCCCATGTAGAACAACACAGAGCTGGAGTCAAATATTTCCCCTAAATCAGTTTTATTTTTGGCTTCTGTGCAAAAAGGAACAGAATACTATAAAGGCTACCAGTGAATGTGTATGCATGTGCGTGTGCGTGTGCATACACCCACATATGAAATTACTTTTAGAAAGAAGGCAGCAAAAACCTCATTAAGTATTTGCCAACTTTCTCCTCTCTTCCTGATTGACAGTAGGAACAAGAAAATGTCCTTGGTCAGGAATGGGCTGAAGGAATCCAGGGAGCAGCTGGTAATATATAAGTGGCATTTTCACCACGGCTTTCTTCAATGGTTGTGGTCCAGTGGCAGAGCTTAAAGTGTGCAGTGCCAACCTTGGGCATAATTAGCCCCAAACCCATCAGCACCAATCAAGAGCAACAACTCTTATTAGAATGGGGAGGGGAGCTGGGTTCTCCCAATGATGCCTCCCACCTCAGTGTGGCAAATGGGCAAGGATATTGTAAGATGTATTTCAACAACATCTCCATCCCTGCTTAATCATGAAAGTAGGCACTTCATTCTATCAGGAATAAGGGAATTAGTACCTAAAACAGAAAAACAAAATGTATAGAAAGAGTGGAAATAAACAGACAGGCTCTCCACGGGTGTGTGTGTGAAAAAGTGAAGATGGCAGCTTTGAGTGCATGGCTGCCATCTTCACTTTTTGATCCCACTTCCCCCCAGGATGCCCCTGTAAACAGGTCACATATAACAAACAGGTTCACCAACCAAAATCGAGGCATATTGGATGAATGGAGAAGAGTATTGCATTGTTGAACACAATGGTTGAGAGTAAAATGCTGGCCTGGCAAATTGTTACCTGTTTACTAGTGGGAAACACTGTACGTTTCTTGTCCAAATCAAGCAGAATTTGACATTCTGGGCAATTAACACATGGTTGATTTGCTGAAAGGTGGTTCTGCTGTAATATGCAAGACTTACTAGAGAAATCATATGTGCACAAGCTAGTTCAAAAAATTCATAACCACTGACCTATCCAGAGATTCCTATTCTTCCGTTGTGGACAGTCAGGATCTGAAGAAATCAGATATCACCTCTGGCTGCCTACAGCAGCTTTTGTGTTAGGAGTGCTGGAGAAGACTCTTAAGAGTCCCTTGGACTGCTAGGTCAAACCAATCAATCTTAAAGGAAATCAACCCTGGCTGCTCATTGGAAGGATTGATAATGAAGCTCAAGCTCAGATACTTTGGTCACCTAATTCGAAGAGAGGACTCTTTGGAAAAGACCCTGATGCTGGGAAAGATGGAAGGCAAAAGGAGAAGAGGACGGCAGAGGATGAGATGGCTAGATAGCATCACTGAAGCAATGAGCATGAAACTGAGCAAACTCTGGGAGGCAGCGAAGGACACGAAGGCCTGGTGCGATATGGTTCATGGGGTCACAAAGAGTCGGACATGACTTAACGAATGAACAACAATTCCCAGAATTCCCACTGTGGCTATACTGTGCTTACTTGATTATATTCTTAGAGGAGCTTAATTAAGAAGAAATACCTGATCTAGTCATTGAACTGGGGAATAAGCTATTAACAGATGGATGGTTCTAGATGAACAATGCTCCAGGAATAGGTGGTCACAGAGAGGGCAAAGGGAGACACAACATCTGCATATTATTGCACAATGATGTGAAATATTTTTCCAAGCTGCCACTTTTTTGCTATCTCAGACTAGAACTGTTTCCAAATAGAGGAACACAGAGGAAGCAAAACCACTTCACAAAACCTCATGGCACCCTCCAGCCCTGTTTAGAGCCAGGATCCTGTTCTCTCAGCCCTCTTTTGTCCTATTCTGAGGACAAGTCTCTGAGGAGATGTAGAGAGGTGTGAGACCTCTGCTGCCACCCTTGTTCCCTGACAGACTACCTGCTCTGGGACGGGGACAGCTATCTGGATCTCGACATCATCTTACTCTAGCTGCTCATGACAGACAAGCCTTGAATTTATCCTTAACCTACCTAAAAATGGTTGTTTTTAATACAGGTAGTTCTCGGGTAACAACCACTTGTTCAGTGATCGTTCAAAGTTATGACGGCACTGAACAAGGGGGACTTATGACCAGTCCTCGAAGTTGCAGCCATCACAGCATCCCCGCAATCACGTGATTGCGATTCAGGCGCTTGGCAACCAGCTTGCAATTATGATGGTTGCAGTGTCCTGCAGTCACATGATTGCTATTTGGGATCTTCCCTGCTGGCTTCCCTACAAGCAAAGTCAATGGGGAAGCCAGCAGGAGGTTGCAAATTGCTCCTGCAAATCACTCCCACTCTCACTGCTTTTTCCCCCGAGAAGCCCCCGGGTGGCATGGGGATCTCGCACTCCGTAGCACCTGCCCACACCTGCCCACCCACCCATACTCCATAGCACCCACCCATACTCCATAGCGCTGGCCCACGGCACTCACTTGCCAGCCTGCTTGCTTGATACACAGTTTCAATGCCTCTTCCCATATTGTTTAATGACCCACGTCCTTGCTTAATGACCCACGTGGCCCTTGCTAAACAACACCAAAAGGGACTGCTGGGATTGCTGTTGCTAATGATGCAGTCACATGGCATTGCACTTTACGACTGATGTACAGTCCATTGCTTAGCAATGGAAATTCCGGTCCCAATTGCTATTGTAACCTGAGGACTACCTGTGCCTCACTGTCTGTCTAAAAAAATGCCCCAAAGAAATCTGTGTAGACAGTAACTTCCTTCTGTCCCTCCAGCCTGTGTCTATTAGATAGTTTCTGGGCTGCTAAGCGTTGTCAAGTTTGGATAGACGTTCCTTCAGTGATACTGAGCTGTGACTCTACACACACACACACACCCCCAGCAATTACAGCATGTTTTCTACCTGCTGCCACCCTCATATACAGCCAGTCCTTTCCTTGTTCACAGACTAGTAATTCATGATGTACAAACACGACCCAACAGGGGAAGCAGACTGTTTTTGTAAAAAGACCTTTATTGGAAAAGGGGGAAACTGTGAAAAGCAGAGAGGGCTTACCCAGCACCAGTAAAGGAGGGAAAGGCCACAGCATCCCAGCAGGAATACAGACAGAGGGGACTGAAACAAGGAACCAGGTTCATTGGCTCTGAGGGATCCTTTCCTGGATGCTGAAAGGAAGGCCAGGGGTGGCCTGTGGGCAGAAAGGTCTGGGCAAGCACAGCTCAGTGAGACTATCCAGCCACGCTGCTCCTCAGATGGGAAGTCTGCCTATCAACAAACATCTATGCATCAGAGATGGGGAAGGGAAAGGTTTGGTTTATGCAGAGCATGCCAGGAAGTAGGCACTTCTCCTGTGGGAAAGGGAGCACAGAACAGCATCAAAGAGGTCTGTACCTCTTGCCTTTCCTACTGCACACAGCGCGTCTTTTAGGGAGGTGAGGCAGACATGGCTCTTCACCCCTTGTTTCCACTGTAATTCCTCTCCCATCCTCCCCCATTCCTTGAAAAGGTTTCCTTGGATGCCTCAATAAATGTTTTGGTTTATGACCAGAGGAAGCCGTGTGGAGAAACCGCATGCATTGCTAAGATTGCAAGAGGCTGCCAAAAAGCCATTTGGCTTTGACAAAGGACCCACAGGTGGAGATCTTTAGCAAGACCTTAGCACAGCCTAGCCCATTTCCAAACATCATGCTGCATTCAGGGAAGCAAACCAGAGCAAAGGACACTGGGACACAGAGGGAGGAGGGAGGACAGGAGGTAGAAGAGAAGTTAAGGGAAAGGCAAGCAGCACCCTTCTTTAGGAAAGGGTGGGCCTGCGTGCTACAAAACTAGTGATTAGGAGTGGTATTGCAGTTAAAGATAAGGCTGTGCAGGCTGAAGAATAATGGGGTTTGGCAAAGCATTGCCAAGCTGGGAGAGGCCAAGCTGCAGCTTCAAGTGGCGTGTGTCCAAGTGGGTTCAGGCACCATGCCCTGAAGATGGTGGGGCTGTATCCATCATACTAGTCCTTCCCCTTTCCTTTTCTGGCTGTATGAAACAATTAAGGAGGAAAAACATTAGTGCAACACGTTACATGGAGGCTATATTCACACAACACACCAACCCATGATTTGCATGAGAGTCAGATAATGAATAAAACACACTTTGCTGGATCCGCCCAACACAATAAACCATAAACTATAGACTTCAGGCTACACTGACAGGATTCACACAACATTCTACATCAAAACCAAACAAGCCATAATTTATTTGAGTTGGCAGGTTCAATATTACTCCAACATCTGCTTTTCCAAAGTTGCCAACTGATCACTGATCTCCTGACTCATTCTGGCTATCTTGGCATGTAAACAAAGCCCAGACTTGTTACTTTTGGGCTCTTGCACTCCCAATCTCTATGGGAGAAACGTAACATGTTTGGATTCCTCTACTGTAACATTTTCCCCAACTGGTACCCACTAGATATGGAGAACTTATAACTACCAAAATGCCTGTTGGGAATTCTGGGCATTGGAACAGGACTAGTGATGCTGCTGGTCTTATCTTCTCCAGCTCTCACTGTGCCCCCAGCAGGCACTGTGGAGAAAAGAAATGAGGATGGTGGGTGCCCTCAAGCCCTTTGGGCATGACATGGACACGTCCATATTGTTTTCTTAGCAACAATCTTGTAGTAGTTTGCCTCTGCTTTGTAGCTATTCAAAGTACATTACAAATGAACAAACTTGGCCAGGGACCTGTATGGATATTAAGGAGGGTGCCTATAGCAGAGAGTGCCAAACAGACTTGAACCTCTTTTGGACAGAAAGAATCCTAAGGAATTATAGTAAGAACCATGACTGGCAATCAGGATACCCACCCTTGAATTCCACATCTTCTGAATGGCCCATTTCCATTCTTTTACCACTTAGAGGCATGCAAAATAAAACACCAAAGGCTTTATCAATGGCCTCTTACAGATAGACTGACCTTTGGATTTTGACTTGGCCTTAGGAGAGCAGGGCTTAGTCACTTGGATAGTTTCCTGGCACTCAGCATTGTAAAGAGCTTTCTTCAGAGTACCTGAACGGGCCTTCAGACCTGTTGCAGAGTCACAGCCACCCCAGCTCTCAAACTTGTACTTGCAATCAGCTAGGGGAAAAGTAAGAACTGTTAGATATATACAGGATCCATGACAAACCTAGATCCAGCTTGGCTTCCCCTCCCCATCATTTTCTCTAAGATGAGAAATAACTCAGATGCCCAGGAGATGAGCACGTGCTTCACAAGCTCACGAACCACTACCATCCAGCACAGAGCTACCAGGACCATTTGGCTAATGTGACAGAGGGATGCTTCTTATATTCCTAAATGGTAAAAGAGCTGCAGCTGCCAGAAACTACAAACCATCTCTTTCTGGAGAGACTAGTTGGCCTCAGAAGCCAGAGGATATGCTTTTCATGAAAGCATAACAAGAAGCAATGGAAGAAGCCAATTACCAGAGACCGACCAAGACAAATGGATACTGTATTGAAGTAAGCAATGGGTTGACATACAATGCAGGTATTAATTGTCTGTGTCTATTCTTTCAAATTTAAATTTGAAAACTACCTGGCTGACTTCCTGAGGCTCTGATAAGACTGGTGCATCATTCCCCGAGTCTTCCTTTAAATCAGGTGCATGCTCACCTCCAAACTCCTTCTTCCAGTTGCATGGAATCTTGCATTTCAGCTTCTTAGTCTCCTCATTACAGGTTCCTTCACGGAAGCCCACACCACAGTCCTTGCTGTTGGGGATACAAGGGCCCCAGCGCCACTCCTCACAATCGGAACCATTTTTCTTGACCTTGTCTACATGAAGAACAGGCAGTCATTTCTGACTCACAAGAAATAGCCTTTTATTTTCTATCATCTATCTTGAACCATTAAAAGCAGCCTGTCTCTCCTCACCTAAAGTAAGATGGCGGGCTTTTCTGTGCCTTCAAGTCAATCTTGACTCCGCTGACTACATGGCAGTTTTGTTGGCAATGTTTTTGGGAAATGGTTTGCCGTTGCCTTCTTCCTAGGACTGAGAGCGAGTGACTAGCCCAAAACCACCCAGCTGGCTTCATGCCTAAGGCAGGACTAGAACTTACTTTTTCCTGGTTTCTAGCCCAGTACCCAGAGGAAATACTGGGTATTTCCTGTACTTTTATAGTCCAGTTCTGGAAGCCCTACTGAAAGACATCTAAAAATAGCCAACCGTAAATAGGGACTTATTTCTTGGGCAATCAGAAGTCTGACACTCACCCTTCTTATTCTTGCCAGCTTCTGAAGATACAGCCAGAAGGATGAGAACCAAGAGGAGAAAGAGTCCACGGGCCTGCATTCTGTAAGAGGAAAAACACTGAAATCACTGTTGGCATAAAATACATTCCAATCCCAAGAAAAGAGCTAGTAAGATGGAGGCATGTGACAAAAGGGAGGGATATGATTTTCTGCTGGCCTTGTTCCTGGGCCTTGAACTGCAGCCTGGAATATAAACATGCAACAGGTTAAGCTCTGCCCCTTACTTCACTACCATAGCAGGAAATGCATACTTGGCTACACATCAGTAATTCAAGCTGTAATTAAATTCACAGAAGGAGAACGATTTTTGATTTTTAAAAAAGCTGCCATCTCAAGTTCATTCAAATTTCCTCAAGACTCTGGCTGGCTAGTGAATTCTTAGCATTTTAGACTTTGCATGGGGATAATCTGTTTAGCATTTTTTTCATTCAAAGGAACAGAGGCAGACTCTTAAGATGAGAGAAGTTTCCTTCTCAAAATAAACAAACAAAACAACAACCTTAATGAAACAGCATCACTTTTAAATTTGCATAATTCTAAAACCGACTTAGGCAAACGATCTGTTGTGCTCTCCCCTTCGATAAATAGTGTGACTTATATTATTGGTAAATCATGGGGAATTTTAATTTCTGTCACAAGTTAAATATTTAGCTTTGGTGACTCCATGAATACATGCCTTTAGGGTTTGCCATGAATACATGCCTTTGTTTTTTTTGCAACAATATATGAGTGGTTTTCCACTACTCTTTTGTTTTACTTTAATCTAGCCTAGAAGGGTAAAGATGTCCTCAAGTTGAGTGTGACCCTGGTGATTGTGCCCATACAGTTTTCTTAGCAGTATTTGCCGCTGTCTTCTCTGGAATATTTTTGACTTCCCAGTCGAGCCTACAAATCTGGATTTCCAAGTAGTCTTCTAATCCAAATACTAAAGACCAGGCTCAGCTTTGTCAAGATCAGCCAAGGTCAGTTAGAGGCTGCCATCTGTCGTAGATATTAATTTACATCGATTTCCTCAAAATCTCGTAGACTCATTTACCTACTTGAAATATGTGCCTCTGATTTTATTTCTCACCCCAGTAGACAAAGCAGAAGTCCATTCAGTTCAGGAATTAAATATAACCCCAGTATTTGCCCACACTAGCCTTTATTATAAGATGCTATCCATAGGACGTCCCTACTAAGTTGCTGCAAAGGACAGTAGTAAATTATTGAAGACTATATAATGGTCCCTGGTTGAGCATTCTGTCTAAACCATAATGCTATTAGTTATCAGCTTCTTCATCTCCTGCCCTTGCTATCTGTTTTGCTCAGCTGGGCTTCCTTTTTGATACATGTTGCCCCGTGGGAAGCTACACAAGACTCTACACCTTCACGCACCATTCTCAGAGTGACACCAGTCAGTGGAAATGCCTTTCACTTCAAGTTGAAAGGTCCAGCTAAAGGGCTTCTCCAATGCAGCTACCCAAGCAGAAGACAGAAACCAGATAAGGTCCAGGCCTCCCATTTCCAAATAGCATCCCCTCTCTGGCCCTCCCAGACTTCAAATGTGGCGCAACCAAGTGGAAAACTGGGAAAAACAAACCTGCCAAAGGGATTTATGCTGCCCCTACTTTTGGAAAGCCGGGAGGTGTCTGCGGGCTGGCAATAGTGAGGCCCTGCTCCCCACTCCTCTCCATTGCTGCTCCCGTCCCCTCATTTCCCAGTGTCTCTTTTATCTAGCGCTCAGCAGGCCACCTCGTCTCTGCCAAAGCTCCTGAGGCTGGGGGGATCTCCGCTGCCATGGAGCCTTTATGCATCTCAGAAAGAATCCAGAGGGGGAAAAGAAACCCTGACAGGCACAGTTTTGAGAATTAAAACAGAAGATTAAAAATAAAAGCTCATCACGATCAGATCTCATGGGGAGCTTCAGAAGGCAGGCAGCTCCCCCTGCTGGTTCACTTAACGTCAGCCTATTACCATACCCCAACAAAGAGTCTATGGAAACGAGTGCCACAGAAGAGTGTGAATGTGCACACACATCCCATGAAGAAGGGGAATGGCACACATGCACAAAGCCATCGCACACAGGCTGTTTTTGTTAAATCACTGTTACTTTGCAATTTTCTTCCAACTCCTCCATTCTTTATTCCAGCAAGCAAGATTTAGTCACTCTTCTTTTAACAGGTTTATACACTTCTCCCATACACGGAGCTCCACAATGGCAATTCCATTCATGGGTGTAAATGTAATTCTTATTTACCCAGGACAGCCAACAGCAGGGCTGACAGATCAAAGAATAAAAACTAAAAGGAACAGCAAAATGTTTCTGTTGCATCTCCCACACAAACAAAGAAAATGTGAGGATAAATCAGAAAACGAAACTCTTTGTTTAGTTGCATAGAAGTTGCTAATCTCAAGGCATCCTTTCCCAGGGCTTTTCAGTGGTATGGATGGAGCATAAAGATGACAGAGTATATGACAGGGAGCCTTTTAATTTGCCTCTTGAATGTAGAAACGTGGCCATTAAGGATTTGCTTTATTAAGCCAATTACAGTAACTGCAGTCCTTTGCTGCAAATGGCTAATTTCAGTTCCAGATTCAGAGGTTCCAAAGTGATTTAAAAAAAACACTGAAAAAAAAAAAGAGAGGACAAAACTCTGTCAAATATAGTTTTCGTTTCCTCGCTTAGCATTTTTATGATAAAACTCAAACTCCATGAATCTGTAAAAAGCAGGGTAGAGATTTTATAAAATAATGAACAACATGCAGAACTGCATCTTTCTGCTTATTCATCTTAAATGTTATTAGAAAGGAGGCAGTTATGAAACACAGAGGGGGCCTATTCTGTGCTCAGCCTTCCCAGGCTTGTGTCCTCCAGCAACACAGCGAGGGGCTGCAAGCTGCAACCCAAGATCATCAGGAGAGCACCAGCCAGGGGCCGTTGCGCTAGCCCACTGCCCACAGGACCTAGAGGGCTGAACTGTGTTTTGCTTTTGACATAAAATACACAGTCCAGTTGTTAACTTGGCATATGCAGTTGCTAAATCCATACCTCTTTGTAGAAACTAATTATGAAACTGACTTCAGGCAGGGTTAAATGGCGGACCTGGGCCAGAGGTCTGGAAGCTTTGCTTGTAACTCTGTCCAGGCTTCTGGTAAGGTGCTAAGAAGGATAAGGGCTTCCTGGTTTTTTTGCATAAAGTTGCTTCATATTTCCTTTTTAGGCTCCCAACTACTCCAGGGGTATCCAGTGTGCTGGAGGATCTAGCCAGCACATGTCTTTCATTATATGTTTCTGCAGGATATTTAATCCTTGTTCTTCCAATCCCAAGCAATGAAGTGGGGAGGGTGGGGAAGGATAGAGAAAGTAGGGGGTAAGCAGACCCTAAATGGCATTTTAGACAAAGTAAGTTGGAAGTGTGTCTGCAGCCCTGCTGGAAAGAGTCTTTGGCCCCCATTTCCACTACTGGTGGGACCGGGCTGAAGCCTGCTGTGCTCAGTGGAGGGGAAGGAGGTGGCCGAGGGAAAGAAAGACACAATCAGCATTTTTGCTCCCTCCCCAACAGCCCCCTCACCCCCCAGGCAGGCCACTGCAGAGAGCAGCTCAGCTCATTACCGAGGCTCCATTGGCTGCACCTGATGCTGGGAGGTGGTCAGATTCCCTCTGAATTGAACTGTCACAGAGAATTACACAGGCTGAAGGCAGACACCCCCCGCCCCCCCTCGCCCTGGTTCAGCTTTCAGCCGGGAAACATCCTGAGGGAGAGCAAAGTGCCTGTCAGGACACAGCCCAGGCATTTCTCTTCAAAGCCCTCTTTAAACAAGGGCAGGAGCTCAGCCTTAAGAGCAGTCCAGATCTGAACTCTGCTCTGATTGCAACGTCCAACAATAGACTTGCTAGAGGCTGGGTCTGTTGAAGCCTTTCTTAGCTGCAACAAGCCAAGAAAGGATGCTGTCAGGGAAGCTTACAAGGCCCTGAACAAGCTGGTCTAATTGTTTCCTCGGGATACCAGCCCATCTTTAAAAGAGAGGTGCAACACCCAGAGCCCCAGGGCCACATCCAGCCATACAAAGGCTTGGAATGCCCAGGGCCTTTCCAAAAGTTGTTTTCAAATTGTAATTTTATTCTTCAATACCATAAGGAATGATTCAATTCACAAAATCACTTTTTGTTATTGCCCTAGTCTTGCCTGCTTCTTTGCGCTAGCTCCATGCGTTTCTGGGGCCAGGAGGGTCCTCAGCAGGTCACCAGTGCTTTGTCCCCCAAAACACTGCATACTCTTGCCTAAACAGAGTTTGTCTTCAGGTATATATTTCCTTTGGGAGAAATGTTGAAATCCTCCAAAAAAACAACTGACATACATAGTAAGCCTGGGTGAGCGTGTTATGCACATGGTTTAGTGGGAGGAACACTCAGTTCTGACTAGCTCTCCCATTGGTTTTGCAATGCAGCTGTTACTTCTGTACAGGGGTATCTGTGGGGGAGGGGGAGGGTTTGTTTTTTTTTAAAAAAAAACCAAGATGGCCATTACAGCTGCAACTACCCTCTTGATGTTTTTAATCCTTCCTGAAGATGACCTGGTTGTGTACATCAAGTTTGTACTATACTCGTTTGCTACAGCAGGGGAACTATAGGCAGATGACACTTTTTCTCCCTGTTACCTCAATGGTGGCAGGGATGTTGTCTGAAATAACTCCACATTCTGCCCGTTTTTTACTTTCCCCCACTTTAAGGAGTTCCTAGTGCAACATGAGACTTGTGGCAAAACCCACACAGAAGGGGGCATAAGTTTTTCCTCCCTTTAAAATGTCGGCACAATGTATTCCCCCACAAGAGGATACTGATCTTGTTCTTGCTGTTGATATTGTCTAGATAATTTTCACTGTGGAAAACTGCTTTTCAGTTCTCCAGACGAAGGAGTTCGAGACCTTTTGTAGGGCTCCTCATTCCCCCCCCCCCCTGCAGAAGACAGGGGGATGATGGCAACTAATGACAAGGAAGGAGGAAAATAATGATCTAAAAAGGCAACTGTACCTCTGTCCCTGAATTGGAATTTTTTAACTAGATGTCCCAAGGTCAAACAAGAAAATACATGAGATGCCATGCAGTTTTCTTTAGCTTGTTAAACTCAAAAACCTTGGCCAACTGATATATGCTTTTTCTCCTGTGTAAAAATCTTATTCTGACTGTGGTGGCGACATAATTTATCACAAGCAGGGAAATATTAACTGTTTATTCTCACCTAATCCTTCAGCACTCAGACTGCCACATACCAAATTTACTTTTGTTTGCTAAAAGAGGGGAAAAAATGGAATTCTAGGACCACACATATGTGTTTCCATTTTCTGACACACCTACTTTGGCACCACAACACCAGTTTCTATTAAGGCAAAATTTCTTGTATTAATCAAACTGAGGAACTGGCTTACTTAATAGTCATTAGGATGCCAGAGATTTAGACTTGGATCAGGATAAATCCTGGCTTATTTTGCCAATTTCTTAATGAGCATTCTACTCAGATTCTTTGGTCTGGACATAGGAGGGAATTATGTCTGAATGCAAGTTATGCTTAATGTATTAAAACCTGATCCAGGAGCAGAGAAGAACATGGGTGGTTGATGCTACTTGTTCATAGTGTCATGGTTTATGAATTTTTGACAGATATTTGAACTTGGCTTATATTTTGAATGATAGTAAGCCCAGCACCATCATGGGTACAACTAGTTTCATGCAGATTTTATCATCTTCCTATTACCGCCTGACTTTTGCTTGGGAAATGTTTCAATGCTGCTTCATGGGCCTAGTGTGGTTCCTGGAACTCTTTTTTCTGGAGGCATGCAAGAAATACAATTCCTCATCCTGAATCTTTCTTTGACCATTTCAAAATCCAGCAAAGAACCACTGTTCTTGCTCCCATACTCTCCATGTGTATATTCAGTCTTACATTAGGGTCTTCCTCTCTTTTATTTCTGGCTGCAGAATACCATTCTCTCCAAACTCAGCAATGTGTCTCTTCTGCTTTCATTAATTATTTCAGAAACAGGATTGATCTCCCACTACGTGAAAACAGAATGTAATATCTTTAACCATAAACATAACAAATCCAAGTAATATGTAAAATGTACATACTAGGTGGCAAATCGAACCATGAAAGGAAAATAATTTTATTTTACTTATTTATGGGATTTGTCTACTGCCCAAAACCAGACTTAAGGCAAGACCATCTTATTTGAACTAAGCTATTTAACTGTAGAAGGTATGCTAAAGATAAGCATATTATAGACAGAGCAGTACAAGAAGTTCATTACTTTGCAGACAAGAATGACCATCTGAGCAATCTTTACAAAGCACTGCTTGCATGCCAGAATGTTGAAATTCATCACGCATCCTTCAAGTGCAGAACATTGGGTTGGGGTTCATGTCTGCTGAAAGCTTTCTGGGGGTGTGATATCAGGTTCTGCATTCACATTTACCTTTATTGTTCTAACTGACCAAAGTGGCAACAATTAGAGAACATATTCTCTACATTATATTTCAATTAAGCTTAAGTTAAAAATAGACTCAAGGCTACTATGAATTCATCAGAAGTGAAAAGAGAAAACTAACAAAAAAAATTAATCATCAGGAACCATAAGAAATTACGGCTTTTTGCTTAAAATACTGTTGAGTTTACATTCACGTGTTTCACCTTGTGTACAATGAAGGAAGGAAGGGTACAGATGCACACAACAATATCTACCCTCCTCTATAGTTTCACATTTAGGGGGAAGGCTTTTTCTTCTTCATTCCTGCAATTACTATAATAAAATTACCTATTTGCAAACTAAGAAAATTAAAATTAAAATATTGACTATCAGTTATTCTACTATATTCTGAAATATTTTATTTATGTATTATTTATTTTATTAATCAAATTTATACACCACCCATCTCACTGTATAAGTGACTCTAGGCGGCTCACAAATAAAATATTATATGTATGTATGTACACACACACACACACACACACACACACACACAAACACACATAAAGACCAATACAGCCAAATAAAATCATTTGAGAAGATTAATGTTAAGAAAAATCTAATGTATAGGCTATCTCCCCAAATTTTCTATTCCTTGAAATCTTTATATATATATATATATATATATATATATATATATATGTATGTATGTATGTATGTTTGTTTGTTTGTTTGTTTGTTTATTTAAAAAGGTGTCCTTGGGACTACCCTCTTCCAAATGACTCAATATTTTCTTTCATCATGTTTAACTTTTAGTGTAATTATGTCTTGGAACATACCTAATTCCTACTAGCTCTTTCAGATGTACATGCTGAGATAAAGCTGAAAGTTGAGACATATTTTGGCAACATTTAGGATTGCTAAAGATGTGAGTAACCTTGGACTATGTCCACTGAAAACCTTCCAGGGATGTTGGAATGGAGTTGCAGGTGCCAAGCACAATAACAAAGAGCTTAGCTTGGACTTTCTCTACCCAATCAAGTTTGCCAAGCAAGATCTGCTCCAGGTGCCACTTCAAACACAACGGTAGCTGCTACACCGTGTCCTTTTAATCAAACGAATCCTTAGGCTTGCAATGAATTCCTTCATATGGGCTCTACAAGACTTTGGCTGCAACTATTATGGAGAAATTGTATTAAATGTAATAAATTTGCTTCTGACTAAACCATCACAGAACTGGGCTGCAAATCTAGAGAGCAATGTTTCACTGTTAACACCTTTTAAAATCCTTTGAGCCGACAGACTTGTCTTCCTGACTTGAGTGATTAATTTCTCCCAAACATATGGAGAGATCATCAGCAACTCCTTCTTGGAACTTCAGTGCTTGCAGAAATTATGCAGCCTGGATGGTCCCTATGCAGGGATCTCAGAATCAGTGGGAAGAAAAGACAACATCCCCCTTAATGTGGCACCCATTGCTGATCTCATAGGGCTTGGAGTGGTCAAAGGGAGAGATATTTGCAGGAAGCTGAATCTGCCCAACTCTCTCAAAATAGATAAAACTTTTTCTATCATGTTCCAATAAATCAACTGTTCTGTATCTGTTTACTCAATACACTTGTTTACTGCTGAACCTGAAGCAATTTGTGTTGCAGTTTGTAGGATCACTTGTACATTTCAGTGAACCACTTTTCAGCTGCTGATCCATTTTTTCAGACTAGCTGACTGGTGGTAAATGTGAGGAGGCCAGCGTTGAAGCAGCAAGCAAATTCATGCTCTAGACAGCTGGCTGGCAGGGAATGCAGGAAGGTTGCTGTAGACCACGGGGCCACGGTCTGAGAATCATTGCTTTAGACTGTTGGGTTTTCTACACCCAGGATCTTAATAGTATGGTTCCAACAGCTAGGAATTTGGGGAGTTGGGAAGTCCCAACACATTCTGAAGATGCCAGATTGCAGAAGGTTGATCTACAAGCATGTCAGAATACAAACCTGAAAAGAAAACTGATAAGTATGAACATATTTTTACTGTACATTTTATTTATCACTAGAGCTACACTCTAGATTAAACATAGTGGCTTTTAAGCTAGTAGGAATATGAAATGAAGCCTTTAACATCCCAAACTAACACATTAATCCTGCTTTTGGGATTCGTGTGCACATCTGAAATTTTGGAAACATGCTGTGAAGCTCTGACAAAATGGCTGCTGATCAGGCTCATTCATTTCAGGAGTGCCTGCCCTCAGGGATGTGTATTACAAGGTTATAAATTTTGCCTTACTATAACAAGACCCTTTTAATACTTCAGTCTTGCAGGACATTCCTTAGAACCTGTTCAGTTTAGCCTTTTTGGACAGGTACAGTCCAGGCAAACTTTGGGCTGAAGCTACATATCACAGGCATCATTAGAAATGGAGGCAGTGCTGGAACCTTGTGCCACACAGCATGCTAACTCATTTAAAAAAAAACCATCTTGTTTATCGTTAAAAAACAACAACACTGAATATTAGATTTTCTTTACTTTGGAGGCTCCAGATTTCTTCACTCTGGGACTGAGGAATTCACATATGCAGCTGAAACAAGAGACACTGTTATTGTGCCATAAACTGCAGCTATCATTTTATTACTTATTTATGCTATTGTTCTTTCCTAATTCATTAACATCAGTATGGAACTATTGTGTTTTTACAGTAAAGTAAAACTGGAAGGACTGTTGCATGATAATGTGACTTGTCCTTAAGAGTCTGTATTTCATGTTCCATTTGGTAGATCTTAGATTTCTAGTTTTTTTAAAAAGGAAAAGTTGTAAGTGTAAGGTTTATCCCTTCTCCCAAATAATCCAATTCTCCATGATGAACATACAGCAAAAGCAGTAGGAATGGGGGGGGGGGGGGGGGGGAAGCATGGAGAAAAAGAATATAACTGTACAACTTACTTTATCTTCTCTTGCATTCAGATATATTGACATAATATTTTAGAATCAATGAATATTTTGGAAACTCATCTCAGTTAGGGGACATATAATATCTGTTGAGATTCTCTAACAATCTGGAATAAAGGCACACAAACTCGAGGAGAATTCTCTTAAAGTCTACAGGCACTCATTTGGCAGCTACAAGGAGTCTAAAGAATAGGTGTTTTCCCTACTTGCTCAGACCTTTGGGGTGTTTGTCTCCTACTCCATTTTGGGAACAACTGCATTTCTTTCCCCAGTCCTGTCTTACCTGTTTCGCTTTGTGACTTCCCCCATCACTCTCCAAACTTTAGCTACTCCTTCTCCTTAGTGAAACACATGCAAAATTGCCTATTTCCCCACTCTTTCCCTGCAGGCTTCCCAAATTTCTGAGCCCAACGCAACTCAATAATATGCAGTGTTCTTCCACTTCCCCACTTCCTCCCTCCCTCTCCCCTGGCTGTCTCTTGAGATGCTGCAGAGTCTGCCTTCCATGCCACCTTCTCCTACCATTCTTTATTATTAGCCCTTTTCCTTTTCTTCACCTCTGTTCTTTTGAGGATATACAACCATTCAAAATATGACAGTGCAAACCACTTCCATACTACTGCCTCAAAATCTGCCTAGATAAGTCTGTGCAGTCACCAGAAATAAAGCTCAACTTGAGAGAGTTTTCCTTTTTATATAATCATTGGGTTGCAGTGATCTCACAAGTTATTTCATTACCATCAATTAATCTCCACTAGCCTGAAAAAGGAGGGACAGCTGCTGAAGCAGTAGCCCTATATAACTTTATTTGGAAATTGGTCTCATTGAAGTCAATTGGACTAACTTCTAAGAAATGATGCATAGGGTTGCACTGCCTTGGGAGAAGTTCCAAACATCACATCTACTGTCCACAGCTAAACTTTCCACCATCTGCGCTCATTCCCTCCAAGCACCATGCCTGCCATCTAACAAATGAAAGGTGGTATCCATCACCTTTTACATGGCTTGCCACCATCTGATGAGTTGAATCAACACTCCTCACATGAATTCAGCAGAAGAGCCATTACCATCTCAAAGCACCCAGCAAGACAATCAAAATTCCAGACGGCATACAAGCACACATTGTGTGGATCACAATGCATGCCATGCCCTATTTCTGATATACAGAGCTGAAGAAAAAAGATATCATAAATGGGGTGGTACTACAGAATGAGACTTCTAAGTTAAATGCGTTTGTTAGCAGGCTTTCCCAACCTGGCTGAGAATACTGGGAACTGCAGTGCCAACACATCTGGAGAATGCCAGGTTGGAGAAGGCCCTCACAGAGGATTATGGCTGGATAACACAGGCAGACATAATTATTCCTGGCCCATCCTTTTGATCAGTGAGAATACCACTTTGACAGATTATGAGGGAAAATAATCTTCTGATGGAATACTTTCTGATGTACTTCTCATCCCCTCTACACATAATCAGAGGCAAGTGAAATCCCAATACCCCAACACTGAGCTTCATCAAAGTACAGTCTGGGGAAGTGCAAAAAAAAAATATTAGTAAAATGTGTTATCAAAGATAGGTGATCTGGAGGAAGTACAACAAAAAATAGCAATACTATCATGGTTTGCACAAATTGCAAATTTCTCAAAATGAAAGTTATTTTATCATATTTCATCTACCTTTGAGCCTTATTCAGAAGTTATTGATTCCACGTTACAAAAGTGAGTGACCAGTGCAGGGGAGAAGTATACTGTATACTTCCAGCCGGCTCGATCATATAGTGAAGATGAATGAAGACAGAATTGCAAACAAATCTAAGAAGAAAGAGTGAATCAGTTGAAAGGAAGAGGAAGACCAATAAAGTTGTGGTGGGATAGAGGTGAGGAGATCTCGATAAACAGAGGTGAAAAGCTCAAAGAACAAATAGCAGTGTATGAAGGGGTGTGTGGATGTCATGGAAGCAAAGATGGTTGCAAGGAGAAAATGTTATAGACAGGTTGAACAGTACTGCTTAAACTACAATAGTTGCATACATATATATTTTTTTAATCTCCGGATTCTTTGACTTAATATATCTGGGCTCAGCCTAACATTGCTCACTCTGAAAGGGACTAGTGTGATAGTATGTAGGTACATTGACTCTATTTCATAGGAGTAGAGAATGGTGCTATGCCAACTACTCTTCCCCTTATGCTGCAGTGCACGCATCTTGTACTACAAATCCCTTTCCTACGTAGTCTCAGTTAAGCAGAGCATGGGCATACCCGTGGAGTTTTCTTGACAAAAGTGGTTTGCCATTGCCTTCTTCCAAGATGCTTTCTACTTTTTTTTTTTTTTTTAAATCTTAGTCTGCCCTATAGACTTGGTATTTATTGGTGATCTTCCATCCAAATATTGAGTCCTATTCTGCTTGGCTTTGAAAGATCAGCCAAGGTTGACTAGATGCTCCACCCAGTTGGATCACCCCAACATACATTCATATTACACTATGTGTGAAAAGTCAGAAGATGATACTGTAGATCTTGTTGCCATCGCCTGCATTCTGCTCCTGCACTGCTGTTGGTGAGCAGTAACATTTGAACTGGGTTATCTACTCCAGACTAATGGAGGGGGGGGGGAAATAACCAAAAACCCCAAAAAGAAACTCACATACACCTTGCAGACAGAATAATACAGTACATTTAAATCTGGCAAGTATACAGCAAATCAGGAATAAGCCTTTTGTGTTGGTTTTGGGGAAAAAAATCAGAGATTTTTAGATGTTTTGGTCTGTACATTCTGATCATAACCCAGGATCTTTAGAATGAGGAAGGGGCATGATAAGAAGAAAAAGGAATTACCAAAGAACCTGCTGCTTGCCAAGAGTTTTCAGACTAGTGATGGAGAGACCAACATGGCACAGGAATACCAGGAGAGCATATTCTTAGGCTACCAACAGGATGTTGCCTTGCTTCACCCATGTTAATTAAACCTATGCTTAGATAAGGACTTAAAAGTTAAACAAACTGTGATCAAGTCTACTAGGGCATGGTACAATCACTCCCTTTCTTTTCCATAATAAGAACACACCATTTGGTTATGTGTTGTGGGACAAGGTGAGGACATTTCCTTCCTGGAACCTGCCATGGGATGAAATACACTCAACTCACATTCTTCTCTAGGCTAAATATGATCCAAGAACAAGAACCTGTGAATAGAGGTGCAGCTCAGCTTAAAAGGAAGGTCTTTATTCCATAGTTCATGCATTCTCAAGTTCTAGAAGTTCCATGGTGAGTAACGGCTCTTTCCTCCTCAATTAAGCAGGCAACAAGATTTTAGGAGGACTATCCTGGAGAAATGACCAGCAATCATTAAAATTTTTGCTTGCTGCATAAAGTAGTTTGGAGCTTGGCTAAACCAAAGTTCACAATTTAAATTGACTTAGAACTGGTAAGCCTGGAAAGAATCTGAAGTACAAATGTTCAAAGCAAATCAAAATTACACCAAAATGACAACACATGCATAGTAATGTCAAGGTGCAAATCCTGTGTTACCTTTGCTTTCCTATGTTTGATGCAAGTGCTGTACATAAATTATAGGATTTGTATCCTATGTCATGAAACACATGTTGTCAACTGGTCTCCCCTTGTCCCCCTGTGAATGTCCATTTCTTGCAGATGCTTACAATGATCAGGAGTACACCCAGTATCTACGTTTACTGCTGCCTGGAAACCCTTATGGACTTTTTGCATGAAACAGAAAAAAAATGAACTTACAATTTATGGTTTTGATGACTAGACAGAATAGAGTATAGAAAGAAGAGAGTTATGTTCTAACCACAGAGTAAGAGGTAAATTTATGATTCGTATTTATAACTGCTGTAAAGAAGGAAGCTACGTCTTTGAATCTTTTTTTTCTTTTCTATTTTTCTTTTACTTTTTTCCCCCCTTTCTTGAACTTTTAGCTTTCTCTTTGATTTTTTTTCTTTTTTTAATTGTATTAGTTTTTATTTTCTTTTAAAAAAATCTTTAATAAGAATATTTTTAAAATGATCAGGAGTACACCCTCTGCCCACACACGTATACACCCCTCCACTCTATATACCTTTTACAGCATTAGCCCAAATAATTAGTGGAGTAACAAAAGCAGAAAAAAATCAAGATGTACCATTGCAGAAGTGGATGCTAAAGGCACTTAACACAGATTAACACAAAGCTTTTAAATCCATTTTGCAGCATTCGCGACTAGGTCTGTCAAGAGCTATTCATCCTGAAGACTCACTGATACCTCTGAGTTGGGGGTAGCATGCCTCCAAATATCAGTTGTAGGGGAACAATGGTGGGAGAAGGTATCTATTCATCTCCTGTTTAGGAGCTCTGACTCGCCACCGTGACAGACAAAATGCTAGGCTAAAGCCATGGCTCGATCCAGCAGGAGTGCTCCTGTGTTCTTACAGAGCAGATTTTGCCACCCCTTCAAGGTGTATAGGCATCCCCTTTATCCACAGGTCTTCCTGATTAACTAGCCTGAAGCAGAAGGAAACTTTTCTTCATCTATGTTCCTGATGGCTCAAGCAAGTTGGTGTTCAGAGTAGAAGAGCTACAGGTAGGAAAACACAGGAGGACCGAGAAGGTTGATGCACAATTACTAAAATGGACTCAGCAAATGGATGTTTTATTCCAACCCTTTTCTCATTACCCTCCAGCCCAGCAGATGTTAAAGAGATATTGTTATACATTATTGGGTTTCTCAATCTCTGCTGGGGTGCTCAGTATCGTGACCCTGGACATTCCGACTAGATACAGGTGGCTTCAGAAAGATTCTTGAAGTTTCCACGCAAAGAAAGCTCTGCCTGGAACAAGTTTTGGCATGCAAAAAGTTGCGCACACGCGCACGACTGCATCCCTCACCCTAAATGCTATCTAAGGCCGAGGGGAACCTTCCCAGGACGGGAAGAATCGAGAGGATTCGGCGTCGAAATCCAACAGGTCGCTTACCCTCCACTCCTCTGCTGAGGCAGGCGCGCTGCCTTCCACCTTCGCTCCAGAGGAACTTTATGGCTAACGGAGCATCATCTGGTGGAGAGTCTCGGCGGGTGCAGAGAAAAGAACTTCTACCTACTTATTGAGAAAAGCAGGCTGTCGCCCCCACCCCCTTCCTCAACTTCGTGGCCCCTCCCGGACATCAATCAAAGGTAATCCTCTTTGAGAGCTTGCACTGAAGCTGAGCTGGAAAGAGGGGTCTTTCCCCGGGTTTGGGCTACTGCAACGTCTGGCACCTTAAACGTGGGCGCTAATAAAACGAAGCTCTTACGAAAAACTCAGCCCGACCTGCCCCTTCGGGGGTCCGGGGACGCGCGGGGGCTGTTCTTTTCGCAGAGCGGAGGCTCGGAGGCGCCTCCTGCCTCGTTTTGCCCCTTCCCGGGCCGGCTCGCAGGGCAGCGGCGAAGTTTCGCGCCCGGGAGCTCGCCCGCCGACTTGCCTGGATGGATGCTGAGGGCGTAATTGGCGACTCTTGGTCCGTCTCCCGCTGAAGGCTGCCTCGTGCTTCCCGGCCGCTCCGCTGGCTCTGCTCCACCGCCTGCCCGGCTATCTGCTCCTTATCTCCCTCTCTTTCCCTTTGTGTCTTCAGAACTAGTTTCAGCTGGTCACATGTGGACACAACCTTGCCTGGCGCGGCGGCAGCCTCTGACGTCACGCCCAGCTGACAACAAAAGGTGGTTTGGGGAGCCCAAAGTTACTGCCAAGGCTCCACCTCCCTCGTGAAGCAGCTGCAGACAAAAGGCAAAGCGGCCGCAGGGCAAAGGGAAGCTGGGTCCAGCTGCTGAAGAGTCCCCAGCCATGGCCCGACCTCGGTTCCCACCTTGCCCTTTCTTTCTCTTCTGATGGTGATGCAGCATAACATTTCCAAGAGTCTGGAAATCGCCCTCTCGGCCTCTTCCTTCTTTCAGACACTGCCTGACAGCAGACTCAGAGTATGACTTTTATCTCCCAAAGTATGATATATAGTTTTCACTATTTGGTATCTTGTGAAGGCTTTTGTCTTCTTTACCACCTGAAGAAAGTAGCAAGCTGCAAACTTCCTTCCCCTTGTTCCTTTTTCTTTTGAAATGACCCGTAGAAAAGTTTCGTGCAACTTTCTTTTAAAATGAAAAAAAATAAGTTGATTGTTCCATAAGGTTCCGGAACTGCTATTGTTAATTGATTTGCTTTAGTGATACTGTACCTAACATTCTTTCGGCGTTTCCTCTATGGCAGCTCAGAATTTTCAGTATCTCTTTGCTGCCATCTAATGAATATCTGGATTTTTACAGGCCAGGTCTGGTAATCCTAACAAAGGAACTCAAAACAATGTTGGTACAAATAGCAGAAATGTTGCTAACAAGCATCTTCATATCTGATTTACCAGCCCTCAGTTTTAGTCAAGGAACGTTTGCACCTTACTCTGATCATGGCAGTTCATGGAAGATCTCCAAATATATGAGAACTGTAATTGAAGTGATCTTAGTATTTTGGTGGTAGTTGTTGTAAGTAAAACCTTGGGCCTGAGATACATGAACTACTAGTTCCTCCATTATATTGTTGATATATTCTTGAGATAATAAAACAGTATACAACAATTTGCATTTTTGTATCTACATGTTTATAAAGTCTGTATTGTGTGCAGCATGTATTCAGTTTAAAAAGTGTGGAAGAGTGAAGTCACCACCTGGAGCAAGCAGGCATTTTTTTTCCCTGGGATCCAGAGTTTTGGGGCTAGGTGGGAAGCAGGGTTAAAACAGCCTCACCCTCTCCTTAATTGGAGAGTTTGTTTTATAAAAAGGGAACTGAAAACAAGCATGTGCGTGGGTGTGTCAAGAAAGGAGTTAAGCCAGGAAGACAGCAGAAATTCGGGAAAGAAACCTCTAACCCAAAGGTAAGCACCTCAGCGGTAGCCTTCAGGCAGCAAGAGAAAACTTCAATTCTTGGAGCTGCAAGGCCATTGAGAGGCAGAGCTGAGAGACCCGGGAGGAAAAGAGCCTGACCAGAGCCTGCAAAATCGAGCAAGCCTGCCAACCAAACCAAGCCCACCATGTGCAGCAGCCCAGGGGCAGAGCTCTTTAAAACCCGCTCCAGAAACAGGACTGTGAGTGCTGGGGGAGGGGGAGGGAAAAGCCCATTTGCAAGTCTATAAAGGAGCGAAAAGGGGTTTCGTATGCAAAAGTGGGGTGAGATTGGCTGCAAGAGCTGCAGACCTGGGGGAAAAGGAAAAATTTGAAGAAGAAATACAGTAGTTAAGAATACATCGTGCTAACATAGGAATGGGAACATAGAAATAGAACACGGAGATAGAAACTGATAGATTAAATAATAGAAATAGAATAGCTGTAAACTTATAGTAATAAGAAAATAGTAGAATAAGATAGGAGTTCATCTTTGTACAATAAAACAATTTTGTGTGGCAAAAACAAATGCAGTCTTTGTATTCTGTGCCATATTAAGAAAAACCCTAACAAACAGTTCCTTCTGCTGTTTATGGCTTGCGCTGGGTTGCTTGCAGAGCTGCATTTCTCCACTAGAGTTGGTCCAAACACTTCAATCATGTCGAGAGAAGCTACTGGTTGTCCCCCATTTTTGGGAGGTTGGAGAGGGCAAAGCCTGGAAGTGTTATTTTTCTGTTTTGAAAACAGAAAAACTGTTCCCCTGGAATGGTCTCCTGCTGGAGGTTCATTTGTCTCCAATTTTATCTGCCTTCTGGAAAAAGTCAAAAACAGAACTTTTCCAGAGAGCTTTGGGGTCTGATGCCCTATATTGTACTGTAGGTAGTCCTCAGTTAATGACTGCCCTGTTCAACAACCGCTTGAAATTAGGATAGTGCTGAAAAAGTAACTTTAGGACCAGTCCTCAAACTTACAACCACCACAGTGTCCCCATAGTCACATGATCACCATTCAGATGCTTTGGAACCGGCATGCATTAACGACCATTGTAGCAACCCCGCAGTCACTGATTACCATTTGTGAGCTTCACGGCTGGCTTCCAATAAGCAAAGTCAATAGAGAAGCCAGAAGTAAAATCGCAAGACACAATCACGCAATGTCTCATTTGATGACCACGAATGATTTGCTTAACAAATGCAGTGAAACGATAGTCTGGCATGGTCACGTGATGTTTCGATTAACAACCACATTGCTTATATTATTCCCAGATTCATTTATATTCTGAGAATATCTTTACAGAAAATGCAATTATCGATTAATGAGGGAGGATTCGGTCTTCTGAATCTGGAGCTATATCATCATGCTTATCTATTGTCAAGAATTAAATACTGGAAGCCAACAAGTGGTGTTAATTTTCCAACATGGGCAACTTTGGAATATGCATATATAATACCTTTGGTCGGATGGACAATATTAGGATTGAAATATACTAAAACTCTAATATCTCTGGAAACAATCTCATCAGTTTGAAAGCTATGGAACATAATGTCTAATAAAAAAAAAAAAGATTTGATCCTTTTTCCCATGCCAAATTGACTTTATGGGGAAATCCAACTTTAAAAATTGGGAAAAAGATGGTGATATGGAAAAATTGGATGGAAGCGGGGATATTGATTTTGGACCAATTGATAGATGGTGAAGATGAATGTTTAACGTATTCTGTGTTAAGAGGTAAATACCATCTATCAGATGTAACCCAATGGCAATATTTACAGTTACATTTGTTTGGACCAGCAGCATTTTCAGCTTCTGAGATACCTGAGATATTAGAACAACTTGTTAAATCCTTTAAAACTAAAAAATCTATTAGTTTATATAGATATTTGTTATCAATAAATCAATTTGACATGCAGATGTTAAGGGATGAGTGGAATAAAGAATTAGAGGTTTCTATATTGCCTAGACAGTAGGTGAGTGTTTTAATTTCTATAGCAAGAGTGTCAATGGTCCTTAAACTACGACTTATACAACAAAAAATAATATTTAGAACTTATTGGATTCCACTATGTCTGCATAGAAAAGGATTGTCAAAAACAGCATTTTGCTGGAGATGTAATAAGGACAATGCCTCTTTAAAGCATATGTTTTTACAATGTCCTATAATTATTAAGTTTTGGGAAAAAGTAGTGGCCTGTATAAATATGATTGTGAGACAAAAGCTAAAATTTTCAGAGGGTAATATTCTTTTGAACTATATACCTAGTACATGGAACTTGACAACTGGACAATGTAAATGGATTCTCTGTGTCCTTGCTTTGGCCAAAAGACTGATATTGCAGCATTGGAAAGATAAATGTATGGCCCCATTTATTCAATGGATTGAAGACCTGATTGCACTTGCTACTTATGAGCAGATTGCCTACAGACATAGACTTTGTATGGACAAGTATAATGAAATATGGGACTCATTTATACAAAATACAGTGGGTTAAAAAAAATGATAGTCATATAAATCTATTAGAAGTATATATGTACTTCAATAATATTTGTGTTAAATAAGGATATATAGAATAGTATTTGTTTATTGTTATAATGATATATTAACACTTTTTTGTTAATGCACTTTTATGTATTTTTTTTCTTCTTTTGTAATCAAAAAATAAAAAAAAAACATGTTGCCTAATGACAAAGTTGCCAGTCTCAGTTGTGGTTGTTAAATGAGGGCTACTTGTACTGTGATTCTTTCAGTGCATTACAAAACATTGTGTTTTATATTATTATTCTTTTTTTAGTATTGGGAACCTCCAAGAGTGTTTTATGATTGCAGCAGGGTATAAATCTGATTAATATTTAATACATAAATGCATTAAAATGCATTGATAATTGATATGGATGGAAGAGCTTTAGTGGATTTGTGTATTTCCATCTATCTTTATGAAAAGAAACCCTTGAGATCTATTTGTATCTGGGGTCTTCCAGTGAGACCATGGCAAGCCAGACATCCCTGCTGAAGTGGGATGGCATTTATGGCAGAGATCGGTGTCTGGATGCTGGATCCTGGCTGGCAAAATCTTGCAGGAGAAAGGAGAGATCATGAGATTGCCCACACACACTCCAGACAGCCACTCCTCATGAGTAGACCACAGGAACTGAGGTTTTTGTGGTTGGTTTATGAGTTGAGTGACTGGGTGTCAAGGGATTCCATCTAAGCTCACAGTCGTAACACAACCTTTATGGACAAAAAGCTCGACTGAGCTTCATTTCTTAATCACCTTTAGAATTATTTTTTACTGCTTTTAAAATATTAAGAACCTTTGGAACAGCAAGTTTTTAATTACATTCACTGGGTGAATCTCCTTCTCCTTAGTGAAAGAAGTTTTAAATAAGACTTTAAGGACTCAGAAAAATATTACTTTTTGGAATAAACAGCAAAAGGATGTTTAGAGTGTCAATTTTGGAAAGTTAAAAATGGACTAAGGGTCCAGATGGATTTGGAATAAAAATTTGAAATTAATTATAAAAGTCCTTCCCATGGGAAACTGTTGTTTGGGTTCTTTGGGAAAAAAAACATGATCAGATGGGACTTTGAAGGTTGGACACTAGAGGGAACTAGAAGAAACTAGAGATTATAATTAAAGGAGAAGAATACTTAAATTCGACTTGTTAACAAAGAATGGAGCAAAATACTTTAACAGTGGATGTCTTGAAGGATAATTTTGAACAATGGACTCAGAAATTAATTTTAAGAATGACTGACACCATAGATAGATGGTGTGTTAATGATGTCACAGAAGAGGAACAAGCTATATTGGATAAGACTGAAATTGATTTGAATGTGGATTTAAATACGACAAGTTACAAGAATGTTACGGAAAAAGATTATATACTAGACATACAAACGAAACTGGTTGATGTCTTAATACTTAAAGGGGAAATACAAATATCAAACCAGAAGGGTGATCTGAATAACCTTTTTATACTGGATGTGCAAAAGAGATCTGTTAAAGCTTTGAAGAATTCTATGAGCAGGGACAAAAAAAAAAAATGAAAAATCAAATTCTAGGATATTATTTGAAGGGATTAAAAACCAAGATTGTTAAAAGTACAGGAAAGTAATATAGAGTTGGTTTAACTCTATATTAAGATTAAGAAAAATATGTAGTTATTTCTGGTAACCCTCAATTGACTTTTGCTGATAAGGAATGAATGAGGAGCCTTTTAGATTTTGTTTATAGCTGAGAAATGAGGTATGGGTAAAAGAGAGCATTTGTTGTGTTCTAAGAGATGGTGATAAGTTACTAAAATTATTTATACTTGTGATGAAGGGGGAAGTTAATTCTTTGTATACTTTTTTCTTTTTTTTTCTTTTCTGTACTTTTAATTTTTTTTATTCTTATATTTTTTGTAGTTTGTATTAGTTTGTATTTTTTCTAATTGTAATCTCTAATAAAAATCATGTTAAAAAAAGAGAGAGATTTGTATCTTAGTCTGTTGTGGCTGTTAATAGGTGAGCTACCTTATTTTGCCTAGTGAGCAAATCAGTGAATAATGACATTACACTGATCATAATATGTTAGGATTACCTTCCAAGCCTCCCACAGATTGGGCAGGAGAGCTCCAAAGAGCAGCAGCAGGTACATCTTTGTGAAACTTTACTGTTTTTTAAGATCTGTGAGAGATTCATCTGGCATCTTTAGTAGCGGTAAAAAGGCTGACTGAGATTCAGGAAGAGGCCTTTTTTATGACAGTCATCCAGCTACAGAATGAAGTGGCTTCATCTGACTCTCTGTTTCTTGAGTTTCCATTATTTGGCTAAGACAGTTCCTTTCCAGGTGTTATTTGGCTTGTGGGATGAAGTTTTTTAAAAAATTGATTTGTTTTTGCAGATGGGTAGCTACGTTATTCTGCTAAAGCAAAAACAACATAGAGTCTTGTAGCACTTTGAAGACTAAATGTCGAAGTTCGTATAAGCTTGTGTGGATCACACAGCCCTGCAGCAGCTGTATAGAATGTTTTTTCCCATTTTCCCTCTAGCACCCAAACCGTGTCACTATGTCACCTATCTCAGAAGATCTCCACACATCTGAACATGTCAGGGTAGTTCACAATAACACACAATAATCTCAAATTGATTTCAATTCCTGGTGACTAAATAAAGGCATACCTTGAGTTTTCTTGGCAGCAGTACGAAGGTGGTGTCAGGATTTTCTCATGGGAAGAAAGTCATCCCATTATCTGTACAACAACATTGTTATGTCTACTGTATGTAGCTTAATGTAAACAAAGCATCTTGTGACTGTGTTGTGTTATTTACTGCCACCTATTGGCATGTGTATGCTAGTTATTCGGGGGGGGGGGGTAACATGCTGGCAATATAATGGGAGGGCTAGATGCCTAGCCTGTCAGTCGTGTATAGTTTCATCTATCATGTAGTTTTATGCGTTATGTAGTTGTAACTAGTAACCAAGTAGTGTACCTCTTCTCTGAGAGTTTTTAGCTAGAGACTTTGTTGTGGATAAGTCTTGGATGCTAAGATGAGAAGAAGTCTTTGTTATTTCCTATATTTTGTATGAACTTGTATTTTATGGAGTTTTGCATTTTTATCAATAAAAACCAGTTAGTATATATTTTCTGACTGGATTTTCTTTGGAGAGCAAAATATGGACATTGCATTTTGCAAGCTCTCATGCTGATGTGTGGTTTTCCTGAGAGCAGAGTTTTTGAGAGCTTTGCTGCACTCTGCACAACAGGTGGTTTGCCATTTTTCGTTTGGATTTATTATTTATTTATTTTACTCCCCATTCTAGCCTTGGGCTTTCCAATTGTTATTAAATGCAAGATTTAACAAGATCTGATTACTTTGGGGGGATCAGCCAAGGTTGGCTAAATGCTGCAGCCCACTGTAATTGATCCCGGAATTAATTTGTCTTTAAAGTATTACAAGACTTTTTAAAACTATGCTGACTTAATTTGTAGTGATCTCTATCTTATTCTGATTTGTGGGACTGGAATTTTGGTTATCTATTCCGTGTTATTTTAAGATGGTTGCCAGATTGGATGGTAGATGGTGGCAATGAGCTGCAAAAAACTAACGTGAATAATAATAATAATAATAATAATAATAATAATAATAATTATTATTATTATTATTATTGAATACACATTTGTTTACTTTTTTTTTCTTCCAGGAACTCAGGACAGTGGGCATGGTTATCCACCTTCATTTTATTCTTACACCAATCCTGTGGTATACATTAAGTGGACAGCAACTGTCTAAAAATCAATTAATTGCTAGATGTAGTGATCTCATTCTAGATTTTCCCAGTCCTATGCTGATAATCTACCCACTCTACAAACACCTTTTGTTTCTTTTCATCACAAAACTAAGGGAAATTTGGTGGAACTCAGGGTGATGGATGTTTTGTCATCTTTTTTTTTTTTTAACGTTTGATCTGGATAGAAGTTTTGATTACTGTCCTTACTCTCCCAGAACCTTTATTTTTCTCCTTTCAACTTTTTTTATTTCACTGACTGCAGTAACATTTTGGGAAATGAGCCATTTGCTTTTCTCTGGCCCAGAGGGAATACTGGATCTCACTCTCCCACTAAGCTTCCAGGAGAGTGTGGGAATAATGGCATACCAAAGGAATGGCTTAATGGTGAGAAATGAGTCCATTTTTCCACCATCTACTCTGGAAGGTTGTGTAGAGAAGGCTAAGATGGTTAAGAAGCATGTGAGATGCTCCACACTGGAGATGTCTTGCCAAGCCATACCTATTTTTAAATCTCATAGTGCTGATTTTCCCGTCTGTTCAGCTCACTGACTGGTCTGTGTCTGTGTGTGCACACGTGTGCTCTAGGTATACCCATACAGATATCAGAAGTCCTTGAATTCATTTGTATATAAAGCTTCAGTACATGCTCAGCTTTAATAATCACATTGCTTTTTTTTACACTCTACTGTTCAGTATAAGTGGGAAGTAGTAAACATTCTTCAATCATTAAGCCCCAGAGATCTCTATAGGGTACTGGCAATTCAATATGGCATTCACCTATACTTTGTGCTAACTCAGCCTAGAACACAAACTTTCAAATATAAAGACAAACCATGGTTTAAAAGCTGTTTGTTTTCAGAGACCTAAAACGGGAAGAATGTATAAGACTGAATTATATTAGCAGGAATTTAGGACAGGGATGAAAATAATTATCAAGCTTCGGGTCTTTTGGCCGTTAACATTATACCAAGAGGAGAAGCTGATACTATAGTCTATCCCATTTGAGAATGATTATGCTTTTTTATTTTCCTCTATCTAAGCTTGTGAGAGTGGCTTCAACAAAACAAGAAGTAGCTTTAAAATAGAACACACAAGATGACTGAGAAATTTTTTTATACAGCACAAATCGACAATGAGACTGTCAAAGCAGTGTGACAACGTAGGAGTGGATAACCTCCAAGTTCAGCACAAAACCAAAGGAAAACAATTGTGTGACAAAATGTGAGAATGGAAGATGGGGGTGTGTTTTCCTTGGGGTGTGTGTGTGTGAGCATTTTCACATCCCTTAGATCATTACTCTTGCAGTGAAAATCAAACATCATAAACATTCAGCACAATGCAAGAGTATTATCTAATCTCCAAGAGTATTATCTAATCAGTATATTGTGGGCTGAATAATTTAACATCAGAAGTGGGAGGGATGTGGATTCCTAATCACTGTATATCTAAACTAGCATTTCTCAACTGGGCTTCTGTCGAACCCTTGGATTCTGCAAGATGTTGTGACAGGGAAAAATTGTGTATTTTTTTTTTTTTTACCTTTGCACACCACACAATACTAGCACTTGTAGGGGTGGGAATTTTCACCTGCCAGCCTGCTGCTTTGCCATTGTTGTAAACATTGTCAGACATGGATTATGTAGAAGTAAATTGCATTGTAAAGTTTTTGGGGTTTTTTTCCATTCTTATGCAGAAGTTCCCTGAGACCTAAAAATTATTTCAGGGGTTCCTCCAGGTAAAGAGCTTGAGAAAGGCTGATCTAAACCATGCACTATTCTGTTTGCAGGCCTTTTGTTAGATTGGACCAAATAACCTTAGCAATAGAAGCAAGTGTTTTAGCCCTGGGACTGTTTTATTTCTGAATGAAGTATGCAAAGGTTCTGAATTATGTATGGAATTTGTTTTCTCTTCTTCAGGACTTTTGCAAATGTTGAAAATTTAACTTTTGAACTTTCCATAGAATTGTACATTTGGAAGGGGGCATGTAGGCCAGTCAAGTCCAACTCCCTGCTAAAGTAAATCTAAAGTAAAGTATCCCAAACAGCTGGCTCTCAGCCTCAATTTGAATACTTCCAGTGAAGTGGATGTGTTTACTTCTTGTAGTACTTGCTTCTGCTGCCAAATCGCTCTTAACTCACATTCAACCTGAAGCTTCTTTCCTAAGTCTTCAATTTTTAGGACCTGAACAATACAGATGAGGTCTGTCTTTTGTGTGTGTGATTTTTTAAAGGTATCCTGCCTTTATTTTGTACAACTCAAGATAGTGCACATAAAGCTTCCACTTTCTATTTTCCTGGCCACAACCACCCTGTGAGGTGGGTTGGGCTGAGAGAAAGTGACTGGCCCAAAGTCACCCAGGTGGCTCTCATGCCTAAAGGGGAAACTAGAACTCATGATCTACTGATTTCTAACCCAGCACCTTTGCCACTACGTTAAACCAGCTTATCTGCCCAGAGACTTGAAAATTGCCCTTATGCCTTCCCTCAGTTGTCTTTCTGGAGGGTAAACATACCCAGTTCCCTTGGTCTCTCCTGATAAGATTTCATTTCTTGTCCCTCAGCATTGTTGTTCCCCTATTCTGCAGCTCTTCCAGTTTCTCTGAAGTCTAAGCTTTTTAATAAATGTGCCCAGAATTGGATATAATAACCAAGGTGAAGTCTGACCCATGCCAAATAGAGTGGAACTATTCTCCTGATTTGGAAACTACGCTTTTATTGCTGCAGCCTAAAATTGCATTGGCCTTTTTAGTAACCCTATCACATATTTTTAGAAACTGAAGGATGGTTCCATCAATTCCCCCCACCCCCATCCCAGCTAGGAAAGTGAAAGACGTATCCTTTAAAGATATCCAGGGTGATAAAAGGTACTTGTATCATTATGAAAAAAAGATTGGGAGACGGTCCAAAACTTGGGGAAACCACCTTTATATCTTCATTGTGATGACAGGGATGTTGAAATAGGATATTTTTGGCTCTGTTAAAATAGTGGATAGGCCTAAGGAGATGGAGCGTTTTTAAATCCATCAATCTGGAGTTACATCCTGTAAAGTTCTAAAAAATATCAGATACATCCTCACAGTATGTCTTGTTTTAAATAACATCTGCACATGTGTGCTATTTCTTCAGTGCAATAATTAGAGTGTGCCTTGGTTTCTGTATCCTGGATATGAAAAAGGAGAGGTCTGATCTCTATTTCTCTCATGCCTATTGTGCCATTCATTTATGGTAACTTCTCCAGCCTTAATAAAGCGGCTGGCAAGCTGCCCTTTTGTGCTGATTAGCTTGGCTTGGGTGATTCCTTCTCTCCCCCTTCACTACTAATTTATTCACCACCTCCCCTTAGTTTTGCCCTAAACCTCAAGAGTCTCCCTGGCACAATTTCACAGCCCCTGCGGTAAGCCTTAGAGATGCAATGCCATTTTTGAAGATTGATACACTTTTCTCTAGAGAATGCTTGCTGTAAGCCTATGAGAACAGAATTCCATCCATCCAGTAATTGACTACAGAAAAAGTAGAAATCTTGATGGCAACTTGGAAATCTTTGCTAAGGTAAAGTGCCCCCCCCCCACTTTAGTATTAAAATATTTGGTTCACTTACGTTGCACAATGCACTCCTCAATCCCTTTGCCTGAGTTGTTCTTATTCAAAACAGTGTTTTAGATTCCCTTTATGATGATGTTGCTTACAATAACTCATGGGCTACTGAATTACATGTATTCTTGGTCTCCAGAGATGAAGCAAAAAGGAAACCTAGCTAGATGACAGGGCTTAGGGCTTCTTCTTCTTCCATGGAGGAAACCCCTTTATCCTCCTCATTCTAGACAATGTAATAATTTTCCATTGGCTCCATTTTGGGAACCAAGAATGACCAGTCCTCCCATGCTGTGCACCAGCTGATCAGCATATCAGCAGGAGGCAGCAGCTGAGAGGCCTCATGGCTGGGCTAGGAGAGTGGCCTAAATAATGGAGAAAGAATCCAGTGAGACCTGCAGAGGTGGTAGAGCATGGAAGAGGTGAGTGGTGGCACTGACTTTGAGCCCATCCATAACACAGCAGAGCTGAAGGCCATTCAGAAGCCCTCCCTCCTCAATAGACTAGGCATCATGCAGTGCCAGCGTCTGGGATTCTCTGGCAGCCTGAAAGAACACCCTCCCAATAAGAAGAAATGCTGGGAGACAGCCTGGAAAGCAAGTTCTCACACAGTCACAAGCAAACAACCTGATACCAAATCACTCTGTACCCTAACAAGAAACAAGCAGAAACTATTGGTTTTGCCCACCCACCCCCACCATGGCTTCTAGCTGTTATGTGGGAGGAAAAGGCACAAGAATTTGAAGTTTGATTTCAGTATAAAGAGGCCTGCATTTCAAATTCTTTCATAATGGCTTCATTTACTCTGATGCAATAAATTTACTCATCATAAGCTTGGTGTCCCTGGAAGTTTGATGGAGCTGATTAGGGGTCAGTCATTGCCAAAGCAGGCACAGAAGGAAGCAGGAAAGGTAGTGAAATTGTTGGCTCCTAGAATCCCTCTCCCCCTGTGACAGGTGAGACACTGTTGCACATCGATTGTGACAATCCTCTGATAGCCAGCTCAAAAACAGAGGCTGGGTAGAGCAATAAGACAGCACTAAAACTCCCAAAGCCTCAGCGGGATTGAACTCACTGGATCACCTTTTATTCCACCAACAGGATGGTGGCAGGAAAGCTAGAAGATGCTGGATGTGGGAGTCTGTCAGAAAGGGGAAAACCCCAGGAAGAGGCATGACCTGGCCTAGTAATACCCAGCATGGTAACTTAGCAAAAAACTCCTTGTTTTTGGTAACTTAGTTTGGACCCCTGCCACCTTATTCTACCACAGTGATTTCTTTAAAGCAGAATTATACCCTCCCATAAATTATGGTGGGACTCCTCTTTGTAAAGATCAGTCACTTCTACCTCCAAAAGCCCTTCTTACAAGCCCTGTTCATTCCCATCACCTGCCTATTTGTAGGTGGAAAGAGGGGCCAAAGGATTGAGGAGAAAACTATACACTCAAATTCAAGATACCTTATTTTCTACAGGGGAGCCAGGCATGAGTGCCATTCAAGGGGTCAGGCTGGGAAGCTGGCTAATGTTTTCCTGCAATTTGCACCTCCCTATTAGAAACTTTATGCTCTTTTCCTTCCTCACAGCACTCTAGTGATTACATTGGTGGCCTTACCAGCAAGAATACTAGTGGCAGCAATTTGTAGGGCAGCCTTGAGGTGAAGCCACCTACCTTTATAAAAGAGACAATGCCTTCTCAGATGTGGCCTCAGACTACTGCAGTTGTACAACCCTTTCCTTTAAGGCCCAGCTCCAGTAATCATGAAGTACCTTTATGGCCACTGAAAGAGAACCCAATGATCCCACTCTCTTTAACAGGAGAAGTAGATTAAGAATCTCCAAGTTAACTCAAGAGCTGAGATGCAAGTTACTTTACTGCTCTAGGTTAACTGTTATGCACCATCCTCTGTTCCCATGTAGCTTACCAGTTACAAGTTTGTTGTGTCAGTGGATTACACCACAAAAGAAGAGTTGATCTCCACTCAGCTGAAATCCATGGGTGTGACTAGAGGGGACAGGAAGAGACTTCAGTCCTGCCTTCTAGCTAGAAGAGGCAAGTTAAGTCTATCTTTTCTGTCAGATCCATCCTTTGATGACCAGGAAGAGGCATCAAAGCAAGCCCAGTTACCATTCCAGTCTAGTATAGGTTATATAGCTTGGACTGCTTTCAAAGCTACAGTACTTATTTTAAT
Source organism: Liasis olivaceus (assembly GCA_030867105.1). NCBI lineage: Eukaryota > Metazoa > Chordata > Lepidosauria > Squamata > Pythonidae > Liasis > Liasis olivaceus. Next base: position 70,487,059 of record CM061349.1, read on the forward strand.
ACAACTCGTTCCTCATCTTCACTCTCACCTGGTTCAGGAAGATGACACATTTAAGGCTGAAAATGGACGACCGTCATCTATTTCTCTCATGAAGCTGGGTTTGCAAATTTCTCTGCATTTTCACACAGTGGTGCGTCTATGAATAACTGAATAACTTTTTAGGTTTTACAACCTGTATAGGCCTGCATATACTTGCTAATCATTAAAAAAAAAATTGAAATAGCCTACATGGTGGTCACTTTCTGAAATTGTAGCTTATGCTGTCACTAAATAGAAATAATGAACCATGAGACCTTTCAAAGCCTACTTTCCCCACAATTCTAGTGCTATGCATCGGCGAGGTATGCCTTGTTTTTAAATGAACACAATAGGTGCTGTATTCATGTATGACAAAGCAGCAATTGTGTGTATGAGTTGGGGGCACAAGAGTGCTTCAGAAACTGAAGGGGCTGAGGTAGAGATTTATCCACAACCCTGTTGTTACTCTGGGCATCTAGTGACTTTACCTGAAGTAGTGAGGCTGTGAAAGACATCCAAGAAGTCCTAGCACATGCATGCATGTATGAGCACCAGCTTCCATCCATTCCTTTATGAGCCAGTGCTCTTTTCTCAAATGTGGAGATGTTTCTTGTCACCTGCAATGTCATACTCATCATCATGTCACATAATAAAGGCTGAACAATACATTATTGAGAAATATATGCTGTCTTTTAGCTTTCCAGATTGTTCTTGAATGTGCATTGATGCCATGACACATTCTAAAGCGCATATTAAACTTATGTAAGGTCAGAAGGGTGTGCAAACTTTCTAGTGCTGCAGAATTCTGCCCCCCACCCCCAGGCAAGATGCTAAACCAACTAAAAGACTGGAGAAGAGAAAAGGAGGGGGGGGAGTGGCTGATCTTTAAAGCAACAGCATCTGTATTTAATCAAACTTTTAAGATGGAATGTGCAGCTATGGGATAGCAAGCCTTTTGAGGAGACAGCAGTATCTAGGACACCGCTTTAAAGGGACACCTCAAATTAGTATCAGGAGTTTTTCTCAGGATATTCATTTGCATATGGATTTCAGGATTTCTATCTGCTTACAAAGAGAAAAATCAACAGAGGAAATGATGCATCACTCCCCTCCCAAATATGAGTCAGCAAGCTAAGATGGAATAGAATTAAAAGCAGACCTTGCTCAACTTTGAAACCACAAATTCTTTAGTAGATATGAGCAGGCAGTTTATGGACACAGTAGAGTGAATGCTAAATAGGGTTTTTTGAGGGTTTCCAAATGCAACATTGCTGATTAAAAATTCCAGGAGATGATATGAACAAGTCTGTAATAAATGAAAAGGAAAGTCTGGTTTATGAAGGCAAGCCTGCTCTTAGGGCTTGCTCCCCTGCCAGAATAAAATTGATCTTATAGCCTTCAGAGAGTTTCTACCCAAGGCACAGAACTAATTACCTCTGTTAAGCAGAGATCTGTCCCCTTCCTTTCTGGTGTTGGACTGCAGCTGTAGTCTGAAGTAAATGTATTTGGAAATAAGTTCTCCTAAAACACACATAATTTATTCAAGAACAAAATTGGCTTGGTCTGTAGAGGATTCAAGTACTGGTCACAAGCATGGATATTTGATGTTAATAAGTTTGACTTTTTTAAAAGTATTTTAAAAACACACTTTTGATCATAGAAAAAATTCCTGGTGGAACTTTTTCCCTGTTGAAGGATCATCCACTTTAAACATTTGTTCCTCTATTTTTCTTCAGTGTGAGGGTAGTATCACATCTAACAAAGAGACGGCATTCCACAGGCCATTCTAGCACCCCAAAATCAAGTGTCAAAAAAGTCACTGGCAGGGTAATTTGGAGTGCAACACAATTTATTTTGTTCATTTTACACCAGCTTTTATTAACGGGCCACAAAATAGGAAAACAGGCTAAGAAATTTCAGCTGCCCTGCTAAATAGGATATCACTGTATCTCTCAAGACAATCCCCATGGCCTTTGGAGAACAAAATAATAAGAATAAAAAATTGTATTCCCCAGATCCAAAAAAAAAAAAAAAAAAGTGTCTGACCCTGACCATATACCAACACCTATCAGTGAGGATGGCAACACTGAAATGAGAATGGTCTCAGACTGATGGTCTGCTCCTAACAGCAACGGTATTTTTGTATTAGCTAAGAAGGTATCCCAGATTGCTGGGTCAGATGAAAGATAGCAAGATGCATGTGTAAAAGGATACACCACCATGTTATTCACAGCATTACTGTTTGGTTCTTTTACACCCTGTAGCATGTATTTGGGTGAAGGTATAAAGAGGCATGAAACCTACTGGAAGTACTGGGGACCATGGAAGCAAAAGAGTGAATTCTGGAAGATTTCAGCTTACACAGCATGTGGAAAAAAAGATACAATAACAAAGACCACAGAAAATGGTTCTCAAAACAAGAGGTAATTTCCACGTAAACTGGGTGAGGTAATGGTACTCAAATGGAGAAGTAGCAGGAGGCATGAGAAGTGAGCCAAGCTGGGACTGGCCAAGCCTTATTAGTTTGTACTGCATATGGTGGCTGTCCCCCCTCATTATTTTAAAACTGGAACCTAAACTTTGATTTGAATAAGTATGCATGACCGTGTGCACACGAGTGAAGCTTTTAGTGCAGAAAATGAATAGAGGTTGTAAACCTGCGTTTCTGAGTCTGGATAAATAAGAAGCGGTGTTATCAAGTCCTCCCATTATGACCTGGGTGATCAAATGCAGTGTTACTTGCAACTGAAAAGGTTTTCCATTCCCAGTTCTTCAAATCCAGTTCAGTATTTGTATGGCTGTTCTTGAGAACTTCAAGTCTCCCTGAATTTCAGAAAACACCCCTGCCTCTGTTGAGCTGGGTTTTGCAGTACAAAACTGCATGTCACAATATATTAGTTTTCAAAGATACCCTACATGGCTGCTTTTCCTGAAACACTTGAAGATGACTTTTTTCCCCTCCAGGAACTCTTCTTGAGGTTCTACTATACAGTATGTTAATAACCAAACAAACATACATTTTAATGTTGGGCTATTTATTGGAATACCTACCAGCAACTGTGGTTCAGCACTGGTGCTGGAATGGAAGCAAAAAGAGGAATGGTCATTGTCATGTCACTTTTTGTTTTCTTTTAGCACCATATGACACATTGCAAAAAAGTAAAATAACTGCTAAGAGCCCATCTCATCCATCTTTTTGGAGAAAAAAATTGAGAAGAGAGGCAGCCAAATTCATTCTGTGGTATTTACCTATGCCTAAAAGCTGTTTCCACACAGCAATTCCAAAATAGGGTTAGCTATTACTTTTTTCAGGAAATAAAGGATCTTTTCTATTGCAAACACCACATATGAAAAAACGAAGTGTTTTGAAAAAAACAGAGAGGGGAAGTAAAATGTCCAACCTTCTATTTTAATGGCAAAACTCAACAAAACATTTAAACTGTCAAAGAGAAAGCCAACGGAAGCCCAAGCTCCCAACGTAGTTACATTAAAAAACAACAAAACCCAAACCAAACCAGTCAAACCAAAAGTGTCCCACTAGTCTGAATCTAGGACATGGGACTCGGGTATTGCACAGAGGGAAAACACTCTCAAATACACTCCTTCCCCCTTGGAGTAGAACAAGCCAAGGTTTGAATTGCACAGCAACTCAGCTTAGGACACACATGCACAAACAAACATTTAGAGATGAGGAAACAGTGTGCTTTTGAACTACCTGTACAAAGTTTAAGAAGACATATAAAAGGAGGGAAGAAAAGATAGTAGGCCTACGGGGTATAAAACATGTTTAGGGAGTCAGCTTGTATATCCAGCTATATAGAGGAATGTTTACAATTTTAAAAATCCAGAGCATGAATCCTGCTAGATAGAGCAAAGGGTGGGGCATTCTCTTCAGTTGACTTATAATATCCATCATCATCCAGGATGGGAAGTTGCCATTATTGGCATGGCAGTTATCCAAGGCCAAAGACCTGGCTGAGCCAACCAGCTGGGCTTGATATGGCGCAGCTGTGAGTCTGCATCACCCTCAGAGCCCCAAAGGTTTTGGCTGTTTTACCACATCTCTGGAGAGGAAAGCAGGGGATGATGTCAGAGAGGGGACAGTGCTTCTGATTTAGGACAATTCACACCTTGCCTGAGATCTGTGCTCAGAGTGCTGTGCAGTCTGCTTTTGGGCATTATCCTTTGCATGGTGCCACGTTCCAATCAGATGGAAAAAGCAAGCTCCCAGAGGGGATTCAAATGGACACAGGGCCATCTGTTAAAGTCTCAGTTGCTATCAGACATTTTTAGTACCTCAATCTTAAGAGCAATAGATACAGAAAGCAAGCAAGCTCAGTCTTGAAGGAGAACAAGCTTCCAGGCAGGTACAGGACATTCTTATATATCTGGGTGGTATGTAGCAGGTTCCTGACCTTAATCTTGCTGAGCCTCCTAATATTCAGAGAATCATGACTTTAAAGTCTGCTCTTTCTAAGTTCAAACTCTTGCATCTATGAAAGGTTAACCCCTGCTAAGTTTTGCATGCAGGTTTTTCTTCATCAGCACCTTGCCTCTCATGTCTCAAGTCCAATTTAAAAAAATTCTGTGCACAAAGACTTCTCCTGTGGGCCTTTAAGACTCAGTGCTCGTTTGTGGTCCAGTGTCATCAGTCCATGGAAAGCAACTTATTTTCCGATAGTTTCAGAAGAGACCCCATAGCCTCACTGAGATTTAAGAATTCTTGGCCATGCTGGAGATGTAAATTATTAAAAACTTTTGGTCCAGTTTCAATCCACTCTTCCTGATCAAGTAAAGATCTCAGCTTATTTAATCTGAGCTGTTCAGGTAGAACAGCATGTTTATAAGGTTGTAAACACAACTGCATTTCAGCTGGATTTCATTTAGTCTCTGTTTTATGGAATCAGCTGGCTATCTATTCAGTTGATATGCAGGATGACTAAAGTAAGTTTTTTTAACAGCTAGAGATGTGCAGGCCAGCTAAGGAAACAAGTATCCCATTACTAGCTATAGTAACATTGCATCAAGTTCTTTGAACATTAAGTGTTAGGAAGTTTGGGGTTGTTTTTGTTTTAGCAAAACCAAAACAGGGGACAAATAGCTAGTGCTTGGGCAAACAAAACATCTTAGGATGATAAGTAGGATATGCCTGCAATAGTGTTCACAGTGCTTGTACACTGTTAAGTGTGTGTGCCAAAGTATTATAACTTGGAGTGGATGACTATATGCCTGTGCCTGAGTCTAGGAACAAACTGCAGAGACCATTCCTATTCAGGTAAGGAATCAGATGGCTGTACAGGAACTCTTCCATCCACTACCGCTATTGTCACTACAAGTCTCTGCATCAAAGGATAAAGTCTGCCATTAACACTGGCTGATAGGAATAGTTCCCTGTATATTAATGTATTTCATAGTTACTCATATCCCCTTAAAACAAAAAGGTAATTTCCCTACTGAAAATGCTTTGTCCTTAAGTATGACAAGTACCAATGGCCTTTTCAGATGAGATTTGTCTCCCCTTTTCAGCAAATTTCAGGCTGCCTAAACATATTTTGAATACATTCACAACAGGCTGCTATTTCCTAAACCAGTGAATGCAAAAAGCAGAAAAAAGGCAATATATGAGAATAGAAAGGGGGGGGGGGGAAGAAAGCTGGAGAGGAGGCACTTTGCTCAAAACATTTAGTGTGGCAGTTTCAAAACTCAGCTTGCAGCAGCTTAAATTGGAGGGAGTGGGATTTGGCCTGGTGTTCCCTGTTTTTACAAGCTATATAAACACCCTTTACAGCATGGGGCTTGCAGTACAGGGTCAACAGAATAAAGGAAATCAAGGAAGGGAAGAAGAGGGATATGCTGTGCTGAGAGAATGCAAACCTAGCCCATACTTGGACTGCTTGCCAATGTGACTGTCACGCAAAGTTTACACAAGTCATTGAATACCACAGTGCCTGAGCAACAAGATAGGAGTATGAATGCGAGTCTTTCCTGTATGCCTTCTCAAAAATTGTGCTAGCAATTTTCCAGTATAGAATATACCAAGACAATGGGCATTGCTACAGATGAAACTATTAAGAATGACAATACCCACTGCTGGGAATCAGCAGAATTGGTGGGATGAAGCTTCAGGAGACCTGAAAGGGTTGCAATGCTGCCTTTAGGGACATAACACACAGTTGCAGAGGGTGGGGTGGGGGGCAGATATCTGAAATGGAGCTCCAGCAATAGCTAGAAGGGAATCTTTTTCCTGCTTTGAGAGGAGCAACAATGATGCTCAAGAGAACTTGGAAGCAGACAGGGAGGAAGCATTAGGCAGCAGTGTCCATACGTGGAATGTGGTGGGGGTGGGGGATATGGAGTCAGCATTGTTCAACACCCACTACATGAATAAATAACAGCGCCATGGCCAAGCCCAAACAAAAGCTCTTGATCCTCTCTGTGATGGATATTCAAGGAAAGGCTAGCCATGTTCCTGTGTCACTCTGCTTTTGCCCCCAGAAGAAGGATAAAGGCATGCCGAGTGCTACACGGCTGTTTCCTGATCCTCCCGTTGGATCATCTGGTAGTGCTGTCGATTTTCGAGGTAGGCAGCCAGGTCAGGATCATTTGCCTTCTCAGCTCTGTGCTTGGGTGTGTCTCCCTGTGAGAAGGTGAAACAAAAGGCCAACAGGGGAGATTAGAGTACAAAATTATTTGATACAACAGAATTTCACTGTCCTCTTCATTTTCAACTCATCAACTCTGTTGTGATCCATTAGATGTTTAGCACATATTGCTAATGGTTGGCAATTTGAGGTGTAACAGTCTCATCTAGGATTTTAAAACTAACTAACTAATTAACTAACTAGGGTATGACAGTGAAAAATAAATAAATAAAAATAATAGATTTGTAAATCATATTTACATAGCTATAGACATTACATAATTTATAAAAGTGTCCAAGAACATTTTAATTTAATTTTAACTTCAGGCTCCATGTAACTCCCACAGGCAGAAACATCAGATCATTTGGCTGCTATGTCTTGCTTTCTCTCATAAACAAACTAGTAGACAAGTGCATGCGCACACATGCACACACACACGTGCGTGCGCGTGTGTATATCGGGGCAAGGTTTTGAAGCAAAAGACAAATGAGTGCAGAAAATACATATTTTCCCCTCTTCTTGTATTACAGATGCAAGTGTACAGTGACTACAGTAATAATGCCTCTGTAGCCTTCTCCATCAATTTAGAACTCTCGCAACTGCGCATACATTTTTCCATAAATAAGGATATCTATATTGGATGCACCCACCATTTATCCTGAGAAATCTGTATTCACATGCAGCCCTGAAAATAAAAGGGCCCCATATATGGGGCTGCAGCTACATTCACAGATTCCAGTCTTGCCTCAAGAGATGTGGGGAAGAGTGGTAAGACTGGAAGAGCCTGCCCGGATGAGAAGCTCAGGGCTTTCTGGAAGATTAGCAGCTGACAGCTACACGAGTCCTCAAGGGCCTGTTCGTATGCTCACCCCACCCCTCTTACTGGATGTTAGGAGGGGGAGCCTAGGATGTTTCCCTATCCTTGCACTGCAAGAGTGTAAATAGGGAAAGTGAGAAGTTTTGACATAAGCTTGTGTTTCTTGACTTCACAGCTTGTCTTCTCATTCTGCAAAAGCAAGAAGGAGTGGGGGGGGGGGGGTTGACTGGGTGAGGTATATGCCTGGGGAGGGCCCTGAAATACCATCCCCTCAGCCTTACGAGTTCTCCTGATCCCCAAGGAGACTCACATTTCACAAACTTATTGCAGCCATCTGGACTGTGTCCGCTAATGAACTCCTGCACTCCATAAAAAGTAAATCTGTTAACAGTTTTCAGCCATGCCTCCCTTTCCTCCCCCATGGCACAAACTCTCCCTCTCATTCACTACCCCCACACTTCACCAGTGCTGAACAAACATGCTGCTGAGAAAGGCCAAGGAAAACTGGCTAGCTGCCGCTTGTACTGAAAGTGGGAGAGGACAAGCCTCCCACACTGGCCCTCACATCCTAGCAGAAAGAAGGCAACAGAGGGAGGGAGGGAGAGAGGGATCAATCCTGGTGATTTTTTAAAGATAGTAGACAGCTGTGTCTCAGTGGAGTATACAGGGGCACAGACATGCAGGGCCTCCTTCACAAGCAGCCACAGATATATATGTACAAGTTCTTAGCCTCACTTCCCTCCCCTTACCACAGTCATTCTCCAGATGAAAGATAAAGCATGAAGCAAAGCACATGCGTGAAGCCACATACAATTTCCCAATCTAAAGCAGTGTATGCAAGCATCAACACACACACAAGCACAACCCAAAGGCTGCTCCTTCACAATCTCGTTGTCAGCATCTTTAACCACTAGAGATTTTGTTCCATTCAACTGCTTATTTTCTCTTGCAACAGGAATAACAGCAAAGAGGTCCCCTCCTTAAATACACAGAAATTGAATCTGGAATCAGGTCTCCAAGGCGTCTCCCCTGCTGCTGGAAACTGTGATCCAATGTTTCAGCCACTTTACTATTTTGTTTAGGCACAGGGACCAAATTGAATTTGACTTATGCTGGCATTTGTTCAGAAAGAAGGTTTGTACACTCTCATAACACAGTTTACTCTGCCTGCATGGGCAAAACACCATGTTACAGCATGAGCATTCAGCAGTTGGCATGAAGTTAGGAAGACACATTGAAATTTATGGAACATTGGCTACAGATGTGCTGACCTCGAGTCTTGTTCCAAATGCAGAAAGTCATATTAAGACAATCACAGCTTCAGCAGTGTCTCTTGTCAGGAACTCAAGCCCCCTTCACTGTGGGGACGGGGGCTAAGCCCCATAAGCCAGCATTCTTTGGGCACCAAAGCAAGCATTTACAACTGCGAGGAAGAAAAGGGACAATCCTTCTTTGTACTTTGCAAACTATTTTTCCTAGTGCAATCTTATCTGGACTCTTTTTCCATTTACAATAGTTGGGCATTCCAACTCCAGCTCCAGCCACTTTTGTTTGGTCACATTAAAATGCTCATGCCACTGGCTAAAGGTTAGGGGTTCAAGGAGCTGCCAAGAACTGGCTAAAAAATCTTCATGAAGTTGGCAAAGGATTTTATTGCTGGTTGAAATGTTCCAATGCTTTTGTAGTCCATTAGGATCTACTCTGGCTAAATGAACTCACAGGTCCCAGGAAACTTTGGCAACATGACACTGCATTTTCACTGCGTACAACTACTATTCAGCTTCAAATCACAACTACCAGTGAGCATAAAGACAATTCACAAATCGGCTATCAGAAAATACACGTTATAGGCCAGCCACTAGGAGTCTCGGTACCAAAGAATAACTTCCATTCTTTCTTTAAGACCCCTTAGGTATTAAAATAGAGCTACAACCTTGGATCACTGTATTCCAAAATTCTGCAGCTTTCTGATATTGAAAGTGACTGAACTTTCTCTATTAGCTTGGATTAAAGCTTGTAACACATAGTATTCCTCTCCTACAGGAAGCTTGACAATGCAGCTGAGAGTGGGAAAAAGTTATAATGAGGCTATCTTTGCAATGATGTTAGGAAAAGGAAAGAGGGGAAATGAGGCATTCCGGAGTTACGTTTAGAGAAAGAAACCTCACAACATTGGCAGCATAAGAGATCAATCAAAACCCTTTGCAAAGCTGTTATCTTAAATGCAGCAGACCACAACCAGATCTAGCTTCATCTAATACATTGTTTACTTTTCCTATTTTAGTATCATTCATTCTCTTCCTGGCCAGCACCTTTTCGAGATCTATTGGTTCTACTCAATCTGGTAACTCCTAAGTGGTGATAGGATTACAGTTTCCAGAATTCTCAGCTAGCATGAATTCTAGTTCTAACTTTTGGGGAAGACTGGTTTATACATTTAGCAGAATTCTCAAGTGTGGGTAGCAAGGTGTAAGTGCTTCTCCAGCCTGAAAAAAATAATTAGCTAGCATGATAGGAAGTCAACTAGGGTCAACGTTTCTCATGGATACACTATTCTACTATATATAAAGATTCGTTACTGATGCTGAACCCAGAAACTGAACATAGAAACTACACTCCCCTTCACATATTCCCAATGCTCTGTTGTTCACAATGAATTCTTACCTGCAGATCTGTTTTCATCAGTGAAGCTCCAGCTTCCACAATGTAATGGCAGATGGTCCGCTGGCGAAGAGCTGCAGCCTGATGCAAACTGGTCTCACCACTAACAGGAAGATTAAAATGGAGAACTAGATCAACAGTACATACCCTCTCCTGCTATGCTCCAAAAGGCAAATAATACAAAAAGGTCCAGCAGAGCTCTGGGTGGAACTAGTCCATAACACAAGCTCTTCTATATTAATGTTTGCATGGCCTTGGTAAGACATGGGGATCAGTTCTTACATCAGCTAGGAAGAAAGGTTGAGGGACAGACAGAACAGAGAGGGAAAGTTCTCCCTCACAAGTCAAACCCAGCATTTTTTTTTTGCTACCCGGAGACCTCAGTGGAAAGGGAAACAGCAATTTAAGAGTTCATGGGAGATGAAGGAGAGTTATGCAGAAAATGCTGAAACAGGAAAGAGTGATTTACTGAAGTGCTCCTCTTAATTCCCTTGCACAGGTATCCAGGATTCTGTGACGACCTGCAGGCTGCCCACCTTTTCTACAAGTGAAACTGCTGGCAGGAAATAAGGCTTTCACTGCCTCCCAAGTAGATCTACAGACACAACCCCTGTTTCAAATAGTCAGTACTAAGCAGCAAAGGAAGCTGGAATTATAAGCAGGGGACAGGAATGAAGGAAAAAAGTTAACCTTCTACTTGTTTTTCAGGCATAGCATTTAAGCTTACAGCACAAACTACCCAACATGACAGCTCTCATAGCCATGATCCTAGGGACAATCCCAAAGGACAGATTGTTGGGTTGAGCTATCCTTGCACACATACAAGATTGTTCACCACCCAGAGTTGGGCGGCCATACAAATGGAATGAATGAATGAATAAATAAATAAATACACATGCACCCATATATAAAAAGCTGGATCAACTGAAAAAAAGTGCGCATAGTTCCCTTGTGATCTTCTACTATGACATCATTAACCACCATAACCCAGATTGGAACTTACTTCTCTTCTTCTGCCGCATCCAAAATCTCTGCAGGGGCTGGAACAGAGAAAAAGAGAGAGAATATAAAATAAGATCAACTTGCATGATATGATCCACGCCACATCTTTCCCCTTCTCCTATAGCTCCGGAATCTATTTTCTTCTCCACTGCCTCCCCCTATAGAGAAAGTGGGATATGCATTTCTCATAAATACTGAAACCATTCTGTGAAATGCACAATATTCATTTTCTAATATTTAATCAGTATCCTAAATCAGCTTTAAATAGCTTTTGTACTCTTTTCACTAAAATCTATGGATGCCATCTTGGTTCACGTGGGCTCACAGATTCTCTTACAGAATAAGAACACCAGAAAGCTGCTTTGTTTGCCTTCTAAGCGGCCAGCCTCAACTGAAGTCAGAATGGCTTTATGCAGAACCATACGACACAGTAAGAATCCAAAATAATAACAGTATGTTGAAATCTATTGCCCTTGTTGACTAGTTACTGATAACTCATTAAAATAGTTTAAATAAATAAACTCATTAAAATAAACACTGATAACTCATTAAAATAATTGCAGCTAAGAACCTCATCCATTTTGCTTACCATTCTCAATTATGTATTTCACAATCTTCTTACTCCCTGATTTGACAGCATGGTGAAGGACAGTCTGGCCAGTGGGATCACGCATCATCAAGTCTTTTCCAGCCTGGTGCAGTTCTTTGAACTAGAGCAAGACAGGATCACTTGAAATGAGCCACAATACAGACATTGTTGAGGTAATCAAAGCAATTTACACAAAAAGTTTAAAACAAGCAATAATAAAAGGAGATTACTGGAAAAAGAAGTTAACAGTTAATCACTTGGGTTGTGGTATGAGCCAGAAGCAATTAAAAAGGCTTTTCCAAGGGAAGATGTTTCAGTCTCCTATTTAAAAGAGAGTATTACTGGATGTAACCAGAGGCAGCTTGGTAAACCCACAGCTGATCTGATGTATTTATTGCCTGAGGGAATCTATGAGCTAGTGCTCTTCCCTGCTTTCATGGTTTCACATAAAGAAGTGGACTAAATTTATAGCAGAATCCTATTTCTGTGCTGCTAACAGTGAGGGACAGCTGGCTGGTGGACTTAACCAGGTGCTACATAATCCATATCAAAGACATTGCTTCGTCATCCAAGATAGCTGAATGGCCAGATGGCTCTTGCCATCTCTTCTGCTCTATTCATTGGTTGCTAAATCTTGGTTAACTAAACACAATTTCCATGTCACATAATATGCTGTGACCAAACAAACAATGTTATGGTGTAACACCCTAGTTATAAACCATGCTAAGATAATGGCTGTAGTCCTATTAACACACTGAACCAATTACCCAACCCAATTTCAACCTGGATTAAGGCGTTGTGCAAACCCAGTCATAATAACAGGATTGGTTCTAATAACACCAGAATTATAATGCCTTATTCTTACCAATATAAAGAATACTGCCGTAAAATGGAATGTGGAAAATACTATTGTTGCAAACAAAGAAAAGCAGAGGTTCACACAAGTATATAACTTTGCCTACTCACAAATTAGAAGGGTTCAAAGACTTAATGGTTTTCTAAACAGTAATTACTCAGTTTCATTACAATTCTTCTGTTCTAAATGTATCTTAGAGGATAAAAACGCTATTAAGAGACACTACTAAAGTAATCTGATAGGCTTTTTTTCTCTCTGTTGCAGCAACCATTGTCTTAACTGACAGTTGGCTCAAGGAACATGTCCTAAATCTGGCTGTAATACAATAAGACAGAGACTGCATTACAGGTATTTCTGACACTGAACATAAAACACTCTGCTAAATTACCTTGAATTCCAGAAGAATAGATACAGAGAGGACATCCACTGTATTTCTAGTAGGGACCATTAAGGGTAAATAGCTGGATTTAGGATACCCACCTGAATTCAGCAAGATTAATTAGTACTCCTTAAGTAGTTTGGTGTCGTGCTTAAGGCACCAAGCTAGAAACTGGGAGACCATGAGTTCTAGTCTCGCCTTAGGCACAAAGCCAGCTGGGTGGCCTTGGGCCAGTCAGTCTCTCTCAGCCCTAGGAATCAGACAATGGCAAACCACTTCTGAAATCTTGCCAACAAGACTGCAGGAACTTGTCCAGGCAGTTGTCAGAAGTCAACACTGACTCAAAAGCACCAAAAAAAAAAAAAGTAGAAAATGCTCTGTTCTCTTAATTGCACTGCAAATGAATATTGGATGGGTACGATACCATATAGATCCATACAACTGGAATTCATTCAGGATCTTAGAAGCCTGCCACCCAGACCAAAACCTTTGAGTTGTAACTTGTCTAGATACTTTTATTAAAAAAATTAACTACAATTCTCTTCATGCCTTTTAGGTGTCACAATACAGCAAGAGGAGGCCCTCAGTGAGCCTGCTGGGAATTCACTGGATGAAAGGGCCACCTGGCTTAAAGGAAACCTGCACTGCTGGTGAAGGAAAACAAACAAACTGAAATCAATAAGTCACTTGGCACCACTAAGAGATTTGCAGATATAATGCCAACAAGACAGTTATATGCAACCCTAAATAAAACCAGCATGAATGATATTGCTGTGGTAAAGGTTCTACAACTTTGCAGCTTGGTTTGAGCACACCAGAGCTGTTACCTTGGGGAAATCATTATTCTTGGCAGCATCTATCAAAGGATCATCTGTAAAAGAAGAGAGATCAGAGTACAAAATGAAGTAGTTGACAGAGAGATGGTAAGACATGTGAGGAGGATAAATACCAAAGAAACAGCAATTGGGGGCCCAACAATAATTCAGTTTAGGGACAGGGACTGGCTAATAAATCCAGAGATACTTACTCAGAGGACCTCAGGAAATTGCTTGTGACTTTATCAACCAAATTGTGTACTGCTATGTTCATTAGGATAACTCTTACTTCTATCAGTCTCAGACAAGTTGCAGCCCAACACTTCTAGAGATCTTAACCAGGAGGGGAAACCCTACAACTGTTATTCTTATTCAGAAGTAAGAATAGAACCCTAGTATGAAAAGGGGGAGGAAAGGCATCGCTTTTTTCTCCTTGTGGAAGTCCTAACCTGGATCCCTCACTATTCCTGCAAAAAAGTTCCCAATGAGGTGAATGGGAGCTTCATTCCTATGGAAATCTATAGACACAGAGGACCAGCTCACAGCAGGAAGAAGAAAGTGATGCAAATCCCCTGTATTAAGGTCCCCAATTTACATGTTAAAAATAACCAACAAAATGTGGTTATATGTGTGCAAACTTTTCTGACATGGAGTGTAATCTCCCATCGGGTCTGTCTGGAGGAAGAAAGATAAGGCACAAAAAATTCAGACACAAAAAACTGTTACTGTGGAGGCAAGATAATTTATGGAAATTCATCATTTCCTGAGTAAATGTTCTACTGTTTACATTTCACTGGTCTTACTCTTTTTTTTTTTTTTTTGGTAGAAATGTGTGTATTACATAGTTGTGGTGCATAAGACTTGTGAAATTCCTTGATTTTCACAGGGGGCTAGTGTTCTGCTTTCTTTTTCCTGCAACTCCAAGCCTTAGTTGAAAAATGCAATAGCCACTTACACTTACACACACACACGCAACCTAAATACATCACTGAGGCTATTGAGAATTTAAGAAGTAAGCTATGGAGGTAATTAAGAGGGTGCAAGCAGGAAAAGGGGGAGGGAAGGCCACAAGGCATGGGAGGAAAGAGCCTGGAGCCTCTCTCAAGGAGAGAGAAAACCACACAACTGAGATCTCCAGCCCCCTGATCAAGCTGTCCTAAGGAAATAGAGGAATGGAAGGGGGGAAAATAAATCACACAGCTTCCCAGCGTATGATTTTTATGAAGGTACTGCCTAAAAGACTTTCTGTATTTAGAGGGATTGTAATGCTTCTGGGGGTCATCTATCCAGTTTACTTGGACTCTGGGATAAGATGTTGCCTGTTTGGACGTGTACATATGAGTTAACTTTTCTTTTTTTTTTTTGAAGGCAGAGATTTTTTCTCCTCATGTTTTCCCCACAGGTGCAGGTCTGCTTTTTTTGGATCGACTGGATGTTGACAGGAATTGATAGACCAGCTTGTCACCTGAGCCTGTTGTCGCAGAGAGAGAGACTGGCCCAAAGTCACCCAGCCGGCTTTCATGCCTCAGGCAAGACTAGAACTCAGAGTCTCCTGGTTTCTAGCCTGAAGCTTTAACCACTAGTCCAAACTGGCTCCCACTAGCCAAACTGCCTTTTTGAAGGCAGAGATGTGGCCTGTATTTATGGCGGTTGCCTACGGTGTGTGGTTATGGAGTGTATATTTTATGTGATTTTTTGTTTGGATGGCACACTATTGATGTGCATAGCTTTTTGGGGAGATGCCTGGGACTTTGTGTTGGGAGGGCTGATGATAGTTTGTTACATGTCTTACTAGTTTTCTCCCTTCTGGATATCTAGGCATTTTTAAGTTTGTGCATTTTTTTTTTTGGTCTCAGCTTTTTCCTGTCGGCATCATTTCCCCCCCTGAGAAATAGGTATTTTGTCCAGCATCTCTTTTGTAGCTGATTTCTTGGGCAAAGAACTCGCCCAATGTCATTAGGGTAGTCCTCATGGCAGCCATTTTGTGATGGCTTCTGGACATTTTCTCCATTTCTGAAATGGTTTCATGGCACAAAAAAACTGCTGACTCCTTTCATAGGATAATGAATAGTCAGCATGAAAAAATGAAGCAGAAAAGGTGAATAGGGAAGTGGAAAGCAGATGTCCCCAAGGAGACAGTACCTGGAAGATGCCTTGTCAGTGACTCATACTTCAAGGAATTATGCTCTGTCCGACTCTAGGAAACACCTTCCATTTGTTCAACTGAGAAAGGCCCCTGACTGGTATCTGGCAGACCTTAATCCTGGTGCTTCTCCATGCATCCCATGTTGCTTCAGGTGAGAGATTAACTCTGTACCACTGTGGCATTCTCTGCCAAATGTTATAAGTGAGCTGAGGAAGACAGTATGCAAAGCCAATGGCTCTCGCCTGGAGAATAATGCAATCAGTCAAGCAGCTGCTCTCCTGAAGGAATTCCCCAAGCAGGATGGACTCTAGCAACTTTAAGTTCTTGCTGCAGCAGGGATGAAGGCATTAAACTGCAAGTTTCCTGCATTAGAGCACACTGCATAGTGCTCTAGCCTGGCTTCTCCTTGTTTCTTTGTAGTTCTGTGGTGTAATATATCTAAATGTCACCTACCAAAGGCTAGAAGTAAAGTGCAGTGCAAGCTGTACTACAATGCTTGTTTGTAAATCTGGGCCTACTCCAATGTGAGGTCTCACCTGCATGAGTAAGCACAGACCTGTTTTCCCTCAGTGTGAATATTCAAATAAATGTAACTATGGACATAGCACTGATGCTTCCCACCTCTCAATTCCAAGGATTATATCCGCTATGCTAAAAAAAAGTTAGAAACCAATTATACTGCAAGTCCATATTGTGAACAAAAACCTCACCTTTAAGGATCTGGCTGCTGTCCACTGCTGAGCTGGAAAAAAAACCCAAGAAAGATTCAAAGCTAAAAAACAGGTCCTTCCTATTCAAATCCCTCCCTTGTGTAAGAACTCCCCTCTATTTTCCCTGAATCAAAGAGACAGAATAGGAAGATCCTGGTGTTCCTACAGATTGGCATTTCTTCTTTGCCCTACTTAAGAAATGAAGTCAGTTGAAAGAAGTGGCTGAGCCAAGAAGTTTGCAGGAATTCACATTCTCTCTTGTCTTGGCTTTTTCACCCAATTTGAACCATCATGCCATTCTGTTAAGATTAAAATAGATGATCCAATCTTCAAATTATTGAGGCTACGGGTGTAGAGAGTAAGGAAGATGACCTTGATACAGGTGCTGTTGCCTAGGCAAAAGGCGCTAACACATTTTTAAAGTCCAGAACATCCAGATAACCTTTGGAAGTGGCTCAGACTGACACCTCCCTAATTCACTGAATTATAAGGAAGAGGAGGAGGTACAGCACAATGAGACTTGCAAAATTCTATCATTATAGCCAATCTCAATAAAAGTCATTATACCATCCTGTGGAGTTGATTTCATGGCCTGATCTTTCTAGTGGGGCTGACAAAGGATGACAATAAGCCCTCCTATCCCAGTTCAAAGATTCAAATCCCGCAGACTGAATTCTCACCCCCCATTTTGTATAAAACCTTAAGCTATTCTTCCTCGGGGTCCTTCCCTTAATCTAGCCTGGTCTTTCTTACCTCTAGTCCCCAAGCAGACAGCCTCACCTGGAGACTGGTGTAGATGGTGGTGAAATTGGGAGAGGAAGGTGTTGCTTTGTGGGTGTTGAGGGAGCATCAACAAGGTCAGGCATGGCAGGAGACGTGCCCACTGTTTGAGTGCGCACCAGTTCTGGGTCTAACACAAACAACTCATCCTGGGAGATCTCTGTTACATAATTAAGATGTTCCTGGAAATATACAGATAAATAATTTCAGGGACAGGATTTATTTTTCTACTATTATTAACTAGTCGGAACCTCAGTCAATATCGTTTGATAATATGCAACAAATCACTGTAATTGTTTTTTCTTACAGAAGTACATAAAAAACAAATAGAAAAGAAAAAACTAATTGGAGACAGTAACTATTTCTGAAAAGAATGATCCCTTCATTCAGTTAGTAGTGTAATATTCTAAAAACAAACAAAAACCAAGATGTGTGCCAAAAATCACATGCAGTTTCACAAAGAGCATGGAAATGGGTAAGCTCACTGTCCACTGCCTTTGGAAAACAAACTAAAGCTCACCTGGGCACGGTCTATTCTATAAAAACGATCTGCTGTGGTTGCTGTAAGAGAAATACATAGGTTACTTGGTATTTGTACAGAATTCCAGCAAGTTAAAGAAGTGCTTTCATTCATTTTCTCAATAACTTTTACAACAATCTTGTAAGGCAGGGCAATCATTCCATCCCCCTTGCACTGCAGAGGTAGGGTGGAAGTAAAGGAAATCATCAAATGCTTAAGGATATCTAAACTATTCTTCCTCACATCTGTGGCAATTGTACTTTCCTCCTGTCCTTGAGTCAGGAGGAAAGTACGCCAATATAGCCAACCACTGCCCCCAGAGCCTACCACTGTGCTTTGGCAACAGAGCTGTCAATGTTGCTATCAATTTGAGGTAGTTTCAAAGCAGCAACTAGCAGCTTTCCTGCTTCCCTGTTTCCTCTCACCCAGTGTCATCTACTGTTGGGAAAACCAATCACTAATTGCTTCCCTGAATGTGTGGTGAGATAAGGTTCAGGTGTTCAGTTGTCATTTTTACTGGTTCCTTAATTTTGTCTCACTCTACTAGACTTTTACTGCACTTGTGATATTATTTTTTAAAAAAATTACATGAATTCCAGCTCTTCAGAAGAGAAGTGCCACTGTGAATGTAACCACTGGAGTGCAATGGAGGACGAGGGTGGTGATGGGGGGATGTCCCACATGGTGGCCTCTGAGGGCTTCCCCTGGCTCTCAACAGCATGGCACTTCTCCTCCTTGTTGGGTCTGGGCCAGGAAATGAGCTCCCTCCTCCTTCCTTCTGCAAGTGTTAGCAGAGATTAATGATCACTCTTCAAATGGATTGAGGGTTTCATAGACCCAACACGGTAAGATTCTCCATTTCAAGAATTCCTTTAATCATCTGGGAAGTCCATAAGCATTTGGGGGGGCTTTTGTCTTCAATGGGAATATTGATTCCTGGGGCTCTTCATTCTGTGTGTGAGCCACTCCCTCCTGTTTGGAAAACTGAAAAATTCTTTCAGTTTTGTATGCCCCCATTCAATCATTCTGAATACATTGGACTTAATTCCAAATACCTATGCCCAGATTAGCACTGTTTCTATACTGATAAGACTGTCAAATCTCAAGGAATGCAGCCAACAAAATGAGCTGCCTTATGTTTATCAGAGAAGGGAGAAGAATTTTTAAGAATGCCTCACTGTTCTCTCTCTCTCTACACACACACACACACAGACACTTCCATATGCATATGCAGAAACACACAGGACTGAGCACTCTACAGCCACATCCTGCAGCTGTTCCTTTCCACATCTGCCAAGGGAGAAAAAGTTGCCAGGCAAAGTTCTTGCTTTATTTTTGTCTACCAATGGGAATATTAACCTTTCTGTAGACCTGAGGGCCATCTTCTATGAAGTTGATATTCCATATCCAAACAATAAAAATCAGAAGCAAATTGCATCAGTGAGATATCTGGTGCCTATGCCTGCCACAGGAAAAGGACTATGGAAGCATACAGCCCACTTGCTAAGGAGACACACTTAAAGTATCTTAAATCCTGGTAGAATTGTACAGTTAAAGGCCTTACAGATGCAGCTAAAAGATACTGATTATCTGGACCCATTTCAGTTAGGTATTCACTGGAGATATGCTACTGAAACTGTTTTAGTCACCTTGGAATTAGCATGTGGCAAGGTCTTATCGTGATAGAATGAGATGTGAGATGTGGCAGAATGGAGTGACTTGGGATTTTTCAGTATGAGATGGTTGAAGGAGGGAGGAGTAAATTGAAGTTGGATGGCAAAGTCAAGAGAGAGATGAACTGGTAGAAGAAGCATGGAAAAAGAAAGTTTTTATTCTTTTTAACTAGGACATTAGCTGCCCAGAGTTGCATGCGGTTTGGATGGCCATATGAAATGAATGAATGAAATACATTTAGGAACTGAAAAATGAGAAATGGAAAGAATTGAAGACAGGTGAATGGATGTGGAAGAACAACCAAGTGAATGTGGAGAATGGAAGCCAGAAGGGAGTGGGTGAAGGAAGAAAGAATATGAAGGCAGTGGTAAAATCTGGACTTTGTAGGGCCAATATAGTGTTGTGAGTCTATAGTTGCTGGGAGAGCCAGAGGTCCCTGTAGAAGAGTGGAAACAGAGTTGGCATTTACAGGCAGGAAGTGTGACAACAGACAGACCAGGAAGTTGCTATCAGTTTTGTTGCTTGTGAGTGTGGACACACTATTTTAAGGACTGCCACCTAAGAACAGAAACAGAAGAGGAAGAATAGGTCAGCAGTCATTAGGTGCTGGGAGAGGGCGATCAGTGTGGGGCCACAGAAACCACTGTTCACTACCACTTTGTGTGCTACTGCTGCTGGGGTGGCTACGCACTGGAATGTGTGAGCCTGTCACTCAGGAATCCCAGAAGGTGTTACAAAGGACAATAGAGGAAGATACCAATACATAAAGTGACATGAGAAGCTTCTGAAACCAAAACATCACTATGGGACCTACTGACACCACTTTCCTCAAATGCATGGATCCCCCAAATGGGTTTTGGGGCAGTTGTGAACATTCTCACAAATTTATATGCCAAAAAAAAAAAAAAAAAGCTTGTAATTTCAGTGCTCACTGGTAACTCAAAGAGAAGCCACCCTAACCTGCTATGCAGTAACACATTACAGAAGCTAGTAGTCCTCAAAGACAAAAAGAGGACTAAGCTCTGGAGATTGGGAGAGACTATAAGAAAAAGATGTATCAGCAGCAGTGCAGTGATAGAAAGGCAATCAGGACTGCATTTCTGACTCAGATCACAGCTAATCAAGAGAATCTCCAATATCTGTCAAGGCTAGCCACCAATATACTGTGGTACATACGCTGCAACTTGGCAAACCATAAGTTAAGAGATACCTCTAAGACATGACAAACTATAGTGCACAAACCACTTCCAACAGCAGTGGGAATGCATTCACTGGGAAAAAAATCTTGCTTTCCAAAATTAAGTTGCTTTACCTTTTGAAGAGGAAATGCTATGTTGAGAGGTGAGTGATGATTTTCAAACCACATGGAAACAGGCAGTAGCAACTAAAATCTCATCCTTGGGCTTCTCTCCAGGTCTTCTACTCAGCATGGGATATGATCAGGCCAAAGCACTAACTAAACAATGTGTAGCAGACACAGAGCGCCAACTGGATCTAGCCAGGACCCCAACCTTTATTGCCAGTGAATCCAACAGGTACTCTGCCTCCCGTATGGCATACTTAACTGAAGTACCTAAACACTGGAGGGCCTTTACTCTGGCATAATGTCATGTCCTCCCCTCAGCTGTCTTTGAAGGCCAATACAGGAAGATTCCTTACCTGGAGAGACAATGCCCCTGTGACTCCGGACATACAGAAACAGCAGAGCATGTGCTTCCCCAGTGCATGTATTACAGAGACATTCATACTAGCCTCATTTACCATTACTGCATAAATACCCAGGGCACATGGGACAATTCTACACCTCTTTCAGATACCAACCCTGCCACAACATACAGCAGCACTTAAAATTGGTCAGATGATGACCTGTGCCATAAACTAGACTTAATGAGCATCTAGTTCGCCATACTAGAGTGCTCTGTAATTTGATACAGTCTTCCACATACTAACCTTTATGCTCCCCTACACCCATCTAATGCTCCTACCCCTCCTTTTAGATTCTTTTAGACTCATGTTTTTTATATACTTTCTGTTTTAATATATCTTCTAGCTTTCCATAATTTTTATTTTTAGTCTCTGATGTATCTTCTATGCTTTTTAATTGACTGTACCCCACCCTCCTTATGCTGGTCTATGACCATAATAAAGATTTGATTATGTTGCGAGAATTCACAATTAATAAATAACTTCTTTGCTTGTATTAGACTTCAAATGGGTCAGTTGGTAAAGTTCTCCATTTGAATAGTAGCAACTCTGGCTGATCATGAACACTCACATAAACTCAACAAACAATAAATGGATGTGCAGATACACAGATATTAGAATATGATGTAGACAACAACAAAATTCTCCATCTTCTCTAATTTATTTTTATGTCACTATATTTTTTGGGTAGTGTAGCAAAAAATTTCCAAATGTGAAAAAAAAATTCCAAATCTGGTTTGCAGCTGTTTTGGGATTTCCTGTGTATTCAGATGACTTGTTTGCAGGACTGCGGGTATAGGAACTCTTGTGCCCTTGCAGAACAGCAATCCAAATTTTAAATGTCATCTTGAATATGTGTGCATATTTCACATTGTTACAGTATAAACCATTGTGCACAACTGATACACACTGGGTGCCAAAGTTGGCTTTTTGGGTTCTGCCAATGGAATTGCTCTTACCCACAGGACCTGGTTGGAAAACTATAACTTTGAAAAGAGTTCTTTTGTGTATGTCTGTGTTTACATGGCACGTTAACAAAATTCTAATCTGTATTTCTCATAATGAGCTTAGAGAATACATAAACTAATATAGCAATACTTCCATGCAAATGCACTAAAATGTAACAATAAAAAAGATGGGGAAATGATTTAGTTTATTCATCCTTTCACATACACTTTTCCAACATTTTATTTGTTTTATGGTGTGAATTTGAGATATAATCACACTGATGCCCTAGCTGATCATGAGAATGCATCCTAATAACTAAGTGAAAATCTATGTTAGAAATTGCAAGAGTTATACAAGACAATAATTCTGTAGCTGGAGTAAGTACAAAACTTTATTAACTGCTCTTCCAATAGGCAAGCATATTGCTTTTAATCATGGGCTATGGCTCCACACGTGTCCCCCCCTCACCGGACTCCATCTATGATCTCCAAAGTACCCCTCCATCCTCAGGTGGAAAAACATTGTTCACCCTTGCTGTAAATGAAGTGGAAGAACAAAGATAATCCTTCTACACAATCCTTGTGTAGCTTTGAACACAAAAAATGTTTGAATTTTGCTGGTGTTTCAATGGAAAGAAGGAGAATATTGTGTGCATTAAGTCAATTAGCACCAAGTGATTCACCTTTCCACAAAGAAAAGCTGAATTCTAGGTTTTTTTTCTTCCATAAACCATGGAAATTAGGCAAGGGAGCTTAAATTGTGGTCAAGGTGAGGTTCAGGTAACTGAAGGAACACCCAAATGGAGGGCAACCTACAGCTCTTAGCCTAACTTCAAAATCTCTATACCAATTCAGAGTAAGAGTTATTAAGTAAGAGTCAGCTGCCTCTTCCCTCCAGTCTATTGCTTGGGAAAGAGAGAAAAGAGGATGTCTCAAATCACTTACCTCCTTTCGGCTACATTCCTGCCCACTGCTCACTTTAATCCCGCCCACCATGCATCCCCCCCCCCCCCCAATTACTCCTGAGGGAACATAACAACAGAGAAAGGGCTTCCCACCTCTGAAACTAGTGAAATAGCTGGAAATCTTGCTCAATCTCTACCTGGAATATAATATATTAGCTGACATTATCTACTTTCCAACATATCTGTGTAGCCGCAAGACCTGGAATTTGCCTTTCCAAACAGACATTTGGGAGAAGCTGAATTCTAAGCTGAAGGCTATATTCCATAACTGAATGTTGAGTGCAATATGCCTGACATGCAGGCTTGGGGATATTGAACCACTTTGATAAAATATGATTTACTGTTTTAGGGTAAACAGATTAAATTATTCTCTTATTTTTAGTCACCTTGCTTGAGTACAGGCAAAGAAATCAAAAGTCATGCCGCTTCATTAAAATGTACTTTCTTTTTCTTTGATGCATGTTTGCATATGCAAATGACGCCTAGCTGCATGTTTTGACAAAAACTCATTCAGTATATATATGTGTCACACTGAGTTTGTTGTTTAAACTCACTTTCATATCTTGACATTTAAACTTATAGGTTGTTATCATCACTATCTATCAGTCAATGAAAGAGCAATAAAAGTTAAATTAAATCCTTTGAGTGCCAGGGATTCATGTTAGCAGGAATTACTCCCATTTTTGAAAACTAAGTGACATTAAAAATTCCATGAGGAATACAGCTGGAACTGACTGCTGTTAATTGCTCTGTTATATCATGTTACGCGTATTTCTTTCTGCACCAAGACCAGAGGATGCATGCACCCACCCAATTATGATGGTCTGGAGGGAACTCAGGCAAGCAATTGCTGCACTTGTGTACTGGCTTTTGGAATCTGACTGCAGCTATGTAAATAAATTGCTGCTACTGTCTAATTTAAACAGTCTGTGATTCTCCAATCTTTCCCCACCATTTTTTGGAAGGTTCCTGGCTCATTTCACCTGTCCTCAAAAGCTAAGATAGATGAGCAAGTAGATAGAATACTAGCCATGATACCAAGGCAATTCCTTTTCTGACAATGCTTCTGTGACATGTTAGAAAGCTGTCTTCTGCCTTGGTTCGCCTTCCAACATCAGGGGATTATGCTGTCTTACTCAAAAGCCGTTGCTGGCTTATAAAGAAAATATAGAGGTACCCAGTTCCCCACCTTGGGGTCCTTCTGAACTTCCAATGCATCCAAAGGCCAGGAGCAACAGGATGAGCTATATGGCAGTGGAGGGGAAGTGCTCACACCCAACAGATCAGAGCCATTAACACTCTTGTTTTGCATGCATGGCTATGCACGAAGGGCTCCAGGCACAGGAGAGCAGTCAGGTAGAGAACTACAGGTGAATGCATTTTGTTGACTTACAGAGCTTTCCTTACTTCGTTTGGATTTCCAGAATGCTGTGGGCAAGCTGAGGTTGCTATGGCTGGACTTTAGAAAGACTGGGGAATTCTCTTTGGGAATAGAGCAGAAATGATGGGGAAGGGAGGGGAGCTCATGACACAAGCCAGAGCAGATTAGAAGACTGAAAGAGCCTCGTTTATCCTGTCCTGGGGAGAGATTTACAGTCACAGAGCTGTTGATGAAGGCCAGTAATTCAACCATTTTAATGAGCCTGTGTTGCCCCTGAATACCACTCCAGCTTTTTCCATTGACACATTTTCCTCTATTTGGAACATGCTGCTGGGAAACTGGCAGAAAAGGAGAAAACAATCTGCAGCAACAATATCTGGGAACAGGATCCTCATACAGGGGCACAAAAGAGATGGCCTTTTCTCACTGGGATCTCATAATCAAATGTGTGCATGTGCCTGTATATTGTGTATCAGGACTGGTGATCTCACTTCTTTATCTGCAAGCAAGATTACAGAATGATGTACACTTGGAAGAACAATTTCCTCTATTGCTTGTGAATACGGGGGGACTGGAGTGAAGGAGAAGCTAATAATTGACCTACTGACACTGACAGAACATTAGTATCTTATAGTTCCCTGAGGGAGTGGAGATGGAGAAAAGGTTAAAAAAATCCCAGACAAGAGGAGTCAGGAAAGTAGAAGAAACCAGTGAAATGAATTACCCTTTCTTTCTCTCTTACACACCCATCCACTTTGATTTGAAGGAAGAAAGCAGAACAAAGTTCAATCTGTCAGTATTATATGAAGAGAACCTGGAGTGAAATGAATTTCTACCAATGGCATCCTCAGTCTTGATTTTGGCCTGCCCATTTTAGCTTTCTGCACTTTCCAGCATCAATCTTGGTTAAATCCCATTGTATCTCATGCTGTTCCCATCTATTCGGTCTCTAGAGCTTTGTTGCTGGTACCTACTATAACCTAGAGGGACATGGTGCAGCCATCAAGCTCCAAGGACCATGCAAGCTACTCCCTGTGTGTTTGGGAACTTATTCCAGCTTTGCTACAGGGAGGACAAAAGCCCCTATTGTCCAAGCCTGTGGGAGAGTCTCAGAGTCTTGCTTAAACTAAAACCAAGAAAGAGCTGAAGTGTGCTAGTGAAAGTGAAATGTGCAGCTTGGAAAGCTTTAAGAAGGCCTTCAGGTAGGGGGCAAATTGCAGCTGGGAAAGAAGTTGGAACAAAACTGTGTTTGTAAACAAGTTTCTGCTGCCCTGCCGAGCACTTGGGAATTCTTGCAAAACACAGCCAGTTGGGTCGCAGGCCCAGCAAGGGGGAAAAAATAATGAAATCAATTGTTATTACTTTGCCTTCTCTTGTTACTCCCCCAATGGAAAAGCTGTAATTGAATTTGACGCACAAAAGATAACTTTCAATGCAGCATATTCATTGGTTCCTTAGCTAAGCTGGGGACACTGTTTTATTTTCCTCAACCTTTTCCTGTAGAGCCATCTGCTGGCAAACAGCAGGATTAATCTAATTCAAGCATTACTATTCAGTCCAATATGGAGAAATGGCAACAGATGCCAATGGTGCAAACTCCTCCCTAAAATTTGGGATAGTCAGAAGGTTCTGTAACTTGATGAAAGTGGAGCTTGTTCAAGGCATTTCCTTGAAGCCAAGATTCTATTTTTCTGAAACACAAAAAGCTTTCTTATATATGCTGTTAATCCATCTAAATGGATCCTGATATTTATATTGTAAAATAGCACTGTTGACTGCCATTCGTTTTTTAGTTCAGACATAAGTGTTGTTCTCTCTAATCTGGAGATGCCAAGAACTGAACCAACAAAGCACAGGTTCTATTGCTCAGAAATAGCCCTTCTCTAACTTTGAGGTTGAATAAATGAATGAGTGGCTTTATTCCAATCTAGTCATCTAGAACCCAAATGATTTAAATGAACTGCAGTGACGGAGGAGAGTGAGTTATCGCTTGTGTCTAGTCACAACAATCAACTAGAAAGCTTAAGGGACCAAATGTAATAGAAGACCATTTCATGTTGGCATATATGTAAGTATCTTACAAATGCTTATTAAGAGTGTTTGAAGCTGCCTCCTGCTCTGATGGTGCTACTTTACTGTTCACTGGAGAGAAAGAGAGGTGGAGGAAGGGTGAGTGAGGTTGCCCTTCCCATTTCCAGTTCCAGTTTTGCTGCTGCTGGCATATAGACCCGGATATCCTTTCCTGAAACCAGTGCTGACCTCAAGCAAAAATATTCTCCACCCCTTGAGTAAACAATTCTTCTCACACATTCTATTTTTTTAAAACAGAGCCCAAGAAAGGAAACAAAGTAGCTTGCATATCTCCATTAGAGTATTTTTGCCCCAAACTAGTGCATATAGGTACAGAATATCTGTAAATCTCTCCATGTTTTATGCTATTTTCTTATGAATTAAGCCAAATTGAGGACTATGATATCTGGGCTGCAAAAATCAGGACAATCACTTGATAGTTTCAGAGATATAGGCAGTCCTCAACTTACAACCATAATTGGGACCAGAATTTCCATCGCTAAGATGGCAATCCTGGCAATCCCTGTCGCTGTCGTTAAGTGAATTTCACCAGTCATTAGCCAAGGACCCACCCCAATCCAAGCCATTCCGGGCTTGGCCCCTCCAAGCCCTGAGCCTCAGTGAGGTAAGGGACTGCCTCCAATTCCCCCCACCCGCCTATCTCCAACCCCCATCTCTGCCCTTTTGGTATTCCTGCACCCTGCCTTGCAGGGCAGCAAGCAGCTCCATAACCGTGTGGCCCTGGGGCTGCTTGCCAGAATGTGGCTCAGGGGCTTCTTGGCACATTGCAGCTCTGGGCTGCAAGAAGCCCCTGAGCTGCAGCGCAGTGCGAAGCCCTTTGCAGTGTGACGCCCAGCCTCAGCATGGCTCAGCAGCATGGTGCAAAGCTGCAGCCACCCCAGGAAGCTGTAGCCACCCCATCCCAGTCCCAAACGCAATTGGTCTTGCCACCCTGCACTCCGAGACCCCTGCTGCCCTATACTCTGCCATCCCAGCTGATCTTTGCCATCTTCTTGCTCCCGCTGCTAATGAGGCCTGCCCACCCTGGGCCTTTGTGAGGCAGCTGCTGGCCATGTAAGGTTAGGGTCTCATGAGGAAACCGCTGTGTGTGACCTGAGAAAGAAAGGCTTGTGTGGCCTGCAGCTGCCTTGCGAAGGGCCAGGCTCAGCATGCTTGGTCAGCAGTGGGAGCAAGAAGACAGTGAAGATCAGCTGGGATGGTAGAACACAGGGCTGCAGGTGGCCAAAAGGGCTTAAATGGGGGGGAGATGGGGGGGAGTTGAAGTGCCCCTGTGGTCGTAAGTGTGGGAGGACTGCCAAGACCCTGAATTTTGATCACATGGCCACGGGGGCACTGTGACGGCCGTAACTTAGGGAACTGGTTGTCAGTTCTTTTGTTCAGTGCTGCCGTAACTTCAGATGATCGCTGAATGAATGGTTGCAAGTCGAGGACTACCTGTTGAATTTTCTGTATCTCCTTGTCACCATTGTGGTCATCTGGATTACTGCAGTCCAAATGTAGCAGCCTTGTTGTCACTAACTACAAATGTCAAGTTTAACTACACTTATTCCTCCACCAAGTAACTTTTCAGTTAAAGTAGGTGATGAGGTATAAGCTCACTGGTGGAGCACATATCTACATGGGAAGGGCTGAGAAGGAGAAACAAAATTGGGTTGGATACCTAATACCCTAAAAACGTAAATAAAATCGATAATGTCTTGCTAGGTTAGGGAAAAAGGCTGAAAGTAACAGAATTAAATTTAACAGAGAAAAGTGAAAAATTATTTGCTTAAGAAACAAATATAAAATGCATATGAACACAATGGGTATATTGTAACTGGACCCTCTGTGCTTTTGTACATATGTAAAAGAAGTTGGAATAGTATTGCACTGCAAACGAAAGAGGAGTCAGCATGGTGATGTTACTGCAAAAATAGCCAAGGCAATTTTAGGCTGCATCAAACAGAAATTAATTCCCAAATCATGGGGAGTAATTATTTGGTTTTGGTTAGACATCACCTCAAGTACTGCATCTAGTTCTTTAAGGAGGTTTCAGAAAACCTGGATCAGATCAGATTCAGAGGAGGGCAACAAAGATGATCAGAGGACTAAAAACAGATTGAAAATGCTGGGTAGATTTAACCTTAAGAAAAGACAATGGAGAGATATATGACAGCGTTCTTCCAATACCTGAAGGATATCACATGGAAGAAGATCAAGACCAGTTTTCTCTCACTCCAGAGTGCAGGACATGGAATAAGGGATTTAAGTTACAGTAAGGAAGATTGAGTATCAGGAAAAAAAAATCAACAGAAGAAAGAATTCCCTTTAAACGATCCATTCAAGCAGAGGATAAGGATAGTCAGCTGTTTGCCTGGGATGCTTTAATTTTGATTCCTGCACTAAGCAGGAGTATTGCACTCAATGGCTAATATGGCCATTTCCAACTCAATGTTTCTGTGACTCCTGCATTAAATCCTGAAGAGTTCCTTCCATCTGGCTATGTATTCAAGAATAGCCAAAAAATGGACAGGGAAAGCAATGAAGAACAAAAAAACTTTTCAAAGGTGCAGCCGAATGCTATTAATTTCCATGTGAAAGAAAATAAAATCCGATTATGGAAACATTTTCCACTGCAGTGCCTGTGTTAATGGCAAGTTTTTCCCAAGATGGTAGCATGGGAATCTTTGATGCAACAGTTCCCACATACTGATTCTAAAGCTTACGGATAACCACAGACATATGTACTCACAGTCTAAGAAGCACCATTTGGGGGAGAGCTTCTGGCATGACAATATCTTTGGTTTGGCTTCATCTCCCTCCTGGATCAAAATAAATGAACAAGAAAAAATCAACTCTTCTCTGTCCTTATTTCATCCAGGCCTACTTTTTCTTCTGTTTTCTTTTTCTTACCTAGATAGGTAAACTCCATGCATATATGTTGCCAAATAGTATGGGATAGAACCAGAACACAAAGTTGTACAGCTCAAACATCACTGAATAGATAGTGATGCAAGCTAATCATGCATGATGAAAGCAACAGAAGGGAAAAGAGGGCTCGTAGTTAAGGAGAGAGAAAAAGATACACACCTGAGGAAATAGATTCTGAATAGTGGAAGTGCAAGAAGGGAAGTCCTGTGGAAAGGGAAGGAGCTGAGTTACCACAACAGAAATGAAGAGCTTCATTAGAGAGCCAGTTTGGTGTAGCGCCAGGTTTAGAAACCAGCAGACCATAAGTTCTAGTCCCACCTTAGGTACAAAACCAGCTGGGTGACCTTGGGCCAGTCACTCCCTCTCAGCCTTAGCAAGGAAGCAGCGGCAAACCACTTCTGAAATTTTGCTAAGAAACTGCAGGGACTTGTCCAGGCAGTTGCCAGGCGTCATCACTGACTTGAAGGCACCCCAAAACATTTTTTTAAAAAAGAAAAGCTTGCATCTCTCTCACTGAGATTTGTGGGTGCATGTCATACCTTTGATAAGTCTCTGTAAGTCAATTGTCTCAAGTGATAAGGAGACTTTGAAGAGGGGAACTGACAGTAGAACCTAAGTGCTCAAAAACACCAGCCCCTGTAATTCAAGGACTGCCTATATCATATGTTGCCACTAAATGAAGCAATTTAGTAACTGTCCCTTTCTATAATGGTCCAGACTATCTGAAGAAACTGAGACATAAAGCTTCAGGACTCTTCTAGACTAAGCATCTACATTCTTCCTTACCTGGCTGATACCCAAGTACTAGACAAAGAATGAATCCAGAATGTAAGAAAGAGAGAGAGCAGAAAGGAGAGGGGGTTAGAAATAAATGAACACCCCTTTCATTTTTTTCCCCCTTATAAATCAGGCTTCTAGAGCAACCTTCCCAAACTTGGTGCCCCAGATGCATGGTTATTAGTTGAACTGGACAGAAAAATTACTGGAAGCCACCAAATAAGAGAAAGCTGCTCTAGAAGGGGGCTCCTCCATACATTCAAACAGTTAAGCCAAAGGATGAAGCCAGCAGGATGTTTTATTTGAAAGAGAATTTGGAGTGTTGCCTGTGCATACTTCCTGGTAAAATGCAAGCTTCTCTTAGAAATGAAGGCAGGCCTATAGTGGGGTTTTAAATTAAAGCAGAATAAAGATGACAACAAGCAACATGCAAAAACCTCTCCTGACTGAAGTTATCTCCAGATTTGAGAATGAGTCAGTTAATGTTTTGCAAAGCACTCATCACAAGTAGGAGTAAAACTTTGGAATGTTTCTTTGAGGATATTAAACAATATGGGAAGAAATATGTACTTATTTTCCTTTATCCATCCTCTGAGTAGTTAGCTCTCTAGATTATAACAAGAGCAACTACCTCTTTATTGATTATAGATATGTACGTATCTCCTTTCAATCAAGTTCTCTGGATAGTTCATATGGATTAAATTATCATATTGCATGCCCTATCTGGATTTCTTTCTTTCTTTCTTTTTTTTTTGCATATAATTTTTTATTAATGATTTTGATTATAATAGTAAAAACTAATACAAACTAAACTTAAAGAAAAAAAATAGTATGAAAGAATAAAAAGTGCAAGATAAAAGAGAAAAGAAAGAATATGATAAAGAAAAAGAAAAGAAATATATGAAGAAGTGACTTCCAACCTTCATTACAACAAATATGGATAAATTTAGTAACTCTTCACCCCCTATAAGGTTACAGATAGATATCTCTTCATCCCATATCTCATTCCTTATCTATAAGCAGATCCATCAACTTTTCAATGCCGGTGTTAGCAAAAAGTCCGTAAAGTTTTGCTAGAACTTTGCAAATAAGACATATTTTAACCTTGATCAAATAAACCAACTTTATATTCT
This sequence comes from Liasis olivaceus, assembly GCA_030867105.1. Classification (NCBI taxonomy): domain Eukaryota; kingdom Metazoa; phylum Chordata; class Lepidosauria; order Squamata; family Pythonidae; genus Liasis; species Liasis olivaceus. Next base: position 70,518,575 of record CM061349.1, read on the forward strand.
TTCCCTTTACTTCTAACAGTCTTAATCTTGAGTTCATTCAAATATTGTTGTAGGATTCGATTTCTCTTCAATTCTTCTTTATCCCATCACACAGACATCTTCAACGGTTTAACCAGCCTCTTTTGTAGACCCAGTAAGAAAACATTTTCCAGGTCATTCTCTTGGTTTGTCATTTGTATTTCCCCTTTAATTTTTAAAACTTCAGTCAGTTTCTTTTGTATATCCAGTAAAGCGTCCTTTTCCAAATCATTCTCTTGGCCTGTCATTTGTAGTTCCACTTTCAGTACTTTGTCTTGTCAGACAAAATTTGCTCCACATCTGTCATTCCCTCATTGACATCTTTTGGATATAGTCTATCCATAGAATCAGACATCATTACTGACACTGTTGATATTGTAGCTACTATTTCTGGCTCCATTCTTCAAAGTTCTCCTTCAATATTTCCAGTGTTATGATGTTTTGTGCCATTTTGTAAGTTCCAGTTAACCAACACCAAAAGCTGGCTTATATTTTTTTTCTTTTTACTTAGAACCTTTAGTCTCCTCTAATGTCCAATTCTAAAATCATAAAGTTGCGTATCTTTGTTATGAACCAAGATAGCCAAAATAACTCTGGTTCCCACAAGAAGCTATTTATTGTTTATAGTTAATTCCAAAATCTTATAGTAAAAGTCAATATTCCAAATTTAACTGGACCCTTACTCCATTTGTAACTTTCTTAGGCCAAAAATCTTATTTAACTTTTTTCTGTTTACTTCAAATTCGTTAGGTTCTTAAGCTTATCATTAATTTTTCTTTTGTTCAGAGTTGAAGCTAAACTCACCCAGTGACTTTTCAAACTTGTCGTTATGAAGGCCTCTGATAACTTTAAGATGGTTAACAGATAATTTCTGAAAGTGATTAGAAAGTGAGGCTTGTGAAAAGTGTCCTTTTAAAAGGCTCTGTTGCGATTGCAAGCAAGATGGGCAATTTCTTCATTTCCCAGCATTCAAACCCAGGAAAGACTGCTGTCCTGCAGTCTCCTAGCAAGGAACAGCCGTCCGGAGCACATGTAGGCAATCTCCCATCCTCTCCTTATCTGGAGAGATTCCAAAGAACCAGTCTACTCACTGGTTCTTTGGTCTTTGCCGCGGTTGTTGGATCCGCTTTGCAGAGATGTCTTCAGTTTGCCATGCCTCCCCCAGATTTCTTACTCCTTGTTTCGTCCACATATTTCCTTTATATAAATGGTAGTTTTACAGCTAAGCCCATAACTCTTTGCCAGAATGTGTGAGGAAGAATTCTAAATTTAAATAAAAATAAAGCTCTTCCCTTTCCTCTATGTGCGGTGAATTGGGAACAAGAATATCTCCTAATGTATTCTTTGCTTTTAACTCCAAAACAAGAACATTATCATTATGGAAGTACAGATGCTGTTGAAGTAAGGATATGCCCGGTGTATGCTGTGTGATGGGTCATAAAAGTGTAGCAAGACTGCACCTTCCCCTTCCAATTGTTTTTCAAGCAACTCACCTCTTGAAGCCTTTCGATGTGGGTCCGGCATAATTCCAAATCACTGTCTCCTGGAACCACGATAATTCCTAAAGGCACAGCTGAAAGGTAACAAAAAAAAAAAAATGCAATTACTTTTGCCTGCTAACCACATTTGCTATGATCACTCAGAGTGCCAAGTATTTACCATGCTTTATAAGCCCATAGGAAATGCTAGCTCAACAGCATCTCTGGGGGAAAAAGGCTTTTCTGTGTGGGGAAATTTACAGGGATATACATTGTGGACTAGACACTTTTTCTAAAAGTGTGCCATTTTTCACATTCTGATGCAAGGGCTTTTTTTTTAAAAAAAAGTAAAAACATGGGACATAAATGTTAAATATATTTATCTGATATTATAATGTATCAGAGAGGCCAAAAGAGGTCTTGTTTTAATATTAGCCAGACATTATGAGTAAATGAGTAAAATAATAAATAAACAGCTCCAAATTCCAGATGTTCCTGTAGGGTGTTTGGCCTTCTATTTAAACAAATCCTCAAAGGACACCAATTACTCACAAGCTTCCTTGAGTTTCTCCTTGTCATAGTGAAGCGCCTCATAATCATGCATGCCAATTCGGCTTACACGGATTCTTAGCCGTTCTGGAACTGGTTGCTGACTGAAAAGAAGGAAGGAAAGGTGTTTGAAAAATTAGAGAGGATAACACTATTGTGTGCAAGAAGGAAGGAGGAGATACTACTGATTGAGAGGGTCATAGAAGGTGATGGCAGTACTTTCTAACAATAGCAATAATCTCAATGAGTAGTATTTCTAACAAACTTCTTTCTTAGTTGTGAACAGTCATACTCAACAGATGCGTGTTGCACACCTAGTCCCCCCAAGTAAAATGTTTAATAGCTACTGAAGAGAAAGTCACCTGGACAATGCAGGTAAGCAGGAGAGCTATGTACACTTGTATCCACTAGGATAAGGTTAAATATGAAGGCTAATATTGACAATCTTGTACTGTTGTTTCAAATAGGGAGCAGGGAGATACAAGCTATTGTATATTTGCCCTCCAGAGAATAGGAAATATTGCTTGGAGAGATATAAATGTTTACTTTTCCCAGACCTGCACTTTCATATACCTTGAATGTATTATATGGCATAACTCATTCATCCCAAGTAAGAAGCTGCTAATATTTCCCAACATATTATGTAAATTATCAGTGTCAGGATTAGGGAACTGGTGAAACTACTCTCCACTTCCCAACATATTCTGATAGTAGGGCAATGAAATAATTTTACTTCATCAGAAACTTATTTGTAACATCACTTCCTCAATGTTTCTTTTATTTGGTTGCTACAGAATCTAGGATAAGTTTGAATCTTCCAAATAAAACCAACTGAGGAAGAGGGCTATGTTTGTCTCCAAAGATTTTTGGATTTTATGGGTTAAGTAAAGGTAGTTACAGAACCTTTTACACTACTGACAGAGGATTTAATTCTCCCTGATTTCATAATGCCTTCTATAGCCTCCTTCTAGTGCTTTCCAACTTGCTATAAGAACCTCTTTAAAATAAATTAATAAACACTCAAAATTAAACTAAAGTTAAATTAAACTAAAACTATTGGCTGGAATTTCAGGGTGTTATAAAACTGTCTTATAGTCTTAGAACCTTCACAGACATTGAGCCTCAGTGTTTGAGATATGTTAGAAATCCAACAGAAACTGAAGCAAAGCTTGACAATGTAAATATGAATACTGTGAACTGGTGAGACTCCTTCATTCCTTGTACCTAAGCTCGGGGGATGCTCCCTATAGCTAATAGTACATACTCATTAAACAGAGGCATGGAGTTTCTCCTCTTGGTCTTCTGCACCATGTTTGCTTGGTTGCGCAGTGAAATGCGTATGCAGGAAGCTCCCAGCTTACAGGGTTCCCCATCCACTTGCATGGGGATGGCTTTGGATGTGGTAAGTACCACCTCCCGGCACTGGTGCAACCGCTCTCCATGGCCACCCACTTGCAGTGCTGCCTAGAAAACAAAGAACAGTGTGAAGTGGATGGACTACAGAGACTTAACACTAATAAATAACATATAAACTAAAACTAGGTATCAAAATGGTTTCAGTTCAATCTATTCTGAAGAACCATCCCACATGTGTGCGGACAGTAGTATGCTCAACCTGTGCCCCAAAGAAATACTCTCCCATAAAAGTAATGCAGGAGACATGAGTGTCATAGAATTACACAGCTGGAAAGGAATGTAAAAGGACATGCAGCCCAATCCCCTTGCTCTTTTGGACACAATAAATCACCTGCTCTTGAGACAATATTTTATTGGGGCTTAGCTCATTCCATCAGAAAGTTTCTCTGAATACATCAGAGAGCTTGGCTTGCCTGCAATTTCCATTACGTCTCCCAATGGTACATGTAACTGCAATATAACAGTGATGCTCAAAAGTCTCAGGGGCATTTCTCTGATATACCCCAACCCCCCAACATGCACACTCACACACGTAGGATCAAATTATCAGGGTGTTCTGCATCTTTATCAGGACCCTTATATGGGGGCTTTAACCTTCTGTTCCCTGCTGAATCACGATATGAATTCAGTCCTAGCATTCACATTTTGCACTAATGTCAATGGGACCTCTTCATGCAATATAAATTGCTAGCACAGGGGATTAATACAGATTGGGCTTTAATCTCAGTGGATTCCATACATGTGGATCTAATCTAGGCTGGGTTTCCAGTACTGACAATTTGCATTGCAAAATGAAGTACAACTGAAATGAATGGAACCTGTTTTAGCAACTCAATGAAAGTGGTGAAGGTCCAATTCAGATCTGGAATAGAGCAGGGGATAAAAAGTTACAACCTTTTATGCCCCATAGAATTAGATCCCAAATCAACAATTGCAGAAGCCAAATGCACCATTGTTTACTTGTGTCAAGTAACTCCTTCTAGGCAGGTTTGCTCAACAAACAAAGGGGCTGACACTGCTCTTACTTATTAATTATATTTTGTGACTACTTAATCCATTTCAGCTATTCTGGATGTAACCTGAAGTGTACAGTATGAGAAATTCCTGTTGTGCCAGTAAGCCATTGCCCTTGATGCTCCCAAAGAGTACTAAGGAAATTAATTAATGTATGCACTTCAACAATATAGTTACTTAGGCAGACTGGAGTAAAAAGTCAGAGTAGCTGAGCTGACTTACCAGCGATGTCATGGTGAAGCCAATGACTTCAAGGCAGCCATCATCATGGCGTTGGGGTTCAAAGTCATGATGCTCTCCAGGGTTGCCCCAAGGCATAGTGCCTGCACAGTACCTATGCATAGATGGGAGGATGAAAAATGAACTGCTACAACTGAAAATGCAGGGCGGGATTTAGGGACTGGGAATGCAGCTTAAAAACAATTATTTTTTACAGTGAATATAACAGCCCACCTTGGAATGTTTAGGAAGACGAGGCATTGAGGCTTCAGATCTTGGATTTTGGGAGTCAGATCTGTTCCATCACACTGGTTTTTTAAAAAGAGAATCAGCAGTCAGTGTCAAAGGCAAGATGCAGCAACAGACTCTATCCTCTCTATGGGGCAACCAAATTTTCCTCGCCTCAGACTTGGCCTTATTCTCCCAATATTTTCTATAATAACCGTCTTCATCTTGAGAGCAGGCCAAACGTATTATTCAAGCCAATAACCTTCTTTCTCCAATATTCTGAAAGAACCCATAAGTATCATAATATACTCACCACCACTTTGATGTGTTTTGCTAAGTCTCTGGAGCTCCCCATGAGAAAATCAGAGAACGCTGTCTACAAATAGAAAAAGAAAAAACTGAAACAGTTCACAGAGTTGACCTAGCTACTTCTCAACAGAAACTGAGAGGACAAATTGATTTCAGCCAATTACCCTATTTTTAAATGACAATATAAATAGCAGGGTAGGATATCTGTTTAACTTGGAATGTTGTACATTCAATTATCCAACATTACAATTATACAACTTCACAGGCATGGTATCTAGTCCCTATTATACATGATTTGGGTAAATTTATAAGGGCACACCAAGTCCCATCCCACTGTCCCCACCCTCTGGCTGCCTCTAATGCTGAACCACATTGTACAATGTCTCCCACTTTCATAGTCCCTCTCAGGGTATTAAAAAAGGTTTGTCATCTTACTGGAGATAGCAAAACTACATTTAGGAAGGAGAAAGCTGCTGCCACTTTCCCCTGTAAGTTGACTGCACTTGAACATTTCTGGATTTTCTTCTTTCATTTTGCTGACAATCTTCACCCCCTGTTTTATATAACAAAACATTTCATACAGAACTTTGACTCAATACTAACTGCAACAGAATTATTCAAACTGCTTTTCCAGACAAAGCAGAAAAACTATACTTTCCCATATACACACCCCAACTTCTTCCCCTCTCTTACTCCCAAATTCTGGTAATGCCAATCAAACTGTGCCTAGTTTGGTACACAGATTTTCTATGCAGATTAAGTATTTTTTTACATGTGTATTCCAAAGGAAGCCAATAGCACCTTTCCCCAACTTAGAATGCCTCCACATGTATCAGGACTGTGACTCCTAGTATTTCTGGATATGAAATCCCAATGCATCTGGAAGGTGCCAACTTGGCAAAGGCTGCTGTCTACACTCTAATAAATAACTTTGGTGGCATATTAAGAAAAAGGTAGAAATTGTAGACTGGGGCATGCATTCTGGTGAACTCACCCCAGCATAGAACATTTTATTCCGAAATCGACTGTTAAATTTCTCTGGATTGGCCTCTGGAGAAAGAAGTTAGTTATCCATTATTATGAGTCACTGGTTCTCAGGAAGATGAGTCCCTCTCCCACTAGCATTAGAAATAACATGTATCTTTACTCCTGGAAAGGCATTAATTATTTTTCCGAGCCAATTGCTTCCAATTCCTAATCACTTTCTTTTCCCTCCCTCCCTGGTCTTATAAATTAAATTACAACCTTTTTGACTTCAGCTTCTCCAAAGTCAAAGTTGTAAATATTTCTCAAGCAATCACCCCAATCCTAGCATAATCTGATGCTTTGAGAGTATCAGACATGTTGACGTTTACCTCGAGATTCATGGAATTCCAGTGTCACTCGAGCATCAAAACCAAGGCTGAAATAATTGTTGAACACATCAAGAGGGAGCTGAAATAGACAAACAGAATACCTAACCTAGGATTGGAAGGCAAAGTGATTTTTCTAGTTGGTATATAGATATTTGTATGGAACAAACAAAGCAGTTTAGAACAGTGAACATAAACACTCTTTCCCAATGAAGGACAATGAATGGAGGAAAATAGCAGCCATATGATAACAGCTCTTAGTCACCAAACACCATGAACATCCCATGGCAAAAAAGGCCTTCTATATTTACACAGCTTTTATATATCTATAAATAAACGTTTGCTGCCAGCTTGTTTTACTTTCTATTTTGTATGATAGCTGTTACTTGAGCAGGAATGGATACATGAGATTAGTTTTCTATGACTACACCAATGCCATCTTTGTCTATTAAAGTCTCCTCTGATCTGTTATTTATCATATGAACATGAAATTCTGAATCCAGAAACTTTTCCACGGGAATATCCCATGGATGTAATACCAAATCACATGTGCCTGAGATTCTCACGAAATTTTCATAAAGCTGTTTTAGCTGAGACCCTGATAACTAACTCACAGTGATTCTAAACACTGAGAAGAAATTATTAGGGCCAAACTAGGCATCCCACATATATCCATGTTTAAGTGATTTTTCAAAAGGAAAACAGTTTTGTTTTTGTACTCCAATTCATCATCTTTCCAAATTCCAAGGATGTGTTTGGAATCTGGAACTCCAGAGACTGGGAAGTTCTTTGCAAGGGCAAATTGGAGCAAGGTAATCAAGAACTGGCAACAGTTTAAAGCAGGGTTCCTCAATCTCAGCAACTTTAAGATGGGTGGACTTCAAGTCCCAGAATTCCCCAGCCAGCCATGCTTAAAGTTGCTGAGGTTGAACCCTGCTTTAAAGCATTTCCTCCCCTCTCACACACATACAATTTCTCCATTCCCAATAGCATTTAGTTGAATGTGTGGAAGGCTTAAACTGAGGAGAGGACATGGCATTCACAGTGACTCCAGCCCCTTCTCTCTCACATCAAATGTTCAGCCCAAGAACAGAAGGAAAGCTGTACTGTTCTGTACGTGATTGCAAATACAGCTGACTGTGAAATCTGGAAACCTGCTTTATTAAGGCCCTGGATCACATGGGGAGCTTTATTTAAATAAAAGCATTCATGAGTATGCTGTCTTTCTGACTTTTCAATTTAGTCAGGGAGAGTAAGGGACAATGTTGTATGTACAACCCCATTCTCTTGTGGATAAAAGGTGCTTTGAACTGTTAGCCCAACCTTGAAAACCAGAGAGATTTGGTTCCAGAAGCACACTGCATCATGATGAACTTCTTCACTTTTCTGAAGACAGTTTCAATTTATTATCCCTCATCCACTCTATTACTGATTATGGCAGTTATTCAGTGGAGATATATTATTACTTGACGTTGTTATGGAGAAAAAGATTTGAGTATCATCAGCATTCTGACAGTGGTCAGCTTCAAATAAAATTTCTACATGCTAAGTGTTTATAATTTTGACTGTGTACAGCTGATCAAAGTAGGAAATTACAGCTAGCCTTCCTACAGTTGAACACAGAACTGCAAATTTGTCTTCTACTGCACTTATGATGAATTATGACAGTAAGCTGCTCTATGCTTAAGTATAATCACTGTATATTAGAAGCACAAATTGCAGATTCTAGAGAATATTGTCTATTTTACTGGTTTCAGATTATGCTTAGTGACCATTTTTGCCACCCATTCTTTTCCACTTTCATTTTTAGAATTTACTTCTTCACTGTTGCCCCACAGGATAGAATTCATTAAAGTTGCTATAGAGCAAGGCATATTTTCTGTGATGTCATAGAATATTTTTCATTATATTTAACTAATCTGTAATTATACTGGACCACTATGGAATAAATTATGAAGTAATATATTCTTGTTTGAGGGGGGTGAGCAGTTGATCTATCTGGATACGACATTACTACTAACTTAGCAGTGATGATACTGTTGGGCTCACCTTATCTGTTGCTGTTTCATCCTTCTCTTCTGGATTTCCCTCAGGTTTGGGCTCCACTAGCAGATTCCAGCGGTCAAGCTGCACAATTTCCCCCTCTTCTACATGAGACAGGATTTTTGACAAGGGTTCATCAGTATAACCCTGTGGGTTGACATGTTCTCTGTGAGGAACTGAGACAAGGTAGTGGAAACAAATAACTTCCCTTCAATCCACTTAGCTACGTTCACAATGCTGACTTGGAACATAGCCAAATACCAAACTTGTAATGAACTGGAAAATTCTTACCCCGCCCCAGTTCAGCGTTCTTGCTAGGTCATTTCCTGTCCCCAAAGGAAGAATGGCCACAGGAGGTGGAGGATTCAAGCGTAACTGGTCCAAAATGGAGAGGATCCATCCCACCTACTCAGCCAGGAAAACAGCACAGATTCAGACAGAATTTTTGCTGCAATTTGCTATGTCTGCTCAGTTGCTTCAGCTATTTATTGCACTTTCTATATATACATCAACATGAGCCAATCCCAAAAAGTGGTAAAAATAAGAGTTACAAAAGATGGGAAGGGAAGGCTTTGTAAGTGACTATGCTATCATCCATACAGGCCCAATTAACCCAACAACTAGCCAAAACCAATTAAAAAGAATCTTTCTTATGAATACTAAGAACTGTTGGTTTACAACTGAGACAGGACTGTAAAGTTGATAAAGGGTCCCAGCACATAGTAATACTACATCAGTTCCTCCAGAGGTTAAAAAAGTAGTAGGCCAGGAGCTAGTATAAACCAACCAGTAATGTAGACAGTGCTCACAGAAATGTCCATCTGTAATATGTTGCTGAATTAGCACTTTAGCTAAAATGTAAACAACTCTGTATCCTTGGACAGGTAGCCCTGAATGCGTATGGCTGCATTAAGTAATTTGATGGCCCATTCTTCTCACATAACTTAATGCAATGAAACTATCCAGGTTCTGCTACTGATGCATGTCTACCTCATCACAGCTTATCACACAGGAAAGGGGACATAGTGACTTACTGTACCATCTCCTCCACATGCCAGAATCCGCAAATTGTGCACTTTACGATACAACTCCAACCTGCACAAAACCCAGAGGTAGCATCATTTATATTTATCTCTTGAACTCCACCCCACCCCCCAAAAAATCACAGGGGAATATCCCAGTTTCCATAGGATATTTTCAGAGATGATACCTAGTATGAGGCAGGGACTCAGTAAGAGATAATTAAATATATTTATCTTTAAAATAATTCCTCGGCTTTCTCTGCACTGTTGAAAGAAGCTGCATACCCAAGTAATGAAAAGTAACTGGGAGTAAGGTTTGTGTTTTGAATTGTACATGGTCTCTCTCTGGGTGTTAGCTTAATGTATTATATTTTTCTTCTTCCAAGGAGCAGAAAGCGGCATGGTTACAAGATAGCATATGGTTACAAGTAGCATATTTCAGTACTGTGCTTAGTATTCAACTGCAGAACACCATCTAGGGCAGGCAAGGGAAACCCCAGTGCAAAAGCTAGATGTAGTTCACAAAGCAGCTGCTTTTAGTCTTTAGGGGCCCTGGCGAAATTCTACCTTTTTTTACCAACCCTGGTCCACTCCCCACAAGGGCATGTGCATGCAAGATATGACAGGAAACAATTGTTCCTTGCCTCCTCCTGTACCTAATAGATTTTTTGGTGCTAGCAATGGTAAGGAATGATTTACTTTTTATCTGTTCCTTCGCAGATTGCCTTTCTCTTTGAAGCACAAAAGCAGAGAGCAGTAATTCTGTGCTTTCTCCTTTATATAAAAAGGCAGCTCTTCCTCTTTACCCAAAGAAAAAAAGAGCATTTATCTGATCCTCCTTTCTGTGTGAAGAATGATAGCGGTGGAATAGAGGTTAGTTCCAAGAGAAAGGGCTTTAGGGAACTGATTTTCCTCCCTGAAGCCACCTCACTGGACATCCCCAGGCTCTCCTGAAGATGAGTGAAGAGATCAAATTCATTCCTAGAATGTTGTATTGGATCTGTATAACCAAAAATTCAGCCACAATGTTTGCTTGATCACCTGGGAGAACTGAAACTCTTTTAGCTTGAGTCATGCCACAGGATTGCTTATTCCTTCTCCTTCCCTTTAGAGTAGTATTTTTCCCTTAGACTATTATTTTTTTAATGGGCACTATTCTCTAGCATAGGCGATAACATGAATGACAAAGGTTGAAAAGTTCTATTTAAACAGTTGAAAATATCTTCTATGAGGATCCCAGTTGTGTTGCATTGAGATCTACACTCAGAAGTTCAACGATGTCAACTCATCAAGCGCTCTTAAGATCATTCACTCTTCTAACTCTAAAGTGCCACTCTGCCCATTTTAGAAGAAAGGCAAGATGCAAATATAATAAATAATTTTGCAATCATTTCAGGTCTGTGTCAGTTGGAAATGACAAATGTGCTTGAGTGAGGTCCAGACTCATCTTAACTGTTACTCACGCTTCTTTGGGACCTCCTTGGCTGAGATCAAAAACTTGCCGAGGGTTGAGGTACCACATAAAAGATTGGAATATCTTTGTTCCCTAAAAGAATGGAATAAAATAATAAAAGAAATATGCTGAAGAAGGCTAATAGAGGGCCAGTGGTATGTGAGCAATAACATCAGGTAAATAATTTTACCTGATTCCCACCACTCTTAGGGTTCACAAACACAAGTAGAGGCTTCATGAGAGGTGCTGGGATGGGCTTGATAACAAAGGGCTTCCATCTTCCTTCCTGAAAAAGATGCCCTGAATTACAGAATGCCAAATGAAGAAATCAGAGGTTTTGTCCATGGGATTTACACTGAATGCATGCTGTTACAGTCACTAAATTCCTTGAACTTTTCACAACAAAAAATGGGACCAATGCGTGTGACTTAAAGTGCTAGGTTTATTTTGACTAGGAATATGAGCAATAGTTGGGTTTTATTTTTGTAGAACAGGGGGATCTATCTTGCCTTTTTTTGTCAAGGTCTGTAAAGACAAGAACAAAGATCATGGAAACAATGGCGATCTAAACGTTTCAACTACTATAAAGCCAACCAGGCATCTACATTTCATCTGAAAAGCTGTTTTTAGCTTTTCTTCCCCCTGTCCTCTTTTGGGCTTCAATTCTCATTGTTCTAAGCAGTAAACAATTTCCTTTTGGGCTATCAGATGTAAAAGAGCAAAACATCCATAGACCTTTTTATCTGAGTAGAGCTAGAAATATTTAAAAACACAATAGCACTGCTGAATAAGGTCAGTTTTACCTAGTTTTAGTCAATTAGATATTGTAGGGATGCCCACAAGCAAGACATGAGTGCAATGACATCCACTTGTTCCTCAGCAGCCAGTATTCTGAAGCTCCCTGGGGACAACAGGTAGCCTTTGTAACCAATAACTATAAGTTGTCCTTGCTTCTATGAAAATACTTAGTATTTTTTGGAATCAAGACACTATTAACCAGCTTCCCTTGTTGCTTTTTAATACATACTTATAAGGAATGACTAATTTTTATCACTATCCACAAGCAGTTTTACTGCAAATTTGGAGGAAGGTATTTCCTCTTTTAGTATTTAATATAATAACCAAGGGGTGACAACAGGGCCCATCATGACTCTCAGCAGTCTCATCCCAGCTTGGCCACTGATTGTCCCAGTCTCTTTTATCAGTGGAGAGCCACACATTATTCCTCTCTGTGCTAAATGACATTGTCCAATTCTCTTCAGTTATATTGGACTATTTTTCTTCAATCTTTAGGAAAAGTTACTAGTCTGCAAACATTTTACTATGTTTCTAGGGTCTGGCCAAGAAAAAATAGAAGACAGTTGTTTGCACTGAGCACAGAGGAGGAGGAGGAGGAGGAGGAGGAGCCGGCGGTGGCAGCACTCTATTTCTTTTCAATCAGGCTATTCACTTGCCCGAAAGGTTTCCAGGCAGCCTCCTATATGCAATCCATGATGGCCCAGGGCTACCAAGGAAGCAGTTTTGTAAATTAAAATGAAGAGAATAGTTCAGTATTAAAATGTATCTTTTTCCCCACTTTGGTCCACTGAATTAACACACAAAGTATTAGCCAATTTCCTAGAATTTTTTTTTCTTATTGCTTTTTTAGGGCTGCCTACTCTTCATTTTGTACTTTATATCCTTCTAGTTCTTAGCTCTCTTCTATCTTAGTCCTAATCTCTGACCTCAGGCCCCTTCTTGCTGGATTTCCGTTTGAAGGATGTCCTTTTCTTCTTCTTACTTGACTTCAGAGTGTTCTAGAGAGAGAAGAGGGAGAGGGACAAAAAGAACAAGTCAGGTAAATCAAGAGTTGATTTAAAGTACCTCCTCCACATTCCAGATGTGTTGGGACTGCAACTCCCTGAATTCTGTCGGGAATGTTGAGTGTTACTCTTAACACATATAGACAGACCTGGGCCTTGGTAAGGATAAATGGATTTAGGGGAGGAATTTAGATTGGGATGAAAGAAACCTAAAATTGCAACATACTTGGGGATGCCGGACACGCAAAATCCAGGTGGGGGGGATGACAACAGCAGCATGTGCCCCCAATGAACAGGGTTCTTCAATGTGCTGCAGCATGAAGCATGAAACTTTACTGTGATACTGAAAGAAGCAAAAGAACAGAACTGATTAAGGACAATCACGGGCCCTGTAAGCCTGTTTCCAATACTGAGCTAGTGTACTCCTGTAAGCAGAAAGGTCTCGAAGTCAGATGGAAGTGCTAGGCTTCTCACCCTAGGCTTGGAATAAATCTCCTGGGACTTCATGGCTTAGCACAACTCCTGGGCCTGACCTGGATGAAAACTCTCAGACATGGCTCAACTAGATTAAAATATTTAGAGCAGACAGTAACAAAGCTGTAACACAACAGTTGATTATCCACTGCTATGCAAAGAAGTAAAAAAAGACTCCTTCAGGAGTTTTAACTTGAGGTTTCTTCCTCCTGCCCTACTGAATAACCAGAAACTTGGCTCAGCACTTGGTGGCTTTGTAGCTGAGAGCCACTGTACATTTGGCCTGGCCTGAGAACTTCTGGTTCCTGTTTTGTCTGCATGAACCCTTACAGGAAGACTGCTGAGATGGTGGAAAAGATGGTACAATTTCAGAATACTAGGGAGGTGGGAAGTCTCTGTATATCTCTCTGTGCAGGAGTTACATTTCTGAATGCACTCCTGTGTTAAAGGAAACACTTATGCTACGCAGAATATTAATACAGAAGGGAGTAACTAGCTCTAATCTATTATATATCTATCTATACCCACAAAAAAAGTCCTGTTTTTTCAAGAATAGTATCTTGCAACTCTTCTACATTCAGATGTTTCTCACTGACAGACAAGCCAACAACACTCCTGGGAAACATATAAGCAAGTGAAAGGTGAGCGACTAATTTCTGCCTCTCAGATATTACATGTAGTCCTCATTTACTGACTACCTTGTTTAGCAACCATTCAAAGTTACGATGGTTAAAAAAAAACAGCTTTGCTACCAATCCTCGCATTTATGACCATCACAGCATCCTGCAGTCATGTGATTGCCATTTGTGTGCTTCACAACCGGCTTCTAACAAGCAGAATTAATGGAAAATGGGGAAGTGAAATTGCAAGTCGTGGCCATGTGATGTCTCACTTAACGACTGCAGTGATTTGCTTAATGACAGAAGCAGAAGTGAGATCGTAAGTCTGGCACAGTCACATGATATTTCACTTAGTGACCATGGTGCTTAGCAAGAGAATTGCTGGTCCCAATTGTTGTTGGTAAGCAAGAACTACCTACATTTTAATTCCCCATTTCCCCCATACTGTACAGATCTCTTCTCAGCCCCAGTTTTTCATTTTTCTCCTTGAAGAAGAAGCACTGCATCCAAGAACTTATGATGATAAAAGCATATATATGAAAACAGTTTTGTTCAAGAAAAATCATGATGTAAAAGCTAATAATTGCAAAAGCTAATAATTTGCAAAATTATTAGTGATGCAAAAGCTAATAATTCTATAACTAATATAGGAATGAATGAATGAATGAATGAATGAATGAATGAATGATAAATTTCAGCAAGTAGCATGTTGTTTTCTGGGGTAAACGGAGGCAGAGATGCTTCTGTGTAGAAAAGGAGAATAACTTGGCAAACAGATACATGCTGCACTCACTGCTTGCTTACACCAGGAACAGCTGATGGCTACGATTTCCTTGCTGTGGAAGGCAAATTTCTGCTGGAAACCCTGCACAGAGAAAGGAAAAAAAGGAGAAGGGGGAAAATTATTCACTTTTACTTTTTTTTTTTATACTGCAGTGAAAAGCACAACATCTACTAAATTCTTGTTGCAACAGAAATACATTTACAAATTTTGTACACAAATGTCTTTCAATCACATGATTCTGGAACTTCCTGAAGGTTAACTTCTGGAAACCCACTGAATAACCCCTGGAATTTGCAGTGTGATCAAGAGGAGATATAGTTAAACAGTATGTGGGAAAAACCTATCAGAAAAAAGTCAGAAAGATAATAGCTTATAAAACTCAATCACATTGTATACAGTGTCTTTTTATTCTTATTTAGTAGAATAAAGAATATTATAGATCTGAATAAAGAATAAATAGATCTGAAGCAGAATCTTCTGTGAAGATACAAGTCTAATATAGTTTCTCACCCGCTCCATACTAACTCAGCTCCTCTAAAAAAACCCTCTCTCTCTCTCTCTCTCTCTCTAAAATTTGATAAGATCTTGATACACATATGCATTGTTTTCCGCACCTTTCCACACTGTCGACATTTCCCTTCCTGGCGTCTCCGGTGTACCCAGTGATGCCGCACAACAGTAGGCTACAAAGAAACGGGAGAGTGAGTTCAGGAAAAAAGAAACAAAGGAACAGGAAGGAACAGGAAGGAACATAACAGCTTTCAGTGCTGCTAAATATTAAGCTACTGGTGTACTGGTAAGAGCTGGCAAATGAAGACAGGCATTAGATGCCATTCACAGTTTGTTCATGTTGGGAGGTAGGGGAAGTGTTGCATAAGTGACCTTAGGAATTAATTCATACACGAAGATTGCCTTTGTTCTTCATCCAGCTTAAAGGCAAGTACTGCCTTTCTTATCAAGTATAGATGCTGCCTGGTGTTTTTCTACCTTTTACTTCCAGACTGTTATTTATACTACACAGGCAGCACAAAATGCTGGTCACATTTCCCCAAATGGAATGTAGTTCTGTTCCTCTTCAAGAAGGAAGATAAAACATGGCTTCTGAAGGCTTTAAACAGCATCCACGAAATACAGAACCATGCAAAGATGCTGTCAATATTGTTAATTAAACATTTATACAGCTTGGGAATTAACATTCTGGAAAAAGTGTTAAAATTAATGCACATAAACAAAAGCTATCTAATGACTGGAAAAGTTCAACTATTTTTGTGGCAAACTTGAGCTTACTTTCAAAGTCACTATTCTTATAAGGATTCATATGTTATACTAGTAAAATACGAAGTATAAGATGAATGAAATGTTATATTTATAAAGCAGTTCATTAATACTGCTTCAGCATATAAATACCTTAAGTAAAACTTCTTTTAGTGGTCCTGCAGCTGGTATCTTACTATTTTCTTGGTTTAAGAAACTCTATCCATGATTATTACATATGCACAATTTTTGAACCAGAGACAATGCTTAGCACTAAAGTTATTACTTCTCACTATCTGAATACATAGATTCTCAATGATAAGAAGAAATGGGTTATAGTATCCTTTTTATTCTATAAACATATTTATATTTTAGGTTCATGGAAGAGTACAGCTCCAAACTTGGCTACAAATTCTCTGCTTCAAGACAAATTTAGGCCAAATGTTTTAAATGCATTGGGATGAAGCTGCATATTTTAAAAAATTCCCCACTTTCAACAATGCTGCAGAATCCTAACTAGTTCATGCAGTTCTTACCTCCCGGATATTCCTTGATCCAGATTCTCTAAAGGAAGGCTTGCATCGGAAATTAATCTGAGGATTTAACAGAAGGAGGACTTAATCCTATGTATAATAATCTATTTTGATATGAATTTTTTTCTGCCATTCCCCTCTCTCAATAGTTATAATGAAAAACTATGCAGAATAATGTATGAAACTACAGTATATGCAACTTGAATTCACCTAGCTCAGTATGGTCTACTTTAAATAGCAGTCATTCTTTGAATGTTTCTCATACAAGGTATATCCCAGTCCTTCAACCCAGTGTTATTTAACTGGTGATGTCTAGATTTAAATGAATTTATATTTAACTGAATCAAGGGTCTTCAGTGTGCAAAACTAGGATCGAGGAATAAGAAAAAGAGTTTAAGTCTTATGAATTTATCCTATTCGGCAAATACGTATTCTTCAGATTTTGGTTGTGGCAAGTTTTAATCAAATACAGCAGAGCATTTTCATGACACTCTACTCACTTTCTCTAGTTGTTCTATGCAGGGTGTGTGGACTACAATTTTGCAGGCTGCACATTTGCGCTTGGACATAGGTTTTTGCTGCAACAAAGAAGCATAATATTTATATCATCAACCAGTGTCTGAGAAGATTGTAAATTATCCAGAAAACCAATTCTATGGAATAAATACCAACATAAGAAACGTGCAGATAAAAGCCACTTTTTTAGTCCACATGTTTCCATCCCTAGATACACTCCAGGCAACGAAGACAGTGACTTTATAAACGGAGCACAATGTCTTCCTCATTTCTTGATCATGATTTATCAAATGGAATCCAGGAAGAGGCAAACAAATCTGAATGAGATTGCAATCCCCCAAACAGAGGGTTCAATAAAGAGATGTCTTGAAATATATTTTTTATCTATTTCTGCTGTGAGCTGCCCAGAGTTATGTTTTAAGATGGGTGGCTATAAAAATCTTTTAAATAAATAAATAAATTCATAATTCTGTATCTTGGATATAAACACATATGTCAGTTTTAAAGCATCATGGAATAAACAAATAAATTGCAAACTAATAAAAACATTAAATGCACCAAATGAAGTCTTGTCTGTCAGTTCAACATTGGACTTCTGACTACTTTTTCTCAGGTTTTTCTTTATTAGGAAATCTTTCTGGAAACCTTTTCAAGAACATTCACTTTTTAAAAATTACAAATACATGGTACATATTTATTTTGCTTTGTTTAATCTAAATTTTAATGCCAGTAAATATAAATACAATTATTATAATAAACTATTTGAGAAATATTTGTACAATAGTAGGGGAACTTGTAAAATTTGCTTCTGCTTTTAAAGAAAAATTCTGGGAGAGAAAAAATTGTCACCAATATTCAGCAGAAAGCATGGTGAGATTTTGGCAGGCAGATGAACACTGCAGAATTATCAACATATAGTTAAACCTAAATTTTACAGACCATTCAGCAAACTTTGGATGCCACAAACAAAATTTTGGTTTGGACTTCACCCTTAATAATGGACAAACTGTTGTTTCTCAAGCAGTTGGGACAACTGATGTAATTATGCAAATGAAGTAAAGTAGATCAATTTTCTAAATACATATTTAATGGACATTTGTCTCCAACAGGTACAACTTCTCCCAAATGGGTTGTAAAATTGAGGTTTTACTGTATACATTTATACTGATTCAGATAAGTAGCCAGGTATGCTAGCTGATCTAATCTCAAGTGGGCAACAGTTCTACCTCTAACCTTATTTATTTATTCAAATTTGTTATAGCCACCTAACTACAATAGACTCTGGGCAGCGTACAAAACCACAAAATCCATAAAACAGATAAAATGTAACAAAACAGCCCAGGTTAAAATGATCTTAAAGCAACACAAATCAAACAAAATAGCCCCCTGCAAAATACAATAACCCCAGGCCTGGGACCAAAGGCAGGTTTTTAAGAGCTTTCTGGAACCCTAGGAGAGAGGGCGCTGTCCTTCCTAGAGGACTGATATATAGTTCTCCCCTATATAAGCCACTGCCTTATACTGGGATGGGCTTTCTTTGTTTGTTTGTCTGTCTGGGACTATATATCATCATTACAATCATCATCTTCTTCATCATCATCATCATCATCATCATCAAAAAAACAAAACAAAACAAAACCCTGAATTTTCAAGGGCTACAGGGATTTGGAATGCACCAAACAAGGCAGATCTGAGATTTCTGGTCCACTTTGAAGGAGAGCTGGGGACAGACTTGAAACAAATTAACACGATCAGATGCTGTTCTGGATTCTGAGTTGTCTCCTTTCCTTTCACACTGCCCAGACATAATTCGCCATCCTCTCGGTTCTAGCAAGCACCCTCACATTCCATCTCCTTGATGATATTGTGAAAAAGGCCACTAGTGCATTTGTGACTCATGACCTGGGATCTTATCCTGGCCTGCAAATGCCAACTTTTACACTGACTAAGCCTGTAAGATATTCTTGTTTTGGAATTTATCTTGTTAAAATAAAGGGGAAAAAAGTTGCTAAAAGATATAATTTGGCTGCTAATTTGAAGGGGGGGTGTGCTACTTTGGGGGCAGGGCAACATGCCCCATGGATCCATAGTTAGACAATTAACAGTTTAGCAGAGGTACTCCTAGATTTTGGCAAAATTCTCTCCATGCCCATTTCCCACTGAGGTAGAACTTGTTTTCCTTTGAGTGTTTTGCAGAAAAGGCTGTGAATTTTCCTATGCAACTAAGACTGTTCAACTTAATATAAATTCACAACTTCATTCCTCATATAGAAAATGAAATTAAAACTGTAGATTTTACTGAAACTGTTTTGTATGGGGCTTTTATAAAATAAACAAGTATTATTACTAAAGCCACTGGAAGGATCATTCCCAGGTTTGGAGCAAGATGCCACCAATATGCTGACAATTCTCAGTTTTATGTCTCCTTTCCTACCTACTATAAAGACTGGGAGAATAAGCTGAAGCAAAGTTCAGAAAAGATAGCTCATTCCATGGATTTACTTCAAGAGTCAGGAAGATGCACTCTTCCTTAAGAAGCAGGCTTGCAAAATGAGAGTCCTCTTGGTTCCAGCATTGACCCTGAATGGCTGCATATCATCAGTGGTGATGATGGCATTCTATCAACTTCCACTGATAGACCAGATGTGTCTTTCCTTAAGTCCAAGCTACCTACAGAAGCACATACTTCTGTACAGTCCACTGTGCACTTTCTATTTATCAATAGGACACCTCTGGCAAGTCCTGCCACAGGAGCATTTGACGCTAGTAAGGAATTTAGCTTTTTTCAGGATGGGGCTCACACTGCAGAACCAAATGCCACTGGGGCTGAAGGAGGCCCCTGTTTGCTAGCACTTAGGAGGCAGCTTAAAGCTTATTTATCCAGACTGTTTAAGATTATTGTTATAATTTTGGAATTTTTATTTATTTGATCTTTTAACAGCTGTTTAAAATAATGTTTTATTGAATTGTTGTAAACCTCTTAAAGCCATAAGAGAGGTGGACAACATATAAAAGCTTAAATCAATCCAGTAAAATGAGCATATTTTCTTTTTCCATGTGTCAGCCTCAACTCACCAAACTTATTTCTATGCCCTGTTTTAATAATTTCCATGTGTATCATTTCTCCACTAGATGGTGATACAGTCTCACATACTGTTGAAGTTTACCAGGCAGTGACAGTTTCTTATACAACTTACCAGCATTTTTGACACACAGTTTTGTTCCCCCACGTAGCAGAAGTCCCCAGAGACATTGGTTTCAAACCAGATGTGTTCCCCATAAACTGCAGACTCCTGAAAGACAGAGGCAATTTAGACTCCATGCAAAATTACATTTAGTTTAGAACCTGATCAGTTCTTCTTCTTCTTCTTCATCATCATCATCATCACCAGTTCAAGGACTTACTTATCTCTTAAGTTCAGCCCCATAATGAACTGGGAAGTGGCACATTATCTTAGCCATACTAGAGATGCATCCTTCTGGTGACACATTATAGCTACAGAGAAATAGGAACATGCATGGACCACATGATAGGACATCATTATATTGCATGCTTCCACTTCTCTATGTTACCCTTGATCTCAAGTAACTGAAGCACCCTGTGGTCAAATATACTCCCTGCCTCTACTCCTGAAGGCCAACTATGTGCGAACTTGCACCATGCATGATACTTGCAGCTAAGCCAATGGTGGAGAAACCATCCGTTCTTTTGTTCTTTCCCCCAAGACAGGAACTGGAACTTACACTCCAGTCGACAGAGTTACGAATCTCCCTCTCTGAGTCACTTCTTAAGGCAAATATAGGGGGTGGCTGGGCTACCATGTGTTGGAGACCCGACTTGGCAATGGCTTTTCTGAAAAACAAGAGGAGGAATGACTGCAAGGGCATTTTGTTCACACAAAATAGACAACATGTGTTATGTTCAAAACCCTTGATACTAAATAAAGGCAACCTTTTTTAAAAAGAAGAAAAAGTGCTCCATGGTCATGTTCATCCAACCTGTTTAACCTAGTCACAGCACTTTGCCACTGGTTCGAAAGCCAATCTTTAGGTGAATACAGAGCCTCCACTCACTTCCTCTGATAAATGCCTAGTATTTCATGCACTCTGGTGTCAGGAGAGTAGCAGCGTGGCTTTACTAGCCCCATTCTCACTGGCAGGCAGCTACTGGCTTCATTGGGTGCTGCAGCCAACCAGTACTAGACAGGCTTGTTCTGTGGCTGCCAGGAGCATCCATGAATGGGGAACCTTGCTTTTTCAGCCCCTTTTTCTCTGATTACTGACTATGGCAGGGTTTAAGAACTACTCCACGTTTGTCTGAGTTACAGTCTTTGCATACGAAGTCTGTGAGGATGGTTAAACCCAAAAGTAATTGAGGTTGTTTGGGGTTAAAGCTAATTCTCTCTTTCCCAACTGCTGACTGAGCTATGAGATTTGCACAACACACTTACTTTGCCAGTAACCAACCATAAGTGTGTTTGTAAGCCCAAACCCTGAGAAAAATTACTCCAGGGATAGAGCATCATTTTTCCCAAAAGCACAGAGGAAAAAAAATACCTAACAGATGCAATTACACTGGCTAGTAAGATCCCTGAGAAGATGAACCAGAGTCCAATTTCCTGTTGTTTCTCAAGCACAAATAACTGAAGTTGATGGGGCGGGGTGGGGGTGGGATGAACATAGTTTAAAAGCTAAAAACAATGGATAAGATTGTATGTGGCTTTTAATTTCTGGATTGTTTCTAACCTTGTACTTTCCAGATGTCCAGGCTATAACTCCCAGTTAGCAGGCAATACCCATGCAACTCTGGGAATTGCAGTCCCACAACACCTGAAATTGCTTATGAAAATAGAAAATACCATTTAAAGCAAGGATCAAGGCAGCTAGTAATATGCTAGTCTCAGGAATGGCAGATTCAGATTCCTGCTTTGTTATGATTGGGCAATCTAGTCTCTTGATCTTAATGCACTCAATTCAAACACTTTGGAGGTGGAGTGCAGCCTCCAAAATTAATGAATATGATTGAGCATTCCTACTGCCATGCCTTCTCCTCCCTCCTCATCACCTCCCCTCCACCCTCATCACCTCCAGCCAAATGATTTTAATACCACCTATAAGCCATACATACGTCAAAAGGGCACTGCAGCCTTCAGAGGAGTCACTGCCACAGTTGCTGTGGGCAGGATCCACTCCCAAACATTTATGGGTAGTCAGTGGCGGCCAACTGGTTCCGACAGGCACCTTCCACCTCCTGGCAGCCCTTTGCAACCTGCATGGCTGAAGCAAAGCACTTGGCTTGGGAGTTTCACCTGAGTACCGCCGCTGGTTGAAGTATCTGTAGCGGCCTTGAAGCCCGTAGGCTGCTTTGCTGTGCACAAATTCTGCAGGAAGGAGGTGGGAGGATCTGCGGCGCAGGTAATAAGGGTCTCGTAGGAGAGGTCTTAAATCAGGAGGGTGTGGGATTGGGGGAATAGTATACAGTGAGCACTCAGTTTGCAGTTCCTTCTTCTCACACTCTGCTCCTTCAGATCCTGAGGAGAGTGCTTCCTCACTCCAGTCACTGTCCACTACCCCATCTTTAGGGGACCCTGAGCTGGAGCTTTCATTACAATGTGACTGTCTCCTTTCTTCTTCCTTGTACACTTGGATGAGACTGGCTAGCAGCAAGGAGGGCCCTATGAGATGAGTATCTATGGTGTGCACCTGGCCCCCGCGCTTCTTCTGGACTGAAAATCTAGGGCTCAGGTAAGGGGTGGTGGTACTAGATCGCCTCCGGGAACACAGCCCACGCTTGCGTGGGGAGCCCAAGCAAGACATCTCTTGCAGCTGGGCACTGGATCTGCGTCGGCGTCCCACAAGTACAGTAGAGGGCTGGCCTACCACAGAACGCCGCCTTGCTCTGCTTGCAGGCAAGGCCACCATGCTGGTGCGTTGGGGCCCTGATGATGCAATCTTCCTCCTGAAGTGCTTTTTGAAAAAGGATTCCATGGAGATTAGGGGCTGTTAACAAAAAAAGTATATGTTTTAAATGAAAGGCTCACCCTTCCCATCTAACTACCTAAAGTACTCCTTGAATGTCTAAGTGCACAAATCATGGACACTTCCAGACCTTGAGCATTATTTCAGCTCCAGCTCCTTCACTTTGTTACAAGCATTAATCAACTTTTTAAGGCCACAAACAGCTCTGTGTCAAAGAGCCAGCCACCTGGAGCTCTAAAACTCTCTTAATTATGTAACACCAAGACACTCAGGCAGCTAAACCATCCAGTTCACCCCAAGCACTAAGGACAAAAGAAGCTGATTACCAGAGGAGCTGTGAGAAAGGAAGCTTACTGGATATGGAAAATGTGAGAACTGTTGCATATACGCTAATAACATTCAGATCATCTATACACAGTTTTTAGAATTTACTGAGC
The DNA here is from genome assembly GCA_030867105.1 of Liasis olivaceus. Taxonomy (NCBI): domain Eukaryota; kingdom Metazoa; phylum Chordata; class Lepidosauria; order Squamata; family Pythonidae; genus Liasis; species Liasis olivaceus. The sequence continues at coordinate 70,542,075 of CM061349.1, forward strand.
AGATAAGCAGAGGTGTCAGTAATACTAAACAGATATGCTCATGTACCACAAATTTGCTCATCCACTTTACACATAACAAGTAAAACAGATACACATAAAATACAGTCCTGCATATAAACATACAATGGAAAGAGGCAGAGTTAACCTTAAAGTGGTGTCAAGAGGAAAGGTGCTTGGATTACATTTCTAACCCTAAACTATTCTCTTCTCTTTTTTATTTTTTAATTGCTTGGGCGAAAATGAGAGAAATATATCAGTTCAATCAATTTTCTACCTTTCAACTATACATGGAAAACCCAAATGTTTCTTGTTTAATGAAATGTAAAGTTTTTTTACAAAAAAAAAATATTTTACAATGTTGGTATAACTAAAGTAGCCTGAGACAAACTAGAAATGAGTTGGCAAGGCTATAGTATGGTAAATCCGAGAAGCCACAGCCAAGTTCCCTTGATATTAAGGAAAGGAATAACAAGAATTCCAAACATTCAGAAATATTTAACTTTATAAATAGCAACTGCACAGTGCATTAGAGCAACACATTGTGGCCAAAATGAATGAGTGCATCAAAGGTTCCTTCAGATTTCATGCATTTCTGAATTTTGAGAAATAGTACAAGTAGCAATTGGAGAATCCTCCATGTGTATAAGCTTTTATTTTCAGAAGAATGCTAATATGGAGAAGGCAATTACTTTGTATATAAAAAGTAGTTATCCCCCTTTTATGTGCATTATAACTGTTAGTTACACAGACTGAACTGAAAATATGGAGTACTTTCTAACAGCTGCAGCTGACATCTCCCATAAAATTTTGGGGAAAAGCAGTAGAAAGATCTTATCTGTCCATTCACTCATGGAAAAAAGAACAATCATTTGTTATCCTTTGTTATTTGTACAATAATTATAGCATATAGAAAGTGCTCCTCCACCTGCAGCTATTTTAGCTGGCAGCACAATTCCTGTTTCTACTGTTCTTCGGTGCAAATCTAACTGAGTATGTTTACAGGTAGTTCTTGTTTAGCGACTGCCTCATTTAGCAACCATTTGCAGTTACAACAGTGAAGAAAAAGTAACTTTGTGACCAGCCCTCTCATTTACGACCTTCACAGGTCTGTAATGCAAAGGAAAGTTGAAGTAAGATCATAAGCACAGTTGTTTCACTTAGTGACCGCTTCACTTAATGACTGAGTTGCCAGTCCCAATTGTGGTCACTAAATGAGGACTGCCTGGTATTTGGAAATTTAGAACCACTGAATTTGGGAGGACTTGCTTCTATCTAAGTTCTAACTGATAACTCTGTTCAAAAACAGACTCTTAATATGTATAAAAGGTCCCCCATATTCCCCTATGCTTGCAATTTCTTAATAACCAGTACATGTATTATGGAATAATGTGCTAGAATACAATTTATCCTGCTTGAAAATAGACCATAATCCACAAAAGTTGAAGCCATAATAAACATTCAGTCTTTAAGAAAGTACAAGATTATTAACTGGTTTTATGGCAACACAGCTGCTTTTCTTGTTGTCAAAACTGGTGATTAAAACTAGCATAAAAAAAAATTTAAACTTGGTGGTAGAAATTACCTTGTTGATTTTGTGCAACTGACCAACACAGCTGATGTTTTTGAAACTGTAAAAAACTGATGATCAAAACTCAGTTTAAAAACAAACAATTTTATTGGGCAAAGTTCTATCTATTTTCCTTAAACAAAGTTGATACCTGGAACACACAAAAATAAATAAATAAGTAGGCTTCTGAGTATGCATAAAGCATGAGTTGGGGTTGGGCACTATAAAAATAAAATAAAATAAAAATTGGTTTAAAATGTCCAAAAATGATTTCAGCAATCTCACTCTTGAGAACTGACAAGATTTTGGCATTCTTGTGGAAGATACCTGGTATCTTACTGAAATTTTATAAAACATTTTGTGGTTTCATGGAAATATTTGGGGGTACTGTGGTCAACTTAGTACCTTAGATACCACATTGACCACTCATGGTCTGGATTGTTTGGTATATATTTTAAAAATCATCAGTAAACTTAAGAACTGGTAAAACTATGAGGTTTAACCACCAAATTTCACATCTTGATTCATATCAATACAGAAAATGAAATCCATGCCACCATGGAGAATGAAGCCTCCCTCCATCCTTCTCTCTCTCACACACAATATTCTGCGGAAGAAAACAAACAGGATGCTACACCAGAGAAAAATCAGCCATTTTTGTCTACAGTTCTAAAGAGCAAATCAGCATAACACAGGACTATGAAATACTTTGTTGGGCAGCTATCAGAATTAAAGGGCACAAGACCAAAACAACACACACAAAAACAGCTGACCCATTCTTGCCTTTAGTACACACAGGAATGCCACCATAATGCAAACCTATGCACTACTACACCACATGACACTCGTGGATACACTTGATCCTGAGGTTTGCATGTTGGGAATGTAAATATCTGCACGCAATACTGATATTTGAAGTTCTAACCTTTAAGAAGCAGCAGTTTGGCATCATTTTATTTCAGCTTATTATATGCTCATACTGAACTCCCACACATACTAAGCTATGGTTTGTCTTAACAGTTTTTAAATAAACCAGTATAGCTGGTTCATACATTATGGTAATCCATAGACAATTATTTTAAACTGAAAGAACTAGGTGTGTACATTGTTTTAATCCAAAACTAAATAAGCCATATTATGGTTTAGCACAAAGAGAGAACTCAGCTTCTGGCACTATACTAAAACACAACATAGTTTGTTTGGCTTTGGCTTGTGTTGTATTATCCCAACTACTGCAGTCTAATGACATACATTTTTTGGATTAACATGTTGTGTGAACCCAATTAGTTGTGCTTTATTCAATAAACCATGGCTGAACAAAGCAAAACATGGTTTAGTACAAGATACGAAACCAGACAAGATATTTTTAAAAAAAAGGGAGGGGGGAGAATAATCTTATTCCTAATTTTATAGCATTTTAATATTTTAATTTTCTTTTATTTTATAATAGTAACAACAAAAAGAAAAAAAACAAAAAAGAATAAAACACAAAGATATATACATTATTAAAAATAACAATTACATAACAAGTGCTTAAAAATAAGTGGAAAAAATGCAACAGAAAAAATAATTAAAAATATGTCATTACAACAGTAAACAGTTACAATTCTATATATATTTATCGAATGCAAATATTGTGTGAGTATACTCATATATATGCATGTGTGTGTGTGTATATATGAGTGTGTGTGTGTGTATATATACACACACATACATACATTTCTAATACAATTATGTAATTATTGTGCTTTTTCTTAACCTACTGTATTTTGTATAAAAGAATCCCATATTTCATTATACTTCTCTATACAAAGTCTACATCTATAGGCTATCCACTCATAGGTGGCAAGTGTAATCAGGTCTTCAATCCATTGAGTAAATGGGGCCGTACACTTATCTTTCCAGTGTTGCAATATCAGTCTTTTAGCCAAAGTAAGGGCACGGAGAATCCATTTACGTTGTCCAATTGTCAAATTCCATGTACTAGGTATGTAATTCAAGAGAATATTATTCTCTGAAAATTTTTAGCTTTTGTCACACATTTTTACATAATCCACTACTTTCTCCCAAAACTTAGTAAGTATAGGACATTGTAAAAACATATGTTTTAAAGAAGCACTGTCCTCGTTACATCTCCAACAAAAACACAGTCCTTTTCTATACAACCGTAATGGAGTCCAATATATTCTAAACATTATTTTTTGTTGTATAAGTCGTAGTTTAAGGTCCATTGACACTCTTGCTATAGAAGTTAAAACACTCACCTACTGTCTAGGCAATATAGAAACCCCTAATTCTTTATTCCTTTCATCTCTTAACATCTGCATGTCAAATTGATTTATTGATAACAAATATCTATATATTTGTTATTATATCTATATATGTTTGTTATATTATATCTATACATAAACCTAAGAGTAGGTGTTTTTTTTTAGTTTTAAAGGATTTAACAAATTGTTCTAGTATCTCAGGTGTCTCAGAACCTGAAAATACTGCCAGTCCAAATAATGCTGTTAACAAATGTTGTTGCTTCAATATTGCAATTGGATTACATCCGGTAGATGATATTTATCTCTTAACACAGCATATGTGAAAAATTCATCTTCATCATCTATCAATTGGTCCAAAGTCAATATCCCTGCTTCCATCCAATTTTTCCATATCACCATCTTTTTCCCAATTTTTAATGTTGGGCTTCCCTACAAAGTCAATTTAGCATGGGAAAAAGGATCAAATCTTTTTTTATTAGACATTCCATTCCATAGCTTTCTAACTTACATAATTGTTTCCAGAGAGACAAAAGTTCTATTGCATTTAGATCCTGTCTATCCAACCAAAGGTGCTATATATGTATATTCCAACATTGCCCAAATTGGAAAATTAACACCAATTGTTGGCTTCCAGGATTTAGTACTTGACAATGGGGAAGCTTGATGATATAGCTCCAGATTCGGAAAACTGAAACCTCCCTGATTGACTGGTAATTGCATTTTCTGTAAAGATATTCTTGGAATCAAAGAACCCCATAAAAATTTTCTAAACAAAATGTTGTTATTATTCAGTTTATTTTCTGAAAATATTTTCCAGTTATTTGAACAGGAACTCCTCAGAATATAAATTAATCTGGGAATAATATTCATTTTCAGAGCATTCATCATTTCCCAAAGGTTAAGGTTTAATGACTCCCATCTATCCATTTCTGAAGAAACATCTTTATACATTTTATTTATATTACATGTTACTGAGTTATATCTTTTGGTATACACATACCTAAATATTTAATGAATTCGGTACAAATACAGAATTAATATTCCTTAAATAGATGGGTAACCAAATTTACACTTACTGGCATCAATTCCAATTTGAACCAATTAATAAAATATCCTACTATTTTACTAAAGGCATCTATCATTTGCATCAAATATCCTAATTTTATGGCATAAACAAAAGTCTCCAAAAAGCAGTGTCTTATAGAAGATATATGCCTTGCTCGCTGCTCAGTCTTTTCTTCGCAAACACTGACCAGGAAAAGCACGCGAGGGTTGAGCGGTGGAGTCTGGGAAAGGAAGGCAAGCCAAGTGACGGAGGGGAGGGCTCAGCCAATTGGAAAAAGACGTTAAGATACTTAAGACACTTAAGATTTTTAAAACATTAAAAGTTTAATGGCCGAGTCCTCCCCTTCGTCATGCTGTTCGCCTTCCCAGTGGTCAGGGTGGTGGTGGAGTGGGTAGCCTCGTAAAAACAAAGGAACACCCTGGTGTGCGCAGCACAGGCTGAGCTAGCAGCCGCGGAGGGTGGGGCGTAGGCATAGGGTTTTAAGCCCTGATTGAGGCGGGGGCTGCCTGCTGCCTTGGCTGGCCATGCTTGTGGGTCAGGGACCCATCTGCCACCACCAGGGTCCTGAAGGGCTGTTGGTCCTAATCAAGGAACTACCAAGAAGATAGACAATCAAGCAGACAAGCAATCAAGGAGAAAATAATACCCTAATCAAGGAACTACCAAGGAGAAAACCACATCCCCACCAACACTGGCAGGGCAAGCTAGTGGATATAAACAGGGAGCACACTCCACCCTCACTGACACTGATGTTGGCTAGTCAGGTAATGAAACATCTGCAATCAAACAACCAGGCTCAGAGAACACCAAGGATTCCACAGTTCAAACCTGAGCTACATATATTCTCTTCTATTGGAGTAACATCTTTGATTCGCCTTCCAGCTTTTATTCAGGCTAACTGGCAAACAATATTCCAATTTGGAAAATCACATCTATTTCATGGGTTCTACCTTTTATTCATTTTTGTTAATGGCACAAAATTTCTATAACTTTCACCTCTGTAACTTATATATTATTCTTTTCACTGTCACACTTATGTGATCCAAGCCTGAAGTGCTTCCCCAGAAAGGGGTAATAGGGCCAGTTCCTTGGTGCACACTTTTTTGAGAATTTCACTTCTGGTATTTCTTGGTGGAGAAGAGGGATGACAATATGAGACTTATTTTGGAATTCCAAGATCTGAACTTACTGATCTGTACCAGAAAGATTTCCATGATTTCTTTGGAAAACATCCTCCCTTTCCTTCATTCAGGGAATTGTTTTTTCTGTAAACTTTCAGCATGTGTACTTCCATGTGTCCACTAGACTATAGCATAGGAAATAAATTTGGTCTATATTTTACAAGTTGTACTCCAGTTAGAACAAATCCCTTTGGTTTTCCACTGTCAGAGTTCACTTGGCTGATACTGGGACTGGAAGTAATGCATGTAGTAGTTGAAAAACACAGATTTCTGGTAAGTAAGTTTACTGCAAGAACTTAAGAAAGCTGTTAATAAAAAGACTTCCAGTGACTACTAAATATCAAATGTAAGTCATATTTCTAGTGAAATCAAGGTTCAATTCCTGTACCATTTTCTTCTGCCTCAACAGTGCAACATGCTGGAGGTATCCTGCTTTTGGGTGGGAAGAACTGTAACTGTCTGTCCCTTGTTATGAATTAGCATGATTTCATGCTGTGTGCTTCTGACCTTCCAAGATATCCACTATGCTGAAAGTTTTTATGAAGTATGTGAGATTGTACATGGGGACCATTGTTGCCCACCTCTGCCTTCAAGTTTACGGTTAAGTTGTCACTGTCTTATCAGAGACAGTTGTCTGTTGGTATTCATTCTCATTTCATGATCCAGGATCACATCCATGGTTTACTTAAATTGAGTTCATGCAACTGGTGTTAGGATTTATGATAGTCACTAATTCTATGATTCTGATTGCATGTGAATTTTCCAGGACTTTTCTGATATACCAGCCTCAAAACTTATACTCACATATTCTCTTCTGAATTACTAGAGAGGCTGGTAAATCTAAGAAAATGTTTCTCTTTCTTACGAACCTACCTTTGGTATTGATTACTGCCAGTGCTTCTAATATGGGATAAGATGCATTCTCCAGCTCCCTAATCAGTGGTCTCTGCCCAAACATCAGTCAATTATTTGGAACTCATAGACTCATTCAAGGCATTAGAAGTCTTCAATTTCAGCCTTTGGAACTAGATTACATAGGTTGCCTCAGAAAGTGTTACAATTATCTTTTACATCAGCAAGCAATGGAATATTCAGACCCAGAGCTTCATGCTCCTTACCTTTTGAGTTTGGGAGCACTGCATCCTTCAGTAATTATCATGGAGATTCACCTGGCAGGGGCAGGTAACAGTGTCACTAACTACTTCAACAGAGCTTTGGTAACTTACTAATGGAGGCTATACCATATAATAGTGAGCTCAGTTCTGCCAAGGGAAATTACCATCAGTTGATTAGTTTACATGGGTAGTAAACATGCAGTGCAGATATAACTACATCAGAGCAGGTTGAATCCAAGGCACACAACTCATCCTTCAATATTCTTAATAGTTATCTGGCTTCCGGTAGCTTGGTTCTCCCCCCACCCCCTGGGCTGCTGCCTTGGGAAACTTAGAGAATAGGTGGGAACAATTCGCAGGAGTATGTGTGCTATGGAGCATGCTTCTCACCAAAAAGTTCTTCGTGCCTCTAAAAAATTCCAACATTGAATAGCTCGTCACAAGTGCATCATCCATGTATATATAAATGCACATGTGATCACTTGAAGAACCATATTTACAGGTAATCGATATTGTTGCTCTTTTTTGTGGGCATATCACCAAACAAAGCAATTGAGAGTAGCTGGTCATTCTTTTTATTTTCTAAGAAAGTTTATGGAGCCCATAAAGTTAGGTTGCAGGAACACTGCTGGAAATAAAGATTATGCTGAAGCCAGTGCTTTGTTTGGTAAAATGCCAGCTTCTCATCTTTTTAAATTAATTATTTTTTTAATATAAAAAGTCAAGTGGAGCAGGCAGCCAGTAATCACCAAGGGATACGTTTACAGGCACCGCTTGGGATCCCATCCATAGACTGTAGTATTATTTCTTTGGTTGTCTCATAGTTGCTCTGCTGGGATCAGTTTTTCTTAGCTGAAAGGTGGAAATATATCACCCTAGAAGAGTCTATATAAATAATTAATTGTGAATTATAAAAATGACTTTGTAGTGTATTTACAAGCAATATTAATATTAATTAATTAAATTTATATGCCGCCCAGCTCCGCAACTCTTGGGAGTTACTTGGGTAGTAAATTTGAATGTGAACAGATATACCTGAACTTCACACTGGCTTTCATGTTCATGCATTTTCAGTTCAGTAATACCTAAAAAGGCTGTGGCTGCTACTGCATAGCTTGCTTCTTTTCCCACAGGACTGTTACGTGCATGTTGTTTGACCACATGCTCAAACTGTGCAGGCTTTGGGGTTAGCTCTTTGAGAGTTGCAAATTTGAATGTCTGCTCAGTCAAATGTCCCCTATCAACTCAAAAATGGTTCAGGAGTCTTTATGGTGCCTCATCTATGGCTTCATGTTCTCGTGCCAGGTAGATGCATGTGGTTTGTGACTCATAGACCAAGTAGTAGGGGAAGTAAGTGATAAATTATTTCAAGAGTTAGGGAAATTCCCTATGGAAGTGTATATCCTTCTTCCCATGCCACTGTGTCTCACAGTGATATAGGATTTCCTATCCGTAATCACATGAACAGTCTTATCTAATCCATTGTGTTGCATCTGATAGGGCCTAGCAGTTGTAGCAAGGGAACCCTCCAGTTTTCCCAGTGCTTTTGACTATCTGAGCATTGTTAAACATAGTATACTTTAGTGACTGAGTAGGATCGAAAGCTGCAATAAACATTAGAGATCAGCCCAGTTAGAATGAAAAGAGGATATTTATGGAGAGGCAGGGAGATGAGGCAGCTGCATCTATGAGAAAATACATCTTAAGATGTCAGAAGGGTATGGGAGTGAGTAGATTTCTGTGAAAACATGAAGAAAAAATTCTGGCATGTGAACTGTGCAGAACTTGGAGTGAAATCCCTGGATACACTTCCCAAGCCTCTGTGTTGGCCTCTTTAGCATTCTGATGGCAGTGATAGTGAATGAAGCTTGTAATGTCTTTGGTCAACAGTAGCAATTATTAATAGTCCTGTACTTTTAGCAATTTCCTGATCCTCAGGATATTATAGCTAATATTATAGAGTAAAATAACCAACTAGCAGACTCCAGGCTCTTCCCTTGCTCTACTGTGCTATGAAGCACATTTCAGAGAAATAAATGTGCGAGAGAGAGAAATGGCCTCTCCTGTAGCCTCTCTTAATCTAACTTTAAAATAACCTGGTCCTATGCTAGTTACGCTTAATAGAAGCTTGTGCCTTGCTGTAAGATTAAACAATAAAGAGAAGGTACTATGTGCAATATTCTCCATGATTCTCCCTGGCGCCAAAATAAGCATCTCTGGCTGCAGCCTTTGCAAAAATTGCTTGGATGACTAGTACACAATTCCAGAGTTGGGGTTACTAGGCCTAGTGTATTCACAGGAAAGTATCAGATAGGCCAGAGTCTTAGCTATAACTCTGTTTGCAGATCTTTATATGCCTCAGAATTACAGTGAACTTTCTCAGTTGGGATAAGCCTCATTCAGCCTTCCAAAGAATAAGGCATAGATGCTGGAATCTGAAGAAGTCAATTTTTGCTGAAACATTTCCTGTTAGAGCCCCAAAAGAAGGAACCATTTTTTGTGAACTGGCCAGTGCTGGAACCTTTTGTCAAGAAAACCTGTCCAACTAATAAAGCTTATCACTACCCTAATTAGCAGATCAAAGATCCAGGCTTTGTATCAAAGCCACTTTGGTTTCAAATGCAACACTGGAAAACAGAAACAAAAGCTTTTAGAGGTGTCTCTGGCTGGAAACATTTTTTATATGTGGCTCATTCAGATCTTCCAAAATGAATGAGATAAATGTTCTTATTTCTGCTGAAATTTCTGTGGATTAGCTACATTATCAGTAAATGTGAGAGGCTATTTTTGGTCAGATGAAAACTACAGCTGCCAGATAATGGCTTCTTTTCATGCAAACTAATATTCATGATAACTGCCGTTTCAGATACACAACGTTTACCATTCTATCACATTAATTCTGCAGATAAACTCATCCATGTGGCAAAACATAACAACGGCTCTTTTTCATAAAGTTAATTACAAATACGTTTGGGTTTTATTTTTGTTCTTTTCTTTTTGCCAACTGGGTGTAGCAAACTATGGAGTCCTTGGTGCTCTCTGAGCTTGGTTGTTTGATTGCAGACATTTCATTACCCAACTAGGTAACATCATCAGTGCTAGTGAGTGTGGGGTTTGCTCCCTGTTTATATACTGTAGCTGGCCCTGCCAGTGTTGGTGGGGGTGTGGTTTTCTCCTTGGTAGTTCCTTGATTAGGGTATTGTTTTCTGCTTGATTGCTTGTCTCCTTGGTAGTTGCTTGATTCTCTCTCATATTTGTACGGTAAAGAACCATTTTCACACTAATTCTCTGAGGCATCATGAACTGACTCATTTTCTTGTTCCTGTTATATGCGGTAGCCCTGCTGACCAGTCAGTAATTCAAGAGTACCCTCTGCAAGAACTTCTTCAGTGCAATTCTTGGTAAGGTATATATTGAGTGCTCATAGAAGGAAGGCATAGTTTGTTGACAGCTTTTCTGCTGTAGCTACAAAGCCACATGTAGCTTGATTGCTGATGGATGCATCTACAAATGAAAAAAAAAAAATCCCTCCCTATGAAATGCAAGTTCTGAGCTTTTTGCATTTCCATGTACAACCTCTGTGTGCTCTGAATGCTGAAACCATCAAATAATCCTCTCTCAAAATCTTGCAAACAGTTCTTAATATAATTCTTTGCTTCTGCTCAGTAATCATAGATCTCTTCAGTCTAAATACTTCACTGGTGCTGATCTACAACCATAAGAATATTAATACACTTTTCTAGCATTGTGGGACTCTTTGATGACCGGATTCAACTGTCAAAGCAAAATGGAAAGTATGGAATAACTGCCAGTTCTACAATTTCATTCCTTACTGATATACCATGAATATTATATTAAACTAGCATAAAGTCTTAACTTTGATACGCAGCATCTGGCAGAAGAGAAACATTCTTAATACTCACGCACACGCAAATATTTCATTGGTAACTATTTACAGTAGGCAAAACATGCTTTAAAATGCATCCAGTGACATGTTTTAAACAATGCTATTTATATTTATACTGCCCCCCCACCTGGCAAATAAGCACACAGTACTGTAAGAACTGATCAATTAAACTATGTTGCATAGTGTATCTTTGGAAGATGCATAACTAAAACCACAAATCTCTGACATGATGCTCTGGCCTGTTTTCAGTAGCAGCATGGAACATATAGCAATAATAAAGGAGAATTCCTACGAACAAGGAGCATATCCATAAAGACAGCCATTAACACAACCAGGAGATGGGCTCTGTTACACCCCCAGGGCCCCGGGATTAGGCACTGAATTGAGTCTTCAAAGCCTTATGAAAAGCCAGCAAGGTTGGGACTGATGTGATCTCCAGAGGGATGATGTTCCAGAGGGTGGGCACCATAGCATAAAATGCTCTCCTTCCGGACTCCACCAGCTGACACTCCTTAGCTGATGATACTCAGAGAGTGCCCCTCCTGCTGGACCAGACAGAATCAGTAGAAACAACCTCTGCCTTACATCATTACAAACTTTTGCTTATCAAAAGCAGGAAAGTCACTTCATACTATCCTCTGAGACACAGCACCCAACTTCTCTTATCAACTTCCCTACTGTCCAGCACTAATGTTACCTTGCCTACAGCTACCAGTTCTGGGCTGCAAAAATCCATACAATGATTAGATGGCAACACTCTGTTGCCATTAAGTAGTCATCTGGCTTTTTGCAACCCAGATCTGGTACCCTGTTTTTCATCCCTGGCTATTATAAATATCTCTGTGCCTTCTCTGTTGCAGCGTCTTCCTTCTGGAGCAGTATTCCCCAAGGATCTGTACTGCCCTCATCTTAATGGCATTTAAAAAGTCTCTGAAAAAGTGGCCAGCATAATACTCTATGGACCCTGGACATCTTGTTAAATATTAAACCAGTACATAAAGGATGGTCTTCCATCTGATTCATAAAGTATTTTTTCCTTAAAAAGTTATCACAAAAATGCTGTATGTTCTATATTTTCCAGTTTGAGAGGAAGTTTATTTTAACTGGATTACTTAAAATTACATAAAACATAATTTCACACATTCGTATTTATATGTGTAGGTGGGCTAATAATGAAACCTTGCCTTAATTATGAAATTTTGTCACTGTTAGCACCAACACTGATTATTGTGGAGCTTGAATAAATTGTCTGGTTCAGGTGTCCATGTATCATCAACTGAGGATTAAAACTGTCAAATACTCAGTCTGAATCAAGTGTTGGTCTACCATGGGAACTCTTCATTTTGTTATTTAAGCAACTATAAATTAAAAAGGTGAATGGTTTTGACTGGACAAAATACAGCCCAAATACAGGTATTCTTCTAGAGGCTGGGCACATGATTATGGTTACAGGGGCCATTTAAGTGATTCTACATGCTGAAGTGCCACACCCATGTGGTGAGCTGTAGTCATCATGTAAATCACTGTAATTTTGGGTTTGCTGGGTCATGGAAAAAAACTGCTTGATCCACGGCATGGAGAAAACTTCCTGACACAAAGAGTAGTTAACGGCAGGACATGTAGCTTGCTAGAAGCTATGATTTAAACATGTGTATCAGCTGTTCAAGACAATTCTGAGCTAGCTTATATCTTATTACTGGTAGAAAGTATCCAGGTTTTACCACAAAGCATAGCACTTCTTAGTGTAACTTTGGGAAGACGAAAACATTTTTCAGATACCTAAAGTGGAACTTGAAAAATTTAAGACGTAGGTTAAAAAGAAGAGACAAGCTGTCTAGAAACTGTAGCAACAATATCAAGCAGGAGTACAAAGAATTTAACCTGAAGTCTAAATATGAAACACATTTCTGTACTGCTGGTTTCTGCTTTAGGAATATATAGGTCATCTCACCGAAAAATTTAGACACTCTCTGCCAGAAAGATTTTACAACTGGTGTGTGTAATTTGATATGACGGGGAAATATGTTTTTGAGGGCTTCTTTCTTAGAATTCCCATCACGGAAGTTAGAGAACTTGCAGAAAAGCAGTGCCAGCCCTATTGCAATCTTAAGTCAGCAAGCTAATGGTAGAAATAAAGAAAACGACACAAACAAGTTTTGCTGATACAGGTGACAAAAGCTACGTTAGACTATATCCTGAAAAACTGCTGCTGAGATAAATAGGACATTAAAGCATTCTCTTCCTTACCCATGTATTTAACGATTTAAAACGTAATGAGGACACACGGCTAGTTGAAACTGCTGAGTCCTATCTGTTAACAGGCATACTAGAACTTGTCTCACAAGTAATGTTTTGGTTTGCTGAAGCACGCTGAAAGTGCAGCAAGCATTTTATAAAGCCAAAGTAACCTGGCTGATGATAACTCAAGTTTTCCAATGTGAACACAGATGCATACAAACCCCTTACCATGTGTATATAACTTGAAACACAAGCACAACAATCTGCTATTAATTCCAATCTCCCTACATCTTAGAACATTATGACATGCTTAACAGGTTTGCTATATGCAACAACAACAGTGACACCAGCCGCACCACTTCATCTTCATCAGCACTTCATCAGCACTGGAAAGTTTTTTCAGAAGGCCAGGTTAAGAACTAGACATAGAAAATGCAGAATACTCTTTCCCTCCCAAGTGCAACAAGCAGCAATCACCTCTAACCAATGGTTACAAGCACAGCACCACTGTCCAGTATTAACGTTCCCTTTCCTGAAGCTTTGCAAGCCAGCATTGTTTATCCCCAAGGATAACCTCTTCCTGGCTCTCAGATCAGGGAAGGAAATTTACTTCCTCACCCTTCACTAGCAAACCTAGCAAATAATTTTAAGCGGGGAAGAAGGAAGGACCAGCAGAGCTTTTGTGACCTGATCCGAAGCTGAAGGGAGAAATCCTGCAGGTGAAGAATGTGGGCCAGTGGAGGAGGACAGGCTGCCAGCCTGTGCAGATTCAGTCCTAGTTTGGAAAGAGAGGTCTCTGTTTATCTGGCTGCCTCCTCCCCATGCTACAAATCATGACAGCCCTTTTTAAAACAACCAAGAGCACTTCCTCCTACAGCAGCTACAAGGGCGGCTACTGCTAGAAGGGGCGGGAATGGAGAGACGGAGACGTGCAAGCTTACTGATCTCAGCTAAGCTGGGGCAAACCGTCCTTGCCGAATAAAGGCTACATGCAAGAGCTACGCTACTTGAGGTCAGACTAGTTATATTTTATCGGCTCCTGTTTAACACAGAAACGTAAACACAGAGGAAGGAAGAGAGAACAATGCCACGCACCCCCCAGAAACATGTCCTAGCAAACTTTGCAGACACAGCACATTACAAGGGAAAAACCTTAATTCTCAGCACTACATATCACAAGATTTTGCTCCCATGTTTTTAGGATGCGATCATCTTCCTGGTTTTGAAAGGCTACACTGAGAAGTCAAAGGGAGCTGCATACAAGGTATTTGGAAGCGGAGAAACCATAAAAAATCTGGAGAGAGATGGAGTCCTCCTTAGCTAACTCTTTTTGTGTTAAATATCTGTTTTTTCCCTTGCTGTATCTTGACCTGATTTTGCTTCAGTAAAAGGTCATCCTTCTGCTTCACTTCCTTCCGCTCCTCGGTGAGCAATTCCTCCATTTAAACCAGCCCTGTTCTCAATGATAGCCTTCACTTAGCAGTGACACCTCTTTATCCTGAAAATAGCAGGCTGTTAAATTATTCTATTTGGGGAAAACAAGCCCAAATAGCAACACACCCTAATACCTTCATTTGCTGGTTCTAAAAGTACTGTTTTAATATTTTAACTTCTATTATCAAAATAAATGGAGATTACCTAATTCTTAACTACTGCAGCAGCATCCCTCTCCCAAACTCCAAAATGCCATCAGATATCTGCTCCATTAGAATGGCATTATTTTCCTTGAAGGCCTAGGGTTTCTCCCCCCCTCCCTTGTCTCTCTCCTAATGTTTCAACTCACTTTGCAGGTTATTTGAGCTAGATTGGTTCATTTCTCTCCACAATGAAAATGTGGATTATAGTGTATGCCAGCATATTCTAGGACGAAAAAGCTTAATTGGTCATTTGTGACAGATCCTACAGGGGTGCGGGTAGTCCTCGGCTTACGACCATTCATTTAATGACTGTTCAAAGTTACGTGTTGAAAAAAGCGACTTACAATCGATCTTGTACTTATGACCTTTGCAGCGTCCCCACAGTCTTGTGATCAAAATTTGGGTGCCTGGCAACCAGCATGTATTTACGACAGTTGCAGCATCCTGGGGTCACATGATTGCCATTTGTGACCTTCCCAGGGGGCTTCTGACAAGCAAAGTCAATGGGGGAAGCTAGATTCACTTAACAACCACATGATTCGCTTAACCATGGTGGTTCGCTTAACAGCAGCAGCAAAAAAGGCATAAAATTGAGCACAACTCAATGACCGCATCGCTTAGTGATGGAAGTTCCGGTCCCAACTGTGGCCATAAGTTGAGGATTACCTACATCCATGTTATTTGACAATGGTCATGTTGTTCTTAAAGACTAATATATTATCACAAAAGCTTTCTTGGATCACAACCTACTTCATCACTCAAATATTTATGTGGTTGGGTTTTTTTTATACATGCATACATACATATTCTTTAAAGTTACAAGATTAATTTGTGACGATCTTTGATATAAGTTTATTTAATAAAGTTTATACAGAAACATTCTCAAATAAGCTTTATTTTTCCTTTTCCCAACCTTTTGCTTCCTTCTCTTCACCAGTAAGTATCTTTTATCAGTGTTCTTCTCAAAAGCTTCCTTCTTTATTAAATAAATGTCACTACATACTTTTAATTGTGTTCTTTGCTAAGGAAAAAAAGCCTTATAGGCCTGTCAGCTGGTGCATTAACCTTTTAACTGCAGTACTCAACAATCTTAATTTTTTTCAAAATCAGATGGATAATCTGTAGTGCAATATCTAAATATTAAAGTACCCTACTGATCATTCCATGTAATTATTTTCAGACTTTTAAGAGAAAGCAATTGGGAACAGGATCATTCTTCATGCTACAAGTGTATTTGCAGCATTACACCAATATTTCCTGTTAATATAGTACAAGAAAATGTTATGCTGCACCTTCCCTCCTAGAAGATTCTGAGTATGCTTACTCCTCTCACCATACTGTTTTTAGAGAGGCACTGTTTTGCATCTGCTATTAAAGATTAAGTGTTCTGTAAATTTGGGATGTCACACGGCAACAACATTCCATCTTGTTTCTCAGCGCCTAGTTTCAAATCCAATGCACTGAACTTGCTGTAGAGAGAGTGGTGACTGATCAACATACATGTGCATGTATTTTTACACGGGCATGTTTCTGAGATGTTAATTGGGGTGGGGGGGGAGCACTGGACCTCATAGATATGCGGTGTGAAATTCTGAGTAACCCTAAGTACATGCAGCAAATACATTTGTTCTAAGAAACATTCAACTGCTCTTTTACAGAATAATCTAGCAAACAGAATTTAAGTGATTGGAGACAAATTACTTCCCAGATTTTAAACATTTCATATTACCCAAGACATTCAGCTGGAAAAAAAAAAAGAAAAAAAAATGACTGCTACAAAGTACAAAGTAGTACAAAGTACCAGACCACCTTACCTGTCTCCTGAGAAATCTGTATGCGGGCCAAGAAGCAACAGTTAGAACTGGTCATGGAACAACCGATTGGTTCAAAATAGGGAAAGGAGTACGACAAGGCTGTATACTGTCACCCTGCTTATTTAACCTATATGCAGAGTACATCATGAGAAATGCCAGGCTGGAAGAATCACAAGCCGGAATTAAGATTGCAGGGAGAAACATCAATAAGCTCAGATATGCAGACGATACCACCCTAATGGCAGAAAGTGAAGAAGAACTAAAGAGCCTCTTGATGAGGGTGAAAGAGGAGAGTGCGAAAGCTGGCTTGAAACTCAACATTAAAAAAACTAAGATCATGGCTCTGGACCCATCAATCCCTGGCAAATAGAAGGGGTAGAAATGGAAGCAGTAACAGACTTCATTTATTTGGGCTCCAAGATCACTGCAGACGGAGACTGCAGCCATGAAATTAAAAGACGCTTGCTCCTTGGGAGGAAAGCTATGGCAAACCTAGATAGCATATTAAAAAGCAGAGACGTCACCTTGCCGACAAAGATCCGCATAGTCAAAGCTATGGTTTTTCCAGTAGTAATGTATGGCTGTGAGAGCTGGACCATAAAGAAGGCTGAACGCTGAAGAATTGATGCCTTTGAACTGTGGTGCTGGAGAAGACTCTTAAGAGTCCCCTGGACTGCTAGGAGGTCAAACCAGTCAATCTTAAAGGAAATCAACTCTGATTGCTCATTGGAAGGATTGATAATGAAGCTCAAGCTCAGATATTTTGGTCACCTAATGCAAAGAGAGGACTCTTTGGAAAAGACCCTGATGCTGGGAAAGATGGAAGGCAAAAGGAGAAGAGGACGGCAGAGGATGAGATGGCTAGATAGCATCACTGAAGCAATGAGCATGAAATTGAGCAAACTCAGGGAGGCAGTGAAAGATAGGAAGGCCTGGCACAATATGGTTCATGGGGTCACAAAGAGTCGGACACGACTTAACGACTGAACAACAACAACAACAAAGTAGCACCAGCTTCTTCAGTTTTGTTATTCATTTTAACAGCACAGGATGATTTATACTAATGTATCTTACTATTTAAGAAAGAAAAAAGAGGAGGTGGGATCATAAATTAGCTATGTCTAAAGAGCTACCATGCAATGTTAGGCCGTTACCACATAATAATATCTGAGCCTATCACAGACTGGACTGTCTGTAAGATCTCATTCTCCTCCTGCCATAAATACAGGAGGGAGAAAATTTTAGGCACTCGAGCAATTACCATGGTCATATCCCACCAGTGAGCATGGTGAAAACCTCCCAAAAAGTATCATTAACCTAAATAGAGAGACAGATCCAAGTCTCTAGAGTGGTTATCATTATAGGCATAAACAATACAGGTGAAGGTATCTGCTGCAGGTAAAATGCCAAAAGGCATTTTCAAATCCTCATGGAAGGCTGCCAGCACAGGATGCAAACACTCTTCCATACCCCAGCTAATACAGTTTTGGGACT
Organism: Liasis olivaceus; assembly: GCA_030867105.1. Taxonomy (NCBI): domain Eukaryota; kingdom Metazoa; phylum Chordata; class Lepidosauria; order Squamata; family Pythonidae; genus Liasis; species Liasis olivaceus. Next base: position 70,560,364 of record CM061349.1, read on the forward strand.
ATTTTATTTCTGTTTATAAAAAAAGGAAGCATAAGAGTTATGTTACAACCCAGAGAAACAGCAGGAGGAAATGGTCTATTAATTTATTTAAATAATTTTATACTGCCTTCCACCTAACCATCTGCAGGGCGGTTCACAATGGGTCTTAAAAACAGTAAACACGTTCTTAGACCTTAAAAACAGTAAAATAATAAAAGCTGCTGAGAATATCAACAGGGCTACTCTCTGTAAGAACCATCACAGCAAAATTAAACAAAATGGCACGCAAACACTCAAAACAAGGATTAAAAACTCTTGAAAGTAAAAATATTATCAGGAGATATCATCTGTCAGGTGACACTTGTATGAGTTCTCTAAATCAGGGTTCCTCAACCTTGGCAACTTTAAGACGGGTGGACTTCAACTTCCAGAATTCCCCAGCCAGCAAGTCCATCCGTCTTAAAGTTGCCAAGGTTGAGGAACCCTGCTCTAAATGGCAACATGAAAACAGGCTTCCAAATATAATACAGCAGGTTAATGTGGGGAAAGATTTAATTAAGATAGCAAATCTAAAATGATCCACATGAATCAGTGTAGTGAAATGAAAAGAAAAGACCTCAAATGCAATCTTAGTGGGATGAAGGCCCTTTCTTGATGTTCATTAAAATTTGGACTAGTGTAATTATTTCATTCCCAATTCAGGCAAAGCCATTTTTCAGATTCCCTTTTCAAATTCTAGCATAAGGAAATAAGTTAGAAGATCATGAGATATTGGGATCTCTGAGAAGGCTTCTTACTTTCAATGGGACCAGTTATCTTGTGAGAAAAAAATGCAGCTAGAAAAACGTTATCTCTGCTTGCTGCAGACTGTTGGGTCCTGGGGCACTGGTGACAATGGAGCTTCCCTATGTAACTCACTTCAATCACAGCTAAGCAGTAACAGGAATGAAGATACATTAAAAATGGGAAGTTTTAACTTTCTGTCTCCCTTTCCACCTGTAGCGTGTTTTTTTAGATTGGAAGCCTGACCATAGGAAATGCCTGACTTTTATTATTAGGTAACCTTCTATGGGACCCTTTTAGAATGTATAATTCTAAATTCTGTAACTCACACTACTTTTGTTTGAGGTCTTGAGGAGCACAGGAAAAAAAATTGGATAGCTGAAAGCAAATTGCTATATCTCAATCATCTTTCTTCATCTCAATGCCTTTATGATGTGTTGGCCATGGCAGCTGGGAATTCTGGGAACTGCAGCTCAAAACATCTGGAGAATGCCATAGCAGGCCCTAACTTCTCACAGAGTTATAAAATGGACTACCTCCATGCAAATTTCCCTGAGCATCTGGGAAGAAGAATGGGACACTATCAAAAGGTTTGTCAATATCTAGGGACCTGGTGAGCAACATGACTCCCAAAGCTGTTGTAAGAAAGCTTTCATTTGACCTTCTCAGAGCCTCCACTTTTTTTTCCCCAACTGAAGGATGATTATGCTGGGTAAACAAATCTGTGGTTGATGCATCAACATGCAAATTTCAGAAAGAGGTTTCCTGTGTAAAATAAAAGAACAGGACTTTTAAAAAGGCAATGGCTGCCTCTATCTATTAAAATTCAAAAGTGATACTGGAATACATATTTTTCTGATCAAAGTAAATTACAGGAAGGGCAATAGAGAAAAGGATGTGCATCATGGCTATCCGAAGTTTTTATTCACAAAATGACTAACTGAACCCATGATAAAATAACATTTTTAGTATACATGAATGTCCTAAAGTGGTGGGATATGCAACTTTTTCTGTGGCAAGAGGCATACTTGGTCTTTAAGTAGCGTGCTTAAAGGAGCCACACTCCAAAAACACTTGAGGGACTAGGACAAAAACTGTAATTTAATTTGATTTCATTTATATTTCATTATAATTAAACAGTTAGAATTGCTCTCATGTGTGGCATTTAATAATTTTCTTTTGTCATATTACAAATTACTATAATGAGTTTAGGAGGTCTCTGGGGGCCTTTCCAAGGCTTCTTGGGGCTCCATGTGACCCTGGGGCCTTCAGTTATATACCTAAGGAAGGAACTGATAGATCACAAAATTAATTCATGAGTTCTATAATTAGCAGTCTTGAGAAATAATTATGTTTAAATCCCTGTTAACAATAAGAAGCAAATCCAATAAGAAACCAATATATACAACACATATTCAAAAGGTTTGTCGAACTTGTCTTTATAAATTATCAGTTTTATAACCAAACTAGATATATTATCAACTAAATTTCTTTTATTAGATCATATGTGTTTTATTCAATTAGCCACAAAAATTTAAGCTGATTCATCAAGTGATCACTGAACAGAAAAATGAAATCTGCAGTATTTATTCACAGTCACATTTATCTGTATACTGAATTGACTGTGATCATGCAGACTGTGTTCAAAGCAGTTTGCACACTAGTTTAATCACAATAATCATAATTATATTCCAACAGCAAAGTAACTCAGTATTTCCTGATTTCCCACATATACTAGAGTTCAAGAGCTTATTATGGTCTTACAAACATACTATTATTAATCTCCAATCCATCACAAATTAAGGAAGCACAGTTCATGCATGCATATATTATAACACTCCAACCTATGTAGTCTTAATTTACCCTTGTGGTATTGCCAATACAGAGAAAGACAAAACAGAAATAATTGGCAAAAGTTGATGTATCAACCCACTTTTTCAACAGCCTTTCCTTTTAGAAAGAACTCTATTTGTTAAATTTTTATCCCATCTTTCTCCAAAAAGCTCAAGGTGACATATACAACGCCTCCTCCTCCAATTTTATTTCCACTAAAGGAAAAGTTTATCCCCAATTTACCTCCCAGGATTATTGTTGCCTGTGCAGTGAAGAGGAAGGATGTTAAGAGAAAAAAGTAGGAGGAATAACAATTCCTCAGAGAAAGAATCATCAAATTACAGCATTTTGTGGAAGGAGAAAGGTAAATTGGAGATCTTTTTACAGGGAGGCAGTGATGGACAGGAAGGCCTGGCACGATATGGTTCATGGGGTCACGAAGAGTCGGACATGACTTAACGACTGAACAACCACCACCATATGGCATATTCAGTCAAGTTCCAGAATGCAAGTATCACAGTATAGCACCAAACCTGGGAGTTATTTTAATAAGTGTTTGGTTTTTTCTAAGCTCAGGGAAAAAAACACCTTTTCTTTAAAAATTCATTAATTCTTCAACTATTCCTTAACCTTATTTAGCCTGGAAGCTAAATTAGTCCTTTTCCTAAAAAAACATTTGTAGTTTGGATAGAGACTGAAACTATGTTCTCATCTCTTACAGTCCAAAGTTTCAGTCATGCATGTTGGAGGGAATTTTTTTTTATCACACTTAACAAGTGATTCCCTAAATAAATGCAAACTGGAAACAACTTCCCATATGAGAAGACCAAGGTGCCATTCTCAAAAAATGTATGGGTCTCACCCAGGACAATCAGATCCTGACAGTGTAACTACACTCTTTTAGACAAAGGTAAAACTTATATGGCTCACTTGCATCTGACTTCTTGCAGTCAAAGGTGCTGTTGTTTTGGCCATAACCCACAAGCAAGTAACTACACAGCCACTTTCATGAAAGAATTGGCCCTACTTTACAGCAGAAATAAGTACAAGATAAGAGCTTCAAACAAGCTCGTTACGTAATATAGTTTTCCTAAGATTTAATATGTATGTTCAACAAATATGTTTTAATTATATGTAGCAGATGGAGAGGATTGTTCTGTGCTATTTTTATTACCATACAGGATATGGCATAGCCAGTCACAGACTGTCCCTTTTTAATCCTCTCTCTTTATTTTTTAAGAGCTGCCCTACAAATGGAGTTTGTTCTGAACATTTGGGACATGTTCAAAGGCACATTTAAGCATGCAAATTACACTATGCAACATATTATCTGTTCCACTGAAGATTTTCTGTTTGGGGAATTATTATAAGTGATAGCCTAAACAAATAAACAAACAAAACTCTAAGGCGGCAGTTCTGTGCGTGCTTATTTGGGAGTTAAGACCTGTTCTTATTCCACTCTTTAATTCCCTGAACATTATTAAAATTATACTTTAATGCTGCACATTTAATACATCCAAATTAATTGATGACATGATCAGATGCTCAGTGTCCAAATATAAAGAAAACTGTTGTTGCAATTTCCTTTGAATGTTCTATGTCATAAACAAATGTGTCCTTTCCTTTGTTTCTATCAGGCAGCAAGAAAAAAGGAGTTTTTTCCCAGTTAACCTAGGCATAAATCAAATATAACACATTTAGAATGATTTAGTCATTTCTTAATTGATTAAAGATTCCCTGCCTGATTAACAAGCAAGTACATTTTAACACTATTTGAACAAGTTATTATAATATAAATACCCGGAAAACTTGCAATGATTGAACATTTTAAACATCTTGAGAGTCATACTCCATAAAGGGGGGGGGGGATAAATCAAGTATGTTTCTTGTTTTAGAATTACTGTTGCTATTCATATGCAACTTTAATCAACAGAACAATAGATCAACTAATCAGTTTAATCATTTATTTGAGAAATGTATGAGGTGGTAATTCTAGGCTTACACATTCATTTGGTTTTATAAAACCCAGCCCAGTACATACAGTTTTGAATAAAAAACAAAATAGTTTTTGCACACTCTTGCTCAAACTGATCCCTCCAGATGTGTTAGACTATGACTGTTATTACTTTCAGCCATCCTGAGTAAGACCATTCTAGCTTAGCAACATTCTAATGTCACGCACATAAATTGTATTTAAGACAAGTGAGAAAGTTTTCCTTCTAAGACAGCTAAAAGACAAGCCTTGCTTGGTTCAACAGCACAATTGCATCATGTGCTATTCCCTGAACTATTAAGCTAGGAACAATTCAATACTTTTCATTCTTGCATATCAAAGGCAGTCTTTGTGATCCTCAGTACATTCACTGGCTGTCCATGATGGTCCTGCCAGTGCTTGAATGAAGAGGAGCTGAGCAAAGAAGCAAGACCACAATCACACACATGTGTAAGTTGTAAAAAAAATCCTGCTGTGCTCTAATTCTCCCTGAGGGATGATGTAGCATACTCCAGCAACACAAGGAGGCTATAGGTCCTCTCCCACTGCTTTAAAAGATTTCCCCCCTTCCCCCAACCAAAATTAGAATATAATGTACTTCAGCATCTTTCTAGGCTTCAGCGAAATCTTGGCTATAACTAAAGGTTGCTACTAGTGCAGCTACTACAGGGTTAACAATACTGACCCTAATAAGAGGGAGCTCCCAGGAGGGAAGCTAGCAAGTTCTCATTAATGGCTTCCCTTTTTAAGTGAACTTCCCCTGAGAGCAATGCTGAGTGTCATGGTAGAGGCTAATGAATAAATGCTATAGAAGGTACTGTGCTCTACAAAGGAATTAAATAGTATCCTCCTCCTCTCTTCCCAGGGATGCATCTGCAGGGGTCTTCTCCCACAGGAATCATTTTGACAATGACCTGACTCTATTAAATGAAGAAGCAACAAAGAAAGGGTGAGATTAGCTACGAATATTTGAAAAGAAACAATGATTTAATGAAGTGAAATTAACAATGTAATGTATATGAACTCACACACTCTCCCTCTACTGCCTCGTAGCCAGACTGTTGAGGCAACAACATTGCTTACTAGAACATTGTGTTGTTGAAGGCTTATCATTTTTGATATTAAAATAAAACTTAACCTCTCAAAAAGATCCATATAGCTGAAATAGGATAGAGGATCACTTTCCCTCTAGTGTTTAAAATTCAGCATTACAATTTTCCACACTATTTCTTGAGGCCAAAATAAGAGTGGTAACTCTTAAGTCTTTCCCAACTCGATATCCTCCAGATGTATTTGGACTGCAAATCTCAACATCTCATTAGGGTTCTGTAGGACTGACTTTTTTTCTGTTCTACACACTGATGAAACTACAACTCACACTGTCATATGACTTTTCCCCATCCCCATGTGACTTTATAACACATTTTAAAAAGTGGGGCATAGAACAAAAACATGCAGCATCATATTATCCAAAGATCATTAAAACAGAGCTGTGTCCACCAGCACAAGTGACTGAGTTGCTGCTGTCAGAAAGCACAGAATTATGCTATCAGAGAAAAGGTGATCCAGAGGGATGTTATGATCCACAGTATTAAAAAAATATCCAATGAGATGTAGAAGAACTAATATTCCCCTGTGTCCATTTCCTGGCATAAACACAGACCTGTTTCCATCCTGAACCTTGTCTGGAAAGCGGATTGGAACAAATCTAAAGCACCGGTTTCCTTTGAGGCTGCCAGAAGCTGAGATACTAATTCTTTTTCCACCATCATGCTCAAGAAATGAGTGTTTGACATTGGCAATAGACATCTTCACCATAGATCTATTTTTTTTTTTCAGTACAAATTTTACCACTGGATTTTTTAAAAAGCAGAACTTACAATTTTTGTCAGAGAAGCAGTAGCAATTTTTGAGAAATGTGTTGTAAGCTTCAATCTGAAATAGTTTGACTATATTCTCACCCTGCATACTTTACACAAGCTGAAAAGCATCTAAAATAATATGTCCATATCCTGTCCAATCTGCATCCATTCTTTGGCTTGGTCATGTTATGGCATATCCGAATGAATGTGATTTTATGTACAAAATACAATGTACACTGGTCATAGTGGACTTTCTAGGATTCAGTCAGTACATTACCTGAGCATTTATGAAAGATCTCTATTCCACTTGAAAAGTCCTACTTGCTAGCATTCTACTAATACTAGGACAGCAAAGAAGGAGGGTATAGTTGCTACTGTCATATCCATAGAAAAAAGTATTTTACCATGGCACATCACTGTTTGGTTCTGCTTATCACAAAACCTCTGCCATTAGCACTCTAGTAACTGACCCAGCTGTTTTACTGCCGCATCTCTCTAGAATATTAGGGAACATATGCAATTCTATAATGGGTTGAAGGATGTTTGGATGCCATTCTATTGACAGTCCAAGTCAATAGAAGGTTGGGATGCAAATAAAGATTGGCCTCAAGCAATCCAGAATGTAAGTTTCTATGACCAAGGGTGGTCTTGAACATTGATCACTCTGCTTTAAGTCAACCCACAGCCATTTTCCTGGATCCTCAGCAGAGCAGTAGAAAAATCTTGATTGCCATAACATACTACACCAACTCTTTCTCTGCCCTCTCCTAAGTCACTCCAAGAAACACCCAACTTTGACGTAAAAAAAAAAAAAGCTAAATAATAAAGTCCACTGCCAGTCAGTAAAGCTAATATAAAGCTTAATGTTTATTAATAAATTTAATGAACAATTTAAAAATCAGTTATAATAAATTAACTAAAATAAGTAAGTGTTTTGCCAATAAAATATGCCTAACAATCAATTAATCAAGAATGCAAACATAATTCCACATAAAAATAAAAAAGCGTGTGTGGGGTTGCATACATAAGCACACACACTTCAGATCTGCATTTTTAACTCTGGCACTGAATGCTGTTGTCTAACACAAAAGCCAGCGACACATGCAGACTCCATAAACAGCCTTTGGATCTAAGCCCCCAATTAGTATAGGCTCTAAAGGGGTACAGTGTAAATTGAAAACAAAAGCTTTGTTCAGCAGTAGATTGGAGCTACAGATATCAGCATTACAGAGCTTGGGCAAGCTAGTAAAAATACCACATACTTATATATTGCTGGCCTGTGCTTTATCCTGTGGATTCCCCAATGGCCAGGTTGGCTGCCCTGATGACAAGACAGGACATCCCTGTGAGACAGATGGAGTCTGGGAATACAAAGAGATAAGTCAGCACATCCGAGTCATGTTCCTCATTGTGACACACTGTTTTCTTTGAGTACACGTATGCGCACACACACAAATACAGAGGAACTACCAAATCATCAGACGATTCTCTTTCTCCATTCTGAATTAAGACCAGTTGTTCCCTTTTCCAAATACTCCCAAAAAAGCCATTTTCACACAACCACCACCTAATCCAGGAGTGACCAACTCCAGAGAGGATGGGGCCACAATTCAACTGCTAACTTTCTCAAGTGCCAAAAGAAGCCGTCTGCTGATATAACATATGGTCTTTTAAATTTTTTTTTGCCCTGAGAGAATTCAGGATGGGAAAGGGAGCAGGAAGCCCCATCTGGTACATTATCTTGGGATGTCAGAGGCCATCTGGTACATTATCTTGTGAGGCTAGGCCAGGGGGGAGTGGGGAGTTACATGTGGCTGGGGCCTGCCAACTTGTGATCTTACCAAAGAAAGCCTCATTTGAAAGTAGTTCAGATATTCAAGGGATAACAGAAGCTCCAAACTTGACTAAAGGCAAAGAAGAGTAGAATGGTTAAGATGAAAGAAAACAAAGGAAAATGGCTAGTTCTGTCTCACTCACTGTTGACTTCAGTCCCACTCATGCACAGCTTCCAATGGATTGCCCCCCAAAGATATACGGCTGATATTAAAAGATTCCCCCTCCCTCCAGCCTATCTAGTCCCGTGCTTTGTTTTATACAGTGGCCAGCCATGATGCCTCTGAACCCGGAACACTGATAATCTTATCCTGCTTGAATTTTAAAGCTATGTATGGTATCCTGTGGCAGCAATTTCCCTATGCACTCTTAAGAAATGCTGCCTTTTATCTTTATCGGTGGTTTTTTGCTACATGACCGTACAGTTAAGACTCTAACAGAAGAATTCATAGCAAAACAATAATAAATATCCAAAAATACTATGCAAATGAATGGGATTGGCTTCAAATTCCTTGTTTATATACAGTTGGATTACAAACTCCGCATAACAAGTCTGGGACAGAAAACTTTAGACCAATTAACCATACAACCCTGAATGTTTTAATCCCAATGATGTACTGAAACATGTACTTTCAAAAATTGGATAGAAAGTACTTGATGAGAAGTGGTATCTTCTCCTGCTACACAAAGAATAGATTTCCTCTTCTAAGCTGTTGTCTGATGAACTGTGTGCATCATATTTAAAGACTGTATTTTTCCTCCATATCTATTGCTGTGACACAATAACTGTAACTTGAACAATTAATCTACTATGATTGATTTAATCAGCTAACATCCTAATTTAGCCACTGAAACAGCCCACAAAGAACTCTAATGATTTCCCTTTGTGAAAGAATTCCAGCTGTTTTCTTACAACCCGAAAGACAACATAGAATATGGCATCAATTAATAAGTTAATAAGAAACCTCTTTTAGCCTGTGTGTGTGACCCAGATACTTCAAAATAGGAGTCAGGTGGCAGCTCTAACAGGAGATGGTGAACTACCCTCCCCTACTCTGATCATTACACCAGTTCCAACTTCTGATGCTCATCATCTCTGGCACAGATATTGATTTGTAATTCAAATATGCTGAGACAAGCTGTCAGGCATTCGCCGCACGAAATGACCCTGAACCATTCCTTAACGGGAGCTTCTACAAACTAGAGAGATTGCTTTTGATCAACAAAAAAGTTCCATCTCTAGCATATAGAGAGACAGTTCTAGTTAAAACAACAAACAGACCTTTATCCCAGTGACGTACTAAAACTTCGATTTGAGTGAACTATTTTAGCCAAATCAGATGAAGATTGAGAGAACTCAATAAAATTCTCCAACCTTTAACTATCCTTAGTTGCCTCAATATGGAGTGATGCCCATAATCATCTATCTACCCACATAGAGAATAAGGAAAGTGACTTTGAAAAAAATTTGCAAGAACCATTACCCAGGCAAAGGGGGCTGAATCAGTCTTTAACCCTGGGAAACAAGATAATATTTGGAAGCAGCTCAGGCAGAGACCTCCCTGATTCACTGGAATATAAGAAGGAAGGGAGGTAACATACAATCAGATTTGCGAGATTCTATTACCATAGCCTATCTCAATAAAGTGTAGTTCTCCTCTTTCTGTGGAGTTGATTTTCTGGTCTGATCTACCTAGTAGAGCTAACAATTCATGCGTTCTTAAGAATAATTTTCATCTAGAGATTAATCCAATGGGCCAATTTTCAAAGATGCCCAACTTCAGTGGAGAAGAAGTCCTGGATTGAGAACTTCTCCATTTGAGTGTCTGTAGCCTCCTCTTGACTCCAGAGCATAATTGGGCTATTTGAACTCTCAGGAAACAAAATCATGAGAATGAAACAAGAGGCATAATAAACTCTAAGGCTGTCAATTAGCTTCATACATTATTTTAAAATGATGAGGTAATGAGCAATGGTCTCAATAATCACAAGAAATACTAGCAGGATGGAGAAATTTAAAAGCCAGAAGTAACAGGCTCTAGTGCTTAGCATGTATGAATCCAAGCAAACCTAAAGTGCAAAACACAGCAAGCTGTTCACAGCCTATTTCTGCATGTGATATGTGTGAATGAACTTCCTCAGTTTTTGCCTTCCAATGCTGAATGCTGCAACCAAGAACAAGCCTTATTGTTGTTCCAATCATGATTTATTCAAGTGTTCTGCTGTTCTTCTCTGCATTGCAACCCTTTGCTATACTTCCAAACTCTGTTGTGGTTTTGGGAAGAGCTAGACACCTGCAGCTTTCTTCAATTGCCCACCAAGATAAAATCTTCCAGCTTACAGAACTCTATTCTAATTGGTATCTGTGAGGTGACATCATGACCGGCTGCCAAGTGAGTCCTGACAGCCCCGGTTCATTCTGATTTATTACTGAGTTGGGACTTTATGGGATACCTTTGGGCATATGGTCTTTTCTGATTCCCAGGACTATTTTCAAATTTTATCGTTGGCTACCAGATGAATCAGGAAGGTTTATCCTAAATGTAGCTTGTGAATCTTTCAACTAAATAAAGTTACAATATCAGGAACTCCGACCTGTGTTTATACCTGAATGTGCCCTATACAGAACCTCTGTGGATTATATTTCCACATACAGAATGGTTGTGTTCACACAATATGCTTAACCAAACCAGTGATAACCTTGGTTGGGATGTTTTTATGGGGTTTTCTTTTTGTGTGTGTGGCTTAGCATGTGTGTTAATGGTTCAATGTACTGCACAAACTGAGAAAATCAGTTAATTCAGAATCTAGAGCAAGCTTGTTACATGAACACAGCCACTATGCATCTATTTATTTTTCTCCTTTTGTGGGGAAGGAAGAAAATAATTTAGATATCTTTAAATTAACTCTGAAACAGAACTGTCATAATATTTTCCTGTATTCAAACTACAAAAATCTGTCTACCTCAAAAGCTTTTCCTGCCATATGTGGGAAAAGTAATTCCCTGGTGCAGAACACAACTATCAAAGACCATGCATAATACTAGTGTGAACTGAGGGACTCAACTTGTACCCACACTTCCTTTTCAATGAATCTTCTAAAGTCTGAACACTGTAAAGTAGTAAACACCGAAAGATTCACAGAGATCTAAAAAACAAGCCGCCTAACTTCACCATGGGCATTGATAAGATACTATTTGCAGCAAGGCTGAGGAGTGAGTTAAGTATTCTAACATGCTCATGTTGGTTATACAGAGGAGAGCCAATGTGTATTATTTTGTGGACAGCAATAATTCTGAATTTACTGGATGACCTTAGGCATGAAAGCCAGCTGGGTGACTTTGGACCAGTCGCTCTCTCTCAGCCCCCGATCTCAGAGTCAGGCGAGAAGCCAGTCAGTCAATTTATGTTGCAACCAATGGGTCAACATTCAGTTGAACCGAAAAAAGTGGACCCTACACATGCAAGAAAAGTGCTAGGAAGAAAAAAAAAATTCTGAATTTAGTTTGCATAATGTGGTAATGACAAGGAAGGAGGAAAAACAGGTGTGAATAACATCCTTCAAAATCTTAAATTTGGGTTACAGCAAGGGCCATGCCCAATAATGGCTATTTCAAAAGGGCTCTGTATTTTATCAGACAAATACTCTTTGAAAAGGCAAAATCCTGGACAGTGCTGCTACCCTCTAGCTGAATCTTGGACCCTCTGCTCATAAATAAAAATGAATGTTCATTTTTACAATGAAGAATCAAGGCAAAACATGGTACAGTGAACAAAAAGATTTCTGTAGAGATCACCAATTACCTACGAGTCTTTGTCTTTATACAGTCTGCATCAGTTCTGCTCTAGCTGAACATATTTGTTTAGTGTTCCTTGTTTTGCCTTGGTTGTTCATCCCCAAAATGTATACTTGGCCTTATGTCCCAAATGGAGGCACCATGATGTTCTGGTTAAGGTGCCGGAAACTGAGGAAACCCACACTGAAGCCCACCCTAGCCGTAAAAGCTTACTGGGCCACTCTTTCTTTGCTCAACCCGTATCACAGAATTGTTGTTATAGGGAAAAATAGGATAAGGAGTGCTACACATGCTACTTTGAGCTCTTGAACAAAAGCTGGGATACAAAGCTAACAAATAAATAAATGTTTTAAAGAATCCCTTAGAGACAATTATGCAATTTCCTGGGCTCTGATTAAAAAATCATTTAACATTCTACTAGATATTTATTAAAATCTGCATTTATACAAAATCAGAGTTGCTACATATTTTAATATAAATGTTGATCCATGATACTATATATTTATTTATTCTGGCTAGCACATTGTCATATTGCCTTCCTTAAAAGGGTTCTTTTTGTTCCTTGTATTATCTTTAGTACCTGCAGTTGCCTCACTCCAACACCAAACAATATTTTGCCCTTGCACATAGAAATAAGCCCCTCTCCCGAAAAGCTTATTTGAAAAACACTCTCCTATAATTCTACAAATAATTCATTACAAGTACAATTCATAAGAATTCTTATTTCTGCAACTTTATATAGGAATAATTTGTGGTAAAGAAATCTATGCACCCTATGTACCCTTGACAGAGAGGAGATTTTCTGGGGTAGAAAGGGCATGTGAAATTACTGTTCCTCTGGGGGAGGGAAAAAAAGAGCAGCATTTTATATCCAAGAGTCATCAAGGACAGCTGATTTTCTAAAAAAATTCTGAAAGTTTTACAGCCCCTTTCAAAGTTCACTCTCCCTTTCTGGAATGTGGTCACATGGAGCTGATTCACAACAGCTGGGATATACCCACAGCAGCTTCTTTGGGAAGGAAACAACTATATTCCACCTGTTTTTCCAGGACAACTGTGAATAGTATAAGTCACCAACAGATTTTGGATTGGAAAACAATGATTACACAGAAAACCACATCAGCAGTAAAAGTTTATGACAACAGTTAGGTAGATCAGTTGCACAAATAGCCACACTGTACTAAAGAATCTGTTTATTCACTGTAGTGCACATTAAATAAACAAATTGGTATTGCTGCTGCTTCTTCATAATTTTTCTTGCTTTTCAAACATGAAAAAGGCGAAAGAGACAAGAGTACGGAATTGAGCTGTTCAGAGCACTAAACTCCAGTACTGTTAAATCTGCCCCACGTTACCTCCGATTTTTCATAGTTCCCTAGACACTGCCCAATTATACTTCTGTTTATTGTGCAGCCACATGGACTAGAACCATTATTTAAGAATGAAACTGACATCTTCAGCATATCAGATGCATTCATTCTATAGCATTTTGCAAGTAGATAGTTTCACTTCTGTACACATACATACACAAAGCCTGCATCTACATCTCCTGTCTTGGGAATTAATCCAGCAACATTACAATTAAACTGCAGCTAAGAGAAATGCATTCGTCCTCCTTAGCTTAACTGTACTATAGAACATTTTGTAACCAGAAATCCCTGAATCAGTTCTTCACCAAATAAAATAAAATAAAATAAATTAAAATAAAATAAAATAAAATAAAGTTCTGATTTCCCAAGTTTTGATTTATACAGCTATGCAAATTGAGCCTCAAATACTCACCACAATGTGAAACTAAATAGGAAAAACTTGAGCTAGATGTTTCTTGGTTCTTACAGAAAAAAAAAAATGTGTAGGAGGAAAAAAATGAAGTGCAGGGGGAAATTGCATGTGTTGGAGAAGAGGGAATGGCTCTCACTTGCCTTAAATACATGCCCAACAATTATGGGAAAGCAATTATATTATGGGAACTTGTACAATCAATCAAAAGATACAAAAGAAATGCAAACTAACTCAGGGCAAAACAAAAACACATTCAAATTGTGTATGTTTGCCCTTTATGTAATAGCACAGACAATGGAAGTCAGATAGCTGGTATATCCACTTTGACTAAAATGCTTACCCATGACACACACACACACACACACACACAATTTGAACCTCTGAACAATCTCACACTGAAAAAAATGCGGAAAAAAGAGGTGGCTGTCTAGACTGTACTCTTTGTCCTCTGGAAAACACCTCAGGACATCATTTATTGGACTATACTCATCCAGGTTTGTGGCCATATTGTGGTCATATATTATGACTAAAGTTTGCCATTAGCTGGCACTGCCAGGAATAGCTCAAGAAGAAGTGCATTTAACAGCTCAGCACTGACCATTAGTGATGGCAGAAGATAGTCCATAGGGCATACAGAAAGGATTTTTAAAAGTCTGCAGCAAGAGAGTGCAGCTATGAATACAAACACACGTACAGAAAATCAGGATTAAAACTGGAATGCCCGATAAAATGTGAATTTAACACACTACTGGTTTAGCAGTGATCTTGGGTCAAAATGATTGCTTTAGTCACTTTAGATTAGTGTTGTCCAAACTTGGCCACTTTAAGATGAGTGGACTCCCCATGGCTGGCTGGGGAATTCTGGGAGTTGAAGTCCACTCATCTTAAAGTGGCCAAGTTTGGATAACACTGCTTTAGATGAACCAGGAATTTGCATCTGTTGTTTAGGAAGACAGCTCCTAAAATATGCCAATACAACGGCATTTGGTAAACAGGCAGACTCCCTCAAAATAGATGCAGAACATTTTTAAAAAGGTGGTTCAGATGATTCCACACATGAAGCTAAACTAGTCTGTTCCAGAGCAAACTGGATAGGAAAATCACCAGAAATATCATGTTCTGCAAGGTGATATGTCCCCATATCAGCAAGAAAATATTGATGACAAATAGGGAAAACAAAAATAGTGACATTTTTAAAAAGGAGCAAAATACTGTAATTAAAACCTACTGAGCAATTATAGGCATGTGTATACACTAAAAAGGAAAAACTCACCAAACTATATTAACAAAAAGGTTAGACAGACAGACTACATAACCAGTCTCTACTCTGACTTTGTACAGAGGCTGGCAAGCAGTACTGTCCTAACAGGTTACTGAGGGACAAGTTAAGCAGCAGCAATTGGTGGATTTCCCTGCCAGCAGGGAAAACATCAAGAAATTGCTCTAGAGGCAAGTTTTGACGGATGGCTAAACCAGCACGTTTAGTCATCTGTCAGAACCTTTACATCTAAACCTTTAAATTGCTCTAGCAATATTTATTTATTATTTATTTATTTATTTATTCAGCTTGTATGCCGCTCATCTCCCCCAACAGGTGACTCTGGGCGGCTCACAATAAAAAGAAAAAACACAGTTCTCTCCAAAGATGGCTAAAATCTATAAATAATTAAAAAGCATATTAAAAATGCCCTAAAAAACCTCCTCTGATTTTGGCCCTAAAAAAAAACCCCATCATCCCACCAGCCATCTCCACAGGTGCGGGCCCCCTTCCGGCCCCCAGGCCTTCTGGCAGAGCCAGGATTTCATCCCTTTCCTGAAGGCCATGAGGGAGGTGGCACACCGGACCTCAGAAGGCAGGATGTTCCATAGGGCGGGCGCTGCAGCAGAAAAGGCTCTCTGCCTAGACCGCACCAATCGAAATTCCCTGACTGGTGGGGTCTGTAACCTGCCCCTTCTGCTGGACCGAGTGGGGCAGGCTGAAGTGACCAGGGCGAGGCGGTTCCTCAGATAAGCTGGTCCTGTGCCATGAAGGGCTTTAAAGGTAATGACCAACACCTTGAATTGGACCCGGAAACAAACCAGTAACCAATGCAGCTCACGCAACAGCGGTGTTATATGTGCCCTCCTAGGGGCATTAAGAACTGTCCGCGCCGCCGCATTCTGCACCAGCTGTAGCTTCTGGATACTCTTCAAGGGTAGCCCCATGTAGAGCGCATTACAGTAGTCCAACCCAGAGGTGACCAGGGCATGAGTGACCGTGCGGAGGTCCCCCTAATCCAGGAAGGGGTGTAACTGTCGCACCACGCGAAGTCGTGCAAAAGCCCTCCTAGCCACGACTGCCACCTGCTCTTCGAGCAGGAGTCGTGAGTCCAGGAGAACCCCCAGATTACGCACCAGGTCTGTCTGGGGTAGTGCAACCCCATCAAGAACTAAAGATGACAAAGTCCTAGATCTTGAGGCTCCCTGTATCCACAGCCACTCCGTCTTACCAGGGTTCAGCTGAAGCCTGTTGTCCCCCATCCAGGCCCCCACAGCCTCCAGGCACCACAAAAGGGCAGTCACAGCGTCACTTAGGGCACCTGGGATGGAGATGTATAGTTGGGTATCATCAGCATACTGATGATACCTCACCCCATGGTGCCGGATGATCTCACCCAGCGGTTTCATGTAGATATTAAATAGGAGCGGTGAAAGCACTGACCCCTGTGGCACCCCACAAAGTAGGGGCCGGGGGCTGGACCTCTTGCTCCCTATCAACACCGATTGGGTTCAGCCTTGGAGAAAGGAGCTGAACCAGCACAACATTTTGCCACCCAACCCCAACTCCCGCAGCCGACCCAAAAGGATACCATGGTCGATGGTATCGAAAGCCGCCGAGAGGTCAAGAAGAGCAAGGATGGATGCACTTCCCCCATCCTGCTCTCGCCAGAGATCATCTAAAAGTGCGACCAATGCTGTTTCTGTCCCATAACCGGGCCTGAATCCTGACTGATAGGGGTCCAGATAATCTGTTTCCTCCAGGATCCTCTGAAGCTGCCGCGTGACCACCTTTTCTACCACCTTCCCTAAAAAGGGGAGGTGGGAGACTGGACGAAAGTTGTCCAGGAGGGTGGGGTCTAGCGACAGTTTCTTGAGGAGTGGGCGGACCAAAGCCTCTTTGAAAGGCTTCGGAAACACCCCCTCCTGCAAGGATGAATTAACCACCGCCAGGACCCACCCTAAGGTCACCTCCTTGGTAGATTTAACTAACCAGGAGGGACACGGATCTAAATCACAGGTGGTCACACTGACAGCCCCGAGGACCCTGTCCACTTCCTCAGGGACAACAGGATCAAACCGTTCCCAGATAACTGGGCAAGAATGCTCCCTGGGCAACTCCTCTGGACCTACTCCACGCTTGGCTTCCAACTGAGAACGGATCTGAGCAATTTTATCCATCAGGTGTTCAGCAAATTCCTCTGCACGACCCTGCAAGTAGTCCTCTGACCCCCCTTTTCCCAGGAGGGCCCGGGTGACCCTAAACAGGGCTGCAGGGCGACACTCTGAGGATGCAATAAGAGCGGAGAAATATTGACATTTCGCCGCCCTTACTGCCACTAGGTAGGCCTTAATAGCAGCTCTAACCCGTGTTCGGTCTGATTTGTCCCCAGTTTTCCGCCAGCGGCGCTCTAGACGTCTCTTAGCCCTTTTCAGCTCCCTCAACTCCTCCGTGAACCACGGGGAGCGCCAGGAGTGATGGGCCAAGAGAGGACGCACAGGTACGATCCTGTCCAAGACCCCAGCCGCCTCCTTGTTCCAGGCTGCGGCCAGAGCCTCCGCTGGGCCGTGCAGCAAGGCCTCAGGAACAACCCCCAGCTCCCTTTGGAACCCGTGTGGGACCGTTCGAATAGGTCCCACCTCCCTGCAGAGGGGGGCAGCATAGGAGAATCCTGCCGCCACCAGGGAGTGATCTGACCATGACAGGGGGGATAATATAAAACCCCCCACCAGATCACGCTGCCACTGCTCCGACAAGAAAACCATGTCTGGAGTGTGACCACTGTCCCGGGTCGGGCCATCGATGACCTGGGATAGGCCCATGGCTGCCATGGTAGCCATGAACTCCCAAGCCGCCCCCGAGGCCAACCCCAGGGATGGCAGATTAAAGTCCCCCAGGACCATAAGTCTGGGGAACTCCACTGCCAACCCCGAGATGACCTCCAGCAGCTCAGGTAGGGAGGCTGCTATGCAGCAGGGAGGCTGGTACACTAGCAGCACTCCCAACTGATCCCGTGTGCCCAACCTCAGGAACAGGGTCTCACATCCAGCAACTTGTGGAGCAGGGCCCCTGAAGGCCTCAGGGATTCCCTGATGACTACTGCCACTCCCCCTCCCCTGCCCTGGGGTCTCGGCTGGTGCCACACCCTAAACCCGGCTGGACACAATTCCGAGAGGGCTACTCCCCCCTCTGGTGCCAGCCAGGTCTCGGTGATGCACGCCAGGTCAGCCTGCTCCTCCCCAATAAGGTCGTGAATAAGGGGGGTCTTATTATTGACTGACCTGGCATTCAGCAGCAACAGACGAAAGCCCGGGCCTCTGTAGGCCTCCTGACCAGGGTCTGGGCTTGAGCTCTGAGGGCCGGAACACGCCACCGTCTTCCCCTGAAACGGCCTGCCCTCTGGCTCCTGCCATACCGCCCCATGCCCGTCACCACCTGAATGCCCGCCCTAAACCGCCCAAGGTCCTCCTCCCCCCCCAGGCCTCCCACTTAAGGGGCCCACCATACCACCCACCACACAAGGGAGAGGAGACAAAAAAAGGGGTGGGGCTGCACACCCCTGTGGCACTTCAGCTGACCGCTCTCAGCGCCAACAGGGGGTCACCACTCCCAATCCTCTAACAAACACTCACCCTCTCTCCAATATAGGGAGCGAGAGGTCCAGCCCCCGGTCCCTACTTTGTGGGGTGCCACAGGGGTCAGTGCTTTCACCGCTGCAACCTTCCTGTCAGACCCATGCAGGAAAATGCCCCAACTGACAGAAAGGTTCTACCACATTCTCTAGTGATTTGGTACCACTTGCACCCCAGCAGGTACACCAAGACCGCTCTATAGTGACCCACCTATTAGCGCATTTGTTACCACAAGGGTCTGACAGCCAGGTTGCAATGAGGGTATCAGATGATGATTATAATTAGAACTTAATATGGCCACCTATGCCATATAATGATCCTAGGTGGCTCACAACAACTGCTAAAAACAAGAATAAGAACAAAACCACCCTTCCCACCAGGCATCAGACCAACCAGACTCCCAGCCTCCTGACTCAATCCTAGCCAAATGCCTGCAGGAAAAGCCAGGTCTTCATGGCCTTCTTGGAGGGTGGGGATCCCTCAAATCTCAGGTGGGAGCTATTCCAAAGTAGCCCCAATATTGCCAGAGAAACCAAAAGACAAGTCACTTTTGAAAATATGGTTTATTTTTAATCCTGAGGTACCACTTTCTGTAGCAATCTTGGTGCTGCTGCTTCTCTTCTGACCTCATGTCAGTCCAGCAACACCAACCAAAGCGAACATGAAGGTAAGTCAACAGTGAATTGGAGGGGTGGGGTGGGGGAGGTACCAGCAACTGAAAGTAACCAATGAGGGCTACACTGGGCTGAGTCCAGTCCTGGCTGCTCCATCACCCCAGTCACAGGCAGCGTCATACAGACATGTCTTTAAAGAATGCTTTATGGGGCATCTTCAAGCTGAAGTTAGAAGGAACATGTGGATGCCTCTCAAAAACCTTTCCACTTCGTCCTTTATGAGGGAACAGGAAAGGAGTGCACCAATTTTAACAAGATACCGTGGTGACAAGTGAGGATTGCCATGATGCTTAAGATTTCTCTCTCTCTCTCTCTCTCTCTCTCTCTCTCACACACACACACACCACAATAAAGATACAGAGAAAGGTATATCTCTGTGCTTATGTGTATATCTAAAAGCTATTTAAACTGATGGCAAACTGCAGATATCTAAGAGACCTTTCTTTGCTTGCATTACATGCTTAGTCACTGTGACAAAAGTAATCACAGTATTTAACTACTTTTTCCGACTAAAAGAGAGGCGGACTTGATGGAGCACATTAACAGAATTCTGCCCAGGATGACCATGCAGACTTTTCTCAATATTTAACATTTTCCACTGCACATGAGCCCCATGAAAGGTTTTTGTCTCAGAATGCAAGTAAGAATAAGAATATGTCACTGGCCAGTCTGAAAATATCACAGGAAGTAGAATGAGAATGAGTTAGCAGATGTGAATGGCCTTTTGGAAAGGCAAACTTTATTATGTAATAAAAACAATATTTTAATCTAATATAATGTCGAGGAGTAAAAGGCACCATCATAGTACATCAACCTGCTTCAATACAAAATACTATTTTATGTTGTCCCATACTATTAAATAAAGCCAGGATTTTGTTCTACCACTATTTACTTTAACACAAAAATAATTCCAGTTCACCTAATGATTAACAATGGAGTTATTTTAGGTGACATGAAAACATATACAAGATACTGATATGCCTGTGCCTGTGTTAATAGAATGTTATGCATTTTGCATAACAAGTGTATTCAGACAAGCACTTTGCAATGAGACACACATACCAACAAAACCTCTATCTTGTACACTTCAAAGGCATGCATGGTTCAAAACTTAATCCTACATTAAGACCAAATCATCATCATCATCATCATCATCATCAAGAAATGGAAAAACATTTTTTGTTAGGTATGCGAAGCAGCACCCTCACATGCTTAGATTTACAGCAGCCACACATAATTAATATGCAATTGTCCTTGTCATATGGTATTTATTTATATTATTTATAAGTCCTTGTCATATGGTATTTATTTTCCTATAAATATATGAAGAGCCTTCTCTGTTGTGGCACACGCTCTCTGGAATATCCCTCCAGAGATCAAATTGGCCTTGTCCCTATTGACCATCCCTGAAGACCTGGCTCTGGGCTCGAGCCTGGGGCCCTGGGTGTGGAACAGAGCCTGTTACTTAGTTATGCTGAGTGTGGTTTTGTAATTTTTTTTCCAGCTGCTATGGGTTTTAGATTTTTTACATATGTTTTTATTATTTCTATTATTGTGAGCCACCCAGATTTATGTATGTGAAATATGCATAAATAAGAGTCTACCATTGCTGGAATAGCTTTTCTATATCAAAAAATGTTTAGTATCCAATAGATGATGAATACCAAAATAAACAGATTCCTCCACAAAACCTCTGCAGGTGGTAATACCAGCCTCTAGCCAGCCAGAATGTTCAGGATGATCTTGAAATGGGCAACAACAGCTTTCCTTACAGACTGGATACATGAATGTTCCAGTTAAGATAAATACAAGATTGGCCTGATACTCTAAACCAGTGTCTCCCAACCTTAGCAACTTTAAGATGAGTGGACTTCAACTCCCAGAATTCCCAGCCAGCACAGAATTCTGGGACTTAGCATCTTAAAGTTGCTAAGGTTGAGAAACGCTGCTCTAAACAATTGTGCCTCAATTATATTGAACATAGAACTGACTAGATGGGAGGCAACACTGGACTTAATCCTAAGTAGTATCCAGGCCCGAAGGGGTAAACTTGAAAAAAAAAAAAGAGTATTAGTAAAAAGGAATCTGAAAGAGAAACTCAAAAAGCTTAATCTTCTTCAGAACATTTGAAAATAGATAATATTCATTACAATATAAATTCAGTCAGAATATATACCACAGGTCAGGAAGTATATCAGAAGTCAAGTCCAGGAGATGACTAGCACAGTTAACAACAGTTCAGGAAACTGTCTACAGAAAAGGCATTTCCTTCAGAAAATAGGCAACTTGTTCAAATGAAGAAAACAAAAATAAACACAAAGCTGCACAAAAAAAATACAAAAAGCTATAAAATAAAGGATGCAAAGAAGACCACCACCACCACCACCACCAAAATTAAATTTATCAAAAGCAGAAAAGCAGCTAATAAGGTAAAGCAGCTAATAAGATAAAATTATCAAGCATTCTGGACGAGTTCTGCAGAAGAAAAATCCACATGGCTTTTGCAAAGATTAAGTACTGATTCTTTCCTGAGAAGGTCAGCACGTCTGTGTACAAGAGTGATACAATAATCATTTTACACGGACTTTCAAAAGATTTTTGACAACATCTCTCAGTGCTATCAAAGATTCTGGAACCATCTTAGCAGTCATGAGATAAGAAGACAGGTTCTGTTATGCACTGGTAATGGGTTAAAAAAACAAAGTGCAAAGGATACAAATAGTATATTCTTGCAGGTTATAAACAACAGGTATCCAAGGATCTGCAATAAGGACTGCATTATTACCTTACTATATTTAAAAATAATTTGGTTTTAGGGATGAGCAATAAGATGGCTAAGCTTAGAAATGGTAATTTAATGAGATTAAAACAAAATGATGACAAAATGCTCCAAAAGGATTATCTCTAATGAAGGAATACATTTTACAAGGCAAATAAAATTCAGTGTAACCACCTCTCAAAAATAATATTTTAGAGCTTAGAAAATGAAAAGAAATGGGCAGTCAAAATGATCAAGAGCCTAGAACAACTCCTTTATGAGGAAAGATAACTATGCTAGGAAGTGTTTAGTGTAAAAAGAGGTACATGTGGGTACAGGAGACGTTTATAAGATGATGCCTGCTGTAGAGAAAGTGGACAGTACTCTATCCTAATACTAGAATCAGGGATCATTCAAAGAAGCTGAAGGGTGGAACATTTAGTATAGATACATAGTAGTAATTTTTCACAGAGCATGTAATCAAAAAATAAAATTGCTATTAAGAGATGTAGTGACAAGTATCAGCTTATTTGGCTTTAAAAGAGCCTTAGATAAATTTGTGAATGTAAAGCTCTCAATAGCTACTCATCATGATGGTTACTAATAATAATTAGTAAATACATATTACCCCTGGGAGGTAATGCATTACCTCTGGAAGAACAACATTCTAGGCCAACTATAGTGATCTCCTGAGGTTCTTCCTATGTGCTTCTTGGTAAATAAAACTATGCAATCAAAAGAATACTGTAAGGTTAATTGTTGTGCAAGAGAAGATACATTCTACAATACAATTTTACACTAAAGAAAACCTTGTTGTTCATCCCTTGAATTCTGAAAGAGGTAAATTACAGAAGTAGTTTGATCCTGTTTCCAAATGTTATCAGGTTTCCTAAATCTTCCAAAATAGTGGCTAGTTAAATATACTGCATGACAGATAGTAGTACTGGGACCACCAATTTTTTTTTTTTTTTACTACAGTTCATATAATCATGGGCCTTGCGTGCTGAAACTTAGGAGATCTGGCAGAGGCTTTCATGAAATACTTGGTCATTTACATGTAGTACATGGGCAAGATCAAAGATCCAGACCATCAAGCTTTAGTTGAGCAACTGGGGCAGATGAAGCATGCATGATGGCTGTCTGAGGCAATGACTTTCATCCATAGCTGAACTGATCTGATCATATTCAAAGCAGCAATCTTTAAGAAGGGAAGAGCTCCAGATTACAGTCCACGTGAGGAGGCATACATTTGAGTTTAGTAAGAGCTCAGGCAGTCACCTGGGGACACAAACACAAAAAGAAATTGGAGCTCCAGAAGAGGGTAGCTGAAAGCTAAATATAGAGATCTCCTTAGAAGCTGTACTCCTGTACATGAGACACAGTGAGTAAAAAGAGAAAGCCCATACATGGCATTTCTCCTCTAATATTGTACCTGCTGGGAATGGTTTCTCTTTGCTCAACCTTCCAAAGCAAGGGCATGCTGAGCAGAGAATATGTTAGCAGGTGCAAAATTTAGCATAACAATCCCCAACTGTATGCATGCACGCAAACACTTTTGCATTTTTAATGTGTCAAATAATATTCTGGCTGGCAAATGTTAGCTAGTATTGGGCCCCAGTATCTAACAGCTCTTGACTAATGATCTGGATTACATAAATCACAATTATCACACTTTCTCTTGTGTATCTATGTCACTTTGTAAATATGATTACACTCAAACTAAATTGTGTAGGATATGTCCCCCTCTGTCCCACCTTATATTTGTTTTGCCCAAAATGTTTGTTTCTGTCCCAGCCACATATACCCATTAAGTTCCTGTTCAGAATGCAGTACACTCAGAATGTAAAGTTTTAAAAAATGTATTTCTCGCTCCTAAACAAGATTATATCTGTGCCATGACTGTCACAGAAACCTGTATTTCTATTTTATTAGGAAATTTTGCACTGCCACCCATCGTTCTTCTCAATAAAAATTCTAACTACAGCAAGTTCTACATTCTTTGTCTCCACCCAAAACTAAACTGTACCAAAGCTCATCCTAGAATCTGCTTTTAAAGATTAAAAAGTCCCTTTTTGTTTTTGCGTGTCCAAGAAAAGGTCATTTCAGATTCCCTACAAACATTTCTCTCTTTTCCAGCTTTCTCCTCCAACATGACCTACACATATACTGTCACTAGCAAGGGCAAACCACTACAAATCTGTTAAAAATAAGTTATTTTTTCCTTGGGGTTTTGTGTTATTCTTGAAAGGGAACTTTTAGGCCTCTTGGCTTTACAAGCTTAAAACTATCAACCAGGTCTAGTGGATTCACAGAAAATGTAAGTCTCAAACCATGTAGTATTACTTAGATGGAGTTTTCATTGTCATGCATATAGTCCCTGATCCTTGAAAGGAACAGAACAAATTATGCAAAACAAACACAAATGGATGAATTAAGAAATTACATTAATAAATTCTGTAGAATTCAGCTTGATATACAATTTCATTTTTAAAAATATGGAATACCATCATACACACAGTCTGCTTCCCAGAGTTATCCAGTCTAGACCATGAGTGTAGTTCAAGTGAGTGAGATGCCCAAATGACTCATAAGTCATGCCAGTCAGGCCTCATGTGAATACAGATGCTGCAGTAGTTATAAACTTCATATTGTTTTCTCCTTGTCAATATTAAGTTTATACAGTAAAGATGTGGATAGAGCTTTATAGAGCTTTAAGTTAAAGCTCAGATAGTTTGAATACCAGTTCAGAAAGTAAACTAAGCTACTTGCAGTCTGTGGTGCTTTTCAGACTCTGCAAAAAATATAAGCAATATCAAATCACAGACAATATATATGACAATATGATCCTACTGGAAAACATCTAAATATAGGCTTTTACGCTGAAATATATCACAATAGAGAGAGAAACCTGGTAAACAACTCCGAACACAAAAAGCAGTTTTCAATCCATCAATTCATCTCCCTGTTTTTCATAAGTATAATGCATAAATTAGAAGATTCCTAAAAGCAACCATTTAAAAAAAAAATGCTTCAGGTGCTGTTAAAACACTTTATACCTCTTCCTCCCCTGCTCTCTACCCCATGTAACCACATATTAGAACAAACAGGCATTACTGGAATTTCCCTTTCTTCCCCTTTTGCAAGTCTGCACATTTAACTCCTGTTTCATTTGATCAGTGACGAAGAGCACTGCCTGCGATGCCTATAAACTTCAGTTCACAGACCTCTGCTAGAGCCAGAGGGCATTTGGTATCTTCTAATGGGTGTTGAGAAAGGAAGCTCCTTTTGTGGTCTTTATTTTTTTTACCAGCATTGATTGCTCACAGCTCTTGTTTATTTCTCTTGCAAGACTCTTAATTTGTGACAAGAGATGACATACAGAGCAAATTCAGAATTTAGAGGCTATAATGATCTGAAGGCAAGAAAGAGAAGTCCAAGTGTTTTGATTTATTTCATTTTTATTCTTGCCCTGTTCCCAAAGTCTGATAATAAGCTTGCAAGATAAATTAGACTGAGAGTTTCATTTATACAAGGCTGCTTAACAGAGTGTTATGACAAAGAGTTGCAGCAGGACTTTCTACATCTTACAACACCCCTAACTTATGTGCTTACCACATCAGTAGGTTAACTGCCAATATGGGTAGTTCTCAATTTACTACAATAGGGACCAGAAAATTCATTATTAAGCAGTGTGATCGTTAAGCGAGGCATCGTGTGACCACACCCAATTTTACAACATTATTGGTCATTAAGCAATCATTGTAGTTGTTAAGTGAATCATGTGATCATTAAGTGAGTCATGCGGTTCCTCATTGATTTTGCTTGTCAGAAGCTGGCTGGGAAGGTCGCAAATGGTGATCAGGTGACTCCGGGACACTGCAATCATTGTAACTACATGCCAGTTGCCAGTTGCCAAATGCCCAAATGTTGATCACATGTCCGCAGGGACACTGCAACAGTCTTAAGTGCGAGAATTGATTGTAAGTCACTTTTTTCAGCACTGTTGTAAGTTTGAATGATCACTAAACGAATGGTCGTAAGTTGAGGACTACCTATATTCTCAATTAGTATGGCCACTACTGAAAATCCCAGGAGTTGACATCTACACGTGTGAATACTGCCCAGGTTGGGAAAGACTGCTATATTCTTTATTTTTCTTTCATACAAAATATAAAACCTTGAGACACAATACTCTAGAAGACACAAGGGCTTTATCTGGTTTTCCAGTGTGTTTCTCCTGTATTAAGAATATGAGAGAAGTTCTTAGTTCTGCAGACACCAACATCAATCCAACTCCTAATGGTTGTAAAAGTTTCATAGTTTATATCTTCATTGCCTTTCAATGCAAATGAAAATCAATCCTTGAATTTTCTTTTGGAAACTAATTTTCTTTTTTCCTCACATATATACCTTCAGGATAACTGCAAAATTCAAAAGACAATTTTATCCTCACTACTTGCAATTGCCCAATTAAAAGCATTACCAAGTGACAACCCAGACACATGTACCATGCATTTCCTTCAATCAGCGCTGCAGCCAATTATTCTACACTTCCCTTCAGACAATTATAAGGTACAAAAATAGGCTTGTTGTCAAAGTGATGGAATCCAACTTACAGCAGGAAGCTGCCTCTTCCTTTTCCCCATCTCTGTCTCCAGAGCAGAAAAAGAACAACTGACTTCCTGAACATTACATTGTAGAAGGCATATTTTTTTCTGGTACCACAGCTCTGGACACTCAATTATGGCTATGGTTTAACTAATTCAAACACAGTTCACTATACAGGTGCTTATTTTGTTGATTAGTAAGCAACAACTGTTTTTGCTAACACCTGAATTGACAAATGTTTCTATAACATTAAATGTTACAAAAAATAATTCTCCCATAAGAAGGGACTGGCCTTGTAGACTCCCTGTCACAAACACTCAAACAGATTTTGTAATTTGACACTAGGCTATGGCAAGCAAAGTTTTTCCCAAGTAATGATACATGCTGCATTGCACTAATTATTATTATTATTAATAATAATAATTAATAGCCAGTTTGGTCTAGCGGTTAAGGCACCAGGCTAGAAACCAGAAGACTGTGAGTTCTAGTCCTGCCTTAGGCATGAAAGCCAGCTGGGTGACTTTGGGCCAGTCACTCTCTCTCAGCCCAACTCACCTCACAGGGTTGTTGTGTGGGGGAAACAGGAGGAGGAAGGACTATTAGGTATGTTTGCCGTCTTGAGTTATTTATTATTTTTAATGCAGGATAAAAAAAAACTAAAAAAGAATTAATATAATAAATTTATGTGCCGCCCACCTCTCAGCAACTCTGGGAATTACATCACTACCTGCAGATGCAGCAGCTCTAACTATCTATGGCATCCATTAGCTGGAAAAAAGGCACTGTTGATAGGGGAAGACCCCTAGATCCCCACTTTGAGGCATGCCTCAGGGCTCTACTCCCGGCCCCTTTGCAGAGTGCCTCAGGGTGCTACTCTTTTCCTGATTCTGTTTAACTGTTTCTACTTGAAACCAGTGAGTGAGGTCATTAATCAGGACAAGGTGAAGTATTGATGATATACAAAGTTGTATATCTCTGTCCCAAGCCAACCAGGTGATGCTGTCAAGGTTCCTTCCCAGTGTCTGGAGGCCTAGATGGGGAAGAATAGGCTTCAAGTCAATCTTAGCAAGACTGAATGGCTGTGTGTTTGGGGCACTGCTTAAATTGGAACTGGAAATTTTCCACCACTGGTTTTGAAGGTGGTTGTACCCCCCACCCCACACTCAGAACTGGTGCACAATTTGGGAGTCCTCTTAGACTCACAGTTACTGCTTAAGGAGCAGGTGGTCAGAAAGTCTTTGCATAACTTCATTCCAGGGTCAGAAGACCCTGCTGATAGTCACTATTGCCACATGAGGCTGTCCTTGATGGCCATCTGGAAGCTGCAATTGGTCCAGAATGCAGTGGATTAGGTAGTTATGGGAGCACCTTAGTAACACCACCACTTCACAAGCTGACTGGCTTCCAATAGGCTTCTGAAGCATGCCTTTTCTGTTGTTGCACTTGCCCTTTGGAAGAATCCCCCCAACACACACACACACACACGCACAAAGATAAAATATTTGGATGGCTCTGACCTTGTTAGCATTCAGAAAAGCTTTAAAAACTTGTCTTTTCCCCTGGGCACTGGGCTAAGATGATAGATGAGTCCATCTTCTGGGAGGCAGATGGTACAAATGGTGAGCACTGGCTGCATGTTGCTTGAAGTGTCAGTTTATTTTATTTTATTTTTTTGGGTTGATATTGCTTTTTAAAAATTTCCATATTGTTTGTGGGGGGGAGTTATTTAATGTATACCACCCAAAGTCATGATTATGTAAATTGGGTGGCAGATTTAGGTGAAAGCATAAATCAGGCCAAGTAAGATATAAACCTAACTAAATTCCCAAACAGACAGACTTAGAATCAGACTTCAGTAGATACACTGAAATCATTAAGCCTATAATTACTAGCTTGTCCTACTTACTGTAAGGGCTCTGCTCCAGCCATAATTAAACCTATGACTTGAAGTAGTAGTAGTAGTTGTTATTGTCATTATTATTATTAGCTTAAATCAATCCACTGCAAGATGAAGGGCTCTTCACTGAAGGTTATGGACCATAATCTACCATGCTAGTCCAGTGCAGATTGGTAGATAGATTTCTTTTTCAACTTTCTAGGCTAGGGCTAAAAGAGATCGACTGATCTAAACAGCTGGCTTCTGTGCTGAAGGGAGGACTACAACCTGGATCTCCCCACCCCTAGTCCAGCATCTTAGCATTACACTACATTGGCTTTCTTATGACTAAAAGGACACAGTTGTAATTCCAGATCAATTTCTAGATACAGTTTAAGAATTTTGGGTGGGTATCATTCTTATCTATCCTGCCACAAAATTGTCCTACAACCAAAGTCTGTCACTTTCACATATCAATTAAACATTACCTAAGCAAGACTGGCCACAGCTAAACCCATACATACAGGTGGACCCACAGTCATATGCGTGAGTTTGTGGCGCTGCCTGTTCTTTGATGGTGAATGACTGTAAAGGCTTTTTGTAGATAACCACTGGAAATCAAGTGAGCTTGCATACCATTGCTTAGAAAGACTGGAGCTCATAAAGATAAGTAAGTTAGAAAAATCTAGGAGAGGTCAAAATGAAAGAAGAGTAGTTACACTTCCCAACTGTGGTATTGGAGATATTTGCTGACAGGCAAAAGGGTTTGTGTGGTTATATTCTACCTTGATAATTCAAGTCAACTCAACCTGAGCAATGGAATTATTAAATTGCCTGAGAATTCCACTGGAAATTCCCCAAGGCTGCCTTGTAAGATGCAACACTGCCCACCAACCCAGCTGCCCATATAAATGAACATGAAAATGAAAGAGAGATCAATTCTAGTATTTTGAATACAGTTTCCTCATTTGCATAGCCTGCCTATACAGACCTCTCCTTCCCTCCTTCCTTCTGCCTTGAGTCAGCTTTTTTACTCCTGGTGACTGCCTGGGTAGGTCTCTGCAGTTTTCTTGGCAAGATTTCAGAAGTGGCTGCCATTGCCTGTTTCCTAGGGCTAAAAGAGAGTGCCTGGCCCAAGGTCACCCAGCTGGTTTTGTGCCTAAAGTGAGACTAGAACTCATGGTCACCAGGATATCTAACCTAGTGCCTTAACCACTACACCAAACTGGATCTTGCTATTCTTTATACTTGGCATTTAATCCTGGATATCTGTTTAAATAAAAGTACATCAATCCTCAAGTCAGCAGCCATCATCATTACAATTATTTTCTATTATCCCTTCTTCCTATCCTTTACTGTGCGTACTAAAAACACAATAATAACCAATAATGTAAAGTAAAAGCAGCATATAAAATAGTACATAGCCCAGAATAAGACAGAATAGAACTTAAAACAGAAAAATAAAGTAAAATAATAAAGGGAAGCGAATGATAATGAACATTCAACTATTACTAGTGGAAATAGAGACATGGGAAATGTAACTCCTACATATCTAATCTCTGAACTCTGAACTCTGAAATGCAAATGTAAGCTACCTGTATGACAACTTTCTAACACTCTCCTTTTATGGCATTCACTCCCAGCTTCTCCCCTTCTCACCCCCTTATATGAAACAGCATAATTAAATTTTTCCCTATGCGTCAAATTATAGAATATGTAGCAAGTACACGTAGATAGCTGCTAAGTTTACCACATCAATGAAGCCTCCAGATGCTGCATCTAGGCCGCTCTTCTCAAGTAAGAACAGTCATCTTCCAGACAATAGCGATCCTGATGAAAACAAGATTACAACCCAGCAACACAGAAGAGCATCTGCATCGCTTTGCAATGAAGCCACTGCAATTGGTTGCAGAGATTTTGGGGGGTGGGGGAGGGGAAATACTAAACTATTGATCTGTTAGAAGAGAGGCAGGCAACATTTTTCAGCTGAGGAGCACAGTCCCTCAGAACAAACCTTTCTGGCGACCTTTTGTGTGCAGGGCTGTATCTAGTTATTGCAGGGGCAGAGAAAAAGTGATGGGAAGTTAGGCTTGCTACTTGTTCTGTATTTCAAGGATATGTTCTTTATTTAAGATTAAAATGCAACATTCCCTTTTGAGTTAATATGGAATGCAAATTGTCCCTTTTTTCTCACTCTTGAGGGAAATGTCTAGAACTGCAAAAAGCAACTGTAACTTGACCAACTTTGGTTAAATTAGATTGATCA
The DNA here is from genome assembly GCA_030867105.1 of Liasis olivaceus. NCBI lineage: Eukaryota > Metazoa > Chordata > Lepidosauria > Squamata > Pythonidae > Liasis > Liasis olivaceus. The sequence continues at coordinate 70,591,297 of CM061349.1, forward strand.
AAAAAGGACAACTGAAATAAATGGCACAGTCATAACGATCGATTTAAGGCTTGTTAATTCCAATGGGGCCTCCATGTAATTTAACCTGAATGCTACGTATCTATTCTAAAAACAACTTGCCTATAAGAAATTTATTAAATAAATAAAGGGAACATAGTGCAGCATATTCTATCAAATTTCTGCTCATATTCTGATATGGATCATTTTATTAACATTTACAACAGTTTCTTATTTTGGAACTCTTTAGATAGCAAACGGAGTGGGAGGATGGGCATCTATTCTGCCTCACACATCCTGTTCTCTTTGTCTTCAACCAGAGAGCTGAAATCATCTCTTGCAGAGTTTGAAATTAGACTGAAGATCGCAGGGGATTCACCCCTACATTAAAGAATCTTAACTGATCAATTGTGTGTTAATCAAATAAATCTGCTGAAACCCATTTATAACTTGCCTAGACATGTTATTTCACATTTTTTTGTAATTTATTTAAATCAATATTCATTTTATAAAAATAAGTAAAATACAATGCACACTCAACAGAAGATTACTCTTCTCTACACATTCTTTTTCTGAAAAGACTAATATTCATCAGGAGCTTATATCCAGCATTGCAGGCTGTTGGAAGCAACATTTCAAGGAAAGGAAGTGATAAATGATGGCTCCCACCCTATTATACAGTACACACCAGAGGAAGCAGAAACAGAAACCTGTTGGCTTCCATCCTCTAGCTTAGATCCTGACAAAGTCACAATGTAGGCTGGAATGGCTTTAATGTTCCTTCTACTCAAAAGATCTAAATGAGATAAAAGAGCAAATGTGGACTACCCTGAATGCAGCTTGTGCTCCTCTAAAGTTAGTATCAGGCTCTGCAAATCAATAATTATCCTGACAAGGAAACAGCTCCTCAAAGCAAGATCGGGGGGAATGATGCATGCAACTCTAGTAAATCTACAATAATCCAGAAAGAACAGCCAGTTTGGTGTAGTGGTTAAGGCATCAGACGAGAAACCAGGAGACTATGAGTTCTAGTCCCCCCTTAGGCAGGAAGCCAACTGGGCGATCTTGGGCCAGTCACTCTCTCTCAGCCCTAGGAAGCAGGCAATGGCAAACCAGTTCTGAAAATCTTGCAAGAAAACTGCAGGGACTTGTCCAGGCAGTCACCAGGAGTCAACACTGACTCAAAGGGACAAAAATAAAATAAAATGTACAGTTAAAATAATACAGGAAAAAGCAAATTATATTCACAGTTTGGGGGGGATTCTTTCAGAGCTTTAAAATTTAGATATGAGGTCCACACTCACCAAATTTAAGCTGCTGATAAGTTTATTAGAAAGCAACAGGCAGATAGTGTATGAGCATAGTACAATAGATCTGGAGGAAGTTCAGGAAGGGTTCTCTAGAGGCAAATGGGAGATAAAGAGGCTAAATCTGCTGCAGAGGGCCACAGCAATCATCTTCCTCCTTCCTCTAAGACCACAGAGAAATACATTTGTATTTCAAATACAAGGCCAAAGAGAAAAAAGTTATGTGCTACAATGCAAGAGCAAATCTTCCAAATGCAGTTTTTAATAGTTCCTGGCAATATTTTATTCACCCTACATTCAAGGTGGGGTTGCACAAAACACCACCTTTCCTAGGAATAAAATATAACAAGATTTAATCACCCACAGCTGTTTGGTTAAAGAATTACTGTTCCTTCTTTACAGGTAGACCCTTATTATGCTTCCTCTTACTACTAAATAATTTTCATGAGCATAGTTTTAACCATATAATCTATGGCAATATTAAATAAAGGCAATGCACACATGTATCCTTTCAGAACATCACGTGTCCACATTCTTCACAAGTAATCCTTGGATTTTCTAGGGCCTACTAAATATCTAATCTAGGGAACTCTAGGGCCAATGAAAAGGGTCAAATTAACCAAATACCACAATCCACTGAAGATTCCTTGCCTCAGCCTCCCACAAATATACTTGAAACTACTGCATTTCTAATGTCTTCATATGTCACAATGGCAAGTTCAGCACAGTTTGTCTTTAAATATCTGCTAATATGGTTACATATAAAAGTTGGCCAACAGCCATCATGACTTTTATTCAAGCCCAGTCATTTGCCATAACATATCGTTGACAGGCTAATCAGATACCAGGGCACTGTTTTCTGGGTTCTAATTACATCCCTCAAGGCTGAAATTACAGCTCACTTCTAATCTACAGCAATAGCTTCCCACACTGAGGTCCTCCTTCAATGTAGTGAAACGGTACTGAAATTAAAACAGCAACACCGCAATGATCTCAGAATAGCTTAGGTTTGCTTTCCATGTGCATAGCCAGAGACATCCTATCTGAATACCACTCGTTCAAGAATTTCAAGGAGCGAGTTTTGCAACTATTGATAAACAGGAAATACATTCATCTCCACAGTATTTGCTGGAATGAATAATACAAAGGTTCTTTTTTACATGAATACAAGATTGGAAGATATAAGATGAAAAGGATAGTGACAGGAAACAATATCTAGCTCTTTTCATTTGGGTATCACTTCCCTCATTCTTAGCTAAAAAGGCTATATCAACAGGATTTTATCTTTACTGGTTGATTAGCCATAGTCCTTTCACTTAGAATTCCTGTTTCTCTACACGTTTCTCTCAAGCCATTTACACTCTATTTTGTACTCTCGCTTTGTCACCTGTACAGATGAAGTGAGAAACAAAAGCGTTGTCTCTAAATTCACAGTGGATAAGGGAGCTACATATGAATTTGATTTGTCCATTATGAGATGATGAAATATCTCCAGTCCTTAGTTCACTGTTTTGTCACCTTGTCAGATGTAAAGTACAAGTTCCCTCTCCAGTCCTTTGGGCTACACTGCCCCAAAAGTTTGCAATCCATCGTCCTCAAAGTGTTCAGCTTTCCAAATAGTCATTTCTATAGCTGAGAAAGGCTATCAAGGAGAACAGCAATGACCTTGGGATCAGTCTCACAATCCCAGTCATTGTGAAAGAGAATGTGCATTAAGATCTTCCAAGGCCTGAAAATTTTACTTCTACTGTGAGATTGAAGGATTAAACCAGAGACAAATTATTAAAACAGCTTGTTCCACATTTCTGGTCTTAATGCTCAGAAAGCAACCTGGCATGCCCACCTTTTTTTTTCCCCATCAGGTTTATCCTACATATTTGCAGACCACCTTTTAAAGGGGCCAGAAAGAAGGATTTTCATACTGTCTACATCATCTCAGCATAGGAACATTTCTCATATTATTTTAGGATAATTTCTGTAAGCTATTTTTATTATAATTAGGAAATCGATACAGGAAATTCTTGGTTAACAACCATTCGTTCAGTGACCATTCAAAGTTACAGTGACACTGAATAACTGGTAGTTACTCCCAGTCCCCGAAATTACGGCTGTTGCAGCACCCCCACAGTCACATGATCTCATTCTTGAAGAATTAGAGGTGGGAAATGAAAGAGCTGTCATGGATTTAAATTCTCCTAACTATTCTCCACAGATCCATCACTACAGGACTGGTTCTACTAGTTTTGGCAAGATATGCTTACTATTTTCTCAAGTCATCTATTTACACTGGATTTATGCTGTGCTGGGAAAAAATATAATATAGTCTTTACCCACCCAAATGCTTAATCCTCAATCCATTTCTACAAGTAAAGCTATTTCCTAAATTTCCTAAATATGCTCTGTATGAGAATGAACAGTGAGCTCAGGAGTAGATGAAACAGACTCACATCTTTAGGTGTATCCCTCAGAATGTTTCTAAAGTTTAGACTAAGCAAGTTTCATATCAGTACTTACTACAAAATAGCGATTTATTACTGTCACATATTTCTGTTCGAGTAGAAATGCCTTTAGCATAATTCGAAAAATCAAATCTGCAATTCTTTTCTTATTTCAAAGGCAACATTCATTGTTCTCTTTTAAAAAATGGCATGGTACAAACAGAAGCTCTTAGCGGTTAGATCTGACCAACTGATAACCTAGCAAAGCTTTCAAAAACTGCAAAACAATGGCTTCCTTTGGAAAAGAGAACAGTAATTCATGCATCCATTTCCTTTTTAAAAGATCATTGGTTGGGAGAACACACGGATAGCATCACATTCTATCCTTTTGAGGCTGGCCATCACCTCTCCATGCTTGGACCATTATCCCTCAAGAGACTGGGATAATGTCATCCCTTACTCTTCTACCCTTTTTTTTTTATCCGTTCAATTGTGTCCAATTCTCAGAGACTGCCTGGACAAGTCCCTGCAGTTTTCTTGGCAAGGCTTTTCAGAAGTGGTTTGCCACTGCCTCCTTCCTAGGGCTGAGAGAAAGTGACTGGCCCAAGAGAAAGTGACTGGCCCAAGGTCACCCAGCTGGCTTTGTGCCTAGGCGTGACTAGAATTCATGGTCTCCCAGTTTCTAGCCTGATGCCTTCACCACTACACCAAACTGGATCTCTTCTATCTAGTGCTAATTTATCCTGCACAAATGTGTCTTGAGTGGCAGTCATACTGCAAGGGAAATTCTATAAATGTGTACACATATGCATGCCACTGATTTACATGTACAAGAAAGGACAATTTCATTTTGGGTGAACTCAGTCCAGAAAGTAAGTTCTAGCAGGGGCAGTGAAACTGATCGGCCTTGTACTCTTATGTTAAGGCTTTGGGGCTGCGAGGTTAAGTGAGCCCTGTTAGCTGATTTTATTAGTTCTGGACTCTGGACTTGAAATGAAATTATTTTTAGACCTCCTGTGTATTTACATTACTTGGTTTTGGATGTTGGAACTGGAGGCCCTAAACTCAGTGGTAACTTTTGCCAAGTGATAACAGCCTCTAAAAGAGTAGAGACCAGCTTTGTAATACCAAGTTCTCCAAATTTTCATGCCTCTGTATATGTGTTGTAGTATGTATGTCAGGCCTGCACAACACGCAGCCCAACTTTTTAAAAGTAGCAAATTTACAGCCACTGCTGCCACCCCAAAATACACCCTGCCAAGCACCTCCAAGCCTCGCCACCACTGCCAGCTCCAGTACTTCTGCCACTCTGCCAGCTGCTGATCCAGGTATTTCTTTGCAGCCTACAAGGATTTTTAATTTTTCCATGTGGCCCCTTCCCCTCGATGAATTGTTCAGGCCTGGTGTACGTGATACACAGGAACACCTTTTCACTATCTTTGCTTGAATTTTATATTGGTTCCCATCTGTACATTCTGCCCTAATGGGCGGCTTAGCTCACTTTCTTAATCAATCTAGCCCATAGGTGTTCTGAGTTCACCAAGTGTTCTAAGCTTCAGGAGTCCCCTTCTGTAAAGTTGAAAGCCACTTCCTACTCTGACTTCTACATAATTCCAAATAAACTATATGTACTGTGCGATACAATATGCAGACTAATTATACTATATAAATTATAGCAATAATTGCAATATAACCTTTGGCTACATTCATCTGCATTATATTAACTACTAGATCTTATATAAAGAAAAAAATTGATATTTCCAGAACATTTGGATTAGTGTAGCCGAGCCATCACAAAACTTCCCATCATGGACAGCTAAGAGTATACTTGTCAGTACCTGTGAAAACACTATCAGTGAAAGAGCGCTTTAGTTCCCTTTCCTGACAAAAATTATGTAATTACTGTAGCTCACAAACCACAATGTTTTGGTTTTAAAAAAATTCAGAAGCTTGGTATGTGCTACTACTGGCCTAAAAGCCAAAAAAAATCAACTTTATTTTATTTTGGTCCAAGACCAACATAACATTTCAAACTAAAGAATTATGAATTCTTCCAAACATTAAACTGTATACATAAAGCAAAATAACTTTAATAATATTAAATGTATGGCACAGAACTCCAAGCAGCTACAAAAAAATTACAAACCAAATGTCTGATTGCTGGAAAGATAATTATAGTGTTTAAGGATATGCAACAGCATGGTCAAAGGACAGCACAAAAAAGATACAAATACTTCTGGATTTGTCTGTATATCTGGACAAGGAATCCAGCAGACTATGATTCTAACTCACTGCTACCCTTCTTTTTGCTTCAGAGAAACAGACTCACATCTAATTCTCCATTTCCTTCTAGAATGTATACCTAACCTCATTGCTGGATTATTCAGCCATCTCCAATATGGTATATTCCATGCTGGGTGGAGATGACAGGAGTTGCTGATCAATCCATCAGAGGAGAGGGTCCCCAGGATGGGAAACCCTATAAGCCAGTGATGGCAAACCTATGACACACATGTCAAAGGTGACATGCCACGACATTTTGGGTGACACGCCAGTGTTCATCAACACCCGACAACAACTATTCTCTCTGTTTGAGTTACCGAAGAAATTTGAGTTTTATTCATATTTCATTTTTGTAATTATTTGACATTTCTTTATATATTACATAGCACCATATATTATTGGACTGTACTTTTTAAAAATAAATGAATATGTAAAGAATTGTTTCTCTTTTGTTCGGGAGGGCGGGTGACACGCCAGCAGAGTCAAGTTAGGCATTTTCTGAATTTTTGACATGCTGAGCCCAAAAGGTTCACCATCACTGCTATAAGGTATATTTATAAACATAGCTTAGTTCAACAGCAAATGAAATTGGGTAAAGAAGAGGATGGGTAAATGGGGAATGGGAAAGGAGAGACAGAACCTGAATCCCACTGAAAGCTATTAATTATTTACAAAAATACAAAAACACCCAGCCCTCTACACCACTATTTGTTGGATCAGAGACTAAGTCTCAATCCAATGAAGCAAAAAAGAATAGAGGGGAAGGGGGAAAAGGAAGAGTGACATTCTCAGCACTACAGCTGACTTTACATATCTTATGACACAGGATTAGCTTTTTTTACCAAAGGTAAAAGTGTATTTCTCCCAAGCCATATCACCTTATTTACACAACTGGCAACACCTGTTAAACGTAGCACAGGCAGGAATTCCCATTTCATTTGTAAGCATATATATGGAGAAAACGTGTGTGTGTATGTATGTTTTGGGGAAACAGTTAGAGGTAACCAATATGTTGCAACTGATCTTCATTACCTGCCCCAGATAGAAAACAGGGTATCCGGGCGGGCGTCACAACAATCTCTCCCCCACTTCTTAAAGATAGCTAATTTTGCACAAAACACTGAGGCACAAACTAGCCAAACCATTTTTAGCCCACCACCTGAACATACTGTTGTGATTCGTTGTGTCGTGAACCATGGGTTAGTGCGCCAAGTACCTCCTATCCCATTGCTCGTTCACACGCACACACTTTAAAAGCGCGGGTCGCACCCCTCGCTCACCTGCGCCCAAAGATCTTGAGCCCAAACCTCTTTTTGCTGTGCCTTCGTCCCAGCGTGGAGACCTTCTCCGGCTCCGGGCACACGGACGCCTCCGAGCTAGCGGTGGACGGCGAGCTGGAGCAAACGGAGGAAGCAGCGGCGGCGGCGGCACCCCCGCCATTCGAGCCCTTTTCGTTGACCTCGTGCAGCTCCATAACCCCGCCGGTCGTGCTTCTCCCCTCACCTGCTCGGGAGAGGGCCAGTCATATCCGCGGGACAAGTAGCCAGCGATCAAACCCCAGGGACAGTGACAGTCGTTCGCCCGAGTCCACGAATCATTGCTCTGCCAAGGCGGGCGGAAGGACGGAAAGTGCTGCCCTCGCGCCTTCTGCCAGGGTCTTATCCCGGACGCCTCCCCTCAAAGCAGCCGCAGAACGAGAGCGCCAAAGACTAGCGTGTCCCCGCAATGGGTGGTGCATGCTCAGCTCCAACTCCGATCCCCAGCGCGCCTCGCCGAGAAATTAGAGCCATGTAGGAAGTACCAATACAAAGCAAGGTAAGCGCCTAAGGACCCCAGATAGCTGCCCGGGAAGCTGCCTCCTTGTTGCTCTGAGGGAAAAGACGGGCTGGTGGCTCCATCTGCCGCTTCCGCGAGCGCGTTGCAAAAATGGGGCCCGGCCGCCTCGTGCAACCATTGGCCACAGCGGTAAGAGCAATAGAGCACAGAAGAGAGGCCTGAGCAGAAGAGCGTTAGCTACACTTTTCCAGACTTACATCGAGAGGATTAGGAGAGAATTTACATCAAGAGTTGGAAGAACAGCTACCAGTCTGGCAGCTGCTGTCGTAATTTTGCCCAGGAAGAGAAAGAGTGACTAAGGTCCTTTCCCCACTATTGAGTTAAAGTAGTATCCATCCATCCTTGACACAGCACAAAACCAGGCAAGCATAACATGCCTGTCCCCACGGCCAACCCCTACCCAGCCCCTATTGCTTTGGTTCCCAGCCGCTGCTGAACAATGCTGTCCCGAACTGTGGTGTGCCACCCTGATAGGCGAGGTGACGAGCGGGCTTCTACTGCTGCCCTCCTTTAAAGTATGGAGGAACGTTAATCATGGCACAGCAGGGGGATGAGGATATAGCTGACTTCAGTTTATCCGGCTTCCATAAACTGGCTTGTCTATCTTTCCTCCCGTGCTCTGTTTAGACATCTCCCATGTTCAAACATGATGAAATACAGTGAAATGGGAAGACCCTATGGCAAGAATAGGTCCAGAGAGGAGCAAGGCAGACTGTGACATAATTTTGCAACTGGGACAGGAGAACAGGCACCCACTAGCTTCTGGATATCAGAAGTAGTGTGGTAGCACCTTTCAGACTAACCTATTTTATTAAAAGGCATAAGTTTTTGTGAGCTACAGCTCACTTCATCAAATGCAGTGGAGTGGCTAGACTGATGTAGGATTTAAATTGGGATGGGGAAAGGAGGGGAACACTAAGATTGTTACTCTGAAAAGGTGGCTACCAGATTCCTCCTGATTTTTAGTTACCATGGATTAACACGGCTCTTCTACAGGGACTAGCTGCTGGGTAACCATTCTGTTACTTGGAGTGTAAGTATAAAGTAATAAACAAAGAAACCCCAGTTCAACATCCCTCCTGATTTTCCAGACACTGCAATGAGAAAAAAATGGGGCTGTTGCATCTTGTGGTAGAGATACATTTTAAAATACCGTTAACACGGATCAGCATAAACACAGACACCATTCTTCCTCAAATGAAAGAGTAGAGGTCTGCTCTCCCCTCTTTGCCCTTATTAAAAAGAAGACGACAGCGCTGGAGGAGACACTGGTATGAAAGGAACTCGGGAAATGAAATGCTAATAGAGAGTGCAAACATGAAGAGAGAAATTATTGCACTAGAGGATGGCTGATAACCAAAAAGGAGGGGTGTGCGCATATCTCCCAGCACTCTTCAAACACACCTTGGATCATGTCACATGACCAAGTGTAATAGGTAGCCAATGAAACAAGTTTTACACATACTGAGCCTCTCAGTGTTAGAATAAGGGCAGTGGGGAATACTTTTAATACAATTTATAAGTTATGGTTGAGAAGATGAAATAAGGGCAACATTGTGGAGCAAGGAGGAAAAATTGGTATTGTTAGGCCTGATCGTGCCATTGTTAGGTGAGCACAGGGTCTGTATCATGGAAGGAAACTCCATCAAGCATACTTGAGCACCTACAGACCGGTGCTGTCAGATTATAGGTATGAGCATGATCAAGTCACTGCAGCAGGGTATGTAAAATGGATTTGTCATATAGTAGGAATAGACGCCTGACTCTTGGATAATTTTCCTGGTTATATTGTACATTCTGTTTTCTACATTTCTCACCAAGTAGAATGCTGAAAATGGTCCGCCAAAGGAGAGAATCACTGCCTGCACAGAATAAATAAAAGGAAGCTAAAAAGGAATTCTACGTAACAACATAGCTTTTCAAGAACATCTGGATATTACATAAATGTAGATGCATTCTCAGCAAGATGGTATCACTTGAAATTACAACCCCCCAAAAGAAGTTATTTTAAGATTCCACGTTGTGTCATTTTAAAGTAGTAAATTTTGTAATTCTTAACACTACATAAGCAATATGTCATTCATATTTATTTATTTTATTTATTTTCAGACTTGTATGCCGCCCATCTCCCCCAACGGGTGACTCTGGGTGGCAGAGTCCAGGTAATCCTCGCTTAACTGTTTGTTTAGCGACCATTCGAAGTTATGATGGTGCTAAAGTGACTTACAACCACTGCCTGAAGTTATGACTGTTGCAGTGCCCCTGTGGTCATGTGATCATGATCTGGAGGCTTGGCAACTAGCTGGCATTTACAACAGTTGCAGCGACCCAGGATCACGTGATCGCCATTTGCGATCTTCCAGCAAGCAAAATCAATGGAGAACCACGATTCACTTAATGACCGCCACAAAAAAGGTTGTAAAATTGGGTCTGATCATGTGATTCACTTAATGACCGCATCACTTAGTGACCTAAATTCCAGTCCCAATTGTGGTTAAGTGAGGACTACCTCTAAATTTCAGTCAGAATGACCATACAAGATACCAGACAGAATGCAAGTTCCTGCTAAGGATTTTGCTTATCACCACACTTTCATTCTGGATATTTGCTTTTCCAAATTACAGGTTGCACTGTAAACCTGATTCATAACAAGAATGCTATTATTGGGGGTTCTTAATGGCCAACCAGAATACTAGAGATTTTCTATTTTTTTCTAATAATACTTTAGCTGGATACTACTATTAGGAATATTCATTTTGGAAACAGATGCAGCTGCTGTAATGGGTCACAGGTACTTCATTTAAGCTCTCGTGTGTTCTAAAACACTTTTCCAAATCACAAAGCACTACACAGCCCTACTGAATATGTTTTGAGTAGTTGTCCCCTTAGTTATTTTGGTTTATTTTACTATTACTTCTGCAAGCCTCAAGAGTCTTGATCTAACTATGCTGATATCTCCCTCTGGTTTGTTGATGTCTAACTATTAGCTCCATTTTTGCAGGGCCTTGCCAGTTGATTTTAATATTTGAAGAATCTATTATATTTGTATTTCAATTTCTTTAATCATCAGGCCACCGTTAAGAATAGTTGTAGTATCGTAGAACTGAGGGCTTGTTTCCCTATTCCTGCATTATAACTCCTCCTGATAGCAATCAGAAAGGAATACTTATTGCTTATAATGTCCCTTTGTTATCATTCTAGCTTTCTCATTACTACATTTTAGAATACCATTCTTTTGGCCATCTACTGCAGTGAGGACTAATAAATATCCATACAACATGCTCTGCCAAGGCATTTCTCTTTTTAGACATGATACTTCCATCTCAATTCATAAGGATTCATGTCAATGCTTCCAGTGTTATTACCTGAAGGATTTGGTTATACCAATGTGTTCAAGGTAATCCTGATGGTCATACAATAAAACGGTATTCATTTAACCTAAACAGAGTCATTCTGTAAGCTATAAAAAAAGCACTCACAACTACTTCTAAATGTTGTATTGCATACAAATATAGTTATTACTATGAATTATTAGCTAAATGCCCTCCATAATGCTACCAAGTAATACAGAGAATACTAAGCAGCATGAACCAATGGTCTGACTTGGCATAAAACAGATCCTTATATTTCTAAGGCTGACAACCAGCGGGAACATCTTTGGTATACAGTTCATTCTGAGCCTGATTTAGTACTTGGACGATAGATGATCAGGGAATTCCAGGGCTAGATTTAGGCTAGAATGGGAAGTTAAAAAAAAAAAAGATGAAGGTAGAAGAATTGCACTTTTGTCCTATTGACAAAAAAACCAAAATGGATGTATTAAGGTAGTAACTAGCAGTCAGTTTGAGGGTATCTTTACCTTTTATTATAGGACTCATATCTTTTCAAATCTCGATCAACAAAGAATGAGTGAATATTACTTTCCGAAAGGCACTCAACCCAATGTGATAAACTGGAAGGAACAGATTTATACAATATACTCCATTGTCTCCTGAAAATGTTCCATATTGGGAAATCAGGGCGAGAGTTTGCATCTGTGGTACTTTGTCTTGGTGGAACACAAAGTGAGAAACCCAAATCTTGCTGTTTTCTGCAAATAACCATTGGCTATCAAGTCCAACCAGCATTTATAAATAATAAAGTATAGAGTACTGAAAGTTTCTGCCATCTAGTGGGGAAAGTCCAACTTTACTAAAATAAGAAAAATACTGCATATGGTATTAAATTTTTAAAAATCCCCAAATCTTATCTTAAATTTAAGTGAGCGTGTGCATGTATGAAAAAGGCAATACATTTTCTCAACAAGCAATCATGAATAACTAATGAAGCAATACTATCCATTTTCCATTTCTATGATTTTGAAAACATTTATAACAAGATAATACGCAGTAGTGTATGCTGCTTAAGGGATTATAAAATATGTGAGATGTCCCACTGCACTAATAGAGTGCCATTCCCCTGCACCAATACTCAGTTGCAGCTATTCCAGTAGTGTAGATATAGCCAAAGTTGTGGGAAGGATGTGGGTGACACAGGAGAAAATAACATCTCTCTCTCACCAGACTACAAACATTCATGGCTGGCACCAGCCTCAGATAATGGTATAAAAAAATAATGCTCTCATCACTGACTTCAAGTATATTCTGGCTCTAAAATGAAAACATTACAAAATCTTCTTGTCAAACCCTTAGGAGCTCCAGACACAAATACTCAAAACTTACCTAGGACAAAGCATTGCACATAGGAAGAAAGGGAAGGGGAGAGTAAAGTACAACAATCTATCTCTCCTTCATATCTCGTTGTTCCCAACAATACAGTGGTTGGGTTTATACATTGTGCTAATCATTAACTGTGGGTAAAAAAAAGCATACTAGCTAGGATCACACAACTTGCCAAGTCAGACCCAAACAAGCCATATGATGGCTTAGGGATTGTATCCTGCCATTACTGTTTTTCTGTAATAATATTTCCTGTACAACAAATGTAAGTAGTGTCTCCCACATAGGCAAAGCACTTATATGCAGGTGAGCTGTCTGTCAGCGAAGACCACACACTCTCTCCTAATCATTGGTGATGTTGGTTGAGCATTCATGCCTGCAGGATCATAATCTAAATGTACAGTGCAGAAGTTGTTGCTATATTTAAGTAGAGTTCTACAACAACATCCAAGGGGAAAATATACTATAGTAATCTCCAGCTCCCATAAGGGAAAGGCCACATCATAAGCAAAAGTAGAGCACTTAGTAATACTACCTATTCTTATTCATTCACAACTGCAAAAAGTAAGGAAATTACCATGATGGAAATATGCAATCTAGGCAAAAGGGGCTAAAACATTTTTTAAGTCCTGAGAAAAGAGGTAATATTTGGAAGTGGCTCAGGCAGAAGGAAGGGAGGTAATGTACAATCAGACTTCCAAGATTCTATTATTATAGTCAATTTCAATAACAGTAGTTCTAGTCTTCCTGTGGAGTTGATTTCCTGTTCTGTTCTACTAGTGGGGCTGACAGCACCTGTGTTTGTGCTGCTAGTCATCTCCTCATGACCAAAGGCTGCTCTCCCACAGGGCTCATCCCATTTCTTGTTTCATGGAAGCCATACCAGAAGTCTAACCCATGTAGGCATACTATAGAATATTACAAAAACCCTAACATTTTTCAGTTGTCTGGTGATGATCTGGATTTTTGTAACCCAAATGAGGTATGCCTATCCTATGATCAGCAACAACAATCAAGATGCTCCATGCTGTTCCTCTGTGCAATTGCCAGTCTGTTTGCTCCAGGCAGGCTTGCAAGCAACCTCCTTGAGAAACATTTCTATAACAGATATTTGTATAGGGAACTGAACCATGAGGAACACTATGCCCACTAGCCTGCTATCTGGTGAACTACTGCCCAAAGCATGGGCATTGTGCCGAGGTGATTGACTGGCAACTTCACATATGTATTTCCTTTCCAGGATCTACTCTTGGCCAGATGCTGTGCAATAAAAAGTGATGACTTCACCATGTATATTCTTTGTTGCCAGGGAGTGGTGGAGGCAATTTCTTTTCCACACACTAGTACAATTTCCACTCTCATCTTTGTGAGGAAGTTAGTGGAGAAAGTGATAAGGCAACAGCTACAGAAATCCCCGGAAGAAACAGATTATTTAGACCAATGCCATCAGGATTCAGAGCTGGACACTGATCATAGTATCCTTCTGAACTGCCTGTGAGAGGTGGCAGTTAGAGACACTGTGTTCCTACATTTACTCATTTGTCACAGTGGGGGAAGGGGTTGAGTTCACAGGTGCTTCATTATGGGGTACTTCAGGACTTAGTCCTCTTTTCTATCCTGTTTAATATCTAAATGAAACTGCTGGGACAGGTCATCTGCCCATTCAGGGCAAGAGGGTTAGGGCATCATCAATATGCAGGTGATATCCAGTTGTACATCTCCACCTTAGGCTAAATGGGGGGTGCAGTATAAATTCTGTCCCAGTGTTTAAGGCTGTCAGGGTCAGGATGGGAAGGAACAGGTTCAGATTTAATGCAAACAAGGCAGAGTAGTATTCATTCAGAAATTCCTGATTCTGCGATTTTAGCATCTTTGACTCTCAGTGGGATTGTGCTTCCCCACAGAAAGAAGGACCATAAATTTGGGGTCCTTCTGGTCTCACAGCTCCTGTTAGAACAGCAGGTAGAGGCAGTGGCCGGGAGGGCCTTTGATCAGCTTAGGCTGGTGGTACACTGATTGCAGTCTTAGAAAAAAGGCACTGAAGATGGCTGTTCATGCCTTTGTCACCTTCTCTATGGGTTACTATAGGAGGAAAGCCATGTTAGCCTATGATAGCCAAAAATCAAAGGGAATCTGGTAGCAGCTGGTTGTAGCTCATGAAAGCTTATGCCTTTTAATAAAATTTGTTGAAAAAAGTGCTACTAGTCTCCTCTTGATTTTTGTATGGGTTACTGTATCTTGTTTTACATTGATCACCCAGAAACCTAAGTTGGTGCATAATACAGTGACCTGTATGCTTACTGGACTGTCTCCTTACTGCCATGCAACATCACTGCTGTGGGAGCTGTTTCAGCTGCCAATATGTTTCCAAGTGCAATTTAAGTGATAGTTGTCACCTACAATGTCTTACATGGCTCAGGGCCTGAGTATCTTTGGAACTACCTATCCTGTATAGATTCTGCCACGCCAATCTGAGAGCTCAAGGAATATCTGCTGAAAGTCCTCACCTATCAAGGGCTGCAATGCAAAGAGGTCTAAAATAGGGCATTCTCTAGGGGGCTTCCCTCTTCTAGAACAGCTTGTCCCCGAGGCAAGAGTAGTTCCCACTCTCATGGCCTTCCAAAAGCTGATAAAACCTGACTGTTTCAGAAGGTCTTTGGGACTTGAGTCACATAGATTTCCTAGTGCCAGGAATGATATAACATTTTTTCTATGATTAATTGTAATTATTAACTGTAATTACATACTGCATTTATTTTATTGCATATTATTGCATATTAGTGTTATTGTTGCATTGGTTATAGCTTTTATATACCACTTAGAGTCAGTTGACTTGAAGTGGTCTACAAATTCATTCGTTCATTCAATAAAGTACTCTGAGGATTAGATTTGAAAGCAAGTAGGCAGGTACAGTATACAGTGCAATGAGGATTCACGTCTAATACCCTTCTATCCTTTATTTACTCAAGTTGTCCTGAAGGGCAAGTCTCTCAGGCACATTTGTCAGAGTACATGAGGCAGTCACCTGAAGAAGGAGGGACAAGAAGGCATACTAGAGTACAGTTAGACAAAATAGCAGGAGGAAAATGATATGTGAACCACCAGGAACAGGTAAGCTAAAAGGACTTCTTGGCCCATGCAGAAATTAACCCCTACACCTGATTGACTCAGTTACTCCTAATAGAAGAGAATATGTGTAGCTCAGGGTTGAATTGTGGAGTCCCTGGAGTTCTCTGAGCTTGGCTGTTTTCTTGCAAATGTTTCATTACCCAGCTAGGTAACATCTTCAGTGCTGAAGATGTTAGGAGTCCAGGGACTCCTTAGTTACTCCTGGATGTATCTTCCTAGTCTCCTGGAAAAAGAGCAACAAAGATAGAGCTAGGTATATGATCTTAGAGAGGAAGTTCCAGAAGAGAAAGCCCTCTTCCATGTTTCATTTAGTGTGGTCATCTATCTAATGCCAGAATGAGGAAATGTATCTCCTGAGGACAAATTTGCAAAATCATTTGAATACACTGTTTTATAACTGCAGCTCATCTCTTAAGGCTTTTGGCCTGCAATACACTAAGATATTTGGTATTCTCAAAAAAATGCAACATCAAACTATAAGAACCCAATCAAATTAGAATCAGGGTTGACTTAAATGCCCTGTATATTATTTTGCAGTTTAGCTAACAGTGGATTTATCTTCTGCGACTGCCTTGCATTTATTATAATTAAAGTGTATTTAAATATTTAAATTATAAAGTTTTAAAAATATGGAGTGAAAGCAAACAAAGACAACAGCCTGATATAACTGAAAAACCTGTTTTATTTTCTCCTACTAAACCTTGCCATTACAATCCTAAAATATTTCATTAGGCTCAACTAAATGATTTATTCTTATTGTACTTGCACTTTGCCCAGACTGTCTGGGATGCTCTCAAAGCATTCACTAACTCATAACTATTTTTGAAAATAACTTTTAAAAAATGTGCCATTTGCATGGATAGTCTCAAGAGGTTATATTTAGCCATCTTCAGTGGATCATGAGATGTGTGAGTGAGAAAAGCTACAGCACAGTGTGTTACCAAAACAGACATATTAAGAGAGAAATGAGAGACTGTTTGTAGTTGGCTATTGGCAACTTCTGAATATTTTGCTTTGTTTTTGAAGGGAAGCCTGTTTTATTTTTCTTTTCTCACTGGACTCCAGGACTTCAGGCATTATGTCCTGGTCTATGGTTTTCAAAAATTGAAAGCTACGTGCACATCTCCTTGTCCTCTTATTTAACATGCCCACTCTTTGCACTCCCCAAGGGAGATGTTGACTTTACCTAGGAAACCCACATCTGTTCCTTGGAAATGACAGCAGCTGTCACATCACTCCTTCACACCCCCCACACTTTTTTTTTTTTTGGTAAAGCAAATGTATTTGAAAACTGGCTCCTTCCTCTTCCAACTTTCATCACCACACAGAGGACACAGAGAAGCAAATGTGCTTTGTGAGGAAGAGGACATGTGTCCCTAATGCATTCTCTACAGATACTGTATAAGGCTGCCCTTTGGAGCTTCAGCCAGGAAGGGGCTCTTAAGAAGGATCCCACTCCAGACCTTCCCTGGCTCCCCCTCCCCCAGCGAGTTTCTCTCTCCTCTAGGGACACCCTACATCCCACCGGGCTTCCATGTGCTAAAGCCCTTCCTGTATGGAAAGGAACAGGCTGCCTGCTTGCCTGCCCGGCCACCCACTCCATTGTGTCCCGGCTGAATAGGCCTACCTTCCTACACGCAGCCGGTGATGGGCCCCAAAGGGAGGAAGGGAGAGGGGGAAATATGGTAAGGCAAAGGGCCTTTCCCCTCTACAATAGCAGGATGTAAACAACAACTCTCCGTGGGAGAGAGCAGGGCGTCAGCCCAGACGGCGAAAGGAAACCAGCCGAGGCCATCCCCGCCTAAAATACCTCGCAGCGGCGCTTCTCCCTGGGGGGCTCCGCGGAACATCCCAAGACCGATGCCACCACATCTGCCCTCCGGGGACAGGCCCTCTTCAGTAGGTCCTCTTCAGAAGGACGAGGCCCGCTCGGTCCCCCTCGCGTTCCTCTTCTTCCTGCTCCCGTGGATGGGCTCCGGAGTCATTTCCAGCAGAGCGCAGCCTCGCCAGCTCCCTGCCATCGGTCCTGCAGCGCGGGGCAGCGGCTTTGTTCCCACTCTCTCCCCGCCCGGTTCCTCTTTTTATGCGCTTCCTGAAAGGTAGCAGCGAGTAGCCCAAGACGGCCGCGGAACCACGCCGTGGAAAACATACGCGCGCGCACACCCCACACAATTCTAGCCCGAGACTACCGGAGAGAAGCCTCTGCTCAAGCCCGGGCGGGTGAGAACAAGTTCCCGCCGTACAAGGCTCCGGGATGAGGGAGGGAATCCTCGCCGCAGGACAGCAGCGCCTTGTCCGACAGAGGCAGCGCGGCAGCCGGTTCCCCCGCCCTCCGCTGGAGGAAGGACCCGCTGGGAGAGGGGCTTGATTGAGCGCTCGCGCCACACGGGAGCTAACCGCAGTCTTCCCCAACCTGGCGCCCTTCGGGCGTGGCCAGCCCAGAGGTCCCATGATCCACAGTTGGCGTGGCTGGGCGAGCTGTTACTATTTATCCCAGCTTTCCTCCAGGAGCTCAAGGCGACATATACATTATACATATACTTTTCATTTTTTCCCGCAACCTGACAACCCTGTGGAGTTGGCTGGGCTGAGAGAGTATGCCTCGCCCAAAGTCACCCACGGCCGAGGGTGGATTTGAACCTGGGTCTTCCCAGTCCTAATCCAAAAATTTAAACAATTTCCGATGGGGAAAGGCAGAGTTTCCTCCATTTGAGGCAGCCCAGACCGCTTTGCTTACACATCTCTCTAGCGGACTAACGCTTTTATTTACTTACCCCGCAATTTGAATCTATACATTACATTAAAATCTTTATTGCGATAGTTTGTGAAGCAGTTGTGGTGAAAGTCTTGCGGCATCTTAGGGACTTACATGCCCGAAAGTTTGTTTTGTGAGCAGCAACAATTTTGTGAACGGCTATACTGTTAATGCTGTGACTGTCATTGTCCAAGCATGCAGGGCTACTTTTGAATTCTCTTTGACCTCCCTGTTTACCATTTCCCACCCCACCCACGTGTATATATAATTCAGGATTACATTTTGTGCATCTCAGCAATTGGGCCATCATCCAAGAAAGTTTCTAATAAACCCCTGAGTCTTAAAGGTGGCACCACAAGACTCCTTTGTGGTAAGTAATGGTGTTTGCACTCCTAAAAGCTTGGAAGGCAGACCAGTTTTATACACAAGGAACCTGAACTGGAGAGATGGCCATCTCAAATGCCATTCAATAATTGTGGCTGTCTCCCCATCTCCCAACATCAACATCAGCCAAAAAAATAGCCAAAACCAATCCACTCAAATGCTATCATTCCCTCAGAGTTACTGTATATTTTCTAGCTGCAGAAGAGTGAGCATGCCCTTTACAAAGTGGAAGTGCTAAGGGACAAAGACATCTTTAGCTCTGTTTTTTTTTAAAATTAATACATAACTTTGGGGAAGGGAGAAATGGATGATGATATGGCAAAAGCAGAAAAGGCATTCACCCTTTATTTACCATGGCCCCAAACAAATTTTTAATTTTGAGGAACCCATCACAGTAACGCAACATCTATGCTGGAACACTGTAAGCATCCTCTGTGCAGGTTATCTCTGAAAAATGGCCAAAAAATTTCAACTGTTGCAAAATGCAGCAACTAGAATGCGAATAGGAACTAGTTTTACTCATCATATCACATCAGTTTTGCAATACAGCATTTTGGTTGGCTTACAATTTCTTTCTGAACTAAGTGTTGCTTGCTCTTTCTTTTCTTTTCAGATGCTTTATTCCACCCCCCCCCCCCCAACTTTTAATGCCTAACATTGTTAGGAACTTAATTGGGATACATGAAAGGCTGCCTTCAGTCACATAAATTGATCAAATAAATAAATAAATAAATAATATGTACACTGCTTGTACATTTCACTTTTCTCAGAGGGGCCCTTGTTCTGTGTCTTAACAACAGTTTTTCAGAGTAACATCAGGTTATGGGATTTTTGTCTCCAAACAATTCCTTATTTAGATGAATCAATTTATTTCTATGTTATTTCTGTTTGTCACCATTGCTACCCATTGGTTTGGTTTATGGTTATTTTATGATGGACTGTTTTACTGATTTTTGTTGCCTTTGGAATAGGCTCTTCTTTGAGAGTTCTGTACTGGACTCAGAGATGGGAAGTATACATTAAGTGAAGCTTAAAAGGATCCTCTGTGCTATAGATTTTCTGGCTTTATCTTGCAACCTCCACTTGATAGGCATAACTTAAAGTGAAAGATCTAATAGGTTGTGGCCCCTCTAGTGCTTCCTAAAAATTTCATAGGAAGTTAGGTATATAGAAGAAAAATAGCATGTGTAGGAATCATGTGACTTACCAAAAGTTCCATGAGGAATTGAAAGTATCTCGGTAAGTGACCAGGAAAAACTCAAGGAGACGTGATGGGAGGGAGGAATAGCCACCTCCGGATAACCTAATCTGAATGTCAAACCACAGGATTTTATATCCTGCATGTTCTTCCAATGCTAGTGGGGAAAGAAAAACACGTATTTTCATACCCAGAAAGTGTTCAGGGCTTTTACAGCCCTTCTTCGTCATTCATCTGCATAAACAAAACTGTCAGCAATAAGACCAGCTGATAATCAGGCAATCTTTTGAGATCATACTTATTTTATCTCTGGAATCCCCAGGCATAGGATTCACGTATGTAAAACTTGAAAATGCTATCCTTTTTTCTGTGTTCCTGAATGCTATATACAAAAACCCCAAAGACCCTTGTCAAACATTTTCTGCCAAATGAATCCCCCACCCCACCCAAAAAAATCAATCCAAGTTCTCTAGGTTTCTGGTAGGCACAGAGTAGGATATGAAGAAGAAACAGTTTAAAATGGCAACAAAAGGAGCATAATCAAAATTATTTTTCTGACCTTCCCACCATAATATACAGCCATCATGTCAATAATATCCAAAATATGTAAGAGTGAATAATCTGGGTGTTCCCAAAGTTAAACTATAGTTACACCAAATCTTAAATTCAAATCTCTCCTGGGCATCAACAGGAAGGATAGTGGGGAGCAAATTACAAAATGTATGTGAAGATGTCATCATATAAATGTGATGATTTATATACTTGTATCAGAAATAGTGCAAGTATGTAATGGCAGCGTATACAGTATGTGATGATGTCACCATACATGTGCATTTTTATGGCATCATAGCAGTTTGCTAAGGATACCCCTGATCAGATAGAAAGAGTAACTTCTGTAATATGCTACAATGGCTACTGGAGCACAAGACTCTTTCAAGCTTGGCACCTCCTGGCAGTTACATCTAATGTGTTTTTTAAAAAAGCTATTGACAGGATGTAATACAACAGAATTTGAGACTCTTACATCAAACTCTCCAGAGATGTGATAGTCACGAAATGGTATCACACGGGCCCATTTTTTAATCTGACATGCTCAAATATTGTTCCTCATTCCAATTATATTGCAATGGTCTCCATTGTATCTTCCTGTCTCTCAAGGATATTTCCACAGGAGGAGGAAGAGCAGGAGCCAGGGCAATGGTCAGATAAGAGATATCTCAGTTCACAGAAGGAATGAGGGCATGGAAAGCATCTCAGAAGGGACCCTCCCTTGTTCCCTGGAAAGTAAAGGCAAGGGAGGAGGGATGTGCCTTCAGAGTTGCACGATTCTGTTACTGTAACCTTACAATAAAGGTAGTGTTAGTACTCATGGTTGGTGCTTCTTGTCTGGACTACCTTGAAGGGCTGACATATATATAGTAGCTGGGTTTGCAGAACATTCTAGTGCAAGGTTAAGTGGAATTGTGTAGCCTGGAGTTTAAGGCATTTGGGGAACTCTTTGTATCTTGTGTGAACCAAGCCATCATATAATTTATTTGTACAAATGAAGCCATCATATGGTCTGTTTTATTGGATATAGCATGTTATGTGAACACAATAATCATGTTTTGTTAATGTGGTTTACATGTTCTATGAACCCAGCCATTTTGCATTCAAAAATGGGTAAGGAACTGCAGTGCCTACCTCACAAACAAAGCTTTGAGCACTTTAAATAATATATCCAAACCTCTAATGGCATTACGGTAAGTCAGAAGGATGGAGAGCAAGATTCTGCCAAGTATGGCACCTCATGCTAATAATATCCTTAATTAAAAAATAATAATAAGAGAGTACACATACCCCAGACTGAGCTTCAGGTCACTCCACCGAACCTGAAAAAAATGTGGCCTCTATATGATGTGACAGCTTTGCTTCTAGTCCAACGTTCATTTGTAAGACATTTTTAGACATGGCACTCCCATGTCAGTTTTACCAAAAGGCAAAGAAAACAGTATCAGGCTGGAAGTGTGCAGTTGTGCATCCTGTAAGACATTTTGGGATACTCCATACTCCAAACAAAGCTATATGGGAACGTTCTACTAATGCGTCAGCTTGGCTCTTTGGGCATAAAATGATGTTAACTAGGAAGGAATATGTTATGATCTCACTCTTCGTAGGTGTTAAAGTGCACTCTTATAAATGAATCGTAGAGCAGGATTTCCATTTCTAACTATAGCAACTTAATAGTTATACATTGTAAGCACTCTGAAATGTTTTGAAGTACCCCACATTTTCCCAGCAGTTATTGATATGGAAACTGCAATTCCAGGTTTCTCCTAGAGAATGGGAAAAGGTTAAATATTGGGGCGGCTCAGAAGAACATTGGCTGAGGCCATGTAGTTATTCACTGTACATGGGGAAGTGGTGAATACAAAATGCCCATGGCTGAATTGACACTACTATGATGATTAGAACAGAATGCTTCTGCCTTTATTAAATCTGACATGTTCAGCTTTTGACCTATTTAACTACTATTTTATTATTGTTTATCTGTAATCTGCTTCAATTCTTTTTAAAGATTAGATATCTATATCAGCCTAAAATATTTGAACTTGGAGACTTTAAGATGGATCAGTTCAACACAGTGCTAAAAGCAGAAGTCCTAGCAATTATGTTTTGGAGAGGCATCCTGTGGGACACTTTGCTGTTCTCAGTTTTCTGTGTAGACATCATAGAACCGTGATCATTCCTGAGAAAATGCATTGTTTTCTAATCCAGCACTTTCTCAAGCCTGCTTTCAAACAACCTCATTTAGGCTCCATGGGATTTGCAAATAACTGTGGGCTGCAATTACCTTATTACAGGTAATGTAATGTGACAGTATATATAACAGAATCCAAGTCAGCTAGCCCAGACAATCAAGTCGGTAGGCATATATTTCAGAACGGTTCATATCATTTCACCTAGCCAATCTGTAGATTTTTGTATCAATCCTTCCCCATCAACGTAGCACGAAGTTACAACCAGTGTTTAAAATGTAGTAGCCAGATTGTTCCTTTGCTCAGTTATATACCTTCAAATGCTATGTGGAGGAAGCAGTGCTCACCAGCTGGGAAGAGAAGGCACAGCCATATGCAGGGTGAGAGAGCATACTACTAAGCAAAGGGCAACTAACTGAATGAAGAGGTGGAATTGGCAGGAAGAGAGCACAACAGAGATGTGCACCATGTGTTGGTTCCTGCATGTGTTCAATCTCTTAAAGAAAGCATCCAGCCAAAGGAAGAAGGAAGCATTAGCAAGTGGAAACCATCTGCCAGAGTAGAAGATGAAAAACATGGGGGCGACTACCTCAAATTATTCAGCAAACAAAACTGTCTGCAAGTGGGTTTAGAAAAGCTTCCTGACAGAACTGCATTGGCCCTACCACGAGGCAGGGTGAGGGAGTTACCTCACACAACAGATGAAGGCAAGTGTAAATGGGGCAGCCGAAGCAGCCACCTGGCCTTTCAGCTCTCTTGAAGGTCAGAACTACGTGTTCCACGTGGGCTGCTCTGCATCTGGTTTAACTAGCCTGGCTCTCTCAGTGTTGAAGTAAGAGAACACCGTCTTGTGCGTTGTGTCAGGCAGTGTGATATACTGGGGTGGTTCTCCTGCATATACTGTTGGGCAGGACAGTGCTTTGGAATCAAATGTTAAAAGATGCTTCAAGTGTGCAGGGTCATGAATGTAGCACCTCTCTGACACTCATTAAAGCAGCTGTGTCTTTTCCTGGGATTGCACAGCTGCAGCTACAATACCTGACTCCACACACTCCAAAAATATTTTTGCTTTCAAATCCAAACTGCTGCACCCTAACATATCCTATTATATGGTACTTTCCTCCACTTGACATCAGTCACTCATGCACAGCAAGAGTTCACCTTACTCATAGACAGAACTTCAAAATAAATTATAGTGAGCGCTAGTGCACTCAAACTAACAAGATTGGTAATACTGTATATATTTCTATTGTACGTCAAGCTCTTCTTCATGTTACACAAAACCTATTAAGAGTGGGCAGAAGAGGCACTGCACTGGAAACTGAGGCTGTCAGATCCTGTCAAAAGTCCCAGGAGCTTTCCCCACTTCCCTTTGTTTGAGTCTGAGGTAGTATATACTTTCCCTAAGTTGCCAAATTCCCTAGACCCATGTCCTGTTGGAACTCTGGTAAGCTGAGCCACCTTTAGCAAAGCTCAGGCATTGAGAACACTTCCATATCTGCAGCAATGTCCACCTAATATTTTGACACTGTGATTTTCTTTCGGTTGTACCTATTTTTCCCCCTCCCCAAAAGGTAAATCTCACTGTTTGGAAAGCACCAGTAAATACCAGCTGGGGATGGGATGGGGCTGTGGAGCTGTGTTGTCCATGAAAAGGTAATGAAATAACTATATCCATGAAGGCTAGTTTGTGAATGCTTCCCCCCCCCCTTTAAGATAAGATAAAATACAGTGTCTCCCAAACAACAGCAGGCACAAATTGGCAGGAACAAAAGTGATTTGATTATGCTGTTCTAGGAAGCCTGATTAAAATGATTTAAAGGGCTGGTAGATAGGATTCAGAGGGAAGGCTGAGCTAGAAAAAGCTGTTAATCAACTCACTACCCATAAAGCATCTATCCTGTCTCCACTTGGCTACCCATCTGGGACCCGGACAATGTGCTTCTGCAGCTCATCTCTCAGCACATAAATATAATGGCAGAAACTTCACTGTGGTCAAAATGGCACTTAGCATGGGCACAAAGAGTGCATACAGGGCAACAGCAGAGGTAGTTCACAGCAGAAGCCCCACATCCTGACCATACCAAGTCTTTATCTGTTTGGAAGAATTTTTTTTTTAAAAAAATACTATGCTAAACCAATCAATAACAGAAAAGTACGGATGCATACAACAGCATCAACACAACCTTACAATTGGTAAGCATAGCAACAAAAAGAAAAGGCTTGCTTGTAGTCTTTCAGTTTTATTTCTTGGTCATAGGCTGTTGTTAATACCCCAGCTTCAGAGAATTTAAAAATCTATAAGCCACAGAATATTGATTAGGGTAGAAAGAAAGCACAGTGTGGTAGCAAATAATATCCAGAATGAGAGAGGAAGTGCATTGTGGTTTGTAAAGATATTTTCTTCCAATTTGATACAGTTGGCAGCGATTTTTGAGTTTGGAGTATGAGTTTTATTTTGATTTGGTTTTGGAGAGTGGAAGACTTTTTGCCTAATTTTCAGAAATTTTATCTGACTAAACTTGTGATCTTGCTTGTAAATTAAGATGGCATTTTCCCATTCTCAAAAAAGAAGAAATGCATTGGCAAAATAAAAAATAGATCAAAAGAAAGCATACATTTTCCGTATATAAAATATGCATGTGCTAATTTAGCTGCAAAATTAGAAATAATTATAATTCATATTAGATTTTAATGCCATTTTATTTTCCAGATGGTAGCTGCTACAACTTCAAGACCTCCATTTTCTGCTCATTTTCTGTTTGTTTTTAAACAGAAATTGCATTGGATGTCCTTTCAATAGTGAATTCCTTCAAATAGGAGAGAGAGCCATCTTATTGTGCTTTGTGATTTTAAAAATAGTTATATCACATTGTAAATTGATTTAGCTTCAGTTACCCAGCTTAAAAGTATCTCACAGCAGTGCAGATCACAAATCTCGACTGATATCACACAGTTCCTTCCCTTCCATGTGCTCATGTGTGACAGGGTCAGGACATAGGATCTCCATAATCACAGCTTTCTCTGTACTTAAGGGGGACCTTCACAGCAAATTACTGTCAGTTAAACTGAATTTGTAAAATTAGATTATAAGTAATGTCTCATTTCATCCCACAATATTTCATTTTGTTCCTTAATAAATGTCTTAATTGTTTTGTTCCTTCTATGTTGCAGTCCTAAGTAAGAAGTAAATCTCACTGAACTCAAGAAAATATATTCAGGATCATATTGTAACATAGCTGCATGGTTAACAGATGCTAAAATGAAGTAGCAAGCTGTCTGCACTGGAAGACACAAGCTCTGGAGAATAACTGAATCCTAAACATTTCCATAAGTCTGGAAATAGAATTGGACTCAGCAAGGATGGATTCCAGATGGCTCAGGGAGGGCTTGTTGCCAGTTTGAGAAACTGAGGCAGCGTTGGTGGTAGAGTTGCTGGAGTCCAAAGAACACAAATGGGACTCTGTTGCTATGCAGGTTTTGGGGAGCTAAGGAGCTGCTCTGGTTGCACAAGTAATCTTTCTAGCATGTAAATAAAACTAATGTGGGGATGTGTTGAGAGAGGTAAGTGTTGTCTTTGTGCTCTTTCAGGAATGAAACAAGGACTCTCATTGGTTCCTAACAGCCAAAGTGTTAGAGGGAGTTTTACAAATCATGTAATTAAAGACCAGCCTGATGTAGGAAATGTAGAGACAAAGCAGTGCTTGTAGCAAATAGCTATTCAATCTTTGCTTGAAAACTTCTAGCAAGGGAGAACCCACTACCTCCAAGAAACTGGTTCTATGATTGAGCTGCTCTTGCCATCAATATGTGCAGCCTCTTGTAGATGTAATCGTGTCTTCTGGAGCTGCAGCAAATAAGTCATTGCCCTCTTTTATATGATGGATTTGGGTCCTATTTTGAGTGCTGAACATGTAGTTGAAAATTTGAAGAGAAACAATATTCTTGCTGTTTCCTGACCTGTCACTAAATCTAACCATCATCATCATCATCATCATCATCATCATCATCATCATCATCATCATCCCACTACCTTGACGTGGTTGTGAGGCACTACCTTGACATGGTTGTGGAGCTTGCATGCTCTGGGGAGGATGAGAGCTATGCCAGAGGTTCGGCCGTACTGGACAAGTCTCATCAGAGGAGCCAGACGAAGAGCGTCTCTCCCATAAACAATATGGTGAGATGTAATTTACAGAAACCCATACCAGATCGGTTGTTGCCTGGGTCAACAAGGACTGCACTAGGTTTTCTAATTCCTGGACATCTGGTGACAAGTGGGCTACAGGACTCAGGACTGTTGGCTGAGCAACCAGGGCCAGCAGTTGCAGAATTACTGGAAGAAAAGTTGTTTACCCGTCACAAATATACAAAGACTGAAAACAAAGAAATAATGAACTGCTATTACAAATCAAGTCCAACAAGAAGAAGATAACTGAAAATGCACCAATTCTGGAAAGAACAACATCCAAAATCAGAAATAACAGAACAGAGGCTAGCAGATCAATGTCAATTTATAACATGAAATAAAGTATTCAGAGAAGTAGAATTGGAAGAACTGCAAAGATCTACTGAGAGCAAAGAAATCGAAGCCTTGTCAGAAGTAGCTCAGACAGTAGAGACTTCTCCTCAGAAAGAACAAAGCCCTTTAACTAAAAAGCAAAAGTAATTGGAACAAAGAAAAACTGAGCGTCTAAAACAGTACAAAAACAACAGAATAAGGTTCCCTGCATTGAAGCTTGTTACAAATAAAAAGCTAGTACAAGTATTAAAAGATGCCAATACTGCAATATCAAATATAAGCACCAGCTCACTACAAGAAACAAACCAACTGATGTACAGCACAGCTGCAGTTATAACTGATTACCTTGGATACAAAATCAACAAACAAGAAAAAAAGCCAAACAGTGCACCATCAAAATGGAAGATCAGGTTGGAAAATAAGACCAGCATGCTAAGATCAGATGCAAGCAAGCTAGAACAGATGAAAGAAAAGAAACTGAAGAACAAAAACACCAAAGAATACCTGATAAAAAAATATCACCTAGAGGCAAGGAAGATCAAGGAAGCACTGGAAATAATAAAGCAGCAAATAACAGCCATAGCCAAAAAGATCAGCAGAAACAAAGCTTGAATTGCACACTACAGGCAGAATCTCCAGTTTCAGTCAAATCAGAAACATTTCTACCAATCCATCCATGGAGAGACTGCAATGAACCAGTCAACACCTGACAAAGAAGAAACAGTGCAGTTCTAAGCTCAGCTTTGGGACAACCCAAAGAAATACAACAAGAATGCAGCTTGGATAAAGGAGATAGATAAGAATAAAAAAGAAGCTGAAATGAAAGAACTTGTAATAACAGCAAAAACGGTGGAGAAAAGGGCAACGAAGATCAAAAATTGATCAGCACCAGGTGAAGATGAACTGCATGGTTTTTGGTTGAAACATCTGACTGCTCTGCACCCACTCATTGCCAAGCAGTTTAACAACATACTGGAAGGAGGTAAAATTGAAGATTGGTTAACATCTGGCAAAATCTACCTGACAATGAAAGATCCAGCAAAAGGGGCAGCACCAGGCAACTACAGGCCAATTACCTGCTTACCAACAACTTTCAAATTGCTAGCTGGTGTTGTAGCTGATGCAATCCAACAGCATCTAGTTGAAAACAAGCTCTTTCTATCTGAGTGGAAAGGAAACTGCCCAAACAGCAGAGGGACAAGAGATCAGCTCCTAACTGACAAGATGATTTTGGAAAACTGCAAGAGAAGGATAACTAACTTGAATGTAGCTTGGGTTGATTACAAGAAGGCATTTAACTCCCTGCCACATGAACTGGATAATCAAGTGCCTAGAAATAATAGGAGTCAGTAAAACATCAGACGCTTTGTGCAAAGATCAATGGCACAATGGAAGACACAGTTGCTGGTCAATGGTCATAGCCTGGGAGAGGTTAACATCAAGAGAGGAATCTTTCAAGGGGACTCACTATCACCACTACTGTTTGAAATTGCAATGATTCCTTTGTCAACAATACCGAACAAGTCAGGCCATGGTTATCAAATGTCAAAAACATCTGCCAGGCTATCCTACCTCCTTTATGTGGACAATATGAAGCTGTATGGAAAAACACCATCTGAAATGGAATCACTGCTCAACACTGTCCAAATATACAGCCAAGATATTGCAATGGAGTTTGGACTGGACAAATGTGCCACCCTTACGATCAAGATGGGAAAAATAGTGAAAACTGAAGGAATCAAGATGCCCTATGGAAATAACATCAAGAGTCTGGATGAAGAAGATCACTACAAATACCTGGGCATCCTTCAGGCTGACAACATCAAGTACACTGAAGTCAAGAAGAAGATTAGTAGTGAATACATGAGAGGAATGAAGACGATCTTAAAGTCCAAACTCAGTGGAGGAAATACCATCAAGGCAATTAACACCTGGGCAATTCCAGACATTAGATATACAGCTGAACTAGTGGACTGGATTCAAGCTGAACTAAAAGCCTGGATAGGAAGACCAGAAAAATAATGACAGTGAATCATGCCCTTCATCCATGCAGTGACGTTGATAGACTCTACTTACCAAGGAGCATAGGTGGGAGTGGAATGTTGCAAGCACACCAGACAGTTGAAGAAGAAAAAAGGGCTTTGGAAGAATATCTGAAGGACGGTGAAGAAGTTGCACCGAAGCTAGTACACCATGAAGGCTTACTGAATACCAAAGAGACCAAACTGCCCTATAAGAAAGACCAAATGAAGAAGAGAAAAGGAACATGGCAAAGCAAAGTATTATATGGCCAGTACACAAAAGAACTAGCATGCAAAGCAGATAACAACAAGCAATGGCTAAGAGCAGGAAAATTGAAGAAAGAGACAGAGGGGCTAATTCTGGCTGCACAAGACTAAGCCTTAAGAACAAATGCATACAAAGCCAGAATTGAGAAGACAGCAACAGACAGCAAATGCCACCTCTGCAGAGAAGCTGAAGAAACAGTGGACCACCTAGTTAGCTGCTGCAAGATGATCGCACAGACTAACTACAAACAGTGGCATGACAAAGTAGCAACAATGGTGCATTGGAATATCTGCAAGAAATACCATTTGCCTGCAAGCAAGAATTGGTGGGACCACAAAACAGACAAAGTATAGAAAATGAAGAAGCTAAAGTGCTCTGGAACTTTAGAATTCAAACAGACAAGCACCTGCCACACAAGACTTAACAACTGTTGATAAGACAAAGAAGTCTGGATAGTGGACATTGCAATACCTGGAGACAGCAGAATAGAAGAGAAAGAACTGGAGAAAATCACAAAATACAAAGACCTGCAAATAGAAATAGAATAACTGTGGAAAAAGAAAGCAAAGATAGTACCAATAGTAATAGGCACCTTAGGTGCAATCCCAAAACATCCGGAGCACCACTTGAAGACCATCGGCACTGACAAAGTCACCATCAATCAATTGTAAAAGGCAGCTTTACTTGGAACAGCTTATATCCTGCGACGATACCTCTAATGCCATCAAACAACATCTGCCTATCCCAGGTTCTTGGGAAGGACTCAATAGGTAGATAAAAATGCCAAATCCAGTCTAAACATCTGGCTGACTATGTGACCAACAATAATAATAGGATATTGCCAAGGATGCTTCCAACCACACAGCTCTTAGCATTTCCCCATTTTATATCACCCATTCTGCCCATAAGGCACTTAAGGTTATAAAGAGTGACTGCTTCTGGCTATGATTATTCAGTGATCTGGGAAAGGCACTGTGCATTGGCCCAGAATATATTCTTCTGTTTATTTCTACTTCATATTCTTCAGAGCTCAGGGCCAAACCACGTTTTACATGTAGTAATTTTTCCCTGCTGTTTTTATTTTTATTTTAAATGAAAGCAGCCTTCTGAGACTACAAATTTAACACTTTTTCTTCCAGGCGATTAAACCCCTCTTCTAGGTACAAGAAGGTAGAAGGGGAGGTTTTGAGTGGACCAAAGTGCAGAAACTGTCCTATCTCATCACTTTTATTTCTCCTTGTGAATGGTATGCATGTGAGTGCTTAACTCAAAAGCAAGTTTCAAGCAACTGATGTTCAGGAACAATTTCAGAGTTAGCTCTGAAAGATGGTATAATGACCTGGAAAGCCTTGGATCAAAGGAAAGGGAAAGAAAAAATAGGATAGGATAGGATAGGATAGGATAGGATAGGATAGGATAGGATAGGGAGGAAAGAAAGAAAGAAAGAAAGAAAGAAAGAAAGAAAGAAAGAAAGAAAGAAAGAAAAAGAAAGAGAAAGAAAGAAAGAAAGAGGGAGGGAGGGAGGGAGGGAGGGAGGGAGGGAAGGAAGGAAGGAAGGAAGGAAGGAAGGAAGGAAGGAAGGAAGGAAGGAAGGAAGGAAAAGGATGGCGAAGGGAACAGAAAGGGAGGGAAGAAAGACAAAGGGAATAAAGCATAGGAAAAGATAGGACAGGGCAAAAAAAAAAAAGGAAAGGGAAAAGAAAAGAAAGGGAAGATAGGAAAAGGAAAAGGACTCAGGGAAAAAACGGAGAAGAAAATGATGAGTATAAATGCCAAGGAAAGAGGAATAGAAAGTAAATAGGAGTTTGGTTCTAAAAAACACTGTGTTAAAAAAGAAAAAAAAGGCAGAGAAATTAAAGAGAGATGAAGAATGGGTTGTAAAAGAATAACATCAGGTAGAGTGAGAACTGCCCTAGGCAGTGATTTTGCATGTCACAGAATAAATGATTGATTATGAATTATTATTATTATTATTATTGAGTTTTTCTGGCATAATAAAAAGTAATTTCATTAGCCTAGAACACGATGTGCCTTGGCTTAGGGGAAGGAAAGCCTACCTCAGACCGACCGACCCTAAGTATGACAGAAGTTCATAAAAGAATAAGGAAAGAGTTTAAGCCCTATACCTTGAAGGAACACATGCGATGAAAGGGAGAGAAATCTGCTTCTGCTGACTTGCGAAGTTTGTGGGCTCAGTTTTTATATTGCCAGGAGAGACTTAGTGGTTTGATTTGACCATGTAACCTTATTCACATGGATCACATCCTTTTTACAGGGTTATTCATTTATTTCAGTTATTAGTTGCCAAGTCCTCATAAGACAGCTTTCACTTATGAATATAAAATCACAATAATTAACAAATCAGCAAAAAGCATCAAAACATTATGTAAGAGGCAGGGCAGATGTAGCTGTAAAAGTTACAAGAATAATAAAATAATAAAGTGGCAGCAGAACAGCAAACATCCTACTCCAAAAATGACATGAAACAGATGAAATAACTCAGGTTAACGGCCCAGTCCTACGATTTCTATTAAAATGTAAAATCATGTGAATTCAGTTAGGCTTTATGTGTAGAATTGCAGCTTGTTTCAACCTTGATTATGCACCTTGACTGTGATACTGGTTTCCCAATATTTTATTGCATGGCTTAGCTTTTCAAAACTGTTGGACCAGCTCCAACCTGGTATCCACTAGATACATTGGACCACCTCATATGATTCTCAGTTCAAGGCCATGCTGGCTAGAAATCATGGGGATTGTAAACCAAGAGATTTGCAAAGTTTGCAGTTGCAAAAGACTGTTATATGACATTACCTCATTGTCTTTCCTGGACCCCACTGATGTGCTGACCACCACTGTATGAAGAAAATCCACCAAGAAAACAAGAGGTCACTTCATTAAATTTGCTCTTGCTGTCTAACGTGTCTAATTTTAGATCAACCTCTAAGGCAGAATAATGAAAAGTAAGAGGTCAGGCCTCACCATAATTGAATCTCAGTTCAACTTTCTTTAGCTTTATGAGGTCCATCCAGTGGGGCCCCTACTCTATACTTCTACTTTTGTAATGTGCAAATAAATGACAGTCCTGAATTATATAAGAAAAAAGGGCCACGAGAAAGCGCTTGTTTCCAAGAATGGCATATAGTTTTAAAAATGTATTATAATAAAGTAACATGGTGTTGGATTGAGAAGCCTTAGTCAGGATTCATTTTCTAACTACCTTGCCCAAACCCCAAAGAAAATCACTTCTGGAATCAAGTACACAAACATGAAACCTCCTTTGTTCCAAACCCAGCAGTTTCTGCAAAGGTTGATGCCAATAAACCTTGTAAATCTAGTGTCATTAAGAGCTTTGGCTTGGGAAGTGCTAAATATAACCTGTACATTCAACCCACACTCCACCCGCCTGAGACACCTCCACACACCACAGTCTGTCTATTTCTGGAAGAAACATTTATTTCTACCAACTTTATGTATCAAGGGTGTTCTTTTTAAAGCCTTTATGTAAAAAGAAAAGGCAGAATAGCTACACTGGTTATTCTGCCAGATTATGGAAGGCTGGGCAAAGGGCTGTCTGTCTGGAAGTACCCTTAGACAATTAGCATGCTAGGCATGAAATCTGTGGGCCCTGGGAGGCTGCAGAAAATGTGTTCTTTCCAGAGTTGTACATAGATACTTCTGAGCGTAGTCATCTCTTTGGGGGAGCCATTCAAATCATTTTGTTTAAATCATGAGCTGCAAAGAGGTCACTTTCATGTTATTAGAGTTGTAGCTAAGAATGTTCTGACGGCCTCTGATTAAAATAGCATTATGCCTTAAATTCATTATGCCTATGATTTGTTTTCCATCCTAGCCTCACCCCCTTCTCTGCACTGTCTGATGAAAATAATGTTGTTTTGCCATACAGTGCTATTGTAAGAATGACTACACTAATGGATGTGAAGTGTTTGAACGATTGAAATGTAGTTTAAGGATACTGAATATTGTTATTTTAAAGGGAAAAAGAGACTGTATACTGTGTGTAGTAACTGTATGTAGCTAAGTAATTGTTGAAGAGCAAAAACAAAGACTAAATGTGGTCCACAAAACTTTCCCATTCTCTATGCATCAGGATTCATGGCCTCAATCCACCTGACCCCTGCTGTATCTTAGCAACTGAATTCCAAGTAGATCAGTATTGTCCAAACTTGGCCACTTTAAGATGAGTGGACTTCAAGTCAGCATGGCTGGCTGGAGAATTCTGGGAGTTGAAGTCCACTCATCTTAAAGTGGCCAAGTTTGGACAACACTGAAGTAGATACACTGACTAAAGGTTTTTGATCCCCTGTTATAAAAACACTACAGTCTTTTGGGTTGCACCATATTAGTTTTCCTTTGATTTAGTTATTTTTCGCTAGATTCTTTTAACTAAGGAATAATTTTAAAAGCAGGGAGTCTGGAGAGCACAGGCAGTCCTTACTTAATGACCCTAACTGGACCAGAATTTCCATCACTAAGTGAAGTGGTTG
Source organism: Liasis olivaceus (assembly GCA_030867105.1). Lineage (NCBI taxonomy): Eukaryota > Metazoa > Chordata > Lepidosauria > Squamata > Pythonidae > Liasis > Liasis olivaceus. The sequence continues at coordinate 70,625,399 of CM061349.1, forward strand.
TTAGGTGAAATATCACATGGCCTAACCACTTAGTGACAGCAGTTCCGGTAGTCCCAGTTGCGGTTGTTAGTCAGGACGTCACGCTTCTCCTGCCCTGCCGCTCTTGCCTCTGCTTCAACTCCCCCCACCTGCTTATCTCCCCCCACCTCTGCCCTTTTGGCCGCCCTGCACTCCACCACCCCTGCCGCCCCAGCTGACCTTCACCATCTTCTTCCTCCCACTGCTGATGAGACCTGCCTGGCCTGGCCCTTCATCAGGTAGCTGCTGGCCACGCGAGGCCTTCCCGAGGCTGCCAAGAGGCCATGCACAGCCAGCAGCTGCCTTGGCTGGGCACGCCTTTTCAGCAGCAGGAGGAAGAAGATGGAGAAGGTCAGTGGGGATGGCAGGGGCAGTGGGGGTGCAGGGCAATGAGGGCAACGGGGGCAGCAGGGGCAGTGGAAGGCAGGACAACTGAAAGGGCAGAGATGGGGGGAGATGGGGGGAATGGAAGTGCACGCTGCAGTCGTAAATGGGCTGCCAAGTGCCTGAATTTTGATCACGTGACCATGGGGGCACTGCAATAGCTGTAACTTTGGGGACCAGGCGTGACTACCATTCATTCAGTGCTGTCTTAACTTTGAACAGTCACTGAATGAATGATAGTTAAACAAGTACTACCTGTATATGGGAATATCTATAGTTATACTTGTGCCTATGAACATATTGGGGACCTCAGATGAATATATTCTGATCTAACAGGTAGCTTCCATGTTTAACAAATGCTGTTAAACATGGAAGATAAGAAACTATCTCAGCGGTTGCATTCTTATAGCACATAGAACTACACCCTAGCCAATCATATTTAGTGGGTTCTGGAAACCCAGTTTGTGTGATTAATCTGTGATGTAGAATCCAGAAAATTAAGTAAGTTAACTATGGGTATGAACAGTGCACTGAAATGGTTAGGTATATGGACATAACCAACCCATTTTAAAATATCCATGCAAAAATGGTATTGTGAGGCTTCTAGCTTTATTTTATGTTTGTAGTGGAGTATAGAGATAGCCTTGAAGAAAATAAATGACAACCACTGGGAAAACATGAACTTAGCCTGGGAAAATAGAAAGTTGTGAGAAAGAAACTCAAGATTGCCTCTTCTTGACTATCTTTGGCATAAAGGAGGGAAGGAGAAATGCTGTCAGGCTTTCAAGATTCTGTTATTTTAGCGTATATCAATAAAGCAGAGCTCCAGCATTTCTTGCGGGGTCTGTTTCCCATTTTGATTTGCCTATTTCTACATTCATGAATCAAGACAGACTGATGTCTATGTAAATCTGATATTCCACCATTCTTCCTCTAGCCAAATTCTCCCACTTGTAGTATTTGTGAAAAATCCATTCCTTGATCTAAGAATTTCAAAATGCTTTGAATTAATCATAGAATAATCCAACCCAGAACTGAGAGGAGACTAAAGTAGAATGGATATCCTTCCAACTTTTACAATGAACAGCCTGACTGAAGGGTTATCTAGTCCAATCCTTGCTTAATGATAAATTGAGGGGCCTTGAAGTTGCTTATTAAGATGTAACAACTATATTGGAGAAAGAGCAAGTCTATGATCACCTGGTCACAGCCACTGCCATAGCAGCATGCTAATTGCATTTTATTATTATATTTCTATGTAAATTAGAGTAATTATTTCTAAATTAGTATCTCAGACATTAATGTAAGTCTTCCCCCACCTAAAATGTGTATAACTTAGCCTTGCAAAGTAGTCCAGACAGGAAGCACGCCCAGATGATCTAACTCTACTTTATTGTAAGGTTATATTAACAGAATCTTGCAAGTGTGAAAGTATATTTCTCTCTGATCGCCTTTACAGCTCAAGAAACTAGGGAGGGTCCCTTCTGAGACATTTGCCATGCCCACATTCCTTCTGCAGGCTAAACTGCTTCTTATCCAACGTTTCTCTGGCTGTGCCTGTTTCCCCTGTCTCCCAAGATCATTCCCACATACCATTACAGTATATGTGTGTTTATGTTCAGCTGATGAGTAAATAACTATTAGACAGGGACGACTGAGGGCATCCAAATAAGAACCAGTCAAGAATCCAGTGACTGCTCTATTCAGGGTTGGGACCTGAACAACGTACTTAGGGAGTTCTTACAGTATGCTTAGCTAGGTTGAGGTGGTTGTGGTTTCTGAATAATAGGAGTTGTTGAACTTGAAGTTTATTAATCCTTACTTCTCCTGTGATCTACATTAAGTCTAGAGAGGCTGTATGAAAAACGAAGCTGTGTTGGTTTTTTACTCCCTTTAGTCATATGGAAAGGAAGGTAAAATATGAACAGAAATGAGTCTGAATTGATTAAAATCGCCCTCACCCCCAATTTCCCATTGGGTGGTGACCAATTGTCCTTCTATGAATATTTTCATAATTTTCCTTGCCCTGGATTGGAATAATAATAATAATAATAATAATAATAATAATAATAAGCAGAGGGGTTAATTCTGGTTGCAAAAGACCAAGTCTTAAGAACAAATGCATATAAAGCCAGAATTGAGAAGACAACAACAGACAGCAAATGCAGAAGACAGAAACAGTTCATCCTAGTTAGCTGCTGCAAGAAGATCACACAGGCTGACTACGAACAGTGGCATGACAAAGTAGCAACAATGGTGCATTGGAATATCTGCAATAAATACCATTTGCCTGCAAGCAAGAACTGGTGGGACCACAAAACAGACAAAATAATATAAAATGAAGATGCTAAAGTGCTCTGAGACTTTAAACTTCAGACAGACAAGCACCTGCCACATAACACCCAAGACTTAACAACTGTTGATAAGAAAGACAGAAAAAGACTGGATAGTAGACTTTGCAATACCTGGAGACAGCAGAATAGAAGAGAAAGAACTGGAGAAAATCACAAAATACAAAGACCTGCAAATAGAAATAGAATAACTGTGGAAAAAGAAAGCAAAGACAGTACCAATAGTAATAGGCACCTTGGGTGTAATTCCAAAACATCTGGAGCACCACCTGAAGATCTTCGACATTAACAAAATCACCATCAGTCAATTGCAAAAGGCAGCTTTACTTGGAACAGCTTACATCCTGAGATGATACCTTTAACACCATCAAAAAAATCTGCCTATCCCAGGTCCTTGGGAAGGACTCAATAGGTAGATAAAAATGCCAAATCCAGTCTAAACATCTGGTTGACTGTGTGACCCACATTAATAATATGGATCAGGAAGTGCTAGCCTGCCAGGAGTGGCTGGGAGGACTGTAAATACAGCCACCTCTGTGTCTACTCACTGGGAGAAAGAATGACTGAATTGTTGGTATCTTGGGAGCAGGGCTATAGAGAGTATAACAAGTTCTCATAATGAGCTAAAATGAAGATTCCAGCATATTGTAATCTGTCCCCATTCTGCACATATTTTCTATGGAGCCTGATTTTTCTGAAAGCTACACAGGAAGTACACCAAAAGTCTAGCTTAGACCGCTCCAGGTTCAACATCCTGTCTCTCTTTCACTTTCTTCATCTGATTGTGAAGATGGTGACAAAAAATGCTGAGCTTTCCTATGTTCTGGTTTGAAAGGCTGTTGGTTCCTGTGCACTAACATACAGATTTGGTTAATAACAGATATTCTGCCATGGACCAACACACCATTGTCTTAGAGTATTATAAATGGGCTTCAGCGCCCCCACATACTGTAAGTCTTTTTTGCATTATAGAAAAAAAGTGTTTGTATCTATTCTTAATTGCTTAAGAAACAAAGTTTGAACATTTTGTCCTGACTGACAACTCAGTGAGTCACTCTCAACAGCTATCACTGCATTAATTATAACTAGAAATGGCAAGGCGTGGAGGATATCAGTGCGTGAGATGTTTTCTGGGTCATGAGCAGACACACATAAAGTCTGCTACAGATCTGGATCAGAGCAAACCAAGGATGCAGATCTGTGTGCAGAAGACTATTAAAAGAATCCTTGGCCAGAGAGGAAAAAGAAGAGGAAACCAGTGTCCAACAGTACTAATAAGGGTCTGGAACCAATTCAGGCTATAGTTTGCATTATACTGCACCTCTCTTTCAGGGGATTTTGGATAATGGTCACCAGCCAATATATCCAGAATATGTCGCCTGTGCATCTAAAGTGGCAGTGCTAGGAAAGATAAACCTACAGTACTCTCTTTTCATATTAATCTGTTAATTATAATCTGTTGCTCTGCATAGTAGTTAGGCTAGAATGCCTTTACAGCTTCAGGGTCTCAGGTAGCAATTTCCTTGTGAGCAGGATTTTATGGCATTTCATCCCTTCCTGGTTTTAAAGTATTCCCTTCTATAGAACTACATATTCATAAAAGGTTCTTTCAGGCTGCTATCTCACTGAGGGCTAGTGACCAGGGAATCTTCCTCAGATTTCTATGGAGGACCACAGCTCCCTCATTCTTCTGCTGGTGTTAGAGAGCACAAACATCTTAAACTAGTGCATAGGGTGGCAATTCTTTTACTGGCATCAATACAGACATGCGGAGCCTGACTGGAGCTCCTCAACACCCTTTGCACAACTACACAGTTCTGAGTGTAACAAATGTTCAATGTATTTGTTTATGGAATATATCTGTTCGCTGGGCAGCAACGTTCAAAGCACAGTAATCAGTAATTGTTGTTTTAGATTTTTAAATTATTTTTTTAAATAACTCAAGGCAGTGAACATACCTAATACGCCTTCCTCCTCCTATTTTCCCCACAACAACAGCCCTGTGAGGTGAGTTGGACTGAGAGAGAGTGACTGGCCCAGTCACCCAGCTGGCTTTTGTGCCTGAGGCAGGACTAGAACTCACAGTCTCCTGGTTTCTAGCCTGGAGTCTTAACCACTAGATCAAACTGGCTCTCAGTCTAAACAATTAAAAGCCATCCCCCAAACTGAAACAGGGCAGCACATAATTAAAATGCCAAGTTAATAAAAAACCCAGCTGAACAAATGGTTTTTACTTAACGTCCTGAAAATCGGAAGGCAGTTCTCAAAAATGCCTGATCAAATGCCCCAACTAACTTAGCATCCATCCTTGTCAAAACCTATAGAAAGGACTTTTCAGTCTGATTTCAGGTCTAAGTGCAGCTGTGCAGAAAATTAGATCAGAGTTCAAAATGCATATATACAGTATGTGCTGTTTTAAGGAAATAAAGGGAAACTTGTCCTGTAGGACACTCCAGTGTTAGTATAGCAACCTTATTTTCTGTGTAAACTGTACAACCATACCAAGCTTTTCAGAACAGAGAATTGTTCTCCCTGTATAAATAATCCCCTGCAGAATTGGGAATTACTAATTGCCAAAATGACCATATGATAATAACCATAGAGAGTCAGCAGCTCAGTGGAAGATGAAAAATTTTTGTACCACTCTTCATGGAGTAGATTTAAGTTGTTTAAATGTACTTCTGTATGATGTTTTAATCACAATAAAGCAAAGAAGCTTGGTGTTCTCTTTAGTTTTCCTGCTGAGGAATCCCATGACATTCAAACAGTGTTCGTATTTTCACCTACAGAAACTCAGGATGCATCTTTGTAAATCACATGGACAGATTATATCAGGAGAAATGAGGCTGCCTCATGTCTCCAGACTTCACATCACACTTTCTGCTCTTCTCACTTGACCACCGCAATTTACTACGCTGGTATGTAGGTGGGTTCTCTATGTGCTTCCTAGTTCTTCATATAAGTGCAATAGTATTGTCATCATTGTAAATAAAATCTATACGCTTATAAAGCGATTAATATCCTGGGCCAAGAAATAATGCTGGAGATGAGACATATATGAGTGCAAGGCAATCACTGGCTCAGACACACATCAGTGCCAGCAGCCCTATCATCAAAGAGTCAAAAGCTTTGCATTCAGCTGTATGTAAATCCAGATTAAACAATCCAGACTGGACATGAATGGCTGCAGGTGGTTTTTGCTTGTTCAGTCAACCCCCCTCCCTCCCGCATTCTATCCCCAGTTTCCTCTTTACTAACTCCAGAAGTTTTACTACCCTATTTGATGACGGTGGAAGGATTTCTTAAGCATGGGAGAGATGCTGACACAAAACTAAGGAACAGATTGTATGACTGGAGGCTATTACACTGATTTATCCAACCAGTAAAATTTATTAGCCACTCTTAAATCTAGTCTATTCATCAACCTCTGTCAGGTTCTCATTTGATGAGGTGGGGGTGTTAAGTTTGCAAGCTTATATGGCAATAAAGCCGTATGAGGTCAGCGGGAATTATGTCAGGAAAACCCCATTAGCCTAGAGATGTAAAACCATCACTGCAAGGAAGGAGGGCCTGCGTTAATTTTAGGACCAACCCTGATTGCTGGGCAGCAGCTTACCTGTAGGAGACCTGCTTCCTGATAGCTAAGTGCAGGAATTGGTCGTCCATCCCCGAGGATGGACCTGCTTCAGCTCCAGAGGGTTTCAAGGTGTGGCCCAGACTTGACGGCAGAGATTTCCCAGCTCCCAGGACCCTCCATTCGTCTCTGGCAGCCCTGGGCAGGGGTGTTTTTACCTCTCTGGCTGCCGCTGCATCGTCCTCATCAGGATCACACCCGCTCCGGCTCCAGGGCGCTTCAGCCATTCTCTTCGATCGGCTGCTTTTGCGCTCGGTTTCCCCACCACTGGCTCGTTCGGGTGCTCCGGTTGCTCGCGCGCGCTTGGGGCGGGTGGATCGGATTTTTTCAGAAGGGAAGGAAGCAGCCCGACGTTTGGCAGCCTTTCGGGGGAGAAAGGCTCAGAACCGCGTCAGCGCCACTCTTTCAGGAATCCAAGTTCCGGGGGCGGCGGGGGCGAAATCCAGAAACTTAGTTAAGAATGAATGAGCGCTCTGCACGCCTCTGGCCGTCTGGAGGAAGGAACATAAACGAGCCCTGTATGGAAAGCTGAAGTTTAGTTCGAGAGGGAGTTGGGATGAGAGGCGCGGAGAAGAAACCTGGGAAGACCAATCTCGCTCGCGGGAGAAAGCGAGAAAAGCTGCTACGTCGCCTCTGCCAGCGGTGGGGCAAGAGGGGAGGGCAGGTGGCTTGACGGCTCCTGTCCAAATGTTCGCCTTCCGAGTCCGGAGCCGCCAGGTAGCCTCGGCAGAAGAGCTAAAGGGGAACAAGCGAGGCGCCGGCGGCACGGATCCTGCAGCTCCGGAGACAAGAAGAGGCAGAAAAAAGAGGGGAGGGGGGCCGTCGCTGTGTTCACGCTACCCAAGATTGCAGTGTCACCTTAGAGACACGCGGAAACGGGTTCTTAACCCTTGCGAGACCACGCAAGAGGAGAAGAGAAGCCTGGAAGAAAGAAAGTTTGGGGCTCAAGAGATGGCCCATCTGATCCAGGACAGGTCGGCAAAGATCAGAATGGTTTTCCCGGTGACATTCTATGGAAGTGAAAGTTGGACTTGGAAGAAGCAGGACAGAAAGAGTATTGATGCTTTTGAATGCTGGTGTTGAAGACTCCTGAGAATACCACAGACAGCCAAGAAAACAAACTGATGGATCATCGAACAATTCAACCCAGAGTTCTCACTTGAGGCACAAATGACCAGGCTCAAATTATCCTACTTAGGACACATTATGTGAACACAACTCTCTGGAGAAGGTTGTAATATTGGAAAGGGTAGAAGGAAAGAGAAGAAGACAGTTAGCGACAAGGTGGATGGACTTAATTACAGTGGAGGCGGGTGCACCTTCGGAAGATCCTGAAGGGCCAGGTTCGGGACAGATTGTTTTGGAGAAAATCTATGTGGTCACTAAAGTCACTAAAGACCTGATGGCACATAATCCATCCATCCATCCATCCATCCACCCATCCATGAAATCCAGCTACCCAAGGAGCGTGGTGCTGGGATGAAAATGGCATTGAATCTAGGAGGAGGAACCTGCTTTGAGGACCAGGACTGCTGGCTGAGAGTGGAGGGTCATTCTGTTTTCACAGTTGCTACAACACAGAGGCTAGAAAGCCTTGCCCTGCTCTTCTCCCAGGGTTTACCAGTAGACATTTCAACTCTACCTCTGTCCATTTGGACAGACATGATCTCTTCCATGTTAATCTCCCAGTGTGGAAAAGCCAAGAAGGAGAGGACAAAACTGACAGTTCTGCTATTGATCTGGAATGGTCTGGCACCATTTGCCCATTCTCAAGGGAGGAGACTCAACACCTCACATTTATTCTACCAGAAGGTCAATCTACAAACCAAACTTCAGGATCCAGACAGCTCATGTCTCAGTTGTTAATACACAAGCCTCCTCCTCCTCCGGCTCCTCCTTGAGGTGGGAGAGGGTTTCTAAGCCAGAATATCTGACTGAGTCCCACATCTTGAAAAATTGCCATAATTAATATAAACATGGTCTATGAACAAACCGTAATTGGTTCGAGTCACATGACTAGCTAAGCAAAATCAAACAAACCATATTATGGCTTAGTGTTAGGTATGAACATAGCAATTCTCTGAAATACAGAGAAAGTGAATTACAAAGGAAGATTATAGACATCCCAATTTCAGCTAATCCCCAGCCTTAGGTAAATCACTGTCAGCCCTACAAGGTAGACCAGATCAGGAAACCAACTCCACAGGAAGGTTAGAGCTATAATTTATTAAGATATTACTATAGTAATGGAAACTTGCAAGCCTGATTGTGCTTTACCTCCCCTCCCTCTTATACCTGAGTGAAGCAGGTAGGATCATGCCTGAGTCTCTTCCGAATGCTATCTTTTTTCCCAGACTTATGGAATGTTTCAGCCCTCTTTGCTTATGTTCTTGCCTCTTCCCCTCGAGGTCATCTTCCTACAAATATTGTACTGCAGCCCCAATACTTCATCTGTAAGATAGGAATAAAACTGACCTGATTTTGCCAAGGACACTCAATAAAATTAAAAAAAAAAAACCTTTAAGATATCCCAAGACTTATCATTCAAACGGAGGAATAGACCTTGGTAGGATATTGTTCATAATCAAATTTCAAATAGGGCTATCAGAATAATGAAAAGGAAAACTAGGCTTTGCAGAGCTGCTTCTTCTGCAAAACAAATTGCCCTTCCTTCCTTCCTTCCTTCCTTCCTTCCTTCCTTCCTTCCTTCCTTCCTTCCTTCCTTCCTTCCTTCCTTCCTTCCTTTTGCAGAAATATATTTTTCATGACCATCTTGCTGTGAAATCTAATTTTTCCTTGAGTCCAGGAGCAATTCAGTATTGCTTGCTAAATGTGATTCTCTCCAGAGCTAATAACCCAATTCTTACTGAGATTGCAGTGCGTAATATAGTTAAGCAACTGTCAGGGGTACTTCTTGTCATGAAGATGGTACCCATGGAATCACTGATAATTAAAAAAAAAAAAAGAGCCACACACCACCACACACACAAACACCCTTCGGAGTAATTTCAGTTCTAATTTGTTCTTGTTTCTCCCACCCTATGTCCATGTACTTTCATTTTTTTTTTAACACTAAGGAGCAAATGTTCATTTATTTTGCTTGATTATTTGAGGGAGCGAACAGATTTTTTAAAATATCCCACAGCAATTTAACTCCGTTAACAAAGCTATTTACCTCCGTTCTTTTTACAAAGGTGCAATTACTCTGTGGCAGGACAGGGATTAGTTTAAGTGTAATTGCTTGAAAGTGTTTCACATAAACCTCTGATTTTGGATCACAGGAGTTATGGAGTACTATATAATTTATCTTAAACCCAGTAGAGGTTTGCTGTATAACCTTCTCTATCATTACTGTTTCCTTTCTCATAGGGTCTTTCCACACTGGTGAGCTGAAGTGTTCCCCACTCATTTGTGAGTTCACAGAAAACAGGACCAGCATGACATTACCAATTCTTACCATGCTACCTCTGCCTCTGTTCCCAGTTGCTTCCTCACCTCACTTCCTTTAAATAAATGGTGACAAAGCCTAAAAGATTTATATACCTTGAGGTGGCCTTAGACAGAGTCAGAAGAAGGGGGAAATAGTTACATAATTATGACTGTCTTGCCATCCATATTAACTCTTTGGCTCAGGTAAAATATCTTCCACACGGGAGGCATAATAAATGTAGATCTTTACTGTCAACATAGCCAATGTGATCATTATGCATTTTTAGCACAGATTCCTATTTTATGCAATCTTTTTTTTTTTTTTTTTACAATTTAAATTAAATTATGGAATTAACCAAGCTACTTCGAGCTATATTTATTTGAATTTAGCAACTAATCAGATTCACATCCTGGGATGAACTGAGCCATGTTGAATAAACTACATTTGACTGGGTTCATACACTGCATTAAGCTATAAACTATGGTTTATAAAGCACAATGACTGGGGCTGCACAACACTACCTGGTTAATACTTGGGTGAAAAACCAGCAGGAAATACACTCTTACCTGGGCTGTAGGCCAGACTGGGAAGTTTAAAAAAAATCCCCGGAGAAGACAATGACAAATCAACCCCAGATTGTAAATGACCTCTGCCACAGTATGATTATCCCTTCTCTGCATTTGGGGGAGCGGGGCTCCTGGCAGTCCTGCAGTTTATTACACATGCTGCAATTGGGTTTCACTTAATTAGAATTGCACTGAGAATTCTTGGCCACCAAGCTCTCCTATGACAGTACATACTAGTATTGTGACTTCTGTTGCCCACCATTACTTCTCATCTAAATTAATCTCACTTCTGCAGGTAAGCTTCTTTCTTCTATGGAAATATAGTGAATTGCCTTCTGCCACCTTTCACTTTTTCTATTCTTCTCCTGAAGTTCAGTTGTCCATCTCTACAAGGGAGATAGTCTGTGTCTCCCTCAGCAGATTTGCACAGAGATCTCTGACCAGAAGTTCACAGAGCTTTGCAAGAAAGAGTCTACCTTTTTTACAGTCACACAATAAAATCTTGCAAAAAAGAGCAGGGATTTCATATAAAAATGACTGTTAAAAAAGCATCTCTGTCTTGTGACAGTTCATTGCTTTTTCTCATTTTCTCTAGGGTTTTGCCCATCATTCACTTGATATCTCTAACTCCACACACAACCTTCCCATGTCTCCCTCCTGTCTTGTCGTGACTTGTCATTCAGCCAAACTCCAAGCTTTCAATTTCTCCCATGACTCAGCCCCACCAACCCCCAGACAGCATTAGTAGGACTGCCAAGTCTGGGTTGCAAAACTCCACACCACCATTAGATGCCAGCAAAGTGTTACAGAAAACTTCATTGGCTTGTTTGTTTGCCTGGCTTATATGCTGCTTCAATCAGATTGACTCTGAGCAGTATGTACCCAATACAGTACTGTAATCAGGTTAAAAACAAAATACCTTAGAAAAATGTAATCTAATACCCCGGCACAGTTAACAACCAATCCCATACAATTCTTCCTCACAGGAAGAACCAAAAACAATGTCTCAGACCCCAAAGGCATGCCAGAAAAAGTCAGATCTTAGTTGCTGTTGAAGAATTCAGGAGCATGGGGGCTGATCTGAGACCCTGCTCCCTGGCCCTGCAAAGAACACTCCCCAAGGTACGGACCTGCAGGGAACCTTCCTTTCCAGATATTAATGGACAGGGAGAAACTAGTGGGAGAAGATGGGCCCAAACATACCCAGGTCCTGAGCTATGAAGGGGTTTAAAGGTGACAACCAACACCCAGATGTACACTGGTAACCAGCGCTGCTCTTGAAGTAGTGGTTTAAGTGAATAAACTGACTGGTCCCATAACTGCCTGAGCTGCTGTGTTCTGAATCCTTTGTTTCTAGCTAGTAGCTGTCCAGATTTTTGCAGCTTCAGTGCCCAAATACCGTTCAATGTGTGAAATGTGCATTCATTGAGTAGTGATGTATATGCCCCAGCAGTGAAGGGAATGCTATGTGTTCAGATTCAGTTTGGATTCTGACCTTTTTCTTGATCTGTTTTTCAGATCTTGTCACCCACCAGCCTAGGAAGGAATCTAAGCCTGAATGTAGCTAAATTATTTAGCAGCAAGTGAATGGATTATGTCCCTCTGTGTCCAAAAAATACATCAACTTTCACCAAAGTAGAAGGATCCAAAGATAGACAGTGGTTGGATCCACACATTATGCTAAGCCAGGGGAGCAATTTTGGCTGGTGTTCACCACATTTCAATTTTGTACTCCCTCCCCCACCAGGCTTAATGTGTTTTGTGCACACAACTTATTGCAGGCTCATTGGAACTCCCCTAGAACTTATTCACCAATGCAAATAGAATGAAGTGATTCCTTCCCCCATCTGTTCACTCCTCCCTGTGCTTTAGAGTTGGAAAAACATGGTGACTAGGCAACCATGCCACACTTATGCCAGGCTTGCTTAAGCAAGTTTTAGGAGTCACAATTGGTTCTATCAATCTATGCTGTAATCTAGGACTGTTGAAACATAATGGCTGAAATTTACACAGCATGCTAAACTAAGGCTCCTAAATACAGGCTGCAAAAATCTGGATAATCACTAGATCACAGCAAAGACGTCTGGATTTTCGCAGTTCAGATCTGGTAGCCATGGCTAAGCCAGAATCAAATAAATCACATTGTGATTTAGCATGGTATGCTAACTCAGCCAGTGGCATTATGCATTTATGTCAGATGCTGTTAATCAGGGACTCTGTATTTCCAATGCAAATTAGGTATAAAAATTGAGTTTTTATCAGTAGGTTTTACTCCGCTGCTTTGCAACCAGTGGGCTTGCAAATGTCTTCTGCAGTTGCATTGATCGGTTTGTAATTCATCTGCTGCTCAGTGGAAAAGCTGCAAAGGTAGTTCTGAAGCTGCAGGGTGGGCTATTTCCCTTGGGTGGAAATTCCCATCCCATCCTGCCTTTGGGCTCCTCAGAGTTTCCCCTCCTGCCTGAAACCAAATCACCACATTGCTTTGCCACCGTTCTTCTTGTTTCTGGCTTCTCTGAGGAGGATTTTGGCACTTCCCCAAGGAAAGAGTTTCTTTTTTGTGAAAAGCACATGTCGCAAGGGAGATGGAGAATTGGGTCGAGGCATTGGCTAGCTGCCATTTTAGTGCTTTTCATCTGGAAAGAGGATCAACAGGAGCACAAGAGGCAGAAGGACAGTGCAGCAGAAAGGCTACGAATGATGTGGGGCGATTTGGGGGAGGCAAAGCCAGTAGAGGGGCCCTTAATAATCTAAATTGTAATGGTTAGACAGGGAAGAGAGAATGGTTTTCAACCCCTTTCTCAGCCATGATGTGCAAGGATGACCTTGAGATACTCATTATGGCTCAGCCTACCTGGGGGAGTATAATGGAGATGGAAATGGATAATCCTGCATGTCAGTTTGAGGTTCTTGGTGGAAAGATTCCATTAAATATCAAACTACAAACAGCCTCCATTATTATAATCTGCTGACAATAATCAATAGAGGTCTGCAAAAGTAATCAAGGAAGAATTGCTAAGTGGCGAAAACTACTGTCTAAGGACTTATATTTTGTTTGGAGATGGCAAAGGGCAGCTTAAAAAGCCAGTGTCATTATTATCCATGCTGTTGCCCAAAAGGACAATCCCATTTGGTGAACACCTGCCACAATTAGAAACTCCCTTCCTCTGGAAAGCAGTTATTCAATTTCTACCAGGATGGACTTCTCTGCTATTGATGGCACAGTTCCCCTTGGTTGAGAGAGCCACCCATTGCTCACAAATTTATTTCCAGGGAAAAGATTCCTGTCTAAACTAATATGTCTATGGGGATAAATGTATCTGGAAGCCTCCTTAGTCACAGTATCTTCCCAATGAGGAGCTGAAGAATCTATTAAGGAAGGTGATTGAGTTTGTCAAGCATAGCTTGTTCCCTATAAACTTCATTATGATGATTTCTTCTGGTGCCATTTTTCTCCAAATGGCCCTCTGTCTGCCAGCACATGCCTTGCGATACGTTATAGCAGCAGCAGGGCAAGAAAAAAAGAGAGCTACCAGTCTTCTGCTGTAAGTCTCAGTGCTTCAAATTAACTGCTTCTTTATTAGATTCCTATTCTATTTTTCTCTAAGAGTTCAAGGCAGCATATATACTATTTCCTCCTCAAATTATATAACAATCCCATAAGTTTGGGCTAAGAAATAATGACTGACCCTAAGGAGTTTCCAATATGAGCTTGAAGTTGGATTTCCCTAGTACTAATTTAGTACCCCCTGAGACCCAGTTTGGTGTAGTGGTTAAGATAGCAGACTAGAGATCAGGAGACCATGAGTTCTAGCCCTGCTTTAGATACAAAGCCAGCTAGGTGAGTTTGGCCCAGTCACACTCAGCCCTAGGAAGAAGGCGATGGCAAACCACTTCTGAAATCTTGCCAAGAAAACTTCAGGAACGTGTTCATATAGTTGCCAGGAGTCAATCTAATACCTTAACCAATATACCATATATAGTAGTTGCAGAACTATCCTGTTTAAATGATACCTCTTTTGTCAAATTCATTAAGTCAAATGAAGAATATCTGCTGCAAGATAGTTTAGGAGCCATATTAGGGCTTTTCCTCATGTGCACAAACATGTTCCAGCAAGCATGTTCTTTTGTCTGCCATGGTCTCATGACATTGTCTTCATATCATCCTCAATCCATATCTAAGTATTTTAAAATCTGTCTTTAGCTGTTCCAGGTTAAATAGGATTCTACATTCTAAACAGATAACAAGCAGCAATACTTCTGCTGTGAGTACAATCTAACATGCTTCATTGATCATTAGGGTGGTTTCCTAGGTGATCCTTCGGGTGGGATCGGCCTGGCACCTCCTGGCCATTTTAAGCTGGCACAGCTATTCCTCCTCCCTCCCAGCTCCTGGGCACTGTCTTTTAGGGTGATTCTGCTTTGGGACACAGTCTAAAGCAGTGTTTCTCAACCTTAGCAACTTTAAGACATGTGGACTTCAACTCCCAGAATTCCCCAGCCAGCATTCTGGGAGTTGAAATCCACATGTCTTAAAGTTGCCAAGATTGAGAAACACTGGTCTAAAGTCTGGTTCTTTCAAATTGGATTCTGCCTGTCTCCAGGTGACCAAGCTGATGGCTCAGAGAAGAGCTGATGCTGATCAGAGGGGGACTATCCAGTGAAGCAAGAGAAAGAATGAACCAGTGCTCTACTTATTGCTTCACAATGCTGTTCTCCCCATGCCTGTCAAGTGTTGTTCCAGGCTGCTTTTGAATGTGGCTCTAACACTTTTCTAGTATAGCATTAAACCTGTGTCGAAAAGGAGTGTAATAATCAGCTCTGGTTTGGCATAAATGCTTTTGCACAGTTGCATTAAAGGGAGCTTGACGCATAGCTAATATCAGCAAACCGCTCTTGCTGCTTCTGGTTTAACCATTTGTTAAAACTTGCCACCTCCCACAGCCCCAGCCCCTTCCCACATCAAGGAGAGTGATTGATGGATATTTTCCCCAAAGTTGGTCATGGAGCAAAACAAAGCCAGGAGAATCCATCAGTCCCTGCCTTTAATGTGCCCTTAGCTTCTTAAATAAAGGCAGCACCATTCACTTGTGCTGCGCCTGATTTGCAGCAAATATTACATTGATATATATTTTTCTGCTAGCTCAAGAACTGGGTAATAGCACATTAAGGCCACTCTGAGAAAGAGCCTGTAGATGAACAGCAAATACTTACTTTATCTTTATTCTTTCCTAAAAGCTGTCTTTGGGAATTCTGTCTTTTGTTTCTTTTGATCATTCTAATACATTTTCTGTACTTTTTCTAAAGTAAAGTGAACAATTTTTCGTTACTGCTTCTTATATATATATATACTCCTTGCTCTTAAGAGATTATAATAGATGAACTTTAAAAAAGAAATACACTTATTTCAGTTATAAGTATGTAGATTCAATTATAGTGATTATGAAGATCAAAGCTTAGCTCATTGTGTTTCCTTCTCTTGCGGTTATGAGTTCGCTAACACTAGCAATATTGTGGTTCATTATTCACCTGCCTTTTACCTAATTAACTGATGTGATATGATTTGGATTATCTGGTTGTTAGGGCTGCGATTGTTTATGCAGCACTGCTATATAAATATGCTTTTATGTTCATTTTAAATCATACTGAGTCTTGGAAGTGCACAATTACTATATTTGTTGGTCAATATATATTTAATTAATTCCGTTGTGTGGGATTTAAGTGGCTATTCTTTTGATTTTACTTGCTGATAGCATCTTACAGGGTGGGGTGGACTATAAACTTCAAATACATATATTTAATTCAATTTGCATGTTGTCCTGTTTAAAAATGGACATTTAAATATTTGAGATTGAACAAAGTTCAACAAATAAGAATCACACTGTTGTTGAAGGAAAGTTGATATACAATTTTTCCTTTCTTTTAAGAATGTAACATAGGGGTACAATAAAATCAAAATAGGAGTAAATGTATTCAAACATGCTCTGAAAACTTCAATCCCTTACAGATATACTTCAGAATAAAGCTGCCTCTGCTTGTCTAGTTGATTTATCTATCAGTTAAGCCAACCAATAATGCACTTTATCCATGTTGGCTTAGAAGTAAGTCTTAATGAATTAAATGGGATTTGCTCTTGGCAAGTTTGAAATCAGATTTCAGCCTGAATCTTCCAGCTGTAGTTTTGTTTCTAGCTTTCATTTTAGCACTAATTTATTTGGCTTAAACTTCACTTTCTTAATTTCTGCTTGTCAGGCTGCTGTTCAAAAGCCCAGGAGGAGAGCCAATTAAAAAAAAAAAATGACAGCAGCAGTGTTGTCTGCCTCCTTTGATGCTGAGCAATTTGCATCTGCTCTCAAACCTAGGAGGAGGCTTTCAGAAGATTTGGACAAGAAGACCCATCAATATGGAATGTGAGAAGAGCATTCCAGAAGCTCCAATCATTCCATAAGCTAATTTTATTTTATTGTCTTTTAAATTAATTCATTCTATTACTTGTTTAAATTAACCTTTAAGAAACTACTCTTATGCTAAACTATTCAACAGAAGAAACATATAGATACATATAATATTAACAAAATAATATAGATTCAAAAGTAATCATTGCAACAGGAAAAAAGAGATAAATTATGGGAAAGTATGTTATGAACAACTCCAAAAAATTAACCATATTGGCTAAAAGTCTTCTTCCTTGCTCCTTGGTTTTAAAAATAATCTAATTAAATATTGATTAAAAACATAAATCAGCAATCCACTGCTGCAAATCCAATATAAATTTCTCCTTCTAATGTTGTAGGATAATAATACTTTCAACTGGTCCCATGCCCCCAAATGCCACAATATTTGATGTCTTGTTAGATTCTTAATACTGAAGATGTAGCCACAAGGAACATGTGCATCTTAACACACGGTGATTGATCTAGTTATATTAACAATCCTGTTGAGTTGAATCCAAAATGTGACAATAATAGGACAAAACCAAACCATATGAATGAATGTTCCAGCTTCTGAGCTGCATCTCCAACAGCAAGATAACTGCAACTAACTCATATTAAAACATTCTTGTCCTTTATATATGCAGCAATTTTTGTTTTATTGAACTCATTTTAAATCATAGATACTAATGGCAAATTGTGCAAAGCAGGTATCCATTGATTTACCAGGACAGAACATTCAAGCTTGTTATTTTAGAGTCACACAAATAACTAACATCGATTCCATGAACTTCCTATAAAAAAGTTCTGCAAACCTTTTAGAAACAGTCTTCTTATAACTAAGTTAATCCAAAATCCTCATGTAAGAGGCCTAGTTTATTCCTGCTGCAAAGCAAGCTGAGATGTTATTTTTAACTTGGGATGATTATCCCACAATGTAAATGTTTCATGGATAAAGAGGTCCAAATTATATCTCTGATTCAAAGCTCCGATTTATCCATGCTGGAAGTGGAGAGCACAACAGGTGTAGAGAAGAACTCTATGGGAGCTCAGGATAATCTCTTGTTTTTTCTCAGTAAGAGATGCTGTATGTGAACTCAAAGAGTATTTCTGTGCTGATCCATGACATTATTTCATTAATGTCTTTTATCCTGTGACATTTCCTCTGACACCTGCACAACACACCCAAGAGCTAATTAGCAAAACAACCAACAGAGAGCAGGGCATGATTTCCAGGCACCCGGAGGTGACATTTCTTCCCTTGATGCTGTTGCTGCAGTTGATAAAGGCTGCAGTACTGATCTTAAAACAAGGGCTTTTGGAGTGGTACAAAAGACCTTAGCAGGCATTCGGCCTTCATTCAGGTCAGAGAAGCAACTGTTTTAGGTGGAAACTGAGGACACCTGGGGATGGGGAGGATTCCATCACTGAGCAGTGGGTTGGGTTGCTAGCCACTCTTGGCAAGTGAGCTTGAGATCTGCTAACAAAGAAGATGGGCATTTGCAGGGTCCCTTCTAACCCTGGACTTGAGGATAGCTACTGAAATGAAATACAGCATGGAAGGATGACCATGTGGGAATTAGACAGAAGCTGTTTAGGCTTGAAGCCAGAATGTGCTAGGTCAGCCTTGCCTGACTTGGATGTGTCAAGACTATAATTTTCAGATTTCCCAGCCAGGAGTGGAAGTTGTAACCTGGGTATTCGGTGATTTGAACATTGAAAGTTGCAGTAACACTTTGTGTATTAAGAGAAATAGTGCAGCTGGATTCTTGCACATCATTAGTCATATTGGGTTTTATTCAGTTTTGCCTTAATATGCCATGTGAATCTTTGCTTATAAATCATGGTTATTAATCACAGCTTAACATATGAGCCCACCCATTGGCACTTATTAAACAAACCATAGATAAATTGCAACTTGCTGCAGTTTCATAAACAGGTTAAAGTTATTTCAATGTGCTTTTAGACCCAGTTGAGTGATTGGGGTCTTAGGTTTTTGTTAGGTTTTATTTGAATCTCAGCTTTCCTTTTGTGGTCATTTCTTATTTTTAATACTTTTCTCAATGTAGCTATTTATTATGGCTTGTTTTCTTTTTGTTTGATGTTGTATGTCATCCCAAGAGTCCTTTGGGATTGGGATGAATCCTAAGTACTGTCAAACATAAATTTATATAAATAAACCAATGAGTGACAAATTGGTTCCACATTAATAAGTGTAAGAACTAGGTTCCTTAGGACAATCTTTGAATGACTGTTGATTACAGAACCAAAATATTACCAGCTTTGTCCAGTGAGAGAACAGAAAACAGGAGACCAGTTTTCTCAACTTTAAGGACATGGATCAACTTGAAGCTTTGATGTTGCCATTCATGGTTTTAGATTGGATCTGCCCTTTTCAGTGCTCTTTGGAATAATCCCTCTTTGCTGAGAAGTCAAGTTCACTTCTCCCCACTCCACCCCCTAACGTCTAGATCTAAACTGGGTGGAAGGAGAAAGCATAGTTAAACTGCTTGGCAACCAGAACTCCAATACCATTTCAATTGGCATGTAAGTGGGAGGGAAATTGTTCCAGTGCTCCATCACAGTCACATTTCTTTTCTAAGAGGAGAATTAGTTAAAAATTAGAGGATTAATCAAAAAGCATATAAAAAGAAATAGTTTGGAGGATCAGTTCTCCTCAGGCAACTGCAGCAGAGTTTTATACACTAAGGTTATGACTGTATTCTGAATTAAAAGCTAAGGAAACTGGTCCCTTGAAGAGTAGAAAATTTACTTATTTGGTTTCCCAATTACTTTTTTTTTTTTTAAATCAGAAGAGTAAAATGCATGAATTGGGATGAGGAGCTTGTTGGGTGCTAGGACTCCAGTGGTATCCCAAACAATGTAGCCTGCCTCTGGCCTACAATGCCCAACATCCAAGAGAAACATCAGAGAGGAGCTAACTCCTCCTTTAAACTCCTCCTTTCCTTCTAATCTATCTTTCTTCATTCTGCTGGTTGTGTACCAACATCCATCCTTTGTTCTCTGCTCCCTCTTCCACTCACTGTAATATTCCAAAACACTAAATATCTTTGCCCACCTCTTCCAAACATGCCCCCTCATTAAACACACATTTAAGAAAGTTGAATGAGTCAGAATGGTGGTGTCAAACAATCTTAGTCCTCCCACCCACCGTTATGGCCAAACACCACCTTTTGCTAAGTTTTGGAATGGAAGCTAAATTGTACAATCAATTCATCAGAGGCAAAGTGGGTTGACTGTGCATACCATGGGCAATAACATTTTAATTGTATTCAACATCTGAGAGCTGGGAGGTAAGGGATATGATTATTTGTTTCCAGCTTTCAGCATTCTGCAGCATATAGGAAGTAAGACAGAACAGGAATGTCAAGAACCTTTCCAAAAGACATATGAAGCTAAGAATAAAAATGTCTTAATGCGTCAAAAGAACAGTGCAAAGTGGAGGCGACAAGCAGAGTTATTGTGGAGCTAAGCACACAGAAAATTGCTGCAGCCAAATGATGTTCATTATTAAATTCTTAAAGAAAGTTGCCAGCTGATCAGAAGAAAATCACCTGGTCTGCTTCTGTGTCTTTAAAAGCAATATAGTTTCTTTCTAGAGTGTGAAAATTCATCTCTGATAATCCCTGAATATTAAACTGCCGTGAAAGATACTGGAGCCAAATTCTTTTCAGTTAGTTGGTAATTCTGCAGATCCCTGTTCCACTGACTGGTTGGGAATACCTCTCATTTTTGAGTAATCTAGGGTGTAGGAGGAGCAGCAAAAAAGCAAGTATGACTATTGTATATGTTTTTCCATCCAGCAACATTTACATTTCTCGGGAACAAGGAAGACAAAGTGGTGTCACGACATCCCTTGCGAGCAAAGTTAATTGTTGAGAGGGAAGTGAAATAAAACTGCCCTTCCATCTGGTTCCACAAGACAACATAATGCAGATCTTCAGCACTATGAGAAGCCCTGCTCAGAATGTAAAGTTCCCAGGTGGTAGGGCAGTCATGGGAGAAAAATATGAGCCCTGCTCTCGTGACATTTCAATCCTAACTGGGCTAATAACCACCAGATGTGGGTCCACATCATTCATAGGCGTGGGAGTTCAGTTCTGAATGAGAAGCTGGCAAAAAGATCTTCCAAATGGTACTTAAAATCATGTGACTGCTGTCTCCACCAGGAACCCTATCCATAAAATAGGATGGCTTCTCTTTTATACCACTTTAAATATTGCAAGTATGAGGGACGTTGTGCTAGGAACTTGAGATGTTTTTAATGGTCAATGGCCACGTATTGGTGGGCAGCAGCTGGTGCTAGGCTGTTGTGGCTTTTCTTGGTCCAGTTTTCTATCTGTGAATCAGGTGTGAGCTAATTTTCCTCCTCTCTAGCATGTTAGGTGTAGGTTGAAAACCCATAAACAAATTCTTTTCTATTCATCAGTCTTGGACAGGGAGATAAGATTTAGGTCCTCTTGCTGCCATTATTTTTGTGATTTATTTTCCACTTTTTTACCCACAGAGTACTCAAGGAGGTGAACAATCAAATAATTCATGAACATTTAAAATCCCATATAAGGTTCATGATGAAACAGGTGGTTCTTTAGATATTCAGGCCCAAAGCTCTTTCACATGCTATAGTTTAAAGCCATAAATTGTATCCAATAAACAATTGGCAATAACTGTTGTTCTTTCAACCTGGATACTGCATGTTCCTAGTATCAAGCTTTGTTTGCTCTGTGATGAACTTCATAAACCAGCCTGATCCGTGAACCAGCTTTTATTCCTCCTCTGGTAAATGTTGTGATGTCTGTAGAAATGACCCCATCTTTGCCTATTGTAGAACTTTCCCCTAGCAGCACCCATAAATAAAACTGAGAATAGTGCATCTTCAAAACTCAGTGTCTGGGTTTGCATGACATAAACTGGCCAGCCACAATTTGCATTATGAGAATACAACTTATGTAAATAATTTATTGTTCACTGTATCACATAAGCTTGAAGAACTGAGTTGAGGGTTACTGTAAGCACATCATTCAACCACAGCCATTGTATGTGCAGCAGTACATGGAAACCATAATGGCTCAAACAAAAATGTGTGGGCAAGGTGTTTTTTTTTTTAGGAGAGATAGCACTTGAATAATGAATTGGAACATTTGGATGTGAGTTCTAGGAATGAGAACTGTTGGGATCTAACATTTGGGTGCAGGGAGTAAGGGAATTGTAATTTGGTCTAGTACTGACATTTCTCTCTGTATCACCTGAGTTACAGAAGACTTTAACCAATGTGAATCTGAATTAACGTGATCATTTCTAGCAAGCAACCTAGCTAAACAAGCAAGACACAACTAAGTGACAAAAGAAGGACAATTATACTTTAAAAAAATACAGGTACATTAGCAACTTTTGTAAACATCAAAGACTATATTTCATTTTGGAATGTCATTGGTTGGGTTTACAGTTTACACTAAACTGTGATTTGTTGAAGCATGGTCCAGTTCATCCATTACACTAAAGCATAAATCTTGGTTTACAAACTATAAGGGCTGAGTTCACATATTACACTTCAATCTTATCTATTGCCTAGCAGTTTGTGACCTCAGCCTGTGTTAGTGTGGGTTTATAAAAGAGATATATTAAGCAACAGTTGGCACAGTGATTTGGCTCATCTGCTAAGTCATACTATAGCTTGGTTTTGTATTAGTGTATTGTGTGAACCTAGTCAATCATGGCTTATTGTCATCTATGACTCCTGCTAATATATTATTATAGTGAAAACTGTAGCACAGCAAAACAGCACTAGAGAATGTTTACAGCAAATGCAGATACCAATGAGACATCACATTACAGTGGCCTCTATCAGTTCTCTGTTCTTGACAAAAACCCTCCCAAATATCTGTGTATGCTGCACAGAAATAAGAATTAGCTTATGTGCCATCAACAACATATCAGCCCAGATCATCAGGCCATCCTGTTTTCTGCAAGGTATACTATGAATGAGGCACTCCCACAAAGACTGTGTCTGCAGAGGTGTCAGTGGCACAGAGCTAAGACAGGAAGGGACCTCATCAGGACAGCCCTTTCTTAACAGTATTTAGATGGTGCCTCCTAATTTATACCTATCATGGGAGCTTTCCTGCTAGACAAAAGCTCACGGTAATCAAACATTTATGAAGCCCAGTGTGAAATGCAGAACAGTTGTCATGATATCAAAGTGCATTGTTTCCATGGAATGAGCAAAGTTGATTCAAAGACCTAAGAAAATGTTACATTGGCCATGGGAGTACTGCTGAAGCCAGCATACTAGGTTGTCTTCCCAGCCTACACTTGCTTTTTCAAATGTGAAGAATAACATCTTCCACTTTAAGAGTGCAAAAATACAAAATATTCCTGCTGGACCAAACTGAGGGCCCATGTAGCCCAGCATCTCGGACTAGATCTGGAATTCAGTGGACTTTCAAATAAATGTTTCTAATTAATTGTGGTTGATAACCCTGTGAGTTTTCATATCTCTGCAAATAAAGTGCTCTGACGTGTATAAAGCATGGCTCTGTGCAGTTCTGTGAACATTGTTCATGCTGAAATCTATAAAGAGGAAAAGAGCCATTTAAAAAATGAGTATTCATCATCACTACCATAGTTTCCTTTTCCATTTGAGCTTGAAATGCAGGAAATTAAAAAATATGAACACCCAGTTATCATGCAACTTACAAAAACAGTCCTCATGTGTACTCTGATTGCAAGGGTTTGCTCACATTTTATGATGGAAAAAGCTGGCAGCCTCCCCAAGGTTGTGATATTTTTAGATTAGTGGGTGGTTTAGTGCTGAAAGGTTATTTGAATATTTTGAAGCAGGATCTGCAGGTCTTTATTTGCAGGTCGAGCTTCTTAATTTAATATTCCCAAGACTGCTGTGGTGTTGTATCTTCAGCGAACGGCTCAAAAGAGTTTACAGACTACCTGTCCATATTGGGCTTTTTACAGCTCTTAGACACATTTGATTTCTTGAGAGATAATCTGCTATTAGTTATACGCCCACTTCTTTCTCCCTGGTCATGCTGCTGCCTCCAATGGGAAGCCAGCATTAGCTGGAGTTGCTGGGGCAATGGGGCCAAATCCTATTTATCCCTGTTCAGTCCCATCACTGCTGTGTCACTTGATAGAGTAGCTATCAGAGGCAGTACCTGTTGATGGCACAAGTTCTCCCCTTTACCTCTTCTGCCTTTTCCTAGACCTTAAAAAAAGGAATACAAGAAAAGCAAGCTACTCTGAAGTTCATAGACATTGTGTAGTTCCAATAGAAGAAAGTATCTGTAGCTCAGGGTTGAACTGTGGAGTATTATGTAGTCCCCAAAGAGAACAAAACGGGATTTAAGCAAGCTCCTGTCTTCTTCCTTTGGAAAGCAGAGCTAGTTTCAAAACATTTTCTGTTGTTGTTTTCCCAATGACTAGAAGACATATTTTCATTTGTTTTAAAAAGCAAATATGCTTTCTCCTAGGAGCAAGACTAACTCCCCTGCAACGTGATTTCTTCCATCCATTATATATAATATTATAGTTTATTATTACCAGGCTGTTGCTGCAGGATTGGAAAGATAGATTGAAAAGGGGAGCTGATATCATAATTTCTCAGTAATGCAAGTTCTGTACAAGCCCTTAGCAAAGTGCTTTTAGCTCTGGTAGAAGACCTCTGCTTATGATGGGAGGGCATAGCTGTCACCATTCAGAGATGGATAGCGGGGCTACACAAACATTTACTAAACTAATAACCTCTCAATTAAATAATGAACAATCTGAACAACAGAGCTGATGCTGCATCTTTTTTTAATTTTGCTGCTTGAAAGCAATTGCAGAGCCAAGAGATGAAGAAAAGAGTGATATATTAGGAACAAACAGGGCAAACATCAGCTGCTAGACCGAGTGGAAACAGTACATTGCAAAGAGAGGAAATTCACAGAAGCAAAGCCCGCAATAACTCTTAATAAAATACAATACAGAAAATAGGATTTGAGGATCTCCAAAATACATTATCTTAAGGGTTGGCAATAATACAAAATAAGATTCATTATGTACAAACAATTTCTGCTTTTGGTCTCTGTACAACAATATGAATTTGAGGCACACGTGGACAATTCTCAGAAGTTATGACTAATGGCATGGATGACAAGGAAATGCACTTGTGGAGAAGGGATTCTTTATGCTGGTTTTGGATTTTTGAAGGGGTGGATGGGTAGAAAGCTGTAATGTTGGTCCTAGTGGACTTTAATGAAGAATTGCTGGGAAGAACTTCTGCATATTGACTATTGAAATGGAAACTATTGCTGAAATGTGCTGATCTATCTGTCCCAAATGCAACCAGAAAACATTAAAATGGTTATATGTAAGTGTGCATATATGTGTATGTGGGGGTGGGGGCATAGAGATCACCACTATCTTTGACCCTCTGCATGTTGAGGAGGAATATCTGTAGACATGGCCAAACAGAATTTCTTAGTCAATATGAAGACCTGTCCAGTTTGTAGTCTCATGTTTTAAAGGGAACAGCATAAGGTAAAGAAGGACCTCATTAAAATGGGCTGGAGTAAACTGTTGGACAATCTGAAAGGAAAGCCAAAGTTTAAAAAACACCTAACAAATACAAAAGATTGCAGTGAATTTTTGAAAAACTTCTTATTCAGAAGTAAAACTTCAGACTACAGCTCTAATCTTCAGAGAAAAGGACTGATTTTATTGATTACAATTTGTGTTGATGAGAAACACTTTTTAGAAGACTATTTTTTTTCTTATTTGGACATAAATATGATATGTAATCTCATTCATTTTGTAATGTCATATTTGATCAGCAAAAATTATCTTCTGAAGACTTTTCCTCTTATCTGGATATTTAATTGTACAGTGTACAACTATGTAAAAAAGAAAATCCCTAATGCAAAAATCTGAACAAATCTGTAGCTGAACAGGAATGAAGTTTTTCCTGACATAGAAACAGAAATGGTCTGGTAATGATACAGTTGTGTGGTAGACTTCAGTCAAGTGAAAAGCATAACCAGTGGCTATGGTGATCACAAGTGAGGATAAATTAGAGGGTTGAGGCTTTTATGTTGCCAGGTGCTATCCCTGATTATGGAAAATACTGTGAAACCTGACAGAAAGATCAGTATTGATACCAGGGCCTAAGTCTGAGTGAATAAGAGGCTAAACTCAAGGCCAGCTTGGAGATGTCGAGGTAGGGCATCTCCTTCCACAGTGCAAGCCTGTTCATGCTACTCAGAAATAATTCCCACCAGGTTGTATTTATGAGTCTGTGAGTTTAGACCTGCAATCCAACCCGCCCCCCTTGCAATCCTAGTCATGCTTACTCAGAACTAAGTCCTTCTGAGAATAATAAGACTTACTTCTGGGTAAGCGTGCAAAGGATTGCAACCCCAGTCACATCACTAGGAAAGGATCCTGCATCCAGACAGAAGAGGCCTGGAGAGCTTGCAGCTGCTACAAATATTCAGCTGTGTCGCTGGAAGTTCCATCTCTGCAGAAAAAAAATAAAACCCAAACATTAGTCATCTATTTTGTCACCTCTTATTCTCTCTTCGTATTAGGCAAAGACCTTTGGGTGGATCCTCCACCAGTACTTGGATTCTTTGGAAGACTCTTCCAGTTCCTCAGAATACCTTGATCTACTCCCTTATTTCCCACTGTCCTAGTCTCATATTTAGTGTCATATATAATACCTGCCATAATCTGTCACAAATTGGATAGCACAGGGCTCTGTCTCAGTGCTAGAGCTGAATATGTTTGTATGCAAAGAGCCCCTAGTTCAATTCCTGGCAATGGTTAAAAAAAGAAATAATTAGCAGATGACAGGAAGGATAGAGCCTAGAGTTGGCTAGTAATTCCTAAGATTCTTTGAAGAAGGCTGATCTAATCAATCTGAAATACATTTAAATCATACTATATGTGTCTACTCTGATTTTAACATATTTTTGATAGATATGAAAAATTGCTCTCTGTTAATTGAGGTTTCCATGGTCCATAGAGCTCCCTTCCCTGTGATTTTGGGATGAACCTGATAATTTACACTTGGAGAAGAAGAACCAAGAATAATTTATTCCAATGTGGGTTTTTGTGGTGCAGAGCTTGCCATAATGCATTTGTTAGTCATTAAGGTACCACACAACTCCTTAGTTGTTTCTGCTGCAGCAGATCAATAGAGCTACCCTCCTGGAAATTGGGAAGGAGAAAGTCCAGCCTGCTCTTTGCCTTTAATAGTAGACCGATTGGCAGAAATCAGCAATGAAGGTTTTGACGGCATAGAAACAAGCATGATTAGCTGCGGAGGTCTGCAGATCCACTGAATGCATAGGCATAGGAATTGGTTAAAAAAGGAGACAAACCTATTTAGGGCCTAGATGGGAATGGCAGTCTTGATACAAGCAATCTCAACTCTGCTTACCTCTCGTGGAATCCTTCCTTGGGATGAGTAAGGGTTGAGCTGGTCTGATTCTGATTTGGGCCTGTAAGATGGGTTTTGTTCAGATACTTGACTGTTTCATGAGCCACAGCCAGGGTACTGTGCACGTCTTCTTGTGGCTGCTCCTCTTCTTCCCCATTTTTTTCAGCCTCCCATTCTTCAGGATGCTCCACAGAAATGAAGGAGCTGTAGGTCTCCTCTAAGGAGCCCCTGTGCTCATCATAGAACAGCAGGCTCCGTGATTGGACTGCAAAAAGAAGAGCCTCATTAAGCAGCAAAAACATGTTGCCCATTCATTTGCTGTATCTTTATACCAGTAAATGTCATACTTGTAATTTTTGCCAGTCATGAAACTATATGACAATCAAGTTGTCAAATAATTGCCTAAAATCCAACACAATTTGGCTCATTTCTACTTTCTATTACATTAATATAAGGCTATGAGGTCCCGTTATTTGGCTTCAAGAAACGTCTCTTCCCCAAATCCCTTGTTTGGGTCCAAAGTTAAATTCTGGCCATTAGGCCATTAACTGATGGCACAGTTTTTAATAAAATGCTTTGTAATTGTTTTAAAACAATACACATGCTTTAATACAGTTTTCAGATAAGTGATGGAACTCAGTGTCAGTAGAATTGGTGCCAGTATAAAGTGTGTGTGTGTGTTAACTGCAGGTTTTGAGGATACAGTACTTCTGTAAACAACATCCCAATGGTCACTTCTTCCGATTGTAGTCATAATTTGCAGTGCTATGTACGTAAGGGTCCTTACCTGTACTGTATGGAGAATATCTATACTAACATCAGAGGCTTCTAGCATCTGCTAAAAGGTATACTTACATTATGGAAAAGCTATTTAGCTCAGCTCTCTATAGCTCTATTTAGAAAATCAGCTTTAATAAGACATTTAACTGTGCATAAGACAGACGGGGCTGGCCTGCTGTTTTCATTTCTGAGTTTGATATGCAAGGTTAGAATGAGGAGTTCGACTTACCTTTACTTGGACATGAGTTTTTACAGGGATCTTAGTATATATGAAATGGTCATGTCCATTGTTAGTTCCTTTTGATTAGTCATTAGTATTATGGTGAACCAGGTTCTTGGGAGAAATTTAAGTTGAAGATACAGTGGTACCTCGGGTCACGAATGCTTCTGTTCACGAACAATTCGGTTCGCGACCAGCACCATTCGCAAAATTTTGCTTCCGTTCATGAACTCCGCATCGGGTGACGAACAGGATCCACGGCCATTTTCCCTGCCGTGACACATGGTCATGGCTTCCTGTAGGCAAGATCGCGGTCGCAGACAGACACTGGCTGTGAAGCTTTTTGGTGTGCTTTTTAGCATGGCTCCAAAGAAAGCGCAGAGCAAGCATGGTGGTAAAAAGAAAGTGCAGAGCAAGCATGGTAAGAATAAGGTTTTGAAGAAAATAACCATTGAATTGAAGAAGGAAATTGTAGAAAAGCATGAGTGTGGTATTCGTGTGATCTGAGTTCGGAGTACAAGATGGCGAAGTCAACAATCTTGACTATTTTGAAGAATAAAGATGCCATCAAAGGAGCTGATGTGGCAAAAGGAGTAACAACATTAACCAAGCAGAGGACACAAGTGCTGGAAGAGGTGGAAAAACTTTTGTTAGTGTGGTTGAATGAGAAACAGCTGGCAGGTGATAGTGTTAGTGAAGCTATGATCTGTGAAAAAGCAGGAAATTGCACAGTGATTTACTGCAAAAAAACCCCTCTACAAGCACAGCAAGTGAAGAATTTAAAGCCAGCAGAGGCTGGTTTGATAAATTCCACAAGAGAAGTGGCATCCACAGTGTGACAAGACATGGTGAGGCTTCCAATTCTGACAAGGCCTCTGCAGAAGCCTACAAGAAAGAATTCGCGGAATTCATGAAGGCGGAAGGATACGTCGCTCAGCAAGTATTCAACTGCGATGACACAGGGCTCTTCTGGAGGGTTATGCAACGCAGGAAAAAACAAGTGACATTAGACAGATTTTTCACCAAAACTCAGCCTGCAGCTAAGAGGCAAAGAAGAGAGGAGTCGCCTCAAGCAAGGTTAGCATTCTCTCTCTTCATACTGTACTGTACTGTACTTTGTTTCATATTTTTGTGTTTAAAAAAAAAATACATATGGTTCAGAACGGATTAACTGTATTTACATTGAACCTTATGGGAAAATTTGATTCGGGTCGCGACCAAAATCAGTTGGCGACCAAATTCGTAAGGCTCAGAACGGATTAACCGTATTTACATTGAACCTTATGGGAAAATTTGATTCAGGTCACGACCAATTCGGGTCGCGACCAGAGTCACGGAATGAATTAAGTTTGTGACCTGAGGTACCACCGTACTGTATTTTGTTAAATTATACCGCCTAAATATGGAATTTGTCCATCTATGAAGAGCTTTGGACACAGCATGTCTCAACTGTGGCAGGCAGGAAGAGGGAACAGAAAGAGAAGGGAGCAAGCATCTATATTAGAGAGTAGTAATATAGGAAGATGCTGGAGGGGATGACCACTTTCGTGACAACGGCAAAGGCATCATTTCATACAGCTCAGGAAAAGGCAATGGTAAATTACTCCTGTATTTTACAAAGAAAACGACATGGATAGACAATATAAAGTGATTGATAACATAGTGCTGGATGATTGGCTCCTCAGTTTGGATGGCACTCAACATGCTATTGAGGAAGAATTGAGGGTTTTACAGAGCTCTAATGATATTTATGACATAGCTTAATTAAAGCTTTGAGGTCCTCTAGTTGCTGATGCTGCCATAGAGGAAAAGAAAATCCAAAGCTGCAAAACAGAATTACAGAGGGAACATAGAATGTAAGAAGTGTGAACATGGGAAAACTCAACACCATGAAAAATGAAATGAATCAACTACACACTGTCATCTTAAGCATCAGCGAATTGAGATGGATTGGAATCGGACACTTTCAGTCGGAAGATCATACTGTTTACTGCTCAGGACATGAAGAACCAAAAAGGAACAGTGTTGCTTTCATAGTCAGGAAGGATATACCAAAGACAGTACTTGGGTACAATGCAATCAATAACCAAATAATATCAATTAGACTTCGTGAACAATCATTTAACACAATTATCCAAGTTTATGCTCCAATGACTAATGCAGAAGATGAGATTGATGAGTTTTATGATAAAGTTCAATCTGAACTTGATAGAACATGCAGGCAAAACGCTTGTGATTAGAAATTGGAATGCCAAAATTGGAAATATTAAGGAGGAAAGTTTAATTGTGCCATATGGTCTAGGAAACTGAAATGAAGCAAGATTTTTCCATTTTTGTCAATCCAATAATTTCTTCATTGTTAACATAGTCTTCCAACAAACAAAATGACACATATATACATGGACATCGCCAGATGAGATACACAGAAATCAATGTACAAGGAGGTAGGAGAGCTCAGTTATAACAGCAAAATACATGGCCAGGACTGACTGTAGAAGAGATTGTGAACTGCTCATGTGCGAGTTCCAAGTCAAGCTAAAGTAGAAGAAGCAAGCCAACCAAGTGTCCATCTTTCAAAGATGTGACATCTTTCAAAGATGTCAGGAATTGCTTTGAAATCCTGAAACTCATTGACAGGGAACCAGAGGAACTCTAGAATGAAATCAATGAAGTTGTTAAGGGTGTAAAAAGAGACTGCTGAAGACCAAAAAATGTAAGAAAGCAAATTGATCATTGGAACAGTGGAAATTGCCAAGAAAAGAAGCCAAAGCCAAGAAAGACAAAAATCTCAGGAAGGTGCTTAGTTCTAACCAAACTGTACCAGTAAATCTGGAGAACAATACAGTGGCTAGCAGACTAGAAGAGGTCAGTCTACATACCAATACCAAAGAAAGGAGGCTTAACAGAGTGCGAAAACAATAATAAATACCCTTATTTTCACATGCTAGCAAAATAATGCTTAGAATCATTCAGTGCAGATAAGAATTGTACATGGAAATGGAATTGCCAGAGATTCAAACTGGCTTTAGAAGAGGCCAGGAAACAAAAGGCATTATTGCTGATGCAGGCTGAATAACTGAGAACACCAAAAAATACTAAGAAGAAGTCAATATATGCTTCATTGTTTATAGAAAGGCCTTCAGTTGTGTCAACTGGGTTAAGATGTGGAATGTGCTTTGGAAAATGTGAATCCCAGAACATCTCATAATCTTATGCAAAACTACACAGGTCAGATTATGGCAAAACAGACTGGCTCTGGGTTGGCAAAGGAGTAAGACTAGGCTGTGTACTCTTCCTTTATTTATTCAGACTATATGCCAAATATACTGTATATGGAGGGAAGCTGGATTGGGAGACGATTAGAATGGTTTTAAAACTGGAGGAAGAAACATCAATAACCTGTGTGATGCTGATGAAGCTACTCTGATAGCTGAAAATGCAAATGATCTGGAAATTCTAGTAATGAAAGTCAAGGAGCACAGTGAAGAAGTGGGACTAAGATTAAATATAAAGAAGATCAAATTAAGAGCAACAGATACAGCCTTAGAATCGATAATTAAAATATTGAAGAAATGGATAGTTCCTGCCTTTTGCAATCAACTATTAACAGTAAAGAAACTAGCAGTCGCAAAACATGTCATAGACTAGCACCTGGTAGGGTAGTGATGAAGGCTTTGGAAAAGATATTCAGATGCCATTATATGTCTATACCTACAATATAAAGAACAGGAAAATTGTAGGCAATGGTTTCCCTATGACATTCTATGGAAGTTGAAAACCGAACTTTGAAGAAGCAGGATAGAAAGAGTATTGAGAATTTTGAACTTTGGTGTTGCAGAAGACTCCTGAGAATATCATGGATGGCCAAGAAAACAAACAGATTTGATTTGTTCTCATTTGAGGCAAAATTACTGGGCTCAAATTATCATATTTTGTAATATTGTGTCATATTTGGACACATTATGCAAAGACTGAGCTCTCTTGAATAATTCATAATACTGTGAAAGGTGGAAACAAAAAGAGGATGACCAACAGCTAGGTAGACGGACTTAAGTACAATGATGATGGGTACACTGTTGGAAGACCTTAAGGGCCAGGTTGGTGACAGATCATCCTGGACGAAATCTATCTGTGTGGTTGCTACTGTTGACACCAACTTGATGGCACTTCACCATCAATATATGTATATACACACACACACTGATTGATGATGATGATATATGTATATATACATATACTGCATATATATATATATATATATATATATATATATATATATATATATATATTGTACTTACATTATTTACTTTTTAATTAATGTATTATTTTATTTTCTCTCTCTTTTTTTGACTGATAATTTCTTGTGTTTCTAAATTAGTAGTTATATATTTTGTTTTTTAAAAATGATACAATTCAAACTCTCCATTTGATCAGGGGTCTTGCCTAAAGAGAGCTGATGTGGTTGGTGGCATGTATAAATTGGCCCTTTATTTGAGACAAGACTAAATAAAATAAATAAAAAATAGCACCTTTGATAAAGAGATCTGTGTGCTTAAAGAACAAGTGAATTTCTTCCTCTGTCTGGGAACTCTATACCAGCTTTTCCTGTCATCTTTTAGATGTATTGGAACTGCAGTGGCTTGCCAAAGTGGTATTGTTTGGAAATTATTTTGGAATTCCAATCCCAACACTTGTGGAGGAACACTGAGTTCCCCTTCTCCCCCAGCTGTTATTAAAATATTAGAATATCCCCAGAAAATAATATATGGCTTTAAAAAATATACCATATTGCAACTGCTCAAGCACTTTAAAGCATGTCACATATTCTGTAAGAGTGAGCAACTGCATGTCTGAATGAATTAATGCTGCTATATCAGCTTGGCTCTGAAAGAGAGCAATGCCAAAGTCCATCTGCATGTTGTAAGAATCTCATTTGAGGTAGCATCCAAGACTGTGTGGTTGCAATGTCTATGCTACAAAGCTTTAAAGCAAAACATAGGCCTGTGGTTCAGTGTGTTGCCATAAAGGGTGCAAGCTGCTAAGAAGGTTATTGAACTTCCCATTCCAAAATCTTAGTGCAAATGGAAAAGGGAAGATTTTAAGCATAGCTCTCCCAAACCATGTCTAGGCTGGGAAATCTGTATATGAATTAAACAATTTGAGACTATTGGCAAGAATTTTCATGTGATCAGATGTTATACATTTATTACATAGCTACCCATTCTTATTCTAAGAAGCTAAGGGCAACATACATAATTTGCTCTACCATATTGTCCTTGCAAGGAAGCTATGAGATAGGTCTCATGAGAGACTGACTGCCTTAAGAACACAGAGTTCACAGAGAAGTGTAGATTTCAACCAAGTTCTCCCCAGTTGAAAATAGGTACACATATTAACAAAACTAGCTTTCTCCTTCATAGAGATTTCATCTACCAAGAATGTGGATGTCAGCAAGAACTGAGCACAATTTAAATACAGTGTAGGAGGTTGGAGATTCAGTCTCCAGTTTAAGCTTTAGTAGCAGTTCAGGGGGAAAGTCACAAACTGGAAATAAGTTTATTTGAAATTTGCTTTTGAGTTTTATCTGATGAAATCAGACAGACTGCTTGTTGATTGGCTTGTTTCTTTCCACGATGGAAGGAATAGGTGAGGGAGCATCCGACTCCAAGAAAGACTATTACTTTACTCCTACATGACTACTACTTAACTACTGCAATATGCTCAATGTGTAGCTACCCTTGAATAGTGCCTGGAAATTGCAACTGATGCAAAATGTGGCAGCCAGACTGCTAATTGGTACAAGTTATAGATGCCTGTACTGGAAAATCTGTACTGGCTGCCAGTTACCCGTCAGACATAATTTGAGACACTGGTGTTGATCTTAAGGGCTTTAGAGTGTAAGACATGATTATCTGTGCATCTCAACTCCAGCTACAAACCTACTATGTTATTTACATCAGCAGGAGAGGCTCTTCTGAAGATACCATAGCTGCCAGAATTTGGTTCTTTGTTATGTGGGAGGGAGCCTTCTTTTCTGTGACTTCCAGGCCACAGACAGTTCTTCCAGAGCAGTGGTTGCTTTCATAATCCCATTATTTAGAAAAATGGTAAGAATACATCATTTAACTATTTGCTTTTAGTTGTTAATTGATTTTAATGATACCAATTTTAATTGCACTGATTTTAACATTCTGTATTTTGTTTTATTGGTGGAAGCCACCTTGAGTACTTATTTAAGTAGAAAGGTAAGGTATAAATTTAATAATAAATAAAAACAGGGTAAGTTAATGTTTGGAAAAAAAAAAGAAAAGAAAAATGAGAACTTTATTACACACCCTGGACATAGACTAATGACTATGAAAAAAATAAACTAGAGCCAAAACTTCTAAAGGATAAGTTAGCCCAAAATTTAATTATTCCAGGAGTGGGCAACCTACAGCCCATTGGCCAGGATTCCATTTATATCCTTCCCCTGCTCCCTAAAATCACACTGCTGAAATTTGGCAGCAAAATGGCCCAATTTTAGGGCTGCAATTCTGGTGTGTGTATGTTAATTAAGGTTGGGAATAGGAACGGGAAGGCTCTAGGAGGCTTCCACATCTAATTTCCACCAATAATCACCTCAAACCACCCAAAATATTGAACTTGGTGGAAATTTTCTACATTTTGGAGGAGGTTAAAGGATGGGAATGACAGAAGGAAGCCTGGGGTGGGGGCAAACTGCTCTTATTCTCAATGTTATGACCCTCCAACACTAGCTCTAAATTGCCCTCCCCAATGATTTCAGGGTGATTATTCAAGGTATGGATTTTTTTAGGGTTGAAATGGGAGTGCTTTGCCTCACAAAGGCTTCCCCTCCCATTTCTATCCTAAACCAAATGAACAGGAAGCAAAAACAAAAAAAAGACTGTACCAGTCCTAATAATATTGTTGGGCCGCCAAATGGCCTTAGAAGATTGAGGAGCAGAGGACTACAGCTCAGCCTTCTGAACTTTGCCTGTCCCTGAAATATCATGGTCTTTGGGAACCGGAGACATTCTTAGATGGCTCTATTATGACTGATATTCTGCTCTCTCCATGGGGTTTGTATATTTTAAAATTTTAAAATTTTTTGATGATGTTTTATTTTAATAATCACTTTTTTATCTTTTATAATGATTGCTTTTATTTATTGTTATTTTATTTAATTGTTGTATGCCACCCAGTCGCTCTGTGTAAGATGGGCGGCTATATAAATGTGATAAATAAATAAATAAATATCTCTGTGGATAAAATAAATCATGATGGGGTTATCCCTGGAAAAGAAGGATAATTTGCACTATTTGCTTTATAGTAACAAAGAAACAATTCACATTTGACTCACTTTTACTTGTTGTGTAAATGTCTGGCGTTGGAGCTGCTTTTACTGTTTGTGATGTTGTTGAGAATTCTGGGAGACATGGCATCATGGAGCCCAAAACCAGAACAAAGCACAGCACTAGGACCTATGGGGGAAACACACAGTAGAAATATTCAGTGCACTGAATGACTAGGAAGGACATTTGAAGAGATGAAAAGTACGAAAGAGGAGTGCTGGAAATCATCAAAACAATTGTGTAATGGAGAAGTGACTAGAACAATGATGGCGAACCTATGACACGTGTGTCAAAGGTGACACGCCATGACATTTTGGGTGACACGCCAGTGTTCATTAACACCAAACAACTATTCTCCCTGTTTGACTTACCAAAGAAACTGAGTTTGTTTTACTCATATTTCATTTTTGTAATTATTTCACATTTTTTTATATAATAAAGAGGCAGGGGAATCCACCAGGCAGGGGCCACCACACATGATTGGATTGTATTTTTTTAAATAAATGAATATGTAAAGAGTTGTTTCTCTTTTGTTCAGAGGGGTGTGTGACACACCAGCAGAGTCAAGTTAGGTATTTTCTGAATTTTTGACACGCTGAGCCCAAAAGGTTCGCCATCACTGGACTAGAACAAGGAAAACCCAGTCTCATTTCCCTATTGAGCCATGAAGCTTACTGGGTGATCTCCTGTGAGAAAGATGGGCTACAGATGTAATAAATAAAACAAATGGTATTTAGGAAAGTCAACAGATTTCAATTTATGGATACATTTTTTAAATTTAGATACGTGTATTTACTCTACAAGAATTCTAAGAGCAGATTTAAATTTATAGTCAATCCAGTCTATTTAACACTGGGAAGTTAGTGGCAAATACATTCAACAGGCTTTTTAAAATCACATCATGCTTCCAAGCAGCCCTGGGCAACGTGTATATTTCTCATCCAGTCCTACAGCCACATTATAGCATATTAGGTAGGCTAGGCTAGAGTTCAGGAATGGTCCAAATTGAGCCTGCCATTGAGTGGCGACTGAATCATTTGGTCCAAGTCAGAAACACATCTTTAGATGAAGAATAGGAGGAATAATATTAAAGACCTACGGAAACAAGATTCTTTTTCTGCTCATCTAGAGTTGATATTCTCTCCCCCAGCAAGTGATGTAAGGATGAAGAAAATTTCACCTGCTGAATTTCTGCCTATCATGAAGATGTTATTCACAGGCCAATTACCAGAAAAAGAGAAAACTAATGAAAGAAA
This sequence comes from Liasis olivaceus, assembly GCA_030867105.1. Classification (NCBI taxonomy): domain Eukaryota; kingdom Metazoa; phylum Chordata; class Lepidosauria; order Squamata; family Pythonidae; genus Liasis; species Liasis olivaceus. Next base: position 70,662,277 of record CM061349.1, read on the forward strand.
AAAAAGGGGGCGGGTTTCTGGCTTAATTCTTCAAATAATAATCTTTTATTTGCTCATGCTTGAACCTGCAGCACAGAGAATGTAAATCTGAAGCTGCCTTTATTTTCTCCCAAAATGGAACAAAAGTAAATTACATTTTAAACTAATTCAACATTCATTAAAATCTAACCTTACCATTATGTCATTTTTACCAATGAATTTTCCTGTGACAGCTATAAACTCAGCGACAGTTTTTGCTATTTTTATACCAGAGGTAAGGTCCCATTAGCATTCATTAGAAATAATTCCTTGGTTTAGGGCAGGGAAGGGGGAGGATGAACTACGCATTCAGCTGATGGTTACAAGAAGGAACAGTATTCATTCTATGAAGTCTGCAATCTAATTCTTATGTTCTGGATTCAATGTATGCCCTTGAATGGTATGCAGAAATAATCCAAGCTATATTTGGGGATTAGAAAGTAAATATATAAATCTTCCTGACACAATGGCTATCAAAATTTTATTCAGAGTGGGAATAGAGGAGGGGGAAGCAGGTTGATCAGGGCACTACCATCTAAGCAAGCAAGCTGAAAGCATTCATTCCTACTGTTCTTACACTGCAATATAAATGTGATGTATAAATAAATAAGATAAATAAATAGTGACTTTACAATATTAAGGGCAATTTTGCACTGCAGCCTATGCTGCTTGTCTCATGTAATGCTCCCAACTGTTTCTTAAGCCAAAATATTCCAGTGGATTTCAGTGAATTGGCAGTGTGGCTGAGCTGCTGCTCAGTTCAAATAATAGCCATGTGTTAGCCCTTCAAGGTAGTCCAGACAAGAAGCACAGTCGTGAGTACTAACTCTGTCTTTATTGTAAGGTTACATTGACAGAATCCTGCAAGTCTGAAAGTACCCCACTCGTCCCTTACTTTTACTCTCCTGAAAACTATGGAGGGTCCCTTCTGAGGTGCTTTCTTCACCCCTCCTCCTTCAGGCTCAAATTTTGTTTATCAGACCATTGTCCAGGTTGAGGCTCTTCCTCCTGTCTTCCAAGGACATACCATTACACTATGCAAGACCTGACTGGCTATTCCCCTGCTTTTTGCTCTTTCCCTCCATACAAGAAAGGGAAACCCGGTCGGCTGGGTGGCTCCTATGTGGAACGATCTACCAATGCCTGCCTTTCCCTTTCTGGAAGTGTTCCTTCCCCATGAGTTCCTGGGTCTTTCCTTTGCTTTCCCAGATGCCATCCCTTTCCCATATTACGTCCTTGGACACTAAACCAAGCTCTTTCTATTCTTTTCTCCCTTAAATTTATAACCTCAAGATAATAAAAAATCAGCCACTGCCAACCAGCAGAGATCAGAGCCTGGAAGCCTAGGATGAAATGGCCACCCAGGGCAGCAACCAGCCATAGGGGGAGAGGGGGCACATCAGGCATTGCAGCCAATCAGAACTGAGGCTGTTACTAAAACGGAAAAAACCTCCTGAGACCATCTGCTTTGAAGGGCTTAAGACGGCTCAGGTCAGAAAACAGCCGTTTTGAGTCAAAGCTGGAAATGTGGGTGTGGGGTGTATTTGCAATGGGCCAGGACGTCATCCATTTCTGCACTCAGGAAGTGGTGAGTCCCTTACTGCAGTGGGCCAAACAGCAAATGTGGATCTGCTCTAAACTTTGCAATATTTCATGTCAAGATCACTATGAATGGAAAAAAATATGTGCACAAAGAGAATCTACTTGGATTTATGAGTAAGAAAGTTTTAAAAAGATAATATGTAGACCTTACCATCAGGCATGTTCCTGTCTGTGTAGAGGCCATTTTGTATGGCCTGGAAACCTTTCCTGCTACCAGAGACTGTAGCTTTTGTAACTGCTGCAGAAGAGTCCTAGGAAATTAATTAAAAAATAACTTTTTCATCATCAGAAGAAAACAAAATCAAAAGCATTAAGAAATTTTAAAAACAGTATGCTTATGTCCTATATGAGAATATATTAATTATTATTTATTTCTGTAATAGATTTATATGGTTGTCTGTCTCACAAATGTGACTCTGGGCAGCTAACATGCTAAAACAAATAAAAACTACTTACTGTAGTTAAAACAGTCCAAATCCCAAGAAGGAGCAATCAGTGCAATACCTATATACCTTTGCTGAAAACCATATCCTGTCTATTTATTACTGAGTACAGGAGGTCCTTGGGTTGCAAAGTTGCAGCCATTGCAGCGTCCCTGCAGTCGCACGATCATGATTCAGGCACTTGGCAACCGGCTTGCAATCATGACAGTAAAAGCATCCTGTGGTCACGTGATTGCCACTTGTGACCTTCCCTGTCGTTTTACCACAAGCAAAGTCAATGGGGAAGCCGGCAGGAGGTTACAAGTTGCTCTAACAAGTCGCTCCCACTTCTGCCACTTTTTCTCCCAAGGAGTCCCCGGGCAGCATGGGGATGTCCTACGCCATAGCGCCCCCCTGCCCGCACTCCCTAGTGCCTGTCTTCAGTGCCTGTTCCCTTGTTGCAGTCACATGAGGTCCTTGCTCAATGATCTGCATGGTTTTCACTTAACAACGGCAACTGGGGCTGCTGGGATTGCCATCACTAAGTGTCGTTGTGCTTTATGATCACGTTGCTCAGGGACAGAAATACGGGTCCCAATTGCCATTGTAACCCGAGGACTACCTGTGCTGTGCTTCGGTTGTAAAGGAATCCTACTAATAATTCACAAAGAAAAGAAAAGTGGATAGGGTCTCTCTCTCTCTCTTTTTTGGTTCCTTCGAGTCAGTGTTAGCACCTGGCAACTGCCTGGATAAGTCCCTGCAGTTTTTTTGGCAAGAATTTCAGAAGTGATTTGCCTTTACCTTCTTCCTTGGGCTGAGAGTGACTGGCCCAAGGTCACCTAGCTGTTTTTTGTACCTAAGGCGGGATTAGAACTCATGGTCTCCTAGTCTTTAGCCTGGTGCCTTAACCACTACACCAAACTGGCTCAACTGGACAGGGACTCTGCATTCCCACAATGGGGACTTCTGGCCCAGGTAGTTGACTTTGTCTGCCACAGCCACCAATAAGAAGATTGGACTTGATGAAGGTTAAGGTGCTCTTGGAACAGGGACATCTCCTTTGAGGCTTAATGATTTAATATTTTTTTAAATAGTTTGACTGTTTGGCTGTAATTCCTCCATCTGATAATAAATCACGGAATTAGAACTGCATTAGCATGTGAAAAGCTGGATACAGTTTCAGAAGAACTACACTGGCCCTGCAAACAGTATTGTCAGTGGGAGAAAGAGTATAAGAGACAGGAATTTGGTGTTTTGAATGCAGAGAATGTCCAGAATCAGAGAAGGCAAAAGCTCATTAGCTCATCCAGTAGATGGCAGTCATCAGCTATCAACAAAGCTACCAAGCCTACGGAAAAGCACAGAGCCATTGAAAAACAGAGTATGCTTCAAGCTTCCAGAGTCCTAAGAAGCTGCATGTAACTATAAAGTAGGACCAGAACCTGCTGCTGAGCAACAAAAAAAGGGAGAAAAGGGCATGTGACAGAGCCCCTGAATGAGGGCAGAAAGGACAAACGGACTGGAAAAGCTCAAGCACAAATCAAGATTAAGTGAGGGAGCAGATTCCGGACAACAAAGTCAAGGTACATCTAAAGTTGTGTCCATAGCACATTAAGCAAACATACATACCTCTACTATCCATACATTTATTTATTGATAGCATTTATTTGGCCACTGAATTCAAACAATGAATTGATACAAACTCTGGGCAGTGTAAAAACTGATGAGCAAAAATACCAAAACCAAAATCAACAACGCTATCTAAAAGCAAATATAACAATTCATCTGTTATCAAAGGCTTAAATTTATTGCACTCTTTCAGACAGGAACTCTCGTCATCCTGACTCAAATACCTGAAGAAGCCAAGATTTCACTGCCTTTCTAAAGGCCTGCAGGGTTGGGGCCAACTGTATGAGTGTGTGAGTGTGAGTGTGTGTGTGTGTGTGTGTGTGTGTGTTGGGGCGGCAGAATTGTTGTTATGTAGGACACTGTGACTATGCAAGCAGAGACCCAATTCTAGGGAAGATGAAGTACATAGATTTCTTCTTTCCAGTCACTGTGATCTGTCAGATGGATCGGAGGGGTAAAAACAATACAATTTAACCAGTGAGAGACCTCTCTTTGATTAGGAAAGACGATAAATTTATAAGTCTCCCTTGAATCAAACTGAGCTCCTGGTGACTAGATGGCCACATCAATGTTGTTTTTGTAACAACACAAGTTGTTTGCCATTACCTTCTTCTGGAATGGTTTTCAACTTCCAATCTAGTCTACAGTCCTGAGACTTTGTGATCTTTCATCTAAGTACTAATCAGGTCGGATCCCCCTTAGCTCTTTCAAAATTGCCAAGCTTGACTAGATGCTATCACTTGCAGTGGCTTATCTTCTTATTTCCCTGCAATTGATCCCTAAATGGGACTGTGCCCTCTTCTAGACTGTCTGTGCTTCTATATATCATTAAGGTACTATTTAGTATAACCAGATAAGTTCTCAACCACACAGCTAGCACACAGGGTCTAGGAAGGAACAGCGCTTCTACACAGACCCCTAAACCTACAGGGATCTCTCTGCCTCCAATGGACTCAGGGCTCAGCTAGTTGTACGCTCTCTCTACTCGCAACCTTTCCAAACTACCATTAAAGCAGAGGTTCAGGCCCTAATCAGTAAAATGAATAGTGAGGGAGGAGCCAGATGCAACAGGGCTGCCTTACCATATTTTAAGCCAAAGAAAGAAACACTTCCCTCTAAGTAAACCTCCGCCCACTCCTAATATGACAGTTATGTCTGGAAACTAAAACCACCTAATAGCAGTGCTGGACTCTTCCAAGAAATGAACTTTAGCAAGGGAATCAGGGCACACTGCCTTCCTGACATTCTTTCCTGTGTCCTTTGAATCTTGTTTTCCTTTATCGGTTTTGTGTCCTTGGCTATAAATGGCTTTTCATAACTCTGGCTTATACCTATCTGACACCAGCAAGCGTCTCGCCAGCGAAACTAATCCTTGATACGTTTCAAATCAACCAACGGCCAGCTGAGTTGACCCTCCCAAGCAGCAGCATAAGGGGGCTGTATAAGGTTGCAGGGGCTGTGTGGGTGCAGGTGCATGAGTACATGTACATATGCAGTTTCTGGCCACTGAACCGTATTTCAGTACTGTTGGCAGAATAGCATCTTCCATATACCCAAGGCAGCTGGGCAGCTTATGGAGAGCAGAACAGTTTACCTAAGGGACCGCCTCTTCCCCATGACGTCAACCCATCCCACCCGAACACATAGAGAGGGCATGCTTCGGACCCCCTCGGTAAAAGAACTCCAATCAGCAGGTTCCAGAAGGCAGGCCTTCTCTGCTGTAGCCCCCACTCTTTGGAATATTCTGCCCCCAGAGGTGAAATTGGCCCCCTCACTCCCGGCCATCTGGAGGGCTTTGAAGACCTGGCTCAGCCACTTGGCCTGGGGTGGGGAGGGAAGACATCAAATGTGGGGATGGCTAGCTCCTTAGAGGCCTGTTGTCTTCAGCCCCGGAATACATCATTTTCTTGGACTTTCTCTTTTTGGTAAAGTTTTGCATAAATTTTTATGTTTTATGTATTTTTATGTATTTATATGTATTTATTATTTTAATGGTTTGTGTGAGCCGCCCACAGTCCCCCATTGGGGGGAGATGGGCAGAGATAAATTTAATAAATAAATAAATAAATGTGGGAAGACAGATGAAGGCATCTATGTGTGCAATCATCTGGGAAAGCAAAGGAAAGGCACAGGAACTCATGAGGAAGGAATAATTCCCAAAAGGAAAAGGCAGGTATTGGTAGGCAGGTCCACACGGAAGCCAGCCAGCCAGACTGACAGACTTGCCTTCCCTGCAAGGATAAGAAGAACAACCATTCAGGTCTTGCAGTGGCCATAATTCCAATTGCAATCCAGACTGGAATTTCTGTAGTTGCCTTAAGAAACAGCTGGAAGCAGCACGTGTGAGAAGCTGCAGGATATAATTGCCCTTAGAGGAAACTGTCAGCTTAAGAATTGCTCTGGAAAGAAGTTTGGTAGCAGAATTTCAGTACTAGGGTTGGAATCCACCAAGGAAATTTGCCCATTTTTTTCTCCCCCTACTCCAATTTTTTAAAAAGAAAATAAACCACGAAAATTCAGTCCTGGCTGTCTCAACACAAAAATTCCTAGAACTTACTAACCAAATGCAGCTGATTCATTGCTGGGAAAAAACTAGAACAGAACAAAACAAAAACCTGTGTGTGCAGGGTAATCTAATGTCTGTCAAAAAGTAGATATGTAAAAGAAATGTATTGCAGATTTATTTGCTAGGCAAATCAAACAATGCATTAAATGGAATCTGTTGTAGTAGGAGTGGGTAGGCAATTTACTGAATCCTGTAATGTTCAACCTGAAATATTTTCGGGCCCACAAACTGGGTTGCATACACAAATGGAAATATATGAGAAGTTATATAGAAATATGCATATACTTGGTAAAACTGCATACCAACATACATGTATGTACGAGGAAAAGTTGCATACACATGTGTGCACATTTGAAGAAAGTACATAAAGACAATTTGCAGATTTTAAAATTGCTGTAATGATTACTTTAAGAAAATCTGGCAGAAGTATATATGCACGCACTATTGACACGGATTTAAGATGATCCATATATTTATACCATGAAGGAAGGGGTGGAAGTGAGGGGAGGATGATCTTCCTTTCCCTTTCTCCATCTCCTGCATTCTCCCAACCTCCTTTCTCAGTAGGACCTTTTAGTAAAGATAGTATTATTGGGGTTCTCCTCACCTGTTTGCATTTTCTAATGTCTCCACTTTCTTCCACAGTTCATTATTCTCAGATGTATATGTTTCAACTCTGAAGAAGTAAAAACAAAATCATGAGTATGACGCACACCCACTCTGCTCCAGATTCTGGTTCCTAAGGATTCAAACCAGATGGAATGCTATTTGTGTGAAAACAATTAAAGTGCACACTTTTTTTCTGCAAATAGCAACTTTGGGAAAGCCTGAGCTGGCTGGGGATTGTGGCGGGTGTGCATGGAGAGAATGGAGGATTTTAACCTGTTCTTTTCTCTGCCACAGTTCTGACAAAATTGGCCTTTCTGAAGCTTCCATTTACAGTTGAAGGAAAGCCTCTGTTAGGCATGTGGTAACAGTTGCACACTGCCTCAAAAGACTCAGCAATGATTATTACAATTCACTTAGAAAACCCAGAAGAGAAAACATGCAATTTTTGGAAGTGACATTTTAAATGAAATTAATCCTAGGTTACCAGTCTGCATAGACACAGGCCCATTTTGGCCCTTGGGGAAATTACACAGGCCTGACCGCTCACAAGAACTTTTCTTGCAAACATGGGATGGGTTTCTTCCAGACCATGCACATGGCCTGCTCGTGGGAGGCCTTGTGGCTTACTTCTCAAAGAGACAGCACCCTCCATTTGCACCATTTGAAACTAAAACAGCAATTTTGGAGAGGCCACTTCTGTTGGGAGTTTGGCAAGGAGAGAAAAACCTATGCTTCCGTTCTACCCTCCCTCACAATCCCAAGGCTGTTCAGGCTTCCTCCGGACTGCTATCATTTCTATAAAGAATTTGCGCAGATTAATTTCAACTGTGTGGGTAACATCTCATCCAGTTTGGTCTTAAGCAACTCTGTGATTGCTAGCTGCCAAGAGACAGACTCTATCCGATAAATTATTTGAAGCAGCTTAGCACTCTGACTAAAAATACAGAAATCAGGGATGAGTAAGACCCAGTCGTAAATCCTGTGTTTGTTCTGAGGATTGATATGTTGCCTTACAATTAGGAAACATTCAGAGTGGTTCAAAAAATTGTATTAAAAGATGACAATAAGTAAAACAACCAAAGACAAACATAATTACACAAAGTCATGATGGATTCCTTGTGATTTTTATGTGATTCCCACTGTGCACAATATGTAGCAAGAAAAACAAAATGGCTATTATTAACTATACTGCATTTTTAACCACTTCAAAATTATTTACAATGTTTATTATATTTAACTTCATTATAGATCTGGGAAATAGACAATTACGATTAGTCCAAAGCCACCCACATCCTTGGATCTCCTCTTAGCCATCCAAGGAGTAAACAGCACTCCTGCTACCCCTTTCACCAAGAAAAGCACCCAATAGTAGGATAAAATCAATGGTAGGATGGTGAGCAGGCTGAAAACCAAGTTCAAGGAGCTACAGCTAGTAGATTTGTATAGGTTTAGCCTGGAGAGGAAAACATCAAGGTGAAATATCATCACTGACTTCAAACATCTGAAGGTCTGTCATGCAAAAGATGGAAGAGATTATTTTTTGGTTGCTCCAGGCCTGGAACCAGTGAATAGAAATTCCAGGGAGGCAAATTTCAGTTAAGCGTTAGAAGAAATGTATTGATAGAGCTGTTTGGCAGCAGAAGTGGGTGCATTGGGAGGTGGTGGGCCCTTCTTTGCTGGAAGGAATCAAGTGGAGTCTGGATAGCCATCTGTTGGGAATGCAGCAACAGCATCTTTCACTGCTGACCTCGCACTGAGCAAGGAACTGGATGACATGATGTTCAAGGTCTTTTCCAGCAATATGATCCCATGGATGTGAGCTGTAAAAATCTTGGCTTCTTTCCCCCCTTTACTTAGCTATTTGTGCTGCTTGGGAAACTACATGCTAAGTTCAAGAGTTTTTGAAGAGGCCCAGGGAGAGCACTTTTTTCTCCACCCTCCAATGGATGCATATACATAATGTTATATAGTGAAATTACTGTTTTAAACTGTATTATGAAACACACATCACATTGCTCTGTTATTTATTAGATGCCTGCTGCCTATGAACTAGGTGGACATTGTGAATCATAAACAGCAAAGAGCCTTGTGACAAACACAGTTGTTACAGCATAAGTGTCATGGCCTAGAGTCCAATCCATCAGATGCACAAATTCTTATCCAGGTATCCATGGTTGTATGGCATGAGAAGCAAGCAGTAAGATCAGAGAGAAATTAAATGCAGATAATACAGACCATGATAATTTATGTTCCACCCCAAACCTTGCAGAGATCATTAATCTTTCCTATGCGTTTTTGTTATAACAACAAAACAAACATGTATCTTTAGCAAAGAGGTGTATTGGGCAGAAAAGCTAGAAGTGATCTCAAGATACCCATTACCCATATTTGATGGATAAATCCACAAATAAGTTCTGATTATTCCATGGCTGATGAGTTGCATACACCATCACTGTGCTTTGATACAGCCTCTGAAATGTGTGATACTTGGTAAAATTTGGTGGCAGAATGGTTTCCCATCTTCCGTGGAAATAAAATGAAAATGGAGATGTACAAATGGATAAATATGCTTGTGGGAAAATAAAATTTATGGGAGAGATTCAGAAAGGGTTTGGACTTGAAATCTCTCAGACTAGGAAATATAACAAGAGTGAATTTGAATATGTTGGAGTAATATTTTCATATTTTAACCTACTGTTTGTTATTGCCTATTAAATTAAGAATCAGTTTGTTAGTACGGTATTTTGGCAATCAGTAAAGGGAGCTATGTCCTGAGGAAATTTATGTTACAAGCTTGATCTCAGAGCAGAAAATTAATACATAAAGAAATTAATTAATGGGGAATAATATGGAGATGAAAGAAGATCTGGCTACAGACATTAATTGTTCTGAGTCAACCCAATGTCTTTTGACGCAATCCCCTTTCTGAATACACAAGACTGATTGCAGCCCTTCGCCAAATAAAGTTGTGCATTTTAGACAAACTAAATCCAAGCAACATTTATCTTAATGGTCCTCAATCTGAAGTCTTTATCCACTTTTAAGGGGCCCAAGTAAATGTGATATGGGGGATTTATGATCAAGATCTCCTATAGGTTTTATGTTTTTATCCATGGAATTCTTTGAAAACTGGGGAAGTGACTGCTAACAGCTTGGAGGGGGAAAAATGACATTAAAGAAACGGCCGGCCAACCCAAGCAATAGGTTTTGTACACACCTAATGCTCTGGCTTCCTATTTTCTTCATAACAACCCAGTGAGATGGGTTGGGCTGAGAGTCACCGGCCCAAAATCAACCAGCCAAGTCCTCTAGGGAGGCCTAGAACTCATGGTCTCCTGGTTTCTAGCCCTAACCCTTAGCCACTGTACCAAACTGGCTCTCTAATTAGGCTTTCTAATTAGTCTTCCTTTTATTTTTTCTCAGAAGGATTGATCTCCTGTAGCACATTTACTTTGGCTCAAAAAGCCCTAATCTGCTTTTAGAAAGTTGTTTCTAATACATAATCTCAATCTTTTTGGCTGAAGTTTAAACCTATTACTTTTTGCATCAGAACCAGAAAAATTGATCTTTTTTCTGCTTAAGGCAAACTTTACATGGCGCATTAGGCACCACAACATATAATTTTGTCCCTGACAAACTGCTCTTTTAGTACACAGACAGCTGCTATAGGTCATATAGTCTTTAAACATATTAGAGAAAAAGTTTAGAGGACAAAGGTGAAAGGAAATGACAGAAAGAAGCAAGAATGAAAGAAGAGGCAATTCTATTGGGCAGTAACTGAGCCAAAATAAATGCCTGTCTGACTATTGGATGATTATCATACTGGAAATCCCAATCAAGTGCAAGAGAAACTAATGACATCACAAAACCAGCATCGATTTAATGGGGACTCCCAGAGAGAAGAATGACTTACTTTTTCTCCAAGCACTCCACGTATTCTTTCTTCTTCCTGCGACTCTCCTGTGCAGAAATCTAGGGAATCAGAAATAGAAATATTAGTTGCACTCATAAGAATAGTTCCATATTCTGTAAATATAGCAACCTAGGTCAAACTTCAGGCAACACAGGAAGCTGTGAGAAGGATCATCCACAACTACACAGGAGTTCCCTTTGAATCAGGACTGCTGAATCTTCCTCTTGTCATTTATGTTGTTGGACAAAAGAGGGGCTTCATCAATATTCGTATGGTTAACAGATTGCGGTTTTAAACCAGGAAATGGCAGTCCTCTTTCCCAGCATAAAAGTTCCAATTTAATTGGAGGGGAGGGTGCTGTTCTTCTAAATTAAGACACAGGACATCTGTTTGTGGAAGCTCTCTCTGAGGAAAGCTCTTTTAAAGAAGCTGCCATTTTTCCAGGGCACACTGACTTTGCTGCACAATCCCAGGAAAAGATGTCGGTGATTTAAGGAGATGTCATAAGGTGCAATGTGCACACCCACAGATTCTCCAAATCATCTTCTCCCTTTCGAATCCAGGTTGCTGCACAGACCTAGAATATAGACTGAAATGTTATGACCATGGTCAGGGCTGGCTCAGGTCATACTGCCTGAGGCAAAGAATAAAATTATGCCGTCCCCAATTCCATACATAGAAGCCAATCCAAGTGATGGTTGACTAGTTTCAACATGGTGGCAGCCCAGCATCCTCTACCATATCTGAGAATAGCAATGAAGATCTGGGGATATATATAGCAGGTTGCAATTCACCCATGACGCAGGCTTTTGGCTTCTCCTGTTTGAGGCAAGTGCCTCACTTTGTCTAATGACAGGACCAAGTCTGCCCATGAAGCAAACAATTTGTTGTTTAGTCGTTAAGTCGTGTCCGACTCTTCGTGACCCCATGAACCATATTGCGCCAGGCCTTCCTGTCTTTCACTGCCTCCCTGAGTTTGCTCAATTTCATGCTCATTGCTTCAGTGATGCTATCTAGCCATCTCATCCTCTGCCGTCCTCTTCTCCTTTTGCCTTCCATCTTTCCCAGCATCAGGGTCTTTTCCAAAGAGTCCTCTCTTCGCATTAGGTGACCAAAGTATCTGAGCTTGAGCTTCATTATCAATCCTTCCAATGAGCAATCAGAGTTGATTTCCTTTAAGATTGACTGGTTTGACCTCCTAGCAGTCCTTATAATCTCCTGTTGATCACTCATAAATTGCCAAATCACAATTGACATATAGTCTATTATATATTTTGCATGCATAAAATTCTAGGATCAACCCCAGTGTTAAGTTAGCCTTTTTTTAAAGACATCTAGAGTTCTTGGAGACTTGCATTCAATCAGTACAAAGTGAGCTAGATGGGCTAATGGTAACAGAATTATAGAATTGTAAAATTGGAAGGGATTATAAGGATCATCTAGTCCAACTTTCTGCAGGGTGCAGGAGAATCGATTAAACCATGCAGTTGGCTGTCCAGTCTCTTTTTAAATACCTCCAGAGATGGACAACCCACAACTTCCTTAGGTAGACTTCTGTTTACAGATCTTACCATCAGGAAGTTTCTCTTTATACTTAAATGAAATCTCAGTAGCTAGCTGCAACTTGTATCTGTTATGGCTACATATTATTTTCTATAACAGATGTGGTATGCCTCTCCCTAGCATTTTTGCTGTTGCATTCTTGTACTGGTGACCATTAGCCTTTGGTTAAGTGATCTTTAAGTCTGAACACACATGACTGTTCTTGTATGTTTATGGTAGGGCTGAGCATATGTTTTTATTTTACATTTATGCTTTTATATTATATGCAAAAATAAAAGTTCCTGGCATCTCTATTTTAAAAATTCTTTTTGATAGCGGGACTGAGAGAGAACTGGAAAGTAACTGCCAGATTGAATAGACAATAGTGGGACAGGGAGACCAATCGTTTGTTCAGTATATTCATATGTTATAGATTAAGTTGGATTGTCAACTCACATTAAATTTCTTCATATCTGAACCATCTTCTTGATGCATTCTTCTATCAAAGGATGGACCCCTTACTCCTAAACATTTACTCTCAGGCCACATTGCCCAATCCAACACCCTCCAGATATTCAGACCTCTCATAGTCTCTAGACGGATCTATCTTGGGTGACATGAGTTGTAGTCCAGCATATCTGGAGATTGGCAAGACCTCTCTATTCTAGGATATCTAATACAGTATTTTGCCTGAGAGACATCTCCTAAAGTTCCCACAGTATTAGTATAGCAAATTGTCATGAGATTGTGGCAGCACTTTACACATATCGATGAATCAGGCCTATGTTATGTTCAGAATGCAAATCAGCTTGCAGACAACAACTGTGGCTTAACTTCTTGGTGGATCAGAATTGCTAAAAGAAACTGAATCATTCTTGCCAGATGGACTGTAGCTTATCTTGGAGACTATGTTTGAGTCATAGTAAGTGACGAACACATGGTTTGGTTCATGGAAACTCACATTTAGGGGGGAATCCAGAATTATGGACATGTGAATCAGTAAAAATCCTATCTAGTTTATCATCTGAGTTACTGACCACAATTGCAGTTTGATAAAAGTGTTTTGCAACCTTTTCAGGTTTTGTAGACATCTTTTCCCAGATTTAAATATTACTAATAATGGTTCAAGAATCTTTCTTAAAAAATGCAAATCACCATGCCTTTTGTTCTTGGATACATACAATTCCTGGTGTAACTTTTTTAACAATACCAATCCAACTAATATTTTTTAAACCACAACTGCTGCATTTGTAGTCTCAGCAAGCAGCTTGGAAGCTAGGCAGTGTTAGGCCTAGATAGTACATGAATGGGAATACCAGGCAATTCCAGGGCTATAGGTTCAAATCAAATCAAAGCTTATTGCGGTCTTGGACCCGTACAAGGATGATGCTCTATGAAAGTATACATAGTTTATCTTAAAATGATAGCAACCTAGGACAAAATAAAATTAAAAGTTAAAATAAAATTAAAATAAATGTATAAAGCTATCTAACTAAACTCTATGGGTGCAATCTAAGCTGCAGCCTATACTAGGTGAAAATATAGTCACTAAGATTATGTTAAATATAAAATGTAAAGTATAAGTATCTAAAATTACCACTATGTTAATCTATAAAAAAGTAAATGAATTACTGTTACGTACAATACATTACATAAATTAGCCCATCAGGGTCTGGCGAATTTTCATTGCTGCAGCACAAAACCTGGCTACCTGCACTGTGACAATAGGCTTTTCATCTATGAGCAGCATTTGCATATAGTCTGAATCTAGGCGACAAGGATATTTACTACTCAGAGGTAAGATGAGTTTGGTTCAGAGATCTCTGTAGAAAACACAGCAAAGAAGGACATGGTCTGTGGTTTCCACCCCTCTGGAGTCACAAGGACAAAGCCTTACGGCCAACGGTATTTTTTAATATTTGCCCTCTGGTACCGCAGAGGGGAGAGCCAGGGCTATCGGTTATACTTGGAGAAGTATAATATTCTAGATGAAGGCAATGGGGAGCTACTGCCATACTGTTGGTAAGAAAATTAAATGTATGTGTCCAGTTAGCTGCCAGGAGTATCTTTACCTTTTTACTGCATTAGTACACTACTTTCAGCAGTGTATTATCTTCTCAGAAGTGTGTTTTGTTTTTGCAGATTGCAGGAAAAAATAAATGCTAGCTAGATTTTTTTAATATTAGTGTTCATACTGCTATGCAGCCTGGCGAAATGGAATGCCCAATTTTGCAGAATTTTTCTTCACCCTTATCCATAATCAGTATTTGTTTAACATAGACATTTAACGTTTACATAGGCATAGACATTTGCTTCCAAATTCACTTGGGTAAAAATTACTTCTTCTGGGCAATTAGCTGATGGGACTAAGTTTAAATGTTGTACATTATGAATGCAAAATGAAAGGGTAACATGATGCGAACATTTCTTGATACAGTGATATATTTATACTCTCTCCAAGATCAGTAAAATGTATGAACGTAAGAAAGGGGAAGAGGAAAGAGTGCGTATGAAAATAAAACGGTCTAGTTTCTAAAGCACATGGCAGTTTCTACCCTTTGCTGATTTCAGAAGCTAAGTGGGGTTAGCCCTAATTAATATTTAGATGGAGGAACTCCCTGAGAATTCCAGAACAGTAAAAAAAAAAAAAAAAAATCCCAGAAGAAAACAATAGCAAACTATTTCTGTAATATTGCCAAGAAAAGTTCATGGATGCTGCCACAAGGAGTTGAGCTGGATGTGAAGGTGCCTTTAGCATTTTAGAACATTTCTAAATTCTGCATATAGACGCTCAAATGTCATCACACATGATGTCACATAAATAGTTATCTATGCCTTTGTTTTTCCTAATGTAACTCAGGAAATTCTATGTATATGTATATAAAATACACACATACACACAGACAGGGTGCAGGAGCATTGATGTAGCATCTCTCTGCAATTCCTTAAAGCAGCAACAACTTTTTCTGGGAACACCTGGATGTCCTCCACAGATGTAATGAAATCCCAGGTAAAGGTGCATTTGATTTAAGGAGCTGCAGACCATTATTATGGGCATACCCTGCATACCCAGAAGTGTGGTATTGCCTTTGAATATAAAGTTCCATGCAGCCATATGGGTTTATGCATGTAAATAATGTTACAGTGGCGGTAGATGACTTGGGGAAGATCTTGTGGAGAAGCAGTATATAAATAGGGTTGGGTGGGAAAAGAGATTATCTATCTATCTAGAGGCTTTTCTACTCAACCATTAGGACTCTGTGTCTATTTAAAAGGAAATTATCTACACAAGACATGGGGGTGGGGGGGGCGGTAAGGTTACAGATATGAAGAAATGTAGGAATGGCTTGGCATAGCCTTATCTTGACATGCATACACATATTTTGTAGTAATATTAAGATTTTTCACTACTAAATCTAAGTATATTAGTCCCTGTTAGTCACCTTATGATTTCTCTGTCCTCCACTTATTTCAGCTTCCTTAGTAGCTTCCCCTATGTTGAATTATAGCCTCCTCAAGCACTTTGCATGTTGATGACATGGAACAAAGAGATAGTGGGTAGGTAGATAGACTGGCAGGCTGGTAGACAGATGATCAAAAGTCAATTTATTTTCGAATTCCTCCTTCAGATTCTTGACTCCTCCCTAAAATAATATGGTCGCTTTGAAAGGCCATTCATTGCATGATTTAATATTACTGGGTGAATAGAAATTAAGGATAATACCTATATCTATATTTATACAGCATATCCCTCACCCCTGCCTCTCTAACATTGCTCTTTAGTAGTCTTATACAGTGGAATAACAGACCTTGTTCTTGATCTTTCGCCTTACTCTCTTCAGTGCTTTCTCCTCTGCTTTAGTCAAAGGAAGCTTGGTTGGGATGGGATAGCCCTCAGCAATCAGGGTGCGCTTTTCCTCCTCAGTTAGGAGCAGGGGCCCTGAAGTCCCTTGTAGTTTCTGGAAACAAGAACAACAGCAAACCATTTTTCCAAGATATACTGTACGTTATAGTCTTACCTCAATTTTTCTGTTCAAAATAATGCATTGTCAAAGTCTTATGTTGTAACCATGAGAACAAGAGATGTCAAGGAATGAGAAAAAAAGGGCAGGCGGAAGGACATTCTTGTATTCCTGTATTCAAATGTAACAATATTTAAACATGTTCTAAAACAATACAACAATAACACCACAACATTTTAAGCAATATTGTGGTTCTCAAGGAGAGATCAGATGGGTCTCCTGGGCCAGAGAGTTCTTCAGCATATGCACCATAATCCTATGGCTCCACGAATCCTGACTCAGAAGGGCTTCCTCAACTAATCTTGTTTGCATTTTAAGGTTATGTGAGAGGAGGCGTTTAAGTCCAAAGCCATTTAAGCCTTTAAAGATAATGGTTGAAGTGCAGATTTGAAACCACCCACATGCGTACCAATAGAGTCACAAGCTCAAAAAATCCAGCTCTAGTCAGAGCTTTAAGTGAATTAAGTGACTTATCTCAGATGAAGTTTTCTGATCAGCTTTCATATACAAGTCCATGCAGTGTATATTTGGAAGCAACCTAGCCTCAACAAAACTTAAGGTTATGTATGAACGTAGACAGGATCACCTTTTTCAAAAACCCATGCAGCTGGTGGATATGAAACTAGGCAAAAGCATACCTGGTCACAGCTATTTGACAGACAATAAGCATAGTCACAACCAAGACACTCCCAAATTGGATAACCAAATTTAAATTAAGATTAAATCCTTGCTACAGATTCAGGAGCCCTATAGATCATGAGTGCTTCTGTCCAGTGAAGCTCCTAGAGCAAGGCTTAGGGCCTTTAACCCAGAGGTCCTGCCTAGCCCCTGGCACTACAAACCTATAGGGGTCCATCCTAGTTCCCTCCTCCTCTTCCCTCCAGTAGAGGCCTTCTGATGCAACTTTAGCCTTGTTCTGCAGTGCACCAGAAACCTTTTAAAGTTAACAGAAAGAAAAGGCACCAATGTCACTGCTTTGGGGGACAAAAAGAGAGCAGCAGGAGGGAGAAAACTAGGGGGGAGAAAAGCTGGCATGGTGTCAGGCCTAGCCCAAGGAACTCCAAGAGACCATGTAAATTCAGTCCAGCAATGTTTATAAGCTACAACTTCTAGCAAGAATCTTCCCAGACTGAAACCCCAGCTCCCAAGTAATGCCAGCCACAACATTGTGAATTCCTCAGGGAGGTGCCAGCCTCATCCTCTTATCTCTCCCTCGTGCCTCAGGAGATGAAAGAAAATGTTTTTGTCCCTGAGTCTGGCCATCATAATTCCATTCCATCACACATGGGGATGGATGGGTGAAAAACTAGGACTGGAACTGGGGAAGAGGGTATCTTGCTCAGAGCTTCCTCAACCTTCATTTAATCAGAATTAAGCTTAAATGTCTATTTTTACTATGTTACAGATCTCAAGTACCCATCCAGAAACTCAATGGACTTCCTAAGCTGAGCTGGAAAAGAAAGTCAAAGCTAAGTATCATTAGCATTTTGATGACAATTGAGTCTGCATTTCTAAACAAGCTTTGCTTTCAGGCGTATCAGAGCCTGATAAATGCCTCATGATGGCACCATTTTTATCTTCCTGATTTCTGAAATACTCTTAATTAGTAGCAAATTATGGTTCTGCCAGTGTGTGAATATATGAAGTGGTTTCACCTTTTATCCTTGTCCTAGATGTCTCTGACCCATTCTGAATCTTTGGAGGTTCTGAGTCATTTGGGGGTTGGACTAGAAGTCCTCCAAGGTCCAATCGAACCCTATGATTCTATGAATCTCATACTTTGAGCAAGGAGATGACTTCTTATTTTGCCAAGTGTTCCACATAGAGTACAGGCTATCACGTCCCCCTACTGGACAATTCTCTGGCTGCTCTGCCCTTCCAACTTTCTGTTCCAGCAAGATGTTTGCCAACTGCTTTCCTTCCTGTGGGTGCGTCATACTGAATATAGGTATCTTTATATGCATGTATTTGTGTATACAAGGGGTTCTGTGGAGGGTGGGGTCAAAAACAGCAAGATGGTGGATGGAGCATCATGAGAAACCTGGGGCTTGCATCATAATACTCTGCTTGTCACCTGATTTTGAACCCCCTGTAGCCACTGCTATATGTGTTTGTGTGTGTCTATAAATTAAACTTATAAATTCCAAGTTAAAGCATCAAAATGTGTATGTATTATTTATGTAAATGAGTGTGTGTGTGTGTGTGTGTGTGTATAGGCACAAAAACCAATTTTAGAATAAAAAAATGTTCTCCCATTGTCCTGTAGTTCTGACAAATCATCTGGAGCTACTATTAGCAAGGGTGCTGCAGTAGTATAGTGGTTATAACCCATGCTTAACATGTAGAATATTGCTGGCTCAAAACTCAGCAGAAACCTTAAGTACTCTTTTTCTTTTCCTCAGCTACCAACTTTTCTACTGGGTGTTTTTTCATACTAATAAGTCCGCTGGTGTACCATTTCATTGTTTTGGAAAAAGGATGGTGCACCACTGTTAGAAAAAGAAAGCCTAGTGAAAAATTAGATGGCTGAGCATAAGAAAAATGGTAATCATTTTTAGACTATTCCAGCACTATTGATAAATTAGGGACTTTGGAATCAGTTGAAGGGTCAGTCTTGTCTCTGTGAAGCCAAAGTGTAGGGTTGGCCTGGAAGAAAACAAAGCACAACTGGCAATCTGGACAGCAGCACCTGAGGTAACAGAAGCAGGAAAACCATACTTTGAAAGCAGAGCAGGAAAATGCATCTGGAGGTTGCATTTGCACTGGGCGGGGGTGAATACAGAGCAACATTTTCAGTTCCTGCCCTCCCAAAATAGTTGCTGGATCATACAGGCGACAGGGCAACCTGGCATTGCAATTAAGCCCTAACTCTCTTCTCTTTGCTTACGTGTGGTGCTGTGAGGAGCGGAGAAGAAGAGATTGCTGTAGAAGACCGAGCAGTGGGGCGGGCTGGGCTAGAGGGAGGCAGGGACCTTGGGCTCTGAGATCCATCACTGTCACTGCCATGGCTGCTGGGAGGTGTTGGTGGCATCTGCACCAAGTCATCTAAGGCAGAAAAATATAGAAGACAGGTTAACAGCAGACACAGATTGGGTCATGGATAACAACAGAAAAAAGTTGCTTGGTGAAAGAAGGCTGTAAATCTAACCAGTTCCAATCACTTTGAACTATAATCTGAGCCTTCACCAGTTGCACCATATTTGTAAGAGGGAGATTTTTGGGAAATGACAGAAACAAAACAGGAGTTCCACCTTCTCTTCATCATTTATTAACATCTCACCATCCTTACTTAGCAGTGGGCTTACTATTTTCTTGTTTTGATCCTATGTGAAAAAAGGCCTACTTCAACTGCATAGCCAATGCTCCAGGAAAAGTGGGAACTTGCCTCCAGGTTTAAGATGTTTTCAGATCTTGGGACTGAATGTACCCTGGGGAGAGGGTATAAGAGATGTATCAAGGAGCCTTATGGGGCTGTTCACAGGCCAGTACTTGGGCATCCATAGGGAAGGGTTCAAAAAAATCAAAATGGCAGGCACAACTACACATTTGAGGTCCTACCCTTTTTAAACATGTGTTGTGTGTGTGTCACATATACACCAAAAGAGGGCAGGGCTTCAATTACATGGTCACATCCACCATCTTCACTTTTCTGACCCTCACCCCCACAGATGCCACCACCAATACTGTTACAGCTTTCCCAAGTGCTTACTTCTTTGATTTTATTTACTGAACCTTGCCTATGGCTAAGATAAAATCTGTGAAATCAAACTGATTTCCTTGTTTCTTCCTCTATCTTCTAAAAGAGGAAATTGTCCCAGAGGCATATCAGGAATTAGAGAGTGTGAAGTGGAGTTTACCTCACAATAGATAACAAGGCAGATGGAGCTAGCAGTTACCACTAATTCTTGCATTCATGAGGTATCTACAGTTTCTTTCAGGAAAGCATGATCAGCCACATCCTATCCTTAGTCTGGTAGCAGGTGATACACATTGACCCAGCCTTGTGTGTCTGTCTCCTTCCCTCCTTCCTTTTCTGTCATCTACATCTCCACAGAGCTACTTCGTGCACTTTCTTGAATTTATGCGCAGGTGTATACCCAGAACATTGCCACTGTTGCATCTATTCTGTTCTGAATAAGTTACATCCCTCGGTTGCTAGATTCCGATCATGGGAGTTGTCCCATAAGTCTTTTGGAACAAGTTCTCCTGTGTTATTTGCCAGATCCTGGATTTGCTAACTGCTGGCTCTCCCATGAATCCTCTAAATTTCCTGGGCTGCTGACAGAAGATGGTGCTCTTGCTAATGGTTATATTATAAAGAAAACCTGTTCTGTTGGGATACAATATGAGCCAAACATTTGAGAGAGCCTAATATTTTCTGTAAATTATTGTTTGCTTACTTGAGTATGAATTTCCAGTACTTAGGAAGGATGTTACATTTTTAAAATAAATAAATAAATGTGCTCATTTGGCTAAACAGGTCCCTCTGTGCAATGTTAGGGACTGCCAAGCAGAATTCTTGATATCATTATCTTTCTGGAAATAAAGCTAAGATCCTTTACCAGGCACATTAAAAACTGGCAGCATTCGCTAATATCCTTCCAATGACATGCAGTTAATGTCTAATCCAAAAAAGCCAGAGAAATGTTGGCTGGGTTTCAAATAAGACTACTGAAACTGGGCAAGCTTTTACCGACTTCATTTAGAACTCTGCCTTCTTTAAAACTTAACCAAGTGGCCTCAGTTTTTGTAAGGCGCTCAGCTATTCTAGTGATGGGTGTGATATGAAGATTGTCATTTAAGGAAATACGTCTCAAAGTCTAATTACTGCAGATTTCCCCAACCCTTTACCTTCTAGAAGTGTTAGATGATGGTGGACCCAAGGAAAACCCTCACCTTTAACAATTACAGGAAATCTATCTATCTATCTATCTATCTATCTATCTATCTATCTATCTATCTATCTATCTATCTATCTATCATATTTATATAATAAATAACATATTTAAATGTTGATTTATTTGAAAATCAAAAAATGTTTAAATGTTGATTTATTTGAAAACAAAAAATAACAACAATCTACTGATTCTCACTCCAGAAAGCAATTTAGGCTTTTGAGCCAGCTTTCCAACATTGCAGGTCCTCAAGGTTTGCATTTCACAGGTACATGGCTTAGGCCAGACATAACATTGCTGAAGGGAAAGAATATGATTAAAACACATAGTCTGCACAGTAAAATTATATCCAGAAAATGGGAATTGCCCCAATCAAATTGTTGTGAAAGTCAACTCTTAAAAAACTGTTTTTTGCATTCTCTTAATTAACCATTTATAATGATAGGGCAGATATATGCCCCTGCTCAATTTTGAAATTTGGATTTAATAACGCTAATGTCTAATAGATAGTATATAAATCCTAATAGATGCTGTTGGATTGATCTGCATTTTATCTTTCAGAAATGCATGTAAATATTAGATAAAAGAAGATTAGAAGTGAATTCAATATTTGCACTGCTAATATGTCACCATCCTCACCGTGCCTATCACACACATAGTAACCCATTTCAAAAAGATAGATGTAGGGGCTGGTTGCTACCTATAAAGCCCTACATGACTTAGGGCCTGGTTACTTGAGGGACTGTCTGTCTCCCATAGTATCTGACCAGCCAATTCAATTTTGTAGAGTTGGTGCACTCTGGGCTCCTTCGATTAAACAGTGTTATCTATTGGGACCCAGAAGTGCTCCTTCTCTGTAGCACTGGCTGCCCTCAGGAATGAGCTTTATCCTGAGATCTGGAGGACCCCCACTCTGTTGTTGTTCAGAAGAGCCATAAAGACCTGGCTCTTCACCCAGGCCTTTGGTGAGGGAGAGGGAGACACCTCACTTCATTCCATCTGGCCTGTCACAGTTGACATTTTTTATCTTTATCTTTTATTGAATTTATTGTAATTTCCTTGATTGTGTGAGCCACCCAGAGTTGTTGAGAGTCAAGTGGCATACAGGTTTAATACATCATCATCATCATCATCATCATCATCATCATTAGTAGTAGTAGTAGTAGCAGCAGCAGCAGCAGCAGCAGCAGTCACACAGTCAGCCAGTTGCAATGTCTACTATCCAGACGTTTTTGTCTTTCTTATCAACAATGGTTAAGTCTGGGGTATTATGTGGCAGGTGCTTGTCTGTTTGAATTCTAAAGTCCCAGAGCACTTGAGCTTCTTCATTTTCTATTACTTTGTCTGTTCTGTGGTCCCACCCATTCTTGCTTGCAGGCAAATGGTATTGCAGATATTCCAATGCACCATTGTTGCTACTTTGACATGCAGTTGTTCATAGTCAGTCTGTGCAATCTTCTTGCAGTAGGTGGCATTTGCTGTCTATTGCTGTCTTCTCGATTCTGGCTTTGTATGCATTTGTTCTTAAGGCTTGGTCTTGTGTAGCCCCTTTGTTGTTGTTGTTGTTATTATTATTATTATTATTTTGTCCGGAAGTTTACCCTAATGGCATAAAGGGAGGATCATCTGTAAAAATCATAACAGATATGAAGTTGGAGAGCACTGAAAGCTCATTGAGTGAGCCAATTTTCTCACCTGTTGGCACATTTAAAAATTGGTTCACTTCTCTGGGTTCAGCTTTGATTACAGGCTGGGTAGCCATTTCTATGGGACCCTGTAAAACAATAGAGAAAAGTACTTTAGTTAATGATTTTTTGTGTTTCTTGCCTTGAGGAATCATGGATTTCCCTACGAGATCACATCATTTGCAAGGACTCAAAGCATTGTGCTGTATCTTGAGATATATCTCTCACGTTTATCCTGAGACAATAGGGCTCCATACAAGGATGGTGGGACCTTCACCCTTCTAGAGATCACCTACCCTCTGTTTTTACTATTCACCTGCATACTATGGTATGTAACAGTGAACTTAATTTTTTTTTTTCCTGTGAGTGCTATTAACTTATCCACAGTGCATGACAGATAGAAAAGAATACTAAAGGAATTTGATTTTGGGTGCTTTGGAATTCAGACTAGAAGCCCTGCAGATCAGGTGCTGATAATCTACTCCTTGCACCAAGTGGGCCTCTGGTCAGAAGAGAAAGCTGCAGGCAACCTAAGTCGCCAATATAACACACCAAAATATTCTGGTGTATCAAGAGTCATTGAATCCTGTGCCATTGCCTGAAATGTACTTCCAGAGCATATTATACCCTTTCAGTATGGACAATACGACACTGAAGGAAACCAGTAAAGTATCCATTTCTACTTCCACAATGGGACCTTGTCTGCCTTCTGTTTCTTCTCCTTAAACATTTGCCATTTCTCCAGACATTGGTAGCCTTATAAATTGGGTAGCCTTTGTACATTGTCTGTGCAGAGCCTGTGCTTTTCTATTGAACCATGGCAGTCCCCAGATACATGCATACATGCTGTGGTGCAAAAGGTGCAGCTTGGTTATGGCTAAACCAACAGAGATAAAAACTGTGGTGAATACCAACATGCCTAGTGATTGCAGCCACTATTTTTGTGGATTTTTTCCCCTAGTCATCCTTTTTTACCAACTTGCATACTAAAGGCTGATCCCATATGGGCAAGGGAAAATGTCCAAAACTGCTTGCTTGTTTCCAGAGAAATACAATTAAAAAATGAGAGCATTTGGGCAAAGAAGAGTGAGCATCATGCACATGTGTTAAAGGAGTGCATTGCACAGACAGCATTTCCATGATTGACATTCATTTTTGCCATTACCTCCTTCCTGTCCCTAAAAAGGTCCACTTATCCAGATTCAGATCTTTGATCTGTTGCAATGTGTATAGGATGCATTTGTACAAACTTTGGTGATACAGAATACCCTCTACTGTTCACTGGACTTTCTGCAGGGCCATTTAACAGCTGTTTCTGATTGAAGGAGATGAAGAGTTAACATGAAGAATCATTAATTCCCAGATGCACCAATGTGATCTTCTCTTACCAGCCTTCTTTTCCCACCAAATGCCAGAGATTTTTTTTCATTAAACAGATATATTTCACACTGTCTCAGACTGTAAACACAGCCTGGCAAAGGAAGTTAATATGGTTGTCAAACATACACCACAAAATCTACATTTGGAAATCCAGGGAGTTCAAAGTTAAAGCAACAGAGGAAGATTTGTGTACAAGTTTGGTTTGAATGGTGGCCTTGTTTTTTCCTCTTACATTTATCAACAGTAAGTGAAAGGAAGATAACCCATAATTGAGTTTAAATGAAGGGAGTTCTCTTACTTCACAGGAGAAAGAAAGAAGGCTGTAAAAATATATGAGAGACTGACTCTAAATCTCAATTTTCAAAGTGCAGAACAAGTGATTTTACTGAGTTCTACACACAGTTTATTTTCACATCTTATCAGACATCTGATCAGACATATCCTTTGAAAATAACCCCATGGCAGTGAAATACAGTGGGAGGAAATTACTATCATATCCTTCAGGACATTCCTTGAAAAATCACACTCTAATTTATGCAACTATAAATTGAAGTTACTTTGAGGAGGGGAATGTTGTATGATTTGGGAGCAAGCAACAAAGGATGGTACTGGGTCAGAAGTTCTCAGATGCCTCTAGTTGACATCCCACAATCCTTTACTGTTTCCTTTACTCTTCCCAATAGGAATAGTCAGTAGGAGGGGGGATGCTGTAACCATGCCTATTGGAGGTACTCAGTATACCTCTAACCAGCATTGTGAAACTGCTGGAAGAGGGAAAAGCAATAAAAAGGAGGAAAGAAACTGGGAAAGAAAGGTTGAAAAGACATCATGAGCCAAATCTGGCCCAGGATTATTGATTCCTCATCTTGCAACATATACTGCCCCCTTCTCCAAATTGGTATTTTCCAGATGTGCTGGACTAAAGTTTCTAACACTTGATAGCTATTCTGGGAGTTACAAAGGACTTCACATTGACAAAGCTGCTATACTTTGCAGTATATACATAAGCTGGTGTACCTTAACAGTCCAACAGTTGCAATGGCTTCTGAGAGGAAGGTATCTTATAAGAAGACTAACCCAACATGTCTAAACCAAAACTTGATTTTTTAAAACTTTGGCATCTCCATTTCAACTTCTGGAATACTATCCTAGATTTATGATCTTTGAAAAGCATCTTCGAAATGTCACCAGCAGAAAGATTTGCATTTTTATGAAACAACAAAAATAAAGAGAAGTAGTTCAACAGAAAAATACTACTTCTTTTGCAAAATCACTAATGAAGGATGAAAAGGTTAGTGCAGTCATCCAAATATATTGAACAATAACTCCCAATATTCCCATGCTGCCTGGTGGTGATGGGAATTGGTCAAATATATAATTGTAGAAGGCTGGACTAGTACATTAGACGTTGTGTCTGTTCTGGGAAATTGGCCACCTTGTAATTATTAAATTTATACTATTTTAGAATAGAAAAAAATCTGAGTTCTCTATCAGATGTTGGCTTCATCTAGGTGATTTCCATTATTTGTAGACAAAACAGTTCTAAACTAGAAACAAATGGGTTTGTTAACCTCTAGGAACTTTTTCAGGAGTTTCACTTTATAGTTTCTATTTTGGCTGTATTTTTGCACTTATGCTAATCATAACAAGCCTGTCCACTGTTTGGACTAGCAGCCCTAATAAACATCAGTGCGGTTTCCACAAAGTTTGCCATTTCTGAATCAGCATCCAAAGCGCTCTGTACAATTATGCTTCGATTGTCCACTTTTCCCTTTGCTATGTCACTTTTAAAAATGTGGTTATTTCAAATCAACAGTGATTAAAATAAGAAACAATTAGGCATTGTTTTTATATTTTATCTTCCACCTTGTATTAGCCCCTCCACTTAGAATGAAAGACTGAAGAAATCACCAGAAATGCCAGGTTCTGAGGTTCTGATGCTCTGATTATTCCAGGTATTCTTGGTGCAATGAACTCACCTCTTTGGGGACTGACAACCTTTGCAGTGGATTAAGATTCATCATGGGAACTGCATGAGCTGGCAGCTGAGTCTCAGGTACTTCTGGCACCATGTTCTGCTCCTGCTTCACCATGATGGAACATAGCTTATGCTGGAGGGTCCACATACCATTTTCCAATTCTGAGAAAAGAAGCACATCACAGTCAGGTTGTATTAGCTCTGTGGATGAGAATCACTGTACCATTTAATGGGGTACATCATCTTCCATGACAGAAGGAAACCTGAAAGAACAGGGATTTTATAACTAGGAAACATCACAATAAGCTTTGTTGTTTCAGAACTGAAAATATATTCTGTTAAATTCTAATGCAGGGATATGCAACAATTTCCAGGCTGAAGGCTGCATTAAAACTTTGGTATAGGTGCCAAGAGCACACTCTAAAGACAAGCCATTTTGGAAATGACACTTAATTTAACATGACATAGGCAATTATTTGAAAATTTCCTCCCTGTCACAATAAAAATTACAATTTAGTAATGCCTTTTGGAGGCTTCTGAGATCACACCAAAGATTTAAGTGGAAGAACATGGAGCTCTGTGACTTCAGGTTATGTTCTTCTGCTCTATTTTTTTCTCCTTAAGAACAAAATTGTGACTAATTTTTGGTTAATAATTGGTTCAAATTAGTGTATTTGAGTTGCACATGTACCTCCATGGTTGGGGTAGGATTTCTTATATAATTCCTCCCTCCTCCAATTTCTAAATGAAGAAGCCAATAACTTCAAATGCCATGCCTTTGATGGACAGTGTTCAGTGTACTTATTTATTTATTTATCTATTTATTTATTTATTAAAATTTTCAACCGCCCATCTCCCCCCAATGGGGGAACTCTGGGCAATTCACAACAAACATTAAAACATAATCTATATAAATACATAAAACCTTAATTTAAAACATTACTAAAAAGAAGAAGGAGAGACCAAGAGGATGAAAAATCTGAGGCTGAAGGCAGAAGGCCTCTATGGGGCTAGCCATCCCCATCCTTGAGGTATTCCCACCCCACCCCAGGCCAGGTGGCAGAACCAGGTCTTCAAAGCCTTACGGAAGGCCAGGAGTGTGGGGGCTAATCGCACCTTCGGGGGCAGAATGTTCCAAAGAGCAGGGGCTACCGCAGAGAAGGCCCGCCTTCAGGACCCTGCCAGTCGAAGTTCTTTCACTGAGGGGGTCCAAAGCATGCCCTCTCTGTGTGATTGGGTGGGACAGGTTGAAGTCATAGGGGAGAGGCGGTCCCTTAGATAACCTGGTCCCATGCCATGTAGGGCTTTAAAGGTGATAACCAACACCTTGAATTGGGCCCAGAAGCAAACTGGCACCCAATGCAGCTCATGGAGCAGAGGCGTTACATGGGCCCTCCTTGGGGCTCCAACAATAGCCCGCACGGCTGCATTCTGGACTAGCTGTAGCTTCCGGATACTCTTCAAGGGTAGCCCCATGTAGAGCGCATTGCAATAGTCTATCTGGGAGATAACAAGGGTGTACTTATATTGGAAACTTGATGCAGCCCAATCCTGATGATTAGAGACATTCAAGATCTTAAGAAAGATAGGCAATTGGTGTGCTAAGTAATATAATCAGCATATATTGTGCCAGTTTCTGTTGAAAAGTTATTTACTGTGAAATTAAAAAAGAGACCAGTGCAGTGCTGGCTCAAGGGTTTATGGTACCCCTATGTCACATTCATTGATGGTTCCACCTCCCACCAATGCAAAGATGTGCATTTTTAGAATGATTTGGAAGGAGGGGCAGCATTGGTATCTAAGCTTTGTCACCCCAGGCCAGTGACTACTCAACCTTAGCCTAAAGCCGGCTTCTGGACTTGTGATATATTAAAGACTAACTATGACCTCAGCTTTCATAAGCTGGTTCCTATATCAGTCTCTGAGTATCTTGGCTAAGGATAATGGGAGATAGTCCAGCAGATCGAAAGGATGCCAGGTTATGGATACTGTCCAATGTGATGAATTATCAACTTGCTCACAAAAGTCTTATTCTACAATAAATTTGAGTCTTTAATATCCTGCTGGCCTTTGTGTTATAAAAAAATGGACATAGCTAATCTCCTAAAATTTGCAAAACTAAGGCTTAGTGTGGTATTGAACACTGTAATATATTATTGTTGGTCACAGAGTCAGCCAGATGTTTAGACTGGATTTGGTATTTTTATCCTCCTATTAAGTCCTTCCCAAGGACTTGGGATAGGCAAATGTTGTTTGATGGTGTTAAAGGTATCATCGCAAATGTAACCTGTTCCAAGTGAAGCTGCCTTTTGCAATTGACTGATGGTGATTTTGCCAATGCCAATGGTCTTCAAGTGGTACTCCAGATGTTTTGGAATTGTACCCAAGGCACCTATTACTATTGGTACTATCTTTGCTTTCTTTTTCCACAGTCGTTCTATATCTATTTGTGGGTCTTTGTATTTTCTGATTTTCTCCAGTTCTTTCTCTTCTATTCTACTGTCTCCAGGTATTGCAATGTCCACTATCCAGACTTCTTTGCTTTCTTATCAATAGTTGTTAAGTCTTGTGTGGCAGGTGCTTGTCTGTTTGAATTCTAAAGTTGCAGAGCACTTTAGCTTCTTCATTTTCTATTACTTTGTCTGTTTTGTGGTCTCATTAGTTCTTGCTTGCAGACAAATGGTATTTCTTGCAGATATTCCAATGCACCATTGTTGCTACTTTGACATATAGTTGTTTATAGTCAGTCTGTGCAATCTTCTTGCAGCAGCTAACTAGGTTCACTGTTTCTTCAGCTTCTCTGCAGAGGTGGCATTTGCTGTCTGTTGCTGTCTTCTCAATTCTGGCTTTGTATGCATTTGTTCTTAAGGCTTGGTCTTGTGCAGCCAAAATTAGCCCCTCTGTCTCTTTCTTCAACTTTCCTGCTCTTAGCCATTGTCAGGTCTTGTTGCTATCTGTTTTGCCTGCTAGTTTTTTTTATGTACTGGCCATGTAATACTTTGCTTTGCCATGTCTCTTTTCTATTCTTCATTTGGTCTTTCTCATCGGCCAGTTTAGTTTCTTCAGTACTCAGTAAGCCTTCATGGTGTACTAGCTTCACTGCATCTTCTTCACTGTCCTTCAAATATTCTTCCAATGCTCTTTTTTCTTCTTCAACTGTCTGGTATACTTACAACATTCCATGCCCACCTATGCTCCTTGGTAAGCAGAGTCTGTCGACATTGCTGCATGGATGAAGGGCATGATTCATTGTCATTATTTTTCTGGTCTTCCTATCCAGACCTTCTAGTTCTACTTGAGTCCAGTCCACTATTCCAGTTGTGAATCTAATGACTAGAATTGCCCAAGTGTTAATTGCCTTGATGGTATTTCCTCTACTGAGTTTGACTTTAAGGTCTTCTTCACTCTCATGATGGATTCACTACTATCCTTCTTCTTGACTTCAATGTGCTTGATGTTGTCAACTTGAAGGATGCCCAGGTATTTGTAGTGATCTTCTTCATCCAGACTCTTGATGTTATTTCTGTAGGGCATCTTGATTCCTTCGGTTTTCACTATTTTTCCCCTGTTGATTGTAAGGGTGGCACATTTGCCTAGTTCAAACTCCATTACAATATCATGGCTGTATATTCAAACAGTGTTGAGCAGTGTTTCTATTTCAGATGGTGTTTTTCCACACAGCTTCATATCATCCATGTAAAGGAGATGAGATAGCCTGGCAAATGTTTTTGACATTTGATAGCCATGGCCTGACTTGTTCAGTATGGTCGACGGAGGAATCAGTGCAATGACAAATAGTAATGGTGATAGTGAGTCTCCTTAAAAGATGCGTCTCTTGATATTAACCTCTCTCAATCCATCACCATTGACCAGCAACTGTGTCTTTCATTGTGCCATTGATCTTCACACAAAGCTTCTGATGTTTCTACTGACTCCTGTTATTTCTAGACACTTGATTATCCAATCATGTGGCAGGGAGTCAAATGCCTTCTTGTAATCAATCCAAGCTACATTCAAGTTGGTCTCCCTTCTCTTGCAGTTTTCCAAAATCATGTCAATTAGGAGCTGATCTTTTGTTCCTCTGCTGTTTGAGAGGTTTCCTTTCTGCTCAGATGAAAAGAGCTTGTTTTCAACTAGTTGCTGTTGGACTGCATCAGCTACTACACCAGTTAGCAATCTGAAAGTTGTTGGTAAGCAGGTAATTGGCCTGTAGTTGCCTGATGCTGCCCCTTTTGTTGGATTTTTCATATCAGGTAGGTTTTGCCAATATTAACCAATCTTCAATTTCACCTCCTTGCAATGTGTTGTTAAACTGCTTGGCAATGAACAGGTGCAGAGAAGTCAAATGTTTCAACCAAAACCATGCAATTCATCTTCACCTGGTGCTGATCAATTCTTGATCTTCCTTGCCCTTTTCTCCACCATTTCTGCTGTTATTACAAGTTCTTTCATTTCAGCTTCTTTTTCATTCTTATCCACCTCCCTTATCCAAGCTGCACGCTTGTTGTATTTCTTTGGGTTGTCCCATAGCTGTGCTCAGAACTGCACTGTTTCTTCTTTGTCAGGTGTTGACTGGTTCATTGCAGTCTCTCCATTGATGGATTGGTATGTTTCTGATTTGACTGAAATTGGAGATTCTGTCTGTAGTGTGCAATTCAAGCTTCGTATCTGCTGATCTTTTGGGCTATGGCTGTTATTTGCTGCTTTATTATTTCCAGTGCTTCTTTGATCTTCCTTGTTTCTGGTGATGTTTTTTCATCAGGTATTCTTTGGTCTTCTTGTTCTTCAGCTTCTTTTCTTTCATCTGTTCTAGCTTGCTTGCATCTGATCTTAGCATGCTGGTCTTATTTTCCAACCTGATCTTCCATTTTGGTGGTGCACTGTTTGGCTTTTTTTCTTGTTTGTTGTTTTTGCATCCAAGGTAATCAGTTATAAGTGCAGCCATGCTGTACATTACTTGGCTTCTTTTGTGCAGTGAGCTGGTGCTTATATTTGATATTACAGTATTGGCATCTTTTAATACTTGTGCTGGCTGTTCCTTTGTAACAAACGTCAATCCAGGCAACCTGATTCTGTTGTTTTTGTGCTGTTCTAGATGCCCAGTTATTCTTTGTTTCAATTCCTCTTGTTTTTGAGTTAGAGGGCTTTGTTCTTTCTGAGGAGAAGAGGAGAGGGTGCCTGATTTGGGAATGAAACTGATTCAATAGCTATGCTGGCTTCCTCTACTGCTGATTCCCCCTGGTTTGCCTCTATAGTCTGAGCTACTTCTGGCAAGGCTTTAATTTCTTTGCCCTGGATAGACCTTTGCAGTTCTTCCAGTTCTATTTCTGTGAATACTTTATTTTGTATTATAAATCAAAATCAACATTGATCTGCTAGCTTTTGTCCTGTTATTTCTGATTCTGGATGTTGTTCTTTCCAGAACTGGTACATTCTTTTCAGATATCCTCTTCTCATTGGACTTGATTTGTAATAGCAGATCATTATTTGCTATTTGCATATTTCTTTGTTTTCAATCTTCATATATTTACAAGGGTAAACAACTTTTCTTCCAATATTATTATTGTTAGTTGCACAGTCAGCCAGATGTTTAGACTGGATTCCACTCTGCTGGAACATACTGGGTGGGCAGAAACAACTGGAGATAAGCATCCCTTCCAGGCCCTATGCCATACAGGGCCTTATAAGTAATAACCAGCACCGTGAATTGCACTTGGAAGCCAACTGGCGGCCAATGCAGCTTGCATTGCAGTGGTGACACATGGGCACACTGAGAGGCCCCTGTTACTGCTCACCTGCTGCATTTGGAACCAGCTGTAGCTTCTGGGTGCAGGGCAGCACCATGTAGAGCACATTGCAATAATCTAATCATGAGGTCACCAGGGCATGAGTGACCATCTGAAGGGCCTCCCAATCAAGGAAAGGTGCAACTGGCACACAAGATGGACCTGTGCAAAGGCCCTCCTGGCCACAGCTGCCTCCTGCTCTTTGAGCAGTAGTTGCAAATCCAGAAGGACCCCCAAGTTGTGCACCAGTCTTGACTGGGGAAGTGCAGCCCCCTCTAAGACCAAAGATGGTGACATCCTCGACTCAAGGGATCCAGACAGCCACAGCCACTCAGTCTTGTTAGGACTGAGCTGAAGTTTGTCCTGCCCCATTCAGATCCAAACAGCCTCCAGACACTGGGTGAATACATTGTCAGCTTCACCTGTGCTGCTCCGGGTGGAGATGTAAAACTGGGTATCATCAGCATATTGATGATACCGCACCCCGAACTGGTCATCCAGTGGTTTCATATAGATGTTGAACAGGATAGGGAAGAGTGTCAAGCCTTGAGGCACCCTACACATGAGGGACTGTGGACACAATCTCTCCCCCCATCAACACCGACTAGAACTGACCACTGAGGAAGGAGGTAAACTACTGGAGCACAGTGCCTCCCACTCCTAACCCCCACAGCCAGTCCAGAAGGATACTGTGGTTGACAGTATCAAAAGCTGCTGAGAGATCTAGGAGCACTAGGATGGATGCAGCACCCTTAGCGTGGCTCCGCCAAAGGTCATCAAAAAGCATAACCAAAGCTTTCTCTGTACTGTACCCTGGCCTCAGGCCGGACTGAAATGAGTCCAGATAATCTGTTTCCTCCAAGATCCTCTGTAGCTGTTGTCCAAACACCTTTTCCACAGCCTTCACCAGAAAGGGAAGATTGGAAACTGGCCAATAATTCTCCAACAGGGAAAGGTCCAACGATGACCTCTTGAGAAGGGGACGTACCACCACCTCTTTCAAGTCTGGTTGGACCACCCCCTCTCTCAAAGATGCTGAAACCACTGCATGAACCCATCCTGTGGTCACCTCTCGGGCTGCTTTAATAACCCAGGAGGGGCCAGAATCTAACAGGTGGCTGGACTAACAGACAAAAGGACCTTGTCCACTTCTTTGGGCATAACAGAATCCAACAAACAAGACTGTTCCCTGGAGAACTCATTAGGACTTGCCCAGTTGGAGTCCAACTTTAAGCAAATCTGAGCGACTTTGTCTGCCAGATAGCATGAATGTTCCTCACCATGGCCCTGGGTATGATCCTGTGGCCCAGGCCTCCCCAATAAGGAGTGGGTTACCCTATACAGGGCCATCAGGTGGCTATCGGCAGACGCAATAAGGGTGGAGAAATAATTATGTTTCACCACCCTTATTATAACAACCTAGGCCCAAATATGAGCTCTTACTCATGTTCAGTCAGATTCGCTCTTTGTCTTTCTCTATGGCACTCTAGGCATTGCTTCTAGCATTTCATTTCTTGGAGCTCTTCAGAAAACCAAGGAGCACCCTGAGATTGGCATATAGAGAGAGGCCGCATAGGAGCAATCTGGTCCAGGGCTTCCCTCACATGCCTATTCCCGGCTGCAGCCAAGGCCTTGGCTGAAGTGCTTGATGGGTCCTCAGGAAAAACCCCAAGCTCCCTCTGGAACCCAACAGAGTCCATCAGTTACCTGGGGCAGGCCAGCTGAATAGGTCATGTTTCCTTGTGGAGGTGGGGGGTCCCAGCAAGTCAGAGGGCAACCAAAGAGTGATCTGTCCATGGCAATGGACTGATGGTGACATCCTCCAATGCCAGATCATACTGCAACTGCCCTGAGACAAAAAACAGATCTAGTGTGCAACCTCCGGAATGCGTTAGGCCTTCTATCATTTAGGACAGGTCCACAGTTATCATGGAGGCCATGAACTCCTGAGCCGCCCTGGACTCCAGATCGCCAGGTGGCAGGTTAAACTCCCCAAGGACCAACAGCCTCAGGGACTCCACTGCCAACTCAGCAATGGAATCCAGCAGCTCAAGCACAGATAATGCTGGGCAGGGTGGGCAGTACATCAGCAATAATCCCAACTGTTCCCAAAGGCCTAACTTAAGCCAGAGAGTCTCACATCCAGTTATCTGCAGAGCAGAGCCTCTAAGAGCCCTCAATGACTTGCTATTGACAATAGCCACCACCCCTGCTTCCCCAAGGTTGTGACTGGTGCCAAACCTGAAATCTAGCTGGGCATATTTCTGAGAGGGGACCCAGCTTGGCACCCTCATCCACAATTAGGGCAGATTTATTACACACCAATCTGGCATTCAAAAGCAGCAGCCGGAGCCCAGGGCCACCAAGGATCTGCCTAACTGGTCCCAAGGGAGAATGCTGGGGATCAGACATTGGATTGCTCTCAAACAGCATTCCTGGTGTCTCTGAGTATGGCCCAACCCCAGATTCCTGCCATATCTTCCTCTGCCTGTCACAGTACCAGTAACATCCCCTACCCTCCTATCTTCCCCCAGTCCTCCTTCCCCCTGGGTTCCTCTGTCCTAGGCCCCTCCATCCATAACTCCCACCCCCCAACAAATTCCCTACCCACAACAGACAACCACCACAAACAATATAAACAATACAAACAATACAAACACCCACCCCCACTATGACCACATGTATCTCCCCATGAGCCCAGGGCCCCACCAGTTGCTGTGCCTTAGGCATTCTGCAGCTGTGAAACTTCTGGGCACCCCCCCAGAAAGCCCTTCACCTTCAGTCAACCCATGAACACCCCTCAGGTGGGCGATCAATACCCAACCTTCCAATGTCCGGGGGGCGGGGGGGGGCATAAGGCAGTCCTCCCCACGCTAGACCTCATTTGGCCTCTGGTCCTCATGGCCAGGCCCTGCTAGGCTGTTGCTTTGCTGGCTTCTCTGCCCTCTTCAGCAGCCACAACACACCGCTGTCAGCTTCTTCTTACCATCATGACACCACTGCAATCTGTCACCTCTCTCACCAGCGGGAGCCCAGTGGCTGCACAAATGGCACAAAGAGTAGCTCTGCGGCACTGTCCCACTGCAAGGACCTCCCAGTGTGTCATGGTTACAAGTGAGTAAACATAACAAACATAACAAAGCAACTAAAACATTCCTCCTTGGCAACCTTACAATTATAAAAATTACAAAATTACAAAAAACTAAAAGACAGCTCCTAAACTCACAAAAGAACAACAAACTCAACAAGCCTGAATACAACACACTTCTGGGCCGCCACTCTTCAGTTAGCGACTACCTCATTTAGTGAATGTTTGCAAATATGACAGTAATTTTTTAAAAAATCCAACCAATGCACGCACGTACAACCAAATTTTGTGTGCCTGACAACAAGGCCGGAGTGAGAATAATACTGGCATAGCTGTACAAGTTAACTTTATCTGAATGAGATGGCAGCAACCAGTGATCTTTGCAGCATCTCTCACTCTCTTTCTCTTAGTCATGTAGTTCGCTTAGTGACCATTTCACTTCTGATTTAAGGAACAGATTGTGGTCGCTATATGAGGAGAGAGTTTATATGTATATAAGCAGTGTATATGAGATTCACTCCTGATTTTCTTGGCAATCTTCCTAACAAATATCCTGTTTTAGAATTATGAAGACATTATTTTATTTTTTTATTCAATAAAACATTTCCAAGATGTCTTTGTTTCAGAGTGAACCCCTAAAGCAAATTATAATTTTTATTTTTTTAATTATTGAACAAATTAAAACAGTAGATCTCTGAAAATTATTCTCTGTAAACTATTAAACATTTAGTTTGCTATTATTTCATTCGTGGAACTTCACCTTTCCCCCCCAAAACACATATACATAAAAATCTTGCTTTGGATTCTGGATAAAGTTGGATTTAACTCTCCCTCAGTTTTCATAATATAAATTTACAAATTGTTCCCCAAAGCTGTTGTTAATTAATAGCCACAGAAGGGAAATAATGCAGATATTTGTTATCATTATCATCCTCTCAATTCCAGACTGCTACTTTCATGCCCTCAATCTTTTGCTGTTTTCTGAGGAAGGAAGGAAGGAAGGAAGGAAGGAAGGAAGGAAGGAAGGAAGGAAGGAAGGAAGGAAGGAAGGAAGGAAGGAAGGGTGGGTCTAATCATAAACTGCCCCTTGATTATAGTTTGGCTTTTAGTAATGTCTACTTTATCAGGAATGCCAAAGATCATTAGTCTGCACTATTTGCTTTCCAGGCACATCCATACAATGCATCAGCACCGTGTTGCTGATTTATTACAGGCCCTTAGACGTCAGTGTCATGTAATGACTTGAACGGTGGGTTCAGATGTGAGGAATTCAGGATCAAATCCCTGCACAGTCACAAAGGTAAAGATGAGTTGAGTCTCAATCTCTGCTAAGGCATGTATGGAGCTTTCCCACACTGCACTGGTGAAATTGGAAAGAGCCCTGCTAACAGTTTCTGTAGCATTACTCATTTTGTAAATTTAATCCCATACACATCACTAAATGTAATTCCTGTGAGGTCAGATACCCACAGCACCCTTAAATGTCACCCAAGAAACTTCAAAATTGTATATTTAAATTTGAAATTATTTTAGAGGTTTTTTAATGGAGAAATTCTGCAAGATCACCAAATCGTACCAGATTTCACCGTCACCTGAAATCTCACAAGACCTCAAAGATGAGCTTGATCAACTCCTACAACCTTTTGGCAATATTTAAACTTTAAAAAAGTGCTGATGTCACACAAGATGATTGATCTCTCCTATATGAATCTACTCTGTCAGGGTAGTCTGTCCTACACTGGCTTATGAAACATGACTACTAAAGAAGTTACTTTAAAACAAAGATGGGCAATGTTTTCTGGGTTGGATGGAGCAAGTCTTTTGCATGATTTTGGAAAGCCCGGGGGTGGGGGTTAAGGGTAGAAATAAGAGCATTTTACCTCTAAAAGGCATTTTGCTCCCAATACATCCTTATTTTCCTATATTAAACCCAAAAACAGTGCCACAGAAATTTGATTATTTTGTTTCCAAATTTCAGCAATAAGATTTCAGCCCATTTTCAGTGCTTTGGGAGTTTAAGGGCAGGAATGTGAACATTTCATCCCTCAAAGGACTTCTGGTCCTGTTTTCATTCTTATTTTCATGATTTAAGTTGAAAGTGCACTGCCATTCAGTCATTTGTGCCATCGTATTTGGTAGCATGACGTGTATTCTAGGACTACAAATGGAATAAGTGAAGTGGTTCTTGTGCGTATGAGGTGTTCACCACTGTATTAAGAGAGAAAAGGTTTAATGTTACCATCAATCTGGGTATACTTTCCTCAGAAGAGTAGAAATCTATTCAGCGAGTTACCCTTATGGAAATGAGGCAGTGCTTCATTTGGATCAGTATATACAGTTCTGGAAAGACCAAACACGTTCAGAGGAGGGCATAAAGGTAACTCAGCATTATATAGGACAAAACCAATACAGAAAAGGGTGAAATAATTGAGATTAATTTGGAGAAAAGAGGAGTGACAATAGCCCTCTTGAAGTGCATGCCCAGCTGTACATAGAAGATTGCATTGTTCTACCAAGCCAGATTAGATTTCAAGTTTATAGGAAGTTGGATTTTGACTGAATGTAAGGAGCAAGTGCATGATAAAAACAATTCAGTAATGGAAATCAATGATCAGGGAAATGGTTATGGTTAAAATATGTTTTAAAAACTCTATTCTCCTACTTTGATTTTTGTCCAAGAATCAGAGAATGCAACATATATCAGGCAGAGGAGAAACTTCAACAGGGCTATGGTTGTGAGTATAAAGTCTGAAAGGTTATGACAAGACAGTACTCTGAGAAGGCCTTTTCAACAGATGTGTGATCATTATATAAGCTCAAAAACGATTTCCCACAAAGAATTATAGCTGTAAAAAGTGGAAAAAATGGCTGTATGATAGTATGCCAGGGATATCTAATGTTCTGGCTTGAACAATTTCATACACACACACACGCACACATTTTAAATTCAAAACATTTTGTGCCCAGAGTTCAAATGAAATGGTAGGTTGTTTCTACCATTCTGGGAGTGTTTTATGCTTAAAACAGCCCCATTCCCAGTTCAAAACAACTATTTCCCATTTGAAACAGGACTTTTAAGCTCAGAACATTTCCAGGATGATCAGAATAACCCATTCCCAACTTGAAATACATGTTCTGAATTTGAAGCAGAGTTTGAGCTCAAATTTTTTGACTTCAAAACAGTTTGGTCATTCCCATTACATAGTCAAATATTTTTGGGGTGAGGATTGTGAGTGTATATGTGTGCAGTAAATGGTATGTACTACAGCTATTAGAGAGCCATTAATTCTCTCTGCAAAGCCGCATAAGATCACCCAAGAGAGAAGAACTGTCAGAGAAAGTTGTCTTTTCTCATCTCTCCTTCCAGGCTGCCCCTTCTCATTCTCCATGCTTCTGTCCTGTTGCTCAGAGCCATGATGTTCTAGTCATGCTCTGAAGAATTGCATCCCAGTACAAAGCAGCTGTCATGATGCTTCTAAAAAACACAAGGCTCTTTCCATCTAGTTTTACTGGTAACTTCCACCTCCCTGCTTACTTCTTTGGCACAGGAAGGGCAGGATTTGGGGAGGTTTTGTACTAGGCAGAGGACCATGGAGAAAAAACAAGTAAGACGCATTTGTATTAAGGTCTAGAAACCTTGCACCAGAATGAAGAAATACTCATAATTAGCACCCAGTGATAAAAATAGTGCCCTCCCCCCATGATTTTCATTGAAAACAGCCATACTTACAGAATGTTAGAAGTGAAGGAAAACCAGGAGAAGGAGGAGGAGGAATGGAATGGAATGGAATGGATGGAATGGAATGGAATGGAATGAGTATATTCTGAAAGAAGCAGCATGTGACATTCTATGAACACTAGTCCTCCAATTTTCCAGCAGCCTTACTAAAATATGTCTCTTCTAGATATGGAGGGGGTTTTGGAGAGTAACTGTCCTCCCTCATCTATAATCTGCAGTGAGATAGTCCAGCAACAGTTCTACAAGGAGGCAGGATATTTCTTTGGAGCAGGACCAAGCAAGAATGACCTATGAAAAAACTGTAGTCCTTTCGCCCCCTCTCTTCTTGATGTCTGGCAGCACTCAGCCAGGATAATCCCTGACCACTGTGGGGAAACTTATTCCCTGCTTTTACTTTTTTCTTGCTTTTTTGAAAAGAAAGGTCTTTCTTCTCTTGTATATACTGAATCTGTGCCATTTCCTTTTCAGGCTGACGGTTGTCCTTCAACCGCTTGGACACCCACAGGGTCCCACAAATAACAGGATCCTCTGCTAGGATTGCTCTAAAAATATCCTGTCGTCATGAATCATCCTAAAATGAATTGTTTTAAAAATAGGTTTTGAAATGACTGTGCCTCTCCATCTCCTGCAGAGAAATCTGCTGGTAAAAGAGAAACCCACTTAGGCCTCTACATGTGCCAATAAGCACGAGCTGTAAGCAGTAGCTTCCACTCTGTCTATACCCAAGACAGATGTTATCAGGAAAGACGCTGCGTTCTGTGCACCCACACCCAACAACCTCAGGGTCCTTCTCAGAAGCTGCCCAGAGCTTGCCGGGGGGGGGGAAGAGGGTAAGTTGACATATTTTATTCAGCCTCCTTTTCAGAGTGGGAATGTGTGAGTTTTACAGTACTTTTCCAGGCAGGAAACAGACATTTAAGCCATAGTGCATGGAACCCAGCTTTATTTATTGGAGCAGACCTGATGCTGAGAGTTAGACAACTGGGTTTGGAAGTGAGATTGCTCAAAATACAGAGAGGCAGACTGGCCTGAAGAATACAGCTTAGGAGTCAGACAAGTTCCACCAATTCAGCCACTTCCCCACCCCAAAAGGTCAGAAGGAGAAATGACATTTTTCGAAACTCAATCTAGTGTAAGAAATGATTTTGCTAACTTTAGTACCACTTGGATTTCTTTAGCTTCTTCCTGAAGGCTGGCAGGATTCTGAGGAGAAAAGGGAAGGAGAGAAAGTCTCTCCCTTTTTATCACACGTGAAATTGTCTTCAGTGCCTATGCTCTGGTAAATTGATTTAAACTGACCAACCAGTTTTCAGCCTATGAGTGAGATTAGCTGTAGACAAGCACATTAGAATATAACTATAACCCAAGTAGACAGGGTCAATGCACTGCAAGCGTGCAACCCTCAAGCCTGAACCCACATGGATACACCCACGGTTTAACTTCCTTCTGCTCACAAATTAAAGGAGAGACACAGAAGAGGGAAGAGAGGGCAGGACTGGGGAAAGGAACTACAAGACCAGGAGACCTCCTCAAGAAATATATTCAGCCTACAGGCTGGAAGTTCTCCATCCCTGATTTAAAGGGCAGGGCAAGAGAAATTAAATTAAATTAATTTTTTTGCCAGCAAGAATGATAATCATTAGGTCCATAGGCAGTGGGAATAATAACAATAATAATGATAGTATAACAGAAGAAATAAAAATAAATTAAAATATTAAACAATAAAATAATGCTAAAATATTAAATATAAATTACATATTAAAAATATTAAAAATCACTTGATGGGTCATGTGAGAATACAGAAGGTTAATAAGATTTGGCTATCTCATGAGATGTCAACATATTCCTTTCTTTCTTTCAAAAATGGAGGTCAGTTGGCCTCCTCTAGTGGTATCACAGACCTGTATTGCCAATCTCCACTTAATAGCAAGTCAGAAGCCTCTTGCCAGGGTTTTCTTCCCAGTCCTACTTGAGTATGCTAAGATTATGGCCCTTCCCCAATTAATACTTGTACAACTATAGGGCTTTGTCCTGGTTTAGACAGGCAGAAAGCTTTAGGCCCAAACCTGTTGGGGCTGTGTTCCAATGGTCAATGTTTATGTGTAAAGAACTGGTATAAATCTTCCAGGTTTTCATTGGTCCTACAGTCTTGAACAATGGGGCAACATGCGATTCTTTATGACAAATTATGTTCAAAAGGATTCTGGCCCTTTCAGGTTTTGCACGGATATTATTTAGATTTATTTTTATAATGAATACTCTAATTAATGAATTTAACAAAAAAAATGACTGCATTCCATTAATTCTTCCTCGACATGGAAGGGTTCTAAAATATCTCACTACTTGCCAAATTCTAGAAACAACATTGTTGTTGTTGCCTCCATTTTTTTAAAATTTATTATTATAGCCCAACTGACCACAATACATGCACAACTGGGCTAAGGAGACTAGGGCACTGGTATAAAGGGCTTTCAGAGTCAGCTCCAGACCTGTCTGATCTCAAGATGTTAGTTGGTGAGCTGATTTATCCCTGGCTCTGTATCAGTTTATTGGGAATCAGAGCAAAGCTGTTTCTTTCCTTTGAACTGCTGAGTTTCTGGGAAATCTGTTTCTCCACATCAGGAGTTCTTGCCCTCTAGCTCCTGGATTCAAGACAACCACTACTGTCTCTTTCTTACCCCATTAGAGCTTCAGTGACTGGTTCCTGGTGTCTGTCTATAGGCATTTGTCAAATCACAGAGTTGTAAAGTCAGAAAGGACTATGAGAACCATCTAGTGCAACCCTCTCCAGTGTACAAGAAAACCAATTAAACCATCCTTGAGAGGTAGCTGTCCAGTCTTTTTTAAAATCCCCAGACATAGATAAAAATCTAATCATCATCATCATCACCACCACCTCCATAGGTAAATTGCTCCATTCTTATATAAATATTAACATCATAAAGTTCTTTCTTGTCTTTAAACAAAATCTAGGTAGCTGCAAGTTATACCCATTATTTTTGATCCTAATTTCTGTTTGCAGTGGAGAACAACTGACCATCTTCCCTATGGCACACTTTTATGAACCTGAATATGGAGTACTGTCAAATGCATTCCTCCCCACTTCTGCCACTGCAGAAACTTTTTCCCATGCCAAATTGACTTTACGGGGAAACCCAACTTTAAAAATTGGGAAAAAGAGGGTGATATGAAAAAATTGGATGGAAGCAGGGATATTGACTTTGGACCAACTAATAGATGATGAAGATGAATTTTTAATGTACTCTGTGTTAAGAGATAAATATCATCTATAAGATGTAACCCAATGGCAATATTTACAACTACAACATTTGTTAACAACATTGTTTGGACTGGCAGCATTTTCAGCTCCTGAGACACCTGAGATATTAGAACAACTTGTTAAACCCTTTAAAATAAAAAAACCTACTATTAGTTTGTAAAGATATATGTTATCAATAAATCAACTTGATATGCAGATGTTAAGGGATGAGTGGAATAAAGAATTAGAGGTTTCTGCATTGCCTAAGACAATGGGAAAGTGTCTTAACTTCTATAGCAAGAGTGTCAATGGACCCCAGACTACAACTTATACAATAATAAATAATATTTAGAATTAATTGGACTCCACTACATCTGTATAGAAAAGGATTGTCAAAAACAGCATTTTGTTGGTGATGTAATAAGGACAATGCCTCTCTAAAGCATATGTTTTTACAATGTCCTATACTGACTAAGTTTTGGGAGAAAATAGTGAACTATATAAATATGATTGTACGACAAAAGCTAAAATTTTTAGAGGATGATATTCTTTTGAACTATATATCTAGTACATGGAACTTGACGACCAGACAATGTAAATGGATTCTCCATGCCCTTACTATGGCTAAAAGACTGATATTGCAATGCTGGAAAGATAAATGTATGGCCCCATTTATTGAATGGATTGAAGACCTGATTGCGCTTGCTATTTATGAGTGGATTGCCTATAGAGTAGACTTTGTATGGACAAGTATAATGAAATATGGGACTCATTTATACAAAATACAGTGGGTTAAAAAAAATGATAGTCATATAAATCTATTAGAAGTATATATGTACTTCAATAATATTTGTATTAGATAAGGATATATAGAATTGTAATTGTTTATTGTTATGATATATTAACTCTTTTTTTCTCTGCTGTATATTTTTCACTTTTTTGTTAATGCACTTTTATGTATTTTTTCTTCTTCTTGTAATCAAACATTTTAACAAATAAATTAAAAAAATACTGACAAACAGGCTATCTATTACTAAAAATGGTGGATGGGGTTGTTCGTCGAGCCGACGAATCGCTGAAGCCGCCCAATGTTTTCATGAACCGCTGAACTCGTGCATTTTTAGTATGCAGCTGGTTTCAGTGGTTCATGAAAACATTTTGTGGCTTCAGCAGTTCGTTGGCTCGAGGAAGGAGAACGCTGTCCCCATTTTTGGTCATGGGCAGCCTGTTCATACGTATGAGTTCCAACTTACATATAAATTTGAGTTAAAGACAGACTTAGGAATGGAACTCGTTCTTAACCCGGGGACTACCTGTATGCTGTAATTTCACCATCAGAGTTTACAAGAGGCTTTTAAATGCAGAAGGAATGGTGGCTTTGCAGCAGGAATTTTTCTGTCATGGCAAGTATTGTTACTTATATATTTATTTAGCAAAAGACCAAATGAGTGTACATAGCAGCATATTAATTAATTAATTAATTAATATTTATCTATTTCTATTAATGTTTTATTCTGATTTTGCACTCTGCAGTGAGATGGGCAGTGACAAATTTGAAATATAAATAAATAAATAAGTACTGAAAATGTGGATGCAGGAAGAGAGTACTAGCAATTTATTTTATTTCTCTTTCTGTGGAATGAGGATATGTGGATTTTTGTTGCTCTAGGACTTGTGATGGCTCATGGTGTTTGTGTGAGGATAATTGTGAGTCAGTTTCAAACTGTTCAGGGATTGGGGGATGGAAACAGTGTGATAGAGTGAAGCTTGGGGAATCAAAATATTACCCCAAGGGAGCTAACTTATTTAGCATAATTCAGTAAAAGCAACCCTTTGGCTGTGAGCATTGCTTTAAAATAACTACAGTAATGTTTTGTGAATAATGAGAGGTAGCGAGAGGTCAGTTTCCTGGACAACATCCAGGAGCCAAATAGTCAGTTATCACATTAAATGACTGTAAGACAGTAAGCATTCCCCCCTTCTTAAAGCAGTGGGTTACTGGCTCTTTGCTGTGAGTCATGAGGCCAAAATCCATGTTTAGTCTGTTTTTGTAGACCCTGATGAGAAACTAGAGGTCAAGTCTAGTATGTTTTTTCATACATCAGAGCCCTGCTTTTATTTGAAAGACTCTATTTCAGCTTCCTCCATTACTGCTGCTTTCAACAAAGGAGTCTGTAAAAAAGTGAAATTTAGCTTCTAATTTCAGTTTGCTGACATCTGTACCATGGCCCTATGCATGTTTACTCAGGGGTATGTCTTACCGTATTCAGCTGGACTCACTTCCTAATAAGTGTGTTTAAGGATTGTAGGTTTATTCCATCATTTTTTCCCTTTCTTGAACTATCCCTTATTTGGTTTAAGCACAATCACTCAACTTCTCCAGAAAGCTTATGAGACTTCCTGATAATATATATTCCAAAGAGAGAGAATGTGGCAGGCAGACAGAACATATATATGTTTCCTGTTTGGCTTGAGTCTT
This sequence comes from Liasis olivaceus, assembly GCA_030867105.1. NCBI lineage: Eukaryota > Metazoa > Chordata > Lepidosauria > Squamata > Pythonidae > Liasis > Liasis olivaceus. The sequence continues at coordinate 70,706,889 of CM061349.1, forward strand.
TTTCTATTTCCAAAAGTTAATTGAATAATGTCAGCTCTCTTATCATTAGATGATTCAAATCACTTAGAAATGGATTAGATTAATTGCCTGGAACTAATTTTAACTCTGGACCACTTTTAATGACACAGGAAGCAGGGACAGTTTGCTAGCAGCAGATTGTCTGCTTTCAAGAGAAATCGCTCTTTGGAAAAGACACATATTGGTCCTGTCTGTGTCAGCCTCCTTTCTCTATTACATCAGCAGAGGATCTGATGCAGTTTTGAGCATACACTTTTGGATCCAGCTTTCAGGGTTCTTCTTCTACTCACCGCTGGCATTCTCTTCCGTCTTGACAGGCATAAGAGGACTTTGTGGAGCAGAGTCCCCACTCAGGGAGTAGCTGTGCTCTGCCTGGATGCCAGGAGTGGGAGGATCCAGATCCATGTCCAGCAAAGGGTTCTTTTCAACCAGCATCGGGTCATCAAAGAAGCTGTTGAACAGTTCATTGGAAAAGTCCTCCATGTTTTCAGAGAAGTGGTCAAAGCTCTCGGAGAAATGCTGAGAAAAGGGATAAGGGGAAAAAAGTGTGAACACCATCATCTCCGTGAGAGACTAGAGGGCCTTCTACTGAAATGTATCCCAAGCCAGACACACTGGGAGCCAAATCATTTGGATGAGAAACAACTATATTCATCTTTTATTCTTTCTGTTTTCACAGCTCCAGAAAAAACCAACCAGCCAAAATCCACATGAAGTACATGCCTGCCCATTTTCTTCACTTTAATTTAACTATCTTAATTTAATGCATTTTTTAATTCTCTCTGTATTCTGTCTTTTCCAACAACAAGCTAATGTTTTATTGAAACGAATTAATTGGAACATCAGAATTACAGGTTTGCCAACACTGGTGTATATCACTTTTTTTTTTTTTACTTTGAAGCCTTCTAAACATATTATCTTACAACTCTCATCGTCTTCACTAGTATGTATACTGTTGGTGTGCACTTTTCAAACTACCAACGCATCTTTGTAAGGCTTCGGTGCAGTGACAATGATCAAAGGCTTATATGCCTAAATTATTTTTTATAAAATGCCCTTGGGGTATCATTTTGTTGTTCTCATAAATCATTGTAAAATCAAATTGATATATAATCAGCCTCATAGGAAGGAGGGAACATTATTCATCATGAGAAGAGATGTTACTGGATTGTCATGGAACATATCCTTCCAATGCCTTTTTTTCCTATAGAGCATATCCATTTGTGGAAAGCTTTGCCATATTATACTTTGGAGAAACCTTGGCAGAAGCTCATGCACCATGATACTGATATTTATTCAAAATACTGTTCGGTGTTAATACAGCACAGAAGTTCTTTTTATAATGTAAACCAATTCTATGTACCCTCAGTGCACAGTGTTGTAACTTTAGAAGTAACTAAACAGTAAAGAGTCATGTGTACCTTATTATGTATGTTTACAATGCAAGCACATGTCACAAGTCACGGTAAAGTATTGACAGTTCTAGAAGACACAAGAAGTCATACTGTGCTTTAGATCGTACTTTATAAAAAAGTGCATCCACTTTATGCACATCACTACAGCGACTTAGGAATGCAACTGGCACTACAATTCCACTGACGTTCAATGAACTTTAGTTTAATTTAATTTAATTAATTTCCCAGATTTAATTTCCCTTCATTCATACTGTGTTTGCTTTTTAAACACACACACACACGCACACTATTTATTGCATGTACATTTTCACAGGTAAGTAGGGTTTCATAATAAATTCTGTAATAATTCATAGCTGTGCTGCTACATAAATGCATAGCCTTCAGGAAAATCTGTGAATTTTATCTTGGCAAAATCCCCTTCCTTCAGATAAAAAATGAAGATGGGTAAAAATACTTTAAAAATCATCCTAACACTCCCACTAGTAAAATTTATATTGCTGTTAGATTGAAATATGTATTATTCTGTAACACAAGGAAACTATAGTCTTTGAAAAGGTGACATAAAAGTTGTTTGGGGTGAAAACAGAATACAGGAAAAGAAATAAATATTACCAGCAGAATAGGACGGGGACTATATTGTGTGCAATGTGAGTGGACCAAATTACACAATGAAGGAAAACCACTAGGGTAAATTATGTCCCTCCCCCCAAATCTTTCTTGTAGGGAGGAATAATCTGCAGATCTAAATACACTTTTCAATATCACGTTACTGGCATCTGAAAATAGTATTCTAGATCATCAGGTGTAGATGATGCTTATTGCAGGAAATGCTACTATAAACCCTGCTATTTCTTTCAGCACTTATCAGTTAATGGAGTTGATCTTTCAAAAGTTGTTTTCTCATCTTCCTTAGGTTTTTTTTTTTTTTTTTAATATCCCACCAGGATATACTTCTTGGTTTTTGCAATTTAAAATACGTTGCCATAAAATCTTCACACAGTGACTTCTTAAAGTTCATCCCTTCTTCACATTCTTCTGAAAATGGTTCCCCTTCCTATTCTGCTTACATAACTCTCATATAAGAAACAGGAATACTTTCATACAGTGTCCAGAACCAATCCATCCACTGAACTTTAAATAATGCAAAACATGAGGAACTTACAAACAAATACTATATGGTACAGATAGTGTCACTGAGATAACAAGAAGCCCCCTCTGATCCTGCATATGTGTGGGTTCCAAGACCAATTATTTCTGTCCATTTTTTTATATAGGAATACATTTAAATAAATGTAAACAAAATTAACCAAATAAAAAGAAAAGGGGTGCTATTTTTAATTTCCTTGAGGCTTCTAATAATTGTTTGAGCAAAAAGTTATATAATATCTGTGAATATTTGGCTTGCTGACAGTGTTTAACTTGACTTGGTCATATCCTAATGATTAAAGAACCCACATCTAATAAATCAAAACAATGGTTCTAATATAGCACCTTCCAGTTCTGCTTTTCTATTTTGGTAAAAAAAACAAAACACTATTGTTCCAGTTTTTTTAACATCAACTGGAAGCAAACCTGAATTCCTACCCTGGTAGATGGATTGGGAGTTCCACAATCTAAAGAAAATTAGTCCCCTTCCAAAGAAAAATGGATGGTATTAAACTTCCATCTACTGGGAGAAAAGGCCTGAAGAGCTAATCGAACTGCCCACCTTAACTTTACTAGGACCTGATGCATGTTTGGTAGGTAGTTTTGGCTGGAAAGCTAAATTGGTCATCAACAGAAAGTGACCAGCTGGAATGAGATAAGAAATCAAAACAAGTCTTTCAAGTTATCTTACTTTTTCAGTGAAAGTACCAAAATGAACCACCTTTCAGTAAGAGTTTCATATGCGGAAAACAGAAGGAAATAAAGCTGTCTTCTTACATGTTTAAGCTTCCTCCCCTCCTCCATATTCATATAAGCTCCACTTTCATCAACATTCCTATGAACACGCTAGTTATACTTCTAGAAGATGTCCTTATTGTGCAGATGTCATTCTTTATCCATGGAGGGGAGGAGCACTCTAGGTAGCATTGTGTTTCTTCTCTACTCCATCTGTTTTTCCATTCTCTCTCTTTCTTTTACACACTTGCTCTTGCTCACATGCAAAACCTAAGAATGAAAAGACTGGTGCTATATTACTCTAGTTCTGTAGCAATTTTTTTCCCTATCTGCAACATCAGATCTAAGATTAGGAGAGGCCTAACTCCATTTAACTCAGTAGTGCCTACACTAACTGGCAATAGTTCTCCACACTTCATATCGTAGATCACATCCAATGTCCACAGCAGTCGGGGTTATATGCTACAGACTAGCTGTATTCATACACCACACATAACCAAGTCGAGTAAACAGATGTTCACACAACATGCTTAGCGTTTTTTATGGTTTAGGAGTAATGTAAACCAAGTCTGTTCATTTCATTTATAGATCAAGGTATTGGGCTAACCCAGAAAATCATTTAAATTGGTAATCAGTTGTCTGAATGCAGCCTTTATTTTCTATAGCAGTGGATAGCCTTGGAATTTGCTAGTGATGAAATCTTGCAAGCTGGATGCTGAAATAGCAAGATACCCTAGATGCTTTAGATATCATTCAACAACTGCATATTTATTTCAGATTTATTGTGCAAAAGAGAAAAAAACCATAATTATCTTAAGTTTGAGTTGGTGCTAGAAAGGGAAATGCTTTGGAGGATGACATAAAATGTTCATAATGTCAGATGGAAGGCAGAAGAGAGAAAATAGGATATAATAAGAATCAGAGATTAAAGCAAATAAAAGAACAATAAAGAAGCTGTCTTTGTATTCTAGTAGCCAGTATATTTAATAAATAATTTTTTATTCCTAGTGTTTTCCCACAAATGCAGGATCCGCTTTTTCAGATCAACCACTAGACCAAATTAATGTTTGGGGTCTAAAGTACAATATATTCAATACAAATTGAATTCAGTTGTTAAGCACAATTACCTGTTCAGTATCATTCTAAAAGCATCACCAAGTTGATTTGTGAAGCTACTTTTTAAAAATATACCATTTGATTTAGCAAAAATGTTGATGCCAAAAACTTTGATAAGGTTTATAACTGCATTCAAATTGCATTAGATCTGATTTCTTTATACTTACATGGCAAGAACATCACCTTAATGCACACACAAAGCGTGCTTGTAAATGTATACTCATGTAGGAAGTAGAAGATTGAGGATTTGAACTGCATCAACTTTTTCAATGTCATATTTTCATTTGTTGGAAAAAAGCAGGTAACTGCATACAAAAGTTCAAACAAAAGAATTTCAAAATTTATAATGCGTTGCTGGGACCTTTGGGAAGTAACTCCTATTGAATTTAATGGGACTTCATAGTTAAACAGTGTTTATAGTTATGGTTTATAGTCTGAGCCTTTTATCTGACATTGGGTCAGGACATACATGCATGCACACACACACACATGTAAATATATTCTTATTTACATGTACATACAGGACACCCATTTGTGTACATTTGTGTTTGCCTCTTCTTTCTCCCCCTGATCTGACTCCAGATCTGTTTTCTGGCAGCTGGGAAATAATTATCTATTTTCCCAACTGCTCAGTTGAGTGGCAGAGGAAGGTTGTGGGGCTCCCAGATCCCAATGAAAGCAACCAAGCCAGGGCTGTGGTTTGCACATCTGTGATACGTAGGATTCTTGACAGTGGCACAGTAGAGAACATCTTTATGGCTAGCCAATCTTCATGCTGCAATATATGATCTTTTTAGTTTGATTTTTTTTTAATCTATGGCCATACAAAAGTTAAGTAGTTACACTGGACTGGAATGTATATAAAACTTTAACAAATAACTTCCCTTTTTCCCAACATCCTGACAAGTTGCAAGAAAGCTTTTCTGTGCAAACTGTAAGAAGTCAGAAACTTCATCTAATAACTTTCAACCCTCCTGAGAATAAGCCTAATTGTTTCAGCTTATGCATTCCCGAGCTTTGGAAGCTGGCTTACTAGCTGACTTTGAGCCAGTCATCCTCTCTCAGCCCAACGTATCCCACAAGGTTGTTGTGAGAAGGAGTAGAGGAAGGAGTGTTATGTACAGGGCTTTGAGTTCCTGGAGAAAAGACAGGATATAAATCTGACTAACTAACCAAATATTTATGTAAGAACCGTATATACGTAGTTAGGCTCATACATTGTCTGAAGCTAAGATTTCTTCAATCAGCTGTAATGGCTAGATTCACGCATAATACTAGACAGTAAAATGTGTCTTAGAAACCCAGCCATTATGGCTGAATTAAGCTAAAACCAAAACTGAGCTAAAACCAAACACATTACAACTAGCAGCCAGTGTGTCAAGTTCCTGCTCAGAAGCAGGAACACTAATGAGATTAATTCTACTACTCCTAAGTGCTGCTCAAACTTAATGTGGTTGTTAAAAAAAATATTTTTCCTGTATTACAATTATATTGCCTGCCTTTTAAAAGGTAGCATCCTCGGGGAAAAGATGGGTCTGAATAAATATTTAAAGTGGTGGTTTATATAAAATGCCGACGAGACAAAACGTGCAGGGTGTTTATACGCCCCTCTGTTGCATCTTACTTCCCTTGGGCAGCAGTGGTTCTTTGCCTTATCCCAGGCTGACAAAATCCCTCGTCAGTCTCGCCAAGAAAAGGCAGAGGGAGGAGATGACCTCAACACCCCGGATAGGACCCAGGGTAAGTTCCTGTTCCAACAGAAAGGTCTGTTTGTTTTATTCAAGGACAATATCATTGTGTAAATAAATGCCAGGCAATGGGAAGGGTGCAGAGGTACTGGTGAATGGGATAGGTATTCAGCGTCATTTATCAAACATCAATCCCCAGTCTTGTTCTTAAAAGGGTGGAGAATAAGGGAGTGCAGTTAGAAGAAGGCTCCAGTTTAATATATACTCAGTCAATGGGATTATAACTGAAGCTACCACATGGAGTTATTGAGGCTTGTAACTGCATCTCAGCTGTCAGCATTGTAAAAACTTTCAAAATGCACACAAAAGATGTACACACGATTATTCAAACAGACTGAGTAGCTATAAATCTCAAACGAAACTATATAGAATCCTTAAGTGGCTCAAAGAAATTGTCTGTAGGATGCTTACAAGGAAAGCAACATCTAATATCAATGTTCAATCACGTTCAGTTATTAGTTCTGAACATCAAATGCCCAAATTTGCAAGATTAACTCATAATTTCCACTAAAACAGTTGCTCACTTGTTAATTTTTTCATCTGCTTTTTAGAGGTTGTACATGTGATACAAGGGAATGGATTGAACCTGGGCATTTAAAAAAAAAACTAAAAATTAATCTCTGCTAGTAATTCACTGTAGTATGGATTACTAAATTGGATGTCCCAAAAGTTGGGAAAGAGCTAAAATCAAGATCTAAAAAATAAAAAACCATCTAGATCTGTTGGCAACCTTTAATATACGTTAGACTTCACTGTCTTTCTATTTAGCTGGATCAAGCATTCAAAAAACTGATCTGCAGTTTTAAAGAGAATTCAGGAATGAATTAAAGGATTTGGCCAGATAGTCTGGATAACTGTCTTGGAGAAAGGTTTCTTGTAACCTGGGAAAAGGCCTAGTGGCAGTTAGCCAAACTTCCCCAAGATGGTAGCTCGGACTTGCGATTGGAATTTAGTTCCAACATATCCATGTTGGCTGGGAACTACAGGACTTGAACTCCCAGATAATCCTAAGGCACCACCTTGGGAAAGGCTGCTGTATACATTCTTTGGCTATATTTAATAAGGAAAGCTGCATGGGAGAATAATGTTGCTTATGTTAGTGATCTAAAATATTTACCTCCATGGCATTTTGTAACATGGTTAAACTTGGAAAGATCAGCAGAGAATCCCTGCAACATCTTCATCAACTTCTTACGTAACTTTTGGATGTAATTGCCTTCCATTATCTCTAGCTTACATAGTTGATATACTACTGATTGAGTGATGAGACTTGTGATTCAACACATATGGAAGATGCCACACTGGGGAGAGCTACCCTAAGATGTGGAATAACATATAAAAAGACGGGTTCAAAATAATATTTTTGATTGCTGTGGCATGGAGCCACGAAATCCAGAACTATACATTGATTTTGTATCTTGGCCTTTTTGTCATTTTGTTTGTTTTGCCATAGACAAATGTAGGCCTGTTTGCATCACTTTAGAGTAACATGCTATGTTGTATTAAGGTTATACAGTAGAACTGATAGAGGATTAAGGAGGTAACCCTGTGTCTGGACTGTACCATTTCAGATACCAGATCCAGATGCCAGAAAGATGGCCAAATCCTCCATATACACAAATTCCTCTTTCTAATATTTCAGTGGGGAAGAGTTCCAATGCTGGTATGTTTTATGTGAATGATACATTAATTTAGGAAGGAATGCTATAAGGTGAAATCCACACCTTTTGTCTTTACTGGTGAGACCAGGCTTAAATTTATCACCATAACAAGGACTAAGCCAGAACAATATTGGCCCAAAATTAATTGCTTGTTGAAGTAGAGGCAAAATAGTTCCCAACTACCACCAATTCATTGCTCAGACTAACACTCGCTGAGCCATTCAAACATTAATTTCCATAATTAACTATTATGATCCCTCCTGAAACAGCTATTTCACCTGTTACCTGGCAGGACGAGACCTGTATATAAATGGGGGTGCTAGTGATGATACTCACACTAATTGATGCTGGAAGGTAATAACATTAAATTAGTAACATTCTGAATGTTTCATAGATAGCAAGACTTGTTATCTCGTCTTAACAGACAGAACCAGGTCAAATGGGCTTAAGTTACAGAAGGATAAATTTAAGTGAATATTAAGAGGAATTCCTTGACAGAAAGCAGAGTGGAACCAAGAACCTAATGGACCATGAACTGCCCTCACTAGAGATCTTCACAGTGGAGGCCAGACAACCATATGTTGGGGATATTCTTCCTTTAGATTTCCTGTATGAAACAAGCACTTCAGCTTGCTATCATCCAAGAGCCCATATGATTCAATGAGCCTATGATGCTGTGTCTCATGATACATCAGCTTCCTCAACTATGCCTTTCCCTTTTATCTCTGACCAAGTCCTCATTTTCCAGATTAGTACTAAACACAGTATGTCTTAGAATAGTTTCCTCCTTGTCCCCACCCCAGCAAGTAGTTTGCGCACTTATTGTAGTTTATGCTCTGAGATAAGGCATAATTATGGTAATTGCTAAAGATGGTATAAGGAGTAGACACTCTTGAAGGGAAAAAAAAACCCCACTCCTTGCACACTTCAAATTTGGAAATTCTATTTAATTTCAGGCAAGGCAACAGATTCAGGGGTGAATCACAGTTTATACAACCAGGGGGGTGAATCAAGGTTGAAAAGAGTTGAAAGCTATTAAGGATACCCCCTGGTGAGATCAGAGGTTCTCAGCTTGCCTTTTTTCAAGCTTGTTATCCCCAGTGGGTGGAGTTCATATTTCCATACAAAACCATAATGACCTGTCAGTGACCCAAAATAATCAGCAAGAGTGTGAATCGAAAGCGGTCTGAAATTTCCTAGCTTTAACAGCAATCCACTCTTTATTATTCCTTATCTTCCCAAATATCTTTCCAAATGTATCAGACTGCAACTTCTATTTTTCCAACTCCCAAGGGTGGCAAGAGGGGAGAGTAGGGGAGTTGCAGCCCAAATGTTTTCAAGGACTCAGGTTGGAAAAGGGTGATCTAGCTGGATAAAAAGTGCTCATTGAGCCTGTAGTCTAAAACCTTCTGGAAAGATAATACTGTACAGGATCTTCTCTTTGGTTCTGAAAATGTATTTTATGTAAGGATATTACACTGATTTATAAATGTGGTATCTAATAGTTCTGCTTCATTATTGCTTAGGCAAGTTTCCTCAATCTAAACCAGGAACTGCAAATTCTGGCCCTCAGATGTGGCCAAGCTACAACTTCCAGCATCCCTCAGCATTTAACATTTGAATGTGTTTCATCACATTTTTGCTTCAACTGATAACATTTGTTTTTTTTTTAAATCATGTTTAAATCCATATGCATTTTTGTGCTCATTTCTCCTAATATGTAGATTAGTATTATTATTTTTTTCTTTAGATATACTGCTTTCTTCCAGCAGTTCTTCTAATATAATGTTTTTTGTGCATGCTTTTCCTTAATGCCTCCATTTTATATGCATTTTTGGGAGATGCAAACTATCCATATTTTTTTTAAGTGAATTTCAGCATGCAAGCATGTTCTAGTTCATACTGAGGAACTGGCTGAGTTTGCATAAACACCTGAACCATCCCAGATAAAAAGATCTTTTGCTGCAGGCTTCACAGAGCAAGAACTTTTCTGAGACTTTTCTGAATTTACCAGCTGGTAAAGTATCAACTACCATGAGACAAGACATGTTGGGAGTGGACCACCATCTATTTGTGGAGAAGGTTGCTGATTTTAAATGGAGTGGGTAACAACATTAGAAGTACAGATTCCACATGTTCTGTTATCTCCTCATTTTCACCAGTGTTTTCTTTATCTTTCTCAATTTTTTCCTCACTCCTCCTTCACAGCCAAGAAAAGCCCCATATGTATTCCTAAGCAGCATTACTGCGGGGCAGTCAGGGTGGGGGCAGCCAAAGTTCACCAGCCCCATTGTGGGGCTACGGATTGTCCCTTTTCCAAGTCAAAATTTCAGGCTGCTCCTTCCAACCAGTTGTCTCCAATTCACTGGGAGATATGAAGTGTAACTCTTGATAAGATAGGTGGGCACCATTTGCCAAGCCTAGGCTATCTTTAAACTCCACAGGAAACTCTGCTCCTGTTTAAGCTATCTCATTCCTGGGGCGAGCATCTAAGACTGCCAAGCCATTGGCTGTGGTCCCCTGTTCTCTTTCAGGGACAGATGCGTGATTGAAAGAGGCCTCCAAACATATTTCCACCACATGTTCTCACTATCACAACCTCACAATCAACGCTGTCAAAATAGCATCAAGAAAGCAATTGTAAGCCTTTGCCACACACACACACACACACACACACACACACAAAAGTTTATCTCAGGAGTCAGGCTGAAAGAACATAAATCTGAACTATTGTTGAGCATCCTTTTCCTGTGAGAAACTAGAATTCTCTCTTCTTTTTTGCCTTCTGGTTATGCCCTGACTCTGCATTTTTTAGATACAGCTTCCCACACTGCCTTCAGATACAAACAAGTTCTTCAGTCCTGATATTCCTACATTAAAATAAAAAGAGAGCAGCAAAAGACCAGTATGGCTGGATGGAAACCCACATCCAGAAGATTTAGCCTCTCTGCAAGTCAGAGGTTCTCCTCATGCTGGGCAACTGTGCCAAACCGGGAGGGAATTCTTATAAGTTTTCTCTTTTCTTTTTTGAATATATTCCTTCTCTGCCTGCCAAGATAAATCTCCAATTCCAGCTGTGACATCTGCGTTTCCCTTCTCTCCTTTCAGTAAGGAATGAACCTTCCCCCACCACACTCCAGCTTCACAGTTAAGGTTTCCATTACTCTGCAACAAAAGCAGCAGCTCTACACTTCCACCCATTCTTTACATGCTTTAAAACAAAAATGTGATGGTAAATTTTAGTTCTCATTAAACTGACAGTGCTAATAAGAGACAGGCATCATATGTGGAGTGGCTAAGCGTAGTTTGGTCTGACAATGAGGTTAATGTACCTCAGCTCTTACTGAGATCTCATCCCTATATTTTCTCTCCCTTTTCCTGTTGTTTAATGCTCTTTCTTCTTAATCAATATATATCAATAACCATTTGACTTTGGAGTTTCCATGCTTTCCACCAAGTGATGGTCACTTTATGTCTTCGGGATATATGTGTAGTGATGGACACAAATGTATGCTCAAGGAACACATACATACAAAACATGTGTGCACGCTAAGTGGTTTATGGACCAAAACTCTGTATGTCTAATGTATGTGGATACCCATTCACATCTGACTTCCAAAAGGATTGCATTTCAAAACTATGTTAAAACTGTTTGGGATGAATTTTTCCCCTCATTCTTCTAGTGGGTTACTCATCATTTCTAATTTACTTTCCCAATCACACATTCATAGCCATTTTTCATGCAACCTCTTTTTATAAATGGACCAGTTTCACATAGAAATCACATTACAAATCCTTCTGAAATGGAGTGTAATTGTAATTTTGCTAACCCTACTTAAAACTCAAAGGGACAAAAATGCTAAGCAGTTTGTTTCTTGCTAATTTCTTCTGTTTTGCTCTCAATTTCATAACATCACTTTTTTTTCCACGAAGAACAGTCTGGGAGATGTACAAACAGAATCTCTCAATTTAGGTATCACAGTCGTTTGCTTGGTTTATATCTTGCATTTCCACCACATGATGCTCAAAGAGCTAAATTACCCTTTGTGAATAAACCATGGTTAGCACAAAGTTAGTACATAACTTCCAAACCTATATTAAGCTATGCTTGTTGATTCCATCTGCTTCTCAAATTTTTTATTTTAATTATTTATTTATTATATTTATATAGCCGCCCATCTCACAAACACATGACTTGCAGCATACAACACAACAAAAACTCCATAACAATCTAAAAACAATACAAAATAAATAAAATAAACATATACAGTAAACATATAGATCATGGATTGTCAGTATGGCTTGTCTCAAAGAAAGAAGAGCAGGAGGAGAGAAGTACAGCTGAAACTATATCACACTGTTATATAAGTAAAAGAGAAAAAAAATCTTTTTTTTCCCCTCTAAACTGTCCTTAGGAAAAAAGGAAGTTCTTCTACTTATGTTTTTTTTAATGAGGTCAGAGTGAGGGTGCTACCCTTTACTAGAATGTAGGGGTACAGCATTTGGATCTTGGCCCATCAAATATTATTTGAAAATATAGTTTTAAAATATACATTAATTTACAATCTAGTAAGCATACGTTCCTGCTCTGATGCACATTTCTGTAACATAACGAAGAGACGCAAAACCTCTACAAACTAGCTAAATAACAGATATTCTAACCAGATTGGTACGATTAGCAAATATTATGATCAAATTATATTAGGCCTATTTTGTTTTTATTTCAACATTAATAGTAAACTGGCATTTTAAATAGTGATATGCAATTAACTGTACTCCACCTAATGCAGATGCAGTGAGGTCTTACAGGGAATTCTCCACCCTCTCCTATCCTATAGTATTCCCCCTGTGCCTTTCCTGTGAGTCATGGAATCCTCAGTAACAATATAGAACAGGGTGAGGAATCTGTACCCCCTCCAGCCACAGCTGAATTATAACAGCCAGCAACCCAACCAGCATGGTCAATAGTGAGGAATGCTGTAGAGCTGTAAGTCAACAATATCTGGAGGACTATACAGGAGGATGTTCCTCTGCTGGTGGAAGAGGGGAAAATGAAACAACACCATTGCTAAATTTATCCCAGATTTCTATAGACACTCCCTGAAAGTCAGTGGTAATTGCAAGGAAGAGAGAAATACCTAGTGTGAAACTTTCTAGCAAGTGCACCAGGTTGGATACAACTCTCTCTCTCACAAAATACTGATATTAGGCACAAATTAAATAATTGTGAGCAATGGACAGAAGGGGCAAAACCAAAGCTTATTTCTGTTGTAATGCTATAATGGAAGACAATAAACTCTAAACTCAAGTATTTTATTTGAGATTAATTTTTCCCCTCATTTTTCCAGTGGGTTACTCATCATTTCTCATTTACTTTCCCAATCACAAGTTCATAGCCATTTTTCATATGATCTCTTTTTATAAATGGAACCAGTTTCATGTAGCAATCACATTACAAATCCTTCTGAAATGGAACATTAACACTTATTATGCTAAGACTATGGGGCCCGGATGAAAGTGATGGACACCACTGAGGAAGAATGATGTATGTAATGGTTATTTATGTTCTTCCCAGCAAGGAGACAAATATGACATGTGCAACACTCCATGAATGCACCATACAGACTTTCATGCAAACTGAATTCCCACTGAAATAAAACGATGACAGTGAAGGTTGATTTCCTAGCATTCTTCATTAGTGAGGAGATACAGGAACTAAAAAAGGCAGAGCACGTGTTCAGATCTAGGCAATGGCCACAGTCCCGTCCAATCTCATAAGTGTAGCTGTAATTTATAGAGTATGGTTGGATAAGGAATGTCAACATATCCCACAAATTATTTTTTTTTAAATATAAATCCTGCTCTTTTCTAACATGTGAGGAAAAGAAAAGACCTTTATATGTGGGCTGCTTGGAGGAAGGGTTGGATAAAAATGTAACAACAATAATAAACTACAAACCAAATCAATAACACAGCGTTTCTCAATCTCAGCAACTTTAAGATGTGTGGACTTCAACACCCAGAATTCCCCTGCCAGCGTGCTGGTGGAGATTTCTGGGAGTTGAAGTCCACATATTATAAAGTTGCTGAGGTTGAGAAACACTGAATAAATGGCAACAGGGTAAATTCACAAGCAATAAATAAGCTAAATGACATATTTTGAAGATAAGAATTCTTAGAAACATAGGTGATATTCAGTTTGTTACATGGTAGATTTATTTCTAGGAGGTGGTAATCAAATTAGGCTGTTGCAGCCAAGCCCTCCCTCCCCAAAACCCAAGGCCTCTGGTGGTAGCTGTATACACATTCACTTGGAGTAAGTCCTCACTATGCAGTGCGGTTGACACCCAGATAAGCATATAAGAAGTCAAGACTTGTTCTTTTTCATTTTGGAGTATCAGATACAGAATAATGGATTTCCATTACCGAAAGGCAGGGCCCAACTGAATATTTGAAGAAACTTGCTGACTGTAAAGAGCAGTTTGACTGTAGAACCAATTACCCAGAGAAGTGTGGGTTCCCCTCCATTTGGTTTAAGCAGAGACTAGATAGCTATCTATCTAGGATACTTTAATTTGGATTCCTGCATGGAGCAGGTGTTTGGACTCAGCGGCCTAAACATCCCCTTCCAACTATTCAGGCCACCATATCTGGACTTCAAAAATCTGGATGATCACTTGATGGCGACATAGAATTAGAGTTTTAGGCATCTCTTTATTGCTCTCTATGGCTTTCCAGATGCCAAAGCCCTAGATTCTGTATCAGTCCAAAGCGGGTTCTATCAAGAGGATGCGGTAATATCAGTTATGGTACATGTAGGGAGTCATTGCTGAGCAACTTTAAATTTCTCTGCAGATCTACCACAGAGGAAGCCCTTTAGAATACTCCAGTCTCTTCTTCCTTCATATCACTTTTGCAGGAAAGTTGTATAAAAGAATAGTTGTTTAAAAAAATATTCCCCAAGTTGTGGAATCCTTGAATGTCTAAAAGGCTCTGGGCTGACATTCTAGCTCTTCTGCCAGCAGCAAGAATAATGGTTGGGAAAGGGGGCATTTTTACATAATCAAAACCAACAGAGAAAAAAAATACACTCCCGAGACAGCACTGAGAAATATTGTTTTCCTATGTGTTAAAAAGCTTTTGAGAACCAGCAGTGGAAGATGATATGTAAATTAGCCACATTCTTCATTCTTTTACAGAAGCCACAAGGAAGGCTCACCATTCGTTTTACTGCAAATCATTTCCCAGCGAAAAATCTTTACCAGATTTGGGTTATGCAAAATCTAATGCTGAATCCCACATGTGCTGCAAAGGGTATCCCTGGCACAAAACAAAATAAAAAGGAAAATATTCTGAAAGCTGCAGCTTTCCCAGGAGCAGGGTGGGATGACTGGGTACTTGACTGGACCAACCAGAGCAGCCTTGCTTATCTGCTTTGCTTTTTTGCTCTTGCTGCTGTTTTGCTTGACAGGCCAATAAGCACAGGTTGCCTCTTCAGTTGCCTTTTCTTCCTCTTGATAGCCTTACAATCTGAGCCCAGAGGACAAAACCCAGTAAAAGGGGACGCTTAGTCACAAGATCTGAGAAAGTGGCTCGCTCTTAATTTTGTCTTCCTACTACATTCCACCTGAGGTATAGATTTACTCCGCCATTTTTGTGCCTGTCAGTCCTATCCCAATATAAGCAGATGCTCCTGGAAAATATGCAGAACTGCAATATCATCAAGCCCAAGCGGTCACTTTTCCACTGAAAGACTGAGTGACAGTCTTTAGAGGTAAGTTACGAACTCAAATAGCATTGGTTATTAGGGGTTTCTCTAATAGCCAGCGACATCAGGGTTATTCAGATGGACTGTCAAGAAAGAAGCCTCATCCTACTGAATAAGGGTAGTTTGCACTGGAGATAGAGAATGACCAACCGCCATGGCTACATACTGCACTATCATTATCCAATCGGATACGGCCCTCAGAGTTTACCAAGAACCAGAAGAGGCAGTAGGAGAAGGCTGGTGACCAAGATTTCCCATCTACATGAAACAAATTACTTGTGAACACGACCATGTGGTGTAAATATTTTTAAAATACATATCCTGCCTGCCTTTCAATTGAATGATTCCTAAGTGCCTCATATCAAATATAAATAACACAAGTACAAAAACAGAGCGGTGTGATCTACAACTTTTTAAAAAGTCTCAGATACTGTGCAGCAGAGCAGCAAAAACTCTTCATAGCACATTCCCAGATAGGATATTAATTCCTACTGGCTGAAGATAATTTTTAAAAAGTATGTCAAAACTCCATCCAGTCAAGCTGTTTTTTTCTCACAGAATTTTCATCTACCAAATTTTTCACGTAAGGTCTGTGGCCTTTTGGGGAGTAAGAGAAGCGAATCCAGGCCCTTGTCCTGAACAGCTTACAGTTCATTGTCTCCAAAGCTGATAACTGAGAAAGCAGAACTGGCTGACAGAGAGTAGAAGCTGAAATTGCTTAAATTCCCCAATAACAGCCATGTCTGGAAGCGCAGAGACCGTATACATTAATCCGGAATAGAAACGCAAATGTGAGAATCCCCATCTTGGCTAGGGATAGAGAACAGAGACTTCTTATGCCTGGAGGATTATATCGGGGAACATGAACTTTACATTCAGAAGGGGGGGGGGGGGAAGAACAGAACTTTTGTTAGCACTTAAAAACGGCCTGGGAAAGGTTTTATTCTGGCTTATGTGTGTATTGAATGAAGGGGCTGCTTTGAATTTATTTATGTCTAGACAATATATGGATGAAGATTGCTGTGAGGATCCAAAAGAAACAGGCTCGAGTGGAGTAAAAAGGACAGCAGTAACTCGGCGAGGAAAGGCCAGAGGGAACCGGAGAAAACAGAAAGGAAGAAGTGAACTCCCTTAGCAGCCGGCCAATCTAAACGCCTGGAAAGGGTTAACTGACTCCCCAAAGAGACTTGCTAAAGAAACAATACGAAATCTACCAGCTTATTGGACAGTTCCTGGAGTCCCTGAGCCAATGGGAAGGGCCTGCCAGCTGAGAAGGCTTTTTGGTGAGCAGATCAAGAGGAGTGCAGGGTTAGAATGGAGCAGGCTCTGCTGACGCGTTTCTCGGGGCCGAGGTAGGGACCCCGGCCAGCTTGCTTTGAAGGCAGTTCGGTCTGCAGATAACAAAAATAATCTGAATCGCTCTGTGGTTGCTCTCTGAAAGCAGGGCCACGACACGAGAGTTGTAAGTGGCTTAGTAATGCTTTCTGCCCGCTCGGTCTGTTTGCTTTTACCACAGTTAGTTCTTGCTGCCTAGATTTAATCTTGTAATCAGAGTGTGACTTGGAAGATGGAGAGAAAATGCGCTCTTTGTGCTGCGGAACACAGACCATGCCGCGTGGGAGTGTGGTTGGTAGACTCCATGCAGCATGGAGGCAAAAATCTCACAATTAGAAAAGCACAGGACAAAAGCCACTTTCAGACTTCCTGTGTTTCCAGCCTCCAGTCCTTCCCAAAGCATTTGAACCTGATCCACGTTCCTGTTCACTTCCTCATCACACAGAGATCATCAGGAGGCCATCCATAGCTGAAAAAGCAGCAGAATGAAGAATTTCACCAGATGAATGTCCTGGATCTTCTGGTATAATAAGTCACCATACCCCACTGCACAAAAATTGCTAGTATCTCGCATTAGAGTTGCTCAGGATATATATTTACGTGCATGTGTTGCTTTGCAAGAAAATCTGGAGGTTGCTGTAATGGGAAGCAATATGAGGGGAAATTAAAACCAAAGCATTACATTTCTCCAAAGACTTCCTAGCCCCTTTGCCAAATCTCTTGTTGCATTTAAAAGTGTGGAGGTGACATGCCAGCATTGCACTGTGACCAGCTTTGCAGCCAGGCAATTTACCCAAAAGTTGTGACCATGATTGCAGGTTGCTGCAGTAGCTGGACTGGAGAGTGGGATGGAGAAGTTTTAAATAATCATATAGGAAGAGACAAGCTCCAGGAACAGGATGCTGAACCCCAAAGCTAAGATGAGGCAAGAGTTCTCACCAATGGACCACCTACAAAGTCAGCAGAACCGCAGCAATTCAAAGAAGAATTGCATTTTTCAGCAGCTTCAAATAAACTGGCACAGAGTCGGAAATAAATTGAAAAGGTAGGAAAAGAGAAAGAGAAGTCGTCAACTTTATAAATCTTTGCCCAGTTGCTTCTCCCATTTCGAAGCTTGGGAGTGGCTGGAATTTTTTTCCAATTCCTTAGCAGTGCCACTCTGGTCATGTGGCAGGGTCTCAAGAACAGAATAGTTGCTAGCTTCCAAAAGTCTTAAGGATTTTTTTTCCTGGATTTTTTTTCTGCAGCCCATTATCAAACTTGACTTTTTTTTTTTTTTGCCAGCTTCTCCACACACCAAATTTGGTCCTGCTCTGTTCTCTTCTCAGAAAATTCCTCTGCTGATACACGAGAGTCCCAAATCTCTAAAAATTTCTTTCCAATATTGCACTGGATTGGAAAGAATCAAAAGATAATGGCATAAGAACCACAGCCGGCTGTCAAGGTGTGGCTGGTGATTGTTTCATTTTTTCTGCCCCCAAAATGACTTATTTTCATACTTGAGGGCCTTGGCCTCCCAAGGCCCATAAATCTATCCTCTGAGTCATGCACTGTGGGGGGGAGGGGGCACTGGGAATCAAGCCACACAACTAATTCAGATCTTCTAATCAACTCTAAGTTGTTGAAATTCTCTGCTGAATATTTTCAAACTTCCCCTGAAGTCCACAAGGCTCTTAAACTGAGAAGGTACCTGTTACCCGTTAGCTGATAGCAGCTGACTACTAGAAGAACGAGTAGTAAATCTGACTTTTCATAACTGCATTCCAATGATTTTGCTTAAAGTTAGAAACATTCTTCTGGCTTGCTCCACCAGTAAATAAATGCTTAGTGTTAACAGCACTGAATGATACATGCCGGCACTGCAGGAGGAAAATATGTAGAGTCAAGCAGCCAGGTTACAATCCATAAACCTCTCTTTCTCTAAGTGCTGTAATGCTGGCTCAATCCCCAAGATTTCAATAGTCAGTAGAACTATTTTGGAGTATTTTATGCATTGAGTATACAGTAATGTGTAAAAAAAAAAAAGCCAGCTTAAAGATGCTTAGACACAGCCTAGGCTAGGCTACAAGAACATCACCTTGTGCATAAATGCATGCCTTGTGACACCAGCAAAAAAAGAAAACCACAGATAGAATCACAAAGACTTCCATATCTGACATTGGTGATCTGGACTGGTGAGAAGGTGGAGCTAGCAGCCATTTAAAAACTGGAACATGATCATCCTTGTATTGGAAAAATAGCCAGAGAGGATGGAAAGTCAGTCCAGGAAAGGCTGTGCTCCTGCATCTGCCTCTGCTTCCCTGGCTATAAAAGACTGCTCTGTTGCCTGCTGCTACTAGGAAGCACTGAGGGCCACATTAGATGTGAGGTTGGCAGATCACATTCCTTTTCTTCCAAAGCTGGAAGGAGCAGTGGCTCTCCTGATTAAGAGGCCCAGCAGCCAAGGAGGAGGAGGAGTTTTTCAGCATGCCATTTTCTTGATCTGGATTGTTTCCCTGCTCCCAGGAGGTTGTTATTTGCTCTGTACATTTTCCTCTTCAAAGCCCATTCGGATCTTGGAAGTCCAAGTGTTGAATTTTTCTCTGTTCTTATTCAAGGGCTGTCCCTTGCAGGAGATCTCATTTGGAATCCCTGGATATTACATCTTATTTGGTCACATGGGGTTCAGTACTATCAACGAAAGTCCATGAGCTGTCATCTCGTGTGTAATTCTTTAGTCAGTTTTTGGATTCTGTATAGTCCAAACCCAGTGTGGCTATTTTGGCTTTTCCATGGGTTACAAATTCTGGGTTCTGTAAACCCAAAGTGGTGGCCATTCCATGTTGGACAACATGGTCAGTTTAGACTTTGGTTAAATATCTGTGGGTGACTTGGGAGGTGCGGATTAACCATAGCTAACTGAAGAAATCACAATTGGCTGGGATGTGTAAAACATC
Organism: Liasis olivaceus; assembly: GCA_030867105.1. Lineage (NCBI taxonomy): Eukaryota > Metazoa > Chordata > Lepidosauria > Squamata > Pythonidae > Liasis > Liasis olivaceus. The sequence continues at coordinate 70,726,767 of CM061349.1, forward strand.
TAAGCTATAGACTGTGTTTTAACTAGCCGCAATGTCTGGGTTCATAAAAATGGCTAAGCTAAAATCAAATACCTCATATTATGCCCTAGACCAGTGTTTCTCAACCTTAGCAACTTTAAGATGTGTAGTTTTCAACTCCCAGAATTCCCTAGCCAGCAAGGGAATTCTGGGAGTTGAAGTCCACACATCTTAAAGTTGCTGAGGTTGAGAAACACTGGCCTAGTACAATGTGTGAACCTGGTATGCAGTATTATGCAATATTTTATTTTGGTCACCAAAAATGATTGTACATTTATCTGCTTCTACCCCATCAACTTTTTTTGTGTTGCAATAACTACAAACCATCTTGGATGTGGGTCAACACCTGGAAGAACTTGTTTTTGCAAAGCAGTTCCATTTGAAAGACAGCTGGGATTTGTTAACTGTAACTGACTAATCCGCAGTACAAATTGTCAGGGAATTCCCTGTAAATTTATTTCAAGCCCTTTCTCTTTGAAGGGATTTCATATTAGATATATGTGATGGTAATACTGTTCCACTTCCCTCTGGCTGCTGTGGAAAAGTAAAAAATCTTGTTCATTCTTAACAGGTTGTGCAATTTATAAATGTGTATCGCTAATCATACCTATGAGACATTAAGAAATGTAGTTCAAATTTCTCTCTTGAGAGTATCTTGAAATAGCACACTCAGGCTTTTGCTTTTGAGTTGTATGCTCCTGGAGGGGACTCCCCCTTCCCCCCACTTGAAAGCTTAGCTTTCCTGTTTGGCCACAATGTACAGATCATGAAGAGTCTTCGGACAAGAGTGTTGAAGGGTTCTTAACATCTGGTTAATGTTCCTAATGCTCACTGGGCAAGCTGTGACTGAAAGTCACATTGTTCTTCCTGGGAAATTACAGGTAAAAGGCTATAATCATCTACAAAACCCACCCAGTATGGAAAATTATTCTTTTCCCACTCCCACCCTAGAGAAGTGTTGGGTAGGGGTGGGGGAGGAAGCAGGACATGATCTGTGATTTATATGTTAAAGAGACTGATTATTTTGGGGAGGTCCCAGAAAGGCACAAGATAAATTCTTGTGGTCTTTCTCTGAGATTCTAATGGGGACTAGTAGATTTACTTCTTCCATGTAGGAGTGTTGTACTGTTTGCCTCCATTCTATTTATATATTTATATGTAAATAGAAATATTACAAAAATGTCCCAGGGATACCGTTCTCTGCTGGAAAAGAATCCTAGTTAGTATTATCCATAGAAGTGCTCTCTTCAAGAAACTTGAGGACAACATGCTAAGCCATAACATAGGATACTTGTCTCTAGCTTTGTGTATTGTATGAAACTAGTCCTTATGATCTGTTAACCATAGTTTTTAATGTTGTGTGAATTTGGCTAATTATGTTGTATCTATACCATCTTTAAGCAAACTACAGCTTAATGAGATGTGTAAGCATTACCACAATGTTTCGAGTCACAATCACTAAGCCATAGTTTGTTTTATTTATTATAGTTTATTCACCAAGCTATAAACATGGTTTACTAACCAGAATGATTGGTTTCATGCAACACAATAAACCAGAACTAACATATTACATTATGGCTTGGTGCTGTGTGTGAATGCAGTCTGTACTTAGTAACAGTTCTGTCTCCTAGTCTTAAGTCAAAGATTTGAGACTGGCCCACAGAGATATTTTCCCTGTTTCTACAATATACCTAACTCAATCAGACACTAACCCAGTCAAAACTTCTAAGTAATTCTATCTGTACACAGTCACACTAGAATTGACTGTTTTTTTCTAGGAACAGCCTGGGAGGGCAGTGCACACTTCAAAAGTAATTTAGCAGGAGTGCTTCAGGCGTTGTACATTCACAGCACCTCTCTGCCATTCACTAAAGCAGACTGGCATTTTTGTTGTTGTTGCTGGCTCCCCCATGAACCTGAAAAAAGGGTGTCACGCTCTAAAGAATCCACTTGTTCAAGTTAATACAATTCTTAAAGCAAAACACCTTTTTTTAGGTGCAGAAACCTGAAAAGCAATGAGCCTGCTAGAGAAATAGAGGGTGCTATGTTCACACTTATACAAGTCACAAAGCATTTCTTCAGAATGCTCTCTGAAACATGCCCAACCCCAGAGCCTGGCATCCCATGACCCCTAGTTCCATGAGAGTCCTGGCAAGGCTTTGTTCTATCATGAGCTTCTTCTATATTGGCTGGACACGTGCCAGTAGATGTGGCTTCGCCACTACAGTGAATCAGTGTTTGGGAGGTGTGTTCTTTGCTCTCAGGCAAAGGCTTGCCGACTGCTCTTCAATTCTTTTTCGTGGAGGAATAGCATCAGCATCTGCTTCAAACCATGATGATGTGAACATGGTGAAACGTGTCATGACATCACAATGCAAATCCCAGCCTTTTGTACCTACAATCTGACACTAGATGCAGGTCTGTAAATCCTGTAAAGGGAATGGGGCTTCAATTTCATGGATATGGCCACCATGTTGACTTTTTTACCCCACATTAGATAGGTAAAATAGAACAATTGACTGGGTTTGGTGTTTCTACACCACCAATGAGTACAGCTTGTTTGTTTGATTGAATGATTGATTGGATTTCTAGGTCACCCAACTTCCAAAAGACTCTGGGCACTTATAATATTTAAAAGAATAAGTAATTCAAAAGAAACCTTAACTGCCCAGACAAAAGTGCATAAATAACATCCAGAAAACAACAAACATGCTGTCCCCAGGTCTGGAAACAGAGTCAGGTCTTAATGCACTGTATGTATCTCTGGGGGAATGCTTTTCCAGAGGGTGGAGGCCACAACAGAGAAGGCACGTTTCCTCAGTCCCACAAGAGGACAAGTAATTGAAGGGACCTGGAGTTCCCCCACTCTGCCTGATTGTATCAGTTGGGCGGAAACAATTGGAGACAGGTGGTCCCTAAAGTAACCAGGCCTTATGCCATAAAGGGCTTTATAGGTGATGACCAGCACTTTTAATTGCACCTGGAAGCCAACTGGTAAACAATACAGCTCACGAGCAGCAATGACACATAGGCACAATGCGAAGCGCCCATTACTGCCTGCATTGCTGCAGTCTGAACCAGTTGTAACTTCCAGATTGTCTTCAAGGGCAACACCATGTAGAATGCATTGCAATAGTCCAATTGTGAGATGACCAGGTCATGAGACTGACGGGCCCCACGGTCAAGGAAAGGGTGCAACTGGTATACAGGGTAGACTTGTGCAAAGGGCCCCCTGGCTACAGTTGCCACCTGCTCTTTGAGCAATAATAGCTTGAATAATAATGATAGTAATAATAGCAATAATAATAACAATAATAATAGCAAAAATAATAGCTACAGTTCCAGGATGACCCCCAAATTGTGTCCTAGTTTCAAATCAGGAAGTACAACCCCATCCACGACCAAAGGTGAAGATGTCCCACACCAGGATGCCCAAACAGCCACAACCATTCATTCAGGATTGAGCTGAGTCTGTTCCTCCCTATCCAGACTCGAACAGTGTTTAGGCACTGGGTTAATACTAACAGCTTCACCAGTGCAGCCTGTAGTTGAGATGTAGAGCTGTATATCATCAGTGCAGTAATGATACTGGACCCCAAAGTGACAGACAATTTCATCCAGTGGTTTCATATAGATATTAAACAGAAGTGAGTCAAGCCTGAGGCACCCCACCAGTAAGGGGTCATGGGTACATCCTCTACCCCAACCCCACCAGCACTGAATGGAACCAGTCATTAAAGAAGGAGGTGAATCACCGCAGCACAGTGCCCCCCCCCCCAGCTCTTGCAACTGGTCCAGAAGGATACCATGGTCAATGGTATCAAAGGTTGCTGAGAGATCAAGGGGTACAAAGATGGATTCATTACCCCCACCCCAATTCCACCAAAGGTCATCTACAAGCTTGACCAGTGCTGAAACCTGACTCAAATGGACCTAGATAATTGGCTTCCTCCAGGACCTTCTGCAACTGCAGTCCAACCATCCTCCCACACCGGACTAGTTCTGCACAGAACTAAATCCAATTCCCTGGCGGTTAGTGGATCAGGCTTATTGACCCCTTTTTGAGGTACACCAAAAGGGTTAGAAATAACCCTAATCCACCTCTAGGGGATTTGATTTAGTTCTGTGCAGAACTAGTCCTGTGTGGGAGGATGGTCAGACACCAAAACACTACACTAAACCACATATTGAACCAAACATTGCAGCATGCTGTGTGAACAGAGTCACTACAAAATCTACAGTTCATATTTTTTTCTAAACCATTTTAATATAATTTCATTTCAGAAGGCCTGCTAACACAGGAACGTTTTGTATGCCAAATCTCAAATAACAATACTTTCCTTGTTCTCCATAAACATTGCTGTATATTCTTTAAAAAAAAAATTTCTGCTAATGGCTTACTCCTTTCTTAGGATGGTAGGTGATTTTGTGAGTAGTGATTATTGAGTATCAAAGTGCAAAACAAATATATAGTGACAGTTCTTTAGAAGCCCAACAGTTGATTCAGGTGAAGGTAATGGAAAGGGAAATAAATATTTATCCTGTCTACACTTTCTACTCAAGAAGCCCTCCTGCTCATTCATTTGAGGCAATTAAAGAACAGTATCATCTTCCCCTGCTTCTCAACAGTCTCTCAACAAAGAACCTTTCTAAGCTAAAAAACCAGTCAAGATCTTTTTACACATATTCCTGTATGTAATGTACACTTTGGTCAGAAAAATGCATCATTAGGATTTTTCAGCGTTATCTGTGACAGACAATGCCAGCCTGTGTCCACATGGGAACATTAGTCAGAATTCATGATGACGAAAATCACTCTACGGAGACCATATCAAATCTTTGTGGCCGTAATAACCAAGTCACAATCAAAAAGAAGAATCATTACAATGTTTTCATCCTTATAAGTCACTAGGAAAGAACATCAAAAGACCCCAATAGCTTAAAAAAGTGAAAGGCATCAGGGAAGGTGGTAGGCACATTTTTTTGCAAGCCTTAACTCAGTTCCCCTGGTGCAATCCATCATTGTTACATAGAAACAGTAACCATACTGACAAATTTTATTAAAAGGCACAAGCTACAGCTACAGCTCACTTCATCAGATACAAACTTCATCAGCTGTGACTCATGAAAGCCTGTGCCTTTTGAGATTTGGCAGTCTGAAAAAATGGTACCACTCCTGATTTTTGGCTGTTGTTGACTAACACAGCTCTCCTCCTACAGAAACCACCCTGGTAAAGCTCTGTAGACTTTCTTGTTCTCCTAATCCTTCGTTGTCTTCTTTGCTGTCTTAATTAGCATGTTTCCCATAACTCACTGGGTGATCTGGGGACAGTCACTCACTTTCAGCCTAATCAACCCAACCTCTACAGGATTGCTGTGGGGAAAAACTGGAAGGGGTGCAATGTATGCCACCTTGAGCTCTTGGAAGAAAGGCAGGATCTATATTTAACAAATAAAATAAACTTCCTAGGACAACCTGGTCATACTTCCCAAGACTAGAAATACTTTCACAGATGGCGTGTGTGTGTGTGACAAGAATAGTCAGATATTGCTGGCAGTAACTGCATCTTAGAATCTGGAGCAATCAGAAAGATTTCATTATAATCACTGTGACGGCAACTGAATCCAGAGAACAGATGAATTCTGTAGGGCCAGGATGGGGAATTCTGGCCTATGGGTCTATTTTCCCCTTTCCCTAAAGCTTCTCCCTTTTCTGCCCCTGCTATCATCTGTGACAAAAGCTGCACCACAGCCAAAGTGTTGGTTGGCAAGTGTTGTTCTGATTTGGCTACCCCATGCGTTCCCTGAAGAAGAACGATATGGAATGTTCAAGGTTGCCAAGGCTGGACATCTATGCACATCCCAGCTGGGGTGTTTGCAAGCATAACTCTTGAAGGAAAAAGATGGTTCAAAACATTTCTGTGGCTTTGAAGTGGCTCCTCCTGGTACTAGAAGATATTGTAGGGGCTTTGAGTTTTGCCCCGAAGTCCAAGGAAGTTCTCTAAGGGGACTGCTACAGCCTCTGCAGGGGGATATGTATTAATTGAATCATTCAATTGCCCTGACCACTAATTTGGCCTAGAAGTACTCTAGAGTAGTGGTCTATTATTATATTATATAAGAAGATGAATCTCTAGAATTGTGGATAGTTAGGAAGTATTCCGCATTGGGTTGTTTTTTGTATTCTCATGGCTTAATTGTCTTTTGAATTGGTTGTTTGTTTTATGCCTTGTTGAAAGGGAAAATATATTATTGTTGGTCGCACAATCAGCCAGATGTTTAGACTGGATTTGGCATTTTTATCTATTATTATTATTATTATTATTATTATTATTATTATTGCTGTATACCCTCTTTACCAGGGTAAAGAGGGTATACACTTTACTCAGAAAATTAGAATATTACATGACATCAATAACACAAGGATTGGAAATAGAACAATATCGGACCTCTGCAAAGTATAAGCGTGCATATGTACTCAGTACTTGGTTTGGGCCCCTTTTGCAGCAATGACTGCCGCAATGCAGCGTGGCATGGATGCTATCAGCCTGTGGCACTGCTGAGGTGTTATGGAAGACCAGGATGCTTCAATAGCGGCCTTCAGCTCCGCTGCATTGTTCGGTCTCATGTCCCTCATCTTTCTCTTGGCAATGCCCCATAGATTCTCTATGGGGTTCAGGTCAGGTGGGTTTGCTGGCCAATCAAGCACAGTAGTCCCATGGTCATTGAACCAGGTTTTGGTACTTTTGGCAGTGTGGGCAGGTGCCAAGTCCTGCTGGAAAATGAAGTCAGCATCCCCATAAAGCTCGTCTGCGGAAGGAAGCATGAAGTGCTCCAAAATCTCCTGGTAGACGGCTGCGTTGACCCTGGACTTAATGAAGCACAGTGGACCAACACCAGCAGATGACATGGCTCCCCAAATCAACACAGACTGTGGAAACTTCACACTGGACTTCAAGCATTGTGCATTGTGTGCCTCTCCATTCTTCCTCCAGACTCTGGGTCCTTGGTTCCCAAATGAGATGCAAAAGTTGCTCTCATCAGAAAAGAGGACTTTGGACCACTGGGCAACAGACCAGTTCTTTTTTTCTGTAGCCCAGGTAAGACGCTTCTGACGTTGTTTGTTGTTCAGGAGCGGCTTGACAAGAGGAATACGACATTTGAAGCCCATGTCCAGGATCCGTCTGTGTGTGGTGGCTCTTGATGCACTAACTCCAGCCTCAGTCCACTCCTTGTGAAAGTCCCCAACACTTTTGAATGGCCTTTTCCTGACAATCCTCTCCAGGCTGCGGTCATCCCTGCTGCTTGTGCACCTTTTTCTACCACACTTTTCCCTTCCACATAACCTTCTATTGATGTGCTTTGATACAGCACTTTGGGAACATCCACCTTCTTTTGCAGTTACCTTTTGGGGCTTTCCCTCCTTATGGAGGGTGTCAATGATGGTTTTCTGCACCACTGTCAGGTCAGCAGTCTTTCCCATGCTTGTGATTCCTACTGAACCAGCCTGAGAGACCATTGAAAGGCTCAGGAACCCTTTGCAGGTGTTATGGATTCATTAGCTGATTAGAGTGGGACACTTTGAGCCTAGAATATTGAACCTTTTCACACTATTCTAATTTTCTGAGATTGTGAATTTGGGGTTTTCATAAGCTGTACGCCATAATCATCACAATTATACCAAAGTAAGGCTTGACATATCTCGCTTTGCATGTAATGCGTCTATCTCATATATTGGTTTCACCTTTTGAGTTGCCATACTGACATAAATGAACATTTGCATGATATTCTAATTTTTCGAGTTTCACCTGTAAACTTACATGCTTTGTGTAGAAAATAAGGATCAGTCGGTACATCACCCTCAAGCCATAATACCAAATGACTGTGGCCAAGCTTAGCATGATATGCTAATCGCGCTCATCTGCCCAGAACAAGCCAAAAAGCAAATCCATTCACAAAGTAAATCAAATCCTGGCTTAATTCTTTGGCTTTTTCTAATGCATGAAGTCAAAATCCCATGTTTATATATAATGCTAAGCTTAGCTAACCAAGCAGCAGACAATTTGCTAGCAGCACATTCTCAAAGGAGGAATCAGGATATATCTCTTGTCCAAAGATGCTCTGGTTAAACACCCTACTACAAAAGACATGATATGCAAACAAACATATTCAAACTTTTTAAAAAAATTGTTTACCTTCTCTACATTTTTTCTATTCCTTTATTCTCTTTCTCTTTTGTCATCTAAAGGTCCAACCATCTCTTTGGCTAGTTTCTTGCTTTTAATATATGTAAATACTTTTAAATTTGTTTATTTTAATGTTTTAATCCACTTGCTTATCAGGATTAATTTTCTTTTGTCTTAAACTCAAATCACTTTTTTACTTGTGGGTGTGAGAATATATTAAATCATTTTTTGATTAGGAGATAAAGTTGCATTTTCAAAAATGGATAAATTGCACATCTCTTGAATCCAATCTTTAACATCAGGAATATTATCACCTTTCCAGTTTCTCAAAATAAGAATATTTTTTTTATGGCGTAGATTTTATGCTATCTTGAAATGTTAGAGAATCATTTTTAATTCTTCTTTATATAGATTTAGAAATGGTTTTGACATCTGATTAATATGTGACATATATAGATACCGTATTTTTCTGACTATAAGACGATACTTTTTTCTAAAATCCTTACCCTAAAAATTGAAGGGCGTCTTATTCAAGGAAGTCAGCCGAAAATCGTGCGGTTGCAAAACTGCCCATACTTTGTTTCTGCAGGCAGGCTTCCTCCTATTGCTAGCCTCCAATCATGAGTGAAATAGCTTGTCTCCCAAACAGACTTCCTCCAATCACGAGCCTTATGTAACTGATGTCAGCTGATGCTGAACAAACCAATTAGAGGAAGGCTTTTGCAGAAAGAAGCTGTTTTGCAGTTTCACTCGTGCTTGAATGTAATCAGTTATGCAAAAGAGCATGGAAATAGAGCTGCAGAGAGACGGTTTGGACCTCCTCCCACCGAGTGTAGCAGGTAAATGTTACCTAATTACTAAATAAAAATGTGTTCTGCACTATCTTTAAAATATTGATTTCTTAATTTGGGGTTGGAAAAATGGGGGTCGTCTTGTACATGGGGGCTTCTTATTGTCAGAAAAATATGGTAGTTTCCCCCTTTTCTGCTTTTTGGGGGGCGTTAACTTGGGTAGCTGTATTTTTTTTTTTTTGGTAGTTTTTCATATTTTTGTTTTTCTGGGTTTTTTGTATTTTTTTCTATTTCTTTCTGAAAAACTTGCTAAAATGAATAAATAATAATCTTTTTAAAAAAACTTGTGGTGTGGGAAGCAAGAATCCTTTTGGATTTGACTGCACCATTCCCACTCATTTGTATCCCTGTCATCTGAGCTTCTTAAATAGCATCCAAGCATTCTGAAGAAATTAAATGATGCTGACATAAAACTTTCAAATAGTTTTAAATGGTTCCTTCATTTGATGAGATAGCCCCTTGGTTGGGATTTAAAGGCATTTTATCAATGTTATACTTAGCATTAATTGTACAATTTAAGCAACCTTATGTTCATTAACTGCTTAGAAATAATATTTAACATTGATATATACTTTTTTCTCATCTTTAAAGGTTTAATTTATCTAAACCAATGCAATTTCCAGCTTCTATTGCATAAATATCACTGCACTCAATTATTATCTGTATTCTATAATGTATTATTTGCATTTTATAATGCAATAAAACAACTTGGGGAAAAAATTACTCGTGAGAACCAGGAAAAAAATGCATACTTTTCTGAGCAATTGATTACTTTTATATATACTGTAATAACTCTTTCTAAGTGGCTCAATAATATTTAACATCTTACTTCTGGGCACATCTCAAGATAAAGTCAAGGCTCACTTTCCCTTCCTTGACTAACTATTCAGTCAACATGAGAGTATTGTAGTATTACTATACTACAGTACTCTGACCTTTGGCTGTTTCCCCAAGTTCTTAAGATGATAATCAGATTTTTGGACAGAAGAGCAATAGTTAGATCTCTAATATTAAATTACTTTAGAATGAGCCACTGAAACCCCACATCTCTGGACAGGGTTGCCCTCCCCCAGAAGGACTTAGGAGTCCTCCTGGACTCTTGGCTCCTGCTTAAACAGCTGGTGGAAGCTTTGGTTGGGAGCAGAGCAGCTTTGCCTAGGTTTGGCTGATGTACCAATTATAAATCTCCCTGGACCAGGACGCACTGGTGACAGTAACTCACATCCTCTTCTCTATTTGGCTGGACTACTATAATGCATTTGACATGGGGATGCCTTTGGAAGTGATTCAAAAGCTGCAGCTGATCCAAAGTGCAGTGGCTTGGGGTAGACAGCTAGGCAGATGACCTTGGAGAAGGAATCCAGGGGCCATTAGGGAAACACCAGGTGCAAAAGAAACATGTGTTAAGTCCAGAGTAGAGAAAGAATGTCACAAAGACACTCAGACTAGCCCCCCGCCCTGATTCTGAGTATAAGAGGGAGGGAAGGGAAGACATGGACAGACTTGGCAAGATCCTGTTATAATAGTCTACCTCAATAAAATATAGTTCTGCTCTTCTGTGGAGTCTGATCTGGTCTACCTTGAAGGGCTGATACTTGGTTACTGGCAAGACAATTGTGCCAGTGCTGTAATACCAGTCCTGAGATTGCTGCATGGATTGGTAAGAGGTTTCTGGGCCTAATTCAAAATGCTGGTCATGTCATTTAAAGCCCTGTATGGAACAGCACCGTCCAAAATCCAATCTGGTTATCAAGTTCAAACATTGAAAGAAGGCCTGATGAGGGTCCTTTCCCTTCAAAAGGCACATGGGAAGTGAAGTAGATGCAGGCCCTCCTACTAGCCCAGTTTTCTGGAATTCCCTTCCCTGCTACCATCCTTGCATTTCACAAGCAGGTGGAATCTCTTGTTCCATTGAGCCTTTGGCCCAAATCGATTGGTTGGAGTGTCTGTCATAGAACCCAATTATTGTATTGTACAATTGTCTGTTACATAATTGTATTGTTATTTTATAGTGTGAGTTTGCTTTGTATTTGCTTTTAAATTTAACATTTGATGTCCCAAGTTATTAGGCTTGGGGTGGGATCAAAGCATTATTTAAAAAAAAATTAAAAACACAGGTTAGTTGTGGACATATGGGGAAGGCTGCATGGTGTACCATTGTTTACCATCTGCATGTGCCATATAAGAAGAGAGCAATGCATGGACCCAAGCAAAACCTTCTAGAAGATATGGCCTATAACATGTCTCTCTACCTGTTCACAATGTTCATGAGTTTATCACAGTAGTGGTCTATGTGATTTGCATTGGGAGGAGCAGACTAGGGGAGACTGACAGCCTAGATCAGCATCACCATGTCAAGGATCTTGTTCATGAAATAGCAACAGTGGAGGAGGAGTGCTTGGAAGGAACAACTGGGACAGCTGTTCTTGATTCCAGAGAAACGGGGGTGGTTGCCTCACTGTCTAATTCTGTAGGATTAGAAGAATTTTGTGAACCCAGGAGGGATTAAATTTACCCCCAAACAGACCTAATATTGTTTGGAGTTTAACTCTCTCATGTAATACAAACTATTTTCCAGATGATTAGCCGTCCCTTCCAACATCTGTATTAGAGATAAACTTCTAGAAAGCCCATGAAAACAGGGTTTTTCCAAGCATTCTATGATTGTCTCAGTTCTTGCTCCCTGCAGCCACACAAGGGAGCAAGGTATGGAAAAGGAGCAGAAGCAGATAAGGGATAAATCCAACCCTCTGTCCATGGTAGGCACCAACTCTAATTTTGCCAGTGTGAATTCTCCATCCCCAGGAAGAAAAACTGGCAAAAAGAGAAAAGGAGAGAAGTGATAGCCTCTCAGCCTCTTTTGCTGGGGCTGGGAAAACTTTAAACATATCACTGAGTCATTTGCTGCCAGTCACAACTGCCTGGGAAAGATGACTGGACTGTTGGGAACACAGCCTGGGGCATCTGTAGCTAGCCATGATGACATAAAAATGATGAAAAATGCAACCTAGGCCCTGTTATACTTTATTTGTGTTATGATGTTGCACATATGTAATGGTTGAAGTTTGCATTGTGGCATTACAAGTTTATCACTTGCCCCCACCCCCAGCACCTTTGCCCCTTTGCGGATACCTCTGGCTATGTGTTCACCTAAACCTCTAACTCTGATCTCGGGTTCCAATTGCAAATTGATTCATAGACCTAAATATCAGATACAGTGCAGCTGCTAGCCTTTGGGCTTTAAGATATACAAATCTCATGAGGAAGTAAAACTGAAAAAACAGCTTGGAAAATCGTTGCAAAACAATGAGAACTATGTGGCCCTCTTATACCCTGGTCATATCAGTATTTAATGTACCATAGTGCTGGAATCCTTATGAAAAGAAACAGTAGCTACACAAGAAACTATGTTGCTATGTAGAGTGCTGGGATTTGTAGTCCAACATCTGAAGACACCAGATATGGCAAAGTCCTATTTGTCTGCTGTTTCAAAATAAACCATGGTATTATCTCTTGCAGCAAGAGAACTGCAACCATGGTTTTCTGTTTTTTTATGTTTGGATTTGTAAAATAAATTAATGAAATCTATTGCTAGAAAGTGTCTCTTCAGGAGCAGATATCAGATAGCGCTTGACTACAGCTTCAAACATGTTCCACAAGAAAATACAGTCACTGGTAAAATCAATCAGCAGTGTGCAATATCCACACTTTTAAAAATGTCAGTGTCACTCTGCTATAAAAACTTCAGAAGGATCCACTGATGACAATCTTGCCCACTTTGGGTCATTAGTTTTAGCAAATGTTTCAATTCCTTGCATAAATCTCTCTCCACCTCAATAGGTTGGAGTTTTTGTTTTTGTTTCTGTTTTTAGCCAAAATCAAGGAACTTTTAGAAATGAGTACAGCCTATTCATGTTTTTTACATCTATTTTTATCAGGATCCTCCCTTTTATGATAAATGAGTAAGTAAATATATTCACTAATTCATTTGCATTGCCCTCAGTGACATCTGGCTTACCAGGTAGCAGGACCTAACTGATTCTAGATGATATAGAAAGCCATTTTGGCTTTGCTCAGAACTTAGATGGGGGAATCACCTGGAAAGTCCAAGCTATAAGCTAGAATTGGAATCTGTAAAAGCATCCTGGAAGAAGGCAAACCACTTCTGTCCTATTCTGTACTAAGTCAACAGGAGATAAGCTTGACTTGAAGTAGACTTCAGCTTTACAAAGATATCAGTGTACAGCCAATGTTCTCCTGTTCATTTTGTGAACATTTATGGAGTGGCTTCCATTACATACAGATCAAAGACAACACTACTAGATTTTAAAAAATGGGAGGGATAAGTTGTTACTTGAAAACTGAGCTGTAATGATTTTCACGTAACTGCAGTTATTGTTCTATTTTATTTTGTTTCCTTCATTTGTTTCCTACACATCTTTAGATTGCTTGCATTCATTATTATTTCCCCCCTCCCTGTCCCCCTCCCCTTCTTCTTCGTCTTCTTCTTCTTCTTCTGAATCTGTTTTCTGTAGATTCACAAAAGTAAAACTAGTTTTTAGGGGTGTCTATAGATGAAGATCATGCTCCTGAGCTCTGAAATAAAAGAATCCATAATGATCTTCCTGCTGCAAAGATGGAGCTGCAGAATTAACTTGTGTTGTCCTGGGTTTTTCTTATTTTTTAAAATATTAATCTCCTCTTGAAGACCTCATTTTGAATTGAAAACTAGATTACAAATCTTCAACTAAATAAAATGAATATATTTACTTTGTAATTACATTTCACACTCAATAGAGATCCTTCACCTCCTTTATCATTCTCCAACCTATGCCTTCCAAATAAATTAAACTATAATGCTCATATTTCTTGGCCAGCAGCAAAATATCAGCATTGGACTCCAATACAGGTTCAGGTCATCAGTTTGGGGAGAGAGATCCTGTGTTCTTAGCTTCAGAATTTTCTTCTTGCAATTGTATTTCTTGTGCAATCCTTACAAGTTCCTACTTCTTCAGTCAGCTCGTTCTGAACTATTGCTGATTTGAAAATGTCAGTTCCTTGATATTTTCATTATTTCCTTCATGCTAAATATAGAAGCATACCAGTGTACCATTTCAGACCACTTATCTGAAACCTGATGGATCACCAATGTCAGAGTCTCAGACAAGTCCTTTTTTTAAAAAAAGCCACAATCTAATCTTGAACTCCACTCAGATGTGGAACTGCAACACTGAAATTATTATTAAGTCTGATGATCATCCAAATGTTGTAGTAGACCAAATGTCTTCAACATGACCATCCAGCTGACAGTCTCACCAACACTTTGTGTTTATTAACTTACCAAAGGCATTAATCTAATGAAATAATTTTGCATTCATGTAAGTTTTAATTTGGGCTGGCAATGGGCCTTCAGAGCCTCAAAGGGCAGGAACAAAAATGTTTGGTTTGTTATTTGTGGAGGGTAGGGGGAGGAATGGAGGGGTTTTTGGATTGAAATGGGTGCCTAAATTGTTTTCATTTCACTCTTTAAAAGCTCTGACCCTACCCCAAATTATGATTATTTTCTTGTTGGGGGAGGTTTTAACTCCCTACCACAAAAAATGGGGGGAAAGACCTGAATATCATCACAGCTGGCCTTGCCCCTTTAGGGACAAATCAAGGCCCTTCTCCATATCTCTAAATGGACCTGTCAGAGTATTCTAGAACAGGGAAGTGACCAGTCAGTGTTTTCAAAGACCATATACCGAACAAAGTATGCTTGTTTACAAAAATGTAAAGTTTAACCATACAAGAAAAGCATACATTAAACCAATCAGAAACTGACACATTGTACTTTGTATGTTTATAATTACTGTAACCATCCCAAGGCTGTTGTCTGCTCCTGCAGGACAGATCCAATGATTTGTTGCTGAACAAACTTTTCTCTTTACTTGCTGGCCTCCTCTATCCATTGGGTGTAGAATTGTTATTCTATAATATTCCATGAGGCCCCAAGCAGGACACAAAGACAAAATACAGCCCCCAGGCTTGAAAAGGTTGCCCTTGAATTCAATTCCTGCGGCCTATCCAAGTATCATTCTTCTAACTCCAGAGGTTCCATTTTCTATCAGCCCCATTTGTTTATATTTTTGCCAGTTTAGGATATTAGAGAAAGCCTCAAAGGTTTCTAGTCAAAGATTGGAGAGACCTACCAGTTGCAGTGAATAAAGAAATAACTTTGTGCATCTGATGAAATAGATTTGAGCCTTTAAATATTATGCCATAAAAATGCTCTGAAATGGCTGAAAATAGCTACTTCTCTGAAAACTAGCCAGTGGACCATTATGGATACAGGGCAATGATATTCCAGGAGTATAAGGTGCTGCTTCTCTGAAGGTGCCGAAATCAATCATTTGCAAAGCAGGAAAAAGCTAAGCTTCTTACCAGGAAGGGCCATTTGGACACAGAAATGCTGTCAAGCGGCCTGTAATGGTTTATAATTTTTATTGAGAATTTGTACTTGAATAAAAGAAAAGTAAGAAATTTATAAAAGAAGGAAAGCAGAAAAGGGGAGAGAGAGAGAGAGAGAGAAAGTGCAGGAAACAATAGTTAAAAGAAAAAAAAAAGATAATTAAAGAAGTGACTTCCGACCTTCATTACAGCAGTTATAATAAAAATTATTATCCCTCCTCCCTCTTAAACATAACAATAATCCCTCCATTCTCTTATTCAACACTTTTTCAGTCGTCCAATCTAAAAATCGTCATTTTAGCTGTTTCCATTTTTAGCAAAAAGTTTATAAAAGGTTCAGTATTCTGCAAAAGTACTTTTATTGTGGGTACTTAAATATATCTCCATTTTATACACATATAATAATCTTGCTGACCAATGGAAAAGTATCCTATTCTATGAATTTATCCATCATAAACAAATATATTCTTCTGGAGTAGTCCAACAATCCTCTCCTCCTTTTTATAACTTTCACTCCCTTTAATAATAACCATTTTTCTTTATTTCACATTTGTAATCCATAGAAGGGGAGTAAAAAATAAAAGTGAGGCTTTGTTCCATGTCCATAATACTTTAGTCCCTTTCAGTACTCAGTATGTCTGTACACACATGATCTTCTCAGAACTTCATGTTTCCTTTCTTTTCTTACTTATCTCTTTGTTTAACAGTCAGCCCATCAGCTTCCTTAACAAATTTAAACATTCTTCTTTCCCACAGAGATGTATATTATCTGTTACTTTAATTTGAAAATGCTTTAAATAAGGTGATATTCCAAATTTCACTGAACCTTTAGTCCATTTTTTTAACTTTCTTACTTCAAAATCCCAATAAGCTTTTTGCATTTAATTTGTAACTGCTTCCTTCCTTTTTACTTTAATCTTTCCTGGATCGAAGGTACATTCACCTAGGTGGCATTAGGTGCTCTGCTGCTCTGAAGGTCTCTTTACACTTTAAATTTGCTCCATTTAAACGTGCTTTAGAAAGTGGTTCAGGCAAACCCAGTGTCCTTTAAACAGGCTTCGTGTGAGGCTGTGAGCATGATGCCTGCTTCTGTGGCTCCTGGCGCTCTACAGGTGAAACTCGAAAAATTAGAATATCGTGCAAATGTTTGTTTATGTCAGTATGGCAACTCAAAAGGTGAAACCAATATATGAGATAGACGCATTACATGCAAAGCGAGATATGTCAAGCCTTACTTTGGTATAATTGTGATGATTATGGCATACAGCTTATGAAAACCCCAAATTCACAATCTCAGAAACTTAGAATAGTGTGAAAAGGTTCAATATTCTAGGCTCAAAGTGTCCCACTCTAATCAGCTGATGAATCCATAACACCTCCAAAGGGTTCCTGAGCCTTTCAATGGTCTCTCAGGCTGGTTCAGTAGGAATCACAAGCATGGGAAAGACTGCTGACCTGACAGTGGTGCAGAAAACCAT
Source organism: Liasis olivaceus (assembly GCA_030867105.1). Taxonomy (NCBI): domain Eukaryota; kingdom Metazoa; phylum Chordata; class Lepidosauria; order Squamata; family Pythonidae; genus Liasis; species Liasis olivaceus. The sequence goes on from CM061349.1 coordinate 70,743,750, forward strand.
CATTGACACCCTCCATAAGGAGGGAAAGCCCCAAAAGGTAACTGCAAAAGAAGTTGGATGTTCCCAAAGTGCTGTATCAAAGCACATCAATAGAAGGTTATGTGGAAGGGAAAAGTGTGGGAGAAAAAAGTGCACAAGCAGCAGGGATGACCGCAGCCTGGAGAGGATTGTCAGGAAAAGGCCATTCAAAAGTGTTGGGGACTTTCACAAGGAGTGGACTGAGGCTGGAGTTAGTGCATCAAGAGCCACCACACACAGACGGATCCTGGACATGGGCTTCAAATGTCGTATTCCTCTTGTCAAGCCGCTCCTGAACAACAAACAACGTCAGAAGCGTCTTACCTGGGCTACAGAAAAAAAGAACTGGTCTGTTGCCCAGTGGTCCAAAGTCCTCTTTTCTGATGAGAGCAACTTTTGCATCTCATTTGGGAACCAAGGACCCAGAGTCTGGAGGAAGAATGGAGAAGCACACAATGCACAATGCTTGAAGTCCAGTGTGAAGTTTCCACAGTCTGTGTTGATTTGGGGAGCCATGTCATCTGCTGGTGTTGGTCCACTGTGCTTCATTAAGTCCAGGGTCAACGCAGCCGTCTACCAGGAGATTTTGGAGCACTTCATGCTTCCTTCCGCAGACGAGCTTTATGGGGATGCTGACTTCATTTTCCAGCAGGACTTGGCACCTGCCCACACTGCCAAAAGTACCAAAACCTGGTTCAATGACCATGGGACTACTGTGCTTGATTGGCCAGCAAACCCACCTGACCTGAACCCCATAGAGAATCTATGGGGCATTGCCAAGAGAAAGATGAGGGCCATGAGACCGAACAATGCAGTGGAGCTGAAGGCCGCTATTGAAGCATCCTGGTCTTCCATAACACCTCAGCAGTGCCACAGGCTGATAGCATCCATGCCACGCCGCATTGCGGCAGTCATTGCCGCAAAAGGGGCCCAAACCACGTACTGAGTACATATGCATGCTTATACTTTGCAGAGGTCCAATATTGTTCTATCTCCAATCCTTGTGTTATTGATGTCATGTAATATTCTAATTTTCTGAGATTGTGAATTTGGGGTTTTCATAAGCTGTACGCCATAATCATCACAATTATACCAAAGTAAGGCTTGACATATCTCGCTTTGCATGTAATGCATCTATCTCATATATTGGTTTCACCTTTTGAGTTGCCATACTGACATAAATGAACATTTGCACAATATTCTAATTTTTCGAGTTTCACCTGTACTCGCAGGTCTGGACCCTGCGGGCTTCCTTGCGAGGACCTACTCTGGACCCTGCAGGCTTCCTTGCAAGGAGCTGCCTCCCTGAAGCTCATGTGGGTGATCTCATGGCTTCTCCTTGTCCACAGAAGCTCCATTAGCTCAGGCATATTACCCGGCTGTCAGTCTTTGCCTCCAGGTCACCCCTACTGTTTCGCGGAAGTGTGCTAGGCTGCCATGTTTCCACCTGGAAGTCTGTCTGTAATGGTTTAGATCAGTAGGAAGGCTGTGTCATATCAGATGAAAAAACGGGAAGATCTGGCTTGTTTTTGGATCAGTTTGAGTATAGTGATTCTGAACTAGATAGTGGAAGGGAAACTTCCTTCCTTTACCACATATCTCAACAGTAAATGAAAATACTAAACATATACACATACAGACATGCAACCCAATGACCTGCAGTCACAGAAACTTTCGCAAAGAATAGCAGTGCCTCTGACAATAATGCTAACTTTGTCCATGCCAAAAATACTGCAGACATGTGCAATGCATATATTCTAGCCAGCACATCTTTATGTGCCATTCCTTATCATGCAGATTGAACTGTCCAACAACCACATTTGCAGAGATACAAAAAGGCATCAGAGGCCTGGAGCAGCAACAACCCTTGTCCTTTTTCATTTCTGGTGCAAAAACAACCACAGCTTGAAGAGAACTAAGTCTGTGGTGGAATATTGGATGCTCTTATGCAAAGCCCAGGTTTGTTTTCTGGCATCTTCAGTTAGAACAGGGATGACAAAAATCTTGACCGTGTTTCAACTCGCATTTGAAGCTCATTTAATAGTGACACACAATTTTTTAAAGAGTTTTTTATCCCGCCTTTATCTTTTTTATAAATAACTCAAGGTGGCAAATATGCTCATATTCCTTCCTCCTCCTATTTTCCACACAACAACCACCCTGTGAGGTGAGTTGGGCTGAGAGAGAGGGACTGGCCCAAAGTCACCCAGCTGGCTCTTAATTTCATTCAGAACTCAAGCAGATGTACACGGTCTCTCTTCTGCTTTTTTCCCCCCATAACAACAGCCCCATGAGGTAGATTGGGCTGCGCTTTCATGATTGAAGGTGGACTGGACTGAAAGAATCATAGGTAATTATAGTACGTAGTACTAGTTGAGACTGGTCTTCTTCAGTCTAGTGCCTTCCAGGTACGGTGGGAAGATTGGTCTAAGTAGACCAAATCTTAAAATAACGCCATGTATATTCTCATAGAAAAATGAGATTGTGTGAGATGTTCCTTAGGTAATTCTGACTCTGATGAAGTTAAAGGAAGCTTTGTTATAGTACCTATCAAAAACAGATTTTTATCCTCCAGACTAGTGCTTTATATCACTTGAGCTCAGATAGATTTTAAATAATTTCCAATGGAATCCAACAAATGGTCCTCTGCTTTTTACTATGTCCAGGCAGTTTTCCTTCTTTCTCCTGCTTCCAAATATATATACAAAATCCTTTTTCTTTTTCTTTTTTTGCTCAAATTAATTGTACATCTTGGGCTCATTTTCTGGAGGTTTTGAATGGCATTTTGGAAAGCTCAGTCTTGGACAACAGGAGCTGTTGCTTTCATCTAGACCCAGATGGGGAAGCCTTTCCAAGCAGCAGCTGACATGTCAATCTTGTGGGGTGTGGTTCTTGGTTTCATTACCACTTTCCCCCCTGCCCCCAAATTCTATTCCGAATGTCCCAGAGATTATTTTGTTAGGAATTTTACTTTTGCTCTTGCTACTATTTCTGACAAGTCGGGGTTTCACCTCTCCCTTTTTCTCTTCCTTCCAGCTACAGAGGGAGCAGGGTGTGTACTTACCTATATTAATATCAACCAAAGCGATGACTCAACCCCCTTGGCTCATTTTCAGCAAAAGTACTTTTTAGCCAGAAGCTTTCAAAGAGGCCTTTCCAAAGTTATATTGCTTTAGATCCAGCCATGTATTCTAGGTTAACAAGATCCAGTTGGCTAATCTCACATGTTGTCTTTCTGATTTGTATAATGGAAAAGGGTAATTCCATACCAAGTATGGTTTTCGTTCCTTGATGTTCATCCCAGTTTGTTAATAGAAAGGTTTTTCCTCCTGCTTCAGGTTGACAGGCCTTTGGATGTAGCCCAGGAAGAAATGTAAGCAAGACAAGGAAGAACTTAAGGCCAGTTTACCAGGCAATGCAAAGAATTGAGAAGATACATCTTCTCTGCCATGTTATGGATATGGCAACATCTTGTAACTCCTCCATCAGCAGTGAGATAGATGCATATCTCTATTTACTAAGAACTACTGTGAGCTGGCCTGAAGCCTGCCAGAGTCATGCCCAGCTGTTCCATATTCTGTCTGGGGAGTTGGAATCCTTCCTCTGAATAAACATGTAACACTGGCAGTTACTGTGGAGCAGTCAAGTAATCTTCAACTATATCAGCAGGAAACCAAAACACCCATTTCCCAATACACGGAGCCATCAAGGGTAATGAAGAAGAGAAGGATTCCAAGCTGGATGATAGAGATTACATCATTGCCAGGGATAAACCCATGAGCCTGTCCAACTGAAACTGTGCCAGTAGGCCCAGATGACTCAGGAGTGTGCTAGATGCATCTCCAGCTGTTTGCACTCTTTCTTCTCCAGTTGCCGTCTCTTGACATAGCCTCATTTGCCTCATGCTTATGCTTCCTTTGGGAAATCATTTTAACAAAAAGATGGAGCTGATACACCTACACAGGCAGTGGCATCTGAAGCAAACTGCAGTGACAACACTGGCATGATGATATTCTTGCTGAAATGCCACAGTGACATACTTGGATATTGACATCTCATGCAAGTACATAAAGCTTGGCATTTGTGGAGTGATATTGTCATGCATGTTTTGTCATTGGCCCCCACTTGTCCCCCTTGTGTATATCCCGGTTCATAGACTCAAAGTTTGAACAGAACACTGATCGGGCAGCGGGAGATCTACATTCTGAAGCCAGGCATTGTAGGAAAGGCTATTTCTCATCTGCCATGGGTTAACCCACCAAGTTCAGGTGGCATACAAGTATAAATATTAATATTAAATTTATTATTGTTGTACTGCCTGGAGAATGCTGGATTAAATCTTTAAAGAGTAAATGCAAAGAGAAAAAATAATATTTAATTTGAGCCTTTGCATATAGTCAGTAAACTTCTCTTAATAAAAATCCAGCCATGATACTATTAGAAATTGGATGGCTTTATTTGATATCCTTGAGGCAACTGGAGATAAACTAGCAACTGAGGCGGGAAGGCCACCATTACTACCTTAAGCTCTTCTTCCACCTGTCCCTGTCACTTCTCCCACCCTTTTTTTCCAGCAAAAGCCACACATTGAGCAGAGGGTTCCTGAGAGCAAGACATTACAAGTGAAATGGGGTAGTGGGTAGAGGGAATAGCTTTGAGAGACAGGAGGAAGAGCCGCTACCAAGACAATGGTCAGATAAAAAAAACCTGAGTCTGGGGCTGAACTGTAACTTAAGAAAACATCTCAGACAAGCCCCTCCATAGTTCACATGAAGATAAAGGGAAGGAAGAGGGTAGCACATTCAAATTTGCAAGATTCTGTTACTATATCTTTATAATAAAAATAGTATTGGCCTGTATGAGTTTGATTTCCTAGTCTGGTCTATCCTGAAGGGCTGACAAGGGGGCAGAGCTCTAGCAAACCATGTTGTCCATTAGTCTCTGTAGCAGCACAGTATGGGCCACAGCCCTGAGCATTCCCAGGCTCATATTAGGCATTGGTTTTCTTTTGGGGAGCTCCTCAGAGCAAGGCTAGCCATATGAATGCCTTGCTTTGAGGAGCCCTCGGAGCAGATTAAGACATAGGAGAAGGTAGCTGTTCTAGAGAATGGGCAGCTGTTAATGTGCCTGGCTCTGAGCTCTAACACTGGAATGACTAGAAGCCGGGGCAGAGGGGGTATGTGTTTGCACATATTGGTTGCATGTAAAAAGGGGTGGGGCTTTGGTCACACAGTTGTGCCTGCCACCTTGACTTTTTTAACCCCTGTGAACCCCCCTGCTAGCATCTCCAGGCAATAGGTCATGAGCACAATGGGTAGGTTGAGGGTGCAGGGTCTGTCCTTGATCTTCCACTGACTCAGCCTAATGGTAAGGTTGGCTCTAGTTACTTCATGGCCAGTATTAAAAAAAGGAAAGGAAGGAAGTAACAACTAGAACATTTATCTTCTGAAAATCAGTTTTAGGGATGCCTTTCTTTCAAATATTAGGAAGACATGTGTCCCAGCATGAAGTAGTAGGAAATCAAAGAAATGGAGATGAAAATCCTCTGATTTGAATGGAATCTTCATTACTCCCTTCTCTAACAACATATATGATCTCCAAACATGCAGAACAAAAGCAAAACACAGAAAGCACAGTGCTCCCTCTTCCCATTTTTTCCAAAGGAACCACCCTGTGAGGTATACTGGGCTTCTCTCAAGACCGTGATCAGGGCTTGAGGAATGTAATTGTCTCAATTATCCAGTTTCGCAATAGGCAGGTAAGACAGTTTGTTCCAGTAAAAGTAACAAGTATCTGGCAACTTTCAAGATGCAGACATTCATTTTTCATCACTCAGTCATCTGGCCACAGTGCTACATCTCTAGTTAAAATATTGGACTAGGAGGCCCATGTTCGATTTTACCCTCAGCCATGAACGTTCATTGGACAAGTTTTAGGCCACCCCTCTCCTAGCCACACAGGTTGCTGTGGGGAAAATTTGCAGCAGGAGGTGGTGTTATGTACGTTGACGAGCGCCTCTTGGACCAAAGGTGAGCTGTAAATATTATGATTACTTATAATAGTAGTTCCTTTTCACTTGGTGGGTGTACTTAGACCTCTGTCTGTGGGAAAATACAAATTTATAACACAGGCAGAAGTCAAAGCCTGTGACTGAAACATTTTCTGAATATCTCTGGGGCAGAAGAACATACCTGAAAATGATCCAGATGAATAGTCTGAAATATTCTAATAATACAACATTGATAAAGCTGAAAAAAATGGGAACTGGAATGATTCCTTTCAAGGCTCTTGCCTTCTTCTGAGTACAGTAATAAACATCTTTAAAAAAAAAAAAGAGGTAAGGATACAAGGAAAAAGAAGAGACATGCTTAGGAATTCAGGCAGTGCTATGTCTATAAATTTTGCTAAGCTATAAACCATAAACCATGGTTTACCCAGCATGATGACTAAGTTCATACACCATGCTAGGCTATAGTGTCGTTTGTTTGGTTTTGCCTTAGCATGATGTGTGGCCTCAGCCACTCTGATTTGTAAATCATACTTTATGACATAGCATTATGACTGAACTAGGCTGAAACTTCTTCTTTAATAAACTGTACTTGAAATAAACCATGGCCTACTGTGATCTGTAATCCCAGCCATTCCTATGCATTGCAAGCTTTGAAGGAAACTAAGTTATGTCTTCATTAATTAACCTCCTTGAAGACATTTCCAATATTTTCATTCCTTGCTGCTGGACTAACAAAACTACAGTACAGTAACTAGCCATAACTCAAAAAGTTTATTTATTTAAGGATAAACTGTCAGCCATTTATAAAGTAGAAAATGGGGCATTTTCTATGTAGGCCACAGGGCTGGGCTGGCATCAGCATTGAAGACATCTCTCTCTACCTCTCGGAACAGCTGGGACAACTGAAGTCCCTCTGAGCTATGGAATCCAGCAGAACTGGAAATTACTCAGAATGCCTGGCTAGTCTTTTAGTTCCAGCCTGGGAGAAGAGAGGGAATGCTCAAGGAGAATTAAATGCACATGGCCCTTTTTAATTAAGTAAGCTTTGCATCCATTGCAAAAACAAGAGTTGTTGTCTTTTTGAAAGGATGTTGAAAAGTTTACAAAGCCATGTGCAATCTGCTATGCAAATTAAATGATAAATGGTCATTTAACTTCTACAGAGAAGGGTCCTGTGTCATGCTTCCCTTGCTTCTTTCGTCTTTCAGGTGACATTATTGTCACTTGAATTACCAGAGGCTTTTAAACCATTTTCTTTGATCTTCTTTTAGTCCGTCTCTGCAAAAGCTCCTCGCAGTATCTATAGCCTTTTTTAATCACCTTCAAATAAATAATATGTTTTACAATAATATTATAGGAGGGTTAATTTGATCTTTATTTGTAATTCTTGTCTGCATGCATACAGCCTTAGAAGCAGGTATTCCAACAATGGAATGAACCCTTGTTTAATCCTGACACAGAGTAGAACTGGAATTATTTATTTGAAAGTCTCTATTGAATCAGAGCTTGCACAGACTTTTATGGTACAAACAGGACTTTAGATCCTAACATTCGCTACCCCACCTTTTACCTCACCTACCTCAATATGCATTGGTGTCCACTGATCTGTCATAAAATAGAATAACATTTTGGTCAGACCCCACCTCAAATATTGTGTCCAATCCTGGATACCACATTCTGAAGATTCACAGAAACTGGAATTGGCTTGCAACCATCAGTATGCAGGCTGCTGCATTTTGCGCCAAATGCAGTTTCCAAAGTAATCTTTAAGGGTAGACCCAGGTAGAATGCATTGTAGTAATCCAATCTGGAGGTAATGGGGACATAAATGACCGTTGAAGAATTGAAGCGATGACTCTTGAAGGCCTTTTTAGCTTTCAGAAAGACAACTGAGAGGGGTTATGATTGATGGATTATGTACCATCAAGTTGGTATTGACTCTTAGCAACTACATAGATAGGTTTTCTCCATGACGATCTGTCCCTAACCTGGTGCTCCAAGCAGGGTTATGATAGCACTCTTCAAATACTTGAAAGGATGTGACATTGAAGGTCAACAGTTAATTTATCTTGTTCCAGACTGCAGGATATGGAATAATGGCTTTAAGTTACAGGAAACCAGAAGCAGATAGAATATTAGGAAAAACCTTCCAAATAGTAAGAGTATTTTGACAGTGAAACCAATTATGTAGAGAGGTGGTGGATTCAAGCAGAAGCTGGGCAGCCAGTTCTCTGAGATGCTTTGATTTGGGTTCCTACCCTGGCAGGGGGCTGTACTCAATGGCCGAAGCCAGTGTTATCCAACCTTGGCAACTATAAGAGGTGTGGACTTCAACTCTCAGAAATCCCTAGCCAGTTATGACTCTAACCTATTTTGAATATGGAATTGCTGAAGTCTTTTCAAACAGATAATCATGAAGCATGAAGTAGTTTGCAAGTATCTCACTGTTGTACAAAATTATTCCCAGATCAAAATATTGGCACTAAGGTAAAATTGAATTCCCATTCTCTAGGCTATATTATGCCACAGTCATATGGTGTAACTGGATCTGCGCATGGATTTACATATGAAATGCCTATTATTCCATCCAACCTCAAAGTGACCTGGCTTAACAGTCCCAACAACCAGAGATAATATTTAATGTGTAGTTGTCCGTTGTTATTATTGTTTTTTTTTAACCTGTATTTGGAATTGGTGGAACCTTTCATAAATTTCTTAGAACAGTTAAGTTAATGAGAACATCCTGCCATTCACACTATCGGCAGACACAGAAGGGTTATTGTGAGTTTCAAAATTCAGAAACAGTCAAGTTCACTGATTCTCTGATGTCAGTGGAGGAAAGCCAAGGAGAAGATGAGAACAAACAAAAGCTGTAAAGGTGACGGTAACATCTGAGAGGGGCCATCTAAGTCATAACATTAAGAAAAACAGTGAATGAATAGAGGCCTTTTGGTGAGATTAAGCAATGCTGCCAAAATCTAATGCTGACAATAGAAAGAGGACAAAAATATTATGAATAAGTTCACTGCAATCTATAAGTAAATATCAAAAGTAAGGAAGACTAATCTTACTTATGGACTCCTTTCAGGTATGAAACTTGACCACAGGTTCCCCAAAGTTCAAGATCATGTGATAGGTCAGAAAAGAATATGAATCTACTGCAGTATTTTTGAAGACCTGCAACCCTAAAAAATAGTAAAAGAAATGTGTCCTGCCACAAAATAATCAGGATTTGAGCCACCCAACCTAGCCAACCATGCCCTTTGTGAGAATACCCCATTCAATTCACCCTCTCACTTTTCTATCAGTTAGCACTCTGTGCCTGTAATGATATGTGGGAATGACCTTGGGAGACTGGGCCCAGAGACACTGCCTAGGGAATGGCCAGATAAGGGACAGCGTAGGCTGCAGCAGGATAGTGGGTGGGGCAAGAGGGTCAAAAAAGACCCTCCCTAATTTCTTAGGTGTAAAGGAGACAGTGGGGAATTGTACTTTCAGACTTGCAAGATTCTGTTAATGTAGCCTTACAATAAAGTAGAATTAGCTCATCTAGTCATGTTTCCTGTCTGGTCTACCTTGTAAGGCTGACAGTGCCCTCTAAGCAAGTTCAAGCCTCACTTTGTGTGTGTGTGTGTGTGTGTGTATATATATATATATATTTTCTTTAAGATATGTTGCATTTCTATAAAAACTGGGGTCTCCCCAAGCTGGCTGAATACTCAGTCTAGAGCAGAGCAAACAATCTGGAACATTCCAGATGTTGCCAAGCTGCACCCACTGACTACAAGCCATATTTCCTAAGGATGCTGGGGATCATAGTTCAGTAATATCTGAAGTGACAATTATAGTCTATTTTGATCTAGGTATAGATATAGATGATGCTATTTTGCACACAAACCTCATACATCCAAGTTATTGGAGCTGGGGAGGAGGGGAGAGTTAAACCTCTTTTAAAGTATTCCAGATCCATTGCCAATCTTGCTCTTATAAGTCAAGATGTTCCCCAACCATCTCATTACATGTTTCAGGACTTTCCCTGCTTTCCTCAAAGAAAATTACATCTGATCAGCATCTAATTGGAGGTAACAGCTTTTCCCTGCTTCCCCAAGGTTTTGAAAAAGAAAGCACTGGTCTGGGAACACCAGTCTTAGATCTTCACTCTAGAATAATGCTTTTAAGTAAAATAGGTTAACTTAGTTCAGGTTTAATTCTTCATTGCTGAAGTGGAACTAGTAACACCCAATTTTGAGGACTATATGGGAAACGCTGATTTGGCAGTTGTAACCTTTGGCAGTCTAATTCTGTCACTTCCTAGCAAGCTGTTGCTGTAGCACCTGTAGAGGTTTATGCCTACTAGGCTTCTAAATATATGACTAATCTTCTGGTTCCTGCCTTTTCTACTACTGCATAGCTGCATCATTTGTAAAGGCTTGGGATGAGCTCTGTGGGCTTTTGAATGAAAGAAAGCAGAAATGTTTTAAAGTTCCCTCTGGATAGGAGAATGGCACCTAAAATACAAGTGAAATGTCTACATTTATGGTGACAAGATAGCAATTGGCTTTTTTGGTAATTGCTGCATTAATTATCATTCTAAATAATCTAAATTCTCCAAGTAAGAGACCTCTTCCATGGCTCACAACACTCCACTGTTGACAAGAAAGATATTGTGTTGATATTTATTTTCTTATTAGTCACATTTATATAGCATTTAAATATACATCAAATACATTTTATATATTTCCTTGCTTCCCACTCAGACTGCAGACAGAATGGTTGGAGGGAACACTGAGTCTTAGATCCACCAGAAGAAGAGATCCGTACAAATAGCAAAGTGGACCCTGGATTTTATTGGAAATCCATTCCCCAACACTCCTATTTATCTAATATGATCCATTTCACCCACAGACCTTCAATAGAACACTATGGGCTACAGAGAAACTGTTTATATCCCAAGCTGTGAGTTTTATAACATTATCCATCTGAACAGTTATGAAACCAACTGTGTGTTTTTATTTCCTTCTATGAAAAACGTAGCTGAATTTTGATGGAGAAAGATAGGAGATGATAGAAGACAAATCCTACCTTCTTAAAATTGGCCTTTTCCATTTCTTGAGACAAGTATTTTGAAAGATCATCTCAAGTCTGCCCATAATTTTATTTGATTAATTTATAGCCCTCCCTATCACAAAGATTTTAGCAGATATATATTTTACATATTATATTTTATTGAATGGCAGGAGATAAGATAATGTGGAGTCCTTGGTGCTCTCTGAATATGGTTGGTTGCTTGCAGACATTTCATTGCCCAACTAGGTAACATCATCAGTGCAGGTGAGTGTGGGGTTTACTCCCTGTTTATATACAGCAGCTTGCCCTGGTGGGGGTGGTAATCAAGGAACTACCTTAATAATTAAGGAACTACCAAGGAGAAAAAACACATCCCCACCAAAGCTGGCAGGGCAAGCTAGTGGATATAAACAGGGAGCACACCCCACACTCACTAGCACTGATGATGTTACCTAGTCGGGTAATGAAACGTCTGCAAGCAAACATCCAAGCTCAGAGAGCACCAAGGACTCCACAGTTCAAACCTGAGCTACACATATTCTCTTCTATTGATAAGGTGATGCATTGGAAAAATCCATTAAATATTGAAAATCAAATATTGATTGTTAGAAAAAATAAATAAGCTAATTCAACAGAGCAACTTGGAAATATAACGATATGTACATTGCCAGCAATTTTAATGCACAAATACTGACAAATGAAACTTGTGCATATATGCTCACATTTTACAAATAGAAAAAAAAATCCTAAGGCCAGCTAAATAAACTTGGGATATCCATTTTCCAATCTCCTTTTTTAAAATGTTGTGTGGGTATTTAGCAGGGTGGAAAAGGATCTATCCTCCATTCTGAAATCAGCTTCCCCAACTGAAATCAGCTACTAAATGTATAATATATAATTCCCTCCACTCTTTCAACTAGTGTTTTAATCTATTTTTACATTTTTTTTAATCTGGATCGATAATTTATATAATCTCATTGATTTTCCCACCCTATCCTTCCAGCAATTTCTAGGGAAAAAAGGGGGATAGCAATCCCCACCCCCCACCCCAACACTGTGATTACATGAACAGCCTGTTTGGTTAGAATAGCCTGTTTATAGAAGTTCCTTACAAATAGCCAACAATATGAGTTCACTATGAAGAGTTTAAACAACATTTATAAGTAGCATAAATAACATTTGCTGTGAACATATTGTCTGACTAGAAAACAGTCATTTAACTTGGTTCCCCAAGGTTTCTGCATACTTGTGTAATTATGACAGGTTAGCAAATATTAGCCAAAGTAATATAATGTACTATATTAATTACTGGAATAGTCAATGTTAAAGAAATTTTAAATGGTTGCCTGTACAACACTGCATAAAATAGGAGAAAACTTTTATTAAACCTATCAATAGGTTTTCTCCTACAAAAATGCCATTAAAAGTATAGTACGACTGTTAATGATACTGTCAGACAAAGCAGTAATATATTTCAATGCACAGAAAGTTATACTTAATCAAGTTAGACTATTTGTCCATTCAGCTCATCATGATCTACTCCGAGTAGTAGCAATTCTCAATAGTAACAAGTATATCACATCACTTGTTCCCTGCATCTGCCAAGTGCTGTGTTTGCATGGCACGCTGAATCATAAACTAGATAACCATATTTTAGCCTAGTATCTTATGCAACATGCTTGTGACATTAGTTTTTGGTTCTGCATGTCATGGAAACTCAGAAAATTAAGCAAACCATAGTACAGTTAAACATGAGTAGTCATATTATGCACGTACAACCATGAATTGAACCTGGCACCTTTTTTATATAGGTCACGGCTAGAGTAATTGTACTATGATATTTCTGTAGATTCCTTCATTTTTTAAGAATATAGAATATCCATGACACCTGAGAAAAGAACAAGAGTGAAAAAATCCCTTAAAGCAAAATTTGTAGTTCTAGTACTATAACTTCAGAGCTGCAAAAATCCATACATTCACATATGGCAACAAAGAGTTAGTGTATTCTGTCTCTCTCTGCTGCCATCTATTGGTCATGTGGCCCTAATCCCTATAGTTGAGAAAGAGTGAGACATACGGAGAACTGCACACCCCATTCTAGAAAAATAATGTTTCTGTGGAGAATGTAAGAGCCACAGAATGGTTCAAAGTTTCTGTCAATATTAAATTGCAGCAAAGCAGTATATTTTAAGACGGTTTGCTCTTAAATACATGATTCCTAAGAATATCACATGTGGTCTGAAATGCTAGGGAGGGGGCATGGATGCTTCCTTTCTAAAAGAAATCTCGATCCACAAATTACAAATTACAAACACTGTAAAGAAATTGTATGTAATGTAAGAAATTCTGCCCTGAGATCACCTTAGGAACAGATGGTTGGTGCTGTTTAGACCAAAAAAGGTTTTGTTTTTTAATTTCTGAGCTGTAAATTATTGTTCTGTGCAATGTACTCTCAAGCTTTTTCTCTGAATATTGGCAATGCATAGAAATAAATAAAGAAGCACAGAAATATATTAATTTCCTAAGCCTTTACATTACAGCTGTGTTCTCATGTTAAGCTTATCCATAGTTAACTGAACCAATTTTCTGGGTTTGCACAACACACTAAGGAAAATAGATGGCTATTAATTACTGATTTATGTAGAATATGTACATGGCCAATGACATTTAAAGTTGTTGTTTCTTTAGTATTTAATTTTATATAAATAATTTAGTTATTAAAATGAATACTCTTCTTAACTTTTAGTACATTTTTCATCTGTTTCTTTTAACATGAAATACCAAAAGATATATTATTATTTTATGGGAAAGAAGCAGATTCAGATGGGTTTCCTCAAATTTCCATAAATAGTGCTTTCCACAATTTAAAACATATGTAGTGAAGTAACCCATCAAAGCATGTTAAAGTCTGTCCATTAGACTGAATACGAACTGTATTCACTGACCTTCCAGAAGAGCCAATAGAGTTACTCCTTTTTGTTTACTCACGTATCTATTTCTATTCTATCCTTTTTCTGATCCTTATGTATTACTATTGTGTGGATACATAAGCTTTTTTTCTTTCCTCCATTCTTCCTGAAAATATAGGACCTCTCTATACTTCTGGAGAATTTGTACAAACTACAGAAAATAGGATGAAACTAGAAAATAGGTAGAAATTAACTTGTATTAACCTCAGATGAAAACTTCAGCCTAGAATCAGGCTTCACCCATTCTTTTAGAATCAGAGTGATTAGCAATTATGCATAGAGTGATTAATTAGTCACGATTGTTGTCATTTTTCTCACTCTTCTAACAGTGGCAGTGTGAATTGTCTAAAAAGTGCTGAAATTGCAGTTCTACAAACAACTCAAGAAGGGACGAAAGAAATATGCAGAGTGAAGGATTAATACTCTAACAATGCTACTGCTCTGATCATATCTGGAAACTCTTCTTTCAGTAAAAATGAGATCTTAGTCTTGTAATAGATCTTTTGTATCATGCTGGCAATAGCCATTATAGTGACATTTACATTATAAGTGCAAGCCAGTAAGTTCTAGTAAGATTTTTAAGGTTTGAAGAACTCTTATGCAGATACAACCACAGAAAGACATGGAATATCTCATTTAACTGATGGGGCAGAGGGGGAAGAATCACTTTTCAGTCAGTACTAATACATGTCTATCCTGAGTGGTTCCATTGGAGGACAGATGATCTACAAATGGATTTCACCAATTCTCCCATGGTGAGATTACATTTGCACTAAGGTGGCAAGGCAAATATGTCATAAATCCAGCTGGCTAACCAGGACAACCCCTGTTCACCTGCCCAACCGCCACGCTTCGAAGCTATCTTTGGGCTGGTTCCTACATGCATACTTATAACTTGAAGATGATAAGATCAAGTGATAGCAATGTAAATCACTCAAATAGCACAGAACAGATATATTTTCATACTGGGTTAAACACAGCGGTTTTCAGTGCAGCTTCCTCACACATCTGGCTGCTACGTATGGGATGCTGAACAATTATGCAGATCTATATAAATCAACCCACAGCTTTCAGTCTTGGCTGGTAGCCAAGAATGCAGTGGCGGAGTGGCAGAATAGCGAGCAGAAAACGGTCGCCGTGTGGATCAGTATGCAACACGTGTTACTTAGCCGGTCCTGCCATTAAAACCAATATAGTGACAACCGGCAAACCTTGATTTTAACACGAGGTAGCTGGAGACAAATTCAGGGGGCATCTCGGTACACAGCTGGCCTCCTTCTGCCACCCAGGGACCCTTCCGTTCTTCTTGCCTTGCTCCAGTAGCAGATCACCCCCCAAAACCCTTGGAGGGCTGCTTTGCCAACCTTGCCCGCCCCCCGCTCCCGCTTCCGCCCCGGAGCCGCAGCCGTCCTCCGGCCGCTCCACTTACCACATTGTTAAGAAAATCCGCTTCATTCAAATCGCCCAAGTCCAGGAAGCTGGAGGCGCCCCCGGGGAAGGGCTCTAAGATACTCTCCATAGTAGAAGAGTCAAGCCGGAGGAAGGCACGGAAGAGGTGGGAAGGAGGAAAGCCGCTTTGTTCCCCGCCAGCGCTGCAGGATCCGTCCTAAGCTGACAGACGGTGCGCCTCACTGCCGCGCAGCGCCGCGCAGCAGTTGCTCGGGCGCCGGGCAGAGGAGGGCTGCGCCTCCCTCTCCCGAAGAAAACCTGGAATCCATGGGGGAAACCGATGGGCGGGGGGGGGTCGCTTTCCCAGAGGAGCGGCGGACGCTCGCAATGGGGGCGCCAGGGGGTGGGGCCGATGGGGACCCCTCCGGTCGGGGGGAGAAGGGGGAGCCGGAGCGGGGCTGAGGGCGAAGGGAGCCGGCCACGGCTGAGGCAGCCTCCTGGAAGGTCGGAAGGAGGGGCGCCGCCGGAATCACTGCCCAGCTGTCACCGTCACACTCCTTTCCCCAGCCTCAGCCGTCTGACCGGCCCCCGTGCCACGCCTCCCGCCCCCTCCCTCGGCTCGCTCCGGGATATTGAAGAACGGGGGCACCCTCCGTGGGCTCTGATGCAATCGAGAAACACGCCCACCCCGCCGCTTCCAATGGGAGATCGGGACCGGCGTTACGACACGCTTTGCCGCTCGGTACTACTGGGCGCGACCGACAACTTCCCGGCGGCGGAGGAACCAGCAGTGGGGGCACCGGCGTGGTCTGAGTGCTGGAGAAATCCGGACGATGAGGATGATGAGAGAAGCGACTAAGGCTGTCTGATGCTTCGCGATTGCATTCTTCCGGAAAACAGTCAGCGGACTCCTCCGTCTGTTTATAGGAAGGCTAAACAGAAGGTGCCCGGTGCAGAGGAGGCGCCGGAGATCAAGACAAGTAACAGACGGGATTGAAAAGGCCCAGTCGGGCCTAAATAGTTGTCTGACAGCCATCAGGATGAGGACCTCAGTTGGATGTTTGGGGTCTGCATCGTATTCAAGACCCATCGCGTAATAAAAGCATTTTTAATTTCTAGCCTGTTGAATCCGGCGTTGGCTCGGTGGGATGCACAATCACATCTACTCAGGCGATAGCTCTCTTCTGTGTTGCTCCCAACAGGTGCTTCTGAAAGTGCCTCTCCTGTGATTCCCAAGGCAGCAGTGAACCATTAAGTCTATTGCTGCTGACAGCGCATCCAGTAGTGGAGTAACAGTTAAATGTCTTCCCGCTGCTTGCAGGCTCCTGTCCTCAGTTCAAATACAACTCAAGAATTTAAATTGGGCACTTTCTCCAAACACATACCTTTCTTGTGATATGATGGGATAAAAACAGGAGAAGGGATATAATACAAATACGTGAATGTCAAGGGCCGGTAGAAGTGAGCATATTTCCTGTAGCCTCTTTAAACACTCTGTAATTAAGGATTCAAACAGCATTTAAGAGTTTAGGGAAGAGTACAGGGCTTCCTATAAATGGGATTATAGATCCTTAGCCAAATGCATCTTCTTTCAGATAAATATCTAGATAAACTGCTTAGGAAAAAAGTTAAACTTTTTTAAAAACTTTGAAAGTCTGTAATACTGCAGTTCAGTACAGTATGCCCTGCAGAGCACAGCATGGAGAAATTATTTTCTCCATCATGTTGCAAGGTAAACAAATATACAGGTAGTCCCTGGGTTAAGAATGCCCGGCTTTCAGACTACCCATAGTTAAGAACGGAGCCTATTGTACCAAAATTCGAGTTAAAGATATAACGATTCGAGTTAAATACACAATACTACTTATACAGTATTATACAATAATATTGTTCCAGCTCATATACAAATTCAACTTAAGGACAGACCTTGGGAATGGAACTCATTCTTAAACTGGGGACTACCCGTAGTACAAATTGCAATGCTACGCCTGATTAGTGTAATTTAGTATTAATTTAAACTAGTGTCCATACTATAGAACAGGCTGGTAAGCTTTTTAACCACCGAGCACCAACATGGGATCTCATGCAATGGTGCAGATCCAAAAACAAATAAAAATAGCCAAATCTTGACATTTGGACTTTATGTAAGAACACTGCATTCTGATAGAATTTTGGAATTCTCATCTGAAATCTCACAAAAACATATATAATAACATCAAAATGTTGTGAAATTTGGCGACCTCAAGATTGTCCTTTAAAAATTCAAAATACTACTTAATTTTGAGAATCCACTCATTCCACCTAAGACTGCTACAGTATCTTCAGGTACTGGGTTGCTGACCCCTACTGTAGAAGAAATGGCTTCATTTAGGATGTGCTGGCAAGGCAGAATGAATATCACCTTTTTCTTCCAAACCACGTTAACAATTTGTTCTCCTAACTTTATAAAATTGTTGTGTCTATACGCCTCATCTTTATATATCCAGACTTCTATGATTTCAAGCCATCATAAGTGTTCTATAGTACATGGGACAGACAATTGTTATTCAGTCTTCACTGTTGAAAAGTGAAAGACTACACTGTTTGTGAGATTGTGGGAACTCAAATCCAATATGTCTAGTGAGTGAATCTGACCCAAGTGTGATGGAATGGAATTATGAAGGCCAGACTCAGGGAGGAAAACATGTTCTTTCATCTCCTGAGGAGCGAGGGAGAGATAAGAGGATGAGGCTGGCATCTCCCTGAGGAATTCACAGTGTTGTGACTGGCATTACTTGGGAGCTGGGGTTTCAGTCTGGGAAGATTCTTGCTAGAGGTTGTAGCTAATAAACATTGCTGGGCTGAATTTACATGCTCTCCTGGAGTTCCTTGGGCTAGGCCTGACACCAAGAGACTTCCAGCATTTTGTATGAATTGCTGAGCCCATAGGGTGGAAGCCTGGGGGTCTCAACCTCCTCTCCCAGATTCTCTGGGTCTTCACACCTTGGTCCCACCTCTTGCTTTGGTAATTCCTACCGCCACCATTGTCCGGGGGAACCTCACATGGTATTTCCCTTCTGGTGTGCGGGAGAGACAGGACTCTCATAGCCTGGGCTGTCTTTATAACAATTAAAAAGTCAAGCAGAAAAAATGAAATAATTTCAGTAATGCTACCTCCTGGCCATGTACTATAGAGGCATGCGACCAGAGGTTTTAGCTTCTTCTCCCCTCCTTGGCGGATAGACCAATCTCATCTGAGATAAACAAAAATCAAACTTTAATTGAAAAAGAAGAAAAGACAAAAGGCCTCAAAATTATAAAAGAGAAAACAATATTCCAGACAGAGCAAAAGATGGTGCTGGGCTGCAATGGTGCTGGGAATGCTTTATCCCTGTGAGATAGGAAATGATGCAATTTAATCTACCAGAATAAATATAAAATCAACATCTTCCTACCCAGCCTAAAGTTTTTGTAATTTTTACAGAAAAATAAAAACAATAGACTTACTCGGCAGTATGCAGAATAAAAAGCAATGATGCAATGCAAATCCTTGTTGGAACATATAACTAATTCTACAAAAGAGCCATTTTTTCTTGAAGCAAATACCCTTGTTTCCTTATACCTGCTCTTTCCTCTTTCCTGGAACTTCTATCTGTAATGTGAAGTTCTAGGAAACAGTGTTGGTCCCCCTTTTTCACCCTTGGTCCACAGAAGTATAAAAGGGGACAGTGTTTTCTCAAAGGACCTATCAGGAGACTCAGCTTCTCACATTGCCATCTTAACTAGAAGTCTTTAAGTCACCCTCACCTTTCCCCACTCTTAGCATTATCGTGCCATATGCAGGAAGTCAATTTGGCCATCTCAGTGAGTTCCATCATCTTCACCAACCATTCCTCCATTGTAGGTATTGCCGAAACTTTCCATTTTGTGCATGCAATAATCTTGCTGCAGTTATTATATACAAAAAACGAAGTTCCATTACTTTTCTCAACTGTTTGTCCATCAGTCCCAAAAGAAAGACCTCTGATCTCAGTTGTATATTAATCTTTAAAATTCTCTGAATTAATGTATGTATTTGAATCCAATTTTTTCTAGCTTTTTTACATGTCCACCAAACATGATAAAATGTCCCTTCTTATTGTTCACATTTCCAAAATGTATTTGAAGTGTCTTTATACATTCTAGACAATTTATCTGGGGACATATACCAACGGTACATCATTTTGTAAAAATCATCTTTAAGATTATAACATAGTGTAAATTTCCATCCTTTCAACCACATATTTTCCCATTGTTCCATCTGTATATTATAATGAAAACTTTTAGCCCACTTTATCATGCATTCTTTCACTTGTTCTTCTGTTTCAAATTTCAATAGCTTATACATTGGGCTTCCAGTTGAGGATATATGGCGGATTAGATGTCTCTGAAGGAGCGGGGATGGCACTGTGGCCAAGATCAGTGAATTCTGGCTGGCACTGTCTTTCTGGAAAAAGGAGAGATTGTGAGATTGCACCCTTGTACTCTGGACAGCTGCTCCTCATGAGTAGACTGCAGAAACTGAGGTTTTTGCAGTCAATTCATGAGTTGAGCGGATGGGAGTCAGGGGATTTCAATCAAGCTCACAACCATGATGCAGCCTATATGGACCCAAAGTTCACACAAGCCTCACTTTCTTAAACACTTTTGGATGAAATTAATTTATAGCTAAAGAGAGATTTTTCTGAGCAGCAGGATGAGAGAATTTTACTTGTGAGTCAACATTCTTTCTGGACTAAAAAGGAAAAAAAAAAGGTTTTTTTTAAAAGATTTAAAAACTTTTGGCAAAAACTTTAACAAGGAGTGGATGTAAGTTTAAAATAGATAAAATGTACAGGTTTTTTTTGAAAGATTATTTTTTTTTTGTGAAAGTGCTTTTGAATAAATTGGAATTAAAATAGACAAACAAAATGTACCTTCATGGGAATGTTTTTGTTTACTGTTAAAGAGTGCAGACAGTTGGTGGATTTTACAAAAGAAAAGATAAAAGTAATATGAGCTAGACTGTGATGCTGACTGTAATTATGGAGTGCCATTTGAGATGAAAGTGTTAAGGGTACAGAAAGACCAAAAAAAAAAAAAGGAGGGGAATGAAAGCTTGCCTTTTACTCTTTCCCTTGCAACTAAGACATTTTCACTTTTGGAAATGTCTAGCAATCCTAGACTCTATTGTATTACAATATTACAATGGCAACCACCAAAAAATGGCAAAGATAGCAGAGGGGATGAAAGGATCGCTAGAGCAACCTGCAGAGAGAGGAATTACACCATATTTACTTCCGTAAATGTTCGAGGAATTGGGAAATAAGTTAGTTGAATCACTTGATACTAAATGGACTAAATCACTGGATACTAAATTGACAGCTTTAGAAAAACGAATGGATCAAAGACTTGTAAAGATGATCGAGGGGATGAAAGAAGAGGCCAAGAAAATGGAAGGGTCTGTAAAACAAGTGTCTGGAGATGTAAAACAAATTAATGACAAAGTGGAAATTCTGGAGAGTAAGACAGAAGTTATGGACAGACAGCTGGAAAGAGAATTAAATAATTTGGCACTACTGGAACTGAGAGAGAACTTTGTTCGATTTAGAGCAATTCCACAGGATTCTGGTGAAGATATTAGAGAAAAGGTTATTAAATCTTAGCAAATTTTTTGGATTGGGATGAGGAGGATACAGAGGCAGAAATTGATAAAGTATATAAGAATAAATGCAAGATTTGCAAGAATAAGAAATGTTCCAAGGGATGTCTTGGTGCACTTTGTCAGGAAGAAGACACGAGATAAAGTTTTGCAACAGCATTTTAATACAAGGCTGAAGATTGATAATACAGCTGTAATTGTTCTTAAAGAAATTCCTATTAGAATCTTGCTCAAGAGAAAAGAATTTTCTTTTTTGACTGAGAGATTAAAACAGAAAAAGATTCCATTTTGATGGGATAAATTGGAAGGTGTGATTTTTACTTTTAAATAGCAGAGGTTTTGACTGAATTTGGTCCAGAAGGCAGGGGAATTTCTAGAAAAAATTAAAGAGGAATTGGATGAGTTTCAAATGGAGGTGTCAGATGAGACTACACAAAAACTTCAGCAGGTGCAACAGGAAATTGAAAGGGATAATACCGAACTAGTGCTACAGGTGTCAACTTTTCTCAATTTTTGGCTTGATTATGGATTACAAATGTTTAATGTGGAACATAAATGAAGCAAATGCTCCTCAGAAGAGAAAAAAATATTTTATTATTTGAAAAAATTTAAAAAATAATTTGCCTACAAGATGCACATAATTAGAAAAAAAGTCATAAAATATTTGATTTATAAAAAATTGGGTGAAAAATTTATTTCAGTAGGAACTAAAAAAAGAAATGGAGTTGTTTTTTATATAAATCCTCAGCTAAAACCAGAACCTGTATTGACTGATGATCATGGTAGATGTTTTGGGGTGGAAGTTAATTTGCATGGGACTAAGACTCTGATATTGGGAATTTTTGTCCAAAATGAGGATAAAGTACTGTTCTATAAATGACTTATGGAGAGACTAATAGGTTTCTCTAATGAAAATTGGTGTTTAATGGAGGATTGGAATGGAGTGATCTCCCCACAACTGGATACAACTTCTGAGAAAAATATTAAAGTCACTCAAGGCAAATTACCAAAGGTTTTCTTTGATTTGATGAATAATTTAAGGCTTGTGGACATATGGAGACAGAAAAATGGCAATTCAAGAGAGTACACCAACTTTTCTGAAATATATAGATTCTTTTCAAGAATAGATATGATACGGATTTTGAAGAATTTGGCTACTAAAGTTTCTAAATTGGAGAGATTGCCAAAGATTTTTTTAGATTATAATCCTGTGAGTTTCGTTTATAAAAGGAAGTCCAGTTTTTTAAGATGGAGATTAAATGAAATGTTGTTACAGAAAGAAGCAAAAGTAGAGGACTGTAAAAAGAAATTAAAAGAATTTTTGAAAATAATTTAAACAAAAGTACTGATTTAAGAATGGATTGGGGTGCAAGTAAAGCTTTTATCAGAGGTTATTTCATACAACATAATAGTGGACTCAGAAAGAAGAGGCAAGAGAAAACACAACCTATTTTGGATGAGATAAAGAGAAAAGAAGAATTAAATACTTTATCTATGAGATAAAGAGAAAAGAAGAATTAAATACTTATCTACGTAATAAGTATTTCTCAAAAAATTAAGCTTTTATAATGACAATTATCTATAAAAATGAACTATGTGAAGCAAAAAACTTTCAGTTTGCAAAAAAAAAAACCCAGGGAAACGATTGGCATATAAATTATGAAAAGAAAAAGAAAAGAAAATGATATTGAAACTACAAAAGGGAGATGCTGTATTAACGGCTAGCACAGCCATGCAAAAAACATTTCATCAATATTATTATAACTTGAATAAAGCAAGTGACATCTCTCTGGAGAAAATAGATGAATATCTAAACAAACAAGCAAACAAACAAGAAAGAAACAAAACTGAGGATTACAGAGGAACAGAGACAGATTATGAACGGACCTAGAACAATAAGGGAAGTTTCTGATGCTATAAAAAAGATTAAACCAGGAAAGGTGCCTGGACCAGGTGGATTATCAGGTTCTTGTCATAAATGTTTAGAGGATGAATGTTTACGACCTTTACAAAACACAATGAACTCTGTCTTACAGGGAGGAAAGATGCCAGAGAGTTGGAAAGAGGCCAATACAGCATTAATACCAAGACTTGACTTTAACAAGAAACTATAAGGTGGTATCATTATTGAATCATGTCCACAAGTTCTTCACAATGGTTCTGGCTGATAGACTGAAAATAATATTGCATGAATTTTTTCATGAGGATCAGTGTAGGTTTTACCTAAAAGACCGTTAAAGGACAATGTTAGAAATGTTGGACTTCTTGGAATATTTGGAGCAACATAATGAAAAACAAGCCACATTGATTTTCTAAGATGCAGAGAAGGTCTTTGACTATCTGAATTGGGCTTTCTTGTTCAAAGTTTTGGAAGATATGAATTTTGGAGAGAACTTTATAAAATGGGTAAGATTGATTTACATTTCACAGAAAGCACAAATAATTGTTAATGGAGATCTAACAAGACCCTGTGAGATACAAAAAGGAACAAGACAGGGATGCCCACTGTCTCCTCTCTTGTTTATTTTGGTTCTTGAAATACCAAATAGAGATATAAGACAACTTGAGAGAATTGTGGAAGTAAAGATTTAAAAAAAAAACTTTTAAGTTAAGGGCTTTTGCAGATGAGTTGGTGTTGGTTCTGGAAGATCCTTTAAAGGGAATTGAAACATTAATGGAAAAACTAAAAGAATTTGGTGCATTAGCAGTTTTAAGATCAACAGAAGACAAAGATGTTAACAAAAAACATGAAAATAGAAGATCAAACAGAATTGATGAATAAAACGGGTTTTAAGATTGAAAAGAAAGTAAAATATCTGGGTGCCACTATGAAAAATATGAATTTATTTATTTCAAAATAACTATGTTAAGACATGGAATGAAGTTAGAAAAGATATGTTAAGATGGGAGAAACTACAACTGTCATTGCTGGGGAGAATTTGTGTGATAAAAATAAATGTCCTGCCTAGAATGATGTTTTTGTTCTAGGCAATACCTGTTTTGACAACTGATCCATCATTTAAACAGTGGCAAAAGGATATATCTAAATTTGTGTGGCAGGGGAAAAAACCACAAGTTAAATATAAGGTGTTACAGGATGCAAAGGAAAGAGTGGGACTGGGTTTACCTGACTTGAAATTGTATTTTGTAGTTTGCTCTTTGGTTTGGATGAAAGAGTGGGTGCTGCTGAGAAATAGAAGGCTTTTGGAGTTAGAAGGACATGACCTGAGATTTGGGTGGCATGGATATTTGTCAAGGTTAATGTGGATTTTAAAAATCATTATGTTAGACGTGCCATACTGAGAATATGGAATAGATACAAATCCTGGTTGTGCCCAAAAACACCTTTGCAGCTCTCAGCACAAGAAGCATTTTATAGATAAAAAATAATAGGCAAATACAAATGGCTAACTTATCATGAGATACTAGAATTTTGTCAAGGAGAATACAAAATAAAATCAAGAGAAGAACTGATTACAGAGGGAACTGATTACATAGTTGCCAATGGTTTTCTTATTTACAATTATTAAAAAGATTTAAAGTAGACAAACAAATGTATGGTTTTGAACAATGTAAGACGGAGTTTGACATAGGATTATGTACAAATGATGAACGCGTAATTGCTAAGATGCTGTTTGATTATTTTCCAAATAGTAATTAAAAAAAAGAAAAGAAATTCAGACTCAGAGTCGGATTCGGATGCTTTCCACTTCTTGCTTCCTTGTTCATTTTATTCTTTTGCTAAGTAGACAAAACACCTGTTATCATAAGCCATGAAGAAACTAAGGAGGGAAAGGAGCAACAACATAGCATTGTGCTATACTTTCCTGTCTATAGGAAAGGGAGGCTATAGCTAAAAAGTTCACAAGTTAATAGTGTGCTTGCATTTGGAATCACATCCATGCAAGGGAAAATATGCACACCATGTCTTAGTTTTTCACTCAGATCTCTAGGAATAGCTTGGGGGAATAGGGCAATGGGGAGAGAAAATATTAATTACTGTTGTTTTTATGGAGAAATTCCATGAATGCTCTGTCTTAATGAACACCCTGAGGCTATGCCAGAAATAAAAGAAAACCACAAGCAGAGCTCTGTGAAATGGTTGTATCTCTTTGGTCTCTGATAGCAGACGAGATCAGAACATCAGAGGCTGACTGTCAGAAGCTGCAGAGGCATCGATGCTCCAAATGTTTGGGGATGTAAGAAAGCAGATACACGGTACTAGACTGGCACAGAGCCATCTTCTCCTATATACATCAGTCTGTAAATGGAAGCTCATCGCTAGAAAGTACCTCAAAAGTGTAGCATGGTGGATGTGCTGCCAGTATTGACCAGCTCTGTGGGCAACCCACATACAGGCTATGTTCACCTGACCCACTGACTCACAGACTAACCAGTATGGCCGCAGGTTCATTCTGGATTCCATAAGGATGCTTCAAAACACACAAAGTGCATACAGAACCATTTTTAAAAACTTGGGGTGGGGGGATGAGGTTGAGAATTGCAGCCAGTAGAGAGAATGTAATCTGGTTTCTGGATTGGGGGCTTGGATTTCTGGGGTGAAGTATTTTGTTGGTTTGGTTTGTCAGGCCTAAATGAAGGCTTCCATAACATTTTCCCCTCATTGATGTGGTTATCTGCTCAGATAAATGCAAGACCATGAGGCTAGTTCCATTACCTTGCTGTCCATCCAGACCTGAATATCTTGGGGAACTGAACTATTATTCATTTCACAACCATAACAACCTGGATTATTTTTGTTGTGTTGGCTCTTTCAGCTGATCCAATGTACCTAACTCTGCTTTTCACCAGCTGTCTTGACCAGCAAATTTCTCCTTGTCCTTTTCCTAGCTGACTTTCCTAATAGCTGCTGTCTGCAATAATTTTCCCCATGAACATGCTGAAAAAATGTCCCTGGTCCTGGTTAAATAATTAACATTTCCATGGTTCCATGAAGGAATATTGTTGTATCTACCAAGGCTTAACTGTCCTTTCCTGGGAAGGCATGATGAGAATATTTTTATCAGCCTTTTAGAAGTTCAGATAATATTTTAAAAATATACTGGGTTTCTCCACAAAATTGTTCAGAGAGGAAAATAAAGAGCAGTCATTCTCTTCTGTTTCATCATCTTCCCAGTTCAAATAACATTGTTTTAGTCTCTGGCAGCCTCACCCAATGATGGGTAATTACAGACTTTCACTTGGCGGAAACAGAGACAAAGTAAAGGAAACCTTCATTAGAAACTCATCTTTCAAACAGAAACCCCCAAATGTAATGTCTGCGGCACTGTGCCAAACCCATTCACCAGAAGAAAATGCATGTTTATGCAGTAATAATGGGGAGAAGTGTTAAAGCAATTCCATAGGATCATTTCTATACATGTGCTCAGCTGCTGTATTATGTTAGGGAAGGACTTGGGGAGATTTATAGCTCTGGGGGGGGGGGGGGGGGTTAGCAATAAATAACCCCTTTCCACCTGCCCTGACTTATTCTTCCTATAGGCATTTTATACCTACATGATACAGGGACTGGAGTAATATCAACAAAATGCTCCCCTTATGTAATATGTACACAGTCTGGGAAGGGAGCAGTGCATCATGTGAACATATAGAAAGGCCACATTCTCACCCTCATCTCACCAGAGCTCTTTCCTCTTTCACCCATTCTTCTTGCATACCTAGGGGGTTCCATCAGTGCCTCTATTGTGCCAAAGGTATATCTGGCTGGCTCCATCAAATGTTTTTTTCATTCTACAACAGGAGAGTATATATTATATTAAACAGATTGTATATAATATTCTTACTGATAGGTAGGCTGGCTGGGCAGGATTTGTGACATGTCTCAGGTGCTAAAATAATTTGCTTTGCACACTATATCCCTTGGAATTGGGTGTAAGGTATGGCTTTTGTTATTATACCTTAAATATCACAATGTACTGGCCAGTCCTTGTTCCAACAGCATAGCAGATTCCATATTTTTATATACAGTATTCCCTTTAAGTTTGAAAGAGATCAAAAACTCAGAACAACTGTATGGAATAACACCTCAAAATAAAATAAAAGTATATTTAAATAGAATATTCTATAGGGAACAAATGATAGCCCAGCTAGGTAGCAGCACCTACCTGATTTTGGCTGATCTCAAAAAGTTAACCAGGATCAGATCTGATTAACACACTATGAAACCACAGGAAATATCATGGCTGTAGGCTAGAGTGGGAAGTCAGAGAAATATTCTGGAAGAAGGTGATAACCACTTCCATACTGTTGCCAAGAAAACTACATGAACTTATTAATGTAATCATCTCAGGTCAAGCTCAACTTGAAAGAGACTTTACTTACAAATTATATAGAATATTATGTTTAAGAGTAAATTTTTACTATTATGAAAATTTCCTGTTTGTTGTTATAGCATTTCCTGTTTCTGTTGTTATAGCAAAAATAAAGATCTATCTGTCTACCTTTCTATCTCAGCACAAGATCTGTCAAAGACAGGAACTGAAATTCCTCAGCCAGAATCTTATAATTGAGATTAAGTTGAAATCAGTGTTTGGTTTTGTGATTTTTGCACATGCACATTTTGTTCAGAATAATGTGACACAACATATAATTCAACTTTCTCTAATAGCCTGGATCTTAACTAGGGATCCATGAGTAAGGAATCTTTGTTTATACAGGGACCATGTTCCAGCATATAATCCCAACTGGGGGGGGGGGGGGAAGGAACTTTTTCTAAATTCCCAATTCCCCAGAAACTCCATTCCCCCACATCATTCTAAATAGTTTTCAGAAGCAAAAAGGGCAATACTAAAAAAAAAAAATTAATGAAAGTTGGTTACCACCTTCCATATATAGGAACATCAATGTGGGAGTGTGGAGTCGAGGTATGAAACATGGACTCTCATCCCCAGAAGAGCGAACACGAGACAAGAGATGAGACTGGCCCCTCCCTAAGGAATGCAGAGGATGTTTGTGGGGTGACCCTGAGAGTTGCTCTCAGTCTGAGAAGATTCTGAAATGGGAGTGAAGCCAATAAACCTTGCTGGATTGAATCTGTATTGTCTCTTGGAGTTTCCTGGGCTAATCCTGACAATCAATGAGCAAAACTACACTTGCCAGCAAAAACCAATAGCTTTTCAGAACATAGTAATTTGGAAACATAGTTATCCTATTTTTATATATTTTATATCAGCCTTCCTTAACCTAGTGTACTACAGATGTCCTGTGGCTGCCACTTTCAATACTGCCAGCCAGAATGGCTACAGACCCTAACCCCTTCTCCCAGTGTATAGAAGGATGCAATCCCAGGGTAATATGGCAAAGTTACTCTTTTCTCTTACACATTCTACCATATATGATGGTTCTATAGCTTTTTCTAAATGTAGAGGAAGGAAGGAATGGTATGTAGTAAGCACACTTGGAAAATAACAAAGTAAATGTAATGCAGACAGATCCTTTTATTTGAACATGGATCTGTCCATATCAAATCTAAAGCTAGGTGGATCCTAATCATTTTTTTTCTACACAGATCATGCTGAGAAAAAAGCACCCGAAGATAGACTTTTTGGGAAATAAGAAGGGATCCGAATTTTTCATTTACATATGTCTTTTGCTGCTGTCCTTTCTACATGATTAGGCAGGTTTGTATTAAACTCCTGACCTCATCAGCTTTGCATTTAGTTCCTTTTGGTTTGCTTTGACTTTCTCAATTATTCAGCATACATGAGGAATAATGTATCTTGTTCTTTGGCCTTTTCTAAAGCCAGCTTCAACATCTGGCATCTCTCTTTTCATGTAGGACTCTAATCTGCATTGGATGATCCTAAGGATTGTTTTGCTAGCATGTGAAATTAAGGATATTATGCAATAGTTTGCACACTCTGTTAAGCCTCCTTTCAATGGTATTGGTATGTGAACTGACCTCTTCCAATCTGCTAGGCACTGTGTCATTCTCCAGATTTGCTGGCATACTTTGGTTAGAACCTTTACTGATTCTGCTTGCTATACTTCTGTAGATATGCCATAAATTCCTGTAGCCTTCTGACTTGATAATGACCAGAGTGCTGATCTAACTTCATCTTATAGTACTAGAAGTTCTTGTAAGTAGGGAATATCTTCTAAGTATCTTGGATGTTGACATCTCTACTATACAGAATTTCAGTATACTCCTTCCATCTTTCTTTGATCTTCTTGGAATCAGTCATTATCTGTCCATTGGCATCTTTTAGCATAGCAATTCAAGATTGAATTTAGTAGACCTTTTGAGTTCTGAGATCTTTTGGAAGCCTTCCCTTATTTTTCTGTGTCTGTTTCCATCTTCAATGTATTTACAGATGTTGTTATCATAATACTGCTTCTTGTCTCTTCTAAAAGCTCTCTGAAATTCTTTGTTAAGAATTTCTTCCTTCCTGAAATCTTGGCTTTGGCTTCCTTTCTTGGCAATTTTCACAGTTTGTTCTGACATTTAGTTAGCTTTCTTCTGTTTTTTTTTTTTTTTTGTCTTTGGCCATCTCTTTTCACATCTATCCTTAACAATTTCTTTGATTTCATTCCATAGTTCCTCTGGTTCCTGAACAGTGAGGTTCGGGACTTCAAAGTGATTCCTGATGTTCCTCTTTAAAATAGTTTATGATTGCACTTATGTTGGTACTGTTTAGAAAGACCTTGAAAACGTAGCTCTTTTGCATGGTTGAACAGCCCCATGATTTTCTATTATACTGGATAGTTTTTATTACTATTTAACTATGTTTATTATTGTTTCATTATATTGATGTCATAACTATAAACTGCTAAGAGCTGGTTAAAACCAGTGGTATATAGAGTAAATAGATAAACATGTACCGTTTAGTGACTCAGCAGCTAACTGCTTACCCCTAAGGTGCCCAACTCTCTGTTGATGTGTTTCAGAAAGCGGCCAAAGTGAAAACCTCATGGTACTGTTCATACTCCCTGTTTAACATGCATTAGTCCTAATTCATTATCTGTCTCCCCTGTACCATGCATTCGCTGTTGTTTCCTTGCTGGTATATCATCTATAGATCCAACAATATTGATTCTTTTTATGCCTTTAGAATTTTTACTCAGAGTAACAGGAAACAGACATATATTCATTTATATTCAATACACTTGCTGAATTTTAATCTTTTTTCTTCACTTCACCATGGAAGCAAAGCAAACGGTTTATATCTTCTGGCTCTTCCATTCAGACATGTTGACACTGTCACTTGGTCTCTTCTCTGATGCAGAGTTTTGACGTCAGGTGGGGTGGTTAATAGCCTGAAGTGTTTCTGACTCACTCAACAGTGGCGTGTGAGGTGAGGTTTGTAGCATGCCCTTCTCTCTTTCACATGGCTTCTTAGATTTTATTTAAAAAAAAAAAATGTGAAACCTGATTCACAACATGAGAGGCAGTGCCATTCAGTTCAGGCTCTAATAGGCATCTCCGTGGTAACTGATTTTACAGGCATACTTGAAGTGTCACTATTATAGCAAGTTCTAATTATTGTCCCCTGTTAGTCAGCAAGAGCAGCTTACTGTGTCTTTACAAATTGGTTGGCTGTGTTGGATAGGCACAGAGGAAGTTGTACTCTACTGCGTCTGGACGGCAGCACTAAACTGTGGGAAACTGATTTAGCTAATCCAAGGACAGGACTTGGTGAGTTCAAGCAAAACTTTATACCTATATGAGTTCCAACTGGCTTCTCCCCATCAAAATCAACTGAAATAGTTCCATGCCCTATTTGATTAGCTGATAGATGGTATCTCCTATTTTGGGCAGCAATACACCCATATATACAATGGTACCTCGGTTCATGAACACTTCTGTTCACGAACAATTCGGTTCATGAACAGCTCCGGTCGCAAAATTTTGCCTCCGTTCGCGAACTCCACATCGGGTTATGAACAGGATCCGCGGCCATTTTCCCTGCCATGACACGTGGTCGCGGCTTCCCGTAGGGAGGGGGACTCTCCCTCCAAGCAGTAACCACCTCCCCACCCGCCTTCCTGTCCTCCACGCCAGAAGTTGCGTCAAGCAAGGTTAGCTTTCTATCTCTTCGTACTGTACTTTGTGTCATATTTTTGCGGTTTAAAAAAAAAAAACATATGGTTCAGAACGGATTAACCGTAATTACATTGAACCTTATAGGGAAATTTGATTCGGGATGCAATCAAAAATCGGTTGGCGACCAAATTCGGAGGGGTCAGAACGGATTAACCGTATTTACATTGAACCTTATGGGAAAATTTGATTCGGTTCACGACCAATTTGGTTCGCGACCAGAGTCGCGGAACGAATTAAGTTCATGAACCGAGGTACCACTGTATGTATGTATGTATAGGTATAGATATAGATATAGATATAGATATAGATATAGATATAGATATAGATATAGATATAGATATAGATATAGATATACCAAGATCCCTGCTCTACCTGGCTTTTATTATATTTAGACTAACTATTTTAACTTTGAAAAGATGGTATGCTAGCACACTGCAAAACAAAGTGCCAGCCTCCAGCTGTACACAGATTTATTTCTAATAATGCCTCCCCAGGCTGGTTTTCAGTATAAATTGGGGGGTTTTAACCATCATATCCATCATAACTGGACATTTTGTGATGGAGACGCTTCTGCCACCACAACTGTTTTGCAAGAGTGCTGAAAATACACTTTCAAATTCAAAATGTGACCACCAGGCCACCCAAAGTCAGGGGCTTTGGTAAGGCTTATGAACAAGCTGTGTCATGATGAAACAGAGTAGCAACCAGCCCCTTCTCATGTGGCCATAGGCCTCAAGTAGCACAATATCATGGATAACTCTGGTCACAAGCTGTGTTCTACAATTATGTTCACACAACACTCTAAGCCTGGCTTATCAACAACAGGAAGAGACATGCAAACCGCTGATTGTTGTTTCTGACTTTGGAGTAACTGACCAGATAAACATTTCCTGTTTCTCCCCATTTTTTCATTTTTGAAGTATAATAAATAAGTAAGCTAGAATACTGTGACTATAGGTAGTCCTCAAGTTACGATGGTAATTGGGACCGGATTTCCACTGCTAAGCAATGCGGTCATTAAGTGAAATATCACATGACTGCATCACTTAGGGACGGCAATCCCAGCACTCCCTGTTGCCATTGTTAACCAAATCCTACTGGTCGTTAGGCGAGGTCCTACCCAGATCCAAACCACTAGCTTGGTCTCTCCCAGCCCCAAGCCTTAGCAGGATAAGGGACTGCCTCCTCTGCCTCTCTTGAACATCCCCCACCCACCTATCTCACCCTCCATATCTGCCCTTTTGGCCGCCCTGCACAGCAGCACCCCTCAATGATAGCACTGGTGCCAGCGGCCCTGGGGCTGAAGTAGAGGCCCAGGGGCAATGGTGGCCAGCTGAGACTGCTGAAGGCCCCGGGCCTCTACTTCAGCCTCAGCACTGCTGCTGCAGAGTGCCACTGTGCAGGGTGGCCAAAAGGGCAGAGATAGGGAGAAGATAGGTGGGTGGAGGGAGTTGAAGTGCCCCTGCGGTTGTAATTGCAGGCAGGCTGCCAAGCGCCCAAATTTTGACCATGTGACCCTGGGATGCTGCAATGGCCATAACTTTGGGGACTAGGTGTAAGTACCATTTGTCCAGCATTGCCATAATTTCAGGGACCGCTAAATGAATGGTTGTAACCTGAGGACCACACTTCGGTGCCAAAATCACCGCTGATTGCAAAGTATATTGCATAACTGCAAATGGACACATGCTTTGTGCAGCCAGTACAGCTGAATGTAAACAGCTGTTCGAGCATTGCAAATTTGGTGAGGAGGCTAAAGGATGCAGTGAGAGATTGGCTAGTCTGTGGAATTTAGAAAGAAAACATTCAAAAACAACTCTTAACAGAGGCAGATATAACATTTAAGAGAGCATTTGAAATTGCTATCTCCATGGAAACTACTGCTAGAGATACTATAAAAAGCAATCCGCTGCTAAAGATAAACAACCAAGCCATTACTTGAAAAGAAGGGCAGTAGTGCATGCAATAGATGAGCCTGATAATGAAAGTGAAACAGGGATAGCTAATCTGGAAATTTATAACATAAAAGTTGAAATCAGACCAGCAGCAGTATGGCTCTGATTAGAAGTGAATGCCAAAGCCTTATCAAATGGAATCAGAAACTCATTATGCTGTATCAGTTGTATCGCGCTGTGGATTTCAGCAGCATTTCAGAGATGCTAAACAACAGCTAACAGAAATACAATTAAAAACTTATACTAGTGAAAAAAATCATTCCCATGGAATGATAATTACAACTGAAAATTACATTAATTAGCAAAGTATGTTGGAGATATATGTTGTGAAAACAGATGGGCCAGCATTTCAAGGTCATGAAGTGCTGATGAAACTGGCCCTAGACTGAGTTCTATCACCAGCCTGCATGCCACACTTCCTGTTGTGGAGACCCAATGAGAATGAGTTGAAAAAGCGACTGAATAATGCTATACCTGTGTTCAAAGATGCCATTGGTTCATTCAAGTGCATCAAAGATAAAATAAGGTTACAGGAAAATGTCACACCAAGCATGGCCAGTTCTATATTGATTGATTATGTGCCTAAAGTCAGGGTTGACTCTTAGTGACCACATAG
The DNA here is from genome assembly GCA_030867105.1 of Liasis olivaceus. NCBI lineage: Eukaryota > Metazoa > Chordata > Lepidosauria > Squamata > Pythonidae > Liasis > Liasis olivaceus. The sequence continues at coordinate 70,777,496 of CM061349.1, forward strand.
ATAGATCTTTTTCAAGAGGATCTGTCCCCAACCTGGTCCTTCAGGTCTTCTAGCAGTGCATCCATTGCCACTGTAATTGAGACCATCCACCTTGCCACTGGTTGTCCTCTTATTCTCTTTCCTTCCACCTTTCCCAGCATTACAGACTTCTCCAAAGAGCTAGGTCTTGGTGTAATATGTCCAAAGTATGATAATTTGAGCCTACTCATTTATGTCTTGGATGAGAACTCTGGGTTGATTTGTTCAATGATCCATTTCTTTGTTTTCTTAGCTATTCATGGTATTCTCAAGAGTTTTCTCCAACACCCATCCTATATGCCAAATATGAAAAGGTACAAACTGAATTGAATTGATGGAAGTTGAAGGGATCTTTTCAAAAGTTGTTTGGAATCCATGGGATAAGCCTGTGGTTCCAGTCACTAAAAAGAACAGAACTGTCAGGATCTGTGATGATTTTAAAGTAACCATTAATCCATTATTAATGGTGGCTGAACAATAACCCTTGCCTAGAATTGAGGACATTTTTGCTAATCTTACAGGACTGTTGCTTTGGGGACAAATAGGAGGCGTTCAAAAATAGGATCTTGAACTCCTGCATGAAAGGTGAGATATAAATTTGGCAAATGAATAAATAAGTACATTGGTGAAGGACACCTTTTCAGCAAAATAGATGTAGCAGAGGATTATTTACAGATGGATATAGAAGAAATCCCAAGGTATTTCTAATCATAAATAAACAGAAAGGGTTATATCATTACCTGTTGCAAGGCCCTAAAAACCTGGTTTGCCATCAAACCTGGGCCCCTGATACTATAGGTGAGACCATTTCATGGTTAGTTTGAGTGTTTATGAGTGTTCTCGGCTGCTATTTTTATGTTATTTCTGTTATTTTTAATTCCGGTTGTTATTATTGTTTTTATTCTGTTTTAATTGTTAGCCACTCAAAGTCATGTATATGAGATGGGTGGCATATACATGTATTAAATAAATAAATAATAAATCAATACATTACAACTAACTTGTTTTTGGAGTAGGACCAACACTAGCCCTTTGGTGGAGAGCAATGGACCACAGCTGTCCAGGCACCCACTGCTATTTAGATGACATCACTGTATCTGGAGAAAACAATAAGGTGCTTCTGCAAAACCTCAAAATACAGAGATTGGCAGACTATGGCCTTCAAGCAAATGGACCAACTGTGGGTTCTTTAGATTAGTAAGACACATTGCAGTCACTCCACTGATGCAGAAGGCTTACACAAGTGCACAGAAAAATTCAGGCAGTCATGAATAAGCCTAAGCTGCAAGATGTGTCACAGCTGGAGTCCGTTTCAGAGTTTGTTGATTATTGTAACCGTATCTGGCCAATATAGCTGTCATGCTATCCCCCTTGAGCACTTTACTTCAAGAAGGGTGGGCATTGCAGTGGATAAAACATTATAAACAAGCTTTTACAGAAGCGCAGAAGATGGTGGAATAAAACCCAATATTCACATATGAGCCTACTGATGAAATTACATAAGGCATTGGCATAGTTGTGTGTGATGGAATGTATCTATGAGGAGCAGAGGGATGGGGGAGATCAAGGCTATCAGGAGGCAGGGGTGGCATTCCAGCAGGGGAAAGGAGATCAGAGACAACGCAGTTCTCAAGGGTCATGTGGGAAGCAAAAGAGGTTCAGGATGGCCACTCCCTAGAATCTCCCAGGGTATATCCACTAGTTGCTGTAGTATAGATTTACTTGGCTTGATTCTGTCTATAAGGTGTAAGCAAATAAAGGAACTATACTCGACTGGACTGTTTTCACCATTGTTCTTGGGCTGGGCCTGACACTGTGTAACTTAACAAGGAGGACAGCAGGGAACAGCAATACCTTTTGTGTCATGCTGCAGAGAGGGTTTATTTATTTATTTATTAAATTTAGATACTGCCCATCTCCCCCAGAGGGTGATTCTGGGTGGCTCACAATTAAAATCAAACATTAAAAACAATAAGAATATAAATATCTATATTAAATTAGCTAAAAAAGTTTAAAAAGTAATATTACTGTACATAAAAAAAGTATTTTTTTCCAGGGGGGCAGAATCGATTACCTCACCAGCCAATTCCAACAATGAGAGCTCCCATCAGGCCCCCAGGCCATCTGGCATAGCCAAGATTTCACACTCTTCCAGAAGGCCATGAGAGTGGCAGCAGACCACACCTCAGGTGGTAAGTTGTTCCACAGGGCAGGGGCCACTTATACCAAATGGACAAGGAATGGCTGAGTTTGATTTGGTCTGGAGAATTTAACATTTCAGCCAGTACTTGTATGGAAAGGAGCTTATCCTCATCACTGACCATCCGACACTACTGTTAATCTTTAGTCCACATAAAGGAATTCTGCTTACAGCAACTGCTTGAATACAGCCTTGTTACCTGGAGGGCGCAGATATAAAATAATATTCAAAAGACACACAAACACCCAGATGTGGACAGATTGTCTCATTATCTGTACAGGGTTAAGAATCTGAAAAATCCACATCAGATGAAGATTCCTTTGACATTTTCTCTCTCACAGGAAGCTTCAACACATCTGGGATGATTCAGAGAAAAACTAGGAAGGACCCAGCACTGTCTTAAAGCTACAGAGTAATCTAGACTGATTGAGAATCACAGCAGAAATCTCAGTTTAAAGAGTTTCCACAGGGCTGTGATAGCACCTGAGTTGACAAGCGCTATCCACATACCCCAGCACCTAGCTTGTAAATACAATATGTGGTTAATTCTCACTAGGGAATGTTGTGATGAGAAATTGTTACTGGTTTGTTAAGCCTTCCAGTGATCATGACTTGATTACCTTGGGCTGCCTATAAATATTTACATTCTTGCATCGTTCTAGAAGTTTCAGGAAAGTAAGAGCAGAAAATCCTAACTCTGGTGTCTTTTGCTGAGTCAGCAGAACGGACACAATGCACATAAGGCAGCAAGGGTGAGTCCACAATGATTTTAAACCTAAATTGCTCACCCTCTAAATGTGGTTTATGCTCTGACTGACACTGGCATCATGGCTTTTAAAATTGTGTTTCAGAAGGGCAGGGGGAAAGGAAGGCCAGACAATACTTCTGAACCAGTGGCATTTGTGTGGGTAAGGGATAGTTTTGGGATGCCACAAACAGAGGAAATTAAAACCCACTGTCTCTGCTAGAATCAAAATTGAAGGCCCCAGAGTAAAAGCCTTTGTGACAAATGCTGGCATAAGTCTGAAAATAACGTGCAAAATATTGTTTGAATGAAGAGAAATTCCAAAATGAAAGCAACTATTCTGAGCAGCAGCTTGATGCCCTTTGGATATATTGGACTTTATCTTCCTTTTTTCTTTTTTTTTTTTAGGATTATGGGAATTGAAATCCAGCACAACTGGAGGATATGGGCATGGAGAAGACTCATTCTGATGCTCAAGACCTGGGAATTGAATGGACTGAAGGAAATAGATGAATTTTACAGCAATACCACATTCTCAACATGACTGCTCTTTTTAAAATATAAACAACCTTATAAGATCATTACATGCTGATCCTTATTTAGGAACAAAGTAAAAAGTATAGTATTTCTTCCTGACAGTAATGTTCCTCAAATACTATCATCCTTCCTTATTTCTCCTGTGAAGACTGTGATTTACCTCTATCTCTATCTCTATCTCTATCTCTATCTCTATCTCTATCTCTATCTCTATCTCTATCTCACATTTATCACTCATTGATAGAAACGGGCAACGTTGAGGACCGTAGATGCAGTGGTCGGCCAACAAAACTCAATGCAGGAGATGAAAGACACATCATGCTTACTTCCCTTCAACATTGGAAGATGTCCAACAGTGCCATCAGCATAGAACTGGTGGGAACCAGTGGGAACCAGGTACACCCATCTACTGTCCAGAGAGGTCTGGCCAGAAGTGGTCTTCATGGAAGAATTGCGGCCAAAAAGCCATACCTCCAATGTGGAAACAAGGCTAAGCATCTCAACTATGCAAGAAAACATAGGAACTGGGGTACAGAAAAATGGCAGCAGGTGCTCTGGACTGATGAGTCCAAATCTGAAATATTTGGCTGTAGCAGGAGGCATTTTGTTTGCTGAAGGGCTGGAGAGCGGTAAAATAATGAGCGTCTGCAGGCAACAGTGAAGCATAGTGGAGGTTCCTTGCAAGTTTGGGGCTGCATTTCTGCAAATGGAGTTGGAGATTTGGTCAGGATCAATGGTGTCCTCAATGCTGAGAAATACAGGCAGATACTTATCCATCATGCCATACCATCAGGTGATTGGCCCCAAATTTATTCTGCAGCAGGACAATGACCCCAAACATACAGCCAATGTCATTAAGAACTATCTTCAGCGTAAAGAAGAACAAGGAGTCCTAGAAGTGATGGTTTGGCCCCCAAAGAGCCCTGACCTCAACATCATCCAGTCTGTCTGGGATTACATGAAGAGACAGAAGGATTTGAGGCAGCCTACATCCACAGGAGATCTGTGGTTAGTTCTCCAAGATGTTTGGAACAACCTACCTGCCGGGTTCCTTCAAAAACTGTGTGCAAGTGTACCTAGAAGAATTGATGCTGTTTTGAAGGCAAAGAGTGGTCATACCATATATGGATTTGATTTGGATTTCTCTTCTGTTCGCTCACTTTGCATTTTGTAAATTGATAAACATAAACAATTACAATATATATTTTTGAAAGCATTCTTACTTTACAGCATTTTTTCACACCTGTCTAAAACTTTTGCACAGTACTGTGTGTGTGTGTGTGTGTGTGTGTATGTATGTATGTATGTTTGTTTGTTTATTTATTTATTTATAGGCACTATGAAGAATAAACCCACACTCTGTCCCCCATGACTATCCATCTGACAAAGAATTTACACATGGACAAATATGGCATGTGTAAAGTGGCAGAGCAGAAGCTAAAACCATGTTTCTACATACCATGTCTAATTCTGAGATGGCTCCTCTGCTTTTGATCTACGGACTACCCATGATATCTATATGTTATGAAGAGCTTCACCTCTGGATTTCTGTAGATGAAGATACTGTCCAAATCAGAGGAACAGGGCAGAACATTATTTCCTAATCAGTCTGCAATCTCACCCCAATATTGTTGTATGCAAAACATCTGGGCCCAGGAGAGGATATTTCTCTGCTTCCAGACAGCTTTGAATATTAACTGTTCAGTTTGGTAATTTCTTAGTCCACATATTTCATGAAACTGCACTATGCAGCAGTGTCATGTGAACAATGTATAAAAGCATTTGAGGCAATAAAAAAAACATGGTAGTTTCATAGAATTCCAGTTTTACAGGCATTCTAACAATTTACTTTCTCCCCAGCTTGAATTCATCTTTCTTGAAAATGGATGATCAAAACATGACTTCACTTTAAATAATCTTCACTGGTCCTTTATACATGGATGTTAGGGATTCTCTGCTGCCATGAACCACATATTGCCTAATATTTGCAACCAGCAATATTGGGTCTTTGATTCACTGTCATCCTGTCATCAAATAATATACTTATCACTTTTCATTTTTTTCCAAGTGATGACAAAAAATCTGGGTCCAAGATGGGCAATTATATACTTTTTGTTCTTTTTCTAAAACTTTCAGTAGGTATTATTTTGGCAGGCACATACAGAAAGGATAAATGAGAGATGGAAGGACGCTGTACATACAGAAAGAGAGAGAGAGGGAGAGATTTTCTTTCTGATGGATTGACATCCAGTTTCAAAGCTTGGCTGAGGAAAAGGTATTAATAATCACTGAGGGAGATATTTGCAGAGCAGAATTAATAAGCAGGGGAGGTCCAGTTACAGTTCCATCTACAAATTCGCTACTGCAAGTGCTCCCCAGACCTCAAATTCTACATTACAAATGAAACGCTATTTGGGAGCTAAGTTCTTCTCAGGTCCAGTTCATATTTCCCAACCTGGCACCTTCTAGGTACATTATTTCCAACCATCAGCATCATTTGTGGATGACACTGGCCAGTAGTTTTGGGCAGGAACTTTACAAGTGAGAGATAAGGACTGCTACTTTTCTTGCAATACCATTTGCCTAAATTCTACCACATTTGTGGGTATCACTTTATGTCAACATTTGCCTTATTAATGTGATTGATTCTGCTACCCTCTTTAGGAGATCTCTGCTCCTTCCATCTATGGATTCAGTGCATGGCAATGCCAAAGAGCCAAGGCAACATAAATATCACCCTGAACTAGATGGAGCAATAAGTATTCTGATTCTTACTATATCTCCTTTTCTTGCCCCACCTGAACAAACTCGTATTGCCGGGTTTAGGATTTTTGTGCCCTTTCATGCATATATTGCCCATCAATGCATTTCCACCCACTACCCTCCCTTTTCTTTAATGGTTGCCTGGAGATAATTCCTGTCTTGGATCATACAGTCCCAATGCTGCAATTTACTCACTGACCTCAAAGGCCCTGCATTTCCAAATTACAATTCTTTAGAAAAGCCTCTGTCTAGTGGCTTGTGTGCCTGTGTGTGTGTGTGTGTGTGTGTGTGCGCGCGCGCGCGTGCGTGCTTTTTTTATTTTTATATATAAATGGTTAAATAGTGGTTGTGGACGAGTGGAGCCAAAACGGAGGAACACAGGGGGAGAAGGCTGATAGTACCAGGAGTATGAAAGATACAGAAGGAAAAAGGATCACTACATTTTAGGCTGGAAGAGTTAGTCTGCTTCTTCTGTGTTTATCACTGCATAATGCTGTTAATTGCATGGATGATTTATATTTAACCCTATTTATGCTTCCATGATCTTGTGAGGTTATGGTGACTCTGAATTCAAAGAAATCCAAGACCTATAATTTAAATGTAGCTAACAAAATGAGGATGGAGGCCACTGAATGCTGAGCTTTTCCTAAATATAATAAAGATGTACCGTACATCTTGGAATTCCATCAGTTGCAGTCAGTTCTGCCTTCCCTGCCCGTCCTTCAAAGTTCTTAATACGGCAGTTTATTTTTCTGCAGTGTCTGCTTAGAAGTCAAGTAGTGTCAACCTACTGCTCCCTGTCTGCATCAGAATTAGTATATCCTGGTTTGCAATGAAATGTTTTCTGTCAATAGGTCATAAAGTTTGTATACTGGGAAAAGGGTTCTACACAAATAGTCACGTGTGCACTGCATATAGCTGCACACAAAGGATAAACCTGGCTGCTTTATGAGTCTCAATCTATACAACAATAGTTCTATTTTTTCGGAAACTTATTTGAAGCAACACATAGCACTGATTTTATAGTTTATTTTTTTAACAGACTCATATTTCTGCAATAACCGTAAAAGAAGACAGGAAGGCCTAATGTGATCTCCTGACATTAACAATTCATGGCTTTCCTAAATTTATCTGAACATCCATTTTCCATCTACTAGTATTTTTTGGATATTGGTATCCAAGATAGAAGCCAGAGGTGCAATGCTTGTAAATTCCGATTCAGGTTTTTATATTAATTTTGATGGCTTTGTTCCTTTTCTGATTCTGGGGTTAACGAGCTATCTGTAGCCTGGGGAGAAGCTTAATTAAACTCAGATAGTACAGAAAAAGCTTCCAAGAATCTCTCTGCCTGATATTTTTCCCCACCCAGCATATCTGTCTTTCATGCACATCTGGATAAAAGATTCAAAGAGCAAAGAAAGCAATAGCTTTAGGCACCATTTCCCCAAGTAAGGCTGCGCTCCTGACAAGTATTACAAATTCTTGCATCATATGACAGCTACAGAACACCAGAAATGATAACCTGGCAACAGTTCCTGTTGTGCAGGGTTATCAACTCAGAGCAAAAGAAGAACATTTTATCATTTTTCTAATACAGTGTTTATTAAAGTGTGATCCTAGGACCCCTGGGGGTCCCCCAAGACCCTCTTAGGGGTCTGCAAAATCAAAATGATTTGTCAGCCTATGTTGAAAAATAATACAATATTAAAATCCCATCAAGCAAACATGAGAAGCGGTAGCAGCAGCAAATGCATCCATTTTAATTTTTAATATGGTAAATATGATAAATATAACCCATACAAACAAAATCTCTTCTGGGATCCTCCATAGTTTAAAAGTGGGAAGGGGTCCTGAGAGAAAAAAGTTTAAGAACCACTGTTCTAATATATTATAATTATTTTTATTATATCAGATATTCTTCTCTCAAGCCTTTGAATGCTGATTCTGCAGGGTGGAATGACTGACTCATCTGGATCCAGTAATTTGGTTTTATTGATGGTAATAGCCCTAAATAGGGTGACGTCTGGAAGCACTGAAAGTGGTATCTCCATCTCTCTGTTATAAGATGGTAGAATGTTTCTTAGGATTTCCCCCCAATTGATAGCTGCCTCACAAATCCGCCACAACATGCTATGACATTTACTCCAAGGAAATGGTACCAAAAGTGAATGCGCCTGATTGCCTTCAGCTCCCACTGACTATGACAGCAGACCACAGAGAGCCCTGAAGAGTGTATCAATTGACAATGACGTCCTTGACTGAGCAAGTAATCAAGCCCTTTTACACTGCTGGAGTGTCATTTATGAGATAGGCAATCTGAAAGAGCACAGCTGCAATTATGTGACATTCATTCACCATCTAACAACAAGACGCAGAAAGAGGTTGAGAGAACAAATGTAAATACAAGCATTTTCGTGGCCTCAAAGACAAGTGGAAAGGGCAAAAGAATCAATTCTCCATTCTCCTTTAGGAATCTACATCTCCCCAATAGCATGCGCGGAGGAGAGTCCAGCTTTAGCAACTTCAGATCGGGTCAGAAGGGAGTTAACAACTGCAGCAATTTTTTAGGAAAGGCACCAGGAGAACCTCCTGCTCACTTCCTTTAGCAAGTGCAGTAAGCCTTAGCAGTAGAAGGTATCTTCAGTGTCTTGCAAGGTATCAATGGCTTCTGGAACTATGAATGCTAAATTCACTGTGCCAGTGTTGCATCATCTAGCACTAATTACTATTTGGTCTTTTTGTATCCATCAGAACCTGTTTTGGGAGTTTTAATGCTGGTTTTTCTTAGACAAGATGGTTCAAAATTTTCAAAAAGGTCTCCCGTTCTAGCCCTCTAGGCAAAATTCTATGAAAGGCTTAAAAAGTTTAGCTAATTTGAGCTGCAGTATGCCGTTAACTAGTGAGTGTGATTAGTTTATGATTCTGTAGATTGTGCTGCCCCAGATAATTGGGTTAATTAAGCAAGCCACGAATTCATGTGCTGTGCACATACAACCAATGGTGGAACAAATTTTGCAGTGGTAATAAACTAGTGAGAGATCATGCTATTCATTTTGGAGATGCTCAGAAGTATCTCTGAATATGCAGAAGCTTTGGAATGTATGACACTGTAGCTTATTTATCTTATAATTGCTTTTTCTTGTTATTTTTCTCAAGTGAAATTAGTAGTGAATAGCTCAGTAATAGGCATAAAGTAGACTATCATCATGCTAAATTAGCATCTATCTTGTTCCTCAGATGACAAATGGTGACTATACTGTTAATAAGGTAATGTCCAATATCCACGCTTTCTACATCGTTTTTCCTTGGACTTCACTATCTATTATTTCTCATCCCCTCCTCCTAGTTTAAAGTACAATTCTGGCTAACACATCACACATCTGATGAAGTGGACTCAATGGAATAAAAGTTTATGCCATAATAAATTTAGCAGTTTTTAGTTTTAAAGATTTTTTATTGTGTTCTCTTCGGGCATGGGAATCAGTTTAGAACCTCACTATTACTTTGTGCTATCTCTTTAGCCTAAATCCCATAGAGAGGAAAAGTTGTTATCCTATAGACACTTATTAAAGAATAAGTCCCATTCGCACCAATGCAACATACCTCTGAGTAGACCTGCATCTTATAAGATTATAAGTGAACTTAAGCCTAATGATTTCAAAGGATTTAAATACATAGTTCTATTTACCTTATACATTTTCTACAGAACTTTGTTTTACCTGTTTGTGATCTAATTCCAGCTTTGCCTATATTGGCCATATGAAGAAGGCAGAAAACTATAAATTACACAAGTTTCACTTTCCTTGTGGCACTTTTCTGCTGAAAATCTCCTCCCAGCCAGCTGTCTTTTCTTCCATGGAAGAAAACCCAAGGAACTCTTTCCCTTTTTCTAAGGCAGAACTTTCATGGCTGTATTTGTGAGCAAAACAAACAAATCCGGGGGCAACTCAGCATCAAATGTAGATTTTTACCCTGCATTTCCAATTGCACTGTAGCATATTTGGTCAAATGTTACTCAGTGCAGAATTGCCAGCATTTAAACATTCATACAAACCATGAGGGATGATCTGGACAACCCATCTTTCTAAGAAGTTGGCTACAATTTTAAAAGAACCTGAAATTGAAAACAGCTTATGTTTATTGTATAGATAAAGTTGCTCTGGTGGAAGCCTTTTCCATCCCAGAACCCAGCAGATGTGTTGGACCACAACACTCCAAATTCCCAGTCAGTTTTGTCTTTGGTCATGCTGACTCAATACCTCTGGAGGGCACCCAGGCAGAAAGAGTATGTTGGACTTCAGTGTTGCAAGAGGACCCCTGAAGACCTACTATGCAGCATGGTTAGCCTAATATTTAATCTAATTTTAAAGAAGGCATTTATGTTAATGTTGGGAATCTGTGATCCTAAAAAATGGATTGAATATTGAAATCATACCTTTTTGTTAATAGACCTCATGCTTCTGCAATAGAAAGGGGAGGGGGAGGTTACAGCTACTTTGCAGTGTCTGATTTCTTTTTTCAGAGTTGTGAAGATATATAAACCACAGAAGTCTTTAAAATAACATACCTTCAGGCAATGTCTGTCATCCCCCAAATGAGGAGGTGAAGTGAAGTTGTGTGAAGCTCATTTCATTCACTGGATTGTCTTTGAAAGCAGAGCAGCACCCCTACCATTCCCTCAGGTGCTTCTGTTCTGGATTTCTTACAGTACATACTTCAGGAAGAAAATGGGGGGAAGATCAGTTTTAATTAGATTTCTTTTACATAAAACTATTCTTGCAAGGGGAAATCGCTTTCCATATCTCTATTTATGATTATGGAGGAGGAGGAGAATTCTGGATTTTTTCATTCCTTAGATCAACCTTCCCCCAACACGGTACTGGGCAGGTGCTGGATTATGACTTGCACCATTCCCATCCACACAACCGGTGGCCAGGCTGGCTTGAAGTGATGGGGTTTAGACTGGCAATATCACTGGAGGTCATCAGGTTTAGGGAAGCTGCTTTTCATCATCTCTAAATTTCTCACTAAAGAGAAAATAGAAATTGCCTTATAACACCCAGCCGGTAGTAATAGCTTTCCCCATGTTTAGCTATGGCTATGCAGGCTAGAAATTCTGGGAGCTGAAAGCCACCTTGCTGAAGGTTGCCAAGGTGGAGAAAATGGCTGCATTCTAACTGCTCTCATAGATGCAACAGGAAACTGCCTTAGGCCTAGTATTAGTCTAAGGCTAGCCAGCCTAAGCTGTCTGATCCACTTCAATTGCTATATACAGAAACAAATTGGATTGGCAGTTGAACGTTCCTTCAACATTGGTGTCAGGTTAATGTCTTCTTTTGTACCTGAGAGCAACAGGTAGGCCACTTGGTAGAGAAACCTCTGTCATCCCCACAACTTTTTGTGGTGCTCCACTCCCCAGCACCTGCTGCTTACAGGATTCATTTCATTCTGCCTAATGATACAGCTGGCCCTGAGCTGAGTCCATCTGCTCTATATTGGTAACTGATTGGCAAAGGACCTCTAAATTCTCGGGCAGAGCTTTCTCCCAGCCTGGCAACCTGAATGCTATTTGACTTCAGAAGATGGGAAATAAAGCATGGATCATTTACTTGCAAGGCACATGCTATACCATAGAGACATTGTTTGTTTGTTTTTTCTCCAGTGTGACGATTATCAGGATGAGACAATCCTAGGTAAGAAAAGAGGTAAACCTCAGAAACAAGAAGCCTGCTTCCTTAACTACAATGGACACATTTGCCCCTTAACAAAGACTGACCTGTAGGGTCTCTTTGTATCCTTGATCCAGATAAAATCTCCTCCCTCAGTTGGATCCAATGGCCATACCAACTGGATTATGAGAATGCTAGTTCAACATCTTTGGCAGGCGTAGGTCATGCATTGGCGTAGGCGCTGTGTTAACTGTAGCCTCATGTGACGGCAAGCATTTTTGCTGAATCCTAAAGATTAACAGCTAAGCAGAGTTTATTAAGGGTCAGTACTCTTAGCTCCCAGCTGGCTAGCAACGTATTTTTTAACAAATTGGTTAACTCGTTAGAAACTGGATTCATCTATTTACTGATCACTCAATGCAAGCATTCCACAAATGGCTTGGATTCTGCTTCCTCTAAATACTAGCCCCCAGTAAGGTGCATGGATTTATGAGAGTGTATTTGTTCAGTATTTCCATTTTTTATATGTTATTATGCCACAGAATCAAGAGTGAAAGTGTGTTGCTTTAGGTCAGACTTTGCTGGCCTAGTGCTCTTCTATAATGGTCTGTGGGAATATCCTTGAGAGACAGGAGGAGGAAGAGCAGCAGCCAGGGCAATGGTCAGATAAGAGATCTCAGACCACAGAAGGAATGGGGGCATGGCAAACATCTCAGAAGGGGCCCTCCCTAGTTTCTTGGCCTGGAAAGACCAGGGGGGAGAGATGTACTTTCAGACTTGCAAGATTCTGTTAATGTAATCTTACAATAAAGTAGGGCTAGTACTTCTGGGTGTGCTTCTTGTCTGGACTACCTTACCAAGCCAACATCTTCATATGTACTAAATTACAATTTCCACCATGACCAGCCAGCATAGTTTTGCCACCTGGGAGAAATGGGAGCTGAATTTCAGTGCATACAGAAGGCACCATTACATACCTTAGGTAGGGGCAGCTAGCTAGGTATGGAAGCACATACAGCTTTTCTGGATTTAGGACAAATATGAATACGGTTGTCCTAAACTCACCCTGCCTGTGATGTGAGGGTAACCTTGGAAGATGGGGGAAGAGATGCTGCCTAGGGAGCAATCAGATAAAAGAGAAAGGGGTCCACAACAGAGTAACGGCCAGAGAAAGAAACTTAGGAAGGACCTGTCCTAACTACTCAGGTGGTAAATAGAGAGGGCGGGAGATTTGTACTTTCAGACTTGCAAGATTCTGTTAATGTAGCCTTACAATAAAGTAGAATTAGCTCATCTAGTCGTGTTTCCTGTCTGCTTTACCTGGGAGGGCTGACACTGCCTTAGGAAAGAAGTTATATGTAATAAATAGGAAAAATAGGAACTTCAGAAGTTTATTATTGTTATGATAAGTCCATGTAAAAGTACTACCAGCACCGTCCATGTTTATGTCCTGTTTGCAGTTGCACACTTTCAACTTATATGTGTGAAACCCCCACCACCTCACAATTGACAACCAAGTAAACAGACACATTTGTGATGACAATTGTTTCTTGACAGTCAATGTTATAATTAGGTGGACTGTCTAGTTAATGCAGAAGTATAGGAAAATTGCCCTCTGCTGGCTGGACAAAGCATGAATCAATGTGCTTATGTCCCTGAAGAAAAGTACACAATGGGTTCCTGTTTGGCAGAATTTTGCCAAAGAAAACTCACCTTAGAACTTCAGCACAAATGCCAGTTTTGCATAAGAACAAGGGGCAGGTGGCTGACATGCATAATGGTATTAAAACCTATTGTCCCTGGTCTGAGATAATCAGGCAGTAAAACACTTATGGAGTGAAATACCCTTGATAGATTCTGGACTAGTAATACATTTAAAGCAGAGAGGAGGGCTACCCATTTTGTAAACATATTTTTGCAAGCGCATCATGCTGAAGGAATGTGCTCAGCCATTTACAGTTACTTGTCTAGAAGGTCGTGATATTTTGGGAGCTGAACCTCCGATATTATTGTGCCAGTAAAAAAACTCCGGGGGATTTCCAAGGCACATAAGTGGAAGTATACACATGTATACACATGAAGTAATGTATGGGCACTTTGACAATGCAGCAACCTCCCCATTACATCATTGACTTAGGACCACTCAAAGAGCTGGAAATCAGTCTGCGTGCCTCCCAAGGGCCTTTGTCATATGCTTGATATCTCTCAGAGAAATCATCATAATCACTGTCATCTTTTTACAGCTTTGTAGCTCTATGAGCCTGGTGGGGACAGGTGACACAGAGGTACCTGGGAAGAGCAGTAGGAGTGAGAACGACCTACTTACCCATAGATAGACTTGTTGTGTAGTACTGGAAATAGCCCTGGGAATAAAGCACAGTGCAAGTACGCTCATAGTTGCCTGTTTTTAAGGCTTTATAACTTTCATTGAACAAACTTCAGGGGAACTTCAGATTTTCTTGGCTCTGCTTGAAGACATTAAACTCTACTTTCTTTGGCTTGTATCCTCATATTCTTCAAGTGCCAGAAATGGAGATGCTAAAAAAAAAAAGTTTTAAAACAAAAACTGGTTTGGGCGTGCATGCACTGCTTGTTCTAGTATATGGAAGTGATGCATGTTGAGGGCACATTGCAAGCTATGAACCTTTAAAAAAAATAACAGTTAAGATTTTTAGGAGATTTTAAAGAATAGATACTATAAGAACTCTCAGCTCCCAAGAAGCAAAATAACTAAAAGTTTTAATACCATAGACACATTGGAACTACTCTAAATCAGCTTCAGTTGGAAGCATCTGGCATCGTTCTGTCTATATTAACTGGTAGAGGCTATTAATTAGAGGTCTTTCCCATCGGTTGTTGATTTTTTCCTCATTAATCAGAAATGCCAGGACCTTTGCATGTAACATTTATACTTCATTATTAGGCTATTTTCCTTCCTCTAAAGAAAGACAACAACTATAATCCTTGTGAATCCAAGACATCAGGATCCAAGTTTTTTTCTGGCAGCATGTGGCAGCAATTCCAAAACAATGATCCAAAAAAGAGATTTAAAAGGCAGCTTTCCAGTCAAGATAGATAGTTTGGTTGCATCTCGGCCTCCTTAGGGATTGAAATATTTATTCATAATTGATTAATGCATTTGTGAGATGTGTATCCCACCTGTCTTCCAAGAATTCAAGACAGGATTTGTGAGATCCCCTTCATTTTATTCCCACAACAGCAACCCTGTGAGGTAGGCTGGGAAGAAAGTGAATTTCCATGGCTGAGACTGGACTATACCCTATATTCATAACCCAATGAAGCCAAATGAACCATGCTTTCTACATGCTAACTAGAGGGGGGAAACTATGCCCAGTCAGCTGTTTTTGCAGGGAAAATTTCCATCCCTGCACTCACAATCATGCATACTATGGCAGAGCATCCATCTTTCTGCTTCTTTTCACATTTAAACATGAAACAAAAATCTGCAGTGAGGTCAGTACCACTCAGGCCAGAACTAGACTAAGCTTGTTCACCCTGGCCTTTTTTGCCCCTGTATGGCTAGTGTGGGTCAGTTTCAATGTGTGAAAATTAAGTGGAACTGTGGAGTCCTTGATGTTGTCTGAGCTTGGTTGTTTGCTTGCAGATGTTTCATGACCCAATTAGGTAACATCATCACTGATGATGTTACCTGGTTCGGTAATGTAACATCTGCAAGCAAACAACCAAGCTCAGAGAGCATCAAGGACTCCACAGTTCCACCCTGAGCTACAGATATTCTCTTCTATTAATTAAGTGGAAATCCAGTAATGAAATAGCTCTTATTTTGTGGGATCACTGTAGGATTGTGTCGACATCACAGTGGCAGGAACAGAAGGTTAACAATTTGTTTAACCACCTCATCCCTATTCATATGATAAGACTGTTTTGGACTTAATCCAAACTATACCACCAATTGAGTTTTCCTATTCACATGACATGTTCACCCTTCCTAGATCCAGTTTAGCTTATCAGGTGAACAGGGACTAGGAGTACGCTGTTTCAATGGATTGTCCTGAAGTAAGCACCTAGCCTACATCTGAACTACCGTATTTTTCTGACAATAAGACGCCCCCATGTACAAGACGACCCCCATTTTCCCAACCCCAAATTAAGAAATCAATATTTTAAAGATAGTGCAGAACACATTTTTATTTAGTAATTAGGTAACATTTACCTGCTACACTCGGTGGGAGGAGGTCCAAACCGTCTCTCTGCAGCTCTATTTCCATGCTCTTTTGCATAACTGATTACATTCAAGCACGAGTGAAACTGCAAAACAGCTTCTCTCTGCAAAAGCCTTCCTCTAATTGGTTTGTTCAGCATCAGCTGACATCAGTTACATAAGGCTCGTGATTGGAGGAAGTCTGTTTGGGAGACAAGCTATTTCACTCGTGATTGGAGACTAGCAATAGGAGGAAGCTGCCTGCAGAGACAAAGTATGGGCAGTTTTGCCTCGGCTGACTTCCTTAAATAAGACGCCCTTCAATTTTTAGGGTAAGGATTTTAGAAAAAAGTATCGTCTTATAGTCGGAAAAATACGGTAATCAAAATACAAGTAGTCCTTGACTTCAACCATTCGTTTAATGACCATTTGAAGTTACAACGGCACTGAAAAAAGGGACTTACGACCAGTTGTCGCACTTAACACCCATTGCAGTGTCCCTGAGGTCATGGGATCAAAGTTTGGGCACTTGGCAACTGGCAGGTATTTACAATGGTTGCAGCATCTCGGGATCATATGATTGCCATTTGTGACCTTCCCAGGGGGCTTCCAACAAGCAAAGTCAATGGGGGAAGCTCGATTCACTTAACGACTGTGTGATTCACTTAATGACCGTGGTGATTCGCTTAATGACCATGGCAAAAAAGGTCATAAAATCAGGTATGACTCACTTAACAACCATATTGCTTAGTGATGGATGTTCTGGTCCCAATTGTGGTCATAAGTCAAGGACTACCTCTAGAATCAATACAGCTAGAAAGTCAACCTATGTGTCTCCACCATGAAACTAAGATAGCACAACAAACCTAAGTGACAGGAGAGATAGCTGATCCAGATTTCTTCTTTCACTCCCTGTCCCAGCTGAAAGGAAGAATCTTTCAGGTTTTAGAGACACTGGAAGAGATCCAGAGACTGATGCTTCTATATGCATCTTAGTGGGAGGTCTCCTTAGAAATCTTTAGAAGAAGCATTTATTTGTTGAAGTGCTTAAGTGTTGTTTTCAACTACTCCCAACCTGTATATCTTCATAAATTAAAAAGTGACATTCCAATAGTGGCCTCCTTCCAAAGGAAACAAAATGAGGAGAAGCAATGTATACATGCAAGTTTTCTCTGCTCAATATGCTCGTTGAACAAAAACAGGTTGATCACATTTTAGCCTAGTATACAGTGAAAGACTGGCTTATGTAATTAGTTTATGGTTCAGTATGTCCTGCAAACCCAGGCAACTGGATTGTGTAAACAGACTGTGGTTAATTAACTACAAGTAAGCTGTCACAGGAACACAGGTGCTGCATAATGGAGGAATGCTTTGCATTTCCCAGTGTAAATGAACTGTTCTTCTCTGGCATACTGAAATGTCCTGGTTCAGAATTTTGAAACTACAGGTAGCAAGGCTTGAGGAATGCTGAATTCATGGGAAGAAATCAGCGGGGTATGATTTAAATCACAGGAGGAATATTCAGGACATGTCTGGTACCCTTTCTTCCACCAGGAAAAAAAATGTGTTGACTTCCATCCTAGCAGCTCCACTTGAGAAGAAGAACACGTGTATAAGGAGGAGAGGGACACATGTTGAATTCCAAATACTGCTCACCCTCACTTTATCTTATGTGAATTTGGAAGTGGATTGACTTCTGCATCTTGGCCCTAGATAAGTGAAGGAAGCATTTAACACCCCAGTTTCAGCTTTCTTCGCCCAATGTTTATAATGTCTTTTCTCATCTCAGCATTTGTTCCCAGCAGGAGCCAATAGAGGGTGCCAGAAGAGCAGCTATGGTGACATGCGTAGCAGAGCATCCTTGGTGGGTTTTCTTCTCTCTAACTTGCTATTTGTCCGATTCAGCAGAAATCTGTACTGGTGTTGCCTTTTAAAATTGGGTTTTGCATGCAAGAAAGTTACACTTTTCTTTCTCTCTCTCTCCCTCTCATTTTTTCCCCACCAATCCACTGTTTCGTCTACAGAAACTCATTATCTGTGTCTGATCCTCCCCAGAGCTGTCGCTGAAGAATACTGTGACCTTCTCATTCCAAAAAAAGACAACAAATGCTCTTGTACATACAGTGCTATTCCCTGTAGCAGATACAATTCAGAGAAACAAGCAGGAAGCCTCATTGCCTTGCTTGCAACAATCTGATGTGGCAATTAGCATGGCCATGTGAAGATTCAAAAGTCAAGAGGCAATGTAAGAACAATGCAGGCATTTAAAGCAAGAATGTTCTAAACTTGGTTATATCAACTAATTTACTTACAATTACAGGAATTCTGCCCTTGCCCGGCTATTAATTCCAAGTTGTAAGGTAAAATCTAAGCCTCTTTTAAAGCTTTTCAGAACTTATCAGGGATCACCTCCCCAAACCTAGGAGTAACATACCTGGGCTGCAAAAAATCTGGGCAACTTTTAGATGCTAGCAAAGGGAGGCAAGGGCTCATCCACGCCTACTCTAACCATGGCATAAAGATGCCTTCCAAATTGTTTTTAAAAAGCATGTCCTCTTGACATCCCCAGCCCATAGCTGAGGCAGCTTAATGTTGCATTTAGCTGTTCCAGTTTAAATGTGTGTTTTTTTCAACTCAGTTTTTTGCACTGGACATGATCTATGGTACCTCCTTGGTGAAGCAATCAGGAGCTGAGATCTGTCCCTCCCCCACTGGCCACATTAGACTGCTATGGACCCACACCCTCCCCTCCAGATTTTGGCCATTTTGGTTTGGGCAGCTGGGGACTAGAACTTGATATCTTTAAAGGCATTTGTCTGGGTAATACCTGACCAACTCTTTTGATTGACTTGTTTCCTTAAACAAATCTAGACCTATTCTTTAAACCTGCTTTAGCACTCTTTTAACACTAGCCCTATACTGCATAGAAGGTCAGGACAAACAGCAGCATTCTACCAGCCATGTGTAGGTGGTTCTGTCATAAATGAGTGCATTGCAGATTTTCCCTTGCTTCTTGCTTCTTCCAACCCGGGTTTTGCACGGCCAAACATTTTTTCCGTTTTCATTACTTTGAGAGAACGTGACACCCTTTGGCCTATTCTGACACCTGTTTACTACTTCTGGGTGTTGCCAGTCACAATCAGTCCCTACCAGCACTGCCATTCCCTTTCAGCACTTACAGGGTTGGGATACATGTGATATGTCAATTCCCAGCCTTATTATCCCTTTGTAAATGGGATCTTGATCAGTTCCATCTGATGTGTTACTTGTGCCTCTCTCCTGATTCTCTGCAGATCCTTGCAACCACTTTGGTGCACACAGGAGCCCAAGTCATGGGACCTAAGGTGAAATAGACAAGAATTTGGTCTGTTTCCTCTTTTGGCACAAGTGACAGGTTGGAGGTGTGGAGGTGCTCCAAGCCTCTGAACTGTCACTTGGGTTATTTTGGGATGTGGGCAGACTCAAGTTCAAAAATAGCCAACTGACAGGTTATAGGCATGGACCACTTCTGCACTTCCAACCCGTCACCTGGGCAATTTGAAAGGTGCCTAAGCTAGCTGTCCTAGGCACCCAGTTTACACCCACCCAACCCTGCCCACCATACATACAGGAGAGCAATTGGTAGCTGTTTTTCATGAAACAGTAGGAGGGAAAAGTGGCCAGGAATCCACTAATCACTTTCCTGAACTTGTCCTACATTGAAACTGTAACAACAGGACCACTCACCAGCCTCATTACTGAAACAAACTCCAGTACTAATAACCATATTGAGGGTATCCAGCCAATATGGATCAATCACAGGGCATGACCAAATCATGTGTATTAACATGCCTTTCAGTGTAGTGCATCCCCAGCATAGAACGTAGACAACCCACACTTTTCAAAAATCTAGTGAGGAGTCCAACACTCAAAATTACGAGTTAGTCTCATTTTAAGATTATAACAAACATATTTAACATGTCCTAAAACCTGAGATCATTGACTTGTTGGAATTAGAATTTCCAGTTCTTTATTCCAGATTTCTTGTAAATTATTAATATTTATTTTATTAAGATGGTACAGCTGTTGATAATAATGGGAGAGCCTCTATTTAAAAAAAAAACCTTTGTCTAATGTACTTAAAATTCTAGGAGTTTGCAAGGCTGCTGAAATATCAGGCCCAAACTGAGAACAGAACAAACAACTAAAGATGTCTAGCTGCCTTTAATGCTGGGAATACAAGTAAGTTCCTAGTCTAATTTGCCAGGATTTCAGAGATTTCAAACAATAACTCTCTAGTGAGTCCACAGTGGAATATATTCAATCTCATTTTCATTCCAATCCCACCCCACACCCCCAAATTAAAACATGGCCCAGTGTCACAGTTGAAAGTCTGGACAATCAAAACTCCCATGTTCATATGGTGTCACAATTTAGAGACAGAGAATCTTTGAGTCTGACCATTCCATAAACATGTAATAATTAACTTATCAATTTGTATAAAATATCTAAGTAGAATTAACATAGACATCTCTCTTAAAATATGTACTAATCATGAGGTTACATTCATTTTCACAACATTTATTCTTCCCCATAAATTCATGGGTATTTTCAAACCTCTATTAATTTCATAATTGGTTGGTTTTATACAATTTAAATATTCACTTATATAACAAAGATATTTTTCTAGAAATAATTATTCACCAATATTTAAGAGAATCCAAAAGTCTCATTTTGTACATTTTATCATTATTATTGTTAGCCTAAATCAATTCCCTAAAGGTTGAAAGCTTCTTCAATGAAGATCATGGATCTTAATCAGCCACACTGGTCCAGTGCTGGTTGGTAACACGATGTTTTTCAACTTTCTAGTCTAGGGCTGAGAGAGAGTGATTGGCCCAAAATCATCCAGCCAGTTTCCATGTGTAAGAGAGGACTAGAACCTGGGTCTTTCTACTCCTAGTCCACTACTTTAAACACTACACCACACTAGATCTCCATTTTGTACATATTTCAGTTGAAATATTATTACTGATTAGCAGCATACTAGATATGTCCAGATTGTTGTATAACCATAAAATTTATCATATTGTTAAATCCACAAAATTTGGTAAAGAGATTTAACAATAATTGATAAAACCCCCAAATATCATCTTTATGCCTAACAATATATTCAGTTCCAGCCACCTGTAACTATGAAAGTTACCAGACTGTCTAATAAGGCATGGCAAAGGAATGAAATTAAATTTAAAGGGAAATAAAGGACTTTGATGGGTTCCATGATACATCTTAATTGGTGGGGAAATAATCCCATTTGTAATAACTCAAGTAGAAGGGCTAAAATAATACATTTCAATCCAAGAAATAAAAGATAAAGAAAACATTCCAAAAATCTAATTGTATCATATCACAAGCTTTTTCTATGTCTAACGAAGTCAGTATAGCAGTTTCCAGGTTCTCAAACTAAAATGCTAAATTATCCACAAGTAATCTAAGATTATTAGAAGCTAGATATCTTTTCACAAAACCAGATTGTGCAGGACGTATTATTGATTGTAACACTTTCTACATCCTACACGCTTAAGTTGCAGTCAAACTGTTTGCATCTATATTTAACAAAGATACAAGCTTATCCAGTTTCAGAATCATTGTTACATAGGCTTCATAAAATGATAAGGAAGGACTGCATTTTCGAAAGATTAATTATCTAACACTAATAAAGCAAAATAGAGGCCAAACCTTATATTTTTTAAACTATTCTGTAGGGAACCTATTGGTTTCATAGAATTAATTGTATCTAATACTTTCTACACCCTTAAAGATATGGCTAAGTCTTTCAAATGAGCTAGAGAAATCC
Organism: Liasis olivaceus; assembly: GCA_030867105.1. Lineage (NCBI taxonomy): Eukaryota > Metazoa > Chordata > Lepidosauria > Squamata > Pythonidae > Liasis > Liasis olivaceus. Next base: position 70,799,447 of record CM061349.1, read on the forward strand.
TTGGAAGATCTATATAATTTTAAAAATTTTAATTCTGTTCATCTGGTGTTCTCACCTTGAAATGATATGATTGAAGATAGAAATCCAAAAATTGAAAATTGATTGCCCCTGAGTCATTTGAACTATATCTAAGGAATATTTGACTGTAGATATATATTACATAGTTTTGTTTTCCTCCTTGTTCCCTGTAAGTCTGCTTAATATGAATATTAATGAACGAATATTCTATTTCAGAAGCATTTAGTTGTTCAAGTTCCAACTTAGCGGACCCGAACATGTTACAAAGTTCCGAAGTGCACTAAATTTGTAAAAAAAACTTTCTCCTCCTAGACATCTCAATCTTGGATATTCTATGAAACAAAAGATGAAATGATTCAAAATATGAAGGGTTTATTTTTCTGTGCAAGTCCAGGACAAGGAGTTGCTGGCAGGTACAGAGGAGGATGTGAAATCTGAATCTAAAGCATTTTTGCCCACTTTTGATCTGAATAATGCACACCTCTACTGATCGATTAGAATGGATTGGAGAAGATTGCTCTATATGTTTGGGACTGTAATTATAGAACACCATTAATCAGGTCAGGTAAAGATGAAAGAACTTCAATTAATTAAATGTGTGAAGCTTGGGGGGCTTCGAGTGTTGCATATATCCTTCCTGTCTGGTTACTTTATGGTCTAATGTGTTCCATAATTTCAGAAAATGGGTTCATTGAATAACCAGGTTAAAGGTGTTGCATGAATGCAAGCAGTGGTTTGATAAGACTTTTAAGGGCCACAGGTTTATTTGAGCACAGAAACAAACCCAGAATAAATTAGTTGTGAAAACTCATCAAAACTTTTTATACTCCCTTTAATGCTCATTAACATCTTTGGCATAAATTGCTGAAAAGAACTAGCAGGTCCATAAGAGCCATATGGCTTTCAGCTGAATAAAGCAGAGGTCCCCAGGGATGTATGAAAATTGAACCTTTTTTTCATAGGACATGGCAAGCAGAATCTGCTAAGAATATATCTTAGTAAGCTCAAGGATAAATACATCTGCCAAGTCTCCCAGTAGCAAATTAACTAAAGGCCCAGAATACATGTCAGATTTAGAAACAGGGTTATATTTCTACAATCAAAACAAAATCTAGCATCCTAATTCAGCTTGGGCACTAATAAAACCTGACATTGCAAAGGACTGTGGGATTGCATAATTATCCCTAATTGGAACATTGCTTCAACTTTTTGATCCATCACCTCCCACAACGACTGACCGTTGCTTCTTTGCAAGCCCTTGGCCATATTTTTCCTCCTGCTCTCCTCTTGACACTTCAGTCATCTTCCTGACTATTTTGAAGAAGGATATTCCTTCCAGTTCATAAGTAAATGAACACAATAAATATATGTAACTTCTTTAATTTATATAGTCAGCTAATTCTAACATCAGCAATATGAATCAATCAGCTTCCCCAGAGCAGGACTCAGCAGTGTATCTCAGTTCCTCACCTTTGCATGGCTTAACTAAGCTGCTAGGCTTGGACACAGCTATAGTCTCTCTGTCACATGATCTGGCTTAGCTAGATAAGAACATTAATTGCAAATTATACTGAAGCCTTATTAAACAGCTAATTGCCCTCTATCAGTGTGAGAGTGCAAATCCCTTTTATGCCCACTGCAGTTTAAAGCTATTGCTTCTTCTTAGTGTCCTTTCTATGGCAGTTGCAGCCTCCCCTGCCTTTTACATACCCCCTAACTGAGAATATCAAGATGCCAAACAACTGTTATGGGCATGTTATGGTTGCAGCTGTTTCTTTTGGGTTCATTTGCTGCAGATGTGCTGTGAAATACTGTTCCTGTGACATGAATCCACTATTCCAGTCATATGGCTATCCTTACCTGATTGTTGGGGGATAACATCCTAATGGATAATGCCTATGCCCACCATTAATGTGATCCAGAGAGCTTAACTGATTCTTTGAACAAAATTATCAGATAAGAAAGGTACAGGAAAAAGCCTATATTAACCTACTTACAGGGAGTTTCAACTTTAGCAATTGAGCTTCCTACTTTATCTTAACTTTGAGATTACTAGCGTCATACCCTTGTGTAATTGACCAAACTGCCACTTCTCTTTGGCTCACAACAGATAAAAACTTGTTGGTCCTTTGCAGTCAGCCTGCTTGATAGGGTCAAGGGGATAGCATATCGTATGAACAGGTAACCCCAGTTAGGAAGGGATTAAGGAGAGAGAGTTTCAAACTGAAACAACCCTGGGGTTGAAATTAACTCTTCCTAAGAAGTCATGCTTTACAAACAGGCAGAAGAAAATTAATGAATCTAGCTTCCAAAGTCCTAAAAAAAGTCCCTGGAAAAATGGCCATTACATTTGTGTTCTTTTTACTTTTGATCCCTGGATAAAGACATTCCTGATTTTGATGATTCATGCACAGGTAACCTCAATGATGCCTTACTGTTACCCCTTCTTCTCTTGAAAATGGTCCAAAAATTGCAGCTGGGCCAAAATGCAGCAGCATAGATTTGGGTATCTCATGATAGAAAGGGTGTTGATATGAATATTTGGCATTTATCTTCTCATAAATTAAAAATCAACAACCATTATTTGCTTTCAAGCTTTCAGAGCAGTCATCCCCAACCATATTATCCTCCAGATGTATAGACATCCATTTCCAGAATTCTCAGCAATGCAGAGTGTCCAGATTAGGGGAAAACTGTTCCTGAGTATTTAGTGCAACCTTATCCAACTTCTGTACCTGATTTGCATGTTTGCAAAGTCCTCCCACATACCAACTAAGAATGTAACGTTGTTCAGACTTGGCTTAAATAGCAACCACTTTTCTCCCCTTGCTTACTGTCATTTTTCTACTTCTTTAATCATTTTTTCCTGGGAAAAAAAGTGCTTTGAAACTATAAACTTTCAGTTGGCCAGATGAATATATTTCTTTCATATGGATTTGGGATTTTTTTTTCCTCTCCATCACAGTCAAAATGGCTGTTTTTGCTGTTTTAAAATATGCATTATCAATATATATTCTGCTCCCAAAGATCTCAGCACCTGTTTCTGTAGGGCTGTAGTATCTAGTTGCAAACCACTCATGGTAGTGTCGGTTTTGGTGCTTGTAAATGCACACACACATGCATCCTAGAACTATAGTGGGAAAAGTAAAACAAATGGGATAGATCAGAATAGCGTATCTGTAATGGAATGTGAGAATGACTTTGGAAGATGGAGGGAAGAGATGCTGCCTAGGGAACAATCTGATAAAAGGGGGAGGAGCCCCCAACTGAGTAATGGACAAAGAAAGAAATTTAGAAAGAACCAGCCCGAATTGATCAGGCAGTAAATAGGGAGGGCAGGAGATCTGTACTTTCAGACTTGCAAGATTCTGTTAATATAGCCTTACAATAAAGTAGAAGTAACTCGTCTGGTTGTGCTTCCTGTCTGGTTTACCTGGGAGGGCTGACAACCTTGCAAGTCTCATACTCTCTTCCAATGAGAGGAATTTCAAGAATGGCCTCTGATCTTCTAGGAACCCCACTACCCGCTGAATATGTGGCAGCTGCGTTGTTGCAGCACCAGCAGCAAGTAGATGCACAGATGACCAATTTACAGAATGCCATGATACAACTGACACAACAACTGAGGCAGAATTTGCCTCAACCCGCAGCACCGCAACAAGGAGCGGCCCAGCCAGTGCTTCTGCATTCCCACTGGAGCTTGTCAAAGAAGTTTGGAAGGGACCAGGATCAATTCTGGACATCACTCAGTGTGAAATGTTTATGGCAGGCAGGCTGGTGGACTTTCCCCATGGAATGCACCAAAGTGACTTTTGTGCTTAGCTTGCTGAAGGAAGCAGCAGCTACGTGGGCAATACCGTTCATTAACGGGAATGACCCGGTGCTGGACAACTATCAAGACTTCATGAATAAACTCAAAGGACACTTTGGGGATCCCATACAGAGAATCACAGCTAGTCAAAAGATCGGGAAGCTCAAGCAGGGAGAGAGAAAAGTAAGGGCATATATTTTGGACTTTGCTGGCAATGTAGGGTGGAACAACTTAGCCCTGATTGACCAGTTCGGGGAAGGGCTGGCTGATGACCTAAGAGATGAGCTGGTGAGACAAGGCATCCCAAGTACCCTGGAGGAGCTATATCAGCATTGTGTAATTATAGATGCCTGACTGGAAGAGTTGAGGCAGGGAAGGAACAGGAAGGAGATGTAATGGAATGTGAGAATGATCCTGGAAGACGGAGGGGGGGAGGGAAGAGATGCTGCTTAGGGAATGATTTTATAAAAGGGGAGGAGCCCCCAACTGAGTAACAGACAGAGAAAGAAACTTAGAAAGGACCCGCCCTAACTGATCAGGCAGTAAATAGGGATGGTGAGAGACTTGTACTTTCAGACTTGCAAGATTCTGTTAATGTAGCCTATCAGTAAAGTCGAAGTAGCTCATCCAGTCGTGTTTCCTGTCTGGTTTACCTGGGAGGGCTGACAATATCCCTCCCTCCCACAAAGGAAAAAAATACAAATAAGTGAAGAGTTTGCCATACATCTACAGCACTGATCATCAATGCATCAAACTAAAACAAGATTTTTGTTTCAGTTACAGTACAGGTATGCCACAAATTTATCCTTTTGTGCTGTTTAATTTAAAATAATTTCTCCTGGAAAACTGCCAGCCAGAAATATTAGTCTTCTGTTGTCTGAGCCAAAACATATTTTGAGTCTTCAACTTTTCCCCATATCACCTGTATTCTGCTCCCATTGCCTCTTAGACTATTTTCTTTTAGCCTATATTGTAGGAGGAGAGTTGTGTTAGACTGTGGTACCCAAAAATCAGGAGTCTGGTAGCACCTTTTCCAACTACCAAATTTTATTAAAAAGCATAAGCTTTTGTGAGCTGCAGCTCGCTTCATCTGATGCATAAAGTGGCTAGACTGATGTAGGATTTAAATTGGGATGAGGTGGGGGCGGGCAATGGAGGAGAAGACAGGTTGATTGTACAGATGCAGGTTACATATAAGAGAGATTACAAGTACCTTATTAATTAATAATTTAAATCTGTTAAAAAGCCATTGTGTTTGTTGAAACCTTTTGAGAGAGCCTGAAACCTTTTGAGGTATGTGAGGTCAGCACTCTCTCATTCAATTCTGCTGTTAAAGACTTGTTTTTTTCCAAAATGATCGCTTTTGAGATCAGCACTAGAGAATTCTGGGAGGTTGAAATGCTCAGATATTATTTTGCCCTTGTTTTGAGTCCTGATGTCAAATTTGTATCCATTACTATAATTCTTTTGCTGGAAGGAAAGAGAAGAAGAGGACAACCAGCAGCAAGGTGGATGGACTCAATTACAGTGGCAATGGGTACATTGTTGGGAGATTGTCATGGAGAAAATTTATCTGTGTGATTGCTAAGTGTTGACAATGACTTGATGGCACATAATCAAATTCTGTTGCACAAAGTTTGTCCCACTTGTCCTACTCAGAATACAGAGGACACTGCTTGCAGATGATAGCATATATCACATTAGAGAAAGAGCATGTGAGGGTGCCTTAAATCTTGTGTGTAACATTGGTGTAGATGGTAGGGCAAAGTAGTTATCTGGGTAAAGTTTGTTGCAGGGTATAGTCCTCATGTTAGCATCACTGTTGTGATGCTTGTGATCTGTTTCAAGTTAGGTGACTGTATGCAAGTATAGGCGTGCCACCCAGTGCTTGAGAAAGTGCAGTGTCATCCTTTCTTAGCCTGCATCTCACTCAGGACACTTTATCCCATCTAGCATAGATTGCCCCATGGATAGTATGGCTGTGATCAATTCACATCACAGCCTCTTAGATCCTAAATCCTCTGAAGATTAGGTAGGCCTCAGAGCAACCTGATCTTAGGAGATCTCAAAATGCTCTTCTTGTACCAGACATCTTGGAAATCCTTCATTATAGACATGTGATCATCAGGACCAGCAGCTGTTGGTACCAACTAAGCCGGAAGCTCTTTTTTACTTCTTCATTCTGTATATTTTCTAGTAATCTACCCATCATTTCATCCTCTCATCTCATATCTATCACAAGTGACAAGATCTACATCAGAACTCCCAATATAGCTGTAAATTAAAATCTCCAGACTGAACTTGTATAAACAATAAACATACTGTGAACTATAAGAAAATATCATGGAATGATGTGAATTAATGTTGTCTGAATAGTACAGATAAATAATAGAGATTTCATATCTACATTCTCACGAGGTCAGAACAACCTGTCTTAGGTTTTCTCACCACCTTGATAAAGTTAACTTAAAAAAAAAATCTTTTCCAATGTGCTAAAATATAGCTCTTAAAACTGAACCCACAGTACTCCAAATGAGCTTTTAGTAGAGTAAGATTGCTGAATGAACCAGTACCTCCAATTCTTAAAATACTTTCAAATATAACATATATAATGGAAGGCTACTGTTTAGTATACTATTCATTTTATATGTTTTGATTTTTTATTTATCACTGCTTGCATTTTGTTAAAGTATCTTTACCACCATGTTATCTGAAAAATACTAGCAGCAGTACATACGGACAATATTTCACAGCATCATGTCCTAGGATTGATTCTGTAATGTTTTTCATTGAATCATCATCCAGATTTCCTGGTGCAGTCATATGTTCAGTCTGAGCTACCAACAAAAATCTGCATGACTCATGAAAGCTGGGATGATGGCAAATCAGCTGATATAAACTTCAAATGTGAATTACTAAGCCCTCAAGAAGGCAACATGTGTTGATTATCCTCTGTGTCATTTGGAGTTCCAAACCCTGGAAAGGCCAGTTAAGTGGGAAAAGCCCTGCACACTTGCCCTGCCGGATTGTACAATGCAATTCTGAGAAGTTACTGATGCAGTGTAGACATTATTCCCAGTGCAAATAGCAGCTTGGAAGGTAATGGGATTATGCCAGGAAAATGGTGAATGAAGGTTAATTTATATACTGCCTTTCAAATACAGCATCACAGTGCTTCCTAATACAATTAGACATAGATAAAATAAACTAAAAAAGCCTTTTCAATAGAGCTCTCCTTCCCCATCTTCTGCAGTCCTAGCATAACTCAGATGCTCCCCAGACCTGCATACGTGTTAACTGAATTCATGCAAATATTCTCATGGCGTGATTAAAAAAAAATGGACCCCTTTTTATCTCTGAAGCATCACTGAGCTGCTATTTTTTCTATATGTAGTGGCTGCCTGGTAGGTGTACGTGGTATGTATGTTGTTGTACACCACTCAGAGTTGTTGGGAGTTGGGTGGCCTATGAGTTTAATAAGCAAGCAAGAAAGCAATTTATTATGAATGAATATAGCATGGTATCTGCTCTATATCTAAAGCAGTCCAGTGCAACATATCAATGCATCATGGCCTAATTGCAGAAGATCTGAAAGGTCATGCCTGTTTTAACTTTTTTATCTGTAGTGTAATGCCGAAGCTACAGGATACGTAAGTGGGAGAACATACTATAGTTTCAATTTTTTTCAGGCTTATAACTGGATGTGCAGTTGTGCAGGAATGCAAGTGAAAAATAGACTCTCTTCCTTACCATAGATTTCCTATCCGCAGCATCCTTCTCTGACCCCACCTCAGTTAAAGGGGGGCGGGGAATGTTACAGAACAAGTTATGTAACTTTAAAACAACTTCCCCTAGTAAGAAATAATGCTGTTGGATTGGAATACACATAACTCAGTATCACATAGAAAACACAATCATTGAAAAAAATGATATTGGTCTGAAGAAAAAAAAATACTAAGGGAGATAAAGCATGAGAATAATAGATTGGTGACTATACCAAGGGCTGCATGAATGAGCCAGATGTCACAGAAACCAGGAAAAAATAAGAATTCAGATTGTTCCCTTATCTCATTTGTTCCTTGGGGACCCTCTGACTCCAGAATCTGTCTTATGTTATTCTTGTAACTGTGCTTTCTGTTGCAGGAGAATCAGCCACAAAGATACTCCTTTATCTCATACTGCACCTCCTTGTACTTACATTACCTATCAGAAGAGTAGAAGCACCGTAAAAGAAAACTCAGACCTAACTGAGCACTACTGCAATTGTTATGCAAAGTAACCTACCGATTTATTTCTTCCAATGCAGCTTGGAAATGGTCTCACAAAAGGAACATATAGGATGCAAAGCAGTACAAACATGGAAAGCTCTGGTGTAAAACTATTTTAGCCAAAAGCAGTGAAATAATGAACAGGCCAATTCAATATGGCAAAAGAAATACACACAAAATAAACTCTGTATAAATATCAGACACCCATTATGCATACTTCTCAGGTTCAGCCCAAGAACAACAACGAGGCAATCCAGTACAGTTCAGTTTATTAGCTTGCACCTAATGGACAGAATCTTGCCAGACTAAACCCATGCTAAAGCAACTAGTGGATATACCCCATGAGACTCTAGGGAGGGGCCAGCTTCATCCTCTTCGTCTTCCCACACTCTTGTTGCGGGCTGAGGAGGCACTTGCCCTGGAATGACTCTCCCTCCTCCTGACAACCTTGAAGTTCCATTCCGGAATCCTCCCTGCTCATGCCATCCATTACAACAATCCATATAATTTAAAACTATAGAGTTTGCATGCACTGAACATTCAGTCCATATTTATAGGATATGATTTCAAGAGAGTCATGGTCTTCCTTGGGTAGTCCATCCTAATTTTTCAAACATTCATCTTTTGGCACCTGCTCCCAGAAAGATATGCTGCTCTTTATGCTATTTCTCCTTTTCTTGAGGGCGTCTTTGTCACATAGTGTGTGAATGCAGACAATGAGGGATTCGATAGTAAATATGGTGACATCATATGACTGTGAACAATTTCAATGGATGTGCCAGTAGACCAGACCAATGAGGAAGAATAGTGTGCAGATGCTGCATTGCATGTCCTGTACATGAACAATGGTTAAAATGAGGATGTAGGCAGGACAGCCCCTGCAGGACAACCCCATCCCCTAAAGGGGAAAAGGATAGGAGGAGGACTCAAACCACACTTCCAATAACATACTGCATTTCTGTTCATGGCTGACATAAAAGTGTAGGAAGTCAGAAGTGTGATCGTAGGACTTGGATGGGCTCTCAGTTTCTACTCCTGATTTCAGACCAGAGTTGGCTTCTCAAATTTTGACTTTTGCATTATTTCAGTGAGTCCTGGCTCATGCTTCCTGCATGCCTTTGCTCCTGACAGTAACTATTCTCTGATTCTTCCCATGACAGCCACCATTGTGCACATGGCTCACCTTAACTTCCTTCATGGAAAGGATGGAGCACAAATGTAGGAAATCAAGTAACAAAGCTCTAGAAAATTCTGCTTTAAAGAACTTGGGTACTGGCAAACCATGTTGGGGATGGGGGTGAGGGAAGGCCTCAGTTGAAATGCCAATTTAAATTTCAAGTCCTACATAACCACCTAGGTAATGTGTGGCAAGTGAACTCTCTAGCATAATACCAGCTGTACCTTTCAAGTGTTACACAGAATTATTCTATAGGCTCATTCAAAATATGTACTACTCTTAAATTATACCAGAAAGTCAATGAAGATTAGATTTAGTAGTGATAGGTAAGATTTCTGAATACATTTTCATCAGTTATAGAGTCAATCTTAACTAAACCAATGCAAATTCCTCTTAGGAAAGAGGGTCCAGCCTCTGATCATCTCGATACCCCTTTCTTACACAGCAATGCACTCTGGATACAGCTGCTATTTAAGATGGTTCAGGAGCTTCTGCTAGTTCAGAAGGCAGCTGCTTGGTTATTGCCATGAAGTAGGGAGGGCCATCAAAGTGACAGGAATATATAATCATAATTCTCTCCATACATCAAAAACATCTCAGAAACAACCAACAGACTATTACAACCACACGGCATCTCTGTAGCACATAAACCAACTAAAGCCCTCCAAAACATCTTAAGTAAACCAAAAGACCCAGTAGCCCAAGAAGAAAAAACAGGAATCATCTACAACACACAATGTAAGGACTGTAACAGCCACTACATAGGACAGACAGGCAGAAGACTAGCAGAGTGCATCCATGAACACCAGGTAGCAGTCAGAAGACACAATGAAAACTTAATCTCACAACACATGGACAGACTCAACCATGGTTTCAACTGGGAAACTGAACACCCTAGACCAAGCTAAATCCAAAAATGCTAGGGAATTCCTGGAAGCTTGGCATTCAGACAAATCAGCCATCAATAGACACATAGAGTTAAACCATATTTACACACCATTCAAAAGAGACAACAAAAAAGCTAAGAAGGAAACAAGACTACCAGAACACATCCTCTCCAGCAGCCTACACTCAGATAAGCAGGGATTAACACCAGACAAACAATCAAGCAGAAAACAATACCTTAATCAAGGAACTATCAAGGAGAAAACCACATCCCCACCAACACTGGCAGGGTAAGCAACTGTATATAAACAGGGAGCAAACCCCACACTCACTATCACTGATGATGTTACCTGGTTGGGTAATGAAACTTTTGCAAGCAAACAACCAAGCTCAGAGAGTACCAAGGACTCCACTGTTGGACCCTGAGCTACAGATATTCTCTTTTATTGGAATCATAATTCTCTACCAGCAACAGTGGCTGCTAGTGCATTTCCAGGTCCAGTTTAAAATGCTGGTGGTACTTTTCAAATCTCAAAAGTTTTGAATGGACCAGATAACTGGAAGAACCAACTGCAGTCACACCAGCCTGAGCCGTAAGATACATCACAAAGGCACTATTCATATAAGCCTGCTGTGAAGCTTCCTGAAACTGGTGCACCTAAGAGACAAGCTTTCATTGTGATCCTATTTTTCTCTCTTCCTTCAACATGTATCTTTGGTCTCCTCTTCAGTTATTAATTGTACTGGAGCAGGTTTTTAAAGTGCTGTCGCTACTTGCTATTTAATTTAATACAAAGTTTTATCTTGTTTGCTTGTCTGGGTTGAGTTGTTTTAGGCGCTACCCCGGAAGGAGCAGGCTGATCCTCCCAGATTCATGGTATTGCTGGATAGGCAAGTGGAGACTGTGGTTACTGCCTTAGTCCAGATTTGGCTGTGGCATCCATTGAGGCCTTACCTGGGGAAGTTCTTGTAATGGTAACTCCTGCTCTCATCACCATTTGCCTGGACTCCTGCAGTGCACACTCTGCATGGGGCTGTCTCTGAAGACTGCTGAGAAACAGCAGTTGGTACACTATGCAAAGGTCTGGTTGCTAGTGGGTGTGCACTGCCATGAGCATATTAGATTAGCATTGCCAGCCCTGTGTTGGCTCCCCACAGGTTTCTGGACACATTCAAAGTGCTATTTTTAACACATAAAGCCCTATATGTCTTGGGATCTAGATACTTGTAGGACCCCTTCTTCAAGTAGAATCCAATTGAAAAATGTTTGGGGATCCCCACTTTTGTAAGGTGATGTGGCCAGAGGCCAAGAGATGCTGTTTTCAGTGATGGCACCTTCCATGGAACAGCCTCACCAGGAAGTAAGACTAATGTCCTGCAAGTGTGTTAAAACTGAACTCTTCTGGATATAGTCTGGGGATTAACTGGGATGCTACTATCTTATTTTACATTTTCTTTCCTTATTGATCCATTTTTATTATAATGCTATGATTTTTAATTTTTTAAACTGTGGATGTTCTGCTATTTTATATTTGATTTTTTTTTTTTTTTTACTGTTTTGGTTACCGGGAATCTTGGATTAATATACGAATATAATGAATGAATGAATGAATGAATGAATGAATGAATGAATAAATAAATAAATAAATAAATAAATGTCATATTGATTTTTTTTTTTTAATTGAATAGTTTCCTAGTGGAAGTTTAATCCATCCTTTTTGCCTATAGAAATGAGTGAAATGTCGGAAATAAATTATATAAAAGGTTAGTCCTGTTAGCATAACTCTCTAAACCTTGAACAGAACAGGACCAAATAAGGAAAACAGGCAAAGGATAAATCAGCTTTGAAAATGGGCTGGATCAAACCACAGGCTGCAAAGAAAAAGCATTCAGGAAAAAAAAGGGAAGAAACTTGGAATGTTGCCAACTGCTCCATTTTAAGCCCCCTACTGCTTCCCTCTTGATCAAATCACCCAGAGCAGAGTTTATGCAGCCCATCCTGTACTTCCCACTGGACACATATGAACAAAAATGGACAGATGCAACACAAGGAGAGAGAGAGAGAGAGAGAGAGAGAGAGCAGAAACACACACACACACACACACACACACACAGGCAACATGTATACACTTGCCCTGATCAGACTTCAAAAACACATACAGGCATATACAAGAGGCGATACATACAGACTTGCATTCACATACACACACATGCGCACACATTAAATGCAACATATTACTTTGTGATACAGAAGAAAATAGATTATTTCTATTTTTAAATTAATTTTATTTGTTAAAATGGTGAAATAGAAGGAGGAGAAGGAGAAGGGGAAGGGGAAGGAGGAGTGTCTACCCTAAATAGTGATTCTACAGTGAAGAAAAAAGAAAAGCCTAAATACAGTGGTACCTCGAGTTACGAACTTAATCTGTTCCGTGACTCTGATCGCAACTCGAGTTGGTCGCAACGCGAGGTAAATTTTCCCATAAGGCTCAATGTAAATACGGTTAATCCGTTCCACCCTCCGAATTTGGTCACACTACGAGGCAAATTTCCCCATAAGGTTCAATGTAAATACGGCTAATCCGCCCTCCAAATTTGGTCGCACCACGAGGCAAATTTTCCCATAAGGTTCAATGTAAAGCCTTATTCTTGCCAAGCCTGCTCTGCATTTTCTTTGGAGCCATGCTGACAAGCACACCAAAAACCTTCCAAATGCCACAAAACACACCACAAGCCTCACCAAACATCTCCTTGCTACCGTGATCTCGCCCACAGGAAGCCGCGACCACGTGGCAGCAGGGCAAATGGCCGCGGATCCGGTTCATAGCTCGAGGCGGAGTTCGCATGTCGAGGTAAATTTTTGCGGCCGGAGCTGGTCGTATCTCGAAAAATTCGTAAGGAGGGGCGTTCGTAACCCGAGGTACCATTGTATGTTGAAGTAATTAAATGAATTAAAAGTAACAAAAGTATCCGTATTTGATAGAATTTACAAGTATAAATGAGCCATTTGAGGTAGTGGTTAAGTTACCAGGTGTGGGAGTGTGGAGCAGGGGTGTGAAACATGGACTCTCATCCCCAGAGGAGCGGACAAGAGATAAGAGAATGAGACTGGCCCCTCCCTGAGGAATGCTAAGGATGTTTGTAGTGTGACCCTGGGAACTGCTCTCAGTCTGAGAAGATTCTGTGAATGGAGTGAAGCCAATTAAACCTTGCTGGATTGAATCTGTATAGTCTCCTGGAGTTTCCTGGGCTAAACCTTACATCAGGCTAGAAACTGGGAGACCATGAGTTCTAGTCCTGCCTTAGGCACAAAGCCAGCTGGGTGACCTTGGGCCAGTCACTCTCATTCAGCCCTGGGAAGGAGGCAGTGGCAACCCCCTTCCAAAAATCTTGCCAAGAAGACTGCAGGGACTAGTCCTGGCAGTCGCCAGGAGTCAAGATTGACTCGAAGGCACCCCCCCCCCAAAAGTACAAATACCGGTATCAATCCAATTATTAAGCCTATCATTTAGAATCTGGATCATATAGCAACATATTATGTCATCTTCTCAAGTTTAGAGCACAAAGACTTTTCAAAGATTAATAACAAACTGGACCTAATCCTTAAAACTAGGAGAGTGATTTTCTTTCCAATTAGATTGAATTATCCTCTTTGTCATACCCTAGGATCAGTAATACTAAAGTTCTTCAAAAGATGACATATTTCATGTTTTAGAAATATAACAACATTACACTGAGATCCTATAATATTTCTTCCCAAAATCATATTAACATATGCATTGATTTAAAGTAAAACAAAGCTATAACAGAAGCGGACCAAATCATGTGAGTTAAAGAACTTTCACATTCCTTATATCACCAACAGAAGATATCTAATGCTATCCCTTTTAAAACATTCCTTGAGCAATCTGATAGACCCAAAATATTATTTTCTGATTAATTTCATTTTTAAGTCATAAGAAGTGTATTTCACATTTAACACCTAGACCAATGGATTTTTCAAAAGTAAATAGTCCAATTTTTCCTTTCACAAATCAAATATATAACTGATACAGATGTTTCATATAGCCACTGCTAATTAAGGGGTTGGAAAGAATTCAAGAAAACATGCTCTGCATGCTCTCCCTGCCTTATTTTATTTTTTATTATTGAACTGGCTTTTATCCTATAATTGTCCTTATATTGTTTTAAATACATTAGAGATGTCACAGGGCGGTCATTTGAAGAGCATGATATCTAAGACTTAGCCCCCTGTAATTTAACTTCCACCCCAACATATCTGCCATAATCATCAGTCAATATAAGTTTTGGATATAGCTGAGAATTTATATACAAAACAACTCATTTTCTTTTTTTCATTCTTGCTGAAATAAATTCTTCACCCAAATTTTTGTGACTCAAATATTTTATATCCTTTTTCCTAATATGTGCTTCTTGTATGCAAATCACAACTTGTGTTAACTTATTCAAATAATGATTTTTTCCCCTCTTTTGAGGAGCATTTGCTCCATTTATATTCCATATTAAGCATTTATAATCCATAGCTATGCCACGCTTTTAGAAAAATCAATACCTGTAGCCCTCAATGTGGTAACATCTTCACTGTCCTGTTGTATCTGTTGTGGCATTTGTTAGTCACATCTGTCATTGTCACTTCTATTTGCATTTCCTCCAATTCTTCTTTGAATTTTTCCAGAAAGTCTCTTGTTTTCTACACAGAGTTCAGTCTGAATCTCTGGTATTTAAAAATCACACCTTCTAACTTATCCTATTTAAATAGAATCTTTTTCTATTTGAGTTTGGCAGAAAAAAAATACTCTTTTCCCTTGCGCAGTATTCTAATTGGAATTTCCTTAAGTACAATTACATCTGTATTATCAGTCCTCAATCTAGTATTAAAATGCTGCTGCAGAACTTGAGCTCTAGTCTTTTTCCTGACAAAGTGCATAAAGACATCCCTTGGAACATTTTGTAATTTTGCAAATTGTGTATTGATCCTATAAACTTTATCAATCTCTGCCTCTGTGTCATATTTATCCCAATCCAAAAACTTAGACAGGGACTTAACAATCTTTTCTCTGATATCTTCTCCATGGTCTTCTGGAATTGCTCTAAATCTTAAAATTCTTTTTCTGTCAGTCCCAGCAATGCCAAATTATTCAAATCTTTCTCCATCTCTCTGTTTATAACTTCTGTCTTACTTTCCAGAACTTCCTCTTTGTCATTAATTTGTTTTATATCTTCAGCCAATTGTCCTACAGATTGTTCAATCTTCTTAACTTCTTTCATATCCTTTTTTATCCTTGCAAATCCTTCTTCCATTTCCTTTTTAAAAGCATCTAAACTATTGGCAACTGTTTCAGTCATTCTCTTGTGAAATTCCTTAAACATTTTCTGCAATAAATCTGGCATGATGCCCTTATCTGTAAATTGTTCTAGTGAACCTCTCCTTCCTTCTCCTATTTTTACTGCTTTTTTTGTGGTTGCCATTGTAATATTTATGGCAACCACAAGTATGTCAATTACTAGGTTGAAAGTAAAAGGCAAGCTTCTCCTTTTTTCTTTTCCTATTTTTCTTTTCTCTGTCTTTAACACTTTAGTCCCAGTTAGCTCTCCATAGCTACAGTCACACAGTCTAGCTCATATTGCCCTTATCTTCTTATTTTGTAAAATCCACCAATTATCTACTTTCCTTAATAATAAGCAATCAACATTCCTATGAAGGCCTGGTCTGTTTGTCTAGTTAATTTTACTATTTTCAAAGATACTTTCATCAAAGAAAAAAAAATATTCTTCTGTTTTCTGAAAATTAGTATCCCCTTCATCTGTTTAAAACTTTCTTAAATCACAATCTTGTTAAGCTTTTTGCTTGTAAGTCAAAATCCTTTAAGATCATTTTCCCCCCTCTTAATTCCAAAAAGAAAGTGACTCCCTGAGTGTTTTTATCTTTCCTGCTGATCAGAAGATCTCTCTTAAGTTGTAATTTAATTGTATCTGAAAGTGTTTAAGAAAGTGTGGCTTTTGCAGGTCAAGTGTCCATAAAGGCTGCACAGAAGTTTTGAGTGTGATAGTAATCCCTCAGTTCCCAAGCCTCCTAAGCCATGATTGGCTGCAAGAAACTCAATTCCTGCAGTCTCCTCATGAGGACCAGCTATCCAGAGTGTGTGGGTGATCTCTCAATCTGTCCTCTGGAGAGAATCTCATCAGCCAGAACATGCCTCCTGGCCACTGATCTTCACTGCTGTGCTGTCCCCACTAGCAGAAATGTTTGCAAGGATGTCTAACCCGCCATAGGTCCTCACCCAGAAGAGTCGGAGTTAAAAGGTCATGATCTGAGGTTTGGATGGCATGGATATTTATGGTACGATAAAGTTAAAATTAATACAGATTTTAGAAACCATTTTGTTAGACATGCCATATTGAGTAGACATAAACCCAGGCTGTGCCTTGAAAACACTTCTATGGATCTCAGCACAAGAAACATTTTATAGAAGAGAAACAACAGGCAAAGACAAATGGTTAATGTACCAGGAATTATTGGAGGATCACCAAGGGGAATATAAAATTAAATCAAGAGAGCAACTAATGGCAGAAGGATATAGTTGTCAATGGCTTCCCCATTTACAGTTATCAGACATATTTAAAATGGATAAAAAGTCTTATGGTATGGAGCAGAGTAAGACAGAATTTGAAGTGCAACTATGTACCGATGATGAACATGTAATAGCTAAAATGTATAAACTTTTGTTGAAATTTGAAATGGAAGAAGAACAGGTTAAAGAATGTATGATAAAAGTGGGCTAAGAATTTTGGTTATAATATACAGATGGATCAATGGGTAAATATCTGGTCAAAAGAGTTGAAGTTTACATTATGTTATGATCTTAAAGAGAATTTTTATAAAATGATGTATTGTTGGTACATGATGCCAGAGAAATTATTTAGAATGTATAAAGGCATTCCAAATGTATGTTGGAAATATGAACAACATGAAGGGACATTATATCATGCTTGGTGGACATGTAAAAAAGCTTAAAAAATTGGATTCAAATGCAGACATTGATACAGAGGATTTTAAAGATTAATATTTAATTGAAGCCAGAACTCTTCCTTTTAAGACTGATGGATACACAGTTAGAAAAGAGCCTTGGAAATTATTTCTATATGTGATTACTGTGACAAGATTATTATGCACAAAGATGGAAAGATTTGGCATTACCTACCATGGAGGAAGGGTTGGTAAAATTGACAGAACTTGCTGGGATGGCCAAACTGATGTATTTGATCAGAGAAAGGTCATTATTGACATTCATCAATGACTGGAAACCCCTTACAGACTTTTTGCGTAAAGAAGAAAATGATTTTGTGACTTATGGTTTTGATGATTAGAAAGAATAGGTTATAGAAAGAAGGGTATCATGATGTAATCTTAGAGAGAGAGGTTTGATTAGAATTGTATGTGTAACTGCTGAGAGGAAGATCAGAAGCCACTTCTTTATATAATTTTTTCCCTGTTTTCTGTTTTTTTAATTTTCTTTTAATTTTCTTTTTTTCTTTTTCACATTTACTATATTTTTTCTTTGAATGTATTTGTTATTATATATGTAAAATCTTTTAATAAAACTATTTTTTTAAAAAAGAGCGTGATATCTTTCTCCTTACTATTGCAGTCATTATTGTATTTGTTTAACTATAAACCAGCAGATGAAGGATTTATACAGATAGCTGATACTCACTTATAACTTGGTTCCTCATGAAGAAGTTGTAGAAACCAGGCCAGCTTCCAGCTGCCATCAACCACGATTGTCTTCATAAAGTTTCTAGATTTCTGTCAGATATTTGACAGCACGTCAGAATAAGCAAGGCTTTCTATCTGGCAAATTGTATCATACAAAAAAGTAATTTTGTAGATAAATATGTGTTTATATATTACAGTTCTTATATATAAGAACTGAAGAGGGGCAGTTCTAGGGTAGATTGTGGTTTAAGAAGTACAGAGATGTGATTTAGTATAAGATTAACAGCACATGTTTTTTAAAGATTCCCAAGAGAAACACACTCAAGATTGCTAAAATCACTTATATATAAAAGTACTGATTTTTATAAACAAAATCCTTCCAACACTGTGTATTATAATGTAACTTAGTAAAAAATGAAGCCATTCTTGAGCCTTTTCCATTACTGTAGCTATTGTCTCTGATTCAATTCACATAGGCCCGTGACAGAATGGAGTAGGTCAGTGTTGTCCAAACTTGGCCACTTTAAGATGAGTGGACTTTGACTCCCAGAATTCCCCAGCCAGCATGGCTGGCTGGGGAATTCTGGGAGTCGAAGTCCACTCATCTTAAAGTGGCCAAGTTTGGATAACACTGGAGTAGGTAAACACTATCGGCCATCCTGTCATGTGACAGTCCAGGCATGCAAATTATAATTGTGTCTGATAATCTGGGGAAAGAGCTGGGTGAAGAACCAGATAAGGGACTTTACAAATCAAAAATCTCTTTTGGAGGAAGAAGATTGTAATAGACTAAGAAGCTGGGAGGAGGGTTTAGAGTTGGGTTGAGAAAGAAGGAAAATTAGTGAAAGAAGGAAAAATGACTAGCAAGCAAAGATGGAATTATGCAGTTTCGGTTTGTTGAGCAGATGCAGGTTCCCAGAAAACTCAAGGCCACCAAAGAGGAATTGCAATGCAAGGACAATACAGCAGGAACTATCTATCCCATACAGATATCCAGAGGGAGAAGAGGAATTGAATTGGAAACATCAGACAGAGAATCCAAGTGTTGTTAACCATGAGAGATGGCCAGTTACATTTAACTTGAGCCCTTGATTAACTCTTTAGGAATTTAGTAGCAACTACATTTTAGACTAGGCAAACTGTTTTGTTTTTTTTTTAGCAAAAGCAGTACTAGAACAAGCAGAGAGAGAATTAATGTCTAAACTGTACAGCAGTTAGGTGATAAAGTAATTTATTACATCTCAACCTCCTCTGGAAGGAAGAACTGAATGTTTGCTTGAATGCATTAGATCAGTGTTCTTCAAACTTGGTATCTTTAAGATGTGTGGACCAACTCCCAGAATTCCCTGGTTGGCTGGGGAATTCTGGGAGCTGAAGTTCACTCATCTTAAAAACACTGCATTATCTGAATTCTGGAAAAGTCATTCAGAGAAACTAATGCTTTTCTAGTCTTGTTATGCTAGGAATAAAAAAAAAAAGGAATGTTTCACAATAAAGTCCTTGTGTTCTGTATTTTGTCTCATTAGTCCTGAGAGCTCTTGAGAAAATGGTGGCATTTGTATGGGACTGAGCAGATAAACAGCAATTTCTTGTGAATGAAGAAATGTGAGAAAGCCATGAAAAAAGGAGTGTTTGGGCTGAGATCCGGAGGATGGAGATGAAGTCACACCTGTGTCCTTTGGTAAGGAAGTCAGCTGACATGAGAACAACAGAAGTAGGCATAGCAGGATTGAAGGGAGTCGTTTGAAGGGTGAAAGACCCTGGTGTTCAGGTGATGGCTGGCAAAATCCTTTCTTCAGTCAGTGAAGCGTGACAAACTGCTTCCTGCCCAAGGGTCAGGCATAAAAGCAGTAGTTGGGAGAGTGGCAGACCTGGTGCTGAGCCCAAAGCTGCCTAAGAACTTCCTCTAGTTGATGATGGAAGCCCATCATTTTTCCACACTGTGACTCCAGCTATACCAGAAGTGGGGTGGACTGGCCCAAGGAATGTTTTAATGCTTCAGCAGCAACAGAAGAAAAAGGAACAGGCAGATGGTTCAAGAAGAAAGAATCCATAGGAAGACAGAACACAAAGGGTGTTCGAAGACCAGCAGAGAGAGAGAGAGAGAGAGAGAGAGAGAGAATGGAATGCAGAGTGCAGTTGCAGGAGTTAATTGTGTTGTAAAATTCAGAGATAGATGGGTAGGGCAGTATAAGAATGTGAAGAAAGTTTTTCTGCACCAGTATGAAGTAACCAAGTACACATACCAATAGAGATTCAGAGAACACTTCTGAGGGATTACAAAACTATGGGTCAGGTTCATGGATTTAGAAATCAAACAGCTGCAACCCAGCTTAAAAACCAATCAAGAAGTGGTAGAAGAAATAGTCCTCAAACATTTCGTGCATCTCCTACCAAGTCCAGTCAGGTTCTGGATTCAAATGAACCATCCTGGGAAGGGAGAGCTAGTAGAAGGAGCATGCTGCAGAATTTCTGAGTTTGGCAAAAGTTCGAAAGGAGAGAAAAAGCGAAGGCTTAGAAAGGAAAATCTCTTTAAGTGGGTGATTCAGAGAAAAAAAGAAACCTCAAAAAATGAAAGGAGGGTGAAAAGACCATAGTGGAGCAAAATGCCGACCATACTTATGGTAAACCAGGATATTGGCTAAAGATTTTCCCAGAAAAATGTCAAAAGCCACAACCTCAGCTGTCCTGCACAGTTCCCAGTTAATTAAAAGAATTTTTGTAATACCATTTATTAGGGGGGAAAAATATAAAGTACTTTACAACAGTCATGAAAAACATAAACAATTTATGACCATAGTCATATAAACATCCACAAAAGCAGGATATTAAACCAAGTAAATGAAGAACAAATATTAGGAGGAATTAATGGTTGCATAAAAAGAGACTGTACCCAAACATGCATACACAGATACCCACACAGACTTTCAGGAAATGAACCCTACTAAAGTGTCTTAGAAGAAATTTTAACAATCACACTGTATATACTTAATATATTTTTTTAATTTTTAAAATTAACTAAATACTAAAAACAAAGGAAAAAAAGCTACACAAAATTATAAAAGAAGAAAAAAGTAAAACAAAAACAAAAACATACAAAATGTATATTGCAGACATACATGCAGTATATCAATAAACTGAAGCCATGATTCATTATAGTCATCCATGGTTGATCTATATGAATTAATTCTGCAAACCACTAAATAGTTAGAATCATATATTTGTGTTTCTGAAGCTGAACCAAAAGTCTTTTGATTATGCATTCATTTTCTCTGTCCAAAAGTCAACTCCCATGTGATTGAGATAAATCTCAGGTTGAGTTAATACATGTAATTGCTTTTCACCGAAATGGAACAATATTTTTAAATAAAGTGTTAGTTTCACTGCATCTCCAACAACATAAATGCAATATGGTCATTTCTGAAATATTGTTTCTTGTTGAAAAGAATGCGATATAAACACCTGTTGAACTTTTGTTTTTAACATCTCTTTTTTTTTATTGGTTAAATAAAACATTCAAGCAAGAAAAAACAGACAAAAAGGAAAAGAAAGCCAGTTTGGTCTAGTGGTGAAGGCACCAGGCTAGAAAGCAGGAGACTGAGAGTTCTAGCCCCGCCTTAGGCATGAAAGCCGGTTGGGTGACTTTGGGTCAATCACACTCTTTCAGCCCAACTCACCTCACAGGGTTGTTGTCATGGGGAAAATAGGAGGAGAAAGGAATATTAGGTATGTTCGCTGCCTTGAGTTATGTATAAAAAAATAATAAAGGCGGGATAAAAAAATCTAAAAAAAATACATATATGAAGGAATTAGAGAAAAAATTAAAAAGCAAAATTAGCCCCCTCACTTCCTTTCTCTCCTTCCCTACTACCCCCCCCCCCCCCCAGCACTAATTGCTACTTGGATTTTTTAATACTTTACTTTGGTCATTATTACACATTTCTATTTGGGTCATTTTAATTATTATTGTTGCTATTATTATTAAAAAAGAGTTTATCTTTTCCTTCAACACCAGTTCTAAGTATTTTGCATTGCTGTGTGATATGTTGTATGTTAGGGAACCATTCCTGCTTAAATCTGGTTAGATTTCTGCTGTGGGTTGTATACTATCAGTTTTTCCACTGCTGCATATTCTTCAGTTTTAGTCTCCCAATCCTGTATTGATGGCAAGGTTTCTCTTTTCCAAATTGTCAAATTGATTCGTGCCATTGTCACCATACAGTGTATCATAATAAATTATGATGCTTTTCATTTATTTTCTCTGGGAACATACTTAATATTTGTGGTTTTAATTCAACTTTTATTATCAGATTTATTTTGATGTTTTGGCATATTTCTTTCCAGAACTGTTAAGAATTGTTCTAGCAGTCAGGACAAGAAACAATCATTGGATATCTGCAAAAATGTCATAAGAAATACTCAACAATAGATCCAGCTGAATTCTCCTGTGCTAGCAGTGTTCAAGAGAGGCTTGATGGCCATCATTTGGAGGTGCCATAATAGATTTCTGCACTGCGGAGGTGGCTGTACTAGCTATCGCCAAGGCTCCTTCCACTCCTTATATTTGATGATTCAATAAATATTTTTTTAAAAAGCAAAAAGAACAATATATGGGCTCACCCCAAAGAGCAGGTTGTTGGCAAAGGTCTGGAGGAAAAGATGAGTCTAGCAAGAGCAGGTTTCTGGGGTGGTCTTTGCCTGCCCACCTCCTTCTATCTAATATGATGAACCTAAAATAAAATTCAAATGGCCAGTAATTTAATTCCTGCTATTCATTATAAATATTTTGTTAGCTCATTTTTATATAGCCCATTAAGTAGGTTTTAATACTCTATCTGCATGAAGAATGGAAAAGAGGGTTGCCTTTCCCTTCTTCTATTCTTCCATCCTGTGCTGTCCAGTGAGATGTGGAAGGAATTAGAATTAGACTATGTACCTGCAAAAAATAAGACTAAAAGATGGAATTCACCTCACTACTAGCTGATCTGCAGAAGTACTAAAACAAACAAACAAACAAACAAAAGTTTTGCACAAGTGAAAAATAAATTGAAAGACCTTTAGGAAGGAGAGACACCAAAACCAGCAGCATGAAAAAAGTGCTTGTTGGCGTGCGGGGAACAGAATAGAATGAAGAGGAAGAGAGGAACAGAATGGAGTATTCTGAACAAGAGCTCCACTGGCTGGCTGGCATTCGAACATTCAATATTTTATTGCAGGCTTTCTATGTAAACCATAATCTGGAACTGTCACATATTCTCTTCAGCTATCTTGTATACTTAAGGAAGAATCCACTACCCCAGTTTTAAATCTAATCATCAGGTTCAAACACATGGAAGAACATAGGGAAATCAGGAAGAGAGACAAACCATTCTCCAAGAGAAGTCATTACTGAGTCATATATGACACTGTGCAATAGTGATTCATGTGTCTCAGTCTACAGTCTTCATATTTGGGGATAAAAAATATCTGGTGATGAGCTTTGGAAGCATGGGCAGTGGTGGCTTACAGTATAAGGGGATTGTCATGATTAGGAACAAAAGTGCTGGCTGTGGGGAGGATTGGGTAGATGTCGTCTTCCTTAAGGTTAGGTTCCCTATAGAAGAGAAAGCTACCAATCTAAACTGGGTTATCATTGCAAATGTGATTGTATTATGCTGATTAAAGCTAATTTGACCAAGCTAATTCACATAAGAGATAACCAACTTTTTTTTTTTTCTGAAGGGCTGCTCTACTGTTGGGATGGTGATGGTGGGAGTGAGATGTGTCATTTGCAGTATGAATCACATAAGCCAAATATTTCATGGCTAGTCAGTGTTCATAATAAAGTTGGCATTTCACAAGGTGTACATGCATTTACACATTTTACTCAAAGGCTCTAGCAAAAATTGGGTGCCGATTTAAAAATATTATCTTGATGCCAGCCCATGTCTCCCTGCATGTTGACCTTTGGTCTCCTCATGCCCTCTCTGCACTCTCCAAAACCAGCTCCAGACATGTGCAGTTCCACACTGTCTTTTTGTTTTGTTTTGTACACTTGGCAACTGAACTGATCTATTTCTGATCCAGCTATGGCACATCCAGAATCACGCTGAAGGCAAAATCTCCCATCAGAAACACTGAAGCTCACCAGAGCTTGAAGCTGGATTGTTTCCCTGCTGGTGGAAACTTTTCTCTCAAGTGCCTCCTGGCGCTTGGCTCAAACCAGTCTCTTCCCTTTCCCCACAGCTGCCAAGTTTTGCAACATCTTTACAATGCAGTGAAGGGATACTGCCTTGGTGTTTTGCAAAACCCTCCTCATTGCAACCACTCCAGTTCCCATTACTCCCAACCAGTATGACCAAAAGTGGGTGCTACTGGGAGTTATAGAGGGCAATATCTGGAGCGCCTAGATTATTGACCTTGCAACCATATTTTTCTATAGCTTACAGATTCCTGGTCCCTAGCTTTCTAACTCTCCCTAATTTTTCTGTCCCTTCTCCTTCCCCCCCACCTTCATTTAAGATTTTGGTCTACACCTATTTTATTCGCTTCTTTGAGGGCTCCAGTTCATTTTGCTCATTTAGCTCCCTCCTCTCATGGCTAGCCCCTCAATCCTCCTCCAATAGATAGTTCCTCCTGATTTTAAGCAGTATATTAATCTTCTAAATTTCATTCTCACTACAATACTCTATCTTCCGTTCACATTTCCCACACCCTGTTCCTCACTTTCCCTTTGCTGCATTTCTTTTTTTCCTCGGTTAATACTTGACTGAACCCCTCTTCCAGCCACCTTGTTTCTGGTGTCTTTGTCCCTTATGTTCTATAATCCTTGAGATTCCTTTTTAATTCTCTGCTGGCTGTACAAGCTAACCCTGTCTCTAAAATCTGTGTACTTGACAACCTTCCTTTTCCACACAGAATTTGGATTAACCTTTTTGTAAACATTTTTTGCTTCATGAGTAGTCAGAATGTTTGTGAAAGATAGTCCATAACATTACTTTAGTTATGACTTCACTATTACAATACACAGTTGTTGACATAAAAGTAATGCCTTCAATGTTATCTGTTGCCAATAGATGGCAGTACTGATGTGCTAAATGCTCTGACATGTTCTTTATGAGCATCTATTATTTCACTTCAGTTGACAGGAAGTTTCTGTGAGAAAAATTTGTGTTGCAGTTATTCATGAAATGGAAGCCCATAGTGAGAACTCATCAGTATGCTTTAAGCAATGCATCATGAATGAATTTTTTTTAACTGCTGTAGAGTCCCTCCAATTGAGATTTGTCTCTGAATGCATGTTTATTATTATGACTATGCTGCCATGAGTACTGGGCTTTGCTGGGCCAAAAAAAAGTAAATGGTAAACCAGGAAAAGCTGATTTGTATGATCAAGAACAAAGTAGATGACCTGTGACAGCAACTAACAAGTTTAACATGAGAAAGGTAGATGAACTGATTAAGGACGATTGGCAGATCACTCAAGGGAATTGCTGTAAAGCTTGGCATTTCTAGGAATATGTGAGTCACATTACTGATGTTCTTTAATATCAGAAGATTTGTGAAAGATGAGTTCCTCACATGCTGACAGCAGAGATGAAAGCTTCAAGAGCTGAAATTTGCCAGAAATTGTGGTCATGCTATGAGAACGAAGATGAGGAACTTCTTCATAGCATTGTGACAGCTGACAAAACACAGCTTATCATTATGACCCAGAAACCAGGCATCAATCATGGAATATTTCTGGTAAGTCCACCAGTAATATTTCTGGCAATTTCTGGTAAGATGGTGGGGAGAGAGGGAGCCACAGTCTGGCTGTCCTCATGATTGTCTGTTGCTCTGTGTTGAGGATGTTTTGGTGGCACCTATCTGGCTGGAAGTGGTCTTTTCAACCTATTTGATCTTTTGGGGCTGGAGAAATGGAGCAGACTGGACTGGAGTGGAGTGGAGTGGAGTGGACCAGATTGGAACGCTTGGTGTTTCTGCATTGTTTTACAATGTTTTGTAGCATTTTGTGGCACTGGCTGCATCTACTGAGCTGACCACATTTGGGGACTTGGCAGTGGTTCCTCTTTTCACCTGGTGGAAGTTTTGGGCTGTTTCTGGACCTGGCGCCTGTTTCCCTGGAGAAGTGGGCTGAGGAGTGGGTTGGAGGAGTGGATCACACTGAAAGACGGACTATGTTTGTTCTCTTGCCACACTGGCTGACTGTGTTTGCTGCTGATGCTGGGGTTTTTCTGCTTTTTCTGCTGCTGCTTTGCTGCTTTTGCTGCTGGATGCCTTTGCTGCATCGACCATGTTTGCTGCTAGATGCTGGGGCTTTGCTGCTTTTGCTGCTGGATGCCTTCTTGTAGCATTTGCTTTTCTTGCTGGATGCTGGGGCTTTGGAGATATGGGTGGTGGCTGGATGGGGGGGCACAGTGGAGTGGCAGGCTGCTGTGGACCCCCCTTTCCCCACAGAGGCCACTTTGCCTTCCCTCCAGATAGCCCTGAGAAGGAAGGAGAGGATGCAACTCCATCTGCTGGTTAAATTTCCCACTGTAGATTGAAGACTAATTCCTCCTTCTGGGTGAGAGACAGAGGAGGAATTGGCAGGGGGGTGAATGGAAGGGAGCCCTCTACCAGCTGGTGGGAGCAGCAGGGGAAGGTGCCTGTGAGTGTTAGTGTTTATGTGTGTGTGTTGTAGTGTGTGTGAGTATGTGGGAGGTGGTGGCTGGGTACCTGATGGCATCGAGAGCTAGTGAAGCTAAAGTGCCTTGGGGTGCCCAGCTTCCCTTCCCAGGAGCAGTTGTAGAGGGCAGGGGGAGGTTCCTGATCTTGGGAATTGGGGGGCCTGGATTCGGGGATGGGGCTGCTGGAGTGGGGAGTGGAGGTGGACCAGAGTATTACGGTAGTGACAGACAAGGGGAGATATGGTGGGAGACAGGGAGTGGGCCATTCTCAGAGAATGCAGGACTGTTGTCTTATATTGGTTTCATGTTCCAGCTCCTTGGTCTCAGCCCTGGTACCCTGTCAGCAGACCTTCACTGGCCCTTGCTTTGGCTGCTGCTTTTAAATGCCAGGTCAGTCTTTAATAAGACCTCCCTCATTAGTGATTTAATCATGATGAGAGGGCAGACCTGGCATGTATTGTTGACACCTGGCTGGGTCTGAAAGGGAGGGTAGCCCTTTTGAGATATGCCCAGCTAGGTTTTGGGTGTGGCACCAGCCAAGAATCAGGGGCAGGGATGGAGATGTGATGAATGTCATCAGGGAGTCTCTTACAGCTTTCAGGGACACTGCACCACAGGTCACCGGATGTGAGACCCTGTTCATTAAGTTGGGTCTAGGGATCAATTGGGACTGTTGCTGTTCTCCCTGCTGCAGAGCAACCTCCCTGCCTGAGCTCCTTGACTTCATTTTTGGGTTGGCAGTGGAGTTCCCCAGACTTATGATCTTGGGGACTTCTCTAGCAGTGGGGTCTGAGGCAGCTTGGGAGTTCACAGCCATCATGACAGCCATGGGCCTGTCCTAGATCATCCAGAGCCCAAAACGGGACAGTGGTCACACACCAGATCTGGTGTTTCTGTTGGAGCAGTATCTATATGATCTGAGATTGGGGGAGTTCCCTTGTCATGGTCAGATCATACCCTGATTACCATGGGATCCTCTAGTGCCACTATCCATTGCAGGGAGGTGGAACCCATCAGATTGGTCCACCCCCAGCTACTCATGGACCCAGATGGGTTTCAGAGGGAGCTGCAGGTTGTTACTGTTGGTTTCCTGCACAGTCCATCCAAAGCCTTGGTCACTGCTTGGAATAAGGGGGTAGCTGAAATGTGCCCATGCACCCTCTGCCCTCTCAGGGATCCTGTCACTCCCCGTGGTTCACAGAGGAGTTGAGGGAGATGAAATGAGAGAAGAGACACCTAGAGTGTCACTGACACTCAACAAAGGACAAACTCAACTGAACATGGGTTAGAGCCTCTATTAAGGCCTACCTTGTGGGGATAAGGGTGGTGAAGCATCAGTACTTCTCTGCCCTTATTGCATCTGCAGAGAGCCACCCTGCAGCCCTGTTTCGGGTGACATGAGCCCTCCTGGGTGTGGGGGCTCAGAGAACCTCTTGTAGGGGCATGCGGAGGAATTTGTTCAGCATCTGTTGGACAAAGTTGCTTGGATTCACTCACAGTTGGACGCTAGCCTTGTTACAAGTCCAGAGGAGGTGCCTGGGGCGGAGTCTTACCTAGTTATCTGGTAACAGTTTGATCTTGAAGCCATCACTGGACCCCACTATACTGGATGATTTTCATCCAGTATCTAACCTCCCCTTTTCAGGGAAGATGATTGAGAAGGTGGTTGCGCATCAGCTTCAGAGGGCCTTGGAAGAAGCAGATTATCTGGATCCTTTCCAGTTGCGATTCAGGCCTGGGTATGGGATAGAAATGGCATTGATTGTGCTTTTGGATGACCTCTGGTGAGGACAGGATGGGGGCTGTGCATCGGTCCTTGCCTACTTGACCTCTCTGCAGCTTTTGATACTATCAGTCATGGTTTCCTTCTGGATTGGCTCAGAGGATTGGGGGTGGGTGGCACTGTGTTGTGCTGGTTCGCTTCCTTTCTCCAGGATCAATCCCAGTTGATGGTGATTGGGAAGGAGAGGTCCTGCTCTTGGCCCCTACTATGTGGGGTGCCACAGGATTTGGTGCTCTCTCCTCTCCTATTTAGCATCTACATGAGGCTGCTGGGTGAGCTCATCCGTCATCATGGGGTGAGGTATCATCAATACAATGATAATACCCAATTATATATCTCTGTTGCTGGCGAATTAAGTGATGCTGTGAACATTTATCCCAGTGCCTGGAGGCTGTGAGGATCTGGATGGGGAACAACAGGTTTCAGCTGAATCCTGGCAAGACTGAGTGGTTTTGGGTTTTGGCACCTGCCAGTTCTAGGACTATGGCATCTTTGGTGCTGGATGGGGTTGCGCTGTCCCAGACAGACCCAGTGTGCAATCTGGGGGTCCTCCTGGACTCACAACTCACAAGAGCAGGTGGCAGTTGTGGCTAGGAGGGCCTTTGCACAGCTTCATGTTGTGTGCCAGTTGCATCTATTCCTAGATCAGGAGGCTCTGCTCACAGTCACTCATGCCCTGGTCACCTCCTGATTGGACTAGTGTAATGCACTGTACATGGGGCTGTCCTTGAAGAGTATCTGAAAGCTTCAGCTGGTACAGAATGCAGTGGTGCAGGCAGTTATGTGTGCTTCCAGAACAGCACATGTTATCTCTCTGCTCTGTGAACTGTATTGGTTGCCAGTTTGCTTCTGGGTCCAATTCAAGGTGCTGGTGTTGACCTTTAAAGCCCTTCATGGCATGGGACTGGGTTATCTGAGGGATCATGCACAGCCACTCATGCCCTGGTCACCTCCCAGCTGGATTACTGCAATGCACTCTACATGGGGCTACCCTTGAAGAGTATCCAGAAGCTACAGCTGGCACAAAATGTAGTGGCATGGACAGTTTTGAATGCCCCCAGGGGGGCACATATAACACCTCTGTTACGTGAGCTGCATTGGTTGCCAGTTTGCTTCCAGGTCCAATTCAAGGTGTTGGTTATTACCTTTAAAGCCCTTCATGGCACAGGACCAGGTTATCCAAGTAGCCGTCTCGCCCGTTATATCAGCCTGCCCCACTCAGTCCAGCAGAAGGGGCATGTTGTGGACCCCACCAGTCAAGGAATTTTGGCTGACGGGGTCTAGGAAGAGGGCCTTTTCTGCTGTGGCCCCCACTCTGTGGAACAACTTACCACCTGAGGTGCGGTGTGCCCCCACTCTCATGGCCTTCAGGAAGAGTGTGAAATCTTGGCTATGAAAGATGGAGGGGCCTGATGGGGGCTTGCGTTGTTGGAATTGGCTCATGGGGTAATTGATTCTGCCCCCCTGTCATCTTGAATTTTATAGTCTTTTTATGTATATAGTCTTTTTATATAGTATGATCTTTTTACCTAATTTAATGTGAATATTTATATTTTTACTGTTTTAATGTTTGACTTTAATTGTGAGCCGCCCAGAGTCACTCTCTGGGGGAGATGGGTGGCACATAAATGTAATAAATAAATAAATAATGACTCACCCCTCCCTGATTATATCTACCTGTCCCATCAGGTCTGGTAGAGAAGTATTGCTGCAGGTTCTGCCTCCTAGGATCTATACTTGGCAGGTTCCAGAAGACAGGGCTTCTCTGCTGTGGCACCCACGTTATGGAATATTCTCCCCCCTGAAGTGAGGTTAGCTCCATCCCTGTTAATGTTCAGAAGTTCCCTCAGGACCTGGCTTTGTCATCAGGCCTGGGGGTCCCAGAGGACCAGTGAAATCTTATGATGGCTCCATCACTGTGGCTGATATTCACTCTCTCCTGTGCCATATGGTTTTTTATTGTTTTAATAATCACTGTTTTATATTTTTAATAATGATCATTTTCATCTATTTATTGTTTTAATTAATTGCTATATGCTGCCCAGAGTAACTTTTTGTGAGATAAGTGGCCATGTAAATTTGATAAATAAATAAACAAACATCACCACAAAATTTCATCTGCCAAAAAAATATCAAAATCCAGGTTTTGGCAGGGAAATTCATGGTCAGAGATTTTTGGCACCTAGATGGTATTATTCACATGGATTTCCTTGAACCCTGGCATCATTATCAATTCAGAGCAGTACATTGCAACACTTAAAACTTTGAAAGAATGATTAAGCAGAGTTTGGAAGCACAAGAAAGAAATTTTGCTGCAATATGACAATGCTAGCCCAAATACCTTATAAGCAATAGTGAAGCTGGATCTCACTATCTTACCCCATCTGCCATACAGACCAGGCTTGGTGCCATGACACTTCTGCTTTTTCCCAAAATTGAAGGAATATCCTTGTGGGTATGTGTTTGACTCAGATGAAGAGGTTGACAGGATTGGTTGAAGAGACAAAGTGAGGATTTCTTTTGTGATGGCTGTAAGAAGCTCATCCATTCTTGACAGAAGGGTGTAGCAAATAATACTGATTGGTGATTAGTGAGGTGGTGTGCCCTCTCCCCAAGAGACCATTCTTGGACCCAATTAACTTAGACAAGATAGTCCAGTCTCTAGCCTTCTCTTGTTATAGAACATGGTTAAGAAGGTGGTTGGATTACAGCTGCAGAGAACTCTGGAGGAAATGGATTATCTAGATGTGTTTCAGTCAGGTTTCAGGCCAGGATTCAGTACCAGATAGCCTTGGTCGCACATGTTGATGACTTTGGTGGAGCCAGATTGGACGTGGTGCTTTTGATGCTGTTAACATGGCATCCATCTGGATTGGCTCTGGGGATTGGAAATGGGGGTGGGGGGAACCTTATTGAGGTGGTTCTCTCCCTTCAAGGCTGGGTCTAGTCAGTGTTGGCAGGGGGGGAAGACATCACTCCCTACAGCCCTCCTTTGTAGGGTGCCAGAGGATTAAGGGATCTCTCCCTTCTTGTTTAACATCTGCCACTGGGTGAGACCATCTACCAGTTTGGGGTCTGGTATCATTGGTATGCTGATGATACCCAATTATATCTTTCAATCTTCCCAAGTGTGGCTATTGAAATACTGTCCTAGCACATGAAGGTTGTGTGAACTGACTCCAACTCAATCCTACCAAGACCAAGTTGCTGTGATTGTTGGGACCATCTAGATCTGGGGATCTTCCATCCTTACTCCTGGATGGTGCACAATCTGGGGGTCCTCTTGGACTCACAGCTCTTCTCCATCTAATGCACCAGTTATGCCCCTTTCTGGATTGGGGAGCCCTCCAGACAGTCATTCATGCCTTTGTCACCTCATAGCTTGGCGGCTGCAATAAGCTGTACACTGGGCTACATTTGAAGAGCACTCAAAAGCTTCAGTTGGCCCAGAATGCAACAGCATGAACAGTGAATTGCTTTGTGAGCTGCAGAGGCTGCCAGTGTGCTTCTGGGTGTGATTCAAGGTGCTGGTTATCACCTGTAAAGCACATATAAAGATATGGCTTGGGCCCTGGTCATCTGAGGCCACTGCCTATTTCCTGTGGTTTCTGCCTAGTTGGCAGGAGCTGACAAAGTAGGCATGCTCTGGGTCCCCTCGATCTAACAGTGTTATCTTTCAAGACCCAGGATGCACACTTCCCTGTGTGGCACCTGCTCTCTGGAATGAGGTCCCCCTGATATCTGGATGGTTCCCAACCTGATGGTATTCTAGAAGGCCTTAAAGACCTGGTGTTTCTCCCAGGCCTTGGGGTAGGGTGGATAGAACTACTTATTAAATGTGCTTGATATGTAGTGCATATATTTGGTGTTAGTTTTCTGGATTTGCCATTTTGTTTATTTCCTTAACTGTATTTTTATTTATCTTATTGTATTTCTGTTTGGTTTTTTATATTGTGAGCCACCCAAAGTTGGTCTGGAGTCAGGCAGTGCCAGTTGAAATATATAGGTAGATAGGTAAAAGAGCTAATTTCAAGGATTATTTGCCTGTTTTATTATTAAGATATCCCTACTTAAATTAAAGTTATGGAGGTGGAGGCATTACTTTTCATTCAACATTCATGGATGTACACTGAACTACAGAATGACTCAGAGTCTGTCAAAAATTTAAAAACAATGTTATTTCCTAAAGGAGTTATATGATAGGCGAAGTATAACCATGCTCTGAATTAATTCTGAAAGGCTACTAGAGGATTTTAAAATTGTTTTAGTCCACAGTGTCAAGTGTCCATTCCTTTCTACATAAAAACCTATTAATTATTTCAGAATGTCATTATTCACCAAAAGTCTGTAATCATATTACATTCCTGTAGAAAGAACACTCAGTGTCTCTAGCATGTCCTTCACTTTGGTAATGTTGATTTAGCTATTCTAGCAACTTTAATCAGGCAAAATGATAGGAAAAAACAGAGACGCTAACTTAAAAGCAACTACATGGCAGTAATTGAAAAATCTGTGTACTATGTTTTATGTGTGTGTGCTATTTCCTATTGATTTGTTAATTCTGGAGAAAGCCCTTACCCTCTCTCAGATGCAGAAGTAAGGACGTGAACTGAGCTACTTTTTAATAGCTTTAGATTTATCAATACACTAAGGAGGGTAATGCCTCATGGAACTGGACTCTAATTTATCTGATCATTAAAAGATGATTAGAAAACCATAGGTACAGTGGAACACCATGTCTGCAACTGGTAGGGCCAATCTACAGATCTGACAGTTACCCCAGCTAAGAGTATACTTAATGACAGTCT
The DNA here is from genome assembly GCA_030867105.1 of Liasis olivaceus. Lineage (NCBI taxonomy): Eukaryota > Metazoa > Chordata > Lepidosauria > Squamata > Pythonidae > Liasis > Liasis olivaceus. The sequence goes on from CM061349.1 coordinate 70,832,586, forward strand.
TCACTGAGACTGTAACTGGTGCACATATGGCTTTAGCACTAGCTACTTCCCTTCTCCCCTTTTAATATCCTGTCTGCTGAAAAGTTCTTGAAAATTAGGAAGCTCTAGCTTGAAAATATTACAGAATTTTGACCCATTTCGCAATTTTTTTTCATTTCTTTTTTGAAATTTTGTTCCAGAACAAGAAAAGAGGAAAAAACCCGAAATGAACAAACTAAACTAAACTAATGATAAATGCCATATAATACTGTAGTATAATCAAATACAAAATATTATTGTAAAATATCATAAAGTCTCTGCCAAAGTAGTTCATACTGCTTCATCCTTTGATTAGTAGAGAATATTGCCTTTTCCAGGATGAATAAGTTACACATTTACAAAAGCCATTCCTTAACATCTGGAATAATATCATTTTTCCAATTTCTCAATATAATTCTTTTAGCCGCCCCCCACCCCCATGTTCAATACAACCACAATTCTAAAGCTTTGGTATATAATTCAAAATCACATTACCATCTTTAACCTTAAAAGGTTTTCCCCTACATCTATTAATATACATTAAAATACCATTCCAAAAAAGTACCAAAGGAACACAGGACCATATCAAATGGGTCAATGAACCCTCAAATTGTTTACACCTCTAATAAAGAAAATGTGTGGTCCGTCCTTTCAAGTACATTGTTTGGAGGAATCCAAAACCCTCTAAATACAATTTTTGATGAATCAACTTTAACCTCAAATTCGTTGATACCATTTAAACATTTTTAAAAATGTGAAGCCATTGATATTCTTTTCATTTCTTGAATTTATGTCATCCCAATCAATGTGAAGCCATCTTAAAAGCCCTGAACTTGCTGTACTTTTACAAGAAAAAATCCCAAATAACGGACACTTTCATTTTTCTCTGTGTTTCTAACACCCAGGCTTTCTGTGCCAGTTTGTACTTTATTGCAGTGTACTTTATGTGATTACACTTGAAAAGTATTTGGAAATTGCAGATGTTCTGAAAGCTAGGTTGTAACTGGCATAAGGTACAGGGCTCATACAATGCCTGGCACTGGATTGGTTGCCAATTACTTCCTGGGTGCAATTTAAGGTGTTGGTGTTTGGTCCTTAAATGGTTAAATGGATAAGGGCCTGACCATTTACAGGACTGCTCTCCTGTTATGAATCTGTCTGGCTGTTAAGATCAGCAGGAAAGCCCCTTCCAAAGATGCCTTGCTGTCAGAGATCCAACTTTCTGGCATAGGAGAGAGGCCCTTCTCCTGTGCTGTTTCCAGGTTGTGTTTGGCCAATACTCTCAGTGTTTTATAAACAGTTACACCTCTTTCATAGAACCCTAGAGCAGATGGCCATTTAAGTGGTAATTCCTTTGATATCCCAGGATGCAATTCATTTGGCCCTGAAGATTTAAACATATTCAAAGTAAAGAGGTATCCCTTGATTTTGCTTCTATCAGTTTCAGACTTCAGTCTTTCCTGTTTATCCTGCCATTCACAATGTCCTAGTGGAACACACAGGTTTCTGTTGTTGTTGCTGCTGTTGTTGTAGACTGAAACAGAAGTCTGCTTTTTCTTTATTGCTTGTGAGCATTTTGCCTTCTTCACTAAACTACTGATACATTATTTTTCCTTTTTTCTAAATTATAACATTTAGCAAATTTTAGCATCATCTAAATGATTTGTTTTGTTTTTATCATCAAAATTACTAGATCTCTCTCTCTTGCACACACACACACAAATCAATGGAACCACTTTTTCCTGGCACTTGAAAGCCATTAATGCAGGAGCTAGTTAAGTGTTCCAGCAAGAAAGTTCTCCAAATGAGATGCCACTTGTAGAGAAGGTTCTATCTCTGGTTGCTACCTAGTTGACTTCAGAAAATAAAGATACCCACTGTTGAGCCTCCAGTAATGATCAACGGGATTTTGCTGTAGGCTAAGGTGTTTTTATTTTCTCACAGCTTTTTATCTAAGATACTTTATTTTGATGAGATTTTTATTCTGCTCTTTTAAGATTTTGCATCCTGCTGCTTTTAGTCTTCAGGATTTTGATTTTGAAAGGTGGTTTTTATTGCATCTTTGATACAATAAAGCTACATGGTAAATTTATTTGAAGGGAGGGATGCATCGACTTTGTACATTCCCTTTTGAAATCCTGTGCCTGTGCATCCTAGGGCTGCTCAAATATGAAGAGCAGTAACCAGAATCATACCTGGGAGTCATTTAGAGTTAGTGTCATTTAGGGTGGGTCAGGTATTATATGTATGCAACAAATAAGATGACAAAGTCCTACAGGACCTGGGACAGCTCCCAGGGACACTGATTTAAGAATGATTGACCAATGAAAATATAATGAATACATGTGCCTGCGCACGCACGCACACACACACAAATTCCCACCTTGCTAAACCATAGTTCTGAAGAGTTTTTGCCAAAGGGATGTTAGTGCTATTCAGAACAGCTGCTAACTTTTAAAATGACCTCTATAGCTACACATTTATAGTAACCTGAAGTTCAGACCTATAAAAGGATAATACTTGTCTCTGTGGTATGAAAAGATGGCAAGGTCTTTTTCTTAGTTATTTAGGAACTTTAGCCTTCAGTTATACTTTGGAGCTTTTGAATTATACAACAGCGTGTGGTATATTGGGCAGTGATTTTACTAACATTGTTTTTTTTTCTTAATACTGCGATCAGAATTGTTTTAACATAGAAAATATAACAATCATTAATTGCATTAACATACTGATTTTTATTTAAATTATTTTACTTGTTTGGAAGTACCTGAAGCCTTAACATGCAGGGGACTTATTTTTAAACTATTTGGATTTAGTTTTTTGCAATTTAAATTCAATACTCCCCCATCCCAGCAAGGTAAGTGATTTATATTTATCCACTCATGAATTAAGGATTGGTATAAATTATCCCAGAATACTTATGTTGATTGACTAAACATTCTGATACCACCTGCAAAATAATAAATGGCATCTCCTGCAGTGGGCTGTGAACATCTACAGTAGGAAACAGCAGTGTGAAACAGAGATAGTTGTGACCTGAGGTCAAGTGGAATTGCATCTCATAGCAATTTTCTTCCCAAGTAATTCTACAATTTGTTATTTCTGCAGCACAGGCCTGGGCCAGATAGTTTATAGATCTTACCTATCACACAATTAGTGAGTGACATCTTTCCTCTAAAGTTGCTCTGTGCTATCTACAGCGGAAGGGTAGCTAGATGCAACAAGTTTCCTTTTTTGTTACTGGGGAAAATTTTCATATCTTGAATTTCTGTCTAGCCTATAGTTGCTAGATACACACAGTTATTTCAAGGACAAAGGAGGAGCTATACTGTAACTGCACCAATTCATCGGGTCACTAGAATTAACAGTGCCAATTTATTACTCCAAAATTTACAGTACAATCCTATACATGTCCACTAAAAAATAAAACCCCATCTAGTTTGGTGGGGCTTAATCTCCAGACACTGAGTAAAGCCTCCTAAAAATGCCTGAAATAATTCTCCTTTAACAAGCACTGAATGGAACGGGAAGGATACCCAAGCTAGCATATCAATTGATCAAAAGTTTAGCAAAGCATTTGTATTTGGGTAGATAATTTAGGAATAACTAAGGAAACTACTATCTTCCTCCTCCTCCTCCTCCTTTCTACTGCAGCATAATCAGTCTGAGGCCTAAAGGTTGCCTGCAGCCCTGAGGCCCTTTTTGTGCCTCTCAGAGTACTCTTCAGCCACAAATCTATAAACCAGCAGCATGTTTTCTTTCCATTTTGAGGCAGCCTCTCTATCCCAACCTGCCATTTCTCCCTAAAAACTCAGCAGGAACAAAAAGTCCAGAAAATCCAGGTTCCTCCATGCTACATCATTCATCATGAATTAAATGCAATTCCCAGCTTACCAGAAATGGTGTCCACACTATTCTATTGCCCTTCTTATTGGATGCTTTAAGGATAATATTGAAGCTCTCCTTCTAGACTGTAATGATTTTGATTTACCTTGAGACAGTTTTACTTCCAGACCTGGTGTGGAATGGATCCTATCATTGGATTGCATGAGATAACCACTTCAGTGGCACATGCTGGGGGAAGCAGCAGCTCCGGACTCGTCCTTATGGGTCCTCTTGGCTATTTTCCTCAGTTGGGAGACTGAGCAGTGTGAACCACGTGGCCTGTCAGTGATCTCTTGGCTACGTTTTTATCAATTGTCTTCCAGGACAAGCACTCCTAATGCAGTATATAATTTTAAAATGTTTCAAAAATATAATATCACCAACCCAATTACTTAAAGGAGATCAGTTTTGGGATAAAACAAGAGCCATAAAGAAATTTATACAAAACCCTAACAAGCAAAAACAAATATGCTGTAGGCTGTGTCAAAACATGGTAGTGGAGTAACTGGGGACAGCGACAAACAGATTTCTTCAAAGTGGGAACTCAACAGATATGGGTTTATCAATAGGTTTCTGTTCCTGATACTCACCATACATTATTCTTGTCCCCAGGATTTCTCACATCAGCAGCTGTATTTTGCATGTCAGATGCAGATTTGTAAATATAATTCAAGCACAGAATCTGAAGGTGAGGATTAGTTTAGATCTCTGCTCTTGTCCACGACTAGATACGCACCTTGCAGGAAGCCATGATTTTCTCAGTAATTGTTTGCTGAATAAACCTAACTCTCTCCCAATCTAGTCTATCTTCTTCCTTTTTCAGCTTCTGCACAAGCTGCTTGAAAGTTCTTTCCTGGGTTTCTAGTTTTCTTTCCCATTTCCTTCACTCCTGCTGAAACTCCTCATGAGAATCACTCATGACTCTCTCCCATTGTTGCCGCTCCTCCTCCTGAGATTCTACTATGGCATCTACCATTTCCTGCATGCTTTGCATCTGATCTTCCATCTCTCTCCCCAGAGAATACCAAATGCCTTAGCAGACTTCTGGTAACAGGTCTGTTTGGATTCAGTAGCTTGGCAAGCACCCCCACCCCTCTCATTCATCCACTGTCTTTGTACACAACTGCCACCTTAATACACAACCAGCCCCATGTTGGGTGCCATTTACTGTATATGTCACAGTGTGACTGGGTTCTCTTAGAACTGGAGGTGTATTTTGGTTTGCAAGGATGGCAACTGACGTAAAGAATCCAAGATAGTCGAGACTTTTATGCTTTTTTTATTATATACAGTGAAACTGTTTACAATAGGTAATTTACAATAAGTATTTACAAGATCCCAGCTTTTACCTAGTGCCAGGTTTATTCCTAAATCTCTCTCCCAGAGACTACTCCCCTCTAACTCTCCTGCTAACTGCTTCACTTCCTCCCCCTTCACTCCATTCCCCTCCCCCATTTCTGGACATATCAAGAGAGTGTGAAGAGAAAGGAATGCTCTGGAGTTACAACTAGTGTGCTCAGCACTGCTTGTCTCCTTTCTCGGATCTGCTCAGCTTAACTGCCTGCGTCTGCTTCATTGGGGAAAGAACCTCTCTCAGGGTCTTCCGCCCAGTCCTTTCCCAAAGACCAGGGCTTCTCCAAGGACACCTGTCTCCCTCCTGGAGGAAATGGATTATCTGGACCCTTTTCAGTCGGGTTTCAGGCCTGGATATGGGACTGAAACAGCATTGGTTGCACTCATGGATGATCTCTGGTGGGAGCGGGGTGGGGGTAGTGCATCCATCCTTGCTCTTCTTGACCTTTCAGTGGCTTTCGATACCATCAAACATGGTATCCTTTTGGGTCAACTTGGGGAGTTGGGAGTGGGCGGCAGAGTTTTTTGCTGGTTCTCTTCCTTCCTCCAAGGTCAATCCCAATCGGGGTTGATTGGGGGCAAGAGATCCAGCTCACTGCCCCTCCTTTGTGGGGTGCCCTAGGGTTCGGTACCCTCTGCTCCTTTTTAACATCTACATGAAACACTGGGTGAGATCATCCGTCACCATGGGATGAAGTATCATCAATATGCTGATGATACCCAGTTATATAACTCCATCCCGGGTGAAGTGAGTGGCGCTGTGACCACCCTTTTGTGGTACCTGGAGGCTGTGGGGGTATGGATGGGGTGCAACAGGCTTCAAATGAACCCTGGTAAGACAGAGTGGCTATGGATTAGAGGCCCCTCTGTATCCAAGGATTTACCATCTTTGGTTTTGGATGGGGTTACACTGCCCTGGACGGACCCAGTGCATAATCTGGGGGTCCTCCTGGACTCACGACTCCTGCTCAAGGAGAGATGACAGTCATGGACAGGAGAGCCTTTGCCTACCTTCATGTGGTACACCAGTTATACCCCTTCCTGGATCAGGGGGGTCTCTGGTCAGTCACTCATGCCTGGTCATCTCTCAGCTAGACTATTGCAATGCACTCTACATGGGGCTACCTTTGAAGAGTATCCTGAAGCTACAGCTGGTCCAAAATGCAGCTGCATGGGTAATTTTGAGTGCCCCAAGAATGGCGCATATAACACCTTTACTATGTGAGCTGCATTGGGTCCCAGTCTGCTTCCAGGTCCAATTCAAAGTGTTGGTTATCATCTTTAAAGCCCTACATGGCATGGGTCCAGGTTACCTGAGGGACCGTCTTACCCCCGTCACATCAACCCGTCCCACCCGGTCAGGCAGAGAGGGCAGGTTGCGGGTCCCGTCAGCGAGAGAATGTTGACTGGCAGGACCCAGGAGGAGAGCCTTCTCTGCCATTGCTCCCGCCCTTTGGAGCATTCGCCCCCCGGAGATATGGCAGCCCCCTACCCTACTGGCCTTCCAGAAAAAACTGAAGACTTGGCTCTGCCAGCTTGTGTGGGGGGATAACAACTCTACCCAATCCTGGGGGTGGCTAGCACCTTGATGACGCTCCCTGAGTGATCACCAATTATTTTGGATTTTATTTTTTTATCTAATATTGTAATTTTGTAATTTTAATTGATTTTGTTTTGTAAACTGCCCAGAGTCGTTTAACAAGATGGGCGGTGACAAATTCAACAAACAAACCAACAAACAAACAAACAAATAAACAAACAAACCAACAAACAGTTTAATGATATTGCGACACTCATTATTTGGTAGAGAGAAGCACTGAAACTCTTTGGTCTGCTGTTATATATTATATAAACCAATTTAGGGAAGTGCAGCTCAGCCAGATGAGAAGACCTCTGCTCATGCCATAGGATCTTACCATGTTCTCCAACCCATCCCCCAGAGATGATTTGGGGATGGAAGAATCCCATCTACCTACATTGTCAATTCTGATGGTAGACATGTTTTTAGATGTAAGCCACAGTGATACACTGTCCTAACTTATACTGTGAAAGCTAGACTGGTCACAATTTTTCATTGGCTGAATTTAAACAGAAATTATATATAACTTCCTTTGCCACAACATAATATAACATTAGGTTTATATATTACTTTCTCTCTCTATAGGCCTTCAGATGCTGATTAACTACAACTCCCATCACCCCTGCCCTTGAGCAAGGGCTGAGAGGAACTGGAGTCCAAAGATGTCTGCAGTGTCACAGATGTTCACCCTGCAACTTTAAATACCTATAATACTGTATTTAAATATATTTTGGAACTACATGTAAGTTTAATGGAACTATACATCATTAAAAGATTTTTTATGAAGATGCAAAAATGAAATATTAAGGCGGAGATATGAGTACAGTTAATACAATTAATCTGTGTCCCCAGGAAATAATTGCATATCTAAATAACTATGTTGAATGTTCTGGGTATAGAAGAAAAAAAGGGAAAATTTAGCAATACTATAATCCAATTTAAACCTTGCTAATACTTCAGAAAAGCATGCCCACAGTTGCAGCGAGCTGAAACAATAATCAGTCCAGTCTTTATATCCCAATCTGGCTCACGGCTGCCAGTTTGAAGAACACTTGACTGTAATGGTACTAAAACTGTGAAAACTTTCAACTGGCCTTTGACTATCTTGAATACTGGAGTTATCTATGAACATTAGCAACTTTAATGTAACTCTTATACCCTATCCTTCAAAGTTTCTACTTCCAAAGCAGATGAACATATAATGAAAATAAAGAAGATCAACAAATTGTTCAAAACAAAATATTATTATAATTTAAAAAGTAGAATAATAAAAACAAATCAGTGCCGATTTTCTTTTTGGATTACATTAAATTCTTGGACATATTTTCTTGAAGTTTATTGCACTGAAACCAGAACTTTTTAAATAAAAACTGTGGATCCCAATATTATAATGAATTTTACTACTAAATACGCATGGTGCCACAGCAGACATATACACATGAACTTGGAAATCCCATTGATCTTTTCAAGTTATTCTCAAAAACCGCATACAGTAGAGGGTCACAAATCAGGATCTATTTATGGTACACTTTCCTCCTTTGAAATTTTTGCTCCCTAACTCAAAGGAAATATTGAAGATGTCTGGAAATGCCAATTTCTTATGAATTTCTGTGCTGTTCTCACACTGTACATCATAACGTTGCTTGCTTTTGGTTTAGCTTGTTATATGAACCCAGTCATTGTAGTCTGTAAACATATTTTGGCTGTGTTATGTAAACCTATTTGGGCTTATTCAGCAAACCATGATTAAAATATATTATGGCTTAGGGCAGTATATGACCTCAGTCTGAGAGGTCGACACAAAGGAGGAGGAAAAAAAGATGGCAATAGGAACCTGGTATGGAATACCTAGGTATGTTTTCCCATATATGTCCATAAGATTTTAGTAAGAAAGTAGAATAAAACTATCAATAGTACAACACTGAACATCTAACTTGTTTGCACTTTATCTAAGAAAGGAAATGCCACAGAAATTACCTGTATGATTTTGTAAAAACCTCCTAGATGCAGAATGGCATTACAGAATCAGTGCACTAGATAAAGGGCCTATAATGCAGTGGTCATATTTGAAAGAAATACTTCAGAAACAAAAGGGCCAGTTTGGTCTAGTGGTTAAGGCATCAGGCTAGAAACCAGGAGACTGTGAGTTCTAGTCCTGCCTTAGGCATGAAAGCCAGCTGGGTGACTTTGGGCCAGTCACTCTTTCTCAGCCCAACTTATCTCACAGGGTTGTTGTTGTGGGGAAAAGAGGAGGAGGAAGGAATATTACATATGTTCGCTGCCCTGAGTTACTTATAAAAATAATAAAGGCGGGATTAAAAAAAATCTAAAAAAAGGAATTCTAGCACAGGTCTGTTTCAGCTTGCATTTCTTCTATTTATTGTAGAAAAGTCCACTAAAATGAATTGGTTAAATGCAAATAAAATGATTAAAAAAAATTAACTGTATGTTCCTTAAAAAAAATAAATTTCAAGCAAATCCATTTCAAGCAAAGGGCAACTTACTATTTTTTAAAGTACTTTTATACTTTCTTGTAACAAGCTTTCTGGGCAAAATCCTCTAAGTATTTTACACACACACACACAAACATAAGGAGCAGAAATCATTACTGCAGAAATTACACCAAGAGATAGCAAAAACGTAAACCTACTAATTAGGAAAGGATTAAGTACTTTTTATGTACATATTAAAAAATTACAATTATGTACCTTTTTAAAAAAATCACTTGACAAAATAGAAAATTAACAATTATTCACTTAAAGAAAACCTTTACTTTTATTAACCTATTTCCCACCAATATGAAACAACACAGTAATATTCTCTATGATTATTAGTTCTTTTGGGATCTGTTGCTTCCCCTGTACTTGCACAATTAAAAGTTATGACAAACAAAACTGAATAAACATGCCTGTAGTTTCTGGAAGCTTTATCATCATGGAATGCCATAAGCTACTCCAATATTAAACATCAGCAGAAAGTCTAAGATTATAAAATGTAATATTACTGCCATATTACTCTCATCCCTTGTTATAATTGCATTGTAACTAGTTGCACAATTAAATAATTAATTTATATTGATTGAACGGAGATCATAAGCTTTCCAAAATGTATGATCAAGGCAGCTTTCCTTACTGCAGCCTAAAAAGGCAGTGGGCCAGATCCAATCCTTGGAGAAGATTTATGGAAATTAATGAATCTATTTGACAAGTGCCCAAGCCTGCTTTGTGTTAACCAGGGTAGTTAGTGAGAATGTAATGTCATCATCTTACTCCTGTCCCATACAGCTCTTTAACCAGTTTGTAGCTTATCTAAAGCTGAGCATGGTATCTGAAACATTTTTGATAAGTGTGAACTGAACATGGGGTCACGAAGAGTCGGACACGACTTAACGACTGAACAACAACAACAACAACGAACTGAACTTTAATTTAGTCCCTGTTGCATTCTAAAACTGAACCCAGCTCAATTAAGAGGTTTACACATCTTGTTAAACAACTATAGCAGTTTGTTTGGGATATTTGGGATAATATGTACTCTGTATATGAAATATCACTGATCTTTTGCGTAAATTTTAGCAATATATTTAGAACCCAAATATTAGTTTGATCAATGTTACTAAAATTGATCTGAGTATTCAATTCAAAATATATAAGTATACATTCTATGTAAAATATATTTTTAAATTATGACAGAACTATTTTATTGCAATTCCAACATAGACAAAATTCAAACATTGCATACCAAAGATAAGTCTTATTTTCACTTTGTTTTAATTTAATTTCAAACATCAGGTTAGAATTACAAAAGTTTTCTATCGCTCAGAGGATCCTATGAACAAAAAAGGCATGATAAGCTTCAATTAAAACCTAATATTTAGACAAATAAAACATGGCAGGTAAGCAAAGAATCTTATAACCAAATAAGTAAACATATATATTGATTTTACACAGTATACACTGCTCACTCAAGTTGTGCCTGGGATGCTAATATTATACATCTTTCTTTCACTTTGGTATACTAGCAAGTTATTTCCCTGGTGGTGTTTGCACAAGATGCTTTCCATGGTTTACTAAATTGCTCCAACTGCTTAGGTTCAAGCAATACAACCATTAACTAACCCCACTGGCTCAGTTCACACAATCCATTCAAGCTAAAATATGGTTGGCTGGCTTGTGGTTGGCTATGATCCTATAGCCTCAGCTTGTTTATTATGAAGTCACTCAAGAACTCGCCCTCTCCTTCAATTTTATACAGCCACCCTACAAATGTTAACTTTGTAGCAATGACCTCCATTAATTGCAGCGATATTTTCTTTCAGCTAGGTAGGGTCTGAGGGCTCTTTCCATTGTGAGAATGGTGCATGTACAGTTTTTTTCCTCCCTCCCTACCCCCCCAAACCTCGCAGCCCTTGCTGCCCTGTTGCATCAACTTCCTGTACAAGCTCCTCGCTTTGGGATGATGATGATAATTCTTGCTCTCTCACACCCCTTTCCCTCCTCCGGTATGTCAGCTTCCTGTGCAAAATCCCGTGCGGCAGGCTAAAGATGCCTCTGTGTTGCCGCTGCCCTTGGTGCATCAACTTCCTGTGCAAAGCCCCTTGTATTGGGGCGATTGTTCTTTTTTTTATTATTATTCCTGCCCTTGGTGCATCAACTTCCTGTACAGATTCTTTTGCAAATGGGTGAAGAGCACGTTTGCGAGGACACTACCAGCTTGTTCGCTACTGCTGCTGTTGTTGTTCTTTTCCTATTGCCCTGGTGCATTCGCTTCCTGTGCAGAATCCTTTACATTGGGGCGGGGTGGGGGGGCGAGCGAGTGAGGATGCTCGGCTGCGTTTCTCCACATTCCTTAGTGTATCCGCTTCCTGCGCAGAGCCACTTGCAATAGGGGGGAAAAAAAGATGCTCGCACTTCTGGTTTCCTCTTGCTGCTGCTGCTCCCACCGCCTGCCCCAGTGCATGAGCCCTTCTTCGTTTCCTCCCTCCCTCCTCTGCCTGCCCCGGTGCGTGATCTTTTCCTGCCACCGCTGCTACCGCTGCTCTGCGAGAGTTTGCTGCCCTACTTCACTCTACTTTAGTTTCACTCACTTTACATCCGGGTTTTTTCCCTAGGCAATGGGTGCCGCACCACAGCCCGTTCCTTAGGCAAAGGGAAATAAATTCGCTGCACCGACACGTCAAGTAGTCCCTCTGGAGAAGCCTTGAGGCGCCCCCTCCTCTCCCCGAGCAGGCCGGCCACCCTTCCTCCCTCATTCATAGAGAGAGAAGGTGGGGACCCCGGTTGAAGGGGGAGGCCTCCTCCTCCTCCGCTTTTGTCCCCACCCTCGCCTCCTTCTTCGCTTCGGAGAGCGGCCGAAGTAGCCGCGTTTGTGTGCGAGAGAGTTGTGTCGGGGGCGCGCGGGCAGCGAGGGAGTCGGGAGCGCGCGCCGCTGGCAGGCCAGGCAAAAGCAAAGCAAAGCAAAACGGAGGCCGCTGGCGGAGGGATTCAGGCGTGCGGGTGCTGCGGCCGGGCCGGGTGAATGGGATTGAAGAAGAGTTCAGCTTCTCGGCTTGTTTTTGTGTCACAGTTTCTCTTCTTCTGCGCCTCTTCTGCTTCGTTCCTTTCTTCCTGCCTGTCCCCTCCTCCCCTCTGCAGGAGGAGCCCCCCGGGGAGAGGGGAAGGAAAAGGACCCCTCAGAGGAGAGAGAGAGAAGAGAAAAGCAGGAGGAGGAGGAGGAGGAGGAGGAGAAGGGAGCAACCAACCAACCATCTTCCACTCCCAGCTTAGATTAAAGAAAGTGAGAGGAGGAGGAGAGAGAGAGGAGCCAAGAAGAGGGGGACAGGGAGGCCCAGAGGAGCAGCTGCACCGCCTTCTCCCTATGAAGAGGACTCCTTTCCCCTCAAAGAGAGGTCCTGCCAGGGGGACCCCAGCCAGACCACCTCGGCGGCAACATCACCACCACCAGCAGGGTGTAGTATCCCACCTTTTGGATATTCTCTCTCCTCCTTCCCTCTTTTCCCTTTCTTTCTCTCTCCCTCTCGGCCCCCGGTCCTCTGTTGCCTGCCTCGGGAGTTTCGGGGGGGAATAGAGAAAAGGGTGGATGGTGTGGGTGCGCGCTGGGAGGAGGGAGTCCACCATGGAAGACTCCGGAGCCAACTTGGAGATAAGGAGCCACAACTTCAGGGTACCCCCCCCCCCCCGGAGGTATAACGCCTAGAGATGCGGGAAGGGGGCATGTCCTTTCTCTGTCACCTGTGAGGATTGAAGTAAGTTTCTGAGAGAGGAGGAGGTGGTGGTGGTGAAGCGGGAGGGGTTAGGTGACACATTGGAGTGTGTGGGGGGGAGAGAAATGACACATTTGCAAAGAGAGGAAGGGAGAGGACGATTTCCCCACTCCTTCGCCTTCTTCCCAGGATGGTCTTTTCTAGGCCGTTTTCTGTGGGGTTCATTTTCTTCCCTGATGCTGCCGCCGAGGAAGTTTTATTACCTTGAAGATGCTCCTGCTTTGATGACCGAGGCTTCGTAGTAAAGCTGCTGCGGCGGCGGTTTTTCCTCTCCTCCCTTCTTTTTTTTTCCCCCTTTGCCTTTAATTTGTCTTGGTAGCCCGAGTAGTGCTGGGAAAATTCCGTTTCTTCAGCAACTTGTTATTCTGAAGTCTCTCTTACCCCCCTCACCCTGGGGCAGCCCTTTTTGCATGGATACAAAGCTCGGTGCAAGGACACCTTTGGGATTTCACACTCCTGCTCTGGCACATGTTTGCAGTGACTGGAGATGTGTACCTTCTCTCTTCTCCCTCTCTTTCCCTCCCATCCTCCCATTTCTCTGTATTAGGTACAAGGAGTAGGGGTGTATGTGGGACTGCCATTTGGTCTGGTTGTCTTGTGCATGTGTATCTTGTTACTTTTCTGTGTTTTTGTTTCTTTGTTATTCGGAGCTTACTACAGATGGGATTCTGTCCCTCCCCCTCTTTTCATCTCTGCAGTTCAGTTGCTACTTTCAGGATTAAACAATTAATACTTTTTGTTGTGGATAAATATGAATTAGATCAACACAGTTAAACCAAGTGACAGAAAATGAGGTTTTATGATCAATATGCATTTATCTCTGATGCTTTTGGGATACTGTAATGAAGAGGTTTGCTAGTGACAAGGATGTTCTGAAAGGTGTGAGAATGTCATTCCATTTAAATTGCAGGTTATAAGTCCTTATTTTAAATGACACATTTATGTAGAGAATAAATTTTTAGTAAAATCAGTGAAAATTACTCCTAAATAAATGTGCCCTTGCCAGTTATTTTGTCATGTTTGTAATGAACTTCTCTAAGTAATGATTTGCACATTATGATGAATTAAGACTTAGTGAAACCTGTGTTCTTGGTTATGGATATTGCTGTAGAGGTTGGGTTCTTCAGATGTATTTTTTGATAAGGTATCTGTCAAAAAGTTAAGACTTTGTCACATAAAACAGTATATAATATGATGTAGGATATTCTAAACATAATGATAAAGCTATGTGTTTTTCCACTGTATAACATTAGATTTGAAATTAGTAAACCTAGATATGCAAATTAGAATAGATAATTTTTTTATTACAGTACAGTATTCAGTAAAAAGTGCAGTTACCCCACATTATTGTTAAAATATTATTACTCTGTAAGACTAAAGGGTAGCAACAGCTTTAGGACAAGTGTTATTAACAAACAACTTTCAAAATACCTATATGATAATTCTGTTAATATCATAGGCCAGTATTTTGCCATACATACTGTCCAGTCTTAAACAGATTTCTACTGTATTCTAGGAATTTCAGCCTTTTTGAAATAAAAAGACTGAAGTCAAGGTTTTATAAGAGGGCAATAAGAGTTTTAGGAGCTCTTTTTCATAGAACTGCTTGCTTGCATTTTATTTATCATTTCCTTTGGCAGCACTTGGGTGTCTGGTTTCACTTTCTAATTATTTATTTCCTTTTTTCTTTTTTCTCTTATGGCCTAAGTATAGTGACCACCACAATCTAAGTATCTTAGTGAATATTCAGGTTGTTTTTTCCTTATGGAAAGAAAGCTGAAATAGGATTGAATTCATTTAACATGCTGGTATTTAAGAGGAAACTGAAGTTAACTATCACTTTAGTGATCTTGCTAAACATGTGAGGAACTTTGCAAATCTTTAACTTTGAATATACTTTAGATTTTAGTTTTTTAAAATGCTTTTCACAAAATATTGTCTTACTATATAAATGAATATTAAGAATTTTAAGTAAAAGCACCATTTATTTTTACACATTCTAAGAACTTCCTCACACACAATTCTGAATTCTTACTATGGATTTGAGTAATGTACAGTAAGTATTATTCCATGGTCAGATAACTTTGGAAAGCATTGTTTATCTCTAAAGTAATAGTAAAAATATATTGTAGCGGCTTATATAATTGTTCTTGAATTCAGGCTTAACTTCTCAGATCTAGTCTACAATAGTAGCTGTAGTAGTCTGGAGAAATGAAAATAGTACATTGCTATGCTACTTTTAAAAGTGGACCATTTGGTAGGAGGTTGCAAGTTTTGTTCTTTTGATTGGTATAATAACTGCCAAGAAGTTAGACTACTGCCCTAAGTTTGGGTGTTTATGGGAAAATAAGGGGCAAAGACTATGCTGGCATTTCTCTGATATGTAACTTAGAAGATTTACTTTTTAAGTAGAAGTGCATCTTGAACTGGAGTATATTCTGTTTTACTACTTACATATGATCGTCTTCACAACTGAGCAAATTGTTTGCTTCCTTGAGGCTGTACTTCTGTATAAGCTTAATTCTTTGGGTTTGTCTTTTGAGTAGACATGTGCTTTAAATGCAAGGAAACTGAGGCAGACTTTCTTCTGTTTTTTTTTGTTCTTTCAAATTAAATATGGTGAATTATAACATTTTATATCAGGCTGCATAGCACGGTGCTTTTGCACTGCAAACACAAATGTATATGATATTTGCTATAAGCACTGGGGCATGTTTTCAAGATCAGCTTCCCTAGACTGGTTAGACCTCGACTCCCACTGGCCATACTCACTGGAGTATTAAGGTAGTTGAACTCTTAACAGATTTGGAGCACCTGAATGTGTTAAGTGAAGGCAGATCTACACTGTATTTGGAACAATAACTAAGGGCGGAATCAGCTTAGTTTCTTTTTTATTGTGTTGAAATTATAACCAATAAGTTATTTTGATATTGAAACATTTAACATTTTTGGTACTGCATAAGGGTTCACCATTGGGCTTCAATATTTCTTGTAAAAACCAAAGTTGTTAAATTCCAAAAATTACTTGGATCTAATCCACCTCTTAAACTTGTTTTAATTTTAATGGGAGAAGATTTGATTGCATGCTTAAATATCTAATTGGAATAATGCAACTTGAATGTAAGTTCTGGTAGGGTTTTTGTTTTTTAAATTCTGTAAGGAAAAAGCTTCATTTCAGTTTTGGATCATATATGTCTTATACTATAGTACTAACAATGTATTATAATACTAAAGCAACGTTGTATTATTTCATTTCACATATGTATGAAGGAAATAATTTTTCTAAGAATTGGTACCCTAATGTAAGGGCTGACATAGAATTTAAATTGGGGTGAATTTGCTCAGTATTTCTGGAATAGCTTTAGCATTAAAATTTATTGTGAACTTAAGTATGCAGGGTATTTCTTTGCAAGCTTAACTCTATTCCATATTAGTCCTAATTAAAAATTATTAAACTATGTTTGTACTTAACTAGAAGTTTGCTGAAATCAGTGGGAATTATTTCTGAGTAGACGTGTAGGATTGCAATATGAAAGTTAAAACTCATACAGTTAAAAGACACATGTTTTCATTCTTTCACTTTTAATGAATAATACAAGCGGGCAAACTTTCAAACTTTTTAGAGAATGATGTGATTTATAATGTTCATAGTATATGAGCTAACTTAATAGAGAAGCAGTAGTTAAGTCTTTGTTTCATCAGAATGTTTTAACATTTGGACATTTAAATTCATAGTGCTGTTATAAAAATACAGCTGACTGTAATTTTATAATAGCCCTACAGTGCTGTTTTACATGGTTCCTTTCAAATTTTGGATATGAGTCCACTTCTTCACCTTTTGATTACTTTTTCTTTTTTAAACACGCATGGTTCAAAGAGAGAACAATAGTTCTTCACCAACTCAAGTCTCACATTTTATTTACAGTTTTGAAGTTCAGAACTTGAACTGATATGATCTGATATAAAATGATAACAGTTTCAAGGATTAAGATATGTTTTGGGAAAATATTTTTATATATTTACATAATGTTCTTGATGTTATCCACTTTTGTAGACTCTGGGTGGTAGCCTTCAATTAGCACCCAAAAGCTCTATGGAATAGCCAAGTTTTTAGAGGGTTTTTTTTTTTTTTTTGGAAGGCCAGGAGGTTAGGCTCATTCCATACCTCAGGAGGCAGTCACAGTATAGGGAACTTCAGGAGTCCCTCTTTGTGAGAATCCATGGGGTAGGTTAAGTCCTGTTGAGAGAGAGAGAGTGTTGAAAGTACATTAGTTGCAAGGAGAAATAATTGATTAATTTGTTTCCAGCCGAAAGTATTTGGGGAATGGTATATTTTAAGTCATGTGTGGATATTTAGAGAGTTATATGTCTGCAGGTAATTGGGTATGTGGTAGGAGCATATTGACCACAAATATGTCAGGGAAAGAGAATGAAGAAATTCCTAAGTTATTTTCTGTATTGATTCTGATGTTAGACTAGGTATTGTAACTGGCTTCCTTACTATTAACTTGTAAGTATTGTTGATTTATTTATCATGGTTACAGTTGCTGCTCACAAATATTAACTTTATTAAAGTATTTCAAGAATTAATTAAACTTACCTTGATTTGTTTATAGACTCATGAATGTTTAAAAAGAGGCTCAGAAAGAATTCCAACAGTAGCTATGGTAGTTAAAAATCCTGTGATTGTTAACTTGTGTCATTCATGGGGAATCTTTTAAGAAGAAAAAACTCTTTGCTGCGTTTTTACAAGTTCTTAAAGACTGAGTTGCTTCTGAGAGTTTTCCCCTGATTTGATTTGATGTCATCTTTTTATTTTCTTTCAATTCTTGTAGTGTTGTGTTTTTATTTTTGTATGGGGCTTGTTTTATATTTTTTCTGTGTGAGCCGCCAAGACTTGTTTTTGATTGTGGTGATATAGAAATGTTTAATAAATAAATATGGAGAGAAGTGGAAATTTTAATATTTATTCTTATGTGTTCTAAAATTTTAATCTTATAAGTATTTTTATTACCTCTTTAAAACTAAGAGCTGGGAAATGACTTAAATGTAAGATTTTAAACTTATAAAAAAAAACTTGAGGCCTATATAGAAATAACTGTATTTACACGCTGTGAAATTGTTCATAACAGACTTTAGTTTTTAGATTTAGATAAATCACTGATTTATACTGATCAATTTTTGAAACGATTAAAAAAAGCAGGGCAGTTATTTGACCCATTAGTACAATAATTTTGTATAGGCTATTGTTTATAGGAAACTTAACTTTGAAAATGCGAGGGGTGGCCTCATATTTAATGCTTTACCTCATAACCTTCTACAACCAGACTCTGGCAGTGTTTTATCTAAAACCAGAATCCATCTCATGGTGGAAATGAAAGTGGGAATTTTAGGATTATAATATGTAGTATATCCAAATTACCCAGAGTGGAAAATAAAAATGTACATTTATGAAAATGCTTCACAGATTGGAAACTTATTCCATACAGTCTCTGTTTTAGTTGCTCAAGACTAAACCAGTATTTTATCAGTCTAGATAGATAATAGATTCAGTATTTGTTTTCAACAATTTAGAAATGCAGTCCGTCTGGCAGTCAAGTGATCATTGCAAGAGGAATGGACCAACCCTTTGTCAATGTGCTCTCCAAATCTTGTATACATAGTCTATATATAAGATAGAAGACTCCAGCAAATGTATAATGGGCTTGGGAAATGTATATGCAGAAAAGGGAAAACTAATGATATGTGTGGAATTCTTCTTAGGTGATGCTGATTGGAGCCCATAGTTACTTTTATATCTAATTTGCTGCAAGTTGCTAACCATTGCTGCCTTCCCATTTCATTTCTAAATGTTATACTTCTCCTGACTTTTGATGGTAGAACAAGCAACATAGGGAAGTTTAATTTCTATCCTTTCAATAAAATAAAATAGTTCTTACCATGAAATTAGAAATGGGTTTTAAAACCTTTCTTGTTGTACTGAATAGGTAAACAATGAGAAAAGATGAAATGCATAAGTGGTAAAATGAAAAATTATGAGGCCTAACACTCCGATCACTCTTTTTGACTCTCTCAGTAGGGATACACACACACACACACACACACACATATACATACACACACCCCATTACCAACCCCTCATAAACTGAAAATATGGTGTGTGTTTTGTTTTTTGACTGCATATGGAACACAAACTGTCAGTACTTGAAGAGAAGGAGCACTAGCAGAAAAGCATTGATTCTTTCTTTTCCCCTCCTGCTGTGTATCCAAGTATTGTTAACCATGGCTGTTCAAAGGCAATATACTTGGATGCAGAATCATAGTTGATCTCCTCAGTCAATTAGCCATCCACGCTTAAGCATCTTTTAAACCC
Source organism: Liasis olivaceus (assembly GCA_030867105.1). Taxonomy (NCBI): domain Eukaryota; kingdom Metazoa; phylum Chordata; class Lepidosauria; order Squamata; family Pythonidae; genus Liasis; species Liasis olivaceus. The sequence continues at coordinate 70,852,056 of CM061349.1, forward strand.
AAACTTCTGAGTAATCACAATATTTTTTTCTGATAAACTGACTTATAGTAGCCATGGCAACAGCTGTCTTGGCTTTTTATGGACAGTTCTGTTGCTGCATCTGCAGGCTTCATCAATACTTCTGCTGCCTACAGAGGAAAGTGCAATAGAATGTCTCCCTTATGGTTTTAACAGCATTGCACATTGTACTGTTGCTATATACTACTATGTACTTTCCATGTTCCAAAACTTTATAGACTGTTCTTCTTTTGCCAAATAATTGTTTAAATGCTGGAGTTTAAGTGCTGCCACTCTAGTGAAATGCTGTGACAACGATGTCATGCTTTTGATCATAGATTGTCTCTAGGCTCTTCACTAGCCCTAAGGGGGTTATTTTAAAGAAATAGATACAAGTATAGAACAGACACTGCTTGTCATCTTCAACTACTTAAAGAACTTCCCTTTCCTAAACTTCATGATGAATACTTTCAAGGTGCCTTTTTGTTGGAGAAAATATAGGTTCCTATTTTAACATATAATGAAGGGAAAAGGAGGAATGTAAGCAAATGGTTTTTGGCACTGGAGCAACACATATCTTTAAGATACATGTTTTAAGTGATGTAATTGGTATGTTTACCAGAAAATTTTAAATTGGACAAATTTCTACTGCCCTAATAAATGAAATTTAGATTTAGTATTTTACATGGCTTTCATTTAATGAACACATTTTAAAGTATATCCTACTGATTTTATGTGATATATAAATATCTTAGAAATTCCTCATTAGTGAAAAGTAATATTTCAGTTGAAATATTTGATGGTGAAACAGTCATAAAGTGTAGTTACTGTGGTAAAATGTTTATTTTCATACATATACAAGACTTTATTTAGAAATTACTTTTATTTGAATATTTGATATTTTAGGACATGAGAACTTAAGTTTTATTTACTGCAGGCATAAAGAATTGAGTGTATAAACTTCTGAATTTCCTAGGAATTATGATGTTGATTTTTAAATGTAGTTGTCTGTTCACAAATATCTAAAAAATAGATATTTTCTACTCCGTACAGGTCCCAATTGACTCCAAATGGTATGCTCAGAATTTTGTCCATCTGATAGATATAGGGATAGGTAATTTGTCTTCTCCTTGCAGTCCTCATCTCAAATCTGGAGCAGATTAAACTGGGCATAAGGAGAGGAAAATAAAGGGACGTCTGACTGTATCTACATGTCATATGAACTGTAAACTCTGGCATGTGTACGTTATGTTGTGAATTATTTTAAAATAATATTTTAAAAGTAGAAAATCCCAGAATGTAGTTGTTCATGATCCACTTTTCATTTAGTAAATGTTATAGAAGTGCAGTGATCAAAATTTATGCCCGCTAAGATGCTATTTTAGTTATAATTATCTAGTGCTGTTTGGAAATGACAATGTTTCTTTGAGTTAGTTCATATTTTGATATGCATGATTGATTTGGTAATGTATCATCTATATGAATAGGTTGAAGGCAAGCCCTTGCACCTGAAGGTAAGTGTGTGTGCATGTGCACGCATATGCACTTGTGTAAGAATTATTACATAATACTTGGAGAGGTGAGATCCTTAAAAATGAATTTGGAAACATTGAGATTAGAGAATCAGTGCTTTGGATCTGTTATTAGTTACTTTGATTTTTGCTCCTTTAGAACAGGTAGTTGTAAAGTTGGCTAAAAATGTGATTGCAAAGAAAGCTGCAAACTGAAGGTTAGAAACTTGGGTTTAATTTTCATGGGCCCGTGGTTTGGTCATAACACAAGCCACATAATTCTATTGGGCATATCACTAACCTCAACTTCAAGGTGGAAAATAAAATTTTTCAAGTTGTAAAATGCTTTAGAAAATAATGTTCTACTAAGAATAAAATGTGAAAGCCCTGAGGAGCTCCCCCCTTGAAGATGCAAAACTCAGTCAGGATTGGAGGGCTGCTGTGGTTGTAGGATAACTTTAATTGTTCTGGGTAGTTCTGAATACTCCTTAATTTGGGCCTCTGTTCTGCCTTTTCATACAATCTTTTGTGTTACCTTGTACAAAAAATTATGTGAATATATACCTAGCAGTTATGTTTCTTTTGTTCAAAGTTGTCCACCAAACTGAGCTGCTTAATTTTCATTGTTTTATTTGAAGCATCTGCACACACAGATTTTGGATTAAAACTATGTGATATTGATTTACATGTTTGATTCCGGAGTTGCCCATGACACTTGTCACTTGAGTATTCTTATATTATTGATCCTTCATTTAGCTTGACTTCAATTTTGCAGGGTATAGTATGTAAATAATTCCACACTTATACATATGATCAGAGATAAAATAGTTTGGGATATAATAGAGACTTACATAGAAGGATCTGATGGTCATATTTAGCTTTTATAGATGAGGAGGTGAACACAGCTTCTTGATCCAACTCTAACAGTATGATGGGTTAAACTCTCACCTATCACAAAAGAGGAGTTGTATATCTTTGTTTAAAGTATTTCCATTTAATTACTTCTGCTATAAAAGTAAACTTGTATTATATATAAACTTTAATGTACTTTGTATCAGTGCACTGTTATTTCAGTACCAGCAAAACTGATTGTGGTTTAGCTATTTTTGTTTTCTAGTTAGGAAATAATGGACAAAATGAAATATATTTTAATATTTATCTGACTTTAGAAAAATATACTAATATTTAAGGTCTTGGCAAAAAATGCTTCCATGCTTTTGAAAGCCTTATGGTTAATGTTTTTCAAACATTTGAAAATAGCCTCTTTAACTTTCCTCCTTTATATACACTCTCTTGCTTTCTGACTGGTCCTTCTCTAACACACATGGCCACCTACCCCACTTGAACTCTTAAAAACTCTACATTTGACAAGGTTGTGAAATAAAAGATATGCAGATTTTTAATAGATCTTTTAAAAAATTAAACATCAGAATATTTATAATTTATATAGTGGTCACTGTATAAATATAATAATTTATAATTCATAATTTATATAATGGTCACAGAATGAGGACTACCTGTATTTGGTCTACCCATCTGTACCCTTATTTTTATTTTATTATTTGTTGTAAGTTGGGAATTTCTTTTATGAAGTATGGGCAACAAATGGTAATAATAAACAAATTAATAAATTTCCTATCTAGGAATACATAAAATGTCATCTTTGGCTTGCATTAACCATAAATTAATACCTATATTGTAGTTGACTTTATGAATATATAGCAAACAACCATGGATTGGAACAGAGTTGGGAAGGTATTTGAACTTCAGTTCCCAGTAGCTTCATCCAATGTGGCCAGTGGTGAGGGATGCTAGGTATGATAGTTTAAAGTAGGAATGTGCAAAATGTGTTCAACTGAATTGGCTCAAGTGCAAAACACCCATTTTGAATGCAAAATGGGCTGTTTCAAGCATTTTGAAGCTGTTTTGAGGTATAAACAGTGTATTTTGCACTAGAGCCTTTTTGAGCTGGAAAAAAACTCCCAAAATGTTCAAAACAGACTATTTTGCCCACCCCCCAGCTGTTCTTCATTTGAAACAGGACATTTTGAAATTTGCTGTATTCAAAAGTTTTGCACATCACTAGTTCAGAGTTACCTGCCCACTGCTTTAAATGTTTATTGTTTAGTTTCCTTACTACTTTGTAGTTCACTCTGCAGAATAATGACTATAACAATAACTGGACAGTACAGGCTTTGAACTAAACTTGAGATAAAAGCCTTTCCTTTCATTTTCTGTGCATTTTTGTATATGTAACATTGTAGTTTTATTTTTGGAATCTTTGAGGAAAGTGGTTTATAAAGGCTTAATTTAAAGCAAAACATATAGTGAAATATTTTTCAAATACCAAAGATAATATGTCTGTATAAAATATTTTATATACTTATTAATGGATATAGAATATTGCTTATCTTTTAGAGGTTTCACATTGAGAAATAGTTAATAATTGTCTTTTTGCTGAGTAATATGCTAAAAACTGTGATTGCAGGAGCACATTTGGTGTGACAAATTCCTTGCTATGTATGTATTTAAATTTAATCAGCAAAAAGCTTCAAGTTTCAGAATTACAATGTTTTTTTTTAGTGCGTATTATAGTGGCTGTTTTAGAAATTCTTTAAATAAAAAGCCAGATGTGTTTGTATGTGTTTGCATGTTTATATTTAAATGGTGAAATACAAAAAAGTCTTCATCAAAAAAAAAGTTTATACAATGAAGAATATCAAAACTAAATATATTATAGTAGCTAAAATAAAGGAAATGTGACAAAAAGGCAAAAACTAACAAAAAATATACATATAGTAACTATAAATAATGAAATAAAATTAATTCAGTTGTTAAGCTTATTGTTAAAGTAGACTACATATTGTGTCATCTTCTCATTTTTAGAATGTGGCGACTTTTCAAAAATTGATAATAAATTCATATACTGTATCCATTCCTTACAATCAGGATATATGTCTCTTTCCAGTTATATAAAATTACATTCCTTAAGGTACTCCAGGCTCAATGAAGACAAGCTCTTCATGAGATGACAAATTCCATGTTTTAGAAATATAATTCAACATCACATTGAGATCCTTATCTATAATACTTCTTCCCAAGATTATATTAATGTATATAGTAACTTTAAGCCAAAACAAGGCTGTAACAGGCTAAGACCAAATTGCATGGGCCAAAGAACCCTCACATTTCTTGCATTGCCAATATAAGTAATCTTGTGTCCATTCCTTTTTAAACATTCTTTGAGGGGTCCAACACAAAGTAAAGTTTTATGAGAAATTAATTTCTTTTTTAAATCATAAGAAATTTATTTTTTAACACCTAGACCCATTGATTCTCCAAAATTGAATATTGCATTCTTCATTCCAGAGTTGAAATATATAAGTAATACTGATTTTCATTCTACTTTTTAATACCTTATGAAATTGAATTGTGGATTTTCATTCAAGCACTGTATCTCTTAAGGAAGCTAAAATTGCAACTACTTTGTAGGCTATAAAATATCTGGGCCAAACTATTTGGTTAATATGTGTTTCAGCTATATATATTGTTGAGCATATATTGCAGGTTGATCAAACTCAAAATGCAATCTCTCGAAATTGTTAAAACGACAATTAGAAATCAATTGATTATTAATCCTTTGTTTAGCCCAAGCATTCCAATAGAACATCTTCCCTGCTATTTTCTAATTTGAGATATACAAGATTAATTTCTCATGTGATTTATGATCAAAATGTAACTGCTTACCAATTAATAACCAATTACAACTATAAGCTTTCAAATCAAGAAACAAAGATCTCAATTTAATATATCTAGACCCTAAAACTTTCAAAAATTTCAAAGGTGTTACACACTTGTTCTCCAAAGGGGCCTAAAGGGGATAGTAAGTCTTATTAAAAAAAAAAAAAAAAAAGATAAAAGCAGAATGATATAGTTGACAATCTGGTTGGTTAAAGCCATCATCGTAAGATAGCCACCCTTTGGCTAAGGATATTCTAGGGCCTTAAGTCTGCCATAATTTTTTTTCTCATTAACTCAACTATTTATGTAAAATATCTAATGGGAATTATCAGTGGAACCCCTTTAGGATATACAGTGCCTTCGGGAAGTATTCAGACCCCCTTCACTTTTTTCAATTTTGTTATGTTGCAACCTGATACTACAATCGTTCAAATTCATTTTTTTTTCTCATTAATCTACACTCAGTACCCCATAATGACAAAGTGAAAACAGAATTTTAGAAATGTCTGTAAATTTATTAAAAAGAAAAAACTGAAATATCACATTGGCATGAGTATTCAGACCCTTTACTCAGTACTTGTCAGGTTTAGCCCAGGAAACTCCAGGAGACAATACAGATTCAGTCCAGCAAGGTTTATTGGCTTCACTCCCGTTACAGAATCTTCTCAGACTGAGAGCAATTCCCAGGGTCAGACTACAAACAGCATTCCTCAGGGAGGGGCCAGTCTCATTCTCTTATCTCTTGTCCGCTCCTCTGGGGATGAGAGTCCATGTTTCACACGTCTGCTCCACACTCCCACATCACCCCTCCCTCCATCTTCATCCTCTCCCCCTGAGTTCTCAGCAGAACTTGGCAAAGGTGGGAGGGATGACATGTCAGATGATGAAAGGGTCTCAGCACCTCCTGCCTCCTCCATACCGTCTTCCGATGGGTCCTGAAAAACAGCTGCAACATTAATAGAATCAGCCCCCCTCCCTCCTGCCATCTGCAACCCTGAAGTGGAAGGCTGTGGGCTGCCAGCTCGAAATGCTCCACACTCCCACAGTACTTCGTTGAAGCACCTTTGGTAGCAGTTATAGCCTTGAGTCTTTTTCAGTATGATGCAACAAGCTTTGCACACCTGGATTGGGGGATTTTCTGCCATTCTTCTTTGCAAGTCCTCTCAAGCTCAACCAGGTTGGATGGGGACCGTCGGTGGACAGCCATTTTTAGGTCTCTCCAGAGATGTTCAGTAGGGTTCAAGTCAGGGCTCTGGCTGGGCCACTCCAGGACATTCACAGAGTTGTCCCTAAGCCATTCCTGTGTTGTCTTGGCTGTATGCTTAGGATTGTTGTCATGTTGGTAGGTGAACCTTCGGCCCAGTCTGAGGTCCTGAGCACTGTGGAACAGGTTTTCATTGAGGAGATCTCTGTCCTTTGCTCCATTCAGCTTTTCCTCAACTCTGACCAGTCTCCCAGTCCCTGCTGCTGAAAAACAGCCCCACATCATAATGCTGCCACCACCACGCTTCACTGTTGGGATGGTATTGGGCAGGTGATGAGCGGTGCCTGATTTCCTCCAGACATAACGTTTATAATTGAGGTCAAACAGTTCAATCTTGGTTTCATCAGACCAGAGAATCTTGTTCCTCACAGTCTGAGAGTCCTGAGGTGCTTTTTTGCAAACTCCAAGCGGGCTTTCATGTGTTTTGCACTGAGGAGAGGCTTCCGTCTAGCCACTCTGCCATAAAGCCCAGATCGGTGGAGGGCTGCAGTGATGGTTGTCCTTCTGGAACTTTGCCCCATCTCCACACAGGATCTCTGGAGCTCAGTCAGAGTGACCATCGGGTTCTTGGTCACCTCTCTTGCTAAAGCTCTTCTCCCCCGATTGCTCAGTTTGGCCAGGCGACCAGCTCTTGGAAGAGTCCTGGTTGTGCCAAACTTCTTCCATTTGAGAATTATGGAGGCCACTGTGCTCTTGGGAACCTTTAGTGCATCAGAAGTTTTTTTGTAGCCTTCCCCAGATCTGTGCCTTGCAATAATCCTGTCTCTGAGCTCTGCAGGCAGTTCCTTTGACTTCATGGCTTTTGCTCTGATACAGTATACATTGTCAGCTGTAAGGCCTTCTGTAGAGAGGTGTGTGCCTTTCCAAATCATGTCCAATCAATTTAATTTACCACAGGTGGATTCCAATCAAGGTGTAGAAACAGCTCAGCAATGATCAAGAGAAATGGGAGGCACCTGAGCTAAATTTCAAGTGTTGCTGCAAAGGGTCTGAATACTTATGCCAATGTGATATTTCAGTTTTTTCTTTTTAATAAATTTACAGACATTTCTAAACTTCTGTTTTCACTTTGTCATTATGGGGTACTGGGTGTAGATTAATGAGAAAAAAAATGAATTTGAACAATATGTAGTATCAGTATCAATTTGCAACATAACAAAATTGAACAAAGTGAAGGGAGTCTGAATACTTTCCAAATGCACTGTACATTAATCCTGATGTAATGTTCATTTTGGTAATATACAGGTGAAACTCGAAAAATTAGAGTATCGTGCAAATGTTCATTTATGTCAGTATGGCAACTCAAAAGGTGAAACCAATATATGAGATAGACGCATTACATGCAAAGCGAGATATGTCAAGCCTTACTTTGGTATAATTGTGATGATTATGGCATACAGCTTATGAAAACCCCAAATTCACAATCTCAGAAAATTAGAATCGTGTGAAAAGGTTCAATATTCTAGGCTCAAAGTGTCCCCCTCTAATCAGCTAATGAATCCATAACACCTGCACAGGGTTCCTGAGCCTTTAAATGGTCTCTCAGGCTGGTTCAGTAGGAAGCACAAGCATGGGAAAGACTGCTGACCTGACAGTTGTGCAGAAAACCATCACTGACACCCTCCATAAGGAGGGAAAGCCCCAAAAGGTAATTGCAAAAGAAGTTGGATGTTCCCAAAGTGCTGTATCAAAGCACATCGATAGAAGGTTATGTGGAAGGGGAAAGTGTGGTAGAAAAAGGTGCACAAGCGGCAGGGATGACCACAGCCTGGAGAGGATTGTCAGGAAAAGGCCATTCAAAAGTGTTGGGGACTTTCACAAGGAGTGGACTGAGGCTGGAATTAGTGCATCAAGAGCCACCACACACAGATGGTCCTGGACATGGGCTTCAAATGTCGGATTCCTCTTGTCAAGCCGCTCCTGAACAACAAACAACGTCAGAAGCGTCTTACCTGGGCTACAGAAAAAAAGAACTGGTCTGTTGCCCAGTGGTCCAAAGTCCTCTTTTCTGATGAGAGCAACTTTTGCATCTCATTTGGGAACCAAGGACCCAGAGTCTGGAGGAAGAATGGAGAGGCACACAATGCACGATGCTTGAAGTCCAGTGTGAAGTTTCCACAGTCTGTGTTGATCTGGGGAGCCATGTCACCTGCTTGTGTTGGTCCACTGTGCTTCATTAAGTCCAGGGTCAACGCAGCCATCTACCAGGAGATTTTGGAGCACTTCATGCTTCCTTCCGCAGACGAGCTTTATGGGGATGCTGACTTCATTTTCCAGTAGGACTTGGAACCTGCCCACACTGCCAAAAGTACCAAAACCTGGTTCAATGACCATGGGATTACTGTGCTTGATTGGCCAGCAAACCCACCTGACCTGAACCCCATAGAGAATCTATGGGGCATTGCCAAGAGAAAGATGAGGGACATGAGACCGAACAATGCAGCGGAGCTGAAGGCCGCTATTGAAGCATCCTGGTCTTCCATAACACCTCAGCAGTGCCACAGGCTGATAGCATCCATGCCACGCCGCATTGTGGCAGTCATTGCTGCAAAAGGGGCCCAAACCAAGTACTGAGTACATATGCATGCTTATACTTTGCAGAGGTCCGATATTGTTCTGTTTCCAATCCTTGTGTTATTGATGTTGTGTAATATTCTAATTTTCTGAGATTGTGAATTTGGGGTTTTCATAAGCTGTACGCCATAATCATCACAATTATACCAAAGTAAGGCTTGACATATCTCGCTTTGCCTGTAATGCATCTATCTCATATATTGGTTTCACCTTTTGAGTTGCCGTACTGACATAAATGAACATTTGCACGATATTCTAATTTTTCAAGTTTCACCTGTATCTTACCCCAAGGACATATAGTTGAATACAACAAAGTGTTAGTAAGAATATGAGATTGAAGAAACGTGTAGTACTGTGTTAAAGGAAAAGATTTTAGTTTCAATCTTGTTATTATCAGCAATAAATATACTGTCCATTGTTTTATCTTAGCATAAATTATGATCTTAAATGATTCTGTGAAAAGCCTCATGTAGATATATTTTTTAAAAATCAAGATTGCTTTAATTTCTGAGAGATCCATTTATGCTGCTGTGATTAGAATATGGGCAAAAACATGGATTTAAAATACTAAACGGCTGAACTATTGAACTATTACAGTATAATAGGTATATTATGGCATAATATTATATATCTTTAGGTGTATAGGTTTGGTATGGATTTCTTTTCAGTGTTTGGCATGTAGCCATGAGCTTTTATGTACTATATCTTGGGATCCAAAGAGGTGTCAGTATACCTGTAGATAACTCCCTTCATGTCTTGCCAGATTGTCCCCCCCCATTAACTTTTTGTATTTTTCATATTACATATTTTGAAAGTAATTTTGATTTTTAAAACTGGGAAGCTGATTAGATGCATTATCATCTTCATTTCTAAGTATTCCTTGGGTTCCATAAGCCTACTTGCCTAGAAAAAGGACAAGATAAGCAGGGTGATAGGGAGTGTTCAGCAGAAGAGACTGTGTGTGAATGGACAGGCCCCTTTATCAGCCATTTTATAAGGGCACCCGTAGCGTATTCTCAACATTTGAAATTAAATATTTTTAGAAAATGTGAGGCTCTCTGTTCCATATGGTCCTTACCATCTGACCTTGTATTTCAACAGTCCTGTTGCCTGTCATGATAATACTTTTTTTTAGGGAGTTACATATTGATAAATAGAATATTCAAAGAAGTAATGCTGAATATATCAGCCTTCCTCAATCTGTTGTCCTATAGGTGTAGCAGGTTGCACTTTCCATTATTCCAAGTCAGTATGACCATATTGAATATATATTATGAAAGTTAAAATCCAAGATATTTGATAGTTGCTTCATGGAGGAGGATTGCCAAAAACTTTATCATCAGAGGGCAAGGTGCTTGTCTTAATTGTAATGTGGGAAGTTGGATTTTTCTTTATGAGAAGCATACAGAGTAGAGTTTACAGTTACACTAGTTAATGTACTATTTTTCTAAGTAAATCTGCCATGTTAAAAAAAAAATCTTCTGGACTTGAGAAAGTTAATTTTATATTTTGAATTTGAGAAGAAGCAAAGGGGAGAATGGTGCACTTACCTTAGTGATTGTGAAACTGTAATTAGGTCGCACAGACTTTCTTGCATTAAATAGGTGCTTAAATCGTAATTCTTTGTCTTTATTTAATCTGTGTAAAATTGCTTGATGAATTCAGATTTACCTGCAATGAAAGTTCCACAGTTCCTTTTCTCAAGGATAACTATTTTGAGATCTGTTGAAAGTAACTTGCTGGTCTTTACAATGTCCAAAATTTTGTTATTGCTATAGAGTAGTAACATGGCTGAACCTGGATGGCTATGTAGAAACTGGATTACCATAAACTGTAAAATTAAGTTGCAGTTTTGAGGTAAAAGAAGGATTAGAAAGCCAAGTGAAAGAAAATTCAGTCCAAGTATTGCATCAAACAAACAAGGAACATACATTCTTTGAGGCATGTGTAGCTATTTTGTGTGCTTTGAATATTATTTAAGTCAGATTCTTTTTATTGGCATTTACATTGATTTAGGATTTTTTGGTTATGATATATATTTATTGGCTGAGTTCACACATCATGCCCAGCCATGTTTAGTTTCCAATAGTTTGTTGAATAAGCCTTAGTGGCTTGCTTCACACATGTTATTGAAGTATAAATTATGATTTACAAATCACAAGGGCTGGATTGACACATGTCATGAAGCCAAAATCAATAAACTATTTTATGACTTTGTACAATGTGTGAATCTACTGTTTAGTCAACACTGTAGCTAAGAGGGACACTTTTCATTGGACAAATTTAAAAAGAGACCAAGTGGACTATTGTCTAGTTATTAGAACTAATGATAATTCAAGTCAGTTTCTGGAAAATAGTCCATATTTAGAAAGTTTTCAGTGTCGTTTAACTTTTTAAAAAGTTGTAGACTGGTGACTTATATTAATTTTGTCTAAGAAAATGGACTGCATATTGTAGAGGGGAGTTGCCTCCACCTAAAATTAAATAACAGTCACACAATGTATTGTCGAAGGCTTTCACAGCCAGCATACGTGAAAGGACTTTTGTGGGTCCTATTCTCCCTTTCAACCACCTCCCACGTCAGAAAAGAGGCATTATCAAAACCCTCATGGATTGTGCCAATTGGATCTGCGAAACCCAATTCCTAAACTTTGAACTTAACCACCTTAATTGGGTCCTGCAAGTGAATGGCTACTCCAAGAATGAAATAAAAAGAGCCATCAAACCAAGAAAACAACATGCGACTGAAGAAGAAAAACAGCCACCCACCAACAAAGTTTTTCTGCCCTACATCAAAGGGGTCACAGACCGCATGGGAAAACTGATGGAAAAACACAATTTCCAAACAATCTTCAGACCCACCAGAAAAATACAAGTGCTAAAATCAGCAAAAGACAAAAGGGATCCCCTCACCGCCGCAGGAGTATACCGCATACCATGCAGCTGCGGGCAAGTATACATCGGGACCACAAAATGCAGCATCCATACCAGGATAAAAGAACATGAAAGACACTGCAGACTACAGCAACCAGAAAAATCTGTAGTAGCTGAACATGCTCTCAAGCACACTGGACACAAAATCCTATTTGAAAACACAGAGATACTAGACAACACCAACAGCCACTATACCAGGCTATACCAGAAAGCCATTGAGATTCACAAACACCAGCACAGTTTCAGTAAAAAAGAGGAGAGTCTAAAAATCAACAAAACCTGGCTACCAATCCTGAAAAATACAGCCTGCAAAAGGTCAATGAACTCAGCCAACCACCAGGACGTGTGAACAGTCCACACAATGAACATGCTAATCACTCTCAGCAGCCACTCGTTAACAACTCAATAGAAGAAAAAACCCTTCCTAACCCCCAGGAAGATACACACATATTCTGACACCAAAACAAGCAGCCACTTGGTAACCCAACCCCCCTCCCCTAACCCCCCCTAATCCCCCCAACCCCCCCCTTCAGATCTCTATAAATACCCACAAAAGGGTCACATCATCCTGGGCACAGAGAGAACTGCTCCTGTCTGTGCTCCTGCACTCTGAAGATGTCGGTCACAGATGCTGGCGAAACGTTAGGAAACAAAACTTCCAGAACACGGCCACACAGCCCGAAAGACCCACACCAGCCAACAGTCACACAGTTTGTCAAAAATTCATTTGTGTTTAATAAGAAAAAGTCTTGTATCAGTGATGGCATAGCTGTTTGAGACAACCTATTGAGGATAAAGATTACAAAGAGAAGGAAACACAAAAATAGTGTATCAAAGAGTTGACTCTTAGTGAGTAAAAGAGAAATTGTCATCTTGTCAGGTCTAGCAGCTGAAATATTAGTCAAAGCTTCAGTCAACGAATGGAATCTCATCTTCAACAATGTCAGTAGAGAGAACTCATATCTAGTGATAGCTTTGTAGAGAAGCTTCTGATAGCTCAGCAGGTTTGTTGTGTTTCAATGTGTATTCCTTGTATGTAGGAAGTTATATTTTACTTGTTTGAGAGTTTAGCCTAAAGAACTTAACTAGCTAATCTTGCCTGAACTTTGGAAACTAGTTAAATTTTTACAGTTCTGCAGTTTAAACTTGCTTTAGTTTTTGTTCTTTCTCAAATATTGTACTTTTGTGTTCTGTATAAAGAAAAAAAAATCCAATTACAAAATAACACAAATATTTATTAAATAAATTATTGCTCAATTTATACAAGATTTGAGACACAAGTTTAAAGTGTATAGGTAGTCCTAGGTTAATGACAGCAATTGGGACCAGAATTGCCATTGCTAAGTGATGCGGTCATAAAGAGTGATGTCACGTGATCTCACTGCTTAACTACAGCAATTCCAGCAGTCCCAGTTGCCATCACTAAGCAAGGACGTCGTGTGGTGGTTATTGCGATCTCCTGCTGGCTTCTCCATTGACTTTGCTTGTTGGAAACTGGCAAAGAAGGTCACAAATGGCAATCACGTGATCGTAGGGATGCTGTGATGGCCAGAACTCTGGGAACTGGTCGTAAGTACCATTCATTCAGTGCTGTTGCAAGTTTGAATGGTTGCTGAACGAGTGGTTGTTAACCAAGGACCACCTATATGTTAAAATATAAATGTTAAAAAGTCTGTAACTACAATAAGTTTATAAAATTATTCTGCTGTTTTCTGGTTCAGAACAGAACTTCTTTTAACCAGTGTGATAGGTCTGTTTTTCAAATTATTTTGTGTGGAACATACTTAGATAAAATTAAAAATACCGTATAGCAATATAACATTAAAAAATGAATGTCAAGTATAAAGTACTAAAGTAATGTTAATGAACAAACAAGAGAGATACAAATGGGGATTGTCTGCATTTCTAAGGAGTATTAGGAAAACTACAAATATTGTATTTTTTTGTCCCAAGCTACAAAGAAGTGGAAACTGCTGATTCTTCTGGTTTTGAAAGACTTCTATGACCATCATGCTTATTCCAGTGTGACAGTTTGTATTATTTCTAACAGTATAGTTATACATTCTCCCCCCTGAAGTTAGGCTCACCCCTTCCCTGCTGTTGTTTAGGAAGTCCCTCAAGACCTGGTTGTGTCATCGGCCCTGGGGGTTTTTGGGAACCGGAGACATTCTTAGATGGCTCCAGTGTAATTGATATTCTGCTCTCTCCGTGGAGTTTATATATTTTAAAATCTTTTTCTTAATCTCTTTAAAAATGTGTGATGTTTTTATTTTAATAATAACTTTTCATTTTTTTATAGTACCTGTTTTTATTTGATTTTTTATTTTAAATGTTGTACGCCACCCAGAGTCACTTTGTGAGATGGGCGGCTATATAAATGTGATGTATAAATAAATAAATACTAGTATGTTCCTAGCATTATTGTATTATTTGGCTATTATAAAGAATGTATTCATTCAAACTGCCTCAGTCCTTCTCCCCACCCCCTGACTGTATAGTTTTGCCTTTCTCAGCCTGGATGCTCTCCAGATATATCTATATATCTATATAGATATATATCAATATCACAGAGAATTTGCAGCCAGATGACCATTACTAAAAAGTCTGGAGTTGAAATCTGTGTATCTGAAGGGAACTCTACAGTAGTTGGGGAAGTTTGGCCTAATTTAAATCTCTAAATATGACTAATTCACATCTGATAATCCAGAATGACTTTTAATAATACAGTTTAATACAACCAAAGTTAAAAGAGAAGTTGTATGCAACAAGTTAAAAGCAACATCATCAAGAAATCGACTTCCAGGGAAGAAATGGCAAACTGAACTCCACGAAAAGTGGAGCTGATGACCGCGGTGGAATAAAGAGCCGGCAAGTAAACCAGCTCTTTGATAATTCCTCTCTGGACAAGGAGAGGACATGAGATCACCCACAAGTGCTCCAGACAGCTGCTCCTTGTGAGGAGACCGCAAGATAGCAGTCTTTGGCGGGTTTAGAGCTCTGGGTGACGAGGGAATAACCATCTTGCTCAAATCACAGTCGGCGCTTTTGAAAAAACACTAAGTTTGCATACTTCCTTTTCTAATCACTTTCGGAAATTGCTTGTTAGCTGCTTTTCAGCTAATAGGAACCTTTGGATCAACAGGTTTTACAGCACCAGGTAAAATCCTCAGCAAAAGAAGTTTTAACTACAAGTTTAAGAACTTAAAAAAATTTTTTTTGGAATAAACAGCAAAAGGGTGATTAAAACTTTGATTTTAGAAAGTTACAAATGGACTAAGGGTCCAGAGAAATTTGAAATAAGAATTTGGAATTAATTATAAAGAATCTTTCCCATGGGAAAATGTTTTTGTTTTGATTTTTTTAAATAAAAAAACAAGATTTTAAAAATTGGACACTAGAGAGAACTAGAAGGAACTAAAGATTACAATTAAAAGAGGAGAACTCAACTTACAATTACAGAATGAAAATATTTTAACATTGGACATATTGAAGGATATTTTTGAATAATGGACCCAGAAGTTAATTTTAAAAGTATCTGCCTTTATAGATAGAGTGTGTCTAAAAGATGTTATGGAAGAGGAGCAAATTCTACCTGACAAGATCGAGACTTGTCATAAGAATGACATGGGAAAAGATGTTACACTGGACATACAAAAGAAACTGGCTGATATCTTAATAATTAAAAGGGATATGCAAACAACAAACCAAGAGAGTGTCCTGGATAATTTTCCTATGTTGGATTTACAAAAAAGGCTTGTTAAAGTTTTGAAGAATTTTATGAGACGGGACAAAAAAAAATGAAAATAAGTGCTGCAACATTATTTGAAGGGAATAAAGATTAAGATTGTTAGAAGTATAAGGAAGAAATATAAAGTTGGTTTATTTGATCAAGGTTAAAATAGATGTTATTTCTGGTAACCCTCAATGAACTTTCACTGACATCGGGACTGAAATGATGATGCTTTATGGATTTGTTTATAGATAAGAGATGGGAAGAAGAAATCATTTGTTGTATTTTAAGAGAAGGTGATAAGTTACAAAAATTGTTTATACTTGTGATGAAGGTGGGAAGTCACTTCTTTATATATATATATATATATATTCATTTTCTTTACTATATTCTTATTTCTTCTTTATCCCCCCTTTTCGCTTTCTTTTCTGCACCTTCTACTCTTTTTATTCTTTTATTTTTTTAGTTTGTATTTTTATTGTTGTAATTGGTTTTTTTTGTTGTAATTGTAATATTTAATAAAGTTATATGTATAAAAAAAATCAGCTGACCAAAAAAATGTTATTTTTCTGGGAACCAGTGTTATGTTTATAATAGCAGTGATACTTTATAACAGTGGAGTGCTACAGTTGAAAGTATAATGCACCTTACAATAATGACCATAGGTCTGTGTGGAAACAGTTTCTTGGCTTGTTATCCTTTTTTTTTCCAAATGCTTAAATTCATGAGATAGAGAATATCTTGAGGAAGAAGATTAAGATGTACTTGCTAGCTCAGCTCCCTCTGTCCCACTACCACGTCAGGTTCTGCAGATCTGGCCATGCAGAGTTCTAAATTGGAAGGGGAGCACTATTGAATCCGTCCCTAATGGATAAGATTACTGCGTCATGTATCATGGAGTTGGCATGTTGATGCAGTGGAGAAAGGCAGGAATACTCATTTTTTCCCCATGAGTGTCCTTTGCCATGTAGCTTAAATTAATGGATATAAAGATCAAAGGCAGTATCTCTAACCTATGAAAGCATACAGGTAGATAAATATAATATTTAAATATTATTTGTTTATTTGCTTGTTTGGCTTTACAAGGGTATAAACTATTATAATTTAAGACAGGATATAATTAATATACAGTCGTGTGAAAAAGTACACCCTCCTTGAGTTCTATGGTTTTACGTATCAGGACATAATAAAAGTCAACTGGTCTTTAGCAGTTCTCAAAAGTAGGTAAATATAACCTCAGATGAAAAACAACACATGACATATTACACCATGCCATCATTTATTTTACAAAAAGCCAAAATGGAGAAGCCATGTGTGAAAAACTAAGTATACCCTTACTACTTCCATAGGTATGAAGAGGCTAAGTAGCAGCCAGGTGCTGTTAATCAAATGCCTTTGAACAATTGATCATCAGCAAGTATGACTACCTCTATAACACCCAGAGTTTTAGGAGTTTGCTGGTCTCAAGCATTGATATCTGGGTTAACACAATGCCAAAGAGTAAAGACATCAGCAGTGATCTTAGAGAAGCAATTGTTGCTGCCCATCAGTCTGGGAAGGGTTATAAGGCCATTTCCAAACAATGTAAACTCCAACATTCTACAGTGAGGAAGATTATTCACAAGTGGAAAATATTCAAGACAGTTGCCAATCTTTCCAGGAATGGATGTCCTAGCAAATTCACCCCAAGGTCAGACTGTGCAATGCTCAGAGAAATTGCAAAAAATCCAAGAGTTACTGTACATCTCAGACTCTACAGGCCTCAGCATGTTAAATGTTAAAGTTCATGACAGTACAATTAGAAAAAGACTGAAGAAGTATAATTTGTTTGGAAGAGTTGCCAGGAGAAAGCGCCTTTTCTCTAAAAAGAACATGGTAGCACAGCTTAGGTTTGTAAAGTTGCATCTGAACAAATCACAAGACTTCTGGAACACTGTCCTTTGGACAGACGAGATCAAAGTGGAGGTGTTTGGCCATAATGCACAGCGCCACGTTTGGCAAAAACCAAACACAGCATATCAGCACAAACATCTCATACCAACCATCAAGCACACTGGTGGAGGGGTGATGATTTCGGCTTGTTTTGCAGCCACAGGACCTGGGTACCTTGCAGTCATTGAGTTGATCATGAACTCCTCTGTATACCAAAGTGTTCTAGAGTCAAATGTAAGGCCATCTGTCCGACAGCTAAAGCTTGGCCGACGTTGGGTCATGCAGCAGGACAATGATCCCAAGCACACCAGCAAATCCACGACAGAATGGCTGAAAAATAAAAGAATCCAGGTGTGTGTTTATTTATTTATTAATTAAATTTTTCAGCTGCGCATCTCCCCCCGGTGTTGCAATGGCCCAGTCAAAGTCGAGACCTCGACCCGATTGAATTGCTGTGGTAGGACCTCAAGAGAGCTGTGCGTAAACAAATGCCCGCAAACCTCCATGAACTGAAGCAGTGTTGTAAAGAAGAGTGGGCCAAAATTCCTCCACAACGATGTGAGAGACTGATAAACTCATACAGAAAGCGATTATTTCAAGTTATTGCTGCTAAAGGTGGTTCTACAAGCTATTGAATCATAAGGTGTACTTAGTTTTTCACACACGGCTTCTCCATTTTGGCTTCCTTTTTGTAAAATAAGTGATGACATGATATAATATGTCATGTGTTGTTGTTCATCTGAGGTTGTATTTACCTACTTTTGAGAACTGCTAAGGACCAGATGATTTTTATTATGTCCTGATATGTAAAACCATAGAACTCAAAGAGGGTGTCTTTTTCACACAACTGTATCAGATGAAATTTGTGAAAGATGTAGTAAGCTAAAGATACTGCAAAATACAAAGAGGAATTTTAAAAAGAGTTACTTTGCAAGCGGGCAGCCATATAAATCAAATAAATTAAATAACTTAAACAATTTAAATTAAAAATATTCCATACTGGGAGCTTGCTGTTAATGGTATTAGAAACTCATCTTGTAGAGGATACAGACCAGCATTTTGGAGTCCTTATCTTTAAGTTGTTAGTTATGCTCTGTGTGCCATAGTCTAATAATAATAATAATAATAATAATAATAATAATAATAATAATAATATAATGCTGCTAAGAGAGATTATGATTGAATATAGTATTTACATAGATTATTTTCCTACTGTGGCCTGTTGGTATTCTTAGCTGGGTTGCTTCCTACTCACCTGGAAGACATAGTTTTTTTCCCCCCTAGGGTCCCTAGGTGATATTTGAGACCAATTTCCCAGTTCTTTGATACTGTCTACTTCATTAAACAGGTTGTTACAGCTCCCTAGATACTCCCTTTCTCCTTCACATTTCTTTATTGTTATGGGTACTGAAGGCCTGGGAAATCTTTCACTCTTCTTGGATACATTGGGAAAGCTCTTGGATGGGCTTGATTCTCAGGACTCAGCTCTGCAAGCAACAGCTCACAGGATGCATAAACTCCACCCCAGGCAGCTCTCTTTTGCGCTTACCCAGCAACTATCCTTGGTGGCCACATCAAAAATGACAGAGATGGCTTGATTTATTTTCTTGAGGCCTCTAGAGTCATCTTCAGTGTTTCTTGGAAACAAAAGACCCATGACTGGAAAGGATGGAGCAATGTAAGAAGCTCAGCAGTTCTGCTTTCTTCAGCCTCCCTCCTCTCTATATTCTGCTTAATAAAGTAACTGGTCCTTGCGGAGCTTTCTTCCCTCCCGTTCCAGTGTTCCTAAAGTCTTTCCCCTTAAGGAAACAGCCATGCTCGCGTAGCCATGCACCTAGTAGCCTCCATCTTATAGAAGCCTGGGAGAGTGTTGGCTCTCTTACAAAGTCTCCTAGCAAGAGTTGCTCTTAAAAGTGCCTTTGGCACTTCAGTAGGCAGGATGGTACTTCTCTGGATCTTAGTTGTCTTTCTAAACCCCAAATGGCTCTCTCTGTCTCTCTCTTTCTCATGTGTCTAACCCTTGGCCACCTGTGAGTGAGGGGCAGTGCCTTTTCAAAGCTTATACATGGGTTCCCCAGCCTTCAATACTTCCACTGGCTCTATTTTCCCAAGCTTTTTGATAGGGAAGGAAGCAATCTGATTAGGAAGAAATGGTCTCGGTGGATTCTCTGAGGATGTTTCCTCACAGCAGTTTTTTGCTGATGGCCAAAAAGACCTGTAAGACCCCCTTCTCCAAGGGATGTCAGTGATTTACTGATTCTTTCTTGGACTCAGATGGCAACTAAAGTTTTCCTAGTAGCTTCAGTTCTGGGAAGTAGGATTCTGTTCCACAAAAAAACCATAGTGTCAGTTGACTAGAACATTAACAAAGACCATGGCTTTTGTAGCTGACTCCAGCCTAGATGCATTAGAGCTCTTTGCTAGGGCTAGGGCCACAAACATAGCCATACACAGACACCTGTGGCTCAAGTTCTGGAACATGGATGCAAAGTCAGTATTATCTGCCAGTGCATTCAGGGGTACAAAATTTGGTGACTCTTAGAAGAGGTCCTATTTGAAACCAAAGAAGAAAAGAAAGCCTTTCAGACATCTGTACTGGAAGGGAGGACAGGCAATTAGTTTCCTTTAGTGCTATCCATCCTGAACTTAGTTCTAGAGGTGCAAGGGGGCCTTGAGCCTTGTTGTGATGCTTGAATTGCCAGCTACAATATCAGCTAGTCCACAGTAGTTCAGGGCTCACATTTCTAACTTGCACAAAGAATGTCATCAATTACGAAATAAAATTCCACTAGACCTAGCCTATTTGCTGAGCACTTGATGCTTCACAGAGTTTCTCACAGCTGTATCATAGAATTGTAAAACATACTCATCACCAGTTTATATCCTCCTCCAAGTAATAGCAGAAAGATAAATACTTTTAGATGCTCTAATCCAGTGTTTCTCAATCTTAGCAACTTGAAGATGTGTGGACTTCACTCCCAGAATTTCTGGGAGTTGAAATCCACACGTCTTCAAAGTGCCAAGGTTGAGAAACACTGCTCCAAGCCATTATTGATTTGTTTTCCATAGACTCAATTCTACATACCAATAGAACTCAATACTCAATATTTTCTTATTTTGTAGTACCACAAATGAAGAAATTGGAGAACCATCCTAGTTTTCTTGTGGGGTGGTCAATATGCACAGCACTGCAAGTTTCATGTTTAGCTGAGGACTATATCTCAAGTCAGCTTATCTCTAGTAGTGGCCTTCTACAAGCATGGTATTTGCAGCATTCTTACTCAAATGACCTCACCTATTCTCCCTTTCAACAGGATATGCATGGCATCTAAATAGTAATCTAGTGCTTGTTTCATCTACACTTCCACATTAGTCAGGTGAAGAGTCATTGGTCCCCATAACCATACCTTTATGATTTTGCTATGCTTAATGATTTTGCACATCATATTCTGGCTCTCCTCCTAGAGCCCAGGAAACAAAAGATACGAGACTTGATTGGTATTCCATCCACTGTACTCATAATCAGACAATCATATTCCTAGTTGGTTTCAAGGTCTTGTATTTTCATGCCTGGGCTCACTCACACAACTTATAATGGATAGTACTTCTCTTCCCAAGGTAGATAATGATGATGTTATATCATCCCACTAAATCCAGCCATCAACTGGTCCTTTGAGTAGTGGATTTCCAAAGCCGCAGACTGAAGAAAATCCACCTGGCAGGCATCCCTACCCATTGTAGCCATGACTGATGTCAGCCTTTGGGGTTGGAAGTCTCACTGTTTGGGCTGCATGACCCAAGGGTATGTACAGCAAGAGACTCCAAACACAGCATAAATTCATCTTGAGCTCTTACTAGTATTTTTTGTCCCTGAACTGGCTGGGAGGTTGCTCTCTACTGTCACTTAGAGTTGCCAGTCTTTGGCTCTACCTTGCTGGAGTGAATAGGAGGAACTTCCCAGCTAAAATACCAACCAACTGCTGTAGAAAAGAAAATTGCTTGGTAAGTCTAATGTTCTGTGTTAGTTTTCCCCTTTTCCTAGTCAGTACAATTACTTTAGGCTACTGAAATTGTTGATCTCTGATGCTTTTCCTAGATGTAAAACTAATTGTTTAACAAATATGTCATATTAAATATATTACATTGGATTTGATTTTTTTCAGCCTCCCAGGAATTTTCTGTAAATTTTTCTGATAATTGGCTATAGACAATAGTTCTGAAATATTCTGAAAGGTCCAAGAAAAAAGTAGGTCTTGTTCAAGTATCTGTCTCATGATGTACGTTTATGCTAAAGCAAAGATAAGAAAACCTCAGTAACAAAAGTAGGAATAGTTTAGAAGAGGTCTTTTTCTAAATAGTCTATGTTCCATTGATTAAAATTAAGATATATTAATTTCAGTATCTTAACTATAAGATGGAAATTTGTGGCTTTCAGTTGATGTCATGATTATTGACCTATGATGAAGATCCTATTTTAAAATGAGTACAACTGTGCCCTGTTTCACTGAATGTACAGTTGAATGAACCTAATAGGTACACCGCTTTGATAAAATGTAATTTAATAAGAAAGACAGAAGGTGGACAAATAATTAAACACCAAATTTGTTTTTTTAAAATGGGTTGCAACAGCTTTATCTGAGTTGGATATCTTCCTTTCTCAGTTGTGGATTTGCCAGCTGGGAATTCTGGGAGTTTGATGTCCAGACATTTGAAGGGCACACAGTTTGGGAAAGGCTGAGTTGCAGTAACTGAAATTACAGCAGAACTGACCAGATGGAATTAATGGATGTCTGGTTTCAAAATCAACTGCAAAGTGCTAAGCAAATACATTACAACAAGCTGTTAGATGTTCCATGTGATCTGCCCAAGACTATGTTCCAAGTATGCTTTTCTTTTTCAGTTTTTTACTGCTTTACAGTGAAGGCATTATCCAAATATAAAACATTTTTTAAAGGACTCAAAAAAAAAAAAAAGGGAAAAAAATCAAATACACAATGACATTTTCTGTCTGTGTATATGGAGTGGTGTATGTATGTACAGTTGCAAGAAAAAGTATGTGAACCTTTTGGAATTTCATGGTGTTCTGCATTAATTTGTCATAAAATGTGATCTGACCGTCATCTAAGTCAAGAGTATTAACAAATATAATGTGCCTAAAATAATAACACGAAAACAATTCTGATCCTTCATGTCTTTATTGAACACACTCATTCAACATTCAAAATGCTAGTGGAAAAAGTAAGTGAACCCTTGGAATCAATAACTGGTTGACCCCCCCCCCCCCTTGGCAGCAATAACCTCAACCAGGCACTTCCTGTAGCTGTGGATCAGACCTGCACATCGTTCAGGAGGGATTTTAGCCCATTCTTCCTGGCAGAGCTGCTTTAGCTCTGTCATATTCTTTGGACGTCTCATGTGTATGGCTCTCTTCAAGTCATTCCATAGCATCTCTATTGGGTTGAGGTCTGGGCTCTGACTTGGCCACTCCAAAAGGCGGATTTTGTTTTTCTGAAGCCATTCTGTTGTGGACTTGCTCCGATGTTTTGGGTCATTGTCCTGTTGCATCACCCAACTTCTACAGAGTTTCAGCTGACGTACAGACATTCTCACATTATCCTGAAGAATTTTTTGATACACTTGGGAATTCGTCTTCCTCTCAATGACTGCAAGCTGGCCAGGCCCTGATGCGGCAAAGCAGGCCCAAATCATGATGTTTCCTCCACCATACTTTACAGCTGGGATTATGTTTTCATGATGATATTTTACGCCAGATGTAGTGCTGCGTGTTTTTTCCAAAAAGGTCAATCTTTGTTTCATCAGTCCACAAAACATTTTGCCAATACCGCTGTGGAGTGTCAGTGTGCTCTTTCGCAAACTTCAGGCGTGCAGCAATGTTCTTTGTAGTAAGCAGCAGCTTCCTTCGTGGTGTCTTGCCATAGACACCCTGCTTGTTCAATATTTTACGTACTGTAGACTCATGAACACAGATGTTAGCCAGGTCCAATGATGCCTTCAAATCTTTGGCTGTCACTCAGTTTGTTTCTTTACCTCATTGATGAGTCTTCGTTGTGCTCTTGGGGTCATTTTGACTGGGTGCCCACTTCTTGGTAGAGTAGCCACAGTCCCAAAGTGTCTCCATTTGTAGATCGTTTGCCTAATTGTAGACTGGTGAATTTCTAAGGTCTTTGAAATCACTTTATAACCCTTTCCAGCTTTATGTAAATCAACAATTCTTGATTGTAGATCCTCTGAAAGCTCTTTTTGGCGAGGCATGGCTTACATAAGCGTATTCTTCTTGTGCAGAGCAAACTCAAAAAGTCTGAGTGGTTTTTATCAGTCAACGTAGCTCTAGTCCATACCTCCAAGGCTTAACAAGACTCCAGGTATGCTAACACCTGACTCCAATTAGCTTTTCTGAGGTCAACTCAAGGGTTCACATACTTTTTCCACTAGCACTATGAGGTTTATATGGTTGTTCTCAATAAAGACATGAAGGATCAGAATTGTTTTCGTGTTATTATTTTAGGCACATTATATTTGTCAGTACTCTTGACTTAGATGATGGTCAGATCATATTTTATGACAAATTAATGCAGAATACCATGAAATTCCAAAAGGTTCACATACTTTTTCTTGCAACTGTATATATAAACAAAAAAACCTCCCACAGTTCTTAAACCAGCAATTTTCAGCCAAGCATGCTTTTCATTGTTGAAAAAAGTTCTGCATCTGGAAATACAGTGAAAGCACTGTCACAAAATGGAACCTAATGTAAGCATAGTCTATGTCAGTTAATAACATCCCAAATCATCTACCTACTCTTAGGCTGCTTTCCCAACTTTTTAACTTTTTGATCTTTTAGCCATGATTGATTCCCAATTCCCTTCTCTTTGCCCTATATACATTTTTCTCTTCATTTCTCTTTTTCAGTGTTAAACAACTGATTAATACCAGATTTTGCAAGTTAATGTCAAATCTTGGTTTTAAACTCTAGTTCTAAACCAACGATAGGGTAAACCAGAGAGTAAATGGAACAATTATTAATGGCAAAGAGAGAAGGATTTTGGGTTCTCCTATTATCTTTATGTGTTTTAGAACAGGGTTGGCGAACCTTTTGATGATGAAGGGCTATGCATAATATTTTGGGTGGCCTCAGAGTAGATGCACAATTTCACATATGGATGGGGCTGGGTTTTCGTATTATAGTATGGAAACAATTATTTCTGTTGATTTCCAAGAATCAACTTGAAAATTCTTTTTGTCTTGTGCCATATAGATGCCATTTTTGTGAAATTATTGTTCCATTGCATGTACCATTTCTTAAACAAAATTGACAAAGCTCCTCTTGAATGAATGATAGTATATGTTTGATGCTAGAAGGAATGCTTACCAGCATAGTAGACTAGTGCAAACTTGTATGGTAAGAGGAAGACTTGTTTGGTGGTTGTTGAGTTGTCTTTGAAAAATGAAAATTCATTATCCTCATGTAAATGCTTTTCAGTGGAAATACACTCATGATTATATCAAAACACATTTTTCATGTCCAGATCTAAATCTCATCTCTAACCATAACCTGTAAATGGACTCATTTTTAAGACTTCATTGTATGTGTGGGATTGTTATTTTAGTTAAAGGGTGATGACAGAACAGTTATCAACCAAATCCCTAATGGTCCTAGCAGCAGAAAACAGTTTCTTTGCATGAGTTACGTGCTCCTTTTTTGGTGGTTCACTTGGGGGAAGGGCACGGAGAAGGAGGAAGTGGCCTGTAATAGATTAATCTTGCAGGAATGCTTTCCTTGACAAAAAGAAGTATTCTCCACTTGAAGGTTAGTCAGAAGGTAGACTTTTAACATAAATGTCTTCTAGAAATCTATTATGTTTCAAAAAATTTAATTAAGGAAATAATTTGATTTAGGCCAAGTCAAGGTAAAAAAAAGTTGCAAGTTTGAGTGCTCCAGAACTCTTCATCAGGTAAAATGTGCTAAGTACATACATACAAAAGGAGGGAATGAGGGAAAAGGTGGCTCGTGTTCATGCAAGAGCTTATCTTCTTGGCCTTATGTTGGTGTGTGGAGTAGAATCTAGACATTCAGAATTGGTTCTCCCAGAAGTTTTGCTGGGGATATTTGGATTAAAAAACTATAGTTTATTTTTTACAATAGAGCTCATCTCTTACTTGACAAACATAACTTTAGTACTTGAAATCTTTAGGTAGACTAATAAAGATATTGACCTAGTAAGAGTGTTGGAAATTTTCTTACCACCATTGCTGTCTTCCATTATTTTTATTTTCTGATGGAGAAAGAAGATACTAGCTTATGGCCTACCATATATATTTCTATATTACTTTTCCTACAACTTAGCTATTTTCCCCATTAGATAAATGGAGGCTTTTGAATTTTGAAAAATCTCTTCAGGTGGATAGAGAAAATTGCTAGAAATATGACATCTTCACTTGTTTAATGCTGCTTTTACTTTTGCTATGTTTTCAGCTTTAGCCTTTTGTCCCTATATTTTTAAAGAATGGCCTGTAATTCTCTTCTCTGACTTGCCCACTTGGGACAAACATTACTGCAAAAGGTTAACAACCCTTTTCCATTATATTTCCAAAGTTTATTATCTCATTTTCCTCCAAAGAAAAATAAACCATATGGATGACTTATATTGGACAACATAAGGCCACAGTGCTGCATATGGCTGTTGAACATCTTCAGTACAGGTTTACAGAGCTCCAGAAGTTGCTACCAAATTGTAATTTTTAATGTGAGTAGGTATGAATAATAGTAAATATATTTAATTAAATTTAAATAGAAATGAAATTATTTCAAAATTAGTTTTTCTTCTAGCCCATCTATTACTGTTTGGAGTGCACCCCCACCATATCACTCAGATGCCAAGATGTCCCTCATCCCATAATAAGTTGCACATTCTAGCCTATATATACAGTGATCATACGTCCTTTATTGTAAAGGATAGACCTTTATTTTAGAAAGTTGCCCTTTATATTAATTTAATTTAATTATATAGTTTCTTGGTTTTGTTCTTGAGTGTTCCTTTGTAGAGCAAACTTATAAACTTAAACATGTTTTTCTTCCTTATGAACCTCTTTCAGCTTTGTCCCTTTTTTAGGTTTGTCCTTTATTTTTTCCAAGAAAATATGGTCACTGTACCTATGTAGGAAAAAAATATTTCAGATGAATTTTCATATAGGGACATTTGTACTGAGAGCATGCAGTTGGAATATAGGTTTTATCTAAAAGTTTTGGTAGAAACAAGTCTATTCAGATTGTCCTTCATTTCCAGGATTGCAGCTTGAGAAAAATTGGTTTATATCATTGTGTTCTTACTATGTGGACAGATGAACAAGAATTCGACTTGAGTGAGATCTCTGAATTCATTATCCATGCTTCTTTTTGCGTCACCCCAAATGTTTCCAGAATTAAAAAATATTCCATTGATTTGGTTAACGTTTGTCAAGAAACAGCACTGTTAAATTTTTTTATAAACTACTGATATCACTAAATTAGCATATTCAGAAACTAAAACCAGTTTTTAAAAATACAGGCTGCCTGATCCATATAGTACCATTTTTTTTCTTTGTAGGTTTCTCAGGTGTTTCTTAACTTGCATTATCATCCTCACTTGGGAATGGGTGTCCCTTTGCAAGATCTAACCCACAGTTAGTAACTTGTTAGGTACAAAAAAGTATTGTAATTTAGGACCAGGTTGATCATGTTATTAATTTAAGAATGTCTCATTAGCCTGTCAATTTTATTTGGAGTAGAAAATACTTTTAGATATAAATTCTTCCATTTAACAGGTATTCATTTAAACGTGTTTCATTGTACTTGGTTTCCATGGAAATAGTGTACAGTTAATGTTATTTATAAGGTGGAAGTAAAATAGGGTGTCTAATGGGACCCCCTGCTGCTCTGATGAGTAGACTTTGGGGGGAAAGATGAAGGCTCATGGGATTTTTAACAAAGTTTAATGGAAATCTCTTGTAACTGCATGTAAAAGGTCAGCATTAAGAATAAACAAATACTTTTCCATTATTAGAAAAACATATCTTAATGTTTCCTACCCCCTTCATATTTGATTTCCTAAATGTTAAATGTGTATGTATATATATGCTAAAATGTTAATGGCAAATTTGAAAAAGCTTATAGAAATCTCCATTAGTGTCTGGTTTTCACATACCTGTAATTGTCTGAAGCAATTTTTATGGGATTCTCAATTATTGGTTTTCTTTTGAAATTTTTAGTCCACAACTGATGTATAACAACTATTCTATTTAAAAATGTTAGATTATTTCTGCCTCATCAGCCTTATATCAACGGATTTTTCTAAATATAAGTATTTAGAAAATAAGTAGTAAGTATTTTCTGACTTGTTCACATTCTCCAAATTGTTTGTTATGTTGTCCCAAATCCATACTTCCATACTTCCATACAGAAGTACGGTAACTTGTTTTCCTTTTGTTTTTGCAACACAAAAGGATCTTTATGACCTTAATAATACATCTTCCTGAATGGAGGCTTCTTCTCATCCAGTTTGTTTCTTTTTAGCATTTGTATTCTAAGAAACAGTGTTTTAAGAAACTTAATGGTTCCACCTAATAACCTTCCTGTATCTTGAGATTTTCTCAGTGCTTTTATACACCAGTTCCCCTTGCATAGACCTCATATCTACATGCTTTGTTGATTTATGTAGTAAAGTTTATGAGTATAGTATGGTTTCTATGCAGAGGAGTTGTAGTTTTGCTCAAATTGTTTTTTTGTCCTATATGTGGCATATGTTCTGCTGTGATTCCTCAGTGACTCCCTATCTAAATTGCTTTTTACACCCAGGGACTGAATGGAGATTCCCAGTGCAGGGATACCTATGAAAACATTACAAAGAGGATAGCGTGTTTCCTTCCAACTTCCCTAACAAAGAAATTATAACTCCATAGCCTCCCCTAATTTGAAGTAATTCCATTATTTACATGCACAATTTTTGGTTCATTCCTATTGTGGAACATTTAAAATGCTTTTAAGTGAAAGAGTGCAAAAGTTTACACAAACTTGTGATCTTATAGTACATCTGTAGCATTTAAAATAATGAAATAATTATTCCTGCCTATATTCTAGTTCTGAAATACATGTAATTCTTGTTCTCAGTTTTTAATTATTGACATTCTGATTTTTTGATTTGGTAGATTGTTCTGTACTGAATGGGATCAAATTCAGATTTTATTTTATTGTTTTAGTTCTGTCATGCAATATGTTATTATAGTGGTCCCATTTGGACTAGAAAGTACTTTGTCTTTCTGCCCTATGGTTAAACATATATATCTAGTTCCTGGTTTGCTGCTTCTGTGAAAGTGCTTATTATATGCTCTCAACATTTCAAATGTGCCCATTGGTCCAAAAAAGGTGCTGGCTCTTGATCTAACTGGTATTATATTTTCCATCTAATGAAAGAAATAACATTTCTGATTTAAGTCCATTCCTGTTGAACTATGATGTTGAGTTAGGGTTGTTAAGCAGAGTGTATGAATACCTTGAAAACTGTGCAACCCAAACATATAATTTGTGTCATTTCTGCAACATCCCTGAAAGATAGCTGTTGAACCTTTGATTAGATACTTCCAACAAAAAGAGGCTACCATCTTCTAAGAAGACTCTTCCACTGCTGAAAATACTGAAAGATTTAGAAAGTTTCTTGTTCCTTGAATTTTGTACAGGAAGTGAACTATTTCCATTTAGAACCAATATATCCTCTGTATGTTAGGGTGGAGACTTCATATTGGTGTGGACTCTGTTGTCACTGATAATAGAGAAACTTGCAGCTGGCTGTGGGCATAACAGTATCCTGAACTGGGTATTAACCATTACATTTAGCGATCACAATTGGGACCAGCAACTCACTCGTTAAGGGAAGCGGTCGCTAAGTGAAACTGTGACTGTGCTTATGATCTTACTTCAGCTTTCCTTTGCTATACAGACCTGCGAAGGTCATAAATGCGAGGATTGGTTGTAAAATTACTTTTTCATCACTGTCATAACTGTGAACGATCCCTAAACAAGCCAGTTGCTAAATGAGGACTACCTGTACAGGTCGAGGACTAATGATCATAATCATCATTTTCTTTCATAAGGTACTATGGAAGTATCTTGGGCCTATTATAGGAGTCTGGAAGTCTCCCACACTAATCCTTTCTTCCCTCAAAGCCAAGAACAAACAAACAAACTGAAAATTCAACCATACCTGGTCTGATGATTTATTCATTTTTATATCTATTCTGTTTTGTTTCTGTATGTTGCATGAGCCATTGTGGTTTGTAAACCATAGTTTATGATTTAATATGTTTGAATCTGGCCATTGTAGATAGTTCAAAAACCATTGTTAAAACAGTGTCTTAGTGAGATATTATGTGAAGTAGTTCTGTACTATTGAGGTGATTATTTCTCCAGAGTATAACAGAAACAAAAGCAGATGTCTGTTAGCTACTAACCCTTCATTTTTGTCATATTCTTGCCATTTGGCTTAATCTTACTGGAAGCTAAGTTTACTTATGAATTCTAGTCTTGATATTAAAAATATGCTACATTTTTTCCCAGTGCATCCCAGAACCATTCTCTCACAAATGATCTTTCTTATGCTGTAACTATCTTTGTAAAATTGTCTCATTAAGGTTATCACTCTTCCATCAAGTGCTTTTGTAGTAATTTCAAAGAACTGCTTAGATGAGTCGACAATGGAATAGCCATTTGCAGCCTTTTAATAAGGGGTAGGGTTTTTTTTTGAATGGATCAATTGCAGAAATATTGATTATTGGTTTTAATCAATATTAAATATTTTTTAGAAAGCTAATTTTAAAGGTAAGGGTTTTGTTTTTTTAATCCTTCTGATGCTTCCTTGTGTTCATTGATTGTAACTTTTATCACAGTAAGGTTTTTAGGAAGGGAAATACAAATGCATGCTTGAATTTCAGAAAAGAACTTTGGAGAAATAACTACTGAATGATTTTATAACATACAGATGTATCCAGTGCTCATATAAGCTTGTTGTTGTTGTTCAATCGTTAAGTTGTGTCCGAGTCTTTGTGACCCCATGAACCACATCGCGCCAGGCCTTCCTGTCCTTCACTGCCTCCCTGAGTTTGCTCAGTTTCATGCTCATTGCTTCAGTGATGCTACCTAGCCATCTCATCCTCTGCCGTCGTCTTCTCCTTTTGCCTTCAATCTTTCCCAGCATCAGGGTCTTTTCCAAAGAGTCCTCTCTTCGCATTAGGTGTATATAATTTTTTATTTTAACTATTTTTACTGTAGAGAAGAATTTGACATTTTTATGTGGTAGCAAAGCAAGCAGTGAGTGTAATAATTTGGGAGGCCTTTCAGTTGCAGAATTTTTTGTTTCTTTTCAGCCTAATATTGCTTGTGCTTCTTCTAAATAAGTTCCATTGTGTTTTGTATGACTTATTCCTGGGTAAGCTTGCATAATGTTAGTTTTGTGTAAACCTTGCTATAATATGGCTTCCCAATTCATACTAGATTTTCTGCATGATCAAAATTAAATCATCCTCCAATGTTCCTTCTTATCTTGGATCATAATTCTTTCATATATGTGCCAATATGTGTTACTTTTTTCATTCTGAGCAGTGTAACCTTAGTAGAAGAATCTACCTCTCTCTCCAGAACAACCTTCTCCAACTTAGTGCCTTCCAGTCGTGTTGAGATTACAATTTCTAGAATTCCTAGTCAACAGAGCTGCAATTGGCTGAGTATTTTGTGAACTGAAGTCCAAACACAGATGAAGAAGGCTGCCTTAGATATTGATTGGCTTTCTTTTGAACAAAGCTTAATTAATGATATTCAGGAATAAGACTTCTACAAAAGGAGGGATTTATGAAATGTATATGACTCCTTGAAGCTGGCAAGACTCTGGGCAGCTTACAGAAGTTGGCGTCCTTTCTGAAATGTACCTGCTAGAAGCAGTAGGTGCATATCACTGTACATATAGCACCTCTTGAAGGAAATCCTAGAGCAGCTGCGTTGGTTCCTGAGCTTGTGCAACTACCTTTGCAGCTGATGCACAATTGTGTAAAATACACATTTAGTGCTCAATGTCGTCTGAATTACATTTCGCTCTCTGAATCTCTGCATATCCAAATATATAGTACTTTGGTAAGGTATTCCACAGATTTATAAAGAGTAAAGTTATGCAAATGTTCCATCATAGAATATTCTAACTGAACATTCAGAACAGACCCATTTGAGGTTGAACCACAAGTGAGTTCTTGGAATAGCCTATTTCAGGGCTTCTACTTTCATCTAGTAAACAATTCAGAAGGGTCGTCATTCCTGTTCCTCTTGTGATACTATTAAAAGGATTTACATGTGAAATACACTTTCCCCTCTTTACTTGCAGCATCAAGATAATAGAATTTATTTTTGAAGTAATAAAAGAAAAACGTAGTCAGAATTGCTATTTTAGAATTATATTTTATAGTTTGGTATCTGTTCAGAAATAATTTAAAACAGTATTTGGGATTGTATTTAATAAAAAAGATTTAAAATAGTTATGAATAAATAAAAATAAAAATTAAATCAGATGCTACATAAACAAAATTGCGAAATCCATGAGCCTCTGTCAGACATAAGTTAAGCACTTTTTTCTTGGTAAAAGAATGAGCTTGGTAGAGGTTGGCTGGTTTTAAGCATTATAAATACCAATTTTTCCTTTCATTGTTAAAAATATAAAAATTGGCATCAGTTTAGAACATCATTATGAAACACTGGCTCTGTCTAGTAACTGCCAACTTTCAGCATCCTTCTGCATGCACATGTTTATGTAGAGGGAAAAAAGGAGATAACAAATGCCAAATAGAAATCCTTGATTTGTAATTGTTCCTGTAAGCAGATATAGATTTATTTTAAGCTTTTTTCCTCTAACCTGCGGACATTGTTTTGAATTCTCTATTCCAGAGTATTAAGTATCCCACATAATTTTGTATCATCTGCCAGTTTGATAAACATCTCTCCTCTCCTCAAGTAGTTAATAAAATGTTGAGTGGCAAATCATAGGGTTGAATTTTGTGTTACCCTATTTATTTTACTTCAGTGAGAAACTATTAATGCTCTTTGAGTACAGAGAGTACAATTTTTGAGCCAACTATATAACCACTTAATTGTCGTGCCATCCAGCCACATATAACTAGCTTGCTAATCAGTATCTCATGGGATACTTTATTAAATGTATATTTATTTAATTGTTACTTCATTTATATCCTGCCACAGGTTTTTTTTTTTTTTTTTATTCTTGGCAGTTTTACTGAATGCTTTGCTGAAATCAAGGTATGTTACATCTATCCCTGTCATCTGTTAAGGAAGTTGTCCACTCAAAAATACAATTAATCTAAGATTTGCTCTTGACAGATCCATGCTTATGAAGTACTCTAGAATATTCCCAGGTATTGATGTCAGAATAATTCGTCTATAGCTTCCTGGATCTTTCTTTTTTCCCCCTTTGGAAATTTCTCTGACACCCCAGGATAAAATTCATCTAAATCTGGAGATTTAAACTAATTCAAAATAAATACATAATTCCTGACCATTTTTATATCAAATATCCAGCTTCCATTTTACCCCTTCATTCTGCACTTCACAATTGCCTGATGGGATACATACTATTTTGTTAGGGAAGACTAAGGCAAAACAGGAGTTGAGTCTGTTATTTCTGTTGAATCAAGTTCTAATGGAGATGGGAGATAATTATTATTCTTTTGTTATTATATTGAACATAACATATACATTGAATTCTGCATTTATAGGAGGATACAGGAGAAATCTGATTGTACCACTACATATTGCGGTTAGGACTCAAATAACAATTATGTCATACAGAATTTTAACATATCAAACAAAAGGGCTTTTGCTTTGCCATTTCCTTAATATGCTAGTGTTCTGTTTATATGACCATCGTTCATAGAAAAACCTTCATAATCTGAGCTCACATCAGTAATCTGAACTGATATAACTCAATCAGAAGTTTATCACCTTTGTGAAAAGTACCTTTTTAATGTATCCACTGAGGAGCTCTTTTGTTGTATGGATAAAAAAACAATCATTTAATATAATTTACCTTTATTTTAAAGTAATATAATATGTTCACTTTTTTTTACAGGCATTCAGATTAAAATTCAGTTTTTAAAAACTCCTGTTTTAGTCATTGCTGAAAATAAATTGCTTGTTTGTAAGATAATTAGTTGTTAACTTAGGAATGCGTGTTTATGTTGCATTTGAATTAAATTTGAAATTCATTTAAAATGCTGAAAAGCAGCATTTTAAGATTTGTTGCTGTTTAAATTATATTAAATGTGTTGGATTTTGCACATATAGAAGGAGAAATATTTTTGTTAAGCATGAACTGACAATGATAATTAAAGGAAAAGCCTCTTTTGGATAAGGAAGAAAAGTATAAGTTATGTGTAGTATAAAGCTAGGGCTGAAGAAGCTCATGTCAAGCTGTTGAGAAATCATAACAGGGCATTTGATTTTCCTATGCCTTTATTAATTTCTCACCCAGTTTGCCATAGACTAACAAGCACAAATTCTAATCCAAAATCCTTTTTGGGTTTATGTCTTTCAAGAGAGAGTAGCATTCGTTAAAGTTATTTTGAGAGTGTGAATGCTCAAGAATGTAGTGCCCAGCTTTTTTTAAACAAAGTGGATTTCATAATATTGTATCTCCTAAAGTGTGTTGTTGTTGTTGTTGTTGTTGTTATATTTTTATCCGTGTGTGTGTGTGTATTTCTGCCTCCCATTTTTACCCACAACAACCCTGTGAGGTGGTTGGGCTGAGAGAGAGTGACTGGCCCAAAGTCATCCAGCTGGCTTTCATGCCAAAGGGAGGCCTAGAACTCACAGTCTCCTGGTTTCTAGGCCAGCATCTTAACCACTACAGGTACTTCTCATGTAATAACCAAACTTGGGAACGTCAACTTGGTCATTAAGTGAAGTGGTTGCTAAATGAAACTGTGATTATGCTTATGGTCTTACTTCAGCTTTCCTTTGCTTTATAGACCTGCAAAGGTCATAAATGCAAGGATTAGTTGTAAAGTTACTTTTTCATCACCATTGTAACTGTGAATGGTGTCTAAACGAGGCAGTCACTAAACAAGGACTACCTGTACACCAAACTGGCTCTCTCATAGTCAGAATTTAGATATTTATTTAGATATTATTTAGATTTATTTATTTATTAATAATTTAGATATGAGAATTTAGAATTATAATCAGAATTTAGATGTCACATTTTAAGAGAAATTATCATGCTATATTCTGTATTCAATTAAGTACTATAAAAGGTACTAAAAGAGGTAAAAATTGTAATTTTTTTATTCCTGTGGCTCTCTAAAGCTCACAGATAATAGAAACAGCTTGCAGAAATAGTAAGTATGGATAGTCCTTGCTTAACAACCATAATTGGGACTGGAATTTAGGACGTTAAGTGATGCAGTCATTAATCGAATCATCATGTGACCGGACCCAATTTTATGACATTTTTGCAATGGTTGTTAAGTGAATCACATGGTTCCCCATTGATTTTGCTTGCCAGAAGCCGGCTATGAAGGCCGCAAATTGTGATCACATGACTGTGGGATGCTGCAACTGTTGTAAGTGTGAGCTGGTTGCCAAGCACCTGGATCGTGACCACATGACTGCAGGGTACTGTGATGGTCGTATGTGCAAGGACCAGTTGTAAGTCACTTTTAGTGCCATTGTAACTTCGAACAGTTGCTAAACAAATGATCGTTAAGCGAGGACTATGCGTACTTTGGAGATATTTGGCATTCAATGCCTTTTTTGTGTCCCTTCCCTCCATAATTATGGAATACTTTATTCCTACATAAAGGCTGTACCTGTATCTATTAATAACTTGCACCTATTGTCCATTTCAAGGGTTATAATATGTAATTAAATTTTATATTTGTAATTTATAGGTGACTAGTACATGCATTTTGAATCAAGATGCTTTATAAATTGTTTAATAAATACTGTAGCATGTTTTATTATGATTTTCAAATAGGATTTTCAAATAGGAATATAATATACAGAATTATTAAAGAATTTTACTCTGCTTCTTTGCTTTGTGTGTACAAAGGTGAGATCATAGATTGTTCGGGAAGTTATATGAACCTTGGAAGAGCTGGCTTTGTTTTCAGCCTAACTTAAATCAGAATCTCTCTTATATTTTTGTAGTTTGAAAGCATGACAAGCAAATATGCACACTTTAATCTTCTATTATAGAACTAAATAGT
Source organism: Liasis olivaceus (assembly GCA_030867105.1). Taxonomy (NCBI): domain Eukaryota; kingdom Metazoa; phylum Chordata; class Lepidosauria; order Squamata; family Pythonidae; genus Liasis; species Liasis olivaceus. The sequence goes on from CM061349.1 coordinate 70,888,048, forward strand.
GATAATATAACCCATCTTTAGTTGTATGTGTAATGTCATTTTACAGGTAGTCCTCACTTAATGACCACAATAAGGACCAGAAAATTGATCGTTAAGTGGGGTGGTCATTAAGTAAGTTACCATGTGACCAGACCCAATTTTACAACCATTTTTATGACGGTTGTTAAATGAATCATGTGGTTACGTGAATCACATGGTCGTTAAGTGAATCATGTGGTTGTTAAGCTAATCCAGCTTTCCCAATGGACTTTTTTGCTGGAACTCACTTAACAACCACGTGATTCACTTAACGACTGTCATAAAAGGTCTCAAATTGTGATCACGTGACCACGGGGATGGTGCGACAGTTATAAGTGCGAGTACAGGTTGTAAAGCCCCTTTTTCAAGCCCATCGTAACTTCAAACTGTTGTTAAACGAACGGTTGTTAAGCAAAGATTACTTGTAATGAGTTCCAGTTCAAAATTTAGCTTTCCAAATATTTCCTGGTTTGATGTTGTTATTTTTTAAATTTGTACTAGTGTTTTCAAAGTCTGAGTTACAGAGATGTAGAATTTCAAACTTTAATAAGCAGAGTTCTTAAGGAATAAAGAGAAAAAGAAGTATTCCTAGAACTGTTTAGGTGGTTATTATTCAGCATCTTATTCAAAGTAGACTCAGAATTTAAATGTCAGCCTCACAAAAACTAAATTTATTAATTGGTTAGATCTTGGCTACAGTTATAAATAGTGCCTAGAGGCTCTAGTCCAGTGGGGGTGTATTTGATCAAATTGCATTTCTCTATATAGCCCCTAGTTTGCTGATGCATTCTTGATAATTGAGAAGGTGAAAGAATACCAAAAAGAAATCAATATGTGCTTCATTGATTATAGAAAGACTTTTGATTGTGTTGATCATGTCAAGCTGTGGCATATGCTTAGGAAAATGGGAATTCCAGAACATCTCATTATTCTCATGTGAAAGCTATACACAGTCTACCTGGAACATAGCAAAATACACTGGATCCAGGTCAGCAAGGAGTAAGACAAGGCTGGCTCCAGTCAACCAATATGATGGATATACCGTATTTTTCCATCAATAAGACGCCCCCATGTACAAGACGACCCCCACTTTTCCAACCCAAAATTAAGAAATCAATATTTTAAAGGTAGTGCAGAACACATTTTTATTTAGTAATTAGGTAACATTTACCTGATACACTCGGTGGGAGGAGGTCCAAACCATCTCTCTGCAGCTCTATTTCCATGCTCTTTTGCATAACTGATTACATTCAATCACAAGTGAAACTGCCGATAGCTTGTCTCTGCAAACAGACTTCCTCCAATTGGTTTGTTCAGCATCAGCTGACGTCAGTTACATAAGGCTCGTGATTGGAGGAAGTCTGTTTGCAGAGACAGTATGGGCAGTTTCACTCGTGATTGGAGGCTCGTGACTGGAGGAAGTCTATTTGCAGAGTCAAGCTATTTCACTCGTGATTGGAGGCTAGCAATAGGAGGAAGCCTGTTTGCAGAGACAAAGTATGGGCAATTTTGCAACCGCGCGGTTCTCTCCTCAGCTTACTTCCTTGCATAAGACGCCCTTCAATTTTTAGCGTAAGGATTTTAGAAAAAATATTGTCTTATAGTCGGAAAAATATGGTATATTGAAGTTAGTTGGATTGGAAAAAGATGTGGATGATTTTATAATTGGAGGAAGAGACATCAATAACCGGCACTATGCTGTTGATACTACTCTGACAGCTGAAAATGCAAATGATCTAGAAGCTCTAGTAATGAAAGTTAAGGAGCACGATGAAAAAAAATGGGACTAAAATTATTAAATATAAAGAAGACCAAACTAATGACCAACAGGTATAATAACAGGTTTAGAATTGAAAGGGAAGATATTGAAGTTACAACATGTGGACAGCTTCTGCCTTTTAGGATCTGTCAACAGTGTAAGAACCAGCTATATACCACAGACCAGCATTTGGTAGAGCAGCAATGAAGGCCTTGGAAAACATTCAGATATGATATGTCTGTTCCTAGAAAGATCAAAATTGTGCCAGTTGCGGAGGCAGTAGGTGCACCATTGGAAGACCTGAAGGACCAGGTTGAGGACAGATCATCCTAGAAAAAATCTGTGTGATTGCTAAGAATTGCATGACTTTCATCATCATTGTCATCACTACCACCACCACCATCACCACCTGAGTTCCATTTCTGTCTCTTACCGAGATGAGTTTAAATTATAAATAATTCAACATAGGATTAGGTTTTATTTGAAAAAAAAAATCATTTAAATCAATTGCAGTGTAAGTAACTAGAGCCAAGCATTGTTGGTTAGAAAGATAAAGTTATAAACTAGAGAGATCTGGGTTATTTAGGAATATTAGGGAATGTTGGACTTAAGTAAATTTATGTCACAGGATTATTGAACAAAATAAAATAATCCCAGTGAATGTTACCATGAACATTTAATTTTAAATTAATTCTTGTTTGGAGTTTGGCTTTGCTTTCACATGTTTTTAATACTCAAAAGGGAATAATAAGGATTGAGTTTTGTTTAAAATCCTTGTCCATTTGGAAGAAGAATTTGACCCCTGTTCTGATTTAGCATGAATTATAAAAAAGTTTTTCCCCACTTCCTTGCTATTCTAAATTTCTTTCCTCTCCTTGCTTAATTTATATTGTCATAATTTCATAAAATCTATTTTTGACAGTTGTGTCCTAATTCTATTTTTATTTACTTATTATTAAATATATTATTAAATAAATAATTATTTATTCAACTGATTAATTCTTCTCTCTTTTTTGTAGGGGGACTAGAGAGCTGAAGAGGACACTTGTTTAGCAAAGTTGGTAAGCTGCTTTACTGTTTTGCAGTTCCTACACAAAGTAGCAATGGAGGCGAATATGTGTAGCTCAGGGCTGAACTGTGGAGTCCTTGGGGTTCTCTGAGCTTGGTTCTTTTCTTGCAGACGTTTCATTACCCGGCTAGGTAACATCTTCAGTGCTAAAATGGGATGAGGTTTGCTCTCTATCTGCTGTGGCCTGCTTTGCCAGTGCTGGTGGGGTTGGGGGTTCTGTTTTGCTCTTCTGGTAGTTCATTGATTAGCATATGTTGACTGCTTGATTGTGTAGATGAAGATGAAATTATGGTCTCATTTGATGTCACAGCACTCTTCACGTCCATAAACCCAGAACTAGTGAAAGAATCCATATCAGCTGTACTACATAACACACCCAACTTAACCAAATACACCCAGATCGAAATACCCAGAATCATGGACCTCATCAACCTCTGCCTCACCACCTATTTTCAGTTCGATGGACAAATATACCAACAAATCAGAGGCACACCCATGGGATCACCACTGTCAGGACTCAAGGCAGAAATTGTAATGCAACGCCTAGAAGCTATAGCACTGCCACAAATACAGCCTAAAATATGGATCTGGTATGTAGATGACACATTTGTTACAATAAAAAAGAAACAACTAGAGAAGACACATGAAACCATTAACAACATCTTCAAAGGAATAAAATTCACCAGAGAAGAAGAAAACAACAACACGCTACCCTTCCTGGATATCCTCATCAGCAGAGGAAACAACAGGAAATTAGAAACCCAAGTTTATCAGAAGACAACCCACACCAATCAAGTACTCCACTACCAAAGCAACAACCTAACCTCCCACAAGAGGAGCTGTGTAAGAACATTATTCAAGCAAGCTCAGACACATTGCAGCAACCCACAACAGCAGAAAAAGGAAAAAGACCACCTATACATCTTCCAACAAAATGGATACCCATGTAATTTTATCAAAAAGTGCCTGACCACTCAACCTACTACAACACAACCTATACAAGCCATGAAAAGGATCACACTGCCATACATCAGAAACATCCCAGAAACCACCAACAGATTATTACAACCATATGGCATCTCTGTAACACACAAACCAACAAAATCACTCCAAAATATCCTAAGTAAACCAAAAGACCCAATTGCCCAAGAAGAAAAAACATGAGTTATCTACAACATACATTGTAAGGACTGTAACAAACACTACGTAGGACAAACAAGCAGAAGACTAGCAGAACGCATCCGTGAGCACCAACTAGCAGTCAGAAGACGTGATGAAAATTCCTTAATTGCACAACACATGGACAGACTCGACCACAGTTTTAACTGGGAAACTCTCAGCATTTCAGACCAAGCCAAATCCAAATATGCAAGAGAATTCTTGGAAGCCTGGTATTCAGACAAGGCAGCAATTAACAGACACACAGAGATAAACAGCATCTACATACTATTCAAAAGAGACAAAAGACTAGAAGATCACCTCACCAGCATTCAATCACCAGCAATCATCTCCAGCAATCATCACCCAGATAAGCAAAGGTCACAGTCAAGCAGTCAACATATGCTAATCAATGAACTACCAGAAGAGCAAAACAGAACCCCCAACCCCACCAGCACTGGCAAAGCAGGCCACAGCAGATAAATAGAGAGCAAACCTCATCCCATTTTAACACTGAAGATGTTACCTAGCCAGGTAATGAAACGTCTGCAAGAAAAGAACCAAGCTCAGAGAACCCCAAGGACTCTACCTACACAAAGTGAATTTAGAATGTACACTTTTTAGCTGACATGTTAAATAAAAAATCAAAAGATATTGTGTGAAATATTAATTCCAGAACATAATATTCTCAGAAAGGGATCTTAAAGCACCAGTATAAACTTGCATATCACACTTGAAAAAGTGACAAGAAATGGTCTAGATATAGTATTATTTAACTGTAGGTTTTTAAATAGTTATTTTATTTAGAATGGCTCTGAAAATAAAATGTTATAAATCTTTTGTAAATTAATTATTGGAAGAAGTGGTTTAGTTCTTCAGTGCTATTTTATTTTAGTTTAATACAAAGTTATTTTGCATAATAACAACTTGAGTGTATATTTATTATTTGTCATTTGTTTTAATAGAAGATTTTAGGAATATAAATTTTCCATTTTATAGATATTTACTAGGAAGTAAGTTACATTGAACTTGTTAGGACTTAGTACCAAATAAATATGTGGCTCTTACTTGTGTTTTGTAGAACAATTATTCTGCACAATTGTTGAAAGTCTTGAGATAAAAAATAGGATTATGTGCTTACGTGTCTTGATCCCATGACTAGTTGTATGAATAGAACTTTAAGATTTTTTTCCCTTTCTTTCATTAAAACACATTTTTATAGGAAAACTGTAAAGAACAAAGATTTTCTTTTCATTGAAACAAGCGTCTGAAGGTGTGGGGATTTAGTAACCTCAACAGCTCAAGAAAGTGGAGAAGGCAGAGAATGGAGTTGCAGACTCTACAGGAGGCTCTGAAAGTGGAAATTCAGGTTCACCAGGTAAATCACTTTTTTTCTTTGTCTCACTTGCAAAACGTATTAGAAGTAGTTCTAACTTCAGGAGATCAGGCTAAGTAATACTAGTTTCTTGGTAAGTTAGTTTGTAAAATCAGCACTATAGTTGATATTTATCTGTTTTCATTTCTGTTATCTATAATATTTCTGCATCTCAAGGTATTCATTGGTCTTCCATAAAATACATACTTCACATACACAAACATGTGAAGCTTAAAACTGAAATTAATTGAAAGTCTTAGGATATAAAAGAGGCAGAAAAACCATAGAGATGAAACAAAAATATATTTAGTTATGTATGCTTTTTAAACATTTCCTAATCATCAACCACAGGTTTTTTTCTCAGCCATTGAATTCTTGACCTTTTTTTCAACTTTCTGAAAACATGTATGTTACTAAACTATTTCCTTGTTTTCAGCTCTTAAATTATAGCTATTTCTTTGGTTTCAGCTCATAAAGTAAGGCTCATAGCCAGTCCTTACTTACAGTGCATGCAACATTAAAAACAGAAAGAGTGAAATTGAATCACAAAATGTTGGGCCTTAAAACTTTCTGAAATGGTTTATAAAGTTTACACTCTAACCTTGAAAGCAGCATGTATATAGATACTACAATATATTGTAACAGGATACAAGATATTGTCTACTTCTCTTCCAACTACAAAGCTGTAAGGACATAGTCCTATGACTTTAACCATTTTTTTTTCTCTAAAAGGTACAGTAATTTGGCTTTGAACTGAAAAACATTGTAGTCACTCTGGTCTGTATTATCAAGATTTAAGTGAATGAACTTTGAGGAATTTCTTTTTCAGCTTTGTTCATTTGAGTTCTTGAAGTTCTAACATCAACTAAAGGAATTCCAGCTTCTGCTGGTAACCAGAGGTGAATAGAAGTTGCCCCTAGGCTAGTGCTTGGATGCCAGTGAATAAATAGCTTGCATATTCAACAGGTTCCTGCAAGAGAGAGAGAACTCTTTTTGTCTTGTGTTAGTTTCCAGTAGGTTAATAACTTTTGCAGGTTTATTTCCAAGTTGCCTGCATTTTAAGATGGCCATTGGCCTTCTAACTCCAGACATTTTAGATAATACTGGTTGTCTAGATTATTTCCAACTGACTTGTTTCAAACTGTTACAGTTTTCTTGATAGTGGACCTATAATGAGAAAAAGTTAGGGAGAGTACAATCCTGTTATTTTTTTTTTTTTTACTTTTCATTTTAGAAAAGTTTGATATCATCAGTTATTTTGAGGATGAACTGGCTGTACTGCGGAACCTCATTCTACACATGCTACCAAAATTCAGTGGCAAATTAACACTGTGAAATTTGATGGCAGCATACTAGGAAACAGCCTGTTTAAAAGAGGTGGTTTTTTTTCCCTGTATGTGTGTATGCCTTCAGGTCAGTTGACTACTGGCCACTTTATGGATAAGTCCATGCATTTTTCTAGGCAACATTTTTGTAAGTGGCTTGCCATTGCCTTCTTCTTAGGAATGAGAGAGGTACTAGCCCAAAGTCACACAGCTGGCTTCCATGCCTAAGGCAGGACTACAACTTAGTTCTCCCTGCTGCTAGTCCAGCACCTTACCATTAGATTAAACTGGCTCTTTTTGAAAGGTAGGAATAGAAAAAAGAAATTAAAAATATCCCAGATAGCATATATTTGAGATTTGTGATTACAGATAAACTTCATATAAAGTTTAAAAATACCTTTAAATTAATCCATTTACATTTAAATTGGTGACAAAAGGATGTGTGTATGTGTGCATGCATGTGCATATTTTAATATATGTGCACATACAAGAGAGTGCATCATAGAAAGAACTCTGTAACTGGTTCAGACAACTTGCGTTTGTTAGGCAATGATGGCAAAAGTGTGCTTTGTCTGCTAAGACAGTGATACCTTTCTTCCAGATCTTTCTGAAATACAGGTCAGGCAATTGCCAGTGGAAGAATGTTTGTTTATTCAGAAACATTTAACTTGTGGTTTGTTTGACTTTGTTCTGATGCTGTCCACTTTACTTTTTCTCTCTCACCCTTGGCATGCCACATAATGCTGAGTGCTGCCATCAACTTGGAAAAGGTAGCCTGTTCACTGGTATAGCATACCTCTTGATATGTGCTTTTAGGGATTGGGGAATTCCTTTAATGGTTGCATTTGAACCTGGATCACTGTTTCCACAAGGTGGTGCTAGGAGACTATTACTCTGTATTGTGACACTCATGATATGAAGTAGGCCTCTATTTTATCTCCCATAATATTTAAGAACATGGTGAAATCTCTGAGATCATCCAGCGATTTGGGTTGATGTGTTATCATTATGCTAAATAACATCTAGCTCTTAAATTTCGAGTGAGTTAGTAAATTGGTAGCTCTGTATATCAATATCTTATTTAATGGAAAGACTGAATAAGAGCCATTGCACTGTACCCATGGAAAAGCTAGATTTGACAGTAACAGATTCATCAGATTGTACCAGCTATGGTCAGTGTGCCATCTGTGACCCTCCAATATGTGGCATCTGGGCAGAATAAACTTCTGCAAGACACTGTATGCAGAGCTTTCTACAAGACTTCTTCAAACTTCAGTTGTTAGGCTTTTGAGTAGAAAATTACATTGCCTAGTCAGCATCCAGAAAACGCTTTAGAAACTGGATTGCCTTAAGGCTGTTGCATATCAAAACAATTTATTTATTTATTGAATTTGTATGCACTTGTACATAGGATAACAAGATTTAATGGATGCCTTCTTGAAAATGATTTTGATGGCCATTTTCATGATCACATATGGCTTGGATTACTTTTGGAAAATGATTGCGGCTCCTAAAATGCCAAGATCTGATTATAAGTGGAATCATGACTATAAATAGGAGACGCAGCCATATCTTTTTAAGCAGAAGTAAGCTGAAAACCATTCCATATAAATAGAACTGACACAAATTTGAATTGAGGACAAACAATAGTTTTCAAAATGTAATGAATAAAAAGTTCATAAATTAAGTCAGTATCTAGTTACCGCATGCATAAAGAGTACAAGAGAATTGTTATATAACATACTTGTAGCCATAGTCAGCCATACATTTCAAACAATTTTCAAGGATCTTTTGTTGCATTTTATTTTTACTTTTGTATAATTTGTTCCAAACACTAGACAGATGAGGTAAGTTTGTTCAGATCATTGGAAACAGACTCTTTTCTTCCATGCAGGGGTAATAATTTTTTTGCCTAGTAATTAGCATGCATAGTTTTGAGCTCAAAAGGATATGATTAAAATATTTAGGACCCTGCAAATCCTTCCATTAGAAGCTGTTGGAGTACATATGAAGTATCCTTTTCAATTTCCTAAAGCACCTGCATCTTTCCCCAGGCTTGTGCAGCTGCTTCAGCAGCTACTCTTTTTTTTTGGTAATAATTTTATTAAAATTTACAAATACAAAGATAAAAGACTAATACAAACTAAGAGAAATATAAAAAATGAAGAAAAGAAAAAGAAGAAAGGAAAAAGGAAAAAAAAGAAATATAAAAAAATGACTCCCCTTCCCTCCAGACAAGTATAAACAACTTCAGTAAATTAACATCTTCTCTAGTATTTCAGTAATAATAAAAAAAGTCTTCTTCCCATATCTCATCTCTTATCAATAAACAAATCATAAAAACTCATTCAGTCCTATTCAGCAAAAGTCCGTTAAGAGCGACCAGAAATAATAACATACATATTTTAACCATAATCAAATAAATCCATTTTGTATTCCAACTTATCATTTTCTCTAAGGAATAAAGCAAAAGAAATCTCTCCCCATTTATAAACAAATCTTTAAAGCCTCATCATTCAGTCCTGGCTAAAAAAAAATGCCATTATTAGTCACCAGAAACCATAACATATATATTTTAACTCTGATCAAATAAATTCACTTTATAGTCCTTCTGTTTACTTTTAAAAAGCTTGGTCTTTAATCCCGTCAAATAATATCCCACAAGTTAATTTCTTACCATTTTCTTTTTATCATCTCTCAAAAACTGCTTCAGTAGTTTAACATGTCCCTTTTGTAAATCCAAGATAAGAAGGCTATCAAGTCACTCATTTATTATTTGTATGCCCCCTTTAGTTATTAAAACATCAACCAGTTTCATTTGTAAATACATTGTGATATCTGTTTCCATGTAACTCTTATAATCTGTCATTTTTAAATCCGTTTTCAAATCCACGTAATCTTTTTCCATATCACTCTTGTAGTCTGGCATTTTTTAAAAAATCCATTTTCAAATCCACATTCAGGTCAGCCTCAGTCTCTATTTTGTCCAGAAGAATGTATTCCTCTTTTTTTAAATAGATTTTATTAAAAGTTTTACAAAGAACATAAAAACGAACACAAACTAATAAAGAGTAAAAGGCGCAAAGAAAGAAAAAAGAAAAAGTGCAGAAAGAGAGAACCCCCCCAAAAAAGCTTCCGATTTCTTTTGCAGCAAATATAAGTACAATTACAAAATTAACTCTTCCTCTATGATTACAAAAACTTCACTTTCTATTCAGTTTTTTTCTAATCATCAAAACCACAAATCATAAGTGCATTTTTTTTCGTTTTATGTAAAATGTCTTTAAGTGGTTTCCAGTCAGCCATAAATGTAGATACTGTAATCAAAGAAGTCAATTTAGCCATCTCAGCAAGTTCCATCATCTTCACCAGCCATTCCTCCATTGTGGGTAGTGTCGAACCTTTCCACTTTTGAGCACATAATAGTCTTGCTGCAATTGTCATATATAAAAACAAAGTTCCATGACTTTTTTCTAATTGCCTGTCCATTAGTCCCAAAAGAAAAGTCTCTGGTTTCAGTTGTACTTTAACCTTTAAAATCTTCTGAATCAATATATATACTTGTATCCAAATTTTTTTGCTTTTTTACATGTCCACCAAACATGGTAAAATGTCCCTTCATGTTGGTCACATTTCTAGCAAAGATTCGAAGTATCTTTATATACTCTAGACAATTTTTCTGGTGGCAAATACCAATGATACATCATTTTATAAACAAGGCTAGAACGTAATATAAATTTTAATCCTTTCAATCACATATTTTCCCATTGATCCATTTGTATATTATACCCAAATTTTTTCACTTCTTCTTTTGTCTCATATTTCAGGAAAAGTTTATACATTTTAGCAATAACTTAGTAATCAGTACACAATTCTATTTCAAACTCAGTCTTACTTTGTTCAAAACTATAAAATCTTTTATCCACTTTAAACCTTTCTGATAATTGTACATAAGTAAACCATTGACAAGAATATCCTTCTGTTGTCACATCTTCTCTTGATTTCATTTTACAATTCCATTGAGAAAATTCTAGTACATCACAGTAAGTTAACCATTTATGTTTACTTGTTATTTCTTGTCTTCTTGCTTCTTGCACTGAAAGCCACAAAGGTGTTTTTGGGCAAAACCTAAATCTATATTTATTCCATACTCTAAGTATAGTCCGTCTGATATAATGATTTTTAAAATCTACATTCACCTTAGCTTTATCGTACCATAGGTATCCATGCCATCCAAATCTCAGATCATGACCTTCTAAACCAAAAACCTTCTATTTCTTAACAAGACCCACTCTTTCATCCAAACTAAACAGCAGGCAGTAAAATATAGTTTCAAATCTGGTAAGCCCTATCATCCTCTTCCCTTTGCATCTTGTAGTACCTTACATTTAACTTGTGTTTTTTTCCCTTGCCATACAAATTTAAATATAGCCTTCTGCCATTGTTTAAGTGGTACATCAGTTGTCAAAACAGGTAGTCTGAAACAAAAATAACATTCTCGGTAAAACATTCATCTTAATCACAGAAATTCTACCCAACAGTGACAATTGTAATCTCTCCCATCTTGACGTATCTTTTTAAACTCCATTCCATGTCTCAACATAGTTATTTTGAAATAACAATTCATATTTGTCATAGTTATACCCAAATATTTTACCACCTTCTCAATCTTAAAACCCATTTTATTCATTAGTTCTGTTTGATCTTGTATCTTCATGTTTTTTGTTAACATCTTTGTCTTCTGTTTATTAATCTTGAAACCTGCTAAGGCCCCAGATTCTTTGACTGATTAAAAATTCAATTCCTTTTAAGGGGTTTGCCAAAACCAAGTCATCTGCAAAAACTCTTAACTTATATGACTCTTTTTTAATCTTTATCCCCACGATCCTCTCGTCTTATGTCTCGATTAAATATTTCAAGAACTAAAATAAACAAAAGAGGAGACAGTGGGCAACCTTTTCTTGTTGCTTTTTGTTTCTCACATGGTTTAGTTAAATCTCTATTAACAATTATTTGTGCCATCTGTGAAGTATAAATTGATTTCACCCATTTTTTAAAATTCTCTCCAAAATTCATATCTTTCCACACCTTAAACAAGAAAGTCCAGTTCAGATTATCAAAAGTCTTCTCTGCATCTAAAAAGATCAATGTGGCTTGTTTTTCATTTTGTTGTTCCAATTATTCCAATGTATCCAACACAGTTCTAACATTGTCTTGCAATTGTCTTTTAGGTAAAAATCCACATTAATCCTCATGAATAAATTCTCGCAAAATTATTTTCAGTCTTTCAGCTAAAATCATTGTAAACAATCTCTAGTTCAATAATGATAGTGGTCTGTAATTCCTTGCTAAAGTCAAGTCTTGTCCTTCTTTGGGTATTAACGTTATATTAGCCTCTTTCCAAGTCTGTGGCATTTTTCCACCCTGTAAAAGAGAATTAATCATATTTTGTAAAGGTTGTAAAAGTTCATCCTCAAAGCATGTATAATACAAACTTGATAGTCCATCTGGCCCAAGTACCTTTCCTAGCTTACTCTTTTTAATTGCCCTGAAACTTCACTTATCATTATAGGTCCATTCATAATCTTTCTTTGTTCTTTTGTAATCTTCTGTAAATTTTGTTTTCTCAGATATTCATCTATTTTCTCCAACGAAATATCATGTTCTTTGTTCAAATTAGAATAGTATTGATAAAGTGTTTTTTGTATGGCTACAAAAGTCCACTTCAGAAGCTATTCCTGGCTGCTTCCACATATGTGTGCATGCACAATTACAGTACTTTGCTTTGCTGGAAAAAAAAGTGGTTGTGCACATGGACAGAATGCTGGGACAGCATCTGAAGTAACTGTGTGAATATGCTTTGGAAGTGGCTGCTTCAACAATTCAAAAAGAGTTGCTTTGAACATTCTCCTGCATTTTCTGGAGCACCTCTATTAAGGACCTTTACAGCCCTAACAATTTTTTCCTTTGATAAATGTACACTGAAGCAGCCAATACTTTGCTATCTAGAGTACCATACTTATGACATATAAATGCCTGAATAAAGCTCTTGTCATCTAATATCTCAAAATTATTTTTTTATAGCAGAACTTTTTTAGGGCTTTCAAAGAATTTTTGCAAACTGTTCACTTAAAAAAATTAGCAAGTTTCTTTGTATGTGTTTTGACAGGCTTATGACAATAGCATGTAAGGAGTAATAACTTAGCTGTTAAAGAGATTATCCATGTTTTGTTTTTGTGATCAGACAATGCAACAATAAAACATAACATTTTTATACGCTGAGATGACTTTAACTTATTTATAGCAACTTGGAGTGGCCTCAAGTTAAAGAAGATACAGTGGTGTATAGATACAGAGGTGTATCAGCCACCTTGTGGTTTCTCTGAAAACTATAGTAGTCTCTCCTAGGCAGTCATCCTTATGGCAAGGGTGAGTTTGCTTAAATGTTAGGCAACTACACCTTTTGTCAGCTCAAGTCAGCATAGCCAATGATGAAAAATATTATAAATTATAGTTAAGTTGTAATTTCAAGTTTATTTTTCAGGATACTTTTAGTCTTAGGTGTTAAGTCGGGAAGTTTTCAAACAAAGTTTTCATTGGACTTCAATGTCAGAATAACTGTTTGACACTTTGAAAACTTGTTCTAAGTATATTTATTCTAGATATTTTCTACTACCTGTGCTCATGCCACAAAATCTGAGGAAATATAGGGTCATAGGCATTGTTATAATATTTTACTCTTTAAAAGCTTGCACTGAGCAATATTCCATCTTGCCTTATCTCATGTGTTTTCTCCTTTTGACAATCATTCATTCTTTGCAGGAGATCACATGCTACCCAGTATTTTTATAACAGCATTTACATGTCTTAACATTTCTCCGTCCATTTTCCTATTTTTATTAAATATGAAGGTACACAAGTACACAGGTTAATCTAACCTCTCTAATCCTTCACCGTTTATAACTTGCAATCATTCATTCTTTTTTCTGTCAAATGTAACTACTTTGGTCTTTAATATATTAATTTTCAGATCCATACTTCTTGTTGCATATTATAATATATTATTATAGTTGGTTGCACAGTCAGCCAGATGTTTAGACTGGATTTGGCATTTTTATCCACCTATTGAGTCCTTCCCAAGGACCTGGGATAGGCAGATGTTGTTGTTTGATGGTGTTAAAGGTATCATCACAGGATATAAGCTGTTCCAAGTAAATCTACCTTTTGCAATTGACTGATGGTGATTTTGTCAATGCCAGTGATGTTCAGGTGGTGCTCCAGATGTTTGGGATTGCACCTAAGGAGCCTGTAACTACAGTGAGGGAAAGAATTATTTGATCCCCTGCTGATTTTGTACGTTTGCCCACTGAAAAAGAAATGATCAGTCTATAATTGTAATGGTAGGTTTATTTTAACAGTGAGAGAGAGAATAACAACAAAAAAATCCAGAAAAACACATTTCAAAAAAGTTATAAATTGATCATCCTTTCCCTCACTGTATTGGTACTATCTTTGCTTTCTTTTGCCATAGTCACTCTACTTCTATTTGCAGGTCTTTATATTTTGTGATTTTCTCCAGTTCTTTCTCTTCTCTTCTGCTGTCTCCAGGTATTGCAGTGTCCACTATCCAGACAGTTGTTAAGTCTGGGGTTTTGTGTGGCAGGTGCTTGTCTGTCTGAATTCTAAAGTCCCAGAGCACTTTAGCTTCTTCATTTTCTATTACTTTGTCTGTTTTGTGGTCCCACCAGTTCTTGCTTGCAGGCAAATGGTATTTCTTGCAGATATTCCAATGCACCATTGTTGCTACTTTGTCATGCCATTGTTTGTAGTCAGTCTGTGTGATCTTCTTGCAGCAGCTAACTAGGTGGTCCACTGTTTCTTCATCTTCTTTGCAGAGGCAGCATTTGCTGTCTGTTGCTGTCTTCTTGATTCTGGCTTTGTATGCATTTGTTCTTAAGGCTTAGTCTTGTGCAGCCAGAATTAGCCCCTCTGTCTCTTTCTTCAATTTTCCTGCTCTTAGCCATTGCTTGTTGTTATCTGCTTTGCATGCTAGTTCTTTTGTGTACTGGCCATATAATACTTTGCTTTGCCATGTCTCTTTTCTATTCTTCATTTGGTCTTTCTTGTAGGCCAGTTTGGTCTGTTCAGTATTTAGTAAGCCTTCATGGTGTACTAGCCTCGGTGCATCTTCTTCACTGTCTTTCAGATATTCTTCCAATGCCCTTTTTTTTTCTTCAACTGTCTGGTGTACTTGCAACACTCCACGCCCACTTATGCTCCTTGGTAAGTAAAGTCTATCAACGTCACTGCATGGATGAAGGGCATGATTCATTGTCATCATTTTTCTGGTCTTCCTGTCCAGGGCTTCTAGTTCTGCTTGAGTCCAGTCCACTATTCCAGCTATATATCTAATGACTGGAATTGCCCAAGTGTTCATTGCCTTGATGGTATTTTCTCCACTGAGTTGGACTTTAAGATCTTTTTCACTCTCATGATGTATTCACTCCTAACCTTCTTCTTGACTTCAGTGTGCTTGATGTTGTCAGCTTGAAGGATGCCCAGGTATTTGTAGTGATCTTCTTCATCCAGACTCTTGAAGTTATTTCCATAGGGCTTCTTGATTCCTTCAGTTTTCACTATTTTTACCCTGTTGACAGGATGGCACATTTGTCCAGACCAAACTCCATTGCAATATCTTGACTTTATTTGGACAGTATTGAGCAGCGATTCTATTTCAGATAGTGTTTTTCCACACAGCTTCAGATTCTCCATGTAAAGAAGACGGGATAGCCTGGCAGATGTGCTTGATGTTTGATAGCCATGGCCTGACTTGTTCAGTATTGTTGACAGAGGAATCAGTGCAATGACAAACAGTAGTGGTAATAGTGAGTCTCCTTGAAAGATTCCTCTCTTGATGTTAACCCCTCCCAGGGTATTGCCATTGACCAGCAACTGTGTCTTCCATTGTGCCATTGATCTTTGCACACAGCTTCTGATGTTTCTACTGACTCCTGTTATTTCTAGGCACTTGATTATCCAGTCATGTGGCAGGGAGTCAAATGCCTTCTTGTAATCAATCCAAGCAACGTTAAAGTTGGTGTTCGTTCTCTTACCGTTTTCCAAAATCATGTTGTCAATTAGGAGCTGATCTTTTGTTCCTGTGCTGTTTGGGCAATTTCCTTTCTGCTCAGGTGGAAAGAGCTTATTTTCAACTAGTTGCTGTTGGACTGCATCAACTACCAGATCAGTTAGCAGTGTGAAAGTTGTTGGTAAGCAAGTAATTGGCCTGTAGATCCCTTTTGTTGGATCTTTCATTATCAGGTAGTTTTTGCCAGATGTTAACCAATCTTCTGCTTGGCAATGAGTGTAGACAGTCAGATGTTTCAACCAAAAACCATGCAGTTCATCTTCATCTGGTGCTGACCGATTCTTGATCTTCCTTGCCCTTTTCTCCACCATTTCTGCTGTCATTACAAGTTCTTTCATTTCAGCTTCTTTTTTATTCTTATCCACCTCCTTTATCCAAGCTTCACGCTTGTTGTATTTCTTTGGGTTGTCCCATAGCTGTGGTCAGAATTGCACTGTTTCTTCTTTGTCTAGAGTTGACTGGTTCATTGCAGTCTCTCCATTGATGGATTGGTAGAAATGTTTCTGATTTGACTGAAATTGGAGATTCTGCCTATAGTGTGCAATTCGAGCCTTGTATCTGCTGATCTTGGCTATGGCTGTTATTTGCTGCTTTATTATTTCCAGTGCTTCCTTGATCTTCCTTGTTTCTAGGTGATATTTCTTGATCAGGTATTCTTTGGTCTTCTTGTTCTTCAGCTTCTTTTCTTTCATCTGTTCTAGCTTGATTGTATCTGATCTTACATGCTGACCTTATTTTCCAACCCAGTCTTCCATTTTGGTGGTGCACTGTTTGGCTTTTTTTCTTGTTTGTTTATTTTGCATCCAAGATATTCAGTTATAACTGCAGCTGTGTTGTACATTACTTGGTTTGTTTCTTGCAGTGAGCTGGTACTTATATTTGATATTACAGTATTGGCATCTTTTAATAGTTGTGCTAGCTTTTTCTTTGTAAGAAGCTTCAATACAGGGAGCCTGATTGTGTTCTTTTTGTGCTGTTCTAGATGCTCAGTTATTCTTTGTTTCAATTCCTCTTGTTTTTGAGTTAGAGGGCTTTGTTCTTTCTGACAAGAAGGCAGAGGAGAGAGTGCCTGGTTTGGGAATGAAAACGATTCAGTAGCTATGCTGGCTTCCTCTACTACCAACTCCCCCTGGTTTGCCTCTGCAGTCTGAGCTACTTATAGCAAGGCTTTGATTTTTTGGCCCTGGGTAGACCTTTGCAGTTCTTCCAATTCAACTTCTGTGAATACTTTATTTCGTATTATAAATCAGTGTTGATCTGCTAGCTTCTGTTCTGTTATTTCTGATTCTGGATGTTGTTCTTTCCAGAACTGGTGCATTCTTTTCAAATACCTTCTTGTTGGACTTGATTTGTAATAGCAAATCATTATGTCTTTGTTTTCAGTCTTTGTGTATTTGTGACGGGGAAAACAACTTTTCTTCCAGTAGTCCTGCAGCTGCTGAGTGGGTGCCATAAGGAAACGGGGGTGGGGGGGGATGCTATCCCAGAGGGTAGGAGCAGCTACAGAAAAGGCACACTTCCTTGGTCCCACAAATTTAATTGGGGGGATCTGGAGCGTACCCACTTTACCTGAAAGCACCAGTGGACACAAACTATTGGAGCTAGGCGGTCACACAGATAACCATATATGTTGAAATTCATTTGGGTTCTCAGCCAAAAACAGGATGTTGGTTACATACAAAAGTACATTCATGTCCCAAACTAACACCCGTATGATGTCACCACATGCATTCTTTGTATGTTTGTCCATCAGTACATTAAAGAACTAAGAAGATGTCACACATTCTTCTTCATTGTTTGAGACAGCTTCCCCATCCTATTTCCTTACATCCACTTTCCGTTTATTATGTTAGAAGATAATCTGTCTTCTAATACATTTTATTAGAGTCATACTTTCTGTCCCTGAAGTTGTTCTATTTTAACTCTTCTTTCTTTCACTTTGTCCTTTTCTTCCTTATCCACATTCTGTTTCACATTCAAAATCTCTCATTACCTTTCTATCCTTCACATATTCTGTCATTCTTTCATCATAAACAGTTAGATAAATCATGGTTTTAGATTTATGCTTATTCCTTTGCTGTGTATATGTAAATTGTGCATGTATAAAGATTTTCTACTTAAATTATTTGATCCTGTGTGACCTCTGACATTCAGTCTTTGATTAAGATTTTGTATCTTTTACCTGAATATTTCTAAAACAGTATCTTTATTAGGAATTGAAATATGTAAAATGAAATTCATGTAATCTATGTGACCTTTGGAAAAATAAGCGCGAATGCCTTATCTTTTTAAATTAATGGTGGATTGTTTCAAAAAGATGAAATAAGATTCTTTTGACCTGAAAATATGGTTAATTCAGCAAAATAATCATACTTTGGGTACTTGAGATAATGTTTAATTAAGGCATTCTCTTCGTTATTGGAGATATAATTCAGAAGTTGGAAGATGAACTCACACAGTTCAGGCTTATAATACTTTGGCTGCATTTTGGACTGAAAGGTATAGGTTTGTAAATGCAACTCTATAATGATTGCTGCCACTCAGATATGTACACAGTCTTCTAAATTTTATCTCTAGTAAATGGAATCTGTCAGAGTACCAAGATTAATAGATACTTTGTGCTGGGGTGATAGCTACCCAGATCTGCATCAGGTTTTGTTGATGTCTGTTCTTTGTCACCCATATGATGCAAATTTGATACTGCAGTTGTGGTTGGTACTGAGGAAGTGTCTAGAGTGCTGTCCAGTTAGATTTTTGGAGCTCTATTTACATCATTGTAACCTGGGGAAATGGAACACACTGTGTTGGCTTGATCCTTGCATATCTTGGCTGATAAGATCTAGCAAAGCAATTATTGACTTGGTGAGCATAAGTGACATTGAATGCCTCATAATCACTTCTGAAGAAGGCAGTATATGCCCTTTCCTAAAGAGGATTTCCCAGGGTCCAAAATAGGTAATATGCCTGCTTTGGCTATAATTCCTGACAATATGATAGTCAACTTTGATTGCTCTTAAATTATTCTAGCTACCATTGACCTTGATACTATACTGCAAGAGTAGGCAATTTGGGGGGACTTATAGGCATATCATTTTTTAGTAGATTTATATGGTTGTCCATCTCAAATACATGACTCTGAGCATTATCAACATTAAGAAGATAAAAATATACAAAAAACATAAAACCATACAACAGCTGGGAAAAATTACAAAATCTTCTGTCAACGCAGGATTGAGCACAGAACCAACTCTTCAAGGTCTTATAGAAGGCCAACAGGGACAAGGCCAATCTAATCTCTGGAGGGATGATGTTCCAGGGGGCAGGTACTAGATAGAAAAGGCTCACATCCTGGACCTCCTTAACAGATGGGACCTAGAGTGTGCCCCTCCAGGTAGAGTCAACTGGGGAGAGATGGTCCCATAAGCAACCTGGCCCCAGGCCATGAAGAGCTTTAAAGGTGACTACCAGCACCTTGAATTGCATCTGGAAGCTTACTGGTAGCCAGTATAACTTGTGGAGCAGTGGTGTCACATTTGCTGAAGAACAGGCACCACTAACTGCACACATTGGCACATTCTGCACCAGCTTCCAAATGCTGTTCAGGGACAGCCCTATGTAGAGTGCATTGTAGTAATGCAATCTGGTGGTCATTGGGGCATGAGTGGTATTAGTAATTTTGAAAGCATATTTCGGGCACTCTCACAAAAAATTCTATAGTAATGGGTTTGACCAATTATAAGGCTAGTGATGATATTCCCAGCCATCCTTTCTAACCCTCCAGTTTGCTCTTTCTCATCCCAGCTTTTGTTTTCCTTTTTTTCCCCCCTAGGCATTTCAAAACAAAGCAATCAGCTTCCGCTACCTGCTATATTTATATTTTTAAAAAAATGTTATGGGGTCATGTTGGGGTCCTGTCTCTCTCTCTCTGCCCAACCTACCTTCCAGGATTGTTGTAAGAAAAAATGGGAGGAGGGAGTACTATGTACACCACTTTGAGCTCCTATGCGGAAGACAGGATCTGAATCAAATAAATAAAAGTGAATAGGCATTCTTAAAGATGATTGTAGATGCGGCCTATGGTGTTGAGAATGGTATCCCTGGATACACTGACTTATTTGGTTTTTTTTTTCTTTTGTTTTATTGATTAGCCTGTATACAGAAAACTGTGGATATAGGATAGATGATATATTTCAGTAAATGCCAGATTCCCATTTTTCCCAAGTTTTTATGTTCACTCTATAGCTTTATGAATGCACACATAATTTAAGCTTGTTTCTAAGAATTTTATCTAAATTAAACCTTATCTTTATTGGACCTTATTAGAATCTTAGGTCACAAAAAGTACTAACAAAATCTATCTTCTGTTTTCAGAAATTGGTTGCCCAAATGAAACAGGATCCACAGGTAAAATCTGTTTTATTTGTACTCTTCATTGTATTATTAAAGTTTAATGTAAGAAATCCAATTTTTATATATTTCACTGGATTACTTTTTGGAATTAAATTAAAAAGTACGTAGACATTTATTTAGTACGTAACTTAAGTAGTAGTGTGTTTGATACCGTGTTCTGCTGTCCAGAAAACATACTGTGATTAATTTCTGTTTTGTGTTAAATAAGTGACTTAACACTTATGCTTGCTTTAAATCATGGTTTGTAATTCTTGTTTGGCAGTCAAGTAGAATCATAGTTTACTCCAGCTGGGTGAATTATAATTTGCTGTGAATCCGGAAGTAAAACTAAACAGAGTGTGCAGCTACAGTAGGGAATGCAGTCTGAAGCTCAGTCATGTTACTTCAGAGTAGACCCATAATTTGTTTTTACACATGAATTAGAAATGATATAAGCAGTAGTATCAAATTATATAACTATCTTAGTTTGTTGTTCATAATTTTTCAAACTGAAAAAGCTCCCTTGAAGCTGTGCTCTATATAGAAGTTAGGACAGATTCTATAATTCATGTTGCTGGGTATTTCCTTATAAAATAGCCATTCGTGTGCTGACTGTTGAAGGAATGTTTCATGATAGTAGCTTTATTAAATATCCTACAATGCAGGGCACATACTTTGCAGTATTATTTTAAAGAAGAGACTGTGCAAAGCAATTAATGGGGTGCTTGGTAAAGCACTGAGTCCTAGGTAGTTTCTGCAATGGAAGCATTGTCTGTACATGTACACACTTGTTCAGACAATCTGGGAAAGTTCTTCAAGATGTTAAGCCTTTTGGAAGCTGCAGTTACCTCAGTGTTTTGAGAGGGGGTGATTTGCCATTGTTAGTGTGCTTCACAAAGCTCCCTTTCATGTATATTGAACTGCTCTAGTAATTTTTTTCAGAATGTAAAATAAAAATTCCAGATTTATAGCTAATAATTTTGATTTGGCTTATCACCTTGCCTTAAATATAGAGAGTAGAATCCTAGTTCTGTTGATTTTAAGGCACTTGATAAAGTTCAGTGAATTTATAATAGAAATGTGTATCCACTAAAACTTCAGCTTTTGAAGTATACTTTTATCTCATGTACATTGTAGGACACAGAGGCTGGGGATCAGATTTAGAGGTGGATGATAGTTTTGTATTAAATGTCTTTTTGAAATAATTGCATTTTTTTCTTTGCAAAGAACAGTCCATAGAGCTTCCATGTATGCTTTTATAGACCATATATATAAAGCCTTCTTGATGTCCTTATTAATCAATTTTCAGTGAATGACACTTCATATTTTGCCTTCTCCATCAACTCTGACAATATTCTAAGAGTCACTAAACAAATATAGTACCAGGAAATTCAAATGTTTTTTGTATGTACAGGGGCTTTGTTGTTATAGTATATATTTGCTTTATTAAGTAGACTTACTGCAATTCTGTTTTAATAAGTGGAAATGTTTTTAATACACTTTTTTTTAAAGCAGAATGCTGATTTGAAGAAGCAGCTTCATGAACTCCAAGCCAAAATCACAGCTTTGAGTGAAAAACAGGTAGGGAACTAGTATATCTTTGATATGGATTCCAAACATTTCCTACCAGTTAGCAGTTTTTTGTCTGTATAAAAATAGATGTGGCAAACTAGCATTTGGATCTTCTTCAGTGTATGTACCAAAGCAGAAATAAGTATTTGGTATTGTGTGTGTAAGTGTACGTATGTATGCCTTTGAGTCATATAGTCTTGACTCCTAGCAGCTACATGGACAAGTCCATGCAATTTTCTTGGCAACATTTGCCAGTTGCCGCCTTCCTAGGGCTGAGGGAGTAACTGGCCTGAAGTCACCCAGTTGCTTTTTGTGCCTAAGGCAGGACTAGAATTCACAGTCTTCCAGTTTGTAGTCCAGTGCCTTTAACCACCACACCAAACTGAATCTTATTTGGTATAATCAAAGTGCAGTTTATCTGGTGCTGTGTGGTACTGGAATCTAGCTCTAAAACTGTAGTGTTGTAAAAGAGTAATGTGTATACTCTGTAAGGTATAAATTGGAAAAGATTGGTCGTATTAAGAGTTTTAAATGTTAGAAGAGGGGTAACTCAAGCATACTGCCTCCAGTTTGCCATTCAATTTGAATATTGTTGGTGAATTGCTAAGAAACATTGTCTAAATATTTGTTCAGCGTTAAAGATAAGGAAGAAATGACAGATGACCAAAACCTAGGCTGTTATAGATTTATGTAAAGATCATCCATATGTTGTTAAAGTGTAGAAATGTATGTGATTGATCTATTTATCTTTTAAATAGCACTTTTTCTCATTTTTGAAAGCTTTATTTAATGAAGGATGGTTGAATATTTGAGTTCTCAATGTGTGTATGTAATCACCTGGATTTCTCAAAAGCATCTGGCTGGCCATTGCTAGGAACAGATTTTTCTTTAAGTTTATTTAGACATTGATTTAATATACTACTTTAAAGTATTAATCGATGATACATTAATGTATTAATTTTCCCTTCTGGAACAGCCTTTCCCAATCCCCTCTCCCCAAAAGATCCATATGGTGCCCTTGTTCCCACTATTTAGGAAGGCAATAAAAATGGAGCTGTTCAGGAAAGCTTTTAATTGTTAAATCTTATAGTTGGGAGATACCTATTGCTGTGTAATTTTTATTTTGTGTTTTATTATATGTTCTATGCTGTACATTACCGTGAGTACTTTGGTACTGTAACATTAGACAGACAGACAGACAGATAGAATCTCTTAACATGCCACATAAGGCTGAATATAACTCTTGGCCTCAAAAAAACTGCCCATCCATTTTAAGTGAGCATTATCTTACAATATATCTGTTGAAATTAGTCTTACTCTTGAATTTCAAGTTTATAGTTTTATAACTTCTTCTCACTTTATTTATATCTTGAGTGTTACATTACAGGCTCTAAAGGCCTGTCTCCTGTGTTTTCAAATATACGTCAACCCTGTATTTCTGACTGATATCACAGTGTGTTTTGGAGCATGTATGTGTGCATAAGTATTCAAGGAAGAAATCTCTGATATGAATGTGAATAAAAAATATGGCCAACCACTTGCCAGAGTGACTCTGCGTGACTGGCATAACATTAAAAACAAGAATCAACAAAAGTAAAATTATAAACAGACATATTCTGGCTATAAAATACACATATCTATTCTTTAAAAATATTTAGGGAACTCTGAATCAGTATAAAGTCTATAATTTATCTAAGTGGTTATAAGCCTAAATAAATAAAGACTGAATTTATAATCCCCTGTCAAAAACTTTATTTAAAGCCTTCTTGATGATTTTTCTTAGTCCTGGAAAGTTCTGAATAGTTAGAACCAAACAGCTAGAATGCAAAGAACTGTTTAGATCATACAGGGGCTTGGGGTTATACAGAGGATTTCATTTATTTCTTTATTTACTCGATTTATATAGCCACATGTCGCACTTTTATGTGACTCTAGGTAGCTTACAATAAAACAACAACAACCAAAAAAACCACAAAATACATAATATGAAACAAAAATAAAAACACATAGCAGCTGGGCACGATCTAATACGTCATCTATACAACCAGGAGATGGGCTCTAATTCACACCCGGGCCC
This sequence comes from Liasis olivaceus, assembly GCA_030867105.1. Lineage (NCBI taxonomy): Eukaryota > Metazoa > Chordata > Lepidosauria > Squamata > Pythonidae > Liasis > Liasis olivaceus. Next base: position 70,911,938 of record CM061349.1, read on the forward strand.
CCAGACCCAAACACAAAGCCAGGTTTTCAAGGTCTTACAAAAGGCCAACAAGGATGGGGCCAATCTAATCTCAAGGGAAATGATGTTACAAAGGGATAGTGCCACAGCAAAAAAGGCTCTCCTTCTGGGCCGCACCAGCTGACACTAGCTGATCCCTGACGGATGGTACCCGGAGCATGCCCTTCCTACCAGATCAATAGGATGGGTAGAAACAGTTCGGAAGAGGCGGTCCTGTAAGCAACCTGGTCCTAAGCTATGAAGGTGACAAGCCAGCACCTTGAATTGTACCCAGAAGCATACTGAAAGCCAGTGCAGCTTGGGGAGCAAATGTGTCACATGTGCCGACTGGCATCAATAACTGCCCACACTGCTACATTTTGCACCAGTTGAAGCTTCCAAATACCCTTCAAGGACAGCCCTACGTAAAGCGCATTGCAATAGTTCAATCTGGAGGTCACAAGGGCATGAACAACCGTGAGCAGGGCCTCCCAGTCCAGGAACAGGTGCAACTGATGCACAGCCCTAAGCTGTGCAAAGGTCCTCCTAGCCATAGCTGCTACCTGCTCTTTGAGTAGGAGCTGTGAATCCATGAGGACCCCAGATTGCACACCGAGTCTGTCTGGGCCACTGCCACCCCATCCAGAACCAAAGATGGAAGGTCCCCAGAACCAGAAGGTCAATAAACCCAGAGCCACTCAGTTTTGAGCTGAAGCCTGTTGTGCCCCATCCAGGCTTCCACAGCCTCCAGGCACTGAGACAGAATCTTGACAGCATCACTTGACAGCCTGGGGTGGAGATATAAAGCTGGGTATCATCAACATACTGGTGACACCTCACCCCAAACTGTTGGACGACCTCACCCAGCAGCTTCATGTAGATGTTAAACAGGAGGGCAGAGAGTACCGAGCCCTTAGGCACCCCACAAAGGAGGGGTCGCTGGCTGGATTTCTCCCCCCCATGAACACTGACTGAAATTGATCTTGGAGGAAGGAGGAGAATCAGCACAACAGTGTGCTGCCCATCTCCAATTCCTGGAGCTGGTCCAGAAGGATACCATGATTAATGGTATTGAAAGCTGCTGGAAGGTCAAGAAGAGTAAGGATGGATGCACCACCCCATCCCAGTCCTGCCAGAGATCACACAAGAGTACAGTCAATGCTGTCTCAATCCCATACCCAGGCCTGAACTCTAACTGAAAGGGGTCCAGATAATTTGCTTCTTCCAGAGTCCTCTGAAGCTGCAACACAACCACCTTCTCTACAGTCTTCCCTAGAAAGGGAAAGTTGAAAACTGGACTAAAATTGTCCAGAATGGTGGGACCTAGTGATGGCCCCTTGAGGAGGGGGCAAACCACTGCCTCCTTAAGAGATGGTGGAACTACCCTCTCCCTCAAAGAGGAATTAACCACTGCCAGAACCCAACCACACATCTCTTCCCGGGTGGCCTTAACCAGCTGGGAGGGACATTGATCTAACACAGAGGTGGCTGCACTAACAGCCCCCAGGACTCTGTCCATTTCCTTAGGCCCAACAGGATCAAACTCTCCCCAGATAACTGAGCTGGACCCAGCCCCAGTAACCTCCACATGACCTGCATCAAGGACAGAGTCAAGCTTACAGTGGATCTGATCAACTTTGTCAGGTGTCTAGCGTACTCTTCATAGCGGCCCTGTAGGTGAACCACAGAACCACTCCCACCCAAGAGGGACTAGATCACCTGAAACAGGCCGCTGGACAGCTATCATCAGAAACAATAAGGGCAGAGAAATACTGACATCTCGCCACCCTTACCACTATGAGGTAGGCCCTAATAGCAGCTCTAACACATGTTTAATTAGATTCACTACTTGTCACCCTCCAGCAGCGATCTAGGCATCTCCTCTCCTGCTTCATTTCCCTTAGCTCCTCCGAATACCAGGGGGAGTTCTGGGATCCCCGGGGAAGGAGAGGCTAGTCAGGCACCATCTGATACAAAGTCCTTGCTGCCCTCTCATTCTGTGCAGCCACCAGGGCTTCATTTGGACTGTGTAGCAGACCCTCTGGAACAACCCAAAGCTCCTTCTAAAACCCACTAGGGTCCATTAGTCACCTCCCTGCAGAGAACTGTAAGGTAACCAGAGAGTGATCTGACCATGACAAGGGAGAAACTAAAACCTCCCCCAAACCCAGATCATCTTGCTACTGCTCCAACAGAAAAATCAGGTCAAGCATATGACCATTGTTATGCATCGGGTGTGGATGACTTGGGACAGGCTTATGGCTGTCATGGTGGCCATGAACTCCTGAGCTATGTCTGACTCCACCCCCAGAGAAGGCAAGTTGAAGTCCCCTAGCGTCATAAGCCTGGGGAACTCCACTGCCAACCTGGCCATGGAGTCAAGGAGCTTGGACAGGGAGATTTCTATGCAGCAGGGAGGCTGCATAGTCCTGACTGAACTCTAGAGCCCAACCTAACAAAGAGAGTATTTCATCCAGTAATCTGTGGGGCAGTACCTCTGGAAATCTCCCATGTATTTCGGATGACAACTGCCACCTCCCCACCCTTACCCTGGGGTCTCAGCTGATGCCACTCCCGAATCCCAGCTTGGCACTCCCTCTGGACCCAGCCAGGTTTCAGTAATACATGCCATACATGCCAGGTCAGCTCTCTTATCCATGAACAAGTCAAGGATGAGGACAGCCTTGTTACACATTGACCTGGTGTTTAGCAGCAACAATCGAAAGCCTGGGGCCTGGAGTGTGCCACTGGAACCACATACCTGTGGCACATTCCCTGAGAGTGGCCCGCCCCTGTCTCCCACCATATCTCCCCCTACCTATCAACACTGTGATGTTACAACCTGCCCCCACACTCTCCAAGACTTCTCCTCATTCTCTCTCTTCCTGGCCCATGCCCACGCCCAACTCTCCCCACCAGAACCATACAAAACACTTCACACCTAGAGGCCCTCTGAATCCCAGAGACGCTTCTGCCACTGGCACTCAGCAGCTCTGGCCAACAGGGACCCCTTCTCACACCTCCACCCACTCACTGCACCCCCAACCTGTCCCCTCACACCAGATAGGCAAGGGCACCCAGTCAGCCCAACTATCAGAGGATGAACCCAGCCCCCCACCTTTGGCTCTCACCTGTGGGGAGGCAGGCACTCCTCCTCTCCAGGGAAATCACTCTCAGAAGCTCACAACCTTCCACACAATCCTGCATCAAGATCCGCAAAACGGAGCCCTAATAGGTTATAATAGTTCCAGTGACTGTAAGCCACCCAAAAATGGCCACTGCAAAGTCCCTCTGAGTCTTCTTCCACAAGGGAGGCAAGATGGCCACCAAACAAAGTTGCAGAATGGAGGCTGCAGCTGCTGGCATCTGACCGACACCAGCCTGTCCCAGCATCCACGCCAGACAACTCACCCTGCCACCCTGCCGCCTCAAGTCCAAAAAAAAAGAATAGCTGCCCTTTGATTTTCTAGGCCAATGCCATCAATTGCATCTCCCTCAGCCTCATCCAAACTCTGGTGCTCTTTTCCTCCATGCAAGCCAACAGAGGGCCTTCTCCCTCCTTCCTGCTGCTGCCGCTGCACTGCTGAATACTGTTGAGCACACAAACAGCTCAACAGCTGATCAGTGCTTCTGGGATCCACTGTCTCGCTACTGCCACCATTAGGTCCAGGAAGGCAGTCCTCCTCCTGGGGGCATGGAACAATAGGTAAGTGCTAGGCATCATGTGCATCCCTGTCCCAAGCCCTAGCCAAGCCTGGCCCAGGATACAGACCACACTAGCCTGATGGCTAGCCTAATCCAGGACCAGGAGAGGGAAAACCCCAGAGGATTCCTCCAGCATCTGAGCAAGACATCCTTTCCTCCAACCATCTGCAACATTCTAAAAACTAACAATGCTTACTCTGCTAACACAACCAGCCTCAGTACTATGTTGGGAAAAAGAAAGCAAAAACAAAAATACATTTACTTAAAACACATGATTCCCTGACATGATATAAGCTACTTTTGAAATTATTTTCATATAGAATGACACGGAGTGATTTTTTTCAAAAGAAAAAAAAATAATTTAAAGCTCCTTTATCTAGCTTCATAATCTTTGGGACTTGGCTTAATCTTCCAATAAACAATTTGCTTAGGTATATATCTGTGTGTGTGTGTGTGGGTATAAAGCCAAACTGAAATGGTTCAGCTTTTTATTGAGTGATTTGCTTTGTATTTTAATTTTTGTAACAGTTGTAATTGTTTTTATTTTATTTTAATTCTGTTTGCCTCCCATAGTCACTTGTTGAGATGGGTGGCCATATAAATTGGATAAATAAATAAAATAAATAAGAGGTGTAAGGGCTGAAGCTGTCAACCAGCAGTCCCCAGGTTAAGAATAACTGTTTTATAAACATACCTCAGCCACCTGAGGTCATCAGGCAAACACCAAGTATTTGTTAACTTGGAAAGGTGGGAGAAAAAATCCAGGATTTTAAACTCTGGGGCATTAATATATAAATGTTTTTAATTCTTAGCTCTTCACTGGGCAATCAGCTGCTGCACTGTATTATGGTTTCATTCTTGTCTGCTGTAAAGATTCTAATCTAGCCAATTCCTGCCTGAGGGTTTTCTGCATAGTCAAGGCAGGTATAAGGTGTGAATAAGGTTTGTTTAGAGAGCTTTAATTTACTGATGAGCTCTTTTATTAAGATAAAATGCACATGACCTTTCTACCTTTTTTATCATTAAAATGGCACTGAGAAGGAGTAATTGTACTGTGAAATCAGTGAAAGTGGGAAACATTTAGGTAAATAGGTAAAAGTTGAAAGTATTAGTAAAAGCAGTAGTGGAAGTAATCAGAACAGAGGATTAAAATAAATGTTAATTGGGTATGTGTGCAGATTTTATTTGAAAGTAAGAAGGGAGATGGTGTGGAAACGCAGATAGAGCTGTAGAAGAATGATGTGCTGGTAGAGCCAGGGCTTGAAGTGCTGGAAAGAGCCAAAAATGGTAAGCTGGAGATGGAGAAACTTGATTTGTTGACAGAGAGAAAAGTCAGAGTGCTAGCAAGAAGCTTGGAGAGGACTGTGTGGACCGGTGCTGGCTGGTCCAGGTGTTCTCATACTATGGCAGAGGAGAGGGGTCAGTCTTTTTTGACTGAAACATTTTGGTGGCTTAAGTCCTATGGCTGCTAGAACCAGGTATTATTGGCTGGCCAGCAGCAGCAATCACATTATCAACAACAATCACTGGAGGTGCTCACATGATGGCATGGTGATATAGACTAGCAGTGACTTTGGATTTTAAAAGTTAGACTATGGAATAATAGTATACAGTAGAGTCAGGCCTGTGGACAGGGTATGGCAGTGAAGATGGAAAATTTTAAAGAGAGAGATAAGACTGGTAATGAAGAAGGAGAAAGAGAAGAGAAAAGAAAAGAAAAGAAAAACTGTTTGGATGGTGGAATATTGTTGGTAGTATGGTGGAAGGAAGAGTTTCTCAGAGTGAAAGAGAAGTTAAGAAGATTCTGGGTTGAGAGCAGAGTCCAAGAAGGGAAGAAAGGGGGGAAATTGAGTTGGGTGATTGGAAGGTGGATTCAGTGGATAGCTTGGGATGACTACCCAGAGACTAGTTCTAGTGCAGCCCCTTGGGAGATGAATTGGGATTATTTGGTAGGGGGTGGGGTTGACTGGAGGTTGTCCTAGGCAGGGCGTCAGGTTAAAGGACTGGGAACTGACAGGAAGTTAAAAGAAATGATGAATATTGAGGTGGAAAAGGGCAGAGGGAGATATGGTGGAAGATGGAGGGGGGCTGCTCTTGGAGAAGGGAGATTAGATACCTGATGCCAATTCCCACTTCTTGCTCCTTTCCCTCATCCTAGGAATCAGGTTCCATATCCTTGGAGTCCCTGGTTTTTGTCTGCTACTGGTAAATGCCAAGTCCATTGTGTAGTAAATCTTATCTCTGCCATGATCTTATTATGGATGAGGGAGCAGACCAAAACCTGGATGAAGGGAGGTGGGAGGATTCCCCTCTTAGAGATGCATGCGTCCACGTTCCAGGCTTGGTATCAGCCCTGGAGGGTTAGGGTTAGTGATGGTTTGGTGGCCATTAACATCTGTCCATTATTTGCAGTTGACAGGTGCCACAAACCTCTGCAGGGAGAAGGGGCCTATCTTATCCATCTGCCCCAATTTCCTGATGGAACCACTTAGCTTCCAGAGGGCAATTGGGAAATTTCCTGAGATTCTCATAGACAGTTCTTGCAAGGTATTATTTACTTCCTGCAATCAAGGGACAGCTGCAGCTTTGGATAGGATTGTACCTGAGTGGCTTCTCCTGAGAGTCAGAAACTTACAGAGTTTAAGAAGGCCAGCAAAACCTGGCATTTTCAGTATGGGCAGAATTGAATTGTGAATAGTTTCCTCTTATAATCAGGTGGCTAACTGAAATTGAGTTACTTTCTCTCTGAGGTGAAACTGTGTTCTATACTGTGGTGTGTTGTTACTGATAATGTATTTTTAACTTTATTTATGAAAATAGAGTATGTAACCCGCTCAGAGTCAGTATGGATTAGAGTGAGATATAAACCCAGGTAACTAAGTAAATAAATAAATAAATAAACATTTCCCTTAGTTGTTTTGTAATAACAATTCTCTGTGGTCAGTGTATGCCTCTAAATAAGTTACAAATGCTTAATGAAATGTACCGTATTTTTCCGACTATAAGACGATACTTTTTTCTAAAATCCTTACCCTAAAAATTGAAGGGCGTCTTATTCAAGGAAGTCAGCGAGGAGAGAACCGCACGGTGGCAAAACTACCCCTACTTTGTCTCTGCAGGCAGGCTTCCTCCTATTGCTAGCCTCCAATCACGAGTGAAATAGCTTGTCTCCCAAACAGACTTCCTCCAATCACGAGCCTTTATGTAACTGACGTCAGCTGATGCTGAACAAACCAATTAGAGGAAGGCTGTTTGCACAGACAAGCTATTGGCAGTTTCACTCGTGCTTGAATGTAATCAGTTATGCAAGAGAGCATGGAAATAGAGCTGCAGAGAGACGGTTTGGACCTCCTCCCACCGAGTGTATCAGGTCAATGTTACCTAATTACTAAATAAAAATGTGTTCTGCACTATCTTTAAAATATTGATTTCTTAATTTTGGGTTGGAAAAATGGGGGTCGTCTTGTACATGGGGGTGTCTTATTGACGGAAAAATACGGTATTTGTTAATGTAAGTCCATTAAGTATTAGCTCCATTTGGAAATTAGATCGTACCAAAATAAAAAAATCACTCTAATGCAGTTTCTTAATCTCAGTTTGGCACTGCAATATTATGCCATTGTGAGGAGTTATGTATAAAAAATAAATTGTGTTGAATGAGTAAGTAATTTTTTTAGAATTGATAATGAAACATATTTGTTTATCAAATTTGTATGCTGCCCAACTCCCAATGACTCTGGGTGACTCACAACAACTAAAACACAGAAAATACTATAATAACCAATATAAAAGATGGTGAGAATGACAGACCGGACAAAGATGAAGCAAAGAGTCTTAACTCTCTCTTGCCAAAAACCTGGGCAAAGAGCCATGTCTTCAAGCCCTTCTGAACAACAGGGTGAGGGCCATCCACATCTAGTGGGAACCTCATTCTAGAAGCAGGTGCTGCTAAAGAGAAGGTGCACTTCCAGGGGCCTGTTAGATGACATTGTTTAATCAAAAGGAAGAACCAGTTTGATGTAGTAGTTAAAGCATTAGGCTAGAAACTAGGCGACCATGAGTTCTAGTCCAGCCTTAGGCACAAAGCCAGCTGGGTGACCTTGGGCCAGCCACTCTCTCTCAGCCTTAGGAAGGAGGCAATGGCAAATCACTTCAGAAAACCCTTGCCAAGAAAACTGCAGTGACTAGTCCAGGCAGTCACCAGGAGTCAACATGGACTCAAAGGCACAAAAAAAAGAGAGACCCAGAGTGTGCCAACCCTGCAGGATAGAATCAGCTGGGTGGATACTATGGAATACTATATAGGGCAGTGTGGTTTAGTATCAGGATATTAGATAAGAACAAGATTCAAATGATTATATGGAGTTTATCTGAAGAAGAAAAGTAATATAGCTAGTCCTCAACTTACAACCACTTGTTTAATGACCATTTGAAGTTACGATGGCACTGAAAAAAAGTGACTTATGGCCAGTCCTTGCACTTATGACCATCACAGCATCCCTGCAGTTACACGATCAGAATTTAGGCATTTGGCAACCGGCATGTATTTACAATGGTTGCAGCATCCCAGGGTCACGTGATCACCATTGTGACCTTCCCAAGGGGCTTCCAACAACCAAAGTCAATGGGGGAAGCCAGATTCACTTAACAACCACATGATTTGCTTAATGGCCATGGCAAAAAGGTTGTAAAATGGGACACAACTCACTTAACGACTGCTCTGGTCCTAATTGTCATAAGTTGAGGACTACCTGTATCTGTAGCAAACGACAGGGCTCAGTATTACTGTTAAATATCTGGGAATTTTCTTAACAATACTTATTTAAGAATAATTAATTACGGACTTAAAAAAATAATATGTCAGATATTTTAACATGGAGAAACTTAAAATTGTCCCGATTAGGAAGAAAAGCAGCAGTAAGAATAAATATTTTACCAAGGCTCAATTTTCTATTTCAGATGAAACCAGTAAACATTGAAGACCAGGTATAATGAATGGTGGAATCAGATAATTTAATATGATCAAATAGGAGACTGAGGATTAGGCTTAAGATTTTACAAGACCTGAAAGAATCAGGTAGATTGGCACTACCAAATTTCAAACTACTATTAAGCCATCTGTCTAACTTGTATCACAGACTAGATTATACCGTTGTATAGCTGGGTTACTTCTCTTGAGGTAAGCAGTTTGCATAAATTTATTTGGCTGAAAGAAATAGAAATACACAACCTATATAATACCATTAAATCATAAGCAGCATATTGAAAGTATAGAATTAAAACACAGGAGAAGAATCAGCCCAGACTTACTGCCCCTTGCCTTAGTATTAAATATTTATTTTCATGAAAGTGAATGTACAAAATATTTGATGAATTAGTAAAGAGATAATAATTAGTATAGACTGCAATACCTAATTCTTAATAAAATAAAATGAAATCCTTCCAGATTTTTTCTTCAGAATAGTCAGAACTACCTTATTAGTTTCAATATCTTCAAATAAGCAGAATAGTTAAAAATGAAGAAATGCAGGGGAGTACCTAGAGACCTAACTGAATTTGAAAAATCTATGACACAAACTAAGAACATTTATGGGGGCTTATTTACAAGTTGTTACTGAAATATGTTCTAGAAACCAAGTTAAAAACTTTATGATTAAAAGGATGTAGAATTTAAACAGGAGAATTGACTTGCAGCAATGAGAACATCAATGGAAGATAAATACTAAGTTTACCATGAATGTTATACTTAGAGAAAATTGGTATAAGATATTTTGCCACTGATACATTATCTTAGTGCTCACTGCCAAAACAGATAGCTCCTTTTCTAAAAACGGTGGAAATGCAGTCATGAGGCTGGATCAATCTTTCATATTTGGTGGCAATTCTATAAAGCCCAACAATTCTGGGAGATCATTTATTATAGAATGAACTTCTTTTTAGATTTTTTTAATCCCGCCTTTCTTATTTTTATAAATAACTCAAGGTGGTGAACATACCTAATAGTCCTTCCTCCTGTTTTTCCTACAACAACTCTGGGAGGTGAGTTAGGCTGAGAGATTGTAACTGGACCAAAGCCACCCAGCCGGCTTTCATGCCTAAGATGGGACTAAACTCACAGTCACCTGCTTTTTAGCCTGGTGCCTTAACCACTAGACCAAACTGGCTCTCATTTTTTAAAATGGGAATTTTAAGTGAATTTTAAAGGTTGAGTTCTCTTTTCTGCCACCTAATTTTCTGTAAATATTACTAAACAATATATTCCTACAATATATCCTACTGTGTATGATAATAGCTGCCAAGACAGTTTCTGGCTTTTATTGGAAATTATGTATAATTCCCTCTTTAGAAAAATGGCAAACTGAGCTGTGGGAGTATACATCAGTGTCAATAATAACTTTGTATCTAAAAAACAGGTGTGACACACTATAAAATTTGACTTGCAAACCATTTATTTATACATAGGTACTTGTACCACATTTAAAATGTTGGTGCCTGTTAACATGATATTTTAATATATTAGTTTCTGCCAGAAATAGTATCACCCTTCAGGTATAAGAAGACAAGTTATACAGTTGCAAGAAAAAGTATGTGAACCTTTTGGAATTTCATGGTGTTCTGCATTAATTTGTCATAAAATGTGATCTGACCGTCATCTAAGTCATGAGTATTGACAAATATAATGTGCCTAAAATAATAACACAAAAACAATTCTGATCCTTCATGTCTTTATTGAGAACAACCATAAAAACCTCATAGTGCTAGTGGAAAAAGTATGTGAACCCTTGAGGTGACCTCAAAAAAGCTAATTGGAGTCAGGTGTTAGCATACCTGGAGTCTTGTTAAGCCTTGGAGGTGTGGACTAGAGCTACGTTGACTGATAAAAACCACTCAAACTTTTTGAGTTTGCTCCGCACAAGAAGAATACGCTTATGTGAGCCATGCCTCGCCAAAAAAAGCTTTCAGAGGATCTACGATCAAGAATTGTTGATTTACATAAAGCTGGAAAGGGTTACAAAGTGATTTCAAAGACCTTAGAAATTCACCAGTCTACCGTTAGGCAAACGATCTACAAATGGAGACACTTTGGGACTGTGGCTACTCTACCAAGAAGTGGGCTCCCAGTCAAAATGACCCCAAGAGCACAACGAAGACTCATCAATGAGGTAAAGAAACAACCCTGAGTGACAGCCAAAGATTTGAAGGCATCATTGGACTTGGCTAACATCTGTGTTCATGAGTCTACAGTACGTAAAACATTGAACAAGCAGGGTGTCTATGGCAGGACACCACGAAGGAAGCCGCTGCTTACTACAAAGAACATTGCTGCATGCCTGAAGTTTACGAAAGAGCACATTGACACTCCACAGCGGTATTGGCAAAATGTTTTGTGGACTGATGAAACAAAGACTGAACTATTTGGAAAGAACACGCAGCACTACATCTGGCGTAAAAAGGGCACTGCATATCATCATGAAAACATTATCCCAACCATAAAGTATGGTGGAGGAAACATCATGATTTGGGCCTGCTTTGCTGCATTAGGGCCTGGCCAACTTGCAGTCATTGAGGGGAAGACGGATTCCCAAATGTATCAAAAAATTCTTCAGGATAATGTGAGAATGTTTGTACGTCAGCTGAAACTCTGTAGAAGTTGGGTGATGCAACAGGACAATGACCCAGAACACCGGAGCAAGTCCACAACAGAATGGCTTCAGAAAACAAAATCCGCCTTTTGGAGTGGCCAAGTCAGAGCCCAGACCTCAACCCAATAAAGATGCTATGGAATGACTTGAAGAGAACCATACACATGAGACGTCCAAAGAATATGACAGAGCTAAAGCAGTTCTGCCAGGAAGAATGGGCTAAAATCCCTCCTGAATGATGTGCAGGTCTAATCCACAGCTACAGGAAGTGCCTGGTTGAGGTTATTGCTGCCAAGGGGGTGTCAACCAGTTATTGGTTCGAAGGGTTCACATACTTTTTCCACTAGCATTTTGAATGTTGAATGAGTGTGTTCAATAAAGACATGAAGGATCAGAATTGTTTTTGTGTTGTTATTTTAGGCACATTATATTTGTCAATACTCTTGACCTAGATGATGGTCGGATCACATTTTATGACAAATTAATGCAGAACACCATGAAATTCCAAAAGGTTCACATACTTTTTCTTGCAACTGTATGTGAGGACCTTATTTCAGAATTTCCATCTCCAACCTTTTCAGGATTCATTTTAAAAAACTCCTAATTAAACTCACCATTCTTCATTCAAGCCATTGCCCCAAAACCAAATCTCTCCCATAGATACCATTTTTGTAACAAGTTGTTCCCTTGCAATATTTTTTCTGGTCTTCTAAAAAGTGGAAGAATGGATGAGAATATTACCTGAAATCCCAGGATCTTGAATTTCCTCATTAGATCTTCACATTCCATAGTGACACAGTGATATGGAAAAGGAGAGTTTAGTTTCTGTTTTTCAATAAAAGTTGTTTTATTAGTTTTGTGCCGTGAATTATGTTAGCTCATTGTTTCATTTTGGGAGGCTAATTTTTATACTTTAGAACAATTGCAACTTTAACTTCTTTTTCTGGGAAAAATAATGATCAGGTCTCTAAGTTACAATGAGTAATCTGTATGATGGGAGCTAACTGCTTTCAAGGCAAGTCCCATCAGTAACTTAAGTTTCTCACATTAATTAATACAGTGAATTATTTTAAAGTTAGTAAATTCCTTGGTTAACCCACAGGTTTCTCTGATAGTTTCAGAGAAGTTTGATATGGTGCTAAGAGAAGAATTTGTATTTACTCTACATAAACAGAGGTAAAAATAGACTATTGTGATGATGTTTATAATTTTGTTAAAATAGATATATATGGTATTTAAACCAATGTAATAAATGAAACATGGGACTGCAAAGTTTAACAGTAATTCTGTTTGACTATTGCCTCATTCCTATATTACTTCCCCTGTTCCTCATTTGCCATTTTTTAACCAGACTGGTAAACCGTTGTAGGATGTGGCAAAGAAGCTGTTTGTATCACAGATTAGTTTATCTAAATTCAACTGTTTTTAATTTGTTTTAGCTTATAATTAATATTCAGCCGAACATTTACCAAATGCTTTACTTAGGTTTAGAACGTCATTTATTAGATTTATATCCTGCCTTTATTTTGTGAAGTTCAAGGTGGTGGTCCCTCCTATTTTCCCCAGAACAACCACCCTGTGAGCTTATTGCAAAGGGAGAGGTACAGCACAATGTCAAGTTGTAAACCATCTTTAAATTGTACTAAATAATTTATTAACATAGTTTTATATTTGGAACAACAATTTTCAAGATGGTCTGGGGAAATGCAGTGTTAGTTTCCTTCCTAAATTAATGCTGAAAATATGAAAATATGGAAAAAGATGGTTGATGGACAGAGTGGATAAAAACAATATTACAAATCATATTTTTAAAATAATATTTACATCAGATGTTTAAATTTAAGACAAATTTTAAAACTTTCATTAAAATGTTATCTAAAAATGGCATAGCCCTAAAAGTGTAATAATAAACAAAAGTTGTAATATTGTATTCTACTTGCTGATATAAAGATAAGAGATGAATTAACAGATATTTTATCTGACCTCTCTCTAAAATGCAGAGTCAAATAAGGCCAGTGAATAAGTACGGAGTAGTACAACTTAAAAGCTGCTGATATTGCTCCCTCACACATCATAGGAAAAAAATATCCTCCAACCATCCACAGCAATGAGGATGAGGGATTTTTTATTCTCAGCTAGAATTACAGCATGAATGAGAAAACTTTCCTCTATTTTCTGTGTTTCCTAAACATTCAACAATGAAAAACCACCACTACCACCTTTAGCTTTGGAGAAGAATTCAGCATGAAGAAGCTGAGAAATCCATATTATAGAACACTTCCATACTATAAGGGAAAATGTCTTTTTTTAAATCTTTTTTTTAAACTTAGTGACAGAAATGAAACTGAGCTATAACCTCCTTGCGTGATGAAGAGATCTTAAACTTAAAATGTTTTCAGCAATTTTGTACAACTTTGATTAGCCTGATAAAAGTATTGTTATAGAGTTCAGGTTTTTTCTTCACAGTCAACTCTATTATTGGGGAAGTGGCACTAATAATTGGAAAATTGACTGGATATTTAAATGAAGTGTAAAACAAAGCAAGATATTTCTGTTTATATTAAGTATGAGAAAAATATTCAAATTGGTGGTCCCATTAGATTAATTTCAGGGTAACAAAATTAAATCTGAACATCAGCAAACAGAACGATTTATTTTGCTTTAATTATGTCACAGATCCTCCATTGCAGGGAGCTGTGTACAAATAATTAATAAAAGTAATACTGTAACAAAGCCTATGTAACACTTGACATTGTTTTATTTGTGAACCTTGGGAAAATATTCACTTATTTTTTAACTATTGATCTTTTACTGATAAATATTAGTGACAAAAACTGTCAGTTCTGAACAATACAGCTTGTGCTTTCAGGAGGCTTTGATTGAATTACAAGTAAATGCAGTTATTGAATGTTCTCCACAGAACTTTGTATAGAAGTTCTTTTCGTTTGGAAAGTACAGGTAGTCCCCAGGTTAAGAATGTCCAGTTTACAGATGACCCATAGTTAAGAACAGAGCCTATTGTAGCAAAGTTTGAGTTAAATATGCAATGATTTGAGTTAAATACACAATGGTTTGAGTTCATTACACAATACTACTTATACAATATTATACGATAATATGTTCCAGCTTACATACAAATTCGACTTAAGGACAGACCTTGGGAACCGAACTTGTTCTTAACCTGGGGACTACCGATACTTTATAGTGTTGATTTTATCTTCACAAAATAAGAAAAAGATTGTGAAGTAATATTTTGACCCACATTTTACAGTGAATTTGACAGAAATAGGACTCACATATCTCTGGTTTCAGCTGCCTGGCTACTTATATGTGATGACTCAGCCATTGCGTTTTCTGAATTTGTACTTTGGTGAATCTTGACATGTCTCTCTAAAGTTAGTTTTTTTTTCTTTCAAAAGGTTTGCCCCTAGACTAAAAATAAATTAAAAACATAGGTATTTTAAAGTGACTAAAATAAGTTAATTATTTTTAGAACCTTTAAAGACCCTGTTTTTGTTTGTTTTGGAGTTATCAGTAAAATATGATCTTGAATATTTAATGAGAATGTCTAGCATGGAAACTAACTCTAGAGTCACTGAGTCATGACCAGAACAGCAACACTTTATTGTTCCTAATAAATAAAAAGTGTTTCATTGTTCGCTAAGCAGCATTTATTTTTTGTAGCGTACAGTCGTGTGAAAAAGAAAGTACACCCCCTTTGAGTTCTGTGGTTTTACGTATCAGGACATAACAAAAATCAACTGGTCCTTAGCAGTTCTCAAAAGTAGGTAAATACAACCTCAGATGAACAACAACACATGACATATTACACCATGTCGTCATTTATTTTACAAAAAGAAAGCCAAAATGGAGAAGCCATGTGTGAAAAACTAAGTACACCCTTACTACTTCCATAGGTATGAAGAGGCTAAGTAGCAGCCAGGTGCTGCTAATCAAATGCCCTTGAACAATTGATCATCAGCAAGTGTGACTACATCTACAAAAGCCAAAGGTTTAGGAGTTTGCTGGTCTTGAGCATTGAGGTGTGTGTTAACACAATGCCAAAGAGTAAAGACATCAGCAGTGATCTTAGAGAAGCAATTGTTGCTGCCCATCAATCTGGGAAGGGTTATAAGGCCATTTCCAAACAATGTAAAGTCCATCATTCTACAGTGAGGAAGATTATTCACAAGTGGAAAACATTCAAGACAGTTGCCAATCTTCCCAGGAGTGGACGTCCCAGCAAATTCACCCCAGGGTCAGACTGTGCAATGCTCAGAGAAATTGCAAAAGATCCAAGAGTTATATCTCAGACTCTACAGGCTTCAGTTAGCATGTTAAATGTTAAGGTTCATGACAGTACAATTAGAAAAAGACTGAAGAAGTATGGTTTGTTTGGAAGAGTTGCCAGGAGAAAGCCTCTTCTCTCTAAAAAGAACATGGCAGCATGGCTTAGGTTTGCAAAGTTGCATCTGAACAAATCACAAGGCTTCTGGAACACTGTCCTTTGGACAGACAAGATCAAAGTGGAGGTGTTTGGCCATAATGCACAGCGCCACGTTTGGCAAAAACCAAACACAGCATATCAGCACAAACATCTCATACCAACCGTCAAGCACGGTGGTGGAGGGGTGATGATTTGGGCTTGTTTTGCAGCCACAGGACCTGGGCACCTTGCAGGCATTGAGTTGACCATGAACTCCTCTGTATACCAAAGTGTTCTAGAGTCCATCTATCTGGCCATCTGTCCGACAGCTAAAGCTTGGCCGACATTGGGTCATGCAACAGGACAACGATCCCAAGCACACCAGCAAATCTACAACAAAATAGCTGAAAAAGAAAAGAATCCAGGTATTGCAATGGCCCAGTCAAAGTCCAGACCTTGACCCGATTGAAATGCTATGGCGGGACCTCAAGAACAAATGCCCGCAAACCTCCATGAACTGAAGCAGTGTTGTAAAGAAGAGTGGGCCAAAATTCCTCCACAACGATGTGAGAGACTGATAAAGTCATACAGAAAACAATTATTTCAGGTTATTGCTGCTAAAGGTGGTTCTATAAGCTATTGAATCATAAGGTGTACTTAGTTTTTCACACATGGCTTCTCCATTTTGGCTTTGTTTTTGTAAAATAAATGATGACATGATATAATATGTCATTGTTGTTGTTCATCTGAGGTTGTATTTACCTACTTTTGAGAACTGCTAAGGACCAGATGATTTTTATTATGTCCTGATAGGTAAAAACATAGAACTCAAAGAGGGTGTACTTTCTTTTTCACATGACTGAATATTACTAATAAATACACTTGTTCAAAATGAGATACCTTTGTCCAGGGATTCTCTCCCCTTGACCACTATGAAGCCTGCCTGTTCCAGACTTCAACTCAAAGGAGTTTTTTTTTCATCAATGAACAGTATAACTGGAGAGAACAAGCAAATCGCATGAGTACTCAGACATTCATTTGTTCACTGGTTTTGCATGGCAGAAAAAGGAACCACTAGTGCTTTGCTATCTTTCTCCTAGATTTTATCCACAGCAGTCATACCATTCTGATTTATATTTATTTTTTTAAAATTTGTATATAGGAAATATTCCTGGATCTGTGTCTCTTCATTACATTTCAAGGCAACAGACATAGTTTTTCCAGCTGGTAGAGTCTCAGCACTGAAACTGTTTAGCTTTAGCAAGGTTATGGTATTGTATGCATTTAGATCAGTTATTGTATGCATCATAGCTTACAAGGGGAAAGCAGCTGCTTTCAATGCAATTGGAGTTTTTTGCCAGAGAACATAAGATGTAGAAAAATTCATAGGGAGCATCAAATACCTAAGAAAGACTAGCATTTATTTCTCTGTATACCTTTAACTAGTGTTTTTTAAATAGTGACACTTTTATCTACTGTCAGTACATTTTCATTTTAACTTTAAAATGTTTCCTTGTCCATTTCTCTGGATGCTTCCAGTGCAGTTGGCTTTTCTCTCTTCTTTTCTCCCTGTAAAGCTTCTCTAGAGAATCATAGGACCGTCATGAATAGCAGGCATGAGCCATGGACAGGTGCTGGAATGAGTGAAATGCCCAGAATGGAATAAAAGCATATTGGTCATGGATATTTCTTAAGATATTATAATAGTTTTTCTTGATAGGTAGTACAGAAAGATGTAAATTTGCATTAGGTTATATTTAATAGAACTTTCTGCAGCATGCTTATCTGAGAAGTGTTAGTCAGGCCTTCTTAAATATGTCAACAAAAATCAATACAGAAATGTGAAAAAAGGCAAATGAATAGACTTCTTTATTGTGATGCATTTGGGAATTTTTGGTCTTGAGGGGGAATTGTAATAGACTTTTAAAGAAAAGGAAGAGCAGGAAGTATCAGGTTACTGCTCTGGGAAGGATTTGGCAGTATCAAAAGAGCGGGCTACATTTTTGCTTTTCTTGGTCACCAAAGATGGAGCCTGCTGGGAAGAGTTAACTGCATCTGTTCTGATCAGGCATGTTTCCAGTGGAGAGAACTGCCCCTCCCTTTCGTTCTTAGCTCTGCCTTCTAGAGAATGGCTTTCCTCTTGACCCCAACATCATCAGCAGCCACACTCCTCCTCTGAGCAAAGGAAGCAAATGGGCCATCAGTCTTTGAGAAGAAAGTAGCTCAGCAGCAATAGGCTATCCTCTTCTTTTTCCTTCTATACTCCAGGACAAGTCAACTTCCTCCCCACTTCTTTGCACTAGAATAGAAAGCTTAAGAAGTGACAAAATGGACATTTTATTGGAAGAGGGTCAGGCCCAGAAAGGGTGGGAGAGATTCCAGACAGCCTCCTTAGGCCTAAATAAAGGAGCACAGGATGCACAAATGAATGACTTTCTGGGTTCCTCCAGGCAGATGTGCACAGGACCACTGGGACATGACCTGTCAAGAGTGGGAGTGTTTCTCTACTGGCACTGCTGGTTGTCAACCAAATAAATAGCAGACTGAATGCCTGCCACATTCCAGCAAAATAGGAGTTTAGTCTTTGGGAAGAAAAAGGTCCTCTTTATCAGTATCTTAGGATGGCAGCTGTAAACACAGTCAACAGGTTTGGCACTGGTCAAGACAAGAATCCAGTAATCAAGCAATGATCCAAGGGGGGAATCAGGAGGCATGGTGGGGTGGTATTCAGAGTACTAAGCACTTCACAGTAAGGTAAACAAGGTACTGCTGATGCTTGAAAAGTTGTTCTCAGTGTTTTCTCCCTGGGAGTGAGGCCAATAAATCAGCCATGCTCAGCCTCCAACCAAATGTGCAGCCGAGGTGCATTACTCATTAGAATCTGTTCTTTCCTTGGCCTGTTTTTTGACAAGTTTCTCCAACCTGCAGAGCTCAGCTCCCTGCTGTTGGATTTTTATCACACCTCTGCTTAGGACTGGGTGGATGAACTTAAGAGTCTGAGGGGCTGTCAGTGGGTACAGGTAAGGAGTCCTGGGGGCTTGCTGGATATGCCCCAGTTAGAGGGAGTTGTTGGCTTTAGTCCTGCTGGAATTACCCACTCCAGGACTATGTTCACTAAATGCCCCTGGCCCCACTTTGTTCCCTTCCTCCTCATCTGAAGTCATGTTCATCAGGGGAGTAACACTCTAGGGAAGAGTTTTATTCGCCTTAAGCCAGATTGTGGCAAAAATCAAAGACTCCAGGTCTAAAAGTCCTTGGTATTTTTCTTGCTCTTCTCTGCTTCTTCAATAAAAGTGTGTGTATGATTGCAACAGGGTATAAGTGTGATAAATAAATGAATTAAATTGAACATTATCAGCAGCAGTATGTGCTGTAGCAAGGAAGTACAGTGTGTAATAAAAATATTCCCATTTACCTTCAGTTCAGAGTAAAATTCTTTTCATAGAAACTGTAAAAAGGAATCAGCAGAGCTGACTAAGCACAAAGGTTCACCTTTGCTGGCCAACAGGTTGCATTTCCTTTCACAGGAGATTGAAATACTTGTGGATCCAATAGAATATAGAGCATATATTCTTATTATATGCATTATAATACAATATATGCATTATAGTACAATAATGTCTCTTGTTCCTTGATCTTTTCTAAAGCCAATATCTGGCATCTCCCTTTCCATGTAGGGGTCTAATCTGCATTGGATGATCCTAAGCATTATTTTGCTAGCATATGAAATTAAGGATGTTGTACAATAGTTGCACACTAGAAGAAGTTTGATGGGGATATGCATCAGAATTCAGAGCATTGCTAAAGAACAGGTTCCCACATCATCCATCTCCCAGAATTTAAAGAAACATCACAAGATGATAGAAGCAGCAGGATACCTTCTGGCCATTGAGGTAACAAAGCAAGTCGCAAAGTAGGAAAGACCCTCCACCCTATTTTCTGTTATGGTGCCAAAAAAGAACGTGGGGAGCAATCCTGAATCTAAAACCAGTAAACACATCTATCAGACACTGAATCTTCAGAATGGAAACATGATGGTGGACATCATTATCAGATGGCTTTCCAATGTTAATAGAGGCTTGCCTGTATATTCCTATCAGACCTAGTGTACAGAAGATACCTCAGACTCACATATGGGACAGATCAATTCCAGTTTAGAGCTCTACCCTTTGGTGGGATTTCAGGTCACAAAGGTGATAATAGTGTTGATAGCACATCTAAGAATTCATGGAGCTTATATCTATGTTTAGTTGAATGATCAGGGCTCCCTCAATGGAGAGAAGCATTAGCAGGATTCTACAGTGTCTTCAGGAACATGGATTCGTAGTAAATCTAGAAAAGAGTCCACTGACATTTTTGAGAATGGCAAGAAGATTTTCCTATTGTAGGAGCACATGATTAAGCTCCAGAATGCATTGAGGAGACAATCCCTCATAACACTTTCAAAACTACAGAGGATCTAGATCATTCAGTGGTTCCCCCTACCATTTCAAAACCAGATCACCAACATATCATGTTTAAGCCTATTAGGTCCTCGTACCATGGCCCTGGCCAACATGGCAAAGGGAATGCCACTCAGCAAATCAAGGACCACCTAATTACAGATGTTACCCTGATGGAATGGGGAGCCATTTCCAACATTATTCAGCCCAGAGGCAGTTCCAGTATGAGTTTGCTATGCATCAATTGGCTAAAATTGAGGGTAGCGTGCTTGGCATTGAAAGCATAGGCACATGTTTTAAAGAGATGACATATTCTAGTTCAGAGAGACAATAATACAACAAAAACAGGACAAGATTAAAGGGTCTTCAGAAGGTCGTATGCTTAATCAGTTGTTTAGAGTCATCTTTGCTCTTCTTGTTGGCAGAGTACATAAAAAGATCACAATACTGCTGCAGATTGGCTGAGCCAACAGAAGCTACTGTAGAAGAAATGAGTTCTACATCTACATATTTTCTAACAAATCTCAGAGTTGGGGGCCCACCTTGTGATGGCAGACAATAGGAGGGGAAGTAAGTTCTCCTGATTTCAAAATGACAGGGCAGAAATAATCAGTGCTCTGGTAGTGCTGCAGCCAGAGAGGCTACTGTATTTCCTTCCCACAATTATCAACACTGACCCAAGGTGACCTGCAAGTGAGATGTGCAGGGCACAGATAATCCTAATTGCCCCCTTTTGCCAGAAGACATGGGTCCTTAGCACTAGTGAAATAAATATGGAGCCTCCGTGACATCTGCCAATATGACAGGATAGACTGAACCACAGTCCCATCCTGTACCTAGATCCTGAACAGCTTCAACTTTGTGCCTGGAACTTGAATAGAGGCATCTTAGGGTCAGTCTGCCAGACTCAGAAGTTAAAACTATCTTGGCATCCTGGCATTTGAATACCATCAGGATCTACAAAATGAGTTTGAGTTCTGGTGCAGGACAAAGGGCAAGAGTAGGCAGAGTTCTGGAGGTCTTAGGTTTTCTAAAGATGGGTTTAGACAGACAGAAATTACAGTGATTTTTGGATTTGTGATTGGATAAGGGGGTTTGGGAAGAAGTGAATTATGTATGTAATCTCATAGGGGGTGGAAAAATATAAATTTGCCTGTACTTGTTGCAAGGAAGATCAGGAGTCGCTTCTTTAAATATTCTTTTTTTTAAAAAAAAATCTTTTCTTTCCTTTTTTCTTTTGCACTTTGTGTTTATTTTCTTTCTTTCTGATTTCAGTTTGTATTATCTTTTAGTATTGTAAAAGTCTTTAATAAAAAGTATTTTAAAAAAATAAAGATGGGTTTAGACAATGGCCAAAAAGGCAAAACTTTGTTCAGATGGGCCACTGCCTTGGGTTCTGTACAATGGGACAGACAAGGGAGTTCTATTTTGGGACATCTCTATGTTCAACATCTTTATCAAGACTGCTAGTCTAGTTGCTCCCCCAGTTATACACTATTTCCTCTCGTAAGATCTGACAGCAGTATCCACTGTCTTGTTTGGACCTGTTGGATCTCTATTGTATCTTTACTTGGAAGACAAGTTTCCTGGTATCAATGATCTCTACCAGGAGAGTTAGGGAACTAGGTGAGAGGAGACCTGTTTGTGTTTTATCACAACAAGATGATTCTGAGACCTGACTCCTTGTTCCAAATTTCACAGAGGACAGGAAATAATGCTACCAAGTTTCTGCCCAAATCCCATCCATCCCAGGGAATGCATTTGGAACAAATTAGATGCACATAGAACCATAGGACTTTAAGTATGTCCTAGAGGAATGGACAACTGATAGTGTATTTGTCTCCTATAACCAAGAAGTACAGGTGTTACTCAATCCTCCATAAGTAGATGGATCAGGAAATGCATCCCTCTGGCATACTCTGCCAGCAACAAGCAAATCCCAAGTGTCATAGTGAAATGGTAACTTCAGTAGCAGAATTCTGCTAGTAGACACCAGTTGGGTGGCAACCTGGATGGAGGCAACATTGTTTATTAAATTTCGGGGCTGCTGAATCATTCCAACTCCTGGTGATTTACATAAAATAAAATGCAATAAAAACATCCACCATAAGAAAACCAAAAACAAACTTAATTAAAACTCAATGATAAAAAAAATGTTAATACACAATTTAAAAACATCTTCACAGTTTCCATAACACTAGAGCACAGAGCAACTAAAAAAAAAAAAAACTCTCAGCAGTAAAAGTAACAAAACCCCCCAAGACTTAACACATTCAGTATGCCTGAATGAGACAAAATGTAGGACAGGAAGGAGAAAAGTAAAGAATCTGTGTCCAGCTGTTGCTGAATTGTAATTTCTAACAGTACCATCCAGTATGGCCAATGATGAGCAATGCTGGAAATTGTAATTCAGCAATGTGGGGAAGCACATTTCCACACCACTTTGCTGCTGAATATTAATAAATAGCTATTTTTGTTGGCCTTTTCATATAGTGCTACATATGTAATGGCATATATTCCAGTAATTCTTACCTGCAGATCTATTCATTTAAAATGTACATGCTGCTTTTCCCTTCCAAAATGGAGGGATAAGACCTAGGGCTAGAAGATCATTTTCCCATTTTTCTCAAGTCCTATCAAAATACTTTTTCTCTACTTCATAATAAAGTTTTGTTCGTTTTTGCTTACTTACTGGGTCTCCGGAAGGTGAAATAAAATGCTCAGTTTACGAAGCAGACCTTTTTTAACATACTTGCAGTTGGAATGAAATAGCACAGAAACTTGTTGACCAAAAAGTATTTGGAAGGAGTATATTCCCAGAGTGAGAGGTAGACGCTGCTTTGAGTACTAACAAAACAAGGGGTTTTTCCTATGATATTGGTAGGGAAAGTAAACAACAGTATAGCGTACCCGTGGTATTGGGGAGGAAAACAAGAGACTGTGAAGAAAGAAATGTTGCATACTAAAATGGAGAACATTAACTGAATAGCATTGAAGAGAAACTGCGTGAGTACTTGAGCTGTTAGTCAAATTTGTAGTATTCTGAGAGAGAAAAGGAAAGGAAAGCCATTCAGTCACAGATATAGACTGTCTCTCTAAAAACCTATTGCAAGTTTTCCTGCCGGCCTAATGTAGCTATTGTAATGCAATTTCCATTCCTGAACATATTTGCTTACTAAGATGAAAAACTTTCTCTGAGATAGTTTTCTTGAAGGCTGCTTGCTTGGCTCTTCTGTTCACACTCTGAGTAACTATCTAAATATACTACATAAATAACAGTAATTATAGCAAAAGGTCAGAGGTCTTTTATGTCTTTTGGTTCCCAGAGAAAAATCATATTGACTTTACAGATTTTAATATATGGGATGATTTTTCCACCAACAGCTTTTGTTTTTTTATTAAATTTATCATTTTTTGTGTTTGTCTGTATTCTTTATTGTAAAATGCAGCACATGCGCTAGTATACACATAGACACACACACACAAACACCCACACTGATGCAAACCACAGTATAGTATAGCATTTTCATGAAACTGGATCTGGAATTGGACAAACTAGATGAGTCCATATTGGCCTGCTTTATACTCATGTAATTAGGCTTCTGTAAGAAGTAAAGTGATTGACTGATTGATAGCAAAAACAAAAGTATCTCCAAGTAATGACTTGCCTTCCAAAATGTATTCTCTTATCTGTAATTATATTAGTAATTTTAAACTCACAGTTGAAAAAGACCCACACAGAGTTTTGCCTAAATGTGGAAAGTTAATTTTGTTAAAACAAAAGTGTTTGTTTTGTCACAATATTTATCTAAAGTAATTATTAATACTCTAGGAGAGAGCAACTCTAGGAGAAAGCAAGTTATCTACATAAATTTATAATATATTGACAACCTGCAGCTTGTAAAGTTTCAAAGGTTATAACTTTCAGTTTGTCTCAAGTTTTTTTCTTGTGTTCTCTCCTTTTGTGGAAGCAGGGGGAAGAAATCCTTTTTTGTTGTTACTGCAAATTTGTGCTTTATTTTTTAGATAGTAATTAAATACATTGTAGTTTATTGCAATTATAGGTAAAAGTAGGAGTAGACAACTTTATTTTTACTTCTTCAAAGTAGTGAACAACTTTATTTCTATTTTTCTATTTTACTTGTTTCCTTTTACATAGATAATTTTTGAAGCTTATTGTTGTGAACTCATAAGTATAGATGTAAATGGAAAAACAGAATTAAAGGAATGAAGCTTTTTCTTCCCTGTTCACATGTCTTTGTGTACATTTGTCCAATAATGCACATGCATTTGAATGACATACGTCAGAATACGTTAATTTTGACAGTAATTGGGGATACTCAAGTTACAAAGTTATCAAGGAAACATACAAATCAGAACACTTAGATATAAAACAGCTTTTATTATTCTAAACTAAAAGTGAACATATGCATCAACACTATTCAAATACAGTTGAATTAATAGTATTTAAGCAGAACTGACAAAGCAATCCACAGTATACAAATGCTTATGCTACAATACACTCATTAACCTACAATGTTCATTTACACTTTGTTTTATTGCAGTATCTATCCTTTTGGGAATTCTGTTCTTGCTGATAATTTTTAAACTTATGGTTTCATTCTGCTTTCATAATTTGTGGCTTTTAGTTCGTTTATACTGCAGTTTCAGTTTTTGTAAACGTATTAAAAGGTGGTATAAAAATAACTGTTAAGTCCTGTTAGGTGCAGATTCTTTAAAAACCGAGGCCTACATATATGATGGAATAAGTCAACGAAACATCTTTCAGCCCTTTTATTAATTGCCAGAGAGAGAGAGAGAGAGAGAGAGAGAGAGAGAATTTTGTTTTGAATATAATGTAACAGCATATGTTTTCAAAGCAAAATACATAGAAGTTACTTTGACACATTTATTCTGGAGACATCATGAGAGTAGATCTGTACAAAATTGGTTTACACGAGTCACTGACCTGTATGACACTCGGCAAGTGAAGAATAATTTTTTCTCAACTTCTATTTGCAGTTTAAAGGATTATCATTTTTATTGGATTTTTCCTTCCTTATAGTTCAGGAGGAACTTTAAAGACTAATGAAAGAAGTGTGACATTAAGCAGACAGTATTTGCACTCTATTTTGCTTTCATCTGTATATGGGGGAGGACAAAATTCATGGATGTCCAAAAGTAATATTCTGCCAGTGGAACAGATATTTGCTTGCAGATTAAATGTTCTTCTACTTCTGTAGTTCCCTCTACCTCCAAATCTGCTCCAATGATTGAAGGGACTTCCAAAATAATTTTGAACAACATGTGGAGAAGCTGCAGAGAAGATGATGGGGAAAGAATGCTGAATAGAAAGTGTCCATATAAGATTGTTTTTTAGCTTACTAATTTTTCATTTTCAGAAGCTTTTAAATATTTAAAGATCATTCTAACTTTTGGTTGCTCATTTGGCTTGTACACAAGCAGAACATATTGGCTCGTGGGGTAATTGATTCTGTCCCCCCCCCGTCATTTTGAATTTTATAGTCTTTATATACATAAAAATATTTTTATGTAGTATTATTTTTTAGCTAATTTAATATGGATGTTTATATTTTTACTGTATTTATTTATTTATTTAATTAATTATTGAACCAATTTATATGGCCACCCATCTCACCACAGGTGACGCTGGGCAGCATACGACAAAGCTAAAAACAACTAATAAATACATTAAAAATATAAAAAGAAAAATAAAACAGAGAATAAAAAGATGTTAAAAATAAAGGAGCCACTTCACTAGTTTCCCCTTCTTCTGGGGTCCCCAGGCCTGCTGGCATAACCAAGTCTTAAGGGACCTCTGGAAGCTCAACAATGACGAGGCCAACCTCACCTCATGGGGGAGAAGATTCCACAGTGCAGGCACCACAGCAGAAAAGCCCCGCTGCCTGGGGCCTGCCAAATGTAGCTCCCTAGGTGATGGAACCCGTAACATGCCCTCTCTGCTGGATCTGGTAGGATGGGCAGATGAAATCGGGGAGAAGCAGTCCCTCAGATAGCCCGGCCTCATGCCATGAAGGGCTTTAAAGTTCAATACCAGCACCTTGAATTGGACTTGGAAACAAACTGGTAACCAGTGCAGCTCATGAAGCAGAGGTGTAATGTGTGTTCTACTAGAAACACACATAACTGCTCGCGCAACTGCATTTTGCATCAGCTAAAGTTTCCGGATACTCGTCAAGGGCAGCCCCATGTAGAGTGCATTGCAGTAGTCTAACCAGGAGGTGACCAGGGCATGAGTGACTGTGAGCAGAGCCTCCTGATCTAGGAATGGGTGCAACTGGTGCACAATACAAAGTTGTGCAAAGGCCCTCCTAGCCACAACTGCCACCTGCTCTTCGAGCAGGAGTTGAGTCCAGGAGGACCCCTAGGTTACACACAGGGTCTGTTTGGGGCAGTGCAACCCCATCCAGTACCAAAGATGGTAAAATCCTAGAACCAGAAGTACTCAAAACCCAAAGCCACTTAGTCTTGCCAGGGTTCATTTGAAGCCTATTGTTCCCCATCCAGATCCTCACAGACTCCAGACACTGAGATAGGACACTCACAGCATTGCTTAAGTCGCCAGGGGCGGAGATATATAATTGAGTATCATCAGCATACTGATGATACCTCACCCCATGGTGACAGATGAGCTTACCCAGCGGTCTTACATAGATGTTAAATAGGAGAAGTGAAAGCACCAACCCCTGCGGCACCCCACATAGCAAGGGATGGGGGCGGGATCTCTCCTCCCCAATCACCACCAACTAGAACTGACACTGGAGGAAGGAGGCGAACCAGCACAATATTGTGCCATCCACCCCCAATTCTCTGAATTGGTTCAGAAGGATACCGGGGTCAATGGTATTGAAAGCCGCTGAGAGGTCAAGTAAGGCAAGGATGGACATACAACCACCATCCCACCTGCAGCAGAGATCATCCAAAAGCCCAACCAATGCTGTTTCTGTCTCTGAACCCTTACTGAAAAAGATCCAGATAATCCACTTCATCCAAGGTCCTCTGAAGCTGCTGCACAATCACCTTCTCAATCACTTTCCCTAAAAAAGGGAGGTTGGATACTGGACGGAAATTGTCCAGTATCGTGAGGTCCAGCGATGGCTTCTTGAGGAGGGGGCAAAGCAAAGCCTCCTTTAGAGGTGCAGGAACAACCCCCTCACTCAAAGAAGAGTTCACCATCACCAGAACCCACCCACACGATACCCCCCCCCCCGGGCTGCTTTCATAAGACAGGCGGGGCATGGATCTAGAGAGCAGGTGGCTGAGCTCACAGTCCTAAGGACCCTATCCACTACATCAGGCCCAACAGGTTCAAACCATTCCCAGATAACTGGACAAGATTCCACCTTAGATATCTCCCACAGACCTGCAGCAAAACTACTGTCCAACTGTGAATGAGTCTGAGCGATTTTATCCAACAGATGCTGAGCAAATTCCTCTGCACAACCCTGCAAAAGGTTGTCCGGGCCCCCTGTACCCAAGAGGACACATCTCACCTGAAACAGGGCTGTAGGGCGGCACTTTGCAGATGCAGTAAGGGTGGAGGAGTGCTGTCACTTCGCCGCCCTTACCTCCACTTGGTAGACCATAATAGCAGCTCTAGCCTGTGTTCAGTCAAGTTCATCCTTAAGATGAGTGCCAGCAACACTCTAGATGTCTTGCCTCTTGTTTCATCTCCCTCAACCCTTCCATAAACCACAGGGTGGGATCCACAGGAGGGGAGAGGTCGCATAGGCGTGATCTGATCCAAAGCCTTATCCACCCTTTTATTCCAGGCAGCAACCAAGGCTTTGGATGGGCCATGCAGCAGACCAGAAGGAACAGCCCCCAGCTCCCTCTGGAACCCCTCCGGGTTCATCAGTTGCAGGGAATGGACCAATCTAATGGGGCCAGCCTCCTTGCAGTGGATAGAGGCACCAGAGAATCCCATAGTAATCAGGGTGTGATCTGATCATGACAAGGGGGACACCAACAACTCCCCCAGCTGCAAATCACATAGCCACTGGTCTGACAGGAACACCAGATCTGATGTGTGACCACTGTCCTGTGTCAGGCTCTGGATGACCTGGAATAGGCCCATGGCCATCATGGTGGCCATGAATTCCTGAGCCACCTCAAATCCCACTCTCAGGGAAGGCGGATTAAAATCCCACAAGACCACCATCACCAACACAGAGATGGAATCAAGGAACTCAGGCAGGGAGGTTACTATGCAGCAGTGAGGCTGGTACAACAGCAACAGTCCCAACTGATTCCTAGAGCCCAATTTAATGAACAGAGTCTCACATCCGGTGACCTTGGGGTGGTGCCCTGAAAGCTGTAAGTGATTTTTGGATGACAATTGCCACACCATCACCACTGCCCCAAGTTCTTGGCTGGTGCCACACTCAAAACCTGGCTGGGCACATCTCCGAGAGGGGCACCCCCCATTCTGGGCCCAGCCAGGTTTTGGTAATACATGCCAGGTCAGCCTTCTCATCTGTGATCAGATCGCAGATGAGGGAGGCCTTATTACAGACCGACCTGTCATTTAAGAGCAAGAGCCAGAAGCCAGGGCCTCTGATGGTCTGCTGACCGGGTATAGGGATTGAGGCCAAGGAGCTAGAACACGGAACAGGTATAAAACATTGCTCCTGCATTCCCTGGGGGTGGTCTGCTCCTCGTCTCCTGCCATATCTCCCAATGGCCATCACCACCATAATACTATGGCCCGCACAGATCTCCCCGGTGGCCACATCGTCTTTTTCTCCAGGCCGCTCAATTCCAAAGGCCCAGGGGCTCCCATAACCATCAATTGCATCCATCCCCTGGGAGGGGGGAAACCAAGCACCCTAAGATACTTAGCTCTACTGGCTCTCAGCACCTTCAGGCACCTGGCACCCACTTCCGCCCACTCAAGAACAAGCACGCAATACACGTGCACAGAAATACCCAATCTAACACCCAAGCCCCCCACCAGCCACTCTCACCTGCTGGTAATAGTTCCCTTCTCATCCACCCCACCAAATCAACTCTCTTCTCAGGGTCTCCCTGAGAAGGGAAACATACAAATGAAGTCAGGAGAGAGATCCTCCTCCCTCTCTCTTTGGAGCTAACAGAAAGAAAGGTTCTGCGGGGGTGGGGGGGGGAGGGAGGATCCACAGCAGAGTGCCACTCTGCTGCTCTCCTACCTAGCCACCACCAATTCTCCAACATCCCAAAGTCCTGGCTGGCCTCTCCAGATGAAAAGTCTCATGGAGTCATAAAGTCCATACAAACACATCTACCCATGGGTATGGGCTGACCTCCAGCCTATCCCAACTACCAGTCTGCTGGCTTTTCCTCCAGCGCTTTTCTCTGGCCAGCTCCGTCTGCCACGAAATTCCCCAATATATTAAATCATAATCCCAGCCTCCTAGCCTCATAACGCGCCCTGAAAAGCGCAGCGGCATCTGCTCTGGCCGACTCCAAACTCCAAGCCTCAGAGTGCACCCCAAAAGTGCAGCAGTGTCTGCTCCAGCCAACTCCAGTCTCCAGTTCTCGTAGCACGCCCCGAAATGCAGCAGCGCCTACTCTGGCTGACTCGCTCAAACTTCCCAGCGGCACAGCAAGGCACAGGCATTGGCATGGGCGTGGGTGTGGCAATACAGCAGTCGCGGCAGCAAGCACAGGTTACTGGTGTCAGCCCCAAACAGCTGACAAAAGCCAAGAGACTGAAAAACCTATCCGAGGTCCAGTCCAATCCAAAGCAATGACAAGTCCAGTCCAAGTAAGTGCCAAAGATGTTAATAGTCCAAACATGACTCTGAGGGGGACAATCAAGTGGCTCCTATCCTTCTCCATCTTACCCATCTTTTAATGTTTGATTTTAATTGTGAGCTGCTCAGAGTCACCCTCTAAGGGAGATGGGTGCCATATAAATTAAATAAACAAGTAAATAAATATTGAGTTCTTGAAATGCAAATTAAATAAATACTGAGGGAACTTCTTTTTAAAACTGAAATATCAAGTAATCCATCGACTTGTGTGAAATGTTAAAAATCAGCATTTTCACAGAAGTGTGTGGGGTTTTTTTCCCTTCTAAAGAAAATCTGACCTTTTTGTCCTGACCAGCACTGCTTTCATTTTTGTAAGAGCATAACAATTTGTAAAAGCTCTTCTCCCCCATTTAGGAGTAGTTGAATTTAAAATAGATTGCTGTAAAATAAAGAATATTTGGCTATCTTTCATGATTCTTAATAAAGCTGTTGGTGATATAAATAATGGACAGAATTTATGCTTTAGAATGTATTATAAATGGACTTGCTGATTGCCAATAAGGCAAAGTTTTTTTTTAAAACTGTATTTTGAAAAAGGGTTAAATATTATTAAAATAGAGATGGATTCTGCAGAGAATAGAATTGTTCATTATTTTGGCCCATCTGTTTTGCAATTAGTTTTCCAGTATAGAACTTTATATACAAATTTAAGATAATTTTGTAATTTGGCACTTTCATCATCCATGACCAATTGCAGTTTCCTGCAAGAGTGCTGCTTCTAACTCTGAGTTAGTACAGTTGTTGTTTTAGGTGACTGAGGTTTTGCAATACTTGCTGTAATGCCCTTGGGAAAGTTGTTCAAGAAATAGAGGATTATGTACAGATGCACTGTCTAATATAGGACAGTTATTTAAATGTAGAACTATTGGTCCTTTGAAGTTGGAAGAGTACAGAATGAATTTAAACATCCATTTTTTAGTCTGATCCAGTGGGAGAAGATTGACGTGACAACAGCAGAGGCTCTGTTAGTGTTCCACTGTGTTGTAGCAGCTTAGGTTTTGGCCTAGGACTAAGAAGACCCAGCATCAAGACCCAGATGATCATAAACCTCACTAGGGAACTTTAGACCAGTCATTGTCTTTATCCTAACTTACAAGGCTATTGTGTGAGGATAAAATATTTATCTCTTTGAATTTCTAAAGGAAAGGTGTGATACAATTGTAATAATGAAATAATTGATTTTTAGAGATGAAGATAATCCGTTCTGAAGTCTAGTCAATATGATAGTATTGATTGATTGATTATGTGCCATCACGAAGGTATCTACTCTTAGGGACAACATAGATAGATATTTCTCCGTGATATTCTGTCCCTAACTTGGTCCTTCAGGTCTTCCAACTGTGCACCCATTCTCACTGTAACTAAATCCATCTGTGTGGCTGCTGCTTGTCTTCTTCTTCTCTTTCCTTCCACCTTTCCCAGCATTAAAGCCTTCTCCAGAGAGCTCGGTCTTCATATAATATATACAAAGTAGGATAATTTGAAGATGGGAAAAGTTGCAGTTATCATTGGTTGGAAGAATATCTGTGATAAAAATGGATGTGTTACCTAGAATGATGTTCTGTTTCAAACAATGCCTGTTTTGAAAAATGATGCACTTTTAAGCAATGGGAAAAAATACATATCCAGATTTATATGGCAGGGTAAGAAACCAAGGGTTAAATATAAAATTCTTCAAGATGCAAAAAAAAAAAAGGGGGGGGGAGATTAGGATTACCTGATTTTAAATTGTATTTTGCAGCCTGCTGTTTAGTCGGGATGAAAGAGAGGGTTCTGCTGAGAAATAAAAGAATGCTAGAATTAGAAGGACATAACCTGAGGTTTGGTTGGCATGCGTTTTTATGGTATGTTACAGTTAATGTAGATTTTAAAAACCATTATGTGAGAAGTGCCATATTAAGGATATAGAATAAGTATAAGCCCAGGTTGTGCCTGAAAATATCTTTATGGGTCTCAACACAGGAAGCATTTTATAGAAAAGAAATAGCAGGCAAAGAGAAATGATTAACATGTCAAGATTTATTAATATAGGAAGATGGAGAACTTAAGATGAAGTCAAGAGAACTATTGTCTGCAGAGGGATTTAGTTTTCAATGGTTTCATATGCACAATTAAGAGAAAGATTTAATATAGATTAAAAAATAATGGGAACTGAATGGCATAAGATGGAATTTGAAAATGAATTGTGTACAAATGATGAACATGTGATTGCAAAAATGTATAAACTTTTGTTGAGATTTGAAATAGAAGAGGAATAAGTTAAGGATTGCATAATAAAATGGGCTAAGAATTTTGGTTATAACATACAGATGGATCGGTGGGAGAAAATGTGGGTAAACGGGATGAAATTCACATTGTGTTATAATTTAAGACAGAATTTTTACAAAATGATGTACCGATGATATATGACTCCAGAAGAATTATTTAAGATGTACAAAGGTACTTCTAGTCAATGTTGGAAATGTAAAAAACATAAAGGGACATTTTACTAACATTTTACTAGTCAATGTTGAAAATATAAAAAACATGAAGGGACATTTTACTGTGGACTTGTGAAAAGGCAAAAAAAGAAGAAGATGCAAATACACATAATGATACAACGAATTTTAAAGAATAATACTGAGAAGAAACCAGAATCTTTTTTATTGGGACGAATGGATAGTAATTAGAAAAGACTTATGGAAGATTGATTTTATATATGGTAACCACAGCAAGATTATTATATGCGCAATGATGGAGAAATATTAAAACACCCACAATGGAGGAATGGATTGTGAAAATGGCAGCACTGGCATAAATGGCAAAACTGACCTGTTTGGTCAGGGATAAAACAATAAGTACTTTTATAAAAGACTGGAAACCCTTTATGGGTTTCTTTGCTGAAAATGGAAAAAGGTGAAATGATGATTTCTGGATTTGACGATAGAAAAAGGATTGAATAAGGGGCCGAAGGGATTCTTGTAATACTTAAGAGAGAGGATAGATAATGAGTTTGTTTAAAACTGTTGAAAAGATGGTCGGAATTCACTTTTTCTGATTCTTGTTCCTTTAATTATATTTTTTTATTTCTTTTACTGTCTTGCTTTCTTCACTTTTTCTTTTTTCTCTTTTGTTCTCTCTTTTCTTTATATATTTTCATATTTGTGTTTTATTTATGTAAAGACTCTTAATAAAAATTATATTAAAAAAACACAAAGTAGGATAATTTGAACTTCATCATTTGTGCCTTGAGTGGGTAAAGTCTAGTGAAGTTAGTGAAGTCTAACATGCATGATCCCACAAGGATAGAAAATATAAAAGATTGATGATATAGTGTCAGATGTTGGGTCCCTCAGGTTGGATGGCACTCAAAATGTTACTGAGGAAGAGCTGAAGTACTTTCAGAGTATAGGTGCTAATGGTGTTTACGATGTGGGTAGATTAAAACCTTCAGGAAGTCTAGTTGAAATCTGAACCTGCAGAATTACAGTGGGATCATGCATGTTAGACTTCACTAATTTGATTACTAAAGGGTTTCACATTGGGTTCTAACTATAAAAATGTGTTATTTTTTGTAATCAGTGAAATTTTCAATTACAAGTAAACCAGGAGCCAGTTCTCTAAAGAAATACTGTTGTTTTTCCTGAGATCATTGAATCACAGAGTTGTGGAGTTGGAAGGAACCATAAAAACTATTTAGTCCAACCCTCTGCAATGTACAGGAACACCCAGATAAACCATCCTCAAAAGATGGCTGTCTGATCTCTTCTTTGGAACTACTATTTCCAAAGGTAGACTGTTCCACTGTTATATAGATCTTATTGTCAGGATTTTTTTCCTTACATTTTAACAAAATTTCAGATGGCAATGAAAAATATTTCCTGACATTCTTCCCTGTGTTACTTTTTATATACCTGAATGCTGATATCATGTGTGTTCTCCTCGCTCCTGGGTCGTATTTTCTCCAGAAGGAACATCCCAAGTTCTTTTAGCTTGTGCTTTTGTCCTTATAGGCATGCCCTCAAGTTCTTTTAGCATCTTTGTCACATTTCACTAACCAGTCAATATACTTTTCAAAATGTATTGGCCAGAATTCTTCACAGTACTCTAGATATGTACTCAGTGTAGAGTAGAGGGAGGATAAGGTCTTCACATACCTTTGATAAAGTGCTTCTTCTAATGCAACCCAAAATGCATTTACCATTCTAACAGCTGTCTCACAGTTATGGCTCATGTTCACCTTTTTGCCAGTTACTACCCTCAAATCCTTCTCTGATGTACTTCCAACCAAGTATCCCCCATCTAATATGTGTGCCCTTTCTTCCAGAACTTGAACTGTATTACTACTTTTTCAGTGACAGTTCTCATATCCAATCATCACAGAGCTCCCAGACAGAATTTGGAGAACTTGCTTCTTACTTCTGTCATCCTAATCAGGTACCTGCACCTGCAGGCAGCTGCAAAGATCTCATTTCCTTTGATCCACTGGCTAGAAAACCTGGGAAATTGTTTCTATGCTCTTTCAGATTAATGGATTGAATTAGAAGAGAGTAGGAATTCTTTCTCCAGTTTCCTAAGTAGTAAATACATAAAGATTCAGTGTGTACATTTTGAAGAAGGAGTATGTTCTAAGCCTAACCTTCAGGGAGATTTGAATCCTGTTCAAATGGGACATTTATTTCCCACCCCTTAAGTTCCAAATGTTTGGGGTTTTTTTTCTTTGTAATATAATATTATTAAAACATTTAAAAAGGAAAATAAAAACTAATACAAACTAATATGAAGTAAGAAAAAGAAAAGAAAAAGATAGAAATCAAGGAGAAAGTTAAAAATGCAAGCAAGGAAAAATAGAAAAGAAAAATAGAAAAAAAAAGATACAAAGAAGTGGCTTCTGATCTTTACAGAAGTTATAAGTACAGGTGAAACTCGAAAAATTAGAATATTGTGCAAATGTTCATTTATGTCAGTTGTTGTTGTTCAATCGTCGTGTCCAACTCTTCGTGACCCCATGAACCATATTGCGCCAGGCCTTCCTATCTTTCACTGCCTCCCTGAGTTTGCTCAATTTCATGCTCATTGCTTCAGTGATGCTATCTAGCCATCTCATCCTCTGCCATCCTCTTCTCCTTTTGCCTTCCATCTTTCCCAGCATCAGGGTCTTTTCCAAAGAGTCCTCTCTTCACATTAGGTGACCAAAGTATCTGAGCTTGAGCTTCATTATCAATCCTTCCAATGAGCAATCAGAGTTGATTTCCTTTAAGATTGAGTGGTTTGACCTCCTAGCAGTCCAGGGGATTCTTAAGAGTCTTCTCCAGCACCACAGTTCAAAGGCATCAATTCTTCGGCGTTCAGCCTTCTTTATGGTCCAGCTCTCACAGCCATACATTACTACTGGAAAAACCATAGCTTTGACTATGCGGATCTTTGTCGGCAAGGTGACGTCTCTGCTTTTTAATATGCTATCTAGGTTTGCCATAGCTTTCCTCCCAAGGAGCAAGCGTCTTTTAATTTCATGGCTGCAGTCTCCGTCTGCAGTGATCTTGGACAGCTTATGAAAACCCCAAATTCACAATCTCAGAAAATTAGAATATTACATGACATCAATAACACAAGGATTGGAAATAGAACAATATCAGACCTCTGCAAAGTATAAGCATGCATATGTACTCAGTACTTGGTTTGGGCCCCTTTTGCAGCAATGACTGCCGCAATGCAGTGTGGCATGGATGCTATCAGCCTGTGGCACTGCTGAGGTGTTATGGAAGACCAGGATGCTTCAATAGCGGCCTTCAGCTCCGCTGCATTGTTCGGTCTCATGTCCCTCATCTTTCTCTTGGCAATGCCCCATAGATTCTCTATGGGGTTCAGGTCAGGCGAGTTTGCTGGCCAATCAAGCACAGTAATCCCATGGTCATTGAACCAGGTTTTGGTACTTTTGGCAGTGTGGGCAGGTGCCAAGTCCTACTGGAAAATGAAGTCAGCATCCCCATAAAGCTCGTCTGCGGAAGGAAGCATGAAGTGCTCCGAAATCTCCTGGTAGATGGCTGTGTTGACCCTGGACTTAACGAAGCACAGTGGACCAACACCAGCAGATGACCTGGCTCCCCAAATCAACACAGACTGTGGAAACTTCACACTGGACTTCAAGCGTCGTGCATTGTGTGCCTCTCCATTCTTCCTCCAGACTCTGGGTCCTTGGTTCCCAAATGAGATGCAAAAGTTGCTCTCATCAGAAAAGAGGACTTTGGACCACTGGGCAACAGACCAGTTCTTTTTTTCTGTAGCCCAGGTAAGACGCTTCTGACGTTGTTTGTTCAGGAGCGGCTTGACAAGAGGAATACGACATTTGAAGCCCATGTCCAGGATCCGTCTGTGTGTGGTGGCTCTTGATGCACTAACTCCAGCCTCAGTCCACTCCTTGTGAAAGTCCCCAACACTTTGGAATGGCCTTTTCCTGACAATCCTCTCCAGGCTGCGGTCATCCCTGCTGCTTGTGCACCTTTTTCTACCACACTTTTCCCTTCCACATAACCTTCTATTGATGTGCTTTGATACAGCACTTTGGGAACATCCAACTTCTTTTGGAATTAGCTTTTGGGGCTTTCCCTCCTTATGGAGGGTGTCAATGATGGTTTTCTGCACAACTGTCAGGTCAGCAGTCTTTCCCATGCTTGTGATTCCTACTGAACCAGCCTGAAAGACCATTTAAAGGCTCAGGAACCCTTTGCAGGTGTTATGGATTCATTAGCTGATTAGAGTGGGACACTTTGAGCCTAGAATATTGAACCTTTTCACACTATTCTAATTTTCTGAGATTGTGAATTTGGGGTTTTCATAAGCTGTACGCCATAATCATCACAATTATACCAAAGTAAGGCTTGACATATCTCGCTTTGCATGTAATGCGTCTATTTCATATAATGGTTTCACCTTTTGAGTTGCCATACTGACATAAATGAACATTTGCACGATATTCTAATTTTTCGAGTTTCACCTGTACAATTATAAATTTACCTCTTACTCAATGGTTACAACATAACTCTCTTCTTTCTATAATCTATCCTGTCTAATCATCAAAACCATAAATCATATGTTCATTTTTTTTTGTTTTACGCAAAAAGTCCATAAGGGGTTTCCAGTCAGCAATAAATGTAGATATTGTCCTTTCTCTGATCAAAGAAGTCAGTTTAGCCATCTCAGCAAGTTCCTTCATCTTCACCAACCATTACTCCTTTGTGGGTAATGCTGAATCTTTCCAATTTTGTGCATACTGTAATCTTGCTGCAGTTATCATATACAAAAACAAAGTTCCATGACTTTTTTCCAACAGTTTGTCCATCAATCCCAAAAGAGAAACCTCTGGTCACAACTGTATATTAATCTTTAAAATCCTCTGAATCAGTGTGTGTATTTGAATCCAAAATTTTCTAACTTTTTTATACAACCACCAAACATGATAAAATGTCCCTTCTTGTTGTTCACATTTCCAACATAAATTTGAAATGCCTTTATACATTCTAGGCAATTTCTCTGGTGACATATACCAACAGTACATCATTTTATAAAAATTCTCTTTAAGATTATAACATAATGTAAATTTCAGTCCTTTCAACCACATATTTTTCCATTGTCCCATCTGTATATTATAACCAAAAATTTTAATGCATTTTATCATACATTATTTCAATTGTTCTTCTGTTTCAAATTTCAATAAAAGTTTATACATTTCAGCAATTATATGTTCATCAGTTGTACACAATTCTGTTTCAGACTCAGTCTTACAGTGTTCAAAACCATAAACTTTTTTGTCTACTTTAAATCTTTCTAATAACTATAAATAAGAAAACCATTGACAACTATATCCCTCTGCTACCAGTTCTTCTCTTGATTTTATTTTACATTCCCCTTGACAGAATTCTGTCAGTTAAGTTAGCTATTTGTGTTTACCTATTATTTCTTGTCTATAAAATGCTTCTTGTGCTGAGAGCCACAAAGGTGTTTTCGGGCACAACCTGGGTTTGTATCTATTTCATATTCTCAGTATGGCACATCTAACATAATGATTTTTAAAATCCACGTTAACCTTGACTTTCTTGTACCACAAATATCCATACTACCCAAATCTCAGGTCATATCCTAATTTCAAGAGCTTTCTATTTCTCTGCAGCGCCCACTCTTTCATTCAAACCAAACAGCAAGCTCCAAAATACAATTTCAAATCAGTAGACCTAATCCTCCTTTTTCCATTGCATCTTATAAAACCTGATATTTAATTTGTGGTTTTTTTCCCCCACCACACAAATTTAAATATATTCTTCTGCCACTGTTTAAATGGTGCATCAGTTGTCAAAATAGGTATTGTCTGGAACAAAAACATCATTCTAGGCAAGATATTCATTTTTATCACAGAGATTTTCCCCAGCAATGACAGTTGTAGTTTCTCCCATCTTAACATGTCTTGTTTAATTTCATTCCAAGTCTTAACAGAGTTATTTTGCAATAACATACAGTTCATATTTGTCATAGTGATACCCAGATATTTTATCTTCTTCTCAATCTTAAAATCTGTTTTATATATCAATTCTGTTTGATCTTCTGTTTTCATATGTTTTGTTAACATCTTTGTCTTCTGTTTATTAATCTTGAAACCTGGTAATGCACCAAATTCTTTGAATTTGCCCAATTCTCTTTATAGGATCTTCCAAAACCAACACCAAAGTCATCTGCAAAAGCCCTAAACTTATAAGTTTCTTTTTTAATCTTTATTCCACAATTCTCTCATGTTGTCTTATATCTCTATTCAGTATTTCAAGAACCAAAATAAACAAGAGAGGAGACAGTGTGCATCCCTATCTTGTTCCTTTTTTATCTCACAGGGTTTTGTTAGATCTCTATTAACAATTATTTGTGCTTTCTGTGAAGATATCTTATCCTTTTATAAAGTTCTTTCCAGAATTCATATCTTCCAAAACCTTGAACAAGAAAGCCCAGTTCAAATTGTCAAAGGCTTTCTCTGCATCTAAGAAAATCAATGTGGCCTGTTTTTCATTATTTGCTCCAAATATTCCAAAATGTCTAACACATTTCTAACATTGTCCTTTAACTATCTTTTAGGTAAAGCCCTACATTGATCTTCATGAATAAAATCTTGCAAAATTATTGTCAAGAAATGGAAATAAAAATGAACTATATAAAGCAAAAAAAATTGAGTTTGCAAGCAAACTAGGGAAGTGGTTGGCATATAAATTATGAAAAGAAAATGATATTGAAATTACAAGAGTGAGATACTGTATTAATGGATAACGCAGCAATATAAAAAGCATTTCATCAATATTATTCCAACTTGTATAAAGGAAGTGACATCTCTCTAGAGAAAATAGATGAATATCTAAAGAAACAAAATTTACCAAGGATTACAGAGGAACAGAGTCAGATTATGAATGGACCTATAACAATACAGGTAGGCCTCACTTAATGACTACAATAGGGACAGGAAAATTGGTCGTTAAGCAGGGCAATTTTTAAGTGAATCATGGTCGTTAAGTGAATCATGTGGTTGTTAAGCGAATCCAGCTTCCCCAATGTATGTATTTTGCCAGAATTCACTTAACAACAGTGGTGATTTGCTTAACGACCATCATAAAAAAGGTTGCAAATTGTGATCACATGACTGTGGGAAAGGTGTGATGGTTTGTGACAGTCATAACTGCAAGCACAGGTCATAAAGCACTTTTTATGAGGCCACCGTAACTTTGAACTGTCATTAAACAAACAGTCATTAAGTGAGGACTAAGGGAAGTTTCTGAAGCTATAAAAAAGATTAAACCAGGAAAGGTGCCTGGAACAGGTGGCTTATCAGGTTCTTATTATAAATGCTTTAAGGATGAACTTTTACAACCTTTACAAAATACAATGAACTCTTTCTTACAGAGAGGAAAGATGCCAGAGAGTTGGAAAGAGGCCAGTATAGCACTAATACCTAAAGAGGGACAAGATTTGACTTTAATAAGAAATTTTAGGCCGATATCATGATTGAATAATGATTACAAGTTGTTCACAACAATTTTAGCTGATAGATCAAATGTTCGTTTTCATTATTTCTTCATTTTTTTTAAAAAAAAAATCCACAAAATAGAATTTGTAAACACAAGAGAATTGAGGGTTGGAAATTAATATTTAGAAAGGTAGCAGTAGTAGATATTCATATAAAAGTCATATTGCATAGTATGATTGCTTTTTAAAAAATTGTATTTTTTTCTTTATGTTTGTATCAGAAAATAAAAGCTATTGGTTAATTTCTTGATTATAATTCACTTTATAGATGGAGAAAATCTATGAAGATAACCACAATGCTAAAAGACAAAAGGTTACAGAAAGGGGTTGAAAATAATAAGAAAATTTAACAGACATAATTACTAGGTTTTTTACTCAAATATAAGTAATAGTCCATATTATATTCAACAAATATAATATGGGCTATTACTATTACTACATCCAGTTCTGGGCATCACATTTTATTAATAAAATAATTGAATTAGGCTTGGGATGACTGGCAGGAAGGAGATCAGTTTCCTGAACTTAAATACTTTCAGTACTAGAATGTGTGTCTATATGGTAGTTATTAAATTTGTCAGTTGGCTCTCAAGTAACTCAACTTTTTATATTATAACTTGGAATCTTTAATCATTTCTGTGTGCAAGGATCAGACTTGCCTTAGAGTTTAATATTTTATGTATTGCAGGCCTTTAGTGTATCTTCTGACATCACTTCTTAATTTATGTTATATTTATTATGTCAGAGGTTGAGAACATGTCAGCCGTTCATATCATTATGGCTAGAACACTCTTACTCAGAATCTTGTAGCTGTTTTTGTTTTTCTAGTTTTGTATGCAGTCCAGAGTCCATTGGAGTTGGGCAGCTAATAAATTTAAATAAATAAATAAAAAATCTTTAGAAGCACCAAATTAAATAATAATAAAAAATTAATTGTTGAAATCTAGAAGTTTGGCTAAATCTCCTGGAATATGATCTTTTCACATATGATTTCAGGAAAAAATACTAAAATAGCAGATGAATTCAAACAAGATGTTATGATAGATTGCAGAAAACTTGTAAGGCTTTAACTGTTTTCTTTTTCTTGCCAGTTCCAAGCTTATATAAGTGATTTGGTCATTGAATTACATTCAAATACTTTCTATTCACATTTAAAAGAAAATGTAGCTGTTCGTACAGAAAACATGATCTCATTATTACATTCAGAGACAGTCTACAGAGGATTTTGGAAACTTTTACTAAAGCAGATAAAGATACACTGTTCTATCAGAAGCTATCCAAAATCAGGTGCAGAGTAGCCATAATTTAAGAATAGTCATATCCTTTTAAGACTACTTACTGAACCCTCTGTATTTAAAGAAGGTATGGAAACTGCAGTTATATTTAGTGAGCTGTAGCAAGGAACATGTTACACAAGATTACACAGTTTTCATGATGTTCAAGCTGGCTTTAGAAAAGGCCAAGGAACATGAGACATTATTGATGATGCATACTGGATAATTGAGAAAGCCAAAAAATACCAAAAAGAAGTCAGTATGTGCTTCATTGATTACAGAAAGGCCTTTGATTGTGTCAATGTTGTCAAGCTGTGGAATGTGCTCAGAAAAAT
This sequence comes from Liasis olivaceus, assembly GCA_030867105.1. Classification (NCBI taxonomy): domain Eukaryota; kingdom Metazoa; phylum Chordata; class Lepidosauria; order Squamata; family Pythonidae; genus Liasis; species Liasis olivaceus. The sequence continues at coordinate 70,953,628 of CM061349.1, forward strand.
GGGAATTCCAGAACATCCCATTGTCCTCATGAGAAACTTATATACAGGTCAGAAAGCCACATACGGACAGAACATGGTGAAACAAACTGGCTCCAGGTTGGCAAAGGAGTACCACAAGGCTATATACTCTTATTTATGCAACCTATATGCTGAATATATATTAAGGGAAGGTAGATTGGAAGATGAGCATGTTTTAAAATTGGAGGAAGAAATATAAATAACCTGCACTATGCTGATAACACTAACCTGATAGCTGAAAATGCAGAAGATCTGCAAGCTCTAGTAATAAAAGTTAAGTAGCAAAGTGAAAAAATGTGACTAAAATTAAATATAAAGAGGACCATGTTAATGACAACAGATAGAACAATCAACCTTAAAATTGACAATGAAGATATCAAAGTGAAGGATAGCTTCTGCTTTTTAAGCTCAAGCATCAACAGTAAAGAATAAGCAGTCAAGAAATACACCGCAGACTAGTATTTGGTAGAGCACCCATGAAAGCCTTGGAAAAGATATTCAAATACCGTGAGGTGTCTATATCTACAAAGGTCAGAATCATGCAAACCCTGTGACACTTTATGGAAGTGAAAGTTAGACTTTGAAGAAGCAGGATAGGAAGAGTATTGATGCTTTTGAACTTTGGTGTTGGAGAAGATTTCTGAGAATACAAATAAATGGATCATCAAACAAATCAACGCAGAGTTCTCACTCAAGGCACAAACGACCAGGCTCAAAATAGCCTGTTTCTAACACATTATGCAAAGACCTAGATTTCTGGAAAAGGCTGGGAAAGGTAGAAGGAAAGAGAAGGAGGGGACAACCAGCAGCAAGTTGGATGGACTCAGTTACAGCGGTGAGGAGTGCACCATTAGAAGACTTGAAAGACCAGGTGAGTGATAGATCATCATGGAGAAAATCTATGTGGTCACTAGGAATCAAAAACGACTTGATGGCACATAATGAAAATTAATTGACTGTTAAATAAAGACTATACATTTTAAAGAAAATCCTATTTGTTTGGTTTGTTTTACTTTGGTGCTTTTTATGTGATAGAAAAGAACTGCTTGCAGGTTCCTTTATAAGAAAAACTTTGTGGTTGGTTGTGTATGAGAATAGTAATAAAAGGCAGAAGAAGGGCTTCAAACATACAGTAAAGTTAGACTGACCCAGTGAAAATTATCCCTTTCTTCCCCATGTGTGACTGCTGAATAATAATGCTTAATTTTTAACTCAAGATGCAGCTTTGTAAAGCTGTAAATCTGTATGGGCACTCACAACACAAAAAGATTGATGTGGAATTTCATTTGAATAATCATATAAATAGGTGCAATTGTGTCTGTTGTGGATATTCTATGTACTACAGTAGAAGAAAATATATACAGAAACCTCCAGCATGTACAAAAAGAAAGAAAGCATAACAAGTTGAGTGGTGGGAGGCTGCTGTTATTGACAATTTGTTTATACTGCTAGAATTGACAATCTGTTTATACTAATGTAAGCCACTTGTGTAATTTATTAGATTGGAATGATTGTGCATAGTACTAGTTTCTTATGCTTAAAAACATTAGCAGAATATAGGTATATAGGTAGTCCTTGGTTAGTAAGAGTAATTGGGACCAGAATTGACTTTCATTTCTAGCGTTTCTGGATCACGTACATTTTCAGCTATCAGAGCAGTATAATCAGCATAGTGCAGGTTACTGGTGTTTGTTCTCCAGTTTTAAGACCTCCCATAGCGTCTTCCAGTCCAGCCTCCTTCAATATATATTCAGCATATAGGTTGAATAAATAAGGAGAGATTTTACAGCCTTGTCTCTCTTTGCTGACTTGGAGCCAGTGTGTTTCACCTTGTTCCATCTGGACTGTGGCTTCCTGACTTGTGTATAGCTTTCGCATGAGGATAATGATGTGTGCTGGGATTCCCATTTTCCTAAGCACATTCCACAGCTTGACATGGTTAACACAACAGAATGCCTTTATATAATCAATGAAGCACATATCAATTTCTTGGTATTCTTTGGCTTTCTCAATGATCCATTATGAATCAGCAATAATGTATTTTGTTCCTCAGCCCTTTTAAAACCAGTTTGAACATTTGGCATCTTCCTTTCCGTATAGGGCTGTAATCTGCATTGGATGATCCTAAGCATTATTTTGCTAGCTTGTAAAATTAAGGATATTGTACAATAATTTGCACACTCTGTTAAGTCTTTTTTTGTTATTGGAACGTAGATTGACCTCATCCAATCAGTTGGCCTCTGTGCCGTTCTCCAGATTCACTGGCAAAGCTTGGTTAGAACTTTGACTGATTCTTCTTCTGTTGCTTGCCATATTTCAATGGGTATTCCATCAGTTCCTGTAGTCTTCCAACTTGGTAATGACTGAAGTGCTGATCTAACTTCATCTTGTGGTGCTTCATCTTGTGGTATTAGTTCTTGTAAGTAGGGAATGTTTTCTAAATTATCTTGGATGTTGTCATGTGTACTGTACAGAGGTTTAGTATACTCCTATCCATTGGTGTCCTTTAGCATACCAATTTGAAGTTGGAAACTCCTGACTTTGAAATTTTGTCCAAAGATTTATCTTTTTTTTTTCTGTGTTGATTTCTATCTTCACTGTTTCTACCAGTGTTGTTGTGATAGTGTTTCTTGTTTCTTGTCTCTTCTAACAGCTCTCTGAAATGCTTTGTTAAGTTCCTTCCTGAGATCTTTGCATTTCTTGGCTTTGGCTTCTGTTCTCTTGTTACCAATTTCCATTATTTGCTTTCTTCTGTTTCTTGGTCTTTGGTAGTCTCTTTTCACATTCATCCTTAATAAGTTCTTTGATTTCATTCTATAGTTCCCATAATAGCATATCAATAAGGTTCAGGACTCCAAAGCAGTTCATGATGTTCTCCTTAAAAATGGTGGTATATGATCAAGATCATATCATGGAAACTGATTGGCTTTGTTCTTCCTCTCTAGTTTTATTTGGAGTTTACACATGAGCAGATCGTGATTTGTTCCACAATCAACCCTCAGCCACATCTTTGTGGTTATAACTGAGCTCTTTTACTTTTTATACCAATAATATAATCACTCTGATTTCTGTGTACTCCATCTGGTGATGCCCATGTATATAGGCATTGTTTTAGTTGTTGGAAAACTGCTAGCAATGAAGAAATCATTGGATTGGCAGAAACTGATAAGTGTTTTCTAGCTTCATTTCTGTTTCCTAGGCTGTACAGTTAATTTTCCTCCATGCTATTTCTAACTTTAGCATTCCAGTCTCTAACAACACACATCATGTCACACTTGTATGTTTGTTGATTTCAGATTGAATGTGACCATACGACTTGTCAGTCTCCTCTTCTTCTGCATTAGTGGTTGGAGCATAAACATGAAAAACCATCATATTAAAGGACTGTCCATGAAGTCTAGTTGATATTATTTAGTCACTGTACCCAAATACTGTATTTGCAGTATCCTTCCTGACTATGAAAGCAATGCTGTTCCCTTGTTTTTCATGTCCTGAATAGTAAACAGTGTGATCTTCTGACTGAAAGTGTCAAATTCCAGTCCATTTTAATTTGCTGATGTCTAAGATGTCAATGTGTAGTTGATTCATTTCATCTTTCATGGTGTTGAGTTTTCCCATGTTCATGCTTCTTATATTCCCACTGTGATTCTGTCTTTGCAGCTTTGGATTTTCTTTTCTTTTATAGCAAAATCAACAACTAGACATCCCAAAGACTTTGATCTAATCACATCACAAATACTGTTAGTATTCTGTTCCTCAGCTCTTCCTAGGTTAGCATGTTGAGTGCCATCCTACCTGAGGGACCTCTTACCCAACACTATATCATCAATCATTTTATATTGTCTATCCATGGTTTTCTTGGTAAAATTCAAGAGTAGTTTACTATTTCCTTCTTTAGTGCCATATGAAATAATGCTTTTGCCATCACTACTAAAGTGATCACCCACCTCCAGCATCCTTCAGCTGTAAAAGCTTATCCTATGATAAATGTATCTTTAATGTACCACAATACTGTCTATTCAAACAAAATGTGTTCTATTAAATTTCATAATTTGATATGCTAGCTGGGATATTTAAAGATTCAGAGAAACTGTAATATGTGTAAAAGAGGGCAGTGAGTGTGATCAGATATCTGGAAACTTAAATCTAACAAGGAGAGACTGAGGTAACTGGTATGTTTAGCCCTGAGAAAAGATTATTGGGTGGAAGTGTATGTGAAGGAATATATTGCCAGTTTTCAATTTCATAAGGACATATAGAAGATGGTAAAGATGTGTTCTCAGTTGGCCTAGAATGCAGGATGCAAAGCCTTAGTAAGTCCAGGCTTCCATGGAGGGAAAAGAAATTGGATCCTGGCACTGGTCAGTGTCTATTTGCATGAGGGGGAGGCACCAACTGCCTTGAAAGAGGTGCTGATTTGTCTGTTTCTTAAAAGCCTATCTTTGATACAGCAATTCCAGAGAATTAGTGTTCTCTATAGATATACTCCAGGCGAAAGCAGAAATACAGTAGAAGTCCTGACCTTATGCCTGGAGGATGTCAGGGTCTGGATTGCGAGAAACAGGCTCAGACTCAGCCTAATCTGGACAGAATCTTACCAGTTCAAATATCAGCTTTGGGTACAGATGGAATTGAGCTCCCTAAAAGAGCAAGCCCTCAGTCTTGGAATTCTCCTAGATTCACGGCTCCCCCTAGAAGAACAAGTGGAGGGTATGGCATTTGCCCAGCTTTGGTCAGTGTGCCAACACAATTATGCTTTGAATGAGATGCACTGAGAAGGGTAACTCTTGTCATTGTCACCTCTCTTTTGGATTGTTGTAATTGGATCTAAATGGGATTGTCCTTGAAGACCACCCAGAAAATTAGGCTGTCACAAAATATGGCTACTTGTGTGTTTGTAGGCTAGACCTGATACCATCACATGACACCACTGCTATGAGACTGCATTGTCTACTGGTTTGTTTCTGTGTGTTATTCATGGTGCTGGCTTGGGATCTGGATATCTTCAGGACTGACTATATCTGGTAGAATATGCCCATCCACTGCATAAAAACTGAGTCTGCTGAGGATCCCCACCTATCAGGATGTTCAAATAAAAGGAGCACAGAAACAGGCATTCTCCGTAGGAGCTCCCCTCCTATGAGGCTGTCTTTTTTCTTCTGGAGACTTTCTAAGACTTGGGTACTCTGGGAGGCCCTTGAAGTTTGTTTTTATGGTTCTGAGAGAAATGTAGGGTAATGGATATTGTACTAGAGGATACTCTGTTTTTTTATTATTATTATTATTACTTTTACTGTGTAACATGCTGGCTGGTTAGAATTGGTAATGTTTGAAGCAGTATAACAAATCTTAGTAATTAATAATAAATTTAAGTTCCACTATAATTCATTGAGTGGAGGGTTGGACTCAATGGTTTAAATGACCCCTTCCAACTCTGTGATTCTATGATACTTATTGAAAGGTAGCATCAAGCACTTCTAAACAGCATTAGACTAGAGAAGTTTGGCTTAAAGTGTTCTGTATCAGCTATCCTGCAATAAAACATGGGACCGAATTTTACTGTTGAAAATTAAGTGCATTTGGTTAATTTTTACCCATCCCTGGTGCATTCTTTAGAGAAAAAGCTTCTTCACTGTGTTTTTAACAACAGGAAATATTCTTAATGTAATCATTCAAAAGACTGTCCATCTGACAGATGTGTTTACAAGATATTATGCAACTTCCCATCCTTTTTGTATATGTCTGTGGATTCAGCAGTATTTTAGAGAATATTAATGCCTGGTCTCCATGACAGAGAATTGCTGTAACTTACCACTGAATGCTGACTGACTCAGCTGCCTTTGTGCCTTAAAGTGAATTGCTAATATAGACTTTAAAAAAAAAGCCTTTTCTAAACAGCTTGCTCATCATCAAAACAGCATGCTGAGCCAGCACAGTGTGTGAAGATAGGGCATTCTTGACTTTGGGTGGGGAGCCAGATGATCCTGGAATATTTCACCAGTTTCTGTATTGGATAAAACACAAAGCCATACTCAGACTTATATTTCTCTTAATCAGAGCTGGGCAATATTTTAATAGCTGCTGTCTCCACCTGACATGTTCTGGAAGGGTGGCGGCCTCAGGATGAGATACCATTGCAAAGTAGGCGAGTCTGCATCACATATAGTGAAAATGGAATATTCTCTTTTTTCTTGAATGAATGTTGATTTGTTTTTAAAACTAACTTATGCTTATTATAGAGGTTTTTCTGCAGGTTTCACACAATTCCTACCTCTAAATGAAAGAGGACAATTTAACCACTGATTTTTAATCAGCCTTTTCCTTAATTTAAAATATTTCTAGACAGAAACCTAAAAAACTAAAATCATATATAATAAAACCAATGTTAAAACCAATATGAATCAAAGCAATTCTCCAAAATACTAAAAACCATCTAATTACAGCAGCCGCCAGAATATATTCAGGAAAAATTGAGGTGACTTAATAGGTCTTTATGGCTTTCTTAAAACCTGACAGCAATACAGCTTGACATAATCCACATGGCAAGCATTCCATAAATATGGAGCCATTGTGGCAAAGGTTGCCTGTCTTGTTTTTAAACAATGGAATAACCTCAGACAAGGTTACAGGAGAAAGCCTTTGCTCCTGATCTTAAAGAGTAACCAAGCTGATAAGGTAGAAAGTGTTTCTTCAAGTATTTTGGCCCCAACCCATTTAAACCTTTAAAGGTAAGAAGTAGCACTCTTGAATTGGTATTGGAAATATTCAGCTCATACTCCAGCTAGATATGTGGGCCAGAAAATTTTCTAGGATTAAAATGTTGTACTTCAGGCAAGTTTGGCAGTTTTAAAGTTATATGATGTCTGCTTTTCAGGTAATTTAAAAAAAAATGAAAGACTAAAAGTACACTGTAGTTGCATATCATTTCATTGCCTGTTGTCCAACATTGTTTCCAATATTTGAATAAAAACAATTTTTATCCACAAATCAAAGCTTTTAGTTTTTTATGACTGTATGGTTCAAACATCATAAACCAGGCTAAATTTATTTTTTTCCACATCATATAGTATAGCTTAAATACTTAGGCAGACTGGGGATATTGAGATGAATATGCTAGCTGGATTCATACTTATTTGCATAGGATTTTTTGTGGAAAACACACTTCTCTGGCTCTAACACTTAAGCCATATTCTGTACTAGTGAAAATGTATTACAGTATTTATAGATCACTGAGTCTAAACAGGCAGGTTAGAACACACATAAAATCATAAAACACAAAGCATTAAAATATTTCTCCTGAAAAAGAAACAACAGAGTCTCTAATGTTAGAACAATCCCTCCATTATTCAAACATCAAATGTTCTATGGAAGAGCTGTTTTGACTGCCCTCTGAAACACTATAAGAGAAAGCACTATCTGTATCTCCAGAGGCAAGGTGTTCTACAAAAGAGGATGTATTACATGAAAAATAGTGTGTTCTGTCCTTCCCCACCTATCTCATTTGGGGGCAATTCTCAATAAGCCCCTTGGGGCTGAATACACTGTATGGATTGGTTCTTTCTGAAGCAGGCGGCCCTGTGGATACCTGTTTGCCAAGTCATGAAAGGTTTTATAAGTTTATAAGTGCACACTGAATTATACTCAGAACCTACTGATAGCCAGTGCACAACCAGCAGCATTATTGTAATATGACACTGCAAGACTATCTTCAAAATCAGTCCTGTCTAGAGTCTATTTCAGTAGTCCAGCGTGGTTACTAGTACACAAATAACTGAGGTAAAGGTCACAACTGACATATCAGCATATGCTAATAAAAAGTACACCTCATCACAAGAGATACCCAAGATTTCCCTGTTAGCATAATCATCTGCAGGATCCACTGCTTCTGTCAAAATGACAAAAGCAGCATTGCAGTGCAAGTTCCTCTCCTTTTATACACAGGTATGATGTCATGACCTATACACAAAAGGAGCACAGTTTGCAACACAGCACAATGCTACTTCCATCATTTGCCCTCTCCCCAAACACTGCAGCCAGTTAGTGCAAGGTTACAGTAGAATCTCGTTTAACTGACTTTCGCTTATCCGACATTCCATCTTATCCGACGCCCCCCCCCCAAAAACACAACACGCATAAATCGGCAACGAGAAAAGTATGCCGCTTGTTTGCGAGTGTGAGTGTACTTTCTTGTTGCTCCTGATGGTGGCGCTGCAACGCAAAAGCCGATTGCAACAGGTGTGGCGGATCGGCTTTTTTTTTTTTTTACCACACTCAATCGTTACAATACGTCAATGTGTGTTATCCGACATTTTCGCTTATCCGACGTTCTGCCCGCCCGTTTATGTTGGATAAGCGAGACTCTACTGTACTTGTAAACTTTTGTTTTGAGTAGTTGGCTTCCTTATATCAGTATTTCTGTCATATTTCCATTGCCCTCATCCATCTCAAAATGGTCTCTAGATATGCTTCCATGAGACGTGCAAATTACAATGTGAGATAGAGCAGTACGTTATAAGCATACTGATTATGTTTCAGACAAAATCTCAGGATGATTTTCCAAACTGATTTAATGTAGATGTTGAAAAGGATGGAATCTTGCCTAAGGCAAGTAGTTTGCACTATATTGAAGATTAGACAAATACAATCTCATCAGTGTAATAAGAAGTGAGTGGTTTTGGCAGCAGAGTGCTGCATAAATGTGAGGTGAGCCAAAATAACTTATTAAAAAACTACTGTAGAGAGTAGAGCATTTTGGTAATCTAGGCAAAAGATGATAAGGAAATCTACCAGTGTTTGTTGAAGGAATTTTGGGGAAGTACTGTAAAAGGAGAAGGAACATGATTTGGTTACAGATTGAATATTCCAATACTCTAATTAATACTCTAATTAAGAGTATTGGTCTTATCTAAACACTGCTTCCTTTCATAAAAGGAGGTATACATGCTGCATTCATTAGAGGGGTCTTTTGTTATGTCCTGTCCCCAAGAAATATGAGCTAGGAGTACACATGAGGGAAGGTTAGGGTTAAAGTTACTTTATCCTTTGGGATTTGGATATAACTTCTCTGTTTGTCTTTTGTAGACAATCCCCTCCCCCATTTTCAGCACCTTTTGTCTGATATACTTTACTGTTAGTTGATGTAAATGAAAAAGACCATCAGTTTTAGCTAAGCTCAGACTCTATATACATTGCCTCTAATCATATGCCTGGAGGTCTCTTTTAGTGCCTACTAAAGATATGCATGTTTTGGTGAGTAGCCTTGGGCTTTCTTGAGGAAAGACAAAGTAGAAATGTATTGCAGAAATACTGCATGCCAGACGCTTGCAAACAACTGGCTATAAATATTATACTGACTGCTGCTTGTCTAAACATAAGTTCAAGAAGAGAAACTGTTAAGAAAAATGTAGCCAGAGTAGCTCCAGACTACTCTTTTCTATGCCACGTTGGGTTCACAGAAATCATCAGTGAGGCATTGTTTCTCTGTCAAACTGAGAAGAATCCCTGGTTGATAATTGTCCTTTTAATTAATAGTTTAAATAAGTTATTCTTCGATTGTTGCTATATTGGTAATCTGTGGCTAGTGACATTGAATGAAGAGGCCCTGAACTTTCGAGTTTTATGATTACAGCATTTTTTCCCCAGTGGCAGCTTGATCTTCACATAATGTATCCAAAGTAGGATAATTTGAACCTGGTATTTGTGCTTCAAGTGGGTTGATTTGTTCAATTACCCATTTGTTGATTTCTTGACTGTCCACAATATTCTCAGGAGTCTTCTCCAGGACCAAAGGTCAACGGTGTCAATATTTTTCCTATCCCGCTTCTTCAAAGTCCAACTTTTGCTTCCATAGAGCGTCACAAGGAATACCATTGCTTGCACGATTCTGATCTTTGTGGATATCAACACGTCATGCGCATCTGAATACCTTTTCCAAGACTTTCATGGCTGCTCTGCCAAATGCTAGTCTGTGGCATTTTCTTGATTGCTTGTTCCTTTACTATTGATTTTGTTGTTGTTGTTCAGTCCTTAAGTGGTGTCCAACTCTTTGTGACCCCATGAACCATATTGCGCCAGGCCTTCCTGTCCTTCACTGCTTCCCAGAGTTTGCTCAGTTTCATGTTTGTTGTTTCAGTGATGCTATCTAACCATCTCATCCTCCGCCGTCCCCTTCTCCTTTTGCCTTCAATCTTTCCCAGCATCAGGGTCTTTTCCAAAGAGTCCTCTCTTCTCATTAAGTGGCCAAAGTATCTGAGCTTGAGCATAGAGGCATTGTTTTGGTTATTTGAAGACAGTGTCAGCTATGAAGAAATCATTGGAGAGGCAGAAATGGATAAGTTGGTCTCCTTCATTTTGGTTTCCTAAGCCATACAATCTAACTACTTTTTCCTCTTTAATGTTTCCAAATTTGGCATTCCAGTCTCCAGTGACAAGCAGCCCATCTTGCATATTCTGTTGATTTCAAATTGAACTTGATCATAAAATTCATCAACCTCCTCTTCTGCACTGGTAGTTGGAGCATAAAATTGAATGATCATCATATTAAAGGATTGTCCACAAAGTCTAATTGATCTTATTTGGTCATTGATTGTATTATAGCCAAGTACTGTTCTTGCTATGCCCTTCCTAACTATAAAGGCAACACCTTTCCTTCTTTGATATGATCTTCTGACTGAAAGTGTCCAGTCCTGGTCCATCTCAATTCACTGATGCCTAAGATGTCAATTTGTAGTGATTTCATTTCATCTTTCACTGTGTTGAGTTACCCCGTGTTCATGCTGCTTACATTCCATGTTCCTGCTACAATTCTGTCTTTGCAGCTTCAGATTTTCGTTTTCTATATGGCAACATCAGCAACTAGATGTCTTGAAGGCTTTAATCTAGCCATATCATAAACAGCATTAATACTCCAAAAGTTCCTCAGCTCTTCTGCAGTAGAATGTTGAGTGCCATCAAACCTGAGGGACCCATCATCTGTTACTATATTGCCAGTGATTTTATATTTTATATCCATGTGTTTTTCTTGGTAAAAATACAGCAACAGTTTATCGTTGCCTTCTCCCATGCAGTATGAATTGATGCCATTGCCATTGTCACTAAAGCAGTCATCTGCTTCTAGCATCTTCCTGTATCGCTGCTGCCAAATATAGGTGCCTGCTTGCTTAAGCTGGGCAGCTGGGATGACCTTCGTGCCTTGGATGACCCTACTGGGAATATAAACTCTTGGCATATATTCCTGACATTCTTTGCTCATCCCTCCGAGGAACATTCCACCTTCTGACACAGTGAGGAGCAAAGCAGGACTTGTTGGGGGATCTAGCCATAGTTGCCTTTAAAGAGCTTGGAAAGCTTATTTATGTTTCCCATGTTCTAAATGGGACATGTATTCATTCAGAACATATTGTCTTTCTATTTTTAAAAAGGTTTATTGTGAATTACTTTGCTCCAATTTTACTTATCTAGAATATTCATCAGAGGGGTGTTGGTGGTGTTGATGGTTATAAATCAAATTAAAATAAATATTGTTTCATTAAGTTTTACACAAGAAGAAACCTGCATATTATAGAAAGATTAGCATCAGGAAAAATAGCATTTGGAATAGTGTTCTACTCAGGGTTAGCTTAATACCAACCCTGTTGGTATTTAGAAAAGACATTAAGACCTGGCTATTAATTTAATTTATTCTGGATCTGAACTGTTCTCTGTTGTGTCATCTTATTCGTTGTTGCTTTTCCTGTATAAATGGCTCTGATCATGCTGAATGTCTTTTGAGGGGGAAAGTCTTGCAGTGAAAAAGGATCATGATTAGTATTTCAATATGAGAAGTAATTTATATTTTGTTTAAATTTTATTTTTTATTTTGTTTATATGTATTGAAGCTTTACAGAAAGATAGATAGCAGGAGATTGTCTTAAGTCTTTTCTAACGTGGGTACATATGCTATTAAATTAAAGAATTGTGCTTAGCCTATGCTTAAGTCTTCAGTATTGAAGTGATTCTTTGTTATATTTCCTAGTCTTGCAAACTCCATACAGCCTTATCAGACATGGGCAGTTGGTGCTGTTGGTATGAAAGCACAAGGGAACTCTCTTGTAGAAGGTTAATGGAGTGTAATTATAAAGAAAAATGGACTGTTCACACATTCTATCTCACTATACCTGCTCTGAGAGTGACAAGTACTTGATCTTTTTTAAGCCCTAGTCCAGAGGTTCCACAGTCTATAATTGTGACAGTCAAACTGTCAAACAATTGTTCTATGAGACTTGATAGGTGGACTTGATAGGAAAGTTTTCATTCTGCTATATAGCATTTATTTTTACAATGGTATGTGAAGTAAAGTTCTTATATGTGTTGTTCCATATTATTTTACTTTATTTAATACATTTTCCTTATATGATCAATGTTGGCACTGAAAAGCATTTTGCTCCATCAGATGTCAAGTAAAATCCACACTTCCTCTTCAAAACCGTTGTTATGACAATTCTAGCTGAGAAGAAAGCCATTCATTCTTCTAAGACACTGTGTCCATGACCTTGTAGATTAGATATTAGTGAAAACAATATAGTGGCAATAGTGTCACTCCTCAGGAGCTAAAGTGAAGGTTCCCCCCTCTCCCCAGTGAATACACCTGGATAGAATGTAATACTTAATCATAAGACTAGCAGCCTTTGAGAATCCTTCTCACAAAGCAATTTTTCAAAATAGTATTCCATTACAGACTATTTATTCTCTTTCTTTGCTTTTTCTATAAAGGGTAGATAAATGTTATCCTACTTTTTCTCAGTTTATGAGAAGAGTCTCTTTCACCAAACTCTCTAATTTAGGAATGAGCAATTTATAGGGGGATTAGAGCTGTATTCAGTCTTGTGTAAAGGGCTGAAGGCCTGCATGCAAAAATGGCTGGGTTGACAAGAAGTGGGCAAGGTAGGATAAAAAAAAGATGAATATGATATTGAGTCCTGCAAAATAAAAGATATAAACAAAAACACTAATTAAGTACTCACTGCTGTGAGATGAGCAGTTCTATAAATCATATAAATAAATTCAATACATCTCTGCTATATTCCTTAACTATTGTGCCCAATTACTAGTTTCCTTAGGACAGAATTAATTATTATTATTCAATAATTATAGATCCAATTATTAGCAATAACTTTTCCAGCTTAGTTCTATATTTTATGTATTATACCCCACCACTCTTGACAGCTTATAAGAAAAAACAAAATAAAAAATACATAATACATAATATATAAAAACAAAATGCCTAAAAACACACACACACACACACACACACACAATAGCACAAGTAGCACAATATAGCAAATGAAATGACAAACTTTGGAGCACCTGAAAAGAGGTATTGTGGGGTTATACAAAAGCCGGGGGGGGGGGGGGGACATACAGCTTGGGTTGCCTTTTATATTTCTTCAAAGTCCCAAAATGTGAAAATTTAATATGAAAGATAAGTTGAAGAATAAATTATTTTCAGCCATGTTAAATTGATTGCAGCAAAAAGACATTGTGGCTTATTAATGTCTAATAAATTTGTTATAGCTTAAGGATTCATAGAGTCAGCTACACTCTATCAAATCTACACTCTGTCAAATCTGTGATACTTGTGGACTTCAGTTTTTCTCAATGAAAAGAGCATTTCCATCAGATGCTGAACTCTGAGCTGAGGAATTTTTTGAAGGCAGAAGGTGTTAAAAAGTACATTGGCTCTAGAGCACTCTCAGTATCCTGAAATTTCTTTGCTTTCTTGACTTTTCCGGAGCTTTATATCACTCTGAATTTTTAGGCTATATTTTTTGTTTAAATGTTAATCATTGTACCCTTAGTTTTGCTTAATCAAAATTAACCTTGTTCATGAGTCTTTGTAGAATTTTATAACTAATTACAGGCAGACTTTTTTTTTTTCTTTTTAAGAGAACCTAATCATTTCATTTTCTACTCCCATCTTTCTGTGACCTTTTATTATTTTGGTTTTATGTGGAATTACTTCAGCTTTCTTGGCAGAAGTGACCATAATTGCAAACAGTACTTCAGATCTCACCAGAATATGCTTATGTGTTGGTTTAATTTTTTTTCTTCCTTACTGGAAATTTTGTTTCTCAGGTAGGATAAGTCAGATTAAATAATTATTATGCAGGTTAAAGACTTTGTCTAACTAATGAAGTGCAGATTTAGCAAAATAACAAATAACATTAAACAGCTAAATCTTTTTTATGTTGCTATTCAGAACAAGGTGCTAATAACTGTTAAAACACAACAAAAATGTTTAGAAACCAATTTGGAATAATTTCACATGAAAATGTAACTATGCCCAAATAAATGGAGGATCTGGATACCACATCTGTTAAAGCTTATAGATAAAGATATCAGGATAAGAATTTCATAAGTCATTGAAGATTTATATAGGGACATAGCAATCCAAGTTTGCTATTGTTTGTTTGTTTATTTACAGGTAGCCCCCAGGTTAAGAATGTCCAGGTTACAGATGACCCATAGTTAAGAACAGAGCCTATTGTAGCAAAACTTGAGTTAAATGCACAATGATTTGAGTTAATACACAATGGTTCGAGTTCATTACACAATACTATTTATACAGTATTATATAATAATACTGTTCCAGCTTATATACACATTTAACTTAAGGATAGACCTTGGGAATGGAACTCGTTCTTAAATTGGGGATTTCCTGTATTTAATATATTTATATGGCCAACCATCTCATATTCATGGCTCTGGGTGGCTAACAGTCAAATGCTTTAGTAGTGAGAGATTACATTAATTTGTATGGTTAATTTATAGAATTATTCACAATTAAAAAGCTAATCTATTTTAATTGTTAAGCATTTCTAATCTTTCACTTTGTAATGTTTTAAACTAGGCCAGTATTATTCTAGTATTTATAACATGTGAGACCTGAGACTGGAAAATTTATTATTAGCCATCTTCTGATCCTAAAGCACCCAAAACAGATTACATAAAAAGATAGAACACAATTAAGAACAATAATTATAATTACTAAAACACACTTTTAAAACAATATAGCATAAAAGCAGCAATTACAGATAGAAGGACATCCAACAAGTTTATATGATGTTGCTTTACATGAAATAATATCAATAGTCTAATCGGTTTAGTTCTGGTTGGATTAATTGGCAGTGATTGTTCAAGGGTTCTCTGTCACCTACTCCCTGAGAACCTACTAATTAGAGAAGCCAAGATTGAACCTCAGGTCATCTTTGTTTAAGCAATGTATTCTAATAATTGTATAACATCCCTCCCAGTTCAGGTCTAACCTGAGGCTTGAATTGTTGATGTTACCATCATTTTTAAAAGGAGATCTTATCAGTCTTGCCCAGGAGTTCATTCTAGTATACCTTAAGCAGAGAGAATAAAGGCAACCCTCCTCCCACTGCCATTTATCTCCAGTATTCAGAGATGCATTGTCTGTAAAAAGTTAGCTGTCAAAGCTGTTATCACCAAAGATGGAACTGACAGCAAAGGGTTAACTCCAGTACTTCTAGCTAGGAGGCAGGACTTATAACCTCTTCCTGTCCTATGGAGGAAATCCCTCCCTTCAGTTTTTCATTGTGCCTTCTAAGAAGAAGCAGTGGTTTTCCTGACAGTTCCATCTTGGGGGCCAAAAAAAAAAAAAAAAAAAGAACAGTGTGAAATTGGAGACAAAGGATGGGGGGAAAAAAGAGGAGCATGCAGTGTACTCCAAACAACTGCACACCAGCTATTCAGTGCACCAAGCAGCCAAAGATGAAGAGACCAGAGAAAGGAGTAGTTTCAGAGCCAACCAGATTGGCCAGCCATCAGGATTGGATCAGACTACAAAGTGATGGCCTCCAGAGGTGGCAGAGCAAAGTGGAGGAGCTAAGTGACAGCATGGCAACAAGCCAGCCTGGAACATGGTAGGAATGAAGACCATTCAGTATAGTACCTTTTCCCCAATAGGTTGAACGAACACCAACAAACTGTTCATAGTCTACTGGAGTGGGCAGCTATATTCAATCTAAATAACAACCACCACCACCTCTGGTACCCAGACTACATGTTGGACAGCACCATTATTGGCACTTCTCTGATGACTGGACTCATAGAAACTGCAAAAGGCAGCATAGTATCCAACTTCTCCAAGCTGAAACAAGGAAAAAAAAAGTCAGATCAACTGGTACATCAATAGAATGGCAGTGGGAGAATTGATGTGGTAGCATGTCAAGGGGGAGGCATGTTCCAGGCTAGTGAGAGCCAGTATTGCAGTTCAGAGCATAGAGGAAGGAGAGGCCTTGTTTGGGCTCTGTTTATCTGGAATTCCTCTCAGAATATAAATTAATCTGCGAATATTTATTTTGAGAGCATTCACCTTTCCCCAAAGGGTAAGGTTTAATCACTTCCCTCTATCCATATCTGAAGAAACCTCTATATATTTTATTTATATTACATGTTACTGAGTTATACCTTTTGGTATGCACATTTACCTAAATATTTAATGGATTTGGTACAAATACAGAATTGATATTCCTTAAATTGGATGGGTAACCAAATTTTCACCTATTGGCATCAACTCCAATTTGGACCAGTTAATAGAATAACCTGCTATTTTACTAAAGGCATCTATCATTCGCATCAACAGTGGAACAGTGTGAGGTTTAGAAATAAACAGAAGAATGTCATCTGCAAATAAAACCAGTTTATGTTCAACTGAATTATGTACTATTCCGTAAATCTCCCCATGTTGTCTAATAGCACAAGCCAAGGGTTCCATGCAAATATCAAAAAGCAAGGGTGAAAGTGGACATCCTTGTCTAGTTCCTCTACATAATGGGAAAGTAGCAGAAAACATACCATTAACCTTTACTTTAGATGTGGGCGACTCATATAATATCTTGATCCATTTTATGAATTCCAGAGGAAATCCAAATCTATTTAGTATAGCAGACATGCACTGTTTATGTATTTTGTCAAAGGCTCTTTCAGCATCTAATGATAAAATTACAAATTGATCTTTACTTTTATTCAAGTCTATTAGATCTACAACTAACTTAATGTTGTCTGCTCCTTGCCTAGTTTTTATAAAGCCTGTTTGGTCATTTTTAATAACAACATGACTTGCTGTAATCTATTTGCTAACACTGCTGTTAAAATCTTTGTATCAGCATTAACCAATGAGTTTGGACAATAACTAGCACACTGATCTCTACCTGGTTTTGGTATAATTGTAATATAAGCCTGATTAAATGCCAGTGATAAAATTCCCTTATCTTCATACACTTGACAAAGTTTTGGTACCAAAGATCTATACATGTTTTATATCACTCAGTAGGGAATCCATCTAATCCTGGTGTTTTACCACTTGCCATTTTTAAGATTATTTGTTTAATCTCTACCTCAGATAGTGGAGCGAATAGAAGTTGCCTTTATGTATCATCTAAATGTGGTAGGTTAACCTTATTTAAAAAGGCCTCTATATATTCATTCAATACATTCTCTGGTTTACTATTTAATTCTGAATAAAATTTTTAAAATTGACAATTTATATCCATTGAAGTGTTATACATTCCTTCTCTTTCACCTCTGACAATTGAAATCATTGCCCTATCTTTCTTTTGCTTTAAGCGATTAGCCAAGATCTTACTGGGTCTTTCACTGTTCTCCCAGTATCTTGTTGTAAACATGTTAGCATAAATTCTGTCTGCTGTAGTAGTTAATTCATATTTCTTTTTCTGTATTTCTCTGTACAAAACTATAGATGGACATATAATCATCTGTGCCCACAAATGTTCAGTTCATCTTTCAAATTATTTTCCCTTTTATTTTTAATCTTATTTTTGTATGATGCATAGGCAATAATTCTACCTTGAATGTAAGCTTTATATGCTTCGCATTCAAAAATTTGGACACTTGATGTTTCTGAATTCAAATCAAAATATTGTGAGGTCTCTACCCACATTTGTTGTACAAATTCTTTATCATTCAATAGAGAAACACTGAAATACTAATTTCTCAATACCTCAACTGGTTTCTGAAAAACACATTTCAAGGTGATTGCACTATGATCAGATAGATAACAAACATCAATATTACATTCTTGAATTTGGCAATATGAGGTCAATGATATTAAAAAAATAATCAAGCCTAAAAAAAATTCTGCTGCACATTTGAATAAAATGTTTATTCTCTTTTAGTTGGATACATCAAATGCCAGGGATCTATTACATTCAATTCTTCCATATAAGTCTTAATTGTTTCCCTCACTAATAACTCTTTTTTCCATGCCCGGTGTATTTCTATCAAGCTCAAGATTTGCTATTTCATTGAAATCTCCTCCTATTAACACTTCATCATAAATACATGCATTCAAGTGTTGAAAACATTCATAAAACATAATAAGAGCATCTAAATTTGGTCCATAAACATTAACCATAGCTATTGTAGTCTCTGCTATTTTAGCACATAAAAGTAAATAACGCCCATTTGCATCAGTGATAGCTTATACATCAATTGGGAATCCTTTTTGAACCAAAATGGCCATACCTTTAGCTTTTGTTGAAGTATCTGAGGTAAACCTGTCCCCCCGCCCACCCCCCATCCTTCATTTGTAGAAATTTATCCTGTTCCACTAAAAGAGTCTGTGGACAGCAGGAAACATTACAGCCAAAAACAGATGCTGGATCTGGACCACTGAAATCTCTCTGGAGAAAGGAGAGATCTTGAGATCACTCATACATACTCCGGACAGCTGTTTTCTGTCAGTAGATAGCAGAAACCAATATTTTTTTGAATGGCTTGCAAACTGGTGGAAGTTGCAGGATTCCACTGAGCTCATAGTCGTTAATGTAGTCTTCATAGGACTCAGAGTTTGACCAAACCTCACTTCTTAATCACTTTGGATTTTGTCAGGTTCAGCCCAAAGAACTCCACGAGACAGTACAGATATAGTTCTATAGCATTTATTAGCTTCCACCTACAAGACAGAATCTCGCCAAACTGAATCTAAACTTCCCAAGCCAGCAAGCAAACACTGTGAATTCCTTAGGGTGGTGCCAGTCTCATCCTCTTCACCTTCCCACGCTCATTCTGGGTGCTAAGGAAATGCTTATCTCCCCGAGCGTGGCCTTCACCAAACTATTCCATCACAGATTTTACTTTTCTTTTCCTACTGATTTTTAAAGATTGAGAACCTTCAGAACCACAAGTTGGATTGTATTCACTGGGTAGGTTTTTCTTCAGTCCTTTAAGAAAGATGTTTTATGTATGAGTTTAAGGTTTGGAAAACATTTTCTTTTCTAGAATATACAGCAAAAGGGGGATTACAGTGTTGATTTTAGAAAGTTTTAAATGGATTAAGTGCTCAGATGGACTTGAATTAAAACTTTGAAATGGACTATAAGAATCCTGCCCCTGGGAAACTTTTTATGTTTACATTTGGAAAAAGAATAACTGATAAGAAGACTTTGAAAGTTGGCCACTAGAGAGAACCAGAAGGAAACAAGTACATCAGGTATTCTCTAAGAGAGATCTATGACTACTGGGCTCAGAAAATAATTTTAAAGTTATCTGCTATGATAGAAAAACTAGATAGTTTTATCAAAGAGGACCAAGTTCCATTGATTAAAGCTGAAATAGATTTGAATGTTGATTTAAAAATGACAGCTTATAAGAAAGTGATGGAAAAAGATGAAACAGTGGATACACAAAAAGATGAAATACTGGATATACAATTAAAATTGCCTGATGACTTAACAATTAAAAAAGGCTTACAGATGTTAAACCAGAAGAGTGATGTGGATAACCTTTTTACACTGGATATACCAAAGGGACTTGGTGAAGTTGTTAATGATTTCATGAGAAGAGATAGCATATCAATAGTGATGTTGATAACATTTTTATATTGGACTTACAAAAGGGTCTTGTTAAAGGTGCCAATGACTTTGGGAGAAGAGACAAAGATAGCATGATAAGAAAGCAGATTTCTTTTTCTTTCTTTCTTTCTTTCTTTCTTTCTTTCTTTCTTTCTTTCTTTCTTTCTTTCTTTCTTTCTTTCTTTCTTTCTTTCTTTCTTTCTTTTAGTTATATCTTACATAAAAGTGATGTTAGGATGTTGTTTGAGGGGACTGAACATTGTTGGAAGAAAGGAGAAAGAATACAAAATTGGCTTATTTGATTAAGGTTAAAATAAAAGGGTGACTATCTTTGTTAATTCTTAATTCCTTTATGCTGATTAGGACTGCACAACGATATTTTAAAGATTTTGTTTATTTGAAGAGATGAGATAGAGGGGATTTGTTTAAATAGAAAATGAGATAAGAATGTAACAGGAAGGATTCAAAGTGGGTTTATTAGATATAGTTTGTAATAATTATGTTATTTCTGATTACCCTTAATGACTTTTGCAGATTAAGATGGGTGATGTGGTTTTAAAGATTTGATTATAGAGAATGTGGTGAGATATTGGATGAAGAGAGGGTTGGTGTTCTCTTAAGAGATGGTAATAAGTTGTTAAGGTTGATTATACTTGCCGGGAATGAAGGGGGAGGTTTCTTCTATTTCTTTTCTTTTTTCTTCTTTTTCTGTACTTTTTAATTTTTATTATTATATATTTTATTCTATGTAGATTGTATTAGTTTTATCTGTATAATATTTAATAAAAATTATTATTAAAAAATAAAATATATTTTTCTCATCCTCTCTCTACTCAGTCTCTTCCTTACTCTAACATGGGAGAGGAAAAAGGAGAGGAGGGCAAAACATCTGAAAGTTATGAAAAATTAAGAAAGGGGGTAGGTAATATCCTGGAAGCATTAGAATCAGAGGGAAAGACTAAAAGAGAGAAGAAGAGGTTGCAACCTAATGTTTGGGATCCTAAATAATGTGGAGGAATCCCTGTATCATATGGAGAAACAAAGGAGTTAAAAGAAATAGCTGAAACCCATTGTTCATGGAGCTTGGATGAGGAAGAAGGCCAAGTTTCAGATTATGACATTATATAAATTTCACATTCCCATAGTGATTGTTCAGTGTTGACTTATTCCCAATCTATAAGACTGACACAGTCATACTAAAGAACTGTGAAAGTGTTCTCAGGACAGAGGTATCCATTACATCATTTTTTGGCTTCAGGGCCATGAAGACAGGACAACAAGTCTGTTGAAATATGGAAAAGGCAGGAAGTAGCAGTAACAATAAGTTAAAACTTTCATGGGTATAAGAAAAAAACTATACCTTTATGCAGACAGAGGCAATCAACTGTTCAATATGGCTTCAGGCTAGTTTGCAATAAAGATTCTTACTAAGATGTCAGTGTTGAGTATCTAAAATACTTCTACAAAGTTGAAGCCTAGTGGCCTCATTAAACCATTTAAAGTTGGCTTGGAAGTTTATAGCTGAGTCTTACTCTCAGGCAGCCTGAGAGCTTGATTGCCTCTCATTATGAACCACTTTAATTGGATGAGAACCTTTGCTTGCAGATCTAGGATTAGCACAATGGCTACTCACTCTCTGGTGACACCACTGACCATCGGTCAAGTAGACAGTGTTTTGAATGTATTTGTCTACTTATGTATTTATTCCATTTATGTAGCATTGCAATTTGATACTTTAACAGTTATGAGAATCAGATGACTACATACCATATTATATAACATGTACTTTTTTCCCTAAAATTTGAGGCTGAAATCCTAGCTGCGTGTTATATGTTGATGTATAAGCCCCTGTATAATCCTTACAGCTTCTCACCTCAAGCGTCAGAGCTGGAAGAGCGGAGCCTTCATTTGAGCCAGGGCTATAACCGGGGCTGCAACCGCACGCTTCCCACCTCCTCCGATTGATGGCACTTAAACCGTGCCTCCTCTGTTTGCAGTCTTTAGTAACATCACCCAAATGGTCCGGCACTCAGTGTGTCAGAGCAAAGTGCCAGAGCTTTGCTCTGACTCATTACTATGCGCCGGAAGATTGCAAAGAGGAGGGAAGCTCATGGTACTTTAGTGACATCATGTGCACGTGCCATCATTCAGTGTGTCAGAGCAAAGCTTTGGCCAGACTGACAGATTTTGTGCTAAAGATTTCACGGGCACAGCTCTGGCATCAGTACCCTGAACAAGGACCCAGCAAGATCAAAGCGCTCCGTCCTCCTTGTATGCTCCGTCGCAGGTCTCAAAGGGGTGGCTTGGCTGCTTGAGCTCCGCCCCTGGAAGAGCAGCTGCTCAGAAGGCTCTGGGCCCCCTCGGGAGGTCTCGGCGAGCAGAAGGCCTCTTAGCCCACACCTGCAGCTGGTCCTCAGAGTTGCCACCTCCTGCGGCCGGCAGGGGTCTGGGTGGTCGGGCTCGCGGCCAGCTGCATCCACCCACCAACCTGCCTTCCCTCTGTCCCAAATCCAGTCACTCTGCCTGCCGGCTGTCCAAAAGAAACAGCTCTAGGCAAGACCCAAGGCTCGTGGATCACAGCTGTATGGCAGAGGGGCTGCCAGGCTCCTCCTGGCTCCACCCAGGGGCCACAGGGCGCCCTTCCTACTGGGCCCTGGCTCCAGAGGCTGCGCAGCAGCTTTCATAGCCACGAGCCCCCCCTTGCTGGCCAGGGACACCTCCAGCTTTGTGGGCCCAACCTGGTGCTGCAGCGGCTCAGAAAGGGCTCACTCGCTTCCGAGGGATGCGCTGCCCGGGACAGGATGGGGCCAGCTCTGCTGAGGCCCTTTGGGGAGGCACTTTGCTGTGAATCACTGACTGCCAGTGCGCATGGGTGATGTCACTAAAGTACTACGAGCTTCCCTCCTCTCTTTGCAGCGTTGTGGCGGATAGTAATGAGTCAGAGCAAAGCTCCGGTGCTTTGCTCTGACACAATGAGTGCTGGACTGTGCGGGTGATGTTACTAAAGACTGCAAATAGAGGAGGCATACCCTAATGATAAATTACCGTACCCCCCCCCCCCAATCCACTCGGACCACCAGGGATGTTTAACCCCTCTGGCTCCACCAGAGATCTTACCTGCCTGCCTGCTGTAGACAGGTAAGCAGGAAGGGAGGGAATAAGTACCAGATTACCATTACCACACACTACACACAGCTAACAAACACTAATGGCACACACGCACGACACACAGCCAGCTTACAACATACAGGTTGCATAACATACAGAGTAAATTTCCACACCCCTGATGGTACCTTTTTTAAATTTAAACTTAGGTAAAAAGAATACTGCTGCAGAGTGCGATGCATCCAGGCGTCGCCAACATTTTTTTTAGTCTTATCACTTTCATACGTGCAAAGTGCCCTCGGTTAAACAACTTGTGCCTATATTCACTACTTGTTTCAGTTTGAAACAGCAGCAGTGTTGTCTGATTTTGAAGATAGCAGTGAAGACGAAGAGTTTCATGGTTTCCAAGATAGCAGTGATTCTGATTAACATTTTTGTAAGAACTTACAATATCTAAGTTTTTTATTCAAAGAGGTGCTTTTTCTTTCACATTACGTATTTACCTTATAAGTGGTGTAAATATTAATAAACAAAAAGTTCAGAGCTCCCTTTATTTTGCTTCCAAGTCATTTATTTTAAATTTAAATTTTTTTACTCAAACTTCCTTATTAAAATTAAGGTGCGTGTTATATGCCTGTGCGTGTTATACACTGATAAACATGGTATATGGCCCATCTAACTCAGACCAACAGCAGTTGGACTAAATTAACAACCAACAGAGGTAGTCTTCCCCCCGTCCCCACCAGTGGGAGCCCAGAGCAGCTGCAGCAACATTTCCAGAGCAGTTGTAACAGCCAGTGCTTCATCCATCTGATGCTGAATGTGCCTACTTCCCTGCCAGATAGGTAGAAAGCAAAGGCTTAGTCTTCCTCATTCAATATGAATTCACTGAATTTCAACTGCACAAGAAAAGTAATGCCAACACACACAACCTACCTATGTTTTATGGTTGTATACTGCTAAGACAAATGTACATGTTCTGAAACATCACTAAAATATCATAGTTGCTAGAAGAAGTCCCAGACACTCCAGATCTAGTTTGTCTGGGGAAAAAAAGACAGTCCTGATTACAAGACTGGGACAACCAGAAATTAAATAGAGCTCAGACCTGCAGAGCTGCACACAGATGTTTCAGTTACTTTATGAATCCAGACTGGCACTAGAATGCATCTGCAGTTTTAATAGATATTTGTGCTTTTAATAGTACAGAATATATGTAAGGGTAGTCCTTGATTTATGACCACAATTGGGGTCAGAACTTCTGTTGCTAAGTGATGCGGTCATTGAGTCACACCTGATTTTACAACCTTTTTTGCCCTGGTCGTTAAGTGAATCGTGCAGTTGTTTAGTGAATTGACTTTGCTTATCAGAAGCCCCCCGGGAAGGTTGCGAATGGTGATCATGTGACCCCAGAACACACAACCGTTGTAAATACATGCCAGTTGCCAAGCATCCAAATTTTGATCACATGACTATGGGGATGCTGCGATGGTTCTAAGTGTGAAGACTGGTCATAAGTCACTTTTTTCAGTGCTGTCATAACTTCAGTCATTAAACAAATGGTCGTAAGTAGCTTGTAGGTCAGGATTGAACTGTTGGGTTCTTAGTGTCTTCTGAGCTTGGTTGTTTTCCTGCAGATGTTTCATTACCAGACTATGTAACAAAATTAACATCCAAAAACCCAACAGATATTTGTACAACAGGTTATTTCATTGAATCATCCATTGTGTGCAAATATTTTATTTATTTTATTTTTATTTATTTTCAGACTTGTATGCCGCCCATCTCCCCCAACGGGTGACTCTGGGCGGCTCACAATAATAAAAAAGAAGAAAAAACACAATCCCTCCAAACATGGCTAAAATCTATAAATAATTAAAACATATATATTAAAAATGCCTTAAAAACCTCCTATGATTTTTAGCCCTAAAAAACTTATAAGATGCTGGGGGGGGGGACAAACCCATCACCCCACCAGCCATCTCCACAGGTGCGGACCCCACTCCAGCCCCCGGGCCTTCTGGCAGAGCCAGGATTTGATCCCTTTCCTGAAGGCCATGAGGGAGGGGGCACACCGTACCTTAGGAGGCAGGATGTTCCATAGGGTGGGTGCTACAGCAGAAAAGTCTCTCTGCCTAGACCCCACCAATCGAAATTCCTTGACTGGTGGGGTCTGCAACCTGCCCCTTCTGCTGGACCAAGTGGGGCGGGCTGAAATGACCGGGGTGATGCGGTTCCTCAGATAACCTGGTCCTGTGCCATGAAGGGCTTTAAAGGTGATGACCAACACGTTGAATTGGACCCGGAAACGAACTGGTAACCGATGCAGCTCACGCAACAGCGGTGTTATACGTGCCCTCCTAGGGGCATTAAGAACTGTCCGTGCCACCGTATTCTGCACCAGTTGTAGCTTCCGGATACTCTTCAAGGGTAGCCCCACATAGAGCACATTACAGTAGTCCAACCCGGAGGTGACCAGGGCATGAGTGACTCTGCAGAGGTCCTCCTGATCCAGGAAGGGGCGTAACTGCCGCACAACACGAAGTCGTGCAAAGGCCCTCCTAGCCACGACTGCCACCTGCTCTTCGAGCAGGAGTCGTGAGTCCAGGAGAACCCCCAGGGTCTGTCTGGGGTAGTGCAACTCCAGCAAGAACCAAAGATGACAAGCTCCTAGATCTTGAGGCTCCCCGTATCCACAGCCACTCCATCTTACCAGGGTTCAGCTGAAGCCTGTTGTCCCCCATCCAGGCCCCCACAGCCTCCAGGCACCACGAGCAGGCAGTCACAGTGTCACTTAAGGCACCTGGGATGGAGATGTATAATTGGGTATCATCAGCATACTGATGATACCTCACCCCATGGTGCCGGATGATCTCACCCAGCGGTTTCATGTAGATATTAAATAGGAGCGGTGAAAGCACTGACCCCTGTGGCACCCCACAAAGTAGGGGCCGGGGGCTGGACGTCTCGCTCCCTATCAACACCGATTGGGTTCGGCCTTGGAGAAAGGAGCTGAAGCGGCACAACATTGTGCCACCCAGCCCCAACTCCTGCAGCCGACCCAAAAGGATACCATGGTCGATGGTATCGAAAGCCGCTGAGAGGTCAAGAAGAGCAAGGATGGATGCACTCCCCCCATCCCGCTCTCGCCAGAGATCATGTAAAAGTGCGACCAATGCTGTTTCTGTCCCATAACTGGGCCTGAATCCTGACTGATAGGGGTCCAGATGATCCGTTTCCTCTAGGATCCTCTGAAGCTGCCATGCGACCACCTTTTCTACCACCTTCCCTAAAAAGGGGAGGTGGGAGACTGGACGAAAATTGTCTAGGGGGGTGAGGTCTAGCAACAGTTTCTTGAGGAGTGGGCGGACCAAAGCCTCTTTGAAAGGCTTTGGAAACACCCCTTCCTGCAAGGATGTATTAACCACCAACAGAACCCACCCTAAAGTCACCTCCTTGGCACCTTTAACTAACCAGAAGGGACAAGGATCTAAACGACAGGTGGTCGCACTGACAGCCCTGAGGACCCTGTCCACTTCCTCAGGGGCAACAGGATCAAACCGTTCCCAGATAACTGGGCAAGAACACTCCCTGGGCAACTCCCCTGGACCTACTCCACACTTGGCTTCCAACTGAGAACGGATCTGAGTGATTTTATCCATCAGGTGTTCAGCAAATTCCTCTGCACGACCCTGCAAGTAGTCCTCCACCCCCCCTTTTCCCAGGAAGGCCCGGGTGACCCTAAACAGGGCTGCAGGGTGACACTCTGAGGATGCAATAAGAGCGGAGAAATGTTGACGTTTCGCTGCCCTTACCGCCACTAGGTAGGCCTTAATAGCAGCTCTAACCCGTGTTCGGTCTGATTCGTCCCCAGTTTTCTGCCAGCGGCGCTCTAGACGTCTCTTAGCCCTTTTCAGCTCCCTCAACTCCTCCATGAACCACGGGGAGCGCCGGGGGTGATGGGCCAAGAGAGGACGCACAGGCGCGATCCTGTCCAAGGCCCCAGCCTCCTCCTTGTTCCAGGCTGCGGCCAGAGCCTCCGCTGGGCCGTGCAGCAGGGCCTCAGGAGAACCCCCAGCTCCCTTTGGAACCCGTGCGGGTCCATCAGTCGCCGGGGGCGGACCGTTCGAATAAGTCCCACCTCCCTGCGGAGGGGGGCAGCATAGGAGAATCCCGCCGCCACCAGGGAGTGATCTGACCATGACAGGGGGGATAATATAAAATCCCCCACCAGATCATGCTGCCACTGCTCTGACAAGAAAACTATGTCTGGGGTGTGACCAGTGTCCCGGGTCGGGCCATCGATGACCTGGGATAGGCCCATGGCTGCCGTGGTAGCCATGAACTCCAGAGCCGCCTCCGAGGCCAATCCCAGGGACGGCAGATTAAAGTCCCCCAAGACCATAAGTCTGGGGAACTCCACTGCCAAACCCGAGATGGCCTCCAGCAGCTCAGGCAGGGAGGCTGCTATGCAGCAGGGAGGCTGGTACACTAGCAGCACTCCCAACTGATCCAGTGTGCCCAACCTCACAAACAGAGTCTTGCATCCAGCCACTTGTGGAGCAGGGCCCCTGAAGGCCAATATGGATTCTCTGATGACTACTGCCACTCCCCCTCCCCTGCCCTGGGGTCTCTGCTGGTGCCACACCCTAAGCCCGGCTGGACACAATTCCGAGAGGGCTATTCCCCCCTCTGGTGCCAGCCAGGTCTCGGTGATGCACGCCAGGTCAGCCTCCTCCTCCCCAATAAGATTGTGAATAAGGGGGGCCTTATTATTGACTGACCTGGCATTCAGCAGGAACAGTTGAAAGCCCGGGCCTCTGTAGGCCTGCTGACCAGGGTCTGGGCTTGAGCTCTGATGGCTAGAACACGCCACTGGTATAACGCATCAGGGGTGTCTTCCCCTGAGACGGCCTACCCTCTGGCTCCCGCCATCCTGCCCCATGCCCATCACCACCTGAATGCCCGCCCTAAATCGCCCGAGGTCCTCCTCCCCCCCCTCCAGGCCTCCCACTTAAGGGGCTCGCCATACCACTCACCACCCAAGGGAGAGGAGACAAAAAAGGAATGGGGCACCATGCCCCCGTGGCACTTCAGCTGGCTGCTCTCAGTGCCAACAGGGGCTCAACATCCCCAAATTCCCTACCAAACACTCACCCTCTCTCCACCGACTTCTCTCACTGGCTGGGGAGAGAAGGGGCCCACTCACTCCTACCCTCTACCCATCTCCCACCCAGGCAGAGAGTAGCGCATTCACCTCCCCCAACCACACCATCCACTCTCATACGCCCACCTGCTCAAGTCCCCCAGCGTCTTCTCTAGGGGGAGGGGGTGACCATTGCCACATAGGGGCTCATCTCCCAACCCCTAAGGTCTCAAAGTCACTGTGGGCCGCCAGGCTCTGGCCTCCGATCTGCTGGCCTCCAATCTGCAAATATGATCTTCCTTTCAACTATATATCCTTCCCTTTCATAGAGTCCATTATGGGCTAGTTTTCTACATTGAGTCCCGTCACAGATCACAGAAAGTGAACCTCTACAATTCACTATTGGCAACCATCAGGAGCTTCTGCAACATTTCTTAGCCTTTTCATTACACTTTCCAGGAGAGTATGGGAGAGTGCTGGGTACAAACGTACAATTGTTAGAGCTATGACAGCATCACCTTTGATTTCCCAGAATGTAAGACTCACAATATACAAAGAGTTAGACATACGTTACCCACTGTTTCACAAGAAGTAATTGTTTTCCTAATGTTTTAATTATAAAGATGTATATGGAAAGAAGCACAGACTCTACTTTCAGATCAGGTTTAATTAGGTTCCTCTGTTAACCTAATTCTTGGAGCCCAGATTCTAGTGATGTGCCTGACCCAGTGTCAACTGTAGAGTTGTCCTTCCCAAAGAAGTTTATCGATGAGAACTTACAGAATGACTTTGTCTCTCCTCCCCCCTTAGTGTACCCACCATTTTTGTCAAAAAAAAAGAAAGAAAAAAGAAGTGTCTTTATGGGTAATCTATAGCTACTGGCATCTGAACTCCTTAATCTTTAAGGAATTTCCAGTCCTTATAATTTACAAACTCTTGGAACAGTTACTGAGATTTACCACTTTACAAATCACATTGTCCATGGTTTTCTGGACCAGTTATTGATAATTTATTTAGACACTGTTTATTTAGACAACTGATTTACTATGAGGATCTTGCTTTCCATGACAACCAAGTTCTACGAGTTTCTTCAATGCTGTTGTGACAATGGTCTTTATGTTAATCTAGAGGAATGCACCTTTAACATGTTTGCATTTCCATTCAAGAAATTTGGATGGGTCCCACTAAGGTGCAGTCTATTTTGTCTTCGGAGCTCCTCCCACCTCCATTTGCATTATCATACAGCATTTCTTGGGCTTTGCCAATTTTTATTGTAAATTTATTCCAAATATTACTTTGTTGGCAGAACCACTAACTTTTCTTAACAAGAAGGCAGTTTCCTTTCAGTGGGATCCCAAAAATCTACAAGAGGCATTTAGTTCTCAGCTATGTAGATTTTCCCGATCCCTTTTTAATACAGGCTGATATGTCTGGTTTTAACTTGAAAGCTGTGCTTCTGTAATCCCCTCCAGAGTTTTCAAGCAAACACCTCCTCTGCACATTCTTTTCTTGGCAGCTATTACCAGCCAAATGAAATTATATTTTTAACAGGGAGCTCCTGGCCATTAAAGAATCCTTTCAGCATTGATGCCCTCTCCTGGAGGGTATGCACTACCTCATAGAGGTTTGAACAGACCGCAAGAACTGGAATGTCTACAGACTTTTCCTAAGTTTATTCAGTGCCAGGTCAGATGGGCACTTTTTTTGTTTTTACCTTCAAATCGTTTATATTCTTGGCATGCAGAACAAGCAGGCTGATAATTTATTGTGTAAGCCAGAATCATTCTTGTCTTATGATCCTCCCCCAGCCTCCATTCTGTGCGCAGGAAACTTTGAAACTCCTCTAATACCTTACTTGTCTTGTGAAACACTTGGAACTGGGATGGAGGCTCTTTCCTTAACACATTGCATCTGTACTAGTAAGAGTAGGACTTTTACAAGCAAGGTGCATGATTATTTTAGGGGGTGGGACAGGGGACTTTAACTTCTTCCACCCTCTTTTCCTTTGAGCAGGTGAAGATGTATCATAGTGGCTGATTATGCAGTCTCTCTTCCTTATGGACTGAGGTCTTACAACTCTGTTGTGATAACTGGCTAGCTGGGCATTTAAAAGTATTCATATTATCTGGGACTTTTAGTGGTCTTGTGGTAGAAAAAATGTCAAGAATTAAGTTTCTTTATGCCACATTATCTGTGGTACTAAGCTTCAGTCCAGCAAAGCTCCTGTTCTCTTGCCATTTCTCCCACCCTGCAACGAACTTAGAATAAAATTTCCTTGAATTTTATAACCCACCTATCATGTGTCAAGGGGCTTGAAGCCATTTTGGTGATAGTTCATATTTTCTCTAAGATCACCACTTCATTCCTTGCTGTTGCCTCCCCTCAGCCTCTAAGATAGCTTGTTTGTTCATTTAACTTTTCCGGAAGCACAGTTTGCCGTGACATGTCATTTTTAAAAGGGTCCCACAATCCATGGCACAATTTGGAGAACTCTGTTTCAACTACTGCACATGAATCTTTACTTGTCCTCTGCTTATCATCCAGAGCTGGTTGGGGAAACAGAGAGAACAAATGCCACGTTAGAACACTGCCTTCACTTCTGTATTAATACCTGCAGGGTGGTTGGCCAGATATTTTTACTCATAACAGAATTCACTTATAGTAACTCAGTTCATATCTTTGTTCACTTCTCACTGTATCAGGCATACACTTCCACTCTTGCCTCTGCCAGACACCTCCCAGCTCTTACAATCTCAAAAACCTCTTGATCCCTCCAAAAGTTTCAGCCAACTCAGTACCTCCTTAAAGTTCAACTGCTTTGCACTAAGACTTCTTGGGAAGTGGCAGATGATGTGCACACACTGAAATTCCTTTGTCATTTTAATTACCTTCATAAACCCAAGTTACCTGATTGATTTTATACCAAATTTCAGTGATTCTGACTCTGAGGAGGGGGTGGATCATGATAGAGTGGGGAAGAGTGAGAAGGTGGCATCACTGAGGAGATACAGACTCTACGTTTCCTATTGTATCTTAATACACATATCAGACTGGAAGAGACAGAGGCCCCTCCGAAAGAGAATGAAATGGTGGGGGCCGTCAATAAAAAACCAGCCCCTCTGCAGGGAAGAATTTGGTGAAGCAATCATTTTCAGTCCTAGCTGAAATCAAGGACAAGAAGAAATCCTTGTCCATGACCCTGAAGGAGGAAGAAGTGGATAAACACAAGAATGGTGATTAATTGTCATAGACACTTGGAGGATATTTTGGACATGATGTGCTAAGAAAACAGCCATGGCTAGCTTTAAAATTATTCTAATAAAATATTATTTATATATTCATTAGCCTACATTATCTTTGCATTTTAGAAATAGGTCAGTTAAATTCTCTATCATCTCCATATTACCAAGTAAAATACGATGTAGTTAACAGTTATATTCATGATTATATATCTGAACTATGCTAATTTTTTACAAAATGTTTTCTAAAAAATCTGATTTAAATGTAATTCCAATTTAAATTTTAAAATCATTTTTCTTTTCTTTTTTAAATTATTTTTAAATCATTGATCATTGCCCTGCTTATTTTATTTATGTATATATTTGCCCCATGCTTTTCAAATTAAATCCAATCCTTAATCATGGCCACTGATCATTTGTTGAATTGCAGAACTTTCATGACAGAAGGAAATAACCATCAGCAATAATATAAAAGGGAACCAAAATGCAATATGAATGCAGACATTAAATACTAAAGAAATCAATCCTAAAATACTAGAAAACCCCATTTCTAAATTATCAAGATATTGAAATGCTAAAATACTTTCATACTTATTCCTAGAGGAACATCTTCCTTACATCCTATCTTTTCTCATATAAGTATTGTTTTATCTAGTAGATCACTAAATAAAAATTTGCCACTTGCCAAGTAATGGTGTCACAATTCTCCAGCAGGTATCTGCTGAATAAACATTGGAACTTCGAAGAAATTTAGAGATCAAAAGGGTTAAATGGCAATATGTATATCTCTGTACAAAGAACAATATAAAAGGACATGTGATGCAGATTCCATCATTCCTGCTCTGCAGGGACAAAGTCTTTCATAGATGGGGGTCTTCTTGCGTATGCCCCTAAGAATTGCTGAGAGAAAGACATTGAAATGAAAAAGAATAAGCACTCTGCAGTATTTCAAAAGAGTGAGCTGCTTGAAATATCCTGCTATCTTATGCATGTTAATTTGATACATCTGCTTATCTGTATCAATAAGCATATGCCTCAATATAGCCTTGTTTGTTTGTCATCCTTACATCATCAGTGGACAAGAGATATAAGCAATCAGCATGCCCTAATTACATTGGGACATTTTTCAAACATAAGGTTCATTTCTCATGCTGCTCAGAATGCACAAAGGACTTCATCAGCTACTTTGTTTATCTTGTACAACAGAGAAGCCCATTTGTATCAGTTGTGATTTACCTTTTAGTTGCAAAATCTTTGGAACAATTCCTATATGGTGGAACTTTGCTTAAGCCTGCTATTCTGGAAATCATGCAGTCCAGGTGCCTGAGGAAAGTATTTCAAGTGGCTTCTTGTGTCCCAAGATAGATGGGCTAAGTTACAGTGGCAATGAGTGCACCGTTGGAAGAGCTGAAGGACCAGGTTAGAGACAGATCATCATGGAAAAAAATCTATGTGGTTGCTAAGGGTCAACAACAACTTGACAACACATAAATGATAATCAATCTTGTGTCCCAAATGCAACACTCCACTTAAAACTTAGCCTAATGAAAGTAGAGACCAGGGTCTGGGTAGGAGTATTCAACAATTAGCAACAACAATTTCATAGTGATAGACCATTATCAGTCTAATAATATGTTCTTGCAAAAGTTGATATTTTACTGGAGTTTCTGAATGGAAAGAAACCAAGCCCACAGTAGAGACCCAGTAGATAACAAGTACTCAGTGTGTTTGTATCAGTTTCATAAGCTTTCATTTAACTATAAATAATTATTAATAGGTTTAATTATATCCTTACATGTTTGAAGTTGCATCCTGAAAGACCAGAGATCCCTATTTCTGTCATAAACCTATACCTTAAAATTGTAAGTTATTTTCAGTAGATGTTGTTAGAATTGTAAGATTCAAAGCATTTTTAAAAAATTGGTCAGAACATATATTTTCTCTAATCAGAAGAAATAATGGATTGAGAATAGAAACAATAAAGTTCAAATCCTCAGGTATGAAGCTTACTGAATAAGAGAATGTGTGTGTGTGTGAGAGAGAAAGAGAGAGAGACAGACAGACAGACAGACAGACACAGACAGTCCTGAGCATCTGGGAGAAGAAATGAAAAATAAATTGGCCAATTACAAAATAAGAGTTGGGCTCCCCAAATCTAGAGGGCATCAGATTGTGCACATGATGTAGTACGTCACCTGACTGAAGTATACTTTCTGTATCCAGAGCCAAACTATAATTGTATAGAACTTCTAGATTTAAGAGAGATTTAAATGGTCTTAAATGGAGTGGGATAAATAGATGGCGTGATGTTGTGGTGATGCTTGAGCTAAGAAAAAATTAAGTGCACAGTAGAAAATGATTGAAAGTAGAAGTCCTGACCAAAACAGAAAATGATGTGATTTATAATATGTCAAAAGCATATTAGAGGAAATGGATCCTCAGTAACTGGGTAAATTTTAAAAAATGGACTGGTATTCCTGGCAAAATGTTACCTATAGGATCACAGAATGCAGCTCCCCCCCCCCCCATTTATTTTGATTTGTATGGCCGCCCATTTCATTGTCTGGGCAGCTAACAATTTAAAAAAACAACCTAAACAACATAACAAATATATAAGTCGTAGCTGGGATAAAACTAGAAGCAAACATCAAAAACCAAGATTGTATACACATCCCCCAAAAGGCAAACTAGGGCGTACATTTGCATTAGAAACATGTAACAGATTCAGTCAAATCCATAAGTAAATAGAATAACTTTATTTAGAATAATGATGCCAAGAAAACTGAATGGAATGTCCAAGTCCCTTTCTATGTAGTTACAGGAATTGAGTTTGACTTGAAGGAGTTTTTACTTAAATATTAGAGCAGTTTGTGGATTTCTGGTTATAGTTATGAAGTTTTGAATTTCTGAATCTCATTTTGTACCTGGGCTGTAGGCTTTTTTTGTATGACATCTATACCAGATGAACAGTATGCTTGCATTGAATTATTTATTTATGTATTTTATTTTACACATTTCTATCCTGCTGCAGTCTTGACAGCTTACATCGAATATAAAACCCAGTTAAAACATCCAATGTACAAACTTCCATAAAAAGAATAAAAATAACACCAATCAAACAATTAAAATGAAAGTTAAAGATGGCATAATAAAATCAGGGGAAGGCTCTCCGAAACAACTCTGTCTTTGGTAACTTCTGAAAATCAACAAGGAGGGGGCTAGCCTTGTATCTGCCAGGAAGGTTGTTCCACAGTGTCAGCACTGCCACCAAGAAACAATGCCTTCTTGCTACAGTCCCTCAAACCTCCCAGTAATGTAGGATCAGTAAGTTTCCATTTGATCTGATTGGTTGGGCCAGTACTAGTTGGAGTAGATGCTCCTACAGATAGCTGGATAGAATAGATGGTCCTGCAGATATTTATTTCACAGTATTCCCATGGAGCTCTTTTCAGGCATTAATTATATTGTTATTTGCTGAAATGGAAGATGAATGTAAGCAGTATCACTTTTAAAAATAAGATTTCAGAAATTCCAATAATTATAAGATCACTTATCTTCCTTGGAACAAAAATTCAGGTAGCTAAAATTCCTACTGACCATCAATAAGGTGTCTGTGTATATATACATAAATACTGGATTTCTTGGATTATAGACTTGTTGCTGAAGGTGGCATACATAACTACATTAATTTAATGAAGTAATTAAAATAAGTTCAACTTACATCTTTTTGTATGCATATCTAGTTTTGCAACTCAGAGATATAAACAGTCAGCATTTTCTTTATATCATCTGATCTTTTATAAATGGGAGGCAGTAGGAAGTGTATTTTGCTAAAGTGTTCTATATCTTCTGCAAAAGTCTAAAGGAGCAATGCAGAGAAACAGCTTTTCTCTCACACATTGTAGGTAAGGCCCTGGTTTTCTTTAAAAAACATTGAAAATTTACAGAAATTTCATTCTTTTTATCCACAATTTTCCTGAGGAAGAAGGCCAGGAAGAATTGTAAATTTGATATAGCACAGTAGACTTTTATTCTCCTTAATTCCTTTTCCGATTGGTTTATTCTTTTTATTGCAGTCTAACTTGGGAGTATTCAAATTTAGTATCTCTTGAATACTGTTATCCAGTCAGATAAAATAGCATATATTCTTCTCCTGTGAATAATTAGAATAATTGTTGGGCAGGTATAACTGGTTTCTGTTCTGTTATTTTCCTTATGTTATTCTGCTTCCTACAAATGATCCTTCTGTTTCTGCCTATACTTGCTGACACATCATTTTGTACTTCAGAAAGAAACAGTAAATTATAGATTGGTAGTTGAATGCATAAATAAAGGAAAATATGGAACCTCATTGTCCAGTCCTCTGGACAAATACATTCAGTACTTCATTCCATAAAATAAATGTCAGGTTTTAAAAATTGCCACATGTCTATTGCTTTATAAGAATTACTGTAAGATAATTAAAGTATTACCATCAGGTAAACAAAAAATAATATTTTGTGAAATGAATGATAAAACTGTAAATTTTTGTCAGAATACCACAAATGACCCACATAGGCACATATAGACAAGTTAGCTGAAAAAGTCAGTGGAAACTTAATGGTATGGTATTTATACTCTTCAAGCTTAAAAAGGTCAGAAGTCATTGAATTCTAGAAAATGTGACTGCAGTCTAAAATATGCACACTCTTATGCAAGTGGAAAAGGCCTGGTGGAATAAAGGCCAGGGACGTCATGTTTGAGTAGTTTTGATGATTGAAGGATTGGAGGCCACCCAAATTGGTGAATAACATTCTGCTAACATAGAGCTTACATATGTAGGAATTATATATTATGATAATCCAGGGCTATTGCTGCTTATTGACTTTAACTGATTTGTCATAAAAATTGGTGAAAGGTTTGGATGATGAGTGCCCTCATTGTGCTCCACATTTTTGTCTGAGCTGTGAAAGAGCAATAGTTCCTGGGGGGAGGGGTGTCTTTATTTGAATACCCACAACTTCTGATTTTAGTGATGTTATCCTTGCTTAAATTTGGGGGTTTGACAAAGTTAGCAATTAGCAAAAAATGAATTTGTTTTTTTATCAAATGTTTTATAGGTTTTATAGTGAGTTTAACAAGCCAAAATAAAAATTAACAGTAATAGTACAATCAAATATAAATACATGTACACACATATGTAATGGTAATTAAAATGAAGTACAACTTAGAGAAAAAGGAAATAAAAAATCCATATTACATTCATTATATTAATACAGAACTGGACTGTTTAATATAGAACTTTAAAATAAAATCCATATTATAACCAGTTACATTACTTCTAATTTTTTTTAAAAAAACCTTGAAATGTATTTTGCTATAATACAAAAAGTATATGATACTATTTTTGTTTGTATTCTCTTGCTAGAAAAGAGTGGTTGAACAACTCCGAAAGAATTTAATGGTAAAGCAGGAACAGCCTGATAGTAAGTTTCAAATACAGCCATTGGCACAGACAGAAAATAAAATACAAACATCACAGCCGCTACAGCAGCAGCCGCAGCAGCCACAGCAGCAGACCACTGCACCCTCTCCAAACCTGCTTGGGTCACAGGTAAAGTGTTTGAATTAGTTACTGTGATTTTGGGAAGCTATTTCTTAGGCTGAAATTCATCACTGTATAAAGAAAAATACATAAAATCAATGTTAGTTTAGTAACAGCTAGCAAGCACTTACTAGAAACTAAATCTTTTTGATCTCAATAGGAGTGAGTAAACTTTTGTTGGATTGGATAATGCTATCAGTAATCTTTAAGTAAAAAAAAGGTACTAATTTTGTATCTTATACATGTCATTTTCCTCTGTACCCTTGAATAATTCTCATCTTGTTTATACAGGTAATCCGCGGCTTAAGATCACAGTTGGGACCAGAATTTCCATCGCTAAGTGATGCAGTCTTAGTGAGATGTCACATGACCACATTGCTTAGCGACTGTAATCCCGGCAATCTTCTTGCCATCATTAAGTGAAATTCACTGGTCATTAGCTGAGGACCCACCCAAGTCCAAGGCATTTCGGGCTTGGTCCCTCCCAGCCCCAAGCCTCAGTAAGGAAAGGGACTGCCTCCAAGTGCCCTCACCCACCTATCTCCCTCCCATTTCTGCCCTTTTGGCTGCCTTGCACCCTGCCTTACCAGAAGCCCTTGAGCCACAGCCCAGCATCAACTGTCAGCCGCCCCTGGAAGCCTCAGCCACCCCAGCAAGCGCCAGCAAGCATTCGTTTGCCCAGCTGCCTTCTCTCCCAGTTCCCGGCACCAACCTTTTGCCTTTTGCAGCCAGCTGCAGCAGCCCAGAAGCATCAGCAAGGATTCATTCACCCAGCTGCCTTTGCTGTCTCCTTTTCCGACCCAGCTTCTCTTGCAAACGTTTCCTTCACGCTCCCTGAGCCTTAGCCTTTGGAAAGAGAGGGCAGCTTTTCACTGTCTTCGCAGCTCCTTCAGAAACAGTGGAAAGCTGGCCTCTCTTTCCGAAGGCACTGTGAAGAGAGCGCAGGTCTCCAAAGGCTCAGGGAGCCGTGTGGAGGAAACATTCGCAGAATAAGCTGTATCTGAAAGGAGACAGCAAAGGCAGCTGGGTAAATGAATGCTTGCTGACATTTGCTGGCACTTCCTGGCCTCTGCAGCTAAGTGCAAAAGGCGAAAGGTCAGTGTGGGGAACTGGGAGAGAAGGCAGCTGGGCAAATGAATGCTTGCTGGGGCGGCTAAGGCTTCCAGTGGTGGCTGCAGCTTCGTGCTGTGCTGTGCTGTGCTGTGGCTCAGGGGCTTTTTGCAGGGCAGGGTGCAGAGTGGCCAAAAGGGCAGAAATGGGGAGGGAGATAGGCGGGTGGGAGGAGTTGAAGCATCCCTGCAGTTGTAAATGCAGGTGGGCTGCCAAGCACTCAAATTTTGATCACTTGACTGCAGGGGCACTGGAATGCTGTAACTTTGGGCACCAGTTTTAAGTCACTTTTTTCATAACTTCGAACAGTCGCTGAACAAATGGTCATAAGTTGAGGACTACCTGTATTTGCTCCTATTACAAATATTAACCAGGGAACTTAAACTATTTAGCGATCTTGAATCAGTTCAGGTTATTTGTTTCAGTGAATAACAATTAAAAACACAGAAATAATGTAAAATTAATTGTTCTGTAAGCAAAGAAATATATGCAAAATAATATGATGCCAACTGATAATCAACCATAAATTTTCTAATAAATCTAAAATATATAAATCAAGGTAGTTTGTTTGTTTGTTTGTTTATTCAATTTGTATACTGCCCATCTCCCCTGGAGGGTGACTCTGGGTGGCTCACAATTAAAGTAAAACCCAAAAACAGTTAAAAATATAAATATCCACATTAATTAGTTAAAAAGTCAGACTATATAAAAAGTTCCTATACATAAAAAGACTAAAGACATTCAAGATGACGGGGGTAGAATCAATTACCCCACAAGCCAATTCCATTGGTGCAAGCCCCCATCTGGCCCCCAGGCCATCTGGCATAGCCAAGATTTCACTCTCTTCCTGAAGGCCATGAAAGTGGGGGCACACCACACCTCGGGTAGTAAGTTGTTCCACAGAGCGGGGGGCATGGCAGAAAAGGCCCTCTTCCTAGACCCCACCAGTCAAAATTCCTTGACTGGTGGGGTCTGCAACAGGCCCCTTCTGCCGGACTGAATGGGGTGGGCTGATGTAATGGTGAGACAGCTCCTCAGATAATCTGGTCCTGTGCCATGAAGGGCTTTAAAGGTAATAACCAACACCTTGAATTGGACCCAGAAGCAAATGGGCAACCAATGCAGCTTGCCTAACAGAGGTGTTATATGGGCCCCCCGGGAGCATTCAGAACTGTCTGCGATGCTGCATTTTGTGCCATCTGTAGCTTCCAGGTACTCTTCAAGGGTAGTCCCATGTAGAGCACATTGCAGTAATCCAACCAGGAGGTGACCAGGGCATGAGTGACTGTGTGGAGAGCTTCCCGATCCAGGAAGGGACGTAACTGATGCACAACACGAAGTTGCGCAAAAGCCCTCCTAGCCATGACAGCTACCTGCTCTTCAAACAGGAGTCATGAGTCTAGGAGGACCCCCAGATTATGCACCGGGTCTGTCTGGGGTAGTGCAACTCCAGCAAGAACCAAAGATGATAAACTCCTAGATCTTGAGGCTCCCTGTACCCACAGCCACTCCGTCTTACCAGGGTTCAGTTGAAGCCTTTTGTCCCCCATCCAGGCCCCTACAGCCTCCAGGCACCGTGAAAGGGTAGCCATCTGTCTTACAACTGCTGGTGCAAAAATAACCTCTGAATGAGAAAACTTGTTGCTATTGGGCAGGAGAAACTCCACCTGTTGTAGGTTGAATGACGTTAATTATTATACAAAAACGGTGCAGAAATGCTTTCCAAAATTTACTATAAATAACACAGTGAGAGCAGTTTTTGTTGTCTTCTCCAATAAAAGTACTTGTATAACAATAGCACAATTTCAGACTATGTATCTAAATGGTGGGGATAATTTAATAACTCTGAGTCTGAAGTTCATATTTAATAAAATGTTGATATATTTCATACTTTCTGATTTCTCAAACATATGACTACATTTTCTCATTGCATACTCTGATGCTGATTTCATATTAGGCAATAAAGTCAAGTATTTTCTTCTGTTGAAACTCAGGTTGAACCACTAGCTAATATTTATTACAATAAGACTAGTTTTATGAATGAAATCTAGTCAATTTGGTGAAGGCAGGTTTGTGAACTAGACAAAATAAATTAAGATTTTTCATGTAGGAACATCTTTAGCAATTTATTGTGAGATAAAGGCTGAGAAAAATATGTCAGCAGGAAATATGTATTTCTATTCTCAAGCATATATACTTTGGGACTAAAGAACTTGGTAAAAATAATACATTTTAGAGAGAGTATAGTAATACACTACAAAATAGTTATGGGATAATATTCTCTATTCTTACCAAAATAACATAAGAATCTAAAGCACTGAAGACAGTACTTCATTAAAAATTATTTTGCTGTCCAAGCAGTCATGGAAGAAGACAAGTTGACCTCTTCCTTATGCAAGTTGCAATTTTTTCCTAGTGGCTCTTTGATGTATTGCAAGTAGTAGTAAACAGGGTAAGGACTAGAGCTGCAAATATCAGTAGTCCTTTATGTAACGTATTTTATGTTAAAATATTCATCCTGCTACTTATAGTAAAGGCTGCTTTGCGTATAGAACATCCCAGTTCCAGACTCTGGTATCTGGAGTGTTGTCATTGTTATTATTAAGCTGGATAGGTTGTTCTTGACTGATGGCCAACTGGAGTTTGTGCAATGTATTATTCCTTTGGTGACAGCATATCAGTGCCCCATTATTATTGGAAAAAGAATACCAAATTATATGTACACTGATGGTAATCAAGCAAACAAAGTAGATATTTTTCTGGTTAGGTCAACTTCAGGTTTGAAATTTTAATTTCCGATTTGTCTGATGCTCTTCTGACTGTTTTGATTAATGTGCTATTGAAAGTAATTGACACAAAGTAAGTAAAATGGGAAGGCAACATAAACATAATAGGAATTTTTATCAATTAAGTGGATTTTTAATCATCTTATATGATTTGCATCAGCTGGCATTAAAAAGTTGTGGCTATAAAAGAATACAATTCTGATCTCTGTATTCTGTTTTATAGTTTTACTTTCAGGTCATATGCTGTGTTTGAACAATATTATATTTAAAACTAAAGAGCCCTCTAGTGAAATTGAGTTAAAATTGCTACATTTTTTTCCTCTCATTATTCAGTTGCAGTGCTTCTTAAAAAGCATTAAACTTGCAACCTATTTCTTTAATAAGAGAAAAGCTAAATAAATCATCATCCAGAAAACAAAACAGTTATCTAAATTGCACATGCACGTAACTCTGGTACATTACAGTAGTTTAAAATTCTTCTTTAAAACTTTCAAGTCTAATCATTTGGAAGAATCAAATCAATTCTTTCACAACATTATGAAGCTACTTTACATGACACAGCCTTAGCAAGGAATTTTAGAGGACTTTTAAAAATTAATAGATGTGTACAATAATTAAAAGGAGCTAGAAGGAAACACTATCATTAACAAATTATAATATTTGCAAAATTCTGAATTGTAACTATTCTGAAAATTCATAGTTTGTAGATGTTAAAATGTTCAATAGTAATGGAAGATCAGCATTAATTCATAATCTGAAATAATTCCTAGTAAAACTTTGACTGTTAAATACCAAGAGCATGTTCTTTTTGGAATCCTTGAAGGAATGATTCCTTACATTTGGACTTTATCTCTAGGGTCCACTTATAATTAATGTCATGGTTTAGCTAATTAAGACCATATCATTTAAATTATATGAATCAAATTAAACATATAAAATGGAATCTGGTGCATCTGATATGAATACTACACCAATAAGTAGGCATCTTATTTTAGAGAAAAGCAACGTTTTGGTGTTATGCAAAATCATGGATTTCTGTGCATGCATAGGTGGGAGAAGTTTGGAAGCTCCCAGTTCTAGTTAGTTGTAGCATACCGTATGAATTATAATTATTAACTATTAATTTCAGCAATTCAGTAGTTGATTGGCTTCCCATTAGGCAGAA
The DNA here is from genome assembly GCA_030867105.1 of Liasis olivaceus. Taxonomy (NCBI): domain Eukaryota; kingdom Metazoa; phylum Chordata; class Lepidosauria; order Squamata; family Pythonidae; genus Liasis; species Liasis olivaceus. Next base: position 70,995,655 of record CM061349.1, read on the forward strand.
TTATTATGTATTTTTACTCCGGACATTATGAGAAACTACTGTTAACAGAAAGTGAAAGCTTCCAAATTCCATCTCATGGCTCATTCTTTAAGTCACTCTACATGTTCTAATGCAAATGGACAGTTAGTTATGTTTTAACTGATCATATAGTATTTCAGAACATTGATACGTTATTGATATTTCCCGTGTCTTCCTGTAAAGTTTAAGGTGGACTGACAATATATGATTATATATACTGACTCTGATAAAATAATCCCATGCCAATTAAAAATGTAACACTGCAGCAGTAAATCTGATATTAGATACTTGGAAACTTCTACTAAAATAAGAATACTTTGCTAGTGAGGATTCCTAGATGATGTTTGCTCTGTTGCTTTGCAACTGCTAATGAGTGGGAGTTTCCAACCCCATATATGTAAATAACCTTTTGATTTTCTGGAATTTTTTGTCTGAACTGAATTTCACCTGTTAACCTTCATCTACTTGATTGCGGCCTCCAAAAGTTGGTTCAAAACAAATACCATTTTTTTGACACTTTATAGATACAGTGACATTTCCATTTACATATTCACACTAATATTTGTTGCATTAAACATGTAAAGTGGAGGTGTACACAAACTGGAAAACAAGTGTCATGGATGCTTGGCTGGACTATCCTAGGCAAGTCATGCTCTGGATGAACCTGAAATCTGCAACATTTTAGTTACTCCTGGATTTTTTCAAGAACAGTCCAGTAGGCTCTGGAAGTAGGGCAAGGCTGACACAGCTCACCTCTCTCTCTGCCCAGGGATCTTTGCAGCACCTTATCTCCCTGCTACCATTTTGTACTGAGCATAGTATATGTGACTGGTCCATCCTTTTCCCCATCTTTCCAAAGCTTTCCTTCCCTGCAGCTGCTATCATCCTGTGTGACCAGGCCACTTGCCATCACCTGATCTTCCCATTTCCTCCTTCCCTATAGCTGCCATTGCCAAGCTTGAATTCAAGAATGGGATACTCAACTGGCCCACCTACCCACCCCTCCCTGGATCTTTGCATCACCTTCCTTACCCTTATCTCTGTTTAGCTGCCACATACACACTGCCACTGATGGCTTTATTTTTTCCTTCTGTCTCTTATCCTAGAACCCCTATGTCTGGAATACATGTGTACTGGGTCCATGCCTGGATGGAATACATGTGTTATGATCCAAACATGGACCACCCAGTTCTGCCTGTTCCATGTACAGGATAGTCTGTGCAGATATCGCTTATATAAATGGTTAAGAAGAGACATGCCCTTCCAAAAATCTAGAGACATGGTAAGGCTATATTCCAAGGAGCTGATAGGCAAACATTGAAGGATGCATTAAAAAACTTGATTACTTTTACAGATGCTTCACCAACTCTGTGATCAAATCATGACTTAGTGCTTCTGTATGATTAGATGTCAAGCGAATGGGAGATTTGCTGTAAAGTATTAATTAATAAGTATGTTGGTTCTAGGAGTAGGATATGGGTGTTTAAGTTTTCCATAGTTTTCCCATTGTGCTGTATTGCTTCTGTTTTCTCACGGTTCTCAATAAACTTTTCCAGTGGGTGGTGTAGTCTTCTAGACAAAATGTATTTTCTGTTTCTTTTAGAAAACTGTAACTACAGCTTCTATGATCACCACTAAGACACTACCTCTCGTTCTGAAAGCAACAGCAACCATGCCTGCCTCTGTTGTGGGTCAAAGACCTACAATTGCCATGGTGACTGCCATCAACAGCAGCCAGAAAACTGTCCTTAGCACTGATGCACAGAACACGCCTGTCAACCTCCAGACAACAAATAAAGTCACTGGTCCAGGAACAGAGGCAGTACAAATAGTGGCAAAAAATACAGTCACGTTGGTAAGCAAGCACTCCAACCATTTTCATAATAAACACATAAACTTCTATGTACTAGAGAATATAGTATATTTTCTATATACTTTGAGAATATACTTTATATTTTGAAGCTTTGCTTAAATTACAATTAGAAAATAAGCTTATTTTAGAAATTTTCAATTTTAATTACTATTCCAGGAGTAGATTAATATTGTTACAGTACCACACAGTTATATATCCTTAATGTGTGTTCCAGTAATGTGTTAAGTTGTTCCTTTATGAGTCTTACTCTACTTGCTGAAAGGACACCAATTTCATAATTTTGATTCTAGAAGTTTATGCTTGGAGATTCTTTATCCAAATGGTGTAACTTCTGATATAGATTACTTTTTCAGTTTTGTTGCGTATGAAAAAAAACACAAAGACTTGCTTAACTTTGTGAAATACTACTGCCTCTGGTTCCACAAAAATGGTACTTTGCACAATGAGTTCTTGGCAGCTTTTTTTCAACCAATTTCCTTAGCACTTACAACCTCTGTTACAATCAAGGATCAGCTGACAAAGTATCAAGCAATTGAAACTTGTTAAAATGTAAAAATTAATTTTGAATGTGAAGTCAGCTATTTAAGCAAATGCAGTTTGGCTTGGAAATATAAAACTGATTATCAGTTTAGTATCTGAGACTTCTGAATGTTAACATTTGAGAATTAATCCAGAAATGCAGCTGTAAATAAATCTACTTATAGTCTTAGTATTCTAGTAATAAATTACCTATGTGTTCCTGGACAATAAAGAAAATAACTCATTGCGCAAAGCAGTAAACCTTTGGGCTATTTCGAATATGAATGCTTAACATGGTTAAACTTCTTGTGAAACACCATTTGAATGGGCAACAAAACTGATAATATATTCTAATTGTCATAGAGCAACTCATATTATCAAATAAATATGAGAATTCAGAAGGTTCAGATGACTGATACATTTTTAACGTAATAGCATAGGTTTACATACTTATGAGACAAGCAGAAAGGATTAGCTTCATACTTCCTAAGTAAAACAGTTTCACTCTTCAGAGTCAGTTTATGGTGGAAAGGCTGGCTATCATTACATAACTTTAAAATAATTCATCATACCCTATACCTTTGCTTAAAGCTTCTTTAGTTCCATCGCCACCTGAGCTCACTCCTGTTGTTTAGCAGGTTCAAGCTACAGCTCCTCAGCCTATCAAAGTGCCACAGTTCATCCCTCCTCCCAGACTTACTCCTCGTCCAAATTTCCTTCCACAGGTGAGTCTGTTCAGAATAGATGGCAGCTAACCAAACTGTAAAACTCAGTGAATTTCGACTTTGAGGTTTGAAAAAGACAACATTAGATATTTCACACATTTAGTAATTAGGGCTGTTAAATCTGGGCTGCAAGAATCTGAACGACCAGGAGTGTCATCCAGATTCTTGAGTGACAGCATGAGTTAGCATCGTTGCTACAATCTATTGTTGAGTTGGATTCTTGCAGCCCAGATATGGTAGCCAGTAATAAACTCTACCCTATGAGTTCTTTTTCAAATTAAAGCTCCATCTTTGCCATCATGTGGCTGTCATGCGATAGAGCCATGATATTTGTGGGACTGCTTTGCTCCAATTGTTTCTACCCACTTCAGGCTGTCAATTCAAGAGTGTCATCTGGTGGAATCCAGGAAGTATGCCTTTTCTGTCTTAACACCTGTCCTTTGGAGCACCACCCCACCCAAGATCAGATTGGCCCTGACCCTGCTGGCCTTTCAGAAAGCCTTTAAGATCTGGCTGTTCTCCCAGGCATGGAAATCAGAAAGTTAGCTGAGATTGTGAATGTGGTTAACTGATTGTTGCTGGGCTGTACCCAGTTGCTTTTTTTCTTTCTTTCTGTATTTACTATGCTTTTTATTTTGTTTCTTTTGGTATACTGATGTATACCAATTAAGTGTTCACCATCCAGTTGTTGCCACTGTGATGAGTTTATTTATAGTTTAATTAATGTAATTTGCTCTTACTGTTTTCTAGAAAGGATCAAATTTGTCATGGGAAGATCAGTTGAGCAAATAATTTTCTGAAATAAATTCTCTCCAATGATTAAAGGCAAATGTGTAGCGTTAGTGTAGAAATCCAGATGACCACTGGATTGGAGCAGAAAGTTTTCTTATTGTTTTGCTACAATGTAATGGTTGTCCAGAATTTTGCATCCCAGAACTGATAGCCAAATTTATAACAGTTTATATGCAGTGCTTTGAATGTCTAATAATATTGTTCCTCTCAATAGATGATTCTTACACCTCACTGAAATTATGTTTCTCTTCTTCACCTCTATTCCCTGCTTTTTTAAGAGAACCAGTTTTCCAGACTTCGAAGCATAAAGTCATGAACATTATATAAAGAACACCCTAATGTGTTAGATTCAACATTTAAAATAATAAGTTATGAATTCCCTTGATTAATGCATACATATAGGGTTAATATAAATGCAGCTGCATTTAATTTATATTTATTTTGCATAGATAATTCCTCTTCAATAGCAAATATACCATTGGAAATCCAGTGTCTTCTAGGGCTACCATATCAGGGCTGCAAAAAACCCAGATGTTCATTTTAATTTTTTATTACAAGGTAACTTATGAACTGATATTATCCCTGTAGTCTGAATAATAGGTACAGGTAGTCCTCGCTTAACGATCATTCATTCAGCAACTGTTTGAAATTATAATGGCCCTGAAAAAATGGGCTTATGACCTGTGCCTGAAGATACAGCCATTGCAGTGCCCCTGAGGTCACATGATCAAAATTCGGGCATTTGGCAGCCCACCCACACTTACCACAGGGGCGGTGCAACTCCCCCCACCTGCCTATCTTCTCTCCCATATGTGTTCTTTTGTCCACCATGCACAGCGGTACTTGTCGGCAGCAGCACCGGGGCTGGGGCTGAAGTAGAGGCCCGAGGCCTTCAGCAATCTCAGCCAGCTGCCACCGCCCTCAGGCCTTCACTTCAGCTCCAGTGCCACTACTGCCACTGAGAAATGCCGCCTCATGCCCCACACCACTGGCCTTTGCTGCCTCGCACTGTTCCCCAAGCCATGCCTCTTGTTCCTTCCCTAAAGCTGGTGTCCCGTCATCCCATTCTTTCCCGAAGCCATGCGTCCCATACATTCTGCAAGCCACACCTCTTGTTCCTTCCCTAAAGCTGTCCCATTCCTTCCTGAAGCCACACGTCCCATTCCTTCTGCAAGCCACACCTCTTGTTCCTTCCCTAAAGCTGGCATCCCATTCTTTTGAGATCTGGGGAAGACAAGAAGGTTTCCAAAGGATCGTGAGAATGGGATGCCGGCTTGCAGAAGTTATGGGACACTTTGGGAAGGAATGAGACAATGGGATGACAGCTTTAGAGAAGGAATGAGAGGCATGGCATGCAGAAGTTATGGGATCTGTCGCTTCAGGAAGAAATAAGGTGACGGGGCAACAGTTTTAGGGAAGGAATGAGAGGCGGGGCTTGGGGAGCAGCATGAGGCAGTGAAAGCCAGTGGTGTGAGGGTTTGAGGCAGCATTTCTCAGTGGTAGCAATGGCACTGGGGCTGAAGTCAAGGCCTGGGGGCGGTGGCAGCTGGCTGAGACTGCTAAAGGCCTTGAGCCTGTACTTCAGCCCCAGCTTAGGTGCTGCCACCACCAAGTGCCGCTGTGCAGGGTGGCCAGAAGGACATAGATGGGAGAGATAGGCAGGTGGGAGTTGCAGTGCCCCTGCAGTTGTAAGTGCTGCTGGGTGGCTGAGGGTTCCAGGGGCAGCTGCAGCTTTGTACTACATTGCACCACTCCCCCAACTCATATGTGGCCTGCGCCAGCCTCCCATGGCCTCTCCCACTCCCTGAGGCATTCCCACGCTCCTTACGTGGCACTCCGTCTGCTTAACGACCCATGATTCTCGCTTAATGATGGCAGCCGGGAGTATTGGGATTACAGTCTGCTAAGCGAAGTGGTCCGTCGCTTAACGACCGCATCACTTAGCAACCTAAATTCCGGTCCCAATTGTGGTCGTTAAGTGAGGATTACCTGTATGTGAAGCCTTCCTGATGCAGAGACAAGCAACAGTTATAGTTGGAATTAGCCAAGTTTGAGATAGATTTCAAATTAAGTCCTTTTGTGCTGAAGTGTAGGTCTGTGTAACACAAGCATTGTTTTGTATTAAGTCATGTTTGTTGGAAATAGTCTGATATGTTATTCTCTTCTCTCTCTCTCTCTCTCTCTCTCTCTCTCTCTTTCTCTCTCTGTTTAGGTTCGACCTAAACCGGTTGCCCAGAATAACATACCTATAGCCCCAGCCCCACCTCCTCCTATGCTCGCTGCTCCTCAACTTATTCAGAGGCCTGTGATGTTGACCACAAAGTTCACACCCACCTCCTTACCCTCTACACAGAATTCCATACACCCAGTCCGTGTTGTGAACGGGCAAACAGCAACCATAGCCAAAACTTTTCCAATGGCACAACTCACCAGCATTGTTATAGCAGCCCCAGGTACCAGGCTTGCTGGACCTCAGACTCTACAGATCAGCAAACCAAATGTTGAGAAGCAGGTACAGCTGGAGGAATGCTGTTTGGTTGGTCTGTATTTTTATTTACAGCCCATCAGAACCATTACAATTTGCTTGCTTTGTTTTATTTCTACCTCAATCTACAGCTTTCATCAGCAAAAATATGTTCCCATTATTTTGCTAACATTTCTAATGAAACTGACTTGTAAGTGAGGTAACAATTTTGCAACAACCTTTAATTTATCATTGGTTACAGAAAGGGTATTTAAATAATTTGGAACCTAGATAGTCGAAAGACCATAGCCCTAACATCAGAAGTAGTCGTTTTTTTCCTGGGTAATGCATCTTCTTTAAGCTGATTTTGAAGCCTGCTGATTTGAATTCTCAAAATTAAGCTTGACAAATTTTCCATTGATGCATGAGGAAAGTGACCCACTTTTTTGTCTTTTAGGAAGTTGCAGCATATTTGTGCATTAATTCACAGTAAAACATAAACAGAAAATCAGCATATACTAAATTATTAGTCTGGTTTGCACTTAAGGAATGGAGTAGTGTTTCCTTCCATTTTGAACTAACAAAGAACCACTGTTAGTGTTAATTGAGACTTAGTTGTACCTCTAATATCTTTAACCGTGATTGACTTATTCGGTAAGTAGTGCCAAATATTTCCAGTGCTTGTTCAGAGCCATATCAGACTAAACTGTAAGACTCTTTTAGAATAAACTAAAGAGTCTCTGAGAGCCGGTTTGGTCTAGTGGTTAAAGCATCAGGCTAGAAAGCAGGAGACTGAGTTCTAGTCCTGCCTTAGGCATGAAAGCCAGCAGGGTGACTTTGGGCCAATCACTCTCTCTCAGCCCAACTCACCTCACAGGGTTGTTGTGGGGAAAGTAGGAGGAGGAAGGAGTTTTAGGTATGTTTGCTACCTTGAGTTATTTATAAAAAATAATAAAGTCAGAATAAAAAAATCTAAAAAAACCCCTGCAGTTCAAACAAATGTTTAGAGACATTGCCAATGTTCACTCATAATCATAAGCCAGGTTTTAAGCATGTTTTGTTGAAAAATCTAAAGCAGCTTAATTTGTATAGATCGCATGCTAAGCCAAAAATGACAGGCCACAATATGGCTTATTATTAAATACAAACCAGTGCATATGCATATTCTGTGCATTGCTCCTATAGCATACTGAAAATATCTTTGTCTCCTTGGAACAGATTGGTAACATTTTATGACTTCACACCCATGTCATAAAGTGATTGTTGTGTCATTGTGGAGGCACTTATGATGCTATATGCAAAGGATTCTGTCATATAGCATGTAAATATACTTCAGGAAAACCCAGTCTTTCAGGAATCATGGAGAACTAATTTTCAGGCAAATTCGTGTTAGTACTAAAGCATGAAGAGAAGTGCAGAGTGCCTCTTCCTAACAAAATGGTGTCTAAGCAAGCTTTTCAGGGAGATCATTTTATAAAATATCAACTCATCTGTAGTTCTGCTTCCCAGGTCTTTTACTTAAGTCTTGGACCTTTGGGGTGTTCCAAAAAATTATTATTATTTGGGATATTTTCACATAATTAAGGGTTTTCATCATTGTTGTCATTCTGGTTAATAAAAAGCATTGTCCTTCCTTCCCTCCCTCCCTCCCTTCCTCCCTCCCTCCCTCTTTCTTTCTTTCTTTCTTTGTTTTGTTTTATGGCTAAAATAAGAAATACATATTTAGTTGTTTCTATTTCAGACAGTCAAGCCCCAAGTAGAAACAGAGGAGAAGCCAACCGAGGTTCATACTGTTACCCCTCCTGCACCTCCCAAGCCAAAACGAGAAGAAAACCCACAGGTACTAATAATTACAATATTATTTTCTGTCAGGTGATCTAATATATTGTCAGTTGGTAATATGTTAAAAATGGGTTTTGTTTATTGTCTGAAATCTCTTAAATATCTGGGAATAATTCTTCCAAGAAAAATGTCTTTGTAGTATATGTAAATACAATTGGCAGTATAATTCAGATTAACAATAATGTTAACAGACAGTTGAAAGTACTTATGAATTTATGGGGAAGAATAAACGTAGTAAAAATGAATTTAACTTCAAGATTAGTATATAAATTTAAGAGAGACGTCTCTGTGTTAATTCCAACTAGATATTTTAAACAGATCAATAAGCTACTGATGACTTTTTAATGGAATGGTCAGGGTTCTTTCTTTCAAATTGTAATTACCATATGAAAATGGGGCTTCTGATTTTCCAGATTTTTAGTTGTTCCATTGGGCATCGGATTTTTTTCTTTTCTTAAAATTACATGAATTAGAATATGAGCCACTATGGCTACAACCACAGAGTTATTATTGGCTTCTTTGAAATCCTGGCAGGTTCTGTTTTTAATCAGAATTTAGTTGTATTCCCAAGCATTAAAGCAGCCAGATTTATTTGGATGTTATTTTTTTAGTTTGTTTGTTTGTTTATTTACCCACTCACCCAATTTATTAGCCACCCATCTCACTTTTTCCAAGCAACTCTAGGCGGTGTACAACAGGGTTAAAAAACAATCAATAAATACATTAAAAAGTATAAAAATATAAAAAACCAAACTAAAACAAAAAATAATAAGTGAAGAGATGTTAAAAATAACGTTTATCCTGCCTTTATTATTTTTATAAATAACTCAAGGTGACGAACATATCTAATACTCCTATTTTCCCCTCAACAACAACAACCCTGTGAGGTGAGTTGGGCTGAGAGAGAGTGCCTGGCCCAAAGTCACCCAGCCGACTTTCATGCCTAAGGTGGGACTAGAACTCACAGTCTCCTGCTTTCTAGCCTGATGCCTTCACCACTAGACCAAACTGGCTTTCAGTTTGTTATTGGGAACGTTATTGGGAATGTTTTGTTACTGGAAATGTTATTGGGATGGAGATTCAAATTTGACTTTTTTCTTATGAAAAATGGGTAATTATATTAACTGATTTTTGTTTTTAATATTATATTAATACTTCCTCTGGAAATGGAGTGACATATAAGTTGTGGTAGATAGGCAGGCAGGCAGGCAGGCAGGATTCTGTGGGATAATACCTATTTAGAAATGGTGGGTAAAAGTGTTTCGACTTTTAGTTTTAGTTTTTGAAAACTTGGGCCGAAAAAGGAGTTAAGGTCATATTATTAATGAGTTTATTGTTAATTATATTTTTATAACTTTGAGAAGTACAGAAAGAATATAATCTGCCTAAAGAGGTTAAATGGCAAGGTATTCAGTTAAAATATTTGTTATTTTCCCAGTTTGGACCTGATGCTTTGATGGCCCCAGAAACCCTTACAATTCTGATTATTAGGAGAACTTTTTTCTTAGAAGTTTACCAACAATTGAGTAATATAAAAAATTGAAGAATCTTACTAAGATAAAAAAAGTAATTTTCAAGAAATACAGAGTAAAAGAATTGAGAGTCTCCAATTTTAACAAGTCAGTGTTCTCAACTTTTTAAAAAATGTTAAATGTTAAATAATCTTTAGAGGAGAGTAATTCATCAAAAGATTCTTCAGATGGATGGGACAACTCAACAAATATTCAAAAAGTAGTGGTTATCTATTTTTCTAGATTGGATATGCAGTCAATTTGAAGACACATTAACAGATGCGTTTTAGACACGCCTCTGGTTGTTTCATAGCGGAATATGCTTAATATTGTTAGTTTAGCAAGGGAGTTAAGATTTAAAGATGCCTGTGTTTTGTTGAACTGTATTAAAAAAAAATGGGAATTTTATGAAGAACTTTGGATATATCATGGCTCAATTGTCAGAAAAAAATATCGTGAAGTTTTCTTGGGAAAGACATTAGTTTGCCAGATGCCAAAGGTGGTTTGAAGAAATGTGTGTAGTCTCACCTTTGAATTGACTCTTTATTAGTACAATGTAAAGACTGGACAATACAATTCTGTGTTGTCATGGTTTAATTTGTTCTTTAAAACTGAGCTGTAATTCTTAATTATAATTGCTTGCTATTTTTTTTAAATTTAATTTACATTTTGTTTTGTTTTGTACTTTGGTATTTTATATTTTGATTCACTTGACTGCAGCCTCCAAATTTAAAATAAAGATATGACATTTTGTAGCTACAGTGATGTTTCCATATACATATTCACACTAATGTTTGTTGCATTAAATGTGTAAAGTAGAACTGTACATGAATTGAAAACTGTGTGTCATGGATATTTGGTTGGACTGTTCCAAGCAAGTCATGCTCTGGATGAACTTGCAAGTCATAAAGTGGATGAATTGAAATCTGGAGCATTTTGGTTGTTCCTGGTTTTGTCTCTCTGGAATAACCTGTCCCCCAAAGTTAGGGTAAACCCTTCTGTTTGTCATTTCAGAAGGCCATGAAGACAGTATTTTTTAATGAGCCTGTAGCACAGAGGGTATCATCTAATCAGAGCCTCTGTGTGTGTGTGTGTGTGTGTGTGTTTGTAGTACATAGCCAGTTTATGTTCTTGGACGTTTTAAGACTGTTTTCATGGGTATAAGCATCCTAGAGTTGGTACAAGGAAGTAGCATGCATATTGATGTAAGTAAATACTAAAGAGAGAGAAAGAGAAGCAGTGTGGTACAGTGGGTAAATTGGCATTGGGGAAAACAGGTGCTAGGCCACCCTCAGTGACAGATGTTCACTGAGTGACTTTGAGCCAGTAATACCTGTCCAGCCTACCTCACAGGATTGTTGTGGAGGAAAATTGGAGGAAGGAGAACTATGTACATTGCTTTGTGCTCCTGAAGGGAAGATGGATTATACATTTAACAAATAAATAAGCAAACATATATTTGAAGTCTCGTCTACCTTTAAAATAATCTATTAACAATGTGGCTATGTATATTTGCCTTCCTGCTTTTTCAGGGATTATATGAAGTACTGAATTTTTATTTTGAATGTCTTTTTTATTAGGGGACTTACCCAATATCACAAAGATTTGAATTATCATATTCAAACCCAACATTTTAAGAGTGATATGCTGCTCTGGCATTAATTCCTATACATTTTTGTTGACCACAGCTCTGATTAATTAAACAAAGCATTATCATTTATATGAACCTTAATTTTTGAAAATATTTCATTTTATATTGTTTTGTTTATATCATTTTATCCCACCTTTTCTTAGAATAAACTGGAGAAAATTTGTTACTTGCTATTTTATTCCCAAGATGGAAACAAAATGTATTATTATTAGAACTGTAACATATTTTATAGTGAGTGAGCTGGGGCAGTTTCAGATGACATATAGGGAAGCCAGCTCGCTAGAGAGTGAGTTTACTGAGTGAATAATACGAGCTTGGCAAGGAAGTGTGACTAAGAAGAGGGAAGAGGCAGGAGAGACAGAAGAATAAAAGAGAAAAAGCCAAGGAGGAGAGACTGCTGATTGATTGCTTCTCCTGACCTTTTTTCTGATAGTCCACTGGGTTGCTTGGCCATTGTGCATGACTGGACATTGCTTGCTGTTGATCTAGTTGTGAGGCAGCTTGAGGGGAAGCCAGCTCCCCAACAACAGGCAAATACGAGATAGGCAGGGGAATTCCTGTGTAGAAATCAAGGAGGGGGCTCTATGTGTGTGTGTGTTGATCATTCTTTCTTTTCATCAGAGGAGCATGAAGACAGAAGAAACTGCTGTTGTGTTCACTATGAGACATGCCATATTTGTTTTCTTTGCTGAAGGCAAGAATTCCAGTGCTACAAATGCAAAAAGATTACCATCCTGGAAGAGAGGTGGAAAGGGCTAGACATGAAATTTTCACTCCCTAGCTTATCATAGGAGGTAGGGAATTCTTAAATAGGTCACAGGAAGTGCTTGTGGAAAGACAACTGAATTAAGAAGTCTCCTAGAAAATAGAAGAAGGCAAAATGACAGGATTGGAGAGATGGAAGAAAGTGACACAAATGTCCAAGCCTGTCAAAAAAGGCTTTTAAAATATAAAGCTACAGAATAGATTCCAGAGCCTCACTGTTTGATTGTATTTCTGGACTACTGAAGGAAAAGCAACTGCCACAAATCTCACGAACTGAAGAAGAGGATGCTACAAATTCTGCAAAAGGGAGGATGCCTGCCTCTTCCCTGAAGAGCAGGAAGCAAGTGATGGTGGTGATCTGTTAGTCAGCCAGCCTATTGTGAGGAGTGTGGTGCTTTTCTGGAGTGCACTTTTGGAATGTGACAGAAAGATTTCCAAGACTCTCTTAAGCCCAATGACAGATATCCCTTTTTTCTGATCCATATGGGAACAAATACACAGCCAAACAAAATCTTGAAGTCACTGCAAGGGACTAGGAAACACTGGACAGGAGGGCAAAGATACTTGGGGCTCAGTTTGTGTTCTCTTCCTTCTTTCCTGTGAAAGGACATAGCTCAGAAAGAGAAGAATTCCCCAAAGGAACAGTTAGGTATACAGATGGTACCAATGGGAATGGTTTCATTTCTTTGATAATGGAATGCATTATTTAGGTATTCCTGGCAAGAGATAGGCTGCATGTCATGAAAGTTGGAGGAATGTATTTGGAAGGGCCCTTGCAAACCTGATCAGGAGTATTGAATCCTATAGGGGAAAGAGAGGAGATAATGGAAAATAGTGTGATGCTGGTAAGGAAATGCAGAATGTGGAGCATGTAAATACAGGAAGGAATAGGTCAAGTTATATGACCCAGTTGTTCCAGCATCGTTACACAAATGTACAGAGTGTGGGGATACAAGTGGGAAGAACTAGAACTCTTAATGCAGGAAGGAGAATATGATTTAGTTGGTATTACTGAAAGCTGGTAGGATCAAACTCATGAGTGGAAGGAAAGATTGAAGGCTATAACATATTCAGAAGGAACCAGGTAAACAAAAGGGGAAGAGGAGTGGAACTGTATGAGAAGGAAGTACACATGTGTATTGAGATCCAGGATTTTGAGCCGCCCAGAGTCATCCTTGGGGGGAGATGGGCGGCATACAAATTTAATAATAAATAAATACATAAAAATTTTGGGCATGAGAATATAGTTGAGAGCATCTGAGTAAGAATATAAAGAAGGGGAAATAACCAAAATATTACTGTGGAAATGTGTTATAGCACCAGGCCAGACAGGTCAGGGCACACTCTTTCAGGGAGGAAAGAGATAGTAAAAATGGAGACTTTTAACTGTCCAGACCTATGTTGAAAAACCAACTCAGCCAAAACTGCAACATCCCAAAAATTCCTTAAGAGGTCTTGATGGCCATTTCATTTTCCAGAAGGTTGAAAAAGACACCTTCTAGGATTAATATTCCTAGATTTGATCCTAACCAATTAAGAAAAGTTGATTGAAGAAGTAAAAGCAATGAGAGCTACAGGTAGTCCTTGCTTAACAACCACAATAGAGACTGGAAAATTCATCATTAAGTGGGGCGGTCATTAAGCGAGGCATCATGTGACCGCACCTGATTTTACTACATTTTTTGTGGTGCTTATTAAGCAAATCACCACAGTTGTTAAGTGAATCATGTGGTTGTTAAGTGAATTACGCAGTTAAGTGAATCACGCAGCTCCCCATTGATTTTGTTTGCCCAGAGCCAGCTGGGAAGATCACAAATGGCAATCATGTGACCCCAGGATGCCTGGATCATGATCGCGTGACTGCGGGGGCACTGTGACGGTTGTAAGTGCAAGAATGGTCGTAAGTTACTTTTTTCAGTGCCGTCGTAACTTCAAACAGTCGCTAAACATGTGGTTGTTAAGTGAGGACTACCTGTACTTTAATAAAGTTAGATAAGTACTAGGCAAAATCCCATAGACAGAAATCCTGAGGTCAAAGGGTATCGATGAGGGTTGGGAACATCTCAAAAATAAAACATTAAAATAATTTTTGTAGAAAAAAATGGGTATCAGCTTAGGGAATGTGCTGATGCATAAGGAGCTAATAGTTAAAAGAGACATATATGGGAAATGAAAATGGGTGTGGTCACCAAGGAAGGAACCATCAAATAGCTGGTATCTGCAGAAAGAAAGGCTTGTAAGGGAAACTAAAAGCAACAAAAAGGGCTTCTTTGGCTATGTCAGAAGTAAAAGCAAGAAAAAGGAAGAGGAGGCCCATTGCTAGGAGAAGATAGTAGATGGTAAGAGGACACTGTTCCTTAACTTCTACTTTACTTCAGAATCCTCTACAAAGGGTAATGTGTTTAAATGGATATAAGCATTCTAAAAGCATTCCAAGATAAGTAAAGCGATAGTTAGAGAGCACCTGGCTACCAAGAACAAATTAAATATCTAGGACCACATCAGTTACATCTAAGATGACTTGAAGAAGCTTGTGGATATCATCTTGGGGCCTCCATCTTGAACTTTAAGAAATAATGCAGAAAATTGGAGGTCAAAAAGGGGAAAAACAAGACCTGATTAACTGCAAACCAGTCATCTTTAGACTGATGTCAGACAGAACATTGGACCAGATTATTAAGCAGTCTGTGAGCATTTAGGAAAGAATGCATTGCTTGGCAAGAGCCAGCATTTTTATTAATAATAAATCATGCCAAACCAACCTGATCAATTTTTTGGGTAAGAATGACCAGTTTAGTGGACCATAGGAATGTTGTATACATAGTGTATTTTGACTTTGGCAAGCCATTCAGCAAATTCTCCTATAAGATTCTAGTGGATAAGAAGACAACATGCTCTGTTACAGTTAGATGTACCACTGATTGAACAATTATACCAACAAGTGTTTGTCAGTGGCTTTTTGTCACATTGGAAAGTAGTGTTGAGCACTGTATCATAGGGCTTCATTTTAGGCATAGCACTGTTCAACATATTTATAAATGATTTGGATAAGGGGTTAGAAAATAGGATTATCAGATTTACAGCTGATGCAATGGTAAAGGGAATAGGAACCACTTTAGATAACAGTATGAGAATTCAGGAGGACCTTGACAAACTGGAACAGTAGACAATTCAGAAAAAGGAACTTTTACAGAAACCAATGTTAAGTCCTACATTTGGGTAGGAAAAAAGAAAGAGTAAGTATGAGGTGGGTGGGCATTCTAGACGGCAGTTCTTGTGAAAAGGATCTGGATGTCTTGGTTGACAAACTGAACATTGGCTACCAGCATGACCCAGCTGCAAAAATGTGTCCAAGGTTGTATCAACAAAATATAGTGTCAAGATCAGTAGAAGTTGTTCCTCTCTGTTCTGTGTTGTTAAAACCTCACCTAGCATATTTTGTCCAGGTCTGGACACCATATTTAGGAAAACATTGAAAACTGGAATGTGTTCAGGAGAGAACAACCAAGATAATAAGGGGCTTGGAAGGAAAAACGTACAAGAAACAGTTGGAGGTGTTGGACATTTAACCCTGGAGAAGAGTTAGGGTTAGGATGGGGTTAGAGAAGAGAAGACTATAGGGAAACATGGTAGCTGGCTTCAAAAATCCAAAGGGCTGTCTTGTAGAAGATAGAACAAAATTACTCAGAATCATTCCAGAAGATAGAACAAGAAACAATAAGTTTTAATTATGAGGAGGTAGATTTTGATTGGACATCAGGAAAAAATTCTTAATGGTAAGAACTATTCAACAATGGAATAACTTCCTCAGGAAGTGGTGGACTATCCTTCACCAGCTATGGTTAAACAAAGGTTAGATGGCTATCTGTCAGAGATGCTGTAGTAGTGCATTACTATACTGGGTGGGAGGTTAAACTAAATCATCCCCCAGATTGCCTCCAGTGTTTACATTCTATGATTCTATTCTTCATTGATGGAGTATACAGAGAGGGAAAAAAGAAAAATTACAAGATAGAGAATAATAGAAAAATCCAAACAAAAATAAACAAAAAATAATAAATAAAAAGGAAAACAAATATAACATGTATATAATAAATACATAAAAATGACTCAGTTTTGAAAACCTCTTTACACAGAATCATATTGATAATTATTCCATTACATTAATAAATAGCCAGGTCAAAAGCTAAGGGTGAACACATTTCTTTAATCCAGGATTGTAAATCCAGAGTGATCATTTCTTTCCAACAGCACACTCCAAACTCAGTAAGCCCAAAGTTCTTCATAAATGGATACATTCCAAATTTTTGAAAAATAATTTAATATCCCATTAACATCTTTAAACCTTATTTCTCTTTGTAAAGTCAGATTAACAATAATATGCATGTTAGAGCAACCATATGCATTACAGTCCCCTGAGATATAATTACATCTCCAGCATAAAAAAGTTGACACCCAATCATTCTTAAACATCTGTTGAGGTGTCCAATAAACATGAACAGGAAGCTTTAGAGGAGCTAGTTTTACCTTAAGGTCACAAGAAAAATATTTAACATTCTTTAAAACACGGCATTTATTTATGTGTTGCCACTCCACTTCCAGAGACTTTGATTTGGTTAAGATGTTAAGATAAGATGTTTGAACTCAGTACGCTCAAAATACATTTCTTACTAATACTGGTTGCAAATACCTACTTTAGTATTATTCTTCAGCAGTCTGTAAAAATAAACAGAGTTCAGAGTCTTCTAATACAACAAATAATTTCAGAAGCTGCTACACCTCAGATTGAAATATCAAAAGATGACTATATTGTCATTCACCAATTTTAGGCAATCCAAATTCCTTCTGCATTGCATGAAATGTTCTGAAGGAATAATTTACAATATGCTGGTCTGGAGTATTAATACCATTTTCTGTCCAAGTACTTTAGGAAAAAAAATCTTTACTTGCTATTTTTAAGTTGGTAGAATTATAAAAGTCCTACAAGTTTTCCCAGAGAACCTGAAAATAAAGAATTCTTACGCTGCATAATACAGAAGGGTTTCAAAGCTGTCTAGATACAAGCAGTTTCATCACTCTTGCCATATATTTTAACAATACATCTACATTATTCTGTTCAGAGGCTTTTACAAAAAAGAATAGTGCACAAAAACTGCACTTTTAGAACAGTAATTTGCCTTTATTCAATGGTGGAATGAGTCCAAGGAGACCCAGATTCAGATCCCCAGTTGGCTATGAAGTTGAAGAAATGAGTAATTTGAGGCCACTTTCAAGCCAACCTACCTCATAGAGTTTTTGTGATGATTAAATAAGGGGAAATTTGAAATATGCTGCTCAGAGCTCCCAAAGGATAGAAGGAATATACAGGTAATAAAAATATAAGTCATTGCAGGATTTTCTCCTCACTTCAACACATTTTTAAAATGTAAATACATAACAGGCCTTAAGTTAGTTTCATTTACTATTGTCATGTGGGTTGCATCCAAGGTGAGACAATTTCCTGTTGCAAGGATTAATCTTGATTATCCTTCACCCCACTAAAATTTTGAGGTAAGCTACGTCTGAACAAGCTCAGAGGAACCTACAAGCAGTTACAATCCTAATGTTATTGCTAGCAGTTTTGTAGTTTATTCTCTTGGTTCTCATGTTTTCAGTGTAATCTCCATGTTAAACATGTAATAAACCAAAGATGGTTAAAAAGAAATCCAAGAGCACTGCTAATTTTGAGAATTTGAACTTAAATTCTAAAATGGTTTAAAAGAAGAATAATGCTATATTTTATGTTGCAGCTGTGTTTTCTGAGTGATCACAAATATTAAATACAATGTGGAGCATTATATAATGTGAAGTATACACTTCCATCTCTGTAGCTTTAAAATTATTACATACCTGAATTGGTTGACTGAAGTCATGAGTATTTAAAGAAATATGTTGCCTACACTTTACAAGGTTGGTATAGATAATAGATAATACTCTAGAGAGTAAATTGCTGTACGATCCATGAAACTGTCTTAAGTGTCCTAAATCACCAGAATTAGATTTATTAACTCCTGTTTGTTCAGAGAATATAACTATTGTGTCAAGATGCATGGCTACCGTTATGATTTTTGCCATAATTTTGTGATACATAGTTGATGCATATTGTTGAAGAATCATTAGTATTAAGAAATGAATATTGTATTCGCTCATTTGATTTTCTGTAATACTGCGTGATTTCAATTTTTTCTTTCTCTGATTCAGAAACTTGCCTTTATGGTTTCTCTTGGACTTGTTACACATGACCATCTGGAAGGTAAAAAGATAATCAGGATGCATTTTCATTGCTTTTTTAACTAATAAAATATCAAGACCCATTTATAGGGGGAAGCTTCATTTCACTTTATTGGGTTTACTTTCAAAGAAAGGTTGGAATTTAGTGGGACAGTTTTATACTACACAGGAAAGACTATATTCTTGACATATTCTAAGAAAATCTCAAACATGATAAAGTGTATGTTCTCTTATTGTTGAAAACAGGAACGTCTTATGGCTTGCAACATAGATTTAAAAATCTGACTTAATAGGTGAACCTAAATCTAATCTGGTTTTCAGATATGTTTGATAAAAAAGGTTTCTTAAATTTAAGACCTGTTAAAATATTTCAACAATTAATTTCATTTACTCTTAAATGACAGTGAATGAAATGTTTACATATGTTTGGATGCATTTTTCTATGTACTTGTTTACAGTTTTTAAGATTCTAATCCTTTGTTGTATATTTGTAACCTATATGAACTTATTGCATGGAAAAGAGTTGAGACATATATTGAACAACTAAATCTTTACACTTCTCTGTAGCTGTTGACTTTGGCTTTAATGCTGTTTGCTGTCATTAATTTGCAATATTCATGGCAAAATTTCATACACTATAATGAATCTTGCACTAATTGCTAGTTACAAATTTTGTGTGATTCATGTAGTTGATAAAAATATAAAATGAGAGTTTTGAAGATGTAGGCAGCAATCTTTTAAGTTGAATCAGTATCATGCTTACTTTACTTATATATTTTCAAGCTATTTTATGTAGTACAGATGTTTCTTTAGCATTATTTTTGTACAAAGAATATGTACAAAGAATGATAGATTCTGACTCCTAGTTTGCTCAGACTCTAGGACAGAATCTTGTATGCTTGGAAATGCTTTTGTTTTCTGACCAAATTGTTTCTTTCCTCAAGAAATACAAAGTAAGAGACAAGAAAGAAAACGAAGAACCACAGCGAATCCAGTTTACAGTGGAGCTGTTTTTGAGCCTGAGGTAGCAATCTCTTATTTATACATTAGAAATAAAACCTGATTGAAAAGAATTTGCTTTGGTGCTCTTGCATTTACCCATCCGGAAATAGGAAAGGCCAGATTTGCCTTAAAAGACTTTCCAACACTCAACTGCTACTCTGTGTGCTGCAGCATTTGCTCCTGGCATTGCCTAATGGTATAGCCAGGCCCACCCACAAAGATACTAGAAAACTAAGTAGACAATTCTGGGGTGCTCTGATATATTTATGGAATCTATATACTAGTTGTAGAATGACTGAAGATTTAGTATTAAATCATTCTCTTGTGGCCGATGGATCTAACTCTGTTGCTTTCTGTCAGTGTTTTCATGAAAGTCTAGCTTCTCTGGAGCTGGTTGTCTAGTAATACAATAGATAATGAATACATTCTTTAAAAAAAACCTAAGCGTTTACTTGAATCTTTAGAAAAGATTTTAAGTAGTAATGCATGTTTGTTTATGTTATATATGGATATGCATTTGTGATTCTAGTTAACAAAAACTCTTAATAATTACTTTGTTCCTATCTTCTATAAAGCGCAAGAAGAGTGCGGTCACATACCTGAACAGCACAATGCATCCTGGGACACGTAAACGAGGTAAATTTCTGATTAAGAGAAAGGATGGTATATAAATAAAATATATTAAATAATCATATAAATAGAAAATAGCTCTTCTGGATTCAGCCAAGGTCCATCTTAGTCCAGGATTTTGTTTCTCACAGTGGCCAGTCTCATGCTTCTAGGGTGGTCACATACAGGAGATAGAGGCATTCCCCTCTTCTGCTGTTCTCCCTTTCCAATTAACATTTGGAGGTACACTTTACTCAACAAGAGATGAGGCGTAGAATCTTTAAGATTAACAGAGTAGTTTATCCAGTCTTGTTTTTACGCTATCCAAGTTAGCATCCATAACCACATATTTTGGTAATGAATTCCGCAGATTAATTTTGCACTGTGTGAAGTTCTTTTGTCTGTTCTAAATCTCTTTCCTGTCGCTTCATTAGCTGATCTCTGGTTCTAGTGTAGGAATTAAAGCAATATTTCCTACAAACTGTTGCTTAGCAAAAAAAACCCAGCTTAGGAAATATGTTTGCTGAATAATGATGCAGTACTTAACAACACACACACAAACACAAATACAAATAAATGAGTCGTTTAAAAAAAATCATACAATTAACAACACTGAAAAAATTTGATTAAGCTCTCATGCTCTATGCAGGATGGTGCTTTTGTTTCGTTGTTACAAATAATTACATACCGTATTTTTCCGACAATAAGACACCCCCATGTACAAGACGACCCCCATTTTTCCAACCCCAAATTAAGAAATCAATATTTTAAAGATAGTGCAGAACACATTTTTATTTAGTAATTAGTTAACATTTACCTGCTACACTCGGTGGGAGGAGGTCCAAACCGTCTCCCTGCAGCTCTATTTCCAGGCTCTTTTGCATAACTGATTACATTCAAGCACGAGTGAAACTGCCGATAGCTTGTCTCTGCAGACAGACTTCCTCTAATTGGTTTGTTCAGCATCAGCTGACATCAGTTACATAAGGCTCATGATTGGAGGAAGTCTGTTTGGGAGACAAGCTATTTCACTCGTGATTGGAGGCTAGCAATAGGAGGAAGCCTCTCTGCAGAAACAAAGTATGGGCAGTTTTGCAACCACGCGATTCTTGGCTGACTTCCTTGAATAAGACGCCCTTCAATTTTTAGGGTAAGGATTTTAGAAGAAAGTATCGTCTTATAGTCGGAAAAATACGGTATATATGTCTTAACATGTGCTTTAGAACAACTCCAGTTGGGACCAAGAGACTTGAACCTTACTGAGGCTTCCTGATATACCCAGCAGTACCCTGCAATAAATAGATTCCTTTCAACAGCACATAGAAAACATACCAACAAGGACATATCTGAGTTACAACTCCCAACCCTTGTGTTATATATGATCGTGAAGTGGCAGTGTTTGTGATCAATTTAAAAATAATAATGGATGTAATTAACTCTGAACATATGTGGAAAAAGTGATTCTTCTTTCTTGATGGACAGAGCATGTTGACTTAAAAAAATACTTAAGGTTTATTTCCAGGGGTACTGCAAGATACTGCAAGGTTTAATTTCCCACATAGGTAACCTGTTCACTGCTAGTTATGTGAAAGAAGAAACATAATTACAGATATACATTCTAAAAGTGCAGGTTAATAGAAAGGATGAGTAAAATATGGAAAGAGCTACACAAAATAATCTACAAATTACCTTCAGCTGTATAGAATACAGCCTAGCATACATATTTCATAAAATTGTAATAGAGTGAGAAGCCAAAGCTTAACTGACAAAGACTAGAATGAGGCTGGAAGGAATGACTTGTCCAGGTTGGCCCCCAAGGATCACAAGCTCAGTATATAAGCCTTCATCACAAAAACATGTAGGTATTGATTTGAGGACTGTGTATCTTAACTGTCAGGTCTGTAAGGTACCAGGCAGATGGAGAGAGGGAAGATAAAACATTGTGGGGTCTCTAAATCTAAATCAACAGAGAAATTGGCACATAGCCAAACAACAAGGAACAAAAGGTTATAATCTTTAATAAGGGCAAAAAGTAGAGATAGCATTGAACCAAAGAAGAAATAAAAGATATAGCAAAAAAGGAAGGCTTTGAGCTAAGATAAGGAACCAACAGAAAGCACGGTCATGGAGATTTATCAAAATGGCCAATAATGGAGTCATTTGGTGAATGAGTGTATGTTGTCTCATATATAAGGAAAGACAAACATTAAGACAAGTGAAGAAATGTAGTCATGCTGAACAGAAAGTAGAACTAAGTTCTGGTTGCTAAGTCTAAAAGTTTCCAACATTAGGGTTTTGAGAGAAAAAGAAAAATGCCTTATCTTTCTATGCCATACATGGTTTTACGCATCCCAATCATATTACTCCTTAGTTGCTTTTTTCCAAGCTAAAAAAATTCCAAATATTCTACCTTTTCCTCAGAAGAAAGGTGTTTGAGCCCCTTGATATTTTTAGTTGCCCTCTTCTATATTTTTCCTACTTTTTTTATAACTCTTTTCAAATACAGTAACGAAAACTATACACAATATTCCAGATACAGAGGTAATTATATATTTGTACTATGGCATTTCAGTGTTGGCAGGTTTTTCCCCAATCCTTTCCTCTGTGAGATAAAACACTCCCATTCTGACCCTTAAAAACCCCAAACTCAGAAAAATAACTGATTTTTTTTCCAGGCTGATTTCAGGCCTTTTGGGGGGATAGTACAGGATTTAAGAGTGAGGATGGAAGCAGCTCCCTCCCTGAGATCTGCTGCTCCCATTCCCAATTTAAATTTGCAAAAAGAAAGTGTGCACTATCAACAGTTGGCAATTTGATGACATAGTGCTGAGAAGCTGCATGTGGGCTGTGGATGGCCCAGCCCTGGTTGTTTACATCATGTACTCCTTAAAATACTTTCTTAATGATATGCCTAAAAAAGCTTCTTCAAGCATTTAGATTTTGTTTTGGATATAAAATACTGCTGATGTAATCCAATGTGATGGGTGCTTTTTTATTAGTCGCACAATAGAGCTGAATGAGCATTATGTAATATCTGGCCCTGATTCTCCTTAATGCTTTTTAATAGTTCCCCTGCTGCTGGGCTTGTTTAAAAATAAAGTTAATAACTTCAAATGGGTAATAATACAAGCTATAATTTTAAAACAATACTTTGTAATTAAAATGTGTAATGATGAACTTGAGACATTGTGCTTATAATAGTGTACGTGAATGTATATATGAGTGTGAGTGATTAAAAGGCTCAAGAGTTCATTGCAGGTTCCACTGTGCAGGTTTTTCTTTTTCCGAAAGTTGTCATTATAACTAAAATGCATTTGGTATACTTTTTTTCCCATTGCTATTGGCATTTTGTTCTCACAACCTTTTATGTTGGTTTCTACCATGCTTCACCTGTTTGGTGCAACCTAACTAAAACAAAAGGTTACCTATGAATACTTAATTCCATGCTTCCATCTTTCAGTCTGTAATTTTGTTTATCAGTCATCAGAAAACTGTTAGAAAAAGAGTAGAGTGTTATGTTTTCAATTAGAATAATAATTTGCTTTATTGTGAGCTCTATGTCCAGATTTGCTCTGTTGAAGGTCTCCATCATAGTCTGTTATATTGATCAATCAGATAAAGAGTGGATTTAGCTGGGCATTTTTATGTCATAGTTATTTTATGGACAACAAAAGTGCTCTTTAAATGTATGATTGATCTAGACTCAGAATGCTTTATGATTTTAAAAGATGTAAAAGATTATTCAAACATTAATAAACCAATAGTATTTCCCAAATAATTCTGGTATCAATATTTTTGCCTAAATGAAAACATTATGGATAGCCTCCAAATAATGTCTGAGTTTCTCAGATTTCTAAGAAAAAGAGGAAATGAGGCTTGGAAAATGAATCAAGTATTAGTAGGTACTGTTTTAAGAATTATGAAGATATTTCAGTCAATCTAAGGGGTATGAATCATGGCAACTTTTGATAGAAGCCAGTTGGGGGCTTAATGTGGAGGGAAAGATTGACATTAAAACTTGAAATGAGCATACAAATGTAAACGTTAGGAGTAGCCATCTTTACCCTCCTGAAGTGCTGCATTATTTTCTCATAATATCCTTTTTGTAATTATTCTTGTAAATGTCTAAAATTAATGTTAGAATCTTTACTTGGCTTCCTTTCACTTATGACTATTATACTAACTACCTCTCTGTACCACATCACTTCCTTTTTCATGCTAGCCAATGAGGAGCAATGTCCAAAGGTATGTAAGATTATTTTCCTCCCCTTTTTGTTCCCTTCTGTTAATGTGTAGGTCGTCCACCTAAATACAACACTGTGCTGGGATTTGGGGCTCTGACCCCCACATCCCCTCTGTCCAGTCATCCTGACTCCCCTGAAAATGAAAAGACAGAGACCACATTTACTTTCCCTGCAACTGTTCAGCCTGTGTCCTTGCCTAGCCCCAGCTCCACAGACGTAAGTAATTCTTGCTGAATGATACACTGTTTGAAGCAGAGCTACTTGTGTGAAAAACTTCAGAATTTGTGTTTTTTAGAAATACTGTAAACTGCACCAAAATGATCACTCCTCTTTTGGACTCTGCATTACTAATATTTGTACCTGTTTCCCCTCTCCTTGCCACTTAGGTGGACTCTATAATTAGCGCCCTAGGATATTCCAGTATCGTGAATACATTTTCCATCCATTCATCTTTTCAAGTGCACAGGGAAGTTGATGCAGTGCATGCATATTTTAGCAATGGAGCGGCAGGAAGGAAACCAGGTTCTTTGGTTTCCTGTCATATTCAAATCATAAGAAGAACTAATAATAAATATTAATCATCAGAAAAAGGATGAATTGATTCCTCAGGCTTCACCAAATCAATGTACAGGCAAATATTTTCAGTGGCCTTTGGCAGTGTCTTCTGCTTTACAGATTCCTGGATAATGGATTCTACTTTCTCTCTGTATCCTATCTTGGTACAGAGGGCTCTGTAAAATTGATCACTCTTCTATTTGCTACAAATTGTTGATGAGTAAAAATTGTTCTAGCCCTTCACTGATATGTACAATTAACTTTTCATTATTCAAAGGAACAGCATCTGTCCTCATGATACTGGCTTAGAACTGGAGGTTCTGGATTCGTAATTTTAATCAGGCCTCATCACTTTTCTATTATTTTGTTTTTTCAATTTAAATAAGTCCTTTGTTGCTATAAAAACCGAATTAATGAACACATTCTACTGAAACATATATAACTTACATTTTATATTCAAAGTAAATATATATTGAGAATATTTCTGTACATCTAACTCACTAAATAAGCAACTTGAAATTCCTGTAACACAAAGCTTCATTGCTGTAGCAGCCATGAACTAAAGTCAAAAACTAGATATCAACATATTTTCTGCATCATGAGATATGACAAAAGATAAAATTAAGATGGAATCCTATAAAGAATACATTGTTCATGTTGAAAGCCATAGTCTATGAAAATGATGGAATCTTGTAAATTGCCAGAAGGCAGTGGTGAAAACTGATTTGAAGAAAAAGGAGAAAATCTGATAAAAACTTGATTTATATATATACTCATGCACACATGCTATTTCTTAAAAGTGTAACAGGTTAAGAAAAGGTTGTATGCTTACATGAGCTTTTCTGCTTTAAATAAAGCAATGACCTTTTTGTCATTTTTTTCCATTTTTCATAGATAATATTCTGAACTTTTCATAGTGATGTAGTTCCTATTTTATTTCATTGTTCAAACCTAGAATGAGTTTGTTATATATTCACAAAGCATTTTTGTGTGTTCTGTTTACATGCTATGTTAATCAAAAAATTCTGGGGGTTGTTGGGGGAGCATTATAACTGTTCACCAGAGACCTGAAAGTTTATGTTGCAAGTTGTATTGAATCTGCAAATAATATAGTATTGTCTTTATGACAATAATAGTAGCTAATACAGTTTTTATAAAAAGTAAGTACACTCCACTGAAACTTTTGATTTTTTTCAACATATTTCAACATACAAATATTTGATCTTCATTTCAACAATATTGATAGATAAAGGAATATAATATAACAAATACCATGCACCTTTTACATTTTGTAGTCCATTGTGTAATTTAAATAAACATTAATGCAAATTTCACTTGTGGAAAAAGTAAATACACACTTATGTTTATCATTAACTCAAATACCTAAAATTAAAATCAGGTGCACCAGTTCAAGTGTCAAAGATTGTTAGAGAGGATCTAGAAGGAACCTATCTTATTGAAACCTCAGACATTTGGTTTGATTTGCTCTTTATTGTTGAAGTGTATGGTATCATCATGTCTACATCGAAAGAGCTCTCTGAGATCTTCAGAAAGAAGTTTATAGATGCCTTTGAGTCTGGGAAGGGATTTTAAAAGATTGCAAAACAATTGGACATCAATCATTCCACTGTCTGGAAGATCATCTACAAGTGGAAAAGATTTCAAACAATTGCAGATTTGCCCAGGCTGGGCCATCCCAGCAAGTTCAGCCTGAAAGCAGAACACAAGATGCTGAAAGAAGTCTCTAAGAACCCCAGAAGTTCATCACATGGTTGCTCTCTCTACTACTGATGTCAAAGTGCATATCTACCATTAGAAAGAAGCTGCTCACATTAGATCTACATGGGAGGCATACCAGGAGGAAACCTTCGCTGTCCAGAAAGAACACCAGGGCAAGTCAAAAGTTTGCTCATGAACACCTAGGCAAAGACCAGGATTTCTGAAACAAAGTGCTCTGGACAGACAAGGCAAAGATGAGTTACTTGGCCACAGTACCAGAAGACATCCTTGGCAAAAGTGAAAGACAGCATTTCACTAGAAGAACCTGATACCAGCTATAAGGCATGGTAGTGGAAATGTTATGGTTTGGGGCTGCATCAGGGCTTGGGCAGCTCACCATCATAGAATCCACTAGAAATTCATCATTGTGCCAGAGGATGCTTGAAGATAATGTGAGATCATCTGTCAGAACATTGAAGCTCAACCAAAAGTGGACCTTTCAACATGAAAATGACCCTAAACATTCCAGTAAATCCACCAAGGAATGGCTGGGGGGGGGGGGGGAGGAGGGTTCTGGAACAGCCAAGTCAAAGCCTGGATCTAAATCCCATTGAGATGCTGTAGGGTGATTTGAAACAGGCTATGCATGCAAGAAACCCCTCAAACATCTTACAGCTGAAAAAATTCTGCATGGAGGAATGGGAAAAATATCTTCCCAGTCTGTTAGAGACTGGTAAACAGTTATAAGAATCGCCTTCTTGAGGCTGTTTCTGCCAAAGGGGGCAATACCAGATATTAGAGCAAAAGTTGTACTTACTTTTTCCACAGAAGGAAATGGCATATCTGTTAATTTTTTGTTGAATAAATGATTGCAAAATCAATTTTCATAGATTTTTTGTTCAGTTACATCACCTTTATTTTCATATACTGTCTGAATGAAGATGAAATATCTATGTTCACATATGTTAAAAAAGAAAAATACTTTACATGGGTATACTTTTTTTTTCCACATGACTGTACAAGCTAAGAGAGCTGAGCCCCCTATAATTTGAGCACTGTCCAACCTCCGTTAACTTTTGTGAAATTGATTTTACATAGTGATTTTAAGAGTTTACAAAGAGGTGTGTGCATCATTTGGCTAAAACTGGGAATGGAGGAGATCAAGGATGGGCCTGAGGGATTTTTTAAACTCTCACCCCCAATATTTCATTACTTAAATTGAGCCCTAGGAATCCATCACTCATCTGGTACATAGAACCTGTGGGAGCAAACCATGAAAATTCATAGGTCAAGATAGCATACTCATGCAGGAAATTAATGAAGTTACCTACAGAGTGTAAAGCCTTGGCTTTCATGCAGTTAGAAAGTTTAAGCATTAGCCAGTGCTTGGGAGTAATCCCCTGTCCAAAATGGTTGATATTCTGTCATTATTTAATGCATTACCCATAATAAAGGTAGCCCACCATTGTTTTGAGGATAGTGGGAAATGATTTACATAATTCAAAACTAGTTTGCAAGCTGTGAATAATCTTATTTACCACTACTCAAGTTGCTATGGAATGCCATATTCTATGGAGAATGGGATACTTTTACAGATCTTACAATTTGCTTCTAAATTTGAAAAGAGTTTTAGAAAGTGGTGTTCAGTTGTAGCAAGTTGTCAGAATTGCCTTCAGTTCACCAAAAAGAATTCTGTATAGTAATATATTTACTATTCTTCTGATCTTGTTATTTTTACTTCTTTTAATCTTTATATTTGTGCAATGTACTAAAATTAAAATGTCTGTGAGGTAAAGGTATCCAGGAGTTAACACAAAATCAATAACTCTAGCAGCTTAACATTTTCAGCTGAGAAGTATTCATCGTAGAGATCTGTTTTGGCTGCTGGTTATCTTCTCTTTTACTGAGGTCCCAGATTAATTAAAACAAATTGGAGACAGGTAGATCTGTTGTTGGACTGAATTTATAAAATATACATTGTCAGTCATTTGGAGACTACAGATGGAATAGAATCCCCCTTCTCCTTGCAGTCCTATGCAAACCCTTCTGAGAGCTGCTTCAGAAGTTGGAGGATACTTCAGTGCCTATTTGGGTGGTGTACAGGGGTGCCAAAAAGAGGAAAGGGAAGTCCCATACTGAAAGTAGAAACTGAAATCATTTTATAGTTAAATGGTGGTCCGTATGCATTTCTCAGGAAAGGCTGTGGTAAAACTTAGAACTAAATTATACTTATCCTCATAAGTTAAGACAAGCCAATACTCCAGCCTACTATGCTTTTGCCATTGTTTTATAGCCAGTTATATACAGATGTTATTAATGTATTTGAGATAATTCAAATAATCTCTTGCAGTCCTATTTCAGATTACATTTATCCGGCACACAAGTACTTATTAGAGTACATGTTGGTAATTTTGTCCCCTTCCACCAATAATCTTATCTGTATGACTATATAAAATGGGTTGTATAAATAGCACACTTGTTAATGACACTGACATAACTGAGTAATCATTGTACTTCTTTGCCGCAGTATATTTTTAATTCAGAGGCCAATATTGTAATGTATTATCTTGGTGATTTAAAATAAATACAACAGTGGCCAACACCAGCAGAACTATATTTGCTCTTCCAACAATGCAAAGCATTGTCAGACCACATAAAGACTGCTTCCTTCAGTAACCAGCAAGCAGAAGCCCACATACTTTGGGCATGTGACATGAATAGATGATGGTGGATGAGAAAGAATTATACTGCAAGAATAGAGGGGGTTAAAGAAGGGGAAAACAACCAATAAATTGGATGAACAGAATCAAGGAAACGATTGGAATGTCCTTGGAAGAGCTGCAAGTGTTATTATATATAGGTTGAGAATGGTGAGCATTCATTGATGGAATAATCAGAAGCTGAACCTGATCAGTGGCATATAACTAACTTACATGTTACTTCTAGGCTGAGTGAAAATGCACATATTTCCTCATTCTTTTTAAAAATTTTCAGTGTCAAAAATTTGGTAGCCCCGCACTAATACTATTATTTTGGAACATATCATTGGGCTACTAATATTACATTGATCTAATGTTACTACAATACTTTAAAACTACAGATGATTGGGATTTTCACCCTGACCCTACTTCATTTTCTTAGAAACAAAAATAATGTTCTTGTTTAGAATTGCTTGACAAGCCTGCTAGAAAAAGTGGTGTACCTTAAGAAGCTATGTAACAAATGTTTATGATAACGTATCTGAGGAAAAAGGAACAAGTTGTACTTCAGGTAGTTTTCCTTCTGTATTTCATTTGAACATCACTTACATAGGATTCTCTCATGCATAAGCTTTACTTTGACTATCAGTGTAGATTGCAAACATTAAAAACTTTTTTCTCTTTTTCCTTTATTTTATAGGGTGATATCCATGAAGATTTTTGCAGTGTTTGCAGGAAAAGTGGACAGCTACTTATGTGTGACACATGCTCACGTGTATATCACTTGGACTGTCTAGACCCACCTCTGAAAACTATTCCCAAGGGCATGTGGATTTGTCCCAAATGTCAAGACCAGGTATTGTTTGGCACAAAAGAGAAAGCATCAAAAAGGGTTGTCTGTAGTAGGTAAAACAAATTTCCATATGGCTTACGTACAGTTAGAAGAACTAGCCAGTAGTCAAGCTTGTCTACAACTCATTAGGCATTTCTAAATTAAATGAATTTTTGCAGCTCTGCAAACTTACTCATTAAAAGTTTGCTTTTTTTTTCTACATTGCAGGATATTTTTCTGCTATTGTTGTGTCATAACATAATACTGTAGTTGGTTGTCAGAGGCAAAGTTCAGAAACATTGACAAAATCTTTTTTTGACCCATAAATTCTCTCTTGCATCATTTCCCATAACTATTTCTCCCCTCCCCACCCAAATTAATGTTTTCATTTATATGTTAGAAAATCCATTATTTTCAGGCCAGTTAAAGAAATCTATATGTTGAATATAATGCTAATCTCACCACAAAGGGCATTTATTGTAGAGGCAGATAGTAGAAGAATGCCTAACACTTCCCCATACACCTGTCAGTTCTTCCTTGCAGTCCTTCGTACAGTATTTGGCTCTGCAGGCAAATAGTTGGCTCTGCAAGCAAATATAAATCCTATTATGGGATAAAGAAGATAGGTAAAGACTGATTGTGATATGTAGGTGTGGCTAAGCTCCCTTCTCCATTTGCCAGTTCAATTTGAGAAATGCATCACTATTCTGCATTGATGGAGATAGCGCCAAGGGGAATGCTGTTTGTTCATTCACTTATAAATTTAAATAGTGTCTGTGATGCAGTAAACCTCAAGGCAACGTACAGAGGTTAAAATATATACAGAATTATATTAAATGCAGTAAACTTAACAAATAATAAAAGATTTAAAAAACACAAGCAAGTCTTAAGTGGCAAAGTGAAATTGCTGTGAAATCACTGCTTGCTTTGTGGCTGGGGAGACAGATTTCCAAGAGTTGGTACCACTGCAACAAAGACCACCCTTCCCTGAATGAATACCAAATTAATATCCACAGGATGTTGATGATGGCAATGGTCAGATGCAGCTATACAACAAAGGACATTCTTTCATATATTGTAATATTACATTCTTTTTGAAAATCCAGTGCATTTGGTATTTGAGCTATCAGCAGTTTGTGAATCAGAAAGTTGTCATCATCTTTACTGAAAATGTAAGATCAGATATGTTGCCTTTTTATTCCTGTTGGATTTGTTAAAATTCACAGCAGAAAAGATTTGTAAATTTACAGGAATGTACAAAACCGCTGACGTTGTGATTAAATTGGCCTCCTTTGTGGGAGGTATAGCACAAAAGAATATTTCATACTGTTAATATTTTAAGGGTTTTTCCAGAAGCCTGTGGAGGAGTTTTTTTGTATGCAGTAAATGAAATGTTTACTAGCTTGGGGAGAGTGGTGAGAAGGTTCAGCTGTCTTTTTTCTTCCTAAATAATGCTTTATTAAGATATTTAACCAATACTCCAACTGCATTTATTTACTTATTTTTTTGGGGGGGGGGAACTCTCTTTCTCGGCAGAGCAGTTGTGGATGTTGTGCAAAGCATGCTTGTTACTATCATAGGCAATAGGGGTTAATGTGTAATAACACAATTCCTTCCCTTCTGCCAATGTCTTGTTAATTTCTGTTAGTTTTTTACTGTTTTATAATTCAAAATATTTAAAAATTGTGTCCTTATTTAGAGGCTGAAGTAATAATCTAACCTCCTTTAAGAACTTCAAAGAAGCAAGGCTATGTCTTCCATCCATCTATTCTCCCCAAAACACAATAATATATAATTTTACTACATTTATTTTTATTTAGTTTGTGAATTGTGGATTCATTAGCAGAATTAACACCCTCTATGCAACCAGGTTGCATTTAGTGCTTAGATGTACCCTTGCTCATTTCTTCTCCTTACTCAGCCCCCCACCTCCTGCCATCCCAATCCAGTTGCTTATCCAGGGGCAGGCCTAGAAATAAATCCTACAAGAAATTTAAGTTGCTTACTTTTGTACAACAGTTCTAAGAAGAGAACTATGAATGTACATTCTGAGAAGGTTTTTAGTGATCACTGCGAAAGGAACTGTTTTATGTCTGTCTCTGAGTCTTCCCAGAGGTAGAATATATCAGCCAAATGTTCACCCTCCTTCTTTCAGATGTTGAAGAAAGAAGAAGCAATTCCATGGCCAGGGACTTTAGCAATTGTTCATTCATATATTGCATACAAAACAGGTAAGTTAAATAATCTTTGGCTTGATTTTCTTTGGAAAAATGAGCAGAATCTTTGTTTTACTAAGTTGTTAAATAAAAAATAATAAATTAATAAAAAAATACTTGATTACCCTAGTGATCAAATTAGTAGGACAATGTGAGATTATTTTTTTAATGAATCCATCTGCAACGTCAGGAATAATCCAGCATCACAGTGACTGCCATTTTTGGTAGTCCATTGTGGAAAAATAGGTGAGAGAACACATCTACACAGCACAATTAATAATCTCTCTTTCACAGCAAAAGAAGAGGAAAAACAGAAATTACTGAAATGGAGTTCAGATTTAAAGCAGGAAAGGGAACAATTAGAACAGAAAGTCAAACAACTCAGCAATTCTATAACAGTAAGTATTAACCATTACCAAGTGATCATTTATTTATACCTTTTGCTTTCCACTAGGAGCTATGATTGTGAACCACCAAAAGATGATGTTTTTTTTTACCTCATATCAATCTGGATATATTACTTATGTAGAAAGAATCTCAACTACTTCACAGATATTTATTTATTTAGATAATTTATATGGTACCCATCTATAACAAGTAACTATGGGTAGCTAATAAACGGTAAAAAAAAAAAAAAACCAATATTATAAAACAAATATACAATATATAATTAAAAATAAGGATAATACAGTAATCAAGGCACTACATAAATAACTCACAGCATCAGAACACGTATCAGGCTCCACTAATATCCTGGTCCTAATGCCCAGGGGCAAGCCAGGTCTTCATAGCCTTACAGAAGGCCTTGTGAGAGTCAGGAACAGGGGGGTCAAGAATTTACTCTCGTCGCCCGAGCAACGAGGTACTGATAAGAGGATGAGACTGAACCCTCCCTAAAGAATGCAAGGGAGGTTGGGAGGGGGACCCTGGAATTTGCTCTCACTCTGAGAAGATTTCTGTAACAGGACTGAAGCCAATAAACCCTGCTGAATTGAATCTGTACTGTCTCCTGGAGTTTCCTGGGCTAATCCTGACAGGCCTGTAGTGTTGGGGCCAGCAAGATCTCAAGGGGAAAGGCTGTTCCAAAGGCAGATGCCACAACAGAAAAGGCACATCTCTCAGGTCTCACTATATGACATTGTTTCATAGAAGGGACCTGGAAGATGCCCACCCTACCAGATCTGGTGGGATGAGCTGAGTTCATTGGAGACAGGCAGTCCCACGAGTAACCTGGTCCCATGCCCTGCAGGCCTTTGAAGGTGATAGCCAGTATCTGGAATTAGATCCAAAAGTCTATTGGGAGCCAATGCAGCTTGTGCAGTAGTACCATGACAGAGACAAATGTTGATGCACACAAGACAGTCTGCACTACTGCATTCTGGGCTAGCTGAAGTTTCCAAATGCTTTTCAAGTGCAACCTCAAGTGGCAGGCATTGCAGGAATCCAACTGAGAGGTGACTCAGGCATGAGTGACCATGAGCAGAGTTTCCCAATCCAGGAACAGGCACACTGGTCTAGTGCAGGAGGTGGATTTGTGCAAAGGCCCTCTGAGCCACATCTGCTACCTACTTCTCAAACAGGAGACATGAGTCCAGGAGGACCCCCAGATTGCAAATTAACTCTATCTGGGGGAAAGTTATCTCATCCAACGTTTTTTTTATATATTTTTGTTAAGAATTTTTTCAAAGATAAACGTGAAGTAATATAAAATAAGATTAAAGAAAAGAAAAAGAAAAAAGAGTGATGTGAAATGAAAAAGTAAGAAAAGTGTGAAACGAAATGCAAATAGAAAAAGAAAAGATATATAAAGAAGCAACTTCCCATATTCTTTACAGCAGTTACAAACAAACTTGTCCTCTCCCCTCCCTCATTAAAATTACATCATTTTCTCTTCTTCCCATAATCAGTCCTTTTTAATCAGCAAATCCATAAATCACCAGTTCGTTTTTTTCCATTTTCAGCAAAAAGTTCATAAGAGGTTTCCACTCTTTAATAAAAGTACTTATTGTCTTATCCTTGATTGGACAGGTCAGTTTTGCCATTTCTTCAAGTTCCATCATCTTTACAATCCATTCCTCCATTGTGGATATTTCAGTATTATTCCATCTTTGTGCATACAATAGTCTCTCTGCAGTTACCATATACAAAACCAATCTTCCATAAGTCTTTTCTAATTGGTTTTCCGTAAGTCCCAATAGAAACAGTTCTGGTTTCATCTGGATGTTAGTCTTTAGAATTCTTTGTAACATTATATGTATTTATATCCAATATTTTTTGCTTTTTCACAAGTCCACCATGTGTGATAAAATGACTTTTCATGTTTTCCACATTTCCAACACTGATTAGAAGTATCTTTATACATCTTAGCTATGTCATATACCAACAATACATCATTTTGTAAAAATTCTCTCTTAAATTATAACACAATGTGAATTTCAGTCCTTTTAAGCACATCCTCTCCCATTGGTCCATCTGTATATTATAACTACAATTCATAGCCCATTTTATCATGCACTCTTTAACTTGTTCTTTTTCCCTTTAAAATTTAAGCAAAAATTTATACATTTTAGCAATTATATGTTCATTTGTACACAATTCAGTTTCAAATTCCGTTTTGTTTTTCAATTCCAATTACTTTTTTAAATCTATATTAAATCTCTCTCTTAATATGAAAACCATTGAAAACTAAATCCCTCTGCAGTCAGTTGTTTTCTTAACTTCATTTTAAGCTCCCCATGTTCCTGTACCAACAAATCTTGATATATTAACCATTTCTCTTTGCCTGCTGTTTCTTTTCTATAACATGCTTCTTGTGCTGAAACCAGTAAAGGCATTTTTGGGCACAGTCTGAGTTTGTACCTATTCCATATTCTTAGTACGGTACTCCTAACATAACCTCATCCAAAGTTAAAGATGGTAACGCTCCAGATCCAGGACTACCCAAAACCCACAGCCACTTAATAGAGTTAAGTTGCAGCCTGTTCTTTTCCATCCAGATATTGGCACTGGGTCAGAACATTGATATTTTAATATTTTTACTCTTTCTCCATATTAAAATAAAATCATATCACTTTTGAATTAATTTTTAAACATATAAATGAAAAGACTATGTTTTCATTTTTCTAAAAAAGTAGCCATATTAAGGTAACTACTAGTTTTATTAGATTTTTTGTATTTAAAAAAAAACTAGTTGTTTGCAATCAGGTAAGTAGTGATTCAACACAGACTTGGGAGAACCAGGTTCATCTCTGCCTTTAGCCATCGACAGTCACAGTGTGACTTTTGGCCAGTCATTCGGTCTCATCCCAGTCTACCTGCCTGAGTTTTTATGGGGATAAATGAAAGGGAAAACTCATGTAAGCTCTTGAGTTCTTGGAA
Source organism: Liasis olivaceus (assembly GCA_030867105.1). Lineage (NCBI taxonomy): Eukaryota > Metazoa > Chordata > Lepidosauria > Squamata > Pythonidae > Liasis > Liasis olivaceus. The sequence goes on from CM061349.1 coordinate 71,031,339, forward strand.
AAAGGCAAGATATGTGGAGTTCTTGGGGTTCTCTGAGCTTGGTTCTTTTCTTGCAAACCTTTCATTACCTGGCTAGCTGGGTAATGAAGCGTTTGCAAGAAAAGAACCAAGCTCAGAGAACCTCAAGGACTCCACAGTTCAACCTTGAGCTACATGTATTCGCCTCTATAGGCAAGATGTATATTTAGCTAACAAACAAGAACTTCGTATGCTCAAAAATAATCACTTTCCACATTCTATATTGTTTTAAAATCTCTTGAACCCCACCCCATTTCAAGAAAACACATTGGCTTCACACACACACAAGGAACCTTGATTATGACTCTGCTTAGATTAATTGATTGATTAACTGATTGATTATGTACCATCAAGTTGTTGTCGACTCTTAGCAATCACATAGATAGATTTTCTCCATGACAATTTTTACCTAACCTGGTCTTTCATATCTTCCAATGGTCTCTGGTTAGAATGTTTATGTTTTTATTGTTCTGTGAGATGCCCAGGGTTATGGCACATAAGATGGGCGGTTATGTGAGTTTTTTTTTTTAATAAATATATAAAGTATCTGTTTGCAATCGCTAGCAGCCCAGACCATTCATTTTGTTGTTTCCCTTTCTGTGAAACTTGTGAGAATTAAATCAGTTTATGTTCTGAATCAGAGATGTGCTGCAGAATAATCTTGCCACTAGCCACCCAAACTTACACTGTACCTCTTCTATTCTCCAAACAGATAACTGTTTGCAGAATGGACTATGACTGTTGTCCATCCAGTGATTAGACATAATATAGAAATATATATCATATTCCACCTTTGCAGCTTTTGTGTAGAAACTTATTTTCTTGCACAGATTGTTCCTGTTGGATCAAGGTGCATATAAACCAAAAGTATGCTCCAGGATGGGCAGAAAGGAATTTCAGCCATTCAAAGGGAAGAATTTAGTGTTTACCTTCCTCTTTAAAGTTGAGAATCCAAGACTGATTAGTTCACATTACTGAGTATGACCTTTTTTTATCGTTACCTATAGCATAAACATGGTTTTAAACCAAATGTACACGGAGCTACATGTAAGCAAAAAATGTTTTTTTAAAAAAAGATCTTTCTGCAAACGTAAGCCCATTTGAGCTAAATGCAGTTAGTTCTGCCTATTGAAATTCCACTTTCAAATTTTGCTTTCTTTGTCTTGGTATTAGTTCAGGCTTTTTCAGCAGTGTACTCACTAAGATTAATGTTCTGATTTGCTTCAGAAATGTATGGAAATGAAGAACACAATCCTGGCAAAACAGAAGGAAATGCACAGTTCATTGGAGAAGGTAAAACAGTTAATTCGCCTCATCCAAGGCATCAATCTTTCCAAATCCATAAACTCTGAGGGCGGTTCAGCAGCCATCTCCAATGGCATGGACTCCACCAGTAATGTGACAGCTGCCACCTCCACCCCAGCATCTTCCCCCTCCCAGAGCTGCATGGTGAACTGTAAGAAGGGCAATGAGACTAAATAACAGAGCACAATAAGAAGGAGCCAGAGGAGATGGCAGCAAAGAAGAACATAACAGACCCTCTAGAAAAGGAAAGCTGGATTTCTTCTGGAAAGTACAAGAAACTCTTTGGTTGCAGAAAGAGTATGAAGATACTCGTGCCAGGTGGCACCAGATTTGCCAATTGATCCTTCTTATTCTGTGTGTACGTGCAAAGTTTGGACCATGTTACATGAATAGTGCCAGCTGGAGGTTCTTAGCCAGCACCATGCCAAGTTAAATAAGATATTTACTCTCTCTATATTTTACACCAGAGTGTGCCTGCAGCAGCCTCCACAGCCACTATAGGTTTGTTTTTATTTTTATTTGGGGGTAGGGAGCAGGGAGGAGCAGGTTTCAGACCTTATCTACAGACCAGTTTTTGTTTAGCTAGGGAAACTTCAAATCCAAAGAGCCTGTGGGCTTTTCCTGTTTCTAAATTGTCCATACTACTAAACCAAAAATGCAGAAATAAGAATTAACAAAATCTAGTATCCTAAAAAGGGGGTGGGGAGGGGATAAAAACTTATCCAGTAAGCAGTATTTACAACTGTTTTTACAGAAGACACAACAAAGAAAGAGGAAGGATTTTTCAGTAAGTATCCAAAAAGGCTGAAGATTATTAGACTGGCAGCTTTGGGTTGTCCTCTCTCTCACTCTCTTTTTTAATGCATTCAAAAAATATATTCAGATGCAGATGGAATGCATTGTTGATTTAGTTGCTACATTAAGAAGGAAGCTTTTACTGAGGTAGGGAAGGAGACTAATATGATCGGCTTGCATTTTTGGAAAGCAGGTCATGAGTGAAAAGAAAATTCTCTTTTTCTCTTTTTGGTACATTTGTCCAGCAAAAACAGTATCCCAAACAGCACAGCACATGTCCCTAATGTATTGCCCAAATAGTTAAAATGCCTGTTTCCTTTGTTTCCTTTCTCTTTTGGTTACAAATATAAGGAATAGAAAAACTCTTTTTTTCAGGCTGACAGTCCAATTAAAAAGGTAGATGGGACCTTGCATGGTATAGATTAGAAGTAATAGTGTCAGTGAGATACAGTGAGTCTTTGTGAGTCCGTGTGTCATCGTTTTGGGCACTGTTTTTTATGCAAGGGCAAATCTTTGTATCTGGGGGAAAACAACTTTTTTAAATTAAAAAAAAGAAAAAGATATTGAGGTCTTCCTAGTGTTACTTAAAATAAGATCAAGGTAAGAAACATTGTAAAAAATTACAAAAGTGCTATTTGTTTCCTAAACAAGTGATTTCTATTAAAAAGGTGTCAGAACTGGAGTAAATGCTGTGTACTTAGATTTTTTTTAACACAGATTTTATTTCTGGTATTGCCATAATGCTGTGGTTTCAGTTTAAAAAATGCCTTGGGGTGGATGTGTTGATATTGTCATGCCATTGAAATAGCCTTCAAGATTAAAACTGAATCTGATCTGAAACCATTTTTTAAACTAAGGGGATTTCTTCTCTGTAAAAGTACAGAGAAAAGCATTGACAGCATTAATAATTTTTATTCTATTGCAATATGGCACCTAAGCTAATAAAGAGATTTATGCTGAGGGATAACACTTCTTATCTTACTTTTTAAGGCAGTTGTCAAACTAATCCTGTAATGATCAAAAGGCTGATGCTGGACATCAAATCTGTAAGCCTGAAATAGCCAGTTTTGTATATATCAGTGCAATCACCCAACACGTTTTTTGTGGCAGAACTCATGTCACTAAGGCATGACAGAGTTAGCCCAAACATTATCTGGGTACATGTTAGCAGAACTCTTATTTCTGCTCATCAGTGATGGTACAGGTGTGCTTATTCTACATTGAAGAACTATGCATCATTATGCACTTTATTTGTACACTCATTTGAAGTTTGCTTGTTATTATATGAGTTCTTTTGCTTTCTGGTAGCTTCCATTCTTGTCCCTGTAGCTTCAGTCGTTTTCAGTTAGGCTTCTTGCTTTTAGAGCCCAGCAACTGATTATTCATTCTCATAGTTAATTAGTGAAAAATAAGAAAGATTCCTGTCAAACAGAACTTGCTTTACATTTGAAAATGTCAGGCTTTACTGTCAACTCTTGATATTTTGTAGTGAAGCTAGCACATTCCAAAGATTAGATGTCGTTAATGGGTATAAATGAAAGACAGCCGATCAGTCATGTTGACAGCTGCTCTGAGTATATAATATTGTCACAAGAATGCATAGAGCAAAATATTACTGGGATCACAAGCATGTTCATTTGGGGTCTTACTAGGCCAACCATTTAATAAGCCACATGATTTTGCTGCCTGCCTGGGATATCCTAGCAAGCCAGACTACATGCCTGATGAGTTGCATTTGGCCTGACAGGTTGCAAGATGTTGAGCCCTGTGTTACCGCACCTCTTAGGGGGCAAGGAATGAGTGAAGCTGCCCAGCTTTCTCTACTGACTGAATATCTGCTGTTTGCTACTGATAGTGGCAAACAAGTAACATCTCAAATATTAGCTATTCCCATATGCACAGGGCCCTTTCTTTCCTTCACTTTATACCGTGGACAGCGTTATATTTCTTTTCCGGTGGTTCCTGGAGCATGATTTCACTTTGAATTGACTGGAATATAGTGGCCATGACAGTCTCTGATCCTTCACTGGAAAGTGGAATAAATGCAGAACTACTGTTCCTGCTAAATGTGGTGCAAAGACTAAAACAGTGACCCCATGGGAAGTTATTCTTTTCCGTTATATGCCGTAAATAGTGAATAACAAATTTTTAGCCAGTGCCTCAGAAAGGATAGGTAACTTCTTGTTTTTATGCTCCCATAAGGAAGCATAAAAAGAAAAGTGTTGGGGTCCAGTTTCTTCTTACTGTACGAAGGATATGATTTCTTGAGGCAAGTCTCCCATTTATTGGAAACCTGTTTTGGATTTATTCTGATAAAACGAATAAATCTTTTGTCTTGACCTCTTCTGACTAGTAGGTATATAGTGGTCATCCAGCACTTTTTGATGTTATGAATAAGGCTGTTCTCTGGATACCCTGAGTTTATTACTCTGCAATTTTATACATACATACTTCTCTTTGCATCTCCTGCCCTGGCATTGTAATCAGTTAAGTTGAAGGGAAAGAAAGGAAAACAATCAGCAGCAGGCTGTTCCCATTTCTCAGTGTCCCTGAAACAGAATATTGTTCCTAGATTTGAATTTTGAAAATACAGCACAAAATATAAAATAAAGTTTGGACTTTATAGAAGGACCCTTGCATATTTACAGAATGGATAAATACATGCTTTATTGAACAAAAATTGCAAAATGATTTGTAATGGATGTCAGATTTTCTTGAATGCAAAGGGTTGCTCTCAAAATAAAAGGGAATCACAGAAAAGAAAACATTTCTTGTTAGATAAGATTGCCATTGTAAAAGATTTTATTAGGTAGAATTACCAAGATCAGTGCTTCTGACAACACTTCATGTCAGGAATGTGTCAGAGAAACATTCAGAAACATCATTAGAATTAGGAGTCAACCATGCTTATGGTTGCTAGTGGCTTGCAATTAGTCTTGTTTTTGTTCTCCTCCTAAACTTTCTACAACCTCTGCCCAGTGCCACATTGGCTGTTTGTATCTTGTCACATGTATCAGTATGTCACAATATGTTCTCTTATAAATGTGTGGTGCTGCATATCATGGAATTCGCTGTGAATGTGTGAGGAAGTAGATCGGAGTTTAAATCTTTTAATCTATATTGTAAAAAATTGAAAGAATGGATTAGATGGACAGGTCCTTGTGGGATGTGATGCAGTTATGCTATTGGGAAATTGTATCAAACAACTGTGATTGCAAATTACAAATGAGTAGATTGTAGTTGCACAAATACCACAGATTTGTGATGCAGCTACAGATCAACGACATACTTCCCCTTGGCTTAGCATTGTGATTCCTCCTTATTTCAAGGTTTTGTTCCTATTTAATCCATCAAATTCCTTTACAATGTGAATACATAGCAAAGACTTCTTACAATCATTCTACTATCCTTTTGTTTTTTTAAAGTTCCTACTTAAGTTATGTAGTCTTGATCAATTCAGGATTACAATGCATAGTTAATGTATGAGCCCTGCTACAAATCCTAGAATTGCAAATTATTTTTTTCATTGTAGTTATTTCCCCCCAAAGCTCAACTCTGACAATAAGTGAAAGAAGGAAGGTCCCACTGGTGGATTTGGTTCAGAAAAAACACAAATGCCTCATAAAAAGGGGATTGACTTTTTCCCCCTAAGATTGATTTATGTAGTTTTGTACAAAACTTGAAGTTAGGCTAAATTTCTGGGCTCTACCAATGTGATGTAGGTTGAACACAAAAGCAGAATGGCCTAAACTTAGCTGAAACATCTCAGTTCCTTCCCAGCCTGTCTTCCCATTAACAGATTATCGCGAGAGACTGTCTTAAGGTTCTGTAATGCTCTTCAAATGTTGAAGAATTTATTGCATATCTAAGAATGGACAATAACTGGCTGTTGTCTTATCTGCATGCCTTGCCAGTTTTAGGGTAGCTCTACATAGCTCTTCCATTTTTAAAAATTGTTATTACTGAAATAAGCAGCTATTTATTTGGCATTAAATATCTCCCCGTCTCCAACACTTATTCTACCTCAGTTTATCTTAGGTGTCCTTTGCAAAGTACAAGATCTTTAAAATGAAAGGTTGGGATTACACATCACACTAAGCCATAATGTGGCTTTGGCTTATGGTATATGAAGCCAGACATTACAACTTACTTAGCAAGACTTGGTTAGCATGAAGTATGAACCCTGCCAAAGAGTCAATTTCTGTTTCACTAGAACTGTAAGCAACTGTCTTCAGATATTTGCAAAATTTTCTCTAAATACTTGGGGGGAAAGCAGTGATAAGCATGTTAGCTTTGTCTTTCCGCTGTAATCCTTTTCATCATCCTTTATGTGTAGACGACTGCTGAGAAGAAATTCCTCTACCCACAAAAGCTCTCCATCCAATTTAAAGCCCTGATTTAGAATCACAAAGAAATCTCTCCTTTGCAAATTTCCCTCTACATATGGAAGGTGATAAAAGCAATGATTGGGGTGTGTGGGGGGGAAGAAGGATCCTCATACCCCCTCTCCCCATTCTTTAGGTGTAGAAAGAGTGCTCTTTGGAAATACCCAATGAGTTCTTACCTTTATTTCCCTTCTTCCCTGATCTGTTGGTGATTCCTGCACTTTGCAGCTACATACTTACATGTCAGTCTTGATGTCAGGAACATGATAGCTGGATCACTGTGAAGGGCTTTGTTCTGAGAATCTTCTACTTTAGTAAGGAGTACTCCTAACTTATCAGTTAACTGTTCTACTCTTGTTATGGAATAAAGGTAGGTCTTGGGGAAACCTGTGGTGGTTGTGTCCCTTAATGCACCAATGAAAAATCCTATTAGTGCCAATTTTTGTTACGAATATAAGGCCAACAGGAATTAATCCAGGACTGAAATTTGGGTATCTTAAGTAGGAAACTGTCAGTAAAAAATAAAACAAAACAAAAAGAATTAACAAATACTAGTCTATTTAGGCTTCCCTGTCAAGTACATGTGGTGTATTTAATGTTACACTAATTTGTAGCTTATTTTGTAATTTATTTAGTTTTGCAGTCAAGAGATATTCCTGCTGACTTCCTTATCAACCACCTATGCATCTTTAAGACCTGATTCTATTGTTTGTAACAAAACCTTTCTGATAATTGGAAAGGACTCCTTGCAGTAACCAGTGTGTAATAAAAGGTGGCTGACCTCACAGGAAACTCCATTTTTGCTTATCCAGCAGCAAGTCTCCAGCCCTGTATATCCATCTTTGGAATCACATGCAGGAACACACAGCCTCATGCAACCAGCAGTTGGTCACTCCATATCATATTGTCCCTTCCTTTTCCAATGTATGTTCCAGCTAAAGTCAGCTATACTTTTACTGTCTCTGCAGCCCAAGTCCTCATATCATTTGTAAGACTTTCTTTAAATGAATTGGGTGCAACCTCAGTTTCACAGATGATCACCCTGTGAATGGTATATAGTTATATGACTTGGTTTGGCTAAGGGTTTTGCTTGGTTTTGGTTTTGTTTTTGGTTAAGATAAAAAAGAAATCGCCTGGTGCTCATAGTGATTTTTCAGTCTCTTTGCTGCCTTCTTTCTGTAGCCTTCCAGTCCCTTGTGGGTTTGGTAACGTTGTGTCTAGATTTTAGTCTATTAAACCAGGAAGAAAAAGAGGGTGCAGAATAAATGATCAATTTGTATTTATTTAACATTTTACTAAATAAAACAATAAAATCTATTGTCTCAAAGTTGTGTTTGTCATGGGAGGGTGATATATCCATACTGAAGAGTCGTGAATCAGGAGAAACATCTTTTTAAAGATGGCTTCTCAAAGCAAACATGAATGTTTTTTCAATGAGCTCTGCACTTTGGAAATGATTTGGAAAAAGTGCTTTCATGTGAGCCTGAAAAAAGATACAGCTGCTTTAAGAGGTTGATTCATTAAAGTTAATGTGACTCTTAAAGCAGTGTTACCTTAATTTTAAGCTTGCAGTGGAAACCAAAAGAAGTTGCTTTAATGCATGTCAGAGGTCCTACACAATTTGAGGTTCAAAGTATTTCTTCCAAATCACATTTAAACTGCACAAGTCTAGTTTTTGTACTTTCATGATAGATAACCAGTGGAGTTTTAGGAGCTAGTAAGATGAAAGGCTGTTTGCTTATCTTGAGAGTTAGGGAAGTTTGTGCTGTATGTTTTTAGCCTGTACGTACTCACCACTCAATTATTTACCTACACTCAAGCTGGTTTTCTATTTTTCAAATGTAACATATTGATTGCTCTCTGCCCTTCTTCTTGATCTCCCTTTTGTTCAGGTCTAATCCTTGTTAGCTTCAGTGTCTTCATTTTCTGACTTAATTATTTTGGCTCTCATCTCAACTTAGCTCCTTTCTCCAACCCCATTTTCCTTTACCACATCCTTATAGATAGGTTATGCATAAAAACCCCCAGTGCTTTAGTTGACTACTCTTTCTGCAGTCTTTCTTTTTCTCATCTTCGCAGTTAATTGGAGAGTTTTTCCCCTTAGCCATATTTTCTTGTTCTCAAGTCTTACATGGGATTTTTGCCTGCCGTGCTAACTTTGTGCTCGTCTCCGATATTATATAATTCATTTTTTCCCTTTCTAAGCTGTTGTTACACACATTGCTCCCAGGTTCGGCTTATGGTCACTCACTCACACACTCACAGCCTATTGAGGCACAGATCTTGTCAGCCTCCCTTGTTCTCTACCTGGGTTTTCCAAATAGGTGCGGCTAGAGCAGACAAGATACACAGCCCTGGTCAACAGCCCGGAAATAATTAGGGATACATGCAAATAACTTCCAACCGAACTCTGAGGCACAAGAGGTTCTTTGTAATACACAGAGACCCAGTGAATTTAAAGTAACAGCAAAACTTTACTGGTTGCAACGTACATTTGCTCTTTCTCATACACCCACATGTGCTCATCCACACTTACCCACGTCCTTCCCAACTAGGCTGCCAGGCACTAGCTAGAGGGACGGAAGCCGCCAAATTTGGATCCAAAGATGACTGAGATGACTCCCAGTGGGCAGGCTTTGGGACCCCTTTTATCCCCAAAAGTCCTTGCTTGGTTGATTTACAAGGGGATGGGATTGGGGGAGGGTTTCCATGTGCTCAGGCCCAACTTCTTTTGTCTGGTTCAGGTCCTTTGTTTCCTTAACAACTTGCTTCCTTATTTACCTCCCCAAAGGGATCTCATAGACAAGTTTCCTGGCTTTTCTCCTCTCTGCTTATGTGCCTGCTTCATCTTTAGGTTATGGCAGCTTCAGCCTAGTCTCACGGAGTTATAAAATTTGAAAAAAAAATAAAATAAATCAGATCATAGCTGTTCAGCAGAGGAATGAGTGAGGAACAAATTTAAAGGACAGCATGAGTAAAAGCTTAATGTTTTCTGCGTCTATTATCTTGTCAAAACAGTGTTGCATGGGGGAGTGGGTATTTTGTTTTTGTTTTGTCCCAACTATGGCTGCCTAAAAATGGCTTTTGGGAAAAAAAAAAAAAAGGATATGAGGGCCAAAAAAGTTGGAGGCTCAGCTCCCCATGTTCTATATGCACATGGCACTTCAGAACTACCTGCCATTTTGAAAAGAATGGGCAGTGGGCTGATCTCAGCCAGTTTAAAACCACATTCTGGGGATAGCTTCATCCTGAAGGCAGAATTTTCCATGCCTTCCTAACCTGTGGTTTTATCTTTTCAGCTGCTCTCACTAGTTCAAGGACAGGCAATTCACAACCCCACAGATGATGATGGACTTCTACTCACCATCAGCCCTGGCCAGCAGTGTAATGGGAGCATCTGAAGGATCACCAGTTTCCCAACTATAATTTAGTTCTTCATATTTTTGACTTCCATTGTCTCTTGCCTTAAATTTAACACTAATGCATTAATGAAGCAGGAAAACAGCTGACCAAGGATCATCTAACACCCCAAGTTGTTTGTGCAGCAAAAACCACCAGATTTTCCTCAAGGAGAAATGGGAATAATTTTAATATGTATTGTTTCAGTCATCATTTAGATCAGGGATATTTAGCAATAAAATAATCACATAACTCCAATCAGAGGCTTGAAAAGTAATTTCTAAAAACTTTTATTATTTTTTAAAAAGGCAGGAAATATGAACAGTTCTCTATATTCTCAGCTTAGACTAGGTTCAGTATTTATGAGTCCACCTTAAATTAAGCTGGAAAGCTTCATTCCCATCACTTTTACATTCCAGATTAATTCCAGAAAAATCAGATGAAGCAGCCTAGCAGCAGAAGGTACTGGAGACTCTCCAGAACACAAAGATAAAAAAGAACCATTAGAAAATTCAAGACATACAATTTACATTTAGTGAGAAATCAGTTTAAGTTATTTAAATAGTAAGTGAAGAACCAACTCCTTGTGATCCAGTGTTTGATAACCTTGGACAATTGCTGGGTTGAAACTGCTCCCAGCACACAGTCCAGCTACAGCATTAAAAGCATATTGTTACAAGGGTTGTGCAATTCTTCAATCTGGTTCAAAAGATGTGCTTCAGAACACACAGCAGTACAGATGTAGCAGCTGTCTGTGACTCATTAAAGTAGCTCTTTCTGTTTCCGGGAGACTTCTGCTGCAGCCACACAATCCTGAGGGCACTGCTACTTTAATGAGTGGAAGTTGCTTTTGTGCTCCCACATGTTCCAAAGTATCTCCTTTTAATAAAATCTGAAGCACTGCAAGCCAAATGTTTTACCATCTTTAACTTGCAGCTCTAGATGTCTCCATTCAAAGAACAGAATTAACCCCTCTGACACGTTTCCTAGGCAGCTATACAGATGGCAATGTGCAGGGGAAGACTGGCCGTCTTCCAAGACTGAAAAGATTCAGCTGCCTACAAAGTGAGACACTAGCTTCATCCCTGAGGCAGGGAACTCTGTTGTAATTTAGGGAGGGGAACATGAAGGACCTTAACTGAACTCCCTCCTCTTTCATCAGAGTATCTGGAAAGCAGAGTGCTGCTTTGGGCACTGTACCCTTCCGTAAAGTTAAAAGTGAGGAGTGGTCAAAGCTAGCTCTCTGCCCACAGTGGGAAGCTATTTGAAATTCTGCCTGCTCAGCTTCACCTGTCCAACATCTGTCTCACAGAGGAAAGGCACTGGGTAAATAAAGCTGGTTCCTAGAAAAAAAAAAATAGCATATAAAAGTTTTCCCCACTGGAGGTGGGCTCCCTGGGAACAGCCATTTCAAAATGCTCCTTGGACCTGACTCCTTTCTGCAAGCTGGATAATGGAAATGTCTGCAGAGCACAAGAGGTGGCTTTCACTTTGGGTTGCAGGAGGAACTCTGGGGAAGAATTCCTTGAAGGGTAGAGCCTCACGTTCCTCTTTAAATTTTTCAAGAGCATTTGCTCGGCCAAGCCTAATTCAAGAACTCAGAATTACAGTGGCTCTTAAAAGTTTGTGAAACCTTTTGCATGTTCAATGTTTCTCCATAAATATGACCTAAAATGTGTTCTGTTCTTCACACATTCTAAAACTAGATAGACAGAACCCAATTAAACAAATGAGTCAAAAACATTATACTTGTTCATTTATTCATTGAAGAAAATGATCCAAATCTACATATTTGTGTGTGGTAAAAGTATGTGAACCTCTAGGATGATCAGTTCATTTGAAGGGAAAATTAGAGTTGGGTGTTTCAATCAATAGGTTGATAATCAGGGGTGAGTGTGGGAGGTCCAGCCTCATTTAAAGAACAGAATTCTGGGTATTCACAATCAACATCTGATCTTCACAATACAGGGATGTGGAAGTGTGCCATGGCTTGAACAAAGGAGATTTCTCTGAAAAACAGTTGTTGACGTTCACCAGGCTGGAAAAGATTAACAAAACTATTTTCAAAGAATCTGGACTCCGCCAGTCCACTGTCAGACAGATTGTGTACAAATGAAGGCAATTCAACACCACTGTTACCCTCCCCAGGAGTGGTTGACCAACCAAGATCACTCCAAGAGCAAGGTGTGTAATACTCCGGGAAGTCTCAAAGAGCCCCAGGGTTAACGTCTAAGGAACTAAAGGCCTCTCTTGCACTGGTGAATATCAGTATTTATGAGAACACCATTGGGAGAACATTGAACAACAATGGTATGCATGGAAGGGTTGCAAGAAGAAAGCCACTACTCTCCAAAAAAGAACATTGCTGCCTCTCTACAGTTTGTGAAAGACCATGTGGATAAGCCAAAGGCTACTGGAAGAATGTTCTATGGACAGATGAGACCAAAATAGAACTTTTGGGCTTGAATTAAAAGCATTGTTTGGCAAAAGGCAAATGCTGCATTCCAGGATAAGAACCTTAACCCATCTGTGAAACATGGTAGTGATAGTATTATGGTTTGGTCCTGCTTTGCTGCCTTTGGACCAGGATAGCTTGCCATCATGGATGGAACTATGAATACTGAATTGTATCAGCAAATTCTACAGGGAAATGTCAGGGTATCTGTCTATGAACTGAAGCTCAAGAGAAAGTGGGTCATGCAGCAAGACAATGACCCAAAACATACAAGTCGTATGACAAAAGAATGATTAAAGCAGAAGTTAATGTTTTGGAATGGCCAAGTCAAAGTCCTGACCTTAATCCTATAGAAATGTTGTGGAAGGACCTGAAGCAGGCAGTTCATGCAAGGAACCCTACCAACATTCCTGATTTAAAGCTGCTGTGTAAGGAGGAATGGGCTAAAATTCCTCCCAGCCATTGCACAGGACTGATCAACAGTTACCAAAAATTTTTAGTTGCAGTTATTACTGCCCAAGCGGGAGTGGGGGGGGGGGGGGCACACCAGTTACTGAAAGCAAAGGTTCACATACTTTTGCCACACACAAATATGTAGCTTTAGATCATTTTCCTCAATAATAAATGAACAAGTATACAGTTTTTGACTCATTTAACTGGGTTCTCTTTAACTTGTTTTAGACTTGTGTGGAGAACAGATCATGTTTTAGGTCAAATTTATGCAGAAATACTGAAAATTCAAAAGAGTTCCCAAACTTTTAAGCATCACTATAGATGGGTCATATATGCCATATATTCTTAGCAAAATATGTAGTATGGACATAGATTTCATTTAATCTTTTTCCTCAAATGGGATATGGTTCTTGTTTTAGAAAATGGTTAAGTACAAAAAAATCTTCAATCAATATGGCCAGAACCAAACCAATAAGTAAGAAACACATATTAAAACAGTTCCTCTTGCATATGCTGAGAAATGTTCAGAGGCGGATAGGAAAAGAAAAAGATCAACACCTATGTTAAATTAATTGGCTTACTTCAAATTTGATTTTCAGGGAACTGCAAAAAGGAGGAGAAAAGGGATGAGGCTAGAAGTAAGATCAAAGCAGAGCTTCTATAGTGGCCAACTAATGCCTATGAGAAACCAGAGGAAAAGCAAAGAGCAGAACCGCACCCTCCTAACTCACGTTACCCAGCAACAGGTTTCGTGAAGAAGGCTGCTTCTGAAGGTCACTTTACAGCCCAAATCCATTACTCTAAGATGTGGTGGGCTCCCTTCATGGGATCCATTCAAGTGGAGACTAAACAGGCATCTGTCTGCTAAATTTGGACTCCTGCACTAAACAGGACAGCCCCTTTCAGCTCTATGATTTGAGCCATTAGGATTGCTTCTCTTACAAAATATGTAGGAACAAAGAATAAAGAACAACAGGCAAAGAGAGGGCACTGTAGAAAACAGTAATAGCAGCCCTTGCCATCTGATTAACAGAAAGAGAAAAAATGCTGTAATTATGAACTAGAACGTTCCTTTCCATCACTGAATGCAGGTGAACACAAGCACTGTATTAAAACAGAGTGCATGTGACAAAGGGAGAGTGCTTAAGCCACACACCTTCCCTTTCTTTTCCTCTGACTTCCACTTAGACTGGGAATAATCTGTAAAAAAAAAAGGCAGATACATACAAATGTATTGTCGAAGGCTTTCATGGCCGGCATACGAAGGCTGGTGTGGATCTTCCGGGTTGTGTGGCCATCTAAAACTGAAAGTTTTGAAACAAAACTTCCAGACCACGGCCACACAACCCGGAAGATCCACACCAGCCTACATACAAATGTAATTTGCCTAGTTAATCTGAGAATAGAATTTGCCACAAAATATTTATAGCCCTGAACAACAGCACTGGCTATAATTCCTTCCACAATCTAGGCATGGCCCGTACCGTTAGGTCACCACAACTAGGAGGACTGGGCTACTGATGTAAGCCTCTCAAAGAAGTCTGAGCCTCGTCCATCTGCATGTTACATAGTCCTTTGGTATTCTGGTTGCCATTCACAAGCTTCTCTCCGCAGTGAGGTATTTAAGTGCTGCCGCACCGTACTTGCGGGACAGGTCCTGATGGAATTCTTCCCTCAGAGTCTGGAGGCAGTTCCGATAGCCAGCGCTCTGGCGGAATTTGGAGATGTCAAAACTGGGAGCGTGAGGCATATGGATCATGAAGGCATTGGGCAGGACAAGCAGTTCATACTCCTGTGAAAAGGCAGGAAGTTGCTGACAGGAAGCCATTCCCTTTGGCCCTGGTCTTCCTCAACAGAAATGACAGCTGGTGGGCTGTTCAAAAGCCACGTACTCACCTGAGCATCAAGCTCCATGATGTGAGACACCTTGTTCCAGCCAAAGCCTACAAACCTCTGGTCATAGAGGGGACAGTCACGCCTTACTACAACATAAGGCTCAAACTGTGGTTGCCACTCCACTTGATACGGCACTGTGGCTGTCCGCCATTTGGCATAGTCTGTTGGAGCATGGCCCTGGGGCCACACATGATACCTGTACGCAAAAACATACAACACTGGGGAAACACTGTAAGTGAAAAGACTTCAACCTGCAGCTGGATCCCATCCTGAAAACGAAGAGATTGAAAAACAAGCTCAGGTTAATCAGACTGCCTTATTCCTTCTATCAAAAGTCACGCTTCTTGGATGGTTACAAGTATTGTGTTTATTTATTTATACAATTATTTATAGGTCACCTACTTCCCAAAGGACTTGAGGTGGCCTACAATGCCATACAATAAATACATAACAACTAAAAACTCCTGACAACCTAACTAACTTGTTAGGGCAGCTCAGTACCATCAGCACCCAAACACTGCAAAATAAAAATGCTTTTAAGGTCTTCCTGAAAACTGGGCGACTGGGGGCACGCCTTCTTTTGGGAGGCAGGGTGTTCCAAAGGTCAGAGGCAACTACTGAAAAGGCCCGCTGTTGAGTTACCAGACGCCTCGTCTCCCATGGGGTGGGAACCTTCAGTATTCCTTAAAGACTGCACAGGGCAGGCCGGGGGAGGGCAAAACAGAGGGCCTGGTAGATACCCGGGCATCAAGCCACACAGGCCTTCAAAGGTAATAACCAGCACTTAGAACTGGACACCCAACTTTCTGGAAGATAGCCAACCAATTGCCGTATTTCATTAGCAATGATCTGAGTATTTAGTTCTTTAATATTTCACCCCACCTTGACAAAATCCAAGGTAGCAAACATCCCTCCACCTATACCCACAAAATAATCCTATAATACATTACTGAGGGGAAAACACTGACCCAGCATCATCCAGTGAAATTTTGGACAGGTGGGGAGTTGGGTAAGTTACTCCCTGTTTCTAGTTGAAGATTTTAACACTGCAATGAGTTTTCTTGAGTTTCACCATGATTTGAGAGTGAAGACGGAAATGTTTTCCAAGCAAACCTCAGATGATAACAGGACATGCAGCTAAGATTCTAATCATGACCATTGAGGATTAACAGGCTTGTGTAGGAGAAGCAGCCCTTTTTCTGGTATATATCCAGGTCCATGAGTGTTACAGACAATAGCCAGCAATTTTTTATTGTGCCCAGAAACAAACAGGAAGTAATATTTGGGGGGGGGGGGATAAACCAAGCAGATTAACATACTCTAAAGTACCATACAGCAGCAAGCTGTTAGCAGATTTATTTATTTATTTGTCAAATTTATATGGCCACCCATCTCACAAATAAGTGACTTTGGGCTGCATACATACAGCAAGGCTAAAAAACATTTAATATATAAAAAACAATTACTATTATTATTATTATTAAAACCCTTAACTATAAAAACACAGGGTTAACACAAGGCTTTCAGTATAAAGAAAGAAAGGCAACAGAAACAGAATAGTAGGAGATTTCAGGGGGGACAGAAATTGGGAAGACAAAATGGTACAGAATAAAGAAAAGAAATGGCTTAAACAATCTGAGAAATGCAGAGTAGGGAACGGTCATGAGAAATGGGAAAAAAAAAATCTGAAAGAAAATGGTGCCAGAAAATGAGAGGGTCGAACCTAAGTGGAACTGGGAGAAGAGGAAATATATTCTTAACCGAGGATAACAGTACTGAATTCATACATCAGCTTTAAATAACCAGCTAAATCTTGGTGGATAAGTTACTAGAGAGAATTGTGAAGCTGGTTTTGCCCTTTAGTTGCTAAAGATGGTCCAGCAATTGCTTAACCCAAAGCTTTGGTTCTTGAAAATGAATCTTTTCTGATCAGCACCTACCTGAAAGTATAGAGGGAGCCCATGTCCAGCATGGTGAGCAGCTCCGCTTTGGATTTGGGAAAGTTGAGGCGGTAATGCAGAGTCTCAAACGCAGGCACTATGAGTGCTACCTTCTTTGGGGACAGCTCCAGCTGCATGATGGAGGACCTGGAGACAAAGGTAAGCAGAACATTTCAAGATTTCAACACTCTAGAGCAGTGCTTCCTAAATCTGGGCACATTACCCAAAATTAGGTAAAAGTGTTTTTTTCTTGGGTAATGACACATGAACCCATTACCCAATCACAACAGGGACATTTAAATTGACTTAAAGATTGCCACATGCACTAAAATATATTTGAAAATCTCCCAAAGCATTCCAATTAAGAAGAAGATCGATGAAATTACCAATGGTAATTTGTTGAAATGACACAGACCATTCAACACTGTTTTTATAATACAGGTAGTCTTTGAGTTGCAACCATTTGTTCAGTGACTGTTCGAAGTTAGGGTTTTGAGTAATGAAGGAAAACGTTTGGGAAGCACTGCTCTTGAGGGTATTAGTACTGACATATTTCTTAGCCTGAGGTGTATGTTGGAATAAAACTAACATAGGTTTATGGCTCCTACTGGGTTGGAATGGCCAAAAGAGACAACTGCAACATTAGTGGAAAGATGAAATGAAGAAGGTGACAGCTAAAGGGGAGAACTAAGATCAGTGTGGAAGGATGTCGAAGAAAAGACTCGGCATTTCACAGTTTCTTAGATCTTTAGGAGACAGAGCTGAAAACCACATTCTTGCCTTGCCCCCAGTCATGGAACTCTTTGGACCTCAAGAAGACACACACCTGAGATAATCATAGAGGCCATACATAGGCAGGAAATCAATGTCCATCAGAAAAACGTGAGAGGTCTGTGCGTTCTTCAATGCTATGTTGCGCAAGAGGTTGACTGGGTAAAACTGCCCTTCCTTGTACACAATGTGATAGGCAACATTCTGACGGTTACTCAGCACCTCTGAAGCCTGAGCATAGCGTAGAAACTGCTGGGCCTCTGCATCAGACATGTACAAAGCCAGGCTAATGGGGCCTGTCCAGTGTTTACATATTGCCTCCAGCATCTGCAACCTGCAAATCAATAAGACAAATTAAAAGCATCACATATTATTATTAATCAACAAAAAGCTATAGAGTCAAGACATTCCAGGCCCAAAAAAGCTTCTAAAATACAATTTAAATGCTCTTGAGCCCCACTATGTAATTTGAGTGATGTTTCACTGCTCCATTTTTAAGGTTTCCTTTTCTTCCATCCTTACTGCTTTCCCAATACATATCAGCCCTTGTCTACATTTGAGAAAAATAAGCCACCTGTTAGAAAAGTTACAGATACCTTCGAAACAGGTATTTCAGGAATGTTCATACTATGCCAAGCACAAGGACTTGCATTCAGAGAATCAGGTTTTCTGTGATATTCCCAGAAAGGTGCAGTCTGCACTATATCCTAAGATCAATTACTATTTACACTAAATTAAAAATTAAATTTAAAAATTGTCCTTATCTTACTATTAACAATATTTTAACTTTATTTTTAAAAGTACATAAATTTATACAATCTGTCTGGAGAGAACTGATTTTGTGTGGCCTCCATTTCAGTCTCAAAACATACTCTTTTATCATCCAATTTGCACGGCTAAACCCATTCAGTGACTCATGCAGCCATTTTGTTAATTGGGTCTGATCATTTCCTTTCATAATTGATTCCATCCAGAAAGCAGATTACTTCACAATTTTGGCTCAAGACAAGGATGCAAAGCTACAATCTCAGCATTTCCTAACAAAATATTTTAAGGATGCCTCAATTCAAGGTCACATCTGATACACAGGAAAGAGGTTAAAAAAGACATCAAATAATTGAAGTAAAAATGTGATGAAGTGCAGCCCCTCTGCTCAGCTCAGGATTCAGGAATAGGGGAAATGAATTCCTCCCCCCATGCCCGCTAAGATCCTACCATGCCCTCCTAGTGCTGAACTGGCTGACCTTGGGAAGCAATGCAGCATGCCTTAACTAGGCTGGTGGAAGATATTGCTTGTGGGCTGGGGAAGAACATGCAGATTGAACAACCAACCTAGAACAATGAAAGGAACACCTGAAAGAACAATGTCTCCATGCCCTTCTGTTTCTCCCCATCTGGTACCTGTCCATGGACAGCTGAGCTATGAGAGTTACATCTATTTCATCAGCCGACCCTGAAAAATCATACTGCAGGAAGAAGAGATGGACACGGTGCTGAATAAGGCTTTGCCTCCGAAAATCATAGCAAGGATCGTCTTCATCCAGCTCCTCCAGAGCCTGCTGGAGCTAAAATTTACACAGGAGTGTATTTGAGAAACAGAATGAGATTCAAAGATAAGACAATTGGTCAAGAATGACATGCAGCCACTGTGCATCCTTAATATGCTACTGCCTGTGGGACCCGAAAACCATCCAGGAACTTCAAATGGCCCTTGGACATTCCCCAAGTAGTTCAGAGGGTTCTGCCCGTTTTTCCTCATTGCCTAGTTGAGGAGCCAATAGCTTGGCAGAAATGATCAAGACAACTGTGGGGGGGAGGAGTTAATCTAGGCTCTCTAACATAATCCCTGTAGGTGTGATAGCTCCCTCCCGATAATCATCATGATGACTTCCTCCTCCTCCATGATTTCACATATGCAGATTAATTTAGCTAAATGAATTAGAAGTCTCTCAATTTCAGATATGACAAGAAGGGAGGACAGAGAGCCTCTCACCTGGCCACTGGGCAAGCTGACACAGCCAAACAGTTCTCTGCGTAGTAAGTTGCCATCATACTCTAAGAAGGTCAAGTAAAGGTTCCGAAAGAATTCCACATGCTTATTCTTGACTCGCAACTTCTTGGGAGAGTTCCAATGAATCACCTGAGGATGGAAAGCCAGAGTGATGGATGCTAATGCCTTCAGCAAGACACAGGCCTTTCCAGCAGTCCCCTTACTTGAGCTAAAGACTGCTGGAAAGTTCAGCAAGAGAGAAATCTGAAATCTTCCCAAGGTTACAAAAGGAGGTCAGCAGAGGTTCAGCCAAGAGAGGAAACACTCACCTTAAGATCAGACACCTCCGTGTAGCACTGCTCTGAACGGGTATGGTCAGAGAGCTGCACATTCCAGAAGCAAGGGAGCCGGTATACAAGAGCTGGTTTCTGTTTAATCACCGCATTAAAGATGTCCTAGAAGAGAGATTGCAGTTGGCACACTGGGCACTCTGGAAGAGGAGAAAGCTCCAGGATAAAAGCAAGTGTGGAGTCACGTCAGAAGGAAACAAATTACTGTTTGTCAAATGGCAACATCTAATCTTTCTCTGCCTACGTTGAAATAAAAGCCACACTGTGGGCCTAGACTGAAAGGACAGTAAAGCACAAAAAAACTAGAACACTCGCCTGATCTGCTAGTGAGGTGGACAGCATGCTCATGAGTTCTTGCTCTGCTGTCACCCGCCACAACTGCTCCCAGCCAAGATGGCGCAAATGCTCCAGCAGCAACAGGATCACTCCTATGGAGAAGAGAAGACCAGGTCAGACAAAAAACATTGAAGACAAAATCTCTCCATAATATGAAGGTTTTTTTTTTTTTTGAGATTGCTCAATTTTCCTTGCTCCCAAAGCTTTGGTATTCAGATCACTGCCTATGTTATATCATTTGTTTACCGAAATATTTCTATGCCACCGATACCATATCCACTTACTAATGTAACATTATTCAGGGACCAGCTAAAGGACCCACACTTTTCATGAAAAAAAAAAAAGCTGACTGCCCCAGCAGAGGGAAAATTTTTAGGCAGAATTACTGGGGTACAATGATGATTCTCCTCTTCCTCTTGCTTCTTAATCCCAGCCTATCACGCAGCTGCAACAACCTTCCTCAATGCACATGGAGAGCAGAACTGAAGAAGAATAAACTGCAAGTAGTACTCATTTAGTGACTGTCTGATTTATCGACCATCTGCAGTTATGACGGTGATAAAAAAGTAACTTTACAACCAATCCTTACATTTATGACCTTTGCAGGTCTGTAAAGCAAAGGAAAGCTGAAGTAAGATCATAAGCACAGTCGCAGTTTCACTTAGTGACCACTTCACTTAACAACCGATTGCTGGTCCTAACTGTGGTCACTAAATGAGAACTACCTGTACAAGTGATGCAAAGCTCACTTCTGGGGCGTCTATGCATCTATCCCAAAGGGTTGGCTTGCACTCCTTTTTGAAGTTTAATAATACAAAACAAGTTAAGCCTTGCCTGCCCACCTACGATCATCACTGCGTAGTCACAGCCTTAAAATAAGAATAGTTGATATGGCAATTGTCCCAGCCAAACAGAGATATATCTGTTGTGGAGTTTACCTGTATTGAAGCCACGACCCAATGCTGGCCATGGTTTATGGTTCTTCCAGAGATTCCCTAGGTACCAATCACTTTGGTTTTCCACTAGCCCAATCACCTGTTTATCTAGATTAAAGATGACACCAATCAGATCCAGTGCAAGGAGCAGACTTTCCCCATTCTCAAGATAAGATCCTAGCTCACTACGCTGGACCCCAACAATTCATTATTTGCAGATAAGACAGCATCCTTCCTATCTTCTAACAATCTGCAAAAGAGCAGCACAACTGGATGGATTAGAAAACGAATCCATATTATGTCACATTCCCATAAATCTGCTCAAACCACTATGCCAATAGACTTAAAGCTACTCTCCAGAGCAGATAGCCAAATGGTATAAACCAAATTGGCTAGTTGGGAATCCTGAACAGAATACCAACTTATCTAGAGAGCATCAGGTTAGGGAAGAGTAGTCTAAGTTTTAGACCAAAAATGGTACAATTGTGGATCTCAAGAAATTGTTGAACAAGTTGTAGCAGCTATATTGGCTACACTGATGTATGCTGTAGTTCATCAACATCTTGAAGGGCCACAACCTCCATTCTGAGAAGCTCTAAAAAATTCCCCCCATGCCTCACTTACCTGAGAACTTCCCAAAGACAGCCCACAACTCCGCAATGTCAGTAGCAAATGTGATATCTGTATCAAGGACAATGACCTTGGAAAGGTCAGAGGGCAAAGCTTTAGTGAGTGTCAGCTTCATCAACCCATAGATTCCAGAATAATGCTTGTTAGGGATCCAGGAAATGTCTGGCTGCAGCAAGAAGAGAGAAAGATACTGAAGAATAAAATAGCAAGATCACATGCTTAACCTATGAGCAAGGTCAACATCTAAACTATACTGCTTCTATGGCTTGACTAATGAGATTCTGTTTAATACAGGAATGCAACAAAAAGAGACTGCTCTGTCTCCACTGTGATCCAGAGCCACAAATGAGTGCTGTAGAGATGCCTGCAAAGAATACTGCCAATCTGACTTGTATGCAGGCTATCATTAGTCTCTTATTGAACAGCAGCAACATTAAGACAAATTACATATGATCAAGCCATTGTGCCCTGCATTCAAATGGCAGCTTCCACAAGGAAACAATTCAAAGCAGTGCCTATGCTTGTGACCGTTGTCAGAAAGCAACCTACAATTCTGCACAAAAAAAAGATGTACAAGAGCTACAAGTTTTACAATTCTGATCATGTCAGCTCTTCTTAAGGGGCTCTAGGTCAGAGTGGGGAACCTATAGCATTCCAAATGTTGCTGAACTGCAACTTCCAAAAGCCACAGCCAGCATAGCCATAGTGGAAGATGTTAGGGAGTTTTAGCAATATCTGGAGGACCACAGGTTCCTTGTCCTAGGGGCAAAACTTCAAAATAGGTATTGATTCAGGTCTTGGCAAGAGATCTATATTGCTACCTCCCACCAAAAGCCACTAATTCCTCCTACCCCACTGTTTTCCCAACTATCAAGACAAAACTATGGACAATGAATTGAGGATCACATAATAGTCACAGGGTTATTCTTAGAAAAGAATCTGCTTTAGCGTCTTCTTGAGTTGGTCATGCAACTTGATTTTGTCAGTTGTTGGTAATGTAAAAGGGTCACAGAGAATGCATCTTCTCCTATGCTAGGTTAAGCTTTTATTTTATTATAAGTACTCAGTGCAGAAGACATAATACCATCAATAAAGCAGCCCCTTCCATAGCACCAGAATAAAATCATCCATGTCTAAATCCCTTAACTTTAGTCTAATTCCCCTACAGTTTTAAAATTAGAACTGCATTTTCTATTTAGCAGCTGGGTATCAAATAATCCCTACTGCAGCAATTCATGAGCTGGCTCTTTGTGTATCTCAGTGTTTCTAGTTCTTTTTGATTATGGAGAACAACATGCATATAATGGCTGGCAGTGGCTAAGAATAATAGTAGTACTTTTATGGTGACCGAGGGTATTAAATATCATATTATATCTTTGGACAACTTCACAGCCCTCCTGTATGTGAACTGCCCAAGCCAACCTTCTAATTTCATGCCCTTGTTTTAGTTTGCCACGGAGATTAAGAAGCCCTGAATTGCAGAATGGCATCCTCTCTCTATATATGAATTATTTCAACTTTATATCCTGGATGGTTGACTGCTGCAGCCTTGACACATTATTCATTCTACTCAGTCTTGAAGACAATTCATTATCATTTGGATCCAAGATCTAACCCTCTTGCAATTATGGAAGTGATTTTTGCTGAAACTATGTACCATTTCTGCATTGACAAAGAGACAAGCTTAACATCCCTTCCCCCTGCAACAGATAAACTGAGAAATACCAACTTATCCAGACTTCCAACCACACCCTTTGGTCAGGAGTTCTCAAATTTGAGAGAGGGTCAGAAACGTTAAGGGGCTTGTGCACTTAGGGCACTTGGCCAGGCAGAGTCAGAGTGCAATTTGGCAGGGCTCCAGCATATTTGGCAAGGTTCCAGCCCCAAGTGCCTATGGCATGCATGCCTAAGGCTGGATCACTCTCTGGGTAGGACAGGGAAGTCTAGGAGCACAATCTTGCTTTGGGCACCCAAAGCATGCACACCCATGTTTAGATTGCTGTCTGGACGAAGTATGCAGGGAGACGGGCTAAAGTGCATTCCCACAGGGTTCTAGGTCTGAGCATCCATGGAAATTGAAATTTAATTTTTGAGGATGGGTGAGGTGTTTATTTCATGGCCAGATGCAGCACCAATGATATTGTTGGTTTGGTTTAAGGGGGGGGGGAGGCATTAGTTGAGTATTAATGTCATATGGGGGGAACACAGCATTGTAATTCCCTGGGGACTTTGGGGATTCAGTTAAATTTAAGTAAGTTCAATCCATCCAAATAGTGTTCCAGATTCCCACCCAACCCTCAAAAACAACTAACAGAACTTCACCTGGCACAAGCATAAAAGAAAAGAATGGGACATTCAAAAGGAGAGGAGAGGAGGGGGAGAGGCAGGGGCAACACAAGTATGGAATTAATTCTCCTACCTTCAAGTCATCAGCATTGTAAAAGCTAACATGAACTGAGGGCACCATCCAGGTCTGGAACAGAGTCTGTAGTATCTGTCGGGCCACTGAGTCTGTGATGAGATGGAAGTGGAGAGGGTTCTTCCTATCAAGTGAGAATAGAGGTCATGCTCACAAGAAATGGGAGCAAGACACAAAAGAAAACAGTCCTATCCCACTCTCTAACCATTTTTCACCATAGCATGATAGCTTACAAACCCTAGACACACTGTAGTCCCTTCTACTCTCCTGGGTAGGGCAGAGTAGATTGCATAAATGGCAGAAGAGTAAATCCAGATCTTCCCTGCTCTACATCTCTTCTCCTACACCCAGAACTGCAGCTTGGCAGCCACGGTGCAGAACAGCTTCACACTTGAATCCCCCAAATTCCAAGGACAGAAAGAGCCAAAAATAAAAACTTTACACTAAAGAATAATAGCATTTGCCCTTCCATGCTCAGGTTACCTGTGGAAGAGGATGGATTTCACCAAAGTAACTACATCCCGGCTTGCATTGTATCCCGCACAAACAATGGCAACATGCAGGAGCTGTTCAGAAACACAAAAAGCCATCAGGCCTGACTCCCAACTAAATTCTTCTCCTCTTTCTTCTCCTTTACGAATAAGGTTATTAGATGTTACTCCACCCACCATTCTATAGGCTCCCATGGATTTCCGTCCCCATCAATAATAAGCCCTTAAAGAACCAAACAGAGTTGGAGGCACAAATGGAAGCCAGGCACAAACTAATCTTGCCTCCTTGCCTGCACTCTTTTTTGTGGTCCCATGAAGCCTCCTCCAGATACAATTGCTGAAAATTGGTATCATGATTTTTTGTGGTCACTTTGGATCCAGAAACACATCACAACAGTGGTATAAAATAGGTTTAATATATTTTAAAAAATAAAGGTATCTACCCAAAAATTAGGGAGAGAGAGAAACAGGGAGTCCTGACCCTATCCATGGGGGTGATGTGGCCATCTCTATTTGTATCTTTGCTTTGACTACTGTGACCCTCACATTCCTCAAACAATGTAAACAATTATCCCATGTTACTAGAAGGCTGGCAATGTCTTGCTCTAGTGAATTAGATCACAAACATTTCTGCAAAGTAAGTATCACAGTACTTTTAAGTAACAAGAGGCCAGAAAGGGAACACTATGAGTATATTTAATAGTTTAGGGAACAGAATTAATCAAGGAGATTGGTCTACAGTATGCCTCTTGTTGTGACCACTAAGCCATTCCTAATTTGGGCAGACTTCTTTGTTCACAAACATGCAGTTCACAAGATGCCTTGATAATGAGTTTCATCTTTACCTCACACTTCTGAACCGTCCTCTGTTTAAGGCAACCACTGTGGTTACTCCTGCCCTCCTGCTTTTGGCTGAAGTCCGTTCTACCCCAGGTCTCCTCCTGTGCCTGAGAGTGGCTAAGCTGCAGCCTCAACAGCTGGTTTTCCTCCTCCATTTTTCGCACCTGAGATGCCAAGGCTTCACGGTCAAGGTACCCGCTTGACTGTTCCCCAAAGCAAGGGGGCAGCATAAGGGAACATCCATCTACAGAAGGAATCCCCAAAAATGTAAATGGGGGGATGGGAAGAACACTACCTCTCTGACTAATGAGCCCCCATGTCATGTTATGAAACCAGAATAAGCAAGGATCTTAAATGCAAATCACAGCTGGAGAAAATAATTCGTTCAATTCATATAGATAAGTTAAAACTCCGTATCTTTTAAAATATTCTTATTTTTTTTATTGCTTTGCAATTTACCAGTTTCTTTACATTCACTATACCTGTCACATTTTGTTACGGTCTACAGACATTCATGCTTAAACAAAAAGCTGTGATTATCACAAAGGGGGAGAGAGAGTATCAAATTAAATGTCTGAGATTGGTAATCCACACTATAGAAACCTTCTCTAGCCTGATATCTTCCAGATTTCAGGCTTTAAATCCCATAATTCCCAGTCAATGTACAAGAAAACAAGGTAAACTTTGCCCAAAGGTTTCAATTGCCACCACATTTATACTTGCCACAATCCACCAATGCACCCAGACCCATTTTTAGGAATCACCCTGCCCCATTCCTGCTCCAGATTACCCATAAAGAGGTAAAGCCATGAGATGAGGAAGACCAGGGTCACTGTAGCAAGCAGCAACTTCAGCTTCACACGCCAAGGACACAGCATGATGGTGGCAAAGGTCACGTGGGCAGACCTAGCCTCATTGGAGCCAGCATTCTCTAGCCTGCAACATAGAATATGGAATACACAGGAAGTGTTACTAGCATCCTCCAACCTCAAGGACTATTCCTTAGTTCCAAACTTGATATAAGGACTTTCCAGAGCCCAAGCAGCAACAGTTGCTAAGTCACCTATTTCACAAGAACAAGCACTCCAGATCTAGCTCTGATAAAAGTGACTGTACCCCATGCATTCTGTACTGGTGAGCACCCAACACTGTTTCTTAATCAGTTCAGAGGCCAGATGGCTTGAGTCACTGTCTCTTCCTCTCTCTTGGCAATAGCAGCTTCATTAACTCTCCAAATAGCCATGTTTGCTTCATGTGGAGATTGGGCTGATGGTCATCAAGACTGATAATATGATTCATGGTTAATGATGGCAAACTGACAATCACAGTTATAGGACACCAGCAAGCATCTTTTGCCCCATCAGTCAGGCAATAGCTGGAAAAACAGCAAAGCTAGTTCTATCAGTTCCCTGAGTTTGGCTGTGGATAATGGCATGCTAAATCTGCAGCATGCAAGCAAAATCCCAATGAAAGGAAAGAGGGCTATGCACAGATGAAAAATTACTCTGAAGAAGTGTTTGGGATCTTATACAAGGACAGCACCACTTTGCCATTCATTAGAGCAGACAGATTTTTTTCAGGCTTCTGCACCAGCCTGAAAAAAGGTGTATCTGCTTTAAGGAGTTTGTTAATTAAAGTTCATGCAACTCTTAAAGCAGACACATTTTTTTCTTCTTGGGCTGGTGCCCAAGACTTGAAAAAAGCTTCCTTGTCTTAAAAAACATCAGAGAGGTACTTTCGAAAACTGAACAGCCCTAGAATGCAGTCCCTTTAAGAGCAACTAAGTCACCTAATTTTAAACCAGCTCTGGACATAACACTGTGAGAAGCCTTATTAAAGATCAATATCCAAGGTGATTAACACACTATTAAAAATAATGTTCACCAAAGGACAGAAACGTATTTTATTGTTAGCTATTTTTATTTATTTGCAGTCCTTATAACCTGCCCCAATCCCAAAGACTCTTGGCATGCAACTCCATAATAAATAACTAAATCCAAATCAGTACAGAAAACAAATATTAGCTACAAAGAAAGCCCAAGATATACGCCCACAGTCAGTCAGATAGGACAAGAGCAGGTTGAAATAAAATGGCTTTAACTTGTTTCCAGAATTGCAGCAAGGTTGGGGCTGCACAAATTTTTGTGGGGAGAGTATTCCATACAGTGGGAGCTATTACTTAGAAGTTTGCCATGTCACTTATGCCCTGTGAACCTCAAAAATTGGGCAAAAGTATATTTGCTTTTACTGCCATTCCAACTTCAAGAAAAGCTTTTGATTTCTTCTGGGGAGAGGGAATCCTCCAATTCCCAGCTCTCACCACTTAGAACAGGGAGAGTCACCCCGGGCCATATGTAGTCTCTTGCAATGCATCTGAGATTCTCCAATGAAATTCTCTAGCAAAATGAGTTTTCACCAGTGTGAAGTTTTTTGATTTCTAAAACTAGGGTGGGAAGAGAAGGCTTTCAGAAGCAAATTACTTAAAACACACACAAACACACAAAATGTCTAGCAACCAGGCTGCTGAAATCTACCACCCAAATTCATTAAGAGTAGAAGTGAGGTTGGTGTGACTTGTCAGTGGCCTCCCACAGCCAGTCCTTTTAATTCCTTACAAAAGGCCAAACAAGTTCCCAAAAATCCAACACTGCCCCTCCCAGGAACTGCATCCCACACTCCTCCAGTGGAGGGGTGCAAGCTGGCAAGGCTGTCCATCCCTAACATAAACAAGGCAACTTCATTCAGCAGAAACTCCCCACATACTACCAAGATGACCTTCAGTCCAGTATTTGAATAACCACTGTGGATGACTGGAAATAGGATTTGGTCTGAAGATACAGGAGGTGAACATCTAGCTCTTTGCTCAACCCTAACACTGCCAACAGCCAAACTTCACCAAGGTGAGTCTGCTCATCCTCTGCATGCTAGCCCAGAGGGAACACTCTGAATTCCTAACCTGCAGATCAGTGGGGTGGGAATTCGGAGACAAGCCTTCTCAGCTGTGTTCTGTGGAAAACCATGTCCCTGAAATGGGGATGGCCCTGCACCTTGCCTGCCTTCAGAAAGGGAGTCAAGGCAATGCTTTGTTGCCACGAGACTTGAATGCATTTTACATCTTGTCTGGGCTATTAGGCTACAGATTTTTAAAAAAATTTAAGCTGTTGATTTTTAATTTATTTTTATGTTGATGAGTTTTAATTTATTTGTTTGGTTGTTTTATGGATTGTGCTATTTTATTGGATGTAAAAGTCAAAACCATTTTATTTGTTTGTTTGTTTGAATTTATTAGCCATCCCACTCCAAAGGACTCTGGGTGGTGTACAGAACTAGAAAAAACATAAGAACAGCTAAAAACATTAAATCAGTCCAGACTAAAATGATGTAATAAACAACAAAATGAAGAAAACAAAAAGGGGCCTTAGACAAATAATCAACATCAACTTTTTATATGCCAAAAACTACAGAAGTAATGAAACTTAATAACTACATTTAGAATGAACACCTTAATTGGTATAATCTTATATTTCTAAGTTTAAGGCTGATTTAAATCAGATTGGGGGGGCGTGTTTTGTAGTGTTTTAACTTGGCTCTGTTGATATTCCTGTTCAAGACACGATTTATAATTCTGGGCCTCCATTCTCTGAGGAATTAAAATGGGAGTAGAGGAGGAGAATTTAAACCTGAAATATCTGCAAGAGTGCATGGAATGACAAAGTGACCGCCCACACACATGTATTTAAAAAACTGGGGACTCCCCTATAAGAAATGGAAACAAATGTATAAACTAAAGCAAAAAAACCAAGAAATGCTTGCTTTTATGCCAAGGACGTATCAGGAACTATTGGACTGGATCGTGTTTTGAAAGCTCCCATTTTGTGTGGGTCAGATATGCATTTTCTTTATATTGTTCATGAAAAGTATAAACCAGCTTGTCCCTAGGGCAGACTGACCAAGTACAAATTTGTATAGCCTAACATAGGACACTTTTCTATGGCTGCTTTCCAAAGTCCAAGTTTTGTTTTAAAAAGCACACGCCACTAGAGGAACCAATTCCATCATACAATAATGCAGGCAAACAGAAAATCAAGAGGGTGCAGAAGTCATGACGACCTTCTGCTATGCCCTTTAAATCAACAGCAGGGGAAAAGGTTAAGTAAGTTTCTTGAACAATCCATAGGTTGGCTTCACTTTAAATCTTCCTTAGTGTAGAACCGCAGTACAATTTTCACTGTGCCAGAATTTGGTTGCATGATCCATAATTAACACATGACCTGAATCCTGGTACCAATTCCAACACTTTTGACACACTGGCATCAGAAGTGGCACTGGCAATGGGGTAAGCCATGTTCCACTGTTGCCCATTTGAAAGTACAGTGGAACCTCGGTTCACGAATTTAATTCGTTCCGCGACTCTGGTCGCGACCCGAAATGGTCGTGACCCGAATCAAATTTTCCCATAAGGTTCAATGTAAATACAGTTAATCCGTTCTGACCCCAAATTTGGTCGCCAACCGATTTCTGGTCACGACCCGAGTCAAATTTCCCCATAAGGTTCAATGTGAATACGGTTAATCCGTTCTGAACCATGTTTTTTTTTTTAAAAAACCGCAAAAATATGACACAAAGTACAGTACGAAGAGAGAGAAAGCTAACCTTGCTCGGGAGGGAAAATGGCCGTGCTTCCTGCTTGGAGAGAGAGTCCCCTCCCTACACGAAGTCGCGACCATGTGACACGGGAGGGAAAATGGCCACAGTTCCTGCTTGGAGGGAGAGTCCCCTCCCTACAGGAAGCTGCGACCACGTGACACGGGAGGGAAAATGGCCGCAAATCCTGTTTGTCACCCGATCCGGCGTTCACGACCGGAGGTAAATTTTTGCGGCCGGAGCTGGTCGTGACCCGAATTGTTCGTGAACAGATGCGTTCGTGAACCGAGGTTCCACTGTACTTCTGCTGCTTCCTACAGCTTTGGATCTGCAGACGATATCTTCCTTTTTTAACTGCAGAATCCAGAATAGTTATGTAAAGATAAATCTACACCTTAGTACAATCAAGATATTGACATCACATTTAGGTTCAGATCAAAGTATTTCCATGTTTACATTTTCTTAAATAAAGCATTATTAAAAAGCCAACCTTGGATGAAAAGACTGAACAAGCTTTAACATAACCTTTTTGTTAGCTATTGTGCTGATGCCAAAAAAAGGGCTGTGCTTTTGATTAATGTTGTGTAGTTCAACAAACTGGATTTAAGAACAAGCTATGTTTAATGCTGCAATTATTTGCCTTGCATTTTGCCTCTTTATATTTTGCATTTAGTCTGGATAGCTTACACAAAGTGATCAGCCCACATGATGGTTAAAGGATTAAAATGTAGACCTAAAGTAATAAAAGGTTCCACTTGGTGACTTTGGGAATAGAGAGAGAAATCTGGCTATGATGAACAAAATTAGGAAAGGTGAGATTGATGCTGATTGTTCCTAATGTGGTACAAACTGCTGCATTTCTAACCGTGCTGTGTAAGGTGCTTTTAGTTCACATTGTTCTCCTGATGATCTACTCAAAGAACTAAAGCTTTAAATCTCAGTTTGTCGTCAATGTGGAGGACTGCCTTCCGTCCAGCAGCATACTGTCAGCCCTCCCCTCCCACCTCCCCAAGGTATGCAGAGGAAAATCTTTGCATCTAGTCAAAGGCTCTGTGGTTGAATCTTGCTTGCTTGCTTGCTTGCCGCTCCTGACACTAATAAATAAAAAGACCCCCCCCCCGCCAAAAGATGGGGAAACTAAGAAAACAACAAGGGAAGGAGAAGCAGGGCAGCAAGAGAATTTTGTTTTTAGATTACATCCAATTTTTATCTCTGCTTACAGGTTTATGCTGCTTTTATTATTTCATTGTTAGTGTTTTATTTTAAGTACTTTAATGTTTTTTATTTATTTCTTGATAGATAAGCCACCATTATAATTGGTTGAATGGATTGCTGACATCCCAGAGGTGAGGTAGTCATTTAGAGGGTTCCATTGGGACCAGGGCATGCCACGTTGAAACCTCATTCAATAACTGAGCTCACTAGATGGATTTGGATCAGCCACTTTCTTTTAGTCCAAACTACCTCACAGCATCTTAAGGATAAAATGAGGAGTGATCCCATCTACGTTGCTCAAATTCTTTAGAGGAAAATGCATGTATCTGTCTCTATAGGTAGCAAGCAAAGCAAATTCAAGGTGCTGGTTGTCACCTTTAAAGCCCTTCATGGCTTGGGACCAGGTTACTTATGGGACCGTCTTTCCCCGGCGTTCTCTACCCGCCCTAACCAATTCAGCAGGAGGGGCATGGTCTGGGTACCGTCAGCCAAGGAGTGTCAGCTGGCAGGGCCCAGGAGGGCCTTTTCTGCTGCAGCACCCGCCCTTTTGAACATGATCTCCCCGGAGATCAGATTGGTCCTGTCCCTGCTGGCCTTCCGTAAGGTCTTGAAAATGTGGTTTTGTGCCCGAGCCTGGGGCCCTGGGTGTGGGACAGAGCCCATCACCTGGTTGTGTTGATAGCTGTTGACAATGCCTGGCTGCTGTGGGTTCTATTTTTTATATTCTGTATTTTCTATATTTTTTATTTTACTGTAAGCCACCTATAGTCATGAATGTGAGATAAATCAAACAAACCTACAAACTGCAGAAAGCTGCAAGATGGTGGACTAGGGAGACCCAGGTTTAAGTCCATCCTCGGCTGTGAAAGCTCCCTTCAGTAATTTTGGCCAGTCTTTCTCTCAACTCGGCCTACTTCATGCAGTTATTGTTGCGGGATAAAATGGAAACCTCCCTGTAGGCTGCCCTTGGAAGAAAGGTGAGATAGAAATCAAATACATAAATAATGCTAAAACAGCTATACAGCTATATCTGGCTTTGGTTATTAAACTAATGCTGGTTTATACACTTATCCCGCTTTTCTATTTTAAAACACATGGGCTACATCATGGCCTCTGCTGAGAGAGAAAGAAACCGGCAGCCTTTGGGTTTTCGTCAATTGTCCAGGCAGTCATGAAATACGTCTGTCCCAGCAAACATTGCCAGAATTGGCTTTTTTCTTTATCCTTTTCATCTTGTGTGCTATGTCTTTCTGCTGCATGCTTAAGAGCAGGAATTATCTTATTATTACTATTGGTCTGTCTATCACTCTGTTTACTTCCCAGATGAAAAGAAGATTTTAAAACTTTAAATAAGTAGCCATACTTTTCAAAATCATCCATGAAGGAGAGAAGATGTAGGAAGTGGCCAAAAAACCCTCTTAACATAGAAATTCATCTACATTATTATGATTTGGAAGCAACTTTTCCCATATTTTCAGTTGGCTACATCTGACTTCTTCCCCTAGCAACTAGCGAGTGTTAGAGAAACAAAAATTTCTCGTGTCCTTTTTCTAGCTTAACACCCCACTGTTTCACAGAACAAATCCTTAAGCCTTCATCCTGCAGTGACCTACTGGATTCTTTTAGTGACCAAAGGTAATTTTCAACCAGACCAAAACTCCATTTAGGCTAAAGGGTCACTAGCTAAACCAAGTAGAAAGTGTATTATGAATGCCTATTCACTGATTTTCCTGCTCACTAGAGTGAGGAGGCTTCAATGTCCCTTCCTCCCTATTTACATAGTGCCTCTGCCAAGAATCCCCAGCTCAGGTGATGTCTTGTGATTCCATTTTGCATTTTACTGGCACATATATATTCCTCACAAAAGAATTGAGAAAGCCCCTGCAATGTTTTTAGGGGCAAAGGAGAAGATACTAATAATTAAAAGATATGCCTACATTACCTTAAGCTTTTGGAGAGCCAACGGTAAGAACCACATACTTTTTTTGGGGGGGGGGGGGAGAAGAAGAAAACTACATTTTGGTTGTATGGGACATGTCAGTGCAGCTCTGGAAGTTGTATGAAGATCAGAAGCAAGAAGAGCATGCTGGAAGGGAGATAATATCCCATAAACAATAATTCCCTCAGCCCCATGAGTTCTATATTCCTTCTTCTTTGAACAGCTTATTTTTTCTCCCCCATCCTTTACCTGAAGAGGACTGAAGGCCCTTCTCTGCTGAACACCAAGCATCTGGGCTTGTGGATCAGTTAAAACTTCAATTACCACATGTTGGGGATCAGCCATGCCATCTCTTCTCTGGCAGGGATCAAAACTGCTCATATTCTGAGAAAGCAGAGTCTTCCTGAGAAGCTTGTCTGGGGGCTTATCAAATGGAATTAAAGGCCAAATCTCTCCCCAAAAGAGAATT
This sequence comes from Liasis olivaceus, assembly GCA_030867105.1. NCBI lineage: Eukaryota > Metazoa > Chordata > Lepidosauria > Squamata > Pythonidae > Liasis > Liasis olivaceus. Next base: position 71,065,014 of record CM061349.1, read on the forward strand.
GCCTATTACAATTTTCTGTAAAATGCAGGTATGTTCACCCATTGTGCTATGATTTGTTTTTAACTAGGGTCCGTTGAACAAGCCCAGTCTTATAGATAAGCAAAATATTACAACTTATTCAAACAAGTTTTGTTTTCTTTCCTTTTCTACCAGTGTCCACATAATGTACTAAACATAATAGCATGAACAAAAAGTTGCTTTGCCTATGCTTCTGTTTGTTCTACGAAATGTTTATGCAGAGTGTTTTTTTCCCTCTCTGGTGGATGCAAATTGCTTATATGTTTGTGTGACAATAGTGTTGCTGGATGGAATAAAAAAATTAGAGAAAACACTTGGGAATCAATACCTGTTTTGGTGCTTTTGCCTTGCACCTCCATGGCTTGGCCAAAACACAAAAACAAACAAGCCAGAATTTTGACATAATAAAATTAGAAAAAGGTAGATTTGTGAATCAAATTCAAACCATAATTTCAAACTGGGAATTATTAAAAAAATAAACCATGATTTGCTCCCTGAGACAAAACAAATAACTGGCTTAGTGTTATTGGGCCACTGAGAATAGGAAATTTGGAAGCTACCATAAATAACCTCTTTTTAAAAAAATCACTCCTGTATTGCCTTTTCCCCAATTTGGGATGACCTGTCAATCCCATGCAGTTAAGATGGCATGGCTTTGGAGGTAATAACCTCATTATGTGTTTATACAAGGCTAACCGGCTGCCTATCTAAAATAAATTTAGAATAGGAAAAAAGAACGCCTAATAAAGCTACATGTTCATAAGGTGAAAAAATGGCTACAGCCTTGGAAAATATATCCTGATTTTAAGTAAGAACTGTATTATTTAACATACTTGCAGAATTAAGTGTGCAGCTAAACTTACCAGTGATATTTGACTGTTTAAACACACCTTTTATTTATTTATTTAACTTATTTATATATCATATTTATACTATTATTAAAAGGCTAGGAGAGAGTGTCAGATATTACAAACAATATTGTCACAGATAATTGGGTTATGGAAAGGGATGGTATTTATTACTAAAGGAATACAATAGAGTGGGAGGAACATGCAACTTGCTTCTAACTCAAAACATGTAAGATTCAGATGGACATTCCCACTCTTACTACTTAGCCACATTCTGTAAGATTTCATGGCAAATACATTAAACGTCTCACCTCTATCTCATGCAATAAGTTTTAGTATTTCATTAGGTATATGCCAAGACAAAGGGTACAAAAACAGAGACTTTAGATATCTGAAAAACCAGATTCCTGCCAGGATGGCTATGGACTCCAATTTTGTCTCACAATAATAACCAGGATAAAGACAATGCCAGATACTCCTTGATTAAGCTTTTGATCACTACCATCCATCTGAATGCCTTAGTAAGAAAGAACAGCAAAACATTCACACAGTACACCCTCCTCAGGAGCTTATCCCAAAAGAAAAGTAATGGCTACCTTTACATCCATTGACCATGGCACTCAAAATCAAAATCTTCCAAAAGGAGAGCAGTGGATTTTCCATGCCAACCTTTTCTGACCTGGATCCCTCCCAGAAGCAGGGACTTCCAACTTCCAATATTACTTGGCTAGCCTAGCCACTGAGATCCAACATCTGGAGAGCACCTAGGCCAGGAAAATCTGCTCTGTTTTCATTGTGGTGGGGCGGTTTACCCATAAAAAGCAAGCCATCTTATAAACGCTTAGGAAAAAGAATTAACAAAAACAGGAAAACCTGAGTACAAAACCACTGGGGTTAGCATTTATCCACCCACCCACCCACGTAAATTCTGAACAACTGTTAGAAAACTGGGAACCCTGCCTGTGTTCTGCATAACAGCTGGAGGCTATGCAGCAGCCTCTTCTTTTAGTCATCTGACTAAAGGGAGTAGGACTATTAGCCTCCCTTCCATTCTGAGCCCTTGAGCCTCATTGTTCCATTAATCTCTAGCAGAAGAGGGGAAAAGAAGAGAGAAAACATGGCCCATGGCCCAGGAAACTACTTTCCACTAGGAATAAATAAATCTGCAGCATTGCTTTCTTCCACATTCATTTATTAAAAAGAAAAAAAACTCAAGTTCTTTCCATTCTATTTATGAAGGAATGTGCTAATATAACTTCTTTAAAAATGAGGCTATTATCTTTCCAACCCTTTATAATGATTCTTTGATAAGGAACATTGCAGAGCTATTGTTCAACCAAACAGTGAAGCCCATCCCACAGCAAATAGGTTACTGTGACAAATCTAATTGGATCAAACTGCCTTGCAGAGGCCACTGATGCTCATGTAACCTAAACATATGGAACGCAAGGAATAGCTTTTCTGAAGCACTGCTTGGATTTAGACCAAGTCACAAGTGTAATTTCTTCACTGATTTCAGAGTACCAGTTTCTGACCCAGAAAACACCAACTGCTAGGGGAACAATCAACTTCTAATCCCCATCTCCACCCATCCCGTCTTCTCACTGCTGACTTCTTCCTTACTACAGAACTGTTTGAAGCCTTGATTTCTTGATCTTGCCCGTGTTGGTCTGTTGTAGCCAAAAATCATCTGACGAAGTGAGCTACAGCTCGTGAAAGCTTATGCCTTTTTAATAAAATTTGTTAATATGAAAAGGTGCTACCAGACTTTTTAAAATGGATCACTGAAAGCTTATACATAAGATTAGGAGAGCCATTGCTAATCAGTATAGACAATAGTGCTCTAAAAGCCATCTTATCTCCTGCAGCCCTCTAAAGGTGTTGGGCTAAAAATCTCAACATTTGCAGTTGGAGTCCAACATGTCTAAAGGGCAGATTGTGAAAGCCTGATTGGAAAGGGGAAAAAAGGACAGGCAGGAAAACAAGCTAACTCAGCCAGCTACTTCTAGAAAGATTTTCTAATGAACTGCTAAACTGGAAATAATTCAGAATAAACAGGAGTGAGACTGGTAACAATCCATTAAGCTAAGATCACAACATTCCCATTATCTCCCATGTTGAAAGAAGCACGCTTCTGGCATGTTGCCAGCTGTTTTCTTGATGCAATCCAGGTAGCTCAGGGCTCATTAGAGACACTTCCCAATGAACCGTCCTGGACAGGGAGATGTGAAGGAGACTACCCATTTGAGGACCACCTCCTGTACATGGTGCTAAGTAGGGTCAAATCTTGTTAGTACTTGGATGGCTGACTGTCAGGAAATCCCAGAGATGTAGGTTAGATTGGGAGGCTGGGGGGGGGGGGGACACCCTGAGGGAAGGCAATGCAAACCAATTCTATACAGATACCAAAAAATAATAATAATAATAATAATGGCTACCTGGATGTCTCCATGAAGTGACCGAGAGAAGAGCTCGGCTGGAAGGAAAGTTCAGCTTACACCTCCTGCATGGTTCCAGAATCAAGAAATGCACTCCCTTGGGAGTTGCATCTGGCCCCCACTCTCTTTTAGAAAAGCCACAGCTTTTCAACCAGCATTTTATAAAAACAGATTTTTACAGAATGTGTTTTTCTTTAGGATCCTACTTATTTTTGTTTCTTGCTATTTTTGGCTGCGTTTTACATTATACTGTAATTGTGTTAAAAAAAAAAATGCTGGTCCCTCTCTCTAGCTGCCCAAATCCTCTTGCTCGGAAGGAAAGGCAGGCCATATAGCTAAACAATGCAGGAGTTGGGGGTCTGTGTTTTCGGTGGCCGTATGTTAAAGTCGTCACCAAGACGGCCATAGTCCAGCCGGTAGATCCCCTCTATTCAGTCCGGCTCCAGATGCCCAGCCTTAGTTTAAGAAGGCCATTTGCTCCCCCCCCCCAAGATCGAAAGGCCGTCAGTAGATCGTCCCCAGAACTAGGTCTCTACGTGTCCTTCACGGGCTAATAAACAAAGCCGTTCAATTAGAGGCAAGATACTTGTCACGGGTCCCGAGAACTCATTCCTTAGCAAAACCAAACCAAACCAAACCAAACCCCCAAAGGAATAAAGTTTTATTCGCCTTGGGGACGAGTCGAACCATGACCGCAGTTTCACCAGGCTGGCAAAGAAAGCAGTCGAGAAAGCCCTGCGAATCTCGCCTCCCCAAATGGGGTCGAGGCAACCATGCCCTCCGCGAATCGCGCAAACTAACAGCGAGCACCAGCCTGCAACTCGCCTAAACGCGAGGGTCGGGAAGAGACGGGATTTTCTAACCGGAGAGGAACGGTCGATGGTCTAATTCACAGGATCTTGGCCGGATCCTCCACGTTCCCACTCCTGGGCGGCCGCCTCCGCGTCCTCCCTGGACCCTCTTCCTCACACCTGCTGCTAGCCGCGGCCCAGGCGCCCTTGCGTGCCTTCTCCTTCAGGCTCTGAACTTTGCGCGCAGCCGACACTCAGCAGTTACCTCGACCGAATCTCTTCCCCCGTCTCCCCTCTCTTTGGGATCTATGCGCCACCGTATTTACCAGAGCCAAGACCCCCCGTTCCCTCTCCGGAAGGAGAACAAAGAAAGACGAGTAAAGAAAAGGTTACGCTCACTTTCTATCGGCTCAATGAGCGCAGAGTCCTTTCCGAATCGGCCAAAGCAAAGGGCCTCCGCCGGTTCCGCCTCCTACACACCGCACTCCCTCCCCCTCCTCCTCCTCCCTCCCCCACCTACCTTAACTCCGAGCCTTTCCTTCCCACGAAACAATCTCTCCTCGGAGCGCCAGGACGCCCTTTCCCAAACGCTGCTCCGCCGTGAAAGTCGAGCAAGAGGGCTGCCCCCACCTCCAGAAGGCCAGCGCGGCCCTGGAAGAAGGGGTGATGTGAGCGCGGCAGCCGAGAGGTTCGCAATTAATTGGCTTGGACTCGTTTGAGCCTTACAGCTGAAGTCCTGACGCGACTCCTGCTAAGCACGAGGGCGCATCCTGAGAGCCCATCCCGTGCAGTTTTCTTCTGCAGCCCCTTCCACTGGAGAGCTTTAGGGACACGTGCCCAGGACTATCAGTTTCTTCTCACGCTCTTCGGAATGCATGCGTACTTTCCCTCCTGCGCACCTCCGTAGAAATTAACACATTTCCCTGCATGCTTAGCAGTTGTAAATCCCACGGAGCTCTGAGACTGAGGTTAAGGTCTAGAGAAAGCACCGGTGAGTAAGTCAAGAGACGCCCCCGTAATCAAGAGAGACTAGCAGAGGCCAAGCGACGACGGGCCTGCTGGAATGCCAATTATGCGAAGGCTGCCTGTACCTGCAGCTGCACCCCTGCTCACGGCCCCCGAAGCGGGAAGGTCGCTGGGATCCCCGAAAGCGCTGGCAACCCTTCGGGAGCGGGCTGGAGAAGCAAGCCGGGTGTCAGCGCCCGTAGCGCTGGGGCAAGCGCAGACCAGCCCGCTCCGCACGCTCCAAACCCGCCAGGCACGTCTGGGCCTGTGTGCGCGTTTGGTAGGCAGAAAAGTCTGCCCTGAAGCCACCATTTCTTTCCACTGCAAAACTATGAGGCATCCTTTGGAAGTGAGGGCTAGTTCCCTTTGCATTTCCTTCTCTAATGGCTTTAAAGGGTGTGGTAGCTTACCTGCAAAACTCTGCCAGTCTTTTCTACAGTTACTGCTTTAAGAAAACCTCCTTCTGGAACAGGGTGCCCATTTAAGCAAGCATCGTTTGGGTGAACTGTGCTTTCCTTTAAACATGGGAACTTGGGCCTGAAGGGAGGTGAAAACTCATTAAGATTAGCCTTGCAGGATCAGAAGGCTCTCTCAAAGGGCCTCTATTAGTCCACTGATGGGTTCCCACCAGTACCGTAACAGGAACTTCACCACACTGGCTGTTCAATAGTTGCTATCCGGTGTCCTACTGCCTCTGCTTCTGAAGTTCATAGTTCATGGCTTGTGGCCCTTGTTCTCCATGAATATATTTCATCCCACTTTTAAAATTGCCTTGCATTGGTGGCCCTAATATCTTCCAATACTGAACTTGTAGGTGGACTATGCATTGTTTTATCTATCCTGAATCTTCCTCAACTCAGTTTTGTAACAAACCATATGGAGTTGTCCATGTAGTTGCCAGGAGTCAAAAGTGACTTGAAGGCAAAACACACACTCTTAAAATGAGCTAGAGAGGCCTGCTCGTGTTTCCACTTATGCACAATGTTATTTACCTCTATCACATTCCCCCATATTGACCTGTTTTGAGTGCAACAATTCCAGAACATCACTTTTCCTCCTGATGGGGTGGTTCTAGCTCCCCAATCACTTTGTTCACCCATTTTTTGCATCTTTTCCAGCAAAGTGTTATCCTTTTGGAGTAGCAGCACTCCAAGTACATGGATGAAGACACTGCAATGTTGACATCTTTAATTCTTTTCCTAGTTATCTCCTATATGCGGTTTACTTTTTCCCAGACAGCTGCCACACACTTGGTTAATGTTTTCATTAAGAAATCCACTACAATCCCAAGACTACTTTCTTGGTTAGTCACTACCAACTTAAACCCCAGCAATACAGAGAGAGTTAGGATTTTTTACCCAACTGATGTTACATTTGTTTATACTAAGTTAGATATACCATTGTAATACTAATTTTCTCAATCTGAAAAATCATTTTACAGCTCTTCAGTGTCCCTTTTTGTTTTAATTTGTAAATAATACCTTGTTGACTAGCCACTTCTCTCCTCACCTCAAACTCCCAACCATGTACTGGGTCCAACCTTTTACTTTATGTCACTTAACTGTCCAAATTAGTCCATTCCTCCAACATTCTTCTGTTGTTTGTCAGACAGTTATTGATCAAGAAGACACAATCTCTTTGTACTCTTATCTTATGCCTTTTGGTATTATTATTGCTTGTTTTCATTTTTTTATTCTTGCTTTTATTAACATTAAGGAGATAAGGTTCTATTTTAGGAAAAAAAACAGTGGCTGAGGATCATCTCTCAGCAGACCATAAGCAGCAGAAGCTGGAGGCCCAGCTGCTGTGCAGCAAAGAATGCTATTCCACCAGTGGAAAGATGCAACAGACAGCAGGGCTAAGTTTTGTCAATAAAACAAAGGATGGGAAGCATCTTATCACTTGCTCCAAGCAACTGGCCCAACCCTATTGAAGCATTTCAGTTACAGAACTGATTACCCACCTGCATATATTTAAATGCTTGGTGTGTGTGTGTGCAGATGGAGGACTAATAGAGCCAATAACTTCATACAACAAAACTTTTTTCTTTTTCTTTCATTATCAGTTTTGTTCTGTTTTGCAGACATTCAGCTCTATTCTGCAGTGATACAACTCTATTACATCAGCATTAAAATCTCTCTTACACACACACCCACATGTGTGCTTATGATCTTACTTCAGCTTTCCTTTGCTTTACAGACCTGTGAAAGTCACAAAGTTACTTTTTCATCGCTGTCGTAACTGCAGTTGCTAAATGAGGCAGTTGCTAAATGAGGACTATCTATACTGTCTTTTTTTTTCCTTCAGATATTTTCATTTCCTTATGCGTCAGATAAAACAGAAGACTGGTATGATCTAGACCTGGAGGCAGAAAATGAACAGCCCAGATAAAGGAGGGCTGAGTTTCCCCAACCCTGTACTTTCAATTGTGACAATCTTTTGGTCATAAGGAAAAGTCCTTTTCCTCCCTTCATCTTCCCAGGCTTTGAGCTATCTTCCTCAGCAGTTCCTTGCTTGCTTTGGACAAATACTGGCAGCAATATGATTGGAGGTTTCCTACTAAGGACGTTCTTTGCTACAGTTTATCATTACAAGGATGCAAGGCAATTAACTCTATCTTGCTCCCCTAACGCTAATGTCCTCTTATACTATGTACTTTACATATCCTTGTGGCAAACAGCCGGCCAAAGCGAATAGATAGCTTTCTGTTATCTTTTAAAAATTCTATCTTCCGTTTGTCCTTAGCCATTATGTTGCATAACGTTCTGTTCTGTTCATGCACCCAGGACAGTGCAGCCCAGGGGATCCTTTTGCTTCCTTAAAATACTTTAACCCCAGCTCTTTGTCAAATCAATGCCTCACCAGCCAGCAGCACCTAACCAACCTTGGCTGATCTTGGAATCAAAGCAGGGTCATCCCGGGTTAATACCAGGATGGGGAATCATCTGGGAATATCACGGCTGTAGGTGAGACTGGGAAGTTAAAAAAAAAAAAAAACAGTGGCAAAACATTGCCAAAAAAACGTACTTACCTTCAAGGAGTCTTTACTTTTTATTCGCCAAATCAGATATCTCCAAGCAGCTGTCCTTTGCTTGTCTTAACATAAAATTAATTTTCATCAAGGAGCCAATGTGGCATAGTGGTGAATGCACCAGGCTAGAAAGCAGGAGACTGAGAGTGCTAGTCCCGCCTTAGGCATGAAAGCCGGCTGGGTGACTTTGGGCCAGTCACTCTCTCTCAGCCCAACTCACCCCACAGGGTTGATGTTGTTGTGGGGAAAATAGGAGGAGGAAGGAGTATTAGGTATGTTCGCTGCCTTGACTTATTTATAAAGATAATAATAAAGGCGGGATAAAAAATCTAAAAAGAAAAATCCTAGAAGTCTTCAAGTAACACATGGATAGCTGTTGGTTGGAGATGCTTTAGTTCTGGATTTCTTTCACAGAAGAGTTTAAACTAGAGTGGCCTACAAGATTCTTCCTTTCAACTCTTTGGCCCTATGATATGGGATCATCTATGGCAACCTTCCTCAAATTAGTGCTCCCCAGAGGTTTCAGACCAAGTCATAGGAATTGTAGTCCACCATATTTGAATGGTGCCAGAATAAGGAAGGCAGATCTTTTCTTGCTACTACAACCTATTCTTCCTCTTCTCAGAGAAAGGAATTTTGTTTGTGAATCTGGAGCTAAAACTCACCAAGTTATTTATGATGCACATGACAGGGCTCAATTTATTCTATTGCAAGACCCCAAAATGGCAGTAAATCCATTGTTAGTCATAGGTCAATGTTTATTTTTGCAGTTGAGGTCTTTGTCATAAAAAAATGGAAGGACATTAGTTTTCTGAAGTATCATTAGCTCATTTTCCTTTGGCTTACTGTATCTTTCTTTTTCGGTATATGTGAACCTAAGGGACTTTTCATTTGCCTAAAGCATTATTTCACATGGGAGACAAGGAAATCTCGGAGCTATATGCTAGATTAGAAAGTTGAAAAAACATTCCAGAGAAAGAGAAAGAGAAAGGCAGGTCACTTCCTTATCATTGCCAAGAAAACTACATGGACATATCCAGGAAGTGTCTAGGTATCAAACCTAACTTTAGGGATTAAATTAATAAAATCCATAGAGAATACAGCATTTAGTTGTTGCACTTTTCTTTAAGTAAAAAGAGAAGAAGGCTTCCTACAGGTATTCAGAGAGAGATGATAATGCAGGATAGGAATGCACGGTGGCATTAGTCCCCTGTGCAATGGCTTGACAGTTCCTTCATTCTCACCCAGACTGAACACAGCAGTGGCTCCCTCTTAGTGGTCAAGGCTTGAGACCTCCTTCATTTCTACTCTAAAAACCCAGTCATCTCATGTGATTTATGTTTTAAATGCAAAATGAAGTTTTCAGTGGGAGAGAGGCATACATGCACATTGAAATTTGCAGGAAATATGTAAAGTAAACTGCAGGTGTAAAATCTATAAAGCCAAAATAAATAATCTATACAGGTAGTCCTCACTTACTGACTGCAGATGGGACTACCAACTGCCACTAAGTGACATGGTTGTAAAGTGAAATGTCACGTGACCATGCAGGACTTATGTCAGTTCCATTGCAGTCGTTAAATAAATCACTGGTCATTAAGTGAGACTGAAGGTTGCAAATGGCTATCACATGATGACAGGGAGCTGTGCCTGTCAGAAATGCATACCTGTTGCAAAGTGCCCAAATTGTGATCACGTGACTACAGGGATGTTGCAACAGCTGCAAGTTCAAGGACTGGTTGTAAATCTACTTTTTCAACGCCATCGTAACTTTGAACAGTCACTGAATGAGACAGTTGTAAGTGAGGACTCCCTGTATTTGGGTGATAATGGCCCTACATAAATCATCAAAGGAAAGAAGATGTCTGTCTTAGCTGCATCATCTAACTCTTAGCTCTACTCAGGACCTAGCATTTCTCTACATCATATACACACTGTATTCCCATAAAGATGACAGATTTTAGTCAGGCTCCTATGCAAGTAATTGTTCTGCATGGACACATTTGGCAGGTATGGCTTCCCCCATTATTCTGAAATGGGGTAAATAGGCAAGGACAGAGAGACCAGGGCTGTAATTCTGTAAAGCTATTTGAGATTGCTTGAGACACTGTTGATGCCACACTCTCTTCAGGATCTCTCCTGCACATGGCTAGCTTGTGTCTTCCACTATATCCAGTTCTTTTACCCCTTAATCATTCTTTTTGCCTTCAGGGACAAAAACAAACCTTGTACTCTTCAGGAAGATGACCCCAAATAGCTCACTTAAAAACAACAACAACAAAAGGAACCGAGCAATGCAGAGGCTAACTATCCAATTACACACACATACAACTGGCACCAGCAACATTCCAAAATGCTGCTCAGGGTGGGAATTTTGTTTGGAGAAGTGATCTGAAAGACACAAACAATTGTTTAAACAGCCCAAACTAGGGCTGCTCGCTCCTCAAAATATAATACAGAGATGTCACCTTGGAATGCAGTGTTCTATGCTGTCAAGAGATCCTGCTGATAACCTGACACCCAAGCAAAAACAGACACCAGGCACAGTTGGTGTTTCTTTCCATGTGCAATGGCACAAATACACCATGCAGTGAATGCCAGCCACCCACCCTAGGTCCTTGTTGGGCAGAGTTATTTCTGGCACTGTAGTATCCTGGCAATTCACAAGTCTCCTGTTTGGTCTAAAGAGAAGCGACCATGCTAAAAATAGGGGAATCTCTATGAAGAAAGGTAACTGAAATAATTTGCACTGCCCAACTTGCTTTCCATTTCTTTCCACAGCAAGAATATCAGCTGTTACAGAGATGTGTAGGTACGTGTGAGTCTCTGTGTGTGTGTGTGTGTGTGTGTATACATGCATACATGTATGTATGTATGTGTACATATGAACTGCAAATCAGCTTACAACAAATTTGACCAAGGGAGTCATAGAGATCCGAAACACGTATCTTCTGTTGGGCAAAGGAAAATCACACTCTGGTAAGGACTGGCAGCAGCTATACTTTGAACCATCAAAATGTTGGAACCAGATTTGGGGTAGGCATAGTAAGGATGTGGGCTCAGCAGCCCTACCAATTCAGATCCCCAGATCCATTTTAGATTATAGCTCTCACAATTTCTGCCATTAGCCACAGCTGCTGGGACTGACATGAACTGAAATCCCATCATCTAGAAGGTACCAAGTTGTCTATTATAGTTTTCAACATTACCCTAGTAATGGTACTACAGTACATCAAGGAAATTGATTTTACTTGAGGATTAAGCAGCTTAGAGTCCATTAGAGTTGGGTGGCTATAATAAATTTAAATAAATAAATAAATTCTGCTGAATCCTTATTGATAAAATAATTCCCAGAATTCATGAAAAAGACATAAAGGTAGTCTTCATTTAGCAACTGCCTCATACAGCAACTGTTCACAGTTATGACGGTAATGAAAAAGTAACTTCATGATCAATCTTCACATTTATGATCCTCGCAGGTCTGTAAAGCAAAGGAAAGCTGAAGTAAGATCATAAGCACAGTCACGGTTTCACTTAGCAATCACTTCGCTTAACGACCGAGTTGATGGTCCCAACTGTGATTGCTAAATGAGGACTACCTCTATGCAAGCAAAATTACTACTAGTAGTCAGTGCAAAATTGTGTCAAGAAAAAGTTAAAGCAGGAGATGACAAGCACAGGCTGCAGTTTATCACTGTGCCCTGCCTGGGGGCCACCAGGGGTGTGGCTGGTCATGTAATAAAGTCACCCAAGAAAACAGGACTAACAGGGATGTTAGTCTTTGTGGAAAGACTTAAGAGAAAAAGGGGTACCTGAAGCATTGCACAGAATTCAGCGTCCATTTTGCCCCTTAGTCCCCCAAACGGGGAAAATCAATCTGGCATTTTAGGGCTTTTGAGGTTGGCTTGAACCTCTGCATACCTTAAAGCATCTCTTCTGCCCTTTAACTTCTGCACCCTCCCACCCCCCCATCCCCCCATGGTTCTCCTCAATACAACCGAAGTATAGAAATAGTTTGGCATTGCTCACTGGGAGGAAGCTCTGGGGGTTGAAGCATCAAATGTTGTGCTTATCCAAAGAAAAGGAAGAAGTAAAAGAAGAAATCTGTTTTACTGTGCTTTTCTATGAAAGGGATTGGTAACTGCAAAGGATCCACTACTAAATCCCCTTCCCCACCTTACCTTTTAGGGCAAGGAGAAGAGAAAGCCCAGGAATTGAACAATGGTGAGAGGTCATGCCATTGTGAAAGTTTCCCACTTTCCCAAGTGCCACAGAGCTCAAATATCTCAAATTGCAAAGTGGAAGTTTTGTGAGTTGAGATTTTGGACAGCGGAGGAAAAACAGAAGAAAATTGGCTTGGCTATCCAGAGATGGTATCAGTGTGGGAAGAAAGGGGTACAATGCAACTGCAGGACAGCTCTGTGTAGAAGTGCCCTAAATCCATCCTCGCTACAGAATTACATCCTATGTTCACATTAGAGCCTATGATGTAGACAAGTGTTGTAACCCTCTTAACATGCTTTTGAACTAGATATATATGCTCTCTAGTCTCATAGATATGTGGAGAATATCCAGGTCTTAGTAGGACACTAAAAGTATTAACCCTGAGCATTCTGTGTAGTCTTTTATGGAACAGGGTCCCTCATATCTAAAACATAGTAACATCCTCATGTAGCCCACCCTCCCAACCACACATACATGCAGAAACATGTATACAAAAATATTGTGAGCCACTGGCATCAAACAGCCATTAAATGAAAATAATATAATATATGTTAAAGAAAGCCAATGTCTTTAAATGAGGTATTGAAAAATATATTGGACAAGATGTCATGTTTTGACTGTATTTTTGTATATTTCACCATATGTCCTTAGTGGATGACTTTATACCACTGTTCCAATATCATGTTTTTTTAATGATCCACTTCCTTGTCTCCCCTCTTCCATGCAAAATATAATGGAGAGGGAGATGTTTTGCTCAAATCTCATTGAGGTCAGTATGAATTCCTCTTTGCAGAGATTTTTGGTATAAGCAAAAGCCGAACCCCTATGCTGTATTCTGACAATCCTTTTGCACTTCTGGGGCAATCCAGGTGAGGCTTCCAGAGTGAAAGGTTGCTGCACAGAAGGCAACGGCTCAGTCCCTTATCTAATTAAGGGAGGGGGGAGATCTTGTTGGTGAGTATTTTGTACAGTGGACAAAAAGCCATCAGAATTCTGTGCTTACCAGTTAATTTGCTGATAGGAGAGAAGGATATTTCTGGTGCAGGCAGCAGGGGAATAATACAGCAACCTCAGAGCATACTCAAATGAAATAGTAAAAAACAGTGGCAATTCAAAATCCATTAGAGAACCTTACACTTTAGTGTGTTTACTGTCAGGGGGAAAACAATAATTGTATTCTGCATTTCTTGCTCCAGTCAATAATAATTCTAATTGAATAAACGGGATAGTCTTGTGCCTCAAGATAGTAATTCTGTTTGAGGCCAGCACCAGAGCATCCTTCAGCAATTTCCACAGACTTACTAGAATGTTACAACCCAAGCTAAAGCTTCTAAAGACCATGTCACTAAAGGGGCCCAGCTTCTAAAGGAAAGGATATTGCCACTGATTTTAACCTCTCTCCCTTTCTTTCAGTTCGGAAAATAATAAAGGGATCAGAAGGTCTTCAACAACTTTCTCTCTCCTGGATCAATCCCCCCCCCCCCCCCCCCCCCCCGGGCTTAGGCTCTTTTCTTCCTGCCATTCCTTTTGTTTCAAAGTTCAATAGGCAGGAAAAAAAGGGAAAGGTCTTGACAAATCCCATCAAGGCTCAGGGAAAAAAGCAGCAGCAGCAGAAGAAAAAAACAGGATGCCTGCAGTAAACATGCCAGGTCCTGCACTAATGAGAGGTAAGAAGGCACCTAAGGAGAACAGGCAACCACAGATTTACAGGAAGGGCTCAGAGAAGGCATTATGCATTCACAGTGGACTGAAAAGCTGCACAACCAGGATTTCCCATTCAAAAATCTGGCAAGCATCAAATCCTCCCCAGGTCAGAACAGGACTTCTAGTTCTTCTGTCTCAAGGGAGGCAACCAAGAAGACAACAACAGATAACATCTGGCTACTGGAATTTGCAGCTGAAAGGCTTTTGTGCCCTGAAGGTCCCCTTTACAATAGCTAGGCAGGCAAGCGCACACATAGGAGGGCTGGGGTTAACTTCCTCCTCCAATAAAAAATAAAATAATATAATAATAATAAAATAAAATATTTTAATAATAAATGCATATTTAATAATTTAATAATAAATAATAATAAAATAATAAAATAAAATAAAAAATTTTAAAGGGATAAAGCCCCCCCCCTCCCCAAAAATCTGGAGTTCCCTCATTCATTGCTTCTGACCAGATCTTTGTGCAGTTCTGCTAGATTTTTGACAATGTTATGTTATAGTCCCCAAACCAAAAACACGCTACTTTGGGGGTAAAATCAGTAACTAACTCCAATACCTTCTCCACACACCACATTGCAACTGGCTTTGATTAGTGGAATTCAAGTTTTTAATGCAAAAAAATAGATGCTACAAGCCCAAGGATGCCCATTTTATTTCAGATCAGGGTCACGGTCTTCCTACAGAGCAATGCTAAAAATACATCAATAGCCCATCAGGCAGAGAAGGAGCTTTCTTAGTCAAGCTCCTTTCCAATATTTCCATCCAACTTACTGTCTAACATACATTTCCACAAGCTAATGCTTTGTTATTTTGTTGGATGGTGTCCCCTAATCCCGAGCTAGCATGGATGTGTATACTGAATGTGTCTCTAAGAGTTCACACAATTTAACTGGCTTGAATTTTTATTCATGATCATATAGAAAGGATAACAACTTTCAAGCAATCCAGTAAGTTGTATGCAATGGGGAAACCAGTCAGCTCCTGGTATTGCAAGGAATTGCTTCTAACAAAGCCAGTAGGGCAACAGCTGAGAATAGGAGTATATTTCCCATAGTGAATGCTACTGAATACTGGTAGGAGCATGCTAGTGTGCTTATTATATAGCAGCAAGGAAGCAAAGCAAGCTGATTTTGCTGTATCACTTAACTCATCTAGCACTGGCTCAAAAGTGTGTTGTGAAAACCTGCAAAACACATTTGTAACTCATTTCTGTCAAATTAAGGTCCATTTTATTGTCTAAGAGGGGGAGTACAGCAAAGGATAACATCAATAAGATCTTATTTGCTGTAGCATCCTAAATGTGGAACTTTCCCCAAGTGGGGCTGGTACCAGTTCCATTAACATTTTGGTAGTGGACCAAGATTCACTGGTTTACAGACATTTATGAGTGAATGGTCACTGCAATGAATGTGATAAGATCTTGGTTTTATTGGTTTTAGTTACTTTTATTACTGTGTTACTGGTCATTAATAAACATGCATATTGTTCATTCTTTGTGTTTATATCCTTGTTTTTCTCTATCAGCTCAAGGCAAGTTACATAAGAGTGTCCTTTAACTTCATGGTTACAATAGTAATCCTCTGAAATGTGTTAAGCTGAGGGATAGTAACTGGCCTCAAGTCCCTCCAGTGAACTCCATGGTCAGAGTGGGGACTTGAGGTTCCCCAATTTACTATGCTATGCTAGGCAGCGCTACAAAAAGAACTCAGAAATAAAGTGGGTAATGCCAGGAATATAAGGAGCAATTGAAAGAAAATGTGCTGGAATTGTGCTGTATTCACACTTTTAAATCATAAAAAGCAGTAGGAAACATCATTGTAGCATCATTCCTATAGAAAAGTACTTTCAAAAACATTTGTTATTTTGTTCTTTAACACAAGTGAAAACAAGTGAAGTAAAATATTTAAAGTATATAATAAAATTTTCTTATACCTTATTTCTTCTATAACGCTGCAGAAGTCTTAATGCTTAATTCTTAGTCTCAAAATATTTTTATCCATTCATCTGCAGAAGTTTCTAAGTTCTTTTATTCAAGCAGGAATCATAAAATATAAGAAATTTATCAATGCTGTTTTTGTAATAAACTCAGTAATTATTCCAACAACAATCATTATACCATTCAATAATTTCCAGAAACCTGCAGCATCACCATGCAAATTTTACAGTGAAATTCTCTTCAGTTTCACAAATCCCCTGAATCATTTATACAGTATTATGGCTGATATATGGACAAAACCTCACAGACAGACTTAATGATCACATCTTTGTTTAACTGCTGGAACTAAAAAGATGACCCAATCTATCCAACTGAAATTGCTAACTATGGGCTTTGGAAAGCCAAATAATCACTCCATTTGCATGAAAACTGCAGCAATAGCAAAACCTACCTGTTAATTCACATCCTTTTTCAGAAAAATTGGGCATTTTAGATCTTGAAAAGGAACAGAAAGACACTAATCCCTACTGCTTGTCGTTCAAGCCAAGAATACAAGTTAAGCAGTTAAGGAATGGGACAAATATGAATGATGATACACTAGGAGATATTTCAAAAGCCACTGTATTTAAAGGGAATCATGGAAAAATTCTACACAGACATGTCATAACACACAGCAGGCCATCTTGAAGTTGTTAGATCTCACTACCTTCAGTTGGAATCAACAGAACACAAAAAAATATTGCAAACCTGTAATGCTGTATTTAGCTTGAACTAAGATCCAAGGTCCACATCACTTTTCATGAATGAATTTTCTCTTCAAAGGAAATAGTAATACTGACAATTACTTTCTGCAGTCAAGGTTAGATCGACAAGCATTGACTTTCATATGTCTTTATTGCTTTTCCTAACTTAGTAGGTGATGAGTACTATAACAGTTCATTTTAAGTAACAAATAGATTAGAGCTGCTTGCAATTATGGTAAACGTATACATCTGTTATATAAGCTTGACAGGATGCCTGACACAGGTAGTCCTCGCTTAACGACCATTCATTCAGCGACTGTTCAAAGTTACAGGGGTGCTGAATGAATGGTACTTACACCCAGTCCCCAAAGTTACGGCTGTTGCAATGCCTCCGTGATCACATGACCAAAATTCGAGTGCTTGGCAGCTCACCCGCACTTAGAACTGCAGGGGCACTTCAACTCCATCCAACTATTTCCCCCCCTTCTGCCCTTTTTGCTGCCCTGCACAGTGGCACTCCTCAGTGGCGGCAGTGCTGGGGCCAAAGTAGAGGCCTGGGCCTTCAGCAGTCTCAGCGGGCCACCACTGCCCCTGGGCCTCTACTTCAGTCCCTGCGCTGCTGCCAAGAAGTGTCACCTTAAGCCTCTACTTCAGTCCCGGCTCCGCCAGCATTGCTGGTGCCAAGTGCTGCCTCAAGCCCCACGCCGTGACCAGCCACCCAGCACCCTGGCTCAAAGCCCCAGCCACCCCTGCTAGCCTGCACCCTGCCAACCTGCGCTCAGCCAGCTCTGCCACCCCCAGCTGACCTTCCCAGTCTTCTTCCTCCTGCTGCTGATGAGGCATGCCCAGCCTGGCTCTTCCTGAGACAGGTGCTAGTGGCAAGGTGTTCTTCCTGAGGCAGTGCACACCCTTCTCGTGAGGCTTCCACAAGGGCAGCAGAGTGCAGGGTGGCCAAAAGGGCAGAAATGGTGGGGGGGACATAGGTGGGGGGGGGGAGTTGAAGCACCACTGCAGTTGTAAGTGCGGGCTGGCTGGCAAGCACCCGGATTTTGATCACATGACCATGGGGGGCACTGCAATGGCTGTAGCTGTGGGGACTGGGTGTAACTAGCATTCATTCAGCACTGCTGTAACTTCGAATGGTCGCTGAACAAATGGCTGTTAACCGAGTACTACCTGTAGCTAATGAGAGAATTGGGAAACCCTCCTGAACAGTGTAGTTTGGGGCACAGAAGTTCCCCTTGCTCCTCCATCTTTGGATCCCCCCGATTGAGCTTAGGCATTTTGAGGCTCAGTTTTGCTGATTATGGGCAGGGCAGTGCCAGAAATCACTCAGGGACAGGAGTCAGGGCATCTAAGGGGCCACACATGGCCAGTGGGTGGCAGGTGTAGGAAGGATGTGCACCTTTAGAGTGGAAAATAATTCAAACTCAAGCTTCTCTTGCACCATCTATTTTGGCTGTTCTTACTTTAAACTGCTAGCATGGAGGACTGGCATTTGGATAAGATACCGGTGCTTGACCTTTCTCTTAGTTCTCAGTTGTTTGAAAAAGACTTTTAGGCTTCTAAATGCCCTGGAAAGTACTTGCTGGTAAGAAATGTCAGGTATTGGTAAGATTAAACCCACCCACCTCACCCACTGCAGTCTGTTAATTCTCCATTACAAGCCAATCCCACACCTCCACAAATATGGGGTTGAGAAGAAGAATTTGCCATTGTAATTTCTACTTCTACCCCTAAGGTAAAGCCTTAATATCTCACAGAAATCTTTTTTTCTGAATGATCAGTATTAGCCTATTATAAACAAAGCGGGGTGGATGTTTACCTATCACATCAGACCCAACACCACAGATATTAACAAAAAGAATATAACCCTCAGGCCCAGCTTTCTGGTAAGTTGCCCACAGCAGTCCTATCCAGCAGGATAAATTACAGCTGTAATGGGCTGCTGACAACAAAACAAGTTGTATTAAAGAAAAGAACCTCCAACTGGATCTGCAGAGTTATCCTGGGCTTGGAAATCTCAACTTCTGTGCAGTATTGCCATTGATTACACAATTTCTGAACATGACTGAAAGGTTCTGTAACCAGCTCTCTTGAGCAGACGGCCAAAAGAAGTATGGGATATCACAAAACAGGCAGGACAGAGCAATTTGACAGCCCTCCCCAACTCTGACACTTCCATGAACAATCTTCATCAAAAGCATAAGACTGTTAATAAGACAACGCTTCTTTGTTTCCCCTGTTCTATACTTTCATCTGCAGATCCCACTGGGCTATTTTCCAGTTAGTTGCGAACCAAAAGCAAATCTAACCAGGTCCTACCACTTTAAACTATTGCCAGATAACATTTTAAACTCACATAAGCTTAAATTTCTAAGTTGCCATCAAAGAGGTGGATTAAAAAAAAACATTATTGAGAGTATAATTGCAGATAAATCCAGGAAGGATGTTTATTAAATGAGTGAAATTGCAGTGTTCTATAATATGGTATCCTCCTGATGAAATGGGTACTGCAAATTCCATCATTCCCAATTGGCTGGGAAACATGGGAGGTGCAGTTAAACTAATTTAGTGGACATCTTACTGGGAAAAATTATAGTAATGTGTACTTCATGATAAACAGCAAGGATGCAACCCTAAGGCTGCATCAGCCTTTGGCTGAATTTCAAAAGCTCTTTATCCCTGACCAATTCATACCTCTGGCAAAAGCAGCCATTTCCTGCCCCAGCAGTCTGTTGGGTGAAGAAACAGAGAATGAGGTTGCCATTAAAAGACAAAAAATATCAGAAAGAAAAAAAGAAGCCTCTTTTATTGTTTGGGAAATGAAGCCCCTGAGGAAGGGAGGGAGGGAGAATTTTAGTAACCCATTTCAGTTGGGTTTCAGTCTGAGTATAGTACTAAGCACTGATTGCAGTTATGGATGACCAATGGTAGCCCTTCTTGATTTCTTGGTGGCCTTTGATACCACAAATCATGGTATCCTTCTGGACTGGCTCAGGGGTTTAAGAGTGGTGAGCATATTGTTCCAGTTGGTATTGGTATGGAAGGAGAGATCCAGACCTACACACCTGCTGTGCGTGGTCTCTCAGGGTTCTATTCTTTCCCTGCTACTATTCAACATCTATATAAAGCTGTTGGGTGAGGTCATCTACCAACATGGGGTTAGGTATCATCAGTATGTTGATGATACCCAGCTTTAGATATCAACCCTAGGCTGTCCAAGCAATGCCATCAAAATTCTGTCTCAATGTCTGGAATCTGAATGGGGAAGAATAGGCGCAGGGTCAAACTTAGCAAAACTGAGTGGCTGTGAATTTGGGGGCTACCTGGATCTGGAAGGTCCACCAATAATTCTGGATGATATCACACTTCCTCAGACAGAACTGGTTTGTTTGTTGATGCTTGTCTTTTGGGATTGTATAGTTGAACATGCAAATTATCTTCAACTTTCAGTAATGAAAATCAAGGAGCACAATGAAAAAATGGGGTACAATTAAATATAAAGAAGACCAAACAATGGGAACAGGTACAGTAACCAGCCTTAGAGCTGACAATGTAGTCACTGAAGTGACGGATAGCTTCTGTCTTGTAGGATTCACTATCAATAGTAAATTAACTAGCAGTCAAGAAATATGCCACAGACTAGCACTTGGTAAGATAGCAATGAAGGCCTTGAAAACAATATTCAGATGCCATGATGTGTCTATATCTACAAAGATCAGAATCATGCAGGCATTTTTTTTTTCCTGTGACACTATGAAAGCAAAATTTGGACTTTGAAGAAGCAGGATAGAAAAAGTATTGATGCTTTTGAACACTGGTACTGGAGAAGACTCTTAAGAATACCATAGTGAATAAAACAAACAAATGGATAATTGAACAAATAAATCCAGAATTCTCCCTTGAGGCACAGATGAATAGGCTCAAATTATCATATTTTGGCCCTGTTATTTATTTATTTATTTTTATTTATTTTCAGACTTGTATGCCGCCCATCTCCCCCAACGGGTGACTCTGGGCGGCTCACAATAATAAAAAAGAAGAAAAAACACAAGTCCCTCCAAACATGGATAAAATCAATAAATAATTAAAAAACATATGTTAAAAATACCCTAAAAACCTCCTATGATTTTTAGCCCTAAAAAACCTGTAAGATGCTGGGGGGGGGGGGGAACAAACCCATCACCCCACCAGCCATCTCCACAGGTGCGGGCCCCACTCCGGCCCCCAGGCCTTCTGGCAGAGCCAGGATTTGATCCCTTTCCTGAAGGCCATGAGGGAGGGGGCACACCGCACTTCAGGAGGCAGGATGTTCCATAGGGCGGGCGCTACAGCAGAAAAGGCTCTCTGCCTAGACCCCACCAATCGAAATTCCTTGACTGGTGGGGTCTGCAACCTGCCCCTTCTGCTGGACCAAGTGGGGCGGGCTGAAATGATTGGGGCGAGGCGGTTCCTCAGATAATCTGGTCCTGTGCCATGAAGGGCTTTAAAGGTGATGACCAACACCTTGAATTGGACCCGGAAACAAACTGGTAACTGATGCAGCTCACACAACGGCGGTGTTATACATGCCCTCCTAGGGGCATTAAGAACTGTCCGTGCCACCGCATTCTGCACCAGCTGTAGTTTCCGGATACTCTTCAAGGGTAGCCCCACGTAGAGCGCATTACAGTAGTCCAACCCGGAGGTGACCAGGGCATGAGTGACCGTGCGGAGGTCCTCCTGATCCAGGAAGGGGCGTAACTGCCGCACAACACAAAGTCGTGCAAAGGCCCTCCTAGCCACAACTGCCACCTGCTCTTCGAGCAGGAGTCGTGAATCCAGGAGAACCCCCAGATTACGCACCGGGTCTGTCTGGGGTAGTGCAACCCCGTCAAGAACCAAAGATGACAAGCTCCTAGATCTTGAGGCTCCCCGTATCCACAGCCACTCCATCTTACCAGGGCTCAGCTGAAGCCTGTTGTCCCCCATCCAGGCCCGCACCGCCTCCAGGCACCACGAGAGGTCAGTCACAGCGTCACTTAAGGCACCTGGGAAGGAGATGTATAATAGGGTATCATCAGCATACTGATGATACCTCACCCCATGGTGCTGGATGATCTCACCCAGCGGTTTCATGTAGATATTAAATAGGAGCGGTGAAAGCACTGACCCCTGTGGCACCCCACAAAGTAGGGGCCAGGGGCTGGACCTCTCACTCCCTATCAACACCGATTGGGTTCGGCCTTGGAGAAAGGAGCTGAACCAGCACAACATTGTGCCACCCAGCCCCAACTCCTGCAGCTGACCCAAAAGGATACCATGGTCGATGGTATCGAAAGCCGCCGAGAGGTCAAGAAGAGCAAGGATGGATGTACTCCCCCCATCCCGCTCTCGCCAGAGATTATCTAAAAGTGCGACTAATGCTGTTTCTGTCCCATAACCGGGCCTGAATCCTGACTGATAGGGGTCCAGATAATCCGTTTCCTCCAGGATCCTCTGAAGCTGCCGCGCGACCACCTTTTCTACCACCTTCCCTAAAAAGGGGAGGTGGGAGACTGGACGAAAGTTGTCCAGGAGGGTGGGGTCTAGTGACGGTTTCTTGAGGAGTGGGTGGACCAAAGCCTCTTTGAAAGGCTTCGGAAACACCCCCTCCTGCAAGGATGAATTAACCACCGCCAGGACCCACCCTAAGGTCACCTCCTTGGTAGATTTAACTAACCAGGAGGGACACAGATCTAAATCACAGGTGGTTGCACTGAGAGCCCCGAGGACCCTGTCCACTTCCTCAGGGACAACAGGATCAAACTGTTCCCAGATAACTGGGCAAGAACGCTCCCTGGGCAACTCCTCTGGACCTACTCCATGCTTGGCTTCCAACTGAGAACGTATCTGAGCAATTTTATCCATCAGGTGTTCAGCAAATTCCTCTGCACGACCCTGCAAGTAGTCCTCCACCCCCCCTTTTCCCAGGAGGGCCCGGGTGACCTTAAACAGGGCTGCAGGGCGACACTCTGAGGATGCAATAAGAGCAGAGAAATATTGACGTTTCGCCGCCCTTACCGCCACTAGGTAGGCCTTAATAGCAGCTCTAACCCGTGTTCGGTCTGATTCGTCCCCAGTTTTCCGCCAGCGGCGCTCTAGACGTCTCTTAGCCCTTTTCAGCTCCCTCAACTCCTCCGTGAACCACGGGGAGCACCAGGAGTGATGGGCCAAGAGAGGACGCACAGGTGCGATCCTGTCCAAGGCCCCAGCCGCCTCCTTGTTCCAGGCTGCAGCCAGAGCCTCCGCTGGGCCGTGCAGCAAGGCCTCAGGAACAACCCCCAGCTCCCTTTGGAACCCGTGCACGTCCATCAGTTGCCGGGGGCGGACCGTTCGAATAGGTCCCACCTCCCTGCGGAGGGGAGCAGCATAGGAGAATCCCGCCGCCACCAGGGAGTGATCTGACCATGACAGGGAGGATAATATAAAATCCCCCACCAGATCATGCTGCCACTGCTCTGACAAGAAAACCATGTCTGGGGTGTGACCAGTGTCCCGGGTCGGGCCATCAATGACCTGGGATAGGCCCATGGCTGCCATGGTAGCCATGAACTCCTGAGCCGCCTCCGAGGCCAACCCCAGGGATGGCAGATTAAAGTCCCCCAAGACCATAAGTCTGGGGAACTCCACTGCCAACCCCGAGATGGCCTCCAGCAGTTCAGGCAGGGAGGCTGCTATGCAGCAGGGAGGCTGGTACACTAGCAGCACTCCCAACTGATCCCGTGTGCCCAACCCCAGGAACAGGGTCTCACATCCAGCCACTTGTGGAGCAGGGCCCCTGAAGGCCAATGGGGATTCCCTGATGACTACTGCCACTCCCCCTCCCCTGCCCTGGGGTCTCGGCTGGCGCCACACGCTAAACCCGGCTGGACACAATTCCGAGAGGGCTACTCCCCCCTCTGGTGCCAGCCAGGTCTTGGTGATGCACGCCAGGTCAGCCTGCTCCTCCCCAATAAGGTCGTGAATAAGGGGGGCCTTATTATTGACTGACCTGGCATTCAGCAGCAACAGTCAAAAGCCCGGGCCTCTGTAGGCCTGCTGACCAGGGTCTGGGCTTGAGCTCTGAGGGTCGGAACACGCCATCGGTATAATGCATCGGGGGCGTCTTCCCCTGAAACGGCCTGTCCTCTGGCTCCCGCCATACCGCCCCATGCCCAGGGCATGGTCTTTATGCAAAGATCCAGGTCCTTAAAGAAGTCTATAATGCTGGGAAAAGTGGAAGCAAACTAACAACTAACAAGGGCGGTAAACTGGATTACAGTGGCAATGGTGCACTACTGGGGACAGATCATCTTGGAGAAAGTCAATCTCTCTGGTCGCAAAGACTCTAACTTGATGGCACATAATCAATCAATGAATGATAATTTATTTTCCTCTGTGAAAATCCACAACTCTTTTTCCCCCTCAGTGTTACAATTTCTTCAGGGAAGAAGAAATGAATTTTGTTCTACAAAATGTTCTACAACATAATCCTAAGGAAATGTCCCTACTTGATCGCATCTCTCCCCTCCCCACTAGGGGAATACATAGGCTAATTCTGTACTAATTTAAATCCTTCATCAACCTGGGTGACCACTGAGCAAACACCACTGCTTTTCAGACTCACACAGTTATTTAACTCTACACCTGTAAGTTGTAAAACACATAAACTCCAAATTGTACTAGCATACATAGAAAGTATATGAATGACACTTCACCCCAGATATTCAGCCAGAATCCTCAAAACCATATTCATTGGTAACCACTAGCATCGGTGCTGCAGAGCTTCCTAGTCCAGGAGATTCCTTTAATAAGAGGCCCAGTTTATCACATCTGGAAGCAAATGAAGCCCTTGCATATAGGTAGTCCTCACTTACCTACCACAATTGGGACTGGCAACTCTGTTGCTAAGCGATGCGGTTGTAAAGTGAAAAATCACGTGACTGCACCCGACTTATGATGGTAGTTCTTCAGTTCTGGCTGTGGTTGTTAAGTGAATCATCATGAGTCATTAAGCATGATGTCATGTGACTGTGACTTGGGATTTCCTGCCAGCTTCCCCATTGACTTTGCTTGTTGAAAGCTGGCTGTGAAGGTCACAAATGGCAATCACGTGACTGTGGGACACTGTGAGTGTTGTAAATCTGTGCCAGTTGCCAAGTGCCTGAATTGCATTCATGTGACTGCGGGGATGCTGCAAGCGGTAAGTCTCCTTATTCAGTGCCATTGTAACTCTGAACGGTTGCTGAATGAACGATCAGTAAGCAAGGACTACCTGTATTATCCTCTAGAGCAGGGTTCCTAAACTTTTTCCCATTACAACTTCCTTTAGTGTAACCTTAATGTACACACCTCTCCTAAAAATCCAAACACCAAAATGAACATAGATGAACAATGAAAACAATACAATGGGACTTTGGGAAAGGTGGATTTATTGTAACAATGTAACTTAAAGGTTCTTCACACCTCCCCTGGACTGTCTTCACCTCCCCAAGGGAAAGACAACTCACAGTCTGGGAAACCTTGCTCTAGGGTGAGATATCCCCAAACCAGTAAGTCCAAAGTTTAACATTACCTTTCTCCGCTATTTACCTCTAAAGAAGAGTCAAATGAGATATCTGACTCTGTGTCCCATTTATTTTTAGGTCAGCATCCAGGAGTTTAGCAGCAATTGCCTCTACGCACAGACGCTGGGAATTATAGCCCTGGACTTCTAAATAAAGAAATAAAGGAGCGCGATCAGGGCAGGCAGAAGGGCGGACTTTCAAAGGTAGCAGTTACCGAGAAAGACAACGGGCATGGACCATTGTCAGCGGTCACTCTTATTACAGCTGGAGCTATTACTGCTTCACGTTTAGCACAGGGCGCCACCAAGCCACGTGCCGGGCGCTGTAGGATGTGCTGCGAAGTGAGAGAGGACTTCTATTTTTACGGTAAGGTCTCTTGGGGACAAGAGACTTCCTCTACCAGCCGCTGGTATCCCCCTCCAGGCCGTTCCCCACATGCCCTCTCCCACGGGGGAATGCCGTATTGGACCCCTGCTGTGCATCCGCTCCAAAACGGGGCAAGGGGCGTCGCCGGCACACACCCCACCACAACCCCCTCCCGGGTTAATTGCCGCCGGGTGCTTTCCTTCGCCCATCTTGCAAAAGCGAAATCTGCTGGCTTCGGCACTGTTTTGACCCGTTCGCCGGCAAGCCAAAGACAGCCACGCCTGAGAAGGAGCCGACAGACGGCAGAGCTGAGCTGGTAAGGCGCAATACCTCGGCGCTGTGCAGTGGAAGTCTGTGGCCCCGCACAATACTCACACCTGGCAGTGGTGTGCTGCTGCCACGACGGCGCGCACCTTCCCTCCAGCCCTTCTAAAATTTCCTCCGCCGCCGCCGCCAGCAAGCCGACGCCGGCTAGTCTGAGCCTCTCAGCGCTCGGCTCGTTCTCCCTCTCGCTGTTTCGCTCAGGGCTCGATTGGTTTCGCTCGCGCCAGCTTCGGAGCAGGTGTCACGCAGGCGCAGAGGTCGCCGAGCAGAACCAGGAGAGGGAGGGGCCGGGGGTGTGTCTGGCAGCAAAGTACAAACCGGAAGTTTGTGCGCAGGCGCAATGAGGGGGTGTGCGTGCGTCGGTCTTCTAGAGCAGCCATGGCTGGGTCCGCGGCGGGGCTGGTGGGGAGGCTGCGGCATTTGTGTTACCGGTATCAGGACTACGTGAAACAGCATCCGGCGGCCACTGCTCAGCTGGAGAGCACCGTGCGCGGCCTCTCTTACTTGCTGCCAGGTAGGAGGGACGGGCAGGAGCCTGAGAGCAAATGCAGATGCCCGGGGAAGCTTTCTGTACAGTACCCACAGGCTGTCATACGAAAAGGTTGCTGAGCGTGTGTTTTGCTTCCCTCGCACCCCAGATAGAGCTCAAACTCAGTATTTGTATCAGCTCGGTAACAGGCAGAAGTCTGGTAGGTGAAGCTTTTTTAATCTGGAATTCCAGTGTTGGAAAAAGCTTTAGCTGTTGGATTTCTACCTGTGGTGCTTTTAAAAATGCACAGGAAGCTTGCCAGGACAAAAGGTGGCAACCACAGACGACAGAAAAAAACAGTACTGCCGTCCTTGTTTTAAATCTTTCAGTTGGCCCTGCATTTGGAGCAGTGATTTGGGGAAGGATTTTCTGCTCTTTTTAAATTACTTTTCCTTTTAATCAGTTACAGGGCTTGATCTCGATTTTAGGTAGCTCTTTATTTCTCTGTCCTCTGCTATTATGGATATGTTAAATGCCTGCAGCCCAATGCTGTGGAAATTGCAGGTTTCGGTCTCTAATTTCACAACCTATTTGGAAATTGGCTTGGATTGTGCTCGGTGCTGCTGGACAGGTCTGGTCTCTCAATGACTATGGTCATAGCCTTGAGTTTTAGTTTCTTTCCGTTCCACATGAAGGGTCTTCCTACATCAAACCAGAATCAATCTAAGCAGCACTTCATTCAGAAGATTATAAAATCAAGATTGTTCCCATCTGTTGTTCCATTATCTAATCTGTTGAAGTATATGACTTTTGAACAAAGAGGTTGTGTTTATTATAATTAACATTAATGACAATTCTTATATTGCCTTAAGCAGCTTTTTAGAAATCATCTGAGTGGCAGTAAAGTCCATAAACTGATTGTGCATTGTTTGAAAAAGTGCTGCTTTTTACCTGAACTCTACTGCCAACTGATTTCTGTGTGACTACTAAGTTCTATTACTTTGAGGTGCAGGTGGAAAATACATAATATCTCTGCTTCATATGTGTTGATGTGTGTCTGTAATTATTTTATAGTTTTTATCATGGTCCCACTTGCTTACTCTCCCCGTCAAACAATAAACTTCAAGTAAAATAACTTCAAAATGTTGGCCTTATAGTACTTTTATTCTTTTTATGTTCTCATTTGCTATCTTTTTGAGCTCTAAAGTGCCTTTTTGAAGCTGGGTAATTAGAATTGTACATAATATTCCTGATGTGAAAGTACCATTAATTTTTTGTTACTTTGTTACATTGTGACTCTTGCTATTTTCTTTTGGTTTCTCCCTTTACCCATAATAATACAAACATGATTTTCCTCCTGTTTAACTATTCAGCAAAGTCTCCAGACCTTTTTTTTAGATAGTTGCAACCAGTTCATATTTAACAGTAAATATGTAAAACTGGTGCATTTTTAAAATCCAGTCTTTTTTAGAATAGAAGTGAATCTGAACAAGAAAAAAAAATTAATGCCATGAGTTCTTTGGTCATTGTTCATCAAGGAAACCATTGCTTTTAAACTATTTCTGATTATATTGATCCATACTGTCTTTGTTATATGTTGTATGATATATGTTAGGTGCAGTGTAAAATGTAAGACTTACACTTCAAAAATATTATGGCAGAAAGGAAAGAATGAATGACTCATCTGTTACCAGCCTATGGAAAATATATGTTTCCCATTGTAGATGAACCTGTTGTACTACTTTGAATTAGTTAACAGCATATATAATTCAGGATAGATGTGGGAAATTTAAATCTCTGGGGCGGATGTGTAATACACTAGCTTCATTGTGTAACTGTAGTTTCACAGCTACTCCCTCAAAACTCCTCCACTGACTGTTCTCAGGGGTGTATGAATAGTGGCTCAGGTTTCATCTGTACTTATTTTTACAGGTCGATTTTCTGACTCTCATGAGCTGTCCGAACTGGGTAAGTAGAATTTCTGTGAGGTTCTAAAATAGTAAAATATCATTGGGTTCTCTCAGAAGTCCATGTGGGGTTGCCTTAGGGGAAAAAAAAGATAAATACGTATTGCATGTCCCAGGTTATTTGTTGTTCAGTCGTTAAGTCGTGTCCGACTCTTCGTGACCCCATGAACCATATAGGTAACATCTAAAAGTTTTAATATAGAATATAGATTTTGACTTGAGAAACTCATTTTCTAGCTCACAGCTAGATTGGCCACAAGGTTAATGCACTTCCAGCACCCTGAGATCACACTGCTAAATTTGGTGCCAACATATAACTTTTAGTGGCACGATTTTTGGTTTCCCTCCCTGCAAAATCATTAAGGTGGAAAAGATAGCAGGAGACTTCTGGGAGACAATGTGCTCTCATTTCCACTTTTAACGTGTACCCCAAACACCATAATGGTCAAAACTTGTACTACCAAAATTCAGCTATTTCAGTGCTGATATTTGGTAGTACAATTTGAATTTTAGGGGTTAGGGTTCTCTATATGATACTAGAGCTCCATCATTCCCAGTTTGCATGACTACAGATCATACTGATCAAAGGTGATATATATTGTACTCCAACACATCTTAAGAGCGCCAGCTTGGAGAAGGCTGTCTTAAATAAATTATCTATGCACTAAAAAAATAAATCCTTTGAATCAAGTTTGACCCCTGGTGACTGTATGAATATAGTCTCATCGTATGGTAGTGGTTTGTCAGTTTTTCTTCCAGGATGTTTTTTGACTTCCCAGTCTAGCCTATAACTCCGATATATTCTGGAGGCCTTTCATCCAAATGTTAACCAGACCTAATCCTACTTAGCTTCCAAGCACAGACAAAGTCAGCCAACTGTTTAATAAAATATTAATTTAATTCAGCAGAGCTCTAAGAAATTCGCATTGTCAATAAGAAAAAGCTTAAAAGAAAATTGCAAGAAATTTTATCATTTTTGAAGATGTTCATAATCTTATATATAAATCCATATTTATATGAGCACTCCTAGGACTGTCTGACCTCATTCTTTATCCAACTTTGGTGGATGTATCAGTTTAATAAGCAGCAGCCCCTTCATGCTCCTTTTATGATGGGCTCAAAACGGTGGTTGTTTTTCTGTTAAAGATAATTTTTCATTTTGTCTCTGAGGGTATTAAGTCACCTTCAAAATATGGCTTCTTATCTTGGGTTGCCCTGAAGCCATTAATCTCAGTTTCCAAGAACTGTAATAACTGAAGATTTCTTGGTTTATTCATTTAATCATACAAAACAACCCTAAACTTAATCTTAACCCTTATGGTTGCTTCATATTTAAGTCATGATGCAATCATTTGAATGTAGCCAATATCTGAACATAGGCTAGAAAGTTGAGAAGTAGACAGTTTCAAGATAGCATTAGACTTCTTTCAATGTGATGGGCACAGTGCGTACGCTTGGACAATTATATTTCTAAAAGAATGAAATCACAACATCTTCATTTTCTTGCTACACAACTATCTAGCACTGCACAATCTCTTCATTTAGGTTTTCTTGAGAATGTAAAACTTTGCCTTCCTGTAAGAAGGATTTTTCTGGTCCTCTGCAAAAACTCTAGAGTCTCTGTGTTCCTCAGTCCTTGGTTGCTTTTGTTTGATGTAGCCTAGAATAAGACATCAGTCTGGGTCTCTTGGCCTGTGGTTTATGGTTTTTGTTTTCCATGGTGAATTTCACAAGTATTAAACTTATTATTGTTTACCAAATATCATGAGGCATATCTTTAAATTATCTTTAACATTTCTGTTAGTATTTTTGTTTGTTTGTTTCAGGATGATTGTAAGATTGATTTTTCTTTTTATTTCTTAGGTTATTTATATCTGATCTATATTAATAGTTCTCAGGCTTGGATACAATCAATAAAAACAATGTAACAAACAGTATAACAAATGTAATGAAACCAGTATTGCACTAATTTGGCCCAGGCTGGGAACAGTGTCTCATAAATAGGTGCCACAACCAAAAAGACCTTCTCCCGTGTCTATATAATATTCTTCTCCTCATAGAGAGAGGCAGAGAAGTGATCTGCTAGCAGATTTAACACTTGAAAGATCAAAGTTGCAAACAATCTATGGCTCTTTAGTTACTCCTACAAACCTGGTGAAATATTTTCCATAACACGTTTAGTCTTTCTTGAAATTCCAGTAAGGTTCTGTGGGGTCCGGATTTTGCTTGAGATTGCAATTTGGCTCCAGATGACATTTCAGAAATGTTTATACTCTTACATCTCAGAATCAATTATTAAAAGTATGGCCATTTTGAAAGGGAACTGTGAATTAATGTACTTTGTTCCTTTGCTTGAAGCCTTTGAAAGAAAGCCAAAATATTGTCTGTTTATGCACACCTGACGAAGACTCCTAGTTGGGAAGAACTGCAGAAGTAACAACAGTAACTGCTTTAAATACAATCTAGGTTTTGAAATAAAGTATTTTAAAGTCAGCGATCTGCTTCTTTTCCTGTTCATAAACAGTAGCTTTTTAATTTTTTTTAACACCCCCCCCCCCCCGCCCCCAAATCTCATTTTCCCTTTCTCAGTGTATTCTGCCTCCGGTCTGCTGGTGCTACTCAATGATTGGATTCTTCGAAAGGAGCTGCAACAATCCCTTCCAGTGGTACGAATCTTTTCCGGGCCAAAGGAAGTTACTGTGAATGGTCTCTTGCGTTTCGTTCAGTTGAAACTTCTACCTTAATTAACTTTGGGCTGTTGACCTTTTCGCTTGCAATGTTTAAAATGATAGTTGATGAAAATTACAGTAGCATTCAGGAATACTTTTGGTTTATGCTGTGAGGGTTATTCAAGCCCAGCCCTTTTCCTGATGTACACAGTATTCTCCCTGACCTTCTGCAATGCTCTTTGTGTCATTTCTTCTTCTTCTTCTTTCTTCATTGAAATAAGGGGTAAAATAATAAGGCCCAAATCCTCATAGGTTTAGAGCAGCCTGCACAACATAGGGGGAAAGGGCCTTATTGATAAATTAGAAACTGTTGCGAGCCGTAAAGGAATACGTGGTGTGCTAATCAGCTGTTTGGCAGCTAGCAGGGCAGCGGCAGCACCAGAGCTGGTGGGGGTGACGAGGCCGGGAGGTGTGGGAGGCGCTCGTCAGTGCATCTTTTGGGGTGGCGGTGAATTTATGGACTTTTTGAAAAACGCCAGTGGATCTCACGGGGGTCTTTGATGGGCTGCATGTTGTGCAGGCCAGATTTAGACTAATGAGAGAAGATGTGGAGGGGATCTGAGTTCTTGGAGACAAATGGCAATGAGAAAGCAGTGATGCTGCCCTTCTTTGCTGGGAGGGAAAAGGTTGTTTGTGGCTTCTCTTTTCCTACATGGGAAAGGGCTCAGAATTGCTGCCTTCCTCCTTTAGGCCACTGACAGTAAGAATGCACCAATATTAAGCAGCAGAGCAATCTGCAGTATGCAGAGATACAGCTCCCCAAATATTACCTGTCCCTGGGAGAACCTCTCCACATCCCCTGCAATGAAGCATGTAGGTCTCTGATGCTGTCAGGTGGCTGAAATGGGATGAGTCAAACTGAGCAGGAGTAGTTAAAGCTAAAAGACCCATGTACATCCCCAGCAGATCTTTGTGCCTTTGTCTGGAAGCGCCGGACCCATTACACCCCTCAGTCCTCACCACAGTTGTCTTTATACAGCAGAAAGAATGTGTGGAGAGAGAAACAGTAAAGTTAAGGGGCTAACTTTTCTAAGAATTACTGAGTCTGATGCTTGCATGAAAGAAAGATTTATTAAGAAAATAGCATTATGATAGTTACTTAGGTCTGTCTGCAGCTAAGAGCCTGTTGTGTGCTCTCCTCCCTTATGAAAGAGAACAACTACACAGGTCAGAGAAAGGGAAGAAATGCGAAGGGAGAGATGAGAGCCCTGAAAATACCAGTCTAACCAATAGGAGGCATGTTACATAGAGATACACAAGTAACTCTTTCAGACAAGGAGAGGACATAGAAATGCAGAGTCTATCTGCTAACCATCTCTATGTCCACTGCCCTTAGTAACCAGTGGGTTTATAGATACAGAAAGCTGGTACATACAGTGCTGAATTCCAGCCCTTCTGAGAATTAAAAGAAGAATCGGGGTATTTCTGTACATTGAAGCTAGTCATCTTGAGTCATCTCACAAGCTTGCCTGCCTCTTCCTTTATAGTCACTTTCCCAGCAGAAACTGCTAACATGGCTGAGCGTTCTCGAATGCATGGAGGTCTTTGCCGAGATGGGAGCTGCCAAGGTGTGGGGTGAGAACGGCCGTTGGGCCACTATTGTCCTCATCCAGTTAACCAAGTGAGTGTTGAACATGGAGATGGGGAATCGGGCTGTTTGGCCCCTTATCAAAATACATTTGATTGGCAAGCAGAAGAAACAGGGCCTTTTTACTGGTTGATTCTAAGCATCTGTAGCTCAAGTGAAGTAGTGATTGTATGGCACATATAGTATAAGCTACATGTTTATGTTTTTTAGAAAAAGTTCAGAATAAGTTTGTGCTTATCAAATTGTCAAATCTACTTGATTTTTATTTGTGTTCAAAACAGTGTGCGGACTGTCCTGCATGATAAGTGACTATGGTTTTATATAAGCCTCCGAATTTTCTTACACATCCATGTCAGCCCCAGACGGTTTCCAAAAAGGACCACAGACGCAAAGATGCTGGAAGTGTCTGCCAATACTTATGTGTGCTCCTTTAGCATCTTGATTGTGAAATTGCAGCACTCAGTGTGCCTTTGTTGCTTATAGCCACGCCTTGCTCTAACCCACAGAGCCATTTTGCGCCTCCTCCTCTTACTGTGGTACAAAGCTGGCATCCAGACCACTCCTCCCATTGTACCACTAGACAGGAGACAATCACTGCATCAGAAAGGTGAGTCAAAAGCAATTTAGGTTAATCAGCATAACAAGGGGATGGAGGATGTTCTGGGTGCTGTTGAATTATTGTTGTGTCCTCCAGCCTTCCAAACAACTCGCGCTTAGATAATATCAGCAAAAAATATTTTGTGGGTTTCGTGTATTACTCTGCACTAAACATTCATTTCCACTGATGCTGCATTCAGGCCTGAAATAAGTGCATTCATTTGTGCATATGCAAGGACCTGGGTATGGAAGGGAACATGATGGTTACAAAGATTATTCCACCTTTTTGCTTTCATGTATTCTTCACTTGGAGGAAATTTAGAAAGAAAGAAAAGGGCTTATGTGAGATCAATTCTTAGTAAAATGTCATTAGAGCAGTTTTATTCAGTCACCCAAAAAGGCAGGAGCTGAATCTCAGTGCTCTGAAAAAGTAAGCATAGCCGCATTCTCACAGGCTCCCTTGTCAAGCCACTTCCGACTCTGCCATCCCCTTTTGAGGAGAAAAGACTCCTCAAAGACTCCACTACCTAAAAACGAGAGCGAGTGGCTAAGGGGATTCCTGTAAGCAATTTCTGAATAAATGGC
This sequence comes from Liasis olivaceus, assembly GCA_030867105.1. Taxonomy (NCBI): domain Eukaryota; kingdom Metazoa; phylum Chordata; class Lepidosauria; order Squamata; family Pythonidae; genus Liasis; species Liasis olivaceus. The sequence continues at coordinate 71,098,953 of CM061349.1, forward strand.
CTAGGACTATATATTTGTGTTTATTTCTCATATTTGTATATGAGCTCACAGAGAGGATGCCTTGGAATTCTTTTTTTGCAGCACAGCTGGGGAGGACTTCCAGTGTCCCATTCTTCAAAGCAGAAATACTAGAAAGTTTGAGCAGCATTTTCTAGTGCCCTGCATAGGTTTTGTCTAGGCTCAGAGTTCTCCATCCCATTTGGACTGTCATGTATCCCCATCCCTATTCCTGACTGGGGAGGGATTGTGCTACCTGATCAAACTCCGTGCGCTTGGGAGGATTGTGCCCTGCTTTGATTGTGGTCTTACATACCTGTCTTTTGACAGCCCTGGAAGCCAGCTCGGTAGGGAAAGAGCAGATCTTCGTGGGGAAGCGCTCTAGTCGTGTAGTGAGGTCTCTCGAAAGCAGTAAGTATCATTCTAGCTTGCTTTTTCTGATGTAGCTTTTTAGGAGGCTATGCAAACTATTGGCCATTTATGACTTTTTCTGGCCAAACATCTTGCTGATTGCTGATAAATATCCATGCAAGGCCATACTTTTATCTTAATTTCAGCCCCTTCCCTGCACTCTAGACATTGGGGTGAGCCTCAGCAACGAGAGGAAAAGCAGAACCGAAGAGCAGTGGAGAGCAACCAGCCACCAACACCTTTGGGCATCCAGGAGACCATTGCTGAGTCCATCTTTGTTACCCGTCCATTGTTGCACTGTATCCTATTCTTGCTTTCAGTGGATCTTGTAGTCTGTTCTGTGTACCACTAGAGAGAGCTACAGCCTTAGTATAAATTGTCCTAGTTCAGAAGGGTGTTTATTTCCAGGCAGGCTCTAGAGTGTGCTTCAGTCACTATTAGAGGTATTACATTGTGAAGCAATAAGGAACAAAATGGTGTATTGATTTTAGGTATTTTTCAACCATATTTTAGGATAGATTACATAAAAGGATCTTGTACATGCTCATTGAGAAATAAAATCCATTCTCTTTGGTGGAGCTGTCTCCCAGATGAACAAAGGTCACATATGTTAACCACATAGAAGCAAAATTAAGAATATGGCCAAAACTATAAGAGTTGCTGCACCCTATGCTAGCAAGGAGCGTGAATCTTTATATTTGAGTTCTGGAAAATTGAAAAAAACAAACAAGGCAAATAGAAACCAAGGATTTCTGTTATAGAGAAGTAGCCTTATACAGACATACTGTAGAATTATTAATTAGTGGTATGTTTGAATTTTAGCTACACTCTCTTAAGTCCTTTGAAAACATTGAACCCGTCAATCATTTACTACTTTCAGGCCTTGGAGTTGGGCAAGCAGGGTGCTCTGCCTGGCACCAAATTGAAGGCGATGGTAGGATGGTGCTGTTGTGTGGACCCTCTCCAGTGAGCAAGTGAGAGAAATAAGCAGGGAGATTGAAGACCTTATCCCCTTTTAGTTGGGAATAAATCCCATTGAATTCATGTAGCAGTAGGAAGAAAATGGTTTCTTTAACAGCATTTCCAAACTCATACAAGCCATGCAGCTTGGCAGCATTGCAGATCTGACCACTGGCAATAGAGGGGGACAGGCTGAAGGGATTCTTCACTCAGGACAAAATTTGCTTAGGACTAATCCTGTAGGTGTCTTAAGTAAAAAAAAATTCTCATACAATTTGAATGAGCAACACCTTCTCTTTCAAAAAGATCATTCAGAAGAGAAAATATTTCATAGGATGTTTTAAAGTGCCTCTTAGTTTTTTTAGTGGGAAAAAATTGAAAATAGTTGTTGACGGAGGGGGCAACAAAAGGGAATTGGACTTTTCCCCCCTAATTTGTTCAGGATTTTTTTGTTCCATGGTACCCCTCTATTCATTTTCATTCAATCTGTTCCCCTCAATGTCTTCTGTTATTTTGTCTTAACACTGATAACTCCTGTTATAATTCAGCTCCTGTAGTCAGCCTGGATTTGAGATTTCCTGTGCTGTAGATGGTTCTGTTGCCATAAATTTACCTTTTGCTTCTTCGTTCCTTAACATTTGTTTGAAGTATTGTGTTTAGGGGTGTGGGGACAAAAATCTTGGAAACCCTGGCTTCTGTCAGGCATCTTGGATATTGCAAGGTCAGTTTGGAGAAAAGCAGTTGTGATTAAGTTTTATTTTTATCTCTTCTTATTTTACATCATAAATTTTCATTTCCACTTAATGGCACCTTTGATCCCAGCTGACAGAGAAGCTGCACTTCTTTGAGAGGCTGGAGAACTTTGTTTATTCAATTTAAAACCTGCTCTTCTTTTCAAGCAAGTACTCAAGGTAGCTAAATAAAATACAGAATATAAACATTTTTAAAAACTGAATGCTAAACTTAATTAATAATTAAAAGTTTGACGAAGGACATGGCACTTAGCTGCTCTTCTAAAAGCAGACAGAGAACTAAATGCAGCTTTTCTTTTTCTTCTTTTTTTTTTGGTAGTAGGTAGATTATTTCTTTTTTTATATTTTTGAGAAGATGGAAACTGTCTTAGTTTGTAGCTCTGAAACTTTCATTATCAGAACTTATCCTTGAAATCTACAAATAGCAAACATAGGTTTTGAACCATACAAAATTAGAGGGAAGGTTTAGATCAAACAGCAAGGCTTGTGGCCTTGTTGCTCTCAAGCTATTAACTGGGAATGGAAGAAAGGCTCTCTTCTCCTTGAAAAAATTTGGGGTGATTGGGCCGGAATGCCCACAATCATATATAATACAAAGGAATTTCCTTGCATTTTTCCCCATAGCTTGAGTTTATTGAGTGATAAGAAAGATCTCAACAAACGTGAACGAATGGAGCTGAAACGCCGGACTATCCTGCTACTGTATTACCTGCTGAGATCTCCGTTCTATGACAGATACTCTGAGTAAGTCTGCCGGCTTCAGCAGAGACAAAAGTCCTCTTCGCTACCCCTATAAGGAAATATACAGGAAACTAATTTCTGCCTAATCCAGAGTTTCTCAAATTGAGATTACACATTTTTGGGTGGCCAGAAACATCAGAAGCTAGACAAGCAAGGAGCACCATATATAGAGAGTACCTGTTCTGGGGAAGATGAGAAGGAAGGAAGCCATCCTTGGGCACTTTCTCAGAGTTGGAAGCAGAGTCTGGCCCCCAGCTCCCCACTTTGGGTAGCAGTTGGAAAAGAGAATGCACGCACACAGCTGCTTCCCCAGCCATTGACAGCATGAGGGCTCAGGGTAGAAGGAGCAGCCACCACATGCTCCATCTGCACCTCATCAGAAGGTCAGATGCCAGGTGCACCAGGGGAAGCCCCATCCTCCCTGTGCATTGGCACTTCAGCTCTTTCCTTCAACGCTAGACACTCTCCTCCCAAACTCTTTCCCACTGCCAGCCATAGAAGTGGCAGGGCTCTTTAGGCACCTTAGAGGCTCCCAGAGCCTACACAGATGCCTTTCTCTCAAAGCAAAGTGCATCCAGTCTCTGCTTCAGAAAGTCCCTTTACTTCCTCCCATGGCAGGGTCCCCAGATTTGTCCTTAGGGATTAGGAGGGCTGTCCTAAGTTCTATTCCAAGAGTCACTATGGCTTGAATCTACTAGAAGAACTGACCAGGGGATGCAGAGCACCTCAGAGGAAGGCAAGTGACAAATTCCCAGCCTCCAGATCCACCTCATTTTCCTTGTGCCATTTCCTATCTTCTTTCAGCTTCTTTCCATCACTCCTTTCTTTGCTTTTCCCCTCCAAGATGCTTTCCCCGTCCTCCTCCTCCACTCCCTGCTTGAAGGCTCTCCTTAAAGGAAATGTGACATTTCTAAGCAGGAACTTGCCAGGAAAGAACTGCATCCAGAAGGGCAGAACCCTGGTCACAGGCTGGCAACATGTGCTGCTTCTCAGGGCAGCTTTGCCAGCTGCCACACCATCAGAGGTCAGTTGGCCTCTCCAGGAGTGAAGTTTCTACAGCAGCTTTCCTCCCAGTCAACTTACGTCAGGTGTGTGGAGGAGTTCAAACACCAGCATCTCCAACCATCTTATTTTGAGTGATGGGAATCTGGCGTATTGACGTTTTAGAGCACAGTGCAACCCCCCTCCCCAATTGGAGAACATTTAGTTCTTTCAGCAGCTACTGATGCTCCTGTTGCTGTTATTAGCACCATTATGACTATGATACTTCATGAGGATCTTGCACAAGCATTTATTATTTTAAGGAGCCATGGTTTGAGAACCCCTGGCCAAAGCAGAAACGTAGAGGCCTTTGAAATCTGTGAGCTTGCTGTGGTTCAAGGGACCATTTGTTCTTGGGAAAGAATCCACTAACTTCTTTTTTTTCCATATGCTCTTGTAGGGACAGGATCCTCCTTCTTCTGCGCCTGTTGGCAGATTATGTCCCTGGTGTTGGCCTAGTGACTCGTAAGTAGAAGCCTGCTGTGTTTGTTTTTTCACAGAAAGCTGTTATCAGTGAAGGAAATCAGGAGGATGGAGTCCCATCCTTTCTGTTTGTTTGTCTGAAGAATCTCTATTTATCATATACTTAAATCAGGAGCAGTTGAAATACCTACAGATGAAGGCAAGGTTGGAAAAGTCGAGCTTATTTGATGTTGCCACTGAGGAATTTGAAATGTCTCTTCACAATGTTCTGTTGACACTGAGACATTGGACTATTTTTTCAGGCTTCCTTAGTGGAAGATGCCTGGTATCTTTGCAAAACCTTCTCTGCCGTTATCATGCCAATATCTCTGCAGCCAGGAGAGTCAAATGTTTTGGATCTGGCAGCTGGAAAATTCTGTGCTATATGTAGAAATGCAGACAGTCACATGCATAAGATCAGTGCATTTACATTCAGGCTTTTTCCCCCTTAAGCTATTATTTTTGTCAAGAAATTGGGCTGGGTAACAGGACCTAGTAACTTAGGGCTGTGGTAGGGATTTGTGACTTCCTTGACATTCCCATCACATCGCCTGCCAGCCTGCACTATGGGCTAATTTGGCTTAGGGGATTAAGAAGTTCTCTTGCATATTTAGCACTCAGTTAACTTGCTTCAGTTTAACCCTCTTTTTCTGTTGTGAGGGTTCTTGCCTAAACATACCCTCTGGTGTCTTTTTCCTCTACAGGGTAACTTATGGACTCTGGGAGGGAAGGGCATCATGGATGCAAACTTTGGAAATTCACTTAGCAACTTGCTGCTTTACAATCTCTCTTTCTCTCCCCCCCCCCCCCCCCCCCCCCCCCCCAATTTCAGGACCTTTGATGGATTACTTGCCAGCCTGGCAGAAAATTTATTTCTACAATTGGGGCTGATCTGGCTTCAGCTTGGGCTATTACAACTAGAGAAGACTTGAGCTGAAAGCTTGTGCTGACAGAATGACTTTATATAGAGGAAAACAACAACAAGACTCGAAAAAAGGCAGCAACACATCTCTCTATGGCTTGTATTAATGGTTTTAGGGAGAAGAATAAGGCTTCTTCTGACTCTTTTTTAAAAAATGCCTTCCTGTGAGTACTACAAAGACTGGGCTTAAAATGTGTATGCTCTCTCCTTTTCTATTTGGTAATAACTGGTTTCAAAGCATGTGACTTGGGTCGGGGCAGGGGGGGAACTCTTTTTGTAAGCATTTTGTACAGTTGTGGATTAATAAAGCCAGAGGACTGCAGTGGCTTTGGGCTAATTGGTCTGGTCTCTTGAACATTCAGGCATGAACCACAGGAAGTAACCCGATGGGAAGCAGAAGAATTTCAAAGCAATGCTAGGAGGTGGACAAATGGGTGAAAGGTTGAATTGATTGTGCTGTCTCATTCCTGAAGAATGAAAATTCAGCAAAAGCTCACACCACCTCTTTGAATCTTAGGCTCAAGTTCAAAAATAAGTGGTCGCTGGTCTTTATGCAAACCAGTGTGCCTTTATCTCCACAAGGAGGGTTGTCTTTCTTAGTTAAGGGCCACACTCCTATATATGTCCAACTCAAGATTGTGACTGGGAAAAAACTGATTACCCCCTTGACCAGCTTAAGCAGCAGCTCAGTATATACTGTGTTTTTCCCTTGGCATCTCTCAGCTGGAGCTCGTAACACCAGATGCTGCGGCTTCTTGTCTTTCTTCTCTGTCAGTCTGCCAAAGTTCCTGCTCTTCCCTTAAAATGCTGTCTTTTAAGGGGATTTAATCTTCCCCTTTAAAATATTATGTTCCCATCTTGTGTGTTGCAAGGCTTTGCAGAAAAGCCAAGGTCTGAGGGGCTGACAAATGAGGTGAAAGACCTTGGCAAATTAGTCAGTTGGCCAATTGGTTGTTAGGTTTGCTGTAAATGAAATGTAATAGGACTAGAGTTGAGGCTTGGGTTAAATGAATTATAGTGGGTGCCCTAACAAGGAGTTGTCAAGTACCTAATTGCCCCAAGTGTTCCTGTGCCTCTACTCATGTTGTGGAACTGTATTCCTACTCAGTTCTTGTGGGTCTTGTGAAAGCTGCTTTTGCTGGTGTGCCACAGGTTGAGTGATTTTAAGGGAGATTGCTGTGATTTAACATAATCCAAATCACCTTGAACTTTCAGTAAACAATACAGAGAATCTTCTGTTTGCAGTAAATACTTCTTTTTTTTAAAAGATGGCCGTTATCTCTTTGTATCTGACAAAGGAACAGAAAACAGTCCTCTATCATAGACTGGTTACTACAATTTTCAGTCAGCTTAGTAAAACCTGATGTGTGAGAGTTTCCACATCTTGTAAAGTTTACTAGTCTAGATGTCTTGTAGTGTTAAATTCTAGTCTATCATCTTATTTTCGTTGTAATTGGTAGATTCTGTTTCTATTATCATCTCCTTAGCAAGAACTCTTTAGATCAGTGTATGAAATGGTAAAATAGCTTGGTCACCTGTTGGATGTGCCGTTCGGCTAGGAATGATGAAAGTTATTGCCATATTTGATGGATCCAAGATGAATAATTTCTGTTACCACTGATTCACTTTTTTCAATTTTCTCCATCTCTCCTTCTTCAAGCTTGTAATAGAGACTTTTTATTATTATTATGAAAAGCATTAGTTGTTCATCCTGCTAGGAGGCTCAAAGTAATGTATAATTTCAGACAATAACAGCAAAATCTCAACAAAATTAAAAACATCAGGTCCTTAAAAACAAGCCAAATATGATTAAAATCCATTAAAGGCAAAACAGAATAGCCTGACTTCCTGTCTAAGGTTCAGTGGGAGTTGAATCAACCTAGGCTGTTTTTGCTTGAAAGGACCTTTTTCATCGTCTTACCAATATAATGAGATAGGTCACATTATAGAGCTTCAGGTAAAGGTAATGGACAAGACTTCTGTGGGAGGCTATCCCATATCCAAATCCTCAAATGCATATTTTAGGGATGTGTATATTGAAGCTAGCATCTTAGATAGGGTTAGGAAATAGAATGCCATGTAGTTGCTTCAAGACTTATGCTACATGGTGTCTGAAGTGTTATTAGATTGCTGGATTTTGTAATAACCATGGTTTCCAAACAATTTTCAAGGGAAGCATGATGTAGAGAGTCTATCTACTATAAAGTGTACTATGCAGACTACAATTGTACATGCTATAGTAATCAAATCCCTATATTAATGGGAAGCATGTTCACCAGGTAAGTTCAATTCTTCAAAAATAATAGGACTCCAGATCCTAAACAAATAAATCGAAAAGGAGGTGGAATCAAGTAGGCTGCATAAAAATAAAACACACGGATTCATTGCTTCATCTGTAGAGAATCAAAAATAAGGTTATCAATGGCTGTTTGCTGTGATGGCTATATATCTCTACTATTAGAGCAAGGTGCCTTTTGATACTCATTGCAAGGGAACATGACTGGAAGGATATCCCTGTACTCCACTCCTGCTGCTGTGTCTCCATTGACATTTGGCTGTCCACAATGAGAACAGAATGGTGGTTAGATGGGCCATTACCTGTGGCTTTACTTAGATTCATATATAGGTAACTTCAACAGGGAGGAAATGACAAAAGATGTGACATCACACAAAACCCATTATTTACATATTTGCATCAGTTGTCAAGAGAAATATGCATAGGTAGGATTGGTATCATGATGTCACCATGTGTATGTCATTCTTGCATCAGTGTGTTTTGATACAGATGGTGCTGTATTCAGGTGGATAATAGTGTGTTTTCAACTTTTGCAAGTACCTCATGAGGGAAGCCATAAGTCATCCTTCCCCAAACTTAGTGCTATTGCACGTGTATGGGTCTCTATTCCCAGAATTCCTCAGCCACCAGGGCCATAGACTAGTTTTCTAGGAGTTTGAATCAACACATTTCCAGGACACCCAGATTAGGGAAGGCTCACACATATTTTTCTAGCAAAACCAACTGACCTCCTTTCAGAATAGAAGTTTTAAATGCCTATTAACCACTATAGGGTGGGGTTGAAGTTCTAGCTTACATTCAATGAAGAGAATTTTCATGTGATCAAATGATCTGATCCTTTTTTCTGTCCATGTTGGGGCATGTGTTGAATGATGCACTTGAACATCTTGGTATGAGCAATCAGCAATGACTGTATTCTGCTGATGGATTAAATTATTGAATAAATTGAATTATTGGAAGAAATGTCTTTTGCTACTAAATAAAATGGTGCTCAAACACCATTTTAAAAGATTTCCTGCACAGGAAATTTAATATTTTTAATTTTAATTTTTAATTTTAACATTTTAATTTAATAATTAAAATATATTACAGCTGACTATGGGGAAGAAAGGGAAGAGTAATGCTGGATTATAGACAAATTCTGAATACTGTTGATTTATGAATATTCATATATGGTTTGGAATGGTTTGTTATGGTGCTTGTGCCATTAACTACTGGGGAGAAGAATTTGGTAAGTATCACCTTTCACAGGCTGACCAAATCATGATGGTAAATCTTTGTTTACAGAACTTCTTGCTCCTTCACAGGTCTCTGGTGCTGTTAAATTCATGTTTATTTAAAAGTTGGGAGGCCTGCTTTGTATGGTAATCTCTGCGCAGCCTTTCAACGAGTGTTTATGGATGGAAAGTGGGAGATGGGTCAGGTTCCCAAATCAAGCAAAAGTTACAAAGATCAAACGGTTAATGGAGATAAGGACGGGCAACTGTAGCAAGTGGAACAAAGTACGTTTCTCTAAAATAGACTTCAGCCACACCTTGAAGCAGTGTCGAGTTCTGTGTGGGAGTGGGTGCCTGCTGTTGTTTTTTAAACTGACCTCTGTTCACTGCCCAGTACGTGGAACTCAGTGCTGCCCTGCGTTCTGTGCCTTTGTGACAACGCTGTGGCCTTTGAATGCTGCATTCAGTTCTGCCAAGGAGAGAAAAATACACCACGTATTTGTAGGCTGGATGGGACTCTTAATCCTGTTACTTCTGATGCAGAAATCACTGCCTGTGCAAAGTCTTCAAAGGTAACAGTTGCAGGTTCATGCTTCAGCTTTGATCCTACGTACCTGATACTTAAAGTTACGATGGAAAAGGAGCATTAATGGGCCATCTGGCTTGAAAACCATGTACTGGTGCCATCTTCCCCATTCGTACACATTTTCAGGAATATTTTACTCTTTAGTATTGACAGAATAAACTTCGCAAGTTCATTGTATGTTTAAGCTCAGCTTCAGTAAAAACGGAGAGGAGGAGGAATTCAAAGAATTGATTAATTAATTAATTGAAATTAACCACTATTTTGTGGTTCATATCTAACTGGGATAAGAGAATTGAGGCATGATAGGCCTGTAGTTTCAGTGGTGGGTTTTGTGAGTTTTTTGGTATATTTTTTTCCCACCAAACACCCTGAGATAAGACTCTATTTGAGAAAGTTGCAATTACATGTCATTGCATAACTGCGTATCTCGAGAAGTGTGAGAGATCGTGACAATTCAGGGTGAGACATTTCATTCGTTCATCACCAGCGTTCCTTTTTCTTCCCCATTTTATTTTCATCTTCCATTATGTTTTTGACATTATGATCTTGCATACAAGAACTCATTTATCTTTTCATCTTTCTGCAGTGTGTAGAAATGGCGCTTTATAAATGTTTACTAATGAGCAATATTTGGACTGATGCAATCATGGAGTATGAAATTTGAAGGAAACACATCTTCCTAAAACAATTTGGACCATGGACTAGATACTTTGTCTTTTTGGACAATTAACAGAGAGATTGGAATAGAAAGGAAAATGACATGGGAACTGCATAATAAGTATTCTTAGAGACTAAATTCATATTTTAAAAAATATAAATTTCATTCCCAGGGATTATCTACAAAGATTAAGGATTATTACAGCAAATTAGTTCCATGCATTAATTGTACATGCAGGCTTGAACCAATCACATACAGGCACAATAAAAGTGCATTCCAAAGAGCACCTGCAATAAATAAACACTCAAGTTGAAAGAGTGCCAGTGTGACTCCACACTGCCAAGGACATCAGATTTGCAGGTCTGGATCTAGCAAGCGATTGTTGCATGGAAGCTTGCGACCATGCACGCCTCTGACAGGAGGGAACAGCAGATGATTTCCTCTAAGGGTTTGCTCCTTCAGACCCTTATGTCTAATACCAATATGAGGAGGATTAGAGTTAAAATATGTTAATGAAGTATATTGATGACCTAGAGTTTTGATCCATTAATTTGATTTTTACAGCATTTTAACATATTTATGGGCTTCAAGATATGTCACCTGCTTATGAGCATTATTATAGCTACTGTTAAAATAGCAATTTAGGATTTAGTCCTTTGGTTATCTGCCCATGAGAAGATTTGTCAGAAGACATTATGAGGAAATTGCCCTGCATGTATTTGTTTTTAAGCAGTAATCATAGCCCTTCCTGATCTTGTGTTCTCCTACGGCAGATTCAGTCGGTCTGTCCCAGAAGAATTCATTGCACCCTTGGAGCTACAGCAGAAACATTTTGGCTTAGTGGATGGTATGCACATATTAAGTCTAGTTCTTATTTCCTGGCATAAGGCATGGCTGTGTAGAGGCACATTACTACAACATCTCTTCCACATCAACCAGCAATGGCACTGTTGATAAGCTGCCCCAGGGCTGAGGGCCACATCCACGCAGCTATTTTGCTGTGCTCCCCCCCCCTTCCTGGAACCTGCACAAAATTATGCCATTGCCCCCACAGTGTGCCCATGCCGCACATTAGGAATGGGTCTGTTACCCTGCTGTTCATACAGCTTAAACCAGTGTTTCTCAATCTCAGCACCTTTAAGATGTGTGGACTTCAATTCCCATGCTGGCAGGGGGAATTCTGGGAGTTGAAGTCCACACATGAAAAGCTACCTCCAGTTGGCAAACAGAACACTGGTTACTCCATGCACCACCATTTTTGTCTTTTGTCTTTGAAACGGTGGGTCAGCTGGTCGACTGACCTATCAACCCCAAGTGGCAGCAAAGGAGGATTCCCCTCCACCATATCTCTTGGCTGCAATCTAGTGGTCATCCAGATTTGTGTGGCCAAGATACAGCCATTGTCTAAGGACAGTTTGAGAGTTTAAGAAAAGGATTAGCTGTGGGGATCAGTGTGGCAACTATTCAGTACCCTAAGGACATAACACAAGGCAAGGAAGCGAGAGACAGGGTCGCCCTGGGGAAAGAATTTCCTGTCAGGCAGGCTACAGAACCGAGTCCTTCCAATTACACTTTCCAACATGTGCATTAATGGACTCGTTACTTGCAGAGTTTTGCATTCTCCAGGCCAATCAGTTCACCAGTCAACCAATCCATTACTAAACTAGGTAGCCGTGGAAGTTGGTGTCTCCCTTGCAGCCAAAAGAGGATTGAATTGGGCCTACACTTGTGTGGCTTAGTGCCTGCTTTTAATCTCTGGGGATGTATATCTATCACGATGAACTTTCCTGTTCCTGCTGCTGCAGTATCTCATGAGGTTCTGTTTTCACAGATTATGGCCTTAGACCACACCATCCCAAATTCCAGATACAGCAACAACGTAAGGAATCAGAAACACTGCACAGAGCACAAAAAAGCAAGAGGGATGAACCCAATTTTGAAGAATATTACTATGATGACCTCCTTTGAAAAATGACAAGAGGAACATCCTGTTTTGCACAGCCTTGTTTTGGCTGATAAAACAGCCACACACACAGAGCACCTCATAATGAAGGCAACACTTCACATCATTCTTTGTTGGTTCACACCCACTCTAGAAACTATCCAGCCAGCTCTGTACATTCTATGCATCCCTTCTATAAGCACAGTATTTTTAAGCTGAAATTGGCACTTGGAGATTCTCAGCTTTCCTTTCATGCCTTTAATTCTCATGGTGCTAAATAATATTTGGAAACTTTCGAATACTGGCTGGAGATAAGACTTCTGCTGCCAAAGTTGAGGCTGTGTAGTGAAGAGTAAGTATCCAATACAGTTTTCAGCACCATGACTATTTTTACCTCTCCCTGTCATGACTTCTCTGGTAATCCAAATTTTCTTTCCCACTTATCCATGATTCTGTCTTTGGGTTCTACCTTACATTAAATTCCAATTTATATAAAAAGCTAGTATGATGAACAGATTTTCATAGTTTACAAATTGAATTATTATCAAATAGACATAGTTCTCAAAAGGCCTCTCTTTCTAGTGCCATTCATTTATGTAATATTTAGTAAAAAATGCAGACCCAATCCCCCCTAAGGGCATTTTAGAGCATGCCTTCTTAGCAGGTAATTACATATTTGGCTGGAGTAGATAAGAGAAGGGCGTTGTTGCAAAGCTGATTCAGGTTCCTAAGTTCCAAAATCTCAAAACCCTTTAACAGAATGTGAGGATATAACTATTGAAGCAGATTTCTGGTGACTGGAATGGCAGAACATGATGATAAGCTCTAACGCAAGATCTCTGACACACAAAAAAACAGGTCCCTCCACGTTATACATAACAATAAAAAATACACACTTGGCCCGGTTCATTATAGCCACGCTAGCTCCAAAGGTATGGGGAAGGGTAGCCTCAATAGAAGTGGGAAGGTAGTACTAGGACTGAAGAGATACAGGTTCAAATGTGCATTCCGTCACAAAGCTCATTGGAAGACTGCAGGTCAGTCTATCTCTCAGCCTATCCTAATCCCAAAGGGTAAAGATAAACTTGGAGAAGGGAGCTCTATGTATGCCACTTTTCCTAGAGGAGATGCAGGATATAAATCTTGAAAAACAAATGCAGGAACAAAAGAGAACTGCAAAGAATAAGTTGCTCCCTGTGCCCCAGAATAGTCATTCCACGCAAGCCAAACAGGACCCCGCTATAATATAATAAGATTCTGCAATGTTTCAACCTACAGTTCTGAAAAGTGTGGGCATATAATAATTCTCTTAATTTTATGTATACTAATTTATTCTCAGACTGGGGTGGGTGGGTACATTACAACACGATCTTTTGGACCATCTAAGTTGGCTCTTGCAATTCCATCCAAGAGCTCCAAACAGCTGTTAAAAGACCCCATAACACAAAAGCAACACAGGTCCTTTGAAACATCAATGTTTAATCATTGTTGTCATCAGAGCAGATCCAGCAGAAGCACAGAGCCCTCTGCCTGGCAAAGTGGGGCTTGTAGGCAGGGGAGGAAGGCAAAGGCACACCTTTCTGCAGCTCTTGGGTCCTTGTCACTCATGCCAGTCCCCTAGCTTTTGCCTCTCAACAGGAGCTAACTACTCTTTCCTGATTCAGCATTGTGCTTAATGGCTGGAGCATCTCCCAGCCCCCTAATGTGGATGAATCAGATACATGGCTCTCAGCTCACTGCAAGATCCAGATTACTCCCATCCCTTTGAAGTTAGGATCTGCAGATAAAGATGAAAGAAAGGGAATAGCACAACCAGAGTTGCAACAATGGATCTCTTTCTATTACCAGATTGGAGGACAGTGGTTCTTTATAATTTTCGCCCTCAGCCTCCCACAACCTGGCACCCGCAAGATACGCTGGGACTATAATTCCAGAATTCTCAAACTCTCCTCTCCTTCAAAGTCCAGGTGCCAAAGTGACTCCAGTAGTCCTGGGTACTTTTACAGGCATAGGATGTCAGATATAAAGTGGATATCTGTTTACTGGGACTTGTAGGAAATCTTTTCCTTAGTTTGCGAACCCATTCCCAGCCAAGGTTTGGATTCATCATTTCCATATCTTTCTAAACATATCAACTGTCCAATCTTTCTTGGTGGAAGTCCAGCACTTCTGTCCAATTAAACAGCAAATGCTAAGTGTGGAGCATGTGGCTGACTAGAGCGGTCTCCAGCACATAGCAGGAACCCACAAATGTGTGGAGGAGTCTCTGTGCCCAGGCACCAAACCAGCCCCCTCCTATGCCAAACACATGGGAAATTCAACCCTGCCTGTTCTCAGGCCAGTGCCTTCGCTTGCTCACCCAGATATGTGGGGGCAGCGACTGCTTTCACTGGTGGCACTTTTCTTTGAATAAAGCAAAAGAGAATGTGTTTTTTAAAAAATAGTAATCCCCATGTTTTGCCACCCATCCCACCCATTTTCAACTCCCCAAACCCCCTGCCCAAGGAAAGGAGGTGTACTGAAAGAGGAGGGGCTCTGCATATGGAGGGAAACCGCTCCCATGCCTATTCCTCCTTCAGGCTTGAAGCAGCTTGTCCATGCACAATGGGGAAATGGCCCTTGTCTATACAGGAAGAGGGGGCTGGGCCTGCCCCTACTCTAGGTAGATATCCTCTGTGGGGCACATATATTCCACACATTCCTTGTAGAACTGATGGAAAGCCTTCCTGCAAAAGAAGGAGAGAGAGAGAGAGAGAGAGAGAGAGAAGGGCGTGTTGAAGAGAAGCTGGATGTGCATCATAGCGCATAGACAACAAGACATATTCAAGAACAAATGTGCTTCATGCAGCCATTCTTTTTAAAGTTTCTAATTATTTAGGGCTTTATTTTCAAGAAAAAAGAATCAGATCTTCATAAAGCAGCCTTTTGTAGCCAAGCTAAAAATGATACTCACAAATACAGCACATCCCAGAATTGTAAAGATCTGGCAGAATAACCTGCTTACTGCACATATTATGTGCCAACTGCACAGGGAATGTTCAGTAAGTTATGCACGAAATTGTGCCAAATAACAGAGACGCAAGTACCATAAATCTATAGTAACTCTTGTTTTCAACAAGCAGCATTTCAGAAATGGACTTTTCACAGAAGTAGCTGCTCTGACCTCATACACATATATTAATGTTCATGCAGACAGAACATTTAGGCACAGATATGTATAAATTGGCCCTCAGAAAAATGCATCAGCCCTAGTGAATTCTCCCTCCACACTGTGGCGGGTCTGAAGCGTACTTTGGAAAATGCTGCATATGAAAAAATAGAAGCAGCTCAACTCAGCCATTAAAACATCTTAATGGTGAAGAATTCAAGCACTAGACTGCTTTTTTAAATACCATTCTGATTCAATACTTTAAGATTTTTTCAGGAAACAAATTATATTTCTGTGAACTTGCTAACTTCAATGAATGTGGCTCCCAGTTAAACCTACATCTCCCTGCCACCAGTCTTCGTATCTTACTAATGGGATTCTAAGAAAACTGAAGACCAAATTAGAATTCTGAGTAGATTAAACTATGCTTGACTCTCTACTAACTTGGCGTTGAAAAGTAGCTAATCCCTGACCTCAGCAAATATGCCGTGACCACCGCTGCAACCAAAGCTGCACACTACATCCACTATGTGTTGGCAGTGCTCCTCTTCCTTAAATCCAGTTAGAGTGGAATCCCTAGAAAAGTGAGAATCCAGGACCCAGCAGCCAACAACTCACCCTACAGACTCTGCAAGTGGCTTGGTGGATTCCTCCGAGACAAAGACGTGGCACGCAAATCTGTGGTCAGCTGGGTGCTTGGTGATGAACCCAAAATACCTGGCCGAGAAAAACAAAATTGTTAGCTGCTTTGAGAGCACCATTTGTGGGAAAAGCAAGATACAAATTACATTTCCCCAATAAATAGATTTAACAATAAATATATAAATAAGCCCGCTTCAACTCCTTGATTGTTTTGGATGCTTTTTTCTATACATTTCCTAATTCAGTTGTGTGTCTGGAAAATCAGAACTGTGTACTGTATTCCAAGCGCATCTGCCCCATGGATTTATCTTAAAGTTGGATTCAATTTATATCCACTTACCAAAGTAGGGCTCAAAGTGGCTAACCATTTTAACGCAGTTAAAACCATTAAAATCCAGCCTAGAACAGCAAAGAAGGTAAAGAAACTAGCAAGATTCCTTGAAATTATACAACAAAGCTGAACAAAGCTGCTTTTAGATGGTAGAGGAGCTAAAAAGGAAGAAGCTCCCAAAAACTCCTAGAGAAAAAAAGTAGCACAACAGAGAGTAGAAAAGGCTCTTGGACCTCGGTCTCATTGAAACCAATATGAAAAGATGGATAATACTTTCATCTGTATCTCTTCTGAATTATAGCCTTTAAGGTCTGATGGACCAAACATCCCAATAAACGTGTTTAGGACTGCAGCCTTACTATTCAATAAAACTCACTTTTTTCATCTAACAAATCCAAATTCTTATTTATACATTAGTTTTTGTTTACTCTATTGTTTAGGAACCTTTAAGACGGAGGTCTTCCCAAAGCTAGTTATAATATGAAACCGTAAAATTTAATATCAGTTTATCAATAGTTTTAAAATTAGACAGTTAAAATACATTTTAAATATTAACAGCAGCAAATACTATGAAACCTTTTCGTCTAAAAGCCACAGACAACAAATATTTCAATTTTCTGGGTATTGTAAAATTCCAATAAAAAATATTTTAAAAATCTTTCTAACTGCAGACACAAATACAGGCTATTCTCATTATTTGCAGTAGCTATGTTCTGTAAAATTGCTGCAAACACCGACTTAGCGAATGCTGAAACTTCAGCTGGGAATGTGCATGTCAGGCAATTCAAATGTTTTGCTGCTCTACATGTCCACGATTAAGCACGAAGGCGGCACGAGTATTGATTTTGCAGTTACAAATACATTTTTGCAAGTAAGTGACTTCGCATATATGGAGTCTGTAAATAATGAGAATCGCCTGTAGACCCAGCTAAATTCTCTCTTGGAAAGGAATTCTCTATATTAGGAGCTACCATTAGGAAGGCTCTACCTCTAAAGCTTGGTCACTTCAAAGCCAGGCATAAGAGTAATAAGAAACTCCAAATATTATCTTTCAACATGGGCAAGTACCTCCTCAGCATTTACAACTTGAAGTCAATACTAGCAGTTGAAACAACAACACCAGCAACCAAATTAGCTGGTACAAAAGTGGTATAATATGATCTGATTATCTTTAAACAGCACAAGACTCATGTTCAGAAATAGTCTAACTGTACGGTGACAGGTGCTCCGCACCTCTGCACTTGCAAACTGCCAGTTGGGCAACTTGACATGCAGTCAAACTTTGTTTTTTCCACCAGTAAGTGAGGCTCAGTGAGAGGGGAAACAAAGTCCAAATAATCTACCACTTGCTTTTCTTGTCCAATATTCAAAATGTAACAATACCACCACTTGCCAACTTCATTTCTAAGGCAGAATTAGGCTTGGCCATTGAGGCAGCACAACGTAGGCCAGCAAATTTTTATCTTGACTCAACAACTGGAGAATAGCATGTTAATACAGCCACGAGGAGCAATCCTAGGTCTGCTTTTCCAGGACAGAATCACAGATGAGGAACCAACAGAAATTGGTAGAACACCTGTAATTCCACAGTCAGCAACAAGCCCAAACTTCCATCTTCTCTGGATTATGCCTCAGTTTGTTCAGTTTCATCCCAGTCTGCCCATTAACCACCTTTACAGGACTTCTGAAGATTCTCTGGGATTAGTAGATGAAAAATTAATAGATCTCCATGCCATTTGAAGACTAGTGACACTGCAACTCAAATGTCTTCTTCCAGCAGTTTCTTAATGATGTTAAACGTGATTAAGGAGATAGTATCTTTTAGTACCGCACCGGCTGAAGTGTGGGGCATAAACCATCAAGTTCAACTTTCTAAAACAGGCAAAACTGAAATCACTCTAATATTTTGGATATTAAACACAGTTCAGCAATTTAGAAAAATACAATGATTAAGTATCATGAAAATTAACCATCTATTCAGAAAAAAACTATTCAGTAGTATATGTGGGGGGTCAAAATCTATAAGATAGCAAGTGTGGGGTTGCAATCCAAACCCTGCCCCTTTTGTCAGTGTGTCAATATGGCATGCAAAAGGGGTATGGCTTCTAGCAGGACACCACTCCCGCCATCTTGCACATTTTGACATCCCCCACCCTGCAAATGACTATGCATTCATTATTGAGTGTAGGTCATCCACCTACTGTATGCCTTCAAGGTTGTTTCTCTCTACCAAACATGAAGCCACACTGGAGTGGATTTAAATAATTTAACATACACCCAAAATAATCCACACATCCTCCTTGCCTTCTGGAAGGCTGTAAAGAGCTGACTCTTCCCACAGGCTTTGGGGTAGAATGAGGCTGGAGCCCAGCAAGGTGGTATGCTGATGTGTGGGAGAACGTTGCTGTAAGGCACCATGAGTTTTTATTCTGATCATTTACACAGGGCTTTTTGTTGTTGTTGTTGTTTTATTGCTTTGTGAGTCCCCCAAGGTTGTGGTACAATATGGATAACTATTTTAAACAAACAAACAAACAAACAAACAAAAACTACCTGAGTTTAAGAAGTCAACTTCCGTTTTGAATTTTGCTCAAAATAGAAGATTAGACATAGTTAACATAGCCTGTAGAATTTAGGTTTGGCTTGTTCACCATGCCTTCCTTCAGAAAAGTGTAAATAGTGGAGAAATCTTTTTGTAAGAAACACTGTTGATCCATGCAAAGGTTCAATCAGAGTCTAGATCTGACTGTGAGAGAAGTCAGAGCTAATACAGATGGCATTACAGAACTACATAGCTCTTTCTCTGTGTCACTCCATTAGTTGTCTATCTGCATGCATATTTACTCACTCTCACACACAACGAAATGGGAAGGGAAGCCATTATCAGATGAGCAATTCAGAGAACAAGAGTGGACTCACAGCTGGATAATGAGCACCACAGAACAAGTATAGGTAATTTGTTCAGAATAAGGATCAGTAATGTATGTGTGCCTATTCTACCTACAGTATTTCAAATTAGATTTAGCATATGTTAAGTTGATTACTGGGCAATAATTTCTTATGCAACCAACTACACTTCAGAAAAGCCTCAACCCTCTAAGATTATCTCAAATCTGAAGCCAAATAATACATGGAGTTACTGAAGCAAAAATCGGTAGGATCCTTAGTTCTAATGCTGAGCATTACAAGGAGGCTACACTACATTCTAGGACTGACTTACTTGTTGTTCTTTGGGTGGTATCCACAAAATGAAATATTCTTCAGCTGGAAAAAGTGGCTACATTTATTCCCCTACAGAAGGTAAAAAAAATCCCAAGTTATCAAATATGTAATACCTGGATAGTGACAAGCCATTTCTTAAACAAAAGAACAAGTTAAATGCTTTTAGTTCCTTCATATGCTTATGAAATCTAAGTTAAAAATTAAGGAACATGCTTAGGAACATGAACAATCTCTGTATAACTATTTGCAATAGCTTGCCCTGCATAAAAGCTTACTAACTGTGAAAGAGAAATCTGGATTCCAAAGTTTCCTACTCTCAGTAAAAGCTTCTATATGACATGGGAATTTGAAAAGGAGATTTCAGGCTTATGAGACAGAAGGCAGCAGCAGTAACAGAATAATGTGATAATTCTAGATACCATTTTTGCTTGGTCCTAGCCCTGCATTCTGTGTTAACTGATCTGGAAGAATTTGTAGGCCTTGGATTACTCATACCCATTAATGTGGGCAAGTTTACCTATAAAGGTGCTAGACCAGAAATCAAGATACCATGATTTCTAGTCCTTCCTAGGCATGGAAACTGGTTGGGTGACTTCGGATCAATCACTTTCCTTCAGCCCAACCTACTTCACATGGCAATTGCTATATGGAAAATAGCAGAAGGGAACATTTATGTACACTGCCCCTGAGTTGTACAAAATAAAGGCAGGATATTAATCTAACTAACTTTCAACCATCCTTCATGGACTCTCACTGCAATTATAGGTGGAAAACAAATCTGCATTATCTGCAGCCAATAGGATCAGTTTGCTTGCTGGACAAATGAATGGGCTATCACTTTTCCTTGTGATAACAAAGAACTTGGCTTATTTACCTCAATGAATACAATTCTATCTTATGAAAATTGAGAGAGTAGACAGCATACTAGTCCATGTACCTGATGAATAAATAAATACAACAGGCTTCACAGTTATAGATACATCTAATTTGGATGATGATCAAAATGATGCCCAAGTCCTTATTATATTAAACTGAACTGAATTTAGTATGCTTGTGTGCACAGCAATGTACAATAACTGGAATTAATATTTGGGTATTCTAAGAAAAGAAATATTTAAAAGGTTGGGCAACATACTGACATCAGCTCCTCCTTCCCTCCCTCCCTTTTCCTGGTTCTATTGACCATAAATGACCCTGGTAAGCATTTCCATTTCTGCATGGCTTTACTACTTCTTCCTGAAAGCTCCATGTAAACTACTTATGCAGAAAAGCTAATCAAAAGAGCCTTACTATAAAGATCTGCAGAATGCTGCTTAAAATAGTAGCAGAAAGATTTAGCAAAGCTGCAAAGATTACTGGAGCTTAGCAAACAGACCTTCGATTCCGTCATTATACCTATAGGCAGGGAGCATAGCATTCATGTCTGGACTCCAGGTCATGAACACTATTCTATCTCCACTACACTAACCAGTCAACTCCTGCAGGAAATTAGATAATGAGGCCCTGAAGAATGGAACCTCCAGGGATATATGGACAGTGCAGGGAGCAAAGCTTCACATGCGGTCAAACTCACTTTGCTGGGATCCCTCGCATCATCATTCTTCACAGCAATCTTAACTCCTCTCATGCTGATCTCCAGGACACAGCTCGAGGGCGGGTTAAAGTGCACGGTGAGGCGACGTGTAGTGGCAATCTGTACCCAAATAGAAAAAAGATCAACTGCCACAAACCATCAGTATTTCCTAATGCTTCTGCTTTTGCTTTAGAAATCAATTTGACTCCAGTGTACACAGAACTAGACTCTCCCAACATCTGCCCTGACCTTCTCTTCTTTGGATTGAGCAGCATTCCCTCTGAAAGAAAAGGGCACAGTCTAAACATGCTCTTCGACCCAACACTGTTTTTGACCTTCAGGTGGTACAGCTTTTGCCCAACTTCATCTTCTGCACCACCAGCTGCTTTAAACAAAAAAGATGGTCTGGCAATAGTGACTCTTCCTTTACTACCCTACATTTAAATCATTGTGGAAGCAGGTCCATAATTTACAAACATTATCAGATGCCCTGTATTATGTCCCACCACCTTGAAAGACTAAGTTAGTGGCTATTTGAGATAGGGCAGTTATGATAGGAGAACCAACTCATTGTGTTCTATCCCAGTGGAGGTATGATTCTATCTTAAGTGGGCAAAAAGATCCCCTTATTTGTCATAAATGGGAAAAGGGCTGTTCTGTTCTATCAGGCTTTTAACTCTATGTAATGTTTACTTGCTCCTCAATTTGAAAGCTAATACTACTCTCATACTGTACAACTGGGTTTTTTTTTCCTGGGTTGATGTTTATTTTGTTTTTGTTCTGTATTTTTTTGGTTTTGTGAAAAAAAATTATTATATATTAACTTAGGCACCTGAAACACAGAGGACCAGATTTTGGGATCTATTCAATATGTACATGCATATATATGAACCTGTCCAGAATTTCTGTTCGTTATCTGAGGCTTTTGGGGCTGGAAATACACTTGTTGATATAGCAATATCTCAGTGGTAGAACTAATTCTATAGGAAGACCAGGGGTGGGTGGGAGATGTCTCTTTTTGATTCTTTAAAAAACTATTTAAACTGTTCTACCAAGTTTTCTGTGGTACATTCTGCTCTTTGATATTAGAGGCCTTTCCTGTTTTATTTAAGTTATTTGCTTTTAAAATATTTTATGGCACACTGTCAGACTGCTTAAATATAAACGTGCAAGATTAAATACACAAAATATTGTTGCTTATCATGGGCAATCTTACTGTAGTAGAGTGGAAAATGTCCAATTTAAATGAAGATATTTTATCTTAAAAAATAATCCAGGCCACTTCTTCAAATCTACCACAATTTTTAGGAATATATTTTATCAGAAGCTGCCGTAGAATTACAGTCAGATTGTTTTCTGGTAATAACCATGGTAATCATGCAATACTAACCCTTCATGAGCTTCATTCCTTGCCAGTTTGGTTCTAGACCATATTCAAGATGGCCATGCTTGCTTTTAAAATTCTTACAGTCTAAGTCTGGAAATTAATGGGAAAATCTATTACTATAAGCACCTTCCTTTTATCTTCTGGTAGTTCCATCACCCATTGAACTGATGGTTCCTGCAAAAGAATTTTCCTGGTGGAGAAACCAGAATAGAACCAATTCTCTGTAGACATGTGTCCTGCTCAGAACCTTGCCTCTTTTAAATGGAATTTGAAGTCTTCTTTGTTTAGACAAAGTGTGTAGGGTTAACAAGCCAATTTGGTTTCACCAGTTGCTATATTCTTTTTTTCCTGCCACTTTTTTTTAGTTATATTTTGGAGGGGAGGGTGCTGTTCACCATTCTGAGTATTGCTGTATTGAAGAGCAATTTTTCTAAATAAATAATGTATTTGCCTTTACCCAAATAAAGGGTCAGGAAGTTGAGGAGGAGATGGGGGGAGGGGAGAGTTGAGAATGTGTACCTTCTGCATAGCTGCACACAATACATCATTGCCTTTGTGATAAGGAACCTGGACTGACCCAAGGAATTTCACCCGGAATTGATCCACCCAATCACTGGTTTTGCATGAATCTGAAAAATCAAAGACAGTAAAAAGAATCATACTGAAATAAATACAATCCCACCTGTTCATCTGCTCTTGGTCATCACAATGCCAGCTATAATCCACCTGGGCTATACTGTAAACACAGAAAAACTCTGCTTTCTCTTCATCATTGGAAACAATATGGTTTCTCCCTCTATGCTTCAGTCCTGGATGCAACTGAGACTCAAAGCCAACCTGGTGAGAAGGCATTTCATAGGACATGTTGGGAATGGGAAAGGAATGATTTTCTGCCCTTGGTCATTAAAGAGTTTATATCTTTCTATGATGGAGAAGGGCTACTTCATAAAGCTATGGACAGTTATAAACTAAGTGACTAGCAACAAATTTTGGATCAGAGGTATTAGGTTCAAGATGAAGTAACATTAAGCTGCATTGGGGATGACTTACAGAAAGAAGGATTTGGAAAGGTTCAGTATGTTCAGTAAATAAGAAGCACCCTTTACTCCAGCCCATGGCAGCGGTGGGGGAATGGGACACAATTTATGTATATTTGAATGCCTTCATATAAGTGGAAATTACAACCATCCCCTTTTTCTTCCATTCTAATTCTGAATACTAGTCTAATAACATTTTCTTAGGAAAACGTATTGTATAGGGCATTGCTATTATGCACTGGGAATGAGCTGTCTGAACAGACTTGAATATCACAGAATGGTAATGGGTAGAACAGTCCAGATAGGACAGAGTAGCAGCCATAAACAGGATCAGTACCTGACATGTGATCTGGCTCCTTGGTGACCTCAATAGCATAGTAAGCAGGGAAGATGCCCCGATCACCAGTCCTCATGTTATAAGCTTCATACCAATAATCTTCTGCCTGAACTTCCACCAATAAAGGGTCATCCACTTCCAACTCCAATTCATCTTCATGACGAGGCACAAACCTAAGGAGAAAATCACTCACATTTTGTGAACCAAAGCTCTAAAGACAAAATAGAAACCTTATATTTAAAAGGATCTATAGGAATCCTGTATCCACCATAAAAGTCTGATCTTTCATTGGTCAAGACGTATATTCTAGAGCAAAGGGCTTATAAACAGTTCAGATTGTAAATCTTCAGATGTTGATTTCACGAGCACTTGCTCACATGAGAAGTATAACATTATAATAATTGTGCATTGAGGATTTCAAGACTATTTTCATGGGCAGGATGCTTAATAATTGGATTTTCTCTTTTTCTGAATGGTTGTTTATCGGCATAAATTATTTTGGTGATGTTACATTGTTACTAATGTTAGATTGCATGTGTGATGTTAGCCAGCCATCTCTTAGCCACATTATTTTCCTCCAAGACTTAGATTATATGACTTCACTTTTTTTTTGCGGTTTTTATGCAGTAGTTCATCATAGAGTGAGGAAAAGATAGCAAAGAAAAGCAAAACAAAACAGGAAGCACAGGCTGCCCAGAACAAGGAATGAATTTCAGGCCTACAATAGGGAGTCCAAATAAGGAGTCTTATACGTACTAAGAACCAAAACATTCTAAGAGATTGATGGAACAATCTTTTTGTTTATTAGTTTACACCTACTTAAAACTATTGCTGAGGAGGTCTGTAACTATACATAATTAAAGAGTTCCCCATACTCAGCCAGCAAGGAATATTTCTTGATAATAGAAATAGATGTAACAGAAATTATGATCACTGTATATTTATTTAGCAAAACGTATTTCCAAGTCTTACCAGTACAGATGGTGTTATATGTACTCTTTGGCAATTGTTAGTATCTACAATTTATTGTTGGCATATCCTTATACTTAACTTATAGTGTGGTGCTTAAATGGAAGTCAGATGGAATTTTAAATGTTTAATTAAAGAACTTTAATTAAGAATTAAGAACCCAAATCGATTGTGTTTTACAAGGTATCTCAACCTAAGATTTGCAGATTCCAGTCCAGGTCACTGAGAGCATTTTATTCAGATTGACCATGGACCATGATGGCTGTATATCACAGGAGTCAAAGTTCAACATAATTGTAGAGATCAAGATGGATCTGCTATAGCAAATTCTTTACATCAAATAGGGTTTTTTGGCAACATCCCATGCATGATAAATCCAAATTTTCACTATATTTCAATATCATACTGACATATTTAAATCTTATTTGTCTTTCTAACACCGTATTTATAAAATTATTAATATTAAATCAAAATGGGAAAGTGTAGAACAGGCTCACATGTGCCAGTGACCAAAATATTATATTTCCAACATAGTGTAGTTGACAACTAAACCTTGCTAAACAGCCTCTTGGATGTCCAATAAACACACACACACACAATAATATTTTGTTGATTAATTATATCTTAAGTTCATAAAATTCATATTTAACATTCTTTAAAATTTTATCACATTGATTTGTTAATTTGGGGTATTCCAACTCATTACTCCAAATTGCTTGCAGATTACCAATCTATCTTACTCCTCAGTTGTCTATAAAATAAATTGTAGATTTAGAATTATCCAAAGCTTTATCCAATTATGACAATAATTTGTGGGGTTTTGATGTGGCTAAAGTTTCCAGTCCAAACTGTTTATTCAAAATATGTTCTTATTAACAAATTAATTATTTTAGACAATCCAGTTTTTTCCTACAACATAGTACTGTAATTGTTTTGAAGGACTGATTAACAATAAGCTGATTTAAAATATTAATGCCACTTTTTGCCCATGAAATTAAAAACAATCAAAAAAAAATCTGCAATTTCCATGCTTGGATTATCTGCTGTCAGTTTCTCATAGAAACAGGGATCAAATTTAAGCTTCCTTCTGAATATTATCATCCAAATGTGTCTTATAGCCTTTAATGCCAAGAAAAACAAATGTCTGGCTAAAATCAGAGCCCAGCTCCTTCTAGGCTGTCAGTGGTGTTAAATAATAACTTTCTAGTTTTGCCTACTACATACTTTAGAAAGATTCACTTAAATTCCAGGAAGAAATAGAGGTCAAAATAGATGCCAGTGGCAGAGCTGAAAGTATGAAAAATTTGAAATGATGGTATGTGCTCCATTTATGCAGTGTCTCTTTATTAATGTATGGAAAAGATCAACCAATATATTATTCTGTGTGGCCCATGCTTAATCTGCTGTTCAAAGACTGATTTATTTTCTATATATCTGTTATACTACACATATCTGTTTTTTTTTTTCCTTTTTGGTCGTCACTGTGTATTTTTAAAATTCTTTTTCTGTGTTTTTCTTTTCTATATATTAAAGCAATTGGGGGGGGGGCAGCTTAAGGATACAAAAGGCTACCTTCTAATTCAGATGGTGAGTAAAATACCCAGCAGGTCATTTGATAAGAAGGGCATCACTGGCTGGATGTGCAGGAAGATTCTATCATCTGGGATTATAGGATTTTTTCTGCCCTAAACTTACCTGAAAACAGCTCGGTGGGTCTGCTCTTGCTCCTCCCCATTGATCATGCAAGAGAAAAGCCCAAAGGATTCAGCACCTGAAAAGAGGAAAAATGCTGCAGCCACCTAATCATTCTCCTCTTCAAACAAAGTTAACTATTATTCAGAACCTGTCTTGCTAATCAGAAATCCCTGGGAATTATTTTAAATGCACAAAATATTAAAAGTAGAGAAGACTAACTTCCAAGAGGAATCCACTAGAGAGAGAAGGGGAAAAAAAAAGCAGACTAAAATGATTAATATATTTTTGACCACTGGAGAACATCTATGTGAGGAGAATAAATTAACTGAGCACATAGCTTCTAATGGAAGAGATCAACACATTGAGACAGATTTTTTTTTTAATTGTTAATGGTATCAGGAGTATGGGTACATTTCTTTCCCTGTAATTCGGGGGCACCCACGAGGGTGGGTGGGTGTGTGAAAAAATGGCAGTCATGACCATGTGATTGATACTCTGCCCCTTTGTACACTTCTGTGACATGAACACGTATATAAAAGGGGCAGGACTTTGATCATAGGGTTGTGACCACCATCTTGACTTTTTTGACCCCACAGATGTCACCTGTGGTAAACCTACTGCATTTGATTTGTAATATTCCAGATTTCTGTAACACCTGTTTGGTCAGAAGGTGTGGTGATATTAAAAAAAAGGGTGCATCTAAAAAACAATTGTGCTTATACAGTGACCACTTTCAATTCTTCTCACCCCTCTAACTTGTCATCAGATTTATTCATTTTTGGGATACTAAAGACCTAGAGAAACTATTATTGTAGAGAAGGAATAAAACTCTTTAAAGCTCTCACTACAAGATCTGTGCATAAGTCTCTCCCCATCTACTTAATTCTATCTACAGCTTTTTCAGCAACGAGACTTAAAATGTTAAAAACATCCATTTTAAATTCCCCAAAGTTGTCCAGATGTTTTAAGGGTCATTGCAATGTAAGAAAAAAAAAATTGCCAGCAAAAAATAAGATCTATTCCAGTCTTGAGAAGAATGGTTAACATTCTCTTCTGAGCTGGACAACCAATACTGATGGCCAAAGAACTTGAAACACCCTTGCTGTTTTCTCGCTCTATAAATTCAAATTGCTATAAGGTTTTGTGAAGCCACTTTGGAACTTAAGGATGGTGCTTCTTGTGGAACTTTCTTTTGTGCACCTAGCAACCCTGTCATAACTCTCAGTACAACAGGATTCATAATCTTGGCAAATGAAA
Source organism: Liasis olivaceus (assembly GCA_030867105.1). Classification (NCBI taxonomy): domain Eukaryota; kingdom Metazoa; phylum Chordata; class Lepidosauria; order Squamata; family Pythonidae; genus Liasis; species Liasis olivaceus. Next base: position 71,126,536 of record CM061349.1, read on the forward strand.
GCTTCCTCTGCCTCACATGAAGCTCTCAATCCCTGCCTCCTTCTCCCTTCTTTCCAGTGCCTAAGGGAAATGGCCTTTGCCCAGAACTCACTGGAGGAACGTGACCGGCCACTCATGAAGACATTGAGGAACTTCTTGGAGAAGTGGATGTCTGCCTCAGGGGTGGAATCCTCAGAGAGACAAACAGAATCACGTTTCAGGGCATCTTCTTCATACTCCTCCCCAATGGCTGATTCATATGGTGAGGAGACACAGTTGTCGTAGACGGTGGCTGAGTCACTCTCGTCACTGTAACCTGAGTAACACTGTTTCAGACTAACAAGTTCAAGCTGCACATCCTCATCTACCACAAGTGTGTATTTGACTGAGTCATAGGAGAGGGCACTGGTATCAGAGCTCACTGATGCCCTCTGGAGACTACGGCAAGGCCGATAGCCACCATTACTGCTGCTATACACAGTCCGTGGTGTGTTCATTTTGTCAGGTGAGGATAAGTAATCCAGCACTTCATCCTCCTCACTGATAGAGGAATTCGGTTTTCCTGTCAGTTGTGGGTAGCCAGAAGTGTCTATGTCAGAGCTAATGGACATCCGGTTATCACTGGACTGTGACATGAATGGCTTCTCAGACTCCAGAGGGTCCAAATTCTTTTGTACTGGTGTTAGGTAAATCTCCTCAGTAGCTTCCAATCTCACATCTGTCTGATAGCGAATACGATCCCGATAAGCTTCAGGTCCTCTTGTTACTACCACCACAGTAGGGTTCTGGGATGGGAGGCGGCTGACAGCCTGCTGCTTGTCAGGTGCTCGAGAGGAGGCCATGCAGGCCGATGCAATCTGTGTAGAAGCTGTACGCCGGCATGGGCTCTCTGTAGATGTACCCCGATCTTTGGTGGAGGCTGTGCTATTTTGGTGAGTGACCTCATCGCTCAGGCATATGTGGTCATGGGGCGGTGTCTGCTCACCTACAGGCAGGTAAAAAACAAGGAGAAGGGAGGAACACATAAATTAACTAACAAGATACAGATAACAGGGTTTTGGTACACCTCTCATAGATAATTCAAAGCAGTAGTGAAACCACTGGATCTGCATCCACATATTTCACACAGTACATCCAGTGGGTTAAGAGAAAAATCCTACTTATGTGGCCTGCTGAATATTAAAATACCCATCTATCAAAGTCAAGTCAACTTTGACTTTGACCCACCTAAATAACCACAGCCAGTAACAAATGCATTGAGTATCCCAGTCCCCAAGTGTTTCCACTCACAGTCCAAAATGGTTATAAAATCTTTGTCTTAGAAAGGCCAGTGTTTGGAACAATACCTTACAACTGGAGCCAATAGCAAAGGAAATTGTTTCTGGGAACTGAAAGGTGCTTATGCCAATTTACACATTGCATGTGTGTGCGTATCTATAGATGCTCCTCTCTCTCTCTCTAACTCACAAGATGACACCCATGAAGTTTCCACCATTTTTATCCTTCCACTAAAGGAGGTCAAAAGGCTATGACTCGCAATTTCCCCTTACAACAAAACTATGAAATACCTTAGATCGAGAGACTGATGGGCTTAAGACCTAAAATGACAGCTTCAGGTTTGACAAGGCATCTGAATTCAAGTCCAATATGCCATACTCATTCCAACACTTCACATTCCCCAAAGTGCTGTTCTGTTAGTTTGATTCATGTAAAAAAAAAAGAGGGAAAAAGAAAAATGCTGGCCCAAAGGAATCAAGGCACAAAAAGCCAGCTCCTAAATGGCTTGAGTCCAACTAGTCAATTAATAAAACTACAGCATCCCTTGCAAGATGCCAGCCGAAGTGAAAAGACATTAGAAGATTATAAGTAGGAGGTCCAAGCACTGGGGACTGTTCCAGCAGGCAGAAGAGAGGAAGAAAATCTGCCTCTGCTGAGAGATGAACTCACCCGTTTTCAGAGGGGATGATGACCGAGACACTCGTTCCTGCCAACTGTGCTTTTTCCCCAGAGAGTTGTTATTCAGAGTGTCCTGAAGAAAAGAACAAAGAGGGCTTGTATCTGCAAGGGAAAGTGGCTCATGGCACAAAGGGGTCCATCGCTCCCCTCCCACATTGGCCTCTCTCTCACACACACACCCAGCCAGCTATTGTCAGGGTGCATGTGGGAAAGAGGGCTATTCAGAGGGACCCAACCACTTTGCCCATCTGTTGCTCTGCATCTGCAGCCCCACAGGCCGACAGCCTCGTTGCAAACAGAGGCTGAACAAAAACAGGAGAAGGGAATCGCTGAGGTGATGCAGCAGGCTACAGGAAGAAAAGAAACTAATGAAGCTAAGCCTCATCTTTCTGGGTCCTCTTCAGTCAGCGCTTTCTGATGAAGGGAAACTGAATTACACAGATGTTTAACTCCTACCCTGTTGTCTCTCATTTAACTCAGGCTGCAGCCAGATGGAGGACTCTAAATGCTATCAGTCAAAAGACAGAGTGCAGCTAGTAAAAAACCAGGAGGAGGAGGAGGAGGAGAAAAAAACCAGGAAAGCACCAGACTGTTACAATTGAGCACCCCCCCCCCCCCCAAATAATGAGATACTACTCAGTTTCCATGTTCCCTCATGGAATCATACAACTGTAGAGTTGGAAGGGACCACAAGGCATCTAGTCCAACCTCTAGTCCAATCTCTGCTGTGTGCAAGCAGGCCAATTAAACCATCCATGAGAAACCTCCAGAGATGGAGAAGCCACAGCCTCCACAGTTGTACAGATCTTACCATCAGGCCAAAGGGTCTTCAGCATTCTAGCATGCTACAGCATCACATCCAGTATTTCTGTCCTCCTCCCCACCCGTGCCTCCAACAATAACCAGTTAAATAGAGCAGGGAAACATTGATACAGTGATATCTCACTTGCCAATCTTTGTTATGAAGAGTGGGAAGCACATAGATAACCTCTTATGAGAGTCATGAATCCCATGAACTGGAAATTGTGGTAAACAAGAAATTTAATGAAGCAGCAAGCACACATAGAGTTGTGAAGTATGTATGCTTTTGAAAGGTATATAGCATCTGCATTCCAAAATAAATAGTCCTACCCTCAAACTTCTGTGCATAATAGTAAAAATGCTGAAGCTCATTGTTCTTCCCTTCCATCTCATCCACTTCTGATACACCTCACTTTTCTGTCTTGTATTATGCACATCTCAGTGAATTACTTATGGAGGCTGTTTTAGCTTGTCCGCTCCTGCCTTGTCCCTGGTCCATTTTGGCTTTCTTTTTGTAAAATAAATGATGACGTGGTGTAATATGTCATGTGTTATTGTTCATCTGAGGTTGTATTTACCCACTTTTGAGAACTGCTAAGGACCAGATGATTTTTATTACGTCCTGATAATGTAAAAACATAGAACTCAAAGAGGGTGTACTTTCTTTTTCACATGACTGTAAAAGTAGGTTATGTCACTTGATGCAATTTAGTCCTTCTTCACTGCAATAAAGTGATAGAGTGTCAAAAGACCCTTGTTTCACCAAAAGAGTTTGCAACCATGCACAGTCATCATAATTCCTGAAGATCGACTAAGGGCGTATCTGCATTTGCATTTAAGCTGCTCCTGTCCACTCTCATGCCATCTTGACTCTAAGCCGGTTTAAGAAAATCTTGTCCAGATGGAGACACTATTGCAACAGCTTGCAAGGTATTCAGTCTGAATGGCAGGCTACCGTTGGACATCTGTGCCTCTCACCTCCTTTCTTTTCCAGGAAAGCGAATGACCAGTCACTTTCCTTCCGGGAGGGATGTGTGTGTGTGCATGTGCGCATGCGAGCACGCTCACACACATTAAATTAAACTGAATTTGTACACAAAGTTAAAGCACTGAAAAGCAAACACATGCAAACACAATGAGCAAATACAAGAAAATTAAAAGTAAATATCCTTTTCTTGTTGCCCTGTTTCTTTCTAATGCTTTTTACAGTATCTTTACCATGAGTGCCAAAGTAGTACGAGTATAACTCTTGCCTTGGTAATAGAAGGTTGTTGGTTTGAAACCCAGCAATTTTTTAAATCTGTTTTTTCTTTCCCTGTGTTTTTTTTTAAACCCAGCGGTGCACCTTTTTACTGTTATTCCAGTCACCTCAGGTAGAAGAATTTCATTACCAGCTCCCCAACAACTCTTATGCTGAGGGTACAATTGTTCTTCCTTGAATGACTGGAAAAACAATGTAACGGAGCACCGCTGTCACTCTGTAAGCACAGGGAAATGTTAGCATTTGGGGTAGAAGGAGCTCTAAAAAGCATTACAGATTACATTTGGAAGAATGTTCCTGCCTTTACAAAGGAACCAAGGAACTGCTGGGGGTAGCCTGCAACAAACTGAAGCAGACTATCCCAAAAGACAGGAGCCTTCAAGTGATACAATATAGAAAAGTGCCCCTTGGAAGTAGAGCAGAAAAACATGCCCTGAGATCGCTTTGATAGTGAAGGAGGGATTATTAAAGAGTGGTGGTGTTGGTTTCTGCCCTCCAGAAATGGTTACTAGCCCATTCTGGCAACAGGACAACTGGACAGTACAAATAAGCCCGTAGTGTCCCTGATAGGTTTTGTTTTTATGATACGGTTGCTTGAGATGCTAAACACCAGGCATAATCTATAAAACAAAAGATTAGACAGATTTGGTAAAAAGATATATATACATATAAATAAAGGATATCAGGGGATGAGATATCAAATTACAATTTTATTAAGTTACTGGAAATGAGCTTGGAACAAATAGAATTTAAGCATTTTAATATAGGAGATTGAATGGAAAATATTTTTTCTATTTATTTGAAGACCTGATTACTTAATTTGAATGAACCACATCTCTAACAAGAATGAGTATTCTGGTCAATGCAACCTTTTTGTTTGCATTGCAAGCCAAAATGTAGCAGCTAGGTTAAAACTCAGTATGAACATACCTTTCAGTTGGAGTTTATTATAGCGTGCTAAAATAAATACTGCATAGCTGGCTTTATGGAATATGAGTTACAGTGATTGATATATTAATGTGTAATATAGTATGGAAGACAATAACATATGTATAATGAAAACTGTCCCTTGGTCCCTGGGATGACCAATATACAACCTAGCACAATCTATTTTGTCTGAATGGATTGCTGAGAGAATGGTGTGAATGAAAGCCAAGATTCCTAAAATGAAGCAAGCATAGGATATTTAATCAGACACAGATCTTTAATTTGGTAAAATATGTATACACACAGAAATTATTCCATGAAAGATCTCATAAATGAAAATGTCACACTGATACTGATTTTGAGATGGAACAATTTGGACCAGGATGATTCCAGGATATTTTGCCTGGACCACAGTCTGATGGTCTTGACCCATTTGCAATATTCAGCCAAGTGAATTCTGGAAATGCTGCCTAAAAATATTGCAATTGATTGCAGGAACTCTGATACAGACTTCTGCTCCTTCTAGAAATGATGAACCTGAAAGAGTTATTTACAGCCTCTAGCACTCATTCCCAGATTCTGTTTCTGCATTACAGCTGGTCTGATATGGTAGATCAGCAGAAATAGCTTAGAAAGAGGTCTGCTGACTGCTCTGGAATCTCCTGCCTCTGATTCTGGGGAAGCAGCCAGTTATACCCATGGATGCTCCTGAACAGGCAAACCTAGACCAAAAAGGATACTAATTTAATCTAGAGATGTTTTCATCTTGCTAAGAAGTAGACAAGATCCTCAGCAAATCAGAGCATCCACAATGGCATAGGACAATGATGCAACAAAAAGGACTCTGAAGTAAATGATCATCTCTATTTTTCTGGGAAATTACTAATTTCTGTTGGTTTTTCCCAGCACAGGGTGGCAAAATATCATATACCCAGGGAACCAAAGTATTCTTTCTACAGGACAAACTTCCTCTATATTGCCTATCCCATAAGCACCTTCAAAATTACAGCCTTTTTCAGCACTGTTTTAAAACATACTGTTGTTTCCAGAAATACACAAGGTTTTTGTGTATTCTATTACATATCTGCTTATATAAACAGAGGAAGTTTCTACTGAAACTGTCAAAAAGTACCTTGCCATGCTCAAGGATCTGGCTGAAATTTCTTGTTCTAAAATGCAGCAGTTTTATAGCTGGAAACTGCTTTTTTGCTGTTTTCACTGAAAATCAGTTTCTCATTCACTCATAATCACACCAGTGTAGCTCTCTATCTCAAATCACATATTGTGTCTTCCCTTCCTGCACTATACAGATATACACACAAACACACACACACAGAAGTTGTATAATAAAAATGCTGCTCAAAGTTCTTAAAGCTTACAACTTGCCTAAGACTACCTCATGACTTCATCAACTGAATGGGAATTTCAATATTGTTTACACATCCATCTTCAGTAATCTACTACCACTGAGCTCATCCTAGCCAGCAAAGCAGCTTTCTCAAGAAACAAATTCTTCAGCTAAATGGGACTGCTTCTTCCTTGATATGTGAACATTCCCCCTTCTAATAACTATAAGCATATACTTAAAATTTTAGCTAAATCCATGTTTCAAAATATTTGAATCAGGTAGTTATATTCCTCAGAATGCCAGAATTGGCTGCAAAACCCAATTATCACAATATATTTTAAGAGGTGAGATTCTAAAAGTAATTTGACAGATGCTTAATTATTGTTGTTGATAGCAGCATCAGTTGTAGCAGAGGGTACATTTACAGATATTTTCTATCAAAGGGCAAAAGGTGGCAAACATATTATTCTGATTTTTGAGATAGGTTGCCTGAGAGAGTGTGAAAAGCTGGCCTAAGGTCACTGAGTGGGCTTTGTAACTAAGTGAAGATTTGAAACTAGATCTCTTCTAGCCACAATTGGGCCATGGGATAGGGCAAGATAGTATGAGGAAAAAGATTAACTTCCCTACCCTGAAGTATGCTTGTGACTTCCCCCAATAACTGTGTTTCTTTCTCTCTCTTTCTTTTAAACTAGAACCTCCAGCCATAGACAGTAGGAAGCTTTCTTGATGGTGCTTACATTAAAGCTTATTCTGAACTGAACAAAGGTTGGCTCCTTACTGAAATTTGCAAGGAGCACATGGTTTGTCTATACTAGTGAAAATAATTCCAGGTTGGAAGACTATTGCAATAACCTAGAGATAAGTTCCCAGCCCTAGTTTCTTTAAAAAAAAAAAGTAATTAAAAACAATAATAATGGCATTATTCCTCTGGTCCAGCTGGTTATAAACAACTCTTGGTGCGTCTAAGAAAGTACCCAATCACTTGGGCCAGGGCCAGGATCTTTGCTAGCCTTTTAAATCTTCATCTCCACTTCCAATATAATTTCCAAAAATACCTTTGGGCCTCCTATAGGCCTCACCAACATTCTTAACAAATAAAAATGGTGGCTAGTTGCAGCCAGTGCTCTATTTGGAAAGTGTTTCTCCACCTGCCCAAAGAAAAGCCTGTGGTGAGCTACAGGAATTAGCAAGCCTGCTGGTGGGATGGAGCTGAGACCAAGTTCACCATCTTGCCTTCTAAGAAATGGGGGGTTTGTGCCTGGTTACAAGCTCTCTCCTTGACAGCCACTTTTTTGGAGTACCCACAACATGCTCTCCAAAGCCCAAATGTATCCTGAAGCAGAAAAAGTTGCCCCTTGCTACCATGAGAATGTGTTCAGCTTCACTCTTTTCTGGAACTGATAGCCTGAGCCTCAGCTACTACTATTTCAGATACTGATATGTAACATTTTTGCTCTCCACATGACTACTGTTTTTCTGCCTGAGCTTTAATACTCTCCATTGTCAATTGCACACTGACACCAGTTCCCAGTGCCACCCACCCAGCCCAGTCTTCACCATCTGCTTCACAGAGCAGCACCTGCCTTCCTTTGCATTTTCATAGCAATTGAAAATCTTATTTAGCAAATGAAGCTGTATCCCAGAACAGCATATAATTAAAAATAGTCTGTGGTGGAACCTTCCTCACTGCTGCACAGATGAAATAAGGGAGAAGGAGATAAAAAGATTACAGACGGGCAGCCTGTGAATAGTTACAGCATGAGGCCTGGCAACAGTCACAGCCCCAGATGGAGAAGGGGCAATAAAACAGCAGAGAAGGGAAAGTTAAAAGTGTTCTCTGATGCCACACCGTTTAGCAGAAAACACCATTCACACATTTTGTGTAACTTTTAAGACCATTCCCTGTTTTTTGCAGTTTCTTTAAATCAGTCTTCTGGGAAGCAGTACTTTAAATACTTTCAACTAACCTACTGTTAGCTTTTATAGGTATTTGTTATCAATAAATAAATTTGACATGTAGATGTTAAGAGATGAGTGGAATAAAGAATTAAAGGTTTCTATATTAACTAGACAATGGGAGAGTGTCTTAACTTCTATAGCAAGAGTGTCAATGGACCTTAAACTATGACTTATGCAACAAAAATAATATTTAGAATTTATTGGACTCCATTACATTTGTGTAGAAAAGGACTGTCTAGGGCAGCATTTTGTTGGAAATGTAACAAGGATAATGCTTCTTTAAAACATGTTTTTACAATGTCCTATACTAAGTTTTGGGAGAAAGTAGTGGACAATATAAATGTGACTGTGTGACAAAAGCTAAAACTTTCAGAGGACAATATTCTCTTGAATTACATACCTAGTACATGGAATTTGACAACTGGACAATGTAAATGGATTCTCCATGCCCTTACTATGGCTAAAAGACTGATATTGTAACACTGGAAAGATAAATGTATGCTCCCATTCACTCAATAGATTGAAAACCTGATTATACTTGCCACTTATGAGCAGATTGCCTGTAGACGTAGATTTTGTATGGAGAAGTATACTGAAATATGGGACTCATTTATACAAAATACAGAAAATTAGGAAAAAGCACAATAGTTATATAATTGTATTATATATATCTGTGCGTGTATATATATGCATACTATTTGCACTAGATAAGTATAGAATTGTAACTGTTTATTATTGTCATGACATATTGTACTTCATATATTTTTATTTTTATTTTTTTATTGTAATTGTTCCATTTATTTTTAAGCACTTGTTATGTAATTGTTTTTTATTTTGATAATATATGTATCTTTGTGTTTTTTTCTTTTTGCTTTTCTTTATTATTATAAGATAAAGGAAAACAAACACACACTTTCAACTAGTCCCCCGCCACCACTTTCCCATCTACAACTAATGCAGTTGCCTTGAGTCTTATGAAATGATAACTCAATGGAAGCTAGTATTATCTATTATTTTTAAGATAGCCTTCTCAACCTGGTGACCTCCAGAAGTGTTGGTTTACAGCTCCAGTCACCAATGCTGGTTGTTGATGACAGGTGTTTTGGTCTTACCTGGAAGTCATGAGGTTGAGGAAAACCTAACTTAAGTTGCTATAGGGTCCTTTTTGTTATACCAGCCTCTTATAGCTGTCTGTCTGGAATGTCTTTTCTCTGGACACCCATCATTCTGTTTTGATAGAACTACCATACTGGGGCTTCAAAACTCCTTGTGACCTCTACAAGGCAGCAAAGAGTTTTCTGTATCTCCTTTGAAGATTAGGCATCTAGGGATCATCTTGATTTTGGTATGTCGAGGATACTTCACAATCCCTGCAGCCAGGGCCAGGATATCTATGCTAGTCTTTATAATATCTGCAAAAAATTCAGTTGTGCAGTGTTTTATGCCCATCCCTTAGGAAAGAAAGATCACTATGAAACAAATACACATAATGAAGGGAATATAAATCTACTAATCTCATAAAGGGAAAATTGGTTTTGTCTTATTTCTATGACTTCAGGATGGAAAAGGTCACAAGATATGTTAAACAATCATGGAATATTTTATAGCCTAAAACCCAGAGAAATGTGATCCTCCCATAGACTGCAATCATTTACATTATTATCAGAGACTAAATCTAATTGAAGTCAGGGGGACAGTGGATTTCACTAAACTTGTGCTGCTAATTTCTTTCCAGCTCACACTGTGTTGCACATACACTAAAGAGATCCTCAGTTCATCAGCTGAGCTGTCGCCTCAAACAAAAATATTCTTTAAAAAAGGGATTCATTACGTCTTGTATTACATTTTACTGCATGTAAAAAGGGATTAATTACAACTGAATCCTACATAGGGTAATCACAACATTGGTCAATCTGTGAATACTTTTATTTCTTGAAATGCAACTCTCCCCCCCCCCCCCCCCCACCTAATGCTGGTCTCTGCCTCCTTTGCTCACTAAGAATTGATCGACGTCCAGAACTTGCCAACTTTCAGCTGTAGAACACATTTTGAATGGAAGGAACATATTGTGAATGGCAGAAAACACAAGGAGGCAAGGGGCCTCCAAGCATATTCAGAATGCATTTTTATCGGGACTTACAATTCTGACCTCCCTCCCATCTTGAATTATGCAACAGCCTTTTTTGTAAAGGCAATGACTTCTGTGGAGGTTCGGCTTCTTTAATTCTAATATCTCCCACTACTGAATTCTTCATTTGGTGGGAAGAGAAGAGAAATGAGACATCCGCCCCAGAATGTCCCCCCCCCCCCCGCAAACAAAACCCGGCCGGAGAACCTTCTGCCCCTCAAGCCATGCAACAAGTACGAAACTGAACCTGGAGCAGCTTGTATCATTCGAGGGAGGGGCTCTGGCTTCCCCCAAGGAGGATAAAAGATCGCCTTTTCTTGGTAAACCATAAGAACACAAGGTGGTGGGAAGGGGGCGTGTCAAGGGAGGCAAGCAGGCAGGGAGCTCTCCGTATCCGGAGCGGGTGGCGGGCGGGAAGGGAGACTGAAGGACTCACCTGCGTCCGAGGCACCTGTGGGAAGAGATTGAGCGTCGTGGGCCGTTTCGGCCTGTAGGTATCCATGGTGACTGGCGGGGGTTCCTTGACGGGATCGGGCGCCGTCCCCTCTTCGGCGGGGGTCTCCCCAGTGGCGTCAATCAGGTCAAGCTGAAGCATCTCCGCCTGGAGCCGGCTCGTCTCCCCTCCGCCCACTCCCAAAACGCTGCTGGCCTGCAGATTCAGATGGCTCTGCCAGAATACAAGAGAGGGAGGGAGAGACAATGAATCATGAGACCGGGCTGTGGGAGAAGGCAGAAAAGGAGAGGTCAGAGAGTAACGCCGCGTTTCAGTGGCAGCAGCTGCATCTGCTCGGGGAGAGCAGCTGAACAGCGAAGGTAGCCGCGGCGGCGGCAGGAAAAGAAGTCCACTGCGTCGGTCCGGCGCAGCACAGAAGGAAGAAGCGAAGCTGCCCGTTTCCCAGCATGTCAGAGCGGCTTCTGGCAAGGCTACTTGGCATCGCAGACATCTGCTCGACTCCCCTGCTCCCTCGTTTATATTTGGCACCAATCCAAGAAAACCCAAGCCAAGTTGCTGAACCTGCGTCTAGAACGCAGGCCGAGGCATGCTTGTGGGAATGCTTCTTCAGCTCATCAGTCCCTCCAAAAAATACTAAATATAAAGGAGACTTCTTTTTGCTGTGTTGTGCTAGAGATGGGTGTATATGTATATATACATTTCTTTTGGAGCAATGGCAGTTTTAATCATTCCCCACTTGCACTTAACCATGGCACGTGTGTGCTTGAGCAACATCTCGCTTTTTTGGCATGACTTTATGATTTGCCATCAGCTTGGCCCCACCTTATGAGCGAGACTGGCTTAAGCTCTCTTTAGCTGCATCAAATAAAGTAGTATTTTCTCCCTTATTCTGTCCCCATGAACAATACCCTTGAGGTGTATAAACTCTGTTAAGCTTTATCACCCACTACCTTGGAGGTGATTGCAGTGTCCTGAAATGGAGGCAGGAGAGGCAGGATTGGGACTGGCAACAGGGCAGCACATTTCATGCTGGTATAGTTTTCAGCTGACTCAAGGAAGAGTGACTAGCACTAACTCAACAGTGGGAAAAGAATCATCCAACTTTCTTTATGTCAATACAGTAGGAATGAAAATAGGCTTTATATCTCCTCAGCTATGACCAAAAGATAACTGAAGGCACTATCAGTCACTAAGGAGCAGATGGCCATAGGTTTTAGATAATCATCATGGAGGAAACATAAAACTTGTTCTCATTCCTGTTGTTTTGACCCATCAATAGTTAGGCAACTTTAGAGACTCTAGAACCCCCCAATGGATATCATGCTATAGCATGATCCAGCCATTGTTGGGGTTGTAGGGCTCTTCTTCATAGTCACCTTCATGTGCCTTCAATGTCAGTATAATTGGCTGGGAATGAGATGGAGACTATGTTAGAGGACATATCTTTGACAGACAGTGGGGCACATTAGGGCTGCAGCAAGAAGTTATTTCTGGATGAGCCCATAAAGCCTGCCCCTATTACTGTTACATCAGCACACTGCTAGGAAGTCATTTCTTTCCCCACTTAGACCTAAATATGGTACAGACATGCTCTGGCAACAGGTCTCTCCCGTTAGCTCACCTTGACATTGCGCTCATCTTGTCCCCAGCCCATTAGTCAGACAGCCTTAAGTGACTATTAGCTGTATCACAGCTGAAAAGGAGTTTTTCCCCTTAAACTGGCAACATCCAAAGGCAGTTGCAAAGGATGCAAAATCTAATACATTTGGCCACCCATTTCAGCAGAGACAAAATCTACTGGTTGGTAGTGGGTGGGATCACAGTGGCACTTACTGGCCATTTCAGGCTGATGCAGGTATATTCCTTCTCTTCTGGTCAGCCTCACCTAACAACACTCTGTTGTTGTAAAGAAAAGTACAGGCCAGTGCTGTGCTGGTGGTCTATCAGAACTGTGCAACAGCACTAGAGTCCTCAGCCAGCAGTTTTGTAGGTGCTTTAACTGGCCCTTGGTGATCTACTGTAAGATTGAAATAGCCAGCAATGGAATGATGAGACCAACCCCTCAACAGCTGCTTCATGATCAAAGAAAGGAGGAATCTGAAAGCTGGCATTTCCTCCAGAAATGCCCCATTCATGCTGTGGTACCATCATTGGTAGATGTTTTCTCCACTCTTTAGTATCATGTAGAAGAGGGAAGACAGCAGCCAATCTACTTGTTTTGCTCATCATCAGCTGCACACACAAAATCAAAACAGACCAATAGAGGCCCCACAGGGATCAGCAACAGGGATATGTTTGTTATAGTTTTCTGCTGATTAAGGGACAGATAGATAGCATTTTGAGGGGGACGCGGTGGCGCAGCGGCTTAATGACGCTGAAAGTGCCGGCCAGAAATGGCTGAAAGCTTCAGCGGCCTCGCGTTAACAAGGTGAGCTCTTGTTTCTATACCCGCAGCTTCTGCCAACTCAGCAGATCGAAAACATACGTGAGTAGATAAATGAGCACTCTCACTCCGGTGGGAGGAAAAATGCTGGCAGTGGCTCAACAGAGAGACGGGACAAGTTGCCGGTAAAAAGCGCGAAACCGCACTCGTCCGAAAAAGGGGCGCGAAGCAACGGAAATCCCGCCTCCTGTGCTGCCAGCTGGGCTGACGCTCTAGGAATTAGGCTCTGGCAAAGTCTAATTCCGAAACTAGAAAGATGCAATTGCCTTGAAAACCGCTAGGGGGCGGTCACTGCAGGGTCAGTAATGACTGTTAAGCAGATAAAAAAAAAAAAGATAGCATTTTAATTCAGAAGTGGGGAAATGTCTTAAAAGATGCTGTAAGTTACTAGTTGGGAAGGCATCTATGTCCATCTATCATTTTGGCAATGTTCTCACAGCTAGAAACCTGGCACACAGATGGCAATATTTTTGGTACCAGACAAAAAGATTTTACTTGCTTATGTGTTTTAATCTGTTGTGTAAAAATGTAAGGATTTTATTGTTTTATACATGATCATGATAGGAAAAGTAGTATGCATTTTTTTCAAATGTAAATACATTTGAAATAGACTCCACTCCCACTTCATCCTAAGCCAATTCCAGTTCCCATGAACAAGCATTGTGCTGGTATACATTACTTGGCAGTAGGAATTATTAAGCAAACCACAGAAGCTCCTTCTGTAACTAGCTTAATGTGACTTATAAACCAGAAACTCTTATCTTGGTCCACAAATTCATGGTTCATATATCACACCAAACAAACCACAAAAGTAGCATCTAAGCCTATTGTAGAGGATGGAGATCATTCATGCTAAGTGTGACCTGAGTCAATTTGGTGTAGTGGTTAAGCTAGAAACTTGAAGATCATGAGTTCTAGTCACAGCTTAGGCACACAGCCAGCTGGGTGACCTTGGGCCAGTCACTCTCTTAGCCCTAGGAAGCAGACAATGGCAAACCACTTCTGAAATCTTGCCAAGAAAACTGCAGTGACTTGTCCAGGCAATTTCCAGGAGACAAAACTGATTCAAAGGCATAAAAAAAAAAGTGTGACCTGAGAATGTGATCCATTTACCTTATTATTAAAAATTAGACCATAGGCAAGGGGAGGTAACATTCCGTAATAAAGAAATGTCATACTGCACCAAAAGAAAGGACTGAATCCATGTATTGTCTTTAAAGATGATATAATTGCCTAGATCCAGGAGCAATCTTGCATTTAAGTAACCACATAATGTTCCATCAAGTTTTCTACTCCTCCCCCATGATGGCACGATTCAAAGAGCATTGTGTCTAATATCTATTCGCAGATTCTTTCAGTAAACATTGGGTGTGGTAAGCTCATAAACATGTAATGGAGGGAGATGTTAGGACAGGCTTACTTCTCCATATTCTTCACAGTAGCATTACTATTAATCTATGAGAGTTCTATATAGAAGAGTAAAGATTTAGAAGTACAAAAAATAGAGTAAGAAGCAAGAAATCATAAATACTCTTCCCATCCACTGTTCCCTGTAGCCTACAGTTAATCTACAAAGATCAATCAATCCCCTCCCCCATTTGCCTCTAGTATTGAAAGTGACTATAAAGAGAGTTTACAGGGTGACATAAACCATGGAAAAGGTATGTTGAGTCCCCTGTCATATGCTTACAAGCTTGAACTTTAAATTGTAATTCTGCAGCCTTCTTTACAAATAACTGGGACAAATCCATAGTTAAGGAGTAGCCCAAGACATTTTGTCATCTAAGGCAGAGTAGCAAAACGTATTTCCTAACCCCTGCAAAGTTAGTAACAATACAATAGCAATATAAGTGTAAAAATAGCAAAATATATCCTCTCATGGCACTCTAAATTTGCTGTTTGGGATGGCTGCCTCATTCTGCCCAATTAAAGACCATGGGATTAGTAGATGTGGTCAGAGATCTATCTGAAAAAAATGGGCAGGAAAGCCATAGTGAAGTAAATTGTTGTAGTGAATACTAAATACACAGGCTTATGACTAACATAGCTCATAAACAACAGCTGATTATATTCATCTAATGTAAAAACAGTCTAAATCTTCCATTTAGAATCTGACTAGTCTAAAAATGACAAGATGTCTATTTTATTTTACTTTGGTAACATTTTAAGGAGCACAGTGTTAGTAGTTATCCTGTGATTTGAAGACACTATGAACCCAAAGCATGGAAAGATGCACACAAAATGTGAAATCTGTATATGAGACTGAGACATACGCTATAGGGAGATATATTGTCTGATGTCTGTCTAACTGGATATAAACTTACTGGCAAGCTATCAGCTATCAACAAATTCAAGGAATATATGTATTAGTGTGCTACAGTAACCCCCCCCCCCCAAAAAAAAGGTTTAGAATTTTAAAGGGCACTAGACAACCTGTGACCTGTTGGGTCATCGTTTCAGAGGTATTTCCTTACCTAAACATAGAAACAGAAAGACCAAGGGCAAAAAAGCAGTGGGAGTGTGAGCGACTTACAACTTTCTGCCAGCTTCCCCACTGACTTTGCTTGTGGGAAGCTGGCAGGGAGCGTCAGAAACCAACCTTCCAACCTTCCTTCCTTCCTTCCTTCCTTCCTTCCTTCCTTCCTTCCTTCCTTCCTTCCTTCCTTCCTTCCTCCCTCCCTCCCTCCCTCCCTCCCTCCCTCCTTTCCACATGTAACGTAGGTTTCTGCCATTTGCCCTCCCCTCATGATCCTCAGGAGAGCCCCTGTGAAGCCTCCTCCGCCTCCTCCTCAACTGACCTGCAGAACTGCCTGCCTGTTTGCTGGGGGGAGGTGGAACAAAGGAAGCCATAGACTGTGAGCAAAACTGCACCCCCACTCCCCATTCTGGCATGTCCCCAAGGGCCCCCTCCCTCGAGGGAGGAAGAGGGTTCACCCATCCACCACCAGCACCCCCCAACCAGCCCTACGTCACCAGCAGGCATTCAAGTCACTCCCTCGTCCTTCCCTCAACACCCACTGCCATTAAGAGATTTTAAATTTTGGCCTCAGTTCCAAAGCAACCAATCGCTGCTTGCCTGTCGGGCCTTGCTGCCAGTTGATTTGGCACAGGGGCTAGAGGGAGGCAGGAAAGAGATCGGGGATTCCTTCCTTCCTCCCTCCCCCCTCCCCCTGCCTCCCACCCACCGTCATTAAGAGATTTCAAATTCCTGCCTTGTTTCCAAAGCAGCCAATCACCACTCACTCATCAGGCCTTGCTGCCAGCTGACTGGGCGCAGGGGGCAGAGGGAAGTGGGAAAGAGGTCAGGGATATGCCCATGCCAATCACGTGACCTGGGCTGACCACAGCAGCACAGCAGTGCTGAATCAACCACAAATTTCCCAAATTTCAATCCCATAGGAGTCATGAGTCCTGGATTTTGGACACATTCTGTAATTAGCCCATTTGAGGTACCTCGGTTCAAAAATTGTTGCCCTATGATGCACCATTTCATCCAGTTGAAGGTTACAGACATGATAACCTTATCTATAGATAGATAATAATTAATAGATCAGAGATCACTTCACAAAGTTCCCAGCAGACGCACATATAGTAAAATATGCTGATGTGTAAAACATTGTCTAGTCACAACTCACCCCTTCATGGATCACTGCCTTGTCGTGGCAAAGGGGCTTGCATAACTCAGTGAAGCCATGAGCTATACCGTGCAGGGCCACCCAAGACAGACAGGTCATGACAGAGAGTTCTGACAAAATGTGGTCCGCTGGAGAAGGAAATGGCAACCCACTCCAGTATCCTTGCCAAGAAAACCCCATGGACAATGTCAAAAGGCTAAAAGATATGATGCTGGAAGATGAGCCCCTCAGGTCGGAAGGTGTCCAATATGCTACTGGGGAAGAGCGGAGGGCAATTCCAAGTAGCTCCAGAAAGAGTGAAGTGGCTGGGCCAAAGCCGAAAGGACGTTCAGCTGTGGATGTATCTGGAAGCGAAAAGAAGGTCTGATGCTGTAAAGAACAATATTGTATAGGTACCTGGAATGTAAGATCTATGAACCAAGGCAAGCTGGATGTGGTCAAACATGAGATGACAAGATTGAACATCAACATCTTGGGAATCAGCGAATTGAAATGGACAGAAATGGGTGAATTTAATTCAGGTGACCATTATATTTACTACTGTGGGCAAGAAACCCTTAGAAGAAATGGAGTTGCACTCATAGTCAATAAGAGAGTGGGAAAGGCAGTAATGGGGTACAACCTCAAAAACGACAGAATGATCTCAGTGTGAATCCAAGGCAAACCATTCAACATCACGGTAATCCAAGTCTATGCCCCAACCACTGATGCCGAAGAAGCTGAAGTTGACCGGTTCTATGAAGACCTACAACACCTTCTAGAACTAGCACCAAAAAAAGATGTCCTTTTCATCATACGGGATTGGAGTGCTAAAGTAGGAAGTCAAGGAGTAATCGGAATAACAGGCAAGTTTGGCCTTGGAGTACAAAATGAAGCAGGGCAAAGGCTAATAGAGTTCTGTCAAGAGAACAAGCTAGTCATAGCAAACACTCTTTTCCAACAACACAAGAGACGACTCTACACATGGACATCACCAGATGGTCAATACCGAAACCAGATTGATTATATACTTTGCAGCCAAAGATGAAGAAGCTCTATACAGACAACAAAAACAAGACCAGGAGCTGAGTGTGGCTCAGATCATGAGCTTCTTACTGCAAAATTTAGGCTTAAATTGAAGAACTCAGGGAAAACCACTAGACCACTTGGGTATGACTTGGATCATATTCCTTGTGAGTACACAGTGAAGGTGATGAATAGATTTAGAGGATTAAATTTGGTAGACAGAGTGCCTGAAGAACTATGGACGGAGGTCTGTAACATTGTATAGGAGGCAGCAACTAAAACCATCCCAAAGAAAAAGAAATGCAAGAAAGCAAAATGGCTGTCTGATGAGGCTTTACAAATAGCTGTGGAAAGAAGGAATGTGAAAAGCAAGGGTGAAAGGGAAAGATATAAGCAACTGAATGCAGATTTCCAGAGAATAGCAAGGAGAGATAAGAAGGCCTTCTTAAATGAACAATGCAAAGAAATCAAGGAAAACAATAGAATGGGGAAGACTAGAGATCTCTTCAAGAAAATTGGAGATATCAAAGGAACGTTTAGTGCAAAGATGGGAATGATAAAGGACAAAAAAGGCAGGGACCTAACAGAAGCAGAAGAGATTAAGAAGAGGTGGCAAGAATACACAGAAGAACTATACAAGAAAGATCTTAATGTCCCTGATGTCCATGCTGGGGTGGTCACTGACCTTGAGCCAGACATCCTAGAGAGTGAAGTCAATTGGGCCTTAGGAAGCATTACTGACAACAAAGCTAGTGGAGATGACGGTATTCCAGCTGAGTTATTTAAAATACTAAAAGATGATGCTGTTAAAGTGCTGCACTCAATATGCCAGCAAGTTTGGAAAACGCAACAGTGGCCACGGGATTGGAAAAGGTCAGTTTAGGTTCCAATTCCAAAGAAGGGCAATGCCAAAGAATGCTCAAACTATCGCACAATTGCACTCATTTCATATGCTAGCAAGGTTATGCTCTAAATCCTACAAGCTAGGCTTCAGCAGTATGTGAACCGAGAACTACCGGATGTACAAGCTGGGTTTCGAAGAGGCAGAGGAACTAGAGATCAAATTGCCAACATTTGCTGGATCATGGAGAAAGCATGAGAGTTCCAGAAAAACATCTACTTTTGCTTCATTGACTATGCAAAAGCCTTAGATTGTGTGGATCACAACAAACTGTGGCAAATTCTTAAAGAGATGGGGGTACCAGACCACCTTACCTGTCTCCTGAGAAATCTGTATGCGGACCAAGGAGCAACAGTTAGAACCGGTCATGGAACAACCGATTGGTTCAAAATAGGGAAAGGAGTACAACAAGGTTGTATACTGTCACCCTGCTTATTTAACCTATATGCAGAGTACATCATGAGAAATGCCAGGCTGGAAGAATCACAAGCCGGAATTAAGATTGCAGGGAGAAACATCAACAACCTCAGATATGCAGATGATACCACCCTAATGGCAGAAAGTGAAGAACTAAAGAGCCTCTTGATGAGGGTGAAAGAAGAGAGTGCGAAAGCTGGCTTGAAACTCAACATTAAAAAAACTAAGATCATGGCATCTGGACTCATCAATTCCTGGCAAATAGAAGGGGTAGAAATGGAAGCAGTCACAGACTTTATTTATTTGGGCTCCAAGATCACCGCAGACGGAGACTGCAGCCATGAAATTAAAAAACGCTTGCTCCTTGGGAGGAAAGCTATGGCAAATCTAGATAGCATATTAAAAAGCAGAGACATCACCTTGGCGACAAAGATCCGCATAGTCAAAGCTATGGTTTTTCCAGTAGTAATGTATGGCTGTGAGAGCTGGACCATAAAGAAGGCTGAACGCTGAAGAATTGATGCCTTTGAACTGTGGTGCTGGAGAAGACTCTTAAGAGTCCCCTGGACTGCTAGGAGGTCAAACCAGTCAATCTTAAAGGAAATCAACCCTGACTGCTCATTGGAAGGATTGATAAATGAAGCTCAAACTCAGATACTTTGGTCACCTAATGCGAAGAGAGGACTCTTTGGAAAAGACCCTGATGCTGGGAAAGATTGAAGGCAAAAGGAGAAGAGGACGGCAGAGGATGAGATGGTTAGATAGCATCACTGAAGCAATGAGCATGAAACTGAGCAAACTCAGGGAGGCACTGAAGGACAGGAAGGCCTGGCGCGATGTGGTTCATGGGGTCACGAAGAGTCGGACACAACTTAACGACTGAACAACAAAAGCCACAACTCAAATGTCCTCCTATCCTCAGTAAGAGTTTAATCACACATCAAGCAGCTAAACAATCTAATACTACTTGCAGGGAAGGAGCAAGTACAGTACTGTACCAGCATATATAAATCAGATACTGACCTCTGCTGCCACCTACAGGTCATTGCCTACTCCTACATGAACAGCCTTAATTAGTAAAGCTGAAACAGTTTGAAAATGACAAATTGTCCATTAATACAGAATCCAATACTTGGCAAAATGAAATTGTAACCTCTAAGTATTCCGGAAGTGTAAATACAAAATGCTGAATGGTACTTTCAGAGAAATGCTATTTTTCTGAATGTTTTTCACTGTGAATTAGAAAGATTTTAGGTAGTAAGAGACAAAAACTAACCAGAAGTCCTAAAGCCACAGGGGTGGAAAGATAATAAATAATGTATTAAGCTTGTATGCTGCTTGACTCTCAACAACTCTGGGTGAATCCAAAAGGTATACTGAGTTGTACACTTTTTTGTAAAGCATTTTTGTAAAGGGATATTCCATGAAGGTTCCCTCTTAACACTTTTCAAATTGCAGAACACCATAAAAGGTTCTCAAAAAGCAAATCTTTCTAGATGATGCAAGCAGGCAAATTAAAAGAGAAATATGATCTGGAAGGAAATTCCTTCATGATATCTAACATGCTCATTAGTTATCAATGAAAGAACATTTGTTTACTGCCCAATGGTATCATATCTCTAAAAAAGACTTCACAGTCATTGATAGCACAGAGAAGAGCAAAAGAATTTCAGCCATCTGTACTAAACCCGATATTCCAAGTCTCATTTTTTTTATTGTTCCAGATACTTGAAACAACCAGCAGCTTTTAAAAGTGCATTTAGATTCAAACCCAAACCCTGGATTTTTGAATGCTCAAGATTCACTTGATCACCGTTAATGAGAAGTCATGAGCTTGAAATTATTATTATTGATGAGAATGTGTGCAGTTCACCAGCAAACACAGTAGATAGAAATGGATGAAACAGCCCATGTAGAATTTGAAGCTAGAAAGTGAAAGAAATCCAGGGGCTGTGGGTTCTATTGCTTGTATTCAGGAACCTTTGCTTCCAAAGGCCTGTTACCACCTTTTGTCCTGCTTGGATGTGATTATCTCAGGCACTGTGGAAAACAGGACAATCTCTATCCCTTTAGTCAATCAATCTGTTTTGTAAGACAAATGGGTCATTTCAGAATTAAAATTCATTTATGTACTTCAGTTTGCGGCATATTTTTATAACTTCTACTTCACCTCTTCCATGGCAGCAGTTGTTCCATTAGTTTAAACATTTCTTTAGCTCTATAGATACATTTATATGAAAGTCTGAGCTATTGGTTTTATAATGGGATTGTATCAGTAGAAAATGTAGTCTCTTCTCTATTCTATTTAACTCAGAGCTCCATCATTGATTCTTTGTTCTGTTTCCAAACCATATTCATTCATCCCGATGACACAGGCTACAACTTTAGCACTTTCATACACATGGCTAGTCAGCACTTGCCTTTGGGGATTTGAGATTTGGATCATCAAGCTGTTTTTTTCTACATGCAGCTGCATTTCTAAAATAATATGCAAGTTCATAGATAATATGCATAGTGCAGCAGAAAATTCCTATATACAGATATATAGAAATGTTAAAAACGGTGATGGGGGAAAACACA
Source organism: Liasis olivaceus (assembly GCA_030867105.1). Lineage (NCBI taxonomy): Eukaryota > Metazoa > Chordata > Lepidosauria > Squamata > Pythonidae > Liasis > Liasis olivaceus. The sequence continues at coordinate 71,148,333 of CM061349.1, forward strand.
AACTATCTATATACTACTAAAGCTCTCGTGTCTGATTGTTTGTGATGTTCAATTGGGTGAAACAGTGCATCATAGGGCAACAATTTTTCAACCAAGGTACCTAAAATGGGCTAACTTACAGAATGCATCCAAAATCTGGGACCCATTACTCCCATGGGATTGAAATTTGTGAAAGTTGTTGCTGCTTCAGTGCCACCACCGCACTGCTGTGGTCAGCCATGGTCACATGATCCTCCTTTCCAATGCTCCCTGACAGCTTCCCACAAGTCAATGGGCAAGCTGGCAGGAAGTCTAAACTCAGTTCTGGGAGGGTGCATGGTGGGGGTCGGGGAGACTTGGGAGGGAGGGAAGAAGGAAGGAAAAAAGGGAGGGAGGGAGGGAGGGAGGGAGAGAGGAGCAGGGAGGGAGGAAGGAACAGGGAGGGAGGGAGGGAAGATTTCTGACGCTCCCTGCCAGCTTCCCATAAGGAAAGTCAATGGGGAAGCTGGTAGGAAGTTGGAAGTTGCTTCTGTTCCCACTACTTTTTTGCCCACCCATGGTCATTCTGTTTCTCTGTTTAGTTAAGGAAATATCTCCGAAATGATGAGCCAACGGGTGATGGGTTGTCTAGTAATAATTTTAAAACTGATCCACCTTTATTTTGTAAGTGCTTCCCTAATAACTGATTTCTGTAACAATAAAGATTTAAAGAGTTTAATATAATGAAATAAAAAGTATTAATATTAATTCAGCACATCATCTTCACCAGTTATCTACCTTACTTCAGTAGAAGCATTCAATGGATGAATGTTCAGATCCTGAACAATCTTACCATAATGCTCCCTTGCCTAGATTTTCAGGTGTCGGACTTCAACTTCCATAATTTCCTCTACTGTCTAGGTGGTTATGAAAGAAATCCAATTATCAGGGGCACCTGCAGGAGGTGGGGAGGTACTCAAAAGAGTCAGGATGGTGGCTGTGAGTGTAGCTGAAATCCCATCCCTTTTTTACATGCACATATGCACAACATATGTAAAAAAGGAGCAGGGCAAAGATCAGATGGTTGCAGCCCTCATCCTGAGTTTTTTTGACTCACACCACACACACACACACACACACCACAAATACCTGTGTCCAACACATTTGGCATGTGCTTGGCTGGGTGAGGCTGGAAGCTTTCTTTTTTTTTTTTTAATAATGCATGTTCATATTTTCACTAAAAATATTTCACAGCATTTGTTTTGCTGATGTTGGATTTAATAATTGTGGCCCTTGAAAGTTTGTTGCTTTAATTTCAGATTTTTATGTCATTTATGTAATTATAATCACTGATTTATTTACATATGTATTTATATGCCACTTACTCCATGGATGCCCAAATGCTCATTTAGTCAGAAATTAATTCCACTGTCTTCCACTGAGCTTACTCCATTCCTATGTATATCAACCCAGAAATAATTAATATTCAATTCAGCATGTCTTAAAGCAAAGGAAGTTTATTGAATAACAAGCATAGTGACAAAATTAAGTTTATACAGGCCAGCACACTTGAATTCTTTTTTTTTATGTTCTCTCTCCCCCAGATAGTAAACTTGCTGGATGAATTCTGACCCAACAAACAGCCTGATAAGGAATCAAAAGGACTGTGGCAGTATAAAGAATCATAGGTACTATATTATTTAGCTAGCCACTGTGGAAATAAAATAAACAGATACGGGTCTGATCCAATAGACTCACATTTATTTGACAAATCTTTTTTCTTTAATCATGAGTTAGAAGCTGGAATTTCATTAAAAAAAAAGTTGTGTCAACTGGGAAAAAGCCCTTTTCTACTCAAAATCCATACAGAGCACTACCTTTATCAAAATTAACCACAATCTCTCCAAAACATCTGGAGAAATCGAAAACTTGGACCCTGTTTGTGATATCTTGGCTGGTCCAATTACAGACATGTCAATATGGAGATATTTTTGTTGTTCTTTATATGCCTCTTGTTTGCTCTGAGTTGGACTCCAGCTGAGCAGAGAAGTTGACTAAGGCATAGTCTTACAAGTTTGACCTGTTTGACCTGTTAGTTGCAAGGAAGCGGACATGGTCCTCAGAGCTGTGGGTATAATCAACTGTATTTTAGACCCCTGCCCCTCTTGGTTGGCCAAGGCCTCCAGGGAGGGGGCATGTGGGTGGATCCATGTGGTGGTAAATGCCTCTTTGAGAGGGGGTGGTTCCATCGGCTCTGAAAGAGGTGATGGTGCACCCCCTGCTCAAAAGATCATTGCTGGATCCAGCTGATCTGGACAATTTTTGTCCATTTTCAACTCTCTCTTTTTAGGAAAAGTTGTTGAGAATGTCATCAGCCTCCAGCTCCAGAGGGCCCTGGAGGAAGCGAATTACTGTATCTGGACACTTTCTAGGCATGGTTCAGACCAGAGTATAGTACTAAGACAGCTTTCATCATGCTTGTTGATGACCTATGGTGAGCTTGGGATGGGGGTGGTGCACACATCCTGGCTCTCCTTGATCTCTCAGCAGCCTTCAATACCATTGACCATGATATTCTTCCAGACTGGTTTAGGGAGTAGGGGCACTGTTTTATGGTGGTTCTCCTTCTCCCTTCAGGGCTGTTTCAAGTCATTTTTTGGGTGGGAGGGGAACAGTCAAACACTAGGCCCATTTTGTGGGGTACCTTAAGGCTCTACTGTCTTCCCCTTCCTTTTTAATATATATGTGAAACCGCTGGGTGATGTTATCTGTTGGCATGGGATGGAATATCATCAATACACTGATGATACCCAATTGTACATATCTATCCCTGACCATCCAAGTAAAGCTGTTGTAGTTCTGTCCTGGTATATGGAGGATGTGAGGGTCTGGATGGATAAGAACAGATTGCAGTTCAACCCTGCCAAAACTGAGTGGCTGTGGGTTTAGGTTCCCTGGATCAGGGAATTGGAGTGTTTCCATCTTTGGTTCTGGATGTAGTGGCATTGCCTCATTCATATTTGATATGCAATCTGGGGGTCCTTCTGGACTTACTGCTCTTGCTCAAAGAACAAGTGGCAGCAATGGCTAGGGAGGTCTTTGCACAACTACATCTTCTGCACCAGTTGCACCTGTCCCTGGACCTGGAGACCTTGCTTAGTCATTCACTCCTTAGTCACCTCCCAATTGGATTATCAACTCTGATTGCTCATTGGAAGGATTGATAATGAAGCTCAAGCTCAGATACTTTGGTCACCTAATGCGAAGAGGGGACTCTTTGGAAAAGACCCTGATGCTGGGAAAGATGGAAGGCAAAAGGAGAAGAGGACGGCAGAGGATGAGATGGCTAGATAGCATCACTGAAGCAATGAGCATGAAATTGAGCAAACTCAGGGAGGCAGTGAAAGATAGGAAGGCCTGGCGCAATATGGTTCATGGGGTCACGAAGAGTCGGACACAACTTAACGACTGAACAACAACAATGTGTTCTACATGAGGCTGCCCTTGAAGACCCATTGGAAGCTTCAATTGTTTCAGAATGCAGTGGCATGGGTAGTTATGGGCACAGCTTGTGGCGCCCATGTGACTCCACTACTCTGCAAACTGTCTTGGTTCCCAATAGGCTTCTGGGTGCAATTCAAGATGATTATCAACTTTAAAGCCCTACAAGGTATAAGGCCAGGTTACTTGTGGGACCACCTTCTCCCAAGAACATATGCCCACCCCCCCACACACTCTGGTAGGGAGGACATGCTCCAGGTTTCCTCATTTAAACACTACCATCTCATGGGACCTAGGAAACATGCCTTTTCAATGGTCTGTCTCTGTTCCCTGGATTGAATGTCTGATTTTATAAGCCATGGAATTGGCATTTTTGTTTCTAACTCTTAAAACAGAACACTGGAATAGTCTGCAGAACTGCAGATGCTGAGAAGGTTCAAATTTGTAATTAGACTGCTGGAATAATCAAGCAGCAATGGATTCTCAAATTTCTGAAACTATGAAACCTTTCCATCTTTTTAAACCCTTCTCCCCTACCTCCCTGTTCTTTCTTTTCATTATTATATGAAGAGTTCTGGAGCTTGCAGACCAGGCCGTACAGTACTTGGGATTTCATTTCCAAAAGGAACTTCAGAGTAAACAGGAATGAGGATATGACACCTAACTGCAACTCTTTAAAATACCTGGGTCTTTTCCCTGGGATTACATTATTTCCTTCCACAACAGCCATGTGATGCCAGGAAAGGGTGATCTGTTTTAAGATGTTGCATTTCTACACACTCCAAACCACCTTTTGGAAATCAAACTTGAAGCTTTGCACAGCCCTATGGCAGATTGTTTTTTGATCTGACTTGGTTTAAGACTGATTTGGATGACTAAAATGGCTATCTTTACATTCTTTTAAGAGTAGAAATGTCCTGTGTTTTTTGTCTACTTTGTGCTTCGACTTCATCCTGCATGGGAGTTCATTAATCCTAAATCATAATGATCCACAGCCATCCCTTATATATCACAATTTATACACTGACAATTTTAAGTCATCACTTTTTTTGCCAAATAGCTACTTTCCCTTATATCATTTACACCAGTATACTTTTATAAATTTCTAGCTTCCTGGAGTCATACATAAAGCAGGCACTGAGTTTGTATTATGTTATCAACTCACATTCTTGCTCCTTCACATAATATGTAGGAGTAAGAATAATTGCCTATGTGAAGCATATTTCCTGAACACTTAGCTTTGCCTAAGAACAAGAAATCTGGGAAATTGCCAACTGAACCTTTTTGATCAAGCATTTATTTTACAATATTTTTATACCATTCCAATACAGACTCTGGGTAGTTCACAACACAGAACCTGAATTCCCTCTAACCCATACTAAAACAATGGTTAGATGGTTATTTAACAACTACTCGGTATGGGCCAGAATCGGTTTTATGGCCTTCTGAAACAAGAGTAGGGTAGGAGCCATGTATATCTCTGGGAGCAATGTATTCCACAGTGTGAAAGCTAGAAGCAAGACCTATGAGCCTTCATGGGGTGAAAATGACAAAATCATTGGCTTCTATAGATACACTAGACAACCCATGACCCATTGGGTCATCGTTTCAGAGATATTTCCTTACCTAAACAGAGAAAAAGAATAACCAAGGGCAAAAAAGCAGTGGGAGTGGGAGTGATTTGCAACTTGCTGTTGGCTTCCCCATTGACTTTACTTGTGGGAAGCTGGCAGGGAACGTCAGAAATCTTCCTTCCTTCCCTCCTTCCCTCCTTCCCTCCCCCACATATAATATAGTGCCATTTGCCCTCCCCACGACTCTCAGGAGAGTCCCAGTGAAGCTGCTGCCGCCTCCTCCTCAGCTGACCAGCAGAACTGCCTGCCACTTTGCTGTGGGGAGGTGGAACAAAGGGAGCTATAGACTATGAGGAAAACTGCTCCCCATTCCAGTGGGTCCCCAAGGGTTCTCTCTGTCAAGGGAGAAAACAGGCTCACCCTTTGACCACTGGTGACCCCAGCCAGCCCTACCTCACCAGCAGGCATCCAAGTCACTCCCTCATCCTGCCCTCAACATCCACAGCTGTTGAGAGATTTCAAATTTCTGACTCATTTCCAAAGCAGCCAATCACCACTCACCCATCGGGCCTTGCCACCAGCTGATTGGGCGCAGGGGACAGAGGGAGGCGGGAAAGAGGTTGGGGATACACCCATGACAATCACATGAACTGGGCTCACTACAGTGGCACAGCAGCGGCCACAAATTTCAATCCCATAGGAGTCATGGGTCCAGGATTTTGGATGCATTCTGTACGTTAGCCCACTTGAGGTACTTTGGTTCAAAATTTGTTGCCCTATGACACACCATTTCACCCACTTGAAGGTTACAGACCTGAGAGTTTGAATAGTATATAGATTGGAGCAAACCCATTCTAGATGTTCAGACTTGTGTGCCAAATCATGTTTGGTAGGGCGGCCCCATATTGATTTCTTTTCCCCCAACTTAATTGGCCAGGAATTCAGCATTACTGATTTGTGGGCTAAATTAACCCAATTTATTTCTATATTTGATAAGCTTTCCTGCAAGAACAAGTAGGGACACCACATTGTAAGATATAATTATTTTGCCTATCACTACAAACCTTAGATTCCTGCTGATATCTCAGTTTATATGAATGTTTTAGACCAGAATTCAGACAATGAAATGTACTATTAGTACATATGAAGTGTTAGTAGGCTCCTACTCACTCACCTGAGAAGAATATAACTGAGTCTCATGTCAACCTCCCACAGTGAGAAGGTACTATTTTCTTACTTTGGGATTACATAAATAGATTTAAAATTGTGATTCATTTGTTTTTACAGTGCAACGCTTTCCATGTTTCCTTAGCTGTACCAGTTTCCATATATTTTTACCCCTCCCCCCAAAAAATATATTTTATTGTAACTGGCCAGAAATACACTCCTTTCCTTAATTATTCTTCAGGGAGCATGAAGGGATCCAAATTCAGATGCATGCTATAGCTTCCAGTTACCTGGGAACAGAAGGAAGCCTATGATGAACATCTGGAAAATTTCAAGTATTAGAAGAAAGATCCCTTGATCCCTAATAGCAAAAATAATTTTGTTCATCAACAATTGGGACATATGGAACCAGATTAGCTGCAGAAATTACAGTTGTTCAAGCTGGCTTGCTATTTGGGCTAACAGCTTCGTAAAACATTTGTTTTCCAATAGTGTATTTTATCCTATACTACAACTGAACTGTTTTGTCTCTAGTCTTTTTCATTATCTCTGACATATGTACAGACAGACAGTATACCTGGGTGCTCTTTGCAATGAACAAATGCCAGTTCTAATATTATAGGGCATGTATTGTTCAATTAAAAAAAAAAATCGACAGTCCTACATTTCAATGCAGAAGATACTTCTCCTTTGCACTTTTACTATTCTGAAGACTTTTATCAAAAAGAAAAATACCCTTGTTAATTCCAGACATCAATGAATAGCATTGTCTAGTTGAGAGGTTTTCAAATTTTTTAGTCTGTGGAATCTCTTGATTAAAATAAACATTTCCCAGAACTGTTGATCAAGAGGCAAAGCTCCAGTGGTAGAAAACTGATTGTGTTCAAATTAACTTTTTTTTTTTGCCTTTTTTGTCTCTCACATAACCCCATCAACTTCTCAAGTTGAAAAAGCTTGGTCTATTTGTCTGGAGTCCTCCTAAGAACCTTGCATTTTAAAAATTAATGGCATTTACCTGACAACTTATAACCTGCTTTACAATGTCACTGTGCACCTTCTACTTGAAAAAGAATTAGTGTGGGTTTAATTAACTCCTCAGAGAGGAGTGGATCTTACCATACTAAAATGTTGCTTTACTAATAAAACAGCTGGTAAGGGACAGCTTGAAATGGTTCTTTGCCTCCTTAGCCCCACAACAGGTGAGCAACATTTGTGCTCCTGCAGGCCACATCTGATGACTGTTCAGAGGGACAGACATACATGCATAAATCATCTCTCAATGTAATGGCTTAAGACTGCCATTAGCAGTGAGGAAACAGCAATCTATGTCATGATGCTCAACTAAAGACTGATTAACTGGTGGTGAGGGACAAATAGCCAGAACTCCACAGTCTGCAGTAATAGGGGGCAAGACTCTAGCTCTCCCTTCACAGTTGCCAGAAGAATCTAAAGAACTTGCCTTCCTTTTAAAAAGCTTTGAGGCAATAAGAGAAAGTGTCTAATAATTGGGGATCTGTTGCACTGTCCACTCCACTTATCCAGTGCTGCAGAAACAAACAGGTTTTCCTTTTATTCTGCTGAAGATAAAAGTAGGTGAATAGACCAGTAGAACAGCAGGGCATAGGATTTCATTTTCTCTTGTTACTCTGCAGCTTAAAGGGGCCAGCATAAATAATCCTAGATTAATTCTAAGAGTAGCACAACTATTTCTTCTGCCCAAGTAAATGTTATGTACTATAGAGGTATCTCAAAGATTTGCACTCCAATCACATAATTATAAGGAGTTAAAATATCCAATAAGTTTCTTGTAATTTTCTGCAAATAAGATGCCTTATTGGTGTTTCAGTTTTGAATAACCTCAAAATTTTACAAAGTTATTTGTAACCAGTTTTTATTGTACAGTACAGATTCTATACTTAATGAATACAGACTCTTTGTATCTTTTTTTTCTCCCCAGCCCTCACATACTGTATTATGCGATGCCCTTCAGAGGAAATTCTTCTTCCTTTACAAGAAAAGGCATTAATTCAATGTTAACTTTTTTCTTTTATATCATAAGGATTTTTGTGTGTGCACATAGTTCTTTTTCATCTTTTTTAAAGCACAATTTTAGTACATTTTTGCAACTTTGGTGATCATTCAATATATTTCTGTTTGGTGTTTAGGTACTCTCTGTCAAAGGGTATTATCACTGAAGTTGCTTTTTAAATTACTTTTCATCTCTTCTAGATAGTATGACTTTATTCTTCGTGTGCCTTTTTATGCTTGGTCTCAAAACAATACAACTTTTTCATGACCACTATGTTCCTAACAGTGAGATCCAGACTTGTTAATTGGAAGTTCACCATTTTTTTCTCCTGTGGCCTGAAATGTTCATTGTATCATTTGTAAAAAATACACACTTTGGCAACAGAAGAACTCTGAAGCTTTTACTTACTTCTTCAAGTTTTTTTTAACAAAACATTAAGACTGGGGTTCTTTTTGACAAAGGTACCAGAAAATTCACACATTTTCCTCTTTTCTAACTCCTTTACTACAGGTCACATTCGTATTTTGAAATCTGAATGCTCTGGTACAGCAAGGCCAATTAGATTGGGTGCAATCCTAAAATGAAAACTGCTTTTGAGTTCCCTAGAATATATTGTTCCTTCTTTGTAAGGGCTTGATAGAATGGTAATGTATAAGTGCCTTACTTGATTGCGCTTTGGTTTACATGAAAACATTTTTTCAATGCCATTAAGAGCTCTTTTTCAAGGTATGTTAATACGTGCATTTCTCTAGTTCAAGTCAGCAGAAGAATAAGCCAGTATAATTTGCTCTATCCTGACAGCTAAAATCTAATCTGCCTAAACAACGAGGCTTGCAGGTGATTTTGTATGGTTTTACTTAAGGACAATATACAGTTAGTCCTCGACTTACTACCACAATTGGGACCAGAACTTCTGTCACTAATGGATGCGGTTGTTAAGTGAGTTGTCTGCGATTTTACAACCTTTTTTGCTGCAATCATTAGGCAAATCACATGGCAACTGGCATGTATTTACAACAGTTGCAGCATCCTGGGGTCATGTTAAGCAAATCTGGCTTCCCCCATTAACTTTGCTTATTGGAAGCCCCCTGGGAAGGTCACAAACAGCAATCACATGACCCCAGGATGCTGCAACTGTTGTAAATACATGCCAGTTGCCAAGTGCCCAAATTTTGATCACGTGACTGTGGGGATGCTGCGATGGTCATAAGTGTGAGTACCAGTTGTAAGTCACTTTTTTCAGTGCCATTGTAACTTTGAACAGTCACTAAATGAATGATTGTAAGTCAAGGACTATCTGTAAAGGCAGTGATTGGTAGATCTGTCCAGCTTCAGTTTCCTTCCCACCCAGGATCACCAGTTAGCTAGAAAAATAATAACATCAGATAGATGATGTTAGGGAGAAGTCTTTTAAATAAAAGGTTTTGGCTGTTAATCTGTCTTGAATCCTTGCAGGTCTAGTGTTGGAAATTAGCCATGGGCAATAGTCACCACCCTGATATTCTCTGGGAATATGAAGCATAGGTATGAAAGATGCAAGACACACATCCTAAGTATTAGTCTGAAAGAAAGGAACCATAATTATTATGTATATCCTAAGTATTAGTCTGAAAGAAAGGAACCATATTATCAGTTGTGTTGACACTGCTACCTTGAGAACCCACAGCTAACAAACCATACTGAGGACAGTTAAGACATAATATGGCTTGGAGCAATAGGTGAACCCAGCCAACTGTAGTTTATCCCTGTTAAACCGTAATTTAGCTCAATGTATGCCCTAAACTAAAGGTGTTTTCAACTTGAGAAAAATTAAGATTAATGTTAGGTACTTAAGGATACTACTGATCTTAGTTTGTTAAGCAAAAACCTCTCTTCCTCCTTCCTTCATATAAGAAATCCTTAGTTTAAATCCTGGTTGAAAACAATTATGACTTAATATTATGCATGTAGTAGGCATAGTGGCTTTGGACCTGGCAGAGGACAATTTCTCTGAGGATGAAAACTGTATCACACAGATTAAGGCTACCTCCTCCATCTGCAGCTGGGAACCAGTCCCAGTCTAGAGCCCTCGTGACTGAAGTTTTACTTAACAAAACACAAGCATAGTACCTGCATTTGCTTCATGCATGAATTCTTCCAGATGCAGCCAAGGCAGAGTGTACTGCAGTAATAGTGCCTCAGGGTGACACAGGCCTCAACTGCAGCATAAGGAGCAGCACAGAGATACAAGCAAGCATATTCAGACTTCAGTTTCATCCTAAGTAACTAAGTGCAGCCTTCCCAGCCTAGTATCCACAAGATGTGTTGGATTTCAACGCCTATCATTCCCAATCAGCATGACCAAGGACACCAGGTAGAGGGAGGCTGATCTACTGATACTCAGACCTTTTAAAAAATGAAATGAAAAATGAGTGACTTTTCTTACACAGGAAGGGTATTGATACAATTTTCTCCTGGGATTGGAACAATTTACTTCCTTCTTATCCAGGCTTCAGATTTGAGAAAGGACAGGATTGTCAGTTTAGGCCGATACATCCCCAGTTATATGACCAAGAATAAATAGGGTAACATTGATGTTCTTACCCGTAAAGCCAAATTGTCCTTACAGTGTAGGCTGATTCCACACTCATCAGTAATTTCAGAAAGATCTTCATCCTCAAACTCTTCTAGACTGATGTCATGGGTGAGCCTAGACAAGGCAAAGACCATGCAGTTATCCATGAGAGAAAACAAGCAAATAAAAACTTACAAACTGTTGCTTGGGCTAATGTGTAACCTGGAATCATAAGAGGATCAGAATGCTCTGTATAGAGCTTTATTAACAATAATCTGAAAGGATGGGCAGCATTCAAATGTTTTAAATACTGTAAACTATTAAGTAGGGACTCTAGACATATTTCTCCTACTACAATTAGGTTAACAATCTTCCTGCAAATTGTTCTTTGTGAGTCTTTAACTTTCCTCATTATTCAGGATCGAGAGGTTGGGCCCACAACTTGAATCAGGAAAAAAACACTTCTTCAAAACCGTTTTGCATATGCGTGCTTCCAAGTCATGTGTGCAAAGAAGAAATTTGCACATGGAATGTGCACATTTAGGAATTGGGATGAGAAAGTTTTAAGTATTAAATTTATCTGCAGCTGGTAGAAGTTTGATTCACAGAGAAGCTGTATTAACACGATTCTCTGAAGCTACTTCCACACTATCATTTGTTCACACACGAATTCTCAGAAGCAGTTTGAAGAACAGAAATGCTAAAAACAAAGGGTGAAAATCATTACTGGAGCTGCCACAGGACCTCCAGCAACAAAAATGCCCTCATCCCCACGTCATACTGAAGAGAAATAAAATAATCCTTACTTCATATTGAGTTCATCTATCTGGTCTACAAAAACTCTGAGTTTCCGGGTTGTGTGTGTGTGTTTGAACAGCCATCAAGCTGCTTTTCTCCTTGAAAAACCTGCTAATGCAGTTGCATTTGGAACCAGGAGGAGGGGTGAGACAAGAATCTCTGCAACAAAGGGAACAGCTTACCCACAGAGCCTCATACTCTTAAAAAGCAAAGTTGCCTTGCAGTGGTATCAAGTGCACCACAGCTGAGCCAGAAATAAATTGGCTCAGCTACTGAAACACTCAGGAACGACTTCATGAGATCAAAGGGGCATGGAGACCCTTCTGGGTGGTCAAAATGCTGTCTGTAAAAATACCTCTCTTACATCAAAACCAGATCTGTACTTGAGACCTTTTAAGAAGCAGCAAGGGCAGTTGTTTCCCAAAATGCAACTGCTGTACAGTACTTATCTGCCCAATTTATAACATATGCACAAGATGCACATTTTGCAAGTACAAAAGAAGCAGGATGTGCTAAAAAGGCCATTGGGTTTTGGGATCCATGGCACTATAGATGCATGTTCTGGTTGTTGCTGTATATCTTCATTGTTTAGTCCAGTTTTCTCTCAGTCAGGGTTGATAGGATCAAAACATAGTTTCTTCATTCCTACATACAGTATTTGATTTCAGTGTTTCTGAAAGTAAACAATCCTTTCCTGACCAGCAATCCCTTGCACAAAGCAGGGATGCTGTCATCCTCCTGTCCTCCCTGTGACGAACTGCTTCAGTCCATTTCACAAGCCCATTTAAGCAGACATTAATCAGTTTCAGATCTGTCTAATCAGTTTCACACTATAGAAAATGCTCTGCATTCATTTTTTCTCCTTTAGATCTATTATGTACACCTCCCTCAGCAGTAACTATCAGAGGAAATTGATACTACTGCAATGTACAAGAACACTGTACTCAGTAGTGCAGGGCAGGGTTTTTCAAACAAGGTTCTATGGAACTAGCATTTGGCAAGAAGTTGATATACATGAAAGGCACACATGCACGCGCATACACATAATGTAGCCAGTTTTCTATCACTAAAGCTTATAGAGCTTAGCCTATTGATGAGGGTTTGGGGGGTTTTTTGTTTTGTTTTTTAAACTAACAGGTTCCACAACCTGAAAAAGTTTGAAAACACTTGGTGTAAGGAAGCTACAATTGCCCAAAAGAATAGCCACAGAAGCAATCAAGGGACAGAACCAAATGTGTGAGGGGAAGTAACTGTAGAAGACAGATGGGGGTGTACATTTTGTGTTTTTATGAGTGAAGGTCCATGTAGGTCTGCTCCATATTGATCTAGTGCCTAAAAGAAAATACTGTTTAAAATTGTGCAGCTATTCTCTGTCTTAACCTACCCCTGCCTCTGACTGAGCAAGCTGCAGCGCACCAGATGCTACTGAACTACAAGGTTTATAATCTGTGACTTCAAGCCATATTAGCATTCTATTGCCAGACTTCAGAAATACCTGGAATGCTACAGCTTTCCCACCACTGCTGCACTGCACTTCTATGAATAGAGAGATATAGCGCAATGTCGGCAAAATTATATCTTTCAGACAAACCTGAACTTGAATTAATGTATTTAAGGTGAATCTATACATTTATTGCCAATAAAGAGAAGAGACAAGTAAATCAAAGAGCTTTTAAATTGTCAAACAGCAGTTGCTCCTGGTTCTATGCTGGTTTTATTTTAAACAAATTCCCCCATTTAATTCTCAGAAATGAAGCTAATATTTTCTTTAAAATCAGGAAAAGAGAGTTCATATATATTAGCAAAGCATGATTTAGTATTATAAGACTGAACTTCTGTGAGTTTTGGGCACACACGTTCCCCTCACCTAAGGTGAGAGAGATCACTAGTTTCCATTTCAGGTTATCAACAGCACAGTATGGCATTCAAACCAGACAAGAGGGGGTTAAACTTATCTATAATTGTTGAAAAAAGCCAAGTTCAGAAATAAGACTGAATCTAGCATATCCACAGATTTCTTGGGATTGGATGAAACAGAAACTGAGTTTAATCTATAATACAAGCAAAAGCTTCTAAACATCACATTAAGGCCAAATGCGCACGTGTGTGTGTGTGTGTGTGTGGGGGGGGGTTAAGGTGCCTTAAAACCTAACAGGCTCATTCTTATGAGAAACTGTAGCTCAGTGCAAATTTGTACAATCTGAAGTCCTTAACATGTGACTATAAATCCCATAATTCCTAGCCTGCACAAGTAGGCAGGTTGGGGATGGTTTAGCATCATATTTTCTCTACTTCTCTACTATTACTCGTGTAATAAAAATTTTCTAATATATATATATATATATATTTTCTCTACTTCCATATTTAAAATAATTATTTTATAAATATTGTACAAAATAATGTAAAACACATCTTGACCAGTATTTGTAATGAAAATAGATCAAGACAAAAATCAGAGCAGGTGGCAGCTATGGCCAAAAAGGCCTTTGCCAGCTCCATCTTGCTTGCCAGTTGCACCTGTTCCTGAATCAGGAGGCCCTTCTATCACTTACACTCTAGTCACCTCACGGCATGCTATACTGAATCTGCTAGCTGATGGGACCTGTAGTCCTACATATCAGAAAGCAGCAGATTGAGCTAAGCACATTATATTGTACCACAGGGATGTCCACAGAGGGAGGCAAAAGGTGGCAAATGACATGTGAGTTATGACATCATTTTACAACTGACACAATTTATGTATTTGCATCAGACATTATAATGTGACTGATGCAAATTATATAACTGGGTCATCTACACAATGAAGCATGACACGTTGTCATTTTGATATTATCCTGGCTTGTATTACTTTGAGTCAGTGCAACATCTATAAAAGCTTGAAATGCCAAACTTTCTTATTGTATAAATTCACCGATAAACAGTCCACGAAACACAAACCTACAGCAATGCAAAATGAGATTCAAAAGCCATTGCCTTGCTTTTCATCACTGAATAAACTATAACCTGATTTGATATCTGAAATGAAGCAGGTTTATTGTTGCTTGGCCTCACAAATTCTCATCCTCTGGTTCAAACAGTATACTGGAAACATTCTGGTTCTCCCCACCCAACACAAGATGCGAGCCTGAAATTTAATACAATAATCCTTGCTCCTATTAAATGCTTGTTAAAATAAAGAATGATGAATTGAAAATTATTTGCCATAGTGAAAAGGGATGATGGGCGTTGAATTCCAATTAATCTAGATCAAACAAGACTGAACATGCTCAGACAGGGATTTAGCAGACAAGTAACATGTTGGTGAGGTTCTAATGGCAAACCTTGAGATGGAAAGAAAAATCAAAAGAGTGCTAGGGCTTCCTTATCTGATCACCTTCTAAAGAGAGTCAGGACTTCCCTCCAACACCTCTTTCTTGACTGTGGCTTTTAGAATAGCTGAAAGAACAAGATGCAGTTGTCTTTAAATGTCCTTTATCCTTTTAGATTAAAAATGTCACATATTTCAAACAGCATTTTGAAAAGCTGTATCTGGCCTTATCATTTCTGGGAAGTCCGACTCGGCCCATATGGATATCAGAGATAATGAATTTAGTTTGTATCCCAAACAACATCTTACTAAAAGAGACTCAACTAGCACTTTTCATACTCTGTTGTAAAACCCGCTGTGGCCTTGAGAGGAGCAGTAGGAAGAGCAACATTGCAGAATGATTGTCTTCCCTGACACCTGACCAAAGCAAGGAAAGCAAACACAAGCAGGGAAGAAAGTTAGCAGAAATGCATTGCAAGAAAAACAGTCTCCCTTAAGTTTATGTTTGATCTCTGTTACTTCAAGGTAACAGGGATCTACCAACATTAAACAAAAAGGTCTTCTTAAAATTGCTTTTCTTATGTACCCTCTTCCTTCCTCCTTCCAGAGAAAAAAATGCTCCCTTCTAATGGCAAAATACAAAATTAAGAACTAGCAGTGCCATATCTGTGCATCTGCTCCTCAGTGGAGATAAGAAGGTATGCTGGTCATCCATTCATAGACTATATCTATATTTCATCAGTTACTTCCTAGGTTACACCCAAATGCTTTCTAAAGCCCTTCAATACTCTTGCTAAATCAGGGTGTAGAACAGTAGAAACATTGGGAAAGAATTTACCATGGGCAAGTTTTCATATACAGAAATGTATTATTGGATGAAGCAGAACCTAATGCACCAAGCAGCTTCCACAGTAGGCTCCAACTGAATCCTTTCCTCAGCACTTTTTTAATTGATGGGAGAGGGATTCTCTTTTGCCATCAAATTCCCTACACCATGAGTTATGCGTATGTAACCATTCCATAGTGAAGTTGCAATAAACCAATGTCTCTATATAACCAAAAAGAGAGAGAGTATTGCATATAACTTATTCATCTCAAGGGGTATACACAAACAGGAAAAAAGAAAGATAAGAAAATCTGAGGAGCAATGCAGAGTATATGCAATAACCTCCAAACATTAAGTGATCTGATCTTCTACAGACACAAGATTCAAGACATTTCTTCTGTTTATAGCCATGATTTTACAATAATGTTAATGAATGGGCAAACCAAGTTTCAAAAAGCCCACCACCTTCCAGAAAAGCTTTTCAAAGCCTAACGAACATTAATTATGGCAAAATTTTCAGACATAGGGTTACCACACATTCTCCCCATAACAGAAATAATGCAGAGGCCATTCTTTCAAGATGTCCCGTGTGTTCACCTCTGGGGTGCTAAGAGTTGCACTCAACAACATAAAAAACACTTAAAGGATCATTTGAGGTTGCTGAGATACTGCACCCCTGCAATTGATCATGACGTTTATCTATTTATGCCTTATCCGGCACAAGGCTCCTTCATGCATATCTTGCAATCCATCTTTGAGCATGGAGGAAGAACTAAATTGACAGTTAATCATTTTCATTTGGCAAATAAGGAATCCTTTTTGGAGCATAGCCATTCATGACCACAAGGGGACTAACAGGATCTTAAATGATCTGGTCTCCTTGCTCAATCCAGATAGCAGCATTTTAGTTTCTAACATTACGTACAAAGTTTGCAATCAAATCTGCACAATGCGAGCTGACAGCCAGTAATGAGATGTCTTGCTTACACGGAAGGACAGGATTCCAATGAAAACTACTGTACTGGGGTAAGTAAATAAATGTATATAAAGAAAGCCACACTACTTTTAAATGCCATACAGGTACATGAAATCTCTTGATTCCCCTTCCCACAGGCCCCTCCAACAGCCAGATGATTGCCTACCATTTCTCCCACTGATCCTCAATCCGGCTCTCCTCCTCTGTGCTCGACTGCATTTTAAGTTCAAGCTTCATTTAAGAGGAGCCCCGTCTTAGGGGGAAGATTAATAGGGCCTACTAAAGGGAAACCTCCTTCAGAAAGGAGAGATGGACAGGGTTGCCTCTGTGCTGTCTCTCCTGCCTGTCCCAGCTTAGAAGCAACTGCCGTTTGTGCTGCACTCTGCTCTTCACTGCACAGTCTAAGGGAGCTCATTAAAAATAAATGGAATCAGCTGTCTGGATGAAAAAAAGGCCCTCTGGGTTGAGATGGTGCCAAGCCCTGCCCTCTGCTTCCCTCAGGCAGCCAGACTCCCTCCCATCAGCTGCAGTCAAGGGAAAAAAGGGAATCAAGTTACCACATTAGCAGCAGGATGCTCTGCCCAATCATTCTGTCTCTGACCTTGGAATGACTCTGCCCCAACTGGGCTGCAAATGACCCAGTCCCCAAGTGCCATTGGATGATGTAGCCATTTCCAGTCTAATTCAGAGAAAGTATAATTAGAAATGTAAAAGAACCAGCAGAAGATACCAGGGGGCCTGTTCAGAGATCATCGTTTGTTTCGACTACATTGTCTTGCAAATATTCTTGAATAATTCACAGGACAGTTTGTAGTTCAGGAGAACAACAAATACTACTTTTAAAGGAAAATTGTGCATTTACCATCCCCAACCCAGATGGGAAACTAGCATGGTTGACTATGATTCCTATCAACCACAGGCAGTACAGGAGTTGGAGTAAAGTGCTTAAGTTAAATGCTTATCTCAGGTGCCCAAGAATTCTCCCAACAATATATTTCCAAATTCTCATCTTCTTGGCTAAAGGGCCCAACAACATTGCATTTTGCTGCCCATTATAGTCCCTCCTCACATGAAATGGCTGTTTCAGAAGCTATATAAAACTGTTTCCATCAACTCATTTAAAGACTACTCTAATCAATTCATCTAAAGGCTACTCTTCCTGGATGGCCCGCTCAATGGAGCAGCTGCCATTAAAGTACTATTTAAAGTGGCCTTCATGTGGCAGTTGTTTTACATCATGAAAACACATTTTTAAGTGGTTCTCAGTCTTTATTATTCCATATACCACTGCAATTTTCAACAGCAGTGAAACATTAGCAAAAGGAATACTGTACCGGAGGCAACTTGTGATGTGACTTAAGGGAAGTGCTGCAGAAAGAAATGCATTGGCCTTATATTTTTAAAAGGATTGCCCTGTGGGGGAAGGGAGTAGATAAATAAACTAATTCCATGGTGAGGGCCTGTTTATTTCTCTTGGGGAAAAGGAGGAAAAAGGGGAGTGGCAGGATGTCAATTTTGGATCACATGGAGATGCAGGATCAGAGCTACTGCAAAGCATTTGAACATACAGCTTACGTCTCAACTCTTCATATGCAAAGCAGCTCTCAGGTGCACTAAAACTAAGTGGATTGCTTAGAGATACATGTTGGGATAATTCCAAAACCCAGGTGAATATAAAGCTTTTATAAATGTTTACTCAGATGAGTTAGGTCAACACCAACAACTGTGTGTTCATTAAGAGATTCTTGCTGCGTTTAATTTAAATTGCAGAAGCCTTCTGGAGTTATACTATTAAAGAAGTATTCCAGAAGACATTTGCTGTCTGAAAAACTATAGAAGGGCACATGCCTCATTCATTTCAGTAGAATGTCTGACAATGCAACACTTAGAGGGTCATGCTATTAAGTATAGTCTTTTTGAACATACTTTTTTTTTTTTTATCTGCGCTCAGTCATTACTGACTCTGCAGTGACTGCTTGGACAAGTCCTTGCAGTTTTCAAGGCAAGGTGTTTCGGAAGTGGTTTGCCAGTGCCTCCTTCCTAGAGAAGAGCCCAGCTGGTGAGCGCAGGAGGCGGGGTTTCCGTTGCTTCGCGCCCTTTTCGGGCGAGCGCGGTTCCGCGCTTACCGGCAACTGCTCCCGACTCCTTTTGCAAGGTGCCGCCAGCATTTTTCCTCCCACCAGAGTGAGAGTACCCATTTATCTACTCACGTGAGTTTTCGAACTGTTGGGTTGACAGGAACTGGGGAGGAAACAGGAGCTCACCCTGTTAACGCGAAGGCTGGACTCGAACCGCTGATGCGTTGACCATTTCTGGCCGGCAACTTTCAGCGTCATTAAGCCGCTGCACCACCGTGTCCCCCCCGTGTAGCAGTATGTTTGAACATACTGCTACAATCCAATCTCTAAAAGTAATGAATACCCACAGCTAGCAGCACAGATAGATCATGATAGTAGTAGTAGTAATAGTAGAATAGCTGGAGTAAAATGATTTCTCAACCTTGTGGCTCCAGATACCATGATTTTCAGAAAGCTGGAAGTTACTGCCCCAAAATATTTGGAGGTACCATGTTGGGGAAGACTGGCTTAGACAAATGGCTACCACCTTGTAAAGCCAAAGTATACCCCAAAACATAATCCCAAGAATTATACAGCACAGTTAATCTGAATTAACCTGGAAAAATACTTCGTTGACAACAGCAATGTTATTTTAGTTACTTGAGTTCTGCCTAACAAAAATAAATTTAACATTTTATTACATTTGTCTTTTGACACTGTTATCTCTCCCTGTATTGCTGCCTTATTTCCTCTAATGAAGCCTGGTGTATGCTCTTCTATATTATTTCCATGTATTTGATACATCATCTTTTCTATTCCTGTGTGTATTTCATTTTCAGTCTTGCTTTTCCCATCAAAGCTGCCAGATTGGATTAGGCCCATGGACTATCTAGTTCAATCTGACAGCAGCCAAAGCTCAGGCTGTTCAAAAGAGGATGCTGAACTCTTGAATATCACAGGATGGGATAGCTATCTCCATTGTGCCCAGATTGTAAACTTCTCAGTGGCTTCTTTTGCCCGGCATTGGAGACAGTATACTGGACCAAATAGGCAATTAGTCTGATTCAATAAAACAGGAATAGGCTGACTTTGGGCTTATGGAATCTGTTTTGTTTTTCACAGAACATGAAGATCCATCAACAGAACCAAGTATATAATACAGGTAGTCCCTAGTTTAAGAACAAGCTCTGTTCTCAAGATCTGTCCTTGAGTCAAATGTGTAAGCCGGAACAGTATTATTGTATAATACTGTATAAGTAGTAGTGTGTATTTAACTCAAATCATTGTGTATTTAACTTGAATTTTGTTACAATAGGCTCCATTCTTAACTACGGGTTATCCCTACACTGGGCATTCTTAACCCAGGGACTACCTGTAGTAGCCACAGGGACAGAGGCAGATGCAAATAGGGGTTTGGAGTAGTGCCAATTACTTCCAGCAAGCCCCCATCTATACACTAGAACAGCTTACACAAGCAGTACAAATCTACATCTGAGGTACTATATATCAGAAAGTCTAACACAAAACTCTAATAATCAGCCCTCAAAAATCCACAAAGAACAACTCAGTTCTAGGTGCTCAAATACTTAATGTTACATGTAAGCAATATTAAGACTAAGAAATAAGTAATTTAAAAAATATCAATCATCCTTAATAGTTTTTTACAAATCAAGTTTACTTATTATTGTTCTATTCTTATGAGACCTAAAACTTAGCAGAATTATTCTAGATCACTCAGAAATCTACCAAGAGATCCCAATCTACTTTCTGCCAAGTACAGTAGCTATCATGCTATCAAGCTCATGAGCAATGTGTACTATGTGTTATTTTCCTTTCATGAAGCCAACTTATCTAGAAAAGCTTGCAGACATACCCCAATACTATCACTATCCCTAGGTACGTGTTTTATCATTTCACATATCCATCACAACTGGATTGCTTTGCCATTACTTCTGACACTGAATTACATTAGACAAACAGACTTTCCAAACTCAGATGTCAGGGGCCAAACAACACAACATGTAACTTCTATGGTGCTGCAGTTATGTAGATTTTCATTTTACTAGGCCTTTTATAAGACAGTAAATGTTTCTCTCCCTTGCTCAACATGTATTCCATTGATTACTTGATACTGTCATTACACAAGAATGCATACAGCTCAATCAGGGGAACACTGAAGCCAAAACTAATAAACATCAAAAGAGATGCTTTATCCTGAAGGACTTGCAACAGCCTATGACTAGAGCACGCTCCCATTCATTATCCACCAACAGAGAAAATACTCTTGCCAAAGAAATACTGTTATCCTGAGCTGCAGCATTATCCCACACCCATAGGCAGTTGCCTACATGCAGCCTGCCCTTCTGGCTTCTGTTTCAATAGAGACTAGATCATGCACGCTCAGTATTTTCTTCTTGCTATTGATTGTGACAAAGCATTTGCAGAGATTGCCAGATGCACACTCAGCAAGATTGCAGATGTACATGCAGGTATTTGCTACATTAGGAAGGGTTCCTTCATTTTCATATCTGTCAGTTGCAGGTACTTCTTACATTCCTTGGTGGTGTTCAGGGTACATGATTGGGGTTCATTTGGGATTACTTCAAAAAGAGTCATTGCCTAAAACTGATAACAGTCAGAAGCAGATTACCTGCTAATTCTCAAACCATTTGGCCATAAGAGTTTCTAAACCAAACCCCTGTTTATGATGTTTACTGGCTGAAAACTAACCCATTTCAGGTCTTCCTTGGACCTTTAGTTCCCATGAGGATTCACAAGGGTTTGGAAAAGGCTGTTAGAAATCTCCAGGGGTATACAAGCCCCTTTCTATAACAGAAACCTACATGTTACACGTGCAACAGACAGACTATAAGGGCTCTTTCAGTAAATGACAGGACTCCTGCCAATTGGAGTAATCAACTCATTACTTTACAGTAATAGACCTTTACTCCCAGTAGCAGCAGATGTTTCCAGTCTTAAGTACTGTGCTGAGGATAGGGCTAACCTTATACCAGGGTGACGAATGAATTTATCAAGTATACCAAAACTCAAGTCTTGGTTGGCAAAACCAGCCATTTAGCAACCATGTAGGTGAAGTCCACAAATTCATAGACACACACCTCTGGCTATATGTTCAGCATGGAAACCTACACATCCTACATCAAATGAGACCAGTCAGCTACAAACTAAATTGTTCACATTTTTGCAGCATGAACTAAAAGTGTTTCTGGGCTACAAATGGGGGCTGGGGGCTAGGTGCACTTACTTGGAAGTAAACTCCTTGAACACTTAGCATAATCACAAATCATGTTGAGTTCCCAAAGCTTTCAACAACCCCACAGAATAAGATGTTATGGATGATTCCCCCCCCCCCACTTCTTTCTATTGAATAATCTTTTTCCAATCACATTTTTTTCTGAAAGTATTGGAGAAAAGAGGATGCGTACGCCAGCCTCTGGCTTCACTGTGGTTGTATTCCAATGTTCTTCTAACTTGCTAGATCTGTCACACCTACAATCTTGAATTAGAAACATATTAAACTTTTCCTAAACATATGTTGTATGGCAATATTCCATGACTATTTCCATTGGTTAGGAATGATTTTCCTGACTATTACTGGAGTTATTCAGTAACTTATTACTACTCATGAGTGTTATATTTTCTCCTTTAATCATTCCTCTCTCCTTCACTATTATGTTTTAAAAAAATAGTTCACAAATTCCTCATCAAATTAAGAAGATACTTATTCAGCTCAAATGCCTGAGTTAAAACTTGAGCACTAGCCTCTGACTTAAGCTTCTGAACTGAGTAACACAGTTTTTATTATGATTAGTATGGAAAACAAATAGATACTTAAGATTTAAGCTAACTTCATTAGCCTAACTCTTTCCTAAGGAAATTTCCCCAGCACTAAACTAGTCTCTTATTTCCAGCTGTCACCTTGTCTTCCTAATAAAAAAGGCAAACTCAAAAAGTTAGGAAAAATAATTGCTTTCTGACCTTAATATTACTATATTAAAACCTCCTTAAATCAAGGCTTTAATCCCTTTTTCTTAATCCATCTGCAGGACTTTGGAATTGTGGCAATATTTAAATATATATATTTTCTCTTTCTTCTTATTTTTCTTCCTATATATCTGCATTAGAAAAAAACAGAGTATATTGGAGAGAGAGAGAGAGAGAGAGGAAAGAATGTACTGGCTCATTTTTATAAATTCATGCAGAAGCACAATAAGAGGGAAGAATGTAGTAGGAGACTGGCTTGTGCTATAAACATCAGAATCACCATTACAAACTCCAGATGTAGAGGGAAGACTGAAGATTTTATGATTGCCATGTTGGCAGTATAGCATACTACAAGAGGCATTTTCAGGAAAAGGAAGTATGGTATGACTGAGTACCCAAAATCTTGTTTTGCAACATCCCTTCCAAAAGCATCCAAGGCACCTTTGAGGGAAAAGTGCTCAATGGCAGGAAAGGAAAAGTTCTTCTGTTATTTGGCATTTTATTGTATTGTATTGTATTGTATTGTATTGTATTGTATTGTATTGTATTGTATTGTATTGTATTGTATCTCTCTGAACCCCTGCAGTTCAGCTCTGTTTTTGTACAACAGCAACTCAGGATGTGGACCATAGTAGAGTAGAGGAATATCATAAGTTTAGTCCTTGGCATTTTCACTCAAAAAGAACAGGCAACAGTCACTGCCAATCAGAGCACACAATACTGGCTTGGATGGACAATTAGTCTGATATAATATAACACAGTTTTCTAAATTCCAAGTTGATATCATATAATTGCATCCATCAGCCAACAGCTATATATCCTTTAAGTGTTGAATTTCAGCATCATGAGGCAAGGACAACATAACTTGAGGACTGGGGCAAAAATTCAAGCTCACATTATACCCTGATTTTACATTTTTACCTTTGTATTCTTATTTTCATAATTAAAATGTCCTAGTTTGTGACAACAATCAACTGTGTTTCATCATTGCTATAAAATGGACATCACTGGCTGTACCATTAGGCTCAGTATTATATATGAGCTGGGTTCACAAATTGCACAAAGACAATACTAAACTAATGACATCTAATGATTCCAGCAAAATCTATTATATTTGGTTTGTTATGCCTGTCTTCTTGTCCAATTTTGGAAATCTGATCATGATATTGTTTCTTGCATTTCTAGATGCTGTTCTTTTTATTAACCTGCAAGGAACCCAAGAGACAAATAGTGTATCCATGAGAGTGATTTGGGGCCAAGCAAAATCTATCATGGGAATGGCTGAGCCGTGCTCCTTGTCTGAATTAGCTAGCTCTGTGACTAAGCTTCTCCTTTCTATTTTGTATTTCTAGGCAACTTTAACTGCAGAGCTTGCAAGATTTCTTTCTTTTTCTTTAATTTCAGCTGCAAAGAACTTTTGAACAAATACAGCCAGCAGCTTTAGAGCTACAAGTGAGAAAACAGAAAGCTATCATCCACATGTGATAATGCTTATTAAAAAAATGTTTGAAGAGATTTTAAGGAACTTGCACTTCTTCTATATTTTCCTAGCATAGTTTAAAGCAAACAAATATACAGTAGAATTGCTGAGCTGCAAGGTTAATTATGGGGATTTATTAAGCTCTGATTTTAGAACCTATATTTTCAATGTAGTAAGATCTTCCTTACTGTTCCTTGCTCATCTTTTTTTTTTAATTATTCTTTTCATTTAAAAAATAGATAGGAAATTAGCATGCCCCAGAGTAAAGCACCAGCCTCAAATGTTACACACATTTCCAATGATGTTTCTGAACTCCACATAGGCACGTTTCTGGGAAATAAAATGGTAGGTGCTGCAGCCTAGTTATATCTACTTGGCCAGGAAGCAAATATCAAAGGTTAACTGAGATAGTATAGAACATCCTGGACCACAGAAGCGACATGCCCACCATAGCAGCCATTTTACAGGAATGCCTATAATTGCTCTCAAAATTCCAAAATTTGGAATTTTGGATTGCCCACCAATCCAAAAAGGTTGGGAATAACAGTTTTAGGCAGCCACCATAGCCTTAATATTTTCTAAAGGAACCATATTGGCCTTCAAGAGAGAATAATAGGAATGCAAGCTAAACTTATCATACACACACATAGATCTATATCCCTTTTGCATATGGGATCCCAAATTGCACAAAGAGAACATTATTGAGCTGATAATAGTGTATCAAACATAAATGTTATGCTAAATTTGACTTGAAAATCACAGAGCAGCCAAGATAACTGGCAGGACTCATGAATTACAGTTTTCCCCAGTCTGGTGCCTCCAGAAGATTGGGACTATAGCTTCCAGAGTGTCCAACTAGCATTGCTAATGGCTGGCTGGGAATTTTGGGCAACGTGATGCCAGGATATTGCAGCACATGTCAGCTTGGTACAGGCCAATGTAGCATATTAGCAGCAGCTTATAATAATGGATCAGCTCTGTCTTTCAAAGGTTAAATATATGGGGATGGGAAGGTAAAAGCCAGCCATTGGGAATACTGATACTTGGACCCCTATTCTTTGCAAAGGGACTTCAAGAAATTAATTAGTCATTGTGTAAAGAGAAAGGTTACAAATTACAGGGCCATTAGCCATATATAGGGAATGAAAAAACACATTTTAATCTCCTTGCTTTTAATGTCATACAATAAGCAGTTAATTTGGGAGAGGATTTGGAAGTGCTAGAGTATGTCCTACTAATGCAAACGTTATGGCCACATTAAGGACAGTTTTAAAATAATGCCAATTTAAACTTCAGACGTGAGTGCTTCTTTTTAAGGAAAACTGTATATTCTCATATTCAAACCATGGCATTTATTAGTAAGAAAAAGCAATTCCTAGTTTCCCTTTAGCCTTAAAACAAGATGACTGAACAAGAATGTGAAGTTGGTTTATAAAACAATGCATAATATGAAAATTCCCTCTCCCCTTATATTGCAAGAAAAGAGTCATCTAATGAAATGTATTGAAGGGAAATTCAGTACAAACAAAATGTACTTCTCACACAGCAGATATTTATAGAACTCGTTGCCTCAAGATAGAAGTTGTAAGACACCTAGTTGTTCAAGTAGGCAGCACACAAATAATTGAGCAAAATCTAAAAACATAGCATGGCTGATTATTTAGATGCTTGAAAACAGAATCAGACAAGTAAGAGGAGAAACTTATTGCTAAATGGAACCTCCAGATATAGAGACAGTATCAACATTATGCACAATATTAGTGATATTCCAGAGTGAATACTAACTCTTCATAGTCAAAATGGTATCATTCTTAAATAACTCAAAAGATATTACCATGTCCAGGGAAACCCCAATGTTTGCAGAAATACATAATATTTTTGCCATAACAGGCTAAAAAGAATAATCCAAATATTTCAATGAGGCTCAAACATGCTCAGTGATCCCAAAATGTTCAGTGTCTGATTGGGATAAAGGAACAGAACAATCAGAGAGAAATACAATACAGTGGCTGATGTGATGGCACCTACAAAGAAATGACTGCTGTGTAGTTCTGTACCACACACACACACAAAACACACACACATGAGGAAATGATGGGAAATTAGAATATCAAGATACAATTACTTCATTTAAATAATGTACAGATTTTGAATGGCTGGATACCACAGATATGGAACAAATGCAAGAAAAGTTTAAAACTTTCATTTTTAGTTTTGAAAAACACAGCATGGAGTAAATGGGAAGAAAGAGTATAGTTCTACTTGTTTTGTACTGTATTTATTGGTGAGCTGCAAAAAGAACTTCTGAAACTGAGTGGCTACATAAAGATGACAAAAAAAAAAAGAGTAAAAGTAAAAACAACCACTGAGTTTTAATATGAGAACTTAGAGGTATATGGTTAAATAGGCCAGCAATATCTCCAGGACAGGTGAAAGAAAAGTACTTCTTCGAGCCACACATAAAAACTTTCACAACTCAGGGTCACCAGATTTAATAAGGAAATTTAATAAGGAAATAGACTGTTTTATGGAGGATAGGTTTACCACTACCTGTAAGTGGATTGCTAATGGAGCCAATGAGGCCGAGCAGTTAAGGACTGAGAGACCAGGTTCATATTCCTATTTAGCCATGGAGTCACCAGGTGACTTTGAGCCAGTCACACACTCTCAGCCCACCTGACTTCACAAGATTATTATAAGAGAAAATTGGATGGTGAGTACTATGTATCCCACATAATTTCTGAAGGAAAGACAGGAACATGTACAGATAAAGACTCCCTCATAGGCTTTTTCCCAATAATGTGAAATATTATTTGTGATTGCCTTCTATGATTTTATTTCAACTTCTCAGTTTAAATCCATGGGGTTCTCTAATACTCTCCCAACCAAGTACTAATTAGGTCCAACCTTGCTTACTTTTTTAAAGTTAGCGAAAGATAACTGGGTTTCAAAGACAAGATATAAATTAAATAGATCTCCATGTTCAGCAGCAGAGTTCCCTTAAAAACTGTGGCATTGTGGTTGGACTGTCAAACTAAAACTAGGGAGACCAGAATTAAAATCTCCACTCAGACACTGAGATGACAGAGTGATCCTGAGCCAGTCATTATTGCTTAGGATTATTCTGGGAATAAAGAAAAGAAGTATAAACACTCCTTGCAGGAAAATCAAGTGAAAAGTGCAGTAAAGTGCAATAAAATAAATAGCATGGAGACCTATGATCAAGTCCCCTCTCAACCAAAGAATCTCACTTGGCAACTTTGGACCAGTCACTCTCTCTCAGCCCAATCTACCTCACAGGGTTACTGTTTGGGATGGAGAAGGAGAAAGGGGTGCTATATTTACTACTTTGAGCTCCTGGAAGAAAGGTGAGACAAAAATCTAACAAACACATAAATAAAATATGAGATTTCCTCAGTCTGTTGCCTTCTAAAGGTGGTATATTACAATTCCCAGAATTTCCATGTTGTATACCTCAGCAAATGGAAAGGTTGTAACATGACATTGGATGAAGGATGTTTATTATTTTCATGTCCTCCTCTGGTTGGTCAACGCTGGAGGTAGGAAACTAGATTAAATTAATTTCATCTAGGAAGGTGGCTCATATGTTGGGTAAGGAAATGTGATGATGAAGGTTGTCCTGCTTATTATCAAAACAACTTGCCATTTGGCAAATTTCCCATCCCACTTGATAAATCTAAATATTGTTATGGACTGCCTTCTCTTTCTGTCCAGATCTTAGTACTACTTCTGTTATTTAAAAGCAAAAAGAAGAAATATACTGAGCCAGCATGCATGGCTAGTTCTTAGCAGCAAAGTTCTTAGATGAGGATGAAATATGGAGAAGCTCAGAAAAGCATCCTTTGGCCATTTGAAAAGATGTGTCTATAACCTGAGAACAACTTTATTATTTTCTGGGATTTTCTAGCAAAAATATTCCATTGCTGCTGCTGCTGCTGCTATTATTATTATTATCCACAGAACCAGTGACAAGATAACTGAATCTATCAGAATCATTGAAACCACAGAACCCCTTTTCTTCACTCTGACCCACCTGGTTATTGCAACCTGTTAAAAATACTATAAAATCTTGCAGTATGATTTATTCTTCACAGATCCTTCCAGCCCAGAAACCATTTCACTCTTCAGTGCACATCAGTCTGGAAATACTTCTAATATCTACAAGCCATTCTCATAAAGACAACATCCAGATCCATAAAGTAGTTTAAAACAGACATCCATGAAAAAAAGCCAGCTACAATTACACAGGCAAACATGGAGGTGCTCACCCAAATGCAACATGTAATCTCAAAAAGAAATCTCATCTATGCAATTACTTCATTTATACAATTGCAGATAGATGGTTTAAGGTCTGACTGTATTTTCTGCTGAAGCAACTGCTAATTCCTCTTAGGCATTATCTTCATATCTGGCGATATTGTAGCTCCTTTTAACTAGCACTCCATGTGCCCTAAATCTGAAGAACAGTTTCAAAGACATCCATATTTAACTGAAGAATTTTCTGAAGAAGATCTATAATATTTGTCTGGAAGAAGTGACTAGTGCTTATGAGAGTGAGAAAGATTTGTAGCAAACAGCAGGAGAGAAATGTGTGCAAAGGGAAGGCCAGAGTAGTGCAAGAAGCGGTTGTATGCATATTTTCAGGAATATGTGTGTAACAGTGTGGGAAACAGCGTGGGGAGGAGATGTGCTCATGAGTTCATTGAGGCAAGAGTATGCACAGCCATTTAAATGTCAATCATAGTCAGAGGAAGGTGAAGAAGAATTCTTCCTGTTTCTCTTCTCCCCATAAAACAACAGGATAACCATGACTATTATCTCTTTCTGCCACCCCCATCATTCATTGCTCCTCTTCCAAAGGCAGCTTGGCTGTTTTCACTTCCTTCAGGAGTCCTGTGTTGGCCAGTCGGGGACTCCACCTGTTCAGAAGCCAGAAGGGAGATGTGGAGCTGGCATCCACCTGCTTGTTAATGCTTTGCAAGGCTCAAGCTGGAGTGGTGATAAAGAAAGGGGACGACAGCTGCACATCCCACTGCCCCTCTGACTATTCAGAACCCAAATCTCCTACCTTCCCTGGCGAGTGGGAATGAACTAGCATGGAGGTGGAAATCTCTGATGTCCTCTCTTTTCATCTCATGGGCTGGGGCATGGGTGAGAATAGCCACCATTTATCCAATCCCTTATAATAAACATCAAGGCAATAGATAACGGGGATGGGGCGGGAACCTCGCTCTCTGCAGGGCTAAGCCTCACAGAATGAAGGCGGAAAGGATGCCCAGGGAGGGGGGGAATCATGAAAAACTGGGGCGGGAAAAGGGGTGGCAGAGTAGAGGCTGTTGCTTCCCCCCTTCCCCCTCCCCCCTTCCTGCCGCTACAGCATCTCCTTTCCAAAAGGGCCCGGGGGTGGCTGAGATGGGGAAACTCCAGTACCTGAAACTGGGGGGCGAGGCGAGGTGCAGCCCCAGGAACGGGGAGGATCCGGTCGGGGACGTGGCTCCTTTCTCTCTCTCCGCCATTCTCCCTCTCCATGCAAGCGAGGGGGGGCGGAGGGAAGGAGAAGGGGAGGCTGCTGATGCTGGCTGGCAGGCCGGTAGGCGGGCAGGGCGAAGGGAGTGTTCACAGCCAGACAGCGATTAGTTACCGGAGCGGGCGCGGGTGGTGGCGGTGCTGGCGCGGTGGCGAGAAATGGGATGGGAGGGAAGGGGGTCGCGAATATTTCTGAGTGGGCGGGGGACGGAGAGGGCGGACGGAGGTGACCAGGAGCGACTGCAACAAGCCAGAAGTCGCCCCCACTGCCAGGCTGGAATACAGCAGCCCTGTCACCCCCCCTTCTTCCTCTTGCCGAGAGCAGGTGAAGCTGCTGCTCCGCCCTCGGCCAAGCGGGTGGCCTACAAGGTTGGGGGTGGGGTAGGGGGCAGAGCAGAAGCACCTGTGAAGGAGAGGTAGAAAGGCGGGCAGCTGCTGTGGGATCTCAATGCCGGGCAGAAGAGCAGGTGGGGTGGATTGCGCGGTGCAGGTGGGGGCAAGAACCCGAGCAAGCGGAGGGGAGACCTCTAGAGTAGTGGGAGGTGAAGGGAAGAGCCCTAAAAATAAAAGCTTCCAAATGATAATAATAAGAACTGCCTATAATAAAGTCATCAAACGAGGGAAAGTGTGGCGGTTCAGAGAGGAAAAGCCAGTGTGCGCAAATGCAGCAAGAACGATAAAGGGAATATAATCTCTAATATCTATTTATTTGTTGGATTTATATCCCACTGTCCTTTCAGAAGCTCAAGGAAGTGGATGAATGCTTCCTCCTCCATGTTTTTCCCCACCACAATCTTCTGAGATGGGCTGGACTGAAAGAGTGACTGGTCCAAAGTTAGTAAACTTCTGTAGCTGAAGGTGGGTTTGAACCTGGCTCTCCCCAGTCTAGTCTAGCACCTTAACCACTACACCACATCAGCCCTCTACGAAGGCAACAGAAGACACTCTACCACCCCACATCTACCACCCTACATCATATCCTCCCAATTACCCAGTGAGGCTAAGATTAAGCAAAGAATAGAAGTCCAGCCCCAGATCACCCAGAGAACTTCTGGGCAGATTATACAGTTGAACCCACATCTTCCCTATTCTATATGGGAAGATGTGGGTTCAACTGTATAATCTGTCGAGAAGTCTCTGGGTGATCTGACAAGAAGGATGATTGATATACTAATGGTTTTTCCCATTGCTGGATTGATGTAGTCTTTCCTTAAGTACATCCTTAAGTTGGCAGAAAAGTGTAACAGCATGAAAAGTGCCATCCTTGTTGCCAATCCTAATCCTGCCTTTACTGCCTGTTCCACAATATATAAATGAACAAGTATAATATTTTTTACTCATTTCTTTAATTGGGCTCTTTATCTAGTTTTAGGACTTGAGTGGAGAACAGATCATATTTTAGGTTGTATTCATTCAGAAATACTGAAAATTCGAAAGGCTTCACGAAGTTTTAAGCACCACTGTATATCCTACAAAAATAGCCCTAGGGGTATAATCCAAGCATTTGGTCCCCAGTTTGGTGTAGTGGTTAAGGCATCAGGCTAGAAACCAGGAGACTGTGCCTTAGGCACAAGGCCAGCTGGGCGATCTTGGGCCAGTCACTTTCTCTCAGCTCTAGGAAGGAAGCAATGGCAAACCACTTCTGAAAAACCTTGCTAAGGAAGCCGCAGGGACTCGTCCAGGCAGCCTCTGAGAATCTGACATGATTGAAGGGATAGAAAAAAAAAAACTTTAATGAATATGTACCATTTTTAGTCAAGACTTCCTTATGAGTTAATCTCATTCATTTTCACTCTTCATTTTTGACTGTTGTCTTTTTTAATTTTTGTTTTTAACATTTTTATCTGTAACTGCCCAGAGTCGTTGGCAGTTGGGCAGCGTGTTGTTGTTGCTATCATTAGTTTCCCCAGCGGCTAATATAACCTGTTTCTCCTATCCCTCTCCTGCAAATGATCTTCACATCTAAAAAGCTACACTAAATTTATTTCCTTTACTTCAGGCTAAACTTATTCTGAAAATTTTAGAAGATATCTGAAGTACTAATGCAGTTTTCAACTTCCTTATGCAAAAATCTTATGTAGTATCAGTGTAACAGCGGTCTCATCATTTGAGGCTGCTGGGGATATTTGGAATTTTGAGAACATGTGACTGCCCTCGCAAAATGGCTGCTGGAGACTCTTTACTCATTCACAAAATGGAAGCCATAGGGATCTAAATAATTACAAAGCACCAGTTTACCTTGCCATCTCCTAGTACAGAATTCTTCTCACCGTTGTTCCTTTTCTGGGCATGTGGGCACAATTCTAACACAGCAGTGAACTACAGCTGCTCATCATTTTCATTTTTAAAGAAAGCTTAGAGAGCTTAGGGGCATTCTTGGAAATAAACTCCTGCTGGACTCAAGCTTTGTAGCATGCCAGCTTCCCATTTTTCTTAATTTGAAAGATTTTTTAATGTTCAAAGTCAGATGGGGAGTGAATTTGTCAGGCACCAAAGGAGGTGACTCTGGGTACATTTATGTTCCTGGGTGCCATGTTGGGGCGTGTATCTTTCCATATATTAATATTTCAACTTTTAATTAATGTGTTATCTTCTCCGGGAGCATATGGTTTGACTTCTGACTACCTGATTTAATTACAAAAAGAACCTTAAATTTGTTACAAACAACTTAAAGCTAGTAAGTTTCAAATCATTATTCTTTGACTTCTATGAATCCAGCAAGCAATTTCAAAAATCCTTGAAAATCACTCTAAAGCCTTAGTTGGCCATGGCAATTTCTTTACAGATATTTGCTCCATCACTTATTTCAGGACAGCCAAGACACTCTCTCTCTCTCTCTCTCTCTCTGAAAGTATAGGAGTTGGGGCATTCTTCAAAAAGTTCAGCTCACCATAGCAGCTTAAAAGCAAAGGGTTTCCTAACTTAATTACATGGTATGGTTTGAAGAACTTATTACTGTTCAAAAGATGGAACATAGTGTTGGATGATGGATATCATGGAGGCCTGGACAGAAACAAAGGGATTAGTCAGGACAAAACTATCCTTAATTTCAGAGTATTTTTAAAATAGGTTTTTCAAGCTACTTCTAGCAGTAAAAAGCATTCCTATGTAGCTATATCATATTCTCAATTATTCGTTCCTCTCACCTCCCATAGCTCAAATTTCAGCTCGAAAGTTCCTCTAGATGGGCCCTCCTGTATTCTTTAAGTCAGTGTTTCTCAACCTTGGCAACTTTACAATGTGTGGACTTCAACTCCCAGAATTCCCCTGCCAGCATTCTGATGGTCCACCTTTCACAAACATGTTACAATTGGGAAAACCATGCCTATGACAGCATACACCTTTGTTGTCAAAATGTCTCTGCATGTCAAAATTTGTGTAGATCTGTTAGTCATTCTCTCAAATAGCAGGTGTTTATTTTATGGCAACAGTCACTATGCCTCTGAATTTTTGAGTCTAGGAAAATAAAAGTTGGTTACTGTTTCAATTTCTTCTCTATTTGCATTGGGTCAGCATTGCCTGACATATACTTAGGATTTTTTTTTTTTTTAGTACTCAGCAGCAGATTGGCTTTTCCACTCCTTTCATCTTCAATAAGAAATTAATCAAAGAGGGATTATCAGGTTATTTATGTTTCTTAGGTTATTTATGTTTCTCTCAGCAATTCTAATTCCAATTTCTATTTCTTCTAATGCAGCACATCTCATTATACGGTCTGCATATAAGTGAAATAAGGTGACAGTTTACAACCATGGCACACTTTCCCAGTTTTGAAACATTTTGCTGCTCTATATTCTATTTTAATTGCTGCTTCTTGGTCATCATACAAATTCTTCAATAGGCAGAGGAGATGCCCCAATATACCCATTGTTAAGGGCTATCCATACTGTGCGGTAGTCTACACAATCAAAAGCAATATAATCAATATAGCAAAAATGGATTTTTTTGGGAATTCCCTTTCTTCTTTAATTACCCATAGGATATTAGAAAGAGGAGCCCTCCTTGTGTTTTCATGGTTTCAGATGACATCAAATGTGTCCTTCAATTCCTCCACTGCAATGTCCAGGGGTCCAAAATCTCCAATCTTAATCTCATAAAAGAACTATTGTGATAATTAATATTCTTAAATGAAGCTGAGAAATGTTGCTCCACCTGTGATAAGTACCTTGGAAGCTATCTGCTAACAAGATTGAAATGGAAGATACTACTGGCATGGTTCCAGACCCATGAAACAATTTCATACTTTCAAGGATACAAATGTCTCTTTTCTTTGTTACTGTGATGCTGTAGGAGGCAGCAATCCTGCTAAGGCTGCACTAAAAATAAATATATAGAATTTTTGAAGGAACTATGATGTTTCTGCTCAGTTAGGTGAAAGTAAGCATGTAATATGAAGTACAGGCCTTCAAAAGGAATTTTTTTGCAACCTGAAAGAATGACCATGGGGGAAAACCAACAGAGAGGAGGTCTTTCAGTCTCCCAACACCATATTAATTCCATGCAAATCAACATAAGAAAATTGGGTCAACCCATGCCATGAACTTCTTAAAGGGAAAGGGAGGAATTTCATGGCAAAATTCCAGAGGTCAAAAAACTGTTCCAAAACCAAACACAAGTTTGAAGGAGCTCACTTAAGATAAGGGAGTTCACAATTTATTCCATTCCTGCAAGTTATGGGGGGAGGCAAGAAACTACACAGGTCAGTGAAACTGTACATTTTGATCTCAAGAAATCTTACTCAGAAAATTATCTGCTTTTGCTTTCAAATATTTCTTTTTCAACCACAAGAGGTAGAAACTTGCTTTAGAATATACTTAAAAGATTTTATATGTAAGTAGAATTCTATATGTAAGTAGAATTCTGTGACTAATATGATTTTATATGTAAGTAGAATTCTGTGACTAATATGATTTTTGCAGTTTTCCAATATATTGTCCTTCTTGAAGCAAAATTATATGTCCAGTATATCTTTTTTTTTCCAGAATAACATGAACAGAATGTAAACACTATAGTGGAAGTGACCTAGCAGCCTTTCAAATCTGTAAGAATCATTTTAATCATCTAGAATTTACTATTTTCAGTACCTTCAGTCAAATTGGTCACTGCTGTTCCAGTACTATACCTTTATAGAATCCATAAATACTGGTTTGATTATTTTTTTTTTTACAGATGTGGTTCATCTGATGTATTATATTATCTGTTTACATGTCTAATGGTTGTATGGAGTGTTTAAAAGGTGTAGTTCCTGGAAATACTAGGAGCACCATGAAATATTTTGCATGATTTGTCCAAGTTCCTGCTAATAAACAAAGACAACAGAACAAGTAAGGATGCTCTAAATGACACAAGAAGGATGTACCAGCTGAAGTACCTTGAATAAACTTACAAATGAGTAAGTCTTAGCTCCAGATCTTCCTTGATCAATTCCCTAATCTCTTAAGAAAGGCACATATATGTTTAGAGATTTTGTTTATTGATAAAACTTGTTCACTGCATCTTTCATAAGAGATTTAGAGTCCTTGTGTATTGCACAATCACATGCTCAAGAAATTAAACTGCTGGTCAGTGTTCTGATTCTTCTTACAGAAACGCTTCCCTATTACTGCATTAGCCATTCCATGACATTATTTTTGCCTTGTCAGTTTCCAATTTCAGGCTGCAAAGAAATGAGAAATCCAAAGGTTAGTTGGCAGTTTGCTCATAAACTGAGAACGTAAGCAGAGAATGCAATGAAAAAAACCTTTATATACATATATGTTACACTGTCCTGCTCCTCCTAGGAATTAAATACTCTACATTTAAAGCAGAAAAATTGTGATCCAAATGAGTTTGTTTACTTATGGAAAATAACTCACCAGTTAAAGACTATGCAGTCATACAACAATGGTATCTACAGTCAATTCTTGTTATTTGCGAATTATCGCTACTTATTTTATTATCGCTACTCACTAAACTTATTTGTAAGCACAAAATCAATAGAGTTACTTGTGGCACCTTCATTTGTAGACATGCAGAGCAATGAAAAACTTGAGTCATCCAATGCATAAGTTCCCAGCTGAGGTTTCAGTATTCACTAATTCAGTGTTTACAGTGACTTTACAAAATGTACTTACAGGTAGTCCTCGTTCAGTGACCATTTGTTCAGTGACCATTTGAAGTTACAACAGCACTGAACTAGGGGACTTATGGCTGTTCCTCATAGTTGCACTTGTTGCAAGTGGTCACATGATCGCTTGGCAACAGGCTCACAATTACAACAGTTGCAGTGTCCTATGGTTATGTGATCACCATTTGTGACCTTCACTGCTGGTTTCCAACAGGCAAAGTCAATGGGGAAGCCAGCAGGAGGCTGCAAATGGCAATCATGCGATCATGGGATGCTGCGACCCTGTGGGACTCACCTAACAATGGCAACTGGAATTGCCGCAACTGCTGTTGTAAGTCAGCGTGGTCACATGATATCGCAGTTTACGACTGCATCACTTAGTAATGGAGTTGCCAGTCCCAATTACCATTGTTAAGTGAGGACTACCTGTGAATAACAAGACTCCTCTGTATTTTGAAAAGTCTCAAATATGGAAAAATAAATAGTCCTACCCACCAATTTACAATCTATACAGGTCAAGACAGAAAAGAAGATGAGACAGAGGTTAAAGGCTTGGGGGAGATTTTAAGATGTGCAAAGAGGAAGTAGTAATATGGATGTCACAAAACAGTGATTAACAGTCTGATGTAGCCGAGAGGTTATATATTGGCAATGTGGAAAGTAGGAGGTAAGAAAGAAAAGTGGGCCTAGGTAAGAAACCTAATGGTGAAGAGAGTTCCTAGTTACCTGGAGACAATTTAAAAAAAACGAAGAAGGCGTAATGAGAAAAACGATGTGGGCAAAAACCAGAAAAGCCAAGAAATGGACAAATAACAATGACAATACTCAATCTTTGCAGTAGAGGGCAATAGAACCACAGCCATTTTGGAAGGATAAATATTTCAAGGGTTTTGGGCAACTAATGGTGTGAAATCACTGAAAAAATTCCAAAATTTTAGGGAGAAGTAGAAATTACAGCATTCCCAGGGAGAAAAAAGGAGAAAAAGTGATGTTTGTTCTAAATTAGAGTACAGTAATCTAGGATAACGTACAACCCCTTTTTTTTAAAGAAAAGAGGGAAGAGAAAATGTGACAATGAAGAGATAAAAAGGAAAAAAAACCAACAATGTTTTAAAATGAGAGAACAGAAAGAGAGCAAGAAAGCAAGGGTGTCATATGCACTCTTCAACAATATTTGAAGAATACCTTTGATAAATCAATGTTTCTCTGCCCAGTTTATACATGTAATATTATTGTAAGGATAAAAATGGAGTAAGCCCCATGTAAGGCCTTTTGGGATCCTTAGAGGAAGACTATATATATATATACATACATGCTCTGAATAAATTTTTTAAAAAAGCTTTATTTGTCAATCAGAAGGTAAAGACTAAGCTGCTGGTGTGCAGCCATATTTCTGCTGTAAGTAGGGACAATTAGAAGCTAATTCCCAACAGAAACATGCTAGGATCAAAGAACCAAATCTGAAACACAGAGCTGCCTTCTGCAGACTACTATTAAGTTCCAACTTGTCAAATTCTCTAACAAACACTTTTAAATGAAAGGAAGCATCTAAACCAGTGTCTCTTAAAGTGTGGTCCAAGGATCCCTGGGGGTTCCCCAAGATCCTCTCAGGGGTCCATGAAATCAAAATTATTTGCCAGCCTATGTTGAAAAATAATACAATATTAAAATCCCATCAAACAGTTATGAGAAGCAGTGGTGGCAGTGTCAATTTTAATTTTTAATATGGTAAATATTGATAACTATAATCGATACAAACAAAAGTCTTTTGGGGTCCTCCATAATTTTTAAAAGTGGGAAGAGGCGCTGAGAGAAAAAAGTTTTAAAAAGTTTAACAAAGACTGACTTAAACAAATTAAAAAAAACAATCTTAAAAAGGCACCATACTGTTTTAATAACAAAAGTGGTTATAATTGGGCTTTTCAAAATGGGATACTGTACAGTGAAAATTAAGTTATAATAAAAATTATGATCACTATCAAAAAATCCCATAAACAAAAAATTTAAAATGCTAGCAGAAGTCATATGTTCCAATATTTTATTTGGAACATCAATTCTCCTAACTCCCAATATTATGCTAGGCATATTAATTTACATTCAGATGTTATGCAATCTGAGAGGAACAGACAGTTCCTCAGATTTTCCCTTTATATTCTCCATATTCTTTGTGATGTCTAAAATAGAATAATCACAACTATTCTTGTGCAAACTCTCAACATGGGAAAAGTTTTCACTTTGAATATTGCAAATAAACGAGAAGGAGCAATATGCGAGGGCTTCGCTCTTCCTGATTATTTTGTGTTGCAGACTGTTTACAAGAGATCTGTCTCTTCTAACTGATTAATATTTTTAAAAAATGAAACAGAAGTATTTCTTCCTGACAAGCAGTTCTGACTGCACAGGTAATAAATGTACTAAAAAAAACAACAACTTTAGACTAATAGTGAGAGGACAACAATCCTGACAAATGTCCAAAGACCCCACATGGTAACCCTGACAGTGAATCTAATGCAAGGGTAGCAATCTGTGGACCATATGAGCCCCTCTTCCAGCCCCATTTTGTGGCTCCCATGCTGCTGAATTTCTGCAGAAAAATGCAAAATTTGAAAGGATAATTTAATTGACTCCAAACATAGAAAACAGAGGCATTACATTCTGTTTATGAAGTAACACACATATTTCCCCTCAAAGCAACATTCCAAAAACTAGGGAAGCAGGCTCAAAATTTTACCTTTCTCCCCAGCCCTTTGGGCTGTCACTTATATGCCCTTGCAACTGTTGATTCAAAGCCAGTGTTTCTCAGCCATGGCAACTTTAAGATGTGTGGACTTCGACTCCCAGAATTCTGGGAGTTGAAGTCCACACATCTTAAAGTTGCCAAGGTTGAGAAACACTGCTCAAAGCAGTAAAGGAACAGAAATCCAAGTAATTTGACTGGGTAATCGCACATGCTCTACTTCCAAATATCTGTTAGCTACTCACTGGCAGAAGTTCTTGCTGTGGGTTCTTTGAAATCTGAAGTGCCATGATCCTTGCTCGTTTGTGCAGCTCTTCACTGTGATCTGCTTTAGCATCACACTTCCGTTTTGGAGAAGTCTGGCCACAGTGGGACTGCCTTAGTGCTATAAAAAGGAAAGTAGAAGGGGTGCCATTAGACATCATCTTCTAGAACCTCAAATATTGTCATTTAGGCATTCAAATATTCACCGTGCTAGGTAGAAGGTACAAATACTAACTAAACGGGAAAAAGTAGAAAGGGCTACTTTCCTCTTAGGTAAAATATTTCTTTTTTACCATTTTACTTCAGAGTTTCTCAATGAAGGCAGTACCATTTTTTTCCTCTTTTACTCCTGGGCAACCATTAGAAAACATTACTCATTCTAGTTTCCCTCTTTGAAAATCCTACCAAGACATCCTGTATTTTGCAGGCTTTGCATGCAGGACTTTCCAAGAGGTATGTTAAAAGCAAAAGAGAGGTACATTAAAATTTTACTGGAGGTACATTAAAAGCAAAAGTGATGTCTAATGCCCATTGAAAAGTTTGTTTAATTTGCGGAAAACACTTGCTCACTTGTACTGCTGTAGCTTCCATGGGCTGAAGAAAAGTCTGTGGTTAGATTACTGAAGTCTTCTATACAGGATGGGACAGAGGCCAATAAACCTGAAAAAGTGACATTTCTATTAAAGAACAGACCTACTTTTTCACTGCAACTGGAAATACATTAACACACAGACAACATCCAACTTACTCTAACTTACACATCTGGGTCATATTCACTAGAGTAAAGCCTCAGATGTTGGTCTGCCTCATAGAATTGGGACTAATGAAGCAATTCTCACTAGGATTGTACAGAACTCTGGGGAGTTCTAAGGCTGTAAGGAGGTACATTAGGCCTGGTTCTCTCAAGTGAATGGGCCTTTGGATCCAAAGCTACTCAGACT
Source organism: Liasis olivaceus (assembly GCA_030867105.1). NCBI lineage: Eukaryota > Metazoa > Chordata > Lepidosauria > Squamata > Pythonidae > Liasis > Liasis olivaceus. The sequence continues at coordinate 71,188,160 of CM061349.1, forward strand.
GTTTCCCAAAATAATTTATTTTCAGGCCTAGCGATTTACAGTCATAGAACTTTCAGTGTTATAAAGGAAGACACTGGAATGGAGGTGTTTCCTGCTAGAACTTCTCTACTTGGATGAAAAGGGACCTCTCTTGCTTCCCCACTCCATTTGGGTGACCTGGAAATATATTAGGAATGCACTGCTCAATATGCATGAAACTCTAAGAATTTATTAGATCTTACAAGCTAAGGACTGCATAATTTCCACATTTATATAAAATGATTTAATATATATCAATTTAATTCAATCAATATGTTAACCTAGTTACTTAGGAAGCTAAAGATTTCATATCAGGAAACGAACATTTAGCAAGAGTGATAATGTTTCCAAACCTCCCAACCTAAGGTCCATGTTTTAAGAGCATCTAGTGACAGTTACTGGGCAGTCTTATTCAGAAGTTAACAGTGATTGCAGAAACATGGCAAATAGGCAGAATCCAGCAGGGGCGTCACCAGGATCCACTATTTTTGTCAAAATGATGAAAGTAGGGTTATACCTGCTTTCACAATGCAGATACATTCCAAGAGAATTATTGTTTATTTGATCTGATTGAACAAATTGGTTTTTATGATTTAGCATTGTGTGACATCATTTGCTATACTATCAAGAAAAAAAATCTTTTATAAGTATTTCTCCCCAGAGTTGTTGAGACTTAAGTGGCATTCAAATTTAATAAATTATTATTATTAATTATTATATATACATACAAAGTCCTCTGTAGCGTGAGAGCTGCTGATAAATCTGCTTCATGCGTTCAATGTTTAGTCGACTGGTCTCTGCATGGTTCACCATGGGTTTGGGATAGTCTATCCCAATTATACATTTTGCTGCCTTTTGCACTGACTCAGGGGCATTCCAGGGCTCATAGATATAGCGTGATGGAAAACCTTTCAACTGGGGTAGATACCGCCTGTAGAATAAAACAATAAGGACTATCTTTGATCCTTGTAAATAATGTATATATATATAGCCAGCCATCCTAATTATCTAAAAAGATGAGTTTGTAGTCTTATTTAAAGGATTTTTACTCTACTTATGCAAGATAGCCCCTGCCTGTGAACTGACAATCTAAAAATGTGCTACAAAGGGGTAAAAAGGGGATAACAGGAAAAGGAAGAGCACATTTTCAACTCTGCTTTAGTGTGACAAACGTTTTGGTGATATTGGCCAATATGCTCACCTAATGTAGTCACCGCTGGGATCTGTACGACGCCCAAACCCAACAGGACAGTAGCAGTGGAAAAACTGCTGGAAGAAAGCGCTGCAGGAAAGCCACATCCAGCTACCTGCATTCACACTGAAATCTGCATCCAGAAGCAGTTCATCAAATACCTGTTGAAACGGAAACAGAGAGAACTATTGGGAAGGCCTTCAAGGGAGGCTTCGGTGGTCAGAATCAGAGAGTGTGTCAGTGGCTGGTACAATTTTGATGAGAGGGAAAGAAACAGAGTTTTAGACTGTGAGCATGTCATGTTTTTGTTGATCTTATGTCAGCTGCTTTGGAGGCTTTGTCAGCTATACAAAGTTCTGATGTTTAGTGACTCTGACCCTGGAGAATGAATCCAATTAACAGCTTTGTATTTTATTTTTATACATTTTATTTTTGTACTACTTCTCCCAATGAAGCCAAGAGCCATGTGTACCATATCAGTGCATCAACACAGATTTTCCATAAAATTGCTTGATAAAAACAATCCATGTAAAATCAACCCCCATAAAATAATAAAACATTAGAATATAACAATTTATAACAAACTGGGTTATAAGACAGGTTCAAGACAGTCTAAAAGGCAGCCTGATCTTGGAGCAGTTGTTATCTTGCAAATATGTACTGAAATGACATTTAGAATAGGACAGAGAAGAGGTGAACAAAGAAGCTTTAAATGATGCTTAGAACAGAACGAGGGAAGGCAACCAAACTTGCCTCAGGAGAAAATCCCATAATTGGTGCCACCATCACTGAGGCCCTGGTTCTATCTACCATTATGCAAGCCAGGCCTACTTCTGCTGATCTTAATGCAGGAGATGGGTGATATATGGGAAGCAGGCCTTAAAATATTTGGGTCCTGAACTTCTAATACAAATTCGCTGATCTTTGAATTTGAAGGCAAAAATGTGCTTCAGAACATATAAGAGCATTCGTGTACTGTAGCATCTGTTTGCAACTCCTTAAAACGGTTGTCCCTTCCCTGGGATTGTGTGGCTGCCAGCCGCAGTGCAATGCGGGGAAAGGTTTAAAGAGTTTAAATATATAAGGAGTTGCAGACAGATACTGTGTGAGTGTCCCACACACTCCAAAGCATATTTTTGTTATTGAATATGAAGCCATGCACCGCTCTACTACTTATGCCTTTACTGGCTAATGTCAACACAGCTGGCCAGTGCAGCACATAGACCAGTGCTATACATTTACAATTAACTACCCCAGTTAAGACTTGACCAGCTGATTTCTGCAGCTTCTGAACTGTTTTCAATGGTAGACCATGTTGCAGTAATCCAGTCATAAAATTAGTAGGGCCTGATTCCTGAAAATAAGCAACTGTATTAGGCTCCAGTTAGGCTGAGTTGACACAGCAGTGGAAGTTGGTATCAGCACCATGAACTTACTACCTGTAGAAGCACTGCAACTATAAACAACAATACCACTGAACTGTATTCCAGTTGAATTTGGTTTCTGGAAATTTGCCTTTCAGTTCCTATCATTTCCCACAGGACATTACTACTGCTATGTTAAAATATAAAGATAGTTTCAGTAGCTGCTTAATCAGGGCCAAGAATGGAATCCACTTCCTGTTAGATACTGTTTTCAAATCTTTTATTCAAAATGTTCCTTAAAAAAGGACTTATCAACAGGATTCTCTAAGAGAATACTTTCCTTTATAAGAGAACAACTGTTTTAGTTCCTTGCTGCCTATATAACCACACCTTTTTTTAAAATAACAATAATCCAGCATTTTTTGCCACTTTCTGACATGACTCACCCTCACTCCAGATTCCCAGCTGATCCAAAGGTCACCTCTGGTTAGAAAGCAGGCTACAGCATGCCGGGCCAGGTGATGAATCCAACCCTCCTGTCTCAGTTGGGCCATAATAGCATCAATCCAAGGGAAACCTGTCTTGCCTTCTGCCCACTTTGCCAAGGCTTCAGGATTCCTGTCCCATGGGATCTGAATGCAAATAGGATTTCCTTCCATACGGTCAAATTTAGGATTATTTGTGGCAGCTGTATAAAAGAATTCCCTCCAGAGTAATTGGCCATACAGCGACAGAGGCGGAGTGCTGTTCCGCTTCACCTAAAGAGGGCAAGAAGATCATGTCATATTGGGTACACCTTTATCAGTCAGCAAATGAACTCTGAACTTATTTTGGTTCCAAGTTAAACCTACCTAAGGAGTAAATTTTCAGGAAGTTTTTAATTGGAGATCCTGGTGGTTTCAGGAAACATTCACTTAGGGACCAAGGTAGCAAGCCTCTTTAGAATACAATGGTCCCACTGAGCTCTTTACCAAACATCTGATAATCTGATAAGAATATTTGCTTTAAACCTTTGCTGTATATGAAGTCTACTGGAAACCATGAACTTCAGGACGTTAAAAGCAAAGCAGTTTAAAGCATCTGATACAAACGGTAATCCTGTGAATGTACGTCTAGAAGGTTCAAACTGAATAATTAATTCCAGACACACCCATTCTTTTGGATTTTATGTTGCTGATGTGTTCATATTCCCTTATTTTTAATAGGGAAAAATGTGCATATAATTTTAAAATAATGCTATTTTAAACCTGGTTTTGTTGCTTTTATTATTTGTATGTATAATTGTACTTTGTTTATTTTAACTTACAATTCAACCATATAACTTAAAAGCAGCCTAAAATATATGAATAGCCCCAGGAAAGATTCAACACTAAAGTAGAGATAAGACCAAGGAATATAATACCTGGAAGCTGTGCATTATTACAATATGGTGTGGTAAAGATATGATGGGAATTAACATATTCTTCAAATCATTTCACTTCCTGGTGTCTGCAAATCTTCTTTCCAAATCTCATTTCCTCACCTTTTTGTAAAGTTCCCAAAGCCGATAATAGAATAAGCGACAGGACAAGCAGCCGAACCGAAGATAGGGACTCAACCCTGTGGGGCTGGCCAGCAACGAATTGGCATTCATCCTTGGCCGTTCATAGTTTGCAACCCATGCCTTGAAGATATCAGGACAGAAAAAAATAAAAGTGAATCAGAAAATAAGATTCAGTATTTCTTGGTAAAAAACAATGTTGCTTGCTGCTATGACCAAAATTGTTATAAATGTCTCCAAATATTTATGCATGGAATGGTAGAGACATCTTAGCCATCCAGATACAATGTCACAACTGGTAGCAATGTGAATATCACACTATTTTTTAAACTCAGGCCCCATGTTTCATCACGGAACTGACTTGATCACTATGGTTATCTAATAGAATATGATCTCTTTCAACACAACCAACTGATATCAAACTAGATACAGGACAAAGATCAATCAGGTTGACCTAAACTGCCAGAAAAAAAAGTATATGAAAAATTAGCTTTATAAAGACACCACATATTCATACTCCACAGCCTTGGGTTTTACTTTTAGCACATACTGAAACATAGCTTAATTCTTGGCCAGGTGTAATATACACTTTAATCGAATTTTCAGGGAGGTGGCAAGAATTTATAATGAATTAGAATCAACGACTGCAAATTACATTTGCCTGCATTTGCAAAAGAAAAAAAGAAAAACAAGTGAGACTCCAATAAGTATCTACATTAGAAGGGAAACAATATGAAAAAGGATCTGAGGGGAGGAAAACACAAAGAATATTTTGGCTTGCGACATTTCTCAGCCACTAGAGCAAAAGAAGGATTACTTTAAGGGTTTCATTAATACATGACATATTTATACCTCAAAAATGTAAGGCAGTTCAGCCTATTTTAAAGTCAAGTGACATAAAAAACATTATCCATCCCTGAAAGGTAGTTTTGCAATGCGGATTAGGGATGGCTACCTTTCTTTCCAGATGCTTATCCAGACGAGTCAAGGCTTCGGTCTCCCCTCCCTGCCAAACAGCTGGAGCAAGTCCCTCAGTGGGAAAGCCTGAGTGAAAAAAGGAGTGCATCTATTAACTTAAAATTCAGGCAACATGATCAGTATCTCAAGCTTTACCTGAATTGTTTGCTGCATGTTTGCTAACCACATGCAGAACTGTTAAACTGAATATCTGGAACAAGTCAGGGTACATCTTTGGAAAAAAACCCATTTGACACACATATGCACACATTGCAACTTATGCTATTAAAACAGGGCCATGTCTTACTCTTTTTGAAAATCCTTTTATTATAAGCTTTAAAAGAAAAAACTCATGTAGAAAACTTAGGGGGTTAGAACTCAATATGGCAACAGCCATACAGAAAGTCCTCGCTTAACAATGGTAATTGGGGACTTGTAAAAAAGCCAGAAATTTTTGGGTTCAAATACATGTAATGATGCAAAGAGTTTTAAAGATCAACATTCAACTGAAACCAGAACTTTTCTTGCTGGAATTAACGGACAGTCAATTAGAAAAGAGCCATGGAAGATTATTGCTGCGATTATGCGCAAAAATGGAAAGATTCAGCAATACCCACAATGGAGGAACGGTTGGTGAAGATGACAGAGCTAGCAAAGATGGCAAAATTAACTTGTTTGATTTGAGAAAGATCAGCAACTACATTTATCAGTGACTGGAAACCCCTTATGGACTTTTTGCTGAAAGAAGAGAAAAATTAACTTGTGGTTTATGGGTTTGAAGATTAGAAAGAATAGCTTATGGAAAGAAGAAAATTATGATGTAACCTTAGAGAGAGAGGGTAAAATATAAATGCATTTATAACCGCTGTCAAAAAGTTCGGAAGCTGCTTCTTTATGATTATTTATTTACTTAATTTCTATAACCACCCATCTCAACCAAGTGACTCTAGGTGGCGAACAATTCTAAAACAATAAGAACAATTAAAAACAATACAAATATAAATACATGTTTTTCTTTTCTTTTCTATTTCTTTTTCTACTTTCTTTCTTACTTATTCACTATTCTTTCTTATTTTATTTTCTAATATTTGTATTGTTTTTATGTTGTTAAAAGATTCTTCAATAAAATTATATTTTTAAAAAATAGTAATTGGGCCTCGAATTTCCATCACTAAGCAATGCGGTTGTAAAGTGCGACATCATGTGACCACACTGCTTAGCAATGGCAGTTCCGACACTTCCGGTTACCATCATTAAGCGCGATGTGACGTGGTCATCATTTGCAACCTCCTGCCGGCTTCCCCATTGACTTTGCTTATTGGAAGCCAGCAGTGAAGGTCGCATATGGTGATCACATGACTGCAGGATGCTGCAACATTGTAAATGCAGGCTGGCTGCCAAGCGCCCAGATTGTGATCACGTGACCAGGGGATGCTGTGACAGCCGCAACTATGAGGACCCATTGTAAGTATCCTTCATTCAGGGCTGTTGTAACTTCGAATGGTCACTGAACAAGTGGACATTAAATGAGGACTACCTGTATAGCTTCCATCACAATTGTTTTAACTCCAAAGAGGTCATGCAACGCATGAGGGAAATACTTTCCATTTACTCACGTCTAACTTTATCCAAGTTATTCACTGACAAACTTTTCAGACCAATTTAATACGTAAATAATTCATTCATCATTTCAGAATTTAAACACTGTGACTAGGGTAAAATTAAGGATTGGAGCAGGAACAAATGCTTAGGGTTTTTTTCCCCACACATATGTAATAATGTCAATCTCTGGCAAAAAAGAGCTACCACTTCAATACATAAATAAGATTTGATGACAATTTAAACGAAAGTAGGCTTCTGGGGGAGGTATAGTGAACTGAAGATGGCTCTGCAAAAAGCGGAGCTTACGACCGCGGTAAAGACCAAAGAACCAGTGTGTGGACCACTTCCTTGGAACCTCTCTGGATAAGGAGAGGATAGGAGATCGCCCAAATGTGCTCCAGACAGCTGTTCCTCATGAGGAGACTGCACGACAGCAGTTTTCCATGGGTTTGAGCGCTGGGAGACAATGGGATTAGACATCTTGCTTGTAACCATGGCAGAGACTTTTAAAGGACACTAACTTCACAAACCTCACTTTCTAATCACTTTTGGAAATTGCTCATTAACTACTTCTAAGTTATTAGAGACCTTCAGAATGACAAGCTTGAAAACACTGGGTGAGCCTGACTTCAATCCTGAATGAAAGAAAATTTAATCATAAACTTAAGAATTTAAAGAACCTGAAATAAACAGCAAAAACCTAAATAAGATTTTGATCTTAGAAAGTTGTAAATGGACTAAGGGTCCAGATAAAATTGGAATATTTAAACGTTTACAGTAAGATTTTTGAATTAATTATAAAGTACAAATAGCTTCTTGTGGGAAATAGATCCTGTTTTAGCTTTTATAAGACATAACATAGATAAGCAATTTCACGATTTCAAAAACTAGATGCTAGACTTTAGGTAGAGGAAAGATATACAGGCCTGTAAAATGATGCAAAACATTATAACAATAAAAATACTGAAGGAGACTTTTGAAGAATGGAATCAGAAAATAGTAGCCACAATATCAACAGTGTCAGTATTGATGTCTGCTTCTATGGATAGGCTATGTTCAAAAGATGTTATTGAAGCAATGAGAGATGTAGAACAAATTTTAGCTGACAAGATAGAGATGGTATTGAAAGTGGATTTACAACTGACAGGTCAAGAGAATGACTTAGAAAAGGATGTTTCACTGGACCTACAAAAGAAACTGGCTGAGGTTTTAAAATTTAAAAGGGAAATACAAATGACAAACTGAGAGTGACCTGGATACTTTTTTCCTATTGGATTTACAAAAGAGGCTTGTTAAAGCCTTGAAGAACTCTACGTGATGGGACAAAGAAGAAATGAAGAGAAATCAAATCCTATGACAATATTTGAATGAATTAAAGATTAAGACTGTTAGAAGTAAAAGGAAGGAATATAAAGTTGGTTTATCGAATCAAGGTTAAAACAAGATATGTTGTTACTACTGGCAATCCTTTATGGACTTTCTGCTGACACCAGGACTGAAAGATGATGTTTTATGGATTTGTTTATAGATAAGAGAATGGATATGGGATGAAGAGATAAATGTTTGTAGCCTTAGAGGGGGTAAAGAGTCACTAAATTTGTTTATACTTGTGATGATGAAGGTTGGAAGTCACTTCTTTATATATTTTTTTCTCTTTCTTTATTATACTCTTACTTTTTTTTTCCTTTCTTTTTCCTTGCACTTTTTATTCCTTCTCTGTTCTTTTTCCTTCTTTAAGTTTAGTTTGTACTAGATTTTACTATAATGATCAAAATTCTTAATAAAAAATATCAATTTAAACTAAAGTAATGAATACTTTTTAATGAATTCATGTATAATGTATAAATGGAGGCAGTAGAGGAAAGGAGAAAGAAATGTCAAAACATACTTGGAAGTTCTTTTTCTTGACTCTGTTTACATATTAATCATCTGTTGATACAAATAACGTATTCTCCTTCCATTGCTGTATAATAATGTTATATGACATTCCATGGTCAACATTTTTGTAAATCCTCATACAAGGTCTATGTAATAAAATCTCAGAGAAGGTCTGATTAATAACAGCAATGGCTGCTGAAGCACATTAATTTTAGTTCATTATTATGGTCAAAAGATTAGCAGAAAATCTTGTGAACTTCAAATAAAAAAAGAATGATAGTAAAGCAGTCAAACACGCTATAAACTGTTCTGATTTCCTAAATAAACTTCCAACAACCAGGGACACATAGTAGCATTAAATGTTCTCTGAAATAATCACAAAACAGAAGTCAGAGATATTACTCTTATTTTAAGATGTTAAAATGTTCAAAGCAACACACAATTGTTTTAAACTACTGAAGTTACTGTAAACATTGCTGAGATTATTTCCCTTGACTTTTCAATTTATTCAATTTATTCATTGTTAAGTCTGCTAGATAAGTTATGCTGCACTTTTACAGAATGCTGTTTTTAGTATGTTACATAATATGATGGTGAAAACAGAGTTTTTATTTTCTATTGCAAATTTCCCAATCCTTTTTTTTAAATGGTAAGATAAGAAAATCTCTAATAAACACTCCTTTGCTCAATTATATAAAAACAATTTCTAGGCACTCAGTTATTAAAATATATTATACAATATAGGAGACATAAATAAAACAAAATGCATTATTTTATTGTCTGAGGTTTTTTTTACTGTTTTAAGATGAAGAATAACTGTAATGACTGTAATAATAAGATATTTATATAGCCACCTAGAATTACATAAAAGTGGGATGGGTGGCTATATAAATTAAAAGAACAGAACAGAACAGAATAATATGGGCACTGCTTAAAGAGCTGAAGGGCCAGGTTAGAGACAGATCACCCTGGAGAAGGGCTATCCATGCTAAGAGTTGACACTAACTTGATGGCACATAATCAATTAATCAATGGACAGCTGATCAGTTCATTTTCTCAACTCCAGAATGTACTGATAATCTGAAGGCTACTTTGAAACCAAATCCAGATCAAATAAGGCACTACAGCCCATCTGGGAAGTGTTCCAAGCCCCCCCAAACATACCTAGTTCCTCTAGGGATGGCACTCCATAGGTGTCATCATGGTTCTCTTGGATCTCTGTCTTGCACATCTCCATCTGTTGGCTTGTTATGGTGCTGACTGGCTTTTTTGGCAGGTCCATACGACTAATGATGGCCTGAAAACGTTTGTAAGTGAGGGGCGGCTTGTGTCCATTCAGGTCAATGATCCTGCAGGATAAAGAGACAATGAGAGAACAGCTTTGTTCCATGAGATGGGCAAGGAAAGTGTTTTGTCAAGCACTTCAGATCCTCCCCTCTTTCTTTCATTCATTTATTCAGTGGAAGGAAGGTGTTTATCTACTTATTTACTTGCTTATTTATTTCTTCACCCAGATTGTTCCTGTCATGGGTTCTTTTTACAGTGTAACCAATTTGATTGACACAGACTCAAAAGATCCACCAAAAGCACTGGACCCTAGACACTTGGATTTTTATGTCTCCCTATAAGGCTTGGGGAGATGTTTTATTTTTTTTAAAAAGCTATCCAAGATACAAAAGTGAAATATAAAACCTATAAGTCTATATGTGAGTTTTCTATTGTTTTTATCCTACATTCTATTGCTATTACTAATAATACTACAATTTTCTTTATACCATATTCTACTATTACTATACCCCTCTATACTATTACTTCTACAGTAATTACTATTGCAATAGCTATACTCTACTACTATTCAGCTACTATTACAGTATTTCCTCTATACCACGCTCTATTGTGTAACTATTCTATAACAACGTTTTCTTCTTACAAACACTGTTCTGCCTTAATTCCTCTCTCTGGAATTTCTTCTGCTTTTTTCTTCTCTGTTACTGGCCAGCATGTAGAGTACTTGCAACCTTCCACGTAGTGCTTTTATACTTGCACTTTTTCTTGCTCTGCCTCTAGAGTTCTTTTCCTCTAGACCATCCAGCCTCTGTGAAGGAAAAAATGCCTTCTTTTATTTGGCTGCTTTCTCTGGCGGCGACGGCAGCAGCAACTACTGAGCTTCCAAACCACGTGTGTCTCCCCTGTTCTCCTCCCGTCTTCTCCCCCACCTGTTTCAAGGTTGCAGCTTTACTGGCAACTCTGCCGTGATGACGCTGGAGAGAAGGCTCAATAGGAGGGGCGGAAGGCAGCAGAGGTGCCTGCAACTGTTTCTCCACAACCTGCTCTTCCACAGTTCCCATCCCCGTTAGCCTTCTGGAAGGCTTTATAGAGCTGGCTTTTCCCTCAAGCATTAGGGCTGGGAAGTTAGAGAAATCTGGTTGATTTGTCTGCCTGCAATCGATTTGCAAGATGGAAGGGACTTTTTGGAACTCAGGTGCATTATATTGTTGCTTTTAACTATTTGGGGTGGTTGCTTTGTTTTTTAACCTACTGTTAGCCACCCAGAATAACATTGGTGAGATGGGCTGACGTATGATGATGATGATGACGACGACGGCGGCGGCTTTATAGCACACTCAACTCAAAAGATTCTGGGCAGGCTACAAGCATTTATTTATTTAAGGCATTGCCTGTCTCCAGACTGACTTCCAGGTGGCTCACAAAAATTATATACACAGTAAAATATAGTAAATGTAAAATACACAAAACAATGAAAATCTACCCCCCCTTTTATTACCTACCTGAATAATTAAAAAAAAAGTTAAGTACTGCCCACTTCCCAATATATGGACCAAACACCCCACCATCCGCCAAGCCTGCTCCCTTCTCTCTCTTGACTATATCATCCTGTTGCTTTAATGCAGGGACAGCATCTTAAATTATCCAAAAGTCTGTCCCCTTTTTATTAGCTGTAAATATGTGCTTAGGATTAGAACTAAGGGGGGCACTTGCAGCCTCTCAAGCCCCTTTTTTGTCTTTTCAGAGATCCTCTGGCCATGATGGTTGAAAACTGACAGCAGAGTTTCCATTTTCAGGTGGGGAGCAGTTGAAAATTATACTGCAGTTTTTAAAGTAGACTTTACCACTGTTAAGGAAAAGCAAAACAAAGAATACCCCACTTTCACTCACAGGTGTGACTTGGTCCAACACAATTTGCAACCTTCCACTAACCAAAAATGTTAAACAGAGCCTGTGGCCACAAAACTGGACGAGAGTAAGAAATTTCTGTTGCCCCCCTCATAAGTCTGATAAGGCTATCCAACCATAAATGTTTCATATGATAAAATATGCCCCCATTGCAAATCATCATCAATCATCATGAGCAACGTCTTTTATTCGTAATTTTAATTAAAAAAAAAACAAACTCTCCTTCCTTTGAATGTAGAATAATGTGAAAGGCCAAGGTAGCAGAATCCTGAACTTGGTCACTGCCAATGATAGTTAATTGGTAGTTATATTTTTTAAATGCCCCTCTCCATCAAGGAACCATCTTCGATCCTTCTCCCTTGATGTGTTAGTTTTCCAAATGCAGGAGCAATTTATTGGGAGAACACCTACAATTCAATCCCATTCTTGCAAGTCTACATTAACACACAGCACAGAATCTTGATTTAGCAGTCGTCAGCACAGTGGACTGCACATGCAGTGGGTGAAATTTTCTCCTGGATTTCACCTAGAACCTACAGACAAGTACATTGTGTACAAATCTGTCTAGACAAATGTCTCAACACATGTAGTGGTGTTCTTCCCTGTGTGCCTGCACCACCACTACTCTATTTATTTTATGCCCACATTATTTCTTGGTGTCAGGGTAGCTGGCAAGTGTGGCTTATGCATTTTGGTGTTCATGGACTGATTCATTCTTATGGCAACCTGGAATGGTTTTTGGCTTCTCAGACGGACTTATCCTTCTGACGACAGAATGGCTTCTTGGTCTGGCTTCTGGCTTCTCAGACGGACTTATTCCTTCAGCTTACAGTAACCTGAACAGGCTTCTCAAACCAGCTTCCAGCATTCAGACTGGCTTCTCAGCATCATGGACTCGCTTCTCGGAGTTAGTCTGACTTTCGCTTTTTCAGACTGGCGTACTCTGCCATGGCTTCCAAGGGCTCAAAGATGAACATAAAAAGGTCTTCCACTGTAGGTTCTTGCAATTCCTCTATGATTGCTTCCAAAGTGGGCATAGAAAAGAGTGACATTTATATTGGGGGAAAGTAGGCACTGACTGCAAAAGTACATGCTGGGATGCCCACTGTGTGTTTATGAGGATTACAGTGTAAAGAAACAAATTATATCTGATATTCACAAAGCCAAAGCTGAAGAAATGTCCTCAGTGAGTGTGCAGTTTTACGTTGCCATAAAACCATCGGCAATTGCTTCTTGAAAATATAATAAAATGGGGCAGGAATCATCATCTGAGGCAGTGACGATAAAGTGGTGTGTTCAGCAACATTCTTGCGGTATAGATGTGTAAGATGTAGTAGCAACCATGAACACCAATCACATGAATTCCAAGCCAGCAACAGATACCTGTGGTGGTTTATAAACATCATGTACTGCCAACAAATAAACCTTTGGTAAGGCTTGAAGTTGGTATCATCCTACTTGTATAATGGTTGGTATCATCCTACTTGTATAATGCAGACTGGTGTTCAGTTCTCAAGAACTGCATGACAAATTTGCTCCTGAGAGAAAATCTGCAAGTACAGGGGTTACTTTGTGCAAATGCTGATGGAATGCACAGCTTAATGCTTGCTATAGTTAGAATGCCGTGCTGTCTCAGGGTACTAAAGGACATCAAACATCAATTGCCATTCATTTCTTACAACTCACAGAAAGCAGAATTTGTAACCTCAGTTCTTCAATCACTTTGTGCCAAAAATCAAATGTTATCAAAACAAGGTGCTGAAAATATTACCTGAGTTTCTGAAAACTTCATTAACTCTGGACAATCTGCCTAAGAAGACACTGTGCATGAAAGATGGAAAATTTAAGTTCATATGTATGTCACATAACATACATCGTCCAGCCAAATGACCAGGGGATCAATCTGGCAATCCAAAATTTTAAGGAAAGCAGTTTTTGGAGGAAATAATGGTTGTCTTGAAAGAGGAATGTGACAAAGAGAACACAAAAGAGCAAAAACTCCTATGAAATCCCTGGAACTGCAATTTGAAATCAGCTATCTTCAGCTTTGTTACAGCATGGGCAGCAGTCAAAATTCAAACTGTGGCCAACAGCTGAAAGAAAATGCGGTATAATACAGATGCAGACCTCTAGTTTAAAGGGACTGAAGTCAAAGTCGTCCAAAGAACAATACAGAACTTGAGAAACAGCAAGCATCTGAGGACAGTGTCTGCAGTGATTGGAGGAAGGATGGGGTCCTGGGGATCAGGTCATGACAGAAAGTGAGCTGGTTATAGAGGCTGTTGGAGAAGAGAATGAAGGAGCAAAGAGGAAGATTTGCCAGCAGTACAACTATAGTTGTCCATGGTGATTCTGAAGTCCCCATTTATAGGCGCTAAAGGAGATAATAATTAAGAAGCAGCACACCTCCAAGACTCAAATTTGGACAATTTCTTCAAGCGAATTGGTAAATTTAAATGTTAGTTTCAGGAAAACAAAGCAATTCTAGTCCAGAAGCTTCTGTTACCACTTTTTAACTAAACTAGTTATATATTACTAATTAATAATGCAGTGGCTGCACAGCATTTATGTATGTGGTTTTCATAAAAAGTACTTTACCAATATTATACAATGTTATTAAAAGTTTGTTTTAAAATTTGTTTTACTTAGGATACTAGTTAGAAGTATTGTTCAGTATCCTAAGTGTATATATTTTATTTTCATAAATAACAAAGAATAAAGTACTTTGCAGATTTTATAACATCTGTTTGGTATTTATGAAAACATTGTAAATAAAATGCATAAAATATAGTTACTGCACTGCCCTGTTAACAAAGGAGCTAGTTAACAAAGGTAAGTTTTAAAATCAACTTTTTAAAAATAACATTGTAAGTTATACTTCTTCTTCAGATGACACATCCACAAGAAATGATATATCAGAACTACACCCTTGGCTGTGAAACCAGTTAGCACACCCAATTCCTTACAGGGGTTACGAGATTCATAACGTAAGATAAGTATTATAGATTAACTTTAGCAATGAATCTATGAGATTCCTATCAAGAATAGAAGTCTCACTGTAATGCTTCTTCTATTACTATGGGATGCACCTATTCAAAACTGCACAGCAGAAAGGAAGGCTGAATGCAAAGAAATGCCTGTAGAAATATTTCCAGTGCCCACAATAAACAAGCATGTTGCATGAATAAACTAGTTATGATTGACTGCTGTCTAGATACATAATACTGAACCTTTTCAAATGACCAAGAATCTGCAAAGCACGTCCTCTGCTAGATTTCAGATTCTCATAATGCCTTTTCTTTTTAAAACTATGTTCTAGCCTTACGGGTAATGGCAGAACTTTCTCTTCCAAATCTATGATTGTACCTAAAGGGTTATAACAACTGCAGATTTAAAATGTTGCAATGACGTGGTTTTATATTTTGTACTCCTTCGTACATGTTTGCCATCTAGTAGTTAAAAAAAATTTTTTTTAAGGATTAAACAGACTAAAGAGGTGACATTGAATCTACTCTAATTAGAGTTTTTTCCTTAAAAGAAACACATTTCTGAAGCAAGGAAGAGGATGCTCAATCCAGCTTTTGGTTGATGGAAGCCCTTATGTGGTATCTGTGGCTTGAAGTATTTTTCATTTTCATACTTGCGGCCTTCCTTGGGCAGAGATAGCATTATAACAATCATGCCTTTACAATATCCAAAGACTGATTATATCCAGATTGTGTGTTGGTTCATCCTTCATAGAAAGAGAGGCTTGGTTGGGAAAGAGTCTAGATAAAGCCTACAAATATAGACTATACACTGCATCTTTATTGATGAATACAGAGAAAGTCTACAGATAAACATATGAAAGAACAGACTTGCTAAAAGGGATCCACGTAATGTAATTTGTATGTTACTCAATCATTAAGCATCCCTTGGTTCTCTTTGTCTGTTGGTGGATTCCTCGGCTGCTTCACTTCTTCCCTCCCCCAAACGATTTCAAAAAGGTACCCCAGAGCATTTCCAAGTTGTCACTTCCCAAAAAATCCCCATGGATGATTTGCTGTGCTTGTTTTTGACAATGGCTCCAACATGTGCAAAGCTGGTTTTGCTGGAGACAATTCTCTTAGAGCTGTCTTCCTTTCTATTGCTGGTCACTTCAGACATCAAGGTGTGATGGTTGGAATGTTCAGAAACACGGGATAAGGCAGAGTAACAGAAATATTCTGAAGTAATCTCATTGAACATGCACTGTCTCCAAGTGGGATGACATGGTGAAAATATGGCATCACACCTTCTATAATGTACTCAGAGTTGCCCCCGAAGAATATCCTATATTGCTGACAGAAGCACTCCTGAGCCCAAAAGCCAACAGAAGGAAGATGGTATAGACCACATATGAGACTTCAACACCCCAGGCGTGTAGTTGCGATCCAGGCAGTGCTCTTTTTGTGTGCCTCTGGCTGTACCATTGATGTTGTGATAAACTCTAGCAATGGTGTCAGCCACACTCTGCTCATCTATGAAGATATGCCTTACCCTATGCCATCTTCCATCTAGATCTGGCTGGCTGTGACTTGACTGACCACCTCATGAAGATCTTGACTGAGAGAGGTTATAATTTCACCATCACAGCTGACAGAGAAATTGAGCATGACACCAGAAAGCAGCTTTGCTACATTGCCCTGGAGATGGCCACAGCTGCTTCCAGCTCCTCCTGGAGAAAAGCTACAAACTGCCTAATGGTCATGTGTCACCTATGGCAACAAATAGTTTAGGTGCCTGGAAACCCTCTTGCAGCCACCTTTCTTGGGTATGAAATCCTGTGTTGACAGCCATAAAGATCTATATGCTAACCCTATCCCGTCTGGTGGAAACACCATGAATCCAGGCATCACTGACAGGATGCAGAAGAAGAGCACAGCACTCGCACTCAGCACAATGGAAAGGATTGTTGCCCCACCTGAGTATAAGTACTCTATTTGGATCGAGGACTACATTCTGGCCTCCTTGTCTGCTTTCCAGCAGATACAGATCAGCAAGCAGGAATATGATGAATCTGGACCTTCCATCATCTACCACACATGCTTCTAGAGCAGGACTAGTCGCCACATAGCATTTTTCCAGTTTTTAAATAATAATCATCATCCTCATACTCCATAACTGTTCATAGATGAAAGCTGAAACTGGCATGGCTTTATCTGTGTAGTTGGTGTTCGACTCGGTATAAAAACTGGAATGGTGAAAAGTTTACAGCAGCAGCCTTTATTAAAAACAAAGTAAGAAAAGCCTTGGGGTGACTATCCCCTTCCCCCTCCAAATTCTCCAATGTATTCAAGGACTTTGTACATTTCTGTAGTTTCTTTTTTGAAAAAGACAGTTGTCCCAAATGCTGTATAACACACTGAAAAGAAGTTAAACCAGCCTCTGTGAAGGCAGCAGCCCAACTCCTCAAAAAAAAAAGCAGAAACGTATTTCTAGTTTTTTAGAAAGTATTGCTTGTAAGTGATTATGAATAATTCAAGTATCTCTCTTTATTGTGAACCTTAAAATAACACTTTAAAAAAAACACATACAGACTTGGTCATCTGATTTTTAAAAATTTTTTGGTTGAGTTAAAAAAAAAAAAGAATAGAATAGGCTGTGTGTGTTTCTCTTCTTCCCAATCTAGATGTGAAGGGTTATAGTCTTTCCCCCTCCATAGTCTTATTCCCAAGAGAAAGCACCTTTGCATATTTCTGATGCCAGTATGTATATGGACTACTGGGGCAGGAGGAGAGAAAAGCAAAACTGTATACTGACACACACACACACACACGTTTTTTTTCCTGCTTTGGTTGTTGGTCTTATCATCTGTAGTTTGAGGGGTTTGTTTGGGGATATCTGTTTTATTTTCCAGTACTTTATAATCTATAGTACTCTGGGTGCTATCATTATATGCTATCGTGATCATTACAGTACAGTCCTGTAATGTACTGAATATAAGGCTGTTTCTGTCATAAAAAAGACAAAACTGAGAGGAATGAGCAATATATTCAAACTAAATCTGCTGTAAGTCATATTTTCTTTGAATAACCTTCTACAAGTTTCAGAGGTTTTGGACTAGTGATTCAGTTGTCCCCACTTTTATGAAGCACAAAACTATCTTCACATAGTTCACACTAGAATAGCAAAACTATCTGGGAAAGAACATTTTAGTATAAATAGGAACGTGTCAAAAACACAGGGAACTGCATCAAACAATTCCCTATGTAGCTTACAATTTTTGCTCTTAGTAGAAAATCATGGCACTCATTAAACCGAAGGATGAATTTTCAACATAACTGTAAGGTGTCAAATGCAATCATCTTCAAATCTTTGATTCCTGATACAGTTCTAAAGACAATGCTTTGCACTGAAACAACTGATCTCCTATAATAGCCTCCAGAATAGAATAAAGCAGAGCAAAGCAAAACAAGAAAGCTTAAAAGAAAAAACCAGAAAAGGAAGAGTTAAACGGAGACAGCTAGAGTCAAGTTACTGTCTTATATAAACCTGAAGCAGCCAAGCAGCTTTCTGCCCAGCTCCTGCAGCCAGATCCTCCTAGTTACCCATTTATGCAAACTGTGCATTCAATCCAGCCACGTGCCTGACTTTTCTCCAGGGCAGCACGTGTGAAGGGGAGGAGCTCCACGCCACTCACCCTTTTCACCGAGCTACACTCACATGCACGGCTCTGTGACCCAGCTTTCTAATAACGTGTAGCATTCACAGAGAGACTATGCCTCTGTACCAAAGTGTCAGACCAACCCCTCTTAGGTTAACAAAGTAAAGACAGTCTTCAAAAATGAGCTTTTTCTATAAAAGGAACTAGGTGCATTAGAAAGTCAGAGGAAGCAGGGCAATTGTGTGGCATTAACTAGAAGTGAGAAACGAGGTTAAATAGCATGCTTAGCTTGTGCAATTGCTGGCGTATTGATCTTGAATCTATAAAGTCAAACCTTGGACTCAGCCCTGCTCAACAGGAGTCTTCAGAAAGCCTCTTTCAGCCGTAGCTCCCTCATTTACTATGAACAACAAGCTTTACTAGATTAGCCAAGCAATTTTAAAAATTAGAACTCTAGGAAAAAGTCCTTCCTTTTACAAGGACAAATATGCTCTAGGAGGTAAAAGCTAAAAAAGATGGGTAATACAAACATAAAAATTTCCCATTTTCAAAGGGATAAGAAAACCTCTACAGTTGGAGAAAGAAAAGCACACCATAGTTTTATTCCATTATCTGCAATATGTTGCTTCATGCACAGAAATCCAACAGTGAAACAATAACAAGGGTTATTTGTTTACAGCTTTCAAAGCTACCTTCTAAGCAGCTTCTTACCTGATTAACATTTAATACTGGTAAGGGATTACTATTCTCAATGACCACCAAGATAGAAATTTTCCAGACAACCCATCTTGGAGGGAATCCAATATTCAGACAATGATACTTTATAAAGAGGAAAGCCAGAACTGTGATAAACTATGAGATGGCTCAGAGCCCTGTAAAATTTTAGTACTGCGGTCTGCAAAAAAAATTTTTTTTTCTATAATTGCACAAAGTAGCACAAAGTAGATCTTTTCAAGAGACATGCAAGCCTAATCTGGCATCAAATGAGGACCTGACTATAAATTAATCCTTCCCTATCCATTACTGTCAGACTGAAATGGGAAAGTTTGAAAAAAAATTAAAAATACTAAGAAATAGAAGGAAAAATATAAATATTCTTCCCTGAGGGTTTTTTTTTCCCTGAAAAAATAAAAAATAAAAAGGACTTCCTAATACTTTAATTTTGAATGATACCTAGAACAGTGGTGAAAGAATCTATGTTTGGAACATATGAAATCAAGAAATAAACTAATATGTAAAGAATGAAGTTTATCTCAATGTGCTAACATATATATATTTCTCTCCATCTACCCACCCACTTTTTCTCAGCCATTTCCCCCCTGAAAATTAGTACTCTGCCTTACTGTTTGAACAGTGGAAGACTTTACCACAAAGTCGTTGGTTTCTTCTGTTTTCAGTGTTAATTCTTTGCCTGTCTGCTTTACCTGAACAGGCAGAAATGATGATTTATCTAGGACAGCCAGGATGGCGCGGTGTTAAGATGTTAGACAAGGAGTGGGGTTCTGGTCCACCCTCAGCCATGGAAGTCCCCTGGCTGACTCTGGACCAGTAATTCTCTCTTAGCCCAATATACTTTGCAGGGCTGTTGTTGTGAGCAAAAACAGGAGGAAGGAGTACTATGTATGCTGCTTTGAGCTCTTTACCAAAGGCAGAATGTAAATCAGATAAATACATACATACATTTAGGAACAGTGTAAAGTAAATTCAAACAACAAATGCCTAATTTATTATAGATAGAGATCCAATTTGGTATAGGGATTAAGGCACCAGGCTAGAAACCAGAAGACTGTGAGTTCTAGTCCCACCTTAGGCATGAAGCCAGCTGGGTGACCTTGGGCCAGTCATACCCTCTCAGTCCTAGGAAGGAGGAAATGGCAAACCACTTCAGAAATCTTGCATGGACTTGTCTAGACAGCCACTAGGAGTTAACACTGACTTGAAGGCACAAATATCTATAATTTATTATAGATAATTATTATCATCTGAGTAAACCATAAACCAAGCAGAGTTTTATAATCAAACCATCCTTCTATTGTATACATTTTACAAAGTAACCAAGTGACTTTATACTGTAAAGTGTTAAAATTAAATATTGCATATATATTGCAAGTTTTCTCCAAATTTCTGACTTTATGCTGCTTCCAAATTTCTGGAAAATTTATATCTCTAGTCAAACAGCACAAACTTGATCCTCCCAACAATTCTGCAAGAATGCTGACAGGATCAGTTCTGTTTCAACTGTAGCCTCTCACTGGGGAAAGTGCCTCTCATGAGATGCTCCTAGAGCTTTATTCAGGGCACATCACTCCCAAGGGGCGAACACTCAAACCAGATGAACTGCAGCAGGAGACGCCCTGCATCCTTTGTTTGTGCCAGTCCTCTGGCCTAGATAAATGAAAACATGGGGAGCAGAGCAAACTGAACGTGCCGCTGCTAGCACTGCTCCATAAAGCTTGCCCTCTGACATCACCCAGCTACTGAATGATGCAATAGGCTGGGCTTGGCTCCAATTCTCTACTGTTCTAGGCTGTGTCTAATTCCTGACTTGTTACTGCTTGTCTTTCTCCACATGTATTTCAAGTTTGAGAACTGGCACATACAACAACACTGCTACGTGTTTTACTTTAATGAGAAAAATAATGCATGCCAATTTTAAAATCTAATTTTCACATTGAAGTATAGAGGCATAAGTGCGCCAGTAGACTACTCCACGTAGAGCAGGCTAGGACTAAAGACAAGGAGGTGCACAGGCTATGACCTGCAGGAGTTCCATCTTGCAGACCAGACGCTGTATCCAATAGTCTGCCGGTTGTAAGTGGATACTGCTACATCTGGATGGCCAAGACAGTATAGGTATATTGTTAGTACGCCATAAACCAGCATTTCTCAACCTTGGCAACTTTAAGATGGGTAGACTTCAACTCCCAGAATTCCCTAGGCAGCCATGGTGGCTGGGGAATTCTGGGAGTTGAAGTCCACCCATCTTAAAATTGCCAAGGTTGAGAAACAGTGCCATAGGCCTGCTACCTTTCTTCATGAGGTAGTTCAGATGATATGGGCACAGTATCTGCATTAATTTGTGTTCCTTTTCTTTGGGGTTTTCAACACTGAAGATAAAGCTGTCCACTCAGGAGTGACTCAGGATTGCATGTCCTCCCTGACTGGACGTGACCTGACTAATATCTGGTCTCCTGCATGCAGTAGGGCCCATGTTGGATTTAGTATTCAGTTCAAGTGGAGCTGGTGCTTTGGAAATGGAGTTTCACATGACTCTACTGCTATGGACAGATCACTCTCTGTACAATCTACAGGACTGAAAAATTGGTTAAAATGGTCCATCCCAGGCACCTGATGGATATGGATGGTTTCCTGAACTCATTGGGGGAATTTCCCACATTGTCTATTGGTGATACTATTAAAACCCTGGGTATTGACCCAGAGATGGCCCAGACTGACACTATTACACCCTTGATTTACTAGGGAGTTGACAGCTATGAAGTACATGGAAGGTTAGTTGCAGTTTAAGTGGAAGAACTCTTTAGGATGGATCTAGATTGAGCATCATGTGGGGCCATTCAAAATCCTATTCCACTTCAGCATCCACTATTCTTTAATAGAAAAGGCATATTTTCCCAATAGCAACATCTAAAGCACATATCCCCTCTTCTTTTCAAATATGCCTGGACTTAGTAGATTGCAAGCCTGCAACAGCCATAACTATAACTTATGGTACTTGAATTTGCTACTAGTTTCTTCTTATTCTTCTCTCCTCCTTCTCAGAACATGGGAGTTTGTATATATGTAAACTGGTAGTTTCTGTACCTATAGGGCCATAGTTGGGAAAATGAAACTGTGACCTAGTTAAAAAAAAAGTCTTCAAAGTCTTCCCCTGTACTAATCCCCAATTTTGTTTTGTCTTCCCCTTAGACATGTAACACTTGCATATAAAGGGATCAGTATCTTACCTATCTAGGTCATAAAGGGTGTGTGAATTCTCTGTTGTCACCTCTACTCCAGCTTCCTTAGCCAACTTCACTATAGCTGCATCTCTCTCTTTCCCAAAAGGCTCCGAGTCATATTCAAAAGTGAGATGGGTCACTCCCCATTCCTGTAAAAAACAGAACATATCAGCTAAATACCAATGCAAATCATCATCAAAAGTTGACGGTAATATTCAAAACAGAGTAATGGCAAAAATCCAACAGCAGAACAAGGGGAAAATATCCATATCTAAAGATTTGGCAATAGCATATTCTTTTTCAAAACTCTCCCGTGAACAGTAGTTGCTCTTACACTGCCCTTTAAGCATTTTTTAAAAATAATTTTTATTAAAGATTTTTTTAAAAAGAAGATAAATACAAATACAAACTAATATCAAATAAGAAAAAGAAAAGAAAAAGAAAGAAAGAAATCAAAGAGAAAGCTAAAAGTGCAGGAAAAGAAAGAAAAAGTAAAAGAAAAACAGAAAAGAATGAAAAAAGATACAAAGAAGTAGCTTCTGATCTTCTTTACAGCAGTTATAATGTAAGTACGATTATAAATTTACCTCTTACTCTATCGTTACAACAAAATTCTCTTCTTTCTATAATCTATTCTGTCTAATCATCAAAACCATAAATCATAAGTTCATTTTTTTCTGTTTTATGCAAAAAGTCCGTAAGGGGTTTCCAGTCAGCAATAAACGTAGATATTGTCTTTCTCTGATCAAAGAAGTTAATTTAGCCATCTTAGTAAGTTCCATCATCTTCACCAACCATTCCTCCATTGTGGGTATTGCTGAATCCTTCCATCTTTGTGTATACAATAATCTCACTGCAGTTATCATGTAGCAAAACAAAGTTCCATGACTTTTTCCCAACTGTTTGTTCATTAATCCCAAAAGAAAAACCTCTGGTCTCATTTGTATACTAATCTTTAAAATCCTCTGAATCAGTGTATTTTAACCCAGAATTTTCTGGCTTTTTTACACATCCACCAAACATGATAAAATGTCACTTCTTGTTATTCACATTTACAACATCATGGAAAAAAGTGCCTTTATACATTCTAGACAATTTCTCTGGTGACATATACCCCCTTTAAGTGTTTCTGAGCACCCTACTTCAGATTATTTCACTTATATGTATTAGAAGTAGTACATGCTCACTTCTACCTTCTAATAAGCCAAAGAGCATGTGTAGTTTTCTCCCAAGACTGTACAGTACTTCTACTGACTGTCAACTCATTTTTCCTTGATACGCTTTCCTCAAAACAGAAGATAGGAGTACATCTATACGGCTAATACAGTATAAGGTGCAATACAACTTTTACATCAGGAATAAACTTCTTGTTAGGCCAAGGGCTGAATTTGGCTTTGAGTGGAATGTAATGAAACTCTTCTCCAATGAGTAAATAGAGCCAGAACAAAAACTGAATTTGATTTACAAGTCAACATGATTATTCCCCGTGCATTCATTAATTTCTCACTTACGTTACATTGAACATTACAATTTAACAGCAACTTTGACAGAAATCTGAGGGATGCACCAAAGGCTTTAAGAAACTATATGAAGACCTGAGGCCTCAGATTGTATAGTTAATTTAAAGAAATGGTGAATGTCAGTGTTATCATTTTCTGTAACAGCAAACTCCATTTTAAAGCAAAAGAGTACCTCTTTAAAAGAAGGTAGTAATAGTAGTTTCTACATATTCAGGGACTCCCCTCCCTATATATGTAGAAGTCAATAAATTAAAATAGCCAAAAAAGCCTTAGCAAGTGTCCAAGATATATGGAATCTTGGGAGCACAGGAGTAACAACATTCTTAAGCAACTCAACTCATTGCCTGAAGCAGGAGCTTTCAAACTCATACTGAAAACTAAAGACCTGTATACATGTATGGATATGTAGAGTGTTGGAATGTTAAATAACTTTTTAACGTAACTCAAGCCAGCCCAACCCAGCACAACACAAGCACATGGACACACATGCATCAGAGTTAAGCAGCCTGGTACTCTTTTGCACTACAGCTTCCACAATTCACTACCTCTGGTCATGCTGGCTTCAGCTGACAGAAGTAAATTCTGGAACATCAGAAAGGTACCAGCTTGTCTCTCCCTGATCCACCTGGTACAGACTGATGATGGGGATGGATATTTTTCCCATATCACCAACACAGTCCATGTGAACTCTTAAAAGCAAGCCAGAAGCTTTTACCTATAGACAAATCTAGGATATATTGGTGAAGTGCCCATTCAGCTCCACACACCAGCCCAAACATAAGAAGGTTAACAGAGGGTGGGGGCTCCACTCTGTACCTCTGACTGAAAAAAAAAGAAAATCATGTGGAGTGTGTGAGCTTTTGTAAATCTATGGTTGAGGAGAGTTGAGTCATAAAATGATGAAACTGCCTATTTGCAAATAAAAAGTAAAATTAAGGGGGAAATTTAAAAATTGGCCTGTTTAAGCCATTAATTGCTCCCAAAGGATGTTCCCAATGCTGTAACAGATACTTTCCACTATACAGCTTTAAAACATTTCTGAAGCTGACAACTAGCCATAAACATGGGGTCTTTTAGTATTCTGTAAACATTAAAGAAAAAAAAAAGACATTGTCTACCAGTCCCAATCACTGTAAAATTCTTGTTTCAAGCTCACTAAAAAATCCACTGCAAGTTTGTTATGGTTCCTGTCTGTAAGTTCATCTTATCAACATGTATTAAGCATCAAGTAATAAAACTATGACCAACATTAACAATGCAATTCTTTGCCCCAACCATAAAGATAAGCAATGAGTGGTTCTCTAGACAGAAGTTGTATTCCAGTTCTTATTATACTTGAATGTTGGCCATATTGGCTAGGAGCTGAGTCCAACAATATCTGAAGCATCACTGATTGCCTATCTCTGAAATCTAGGAAGCAACAAGACACCGAAGGAGCATAATTCAGCAGTCTCTCAGAAATGAAGATCACCTGTTTAATTTCTACCACTTTGAACAGTGATGGCTGGCCGGGTTCCTCTGTTCTTACAAAACATTGGATTAAAATCATCTCTGCTAAAGTGGAGGATCACTCTGGGAGATGGACAAAGGAAGCTCACTGTTGTCCTACTTAATGAATTGATTCTATAGCATTGAGCCATGGAGTGCTGTAAGGTTCCATTCCATTCCCCTGTGCTGTTAAATATATATATATTTATGAAACCACTAGGTAAAATTACAGGGAGGTTCAATTGAGGTACCATCAGTAGAATGATGATATTCAGGTCTATTTCTCCCTGTTATGAGAGTCAGATGTGAGTGCAGATATTGGACTCTGTTTTGGCCATTATTAAGCTGGATAAGGGGCAATCAAATGAGATAGAACGCTCACAAAATAGAGTACCTAGATGGTACCTAAATGAGAGATAATCTAGATAATTTCTAGATGGGCCTGTATAAGGAAGGATAGTCTTACATCCATCTTTGTAACTGAAAGCTGAGATAACAACAGCATAAATTTTGTTTGTCCAGTATTAACTACCCACTAGTTAAAATTATTCTTGTTTTGTGTTCCAGACTGGGATGCTCTGGAAATGAAGAATGCTTTTTGAAATGCATTTATGTGAACTTGTACCTGAAGACAACTTGAAAATTGCAGCTAGAAGCAAATGTAATTGATTGAAGCTTATTTTAGTTCCTAACACTTCCTTCCTATTTACATGACTCATTCTTTGCACATATATAGTGTGAAATAAATCAATACTGTATAGTCAATGCTTTAGAGCAGCGTTTCTCAACCTTAGCACCTTTAAGATGTATGGACTTCAACTCCCAGAATTCCCCAGCCAGCTTGCTGGGGAATTGAAGTTCACACATCTTAAAGTTGCCAAGGTTGAGAAACACTGCTCTAGAAAATTCAAAAGCAAGATAAAAGTTTTCAAGAACATTTACAGTCCCTTCCAGTTTTTTGGAGCGTATCAGTGTTCAAAAGCATTACTCTGACATACTAAGTGCATGTAAGATGGAAACTGCTGCCACAGCAAGCATTCAATAATCATCTGTAAAATATGATGCACCAAAGACTTTACTCTTTATTTACAGAAAAGAAGAAAAACATACTTTTCAAATACAGTGGAACCTCGGTTCACAAATTTAATTTGTTTCGCGACTCTGGTCGCGACCCGAAATGGTCGTGACCCGAATCAAATTTTCCCATAAGGTTCAGTGTAAATACAGTTAATCCGTTCCGACCCCAAATTTGGTCGCCAACCGATTTCTGGTCACGACCCAAGTCAAATTTCCCCATAAGGTTCAATGTAAATACGGTTAATCCATTCTGAACCATGTTTTTTTTTAAAAAAACCACAAAAATATGACACAAAGTACAGTACGAAGAGAGAGAAAGCTAACCTTGCTCGGGAGGGAAAATGGCCGCGCTTCCTGCTTGGAGGGAGAGTCCCCTCCCTACAGGAAGTCGCGACGTGACACGGGAGGGAAAATGGCCACGCTTCCTGCTTGGAGGGAGAGTCCCCTCCCTACAGGAAGTCACGACCATGTGACACGGGAGGGAAAATGGCCGCGCTTCCTGCTTGGAGGGAGAGTCCCCTCCCTACAGGAAGTCGCGACCATGTGACACGGGAGGGAAAATGGCCACGGATCCTGTTCGTCACCCGATCCGGCGTTTGTGACCAGAGGTAAATTTTTGCGGCCGGAGCTGGTCGTGACCCGAATTGTTCGTGAACAGATGCGTTCGTGAACCGAGGTTCCACTGTATATACTAATATTTTCACCTTCCACCTCTGCATGCTTTTAATGAACACAAATACCCTAAAGAATCAAAGAGAACAGTGCTTTGACTCATGTGGAGACCAAACAATGGAAATACATTTTATAGAGCTACAGATCAACACAAATACACACATACATATCTACAACTTGTCCTGAAGAAGCTCTGAGAGGTAACAGAGTAAGATACACATATTAGATTAAACAGCTGCAATCACAGATGAGAACAGTTGGAATGTGTGTTCTAATTAACACCTTTACATCCTCTCAGGAAGCAAGAAAGGATACAAGGGAAAGGGCTACAGGCAAAATGTAACTACACTTCTTTTAATTTCTTCATATAATATAAATAGACAAACATATAAGATAATATTTTTAAGGGTTCTGGATATACTGCTTTAAGTATCTGGACTCACAGATACAATGCATTACAAGAACATGAACAATGCATTTACTGAAAGTTTAAATAAAATTTTAGCCAATGAGTAAGAAAAAAAGCCTCATCTAAATCTTTAGGAAACTTATAAATGTGTAAGTTAATCATGCAAACTATATCACTAAAGCTTCTTTTTCTGATACTGGGGACCAAAATAATCTTTTATCATCTTAGCCAGAATTAAAGTTGAGTTATTTTGAAATCTTAATTCAATAAACAGTGAACATTTCAGTAACATATTTGAAAAAAAGCCTAACAGAAAAACTATTGGAGTACATATATCACAATGTTAACTTAAATTTCCCACTGGGCTATCAGAAAGTCTGTAAGAGAAAATAGAAGAGAAAGCAAACAGGAGCCAAAAATACTCATCTGATCTCAGGGTAAATAATGAAATTTATCTGAATGGCTTAATCCTATCCCACTTCCTGTCCCCCTAAATGCATTAACAATAAGAAATAGTGTGATAAATTTGTACCACAAGAATGAACCCCAGTGTTAAAATTTAAAAAATGGAGAACCAACAGCTGTTAGAATTAAATCTTGAGTTCCCATGAACTCCTTGTATTATATGTTTAGAAAAAGACTAGTAGGAAAAAAAGTATTTTTCAGGAAAAAGGTACAAGACCCAATTTTTCTATTTTTACAATACACTAATTCCTCAACTTAAAAGACCTCAATTTAGCAGACTTTGGATGCAACAGACAAAATCTATCCATATGCTATATGGCTCTGATTGATTGATTATGTGCAATCAAGTCATTTTCGACTCCTAGCAACCACATAGATAGTTTTTCTCCATGAAATATGGCTCTATCCTACATTAAATGCCATGCCCCATATTATGTTTGCATAAATTTCATTCACCATTTCATGCATGTATAAATCTCACACACACTTGTTTGTATGTGTAAAATCCCTTTTGACATTTATGTATGCATGTAATATGCAAAATGCACAAAGATCATAATATCCTTATGTAAAATGCCAATCCCATTTTACACATGTGTAAAAGCCCACTCAGATTTAATGGATATTCTGCTTTAACAGATGCTTATTCCCCTTATTGGTCCATTAAATCAAGGATTTAATGTATATATGACACCCACACCTATTTTCAGATATAATGTACCACAGAATGGACCTGAATTAGCTTACCACTGAAGGAGGCAACATGGTCCCTCCAGAGATCTTGAACTCCCATCATTCCTGATAGTATGTAAAGTTAGCTAGGTTTGATAGAAACAATTATCCAGAACATCCCTATAAGCCCTATTATATTTTACTTTCACTGTCCCATTTAATAAGAATAAATTAGATCCTCTGTAACTTAATAAGCCAACAGGTTTTTTTGTAATGGAAAGGGAAGAAATAAAACACAAGTCAACTGACTCCTTTATCACTGATATGAAGACTTGAGAGAGTTAAGCAAATCATAGCTAATGTTACCCAGAGTTTATAGTTTTATAGCCCAACTACTACTATTGGAAAGTTTTCAAATTCTACATCAGTGTCGCGCTAGGAAAGGAGAAGGGAGTGAGTCCTGGGCTCATTCCCAACCTGCTACTATTATAATGTTTTAAAAAAATTCACTCCTAGGCTCTTAAGACCAGAAACCATGATAGTTTATGAGACTGTGCACTTTAGACAATTTTGTCTTCCTTTCCCTTCCTACTCCTGAAATTGCTCCTTTGCTTTTGTCCAGCCCCATCACAAAAATAATGTAGCCATAATTGAAAAGTGAAATATTTAGGCAAACTATATCAAACTATATCAAACTATTGGTGCTAAAATGAAAATAAAGTACCTATGTTAGGCAGAATGAATATTTGAGAGATTATCAAAATGGTTTCGAATTTAATCAGAAAGATTATTTTAACTCTGTTTAATAAATTAACATTTAGTTTTAATGTTATTAGTTAGACAAAACTATTATTTACTATTTTTAAAATAAATTTTAAAATAATTCCTTTTTCAAAAAATACCCATTCTAATATACACTCTTGAAAGCCCATCCTATTACTGGCATTTATCAGAATGCCACTATACAATGAATCACCTCTGTTGAATGGAGTGTGAAAGAGAATAGCTGGCATATATAGAAGAGCCCTCTTATTATTTATAAATAGATATAACAAACATTAGTATTAGCAGTAATGAAGTTAGATTTATTTTTTAAAGTTTACAAGCAAATTACATTCTACCCAAACAAGCTTTTCAGATGTAGTTATAATCTTACTTTGAAGAGTCTTGGAAAAACATCAGTTGGCTGCCCTCGTACTACAAACAAACGGGAATTGAGTTTTCTCAAACTGTTGTCCAAATCTTCCAGAGACTGGAGCAAAAACCTAAAAGAAACAAAATGCAATCAGCAACTGTATCATCCCTTTGAGCTAGGATAGGTTACAAAACAGATTCCATAAGAACTACTGGAGCTCTACTTCATTGTTGAAGGGTATAATAACAGAATCTTGAAAGCCTAACTGATTCTGTCACCCCCTCTTGTACTAAAGAAAATTAAGGCAGGGCAATCTTGAGTTTCTTTCTCACTCACCCTGACTGAGAAAACTGGTGTTTACATAATGGCTGTTGAATACATTCTTCGAGGCCATCTCTGTACTCCTTCACAAATTGTCTAACAAGGCACAACTAAGGATCCTTTGCAAACACCCCTTCTTTATCCATACCTTTTCAAGAGGAAAAAATTGCAGAAGGAAAGGGAAAATCAAATGTTTTACACTGAATTTTTCATTTATTCAGATTATCAGAGAAAATAGAAAAATATTTGTGATTTGTCAATATTATGTAAGCTAGAAATGAAGGGCTGAAATGCATGCTACTGTCTTTATGCAAGCAGCAAATACTGTAGTCACTCATTATAGCTACTTCTTTCACTGGAAACAGAATTGGAGAACTTAACTTTTTAGTTTTGGCATTCTCCTAAGTCTTAAAATGTTCTCCGAGGCCACAAGGAAGATAAGAATATGTATATTATCAAATACTGAACAAAGAAAATTTGACTAATTGTATCCCACCCAAATTAATGCAATTAAATGGGACAAGAGGGGTGCCACTTCATGCCCAATTCACAAGGTGGTTATTTTATTTACCCACAGCTTTAAGTGAAATCATAAGCATAGAGTCATAAAGTTCTAGAGTTGGAAGGGACCACAAGAATCATCTAGTTCAGGGTTTCCCAAACTGTGAGGTGTCCTTCCCTAGGGGAGGTACAGACCGAGTCCAGGGGAAGAGTGAAGAACCTTTTAGTTATGTTGTAACAATAAATACATATTTCCCAAAGTTTCATTGTATTGTTTCCATTGTTCATTTGTGTTCATTTTGGTGCTTGGGTGGATTTTTAGGGGAGTTGTGTATATTAAGATTACACTAAAGGGAGGTGTGATGGCAAAATGTTTAGGAACCCCTGATCTAGTTCAACCATGTGCAATGCACAGAAAAACCAATTAAACCACCCATGAGAGTTGGTTGTCCAGCCTCTTCTTAGAAGCCTCCAGGGATGGAGAACCCACAACCTCCGTAAGTATAAAAGCAGAACATAACTGTCCACATATCTGGAAAAATGCTGTAAATATGCAATATTATGCTAACAACATAATTATGCTAACAACATAATTGTTGTTAGCATAATATTGCATATTGTGTGTCTTGCAAAGTTAAGAATGAATATATATTATACTCAATTGATTTCATCCCCACAAACATTTTGAAATGAGTTTATGAGCTCTAGACATACTGATTGCTGCTTGAAGACTCAATAAAGCCATTATACTTCTTGGGGTCATGAAGAGTCGGACACGACTTAACGACTGAACAACAAAAATATTACAAAAGTGAATATTCATTATTTATTCCAGATGTTAGCCAGGCACTTGCTTCAATGATATTTTTCTGGCCAAGAAAATCCTTCTCCACTTAAGCTTTAAGTTAACTGACTCTGAGTGCACACAGAACTTTCTTCTGGCAAAAAATGCAGAATAATCCTGGTCTACCTACTCAGTGACGAAACTGATATGAAAGAGCTAACCCATCATTTATATCCAGAATTCCATATGTAGAGACCGAACTAAGGGTATATTGCAAGTAGCAGAACCTGTAGAACAAGAATCACCCTTAAGAAAGAAGGCAAAATTAGTATACAACTGCTAGCAATGGAGTTACTGACTTCTACTGTTGCTCCATCTCTCACTTTCATAGATACAAAACTGAGAGATGATTTTAAAATGTTGTAGTGTTCTGTGATATACACAGAAAAGACACATTCCTAACCAAAAATCATTTCTAAAACTATTCCATTTTAGAATGGAATTTAGGAGAGCATGCATCAGTAGGTAGGACTTGTTACCAAGTAAACTGTTTATAAGCCTAAAACTATATAGAACAATTCAAGTTAGTTCAATAGCTATATACAGCATTTACATGGTCCATACTCAAAAAGCAAAAGCAGTGTATTTATATCCTGCCTAATTGGCTCTATACCGGAGCTGCTTAACTATGGCTCAAGATAATTTAATGCAGTCATTACTAAGAACAAAGAAATATAAGAGTGGCAGGTATGCCAAGCATAACCAAAGCCAGTAAAAGAACAACAACAGATGGGGGGGAGGGGTTCCACAGCTTAGATCCAAGCTACTTACAGGACTACTTCTGCACATCCTGTTCAGCGGTTATTTTAAATCATCAACAGGTTATCCTTCCTATGTCCTTCTATGGATCCTTTTAAAATCCACTACCAATTCATCTTGTTCCCTGGTAAGGCCTACACTACAGAATCATTTGCAACAGGAGTTGAAGCAAGCCCCTTCTTGCCACAGTTTTGAACCCAGCTTCTTAAAGCTAGAGTATTATTTGGGAATGTTATATGGTATATGGATGATTCTTCTGTAAGCCTCACAGAGTGCCAAGCCCCACATAGCTGGCAAGACCAAAAAAACAAAAATGGCATGGATTTCAGGAAGGTAGTTTTAAGGTTAATCTGAGAGACAGAAGCTTGAAAAGTGTAGGAGGAATTTCTCAGACTCAGTTATAGTGGATTAATTAAGGCAGAGCCTCTTTGAAACACTTTTTATGGATTGAAATGCCTCTTCTGTGATAAAATATTCAGGCATGTCATCCTCCACTTTCCCACAATCTTTCATAGAGACTCTGCACAGCAGATATATTTTCCAAGTAAATAAATGAGAAAATGCAAGTGTAGCTCTTTCATAAGATGATTTTCATACTTGCAGATTGTTGTTCTTTTCCTATGTATCACTATGACATCTGTTGACCTCTAGAAGTCAACAAGTTAAATAAATAAATAAATAAATCAAGAAACCAACATAGGTGCACAAACTGAAGCTGCAGGGGCAAATGTGGCCTTAGAAAATTCTGGATATAGTCCCCTGTTTTTTTTTAAATCAAAGTTAATGTTTTGCATGACAGGAAGGGGAATATTAAACATGTGACTAGAGAATAATCCTATTAACTATGTTTAATTTTAATTAAATGCACATGTAAATGATATTACATGAATTTTTCCTAGTAACTGAGAGGACTGAATGTGGATGGCAATGAAATGCTGAGTGTAAGGAAACCTTGCACACCCGTGGAATGAGGGGATACACATTTTCTTATCTGAGGCAATACTGGAGAACAACATGTCCTGTGACAAAAGTCTCACATTCCTTGTATGAAATCCAATATCAGAGTATCACAGGGCTGGGAAAAGCTACTAGTCCAGAGAGTCAAACCCTCTGCTCAGCGCAGGAATCAAAACTGAAGCATCCCTGCCACAGAATTGCCCAGCTCTCACTCAAACGCACTAGGCAAGTGCAGACCGGACAGTTAAGGCTTCCCAATTCTACTGGTCCTCTGATATCCAACAGGAAGCAGACGCCAAGCATTTCCCCCGTTGGGCAAATTCCTCTCCTCCTCTCTGACCTCTTGGTTGAATATACAGCTGCGAAGCTGACGCACAGGGCCACACTGCGCGGGCTTGTTATTTACCCCACCGCGCCGCTTTCCTCCAAGCGAACCGTCCGGGAATGCTCGTCAGCCCATCCTACACGACTCCCGACGCGCGGGCGAGAAGTTGGCGACGTTCAGAGGAGACCCGTAGACGAGGCAGGCGGGGAGTCATGAGACACCACGGAGGATTATTCACTCGTTCACGAAAGAATCACCCGCCGCGCTTCTCCCGCCATCGCCGACAGATCTGTCCCCATTTCGTTTAACCTTTCCCTGTTGAATCATGGCACGCTCACCCCCCCCCCCATCGGTACGCGTATTTTAACAGATCGGTCGTGCACGAACTTTCCATCTGGAAGGGGCTGTGCTGCATGAACGTGACACCGGTGTCATGACGCGCTGTGACAGAGCAGCCTGGCCCACTCCAACCCAGGTCCCGATTTCCCCCCCAACGTGGCAGACGCGCAAGAATACGGGGCGCCTCCGTCCACTCACCGCCAGCGGTTGATGCCCACCGCGGAGGACGCAGCGAACCAGGGGTCCAAGATGTAGATGCAGCGCACGGAGGTCGCCTCTCGGAGAGCCGCTTGCAAAGCAGGGTTGTCATGAAGCCGCAGCCCCCGTCGAAACCAGTGCACGGAGCAGCCGCCGCTGCGCGGCCGAGGGACCGGACCGGACAAAGCAGCCATCGCTAGCGCAGCCACCACCACACAGGCAACCGAGCTTCCCCGCTCCGCCGGCGCCTTGCCCTCCTCCCCGATGCGGCAGCCCGCTTCCTGAGCAGCTGCTCTTCCCCAGTGAGCATGCGCAGCACCGGCCGCCCTCCCGGAACTCATTGGTCGCCTCAACTGTATACTATAACTTGTTTGGTTGGCCTCAAGAGCCCCAGGCTGCGGGGGCGGTGCAGCACGTTTTTGCGGCGTGTATCGGCTGGAGGAGGAGGAGGAGGAGGAGAGGAGGAGGTTTGGGCTAAAGTGGTGCCACGGGGGGAGGGGGGGGGCGGCTGAAGCTTTCCATCTACCGATGGCCGTATTCCGCTCCTCGTTTTTGTTTCGATAGGACAGGGCTGTCGGATTGGAGTAAGGCTGGAAAAATCTGGACGACCACCAGAGGGCAACGGGGAATTCGATTTTCGTGTCTACCCTGCCGCCTATTGCACGTCCGGATTTCTGCAGCCCAGATTTGGCAGCTTTGCCACAGAGAGGCTTTCGTTCATGGATCCCGCAGAGCTTCAGCGATTCGAAAGCCGGCCGCCCTCTGAAGTCTGAACGTTGTCTTTACTTCATTCTTAAAGGAATGCTTGAAATCGTGGGGGATGTGTCCAATATTACTTTCCTTTGTTTTAAGTGGAGCTACTTTCAGTCCCCCCATAAGTTTCATGGCTAAAATAATTTAGAGTCCCCTGCATGTGCTAAGCAATGGTTTGTTGAATAAACCACAGCTGGGTTTGTACACCATAAGCCATAAATACGCTTTACAAGAAGTCCAATCCAGTGCTTACATTCCATTACATTTAAAGGGCTTTTAGATGTGCATCACAACAACTTGTGTTTATGATACTGGGAAAGGCACATGCAGATTAAAGGTAGCAATCTTCTGTCAGTCTTCAGCATCTTGTCCTCAAAAGTATACTGTTTATGACATTAAGGTCATGCTTCCAGATATTACATACAGCCTGTCATACATTTATGTAATCTTCAAAATGCTAGTTATGGCCATCATAACATCCTGTCGTCTTATTGTGATCAGTACCTTATGCTGGCGGATAAGGGTGTCTTAAGAGCAATGTTCAGAAGAGGCAAGAGGAAGTGGGTTTATTATAAACCTGCCCTGTAGTTCAACACATTTGGAGGGCACCAGAATAGGAAACTTAACATAATTCACATCTCAACAAAATCTGTGAATTGTTTACTTCCTGATAAATAAGATTATAATTTGGTTGGAAAAACTGGACCTCATAATAATACTATGCATGTATGAACTGTTACAGGCTCTATTGTTGAGAAGGGTTCCCTTGTCTCCTGCAGTATCTTCTAGTTGTATTTCGCTTCCTCCTTCCCCCTACAGTTCCAGTATTGATGATTGTTAGTCCCTGTTGGACAAGAGAAACTCTGGAATCTTTACACACACACACACACACACACACACACACACACACACACTCTCTTTATGATTCAACCCATTTATTCTGAGAGCTATTGATTTGATTTATATTTTGCCTTTCCTTCAGGAGTTCAAGGTGATGAATATAGCATATTTTTCTCCTCTTCCCCCAGCAAAACCCTGTGAGGGCTGAAAATGACTGGCTTAAAATCAAACAGTGACTTTCCACTGCTGAGAATGGTCTAGAATGTGAATTTCCACACTCCTAGTCTAACACCTTAACTTCTACATCACACTTTAGCATGCTCCCTGTTAAGCTGACTACTGAGAAAAGTCAAAGGAGCCAAAGTCAAAGGCAAAAGGCAATTTACTCTGCACAAATTAAACCAAAGGAGAGTGGAATAAAGTGAATGGTGGCAGCATATCAAGCAGGTTCTCTCCAGGAGACTAGGAGGGTTAGGAAAGTTCTGGGTGGAGGATCTTGAGACCCTTTCATATGAGCCTGGAGCTCAGTCCACCATATCCATGGGCAATACAGCATGCTTCATTACATATTATATGCATCTCTCCAGTTGTTTAGGGGAGAGTATAATGACACGATCCTCAAAAAGTTGTCTGTCTAATGCACTGCCTCCTCTTCCTTCTGTTTTCTCCTTATGGCACAGGTTGTCTGAATTATGTGGACTATTTATGCAGAGGCTAAGGAAGACCATGTAAGGAAATTGGACCCAGAGTCATCTGCACTGTTCTGCCTGTATGATTTACTAGCAAACCTGCAGGTTACTTAAATCTTTCATTTGATGATGGTAATATTAGCAGCTTTTCCTCCCAACACAATAACAAACAGAGGAAATGAAAGGACAATATTCAAAATAGCAGGAAGAGGACACCTCCCCATAAACTAAAAAGACACTAACCTATTTTGGAATCATCCTTGCAATTCAAACGGCATACTGGTCAAATATTTGTTTAAGAGTACAAGAACTCTTCCAAGACAAAAAGATCATTCATTCCTGACTTCAAGAATTGTAGTAACTATAGGCCTAAAAATATCACTGTGAAAATGCAGTTTCTTTCCATATATGCCATACAAATCTTACCGTAGCTCTAGTAACAAGGAGCTAATCTACAGGATCAGCTTGGTCTGGTGCAAATATGGGCCACTGATGTTTTCCTGAGAATTGCATAATGTCATCTTCCACTTGCCCCCAGCTCACTGGTAAGGCAATGGTGAAACGTGGAACTTTTTTTTTTATATGTTCATTGATGGAACAGTGGAAAATGGACCTGTATGGTGGTTGGTTTCTTTCTTTCCTTCCTTCCCAGTCCAGGGGAGGTAAAAAAAAGTCTGGGAATCCATCAGTCAAGGCTTGTAGTAAACATGGTCCAGAATGACATCAGGCCACCCTGTCGATAAAGCAGAGGAAGGAATTGAATCTGGAAAGGGATTTCTTAAGCCAGCTTCATTTCCAGCCAGGGTATGCATGGGAGACAAGCCCCTTAAGCTGCTTTTCTGCAGTGCAAGAAAGCACAAAGACAATATCCTTTACTGTTTCTGAAAGCAATAGACTTTCTGGAGGGGGAAGAGCAGGCATACACATCTTTGTCTTCCAATACCTAGTTGTGATCTATTCTTCATACGCTCACTGTCTCTTGCCTACTTATTAAGAACTCAACAAACACTCTAATGTAAGCAGAGCAATGCATGCACACACACATTCTTCAGGCTGTGTGTGTGCCATGCATTGCTCTGCTTACATTAGAGTGTTTGTTGAGTTCTCGATAAGTAGGCAAGAGACAGTGGGGGTGTGAAGAATAGATTCATCTCCTGCTTGCTCAGTCAAAGGCTTCTTCTAGTCTGTCTCAAGTTGGGAGGAGTGAGCTAAGCAAGATGCCAGACAACCACCACCAGTATTATCCAGAAATGAATGCTGGCATGGAAGAATGAGTAGAACAGGTGCAGGGGCTCAGGTAAGGGGTTTCACTCACCAACTCTGGCAATTGTTCTGTTAGGTAATGGTTTTATTTAATAGTGCAGTCAGCCTTACACAACCTTGCTTTGATTGCTGGCTTCCTGGATTAGCCCCTGACTTCTTAATTCATATTGAAGTTTTTCCTGCTCTGAGCTTTTGACTTTATGTGGAGTATTGAGTTTTATTTGCAAGTTACTGTCCAGTTGGTCCCTATGATAAGCTTTTTCATTTGGCAAAGTCAGTAGCAATAATATATCCTCTTCTTGAAACCCTCCTTTTCACAGTATCTTCAAGTCTTGTTAATAACAGCACTGTTGCTTTTGATAGTCCAAGATGGTGATGTGTGCATTTTGAAATAAAGCGTTCTGCTCTTGCCGTCAAACTTTCCATGCAGTTGATGTGCACAAAGCTACTTGAATCAGCCAGGGCCTAACTCTGTACAAAGTGTCTTACAAAGACATACCCCAACTTGAGAGACAATGTTTTCTCTTGGCACACAGGCTTTGCAGAAAGTTTCTCCAACAATTAATATCATGGTTGTCACAAAAGGGTGAATAAAAGTTTACCACGGTAGAATCCAAACAATGCCAGGCATATCACATGAAGCATGGTATGCATGCATAGAGAATAGTGGGGCTCTATTTACATGATATACTCATCAACCATGGTCTATTCAATTCAATTTTCTGGATTGCCAGGCTAAAATGTGATAGGCTCATTTGTGGTTTAGGGTATCATGAGAGCAGTCTTTGTGTGTAAGGGTGAGATGGGAATATATTCTGCTAAGTACAGATTCTGGTATGTTACTGTGAAATTATAAAATATTAAATGCTGTTTCTTTGGATGAATTTGGTAATAAATGAGAAGTAACCTACTAAAAGTCAAACTATAAGTATGCCACAACAACGGTATTAATTTATGGATAGCCCTACAAAGGTGAAACAGGTTGAAAACATACATTGTATAAACGCTTTACTGGCATTATTATTTGCTTTTTAACCTTTAAGTCATAGAATCATAGAATTATAGAGTTGGAAGGGACCACAAGGATACTCTAGATCAGTATTTCTTAACCTCAGCAACTTTAAGATGTGTGGACTTCAACTCCTGGAATTCCCCAGCTAGCGCAGAATCTGCCAAGGTTGAGAAACACTGATCTAGATCAACTATCTGTAATGTACAGGAAAACCAACTAGACCATCCATGGGGGGTGGCAGTCCAGCCTCTTAAAAACCTCCAGAGATGGAGAACCCACAGCTTCCATAGGTTTACTCTCAAATTACAGGAACTCATCTAAGTGATTGTCTACTAAATAAATCATAGCTGGTTTATGTAATATTTGTATTAAAATATAAGGTGTGGTTTATATAACACAGTGGCTTGGTTCACACAGCATGCTTAGCCAAAATCAAACAAAACCATAGCAAGGCTTAACATAAAATGTAAACCCAGTCACTTTACATTGTTTGAAACAAATTCAGGAAGCCTGTAATAAAAATATTGAACACATGTAGAGAGTTCTAACTGCTGTTTGATTATGAAGGAAATCCCTAGATCTCTTGAACCACAACTCACAGAATGCACAACCAGTGGACTTCTGGAAGTTGCAGTCTAAATTCATTTGAAGACATCAGGCTGTGGCAGGCTGATTACACATTTTCCAGAGAGGAACACCTATTAGATAAAATAGGTGTGCTTTCTTAAGCATAGATAGAATTATACTGGGCAAGTGTCAAAATGCAATAGGTTTTAAAGGTTTTAGGGAGTCTGTCTCATAGATTTTAGTCTCTCAGAACTACCTGTCATGTATTACAAGAAAATGTGCTGTTGCCCTAATTCAGCACATACTGTTGAGAAACAAAGGATAGAAATCTGATTGCTTGCTCTCTATTTAGATATTGTTACTAGGAAGACAACATTTGTCATAAGGAAGAGGTTTAGGTGGTGAACTCCATTTTCCTGTTTTCTTGTTTAAAATGGCTCCTCTCCTACGCATTTTTGTGCATAGTATGGCAAGGTAAGGCCTCAGCTTTTTAAAAAGCAAGCAGGCCTCTGCCTTTCCCCATCCTTGCTTGTTTTTTCACGCAGCCTAGCTTATCTGCTGATCTGTCACTCCAAGGCAAGCCACCTGGCTGTGGAGGAGTTAGCACTGTCACACAAACTACTAGGCCAAAAACATAAACAGTAAATGCATTTAATTAGGATTGCAACCGCATATTATATAAGCTTTTAGAAATCTGCTTGGGGAGAGCCTCAGTATAGGCCTGCCTGGGAAAAGTGCTGTATGTCAGCTGGAATAATCTGGAAACATCTGTAATTGCCTATGACATGGAGAGATTCAGAGTTGCCACAGGGATATGAGATTTTGTCCAGTGTTTACATCAGTGTTTCTCAACCTTGACAACTTTAAGATGTGTGGAATTCTGGGAGCTGAAGTTCACACATCTTAAAGTTGTTAAGGTTGAGAAACATTGATTTACACTCTTCTATTGACTGTTGCCATGCCTTGTTATATTGCCACGTCTGTGAATATTGTCCATGTTAGACTTTGCGGTTAAAGTTATCCTTTTGCTTTGCTCAATAAATCCTTTCAACTTCAGCTTCAATAATGAAGTTGCATTCAAAGCCACAAGCCTCCTGCCCACATTTTACTGTGGCAAGATAAAGTGTAATTGCATTCTCTGCCTGTATGTGTCTGGCTTACTTGAAACCAAAGGTAGACTCTTAATAGGCAAGTCAGATTTTGTATTCTTGTATCTTTTATTGACCCAGTTATTCAGTTTTGAAAGAATTACCATCCTGCTCCTTTACTTTCCATCCTGCTGGTTTTATTTATATAACCTTTTATCTCAAAGAAAATAACATATTCAAAAGCAGTTACAGTTGGGTTAAATCAACAATTTGAGACTGAGTGTATAAACTCTTTACATAGAACAAACAAGCGTGGAAACCTAAC
Source organism: Liasis olivaceus (assembly GCA_030867105.1). NCBI lineage: Eukaryota > Metazoa > Chordata > Lepidosauria > Squamata > Pythonidae > Liasis > Liasis olivaceus. The sequence continues at coordinate 71,228,709 of CM061349.1, forward strand.
CTCTTCAATTAATTTGGGTTAGGAAGTGCATCAGTTTTTCCACCATATTGCACAATGAACAGTTCAACACTAGATAGCAATAATTCTTGATCTGATATCAACTGACCTTAAAAGATCTACAAAACACCTCAAGAAATGGTGAGCAGATGATGTAATTGGTTCAAGGGTGTTAACTGGAAATGACCTGCAGCACATCAAAGCAGTTGGAAAACAGCTGAAGAGGCTTTCATCCTACGGTGGCTTGATTTGGGCTGATAATGACAATGATGATGTCACAGAATGGCACTCAGGTACCAATTCTCATATATTGATGAAATTGACTTGGCACTCCAAATCGCTGACAAGTTGAAATAAAAACCTAGTGTACCACTAAGCAGGGTTTAAAAACTAAGCCCTCTTTTAGGAAGAATCTTCTGCTTTGAGGTAGCTATGGTTGCCTTTGTGTTTATCCAATTCTTCATAGGCTAAGAAAATAAGGGCAGCTTTTTTGAATCAAACTGAAGGCCCATCTAGTCTAGAGTTTGTGTGGCACAGTGGCCAACTGGATGTGTCCAGAAAACCTATAAGCAGGCTATAAGGACAACAGCCTCTTTTACTGCTTTTCCTCTGGAGCTGGTTTTAAGGTATTATGCCTGTGAGTCAGGAGGCAATATGCAATCATCTTCTTCTACAACTACCAGTGCCCTCTGCTCCACTCCCCTATCATTTCTACTGTTGCAAACAAAATATAACCATTTTGAAAATTACAAATCAAAATTGTATTAAATACATTTATCAACTGCAGATCTACAATGGATAATGTACTTCCCAGCACAAAATTAGGGAAGTGGGAACAGGGTGGGGGCACTAGCAAAGGCAACCTGGCAAATGGAATTAAACATTCCAATGAAATTTGGCTCCTGGAGCCAAGAAGGCCCTCTCAGTAAAGGAAAGTGCATATCCAAAACAAAAAATCCACCCACTCACAAAATGCTACTGCTTTAAGAGCAAGAGCATGCTGATATTTTAACCTTTTAAGAGTCCTTAAACAACCACTGACATCTATTTCTTCAACAATGCTGGGAAAAACAGTTGATTACCTAAAGACATTTAGATCTGGAAGAAGCCAGACCACAGGACCTTTCAATGCCCCTTCATATTTTCTTTAGTTCACTTCCTCTCCAGTTAGGCTGTCCAAAGGGATGATAATGGGCTCAACAGCACTGGCAGAAATGCTTAAGAATCCTGGCATCAAAACTGCCTTTTAGCAAGGCAAGTTGCAAATCTGTATTTCTTGTTTGCCCCACAAAGGCAGGAGAGCAAGCAATCTAAGAGAACTGTTCTCAGGCCTCTCCAGGAAGCACACTGGACTGCTAAGTGTGATGTATGGAGACAAAGAGGAAGAGAAAGTATCTACAGAGATGTATACAACTTCAAGCAAGTAGAGCAAGGACCCACCAATTCTCACTTGTTTAAAGCTGTTTTTTAACAGAACATACACCTTATTTTACTAAAGGTAAAGCAAGATGTTTGCAAAAGAAAACCACTTGTGAAAATTTCATCCTTTCCCCTTTCCAATGATTATTGTAGTAAACATGCAGTATGTGGGAAACCTCAGCATAGTCACAGGATTCTCTTGCCTTGAGGCATTAAGCTCTCTTTCTCTTCCCAGTTAAGCTCCATTTCATTCCTGGATGGGGGAATTCAGACCATAGTGTCATTTTTCTCATTTGCTTTGGGAAGAGGTTCTACCTGCACCTTCTTCATCTCCAACCCTTTTACCCAGGTATATGCAAAAGAGCCCCCTAGAACCATCATGTTACTAGTCCACCATAAAAAGCTCTTGATTTCTTCATAATAGCAGACAGCTAACACTGTCTGGGCACAGGCTTTTGCAGTCCCAGAAACATTGTGTGTAAGGGGGCTGGTATATTTGATCTGAAGTCCAGTCACATACCCTATAGCAAAGCCAAATACCCCACTTAGAGTCATCATGCCCCAGAAGTGGATGCTCCCCAATTTATCAAAGTGGTAGAGTGTGGAGAACTCATTTGTGAACAACAGGAGGAACAAAAACAGGACACAAGCATTGATATTGTTGTAGAATGTCAGACGCCAGATGCTGCTGTCCACAACAGGCAGGACTTTTTTAGTGTAAATAGCATTCAGTGAGACGCAGAGGCTGGCAAGTACCCCAAAAATGATGCCTGCCCAGGACAGAGTGCCTTCTGCTCCCTCTTGATCTATCCCAAGCCAAAAGCCACCTGCAACATAAAAGAGATGGAAGATATAACAGTTGGACTGGAAAAGCAAGAGCCAAGCCTCATAATTACCTATGTAAAATAAACAATTTGAAAATTCTTAAAACTTCAGATATTATAGACCAGTGTTTTTCAAACTCGGCAACTTGAAGATGTGTGGACTTCAACTCCCAGAATTCCCCAGCCAAATACACTGGCTAGGGAATTCTGGGAGTTGAAGTCCATACATCTTCAAGTTGCCAAGTTTGAAAAATACTGTAAAAGACAAAGGAAAGCAAGAGTTATTCTTGGCAGAATAATCTTAAAGAGAAAGATTGTCTGCCAGTTCTAGGGTTTGTGAACTCACACAGCCAGGTCGACATGGCAGTTTTATTGGGTATTTTATTATTATTCAATTTTTTATCTTGCATTTCTACTCCAATAGTCAAGGCGAATTAAAAAAAAAATTAAAACACAAAAATTAACATTGCAATTCCTCTTTCTCTAGACTTCCTCCCCCTCCCTCCTGAACCCAAGCTGGGAAATTAGTTATGTCACCCAATATATTGATTTAGCAGAGGCATCCAATTTGTAAGCCGTTCAAGGGAAAAAAGGATCCACTGTAAATGTTCTTTCTCTATCCTGAACCTACTACCTTGAATTAAATTTACCAGGAAAAAACCCTTGGACACGTTACCAGAGGCCTTTTCTGCTCCCTTTTGAGTTATGTTAATTTCACCTTTGTATTAGTTTTATTATTATTAGCTCCTAGGAATGTCCTATGGTAAATAGCTGCATTATAAACTGAAATTGAATACATTTTACTTGGGGATCTCAAAGAAAAAAATTGCAAACCTGACAGATAATAAATTAGAAATCCCACAAATTATTTACTAGCAACATGTGAGATGTTTTGGAAGACGTAATTCTCATAAATAAAGGCTCCAGACCTATGTCACTTACTTAACAGTAAGATCAATAACATAGTTTTAAGGCACATAGAGCACAAGTGGATTTATGCTACCTTGATAAGCAGTAGGATAGAGAATGGAATAGGTGGTGTGTTGGTATAGAGATAGGTATTGTTAAGCAGAAGAATTTGGAGATAGAATTAAAGGTTAAGAAACTTAAAAGATACTTGCAAGCAAACCTCAACTCTTGAGGATTACGTGGACACAACTATGCAGTTTTCTCCATACAGAACTGGTTTATAACTGCTTTCTTGCAATTTTTTTTTTTTAATTTCCCAGCCTAGTCTACAACCCTGGGATTTCTTGATGGTCTCCCATCCAAATATTAACCAGTGTCCAAGTTGATGTCACCTGCTGAGATTGAATCACTATTACCCCTTGCTTCCTAATCCCTATCACCCCTTGCTCCCTAATCTTCCATCAGAGTGCCTGTAAGTTTTAAAGCTTGTTACTATAAACATAAAAGCTGTATGTACCTTTACAAAAGTGAACCTTTATATCCTCTAGCACAAACCACTGGATTGTGTATTAATAGTAAGCAAGCTAAAGCAAAACAATAATAAATTTAGCAGAAGAAAATCAATTCTATTGTGTTAGTGGTCTTCCACTTGATTATCTATAAGGAACAAGAAAATGTCACATTAGCTTAATTCCAAGTACTACTGAGTAAGAAAGAAGATTTACAAGATTTTCTGACCCTCAGTTTTTGTCCTATAAACTGGGAATGCAAACAGTCTTTCCTTTCTTTATTGTCATATATCAAAGGTGTAGCCTTGCCTTTTCCATTCTTTTCCTGCTTAATTAAGAGGCATTCCCATTCACCTGCACTCACAATCAGCAGTGGAGATCTGAACTGTATGCATATTGCATCAACAGGAAACAGTAACTTTTTCAGGCTGCATTACTGTATTTACTTCCCTATCACTTCTAAGATACTATAGGATTGCACTGTTATTTTTTTAGGCCACTCTGGATGTCATTACGCTTAAAGGATACTAAGGAATGGTCTCTTGAGTGGGCATCCTGTAGTAGATTTTGGCAAACTTAGATATGAAGGATTGTGAGCAATGGAGGGGAAGAGTTATTAAATCAAGAATGGTGGTACAGGAAGCCCAGCCTATTATCTACTGGCTGCCATGAGTTGTGCATCAGGATAACCAGTAAAAATAAGATGTACTCTGGAATATTAGCAGCCTCTCTATAGTTGCTGTTAAACGTGGAACTGAAATCCTGCAACCAAACTATTCAAGGGTCTTCTGCCCCCATGCTGCAATTTGACACTTGTTTTCTTGGGAGTAAGCTGCACTGAATTCCGACAGACTTATTCCCCAGTAAATAAGCCTCTGCACATAACAGACATAAAAGATGGTGCACGACTGCAACTTCCATCATTCCCAAGCAGTGGTGAGGCTGGTTGAAGATAACAGGAGGTAGGGCCACACGCACACAGTTGGGCAAAGTGGCGGCCATCGGATTGCTTTGCTAGGGCCTTTGGGAGGCCTCCACTCACCGATGATAATTCCGCAGGAGAGAAGGGCGTACAAGGAAGTGGTTTGCTTCAGGAGCAAGTAAGAGAGGAGCACGTTGAAAACGGTGGTGAGGGAGCGGCCCACGTTGTAGAAGGCCACGCCGACGAACTTGAGGCACAGGTTGTTGAAGGTGATCATGCCAATGAAGACCAGAGAGAGGGGCAGGACGCTGCGGGAGACCTTGAGGTCCATCCGGATGGAGGGGAAGTCCAAGTAGCCCGGTGGGCAGCAGGAGGCCAGCAGGCTGAGCAGCTTGCAAATGACGACGGAGACAAGGCACTGGTAGAAAGTGATGAAGACCGGTGCTTCCAGGCGCAGCGAAGGGCTGCTCAGCAGATACTTGTTGAGGAAGACCATCGTGATGGAAACGAACCAGTACAGAGAGACCACCGTGGCGATCCGGATGGCCCTGAAGAGGAACGGGGGCTCCGTGCTGCCGCCGCCGCCGCCCTCCTCGTCATCTTCCTCTTCCTCTTGCTGCTGGAGCAGGGGCTCCGACGCACCGCCAAGGGCCATCTTCAGGATCGCAGATCGCTTCAGCTGGACCCTGTTCATGGCGCGAAGCCGGGCTGCAGCGGGCGGAAAGGAAGCCACTGCCTGGCCCCGGGTACCTGCCGAGAGGGAGCAGAGGGCTGCTAAGGCATTTCAGGCCGCGCCCGAGGAGGGAGGTTCACGTCGGGAGCAGCACCGGACCCAGGCCTCCCCCCAAGCCACCCGGCCGCTCGTTTCCTCCTTCCTTTGCCCGCCTCCCCGCGGCGCGTCCCAGTAGCGGCGTGGCCTGCGCAGCTAGGCGAGCCCTTCCAGGCTTAAAGGGGCCGCGCTCGCCGATTACCGGGAACAGCTGCGCGCGCTCAGCCCCAAGGCAATTCCCCGCCTCGGCTGTTTCCTCGAGCTCTTTCCCTGCAAGGCCGAGCCTTTCTCTGCCTCTTCTTTCCTGATGGCTTTGCGTCATGGAGAGGGAAGGACGGCCTCCAGTTGCGCCTGGATGGTGGCCAAAGCCTGTGAACCATTCGAGCGCCATCCAGAGCGCTGGGATCAACCGCTGGCTTGCGGGCCTGCGCGCTTTTCCCCGAGAAGCGCTGCGGAGGGGATCGCGGCCACTTGCCCCATTGCAGCGCCAGCAAGCGGTCAGAGCCTTGGGCTTCGGTCCTTCCTCTGTCTGCGGTGCTCTTTGGCCGCGGGAGAGACCCGGGAGCAGCCTTCCCTTGCGCAGTATTGCTCCGGGCCAGGCAAAGTGCCCTCCCTTTTTGGGTGGTCGGGGACAAGGGATGATAGGACAAGTCCGGCGCATCCGGAGGGCGCCAGGTTGGCGAAGGCAGGGCTTGGCTGTTCAACAAATAGCCTGACCAAAGACGGCTTCCAAGGTTTCTGCATGCTGCCTATATGGCTTCTTGTCACAGTCACTCCCTTAGTCCTAGGATGGCTGGGCAAGATGTGACGACAAAAGCTGCTCCATGGACCTGCTTCTCTCTCTCTCAGCATTGAGGCAAAACAGACGGAGCTTCGATCACGCTGTCATTTTTTTTACCATCCCCTTTTGATATCTCTGCCTTCACTGAGATGTCTAGGGCAGTGTTTCTCAACCTTGGCCGCTTTAAGCTGTGTGGACTTCAACTCCCAGAATTCCCCAGCCAGCCATGCGGCCAAGGTTGAGAAACACTGATGTAGGGGCAGATCTCTGCTTTTAAGTTGGTCTAGCATGTCTTAACTTGCTCCTAGCGAGCTGCTGATGCAATCTCTGCCCATGATTTCTGTCTTGTGACACCTTTGCTGCCTGCTTTTGCCTATCAATAGAAGGGAAGAGAGGAAACAAGGAAGGAGGTTGTGTACTGTGCAGGGAACGAATTGCTGGAGTCTCAGTGCCAGCTGTTTACTCACCTTTTCTCCACCTAAGCTAGGCAGCCCATTGAACTTCCGCAGTTGTGGCCTGTATCACTTAGCTTTCTTATCTTGCTCTTGGGGGGCACACCCACCACACAAACATGCCACAAAGTTTACTGGTGTGTCCTTTCCTTTCAGTGGTGAATGTAGCCTGCTCTTGCCAGCTAGTCAGGCTCAGGGACACTGCACATTCCCAAAAGGAAGAGCAGCCTCTAATGCCATACAACAGTCTGTATACAACCCCACAAGGGAGGAATGCACACCCTTGGCCATGTACAGAGTGAGATTACCTCAGCTTCCCTGCCCCCCGCTGCTGGCAACAGAACGAGTTGGGCATTTTTATAATTAGAGGCAGGGAAACTTGAGTTTGCCATTTCCTTGCAACCGCAAATAAAAGTCTGGAATTCCAGGAAAAAGGGAAATCTAGGTAAAAGAAAGCAGAGTATTCTATTTCTATAGAAGTAGGTAAATATATGTCATCCAGATTTTGCACTAGATTTTTGACTTATGCTTCTGTTTTATTTTGAAGTCTAAATATTTGTTATTGCTCTGTAAAACTTATGAATTTGGGCGTTTAGCCTGCAGCATTATTTCCTATTATTTGAATACCAAAAGGTGTTCTTTATTTTTGCTTTAGAAACTTTAGACCATATCTTTGCTGTGGAATATCCTAGTGATCTGTAATATTCTGTTGGGAGTCAGTTTGAGACCGCAGATTCAGAAGCTGAAGAACTTGACCAGTATCTCCTCAGGAACCAGGTGAAGATAGTGCAACCTGAGGAGATACAGGTGCAGGCTAAGTCATTGGACCCACAGCCACAGCTAGGCAATGTCCTGAGCCCAGAAACACATTGTAGATTAGGAAGGGAAGATCAAAGGAACTCAACAAATCGACCTAAAAAAAAGAAGAAGTGTGACTTGACCAATTAGTCAAGCTGGGAGTTTGGGCTATACTGTATAAAAGTGGTTTGTGCTGTAACTGGCACTTTGTGCAAGCAGCATTTTAATTCATTACCTGTATGCTGTGTCAGATTGCCTGGATTGTCTTGAACTGGAAATTGGATCGTAGATCTTCCTAAACGTGGGAACTGTTTCTCCAGATTCTTTTGCAAAAGTAAGATCTTACTTTTTTTTTTTTTAAGACAGAAAGCTTTGAATTTTCAATCTACCAGTGTTACTTCAATAGAGATTTATGACTGTAATAAATACCCTGAGTTTATAGCATAATATATACTGACATAGAACTCTGTAGCAAGCCATAACCATACTGAGGTCTACACACTGCATTTTTCTTTTGGAATTTTACTTCTGGTAATCTAAGTTACTGGATTTTTTTTTTTCTCATGAGTTGGGTAGCACTGAAAGCATCCTTTTCAACAACACAGTTTGATATTTAAAGTTAAAAGTTTTACACTTTTTAAAAAAATATATATTTTTATTTTGTTTCACTCCTTTCAGATTGGCTTATCTTCAGGAAAGGGCTAAATCAACATCTGCCAAGTATTTTGTTCCCATCTAGCTGTGTTCCTTCGCCAACCACAGCCAAAAGTTTGTAGAAAACTAAAGAGTAGAAGATTACATTATTTCTGTTTTATGCATCTGTATAGATGCTTGACCTTGCCAAAAGAAAAGCACGCACACATAAATAAATAAAAAGAATGGTAATGACACTTCTCCATGTTCTGCCTTCCCTTGTTATTTTCGTATACTGTAGGTCCAAGAAATGAGTACAGTAACCAGAACTAGGGCTTAAGACCCAAAAGGGTGAAGCGGTTCAGGTATTTATTGCCAGGCTTGTACAATTCTGTTGAGAATAAAATTGCAGCTTAATAACTGATTGATTGGTGTTCATTTCTCCTCTTGACCCGCTTGAAAGGGCTGGGCAACCTTTTTGGCATATGCAATGCCAGGGTTGTATTGGCGTTATGGTTGCATATACATGCTCATGCTAACACACATGTAAGTGTATGCATTCTCCCCTCCCCTTCCTCCTGAATTCTCACAAACAACCCTTCAAACTTCATTAAATAGGTTAGGAATGACAATATGCTACCTTCCAGATTTCGTTCAATTACAACTTTCTACTTGCTCTTGATGAGAGCCAGGTTGGTCTAGTGATTAAGGCACCAGGCTAAAAGCTGGGAGACCATGAGTTCTAGTCCTACCTTTAGGCACAAAGCCAGCTGGGTGACATTGGGCCAGTCACTCTTTCTCAGCCCTGGAAAGGAGGCAATGGCAAACCACTTCTGAAATCTTGCCAAGAAAACTTCAGGGACTTGTCCAGGCAGTCGCCAGGAGTCAAGACTGACTCAAAGGCACCCTCCGCCCCAAGAAAACCTTTGCTCTTGACTAGGCTTAAAAACAAAAGGCAGTACTGGCTGAACACTAGTCACAAAGGCCAAGTCACAATACAGATATGGAGATTGTTAGCGCTCTGGCATGATACAATAGATGTTCCTCCAAAATGATCAGAGAGGCAACATACATTTATATAAATAGCCAAATAATTTAAGTAGGGAGAAAGGTTATCAACTGGCATCTACATGGCAATTAGCGATTGGCTGTAGGGATTCCACACCGCTGAACACAGGAGGTATATAAGGATGTGACACCTGTTGCCAAATTCAATTTTAGATCTGCTTGGAAGAGCCTACAGCATGGCTAGTAAAACATGGGTACATATTCATGGTCTCACATGGCATTACTTAGAATTCATTAAATCAATAAATAGCAATTGTGAAACCCTATACAGGCAGTCCCTGGGTTAAGAACGTCTGACTTATGGACTGCTCATACTTACGAACGGGCTGACTATTACTAAAAGTGGTGGATGGCATTCTCCTTCCTTGAGCCGACGAACTGCTGAAGCCGCGCATGTTTTTGTGAACCGCTGAAGCCGCACGTTTTTTATATACAGCCTGTTTTCAGTGGTTTTCAAATTCAAGTTAAAGACAGACTTAGGAACAGAATTTGTTCTTAACCTGGGGACTTCCTGTAGTTTATGATTCGACAAGCATCACATGAATGTTCAAAATCTGCATCAGAAATAGAAATATTTATGGAATGATTTTATCCATTTTTAAAATCTGTTTTCTTAAGAGATACCAAGCTGTTGTGATGGAATTTGCAGAATTCATTCCAGAAAGTACCAGTAGACTACATTAAAGTATTTGGCTGCCCCCTGCTGGTAGAAAACATGCATATATAGTCCCTTTCCCTAACTTTTAACTCTGTTAAATCCAATGGTCACACCTTATGCCAAAGGTCCCAGGACTTCAGCTAGGACTACAAAAAACGTTGTAAATACTTTGGAAAAAGAGGAGATCCTCTAACTGATATTTGTGGTATGTAGAACTGAAAGGACTAACCAAAGTAAAAGTGAGCATTGTTTTTAAACAGCTTGGTGTTTGTTTTTAATTCTTTTTAAATGTAGTGTCTTAATGTTTTTAAATAATATTTTAAGCTGCCCCGGAAATCTGTTGAAGGATAGTCTATAAAACATATGCATCCACAATGGTGTCCAGAGAGACTGTTCTACAGAGTACCAGATATGATGATGCCTGATTTGTGAAGTTGGGTCTGGTGACAAGCTGGGATTGCTCCTGTTGTTGTGTTGTCCTGTGTTGCATGCTGGCATTCCTACCAGGGCTGCTAGGTTGGCGATGATTTCAAAGTTGAAGTTTCTGTGTGGTCTTCAAGGGCAGCCCCATTGACAGTAAAATGCAGAGGTTATCCATGAGAATAACCAATGCAGTTTCCATTCCATATTCAGGCCTGAATCTTGATAGCCACAGGTCCAGATAATCTGTGTCCTCCAGAGGTTTCTGTAACTATAGATATCTTGAAGATAAAATTGATGAGATCTGCTTGGAACTGGATGCCAGCTGGGCAAGTCCTGAAGGGGTAACTGAGACCACATTTTATTAGGCTATCTGGGATGGCAGGGTTTTCTGTGACATCAGCTATGTCACTGGTAGTCCAGATCCCTGCCTTTCCTGGTTGGTGAAAGCCTCCTAGGAACTAACATGGAGCCATGTTGAGTGACGAGAGAGGGTGATTCTACCTGCCTTGAAGGAAGCAGTGGTATGTCCCTTCTTCAACAAACCATTGCTTGATCCAGAATTATTGATCAATCTCCAACCTTCCCTTTCTGGAGGAAATAGATAATCTGGAACATTCCAGTCTGGGTTCACACCAGGGTGTCACACCAAGATTACACTGTTCATGTTTGGGGATGGCCTCTGGCAAGCTGGCAATATGAGGAGTGTAATTCTTCTGGAGTTGTTTGATCTCTTAAGAATGTTTGATACCATCAGTCATGGGCTTTTTGGACTGCCTCCAAGGATTGAGAGTGGGGGGCCCTTTTTGAAGGCAACCTCTTCCTCCTGAAAAAGGAAGTTCCAGTTGTTGTTGTTGGTGAGATCAAGCCCTAGGTTCCTTCATGATGGGATGCCACAGAGCTTGACACTCTCTCTGCTCCTAATTAACATCTGCATGAAGCATTGGGCAAAGTAATATGGTCATACATATGGTCAGATATCAGTATGCAGATGACTCTCAACTTTACATCCTAGCCCTGGGCCAAACAGGTGATGTTGCTAACGTGCCATCTGGTGCTTGGATGTTGTTGGGGTCTGGATGGGGAGGAACAGGCTTAGGCTCAGTTCCAACAAGATGGAGTGCCTTTGGATTTTGAGATCATCTGATTCCAGGGAGATTCCAACTTTGAATTTGGATGGGGTTGTGCTCCCCTATAAAGAACTGGATGGTAATTTGGTGGTCTTCCTTGACCATAGCTCTTGTTCAAGAAGCAGATGGCAACTGTAGCTAAGAGACTTCATATAGCTCCATCTTGTACACTATCACTCTTCCTGGGGTGGCAGGGTCACTTCAAAGTCATTCATAGCTTAATCATCTGTTTTTGGAGTACTAAAGTATGCTTTACATGGAGTACTAAAGTATGCTTTACAACTCAAGACAGCTCACACAAGAGACCATCAAGTGAGGCATATACCAAGGTGATGCACTGTCCCCACTGCTGTTCTGTATAGGCTTGAACCCCCTCGACCAGATAATCACAAGGACTGGATATGGATACAAGTTCAAGAGTGGAACTACAATCAGCCACCTTCTCTACATGGATGACACCAAACTGTATGCTGAGTGAACAAGACATTGACTCACTGACCCATCTGACAGAGATCTACAGTGACGACATTGGGATGTTCATTTGGGCTGGAAAAGTGTGGCTGGATGGTAGTAAAGAGAGGGAAGGTAGTTAAGACTGATGGGGTGGAACTACCAGTGGGCCACATAGCAGACATACAGACCAGCTACAAGTGCCTTGGTATCCCACAGTCACATGGGAACCACGATGAGGAGGCAAGGAGGACTGCAACATCCAAGTAGCACCAAAGGATAAGGCAGGTTCTGAAGATCCAGCTCAATGCAAAGAACAAGATCCTTGCCATCACATGTAAGCCCTGTCAGTCATCAGATACCCTGCCAGTATAATGAGCTGGCCAAGGAGGACATGAAGGCTGCCGATGTGAAGACCCAGAAGTTTCTCACAATGTTTGAAGGTTTCCACCCCAAGTCCAATATCCAGAGACTGTATACCAGTCAGAAAGAAGGCAGATGGGGTCTGGTGAGTGTCAAAGCCACTGTTATGGATGAAACCCAGATCATCCAGGAGTAGATCAGTAAAATGGAACCCAAGATGAGCTGCTGAGAGAATGTCTGAGGCAGCAACAGACATGGGAGAAAGTTCAAACAGAGGAAGTACCATGGCAAGACAAGCCCCTGCATGGGATGTACCATCAACAGATAGTTGAGGTGGCTGGCATTGGGAAATCCTACCTGTGGCTGGAAAGGGCTGGACTTAAAGCCCAGAAATGAGGCACTGATCATAGAGCACAAGGACAGGCACCAAGCACCAGATCCATAGAAGCAGGGGTCTACCACACTAGATAGGACCCAAGGTGCAGACTATGCAGAGAGACCTCAGAGACAGTCCAACACATAGTGGCAGGGTGTAAGATGTAGGCAGGAACAGCATACCCTGAACAGCACAACCAAGTAGCTGGCATTGTGTACAGGAACATCTGCACAGTGTTCCCAAGTCCCTCCCAAGTCCAGATGGGAGATTCCAGAGAAAGTCATGGAGAATAACAGGGCTAAGATCCTGTGGGACTTCCAGATCCAGATGGACAGGCAGGTACTGGCCAATCAACTAGACATTGTGGGTAGTAGACAAGGACCAGAAGACAACGGTGGTGATAGATGTAATGGTGTCAAGTGACAGCAACATAAGGAAGAAGGAGTATGAGAAGCTGGAGAAGTATCAGGGCCTGAAGGAGGAACTAGAGAGGATGTGGAAAGTAAAGGCCAAAGCGTTCCCAGTGTTGGTTGAAGCAGTTGTGACTATGACTCCTAAGCTGGGAGAGTGGCTCCAACAGACCCCAGGAACATCAGAGCTCTGTGTCCAGAAGAGTGCAGTGCTAGGATCAGCAAAAATACTGCGCAGAACCCTCAAACTCCCAGGCCTCTGGTAGAGGACCTGAAATTGAGGAAGACACATATCAACCATAGGGGTGAGAGGGGATTTTTTTTAACACACACACACACAAACACACACAGTATGTAATATCATCAGTTGTAGTGTTCTTACCATTCTATTTATATATACTACCTGGAATATCCCACAGTTTCATAATGTATAATTTCCTAATGTGTAATTTCCTAGTTATACTTGCAGTACAACAGAAGGAATCACAGAACGATGCTGAATGTGGCTGATCATATGGCTAGCATTCTGGGGAGGAACTCTATTTATTTATTTATTTAATTGGCACAATAATAAGATAGGGTGTCATATAAATCACTGTAACCAGTAAGCTATGGGAAGGAATGTTCATTTTAGTAGTAAGACTGGATCCAAGATGGAGGATTGATGGCATTATAGAAAGTATATTTTTGTCGTTTGGCATTATAGAAAGTATATTCTTTTAATAAAGATAAATCTCCTTGAGTTCACCTGGACTCTTCATGACTTGAGGGACATGTCTATATAGTTTTCTTGGCAACAATACAGAAGTAATTGACCAAAGTCTTTTTCCTGGATTTTTTCAACTTTTCATTCTAGTCTATAGCCCTGGGGTTTTCTGGTGATCTTGCTTTGAAAAGGCAAGTTAGATAGAAAAGAAAAAAAGAAAAAGTAAAGCAGACAATTCAAAATACACAGCTCTCTCTAGTTTTGAAGGTCAGAAATTATTGTACCTTCTTGCTTTTCTGTACAAGATAGATAATTTCACTTGGCAAGTATTTATATTCTTTCCTCCATTTAATTTTTCATTTCCTTTTTCTGGGAAGCTTAGGGCTAGTTCTCAGAACCATCTTGGTGTCCCATAAGTAGGGGCATCTGTGGATGGGTGGTCAAAATAATCAGGAAGGTGGCTGCAACCATATGGTTGAAACTGACACATGTAAACAAGAATGAGGGTTTGACTGCATCGTCACGGCTCTTGACTTTTTTGACTCCCTCTGTAGGCACCTTTGCCTACAAATGTAAGATTGGAGACAGGGAATCCAAGATGTAAAGTTGGTTCATAAGTATCTTCACCTTTATTTCAGCATACTAATTAGTCCAAATTTATATGATTGATACAGCAGTGGTACAGTATTGTCGGGGGGGGGGGAGGGGAGAGCTGGTTCACACATTCTAAATTATGATTTGCTTTAGCTGTGGTTAATTAAATTTTAACAACATGGCTCACCCATAGCACTAAGCCATAAATCACCGTTTAGAAAACCAAAGCAGTTAAGCATAAATGAAACAAACCACATGTTAGTATGATATATGAAGTTAATATGTATATAGAACTGTACGTATTGTTCACGATACCCAGGATTTGGTAAGGATCCATGAGTTTGCATTCTTGAGCCACAGTCATATCTAGACTTAATTTTTATATAGATGCTGAGAATTGAATTGTGTGCAGGAAATAACTCAATTTTCTATGTCGTCTATACATATTTTATATGAAAAATAATAAACTCTCTTTTTATTTATTATGAAAACTAATAAACCTTTTACTTAATTTGATCTTCAGTTTGCCTAGCTGAATATTTATACTAAATTTATCAAATATACTGAGGGGTGCTTGACAATAGTACTGTCTTATTTTATATGATATGAGCAAATATGGTCAATAGTGCTGATAAAAACAAATGAGAAAGTGGTATTTACTTTTATCTGGAAATCCCTAGTTCAAACAGATTGAACTAGGATCCTTTGCACGTAAAGCATATATGCTGCCATTGAGCTATGATCTCTATTATGTGAAATATGACTAACCATCACAGCTAGAGATAACAGCTCAGATCACTGCCTTTAGCAGCAGCGTAATCTATGAACTTCAATAAGAAAAGCTTAATCAGCACTGCAATGTTTAATGAGATAATTCCATGGAGAAATATTGAGACTCAGAAGACATGGAATCAGTTTCTGTAATCCATACACTGGTTAGGTAGAGCTGGATAGTATTTGCTGGGTGTATTATGCTAGCAGCCTCCTCTTCTCCCTCCTTCATGCCATCTCCATTTCTTTTTTTCAGACCAGTTCTTCAGCAAAGCCTGTGCCATGTTTCCATTGGCACAGCACCACTGTTTTCTCCCTTATCCCCTCCTCAGGACTCATTTCACCAGTCTTTCCAACATTTACTTTGTCCATCTAATATAGAAGCAGGAACTACATCAACTTTTGCACAAGTAGTTTCAGATACAGGCAAAATAATATTTGAGGAGGAATGCCACGCAAAATATTTCTTGCACTAAAAGCACTATAGGCAACTGATGAATAAACATTCAATCCTGTAGATTTATTTGTAGATCAAATCATGGTGCTATGTTGAGGCAGTGACGCTAGAGGACAGCAAAGTGCATGCCATGGGAAATTATGCCAGAGAAAGAGCCAAGGAAACAGCTACATAACCAGAATTCTTCATTTGCCTCCTACACTAGATAGATTCTGATCCCCATTGTATTAATCCGTGCAGCACCAAACCTGAGTTTATCATTCAGTGTACATCAACAACTAACTAGAGCTAATTTGCTCTAACTCATAGTAAATGTTTCCCCATACAGGTTTATATTCTTTTAAGCACATATTGTATTTGAACTATTTTGCCTAGCTAGGTGGTAACATCTAGCTGACCATGCCTGATCTAGAAGGTTAAGCAGGGTTGGTGGTGGTTAGTACTTGGAAAGGGACTTGGCTGGCAACTCTAGGACTATAGGACACATTGGGACATGAAAGAAATAAAATCCCAGGAGAAGCAGTG
Source organism: Liasis olivaceus (assembly GCA_030867105.1). Lineage (NCBI taxonomy): Eukaryota > Metazoa > Chordata > Lepidosauria > Squamata > Pythonidae > Liasis > Liasis olivaceus. The sequence continues at coordinate 71,244,650 of CM061349.1, forward strand.
GCAAAGCATTTTCATATCATGCCAGGAAAACTACATGGAGTTGAGCTCAACTTGAAAGTGACTACTTTTTCTAAAGGAGAGTTTACTGTTTTCTGGACCCACCCATCTGTCAGCATACCCAGGTTGTGGAGTTGTAATCCAAGTTGTAATCTGAAGAACAACAGGTTGGCTAGATTCATACATCACACTAAGATCTGCTTATATTTAGCTTAACCAGTGCATAAACTGTGGTTTCCAGCTTGTGAACCCAACCGGGAAGGGATGCTTTGCAATATCGTCACCAAGGGATAAAAAACAAAGGGAGCATCGTTTCCCCAACTTGGGCAGAAACTAAAATGGAGTCCACTGGAAGATGTAAGGGTTGAATGTGGCATGAGCTTTAAGGGAATGGATAGTTCATTGACTTAGCAAGCTATTGTTGGATCAGCTGCAAGATTATTCAAAAAAATGGCAGCTGTTGACCAATGGAAAGCATAGGACTAAGGGTCTAACTTTATTGTAAGGTTAATTAAGAGAATCTTGCAAGTCTAAAGTGCATCCCTCCCCTCTCACCAGGGGGGGGCTAGGAAGCCTCTTTCTGGGGGAGGACCCTTTCTGAGATGTTTGCCATGGCCCCATTCCTTCTGTGGGCTCAGCTGCCACTTGTTTGACTGTTGTCTAGTCTGCAGCTATTCCTTCTGTCTCCCAAGGTCATTCCCACATACCATTACAGAGGGGCAACCAGTGTTGGAGGAGAAGGGTCATGCCAGACATTGCAGCCAGCCAGAACTGAGGTTGCTATTAGAACAGAATGAAGAGCTGGAGATCACCCACTCTGAAGGGCTTAAGACAGTATTGAACTGAAGTGGAAAACAAGCAAGGTGTGCCTTTGCAATGGGCAGGGAGTAGGAGTAGGATGACATCATCACTTCCTGAATTCAGGAAGAGGTGGGCAACCTGTACTGGCAACACACTTCAATACTTTCTCTACAGCTGCTGCTCAGAGTTCATCTAGAGGTAAGTCCCAAATAGTCTAATGAAAGGTCTTAAATATATGTCTATTATCATCCACATGTCATTTGGGGAAAACAGTCATCAGTGAGATACTTCTAATAAATAGGTACTAAAAGTTCTACTGTGCACTTTTTCAGCAGATCTTACTGATGGAATTGATCCTGGCACAGAATTCTCTGACTTCACCTGAATAGATTTTTCTGCCCAGAATTCAGCTGATGATACACTTTTCAAGTATGGTTTTATCAGAGATCTGGATTCAGTTTGTCCCATCCTGTGTGGCTCTTCTCCCATCTGTGACCAAAATGCACTACTGGCATTTTAGATTGGGCAAAATCTCCAGCATCATTGTGGGATATTTAAGTAGTACCCATGCTTCAATATTTCTGTGCATAAGAAATACAATAACTGTGCACAGCAGAGTGTGGCATAACACAATCCTCAATGCTGATTTAAGGGGCAGAGGTTATCAGTGTTTTCCTATTAACAGCAACACACTTCTCTATTTCAGTCTCCCTGCACATCTGTCTATATACTACTAAAACTCTTGTGTCTATAATCTTCAACTGGGCAAAACAGTGGGTCATAGGGCAACAATTTTTGAATCAAGGTACCTCAAATGGGCTAACTTAAGAATGCATCCAAAATCCAGGACCCATTACTCCCATGGGATTGAAATTTGGGAAATTTGTGGCCACTTCAGCGCTGTTGTACTGCTGTGCCACCGTGGTCGGCTCAGGTCACATAATCGTCATGAGTGTATCCCCGATCTCTTTCTTGCCTCCCTCTGTCCCCTGCACCCAATTGGCTGGCCACAAGGCCCAATGGGTGAGCAGCAATTAGCTGCTTGGAAACGAGGCAGATATTTGAAATCTGTTAATGGAGGTGGGCATTGAGGGAAGGATGAGGGAGCAACTTGGATGCCTGCTGGTGAGGTAGGGCTGGCTGGGGGGCACTGCTGGTTGATGAGTGAGCCCTCTTCCTCCCTCGAAGCAACTCCCTTTGTAAGCAGCTTACAAAAGCGATATATATTTTAAAAAATACATACAAATATATCTAATATTAATATCGGTCAGTTGAGGAGGAGGAGGAGGCAGTGTCAGTGGCTTCACTGGAGCTCTGAGTGAGGGAAGGGCAAATGGTGCAAGCCTATGTTATATGTGGAAAGGCAGGCAGGCAGGCAGGCAGATTTCTGACACTCCCTGCCAGCTTTCCATAAGCAAAGTCAATGGGGAAGCCAGCAGCAAGTCATACGTTGCTCGTACTCCCACTGCTTTTTTGCTCTTAGTCATTCTGTTTCTCTGTTTAGGTAAGGAAATATCTCTGAAATGATGACCCAGCGGATCACAGGTTGTTTGTTCCAGCTGTTGCAGCATCCCCACAGTCACGTGATTGTGATCCAGCTGCTTGGTGCCTGGCTTGCGATAACAATGTTGCAGCAAGCTACGGTCACCTGACTGTGATTTCCAATGTTCCCTGCTGGCTTCCCACAAGCAAAGTCAATGGGGAAGCCAGCAGGAAGTTGGAAGTCACTTAATGACCCACGCAGGGTCCTTGCTTAACGACGGCAACTGGGACTGCTGGGATTGCTCTCAACTAAGCATTGTGGTCATGTGATGTTGTTCTTTATGATCACATTGCTTAGTGACAGCAATTCTGGTCCGAATTGCTGTTGTAACCTGACGACTACCTATATCTCATCTCAGTCATAAACCAAGATGTCTATTACTTAATAGTCTCCAGGATTGGTCTTCTAGTCTTGCCTTTGTTTGAAAGGTTGGTTGTTCTGGAATAAGCAAGCAATATTCTGTCTGGCTAAAGTTTCTAGGTTCTGCCTTCCTACTTGTTTTCTGCTTTTGTTGTTTTAATTCTGACTCAGTCATACATGCGCATCTGCTGATCCCAGTTGGTCAATTATATATTCTTCTGGTTTGCAGGAATTTTGTTTCCCATCCCCAAAAGCATTGTAGTTGAATATGTTCTATTGTGTCAGCTTTAAATTATGATTAATGGAAAATGCTATCATGTCTTAAAAATTAAAACCACATCTGCTGATTTTCTTTTCTTCAGGCTTTGTAATCATGATGATTATTGAGACTGGTTACAGAGGAGCTCAGATGCTGGTTCTGTTCACGTGTAATTGTGTCTTCTGTTTTCCCACTGACAGAAAAAAACAGAGACCCTGGGGAGACTGTTAGGAACAGGATGTAGTAAAGCCTAGTTGCTGATTTTCCATGAGGATTATCGTATAATGCCTATATGATTGTTACATCACTGTTTGACAGCTATTCCATGACAGACCAATTAATTGGCCAGTCAAAGGCCTTAATGGAAAATTAAATGTTTCCATCTTAAGCATTCCCAGACAGAACACTAGATAGGTCAACTGTCCAGAGTATCTTTTGACACCTCTTGTGATGGCTTTTGTTTTTGCATATTGCATGTGATCTTCCATAGCAATGGCTTTTTAATTATTTAATCAATTATATAGTCAACAAGCCAAGTAGCCAAGAACCTCCCTAAGGATTTCTTTCACCCCACTGGTTCACCTTATAGCTACCGCTGAGTCTAGGCAGTTGTCCTCTTTTTCTCCGTTAGCACTTCACACATTTGGGATTTTTTAGCTAAGCTCTAAGATAGACCCAGTGTTTACTTTGCAGTATTGTTCCTAAGTCACAGCATTTTCTTTCCCAGCTCTGTTCTGCATCCTTTTTACCTTGAGTCATTTTGTTGACTCATCCACCCAGAGAAAGATCTAGCTGCAGTGTCAACTCAAGCCATTTCCCCAGTAGTAATTTGATAGTCTCTTCTTGCATCAACCAGCCATTGTTAAGGCAATAAAAATTCTCTCCTCATTAGTGTTAGCTTGTTACAGTGATGGTTGGTTAGCACCAGAAGACACCAAGGGGCATTAGTGTAGGTAGCAGCTCAGAGAAGGTCCATCTACCAGGCTAATTTTTTTTTCTTCCTAGCATTTTTCCCTCAGGTGCAAGGTCCGCTTTTTTTTTGGATCAACCAAATGTTGATCCATTTGTTGCGACAGGGATTGACCATCCAATTATCAAGTTAATGTTGAGTCCAAAGTCTAGTTCATACATAATACAGCAAGACTTGTCATCTTTCTACTTCCATTTTTGGGCTGTGAGGCTGTATCTAAGACGTTAGTGCTAACACTGAACCTAACAGTTGTGGTCAAACAGGGAATTTAGAGCTTTGGGACAGACTGGGATCAACCTATAGTCGTTAACTACATTTTAAAATGTATTTGAGTCAGGTCTTCTTACTCAAAGATTCCTACCAATGGCCACATCTCTGTTATGTCTCCTCATTATCACTGCAAATACCTACTGGGTGACTCAGACATACTATTAAACCAAAATGTGGTTTGTTTATATTTGGCTTAGTGTGTTGTGTGAACCAGAGAAATACAATATATTCCATAAACCATGACTGAAATTTGGCTTAGTATGATGTGTGAATGTAGTCATTGTGTCAGAAGGACCACCTTTTCATTCATTATTAGTGTCCATGCAATAGCATTTTAGCATGTTGAATGAATGAATTCAGATGAAGCTTTTCACCCCTTTTAATTTGTAATTGAAAACTGAGAGTCTGAAAGGTAGTCCATGCCTGCCGTTGTACACTTTGGCCCACATTAAAAGCTAAGAGGAAGCAGTCAAAAAACAAAGAAAGGAAAAGAGAGAAAATGAGGGATGCAGATGTGTTATGTGCGTGTTTGTGTGTGTTTATTGAGCAAGAGGCACTCCATATAAGGATCACAATCCTTAGCATTCCTTTATCCAGAAAAAGTAGATAATTTATTATATCAGGATTTTCTCATGGGAAGAAGGTCATCCCGTTCGCTATACAAAACAGGTGTTGAGATTACAGAGTATCTTGTGATTCTGTTATGATTTTCACTGCCACCTACTGAAATGTGTGTGTGTTAGTTATGCAGTGGGGGTGTTATATTAGCAATATAAGGGGAGGGCTCAAATGCCCAGCTCATGGTTCAGTGTGTTTTGCTTTGTACAGTTAACCATGTAGTTTATAGGTTATGTAGTCCTAACTAGTAACCAAGTAGTGAACCTCTTCTCTGAGAGTGTTTTTTTTTTAGCTAGAGGCTTTGCAGTGATAAGTCTTGGAAGCTAATATGAGAAGAAGTCTTTGTTATATTCTATATTTTGTATGCAATTTGTATTTTGTGAAGTTTTGCATTTTTATCAATAAAGACCAGTTAGTTTATATTTTCTGACTGGATTTTCTTTGAGGAACAAAATATGGACATTGCATTTTGCAAGCTCTCATGCTGATGTGTTATTTTCCTGAGAGCAGGATTTATGGGATTTTTGCTGCACTCTGCGCAACATATTATTCCTAACCACTCAAATCTGTCAGAACCCCCAAATCACCTAGAAAGTTATTTTGTAAAAAGCTGATTTCTACCCTTTTATTACAACTAATAGGATGCTATATATTGTTAGGAAACAATTATTTTACATTACATGTTCTTGAATATGAATCCAGTACATGTGGGTCTTCTCCAACTTACAGCTTACTAAGTTATAAACATTTTTATTTCACCATATCCCCATGACCTTGCCTTATTAAATTGTGGTTAGTTGTATTGGTATTAAAGAGCTTATCCTCATCTCTCCCTAACCATGACACAAACATACCCTGGTTACTTTTTTTCAATGCCATATCTTCATGATCTTTTTGCCTCATCTCCAGCCTACAACTAAGGCAACTTAAACTAATATTTAGCTTTTCCAGTTTTAAAGTAGCATCTTCCCTCTTTTAATTATTGTACAAGGATAAAACTGGATTCAGTGACAGCATTTCCATTTCTCTCCAACTGTAGTCAAAGATGGAGCTTGTTCATTATGGTCCCTCCCTCCCATTTCGCCACACAACCTTATCCCACACCTGTGAACTGACAGTTGGGCTATTATTGGATATGGATTTGTGTTCCTTCAGAAGAGGAGTAGATCCATGTTTAGAAATAGCCTGGTTGTCAGAATCTCCATGCTGACTTGTGAGTTGGACAACTTTGCAGGTAGCTAAACTTGTCTTTATGTAGGAGGCATAAAAGAATGGCCTTGAAGGACAGGAGGGAACACCGCTAACAAGGCAATGGTTAGATAAGCAGGGCTTGAGCCCTTTCCAAGAAACTAATTTGAGTAAACATCTCAGAAAGGCCCTTCCCTAGTCCTAAAAAAATAAAGTGAGGGAGGGGGAAGGAGATTCAGACTTGCAAGACACATGTTGCTATAGCTGTTATAGTAAAAGTAGTCCTGACTTATGTGGCACTGGTTTCTTAGTCTTGTCCACCTTATAGGGTTGACACTTTCAAAGCACCTACTTATGCTTACCCAAGAGATTGCTAGTGGTTTTCCCACTTTCAGGTGTTGCTTGGTGAAATGGGAAATTAAGCCAGGGAATCTACCAATTGCTTTTCTTAACTTGTCACACATTAAAACAGAAAGGACAGCAGCAACCATTGACCTTGTCATTGTGGCAGCGTAGGGCTCAGCAATTGAAGCTGCAAATGTTATGTTACCTGGGAGGTTTCTGGATCTTGAGGAAGCACACAGAGTTCTCTATGGCAGCTCAGCTTCACCCCTTGTGGATTGGACTTCTGCCCCTTCTGCTACTGAAAGCTACTAGGAAGGGGACTGAGAGTTGGTTTTAGCATCTTTGGAAGAGATGCTGGTCTAATTACTCCTTAAGAAGCCAGATCCAAATTCAACAGAAATGGGGGTAAGGTGGTTGAGAAAGTGGTGGTACTACAGACACAGGAGGCTCAGGAGGTCACAGATTGTCTGGGCTCCTGGAAGTCAGGATTCAGGCTGGGACATGATATGGAAGCTGTATTGATTGTTCTTATGGATTACAGGCAGTCCCCAAGTTAAGAAGGAGGTCTGTTCCTAAGTCTGTCTTTAACTCGAATTTGTATGTAAATTGGAACTCGTACTTATGAATGGGCTACCTATTACTAAAAATGGTGCATTGCACTCTCCTTCCTTGAGCTGATGAACTACTGAAGCTGTGCTGTTTTCATGAACCACTGAAAACAAGCTGTATTAAAAATGCGTGGCTTCAGCGGTTCATTGGCTCGAGGAAGGAGAATGATGTTCACCATTTTTAGTAATAGGCAGCCTGTTTGTAAGTATGAGTTGTCCATAAGTCAGATGTTCTTAACCTGGGCACTGCCTCTATCTCTGTAATTGCTCTACTTAGGGCTGCTCTTGAAAGCAACTTGAAAACTTCAAATTGTCCCAAATCCAGTTAACCACAGTCCTACTACTCAGTCTTGATACTGCCATATCACACTGCTGTTGTGGGAGCTGCATCAGTTTGCAATTCAAGAAGCTGGTTGCTACTGTTAAAGCCTGATAGGGCTTGGGGCCTGGGTATCTGCAAGACTTTACAGAAAAATGCTGCCTACCTTATCTGAATGTCATAAAGTGACTACTAAGGATCTCCATGTATAGGGAGATCTGGGGGAGATGGGTGGCATATAAATTTAATAAATAAATAAATAAATAAATAAGCAAGCTTGACTATGTGTGTTCTCTGTGAGTGCTCTTCTCCTGTGGAAAAGTTTGCCCCCTGAGGTGGAGGTAGACCCCAGTCTTATGGCCTTCCAGAAATTGTAAAGACCTGTTTCTTCTGAAATGCCTTTGGGGACTGATTGGAGCTACTGACATCAAAATTAGCATTGTGATACAGGTAGTCCTCAGGTTGTGACAGCAATTTGGACCGGAATTTTCATCACTAAGCAATGTGGTTGTAAAATGCAATGTCACATGACCGCATTGCTTAGTGATGGCAATCCCGGCAGTCCCAGTTGCTGTTGTAACCCCGGGACCATGTGGTTCATTAAGTGAGGACCTCATGTGACTACAGTGTGGGAAGAGGCGGGAGTCCCAGGCAAGCAGGCTGGTGGGTGAGAATTATAGGTGGACGGGTCCTGTGGGCAGGTACTACGGACCATGATTGGGTGGGCAGGCACTACAGAGTGTGGGTAGTATCATGGGCAGGCACTACAGAGCATGGGTGGGCAGGCAGGTGCCACCAGCAGGCACTATGGAGTGCGGGCAGGTGGGTGAAAAAGCAGTGGGTGTAGGAGTGACTTGTGACTCCCTGCCAGCTTCCCCATCGACTTTGCTTGTGGGAAGCCAGCAGGGAAGGTTGCAAATGGTGATCACGTGACCACGGGACACTGCAATGATCATAATTGCAAGCCAGTTGCCAAATGCTTGAATTGCGATCATGTCACCACAGGGATGCTGTGATGGCTGCAACTTTACAGACCAGTTTTAAGTCCCCCTCATTCAGTACTATTGTAACTTTGAATGGTTGCTGAATGAGTAGTCATAACCCAAGGACTATCTGTACTGTACTGTAGTTTTTTATTATATTACTTTTGTATCTTCACAATTGCATTATTATTCTATATGCCTGTAAACCACCTAGACCTGGCCAAATTGAGATGGTTAATAAATTTCATAAATTTGTAGATAAGTAAATAAATAAATGAAATCAGGTCCAGATATGGACAGTGAATGAGGCAGAGAGGGTAATATTAGGATAAAGTGATCCTGAACCTGATCAATAGGGAATGGGGAGAGATAAAGGCAAAAGGAGAACAGGAAATACCAAGGAGATTATACAATGACAGTATCATTGTAGTCTTAACTTATAAATGCTTGGTTTAGGACACACAAGCATTACATACCTCCAGTACTGATTCTGGGCTTGGAAACGCTGGACCAGGCAAGGGACAAGAGAAATGAAAGCCAAAGGCTAACCCAACAATGAACTTGATCTGAGGTTCCCAGTGTGGTAGTCAGTGTACCAATGTGGCTGTGGACACTTGTCTTGGCACCTGCCAAGGCTTCCTTCCCTACCTGCCTTTTATATCTTAAAACATTATTTAAATTCCTTAAATGAAAACCTGGCGTACTGTGAAGAGGAGCTGGCATGCTACAAAGCTGGCATATTGTGAAATGAGAATGAAAAGCTGGTGTAGTGGAAAACCTCCAATCTCATCTTCCTTTCCAAGAATTTCTTTGGCCCCTGGAGGGGCACCATATTGGCTGCTTGCAGTACAGAGTTTTATTTGAGGGGAAATGCTCATTTACCCAGAAAAAACAAAGATAAGTAGGGGCAATAAAGAAGAGAGCTGGAAGAAGAGCGAGAGTGGGTGACAAATAGCATTTTGGTAAATCAGCAGTTGTAACTGGTTATGTCCCCCATGGCTATCATTTTGAAAATGGGAAAGGCCCCTCCAACAGCTATTCTGGAGGCATGCCCACAACTTGTTCTCAAGATTCCCAGTGTGCTCACCAGCTCAGAAAGACTGGGGACTCCTGTGCTGGGTTGAATATTGCTAACAACTGTGGAAGAATTGGAAATGGAAGACCCTCTGCTAGAGGTTTCCACCACTTATTTCCAGGAGAAAATAAAATCAGGTAGCCTAATCCAGTGAGAGATTCAACAGACTCACAGGTATACACGTCATGAACATTAATTGCTGATGTTGCCCTGACACTGACACTGCAGTGTATGAAAAGCAAATCAGCTTTTACTAAAAATGTCAGCACCAAAACATTTCTAAGACTAATTTACCTGGGACAGGCAACAAATTTTCTCCAGTGAGCAGCTGCTTTGCAATATGTTTCTGGATTTTCTTATTTATAAGAAGAGGTCTCCTTGAGCTGCCTCCTGAGGGTTAGTTCACACAAGCTTTTGGAAGCCCAAGTCTGATAATTTTCAGGTCAGACCTTGTTGATATTTAGTTGCATCACTACAGCCTATGTGTCTCTAGCCTAGAAATATATTCAGAACTTAGTTTTGACATTCAGGTGCAAGTCTAGCTTTCAGAGAGAAAGCTACCCACCTTGCTGACATTGTGTTATCTCAAAAAGAAGCAGGATTGCACTTGGTTTGTTCTTGAATTGAAGATAATCAGGAAATATAAGGGCTGGGAAGTTTTTAAAAAATCTAAAAATAAGGAAATAGCTAATCAGTTCCACATCACTGCCAAGAACATGGATATGTCCATGAAGTCATCAAAAGTCTCAACTTGACCTTATTATTTTTATGGAATGTCAACACACAACTTGTTCTGCAATTCAGCACCTGGTATCACCATTCTCACAACCAACTCTGCAGTGGCAACATCTAGCAGAGACAAAAGCCATGGATTCAAAGGCTGGGTTTGTACAACACTCAGACCTTGAATCTAAGATGGGGCTGGGTACTTTATGGTTCAGTATATTGTGGGATTCCAGCCATTATTTTAGCATGCTGCATGAACCAAGCCATCACATTAAGTCATCTCAAATTTTATTTTTGAAGCATACCATGTTATGTGAACACTGTGCTCTGTTAACTTAGGTTTAGGCTTTGACATGTAATGAGAAGTCAGCTAATCATATGATTTGGGGGGAGGGTTACAATTAGGTCAATTCATCCTTATATAGAAATTGCCAGTTTAATGTCTTGGGCTGTAAAATGTTCTTGTGGGAGGGCTCTGCTATGGTGATCGTAAGAGCTGATGGTGTTATGATGCATCGTCTGTCTTTGCCGTCAGTGTGTGTTTTCCAAATGGTTTCTGTTTTGAGGTATAGAAAATAGCAGGATCAGGTTGTGTGTATCATAGCATGTGGACAACACCAATGTCATGGGGGTCAGAGGTAAAATTGGGGCTGCGAGGCATTCTGGAGGCACAATAAATAATGATTTTACTTTAGTTTAATTTATTTATTATTAACTAATTTATTAAAAAGGCTGCCTTTCTTTCTTGGAAAGAACTGTTTGTAGATAGAAAAAAGGGAGAGAAAATATAGGAAGCTTAGAAATATTAAGAATCAGGGCCTTTTGTAAAGTTTAAGGATGGAGGCAGGATGATTACAATCCCATGTTGAAGCCAGTTCTGGAGTAAGTCTCGGTAAACTCACTGAGTGCTGAGCAGTCATGAGTAAAGCGGCCAATCTTTAATCATGTAAATCAGGCTTATCAGATAACTACAAGTATAAATAAGTTCATATCCCTTTTAAAAAATGTTATTGTGCTTACCCAGTATTTTTGTATGTATGTTTGTGCATCTTTTCTTCTCTTTACCTCCCTTGGGCACGAGAGATCGACAAGGAAGTAATTGGTTTGTGGAAATGTAAAATCACATTAATCAGCAGTAATCAGAAGTGATGCATTCCCATTAAGATGAACAGAGCAGAACCATGAGGAGTGACTATCCATCCCATCTTCTGCAATCTCCCATTCAGACATGAATGAGGCCTGGCTCATACTGAGATCCGTCTCAGAGGAAATGCCACCCTGAAGTGTTAATGCAAAGACTCAAGCAGCTTTCCCAGAGTGCTGTGGGCATGCTGTGGCCTTGTGATTGATCACCCAGGCTCTTGGAAGCTCTTGAAACTTGGGGCCTAAGTGCTCCTGAATAGTGGCATTAATTACTATTAGGAACACACATTTATATCTCTCTCACCTGCTTTAAATCCTGTGAAATTAAATTTCCTGCCCTTCCCCTCCAGTTTCAGTGGCAGCTTGGGGTGCTTTATGGGCCTATCAAGCCTTGCAGCGCCTCCAGCTTATACTGGCTTTTATTTATGAGGCCTATAATAAGCTTCCCAGCTGCACTATCTGAGCCCCTTGATGATTTCATTTCAGGCTCCTTGGATGAAATGACTCCCCATTGGCTTGGCAGCTATGAAGCTTTTGGAGATAGGGGAACAGAGAGGGTATATGGAGTTGGCAAGCTAGTCTGGAATTTGTTACAAGGCCAGAGTTACTTGGAGTTCTGTAAATCCTTGATTAATACTTAGAATGGAGATTTGTGATGTCAACAATAGAGTAAAAGTTCTCTTTTCTGCTGGGCTGAGCTTCAACAGGACTTTTTGAAGACTGAAGACCTGGAGTGGGAATGGCCATTTACCCCCCCCCCTTTTTTTTTTTAATATGGCTGCATCAATGTAATTTTTCTCAATTGTGTTTTGTTCTCTGAAGTCTATAACTAAGCATGTGGGGAAACCTGAAATAACCCTTATCGTTATCTTTTCACTGATTAATTCCACTGCCTTGAATGAAACACATGGACCCTATCTGATAATTTCAAGTACTAAATTATATTTAAAATGACACCCTCTGACCTTGGATTAGAAAGTGGTTCAACTTAGCATTGTCAACTTATTAGTTCAGTAAAACTGGAAAAAGGTCAGAAGAAAAGGGAACTAGCCAGTCAAACTCCCGTACACTGTCACATTTAATTGCAAATCCAACTTATTACATTTATTGCTTAATATCAAAGTCAGATTCTGGATCCTCCCTTCATAACATAATGTCACACTAGCATGGACAGGAAATGAAACCTGAACAGGATTATGTAGCCAGATGTAGATCCAATTCTGGGGCTCCTATCATGTTATGTATGACAAAGTTAGAACGTTGTAGTGACCAGAGCTGTTGGGGGAAAGGGAAATCTGTCTCTCCTGGAAAACTGGTAGGGTTGTTCAACACTTTGGATTTGAAGGGGAAGAAGGGGTATGAGGAATGCTCATGTAGCCCCTGTTTCCCACTTCTTAAAGCAGCTGCCTTTTTTTTTTTTCTGGGGATCACACAGCTGCCCTCCAGAACTGCAACACGATCCTGGGAAAAGACAAGTTGTGCTACCTTTTTGCCTTCAGAGTCAAAGTGCTGCCCAGCCCTAAAACTCAGTCAGCCAGGACACTTCCAGGATGGGATTGTAGGACAGACTATAAATTACTGGAAAATTAGAAAATTAAGGAGAATAGATGTGCCAGCAAGAGACAACCTGGAGAACATATGGTCAGAATAAAGATCATTGTATAGAACAGATTTTGCATGCTTAATTTATGCTAAAGAGAACCTGATGAGCTGTAGGGAAGAGATAAAAAGCATTATGAGAACTGTAGCAGAAAAAAATTCCCAACATTTCAAAGAGAAAAAGAGCCAAGTGGCTTTCAGAACAAACTATCATGATATCTAAGAAGACAGAGGATGAAAGCCTGGGACAACAAGAAAGTCAATGACTGGATGCATACGTCCAGCATCAAGCAATAAAAGACAAGGAGAGATATTGCAGGCAAGAATGTCAAGAAAAAGGAAAATACAAAAATAGTAAAAGACATTTTTAAGAAATCACAGCTTATTTGTAGTTAAGTTAGGAATTCAAGAGTAACCATGGAAGAAGTCTTGATAGAGACAAATGAGATTAAGGGAAGAGGGAAAGACTATACTGAAACCGTTTACAAAAGAGATTATAGAATGACAGAAACAGTTATATATAGAGAATGTTTTCACAAACCAACTCCACTAGAAAATGAAGTCTGGCAGACAATAGACTAGCTGTCAAATGGGAAAGCACGAGATGCAGTTGAAATGTGCACTGAACTGTTTAAAGCTGCAAGAAAAGAGGCAGCTAAAATGCTAACAGCTCTATAACAGCATATGTGGAACAAGACTGTGATCGGAAAAGATGGATATATAGATCTATGCCTAAGAAGGAAAAGCAAGAGAGTTGACGAATTATGCAGCCGTTGCATTAATTCCACTGCAAAGTTTTACTTAAGACCTTTCATAGAAGAATAGAGCCATATATAGAGAAAAAGAAATGCCAGATAAAGGTTTCAGAGAAAGCAGAGGGACACAAGATCAGATAGCAGACATGACGGATAATGGAGACAGTAAGAGAGTACAAGGAGGATGTGTATTTTAAGTTCACTGAATACAGCAAGGCAAATCACTTTATATAATGCCAGATGTGGAACATATTAAGGCTAATGGCTGTGCCAGAAAACCTAATTATTATTCTGAGTAATTTTTTAAAATGAACAAGAAGCTATTGTAAGAACTGATTTTGGAGCAATAGAAGGATCAGAATAGAGAAGGAGTTGAGATACTGACAACATTGTTCCCATCTCTGTTTAACTTATATAGTGCATATATTTTTAAGAATGGCAGGCTGAAAGAGCAGAGCCTTGGAATGAATTTGGAAGTTAAAACACTGACAATCTGAAATATGAAGATCACACTATTTTGTTAGCAAAAGCAAAGAAGATTCTAAAGAGTTGATTTCTGCACTGGGTTGGACTAGATGACCTCTAAGATCCCACCCAGCCCTATGATTCTACAATTATAAAGGTAAACATGGAAAGTGAAAAAAAATGGGTTAATGTTCAGTATTTAGAAGGCAAAGATGATATCAATGTGCATAAACACATTGAATGGCAAGCAAAGAAAAGTGGCAGATACTTTGTTTTCTTGAGTCCAAGAATAAAGATGAACAGCAAAAAAACTTTATTACAGTCAATGGCTAGAATGTCTATGTCAGTGGTTCTTAAACTGGGGGTAATTACCCACAAGGGCAGATCCTGGGGAGTGGGGGTATGGAGCAATGTGTAATTGCTTGTTTGTGAGTTGAGGATCCAGTTTGGGACTGCTGCTGCTGAGATGTTTGCGTAAAACAGCAAAGAACGGGGTTTTTTTTTGTGGGGCTAATGATATTACAGGTAGTCCCCCATTTAAGAACGAGTTCCATTCCCAAGGTCTGTCCTTAAGTTGAATTTGTATGTAAGCCAGAACAGTATTATTGTATAATACTGTATGAGTAGTATTGTGTAATTATCTTGAACCATTGTGTATTTAACTCAAATTATTGTGTATTTATCTCAAATTTTGCTACAGTAGGCTCCATTCTTAACTATGGGTCATCTGTAAACTGGGCATTTTTAACCAGGGGACTACCTGTATTGAAGACAGGGAAAAAGGGGAATTTGGTCAGTTTAAGACCACTGGTCTATGTAGCCCCCAAAGCTGAGTAAATAAATACTAAATACAAACACCAATAAAAATACAGTAGGTACAAGTACACTGTCAATATAGTCAAATCACAGTGAATTCTACAAACGATAAAGCAGAATTTTGCCATCTTGAAAGAAACATAAAGATGAATAGTGATCTGAAGAAATCGATTAATCCTAGGGAAGAAGGCAAGACAATCTTAGATAAGTTTCTAGAAGATGAAGATATTTCAGTGACAACAAACATCAGACTAGTTAAAGTAAAGGTCTTTCCAGTAATAATGTAAGGAGCCAGAGAAACAGATATATGCCTTGGAATTATGGATCTGAAGGCAGTTACTAAGAATACCATGGACTTCAAGAATCAATCAGCCCTGCACCGAATGCTGGTTGAATGCTTCCTCAAGGCCATGATCAACAAACAGAAATGTAAATTCTTTGGGCATATGACATGAAGAGATGATGGACTAGGAAAGCAAAGGAAGAAGACAATGGATAATGTAGATGACTGATGTCAAGGAGACTACTAGAATATCTTTGCAATTGCTGCAAGTTGATATTAGAAGCAGGTCTAATATGACTGCATGCGCTACATTTATATACTGTTTGCTTTTATTTCTTATTACTTCTTTTTATCAATCATCTAGTCTTTTCTTTTTCTTATATGTCAGTGTTCAGTTACTTTTCAGTTACTTTTGTTTCTCTAATATATAGTTTTGGTTGAATTATTTGAATGGGATGTACAATGCTTTGCTTTTCTATCTTTGTTCTATTTGTACTCTTTAAGACATGTCACAAAAACCATTACATAAAAAAGAGAGAAGTCCTATCCCCCACCCCATTGCCTTTGATGTCTGGTGTTGGGGTGGGGGGAACCCTCAGTATGCCTCTCCCAGCTGACATGTGTTTTGGCTGGACAGGTTCTGTTTGTGGGAGATGATCCCACTGGCAGGGAGGGATCATCCTTCCACCAGAAAGAGAGACATGTGACAAAGCATGTGTTGTGACATCACAACACAAATGCTGTGACATATATGCCTGCATCTGATATTGGGATGCAAGTACGAAAGGTTGGGTTTTGCATTGTGACATCATGATTTATGTTTCATAATCTTTTTGCCATTGTGATTTCTGGTGGCCACCTATGGACCTGAGCCATAAAGAGCTTTATGGGAATTTGACCCAGAAGCCAACATGTATTGCACAAAACTTGAATTCAGTGCTAAGGGTGCAAACACAGTTGCTGTGTCTGATTACTGAATTGTCCATAGAGAATTGAGAATGAACTTTTTCCTGCCTAACTTGACAATGTAAGTAGAGCTATGAGAATTGAGGGGAGAAAAAGCTGAGGAATAATGTTCTTTTCAGGACTCTCCTGTTTAATTTTCATAGTTTGTTATAACCTCAAAACACTTCCAGTTTCAGAACATTTAGAGGTAGACTCTCACATTGGGGAATTAGCTCATTTGTGCACCAAAGCCAGCTTATCAGACAGAAGTTGATAGATCTCTTCTTCTATACTCCTCAAGTTTAGCCTGATAATTTATAGATTGGATTTGTGACACCTGATATATGATATATCTCTTCTCTCATATGGCTTTCAAAATGAGCTTTTTAAGACTTGGTCATCTGGAGAAGCTGTGGAGATAACTTATTCTCTTCCTTGGGTGCACTGAAACCAGGATAAAAGTGAACGCTTTTTTGAAGTTTTTGTGTGGGTGGGTGTGTTTTCCTCACCAAGGAACTCACTGACTGCATTCACAGGTGCTAAGCCATACTGTAGTTTCTTTGGCTTTGCTTAGTGCAGTGAATGAATGGAGTCATTAGGGTTTGTAAATCACGTACATCACAGTGTGATATGTGAATCCACTTCACTGTGGTTTATTTAACAAACTATACTTTAAAAAATCATGGCTTAACACAATTTACTGTGTGGCCTTAAGCAAATTATATTTTCTCAGCATCAGTAATATAATAATATCTTATTACTCCAGCAAAGTGATTGTAAAAATCAGTGAGATAATGTACAGGAATTATTTCAGACATTTGCCAAGAACCCTATATTAAATATTAAGAAAATATGATTTGGACTGAAATCAGTATATTGCAAGGAAATTAAGTTTTAATTTTAGGCATGCAAGTATACTTGACAAAGAAATGATTATTGGGGCTATACACCCTTAAGAAATGATTTGGACAAACTGCTTCAGCCCTCATGCAAGCAGAACACATCTCTGCTACTCATTAAAGCTGATGTGCCCTTTTTCAAGATTCCCCTGAGTCTGGAAAAAAGATGCCACTGCTTTCAGAGTCACTATAACGAGTCAACACCTTAAAACAATGACATATATTCTCAGGTCTTTTTAGCTAAAAGAGGGTATGCTTTTTTAAATTGATAGGTGCTTTAATTAATGAGGTGCTAGGCTCGTGCAAAGTCTAAAGAACTTCTGAATCATTTCTGGAGGAAATCAAATAAAATGTTAGTTCAGTTAGAGACCGTATGTAAAAAGCCAGAAGATCACAAATAGACATCAGTTGCAATAAATTGTAAGGACAGATTTCAAATCATAGTTAATATCCCTACTGACTGGTATCCAATGGGCTCAAGAGAAACTTGGACTTCTTAAAGTAATTTCATCATATTGGTCAGATAGAAGCTAAAGGACGTAAAAGTATCAGACTCACCTGGATATTTTGTGATTGGTATATATATATATCACTCACATACACATACGTACACATACACACACAGAGACATACAAAGACATACTATAAAGTATATTCTTACAATATTTATAAGAGAGTGAAATGAATAGGATATTATCATATATCGTCCTGGAGAAACTAACAAATGGATCACATTAAAACTGGCTAATTAAATCATCTGACAAATAACTTGGCACCCTTTTTGAAGCCCTAGATTTTCCTGGCTCTGGAAATTCTAGGTTTCTTTTGCTGAATAATGTTTCTGTAGATCAGGTTGTCTGCAGTACATGGTAAACATGTCAACAAGGCAGCCATGATAGTGCTATCAAAGCCCCACTTGTAATGGACAGAGCTTCAATCCCACTGTCATTGCTACCATCTTGACTTTTTTTTACCAAATTCTGCATAAACCCCTGACTTAGATAGTAGAATATGACAGCTAAGGAAGTATAAATGACATTTAGATGCATCTACAGGAACTGATACTTTCATCAACATGATTAAAGCATAGTTGTGTGTGACATCATAGCTGTGTGTGACATCATGATGAATATAGAAAAGGTGCAGAACTGGCGTGATGACAGCATGACACTCCTTTTGACACCTGCCTATCTTGACCCTCTCCCCACGCTACAGATGCCATCTTTATTCAAGAAGAATCCTGTCGTATCCTTACCACACCTCTTTTCTTGGAAAGTATTTCAGAAGTATGCTCTGCAACCTTATTCAGAACTATAATAATGCCACAGGAAGCTGAGGATCATAAAAATAAGGTCTCCCTCTATTTACATGGCAAATATTGTAACCACTGTGCCATTGTAGACTCAACTCTTGGGACTACATAGACATGCCTATGTAATTTTATTATTAATAATAACAATCCTGGCCTCTTCAATTGCCGCATTAGAAAAAAATCACATACAAAGTAAAAATAATGAGACATCAGAGGGAGGAACCACAATTTTATCAAATTTGGATGAATTTTATAGTTTACCTCAATAGCAATAGACTATAATATTTTTATAGTAATTTTATTAAAAATTACAATTACAATAAAAACTAATACAAACTAAAAGAATAAAAGAATAAAAAGAAAAATAGAAGGTGCAGAAAAGGAAAAAATAGAAAAGAAAGAAAAATAAGAATATGGTAAGGAAAAAGAAATATATAAAGAAATGACTTCCCCCTTCATCACAACAAGTATAAACAATTTTAGTAACTTATCACCTCATAAAATAAAACAAATGATCTGTTCTTCCCATATCCCATCTCTTATCTACAAACAAATCCTTAAAGCCTCGTCATTTCAGTCCTGATGTCAACAAAAGTCCATTAAGACTTACCAGAGATAACAACATATCTATTTTAACCTTGATCAAATAAACCAACGTTATATTCTTTCCTTTTACTTCTAACAATCTTGATCTTTAGTCTCTTCAAATAATGTCCTAGAACTTGATTTTTTTTTTTCAATTTTTCTTTGTCCCTTCTCACAAAAATCTTCAAAACTTTAACAAGCCTCTTTTGTAAATCCAATATAGGAAAATTATCCAGGTCACTTTCTTGGTTTGTTATTTGTATATCCCTTTTAATTATTATGATATCAGGCAGTTTCTTTTGTAAGTCCAGTGTAACATCTTTTTCCATGTCATTCTTGTAGCCTATCATTTTAAAACCCACTTTCAAATCAGTCTCAATCTTTTCAGGTAAAACTTGTTCCTCTTCCATTACATCTTTTAAACACAATCTATCTATAGAGGCAGACACTCTTAAAATTAACTTCTGGGTCCATTGTTCAAATCCTTCAATATGTCCAATGTTAAAATATTTTGCTTCATTCCATATTTTTAATTTGAATTTGAGTGCTTTTCTCCTCTAATTGTAATCTTTAATTCTTTCTAGTTCCCTCTAGTGTCCAATTTTTAAAGTCTCATCTTACTATTTTTTTTTTAAGAATTCAAAACAAATTGTTTTCCCGTGGGAAGGATTCTTTATCATTAATTCCAAAATCTTATTTCAAATTTATCTGGACCCGTAGTCCATTTATAACTTTCTAAAATCAAAGTTTTAATCACCCTTTTGCTGTTTATTCCCCCCATTGTTTTTTTAAGTCCTTAAACTTATATTTAAAATTACTTTCACAAAGGATTGAAGGAAACTCACCTGGTGCTATAAAACTTGTTGATTCAAAGATTCCTAATAGCTGAAAAGCAGTTAACAAGCAATTTATGGAAGTGATTAGAAAAGGAAGAAACTGCCCTCTTGCAAGGGTGGTGCTAAGCTGAACATGGACAATGTCAGGCATGGGTGACAAGCCGGTTGATTAATTCCTGCCACAACCAATGGATCAACAGCCATATACAATGTCAAACAATGCTAGGATGTCTACCAGAGATGCCTGCACTGCCTATACTTTAACACTGCTGACAAACACCCTCATGGAAGACCTAAGCAAAGGTTGCAGGACACAATTGACGCAGACATGAAGATTACCCAGTTGGACCCCGTTGCTGCATTTGATTGTGTGAAATGGTGTTTGATGATCCGGAAAGTAGACTCTGCACTTGAGGGAAAACACTAGGAAGGAAAAGGAGAAGGAGAAGGAGAAGGAGAAGGAGAAGATTAGAAAAAGAAGTATGCAAACCCAGTGTCCTTTCAAAGGCATTGACCGTGGTTTGGACAAGTTGGCTATTCCCTTGTCTCCCAGACTTCTAAACCCACCAGAGACCACTGTCTTGCAGTTGCCTCATGAGAAGCACCTATCTGGAGCACTTGTGGGCAATCTCAAGTCGTCTCCTCTTCCAGAGGAATTATTGAAGAGCCGATCTACTTGCTGGCTCTTCATTCCCCCATGGTCGTCAGCTCCACTTTTTGCAGAACTGTCTTCAGTCTGCCATTTCTTCTCCAGAAGCATCAGCAACAGACTATAATATGATACACTTTATATATACGGTAAGTTTGTACATCTACAGTACAAATCTCTTTATTTGCACTGTAGTAGGTTTTTTTTGTACTTGCTGTATCTTTTTTTTCCTCCATGCATCTTGGATTTATGTTAATGTAGTTACCTGATATTGTTTGTTAATCATAATTCAATAATTAAATCATCATCATCTTGGCAACATTATGGAAGTGGTTTGCCATTGCCTTTGTTCAAGATTGTTATTTTACCATCTATTCTCGCCTACAGGTTTGGGGTACCCTGGTGATCTCCCATCCAACCAACCTAACTCTGCCGAGATGCTGGCATATAAATTGCTTTTCTGAGTTCTGATCAGTTATTTTCACCCTGCCTGTGGCAACTCTGGTGGTAACAGCCAAGGAGCACAATTTGAAGAGAAAGAGTAATCTGAATCCTTCTCCCGTGTACTTTTCTTAGAAGATTTTCAGATTTAACTTTCTAATGTTTCTGTTTTGTAAGCCATCTATTGTTGTTTTGTAAGCCATCTATTGGTCTGCATAGACCTTTATAAGTGAGTATATAGGGAACAAGCGCATGAATGAATGAAAGTACTGTGTATATGTTTGCCAGATTGACATGTGGAGAAAGGTGTCAGGACTGTGGGAGAAGCTTCATGGGGAAGATAGCAGGAAAGGAGTATGGATAAAACTCACCTCAGCTCTCTACCATATTTCCCCTATAAACTACCTTTTCAGGGTTCCCCAGACCTGCTTCTGCTGAACATCTAATGAGTAGAGATGTGTTTTGCTTGTACAATGGCTGAAGCAGTTCTTCCAACCTCAATTGTGTTGGATACATCATCCTTATTCACCAAATTGTTTCTTTAATGCTGCAGAATAGAGGAGGGATCCCTTGGTCTCCTACTTTCCATGTCTATTCTGCTGTGGTTATGTACATAAAAGGGTCAGAACTGGAATAACCAAAGGCCATACCCTTCGACATAGTCCATGCAGATTACCTACAGTAGTGTTTGTCAACTTCAGCAACTTTAAGATATGAGGACTTCAACTCCCAGAATCCCCTAGCCAGCATTCTGGGAGTTGAAGTCCACACATCTTAAAGTTACTGCGGTTGACAAATGCTGACCTACAGTATCATTTCTAGTAGCTCTGGACAATTCTGTGCTTTTTTAAATATAGATATACAGATAATGTAAATTCCTGCCTGCTGTTTATGCCTCTCTCTCCCTGCTTCTGCCTGCTTTTCATTGTTGTTGTTCTGCTAGTCAACTGTTTTTGACGTTTACTGATGTTTAATAAATAAACATCAAATTATGTTTTTTGCTAGCTGAACTGAGTGCTGTTTGTGCTTGCTTTGATTTAGATATAGGAACAGATTGGGAATGTGCTGGGTGCAAAGTAAACTGGAAATGACCCATAGTACTTTTCCAGCACTGACCAAGTCTAATGTTCTGCTTGCAGAGGCTGGCCAGGGCCTCTTGTTCCCCCAAGCAGAGAGCCACTGTAGCTAGGAGAAATAGCAAGCACCCCAGTCTGGAAAGCTGAACAGA
The DNA here is from genome assembly GCA_030867105.1 of Liasis olivaceus. NCBI lineage: Eukaryota > Metazoa > Chordata > Lepidosauria > Squamata > Pythonidae > Liasis > Liasis olivaceus. Next base: position 71,266,668 of record CM061349.1, read on the forward strand.
AGAGACTAGCCTGAAAGTTTTGGAGATGTCTGTCTTTGCAGGTTTGCTTCCGTAGCTTATTTGAGAAGGTGCACTTGTTATGCACAGAAGAAGCCTGTGGCAATCCCTTCCTTCTAGCAACCTGTTTTTAGAAATAAATATTTGGAATTGAAGATATAAAATGTGCAGATCAGAATGGAGTATGGCTCCCCTTAGGGCATTTAAAAGGAGTGAATAATCCAGAAGTATCTGGTATTTGTTTTGATATAGGCTGATAGTCACATTAAGATTGATTCTAGTCACTCTTTTTTAATTCTTCCAAGTGGCCCCAATCATTCCTTCTTTAGAGGCAGTTTCAGGAGTTTCCCAGGATGGGCATGGAGGGCTTCTATCATACAATCCTCTACTGGATCATGTTGGTATATGAAGATGCAGATTTTCTGTGAGTTAATAGGCAAGGCAGTCAAGCTCCGTCATGGCTTAAACAGAGCTTGCGAGGTGCTTGGAGCAACACAGAAAATGTTAGATAGCATACAAGGATGTCTTCAACTTGGGCCTTGTGGGACACTGGCTTCAGAGTGTGAGAGATTTAACATGGTGATAGACACGGTGCTTCTCCCCAAGTTCTTTTCCTAGTTTAGGCTATTCATTCCTATGCTTTCCATATGAAATTTTAAATTTCTTGCCTTGTAAGATATTAAGGGAAGCTAGAAGAGAAGACAAACTGCTTTCATCAGACTGAGCCCTGATATCTCTATGAAGAATTTTAGAACGGAGCATGAAAATGACTATTTCCTTCCACTAAAACACAAGTTTGTGTATATAGTATGTGATTTTTTTAAAGCTCAGGATGTGAAACCAGAATCTGAAATCTCTCCTTTTTTTCCTGTGTGCAGGTAAAAATAAACTCCCCAGGTTTTCACAAGATCTTTCAAAAGCCTGTGTTATGCCTAGAAAGTCATTGTATCAATAGTGTTAGGAACAAATTAAACAGAAAGAATTGACACACTGGGAAATATATTCTGCGTTTATTAAAAAGGCACAGGTTGAGTTGATGTAATTGTAGTACAATGTTCAGAGTGACATTTCACTTCAGGCAACAGAACTTTTGACTTCAAATAATTCTTGCTAAACCGTATATTGAATGTCTTCTAAATATTTTCCCTGTAAGACAGAGATGTAAACTTGGCAGGCGGAAGAAGGTTTTAAAAACTTATCTTTAAATGTAAAGATATGAGAATCTTCCCCCAATACACAAACACACTTTCTATATAAGATATTATCAATGAGCACAAATTCTGTTTTTATAGTTACAAAATATTTTTATGCAAAACCTGACAGCCTTACAAATGGATATCAACTTATGAATCATTTAACTGATTTTAACTTGTTTTTTTTAAAGCTTTTCTATTTTTTTAGCTGTTTCCATTAGTTTGAATTAAGTTTGTTTTATGTTGTTTTAAATTTAATGTTTTAGACATTGGTTTTAAAGCATTCACGTAAGCTGCCTTGGGAAAATATTTGCTTTGAAAGGCATCTTATGTGTTTACTACATAAACTAATTAAGTAAATGTAATTACTTTGCAACACACTCTATAAATAGTGGTTCTAAACCAAACAAATTCAGTTACCTCTTAACATTTTTAAGGCTAGGGGATCAAAATATAACTAGTATGTTGGAATTTGCCTTAGAGTTGCTTCCCTGCCCCACAGGGAGGATTAATTCACATCTTTTTAAAACTCCTTTATTAATTAAATACAGCATTTTGTTAACAGACTTACTTAAGCCTATTAATTTCAGTTGGGTTTGATTCCAAATAAGCCTGGATAAAACTTCAGCTTTAAATATGTGCAAAGTTCAAAATCTGACATTTACATGTACTCATACTGAGCTAAATAAATAATGTTTCATCCAAAATGCAATTCACTTTTGATCCAATACAAATAAGATATTTTCTTTGGCATGTAAACAAGCCCTTAACTGCTTCTAAAGACTTATTAATACTATATGAATAAATATACTATGTGAAATATCCTAGTATGGTTGCAATCAGCAGTGATTTCTATACTCATATAGCTTTAAAATCACAGAAATTGCTAATGGCTAGTTTACATAACTCATTTATCCATAAACCTGCATGCTCAAGAATGAGGACAATTTTTTGTATACATAAAAAAAAAAAGTGTGTGAACAGTATCTCAACTTGGTTTCCTACTTCAGACAGAGTGGGCTTCAGGAGGTTCTCTTTGAACATATGTGAACTTTAAGCTGCTCCTGTCCTGTGCTCATGCCAGCTTGAATCCAAACCTTCTTAAGAAAATCCTGTCTGGATTGAGATATTTTAGTAATAGCTTGAACAGTATTCAGCCTGACAGTAGGCTACTACATTGTCCCATTGGACAATTCCCCTGCTGCTATTCCTTCTCATATTTCTATTCCATGAAAGCAGTTACCAATCATCTTCCTTCCTGTGGGCAGGTTTTACTGGATGTATATACTTTTATGTGTGTGTGTGTGGACATAAACACATAGACACACACATAAAGTTACACTCAATTTTTATATACAACATTAAAGCATCAAAATGTCTATTAATGCAGGCATGTCGACCAGGTTTAAAATAAAAATTCCATTTTTACTTCCCTGTTGGTCTTTAAAATCTTCCAGAGTTAACTTTATCCACAATGTTATAATAGCACAGTGGCTATAATACTTGTCTTGTGAACAGAGGGTTACTACTTTCAAACCTGACAATTTTTACCCCCAGTCTTTCACTTACCTATTTTTCCCCAGGGCTTTTATTTTTTTTAAAAAAACTCCAGTGGTCCACCATTTCATCATTTCTCCAGTCACTTGAGTTAAAGGGGTTCAAATGACTGGGGAAATGATGAAACTGCACTGCTGGATTTATGGTGGTGATGGTGGGAATCAAAGGTAGGTGGCTCAGGGAAAGAAAAATAGTAATTAAAAAACCACAACCACACCCTTTGGCCAGGTTTTGAATGCAACCTTCTATTTATAGGACAAGGGTTATAGCCATTGTGCTATTATAGCATTGCTGACCAAATTCCTGTCGAAGACGCTAGAGATCATGGTAACCATGACTCACTTGAGGGATTGTCCCTACCTATGTGAAGTAGCCAATGAACTGCTAGGGTTAGCTAGTTACAAAGTAAAGCACACCAGCCAAAACAATCAGGAACACTTGAGATAACTTAAGGGGGAAAAGAGTGCTTTAAAACTATAGAAGGAAAATGCATGTGGAGGTTGCATTTGAGATGTGACAGTGGTGAACACAGAGCAACACCATCTGTTCCTGCCCTTCAAAAACAGTTTCTAGCCTGTTCTGGCAACAAGGCAACCAGGAAATGCTGATAAGCTGTTAGAGCCTTTGGAATCAGGGCTATTAAGAGCAAAAATACTAGGAATTATCTTCAGTGCAAGGATTCAGAGATGTCTACACCTTAGCCCAGTGCTTCCCAAACCTGGATAAATGACCCCAAATTGGGTAAAAGTAGTTTTTTTTGGGGGGGGGTAATGACACACAAGCCCATTACCCATCACAACAGGGACATTTAAACAGACTTAGGTAAAAAGGACTTTCTGATAAATGTTTTTGGGTAATGAAGGAAGAAGTTTGGGAAGCACTGCCTAGCCTTTTAAAATGATATACACAGAGTAAAGATCCTTAACTAGACTTCTTCAGGTTTTAATTCTTTAAGACAACATACTAATTGAAACTGTTTGTCTTTTATGCACAACAGTGAGAGTCAGAATGTTGCTTTATTCCATGGATTGAAACAAAACCCTGCAGAATTATCTAGAAATTTGTACAAGAAACCATATTCTGCATTACATGTAACAAACTGTAATACATGACACAATAGACCCCTATAGATTGCTAAAGGTCCTAGTATCACAGATTGGAAAGGTTTGATTCATAAGGAATTTACATGAATGTGCTCAGTTTTAACATTCAGCTTGTGTTCTGCACTGTGTGACAGGCCTTAGAGCTGCTTTAACAGGGATTGATGGCTTTGTGTTTCCTGAGCAAATAGTGTAAGATTGCAACTCCCAGCAGCAACAGTGGCAGTGAAAAATATAGGAGAGATAAGAAAAAAGATGGGGAGCAGGTTTGTTCATCTTCTTTTTCCCCCAGCCCCCAATAACACAATATTCTGACTATATCTGGGCAGTTCACAAATACATAAAATCCAAACGTAAGCTTGATTGGCAAAACTAAATCCGTTAAGTTAGCATTAAAATCACAGAAAATTGAAATGAGATATTAAAAAATTGACAGCTGCCCCAATACATTGCTTCCTGTTTCCCAAAGATCCAGTGGAAGAACACTGCCTTAACTATTTTCTGAAAGTTTAACAGAAAGAGAACTATCTTGACCTTGGGAAAAGCCATAAGACTGGGGCAGCCACTGAAAAGATCTATATTCAGACCTCCATCCTATAGCCTCCCATGATGGGGGAGTCTTCAACCTAGCTTGCACTTGCCAGATGGCAGACTCCACTAGAGAGTTTCGCAGGTCGCATGGGCTCAAGTCACAAAGGGTTTGAGCTATAACCAGCAGCTCTCTGAATTGTACACAGAAACATATTGATCAAGAAAGCAGCACCTGCAATATATAGGTGAAACTCGAAAAATTAGAATATCGTGCAAATGTTCATTTATGTCAGTATGGCAACTCAAAAGGTGAAACCAATATATGAGATAGACGCATTACATGCAAAGCGAGATATGTCAAGCCTTACTTTGGTATAATTGTGATGATTATGGCGTACAGCTTATGAAAACCCCAAATTCACAATCTCAGAAAATTAGAATATTACATGACATCAATAACACAAGGATTGGAAATAGAACAATATCGGACCTCTGCAAAGTATAAGCATGCATATGTACTCAGTACTTGGTTTGGGCCCCTTTTGCAGCAATGACTGCTGCAATGCGGCGTGGCATGGATGCTATCAGCCTGTGGCACTGCTGAGGTGTTATGGAAGACCAGGATGCTTCAATAGCGGCCTTCAGCTCCGCTGCATTGTTTGGTCTCATGTCCCTCATCTTTCTCTTGGCAATGCCCCATAGATTCTCTATGGGGTTCAAGTCAGGTGAGTTTGCTGGCCAATCAAGCACAGTAATCCCATGGTCATTGAACCAGGTTTTGGTACTTTTGGCAGTGTGGGCAGGTGCCAAGTCCTGCTGGAAAATGAAGTCAGCATCCCCATAAAGCTCGTCTGCGGAAGGAAGCATGAAGTGCTCCAAAATCTCCTGATAGACGGCTGCGTTGACCCTGGACTTAATGAAGCACAGTGGACCAACACCAGCAGATGACATGGCTCCCCAAATCAACACAGACTGTGGAAACTTCACACTGGACTTCAAGCATCGTGCATTGTGTGCCTCTCCATTCGTCCTCCAGACTCTGGGTCCTTGGTTCCCAAATGAGATGCAAAAGTTGCTCTCATCAGAAAAGAGGACTTTGGACCACTGGGCAACAGACCAGTTCTTTTTTTCTGTAGCCCAGGTAAGACGCTTCTGACGTTGTTTGTTGTTCAGGAGCAGCTTGACAAGAGGAATACGACATTTGAAGCCCATGTCCAGGATCCGTCTGTGTGTGGTGGCTCTTGATGCACTAACTCCAGCCTCAGTCCACTCCTTGTGAAAGTCCCCAACACTTTGGAATGGCCTTTTCCTGACAATCCTCTCCAGGCTGCGGTCATCCCTGCTGCTTGTGCACCTTTTTCTACCACACTTTTCCCTTCCACATAACCTTCTATTGATGTGCTTTGATACAGCACTTTGGGAACATCCACCTTCTTTTGCAATTACCTTTTGGGGCTTTGCCTCCTTATGGAGGGTGTCAATGATGGTTTTCTGCACAATTGTCAGGTCAGCAGTCTTTCCTATGCTTGTGATTCCTACTGAACCAGCCTGAGAGACCATTTAAAGGCTCAGGAACCCTTTGCAGGTGTTATGGATTCATTAGCTGATTAGAGTGGGACACTTTGAGCCTAGACTATTGAACCTTTTCACACTATTCTAATTTTCTGAGATTGTGAATTTGGGGTTTTCATAAGCTGTACGCCATAATCATCACAATTATACCAAAGTAAGGCCTGACATATCTTACTTTGCATGTAATGCGTCTATCTCATATATTGGTTTCACCTTTTGAGTTGCCATACTGACATAAATGAACATTTGCACGATATTCTAATTTTTCGAGTTTCACCTGTAGGTGTAACCATGGTGAAATGGCTCTCACTTGCCAGCAAGGAGGCAGCTGCATTTAGCATCATCTGAACTTCCTGAGAAATCTGCAAAGGCAGGTCCAAATTGAGTGCATTACAGTAATCCAAACACAAGGTGATAAGGGCATTGCAGACAGTTGCCAAAGCATCCGATTCCAACAAAAGTTGCAATTGGAACACAGCCCAAACTGGCAAATTTTCTCCTCACCATGGCTTCCATCTGTTGTTCCTGCAGAAGTATTCTGAGACAGCACACCTATTCCTTTAAAGCAGTGTTTCTCAACTTTGGGAACTTAAGATGTGTGGACTGCAAATTCTGGGAGTTGAAGTCCACACATCTTAAAGTTCTCAAAGTTGAGAAGCACTGCTTTAGAGGGAGCGCAACCCGGTCCAATGCCAACATTGGAGCTAGCATCGAACCAGATGGTTTCTGGATGAACAGCTACTCTGTCTTGCTGGAATTCAATCTGAGCCTGTTTTGACCCATTTAATCAGCCCCTAAACACTGGATTGGGACCTCCACTACATCTCCTACTCAGGTATTTAACTGGGTATCTTCTGCATACTGAAGATTCCCTACCTCAAATTGATAGGTCTTTTCCAGCTGTTTCATATAGATCTTAAATAAGAGGGAGACGGGTCTGAGTCTGTCCATAAAGGAGTGGCAATGAGTTTCATCTCTCATCCACCCTTTTTCTGGGTGAGCAAGGCAAAAAGGGTCTCTCTAGGGAAATGAGACAAAAAGGTGGCTCAAAAAAGAAAATGAGTAACTGGATATTTATTATTAGCCAAATCTGCTCTATATTTTCCCTCCATTGAAGTAAGGAATTCTGGCTTCAAGATATAGATCTTGCCTTTTGCATACTTATTTTTTGGTGTATTCATTTTAAGGCTATATTAGAAGTAATAGTTTGAATTGCTAGAGCATTTATAGCAGTTAATACATATGGGGTATAGAAAGAGCAGCAGATGGGCCATAGAAAGACAACACTGCCTTCTGAGATCCTTCTGAAAATGGTGAGGAGCTGTTCCCTCTGAAGGAGTGGAGATGCTACGGGAACAACAGTGCTATCCAAAGGAAGCAGGGACTGTGGGGGCAGAGCCAAGGGAGAAGCTTGGAAGAGCATACCAATGAGTTCACCTCCCTCCTCCTGTCATTCCAGTTGACTGCGCAGGGATATTATCACCCTAATTATATTTGTACTTTTTAATCTCTGGCTGTCACTGGAATGATGCTGTGCAGTCTTGCGCCCAGAATATTAACCACAGTATTTCAGGGGAATTAAGGAGCCCAGGCATCCTAGGAAACAGACAAATTAAGGTATATCATGAGACTACAGAGGCAGTAAGGGTAGACATGGCTTTTCTAGCTTTTTAAAGTGGCTTTCTCTAATTGGGCCCTACTCAGTGTCTACAGCCCAGGCAAGGAAATCAGTTATAGTGCAAACCTTTCTTGCTGGGAAGAGCAAACTGCTGGGACACAATGTTTAGACCTTGGACTGGAGGTTAGGGTTCTGGGGCTTAATTCACACCAATGGGGTTTGCTTGGTCGTGGGCTGGTGTGATAGGGAATCCCAATAATTGTACCATGTAACCATGGTTTAAGATTTAGCATTTGTGAACCTGGTCACTGTGGCTTGTGCAACAAACCATCACTAAAAGCATACCTTGTTATGATGTGCAAACTGAGCCTGCCAATAATTAGGCATAGTTTGATACCTTATGCCCATTTTCTGATACATTTTTCATGCTTCATTCTTCCAGAACCCTCCCTCTTCCAGTCCTGCCTTCTTAGGCCTCCCTGTTCCCTTTGATATACTACCTTTTCAAGGCCCTGCTTACTCCGTTCTTTGTTTAAATTCTTTAACTTGCTCCACCAGTCCATAGGATTGTAGCAGCTCAGCTTATAGCAGAGACTGCTGATTGCTCAGCTCTACATGATGGGAGACGGCTGAACAATTGGCCAGAGGGTTGTGAATTCTCTTATGGACAAAAACATGCGCTGAGTGGCTGGGTTTTGCTCCAACATTAACAACTTATATTTCCTGTTCTCCACTATGTTCCTGTGAAAATACTAACTGGAAGGGGCTATAGGCCATTACCACTTGACCATTCTTTATTCAGATAATTTTATTCACAATGAATCCAAAAAATGAAGGGTAAATGTATATTAATTAGCTCCATCTCTAATATCCCATGGGCCATTTAGCCCCATCCTTAAGGATCATACATATAGTGTAAATGCCTACAAGAAGGCAGCTTTCACACACACACACACACACACACAGACAGATATGCAAAATGTCCATGCAATCTAGAGTTGGTATATGGAATCTGTCACCTATCCAGGTGTCCCCATAAACATTTGTTGTAGTTGCCTGGATGACATCAGGGATAAAAGAAGTTGTGCATGAATGTTCTAATCAGAGTTCCTGGGACCCATCATTTTATCAAGACACATTTTTCCTTTTCTCCACCAGCTTCTTGTTTTGCTGTTCATACAAGGACTGAGTGTTAATTCTGCACTAATGGAGCTGTTGTGAGTCTAATTACCTGATCAACTTAACTGAGTATTATGGATTGCCTTGTTTTATAACATGGAGCCATTTAAGGAAGATAATGGAGGCTGAAATACTGCTATTAAGTCCTCCTGGCCTTGCAAGAACGATGAAGGTTCTCATGGAAGTTTGATTTGGGCTTTGTCTCAGTGCAAGCTCTTTGTGCTAGTCTTAAAGAGCTGTAGATAACAAAAGTACTCCTTTGTACTTAGAGTTTCTCTGATTTTCATTAAACATTTGCATGAAAACTGCTCTCTTATATGAAGTGAGGATGCATTAGGCAGCTTGTCTGCATCAAAGAAAAGGGAAACATGTCATGTCTCATGTTTTGATGACACTGTGTTTTTAGTGTGTATTTCACTGACCGAACCAGCATCATTAGGCAGTCTTCTATGGTTCTGTTGTTAAATTAAGAGTTTTAATAAAGAGGATATTTCCCTCTTTTTTATTTGGTATTAAAATGCAACCCCCTGAGAGGATATCAATAGTCTATAACCAGGCATAGAAACTTTCTGAAGAGCCAAGAGTGGGCAGAGTAATTATTATTATCCATCCCAGGGGAAAAATATAATAGCTATTGAATAAAAGGTTTGTCTCAGCTAGCCTATGTTGCAGGATAAAAAGAAAAGGTCTGGATTGTTGGTTTTGGGGTGGCTGGTCCCATGTTAGTGGAAAGCAATGATGTGTAACCCATCTTTTCCTTCCTAAAAGAGTGTGCAATCTCTTTTGGGTTGAAGGCCACTCTTCACATGCTGGGGCTTCACTCCAAAAAGTGGATGGGCCCAAGGGAACACATATGCTTTATTTATTTAAATGTTTATTTAAATTAAATTGAGTCAAATGCATATAGTATAATGCATATGGTTATCCCTCATTAATTTTTCCTATCAGTGATAGGAGCATTTACACATTAGTGGCAATTTTTGAAAGGCCTTAGGAAGCAGCACCCAAGGCTTTCAGGGGACACATGGAGCCCTGGGATTATAGGACATTCAGACTCATTTTTGTGCATCATCTTCAGCCTAGATGCTAGTCAACAGATTCTGTTTTTATTGGATTCTAGTGTTGCCTGGCTTTATTTAGTATTTGGCTCAGCACACTGAGCAGGAAGGTGCAAAAGGTGTCTCAGGAGAGCTTTTCTCCTCAAATGGTCATCTCAGATTTCTTGGACTGTGAGGGGCCACCCACTCAAGGTGCCCCAAAGAGATTGGTGCTAGTTAGGCAAGGGTGAAAGAGAATGGGGTTTGGGAAGGACGCCAAGAAGAGATGCAGGAGGAAGTCTCTGAAGAAGTGTCTGATGTCAGGAAGCAGAAATCATATGGATGTCTGCCTATGCCAGTGGGACTGGCAAGTATGGGTACCCTGTATTGTTATGTTGTGTGGAAATGTAAGAGAATGTGATTACAGCATGCCTCCCATCTGAGCTCAAAGACTCTCTCCAGGTGTGGTAGCAAATGGGCATTGTTACAAGCATAGCCTTGAATCAGGGGTGCCTTCAGTGTATGGTAAAAATAGTCAAGAACAGCCATGATGCTTGTTTTTTATGTGTGTTGTATGTGCAATGAACATTGTTCAGTGCTTGATTTATGTCCTATATAATATATTCCTATGTTGATACCAAATAAATAGTTTCTTCAGATTGATAGGTTACGTAGGAAATTTATTTGGGATAGTTGACCACCAAGGTTTTCTTTAGCTAAATTGAGATTACCATTTGAGGAAGGTGGCTTTAATTTATCTGATTTGCAAAAATATCATTGGGTTTATATTTTATCAGCTAGTAGTATGTGGAATGAATATCTAGTAGAATATTACCCTTTATGGGCTATGCTGGAAAAGTATTATCTATTTCCCTTACGGTCACAGCAAGTTCTTGGAACAACATATAATAGAAAAGGTATTTTATTTCTAGGAGTGGGGTGGTGAGAAATCTTTGGGCCATATTGGGAAATACTTTGGGTTTTGATAATGAGACTCATGAATATTTAACTCTGGAAAAAATTCTACTCTGAGAATAGGTGGTAAAATGTTTTATTGGAAAGTTTGGGTGGAAGCCAGGATTATGATTTTAAACAAACTTTTATGTAATGATTGTTTTAAAGACTTCTCCAAACTTCAAATTGAACATGGTCTTCGGTGTTTTAACAGCTCAGTATGGGTCAGAGGCTCTGGCCACTACAAAGGCACTTAAGTTGCTCTTTTATTTGATGGAATCTATGATAGAAGTAAACACCTACAGTATATCTTTATCAAAAGCTCACTAATATTTTTCAAGTGGACATTTATGGGATATTCCAAACATGGGCTAAAGAACTGGAATCTCCAATAAAGTCCCATCAATGGCTTCACGTTCTTAAAAATGTTAAAATGGCATCAACAGATTTGAGATTAAAGTTGATTCATCAAAAAAATGTATTTGGCATCTACTGGATTCCCCAAAGAATTTACTTGACAGGATGAACATCAGATGTTCTTTGCTGGAGGTTTAGAAAATTTGAGAGATCACTGACTCATCTGATATGGTTCTGTGATCATCTGGTACTTTTTTGGAATGGTATTTTAATGGATATAAGTACATTTATGGGAAAACCTTTAAATGTTAAAGATGTTAATGTGATGTTGAATTATATAACAAAGCTTTGGAATCTGACTATTTATCAGGAATTATGGTTGTATCATGCATGGGGGTGGCTAAAAGAATTATTTTGAGAAATTGGAAAACTGATATTATTCCAGATGTTATGGACTGGCTTTTAGAAATGTATAATTTGCCCATCTTGAAAAAGACAATATTGCGGAGTCCTTGGGGTTCTCTGAGCTTGGTTGTTTTCTTGCAGACATTTCATTACCTGGCTAGGAAACATCCCCCATCGAACCTGGGGATGGCTGGCACCTCAATATTTATTCTATTTTTACTGTAAACTGCCCAGAGTCACCTCACAGTGAGATGGGTGGTGACAAATTCGAAAAATAAATAAATAAATAAAAATAAATAAAAATAAAAATAAATAAATAAATAAATAAATAAATAAATAAATAAATAAATAAATCTTCAGTGCTAGAAAGGAGCAGGGTTTGCTCTCTGTTTATATACAGTAGCTTGCCCTGTCAGTATTGGTGGGGGTGTGGTTTTCTCCTTGGTAGTTCCTTAATTAGGCTGTTGTTTACTGCTTGATAGTCTGAGTTGGTAGTTACTTGATTAGGGTATTGTTTATTGCTTGATTGTCTGGAGTTAATCCTGGCGTTAATCCTGGCTTATCTGAGTGTTGATTGCTGGCTTATCTGAGTGTTGATTGTAGGGTGGTGTTCTGGCCTTTTTGTTTCCTTTTTATTGTCTCTTTTGAATAATGTGTAGATGTTGTTTATCTCTATGTGCCTGTTAATGTCTGACTTGTCTGAATACCAAACTTCTAAGAATTCCCTCACATTTTTGGATTTAGCTTGGTCTAAGATGCTGACAGTTTCCCAGTTGAAACTATGGTTAAGTCTATCCATGTGTTGTGAGACTAAAGAGTTTTCATCGTGTCTTCTGACTGCTAGTTGGTGTTCATGGATGCGCTCTGCCAGTCTTCTGCCTGCCTGTCCTACATAGTGGTTGTTACAGTCCTTACACTGTATGTTGTAGATGACTCCTGTTTTTTTTCTTCTTGGGCTACTAGGTCTTTGGTTTACTTAAGATGTTTTTGAGGGCTTTAGTTGATTTGTGTGCTACAGAGATGCCATGTGGCTGTATTCGTCTGTTAGTTGTTTCTGAGATGTTTCTGATGTCTGGTAGTGTTATCCTTTCCATAGCTTGTGTTGGTTGTGCTGTAGTAGGTTGAGTGGTCAGACACTTTTTGATAAAGTTGCGTGGATATCCATTTTGTTGGAAGATGTTGTATAGGTGATCTGTTTCCTTTTTCTGCTGTTCTGGGTTGCTGCAGTACATTTGTGCTCATTTGAATAATGTTCTTACAGAGCTCCTCTTGTGGGAGGTTGGGTTGTTACTTTGGTAATAGACTACTTGGTTAGTGTGGGTTGTTTTTTGATAGACTTGTGTTGCTAATTTGTAGTCATTTCCTCTGCTGATGTGGATATCCAGGAAGGGTAGTGTGTTGTTGTTTTCTTCTTCTCTAGTGAATTTTATTCCTTTGAAGATGTTGTTGATAGTTTCATGTGTCTTCTCTGGTTGTTCCTTTTTTATTATGACAAAGGTATCATCTACATACTGGATCCATACTTTTGGTTATATGCGTGGAAGTACTATAGTTTCTAGGTGCTGCATTACAATCTCTGCTATGACTCCTGAGAGTGGTGATCCCATGGGTGTACCTCTGAATTGTTGGTATATTTGTCCATCAAACTGAAAATAGGTAGTGAGGCTGATGAGGTGTATATGGTTAGGTTAGGTGTGTTGTGTAGAACTGCTGACATGGATTCTTTCGCTAGTTCTGGCTTTATGGATGTGAAGAGTGCTGTGACATCAAATGAGACCATAATTTCATTTTAATCTATTTGTACATCTTTGATTTTCTGGAGGCATTGTAATGGGGAGTTTAGATTCACTCCCCTCTGTGAGATATCCAAGCTTTTTTGTCAGTTTTTTCACTATGTTGTATATTGGGGTCCCTGGTTACATATAACATAGCGAAAGAACTGACAAAAAAGGAAGGAAGGAAGGAAGGAAGGAAGGAAGGAAGGAAGGAAGGAAGGAAGGAAGGAAGGAAAGGAAAATGTGTTGCATATGTATAAAAATGGATGGCAGTTTGTACCATCATGGACACCATCTTGACTTTTTTGACCACTACCTGTGAACAACCCTGCCAAAAACAGTACAAGCTAGTCCCATGTATGATGATGGCATGCCTGCTATTTTAGTGCAGCTTTTTGAAAATATATTCTGTATTGGGTGTTTTCTTCTCCAGAGCTAAGTATCTATAGGGCATTGTGGAAATCCTCTGGATGCAACCATGTGTCCCCTCACCTCAACATCATCATAGTATGGTCAATTTACATCTTAATCCATATATTCAGTAGGTACAGGGTCACCAATAGTGTTTTTAATGAGAGATCTTTGGGAACTGGACCTCCCAACATCACTGCCGCTAAGCCAATTTATAGAAGGACTCATTGAGGCATCTTTGAAGTAGAGAAAATTAAAACAGAGCTCTAATTGTGACAATGGTTCCAAGACTTCACCTTATTACATAGGGGAGACCTGTCAAAACTGCACATGGAAATCTACAAAAGTAGTGGACCAATGTGTAACTGTAAGGTGGTTTTTTGCACTGATGATGCAGCTTTCTAAAGGAGGAATCGAAGATATGTCATGGACGCATGGTGTATTTACATCAGATACAGCTAAAGTATAGTAGCCATTCCCAAACTGACACTTTCCAGGTTGTTAGTTTACAGCTGTCATAATTCTCAGTCGGTTGGAAGCTAGAATCAACGGAAGCTTTGTACCATAAGGTGGAAATGAGTCTTTAGAGAATATTTTGCACACAAATGCCTATTACTCTGTCAAGAGGCAGACAGGCATAAGTTGCATGATAGGCAAAGCCAACTAGCCTAGTTCTCCAACATGTAATGAGCTGCCACCTGTTGATCCCAAATCCAGTAACTTTCCTTGCAACCAATATTGATTCAAAAGAAAGTTCATTTATTGAGAATAAGTGTACAGATCCAAAGCATTGCTAAGACTGAGCAAAAGCGTGCCAAAAGCTGTTTTCTTACTTTCTCCCCCCCCCCCCCATCGCCCTTAGTTTCTCCCCCCCTTCATCGCCCTTAGTTCTTGGTCTTCTGATTCCCTTGCTGGTATGTCCTTGAGCATGCCAGAGCCTGTGATAAGGAGCCATCTGCTTTAAACGGTTTCTCATTCCTACTCCCCCCCTCCTTTTACAATGGCAGAACTGCAGCATGTAAAAAGCCATTTTTTTAAACTAGCCGTATAATAATCTATTATGAAATCTTGCGAGGATTCTGACATGCTGCCCCTCAAATAGTCAATTTGCTGTTTATGAAATTCACATTTGGAGAGCTTGGCATACAATTGAGCCTCCAGTAGCTTTTTTAGTACCTTCCTGACCAATTGTACATGTTGCTCCATGGTCTCAGTGTAAATCAGGATATTGTCCAGATAAATCAACAACCCCTGGTATAAATGCTCTTGTTACACCTCATTTATAAGTTGCATAAACACCCCCGCCGCTCCTTTTAATCCAAATGGCATTATTTCATAACGGAAGCACCCCAGGGGCGTGTTAAAGGTGGATTTCCATTGATCTCCTTCCTGGATTCGCACCCTGAAGTACGCCTCCCTTAAATCCAGCTTCATGAAAATTTTCCCTTTGGATAAATGGGCCAACAGGTCTTTCATCAAGGGGAGTGGGTACTGGTTGTCAGCAGAAATGGCATTTAGCCTTCTATAATCTGTGCACAAACATAGGGAGCCATCCTTCTTTTCTCTGAAAAGCACCGGTGCAGCAATTTGAGAATGCGTAGGTACAATAAAGCCCCTCTTTAGATTCTTATCAATGAACTCCCGCAATGCTTCCAACTCTTTGGGTGTCATTGGATACATTTTCTTCCTTGAAAATTTAGCCCCTGGCTCAATCTCTATGGCACAGTCACTGGCACGATGGGGGGGTAGCTGATCTGACTCCCTTTCGCTAAACACCTCCTGCAGGTCGCGGTATTGCTTGGGAATCTGAGTTGCAGCCTCCACTGCCTTTTCCCCACTCACAGCGCCCATCTCTCCATCTGACAACGTTTCGGTAATTCCTTCAACTTCCACTCCCCCCTCCTTCGGGAAACGCAAGATCTCTTCCTCCCAGTTCACTTCTGGGTTCTTCCTTTTTAACCAGTTCATTCCCAGAAGCACTGGGTTGCATGCCATGGGAGTCACTAGGAATTTAATAGTCTCTCTATGGTCCCCCATAGTTAGCTCAAGCTCTTCAGTACGATATTCCACTGGCCCTCCCCCCGCTGGGGATCCGTCCAGCTGGGTAAAAATCACAGGGGTTTTGAGTCACTTTAAGCGCAGTCCCAAACCCCGGGCAAGGGCGGGGTTAATCAGATTTTGGGAGCAGCCAGAGTCTATCAGCGCTCGTATCTCTGCCCTCCGATTCGTCCTTACCACCCTTAGTTCCACCCAAATTTTAATGGGACTCACCCCCATCTCTTCGCTCTCCAAGTCCTCCCGTGAGCTGCTTTCTTTCTCTGGAAGAGCAGCCGCCTGTCGGAGAGAGAGCGGAGCTAACAACTTCCGGGTTTTGCCGCCGCTGCGTGTTGCCACTTTAGCCCCCGTCTCGCTGCCTACTGCCGCTGACTCCTTCTTGCCGGGCTTCAAAGACTTCGGCCCCTTCCGCTCCGCCTTCTTGCCTCCTTGCTCCGTCTTCGCTTTAGGGCACGCAGCAGCAAAGTGCCCCGGCTCCCCGCAGTTGAAATAGACACGCTGGCTCCGGCTACTTTCCAGCGCGCTGGTCTTCGCCTTGGGTGCTGCCTTCTTTGTGCTGGGTAAGGGCGGAAGTCGGGTTCTTGCTTCTATGGTGCGCCATTGCTCCTCCACTTCACCGGCCATAGCGACCCATCCATTAAAGGTT
This sequence comes from Liasis olivaceus, assembly GCA_030867105.1. Classification (NCBI taxonomy): domain Eukaryota; kingdom Metazoa; phylum Chordata; class Lepidosauria; order Squamata; family Pythonidae; genus Liasis; species Liasis olivaceus. The sequence goes on from CM061349.1 coordinate 71,283,055, forward strand.
TTGGGGAAACCCCGGCACACCACGCGCTGCAACAATTTGGGTTGCAAGCCTCTCTGGAAGAACTCGATCAGGAGCTCTTCAGGCACGTGAGGCAGCCTTTGAGCCAACCCCCGAAATTCGTAGGTGTACTCTGATACCGACTTGGACCCCTGCTTCAGCCTTTCCAGGTCGCGTCATGCTTTAAGCGCCATGCACGGGTCTTCAAAGCACGCGCAGAGAGCCACCATGAAATCCTCTAATCTCCTTAAAGCCCGGTCCTTCGCCCTATGCAGGCCAATCACCCATTCTGCAGCTGTACCTTCAAAAAAACCTGGACACATAGGAGACCTTCTCCTCCTTGCCGCGAAACAGACCCCCATAGCCCTCCATGTAGATCTGAACCTGGGTGATAAAGCAAGCCAGCTGCTCAGCATCTCCCCCGAATTTCATGGATATGCCCCGCTGCTGCATTGGGCTCTTCTTGGCTCTGCTAGGTGTGAGATCCTCCTCCTCCTTGCTGGAGGTCTCACCTTCGGCTGACTGCTCTGCCGCCTCTGTACCTCCCGGTGTGGCCGCTGACTCTCGCGTGGGAGGCGTAAATCCCCCTCCAAGCAGTTGATCCACCGCTGCCCTTAACGCTCGCATATCATCGGATAGGGACCCCATCTGCCCTTCCAATTTCCCCATGCGATCTCTCATTGAAGGGCCCCGTCCCTTTGCTGCCGTTGCCTTCGGCCCCACTCGGGCTTGGCGCGATGATTGCACCGGCTCCTCCTGGGTTATCACCTTCACATCCAATGGAGGAGGGACCGGTCTCTCTTCTTCTTCCTCAATTACATCGTCAGCCATCCCGCTGCTCGGTTGGTCCCGGTCAACGTGAGGCTTTGGACTCCCCACAGGGCAATCTCCCTGGTGGAAGTCTGCACTGGGAGTCTTAGCAAAATGTAACGAGCTGCCACCTGTTGATCCCAAATCCAGTAACTTTCCTTGCAACCAATATTGATTCAAAAGAAAGTTCATTTATTGAGAATAAGTGTACAGATCCAAAGCATTGCTAAGACTGAGCAAAAGCATGCCAAAAGCTGTTTTCTTACTTTCTCCTCCCCTACATCGCCCTTAGTTTCTCCTCCCCTTCATCGCCCTTAGTTCTTGGTCTTCTGATTCCCTTGCTGGTATGTCCTTGAGCATGCCAGAGCCTGTGATAAGGAGCCATCTGCTTTAAACGGTTTCTCATTCCTACTCCCCCCCCTCCTTTTACAATGGCAGAACCGCAGCATGTAAAAAGTCATTTTTTTAAACTAGCCATATAATAATCTATTATGAAATCTTGTGAGGATTCTGACACAACAACTTCTCTTGTGATGTGTTTCTGGAGTGTCCCTTTGCCATTTGTGCCATCATACACTTAAAAGCCCTTCACTTAAGCCTAATTGTGACATGCAGAAATAGTAGTCAGCATTAGGCAGAAATGATCTATTTGGGTTAGCATAACAAGATTAGGTAAACTTCTGACCTGGGAGAAGAGTCTACATTCTAGTTAACCAGACTAATTAGTTTAGTAAGTTGTGTGGAGTGCACCAAATAAATTTATTTATTTATTTATTTATTTATTTATTTATTTATTTATTTATTTATTCAATTTGTATGCCGCCCATCTCCCCCAACGGGTGACTCTGGGCGGCTCACAATAAAAACACAGCTCTCACCGAGATGGCTAAAAACTATAAATAATTAAAAACATATTAAAAACCCTAAAAAACCTCCTCTGGTTTATGGCCTTAAAAAACCTGTAAGATGCTGGTGGAGGGAGACAACCCATCATCCCACCAGCCATCTCCACAGGTGCGGGCCCCCCTCTGGCCCCCAGGCCTTCTGGCTGAGCCAGGATTTAATACCTTTCCTGAAGGCCATGAGGGAGGTGGCACACCGGACCTCAGGAGGCAGGATGTTCCATAGGGCGGGTGCTACAGCAGAAAAGGCTCTCTGCCTCGACCCCACCAATCGAAATTCCCTGACTGGTGGAGTCTGCAACCTGCCCCTTCTGCTGGACCGAGTGGGACGGGCTGAAGTGACCAGGGCGAGGCGGTTCCTTAGATAACCTGGTCCTGTGCCATAAAGGGCTTTAAAGGTAATAACCAACACCTTGAATTGGACCCGGAAACAAACCGGTAACCAATGCAGCTCGCGCAACAGCGGTGTTATATGTGCCCTCCTAGGGGCATTAAGAACTGTCCGCGCCGCCGCATTCTGCACCAGCTGTAGCTTCTGGATACTCTTCAAGGGTAGCCCCATGTAGAGCGCATTACAGTAGTCCAACCCAGAGGTGACCAGGGCATAAATCATAGTATGGTTTATCTGTATGAGAACCCAGGCACTGTCTATCTGTATGCAGTCTTGCAAAGCACTGAAACACCCTCAAAGTTTTACAGCGGTTCAGATTCTCTTCTGGGTTTGTGGAAGACATCCAGCTGTAGAAAGCTATAGAAGAGAGCTAATTCAGTTGGGGATTTGGGGCACCTCCATGCTTCTATTATCCTGTGACTAGGATTGCATATTGTGCTAAGCCACAATGTGGTTTGTAAATCATCATGTTAGCTTAGTTTGCTGTAACCCAGTTACCTTTGGTTTAGTTGGAAAACCATAATTAAATGAACTATGGCTTAACACACATGAACCTGTCAGTGTGTTTGCAAGAAAATCTCTATTTTGTTTTCACTTTTTCATATGGAAACTACCAGGAGGAGGAGCAAGGAAGAAAGAGAAAAGCTGAGCAAGCAAGAGAACTACAAAGTTCTACTACACTGGGGACATTTTACCGGGGATGTAGCAATCACGATGCTTTGGAAGAGAGAATATGAATCTTATATCATCCTTTTCTCAGTGCCATTCTCTGCTCTGGATTATTCTGTCTCAACTGAGCAGGAATGTTTGAAGAACTTAGATGTTTGTAGCTCCTATAATTTCTTGATTTCTTATCCTTTCAGCTAATCCTCATTCCAATTTCTAAAATCCTAAAATCCTTTCCTTAAAACATTTCCTTTTAAATTCCAAATTATTTGACCACCTAAGTCCCCTTGTAGAAAGCAGAGAGGAGCCAACATATTCTCCTAGTGAACATGTGAGGAAAACTAGGTATTTGGGGCATCAGCCAAGAACTTTAATCTAGGACTGAAATAATCTTGCATTTGTGTTGTGTGGCATTGAGTAACATTTACAATAATGCTAATTTGCAGCAATAAATATTTCCTTTTGCCTTCCATTTCTATTAATTTGGCCTGGACCATTCTTAAAGAAAGTCTACAGACTGAATGGAATAAATGTAATTTAATTAGAATTTCCCGCTAGCTGGAGAAAGGGCAAATAAATACTTCTTTGGCAGATGAATGCTAAAGTCATCTGCCTGACCTCTCTTTGAAGGAGAAAAAATATCTCAGATGAAGGCGTGCATATTCTGATATTGATTATTGTCCTTTTTTAGTCTCTGTGAGCTTCAGAAATAGGTCGAATTTCTTACTTAAGTGAGATCTATCATATCTGAATTGCAAAAATACGGACAATTGCTAGATGGCAACAGAGAGGTACAGAAAACTTTGATTCTTTGCTTCAAGTGGTTGTCAATCAAGTGGTTGTCTGTGGCCCAGATCTATCCTACAACAGCTTTTGTTCATTGATCTCCCCCTAGTCTTGTTCCATAATTTCAGAACAACCTGAACCCACAAGTCTAAGCATGTAGATGTATATCAACAGACAGAACATACAATATAACTTCTCTTTTTTTAAAATATGGAGCTTACATTGATTGTTCAACTGTAAACTGATTCATCCCAATTACTTTCAGTCCCCCATGAAATTCATGGCTTAAAAATCATTTAGATTCTCTCTGACCAGGTTCGCACATTCTGCAAAACCATGATATGCTGAATAAGCCATAACTGGGTAGGATTGCACATTGTGGTAAATCATATATTTGCAAGCAAAGTACAAGAAATGCACCTTAATGGAATAGTTGAGGTCGGTGCTTTTAGGTATGTATAGTAACAAGTTGCTGGATATAGAAACAGTTTTTGACATGGGGCTGTGGAAATTTTTGAAGCAAATCTTGTACAAATGCAGATTTCTTTTCATTCTGAATTGGATTAGTATGTAAGACTCTAATCTTTTTATAAGGATGATTTCCAATGGAATTCTTTATTCAACTATCAGAACTTTAGGTTCTGCTAATCAAAATTTTAAACCAGTTGAGTGACTACAAATGACTATGTATTCAATAAAAACATCTCTTGATTTCACAGGTTTGTCTGCATGCATTAACATTATCTAAAGCTTCTGAATTGCTATTGGTATATATTTTGGATGATTTTAAGTCTATACTTTTTAAATGAACAACTAAAGAGTATTGCTAAGATAGTTAGTAGGAATTTGCAAGGACTCTGGAATGAAGAGTTAGAATACTCCATATTAAAAAATCAATGGTTAAGATTATTAAATAATACAAAATACCTTTCTTAAAATGAGATTAACAAAATATTTTATTTCATATTTATTGTAAAATGTTTAAAATGGGCTAACTGTGAAGCCTGTTATGCTGGAAATGTAAAATGGGTGATGGGCATTTACTCCACTTTTGTCCGATTTTGGTTTAATGTCTATACTTTTTTTAATGTTTTTTTAACATACTGTATTAATATAGTTTAAAGATGTGACTGTACCTTTGAATTATATATCCCAGTTCTGGAGTTCATTGCTATATAAAGAACAATGCGTTTATAAAGCATGGAGTGTTACCAAAAATATTATTCTTCAGTGCTGGAAAGGTAGTGAGAACTCAGAATTGCCATTTTGGATTGATAGTATATGTTCACTTTCTGATTATCATGAAATGGAAAGAGCAATCAATATTATTCCATATGGTTAAGGTTTAATAATGTGATTTAAAAAAAAATCTAATATTCTGGGAACTTTGACATCTGCTGGTGTCAAAGTTTTTTCCAATATGTACCATAATGTATTTTTGGTTTTTAATTTTTTTTCCTGCTCCTTTTCATTTGTTGTTTCATTTTGTTTGTGTACATAAAAGCAGTAAAAAGAATTAAAAAATAAATAGCAGTTATAACCTCAATATACCAACTTACGAACAACAGCTGTGTTCACCAAATATGCTTATTCTGATCAGTTAAAATAGGGCTACCATCTCTAGGCTGCAAATGCCCTATTTTGGGCAATGATTAGATGCAGCAAATAGACTTTCTTTTATCTCTTTACTGCCAGCCAAAGGTCTTCTGGATTTTGACAACTCATATATAGTAGCCTCAATGCAGAATTGGAAACTGTCTTTAGTCATTATGAAATCAGTTGATACTAATCACTGGAAATCCATTCCTTCTGTTTCTGACTCATATGTTTTGCAGTGTCTGACAAACCATTCAAAACAACGTCTTGTGAAGATATTATTTTTTATTCTTTATTTAAATTTATTTGAATTCAAATATAGCTCCCCATATAGTGTGAACCATTTTGGTGATACTTCAGTAGTTCTTATTTTTTAATCAGGAAACACCAACCAATGAGGATCTATTGTCTACACATTCCAATGAGAAAATGCCACGTGGTTGAGTTTCAATGCTGTAACAATGGTAGACATGTTTCTTTTCAAAATGCCTGTCCAGATGCTAATTCTTCAGTGTTGGGCAGGATTAAAATGATGTCATTGTGGCTTGACTGAATTCACTTGTAGCCAGAGGCTGTAATGGTATATTTGGTAGCAGAAATTTTTTAAAGAGGTGGAGGAAGTCTGAACAAAGATGATCAACTAAACCTGCACATCTACGTTGCATATAACTGTTACATGTTCCAGGAGTTAGTGGTCAGGTTTAACAGCACTAAAGAGCATGAGGGCAGAAATAACTGTTAGAAATTTGAAAAGGGAATACAGATAGCAGCAAATGAATGCCGTGCAGCCTGTACTTCTTCAATCGTTTTTTAAACGACAAATTTGCAAAACTAGTCTAGTCTTCATGCATTTTTGGATTTCTTCTTCCCTAGGTATATCCTACCAAGTATTATCATGATTAATGGCTTTCTTTTCCCAAGTCTCATGGTGGCTCAACTCTCTTTCATGCCTTCGGTTTTCTTATATTAGAGAACCCTATGGGAATATTTTATATAAACTGGCCTTTGAAGATGCTAGTTGTCATGGCAACTTGCTTCTTTAAAGGGACACTATTTTCTTTCCTAGATGTTAAGAGTTTCTGTAACCATAACAACCAGGGCCTTCTCTTCTTTTCAATCCTTGGCTTGAGTTCTCTTTTGGGTTACAGCCCCCAAACCAAGAGGCCGGTGATGTTTTAATGATCCTGGTATTGAAATCTCAACAAATAGCTAGACGTATAACATTCCTTAAAAAAACAAAACACCATCACCACTCCACCGTGCCCCCCCCCCATTCCTTAGTTTCATTTTTTCTGGCAGGATGATAGGAAATTGCTACCCTTATCTAGTTGTCTAATATAGACACATTTTCCAATATGTTCAGATACCATCAGGGAATTAGCATGCTATCTTTCTGAGTGCTATTGCACAGACACAGGAAATTAATTTTTTTAAGTTATAGTTTAGCTTAGTAACTTTTATAAAAAAAAATCGGATCCTTTTCCAACCTCTAAATGTCACTCACTTTCCTAAAATATTGATGTACTGTATGCATTTTTATAGAGAGATAACTTGTGATTGAGAAAGAACTGGAGATCAGTTTATGTTATATGGAATTCTTCACACACAATTCCTAGGGTCTATTTGAATGCTGTTTTAAACAATTCAATCAGTGCCAAACTTGTCAGTTTCTGGAAATGGATAAGCAGTGTTATGCCCTCCAGATATTTTGGACTACAGTTCTCCAAACCATGGATAATTAACTTATTGGGGTTTATAGGAGTTGTAGTCCAAAACATTTGAAAGTGTTCATACGTATTATGTGACTTTTTTGGTTATGGCTCAACATGTTGTGCCAACCCAAGCAAGAGTGACTGCAGCATATGTACCCAGCCAAAACACTTTAACTTTCATGAAGGTTTTATTAAAGCATTCTGTGGCAGTCTGATTCACGAGCTAGTTACACTAAGTAGAGACTGAATGGCAGATCTGTCTGATGAATCTACAGCTGTCTGAGTCCTCACCAAAAGTTTCTCCTCAAATTGGAGTGACTTTTGGCCAGGGTCATGCTCTAGTCAGATAGGCATCAGCGTATTCCAGCACTCCCTGCAGATTTATTAGTTTGATAATCATTCAATTGCTACTATTGGAACCAGGAACAGATGATTATCCTCTTATCATTGAAGAGGGTCTACTGATTGCTTTGGATGGCACTCAAGAAGCTCAGCCATCCCACCTCCATGATAGCTGGTGAGATGGAAAAAGACATGATATGTATTTTTATAAACATGACAGTGTATTTAAAAGATATTCAAAAAAGTACCAGAATGAATGTATCAGCCCATGGGAAGTCTGTTAATACACATAACTTTTTTTTTAAGGAAGTCTAATAAGACCCTTCATGACAAAGTCACATTCCTAGAATCTCAGTAGTAGGAATTCCAGAAGAAGATGAATATGGTCAGCCAGAAGAGAGCCAGTTTGGTCTAGTGGTTAAGGCTCCAGGCTCCAGGCTAGAAAGCAGGAGACTGTGAGTTGTAGTCCCACCTTTGGCATGATAGCCAGCTGGGTGGCTTTGGGCCAGTCACTCTCTCTCAGCCCGCGATGTCAGGCTTGGATGACAAGCTGGTCAGTCAATTCCTGTCGCAACCAACGGATCAACATTTGGTTGATCCGAAAAAAGCAGACCCTGCACCTGTGGGAAAAATGCTAGGGGGAAAAAAAAAAGAATATGGTCAGCTTGTTCCTTTTATGGAAGCATTGATTTGGCCTTGCTGGAAGATTGTTAGCTAGAGAAAGTCAACTGTGTTCCAGCATCTTCTTTCAATACAGCCAATATGCCTTGCTTATGTATTATAAAGCTTCTAAGATTTGCCATGAGGGATGATATCTTAAGGAAAGCCCAATCTTCTGCTGTCACTGAATGGGGAAAGAATAAGTAATGTATCAGGGTCTTCCCAGAATACATTAATGAGGCCCAGCATTGTAGAAAAACTTTTTTTGGCTTGTGAACGAATTTTCAATATTTCATTTGGTGAGCATTTTGGTTCTCAATTTATTTGACAGAATCCAGACATCCTTTTGTGGTCCCCTCTAAACTGAAAAAAATTCATACTACCTTAAGTTTCAGCTGAACTCTCTTCAGATGATTGAAAACTTCCACATTTCAGGTTACTAAACTGTTTATCTTCTTGTTCAGCATTCATTTGTTTTATACAACTGAACTTGACTAGAAGGAAAATATATTAAAACAGTCTGGTTTTTTTTTTTGGCAAATACATTTAGATCATCTTTGCTTCTGCTTCTTCTCACTTGTTCTTTCTTTTCTTACCTGAATTCATTGGGGATGTATATATTTCAACAGGTCAATCAGTAGAAATAGATTGTCTCTTTTTTTCTCCCCCAGTTGGTTCATGGAATATTATTACTATTACTACTAATAATTAGCTTATTAAAGTATGTAGGAGTTGCTCTGTAATAACCACAATTTCTGCAGAGCTGGAAGTGCATTTTTTTACTTTTTTATCATGTTTTTGTCTTTCATGATTTTTAAAAACTTCTTTTTTGAGGGTGGAGAGAGGCTTGGAGTGTTTTTAGCATCATCCATATATAAGAGATAAGAATTTTGATTGCCCTTTTCTTTTTTTCTTCAACCTTTTATCTTCCAAAAGATAAAAACTCTTACAGAAATTAGTATGGGAGGTATACAATAGTAGTTTTAAACTTGGAAAAATTGTTGCAATTAGTAGATTTTTCAAGTTGACAGTTGAAGAAAAAAAAATCACATAAGATCATTTTTAGTATTCCTCGTCAAAATAGGAGGACACATTTAGCACTATGAAATCCATATGGACCAACTACAGGTTCTCTAGAATTCATACATAATTATTTTCAACTTTTATACAAGTCAGTGGATTATATAATGATTTCAGAGGATCTAAATCAAACTAACTAGATTCTTTTTTTTTTTTTTAATTCGCTTTCAGTTGTGACCAATTCTACGGAGACTGCCTGGACAAGTCCCTGCAGTTTTCCTGGCAAGGTTTTTTTGGAAGTGGTTTGCCATTGCCTCCTTCCTAGGCGGAGCCCAGCTGGTGGTCGCAGGAAATCGAGTCTCTTCCATTGCATCGCATCCAACTGGCAACCGATTCCTATTTTCCCGTGCAAGGCACCGCCAGCGTTTTTCCTCCCACCGGGGTGAGAGTACCTATTTATCTACTCGCTTATGCTTTCGAGCTGCTAGGTGGGCAGGAGCTGAGGGCGCAAGATGGGAGCTCACCCCGCCATGCAGAGGTTGGGCTCGAACTGCTGAAGTGTCGATCATTTCTGGACAGCAACTTTCAGCGTCATTAAGCTGCTGCACCACTGCATCCCTTAGATTCTTTTTAGATTGCCACAATCCTCCACTCAGATGTTACACTCTCAGATTCATAATGTTTTGTAGAATTATATGCACAAATTTAACATAGTCGACATTGGCATTCTATTAATCTTTCCCAGCATGAATACACTTACCTTTCTTCTGCACACAGAAATCATTTTTGCTTAGATTATTCTCATTCCTTGGTATCTAAAATTAAAGCATGTACTCTAGATAAGACCATGCTCCTTTAAAGTTAGCAGCTTCGTTTGACAAGAATTTGCAAATATTTTTAAAGGTCTTTGAATCTATCATTCATTGCATGATAATGATTTTATTAAGTAGTAGGATTTTTTTTATATCGACAGGGACTAGGTTTCATTAATTCTTTGGTACAGAATACAAGAATAGAGTTTTTTTTAGAGGTTTACCCTTCTCATAAAAAAGCAACAATTAAAGTTAAATCTCCTGAGGAGAAAGTTCAAGATTGTTAACTCCCTATATGAGTCTTCAGAGTAATATAGGTCTTTGGTTTTTGCCAAATATGAACTTGATAAACTGTATAATACTGTAATACAAAAAAGAAATTTCATAAGCTACAGGTTTTAAAAAATTTAATAGATCAAAACAAGCACACATTACACAAAACATTGTGATGCTAGCATCTTTAGCAAAGTCAACTCAAAGTGAATCACCACAAATCAAAATAATACTGTACCTTTTCTTCATCTTATACATGGGAAAGGATGTACAGATTCCCAATCAATTTACAAGGTGTTGCGGCCAAAACCCGGCTTGCCTAAAGCAACCCATTCACTTTGAAGATACAACATAAATGTATTAAGTGGGCCAACAACAAACAGTGTACACCCCACTCCCAGAAAAACATTGGCAGCTTGCTGAGCAGACCTGAGCAAAAGCAGAACCACAGCTTATACACTTTTGGCCTACTACATTGCAAAGACAAGGCAAAGGAAAAGGCAGACACAGTGGAAATTACAGCATGATGTTCGAAAGTTTTTGATACACCCATCTGGGTGACCTTCTCATTATTCACCTCTTCCTACTAGGTCTTTGAGATATGGCCAGTGAATAGAAATAACTTGGTTTACTGGGCCACTCCCTGACTGATTCTTCCTGTCGCCACACACGGTCAATTTGGCTTGCAGTAAATATTTTCTTGCAAGGGCACTTTAAGCCGTTCACATGTAGGAGGGGCATCTTATAGGGTTGGTAGTGAATGCAGCTCACGTGTGTGTGGGGTACCTTTTACCACAACATTGGTTTTAAAAAATTTACTCTAAAATATAGTTTCAACAGATGATGCTTCTGTTTTTTTCTTTAGCAGAACGGGAGATGATTACAGCTATCACAGGACCAGGTTACTACTTCAGATTATTACTTTGCCTTCAAGAAATCACAGACAGTAATTAAGATATGAAAGCGGAGAAGGCTTATAACCCTGATGGTTTCCCCAGTTGATTGGTACAAAAATATTTTGGGTTTTCTCTCCTATTTTATTGGAGGTACATGACCAAGCTTTTTAAAACACACTCCTATTGCTTAGTTTCAGTGAGACAAATATTATAGTCCTTGCTCAACACATTTAAGATCATACTATTTATTCCAGTTACAAACTGACTTGATAAATGTAAATGGTAAATTGTTAATAATTATATTGGCCCATAGACTGAAAACTGTTCTTTCAGTTACTGTGCAGACCAGATTTATATATGGGAACAAGGTTTTCATAATACTATATATTTAACTGATTTTTTTTTTTTTTAATCTGCTTAACAGTCATTACTGACCCTGCAGTGACCGCCCCCTAGCGGTTTTCAAGGCAATTGCATCTTTCTAGTTTCGGAATTAGACTTTGCCAGAGCCTAATTCCTAGAGCGTCAGCCCAGCTGGCAGCACAGGAGGCGGGATTTCCGTTGCTTCGCGCCCTTTTCGGACGAGCGCGGTTTTCGCGCTTTTACCGGCAACTTGTCCCGTCTCTCTCTGTTGAGCCGCTGCCAGCATTTTTCCTCCCACTGGAGTGAGAGTCCTCATTTATCTACTCACGTATGTTTTCGATCTGCTGAGTTGGCAGAAGCTGCGGGTATAGAAACAAGAGCTCACCGATACAATTGTTTTAATTCAGAACAGGCAGAATCTAGCAGCTATTCTCTTGGTATGCTGAGAATATGATTCTTAGAACACTGCTTCTTGGAAGTTTCTAAAGTGGGTACTAATTTATTATGAGTTTTCCTGACGTTTTATAGCCTAGATTGACACTTTTTTGTTTTATTACCGAACTGTATATAATTGGTTAAAGCTATGCTGTGATATACATGAAGAATGTCCTCCTTTTAAACTTCTTGTAAATTTTGCTTTAGAACCTTATACAGGCGCTCCTAGTAATTCTGAAAACAATAATGTGATCCCATTAAGGATACAGAGTATTAGATCCTAATATTATACAAGTGCATGATATGTTATGTTTGATAGATCAGCTAGAAACTTTGATTCCTATTTTCATTTTGCTAATACATGACTTTGGCATTCTTCTGGTTATTTTATAACTATAAGCAGATCAGACTTGATACCCTCAAATCTTAGTAATAATGTTGTCATGTGTAAGGGCTGGATTTAATCACCGTTCTAACTCATTTGTTTCTAGTGGTATAAAGGTTCTTAGGAAGCTTTCTCCGCTGCCAAATTTGAGCTTATCTCTAATTTTGACATAAATGAAAGAAGCTATAGATGGATTGTTTAGTACTTTTTTTGTCTGGAGTAAGACAGATGTGATTATGGTGAATTTAATTCCAAAGGTGATTTGTATTCTAAGAGCTCTTCTTGTTTTTATTTCTTCACACTTCAAGCAAATGTTTAGGTTATTAAATAACTTTCTCTAGCAGAGACATGTGGCAAGATTTTTACTGTGTAAATCACAATCACCTGTTGAGAATGATGGATTTCATTTGCCTCACTTTCATGATTATCAGTAAGTATTTATTTTAGCTTAGGTTGCTAAATAGAATCAGAAACTTCAAAATTCAGCTCTTCTGTTCAATCTGAAAGCTAGCTTATGCCCTAACTGAAATTCTGTCAATTATTGAGATTTGTGTTTTGTTTAGGGATCAGTCTTGATGCTTCCACTTAATGCAGCAAAAATATATGGAAAATACTAGACATAACTTTGATCCTCTTACTCATGAAAACCTTATATTATGGGATAATCAAATTTAAAAACTATATATATAATTTGTGTATGTGTATCTCTCTCTCTTTCATGATTACATTGGACCAACTTAACAGTAGTTCTAATGCAGTTACTGTTAAACTTCTTTAGAACTTAAAACTGAGTTTGATTTATATAAGACTGCTTCAAAATGTTCTCCTAAGAACATCTACCTGCCCCACACACTCCCAAAGGGAGGGCATGCTCCAGATTCCTTCTTTTTAAAGCTTGTCATCTTTTGGGACCTAGGAAGCAGGCCTTTTCTGTGGTTGCCCCTCTTCTCTGGAATGATCTCTCCCCAACCTCGATATGTGACAGGCCCCAACTCTGCTCACCTTTAGGAAAGCTGCTAAGACTTGGCTTTCCCCTTAGGCATTAGGGGCCAATTGAGAGAGAGTCCCCTTTTGGTTGTTCTGTAACGTTGCTGGGTTACCATTTTGTATTTATATATTGCATATGTTTAATGTTATATGGTTTGGGGGTAGGGGTTGGCTATTGTTTGTTTTTTATACTGCACGCTGCCAGAGTCACAGTCTGAGTTGAAGCCTGTTATTCCAGATTTTGTACATATATGGGGTATCAACTTAATCAACTTCCTTCCTTATTAAAGTAGCTTACTAGCCATAGGAACTTGAATGGATTCCTCTAAAGCATCTGAGAGCTGTCACATGTCGAGCAATACCTAAATCTTCTTTCCATTCCAAACAAGGAACAGCTGTTTGTTTCTTCCTAATCTGATTGGTCAACATACTGTTGCAGTCATAAATGCTGGATGGGGTTATCCTCAGTAGTTGGAGTGACTTTCCCCTGTAGGTTTTGCTCAGTGAGGCTGTAAGCCTGAGATCAATAGCAATGCAAAAACCCAAGTGGTGAAGCAAAATATATTATCATCTTTAATGGACTTAGCAGATGATTTTCTCACCAGATGGAGCTCTTGTACTTTCATGAGCATCCTAGCAAATATTTTTTTCAAAATGTATTCTGGTTTCTACATTTTATATATGTTATAGTATTTATAGCCTACTTCAACCCCAAAGAACTCTGTGCATTGATGTGGCTCCTCCATCTCCTTTCAGGGTTGTTATGTATTCTAGGTTTGTACATCATACTAAAAGATAACCATCATTTACCAACCACAATGTAGTTGCTCTTAGCCACTGCAGTGAATTAACATGAATGCTATCTTACCCATTTCTTACATGGCCTTGTAACTATGTTCCATGACATCCCTATAGTTCACTCTGTTGTCCAAGTTCAGAATAGCTGCCATTCTGACTAGTACAAATGAACATTTGAAACTATGTTGGAACCAGTGTACAGGTAAGATTTTTTGGAGGAAATCATGCTTAGATGGGTTCCAGAAAGAGTCATATAATAGCCCCACTAAATGTGCAGCTTGTTGGATACCTTTTAAAGCACACCAAAAGCAGAGATAAACGAAGATGCTGGTTGCTGCCTGGAGAGGAAGGAAGGCCACTGATCAGAGGTGTGCATAGGATATGGTAAAAAAAAAAGAAGAAGAAGAAAGAAATCAAGATGGCAGCTGCAATGGTAAATCAAATCTCCACAACATACATAAAAAGCAGACAGAGCTTTGATTGCACCATTGTGGCCACCATCTTTACCTTTTTTTATCATGCCCTGCAAACATCCTTGTTACTGATTAGGACTACTAGAGTTGCCAGCCCTTTCCCCTGGTCCCTTAGACCTCCCTCTTCTCCACTTGTATTGTAGCATTCCCTCAGTTCTGCTTCTTGTAAGAGCAGGGGGATAGGGGAAGGTAGAACCAGGCAGGGTCAGTTAGCTGACACATATGTTTAATAGGTAATAAAAAAGGGACCTGGCTCTTGAGGTGTGATGATACTGGACAGTTCCAGTGATGAGGAGATGTAAAGGTTCACTATGCCTAAAAAGGTATTTGAGGAGAGGTGTGAACTTATTGAAGTACACAGAAATGGTTCAACCTAACACTATCACGTATGTATTACTATTATATTATTTAGTAGGATTGCCATATCTAGAGTTTTCTGTATCCCTTGGCTGCTACTTAGAGTTTGTCTGGCTACCTAGAATTTGTCAACCTTACTATTAGGTATTTAGATGGTCCTTTCCCACTAATCAGCCAATGCTGTCACTAATTCTGCCTAACCACACTCTCAGGGGAAAGAGAAATATGGTAGAAGAAGACTGGTGAAATGGCAGCCTTGTACTCTGCTGTATTACTACTGTTTAATCCTCATCTGAGAGAGCATGTGAGATGTTGGAGGGTGAAATGTTCATCGCATCCCTGTGAGTGCTCCTGGGAGTGGGAATCTGAGCTGAGCAGTGATTAGTGATATAGATTTCCAAGTGTGAACTTACACATCTCAGTAAATAGTCAGTTTGGAGAATCAAATAATAATAATTAGAAAAATCCCTAGCATTTAGAAGAAACCAGCATGATAGGGCTGGACAAAGTTTGAAGCAGGAATCAAAGTAGTTTCTTAGAGGAAATGAGTCTATAAAAAAGCAAATGAAAATCTTGGATGGTTGGGAACAGGGGAATTTAACAATAAATTGTTTGCTCTTTATTAGCTTTGACATTTGCAATGATAGCAAACAGAAAATATCTGCTATCATATCCCTATAGATCTTTGCCTCTTCACAGACTCTTACTGCTTCCCCTTCTGGAAGCAGCATCACAATGGAAGATTAAATCTGAATACTTATGGATTCATTTTTCCCAGAGTCACTGCTGGGCAGCCAAGACTAATGGAGGTTGCATCCTAGCTACAGTCACTCAAATTAACACTGTCCTGCTTGCTTTAGCAATTAACTACTGGTGGCTCACAACTGAAATCCAAATAGAGATCAGCTGGCTGGCTTCAGCAAAGGCAAGCTGAAGGAGCTAACATCCAATACTGTAAGGCAACTGTCCATGGCACAACACTTACCCAGAGCAAACTCTTTTCCAGAATGTACATACCTGAGGCAACCTAATAGGATAGGCTAACTCCCAAATAGTGGCTTAATGTGTTCCATCTTCACATTAGAGAGAGGCAGATATTCTCCAGCATGTAGTCTGCACTTGGATGTGGAACATACTTATGCTTACTATATCTGGTTTGCAAAAACCCAGACAAATGCTAGATGGCTGCAAGAAGATACAGAAAATTCTTTGCTGTTATCTAGTGGTCATCCAGAGATTTGCAGCCCATATACTGAGACATAGACCACACAGTTCTATGATTTTTCTCTACTCTACTGTGATTCTCTCTCTATAATTGGGTATACCTTATGCTGACAACCACCAAAATCTCTTGGTGGCTTACAGTAAAAATACAAACCCAGAATTACAATTACAAATACTGTACTTAAAGTGAACACTGTGAACTGGATTTCAAAAATGTGTTTTAAGGTCTTTTTTTAAAAGCTGGGAAACATGTAAGTTCCTTCAATTCGAGACAGCCTGGGGTGTGTGTGGAGGGGAGGGTTATAAGTTTCAGCAAACCTCTTAGATGGCTTGAAAGGGTAGGGGGAGGATCATAGAGAAAGAGGCAATAGTTGAGTGCCCTTGATGTAAGCTGATTGGGCCTTTTAAGACAATAGCAGTCACTTTCATTCAGAAACAAACTGGCAGCCTGCACAGGCATAATATAGTCTTTGAATTTTTCTGGAGATTAACCTGGCTGCTCAGTTCTGTGATAAATGAAAGTTCTAGGAAAAAATCCAAAGGCAGCCCCACACTGAGCAGTCACAAATGAAGGTTGCCAGTTCATACACCATAGTTTTAAACTTCTCTTCTTCCAAGAAGAAGTTGTTAACTACTTGTTTCAAAAAGAAAAGTTGTTAACAAATTGCTCCTGGGTATTAATCTGGGGATCCAGCAAGAGATCTGGATGTAAGCTGTGTACCTTTACTTTTTGGTGGAGTGTGGAATTTTCACCTAGAACTTCCATGGAATTGTCATCCTTCATAACAAGATCTTCAACTTTTCTGCTTCAATTTGTTCTTCTGCAGAGTTACACCATTACCTGGAGATATTATAGAAAAATACATTTGTATTACACAACTATAATGATAGCAGCCAGCTTCAAATTTCTTGGTGTTCTCCCCCAGGAGTTTCATTAAATGTTAAATATTGGAGATATAGAGGAACTCTTAGGAATATCTTGAAAGAAGCCCACTCCAAGGCATGACTGTCTCCAAGCAATCTGGAATCTAAACTGTATCTGACAGATAAGAATGGAACCACTACAAATCAGTGCCTTCTCTTCTCAAGTCTCCTAGAGAAGTCAAAAGGATACCATTGCTTGTGGTACTGAAGGGTGCTGAGAGGTAAAGAAGAACCAGAAGAGTTTGCATTGCTTTATTGATTGCCAAACAAAGATTATCTATCAGGCTAAGCAAAGCAATTTCAACCCTGCTCTGAAGCCAGTGTGTAGTGAAGCAGGGTAATCTGCTTACATTCTATCATCACCTTTTCCATCTACCTTATTCAACTATGGAAGGTAGAAATGCCCTATAATTACTCATTTTGAGAGAGACAATATAATCTTCTTAGGGAAATATCTTCTAATTGTCTACCTTCTCTTCAAGAAGTATTTATGATATAAAGTAATTTTTGGAGTTTATTATTCAAGCGATGTGTTAGGTATGGTAAAGCAATATGCCTGAAACCAAAAACAAGGGTTATGATTGGAAACAGACCTCACTTCAGAAATGGGGTTAAAGGTTGGGTATAGAAGAAGTCTTTTTTATGTTCTTTCTGCACTCATTTTAATGTTTCAGCAGGATATGCTGTATCTGGAAATGGTGGTTACAATATAAGAGCTGAATAGATAATAGATAATAGCACTATCCAAATATTAGTGTAATTAAACAACAGATGATAAATTGGTCCTTTTTGCAGCAGGAAAATCACACCAGAAGGAAAAATATTTTCTTTACAAGGCAGATATAATTGGCTCTTAATAACCTACAAGCACATCAGTGAATGTTCTAGGCATAACTATATTTAAAACACACCACAACCACCCAGTGTATAGAAAGAAAATGGATTCACACATTGTGCTAGAGTATGGTTTATCTTAAAAATGGCTTGTTGAATAAGCCACATTGGCTTGGTTCCCCACCTAGCATAGTAATATTCCACATTTTGACTTAATACAATTAAGTATTAAGCTGAGAGAGGAATAAAAATGAGAAAGAAGCTGAGAAGAGGGAAAAAAGTTCAGATGATGCAGTAAGCTGAAGCTTTTAGTGAAAAAGCCCTATGCTACTGGAGTGGTTATGGTTGTGATGCAAAATTGTGGTGTTCATACTTTCATTATATGAACTTTGATGTTGATTAACATAATCACTATGCATCTTTGACAATAGGAGAGCCTGGAAAGCTTTTCTAAACTCTAAAACTTTGATGCTTCATTGAGCTTTCTGTAAAAAACACACACACACTTATTCTTTCCTGAAGCATGGCGCTTACAGTTCTTGTGATAGTCTTATGGTGTACAACATCACTTTGGGAAGCTGCATCTGTCAGCTCCTGGGGGAAGAGTCTCACTACACAATCTGCACGGCAATCCTAGTACAATACTGTGACTAAGGATCTGTTGAGCACCTGGCTCTGACAAAGAGAGGCCTTGTTTGTCTCTCTGAAGAAAGAAGGAGGAATAATGGTACAAAACTTCAGAGCTGATTTTTTCAGCCAGCCAGGATGAGGTACATTAAGACTTTCCTTCATGAATAACAATTGCTTGTTGAATTCTACGTGAAGGCACAAGCGAGGGGATTTGGGAATTCAGAAAATGTTTTTCTCATTGAATCAGCCAGATGCTTTGAATGGATGATTCAAGGATGAAAATAATGGGGATTTTAGTCCAACTGAACTGGAACATCCCAGGTTGGAGAAAAATGGCTGGGATATAGCCCATCTTCCTCCAGCCTGGTGCCATCCGATTTTGAGGACATCAACTTCCCTAATCCCCAACCAGCTATTTTGCAGACATAGATTTCATAAAAGTTACAAGGTTTACCACATGTGGAACAGTCATGTCTTGACTTAATTCTCCAGTCTTTCATTCTTGTTGAATCCTCCTCAGTATCTAGATGACTATGCTGTGCCCTATTCTTTACTTGTTGGACAATTAGGAAAGAAAAAATGGGGGGGGGGGACCCTCCATATGAAATACAAGCATGCTTACTTGCAAACACCCAGAGTTCACCCATTACATCTGCATAATCCCATCAATGAAATGTTCATTTCACATTTATTTACTCCAGTTCTTTTACTAGGGTAATACATGTGCACACAATGCTGTAGCTACCTCTAATATTTTCCACTTCTACATAGATGTGAAGTGGTAACAAAAGAAGAGAATAATACATTTTCCAAACTAAATTGAAAACCAAAGGGCTATTTTCTAGATGGTAAAACTCTGGTTCATATGTTTGCCTTGTTCTCATTTTGAGAACATTTTGAGAGTTCTGCTTTTGTCTTTCATCTTGGTAGTTTTCACATGTATGCTGATCTAGAACCACACTGTATGGGTGGGTGACCACCAAGGAGGAAAACTGTCTTGTCTTTTTACTAAGAAGTCTATCACCTAAGAGAGCAATGCGATGACAAGCCAAGCTCTTTTATGGTGATGGAAATATCCCTCAATCTGCTGCCTGGGCAAATTGCTGAGCAGACTGATCATGCCCAACAGGCATGTACTGGCACCAGGTTGATACTCTTTTTGGTCTTGATAGGAATCAGAAGCCTCTTTTCACAAGATATTATTATTTCACAAGACATTATTATATTTGTTCTAATTGTGCCTTTCAAGCAAGAGAGACAAATCCTGGAGGGGCATCAGTTGCAGGACTACAGGCCTTGTTGGCTGCTGTTGGAAGAGATGACAGAAAAGCTATAGGAGCAGCTGTCATTTCTTCTTTATATTTTATACAAGGACTATCAGCAGACACTCACCATTCATCTGGATGAGAGCCTAGGGTTTGCTTTTCTGCCTGCTGAGGTCAGTGCTGTTGGAACCTACTTTCCCCCCAGACTTCTTCCCCTTTCTTGGCCTGACTCTAACCTTTCAACTAGGACTCTGTGTCTTAGCAATCACACTAGCAGTGCCACCCTGATAGTACCATTTGAATTCCACATTGACACTTCAAAATAGAAGAGGTAGGTACTCAGGTTGAAATGGGATTTACCATCTTCCAAGCTCTTATAGAAGGCTTTAACATACCCTGGAAAGAAGTTGCCCCATTACATAATACCAACATTTGCTGTACATCTAATGCAAATATGGGCAATCTTTGGCCTATACTGTATCCAATCCTGAGCTACTTTTTTGTAGCAAAGAACTGAATATGGTGGCACAATTTTCTTCTGTTTTTCAGAAAAACAACAGGTGAAACACACATGTGAAGCCTCCATATGTTGCAAGCATTCACTTTATTCTTAATTGTTTGCAAAAACCCAGGTCCACTCAAACAATGAAAACAGCCAACATTTCCAGTTTTTTGATCTGTGAATGATATCACTGTATAACTACCACATACTTTGTGGACACCCAAAAATCAATTAAAGGTGAAACACTCCAGTTACAAGAATAGTTTGATGTAAAGTATTAGTGTACAAAATGACTGGTAAGTAGGATGGGTTCTTTGACAGGGAGTAATTAGAACATTGCAAAATCAAGAGGATAATCTAAAGTAGGGATAAAGAATGTGAAGCCTTCAGATCTTGCAATTCTCATCTATTTGTGGCAGCATGTTTAGTGGACATAAGAGTGCTAGTCCAAAAACATTGGGAGGGCCAAATAATAATAACAGTAATGATGATGATGATGATGATGATGTCATAGTAGGTAATTTGCCCATTCCTGGTTTAGGCTAAGAAAGATAATCTTTCAGCTAACTGCTCTTTACCCTTAGTTTTATTATTTTGTTTTTCATCTGGAGAATGGAGTGAGCTCTTGTCCTCTCTTGTTTAATATCATATAAGAGTTGTAATCAATTTGGAGCCTTCCAAATGTGCTAGAATGCAGCTGCTATGGCCTTCCCCCACTTGTACCTAACCACAGTACCCTGGCACCACCTTTTTTTCTGCCATGTCCCTATGACCTTACCTTCATCTTGTCCTCAGCCCATGAGTGAGCCATACTTAAATTGTCCTTAGCTGTCCTAAAGCAACATCTCCCCCCTTAAACTGATAGCATTAAACAATTGCTGCAAAGTGCGTAAATTCTGCTACCCTTCATGACCCATTCTATTCGAAGCAAAGTCATGTGATGAGTAGCAGAAGGGATCAAAGAGGCACTTATCGGCTGTTTGAGGCTGATGCAGGGACATACCCTCAATATGGTCCTTGGTCAATCTTGTCTGCTGCCATTCTGCTTTTGGATGCAGCAGCACATGAAATGTAAAGAAAATCACTTCCTGAGACTTGAAACTATGCAACAGTGAAATGATACAACACTCAAATTGTATAATGTTGAAATAGCACAGCGATAAAATAATGGGACTAACTTCCATCCACAGAGCATGGAGAAATCTGGAATTCAGCAGTTGTCTGGGTAAAGGAAAGAAAGGAACAGATAAATCCCAAGTAAAAGGGCTGCCTGTGATTAGGCTATCTTTGTGACACTGAACTGTTTTTTAAAACTTTATTCAACTTGGGACAGAGCAGAACAGAGTGTAGGAGAGATGCGGGAAGGAGCTGATAGTCCTATGGACAGAGACCTACAGCCAGAT
Source organism: Liasis olivaceus (assembly GCA_030867105.1). NCBI lineage: Eukaryota > Metazoa > Chordata > Lepidosauria > Squamata > Pythonidae > Liasis > Liasis olivaceus. The sequence continues at coordinate 71,304,498 of CM061349.1, forward strand.
CCACCCCAGTCCTGCTGCAGCATCATGTAGTTGGTGGATATTTTTCCTGTTGGCTGCTGACCTATAGAGAAGGGAAGGTAGCACAGCTGGAGGAATCAATCTCTTACTTTGTTTATCATGCACAAAGAAAACCAGAAGAACTCCATTTGGCCCAAGTTAGAAAAGATGCAACAGAGACAGGATAGGGATTGGCAGGGAGAGCAACAAATTTCATGCCAGTATAATTTTGTACTGACCCAAGGATGGGTGGATGGCACTTTAACTCAGCAGTGGTGAGTTAGGATGCTAGCTGTGGTGGTGATGGGAGTTTTGGTCTAACATGTTAGAAGAGCATCAGGCTGGTGAAGGCTGTCTTAAAATCCTGCTGGGTCTTTTGGGTAGACCACTATCACAATGTCAGAATAATAGCCTGTCTAGAAATGGATCTGTTACGGGTGGGAGCAACGCAACATTTATTGATGACGAGACTCTCACTGGGTCATTCAGGGAGAAGCTTTATTTGCGCAAAGGTTCAGTTTGGACTCGCAGGTCCCTGCAAAGAACTGAACCCCGAAAAGGAGTTCAGCAAGCCTTTTTATCATTACAAGAGCCGTTTCTCCCCAATCCCCCCCTCAGTGCCCTCCCCATGCCTTCCGTACTCCAAATTTGGTCAATTGCTGGTAGCTAAACCACAAGTCCTTGTCTTCACCGGTTGTACCTTGTTTTGGGTACATTTCGGCCTTGTTGTCTAGAGCATTGCTATCTGAGGAGGGAGGGAGATAAGAGCACTCAGCATCAGCAGAAAGGAAAGTTACAGAGAGTTACATTTAAAATGTAAAACTTCACAAAATACCAGTTTCATACAAAATATAGGATATAACAAAAGACTTCTTCTCATATTTGCTTCCGAGACTTATCACTGCAAAGCCTCTAGCTAAAAAAACACTTCCAGAGAAGAGGTTCACTACTTGGTTACTAGTGAGGACTACATAACCCAAAAATATAGGATAGGACTACATAACCCAAAAATATAAAAATGTAGTGTAAAGATTAGAATGAAGTTACAAATAATTTTCCATTTGTACCCTGCCACCTCATTCCCCCCTTTGAAAGTCCTTTGGCTTTGCCGAAGGGCTTTCACTCATCAGAGTGGGAATGGGGTCATAATGCCACAGAGCCATTATTTGAGTTGTTGCTTCCCTTTTGGCTATGAGGGAGAGGGTACTTGTGATAGTGCGAATAAAAATAGGTAAAATGCAAGGAATAAGCACACAGCCAGCAGCAATTATTCCAATAAGCGCAACTATAGCTTGGAGACCTGGGAGTTTGGGAAACCAGGACCCAAAGAGATTTTTCATATTGAAACCCTCCCATGTCTGAACAAAGACATGGGCAATTTTGACCACCCGGTCAGCAATTTTCTTAATAACCTTTTCAGTATCTTTTATCACATACACCTTCTTCCTTTCCTTTTATCTCTCTTCTACTTTCTCCACTCCCTCCTTCTTACACACATACACATACTCAGCCATTGCTCATCACATATCCTGTTGCCTGCATCTGCTTGCTCTCTTTCCCTTTGCATACGAACCATCAAAACCACTATAGAACAAGCATTTACATCCATTCTTATCGTATGGGTGATGCCAAATCTTCTGGTTGTTCCTGAATTAGGTCACTACCAGTGGACCTAATTAGTCCTTAAAAAGATTTGCTGGTGAAGCTAGAGAACGCTGCAATTTTAATTTAAGTCCATCGACCAAGGAAACTTGCCAAATGTCTGGGGGTTCCTTCACCTGCCCGATCCTGGATCCGTGCACCCAAGCTTTGATGTAGGACTTTCACAGCAGTTGGCATGCTCAGTAGGACTTGCTTCGATTGGGACCACTTCAGATCAGTGCAGGATGGGAACAGCTCTAACCCACTGGTCTGGCTGGGCAATGGGTTGTATGTCAGGAGCGACTGGCAAGGCATCTCGGACCTGCAGGGAAATAGAGGATAAAACGTGCGCCAGCTTCTGCAAGTATTGAGAAATGTTCTTTTCACCAGTCCAGGCAGTTTGTACTTCATGAGATCCAAATGGTCTCCCATAAAGCATTTCAAAGGGGGACAGTAAATAGCCCTGATACGTGTTAAAGCAAGGGACAGTATTTTGGGCCATGGCAACTGAGTCTCCTAACAAAGCTTTGCAAGCTGAGCCTTTAAAGTACGATCCATGTCTTCAGCCCCTTCTTCAGGCCAGTTGACTCCAAACGTTGGCCATTCTTGTTTACAGAAAATCTTCAGGGTATCCGGGTCGCACCTGGGATCCCCATAGTCGCCACTGAAGGCAGCTTTAAAGTTTTTCAGCATGCACGACAGAGGGGTAACTTTGCTTCCTGTGTTCCCCATGGTGTGGGTCTCCTAACGTGTACCTGATGTTAGACTTTGGCAAGGGGTTCTCCTGTCAGGCCTCGGTCCGGCTCAGGGAAACGGCGAGACAGTCCTCCCAGCACTCGCTGGCCTCCTTTTAAAGGACCTGTCCCCTCCTGCCTTGGTCTCCCAGCAAACGCTGGCTCTTCCTTTTAAAGACCAATCCCTGCTACGGAGCGTGCCAGATTTCCAATCCCTTACTCCTTTAGGAGAAGGGATGTTCCCAACCCACTTGCCTATACACTACAGCCGACCTACGGTGCCGGACACTCAACGGTCACCAATAGGAACTGCGACTGTTTAACCACCCACACAATCCTAGAAGGCACCCACTCTTGGGCCCTTCACCCCCAGGAGGATGCGCTTTTCCTCCTCTTCCGCCTCACCGGTTATGACGGGTATTCCCCACTGAGTATACTCGCCTGGTCTGGTCGCTAGTCGGCCCACTCACTCCTCTGTTCCTCCGGCCGGCCGTCCACTCACTCCTCTGCTCGTCACCGTGAATGGGTCCTTGGATCCAGGGGAAGGCTCCCTGCTCTCTGCGGCGTCCGCTGGTCCCGAGGCACAGGAGTCAAGGGGTCCTGCCAGCTGGTTGCGTCGAGCCGCCGGGCGTCGCTGAGTCTCAGGAGTTCCACTGGTCCTGCTCAAAGGGCCGGGAGAGTCCCATCTGGGGTGCCAGAAATGTTACGGGTGGGAGCAACGCAACATTTATTGATGACGAGACTCTCACTGGGTCATTCAGGGAGAAGCTTTATTTGCGCAAAGGTTCAGTTTGGACTCGCAGGTCCCTGCAAAGAACTGAACCCCGAAAAGGAGTTCAGCAAGCCTTTTTATCATTACAAGAGCCGTTTCTCCCCAATCCCCCCCTCAGTGCCCTCCCCATGCCTTCCGTACTCCAAATTTGGTCAATTGCTGGTAGCTAAACCACAAGTCCTTGTCTTCACCGGTTGTACCTTGTTTTGGGTACATTTCGGCCTTGTTGTCTAGAGCATTGCTATCTGAGGAGGGAGGGAGATAAGAGCACTCAGCATCAGCAGAAAGGAAAGTTACAGAGAGTTACATTTAAAATGTAAAACTTCACAAAATACCAGTTTCATACAAAATATAGGATATAACAAAAGACTTCTTCTCATATTTGCTTCCGAGACTTATCACTGCAAAGCCTCTAGCTAAAAAAACACTTCCAGAGAAGAGGTTCACTACTTGGTTACTAGTGAGGACTACATAACCCAAAAATATAGGATAGGACTACATAACCCAAAAATATAAAAATGTAGTGTAAAGATTAGAATGAAGTTACAAATAATTTTCCATTTGTACCCTGCCACCTCAATCAGGGTGACACAGTGGCCAATAAATTATTTCCCTGATTCGTTCCCCATTTCCCTGATTAGTTCCCCATTGATCTTTTTTCCAGAAATGGTTCTCTGGCAGTTTTCCCCCTGGTCTCAAAAACATAATTAGCACGAAAAAACACTAAATTGGAAGCTGGAGAAAAAGCATCTCAGAACTACAAAGTAGCATGAGGCTTCCCCCACTGTGACAGCCTTTCTTTTGGATTATACCAGCAGCGCTTGTGACACTGACCCTGCTTTGAGACATGTCTGCCCCTGTATAGTTTGCAGATGCTGGTTGCAGTCAATTGTTGTGCCTAACACTTGGAAACTCTTGCATTTGGAGATGCCCCTAGTTTTGCCTTTCCCAACCCAGTTAGTTTTACAACCTAGCTACTATGCCATGCATGATGAGAGTTAAAGTTTAACATTCATGTTGGGAAGGCTGGACTATTCTGTGCGTTCCTCAATTATTTTGACATCTTTCCTCCCATGATTACTCACACTGGGGTTTCCAAACTCTAATTATCACAAGTGTGGCATGAGGACCAGTTCATTAGTCTGAGGGCTGAAACACTGAAACCTTTTCATTCATATAAAAATTACTTGCTTTTAATGATTACATTTTAATTTATAATATGTGCCTGCCCAGATGTTGCTGAATTGCAACTTTTCAGCAGTTCCAGCCAGTCTGGCCAATGCAGAAGAGTTCTTGTGCTGTTACTCAGCACCATTAGCAGGACTGCAGGCTGCAGATTAACTGTCTCTCAAAGGGTGCCTTCAGTTTGTAAGGAAGACACATTTATCCTCACCACCCTTGCCTCTGGTCAAACTTTCAAGTCTTTTGCTATGGAGGGCAAAAGTGGAACAGCCATAGGATTTCTCCTTTGATAGGCATTCCAGCCAAAGTTGTTACATCTCACTCCTTGTTTTTCCTTTGACCTAATGGTGCCCCCAGAGTGGTTCTTCCCAGCTCTCATCTTGCAGGAACAATTTGCGCATGTGACCCTTCCCATGGAAAGCTTCCGAGCTATATCAAGGTTCCTTTTACCAAGGCAGCCCATCCCTGCTCATTCTTTCTGTGGGCATTGGTGGGGGGAAGCCTGCTTGTGATGCTGCTGTGAGTTGCTTCCTCTTTCTTGGAGGGAAAGGTTACAAACAAGGCACTGGGGACAAGCAAGTGAGTATATGCTATCTGTTGGAGGTAGAGTAGCATGAACAGATTGAACACATTTGCTCAAGAACCAGTGCCGCACAGAACTGTGTAACTACACTTTCTCCAATTTTTTGTTTTTCAGTGCTACTTCTAAGTATTGTTCTGGGCCTCAGAAAAAGACTTGGAGTGTTGCATGTGGCCCATGGGCTATTCCTGATTCCCATGGATATAGATCTCTAATTGTATATTGGAACAGATATTTGGTTTCACATGGCAGTTGATTTTGAGGAAACTGCTGAGATGGGTGGAAGGATGGTGACACAATAATTGGATGGGAGATGAGAATTTGGCAATTTTACCTTTTAGTGAATGATGACATTCAAAGGCTAATTGATGCACTCATTCTCAGGTTTGTGTATTTGAACTCAGAGGTTTATTTCAAAACATGCAGGCTGTGGGCTCTTCATGCATGGTCAAAAATCTGCAAGATGATGGGCACTGTATGTACAAAAAGTGCAGGTCTTCAGTTGTGACTCTGCACCATGTAGATTTTGATGCTGCCACCTTCATGGATTTAATGGTGAAGGGACTTGTATCCCAATGATACTATGAACTGTATACTCCCAAATGGGTCACTAATTACAGGTAAATCACAAACAAGGGATCAGGCTAAATGTGATCCCCAGGAGAAAAAAATGGCAACCCACCCCAGTACTCTGCCAAGGAATCAAATGGACATTCAGAACCTGCACAATGTCAACATGATACTGGAAGATGAACCTACAAACTGGAAGATAACCAATGAGTTACCAGGAAAGAGCAGATGACAAGTATAAGAAGCACTGATACTTATGATGTGGCTTGATTAAAGTCAAAAGGATGTCCAGCCACTGAAGGGGCCAGAGACAAAAGAAAGTTTGACGTTGTGCATTTATGTATACCATTAGTATATGGAATGCCAGAACCATGAACCAAAGCAAATATTGATGTTGCAAGAGCAGAAATGTCAAGACTGAACATTAGCAGTTTGGGAATCAGTGAACTGAAATGGACTCACGTTAGAGCAGCATCAGATTTACTGTGGACAAAGTTTTTTAGAAGAAATGGAGTAGCCATCATGATTAACAAACAAAGGTCAAAATCAGTGTATGAATACAACAGAAATGACAGAATGATCTTAATTTGAGTCCAAGGCAATCAATATCAGAGTGATTGAATTCTTTGCGACAATCACAGATACAAAGGAAGCTTTGAAACACCTTGTCAGTGCAAGACTAGAAGAACCTGTCATACTAAGTACAGGAGACTGAAATGCTAAAGTTGGAAGTAAAATAGCATCTAGAATAAAGGGAAAATTTGGTCTTGATGAACAAAACAAGCAGGAAACAGAGTTATGCCAAGAACATTCAATGTTTACAGCAAGTATTTTCTTCCAACAACTCTATCACCAGATGGACATTACCAAAATGAAATGGATTGTATATCCTGCAAGCAAAGATGGAATAGTGCAATTTAGCCAGCAAAAAGAAAATCTGTCTGTCACTCAGATAACCAACTTTTTCTTACAAAAATGCAACTTAAATTAAGAAAACAAATAGAATCATTGGATCAACAAGATACTGCAATATTCCACAAGATTATGTAGTGGAGATAAAGAATATGTTTGATGGGTTAGCTATAATAAATGTTAAAGAACTCTGGACTGAAATTAATGTCATAATTAAAGATCAAGCAAACAAAAATACCCTGAAATGAAAAAAAAAAAAAAGAAGGAAAATTACCTAGCTGCTGCTATGTCAAAAAAAGCTGAAGAAAGGTAGAAAGCAAAAGATGGAGGAAAATGGGTCCAACTCAATACTAAGTTCCATAGAAGAGCAAGAAATTATATCTAAGCAAGCAATGCAAAGACACTGAGGATAACAATTGAATGAGTAGAACAAGATATGTATTAAAAAATAACAACTTAAGGAAAAATATAAGCGAAGAAGGCAAAGTTGTACTAGCATAAAAAAGATACAAAGGAGAGATGGCACAAATACACTGTATAAAAAAAATCCTCAAATCAATAATATGCATTAAGTTCTGATCACTGAATTAAAAATAGGCATTTTGGAAAGTCATGTTAAGTGAATCCTGGAAAAAAGTTGGTCTAGAGTTAGGCAATGCTGAAATCAATCAATCAATCAATCAATCAATCAATCAATCAAATATTGCTAACCAAAAAGCTGCAGAAGTTGATGATAGACAATAAAACTGTTAAAATCCCACAAGATGATGCAGTTAAAGTGCTTCTTGCAGTTTGTAAGTAGATGTGGAAAACACAGCAGGGACTGGAAAAAAATCAAGTTATATTCCCAATACCAAAAATGGCTGTGCTAAATAATGTTTCACACTTCCAAACAACTGCATTTATCTCACTTGCTAGTAAAATAGTGCACAAGATTTTTCAATCCACCCTTCAGCAGTAAATGGAAAGAAAACTGTCAGGATGTATACATGGGATTCAAAAGAAACAGAGATACCCAAGATCATGTTGCTAACATTTGATAGAAAAGGACATCCATTTGGGATTTATTGTTGTATAAAGTCATTTGACAGTGGAATGGGTTTACTAGGCTGCCTCATCTGTCTGTTGAAGAATTGTGGAGTCCTTGGGGTTCTCTGAGCTTGGTTAACCAAGCTCAGAGAACTTCAAGGACTCCACAGTTCAACCCTGAGCTACACATATTCTCTTCTATTGTTGAAGAATTTGTATGAAGACCAGGAGGCAACAACTGGAACACTAAAGGGTTCAGAGTTGGGAAAGGAACATACCAAGGCTGTATATAATCACCATATTTATTTAACTAATATGCAGAATATATCATGAGAAATGCTCAACTAGAAGGAATAGAAATTGGAATTAAAACTGCTGAGAGAAACATCAATAATCTTAAGCATGCTGGTTATACTTCTTTGATGACTGGAAATTAGCAAGACTTAAGCAACCTCTTACTGAAGGTAAAAGAACAGAGTACAAACACCAAGCTGATCCTCAGAATTTAAAAAACAAAAAACAAAACAACCCACCAACAAGATTATGTCAACAGACAAAGACAACCCAGTGCAAATAAGTGGAGCAGAAGTTGAAGTAGTAACAGGATGTAACTTTTAGGTTCAAAATTCACCAAGATGGTGACTATAGCCATGAAATAGTCATCTGCTACCTAAGATAAAAACTATGGTAGGCACAGACAGACTATTAAAATTCAGATACATCACACAGACAGCATAGATTTATAGTTGTCAAGGCCATGGTTTTTCTGGTTATAACATGGCTATAGAATTTTGATCATCAGAAGAGGTCAACAAAGAACAAAGTACCCTTTGAATTGTGGTACTGGAGAAATTGTTGAGAATACTTTGGATTGCAAGAAGAATATATTGTTCAGTACTAAATGAAGTAAAACCAGATTGCTTCCTGAAAGCATAATAATGAATAATGAAGCTAAAGGTTACATATTTTGGATGCATAATGTGAGGGCAAGAGTCATAGAAAAATTGAATAAAAAAAGGCTGATAGAAAACAAAATGGCAAGATATTATCATGCTGATAACACAAGCGTGAAGTTACAAAAGTGCAAAGGACAGTTTGACAGACAATCCTGGCAAAATTATGTTCATTGGGTCATGAGTCAGAAATGACTGAACAACTGAACAACAACAACAAGGTGTTAGCATCTAATTCCCTGGTACACTTCACAGGAGAACCTGGGCACTAAAACACATCTCCTGAATATCAACTCTCCAGAATGGATAATATAATTAAACACTTACATAATGTGTAATTATGATTCTCACACTGTTTACAATGATAGCATGTCTGCTTGCATCTGTGAGTGTGAGTAACAGGTATATGTAGGCAACTTATGCAGAATCTTGACATACTTGGGAGGAATGCATAGTGAAATCAATAGTAATAATACAATAGTACTTCTAATTAGACCACCATGAAACTACAACATGGATGCACAACATTCTTGGGTTGAGCAGGACAAGGGAGGAAGGGGGTAGTCAAAATAGAAAGTGAACGTGTCTGCATTTTTCTTAAAACAACTGCTGTGTTTTTTGTCAGTTGATCTTCCCTACTCCCGTTACACATATATCTCTTCTCTACTACAAGTTGGGCATTTGTGACCTTCACTAGAGCTAAGTATTTATTTTATTTATTCATTTCTATTCTGTTTCTTCTCCAGGGTTTCCACCCAGTGCACATTATGTATTCTTACCGCAACCTTGCATGGTTGATTGGACTGAAAAATTGTGAGCTGCCCAAAGACACCCAAGGACCTTCATGAATGAATGTGGATTTAAATCTATGGGGAATTCCACACTGCAGCCCAAGTTGCTTGTCTCCCTTGCTGCTCCCAGCTATTTCGGTCCAGTCTGCAGTGAATTGGCAATGGAGCCAAGCTGGTGTTCAGTATGGATCAGTGTTTCTCAACCTTGGCGACTTTCAGATGGGTGGACTTCAATGCCCAGAATTCCCCAGCCAGCCATTCTGTCAAAGGAGATAATGTGTAAAGGGAGGTATGAAGTCATCCATGTGTACGAACATCTGGAAAAGGAAAGGAAAGGCACAGAGACTAGTGAGAAGGGAACATTTCCTAAAAGGAAGAGGCAGGCATTGGGGAACCAGTCTGTCTGCACAGAAGCCAGACAGCAAGGTTTGTCTTCCCTGCATAGGAAGGGCAAGAAGCAGGGAATGATCAATCAGGTCTGGGAGTTGCCATAGTCCAGACCAGTGTTTCTCAACCTTGGCAACTTTCAGATGGGTGGACTTCAATGCCCAGAATTCCCCATGTCGACTCTTAGCAACCACACAATAACTATAAAAAGGCATTTTAAAAATTGCAAGAAAATCCTAAAACAATCAGCAGCTAACAATTAATAATGTGAGGGAGGAACCAGATACTTGCAGTATTATAGGCTGTAAAAATGGGCTTTTTCTGTCACCTCCTCTTCTCCAAGACACACTTCCAACAGAGGTGAAACTCTGCTGCCTTCATTGTATGTACCTACTGAACATGCAATTTGATTGGATTTGATTAATTGATCAAATAAAAGGGGCTTCTGTGTAGATATTTATTTACTACTTGATCTTAATATCTGGGACTAGAAAAAGTTATCTGCATACATAACACTAGTGATCCCTGCTAGTTGTTGCTAGTTTCACTGCTGGTTCTATTGCCAATTGTTGCTTTGACGCTGGGATCACACGGAAGAGACTTCATTGTCACCCATTGACCTTGCCTCTGTGGAAATTTAAAAGGGGAGGAAGCTATCTTCCATTTTCTTTGCCAGTCACCTTGGATGCTGCGTTACTGTGGAGTAGGTCCACAGTCATTCAAGCTACACCCTGCCCAGCCAGATGCTGTTGCTGCATCCAGATGAGACCCAAGCTCCCCGATGCAATTTTATTCCAATCCGTCTCACAATTACTTGTAATTAAACAAATAAATCTCAGTTCTAATTAATATCTGCAATGGGATTTATGTGATGAGCCTCAGCAGGATGCCTGTTTTCAGTCTATTTCACTATTTATTGTGCCTTGTGGGTAAATATCGGCAACCTGAATCAATAAATGTAATGGTGATGGAGATCTCCTGCTTCTGTCTTGTAGGACTTAACCCTCTCTGGGATCTTTATCCTTCTGTTTCTAAGCCCCCTTTGTCTCCTCTGTATTGTGCTAGTAGACGTGTACTATGCTATTTAGAATGACAGGTTGAAATTGTATCTATACGAGGAGGAAGCGTTCAGGTAACTTGGGATGGTGATACTCAATGACCACATTGGAAGGCCACAGTAAACCAGGTTAATGGCTTAACATGGAAAGCATTTTCTCATGATTCCATTTTAGTTGTGTCTTGTCTGAGGCTAATACACCTTTAGTTCAGGACCTAACTTGGTTCACTAACCATTTGGCGTTTGATTACCGAGATTTCACCCAGTCTGCAGAGTAGTATGATAGAGGAAGAAAGGGGCACTTAGGCCACTTAGTCCAACTTCTGCTCAGTATCCAAATTAAAGCATGCCCAGCAGATGTTTATCTAGCCTCTGCTTAACACATCCAGAGAATGGAGCCACTCCCTTTTTGCATAATGAATTTCACTCTCAAAATGTTTTTACTGTCACATTTAGTTGGAATCTGGATTTCTTATAGTTTAAATCCATAATTCCATCTTCTGTACTCTGGAACAATACAGAACATGACAACCTTTCATGTACTTGACAAGTGCTTTTATATTTCCCTCAGTCTTCACTTCTCAAGGCTGAATGTGCTCAGTTCCATCAATTTTCTATTCATAAGACCTGGCTTCTAGTCCCTTGGTCACCCTTTTTTATCTTCCCCGAACCTGTGCCAATTTGTCTGAATCCTTCTTAAATGTGGTGCCCAAATTGGACATAGTGCTTGAGAAGAGGATGAACTAAGGCAGCGTAAACTGCAGAGTAAACAACTATTATTTCCTGTGATTTGGACATTACACCTCCTGAAGTAGAATATTCTAAGACAATCCAGAAGTCAAGCCAAGAAGACAGAAATGGATATTCCAGGTTCACCAGTTTGGAAAAGAGTAATATCTGAAGTAGTACGTCAGTGCCACTGGATCCATACATCCAACACTTTTGTGGTACATCCGTAGCCATGTACCACAAGCCTTGGCAATATTCTCAAATTAGATAAGGGCAGACATAGTTTATATACTCCATTTGGGTTACGTGCAATGCCCTAAGCAATGGTGGCTTCTTAGTGACTGAAGTCTGGAATGGGTGGGAGACAATAGACAGAACAGATACTCCTGTGTTAAGCCATTCGCCTGGCTTAATGTGCTACTGGAATGCATACAGTACGTTCTTCCTTAAGGATTAAGTCCACAGTCTTGAATGCTATTAAATCTAGTACTTGGGTGGTATCTGTGGCACAATATGGCTTTTATCATTTAGGTTGGTTAGCTAACTATGGCTTTTCTTTACCATGCTCTGATTGTAGGCTAGATTATTATTATGCATTACCTGTCCAGATCACTTTAAAGGCTGTTCAGAAGCTTCATTTGTCATTCCATTTTCCAGGACAGTGTTTCCTCTCATAACTTTCTATGGATCTTTTGTGTGTGTGTGTATGTGTAATAAAAATATAATTTTAATTTCAAATAGAATATGAATTGCCAAAGTTTTTCCCCCCTCTCACTGCAATTTATTCATCCCCTTACTTTGCTAGTAACAACTTCAGTTGCTCCAAATATTTTTCTGCCTGCCTATACTTAGCTGTTTTATCCTTTTCCAATGGAGGGAAAAAAAAACCCCATGAAATAATTGCCTGCATAGAGTTGCTAGAGACAAAAGCGGGCATGTCATTCCACAGCAAAGTGAAATGTAGCTTTTATTTTGGAAGGGTCTCAATACAACTGGCCACCATTTGTTAATAAAAATACTGGAATAAAATCAATTCCTTATGATTTTAGAATTTTTAAAGACTCCTAAGCAAACACAAAGGAAGGTTATTTTACAAAATTGCAGGAAGATGGCAACAGGATGTCACTGGTGACGTATAGAATAATGAAATAATATAATAAAATAGAGAAAGTCCTAAAATCATGAAACAAATATTATAATGATGGGCTGGGAGTACTGGAAGAAGCTTTATACTCAACTTTTGACCTTTCCCTTTGACCAGTAAGGCTACTGGTCAGAATTGTTTACATTGATTGGAAGCAGATCTTAAAGGTTAGGAACGTTTCCAGTCATGTTTGGAGATTCCAGGAAATAAAACTTTTGTATGAAAAGGATGTGCTCTGTGGATGAACTTTGCTCCCCATGCTCAGTAGAGGGAGGGCATCGATGCACGTTATTGGCTCAGTTCTCTTCACGGCGTGAGTGTTAGGCTAAAGCACTCTAGGGATACACTGGCCCAAATAACAGTTCATTTTGAACATAACATTGCCAGAGGAAAATTAACAATATGCACAATGTCCTGAGGTCATGTAATTGTAGGAAAATGCTTACCTAAGCAATTTGTTAAGGACAGGAGATATGAGAATAAGCTAGCACCAGAATAAAGTCAATAATAGACTAAAGAGGTTATTAAGAAAACTCCAGGAGAGCTAACTAAGAATAAAATTGTTCTAAGGGATAGGGAAAGCTGAGACTCCTGAGTCATCCTGTAACATGGGAGCCCTATAGCACACAATATTTAAAATAACAAAAGAATGATCCTATATTGTGATCTTCAAGGAGGTGACATAAAGAAAGAGATATTAATTAAATGTATTTATATGGGGATATGTACCATTGAATACAGCAGGACTTACCTCTGAGTAAACAAATACAATATTGCAGTATAATACACTCTTTTCTTGGTCTCTGTATTCTCTAATCAACCGTCTAGCAACATAGTATGTTACGATTAAACTGGGTAAACCCAAAGCTGCTTCTAATCTGGATAATACTACCTGCTTCTCTATCTCTTTATCTCTCCTGGAGCAATAGTTTCTGGGGAGCCTGTGCTTATTAAGTGTTTATTTCCTTATACTACAGGTTTCAGAGAAATTTGGGGAAGGGAAGTGACTTAAAAATTGAGTGTATGAAGATTTAATAGCAACAGATTAGGAATAACAAACCCTGCATAAGATACTGCTTCTACAAATACAAAGCGTCACCCATCCTCTATGTCCTCTTATCCCTATTGGAGGCTTGTCCTCTGTTGCATTTGGCCATCCCAGCAACACAGTGAATCCCAGAGACCCGAAAGTGGGTTGCATGCACAAAGAAGGAGATAATATTTGCTACCTACAAAGCTTCTCCCCCCCCCCCCCCGGCTTTTTTTGAGGTTTCTATGGTGTTTTATTAGGAATGAAATAACTACTTCTTTCTAGCTAGGGGCTCATCATTAGTATTTAAACAGACTCAAATATTCTCATAAATATTATTCATAAGTAATCCTGCTATAAGACCTAAGATCATGGTTTCATCTGTTACGTTGCATTACCCATGATGACATCATGGTTCTTTTCCCTTTAGGTAAGGACAATTTTAAAGGAGGTTGGGGTACTCAGGTTTACATTATCTCCCCCAAGTGATTTGCAATATCCTTCATATCTCCTTAGGGACATATTATGATAGGTAGATGATGCAATGGATGTGGTGTTTTTGGAACCTCGTTAAAAGACATGTGAAAATCTTACATGTTGAAATTCATCGTCCCTATCTTTGTTTAAGGGTTCTAGAAAACTCTCCTCCAAGAGTATCTCTATAGGTATCAGCCCACTGCCCATAAATTTTATCCTATAGATATACATTTGTGCTTCTCTGCTTATCTCAATGTCCTTTGGTATGTGGGGCATATGGGTTGGGTTCACACATCATGCTGAACAGTGATGTGAGTTCTTTTGTTTTCACTGAATTGTACAAACTCAGCCATGGCAGTTATGAACTACAATTTATGACAGGGATGGGCAGGCTGTGGGTTGGACATAGCCCTGAAATCCCACCCCTAGAACTCCCTAGAATAAATGGAGCATAAAATGTCATTCTGAAAAGGGCCTGGGGGATAAAAAATGGGTGCCTTAAAACCTTGCAGAGGCTTAAGATATCTAGAGCATCCCTTAGTCTCCCCCCCCCACTGCCATGCCATATGACACATTTTGCCTTGAAAACACCTAAAATGGGGGGGGGGGGAATGGTCTGCAAAATTGAGGCCCACCCACTTTAGTGATTACCACTCACTCCCAGGCAAGAGATAAAAAGAAAGTGCAGCAAGGACACACAGTGTGATGTGTGAACCCAGCCAACCATAACTTATTCTCCAGAATTAGAGTGTCCCGAGCTGAATGGGGGTACAGGCAGGGCCTTGACTAAGAGAAAAGTCGTACTTGGAAAGACTCCACATTTCCATCTGACGCTTAGATGCTTCCACTCAAATTTAAGCAAGACTTTTACAGGGAAACTCTTTATTTTTCTCTTCAGAATGTTTTTCCACTGTTAAAAATGACCTCAACTGTTTTTCCTCCTACACAAGAAGAAGGATCTTCCTGGCAAAGGCAAGATCTGAAACTGCGCTGGATAAAAAAATAAGAAAAAAAATATCTGTGGCTGACTATCACATGGAACTTGGACCACAAATATCCTTTTGCATCCTCAGCTGTACTAAAAGATCTGCTGCAATGAAGACTTCAATACAGCAGTTCTCTAAGGGAGGGATAGGCAGGCTAAGATTATAGGATTTATTTGGGTTTTTGAAATGGGTTGATAAATGGCTGAGATCATTAACCAGAATAAAATACAATGTATTTTTTTTAGAATGAGGTCAGATATAACTTTGCATCTGAAAAAGCAACATAATTATTCACTATGCCTCATGACCGTTTTTTTTTTTTTTTTGAGCCAATGTGCATATATAAGATCAAATCTAAAAATTAGGCATTCTAACATGGTTTTAAATATTAGAATTTAATTTGGAATCCTTTCATATGAAAAAGAGAAACTTACTGGATTTAGCAGCAACAGCAGCAATAACAACAGGAGCTTTAAGCAGGCTAACAAAATTAAAGCACAAAATGCAAACATTTAAAAACATCAAATAAATAATTTTTAAAAACTGAAAAAAAAAAAGCAGATTAGTCAGAAAGACTTGTATATTACGAATCATTTAAAGCGGCTTTTTAGAAATAAAAAAGCTAGCAACTTTTTCACCTAGTGAGACTCAGAGTATTATCAGGTTGAGAGGAATTCTCTCTATAATATAAACATTATAACATAATACTGTATATAAATATATAAATAGTGGAATGAGTGAGAATCCTATCCCGATCTAGCCCTCGTACATATCGTTGGGAATACATTATTTGAGAGTGTAATTTGCTGCCCTCTGCTGCTTGGAGGAGAAATATCTCCACGTTTCAATTTTAAATCTTGCAGAGGCTGTGAGTCTTGTTTTAAAAAGGAAGGCATTGCCTTTTGAAGCTAGACACCTAAAATATTATCCCCACTGAAATGAATCATATTAATGGCTATAATGTGCACTTTATCATTGTAGCTTTTGGCTTTTTTTTCCTGCTGGTGCTCTAGACAGAACTAGGTTCTGCCTGAGCTGCTGTTGCAGTCGTTAAATCAAAAGTTTGAAAATAAAGGATGGTCTGATGGTTGTAGTCTTTTCTATGGATGGTTTTGAAATGAATATGATCTAAGGAACTCATTTAAAATAACAGCGGCCATCAGCTTTGATTTAAAATGGGAAAAGGATTTAAACAATGGAATTGTGGCTAAGATATTCTTGTACTGTAATGATTTCAGTTACATTAGAATTTATAGAGTTAATGCTTCTTTGACTCTATGGATTTTTTCCCCTTTATGTTTTGTCAGAGGTATAACTTCTGCTGTAACACATAATGGCTCTTTGTTCATGCAAAATGGTAAGCTAAAACTAACAAACTACATTATAACTTTACACGATGGCCTGATTCACTAAACATTCTAAGACATAATATGGCTTTTACAAGGTTGAGGTAGTCATTGTGGTTTGTAAATGGCTTATGATTTCTTTGTGAACAAGCCAGTATTTGATTGTAGTGTCAATCAATGGGAAAACAGTTTGACTGAGAGCACAATGTTCAGACTGAAGGATTTGCACTCATCCTGTGGTATAAATCTGAAGGTTTGAAAACTGATCATTTTCAGCCCAGAGAATGATTCTCAGAAAACTGTGTGGACACTGTTCTCTTAGTAAGCTTATAGGTCAATAAAGTGGCAGAGCTGAGGGCCAACTAAGTAGCTGAGAACTGATTTAATGGGAACATTGAATAAAAAGTGGCAGCAGTAGATCACCAATGATAGGTCAAAAAACAAATGGAAGAAAGGAAAAAAAAACTGAGACAGAAAAGGAATTGAAATCACAGTAAATAACAGAAGGAAGTAAATAGCAGTAGAAGGGAAGTGGTGTGATTTGAAGTGTCACCACACCAAGCTATTGCCAGAATTCTGAAGAAACAGTATATATAGAAGGTCCACCAGGAAAACAATTTTGAGGCAGATAAGAAACTGGATGAACTCTTAGGAAGAAATATCTTCTCCTGAGGAGTCTATGTCAACATGCTGGCTGGGGAATTCTGGGAGCTGAAGTCCACACACCTTCAAGTTGCTGAGGTTGAGAAACATGGTTTATGTGAGCCCAAACCTCACTATATGTATGTTTATGAACCTGGTAGAAATTGAAGTTAGACATAAAAAAATGTGGCATTGGGTAAGGAATTCGACTGAATATTCCAGAAAGTTAGGAAGGGAATCTTTAAATGTATTGTAATTGGAACTGGACATTTCCAGCTGGGTCTTGTCCCAGTGCTGTGCTTATATGGTTTTATGGGCAAATACCAACACATTGAATTTGGTCTATAAACCTTCTGGCAACCAACAAGCAACCTCAAAATCAGTGTTACTGTCCTGTAGCAGGGTTGTCCTGTACCAGCTGCAGCTTCTAGATTGTATTCAGAAGCAGCCCAACGCTGAGTGTGTTAGTAGTTCGACTGAGTGGTGATGAGGATGTTAGTTACCCTCACCAGAGCTTCCTGATCTAGGTAGGGCTGCAACTGATCCACCAGTTGAAGCTGGGCAAAATTGACCTGCCACGGGTTCTACTGTTATTCAAATAGAAGCTGCCCTTCAAGTCATGAGCCACCTCTTTCAAAGGAGTATCATCCTATCAAGAATAATTGCCAGGACCAATACTACCATATCCCTCAAATCTGTCATAGGAAGATTTAATCTGAGTTTATTCCTCCCTGTGCAGTCCCAAACAAACTCCAAACACTAGTTCAGGAATCCTGCAGCATTTCTAGCTTGCCTTAGGGTGGCATTGTGTAACTGTTTGTCATTAGTACACCAATGATACTGCAACCTAAACTGATGGATAGATTATAAATAACTTTGGGGAGAGCACCGAGCTTGGTTATACCCCACACTGGAGCAATGAAGGGCTTGAGAGTTCACCTCCCCATGACTATCAACTGGAATAATCCATTTAGGTCAGCGCAAAAGCACTGTATTACACATACTCTCAACCCTTGCAGGTGGTCCAGAAAGATATCATAGTTGATGGCATCAAATACCACCAAGAAGTCTTTGATGAGCAAGAGGGATATCCCAAGTCACAGTGAAGGTTATTGACCAGATGAACAATGCTGTTTCCATCAGATGAATGGATCTGAATCCTGGCTGAGTGGGATCTAAATAATCCATTCTTTCTTGGATTCCCTGGTCTTGTTTTCATACTACCTTCTCAATAATTTTCTTCAGAAAGGGAAGGTTGAAGAGTGGTGAAATGGCTGGATCAAGAAATGGGTTCAAGAGAGGGTGTACCACCACCTCTTTTAAGGTACATGGCATAATATCATCCCTTTGAAAAACATTTATCAATCTCATCCAGTGCTCTGTTTGTCTTCAAGTTCCAGAGGTCAATATGTGGGTCCCATGTCTCCTGCAACAGCTGACCCAATGCCTCTTGCCATATATGCTTCTTCCTATCATGCTTCCAATTTGAATTCCCATGACATCTTTCTGGAAATTCAAAAGTGGTTCCAGCCTTCTCCCGTCCTTCCATGCCTCTTCCATTCACCTATTTCATTAGCAATATTCACCACATGTAGGGTACTTCTGGGGGCTTTGCTTGGAATCTACACAGCTTATCTCACTAATTACATATATAAAAGCCCCTTAACTCAAGATCCTACCAATCATGGTTCCCCAGGACCCTCCCAATCAATCTTGACTCTACCTCTACTCCTCTTTACCCTCAATCATATAACTGGTTTCCTTTGAATCTTCCCAGGAGCCCTCCTGCATTTTTTTAGTAGGCCTCTCCCCCCCTCCCCAACCGTCTCTCTATAGTGGTGATGGTGGTATGCTCCTTCAATGCTTGTTGGCTTTCACTCAAGGTGTGCAATCTCCATAATCCCACATCTGATTCTTGTAGACTAGCTGGTCATTTATACCAGTTCTGCTCCAGGCTGTTTTCATCCTGGTTCCTGGATCAAAAGACTGCAAAACTGCTGCTTCTGATACTTCTCCCTCAATGTTGCTGGTCTCTGTGAGTTCCTCTTCATGTCAGCTGATCTAAAATCTCTGCCTTTGCTCTTGTCTCTCTCAATGATTTCAGTACAGCAGTAAGTCCTGAAGATGAGGAGGCACCAGCCTACCACATCAGTCTTCTTCATGGCCTTCATGACAACCACCACATTTCTCTGTTGTTGTGGTGGAATGGAATTATGGAGGCCAGAGTCGGGGAGTGAAGAATCCTCTTTCGTCTCCCGAAGTGAGGGGAAGAGATAAGAGGATGAGACTGGCACCTCCCTGAGGAATGCAGGAGGTGTTTACTGACTGACCCTGGGAACTGGTTCCAGTCTGGGAAGATTTTTGATAGAGGTTGTAGCTAATAAACCTTGCTGGATTGAATCTGCTTGGCCTCCTGGAGTTCCCTGAGCTATACCTGACAGCTGTCCTCCAGTGGCCATTTACGCAAAGGTCACCACATATACAGCTTAACCTCTGGTGATGCAGTCTTCTCCAATTCAGTCTTCCAGTGGATCTGGGGATGGTTCCAGTTTTGTTAGCTTAGTTCTTCTCTTTTATCTCTTCTTTTGGCCATTTCCTTCTTCCCTGTCATATTCATTCCATTCTGCTTCTAATCCACACTCATCTATCACTCTCACCTTAGTTAATTTACTCTGTCTCTTTATCACTCTACTCCTCTCACCTCTTGCTAACAATTTACTATTTCACCAAGCAAAATCCTGTATTAACCAAACCTGAAACATTACATTGGCTAAGCAAATTAAATACAATTATCTAACCTGAATATGAATGCTGGTGATGGGATTTAGTAGCTTTTCCCTCCCATTTGCCCATCCCTTCTATGATGACTTTTAAGCAGATAATCTCATAAAATATTAGACAACCTATATGTTTTTTTTTAATGTACTCAAGGAAAAAAGAAAGAAAAAGTAAAGAAGGGTTGAGAAATGAAACAAAATAGAAAATTGTAGGGAAAATTAATCCAATAATCCAGATATATTCAGTACAGTACCTTCTGTATGTACTGGATTACCACACCCATGATCTCTTAAAGAGCATGGCCTTATGCCCATCACAATCCACTCAGGAGAGAATGATGGGAGTTGAAGTCCAATACGTCCTGAGTGCATCCAACAAATTGGGGGAAGGCTGCAATAGGAAATTGTCTACTTTATACCATTGGAAATCTTTCTTAGGACAGCAAACTCATTCAAATAATAATACAAACTAATATAACAAAGTACAAGAGCTAATTACAGAAAGCATATTCATACTTATGTTTTAATAACTTTTTCATCTAATTTGTCTAGGTATATTATCCACAGCTTATCTTACCAGTATAGTTTTTTCAGTATATTTATAAGATCATTTGAATTACATTTTGCCATTCTTCCCTTGTCCTTTAGAAAGGCTTCCACATAAACCTGTTAGCCTTCCTTATAGGCAAAGAATGACAACATGTAATTGGAGCTAAATAATATATCTAAGTGCTCTACATTTTCTGAATTGCTTTGAAGCTTTAGATGTGAGCATCTTCTCCTATTAAAATAATAAAACAACAAAGGTTTGGGAGGAAAAAGTACTTACACTGTACATAAGTCTTGTAAATTATTATCAGATCTTTGTTAGGAGGAGTAAAAATTCCATTAAATATTTAAAAAGATGCATAAGAATAATTAATTGGTTACGTCTGAGTTCCCTCTTTTAAGATAATTATTTGGTTTTTCAAAACCATTTAAGTTGTGTCTTTAAGAGACAAGTCTACTTGTTGCTGATGAAGAAGAGTTCCAGGTATATACTCCTTTGACTTCTTAATTTGGAATGGTATTAAATGGTATTAAAGACTAATGTTAAAAGGAGAGTTTGAAAGCTGGTATGCATATATAAGAAAACTATAGAGAAACCATCATGATGTAACTAACTTTCTGATACCTGTACGTGAGTACTTAAAGATGAATATTTGCTTGCATGTGTAAATGTTGATTAATTTGGTATTTGTAATTTATTTGTTTTAAATGTTAACAATAAAAATAAATACAAAAAAGGGAGAGCAGAACAGATTAATGTAAGTAAGAAGGCACATGATACTATCTTTCTAATTTCTAAAATATACCATTTTAAAACAAATGGTAACATCAACGGAGAATGCATAATATTTAATGACCAGACATGGGTCATCATTATAGGAACAGGCTGGGAATTGTAACCATTTTTTAACTGTACGTTTAAGCATAGAAGCTTAACTTCTGTAGCTATAAAAACTGCTTTTTTTTTGGTGCCAGTCTGGTGCAGTGGTTAAGGCATCAGGTTAGAAACTGGGAGACTGTGAGTTCTAGTCCTGCCTTGGGCACAAAGCCAGCTGGGTGACCTTGGGCCAGTCTCTCTCTCTCAGCCCTAGGAAGACTGAGGCAATGGCAAACCACTTGTGAAAATGTTGCCAAGAAAACCTCTCCTCCCCAATCATCACCAACTGGAATCAACCTTGAAGAAAAGAAGTGAACCAGCACAACAGCATGCCACCGCCCCCCCCCCCCCCCGGTTCCTCTGAGCTAATCCAGAAGGATACATGGCTGATGGTATCAAAAGCAGCTGAGAGATCAGGTAGGGCAAGGATGGATGCACAACCCCCATCCTGCCCACGCCAGAGATCATCCAAAAGTGTGACCAATGCCATTTCCATCCCATACCCAGGTCTGAATCCTGACTGAAAAGGATCCAGATAATCCACTTCATCCAAGGCCCTCTGAAGCTGTACACAACTACCTTCTCAAGCACCTTCCCCGAAAAGGGGAGGTTAGATATTGGATGAAAATTCTCCACTATAGTGGGGTCTAGAGATGGCTTCTTGAGAAGGGGGCAAACCAAGTCCTCTTTAAGAGGTAAAGGGACAACCCCTTCACTCAAAGAAGAATTAACCACCTCTAGAACCCACTCATATGACACCCCCCAGATCGCTTTCACAAGCTAGGAGGGGCATGGATCTAAAGAGCAGTTAGCTGATCTCACAGTCCTAAGGACCTTGTCCACTTCCTCAGGTCCAACAGGTTTAAACCGTTCCCATATAACTGGGCAAGACTCAACCCCAGGCATCTCCTCTGGACCTGCAACAAGGCTGGCATCCAACTGCAAGCAAATCTGAGTGATTTTGTCCGACAGATGCTCAGCAAATTCCTCTGCATGCCTCTGCAAAAGGTTCCCTGGGCCCCCTTTACCCAAGAGGGCTCATGTTATCCAAAACAAGACTGTGGGGTGGCAATGTGTAGATGAAATAAGGCAGAGAAGTACAATTATTTCTATTTTTAGCCCACAGCCTCCACCTACATAGATTCATCCTCCCAATAATGTACAAAAAATATGCTGGACAACATGGTACAAATAATTGGAACACACTTTGTTTTCCACCACTTCACCCTGTTTCCAGTGCTTTGTTTTGTAACTCATCCAGGGATCTAGCACGTACACTTCATGCCAACCCTGGGCAGATTAAAACCTAACACATTCTAGACTGAGAAGCAATTAGTCAGTGTAAATGAAACTTTTAATTGCACCTATGATTTATTGAGCTGGAGTTGAACCATTAAGTTTAATTCTCAGACATGATCAATGAGCTGCACAGAATGGCCATTTTTTGTGTGGGTGTGATTGAAGAGCCACTTCCATCTGGGAGGGCTCACACCACGTTTGTTCATCTGAAGGAACCATTTATACACCCACTTTACTTAATCAGGAGGGCTGGACTGTCATGGATGCCAACTTTGCAAGATGTAAGAGGGGAACCAGTCAGCCACTAGTCTTCTTTTCCCCCAATTATTTCATAATGTCCGATATACCTTATATTTGTACTTTTAAATAATGTTATTTGTGGAAATTGGGGCTTCTTTCAAAATGAAGTCTGAGACAACTTACCAAAATTTGTTAAAATACTATCATTTAGAGAGACTGAGAAACTGTGATGGAATGGAATCATGAAGGCCAGACTCAGGGAGAAAAACATTTTCTTTCATCTCCTGAGTCGCGGGGGAGAGATAAGAGGATGAGGCTGGCACCTCCCTGAGGAATTCACAATGTTGTGGCTGGCATTGCTTGGGAGCTGGAGTTTCAGTCTGGGAAGACTGATGTCAGGCCTAGCCCAAGGAACTCCAAGAGACCATGTAAATTCAGTCCAGCAATGTTTATTAGCTACAACCTCTAGCAAGAATCTTCCCAGACTGAAACCCCAATAGCCAAGTATAATTGTTGTCTCCATATTTCAGTAATCTGGTATGAGAGTTGGCTTCAAATCACCCAGTAGATAACCTGAGACAGGCTGAGGATTTCCAGAGAACTATTATTTCTCCTCTTTGCTATTGTCTCCTGCATCCTTAAAATTTCAACATTTCAGTTTCTGGACCAAAACTGGAGGGAAGAACTGCAGGGGGATGAAAAATCTGCTCCACTGGTGGATTATGCTTTATTGACTGATAGGTTTCTCCTGAAGTTCATGTTCTTTATTAAAATATGATCAAACTCATGTTACCCAACAAGGGACTTACAATACCTTACAGCATTATCCAACAAATATTGGGCTAATAAAGCAATAATAAAGACAGGCTTTACATATAGTACCTCAATGCTGCCTTGGCAAAGCTAGAAGACGCTATAAACCATTAATGGAGAAATAGCCTGAAGGCCTTTGAAATGGTGCAGTATCCATAACCAGTAATTTCCATTTATAACTGATTTAGACTGCAATCCTATGATTATAGTATTTGAGATTAAATCCTACTGAACTCAGCGGGACACCTCTGAGTAGATATGAATAAAATTTTCCTGTTACATTTTCCAGTTATTCAGCACATGTAACACCACTACTCTGTGAGCTGCATTGCCTGCCAGTGTGCTTCCAGGTGCAAATCAAGGTGCTGGTTGTAACCTTTAAAACCCTTCGTGGCTTGGGACCAGGTTACCTGAGGGACCATCTTTTCCCAGTTGTTTCTACCTGTTTGATCCGGTCCGGCAGGATGGGCATGCTTCGGGTCCCGTCGGCCAGGGAATGCCAGTTGGCAGGGCCCAGGAGGTGTGCCTTTTCTGCTGTAGCACCTGCCCTATGGAACATTCTCCCTCCAGAGATTAGGAGGCCAACTCTGCTGGCCTTTCAGAAGGCCCTGAAGACCTGGTTCTGGGCCTGGGCCTGGGCCTGGGGCACTGAGTGTGTGAAGGGTCCTGTCTCCTGGTTGTCCTAACAACCACTGATTATGATATCTTCCTTGGCTACTGTGTATTTTAATTTTTATATTTATGATGAGAATTTGTTTTTAATTTATTTTAAGATTGTTCAGTGCTCAGAGTCACTTGCTGAGATGGGTGGCATACAAAATGAATGAATGAATGAACAAATAAATAAATATCATTTTCCACCAACCCAGAATAACACCAATCCTGAGGTTGCTGCATTAGTTATTGGTGGGTTTTGGGGCCTAATTCCAAGTGTTATTATCTGGTACAAGATCAGGATGGCCCCAACCCTCATAAGGCCCTAAAGACCTGGCTTTGTGCATGGGCCTAGGGCCCTGAGGGTGCACAAGAACCTGTTTCTTGGTTTGATGTTTCTCAGATGCTTTGTATTTTAACCTTTGTAATGTTTGTAATTGTTTTTATTTTATTTTAATTCTGTCTGCTGCCTGGAATTGCTGATATGGGCGACCATATACATTGGGTGGATGGATGGATGGATGAATAAATAAATAATCCAGAAGATTTCAAGGTTAAAAACATAGATGGTCCTTATCCAACCATGACGATACTGAAATTCTGAAATATGCATTGTAAGTCATGATGCAAGCTCTGTCCTTTTATACTTGCATTCCAACATCACACATGACTACATAAAGGGTAGAGTTTGCATTGTGATGTTGTGATGCTTGTTCTTTGCCCTCCCCACTTGTGCCCTCGGGGATGCCTATAATGGTTGGAGCTTCTCCTCATTGTGTCTCTCATGCTGAAGTTTTTCATTTCTCTCTTGCTCTTTTATCTGCCAGACAAGATCGTTGTATCTTGCTAAATTCTTGTTGGTATTTGGAACTGGGATGCACCAGGCATAAAATGAAAATAAATGGCTAATTTCTCCTAATAATGCCTGATTTCCTGATTTGATATCCCACATTAATTCTAATTATGTATGTAGAGTCAGGGCATTAATCAACACGTTGAAATGTCTTCTTATATAACAACTCTGATGCACCAAGCAACTGGAAAAGCAACATGCTGGAGATACGCCTTTCTCATGCTGGGTTATCTTAGATTGCAGCTCCTTTCATGGGAATTGTGCTCCTCAGTAAAGGGCCAGGGTGTTTCCAGCTTATAGTGTCATTATACTTATTTACTGAATCATAAGGGGGTGGGAGAGATATATTCAGGTATCCTTGGCTTTCATTTATAAGCCTTTCATGTTATCCCACTGCTTCTTTTACCATAACAATGAATATCCAGAAGGAATACATCCATAGTGTTTTCTAACTAATAGCCCTGGTGACTTCTGTCTAGCAGTTGTTGAATATTTCAGAGTTGCACTTATAGAGAAGTACAGATCTGTCAGGCCAGTCTTCCTTACCTGGTGCCTTCCAGGTGGATGGAGGATTCCAGAAATTTGACACATCTGGAGGACATCAAGATGGGAAGAGTCTGGGCTACTCAAATTAAGTAATTACTACTGATATAACTTACTGTTCTGGTTGTCATCAAGAAGTGCTTCATGTAAACAGCTACAACCACAGGTCTTGCAATCACCTCATCCTAGGGTTTTATTGATGTAGCTCCCTGATGACATGGAGATTGTATCTGTGCAAGGTTCCATGCTGGAAATACCTTAATCTAGGCTCTGGTTTAGATTTCCTGTTTTAACTCCATTCTTATTTGGGCAGGCACACTGGAGGTGTCACAAATCTCACATGACTCTGGAAATAAACTGAATCTTTCCACATTCTGTTTAAGGAGTCAATTGTAAAGAGATATGCAAACATTTTCCCAGTGTGAAGGAAACACTGATTAATCTGCAAGTCTGCGTATAATTGCCTTAGCCGCTGGCAAATATACCCTAAAGAAAATACTTTAAAGACTGACATATCTATTGTGCTGGGAAATTGGACAGCCTAATCAAAATGAACTTCTTAAAGCTGCTAACTTTATCATTGAAAGGTCACATCTATTTCCAAAGAATCTTTTGATTAAGCTTGTTCCTTCTCACACATCCCCAAATCCCATTCAATTGTCAGGGGATCACTTTGTCCTCTTGTCAAGATCTGCTTAGAAACTATTGGAGGGCAATTCTGACTTTTCTATTGTTGGTGTGGAAGGATATAACTATTGTCTCTTCCGATGGGTCTTTGTCAAGTCTCTGCTGGAGCCTGAACTTAAATCATTGCTGCCTATCTATGTTGAGGCTGACACACAGCTCTTTTGATCTTTGGAACACCTTTTTTTAGAGTTATCCCAGTAAAAACCAGAAACCACTAATATGAGAGAGAGAGAGAGAGAGAGAGAGAGAGAGAGAGAGTTTTGCCCAAATAGAACTTGAGACTGCCGTCTTGGAAAGAAAACTTCCTGCAGAAAAAGGGTTTTTACCATCTCACTGCTTGTGTTTGCCAGATGGGCCTGATAAGATGTCTGAAGGGGGGATTCCCTTGCAAAAAGTAGTGATAAAATGCCAGCATAACAAGTTCCTCATATATGCAAAAAGAGTTTGAGAAGATTCTCAATGAATGCCACCAAACACTGAAAAAACTACATTTAAGATGGGTAGTTCCCTCCATACTCTCACAGGGATGACAACAAAGCTGCAGGAATGCATCACAGTTCATAAACAGCTCTCTTAGAGAATCTGCTTCTTGCAGCCAGAAGCAATGTGTCTCCTTGCACATTGTCCTCAAACTTCCTGGTCTGCCCTTTGAAGGAATGGCTTCCCAGTGGATACCCACCACATCCTCTGTCTTCCAGAGAGCTCAAGAAAACAGTCTTGCCTGTCTGGGTGAGATTATCCTAGAGACTAATCAGGCTGATTTTGCTCTCTGTTGGCTTGATTTCCCCAGTGGGTTGTAGTGTGTTAAGCCTCACTGACAGACAAAATTATAGAACAATGTACTTTTGCTGCATTTTGCCCCTTACAGTAGTCACTCTTCTTAAATGTTCTTCTGATTACTCCAAATGACTAAAAGAGGCACTGTCCCTTTATTTCATTGCACCCACTTCCTCTACTACATGGTGCTGTGCAACAAAGGAATATATTTTGCAAACACTCTTGTATCTCCCTGGAGGTCTTTTCCTTCACATGCATTCTCCCCCACAGCTACTGGTATCTCTTAACTTGTTGCCTTGCCTCCTTCCTTCCTTCCTTCCTTCCTTCCTTCCTTCCTTCCTTCCTTCCTTCCTTCCTTCCTTCCTTCCTTCCTTCCTTCCTTCCTTCCTTCCTTCCCAATCAAGATTTTCCTGATCTACATAGCTGTTCAACTATTGATATTTCTGTAGAACCACCTTTCCTACAATAACTGGCAAACATGTGACTTGCTTTCTCTTCTTTTACAGTTGGGAGAGTAGTGTACAAGACCATTTTCTAGTGGTAGGCTTGTCAGCCAAATATTTTTCTTTCCTTTCTGTAATTGAACAATTGTTCTTTGCAAATGCAAGAAAATTCAGTTGGGCTTGAATCACTTGCACAGTGTATGTAAACTA
The DNA here is from genome assembly GCA_030867105.1 of Liasis olivaceus. Taxonomy (NCBI): domain Eukaryota; kingdom Metazoa; phylum Chordata; class Lepidosauria; order Squamata; family Pythonidae; genus Liasis; species Liasis olivaceus. Next base: position 71,332,179 of record CM061349.1, read on the forward strand.
CTTTCAAAAAAACAATTTTAATACTTTAATTCTTGTGTGCTTGGATGTAGTCAATAAATGAATTCCCGTATTCAGAAATTCTTGCATGTGCCAGTTATAATTGTCCAAGAACCTGTGCTCTCTGCCCAGAGTTGTGACTGCAAGATGGTTGACTACATAAATCAATAAAATCAATAAATCAATAAATAATATTTGCAATAGCTAAACACGTGTGTCAGAATGTGGGCTAGATTTAGTTAAATAAATAAGTTAAATAAATTGAGGGGTCTGGCAAAGGGAAGTGGCTACTGTAAGTAGATAGTTAGGCACAGACACTTTTATTGTAAAAGAACGGAGATGCAGGAGCAACTCCCTTACTGGAAGCTACCCCTAACCCAAGGCATCTGCTTTCCTCAATAATTGGTGGGCAATGTTTTGGTCTTTGCATTTTTTTTAACTCAAGTTCTTCTCATCAAGATGAACTATCCCTAAATGCTAATATGAACCTGACTTCTGATAGCTGGTTCCAGGTACTTGGACAAAATTACCTAATAGGAAAGAAGAATGAAGGGCAATGAACTAAGCCTAGTGCTTTGGCACTTTAACCAACAACGGCCTTTTATCCAGACAGTGATAGCACATTTTGCTGTTATGGGAGCTATTGATGTTTGTGGGCAGAGAGATGAATAAGGCAAGAGGTGGCTTGTTGTTTCATCAACTCTTTGTTTCAGAAGGATAAAGGACCCACTCACCAGTCAAAGCTCTATCATTGTCTGCTATTAATCAGAATCTCTGAAGACAGTAAGGACATGAGAATGGCTGAGTGTCTGCTAGTACTATATGAAAAGAGAGTGATTTGCAATTATTTTCTTCAAAATGCCACTATCCGTTAAAAAAACTATTGCATATGTATCTATGATTACACATATGCACACATGAGAGTATATAAACATCTACTTCAAAATGAATTACTCAGCAGGCAATTATTCTTACTGGAAAAGGAGTGCATAAGTACAAGATATATAATTTCCACACACACCACTTTTCTGGAACATAAACTTCCAGTAAATTAGAATTCCCTGCTGAGTAATTCACTTTAAATTAACCATTTAAACTAGAGCTACTTAGGAGTAAACAATTTTTATCTATGTCATTATTAGTCCATATTCTGTGCTCTTTCTTCAATATCTACAGTCCGCTTGGCTGGCAATAGCAGAGGTGGGACATTAGAAGTGAATTGGAGAGGGTTCTACGTGAGTAGAAGGGCCAAAATGCATTGGCTGGCCTTATGACGGAGGTCATCTTGTGATGGATTACTGAATGCTGAGATGCTCTGGCTGGCAGAGAGGAGACTCCTTGCAATACATATGTCTGTGCTTGGTCTGGTCAAATGAAACCTGACTTTTCCAGCCTGCCATTCCAGTGTTAATCAATTCACAATGAATGGGGAGAATCAACACTTCTCCCCTTTCATAATATTTAGTTTGGCTGAAAGGCCCTAAATGTCCTTGTTTTTCTCGAAGATCAGACCAAACCTAAGTAGCTTGTTTTCTTCATCCAGTTGTAGCCATTAGCATGTTCCTTCCTACTGTTGCCATTCTTTCCAGCCCCTCCATTCAGCAGTTTAAGTGAGTGCATCTCAGAAGGCACCCAGTGGGTTGTTCTGTTCTTCATACCATCAGCATATGCACAGCCTGCCTACCCTCATCCCCTATGTTCTCATCCGTATTGCTGGTTCTGTTTTCCTGTATAGGTTGCTGCCTTTTTGATCAGTTTTCCCAGCTTGGCATGGGCTAGGTCTTTGGAAGAGTCGGAAGTTGCTTAGTCCTTTATCTCTTTCCTATTAATTTTCTTCCTCTTTTTTACCCTCCTGAGAAAGCTAAGGAAAGCTCTTCCCATATATCCTGCAGTTCTAGTGGCAGGACGAAAGAGATTTCACTTTTGCAACTTCTATATTTTTTAAAAAGAGGTGTGTGTGTGTGTGTGTGTGTGTGTGAGGAAATGAAAGAAAACTTATGTTAAGCAATTTCAGAGACTTTAATCTCTTCTGGTGGTTTGAAAGCTGAGTTATTCTCCAGGGATATCTGCAGTCCAAAATGCATCTGCTGTGAGTGGGAGAATCATGAACACCGCTGTCAATTCAAGTTTCCCTTCCAGAACTCAACAAGTGTAAGGAAGTTATATACTGTCTTTCCAAGCACTGTGGTTGGAACATAAAATTATCTTTCCAATGCTAGAAATATGTGTTTTAGCTTTAAATTGGGGACTGAAAATCCATATGCAAAGTATAAATTTTGGCTTCCATCCAGGGAATGGAAGATCTGGATTACCTTAAAACATTAAGAGCATGAAAAAAAAAAGAATCAAAATGTTATTTCCTAGAATACAGAAATGTTATTTCCTAGAGTAGTGTACCACAATCCTCAAATAATATTAATGGTAATAGTAAGAGGAAATCTATTTGATACCTATTGTATTTTGACAGTCCAAATAATTAAAGGTGTACAGTAATATATCTTGAGGGGCCCAAGATGGGAAATTTCCACTAAGGAGAATTGTCCAAAATTTGACACTAGCCAATAAATATGTAAAATGATATATATTAAGATCAAAAACCCCAAATCTCCCTTCTAATAGACAGTTGCATCTTAAAAAAAAATCTGACAGAAGCCTCCTGTGTTTAACTAATGTATAATTTCCCCAAATGATGAAAAATTATTCTCCACAGTTCATTAGAGTTCCCAATATCCCATTTGTGTATGCATTGTTTTCAACCAACCTTCTTTCATTCCACCTTCCACCGCTCAGAAGGGATTTTATAATGCAACCTAACATAATGCCCCAATCTGCAACTCTTTGGAAGGGCTTCTACATACATCTTAGCTAATACATCATTGTGGTCATGAACCTGCTGTGTCTAGAGAAATGTATTTGTACTTTTATAAAAGATTTCCCTTCATCACAGGGTGGGGCTACCATATCTGGGCTGCAAAAATCTGGACAGGTGTAGAGTTTTCTATATCTCCTTGCTACCATCTAGTAGTCATCCTGATATTTTTAGATATGATACTTCTACCATAATTCTCATAGAACAGCCTCTCCAAAGGAATTTTATTTTTCAAACCACCAGCAAAATAAAGTCAAATTAATGTAGACAGATACATGGCTCTTGGGGCAGATGGGATTGTTATGTTGCTAAATGTTATCAACTAATTTTCCTTTTGTAAAGGGAAGAATGAAGGTTGCTGTGTAGTTTTTAATTCCCAACCTGATATAATGAAGGGCAGGATCTGTGATTTGGTGCAAAAGACAGTCAATTTATAACCAGGAGGTAACCAGGACAAACAATCGGTTAATGTTCTGAATAAGATCTAGACCCACAAAATGTCCTCATGATATTATACAGTTATGAATATCACCATAGTTCTGAAACAGATAAAGACAAGTCAAAGCATTCCAAATTAATTTAAACGTTGATTGTAAAGGTTTGGGAAATTGCTGGACTGAAGTCTAGAAAGACCCACTAATTTTTTGCCTTTTTTTAATGCTCAGGCCAGGTCCTCAGCAGTTCCCTTCCAGAGGAGGATATTTCACTTAACAAGATTACCAACAATAGCAACCCCTTCCAACATTTTGCTCCCTAAATATGCTGGGAGTTGTAGTCCCTACACTTCTGGAAGACATCAGATTGGAGAAGGTTGCCCAATAGCAAAACTAGTAGACCTCTGCAGACCTTGAAGAGGATGCTTTGCTTCAGTGTAGGTTTGAGCAAAGCACCCTGTTTGTGAGAAGGCAATCCTCCTCCCCGCCATGCAGTCTTCTGGCCATGATCAAAGCAAAAGGTGAAAAATTACCATTAGAATGGGCCAAATACATAGATTAAAATGCAGCAAGAGACACCAAGCTAATAGAATTCCTTCCTAGCTGAGGTTTAACAGGAGATCTCTTTGATCAAATAAAGAGGAATCCTTTCCCCTAGGAAATTACCATTTCAATCAACAACTTCTAAACAAATAGAAAACCATAGCTCGGAATGCCGGCTAAGTGCATTTTCTTGGAATTCCTGAAGGGTGCGCTTTGGTGCGCTTTCGAGGAACAGTAGCAAGGTTTGTCTATGTAAAGGGCTTAGAGAAAAAGATTCACTGCAGCTGTCTATGTATGTTTGCTCTCAGAAATAAACTTCATCCCTGTTTCAGGCAACTGCCTGCGCATTTTTATTCCCCGCTTGGAAACGAACTTGGTAAGACTTCTTTCCAACATGTTGAAGCTGCTTCATGAAACAAAGTAGCCCCCCTCATATCTAGAAGTGACTTGGGACTATTGTTTCAGTATTTTCTGTAGTCTCTTTTGACACTTGCAATTGCCAGAAGGCTTTTGCAAATTTCAAAGGATCCTGTGCAGTGATAAGCACTTCAGCCAGGCAAGCTATACCACCATTTTACCTGGGTGAGACGTTGTATCTGTAGGACAGCAAATTGGGGAGGCAGAATCAAATTAAATATTTAGTATAAATTAATCATTATATACAGTGTCTGTTATTAGAATTTCTTGTTCACACAAACAATACTTTCTTGAAGAAAGCAGTCTGGTGACCCCCATACATTTCCAGAGTAACTTCATGAAGATTTAATTGTCTTTTCAACAGGGATGTTAGACTATTATCTGCTTCAACCATCAGCTGTGAATGTCTTTATATAATACATCAGCTTTAGTTGTACAGTGTTTCAAATAGTTGAAATGTTCTTTCAAAAATAAGCAGGGGAGCTGGCTGGCATGCTGAGATGTAATCCATTTGGTCCTGGATTTTTTTTCTCCTTTTCTTTTTTAGTTCGTATTTTTACTTTGTTTGGGGTTGACTCTTTTGTAATCCCATATCTATTTTGACCCACATTTGTCTTCTATCTCCCATGTGCATTTTCGTACAGCTTAGACCAGTGTTTCTCGACCTTGACAACTTTAAGATGTGGACTTCAATTCCCAGAATTCCCCAGCCAGCATTTCAAAGGATCCTGTGAGGTGATGAGAAGCACTTCAGCCAGGCAAACTGTACCACCTCTTTACCTGGGCGGGCCTGAAGCACCTTGTTGAAGTAAATCAAAGCAGCTTTGCACAGGCCTCAACTATTCCCCACACTGGCTGGGGAATTCTGGGAATTAAAGTCCACACAACTTAAAGTTGCCAAGGTTAAGAAACACTGGCTTTTTGAAAGAAGAGATGCAAAATAGGAATTAAGTGGTTCAGCCTTCTCCCAGCCTGTCTTGTCATTTTCTCCAACCAGCAGAATAACTGCTTCCTTGATTTTCTTCTTGTTTTGCATATACTCAAAGAGCACTTTTTCTGTTATTGTTTGCATTCATTGCAGGCCTCAGCTCATTCTGAGCCTCAGCCTTGCTGACCCCATTTTCACAGACTTACTGATCTGAGCTATTCCCTGATATTCTGCTTTTGTTATATGCCCTTCTTTCCATTTTTTAAACTTGTCTTTTTTGATTCTCAGATGATCAGAGGGCTCTTTATGCGATCATTCTAGTTTCATGAGATGTCCCCATTTTTCTTTCTTTTTTGGTTTTGTTTGTGTCTGGGCCTTTTATTACCTCATTTTTCAGAATTTCCCAGCCCTTCTGAACTGTTTTTCTCTTTGGGATTTCCATCCATGGTATCCTCCCTACTTCCCCCCCCTTAGCTCACTGAAGTTCTCTTGAAATCTATGATACTAATCTGACTACCTTCAGGAAGAGCCCCTTTTTAATAAGGTTTCCAGGAACAGCTATGGGTAAAAGGAGAGAGACCAGGGTGGGGGGTGGGGAATTAAGCTTGGGGCTGCATCTTCCATGCACGCTCAGAATGTTATCCAGTAATGAGTCAGGCAGCTGGGCTGGGAGGGGATATTAGTCTCCTGATGTTTCCAGTTGGCTTGCTGCACTGGGACCTCAGTTGATCAAATTTCCTTCTAACCTGCTGACATGTGCATACCAATTTCAGAGAGCCTGGAGGAAAGACATGCTGCCTTCGGATGCTGTTTCTGGAACTACTGGCTTTGAGCTTATGCAGTTGGACCCCCCCCCCCTTGAAAAATATAAATGGCTTTGTCTGAATGTTGGTAACAATCAATTTTTGACCCTTGATGTGAATTAAAGGATGTATAATAATAATAGGGACTAATGCCGAATATTCCTATACATTTCTGTGCCTGAAAAGAGCTTTAAGTTTGCCTACAGAATGTGATTTCAAAGTATTTCATCAGGTTAGACTTTGGGTGTCCCAACTATATGATTATTAATTTAGCTCTTGGTTTAACATGACAAGATATTTTGTATGGACAAATAGCAAATGCAAAGGGATTGGGGCTTCAAGTTTCTAGATTTTGAAACATGAAAAAGTTCTGTATGTTAACATAGACCTTGGATTTGAATATGCCTTCATAAAGCATGCTAGAAAACGGAAATCTCAGTTACTCAGAAGCTTCATGTATAATCTGCCAAAGGCATGATGAATTTTGTTACTGGCGAATAGAAGAAATGTGTTGAGAACAGCTTTGCATCAATTTAGGTATGCAGATACATATATATAGATATATGTTTATAAATTATGCATGAATTTTAAATAGAACTTTAGTACACCTCACAATATTGGGGAAGACTTTATAATCAAGTAACCCATGTGTCTGTTCTATGTATTATGAAACTGAAGATTCTTGCTCTTTTCTTACTGCTGTCCCCCCTTTTTAAAAATGAACAGTTTGGAGAGTTCTTCAACTAGAAGACATTTAAAATGGGGAACTGTCCTTTTGTCAACTCTTCAAATACAGGACTGTTCTCTATTCTCTTAAATAGGACAGATGACTTATGATGCTCTTAAAATTTTTTAAACATTTTCATATAGGGATATACTTTCAAATGTGAGAAGCAATTTTCCACTAAGCTATAAAGAATAAATTAGGGATCTGCATAAAACAATGAATCTAAACTTTGGTATTCATTTTAATTCTGAAAGAAAACTGGGAGATGAAAGGTGAGAATATACAGGTGAAACTTGAAAAATTAGAATATCGTGCAAATGTTCATTTATGTCAGTATGGCAACTCAAAAGGTGAAACCAATATATGAGATAGATGCATTACATGCAAAGCGAGATATGTCAAGCCTTACTTTGGTATAATTGTGATGATTATGGCGTACAGCTTATGAAAACCCCAAATCCACAATCTCAGAAAATTAGAATAGTGTGAAAAGGTTCAATATTCTAGGCTCAAAGTGTCCCACTCTAATCAGCTAATGAATCCATAACACCTGCAAAGGGTTCCTGAGCCTTTAAATGGTCTCTCAGGCTGGTTCAGTAGGAAGCACAAGCATGGGAAAGACTGCTGACCTGACAGTTGTGCAGAAAACCATCATTGACACCCTCCATAAGGAGGGAAAGCCCCAAAAGGTAATTGCAAAAGAAGGTGGATGTTCCCAAAGTGCTGTATCAACGCACATCAATAGAAGGTTATGTGGAAGGGAAAAGTGTGGTAGAAAAAGGTGCACAAGCAGCAGGGATGACCGCAGCCTGGAGAGGATTGTCAGGAAAAGGCCATTCCAAAGTGTTGGGGACTTTCACAAGGAGTGGACTGAGGCTGGAGTTAGTGCATCAAGAGCCACCACACACAGACGGGTCCTGGACATGGGCTTCAAATGTCGTATTCCTCTTGTAAGCCGCTCCTGAACAACAAACAACGTCAGAAGCGTCTTACCTGGGCTACAGAAAAAAAGAACTGGTCTGTTGCCCAGTGGTCCAAAGTCCTCTTTTCTGATGAGAGCAACTTTTGCATCTCATTTGGGAACCAAGGACCCAGAGTCTGGAGGACGAATGGAGAGGCACACAATGCACGATGCTTAAAGTAAGTCCAGTGTGAAGTTTCCACAGTCTGTGTTGATTTGGGGAGCCATGTCATCTGCTGGTGTTGGTCTACTGTGCTTCATTAAGTCCAGGGTCAACGCAGCCGTCTATCAGGAGATTTTGGAGCACTTCATGCTTCCTTCCGCAGACGAGCTTTATGGGGATGCTGACTTCATTTTCCAGCAGGACTTGGCACCTGCCCACACTGCCAAAAGTACCAAAACCTGGTTCAATGACCATGGGATTACTGTGCTTGATTGGCCAGCAAACTCACCTGACCTGAACCCCATAGAGAATCTATGGGGCATTGCCAAGAGAAAGATGAGGGACATGAGACCGAACAATGCAGCGGAGCTGAAGGCCGCTATTGAAGCATCCTGGTCTTCCATAACACCTCAGCAGTGCCACAGGCTGATAGCATCCATGCCACGCCGCATTGAGGCAGTCATTGCTGCAAAAGGGGCCCAAACCAAGTACTGAGTACATATGCATGCTTATACTTTGCAGAGGTCCGATATTGTTCTATTTCCAATCCTTGTGTTATTGATGTCATGTAATATTCTAATTTTCTGAGATTGTGAATTTGGGGTTTTCATAAGCTGTACGCCATAATCATCACAATTATACCAAAGTAAGGCTTGACATATCTCGCTTTGCATGTAATGCGTCTATCTCATATATTGGTTTCACCTTTTGAGTTGCCATACTGACATAAATGAACATTTGCACGATATTCTAATTTTTCGAGTTTCACCTGTATATCTTGTGCATCTCTCCCTCTCTTCTTCTGTCTAACAGAGGTGCGATTTCTGCACAATTGCAAATACTTTATAATCACACAGTATTGAACGCAAAGAAAAGGCATAGCTTGAAGGTGAGGAATAGATTATCAGGGTGCCAAAATAGCTCTCCACGAAGGAAAGGAGACAAGCAGCTGTGTCTCCCCGAAAGGTGTCCTCCCTCACAATTTGGCATCAAGGCCATTCCTTTAGATCAGCCAATCAGTTCTTTCAGTGCTCTGTAGGCAAAGATAATTATCCTCCCTATGGCTTTTAAATGTATTTGAATGAATTTTATATTTAGCAAATGGTCGTGTTTTATTTGTGCATGTTATCTTCTGTATGTTAACTAGCAAACTGACAGCTACTTTGTAAATATCAGTGACTCAAGATTTTAAAGATGTGAGGTGTCATAACTTCTGGTTTTTGTACCCGTAAACATTCTTACTGGCCATTCCTCATTTTTGATTCTGGAGCATTTTGTTGGATATATCGGTGGTCTGACATTCTCTTGGCCTTGTTCACCAATTTCCTAGGGACCTCTCAGCTCCAAGGCATGTAAGTGGTTGAATCTGCTTGTCAAGTTACTCCTCATTTACTTCAAGGTTGTAACTCTTTCTAAAGAGCAGAGAAGGAGTGGGCGCCTCTCCACTCAGTGTGTGAGGAGGTCTGTGTCCACCCGTCTGCTTTAGATGATATTTCTTGACTGCATATTGGTTGCAGCTATCTCCAGTGACCGCAGCGGCCTGCTTGTCTCGGAAGCAGTTGGGGGGCCTTCTCTTTTATGCAACCTTTGCCAAGATTGTCACATGATCCTGAGCAGAATAATTTGGTGGCCATATAATTTTTTGGGGAATACCAAACTGCCTATTTGGTTTACACTGTTTCCTTTCATGCACACATTTCCTCTTTCTTGAGATCTCAGTTCTGACACTCCTGGGGTTGCCATAACAACAGGCGTTAAGAGCTTGTTGACATTGCCCTGTTGTGCTAATTGCACAATTTCCTGCTGCTGTTACGAGCCAGTTTTTCCTTTGAAAAAGCTGAAATTGTTTTTGGCTGGTCCATTTGTTATCTCCTGGTCTCCTTGGGCTTGGTGAGGGGTTGAAAGGAGAGAGCAAATCAATCAGAAAAGCTCCAGGGAAAGGTGGTTTAGCCTTGCTGTTGAATGGAGATCTAGCTGATATATGGCAAGCAAGTCACAATGGGGCAGCCAGCATCATTACACCTGCATTGCCATCATATGATTTAGGAAAATGGGGGGTTTGCTTTATATTCAGTAAACAAGGAATTCCAATTATGGTCCTGAAGATCCAAGTGAGAAAGTCAAATCAAGGACTGATAGCATGCCCTATCAAAATAATTTGTGATGTAAAAAGGTTTTGGTTTACTCCCGTTGTGTATTTTAATTTTTGTGTTACATTTATTTACTGAATTCTTATCTTGCCTTTCTTCCATTGTGGAGCTTGAAATAGCATGCCAGGCTCTGACCAGAATCAAAACAGCTTAGTTTCAGCAAGGAGGCTCCATCATGTGCTTTCAAATCATGGTCATTTAAAAGAAAAATCATCAACAACAATCCACAGATCACTGATTATTGGAGCATATTTTAATGCAATGAGTATGGGAAATAAACAAGATTAACTTGCACTCTCAATATAGGAAAACAAATATGACTTAATAGGTATAAATGAGAGCTGGTAGAATTATTCTCATGCTTGGAATACAGTGGTTGAATGCTAAGCTATTTGAATGCATATCATATCTTCAGGTGATACAAAATTGGATGGGATAGCTAATAATATAATCATTCTAAATGATCTTGATGGGTTACAGAAATGGGCTGAAAATAACAGAATAAAATTGAGCAATGTCATGTGCAAGGTTTGCCAGTTAAGGAAAAAAAAATCAAATGCATAAATGTTATGATGGGAGATATGTGACTTAGCAATACTATGTGCAGTGAGATCTGCAGGGGGTTCAAAGTCTGCAAGATGACAGGTGCATTTTTGCAATGTAAGCCTCACATCTTTATATGTGTGTGGACATTGCATCCACATACAAAAGGGGCAGGCTTGGATGACAACACTGTAGTCACCATCTTGCAGATTTTGACCCTGTCCTGAAGATGCCCATAACTATAAGGAAAGGGATCTTGGACATAGAGGTGTACACAGGTTAAAGCAGTGTGATGAAGTGCAATGTCAGGCTGCATCAAAAGAAATCTTACAGGAAGTAATTGTTCTGCTCTATTCTACATGGTGATTTCTCATCCGGACTACCTGGTCCAGTTCTGGGTACCACAATTTTAAATAATAAATTAGAAACTGGAACAGGTGCAGAGAAGGGCAAAGAGGATGATAAAGGGACTGGAAACCAAGTCTTGCAAAAAGAAGCTGAGGGAACTGGGTATTACTAGCCTTGAGAAAAGACAACTGATGGAAAATATGATAGGGCTTTCCAGGAACCTAAAGGAATGTCCCGCAGAAGAGTATCAAGATCAGTTCTCTTTTGTCTCAAAATACTGAATATAATGTATGTTCTTTATAAAATGGTTGGAGACATTCAGTTAAGCAGCAATTATTTTGCTTATTTATGTAGTCTTTATTAAGTAGTTTGCTTAATTTAAATGTTAGTCTCTCTAGGACTATCATAAATCCAGTTTGTTTTTATAATAGCTTTCTGAATGCAGCTGAATCATCAAGACAAACCCATGCAGGATTTCCATGCAAGCTTCTCCATCAATTGTTGGAATGTAGCTGGATTTTTAGTGACTTCATGAGGAAGCTAGACTGATTTTAAATAGAGGACAAATGAATGTATGAGTTATTTTGTCTGCTTCTTCCACAGGGATATGAAAGTGTCTGCTCCCCAGATTTAATACTAAGAATCACTAACTTCCAGTCAAACTGTCCAGTGCATCATATATGGATGTAAAGTGTATTGATCAAGAATAGTTTATTTACTGGATTGATATTTCAGTATTCCTTCAGGAGCTCAAAGGGGAATACATAATATTCCCTCCTCCCATTTTTCCCTGCAACATCAACCCTATGTGGTAGATTGTGTAAAGATTAACTGCCCCAAGTCACCCAGGGAGTTCCTGTGGCTGAAGGTGGACTTGAAACTGGGTATCCCCAGTCCCAGTCTAACACCTTAACTATAATACCACTTTGGCTTTTATAGTTCTGCTATTCAGTATCCTATAATCAGCACACATTCTCACAGTACTCTTCTTGCACACAACCACACTAGGGGATAAGGATGGGCTCCTTGATTCTTTGATAATTCCTCTAAGGAGCAATTCTTGTAGATGTTTGCTACTATCATTAGTGCAAGCAGATGCTAATTATATGAATCTCTTTAAAGGGTCACAAGTCATGTAATCCAATCAAGGGTTCTCACACAACCAATATAACCCATTTATGTGATTCTCTTACAAGACTTTCCCTTCTGAAAGAAGAAGGCAGAATATTTTTTTTTAAGAAATCTTCATCCTTTCTGGAAATAGCTCAAGATACACAACCTTGTTCATATCTTACAGTTTTCTAAGGAAAATAATCACTTTCAGTTTTAATATCTGTAGGTATGAATTTCTTTTTTTAATAATATTTTTATTAGAGCTTTACATAGTTAAAAGCTAGTACAAAATTAGAAAAGATATACAAACAAAAAAGAAGAAAGAGAACAAGAGAAAGAAAAAGAAATATAAAAAGTGACTTCTCCCTCCCTCCAAACAAGTATAAGCATTTACTACTTAACACCTTCTCTAATATTACAGAAATAATAATAAAAAAACCTCTTCTTCCCATTTGTCATCACTAAACAATAACCAAGTTATAAAAAGATTCATCAATCAGTCTTACTCAGCAAAAGCATTAAGAGTACCAGGAGTAATAACCTATATGTTTTAAACTTAGACAAATAAATCTATTTTGCATTTTGACTTATAACTTTCTCTAATAAATAAAAAATAAAAGAAAAAGATAGTAAAATATATATGTTACTATTATTGATACTCTTTATACTTATGGGGATAAATCTTTTACGTAGGACTTCTGTGGGAGTAAGGGTGAATTGAAGACAGCTTTGTTTTCGCAGAGCCAACGACCACAGTGGTTAAGAGGAGCTGGCAAAAAGTCTGGCTCTTCAGAACCATCTCTGGTTAAAGGAGATGACTGGATCACCCACAAGTACTCCTTACAAAGGTTCTCTGTGAAGAGATCACAATTTAGTGATCTCCAGCGGGTTGAGCACTCTGGGAGTCATAGGAAACATTGAGCCCAAGCTGCGGTTTGGAGCCTCTAAAGAGACAGTAGATTTGCTTTCACTTCCTCTTTTTATTAACATTGGAAATTACTTATTAGTGATTTACTTGAAAATTAAAAACCTTCTAAAAGGCAAGTTGCTGTACACTGGGAGAATTTCCTTCTATCCTGGGAGAAAGAAGGTTTAAATATGTTTAAAGATTAAAAAGAAACATTTTAACTTTTGGAAAATAGTGAAAGGAAGTTAAGAATGTTGGCTGTGGACAGTTAAGGGGCCAGATGGATTTGAAAGAATAGTTTTTTTTTATGATGGACTGTTTTAAATTTATGAATATATATTTATAAATTTATATATTTAAATATATAAAAATACAGCAGATGATTTTGGAATTAACTCTAAGAAAATGTATTGTGGGAAAGTTTTGGCTCTGAAAATAAACAAGAGATCAGACTGGGCTTTGAAGGTTAACTGGAGGGAACCTGATAGCAATTAAAGGAAAAGATACTTCCTAACATAATGGAGGAGCATTGTTTTACTATAGAAGAATTTAAATCTGTTTGGGAACAATGTGTTCAGGACTTATTTTTAAAATTGGATCTAACAGAGGTTATAGAAGAAAAGATTCTACTGGATAAAATAGAAGCTGAAGATGATTTGAATAGGGATTTTAAAACTGTTTATCTCTATGTGTCTGTTAATTGTCTGAATGCCAAGCTTCCAAGAATTCCCTTGCATTTTTGGACAGCATCTACACATTATTCAAAAGAGACAAAAGACCAGAACAGCTCCTCACTAGCAATTATCACCAAGATAAGCAGAGGTTACCACAGGGCACATGAGCAGCAAGCAGCAAACAATACCCTAATCAAGGAATTACCAGAGGAGCAAAACAAAACCCCCACCCCCACCAACACTGGCAGGGCGTGCAAGAGTATATAAACAGAGAGCAAACCCCAGCCCATTCCAGCACTGAAGATGTTACCTAGCAGGGTAATGAAATGTTCGCAGGAAAAGAACCGAGCTCAGAGAACCCCGAGGACTCCACAGTTCAACCCTGAGCTACATCTATTTGCCGCCAAGGGCAGAGTTTGCATCATGATATTACAATGTACATTTCATACTTTGTTCCCCCCAGCAGATGCCATGTTCACTAAAGACAATTTAAATACATCAATGGATTAAATCAGTTGTGTTTACTTTACAAAAGAAATGAATGTACAAATGTCCAAACAGTAAAAAACTAAATAGACACAGTATCATTTTCTTTTGTAAAGGGAAATAGTGGTATAACATCTGAGGGAACTTGGTTTTAAAGTTCAAGTTTCTTCTGTATTGGGGCTCATTCTGTACTCAGTGTGATGGCCTTTAAAAGTCACTTGCTCCTTCCTTTTTCTCTCTGTCCTGTGGGAATTTTATTTAGACCTTTTAATTCTTTTCCTTCCCTTTGTTCCTTTTCACACTCTTTTTTATAATCCCTCCTCAAATGATGGTTGGTCTTCAGCTGCCGTGAGAATTCTCTTCTTACCTGCTGTTCTCATCAACTTTCTCAGTATTTTAATATTTTGTTTCTTGATCTTTTCTTCTTTTTTCCCAGCTTAGCCAACTTAGTTACACATACAGTTATTGAATATAAAAACCCCTACAGTCCTTTGTCTGCTCCTCCTACTACAATATCTCACCTTTTAATTCATTCCTCCTTCTGTTCTTTCTGGAAGTTTCCATTTCGTATAAGGTTTTTTCTCCTCCTCCTATTCATTATTAGGATCACATTTCACTACAATAGAATAATGACTTTAAGTTGCAGGAAGGCAAATGATCATTGATCATTTGGGGAAAAAACTTTCTAACGATAAGAGCAGTTTAACAGTGGAACCAATTATGGAGAGATGTGAGAGCTCCCTTTTGCTGGATGCTCTTCATGCAGAACCTGGATTGCCATCTGTTGAGAGGATTTAATTTGGATTCCTGTACAAAGCAGAGGGTAAAGTTTGATGCCACAAATGGCCCCTTCCAGCTTTGATTCTATGAACCCTGATTAAATAAACAGAGGAACGACAGGGCCAGATTACACATGGCACTAAGAAAATAACAATGACCAATGATTATAACCAAGCAATGGCTTGTTATAAGCCTGCAATGAAGATAAGTGGGGAACCAGTACTGTAGTGCAATCTAAAAAAGATGTTTCATGTTGCTATTCTTGTCTTTGACCACCACTATTCATTTTAGTTCAGAAGTTCATTTTAGGGACTTAAAGAAAATGAGGAGAGGGAGACAATTACCTAGATTGGATCAACTATCTTAACATCCTTTTATGTTTGAGACTAGCTGGATTCAGAAAATGGAGGTTCAACAACATGGAGAAAAATTATGCCAAGATTGCAACTCTGTGTTGACAGCAGCAAAGGAAACAAGAAAAGATTGGTGACTCTCTTGCTCCAGGCAGATAGCTAGAAGCCTTAGTTAATTAGCATCTGGCTCAAATCCATCAGCAATGCTCATACTTCAGAAGCTTATGAGAAAATCTCCAGCTTTCAACTCACCTGGAGGAGTTTCCTCTCTGGGCACTTCTGTGCCTAATTTGTCCCTTCTAAGACACAAAAAATTTTACTCAGCATTCTGGATATAATTATTGTTTTTTCTTTCAGGGCATATCTGCACTGCCCAGTTGCCCTGTCACTAGAATGGGTCAGCAACCATTCTGATAGGGCAGAAACAGACGTTCTCACTCTTTACTCACCTCCTCCCACTGTAAATGTAACTTTCAGGCATGTTTTCATGCCATGGCTTTAAAGTACTCTTTCCCCTCTTATATTAGCATAAGTGCTGCTGTCCATTTTGGCTGGTGCACTTTACTTCATTACAGGCTAACATTAGATGGTCATTTGTTACTACACAGAGGCAGAAATGGCTCTTTAAATTAGTCAGTAGTTACTATGATCTCTAATGAATTCTAGACTTATGTAGAATTATGAGTAATCCTACTATAGCACAAAGGTTATAACACTTGCCTTGTAAGTAGAAGGTGCTGGTTCAAAACCCAGCTGATTTTTACTTTTTTTTTCTTTTCTTGAGTTTTCTACTTTTCTGTCAGGATTAGCCCAGGAAACTCCAGGAGACGGTACAGATTCAATTCAGCAGGGTTTATTGGCTTCAGTCCCGTTACAGAATCTTCTCAGAGTGAAAGCAATTCCCAGAGTCACCCACAAACATCCTGCATTCCTCAGGGAGCAGCCAGTCTCATCCTCTTATCTCTACCTCTCTGTTCTGGTGATAAGAGAGAGCGCTTAACTCTTTCCGCTCTAGCTCTCACATTTTCTGTAGTCCCACCCCCCCCAAGTCCAGTAGTGCACCATTTCATTATTTTTCCAGGCACAAATGCTGATGCACCAATGCCCTGCTATAATTATTTTTTTAAAAAGCCCAGGTAAAATAAAGTGGCTTGGAAAAAGAAAAAATAGTAATAATATTAATTTAAAAAATCATTTCTGTCAGGTTTTGAACCAGCAAGTTTCTGTTTTAATGTAGGTATTATAGCTACTGTACTATTGAAAAAGTACCTCTAGAAAATATTAGAGACCAACAGGGCAATAAGAAAGGAATTTTTAAGCTGGTTGCTAGGCCTACATGTAGGGACATTTTGATGCTTTAACTTTGTATAAATGGATTCAGTTTAACATTGTACCTGTCTATCTGTCCATCCATCCATCCATCCATCCAACCATCCACCCACACATATACTTATAACCTCGAGTGGAACCTCGAGTTACGAATTTAATCCGTTCCGTGACTGTGATCGCAACTCGAATTGGTCGCAATGTGAAGCACGTTTTCCCATAGGGTTCAATGTAAATACGGTTAATCCGTTCCGCCCTCCGAATTTGGTCACGCCGCGAGGCAAATTTCCCCATAAGGTTCAATGTAAATACGGCTAATCCGCCCTCCGAATTTGGTCGCGCCGCGAGGCACATTTCCCCATAAGGTTCAATGTGTCAGCCCGCTTGCACGGCTAGGAAATTCCCCAGGCGTGCTTTAGTCAGTTTCACCGCTCGAGCCCTAGCACAGAAAGAGGAAGTGCTAATGAAATCTGAGCGCGCAGAGGGGGGAGGCTTTTGTCGTGCGCGCACACAGCCGGGAGCGGGAGCTTCCCCCCCCCCAAATCTTTCCTTTGTCCATAGCCCTTGGCGTGGTGCGCGCGGCAAAAGCCCAGTGAAATCAATCAGCACGCGGCCCCCCCCCACTGATTACTCTTAATTCCGCTCTTTCCTTTGACAAAAGCGCAGTGAAAGCAATCAAATCAGCGCGGGGGTGGGGGAAAGGCCTTTGTTGCGCGCGCACAGCCGGAGCGGGAGCTTCCCCCCCCCCACTGATTCGTCTTAATTCCGCTCTTTCCTTTGTCCATAGCCCTTGGCGTAGTCATTGCTTTCCTTGGGCTTTTGTCCTGCACACAGCTGGGAGTGGGAGCTTTCCCGCGCACACGCACGGATTGCTCTTCAATTCCCAGCTCTTTTCTTTGTCCATAGCCCTTGGCATAGTCATTGCTTTCCTTGGGCTTTTGTCCTCGCGCTCAGATTTCATTAGCACTTCCTCTTTCTGAGCTAGGGCTGATTTGATTGCTTTCACTGCGCTTTTGTCAAAGGAAAGAGCGGAATTAAGAGGAATCAGTGGGGGGGGGAAGCTCCCGCTCCTGGCTGTGCGCGCTACAAAAGCCTTTCCCCCTGCGCGCTGATTGATTTCACTGCGCTTTTGCCGCGCGCACCACGCCAAGGGCTATGGACAAAGGAAAGATTTGAGGAAGGGGGGGGAAGCTCCCGCTCTCGGCTGTACGCATGACAAAAGCCTTCCCCCCCCCCCGCACGCTCAGATTTCATTAGCACTTCCTCTTTCTGCGCTAGGGCTCGAGCAGTGAAATTGACTAAAGCACGCCTGGGGAATTTCCTAGCCGTGCAAGCCGGCTGACACATTGAACCTTATGGGGAAATTTGCCTTGTGGAGCAAGCTTCCTTGCTACCGTGATCTCGCCCACAGGAAGCCGCGACCACGTGGCAGCAGGGCAAATGGTCGCGGATCCGGTTGGTATCGCGAGGCGGAGGTCGCACGGCGAGGCAAATTTTTGTGGCCGGAGCTGGTCGTATTGCAAAATTTTCGTAAGGAGGGGCGTTCGTAACTCGAGGTTCCAGTTCCATATACTGTATGTATCCAGTGAGATCCCAAATGAAAGGCACTGGCAATTGCTTTCTTGGAACAGAAAGGTGGGAGGGCACAGAGACAGAGAGAGAGATCTCACTGGATACATATATATTTTTATACGTGTATGTATGGGTGGATGGTTGGTTGGTTGGTTGGATGGACAGATAGTCCAATTGGAGCATGTGGTAGCCTGCTTTCTGGACTGAATATCTTGCAAAGTGTTGCCAAAGTGTCACAGCTTGGGCAAGATTTTGTTAATCTGGTTTAAAGTCAGCCTAGCATGAGCACAAGACAGAAGTAGTTTAAGGTGCAGTGCAGATACACTCTCAGACACTTTCCTTGCCTTGGCCAAGAGACTGAAAGTATTGTGAAGTAGCAGAGACTAAGGAGACAGACAGACAGACAGACAGACACATGTACGTACGTTTTGGCATCAGGTTTTGGCAACTTATACTCTCAGTGGTTTGTTGTGAAATAATTATGGGGATTGCTCTTGAGTAGAAGAAGAACGTTGGTACCTATTTTATCTTGTGGTTTGTGAGTTGAATAGAAATCTTAACTTATCATTAGTGCATGTTATGAACAAGTTAAAAAGATCTTCATGGGCTGAAAATTTGCTAAGTACTAAGAAGATTTCCCCTTCATGGATCACTGCCTTGTCGTGGCGAAGGGGCTTGTGTAACTCAGTGAAGCCATGAGCTATACCGTGCAGGGCCACCCAAGACGGACAGGTCATGACAGAGAGTTCTGACAAAATGTGGTCCACTGGAGAAGGAAATGGCAACCCACTCCAGTATCCTTGCCAAGAAAACCCCATCGACAATGTTAAAAGGCTAAAAGATATGACGCCGGAAGATGAGCCCCTCAGGTCGGAAGGTGTCCAATATGCTACTGGGGAAGAGCGGAGGGCAATTCCAAGTAGCTCCAGAAAGAGTGAAGCGGCTGGGCCAAAGCCGAAGGACGTTCAGCTGTGGAGTATCTGGAAGCGAAAAGAAGGTCCGATGCTGTAAAGAACAATATTGTATAGGTACATGGAATGTAAGATCCATGAACCAAGGCAAGCTGGATGTGGTCAAACATGAGATGACAAGATTGAACGTCGACATCTTGGGAATCAGTGAATTGAAATGGACGGGAATGGGTGAATTTAATTCAGGTGACCATTATATCTACTAATGTGGGCAAGAAACCCTTAGAAGAAATGGAGTTGCACTCATAGTCAATAAGAGAGTGGGAAAGGCAGTAATGGGGTGCAACCTCAAAAACGACAGAATGATCTCAGTGCGTATCCAAGGAAAACCATTCAACATCATGGTAATCCAAGTCTATGCCCCAACCACTGATGCAGAAGAAGCTGAAGTTGACCGGTTCTATGAAGACCTACAACACCTTCTAGAACTAGCACCAAAAAAAGATGTCCTTTTCATCATAGGGGATTGGAATGCTAAAGTAGGAAGTCAAGGAGTAATCGGAATAACAGGCAAGTTTGGCCTTGGAGTACAAAATGAAGCAGGGCAAAGGCTAATAGAGTTCTGTCAAGAGAACAAGCTAGTCATAGCAAACACTCTTTTCCAACAACACAAGAGACGACTCTACACATGGACATCACCAGATGGTCAATACCGAAACCAGATTGATTACATATTTTGCAGCCAAAGATGGAGAAGCTCTATACAGACGGCAAAAACAAGACCAGGAGCTGACTGTGGCTCAGATCATGAGCTTCTTACTGCAAAATTTAGGCTTAAATTGAAGAATGTAGGGAAAACCACTAGACCACTCAGGTATGACTTAGATCATATTCCATGTGAGTACACAGTGAAGGTGATGAATAGATTTAGAGGATTAGATTTGGTAGACAGAGTGCCTGAAGAACTATGGACGGAGGTCTGTAACATTGTACAAGAGGCAGCAACTAAAACCATCCCAAAGAAAAAGAAATGCAAGAAAGCAAAATGGCTGTCTGATGAGGCTTTACAAATAGCTGTGGAAAGAAGGAATGCGAAAAGCAAGGGTGAAAGGGAAAGATATAAGCAACTGAATGCAGATTTCCAGAGAATAGCAAGGAGAGATAAGAAGGCCTTCTTAAATGAACAATGCAAAGAAATTGAAGAAAACAACAGAATGGGGAAGACTAGAGATCTCTTCAAGAAAATTGGAGATATCAAAGGAACGTTTAGTGCAAAGATGGGCATGATAAAGGACAAAAAAGGCAGGGACCTAACAGAAGCAGAAGAGATTAAGAAGAGGTGGCAAGAATACACAGAAGAACTCTACAAGAAAGATCTTAATGTCCCTGATGTCCATGCTGGTGTGGTCACTGAGCCTGAGCCAGACATCCTAGAGAGTGAAGTCAAGTGGGCCTTAGGAAGCATTGCTAACAACAAAGCTAGTGGAGATGACAGTATTCCAGCTGAGTTATTTAAAATACTAAAAGACGATGCTGTTAATGTGCTGCACTCAATATGCCAGCAAGTTTGGAAAACGCAACAGTGGCCACGGGATTGGAAAAGGTCAGTTTAGGTTCCAATTCCAAAGAAGGGCAATGCCAAAGAATGCTCAAACTATCGCACAATTGCACTCATTTCACATACTAGCAAGGTTCTGCTCAAAATCCTACAAGCTAGGCTTCAGCAGTACGTGAACCGAGAACTACCAGATGTACAAGCTGGGTTTCGAAGAGGCAGAGGAACTAGAGATCAAATTGCCAACATTCGCTGGATCATGGAGAAAGCACGAGAGTTCCAGAAAAGCATCTACTTCTGCTTCATTGACTCTGCAAAAGCCTTTGATTGTGTGGATCACAACAAACTGTGGCAAATTCTGAAAGAGATGGGGATACCAGACCACCTTACCTGTCTCCTGAGAAATCTGTATGCGGGCCAAGAAGCAACAGTTAGAACTGGTCATGGAACAACCGATTGGTTCAAAATAGGGAAAGGAGTACGACAAGGCTGTATACTGTCACCCTGCTTATTTAACCTATATGCAGAGTACATCATGAGAAATGCCAGGCTGGAAGAATCACAAGCCGGAATTAAGATTGCAGGGAGAAACATCAATAACCTCAGATATGCAGACGATACCACCCTAATGGCAGAAAGTGAAGAAGAACTAAAGAGCCTCTTGATGAGGGTGAAAGAGGAGAGTGCGAAAGCTGGCTTGAAACTCAACATTAAAAAAACTAAGATCATGGGATCTGGACCCATCAATCCCTGGCAAATAGAAGGGGTAGAAATGGAAGCAGTAACAGACTTCATTTATTTGGGCTCCAAGATCACCGCAGACGGAGACTGCAGCCATGAAATTAAAAGACGCTTGCTCCTTGGGAGGAAAGCTATGGCAAACCTAGATAGCATATTAAAAAGCAGAGATGTCACCTTGCCGACAAAGATCCGCATAGTCAAAGCTATGGTTTTTCCAGTAGTAATGTATGGCTGTGAGAGCTGGACCATAAAGAAGGCTGAATGCCGAAGAATTGATGCCTTTGAACTGTGGTGCTGGAGAAGACTCTTAAGAGTCCCCTGGACTGCTAGGAGGTCAAACCAGTCAATCTTAAAGGAAATCAACTCTGATTGCTCATTGGAAGGATTGATAATGAAGCTCAAGCTCAGATACTTTGGTCACCTAATGCGAAGAGAGGACTCTTTGGAAAAGACCCTGATGCTGGGAAAGATGGAAGGCAAAAGGGGAAGAGGACGGCAGAGGATGAGATGGCTAGATAGCATCACTGAAGCAATGAGCATGAAATTGAGCAAACTCAGGGAGGCAGTGAAAGATAGGAAGGCCTGGCGCAATATGGTTCATGGGGTCACGAAGAGTCGGACACGACTTAATGACTAAACAACAACAAAAAGAAGATTTTGGTTTGATGTCTATTGATGTATATTTGCATTCCTCTGCTTATGCTAACTGTTTATGAAGTTTCAAAAATAATGATTAGGTTTGTTTTTAAAATTACACACAGGATAACACCCACTTATTAATTCCCAATTCTAGCCATTCTATTCAAATATGTTCAATTAATTTCTACCCTGTTTCCTTATTGTCCAAAATCAGCAAATCAGCAATTTTAAAATTAATTTACAATGATTGAGAAAGAGTATAAATAGTCTGAAAGAGAAGTTGATAGTTTTGCAATGAGATCTTTACCAGATATGCATACCAGTACCCAAAAAAGTCAATTTTTGTACTAAAATAGAGATTCAAAATTGGTATGATTATTAATTCTAAAGCAACCCAAGAGCTAACCATGAAGACAGCTTTCCAGTTTCCATCCAGATTGAGCTCTCAAAGCCATCATCCCTGCTTCTGGAGAACTTGCTTCTAGTTAAAAGAACTTGAAATCTCTTCTCTTATCCAGATACAAAGATGTGCTTAAATATTGATTTGCATATGAAGATGACTGCACATTTATAAAAAGTCACTTTTCTACTTCAGAATGGTTATGAATAGTCCTGTGATTGTTTCCTGGTTGCCTGTTAAAGATGAAAGCGGCATTTTATCTGTATGTCCCTTCAAAATTGATGCTATAGAATTATATGAGAAATTGCCTGCATCTAGAACAGGGGCTGCTTTCCAGATAAAAACCCTAAGAGTTTCTTTCTTCCACACACACACAGTCTTCAGCTCTTTCCTTAACAGATAATCAGTGCTATGACACTACAAACTCTTTAACCAGCAGCGATTACCAGATTCCTTCAGAGTGGTTTCAAATGTTACCTAGTGACATCCACCAAGATTCAATATGCATGTTCCACTTGGAGGGCTTGTGCATTTCATGCTTTGGGGAGAAAAAAGGCTGTAGTTTCAAGTGTGGCATAATTGTAGAAGGGAAAATCACGGGGAATTTATGCATCCTAGCTTTTGTTTTTTAATGAAGCTGCTTCAAGTTCACATCTCTCACCAGCCACCTAATACAGATTTATAGCCATTCAGGGATGGTTGGATTGCAGCTCCCATCAGCCACAAATAGAATGACCATGGTCAATCTTGATGGGAGGAATGGTCCAGGAACTTTTGGAAGACCATGCTTTCCAGCTCAGCCCTAACTTACCGTTATGATATTGTCAGCTGGCATTGAGATAGCATTTTGCTAGGAATACTTGCTAAAAGAGCCCTCTTCCCCTGAGAGATGAATATTGTGAGTCCAATGACTTTGAAGCAAAAGAATTTGACCAAGTGTCCCCTCTGGTCCTCTAAAATGTTCTAGTAGTTCCCCTTGTTCTTATTATAAGTGTGATGTCTTAGGCAAGGTAGGTTTAGCTCTAGTCTTGGGAAGTTTTATTCACTTTCTCATGCGTAAACCATATTCTAAAAAACAGCACAACTAAGCTTACATACAGCATACCAGTTGGCAACCCTAGTAAACTCAGAAGGAAAAACATTAATAGGAGAAATACATTCCTACTGAGCCCTGCTTAAAGTATTTTAATGACGAAACCAAGAAAAGGTAATCAACATGGATATGTGCTTTGCTTATTGACAATCCACTTTGTGCATTATGGATCAAGTGCTTTTAGTGAATCTTGATGGATCAGACCTCTTCAGTTTAGTCCTTGAATATGTCTCATACCTTACCCAAGTTGTTGTATACAATTATTCACCCTCTTATTGTTCCATGCTTAGGTTGCAGTCTTGTAAACAGTAAGGATTAAGTGTGGTTTTCGCTATGCTCCCATTTTAGCAACCGTGCAAGAGCATGCCTGAAATATAATTGCAATGTAACAAAAAGAAGTAGTAAACTAGCTGTTGCATAAATGGCATACTTGAATAACTTGGGTTATTTTATGTTTTGCTGAATACCAGGGATAGTTGAAATATAGCTAAGTATCAGTGGCATTTAAAAATGTTCTTCCACATCCCTCTTGAATTTCACTCGCTGTTGGGAAAGAAGGATCTTTCTTTTAGGTACTTAATACAGTCCATTTTGAAGGGAAGAAGGCAGAGAATGAGAAAACTTATCCCAGCTGGTTATGGTAAGAAAACTGTCCCCCCCGCCCCCGTTTCACTGTCCCTTGTGCATCTTTTAGGATGCACGCCTGAAAGGAAGAACTGTCATACTTCTGTTATTTGTAAATCACTCCTCGGGAGCTTTTTGACTGTGATGCAAGATAAAAAAATGCTTTAAATAAGTAAATAATGGCGCTGAATTATTTTGCTATTTCTGTTTTTTATTAGTTTATAAAAATACCCTTGAGCCTACGTGCATTTATCAGACTTATTCTGCAAAGAACTTCTCCCACAATAAGAAGCAAGGAGAGGTGGGAAACAAGGCAGACAGGAAGAAGATGCCCTATTGTAGTGGATTTTCTAGAGAGAAGATGGATTAGGTGTGTTAGTTCTATTCTTTTCTACCTATCCCCATACATCCTGGGGCAGTAGAAGGTTCTGAGGTTTTCCAGTAGCATATTTGAGTCTCCCACGCCAGCAGGTGGTACTATAGCTCTATCTGGAACGTGGCTCCAAAGAGTGAGATAAATGGGAAAAGAGGGAATGACACCCGTGGCAGGTTTAATAACTCATTTATCATAGTGTGAACTTTTATTAACAAGAACTTGCTTCATCAGACTGTGAAGTGGACAAAGAAGGCAGGAAGATTATATATTCACATACAGAGATGAAGGTATGGGAAAAGAGAAAGAGGGGTGTAAGGGGTGCCAGATAAGTTCCTTTGTTTGTACTACTTAAAGATATATGAAATTCTTTCTTCTATACTATACATTAATTCATCTTCAGATATTTTATGTGGGCATCTAACAAAGCAATGTGATATGTTGTTGTTGTTCAGTCGTTAAGTCGTGTCCGACTCTTCATGACCCCATGAACCATATTGCGCCAGGTTTGCCATAGCTTTCCTCCCAAGGAGCAAGCGTCTTTTAATTTCATGGCTGCAGTCTCCATCTGCAGTGATCTTGGAGCCCAAATAAATGAAGTCTGTTACTGCTTCCATTTCTACCCCTTCTATTTGCCAGGGATTGATGGGTCCAGATCCCATGATCTTAGTTTTTTTAATGTTGAGTTTCAAGCCAGCTTTCGCACTCTCCTCTTTCACCCTCATCAAGAGGCTCTTTAGTTCTTCTTCACTTTCTGCCATTAGGGTGGTATCGTCTGCATATCTGAGGTTATTGATGTTTCTCCCTGCAATCTTAATTCCGGCTTGTGATTCTTCCAGCCTGGCATTTCTCATGATGTACTCTGCATATAGGTTAAATAAGCAGGGTGACAGTATACAGCCTTGTCGTACTCCTTTCCCTATTTTGAACCAATCGGTTGTTCCATGACCGGTTCTAACTGTTGCTTCTTGGCCCGCATACAGATTTCTCAGGAGACAGGTAAGGTGGTCTGGTATCCCCATCTCTTTCAGAATTTGCCACAGTTTGTTGTGATCCACACAATCAAAGGCTTTTGCAGAGTCAATGAAGCAGAAGTAGATGCTTTTCTGGAACTCTCGTGCTTTCTCCATGATCCAGCGAATGTTGGCAATTTGATCTCTAGTTCCTCTGCCTCTTCGAAACCCAGCTTGTACATCCGGTAGTTCTCGGTTCACGTACTGCTGAAGCCTAGCTTGTAGGATTTTGAGCAGAACCTTGCTAGTATGTGAAATGAGTGCAATTGTGCGATAGTTTGAGCATTCTTTGGCATTGCCCTTCTTTGGAATTGGAACCTAAACTGACCTTTTCCAATCCCGTGGCCACTGTTGCGTTTTCCAAACTTGCTGGCATATTGAGTGCAGCACATTAACAGCATCGTCTTTTAGTATTTTAAATAACTCAGCTGGAATACTGTCATCTCCACTAGCTTTGTTGTTAGCAATGCTTCCTAAGGCCCACTTGACTTCACTCTCTAGGATGTCTGGCTCAGGCTCAGTGACCACACCAGCATGGACATCAGGGACATTAAGATCTTTCTTGTAGAGTTCTTCTGTGTATTCTTGCCACCTCTTCTTAATCTCTTCTGCTTCTGTTAGGTCCCTGCCTTTTTTGTCCTTTATCATGCCCATCTTTGCACTAAACGTTCCTTTGATATCTCCAATTTTCTTGAAGAGATCTCTAGTCTTCCCCATTCTGTTGTTTTCTTCAATTTCTTTGCATTGTTCATTTAAGAAGGCCTTCTTATCTCTCCTTGCTATTCTCTGGAAATCTGCATTCAGTTGCTTATATCTTTCCCTTTCACCCTTGCTTTTCGCATTCCTTCTTTCCACAGCTATTTGTAAAGCCTCATCAGACAGCCATTTTGCTTTCTTGCATTTCTTTTTCTTTGGGATGGTTTTAGTTGCTGCCTCTTGTACAATGTTACAGACCTCCGTCCATAGTTCTTCAGGCACTCTGTCTACCAAATCTAATCCTCTAAATCTATTCATCACCTTCACTGTGTACTCACATGGAATATGATCTAAGTCATACCTGAGTGGTCTAGTGGTTTTCCCTACATTCTTCAATTTAAGCCTAAATTTTGCAGTAAGAAGCTCATGATCTGAGCCACAGTCAGCTCCTGGTCTTGTTTTTGCCGTCTGTATAGAGCTTCTCCATCTTTGGCTGCAAAATATGTAATCAATCTGGTTTCGGTATTGACCATCTGGTGATGTCCATGTGTAGAGTCGTCTCTTGTGTTGTTGGAAAAGGGTGTTTGCTATGACTAGCTTGTTCTCTTGACAGAACTCTATTAGCCTTTGCCCTGCTTCATTTTGTACTCCAAGGCCAAACTTGCCTGTTATTCCGATTACTCCTTGACTTCCTACTTTAGCATTCCAATCCCTTATGATGAAAAGGACATCTTTTTTTGGTGCTAGTTCTAGAAGGTGTTGTAGGTCTTCATAGAACCGGTCAACTTCAGCTTCTTCTGCATCAGTGGTTGGGGCATAGACTTGGATTACCATGATGTTGAATGGTTTTCCTTGGATACGCACTGAGATCATTCTGTCATTTTTGAGGTTGTACCCCATTACTGCCTTTCCCACTCTCTTATTGACTATGAGTGCAACTCCATTTCTTCTAAGGGTTTCTTGCCCACAGTAGTAGATATAATGGTCACCTGAATTAAATTCACCCATTCCCGTCCATTTCAATTCGCTGATTCCCAAGATGTCGACGTTCAATCTTGTCATCTCATGTTTGACCACATCCAGCTTGCCTTGGTTCATGGATCTTACATTCCATGTACCTATACAATATTGTTCTTTACAGCATCGGACCTTCTTTTTGCTTCCAGATACATCTACAGCTGAATATCCTTTCGGCTTTGGCCCAGCCGCTTCACTCTTTCTGGAGCTGCTTGGAATTGCCCTCCGCTCTTCCCCAGTAGCATATTGGACACCTTCCGACCTGAGGGGCTCATCTTCCGGCGTCATATCTTTTAGCCTTTTAACATTGTCGATGGGGTTTTCTTGGCAAGGATACTGGAGTGGGTTGCCATTTCCTTCTCCAGTGGACCACATTTTGTCAGAACTCTCTGTCATGACCTGTCCGTCTTGGGTGGCCCTGCACAGTATAGCTCATGGCTTCACTGAGTTACACAAGCCCCTTCGCCACGACAAGGCAGTGATCCATGAAGGGGAATGTGATATATATGCTTGCAATCATAGGTATTGTATAGGTAACACATACAAGGACTTATAATTGGCTGCATCTCCCTGCTGAGATTGCACATAGCAACACACCCAGATGTACTTCTGCATATGCTGTAAGACAGCACATAATACCTAGGAGTATTAAACATGCAAGTTTGATATGCTCTCAGCAGTTTCTCTGAATGCATTATGAAAATTTGTAGCATCCACAAGCACCAGCAATGTGGGCTGTAAAAGATGTTGTGATGCATCCTGCAGCTGAGATATCATAGACCAGGCAAATGCAGAGGAATCAAACCTGATTCCTGGAACTCTTGATACCAAGAAGGTGTAAACTTTGAGATAGATTCATCAATTTATGTTCCATTCATCTCAGGTCCACTAGTGGGCAGAAGACCTGTAACTTTAGATGTGCAAAAGGTCAAAGTATCTCAGAGACAACCCTTCAGCTGGGCAGGAAAACCACGTTTTGCATCTGTCAGTAACTGGTAATCAAAATAAGATATTCATAAATATTTAAAACAGAAATAAGGCTTTATACTGTATAGGGTGAGACAGTGATGTTTACATCACTCCCTGCATTTCATCACTGCCTGCCCTCATTCTGTATACTCTTATCTTGTTTATTCTGCAGAACTATTTCTTGCAATTTTACTAGTGTAATTCCACCAGCATTACTGAAGCAAGACAAAGACTGTAGACTTAAGTAATTAATATATGGCTGTAAAGTCCAACGAGTGGCTTTCGTTCTAATCTTTCATGCTATATTATAGCCAGGCAAAAATTCTCCTCTGAAGAAATATATGTTATATGTATACAGATTCTGTCCCTGATCTCTTTTATCTCTTATTTTATTATACTCATATATTATACCATACGAAAAATGGCCAAGGCAGGAAAATTAGGTGATAGTAATATTAGTCAGATAACTCCTTCACAAAAATGGCTTATCAGGCAAATATCTTATTTATCTCAAAGATGAGATAGATAATGTGATAAAGGCAGGTATTTATTCACATGAATTAGCCTTCTTAAACTTGAAGTCCCTTGAGATGTGCTGGTGGGAAGTATGGGGAGTTGAAATCCACATATCTAGAAAGTACCATTTGTTTAGTGAAACAGAAAACTATACTCTCGTCCATTCCATCTGCTGCAAATAAAAAATCAAAATAATCTTGCTTGCACCAATGTAAGTGCCACATTTCATGCTTTCGATGTACATTTTTGATATTATGAGTTATCTTAAAAAAAAAAAAGAAACTTGCTGGTGGTATTTTGAATCCCAGTCTTGTTACATGAATGAAGAGGGAGAGAGACAGACAGCAAACCCCAGTTCTGACACATGCATAGCTCCTCCTCTCTCTCCCCCAGCTGTGCCATAAGGCCATTACCATGAACTCCTCTGTAGGAATGGTCCCAAAAACCATGACTTTTGCTTTTAAAAATGTTACTTACTGTGGTTTTATGATTGCTTATGTTACTTGTATGCCATTTTTATAGGTGAGATACAAATACTGGTAGTAATGATTGAAAGCATACTGACAACTATGTCTATCTGTAATAGAGAGGGAGACAGGGAGGGGGAGAGAATATTATTAACCTTAGCAGGGTTAATTATATTCTGCACAATTTAGAGGATGAGAGAGTTTATTCAAGATTTCTGAACAATCCTAATTCCACTGAAGGGAAAAATGTCTGCTCATTCTGCATTATATAAAATAGAGCTCAAAGCAAGGAATTCAGAACTGAATAGCTGGATAAACCAAGGACTTCTCCAGTGCAAGGGAATCAATTCTTGGCTCCGTTTAGAATTTGGGCCAATAATTACAATCTTTCTTGGTGAGCTTTTAGAAAATATCATTTCTTTCTAAAGTGTTATTCCAAGGTGATGACAAGAGTCCTTGGGCACTGGGGGTACCATTTGCATAACACACTGTTGAATTATCCCTGGGCAGTCTGGTTAGGTGTCATCTCATTTGGATAGATTCCAAATACCAACCATGCAGAGATCCAATGGTGAATTCAGATCTCTCTGCAAGTAAGGATAGCTTGGAGCAAAAGAAGGCTTTTGATTGGGGGCAACAACCATATTAAAATGTTCAAAAACCAATTAAGAAAATTGATTAAATTGAGGAAAGGAAGTGTTCACTAAACAAAGGGCAGTTTGGTCAGGTTACATAGTTCATAGCAACTGATGCAAAGTTTATTGAGAATAAAGGAGCCACATTAGATGTTAGTATGATGTTGGTAGTGTTGACTATATGAGAAGTAGAATCTGAAAAGACAATTCAGCTAGAGTCTGTAGTTCTTGTGTGTTTAGCATAGGACAGAGGAACATGGTCTAGCTTTCTTGTCTTTGTGAGGAGAACTGAAGAAAACAAATTATAGCCCCATGACTACCCAGCTTTCAGTGTAACTGGGATCATACTGGACTTCTAAATTAGATCTGAAACTGATTGGAATTCATAGATAATTCCATTTTCTCTTTTGGTAGACATATGAGTACAAACTGGTTAATCCAGGAACACAACTTTACTGATATTCTGCTGCTACTTTACATCTCTAGTAATTCTACAGTAGACCATCTCAGATAGGATGATACAGATTATGATTCTATTAGTTTGTTAGGTTCTTTGGACTTAATTTTGCCACACTAATTGAGGCCTAACTCTCAGTTGAGTGAGTCCAATGAGTTATCCCCATTCAGTTTTTTTTCTTATCAACCCGGTTTTTGCTGCTATTTCAAAACTTTTATTATTACCACTCAAATATGTTTGGATGCATGGATCATCTGCTCATTTTTAACAACTGTAGCAGGACTCTCTGTGATGTGTCCTCATTTGCATCCAATCATGACAGAAGTATGTCCTGACAACACTTATTTTCCTCTTGTTCTCATCACATTGCTTTCATCTTGCTCCCAGCTCATGAGTGAGACAGTGTTAACTCATCCTTACCTGTACTGATGCTAAAGTAGTAATTTCCCTCTTCTTCTGACCTTATCCACAGGCAACCTTCAGGTAGGCAAAATCTGCTAGGCTTTATTGCCTGTAACCTTAGAAAGAAGTCAGGGGACTGAACAGGTGGGGAACAGAGGCAATAGAGGCAAGATAGGAATCAGCAACGGGGATGGGAAATTCATTCTACTATAGCCTTTTTGCCAAATCAAGATGAGCGGAGAACGTTATAACTTGGTACTAGGAAACTTGGCAACTTTAAGATGTGTGGACCTCAACTCTCAGAATTCCTCAGCCAGCATGGGGAATTCTGGGAGTTAAAGTCCACGCATCTTAAAGTTGCCAAGTTTGAAAAACACTGGCCTAGTACCTTCTCTTTCTCTTTCTGTTAGTGTTCTATCTTTCCAGTGATTGGCCCTAGCAGCAGGTGGTTTTGTTAACCCACCAAACCATAACAGATGAAGAATTCCACCATATTAAGAAGAAACAGCAAATACTAATAATTTCATTAGAGTAAGAGCTTCTTTGGCCAAAAGCACAACTTGAACAATTAGCAAAATGAACAATGAACCCTTCTGAGTTCAACTGATATGCATTGTAAAAACCTCTGATTAGGATTCTGGAAGTGTGTAAATGTGTGTGCATATATGTTCATGTCTTGGCTTCACTTGGATTTCATCAGCTATTTCCAATTGAGTCAGTGCCATCCTACTTGAAAGCTGAGTCTCCAGTCCTGATCTTACCTGCATCCCTGTCTAGTTTAATCAATCTGATTATTTTTAATGCACAGCGTACACTTGCTTTAAAATGTTAACCAACAGTATCTTATAACAGAAGTTTGTAAAATGCCTGATGAAATAGTTCAATCTTATGGCTCTTTTCTGCCAATGAGATCTTTTTTCCCCCCCTAAATCAACTTTGAAAAGCACTGTACTATATGAGATGTGGATCTGCTTTTAATAGCACTATTCTTCTTTATGTTTCTAGCATATGGTATTAGATAGGACTTATATGGAATTTCTCTGTGTAATGAAGTGTGAATGGTAATAAAGCCCTTTGACTCTTCTCATAATCCATGCTTTAAAACATGCAACTTTCACTTAACAAGTGTTGTCCTTGACCTGATGCTTTCCAAATATGTTGAATTTCAATTTCTATCATCCCTATCCAGCACAGCAACTGGCCTTGGTGGCTAGTGATTATGAGAATTCAAGGCCTACACTTCTGGCAGGCACCAATATGGGAAAGGCTGCCTAAGAAAATAACCCAAACTGTCTTCCTTTGTGTGCCTCCATTGTTTGAGGAAAGATGAACAGACACATGATTTTTACTGTGAGGACATCTTTATGGGAGACTAGCAAAGAAACTCCTTTTATGCCCTCTCTTTCCATATCTACTGATTATTTTTTTACCTTATGCTACTTTAAAATATCAATGTAATATAAAATAATAGTAATAATTTTATATCTCTCAGGAGCTGTTTGGTGAATAGTAATAGTATGACTGGGAATAAACCCATCAAAATGGACTGCAAATAAGGGAAAGGGAAGAGAAGAAAAAGGAGAAAGAAGATATGGATGAAAGTTTAAGAGAAGGAATACCTACTGATTTCAATGCATTTTATTGAATATTTGCTGTTTAAGTTGTCTTGAGTATTGATTTTTTTTCCCTTCAGAAATGGATATAATAAATCCTAATAAAGAATACTAATAAGATGCATGCATATGCTTTGAGAAGATATAGAGGCCAAGGTGGTGCCAGAATTTTACCAAGTGTATTTTCTCAGAAATATACATTAATTTATTTCCCTTCACTGTTATGACCCAGAGAGACAATGGACATGTAAAAACAACAACAATAACAATGAAGATGGATTATGTTCATAACTGATCCTGTTCTGGAGTTTCCAGGAGAACAAGAACCTTAAATTAGCTTCCAGCCAGATCTTAGATCTTGATAGTGCTAAGCTGGGTCACAGAAGCTGCTGCGTGAAACACTTTTACACATTTTTGACAGCTAACTGGAATGAAAGACAGAATGAGAAATCAGGCAGATGATTTGATTAGGTGTGATATAAAGTGTATGGCCTGAGATGCTAATACATTGAGGTTTATTACACTTGCTGGCACAGTGGGAAGGCAATGTGCATGAGGAAGTTCACAGAGGTGCTGAACTGACAAGAAGTCTATTAACACAGAAGGATTGATAAGTCACACTGGGAAGCTCTTCATTCTAATGGTGCTGAAAGAAATGTGTCTAAATTCCCAGTGGACTAATGTTCTTCCCCATTTGGACTCTCCTTTCCTTTCTCCCTGCTTCTTTGAACATTTCTTTCCCCCACCTCCATTCCCATTCCACCCTACCCCACCCCACAATAAATTTAACCAAAGCATCAATGTGATAATTTTATGGAATTCACAGGAGTTTTCCCCCAACATATAAGAACACGATGGAGTTTGGTACAAATATAGCACAGCAGGTAGGAGAAACTGATGCCTGATCTGGATGGTAGTACCCCCTCCTTTTCTCTCTGCCTGAAACCAAGGTATATTGGGCATTTGGAAGGGCTCTCTTTTTTCAAGATTTCAAGAACTGATGGTTGATGATTGCTTGGGGCATGCTGGAGTATGGTGAGAGCGATGGAGTTAATGGGCAAGACATCCCTGACTTCTTGTTCCTGGATTTTCCCTG
Source organism: Liasis olivaceus (assembly GCA_030867105.1). NCBI lineage: Eukaryota > Metazoa > Chordata > Lepidosauria > Squamata > Pythonidae > Liasis > Liasis olivaceus. The sequence continues at coordinate 71,365,490 of CM061349.1, forward strand.
TTTTTATTGCCTTTGGGAATCTTTGTCATTTCCTTACTTCCTTCTCAGCCTGGACTCCCTTTTTTAATCCCGCTCGACACCTATTCTGCTTTATCAGTAAGTAACCCACTACTTTTTTCTTTCTCAAAGGAAAGGGAGCAAGGTGAAAGAGAAGCAGCGAACTAACTTTCCTTCCTTCCTTCCTTCCTTCCTTCCTTCCTTCCTTCCTTCCTTCCTTCCTTCCTTCCTTCCTTCCTTCCTTCCTTCCTTCCTTCCTTCCTTCCTTCCTTCCTTTCCATAGAAGTATTGATTCTGGAGGCTGCTGGGCTGCAGCATCTTAAATATGTGTCCTCTGGTTCAGCCCTCAAGTTCTAGGCTTTTATCATAGTCGATACATATTAGGAGAAGAGAGAGATCCATGACCTGGTATCATAAGGCAGACGTTCCTAATCTCATATCTCCCTATTCGTTAGGGCCAGCATACAGTGGTGCCTCGGGTTACGAACGCCCCCCCTTACAAATTTTTTGAGATACGACCAGCTCCGGCCCCAAAAATTTACCTCGACATGCGAACTCCGCCTCAAGCTACGAACCGGATCCGCGGCCATTTGCCCTGCTGCCATGCGGTTGCGGCTTCCTGTGGGCGAGATCGCGGTAGCAAGGAGACGTTCGGTGAGGCTTGTGGTGTGTTTTGTGGCATTTGGAAGGTTTTTGGTGTGCTTGTCAGCATGGCTCCAAAGAAAATGCAGAGCAGGCTTGGCAAGAATATGTATTTACATTGAACCTTATGGGGAAATTTGCCTCGTGGTGCGACCAAATTCGGAGGGCGGATTAGCCGTATTTACATTGAACCTTATGGGAAAATTTACCTTGAGTTGCGACCAACTCGAGTTGCGATCAGAGTCACGGAACCGATTAAGTTTGTAACTCGAGGTACCACTGTATACGGAAACTGTCAAGATTAAAAAGGCTGTCATAAAGGATCCTCACTGATCATTATTGGTTTTTATGAGAGTTTTCAGCTAGTGCATTTCTCTTTCCCTGCAAGTTCTCATTTCTCTTTGTGGACAAGAACCTAACTGGCTTATGGTGAGGATTATTCTCTGATGGCAGGTGGGTTTAATAAGCACATTGACCTGGCCCTAGCTGACAGCCATAAGGCAGAGGATTATCTTCAATTTATTTGCCTCCAAATAATTCAGTTTTTGCTGTGACTACTCCTTGATCTTCACTATGAAGCTCATTTAATGAAGAGGCCTGTGAGATTGTCAGGAATATTTGTACTATAAACACATATCTCCACCTTTTTTTGGAGATGTATTGCAGTTCCAAGGCATTCTTTATATCCTGAGGAACTAAAACTTAAGATAATTATCAAGAAAACCAACATTTTTTTTTAAAAGCATAATTTATCTCAGCAATGCCTCCATGCAACTTTATCAATCAAGACAGGCTGTTGAAGTTTGGTGCCCCAAATCTACATTGGAGCCACATATGTGTATAAGAAACCATGGTTACTCTCAGTGGCAAACAATATTGAATACAACACAATATCTGCTATGTTCACAATGGAAGCATGGACCACTCATTAATGCATATAGTTGCCTGTCTGGAAAAAGGAGGAAATGATTGAAAGCTCATGTTTCTTCTATCCCAATCAAATATTCTTTTGGCTCCAACTGCTGTCATTTTCTTTCATGCTCATTAGCTACACACATTCCTGACAGAGTACTGAATATAAGCTTTATTTCTTGTTTGTTCACATCGTGTGCCTTCAAAGGTATGTTGGATGAACTGTCCTTTTCCTAAGGACAGCTCTGAGCAGATTGCTTGACATCCTCTTTCAAAAATGAACCTTTAGCAGGTTCTGATTGTGCTGGGTGAGAGGCAGTGAAAATGGATCGCTGAGGGCTGCAACATTTTTTCTCCACTGAGAGAGTCAGAAATTGTAGCCTTCAATGCAGAGAGTTGACCCTCTCTGCCACCTTCAGAAACCAGTGTCCTCAAGCTTGCCTTCTTTCTTCTTCCCTTCCCTTCCCTTCCCTTCCCTTCCCTTCCCTTCCCTTCCCTTCCCTTCCCTTCCCTTCCCTTCCTCCTTCCTCCCCTCCCTTCAAATGCTTATATGTAGACATATTTTGCCTAATAGAAGTTACCCCAAAGTTTCTTGAAGAACGGAATGCATTTTTTTCATTGTTGCACAAGTATGCAATAATAAAAAAGAAATGTCACTAGACAGACTGATGTGCATGCATGTGTGTCATAGAATAATATGGGAACATAGTGTCAGAGGGAATCTAAATCTTCATTGTTTCAATGAGATTTTTATTTCATGGTTGTATAGACACATTTGGAAATCTGATTAATAGCAAACATGCAAGACTTAGAAACTAGGTGGCAGAGAAATGAGTCAGTATTCTTTCTATCCATAACCATATATGAAGATTTAACAGGCATATTATTCCCATGTCTGAAAATAATAATTTCCCAAACAAGAATATTCTGAAAAAAATATGACAACAATGTTATGATGCAATGGTTTTTAATTATATGAGCCTTCAGCTGAAATTTACTCATAGCTCTCAGAATTGCCACTTGGCTGATTTTAAATTAATCCAGCTGTGTTGTTTGCCTCCTGGATCTTTCTGCTTTTGGAGAATTTATATATGATGCACAGCTTCTGTCACAAAGCTGCAATCATATAGAAGAACAAGAAGCGTATGACCCTGCAGATATCCTATAGACCGAAACTGGTCTGTAGCTGTGAGGAAGCTGCTCATTCCCAGCTCTAGAAACTTCAGATCTGGGCATCAAAATAGGAGACTTTGTTGCTGGGGAGAAGCAACAGAAAAGGCCAGGTGAGAATAAAAATGAGAAGTGGAATACAAAGAAGCCAAGCATGAAGAGGAGGAGGAAGAGGCAAATAGAGCAGCCATGACCCAGCTAGTATGCAAGGGAGATCCAGGCACAGAAGACAGCAAGAGAGAGAGACTGAAGGGGTAGTGCAAAGATGCAGCTCTCTGTTGCTAAAATAAAGTCAAGGTTAATGTGGATTTTAAAAATCATTATGTAAGATGTGTCATATTGAGAATATGGAATAGATACAAATCCAGGTTGTGCCAGAAAACACCTTGTGGCTCTCAACACAAGAATCATTTTATAGACGAGAAATAATAGGCAAACATAAATGGTTAACATACCATGAGATGCTAGAATTCTGTCAAGGGGAATACAAAATAAAATCAAGAGAGCAACTGATGGCAGAGGGACATAATTGTCAATGGTTTTCCTACCTACAGTTATTAGAAAGATTCAAAATAGACAAAAGAATTTATGGTACTGAATATTCTGACTTTGAAATGGAATTGTGTACAAATGACAAACATGTGATTGCTAAAATGTATAAACTTTTATTGAAATATGAAACAGAACAACTGAAAGTATGTATGATAAAGTGGGCTAAAATTTTGGTTATAATATACAGATGGAACAATGGGAAAATACGTGGTTGAAAGGATTGAAATTTACACTATATTATAACCTTAAAGAGAATTTTTATAAAATGATGTACCATTGATATATGACACCAAAAAATTATCTAGAATGTATAAAAGTACTTCAAATCTGTTGGAACTGTGAACAACAAGAAGGGTTATTTTACCATACTTGGTGGACATGCGAAAAAGCTAGAAGATTTTGGGTTCAAACGCATATACTGATGCAGAGAATTTTAAAGATGAATATACAAATGAAACCAGAACTCTTCCTCTTGGGACTGATGGATAAACAGGTGGAAAAAAGTCATGGAACTTTTTTATATATGATAACTGCAGCAAGATTATTGTACACACAAAGATGGAAAGATTTGGCAATACTTACAATGGAGGAATGGCTGGAAAAAATGATAGAACTTGCTGAGATGGCCAAATCGACCTGTTTGATTAGAGAAAAGACAATATCTACATTTATTGCTGACTCGAAACCTCTTATGGACTTTTTGAGTAAAACTTTTGAGTAAAACAGAAAAAAATGAATTTACGATCTATGGTTTTGATGATTAGATAGGATAGATTATAGAAATAGGAGTGGCATGTTGTATCTTTAGAGAAAGAGGTAAATCTACAATTATACTTATAACTGCTGTGAAAGCACTTTAGCTTTCTCTTTTATTTCTTCTTTCTTCTTTTTTTCTTCTTACTTTATTTAAGTTTGTATTTTTTACTCTTGTTTTTAAAACTTTCAATAAAATTACATTTAAAAAAAAAGAAGATGCAGCTCTTCATAATTAATTGTTGCTAAGTTATTAAGTTATTATATGTTTCTCTGAACCTCAAGATGATTTCCCAGGTGACTACAAAGCTGCCTCTTCTCACTGTAACAGAAGAATTCTGAGGCTGGGTAATCCACAGGGAAGGTTAAAAAAAAAAGTCAAAATGGCAGCCATGACTGTGTGATGAAAACTGTGCTTCTAACATGGCTGCCAATTTTACCTTTTTGCTCTCTCCCCCCACCTTCGGTGGCCCTGCTTTGATGTGGCTCACCTACAGGGCACAAGTCACTGTATTGGCCTTCTAGTGGCAAATCACACAGTTGAGTGCCATTGTGGCACGTAAGGCTTTCTGTAGCATTTCTATGGGGACGCTTTATGATAGAATGCTGACTTGGGGCAGATCTGAAGCTCTGGGAGTTCCTGAGGCAGCTTCTATGAAGGCAGCTGGGTTCATTTCCAGGGCTGAACGGCTTGGAGAAATTATCTTTGCTGAACTATGGTGAGGTCTGAAGATTAAATGCAAACTTGCCATTTGCTATTTCCTATCTGGAACAGAGGTTTCTGTGTGACCTGTGAACAGCCCATTACCAATTATTTTTATGGGCTATTGTTTCTTCCAGATACTTACTGTTCTTAGGGCAATGAATTATTCTTTCTCCAACTGCCCTGCTTTCACCTCCAAGCTCTCTGGTCAAATGTTAGGCTGAGTCTGACGACACAAGTGGGCAGTTGTCCCCTTGAAGAAGAGCATGGCAGCAAACCCAAGACTTCCTTCCAGATATTTGAGAGAGCTTCTATTTCTTTCTGAACCTTGTCCTTGCACCCCACCATCAGATTGGAAAAGCTCTGAAACTCTGCCTCAGCACACAACTGAGTGTGCTACTGTTTTTTTTTTTAAAATCACACAGGCTGTCATCTCTTATGTGCCTTGGAAACAGGCTGCGTCAAAAATAAACTGGAGCAGTTAACATACTCAGAGCTTGATACAAACATGTTAAAATCTAATGGTGTTTCAGTGCTCCCATGAGCTGAATGTGTCAGGAAGTGAGAGACAGAGAATAGAGGCAAGTGGAGGCAGCTGGAGAAGAAGAGACAAGAGGCAGCAGTGAGACAGTGAACCTTATGGTACAAATTCAGCACCCAAAAGAGAAAAACAGAATGCCAAACTCCTTCTGGTGTTCAGAAAATGTGAGTTATTTTGCTGAAGTGTATGGTCACTGCTTAAGGACTACAGCACTAAGGGAAGAATGGGTACGTGAGTGTGGTCTGTAGGTGCATGTACTCATATGTGTGAAATATTTATTCCAAATCAGAGTTATCATGGAAAATAAAGATAACACTGGTAGCTTGAAGAGATCCTTCAGGAATCCTTCCAGCTTCTTCTCCATGATAGGGGCCCTTCCTTTCAGAATACAATGAAAGGGTACTAAGAGATTCCCAGCCAAAGGAATCTTACATGGTGACATTATGGACTTTTCTTCATAGCCCACTCAAAGTTCTATCTACTAGTCCACGAACCAACAGAAAAGTAAAATTATGCTGCCCACACTGCCAATCGTGTTGCTCCACAGCAATGAAGCCAGTAAATCGTGCTATCCTTATTGATTGAGGACCAAGCTAAGGGAAAGGATTGGTAGATTTCTCTGGCTTCATTTCCCCTCCCATTAAGTGTCACCTGCCAACAGGAAAACCAGCACAATTAATTGCTCTTCGTAACATTGGCTGGGATAGGGAGGGTGAGGTGGGTGGGATGAGTTTATATGGATGCTTTGAAAAATGAATTTGGCCACCTGTTAGGGTGCTTGACTAACAGATGGAAGGCTCTAAGGGGAGGCATGGGGTGAAGCAGGAGAGAGCTTTTCTGATGCTCCTACTCAATGCAACCCCTCCTCTGCATCTGTTATATGTCAATTGGCCTATTTCTGAATGTGGGCGAAGCACCGTTAATGGCTGACAGATAACAGGCAAGGAGGCACGCAGGGTGAATTGGGAAGACGTGACTGATTGGCACGAGCACCATCCCCAACTAGTGCTGCAAGGGACTGAAGAAGGAGTCCGGTTCTGACCTTGTGGCCAGTAGCACCCAGAAGTAGCCATGAATATAGGGGACAGCCATGAATATGGACCTCAGCAGACTGCCACAATTGCAAAATCATGATGGGTCTAACAACAACAATCTCTATGACAACTGGTGCCACTAAAGCCAGAATAGGGTGGATGAAATGGCATCCTGCCAGGGTGGATATAAGTAACCATGATGCATGGTACAAACAGTACTAGAAACTGCAGTTGTATGAGCAGAGTCCCAGGAGTATTGGCTGAACAGGGTAATAGTTTTAGCACTCTAGAGTCAGTTCTCAGCATGAACAAAAACAATAAAAATAGTAAAAAGTATGCAAAATCCCTTGTCAGCAGAAGAAATAGAAAACCTTTAATGCTGGGGTTTTCTGTTTCTGTCATGGTTAGTTGTGAGTGAAGTTAAAACCGCCTGTGCACTTGAGAAAAAGCAGCTCTGAAAATGCTGACTGAAGTGTCTGCAATCTGGCTGAAATGCTCCCCCTACCCCTCTTCCCCAGGCTAGGCTCAGCTCATCCCCTTCCCCAAGGGAACATAAAAGTTTATAGTTTTGGAAACCTGAGAGAAGAAGTACTCAGTTGCCCCCAGCTGGCTGAAAGAGATGGACTGATCGGCAAAGACTCATCCACAGGCATCCACACTAGTGCCCAGCTGGTCATTTGGGCAAACCCAGCTATTTGACTGGCATAACAATGTCTCCAGCTGACTTTTTCAAGGAAGTGTGACATCCATAGGCATCCAGGTTAGCACACCTTACCCCACCCATGCCCTTAGCCTAGAGAAGGGAAAGCCAACACCGGATGTGTGTGGATGAGGGGGAGAAGAGGAGGCGAGGGAGAGACAGCAAGGAGATAAGAAAGTGTTGCACATCTGGACAAGTGCAGTACATAGTTGCAGGCAAGCGAGAGGGCCGATAGTCAACTGCCAAGACCACAAGCCACAGTGAGGCTTATGGATCTTGGCTTGATCCTGCCTGGAGCTCGGCTTGGGAGCTCAATAGCAACATTGCTTAAGAGCAGAGCTTGGAGCCTGGCCTGGAGAACGACAGCAATGATAAAAACAGCAATCATGCTGAGGCAGCACTTTCTCCCAATGAGTGCAAGAACTTTTGGAAGCAGGCAAAGACTGAATACCACTTTACAAAGATTTTTAACTGCTGTAAGGACTGAGCCCCAAAGACACGTTTAGATGGCTAAACCAACCTGTAAGGGCCAGGAGGGCAATACCCAGGGCAACAGCCTATTCAACAATGGTAAACAGGCATGCTACAATAAAGCATTATGTAAAGTTTTCTTCCACACTGTGGTGTTTCCAATCATCAGTAAAAAGCACCCTTCACATTAGTGCAAATAGGGAATGGCCCTAAGTCATTTTTCCCTCTAGATCAGAGGTCCCCAAACTCTTCAGCTCATCGACTCTTTCATGAAGTTTCAGATTGTTCATCAGCCTCCAAACATTTATTATATGAAAATAATTCAAGAAATACTACTTTAACTAACAGTACTATAAATAATAATAATAATACCAATAGTTATAGGTGCCTTAGGTGCAATCCCAAAACATCTGGAGCACCACTTGAAGACCATTAGCATTGACAAAATCACCATCAGTTAATTGCAAAAGGCAGCTTTACTTGGAACAGCTTACATCCTGCGACGATGCCTTTAACTTCATCAAATAACAGCATCTGCCTATCCCAGGTCCTTGGGAAGGACTCAATAGGTGGATAAAAATGCCAAATCCAGTCTAAACATCTGGCTAACTGTGCGACCAACCACCATCATCATCATCATTGTCATCATCCATAATAATTAGTTCCATCAACCCTTGGGGGTTGATATTGACCACTTTGGGGAACCCTGCTCAGGATCCATCCCTGAAATTCTACTTGTGGCCCATTTCACAGATGGGCTGGCTGGATCAAGTTATACCAAGTCCTCATTAGTAATAACACAACCACCACTGCCATTTGGGTAGTTCAACTACTCATTAGTATCAGGAGAGACTATAGGCTGACCTCTGTTAGGTGGTTCTTTAACCCAGTGTCTCTCAACCTTGGCAACTTTTAGATGTGTGGACTTCAACTCCCAGAATTGCCCAGCCAGCATGCTGGCTGGAATTCTGGGAATTGAAGTCCACACATCTAAAAGTTGCCAAGGTTGAGAAACATTGCTTTAACCTCCTTGCTGATGTAAACAACATACCGTATTTTTCTGACAATAAGACGCCCCCATGTACAAGACAACCCCCATTTTTCCAACCCCAAATTAAGAAATCAATATTTTAAAGATAGTGCAGAACACATTTTTATTTAGTAATTAGGTAACATTAACCTGATACACTCGGTGGGAGGAGGTCCAAACCGTCTCTCTGCAGCTCTATTTCCATGCTCTTTTGCATAACTGATTACATTCAAGCACCAGTGAAACTGCCGATAGCTTCTCTCTGCAGACAGCCTTCCTCTAATTGGTTTGTTCAGCATCAGCTGACGTCAGTTACATAAGGTTCGTGATTGGAGGAAGTCTGTTTGGGAGACAAGCTATTTCACTCGTGATTGGAGGCTAGCAATAGGAGGAAGCCTCTCTGCAGAAACAAAGTATGGGCAGTTTTGCAACCGCGCGATTTTCGGCTGACTTCCTTGAATAAGACACCCTTCAATTTTTAGGGTAAGGATTTTAGAAAAAAGTATCGTCTTATAGTCAGAAAAATACGGTAACCAAAGTGAGGAGAGGATCAGCAGTGCAGCATTGTCAGAAATTTGGGCTCCAATATTAGTGCTTGATCACTTTATAAAGATCAAATTTAAAAACAGGAAACTGTCACATATTTCTAGAGAGGGACTCCACTCAGCATTTTTCTCTGATTTTTGCACATCTACTTAGTTGAGAAGGAAAAAAAAAAAGTTTCCTCTTCCCTCCTACTCACACCCTGAGGCAAAATGCTGCAATATTAATTTTATGACGTTCTCAACAAGCTATTGAAGATTAATTTTAGGAAAAGCTCAGAGATGCAATGGATTGAAGGCTAAGCCTGTTTAAATATGCAATATTAAAAATTGATTGTTATTTCTTCTTGTCATGAAGCTGGTCTCCAGTGACTGGGGCAAGAGGAAAATGCTAGATATAAAGTTGCTAGCCTTACCCATGGCTGAGCAGAGTTCCTGGGTAAGTCATGGATGGTGTGTTTTAACTCAGCATTATGGATTTCAGTTTTGTAGACAGTGCTTTGAACCCAAATGGCAATTTGGAGATTAATAATAATCAGAAACATTTTTCTATGTGACTAGAATACTTTTCCTTCTGCTGTTTTGTTAAAGCAGCCCAGTGACTTCCAGTTAGGGCTGGGGATAAAATAATTTCCCTTGGCTAAGAATATTGGGTGATATAGTCTTTACATACCTGGAAGGCACCAAGATATGGAAGACTGTTCTGTTTCCCTAATACAGATCAAAAGCCATAGCTGGGATGGTGTTACCAATGTAGTCTCTGTCTATCTTCTGAACATTCCAGATGAACAATATTTGAACCTTGGCTCAGTTCAGATGATGTAAACTCAATTTACTCTCCTCTTTCTTTCAGATGCCAGCAAGGAACCAATTAAGCTTAGGGTATATGGGTAAGATTGGTATGTTGGGATTGTGGTTCAGTGAATTTGTAAGATGTTCCATAAGTAGTTGTTTGCTTGCAACTTAACTCATGTTTTCAAAAGTGCTTATCCACTTAAACATTGGTTTAGGGGCTCACCATCATTATGCTATAGCAGTAAACTGAATCCTGAATTTACAATCACAAGCTCTGACTGTATACAATAAATTCACTGCACATTTTCAAATGTCAATTAAATTGTCTGAACTAAGCCCAAAAGATAGGTTGGTTAGTTACTGATACATGAAGATCTCATATAATCACAGTCAAGTACTGTTTACAGCTTCCATTCATTCATGAGTGATGGGGGATAAGGAAAACTCAGGTGTGATGGCTTCCAAACTTGAGTGAGACTCATCAAATTTTTCCAAGATTTCTACAACAGTTATGGGCCAGACTGGAACTGCTAATAAATGCATCAAGATGTACTGGGAACTTCTAATCTTCAGGGCTAGGCATGCCTTTTTAGAGTATTTGTATTTCATTTGTCAATTGGTCACCTTCGTTGCTGTTGTTCTCCTCAGCTGCAAAAGGGTGCCAGCCAAAAAGCATTCTCACCATGCTGAGCCAGATGTCTTCCACCAAGTCTAGGCTGTTGGTAGCCAGTAGTCAATGTTGATGTTAAAAGAACACACAGTGGCACACACCCAACTCCCCTGCACTGCTTGAAGTGTTACTTTATAGATATCCATAAAGAAAGCACTTTCTGTGACACATTCATCTTGTCCAAAGTCTCTGATTCAGATATTGAAAGAACTTTTAAGCTTTAATGAATTAAGCCTTGTAATTTCTTTGGAGCTGGGTCAAGATCGTTATTCCTATGTTAGCACAAGGGGGAGGTGAGAAAGAGGGAACAAAATAATGCCAACCAAGCAACTCGGTAAGAAGAATCAACTGATTGAAGCTTGAGAGTTAAAGCAGGTGGTATATTGCTTTTTTGATATTGATCAGATGATCCTGGATGATCACCTGAAATATCAACAACTACGCCTCTCTCAGGAAATATTAAAGTGGAATATTTAAGTTTATGTACATGACTGTGTTTATAATAAAGATATATAGGGAAAATAACCCCATGCTTAATCTTGACTATCAAGAATGTTTGTAATTTCTCAAATAACCTTAGACTGCTATCTTTATACTTCATACTGCAATGAAGTCTCACTTTACTCCGTTAGTGGTTCCCATCAGCAATGAATATTGACTGAGACTTGTCCATGGCCTAGTACCTCTGAATTGCTTAATTAATTAATTAATCATCATTTCTACCTACCTACCTACCTATCTACTCATCAAAGAATGAATTTCAAAGTGGATTACATTTTAAAAATGCCTAGGCTTAGAGAGAATCAGAATAGCAGAACCAAAATAAAATGAGAAAACAGATTTGAAATAAGGTCTGAAGTAAGAATGTATAACCATATATACATTATGTATCACCTCCAAAATTAAAGGAGATGTTATGCCTGTCATTAGCAGTTACTGAGGATGATGATCCACAGGCTGCCACTACAGACATCTCCTGCTTGATGGTTTCCCAGAAGCTTCTGACTGGCCATTATGGCAACAGAGTGCTGGATGAATCAGGCTCTTCAGCTAAGCTTGCCTTATGTCAGTGTTGTCCAAACTTGGCCACTTTAAGATGAGTGGACTTCAACTCCCAGAATTCCCCAGCCATCCATGCTGGCTGGGGAATTCTGGGAGTTGAAGTCCACTCATCTTAAAGTGGCCAAGTTTGGACAACACTGCCTTATGTTCTTAATTCCAGAATGCAGAGGCACCTCATTCTCAGCATTGACAACATGCAGATCAATCAGTCAAGGTGATCTTGCCACCCTTTTCACATGGTCCAGTTCCTCCAAATATGCTTTCACATCACTCAGTGGAAAAGGCATGTGACCAAGAACTGCTTTTTTGGGAAATAAATGAAATCAGAAGAAAACATGCAGTCATTAAGAACAATTTAAAGCAATGCTCCCCTCTATGGAAGGTTGTTGGAAATGCTTTGCCTGGCAATGGCTCCATGGGGACCGGAGGTGGCAAGGTATCTGGGACTCACAGAGGTAATGGTCCTCCACTTGTGCAGAACCACCCCCAGCCTTCAGCCTAAATGTGTGTCTGTCATGCATATCTTCCATGAGGTTCTGTTGAGGCACATGATGAATAGTGCTTCATTTATCCCTTTGTACCTTCTTTGAGGCATCGGGTCTGTGTGTAGATACTGCCTTATGAAAATCTTGCCTGGCCACTCACCCTGGGCTGTGAGAGCGAACCATCAGGCAACACAATGGCCTCTATCAGTTCTGCAAGGCTGAAAAGAATGAGCACTGATCTTCTGTCCCACCTCCTGCACTGAGCCCAGGGGCAAGAAAAATTGAAAAACACCTGGCATTTCTCCCTGGCTGTTATCATGTACAAAATGTCAGGCACAAAATGATTTCCTATTAAAGTAAGCAGATTCTTCTTTCACACAGACTCAGAGATTCTGGCTTGACCTAGCCCTGAGGTTTATCTCTTTAAACCAAGATAAAGCTCAGATTATTACACTGAAAATATTGGATCACCACTTGGTTGTTACATTCCCCTCAATAACTATTTTTTCCACTATCTGTCTTTTTTCATGTATAAATTTAGCTAAAGAACAAAACATTATACACAAGGTGAGAGCAACATGAGCGCTATGAAACATGGTTCATAGTTTTGCAGCCTGCAAAACAACAAATGTAGAATACCTTCCAAAAATATGTGCCCAAACCATCTGTGCATGCCAAGGCTAAAGAAGAGAGGTAGCAGCAGGAACAGGAGACCATGATCAAAATTCTGAAATGTGGCATGGTAAAAACACTGGAATTACACTGTGTCTGGATAGCACAGAATCCAAAGTCAGTCTCAGTAGAGATGCTGACAAATTTTGCAGACTTGGTAGTTTGGAATTAAAATATTGATATGCCTATTGAGCAGGATGCTTTACTAGTTCTGGCCAGACGCAGGATTTTTTATCTCAAAGTGTTTGTCCTCTTTGTCCTTCTGAGTGTATGACGGACCCCATCCTGCCTTTCTCCCTGCCAAGATAATTTACAAGGCATCACCCACATCAGGCAGTAAAAGGGAAAAGAAAGAATGAATCAAAGAGGATTCTGGGGCTGCTAAGGAAGGGGAAAAAAACCCCAAATTCTACCCAACATCTGGACTATGTGTGGCACATAGGAAAATAGGAATGAGATAGAAGAGGAATTCTTGGCAGGACTGTCACTGAAAGAAGGAAAATTATAACCAAATAATACAACATTTTATGTCAAATAAATTTAGAAATAAATCATTCGAAAACAGAAACTATATTGCACTGTAGTTCATCACAGGAGGGAATACTGTGAATCTGGGCATAAGGCTGCTGTCCACATCATCTTGCCTACTGGGCAACTTCAAGTCCATTGCATGTTATGGAGTTTCCTTATCTTCCTCAACTTCCTAAAGTGCATCTGCTTTAAGAGAGAACTTTCAAAAAGAGGAAGCCTTCAAAATGGTCTTTTAAATCAGAACATGCATATTTCCTGGTCCTGAGATAAAAGAAGGATTACCTTATATAAGGGAGGCAATTGACACATCAGTGGGATATAATACTCATACAGATCTGCCTGAGAACATATCTCCCTTATTATGCTAGTGCTAATATAATTCTGTTCCTAATGGTACTCTTCCCCTGAATGAACTGTAGAAATGTAGAACTCAAGATTCTATCACAAGACTCTAGTATGTATACAGATGAGGCCTCAGCCCAAATGGGCCTTTGGACTGACAACTTGTGTCTTGAATGAAAATTTGTTCATGGCCCAGTTTACGCTGGCCAAACTATTCCACATCTGCCTGTTTCAGGTGCACGATCATTGCCATTCTCTTAGTTGTCTCTTTGCAATGCATTTTACATTAAAAGTTCTGTTGGCATCCTGACTCCTTGGTAACCTCTGCAGAGACCTAGCAAGAGAAGGGATGGCTTCCTCTTCTCTTCATATTTTTCTTCCTGGTCCATCATCATTAGCAAAATAAGCATCACAGCCTAAGTCATTAGGCAGCTGCTCCTAGATAAGCATTTATTTTCATATTCAATTTACAAACCATTATAAACCTTCTTTGGGGCCTATATCCCACAGTGCCAAGCACTGTCCAAGAACAGTTAAAAGGTATTGCCAACCTCAACAGATAAATTAAGTTAAATAGTTGAAGTTATAGGAACCTTTGGTTCTTCTAACCCCCTGTCATAAATGACTCCAACACACATACAGGATTTATCAGACCATTGGTTTAACTAGCCCACTATCACCTGTCCTGATTGGCAGCAATGTCTCCTATTCCTGCTACTGAGACTATGCTCTTCTCCATGCGAATATCATGGTCTGCTACTGAACAGTACTACTATTGTTGAAAAAATGAGGAAGATGGGCTAATCTATCAGGACTGAGCAGAGCGTCTTTGGGATTAATGCTCCCATTATTGTAATTGATCATGCTGATTGGGGCTTTTGGGGTTGAAGTCAAAAACATCCAGCAGAAATCAACCTGCCCTTTAATTTAGCACTTGTCAGTTTTTCTTCGGTGTGTAGTGCTTGTTTCTTCTGGATGTACACGACCCCTTTCTTTTATTCTTTAACTTTTGAAAATATAAGCTGTGCAGAGTCATTTGGAGCCAGATGGCCTCTACATTTAACAACAACAACACCATCAACAACAATACTGCACTAGAACAAGTAATATCTTAGAGCAAGGACTGGATTTCTTCCCTCTCTGACATGTTCTGCCATTGATTGAGGCTACTGTATCTGGGAAGCAAAAATCTGGCTGATCACCAACTCCTATTGCTTTGTTGCAATTTAGTAGTCGTCTGGATTTTGACATTTCAGATTTGAATTCCTGCCTGATACGTTCTTTTATGGACCATATTCCAAAAAAGAAAAAGTGCTACCAAGACTAAAGATGTTTTAGGTGATCTGAAGAGAATTGCAGTAGTATCTTTTGTTTCCCAAATAAGGTTCATGATATCATACTGGCAGGCTTGGGGTTTTTTTTGGGTAAAACAGGGACCAAAATGCCCCATTTATCTCTCCACAGCTTCCCTCTCTTAACATTTCCTTCATCAAATCCAGACCTAGTACTGGGGTTGAGTCTTAAAGCATTGGAAGGGTAGAAAGGAGCATGGGAAGGAAGTATGATTAGAAGATTGAACATATTCTCTTTACGTGTTTTTTTTCCCTTCATTTTTAAGACAAAGGTGAGCAGCTTTCAGGCTTTTCAGTAATTTCAGACATTCCTTGGCCTAATTTTAAAGTGCCTATTCAGGATATCAGTTCAGACTGGTGAGTATTATCTCTTGTACCCAAACTGTTGCCAGGAAAAAATACAGGAGGCTAGAAATAAAGGGTGGTCATGCTGCTTCCATAGATCATCTCTGACGGAAGACAGCTTTTGAGAGAAAAAAGGTTGCCACAGAAAGGTGGAGACCCTTTCCTATTATACTGTATATATGGTTTACTGTATCTAATATAGAGCTTCCATGATGTGGGGGAGAAGATTCCCTTTAATCCAAAGGTTTCACTCCTTTTCCTCCACAATTAGCCAAATTATAGCTGTAAGAACACATCACCCAAAGTAAAAGGCTTAGCTCCCCTCTTCTTCATTGTATTACAAGAAAGACTACCATCTGTGTTTGGTCCTGTGGCTGGCATTTTACAATGTTTTTATTAAAGGCTAGGATGAAACGGAGGGAGTTTTCAGATGATACAAAGCTGAGTAGGGTGGCTACTACTCTAGAGCATGGGTTTTCAAATTTTGAGGGCTGTAACTTCCTAAAATGATAAATGGTTTTGTGTGACCCTTCAGCATGAATGAAACTAATGATCTAATTGGCATTAAAGTTGGGCAAGAAATAAATATATCACTTCCTTTTAATAATTAAACTGTAAACTGTACAAATAAAAGAATGATAGTTCCTTGCAACTTTTAAAAATAAAAGATTTTCATTGGAAATAAGCAATAAAACAATCACAATGAAAGCCATATTTTTAATCAGAAAGATATGCTTGTTTAATTTTGGATAACTACTGAAATTTAAGTTTTATTGCTGAGACAGCCACGTTAATTTCTTGTACTGCATTTATTTCGGATTGATATTTGCTTTTTATAGCAATAACTATAGAAAATCTTGCCTTGGACAAATAGGATGTTGTAATTGGAACCCGAATGCTTATAGCCTTCTCACTTAATTCTTGGTACTCATTTTTCACACTGATCCAAAATTCAGGGAGATTGTTGGAAATTTCATTATCAAAGAAGCATCGGAAGAGACATTAATGAATTGTTTTTTCTCAGTAGTACTGAGTGTGCCAGGTACCAGTTTACCATCAGATTGATTCTTTATCCAGTTAAAATCTTCTATTATCACATCTGAGAAATAGTTCTCAGAGAAAAAAGTTTCCTTATATTATAGATCTGTGTGTAACTGCTCTCAGTAAATTGTTTTAAAGCAAGCAACATGCCTAAATGTACATTTTCCATTTAACTCAACTTTGCTAATAAATGTTTTTAATTTGTCACTGAGTTGACGAATACTATTGCCACCTTGCAATGAGGTATTAGGGATTTTCATCTTCTAAAAATGTCACTTAAGTATGCTAAATGAATATTAAAATCAGTCAATAAACATGATCAGAAAATAAACATTTTCTCAATTAAATATAGGTAAAGTTTATTTCTCAACTAGAAAACACATATCAAAATGTTTCCTGAGACAGCCATTGACAGAGTTCATAAGCCATCTCTCGTGTAAAACCTTGCAAACTTCATTGCTGTTATAGGCCTGGTTTTTATAAAGTTTATAATTGTTTGTAGAACCTTCACTGTTAGTTGGCTGAAATCTTTGGAAGTAAGTGTTTGCTGATGAATCATATTGCCTACCCAATCAACACCCAGAGATTCTGGCCCATTAAAGCTTGAAGTCCTCTGTAACAGCCTGACACAGAAAAGGCTGAGTCAGCGCATATCCCCACAGATTTGCATTCGTATAGCCATCAGTAATAGCAAAAAGTTCCTCAGATTTACTCATCCTTGTAATTTCTTTACAGAAGAGTAAATCCTCAAGTACTGTACCCTCATCAACAAATCTAACATATGGTATTAAATTAACATCCTTAGCGCTTTCTGTCACCTCATTTCTTTGAATGGCAAATAGCTTTGTTTCTTAGCTGTTCAATTAGTTCATCATTTAGATCCTCTGTTCGAGCTGTGATTTGGCTGGAAATGGTTTCATTAGGTGAAGGGGTACTTGGAAGGTGTTTTGTACTAGACTCTCCCAATGTAATCGTAACCAAATCACGTACTGCTGGAAGAATTACAATTTCTCCTTGAGGTGGGGCATTTTGCAATGGGTGATTCTGTTTTTAAGTTGAGATGAAGGAAATAGCGATTTTAAAGGGACTGTCATATATTTAACTAGACTCACATTTTGTTTCTTCACTTCATCTTGTCTTTGAATGAAAAGATCTTGGCTTATTAGCTGAGTCTGCACAATGTTTCCAGATATTTTTGTAGTTTGCTTGACTTCATACTTTCACCAGACAGGGTGTGTGTGAGTGTGTGTGTGTGTGGCAAATAACCCATTAAGACATTTCCCGCCAATAAAAAAAATCCAATATATATAGATTTCATCAGACTTTTTTGAAACCAGCAATATTGGTAGTTTGGTCATGTTCAACTTTTCCTTTACCACTAAACAAAAACTTCACCAGTTTTAAGATTAGATATATAAAATAAAGAATAAAGACTTCTGAACTTTCTTTCCAAAGAAATTTCAATAATTATTGACATACTAGATTAAATCACCAATCACATGCTGTTTGATTGGGTGATGGTTTTGACAAATGGCTAGCCTCATGGGTTTAGTCATCTTTCAAAATTCCCCATGTGCTCAGCTGCTGACTTTGCCTGTCCAAGCCCGGAGAAGGCAGAAGGGAGTTGAATGGTGCTAGAACTTTGCATGTGCAAACTATCAACCTACCCTGGGCTTTGTTTGGTGAAGCTGGTTACCAGCTTGTTTAGGCAAAATGGGAGCACGTTCCAACTACAGTACAATCCAGCTTTGAATGCACTAGCCTCAGGTGATTCAGTTTTGTGTGTGCACAGACTTACACAAGCAGAGCTGGCACCTTGACTGCTTCGTTCAGATAAAGGGGGAGGGGGGATTCTGCTCTGTGCACAAAGCCTGCACAAGTGTTGAGACCCCTCAAATTTGCTCACAGCAGTTGGCGGGAGGGGGGTTGCAACCCACAGTTTGAAAACTCCTGCTCTAGAAGACAGAAATCAAATTTAAAACACTTTTGGTTAGCAGAGTGGAAAAACAACAAAGTGAACTCTAACAGACTGAAATGCCAAGTTTGTCACTCAGGAAAAAAAAGGGTTTTTTGTTTTTTGTTTTGCTTTTCTCATAAATGTCCAGTATTACTGATATTCTGCTATCATTGGTAATCTCTGAAGGGCTTCTGCAGCTCCTGGAGTTGGTCACACCCCTTCTGCCTTTCAGCTCCGGTGCTTAGTATTTTGGTCAGACAAGAGCGCAGGTGCGACAACTGAATTCAAACTTGCCTTCGTTGCCCCTTCCCAAAAGAGGCTTAGTGCTTTGTCCATAACATCTCCAACGTCCTGGTGTCTGTGGATTTTTACAGCCAATCTTCCTTCCCTCATACTGCTTCACTATTTATTTTCAGTGCATATTTACTATCAAGTCTTTACAACCACAGCCATCTAGAAAGACATGTGAATTATAGATTTACCTCTGTATCATGGTGGAGGAACGTCATATGTTTATTTACAGTTTGATATGGATGGTTTAGTTTATACTGTGGATGTTTTAATTGTAAATGACTGCTGTACACCACTAGGAATCCAAGCAGATTTAGTGGCATACAAGTTATCTAGCTAGATAACATCTTCCCTTGTCATCTCTTCTCAGCCTCCAAACAAGCATTCTCATTCTCTCTCTCTCTCTCTCTCTGAAAAATATATGTACCCAAAGGGGAGGGGAATTATTGTAAACAAGTTGTTGTACTTTATTTCTGTGGGAGGGAATGAAAGGAGTGTTGTTAATTCACCACCTGATGCAGAGCAGACAATCTTTGTGTAGGCTCAAAGGACACTCAGCTATTAACCAAATGGCAGTTATAACTATGAATATTGGCACAGAACTAAAAAAAAAAAGGGCAACTTGAATGTATTACAGCTTCATTTAAATGTATATTGTGAATGCTGGGAAACAGATGCTGGCTTTTCAGTTGACTCTTTGTTGTCAAGATAATGCTTACAACCAATGAGAGACAAAATTACACTATGCTTATACTTTCTAGAAAAAGTGAGAGGAAAAGAATGATTGTGGTAAGAAAGAGATTAATGAAAGAGGAAACTAAGAAGAATCCTATTTTTGTTAATGACATTGGAACAAAGGTGCATAAACTGAGTGTGAACAGTTAATAATAAAGGTAATCCAGTGACAATAGAATCAAAAGAAGATAGTTCAACTATAACCTAAGGTCAAGAGGAATTTTCTGCAACCTCCAGCGCTGTTAAGGTTGCAAAGCTAGATTCCCCTTAGTCCTCTTTGGCTGGAAAGTCAAGGACATCAGGCCAACCCGTCAGAGGAACATCAAGTTGTGGAAGGCTGGTCAAGAGTCCTGAGGGTGGAAAACGTATTGTTCAGAAATCTTGATGTAGGAATGAAGTAAGCCATGTAAAGTTACTGATTACTTTACATTCATGAGGACCAATGTTATTATTTATTTATTTATTTAAATTTATTAACCACCCAATGGCTGTGCACATTTTGAAAATGATTTGGAAGTAGTGCTTCAGACCAGATGCTGTACTTCTCTCAGCTCCTCTCTCTTATTTGTTAAAGCAGGCATACCCTTTTTTCAGGTTCTACATGGTCTTCATCTAATTAGTCTTTTGGATGTTTGGGAAATAATTTTTTTTAGAAAAAAATATTTCAAGTTTTTTAAAATAAAAAATGTTACGTTAATATAATACCTATTGTGCCTACAAAAAAAAAAAAATGACTGTGTTTCCATCTGGGGGATTTTCTTTGACCTCATGGACTTCTGGATCCATGATTATCCTCCATCTTTTGGAATGGACTCATAAACTTCCATGTTGGACTCAACTAAGGTACATTTGTGGCATCTAAAGGTATTCTATTCTGGTCAGTAGAAGTAGCTTTTTGGGGCTTGTAGTACACACTTCTTATTCCTTTATGGAGGAGGAAACTTCTCTTTTCTTTTGGTGGTCAGTAAAAAATAAAGATTGTTGAATAAAGCTTCCCTAGCTTTAGTTTCTTCCAGTCACCAAGGGGGGGGGGGGGGAGCAAGGAAGAAAATAAGGAAGAATCTGTTTCAGCTCTGTAGTATTGCTGAAAGATGGCAAAGACAAGGATTTGAACCAGATATATTCACTGGATTTAACAACACAAGACTAGCTGTTGTAGACCATAAACTTTAAGCCATGGAGGACTTGCTTGGAAATGAGAATTAAATTCAGATTCCAACAGATACACCTGTTGGCAGGTTTTGAATGTCTAGGCTATAGCCAGAGGAATGCAACTAAGCCCACTTTGTTGAATGAATAGCTAAGGACTCTCTCTCTCTGAGCAAATCTAGCTTTTTTTTTTTTTTTAAACCTGGATATTTAATTAAAAACAGGCAAAAACAGCTTTATTTGTGAAGGACATGCTCCCTCTATTTTCAGTGCTCCCTTACATGGAAATGGAATCAACAGAACATTTAATCTCCTGATACTATATCTGGGTGGAGAGTAGCATTTGCAAGGCCTTGCAAAGGTTTGAAAGAGTTGATGGTGTCATTAGCCCAAGAAAAATCTGCAAAGTCACGGTTTAACTATGAATCCCTTGTGAAAGCAAATTTCCCTCCAACCAGTGATCTTTGCATAATGGATGCATTCCCATTGTTAGCTCTGTCCCAATCTGATAACTCCCGCTTCCAGGTCAGGCTTAAATGTCAAGGAAGAATAAAACACTAACAGAACCTTTTCATTTCCTGCCTTTCACACCAACTAGGCCCAGCAGCTACTTTGCACACATGGACTTGCAGACATACATTCACTCTTGCAGTCTTCTGGGACACTGCTTACAATTTCTCCTACCTAGATACTCATGCTGAGGGCTAATCAATGGGAAAGACTAATTGTTCCTGCTCACAAAAACTGTACTTCCCCTAGCCTTTCTAAACAGCTACTTGGCCAGCTTGGAGAAGTACAATTCACACTGGAGAAAAACAGAAGTGGTGAACCATGCTATCTCTGTCATAATCAGGTTTCACACAGCTTAGCAAGTAATAGCAATGTGTCATTCACTGCTCGACAGGCTGTAGAAAGCTCAACCTGATGGGAAAGATGGCAGGCATGGACCTGTGGCTTAGCCACCATGTGGACTGTGCAGACAACCAGGGTTGCTTAAGAGGGTTGCTTAAAAGAAGAGCCTTCATAAAGCCACAGAAAGCCTTTAAAACACTAAATCATTTTTGCAGATGAGTTACAGTAGCTTGCTTCCTTTTGCATTTGTGTTAAAAACATGTTTCCCACTTTGGACAATTGTTGAACCATGTAACAAATCAATCAATCAAGCAAGCAAGCAAGCAAGCACGTATTGCCAATGCCACTGTATCCATCATTTTTCACTCTTCCTTTTCATCTTATCTTTACCATCTTCTAATATTATTCTCACTGCTGTGGAATGTCATGATGAGTTTTTGTTTTATAATTACGCTTGTGAATAAGATCATGAGTGTCACCTTAGCCAATCAGATTACAAAGCAAACAGAGCAAATGAGACTAGAGACAATAGGGAAAAAATGGGAAGAAGGTTCTGATGATGATTTTAGTCTGTACAAGCAGGTTCATATAGGGATTTGTGATTCTTCCAGTACTTGGATTCCAAGCTATATAAGACTTTAACGGAAAGCACTAATATTTTGAATTGTCCTCATAAAGTATCTGAGAAGTCAGTGACACTCCTTAGGAATTATGCAAAATCCACTCCACCAGCTGATTCCAGTTAGTAGTTTGCTGGCTTTATTATTATTTTTTAAATAATTGTAGTTTCTGAATAACCCTCTATGCTGCTGTGCCCATCAAGACCAGAGGAGCTTTCAGCTTTCAACAACCTGTTTTTTCTCCCATATTCTATATCGCACCACCCTTTTTGTCCCCTTTACTTCCTCCATGCATTTTTCCTGCAGCCGGTCCACTGCATCATAGAATTATAAAATCTGAAGGAGCCAGGAGGCCTGTGAGTCAAGGCTCTGCTCATTGTAGGAATCCATCTCAGTCAGACGGCTACGTAGCCTCCCCTGATCACATCCAGCAAAGGGAAGTCCTCCACCTCTCTGGGTAATTGCTTCCATTGTCAAACTGTTCCTACAGCAAGGAAGGGTTTTTCCCCCCCCTAACATTCAATCAGACTCTTTGCCATGCACAGGAATCCAGCGTGACAATCTGGGTATTTCTGCTCGTGACCTTTTCACATCCAGAGCGCTCCGGCAAATGCTGGGATGTTAATGATGTCGTCTTTTGATATGCAAAGAGAATGCTCGCTACCTTTCTCCCTCACCCACATCCTCTGTGCTGTTAATGAAGGAGTGTGTGGCAGGCTCAAATGATTGGTGCTTGCAAAATAAAACCACAGCAGCTGGATGGTGGAACCCCTCCATGCAAAGACAGACACTATCTGCATTTGCTGTGCTCCAGCCACTAATAATCAAAACCCAGCATGCTGGAACAGTGAGCAGTTTGCTTTCAGCTCTGTGCAGATCCTACGCAGATGAGAGCAGCAGTATGGAGTGATAGAACTAAGATTCAGTTATATTAAGTGGTTCCTAGTATGAAAGTTACCATACTTACTGGTTATGCAGTGCAACATAATAAGTAAAGGGAAAAGGGAGAAAGCAAAAGTATTGCTTCAAGAAGCTTGTAATTCAAATTTAATAGTGAAAAGACAGTAAGGGGAAAGAAGGAGAGATGGGAAAGGTAATATGGGATGAACAAGGCTGAAGACTGAACTGAAAATGGATTGAGCTGCATTTTGTGTCAACAGTTTAATTCTATGCATGTCTGTTCAGTAGTAATGGTCAACAGAGCTTTCTAGTTCTCTGTGTTTAGGACTGCAGCTTAAAAATATGATTACATTTTACTTATCTATTTTTAAAATAGCAACCATAGGGATAACAGGTTAATCAGTATCATTTGCAACATAGAGTCTGTCTTTTTCCTGTGAACAAATGAAAATTCCCTCCCCTTCACCCAAAATGGTATGTGCCAAGAGCACATAACAAATATGGGAGGTCTGGAGATCATAGAACAATGTTCCTTCTACCAGTTCTTATTCTTGGCAGCAGAGTCCGAGCAAACTTTATTTGGTTTAAAAGTAAAATGGGTGCAATGGATTCAAAGCAAAGGAAATAATTTTTCCAACAGAGTCATCTCATAAAACAAGCTTGTTAGTAGAGGACAAAAGAGTCCCCCGACAATAAACATTCACACCACAATATATCAAAAGTGCTAGGTTTTTGAATATGTATGTTGAAAGCCCAACATGAACTTCCTTATCTTCCCTTGGTTGCTAGACAACATCAAAATAGAGCTGCTGGGCGATGGGTTAGATGTTCTCTGAAGTCCCTTCCAATTCTGATTCTACCCTCTGCTTCTTGGGTGATAGACCTCTGTATCTTACTCAATATAAGCTACAGCTTTAAGGGCAAGGTAACCCGGTTTATTTCTTGTGTGACTCTCTGTCCACATTATTCTAAGATACTTGGTCAAACCTTCTGTTCTTTTAGCAGCTTTTTAAAAGAAAGAAACCCAGAAAAATATAATGTGATTTCCATGATGCTTAGCAGAAGTGGAGAAATATTCTACTTTGGAAAAGATCATGTGAATCCATGTCTTTGTATCTAGTCTGCTTTCAACTGTCATATAATATTATCTGGTATCTGGAATGCTGTTCCATCTCTTTCTCTAATTTTTCTTCTAATTTTTTGTATTACACATGGGTTTTCTGATTCTTTAGATATACAATGCTAGGAGTGATGACCAAGAGACCTGGCCAGAAAGATTCATGTGCTGTTCACATCATGCATCATTAGGAATACATGTCAAATGTTTTGCATGTGCTCACACATAACAAAGTGCTGTGTAAAGTAGTAAGATGATTTTATGGCATCCCATAGGCATTATGGGCAAAAGTAAAAACAGAAAAGAAGAATGAATCCTTTCACTGCTGACATTATGATCTTTCTTTGTAATGAACGAAACCCCAGCAGCTCCCCTGTCTTTGCAGGAAAAGCATCTGAAACCAGGGTGTCCTAGTCAATGGGATCTGGAGAGTTTCTGCTGCACAGCTTCCTTCTGCCAGAAGCAAGGTTGACATGGCAGGAGAAAAGCAATGTCTTTACCTTGATAGACTTTTGGGGACTGGCTGGGAAAAGCTGCTGTGGAATGGAGGAATTAGATTCAATTGCAGCTCCAAAAATTTGTGCTTCAATCTCTCCCCACCTATGTTCTGCCACTCCTTCTGAAGCATCTGTCTCCTTCCTCTCAACTTCTCTTACTTCTTCACAGCCTTGCTTGAGAAACCTTATATGTTCTTCTGTGTACCTTTCTTTTTCTTCACTTACTCAGTTAATGTATGAATTTGTTTGGGGAATCTAATCAGGAATTTTGACTTCTGTGATATTCTTGATGATGTTAAAGAAAGTCTGTCCATGAATAATCATGTTCCACATTCTGGCTGCCTTTCTTGTGCTGAGGCTGCAACTTCTATGAAGAACGTTCTTGGAATTGCAGTCCTAATACTTCTGATGAGTATTTGATTGAGCAATATGTATGTAAGATACTTCTCTGATTTCCTATGGGAAACGTTATTCATGCCCTGGTCACCTCCCAAATGGACTATTGTAATGTGCTGTACATGGGGCTGTCCTTGAAGATTATCCAGAAGCTTCAACTGGCAAAATGCGGCAGTGTGGGCAGTCATGTGTGCCCCTAGAGTAGCATATGTTACACCTCTGCTCCCCAAGCTGCACTGGTTGCCGGTTTGTTTCCAGGTTCAATTCAAAATGCTAGTTTTGACCTTTAAAGCACTACATGGCTTGAGGCCAAGTTATTTGACAGACCGCCTTTCTCTGGTTACATCTACTCATCCCATCAGGTCTGGCAGGAGGGGCATGTGATAGGTCTCGTCTTGTCAGGTTCAGCCCAAAGAACTCCATGAGACAGTACAGATACAGTTCTATTGCATTTATTAGCTTCCACCTACAAGACAGAATCTCGCCAGACTGAATAAACTTCCCAAGCCAGCAAGCAAACACTGTGAATTCCTTAGGGTGATGCCAGTCTCATCCTCTTCACCTTCCCACACTCATTCTGGGGGCTAAGGAAATGCTTATCTCCCTGAGCACGGCCTTCACCAAACCATTCCATCACACGTCTGCTAAAGAGTTCCATTTGATGGGACCCAAGAGGTGGGCCTTTTCTGTTGTGGCACCCAGCCTTGAATGATCATCCTGCTGATCATTCTTCCTGAGGTGAGATTAGCTCCAACCCTATTGGCATTTAGGAATTCCCTCAAAACCTGGTTCTTTCAACAGGCTTGGGATCTCAGGGAAATAGGGAGCCTGCAAGGTGGCTACACTGTGTGTAGGATGCTGGTCCATTTTCCTGTGGTCCTATTTATATCTCTTTAAATTGTTGTATTTTACTGTTGCTGTATATTTGTTTTACCTGATTGTTTCATTGTACGTCACCCAGAGTCACATCCATGAGATGGGTGGCTGTACAAATCTGATAAATAAATAAAACAAAAATGTGCTTAGAAGAATTGGAATCCAGTAGGATTCTGAGTAGGGCAAACTATACAGTAACCTGAAGGAAAAGTTTGTCCTTTCTTCAAAAAATCCAGGTGGGTTGACATACACTAGAAACTTGTACGAAGCGCCTGAGAGGCTCCACCAAGCCTTTCTTTTAATAGCTGGAAAAGCCTGGTGTGCAAGATTCTTTCAAAAGATATTTTTCCGCCAGTGGTTCTTAGAACCGGCATATGAAGATACAACCATTTTCAAAGACCTTATAAAACATGTGTAAATAAATTCTGACTACTTCCAAGTTAACTGTGTCTTTTTCAGATGTATGCCGATATTCATAGGCTATAATCACAGCCATGGCCTTGTTTTTTGCAAGTCTAGAGCTTCTGGATAATGTCAACCAATAATTGCTTCCAAGCTGCTCAGGAGCTGTGGGTGTTCTCTGGGTTCACCCAGAGATTCTGCCCTTTGGTGCATCAAGTTTTGACTTAACAAAAATCCTTCATCCCTTTTCCATTAAAATAAGAGAAAACACCTGGATTGCAACCTGCCCCTGACATGTATTTCTCTACATTTTTTTATCAGGTGGTTTGCAAGCAAACAAACAAAACCCCTTGGCCCTGCATAACTGTGTGGCACAGAGAAGGTCTTCTGAATGGGAGAGGAATGGCTGTGAAAGAAGATCAGTTGAGAACAAGGCATTCACAGATCCCATAACTTTGGAGACCCCATGACCAAGATACTAAAACTAAATGGAGAGTAAGGAAAGAGGATTAATTGTCCATGCTGTATTAGTTGGACATGCTGATTTCAGGCAGAAAAGAACTACTGTACTGAAGCTCAGCACAGGAGCTGGGAGGTGCAGGACGTGGTGAGGGATCCCTCTCATCGAAAACATCCCATCCCCATGGGCTGCAGAATTGCAGCTGAGCTCCCCAGTGTAATCAAAATGCCGGTAATGATGCAATTTGGAAAGGCATTTTTAAAAAATAATTTGAGTGAAGTTGCATTGGAAAAGCTTCTGCACTGTGCAAATGGCTAATAGGTATGGCATTCTGTTGGCTGACTAAAAAAAGCATCTGGATTGTCACTGGGATGACTTACTTTCTCCTGCCTCCAACTGTAAGCAGGAGCTTACACTGCTATAACTTCACCGTATAAATTCAGCATTGCTGCTACACAATGCCCTGCAAAGTGTGAACCAGAACCTGCTGTGCTGTGGATGACCCAAGCGCCCATCTGTAGAAACACATGCCAGACTGTATTCCTCAAATGGCCATCACGCTGCTGCACAGCCGGGAAGAGGATCCATGAATGCAGAACGACTCCTTCTCCTCATGCATTTCCGTATCCCTGTGTTCAGGTGTGAAAGCCGGGGCTGGGGCTGGTGAGGCAGGAAAGAGAAGATGTGCAAACTTGCCAATTAAAGAGCATTCTCAAGGGAGTTGTCAGTAGGAGCAGCACCGGGGCTGTGGGGCCTACAAGCTCTAGCATGGTTTTGGACGCACTGAGCCTCATGTGGGCAGCCCTCTTTCCAGCAGGATGGGAGAGGCAGAGGGCTGTTTGTTTATCTTCCTTGAGGCTTTTAAGACAGACTTGCACTTGTCTCTTTCCTGTTGGGAAACACGGGTGATTGCAAGAACAAGAACCGCCTACTCAATCCTCACACACAGCTAGTTAGAAACGACACAAACAGCAGGTGCCCTGAAGACAACAGCCGGCAAACCTCTCTTCTGCATTCCTTGGAAAGCAACAGAGAAATCTCTGATGTATAATGCTCTATTTATGCTCTGCAAGCTCAGGGTTATATTTTTTCAAAATGGAAAATTGAGAATCAGATTTATTTATTGTATTTTTCATCTGCTTGATAACCAGAGGTATTCTTTGTATGAAATTGAGATCTTTGTATAAACAATCTTTCAGCATGTCATGTTTCCTTTTAGTTCATTATGGGATTGTGGGGTAGGATCTCTATTTAAGTATTACATTAGTATTTTCCCTTTCCTCTAGAGGAGCTTATGATGGTGAAGGGGTTGTATGTGGTGATATCTCACCCAGACCATTTTATTCTAACAACATATCTGTGTAGGAGGACAAACTCCATTTTTATCTGCTAGCAAGGGAAATGGCATTTTGCACATTTATCCAATTATCTCCATCCAGTGATGTGACCACTGTAACTTAAAAAAGAAAGATCTCAGAACTCCTCACATGTTGGGATTCAGGCACAACTGTGTTATCTCAGCAAGGATCCTGAGACAGTGACTAGCCCAAAGTCACAGTGAGTTCATGTCTGAGAGGGGTTTGGGTTGTGAGTTTTAACCATCTTAATCTCCACAGGTAACTAGGTGCAACATACAATTTCCCTTCTCAAAACCACGTTTGCACAAACTGAAAGGCTTTACAGCAGCACTGTATATGAACCAACCCATAATAGGACTATGCAAAGACCTCTTCAAAGGATTATCTGGAAACATCAATCTCACCTTGGTTTCAGCTTGTTCCTACTTCTGGATTCAGGACAGCAGAGCTCATTCTTGTTGACCATCCCTCCCTCCCTCTCTCTTTCTTTTCTTTTTTTCCTCTTTTTCTCTTTAAAAAAATCTATCTTTTAACCCCTCAGAAAAGGGTTCTGGAATATGTATTTTCACTGTCTTGCCCACCCCCATGCCCATGTCCATCCTGGGTAACTTAATGACAAGGAACTACAGAATTATGTACCATCAAGCTCAAGCTTGAATAAGTTGCCTCCTCTGCACAACCATTTGAGGCCAACTCCAAATCCCCAGAAAGAGGTAGAAAGGCTGGCTGGCTGAGTATAAGGAAGATGAGAAG
The DNA here is from genome assembly GCA_030867105.1 of Liasis olivaceus. Classification (NCBI taxonomy): domain Eukaryota; kingdom Metazoa; phylum Chordata; class Lepidosauria; order Squamata; family Pythonidae; genus Liasis; species Liasis olivaceus. Next base: position 71,394,195 of record CM061349.1, read on the forward strand.
GGTAATATCTCTTTTCCAATGCCCCTCTTACTATCCTCTATTCTGGATTTGGCAATCCCACTTTCCTAAGCCATACAGTCTGAGTCTTACATATCCTTAGTCCTTAGTCTGACATGACCACACCATAGGAATCTCATATCATATTTTTGGTCTTTGTGTCCTGTCTGTAGGAACTTCTTGCTCAAGCTACTTTCATTGTGCTTCCAGAGTTCTCTGTAACCTTTCACAAGTGCAATGTCATTGAGACCCACCCAACCCTACCTGTTCTTGATCTTGCTGTCATGCAGAGTGTAAGAGGTCCTGCCCCATGGTGTAATATCCATACAAAAGACTGCAGTTAGGTCTAGTTATAATGGTGGTCTGTTTTTAGGATACTTCTGATTTGCATACAAGTAATGCAAATCAGAATTGCAATACTGCATTCAATACTTTCCCTCTTTCTCTCTGTGCACATTTTTCAAGGATTGCTTTGCATCAGTGATACTTTGAGTGAAGGATTTCTCCAAGTTGTTTCAAAAAGCAATATGGTTTTTAGAATATCTTGGTTCTAAAGGGAAAAGTTTTAGGGTTGCTCTGGTGGTGTAATGGGAAGAAGGAATAATCTTGAAGAACAGGAGGAAGAGCCACCACCAAGACAATGGTCAGGTAAAATAAATCTGAGTCCGGGGCAGAACTGTAAGTTCTCAGTAAGCATCTCAGACAAGGCCCTCCCTAGTTTCCATGAAGACAGAGGGAGGGAGGAAGCGCATTCAGACTTGCAAGATCCTGTTACTGTAACCTTATAATAAAAGTAGTATTAGCATTCATGACTTTGATTTCCTAGTCTGGTCTACCTTGAAGGGCTGACAGGTGGTCTCATCTAGTAGTGCCAGTGACCAAAAGACACATTTGCATCTTTTAGTAATATGTATTTACAGCATTTAAACTCTAGTGGAAGAAGCACTCTGGAATAGTAGCGAATTATTACAATTAATCACCTGTACTGTTCTTCTAGTCTACTCATCTTGACCCTGCAGCTCAGCTTTGGCTGAGAGACCATATCAAATGGTTTTCTGCAATACGGATCAATGCTGCTGGCTTTGCTCTAATTCTACTGAACAATAATGTAACCAGGGCCTGCAGCACACTCTTAAATTGATGTCCTGGTAAATGGATTCTTACAACTGATGGCCCATGGTAGAATTACAAATACTTTGTGCAGAGCAATCCTAGTTTTATCATATCCATTGATGTCACACTAGCCATCTCAAGGCTAACACTCTCTAGGACCCTCCTAAGACTTTTCTGATTTCAATTTCTACTTGCTTAGGTATCTAGTATGTTGCAACACCAAGTATACTTGTGGACAAGACTTTTATTGTTCAAATGCCCTGCCTTATTCACACAATTGGCTGTCCTGGCACCTGCTCTTTGGAACATTATCTCCCCAGAGATCAGATTAGCTGCAACCCTGGTGGCATTTCATAAGGCCTCAAAGACTTGGTTCTCTCACCAGGCACGGGAGTTGAGATGTAGAGCAAAGCCAGTGGGATGGTTGTGCTGATGGCTGTGGTGATTTTTTACCTCAGCAGCTGATTTGTATTTATTGTGATATTGTGATGTTATTGTGATACTGTGTTTTTTAACTGTTGTTAGCCACCCAAAATCATGATGTTGAGATGAGCAGCTGCATACATTTAAATAAATAAATAAATAAATTGTGTGAAAGTCCAGACGACAACCGTCTATTTATAACCTTTCTATGTCTTCTTACTGTGTCTTCTGCAGGTTTTTTTTTCCCTTAGAAAATCAGTTAAAAGAAATAGTTATTCAATGTCTTTGGATTGGTGAGCACTAGAAACCTTCTATCTTCAACTACCGGAGCCTTTTAATGCTGCTGTCATTTTACTATTGAACAGTAAGCTGGAAGGGCAGGCTGAAATATGCTCTTGCATAGCATACAGACTATTATTAATGTAATGTAATGTAATGTAATGTAAGCATTATTAATGCATTCATTTTAATTTGTATGCACATTTACTTAGAAGTAAGCCTCTGTGTATTCATAGATACACTGCAGAACACCAGAAAAGGAGACATTTTAAAAGGGGGAGATTATAACAAGCAGATTTTCTGGAGCCCGCAAAGGGTTTTTTGTTTTTTTTCTGAGAAAGGGTGAAGAGCAAGTGTCACCACAAACAATTGCTGAAAGGATTTCCAGCTGTTCTTTCCTTCAGCAGCACCCAATATTTACTGAAAGGTAATGATGGGTTAGATATGGTAAAGTGGCCAGTAAACCAAGTGGGGAGTAGTCAGTTGCACTTGTTCTACTCCATATTGCACAGTGGCTGGAGAGGCCCATTCATTAGTTTAGAAAGCAGATTTTTTGATGTTTGAAAAAAGACAGAAGAGTATAGAGAAAACACCAATTCCATAATGGCGTGTGATAACTCCCCCCCGCCTTAAAAGCGTGTGAGCAAAATGTGGTAATTTCCTATGGAACAATGACTAAAAGCATCCTGGAGGGGACATGGTGGAGATACAATGATGACATCTGAGGAGTCTGGGTTAACATTTCTGGCCCTGTCCCCCTCAGTATTTTAGAGGGTTAGAGGTTTGATTGTTTGCCTGTCTTCTAAAAGGTAAAATGGATGCATTAAGCCCATTAGAGGCTCAAGTCATTTATTGTTCTTATTTTACAAAACAAAATAACCACTGGAAAAATGCATAATTGTTTTGGGGCAGTGGAGGCTGGGAGTCTCTGGAAACTGCAGAAAAAGAGTCTGGAGCCACCTGCAGCCTGTGCACAGAGGGGTTTCCGGTGCTGCTCCCAAACAGTGGGTGCTGCTTGGATACTTGATGCCAAGACCATCTGCACTGTGGTTGAAACCCAGGGCCATCAGAGAGTACAGATGGGTAAATCTGTCCATTTTGATTCCTCACAGTTTTTCAAATCTGTCAGGTTGGATTCTTCTCAGTTCCTCATTTTTCCAAATAGGTCAAGTTCAGTTTGTCAGACTTGAGATTTGTTAAATATGATACAAAATCACTATGTAGTTGGATGCCCTTTTCTCCAAACACATGCCATTTTCTTTGTCCAGTGTACAACTTTTTTCATTCCTCTAATACCTACATTTCTGTATATTGTTTTCATGGAAAGTACATTTTTGTACAGTCTGTTCCCTAATACACTTTCAGAAAAGATTTGTTAACTGCTTTGCAAAATTTGCAGTTTCGCAAATTTCAGATGATAATTCAATTTCAAAGTCATGCATTCAAAAATTGGAAATGAGATAAATCTACATGCAAATGCAGATTAATCAACACCCTACAGGAGAGTGCAGAGCCAAAACAGGAATCTAACATTTCTGGTTGTTCCTTAAAGCCTGAAGCTGCAATTTTACTCATGGTAATTTCCAGAAAACAATGTCTAACTGGACTATGTTGCTTATTGGTCAGTTTCCCAGCATCCGTCAGTTTCAGTACTCCCCCTTCCCCATAAAAAAGAGACCGGATTGTCCAGCAGATAGTGTAGTCATTTCAGTTTCCCCACTCTAGGGAACTCAGTTGTACAATCATTGCTGAGGCTATTTCTGCCCTGATACCTTCCCATAGTGAGGTATCTTCAGGGAGTGTCAGGTGAGGCAAATGACAAAAGCAACATTGTGCTATCATGGTGCAAACTCTTCCCCCTTTATACACATATTATGACGTCATGCATACCCAAAATGGGCGGAGCTTGCGCTGTGCCAGCACCACTCAGCTTTCATCATTTTGACAAAAGCATTGGGTTCTACAGATGCCTCTGCTCCTTTTTTTAAATTAATTTTTATTAAAAGTTTTAAATAGAACATAAAAACTAACACCAGCTAACACAAAATGGAGAGAACAAAGAAAAAAAAGACAGGAAGGAAAAAGAAAAAGAAAAACTGCAATAAGAAAGAATAAAAAGAAACAGAAAGAAGAAGCTTCCGATTTTCTCGGCAGCAAATATAAGCATAATTACAAAATTATCTCTTCCTCAATGATTACAAAAAAAGCTCACTTTTTTCTATGACCCATTTTTTTTAATCATCAAAACCACAAGTTATAAGTGCATTTTTTCCTGTTTCATGCAAAAAGTCTGTAAGGGGTTTCCAGTGAGCCATAAATGTAGCTATTGTCTTTCTTCTAATTAAGGATGTTAATTTAGCTATCTCTGCAAGCTCCATCATCTTCATCAACCACTCCTCCATTGTGGGTAGTGCTGAGCATGCAGACACCTCTGTTCCCAGACCGCTTTCTTCTATTCCATTATTTTAACTTGGAGATGCCGAGAGGTGTAGAGGAGAAGGGCAGACTCACTGCATTCATACTGGACTGCGCTCAATGATGGTGGCTTTTCTTGCTGGCTGGTGTCCTGCTGAAGGGTCAATGGCAGCAAATCCATTGGAGAAAAGCCTATACTGAGCGGCGTGTTGTCTACGATGAGTCGCACATCCCCAGATCAGGAGCAGGCTCTTAGCAATTACTTTGAACAGATAGAGGCAGGATAGGAAATGGGTGTGGGGACAGCAGATTTTATGGTGGCATTCTAACCAAAGGGATGGGGAGTTACTGTCATTTAGTAGTACAGAAAGAGTGCTGAGTGCTCAGAGCACTGAGTAAGTGACAAGAAAGAAGCTGCATAGAGGTCAAGTTTTACAGTCAACTCAGCAGATGCTTTAAGTGCATTGAATTATCCTTCTCTCCTTGCCTGCCTGCCTGCCTGCCTGCCTGCCTGCCTGCCTTCCTCCCTCCCTCCCTCCCTCCCTCCCTCCCTCCCTCCCTCCCTTTCTTCCTTTCCATATATAATATAGGCTTGTGCCATTTGCCCTCCCCTCATGACCCTCAGGAGAACCCTGGTGAAGCTGCTGCCGCCTCCTCCTCCTCCTCCTCCTCAACTGACCTGCAGAATTGCCTGCCACTTTGCTGGGAGGAGGTGGAACAAAGGGAGCCATGGACCATGAGGAAAACTGCACCCCCACTCCCCATTCTGGTGTATCCCCAAGGGCCCCCTCCCTCAAGGGAGGAAGAGGCTCACCTGTTGACTGCTGGTGCCCCCCAGCCAGCCCTACCCCATCAGCAGGCATCCAAGTTGCTCCCTCATCCTTCCCTCAATGCCTACAGCCATTAAGAGATTTCAAATTTCTGCCTTGTTTCCAAAGCAGCCAATTGCCACTTGCCTGTCAGGCCTTGCCACCAGCCAATTGGGCGCAGGGGTCAGAGGGAGGCAGGAAAGAGGTCAGGGATATGCCCATGATGATCACATGACCTGGGCTGACCACGGCAGTTCAGCAGCCCAGCAGTGCTGAAGCAGCCACAAATTCCCCAAATTTCAATCCCATGGAGGTAATGGGTCCCAGATTTTGGATGCATTCTGTAAATTAGCCCATTTGAAGTACCTTGGTTCAAAAATTGTTGCCCTATGATGCACCATTTCACCCAGTTGAAGCTTACAGACATAAGAGTTTTAATAGTATCTAGATAGATGCCAAAATTCCCTTCTTCAAGAGCAGAGGTGGACATCTGGTGGCTTTCTAGATATTGCTGAATTACAATTCCTATCATTGTTCACCACTGGCCATACTGATTTGAGCAGCTCAAGAACATATTTTGTGCCTGAAAACTCTACCTCAGCTGTTTACATGATCTTCATAGTGTTGAATACATCATACCCATCCACCAACTTGTTTCCTTCATGGTGCAGAGTAGGGGAGGGACTACCTGGTACCCTAGTTTCCATCTTTATTCTATAACTATTAGTTGCATAAAAGGGTTACAACTGGAGCAACCAAAGGCCACTCCCATGCTAATTACCCACAATATTGTTTCCACTTGATCTGGAAAGTTCTGTTTTTTTGGAGATATAGATCACACTGATTGATTATGATAAGTCTTCTACTCTTTTTACCTCTTGCCTGTTTTTCGTGTCTTCTCTATTCCTGCTTTTGATTGCCTTTTGCTCTATTTTGCCAGTTAACTGTTTTTGATGTTTGCTGATGTTTAATAAAAAAGATTATTTGCTAGCTGAATAGAGGGGTGTGTGTGCATATAGGGGTTGACTTGGAGTGTGCTGGATGTAGACTAAACTGGAAATTACTCAGTAATTTTCCAGCACATTAAACAAAGCATATTTCATGGAATCATAGAACCATAGAAGTGAAAGGCCTTCTAGAACAACTTCCTGTTCAGCGCAGGATCTGCTAAAGCATTTCATCTATCTAGCCTGTTTGACGACCCCTAGTGAAGGGGAATATACCACTTCATGATGCAATCTATTCCAGTAATTGACAATAATTCCTCCTAATGTCTAACCTGAAACAACTTCCCAGTAGTTTCAACCCCCTGCTTTCCAGGGCAACAGAGAACAAGTCTACTCACTCCTCTTTATGACAACTCTTTAGTTATCTGAAGATTGTTGTCATATTTTCCCTGACTCTTGTCTTCTGTAGGCTAAATATATCCAATCATTTAACCATTCCTCAGAAGACTTGGTTTCTAATGCTCTTACCTTCTTGGTAGTCCTCCTCTGAATTTGTTCCAGTATGTCAATGTCCTTTTTAGTCTGTGGTCATAGACTGCAGTGTGTAGATCTGAGCACAGCTGGGCCCAACAAAAGCAGAATAGAGTAGGATCGTTACTTCTCATGATCTGAACTCCATGCTCCTGTTAATACATCCCAGAATAACATCTGCTCTTTAGCAGCTGTATTACACTGTTGGTTCATATTCAACTTGTGACCAACTAGAATCCCCAGATCCTTTTCGCATGTACTACTGCTAAGCCATGTCTCCACAATACTATATTTGTATCTTTCATTTTTTCTCCCTAGATATTGGGCTTTACATTTCTCCCTTTTAAATTTCATTTGGCCTACAGTTCAAGCTAGTTTAGATTTTTAAAAATAATCTCTTTTTCTTAAAAGGTGTTAGCCACTTCTACTTTTGTGCCATGTGCAGATTTGATAATCATCCCAGATCATTAATAATTAATAAGGTCATTAATAATCCTATGGCACTTCATTCAGTATGACAGCCTTCCAAGGTAGTCCGGACAAGAAGCATGCCCAGATGAACTAATTCTACTTTACTGTAAGGTTACATTAACAGAATCTTGCAAGTCTGAAAGTACATTTCTCCCCCATTGCCTTTACAGGCCAAGAAACTAGGAAGGGTCCCTTCTGAGACATTTGCCATTCCCATATTCTTGCTGCGGGCTAAGCTGCCTCTTATCCAACAATTCTTCTGGCTGCAGCTCTTTTCCCTGTCTCCCAAGGTCATTCCCACATACCATTGCCTTCCAAGCTGATGTAATTTATGAGTAGTCTCTGGGTGTGGCCATATGAATTCATTTAACAGTTGAATATACAACAATCTATCATCTAGGCCATATTTTATTATTATATTGATGAGGATTTCATGATATACTTTGTCAAATGCTTTGCTGAAGTCCAGGTATATAGTGTCCATGACATTATCCCAATGTGTTTATCTAGTAATTGACAAAAAAGAAGATAAAGCTAGTCTGGCATGACTCATTTGTGATAATCCATGCTGATTCTTGTTAATTGCTGCATTTCTAGCCTCCACAAACCTATTGTTTGATAATTTGATTAAGGCCCCTGTGCAACATAGACATCAGACAGAGATAACATTTCTTTTCCTCCAGTCTTCTGGGACCCTGACAGTTCTCCAGGAGTTCTCAAAGTTTACAGTTAGTGGTAATCTCTGGCAGTTTCTTCAGTGCTCAAGAATATATTTCATTTGGCCCTGGAGACCTGAACTCACTTAAATTAGCTAAGTGCTCTTTTACCTTCTCTGTGTCTATCCTGAGCTGCATCTCTCTTTTTCCACTAGTGGCACAACAGTGACCAACTAGGGCTTCATTTCCTTTCTGAGATACAATAAGACAGACATAAAATATATGTCAAGACATTTTCTCTTTTCCTCATCATCCATTACCAGTTTACAGCTTTCTCCTTGCTATAGATCTACAGCTTCTTTTCTTTTCTTCTGTTTCTGTCATACCCCCAAAAACCTTTTTGGTTGTGCTGGGCGTTTTTCACAAGCCTCACTCATTCTGATCTTTAGCCTTTTTGATATAATCCCTAGAGTTTCTGGTGAGTGCATTGTACCCCCTTTCCATTTCTTACATGCGTCCCTTTTCTTTTCAGCATTTTCCTCTGTGTACCCACACAGATCTCTTTAGATGTCTCCTCTTCTTCCTCCTAGAAGGCATTGTTTGTGACTGTGCCTCCCATATCTCATTTTGGAGTTTTTCCTATCCTTTTGAGATCCGTTTCTTCTTCAGGATTTGAAGCCACTGGATCTGACTTAATTAAAATTAACTCATCTGAAATCCAATATACAAGTCTGACTTTTCTCTATTCCTTCTTCTCTTGATGCCATAAACTCAAGGTTAACATAGTCACTTTTCCACAAGGTTCTGGTCAGCTTCAGTTCTCCAGCCAATTCCTCCCTGTTGGTAAAGATTAGGTCTACAATAGCAACTCCCCTTGTTCCTCCTCCTCCTCCTCCTCTTCCTCCTCCTCCTCCTCCTTCTTCCTCTTCCTCTTCTTTCTGTTCAATCATGTCTGATTCTTGGAGACTGCCTGGACAAGTCAGTTTTTTTGGCAAGGTTTTTCAGAAGTGGTTTGCCATTGTCTCCTTCCTAAGGCTGAGAGAAAGTAACTGGCCCAGGGTCATCCAGCTGCCTTTGTGCCTAGGCAAGACTAGAACTCACGGTTCTAGCCTGATGCCTTAACCACTATGACAGTGAATTAGTCAGCAAGAGAGGACAGGAATTTGTTCAATCTCTGGCTCTTGGGCAGAATTGGATTTCCAACATATGTTAGAGTAGTTGGGATCTCCAACTGCGATATCACATGCCTTTTTGAAAATTTGGTCATCCAATAAAGAAAGGAAGTCTATAATAAACTCCTACAACACTATCACTTTTGTTTCTGTCTTATTTTATTTTTACAAAACACTCTCAACACAATTTCCATGTTCTGATTAATGAATTTATGTGCAGGCATATGATTTCTTTATGAGCTGTGTATAACAGCATGTTTCTATATACTCTGTTATATGGAGTGTGAGTTAGATATGTCAGGAGAAATATAAAAGAAGCTGAATGCAATGGGAATGTGTCAATAAAGAAGTATGTGTAGTAAAAAAAAAGAAGGTAGAGATTCAAGAATACGTAAGTGCTGAGTGGATATGGATCGAACAGAAAAGTGAATGGCTAGTATGCAAGACCTACACTGAATTACTTGGTCATATAGACAGAATGAATAAGGGTTGAATTGCAAAACAAATATATGAAGGAAAAGTGAACGGAGAGGAATGGATGGAGAGGAAAGGAAAGGCTGAATAAGTTATGGTTGGATAGAGTTGATAAGATCATCAAAAAAGAAAAGTGAGAAATTTATAGAAGAAAAGTACAGATTAGTAGTATGAATGTGGTGGAACTAAGAATGGTTTGTAGGAATAGAAAGGTATAGACAAATATAATGAATACAGTCAGTATAAATTAGATTTAACTGTGTTCCCTTTTCTTTTTTCCATATCTTGCCTTTAATTTCTTAGGTTTATAATTTCTTACTCCTTTTCACTTCTTTGCATAATGTTGCTCACTGAAAGTGAATAGTGTGATGGGTATGTATGTGTGTAAATATGAAATGGGCCAAATTACATAGCTTCCATCTGGAATATTCATCAAGGGGCCCAACAAGATGCTGAACTGAGTCATTTAGAAAAAGCAGAATTTTGACAGATGGCTTACTTTGTTTTAAAGATAATCTATCAGATAGATTAGCAAGATAAATCATGCATATTACTCTGACTGAAAAAAGAATTTTGTCAAGATTGGTCAGCAAAGTCTTGGTTAATATACAAGATGTAATTTGGGATCTGACTTGTGAAACCAAACAAGATTATTTGAACAAAGCAGCCAGATCTATAAGAAACAAGGTCAATGCTAGTTATTGGTCCAAGGACTTGGATAAAAAGTCTGGCTCTAAATGAAAGGAAACATGGCCATATTCATAAGCCTAGTGGCTGGCAGGTTGGAACTGGAGTTACATTTTGTGCAAGAGGTGTAATACAAGGAATATAGGTAAATAAACTACTAACCCTGGTTGGGATAGTGTGGCTTAGTCTTTTCATTCATTTGTTAGATTTATATTCTACCTTTTTTCCAAGAACCTAAGATGGCTTACATCATTTTATCCTTACAACAGGACCCTGTAAGGTAGGTTGGGCTGAGAAGGAGTGACTGGCCCAGTGAGTATCTGTTCTTAAGGATGGACTTGAATCTGAGTCTCTCTACGTTGACACCATGACCATTACTACACCCTGACTCTAGAAATATTGCCTGAATGAGTCTCTCTAGGTTGACACCATGACCATTACTACACCCTGGCTCTAGAAATATTGCAGAAAATGATACTTATCACTGCAGATGAAGGAAAGTCTACTTATCATTTAAAAAACTTAATGGGGAACTCAGCCAAAAATTGATGAGGGCCACATTCTAAGGGAGGGACTGTCACTGGCCTTTTCTCTCCTAGCAAAGGTGCTTGAGGCTATCCATTCCCTCTAAGTAGGGAGTTCCAAATTTCCCTTCTTGTTCCCAGTGATCATTCTGTAGTCTCAGGGGATGTAGCATGATCAGTCCTCATTAGACTGCCTTTTTTGTTCAGGTGTTACCCTTTCAGTGTGTGATATACAGTATATGTATTGTGTTAATTTCCCTTTTATTAGTGGCCCCTATTTTAGTTATATAATTTTAGCAGCCTTCATCAGTTCAATTTCATGTTAGAAAGAATGTCTGTCTATCTATCATTTATCTATCTATCATCTATCTTATATGGCCGTTCATCCTTCTAATGAAACTCTGGGTGGCAAACAACATAAAAACACCAAATCCATTAAAAACCAAGGGAAAAATAAGACACAGGTTAAGGCCTCTATAAAAAAATCTCACTTCTCACATGTCACATATGTACACACGCCACAGCTCCAGTGAATTAACAACCTGACTCCAATACCTGTGGGGACCATCTATTATTGCCTGTAGTTAAAGACCACATCTACACAGCTTCCTCACCCTGTGGTATACATGCCCACCAACCATTTCCAGAGAACATTTCCTCATGTTTCCACCTGTAACTCAAGATCAGGGTGCAGCTGCAATAGCCTGAAGATGCCTCCTGGTGCTCAACTGCAGAAGTGTTATAGCCTGGCTCAGGACTTTCTATCCAGGCAATCCATGGGATGAAGAGGCTTTATGTCTCATGGTTGAAGCCAATGAACTGCTTAGCCCAAATTGGTTCTGTGGTTCTGCTGTGGGATAACCCCTTTTAGCTGGTCTCTGAGTTTAGTGCTTGTCCTGTTTTCTAATGGGTTGGCCCACTGGTTCATCTAGAAATTATGACGCCCTGAAATTGACTAATCTGTCCCTGCCTTAATGCATACAATGAAAATGTCATTGGAAGGCATTACTCCTTTTCTTCTGTAGCCTATGTGCTGGGGAATTGTCCTCTCAGAGGTTGTCTCCTTACTTCCACTCCTGACATAATGTTTTAGGGTAGTTACAGCCCCCACACTGATCACCACAGCAAGCCCCCTTTCTCAGACTCTCCCATAATTATCCAATGGCTACATCTTGGCTGTATAAATCTTGGCAGTCACTAGATGACATCCAGGAGATACAAAATGCTCTAACCTTTTGCAGCCACCCAATGGTGGATAGATCAGCTGGTCCATGCAGAATGTGATTAGAAAATAAATTTAATTGGAAGGTATGCCTGGAAAGGAAAAAAGAAAAAAAATTGCAGTGTGCAGAGTAAATAGAGGATTGTGCATACCAACTGAAAAAGGCTTTTCTTATGGTAGATGATGTTGGGTAAGCTTAATGAACCACCAGTCATGGTTCTTAAAATGTTGGGTGTTAAACTGTATGAACAACAGCACAGCACTGACCCATTTTGGGTGAGCAATAAGGGGTCACTGTAGGCAGGAAGATTTAGAATAGCATGATTTCATGACAGCTCCAGGACAAGAGGCGAGCAGAGCAAAGCAGCATAGTAGATGTTGCCAAAGCATCAGAAGGAAAAGCTGTTGAAAAGTTGGCAACTAGATAGGCCATGCCTTTCTATGAAATATAAATATTCATTTCATCAGACAATATGATCTGGTACAGACAGGTCTCTAACACCAATCAAATTATTTATTTATTTATATCTCACATATATAGCTACCCGTCTCATAATAATGTGACTCTAGGCATCTTACAATAAAAACAATCATAAAATCCAAATGTTTAAAAACTACAATTGAAAAACATTAGCAATATTATTATTAATAAGATAGTGGAGAGAATTGATGTTAAAAACAATGCAGCCATCTCATCAACTCACCATTGCCTTGAGATCCCCAGGCCTGCTGACACAGCCATGTCTTAAGAGACCTCTGGAAGGATTTCAAGGATGGGGCCAATCTCACCTAGGATGGGGGGGACAATGTTCCATGGGTGGGTGCCACAGCAGAAAAGGCCTGCCTCCTGGGTCCCACCAAATGAAACTCTTTCGCAGACTGGACTCACAGCATACCTCTTTTGCTGGATCTGACGAGATGGGCAGATGTAATGAAGGGCTTTAAAGGTCAAAACCAGCACCTTGAATTGGACCCAGAAGCAAACTGGCAACCAGTGGAGCTCACAGAGCAGAGGTATAACATGTACTGTTCTGGAAGCAGGCATAACTGCCAACACCACTGCATTTTGCACCAGCTGAAGCTTCTGGATACTCTTCAAAGCAGCTCCATATAGAGTGCATTACAGTAGTCCATTCAGAAGGTGATCAGGGCATGAGTGACTTTGAGCAGAGCATCCGTGTCCAGGAACAGGTATAATTGGCACACTGTGCAAAAGCTCTCCTAGCCATGAAGGCCACCTGCTATTCAAGCAGAAGTCACAAGTCTAGGAGGACCCCCAGGTAATGCACCAGGTCTGTTTGGACAGTACAACCCCATCCAGTATCAAAAATGGCATAGTCCCTGAGCTGGAATGCCCCCAAACCCAGAGCTGCTTAGTCTTGCCAGGGTTCAACTGGAGCCTGTTGTTCCCCATTCAGGCCCCCACAGCCTCCAGGCACTGGGATAGGACATCACCATCGTCACTTAAATCACCAGGGGCAGAAAGGTGTAGTTGGGTATCATTAGCATACTGATGATACTTCACCCCATGGTAATGGATGATCTCACTTCATGTAGGTGTTAAATAGGAGAGAGGAGAGCACCAAACCTTGTGGAACTGCACAGAATAAGGCAGGATCTCTCCTCTCCAATCACCATCTACTGGAAATAACCCCAGAGAAAGGAGGAGAACCAGCACAATACAATGCCACCCTCCCCCAATCCCCGGAGCTGATCCAGAAAGATATCTGGCTGATGGTATTGAAGGCCACTGAAAGGTCAAGCAGAACAGGGATGGATGTGCAACCTCCATCTCGCTCCACCAGAGATCATCCAAAAGTGCAACCAATACCATTTCCATCCCATATCTAGTCCTGAATCCTGACTGAAAGGGGTCCAGATAATCTGCTTCATCTGGAGTCCTCTGAAGCTGCTGTGCAATCACCTTCTCAATTATCTTCCCAAAAAGGGGACGTTAGTTACTGGATGAAAATTGTCCAGAATTTTGGGATCTAGCAATGGTTTCTTGAGGAGGGGGCAGACCAGCACCTCCTTAAGGGGCAGAGGAACAACCTCCTCACTCAGGGAAGAATTCACCATCATTAGAGTCTACTCACACAACATCTCCCTGACAGCTAGCCAGGAGGGGCATGGATCTAGAGAGCAGGTGGCCAAGCTCACAGTCATAAGAACCCTGTCCAGTTCCTTAGGTGCAACAGGTTCAAACCATTCCCAGATAATAGGGCAAGACTCTGCCCCAAGCTTCTCCATAGAACCTGCAAAAAAGCCAGCATCCAACAGAGAATGAATTTGAATGACTTCGTCCAACAGATGCTATGCAAATTTTTCTGCATGGTCCTGTAGGGAGATTTCTGAACCCTTCCTACCCAAGAGGGCATGTGTCACCCAAAACAAGGCCGCAGGATGGCTATCTGCAGGTGCAATAAGGGTGGAGAACTATTGTCGCTTCTCCACCCTTAACCACCATGAGGTAGGCCTTAATGGCAGCTCTAACATGTGTTTGGTTGAGTTTGTTCCTTATCAGGTGCCAGTGATGTTCTAGATGACTTTTCTCTCATTTAATTTCCCTCAATTCCTCCACAAACCATGGGAACAATGGGATCCACAAGAGGGGAGAGGTTGTATAGGCACGATTTGATCCAAGGCTTCAGCAGCCCTGTTATTCCAAGTGACCACCAGGACCCTAGATGGGCCATGCAGCAGATTAGTAGGAACAGCCCCCAGCTCCCTCTGAAACCCATCAGGGTCCATCAGTTGCTGAGGGCAGACTGATCTAATAGGTCCTGCCTCCCTGCAGTGGGTAATGGCACTGAGAAATCCCATAGTAATCAGGGCATGGTCTGACCATGACAAGGGGGACACTAAAAGCTCCCCCAATTCCAGATCACATTGCCAGTGCTCCGACAGGAAAACCAGATCAGGTGTGTGACCACTGTCCCGTGTCAGGCCCTGGATAACCTGGGATAGGCCCATGCCTGTCATGGTAGCCATGAACTCCTGAGCTGCCTTGGACCCCACTCCCAGGGAAGGCAGATTTAAGTCCCCCAAGACCATGAGGATGGGGACCTTCACCGCCAGTGAGGAAATGGAGTCAAGCCACTCAGGCAGGGAGGTTGCTATGCAGCAGGGAGGCTGGTACAGTAGCAACAATCCCAACTGATCCTGAGAGCTCAACTTAATGAATGGGGTCTCACATCCAGTGTCGGGCCTAGCCCAAGGAACTCCAGGAGACCATGCAGAATCAATCCAGCAAGGTTTATTAGCTACAACACCTTAACAAGAACCTTCCCAGAATGAAACCAGTTCCCAGGCTCAGCCAATTCACACCGATGGAATTTCTTAGGGAGGTGCCAGTCTCCTCTGCTTATCTCTTCCTCGCTCCTCTGGAGATGAGAGCACATTCTTTACTCCCCTCCCACCATTCCAGTCCATCACATCCAGCAACCTATGGAGCAGCAGCCTTGAAAGCCTTAAGAGATTCTCGGATGACAATTGCCATACCACTGTCCTGGGATCTCGGCTGATGCCACACCCGAAACCCAGCTGGGGACATTTCTGAGAGGGGAACCCCCACTTCTGGGCCCAGCCAGGTTTCAGTAATGCATGCCAGGTCAACCCTCTCATCTGTGATTAAATCACAAAAGAGAGAGGCCTTATTGTAGACCAGCCTGGCATTTGGTAGCAGCAGCTGGAAGCCAGGACCTCTAATAATCTGCTGATCAGGCACAGGGGTTGAGTGCAGAGAGATGGAATGCACAACCGGTGCAAGATATTGCGACAGTGTTCCCTGAGAATGGCCTGCTGTCTCCCACCATACCTACCCATGTCTGTCACCACTGTGATGTTCCGACCCACCCTACCCCCTGAGACCCCAACTTCCCCCACTCCAACCATCCCAGTGTCCAAGGCCAGGATCTCTACCTCTCCACCACAACATCCATCCCAGGAAAGGGAAACCAAGTCCCCTGAGGCACTTCAGCCTTAGCTCTCAGCACCACCAATAACCACATCCCTCAGACTCACACAAAAGAATTGTAACCAGCCTCCCCAGCTGCTTACACCAGATTAATGGGTCCCCTGCTCAAACCATCCCCCCCAACTAACCAACCTCCCCACTAGCTCTCACCTAGGGAGGAGGACCAGTCTCCCAGAACCCTTATCAAGAGCCCCCAGAACCCAACCAAACTGCCTGTCCTGCAAGTAGAAGCTTGCACTGAGGATGAAGTTGGCCCCACAATGATCAGTCTGATGTCCTTCGTTTTCCACCCTTCCCTTCCCCCTTTTCCCCCAACCTAGTTGCCTGACAATTTTTTTTGATGCATAAACATTTGTACATTCTTTTGTGTCCTTTTGGTCAATTGTAATAAAGGTATTACCTCACTATGGATTTTTTTCTCTTGTGGAGGAAGCCAACAGGGATATAATGGGTTTTAAAAGTTAAAGGTTCCTCAGCTTTTTCTGGGTGTATTGCATTGACGACCATCCCCCCTGGCATTGCAGAAGTTTTGTCTTGGACATCTATTTTTTCATTCCAGTAACATCACACACAACCTTGGCAAAATCCATGTATTTGCTAGGCCACCAAGTTCCACTTTGGCTTTGATTAGGAGCACGGACAGTAAGCCACTGGGAATGCTCTTCCCTGCTATCTTCCAGAGGCTGAAACTCTGCCTGGAGGAAAAGGCCACTTACTCTAATGCCCCTGACCCCAACACCAGCACGCATGACACTTTGCCATTGATTGCAACGCAAGCTGCTTCCCACAGAGCTAGTAGCATGTCCTCCTCAAAGAACAAGGATCTTCAAAAACCTGTCAAGAGCAGGGATCGATTTTAAGCAAGAGGGCTTTGCTTTCTCCTGGAAGTGCACCAACCTGCTTTAGAGCCTGTAGCTAAAGCTGAAAGAAAACAAGCCTAATGCTCTCAGGGGAGATGGTGTGACTAGAAGTGTATGGTCTATGTGTACGTGGCAGTGGGGGTGGCGGTGTTGAAAGAAGAGGGTTGCTAAGAGCAGCAAAATAGGTAGAGAGAGTGCTTTATCTGTAGGAAAAAACACAGCTGCTTCTTTCAGGCAGGTCTAGTGTCTGGAGCTCTATTTGAAAGTCCTAGCCATGCAATGCAACTGCTTCTGCTGGCTTTTGCACACTCTACTCCAGTAAATACTTCAAGTTACTTAGGCAGTCTACACCAATGCCAATGGCCTGTTCTGATTGGCATTCCACATCTGGCACTATGGTCCTCCAGTTTACAAGTGTTTACAATCCTGCCTCAGCAATCTGAAGAGGTGAATGTTTTTAGCAGTTATATCCTCAAGTCTTCCATACACTCTGGATATAGCTGCATGCGTCAAACAGATTATTAATGATCTTAGAATACTGGGATTGTCATAATTTTATCTGAAGAATTCTGAGAACTGTAGTTTGATGATGTACGGAGAATTCCTCATTTTGAACCTTTCCTCAGGTCTCATGAACTGCAGATCCCAGCAAGAGATGAGCAGGGAGTTCACTCTCTAATCTAGCCAAACTCTTTTTCTCTGCTAAAGACAACAAAAAACATGTATTTTCTGATCATTAATGACACTAGACATTGTGTGAGCATGTAGGCGTAACAGTGATGAAGATTATGTTTAAAATTTTGGTGACACTGCCAAATCTCACTCTCAAGAAATTGAACTATCTTTAAGTAGTGTGCTTTTAGCATGATTGTATTTTTTAAAATATAATTTTATTGAAGAATTTTTTAGCAAGATAAAACAATACAAATATTACAAAAGAAACAAAGAAAACAAGAAAGAATAGTGAATAAGAAAATAGAAATAGAAACAGAAGTAGAAAAGAAAAGAAAAGAAAAAGAGAGAGAGAGAAGATCATAAAGAAGCGGCCTCCAAACTTTTTGACAGTGGCTAGAAATGCATTTATATTTTACCCCCCCCCCCCAAGATTCCATCATAATTTCCTTCTTTCCATAAGCTACCCTTTCTAATCTTCAAACCCATAAATCACAAGTTCATTTTTCTCTTTTTTCAGTAAAAAGTCCATAAAGGGTTTCCAGTCACTGATATAGTTGTTGATCTTTCTCTAATCGAACAAGTAAATTTTGCCATCTCCACTAGTTCTGTCATCTTCACCAACCATTCCTGCATTGTGGGTATTTCAGAGTCTTTCCATTTTTGCACATATAATAGTCTTGCAGGCTTTTAGCATGATTGTATGAGGCTGCCATGCTATTATTGGTTCATGACTCCATTGCCTTTCACAGATATTTGACAGGTTCTTCACAACCTAGTGCTTTCCAGACTTGACTACAGATTCTTTCTTCTTCTTCTCCTTCTCCTTCTTCTCCTTCTTCCTTCTTCTTCCTCCTCCTCATCTATTACCATGGCTTTAGAAGATGGGAATTGCAATCTAACTTTATCTAGAGAGATCTAGGTTAGGAAGGCTGAATATAAATCGAGCAGGTGATACTTGGATTAACATGATTCTTTCTGTAGAAACCCACAGGAGGAAAAAAAAACTTGCACATGTCTTTTTATAAGAGAGGGCATGGAAAAGATAAAACTCATGCCCACTGTTATTCCACTATTCAGAATCAGTAAATCTCCCCCATTTCCCATCTATCTTAGCTACTGTTTTTCTAAACTAAACAGTCTCAAATGCTCTTTCCTCATGAATGAGAGCGGAGATACTCCAACTTGTGGTCATTTTGGTTGATCTTTTCTATAACTTTTTCAGTTCTAGGGGAAAAGAACCAGGGGATAAAAACTATAAATAAAAGGGTTATGAAAGCCTTCTCCAACTTTATGGCTTTCCAGTTTTATTGGATTTTTAACTCTCATAATTGTCAGCAAACATGACCTCTGGCTAACACATCTAGAAAGCACTTGGTTTGGGAAGAGTGCTTCTCTTGAACCTTGAATGCAATTGAATTCCCAAGAGTCCTTAAACTGCAGTCTTAAACTTACTATGGAATAAGGCTGGATATAATGGAATGTTCTTCAGCATTGTTCTTCATGTATTGTTAGCTACTTTGCATACATTTGGCATGACTGTGCTATATAAATATATGAGGGGGGACCCAAAAAAACCCAGAATTATCTTCTGGAGGGTGGGCCCCTTGTAGTACAGGCTTCCCCCGCTAGGTGAGTGTTCTAGGAACCCATCTGAATCAGTGTACCAGCTGGGTTGTTGTGAGAGGCTGCGTTCGGCTTCAGTGAGTGTTTTTTTTAGAGACTTTTTCAACACATTTGCCTATTTCGTGATGGGTGATTCGTGCCTCGCTTGTGCATGCCTGAACAAAGACAATCACTTGACTGTGTGCCGTACTTTGAAGGAGCAGTTGGAGGATGACCCTGATTTTTTTTCAAAAGTCATAACTAGAGATGAATCTTGGTGCTATGCCTGCGACCCCGAAATGAAACAGCAATCCAGCCAATGGAAAACTGCCATATCCCCGCCACCCAAAAAAGCACAAGTGAAGTTGAATGTGAAAACAATGATCATCTGTATCTTTGATGGGAGAGGGATTGTGCACTCGGAATTTGTTCCTTCAGGTGAAATGGTCAACCAAAATTTTTATATGGAAGTTTTGAGAAGGTTGCGTCACAATTTGCGGAAGAAACATCCCGAGTTGTGGCAAACAGGTGACTGGTTCTTCCACCATGACAATGCACCTGCACACACCGTGCTGAGTGTTCAGCAGTTTTGACCAAAAATGGTATGACCCTTGTGCCCACCCTCCCTATTCACCCAATCTTGCCCCATGCGACTTTTTCTTGTTTCCCGGGATGAAAAAAGTCCTCAAAAGGAAACGTTTTGCCGATGTGGAGGAGGTGAAACAAAAAATGGCAGAAGCACTAAAAGGCATAAAAATCGACAAGTTCAAAACCTGTTTTGAGCAGTGAAAAAACGTCTCAATAGGTGCATTGCATCAAACGGAGAGTACTTTGAAGGTGAATGAAGTTTGAACATGTAAAAATAAATACATGATTTTTTATAAATAAATTCCGGTGGTTTTTTGGTCCCCCTTGTATATTTAAGTAAATAAAGCCCATGTCCCACTCCAGATTCTAAGCTGCACTCATCATGGATATTTCCATTTTATTAGTCAATGAAGGATGAGGAGTAATAACTGTTAACTGGAATTTGAGTGGAGACATTCCAGTTCCAAGGCTAATGCTATACTTTCACAACTGAATAATTGTTGGCATTATATGCCATTCATGAAATTGCTCCATTTTCTTTTGAATGAGTTCAGTTCAGCTATAATAATCCAAGAGAAGCTATCTTCCCCACCTCTTTCTAGCAACCGGGATAAAAATAAACAAATATTTTTATATTCTTAGAAGAACAGAACTGCAATGACATTAATTTCACTTCTCAATTATCTCACTTAAAAAGAATTTCATAGCTGCCCATGGCAGGAATGTTAACACTTGCATGGTTGCTCATGTACAAAAAGTAATTAATATGAGGGAAATTCACTTTACTCATATAATTTCCAGTCCCACCATTTTCTAGTTAAGTACACATAGAACATCTTTGCGGTGTTAGGATATGATGGAAGAAAAGGAAATGGGCTTCATGGTCCTGTCAGGAACGCCCCCCCCCCATCATGTGTGCATAAATAAGACTGCAGTATATATACGAAAAAGGGATTTTCCCTCCGTTATTTTCAGAACAAATACATTATTATCCAGAATGTGATTAACCCGAGTTACCTAGACTTCAGACATGCATGTACATCACTTGATGGTGCATTTCTCAATAGTCCATTGCAGGTGTAACACCACAGATTTGTGGGCATGGGATTATACCTGGTGCTACCCCTTTTATCCCCTCCAAAAACAACGATCACAGTTTTCTTGTGAAGTAAGACAAAATTAACATTTACTCACATGAAGTATCTTTTTTTTTTTTTAGTTTTTCAGGAACAGCAGTTACAGTAGCAACAATTAAACGGCAAATTTAAAGTATTAAGTGAATTACAAAATTAGGCCATAATTAGTCTCTGAGCTGAATAGCTCAGAGACCTGCTTTCGCCTTGAGAGCATGGTGAAGGAGGAAGTGGACATGACCTCACAGAGTCTCCGCCTCCTTCTATGTGTCTATCTAGGAATACAGGAGCTGTGAGTTTTTGACTGCATTATCCTACAAGATTGAGGCGAGGCAGGTGAAATGATATGAAAGTCCAAATGTGGTGAAATCAGTTCTTCATTTATAACATCCCTATTAAAGTCTTCTCAAAAATATGTCTTATTTAATTCAATGGAACTTACCCCCAGGTAAATGTACCTGGAAGTTCAAACTCATTAGATGCAACTGGGCTTACTTGCTTCTGCACTGTTGCTTGCCATCAATAGATTATTAAATAGCAATAATTAAGAAGTGATTCATGCATTTATCACTCAGAACTGTGTGACTGTCAATTACATATGTATGTGATTTATTTCCACTTGAAACTGCTGAGTGGTTATCAGGTGACAGGAAATGATGGCTAATCTGCAGATACAAGCAACCATTTGATGTCAATATTTAGTAAGTGTGTTGGGTGGGAAAAAGGGACAAACTTTCTAAGACTTTCATCAGAAACTTTAGTAAGTAGGTGGGAAAAAGGGACAGAAACTTTACACACACACACAAACAAGGTTCCTCTCTATTTAAAGTGATATTTAATATATACAATGGCCTTAGCTTAACAAGGTATACATATACAGTACTGTACAGTTCTACACAAATAAGTTCAAATACAGCTTTTTACAATGTCTTATCTGTTTAATTCCTTCTCAAGCAGGATCTTTCTGAACTTTCACTTCTGGGCTTGCTTCCATCCTATGGGGTTGAATGGGAAGGTAGAACAATAACTCTTTTCTGTACTTCTTGGATTCCAGCATTTTTGTCAAGCTATCCTTGCTATCATCTGGGCTGGTCTCCGAAAACATCAGTCGTTTCCATCAGCCTGTTTGCTCAGTGGATCTTTCTTTCTTGGATTCTGCTTGCTTTTGCTAAGTCTCCAGTTGCAAATTCTTCCTCCTTGATATATACATGGGTATATCACCTGGGTATATCAGACCAACATACAGGTAGTCCTTGACTTATGACCATTTGTTCAGTAACTGTTTGAAGTTATAACAGTGCTGAAAAAGGAGACTTATGACCAGTCCTCAGAGTTGTGGCCGTCCCAGCAAACGGTCACGTGATCACGATCTGGATGCTTGGCAACCTGTTTGCATTTATGACCAGTTCACAAGTGCCCCACGATCACATGATCGCCATTTGCAATCTTCTATGACGGCTTCCCCAGAAAGTCAAAGGGGAAGCTGGCAGGGAAGATTGCAAGTCGCTGGGGTAAGTCTCCCCTACCTGCACACCCTCCCCAGCCCCTCTGCACTCGTGCTACACCATCCACTTGCACACCCCCATACACCATCCCCAACCTGCGCTGCACCCCCACACACCCTCCCCTTCCTGTGCAGCGCCTCTTGTGCACCCCCATGCACCCTCCCCAACCTGTGTGGCACCTCTCATGCACCCCTGCACAATCTCAACCACACCACACCCCCACGCACCATCCCCGACCTGTGCTGCATCCCCATACACCCTCCCTGACCCACATGGTGCCTCTCGCACATGCCTATGCACCCTCCCTGACTTGTGCCACACCCCTGTGCACCCTGCCCAGCCCATGTTGCAGCCCCAAACCCCCTCCCCAGCCTGCGTGGTGCCTTTCGTACATCCCTGTGCACCACATACCTGCACACCCTCCCCAACCCATGCTGCACCTCCGTGCACCCTCCCCAACCCAGCAGCAGCCACTTACCTGCCTGTGGGCCTGGGACTTGCAACTTCCTGTCAGCTTCCCCATTGACTTAGGTTGTAGGAAGCCAGCAGGAAATTGCCTCACCTAACAACCATGGGATTCAGTTAACGATGGCAACCTGAACTGCAAGGATTGCCATCACTATGCGATGTGGTTGCACTTTACAACTGGATCACTTAGCGAAGCAAATTCTGGTCCCAAGTGCTGTTATAAGTTGAGGACTACCTGTAACTTCAGGAATGCTCCCAAACCTACTCCTCCATTACTTAATGCTTTTGCCCTTTTATATGGTTACGGCTATCAGGCAGGTGTTTTAATTAGACACAAAACTTCTCAGTGATTTTGTCTCAGAGAAAAAAATCCCTTTAACCTCATTGCATCATCCCAAATCCATCAGGGTAACTCACCTTTCTGCACAGCAGAAATCTTGTGTAAGTATACCAGTTCAAGAATAAAGGCACTTTTATACCAATTGAACCTGACTGAATTCACAACATCATTTGTTTTAGGTAGTTGGTTCTGTAGGCTCTTTTGAAAGGCATCTTCCTTTGAATTGGTTGTAATGAACTGCCACCTGTTGATCCCAAATCCAGTAACTTTCCTTGCAACCAATATTGATTCAAAAGAAAGTTCATTTATTGAGAATAAGTGTACAGATCCAAAGCATTGCTAAGACTGAGCAAAAGCGCGCCAAAAGCTGTTTTTCTTACTTCCCCCCCTTACACTGCCTTTAGTTCTTGGTCTTCTGATTCCCTTGCTGGCATGGCCTTGATCATGCCAGAGCCTGTGATAAGGAGCCATCTGCTTTAAACGGTTTCTCATTCCTTCTCTCCCCCCCCCCCAATTTTACAATGGCAGAACCGCAGCATGTAAAAAGCCATTTTTTAAACTAGCCATATAATAATCTATTATAAAATCTTGCGAGGATTCTGACATGCTGCCCCTCCACAAAAGATGATGTCAGTCAGATGATTCCTCTTCTTCACTCTAAAAAAGAAAAAGCAAAGAGAAACATAATACAATAACTATTCTAATTGTTAAGGCTTTGTAGGATAAACATCATAAATTTTTTTAACTAAATGTGGAGCCTTTACATGTTTCTTGTCAACCCATTCAGCCATTAATTTGGGAAAATGTTTCCACTGAATTAAAAATTGAAAACCCCCCCCCCCCATGCTTTCTACTGTCCAGTATCTCTTTAACTTCAAAATGTTGTTCTCCTTCAACCATCATTGGTTTAGGAGGTACTGGGGAGGGATGCCATTGAGATGACTCTTTATAGGGTTTAAGCAGGTCGCAGTGGAACACTGGATGGATTCTTTTAAAGGTAGCAGTCATCTGTAATCGTAGTGAAACTGGATTAATTACTTTATCTATAACAAAAGGCCCTACGAATCTTGGAGTGAGCTTTCTGGAAGGTTGTAATGATTTAAGATGCTTGGTAGATAAAAGAACCTTATCTCCTACTTTCCAGTCTTTTTCTGGGGTTCTCTTAGCATCTGCAAATTTCTTGTACGTTGCTCTGGCCTCCTTCGACGCAGCAATCTGAGGCCACACTTGTGTCATTTGTTGGACCCATTCATCAACTGAAGTGACTTGAGTGGTTTGTTTAGGTAGTTCTGGGATGGGTACAAAGTCTTGTCCTGTAGCTATTTTAAAAGGGGTGAGGCCAGTGCTTTGGTGCACTGCACTATTATAAGCTACTTCAGCAAACAATAACAATTCATCCCAATTGTCTTGTTGGTAGTTAATGAAACATCTCAAATATTGTTCCAACACTGAGTTCAGACGTTCGCATGATCCTGCCGTCTGGGGGTGGTACCCTGAACTCAAGCCTTGCGATGCCCCCAGTGACATTGACTGACATTGGTGTAACTCTGCAGAGGCTGTAGCTGCCTGTTCTTTCACTGATGATACTCTGTCTCCTCACTCCTAGGCTTGATTGATTATGTGTTATCAAGTTGTTTTTGACTCCTAGTGACCACATAAATAGATCTTCTCCATGATGATCTATCCCTAATCTGTTCTTTCAAGTCTCCCAACAGTGCATTCATCGCCACTGTAACTGAGTCCATCCACCTTGCCAGTGGTCGTCCTCTCCTTCTCTTTCCCTCTACCTTTCCCAGCATTAAAGCCTTTTCCAGGGCACTGGGTCTTCACATAATGTGTTTGAAGTAGGATAATTTGAGCCTGATCATTTGTGCCTTGAGTGAGAACTTGGGGTTGATTTGTTTGATGATCCAAGTGTCATGTATCTTCTGGTATGCATTGTTTAGAATTTACCTCCTGATTTCCCAGATTCATTCATAATAGCAGCATGCAGCTATGATAATCATCACTGAAAAAAGTACTTAGTCAAAAAATTGCCAGTATGGTTTCACTTCCGTCTTCACAATTCACATCCAATAGAGAAATGGTAGCAAGGTGGCCAGAAAGTCTGGGTGATTTCAATATTTGTTTTCATTTTTTACAATCAATCTTCCCTCACGTGGCTTGCCATCACATCAGCCTCTGAAAATTTGTGTAAGCCAACAAATATTTACAAACTGGACAAGGTGAGGAGGGGAAGGCTAGGAATTTATTGTGTTTCCTTTCTGGGTGCAATAGGGGGAGGAATGTTTGTTTCTCTTGATCATGGGTAGTTCAGGGCAGTACACTGATTAAATGGCATTCTGTGCAATCTCCTACTGGTTAGCTGGAGGGAAAGAATAAGCACCAAGGGGTTCGTGGTGCTTGCATGTCCTTTGTACTTTGGGGTTGGCGGATGTAGAAGGCAACCATAAGTCAGTTTCAGAATGTTTTGAGAAGGATTGAAGTGTGGAAATGTTTGCAGTATGAACTGCCCTGAGTTTATATTTCATTTGTAGTTCTTTATTATCTTTCAGTCCTTTGGGTGTCTGTGAGTGGACTGCCAGTTCCCTAATTTGGATACCTTCATGCTAACCATAAGCTCCTAAATTAGCTTTAGGAAGACAACTATATTGTCCAGAATCTTTAGACCTCAATACTGCTACTGTCTGTCACATGTGCACAGCTCACATGCCCCATATTTAGCAACTGGGAAGACCCAGCAGGGATTTGCACGCATGTAGTGCCACTATGGTGAATCCAACACTCTGAGCAATGTAGAGTCATGTTTGCATCCTCTTGGGTTATAGTAACCCTTGACTTGACTACCATACCGACAAATCAGATCTGGGGAAGGAGACTCCTTCTTAGTGAACAGAACCAAATGGGCCAAAATACACCAATGCTTTGCCACTTTTTTAAAGCTGACAAATTAGTTTTGCATGAAGTTTTTAATGTGACAGGCTTGTTCACTCTTCTCCAAGGATTGCTCAAGCAGACAGCCATGCTGGGAGAGGCAAAAAGAACAGACAGAAGGTGCCTGGGAGGGGTTGAATAGAGACAGCCTGTATCTCACCAGAGCAGATGGCATGTGTGAATGTTTGGATGGATCCCCACTGTGCCAGCACAACTGAATTGAGTTCTGTTGATGATTGCAAAGCATCTTTTCTGGCACTCTCCTGCATGTTGGAGAAGTTCAAAGTACCAGGGCGAAGGAAGGAGAAGATTGGTGCATCAAGAAGAATGAGAACATTTCAGTAAATGTTCAGGTGGGCACATCAAGAGAATTTTGCAGCACTGCTACAAAAATCACTACTCTTGTCTACCAAGCATAGACTAATGATAGACAACGTGGTGCCTACGAACACCAGTGTGCCACAGCTTCCAATCTCCAATCACCAGGGTGTCCGGACTTCAATCATTTGTTTTTGGATTCTTTTCATCTAAAGAAAAGTTAATGAGAAGCTATGCTGCAAAATATTTAGCCCCTTCTTTATTTATAAGAATATCTCTGAGCTCTACATAAAGCCTTACCCATTATTAGAAAATTATGGTGGGTTCAGCCCAGTGTTTTATTTGGAAGGGTGCCCACCCACCAGAAAAAAAAAAAAAAAGTAATATGGTAGAGAGAGCTAAAGGTGAACAGTCTTCAGTTTGCATTTATGCTTTTATGATTGGCCATATCCACCATAGCAGCTATTTTGTGAATAAGCTAATATCCCCAAACCACCTATTTTGTGATAGCATTCACAACACTCTTACAACTTTCCCAATGTACCCACCAGTCCCCAAATTTGCAACCCCTGACATAATCAAATTTGCTGTTTCTAGCCTGGCATGTGATGAAGTCAGTGAGACCAATTTGTGAGTTTCCTCTGTAGCATGAACAATCCCATGTTTGTCCTCACTAGGAGGATGAAATAGGAATGAGTAGGCTTCATGCCACCTTTTCACTTACTCTGCTCCCCAGCAGTATTAGTCTAGATTCTAATTCACTATAAATGCCTACAATGTAACTTGGGCCTTCACAATGTATGTCTCACAAAGCCACATGAAACCTTCATTTGGAGTGATAGGGTGTCCTGCATAATTTCTCCTTCTCTCCTTGATTTGATGGGGAAGGTGAGCCAAAGGAAAGGTCCTCTGCTTGGTCAGGTGAAGGTGCTGTGCTCTTTAAGAAGGCAGAAGCCAGGTCTCTTACTGGAGTGGTTGAGAAGGGCAAGTTTTTCCAGCAAAAGATAGTGGGTTCCTTAGTCTACTCCTCTTTGCACGGGGGCAGCCATTCCATGTTATGATGCCACGTCACCAAGTATTCTTCTCATAGTGGAGGCCTCATGCTGTGAAGCTAAATGGACCTATATGAGTAAGATCAGTTGACACTTCTGTTACGTATAATTACGTATAATAATCCAAACACTGTTTATCCATTGCAGCAACTATGGTTGGCAATTTGGTTTTAGTGGATGAGGGGGTATTACTCTGCCTATAAAAACAGAAATTACAGGTTCATATCCCCATGCAGTGACAAGTTTATTCTGATTTCAACAAATGAAACTGCTATTAAGACCCAGGAGCAGGCCAAGAATTTTTCCTTTCTTAGTCAGCAACTTAGTTTCAGTGGGTATTGTGGAAGGAAGCAAGTTTGTATTTTGGAAGCCCCCTGTGTATTTGGCACCTTTATAAAATGCTATTGCTGCAACATGCATCTCTGCTTCAGCCAGCAAGAATTAAAGGACTGTGCTTCACTTATGCTGGCATCCCAATTGCAAAAAAAAAAAAAGGACAGGATCATTTAGAGCTGGAAGGGGAACCTGTGACCCTCAAGTTATAGCAACTTACAACTCACAGCTGTTGCATCCAACATGGCCAATGGTGAAGGATGCTGAGAACTGTAGTTTAGTAACATCTGGAGAACCACACTTTTCCCACTTCAAAAGAGGATCATGTGAGTTCCATTTCCTGTTCATCCACTGACTAATGTATAGGTAGTCCTTGTTTAGCAGCCACAATTGGTCATTAAGTGAAACAGTTGCTAAGTTAAACCACAACTGTGCTTATGATCTTACTTCAGCTTTCCTTCACTTTACAGATCTGCAAAGGTCATAAATGTGAGGATTGATTGTAAAGTTACTTTTTCATCACTGTCAATACTGCAAACAGTTGCTAAATGAGGAGCACCTGTTATGCTTTAGGAAAATGATTCTACCTAGCCTCAGTTCCTCAATTGTAAACTGGGAACAAGAATATCTTATTTGAACTCTGTTCACTTTGAACTCTGACTCAAATTAAGCTATGGCTAACTCAAGCAAGTCAAAAGCATTTCCATGCGTGATGTTTGAAGTGAGTTAGAACTTCCCTTACTTGTAATTTGAACATAAACATACATTAGCTGGAATGCCTATTCTGTTTAAAAATTACAGTTATCCCCTCCCTATTCTATATTCACATCAAACATTAACATGTGTGCATGCACAGGCTGTCAAATTTGGGTTGCAAGCATCAAGACAACCACAACATGGCAGACAAGAGTTTGAATTTTCTGTCTCTTTACTTCCATCCAGCAGTCATCCAGATTTCTGCAGCCCAGATCTGGTAGCCCTAATTCAATGTGTTTTTGAATTATTTGTGTGAATAGCAACATATTTTAAATCTCTTGTACATTAAAAGTGCTACAGCAATACAAAAGGTGACTTGGCTATTTCACTTGATGTGTCCTTTCCAACTGTTGATTTCTTTTACAAGGCATTATTGACCACTGGAGATGAGGCACAGCTGCAAAGGGCATATTTGGGGAGAAGGAGACCAAAAACTATGCTCATACGGCTGAATATTCAATCTACACCATCTGCAAGTGATGGAGAATTATATCCCATGCAGGCTTCTTTCTTGTTGAAGTGCTATCTGAGGGACCAGCTGTGTTACATGCTAACAAATCTGACAATCACCAATAATTGCATTGCCATAGAAAAGAAGAGAAAAGAAATTGAATGGGCAAGTTAACAAAACTTTTAATTAATTAAAGATTGCTGTTAGGATATTTCCCTTCCAGATAAGACCACTTAGGACATCTGGTGCTTGAGGCAAAAAAATCCAGCATCATCTTCCTTGCTTGACATGAAAAAATAATTAAATTACGAAGTACTATCCTTTAATATTTGCCAGAAGTAACTGTCTTCTTCTGGCTAACAGTAGGACCAACTCTGTCTCAAGGTGATTTTCTCACCAAATTTTGACTGATTTTTTAAAAATTGGTCTACTTTATACTATCATCCATTTATCACTTGGAGTCAGTTCTCCTGGGGAATTTCTTCATTTTGAGGTCAATTTAGCCCTCATGGCTGGAAGTGGTAGTCAGCTGGCATGGCATAAAGCTCAGCAGAAATAATATGGTCAGGCGCTAAGCAAGTGCATATCTCTCTGGATGGCCACCTTCCTACCATTTTCCAACACTCCGTAGATTGTGTTAGCTGCTGGATTTCATCCTCTGATCTTTATGAGCTTTTCTTACAGTATTGACTGAAACACAATCACTCTCTTTTTTCATATTGAGACATATCCCAGAGCATATTATTTCCTTTGGATCTTGCTTGCTTATCCTGTATGAAAGCAGAAGAGGAAACACCAGCATTTTGTCCCAAAGTGGATTGGAACTGATTATTACATATCTGAGTGATTTGCTTTAAATCAGCCAGATATCAACTTGCAATGCTGACCAAAGAAACAAACAAGCTCTTTCTTTTCCCCACCTGAGACTACTGAAAACAAGAAAGCTTGAAGGAAAAACTAGAGTTGATATGTGCATGAAAGGATTGGCCAGTGAGCTCCAGTTCTGATACTGAAAGTGAATTCATGGGCTGGGCATCAGTGCTCAAATGCAGCTTGTTCATTGTTTCTATATTTCCCTTCTTGAGCCACTATTCTGCAGCAGATTCCTTTTGATAGACCTCATGGTTTTAGGGATAATGAAGTTGATCCCAGGGCTGGATTTCTTAAGATACTTCCTTGTCCTGCATGGGACTCTTACAGTAACAGTCAGGAAGATGATAGTCCTTTCCTACTGTTTCTTCTCAAAAATTAACATTTTAGAGATATTGCCCATGATTCTGGAGATAACAGATAGCCATCAAGGTCACTAGTATTGTCTGGTTTCCTTTCAAAGCCACCTAAATTGGTGGGCATCAACACACCTAAGGATCAAGCATGCCAACCCTTTAGTGGTATCCAGTACAGTAATTTCAGATATGCGATAGGATGGTCCTGAATTGTTGATATGCTGATATGCTGATCTAGGTCCTGATTTTGGCTTGAGTCAGGACCTAGATCAGCATCTCTTCAATATTTTGTTACTGGTCTATCAAATGAAATCTATCTTATTTTCCTCCAAGTCAGAATCTGAGTCATGGCTAGAAATATGAGTCATCAGGAAGGAGAGTGGGTGGGCTGGACACTCAATTATTAGCATTCAGAAATGTTAGGCTGGATTTCTATTTGGGCATTTGTAAAATAGTGCTTTCGTGAATAAGGTAAATAATGCAAACACTGGGTGGGATGTACTGTTAAGGGCCAGGAGCCGAGTCAGAACTTTAGACATGCCCAAGAACTTCAGGATGAATCATGAAATCATCTTTTTCCCCTTTGAACTGTAAATCCTAGCTGTGCCATATCATAAACGACTTTGAAAAACCCTGCAGTTTCAAAATGAATTTGTCATATGCCACAGGAGGCAATTGTTTGAAGAATACAAGCCTCTGTGGAATTACTTTTGTGCTCTTTTGGATCCCAGGGCACAGAAGGTGCCTTCAGATTTCCCCCCCTCCAGTATCTTTGATAGGCTCTCCATCAAGGCAGTGATATTCTATAAGATGCTCTTGGTTCAAGAGAGTACATGCCTTACTGCTCATGATTTCTTTAAAAGTTGCCAAACATACAAGACTGCATTTTATTTCTGATCATTTTTTTTATAATGCAGTGGATGTCCTTATTTCTAGCTCATGGCTCCATAGATCAGGAGAGATATTTCTCACTTAACAATAGCACGCTAAGACTATAATGGATATCTTGTGTTTCGGATGCCACAACTGAGCTCTGAAGTATTTATGCTTGAACTATCTAGTCAATAACTTGAAAAGTCCTGTTGGCAGAGTGTCTCATTAAGGAGACTGAATCTGATGAGTAAAAGCCTAACTAAATGCTACTTAGTTTAGAAGCAGAACAGACAATACATTCAAGGCAAAAATAGCTTTGAAATAGTTCCTCTCATAATATAACAGGAAAGGTTAAGATATGTAATCTTGCTGCAGAATAAAGGAAATACACTTTATATAGCAGGGGGGGAAATCAAAAGCAAAAAAAAAAAATTCTTTTCTCGACCCAGTTGCTAGTCAGCATTTATATAAAGTTTAATTAGGTATGCATCCTAGGTGCCCTTTCCTGTCATACATTTAAAATTCTATGGAGGAATTAACCCTTACTTTACTCCTTTGCATGATCCTCCGCTATCATTATTCCAAAAGAATTAGAAAGCAGTACAGTAGTATCTTAGCTACCAAACTTGCCCCTCTAAATATTATTTTATGCTATGTTTTGAGCCTGTGAGATTCTGTGGCTTGGTGACAGACCCTGTAGAAAGCCTAGATTCAATGCTTGGTATTTTGTGGTTATGATAGCTTTGAGATTAATTAATTAATTTGACTTAATATGGCTGCCCACACCAGAAGACTCTAGGCAGCTTGCAGAAAACACTAACAGAGTTAAAACAGTTAAAACCCACATAAACAGGCAGTTCAGACTAAAACAAGGGCCTCACCAGTAAATTAACCATTTTAACCCCAGGCCTGGGAACAGAGCCAGCTCTTAACCCCTTGAG
Organism: Liasis olivaceus; assembly: GCA_030867105.1. Lineage (NCBI taxonomy): Eukaryota > Metazoa > Chordata > Lepidosauria > Squamata > Pythonidae > Liasis > Liasis olivaceus. The sequence continues at coordinate 71,425,946 of CM061349.1, forward strand.
AGATCCAGACAGTGTTACAGACAACTTTGCATTAGAGTGAGCTCGTGGTCCGATGCAATGTAAGGCAAGTTTCTATGCTCCCAAGAAGTATGGAAACCTGGAGAAAGAATGGACATGTGATTTGAGGATGCTTTCAGGTTCATAGATTACATATTCAAAATACAGAGTCAGAGTTGATGTTTTTCTGCTGTTAAGCAAAAGACACTTTAGTCAAGATATTTTTCTGCTGCTTGCTTTACTGAAATTTCTGGAAGCAATGACTCCAGTGAGTCATTAAGAATTGGAACTTATGCAGGCATGTCAAGGCAGTCATTAAATAATATTAGATCACAGGTATGCTTAATCTAATGACAACAATACAACCAATATGGATATCCAACATGGTGACAATAGTCAAATGGGTTGTGTGCTGAGCTCTGCTCGAATCAGGAAGGCCTGGGTTTCAATCCATAACCCTGCTGAGTTGCTCATGGTCTTGTATCTCAGCTCAGAGTTTTGGGGAGGATGAAGATGGCACAGCTGCAAATTTTTTGAGGAGTGTTAGAACACTGATGTTAATTAAAATGTATTTGCAAATGAATATATTATCCTGCTAAATTCACAAAGCTGGAATTGGTCATAACTCCCCAATGGAGTGGATATGCCTGGGTAAAAAGGCAGGCTTGCTTTGCATAATGTCTGAATTGGCCTGGTGTGGCTATTGAGGAAAGGGAGTTTGTCAAAGCATCTCAGATGTCCTGTGAATTTCTGCTATTGCTTCACACTGACTGCATTTCCCATCAAAGAGCATGATCTATTCAGATTGCAGCGTAGACACTTTTCCTGAGAGCTTGTATACCTTTTTAGTGTGATGGGTATCTTAAAAAAACCCTGCTAAATGATGGCAGCACCAGTTTTTTAGAGGAAGCATCAGCATTTGTAAAAGTCACGTAAGGTGGAAAATCAATAGAGTTCTAAAAAAGTGTAATATATGATTACAAAAAAAGAGCTCTGCCTCTTTTCCCCACTAAAAGATAAGGAAACAGGCTGCTGACACTACACAGAATAGGATGATGAAAACTATTGGGGACGAAAATGTATAGGCTAAGAGGTTCTATATGGGAAATAATAAACAGCAACACCGGATTAGGTTTGGAACAGAAACCTATTGCAAGAATTGACCATATGCATAGGGGGTTTTTTATAGAGAATTCATAGGGGTGATTCTGACTGAATAAGTGCAGAAGTGTTGCAGATTTTCATTATCAAGCTACACATTCGGGAACATAAGACTGAAGAATGAGTTCCAAAGCTATGTAGTCCAGCTATGCATCACACCATAGAGGATAACAAGCCAGATAGGAGGATAACTGTTGCTACCCAGCAACTGATATCTAAGACATGCTGCTTTGGATTGGAAGTCGCTGACAGGCATCAATAAACAATAGACATTATTTACTCCCTCCAATAATTTAATCTAGTTATTTTTAAAAAATATATTTAAATTGATAGCCATCATCACAGCAAATTCCATTTTTTAAACTATGTGTAGCGTATAACTGTAAAGGCATACTTCCTTTTATTGGTTTGTATTTTCTCCACAACAATTCTGAGTTCTAGTACTAGCTAGACAACCCATGACCCATTGGATCATTTCAGAGATATTTCCTTACTTAAACAGAGAAACAGAATGACCAAGGGCAAAAATGTAGTGAGAGTGTGAGGTACGACTCGCTGCCAGCTTCTCCATTGTCCATCCCTCCCTCCCTTCCTTTCCACATATAATATAGGCTTGCACCATTTGCTATCCCCTCATGACCCTCAGGAGAGCCCTGATGAAGCCTCCTCCTCATCAGCTGACCCAAGGAACTGCCTGCCACTTTGCTGGGGGGGGGGAGTGGAAGAAAGGGAGCTGCAGACCATGAGGAAAACTGCACCCTTGCTCCCCATTCCAGCATGTCCCCAAGGGCCCCCTTCCTGGAAGGAGGAAGAGAGCTCATCTGTCAACCACCAGCACCCCCCAGCCAGCCATACCTCACCAGCAGGCATCCAAGTCACTCCCTCATCCTTCCCTCAATGCCCACCATGGTTAAGAGATTTCAAATTTCTGCCTTGTTTCCAAATCAGCCGCTTGCCGCTTGGCTGTTGGGCTTTGGGAGCAGGGGACAGAGGGAGGTGGGAAAGAGGTTAGGGATATGCCCATGATGGTCAAGTGACCTGGGCTAACTGCAGTGGTGCGGCAGTGTAGCAGTGCTGAAGCTGCCACAAATTCCCCAAATTTCAATCCCATGTGAGTAATGGGTCCTGGATTTTGGACTCATTTTGTAAGTTAGCCCATTTGAGGTACCTTGGATCAAAAACTGTTGCCCTATGATGCACCATTTCACCCAGTTGAAGGTTACAGACACAAAAGTTTTAGTAGTACTGTATATAGATGATTTACTAGTATAGAAGGAGAAATGCTTATTCATTTGTATTAAACTGGCTGCTTAAATCTTCTCAGATTTGTCTATGAATCAACAGGCTCTTCTGAAGAAGGAAAACATATTTTTTTAATGGGTGACCAGAGACCCAGTTATGGAGGAGGCATTTCTTCCTTCCTCTGTGTAGATCAGAGAGAAAAAAAAAGATATTCTTTCAGGCTATTTCATCATCTGTATTACATATATTATATAAAAGTATTTATGTTAGAATTAATTCATTTATTGTTTGTATTAAATTGAAGCACATTTTTCTTTGTAATAATGGTATATAAAAGTGTGGGAAATAGGATTGGCTGAGAAATTAGCACAAGAGTGGACAGCCTTGAAGTATCCTTTCTTTAAGCAATAGTATACTTACTTATAGCTCATCTATATAATTGTCTTTTGGAATAAAATAGTTTTGAATGTGGATATTTAAAAATTCCTATTTCAAAATTACAAGTGTAATATATTCCCAAACTATGCTTTTTTAAAAACAATGTCTGTGCTTTTTGGTTTTGTTATGCCTTTTTAGTTTTCAAAGTTTTCCTGATGTACTTAATATAAAATAAAAATAATTAATCCCAGAAAATTAAGTTTCCTTTATGAACGTGCTTCCTTAGTCATTCACCTGATGAAACTGATATATTGACTCAGTTATGTAACAATTCTAATGTGAATCTACATTTTTTCCCCATTAGTACAGTTTTAAGCAGCCTTAAATGTTTTATATTCAGAGGTCCTGGGATTAAACAAGATCCATTTCATATCAAGAAAGAAAGAGTATAAAGGTGGTCTTGGTTATCAGGTCTAGTATTATTGTTGGCTGTTTTTTTTAAAGTTGCATTTTTTAAAAATAAAATGCATTATAAACAAATGTACCTAATGTTATAATGTATACAATAATTCATGCCCAAACTCTAAAAGCAGAAATAGAATTTATAGTAAACTACCCCAGAATTGAAAAAAGAGCAAAAATTATTACCATACCGAGACTATATAAAAAGTATTAACAATTACAGAGTAAACACTAATATGTCCCTTTTACATGATCGCTTCAACAAATCTGGCCTGGAATCATGACGAATCATAGCGGGTTGAACCCTTTCAACTTCTCTATTAATCAAAACTAAAAATGCTGACCATATTAAAGAAAAATTATCCACAAATTAATGTTTCTACTCACCCTCACCTGATTAGTTAAATGTTCAGCCAAAGCCAGAGTCCATATCATCTTATACTACTAATTATTTGAGGATCCTACTTTGTTCTTCCATCAATCGGCTGTAACTGCATGGGTAGTTCTCAGATGAAAATAACTGACTGAAGACTTTTTGTGTAAATCATCAGAAACTGACCAGAAGGCCAGTAAAAGACTTAGGATGATCTCCTTCTACATGTTCATACTGTCTACCTGAGAAATTGCAGTCCAGAATTGTTTATTGTTGAGCATGGCTAGAACTTTGTGCAGTTCCAACAGTCGTCTTGAATTTTGATTCCCCCCATCCCCTGTCGGTGCTGCTGCCATTTTGTCCTCTATCTAGTCCTACTTTGAACCCAAAGAAGATAATGCTCTTAGGCAGTCTTCATCACTTTTCTCAATGTCTGTTGTGGGCCATATTTTCATTAGATTGTTGCATGATACCGTTTGTCTAAATTGGAAAGGCTCAAAATGCCATTTCAGGATGGTCACAATCAATCCTCCCTCATCCTCATCCTTACAGATATTGCTCTTTCTGATTATTTCCTGCGATGACTTGTCCCCATGAAGCTTTACAATTATTTTCTGAAACTTCAATTTGTAGCACTTGAAGTAAACGTATTAGTTTAGGGAGAATACTCTTTTAACTGTAGCTATCCTCCCCAACCAAGACAGCTGTAACTTAGACCAGTTATCAAGGTCATTGTAATGTTTAATCAATGAGGAGCAGCCATTGAAAAGTCTTTTGGATGGCTTTAGGTAGCTTCACTTCCCAATAAGATATAAAAAAAAGCCTTCAGAGGCTTTTCCGGATTTGCAAGGGTGAGAAGTATATCATAACAAATAATCCAGTTTTATATTGCCTTTCTTTTAAACCAGTTTTTATTAGCTGGAGGTACTATTGCAAACACAGAAAGGACAGTAATGGGGAACCCTGCTCAGTGCTTCTACATCAGGGTTCCCCAAAGTGGTCAGTATTGACCTCCAAGGGTTGATGGGACTATCCATTATTGTTGCTGTTACTGTTATTCATAGTATTATCAATTAAAGTATTATTTATTAAATTATTTTCATATAATTAATGTCTGGGGGTCGATGAAAAATCTGAAACTTCTAGAAGGGGTCAATAAGCTCAAGAGTTTGGGGATTCCTGTTCTACATGCAAAAAAATCTCGTTTCCCCACTATTACTTTAATCTTCACATAATGCCTATTATACAATTGATGTAATACATGGGTAAAGTTCTCTCCCATCCCTTAAACGGCAGCTAATTCTTTCAAATACTTCCATTCCACCACGTTAAAGGCTTTAGTAGCATCCAGTGATACAAAAGCTGAGGGCATTTTATATCTTTGACACTAATCTAAGTAATTAAATGCCTTCCTAATAGGATCTGTTATTTGCTGAGGCTTTATAAAACACTGATGTAAATGTATATGATTCAGGGTTATGTTTCCCAATCTCCCTTGCAGGAATGCTAGTAAAAATTTTGTATCTTGATTTATTAATGTAATGGGTATACCTGTTAAAAATTAACCAATTCACATTCCTTATTGGGTTTAAAAAGAGCCATTCTAGACTGCTTCCAGGAATTTGGAACATTGCTACTCTTTAAGAGGTTAATAAATAGTATGAACATATGAAGGAATAAAGTATCTATAAAATACTTCCAGTGAATCCATCTTCTCCTGGAGATTTACTGCTATTAAGGTGCTTTAACACTTTTTAAATTCTTGTCTCACTGAGAGTCTTATTAAGCTCCTCCCTCTGCTCTAAAGTTAGAGACTTAATGTTGGCCTTTAATAAGCATTCTCATATCCTCCTCCTGACATGAAATGGTTGATGAATGAAGTTTTTGGAAGAGTGACTTGAATTGGTGCCTGATTTTGGTGTTATAAGTTAAAATTTTCCCTTCTTCATTTTTAATACCTAATATTTGCCTTTAATTGATTCTACATTTTATACTAATAGCCAATATTTAGAAGCTTTATTGTTACATTCATCAAATCTTTGAACTGCATACTGTAGATCTTTATATACTTTATTTAATTCTAAATTTTCTAGTTCCTTTTTTTTTCCATTCAAGATTTTACTGACTTTAGGAATCTCTCATGTTTCATAGAGCTCCCCAGTGTTTAATTTCTTCCAGAAACTTTTCCTTCTGACATTCTTCTTTTTAATATAGTTTAACTCACTGATACAAAGACCATGGATCACTACCTTCATAGTACTTGTTCTATTACTTTCTGTGGTGTCATCCATTAAGACTGGGGGGGGGGGGGAAGTTCACCCCTAATTTTATTATAGGAGAATAGTAAAAAAAAAAAGTATCATTTATAATAGTGTAGAGTTGAAGGGCTACAATCATGTCTGTTGTAAAGGCCCCATCTCAAGGGACAATCTAATCCCAGCATGGTCAAAGACCTTTGCAGAGCTAATTTTGACTTCTAATTCTCTCTACACTTCTGGACTATCAACCTGTATTCTTCCTTAATGACCTGACCCTTTTTCTACCTCATACTGGTGTCTCCTTTAGTTGTTACATCTTCACTTAAGATACATTTTGGTGTAGTCATATTGAGTCCTTCTGTCATCCTCCTTTTTCCCCCTCACTGAAATTCTTTCCAACTGTTCTTTCAATATTTCCTTACTTTCTAAGAACTCCTACCCACTTTGGCCTCCTTTTTTTCAGATTTTTATTAAAATTAGCTTTTTTTAAAGTCTAAGATACTCATATGACTACACTCACCTTTAGGTCGGTCGGTCTGTCTGTCTGTCTGTCTGTCTGTCTGTCTGCCTGCCTGCCTGCCTGCCTGCCTGCCTGCCTGCCTGCCTGCCTATCTATCTATCTATCTATCTATCTATCTATCTATCTATCTATCTATCTATCTATCTTAAGCATTACTTGTTAGGGTTGTGCTGTGAAAGGGAAAAGATTTTGGATAATGTCTGGGTATTCAGCAACTTCCAGAATACCTCCTTACAATTAGCAGCTATTCAGGAAATGATATTTTCACCCTCACAGCTGAGCACGCAATCCCTTAAAATAGATAACTCCTCCAGTTATCCACTTCCTTTCCTTGTCTCTTCCCCCATTTGCTCTTTATATTCACTCATACAGGTGAGGTGTATTAAACTGAGATTTAATGCTGGTGAAGACAGTAATCTTAGACTTTTAGAATGTAAGGATTGGAGGGTACCTTGGAGATCACCTTGTCCAACCCTCTGCCCAGTACAGAATGCCCAGCTATAGCATACCTGACAGAATGACATCCAGCTGCCATTTAAATACTTCCAGGGAGGAAAGGTCCATCACCTCCTTGAATAACATAAATAAAAGTTGAATAACTCTTACCATGAGGAAATTATTCCTCTTACTATGAGGAATTTATTATTATTCCTCTTACTATAAGGAAATTATTCCTGATGTCCAGCCAAAAATTATTCCCTTGTAATTTAAACCTACAGTTTCTTGTTTTGCCTTGTGGAATAATTCCGAACAATTCTTCCTCATCTTTTACATGACAACCCTTCAGATACTTGAAAACTGCTATGATTTCTCCCCACAGTCCTATCTTCTCTAGGATAATCTGCCTGATGCTTCCAACTGTTTTCTCTAAGTTTTTCCTTTCAGATTCTTTATTGTCTTGATTGTTCTCTTCTGCAAGTGTACTATTTTGTCGATATACTTCCTGAAACATAGTGCCCCAAACTGGACACAATATTCCAGGTGTGGTCTGATCAATGCAGAGTAGAGGAACAAAGATTTCTTTTATCTGGATGGCTTCCATATATGGGAAGTCTACCTGTAGAGTTTGTTAGTTCATGAGGTCTAAATGGGGTTGCACTCCATCGGAAAGAACAGGTATATAGTTTGGGGTTGCCCCTAGAGCCATCCTTATTATTGGAGGCCCAGTTAAACTGCCAGTTGCCAGCTTTAAGTGGTAGATTAACTCTATCCTTTTCTAAAGAGGAATAGCCTAACTACAGTAGCTCATGTAGTGGTACTCCAATATTTAGATTACTGTAATAGTCTCAATCTGGATACCTTTGTGGTTAATCTTGAAGCTACAACTGGTGCAGAATGCAGTGGCCAAGTTGCCAAGTGGGGCACCTCGGTATGTACATGTTCCACCTTTGTTAAAGCATCTTCAGTGGTTGCCATTTTGCTACCAAGTCCTGTTTCTGATACATCAGGCATTAATCACTTTGGGATCAGGACACCTGATGCCCTTAGCAGTTATGGTTGTAGCTGATTGCTAAGATCATTAGGGGAGCACCTCCTGCATATGCTGAAAACCACAGAAGATGATCTTGTGGTTGCTCACTAGTGATGAGTATCTTCATTCTGAAATGCATGAGATGCCTGCAATTAATTATTTTAGGACTTTTTGAAAGCAATCTCTTCACCCCTGCCTTTCCCATATAAAAGGGTTCATTTCATTTTTGCTTTCCTACTTCCACTTAATTTTTTAACTGGGCATGTTATTTCTCTATGTTTTGATATACTGTTTGCATTTTGCATTCGACTTTTAATTGTAAACCATTTTGAGATTTGAAAAAGAGAGAAGTGATATACAAATAGCATAATAATTTCAGACATTTGGGGCTTGCCAATAACTAAATTAGCATATTTACATCTTTATGGGACTTACATTAGGACTTTATCTACACATCTGTAACTGGCCCCACCATCAGTTTGCTATAATACCTTCTCCGAAGGAATCAGGCAAGCCAAAAATATTACAGAGATCAGACAAAGAAAGAAATTGCAGCCAGGATACATTTTACAGGATTGCAGATTGTTTGATAAGCCTTCAGATCTCCCAGACTGATTGTAATGACATCTGTCCCATCAAATGTACTTTGGATATTCAGTTACAACTTACCTCCATTAAAATCAGTGCCATCTTTTGTACTGACACCACAAAGACTTGATTGCAAGGCAGTCTATAAATTCTAAATAGTAGTAAATTCATATCGGTGGAAAATATCTTCAAACACAAGCCAGCCACAAGATTAATCTTTCTGCTGATGACAGTAATTCAGCTCACAGTCATATATGCTGCCAGTAGTTGTGGAAATGGCAGCCGGTTTGGATGATTTTAAAAGGGGACTGGACAGGTTCATGGAAGATCAGACGATCAGTGAAAACTAATACTGATAGCTGTTTACTGCCTCTTCAACCATAGGCAGCATGTTTTATAGACTAGTTACTGGGAAGCACAAATGGAAGGCAGCTATCACTCTCCATCCAAATGTGAGAGTTTTCCAAGTGTATCTAGCTGGCCACTGCGTGACACCAAATGCTGAACTAGATGGGTCAATAGCCTGATCCAGCAAGGCTCATCTTCTTTTCTTATAATGATAAGGGGAAAGCTGAAAATGTTCTTTATAGCGAAGAAGGAATGCCTACGTCTCCTTTCATTTCCCTTTCACAACGGTTAAGGGGATCTTTGTCAAACAGGGTCACATTTTCTCTTGAACCAATCAGAAAATTGCTCTCTTTCCCATGGCAAAAGGCAGGTTGGATTCAGGATGCTGACCTGCCTTGCTCTTACCCTTTTAACTTGCAGGGTGGTCCTGCCACTACACTTCTTCCTGCTCACACTGGAATACCAGCCAGGTTTCTCAGTCTTGACTTGATAATTGCCTTTATCCTGCCTGAAGGCCACCCACCACAGTTTGGTGTCTTCCGTATACCCTAGGATTACAAGTCCCAAATACCAGTAATTGGCCATGGTGGGAATTGTAGTCTCAGCACACCTGAAGAGCATCAGCTTGGGGATGGCTAGCCTGAAAGGTTGATGGGGATCTGGAAATCAACTTGAGAGAGGTAAGCAGAGTGGAAAGAGATACAGGGAGGGACTGATGCTCTTCTCCTTTCTACTGCAGGCACAGTATGGAGCTTTTCATGTGACAGCCTGACACTCTGTGCAATAGATAGGCAGATCTGGTTCAATTCTTTACAGAAAGCCCTTGAGTTGTGATGATGCCAGATTAGCTTTTCAGCCCATCTGAATGTTGGGCTGCTGCAACAGAGCATGTGATTCTATTGCAACTGACTGTTTCCTCTTATGATTCTGGTGAGGTCACATGGCAGCCTCTCTGATAACACCTGATAGGGAACCTCCCACCACTAGGCTGTATTTCTCTGATCAACAGTGGCTAGATGCTGCATAAACATTCATTCTTCCTATATTTCTTTATATGGGAAGATTGTATATTTATGTAGCACTAAACCATTATTTCACTAGACAGGCATAGACAATGTGGGCCATCAGTATAAATTTTCCCTCTGTACTACGTTTGCCCTCTTAATGCCCAGAAAACAGCTGGCCAGTAATGGAGAGCTGGTGTGAAACCAGTGTTTTTCAAACTTGGCAACTTTAAGACGTGTGGACTTCAATTCCCCATGCTGACTGGGGAAATCTGGGAGTTGAAGTCCACACGTCTTAAAGTTGTCAAGTTTGAAAAACATTGTGTTAACCAACATCGCTTTTGAAACACTTGAGGAACAGTGAAGAGGGACTTCACTGCCAGCATTCCTTGTACTTTGAAAGGGGGACTTGCATTATAGCTCCTTCCCTTGTCCCAGGTTTTCACTGTTGGGAAGGGTTTTCAGAGAAAAAGTAGCACCTTGGTGGGTCAGATAGAGAAGCTTCATAGATTTAAAGCAAGCCTTTGAGTCAAAGAGGAGTCTCTCTGTCTCTAGCTCAGGGTGTGACAATTAGAGAGAAAAAGGGACATCCCATCCTCAATCCTCCCATTGTGAATCACCAGCCAGCCTTCATAATTCTGCAGCCTCTCTGCCAGTCTAAAAGCCAGACAGTCTGATTTTGAATACATAACCTCTCGGGCACGGGCCTCAGCATGTATCCTCTGGAGACTCCCTCAGTTCTTCCCCACTTAGGTAGAGGATCAGTTTTGTTTTTTAAAAGCCAAAATGAAACTTCCACGGACATGGAGCAAGATGTTGCTGTGCATGAGATGGGAAGAAGTAGCAGAGGACTTTGAACTTCAGATGTCTCTACAAGTTGAGGAATAGTGCATAATTCCCCTAGTTCTTAAATATTTTGGGTTGTATTCATGCATGTAGCTTTATAGTTTTTAAGTCATGGTGTTTCCTAGATAAACTAGGTCCTCGGTAAACTCCTGGGATGATTAATAACAAACAATTTGTAAAAGACCAGCATAATCCTGTAGTCTGACCAGATTATTGGATCCTGTTTTTGATTTTTTTTCCCCTTTTAGGTTTATTTGGCAGTAACTGTTTTACTTAGGAAACTCTACATTTCTCTCCTTCAACAGGGAATAGTCGCATGCCAATATTGGATGTTAAAAAGAGATTTCATATTGGATTGTTTTTCTTTTTCAATCAAGTTTGATTTTATCTCTTGTGAGAATTGTTTTTCCTCCCCAAATGGGGGAAAGGAAGGGCTGAATCCTCTAATTACAAGCCTCGATGCTATGTAGCCAGGAAGCGGCACTACAGAAATGCTTTCGTTATTTCCACATTTACTTCTCATTCACCAGAAGGGCAGTACAGGTTGTGGGAACCTTATAGATAGGAGTTAGGGGTGTTGCCAGGTGAGGTGCCCCCTGGAGCTCTGGGCGTGACAACAGCAACCTACCAAACAGATATCCTAAGACAGGAGGCAGAGGAGACCCCAGAGTTGGAACCTCCCACCTTTAATCTACAGGCTCAGCTGTGCCACTACATCTCTCATAGCAAGGGGGGAAATGACAAAATGTGCATCACAATCTTGCCATGCAAACTCTACCTGTTTTGGACTTGCTTCGCATAATTATATAAGGGACGATGCTGACATCATGGTATCACCATGCATATTTTGTCATTTTGGTGTCATTGTGGCTAGCTGAGGCCCTGTAGCCCTTAGGTTTTTCATAGTCATTCAGTAGCACTAGAATGTCAGTGTCCTCCTGAGCTTGCACTGTACTGTTCATTTAAGCATTTCTGTTTCTCTTCTTTGAGTATACAGGTTCCTGTTTTTTCAGTGTTAAGCATCCTTACTCAGGTTTTTTTTTTTTTTTTTGCTTCCATGTGTTCACTTCTAGGCAAACCATTGGGCTAAGCCACACAATGGAGGTTTCTAGCTTGATTTTTGAAATCCCTGCACACTAAAGCCATAGGTTGTTTAAGCAGTTAAAGGACAGTTAAAGGAGGCGTAGGCAGGACGGTCTGTGTCCACTTTATAGAGCTTCAGTTTCCAGGACGTGTAATTTCTGTTGATCTAGTTGATGTTTTACCTGGATAATATTTATTTTTTGTTTTTGGGGTTTTTTCCCCCTTAATGCCACAACCTGTTTACTTTTTGCCGCCTGGTTTTGTGTACATAATGACTGGCATGGAAGCCAGTCTAAAATGTGCCATCTAGGGTGCCCTGAATGGCCTTATTATTCTTGAACATGAGTTTGACAGAGGACAGTATTGACGTGCGTTTCTACAGCCCCGTTGGTGTGATGCAGCAAAAGGAAAAAGTCTCACTGTCACTTGGCAATTTGACGAGAAGAATGAAAGGCTGGCCGCTTTCACTGGGCTGAAGGCAGTAATGATGCAAGTTGTGCCCAAGTTAGCAGGAAATGTTCTGAGAGAGGCATGATTTTAACTGTCTCCCTGTTTTTTTTTTATTATATGCTTCTAAAATAGCACAGGCAGGAACAAAATGTGGCTACTGAATGTTTGTGTGTGGTTCACATTTCATCTGGATTTATTCAGCTAAAAGGTTACTAGTGACTCTGTAAACCTCAGTCGTTTCTTTAAAGCCATCTTCCCCAACCTTTCTCCAATTAAGTGGGAACTACAACTCCCAGAAACCCCAGCCAACAACATTCGGTATTTCAAGTCAGCAAGGCCTGTGATTAGGAAATCTATAAACTATAATCCCAATCATCTGGAGGATATCAGATTGGAAGGACTGCTTTAAACAATGACAGAACAAGAACTCAATAATTGTGGAAACATGATTTGGGCAATTATTCTTACCTTCAATTCCTATTCCATGCAGGAAAGCACTCAGACAAATTCTTAAAATGTATAAATCAGCACATTCAGGGACTGTTTCACAATACCTAAGTTAGCTCTCATATTCATATCCATCAATTCAAAGATTTAATTTAGGACAGCCTGCTATTGCTAAATGCCTGGGTATCTGCAGAAACGACAATAGCAGTGTTGCTCCATCGGGCTGCATGCACTGCCCCACTGGGCAGGTATGTGATGTCACAATACATGTACAAGGGGTGGGGCTTGCATCGTAACAATATAATGCTGCTTTTGTCATTTGGCCTCCTTCTCCAGTCCCCCTCTCCCAGCAACACCACTGAGTAAATGTATTGACGTTTACTCAGAATAATTGCTATTGATTATCTTTTGGTATCTCAGCAGGAACATACGGGTGGCTGCCTCTCAGGACCATTTCTCACTAAGTCTTGTGCATTGTACTATACATACTCTTCCTGTATGATTTAAGAATGACCCACCTGCAGGGTTGCACTTACATGAGTTAACACCAACGATTATCATATGAATTACAATATAATAACTATAATTAATTATAATGTTAATTGTTATAATGAATTCATAATTAACCCATGATTAATAGGCTAATGCTAATTGATGTAATTAATATGAGTTAATTCTATGGAAGACTGGGAAGGGGTCAGGACTTTCACTGATCCACATGATAAATTCAGGCACACCATTTCCCACCAATTGTCAGTTGTATTCTGATAGTAGGGCCTTCTTCCTTGCACCATTGTGGGAGGATCTAAACGTAGGGAGCTGCTGGCCTTATTTCTGCTATTCGTAACTGCACTATCACCAAGCCACTATTTCAGTTGGCTGAACAGAATATCCTAGTGACAATCAGAAGTATCTCCAATCATTTTAGGCTTAGTACTGATACAGTGACCATATTTTCTTGCCAAAAATAAAGGACACACCTGAAAAAGGAGCAAATCTGAAAGAGGTTCATAAGGATAAAAAAAAAAAAATCTTTACGTTTATAACTTTGCTTTACACAGGAAAATTCAAGAGCAAAACCAAGAAAAACTTTACAAAAATGCATATTCACATAAAAATATCTAAAATCAAACAGTATATGTAAATTTATTTTAAAATAATTTCCATATTTTTCACATCAGTGTGAAAAACTGTATTAAGTGATACCATTTGTATGGTAGAAGTTAAATTACTTAAATGATAAAGGATAAAAATGAGTTTTTGAAAAATAAATAAATCTAAAGGACAGCTTTCTGAAATAAAGGACTGTCTTTTATAATAAAGGATGTATGGTCACTGTAGGTATAGATTATGTCTATACTATCACAAAAAATATTTGTCTCCATCCTGGGATACTACAGATTCAAAACCCATTATTGCTTCATAATGGTTTTCAATCAGACCATTCTATTTTCTTGTAGCATGTGATACACTGAAATAAGGAATATAATGTATATTGATAGCTGCATGTGGCTTTTGGGGGTTTTCTGACCTATTTTACTTAAATTTCAAATTAGAATGATAGCTTAGTGTAGAGTTCCCATGAAAAGCTATACTCATGGTCACAACTTAGCCAGAAATATTTGCAGTCATTTTAAGCTTAGTGCTGATACGAATTTGGGTGGAATATACCGTATTTTTCCGACAATAAGACACCCCCATGTACAAGACGACCCCCATTTTTCCAACCCCAAATTAAGAAATCAATATTTTAAAGATAGTGCAGAACACATTTTTATTTAGTAATTAGTTAACATTAACCTGATACACTCGGTGGGAGGAGGTCCAAACCGTCTCTCTGCAGCTCTATTTCCATGCTCTTTTGCATAACTGATTACATTCAAGCACGAGTGAAACTACCGATAGCTTCTCTCTGCAAACAGCCTTCCTCTAATTGGTTTGTTCAGCATCAGCTGACGTCAGTTACATAAGGCTTGTGATTGGAGGAAGTCTGTTTGGGAGACAAGCTATTTCACTCGTGATTGGGGGCTAGCAATAGGAGGAAGCCTGCCTGCAGAAACAAAGTATGGGCAGTTTTGCAACCATGCGATTTTTGGCTGACCTCCTTGAATAAGACGCCCTTCAATTTTTAGGGTAAGGATTTTAGAAAAAAGTATCGTCTTATAGTCGGAAAAATATGGTAGGCTATAAGCTTGCACTATCATAAAAAATATCTGTCCCCAGCCTGAAATCCTCCAGATGTTTTGGAAGTACAACTCCTGGAATTCCCAGCTGGTACAGCTAACTCTTGCAGGAATCCTAAGGTTGTAGTCCCAATACATCTGGGACTACAGCTGTCAAGAATAATCATATGTATGTATGTATGTATGTATGTATGTATATACATAATACTTTCTGTACTATAGAAGTTTTGGAATATGTTATTTGGCAATTGATTTTATATTAATATTATCTTGCATGGTGAAGCTGGCTTTGAAAATTGTTTATGGCTGGTATTAGAATAGAACCAGGTTGCTTACAACTGAAGTAGCTAATAATTTTATACCATTTTTATATCAATCCTGAATGGATGCTTTTCTATTCTTATCAATATACACTATTCAGAATTTGCAGAAATAGATTTATTAACATCAATCAGTCAGGTTTCTTATGCTTTGAATTATTATTATTTTATTTACATTTTGAATTCCTTTTAATTGCCTTTCAGAAGATGAGTTGGCAGACTTTAGTTCTGCTTAAAGTATGAAAATTTGGATTCATATTTTTCCATTTAATTGTAATGCATAAATAAATACATCAGGTTGAAATTTATTTTGATTATAAATGTAGTCTTGGATTACTTTGCCACATTTCCCCAGTATTTTCTTCCTTCCAAAATACATTTAAAAAGTGCAACACAATATTGAAGAAAAATAGTTTCAAGACAAAACTTTTGATAGTAGAAGAGGATATGTAATACAAGATTAAAAAAAAATGATGGAATACTGGCAATTAATTAAAATTAGTATTAAATCCACAAGAAATCTCTTTTGGCTTGCATAACAACTTTTCCATATTAATTTTGCAAAGCATACAGTATCTTTCTGTTAATAAACATGGAAATGTGAGTGAAAGTTTATATTTTTCACATGGATGCCCAACTAGTCCTAGGTCCAGTAAAGATTTGATCATAAATCCAAATATAATCCAGCTTTGTTTAACTATCCATTACACTCCATCAGTATAGTCCTCATGAACATTTTCTGCCTAATATTTTTAGATCATTGTAAAGCATATTACCAACTTTTTCTTTCCCATTTGAAACTCTAGAATGTTATGGTCAAATGAAAGATTTTAGTGAAGCCAGAGAACTGAGTTTCCTGTTAGAATAGATAATAATATTAATGATCATACCAACTTTCACATATAGAAAACTAAAGACCAGATCTAACAGGTTTATTTATTATATTTGTCTCCTTTATGAATCATATACAGATTTTTCTTCTCTTTTACTCTATTAAATCATGTAGTTGTTAAGTTAGGCTGATGGAGAATCACTTCCAGCAATATGAACCAATGTTGCTTCCATATGAACATTGTAAATAATTCACACAAGATCTCAAAAAGTGATTTTTCAGTTGATGAAAGAGAAAGCTCTTTTTAAAATTCTTTGGTCCCATCATATGAGCTAGTTGCTGATATAAGCAGAGTATCTACACAACCTATTTTGCAGTGTTCGAACTGACTCTGCAGAATCAGGCATAATCACTCCCATGAGTGTTGCAGGCGAGTAAGTTTAATTTGAACCCAAGTGTCCACAGACCAAAGTAAACACAACCTTAAAAATGAACCAATTTATTACCACTGTGTAGCTAGTCTGTTTCACAATACTCCAGACAGCCTGATGCATGCCAGGCAAATGGCATACATTCTCAATCAGCATTTTCTGTCAGGCAAATTCTTTAGCATATAGCCAAATGAGAGATCCCTCATGAACTGTCTCTCTGCTTCAGAGATAAAAAATGGTTTTATCCTTTTAAAAGAAAGGCAGGAGTTGGATACTGCCAACACACACAGACAGACAGGCAGACAGACAGACAGATAGATAGATAGATATACCATTAACAAAATGGTAGTGAGGCATTCTACATCCTAGCATGGATGGGTTGGTTTATTCTATTTTATTCCATTTGTTAGATTTATATACTACTCTTCTCTCCAAGGAGCACATGATGATGTGCAGAGCATTCCCTCCTCCAATGGCTCCCCACGATAACCCAGTGAAATAGGTTGGGCTGAATGAGAGAGAAGGAGACTCTCTCAGAGTTTAACTAGTGAATTTCCATCCCTAACATTAGATTTGAATCTGAATCTTCTTTGTCATAGTCCTTCACTATTACATCACACTATAGTGTAATAGGAAACCTTGATCTCTTTCATTCCATAAGAAATGGTATTTAAGAGTTCAAATGAACTTGCTTAGCTACCCTGGGACAAAATCAGTTTTTGTAATTCTTTTTGTGAAGGCCAGCCACCTTGAAGTCAATGACAGTGTATCTGGAGTGTTGGATATTTCCATTTGTGATTCATCTCTTTTTATTTGCCTAGAGATTGGTGAAATTGTCCAATATAAACCATAGCAAACATTGCTAACAAATAATGGCATCTACCACATTGGAAGAAGTTTATGTCCCATTGTCGTCGTGATTGACATTATTGGTCTCTGTAAGAGTGTTGCCAGAGGAGACATAGAAGTAGGTTTGGAACCTGGATGTATATCACTGTGGTATGATACTAACCAGCTACTAAGTAGCAACAACAGGTCCAGTAGACTAGGATGTCTGGGACATACAGAGATTTCTTGTGAAAGCGTCTATGATAATAAATAAAATGCCTTAAGATTTATTATTGGTTTAACTCCAAGAGACTAACATAGCTGAAAATAATGCAGGGTGAGCATTCTGTTAAACAGGTTTCCAGGTGTCAAGAGCTTGGGACAACGTAACAAGAGAAATGGTGCCTGGAGGGTTGTTCAGAGAGTAAGGAAGATGACCTTGACGGAGATATGCAAACTTCATTGTTAAAGTGACAAGTGGTAAAATATTTTTAAGTCCAGAATGTCCAGGTAACGTTCAGAAGCAGTTCAGATAGACACCTCCCTTATTCACTGAACTATAAGAAGAAGGAAAGGCTACAATATAATCAGACTTGCAAGATTCTGTTGTTATAGTCAGTCTCAATAAAAGTAGTAGTAGCCTTCCCCTGGAGTTGATTTCTTGGTTTAGTTTACCTAGTGGGGCTGACAGGGTGTATGTGTGTATTAGTGGGAGGCTCAGGTCCATCACAGGCATCTAATGACCTCAGAAGGTTTCAGGAAGACCTTGGGGTTTTTCTGAAGATTTGGTGAGCTGTTCATCTGAGGTCTGGAATGAGTAGATGGCAAGGGCCTTGGATCAGATTGCTCCTATGCAGCTTCTTGCTGTTCTTTGATCCCGGGGGGTCCCTGGGTTTCCAAGAAGCTCCAGGAAGAGACACCTAGAGCACTACTAGTGGAAGACAGAG
Source organism: Liasis olivaceus (assembly GCA_030867105.1). Classification (NCBI taxonomy): domain Eukaryota; kingdom Metazoa; phylum Chordata; class Lepidosauria; order Squamata; family Pythonidae; genus Liasis; species Liasis olivaceus. The sequence goes on from CM061349.1 coordinate 71,444,115, forward strand.
TGAATCTGACCTATCAGCCCATATTTGGTATTACATTTGTGGTGATAAGGACAGTGAAATGTAGTTATTTCTCTGACCTTATTGTGTCCACAAATAGCTGACCAGTGGTTCTTTCTAGGTGATTCATTTCTTGTTGAGGAGGGGGAATGGACCATCTAGCAGGCTTCTGTGAATAATATTCTAGGTATTTGATGGATAAAGTTGCTTGGAGTTACTCAAGTCTGAAGGTGACTCAGGAGGTCTTGTCAAGGAGATGGACACATAGCCTTGCTTAGTTAGTTGGAACAGTTGGCTTCTGTGTTTTCTGAGGAAGTGAGTAGGATCCTTGTGATTGTTAACCCAACCACCCTTTTGTTAGATCCATGTTCCTGCTGGCTGGTCAAAATCACATAGGAGTGACATGTGGTTAGGTTCATGCAGTGGTGTCAGCCTCCTTGAAGAAGGGAGTGGTTCTGCTGGCCTTCAAGGAGACTGTGGTGCACTTCCTCCTCAAGAGTCCATAACTGGACTCAACCATTGTGGACAATGTTTGGCCAGTCTCCAATCTCCTCTTTTTAGGGAAGGTTGCTGAGAAGGTAGCTGAATTGCAGCACCTGGAGTAAACAGATTATCTAGACCCTTTTCAGTTGGGTTTCAGGCTGGGGCATAGTACAGAGACAGCATTGACAGTGGAGCTGGGATGGCAGTGGTGCAACCATTCTGGCCTTCCTTGATCTCTCAGTGTCCTTCAATACTTCTGGATTGACTATAGGGATTGGGAATGAGGGGCATGGTATTGTGATGGTTTTTCTTTCTCTATGGCCAGTTTCAGTTGGTGTAGGTGAGAAGGGGGGAAGTGCCTACTTTGTGGGGTACCACAGGGCTCAACACTCTTGCCTTTCTTGTTTAACATCTACATGAAGCCACTGTGTGAGGTCATCTGTCAGTATGGGCTTAGTTGTATATCTTGACCCTGGACCTGCCAAATAATGTTCCCGTGGTCTTGTCCCAGTGACTGGAGGCTATTGGGAACTGGATGTGGAGGAACAGGCCCAAACTCAACCCTAGGAAATCTATCGTTTCTTGGATGACGTGGCTAGGGGCATTTTCCACATTTAGTTCTGAATGGGGCTACACTTTCCCATTTGGGACTGGTGCACAGTCGGGGGGTCTTCCTGGATTCTCAGCTGCTATTTGAGGAACAGATGGCAACAGTGGCTAGGAAAGCTTTGCACAGACCCATCCTGTGTTCCATTTGTACCTGTTCCTGGACCAGGAGGCCCTTCTTACAATTACTCAGGCCTTGGTTACCTCACAGGTGGATTGTTGCAGTGTGCTCTGCACGAGGCTGCTCTTGAAGACCACTCAAAAACTGCAACTGGTCCAGAATACAACAGCACAAGCAGTTATGTGCAGGTCTAATTATGCCCACGTAGCGTCTCTGTTCTGTGAAGTGCACTGCTTACCAATAGGCGTCTAGGTACAATTCAAGGTGCTGGTTATCACCTATAAAGCTGTACATGATGATCAACGTAGGATTACTTATCTAAGGGACTGTGTGTTTCCCATGGTTTCTGCCCATCCATTATGATTAAACAGAAGTGGCGTGGTTGGATTCTACTAATTAAACAATGTAGTGAAGTGGGATCCTGGAGGTATGCTTCTTTGTCACAGCACCTGTCCTTTGGAACAGCATTCCCCCAGAGATTCAAACTCCCCCTACTTTGCCTGCCTTTAAACAAGCCTTGAAAACTTGGCACTTCCCCCAGGCCTTGGGCTAGGGTGGTTGCCAGGCCCCTTTAGGTTAGATGCTGTTTTGGGGGAGAGGGATTTTATTGTTTCCATCTGGCTAACTGTTGTTCTTTTTGATACTGTGATGTTTCTTGCCTTTTTAAATTTATATGCTGCTCAGTCATTCTGGAGTTGGGAAGCCCTAGAAATGTGTTTTATCAATGAAGAAATAAACTAATGATGTTGCAGGATAGAACTCATGCCAGAATTCAGCTGCTTTACCACTTATTCATCCCTTTTTTACAGTATTTCCTTAACTGCTCTTTCAGGATTAAGGGTAACTCCTTAATCTGAATTGTATATCTACTTGAGATAACGATGTATTCTTGCTCTCAGTGCCTCCCCGTGCTTCTAAAATCTGCAATTGCTTCCTAGATCCCCTTTTTGATAAGATTTCTTAAGTTATCCCTAATTCTTATGGAGTTTCCTATCATCTCATCAAGGATTCAGCAGATCTCTAAGACTGTCAGATAAGAACAAGTGAGAAGGAATGGGACTCAAGGGACCATGTTAGAAGAAAACAGTCCAGAGTGATTTGTGCAGAAAAGGGAAATGTTAATGAAAGTGTGCTGTGGTTTGTTTGCTGAAACTATTGTTTTTTCTTGGGATCGTGGAAGAGAAAAAGAAATAAAACACTATAGTAAACAGAACCTGCTGCTTCTTTCTAGTTTTCTTTATCCCTACTGTTTGTTTCCACTGGTGTTACATATCAAAACCAACAGTGACTTCTTTGGCATAAGATCCAGTTGCCTTCCATGGCATTATTTTGTAACAGTGCCATGCTGCCTATTCCCTGATTTTTCCTGACAACTGCCAGCTGTGCTGCTTTGTTGCTTGGCTTTAGGAAGCCCCAGATTTTTTGGCAGGATTATGTGGCATTCAGAATAGCTCCTTTCTCTCCCTTCAGTACCATAAACCTGAGCCTGTTTTTGTTTAGTGACTCCTAAGAGGGGCTTTGAAATTAAAGCAACAGGCAGCTTGAGAAAGGCTACTTTGGAAGAAGAGATTGCTGATTTGCAAGAAGGATCAACAAGAGCTGAATTAATATTTGACATGGGGCAGGTCTACTCTTTATATTAGTTAGCTTAATAATATGGTTTGTGGGGGATTGTAGGGAATATTGTCTTGCAGTGGACAATGATGAGTGGAGAGTGGAGCTATTTAATCTTTCCAGCTGATATTTCTTCCCCATCTCAACTAGATTTATTTCTAGACTTTAAGATGCCTTGGAGAAAATGGGAAAACTGTCTTGGAGGAAAGCATATAATGACTGTGTCTGCACAATAGACTTAATTTGGTTATTGAACTGACCCAATTTTCTCAGTTCTATGTGAATCTAAATGGACTGGATTCAACCAGCAGCTAAGAGAGAACCCCCACCACCATCACATTGTGTGAATGCTAGTTTTGTAACTGATCTAAATAAACTTGTGCAAACAGAGACACAGTGGAGAATTTGTGGGCAGGGTAGTGGTGCAGCACCTCCTTTCATTGTTCTGGTAGGCTTCCGGTGAGCTCAGCACGATTCCCCAGCCCTACCCCACATTCCCACAAAACTTGTATTGGCTTTTATATTGTTCATAAATCTAAGCAGACAGATGGGAAGAAGCAGCAATTCTTGCAAAAGGAAACACAGTCTCTTGCAGTATTAGCAACCCATGACACTCCAGTATTGCAGACTCTTGATTTTATAAACTTTTGCTATTAGCTTTCCTGGCTAAGATTGGTAGGATCTTCCCATCAACCTGAAATAACTGCTAAAAATCAGACACCTCTTTCCTTTGCTGACTTTATGCCAGCTCCTATTTCTTCCCAGCTGTGCATAAGTATTGCTTCCTCTCCAGTTTTAAATCCAGTACAAATTCATTTTCTTCATTAATTTACCACGTCCTAGGATTATCCTTATATCTCTGAATTTCCTTTCTTAGTACTAACACCTTTTGTCACTTGAAAGCTTTGCAGTGATCCCAAGGAATTTCACCTTCCCTCCAGTGGTTTCTTTTCCTGCCCGCCAATCAAGTTCTCAACTATTCTCTTCTCCACAATCTTCCATCATCCATCTCTTAATCTGCTGAAACACAACACAGCACAACAGAATCAAGGGGGTGGGAGGACAATACATTAGTCTTTCAGCATGCCACCATGCCATGAACCTGGCTGGGAAAGTAATAGGCAGAGTCTTTCCATCTCAAACAAGAAGCAGTTGAAATCAGCACACTTGAGAAAGGAGAGGAATAACAAGTAAAGAATCAAGTTCACTGAAGTTACATGGTAGGCTCTGAGATTCAGTGAGAGTTTTGAAACCCACTGAGGTTTCATGGCTAATCTCAGAATGGAGTGGGGGTAAGGATAGAACTTGGATTGAATTAAATCCATAGAGGGCAGAAATGAAATGGTGAGGAGGAGAGCTGTAAAAAACAAAACAAAAAACTATCGAGCCTGATGTCACAGAAGGACTATCCTCTGGGAAAAAAAACTTTCATTGATGATTCCACAAATAACGTACTTTACAGAAGAAAACTCCTTTTTTCCCAGTTGCATAAAAATGCAACAGAGAAGGCTTAATCATGTTTGATGACTTCATCCTATATACAGCACACAAATTTGGGGTCACATAATTGACTGCTGTTGTGTAACCCACTTGTCAGAAATACTTTTCCAGTTACACTCATAATTACATATATATTTATAATACTCAAACCCTGCCTTTTCTGTGAATCATTTATCTAGCCAGTTCCTTAGTTCAGGAGTGTGCAAACATCAGCTATATTTTACTGTAAAATTTAAGTTAGTGGCTGAAGAAATGGAACTTGATAGAAAATAGTGATTCAGAGGCAGTACCAAGCATGTCCTTCCCCTTTAATAAATTGCATGTGAAAGTATAACTCTAAATATTAGAGATATACTTGCATCGTTATTACAGATCAAGAATGTTGTTATTAAACTGACACTAAAATTGCAAACAGATACGATCAAAGGCAACAAACTGATACTCATATTTTATAATGAGAAACACTGAAAGAGAATTTAGCAATTCAGTTATGGCAAATATATCTTTTTTAAAATGTGTAGTTTTAGCTGCAATGTTTGAACTACTGGGAGTCAAAAACTCTTGGATATTAATTGCAAATCAGTCAGATGTACCAGTAGATGTTCTATCTTCTGTCCACCTCTTCCTCACACCTGAGAATTATAGTGTATTGGGTTATTGTTTACATGGGTAGATTAAGCATGCCTGTGATCTAATACTGCCGTTTGATTACCTTGGGTTGCCTGTATGTTTTGAAATTATTGCAGATTCACTGGATTTATTTTTTCTTGAAATTTCAATAAAACAGAAAAATTTACCCCTAACACTAGTGTCTTTTGTTGATCAATAGAAAAGGCCCAACAACAACAAAAACATGTATAGAGAGGAACTGGATATTGATCAATTCAATCTGCTCAATAACCAAATTAGGATGAATAAGAGAGATGTGAAAGGGTCTCATGTTCTGTTGGGTCATGGTAAAATAGAATGGAATCAAAGAGATGAAAAGCGTTCTGCATTCATGTGTTGGGATATCCTGGCATTATTTGCTTGGTTGTCCAATATGTCACCCCATAAATCTGCTGTAAGTCACACTGGAATGAGACAAAGCAGATCCTGTAAAATGGCTGTTCATGTAGTTGTTCTCAGTGAAGATGTTCTTAAGGAAGCATTCTAGGATGCAGGCTTTAGGACATCATCCTCTTAGAAATGAATTTCTGAAACCAAGTTGTAGGCTTACCCAATAATGGCTGCACCAATTAACCTTGGCTGACCTTGAGAAGATAATCAGGTTGGGAGTGGCTAGTATCTGTGTGGAAGAATACCAGGAAAACCCAGGGCTACAAGTTAGGCTGGAAAGATTAAAAAAAAAAAATCTGGAAGAAGGCAGCGGCATACCTCTTCCATAGTGTTGCCTAGAAAACTACACAGACATGTCCATGAAATCATCATGGGCTGACTTTGACTTAGAGATTAATTCTAGGCCCAAATATTACAGAAAAAGAAAAACTATTGCTGCTGTCAAAGTCAATGCTTATCTGCTGTTAGCAAGAGAGATCGATCTACTTGTCTGCTACCTTAGTCAGAAGTTTTATAACCAATAGCACTTTAGTTTTTATTAAGCATACTACAAGAAACAGATAAAATGCAAGGATAGATATCACTTGCTCTGGGCTTTTATCATGCATATCAAGTTGTGATGGGGTAAAGATCAGGCAAATCACCCCAAATGAACCGTTGCCTCTTATGATGGACAACTTCCATGTTGGTACATCTGCAATCTTTTTTTTTCCTGATCACCTTCTGCAAAATGCGAATGAGAAAACAAACCCTTGTCTATAATTTGTTGGTCTTCCAAAGGTTATGCTAACCATGGTGTAAATAAAAAGCATTAACAGTTTTACTCTCAGGCCAAAGTCAGGCTTGAGAAATGATTTCTCTATCAGGATAAGATGCATTTATTAGAAAGGTATTCTCATTGGTATACATCAAGTTTCTATTTTAATTAAAATTTTCAAGTTTATGATGGTGGGGAAGAGTGATCAGAGACACATTTTCACTCAGTTTGTGGTATCTGAATTCTATGTAGTACTTGTTAGAACTATAAGGAACTTTTTTCTTCTGTTGATCTTTTCTTTTTTCTTTTTCCTTAAATAGTATGTATCACAATTCAGTTCTTAAATATCCCAGCTACTTTAACTGGAGAAAGCTATTATGGAAGCTTCATGTCCCTCATCATACGTCTGCACAAAGCACAGTTGAGAAAAAGCCGAGGAGTAGAGTGGGAATTGGGCAGATTTCCTGGACCCTCTTGTGATCCACTAACTTGCTTACTGGTGCTGGTTACCTCTGAGAGCCAGTTTGGTGTAGTGGTTACGGCATCAGGCTAGAAACCAGGAGACCGTGAGTTCTAGTCCTGCCTTAGGCACAAAGTCAGCTGGGTGACCTTGGGCCAGTCACTCTCTCTCAGCTCTAGGAAGAAGGCAATGGCAAACCAATTCTGAAAAACCTTACCAAGAAAACTGCAGGGACTTGTCCAGGCAGTCCCTGAGAATCAGACACAATTGAATGGAAACCCCCCCCCCCCCGCTTACTAATTACTAGGCAGTCCAGAGAAGAAACATGCTTTCCTTGCCCCTAAGCCTTCCCAGACCTCTGAAGGCAAAATTTAAAGTTACGTCTCCTGAGGAACCATTGTCTAGCTCCACTTGATCTAGCAAGTGGTTAACCAACATTTCTTGCAAATACCAGAATGAAGAAGGGGCAGGTTGATGATCCTCTTCCTCTTCCTCTTCCTCTTCCTCTTCCTCTTCCTCTTCCTCTTCCTCTTCCTCTTCCTCCTCCTCCTCCTCCTCCTCCTCCTCCTCCTCCTCCTTCTCCTTCTCCTTCTTTGAATTTTGGGCAGCAGCATCCTAGAAGCCTTTGTCCTACCATGACACTATTTCCATATTGCAAAACCTTGCATGTTTCTTTTTTTATATATATAATATTTTATTGAAGTTTTAAAATTACAAAGTTAAAAGTTAGAAATGCAAAAGAAAATGAAAAATTTATCTTAAGAATCTTAAGAATAATAAGAATAAAAAATCTTAAGAATAATAAGAATGTCATAGGTGCTAGTTTTTAATGCATTTAGTAGGAATAATTCTTTGTCAAAACATATCCCATTACATTTATAATCTAATCTTCAAATCCCCATGTAAGCTTCGCCCCGCCTGCATTTTGCAAATAGTCCATCAATGGTTTCCATCCCTTAAGGTAATAATTATTTGATTTTTCTTCTAATAAACAAGTCAGCTTATCGTTTTCTGCCATTCCCATCAGTTTTAGCAACCATTCTTGTATTGTTGGTAGTGTCTGGGTTTTCCAAAATTGTGCATACAAAAGTCTTGCTGCGGTAATCATGTATTGCGTAATTCTGATAAAATGCTTTCCGATTTGAAAGTCCATTATCCCCAACAGGAACAGTTCTGGTTTAAATGGAACCTGTATCTGTAGTATGCTCTGCATCAAAGATTGTATTTAAGTCCAAAATTTCTTTGCAATTTTACATGTCCACCACATATGATAAAATGACCCTTCTTGTTGGTTACATTTCCAACAAACATTGGAAATTGTCCCGTACATCTTTGGTAATCTTTGGGGTGTCATATACCATCGATACAACATTTTATAAAAGTTTTCTTTCAAATTATAACACAAAGTAAATTTTAGTCCTTTAGACCACATATTTTCCCAGTATGTTTCTTTATGTTATTGGCTTTGAATTATTTAATTCATCTGTAAATTATACTTGATTATATTTGAATCAATAAAGCTACCAATTTGGAGCTATCTATTTTCAAAATATTGGTGACCTAATCCTTACAAATTGGCAATAGCTGATACAACTTCATACTCCCTTTCCTTTTTCCCAAATGCATGTGGATTTATTTCAATGGGACTGAATAGGTTGGAAAATAACAGCATGTTTTTACATGCTATAATTTTTTAAAAATTAAAATTCAATCTATTTGAATCGAGCTTCCAGAATTCCCAATACTGTGTAGTCTGTCAATTCTAAAAATTCAGTTTAACACTTCTGGAGGATATATCTTGGGAGGATTCTGCTTTAAACTATTTAGCCATTCTTTAGGTCTCAATCTGAAGAACAACTTCTTCTACAATTAATATTCCAAAACATTAAATAATACATCATGTAAATTCATGACCGAGGCTCATATAATCTAGCACTGTGGCTTTGTTCACATGGTATGCTTACTCTAAGCCAATTTAGTGAACCAGTTTTCTGAGTTCACATTATACCCTGAACCAAAGAAACAAGAAAGGCATAAGGAACTTAAGTCTTCTTGAACAGATCATGCTTGGGGGATATTCTGCAAACACAATCTACCTCCAGCAGTGGGCAACTAGATGAACTTGGAAAATTCACATACAAATAGGATAGAGGAAGAAACTTGAGTTGTGGTTCTCCCCAGCACTGAGCTATCACATCTTAATATTTGGAGAAGTAAGCAATAATGATCTCTTTAAAACACTGAATTGGCCAGCTTGCATCTCATGAAATGTTAAGGGCATGTGCTATGGCATATTAAGGTCAATATTTAGCATATACAAACTTTGAATGGCCACATTTGTCTGATGAGTGTTTGAGTGAACACTGCAGTCTCAGAATAGGTGTTGCTCCTTCTGGGAAAGGACAAAGTCAGTTTTTGCTGGCTCCATATGTGGACCTGAGGCTTTTAAAAAAATAACATTGAATTGGGTTTGTTGTTTAGATTTGATTTTTAATGGATTATTTATTTTAACTATTTATGGGGGATTTTTAATTGTTGACGGGGTTTTTGATTTTAAGTGTGAGCCACCCAGAGTCACCTGCTGGGGGGAGATGGGCAGCATACAAATCTAATAAATAGATAGATAGATAGATAGATAGATAGATAGATAGATAGATAGATATTATATTTCTTATACTGTCAACTATTGAGGTTTCTTGGCAATTTACAATAGCACATAATAGTTAAAAGCACATATATTAAAACCAGAAATGAAAAGTCTGTTTTAAAACATGTGCTTAAGACCTTTTAAAATGTCTTTTAACTCAGCAGAGAATGCAGTCCAAGAACTGGAGCAAGGTGGTATAGGGGAGCTGTACAGAAGTCTTATTCCCAAGTTGCTGCAAGATGAACCCATGGCAACTGTTGGCAATCTTCATATAATTTAATAAGTGGTCGGTGTTTGTGTAATCTCATGTGACAAGCCAATTAGGGTTTAATAATTAATAAGGCTATGCAAAGTTTCAGTGGGGTGTTTCCATTTGAAGGGGATCTAATCAAATCACCACCCTTAAAGCAGATCTGCCAAGTGATGCAATGTTTTTACATACTGGACTGGAGCAGCTGTATCACTTTCTGTGCTCTTCGCTGCAGACTTAATAACTGGCTTTTTGTATTTTGCCCAGAAATAAATTGGAAGCCACTGTAATTCTTTTAGCACAGATGTAACTCTCTTGGAGTTCTTCCCAAAACCTGGCTGCTCAATTCTGTGTCAAGTGAAGTTTTTTGGATGAACACAAAAGTAGCCCCACAAAGAGCATATTACAGTAATCAAACCTGTAGGTTATTAGTACTTTCACCATGGCTGAGGGTCATTTTCTCCTGAAAGTGACACCGTTGATGTATCAATCAAAGCTGATGAAAAGCACTCCTGGCTAGTGCCTTAGTCTGGGAATCCAGAGACATATCCAGATCCCAACATCCTTTGTGCAGTTCAAATGTAATCTCATTCAAGAGGGACATCTACCATCCCTCTGGAACTGTGATTCATCATAATAAGCACTTGTCTTTTGTCTAGATTCAGTGTTAATATATTATCATTCATCCAACCCATTATTAGAAATTACAAGCCAAGATCAGCAAGGACTGAGAGTGTAAGTAGGGAAACATGGTGCTCCAAACAGCCCATCCATGTTGCCAGTATTATGAATTGAAACTGATTCAGTCTAACTAGACAAGAGTTTCCAGTTGGCCATGAAAAATTTTTTAAAATTTGTGAGAAATTTCTGAAATTTCTGTAATCAATTTTTGGAAGTGGAGGAGGGCACGAGTCCCCTACAGCTAAAAACAACTCAGCAACCCGTACATTTGGGGATGTGGTTTGGAGAGAAAATAGGTTCATTTTCATTGCATGTATCACCACAACAGAACACCTCAAATGGACTATAATCTGTGACTTAGCAGGCTTGAGTTGAGTCTTCCTCCCTGTGTGTTTTAGCTGTGTAACTTGCCATTTCAGCTCCCATAGATCATCCATATAAGCAGGCTGGAAAAGTCACTTAGAAACAGTTATGTTGACTGGCCTAGCAAGTTCTGTATTCCAGGGGGAAATATCGGTGAGGTCAATCACAGCTCTCCTCTTGGAATTTGTTTCAGTAGTTTTTGGGAGTAGATTATCCTAGTACAGTGATGGTGAACCTTTTGGGCTCGGCATGTCAAAAATTCAGAAAATGCCTAATTTTACTCTGCTGGCATGTCACACCGCCTCCCCCCCCAAATCAGAGAAACAATTCTTTACATATTCATTTATTAAAAAAAAATACAGTCCAATCCTGTGTGGTGCTATGTGTGAGAGCTAGAGCGAAAGGGGTTAAGCACCTACTCTTATCCCCAGAGCAGAGAGGAAGAGATAAGAGAATGAGACTGGCACCTCCCTAAGGAATGCAGGATGTTTGTGGGGTGACCCTGGGAATTGCTATCACTCTGAGAAGATTTCTGTAACGGGAGTGAAGCCAATAAACCTTGCTGGATTGAATCTGTACTGTCTCCTGGAGTTTCATGGGCTAATCCTGACATATGTATTATATAAAGAAATGTCAAAAGATTACAAAAATGAAATGTGAGTAAAACAAACTCAATTTCTTTAGTAACTCAGAAAGGGAGAATAGTTGTCATTGGGTGTTGGTGAACACTGGTGCATCACCCAAAATGTCATGGTGTGTCACCCTTGACATGCATGTTATAGGTTTGCCATCACTGTCCTAGTAAGTTCATCACTGCTATAAAGGTGAGATGTGATTACAGATTAGTTAAATGCTGGTTCATCTAAGACAGTAGGAAAATGTGAGGTACCTCCACTGGTAGAATTTCTCCCTCATCAAAGCAGTTTATATGAAAAATGTAACTTGTATCTTGCGTGGATCTTGTGTCCAACTGGAATAGCCCCATAGTTGTTATGCTTGGTATGAATTCCTGAGCCACTCTGTTAGATGTTGAATCTACTCAGCACCACTAGCTCTGTTAGCTCAGAGTGATACACTAAATCTGCAGTTCATACTTGGTCGTAAAACTGAGGCACACATTCTTGGCATAAACCAGCTGACAAGTATCCTGATCTGTAAGGCAGTGTTCTCATGGATCTGCACTCACACTCACTTCTTCCATCCTGCTCTGTTATGGAGTACACAATGGGAGAAATTGGACTTGTACAAGCCCACCTCTCTCCCTCAGCCAGATTTCCATTACAAAAGCCAAATCAGAATAACACCAAAAAGGAAAAAATGAAAAGCCAAAGCAATCAGATTTATTTGTTCATTTATTTATCATATTTCTATACCCCCCGTCTCACAGAAATGTTTCCAGGCAGCATACAATAAAACCACAAAAAATAATTACAAAAATACTCTAAAATCAAAACATCAATATTATAATAAATATAATAATATAAAATATTGTTATTATATCAAATTACTACTGGGCTATATATAAACAAGGTAGAGAAAGTATACAACACATAGCTCCTGGAATTCTTTCCAAACTTTTTACCAGCATGGCCATAGGAGGTATCTGTACCATCTTCTATGCAACAAAGCAATGAGTTGCATCTCTCTGTGTTTGTCTACATATTTTCTCCCTAGGACTAATCAGCATACATGTTGTTCACACATGCATCTGTGTATCCAACAGAGAGTCCAATCAGAGTGGATGGATGGGTGTTGTCTGTTTGTATTTCTGTTTTCCCCCTGTACTGCATCTCTGGATTTGTGTGTATGCGGCCATTGGGACTGCCTCTGAGCCGAAAAGAATAAAAATGAAAAAAGGACTATTAAGTTTACTTTCTTCTTACTATAAGATAGGACCTTCCTGCCCACTCACCATACTAGAATCTCTGTCCATGTGTCTGCCTACATTTGTTTACTGTTTTAGATTTTTTCAAAAATAGATATACTGTAGATAGATGGATAGATAGGAAGGCAGCATGTTGCAAAGTAAACCACTAACCTCTGTCATATTAATTTCCAGGGATGTTTGAGGAACTCAGAAGGATTAAAAAAAATGTGGGTAGTTGCAGTCCTGTGCTTTATTTTGGCTGGCTGGGGAATTCTGGGAGTTGAAGTCCACACATCTTAAAGTTTTCAGGATTGAAAAACACTGCTTAATTCAATCATGGCATTTTCTTAAATTTCAAAATGCCCACCAAGCAAAACAAACAAACACCTTGGGGATTCCTTCCTACAATCATTTTTAATCTACATAAAACTGTCTTCTGTAATATATCTGTCAGGTTCAGCCCAAAGAACTCCACGAGACAGTACAGATACAGTTCTGTTGCATTTATTAGCTTCCACCTCCAAGACAGAATCTCTCCAGACCGAACCTAAACTTCCCAAGCCAGCAAGCCAAAACACCGTGAATTCCTTAGGGTGGTGCCAGTCTCATCTTCTTAACCTTCCCACGCTCCTGCTGGGGGCTAAGGAAATGCTTATCTCCCCGAGCGTGGCCTTCATCAAACCATTCCATCACAATATCTAAGATATTAAACTTGCCGTTTTGTGGGGTTTTTTTTCTTTTTAATTGATAAAGGTTATAGTACCAAGCTGAGTCTGTACAATGAACAGTTGGAACTTTTGAACACATAAATAGTACCCGAAAAAAATCTCCCACTGAAAACCTATAAATGAAAACTCTGAGAAGACAACAAGATAGCATTATCTTGTTTATTATCTAAGATTATCTAAGGTAGTTAATCATTAAACTTATACAGAGACAATAAATATCCGAAACAATAAAAAACTAACAACTGAAAATAAAAAATTATCTTAGCTCAGTGCTAACTAGACATTTACCTGCGTCTACCCAAGTAAAAATTCCCTGGACCAGAAATTCCTTCTGATTCAGTTTTACCTGGTTTTGCTTTTTCTGGAAATTCCAAGGTTTAATCTGGGATTGAGAGGAAAGTTCTTCCAGTCTTCATCCACCAACGTCTTGATTTTTAGAAAGACCAACTGTTTTTCTCTCTGGAAGAAAGAAAGGGGTTTGGGGATCTGCTTGTGGCATACTGGCCAAAACTCATGTGTTTCATTTTAGGAAGGGAATGTATTTTATTATTTTAATGTGTCTGAGCTTGGTGTCTAGCTTGATAGTCTGGGAGGCAGTGAATGTGGGGATGAGTCTTATCTGCCCATTCATTACAGAGTCTCTGAAGTCTATTGAAGAAAATGTAGTAAACAGAGTTTAAAATAAATAATAAATAAGCCAGGCTACACTCACAAATCTGATCTTTGTGCGCAACATTGTTGCATAACATTGTTATTCTGCCCCTCCCCGTACAAGGAATAAATCAATTTTGAAAGGGATTTGCAACTGTCCCTACAGGTAGTCCTTGATTTACGACCACAACTGGGGTCAGAATTTCCATCACTAAGCCATAAAGCAAGATATCATGTGATCGCATTGCTTAGCGACAGCAATCCTGGCAGTCCCAATTGCTGTCATTAACTGAGAATCGTGGGTTGTTAAGCAAGTACACATCCAATCCAAGCCATTCTGGGTTTGCTCCCTCCCAACCCCAATCCTCAGTAAGGTAAGGGACTGCCTCCGACTCCCCCCACCTATCTCCCCCCATCTCTGCCCTTTTGGCTGCCATGCACCCTGCCTTGTGGGGTGGCAAGCAGCCCCAGGATCGTGTGGCTCTGCTTGTTATGCACTGGGAAGCTGCAGCTGCCCCAGCCAAGCCCCAGCTGCAGTCACCCTCGCCACCCTGCACTCCAAGACCCCTGCTACCCTGCGCTCTGCCACTCCAGCTGACCTTCGCCTTCTTCTTGCTCCCGCTGCTGATAAGCTGTGCTTGACCTGGCTGCTGGGCTGGGCTGGGGCTGGGCTTTGCGCTGTGAAAAAAAAAAAGGCCAAAAGCAGCCCCAGAGCCATGGTGCACCAAAAAGCCCCTTTGCGCCACACTCCTTGGCCAGGCTGGGGCTGGGCTTCATGCTGTGAGGAAAAAAAAAAGACATAGCAACCCCTGAGATGGCACGCAAAAAGCCATCTCAGCGGAACTGAGCCAAGCTGGGGCCTGACTTTGCCACCCTGCTCCTCCCTGCATCTCCTCGCCCCTCTTCCCAACCCTCATTCACCTGTTAGGTTTTTCCAAGATAAAAGCAGCAGTGCTCCCCCCGCCCCCCAACCCTATTGTTAGTCTAAGTCTGCAGGCAATGGCTTCCCCCTTTAAAAACATCTGTCACCAAAGGGAGACCTGAAGGAACGAGACAAACCTGAATGGCAGTCCAAGCTCCATGCTTCCTCCCTGCCATCCAACCCTCCAATTTGGAAGAAAGACCTCAAAGAGGGTTCGGGCTTCAGGTTTGCCTCCCATGTGGGGCTCTGTTCCTGTAAGGACCACCCCCACCACCATCTTTGTCTCCCTGTCCAAGGGGAGAGCGCTTGTCCCTAAAAGGCCAGGCTCAGGTGCAGATTCAGCTTCTGCAAGATGCTTCCCAGGGCAAATGCTCTTTTGCACTGTGAAAAAAGAAAGTAAAAACAGCCCCTGAGCCACGGTGCACCAAAAACCCCCTTTGGGCTTCGCACCGCATATATAGTTGTGGCAGAGGCACTTTTCAAAATCCACTTCATGAAAACAAAAATCATTTCTGTGGTGGAAGGATGGTGGTGGAAAGTGTTTTGACAAATTTTTTAAGCATGGATTGGAGGATCTGCAGTTTTGCACACCTGGACACATCACTCTGGGATGCTAAGCCAGACTATATGCAAGCTGCTCAAAAACAAGAATTCCAATTACTGGGTGGTGCCAGGACATTTCCCAGGAACTGCATAATTTTTAAACGCAATTTAAGTATGTTTCTAGAATGTGTTAGGGCCTTTTGGATCTCACATTAAACACCCACTAAACAAAATGGGGTCCATAAAAATGTAGCCATGTGTGTTTCCAGAAATATAAATGGGCTGACACTCTTAATGGCTACTGTTACCAGATCACAATAACATGCAAAATGAACTTCCTATATTCTATTGCAGCCTTCCTAAATCTAGTATTTGATTAAAAATTATGGGCATTGTAATCTAACAGAACTGGTAGGCTCCAAACTGGGAAAAGCTACATTATAACATGGATTTTTGTCTCTTGCCTTATCTGGAGATGTTGAAACATGCCTTTTCTGACCCAAGGTGACTTGGGTCACCTTGAGATTCACTTCCAAAGTGTATACAATTTTTAATTTTTTAAAACAAATTCTTTATTAAAATTGTGAAATATAAAAGAAAAGAGTTTACATTAAATAGTATTTATACAGTGAAGGAAAAGGAAAAAAAAACAAATTTGCTATAAATACGTTATAATAATTAAAATGAACCAAATGTAAGAAATTAACAGAAAGATCCATATGATAAGTATAAATACCTATTATAAAATTAATTCAACTGTTATGATTAAAAATCTAGATCATATAATAACATATTGTGCCTTCATTTTTAGAATACAGAACAATTTAGAACTATTTTTCAAAAATAATTAAAAACTTATTTCTTGGATCCATTCCTTAAAATCAGGAGAGTGGCTTTCTAATTACATAAAATTATCTTCCTTGCCATATTCCAGGTCCAACAGAGCCAAAGCTCTAAATGAGATGACAAATTTCATGTTTATGGAATATAATTCAACGTCGCATCAAGATCCTTAACTATTTCTTTCTAAAATTATACTAACATATGTATTGATATGAAACCAATAGAGCAGGACCAAATCATGTGAATTAAAAAAGCCTCCAAATATTTTACATCACCAAAAATAAGAAATCTAATGCCCACCCCTTTTAAAATATTCTTTGATGGTTCCAATTGACCCACAAAAATAATTTCTGATGAATTTCATATTTAAATCATAGGAAGTATATTTTACATTCTTAACTGACCCACTGATTTTCCAAAACTGGATATTCCAATTCTTCCTTCCACAGATCAAACATATAATATATACTCATTTTCATTTCACATTTTAATATTTTACAAAATTGAATTGTTGATTTCTGTTCAAGCAAAGCACTTCTTAAAGAAAGAAAGCTCATAAATGTTCCTTTCCATGGAAATTTTTAGTAAAAGTTGAAAGATTTATATGATCTGAGAAGAAAACAGAACATGAAAAATGAATACAAAAGTGCTAATCAATGGTTCTTCATCATGCTGGAAAGAGTTATTGAGTGGGCTGCTATATGGTTTACTCCTGAGTCCTTTACTGTTTAACCCACCTAAGTTTGTTTGGTTTCAGGCAGTAGACAAATTCCATAAATAAAAATAAAGTACAAATTAAATAATAATAATAATAATAATAATAATTATTATTATTATTTCAGTAATGATTTGGATTAAGAGGTGGGAGAAAAGTTTATCAAATTTGTAGATTACACTAAACTGGGTGGGGTAGCTATTACACTAAAGGACAAAAATAAAATTAAAAACAATCTTGATAGGCAGCAAAGTGGACTCAACATAACTGGATGAAACTTAACAGAGAGAAAAGGAAAGCTATGCACTTAGGATAGAGAAAGTAAATGCACAGGAATAGAATGGAGGACACCTAGCTTGCAAAACAGATGTTAGAATAACAGTTGATCACAAATTCAATATTAGTAGACAATATGATGTGGCTGCAAAAAAAAAAAAAAGACAAATGCAATTTAATGTTAAATCATCAGAAGCATTGCTTCCAAGTCATGGGAAATAATTTCACTTTATTCTGCATTAGTCATGATGCAGATCCTATCTCAAGCATTATACTCAGTTCTGGATTTTACTCTAAGAAGGAAGAACTAGATCTGGTTCAGATGATCCAGGCTAGAAACTAAGACTTATGAAAAGATACTGAGGAGTGGGCCATGTTTAGTCTTGTGAAGATGGGGCGGGGTGGGGATATGATACTTTTGGAATGCCTGGAAGGATGTCCCACAAATCTATTCTCTATTATTCCAGAATGCAAGACACAGAAAAACATATATAGTTATTAGAAGGCAGTTTCTGATTGAATGTTAGGAGGAAAAAATCCTACCAGTAAGAGCAAATGCATAGATACCCATTATTCTTCCCTGGACTGGTCAAGCAAAGAATGACCACTATTGCTTGAGCTGCTTTAATTTGAATTCAAGCATTTAAGAGGTTGTTAGACTAGGTGATCTAAATGGCTCCTTCTAATTCTGTGCTTCTATTTTATAGAATATTTGATGACTTGACATTAACATTAACTTTGATTTGGAATCTTATCTAAAATGGTTCCCTCCAATACTTTTAAAATTATTGTTTTAACATATATTATATTTAGAATTTTTTCCTCCTGTAGTTGTAGTGGAGCTTGTAAGCACAAGTGCTTATAGCAGATGACATTATTTTTAGCACACCCAAATAGTGTAAAACAATGACAAAATAATTTTAGTAAGGCTTTTTCAAGCTACCACAATTCAGCAAATTGGCATAGCTGCAGTTACTGGAATAGTGCAATTATTTCCTTCTACAACATAGTTCAGTTCAATCTCTATCAAGGTATAGCACAAATTCATGTTTGGAAGCCTAAAGTAATCTTCTCTTTTCCTATCAAATTGCTTTAAATTTTCAACACATTCCCAAAATTCTACCTCAATTATTTTCCAAATGTTGTGGTTCCAATCTATTTTTTAATGTATGATTGATAGTGCTATAGCAAACTCTATTGACTGCAATGTGAGATATTTAGGTATTGGTCAAATGGAACTCTTACAGCATCCTGAAGTACTTACTATTACCATATGCAATAAAGAGAAACAGTTTGGTGTAATAGTGAAAGTGCTGGCCTAGAAACCAGGGGACTGGGAGTTCTAGGCCTCTCTTAGGCATGAAAGCTGGCTGGGTGACTTTGGGCCAGTCACTCTCTCACAGCCCAACCCACCTCACAGGGTTGTCATGGGGAAAATAGGAGGCAGGAGTATTAGATATTTTGCTGCCTTGAGTTGACTCTCTCTCTCTCTCTCTCTCTCTCTCTCACTCACACACACACACACACACAGAATACAAAGGCAGGATAAAAATCTAATAATAATGAAGTCTGAGACAAGCTTTTAAAAGACAAACTTCATATGTTATTGGTATTACTATGTATGGGTCTCATGCAAAATTTCATTTTGTTTGCAACAAAGATGATAGATAGATAGATAGATAGATAGATAGATAGATAGATAGATACACACACACGGAACACCCCACTACCTGAACATGTATAAGACTGCTGTATGACCAGAAAAGTATCAGGAGAAGGAACAAAAATAAGTTAACTAGGTTCTGGGAAGGAAAAGTCTACATTAAGCCTTCCCAAACAGATGCATGTACTGAAAAATTAGCTTTGCTGGTTTCAATAAGATTTACCTCCAACTAAGTATGTTTAGGATTTAATCTTAACTTTAAGTTCAAATTAAAATTCTAATTTTAGAATTTTAATTTATGGCCAAACAGTACATTATAAGAAAGAGATGCGATTGGAGCTCCTGATATATTTTTCTTTCCTAAAAGCATCTCCAGAGTTCTCCAACTACACTGGAGTAAAAGTGTAGGAGAAAGGGTTAATCCTTTCATCCTACACCAACATGCATCAGTGGTGACTTAACAAATGGAACACAATTCAGATATCCAATTTAGTTATGGTATGAGTGAAAAACCAAAGAATAATTCCAGTTAGGACAATTCCTTATTAGGTCAATTGGAAGGTGACAAAATTATGTAAATTTTCAAGTTCTTTGGACTCTGCATTAGGCATGCTGTTCCAAAAAGTAGATTTGAGGGTGAGGGTAGGGTGGTGGATATTGTAATCATGAGGTAGGTGTAGTTAGAATATGTTTGGAAAAGGAGCACAGACATTGACATTAGACTGTCTACTGCTGTGATGGTTATGTTACACCCAAGTCTGCAGCAGGGATGAAAAAACATGCAAATAATGATTTTTGTGTACTTCAGGAGAGTAGAGTAAGTGAGGATATAAGGTACCTTGAGTAATCCAGCAGCAAGGAAGCAGTGATGTGATAGAAAAGTAGAATGGAAGAATGGAAATAAAATTTGCATTGCAAGAGTGGGGAAAATTCATGTATATACAATATATCCTTTTTTCCAGTTGGAATAAATAATGCCTTGTTAGAAAAGCAATTTGCATTCAAAACCTTTGGAGCTAGAAACTTCTAAATATCCCAGCTAGAGGCAGGATGGTGAAGTAAGAGATGCTGAACTGCAGTTATAACTGAGTTCTCAGAATCTGTTAGGGATATGGTTTACTTGACATAAGTAGGCTCTCTCCCTCTCTCTTTTTCTCTGGTGTTGTGCAAACTCATGCATGCCTTTCTTCCCCTTCACTCAGGCAAGATATATCAAGATATCTGTGACTAAGAGGTCTAGACACTTTTTCTGGAAGAAGTACTTTTGACTGTCTGAAACTAAGTGTATCAAAAGTATACCCAAATGTAATCACAAAGAGGGGAGCACTTGTTCATAAACCATTTAATACTTTCTCCTAAAGTCCTGAATTTCAGTCAATAGTTAGGCATTGCCATTTTGCAAGCTAGGATGGGATGGAGGATGGAAAATATAAACTTCTGGGTGTATTCTTATTCATCTTCCCCCATACCACTACTTTTTGTACTGGAGTCTTGGACATTGTTGTAAACTTGAGAATTCACTCAATCTGTAGATTGTAACTGTCAGCTTAACCAGTTAGAACTTCAGTTGATTGCATAGCAGAAGGACATGATAGTCCCAAATTTGAGAGCATCAACTAGTCTTCATAAGCAACCTTACCCTTTTTATCTGGCAGTATTATGTATAAATGCAGCTAAAAACCTATGTGCATTTATTTGGGAGTAATAACGGATTCTGACACTGGACAGTGAGTTATCTCCAAGGTCCCCACCATTCTATGATTCATTAGGAAAGAGGTAGCCATGAAAAAGTTTGAACAGTTTTCCTTTTCTTTTATGGTGTGGGATACAGCATGCAGGAATGTTTTCTTCTCTAGACCCTGACTGTGCGGTTTTTATTTTGTGAGATGGAATAAAATGGAGTCCTGTTTCAGATCCAAGACTACCAGTACAAAAGTACACAATACAGGCTTCATGAGGATGTTGAGGGAAAAGAAATCTGCTTCCTATGTTGACTGTATACACTGTAGGGTTCAGTTAAGATCACAGGAAAAGTAATCCTCACATACTGGTTCAACTGTAGGAAGAAGGAAATGGGTTTAGTGAGATTCTCCAATTTCAAACTAAGCAAACTCTAAAGCTACCTGGCCCCTGAAATAGGAAATCTTCTGATCTATAAATAATCTGTTAAAAAAACACAGATGAACCTCAGATACCCTTTCTTTAGATCCAGAAAGAGGCCTAGCTGGCATAATAATATGGCTTTGTGATTTTATCTGTCCAAACCAACATTATAGACTTTAATCCAAGTATTGGGGGCAGATGTTCTAAGTGCATTTCAGGACTCTCTCCATAGCTCCTGGAAGCCTGTAGAAGTGCATATACAGGAATTTCCATTTGGGAACTGGAAAATTACTGACTTTTGAAGCATCCGCGAGAGAAGTAGCTGACGAGAAAAATGGGCCCCAACGTCGACCCTTTTTTAATTTGGGAAATTTCTCAGTCAGATTAGGAGAGCGACCAGGAGAGCGACCCCTGGCGGCCAGTCGCAACTCTTCGAGTAACTGACCGGGCTTCTGACCACGGCTGCCGCAAATCTTTCAGCGGCATTTATAGCCTGTCGGCGCCTTTAAGAGGGAGAAGCCCGTCAATTTGGCCATCTGGAAACATCAAAGTTATCCGCTGGTTGGATAGCGAGCGGTGATCGCAGCATCAGCTCACGCCTGAGGTCCTTTGCTACTGAATTACCTGGGGCCGAATTGATCCGCTGCGCGCCTTCTCGTGCCAAATTTCTTGTGCAAAAGAGGAAAAGCTGCAGAGGAGAGGCCCGGAGGGAGCGTCCCCCTCCCATTTTATCCAATTAAGGCAGAGCAGAACATGGGCTGTGCGCTGACCCTGGAGAAGGGGCGCGGGAGGGGCTGGCAACTGCTCCTGCTGCAGATCTGGCTCCGTGAGAGAAGCTCCCTTCAGCTGCTACCGCCTAAACTGCTTCTTTGCCACTCGGCAGTTTGAGGGGAGCTCGGGCGGTGAAACAAAAGCCAGACTTGCACTCTGGTCGAAGCAGACCAGGGGCCAAAAGCAGGGTAACAGACCGCCGGAGGGGGGCTAAAGAGCACGAACGATTCCTTCAGCAGCTTCTGCAGAGGGACTCGGCTCTGCTGGAGAGGAGAAAGTGAGACCTCTCTTCCTCGCTTCATTCTCCAGGCTTTTGGGACCGACGCGGCAACTACAGAGCGCGCTTCCTTCTCTTCCGCCCCTCCTCTCCACCCCCGCCGCCGCCCCGTCTGAGAGGGGGAAGCGGGGGCAGCGCGGGGCTGCCGCTGCAGAGAGAAGCCGAACGCGCGCGGCCGGGGCAGGTCGGGCGAGAGCCACCGCTCTTCTTGTCTGGCCGCGCGCGCGCGCGCGCGAAGGGGGCTGGCGGGCGCGAGACTCAGCCCCGCGGAGAGGATGGTCCTCTCGCCGCTGCCGCTCGCCGGGACAGAGGGAGCTTGAGGTGCAGACGGAAGGGAGATGCAGTAACATCTCTGGCTGGGAATCTCTTGAGATGAGGCGGACACCCGCCGCCGCCGCCGCCGCCGCCGCCGCGTCTGAAGCAGCTCCGCGTTTTTGAAGGTACTTTATTTGGATGGGAAGGCAAGGCGTGATGGGGCGCAGCCTAAGTCCCCCTTGCCTGTGGCCGGAGGGGGCATCGAGCCCTTTGGTCCTGGCTCCCTGGGGTGTGTGTGAGGTGGCTTTTCTGGCCGGCCCTTAAACTGAATTACTAAAGAAGCGACGGGAGGGAGGGTGCGACGTGATTTCTACATGTGCATCTTACACCTTGGGTCGGTTACTGGACATTAAGTACACCGCGGGAATGTACTTTTCTGCTATTAGACGCGGTTTCATGGTAGCCAAAAACAGCGGCGCACCGCCTTCAGAGTCTTTACAGACCTTTCTGTGGCCTCAGCTTTGCTAGCTCAGAGCCCCCCTCGTTGGGCTCCAGGCTCCCGATTACCAAAGCATAAGGTATCCTGTGTTAACCTTTAAGGGGTTTGTCCAATCTAACAGGCTAATGTAGCAACACCTTTGAACTGATTACTGCACAGACTGTTTGTCCCTGGAAAATCTGGAACTACTCCTTTGCACTCGCAGTCTAACCAGGGCTACTAAAGAGTAGAAGAGGATTCCCCCCCACTTCTTGAACCACACTTTCAGCATAATGATGGGGCATGCAGTAAACTATACTATAGGTAGCTGTAATTATAGCTCAGGGAGATGAGATGATCTGTACGTTCCGCTGGAGGTTGAGAGGATTAATTCACAGGTATCAGAGATGTAAAATAGAAGAGGTGGCTATATGCACATCAGTGCATATGGAGATATGAGAATTATTGTCTGTCTTAGAACTCTGCCTTTGTTCACCCAGTGCTGTGGACTGGCTCTGATTCTCAGTGGAAATTTTTGGAAATAGGTTGGCCTTGTGATAAAGAAGAACAGAATGACACAGCGTTGAAGGAGGATATGAGATATATGGAATTCTCCACCAGCCTGCCAGGGTGGTAAAAGTTCCAGCCTTGTCCAGAGCTAGAAGTGGGCTGGCTGGAATAGCAGATCTTGAGGATTCTACTTTCACTGGGGTTCTATAATACTACTCTGATTTCCAGAGATAATTAAACCAACAGCTGGAGTTCACAACTCCAAATTCTCTTACTCTAAAGTTCTTTCTCTGCTGGCTTGGGATTTCCCCGATGTCAATTTCCAAATAGTCCTAGCAGCTCCCCAGTTTAATTGGAAGAAACAGAAGGAAGAAAAACCTATGCTTTTCAACAAGCTATTGGTAGGAACAAGCTTTTGTATGGATGAGATACACCCTTACTTCTTCCCATTTGGATTGAGAAAGACATTAAAGATTTCACTGAATGGACAGCTTCTCTGTGCTCCTAAATGATATGAGGCACTCAAAGTAATGAGAGTGATACTCAGCCCAGATGATTTAATTTATATGGTGCAACAAGAAAAGTAAAGTTGTTTCAGTTGAATGGACTATTATTATTATTATTATTATTATTATTATTATTATTATTATGAACCCATGTCTATTATATGGCATTGGATTAGCCCTAAACAATATTCTGCTATTTAGAAGAGCCTAACCCTTCCCCAGAGAGTGAGGCCATGTCACTGATTAAGATTGTGCCAGCTATAATCTCTCCCCATCTAAAAGCTGGGTTTCATCTTGCGAAGAGAAGACCACCTGAAACTGAGCAGACTTCAAGTAAAGGAGAATGTTCTTATTTATTTCCCCCCTCCCAAACACAATAAGTTTTCAGACTTTGCTGGATAGTTCTAGCTTTCAGAAAAAATCTTTTTGCAGGTGGGGTATTTCCCTGGAAATAGACATCTTCTAATCTATTCCCATTCATAATGGCAGTTCTCTTGCAGTAGCAAAGCTACTTTAATCTGTTATGTGCAGATCAGCTGTTCATGATGGTTTTGTAGAATAATTCTATACAGTAAAGACCAAAATGCAATATAGACCTGTGTTGACTGTTTATAAAGACTCCTAAAAAAGGATTGTTAGGGTAAAGATTGATTTTGAAAACTCTAGGGTTTTTAATGAACTATTGTTAATAAACATTGAAGTAGTATGTATATATACTACTTCATGTATAGACAGCTTGCACAAGTGGCCATCAAGTGCGGCATATACCAAGGTGATACACTGTCCCCACTGCTGTTCTGCATAGGCTTAAACCCCCTCAGCCAGATAATCACAAGGTCTGGATATGGGTACAAGTTCAAGAGTGGAATCACCATCAGCCACCTCCTCTACATGGATGACATCAAGCTGTATGCTAAGAGTGAATGAGACATCGACTCACTGATCCAACTGACACGGATCTACAGTGAGGACATTGGGATGTCATTCGGACTGGAGAAGTGTGGCAGGATGATAGTAAAGAGAGGGAAGGTAGTTAAGACCGATGGAGTGGAACTACCAGTGGGCCACATAGCAGACATAGAGACCAGCTATAAATACCTTGGTGTCCCACAGTCACACGGGAACCATGAGGAGGAGGCAAGGAAGACAGCAACATCCAAGTACCACCAAAGGATAAGACAGGTCCTGAAGAGCCAGCTCAATGGGAAGAACAAGATCCATGCCATCAACATGTATGCCCTGCCAGTCATCAGATACCCTGCCGGTATAGTGAGCTGGCCAAAGGAAGACATGGAGGCTGCCGATGTGAAGACCCGGAAGCTCCTCACAATGTACGGAGGTTTCCACCCCAAGTCCAACACCCAGAGACTGTACACCAGCCGCAAAGAGGGCGGGAGGGGTCTGATGAGTGTCAAAGCCACTGTCCTGGATTAAACCCGGAGTATCCAGGAGTACATCAGTAAGATGGCACCCAAAGATGAGCTGCTGAGAGAATGCCTCAGGCAGCAGCAGACATGGGAGGAAGTTCAAGTGGAGGAAATACCATGGGAAGACAAGCCCCTGCATGGGATGTACCATTGACAGATAGCTGAGGTGGCTGACATTGGGAAATCCTATCAGTGGCTGGAAAGGGCTGGACTAAAAGACAGCACTGAGGCACTGATCATAGCAGCACAAGAACAGGCACTAAGCACCAGATCCATAGAAGCAGGGGTCTACCACACTAGACAGGACCCAAGGTGCAGATTATGCAAAGAGGCCTCAGAGACAGTCCAACACATAGTGGCAGGGTGTAAGATGCAGGCAGGAACAGCATACACTGAACGGCACAACCAAGTAGCTGGCATTGTGTACAGGAACATCTGCACAGCGTATGGGCTAGACCCCCCCAAGTCCAGATGGGAGATTCCACAGAAGGTTGTGGAGAATAACAGGGCTAAGATCCTGTGGGACTTCCAGATCCAGACAGACAGGCAGGTACTGGCTAATCAACCAGACATCGTGGTAGTAGACAAAGACCAGAAGACAGTGGTAGTGATAGATGTAGCAGTGCCAAGTGACAGCAACATCAGGAAGAAGGAGCATGAGAAGCTGGAGAAGTACCAGGGCCTGAAGGAGGAAATCGAGAGGATGTGGAAAGTCAAGGCCAAAGTGGTCCCAGTGGTGGTAGGAGCACTTGGGGCCGTGACTCCTAAGCTGGGAGAGTGGCTCCAACAGATCCCAGGAACAACATCAGAGCTCTCTGTATAGAAGAGTACAGTGCTAGGAACAGCTAAGATACTGCGCAGAACCCTCAAACTCCCAGGCCTCTGGTAGAGGACCCGAGATTGAGGAAGTCACATACCACCCATAGGGGTGAGAGGGAATTTTTTTTTTTTATATAATCTTTTTCATATTTGGAGTAAAACAAATTTCACAGTTCTGTTTATTTTTCAAGATTTTGTTCCATCAACACAAATGCCAAGATGTATCTGGGGGGGGGGGGGGGGATAGAATAAATATGACTTCTTACTGATATTTTATTTTAGAATTTAAAGGTTACTAGATGACGAAGTCCTTAAGCAAGAAATAAAAAGTAAAATTCAGGAACAAAGCTTCAGAAGTAGCAGAGAGTGAAATCACTTTAAAGGTGAAAGATCAGAAACATTGGAAAAATAAAGACTTTTGCTTGAAATTGAAATTATACTAACCAGATAGATGCCAAGTACATATTTCTGGGAAGAACATTCCTCAACCTGAAGAAAAGCTTTTCTTGTAGAGAACTGCTGCACCATGTTCAGCAGGGACATTCAGAGAAAGTCCTCTGAACATCACAAAATCCAGGTAGGTAGGTATGAAGAGACAGCCTATTCCTCTTTCTAAACTAGCATCTAATAAAAAACTCCTTGAATTAAACCCCCAAATATGATGGTGCCAGTGATATGTACTGATATGATGGGTTCATTTCTCTCTGTCCAGTTGGTAAATTTGCCACATTTTGAAATTTCTAGCTGTTTTTTGTTTCAACTTTATACAAAGCCCCGTGTTCAATGCATTGCTGTAGTTTATGTGTAAATGAAACCATATCTGTTAGGTTGGAAACCATCTGACAGGCAAAAAGATAAGTAGAAAGTGTATAATCTTTAATACTCAGGCTGTGAAACAATTTTTTGTCATTCTAGAAAGAAGATCCTTAATTCAAAGCAGGCTGTTGACAACAGTTGAAAATAATTGTGGGACCTTTTGAATAAGCATTTAACAGAATGTTCTGTAGTATGTTAGTGTTGTCAAGGGTAAACTGAGATAAAAATCAGGAGAAGCTGTATAAGACAGACGGAGAATGAGAAAGAGAAGATACAGGCTGACATGTTAGTACCATTATTTACATTCTTAAGGCCTGCAGAGCTGTGAGTGAAATTCCATCCCATGGAGCAATTGCTGGCGTCCCTGTGGCCCTTTGGATGTTGCTGAATTGCAGTTTCAAGCAGCCCCAAATAGCATGGCCAGTGATGAGGGATGCTTGCTTCAAATGCAGTCTGCCTACTGCAAAAGATTTAGGATCATGGTGCATTCCAAGTATTGCACACTTTGAACAACATTTCCTGTGTTAGAGGTCCACTAAACTTGCTAGATGTTATAAGGCATATGAAAGTTCTCCCTCATAATATGATGGGTTTGTACTTGCAGAAGGCAGTTAGGGAAGTGAAAGTTAATACTTTCCTCACCTGTGATTTTCTCATTCAGATTTTTTTCCTGCCATTATATAACTTCTCACAGCCAAGCTGGCTTCTATCTCTGGAACTTAGCTCAGGAAGTAAAAAACAAGCTTCAGGCAAGGAAAGATTGTGGTGAATAAAAAGGGGGGAAGCTCCTGCCTTTGCAGATTTATCTCTGACTTCTGTGCCTTCATGTTTACCAAGTATGATTTTTTTAAAAATTATCTTAGTTTGGAACATGATTTTTAATGAAAATCAGCAACTAAATTAAGAGAACCCTCTGTATTGCGCAAATAGTATGATGCAAATCTGAGATACAGCTTGGTAAAATACTCAAGAATATTTGTTCTATTCACTGACCACAAACTTGCATGGCCATCTGATGCTTCACACATTTCAAAGATGTACACTTTGATTATTTTCACACTTCTGTATGTTTCTTTTTAGAATGCTACATTTTAGTCAGTGAAGATGAATGTGTTTTAAATTGGGGTAACTCATTTGCTTAAGATTCCAAACTAAGATAGTTCCTTTCTTTAATTCAGTCATCCCTAACTTTCTCCTACTAGAAGTGTGCATGAAATATAAAAATAAAATTGTTCTGAGCTTGGAAAAAAACCATCATTTAGAATATTTCATTGGAAAAAATTGAAGTCTCCTATCCTAATGGAATAAAACTTGAAACATCTCCAGTGTTCTATGTGAAATTAAATTAAAATGTTTTGTGTCTTCCACCATAGGGAATAGTGAAAACTTAAAACAAGTCCCTTTTTTTTCATAGCAGGATATAAAAGTGGTTCGCTGAATTCTATCTTACCAAACCTTGACCAATGAGATAATATTTTAAAAAGTAAAACTTTTAAAATTTCCATTACAAGCAATTGAAGCAATAGTTGAACAGATGTTTTGCACCCTAACTTGCTGCACAAGCAACCACAGAAATGAGCCCAACAAAGAAACAAACATTAGCAGTAGATTCCCTTTGGCTTAACACAGCCCCTGAATAACAGCAAAAATACAGTTATCTGCCTGAGGAGCGCTAAGAACAAACAAAACACAATTGTTCTCAGTCTCCAAACTCTGCTTAGCTGGCTCTCCTCCTGTCTCCTACGTGTCCTCCACTCAACTAGCTCTAGTCAATGGCAGAAGAGTTGGAATCTATACCTGCTATCTTACTGGTGTCTCCATAGTTTGAAGAAGAAGCTGATCATAGAATGTTAGAACACTTAAAATAATATTTTTAAGATCAGGGATGAGCATGGAGTGTTTGATTTCAAATTCAAGACAAAACTTTGAAATATGTGTGTATTGTTCCATGCTGAGAATATTGCATATTTATGTAAGGGTTAAGTCATAGGAAATAGCTTGGCTCATAGGCTGCAATATTTTGAAACAGTTACAATAATAGTAACAATGACATATTAACCATTGTGGGTTAATGCAAGTTCATTGCACTAAGGTTGAGATACTAAAGTATCACCCTCTCTCTGACCCTATCTATTTTAAAGTAGAGAAAGATCAAAAGAGCAGTTTCATAATACCTTCTGAGAATACAAGCATACTTATAGCATAACTCGTATAAGAAAATAGAAACCATAAATATTCAACTGTTGTGAATATTCTCAGCATGGAACAATGCACACGTATTTCAAAATTTTGTCTTGAATTGAAATCAGACATTCCATGCTCATCCCTGAGTCTACCCAGCATAGGTGGCTATGCAAATTTGAATCATCATCATCTACCAGGCAGATAGAAATGTTATTTTAAGGAGACAGGTTGGGGATAGTAAAGTTAATAAATTACCTTAAAATAGGAAGCATAGGCTTTTGATAATAAGGTGGATTTTGGCTTGAAAAATCATACATAATGAAGTCAGTCTTTATGTTGCTTGCTCTAGGAGTGAGGGTTTAACTGATTCTGCTGAGATATGAACCGTTTACTAAAGACAAATGATTTGCATTATGTATCAAAAAAATTATCAGGAGGATTGAAATTAGTTCTACTGTTTTCAGTACATGTTTTATCTGAGCTTTATAACTATGTATTCTCTGAATGTTCAATCACAGACTTTCCCCCCTCTTAAGACACAACTCTACCGTTACTGAAAAAGTTGCTAGTTCTTGGATCTGTTTGTTAAATGCTATTCAGCTACTTGGAAAGGTGACTTTGATATCACTGACATACAGTACAGAGTCTTTCACATAGGATATAATCTGGCAAACCCAGCGATGTTTGAATTATCTTTAACTCAAGGATTTCTCAATATCATCCCACTCTTTTTCCTTTTGCATGGCAACAGGGTTTCCAGCCATCTAGTATTATTCTGCCCTCCTGCTCTTTATGGATATGAGAAAAATAAAAACCATGTCAGAGCCTAACTCTTGCCATTATGGCTTGCTGTATTCCATGCCTGCAGGGCAGCAGCATTTCATTTCAAGAAACAAAGTTATTCACTCAAACAGTTAAGGCAGCCAGCAAAGCTACAGTTTGTTCATTTGTAGCTGGATTTGTGTTTTGCAAAGCAACAGTCTTATGTCTGTGGTTGTACAAGAAGCACTTATTAGGAGGAAAAGTTTTTCCATAAAGTAATTCATAGGAAAACATCACTTTTTGTCTCATTACACCTAGTAGCTTTTCCATTCAGAAGTCCTAATTCTAAGGCCACTTACATATACAAAATACCAACATGCCTCTTTCATGTTATCTGTATGTATGTGGGAACCATATTAGTGTAAGATGAATGACAAAGGATCAAATAGAACCCTCTGAACACTAGTTGACCATTCTAGCCAATGCATGCTAATACTTTTAGGCATAAAAAAATCTGGAAGCAATTTTGGAGTGTCATGAGAATGGATATGCAAAGAATAACGCCATGTCAGAGCCTGACTCTTGCCATCATGGCTTGTTGTATTCTATGCCTGCAAGCCAGCAGCATTTCAAATTAAGAAACAAAGTTATTCAGTCAGGCAAGTAGCAAAGCACAGTTTGTTCACTTCTAGCAGCATTTGTGTTTTGCAAACCAACAGTCTTATGTTTGTAAGTGTAATAGAAGCACCCATTAGGAGGGGGAAAACTGTTTGTGGGGAGGAAAGGAAGAGAAATTAAAGAGGGAGACTGGCTGTTTTGTTAGACAGAACATCTCTTCAGTGCCTTTGTTCCTATGACTTATGGTGCAAAGTCCTTGAAGCTCAAATATGTCTGGAAACCACGCAGCCTAGCTTTGAAGGCAACAGCTTCTTAGCAATGAGAGAAAGGTTTTTTGAGTATGATTTGGAGGTAATCTTATTTATCATCAGTTGCAGAGATGATAAAACTATTTATCACAAATGCAGAGAGGACCAGTTTCAGTCAACAATTTATATAGATAAGACTGGGTTTACACTGGTTTCTGTTGCTGTCCTAACCCCTGACAAGACAGAATTGAGTACATTTTAATAATGAATAATGTAGGCTGGTGTGATTTAGTCCTGGACTTTTTGGGGATCCTGCTGTTGGTATAATAGTCTCATCTATGACAGCACCAGCACCTGGTACATATTCTCTATTTAATAGTTTGTCATCTAAGGCCATACAAACCTTTAGCTGACCACAGTAAAGCAAGAATTACACATTCTAGTTGCATATGGTCAGTAGGTGGGTGGGAGCACCATCAGTAATTGATCATGGCTGTGTTCTTAGTTCAAATTCGAGGACTAGACAGCAGCTTATGGAAGTGATTCAGAATTGTCAAAACAAAGCCTCTACTGAAACACTGGAGTTGATTCCTCTGATTTAACTTGGGCTGCGGCCAATTTACATATGCTTAGCAAGGGGGCTCATGAAGAATAAGGTCATTCTATTTAAATTCATGTATCTTTGCAGAATAAGTCCCCTCCTTCTTCCTCCAACAGCCTATATTGCTTTGAAAAGATGCCAGTAAAGCCACCCTCTATAAAGTTTTATATAATTTGATTTTAAGTCCAACCCAACACAGCTCAACCCAACATAGCTCAACCCAACACAAATAACAGAACTAGACATGTTTAAATCTATTCAGATATGATGGTTCTTTATCCCCATATTCTCTCTTGTATCAGTGAGGAAGTTGCTTCTGTCCAGATATTGGGAAGAATCTGTATTAGTCATCCCAATCTCATGACTTTTAGATAAGTTGAGGCTGGGAATTCTGGCAATTGCAGTCCCAATACTTCTGGACAGCAACAAGCTGAGGATGGCTGAAGTTCTGCTCATGTGATTTTGTTATTAGAATAATTTTACAGCAGATAGAATGAGCTCTCATATCTTGTAAATATGTATGAATGGGGCCTGTTTGAAACCACATGTTGCATTGTGATCTAAATGTTCTGAGACTGTTGTCTCATATTAAGACCCATCAGTTCCCCTATCCTACAGACAGGCAATATTATAGGTAGTAGTATGGTATAGTAGGGAAAATGCTGGATGTTGATAATTTTGAGAACCAGAGCCTCATAAGTAAATATTATTGGAGTGGTTTTGGAAATCTAAGTCAGCTTTAATTCCTCATTGGCTATATGGGCAGAGTATTGACTTGGTTCTCCAATATGTGGTAAAGCTGAATTCGATAATAAATGGAATATGGCTACTGACTTGTGGTATCAGGCCTAGCTAGCTAGTAAATTTAAAATAACAGTGTATAACTTTGTAAAAAAGTAATGGGTTTCATACAGAAACTGCTGAGATTTAGTAAGTTATTCTCAGTTGGTGACATGGTTCTGGAATAAGATTTTGTGCAGTGTAGAAGTATGTTAAAATCATTTCCTCTATCACAAATGCTCTGGTTTAAATTCACAACCTGGAAGGATGTGACATATACTATTTCATAAGTCTGAAAACATGTGCTATACCCTGGATATTTCATAACCAGAAATTTAGTATACATAGAGATAATAGTAAGGCTGTATTATATCTGCATAAGGTGTAGAGTTTGTGTATGCATACATTCGGTTACGTTGAGTGTATCAAAAATGACTGGTAGCTTGGCTGAATGAAACTCATCTGTCAGCCTGGTGGGGAATTATATGGCATGCTGCCATGTAATTCCCAAATGCTGCAGTAGCTCTGATGTTATCTGGAGGAATTTTTGTTGGGACTGTGGAGAGGAGTTGAGCTATGTGCCTTTATCTTACTCTCTGCATTACATCATATGGGATATCCATGTCAGCTTGTTGAGAGAAACCTCTTCTAATCTCATTTCTTGAGTATCCTAAATCTCCCAGAGCATTTGCTGTTGACAATCATGTTTAGAGCCAGCCCCCAAATCCTGAGTCACACTATTGTTTCCATGGAAACAGACTTGTTCGTTATAATGCATTTTAGGGATAGTGAAAATATAGTACAGATGCTGCTAGGGATTGGACCTCTGCCAGAATCATATTGGCAAGAGAGATGCAAGATTTCATAGTGCTGGGTGAGGGGCTCATACTTCATCCTCAACCACTGTAGCAAGCAGTGTTGTGTAAAATCATGCTTCTTGGTTTTGAGGCTAATATGGCCACGTTTGTATGACAGCTAAGCCATGCAATTTACAGATACGTATCCTAATCACACAATTTTTGTTTCTTACCTGTTGCTATGAAAGCTGTACTTTCTATTGCTCAGCATTATTGTCAGAAAACCAAGAACCAAACTAAGGTGTTGATACATATCATTACATATGCAAGACTGGAACAGATAGAAGCAGAATAGTGAAGCTACTGACCTGGCATTATGCATGGCAGCTTATTATCTGGGTTATTACTATATTACATCCATCAAGCTAATCTCACAGTCATAAATGAAATCCAAACTCTGAATGCCAAAACTCAGCTCACTGAGAAACAGTGTTCAAATTAATAAACATAAGGGAGAGTTGAAGAAAAGAGAGAAGCCAAAATCAGATGCCAGGGATTTCTTCATAGCAAGGAGCCCAACTTAGAAGCCAATGAGGAGCATCAAAGGGAAACATTATTATAGGAGATCTGTCATTCTTTGGTTGCTTCCTGAATACTAGAAGTCTCTGAGCCATTGAGCAAAGTTAACTGTGTTTAGGTTTGGTTTCCTTCAGTAGGTTGCTCCTGAATAGCCCTGTTTGGTGTAACTGTCTATTGGCATATCTGAGCACTCCTTCACTTCTCCATCTCTGACCTAGGATCTTAGGTAGCAATATTCCCAATGATTGGAGGGGGAGGAAGCACATGATCTCTGTCAGAGTCTGCTGGGTCCAGACAGGTATGGTGGGGGAACTGTTGCTGGCTCAGCATAGCTGCTCAGCTCTTAGGTCTCCTTCTCCTGGTCTCCTTCCTATGAGACGAGAGTGTGATTGCCAGTCAGCAGAAGTCTTTGCTGGAGTAATCCCAAGTGAGGGCTCCTTTGCTGGCATCAAAAAAAAAAAAAAAAAAATTGGAAGTCAATACCAAACTTCAAGTGAAAAGCCATGTGTTAATAATTATGCCCACATCTATTTTTTGACTCATTCCCACTGTGCTCCATACATAGAAACTTGAAATATCTTTCCCAGTAGGGATGCAGCCAACATGGGCAGAAAAAAAGTCAATTCAGATCTATCCAGAAAGCAAGGTTAAGCCAAAAATAACAGTAAATGGAAATGGAAAAATATGAAGTTAATCTAAAATAGGGGTGGGAGGTTGTCTAAACCTGCAGATTAAAATAAATAGGTAAACCAGTCAGAAGCATGATGCTTTCACATGGGTTGAATTTCAGGCTTTTGTGTGAAAAAGCTTGTGTTTTTTCCTGATGTTAAGTGAATAGTTAGGAAGGTTTGAGAAGGGGTGGTGTCTGATTCATAGGGCAGAACATTCTACCCACCCAGAGCTGAGCCACCCACACCAAGCTTGCTGTGTTGTTTTCCTCCCCCTTTCCATTCAGTTAGAGTGGACAGAGCCCAGCTCTCAAGGTGGTAGTGATTGTAATAGTCTTGTTTCATCTTTACCAAATGGGAAGCACTGCTGTGTGTTCCCCAAGGTTTTTACTTCGTTGCATGTACACACCCTGAGAAGGTACCTATAGTACATGTAAAGTGCACAATGGGAGTAATGAAATGCTTACTTTTCTTCTCCAGGCTAGCAAAAGATATTAGAAACATGAAAGTTCTGGAAATAACCTCTACTAGTTTTGATAATTTTGCTTCTAGGTCTTCACATCCCTTCCAGAAACAAGTTGAAATAAATAATAGCATTTGTGCTGGAGGTCTCCCTCCCCCTTTTTTTTTGTTCCTTTGAGTCATTGTTGACTCCTGGTGAATGCCTGGACAAGTCCCTGCAGTTTTCTTGGCAAGGTTTTTCGGAAGTGGCTTGCCTTCTTCCTCCAACTGAGAGAGAGTGACTCGCCCAAGGTCACCCAGCTGGCTTTGTGTAGAACTACACAATCTCCCAGTTTCTAGCCCAGTGTCTTAACCACTACACCAAACTTGTTCTTTTTTATCCACGGGCTTAGAAATTTCAGTTTGGTACACATGATTACTTACGATATGAAATTTTACTTTCATGCACCAACTTTGAAACATGAGAAATATTGTGGTTTGTAGATAATCTGGGAGGTCTGCGGTGCTGAGGAGTCTAGATTATTTACGGCAGGGTTTCCCAAACTGTGAGGTGTACCTCCCTTGGGGAGGTGCAGACAGAGTCCAAGGGAGGTGTGAAGAACCTTTTAGTTATACATTTTATGTCTTTATTAAAAATAAAGTTTCACTGTATTGTTTTCATTGTTCATTTGTGATCATTTTGGTCTCTAGATGTTTAGGGGAGGTGTGTTTATGATTTCACCAAAGGGAGGTGTGATGGCAAAAGGTTTAGGAACCCCTAATTTAGGCTAAGTGTTGGCTAAATTAGGCTCAACCTGGTATCCTTCATATGAGCTGGAACTGCAGTTTTCAGAGGACATGCTAGTTAGAAATTTTGGAGTTGAAGTCCC
Organism: Liasis olivaceus; assembly: GCA_030867105.1. Lineage (NCBI taxonomy): Eukaryota > Metazoa > Chordata > Lepidosauria > Squamata > Pythonidae > Liasis > Liasis olivaceus. The sequence continues at coordinate 71,479,391 of CM061349.1, forward strand.
AACATATTAGGAGGGTGCTAGGTTGGGAAGGGGTGATGCACAGTAGATATATAAAGATGAAGAATATGTTTGGTTAGGCTACTCTGGCAATCTTCTCCCCCTATCCATTCAGAGCTTTAGTGTTAGGTTCTGGTTGCCAATGCTGGGGGTCATTGTTGGTGTAGCTGCCTTGCAGAAATGTTGGCACAAAAAGACAAGAGGGATTAACACAAAAAATAAGAGTAAAGCAGTACACTTCTGTGCTCTTTTAAAACAGTACTGGAATGTGGTAGTTTTCTTTGGTGCGTTGTCTGGAAGAATATGTTATTAGGAGGGCATGACCAATAAATACTGAGTCCCATAAGGTGTAGAAAAAGGGCAAAACATTTGACTGTAGCTGATATTTTTTTGGGGGGGGGGATTCATATTGGTTCTTGATATTATTTATTGTGTTATTTTTTAAGGCCCTGACTACCACTGAGCTTTGTGGAGCCTTTGTATTGTACCAAGTTGGCCTAAGCAAGAGCAGCTTGAAGTTCCTTGGCATTTCCAAACTGTCTTTTGTGCCAAATAGTCTTCAAGAGTATGGCTACCCTTGGCCTGGCATGCATGAAAGATAAGCCACAACAAAGCAGCAGAGTGCTTTTGCTGTTTACCTGTGCTGTCCACAGTTTCAGAAATAAAAGTACTTGCATATCTTTTTTCCTCTAATAAGTACTGTTGGTGAATCAAACAAAAGTGTTACTGAAATATATATATATACACACACACATATGCATACATACATACACATATACATATATACATACATACATATATATATATATATATATATATATATACACACAAAAACAATATGAAAAATGGATGGAAGAAGAAACTTGTAAGGCCTCCCTATCTTTGTGCTGTCAAAGTATGGGGGAATGTAATGCCCATCTTTGCCATGACAAAAATAGAAGTGATGGGAGCTATAGTCTAGCACCTTCACAAAGTACCAAGTGGGGGAAGGTTGTGATAGAAGAAAATTAAAATGTCAAGAAGCTTTGTATAGGATTTTATTTTTTATTTTTTATAAATTACGTGTGTTAGCCATGAATGCTTTTGTATAATTAAGATAAAAATAGAGTCCTGGAAGGGGGGGGGGGGAGGAGAGGTTTTCTTTTTTCCCCCACTCACTCCCCTCATATCATTTCCCCTAATTAAAACTGCCTGCCCTAAGGCTATTTGCTTCACCTAGCAAAACCTCCAGATATCATTATAGGCAGGATACTTTAGAGCAGTTTGGTGAGACAATAGATTCATGCTTCTTTCGATATGCTTGATCGTAACCCCATCCCTCCCTGTGGGATATTATCACCCCCCCCAGAAAAAAAAAAACAGTCTAGCCATATCCTCTTCTCTCTATTGTGCTGCTTTACTGAATTGTTGCAACCGTTGTCTATTTCAGTAATTAGTATGAGTGTTGATCACTAAACTGTTAAGAGAGAGAAAATTACTCCTAGCACATCAATAGTTTTTTCCTGATTTTCTGTTGAATGCAGGTCCTCCATGATAGTGAGCCAAAAAGAAAAGAAAAGCACAGAAGTGTAATTTTATAAAATTGTAATTATAAACATGGAAACGCCTTAATTTCCAGTGGGGATACAGCACTATTTTCACTGATAGTGGAGGGGAATTTTCTATAGCTATCAGGTATGGTATTATATTTTATATGGGAATCCTCTGGAGTCAGATAGGGCAAATGGCAAGCATTAGACAGAGGAGTCTTCTGCAATTTCTCTTTAAAAAAGGGAATCAGATAAAATCTTCATAAGAAGAACTTTTTTTTTCTGTTAAGTTCCTGATTTTATTGGAATGAATGTTGGTTCTCTAACCATTTTATACAAATGAGGTCGTACTGTATGTATTGAAATAGGAGATTTCAAGAATTACAGCCATCAAAAAGTGTATTGTTGAGAAGAAGGAATAAGAAGTGTGAAATAAAATTGGGTTGTAAACTGACAGTGAAGCTTGTTGATAAAAGAGGGATTTAGAAAACATGTTTGACATCTGTCTTGACTTCAAAAGGATGAGGATTCATTTTTTATTGCCATTAAATTCTTGCCTCTATCAATCCAAAGGAAAAATCCAAATATTTTAGAAGACAGGGAGAAGAGAACCACAAGAGGGCAAAAGAGAGTGCTCTGTTGAAAAGCTGGAGTGTGCATAAAAACTAGTTTGTCCGGAAATCATTGGGTTTTTTTGGTGAGTGCTCGATTCTTACTCTGTCACTTCAGTTTCCATATGGTCAGGAGCAAAAGTGCTATAGCTACTTTAGCTATCATAAAGATGCTAAATCCCTTTGTTTAGCATCTTTTATGATCTGTTACTAGTGTTGTAGAACTGAGACTGAGAGATTCTAGCTAGTTAATGAGAGATTATGATTGGCATATGCTGATGGCTTATACCTCTTATTCAGTGGTTGCTTGTTGGAAATAAACTTTGTGTGTTCATTTCTCCAAAATGGGCCAACATATTTCCCAATTAGAAACTAGCTGATTGTATGTATTTGTGTAGTACAGCTATGAGGACCTGTTCCTCAAAGCATCAAGGTGCTACATCCTGTCAAAAGGTAAGTGTGCTACTTCACTTCAGCAGAAACATACATGCTTGTGCTTCAGTGATGTAGAGAGACCTTTAAAGCTCTTTCAGTGAAACTTCTTTAGAAGGGGACACTTGAAGCCTTGCTTTGCAGGTTCTTTGCAGTGATGCAGAATTATCTTTAAATCTCTCTAGTTTGGGTATCTGATTTACCTCCTTGTCTCTCTTATTGATATGATTTGTGGAGACTTTCAGATCTGTTCCAAGACAATGTTTAGTTGACAGAAGAGGACAGCTGTCTCCGATGCTGCAAATCAGACTTTGGTACTTCTTTTCCAAGCAGATTCACTTTGATGCTCTGCTGCAACATTAAGATTTTCCTACTTAGGAAGGCATTTGGCTTTTATAGGCTGGATTTTACTGTTGTTTGGAGTAGGATGTCAACTTTCTACATGTTAAACTTCTGGCTTTATGTATTCTGTTGCCACTGTTTCAAGTTGTTTATTGTTAGGGGACTGCTAAATATGTTGTGGTAGAACACATTGAACTATATAGCAAAGGCCGAGTATGAATTTAAATAAATTATCAATGTAAGGGGATTGGGGAGGACCTGCAGCTCACTGACAGAGCAGTTATTTTACATGCAAAAGGGTCTAGGTTCAATCCTTGGCATCTCTTAAGTAGTAGTGATGAAAAATACCTTTCTGCATAAGACTCGGGAAATACACTACCTGCCTGGTGCCTTCCAGATGCTTTAGGCTGATTAGAGATTCTGAGAATTGACATCTGACACATCTAAAGGACATCTAACGGGAGAAGAGTAGGTTACATGGATAATGTGACAATCTGTTTGGCAGCTTCGTGAATTGATACAGGGGGTCTTTCAGGGATTCCAATTTTGCGAAGGAAGAATTAGCGGAATTTGGCTGCTGGTCTGATGAAGACTGTTGAAATACTGATGAAAAAGGCCAGGTGATTAGTGGCAGAAGTATTCTTAGTGAGGGTGTTTCTAACCCTTTTTGCCTTCTGGGGTATATTTCAGTTAATTATATTTCAAGCTTTCCAGTGAATATGCTGATTGTTGTAACAACCAGATCACTAAATAAAGTTTGTAGTCCAATTGAACCTTTATATATGTATTAGGTAGGAGCATAGTCTCTACCACTGATTATTCAAGCCATGTGCCTCAATATATTGTAGACTATACTGTGTACCTGCTGTAGGTATATCTCTTAGGGAAGCAATTATGAAAATAAATATCTCTGATTGGCCTTTTCTCCCTTCTTGCAAGAATGCTAAGCAACAATATTTCCTTGCTTACAAGTGCTCAAAACATTTTAGAAGTAGGGCTGGTAATTACTGGACAGAATTAGGTTTTCCATGATACAGAAATAAGCAAGCATCTTTTGCCTTTTGTCTTATATTTTGGTTTCAGAACATTTCCCCCCTCACTTTCACATTAAAAAACAATCTTGATTGTTGTTTTTTTCTAATGGACAGTAATGGGTTTGGCTTTAAAAGATTACATCTGTATGGGATTCCATACTTTTTTTAATGGGCATTTTTTAAGAACTGGAGACTGTTTGAAAAATATCTGATTTAAACGAGAATTTTGAATAGAATTTCATCTAGCAGACAGACTAAATCCCTTTTCTCCACATCTTCCACATCACCTCTAAAGAAGTTAGATTGTAAGTGACTTTGGATGAACATTTGTTGGTTGTTTCTTTTTGCAAAGTGATCTGTGAACTTTGGTCACACTGTATAAATAATTCTGTCCTTAATTTTGGGATTGCAGATTGAACTTTGGGATATAGTTCCATAATAAGCCGTAATATTATCAGACAGCTTTGCTAACTACTGGCCAACCAGATAGCGTTGGGATGAGTTGTCTGCCATTCTACTTTGTGGCAACATCTGTTCTTTGACTTGCAGTGTCTTATTTCCACTAGGAAAAAAAAAGTCTAATTCTCATGCATTTTTTTGCAGCTAGGACTATCATGATCATTCCTGATAAATGAAAACATTGCTGTTTTCAATCAGCCTCTGGGCACATTCAAAGCAGCCCTGCCTTGCCTTCTATAACTGACATGGAAGTGACCTAGCCTTTGTTTTTGCCCTCCTTGATTCCTCTCTCAGCAAGTAATCAGCCTACAGTCTTCTCTTGGGAGAAATCACCAAAAATTTTGGGCCTTTTCTAAGTTAGGCATTTTAATATGCTAAATCCACAGAAACTTTGAGGTGGAATAGTTGAATACTAACATACTTGTGGCCACTATATTCCTGAAACTGCATTGTATATGTAGATATGTTGTTGGCTCCAGATATCTCTTCGTTTTGTTGTCTGCCAGCTGCTGCTCTTGTTTTCCCATTGAGCTTTAATGGGCAATAAGGAGACATGAGATTTGTGTGTGCATCAATACAACAATGAAGCAAACTGTTTTGGGTGTTTAAGCAATGCTCAGAGCAGCTATTAAAGATGAAAGGTTGTGCATGTGCTTTTTAGGGGTGGATGGAGGGAAACTTCTTCACAACAAATGGGAGAGAAAGTAGCAAACTACTGGTCAAGCAGAATAACCTCAGATTCTTGTTTGCAATAGGGGCAGATTAAAAAATATTTGGGTAAATTAATATGGGATTTACATGGCATTTGTTGTCAGCATTGTATGCTCAGTCTCTAAAACTGAACATCCCAACTCTCTAAGCTTTACCTGCTGCTATGTAAACAGCTTTTTCTCACTATAACTGCAAAAGCAGAATATCCTCTGTTTTAGAAGTAGGGTGTCTCATTCCATACCACTTATTGAAAATTGTCTATTAAAACCATTTCATGTGTTTATTTGATTGCTATTCTGTGGCCACTAGTCATTCATTGAGTGGAAGACTCCATCCCAAATACCAGGCTGGGATATGTGCATAACATCTGCATTTGCAAATAGGTATTTTGTTGTAACCATTTATTATTTTTTTCAAAAGTGAAAAAAAAAAGAAGTTGCAGTCACAGTGCTAAGGAAGAGAGTTGCTGGACCAATGAATGATAACATAGTCTCATATTGTGGGCTGTTGCTGGAATTTTTCACTATGCTCTCAGTGTGAGCAAGAATTTTGTCAGGAGAAAAGAAGGTTAAATTCCTTGGGATTCAGTGAAACTGTATTTCTGTATAAAGTGGGAAGCATGGAAGCTGCCTTACTAATCCAAAGAGAAAGGCAACCCAGGTTCCTTATATGCCAGAAGAAAGAGGTAAACACATCCCTTTTCTGGATTGAAATTCTAGTCTGTTTTTTCCTTCCCCAAATTTAAATAAATAACAACTAGCAACTTTTGGTTTGTTTTCACTCCTGTATATCTTGGTCCAGAGGGAACATAAGATAGAGCACTGATGGAAGCTCTGATATTGTACCACTCATGACAGTTGCTGTTTTAGTGTGATAGTCAGGTTTCATTTCTAATGAAAAGATCCATCAGGGTGAAGTTGTGAACTGAGTATAGGACTTGATGAGGTTGACTGTGAAGTCAGTCATTTAGCTGTTAACTTTACCTATCTCACAGGATGTTGCTAAATATGGGGGTTATCAAAGAGCTTAGCCTAATATTTTTGGAAGAATAGTGGGATAAAATGATGATGGTGAAGAATGTCATCTTGCCTCATATGTGCTGTAAGAGTAAGTCCAGTTATGTACTTCTTCAATACATTTTACCTGGAACTTTACAGGTCATGTCTAAAATATTATGAGCAAGTGTTTTATATCAGCTGGAAGAGATTCTGGGCTTATATAGTACTTTCATTGTGCCAAGAAGATACTCCTCCCTGAGTGCAGCTTGTACAGCTCATTTTGGGGACAAAGAAAAAGTGCCAGCATAGTCTGTTCAATCAGATCCCATAGAGAGCCAAAATGCAGCAACAGCTGTTTCAGCTTCTGTCTTTCATTTGCATGCACAGTCCAAGGCTACTGAATAAGAATATTAACAAAATATTCTGTACTCTTGTTGACATCACCTTGGTTTTAGGTAGAAGTAAGTAACTTGTTGTAGGAATTAATTTAAATAGATTTTCTTACTCCTGTCAAGTGTGTTCTTGGCCACAACTTCCAGCTTAGGAAATAGTTATGAGTGCTAAGTTGATTTATAGAATCATGGGGTTGGAAATGATCCTGGAGGTCATCTAGTCCAACCCCCCTGCTGAGTGCAGGAATCCTCACTCAGTTCCAGACAAAAGGCTGTCCAATCTTTTCTTGAAAACCTCCAGTGATGGAGCACCCACCACTTCAGGAAGCAAGCTGTTCCACTCTTACAGTCAGAAAATTCCTCCTTATTTTAAGTACTTTACTTAATAAGAGGCACACCAACACAAATAAACAATGAAGATCACTTTACTAAACCAATACTGATTAACAATTCAGCAAAATGTATGCAAAGATCTTACGCTGCATGCAAGATGGTCCTTCATTCCCATGTTTCCAACAGTTAAAGACAAAAGATACAGTGGGAGGACAGTCAGGGCCACCATACCAGAGCAGACAAATCCTGACTGAGCTTATACACCCCATGATAGCCTATTTCAACAGCACTTGTCCATAGAACATGAACTGAGAAGAAGAGAACAGTTGAATTGCAGCCCCTTTTTCTTTATTGCAGATGATCAGGGCTTGGCAGTGTTCAGGATAAATTTAAAAATAATAATAGAGATGATTAGTCTTGAAAAACATGGAAAAAGTTATTTATGTTTCTGATTAATAGAATGTTGACCAAAGAGGATACTTGAAGATTCTGTTTTCCATTAAGGGAATTGTTAATATTATACAATAAAGAGGAAATGTGGAAGCACAAGTAGTATATTATATGTGAGTATAAAGAGTTTTATAGAGAATTCAAGAGAAATCAAATGAAAGCAAAGTATTATTTTTGGCTGGATGGAATATAACCCAACATGCGTATTTGATAAGATCCATGTAGAACTAAAACCTGAACATTAACAGACTATTTATTTATTTATTTTATTCAATTTGGATGCCACCCATCCCAAGCCAACTGAAAGAAGATTGGAAGGAATGCCGTATCAAAGTTGGCTCCCAGACACAATCAGCTGTATTAATTTGACTTGCAGCAGGTTCACCCAGAAATTGCGCCAATGTAGTTTCATAAAGAGAGGCCAAAATTAAGGTGGACAGATATAGTTATGCTCATCAGGAAGTAAGTAATAATAAATTGGGCTCTTAAAGCCATTGGTTACTGTGATTATCTAAATGTTGCTGCACTACAAATCCCAACATCTTTAGCCATGAACCATGCTGCCTGCATTGCAGCTGAATATCATTTATTGATACATTGAACATTGAGCACCAAATACATCTGCTGGCAGAGTTTTACTATTCAAGAGTCAATAGGGAACTCTTGGATTCAGAATTCCGCTGCAGGTAGCTATTCTAGGAAACACTGATATTATTCATTTGTGCTGTGAGACAAAGTCTGTGGAAATAAATTATGGAGTACACATGTATGAAGACAGGAAATTTTGACCACTCAGATTTTCCAGATACTCTGTGCTGTTTAAAGAACATGTATTTGCTGCAGAGAACATTAATATAATATTGCTGTTTCCTGTAGAAATCTTCATGTGTAGCCAGGAAACTCACAATAGTGATGTGGAGGACAGCAGGACATGCCATTATCTTGCAACAGCTGTGCAACATGTTACCCATTGAAACAGTTAAGTATTGCATGATTAACTCCTTGATCTTGCATGCCCAGGCAGCAAATTCTGGATGGTCTCACGCTGCTTGAATTGCTGATTTGTCCCACAAGCTTGATGTGAGGGTAAACTAAAACTGGTTGTAATTCTCTTTGGTTAGGATGAGAAAAATCTAAACATTCAGGACAAAGATTCTGACCCAATCTGAGCAATGGTAAACTTGAATGACCTGTTTTTTTGTTTTGTTTTCCTTTTCTTTTTGCCCTGCTGTACTTAGATGGGAAACCATCAAGAAATTCTAGGCCTGTAGGCACTGGCATCCATGGGGACAGGGGATGGTCAAACCACTCAGTCTGATAAAACTAGCCAGAGCCTATGGCTAGAGTGAGAAGTGGGGAAAAGAATCCTAGGATAAGGCAGTGGTAAACATTTTCCACATTGTTGCCAAGAAAACTATGTGAACATATTGATGTAGTCTCCAGGAATCAAGATCAGACTGAAGGCATTTTTACTTTCATTTCCTTCAAAAAAGGGAGGGACTCACTGTAGAAAAATTACCCCTTTTAAACATTGGCCTTAGACACTATTTCCTTGACTTTAAACAACTGCTAGTGTGGATATAAAGGTTAATGTATTGGACTAGGATCAGGGAGTTCCAAGTTTAGGTATAGTTCAACCATGAAGCTCAGTAGTTGATTCTGAGCCAGTTGCTTGTGTGTCTACGTGACAAATATCAGCCCAAAAGCTCTATCAGTGGGCACATTCCACTATTTTACTACTCATTGTGTGTGATTCTTTAACCAAGCTTTGTGAGTTGCATCACCAAAATCTGATACAGTTGCACTGGGTTTCTGGAAATCAGGATTTCTAGTTTACTTGGGTAAGGTACAAGTTTTGTTTAAAAAGCTGAATGCAACTGTTGGAGGGCAATTTTCAAAGATGGTTCATGTGAATAACTCACAATTTTGTTTAGTGTTGTTGGAAAGAAATCTTATCAAGTTTGTTTCCGAGCTGGGAATAAAAATACTCAGGCAGTGCTTGAAATGGAGATAAGGTTTATTTCTGAGAGCACAACATGCAAAGTCAGCTATCAGATGCAGCCGCCTTCAATTTCCCTGGAAACCCTTTCTATAGAGAAGCCCTGCTTTTGTTTTTTTGCTCTCTAGGAATTCTTAGAAATTGCACTTAGCCGGAGTTCTGAGAGGGAGTGCTCTGAAGTCAGGCACTCCACTGAGTTGTGGTTTCTTGCAATTAGGCATCCTGTTGAGCTGTGGTATTTGCCTGCCTAGCGCTGCTTCATTGGAATGCTATTTCTTCGGGGAAGAGATCTTTTGTTATTCGATTAAGGAGATATTTGGCTAAATTCAAGCAATGTTAACTCTTCCTGCCCCATTTTAATCTTTTGTGTGAGCCCATTCTAATGGGAGATGTTAATCTTTTGCCTTGATTGAGGGAGGAAAACTGTATGGTGGAAAACAGCAAAGAGAAAGACAGTATGTCAGGGGAGAGGGCTTGATTTTCTTCCCACAAAACCCCTTTGTGCAAAATTTATAATATTTTATGCACACCCAGATAAATCATTGTATGAACCAAATTTGTACTTTTCATATATTTGCATCATCGTTAAGGATATTTGCTTGAGAGGAAGATAGACTGATTTCATTTGGGGACAGAGAAGCATCCTCTAAAACATCCTAAACAAGGGTGTAGGCATTGAGCAAAACAGCAGACAAATAGTCCTATTACCACCAAGCCCATAATTCCCAGAAATATTGTCTTTAACAAGGCAGAGTTCGGTAACTAGGAGGTGAGCCATGAGAAATCAAAGAAGCCCTGACTGTAATCAAAGTTGTGGACCAAGGTCTTTAAATCCCATATATTTCCTTCTATTAACCAGAAATTATCAGACAAATTAAAACAGTACATGCCTTTAAATTCTTTGCACCCATGATTACATCATAGGAGTAAATAATCAGTCACAGCCCTATTTTCTAATATGGCTTCACGAACTTACATTAGCTCCTGATTGCGGGCATCTAGGTCTCTAAATGTGGCATTAAGACCTTTGGCAATTGCACAGGCTAAACTATTGATGTTGTGGGCATTGTGAGTGACTAATCCTGGAACACCCGCTTTATTTAGCAAAGATGCATCTGAGTCACAATATCGGGGGTCAAGAATTGAATGTCCCTCTTCTCCTGATTGTGACTATTGGGTGCAGAGGGGAGGACCATGGCCATCCTTCTCAGGAAACATGGACCTCCTGTGGAATTTGCAGGAATGTAGGAATAAACGCATCTTCCACAAAGAAGGAACCTCCTAAGGGTAATTTGATATGTGAATAAGTAAAAGATATTTCCTCAGTGTGATTGCATTGCATATAGGAGTTAGTTAAGTTCTGACAGTAGGGGACCTTAAACACAGCCTGCGTGCAATTAACCAATTTCACCCAGCTTTCTGCAGCAGTTACAGCTGCTATATTTAAAGTGAACATGGTCTTGCCATGACTTTTGGTAGATGAACTCCAACTAAATATTGTGCTGTACGCAGTGGTCATATCAAAATTCTCAAGTATTGTATAGTTCTGGATCACACTTGGAATTGCGGGTACTCCTACAAGACAAGATGTTAACACATCCCCAACTGGTTTTCCTCCCACTAAGCAGAAATCTGTGACATTGAAAACTTCCCTGGCTTAATATTCCCAAATATTCTCCTTTTCTGAATGAAATCCTGACCTTACTAGTCCTCTGACTTCCAAAGGCAATAGCGTGAGTATGAAGCAGTTAATTAGAAAGCTCATTTTGCTAGTTTTAAAGTCCCAAATTGTTTAGAATCCTAGAAAGCTTTTCAGACCCCACTGGTCAGTCTCTGGATCTTTCACAAGTTGGATCAGTAATCTAGGAGGTGCAGCAATTTTGACACTGTGGTCCACCACTGCAGGCTTCTTGTGTGACCAGTGGATCCAGATGTTTTGCTCTGCCACTTTCACTGCTGTTTGGAATGGTCTCTTCCACCTCGGCTGTAGCGGGAAGCTCCTGGTGAATGAGTGGATCCACACCCAGTCTCCAGGTTTAAAGGGATGCAGGGCTTCCTCTAGCAGCTGGGTCTGGGTCCTCTGTTGCCATAATCGCTAGAGGTACCTGTGTAGGGAAGAGAGGTAGGAAAGCAGCACAGCACTAAAGCTTTCTAGGTTTAGTGAGTGCAGATCTAATTCCTTCATTACATCTGGTGGTCTTCCAAATAGCAGTCTGAATGGTAACAATCCTATATCTTTTCTGGGTCTGGGTCTCAAATGAAATAAAACAACAGGTAAAAACCTGGGGCCAGGATAAATGCATCTCCTGACATAACTTACCCAATAGTGTTTTTAATTCCCTGTTAGTCCTCTCCACCCACCCACTCCTTAACGACTGGGAGTGATATGGGGTATGCAAAATTTGGGTGATGCCTACAGCTTGCAAAACATGGGTGATAATTTGAGAGGCAAAATATTTGCTGTGATCCATATCCAATGTACTAGGTTTACCAAACCTAGGGACCAGGTCTCTTAAAAGATGTTGAGCAGTCTCTATGGCTGTGGCATGGTGACAGGGGAGAGTTTCCACCCAGTGGGTGAGCTGATCTCAACATACAAGGACATATTGGAAGCCCTTGCATTTTGGCAGCTGGATGAAATCTAGTTGTAGTTTCTCAAAAGGTCTCTGAGCCCATGGTCTTCCTCCTGTGTGTGTTATTTTCCCTGAAGAAGCATTGTTGCTTGGCAGGTTAGACATGACTGTGCCACCCTTGCTGTTTCTGAGAATATTCCAGGGGCATACCACTCATGCCTAGCCACATCCACCATTGCTTGAATGCCACAATGTCCCTTTGTATGTATTTGCTGGCAGATGAGGCATAGAAGGCATCATGGAGCAATGGGACAGCCATCTGTCACTCGCCAAAACCCATCAGTGAATGTGGCTTCTAATTTTTCCTGCCATTGTTCCACCTCCCCTCTTTCAGCAAAATCATCATAGGAAATAGATGATTGCAGATGAAAAACAGGAGCAGTCACGGACAGGGGAAGAGGCTGCAAGGTGGCCCATTTGGTGAGAGCATCTGCATAGCAATTGCCTTTTGTGGTGGATGAATCATCATGCTGATGGGTGCTGCAATGAACTACAGTGAGGGCGGATGGCGGCAAGATATCTTGGAGTGTTGCCATAAGAGTGGCATGTGCAATGGGAGCGCCCAAAGAAGTGAGAAATCCCCTCTGTTTCCACAATGCCCCGTATCATGGCAGATACCAAAGGCATAAAGTCATGTGAAAAAGGAAGTACACCCTCTTTGAATTCTGTAGTTTTACGTATCAGGACATAATAAAAATCATCTGGTCCTTAGCAGTTCTCAAAAGTAGGTAAATACAACCTCAGATGAACAACAACACATGACATATTACACCATGTCATCATTCATTTTACAAAAATAAAGCCAAAATGGAGAAGCCATGTGTGAAAAACTAAGTACACCTTATGATTCAATAGCTTGTAGAACCACCTTTAGCAGCAATAACTTGAAGTAATCATTTTCTATATGACTTTATCAGTCTCTCACATCGTTGTGGAGGAATTTTGGCCCACTCTTCTTTACAACGTTGCTTCAGTTCATTGAGGTTTGCAGGCATTTGTTTATGCATAGCTCTCTTGAGGTCCTGCCACAGCATTTCAATAGGGTCGAGGTCTGGACTTTGACTGGGCCATTGTAACACCTTGATTCTTTTCTTTTTCATCCATTCTGTTGTAGATTTGCTGTTGTGCTTGGGATCATTGTCCTGTTGCATGACCCAATGTCGGCCAAGCTTTAGCTGTTGGACAGATGGCCTCACATTTGGTTCTAGAATACTTTGGTATACAGAGGAGTTCATGGGTGACTCAATGACTGCAAGGTGCCCAGGTCCTGTGGCTGCAAAACAAGCCCAAATCATCACCCCTCCACCACTGTGCTTGACGGTATGAGATGTTTGTGCTGATATACTATGTTTAATTTTCACCAAATGTGGCACTGTGCATTATGGCCAAACGTCTCCACGTTGGTCTTGTCTGTCCAAAGGACAGTGTTCTATAAGTCTTGTGATTTGTTCAGATGCAACTTTGCAAACTTAAGCCATGCTGTCATGTTCTTTTTAGAGAGAAGAGGCTTTCTCCTGGCAACCCTTCCAAACAAACCATACTTGTTCTGTCTTTTTCTAATTGTACTGTCATGAACTTGAACATTTAACATGCTGAGGCCTGTAGAATCTGAGATGTAACTCTTGGGTCTTTTGCAATTTCTCTGAGCATTGCACGGTCTAACCTTGGGGTGAATTTGCTGGGACATCCACTCCTGGGAAGATTGGCAACTATCTTGAATGTTTTCCACTTGTGAATCATCTTCCTCACTGTAGAATATTGTATTTTAAATTGTTTGGAAATGGCCTTATAACCCTTCCCAGATTGATGGGCAGCAACAATTGCTTCTCTAAGATCACTGCTGATGTCTTTACTCTTTGGCATTGTGTTAACACACACCTCAATGCTCAAGACCAGTAAACTCGTAAAACTTCGGCTTTTGTAGAGGTAGTCACACTTGCTGATGATCAATTGATCAAGGGCATTTGATTAGCAGCACCTGGCTGCTACTTAGTCTCTTCATACCTATGGAAGTAGTAAGGGTGTACTTAGTTTTTCACACATGGCTTCTCCATTTTGGCTTTCTTTTTGTAAAATAAATGATGACATGGTGTAATATGTCATGTGTTGTTGTTCATCTGAGGTTGTATTTACCTACTTTTGAGAACTGCTAAGGACCAGATGTTTGGGATTTTAGTAGGATGGCAGACACATCATGTGGGACCTTTAAGATGAGAGGATCTCCCAGAACAATGTCTCTGGAGTGTTTGACAATTTCAACTGTAGCTGCAACAGCACGAAGGCATGGGACCATTCCTTGAACAACGGGGTGCAGCTGAACTGAATCGACTGTTGTGTGGGGTCCAAGGATTGAGTTAACACCCCAGAAGCTATGTCTTGGTTCTCATGTACAAATAGGGAGAAGGCTTGTTGTAATCAGGTAAACCCAGTGTGGGAGTAGAAGCCAAAGTTCATTTTACTTTTTCAAAAATGCGTGTTAAGTCTTAGGTCCATTGGATAGGCTCTGGGGTGTCTTTGAGGGTTAACTGGATAAGTGGTTTAGCCAGTTCCCTGAAGGAGGGAATCCAGGGTCTGCAAAAGCCTAAGACTCCCAAAAGGGCTCATACCTGCCACTTGGTTGTTGGTATCTTCATACATAGGATAGCTTGGATGCGCTCTGGAACCAATTTTCGGGTACCTGGATCAATTATATATCCCAGATAGGTTACTTCTTGTAGGACATACTGCAGTTTTGTAGGTGAAGCCTTGTGTCTCCTGTCGGCCAGCTTGGAGAGTAAATTATGAGTGTCAGTGTGATACTCCTCTTTGGATAGGGAAGCTAGTAATAAATCATCCACATGTTGAATTAATATGGAATGGCAGGTAAAGAAATGGAGGGTAAATCTGCCTTAAAAATTTGGGAAAAAAGGGTAGTTAACTCAGTGGTAACCACCTCTGTGGTTGACGGGTCCAGGTGTGTTGTTGGTTGTCCCATGTAAAAGCAAAAAGATATTGTGATGCAGGATCTATGGATCTATTGGGATGCTGAAAAAGACAGCGCACAGATCAATGACTGTGAAGTGGGTGGCTGTGGCTGGTATCATGGTGATGATGGTAGCCAGGCTGGGCACAACTGGAGCTCGTGGGATGACATATGAATTAATGGCTCCTAGGTCATGGACAAAGCGGTAGATTGGCTTACTGGCCACACCTACCTTTGGTTTCTGGACTGGAAAGATCAGAGTATTGCAAGGTGATGTGCATTTGCACAAAATTCCTTGTGCTAAGTAAGCTTTAATTAAATTTTGAATGGGTTCAACAGCTTCAGCTGAAATGCTATATTGTGGCAGACAAGGTTGGAGGCTTCACCTGGACCACAACAGGGGTAGCACTTTTTAGAAACCTACTTCTGTGGAATCCCGTCCCCATAAAGAGGCAGGTAAATTCTGTAAATCTAAAAGGAGGGAGTGCAGCTTGTTTGCAAAAGGAGTTGTTAAGCAATGCATGTGGGTTAGGGGAACATCCAAAACCAGCCCATCTAGAGTACTTTTTATCATGGCCCCAAGATTACAGAGTAAGGCTCTAGCTCTAGCTCTCACACTACCATTAGGGACAAAGGTGATTGAGGACAGATAGTAAAGGTGTGATCTAAAGACAAAGGTCCCAGTTCCACCCTAATTTTGTTAGTGAATTCGACTGGAATTAATTTACCTCCCACCTCAATAATGTTATTGCAAGCACCAGTGGAACCTTTGAAAGGGGGATGGGTAATTAGAGAAGCAGTTGTGCCAGTGTCAATGAAGCAATCATAAGGTTTGCCTCCAATGATAAGTATTAGTAAAAGTTCACCTTTGGGGCCCCAACTTAGTGGAAGACAGAGATCAGTATAGGATGGGTTACTCTGGGCATCCCCAGGATCTGCTCATTAGTATTGGAGTCCAAAATTTCCTCCAACGGGGTTGGATATAAGGGGAGTAGTCTGGGGGCATGCTGCTGGGATACCTGCTGCCAGAGGGGGTAGCTACAACTTGGACAATGGTGCTGGTGGTGGTCTGTTGTGGTGAAATATCTGGGGATGGCTGGAAAATTTTTGTGTCCCCCTCTCCACTGGTCTCTATCTGCAGGCCTTTCTCGTATGTTCCTCTTTGCCGCACTAGTAGCAGACTACTGGCTTTTGTCTTCCCCCTTGATTTCTCGAGGGCCAGGACTGTCTATTTTCCTGCAAGGCTGCAAACATTTTTAGATCTTCCTTCCTTTCTGTTCTTCTCTTTTGTTCTCTCTCTTTTTCCCTTTCTGCCTCCTTCCTATCTTTACCTTCGTCTTTTAATCTCTTTCTCTGGTTAAATACAAAGTTGGCAATTCTGTGCAACTCAGGAATTCTAATGCTGACCAGTTAAAGACAATTGTTTGAAAGTGATTTCAGATGTCATTAGCTGATTAATCAATGAATGCTGAGGCTAAAATCTTCTGATCCTTGTGGTTATTTAGATCTAAATGTGCATATGTCGTGCCAGTTTCTGATAAAGGGACTCAGAAGCTGTCTGGAGTTTGATCTTCCCTCTGTGTGGTGTAATTGAAATTCAGACCATTTTAGCGGTTTGCATCCCAACTCTTGAAGGGCTTCTAATAGATTTTCTTTAGCCCTAATATATTTGTCCCGGTGACTAGAATCACTGTAGTCCCAGGTAGGGCTGTTTGCCTGTTGCCAGGCAAAATGGGCTGGAACTGCTCATCCAGGGACAGGGACTATGGGTCTTCTGGCTGTTTCAGCAATTTTCTCAAAAAGTTTAAAAATCTCATCTCTGGTAAGGAAGATGTTTAGCCTTTGCATCATATCTCCCCAAGGTAGATTATGGCTTTCAATAATTGACTGCAGGGTCTTGATGACCCTCTGCGGGTCCTTTTGAAAGGGAGGAACATTTTTCCTCCAAATCACCAGATCAGATGTGGAGAAAGATGTATGGGTCAAAACATATTTTATATCACCCGTGCTTGGCTGGGTATAGGTCTTTGTAATAAAGGCACCATTAATTTCCCTGCAGCATTCCCGTCCAAGACATGTGACTCAGGATGAGCTGGAGGGGCACTGGGTGTGATTGAATTAGAAGTTACACTCGGTGGATTAGAAAGTTCTACCCAACAGTACTAATAAGGCAGATGGGAAGGCTTTAAATTTTGGTTTTAAAAATTTTAACATGGCATAGTTGAAAGTACCCATTTCAAGCTAGATTGAATTACCAGCTGCATCAGTAAACTTAGTCCATTCCAGACATAAATTCCATGCATAGCTTTTCCTCAGTCCTGCCTGTATGGGCAATTAATATCTGTCCCAGGTGAGGAGCATCCTTCCCAAGGGGCACTTCCAAAGAGGCATCTGGGGAGACCTTTGACTTGCCATTTCCCATTTCTGTCCCTAACTATGACATGCATGTCCACCTAAGTTTGAGGTGCTCTTTTGCACCCGAAGACTCCCTAATGGAGTACTGGTCCTCCCTTTTTCACAACCCTGGTTCCGGACTAAGAAAGCAGTAGAAGGCGGACTGGTATTTGCTCAGTTAGTCAGTCGTCCAACCTTTCGCTGCCTGCTGGGGCATGCGAGTCTAGTCAGTTTCCCTTGCTTTCCAGGATCTCCTGGTCATCACCCGAAATGAACTAGTGGAAGTCTAGGGGTGACTGAAACTGACTTTGATGCATAGCCTTGGTCAGCAGCTGGGGTAAAACAGAAAGGGGAATATCACACTTGCACACTCACTGGGCACCAGACACAAAAGTAAATTGCAGAGTACTTACTGGCTATGAAGTCTCTGGTTCAAGCAAACCAGAGGTTTTGGGTTTTGGCCCAAAACCAAAAACTCCCTTTACTACCAGGGCCTGATGGCATAGCCGGATCTTGAGGGACTTCTGGAACATTAACAGGGATGGAGCTGACTGGACTTTGGGGTGGGGGGAGAATGTTCCATAAGGCGGGTGCCACAGCAGAGTAGTCCTGCTTCCTGGAACCCGTCAAGTGTAAGACCCCAGCAGATGCTTTATAAGGTTGTTGGGATACAGCAGGATGTGGAAAGGCTGACTTATGTTGGCCTGAGATTCTAGAAGGATAATAAGAGTCTCCTCCCTTAAATGCTGCCACCTGAGATTCAAGGGATCCCTACCCTTTTAGCCTTCTGGAAAACCATGAAGACCTGGCTGTTCCTCCAAGCATTGGGCTAGGATGTGGGTTGAATCAGGAGGCTATTTGGTCTGGCGGCTGGTGGGAAGAGTGATTTTGTTGATATAAGTTTTTCAAATAATAAATAAAATCCATTTTGAAAGCAGATTCTGCTAGTCTGTACCCTATTTTCTAGCATCTCATGTATTCCACTATGGGGAACATCAGACCTTTACTATCTTCTTAGCTGTATCTCTTTCATTTGTTGGAATGCAGGGTCTGTGCTTGCATGAATCAAATAATGTGTTTCCCCTTTCTCTGGGCCACATTTTACAATTCCCCCTCCTTTTTTTTTACATTTGCAAATCATGCATTTCAGTGATTATTTTTCTTGGTATAATACATGAAGGTTAGTTCAGTAGACAGGGGGCTTATCCACGTTACTTTGTTGACCTGTCACCAGAATGGGATAGTAACTATTGCTTTGTTGGTGGAAACCAATAATTTCAGCCTTTAGTCATCTCCCTCCCATTGCCAATTCAACCTCTAAGTGCATTTTACTGTTGCAGTTTGAAAGTGGTCTTTTCCTGTTACATCACCTACGTGCTCTTTTGCGTTTTGGCTGGGCCACTTTACTTTCTCCAAGGCTAAGTCTAGCAGTTCATAGGCTAATTCATAGAGGAAGGAATGACCGCTCAAGGGAGGTGATAGTTGCCCTAATCTCTAAGAACTGCTAAGATCTTCTTTCCAGTTTTGGTATTAAAATAATGCAGTGGCTGACAGCCTTGTCTGGTATGTAAGAGATTGGTGGTTTAGAAGTAGGTTTGACAACAAATAATGCAACAGAATTGTTTTTAATTACTATTTTCTTTTCCTTAGTTAGTTAGCTAGTTAGAGAAAACTAGCTAACTGAAAGAAAGTAATTAAAATAATTATGTTAGCTTTTAAACCACCACAGAGTGCTTAGCTATTGTACTATTTTGGCAGTGATGAGAAAGGGAAGGTCTTGAAGTGACTAGAGTGAAAAACAACTTATAAGAAAGAAATTTGTATTTTAAAGATGGTTGCTATGCCTATCTATCTATCTATCTATCTATCTATCTATCTATCTATCTATCTATCTATCTATATGCATTTGATGTTTTCAGGCTGTTCACTCTGTATATATACATTTAATTTTAGTCTATATATAGTTTCACACATGCACACATCACATATATAACAGTATATATTTGCATTAAGCATATATGTGCATTAAGCTCTATCCACAGGAAGGAAAGTGACTGGAAGTCCCCCCCCCCCACCCCAGAAGAGAAAGATGGGAGGCACAGCAACAGAAAAATGTGGCAGCCTTCAGTCCAGATGGAATATCTTGCAAATTGTTGCCAAGTGCCTCAGTCTGGTCATATTTGTCATAAACTGGATTAAATGTAAATTGCCAGAAGCACAGGACAGAAGCAGCTTAAACAATAAGTGTGGATATGCCCAGAGAAAGTAGTTGTGTTATCCAAAATACTTTTTATTGCATTTTCAAGAAATCTGTTGGGCATATTTCCAGAGGCTGTCAGCCTTCCATTAGTGAAACCTCAAAAAGGACTCTGATGTATTAATCTTTGCTTCAAATCTCAAACTACAAACAACAATTTCAGTTTCTTTGCTATGAAATGCAAATAGGTCCACATACAGATCTGTTCCATCTGGTGACGCTGGATCACAGCAAGGGTTCAAACTGTGGATTAAACTGTCAATACTGAGAATAATAGAGTGGTATTGTATAAGAGAACTCTTAGAGCCAGGTGATGCCTCTGCTAATGAAAGAGAAAAACAGGTGATATTCTCTGATTCCTTCTGTATACTTTCTTCCACACTGTTTTGAATGGCCCACCAACCTTCTGAAGTTTATTTTTAGGAATGTACAAGGGGTGGAAGTGGGGGCTTGACAAAAAGTGTACAACTTCCTCTCCTATTACTAGAAGTATCTACTAGAGCTAAAACTTCTGGAACAACACTGTTGGATTCTTCCCGCTAGCAGCATCTTAATTTTACAAGGGGAATTTTGTTGCTGCTGAACATCAGCATTTTAATCATAAATATGTTTGTCTTTCTATTTGCATTTCATAGGAAGAAATTGTTCAGTGTTTTGAACAATTTGCAAGATATATCTTCATAATTAGGGACTAGAAGGCTGACATTTTGTCTTTTGATATTTTTATGTTGATAATTTAGAAAATAAAAATACACTATAGGATTGATTTCACTCAATTAGTTTTTATTCTTCAATAATTTCCTGAATCATATGTACAAAACAGTTAACCAGATGCCTTTGGTAATCAATTAATCAATAAGTGCGTGTATGTGTCTCTGCCTGCCCCCCCCCCCCGCTTCATTTGATTGGCTAAAGCTTTATGTGTTCTGTTTATTTAATCAGAAATGGGTATTCTGTGCAAGCAAATGAGCAGAATGCCAACATTAGAACCTAACCCTGGTGGAATGAGGAATTGGGTGTAACAGAACTTGGAAAATTGCATGTAAAAGGTCAGGAAGCAGATGAGATGACAGAGCTGATTTTTCAGTGACCACACTTCACATGCCTATGATTGTCTTCCCCCTTGTGTGGGTATGTGCTTATTTTTTTATCCATGAAACAGTTGAAATCAGGATTGTGTGTAAGAGAAAGGAAGGGCTAATTTACTATCATTCCTCTGCAGGAGATTAGGCTGTGGGGTAGTAAATTACTCACACCTCTCAGTGTGCTTTGTTGGTAAAGATTTGAATTTGGCACTCCAACCTCTGCATCCTTTGGCAAGGCAGGTTGTACATTGCTTGTGAAAAACATTTTCCCCTTCCATTAACCATCCCAGGTATTGCTTTAAAAAAAAAAAAGGAGGGAGAAAATGTAAATCTTTTGAATTTTACCTTTTTTACCTTTTTTATCACTTTACTTAGAATATAAAGACTTGAGATTACAGAACAGTGTTTACACATACACAAACACACATTCAGTTCCAATTGAAGTTGATATATTCAATTTGTACCTGAATTATATATATTATTCCACGCATTCACAGACCTGGAGTCATACATTGCCCCCCCCCCCCCCCCCCCCAGCTATTAATACAGCCTGCTGCAGTTGATCAGACTGCAGGGGACTGCTTTTCATTGGCAATGAAAATGCAGCAATTTTCACCTTTTTTACTAGGAGAGAAAGGGAAGCCCTTAGGCATCTTTTTTCTTCTCAGCAGGGGCTGAAAATGTAGATGTGTATAAACTACTGTATTTAGAATATAAAGTCTTGCGATTACAGAACACAGTGTTTACACATACACAGACACACATACCTTTTTGCAATGGCTTCTTGAGATTCCTAAAAGGAAGCTATTGCACAGAGTGTGCATGATTTCTGTTGGGGTATAGATGTTCTGGGAATCTTGCATTCAATCAGATTGACTCTGTTGTGTTGCAGATACTAAACTGAACTGTGAAGAATCTCCATGAAGGTGACCAGCCATGCAATGTTCTTGGAAGGCTGTCCTCCTACTTGCTTTGGCCTCCATTGCTATCCAATACACAGCCATCCGCACCTTCACAACCAAATCCTTCCAAAGTTGCCCTGTACCCAATCCCATGAATTGTAGCCTGAATCAGGAGGTTGAATCTGCTGACAGACTGTGTGATGAAAGCCCAACCATTTCTTACAACCTTTCTAAGAAGACTCATGTCCTGATCTTGGCCACCACCAGAAGTGGTTCTTCTTTCGTTGGTCAGCTCTTTAATCAGCACTTTGATGTTTTCTATTTATTCGAGCCCCTTTACCACGTCCAGTACACCTTAATTCCAAAGTTAACACAGATGAAGGGCTCCATGGACCGACGGATCATGCTGGGAGCTGGCAGAGATTTGCTGAGGAGTCTTTATGACTGTGATCTTTACTTCTTGGAAAATTACATCAAACCACAGCCGGTGAACCACACCACAGACAGACTCTTCAGGAGAGGGGCCAGCAAAGCTTTGTGCTCTGCACCAGTTTGTGAGACACTGGCACCAACTGATACCACTCTGGAAGAAGGGGACTGTGTGAAAAAATGTGGCACTTTGAACCTGACTCTAGCTACTGAATCATGCAAAGATCATGGGCACGTTGCTATCAAAACCGTGCGAGTGCCAGAGGTCAATGACCTTCGGGCTTTGGTGGATGATCCAAGGCTCAATCTGAAAATTATACAATTAGTGAGAGACCCCAGAGGCATCCTTGCTTCTAGGAGTGAAACATTTAGAGACACTTACAGACTTTGGCGAATATGGGATGGCACAGGTAGGAAACCTTACAACTTGGATGTGACGCAACTCACCACTGTCTGTGAGGACTTTTTGAACTCCGTTTCCACTGGCCTAAATAGACCCTCATGGCTGAAAGGCAAGTACATGCTGGTGCGGTATGAAGACCTAGCTAGGAATCCTCTAAAAAAGACTGAGGAGATGTACGAATTCCTTGGTATCCCAATGGATAGTAATGTGGAACGATGGATACAGAATAATACAAGAGGAGACAGGTCAGCAGCCAAGCACAAATATGGGACTGTCCGAAATTCAGCAGCAACGGCAGAGAAGTGGCGGTTCCGCCTCTCTTATGAAATTGTGGCATTCACACAGAATGCATGCCAACAGGTATTAGTACAACTGGGTTACAAACTAGTGTCCTCTGAGAAGGAATTAAAGAACCTCTCCATAAGCCTGGTGGAAGAAAGGGCTTTCTTGCCCTTTTGGTAATGCAGATGTTAGGGCTCGTATTGTAAGTTTGAGATGAGCCATTTGTAACTGTTGCCTTACTTTCCCCTTTCCCACCTACTCTCTAAAATTTGCACTAATTGTTGAATGGGATTCTCAGAAAGAAAGTTCCCCTTCTCAGACCATTGTATAGATGGATGACTATTGGGTCTCTTAAGAGCAAAAACTAAAATAAACAAACTGTGGACAGGTAGCAATGTTTACAAATCACACACACACGTAACAATGTATAAAAGGAAAAAAAAGTAACCCTCGGCTTTCCACACTGATGGGAATCTGAAGGCTTATACTTTTGCACTTTTTACTTTTACAATGTAAGAGGTAACTATATATATATATATATATATATATATATATATATATATATATATATATATAAATATATATATGTCTAATTTATGAATAGTGTTGTCACCTCCCTCCCAACTCCTATGAGCAGGTTTTACTGTTAGCTGATCATGGAATAATCTCTTTGTTTTTAATCTTGTTTTGACATGTCTGAGTCATGTTATCAGGCTGGTTGCTGATCTATTGTTTCTTTAGTAACACTTATGACGTTTCTTTGTGCCAAAAAAGAAAAAAGAAAGAAAGAAAGAGAAAGAAAGAAAGAAAGAAAGAAAGAGAAAGAAAGAAAAAGAAATTTGCTAAATGAGAACAACAATGCTTTATCTCTGTGTTTTCTGCAAATAAAGAATTTAATAAAATCAATTGTTCCTGGAGGGTGAAGTTCACCAAGCCAGGCTTAATGAATCTTCAGACCATTGAACTCTGTTCAGGGCAGCTGTGGACACCATTTAATGTTATGGTGAGGGAGAAGGAGGTGGCAACTGTATTTTTAAAGAGTCAAGGATGGGCAGTGGGAAGAATGATAGTAAGACAAGCTGACAATCTGATTTAAGTGACAGAGTGCAGAAGTGATGGCAATCTTGTGATCTGTATAGGTTTAAAACACTTGTCCTTTTTATTTGTAATCAATTGCAGCTGGTTGCCTGGGAATCCACAGGTGGGAGGGAAGGGGGGCACCTGTTTGATGCACATTACCTAATTTGCATTTGTGTGACAATGTCATGGCACATGTGATATTCTCATAGCTTGTACCAGATACCTATGACTGGTTAACTCAGTGTAACAAAAACAGACCTAAGGCCTAAAAACCCCTGCCCGTCTGCCTGCTAGAGTCACCATATATTCAGGGGAGGTAGCCTAACAGGCCAGCTGGAGCCCCCAGAGTGTCTAGTTAAAGGAGATGGGGATGGCCAAGACTGCTACCCCAATCAAAGAGAACTACTGGAGTTATGCCTGAATGGGGATGGGGGCAGCCCCCTTCCCTTACTTTCAGCACCTCATTCTTTAAAACATTCTTGGCCCCAATCTTTACTACTCAACTTCCTTTTTCCTAATCGAAACATGCTTAGCTTTCAAGTTAGGTGATTAGTTTCAGCATTGTCAGAATTAATACTGGACATGTAAAGCAGATTCTAGTGTCCTTGCCTGTCTTAGCAAAGGAATGGCTAGAGAGCTGGACTTAGCTGGACAATTGCTAGAGGATTATATGCAGACTGTTGTGTCATTAACATGTTGAAATGTAAAAAGAATCCCTCTGGGCACATTCTCTCACCATGCAGATGTTATTTGAGAAAAATGCAGGGAGCATCAAAGGGAAGCAGGAATCTGTTCCACTGGTGGATGGTCAGCATTGAATAAACCCTACGAATTCTGTGTTAGTGACCCAACTTGCTCACAAATGAGGTCAGAACTCCCTTTGGAAAAGGAATGGCTGCTAAATCATCTAAAATATTTAGTGCATAATTTTTTCAAGCCTGATTCCAGAAGGATTGAGGTGGGAGAATTAGTTAGGGAGGGTAAGTCTGCCTTTCCTGCCTTCTGTGACCTGCCAAAATCTTGCACTGGAGTCCACATAAGGCTTTTTTTTTTTTCCCGGGCAGGGGGGGATCTACTTGCTACTCAAGGAGAGGCTTTCTATATGTGTGTGTGACTAGGATGTGAATGGATATATGCATGTGAATGGTGTGTGTATGTGCCCCTCCCCACCTGGTTATAACCTGCTCATTTTGGTGTTTGGTCCTTGGAAGAGTATAACAAAGGAAATGCACACATAAAATTAGCAAGAGCTACACTATAAAAGTTTTTTTTTTAATATCCAGTGAGGAACAAGTTCATTCTTTTGTTACGATCTTCATGCTGAAGAGTTCTGTCTTGAGCCTGTTTGTCACTGATAATGGTAGTGTATGAAAACTGCATGTTTATATGTCTCAATGTTTCCAGTGTTGTGACCATATTTTTAGTATGGGGAATTATTCAAGATTGCTGTATTTCCTGATCTGCAGTTCAGAAATAAACATTATAGTGTTGGTCAGCCTAGCACCTTAAAGATGTATCTGGCTACAATATCTGTCATCCCAGACGACAAGCCATGATGGTAGTTGTAGTCCAATGCATCTGGAGAAAATCAGGATGGAAGATGCTTGTCAAAACATTGAATAATTTTTGATCCATTAAAAATGGAATATTTTATTAATTGAGCTACATCTTTTAAAAATATTGGGGTTATATAAACAATCCATGGGTGGTAGATATCTCCTTAGACAAGACCTACCACTTTTATCACATAGGAAATGCAACTTCTGAGAGAGTTCTGTGAAACATGCATGCATTATCTAATGTTTGTGCAGTCCTATGCCCACCTACTCAGAAGTACTGTCCCACCAAATTCAGTGAAATTTGCTTCAAGGTATAGGAGTACAGCCTAAAAATGCTTTTTTCCCCCTGAATGTTTATTCATATACAAATTTGATTATTCAATTAAAATTCATATAACTAATTAACTATGATTTCTTTGTTCAAATGACAGAACTAATTTTGTTGTTAAAAGGCCTTGGCATATATAAATGCCAATTGTTACTACTATCTTTGTAGTAATGGAACAATGCCTGAAGCTGTTTTCTGTTCCAAAAGCGGAAAAAGAGACAGGAAGGTAAGAAGCAGGCATAAAGCTTTGGCTCATTCAAACCACTCTTCTAAAACTTTAATTGCTAATACAACTGACCCCAGGTTTAAATGGTCGATTTGAAATTTCCATATGCGATGATGGTGAAGATTATTTTTAAAGTAATGCCCAACTGATGTAATTTCTTTCCCCAAAGAACTGGTGGGTATTTGCTCACCTGCCAGTCTTGTAAATGATCATATATTTTTCAATTTTTAGAAGAACTGATATTGCCGTACTCATGCATAATTCATGCAGAAATCATTTCCGGAGATTACTGGGACATAGGTAGTTTTTTTTTTTTGCCAATTTAAAAAGAAATAACAGATTAAAAAAGGTAATGGCACCTCTAATCAAATTCAGTTTCTGGTGATTTCATGGACACAGCCATGCAGTTTTCTTGGCAACAGTATAAAAGTGGTTTGCCATTGCTTCCTTCCAGGATATTTTTCAGCTCCCTGATCTGGCCTACCTCCCTGATAGATGAGAAACTTGAGTTTCCTGTCCAAGTACTATCAAGACTGCCCTGCTTAGAATTGCAGCCCTGACAGGACTGGCCAGGTGCTATGCTTCTGTGACAAAGGACAGATTTGCTACCACTAAAACCAAAACGTGACCAAATTTGAACAGCTCACCATATTTACAGAGCAGCCCCAAAAGAACCAAGTTTCTCCAAGCTCTCCATCTCCAAGTTCTTTTTCTTCTTAGTGGGCCGCCACATGGGGAGGGTAGAGTGAGAAAGAGGAAGTTGAGGTGAGGTGAGCAAGTCCCTCTGCACTTCCTGTGAGGGCACTGACTCCAATCAAGCCCTGGGGATTTTTCAACAGTTTTCCTACTCTGGAAGTGGGGTGGGTAGGTGGGAGAAGTCAGTGGCAGTCTCCTGCCCTCCTTTGTGGGAGCTGGAAGCTTTGAAAATGGCCCCTCTGCCATTTCATGGAGGCACAGGCTACTATGGGGTGCCATTGCACAGGTAAGTCAGCTTCCCAGTCAGTACAGCGGTAGTCAAATTCTCAGTGGTTCAGTCATGCAAACATGAGAAATTAAGGGATGACTACTGAATAGGGTGAGGCGTATTCAGACTTTGAACTTCATATGAGAGTTGGAAAGAAGAAATATCTGCCTTTGTGCTAATGTGGGCCTTTCCTCATTTGCACCTAACCACAAGGCAAACATGGCAAACCAATCCCCCTCTTTTTTTTTTTTTTGCCTTGTCCCCTTGACATTGCCTTCATCTCCTTTATCTGAGGCAGCCTTCAGTTGTCTTTAGTTGTTCTGGTGTTTACATGGTGTAGTTATATGCAAAATCTAGCATTCTTTGCTCTTGGTGGTGAGTCAGGTGACCACTGGAGGTGGTGAGATCAGCCCAGCACCACCACCTCACTTCAGGTTGCTGTGGGTTTGCCTCCCCTCTGAATCCTAGCTATCCTCCAGAAAGCTGAAGAGTCTGGCTTTTTCAAATTGGGCTCTCCTGACCTGCTCCCTCCTGGAGTCATAGAGCATGGACCTGGTGGGCTCTGCAAGAGAAAAAGTGCTAAACCTGCACTGAAAATAAGTCTTCCAGATAGCTGATTGTTGGGTCTGGGAGAGCTACTTGTTAAAATGGGAGAGGCCCTTCTGCCTTACCTGTGTCAGCCTTGCGAGGTAGTCCAGATGAGAAACACACCCAGAAGTACTAGCTCTAAGTTTACTTTAGGGTTACATTAACAGAATCTTGCTGTTTAGCAAGGAAAAGTATATTTCTCCCCCCTTCACCTTTACAATTCAAGAAACTAGGGAGAGTCCCTCTTGAGGCATTTGTCACTCCCCCTCAATTCCTTCTGCAGATTCAGCTGCCACTTATCTGACAGCTGTCTAGTCTGTGGATCTTCCTACTGTCTCCCAAGGTCGTTCCCACATACCATTACATCCTGGTACCCCACCCTGTACCTCTTGGTCTTGCCATCTATGGAAGCCACCTGCCAACCACAGCTATAGTTTTGCTTTATACACCCTGCATAGTCCAACACCAGGTATGGACACCATAATACTTCAGCAAGCTGGAACAGAGGTTATATGGGCAGGACAGTGGGGGCAGCATAATTTATGCAGCATAGTTTTCTAGCCAGCTGAAGGATGAGGGGATAGTACTTAAACTGACCCATGAGAAAAGGCCCAACCCTGCAAACATTTCTGACATTATTTACGATGCTTGGTTTCCTTTTTTTTTTTGCTTCTCACAAACAATCCTTTTGGGAAACAATCAGAAAGTAATGCTTGAATGTATTGGTGTGGACTAAATAATCTGGTTTCTGATAAACTTCAAGGAGAAATCCAATAATTGCTGGGCTTGTGAGCAATGTATATTCAGGCTGAAAAACTTACCCAAGCTCCTAAGAGGAAAACAGATGGGGAAAAAGGAGACTATTATTAAATTAACAGTTCTGTTAATTCTTCTTTTGAAAGGGCAAAAGCAGGAACTGCTGTCGATATGCCTCCTTGCTGGAGAGGCTTCACACGGGTGTCCCCTCAGCTTAGAAGATGGAAACCTATTTTAAGTGGGAATGGCTGTAAAAGGTCAGCAGAAAAATGAGCTTGGTGGCCTATCCTCCAGGCTTGCAGGAAAAAATGAGTGGAGTCTTATAAATCATGTCTGCTGTCAAGAGAGATATGGAGCTAGCAGCCACACAGGAGGAGATGAAGATGAAGAAAGTTTCCTGCAAAAAAACAACACAAAACAAAAACCTCAAGTTCCATAGAGACCATCTGAATACATTCATTCTGTGCTGGCCTACATTGACAGCTTTACACTCTTTGCACTATTCTCCATCAGACCATGAAGCAGACACAGAGAACCTTCCATGACATATGGTCTCTATAAACTACTTTGGTGAAAATATCCATTGGCATAGAATGATACTCTTGTCAGGGATGGTTTTGTGCTAAATATGTTGTAATAAGACTCAAGCAAACTTACACATGAATAAGCTAGCCCTAAACTAAACAAGGGGGGGAAGGCACTAAGGGGAATCCAAATAATATTAATATAAAATTGATCCAATCCTTACTCTTACTGTTAAATCTAGGTTACATAGAAAATTCCTTCCCCATCTTCTCATTCTTAGAATATAAAGACTTTTCAAATATCGATGAAGAACACACTCCTTTAACATCAGGAGTGTAGATTTATTTCCATCAAAGTAAAATAATTCTCTTTGCCAAACTCCAGGCTTAATAAACCCAGAATACTTCATAAATTATCAAATTCCATATTCAAAAGATACAATAATAATACCCAACAACAAATTGGGGGAAGGGCAAACTATTATTATAAGCTAAGGCAAAAATCTAATGCCAGGGAGCAGCTCATATCCCACCTGACCCCAGGCTCTACTGAAAGAGTTAGATTTTTAAACCCTTATGACAACATATTAGTGTTGGGAATGGACAGGCTTCAGTGGGAATGCTGTTCACATAGGACAGGGGCAACCACAGAGAAGGCCTGTCTCCAAGGACCCCCCCAAATGACATTGCTTTACTATATGAAACATAGCAATGTGGGAGATGTTCTCCAATAGCCCAATCTTAGTTGTGTCAAATCATGTTGATTACATGACATCTGACTGAAGGAGATCAAAGGAAAGACAAGGGATAAGATGACCTGAGCAAAACAGCAGGTGCCACCTGCTGAAAGGGGCCTGCAAGGAGATAGGTTAAGTGTGCAGGGGTGGCTATTCCTTCTGATCACAAGAACTGATTTTACCCTGAACACGGAAGCTGAAAAAATACAATCCTAGCTGAAACGAGATTCATAATCACAAGCAGACCTCTTCCATATTCCTTGGTAAATCAGGTTGGCATCACATGCTTTTAACCCCCCCCCCCCAAATTATTTGTTTACATCTATATATATAAATGTTGTGGGCATAGATTGGATGGGGTCCCTGAGTTACGGTAACATGGTAGATTCATCCTTCTTGTATACAATTTTTTAAGAAATGAAATAAAATAATAATTTTAGAGAGCTCTTTCACTACAGTTCTTAAAGGTCTTTTATTTGTATATAACATTCAAATCAGTGTTATCAAAAAAGTGGTTGAAAGTCAAGGGTCCTCTTCTGTAACAGTGCAGTGTAACTATTCCTCCTTTATTTAATCCTCTCCACCAGGCTGACGGTGAACTGTGCATTCCTGTGTTTAATTATTTAAAAATGGCCATGGGCTACCCCACTGGATAAGGACTGAATGAAAAAGTAATACATCCACCTCTGTAACATTAGTTTGAATAGGTATATTTTAATAAATGAAACAGGACAATAATCCTTGAAATGAGCTATTTTATTACCTGTATTTACTTCTCTACATAATTAAAAAACTGTAAAGGAATTACTTCTTAAAAGTACATTGGCTTTAGAACATAGAGATTAATATATCCTATGGTACACCGTAAAACACATCCATGCCCCAAGTGCAGGAAGGAGAGAGGGGGGAAGCAATCAAAATCTAAAAACGAACTTCTCATATTTTAATAGTAAGGAGTTGCCTCACCTTTGTTCCTAACTCCTAGCTTAGGAAAATTGCCAATGGCAATGTTGTTTGAGGAGAATGGGATCTGGAGTCCAATACAGTAGGTGGCAACCCCTAGCTGACCTTTGCTAATTTCAAAAAAGATAATCAGATCAGACATATTGGGATGGGAGATGCCAGGAAATCCCAAGGCTGTATGCTAGACGGGTAAATTGTAAGAAAAAAATCCTTGAAGATGGCAATGCAAGCTCCTTTCACAGTGTTGCTAAACAAAACTACATGGGTGTATTTCATGTAGTCACCAAGGATTGAGTTCAACTTGAGAGGTCTTGGAAGTCAAGTCTCAGAATTCTGTAAGACAAGGGCCAACACCTCCTGACCTGCATTTTAGATCCTGGAGTGGCTAAGGCCAATTTTTTCAGTCTTTCTTGCATTCAGGAGGGTTAAGAAGTGATGAAATAGGCATCTTAAGTTTAGTCCAATTAGGCCAAGTGGGGAGGGGATGGGGATGCTTGGGGTTTTGGTGAGACTTAAGGCACTCATTTTGTCTCTTAAAACCTCCCCCCCTCCCCCAGCCAAAAGACTGCCCCACCTATCCCTTTAACATTATGATATCATCAGTTGCAGTTCCTGGCCACGGGAAAGTTACCCATCCCTGCTTTAAGATCAGTGCAAGACCAACATATTTTGCTGCCTAAAGTGAAATGCCAAATGCTTCCTTCCCTTTCTAGGGCCATCAGTTTGGCTGATTCTTACACTGAACTAAGCTGTGTGATCTGGTTTGTTTCACTTTGCATGTTGTGTGAACCCAATTATTGTGGTTTATAAATTGTTTACAGCTTAGTGTTGTGTGCAAACTGCCAACTGTGATTTATTCAATAATCCTTGGTTAGACAAGTCATGACTTACCATGAACTATGAACCCAGTCTATAAAAATACTTGCAATACTAGATCCCCGTTCTTGCCTTCTTCCATGTCCCTATGTTCTAAAGGCGAAGAACCTTGCTTCAGCTAGCTGTTATTGTAGAGTCATGCATATGACCCAGAACAGTGTATTTGAGCTTCTCTTTGTGCTACTTGCATCCAGCATGAATGTTGGTCTATTTTGTGGGGCAAAATGTAGAAGGATATGAAATGTGAATATTCATCAACCGTTTAATTTTATTAAGGACTATCTGATTTAAGAACAAACTTAAATACAAACTTTTAAGCCTTATATGTAAAAACACTATCATTGAGCATCTTAGAAGACATAGAAATTATTCCTTTGCAAGAGAGAGCACACAAGACAAATGACATCCTACTTTCCTTGTCTACCCTTAAGGAAACCGCCAGAGAGAATGAAGGGTTTTCTTTTACATAATCTGAAACTTTGGCTTAGATTTAACGATTTGGAACCCTTGGGATGAAGACAGAACTGAAAAAATGAAAACCGGACAGATGGCAGTTCAACCTTACCTCTGCCTATTTTCCCAGGAACACAGTCCCATCTTGTTTATTGTTACTGTGACATTGCAGCAAATGTGAAGTAGAGTACATTGAATCTAGTGTTCCAGTCAACCGTGGAACATTGCTAGTACAACACTAGAGGGAATTACACTATGAAAATTCTGCCCCTACTTGGGGAAGCATGTGCATATGTCAAAATCCTCATTGAATGTAGCGTCAAAGGCAGAAAGGATGGTACTGAACTAAACCCAGATCTTGCTGAAACTAATGCACAGATGTACGTGGTGATGTCAGAGTGTGGTGTGATCTTGTAAGCACAGGAGAATAGAACTTTAGTAAACAAAACCAGAATAGTAGAAAGAGAGCAGAAACTGGCTTTTCTTTCTCAGAGAAAATGAATGAGACTGAAAAGTCTATTTTAGTGAACAAGCAGAATGTAGGAAGCATTAGATACTGGCCACGACCCTGGTGCCAACATGCCATCATCAAGATGACACTCTGAAGATTTGCAGAAAGAAAATCTAGAGAGTTCACAGCATCACTGTATTAAATAAAAGGTACTCTTATGAATCTGCTTATATCTGGTTTGTGTGTGTGTGTGTGTGAGAGAGAGAGAGAGAGACAGAGTGAAAAACAACGTGAAAGTGTCTTTAGCTAACAGCTGAAGCATATGTTGATGAACTTCTCAACAGTCAGTTTCAGAATTTCAGCAACATACTGGTCTCATGGACTTCAATCTAAATATGCTGAGTAGAAGAAATAAGGAGCAGATTTAAACAAGCAACAAGTCAGTCAATCAATTCCTGTCACAACCAATGGATCAACATTTGGTTGATCTGAAAAAAAAAGTGGACCTTGCACCTGAGAGGAAAATGCTAGGAAGGGGGGCAAAGGTAGAAACAAGAACTCAAGCACTTGTTGCTTGAAACATTTATTTCATATTGCTTGCCTCCCTGTGGGATCAACGAACCCAAGTAAACTATGCTGGATCTGTAGGGTAAATATGAAACTCTTGACACGGGCAAATCTATATTTCGGTTTTCATGGTTGTAATGCACTTGCTTATTAGCAAGCTAATCAGTATTCACCATACTTGTTCATCAAACATACAATGAATATTGCTGTTTTGCTCTGTACTTAAAATTCCACAACTCCTATAAAGCCAAGAACCATGTAGGTGATGCTGCAGCATTCCGTTAATTGTCCATTGAGGGTGAATGCACGCATGCAGAGGAGTGTATTGGTGCGAGGAAAAAGAAATCTGTTGTGTGACAGCAGCAAGTGCTCTATAGGATGAACAGATTTCCTTTTGAATGAGCAGCTAAAACATATTCAAAGCAAAGCAGGCTGGAACTTCATAAGAGGGAGTCTGTCATATTAGACCTGGATTGCCTACATTTTCTGCATAAGTTTGTGTGCATATGTGCACGCGTGCATCTGCAAAAAGGGATCCCTTTCACAGCACAGTCAGGCATCCTATTTGTATCACTGTCAAATGGCAGCTTTTAACTTGTTAAATCAAGTGATTGAGAATGCTGCATGTCCTGCAGATATTAGCTGATTTTCTAGCAACAATCACACACACATAAATGCACACACTCCTTTCCAGAACTAATTAAAATGGTATCACAATTTTATGAAATGAAAGCACACTGGAGTAGGATTCTTTCCTCAAGGAATAGAAGAAAAATCTCCCTAATGGCACCTGTGGATCAGTTGCATTACACTCTTTACAGTATTCCTGTTTCATAAGAATGACATTTTCTCTACTGATTCTGTACAGATTTCATGTATTAAAAAGCAAAATGGAACAACTCTCTTCTGCTAACCATTGGCCTGGCTGCTGGGAATGATAGTCCAAAGCAAGTAGAAACACTAAGTTGGGAAATGTTCTTTCATTACCAGCATTGTACATACACTGCTTACTAGGACACTACCTGACCTGAATTTTTCTTCCGGTACACATTCCGGTAAAACAGGAATAAATACTAATAAGCTCTAGTCATTTTAGACGTTAAAATTGACATTTAGTCAATTTAGACATTTAGACTTTTGTAATGGCTAATGGCAAGGGACTGTAGTCCAAAACAGTTGAATGGCATCAGATTGTGAACCAGAAGCATCTGCAGAGGGGTCAAAAAGTCAAGATGCTATAACTGCATGACCAAAGCCCCACCTTTTTTTACATGTGTGATAGATGCACACATAAAAAAGGAGCAGGGCTTCAATCATGCACACAACTGCCATCCTGACTTTTTAACCTCCACTCCCAGAGACCACTGTTGCCAACTTATCCTATGGAATAGCAAATGCTCACCTCTACTGAACTTTGAAGAGCAAAAAGAATTCATGCAGTTTCAGACCAGAACCTGAAGCATATACCCAGCTTCTCAGAAGGTGGTTGCTCTTCTATAAAGGTAAGAAATAAAAATACATGTTATCTCTGTGAGCTCCCATCTAAGCAACTGAAAACTGTCTGTGGTTGGTGTCTGAAGTGATTATTTTTCTCTTCCCGATGCTTGCAGTCCAGAAAAGTCTTGTGTGGGAAGTGCTGGAATGAGGTGAAGAGTCAAAGCAAGGGTCTAATGAGCTTTATCCTTCTTTTTTTGTGGTGAAAGGGACGTTGCTGGTTACTGCACTGTTTGCTGCTCCTGCACCACTGATCATCACTGAAGCTGCTCTTTGCTAGTCCAACACAGCTACAGTGATGCTGGTCATGCTATTTTGGTGACTTTGAAGCTTTTGCTCTCAACCCAAACTACTCCTCACAGTATTGCCCCCACACCTGCTGATGCAGTACATCCTTCACCAGACCATGCCTCACAGTTGCTCTTGATGGCCTTTTCTGAAGTCTACTGAGATGGAAATGAAACAAGCAACATTTAGTTGAACAAGATGTTTCTCCCTTAGTAATTGTAAACAACTGCAACACTGCCAGAGCATAGGTACACCAATTTATTATTATCAGATAGTAACAATCCCAAGATGCTGAGGATTGCTTAGACTGTGTCGGGATGTAAATGGAATGAAGGAATGATGAAGATGCTTCAGCACACCTTTCTCTTTCACCAAAAGTCTCCACTGGAGGTTGGCTAGCATATTAACCAACATTCTGACTCTTGGATAACATTCATCTTGCTCAAAAAGAAAGGTATGGCCTCATTCTTCCTTCCATGTTGGTCAAATAGCTGTATCTGCAGTTCATATACACCACAGAGTGTGACATTCCCTACAAAGTATTTTGTAGGGCTCAAAGTCATAATAAAATGAAAACATGTAAGGAAATGCATTTTCCTTACCTGCTTGGATCTTCTTTTGTACTCTCTCTGCATCATATTTAGTTAATCCAAGTCTGTTACAAGGCTGAGCAAACACAGGCTGTTCCTGTGTTCCTTAGAATGATCCAGTCATCCCATGTGAAATGTAACCAAATTCTTCTGAACAGTTCCACGTTGTTTAACTCCTAAGATCACTAGCTATATTCCACCACTCAAAGGATTTTCTTTTCTTCATAAAGGAGTATATTTTTGTAAAACAAGGCGTGGAAAATTCATGTTTGCCAACCAGCTGGCCTGATGGTATGTGCAAGATGCTTGCTTTGCTCCCTGAGAATCTGACTATGTCTCCTGAGATAGATTGGTACCTTTTTGGATCTATTGTTATGCTAAGTATTTTGCCCTGACAAAGCATTTTCCATTTCCAGATAAATCAGTGTTTTATTCTTTCAGTATGCATATTTATTTTCTTATATGCCTGATTTCTTATTCTATTCTGGTGTTTCTGAATAAACGTTTTCATGTGTATGTGTTTAAGACTACTTTTTTCTTTTTTTCTTTTGCCCTGAGAATATTTAAAGATTTTATAATTTTTTGCATTCATTACCCTGGGAAGATTTGAATGCCTCATGCAAACTAAAAAAAGAATGGGGTGTCTATATTTCAAAGTTGCTTCAAAATATTCCATTTGTAGCTAATTCTGTTAAATCTGAGAAGTCAACCACAAAATGGTTAGGGCAACTAACACAACCACTCATCATGATGCATAGCTTTAGGCTGCTTTTTACACTCTATATGGTGCTGCCCATGGATTTTTTTCCAGAAATCTTATGGTATGCTTTTTTTTTTTAAATGGCACAAAGGCCAGATATGCACAAGTGACAGGCCATGGAAGTTAGTGGTTGCAGTATAATGGTTATGGCTTGTGCAGAGGATTGGGTGGGATGGGGGTTCAGATTTTCCTCAGAGCTAAAGGCCTGCACTGATCAGGTTTTTCGCAACCTCAATAACATTAACAGAGCCTTCTAAGCAGCCTTTGGGTGATTGTGGAGGAAGACACAGTTTGCAGATGGTATTCTTTCTTGTACTGGACTGCACTGGAGTCCAGCCAGGTATCTGGAAGGCAGTGGACTAAAATCAGTTGTTTTAGGCTCTGCAACATGGTATAGCAGAAGGGACAGAGCTAGTGGTATTTTTGGACCCATGAGGTGTTTCACACTAGATGGAGGCAGCTGCAGTGTCATTCTTATATTTGAAGGCACTGCTTACAGTCATTAATGCCTTGGTTACCTCCTGGGTCGACTATTGCAATGTGTTCTGCCTGGGGTTGCTTTTGAAGATCACTTGGAAGCTGCAACTGGTCCAGAATGCAATGGCATGGGTAGTTATGGGTGCACCTTGATCCTTGATAAACTGATTGACTACTCCATGAACTGAATTGCTCTCAATGGGCTTCTGGGTGCAATTTAAGCTCTGGTTGTCACTTACAAAGCTCTTCATGGCATAGGTAGACCTTTAGCCCCACTAGGTAGACCAGACCAGGAATTCAATACCACAGGAAGCCTAGAACTATTTTTACTGAGATTGGCTATAATATAATCTTGCAAGTCTGATTGTACTGTACCTCCCCCCATCGTGCCCATTGAATCAGGGAGGTATCTGCCTGAGCTGCTTTGGACTATTATCTTATTTCTCAGGGCTTAAAACATGTTTCAGCCCCCTTTGCTCAGGTAATGGTTACTGCATTTTTCTATCAAGGTTATCTTCCTTACTCTTTACAAAAGGGCTGGGCTGTCTGTCTCCAATTGTTTCTGCCCGGTGCACCAAATCTGACAGAGTCCCATCTATTAAACAATACCATCTTCCAGAACCCAGGAAACATGTCTTCTCTGTCGTAGCACCAGCATAATCCCCAAGGATTTTTTGGCCCCCAACCCTGCTTGCTTTTGTAATATATTAAAGACCTGGATGTACTCCCAGGCATAGGGCCAGAATACCAGGTGAGCCCATTTTATATACATATTTTGTGTGTGTTCATTGGAACTGAATTATGATCTGTGAGCCTAATTTATATTATTTTCTACTGTTCATCTTATGTTTATTTTTGTTGGGTTTTTCTTTTAAATCCTGAATTAGCTGCCCAGGGTCACAAGTGTGAGTTGGGTGGTCATGTATTTTAATTCAATCAATCAGTCAATCAATCAATCTGCACTTTAGATAACACGAGCACATTTGCAGGATATGCTTCGCAGGAAATTGTTCCAGATAGTTCTTAAGGCACAGTCATAATCTCAGTTTGTGGTTTGTGCTATGGTCATTTATTTTATCTATAGTTCAAGGTTGGATGTTGGTTAATTAGTCATTCTCTTAGTCTTTAAAAATAAAGCTGGTGATTGAACAGCTGCAAAATGAAGATATTCCTATAGTAACATCACTGTTACCTCCTGGTGAGTACACATTAAAATGAAGTTGGTGAAGGATTAATGTCCCCTACCCTGCAAGCCATCAATAACTATTATCAAGCCACCATGTATTTCTTTAAAACAAGCAAACATAATGAGCAAGCAGTATTGGCCAGCCAGAACAAGTAGTCCTTGAATTAACAACCATTCATTTAATGACTGAAGTTATGGCAGCATTGAAAAAAGTGACTTACAACCAGTCCTCACACTTACAACCATCACAGCATCCATGTGGTTACATGATCAAAATTCAGGTATTGGCAACCGGCATGTTTTTACAATGGTTTCAGTGTCCTGGGGTCACATGATTGCCATTTGTGACCTTCCCATGGGGCTTCCAATAAGCAAAGTCAATGGGGGAAGCCAGATTCGCTTAACAACCATGGTGATTT
Organism: Liasis olivaceus; assembly: GCA_030867105.1. NCBI lineage: Eukaryota > Metazoa > Chordata > Lepidosauria > Squamata > Pythonidae > Liasis > Liasis olivaceus. The sequence goes on from CM061349.1 coordinate 71,517,311, forward strand.
GCTTAACAATTGTGGCAAAACAGGTCATAAAATTGGGCACAACTCACTTAGTGACTGCATCACTTAGCGATGGAAGTTCTGGTCCAATTGTGGTTGTAAGTTGAGGACCACCTGTACTGCAAAGTGGATAGAACCCATTGCTGGTTACAGTCTGTCATGCTGTCTGATTGGGAATTTATGGGCAAGTCCTATTAATCCAAGTTTATATTTCATGAAAATGCATCTCATATACCATTGTGCTTGAACCGACATTATTGGATCTAGTTTGTTTCCAATCTTAGTTCAAATTGTTGACATACATACATATACAGGAGCCTCTTTATAACCTCTCTATAGTCTATATGTACATGAGCCTCTTTATAATCTATAAACTCTATAATTTATCTTGACATAAATATACATGAGCCTCTCTGTAATCTGCTAGAGGCCCTGTAATATGTTCCATTATTAAGAGTAGCTAAACTGGTGGAGAGATGCGAGTCCTTTCTGCCACAGCACTGTGGCATTCCTGAAGATTGACTCTATCTCTACTTAGATAGGAAAAACTTTATTGTGTCCTTAAATCTTTGACAGTTAACTAAGGCCTGTACTTTGCATTGTTTCCATGTTACAATATCTGGTACTGAGTGGAGATAGCAACATAAAAAATAACATCCTGGATGCCATTATTTTTAAGAACACTTGTTTCAATTTAATATTTTTATTTTATATATTTATATATTTCATATATATATGAAACTAGAACTGCTATAAATAATACCAATACATTTGCTAATGAAACCTGGTCTCAGATGGTACACAATCATTCCCAAAAACCCTCTGGAAGATTTTGGTCTGCTCTGCCTTCTGGACGGTCATCACTGAGGCCATCCTAGCTTCTGGGAGGACGCTGTTCTAGAATATAAAAGCCATTATAGAAAAACAGCACATGAAATCAAGCAGATTCCCCAGGATAGATCTCGAGAAGTTGACTCTAGTTGGAGTAGGCAGTCCTGAAGTTATCTAGATAACAAGCCATATTAGGGGTTATAAATCAAAAGTATCACTTACACCCAGAAATCAGATGGTAACCTATGCAGGGCTTGCAAGATAAATTTAATATGGTCATAGCAACTAGTAACAATCTGAATGCAGATCATTGCATTTTGGATCCACTGTTGTTTCTAAGTGGTCTTCAAAGCAGCCCTACATAAAACTTATTGCAGAACTCTAAATATGTGGTGCTGGAGAAGACTCTTAAGAGTCCCCTGGACTGCTAGGAGGTCAAACCAGTCAATCTTAAAGGAAATCAACTCTGATTGCTCATTGGAAGGATTGATAATGAAGCTCAAGCTCAGATACTTTGGTCACCTAATGCGAAGAGACGACTCTTTGGAAAAGACCCTGATGCTGGGAAAGATGGAAGGCAAAAGGAGAAGAGGACGGCAGAGGATGAGATGGCTAGATAGCATCACTGAAGCAATGAGCATGAAATTGAGCAAACTCAGGGACGCAGTGAAAGATAGGAAGGCCTGGCGCAATATGGTTCATGGGGTCACAAAGAGTCAGACACGACTTAACGACTGAACAACAACAAGGCACTAGTCACTATAGCCAGGTGGAAGGGCCACAGCTGGCACTAGAGCTGAAGCTGGACAAAAGTCCTCTTAGCCATAGATTCTAACTGCCCTTCTAGCCATAGCCATGAGTTGGGAGACCCCCCTCCCCCCAGTGATGGACCTGCTCCCTCAGTGGCAGTGCCACTCTTTTGGAAAATAACTGGAGCTGATGGAGAACCACAATAAACAAACAATGATCGAAATGTTAAACAAGGGAAGATTTGAGACTAGGCGATAGTTGCCAATCACCCTGGTTTCAAGGAGGGCCTCTTAAGAAGGGGATATACTAAAGCTTCTTTCAAGAATGTAGGTATCACCTCTTCTCAAATCCAGGTCATCATACATGCACACCAGCCCCATGTGGGAATCAGGAAGGGCATGGATCAAGTCCACAAGTGGCAGGGTCATATAAGCACCCTCTCCATTTCCTCAGAGTTCACAGGCCAAATAAATCAGATAATCAAGCTAACCCCAGTCACTACTTCAGACTCTGCCCAGGCAGAGACAAGACTTAGGCAAAACTGAGTGACTACTGGCAAAGTGCTGAGAAAATGGTCACATCCATCAGGCAGGAGATCTTCCTGAATATCCCTTCCTAAGAGGGAATTTACTATACTCAACAAGGCAACTGGCTGACAACCCACTGATGCAGTAAGGGAGGAAAAGTAATGATGCTTCACCTCCCTTAACTCCATGGTGTAGGTTCACACTTGAATTCACATCCAAGCTTGATCAGATTCATTTCTGGAATTTCTCCATCAGTGCTCCAGTGCTTCATCTCCTTGGAGACACATCTGCAGGGACAGGACAAGGGGAGGGGGATGGATGACAAAAGCAGTCCTTTTTATATGCACATTGTGATGTTGCAGATACATATGAACAGGGTAGAGATTGTGTCATGACAGGGTGATGCTTTTTCATCATTTCAGTCCACTTTTTTTTCTTTCATTGTGGATGTCTCAATAAACCAAGGTGTGCCCCAAGTTCATCAAATAGAAAGAGGCCACTTGGGAGCAATTTTGTTGATTGCTCAGGTTGCCTCCTGTTGCCAGAGGCTAACTAGGCAATCAGCATGACCACCTGTTGGATGGTTGGGAAATTCCCCAAACATCCTCTGAAAATCCTTCAGTTCCATCCAGCCTGAGACAGTTAACTTTAGTTGGACCAGAAAGCAATCTGACTATGGCAACAAGCTAAATGTGATGCCCTCCTTATTCAGATCACCACCAACCACACTGCACTTATACAAGCCTTTCTGAACAACTACCTGCATGTGTCAGAGCAGAGATTACTTAGGATATGCCCATGGAGGCCATGAACTCCAAAGATTTCCTTGACTTAGCTCCCAAGGCATGGATGTATGTAACAAACACAGTTCCAACAACAAATATTTGCCTAATACTGGCATATGGATAGTTTGTTTTCTTGATCCCTGGGGAATAGATATAAACAGCAAAGGCATAAAAAAAAATATGCATAGGTCAAATTCACAATTTTGTTGATCTTCAAATGTGGGTATATCAGCTGTCAATAAACTAAGGGGAATCAGGAAATGCTCTCATTGTCCCCATGGCTTAATCTGAGCCATGAGCTCATCATGTTTTGGCCATGCTAGCTAGATATTCTGGAAGCTGTAGTCCCAGCACATCTGGACGGGACTGGAATATTTAACCCAATATTCATTTTCACGATTAGGAGTTATTTTAGTAGAGCTAAAGTAATAAGATAATGCTTTTGCTCACATTCAGAGGATAGGTCCCTCTGTGCTGAATGACTACAATAAGTGAGATTAGATAAAGTGCTCCCATACAGGCTGGAGTCCCAGTGTTTTTCTTCTCAAATGGAAGCAATCAAGCTCTGATCTCATCTGGAAAATCAGAAAGTTCCTTCTTATCTTTCCTTGGCTTGAGAGAGAGGCAATCACTCTGGCCCAGTTCAATGCAAGACCAAACAGTTGGGGGTGGGAAGGCTTTTAGTGCAACATGTTTCCTCTGCTCTGGCAACAGGGAAGCTGCAGAGATAAAGAGCAAGGGGATGAGATCCTGTATAGTCCCATAGCATAATATATGTCCATAAGCCTCAGGCCTGAGACTCTTACAGAAGTAGTCAACTACTTGGCAAGGAGAACTGCTGTTCCTCTGTTCATGTTTGAAGAGAAGCTGTTATTGTTGACCAAATACTGAGATTTTAAAACTCTTCACATAAGCATTTCCCAACCTCCCCATGTGCGGACTTCAACTCCCAAGATCCCAGCCATTAGCTAGAAAGCACAAAGTTAAGGAGGGCTTAACTTGTATATCACAGGAAAGTGGAATACCTTGTCACAGACAAAGGCCAGTTTGAGAAAAGCAGCTCACAATGAAGCCATGGGGGAAGTATTCTGTTCCTAGACATATCTGGGGAGAGGGGAATGAACAAGCCTTGGATGTCAGATTGGAAACTGTTGGCACCTGATCTACCACATAGCCCTGGTAAGGTACACCTGCAGTGAATATCTCCCAGCATGAGCCTCGAATTTGGCCTCTCTTCTATCACTCTGATTGTCAATGTTCTTTTTTAAAGAGGCAGTTTCAGAACCTCCTGGCTGAGCTGAAACCTGTCCAAATGTTTGTTGTTTAGAACATAATTAATATGTCAAAAACCTGATGGTTCATCTCAGAAAAACAATTTTTTGATATCTCTCCACCCCTTTTATTTCCAGTGTAGATTTAACTGAATTCAGTATTGATCCAGTCAGTGGATTTTCTGAACTACTTGAGTGAAAGACCATGGTGCAGGTGTAGGAACACCATGGTGCAGGTGCTGAATAAATAACAGAACTTCAAAACATGTTGCCCGATATCTGAAGGCATCATAGCAGTATCTTCTGCTACACAAAGTGGTCCAAGACTGAACACATGGAGGATCCTTGCTAGAAATCAGAACAGTACAGGTCTTACCATAGAGCAATTAATTAGGTGTATCCATGGCAGCCATGTCTTAAGAATCCAGAACTAGTATTTCTATTTGCAATCACAGTCTGTGGTCTTAGGCAGTCAGGAAGTTCTTGGACTGAAGTAGCGCAGCAAACAAAAATGGCAGCTGATTGTTAATGAGCTAGGAAATCCCATTAATTATTGCCACTGGTATTCTGAAAAGTATGTCAGCCTATTGTTCCCAATCACAGTAGGCCATTCCCAACCCTGCATTATACTGAAGGATTGGTTTTAGTATCCGCTTCCACATATTGATAGCCAAATATATCATTTTGCACTGGCTGTAACAAAGACAGTGCCTTGCTTACCTCTGTAAATCACAGCCTGGTGATGATTGTGAACTAAAACTAAAGAAATAAAAAAGAACCATATAACATTAATATTGAACTAGCTCAATCCTTTAACATATTATTAAATCTAAACCAAAAAGAAACACATTGCTTCATCTTCTCACGTTACCAATATAAAGACTTTTCAAAAATTGATAAAAAACACAGGTCTTGAATCCAGTCTTTAATATCAGGAGCATAGATTTCTTTTCATCTATGTAGGATAATTCTCTTTGCTGATCCCTAGGGCAGAGTTCTATTGAAGGCAAAAGGAGAAGGGGACGGCAGAGGATGAGATGGTTAGATGGCATCACTGAAGCAATGAGCATGAAACTGAGCAAACTCAGGGAGGCAGTGAAGGACAGGAAGGCCTGGCGCGATGTGGTTCATGGGGTCACGAAGAGTGGGACACGACTTAATGAATGAACAACAGCAACAAGGCCGGAGTTCTTCAAAGGTGTCAAATTCTGCATTTTGGGATTGTAATTCAGCCTCACACATACATCTTTAACTGCTATGCTCCCCCCCTCCCAAGTTATATTAACATACGCAATGGCTCAAAGGCACCCAGTGAGTTTCCAAAGCTAGGGATGGCGTTGAGCCTGGGTATCCTGGTCCTAACCATTTAATAGTTGCGTATGTATCGCCCCATCCATGTTCTTCTATATGGCTTCTATAAAGAATAAAGACCCTCCCCACCCCGATCCTCCCCCACCCCCAAAGCCAAAAGGGAAAAGAAACCGCAAGTTCTGGCAGGAGATGAAGTATATAAGCTTACAAGTGTTTCCTTCACTAAAGCAAATCCTCTCCTTGCTAGTTCTAAAAGATGCAGGAAACCTGGTAGGGAGCTGTTGGGCTAGATAAGCATCAGGTTTTCGCTGCCTAAGCATTTTGGTGGCATGGAAGAACTCAGACTGAGAAAGAGATGAAGAGAGCTGAGAGGAAAGCAGCACAAAAATAATCAGAGAATCACTAATGCACAGACAGCTCAGGGAGTCAGGTCTTTGCTCTGAAGCTCATGGCTACTTCTGCTGCAAACTCCCTACCATCCATCCAGTGTTATCACCACTGCCCCCCGCCACCCCCCATAATCAATGTTCCGGCTTTTCCAAAAGTCTTTTCAGTTTCACCTCAGTGAAAATTGATTTATGGAGCAAGGAGTGGGTGGAGTGTATGTGCCATTTCTTGTCTTTGGGGTCAATACTCTCCTCTTCAGCTTGAGCCTTCCCTGCTCCTGATTTAATTCCTGCTCAGTGCTGGATAATACAGACAAATCTGCCCTGCTTGGCAGGTTCTGGATGCATGAGTTATAAAGAGCATGCAGCGAGTGACTGGGCAGCAGGGGGATTAAAACATGTGTGATTTAGCATTTTCTATTACACACAGTGTCAAATGGAATCCTCACTTTCAGCTCCTTCCTACAACTTACTTGCATAGTAGGGCAAAAGCAAGAGATTGGGCTTGGCGCTCTTATTGCTTTGCAGTTAATCCAGAATACCAAGGGAGCTTTTTCCTTTCAAAAGCCTGCTTGCCTTCCAAGGAAGAATTGCAGAACTAAGCCCAGTTCACCAAGGACTCTTTCTAGACAAGGGGACTCAGCTTTCCAGCTTGGGACATTTTTCAATGTAAGGCTAGTTATTGCAAAGGAGAAGGCAAGGGGCCAGCGCAGAGGGCTTTAATTGTTCAAATCTAGCCAACAGTGTGACAGCATCTTATAAAAGGCTTGCATCATGTTGACTGGAGCCCCAGATAATGCACAGGCAGGAAGAAAGATCTTGCTTTTCAGATATCTGGTTTCAGAATAAATGCTGCCATTAATCATTACTAAGTTTAACCCCAGTTGGTCTCTTGGCTTCAAAGAGTTTCCATGAATTTCTTTCTATCGTTTCAGTGCCTTGACTGATAATGGTGGTATGTACCTTTCAGAGAGGCTGAAGGGTTTGTGCAGGGGCATAGAGGGCCAGAAGAGGCTAAACGATGCCCATCAGATAAAATGAAGCAGGGTATCAGCCACAAAAAGAGCCTTTTTGGTCATAACGTTCTACTTTGGAAATGCCTTTGCAGTTTCATTCTGCAAATCTTTGTCATTTACATTGCATGGCAGCCCTTCTTTGCTAAGGAATGTTCCATTATTTTATTCTTAAATACCGTGTTCTTGATCAGTGGTGTTTCTCAGCAGGAAACCACCAGATGTGTTGCTGAGAGAAAAAACTTCCAGTATTCCCAGCCAGCAAGAATATTGACACTAAGCTGGCAAAAGTTAATGAGTAGTTTGGCTAACAATGCTTAGTGTGCATTTAGCTTGTTTTCTGTCGTGTGATCAAAGTTGTTCATGCCTTATCATATACATTACAATACTAATTTTAAACCCAGCCAGTTCTGACTATGTTGGCTCATCTTATTACCCTCATACTGCAGATTGGAGGGGGAGGGTAGGTTAAAAAATTCAGAAATGCAAAGTTGAATTTACTTAATTACATTTTTAAAAATAGCTAATTCTCTTAGATAGATGTACCTGTTTCAGCTGCTGTAGGACTGTCAGAAGGCTGCTTGCGTTCAGCAGAATGGGGCAGCTCTCTACAAGGCATGGCTTGCCAGGCAGTTTTTAATTGTTCCTGTTCAGCCCATCACAGTTTCGCTGTTGACTTCTCCGCAGCAAACTGTGTGAGGGAATTCAAGATGGTAAATGAACATTGATAGGAAGTGATCTCTTCTGGCAGCCATGAAGATGAACCATTGCACATTCGTATAATGGAAATACAAGGCTCTGGAATATGCTCAGAGCAAAATCACACAAACCTCTACTGCGTGTAGTAAAAGTCCTGGGCACACCAGCCATAAGCAGCATCATGGAAACAGAGTAAATTTACACAAGTATTTGCCCAGACATATAAAACAATTGATAAGGAACTGCACCAGATTTTAGGCCCCTTATTTAAAGGGGGTAATGAGGATACATGTTGCCAGTGTAGTCTAGAATCCATTGGAGTTGGGCGGCCAATAAATTTAAATAAATAAATAAAAGATTGGAGGTATTTTGAAAGACCAACCTGTCAGTTCTTCACCAAGCAAAGGAAGAATAAAGTTGTGGCTACTAACAGTGTAGTTCCAGTCCTACATCTTTCTTTTTTAAAAAAAAAAAAAAATTTTTTTTCAATACAATAAAAGTATAAAAATTAGGGGAAAAATAAGAAAAAAAGTAGAAAAAAGAAAATAAGAAGCGAAAGAAGAAAACATAGAATTACTATATGACTTCTGCCCTTCTTTCTATCCAGTAATTGCCATCTTAGTCTTACCCCTTCCTCTTTAAGCCTTTGCAATCCCAAAATCCATAAATCATTAGTTTTGTCTAATTTATCGTTAAGCAGTGTGGTCATTAAGTGAGGCATCACGTGACCACATCCAATTTTACTACCTTTTTTGCCATGGTCATTAAGCAAATCCAGCTTCTCCCATTGATTTTGATTGTCAGAAGCTAGCTGGGAAGTTCGTAAATGGCGATCACGTGACCCTGGGATGCTACAACCATCGTAATGCCAGTTGCCAACCACCCAAGTTCTGATCACATGACCATGGGGACACTGTGATGGTTGTAAGTGCAAGGACCAGTCATAAATAACTTTTTTCAGCACTGTCATAACTTTGAACGGTCACTAAATAAATAGTCTTAAATCGAGGACTCTCTGTAACCCTGAGATTACAGTAAGGCTGCAGTCATATGGGGAGGTATCCCCTGGGACCCAGGAATGTTTAAATCTCCATCTCTAGCTCTTAACTCTGAAAATGCTTTCCAGGTGCTATGCATTGGGAAAAAGGTCAGGGGAAATGGGAAAATCTCAGGCTGTAGAGCAGGGATGGGAAAACTGCACCTTGCATATAGTCCCCGACCAACTTTAGAACATGCTGCCATAATTTGGCTGCATAAGTAATCATTTTGTGTGTCCCAATGCCTGCCTTTGTAGAAGTAGGCAAGAATGGTATCCTTTACCTCCCCCAAACACCAAAAAGTAGTCTCAAAAGTGTGGCCACCCCCACTCTAGTGATGTGACTGTGTTATTAGTCCTAACCGTGCAGCTCACAGAGGTGAAACAATATCGAACAATGAAAAGCATGGCCCATGGCTGCAAAAAAAAAAAAAAAAGCTGACCCTGATTGAAAGGCTTCCTGCTTTTGACTGCCTTCCAACTTCCTTGCCCAACTGCAACAAATCTAAATCAACCCTGGATTCTCTTTCTTTGCAATAAGTGGAAAGGAGTTCCCTGGAGCGGCTTGAAGGAGGAAAAAGGAAGAAACAAAACATTCCAGGAAGCATTGCTCCTCCTTCCCCTGCCTCCAGCACAAGCTGGCTGGACTTTGCATATACAGTAATATCTCAGTTCACGAATGCTTCTGATCATGAACAATTCAGTTCACGAACAGCACCATTCGCAAAATTTTGCTTCCATTCACGAACTCCGCATCGGGTGATGAACACGACCTGCGGCCATCTTCCCTGCTCTGACGTGTGGTTGTGGCTTCCTCTAGGCAAGATCATGGTCACAGACAGACACTTGCTGTGAAGCTTTTTGGTGTCGCCTCAAGCAAGGTTAATGTTCTCTCTCTTCATACTGTACTGTACTTTGTTTCATATTTTTGTGGTTAAAAAAAAAAACCATATGGTTCAGAACAGATTAACCTTATTTACACTGAACCTTATGGGGAAATTTGATTCGGTTCGCGACCAATTCGGCTCGCGACCAGAATCATGGAACGAATTAAGTTCGTGAACTGAGATACCACTGTAGCAGATTGTTCTTTCCACCCTCTGGGTTCCCTCCAAACCCTTCCTGTTGGTTCCTCCCATCATTTGTTTCTCTTGATGTACATTTGGTTATTGGAGAAAATCTTAAGTTGTTTATAGACTGCATTTGTCTTCTCCTTCTTCTCCTCCTCACAGTCAGCCAGTTGTTTAGACTAGATTTGGCTTTTTTATCCACCTATCGAGTCCTTCCCAAGGACTTGGGATAGGCAGATGTTGTTTAATAATATTAAAGGTATCGTCGCAGGATGTAAGCTGTTCCAAGTAAAGCTGCCTTTTGCAATTGACTGATGGTGATTTTGTCAATTCCAATGGTGTTCAAGTGGTGCTCCAGATGTTTTGGGATTGCACTCAAAGCACCTGTTACTACTGGTACTATCTTTGGTTTCTTTTGCTGCATCATCATCATCATCATCATCATCATCATCATCATCATCATATAATAATAATAATAATAATAATAATAATAATAATAATAATAATAATAAAATTCCACTGAACCTAAACAATTTAGTTCCCTGCAGATTTTCAACAGAAAAACATTCTAAATTATTTTTCCCCTGAAAAGCCTACATCACTGTTTACAGCCTTGAAAATTCCAATCAGCATGACAGATTTGACCTGGCTCTGGCCATGCAGATGGCCGGCAAAGAGAATTCTCCAGTAATTGGTTTGCTGCTGGTGTGTCCTAAGATTGATTCTGATTTTATTTTTGTTTTTTTCTGAAAGGATAATAGGTAGAGAAAGTGAAGGAAAACATAACCATCAATAGCATCAGCAGGAAAGAAAACAAAAATATGTAAGAGAGCACTTAAAAGCTTTCAACAGTGGTGCATATATTGACCAGACCTGCCTTGTGTTTGCACTTCCCATTGACTTTAGCTAGGTCAATATTAAGAGACAGAAAAACATGCCATATATTGCTGAATACAGAAAAAAAGGCAGTTTAATTCCATTTGTGGGGCTCATTACTGGACACCACAAATCTGTCTATCTTTCTGTCCATTTTAGTGGGAAAGTTAAGTGACCAACAATTGTCTTTTGACCCTCATTGTATTCATTCTGGTGAAAAGGTAAAATTTCTTTCATGTTGAACTCTATACCTGGAGATGTCCAAGCAATTTTCTTGACAACAGTAAAGAAGTGGTTTTGCCACTGGTTTCTTCCAGGGTGTTTTTTAGCCAAGCTTACAGCCATGGTATTTCTTGATAGACTTCCATTCAAGTACTCATCAGACCTGACCTGGCTTTGAGAAGGCCAGTCAGGTGCTACCTCCTGTGAGGCAACATAGTAGTTAGAGAGATAAACCATAGTTAATTAGCAGGATAGGATTCAGAATCCATGTTGTTTGACCCTTACCTTGTTTCTGTTTGCCATTAACTTAGGAACCAAGAAATCAAGACCCTCACTAAAGATAACCTTGAATGCCAATAAGCCCTTACAAAAAGGAAGTGGTTCAAACAATTGGCAGAAAATCCTGTCTAGCTATTTGCTCATATTCCAAGCAGACTGACAAAGAAAACAGGCATGGTGTGGAAAAATCCATTATTAGATTGGCTCTTTTTAACACTGAAAAGCAGCTGTTCTTCCCCCTTCCCAACTGTATTAGAGTTACAACTCTGTTAGAATCCATTCTCCTGCATCATTTTCCCTCGTTGCCCAATTTTTATTTAAACCTTCCTTGAGTTTGTTCAAATCTTCTTCACAACAATCTTTTAAAGTAGGCAGAGTACACATGATTAGCCAAAGGCCATCAAGAGAAATTCACAGTTTCTAGGTCTGAACCTAACCTCTTGGCTCCATATTGGATGCTACAATACCAGAGGGAGGACACTGTATGCTGCTTGCATTTGCTGGTCTTCCAATCAATAGCCCCTCAACAGTCATTTGGACAAGATGACATGGCATGTAAAGTTTGTGTAAGCTTACATGGCTAAAATGCACCAGATTCCTTAAGAATGCCCTAGAGTGCATGAGCATTAAAACCTAATTGTTGATGAAGCCAACTGCATTGCTCCTGCTTCTAAATATTGTAGCTACTGTCATGACAGTGATGTAGAACACATGGGAATAATTTCCACAGAGTTATACTTTTGTTCACCGGATTGGAGTGCTTGGCCTTTGGCCTTTTGGCAGTGTTTTGCGGTGTGGGCTGCATTTGCCAAGCTGATGGCGTTTGGGGATTTGGCGGTGGTTCTTCTTTTGGACTGGTGGTGGTTTTGGGCTGGCTGGAAGAGGCTGTTTTTGGGCCTGGAGGAGTGGGCTGGAAGACGGGCTGTGCATGTTCTCTTACTGTGCTGGGAAACCGCATTTGTTGCTGGATGCTGGGGCTTGCCGCTTTCGCTGCTTTTGCTGCCGGACGCCTTCCTGTGCCATGTGCTTCTCTTGTTGGATGCTGGCTCTGGGGCTGGGGGGCCACAGTAGAGTGGCAAGCTACAGTGGACCCCCCTTTCCCTGCAGAGGCCACCTTGCCTTCCCTCCAGATAGCCCCGAGAAGGAAGGAGAGGATGCGACTCCACCTGCTGGTTAAATTTCCCACTGTAGATTGAGGACTGATTCCTCCTTCTGGACAAGAGCCAGAGGAGGAATTGGGTGTGTGTGCGTGTGTGTGAATGGGTGGGAGCCCTCTACCAGCTGGTGGGAGCAGCAGGGGAAGGTGCCTGTGAGTGTTAGTGTTTATGTGTGTGTGTTGTAGTGTGTGTGAGTATGTGGGAGGTGGTGGCTGGGTACCTGATGGCGTCGAGAGCTAGTGAAGCTAAAGTGCCTTGGGGCGCCCAGCTTCCCCTCCCAGGAGCAGTTGTAGAGGGCAGGGGGAGGTTCCTGATCTTGGGAATTGGGGGGCCTGGATTCAGGGATGGGGCTGCTGGAGTGGGGAGTGGAGGTGGATCAGAGTATTATGGTAGTGATGGACATGGTGGGAGACAGGGAGTGGCCCATTCTCAGGGAATGCAGGACTGTTGTTTTATACTGGTTTCATGTTCCAGCTCCTTGGTCTTAGCCCTGGTACCCTGTCAGCAAACCTTCACTGGCCCTGGCTTTTGGCTGCTACTTTTAAATGCCAGGTCAGATTGTAATAAGGCCTCCCTCATTAGTGATTTAATCATTGGTTAAATTGATGAATGAGAGGGCCAACCTGGCATGTATCACCGAGACCTGGCTGGGTCTGGAAGCGGTGGAGGGGAGGGGGTAGCACTTTCGGAGATATGCCCAGCTGGGTTTCAGGTGTGGCACCAGCCGAGATCCACGGCAGAGGTGGAGGTGTGGTGATTGTCATCTGGGAGTCTCTTATGTCTTTCAGGGACACTGCACCACAGATGCAGGATGTGAGACCCTATTCATTAAGTTGGGCTCTGGAGATCAGTTGGGATTTTTGCTGTTGTACCAGCCTCCCTGCTGCATAGCAGCCTCCCTGCCTGAGCAATCTGACTCTATTTCTGGGTTGGCAGTGGAGTTCCCCAGACTTATGGTCCTGGGGGACTTCAACCTGCCTTCCCTAGAAATGGGGTCTGAGGTGACTCGGGAGTTCATGGCCACCATGATGGCCATGGGCCTATCCCAGATCATCCAGGGCCTAACATGGGACAGTGGTCACACAACAGACCTGGTGTTCTTATCGGAACAGTGGCTATGTGAGGGAGCTCTTTGTGTCTCTCTTGTCATGGTCAGATCACACACTGATTACCATAGGATTCTCTAGTGCCACTATACACAGCAGAGAGGCTGGACCCATTAGATTGGTCTGCCCCTGGCAACTGATGGACTTGGATGGGTTTCAGAGGGAGCTGGGGATTGTTCCTGCCGGTCTGCTACACAATCCACCTGAAGCCTTGGTTGCCGCTTGGAATAAGGGGGTGGCTGAGGCATTGGATTGGATTGTGCCCATGTAACCTCTACCCTCTTGGGGATCCCATCACTCCCTGTGGCTCACGGAGGAGTTGAGGGACATGAAATAAGACAAGAGATGTCTACAGCATCGCTGGCACTCCACAAATGACGAACTCAACCAAACACAGGTTAGAGCCACTAATAAGGCCTACCTTATGGGGGTAAGGGCGGTGAAGCATCTGTACTTCTCCACCCTTATTGCATCCACAAAGAGCCACTATGCAGCCCTGTTTCAGGTGACACAAGCCCTCTTGAGTAGGGAGGCTTGAAGAATCTCTTGCAGGGGCGTGAGGAGGAATTTGTTAAGCATCTGTCAGACAAAGGTGCTTGGATTTGCTTGCAGTTGGATGCTGGCCTTGTTGCAGGTCCAGAGGAGATGCCTGGGGAGGAGTCTTGCCCCTGGTGAATTAAGCAATGCTGTGAATGTCTTATCCCAGTGCCTGGAGGCTAAGAGGATCTGGATGGGGAACAACAGGCTTCAACTGAACCCTGGCAAGAGTGAGTGGCTTTGGGTTTTGGGGCCTGCTGGTTCTAGGACTATACCATCTTTGGTGCTAGATGGGATTGCACTGCCCCAGACAGACTTGATAAGCAATCCGGTGGCAGTTGTGGCTAGGATGACCTTTGCAGAGCTTCATATTGTGAGCCACTTGTGCCTATCCCTAGACTGGGGGGCTCTGTTCACAGTCACTAATGCCCTAGTCATGTCCCGATTGGACTACTGTAATGTGCTCTATATGGGGCTGCCCTTGAAGAGTATCCAGAAGCTCCAACTACTGCAGAATGCAGTGGTGTGGGCAGTTATGTGTGCCTCTAGAACAGCACATGTTACACGTCTGTTCTATGAGCTGCACTGGTTGCCAGTTTGCTTTGAGGTCCAAGTCAAAGTGCTGATTTTAACCTTTAAAGCCCTTCGTGGCATGTGACGGGTTATCTGAGGGACCACCTCTCCCCAGTTACATCTGTCCATCCCATCAGGCCTGGTAGAGAAGGCATGGTGCAGGTTCCATCCACTAGGTATCTACGCTTGGCAGGTCCCAGGAGGTGGGCCTTCTCTGCCACGGTGCCCGCCTTATAGAACACTCTCCCCCTCCCCCCAATTTAGGTTAGCTTCACTCCTGCTAATGTTCATGATGGCTTTGTCATCAGGCCTAGGGATCCCAGGGGACTGGTGACATCTTATGATGGCTCCTTCACTGTGGCTGATATTCACTCTCTCCTGTGCCGAGTCGTTTTATTTTTTAATAATGATTTAAATATTTTTAATAATGACTGTTTTTATGTATTCATTGTTTTAATTAATTGTTGTACACTGCCCAGAATCACTTTTTGTGAGATGGGTGGCTATATAACTTTGATAAACAAACAAACAAACAAATAAATATTAGCAGTGTCTATGCCTGAGGGCAACTAATGGCCACATTAGTTTCCACTATAGTCCCATGTGCAGGCATGCAGGCACATTTGTAGGGTCCAAAGCAATGAAAGCAGAGTTGCAGCATTGTGATATAAGCTTTGCTCGTATGTGAAGACTTAGAAAAGGAAAGGAGCTTCCATTGGGATGGCATGATGTTGCTTCTCCCATTTGTCCCTCCTACTGCCAGGGATACCTCTGCCCAACGCTAATTATGCGCAGACAGGCTTTTGAGCCTACTGTTTTTTTCCCTCCCAATTGTTTTTAGGTTACTCAGAAACACAGGTACAACCTTGGAACAAAGGAGGCCAAGGAGAACTGTTCAGCCATCAAGTTAGTCATCCTGGAGAACCCACCTGCCTTTCACTGAACTGCAATTCTTCAAAAATCAAAATGTGCAAGTAGTTGGTTTTTTTTTAAAGGCTGACAATGCTCTTCGCTCCCACAATGGCACCCGGGGGATTCTTCCATGTGCCAGCTCATTGTTTTGTAGTGCTGCCTGTCAGCTCCTGAGTTATCATCATGTCAGAACAACTAAGATCAGCCTGGGCAGGGGACTGCAGAAGTACTGCAGGCGGAGTAACCTGCTGTTACTGCTGTTACCCTAATAATGAAGAGCAGATGAAGATTTCAGATCCCAGCACAGGTATAAGCAGAAGAAACCACAATTTTCTCAGTGCAGTATCCTTATTAGGAAATACTGTGACAATTCTTAGGTTGTTTTTTTTTTAAAGGAAGAGACATTTTAAGAACTCTTATCTTGCCTTAATAATGGATTGCTTTATTGAACATCTCCTATCCATACTTATTTTATAAGTACATTTTGATTGATTGATTGATTGATTGATTGTGTGCCATCAAATTGGTGTTGACTCTTACTGGCCATATAGATCGACCTTCTCCAGGATTATCTGTCTGCAACCTGGCCCTTCAGATCTTCCAATAGGGCACCCAGCACCACTGTAATCAAATCCATCCACTGTGTTGCTGGTCACCCTGTTCTCTTTCCTTCCACCTTTTGCCAGCATTAATGAGAAATTCCATATAGATTTTGGACAATGTTCCCCTTACACCTGCTGCTACCTGAAGTTTTAAAATGATCATTTTATATTTCTGCTTACACAGTCAATAGATTTCTATAGATGTATTTTCCTATAAGTCAATACAAAATTTCTATTTCATTGATTTCATTAAAACAACCCTGGTGGCTCCCAAAACTAGGTCCTGAGAAATATTAATATTACAGTATAGATAAAACAGTTTACATGGTAGTTCTTTTTGTTTCCCAGATACCATTGTAGAGATTTTCCATGAACCAGATTTAATGAGTACAGCAGAATAGATTCTGCATTTAGAAAGTGATCCCATGCCATTAAAAACCATTGTGAAGTATGGTAGAAGTAGGAGGAGTTTGAAAGATGAGGTGTTCATCATATGTTTAGTACAATTACAATGCTGCAATAGTAGAAGAAATCAAAAATCCTGTGGCTACCTAAGGCTCATTTTTAGAAAAAGCCCAGAAATGGATGATGTACACAGAAAATGCCAGGTTTCCTGTTGATGAATGTGTATCCACACATCTGGGCAAAATGCACTTTTACATTAAAAGATTGCACAGTTCAACACATTTACATAGCTACCTAAGAAATATTTGGCTAAAAATGGCTAAGCAACCATTCTCTCATCAAAGAGGTGAATTTCAACCACATGTATTTCCTGTCCACAACTGCCTTCTCCTGCTCCTTAACAAGGTTGAAGGTGAAGATGTGGGAAATCTTGCTCTACCACCATGAAGTTACAGTGTGGGTAACCATATCTTAGAGTTAATGACTGCCCAGAACTATTCCTTGGATACTTTGTACACTAAAGACTTGGTCTGGAATCATGAAAGTGGATTGAAAAATATGGGGAAATAGTCATAAATTGTGTAAGAACAACAGGATGATGAGTTATCATGTGCCAGACAAGTAAGACAGACATTGCAAAATTCAGGAAGAGGAGAAAGGAACATCCTAGGGTAGACTGTATCTTCAATTTGTTATTTTCTGTTTGTATGCCAAGGAGCTGTTGTGTAATTCTATAAGGGCGTCTCCACATGCATAATAAAACCTATTCTCAATTGGTCACTAGTGCAACAATGATACAGAAACATGACAGCCCTTATAAAAGATTTGCTAAAAGAATTAAATAAAGGCATGCAAGCATCATGCTGCTTTCCTTCCCACACACTAATGAAGGAATACTGCTGTGATCTATTATTCACACAAGTTCTAGTTTCAGAATTATTATGCCTTAATACTTCAGAAGTGCCTAACATTTTCAAAGCACAATACATAATATGGTGCCCACCTGCAAGCTCACAGTCTAACACACATGAGACAAAGGAGGAAATAAGACAGAGAGAGAGAGAGAGAGAGAGAGGAAGAGAAGAGAAGAGAAGAGAAAAGAGGGGAGGGGAGGGGATAGGAGAAGAGAAGAGAAGAGAAGAGAAGAGAAGAGAAGAGAAGAGAAGAGAAGAGAAGAGAAGAGAAGAAGAGAAGATCAAACATTGAGAAGGCAGCTCTATCACCATCCCATGTTCTTCCTGGGGCCATGAGGAGCAGTCTCCTGGCCGGTAGAGGTCAGTTTGCCTCTAGCCCTGCAATCCCATATGTAGCCATAGAGTGCAGAGAGGTAGATTGGTCACTCCTTAAGTGCAGTCCCATTTTCCAAAATCCTTGATAGAGGAGAACATGCTGACATGCAGAAACTATAAAGTGCTTCTTCCTTTTATGCCAGTTAGAAGCAGGGTACAAAAGCTTGGGAATGGAAGCTTTCATAAGGATTCCTGGACCTTCGTACTTTCCATCACTTGTCAGCCTGTGCTTTAATCATGGTTTCTGTATAAGCTTTTGCGCAGAAGGATAATATAGAAATTAAATACATCTACACAACTGATAGGCACAATATTTATCCAAAATAATTAAGATTTTTCCCCCCACAAGAATGACCTTTTACTTGAAAAATGAAGGGGTCTTACATTTGCTGAGAATACAGTAATAAAGATGCTATTGAAAATGAATAAGTGGAAAGTGATTGAAAGGAAGGAAACAGAAGGGGAGAAGCTGCTGCCATTGCTTTGGAGGTATGAAGGCAAGCTAACCAGGCCTGCTTTCCTCTTGCAATGGGAAGCCGCCGTAGACTCTGGAAAATGAGGATCCTCCATCTGTGCAGAACCTCCATGGATGTAGCAGCATTTCATTGCAGATGCTGATCTTCTACACTGGAGGGGAATGAAAGGGAAATGAAGGTATCATGTAGACTGAACAGAACTAAGAGTCTTAGGGATAATAGCTGCTGAACTCAATGAGATTGCGACAGAGCAAGCACCTATAGTAAGCATGCATAGATTTCCTTGCACTTATAGCTCTGCACAAAAAACTTTTTGTGCTATATACACGGAGAGAGATCAATTAATTTTACTAACAAGATGTCTTATTTTACGGACTATTTAATTGGAAGACATTCGTTTAATTAATAGGTTTTTTTTTTAAATCTTGGCTCTGCTTGTTTGTTTTGGAGTGTGGCTTCTAGCAATTGTGTACATGTTATGAGTGTGGGTGTGTGGGTGTATACACACTCATAGACCGACTGAGGCAATAATATCTGGGTTATAAAAAGCCATCTGACCACTAGCAAGGAGAGTTTTCCATATCTCTTTGCTGCCACCTAGTTGTCTGGATTTTTGCAGCCCAGATATGATGGCCTTTTACATGCAGATTTACAATTAGGTCATATCCACACATCTTCATGGAAAATTGGTTTCAAGGGGAATGGGCAGCCATAGTTAACATGGTAAGGTAATTGGGCATGTTCATGCATGAATATTTTGTCTGTCCTTCTAATCTTAATTTTTTTTTGAGGGGGGCTTAAATTTGGTGTCATTCTTCAATCAGGTAAATGCAGGAGATACACACACACACACACACACACACACACACACACACACACACACCAATCCTCTAGCAGTGGTGCAGCCCAGAGCATCCACTTGACAGCATTTACCAATGTCCTTTCTTTCTAAAAATCTGGACATTCTAATTGTTGTTGTTATTGCTGCTAAATATAACTAATATCCTGATGTACACTGAGTCAAATTCCATAATAGACCCAAAATATTTGCAGTGAGAATGGCCTGCTTGAGTAGAAACTGGTGATCATGATCAGACTTCTTTTTCTTCATTTGGTCAACATTTTCAGCTGGTAAGTTGGCTGTGCCTGATAATATCCCAGAAGTAAATTCTTTCTTGAAGTTGTACATATATATTATGTTCTCCTAATCAGTTTCTATTATGAGTTTATCATTTTAGCCTCCACATATCACCCAGTTAGTAAATGAAGGTATTTTGGTTCCAGATAACTGTTACCTCTGTTAGTCACCTTCCTTTTACCTCCCTCGCACAGCTCTTCTGTTATACAAACTCAGTTTATTCTTTATCTGTTGAAATAGATTATTATACAGCATCAAAGGGTTCTTATACAGTTTCCCATCCTGGACATCTTCGAGTATTCAGCCCATTCTCCATCTTTCTTGTGCTTAACTGAGAAGATGGCAGTTGGGTCTTCATTCTGCAAAATAGTTCATTGCTTCCATAGGAAATACCAAACTGAGGTACTTCAAATATTATACACTTTTGTTCATGACTGCTGTGAAAATGATATTTTTTTTAAAAAAAATGAGATTTAAAAAGTCTGTATCATGATGAGGTCCATACTGAGGCAATAGGCCAATTTAAGGACACAAAACTGGGTGCATTTTGGATATTGCCTCAATATGGATTTTGGGATTTTTCAGATGGCAGTGACTATTTCTGCACAGAAATGTCCTGAATGATATTAGTCTCTCTGGCCCTGCATGTTCTAAATCTCAATATAAATTAGGGAGGATCATTAAAGGAGCAGCATGGATGCCGATATCCCTTGAAAAAGATGATCCCACTTAGTTTTTAAAACAATTATATTTTAACTTGATATCCTGATACTTCAGTGGTAAAGCCAATAGACTGAGAAATTCTACTGACTCTCTGTGCTTCATACTAAATTGATAGAGTTCAATGAAAAGCATAATCTAGCATCATGACTCTAGTTTAATTCTCCCCCCACCCCAGTCAAATCTTTTTAGCAGTTCTGATCTGATTGAGATCTTACTGTTAGTTAAGGGCACCAGTTGTGGCACTTCTTACAGAAGATTCACTTTCCCTTCCACCCTGAAGTGTTTTTAGAAACTGCCTGATTTTAATACCTTTGTGAGAAAACAGGCTTGGCAATGAGTGAAGTGGAGAGGATAGAAAAAGGAAGTGGTAGCTGTCAGGAACAGCTGCTGTTTTTGCAGTTGTCATGCCAAAGCATGCTTCTGTTGGGAGAAGCTGCATGTCAGAATTAATGATGAGGATGCAAGCTTTTACATACAGAGAGTGGCTCAGAGAGAGATCACTTCCTGTGAGTTACACTTGTTTGGTAGAACAGATTTTCATTGTCAAGAGAACTCCAGAGGAGATGAAGGCGGGTGAAAGCAGGAAGAGGAAGATCGGCATCAGATGCATGATGGAAAGAGTAGGCATTCATAGCAGACAGGTTGTAAAACAAACAGGCAGAAAAATCTCCTTACTCTTTGGCCTCAACTCTCTGCTTTTAAGGAATCTTCCTGCATTAATCACCAAGGAAAGAATATTTTAAGCAGAATGAAGGTGGGGGAGACCTTAGGAACAGAAGGGATTTTCCCCTTTCAGCTGAGTATGGGAGATTTCACGTTGGGCAGGATGATTTACAAATGTTGGGGTTCTTTGTAAAACTGGAGAAAGCCAGATCTATCATCCTGTGCAATGAGACGCAATTACACCTGGGCCCTGCAGCTGACAAGCTCTATTTAAAGTGTAGTGTTAAGAGGCACAACCCACCACAACCACAACAGAGCTCCCTGCATTCCACTCTTTTCTTTCTTTCTTTCTTTCTTTCTTTCTTTCTTTCTTTCTTTCTTTCTTTCTTTCTTTCTTTCTTTCTTTCTTTCTTTCTCTCTTTCTTTCTTTCTTCCTCTCTCTCTCTCTCTCTCTCTCTCTCTCTCTTTCTTTCTCTCTTTCTCTCTTTCTTTCTTTCTTTCTTTCTTCCTCTCTCTCTCTCTCTCTCTCTCTCTCTCTCTCTCTCTCTCTTCCCCCCCCCCTCCCCTCCCTTCTTCTTTTAAGAAAGGAGGTTTGGAAAAGGATCTGCTGCCTGTGAGGGCAGGAGCATTAGATCCCCATTCTCAGCTATTTGCCAGAACTTTAAAAGATCTCAATTTTTTTCTCTGGGAATCCTTAAATGTCCTTTGTCGTGTCTGCTGATTGTGCATGAAAAGGTTATTTGCTACACCAGAAACCTCAGCTACATAGAAGGAATTGAAGAGCTTAGAAAACAGACACTTTGGTGAAGAAACATAAAAACATTTTTCTCCCGACAAGGGCTTTTCAGGCAGAAGTCATTTGTAGAAAAGATGTGCGCTCTTGGTTCAAAATGTTACAAGAGAAAAAGAGATGGAGAGAAAGGTAATGGAAGGGAAGAAAATCAGTCATCAACAAGAAGCGGAGAAGCTACGCATAGCACTTCCCAGTTTCCAGAGTCACTGATGCTGTGAAGATGTATGTTGGGTGAGAACAGACTTGTCACTTGATTTGGGGCAGTGACTCACACTGGCAAAGCTAAGGTTGGTTAACTATTTCTGCCTGTGTCTGTTTAAGCTAGATTGGATTCTGAGGATATCGCCCACCTTCACATTTCTTAAAGTAGTCTGTACCCTGTGACATCTTCCTAGACTATTTGATCAAGCAGTTCTTGATAACACTTTGTAAAAACAATATTTATCTCCAAATTTCACAAATATCCTAATGGAATATATATTTATACTTAAAGGTAAAGACTCCTTTGAATTGAGTTCATGACTACATGGACTACATATTACATAATGAAGAGGTTTCCCATTGCCTTGTTCTGAGATGTTTTTGTTTTAGTTAATCTATGCCCCCAGGGTCTCCTGGTGTCTTCTATCTTAAATACTAACTAGATCTGACCCTGCTTAATTTTTTTTCTAGATCAGCTTAGTGTGTCTATGTGCTACCATTTACTTCAGTGCTTACAATTGCCAGAGACCTATTTATCTGTTTATGATTTTTTTTTTTTTCCTGAAAGTGTTGTTAGCTGTCCTTTATTGTGAGTGTCAGCTGCCTTGAATCTTAATTCTCCTTTAGGCTTAACTGCTAGATCCAAAGGAGATTCACATGAACTCCAGAGAAATAGAAATGCCAATGCCATGGGGACTTTTTTAGGGGGAGGGGAGCAACATAATGCAGTACAGATAATAATGCACTTCAGATATTACGAGAGTTTATTTTTTTTTCCTGCTATGTGAATGAGTCATGGCAAGACTTGAGTTTGTGTACTTGCTTCTATCCTCTTCTTCATTTTTCAAGTGGAAATGGAAATCAGTTTAAACCAATTGTTGTTCCTGGAGTTTGGATATAACAGTGTGAATTGCTGTAATTTGATCATTGAAAGAACCTATCTCCAGTTTCCTCCTTTGACAAACGGAGATGCATTAGAAGCCCAAGACTTGCTATGACTTATGCATGCTGTTTCTATAGGGGAAGAAAACTCCATTTCTGTTTAATCCATGGATTCATTAGGAAATTTGATAACCCCTTTCACAAATTAAAGATCAAGTATTCTTACAATATTACATCCAATATCAACATCACATCTAACTAGCATTTTGTTAAAGGTAATTCTTCATTTATAATTCTCACTTTATCTCATCTCTCTTTTTACCATTCTTCTTCCCCCTCCAAGTAACAGCTAAGCGTATATATATAATACTCCTTTCCCTGCATTTGATGAAGCAATCCATGTAGGCATATGTGATAAAAAATTTGTCATTAAGGTGCTGTGAGACTCTGTTGTTTTTGTTGCACAAAACTAACATGACTAACTTTCTGGAAACTGGCCCAGAATTCTTTTCCTGTCTTCCATTCTCATTTCAGCCCTTCTCATAGATTTCTAAGAAAGCTGGCTATTTAAATAGGTTACATTTAGTTTCTCATACTTAGAAACCTCAAGGCAGATTACAAATACCTTTAAAGAAAATTTAAATAAAATAGTCAAGAACAATTCCCCCTCCCAAACACATGTAAGTCATAATTTTGCAGCATTAAGAGTGAGTAAAAAAAACACAGGGAAAACATGATCCGCATCTGTGTTCAGCAGCAGCCCAATACAGTATTAGTTAAGTCTGAAACCCTTTGTGAATGACCAAGTGCTGACAAAGAGTTCAGTTCTTGTGCTGTGCAGACCAGCACAATTTAAGCTGCCACATCAGTTAAATCTGGATCTGCTCCAAATGTGGAAAATAATTACCTGCCCTGTATGATAATTATACCCCACATTTTCTGCTCTTGGTATTTTATTGATACCATGCCCAAACATTTCCAACTTTGTCACCCGTGGGAGGGTTCTTTATCTCCTGCGTTTAACTGCTCCTGACATTTCGGTGCTGGCATTTCAGAGAGATTGGAAATGGTGTCAAAGAGGCCCCAAAGGGACTGCCGATGGAGAGAGGGAAGTCCACGTATAGAGAGGGCAAATCTGCAGCATAAAGGGCTCATCCATATAGCCACACTGATGTGCTTTCCTCCCGTCCTGGAGATTGGAGGAAATTATATCGACATTAAGAACTGGTGCCTCCACAGCCTGCCCTTTACCACACCTTAATAAAAAGGCTGGTGGGGTTGCTGCTTTCACAAAACGTAGTGCAGGTTACTTTCAGGGCAATGATTGGTCTATTTGGGGAAGGGAAAACAATAGCAGCAGCAAGGATTGAATCCCACACACCACCACCAGTTTGAATAGACTGCAAACAGGACACGCTTTTTCCAGCTGCTGCAACTGACCAGAACAAGTCAGTAGAGAAAGCAAGCAGCGAGACTCTGATAGGGTGGTGTCAGCCTTATGAGGCAGTCCACACAGGAAACATGTTCAGATGAACTAATTCTACTTTATTATAAGGTTACATTAACAGAAGCTTGCAAATCTGAAAGTACTTTTCTCCCTGGTCGCCTTTACAGCCTAAGAAACTAGGGAGGTTCCCTTCTGAGATGTTTGCCATGCCCATATTCCTGCTGCAGGCTAAGCAGGGGCTGGCTGGGGCTCTTCCCCCTGTCTCCCAAGATCATTCCCACATACCATTACAGGTGGGGAAATTCCAGGGCTGTTCTGGAAAGTGCAAAGGCAGGCTACCTCCATCACAATACTTCCTTTTGGCCAGAGGGAAGTACCTGGGGTGGGTAGCTGAAACAAGAGCACTGAAGGGGGGAATGGTCTCACTGAACTGGGTGCCATGATAAAAGCCACTTGCAAAGTGCCTTGGATGTTGCTGAAAAGTGTTCTTTCCACTTGGTGTAATCCAGTGTGATTGTCTGAATTGCAGTTTCCCTCCTCAGCCACCTGGCATGGATAGAAAATGAAAAGTGGCTATGGGAATACTGTGACACATGAGGAGAGGAGAAGATTGAGCTTCAGGGTACACTGCTGAAGAGGAAGGGGTAGAGTTATTTTCCTGTGCTTTACAGAAGCGCCTCCTTTGGTTGAACCCTTCTGGATCATGGCCTGATTCACTTCTTATCACCTTGGTTTCTCCCCACCTCCCCCAATCCTGAAAGGCAGTGTAAGCTTTCTCCCACTTTCCTCACGGAGAAAAATTGCTGTTGAGTTTTAAGGTTTCTGCTTAACAGTTGACCATTGGAAGACCTCCATTCAGTCTTCCTCAAGGACAATATTCCCCAGACCAGACAGAAAAAAAAAGGGCATAGCCATTTAGTGAAGTATCCCATCTCTCTGGCAGCCACTGTTCAAATGCCATGATGCTCAATTGAAATCTGCTTTGCAGTAATTTAAACCAAGAATGTCTTATCTTCTGGAACAATACTGAACACGTTTATCTCATCTTCTTATATGACAGGCCTAAAGATACTTGAAGACAGCTATTGTGGCTCCCCACAGTCTTTTCTTCTCCAGTGAAAGTATAGTGCCTCCAACCATTTCTCTGGGTTTTTTATTTTGCTTTGTTTTTTTCCCCAGACCATCATCTTTTTACTTTCTTCTGGACATGATCCAATTTGTCAATATCCCTTCTAAAATATGGTAGCCAGAATTGGACACAGTGGTCCAGATGTGGTCACATCAGTACAAAATAGAGAGGAACAGTGAGATTCTGGGTGAGGAATGGCAAGCTAAGATGAATGAATGGAGATGACAACTGCAGGTAAGACTAAAGGACGGGTGAGCAGACCAGTCCCACAGAACATCTGCAGATAAGGAGAGGTTGGAAGATCACCCACATGTGCTCCAGATGGCTGATTCTTGTGACGAGACTGCAGGACAGCAATTTCCCATGGTTTTGAATGCTGGGAAACAAAGAGAACCATCATGCTCTCAACCATGGCAGAGCCTTTTAAAGGACATTAACTCACTTTCTACTCATTTTCAGAAATTACCTATTCAATATACCTTAAGGATATTAGAGATCTTCAAAATGACAAATTTAAATAGCCACCTGGTGAGTTTACTTTCGTTCTTGAATAAAAGAAAAATTAACTATAAGCTTAAGAATTTAAAGAATTAGAAATAAACAGCAAAAAGCTAAATACAAATTTGGTTCAAGAAAGTTATAAACAAATTAAGGGACCAGACAAACTTAGAATAATGGAATATTTAGACTTTTGCTATACGATTTGGGAAATACAGAAATTGAGTAAATAAACAGCACCTTTGTGGGAACCAATTTGTTTAGTCTATCCTAAGTCAAAACAGAAATTTGAGACTTTATGAGTTCAGATATTGAACACTAGAGGGGACTAAAGATTTCAGACAGAAAGAGAAAAGAAGAAAAAAAGTGAAAAGCCTGTCTCTTGTCTTTGTTCAGCATTGGAACTTGCAAAATGACAGAAATTGCTATGACATTTGAAATACTTCAGAAGATTTTTGAAGAATAGGGTGAAAAAATAGCAGCTTCATTCTCAGCAATGATGTCTGCTTCTATGATTAGATCATGTCCAAAAGTTATTAAAGAAGAAATTACTGATGTGAAAGAGAACATATTGGAAGATTTACAAAATAAGGAGATGAAGCAAATTTTGCCTGATGCAGAAATATCAGAACGTAAAGAAATTGCAGAAATACTGGAATACTGGAAATGGACTATAGGACAGAGAAAACAACTCAAGTGGAAATACAAATGACAAGCCAAGAGATTGACCTGGATAAGGACTTTTTACTGGACTTATAGAAGAAGTTGGTTAAAGCCTTGAAGAAATCTTTGAGATGGGAAAAAGAAAAATTGAGGAGAGATCAAATCCTACAACAGCTTCTGAATGAGCTAAAGATTAAGATTGTTAGAAGCCAAAGAAAGGAATACAAAGTTGGTTTGTCTGATCAAGGTTAAAATTAAGACATGCTTGTATAAGTCTGGGTTACCTTTATGGACTTTCTGCTGACACTAGGACTGAAATGTTAATGATTTATGAATTTGCATATGAATAAGGGATGGGTTATGGGAAGAAGAGATACTTGCATGTAACATTATAGGGGGTGATGAATTATAAAGTTTGTTTGTACTTGTGATGAAGATCAGGAGCTATTTCTTTAAATATTTCTTTTTTCTTTTTCTTATTCTTTTTCCTTTCTTTTCTGTACACCTTTTATTCTCTTTTTTCTTTATTTTCCCCTCTTTCTGAGTTTAGTTTGTATTTTCTTTTATTATCATTATTAAAACTTTCAATAAAAATTATTTTACAAAAATAGAGAGGAACAATGACTTCTCTTGATCTTGACATTATATTTCTGTGAATAATACCCAAGATTGCATTTACTTTTTTTGCAGTTGTATCAGAGTATTGCCTCATATTCAGCTTGTGATCCACCATGGTGCCCAGATTTTTCTGCTTATACTACTGCCCAGTATAATTTCTCCATTCCTGTATGATAAAGATGTTAACATCCAAGATACCTGAGAAAATATTCCCTATTTATAAGTTTCTCTAGAGTACTAGAAGATTAAGCTAAATCACCATTCCAGTCATTTACTCCAAGGAAAGCTACAGGAATTAGTGGAATATCCACAGAAATATGACAAGCCACAGAAGAAAAATCAATAAAGGTTGTAACTATGCCAGCAAATCTGGAAAATGATATAATGGCCAACAGTATATCAAAAAAGATGTCAACATGTGCTACATTGATAATAGAAAGGCCTTTGTCTCAACTGTGTCAAGCTGTGAAATGTCCTTAAGCAAATGGGAATCCCAGAACATTCTCATTGTCCTTATTTGAAACCTATACACAGAATAGGAAGCCACAGTCCTAACAGAAAATGGCAAAACAGACTGGCTCCAGGTCAGCAAAAGAATAATGCTGTATACTCTCTCCTTATTTATTCAACCTATATGTTAAATATGTACTGAGGGCAGCTGGATTGAAGAAGATGAACTTGGTTTTAAAACTGGAGGAAGAAACATATATGACTTCTGCTATGCTGATGACCTACTTTAACAGCTGAAAATGTAAATGATCTGCAAGTACTAGCAATGAAAGCCAAGGAGTATAATGAAAAAATGGGACTAAGAATAAAAATAAAGGAGGCCAAACTAATGACAATAGGTACAACAACCAGCCTTAGAACTGACAATGAAGATATTGAAGTGGTGGATAGCTTTCTGCCTTTCAGGATCAACTATCAACAGTAGAGGAACCAGCAGTCAAGAAATATGCCACAAACTAGCATTTGGTAAGGTAGCAATGAAAAGATACTCAGATGCTATGAAACCTACAAAGATCAGGATCCTGCAATGGCTTTTCCTGTGATGCTTTATGGATGTAAAAGTTGGACTTTGAAGAAGCAGGATAGAATGAATACTGAAGCTTTAAGTATTAAGACTTCTGAGAATACCATGGATAGTCAGGAAAGCAAGCAAATGAATCATAGAACAAATCTACTCAGAGTTCTCATTCAAGGCACAAATGATCAGGTTCAAGCCAGCTTTTGGACACTTTATGTGAAAACCTATTTCTTTGGGTTTCTTTGAGAAGGCTATAATGCTGGGAAAAGTGGAAGGAAAAAGAAGAAAAGGATGACCAGCAGCAAGGTGGATGGATTCGATTACAACAATAAATGCACCATTGAGAGACTTAAAAGGCTAGGTTGATGACAGATCATTTGGAGAAAGTCAATGTATGTGGTTCCTAAGAATTGAAACCAACTTGATGGTACTTAATCCATCAATCAACCAAACCTCTCATCCAAGTCATTTATAAATATATTGAATTGTACTGGATCTAGAACTGAGTTCTGCAGTATGCTACTCGCTGCCAACTTGACACAGAAAGATTGACATACGTAATGATTTTTGGGTATAATTGTTTACCCAGCTCTGTATCCATCTAATGATTACATAGACCAGGCAACATTTAGCCATCTACTCTACTAGGCTGTCATGGGACAGTGATAGTTCTTGGTAGGCTATCTGGCTCAAACAGCACTATTTTCCAATGAATAAAAATAATTGGCAAAGGTAATTCAAAAGGAACAGTTAAAAGATCCCTATTGCCATACCTCCCCCAGTCACCAGGAGAAGTGATTGGTACCCTCTGTCAAATGTTAAGCCTGGCTTCTTTCCCATCCCCAAGCACTGGAACCAGCTAATCCAGAATCAGTTTCGGAATTTTAAAATATTAATTTTTATGTTAGATGAGATGACATGATACACTTGTGGCTGTGCCATAGATGCAGAAATATCCACAGTACTGGATGCAAGGCCTTTGTAGAAGGAAAAAAGTTCCCCTAAATAGTTCTGTCTTGCCACTGCTAGTTTCCATTCTGTGCCTTTACATCAAGACGTATTATAGTGCAAATTAAAATTAGTTCTTAGGAAGGTATTTAGCTCAATACTATGCATATTTCTATATAATTCACTCTCAGGTAAGAGTATCACGTTAGGATGACAGTGTTTGCAAATTAATATCCTAAATGAAATAACTATAGTAAATACACTTTTAGATTCTGCAATGAGCTACAAAGTTTTTTCATGTTTGATTTATGGATATTATTATAATAACTAAAGAACATAATTAGACCATAATTTCAACTGTTTATCTAGTCAATTTTTTGAGATGCTAACAAATGCTTCAGTTTTCTTAATGAATTGAGCAACCAGTTCTACTGTCTAGGAGATCTTTATAAAATTTATCCAAATTAAAATCAGTCCTCACTTGTCTATCCATCAGCTTTTGAGGATATCTTTTAAACTCTTGATTTATGCCATTTCTTACTTTTTCTCTGAGAGATATAAAGGAACCCATTTCTTCAGCTATTTTCAAACATAGGTATTAACATTTTAATTAAAACAAATACAATATGAAATAATATTTTATTCAAAACATTGCTCAAACACTGGTATTTGGCAGCCCTGCATGTGTGATCTTGTCAGATGATGCACCCCCTCTTATCAAAAAGATACAGTAAACATCTGATTATGAGTACTTATTTGAATGAAAATGACCCTGTGTGTATGTGTGTGTGTATACACACACACACACACACACACATGTACACACACAGAGACCTAGTCCTGGAGATTTTACCTCTCCAGCCACAAATGTGTGCATATGACTCATTCATCTATCTGTTGATATATATTCCAGAGGTCATATTGAAATCTACCTGGCAACGACTTATTGAAGCTGCTAAGATGAAGAATTCTTCCTGGTTCTGGCATCTACTTTCCCATCAATCCGCGAGATCCTCTACCATGTTAGATTCCCACATAGCCCCAGAAATATGGGAACTTCACTTTCAGAGACTATATGAAGATTCCTCTGCTGAGATGGAAATACAAATGAAAGATGGCCTAAACGAGTGGCCGCCTGTCTCAACAGCTGAAATCAAAATGTTAATTAGTCAACTTAGAAAAGGGAAGGCCCTGGGAGCGGATTTTATTCCAGTAGAAGCATTGAAAAATTTCATGGAATGGTGGGCTCCGATGCTAGCATCCCTCTTTACTTATATTGATAAGACGGGATGAATCCTGGAGGACTGGGGCTTGGCTATTATAGTCCCAATCTTTAAAAAAGGCAGGAGGGATTACTTCTGTTTGCAGCAACAACACTGGGTGAAAGAGGCCTTTGTGTTTGGTTGTAAGACAAGGGAACCTATGCTTGATAACCATGTACAGTAGTTCAGCAGCTCTTACTTCCAAGAAAGCAGGCTTAGAACTTCCATTCCTATTTAGTCATTGTGTATCCTCATTCTCAATCCTTACTCCTGCCATGGATAGAGGATGAGTGTCTGTAATGAAGAACTCTCTGTCCATGGATGCTCTCCACCAAGTGAAGATTTTCAGGTGTGGAGCCTCAAAAAGAGGAGGTCCAGCAAGCCTGGTTCTCTCTGCCCTTCCCTACCTCCCATGTGACAGTGGCTTCTTTGGTGTTCCTGACAGACTTTTTCTTCTCTTAGGCACTTGCTTTCACTAATTTACACCCCCTCCCCCTTCATACTCCCTTTTAACAACACCTTCCTCTAGTACTGTATTCTCAGCAAAATTAAGATGATCTCTCTCCATCCACCCAGCCAGCCCCATTTACAAGCAATTATGCAGGGAAATAACCTTGTCTTCCTTTCAGGTAAATACAGTACCTTTATATTTGATGACTGTTGGACTATTGTCAAGAGGAGAGAATTGCTCAACTCTTTTTTATGTCCCTTTCCACTGTTTTGGATGAATAAGCATACCAGACTCCTTAATCCAAGCCTTCAGCTTTCTTGTACATGACTTGACTATAAACTTGACTCATCTTTGTGTCTTTTCTGTAAATCTCTTCTAGTATGTTTATATTATACTGATCTTAATTGGGTCCCTACATTTAGAACATTCCTTGTCAATGTAAAGGCTTATTTTTTGTTCATGCTTTTTTTGAATAAAACACCAAACAAACCTCCCCAAAAATATTGTGTTGGGGGCGGGGAGAAGGAGAATTTAATATAGCTGATGGAATGCTATGATTTGAGAGGGTTTTTTTTTTTCCTTTCGTTATGGCTCTTTACAGAATAGCAGAGGATCGATAGGAAGGGGAGGAAGAGAATGGACCAAGATCAGAGAAGAAAGAAGAAAGATTGAGATGTTGTTGGATATTGTGGGATGTTCTGGATGGAAGGAGGATGGAAAGTGCTGGGGCTGGTTGTAGAAGAGAAGAATTAATTATCTCTGGTAGGAGAGGAGACAGGGAGGAAGAAATGGAACTAATGGTGGTCCATCATGGAGATTCAGCCACTGGGGACAATATGTCAATGTTGTTTAGGCAGTCATGGATATATGGTCAAGGAGGTTTCGCCCAGTATGTGGAACTTATGCTGTGAACAGTATCCTGTCAGAGGCCAGTGAGAGAGTAGAAGCCAGGAGTGGAAGTTTTCCAGAGTAGATCCTGGAACAGGGGCTGGAGCAGCAAGAGAAGCCCAGCAGTGACCTCTAAGATTGATCTGGTGCTGGCTGGAGGCCACAGAAGGCAAACAGCCCTCTTGTGCTTCAGGTTCTGTAATGTCTATGACTCCAAGGCCAGAGAGGAAGGGTGGTTGTAATGATTTGGAAAATCTTGACAATGACCAGTAGCACTTCCTAGAAGTAACTGGATGTGAGTACCTTTATTTCAAGGATCATAGAAACAAGCTGAGGCTACTGATTGTTCTCCTGCATGGCAGCAGCCCTTCTCAAACTCTTAGATGTCATCTCAGAACGGTGTCCCAATGGCTTTTGGTCCCAGAAGATTTCAATCTTCATGCCTTGGTGTAGGATTGCATAGACTCCATGGTGAACATGTACTTAAAATGGATGTGCCTAATAGATCCTGAGGTTTTCCAGATGGCACTTGAAGATTTCCAGAACAGCTTGACAAGCAGTTCCATCTTTGGTTTTGCTGATTTTTGGAATATAGGGTGCCACATAAGATTGTTCCTGTGAGATCTCTTCCTAGTCATCCTGGGCAGCTTCCTTGCTTTACCGAGGTGCTCTGAGAAATGAAGTGACTGAAAAGATGCTAGGAGCAATGATTTCATAAGATTAAAAGTGAATTAAACCACAAACTGGAATGCACCCATGTTTGGACCTATTCAATGGAAATACGAATGACAATGCAATTGTTCTTTTCTGTGCTTCTTTTGCTTGCAATTTTTCAACTTTTGGGGGAGGGATAGGCTGGACATGATGCCAGTAGACCAGCTGAAGACTTTTGCAGGTTTCCTCACAGACCTGGATGCTAAATTAGCAGAATCAAATGAGCTGAAAAGAGTAATGTCTTGCTTTGTGACCTGAGCTTGTGGAATCCAAGAAAGTGTATAGAGTCCTTTGATACTTGTGGCCTGGATCTGTGCCTCTCCTGACTTCTTTTAGCAGCTGGGATGGTTGTGTGTGTGGTTGGACTAGGGAAGTGGTTAATGCTTCTATAAGGAGGGCATGTTGCCACCTGCATTGAAAGAGGCATTGGCCCACCCTCTATTGAAGGGGCCAACTCTTGCTGGACAACTACTGCCCCATCTCCAACCTGCCCCAACCTTTTTTTTAGAAAAGGTTGTTGAGAAGGTGGTCAGAAATCAGCTACAGAGGATCCTAAAAGGAGAAGATTATCTGAATTTTTTTCAGTCATGATTTAGGCCAGACCATGAGGTGGAAACAAGATTAGTCACTGGGATAGATTACCTATATTGGGACCTGGATTAGCAGGAGTGCACTCTTTCTGGTCCTATTTGACCTCTTGGCAGCATTCACTACCACCAACAATGTTACCATTCTATGGTGGTGAAAGAGATTGTGAGAAAGCTGGGAAAGAAATAGAAGGTAGAGTAGACACAAACAATTAAGAGAGAGAAGAAGAGTCCATTGGGAGCTTAAAAAGCACTCAACCCACATGGCAGTAAACTTGGGAAGTACCATTTCAAATCATTCAATGAGACTCTGCACTTTCATGAACTCAGCATGCAAGAGGGTTGGAAATGTCATGCAATTTTTCAGACTCTGTATTTACCTCACGATTAGCCTTAAAGATACTTTATTGAAATCAGTGTAGTTCTTGCTTCTTTGATCTTGCCTGGCTGTGTGGGACTTGACAGGTGGTTCTAGTTCTATCTGAGTAGCGAGTTCCATGTTGTGTATAATTTTTTATTAAGGATTTTGATTACAATAGCAAAAACTAATGCAAATTAAACTTAAAGAAAAAAAGAATAGTAAGAAAAAATAAAAACTGCAAGAAAAAAGAAAAAGAAAGAGAAAAGAGAAAACAAAGAATATGATAAAGAAAAAGAAATATATAACGAAGTGACTTCCAACCTTCATTACAACAAGTATAGACAAATTTAGTAACTCTTCACCCCCTATCAGGTTACAAACAAGATATATCTTCATCCCATATCCCATCCCTTATCTAAAAGCAAATCCATAAAACATCAACTTTTCAATCCTGGTATCAGCAAAAAGTCCATTTTAACCTTGATCAAATAAACCAACTTTATATTCCTTCCTTTTACTTCTAACAGTCTTAATCTTGAGTTCATTCAAATATTGTCATAGGATTTGATTTCTCTTCAATTCTTCTTTATCCCACTACATACTTCTTCAAGGGTTTAACAAGCCTCTTTTGTAGGTCCAATAATAAAACATTTTCTAGGTCATTATCTTGGTTTATCATTTGTATTTCCCCTTTAATATGTAAAATGTCAGTCAGTTTCTTTTGTATCAAGTAAAGTGCCCTTTTCCAAACAATTCTCTTGGCCTGCCATTTGTAGTTACACTTTCAGTACTTCCTCTGTCTTGTCAGACAAAATTTGCTCCACATCTGCCATTCTCTCATTGACATCCTTTGGACAAAATCTATTCATAGAAACAGACATAATTACCGACATTGGTGATATTGTAGCTACTAATTTTTGGTTCCATTCTTCGAAGATCTCCTTTAATATTTCCAATGTTATGATGTTTTGTGTCATTTTGTAAGTCCCAATTAACCAACACCAAAAGCTGGCTTGAATTTTTTTCCCCTTCTACTTAGAATCTTTAGTCCCCTCTAGTGTCCAATTTATAAAATCATAAAGTTGCTTATCTTTGTTATGAACCAAGATAGTCAAATAACTCTGGTTCCTACAAGAAGCTATTTATTTTTTATAGTTAATTCCAAAATGTTATAATAAAAGTCAATATTCCAAACCCTTACTCCATTTGTAACTTTCTTAGATCAAAATCTTATTTAGTATTTTGCTGTTTATTTCAAATTCTTTAAGTTCTTAAGTTTGTAATTAATTTTTCTTTTGTTGAAAGTTGAAGCTAAACTCACCTGGTGACTTTTCAAGCTTGTCATTCCAAAGGTCTCTAATAGTTTTAAGATGGTTAATAGGTAATTTTTGAAAGTGGTTAGAAAGTGAGGTTTGTGAACTTAGTGTCCTTTAAAAGGCCCCACTGCAGTTGCGAGCAAGATGGCTAATCCATTCATCTCCCAGTGCTCAAACCTGTGGAAGACTGCTGTCCTGCAGAGTTCTCACAAGGAGCAGCCATCTGGGGTACATATGGGTGATCTCTCATCCTCTCCTTATCCAGAGAGGTTCTGAAGAACTGGTCTACTCACTTTTGTGGAGACATCTTCAGTTCACTATGCCTCCCCTGGAAGTCCAGTAGCAAGTTCCAGTCATGAGGGATTTCCAGTCAGTAGTCATGGAGGAGGAAGAATTGAGCCCATGGAGTGCCACAGTACTTTCCCCTATGTTAGTTAACATCTATATGAGGCTACTAGGGGAAATAATATTTTTGGTCAGAGAGGAGTATCATCAGGACTCTGATGATGCTCAATTATGCACTGCCACCCCAGGCTGGGCCAGAGTAGCTGTGGAAGACTTGAACTGAAGGCTGTAAAGGACTGTAGGGGAAGAAACAAGATCAGGCTTAACCCTAGCAAGGTGGAGGTGTTAGTTATCCATAAACAACTTGGCCTTCACTAGATGAAGTCACCCTCTCTCAGAAGGGGCAGGTCTGTAACTCATAGCTTCTGCTCAAGCATCAGGTGGAAGCCATGGTCAGGAGTGGCTTTGTTTTACTTAGGCTAGTGTGCAGTTAGAATACCTACCTAAACCACAAAACCTTGAGTACAATGACTCATAGCAGAATCATCATATATCACATTCCTAAGGCAATTCAATAGGCAGGGACACAGTCTCACAAGAAACGCATTAGTTTTCTTTGTGGCTGAAGCCTGGGCCAGTCTGCAGGGTTTGAACTCCCAATGGTTTTTCTTTCTACAAAAGCAACCTAAAGGATGGAATTGGGGACACAGATGGCACAGCTAAAGGATAAAGTTGTCTGAGGGTTGCACTTCAGATAATACTGTTCATTTTATAATTGTTTCATGCTTACTGAAATGGACTTCTTAAGTTTTGAAGAAACAAAGAGAAATCTCTAGCAAAACCCCAAGTAGACTCCAATAGCAGATTCCAGTGTTTAAAATACTATAGCTTTTGTTGTGATTGTGGATGGGAAACCAGAAATTATTCCTGTCATCTAAGCATTGTCCTATTGAGTTCATGTGCTGAGGAATCTGTAAAATGAATCAGCAGAACTAAATTGGAGTGGACAATTTTACAAAACACTTTATCCACCATTTACTGGCAAGTGTTTTGACTGAACTACTGTTCCTTCTTAGCTCAGGGAGATTTAATTCCCTCTATCTGATGTTAGCAACAGAGAGAAGACCAGAAACACAAAATACGGGTGCTCAGAGTTAATAGTGGCTGTAGGTCGTGAGAAGATTTAAGGAGATGATTAAGTTAAGAAGAACATTCAGTACAATGTGCAGCCTGGTATTCTAGCATAGCTTTTTCATATAACTGCTGGCACACCTAAAAATTATTTGGAAGAAGTAATTTGGACTTCATGCAAGGTGAGCTCCTCTCTGCCATTCGATAAAGCAGCCTGACTTTTTTCAGGCTTCTGTGTGAACCTGGAAAAAAAAAAAGTGCTCTGTTTTAAAAGTTGAAGACTTTCTTAAAGCAGCAGCATTTTTTTTCTAGCCTCACATAGAAACCTGAAAAATATTAGGCTGCTTTAATGAATAGCATAGGCACTGCAGTTGTGAGTCTGAAGCACTTCTTCCAAATAATGTTTGAAGCAATGCCTGTCCTTTACATACTAGTTCCACCATTATTCCGGTTTCATTTCTGGCCTCATTTCAGACCTGTAATAGTTTTAAACCAAGAATTATAGATAATGGGAAACAAATGTGTATGTGTTCTCTTTGGGCAACAAATAGGCATAAGCCTTTATCAAACCCTCTTAAAAACTATTGTCTGACTCTTGCCCTTGAGAAGGCTGCCTTGTTCAGTGTCTAAGAAGATAAATACCACAGAGACTATTATCTGTAAGTTCTTTGAGGATGACTGGTATAATGCCCAGTAGAACAAGGCTCCAGGGTTCAACCACAGAAGTTCTGCTATATAACTTTGGGCTAAAAGCCAGACTGATTAAATATAAAATTATTCCCTTTAGACCAGTGTTTCTCAACCGTGGCAACTTGAAGATGTGCAAGGCTGGCTGGGGAATTCTGGGAGTTGAAGTCTACACATCTACAAGCTGCCAAGGTTGAGAAACACTGCTTTAGATAGTCAGCCACAGTGAAGAATAAGGTTCCCAAACAACAAGCAGAAAGCTTTATCTTACGCTGTCCCATGAAATTGGAATGGCCTGAGAAAGGCCATTCCAAACAATCTTAACTACTAGAAAGGGTCTTTTCTCCATTAATTCTCCAAACACATATTTCTGTAACCATTTGCTCCTAGGTTAAATAGAAAATAAACTTATTCTTGCTCCCTGCTATGTTCTTCATGGTATTAAAAAAGTCTATCACTTTAATATGGACAGCTTAGCTAATAAAAATGATAAGTGCTGTTAACAATTATGCAGCCACAAAGACAGTTCAAACTAGCAGCATTTCCTTGCAAGGAATCTTCTTCCATCAGAAAACTGAGAAAAGAGAGTGGCAAGGTGGGGGAGGGGGGACCCTTTGAAAATGGAATGCAGGGGCAATCAACCAGCAATTTGGAATGAAATGTCTAAGATGGGGAGGTGTCCAAGACCAACACAATTTATGGAAACTTGTTTCCCATCTTCAGCATGGAGAAAATTGTAGTAATATCAGGAAAACTGCACATTACAGAAATTAAACATATGATCTGATTGTGGACAGAATAATCTCAAGTGCTTTTAGAGGAGATTACATTCTCTGCATGAACTCAAGGATTGTCAAATGTTAAAAGATGGTAATACAAATGGCTGTTTAGCTCAATTGCTGTGTTCAAAATAGAAATAAAAAGGAAGGGGATAAATCTAGCAAGAGACATTGTGTCTTGGTAAAAGAGTAGTAGAAGAGAGATTGCATATGCAAGCCCCTGCCCCAATGTCACAATCCTAAGAAGGACTCTTTACTCATGTTCATCTGAATGCAAGCAAGCCCTTTGCATTAAGGTGGGCCTCTCAGCTGTAGAGAATGGAACTAATGTTCAGACTAACTTAAGGATGATCTCACTTCAGATCTTCTTTGTCAACCCAGAAAGTCTGAGGACTGAGTAGGTGAGGTGGAGACATCAGAAATGGGGCTCAGATGTGTCCTCTCTTTCTTGCATTCCTAGTTTTCATATGTATTTATTCAAATAATTTATGATCACCCATCTTACAATGGTGACTCTGAGTGGCATACAAAGATTAAAAACCCAACAGTTAAAAACAATAGTCCATGATGCCCAAGGAAATTGATACATCCCAATCCTAAAATCACATCAGCAACAGAGCTTGCCTAACTCTTGACCTGAATGTTTGGGAAAACTGCCAGATCTTCAGAGCCTTACGAAAGACTAAAAGACTCAGGGCCATCCAGATCTTTGGGAGGATGTTGTTCCACAAGGCAGGCACTGCCACAGAGAATAAACAGTGGGAGAAAAGTGGTCCCACAAGTAACCTATGTAGGATGTATGCCTGCGCAGAGCTAATGCCATTGGAGTCTCTGTTATTCCTTAACAGCTTCTTTTCCATTGGAAGGAAAATTAGATTGAAGGGAAGAGTTTTGAACAGTCAAGGTGAAAGAGGGAAGGGTTGTATAGCCCTTCCTTTTTCCATTTTGTTATTCAGGCTTGCAGGTTACTGTGTCTGATTCTAATGAAAAACAGATCAGAAAACTATTCATGTGGGACACATATATCATTTGCATCAGAAAATTTAATGTCAATGGATAGAAAGCAAAACTGGCATACATGATGTCATCTCATGTGTCTTTGTATCATGACTGTGTTATGCATGGCATGAACTTCTTACTTACTGGGGTGTGGTCACATTAGGTCAGCTTCCAAGGTATTCTTTGGATTACCTTTTTTTAAAAAAAAGATTAGATTATTTAGATTTAGATACTGCCTTGCATGTAGTGGGACTTTGGTTGAACTCATGCCATACTGGCTAAAATGTGCCAGAACTGATTAATATTTTGTCCTTACAATTAGCAGAGAGATGCTAATATTGCAGGGTGTGACTACTCCACTCTTTATCTTACTAAAAAGTGTAAAGCCTTGGTTGACTAAAGCCACAGTGGGCTACAGAGGTAAGTTGACAACCAAGGTATATGGAAGGTTGTGATTTGAAATGTAAATGAAGTATATGGTAAAGACATTAATAAATGAATTAAAGGAAAGACAGGAAAATCATATATATCTAAGAATCTAGGAGAATGGGTGATGTAATTGTCCTGAATAGTTCTGATCATGTGGAGTGGAGCTGATGAATATATGCAAAAAAGTGAAGATGTAGCTTTAATTATGAAGGTAAGGGCTAACATCTATCTCAGAAGATATGACTAGGTGATCATTTTGGGTGCATAAGGAAATAGGACTTCATAAGTTAGTGATAATGGAATGTTATAATGAGTGATGATAATAAAAGAACCAGGGGTGGCTTTTGAGACAAATTGTGCAACTTTCTGAATGAATGTGATCTTAGATAAAAAGAGTAAAACATTTACTCTGTTAAGTAAATGGATGGGTGAGAACAAGATAAGAGAGTACAGAAACAGTGGTTGGGCCATTTGGAGATCTGAGAGTGAATGAAAATAGCGATTGGTGAGCAACTGTTTAGGGCTAGGAAAAACAGGAAAATGGGGTAAGGAGGTGTCCCTGCTCCTGGGAAGTAACCAATCAACATGCAGGGATTAGCCTAGAAGAAAGTAAAGCACAACAGACAAACCAACCAGCAGTGCCTGAACAACAGAAGCAGGAAAGCAGGCTGATAGTGAATTCAGGGCAACGCTATCCATTCCTGCCCTCAAAAACATGTTGCTGGTCCCTACTGGTGATGGGCAACCTGGCAGGACAGATAAGCCCTAAATTGCTCAGAATAAAGCAGATCAGATCTAGAAACTGGTTAACTGTACATGCATATCTACCTATTATGCTATTAGGTTTTGAGGTAAGCAAGCAGAACAGGAGCATGTAATGGTAAGCAAAATAAATTAAAAGTAGGCGATAAAAGAAAAACCTAATTAAATCTAGTTTACACCAACATCATTCATTGCACTTCTCCTTACATTTCTATCCCTGCAACCTACCTTCCATCTGTACACTGATTTATATACTATCTTTTGTTTTTTAAACTTCTCACCTTTTTTTTCCCCATAATCACATGAATTTCATCCCGTCACAACTTTCTCAGTCTTCCCCTTCCTCAGAACACATTCACTCTTCCCTTATACATTTGTTTTATTCTCATTCATTTCACTTGATACACTTCTGTAGTTCTGGTCACTCATTCTTGTGATCAGTCACATTAATTCACCGCCACTCATTCCTGACACTATCTCTTCTTGTTTTACCACACACACTTCTTAAGTGCCCCGTCCCCAATGAATTCAATTTACTTTTATGTTTCTCCTGACATACCTAGCTCTCACTTCCATATAACAAAGTAGACAGAAACGGGGTTTTATAGACAGCCATTTTTACTTCTTTCAACAAACATTAATTCCTCACAACAGACCACCCGCCACCCGCTTTCTTTCTACTAGCATTTCTGCATAAAATTTCCATGAATTTTCCCATCTTTAGTAAAGATTTTACCAAAGCACACAAATTTGTCTACTTGCTTTAATTTTTTGCCATGTATGTATAACTTGCAATTGTTCACTGCATTTCCTCACTTCAAATACTTTGGTCTTTGATATATTAATTTTTATATCCATACTCTAGATTGCATCACATAATCTACTAACATTCGCTGCAAATCATTCAGATGCTTAGCCAACAACAGGATGCCTTCTGCATGTAAAAGTATAGACACATTTATGCCCTTTTCTCATGTCACTACTATCATTCCTTATACATTTGTGCATACATATCTTACTCCCTGCCTAATGCTGAACAATTCACTAAGCGTTCCATTTATTTTCACAAATGCTTTTCTATTATCAATTACTGCTCTTCTCACATTTAGTAATCATCTTCAATGCTGTATTCATGCAAAACACTGCAAAATTCAAGCCTCTTCATTTTATTATATACTTTCTCTATATCAAAAAAGGTGCAATAACTTTTCTTTTTCATATTCATACATATTTCTGTGATCTGTTGAAGAATGAAATTTTTCCTGCATACCAACTGTGCGTTACCCATATCCAGTAGCCAGGAAAAAGCTGCATTGCACTTTGCAGGGGTGTCTGCAGGGTATGGTCAAGAAGGAGGCCACAACAGCATGATCTGATCCTATCCTTTTCTATCTGCAACACATGTTTACATGCATCACTCTGTCATGGCTGCCATCTTGACATTTTTGACCATACCCTGCAGATTTCCATGGTGCTCCCCAACTTTTACTCATTGTCTCCTCTCATGTTTCAATCTTAATTCTGCCAATCACCTTCCTAGCTATTTGACAAACTAATCCCACTGAGTGTTTGCATTCATTCATGTTACTTTTTCCTTTGTAATGGTTCTTCCAATTCTCAGATGCAGTCTTTATACCCACCTTAAATAAATCACACAACCAGTCTTTAAGCAAGCCACATCCATATTTTAACAACTCTTCTACAGTTATCTCTTCTAAACCTGTAACATATCATATTCACATTCTCACAGCATTTATAACATCCTGTTCATCCTGTTTTTCTTGGATGCCAACATTTACAGTGTTTATTTCAATTCCACTCTTCAACATTTCATCATCATTCATTACCATACATATCCCTAAAATATTCCTTCCATCCTTCCCTTATTTCAATTTCATCACTTTTATTCTTAATTCCACTCACCCTGCCACAGCCTCCTTGAAGTTTTTTCAGCTACTGTTATGCATTTTCCTGGCTTCTTTGATTTTAATTGTTCCTTGCTATCTTTGACTGCATTCTTCTTTTCCTCTGCAATTGTTCTTCTTTCACTCTAGTTTCTTTCATGTCTTTCCTTTTCTTGGATATTTTCCCTAAG
Organism: Liasis olivaceus; assembly: GCA_030867105.1. Lineage (NCBI taxonomy): Eukaryota > Metazoa > Chordata > Lepidosauria > Squamata > Pythonidae > Liasis > Liasis olivaceus. The sequence goes on from CM061349.1 coordinate 71,558,897, forward strand.
ATGCATTCCTGACACTACCAACCAGTGGTTTTCCTGCATTCAAGCCTATCAATATCCTTGTATCCTCCACTAACATCATAACCATCATAAAACACATCAGTCATACATTTTAATTCATTCTTTTTCTATTCTATATATTAATAGACTTTTCCTTAACCCATGTAGTTGAAAGAGACTTTTTTCTAAGCAAAAGGGCTGAAAACGATGAAATGGTGCATTGGACATTAAAAAAAAATGAAAAAGAAAAAGAAAGCCAAAAACATTTCAGTGGGTTTCAAACAAGGGATGTTTGCTTTATTTACTTATTTACTGGATTAATAGGGCATCCCAACTCAAACACTGTGGCATATAACAGAAAAACACACAATAAACCAGAAGAGCTACATACCATTGAAATATACACAATATATAAATATAAAATATCAAATGGCAACCAAACAGAATTAAAACTACCACAATGGACCCAAATGCCTGGGGAAATATTCTGCATGTAAGGTGAGTGTTATAATCATTCTGCAACAGAATCTGCAGCAAACATTATTCAGGAAAAGCAGGGAAAAGGCAAAAAGGCTAATTTTTGGTCGTGTCTGCGTATTTGTGCATTTTTATATGTATATATTACACTTACATATTACAACATAATGTGTGTATGTGTGTGTTTGTGTATATATGTCCAATAAGACCCACCCACAGGAAGACAAGTGATTGCCAAGCAACAAAGTGAGAGGACCCAGCAGCAGGGGGGCTTGTTCAGCAGGAGGACACGGTAGCCTGCTGCTGGAATGAATACCTTGTAAGCTGCTGCCAAACTATCCCAGTCTGGACAGGATTTCCTTAAACTGGGTTAGAGTCAAGCTGACAGGACCACAGGACAGGAGCATCTTAAGGATGCTCTGAGGACATGCCCTTCATGAGCCAATTAATCTGGAGTTAGTCAGAAGCCACTGTCCCTGCAAAAACCTAAGGCCTCCACTGGATCTTTCCCAGAATGTTGATTACAGCAATGAGTGCAAACCTCTCAAGAGATCAAAAATGCAATGGCCTCCCGCTGCTGGGGAGCAGCCCAGGAATGTGGTTTTAATGGAACTTAGAATTATCATGTAGAATGTAAGGGTTGGGAGGGACTATAGGTACTGTCTGTAATATTTGCTATAGTGCCTGCTCAGTGCATGGATCTACTCCTACAGCTCCCTTGACATTATCCTCACATAGAAACAAATCTGACTTTATAGATTCTGTGGAGAAGTGCCTGAGCTGATGCCAACTGTATAGTCTCAAATTGATTGTGAAGAGCACAGTTAATTTTTTCCTGGTGCAATGCCAAAGGAGGTGACCCAGGAGAAAGAGAAACAGTGAAAAGAGATGTGTTGAGTTAACTGCAGAACTAGAGGAGAAGGCAGCACATGAGGATTAATTGCTAATGCTACAGATAAAAGTTAAGATGCAGACGAGTCACTGATACAGATGATACCTTGGCTTTGAAGGACAGGGGAAGTAAGAGACGTTTGAACCATCAGTACACAAACACCCTCTTCCATTTGTGCAAGACAGCTGTAAACACAGCAGGCCCCTGGCCCATCTCCAGTCATGATATTTCCGCCATCTGCAAATGATGCCCATGTGACAAAGCTGAATTGTTTGCAGAAAAACTTCTCAGGAATGGCTTGCCCGATATGACTTGAGGGCATGGTAAAGAGGGCAGGGAGGCACAATCCTTTTGACATATAACATTAATATTCCTTTTCTTCCTTCTCTCCCTCACTGTTTCCGCAACTCATTTACAGTTTTGTCCAGTGTTATTTGAAATCCTAGTAATATTTATCTTATCTGCGATGCTCATACTTTTTGTCAGGCATCTAGGCCTGATCTCTGTTTGCCTTAATGGACTTTGCCACATTTGAAATCAGATCCCATTAGCTAATTTTGCCTGAAGCCGTCAGCACTTCAGTACTTCATGGAAACTTTTCCACAAAGCCATGACATCTGTAGAGCTTTTAATCTGATTTGACTGTTCAGTTTTAGTTGTGGAAACAAGTAGCAGAGGAGCACTTGAGAAGGAAGGCTGTGGAGTCAAAGATAGCTAAAAGGAAGCTAAGAGAGGTGGAAAATTACTTGATTCCCATGGGGTTCTCTAATGCCACTATCCACTATAGGGATGCTGGACCCATTATATTGGTCTGTCCCTGGTGACAAATGGACCTGGATGGGTTCCAGAGGGAGCTGGGGGTTGTTCCTGCTGGTCTGCTGCACGGTCTGATCACCACTTGGAATAAGGGGGGCGACTGAGGCCTTGGATCAGATTGTGCCCATGTAACCTCTCTCCTCTTGGGAAGCCTGGCAGTCCCCATGATTTACAGAAGATCTGAGGGAGATGAAGTGAGAGACGAGAGGTCTGCAGTGTAGCTTGTGCTCAACAAAGGACAAACTCAACTGAACACAAGTCAGAGCTGCTATTAAGGCCTACCTAGTGGCAGTAAGGGCAGTGAAGCATCATTACTCCTTGGCTCTTATTGCATCTGCAGATAGCCACCTCATGGCCCTGTTTCAGGTGACATGAGCCTCCCGGGTAAGGGGGATTTAGAGAACCTTTTGCAGGGGCAAGTAGAGGAATTTGCTCAGCATCTGTTGGACAAAATCACTCAGATTTGTTTGCAGTTGGACACTGGCTTTGCTGCAGATCTGGTGGAGATACCTAGGGATGAATCTTGCCCTGTTATCTGGAAATGGTTTGAACCTGTTGGACCTGAGGAAGTGGATAGTGTCCTTAGGCTGTGAGCTTAGCCACCTGCTCTTTATATCCATGCCCCTCCTGGCTGGTTAAATTAGCCTGGGGGGTGTCATGTGGGTGGGTTCTAGAGATGATTAATGCTTCCTTGAGTGAGGGGTTTGTTCTTTTGCCTCTTAAGGAGGCTTTGGTTCACCCCTTCCTCAAAGAAGTCATTGCTGGACTCCACTATAATGGACAATGTTCATCCAATATCTAAACTCCCCTTTTTGGGGAAGGTGATTGAGAAGGTGCTTTCGCAGCAGCTTCAGAGGACCTTGGATGAAGCAGATTACCTGGATCCCATTCAGTCGGGATTCAGGCCTGGGTATGGGACTGAAACAGCATTGGTCATGCTTTTGGATGATCTCTGGCAAGGGCGGAATGTGGACTGTTCGTCCATCTTTGCCCTACTCGACCTCTCTGTGGCTTTCAATACCATCAACTGTGGTATCCTTCTGGATCAGCTCAGAGGATTGGAAGTGGGCAGCATGGTGTTGTGCTGGTTCACCTCTTTCTCAAGGGCTGATTCCAGTTGGTGGTACTTGGGGAGGAGAGATCCTGCCCTTGGCCCCTACTGTGTGGGGTGCTGCAGAGTTTGGTACTCTCCTTCTCCTATTTAATATCTACATGAGGCCACTGGGTGAGTTCATCCATCACAATGGAGTGAGGTATCATCAGTATACTGATGATACCCAGTTATACATCTCTGCCCCTGGTGAATTAAGTGATGCTGTGAATGTCTTATCCCAGTGCCTGGAGGCTGTGAGGGTCTGGATGGGGAACAACAGGCTTCAGCTGAACCCTGGCAAGACTGAGTGGCTTTGGGTTTTGGGGCCTTTTGGTTCTAGGAGTATGCCATCCTTGGTTCTGGATGGGGTGGCATTACCCCAGACAGACCCGGTGCGCAATCTGGGGGTCCTCCTGGACCCACGACTCCTGCTCAGAAAGCAGGTGGCAGTTATGGCTAGGAGGGCCTTTGAACAGCTTTGGGTTGTGCACCAGTTGCACCTGTTTCTGGATCGGGGCCTCTGCTCACTGTCATTCATGCCCTAGTCAACTCTTGTTTGAACTTCTGTAATGCACTCTATATGGGACTGCCCTTGAAGAGTATCCAGAAGCTTCAGCTGGTGCAAAATGCAGTGGTGTGGGCAGTTATGTGTGCCCCTAGAAGTGCCCCTACTCTGTGAGCTGCATTGGTTGCCAGTTTGCTTCCAGGTCCAATTCAAGGTGCTGGTTTTGACCTTTAAAGTCCTTCATGGCATGGGGCTGGTTTATTTGAGGGACTGCCTCTCCCAGATTACATCTGCTCATCCCATCAAGTCTGGAGAGAAGGCATACTGCAGGTCCTGCCTGTTAGGGAATTACATTTGGTGGGTCCTAGGAGGCAGGCCTTCTCTGCCATGGTGCCCGCCTTGTGGAACCTCTTAACGTTCTGCAAGTCCTTCAAGACCTGGCTATGAGTTCAGGCCTGGGGGTCCCGAGGGACCAGGGAGATTTTGCAATGGCAACCTTACTACGGTTAACATCATCCTCTCCTGTTTTGTGTGTTTTTAAATAGTTTTTATAGTTTTAATTGTTGTTTTATATGTATTTATTGGTTCTTTTTAACTGAGCGTTGTACACTTCCTGGAGTCACTCTCTTGTGAGATGGGCGGCTATACAAATATGATCAATCAAGAAATAATAAATAAAAGTAGGAGAAAACACACTTTCAATGCCAGCGTTTTTAAAATATGAGAAAATAATGGTGCTGTCTTATTAGTACATTTATCTCATTGATGTAAAGAAAAAAATGCTGACATTTTCATTATTTAGAATCTCCTTTCTAAAGGGCACTACTTCTGGCATGCTTCCATCTGATAAAAAAAAAATATTGCAACGTATAGTCGCTACAGCTGGGTGGTGCTTCAGATTTTATCTCTAAAAAGGGCTTTGAAATACAAATGTAGCACCATTCACAGTGCCTTAAAACAGCCACATCTTTTCCTGGGGTGTGTGGCTGCCTTATGATGTTGTAGATAGAAGCTATGTTTGTGGTCCTGCCTGCTCTGAAGTACTTTTTGGGAGATAAAAACCGAAGCTCTACACAACCTGACAGCACAACACAACTGCAATGGTACTTCTTAGCTTTCCTGTATGGGCGTGTTATCAAAAAGACTACATAAAGACAGTAGATGTTCAATCATATCTTGAAGCTTAGCATCTTGGCTTTTTTTTGCAGGATGTAACTTGAAGTCTTTATTACTCCATATTGCTTTTGAAACTTGCTGGTCTACAGAGCTGGAAAAATAAAGATAGACAGATCCCATTATAAATTGTATATCATTATCATTGATGCCTTCTGCTTCTAAGAAAGTTGTCCCCAACTTGAGCAGTATGTTATGTTCTGCCTTATACTCCACTGTTGGTTGGCAAAGCAGATTACGACTGCAGATACTTGGGGAAAGAGGTAACATCATAAAGTACAAAGATACATACCTATTTCATGATTCCCTTTTGGAATAAGCAACATTATGCAGAGTGAAGAGAAGGAATAAAAGGTAGTAGGCCAAACAAATTAAAGATGTGAGATAAGAAAAAGGAAAGAAAATTAGTTTATACCAATACCTATACCTCTCTATGCCTTTCTGTCCTGGCAAACCATCTTTGTTTCAACCACAATGTACTTTATACATTGCCTCTTTTCTTAAAAAAATATCATCTCCTCCTTATTCAGGAGCTCATCACCTCCATCCAGTCACAACTTTCTCAGTTCGGTATTCCCCTTCCTCTGGACACCTTCACTCCTTCACATATTTGTGTTACAATCTGATCCTCATTCATTTTCTCTATCTGGCCAAACATCTGATAAGTTTCTGTTATACAGCTCACTTCCTTTTTATTCAGTCCACATTCATTCAGCACCCATTTTTTCTTGATCCAACCTCTTCTTGTTTTACATATTTTTGAAATGCCCATTTTCACCTGCTTTTACATTTCTCCTGGTATATTTATTTCTCACTTCTATATAACACAAACACATGTAAGCACACTTATTATTTGACCGATACTTATCGCTCATAATAGACCACATACTACCCAATATCTTTCTATCTGCATTTGTACATTTCAAAATGTTCTGTTCATTTCCCCTTCTTTCATAAATATTCTAAGGTACACAAATCCATCCACTTGCTTTTTTTTTGGCATTTATGTATAAGTTGCAATGATTCATTCTATTTTCTGTGTCCAGTGCGATCATTTTGGTCTCTAATACATTAATTTCGAGATCCATAATCCTTGTTGCATCATAAACTCTATGTAATATCCACTGCATATCATTTAGATTCTCAACCAACAACTGGACATCATCTGCATAGAAAGGATACATACATTCACATCCCCAGCCAATGCACCTCTAATGTCTCCACAAGCATTACTTAAATGTACAGTATTCATCAATATATTAAACAACCAAGAGACATCACACTTCCTTGTCTTATTCTGTGCTCAGAGATGACCATCTGCTATGCATACAATTTATTTTAGAAATGTACAATTCTACAATAGCTGAGAGTAACTTCAGATCTCCATTATTATATACTCTCAAATGCATTCAGTAATGCTGGCCCTCTCCACGTTTATTCTTGCAAATACCAAGCACCAGTGTGGAGAACAGCTTACTTGTATCTAATTTTCCCCCCCGACCTACATTAGTCCTCTCTTCTTAATTAATGACTTTCCCTCTGTATCAACAATAACTAATAGCTATCTGACAGAAAATTGCTGAACCAACAATCTGGTCTCTTGGGCAGCCAGATTTGATATACAGATGTACTTCTTGCTCTGGGTACTCATGAACATGAAACCTTGCCAATTATTATCTTGTTGATTTGATTGACAATGAAATATGTACTACCTATTTCTAAATAATGCACAATGAATTGTTCAACTGTCCCAGAGAGATTATGAATTACTTTCTCAAATTCTAAGGAAACATATTTGAGAGAAGCAGAAGTTTATGAACTTTGCCTTAGATGTTTTTTCTTGTCCAATATAACTATATATGGAAGTGTGATGACATGCAAACTGGAGAGCATGTACATATATTCTGATTTTTTCCAACTTCAAACTGAATTTGGTTTTCCCAATTCACAACATTGGAGGTATCTTCAACTTAAGCACATTCTAATAGATCAATATGGATCAGATGCTCAAAGGCAACTGAGTTACTTTCTTATTTGATGGTGTTCTGTTTCAAGGTAGCAGACAGATAACAGCAGACACAATTGCCAAAGACCAGAAGCAGATAACAGCAGACAGGTTGTAAATCAAAGACTTAGCAAAGCGCATTTGCCTAAAGTACTGTTTGCAGTCCAAATAGCAAAAAAAAAAAATTGTCAAAAGTGACAAAGCCAAATTGGGTAGTCAGTCAGTTCAAAAGTCAGGAATTCAAGAACAGGATACACAGGATCACAAGACACAAGCTAGGTTTCCAAACAGTTGTTTCCAACAGAGAATGAAGGCAAAGCAAGCTACATAAATTTCTCTGCCGGCAGCTGGCTGCAATTATCCAGGCCTCACCCTTTGCCTTGTGAGGAGTCTCATTGATTGATGCTGCTCTGCTGGCCCCTGTGTGTCTCTGGATCTGGGGCTTGGAGGTCGTGCCTCATCATCTGACTGCTCCAGCTGATCAGGAGATACCTGTGGCTGATCAGCCTCAGATGATTCCTGAGGCTGACATTCCACATGCTCAGCTGGAACAACATCATCAGAGTCAGACTGTGAATCATGGCTCATGACAGATGGAATCCATGACAGACTTAAAATCTATAACATATATCTGTCAAAAGCTCAAGACTATTTTTAAAGTGGAAATTTCTGGGATATTTCTAACATGGACTAAGAACTGGAATTTCCAATAAAATCTCGTCAATGGATTCATGTCCTTAAAAATGTTAAAATGGTATCTACAGATCTGAGATTAAGGTTGTTCCATTAAAAAAAAAAAGTATTTAAGTTGTATTGGATTCCCCAAAGAATGTATTTGAAAGGATGGGGATCAGATTTTCTATCCTGGAGGTGTAAAAAAATTTAGGGTTCAGTAATTGATATAGTTATGTGATAATTTGGTATCTTTTTGGAATAGTATATTAATGTATACAAGCAGATTTATGGGAAAATCTTTAAAACTTAAAGATGTTAATGTAATGTTGAATTATATACCAAAGCTTTGGAATTTGACTGTTTATCAGGAATTATGGTTGTATCAAGCATGGAGGGTGGCTTAAAAGAATTATACTGAGAAATTGGAAAAGTGATATTATTCCAGATCTCAAGGAATGGTATTCAGAAATACGTGATTTATCTGTTTTGGAAAAGGCAATATTTTCTTCTAATCAAAGAATGCAACAGAATGTGTTCCTATGGCAGAGATTTTGTGATATCTTATAATACATAATATTGTGTATGTATAAAATAAATAGATAAAATAAAAGAGAGCATGTCCCTATATTCTGAATAATTTTTCTTCCTCTAAAGATACCTCTTGCATTTACTGTCTGGTTGTGACTAGAACAGCAACAGCAAGAGATAGTTACTTGCTTTACAAATTCATTTATTTGAATTACCACAAAACATCCGAGAACATTCCGTTTATCAGGATCAGGGGGAAAATAGAGAGGAAGAGAGTTTATAAGCAGAGAACAGAAGTTGAATATAATCAGATGATCCTGTGTGGCTGCAACAACTATAATTTTAAAAATGTTTACTGAGTCATTTGGACAAGGGGGACGCCGCATGACCTTCAGAGGCACTGCAACTTCTAAGAGCTGGCCCTAAACTACAAGGTTTAATCATGACTGAAATGCTATTACATGCTTGGATTATGGACAAAAAGTGTCAAATGGGAATAACTTTTCAGGGGAGGCAAAAAGCCGAGCAGATAACTTTGTTACTCTTTTGAGATAAATATTGCATGCTTTAAAAGTCACATTTTCTAAAATGCTCAAGCAGATGGTTATGATCAACCTCTAAAGCTCTGATCGACAAATGCTTTAAAAGCACAGCCACTGTGAATAAGCAGCAGAAAGGCAAAGGCAATTTCTCACACTTCATTAAGGTGGGTGGCCATAGCCTCCATTCCCTCTGTCAAGCCCCTTTATTCTAGGAGAGACAACTGAAGGCTGGTAAAACTGTATTCTTGGGGGACCTTATTTTAGTCCATGGCCATCAGTTGCAAATCTCTAATCTAATTATAATGCCAGGTTACAAATGAAAGGAGATTCAAAGGTGCATCTATTGCCAGTGCAAAGCTCAGTGGGCCCTATTCTCTGAGTGTTCACCCTGTTTGAAGGATTTCATGGAGCTGCTCCCCAAACACCTTCAGTTAATGGGAAACCTTCCTCATCGATACAACACTCCTTATGACGATGCGGTAATCACCATTCACCACAGTAGCTAGAAAAATTTAAGGTCTTGTGGTTTTTTTTAAAAAATTGCGTTTAATGATGACTTTAAAGAAATCTACTTCCCAAAGCCGTGTCTGCATTTATACACAAGCAAGGAGGAAAACAACAGCCCCCGCCCCCACCACAAGCCATGTTAATTTCAAGCTCCATTAGAAAGGCACACTTTGGCAAGGAGAAAAATCAATGTCCAGTGTGGAAAGGAAAAACACTGGTGAGAACTGCATTTCTGTTCTCAAGGTAAGAGGATGTAAAAAAATATGGTTCTCAGTAATGTTCTCTTAACAGAGAATGATTTTCTTATCATGGAAGGTACTTGTGTGTGTGTGTGTATAATTTTTATTAATTTTTTTAAAAAAAGGAAGATAAAAACTAATACAAAGTGATATAAAGTAAGAAAAAGAAAAAAAGAAAGAGATCAAAGAGAAAGCTGAAAGTGCAAGGAAAAAAAAGTAAAATAGAAAAGAAAAGAAAAAAGATAGAAAGAAGTAGCTTCTACTCTTTTTTACAGCAAAAGTACAATTATAAATTTACCTCTTACTCTATGGTTACAACATAACTCTCTTCTTTCTATAATCTATCCTGTCTAATCATCACAACCATAAATCATATGTTCATTTTTTTCTGTTTTACGCAAGAAGTCCATAAGGGGTTTCCAGTCAGCAATAAATGTAGATATCTTTTCTCTGATCAAAAAAGTCAATTTAGCCATCTTAGCAAGTTCCCTTATCTTCACCAACTATTCCTCCATTGTGGGTAATGTCCATCTTCGTGCATACAATAATCTTGCTGCAGCTATCATGTAGAAAATCAAAGCTCCATAACTTTTTTCCAACTGTTTGTCCATCAATCCCAAAAGAAAAACTTCTGGTCTCAATTGTATATTAATCTTTAAAATCCTCTGAATCAGTGTATGTATTTGAATCCAGAATTTTCTAGCTTTTTTACATGTCCACCAAAAATGATAAAATGTCCATTCTTGTTGTTCACATTTCCAACATAAATTTGAAGTGCCTTTATACGTTCTAGACAATTCCTCTAGTGACATATACCAACAGTACATCACTTTATAAAAATCTTCTTTAAGATTATAATATAGTGTAAATTTCAATCCTTTTAGCCACATATTTTCCCATTGTTCCATCTGTATATTATAACCAAAATTTTTAGCCCACTTTATCATGCATCCTTTCACTTGTTCTTCTTCTGTTTCAAATTTCAATAAAAGCTTATACATTTTAGCAATTACATGTTCATCATTCATACACAGTTCTATTTCAAACTCAGTCTTACAATCTTATAACTTACAGTCTTTACAAAACCATAAATTCTTCTGTCTACTTTAAATCTTTCTAATAATTGTAAATAAGAGAACCATTGACAACTATATCCCTCTGCCACCAGTTCTTCTCTTGATTTTATTTTACATTGTCCTTGACAAAATTCTACTATCTTGCAATAAGTTAGCTATCTGAGTTTGCCTATTATTACTCGTCTATAAAATGCTTCTTGTGTTGAGAGCCACAAAGGTGTTTTCTGGCACAACCTGGGTTTGTATCTATTCCATATTCTCAGTATGGCACATCTTACATAATGATTTTTAAAATCCACATTAACCTTGACTTTGTCAAACCACAAATATCCATGCCACCCAAATCTCACATCATGTCCTTCTAACTTCAAGAGCCTTCTATTTCTCAGTAACACCCATTCTTTCATCCAAACCATACCAAGCCACAAGCTGCAAAATACAACTTCAGATCAGGTAAACCCAATCCTCCTTTTTCCTTTGCATTTTGTAACACCTTATATTTAACTCGTGTTTTTTTCCCCGCCACATACATTTAGACATATCCTTCTCCCACTGTTTAAATGGTGCATCAGTTGTCAAAACAGGTATTGTCTGAAACAAAAACATTATTCAAAGCAAGACATTCATTTTTATCATAAAAATTCTCCCCAGCAATGGCAGTTGTAATTCCTCCCATTGTAACATATCTATTTAAACTTCATTCCATGTCTTAACATAGTTATTTTGAAATAACATACAATTCATATTTGTCAGAGCGATACCCAGATATTCTACCTTCTTCTCAATCTTAAAACCTATTTTATTCATCAATTCAGTTTGATCTTCTATTTTCACATTTTTGTTAACAACTTTGTCTTCTGTTTACTAATTTTGAAACCTGCTAATGCATCAAATTCTTTTAATTTGTCCATTAATATTTCAATTCCCTTTAAAGGATCTTCTAGAACCAACACCAAGTCATCTGAAAAAGCCCATAACTTCTAAGTTTTTTTTAAAATCTTTACTCCCACAATTCTCTCATCTTGTCTTATATCGCTATTCAGTATTTCAAGAACCAAAATAAACAAGAGAGGAGACAGTGGGCATCCTTCTTTTTTGTATCTCACAGGGTCTTGTTAGATCTTCATTAACAATTATTTGTGCTTTCTGTGAAGTGTAAATCAATCTTACCCATTTTATAAAGTTCTCTCCAAAATTCATATCTTCCAAAACCTTGAACAAGAAAGCCCAGTTCAAATTGTCAAAGGCTTTCTCTGCATCTAAGAAGATCAATGTGGCTTGTTTTTCACTATGTTGCTCCAAATATTTCAAAATGTCCAACACATTTCCAATGTCCTTTAACTGCCTTTTAGGTAAAAACCCATATTGATCTTCATTAATAAATTCTTCCAAAATTATTTTCAGTCTATCAGCTAGAATCATTGTGAACAACTTGTAGTTATTATTCAATAACAATATTGGCCTATAGTTTCTTGTTAAAGTCAGATCTTGTCCCTCTTTGGGTATTAATGCTATTTTTTTTTTTTTTGTCTGTGCTCAGTCATTACTGACCCTGCAGTGACTGCCTGGACGAATCCTTGCAGTTTTCAAGGCAATTGTTTTTCGGAAGTGGTTTGCCAGAGCCTCCTTCCTATAGCAGAGCCCAGCTGGCGAGCGCAGGAGGCAGGGTTTCCATTGCTTCGCGCCCTTTTCGGGCGAGTGCGGTTTCGCACTTACCGGCAACTGGTCCCGTCTCTCTGTGCAAGGCGCTGCCAGCATTTTTCCTCCCACCAGAGTGAGAGTACCCATTTATCTACTCACATGAGTTTTCAACCTGTTGGGTTGACAGGAGCTGCGGGGGGGGGGGGGGGGGACAGGAGCTCACCCTGTTAACGCAAAGGCTGGACTCGAACTGCTGAAGCGTCAGCCATTTCTGGCCGGCAACTTTCAGCGTCATTAAGCTGCTGCGCCACCGCGTCCCCATTAATGGTATACTGGCCTCTTTCTAACTCTCTGGCATATTTCCTCCCTGTAAGACAGAGTTCATTGTGTTTTTAAAGGTTGTAAAAGTTCATCCTCAAAACATTTATAATAAGAACCTGATAATCCATCTGGTCCAGGCACCTTTCCTAGTTTAATTTTTTTTATAGCTTCAGAAACTTCCCTTATTGTTATAGGTCCATTCATAATCTGTCTCTGTTCCTCTGTAGTACTCAGTAAATTTTGTTTCTTTAGATATTCATCTATTTTCTCTAGAGAAATGTCACTTCCTTTATACAAATTGGAATAATATTGATGAAATGTTTTTTGTATGGCTGCATTGTTCATTAATACAGTATCTCCCTCTTGTAATTTCAATATCATTTTCTTTTCATAATTTATATGCTAGCCACCCCCCCCCAGTTTATTTGCAAACTCAATTTTTTTTGCTTTACATAATTCATGTTTATTTCCATTTCTCTTACTGTTAACATAGATAATTATCGTTGTAAAAGCTTAATTTGTTGAGAAATACTCATCTTCTCTGATATATTATAAAATAACCTCTAAAAAAAGCTTTACTTGCATCCCAAACCATTCTTAAATCAGTGCCTTTACCTAAATTATTTTTAAAAAAATATTTTAATTTCTTTTTAAAACCCTCCACTATTGCTTCTTTCTGTAGCAACATTTTGCTTAGTCTCCATATAAAAGAATTAGATTTTATTTTATAAATCAAACTCACAGGATTATGATCCAAAACAGTTTTTGGTAATATCTCTATTTTAGAAATCTTAGTAGCCAAGTTCTTTGAAATCCAAATCATGTCTATTCTTGAAAAGGATCTATGTTTTTCAGAAAAGTAGGTGTGCTCTCTTGAATTGCCATTTTTCTGTCTCCATGTATCAACCAGCCCTAAATTGTCCATCAAATCAAAGAAAACTTTTGATAATTTGTCTTGAGTGATTTTAATATTTTTCTCAGAATTTCTGTCCAGTTGTGGGGAGATCACTCCATTCCAATCCCCCATCAGACACCAATTTTCATAAGAGAAACTTATTAATCTCTTATAAAACAATACTTTGTCCTCATTTGGGGCACAAATTCCTAGTATCAAAGTCTTGGAAGATATTCAGTTTTGACATGTTTCATTTTGGCTAGAATTATTTCAGTTTCAAGGACTGTCTAGCAATTCTTCCTTTCTTCATGTCTTTTATCAGTCCTGACACTAGGTCCAATTGATTTTCCCCCGTCTGTAAAGCTGTCTTCCATTCAGGTTTGTTCTGATGAACATCACAATTGCTGGACCAAATATATATCCACCTAACTGCAGAAGGTCTTGATTTTAGGTTTTAACTATGCAGGATAACAAGGAGTAAAAAAAGGACAGTAACTGTCATTTCTTGTCTGACAAAATCTCACTTTTTTTTTTTTTTAAAGCAAATCTAAATGGGCTTTGCAAGAGAGTGCTTTCCAACGTCTTCCATAATGATACATAATGTAAACAGAATACTTTGCATGATGTATACAATTATTTCCTCCCTTCCTTTTTTCCCTAAAAAGTAGTTACTTTAGTAAAGAACTGGCTGCTATTCAAAGAGACAGTGAGCTTGGGATTTAGTAAAATCTCTTTTATATACAAGACACAAACTAGGACTTGCCCTAGTTTGTCTCACATAGCAATGAAACAACAGAATCTATGGAACAGCTGCCACAAAATGTCTCCCTTTACCAGCATGTGGCTCAATGCTAAAGGCCAAATTCTACTCTTGGATGCCCATACACGGGATGCTCTACTTTAAAGTCAATGGGGTTCCTCAGCACGTGCAGTCAAGCACACAATTTGGCTCTGGGGAATTATTTCTTCCACAGCTTTGACTCCTTCCGTTGCATGCACTGTTTCTTCCTAAAAAGCCTGTAAAGTATATTGTTTTTTGGAGGAGAAACAATTGAACAGCGAAACAACTAGGCTGAAATAAAAGTCAAGCAATATCCGCTCCCATTTACTAACCTCGGTTACATGCAAAAGAAAAAGAAAAAGAAAAAGAAAAGACAGTTCTGGGATGTCTAGGGAAATTGTGAAGATGGAAATTGGTCTGGGTTGGTCTTAGGTATCCATATGTTGTAGAGATCCATGCAAGACCTGCTGAATTTTCAAGCAAACTATGTGGGTAGTTAGTTGCCCCGGGATCCACATCTCAAGGATTGCTTGTGTGTTTTCAGAGAAAGGCTGTTGTTCCATGCAGAACATATTTCTGCTCACACAGAATTACAGGCCTGAACTTACTGAACAGATGTGTATGCCTATTCTTCACTCTGGAACTCACAGTAACAAGTGTCTCAAGTAATGGGAACACCTTAGTCTTTTTAGCTCAAAGGAGCAGGCTTTTCTCTTTAGACATTTCTCTTAAGAGAAGCTGGATGGGCCCAATTTTCTAATACTTGAAGCCTTAAACACACACACACACAAACACACAAACTTAGATTTACAAAAAAAATATCCAAAATCTAAAAACTAACCAACAGAACTCTCCCCTGGACTTATTTTACTGAAATGAAATATAAATGAGACCAACTGGATCTTTTTCCCTAAGTAAATATCTCTAAAATGCAATTCTGGTATGCCTCAAGAGAAGAAATGAAGGCTGTTCTCATATTTTAGGAGAACAGGTCACAAATGATGTGCATGGGATGAAGTCTGATTTTGCCAGGTGTACAGCGTAATGCCCAGTAAGATTTCCACTAAGAAGCAGCACACAGTGCTAAAATATTAATATAGAAATTTAAATGTTGTCACCTAGCGTGGTACAAGAATTGTCTGGAAATGGTTACTAGGTGCGCGCTGTTGCGTGCAAAGGAAGTCAGCAGCTATAGGTATAATAGCTTTATATCTGAAATCACTCTAAATTTGTTCCAGTCAAGCTCTACTGAGTATTCACATGGCAATCATCTCAAATTCATAGAATAATAAATTTTGGAAGGTGTTTCAGAGGTCATCTAGCCTTGCCAGGACACCAAATGTATGTCTCCTGATAGAAAATTAATATTTGATTGATGTAGTCTAATTAGGTCTCAGGCATTTAATTTAAGCTTACTGCACCATTGTAGGCATGGTCTAATTGAGCTGCACAGAGCAAGTAACTAGGAACATTTTTAAATCTAAAATTAAAATTAATGTTCTAATTTAAAATTTAATTTTTAATTTAATTTTGGTTGGTAAGAAAATGGCATTAAAATTGTGGTCCATGTGGCCAGGCAGGCACAATGTTCTACCCCTGGCACTACAACAGGTTAGATGTGTTAAAATGCAATTAAAAGAGTCGACCTGCCCACATGATTCCGGGGAAATGAAAATCCAACATTCGTAAGGACCTCTGCAAGGTACATACAGGTATTCCTCATTTAGTGACCACAATTAGGACCAGCAACTCAGTCATTAAGTGAAGCAGTCACTAAGTGAAACTGTGACTGTGCTTAAGATCTTAATTCAGGTTTCCTTTGCTTTACAGACCTGCAAAGGTTGTAAATGCAAAGTTCACAAAGGTGAACCTGGTCACAGAGTTACTTTTTCATCACTGTCATAAATGTGAATGCTTGCTAAATGAGGCAGTCACTAAATGAGGACTACCTTATTGCCTTTGTTACAATGTTTCCCAAGAAGGGCAGATTATTATTACAGGTAGTCCTCACTTAACAATGGTAATTGGGATTGGAATTTCCATCTCTAAGTGATGTGATCTAAAGCATGATGTCACATGACCATGCTGCTTAACGATGGCAGTACAAGCAGTCGCTGGTTACCATCATTAAGCAAATCACCGTGAGTCGTTAAGTGAGGACCTTACCTGACCGCAACTTCTGACTGCCTGCTGGCTTCCTCATTGACTTTGCTTGTGGGAAGCCAGCAGGGAAGGTCACAAATTGAGATCACATGAGCGTGGGACACTACAATATTCAGAAATCTGGGCTGGTTTCCCAGCACCTGGATCACAATCATGTAGCTGCAGGGGTGGTGTGAGGGCTGGAACTTCAAGGACCGGTCCTAAGTATTGCTTGTTCAGCACCATTGCAAGTTTGAATGGTTGCTGAATGAGTGGTCATTTGGACCTCTTGTATGCCAATCTTCTCTCAGATTCCAACCATGTTATCACCAGTACTATCACATGAGGCAATGACTGATAAAAAAGTGATCAGTTCTATAGTATGAATGTATTTTATTTATATTATTGAATCATTTTGGATGTAGCTGATTGTTGATTCTAATAAAGGTTTGTAATTTCTTGTTTTGTGTTGTGTTTAATGTGCTGGAAACTTCCAGGTTTGACAACCGCAACAGGCTCTATGTGAGTTTGTCTGTGTGTCTAGTCTGGTACAGAACATAACAGCCAAGCTGATCTCTGGGAGAATTTAAAAGGATCACATTACACTGTTTTGCAGTTACCTTGAAAGCCCTACCTGGTTAAAGTCTTACAGGCTGTAGGAAATAATGCCTTTTCCCACTGAGGTCTTCTCTCCCATGCCTTGCGTTCATTGGAGGAGGCTATGGTTGGCAGGGCCTCATTCTGTGGTGACTCAGGTCTAGCCCTTTTCTGGATCTGCTCCAGTTCTTTGGAATGAACTCCTTGCTGAGATAACATGCTTTTAATTGTTGTTTTGCATTGTTTTTAATTTTGGTTTTGGTTTTATTGCAAACTTGTGAGAGGCCTTGTTAGTTGAAGGTATCATAAGTTATCAGTCAATACTTTTGGAGCACAATCTCTTGTTGATTTTACTACCCTGGGATCATCAAGCATCAACAAGTATGACCATTTCACTACTCAGCCCCAATTCCAGATCATTTATATGTAGGTTAAAAAGCATTGGATCCAACTCCAATCCCTAAGGGACCCTATTTTGCAAATTCTCTCAGTGTGAAAATTTCCCATTTCTTCCAACTTTCTTTTTCTTTGGTCTGCTGGTACCCAAGCTCTTTTTATCTGTGATAAAAAGCTCTGAGTGTGTTTAACCTATGTAAGAGACAGCTGAGGGGAGATTTAGAAATCTTCAAATATTTGAAGAGTTGTCACCAGAACAGGGAATGAACCAATTTGCTATTGACCCAGAGAGTAGGACAAGAATCAATGGGTTAAACCTACAAAAAAGTAGATTCACTTGAGGTATCAGGAGGAACTTTTTCTATGAACTGCTAGCCAGTGGAACAGGCTGCCACATGATGTGTTGAGTTCTCCTTCCTGGTGGTCTTCAATAGTGGCTACAGAGTTATCTATCAGAGATGAGCTACTGGATTCTGCACTGAACAGGGAGTTGGACTACTGACTTCCATAGTCCTTTCCCACTCTTGATTCTATTATCTGTGGGTTCCTCCTTGGTTTTGCCTGGTAAAGCTTCCTTCTTCTCTTAATATTTTCTGTAATGTACTATGGTTACCTAGCTGGGTAATGAAACGTTTGCAAGAAAAGGACCAAGCTCAGAGAACCCCAAGGACTCCACTATGGTACATTTGTACAAGAGGGACACAGATCAGTCTTTATGTCTTTAACATGCACATTAAGTTGCTGTCTTTGCACACTCCTCACATTTGCAAATCAGTATTATATTTAGCAATGGCTTAGAATTTGAATCAGTATATTTACTCCAAGATATCTATTGTAGCCTTCCTTAACACTTTGCTGTTAGACTACAACTCCCATCCCTACTTGGCAAGACCACTGCAGCTGGGAATAGTATTAGTAGCAATCCTGGACATCTGAAGGCACCAGGTTGGTGAAGCCTGGTCTGTTCTGACTCACAGCCTCCTCTCCCCCTCAAAGGACAGTTTGCAAAGAGAATGAAAGCATTAAAAGGCATTTTGGAGCAATCATCAATAGCATAATGTTGGAAGGGAGCATTTAGGCCATGAGAACAACTCTTGGCTATGTGCAGGAATCAGATCAAAGCATCCCAGACAGTTGGCCATCTAGCTTTTGCCTAAACCCAAAACCATTTCCCTTTGTCATCAATTCCACTGTTTAACTGTTCCTTAAGACATTTTTCCTAGCATCTCCTAACGTTTCATTGAAGTCTGCCTTGCAGCAATTTAAGACAACGAAAATAACATAGGAAAAAATGAACTAGTATTATCCCAAAGTAAAATGAAATAAAATAAAATAGTAGCTAGAACCATCCATAACAACATCCTGATCAGTAAATGGCAAATGCCATTAGACAAACAAACAGTTGACAAAAAGTGAGATTCCCATTGCAAGATACAGCCATCAGGAAGTCTTCATTTCCATCCAGCAGCCTTATTTCAGAAAGTGAGGGCATTCCAAGCAGAGCTCCTTTAGAAGATCTTTAAAAACACAGAAGTATTTATACTTCTCATATAATCTAGTAATGGTTGAGCAAGTCCTTAAGGTTTGCCTGAGTGAGTACATGGTTAGAAGGACCAATATCAATCTCTATTCCATTATTGCCTGCTGCTGTGTCAGAAATTGCCCAAATTCTACCATCAGCAGCCTTGGAGAAGTTAAAAGCAGCTTTCCGAACTTCTCTTATATTGTCATGGCTGTCATTTGTGTATTTGTTACAAGTTTACAACTTTCATTATAATTGCTTTCTTAAGGTTAAACTTCCCCAGGCACTTTAAGGGTGCAAATTGGACAGCAGAATATGCATACCCTACCCTTGAAATGTCTGTAAACTTTCATTATAGCAATTCTCTGTATAAGCAGCAGAATCCAGGATGGAAGTAATCATGTGTATTATGAGTTTCACCTTTCCAGATGTGTCTGGGCATTCATAATGCAGAAAACGTGTCTTTGCAATACTATTTTGTATAATGGTCTTTCCAAGCTGTTCCCTCCTTAGTGACCACAGGACATCTTGTGAGGAATTCTAGAGCTTGGAAAGAGGTAAGCATCTATTTATTTCAGTATTCTTAAAAATCACTGGGAGACTCCATTTTGCAAATAAAGCTCAGCTTGAGTCCCATACATTTCTGAGCTGGTTTCTCTGTTCTTAGCAAATATGTGTCAATAACCCAGGCCTGATACCTGGATTAGAATACTTTAGCTACATCAGAGTAATGCATTTGTGTCTAAAATGCACTGCTGGGTCTGTAAACTAATAATCTCTAAAGCTGATTTGTTCAATGCATGATGCACTGCAGTCTTCCAAATGGAGATTTCAAGGAGTCGTTCTCAAGATGAATTTGAGGAAGAAAGTGAATTTGAGAAAGAAACAGATAAGCAAATTTTGCAGGCATTTTTGCACGCTGTTGCAAACTGTACATAATGCATGTGGAGTGCAAGTAGAACCCACACACTGTGACCACAAGAAGTAAGAAAAAAACTAGAGGCTTCAAACAAGTTGTGGCATCCATTAAATGAATGATTTTAAAGCATTCAAATATTTATGGGAGAAATAAGTGTGTCTTCTGTGAAATACATTGGCATGTTATACATCAGGTAGAGGATCCCAAATGGTTCAATTTCTACTTTTTATGAAGGCTACTTTTTTGAAGGGGGGGGTAGCTAGCTTTCAATTTTCATACAACTCCATCATGCAGAATGTCTCAGTACTTAAATATGTAATGCCTTTTAGGATGCAAAACTTCTATGTTACTAGTATAGAAACAGATTCTGAACCATACATGCATGCTGGTCTTCTTACAGATGCAGATCATATAAAAGGGAAATCTTCCTCTGGGATTCAAAGCAGCAAAAACCAAAGGATGGAGAGAAGTATTAAAAAAAATAACAAAAATTATGATTATGCCCATAAACACACCACAGATGCTTGGACACCCCGCGTGCACATCAATGAACCAAAGTAAAGCAAAATTTTATATCATCAGGATTATTTTATGCAAACTCCAAAGTTGGCTTGTCATTTTCTATTTTACTTTCACTATTGCAGTGCTTTCATTGTCTACTGTAAGTAGAACAGCCTTAACTGACCTTCTATCAAATAGGGGAGGGAATCTGAGGTTCTCCAGTTTTTGCTAAACTTCAATACCCAGCAGCCCCAGCCCTTGCAATTAATACTGGGAGTTACAATTTGGCAACAATCAGAGGACTACAGGTTCTCCATCTAACTGAAAAGTACTAGACTGTCCATATTTGTCAGGAAAGTCAAAGCTACACACTCCTCCACTCAAGCTTTATCTTCAGGTAGCCTAACCATTATTAGGTGAACACCAGATCTTTTGATTTTGATGGAGGGGCCCTAACTGTTGTAGTGGAAGCAGGAGGATGGGAATTCCATCCCCCTCCCGAGATTCATATGCCCCTCCCCCACCTTCAAGCATTCTTTAGAAACCTGACTTTTCCCCCAGTCCTTGGGTTAAGATGGTTGGATGGTCTTCTGGAGGGGCCTGTGGAAGGATGACTTTGTTCCTTTGGATGGTTGTTGTTTTGTGGATGGTGTTTTTATGGAACTGTTCTTTTTAAAACTTTCTAAAGCCACCCAGAGACATCTGGAGATGGGCAGCTTCAAAATGCAACAAACAAATAAATAATTTTCAATACCCTAACAAACAGGGTAACTTCTTTGCATTTTCAACTTGGGTAAAGCATTTGCTTTCGAAAGGCAAATCTGGCACTATGTGAACTAAACAATAAAGCAGTTTAAGAGAACCCACGGCTTGAAGTGAGAAGACCTGTTGCTCTCCTTACTGCCCCAGGCAGTCCACCACGAGCACCTACATTTGCCCCCCAACTCCTTGTCCATCCCATAGGCATCCTCAGGGCATCCTCAGAGCAGCAAACTGTGTGATGGTTTGGATGCATAATGTATTGTGACCACATGAGAGTGACCCATATACTGTAGCTGCCTGAGGAAGTAAACTGCTTTAGAGGGTGACCTGCCTTAGGCACAATGAAGAGACAGCTCTGGTAGGTTAGCAGATGGTTGGAAGGTTAGCAAATGGAGGCTTGGTGAAGTTGCAGCCAGAAAAGCTTGTTTCATTCTGATCAGTCATAGGTCAGCCCTGCTTAGCAATATAAAGTCCAGGGAAGCAGACGAAGTCAACCTAAAGCGAGCACCACCATCAACCGAGCAAACATGCATGTACAAATGTACAAATAAAAATGAGAATTAACCAAAGTCTGTGCCAAACAAAATAGAAATGTCCTGTTTATAAGCACTGAATATATAAACAAGTCTACTGAGGTCTAAAAAAAAAAGGTAAAACATATGCTATAAATGCAATTTCCCTTGTAAAATAATGCATTTGAAGAACACAAATCTTCCTGTATTATTAAAATGATTTACCCTTGGTCTTTGACTAAAGTGTTTCTGAGATGAATAAGCAAATCTTTTCATGTCTTGAATAGTCCAGACAATGATAATTATGTTTTTGTGGTCTCCTTTCCTGTGCCTTCTGTTTCCTGATTATTTTTAGATTGCAAGAAATGGGAACTTTATTTTTCCCTCTTGAAAAATGTCTAACATATTTTAGTGCTGCTTAAAAATACATCCAGAAAACAGTCTCTGCCAGAGTGATGACAGTACAATTAAAAAGCATATACAGTAACAGAAACATCCAGGATCTATTTTGAAAGGAGTGGGGCACTTCCTCATGAGTGATGCTGATAAAAATAATAATTGCTTTCTCTTCACAACAGGCTTGCTCTCCTTGTTTGTTTGTTTTCCCTTCTTGACAATCTTGACAATCTCTTTCTTGCTATTTCTTGCCTTTGTAATGCCATTTATATGGACCAAGATTTCATAGAATCATAGGATATATGAGTTGGAGCTTTATAGGACCTCACCTCAAACCCTTTCATACTGCAGGAATTCAATAAAGGATCCACAAGAGATGGCCATCCCCCCCTCCCCCTGCAATTTGTAAATCTCCAACCAGGAGGAATCCACCACTGATTTAGGTAGACACTGCTTTACAGCTCTTACTGTCAAGAAATTCATCCTAATACAATTAGCCTGCATCTCTTTTCTTTTAATTTCAGCCCACTGTTCTCAACAGAGAACAGGTTATTTCCTTTTGAATATGGCAGCCTTTTAGATATTGGTAGACTATTATCATCTCTCTTTGCATTTTTGCAATTTAAATATGCCCAGCAGGTTTAACTATTCTTCATTGGGCTTATTATCATGGTAGCTCACTTCTGAACCCACAACAGCTTCTCTAAGTCCCCTTTAATGTGAGATGCCCAGAAGTGGGCCACTGTACTCGAAATATGGTCTAACTAGTATGGGGTACAATGAAACTATAGTATTACCTCCCACCACCTGGATTCAATACTTCTGTTAATGCAGCTCCAGACTACATAGGCCTTTTTAAATGTTGTATCACACTATTTGCTCATGTTCAACTGGTAGTTCACTAGTATTCCTAGCATGTTCTTGCATATACTGCCACCAAGCCAGGTCTCCCCAGTGCTGTACTTCTACATTTGATTTTTTTCTATTTCTCACAGTTGAATATCATTCTGTTGGATATGGCCTAATGTTTAAGCCTGTGGAGGTCATTCTGAATTATGACTTTGCCTTTGAAAGCCAATACTCCTAGCTTGGTGTCACCTGCAAATCTGATAAACATTCTTTCCATTCCATCCTTTAGCTCATTTATAGAGATGCTGAATAACCCTAGCCCTGAGAGACCCAACTCAATACTTCCTTCCAGAACAATAGAGAACCATTTACAAGCATCATCGGAACTGAGTTGTTGAACCAACTGCAAATTCACTGGATTCCGGTACTTGTAGTCCACATTTATCCCTATTGCCCACAATGATATCATGAGAAACCTTGTAAAGTCTTTACTGAGTTTGAGGTATACCTCATCTATAGCATTTTCTTGGTTTACTAAACTGCCAAAAGAGGTTAATCTGACAAGACTTGCTCTTGACCAACCAATTCTGGCTTTGCATAAAGGTGGCATTTTTTTTTAGGTGCTTGTAGATGTGTTGCTTGACAATCTAGTATCTTGTGCATTAGAGATGTTACACTACATGATCTGTAATTTTCTGAGTTCTCTCTATTCCCTTTCTTAAATATTGGGACTACACTTGCTTTTCTCCAGTCTTCTGGCACTTCACCAGTTCTTCAGAAGTTCTTTAGAAATTACAGTTAACGGTTCTGAAATCACTTCTGCAAGCCCCTTCAACATTGTGAGATGTAATTTGCCTGGCCCTGGAGACTTGAATTCATCTAAGATAGCCAGATGGGCTCTTACACACAGCTGAAAGTTGTTAAGGTTGAAAAACACAGATTTACATGACCTCTGGAATAGCAAACTTGAACATCTTTTCTTGATAAACCAACTGAAGTTCACTTTAAACAACATGAAATTAATTGCCTGTGATCTTAAGATAAAGTTACTACAAAAATGTTGTTTAATGTACATCAGATCCCTCACAGAATGTTTACTAGGAGTTGATTACAACTGCCTTGCTCTTAGAAATGTAACTCAGGAGCTGGAACATTAACTTACATAGTTTGGTTTTGTCTTATTCTTGTTCTGTTTTCACCTGGGATCAATAGGATTTTTAGGATGACTTTGCATCAATAACTACCTGTTAAAGATGCATATGTTCTTTTGGGCTATATCCCCAGTATTGGTAGTCCTCGATTTACAACCACAATAGGGACTGGAAAATTCATTATTAAGTGGTGCAGTCGTTAAGCAAGGATCACATGACCGCATCAGATTTTACTTTTTTTTGCAGCAGTCGTTAAACAAATCACCACAGTAATTAAGTGAATCACATGGTCGTTAAGTAAATCATGTGGTTCCCCACTGATTTTGTTTGTCGGAAGCTGGCTGGGAAGGTCACAAATGGTGATCACAGGACCCTGGAACACTGCAACCGTCATAAATACATGCTGGTTGCCAAGTGTCTGTATTTTGATCATGTGACCGAGGGGACACTGCGATGGTCGTAAGTGCAAGGACCAGTCACAAGTCACTTTTTTCAGTGCCGCCGTAACTTCAAATGGTAGCTAAATTAATGGTCATAATTCAAGGACTACCTGTATTTGGCATCTATTAAGATCATAAATTGTGGATTTTTCAGGCATGGAGGTTGGATAAAATAATTATTACACTACACTGGAAGAAGAAATATACACCTGATTTGCAACAGTGGGCATATGTTATTTGTCAACATTTGCGTTCATTTTTATTTTTGACAAAAAAAAGCAAGGAAGCAGTACAGCCAAAATTTTGAAGATGTTCTGTTTATAGCAATTTTCTTTCCCACTCTTTTCTTTCTTCCCTTGAAATTATTATTCTGATTATTAAGTTTTATTATTTTATTTTGTTGTATGAATTTACATTTCGCTTTTGTAAATTTGGTGTTGGGCTAGGACCAGGATGATCTGGGTCCAAATCCATCCTCAGCCACAAAGGTCATGGGATGACTTTAGGCCAGTCACTCTCTCTCTCTCAGCCCAACCTACTTTGCGGGGTCATCATTGTGGGGAAACATTGGAGGAGGGAGTCCTGTGTACAAATCAAATCTTTATTACGGTCAAAGGTTGTGTTTTATGTGTTTTATGTGTTCTATGGTTTTTATATTTCTAAAGGTGCACTGGGGTGGCATTTAATTTCGTTGTACGAGAAGTACAATGACAATAAGGATTACAATATACAAGACAAGACAAGACCAGCATAAGGAGGGTGGGGTACAATCATTTAAAAAGCATAGAAAATACATCAGAGTCTAAATGATGATGATGATGATGATGATGATGATGTATAAACAAAAAGTATATGTCTAAAAGGAATCTAAAAGGAGGAGTAGGAGCATTAGATGGATATAGGGAAGCATAAAGGTTAGTATATAGCAGACTATATCTATCAAATTACAGAGCTCTCTAGTATGACAAACTAGATGCTCATTAAGACTAGTTTATGGCACAGGTCATCATCTGACAAATTTTAATCGCTGCTGTGCAGAACCTGGCAACATTATATGTTGTAGCAGAGTTGGTATTTGAAAGCAGCAGAGAGGTGTAGAATTGTCCTGTGTGTCCTGGGTATTTATGCAATAATGTTGAGATGAGGCTAGTATGAATGTCTCTGTAATACAGGCACTGGAGAAGCACATGCTGTGTTGTTTCTGTGTGTCCAGAGTCACAGAAGCACTGCTTCTCTGGGTAAGGAATCTTCCTGTGTCACCCTTCAAGGCCAGCTGAGGGGAGGGCATGACATCATGCCAGAGGGAGTCCTGTGTACATCATCATAAGCCTCGGAAAGAAAGGTGAGATATTAATCAAATTCTCACTCACAAATATACAGAGGAGGATTCTTCCTTCTCTTAAAAAGATAAGGCACTAATAAGCGTTTCTTTCTCTAGATTCTCCATTATTACTTGCTCACCTTCCCCATACAGAACACCAATAACCTTCTTGACCCTTGTGTAGGACATTGTCTCCCAAACTCTTATATTTTGCCTTTCTTACCAACCTCACCCCCATTCTGGGCTTTAGCCTCTTGACTTCATCCTTACAGGCTCCAACTATCAGTTTCTACTCCTTAATTCTCAGCTTTTTCTTCCACGTTCCCTATATCTCCTTCTTTGCTGGATACACCATCCCTGTCTACCAAATTCTTCATTTAATAGTGCAGAATAGAGAAGGGATCACTTACTGTCTTATTTTCCATCCCTATTCTGCTGATGTTATGTACATAAAAAGGTTAAAGCTGAAATAACTGAAGATTGCTGCCTTTAGGACTGTCCATGTTAAGTACCCACAGTATTATTTCCAGTAGAAAGTTCTGTACTTTTTGATATATAGATTTATATAGGTAGATGATAGACAGACAGACAGATAGATACTGTAGATAGACAGGTAATGTAGACTGGTGTTAATTAATCTTCTGCCCTTGTTATCTCCTGCTTATTGTTCATGTCTACCCCTCTCTCTCAGCTCTTACTTGCCTTTTGCCCCATTTTGCCATTTAACTGCTTTTGATGTTTGCTGATGTTTAATAAACATCCAGCTCTATATTTTTTTCCTGGCTAAATTGAATGGCATGTCTGCTTGCTCTGATCTTGATAGAGGGACTGCCTAGGAGTGTGCTGGGTAAAAACTAAACTAGAAATTACCCACAGTAATTTTCCAACACTTTTTATTTCTCACCTTGTCAGTGAACTCATCATTCATCTATACAGCTATTCCCATTATTTCTTCTTACAGGTGGTATTTGTGCTTGTGCCCAGATTGTTGGGAGTTGGGCAGTGCATAAATTTTCTTCTTCTTCTTCTTCTTCTTCTTCTTCTTCTTCTTCTTCTTCTTCTTCTTCTTCTTCTTCTTCTTCTTCTTCTTCTTCTTCTTCATCACCATCACCATCACCATCACCATCACCATCACCATCACCATCACCATCACCATCACCATCACCATCATCATCATCATCATCATCATCATCATCACATCTGAATAATAATAATAGCGGCAGCCTGTTTGGTCTAGGGATCAAGGCATCAGGCTAGAAACCAGGAGACTGTGACTTCTAGTCCCACCTTAGGCATGAAGCCAACTGTCTGACCTTGGGCCAGTCACTCTGTCTCAGCCCTGGGAAGGAGGCAATGGCAAACCACTTCTGAAATCTTGCCAAGAAAACTGCAGGGACTAGTCCAGGTGTCAAAAATTGACTTGAAGGTGTGCACATGTGCACGCACGCACGCACGCACACACACACACACACTCAGATAATAATTTTGTTTTTCCAGGTCTCCCATCTCTTTTGGGCTTGCTTGTTCTTTATAATTGCAAGCTATGTTGTATTGCCAATCACTTTCTTTCCTGAATCATTAAAAGTTTTCCTTCCCCAAGATGCCTGACATCTTCAGTCTGGTGACTAATTCCTCTGTGCTGGCTACAATTAGGTCCAGGATAATTCACCCCCTTGTTTCTTCTTCCACCTTCTGAAAAATAAAATTGTCAGCCAAAGAAACCAAAAATCTTTTAGACTTTCCATTCTGATGTGTATCTCAGCAAATCCTGGGTCAGCAAAATCTGTTTTCCAGGAGATCCTGTGGCAATGAAGGCTCCCAGTATAGCCTGCTATCTTGAGAACTTGGTGACATGATTTAAAAAGGCATTGCCCACCTCCTTTGCCTGGTAGGAGCCCCATTGTGAACTCCCACCATGGGATCATTTTTCTTTTTAATTCTTTTTTTATCTTTTCCAGATTCTTTCAATAGGTGCTCCACATTTATTGCCATCAATTTCTTTACAGGCCAAGTTACCTCTCCTTTTGGGGGGGGGGGGGTCTACTTCTTTTGAACAAGCAATAACCTTAGAATTCCAAATTCCAGCTACCACTTGCATCCCAGCAGGGTGCCATGGTATTTATCAGTCATATTTGCTTTCCCACGTTAGGAGTCTTGGGGACTGTTTTGTATTTCCTTCCAATCCACACTCTGTGCCTTGACATACAGTGTAACGACTAGACACTAGGGATGTCAGTATTAGCTAGTATCCCTACTGCCCTGTGTGGAGGATTCCTGAGTACCCATTCCTGCCTCCTCCTGTAATGCCAAGCTCTTCACTACCTAGGTCAGGCCTCTGACTTTGGTTTTAGTATGAAACTCTCCTGATAAGGTTCACAAGGCTCTTGTAAAAAACCAAAAACAAACTGAAAGCTGATACATTTTCCCTGCCCTTGTGAATGTAGGGGAAATTTAGGCATTTAGCAATTATACATGGGTAAAACCCTTAACAAAATAAAGTACAATCTTGAAAAGAACAAGTCACTCACTCCCATCTGTAGAGAGAGATAAACCCCAGTTAACCCCAAGGGTATAGACCTACCCCCTAAACTACAACCCCAGTTGGACCTAGGAGAGTGGGAAGAGTACACAAGTAGCATGCCCTGATAAGAAATGACCAAGTTCTCAAATGTGGGTGTATCTTAAATGTGAACTGCTAAATCATGCAGATTCAATTATGTCCCATGGTCTCTGTTCATCCAGTAGGACCAAGCAAAGTTGGTGCACTTTTACCATCTATTGGACACAGGAAGCATGCCTTTTTTGTTGCAGCACCCTCCCTCAGGAATGATATTCCCACCCCCTACTGCCTACCCCCCAGAGATCCAATTAACTCACACCCTTATGATGTTCTTCAAGTCTTTAAAAACTGGTCATTCTCCTGTGGTCTGGGTCACAGTCCAGGAATCTAAATCTTTCTTGGTAACACTACTCCTCATACTCCCTTCTTGTCCATTGTAGAGGATCAGTGAAAATACTACTGACAATCCCAACAACTTCATGTTCCAGTCCAGGGTTTGATAGTCACTTGTAATCATCTGCATTATTCATCCTCTTCTAGCAATGCTATTTGTCCCCACATGGATAACCAGGAATGGATGGCAATTAATCATTTTGATGATTGTTCCCCATATCCTGGATATATGTATCAGGAAGACAGCGCTCATCCTGTGATGGTTTGAAAAGTTCACACACAGCTGCTTCTGTTCCTTGCAGCAGTGAAACTCCTACCACCTTTACTCATCCTCCTCAGGGGAGAGTTTTGGCTTTGTTGAACCTGTAGAGTTAAGAATCCTTTCCATTTTCTACAAGGTTCAGATGATATAACTATTTAAGGTAGTTGGAACTGCTTTCCATATC
This sequence comes from Liasis olivaceus, assembly GCA_030867105.1. NCBI lineage: Eukaryota > Metazoa > Chordata > Lepidosauria > Squamata > Pythonidae > Liasis > Liasis olivaceus. The sequence goes on from CM061349.1 coordinate 71,587,967, forward strand.
CAGAACTTTACATCTGTTCTTTCTTGCCACAGGCCTCCAAGGATTCCATATTCCCAGTGGGATTCCCCCTTTTTCCTTTAGGCCTTCCTCCCATTTTCACTGCCCTAGATCACTCCTTGTGTCCTGCCCTTCTCAGAGGTCTTGTTCTACTGGTGTTTGTTCAATAGCAGTATGCTCCTCACCTTCCTTGAAGAAATGCTGGCTTAAAAAGCATTCCAAAGTTTGCCTTTGCCACCGGTATAATTAACCCAGTCTTCTGGTAAGAAGATAAACATAGCACAGATATATTGATGATCAATAGCAATATTGATATATTGCTGCTGTTCCTTTGGTGTCTGTCCTTCACATGGCAAAGCCATGCTACAAGTCTAGATACAAAGGATTTTAAGTTTATATACAAAGGATTTTAAGATGCTTGTATTATATTGCTAGCATGGGCATAGTCACAGTCGCTCAGAAAGGCAGAAGGGGAATTGTAGACTATCTGCTAGCCATTCAATAGTTTACAATAATAATTGTATAATTAAAGTGATGTTTATGTTAAATATCTTTAATATGGTTTACAATTGCACTCATTAATTATAACTAGTTTTGATGTATTATATATGAGTAATTAATTGGAAAGAGTTTTTCTTTTGGCCTTTTAACCCTACGTGCTGTCACTGAGTAATTTTATTATTGCTTTAATATATAAAAATTAAAAAAAAAACTAAGAAAAAAAGAAACAATACAAAAAACAAACATGAGAGTGGTCTTATTGAAATAAACGTTTCTGGTCCCAATGAAATGTTCTGGAATAAATTAATTTTTATTAATTTAATAAATTAAGTTATTAAAAGTGCTGTACCTCTATGGAAGATTTCTGCACGCGCGCGCACACACACACACACACACACACACAATCTAACAATCTGGGAACAAATTATTCTGCAGAACTCTGGAACCTTCCTTTGCTCCTTCAGATCATGCTGGTCTAGCTGTTTTGAGCTAGAGAGAGTGGACTGGAGATTTGGAGATTTTCTGGTCATGGTGTTCCAGATAAGGAACCAGACAGGCCCGCTTGAGGGCTTGACCATATTTAGAACATTACAAACCACTCCTAGATTGGAGGCTTAACTTCTGGAAAACCTCCTGAAACAGCCAGATTGGGGCGGTCAAGAGAAGAAGCAGAACATTCTGCTCCTGGAACACTTCCTTTTAAGCATATCTAATTTACATATTCATTATTTGTATTGTTACATAATAAATGGCACGATTGTGTAAACATCTTACCCTATAAATGATATAATGATCCTTTTCCCTTTCCTCTTCTTGCTTTTTGTCTTTCAGACTAAAAAAGCCTACAGACTGAATCCTCTTCTTACAACTTTTCTATTCAGTATTGCAATTTCCTTACTTAATAGCATAATACAATAACAATTATTGTCTACTGAACTATTATATTGTGTCCAAACCACAGTGGCTTGCCACCAAGCAAGGCACAAGGATACGCCACAGGTAGAAATACGGAAGGTTCAGAAATGGGTGATTCCAGGAAAACAGATGGACAAGACAATGTTTCTGAAGTGCTTCAGGAGAAATGTCCCTCTCGTAACTATCAGAGTGTTGAAATGGGAATTGCGGAGTAGGTAAAAGTCTTTTCTCCATCATAATCATTGTTGGGTGCTGGGCCTCACTGGCTTTGTGATCTCAATGAAATACAGGCCTGAACAGGTAGCCCTGAACTCCTCAAAGGTATACAGATGTCATCAATGTGACAGATTTTAAAAATTTGTCTCTACAAATGTTTCTTGCAGTTATGGTTAGAATTTTATAAGAGCTGTGATGGAACACAGCTGCTCAGAATGAAGCTTTGCCCATCTAAAGCCATTGTATTCAACACCTACCAGGGTAGTGTGTCTATTCTAAAGTCAGCCCATTAAGTTCAGTGAGACTTCCTCCTAGATAAGTACATATAGCAGCCTGAGGCCTCAAAGCTGCATAAATCTCCTCTTACCATCAAGGTACATACACCAGAGTTTCTCCAAAACCTGATCCAGAATTGTTTCCGTCATAGCTTCACGCTACTTTTTGGAGTCTGAATCTTGCTATACGTCTGAGGCCAAATACAATTCTCCAACTGAACTGGATGAAAGTTCATTCAACTTTTAAAACTGACCTTAAGAGAAATGATGTTACACTTGGCCCCAGAAAACCCGGTGATGGTGGGACTTCCTTCCTACTGTATATATATATCATATGTATATTACTGGACATCCCATCCTCTCTTTGCACCTTTGAGTCTATTTGTTCACTATAGCAAATGGCAAAAGATAGATACAGGGAAGAGTCTTCACTTGCTATCTCTATTTCTTACCTGGCTTATAGTTAGTTAAATAAGTCTCAGGGCTTAAGAGATAAAAGAAGAATGTCTGTCTGTCTCTTTCTTCTGCTTCCCTCTCTTCAAAATGTTGCTTAGATAGAAGTGAGGCTTTTCTATCCTTGTGTGTTTCTTAATAAATTTACCTTTTAATTCAAATGTAATGAATGTCTGTCGATGTCTGCTACTTAATTACTTGGTATTCTTCCAGCACTCTGCTTATGTTGAGGAGGGCAATCTCTAACATGGGCTCCTATTGAATTCACATCTCCAGCATATATTCCTGTTTATTTCATCTGTATGCATCTCATTAATTTAAAATTATCTGTGTATATTTGAATATTTGCTTTTGGTGATCCCAAGTACAGGAAGAACTCATAGAAGATGACATATTCCTGGAAGAAAATACTAGGTTCAGTGGGACCTAAAAGCCAGAAGTGGTTAATTTTCAATGCTGGAAACAGGAGAGGAGCAGGAGTAGGAGTAAGAATATATGTTTATCTCATTCAATCTGACTTGTTTCCTCCTCCTCTTCCTCCTTCTCCTCCCTTTGTTTGTTTTAAAGATTTTAACGTAGCTTGCATTGAATGTAGAAATAATACTTCAGTATCAAACTTGCTTCCTTTACAGTAACACCAGAACATGGGATAGCCTTCAGCTGCCATCCATCATTCAGATCTGACCTCTTGTCCCACATTTGTGGGCAATAGTTACACTGATGACTCCGGAGGGTCCTCTCTTGGCTTTGTGAAAGCATCCTCAAAGCTAAACTACAGGAAGAGAAAACTTTGTTGGAAGATAAAATCACTGCAAACGCCAAGCTGTACAAATACTCTGCAGCCCATAAAGCAGACAAATGAACATTTGATAGAAACATAATTTGAGAGAATAAAAGCTCCAGGCAACCTAATGGTGAAATACATTGGTTACCTGACCTCTTGCAGGAATAAATCTGCAGCATACACCAATTATATCCAGGCCACAGTGTGAAAAACCTTCCAAAATGAGATCCTAAAGGAAGGAATATAAACCTTTAACAGGGAAAAATTTACAATACCCAGAGGCACTGAATTTCAGAGGTCACTGCATCTGTAGTTTAATTGCCTGCCCTATTAGTAGAGCCCAAACATCGTGGATGCCTATTCCTGGGTAGAGAAGAATGTCAGGAAGAAAGCAATTTTGGCTACTGAACTGAAGAGGAGGCCTGGGTAATGACTGCAAAAATGTCCACTTTTCACATTATTATTCAAATGATGAGGCTACTGTTTTCCATCATGCACTTCTGTAGGACAACCTAGCTAGGAACCCTGGGTGGGACAACTAGGGAAGAGGATGCCAGATAGAACTGAAAAGCTGAATCGAAAGCCCCAATGCCACAATAGTAGAGAGGAGGTAAATTCTCTGACACTCTTTTTCCAAAGTGCCTCTAGACATGACAGCTCATTCCTGTACTGTCTAAAGCAATCTTGGATCTTTGGCAGTCCTGACAAGTGTATCATGTCATACAGGTTTATACATTCTCTAGCATCTAAGGTACAAATCAAATTGGGCTGCCATCCAATTAAAAGAAACTTAGCCAATTAATTATATGAGTTTCAGCCAATTAATTGATGAAATATTCATAACACTACAAGATGCATGATGTTCGTCCTTCCAAAAACCCCATGAATCAGGCTCCTGAAAAGTAAATAACTGCTTTCAGGGGGTTTATTCTGAAAGAGTATCAGGGAAAATCTGCTTAGAAGTGCCCATCCACATGCACAGATCCTACATTGATATAAGTGAAGACCATTTTCACACACTCCGCTGAAAGCACGGAAGTTGGGCACTGGGGCTTTGAGCTGGGATGGGGCATTTAGTCAATGTACTGAAAGCAGGTGAAAGCAGGTGCCACAGAACAGAAAGCATTATTCTGCCCTCTCACAATTTAACTACAGGACTTTGTGGAGAAAAGTATTTCCAGCGTGACCTCTGTACAGACGATCTCAAAAAAAGGAGAAACAGCTGCCAATACGCTACGCAAGACCCAAGCCCTTGGATGAGACTCAGGGGCACTTTAAAATGGGCTCCAAATCAATGAGCAACCAATGCACAGTGCCAGTGTAATATCTTTTTGCAGACCATAATCCACAAATACGTCACAATAATCCATTCTAATTGAAGATTATTAACCCATTTTACTGAAAGCCCTGTGAAAAAGCCCTCCAAGATTCTGATCTGAACTGGGGTTAAGTTCAACTAAAATTGGTAAAAGATTCCTGGCTATCACTTCCAACTGTGAATATAAGTAGCATGGCTTATCTGTTATCATTAGCAACATGCACATAACCTCCTTTCTTGACATATTGTATTGAATAATGCCCCTTGCATTCAAGAACTTGCCAAACATGCACCAATAGTGAGGAAAACCTTTTCTCACCCTGGAAGAATGGATGGGTGTCAAGGAAAAATTTCCATATGGCAGTAGTGTGTGTGTCTGTTGGGGTGGGGTGGGGGGAGACAGGGAAGGGTTATGGCTGTAGCACATAAAATCAACAGGTTAGTAGCTTACGTGAACTTGCATCCCTTGACATTTGTTTCCCCCAGTTCATTGATTGATTATGTACCATCAAGTCATTTTTGACTCCTAGCAACCACACAGAGTTTAGTTCATGGGGAGGTCATATATTGTTGTTCTCTGAATAAAGCTGAACTGTTAGGATTCAACTTCAACTGTGCATCCTCTTTACCATTCTCAAGAAGCATTATTTCAAGGAACTGCCATGTTTCTGGAACTATAGTAATAAAAATTATTACTCTGGGGGAGATGGGCAGCATATAAATATGATAAGTACATAAAAATAAATAAATAAAAATAGGTGTTCCCATTTTCAGGCACACAGTATGTAGCTAGAGGAGGTAATAAAATAAAGATAATCCAACCCATAGGAAACAAAATCCTTTGTCTTTCCAACAATTGGGATAACCCTTGACAAAGTCAGCCTGTACTCCGGCATGCCACCCGTTGTTTCTGATGCATCCAATACATTCTCCAAATAGGATTAGCATAAACAATTTTCCTGCCATTATTTATACATAAAAATTTCATCTTTCATTTCCTCCCTGTGCACAAATTGCTTATGACCAGGTTGCACAACCATCCACACTAGTTAAAGTTATTAACAAACCTCAATAAAAGGCTCTTGATATGTTGATTAGAAGCCCAGACACCAAGCACTGCAGTCACACAGACTAACTAAATTCACCACCACAGTGCAAATTAGGAACTTTACAAATGGTTGCAAAATCGAAGAATTAGTTTCAAAGTGCACTTGCGTGCAAAATGAAGAGGGCAGGTGAAATACCAAGGCTGGATTTCTTGCCCTACTGAGAAAGAGAAAATCTGAAATTGTTTTTCAATGGGTAGCCTGTGCCTAGTGTCTTATATGCTGATTACTTCTATCTGCTTTTATTTTAAATAAATTAATAGTTTAAAAATTGATCATCTAATTAATTTTACAGAATTAAAATAAATATATTCTCTCAATGCAAAAGATAATTTGAAACTTGTTAATGAAGCAAGCAGTTTCCCTTGACTAAGTTGAGTAATCATTTATTCTTTTGCAAGTCATACTACTCCAGTCTGGAGATGTATAAATTGTACGCAGAAGTGGTGTTGGAACATTTTCATGGGTATTGAAATTGGATTAACATCTCCATTTTATACAGTTGATTCATAATTAATCATAGCTATTATTTCATATTTTTCAGCATTAATTTCAGTTCTACTGCATCATGCATCTGGGTTAATTCTAAGAATTCAAAAAGGAAATAATAGATCAGAAATGCATACACTATCAGATATGTTGGCTTCTATCAAATAATGAAAGATGACTCTTCTCTTCTTTTGAAATGGGAAACTGAGCTTGGCAAACCAACTGCAAATAGGTTGGATAATTCTGAGATCAAAGCATGTGATATTGTGAAAAACACCACCAGCTCAAGCGGGGGAGGTTTAGAATGCTTTTCAACCCCAAAGCCCAAAGCCCAAAGACTTGGGTGATATGAAGTCAACAGCTTCTGCTATTTCTATGTTTATTTATTTATTTTATTTATTTTTATTCAATTTCTATAGCTGTCCATTTCAGACAAGTGACTCTGGGTGGCGAACAATCATAAAAACAGTTAAAACCAATACAAACATAATACAAATGATAGAAAATTATAAATTCCCCCTCCCCCCTTTTTTTGAGAAAATTTATACAAAATTGGTAATTATAAGTATAGACTTCCACCTGTAGCATTACTACATTTTGTGTACAGTGAAAGAGACAGACCGGTGGCCACTCATTCACCACAGGAAGACTGACCTAAGCCGGTGTCAATGAATTTGGGAATCACTGCCTCAGCTTGAGATGCTGAACTTTAAGGAAACCAGTCCCTTTGCATGCCAGCATCTCTTTACTAAATCAACAGACTAAAAATGAAAGGAAATAAAGGCAGAGAAGTTCCTGCATTAGCAGGAGGACAAAAGTACAGTAACATCCCTCAGAAGTACACATGTAAGTTGGCAACTTGCCACATAGTTACATAAAAATGCTGAATTTTGGCAACACACCGTACAAATGGCAGGGTATCTTATTTCGTACAGAATAAATTGATTTTAAATTTAGGGTTCAGTAGTCCTCCATTCCTTAGTAATCAAGCAGGATTAGTATTCAAATATTAATTTTTAAAATAAAAATGGAAATGGGTTGATAATCAGCGTAACTATTTACTATAATATAGTTTCCATTTCCTAATGCATTACACAATGGATTTTTTATTCTCCTCTTCAGGATTTGAGAGATTATCTCTGAAAAGGCCAAAATCAGCCCAGGCACGCTCAGATATGTGGATTTCAGAATTCTTAAAAACAGCCATGCTGTCTGGGGAATTCTTGGAGCTGAAATCCACACATCTGGAGGATACACATCTGAGGAGGGTATTCATCTGGAGGGCGATCTAAAACCTTAGATTAACAATTGAATACATTGCAGTTCAACATCAGGCAAAAGAATATTGCTGAGTATTGCAGAAGAAAACACTTCTTCCCAATGGGAAAATTCCTCCCTGACTCCAAACTTAGCAGACATAACATAACTATACAGTAAATCATTACAATAAAGCTGCAAAAGAACACTTTGGTAGCTTTCTTAAAACCTTGGTCCTTTTCTTACTGCTGTAATGCAGTGTTGTCCAAACTTGGCCACTTTAAGATGAGTGGACTTCAACTCCCAGAATTCCCCAGCCAGCATTTGGGGAGAGAAGGGGAGGAAACTAACTAGACATTTCTGCACCCCCCCCCCCCCCCCCCAAGAATCACATTAATAAGAGAAAATATTTCTCAACTCCAAAGACAGCAAAAGATGTGGGGAGGTATTAGAGCACTTTGCATAATCCAGGTAGATTTTGGACATAGAGAACCTGATTCCAAATGTTCATATTTTGGGCTGATCAATACATTGCATAATGGTGCTGATAGTTTGGCAACACTTTTCAAAATTCCCTTTTTTTTTAACCTCTTCAGGAGCATACGGTTGAGAGAGCCAACTACGTCAATCTTGCATGAGATATTAAAACAGACAGAGATGGATCCAGTCCAGTATGCCAACTGATGGCAGAGTTCTTTAGGTATCCAATTGTTCTTTTCTCTTAATTCTGATAGGCACTACGCAAAAGGGGGGGGGGGGAAACTCATCAGGTTTTCCTCCTCAAATGTTTACTGCAATAATTTAGGCTAGAATGCTACATGATAATACAGAGGCAATTGCTACCAGCTCTGGCAACCACGTACCAATTCCTTTTTGCCTTCCCCTTAATGTATACTTAGAAGAAAACCTGATATCCACAGAACATGGATTTTCCTACTTTTTTAATGACAGCCAATATTGTGGACAACCAATGGGGAAATGCATGAGAAAATGACAATATTTTCTTCTGTAATATTCTGGGGATAGCGAAGAGAACTCCACCCAAGATTTTCAATTTTGCTGGCAACTCTAGTTGTCTAGTTTCAGCCTGAGATCCCTGGTTACAGTAGTTTGAAGTGGGTATTGTGCTTGTGTGCAAGATATAGACTTACATAGTATTTAAAAGCCACTGTGAGAACTTCTTTCATTCTTGAGTACATTATCTCCAAAACTTCTTCAAAGATCAAACCCATCCCACAGTTCCTATAAAAGGTCACCTTTTGCAGTATATCCTACAGAACAATGACATTTCAGGGATCAAGGAAAAGGTTAAAATATTCCTATAAATTTATTCTTGGGACTTTTAGTGCTTCCTATGCTGAGGGAAATGTCATTTTTCTCTGGGCTGTCTGATCAAGTAATGGGTGTAACAGACTTTCTGTGATTAAAAAAATATGTTCTTCACTCCCTGGTTTATGCAAATGAAATCTAATTTAATTTTTAAAGCTTATTTGTTTATTTAGATTCAATCTAAAACTCCCCCATCAAATCAAACAGACAAAAACAAACCACTACACATAGGAATGGAAGCACTAATAAAAAGAAATTGCAGCAAATCAAAATAAAACTCAGACGAGGAGCTTCCATGTAGTGGTGCAAATTACGGCCTTGCAGAGCATCCCATCCATGACATCCTTTACTCATCACCAAAGTTAAGTAAAGATTTAATTCAGTCACTGAATGCTGTGTGAATCCATGCTAGCACTGAATTCTAAGATTTGGAGCATACCAGGATGATTTGGTAGCGGGGGGGGGGGCAGATTTTGTGGTGAGAAGAGCGCTCCATTCCCTTGGCCAAACTCCAGGGGTCTATTTCTGTATTTTAAAAATAAAATGAGTTTATGGTTATCACTCCCTTCTTAATTGGCAGTAAATTTCATTCACACAGACTGCAAATGTTCTAAGCAAGGAACGAAAAATGACAGTACAAAAGAGATGATATCTGTCACACAAGTCCCTCTGTCTGTCCCCTTTTCATAATATCTCCATCTCTTCAAGTCACTGTTCATGTGTTACCTCCTTTTCGGCTATGTCAGAGCAGGCTGAACTCCAGTTACTTTATTCTAATGTACTTCCTTTCCTTGCCTGCTTCCTTGCAGCTGTTTACACTTACTTGCTGCTGAGATCCTGCAAGCTTATTGTACATCTGTGACTTCCCTCAGCCAGATATATGACAAAGTATAAAGGAATCACAACTGCAGGAGTGGCTGAGTGGCTCCTGAATCTATCTGCCTGGGGATAGGGCCAGGCTTGGAAGCATATATCCTGTACAAACTGAGGGGATGTCAGAATATGACCTCAGTATTCAGCCCTGGCACAAATGACTCTAGGGCATGCTTGGTGCCAGATAGGTCAGAAGCAGCATAAACCCTTAGCTTATTCCTTTCCTAGCCTAATACAATCTCCCCCGCCCCCCAAACTGCAATTGTACTAAGTAAAATAATATTCACTTTGCTTCTTTTGGCAAGGAATCTGAGACCCAATCTCACCTCTTCTTGAATATTTTTCTCAAACTATCCCTCTCTTTTCTGCCCCATCTTGTCTCCATAGGACTGTTTTCCATCCTCCAGGATCTTGTGACCATGTTTCTAGGTACAAACTCTTCACTGGTATTTTCTGAGCTACTGTTTAAAATGTAGAGTGTCATCTGAGTCCTGATTTGTATGTGTTCTCATCAAAAATAAAATGGAAGAATAACTGAAAATCTGTGCTTTGTTCCAAACTTTAATTTTTTTTACCTTTGGCTCACAGTTTTATGAAAATATCAGTTGGCTCTGATAAGCATGAAGACTTGTCTATAATTATAGATAATAGAGGACAGACAGAGGACATCTTGCTATATTCCCCTTCATCTGAATAGATGGCAGTTACTTTATGGCGAGGTTACCTTCTTTCCCTTACAGCAAATGTGGGCAATGTGTGACCCTGTGGAAACTGCTGGACTGCAACTCCGACCATTTCTTACCATTGGCCATACTGGTTCAAGCTGATAGGAACTGGATCCCAACGTCTGGAGAGCAATTATGAAATGTCTATATGTCCAAGTGGCAAGTATAGTTCTTTGTTAATTTGTCTGCCTAGTTCATTTATAAAGTGTGCCTTTGTCTACTTTTTGCCCCAGGGGCTCACAGGTGAATTGGGGAGTGGGGGAACCTGGATCTTTCCCGGCGTTACATCCCAAAGCATTGGGCTCTTCATTTCTGCTTAGCCCAACACAGATCTGTGTTGACTGTACTGAATGTGACTATGTGCAAGGAAAGCTCTTCCAGCTACCACTTTATAGGTATAAAAAAGAGTAAGTATACATGAAGAGACAAATGTAGCTGTTGCATCACACCTTTTTTTTGTGACTGATTTGCAGTGACATCTGAATTTAGGGGTGTAAGGGAATCCTTGAGAGAAGAAAACCCCCTGCATTTAGCTTGGAAAACGTACTCTTCCCGTGCCAAGGTAACCACTGAATGCAGGAAAAGAGCAAGAAAACAGGGGAGACTGACAGAAAATGGGCACGTCTGAGGGCAGGTCATCTTGCAAAGTTTAATTCAGAAAATGCCACTGCCATCATTGTCAGAGAAAGAATGGAGGTATTTGCTTTTCAATCCAAGGGATACATTTTGACCTCTGTCAAAGACAGGTTGAGCAGGGAGAAGTGTCTGCTCAGGATATTAGCTAAAGGTAAAAGTTATCAAGTATTCAAAGAAAAAGAGAAAGAGAGAGAGAGAGAAAAAAAATCAATTTCTCTGTTCCTCCAACAAATAAGCCATAATCCTAGCTGTATGTAATGTAAAGAATCTTTAGTCCTTACAGTGCTGCCTGGATTAAAGAGAGATTAATGGGCGGGGGTGGGGGGGGGAAGAGACATTATGATTTCTGAATGCCAGGAGGACTTTTGCAGCACTCATGTGCTCCAGTTCAAACTGAGAGGTTATTTACAACAGTCAAGTCTGACAATAAAAAGAAACTACTTGCTTACCCACAGCTGCCTGACTAAAACCTTTATAAGCACCAGCAACATGAAAAATATGGACCTTGACTCAATCAGCTCATAGAAGCTTATGGGGGAAATCTGAAGAGCAGACCCACTGTCCTCTTTTATTCAGAATAAACTCAAGTGTAAGTGACATGTCAGAGAAGATGGCAGCTCCAAGGAGGGAACAATGAGAAGGCATCAATGAAATGCCGGCAAAATAACACGAGATGTACGAGTGTGTGCTATATTAAGATGATCTTTTCCCCAAAAGGCACAGAGGAAAGAGGCACTTGCTAAAGTTGCAAGGTGGCAGAACAGGTAGAACAATTACTTAGCACAATAGTGTTCAAGATACAGATTCTAACGTGGCAGTTTAGAGGCAGTGCATCTCAGAATTGCAAACCTGATGAAAATGGCCACATTGCAAGAATTCTGGGCTGTGGTTTGTATGTAATGGAAAGTAGGAATCCTAGGGAGTTACCAAGGCAGAGGTATTGGACTGGTTGTTTATATCTGAGGTAAGATGCCCATAGGTCAACAGGCAATTAGCTCCCATCTTCTTCTGTTCCATGAAAGGTAGGATTCAGAGTGCCAAAGAGGGGTGGTGCTGAAACTAGCTCCCAAAAGACAGATTGCAGCAATTTGCTTCTTGCCCCACCAACCCTTGTGGTCACTCACCAACTCTCTAGGCTTGAACTCTCTAGTTGAAAAAGCATTGGGTAACCCAAGGCATTGGCTAGCACTCCAAATGGCCCCTGTCCTGCCCACAAATTTAATAAGATGTTGGCATTCTCAAAAAATTTAGAGATGGCATCCCCCAAATCTTGCAAGAGTTGGGAATCATGTGAGATTTCAGATGAATGGGGCACCCTTGCTTAGAAAAGTTGTCAGTCTCTCAAGCGGCAAATAATGGAAAAGGAAGAGGGAAAAACTATGTTGTTGTTATGGTCAATAAAACCTGAAGGAAATTATTTTCACCCTACAATTATCCTGCTAAAGTGGCCATAGAGCTTCCAGCCAGCAGAGATCAAGGGGCAGGAAAACACTGCTGGCCACATATCAGTAATTCATCACATTGCTGGTCATCCTGATAGCTACTGGCATCCCAGAGTATCTTTTGATCACTTGCCTCCTGGCTCACACTTTTCTTCTAGTTTGAATTATATTTGGTTACTAGGATACCTGGAAATGAAAATTTAGAAACCATTAAAGCAATACTAGTTTATTATTGTTCAGTCAAAACCTATTAGTTTATTATTATTCAATCAAAGCCTATACATAATATACTCATTGTCCTATTTACTTTTTATACTTATATTTTCAGTGCTATTCTCATTAGCCATAAGTTCTCTCAGTGAGAGACAATGATTCCAAAGCCTTACATATAAATCCTTAAATATGTGAGTTTAAAATAATAGAAAATATTACAAAAGCATGAGAATAAAGTCAGTACTGTGTAAAATTTTGAAAGCACAAATGGTTATTTTAGAAAGGAAAAACCTGAGGAAATAAAAAGGCTTTCATCAGTTATTGAAAAAGCCACAATGTAGGGACCAGCTGAGCCTCAATGGGGAGGATACTCACAACTGGGTTCTGTCCTTAGGGGTGAAACATCTCATCTCATTTGGCAGGAGAATTTGTGTTTCTAGCTGGTATACAAGAGGAGAGAAACTTCCATTTCATGGTCCTATGCTGATTACAGTTTTAAACGTTAATACCAGCCCTTGTACTACAGAGACTGTGATCTAAATTTAATGAGCTTTACAATAACACTGAGAAATTAGTATAATGCATGCTGCAGATAAGTGATCCATCTTAATCCCACAGCAATAATTCGTAGGCAGGAAGACAGGTTCAAGAACCAAGCATGATCCCCAAATATTTGACATGAACAGTGTATGGACATGATGATAATTATAAAGGTTCTTAAATAGAAGTTAGTAAACAATAAAGGACAGATGATTACAGAGATGTTAAACAGTCAGTAAGTAAATGGCCATGCCCAATTTCTTGGAAGTGAGAGAACTTACTGAATCAACAAGAATAGTTCATAGGGGTTTGCCAATGGAGTTTAGTGGGAGGAATCCAAGAGAACGTCAGTAGAAAAGGTTCCTTCCAGATCCACAGTTAGTACTTGGTTAGCCTTAGGGCCTGAGAAAGGAATATATACAGTATGTATGTATATATGTATGTGTATGTGTGTATGTGTATGTGTGTGTATGTATGTATGTACATACATACACACACACACACATACACACACACACACCCTTCTTCTGGAGGTACCTTTAAAAATACTTATTTACTTATTAAATTATTTCAATATTACTTGTCATTATATTTTTCTTTTTAATATTTTATTGTATTTGAATAAAAAATACTCAGAAAACAAGTTTCAACAACCAAAATAAAATTGCACTAAAAACAAATTTAAAAATATTAAAATGGTAATACATACCCATCCAACAGGTAATCTAATTTCTTATTAAATTATGTTATCTAAACAAACAAAAAGAAAGAAAAAAAAGAAAAAAAATTCAGAGTTAACATGTTAAATTAATATAAATCACCTCAATATATCATATGCATGTTTAATGACTAAATAACTAAATTACCCATAAACATTGTTGTAAAATATTGTTGTAAAATATCATATAATCTACGCCAAAGGGAAACATATTGTGTCATCTTGTTTTTGACTGGTAGGAAATGTTGCCTCTTCAAAACTTGATAAATTGCACATTTCTTGAATCCAATCCTTGATATAAGGAAGTGAGTAAGGAAGTGCCTTAAGAAACAAGACTGAAAGTGAACAGACAGGAATCCACAAATATATGCAAACTACTGTATGTTTGCAGAAAGTGCATTTTGTATATTGTACTTATAGCACAAGTTGTCACCCTTCAGGTGATGAAAATGGACACGTATCATTTCAGAGCATGGAGGCCTTACAACAGAAGTGACCATGGAGGCAACTCTCCATACAGAAGCCAGTCAGGTGAAGGAGCAAGCCCAGTGGGTTACAGCAACAACCAGATGCAAGAGGCAAAGAAGATATTCACCATCACTGGAACTTGGCAAGAAGTTTTCAGGCCCCTTCAGAAGAAACAGACTCTGAGCATTCAAGGGGGGAAAATAGGCAGGCAGACAGTGAGTCGATCGCTGAAGGGCCGAGAGAATACAATCATGCAATATAAAAATACAAAGAGAAATGTTGTGGTACTTAGTGAGGAAGAGCCAACAATATGTGCCATCTGACCCGCTGGCTTGCAAAGTGAGCAGTCTGCCAGCAGTAAGGATCAGAGAGATGACAAACCAATTTCCACGACTTATTAAGTCCACTGGCAATTATCTCTTTCTGCTAATCTGTGGGGACAAATGGTACTGTAAAGAACAGATGCAAGCGTGCCAAGGAATGCTCAAAAAGTGCTCATGGTTTCACATTAAAGTGGAGGGAGGTTATCAAGTGAGATGTTTGATCATGGGCCCTCTCTTCTTCAGTATTTTTATTAGTGACTTGGGTGAGCTGGAGGGAAAGCTGATCAGACCTGCAGTTGACATAGAACTGAGTGGGGTAGTTCACCCTGGAAACTAAATGAAATTCAAAACGATCTGCTTGATACATCAGAGGCCTAAGGTGGAAGCAGCTGAAACAGAGGCAAAAGCAATGCTTGGCACTTAGAAAACCAAAATCAAATGCACAGGTATAGGATGGGGGACTACCCATCTTGATAGCAGTGCTTGTGGAGAAGATGTATTAATTATATTTATACTATCCTGTTTTTTTATTTGTCCAACTCGAGGCAGTGTACAAAATACTCCCTCCTCCTATTTTCCCCACAACAGCAACCCTGTGAGGTGAGTTGGGCTGAGAAAGAGTGACTGGTCCAAGGTCACCCAGCTGGCTTTCCGGACTAAGGAAGACTAGAATTCAGGGTCTCTCACTTTGTAGTCCAACCCCTTCATCACTCTTGGAATACTAACTCATTGAGCCAGCATGTAACATAGCTGCAAAAAAAAAAAAAAAAAAAAAAGACAAATATAAGGTTAGCAACAAATTCAGAAGTAGAGTTTTTAGTCCATAGGAACCAGTGGTTTTCACTTTATCCTACTTTGGTCAGACTCTACCTGGAGTTCTATAAATTGCCCCTTCCAGCTCTATGATTCCATTATTTTAAGAGACAGTCATACCAGATGGCAGACACAATTCTATCTAATTCAGAAGGATGTAGAAACATAAAAGTAAGCTCATTTTCTCAGGAAACTCAACATTTTAAAACTTGGCATATCCCAGCAAGATTCAAAGAAAGCTCTTGTATATACACCCTATCTAATGGTGGACACTGAGCCGTGAACTCAAGAGGCAGGAGGAAAAGGGGCACAGATAAACTAATAATTGGAGATGCAGGATTTGGATGTGCAGGAACTAGAATGAAATAGTCCAAATGGGGTCAGTGGTGTGTTTCTGCTCAGTGGATACTTCAGTTTCATGATAATAGCATAAGATAGAAAACAACTTCCATTATAGGTAGCAGTAGTTTAGCAAACAACTGAACAAGGAAGTAGCTGAAGCAGTTGCACAATCTGTGGAATTAAAATCGATCAGGACACATCACAGAGTATTTTGACCAAAAAAAGATGTGTTGGTCAAAGAAAGCTGGTTATTCATGCAATCTGCGTATACAACATCTGTTTTGAAGGGCTTATAAGCATAGAAAGAAAGGGAAATTATATATCACAAAGAAAATTCTTACAGTGCTGTGTGGGAAAAAAGAGGATGCTTTAGAATATTTAAGAGCTGGTATAAGAAATGCCTTTCAGCAGACAATACCAGCAAAACTACCTTCTAATTTGAAGGGAGGGGCATAAGTGTTTTAAATGTACACTTACAGAGAAGATTAGCAAATTGAGCCTTATGCTTAAAGCAAGCTACAACAAAGACCTGGTGCACTCAAGGAAAAAATAGGGGCCAAGGGCTTGAGTGAAACATGGCAGGTTTCTATAGATATTTTAAAGAGAGAATCCAGGTTCATCACTCAAGAAGAGAAGTTCAGTAATGGAAGATGAAGTGTGAAGGGAAAAGTATAATTTGTCTGAATGATGAATTGTCATGAAAGCTACAAGTCAAAGGTGCTTTAACTGTTTTGATTCATTATTCCAGTTTTAGAATTTTCTTGGCAATGTCAGAAGCCATGAAAAAAAAATGTTGATGTTGGATTGTGGAGGTTGTGGGGTCCTAGAAATAAATTAGAGAGTCTTCAGACACCCTTTGGGTGATGAGTCAGCACAATGGAGAGCTGAACCTCCAGAGCACCCTTTTGGGTGACCAGGTAGGAAAATCTTCTCAGCAGCCAGTGTTTGACCCAGGCCAGGACTAGGCTGTGTATATGTGTGGACTGTTTAGCAGACAGTGGTGGAACAGCTGTTGGCAGTGTGTGGGGCTGGGCTGGAGGCACTGCCACTTGGCTGATGAAAATTCAGTGTAACTGTGCTGGTAGAAGCAATGGAGCTGGCTGCAGGTTTCATTCAAGTGGTAGTAGCAGCAATGTGTTAAGTTGGCCCACCTTCTCTTCTCCCTCTAAGTGGCAGTGGTGATGGCAACCCATAGATATGCACCCTCCATGTTTAGAAGTGAGTGATTGAGTGGAACCAGGAGCTGACCAGACCAGTGGATCCGCTGGACAGCAAAGCCTGCCATGCTGGCAGCAGCCATTTTGTTTGTGGCGGGATCCAAGGGGACTGGACTGTATGTGTTAGCTGCTCCAGGGTTTCTCATCTCTTTCTGTCCTGAAGAATGAGTGGATGAAAGGAATAGGGCTTGTGAATCTTGAGAGGCGAGAACCTTGATGGACTGTGTGGAGGGGCTGGTGCTGATAGATTTGTTTCCTTGTCTGCCCCCCAGGTGAAAGGTGGAAGAGGGTGACAGCTCTCTTCCAGCTTGGTAGGGAATGTGGGTATGCCTCAGGCCTCTAGCTATCCCAAGGAAAGCAGGTCAAGTGAAGACAGTGATGTGGTTGTTTGTATGCATGTGGATGGGGTAAACTGGTTGCCTGTTTTGTGTTTTTAATCTTATGTCACCTGCTCAGAGTTGCTATTTACAAGGTGGCTGGCCACATACATTCAGTAATTAAGGTTCAGACAGCTCTGACTCTGTTGGTCTTTTGGAAGGCCTTAAAAACCTGGCCAGGATATTAATGGAGCCTGGTTTGTATTTTTGCTCATACAATTCATTTTTTACCTGGTGTCTTTTATCATTTTTTCTATTGTGTTTATGGTATTAACCACCCAGAGTTATTTGATTAAAATGAGTTGCCATTTAAATTTTTATAATAATAAACAGACAACAGAGGTTGCATGAGCTTCCAATTAACAAACAGCTTACAGGGAAGAAGGAAGAGGGTGTGGATTTATTCTTTGTAGTGCCCCAAGGTAGGACAAGAACCAGTGGGTGGAAGCCTTATAAAGAGAGATCCAGATTCAAAATAAGGAGGAATTTCCTCACTGTGTTAAACAATGGACAACCTACCTCCTGGAGTCACAGGTGCTGCATCACTGGAGGTTTTCAAACAAAGGTTGGGCAGCCATTTGTCTGGGATGATCTGAGGATTTCAGATGTGTGTGAGTGTGTGAGTGTGTGTGTGGGTATGGGGATTGAACTAGACCTCCAAGCTCCCTTCCAACCTTGTGATTCAATGATTCTATGAATGTTGCAGAGTCAGTGGTACACCCATACCAACTCTTTGCAATGTCTGCTAAATCAAGTATTATGGGCATTGGATAAGAACATCTCAGTCTGATAAATGATGATGGCAGGAGTCTCCCATTCCTCCCTCTCTGCAACTCCAAGAGTCAGGGATGAAGTAAGAAGTAAGAGGGGAAGAAAAGTATCTCCCCTTTTCCTTATTTTCCTCAAATGAAATTTAAGAAAGAAAGAAAGTTGTTGGCAAGTTGTAGAGAGATGCTGCTACCAGCCAATAGCTGTGGCTAATACAGGTGTGTGTGTGTGCGTGTGCGTGCGTGCATGTTATATAGCCAGTATAGTCCAATTATTGTGAATGGTTATCATTGTTTTTCTGTTTTCTAAACCGAGAGAGACCATGGTGGAATATCCTTCATAGTTTGTGAGCAGAAACTGGCTACATCCATTCAGGCTTCCTGCAAAGGATGGGGTATCTCTCTGTTTGGCCTTTGGTGGGATGTAGTGATGCCTGCCCAGAACCGCTGGGGATTAAACATGAGGCTCCTGGAGAAGCAAAGCCCCTGCTACAAAAAGCCATCTCTGAGTACAGAGATCCTGCTGGTCCCTCCTTCTGCTGCTTGGTTTGCTCCATCATCCCTTATCTGCTTGGGAGTTAGTTGCTGCCAATTTAACCCCTGGGCTAATGTGAACAGAAGTTGCAGCATGGCTAACATGTGCTTTCCAGAGATCACTGAATGCTAATTTTTATCAGACTTTGGCAGTTTGGACAAAGATGAGGAATGATGGGAATTGCAATCTAAGAACATCTGGAGGGCTGCTTGCTATCCTTCCTTGAGCTCAGAACTCAGGTACTGAGACTCATGTGCTGTGGCTGACCAATCCATGCCAGTTTAGAATTCTTATGTGGCTAAACAAGAAAGAAAGAGGGGGAACCCCCCCCCCCCCCCACTTTTACTGATCGTTCACCATACAGTCTAGGAGAATTTGCCATTACTAATCAAAATAAAATCTCCCCCATTGTAGGGGAGATGGGCGGGGACAAATCAAATCAAATCAATAAATAAATAAATAAAATATCCCTGCATCTTTTCTCATTAAAACTGCTTGTTACTCATGTGACTCATAAAGTGGATCTTCATATGTCTCAACCCACATGGTACATTATTCATGGGAATATTTGACATGTTGTAAAACATGACATAAATCCTCCCCTAATATAATGTGTGTGGTGAACTAGAGAGTTATAGAAATATCAGATTGGTAATGCTAAAGCAAATGAATTCTTAATGGGGATTGAAATTCAGTTGGGGCTAGGTTGTTCTAGCTTCCCTGCATGCCATTAGTTCTCTGGCCAATGGAGGGGTCAGAGTGAACTCTGCAATTACAGGATAAAGGATAGCTGAAGCGTCATATTAGGACATAATGAAAACAGGTCATTATAAATTGATATCAAGCATAATATAGGATTCACACAAGAAGATACGATAAAGGAGTAAGACTAAGAGTAGTTCAATGTGAAGGTCTTGTTTTAATTAAAGGAAGATAAAAGTCTTTGTGCAAATGAATGAGTACAGCTTGGAGGTGTGTGTGTGAGTATAAGAGATGGGGAGAAAGAAAGAGAAAGATGACATACATTTGCTCATCTGCAGTTTGGCATTTAAAGGCATAATAAATAGAATTAATTATGTTTCAGAGATCAATTATGTACTAAATGCCCTGACTGTTGCTTTTGAGTCAAAATTAGACTAGTTCAGTGCTTGACTCCTTACCCTCATCACGTGATGGCAGTTAAGCCACACAACTGGCTATAATTTCAAGACACCCTCAGTACAGCTTGGTTTTAAACAACAGCTACAACAACAAATCATTAAAACCAAGTCAAGTAAAATTTTCCTGGGAATGCATTTAAGAAAGTGATCCATCCTCTGGGTAATCTTGTCCAAAAGCTAGTTGTAGGGCTGGTTTGGCCTGTTACATTAAGCTGAGGGTTAATAACAAACTAATGGGATCCGTGGCCCCAATAATCTTCATAGCGTGAACATCAGTTCAAGCAAGCCCTCCCAGCACTTCTGGAGGGCATTTTATATAGATAGCAAATTTGCCTTATAGAACCTAGAATCATATAAAAGTGAGTTAAAGGCACTGAACTGGAGATGGTTGCTGGAGAACATTGCCGGTGGTAAACTGACATTGTAAATAAATGCACTAACCTTCCACCTCTGAAGAATTAAGTGAGGTCCCTAGTGAAATGTTTGTGGTGATGTCTGTAAAATCTCTTGGGTATGTTTGTCCATATTGCAAAGTTAATGTGACCCATAAGTATTGGCTCATGGTCACAAATACATAAATACCAGTTTGCGCTTTAGTATTTTGAAGTGTTGTAACCTTCGCAGCAGTTGTGCAAGAAGAAAATAGGTAAAGTACAGAAAACGTGTATTTAATCGGGCAATGGAGAAAGGTTTTAAGAGCTGTAATGAGCAAGCAATTGCAGTGGAACCAGAGAGCTTTGCTTTTTTGAACATTTTTTTTCTTTTAGACTCAGATAGGTAGCACTATTTCAGAGCAAGAAATAGGACAAGATAACTCCAAAGTAGCATTTGATAGATAAGCAAAATGGGCACGCTCCATCTCAATACTTCAATTAATGCTGTTTTTCTTTAGCCAATAATGGACCAACCAATTGTATGGGTTCAACATCCAAAATCTCTGATGAACAGATGGACAAGGAGAGGAAGAAACAAAACAGGAAATGAAGTCTTCTTTTCTTATCTGAACTCGATTACAGTTCTTGAGGTCTCCTATCCATATCCACACAGAGCTGCATAAATGCAAGCAGAATCTCATCTTCTACTTCATCAGAGAGATTTTTGTTAAAATGGTTGGTTAAAGCTCATTCTTTCCAGCCCACTTCCTGAGCTAATGTCTGAAAGTCAGTCAACAAAGGAGTTATAAATAATATTAGCTTATAATGTGGGCTGATCAGTAGTTTTAATTAATGATGTCATCAAAGTACACAATCAAAACCCATGTGATGCAGACATCCCCAAGTCACAAACCCTTAAGTGTTACCTAATTCCATCAGGAAAGGGTGCTTGCCAGCCTTAAAGTTAATGATTAACATAACCCCCCACTTGATAGCATTCCTTGGGTTTGACTCTATTGAAAACCTTTGTTTTGAAACAAATCCTATTTTGTCTGCTTATGAAATAAAGCCCTAATAAAGTTTTATTTCTGTTGAGTTTTTAAAATTTACAGCTTACTGTTGTTTTTTTCCTGAAAATTAAATATATATGCTTATTTTACAGTTTAACTGGAAACCCCACCCCCCACTTCCAACCCTCTAGCAAGCAATGAATATACAGAGCAAACCCAATTTAGAGTCTTTCTGAAGGAAAATAAAAGCTAGTAAAATGTGAAAATCCTATGTGCAAAGGTGTGAGAACTAGAGCGCAAAGGGTTAAGCGCGTACTCTTATCCCCAGAACAAAGAGGTAGAGATAAGAGGATGAGACTGGCCCCTCCCTGAAAAATGCAGGATGTTGTGGGGTGACTCTGGGAATTGCTTTCACTCTGAGAAGATTCTGTAACGGGAATGAAGCCAATAAACCTTGCTGGATAGAATCTGTACTGTCTCCTGGAGTTTCATGGGCTAATCCTGACAAAAGGTCTGGAACTGAGCAGAGATATAACCTCACAATGCTGAAGATATGTGTAAAGCAGTGTTGTCCAAACTTGGCCACTTTAAGATGAGTGGACTTCAACCCCATGCTGGCTGGGGAATTCTGGGAGTTGAAGTCCACTCATCTTACAGTGGCCAAGTTTGGACAACACTGGTGTAAAGGATGTCCTGCAAAAGGAAATCAGTTCTGTGTCTGGGCATGCTCAGAGTATCTAATCCAGGCACGTGCAGAGCAAACTCTGCAAAGGTAAACACCTGTCACTTAGTAAAGGGGGCGTGGTTACCTGTCTTGGCACACCTGGGCAGAAGCCGGGTCTTTTTTAACTCAAGCAGTACGGTAGTTGATTTGTTTGATGTAAAATTGACCCCTGAGCCTCCAAAGCACGGGGCTAGGAGAAAAAGGAATTTCTTCGAGGAGAATGCACAGGATGGAATTGTACTGCCTTGTTGCTGTAGGTTCTGGAATGCAACAAATGTATAAAGTTAAGAAAAATAGTATTTCTCATTAGTTCTAAACCCAGCACCCTAATTTTATTTTTGGGAATGTATTTGTTATTTTTAGAAATGGTGAGATTTCAAGATGTTAGCATGACGCAGATTCTGAAAGCCTGCATCATAAAAAAAGTCTTCATCATAGCCTAATGGATTGCCTGCATGATCCAGAAGGACCATGTGATGGCTGCAGTGAAAGAGAGCTCATTAAAAGCTTTTGCGGTAGACTTTCCAGACCGGAGGCCCTTTGGATAAATTATATTTCACACAGGACACATCTGTTGAAATGGCAACCTTCGTATGTTGCACTGAGGAGGACACTAATCCAGTTTTAGTAATGTCAAACATTAGGGCTGAATTGCGGCTGGGCTAAAAAGTCTGGCATGTAGTTCCAGTCAACTGCAAGAAGATTTAAAATCCTCCCAATGAATTTGATAAGAAAATGTTTTATTTCTTTTTGTTTACTGTGTGTGCCAGACAGCTACAGTTTCATCAAATCAAAGCAAGGTATTATCCACATCAGTCTTCCTGGGTGTGGTTGGATTTGCAAAGGTGTTAATTTGTGACTAAACTGTGATTAGTTTGTGATGCCAGTGTGAGATATAAAGGCAGGACCATACATGATGGTTTCAGTATGAGGTTTTTTGTCTTAATTTGCAGCTTGTACTGTTCCACAGCTAAGAACCTTTTTGAGATTGGACTAAACTGGTGGTTCCTAAACTGTAGAAGTGAACTCACAAGGGTGGCATGGGATATTTTACTACTTAATAAATAGAACTGTTAGTGAGTTTGTGGTGTGCAGTTTGGAAACTGCTGTGGGTGCCGTGAAAAAGCTACTGAGATAGTAATGATACTGTGAGCCAAGAAAGTTTGGGAACCTCTGAACTAAATTAAGGTAAGTAGATTTTATTACTACTTTTGGGGAAACTGACCCTGTTAGAGGCAAAATAGTATTTGTGAACTTTCTTTCTTTTTTTTTCCTTTAACAGTATAAATTATCAGACTCACATGGCATATGAAGGTAATAAATTTCCACAAAAATAAATCTTGGTAGAATTTCAGGTTCCTTTCAAGCATTCCTGCAGCAACTCGTATCTTTGTTGTATCACATTTCTTTTTTTAGATTGGTTGGATGATCAAATATTTGCAGTAGTGCCAATGCCCACATGTTTTTTATTTGTTGTTTGTTAGGAAAACGTATGTATATGGCTGCTCATCTTAAACAAATAACTCAGAGTGGCTGACAAACAATACTTTAGGCCCATTTTAATAAAGAACCAATATAAAACAGTGCAGAATGCAATTAAAAATAATCACACCTCCAAAGTCCCTTCCAAGTCTATGATTCTATGACCAAGGTGCCACAAAGCAATTCACATACCAACAGGCATATCGGGTACCAATTAGGAGCTCATTTTTTTGTTCCTCTGCTGTTTGGGTGATTTCCCTTCTGCTCAGGTAGAAAGAACTTATTTTCAACTAGTTGCTGTTGGACTGCAGCAGCTACCACACCACTTAGCAATTTGAAAGTTGTTGGCAAGCAGGTAATTGCCCTGTAGTTGCCTGGTGCTGCCCCTTTTGTTAGATCTTTCATTATCAGGTAGATTTTGCCAGTTGTTAACCAATCTTCAGTTTCACCTCCTCGAAGTATGTTGTTAAATTGTTTGGCAATGAGTGGGTGCAGACCAGTCAGATGTTTCAACCAAAAACCATGCAGTTTATCTTCACTTGGTGCTGACCAATTCTTGATCTTCCTTGCCCTTTTATCCACCATTTCTGCTGTTATTACAAGTTCTTTCATTTCAGTTTCTTTTTTTTTTTCCTTCTTCATTTCCTTTATCCAAGCTGCATTCTTGTATTTCTTTAGGTTGTCCCATAACTTTGCCCAGAACTGCACTGTTTCTTCTTTGTCAGGTGTTGGCTGCTTCATTGCAGTCTCTGTTGATGGATTGGTAGAAACATTTCTCATTTGACTGAAATTGGAGATTCTGCCTGTAGTGTGCAATTCAAGCTTTGTATGTGCTGATTTTCTTGGCTATGGCTGTTGTGTTATTTGTTGCTTTATTATTTCCAGTGCTTCCTTGATCTTCCTTGTCTCAAGGTGATATTTCTGGATCAGGTACTCTTTGATCTTCTTGTTCTTCAACTTCTTTTCTTTTATCTGTTCTAGCTTGCTTGCATCTGATCATAGCGTGCTGATCTCATTTTCCCACCTGATCTTCCATTTTGGTGAGGCACTGTTTGGCTTTTTTTCTTGTTTGTTGATTTTGTAGCCAAGATCTTCAATTATAACTGCAACTAGGCTGTATATCAGTTGATTTGTTTCTTGCAGTGAGCTGATGCTTATATTTGATATTACAGTACAGGTAGTCCTCAACTTACAACCACAATCAGGACCGGAACATTGTTAAGCAATCAGGTTATTAAGTGAGTCACGCCTGATTTTACGACCTTTTTTGCCACAATCACAGGGGTCTGTGCCAGCAGCAGTACTAGTAGAGGATATAAGTAATTTAATGCAACAGAAGACTCAGATTCAATGAACATGCAGAATCTGGCAGAGATATATCTGGATATGACATGAAGGAGATCTTTAAGAATCATGGTGCTATGGAATACTACAAATGGTATGGATACATAAACCTTGATTGTATCCACTCATTCACACATTCCATAAAATGTGATTCATAATGAGATATGGAATCTTTTGAATAGTGTTTCTAGGAACATTGGGTCAAACCATTTTATAGAACTGAGAATGGATGCATATGGGCTGAATTATCCTCTCTTTTTTGTTGGGAGGCACAGGGATTTAAAGGCTGATGAATTCCTGAATCATGTTGCAAGCATGGTTCCAAGCAGTGTGGATGTGTTGTGAGATGGTGATTTACAATTAGTGGTCAATATTGTTAAGAACATGGATGGGGGTTGTCTTAGGAAGTTAAGCACTGAACTGTTCAGGTAAATCCTGTATAAAAAAGATGCCGTTTGATTTCAATGTAGGGGGTGAGTTTCTATGTTTTGCAGGTTGCCTGCTGTATTGATTAGACAGCTGCTCATTTTCAAAACAAGAAATCATTACTAAAGCCAGAGATCCCCATTACAGGATGGACATTTTCACAGAAAAGATGGTTGTCTTTTCACAGGTACAAGTGTTTGAAGAGCATCTTGGTGTAACCATCAAAAGCAGGAGAGTTGGGGCCTTTTTTAGCCATATTTAGGCCCCAATAATAAAAGCTGTTGTTTATGTAGTTACACAACAATAATCACTATGAAATCAAAAATATCAGTGGCTTTCTGATGAACATTATTTCTGTGAATTCTGTCACCATAACTCCACCCATGACTGCCATGTATGTCTGAAACATGAGTGTCATAAAATGGATGTGGAGAGGACACAATGTGGTAAGCACAAGTTGTTTTGCTGTTTTAAGTTCTTCCTTCAAAGACACACACAACTGGCAAACAAAGGACAAATTGTAAGGATAAGGCATGACGTGACACATGCAGGGTCTATGTTTTTAGCCCCACAAAAAATGTCAAGAAAGGCAGTAGGGGCAGTGCTATGAATAGGTTGAAAGCATGGAAGGATATTTACATTTTCTAAATCCATTGCCTCAGTCAGAAGTAGATATGAGATCTATCACTTAGGATTTTAAATGTTGTTAGGAAACAGAAGTTGGCATACCAAGTTATGTCTATGCCACGGATATGCTGGAGAAAGAAGACAACTATAATGTGATGTGATGGAAATATTATGGTGCTAGCTGACTCAGTTTGTGAAAAACTGTATAAACCCAATGTACCTTCATTGCTCACAACTTGAAGAGATATGATAAATACCTACTTCTGAGACAACTGATCTGTGAAAAGGTCCAGGTTGAACTTTGACTTGGGGTGGTAAACTGCTATGTATTACACTGCCACACTTTGTGATTACATGGGAACTCTCCTTAATGTCAAGTATTGGTCTTGAAATCATGACACCTGATGAGAGAGAGGGTTTTCTGAAGTGGTGTGCTGCTAACACCGGTACAGTGTTGAAACTGAAAAGGGCCTTGTCTTATTACTGCAGACAAGTTGTAGAAATATTGAGGGAGGCTCATATTCATTTAGGGAGCAAATGATGACAATGGCACAGTGCATGTTTCTCACAGGCACAAAGCGGGATGCTGCTGAGGAGACTGAGATTAGATGTATTGACCCCTTCCAATATGTTACTGTGGCATCTGTCTGCGTGGCTTAGTACTGCTTCATGTATTTGGAGAGAAATGCAGTCACATCGGTGCCTTTAGACAGCTATCACCAGGCACAGAAAAGGTATTCCACACCCTCCATATAATGTATATAGCATATAGCAAGAACCTGAATATTCACCATGCATTGCAGGGGTTGTAAGCAACTGGGTAATTATTTTTTGGATGGCTTTGCTGTCATCAGTGACACCTCCACAGCCTTTGATTTAATGGGTGTTTTTTCATGGCTGCCTCGTTTGTTACAGTATAAAGAATTTCATGCTTGATTCTATGCAGTTCCATACGACCACACTAGGATTAAAAAAGAGTACATCAAGAACCAGGGTTATGCTGTATACAGCATCTGGGAACATGAATGAAATGCCAAATTGGTGACTGATGTTCCTTGAAGCAGTTCACAGTTGAGAAGAAGCTCCTGACCTCCTCGAACCCGCTAGAGACTTTCATTTTTTTGGTTTGGTGCTAGAACAAATGCTACATGTCTGTACTACAAGCCAAGTCATATATTACAATTTCATCAGACTGAAATCGAACAAATCATATATTACAATTTCACTAATTTGTACCCATTTTTGAACAAGAAAAAGGAGCTTCTGATTGGACATGCACAAATAGTCTATAATTTGAGAACATACATAAGTATTTTAGATTTGCTCAATAAAATTAAAGGGTATCCGCCAAGAAAGCTCTACTTCCCAGTTTTACCCTACAAATCAGGGGTAAGTTAATGTTTATTTTGTGTTCAAGCTGCACAGCAATACAATAGACCATTTTGTGTACACAAGGTGACGAAGAGAAGGCACTGATTGGAACATGGTGAACCATAAAAGGGAATGTTGTTTTAGAGAAATCTATGAGGCCTGGCCTTTTGAAAAGAAGAAAAGCAGACTATTTTCAGAACTATGATGGGAGACAGAAGGCAGGTCACTTATGATGAACACAGGCCAGATGCTTGGTATCGATTCTGTGATCTAGCGCCCTCCCTTCACCCAGGTTTCTGGTTATCAAGCTTTGGCTGGCTCTGGACTCCCTCTGGTCCTTTTAAATGCTGAATGCATTGGTCTCTATCCTGTTCCACTTTGCACCAGTCAGGGTATCCACCAGCCTCCTGCTTTTGCCTGTGATGCGTGATGGTATTATTTATTTGTTTGTTTGTTTATATTTTTTGCATCTATACTGAGTCCAGCTCAGACAATATGACTCTGAGGCAAAACCAACAAATACAAATAATGCAGCTTCTCTGATAGAACGGAATCACAGCAACATTCCAGATCAGACAAACATTTTCGATAGCAATGGTCATCACAATAATATAAATGTGGCCTCCTTCTAACTTCTTGCTTCCTAGGTGGTGTGAATTCAAAGCCTGCAAAACAGATCAAATCCTTTAGGGTGATGTCCTAATACTGGTGTTTACATAACAAGAAATAAAAACCAATTACTTACCCACCAGGGGTCTTTTGCTGGTATCTAAAGGGGTCCCCTTCACCATTTTGCAGGCCGTCTAGTAAGTATAACATGATAGTGTCTCCATTTTCCTCTGTTCCTCATCAGCTTTGCCACAACTGCAACAATGATTATGACAGCTAAGCAAGATTAGCCTGAAAAATCAATTTTCCTATCAAAAGCCCGACAAGAGATTTTATTGCAGTTTGTCAGCAGTGGTTGTTCCTTCCATGGAAGTATGACACGCCCTGAGAAACATGACCTTGAATTGCCCTAGATGCTGGAGGATACTGTAAAAAGGTTTCTAGGATCTTTAAGTTCCTCTTTAGTATCTGAGGGTACCATCTCCAAAACTATAGGCCTTTATTTTTTAAAAATACACAGTACTCTAAAAGGTCAAAGTCAAATGCAGCCTCTGCCAGGACATGTAACCAGTGCCCTCTTTACTAAGTGACTGTCAGGTTCAGACCAAAGAACTGCCCGAGACAGTGCAGATACAGTTCTGTTGCGTTTATTAGCTTCCAGTTCAAGACAGAAATCTCTCCAGACTGAATCTAACTTCCCAAGCCAGCAAGCCAAAACACCTTGAATTCCTTAGGGTGGTGCCAGCCTCATCTTCTTAAACTTCCCACGCTCCTGTTGAGGGCTAAGGGAATGCTTATCTTCTCGAGCACGGCCTTCATCCAACCATTCCTTCACAGTGACACACACTTATCCTTGCAGAATATGTTCTGCACATATCTTGAATAGTTACTCTAGACACTCCTGGACATATAAAAAAAAGTTCCTCTTGCAGGACATGCTTTTCACATACCCAGAGTAGTTGCACTAGACATGCCCTGAAACCTAGTCAACTTCTTGTAGGACATGCTCTGTGCATGACTGCGGCCATTGTGAGAAGATAGACTTGCAAGTGCTACCAGTTCCTGTTTCTCCTCCTGCGCACCTCGAGCTGTTACGTGATTTGCCCACCCCTCCCCAAATTGTATATTTTAATTTGGCAAGGTTTACAAAGCTGCAAATACTCTGCTTCAAGAAATGAGGCCAAAATGATGTTTACAATACGTAGCTTCTTTAAAGGGAAGGCGAAATCAAAATGCTCTGGAAAGAGCTAGTAATTACTTCTGATTGGCTTGCAATGGGGGACCTTGGCATAGGAAGAGAGAGAGAGAAAAAATGGAGCCCCTTCGAGTCTTCTATGATTCTGCAGCAGTAGGGAATAAAAAGATGATATTAAAGAAACCCTAAGGCAGACATCTCCAGATAGGTTATGTGAATACAAAGTGGCTATGTAAGCAACTTTTCAGGATGTTTCTTACTCATCTTGTAAATTATTGGATCGCTGAAAAACAAAGACGGATATAGCTGTTGACTTGCTATGGTCTTGATGACCTTTCTGAAATTTTGGGGGGTAAACAAAAAGTAGAACATGAATATCTTATCCAAGTCATACATGTTATGGTAACCTTTTGTTCACGAGGAAGAAACATTATTTACAACAAGCACTCGAAGTGGCCACTCAGGGCTCTTGCCTCAAGCCACTATAAACATGGTAAAGCTTCTGAAAATAGAGAGAGAAGTGGGGGCCCTCCTGTGTATTCTTGTATCTTGTTTTGTGTAGGATCCCGTGTCTTCTTTATGTGAACAACTAAACTAACTGAAGTGATTCTTCTGTTCTTCACCTTCCTTCTCTCCAAAAATCCATTTCTTTTTTCCCTAGGAACAGAACCTTCTCTCTTCTCTTTCTCCCAAGCTAATCTTGCCTATGTTAAGTCTTCCCTTGGGGGCGGTGTATATATGTGTTAGAAAATTCTGCATTTTAAGCATTTCTAGCTTTCTTTACACAGCTAGAAACCTTGCACTTTTCATCCTTAAACTTCTCATCTTTCTCCCCTTGCAGTGTATTCAGTCTCTATATTTACTTCTGTGCCTCTAGCTGAACTCTGTGTATGTTTCCATTAAAGTAAAACAAAGCATCCCTATTTTCCTGCTGCTTTTTCCTTCTTCCTGACTTTAACAGAATTTCCCTCTTGACTCTTGACTTCCCTCTCACTGGCTCCCCCTCTTTCTGTGCTCTCACTTTCAGCTTGTCTTGCAAGCTCTTCTTGCAGTCAATGAATGCATTGGTACTTGCATTGTTATTAAAATGTGCTCATTAGTTATCATTATGTTAGCCTTTAGGCTGCTCAATCTTTAACAGGCCTTTTGTAACCTTACACAGCTAACTGTTTTTAGGCCTCCTTGTTAGCATTCAGCCTGCTAGCTTATTTAAGATCTCTAAGTTAGCCTTCAGAGTAGTCACTGTTTAAGATTTCTGTGTTAGCTTGCAGGTGGGTAATTGTAGTGACTGAAGATTAAGTGATCATTAGTGTAGCCTGTATGCCACTAGCATCATAAATTCTTTAATCAATTATGTTGTTTGGTTATTAATTATCATTTAATTTTTGGACTTCCCCAGTGCATAAACTGGTTTTGTATTCTGTAGTGTTCAGTCTGAAAAGAATTGCTGGTGTACAACTGGACAAACCCTTGCCGTGTCATTGGTTGCACCCATGACATGCTCTCAAAGATATAAAGTGTGACCTAAAATAGAAAACATTAGGGCCCCATGGTCTAACTGAAATTCATGAGAGAGCTTAGAATCAGGCCCGCAACTTTTAATTTGTCTTGGGTTTCTTTTGAAAAATGCTTCAGAGGGTAGTTTTAGACTTGATGACTTTATGTTTAGGGAACGGAGGTTTATGCAGATGAATGATTGTTCATCCAAGAGGTATTGCTATGCGGTTATACTGTGGTACTCTAAATGCATTGCATTCATGTCCTCGGGTTATTGCTTTCATTTTTAAAGAATATGGTTTGCCATCCCCACAGTCAAAGATAAAGCCCTGAGTGCTCAAGGAAGGCCCTAAGGTCTCAGAAACTTAACTATAAATGAAAAAAAGTTGAAAGTTACATATTAAAAACAAATGAACAAACTAAGGGGGGGAAAAACCCTAGAAAATCCTCAAGATTAAACCAAACATGCTTTTGTGAAGCTTTTTTTCTTTTTTTTCCTGAGCAACTGAAGATAGAAAACATTTTTCTCATATATTGCTTGATCTCCTAACAAATCCTCAAAGTGTGTCTCCACATTCAGTATTAGGAAGCCCAAAACTCATTTTGCTACTGATACAGAACAAATGCTCCAGGGAATAGAAAAATATTTTCTCAGGCTGGCCATATCCATATCCAGCAGAGCCACACAATTGAACTGGAATTCTATCTAGAGGACAAGAGAGATTGCAGGCTAAGTTAAACAGAGATGCTGGATTTCAAGAAAGAGTAGAGGGCCCAACTTTTAAAATGTGCACAAGAAATAGCTCTTTTTTGATCTGGGGCAACTCAGTTACCAATCAGTTTGCCTTAATATTCAAGAGTGTCCATATTTCCACTGTAGTTTTATTTTGCTGTTGAGTGCTAATTCAGAAGCTCAAGCAACTGTGTATCGGATGAAACAACTCTGCATTAAAAAGCAATTCAGGTGAGAGGGGGGAAAAGATGCTGTGGGAGCAGGTTATAATTACATAGATACCCTTCTTCTTCTTCTTCTTCTTCTTCTTCTTCTTCTCCCCACAGCTCCATGATGGCCTTTGCTCGTGCTGAGCTCAAATGAGATTTGAATAAGTTTTTGCTATGAATTTCCATTTCCCATTAAAGATATTGTGGCTCCCTGCGCTTCATCGGTGAAATTGCTGAAACCAGCATGAAATTGAAGCCCCCACAAAATGAGCACAACCTGACAGGGCTAATAATGTCAGTATTGACACTGAGGCTGGACAGGGTTACTTTCTGCTGTTTAGAATGACACAATTAATAATTGGAGTTGCAAGATCCTTTCCGGGCAATATAAAGTGGCTTCCCACCAAAGGTGTTTAAAAGATCATCAGATGTGGTCAGCAGTTGGGAACACAGAGCAAAGAGTTTATCTTTTAAGGAGGGAACTTTCATTTAAACAAATACATCCCAGGGTAAAGCTGTAAACCTATTAATGTGGAACAATTCCTTCACTTATCTGTAACTGCTTTTCCATGGATTGGTTTGATTTGAGGGGGGACGGGGGAGATCAAGTTGAAAACACTGCACTGGTTACTCATGAAAAAAATTGAGAAAATTAGATGCTACTTCAGTTGAAATTTTATATATATATATATATATATATATATATATATATATATATATATATATGCACGCATGCATGCATGCATGCATACATGCATAATTTCAGCTGAAGTAGCCTGTAATTTCCTGGTGATACTAAACTTGGAGTGTCTTCTAGTTCAGTAATAGGACTCTTTTAAATAAATACATGTAATTGTAATTAACATTTTAAGAAGAGTCAAAGCATGCACCAAGATGATGCAATGAAGAGGATTGCCTGGTGATTCTTTCATTTATAGTTCAAAATTAATGTCAGTGATCCATATCTTCAAAGATAATTATTTTGTGTGCTGTCAGGTTACTTGCAAATCATCACAAACACATCAGGATCTAGTAGAATATTGGTTTCAAAGCACTTAATATTCTACAGTTTTTGTTCTGTAGAAAATGGAACAACTACGTTCTCAAGCCTGTTTTTTTTTTTAATGAAATGGTTTTTGCCTTTATCAATGAAATAACTGAACTTGCATTTTATTTTATTGGCTTAATATTAAAAGAGACAAAAGGGGGAAGAACCCACAAAGAAAAAGGAAACATAAAAAACACATTATGTTTTATTATATGGGAAATATAGCATTTGATGATAACCACGCGTTGGTGCATTGAAAAGGTCAAGGTTCAAGTCCTGCCATTTTCAGGTAGAGTTGATAGAAAAAGGAACCCTGTTTTTCCTCTAGAGAAATAAGGAAAAGAAACTTTAAGAACAGAATGAACATTCTGTTCACAGGAGACAGAAATATTAAATAAAACGTATCTTTGTCATCTCTCAGTACTAGCGGTGCTGAGTACTAAAGTCAGTGCAAAGATACCCAAAGCACATGATGAAAGCTATTTACCATCTCATAATTAGTTACTCCGTCACACTAAACCTTAATTCCATAAAACTCCTGCATGGGAAATGCATGGGATTGCATGGGACATGGATAGTACAGCAAACAATTTTCATATACAACAATGTTAAAAAATAGTTTCCACTCCTTGTGTAAGATTAAAAAGTTATGAGCAAATGTTAATTTGTTACTAAAGGCTTAATCAATTAGAATTTTAAAATATATGTGAGAATCATTTTGGTTCTGTTTGTCACAACAATATTTGAATATTCTTTTCAAATGTTTGTGAAGTTAAAGATCTAATTTTTTTTGTCAGCCATTCCATAACTACTTTATTGAAGATTCAACCTGGAATATAAAATAATGTTGATCATTGTCCAATCAAATATCAAAGATTGTAAACATGGAGCTTCTGCTTCTGTCTTAAGGTTATTTCCTATGCTGGTAAATTTCACTGTGAATAGCAGTTCCCAAACACTAACATTTTCTTTGTTTTATTCCATTCCATTTGTACCAGGAGTCTGCAAACAGTTAAACTGCAGATCAGAAGGCAATCCTTTTTGACAGACTTATGTGAAATAACACAAGAGCCAGTAGCTTCAAGGCTACCATTTAATTCACAGTGCTTCACAGATGCTCTCATTTTTACTCAGAGTTTCAGCTTGTCACATTTCAAAAGCTCACACATAAACTTATTTTTGATATTTGCAAATCAACATGGCTAAAAAGCAAGCTGCTGTTACTAACTTGGGCCTGTACGACAAAGCAGAGTAGCTTTTTATGTTAGGGAAAAGATGAAGTCAATGAAGAAGGTCTGAAGGAAGAGGAAACAGATGTTCAGAGGTCCTTCTCTCTAGTCTTCTTGTACTATACTGTCCATTTTAAAGCATCTATTCCCTTCTCTGGGAAGATAAAGGATGTTTTTCTCTGTCCATGGTACTTAAAATTTTGGAAAATCCATATTCAACATAAATAGTTAGAAGGGTGGGGAGGCTGTAGGTTCCAAAAGCAAAACAGCCAAATAAACAAACAAATTAACAGGTGTTTCTTTAAACATAAAAAGGTAAGAGAGAGAAGCATCATATAGCATTGGACCAATCTGTTTTTTCTTCTCTTAAAAAAGAGGCCCAGAGCCAGCATTTGGCATCTTACGACAATGCAATTGCCCTATCTTGATCTTCTAAGGCTAACGTCCATCTAAGGGCTCCATATCAGAATGTTCAACCTGGAATTCTCTATTTTAATTTCAGAGTGATTCTATGTAGGAGCTCCAGAGTACTGTAGGAAATTAAATGACAGCTCCATCATTGCCCAGATAAGTCAGAGAGTTTGCTTCACCAGAGGACATTTTGAGAAGAGTCCCCTTCAGTGCAGGGCTAAATAAGAGTCCCTTTCACTGAGTCTAATTCTCTTTTTATAAAACAATGCAATCAAAATTTAATATCTTATATTGGATTTTTTTTTTTTTTTTAGTTTAGTAATGAAGGAGGCAAAAAATTAGATCACAACCTAGAAATCAAATTTTGGCATTTTTTTCCAGAGAAATTCAGTAAGTAGTGTGACAACATCACTCACCACAGCAAGCCCTTTGCACAAAACGTATTATAGAGAAATAACATCTCTTAGCTATAGCTGAATTGTAGAGCCTGCATAAGGATTGCAGGGGTGCTATGAACCAAATTATTTTGCTTTGACAAGGGACAAAATTTCCCAATTAAAATTTAGCACAACACAAGCATTTAAGACATCAGAAAACCTGAATTTTTTCCCCTATCCTACAAATGACTGGTAGTCCTTGCTTAACAACTGCCCTGTTTAGTAACCATCTGAAGAAATAGAGATGGTGCTGAAAAAGTAACTTTATGATCCATGTTCACACAACATCCCCACAGTTGCATGATCAAAATTCAAGTGCTTCACAACAGGTGAGCGTTTATTACCACTGCAGTGTCCCACGGTCATGTGATCACCATTTGCATGCTTCATAGTTGGCTTCTAACAAGCAAAGTTAATGGAGAAGCTGGCAGTAAAATTGCAAATCACAGTCATGTGTTGTCTCATTTAACAACCATGGTAGAAGTGAGGTTGTAAGTCTGTTGTGATCACATATCTTGCTTAATGACCACGTTGCTTAGCAACAGTGTTGCCAGTCCTAATCGTGGTGGTTAAGCGAGGACTACCTGTATTTACTTTATATGGACTGAATTCAACTCCTCTATGGAACATATCTAAGAAAACATATCTAGAGGAGCCTAGTTTACTCTGGGTATATTTCATATTCAGAAGTCATTGCCTAAGGGTAGTGTACCCTAAGTAGGTACTTCCAAATGTATTAAGTTCCAAATCCCAATATCTTCCCACAAGCATAACAAATGTCCATGCTAGCTGGGCAACTGAAGTCCAATCATAAATAACCCATTGTTGCAAAAAAACAGGGTTTGCATTAATTCAACAGCGCTTTAATTACACAAACCCTGTGTCCAATTCTGACACACCGAAAACAGCAGCATATTTATTTATTTATTTAATTAATTAATTTGTCCCCACCCATCTCCCCTACAATGGGGGACTCTGGGCGGCTTACAACCACTAAAATCACAATTAAATTAAAAAAGTTTAAAAGTTATACACTATAAAACTAGAAATTTACAGAAATAAAAAGCTAAAAACTCCAAGAGGGCAATAGGGGCCCACCAGGCCGCTAAGGGGCCAGCCAACCCCATTTCTGATATCCTCCCTCCCCGCCCCAGGCCAGATGGCAGAGCCAGGTCTTCAACTCCCTCCGAAAGACCTGGAGTGAGGGGGCCTGTCTCACCCCCGGGGGCAAGATGTTCCAAAGGGCAGGGGCTACAGCAGAGAAGGCCCGCCTTCTGGACCCCGCTAGTCGAAGTTCTTTTACCGCGGGGATCCGGAGCATGCCCTCTCTATGAGATCGGGTGGGATGGGTTGAAGTCGTGGGGGCAAGGCGGTCCTTCAGGTAACCTGGCCCCATGCCATGTAGGGCTTTAAAGGTAATAACCAACACCTTGAATTGGACCTGGAAGCAAACCGGTACCCAATGCAGCTCGCGGAGCAAAGGTGTTATATGGGTCCTTCTTCGGGCCCCAAAAATTGCCCGTGCGGCCGCATTCTGGACCAGCTGAAGCTTCCGGATACTCTTCAAGGGTAGCCCAATGTAGAGCGCATTGCAGTAGTCTATCTGGGAGATAACAAGGGCATGAGTGACTGTCCGTAGGGCATCCCGATCCAGGAAAGGGCGTAACTGGTGCACAACCCGGAGCTGTGCAAAAGCCCTCCTGGCCACGGCTGACACCTGCTCTTTGAGCAGGAGCCGTGAGTCCAGGAGGACCCCCAAATTACGCACTGGGTCTGTCTGGGGCAGTGC
This sequence comes from Liasis olivaceus, assembly GCA_030867105.1. Taxonomy (NCBI): domain Eukaryota; kingdom Metazoa; phylum Chordata; class Lepidosauria; order Squamata; family Pythonidae; genus Liasis; species Liasis olivaceus. The sequence continues at coordinate 71,624,271 of CM061349.1, forward strand.
CACCCCATCCAGAACCAACGATGACAACGTCCCGGATACAGAGGAGCCATTAACCCACAGCCACTCCGTCTTGCCAGGGTTCAGCCGGAGCCTGTTGTTCCCCATCCAAACCCTCACAGCCTCCAGGCACCGAGAGAGGGCGGTCACAGCATCACTTACCTCACCAGGGATGGAGATATATAATTGAGTATCATCAGCATACTGATGATACCTCATCCCATGATGGTGGATGATCTTGCCCAGCGGTTTCATATAGATGTTGAAAAGGAGTAGAGAGAGAACTGAACCCTGCGGCACCCCACAATGGAGGGGCCGAGGATGGGACCTCTCGCTCCCTATCAGCACCGATTGGGATCGGCCCCGGAGAAAGGAGGTGAACCAGCACAAAACCGTGCCACCCACCCCCATATCTCTGAGCCGTCCCAATAGGATACTGTGGTCGACGGTATCGAACGCCGCCGAGAGATCAAGGAGAGCAAGGATGGTCGCACTTCCACCATCCCGCTCCCGCCAGAGATCATCCATAAGTGCGACCAATGCCGTTTCCGTTCCATAGCCGGGCCTGAAACCTGACTGATAGGGGTCCAGATAATCCGTTTCCTCCAGGACCCTTTGGAGCTGCAAAGCCACCACTTTCTCCACCACCTTCCCCAAAAAGGGGAGGTGGGAGACTGGGCAAAAATTGTCCAGTACAGTAGGATCCAGGGAAGGCTTCTTGAGGAGGGGGTGCACCAACGCCTCTTTAAAGGGTGCCGGAAACACTCCCTCCTGCAAGGATGCATTAACCATCGCCTGGATCCAACCACATGTCACCTCCCGAGCTGCTTTCACAAGCCAGGAGGGGCATGGGTCCAGATGACAAGTGGTGGCCCTCACAGTCCGGAGGATCCTGTCCACTTCCTCAGGAACCACAGGATCAAACCGTTCCCAGATAACAAGGCAAGAACGATCCCCCGGTATCTCCCCAGACCCTGCACCACGCTCGGAGTCCAACTTGGAATGAATCCGAGCAATTTTATCCTGCAGGTGCTCTGCAAATTCCTCCGTGCGGCCCTGCAAGTGAACCCCCAGATCCCCCTTACCAAGGAGGGACCTGGTGATCCCAAACAGGGCCGCCGGGTGGCACTCTGCAGACGCAATAAGGGCGGAGAAGTATTGCTGCTTCTCTGCCCTTATCGCCACAATGTAGGCCTTAATGGCGGCTCTAACACGTGTTCGGTCGGATTCCGTCCTTGTCTTCCTCCAGCGGCGCTCTAGGCGTCTCTTAACCCTCTTCAGCTCCCTCAGCTCCTCCGGAAACCACGGGGAGTGTCGGGGCCGACGTGGCAAGAGAGGCTGCAAAGGCACGATCCTATCCAAGGCCCCGGCCGCCTCTCTATTCCAGGCAGCAGCCAGGGCCTCCGCTGGACCGTGCAGCAGGTCCCCAGGAATATCCCCCAGCTCCCTCTGAAACCCTGACGGGTCCATCAGGCGCTGGGGGCGGACCAATCGCATGGGTCCAGCCTCCCTGCGGAGGGGGATGGCATAGGAGAAACTCAGGGTCACCAGGACGTGATCTGACCATGACACCGGAGAAAGCTGTACATCTCCCCTCAGATCACTTTGCCATTGCTCAGACAAGAAAACTAAATCCGGCATGTGGCCACTATCTCGGGTTGGGTCCCGCGCAATTTGAGACAGGCCCATGGCTGCCATGGTAGCCATGAACTCCCGAGCTGCCTCCGAGGACCGTCCCAGGGATGGCAGGTTGAAGTCCCCCAGAACCATAAGCCTGGGGAACTCTACCGCCAACCCCGAGACGGCCTCCAGCAGCTCAGGCAGGGAAGCTGCCACGCAGCAGGGAGGCTGGTACAGTAGCAGCACTCCCAACTGTTCGTGGGCGCCCAACCTAAGAAACAGTGTCTCACAGCCAGACACTTGTGGAGCAATGCCCCTGAAGGCCACTAGAGAGTCTCGGATGACAACAGCCACCCCTCCTCCCCTGCCCTGGTGTCTCGGCTGGTGCCACACCGTAAACCCAGCTGGGCACATTTCCGAGAGGGGCACCCCCCCCTCAGGCCCCAGCCAGGTCTCGGTAATACATGCCAGGTCTGCCCCCTCCTCAGTGATTAAATCACCTATGATGGGGGCCTTGTTTTTAACTGACCTGGCATTGAGCAGCAACAGCCGGAGGCCAGGGCCCCTATGAACCTGCTGGCCAGGACCTGGGAGTGAGCAAGGAGGGCCAGAACACGCCACTGGCAACACGCACCGGAAGCGTCTTCCCCGAAGATGGCCTGCCCCCCTGCTCCCGCCATAACGTCCCCTACCCATCACCACCTCGATACTGCAGCCCCCCCCCCCCCATCATCCCCGGGGGTACCAGGCCCAAATACCTCCAGTCCCAGGCCCTCGGAGTTCCTATTCTGGGGTAGAGATCCCTCCATCCAATCATACATCTCCATTCACAACCAGTCACTCCCAGCATAACCAAATCCTTAAGAGGAAATGGATGGATGGATAAAAAGCTGAAGCAGATTTGTTTTGAAAATAAACATTATTTAAAGAAGAACTTATATTTATGGGGGTTTATGCAACAGTCTTAACCCACTTTCTTCAGACTTCTTATTTGCAGATGAAAAGTATGTTTATGGACTTCCTTCCTTGGCTATCAGCTTCAGTAACAGACTTCTTCCTTTGAGAACCAGAATAAGCAAGTCTGCTGTCCTGTTAATAAAAGCTTGAAGTCTAAACAATGGATACTGAAACACAGCTGCAAAAGGCCATGGGCCATTCCTGCATATTTGCTATGAAACCCACAGTCCTCTGCATTGTTAAGTGTATGTCTCATTCATACAAATATAATGATACATAGAAGCATGAGTAACACAGAGAAGCTGAACAACAAGACATATTATTTGGGCATGATTGTACAGGGTTTGGGGGGGACTAGGGGTCACACATGGCTTAGAGCGGGGTACCAGGGACTGCATTTCAAAAAGATGGGGGGTTTTGGACACAGTACTAAATTTGATTTCATTTAAGCTATACTTTAAAATAAAATTAAGGTAAATTATTAAATTATTGTACAGCTAATAAAATCATTCTTTGTCTTTCTCTTGCATCCCTTTTGAGATAATAAAAATTGCAATTTGATAGCAACATTTGAAAGGGTTCTGCAGCCTCACTCCAGGCCTCCCAGAGCTACATTCAGGCCTGAGGTCTTAGGTTGTGCATCTCTGCTACAGAGAACTGTCAGACAACCTGATTCCCTCCAGATGTTTTGCACTACATTTCCCCCAATTCTTTGCCATTGCCTGTGCTGGATGGGACTGATGTGGACTGAAGTTCAACAAATCTGGAAGCAACAATTTGCCTAACTTTATTTCAGAGCCTAATTTCTCGAACATTTAACAATACACAAATAGATGCCTCTAATTAAGTAAGTCCTGATATTTACAAGATGACCCAACAGCCAACAAGGGTTTCAAAGATTTGCATTAACGGATTAATCATGCATGTATTGCTGCATTTCAATAGTTGGAGTTTCTTTTATTTTACAAAAAGGAGCAGGCAAAAGGATGACAGTCAGGATTAAGATCAGAGTACAGCATCAAATACAGGACAAAGCTTTAGCTAAAGCTTTTATTTCCCCATGGAGAACCATAGCTTGGGGTTAGGACATAAGATTAGGGTACAGAAAGGAACAAAGGGTTAGGTGTCCTCCACATTTAGGAGAATTCAGTAGCTCCTTCCCTTATTACTATTTTTTTCCCCTTCCAGGCACTGGAAAATCCAGTCACCAAACTTTAATGAAATTTCATCTTTTGGCTCCCCCCGCCGCCAAAAATATTCTTGACAATGGTCTGGAGATCTAAGCTGAAGATTTTAACAGTGCTTATTAGATCCCCACTTTGGAGTGTCTTAAATGTCCTTTTCCTTAAAACACACCAAAGAAACAAGAAGTATACCATAGAACATGTGGTAGGTTCATTTCCATCTGATTTTCAGTCTAAGGAGTTATTCATTCTAGTTACTTCTTCTATAAATGAGTGCACACTTTTTGAAGTACAAACACACACATTTAGCTTTTAACAGATTCCAGACTCCTTAACCAGATTGTCAATAAACAGAGCATATTGTACAAATGGACGAATAACAGAACCTTAATTCAATTGCTTCCAACCATTTTCTGTGCATTCTGTATTAAATGCAGCCACTCAGCCTGAATGCCTTAGAAGCTTAGGCAATGTCTGTTTCTGAAAATGAGACAAGAAGAGGAACTGGCACACATCAGCCAAAATCTATCAGTTATTTTTCACTGATGATTCACTATACCATTTTACATACATTTATGTTTCCTACATTGGAACAGAAGAAAAGTTGGATATGTCCTTGTAAATTGTAGTTGGCAGTTTATGTATATGCTGAAATACATAAATGTGTGACCTTCAAGAACAATTGAACTGTGCCCTAGAAATATAATCCATTTGAGAGGAATATCCCAAACCAAGAAAGATTCTTGTGTTAGCTTAAAGTAGTGTTTCTCTGTCAGGATTTTCTCATGGGAAGAAATGCAGCTCATTATCTGTACACACTATTATGGCTACATGGATCATGTAAACAAAACTTGTTATTGTGTGTTGTGCACGTATACTGCTATTTACTGCCACCTATTGGTGTGTGTATGCTAGTTATTCAGTGGGGGGGGGGTACATACTGGCAATATAATGGGAGGGCTATATGCCCAGCCTTGCAGTAGAATTTTAGCCACCATGTAGTTAGGTTTTATGGGTTATGTAGTTGTAACTAATAACCAAGTAGTGTACCTCTTCTCTGAGAGTTTTTGGCTAGAGACTTTATAGTGAATAAGTCTTGGATGCTAAGTTTATGAGAAGAAGTCTTGTTTTCTATATTTTGTATGTAACTTGTATTTTATGGAGTTTTGCATTTTTTTATCAATAAACACCAGTTAGAGTATATATTTTCTGACTGGATTTCTTTGGAGAACAAAATATGGACATTGCATTTTGTAAAGCTATCATGCTGATATGTATTTTTCCTGAGCACAGTTTTTTGGGAGTATTGCTGCACTCTGCACAACATTCTCAACCTTGGCAATGTGTGGACTTCAACTCTCAGAATTCCCAGCCAGCATGGGGAATTCTGGGAGTTGAAGTCCACACAACTTCAAGTTGCCAAGGTTGAGTTACACTGGCTTAAAAATAATGAGCCTACTAAAGCATAGTCTATGATGTCCTAGAGAAACTTCTTGTGCCAACTCTACTATGAAGAAGACCATGGGACAGAGTGGGCTGTTCCTCCAAAGCTTCCATCTGTTTCCCTACTGTAATGGAAAGAATTACATGGCCTGTTTTGGGTCCCTAAGCTAGACTGTTACTACCTCATTACCAACATCACAGTTCATCTGTCTTCTATATGTGGAATATAGAGTGGGCACCATACTGTCCTTTTTGGGGAGCAGGGAAATATCTCAGCTTCACCAGATATGTGAAGAACTATGTTTTGGTCTCTTCAGCAATGTCATTTTTTGCAGGCTTGAGAGACTGTAAGATATCTTCTGGAATAAATTCCAGGATTACAGGTTCTGGAAAAAATGGAAGGAGTGGGTTCTGTTCATAGGTTTCTGGTTGGCCTCTGAGACTTCAGTAGAAAGGCCCTCCCATTAGTATGTGGGTTCCTTCTCCAATTGTCTTTACCCATTCCGCTAATAAAGATTTGTTTGAGGGGATCTTGATCTTGACCATGCTCTTTTGTTTTTATTTTAGTCCTTGATGGTGCTCATTTATCCTTATTTTAATTAACAACAAGGCATACTTATTGGTGGGCTTGATGAACTTTAGAAGTTACTGGAAGCATAGACAAGAATAATTTGTAAAACAGTTGTTGAAGTTTATTTTATAAAAATCTCATTCAAGTAAGAAGTGGCTTTTGAAATCACTATTGCTTTTGAGCATGAGACCAAGGGCATTTACATTTAACAGTGTTTACTCTTGCTTAATTTCTTGGACTCATTATTTGTCTCCAAATTGTTTTATCCACTTGATCTGGATGTGTCAGACATGGTTTTCCAATAAATCATTTAGATATGTCCATGTGTGAGGATTTAGTCAGTCTCAAAGCATTTAGATTTGGCCTTTATTGTTGTACCCTTCCTCTGCTTTTATATGGAACAGTGTTATTCCCCAAGAAGAAAAGTATGATCTTAGTGAATCTGAAAACAGAATTTTCTCTAGAGGTTCGTTGGTTGGTTGGTTGGTTCATTAATTCATTCATTCATTCATTCATTCATTCTCAGCCCAGATCAATTCATTGTAGGCCTCTTAGGCTGTTTTTCAACTGCTTCGAGATGCTACAAGTTGTTTCCAATTTACACCTTTCAACTAAGTTGATATAATTCAAGCATTTCTTTGGGCATTTTCTGGGTCTTTTAAGGTCAACTGGTAACTAATAGAGGATTGCTGTTGTCTTTTTTAAATAACTTAATTAATTAAAAAAAAAAGAATAGTAAAAACTAACCAAAACTAATATTACGAAAGAAAATAAGAAAAAAAAAAGGAATTGGAAAAAAATAAACTAATAAAAAGCAAAAGTGCAGAAAAGAAAAGAAAAAGAGAAAAAAGCAACAAAAATGAATTGACTTTCAACCTACCCTGCAACAGATATAAGTAACAATATACATCAAACTCTTGCTCTAAACTTAGAGCACAACTTCCATTATTTCTATTAACCCATATTATTTGTAATCATCAGACCCATACAACATAATTTCATTTTTCTATGTCCCACAAAAAGTTAAAAAAAAAAATCCGATTAACACTAAAATTATACAGTATCTTATCTCAAGTCAAAACCATCAATTTTACCATCTCAGCCAACTCCATCAACCTCACAAACCATTCTTCCACTATAGATAATGTCTTATCTTTCCACTTCTTGGCATTTAAAAACCTTGCTGCTGTTATCATATATAAAAATAAAATTATAGATAATGTCATATCCTTCCACTTTTATGCATATAAAATCCTTACTACTATTATCATATATAAGAACAGAAATTCCATAAATTTAATATTTTAACCTCAGTTAATTTTATACCAAGATCCTTAAAACATTGTCATCCAGTCCTGGTCACAAAAACAAATCCCATTAATAAGTACGGAGAACCTCAGCATATATGTTAACCAATAAAGTTCAGTAAATTCACTTTGTAAATCTTCTGTTTACTTTTAAAAAGCTTAAACTTTAATCCTTTCATATAATGTCCCACAAGTTGATTCCCCATCATCTTTTTGTCTTGTCCCAGAAACATCTCCAGTAGTTTCTCTTTGTCTCTTCCCAGGAACAGACTCACTGATGCAATACATTTCTTTGGAAATACAAGATAAAAAATCTTTCCAAACCACTCTTCTCCATTATTTATATGTCCCCTTTGAACATTGTGACATCAGTTGATTCCATTTGTAGTTCCATTCTGGCATCTTTTTCCGTATCATCCTTTGACCATCTTAAGTCCATGTGTAAATCCACAACTTCTTTATTCATATCACCTTCATAGCCCAACATTTTTTTGAACTCCAATTCTACATTGGATTCAGTCTCTACCTTTTTCAAAGTTAATCGTTTTATTGACTCTTTCCTTTTTTTCAAGGGACTTAAATTTAGCTCCTAGTTCATCAAATATTGACTGGAATAAACTTAAAGGAGTTATTTTATCATCTACTGGCTGCTCCAAATACCTCTTTTAGCCATTTCTTCTTCTTCTTTTTTTTCTGTTTAGACAAGTAAAACATATAGCCAGATATAATTAATTACAAACGAAAATAAATTGCAGTTCATGCCCTCTAGTGGAATTGCAGGCATGCAAACTCGCTTCAAAGGGAGCACACAGGAATCAAGTTACAATCTATTTCTGTTTTAAAAGCCCCACCAAGCAGCAGGCAGAACAAAACAAAACAAGAAACTTTCCCATAGAAAAGGCAAACCTTGTTGCTGCAAATTGAATTAAAAAAAAAAAAAGTCTTCCTTTCTCACTGTAAGTAAATTTTAAGTCTCTTTTAAATTCCACTTTTCCTTCAGCTTTATGCGAATTAATCAGCTTGATTTAAAGGTCTATTTCTTCATTTAAAAACATAGTCCCCAAAATAAGCCCCAAGAGATTTACTTATCTGTTGTGAAGGAAGGTCTCCCTTAAATTGAAAAATAGTTATAATCCAAGGTGTTTAAGAAAGAAGAACTGGTTGACTCTAGTGTCCATTAAAGGCTGCACTGTAGCATCAAAGAAAGATGGATCCCTTCCTCCCAGCTGCTCGACTCAAAAGCCATTTGCAGAAGCTTCCGTCTCTGCGATTAGCTTTCAAGGAACGGCTGTCCCGATGGTTTGATTTCCTTACTTCCTCCTTAATCTGAAGCAAGTTGGGCGGCCAGTGCTTGCTGCCAGCCACCGATCCAGCTGCAGGGTCATCTCCCCTGTTGCAGAAACATGTTTAAGCTGCCATGTTCCCACCAGAAGCCTGAGGATTGTTGTTGTCATGTGACATGGCCAGCCCATTGCCATTTCCATGAGGCTATAAGTTCTTTAGGTCACATACTCCTGTCTGTTGGTGGATTTATGCGTTTCTTTTCTTGTCACGTTGTGTTATGTGAAGCATTTGCCATTCCTCGTTTCTTTGTATAACTTTCAACTTCTGTTTTGCCTTTGCATTTAACATCCAAGTTTCACAAATAGCATTGTTGCTTTGGCCTGCTTCTGATATTACATATGCCTTTGCGTTTCTAACAGGTTTAGTTTGCAGGATTAACACATCAGATGTGTTTGGCCTTTCTAATGATGTTTGAGGTGGCTTATTAATTATAAAAAGGAACTTTTTTAAAAAAAACTCTCTGCTATGTTCCTATTTGTAATAGCATATTCTCCTATATTACAGATGAGGAACCAGAAATAATGCCAATCAAATAGGAATAATGTAAGTAATGTGGTAGGAACTGCTACATGTCAAAGCCAAAGCAGACTATGGGTAATGTTTCCTGCTCTCCCTCTAAGTCAATGAACATTTTTATTTGCTCCATAGATCCTGAAAAAAACAATCAATCAATCAACCAATATGGGTGTGAGAGGAAAAATTATTAGTAGCCATTAATATGTCTTAATGTTGATTCTGATTACATTTGGTAATACCCAAGGTTGCTTGCAGATGGGTTTTATGCCAGTAACAGGAAATAAGTAAATTTGGAAAACTAAGCAAACTGTTAATTAAGCAAACTTGTTGATGGGAAAAGACGTGACCAGGACGAAGGGAACAGGGAAGTCTGGTAACATTAGCACTGGGAACGTTATGATTCAGTTGCAAATCCTGAGAGTCATGATTGTGGTTTGCGGTTTTTGAGGATAAAAGGGATTGCAACCAGGGGGTCAGGACCACTTGGTCAAGCTGTCTTACCTGACAGCTTGCTCTTGTCAGTCCTCATTGCAATGTGAATGTACGTAAGTACCTTATGTGTTATTGATTGAGTTATGGTTATTACTTGTTGAACTAACATGTTAATAAAGCTTTTAGAACCTTGAAGTGGCTCGTGTTCTGGTGTGTCTGTCTCCCGTGCTTAACAAGGTTTTTCCCCTGACATGGGGTAGCAGATATTGTAGAGGGGCATTTTTCACAAAAATTCTCCACCATTTGGGTATTATTTAATATAAATGTGATTCACATTCCCTCCTTTTTTCTACTCATAATAAGATGTGAAAAAGTAAACACTTTGCTGAACTGGAAGTATTAAAAATGACAGAAATGGGAAAAAGAAGAAAAGCCTAAACATCTTTTCTTCTAAAAATTACTGTTAGTTGCAGAGGAGATACAATTTTTGCTTTTGCTGCTGCTTTTAGCATGTTAATGAGTTCCAAAGCTTTTATGTTGGTGGGGTTTTTTTTTTTTTTTTTGAGCATGTCTTTTTGGAGATAAAGTGCAGTTAATTTTTTTCTAAACAAATAACATTTAGAATGCCATATGTCATCTACAGGGCAGAGAAAAGAAAATACAATCTAAGCCACATAAGAAATGTAAAATATATTTTCATTGCAGTGGTTGATTTAGTAGAACTTGATAAATGTTGTTTTGATTTGTGTATATATTTATCAGTTTATTTCCTGGCATCTGATTTGACAGAGAGGAAGAGGAAGAAAAGCGCTGGAGGAAGGAACTATGGAATGGTGCATCTTGGGGGCGGTGGTACGAAAAACTTCTTCCTGCTGTCTTTGGTTACAGTGTTTCAAAATCCTTCCAGTGGCTGAGGTTGGAAGATTTAAATACTATTAAAAAGATGAAATATGAGATCTTCACTTGAATTTTTTTTTTTTTTGTCTGCGCTCAGTCATTACTGACCCTGCAGTGACTGCCTGGACGAATCCTTGCAGTTTTCAAGGCAATTGTTTTTCGGAAGTGGTTTGCCAGAGCCTCCTTCCTAGAGCAGAGCCCAGCTGGCGAGCGCAGGAGGCGGGATTTCCGTTGCTTCGCGCCCTTTTCGGGTGAGCGCGGTTTCGTGCTTACCGGCAACTGGTCCCATCTCTCTGTGCAAGGCGCTGCCAGCATTTTTCCTCCCACCGGAGTGAGAGTACCCATTTATCTACTCACGTGAGTTTTCGACCTGTTGGGTTGACAGGAGCTGGGGAGGAAACAGGAGCTCACCCTGTTAACGCGAAGGCTGGACTTGAACCGCCGAAGCGTCAGCCATTTCTGGCCGGCAACTTTCAGCGTCATTAAGCCGCTGCGCCACCGCGCACCAAATAATATCTGTTATCTTACAAAGGGTGATTCTGCATTTTGGGATACAAATCAAGAACCTCTGAAGGGGTTCCTTCTCTCCCTGTCAAGTTAGAATGGCTGAAGCCATAAAAAACAGCAGAGCTCTGTTCCATCCTAGGTGGCACCTCTGAAGTTCATGTGACTTAAATTAGCGCAAGAGAATGGCCTGTGGTCTCCTCAGCAGATATTCATGGTCAGGAAAGTCCAAGGAGGAAGAGAAAGAGAGAGAATGAGTCAGGCCATGGGAGCTTTGCTTGTGTGTGCTGCTGATCCATAGTTGTGTGTACATACACAACTATGGACTTTGCTTGACATTCTTTCACTCTTTAATAAACAGCAGCCAGCAAAGGGATGAAAAGTTTTTCATTATTTTTTTCTCCATGCCTTGAGCAGTACTGCATTAAGGCCTTAACTATGCAGGCTCTGCTTTTTCCTCCTGTGGAAGTATTTATAGAGTGCCTTTTCAAGGCTCACATCTCTCTTAACTTCCTTCCACTACCTGTCAAACTGGAAAAACATCTTGAAAACTCTGGGGACATCCTTTCCTATTTCTTCAAGCTCCAGTGCAATATCAAGATGCTTCTTCTAAAAGTAATGTCACTGGATGGCCCACTGTAATTGATTCATGCTTTACTCACTCTACAGCAAAGCCTTTTTTCCAACTCTCCATCTGGTAACTTTAGCTACTGCTTTCTTGGGGTTGGTCTTCCCATTTGCTTTGAATATACAAGCATTCTTTGGGTGGACAATGCCACTGGGACACCTCTCGGTACATTCACTTGCCCAGTGTCAGGGTAATAATAGCATGGCTTTCCTCATTGCTTTTCTTCTCCTCAGGCCTCAGCAAAACTATCTGAAAGCTTAAAATAACGTTTCAACTTCTGAAAGCTCTTTCACAATATGACCAAAGGCCAAAGAGCCAATGGAAAAAGGGACTGCTGCATTTAGCAGTCCAGGTGCATGGTACATCAACTCAGGCTGTAATGCTTCCAGAAAAAAAAAAAGATGTACATCAAGGAGCAGCTTTTAAGAGCAACCGAGAGAGCATCATGCATCCAAAAGTAGATTCCAGTTTAATTTGACCATAGTAATAAGTAACTATTTCACAGCACAGAAGCTGTGAAATTATTTACAGCAACTTCATGTATCCAGATGATATTAGTAATATTCATAATATTCAAACAAGCAAAAGTTTAAACATGAAATTACAGTGTGTGCACAATTTTTTCAAGACCAAGTTTATTCTGTTCCATTGTAGCATTTATCCGCAACTCTTTAAACAAATATACGTTTTCTTTCACCTGCAAATTCTTCCATTTGTGTATGCATTTCCCCTAGTGTGCATTTTGCCCAGCAATTTTCTCAAACATTTATATGTCCATTTCCCCCCTAATGGACATACTTTTGCTCCAAAATATCCTTTTTTGATCTGAGAAGACCACTGAAAAATTTGCAGAAGTGTGAAAGCCACATTTTGATTGTACGTTCTTTTCTGGTGGGGGGGAGGACACCAGTGGAGGGCCAAAATGTGTGAGTGTAGGGAAATGAGGGGGGGTGTCTAAACATTTCTGACCACAGGAAAGTGGCAATGGCACTGTTGTTTCTTTTTAAGCGTTCTTTTTTGTCAGTACTTTTTTTCTTGGAATAATAGCATAAGCATTGCTGGGAGAGAAAAACACAAAACAAAGCATGATGCCCTCATAGGTGTGCAGAAGGCCAGGTTTTCATCTTCCCTATCAGTCTTTCGGTGACAATTTCAAAATGGAGTGGAAGCAGCCCTGGTCTCATGTAATTCTATTTCTGGGCTTTCTACTCACAGTATGTCAGCCTGGTGCCCAGTTCACAACCAGTTGAAGTAGCAAGGTCTTCTGGACTTCTAGCAGTAAGTGGTCCAATAAGTTAAGGGGTAGCGATAAATAAAACCCTCAACTATATCAGAGTGATTACAGAGAGCTAGTTTCCAGGCTCACGACCTCTGAGGAGAGGGGCTGGCTCCCTCCCTAATATTCTAATTTAATTTTTAAAAGTAGATTGTTATTTTTTTTCCTCATGGAAGAAAGAAGAGAAAATGTGCAAGCAGGATTCTGTCCAACTGTCGGGCAACAAGCTGCAGAAGAGAAGGGGGTGGTGGTGGAGCTGTTATTATTGGAAATCAATACATAAAAATTAATGAAATGAAGAAACTCCTTCCTAAAAAGTCTATTTGCACTCATAGGCATCCTTCCTAACCACAGTGATGCCAAATGTCAATATGCATGTTGTGACAAACATAAGTTTCATACTTATGCTGCGATTTCCCCTATCCTCCCACATGCATGCCTACATATGCTCTGTTCCATAACCTCCCCCCCCCCCCACTTCCTATGTCTCCAGGGACACATGAAAGCACTTGGGCAAAATGGGGAGACCTCTATTATCTTGGGTCTGCCTATTCTGTCTGCAGCAGGAAATTAGTCTGAAAGTCGTAGGTGGGGGATTACTAGGCAGAAGCAAGTCCCGGCATCTCTTTTGAGCAATGTGCCCACGTGAAAGAATTGTGCCCCTGAAGATGTGCAAAATGCCTTTCACTGACAGTGAATGATCACCATCAGCCTCCTATGCTCCCCTCCTCCAACATCTCACTCAGGCCTACTTAAACTACTACATTTCCCATTATAGAAAAAGATTTAATTAACAGAACTTTAAATAAGGAAAAGGTTAACACTGGAATGAAATGACATGCACAGTCCCTTCAGAACAGATTACTTCCCTCCCTTCAGTACAACTGAACTGCTACCCAACACATCAACAAGAATTGTTGCAATCTGAAGAAAAACAAAGATTCTATTAGATATGCTCAGATGCTTAGCAACATCAGTGCAACTTTAACAACATCCCTGCCCTCTCCGTAGCAACACACTATTAGCATGCTAAAACTCAGGGAGGCATAACTTTCCAGACTATTGCCAAAAAACACAGTTTAATTGAAAGGAGCCAAATAGGAAATTGTTCAATGCCAAGGATGGTTTATATATACTTTAAAATTACAGGACTCTTTTAGTCTGATTTTAAGCTTGGCAGAGAACGGTTTGAGAAAAAGCCGGGGGACCCAGAGCATTCGCATTTTAGTTGAGAAGAGGAGACAAAGCTTCTCTCAAATGTTGTTAATTTGTGAAGCTGCCAGAGTGATGGATGTTCTGCGAAATGGCAGCTTTCATTGTAGCTTACGGAACTGCTATTAATGCAGTCAAAAAAGGCTCTACTTCTTCCAGAGAGCCTCACGCTGAATATTAACAGCAAACATCTTTCCTCTTCGGTTCAGATCATTTTAAGGAGCCCTCTGCCATGGCAAAAAAGAGGTTTTTGGAAACCAAACATGGCTGCTGTGGCTGTAAGCAGATGGCCATGGTCTATATGCTCTCTTTTCCACAGTAAGCCTGGGGTGAAGTTCTTCTGAGGAGAATAAGTGTTGGTGTTTTTTTTAACATGAATAAAGTCTTCTTTTCTGCTCAGGTTTTGGAAAAGTTTGCTTTTCCCCCTTTAATTCAGTAACATTAAGCCTTTTTTAGGAACAATGTTAGATGTCTATATATTTCCCATCTTGGAACTGTGGGAAATGGTATTGCATGTGTTTGGCAGCTGTAGCACTAAAATTCAGCAGGCCAGGTGGGAACAACTTGGAAGATGCGAAAAAGGCTATGGGACCCCTTTGTGGCCCTGTCTAGCAGCAGCTGTCTAGAATTTCAGACAGAAATTCAATCTCCTACCTGGAAATTAAAGGTGGACATTTTGCATCATGCACATGTATGTCTGAACATCAAGCTACCTCTTTCCCCCTATTAGTTTTATCAAGTCCAAGGCAATTCAGCTTACTTGTAAGTGAAAATTTGCAAGATAATAGAAGGCAAGTACATATTTCTGTCAGGAGAAATGGGTTGATGGGATGTCTGCAACTGACCCACTGCATGGAGACCTCTACATTCCATAAACAAAGAGTGTCTGAAGAAAGATTGCCTGGTCTTCCCCCTCCCCATTTCCTAGGACTCAGCTCCAATATTAATAATAATTAATTGCTTGCTCTCATGTTTGCAAAATGGATTCCCTCTATATGAAAATCACTGTCTTCCAAAAGGCAATGAGCATAGCATAGCAAAATGAACTACTGTCTCCTGGTCAAAGAGAAAGAAAAATTCATTATCATCTACCAGAACAAAACTGCAAAAGAAGAACAGATGAAAAAGGGAACACATTTTGACAATGCCTGAAAAGGCGGAAAAAATCTAGAACAGGGCTCTTACCCTTTTTGTGCCAAGGACCCCTTCAAGAGTCTGGTAAAACCTACAGACTCTTTCTCAGAAAAAATGTTTTTCAATGCATAAAATAAAATACCTAAATTTAGATTCTATTACAAAGTAAACAAATTATGCTAAAATATAGTTATCAAAATATTAAAAAATAACAAATATGTAATATGGTAATATAGGTGAAAATAAAGTTCACAGACCCCTTGGACTCTATCTACAGACTCGGTCCCCAAGGGGTCCATGGACCTCAGGTTAAGAACCCCTGGTCTAGAACGTCAGGCAGAAAAACAGGTTTGCTGCCACTTCCAGCAAAAGGACAGATGAAGAATTCTGAGGAAAAATGTGAAGAAACAGAATGAAAATCTATCCATTCAATCATCTGTTTTGCAATATTCTACAGTTCAGTCCCAAAAGAGTGCTGGGAATTTGGTTCTGTTTGGATGGAGTCACAGGTCCCCTGCTGTTTTTCTGTTCTCCTTGGAAAGAGACACCAATATTCTTGCTGAGCTTTTTCCCGGGTGCAACTGGAGACTGCCCAGAGCATCTGAAATAATAAGCAGGATACCTTTACATCTCTGATCATTCTTGGAATGAGAAACCAACTTCAGCTGGCATCTCTTCACCTTGACTTGTAACCTTTTAGCTGCTACACTGTTGCCACCCAGGGAGACAGGAGAAAG
Source organism: Liasis olivaceus (assembly GCA_030867105.1). Lineage (NCBI taxonomy): Eukaryota > Metazoa > Chordata > Lepidosauria > Squamata > Pythonidae > Liasis > Liasis olivaceus. Next base: position 71,640,030 of record CM061349.1, read on the forward strand.
AGGGACCACTTGACTGGCAAACCCTCTTTGGCTTCTGTTCTCCTTGGATGGTTTCCTTTGATGCTGGTCTTCATAAGAACATTGAAAGTTTCAAAACTGGTGCCAGAATTCTGGCTGTTTTTCTCCTCCTCCCAGCCCTCCTTTCTCTTTTTGCATTAATGACGTTCAGAGTACATCTGGAAGTTAGGACTGACTATAAGTAACCTGTTATGAAAGCCTTTTTGATATAAATATTGAAAACAATGAAGAAATAAATAAAATGTTAGACATTACTATCTGTATCATATAAGCTGGGGAAATCCACTTTGAAAAAAGCTTCACTCTCTGCTTGTAGTTCTCAGCATATACAATATTTATATAGCAGAGCTTCTACTGCTACTTCTTCAAGAAGCAGCTGTAGAGATCTCTGTTAACTTCTAAGATTTCTTTTTCCAACTTTAGATGCGCTTCATCATTTTTGCATTGGTTTGCCATTAAAAAATCCATGAAATTCTGCATTTCTTCCAGTATATTTTTGCATGTATTTGTTCTACTATAACATTTTTGTAAGCAATTTTCTGTATCATAACACATTTTTTGCAAGTTATATTTACCATTGCATACCATTATAATTTCTGTAAGCAATTTTCTGTAATATAACACACTTTTGTATGTTATTTTTACCAATCTATACAATTTTGTTAGTCATTTCTCTTATATATGCATTTTTGGATGCATGTTTTACTCCAAAAACTGCAATGAAAGATTTTAAACCATGCAAATACCAACAGATTAGGGAGTTTAAAATAGTTGTGTTTTAAGTATGCTTTGCTCAAAACAGAATGTGGGAGCATTTTGAGTATTCTGGATCAGAGAGGTCTGCAGAATCTGCCAGTTTTGTCAGAATGACATTAGCATTGCAACATCATGATGCAAGTTCCACACCTTATGCTCATTCATGCCCCATTGTCTGCATGTACCAAAGGGGCAAAGATTGCATCATGTTCACATGAATGCCACTTGTTTTACCATTGTCTTCCCCTACTCCATGCCCATGTTCTGGACATGAAAAATAACTGTGAAACACCCTATGTTGATTATTCTGAGCACAAAACCAAATGAGTAATGATGTGTGGGAATGGTCTTGGGAGACAGGGCAAAGAGATGCAGCCAAGGGAACGGTCAGATAAAAGGCAACCTAGCCTGCAGCAGGAAAGTGGGTGGGGCAAGTTGCTCAGAAGGGACCCTCCCTAGTTTCTGGGGCTATATAAGGGAATGGGAGAGAAGTATATACTTTCAGACTTGCAAGATTTTGTTAATGTAACCTTACAATAAAGTAGAATTAGGTCATCTGGCCGTGTTTCCTGTCTGGCCTACCTCACAAGGTTGACATCAATCTTGCAAGTCTGAAAGTCATCCCCACATACCATTATACATTTTGTTTTGTGCTCAGAATAATGTTTGTTTTTAGGTTGGAATGAAACACTCCAGCCATTTCAAACATTCATATGCAGCAGAGTCAACTTGACTATTCCTCTGGAAAGTTTCAAGCCAAAGCAAAATCCTTCTTGTGTGTGCACTCCTATAAAAGGTAATTATATTTGTGGTTTTGTACTGATTCAAGGAATTCAAATGCAATCCGAATGAACAGTTCTCCCATTTCTAGCACTGGATATGCAACATGTGGAGGCGGATTGTTCATATGCTGAGGGCCGCATGTTAAAGGAGACTTTTGCGGTATGCTTCCTACTGGCAACCTCACCATGAACACGGCTGTCTGTCGGAGGGATAGGTTGCACTGCCAAATTAGATCTAAGAGCACACAGGTGACGATTTCTACAATGCTGTCTCGTATATGGGCCATTTCACCTGAGACACAACGTTTAATGTTCCTCATAACTGAATACAGCAATTATTTGCATGAAATCCCTGGATTCATGCCACCTATCCTTTGGGAAAAGATTATTTCCTCAGAGCAAGGAAAATTTTGATGTGGTTGAAGAGTATTTAACCCATAACTGATAGTTCATAAATATGTGCCAGATTTCCTGTTTCTCTCCCTATTTTCTCTTTCTGCCACTGTCCCTGTTTTAACTGGGGTGCTGGTGGCACTGGCATGTCCCCTCTGTTCTTGGACTTAGATTCTCTTCTGATTCCTCGCCATCAGTCCTATTGTTTGTAGCTGCTGGGAGTTGGAAGTCCTACAGACTTTGGAAAGCCACCAGTTCCCTATGGCTATTTTAAACTATTTATGAATTATGAAACAATTGTGCATGGGTTCTCTCCAACTAAAGTCAGACTCTCTTCTTCCTGCTCAGCTTTATTAAAAATACATTTGTCAGCATTGTTTTCCCCTACTTTGACCATCTCTTATCATCATGTCAGATGTCTTATCTATTACATTTAAGGTCATTGAAATCATTCTGTTTCTCAGTTTTGTTTCTCCTCTCTTATTAGCTGAGGAAGTTGCTATAAGCAATACATTTTTAAACTGACCTATTTGTTTTATGTCCTTCTCAGCTCACTGTTTGAATCACTCAAATTTCTTCTTTCTGTTTGTTTTGCCTTGTTTTATTAGTGATTTTCTAGCTTAAAAGAAGGAAATATCACTATTACTATTAATAAGGAAACACAGAGCTTGGGTCCAAGATACTTAAAAAGAGTTACTGGTTCATATATGATCTTGATTGCCTTTTGCACTGTTTTGGACCTCCTGAAGGACATGGAACTGGTCCTTCTCAGAAGAGGAGTTTGCTATATTTCCCAGAGCAAGGCACTCTATCTGCTTCTCTTTTGTCAGTCTGGTTAGGAAGCCTTTGATCTGCAGGTCTAATCCAACTATAGGGCCAGCCTAGCTGACTTGCAAGATGCCAGATGAACCCCAAAACCCAGGCCACAAGCCCCATTTCCCCCCAAGGCATTGAGAACCAAGCTTGCAAGCACTGTTCTGGGAATCCCTGCTATATGAACTCCTTCGTGCCTTTCTGATGCATGTTTGTCTTAGCTTTCCTGAAGATTGTTTGATGGGGAAAGTAGCAGAAGGAAACCAAGTGGCTCAACTGCAGCATTGATGAGGATGCTTTATTTTTCACCCTCTGTAGCAGAGGAGAGCACTGGGCAGCTGAAGTCAGTCAAACTCGTTGTTACAATCACATATGATATGGGGGTGGTATAACTGACGCAGCTGAAGTCATTCACTGGAGGTTGAGACTAATAGTATTTCTCTCATGGCTTTTCCTTATATGTTCTATATGAATGAATGCTTTTTTCCTCCATGTGCAGCAGGAGTCAGGATGTTATGGCCTTCCCCGTCTCCTCCTGTACAGAAAATGGATGATTTCTGAGATGAGTAACTCTCTCATGCCTTACCTACTGAAGATTTTTTTTTTATATTCAGTCCCTCATCCCTAATTTATGTACACTCTTATGTACATTTTTAACTGGCTTTTTGCCATGCATTTATTCCTTTTATGTTTGAATTATAACTGTATGGTGATCTGCTACCTTTGTTGAAAAGCTACATAGAAATGTTAATAAGCAATAAGTAAACCTATTCTAGAATGGTGGTGTTGTTGTTATTCAGCATTCATAGACTGCCCCAATATAGCTGATGCAGTGATTTTACAGCAGTGTTTTCACATATGATATGGGGGTGGTATATTGGTTAATATACCATCCTCGGAGTATGCATGGGTTCCCAAGTAGCAGGCCAAGCTAGGAAGATGCAATCTCCATTCAAAGTGTCTGTATGCCATACTATCTTTGTAACAAGACCTTTATGTTTGTGGAATGAGGGTCAGGTCAGAAGGTTGGAGCTTTGTATAGAATTTTCATGGCCTTCAGACATGTTTACTTTCACTTGGGCAACCTACAGGGTTCTGAAATGGTCACATTAGTTTGTATACTACATACTTTTGGTAAATATATTCAGAAAGGATTTGTGAGAAAGGAAATCCCTTCTGTAACTTTCCATTTGATGCTGGATGATGTAAAGATGACAAATGAATTTGAATGTCTAATAGCTGGAACAGGGCCTTCCAAATCATGGGTGTAAATTAAGAATCATAGTCCAAGATCACATTGTTAACTAAGTCTCTGTACCTAAAAATGTAATTTGGAAAGAGTTCTGTGTCTCCTGAGCCAATGGAAGCCCCTTGCAAGAATAAAATAAGTCATTTTGGTAAACAAATCCACTATCACAAAAGTGGTTGCGTAACCCTGTACAGAAGGAAGACCCATGATAAAATCCTTTTTCATAATTCTTGAATCTATGCACTTTCACAATGATCCCTTACAGACTCTATACTTCTACTCTCATACTGTCTCTGCACTTTTATGATGATCAGTTAACTTTTTTGTTTAAGAAAATTGACCAGTCATTTTCCTCGGAGAACCTAAAAAAAACACTTTCCCATATAAGTATGTGCTATTTATTTAATTAATTCCCAGGAACTTAAAGTAAACAAAGTCCAAAAGATTCCCTTGGATCCTTTATCCATTTAAAACTTTTGTAATCCAAATTCTTATTGTGATTTTTGCTGCAAGTTGATTTTTATAACGTTCCTATTCTTTTTCTGCTGAATACATGACAGGCTATAGGAAGACTTACTGGATGGTCCAATTAAACTCTTGTTCTGAAGATCTCTATAACAGTTAGTTAGTTGTAATTCAATATGATTAAGAAAGTGGGGTTTGGATGGAACCAGTGTCCTTTAAAAGGCTCCACTGAGGCTGCAAGACTGATCTTCCTTCCTTGGCTCCTAGTGCTCTTACTTATGAGGTGTCTGCAGACTCTTTTCAGATTTTGCAGGCTTCCTTGTGAGAAGCAGCTGTCTGGAGCACATGTTGGTGATCTCTTTGGCTTCTTCTTCTCTGGAGAAGCTCTGCAGAACTGGGTACATTGTCTGATTGTGATTCCAGCCTTGGAGATACATCAATCCACCGTTTTCCCCATCCAGAAGTCCCAATCTATGATAAAATCCATTAAAATAGAATCTCACAGTCCAGAGTGGTAAGGGGGGTGATTGAAGTAAACTGTCAAGTTTTGCAGAAGTAGTCTTGGCATGATGACAGATATGACAGGATGAAACATAATCCTTGATATCTGTTCTCAGTCTTGACTACTAGAACTCTCTGAGCACCTAATGAAAAGTTTTAAATAGCCCCCCACCCCCAATGATCAGCAATTCTATTGTCATGGTAGAGTTACAATATTTCTTCCCTCATAAGAAGGGGAACATATAAATGGCTGTTGTGAAATAACTATCCATCATTCATAGAGAAAGGGGGTGAATTATTCTGTGGGGCTTCCTGACATATGAATCCTGTTGTTGTTGCAGTCTAATCCTGTCCCACAGATCTTCCTGTCTCCTTGCCCCAATCTTTCTGGAGAGTCTACATTTGGGATAGGCACAACATTTCTTGACTTTAGGATTTTGGTAGGAAGAGTTGGACATAGAAGATCATGGTATATGTGATAGTGTATCTGATAATTTGCTGTGTGAGCCAGGGATATAAGTGGTATAAAAATTGAAATGGGTTATAAATTCAGCCTATCTAATCTGATGAGGCATGAGGGATTGTACTTTCTGCAGGTGTTCCAAATTCTTGTGAACTGTGTTCATTTGTATTAGGTGGGTTGCTCTATCCAAGAAATGTCTCCATTACTAGAACACTGCTTTTATTGCAAGTAACTCTTTATTGAAAATGTCATAGTTCCTTTCAGGTGGGAGAAGCAATATGGAATAAAATAAAGTCTCCCACTCTCCTTCTTTCAATACTTGGAGGAGAACAACTTCTACTACTGATGTATCTGTTTGCACAACACAGGAACAAGAGTGGTCAGGATGTCTGAGCAGTGGCTGGGGAGAAAAAAAGGATTTCTGAAATACTGGTTGGTCTTGAGTAGCCCATTATAAATTACATCCTTTCTTTAGAAGTTAAGAAAGTAACCTTGTGCACTCTGTAAAATTAGGGATGAACTTTCTAAGGAACTTTGCAGAGCCCAAGAAATGTTGGGCATCCTTCATATTTCCAGGTGCCTGCCATGAGAATATAAATTGTACTTTTACAGGATCTATTTGTATTCCTTCTGTAGAGGTTCAGTAACCTAAATAGTCCAACTGAGGAAGATCAAATGCACATTTTCCCACCTTAGTAAAAAGTTTGTGTTTGCAGAGTGACTTTGAGATACAGTACTGTTAATATGAGCCTTGTGCAAAATGGGCCTTCTGAAAATATCATCCAAGTACACCACTACATATTTGTCCAAAATATCAAAAAAGATTTAATTCATAAATATGAAGAAGACTGCACCACAATTAACCAATCAAAACAGTACTACTGTGTGTTCAAATTGCCATACCTGGTATCAAAAGGCAGTTAAATATTCATGGTCTCTTTCATTCTGATCAAACTGTAGGTGCCCCTCAAGACGTATTTCATAAAAATGTATGCCTTCTGAAGGCATTCCAGCAGATCTGAAATAAGAGTGGGTTGTGATCCATAATGGTCCTAGAATTCAGAATTCTATAGTTATGAACAGCTGTCAAGGAATTATGTGTTTTGGATATGAAAAATGTAGGAATACATGGTGGAGAAATATCAGGGGAAATGAACCCTCTCTTCAAAGAGATGGCTAATTCACAAGTAGACCTAGGATATTGTTTCTTAGCTAGAATCTGGGCTTTTGGCTTCAAGTTAATGATACAGTCACATGCTCAATGAGGATTTGCTCCTCTTCTCCCTCTTCTCCTCTCCTCCTCCACAGCAACTCTGTGTACTTTTCTAGCAAGAAAGGGGATTCAGATGGGTGTTCCAGCAAAGGATAAGCTTGCATTAACACTTTTGAGATGAAAAAGAAATTGCCTGTTGCTTCCAAGTGGACATCTGGATCATGAATTTTCAGCCAATCAATGCCCAGCACAATGGGAACATGGAAGGAAGCTATGACATAGAGTGACAATAATTCTGTATAATCATTTATCATCTGTTGCAAAGATGTTATGGACTGTACAATAGGACCAGCTCAAAGCATTGCCCATCAACTGTTTTCCCTAGCACAGGTTACTCTGGTAACTGTATGGGCAATTTAAACTGTTCCAATGTGGACTCATCCATGAAGTTAGGTGTTGCACCTATATCTACATCAGCTTGATAGTACATGAAGAGTCACAGGGATAATAAAATATGCTTGTCTATTGTAAGCTTCCTGAGCTCTTCTAAATTGTCTGAAGTCTCTCCTGGTGAGATCTTGGGAGGGGAACTTGTGAAGTTTCCCAAAGATGATGCTCTGGAGTGATTCATGCACTTTTTTTGCTATGTGGCCTGCAGTTCCACAAGAGTAGCTCTTAACAACTGATTCAGAGGTCTGTATTTCAACAGTGCAAGTCTTGGCTAGGTGTCCTGGGGCTCCACAGTAGAAACACAAACTGAAGTCTCTTCTTTGATTGTCTGTTACAGGCAGGAATTTCTTTACTGTTCCTTTTTGCATGGGTTCTCCAGTATGGGCATCCAAGGAGGTCACAGAGAGGCTATAAAATTTCTCTCCTTATTCTTTCCTCCATGCTTCATTTCCTCCAATGATCCATTAAGTACCACACAAAGTTGGAACAGTTCTTCCAAAACCTCCACTGTGCCTTGTTTCACTAACCGATCTTGCAGTTCATCAGCAAATCCTTCCCCAAACTGCTCAGTCAGAGCAAGATCATTCCATCCCATACCTCTGACATACAACTGGAAATCCATATATACTCATGAACTCTGCCATCACCTTGCTTCAATTTGTTGTTCTCTCCTAGGCAGATAATCAGAAGCAGCCCTAAATCTTTGTACAGTATGACGTTCTGGTAATTATCCAGCAATGGACCATTGCCCTCAAGCAGGGACACAGTCCACTTGGCTGCCCCTATTTTCAGCAGATTCAGAACAAAGGCAACTTTGGAGTGATCTGTAGGAAATTCTGCTGACCAACCTCACCATAAATTATTCACAGAGTCACAAAAGTCAGAAATTGATCCTGGGCTCCTCCAAACTTCTCCAGAAAACTTCCATGACAGAGGGAAAAAAAAAAAAATAGTTGGGCTGCTGGTTGTGAGCTGCTGGTGGCTAAGCCTTGTCCCAATTGCTGTGTTAATTGTACCATTGCATTATGCGGGTGTGTTACTTGTATATAGTATCTACTTGTAACAGCACTTCAGTAAGTTGTTCTGGGGACAGTAGGATGCTCCAAAGATCTCATGCCATCTCTGTGACCTAAACCAAGGTTTGATGCCTCTCTGAGCAGTGTTTCTCAACCTTAGGAACTTTCCCAGAATTCCCATGGCTGGCTAGGGAATTCTGGGAGGTGAAGTCCACATATCTTAAAGTTGCCAAGGCTGAGAAATACTGGATTAGAGAGTAGTGAGGCTTTCAAGCATTAGCAGTGCGGTGGCTCAGACATGAAGGGGTGGTGTGAGATTGTGCCATACTGGCTTTTTCTTATTCAGATGCCATGGGGCAATGCTTGCATGATGGCTACAGGGATGACTTTTCCTCCTTAGGAGCCAAATATACCTGATTATGGGAAACACCACCTGAGAAAAATATATTCTCTGAAGAAATGCTTCCTCAGATATTACTCTTCAAAGATTATTAGTTAAAAGCCTTTTCTGTCCAGTGAGGCATGGAGCTAAAAACACATCTGTCCTACAGGAAGTATGGTATCCTACAGATCACACCAGTTGTTTACTTTTATTTCCTCCCTTTTTGAAAACTACCTGCTGAAGGAAATGGCATATTCAAGGTCAGGAGTAATTAAGACTGGGGGTGGGGGGTTAAAAAAAAGGATGCAGGAGTTCTTAATTGTGTCACATAATATTGGGGAGTAAACTCCCTGCAGGCCCATTTCAACCACATGGATTGTTCTATACTTATAGGAGCCCATTTTAATAAATGAAGGTTGTGGTTCAGCCATCTCTATGCAAAGGGAAAGGCTGGAGGGAGGAAGGTGAGAGGAGTATCAATATGGAGCTATGCTGACAGTGTCAAAACAGAATAGGTCAGAGGGGAAAAAGAGTCCCAGAAGAAGTACAATTTGCCTGGCTCTGCATTTTCAAACGAAGCCATTCTAATGTGAAGGATGAGGCAAATCAATTGTAGGAAGAACAACACTTCCTTCTCTAAGCATATGTTTATTAGCTTCTGCAGATGCTTTCCAGAGGATAGATAAGGACTAGAAGATGTTCTTCAGGTAAAGAAAAAGGATATGTAATTCCCCATTTAATACTGGAAAAATCATAATATGTCAATACTGAAACTGGATAAGCTGTGTAGTAGATTTATTTGATCCATGTGTTTGTTTATTATAATAATTTAAAGAAGCTTTTTATTAAAAGTAATCCCAGAGCAGGATGCATTCATTTATCATGTCTCATCTCCCAGATTCTTGCATGTCTCACAGTACCTCATAAATAGAGTATCTACCCACCTTAGGATCAGAAATAGGGACACTGTTATTTCAATGTGCTATACACTGTGAGGCAGTATTTTTCTATTTCTCCACCCCCAACACTCCTCTCTATAAATTCCAAAGCATTATATTTTCCCAAACTAGATATTAATAATTGAGTCCGAACCAGAATATCTCTCTGTGGGAGCCATCTTTCCAAAACCAAACCAAGAAATAGGTCCAAAGAATGAGAGCTATATAGAACTGAAGCAATTATTACACTGTGTAGGAGCATTTTTCTCTAAGTCCATATCAAGATGTACAGTATGGCCAAATGGTAATCATCATAGTGAGATATAAAATAGCATTTAATCCACTGCAAATATTTAGGATCCTTTCAAATGTGCACATGTGTTTCAAGATCTTTCTGATTGATTCAATACAAAATGAATTTTTTTCCCATGAAATTCCTTTGTTTTGGCCCTTTTCCCCCCAAAATAATAATACAGATCCACCAGAAAATTGCGTGAATCAAAGAAAATAGCTTTTGCCCCATATTTTGCAGCTAAATGTGATGAATGGCATGCACAGGCAATACCATATATTTTTCCAACTCTTCATTTCTTCTGTAAAAGCTTCATAACTCTACTGTGCTTGTTAATCATTATAGAGATATTATCTGAAACAAAACCCACATGAGTTTGTAGGCTTAGTACTGAATTAGAAATATTTTTTACAATGTTTTTCAACATAAGCAAAGTTTATTTGGGACACATACAGAAAGTGAATTCTCGCTGAAGCTTGAGACTCTTCTAAGGTGAAAAATGCAGGGAAGAACTTAATATCCTTATCAGAACCACCATGGGTATTCAGTGAAAAGTGCTATTTTAATCACCAGAATGTTGTATTAATTTATTTAAAGGAGCTTTCTATGAGGTCTTTTCCAATGCAGGGTCCATAATGCATAATTCTTAGTTATCTCACTATATGGGCAGAAAAAACACCACCACCACCAAACTGGAAAAGTAATTTTGTATTCAATAACGTGTCAGTGGCTCTGTAGACTGGAGCAAGAACTCATCAGAAAATATAGTTCCCCTCCCAATATCTACTCCCAATAACTATCTGTGCATTATGGGTGGGGTCAAGAAGTTGTTGAAAGCAAAGGAATAAGCAAAAGGTGTAAATGGCTGTTGGCATTGCTCTTTGAAGATGAACTCTTGCTTAGAATGGCTGGTGAATTTAATACTTGCCTGGTGAATTTAATACTTTTGTAATGTTAAACAGAGCTTCTTTCTTTTCTTTCCTTCTCTGCCCAGTTATCTCTTTCCCTCATGTCATATACACTCTGTGTTCAGCAACTGAAATTTAATTTCACCTTTTGAGTGTACTTCTACTTTTTGAACCAGTCTATCTCCTCTCATCTATTAGGGACAATGCTTCCACCCAGACGTTGATTCTTTCTCTATCCTCTGACATCTACACTGCTTCCAGCCTGGAGCCTTTCCTGGTTTTATCTTAATGTTAAAATTCTTTGAGCTCATGGCTACCATTCAATTCACCTCTCATGGTAAATAGCTTTTCTGGTAACAGTAACATTGGCTCATCAAAACGGAGGACCAAGTGTCTTACAATGAGATCCTCATTCCCACATTTTTCATAATGCCAAAGTTGTTTTTGGTCTGGATATTTCTTGTCTTTCATAACGAGTCTCAATCCTTCCCTTGAATCAAGGCACCATTTTTCCCAACTCAACACCATGGAGGCGTGCTTCAGACTGCCAAGCCAGAATTAATGCCTCTGGACCAGATAATGTAACTTTCAGGGAGAAGAGAGATGATTAGAATGGGAGACTTCAACCACCTAGATATTTTTGAGACAAGACTGCCAAAGTCACCAAAATTCATCAGTGGTCGTACTGTTTCATTTTCCAGAAGATTGGATGAGTTGTGATAGCTGTCTTCAAGTATCTGAAAGGATGCCACAAGTATTCAAGGTAGTTCCAGTAGATGGGGGGGGGGGGGGGGGGGACAAAAACAAAAACAAAGAATTTAAATTATAAGGAAATAGATTCTGGATGAACATCAGGAAAAATATTCCTAACAAGAACAACTGTTCAATAATGGAACAAGCTACCTTGACAGGTGATTAACTCTTCTTTGCTGGAGATGTTTACACAAAGGCTAGATGATCATCTGTCACAGATGCCGAAGCAATGAATTCTTGCACTGGGCAGGGGTTTAAAGTAATTTAGAGATGACCTTGTGGAAGGTATGAAAGAACTGTTAAGCGACTTGGAGAAGCTACACAGTCCAGAGATTGAAGCATATGTGAGAAAGAAACTCAAAATAGCCCTGCCTTGATTTTGTTTAGCATAAGGGAGGACAGGGAGAATCTTGGGCAGGCTTTCAAGACTGATGTCAGCCCTGAGAGGTAGGACATGTCAAAAAACAGACATCGCAGGGATACCAGGAATATGACTTTATTGTTATAGGATATAATAACAGAATTTCAAAGATATAAGTATTGGGAAAAATTATGCAACATTATAAATGAATACTATCCAGGATAACAAATCATTCTGGTGGGTAACAGGAATGGATAGGTAAAAACAAAATGAGTACACAAAAAGTGATTGGGCTAGAATAAATGAAAATTGTGATTGTTGGTGAATATCTGCTTAGAAAGACATATTTTCAAATATGTGGTTTAAGCATTTTTATTCATACATACATATGGAAAAGGAATGAATAAATATCTAAAAGCTTAATTTATTTAACAATTTATGATGAAAGATTGAGTCATAGGAGTGGTATATGATGAAAGTAAAATATGTGTGAGACTGAGTGGAATGTGTCATGAATGGTTCGGCATGAACAGGAAGTAAGGCAAGATTGTGATGTCCCCTTGGTTTCCTAATGTATTTATGGATAAACATATAAGGAATGCTTGTAGGGATGTTAGAGTTGTATTGGTTGGCAACACGAGCATTTACATACTTTTGTATGCCTATAATGCTGTGTTGTTGGCTGAGAACTCAAATGATTTGCAGTGAATGTTAGACTGTGTGATACATTGAAGAATATGGTTCTGAAAATTAAGGTATAAAAGACCAAGTTTTCCCTCAGGAGAAACATGAAAGAATGTTGAATGCAGTGGGAATGGGATACTTAAGACATATGTGTGTGGTCAAACAAGAAGAATGAATGGATTGATTAGAAAATCCATGAACATGGATTGATTAGAAAAAGGAATGACCAGCGTGAAAGTATTTTAAAATGGTTTGGTCATTAGAGAAAATGAATGAGGAATGAATTGATAAATAAATTTATGAGGGAAGGATGATTGTGTTGAAAGGGAAGGCATGAGAACATCATGACTCGATGGAGTTGATGAGATCCTGAAAAAGAGGGAGAGAGAAAATTTAATCAAAAAGCTGTGCTCGATGGACATGGAAGCAAGGACAATTTGCAAAGATAGAAAGTCGTATTTCTTTTGGTTTTATTGTCTTTGTATTGTTGTAGTGCTATTGCGTTTTTATTTTTTGTATTACATATTTTTTCCAAGTAGGCCACTGGGTCATTTTGATTGTGTTGGCACAGAAATATGATGGGGATGATGATGATGGGGATGATGTACAGCGGGTATAATGAAATGGTGTTAATGTGAGGTAGATTTAGCTATATTTTCTTTTCCTATCTCACTCTTTTAATTGCTTTGGCTTAATTTTTTTCTGTGCTCTGCATCATGTTGCTTACCCCAGAAGGAAACAGAGTAATAGGTACCTGGGATAAAAAAGTTATAGGTATCATTATGTCATGAAAGTGATACTGAAAAGTCACATGCACACGCTTCACAAAAGGCATACATGTTTCCTTTTCCAGATACTTTTATAAATTTTCTGCCTGCTCTAGAACATGAAAAACTGAATGTAGTTCCACAATGTTTTTGCTTAGATTTCTGTTTGAGCACAGAGGAACCATAAAATACTTTCCTAAATAAATCCTGACTTGAGCGCTTTATCAGATTTTGAAAACAGAATAATGTTCTGGATAAGAAAACTTTTCTGAAGCAAGTCTTATAAATAAAGTACAGTTCAGATAAGAGGGCCCTTCAGTTCACTCCTCTAAGCAGGACACACTTATACACAGAAAGACATACACACAAAGATTAAGTAGAAATCATCCTTGTCAATTATTTAATATAAAAGAATGATAAAGAAAACAATTGCTTCAATGACAGGCCCACCCCAACTTCTTCTGATCAGGAACTCCTTCTGTCACACTCCAGATCACAATGTATGATTCCTTATAGCCAACAATTTCTCTGCATATCTGAGGGACCGCCTCTCCCTGATTTCATCTGCCCACACTACCAGATCCAGCAGAGAGGGCACGTTACGGGTTCCAATATCTAGGAAGCTACATTTGGTGGGCTCTAGGCCATGGGTCTTTTCTGCTGTGCTGCCTGCACTGTGGAATCTTCTCCCCCCTGAGGTGAGCTTGGCCTCGCCATTGTTGAGCTTCCCTTAAGACTTGGTTATGCCAGCAGGCTGGGGACCCCAGGGGATGGGGGAATTAGTGAGGTGGCTCCCTTATTTTTCACTTCCTTTTATTCTCTGTTTTATTTTGTTTTATATATTTCAATATATTTTGTTGTTTTTAGCTTTGTTGTACGCTGCCCAGAGTCACCTGTGGTGAGATGGGCAGCTAGATAAATTGATTAAGAAAGAAAGAAAGAAAGAAAGAAAGAAAGAAAGAAAGAAAGAAAGAAAGAAAGAAAGAAAGAAAGATATCCTGGCCACTCCCACCCCCTTTCCTTCTCCAATCTCTGTTTCCAATAGTCTTATGACATGACAACAACTATAGGATTTATCAGATCACATCCATTTCCAAGTATGGATATGGGAAGCACAGAGTTCAGTCAGCTGGGAAAGGCTCTCTGGTGTACTTTCTCCCTCTTTTCCAAGCAGAGACTCCCAGTAAATTATCATGTGCTCACCAATGTCCCATCTTGATTGCAGGCTGTTGTAGCCATTAAGCAGCAACTCCTGCTGTTATTCCACAAAGATTTTCTCTGTTCCCCGCTACTGGACTCTAATAAACAATTCATAATCTTTTTGGGTGGACTTTGACAGTGGGATGACTGCCTCAAACCGAGACTATCCCAGCCAATCCAGGGCAGTTGTCAGATATGAAACAGAGGCTACTCTTTTGGGCCTATTATTATAATGAGGAACAGAATCGAAGTACAGGTGAAACTCGAAAAATTAGAATATCGTGCAAATGTTCATTTATGTCAGTATGGCAACTCAAAAGGTGAAACCAATATATGAGATAGACGCATTACATGCAAAGCGAGATATGTCAAGCCTTACTTTGGTATAATTGTGATGATTATGGCATACAGCTTATGAAAACCCCAAATTCACAATCTCAGAAAATTAGAATAGTGAAAAGGTTCAATATTCTAGGCTCAAAGTGTCCCCCTCTAATCAGCTAATGAATCCAGAACACCTGCAAAGGGTTCCTGAGCCTTTAAATGTCTCTCAGGCTGGTTCAGTAGGAATCACAAGCATGGGAAAGACTGCTGACCTGACAGTTGTGCAGAAAACCATCATTGACACCCTCCATAAGGAGGGAAAGCCCCAAAAGGGAATTGCAAAAGAAGTTGGATGTTCCCAAAGTGCTGTATCAAAGCACATCAATAGAAGGTTATGTGGAAGGGAAAAGTGTGGTAGAAAAAGGTGCACAAGCAGCAGGGATGACCGCAGCCTGGAGAGGATTGTCAGGAAAAGGCCATTCCAAAGTGTTGGGGACTTTCACAAGGAGTGGACTGAGGCTGGAGTTAGTGCATCAAGAGCCACCACACACAGACGGATCCTGGACATGGGCTTCAAATGTTGTATTCCTCTTGTAAGCCGCTCCTGAACAACAAACGTCAGAAGCGTCTTACCTGGGCTACAGAAAAAAAGAAGTGGTCTGTTGCCCAGTGGTCCAAAGTCCTCTTTTCTGATGAGAGCAACTTTTGCATCTCATTTGGGAACCAAGGACCCAGAGTCTGGAGGAAGAATGGAGAGGCACACAATGCACGATGCTTGAAGTCCAGTGTGAAGTTTCCACAGTCTGTGTTGATTTGGGGAGCCATGTCATCTGCTGGTGTTGGTCCACTGTGCTTCATTAAGTCCAGGGTCAACGCAGCCATTTACCAGGAGATTTTGGAGCACTTCATGCTTCCTTCCGCAGACGAGCTTTATGGGGATTTTCCAGCAGGACTTGGCACCTGCCCACACTGCCAAAAGTACCAAAACCTGGTTCAATGACCATGGGATTACTGTGCTTGATTGGCCAGCAAACTTGCCTGACCTGAACCCCATAGAGAATCTATGGGGCATTGCCAAGAGAAAGATGAGGGACATGAGACCGAACAATGCAGCGGAGCTGAAGGCCGCTATTGAAGCAGCCTGGTCTTCCATAACACCTCAGCAGTGCCACAGGCTGATAGCATCCATGCCATGCCGCATTGCGGCAGTCATTGCTGCAGAAGGGGCCCAAACCAAGTACTGAGTACATATGCATGCTTCTACTTTGCAGAGGTCCAATATTGTTCTATTTCCAATCCTTGTGTTATTGATGTCATGTAATATTCTAATTTTCTGAGATTGTGAATTTGGGGTTTTCATAAGCTGTACGCCATAATCATCACAATTATACCAAAGTAAGGCTTGACATATCTCGCTTTGCATGTAATACATCTATCTCATATATTGGTTTCACCTTTTGAGTTGCCATACTGACATAAATGAACATTTGCACGATATTCTAATTTTTCGAGTTTCACCTGTAGAGTCCAGGTTCTCTCTCATCTCATACACATATTTTTGCAATGTATTTTACAGTATAGCATTAATTTTACAAGAATCCTCTCTGGCAAGATAGTTACCACACCATCCCAATTTTAATCTTTTTTAAAAAAAGTGAAAAAGGACTAGAAGATATATTCATACTTTCCATACTATGGAGGGGGAAAAAGAGGTGTTGTGTATCCTGGAGCCTCCTGCTTTGTCATATCCCCATTTCTAGGCTCTGTGGGTGTCCATGAAGGAAAGGGAGGGGCTATCATTGATGAATCACACATCATGATGTCATCATACAAGTGTTCTAACTCACATGTTCATGTCAAACATCATGATGTGACTGATGCAAATTGAATAATTGTGTTATTCATGCAATATCATAATGCATATGACATTCTGATATCATCATGGCTTTGAATAGACACCTATGCTAGTTTCTTCATTACTGGAGGCAGAGAATCTCAAGTAGAAAGCCACAGCAATGTATAATGGCCATGTGGGTTTCTCATAGAGTTTGGAAACCCGTATAGTCAACGTTCTAAATCACACTGCTTTACAGTCTGTCCAGTGAGACTTTCTTCTTTCCAATGCATAAAGGACATATATTCTCCTTATACAATCATAATCAGGGTTGGTTTTACCATTAAAACTGGGGCCAAGACACCTCTTGCTATCTTCCCCAAAGATCTGGTTTACTGGATCTAAGTTGTGGATCTCTTCAGAACAGCCATGCATCCTAACCTGTTGACTACCCTCTACATATTTCTTTGAAAGGACTTTAGATTTTACATTATAAAGTGTCTACAATGTCTGCTTGGAGAATTATCACAACCACTTCACTACGCATCACACTGAGGACCTGCTCACAGTAACATTTATAGGCTACCTGGTTGCTGGGAGAATAGTACTGCTGTTGCTGTAGCTGCTGAAGAAGGGGTGTACCAGTTAGAGCACTATATAACCTTGGAACAGTACTGATTAGGGATGAGTAAAATTCACTATTTTGGGATACTCCAGAATGTTCCATTTTTCTTTCATGATGTGCCAATCTGGCTATTCCAGGGATGATCTGGTATTTTTCTGAAAAGAAATCTTCTGGAACAGGAAGTATTCCAGTGTTCCCCAGAGCATTCCATCCCCCAATAGTGAGTTTTGCTTATAATTGCTTCTGATTATAATCCGGTAAAGGAAGAACAATAAGGCAACAGTGTTGTCCAGATGTTACATCTGACATACATTACTGGTAGAGAGGCAAAACCATACCTCTTGCACCAATGAGTTTTGTATAAGTCCTATACATTTTGAACGTGATCTGTATTCTGAAATCATAAAGTTGCTATGATATTATTTTTCATTTTCCCCCAATAGTCAACCAGCATGTCAAAGTCATTGAGCACACTCAGTAAACACTGGGTTTCCCCAGCCATATGAGTAGATGGATTTATTTGTCTGGATAAACAAGGGTATGAACACAGGATTAGCAGCATGATAGTGCTACTGGACCCTTGAGCTTTAAGGCTGGTTTGGTAACCTGCAGCACAGTTGAAGATGCCACTAAGCTCAAGCCAATATTTTTCGAATACAATTTGTGTAAAAAATCTGAATTCATTTTGGGGCTGCTATTATCAGTTTCTTCTCTTTGGCATGTCTTGGTAACTTTCCTGATCATATTGGCCCATGTTAGCAGTGCTAGATAAGCTCAGCCTGTTAATAAAGATGAAGAAGATGTCTTCATTAATAAAGTAAAAATCTGCTGCAGCTTCTTCAACAGACCTCAAAATGGCTGACAAAGTTTTCCAAACTGCAGAATATAAAAAGAGGTATGTGCAGTGCTTCTATGAAAATATCTGCTTTATCTTAACGTACTTTTATCTGAGAGGCGCTTCTTCACTGTGCTATTATGTTATTCATTCATTTTAGAATTCAGACTCTCCCCCCTCCCTTTTTTTTTTACTTTCTAGATACTAAATTTCACAACTTCTGACATTCTGACTTGTTTGCTTCTGAACTGTCTGTGTATACAGGTAGTCCTTCCTTAACGACCACAACTGGGACTGGAATCTCAGTCATTGAGTGAAACGGTTGTTAAGTGAGATGCCCATGTGACAGCTCCTGCTTGCAGTTGTTAAGCAATCTCCTGGGTTGTGAAGCAGACAGCTCTTTTGCTCTGTCCTCTTTCAACTCCCCTCTTTCAGTGGTGAACGGAGCACAGCACCCAGAGCAGGGAGGGGAAAGAGGACAGAGTGAAAGAAAGAGGATGGAGCAAAAGAGCTGTCACTCTTTCGCTCAGTCCTCTTTCTCCTCCCCTCTCTCAGTGGTGAACGGAACATCTGAAGAGTTGAGATCCGTAACTGCCCAGTGTTGAAAGGGGAGGGGAAACCTCACAGCAGGAGTGACAGAAAGTGTGACAGAGATTTTAAATAAATAAACAAAATAAACATTAAAAAATACAGGTGACTAAAAATGTGTCTGAAATGAAACAGTATCTACTTACACTTTAGCCCAAGAGAGGTTTTCTCAAAAAATCTTTCATGCATTTTGTGCACAAATATATCTCTTTGAATTTTATTAACCAGGTGGAGGCTGAGGTGACAACTATTCATTCCAGTTTAGGAGAGGTTTTTTAAAAGCCTCTTGTATATTTTTCACACATATTTGGCTTTTTGCTGATAATAAACAGGTAGATAAACCTGATGCCCTCCCAATCTACTGGAACTACAGCTTCCAAAATTCTTATTCAGCTTAGCAAAAAATATCTGGAAGAACACTGGTTGAGAAAATTGGTTTATAGAAATAAATACATTATACAGGTAGTCCTTGCTTAACAACCACAGTTGGGACCGGAACTAAGCAATGTTGTCATTAAGTGAATGGTCATGTGACCACTTTGCTTGGTGACTGCAATCTCGGCAGTCCTAGTTGCTGTTGATAAGTGAATGCCCCAGTCCTTAGGCAAGGCAACTTCCTGCCAGCTTACCGCAATCAAGTCAGTGGGGAAGCTGGAAGGGAGTTGCAAGCCCCAGGTGCTGCCAGGTGAGGGAGAGAGTGGGTGTGTGTGTGAGAGGGTTAGTGAGGGTGCGCAGGGGTGTGGTGCAGGTTGGGCCACAGAACTGCTTTGATTTTCAGCCCCAGAGTGGAGAGGCTTCTGAAGCCTCTCCATTCTGGGGCTGAAAATCCTGCTTGGATTTCAACATGGGGTGCTTTCAGTCAGCCCCCAGAGTTGAGAGGGAGTCCTCTTGGCAAGTGGTAGTGGCTTGCAATTGCCAAGCACCCCACGATCATGTGATCACCATCTTCAATCTTCCCTGCTGGGTTGGCAATCGGCAGGGAAGGTCGCAAGCTTCTGCCGATTGCCTGCTTGGATTTTGGCATGGAGCTTTTTCAGCCAGTCCCCAGGAATGAGAGGGAGTGCTGTGAAGAAGGGAAGAAAGGCTGCTTCTGGCTTTTTTCCCCTTCTTAGTAGCGCAAAGCCATCTTTGGAGCTCCTGGGAGGAGGTGGGGCTGGCTATGCGCGGGGAAGAAAGGAAGAAAAAGGCTGCTTTCAGTTCTTTCCCCCTTCTTTGCAGTGTGAAGCCAGCCCCATAGGGCCCAGCAGCTAGGCTAAACATGCCTCGTTAGCAGCGGGAACAAGAAGACAGCAGTGAAGTCTGCTGGGGCAATGGAGTGGGAAGCAGGGGGCCAAAAGGGCAGAGATGGGGGGGAGATAGGCGGGTGGGGGGAGTTGAAGCATCCCTGTGTTCATAAGCGTGGGCAGATTGCCAATTGCCCAAATGCTGATCATGTGACTGTGGGGGGCACTGCAATGGTCATAATTTCAGGCACAGGTCATAAGTCCATTTTTTCATCGCTGTTGTAAATATCTCTGCTCCTATGCTGTATTAGTAGACTGATAATGGGACAATTTCACTATAAACCTTTTTCTTGCATGCTTTCTTTCCCAATCTAAGATTTAAGAAATGACAACTTTTTAATGAGAATCAAGGAGAAGCAATAGTGCAAAAAAGTAATGGCCTTTGGTGAAATCATTGTTTAAATTGTATGAGTAAGGATGCTCTAGAGAAGTTGTTCTGTACATTAGGGCACAGCTTATAACAATTTGTACCTTCAAAGCATCTTTCAGAGATCTGGATTTCTTATTTCCATGTCTTTGACAATCATGCCAGTTATGAGTGATACGATGCAATTGTACATTTTATGAAGCTAAGGTATTGAAAAGTGAACACATCTGGGATGGACTTTTAATATCGGACATCCTCTTATTCTCAAGATTTTTGCATGCCACCCAGAGTCACTTCTTGTGAGATGAACAGCCATATAAATTTGATAGATAGATAGATAGATAGATAGATAGATAGATAAATAAATAAATAAATAAGATAGCCTTGTCTGTTTAATTTTCTGTAGATTGTTCTTTCCTCCTGAAACCTGAACTAAAACAGAAGATTGTGTGAAGTCGAAAGAAATTCTAAGTAAGTGGAAGACTAGGCTGGACACATCTACAAGATGTAATGTTATTATAGCCCATAACAATCTATTGCAATGATATATTACATTACTTCAGGGCTGACTGTAGCAAAAGCCCCACCTTATAGTTTGTTTCTGTTATCCATTTGTTATCACAAAACATTTCTCTCTGAGATATTGTGTATTTTGTATTTATCAATTTTTTCTCATGTGGCCAGTTCTCCAAAGTTGATTTCACCATCTAAGCAAAACCAGACATGTTTCTGGCAGCTCTTGGGTGAAATTTTCACTTCATCAAATAAAAGGAGGGGAGAGGCAGAACATCATTTTGTTACTCTGATGAAGATGCCTTGCACATTTTGACAAACTGAACTCCCTCCAGGGTGCTTACTGGCCATGAAGCTCTTTCATATTTCATTCATTATTGGGGAGAGAGGGGAAAAATACTTCCTCATTTCTCTCACGTACGAGTAAATTAACAAAAACCATGGAGACTCAGTTTCATTAAAAGTGATAGAGTGAGACTGGCCACAGCCTCTGCACATGGGGACTGGTCTGAGCTGACACAGTGCAGTCTAGCCTGCAATCTGAAAAAGAGATTACTTGGAAATTTCTTTATCAAAATGCTAATCATCTGCAACAGCAGAGCTCAGAAATGCAATAATGCTCACAAATCCTAGGTAGTAAGCCCAGCTCAAAGCTCCCAAACTATCAGCTCCATACCCAGACCTTGGCTCCTTTTCTCAGACAACCCAGTGAAGTTTAGACACCCTCTGTATAACTCTGTTGCTCACTCACAATCCCTGTTTTTTTTATGTCACCTGTTACCAGCAACAACCACTATCATAATTTCTCTTCACTGCTGTAAATTGAGTAATAAGAAAAAATCACTTGTTCATATATAGAGGTGGCATTGTATAATAAGTTTGGGTTTATTTACAGGAGGGTATCAACAGGGTAGAAAATCAGCTAAAGACTATTAATTCACTCATCCCTAGCATCTTGTTCTTTGGACTGTTCTACTCCAAAAACTCAAATCTTGGTAAGTCAGAATCACTTCTGCTAATGGTGAACTCAGTTGGGAAATGCAATAGGCCTCAGGCCACTGAGAAACAAGAGAGATGTATCTAAGCACTCAGAAGTACCCAAAGATTTACAGTATTATAGATAGATTAAATTAGATTAGATTACATTAGATTAGATTGATTAGATTAGATTAAAGACCATCCCTTCCTACTCCCACCAAAAGACAGCCCAGTGAGGATTGAGAAACCTGGAAAACTAGTGGGGAAGTGGTGGGTTGGAGCATTTTGGAAGTAAATATGATCATCTGGCTGGAACCTTGAATTAGAACAAACCATATTACAAACTTCTGTTCCAAGTCCTTGTGGTTATCCTATTTCTTACTATTCCTCAAACATCTCGCTTTCCCACCTGTGGTAGGATCATCAAGAGAATCAATTTTGACTTTGAATTGGCTACTTTTGTTATTGCAAGTCTGTACAAAATTAAGACGAAACAAGACACATCTGCTGTGACTTGACCTGAAACTACATACAATGCTCTTTTTACTTCAGCAATTATACTAATTCTGGATCAGTTTGAGAGATAGTTGTACATCCATCTTCCAGCAAAACTAAGCCATGGCTGCAGCAGAAAAAGTTCCTTGGTACATTAAACTTAAATTACCCTAAATCATTCATGTTCTGGAACAGCTAATTCCCTGGACTTGAAGATGTCATTTGCAGACATATATAGAGATACGTGTTCCTAGTAACTATGGCAACATAAGTAATATAAAAGTGGTACCATAAGACCTGTTTTTCAGAAATGACAAGAAAGAACATAGCCAAAAATAGCTAGGGCATCTGAACCAGGCTTTGAGGAGAGTTGGAAGGCAATTGTAATATTCAATCTATTCAGTTTTCCAATTTGAAACTCAGGGAAACAAAAGGGAAACACATTAGCAACGATTTTAACCTGCCAGACAGAATGATGTGAAAGAGCAGCATAAGAATTCTTAGCATACGGTGATAGTACTACAATCTGTACAACTCAGAGATAATTAATTAGCTGGATGCTGAAGAGGCCTGCAGGCTTACTTGTGGTGGTATGGAGGCCAAGATAAAATTGCAGGGCTGGGGTGGTAGCTAGCTGAAGGAAGGTTGGCTAAGTCTGCAGCCTTTCTATGGGTATTTAATTAATCCTCAAATCTGCAAAACCTCCTGTCATCTCAAGCAAAAACAGATCCCCATCATCTTTTAATTGTTGCAAAGTGTCTTGCTCTGGAAGTATTGAAGCAGAAAACCTGGCTTCTGCAGAGTTTCAGCTGACTTGAAAAAATAATTTGATGGACCCAATAAGAAAAAGAGCCAGGTGGCAATATCCTGTTTTGATAACAATTACAACCCATTTGCAGCTCCAAGAAACTGTTTTCATAATGAATTGGGGCATAATACCAAGGACGTGCTCCTTTTTTATTTCTCATCTTTAAAGACAACTAATACAAATAAAAACAGAACTTCTTCAAATCAATGCAGCTCCTTGTGACTTGCATGGAAACATCTGTGCAGTTGTTTTTGCAGAATAACGAAGTGGTCGACCAGTCCTGCTTTCTGGGATTTATTTATTTATTTATTTGATTTCCCAGTCAGGTTTATCGCTCTAGAATGCCAGGTCAGTCTCCCATCAAAGTGCTAACCATGTCTGAACTTGAGTCCTAACCACTGAGTCCAAGTAAATGGTATCAAATGATATGTAAATAAGTTGATAACTATTCCTCTCCCAGCTGCCTCCTTGATGATCTGCTGTTATCTATTGCCTTTACAAAAGTGGCCTGGGATAGAATAGGGGTTTGACTCAGAGAAAGAGGAGGGGAATGTAAACCATTAAAGGAAACATATCAGAGTCCTGGGAGAAGAGAAAGCACAAGAAAGAAACTCCAAACAAGTCTGCCTTGACTATGTTAGGTATAAGGTGAAGTAGAGAGAGGCTTTGGCAGGCTTTCAGGATTCTGTTAAATTGTCCTAACTTCATTCAAGTATATTTCAAGACTCCCAGTGATTCCTGCTTCCCAACCTTGTCTACCTTGGACAAATAAAATTCTCCTTTCTCTTTGCAACAGTTCCAAAGTTCAGCCATAGGTTGTATTTACTTATTTATTTTGATAGGCTATATGCCACTCCACACATCTGTCTGTCTGTCTGTCTATCTAGTTGCTAGGAGTTGAAAACAATTTGATGGCATACAATCAATCATATGCCACTCCAATTGTCAACCAAGTTTGAGTGGCCTACAATCCTACTGTACATAAACAAGATTAAAACAACAAAAATAGCTAACATAAACAATTGCATAATAAACTATTCCTGTGCCAAGGAACCATATCCCCACATACTATAATTATATACTCTTACACAGGAGAATATCGCTCTGAAGTCATCTTCCCTTCAAAGGCTGTTAAAATAACCAGGTTTTAACTGCTTTCCTAAATCTCATGTTCGGGAAATTTGAATTTCTGGGGGGATGCTTTTCCAGAGGAAGGAGGTGATGACTGAGAAGGCCCATCTCTGATATTGCTGTAGATGGCATTTTTTAAGGGAGGAAACCAAGAGGGAGACTGCTGTTCCTGATCTAACTGGATATGCAGAAACCCTTGGAAGCAGGCGTTCCTGACTATATCCAGGCCATAAGCCCTGAAAGGCTTCAAGTCAATGTCTTGAATTGCACCAGAAACCAGCCATTAACCAGTGCAGCTCTTGAAGTAGTAGTGTTACATGGATGTACTAAGGCATGCCAATAACTGCTCAACCTGTTGCATTCAGAATGGTATATACACATTAGATTCCCTCAAGCCCTCAGAACAGATAGATACAGATGTTACATTGTGTCATGCCCACATATAGGGCTTTACATGACCTCCACTTCCCCTCTGGGGGAGAGATATCTCTATTTTTACACAATGTGAATACTGTGTGGCATTTTCAGTGATGCTCCCCCTCTTCAAGTTGCCATTGCTGGACCCTACCATTCTGGACAACTCTTGTCCAGTCTCCAACTTTCTCTTTTTAGGGAAGGTTGTAGAGAAGGTGGCCATTCTGCAGCTTCAGAGGGCTCTGGAAGAAGAGGATTATTTGAATCCCTTTCACCCCTCCTGTTTATCATGAAGCCACTGGGTGAGGTCATCCAACAGTTTGCTGCTGATGATATTCAACTCTTCATCTCCATCCCAGGTCATCAGAGTGATACCATGGAGGATACCATGGAGGTTCTGTCTCAGTGCCTGGAGGCTGCGGGAGCCTGGATGGGGTGTAACAGGTGTCAACTCAACTTAAGCAAGACTGAATGGCTTTGGGTGTTTGGACCTCCTGTTCCAGGGAACTTCCATTGTTGGTCCTGGATGGGGTGGCAGTGCCTCAGACAGAGCTGGTGTGAAATCTGGGTGTCCTCCTGGACTCATAGCTCTTGCTCAAAGAGCATGTGGCAGCTGTGGCTAGAAGGGCCTTTGCACAGCTTTGGGTTGTGCGTCAGTTGCTCCTGTTCTTAGACCAGGGGACCCTGTTCATGGTCACTCATGCTCTTGTGATCCCAGACTGGACTATTCAATGCGGTCTACATGGGGCTGCTCTTGAAGAGTATTTGGAAGCTTCAGCTGGTGCAGAATGCAGCAGTGCACACAGTTCATGGCACCAGTTATTCAGTGCATGTGACACCACTGCTTCATGAGCTGAAGTGGCTTCCTGTGTGCAATTCAAGGTGCTGGTAGTCACCTTTAAAGTCCTTCATGGTTTGGGACTGGATTACTTAAGGGACCATCTCTTCCCAGTTGTTTCTACCTATCCTACCCAATCTGGCAGGAGGGACATGCTCCAGGTACCATCAGCTAAGGAGTGTCAGCTGGTGGGGCCCAGAAGAAGAACTTTTTCTGCTGTGGGCCTTTGAAACATCAACTCTCTGGAGATCAAGTTAGGCCCAACCCTGCTGGCCTTTTGCAAGGCCTTAAAAACTTGGTTTTGTGCCAGAGCTTGGGGCCCTGGGTGTTGGACAAAGCCTGTCTCCTGGTTCTGTTAATGGTGTTTTTTTTCTTTCTTTCTAATGGTTCCTAGCTGCTGTGTGTTTTAACTATTTTTATTGTAAGCCACTCAGAATCACATAAATTTTATCATATAAATTGATCAAACATACAAATAAATATTGACAACCAGAAGGTACCATGTTACTGGTTTCATCCTTATTGGGAATCATCAGATGTGGGTAGCCAGATGTTATTCTATAAGTTTCAGACCCTGTACCAGGATTTGAATTCACAGACCTTCACACTTAGATGACTATATACAGTTCATTAGTTTTAGAAACTATCCAGGTCCTGGCATTCTATCTATCCCTTCTTGTAGGACCTGTACCCCATAGAATAATCTTCAGCCTCTTCCATGGCTGAAGATTCTCAGTAAGGATGAAACTGGTAACTTGGAGCCTCCTGGTGGTCAATGAACATTGCAAACCAGCTGTAGCTTCTCAGGGGGTCTTCAAATGCAGCCCTACGTAAAGTACATTCCATGTTAATTAAAAAAAAAAAGGAGAAAATGGTGGATATGAAACAGCTGTTCCAGGCAGGGTGTTCACACTATCATTGAAGTGCTGCTTATTGCAAGTAGCAGCTACTGCAACAGAAATGTGTGACCCTGGAATAAATTTTTTGTGATTTCAAATGCTATTCACTGTGCAACATATCAAGTGAAATATCATGCGCTTCAGTGTGACATGTTTTACTCTCTTTCCTACTGAGATCACTTGGGACCCAAAACTGCTAAATATGCCCCGGTGTCATTGTAAGTTAAATGGAGAGTTAAGTTTCTTTTGCCATGCTTCAGGATCACTAGCTGCTCAAAACTTTTGTATATTATATGTAGGAGGTGAATAGGCATGGACAAAATCAGGCAGCCTAGAGTTGGCAGACTTGAGTACTTTTAGCTCCAAGAATACCGCTCCCAGAATCCCCAGTACTCCTGAGATTTATTTCCACAGCAGCTGTTTGCTTCAACAAGGAATGTATTAGTCTCAACCAATATGCACTACTCTTACCTTAATGTCAGGGAAGGGGGGATATTTTTTGTTGGGGGGGGGGATGCAGATGATTAGCTTATATACATTCACTTTAGTTCCAGGACATTGAATATTTATCTTTCTCTTTCCTAAACTTTCATTTAAGCATAAACAGAAAAGCCTTTTGAATTGGAAATGGGAACAGAAAAATGTAGCCTTTAAATCTAGATTCCGATTCTCCAGACTGGAGAAACTACTATTTTCTGAAATGCATACAGAAGGAGAGAGAAAAAAAGATTCTCTTAGGAAGTTTTTGGGGTAATCAGTATTCCACTGAAGTAATGCTTATTATTTATTTATAATATGTTATATCATTTTTTTGCAAAATCAGCAAGGTAATGCAAAATAATTTTGTATATATTAAAAGATAAAACCTGTAACACAACCATCAAGAGTCAGTTTGGTCCAGTGGTTAAGGCATCAGGCTGAAAACTGGGAAACCATGAGTTCTAATCCTGCCTTAGGCATGAAGCCAACTGGATGACCTTGGGCAAGTCATTCTCTCTCAGCCCTAGGAAGGAGGCAATAGCAAACTACTTCTGAAATCTTGCCGAGAAAATTGCAGGGATTAGTCCAGGCAATCAACACTGACTTGAAGGCACACACACACACAAACAATATACAACTATCACAAATCATTAGAATTAGTAAAATAACTTTCATTTGCATAAAGGTGATGGTTAGGGAGCAACTGGTAACTCTGAAGGAGCAACACAGGAGAAAACCTTTTATACATACACAAGTCCTTGACAAATGGTAGTGTTTTCAGAAGATCTCATTTGGCATATCTTAATAACTAGTCAAAGCTGTTTCTATGATTGTGTGGAATATATCCATGTATTTTTCTTCACAATCATATAGAACTATTACTAACTTGGTACAACCATGTTTAGCTTCCTAACCCAGACAAAGCTGGCCAGTTGCAGGTTCATAATGAGATGAGTGGTCTTTTAGATAGCTGGCTCCTAAGAGCTTTAAAAGCTAAATCCAAAAACCCTGAACTGAATCCAGAAAAAACCCTATATTCAGTTTTTACTATGAAAGTTACAGCAAAGGAACTTCTGGACCCATGCAATATAAACATAATTATGCAAAAACATTCCTTGTCATTGCTGTCATTTGAAAATCTAGGCACAGTGGAGGTCAAGCAGCTCTTCCAAATTATGAACATATTCTTTCAGGAGAGGAGCAGCATCTTCATCTTCCAAAAAAAGTTGAAGCCAAATTCCAGAACCAGACCTTTCACCTCAGTTTTGCCCTCATTTTTAGCTTGGTGTCTTCACTTTCATTCACCCATTTTCAAATCCAACTAAAATTCAAACCACCTACTGCTTCCTTGAATATTGAATGGCTTATCAATAGCTCACTCCAAAGTTCTCAGTGTTTTCAGGTAGTTATTGAATAACAAGGGGGACAAATTAGAAACCTATGGGACACCAGAGGCCATGGGTACACAAACGTTTTGATCCTAAGGGCTGCATTTGCTTATACACCACATATACTCACATGTACAGAACTCCCCCATCATCATTATTGTGCACCCTAGAAAACAAGACACACCATCAGGCTTGGGGTACTCCTTTTGCCAACATTATCATGCTGTGGGAATGGAGCCTTCTCAGCATGACACTGCAGTCTGGCATATCACCAGGGAGAGGAAGGCAGCACAAGTGGCCACTGAAAGCCACATATAGTGTGTGGATTACTTATCCATACTATAAGCCAAGGGAGTTGGTGCGGAACAGCTGCTATCCAATACCTCTTTCTGGATATGACCAGAATTGAGACTCCCAAGGCCCAGTTCTGCCACTCAGTCCAGAACCAGGGCTGATTCTGAAAGTAGCTGGGAAGAATAAGAGAACCAGTAAAGATGCATTTCCCAACATACTGTATGTCTCCAAGACAACCAAAGCATTCTCAGTCCCATTTTCCAGCCACAAACTCAACTGAATAGTCACAGACAAATAATAACATTTGTTGAGTTAATAAGGTAAAAGGATTGGTATTCAACACACATCACAGTTAACACAAGCCTCCAAGGAAATAAAACATTGCACTTGTGTCATACTACTCTCTGTATTTTTGCATAATGGATTATGTTTCTTAAGCATGTGCATTGATATTGTAAAGATGTTTCTCTGGCAGAGTTTTGCCTTAGAAATCTCCTGTGAAAAGAGATTTCTGTTGCTTTGTATGTGCTGCTGTCCAGTAAATGCCCACTGAATGCTGAAAACTCACCCCATTAATTTGTGAATGGAGACAATCGCCAATAAAGGAGATACACAGAATGTATAGTGTCATTTATTTGTTAAATGCATCTGAAGAAAGAATTACAGTTTGATTTCTTGTTGGAAATCAACTTGTTAATTAAGTTCTGCCTGCAGAGAAAATGAAGTCAAATAATTACAGATAATCCATGGCTTGAATGTAGTTCTGAGTTACATAATTTCTGTGATTCACCCAGATTCTCCTCCTCCTCCTCCTCATTTGGACCATGTGTCCTAGAGCCTCCAAAACATGATTCATGGATTGAAAGGGAAGATGGACTGGATAAATCATGTGGAAGCCTAACAAGGCTTTAAAGATTCTCACAAGCCAGAGATGATATCAGACATTTGGTTGATTCTAGGCAGAATTTCAATTAGGGTGATAATTTCAAGAGTTAAGTTTAGTTTAGATCACTGCTCCTTGAAAGCAGCTGATGTTGATTCTCTTGTTCCTCAGTAGATGACCTGAACTTACCTATGGGCTGGTATGATCTTTATTTTTTGCTAGAATTTGAATAGCTATTATGGACAACCCCATCAATGTCCTGCAGAAATGCCATCAGCTTCTAAACATATCCACGGCTCCCACATTTAATTTAAGGCCCTTGCTTATTGACCATAGACTATTATGATACCATTTTGGGCAACTGTGCAAAACAGAATTGCCAGGGGATTGGGACAATGAAGAGTCCGATTCTAGTTTCAAAGATTTTTATTAAAAATGTATGAACCCAAAGACAGATAAGGACACCACAGGAAATTCAGAGGAAAGAGAGAAACCATATAAACACAAGACTGGTGTGATCTTTGCTATGACGGTCCACTTAGTTTGAAGAGGGAAGAATAGAGAAATGCATTCTCACTCATAAATACTACTACTGTCAGGAGACAGCTCTTTAATTAAGGGTCTTACTCAGAATAACTTGTTTTCCAAGCTTTTAGACCAGAGAAAAAGAAGTAATGGTCATTTGTTACTTAAAACACCAGCCAGACACGCATCCAGATTTGATAAACAGACTCCTGATGCATGTTCTTCCCACCAGACTACAAACTCACTGTGGCTACGCAAGGCAGAAATTCAGAAAGAGCAAAGGACCCAGTGTATTTGAGGCAAGGCAATCACTGGAAAGGAATGCAGACCTTGGCGTGAGGCAAGGCAATACCACAAGGCAAAAGAAAGTAAAGGCAGAACAGAAGGGTCACTGTGTGAACAAGGATTATTCCTTGTTTGAGCCAATCCAGCCACTTGTCTAAAATTGTGACCTCATTTTTTTTTCCAAAAGCCCTGTTAACTTCAGCCAGACATTTGGAGTCAGGCTGTGGAAAGCTTATTCAGACCTTTCCTGACACTGAGGCTGAAATTTCCAAAGGCTTCTGCCTGGAAGCATCCTAAGTGTAATAAGTTGCTTCTGTTAGGCATAGATTTAATTTTTACAGTTTGTAGTGAGTTTGGTGTAGTGGTTAAGGCACCAGGCTAGAAACCGGGAGACCGTGAGTTCTAGTCCTGTCTTAGGCACAAAGCCAACTGGGTGACCTTGGGCCAGTCACTCTCTCTCAGCCCTAGGAAGGAAGCAATGGCAAACCACTTCCAAAATCCTGCCAAGGAAACTGCAGGGACTAGTCCAGGCAGTTGCCAGGACTCAACACTGACTCAAAGGCACAAAAAAAAAAAAAAAAAAAAAAGTGAGTTTGAACCAGGTACTCTCCATGCCTCATGACACACTGATCTTTTACCCTCACATGTCAAATTACTCTTTAGGGATGCATGTGTGGGATCTATTTACTGTGATTTTTCTAATCTGTCTTGTTAACTTTCAAAATGCCTCATCTGGGAATGTGGTCTGCAGCATTACTTTGCACTCACATGTAGCAAGATATCTGTTGTCCTTTCTGGACTATTTATCAAGAAAAAGATTGGATCAGAGCAAAGGTCTGTTCTGTTCAGTGTTACGTTTCCCTGCAGTGCCTGGCAATTTCCTTATGAGCAACTTCCAGAAGGAGGAAGATGAGGGCAGCTTTATAAGAAACATAGTCACAACAGATCACTTGATGGGTCTGCAGGACTGCACAAGACTAACTTCTCTATCTTGCAAGATTTTCTGAAAACAAGGAGGACAGAATACTCATGTGGCCTTGGGGAACTGGTCAGGATGACCAGGGGGATCCCTTCTAGTTTGGTGCTTTGATTATTCTTAGATTAGTGATTGAATATCAAATTATCTTCATCAGCTAACAATCCTTACTTTGAGAGCTTTTAAATTTAAAAAATGAGATTAAAAAGTTTTAAATGAATTATTGTAGGTTAGAGAAAGTACTTGAGAACTAAAGAGTTGGCAAGTTGCTGGCCTTTTGAATAGCCTGCAAATATCTAAAAAGGGAATGTGTCTCCCCAGACTGAGAGTCAGAGAGTTGAATTTTGGATTGTGAAAAAGTTAAAAGCATCTTGGGACCTGGCTGTTTCATGGAAATGTCTATGGGAGCTCTGGATTTTGGGTGCCTCATGGAGTATTTAACCTCTACCTCACTGTACTAAACTGTATGTTGTAAATAAGACAAGTGTTACAAAAGATATCACCCTTCAATGAGATGCTTCCAAAGGAAATCAAAGCTGCATAACTAAACCTTCTCAGTCATTCACAGAAATGGGTAAGCAAAACAATACCATGTTAGTCTCTGCCCGCCATCTCACCCCTGCCTTATTTTTTAGCATAGGAAATTGAAGCCCAAACTGGCAACACTATTCTATATTGCAATGATGTTGTTTCCTACTCAGAGGGTGCCACATCACACATACTGCAGAAGAATGAAAGGATTAACATTTATTGCTTTTGGTTTTGACCAAAGATATGAAGCCCAAAGTGGGAGTGGGAGGGGTGGGGGGAATAGAAAAGGAGAGGGAAAAAATCCCCAGCAATTCAGGACTTGTTTCCCCATAACCTTTTCCTTCTTTCCAGAGGGGGGGGGGGACTGTTTTGCGGTGGGGTTTGCCTCCCAGACCTTCATCTATTTATGGTCAACTCATAATATGAGCATCTATATAAGAGTTTTCCTTTTCAGTGATGTGCTCAGTGTGTTCAAGAACACAGATAAGCAATGTGGGGACCTCAAATGTTTTGGACTTCAGCTCCCATCAGTCCCAACAACTGATGTAGTTAGTAGTGATAGATTATGGGACTAAAAGAGACGGAGGGCATCAAGCTGCCTCCTTCTGTTCTTGTAGAGGGAAAAGCTGCTTTATTCGGAGATATCCTCATGAGTGAGAAAGGTAACCAAGCAGTAACTTAAAACCAGAGAAACCCACTCTTTCTCTACACTGTCTTATGTCCCATCACAGCAAAAAAATGAAGGTCCAATTGGTAGAGTGCAGGAGATGAAGCTTTGGCAAGTAGTAAATTGATGTACCTGAAAACTCTTCTTGTCATTTTAACAAAGTGTGGCAGGAAGGGTGTCCTCAGTATCATTTCTCATTTGCAGCTGTAAAGAAAAAAGAATCCAATTCTTGGATGAAGCCACGTTCCTTGGGAGTTGTCGTTGTCTGAAAACCCAGTTACACTGTTCCCTGTCTTGATCCGCATTAGGTATGCCTCAGTGGTGAGCCTGCTGTGCTATAATTCCACTGGCAAGAATTCTGATCAGAAGAGCAAACCTCCACAAGAAACAGGAAGTGAGCAGAAGCAAAGCTAATCTATTTTGGTGAGCTTAAAGCGGCTTTTAATATTATTGTTATTATAATTAATAGGCTTAACTAGTGATCCTGGAAATGATCTGTGCTGGGGAAGTGAAGCAAAGACTACAGAGCAATTGACCAGCAGCTGTAAGTCGAAGGGGAAGGCTAGAGGAAGCGGAATCAAAAAAGTTCAGGAGAAAGGATGTGTGTGTGAGAGAGGGAGTGGAGTATGCCCCATCAGTTCCCACAGTCTCTGTTATAGCTCTTTGCTGGCTTCACCCCATCAACTCTGAAATCAAAAAGCTTCCAGCAGCAGGCATATGGGTCTGCTTCATCTTCATCACTGCCAGACACAGCCCTGTGATTAAAAAAATGGAGAAGTAAGGAGCTTGCAAACTCACTTTCCCCAGGTGATGCCAGGTCTGCTGCGCAGAGGTATCGATCTGCTGGACTGCCCTCTGCTGATACATACATGCCGGGGGGCTAATTTAACTCCCACACACAGACTTGGCAATACCGCCAATGTTTTCCAGGGAACAGATATAATTTATCCAGTCCACAGGGACAGAAAATAGTATATATCTTCTGCCCTTTGTTTCCCCATCTTCTTATAAATAGACTTGTTTGGCTGTTTATTGTTTTCTTCCTGAAATTATATTAGAACCACTCGCTCAAGTATAAACAACCCTTTGGGTCCTGCAAATTATGCTGAGAAAGAAAAGAGAAAAGCTTTAAAGGGCTTATAAGGTAGCTGGTTAGTTTTATTATTATCATGCACAAACTGTATGCCAGGCTTATGGAATGTAATCCATATTATTGTGCATACTGAAAGTCAAACATAGAATCCCCACAAGCAACATCAAAGAGGTGGGATGGAGTGGACTAATTAGAATTTTAGACTAGGACTTTGGAGACACGTTCAATTATCTATTCAGCCAAGAAGCCCAAAGGATGACCTTCGGCCAATTATCAACCTAATGCACTTCATAGGCATCTTCATGAGGAGAAAAGGAAAAAAAAACCCTACAATATTTTCTGCTTTATGCAGACCTGATATTATGAAATAAATAAGAGTCAAGGAGTGACTTGTAGCTACACTTCCCATTCCTGTAGTGGTGCTCCTGCCATAGCCAATAACCTTCTATTACTATTTCAACCTGCTATTTTGGCTAGTTGTGGGAGGTGTCTTGTAGTTATCCTTTCTCTGCAAATGACAAGGATGGGTATAAGAGGAGGAGAAAAAGGGGGAAAAAAACTCAAACAGGATGCAGGAAAGGAGCAATAAAGATCAGCAGAGATATGGGTGGTAGCACTGCAAAGTAGAAAGAGTTGCTATTTCGGTAGCTAGTTGGGAAAGGATAAGTAATGGTGTCAGTATGGGGGAATTGAAGCAAAGCAAGGTGATCAGATGCAGGGGAAAATAGCTTGAGCTTCATGATCTCATGGGGAAAAGGAGCTTTAACAGGATGTCCTAAAGGTTATACAGCAGGGTTTCTCAACCTTAGCAACTTTAAGATGGATGGACTTCAACTCCCAGAATTCCACCCATTCTGTTGAAGTCCACTCATCTTAAAGTTGCTGAGGTTGAGGAACCCTGTTATACAGCATTCATTACTATGCTAGGAAAACACAAACTACACACAGAGTTAGTGTACTATAAAGATGCTCCCAGAAATAGAGCAGAATCACACTCTTGATTTGTACATGGAACCTATTGAAATATTGGTCTAATAGCCTTCAGGGTGAGGTTACTACGAACAAACGGCAATATGAGTAGGTCCCCCTCATGTGACAGTACATCTTTTTTTCATAGTGGATGGATTGCCACTTGCACAAGAATTTAAGCACCTAGAAAATGTCCTTGGACTGTCAGAGACCATTATCCAGCAACTTTTCAGAGGTTCCATTGAGAAACTGTCCCTGATTTACCTAAAAACGCCAGAGGTTGGAACTGGGATATTTTATATGCAAGGGTGTGCTGTTCTGTCACTGATTTATGAACCTTCCTTACTCTCCATGTACATACTGATTTATAGGAATACTTCTTTCCTCAGTGCGTGAGAACTCTGAATCTAATGCTTGCTTCTGGCTCTTTTTTATAGGTATATCTGTTTGAGAGAGTTATGTGTAAACTGACTGTTGGTGATCTCAAGAACTGTTCAGACCAGCGTTTCTCAACCTTGGCAGCTTTCAGATGGGTGGACTTCAACTCCCAGAATTTCCCAGGCTGGCTGGGAAATTCTGGGAGTTGAAGTCCACCCATCTGAAAGCTGCCAAGGTTGAGAAACACTGGTTCAGACTATAAGATCAGTGGGCATTCATACTGGTCTCATGGCCACCACTATGCAGGTGATGTTGATATTAATGAAAGTACAGTGCATGAAAACAGTTTGACTTCTGTGAAGCCTAGCTACAGTTCCAGAATGCTAATTTTTACTAAAAGCTTGCTTCTGACCTCCTAGCCCTCTCATTTTTGTGGCTGTTGCTCAATTCAGTTTAGTGTTGGCCCTGACAATTTTATATATCTGCATAGCTCAAGAGCCATTCTATTTTGTATCTTCTCCATGAACTAAACTGCCTCCTCCCTTTACTAGGAGGCCGAACCTCTTCTCAGAGAGGCCACTGGGAAGAACTATTAGGAAAAACAACAGGGGCGCTAATTCTGAAAGTCAAGAGGGCCTCCCTGAGTAACCCATTTCCTTGATAGGAATGAGGAATGATTAAAAACAAAAACATACTTTTCAGTTTTGCTGCTTTCTTCCCCATTCCTGTTTCTTCTGTGTGTTATATTGTAAGCTTAAGGACTGTAGATCTGATTTTTATGGTTGCCTAAGATAGTCTTGCAGCCTTTTATATAGGGTGGAAGGAATGAAATGCTTCCAATAAAAACCAAATTATTTAAAGCCTAAATCTTAACACTTAAAAGCTGGAGATTAGCATGAAAGAATTACCCTAGTCCACTTTAACAAGCGAATACGCATTTATAAGTTTGAAAAATGGATGGAAACGAGAAAGAAACATCTATTCTATGTACAAAAACACACTGGCTAAAATCCTAATTTTTTCATTTGGTGGGATGTCTCTGACTGATGAATGGGGCTTAGAAAATGATGTGGAGAAGGGCTCAGAGCTCAAAGGTACTGTTCATGCTTTTCACGAATTAGGCCCCAGTTCAAAACCTGGAATTTTTTCCTGACCTCTCTCTCAAAACACCTTGATGCTAGTTGAAAAATTGAAATGTAGGGACATTTACAAGATTAAAAAAAAAAAAAAAAAGATGGGGAAAGCAGCTTCCCTGCCAAAAGTCTCCTCCTTCCACTTTCATTTGACCCTTCCACATCCCCAAATATGAGTTTTGATCCTACCTCTTCTGGTAATGTCATCATGTAACCAAATAATGTGCTGCAGCCTTTTGGAAGGTCTGGAAGTCCTGACCCAGACATTGTCCCTCCTGTAAAGTGAAAATAGAACTTGTCTCCTGGTAACTTACACAGACATATCAATGGAGTTTTCTTGGTATGACACATATGTGATACAGTACTAACTTTTTCCAAATTGTTTTTTCAGCTGTCCAATTTAGCCAGTAACTCTGGACTTCCACTGAAGTATTAACTAGGGCCAGCCTTATCTACCCTTCTAAATCAACCAAGATTTCCTAAGTATCCTAAGTTCCCTAGCATGCTGGCTGGGGAATTCTTGGAGTTGAAGTCTACCCATCTTAAAGTTGTCAAGGTTGAGAAACACTGGTTTAATTGATTTTCCTTTATGTCACAGAGGGTTGCACTAGATGATGCTTGTGGTCTTTTTCAACTCTACAGTTCTATGGTTATTGCATTACAGATTCCATTTTCTAGGAGACCTGCCCCTTAAAGATTAGCAAAAGATCAAAGTACAATTGGTATTCCTAATGCCATTGTGTTAATAATTAGCAAAGAAAGAAAAAAATAAAAATAAAAAAGGGAAAATGAGAAAAGATTTCCAGCTAAATTAAAATAATAACAACACTTTTGATACAAAACCAATTACAGATAGTAGAATGATCACACTCTTTCTTACTGTTATTAGGTTCAAAAAATATTAATGAGCCATTGTGCCAAACAATTTTTAATTATGAGTAAAATCTTGGAATTGATTATAGGGAATATAGGATGCAAATCCTCCAAATAAACCAAATTAATTTGGATTTTTGAGACTGTAAACACCAGTATTTTTTACATTCTGAAAATAAATTAAGTCCTGCTGATTTTGTTTTCCTTCTGCAAATTTGACTATTGTCTGAGCCTGATTCATAATTTAGAGTGCAACCAGTACCTTCTACAAGCATAGATTGGCATTGACAAATTCAGCTGCAATTAACCAAGGTGATACTGAAGCATGTGTACAAATTAGATGGGGTGAATGATACTATATTTCTTAAAAAAAAAAATCTTTGGAAGGAAATGTATATTTCAGACTTAAACAATTGTTGAGAGATTACATATAGTATGAGAAAGATGTATGTAATAGTGCTTTTGTTCTCTCATTCATTTCTTTCAATATTGCATTTGCAAATCTAAGTAGGACAATGTACATTCCATGATTATAATTTTATTGGCAGATGGGGATATAACTGTTATGTCTAATGCATTTCTAAGGTTGAAAATGGAACATGGATTGTAGTATCGAATGGAGAGATCAGCCTTAAATGCATCTAAATCTCTGAAATGGACTGAGATATGATGGGATAGAAGGTGGAGGAAAGAAAATTTGTATTAGGCATGAATATAAAATGCATTTTTATTTTACCAGCTATAGTGATGTTTAACAGATCTCTCAATGCCTTGCCATCATTCTCAAAAATGTACAGCAATTGAAAAAGAGAAATGAACAAGAGAATAACCACAATTTGCTTGATGAACTGAAGGATTCCTTACTTCTCTGTTCACCTTCAAAGTATATTTGGTTTTGAAATATGCTTTACTCAAACTCTTCTCTCTGGAGCAAAACTCATTTCTTTAACTGATACAAACCAGCACTGTTATCAATTACTAAACATGAAATCTAAACAAGGGGAAGGGGCAAAGACACTCAGTCAGAATTAAGGCCTATTCTGCCAAAACTAGAAAAGCTGAGGTTAATGTGATATAGAGACAATATTGTTTTTCTGATCTTATTCCTTTCTTCCTCATCAACCTGTGGTTTAATTCATGACCTGCCAGACATAATTCCAAAAAACCCATTGATAAAAATAGATGCATCTTTGTTTCAGACAGGATGGCTAATGACACAAGATTCTAAGTACATAAAAAAAGAAGGGAGGAAATGATGGTGATTGAACTACTGAAGGAAGTTTTAAGGTAATTATTCCAGTGAGATTAAAAATAATGGCACTGTCAGTTTCTGCAAACATCCAGAGCTTAAAACATATAAACAGTTTGCCATGGCTTTTCAGTATTATTGATTGATTTGCTTGATTTATAATAGGCCACCACACCCTGAAGCCTCAGTATGGATAACAGTAAAAACATAAAACCAACAAGTTAAAAGAGCTAAAGTCTTACAGATATCTCTCGAACACTATGGCATATGAAATGCCCAATTTCAATAGAAACAAATCCCTGTTCAGCTTCAAAAATTGCTCACACTTGGATTTCAGCAAATCTCCAGTGAAGGATAATCCATAGGTGATGGACACCCCATTTTTAATGCCTCTCTTTAAGTCTTAGCAGTCCTAGTTTGGCATTTACAAACTAGCAGCATTAAGAGGTGACCTCTGAGATTCCTGGGGGCAAAGGGCTTGGCGCTGGAGGCTGAAATTGGAAAAATGGGGCTAGATTGAGCTTAAGCTGTTTGATTTATGTTGAATCTAAGCTGCTGTTGGGACATCGTGTTTATAATTTACAATTAACACTGTCCCCAAATCACTTTCTGCACCTGAAGCTGGTCCCTTAATTCATGTTTCAGATGGCTTAGGATGTCTTCAGATCTTTTCTGTATAATGCTCAGAGCAGCTGCCTAAGATCAGAGCCACATCAATTTTGACATGAGGAGAAATTTTGAAGAACAATATGTATGCCAGTGAAAAGACAGCTATGTAGTTATGGCAGAAGAAGGAAGTGGAACTTGAGCCTATGATACACTAAAAGGGATGGAGAGAAGATGGGGCAATTGAGTGATGCCTACAAATGGGGGCAAAGCTCCCAGGCTTCCTTGGTCAAATTCCAAAATAGCCCCCTCCCTAGCCAAATGTTGGATGAAATTTAAATCAGTGTATGAGATACCTCTTCTGCAAGTACAGAAGAGATGGCATAGTAATATATTCCCTTTTAAAGTCTTTGCTTTTGAAGTGGGGCAGAAGCAGATCTTGTATAATGATTTTTAAAAACATTCTTAGAAACCATACTTTACTATCCTACGTGAATACAAAGAAAGGGGAGGAAAGTGGTGTCATTTACCAGTCGGCAGATAGTTGGAGCATTATACCTTTGAAGTGAAAAATGTGTAGTGATGAGGTTTCAGTTTATCTTTCGGGACTAAAAATACCAACATGGGTAACTACATTTGTTCTCTGTACCACCAAAAAATGAACCACTTTTCAGCATTCTGCTTTATTCAACATTCTATGTATTTCAATAAACATTTCAAATTTGTTCTATATAAACTTTACCTATTTTTTAAAGAAAAGTTATTTATTACACTTCTCTAATTCTATAGAGCCTAATATGACAAAAGATTGGTCTTAGTCTTTATTTATAGATGGTCTTAGATTGGCTCTTTCTTCAAGTTATTAGAAAAGAGTATGATTGATGTGAAGTTTTGACAAGCACAATGATACTAACAGCATTAGAGGGTTGCTGCCACCCAGAGACAATTGTTAACATTGCGGGCAAATCTCAGGTTCTTATACTAAATTGTGGGTGACTCAATGACCGAACCACAACAAAAGTAGGTCTGGCCCTGAACAGTAGCTCTTTGTCAAGCAAGTGGACTGTTCTTACTCCAAAAAAATCAATTTCATCAATGTATTCTAGCTGTGGCCAAATAGAGTAAATTATTGCAAAACCTATCTGCTAGTAATGTATGGCTGTGAGAGCTGGACCATAAAGAAGGCTGAGTGCTGAAGAGTTGATGCCTTTGAACTGTGGTGCTGGAGAAGACTCTTAAGAGTCCCCTGGACTGCTAGGAGGTCAAACCAGTCAATCTTAAAGGAAATCAACCCTGATTGCTCATTGGAAGGATTGATAATGAAGCTCAAGCTCAGATACTTTGGTCACCTAATGCGAAGAGAGGACTCTTTGGAAAAGACCCTGATGCTGGGAAAGATGGAAGGCAAAAGGAGAAGAGGACGGCAGAGGATGAGATGGCTAGATAGCATCACTGAAGCAATGAGCATGAAATTGAGCAAACTCAGGGAGGCAGTGAAGGACAGGAAGGCCTGGCACGATATGGTTCATGGGGTCACAAAGAGTCGGACATGACTTAACGACCGAACAACAACGACAATCTGCTCAGGATAGAAGCAAAAATGGGACTGAATGATTTCAACAAAAGAAGGTCCTGAAGTGCCAGATTTGGGATTACATTATATGATTAGGGTTACGGGTTAGGTGTTCACACACTAGTGGACACACAGATCAACATACAATGGGAAATTATCCTCTAGTCTCCTTGATATAAGTCAGAAATAGTGCTTGCATTCAAATATTGTCTAAACAAAAGCTTGCTTATGGCTTTGTATGTGGTGTAAACACAGTCAGTTGTGGTTTACTCAGTAAACCATAGTTAATGCAATGTGCAATCCTAGCTAGGAAGAGAAATAACTTCATCTTTGATTAGGGACCCTATAGAAATCTAGTGTGAAGAATTGTTCTTCATGTATCTTTACTGAGGTCAATATTACTCCATCCAAAGTTTGCAGCACACAATTTTAAAGCTTTTGCACATGTACAGCAGAAATGTTTATACATTATTTGATTTCTTAGATAAAAGGGAACTTCTCTTCTATGCGGATGTCTTGAAGAAAAATTTGTACCCAGCAGAGTGTTGTTCATCAGTATTTGCAATTACATATCTTTCTCAGCCAAACACCTACTCACTTCTTGTAAATCCTTTAGAGAAACTGTTATTACTTTGACTAAATGTCTGATATTTATAACATCCTCCAGATAGCATTATTGGAAGACGTCCTATCCTGAGCCTGAACTGGGAAGCATGGCTTGGATGAGTCTTTGGAACAAGATGATTGATGGTGATGAATACTGAACTCTTTTGCATCTTTTTCAACAGCACTAATACAAAGGAAGCACAAGGCAAATTTCTCAGTTGTAGTTCACCTAATACACATAACTCCTAGCTATGTCTAATTCATTTGATTATGGTTCTGCCTTAACTCTATCTCAGGTCTCTGAGAAAACTCTTAAAACTTGCTGATTTTATAACTTCACCCCTACCCTGATCCCTTGGATTGGCTTTTTGTAACAATGGCCTGAGAAAATGATGTAGAGATTTCACGTTTGTCCACAATTCTGTACTAAAATGGTTGGTTCTAATGAAGGTACTGCCTGACACATAATTTTGGAACCATGGGTCAGCATGGCTTGCTTTAAAAAAATGGGGTCATGAGGGAGAGAGAGAGAATATGATATAAAATTACATTGAAGAAAGAAGAGGTAAAAAGAGTAGAAATTATGTCAGAAATAAAAAAAACTTTAAAAAATGGCCTTTTCCCCTGTCCATCTGTCAAGACTGAAACCAGAAACCAAAATCTACTTCATATGTTGATAAACAGCCTATGATGGTAAATCTTATGTAGTTCTGTGTTCTTTTTTGTTGCCTTTATATTTTGTTTTATTTGAAAGAACAATAATTTCCATTTAAAAGGAAATAAGGAAATAAGAAACATATCTTTACCTTACATCTTATATACCTCACTTTATCTATATTATCTAGCTCTAAATGTCACAAGTACAATATCTTCTAATATCTAAAGTAATAAATGTACTTGTTTTTTAAAAATGTATTAAAGTGCTATAAGATTATTTTGATAATCCACATATATAATCATAGCAGTTATAAGTTTCTATCTCAGCAAACTGTATTTGTCTTTCTTCTCTCCCTCCATTCAACATCTTTAAGGTTACCAAAGCATGCAAGAAGCATGATTTTTACTTCAGAACAAAGCACTTGTTAGAAGTGGCTATTTAGGCCACTGAGCCTTGCTCTGTGTGTGTGTGTGTGTGTGTGTGTGTGTGTGTGCACACACCTTCATATCGGTATTTGACTCCAGGCAGTATTTGACTCCTGGACAACTCCCTGCAGTTTTCTTGGCAAGGTTTTTCAGAAGTGGTTTGCCACTGCCTGCTTCCTAGGGCTGAGAGAGAGTGGCTTTGTGCCCCAGGTGGGACTAGAACCCACGTTCTCCCAGGTTCTAGACTGGTGCCTTAAGCTCTACCCCAAACTGGCTCTCCAAACTGGCTTAGTGTAGGAATATAAATTAGAACATCCCTGAGAATGGTTTTCTGTTTGGGTTTCATTGTGGAACTGCTCTTATAACAGAAAGGAAGTTTTCATTCAAAATATGCTTTCCTGTAATTTAAAAACATTTGTTCTAGCCCTCTGGGAAGACAGAGGATATCCCTGGCCTTCTCTTCAGGTATTTGAAGGGTGCTATCATATTGCC
This sequence comes from Liasis olivaceus, assembly GCA_030867105.1. NCBI lineage: Eukaryota > Metazoa > Chordata > Lepidosauria > Squamata > Pythonidae > Liasis > Liasis olivaceus. The sequence goes on from CM061349.1 coordinate 71,682,450, forward strand.
AGAAGTCTTTTATCAAAACTAATTCAAAACGTTTCTCAAAACTTTTCCCACTCTTTTCCTCTGGGACTTATTTTCCACTCCCCTGATTATCTTTGTGGCCAATCTTTGAACTTGCTTCATTTTGTCTGAATCCTCCTCTGAGAAGCAAAAAAGAGGCTTTCTGTTGTACATTACACTTGCTTGAGCAAGACAGACTTTCTGGGTTCTGGGGGGCTCTTGAATCTTTAGTCATTCTTCCATCCAGAATTTGAAACGTTTTGAGAAACGTTTTGAATTAGTTTTGATAAAAGACTTCTGGCAATATGATAGCACCCTTCAAATACCTGAAGAGAAGGCCAGGGATATCCTCTGTCTTCCCAGAGGGCTAGAACAAATGTTTTTAAATTACAGGAAACTGGTCCTTCCTCAGTCCTGCCTTCTGGAAGCCATTCAGCCCAAAGTGTTAGAATGGCAACAGCTGCTCATTCAGTGATACATGGAGACTGAAAGGGATTATGTGTATTCATGACAGGGGAGAAAAGGGAAGGTTGGTTTACTGGCACTCTCAGACCTAGATGTTATTTTGATAGGATGAAAGCTCTCCCACCCCCCTGCCCTCCCTCAGAACTCTCTACAATCCTCTTATGTATGTAAATATTTTCTTGTACACACTCTATGTAATGATGTTGAATCAGATATTCTACATTTAAATCTGAATCATCTCTGAATCATCAACTCTAGATCCACTGATCACCCCAGCACTAGAGAAAGATGTACTTAAATTTACTACAAATTACTCTTCAAGTACTGGCTCATCCCACAGCTCTTGATCCTCAGCTCACTTCAATATGCATCCCATGGTTTAGCCTTGACTGGTCCCTTATCCAAAAGAGAAAGGAGGACAAATAGCAGAAGAGAATGTAAAGAACATTCTCCCATAGTTCCTGGCTTCTCAGCTTTTCCTGGCTCAATTGCATGCCATGGGAACAAAAGCCAGGAATCTATTTATCCTCCTTCTCATATGCATAGTTGTTATTGTGCATTGAAACACTCAAAAGCTAGAGTCTGTTTCATCTGTCCTGGGGAGGAGCTTGCATTAGCTCCTGAAAGCAGTTTAAGGAATAACAAAAGGCAGAATGAATTTCCAGGCCATCACTTTACTATAAAGTTCATATAGAGGGTTGGGTTAAAAATGAATCTGACCCTTCTTGGTCTGCTGCATGATTTTGTGGATGCATACAATTTCCAGTGTATGCTGGCTGGGGAATTCTGGGAGTTGAAGTCCACTCATCTGAAAGCTGCCAAGGTTGAGAAACACTGCTTTAAATAGACATTATACAGGAATGTAGAAACACCACAGACCTCTTGTTCTGAGACAATATTCATATTGGAAGAAGCAGTTATCAGCAAACTCAGACAAAGCAGTGGGAGTGATGAACCAGTATTTGATTCAGTAATAAACAGGAGGAAGCTTAATTTAAAACACAGAACCTGTTAGCAGGTGGTTCATCTGATTTAAGAGTTTATGTTGCTCCCATTTTGGATGAGAATGGGCTTCCCATGAAGATTCAGATGCACAGCTTGCAGATGCTACTAAATCTGTCACTAGCTTGATTTTGTCCATTTTGGTTTTAACAAACAAATGTTTTTTAATCTCAGTGGGTACAAGTTCTAATTTTTATGTATTCAGGAGAAAACATTTGCCACAAATATCCATATATGTATCTTCCAATATATGCATTTGTCCCTATTTTTTGCAAGCAATGTTCCATAGAAAAATGCCTATTTCAATACACATTACTCTAACATATGCATTTGTTGGTGTACTTCCCCCAAATGTTTGCATTGTTTGAACTGCAAATTGCACCATGGATACAGCATGGATATGTTTTCTGAGCTCTCCTGTATAATAGCAAGTTTTATTGTTTGTCCTCCTCTAGTAGACCTGTGGTGCAAAGCACCTTTCAACAGCTTTGATGCACACCATGACAGTAACTGGGCCATAGTTACACATTAATCTGGATGCAAAACAATCTTAGTAATGTAAAGTGAAAAAGAAGGTCCTTAGGATGTGTCATATTTATCATAAAGTTATGTTACTATTCCCATAAAATAGAACCACATGATCTTAAAATATCCTTGGCTAAATACTCAGGGTAGGTTTGAATGAGTGCTGACAGCCACTTTTTAAGGTTTTTGACTGAACTGTACAGGTAGTCCCCGTTTAGCACCTGCCTCATTTAGCAACTGTTTGCAGTCACAATGGTGATGAAAAAGTAACTTTACAACCAGTCCTCACACTTATGATCTTTGCAGGTCTGTAAAGCAAAGTAAGGTCATAAACACAGTTAACGGTTTTACTTAGCGACTGTTTCACTTAACAACTGAGTTGCCGGTCCCAACTGTGGTCCCTAAATGAGGACTGCCTGTATTTCTATTTCAATCTATTGACTAGAGTGAAAATGGGTGATCAAGGATCTTTATCTGTGTCTTTCCCCTTAAAAAGAGGCATTAAACAAGACTGTTAATCCTATTTCTGTTCAATTGGTATATTAATGACATAGTACTAGCTAAGGGTTACAAACCTTTTTCTTCCATTGTTAAATGGTCATAAAATCCCAAACTTGATCTCTATGTTTCTTTTATGGAGATAGAGTTAAGAAAAATGCTAACCAATTGGTAGATTTTTGTAATAGAGACAAGAAGAGGATTAAGCATGTGAAAACAAAAATAATGGGTTTTGTTTAGCAGAAACATGAAATGCTAATAAAATATTCAAGACTGGCAAATAGAACAATGCCCCCTCCTTCAGAGATCTGGCTTTTACTATGCTGGAGTTTTTTTCTTGGAAAGCATACTACATTTGTCTTTACTTAGGCTAATAGTTTATCCTACATTTTGTAAATATATTCTTTGCTTGGGACAAAGAAAAGAAAATCCATAACTTGTACCAACAGATCAATAGTACCAACAGACCAATGGTACCAATAGTTACCAACAGACTGTTACAACCACACGGCATTACCATAGCACACAAATCAACTAAAGCCCTCCAAAATATCTTAAGCAAACCAAAATACCCAGTAGCCCAAGAAGGAAAAACAGGAGTCATCTATAACATACAGTGTAAAGACTGCAACAACCACTATGTAGGATAGATAGGCAGAAGGCTTGCAGAGCGCATCCATGAACATCAATTAGTAGTCAGAAGATATAATGAAAACTCCTTAATCTCACAATACATGGACAGACTCAACCATAGTTTCAACTAGGAAATGATGAGCATCCTAGACCAAGCTAAATCCAAAAACACTAGGGAATTCCTGGAAGCCTGACATTCAGACAAGTCAGCCATCAATAGATACATAAAAATAAACCACATTTACGCACCATTCAAAGGAGACAATTAAAAAGCTAAGAAGGAAACAAAAAGACCTGAACACATCCTCTCCAGCAACCAACACCCAGATAAGCAGGGATTAACACCAGGCAAACAATCAAGCAGAAAACAATACCCTAAGCAAGGAATTACCAAGGAGAAAACCACACCCCCGCCAACACTGGCAGGGCAATCTACTGTATATAAACAGGGAGCACACCCCACACTCACTCACACTGATGATGTTACCTAGTAATGAAACATCTGCAAGCAAACAACCAAGCTCAGAGAGCACCAAGGTCTCCACAATTCAACCCTGAGCTACATATATTCTTTTCTGTTGATCCCTTTCTTATCATCTGTCCAATCTGATCAGAATGACTATGAAAAACATTTACTGGTCTGTTTTTCCAGGCTGTCCACTTGGTATATTGAGAAGGCAGGTTTCTTAAAACCCCTATGGAAGAGGACATTTTTCTCTGTGGCATGGGACAGATGGAAGACCTTAAGCACTATGCTGTTCAGTAAGCATTTTAATGTAATTAAGGGGGGGGGGGGACATTAGGACAAATCACTAACAGATTTTCCATTACAGAAGCTGAATCTGTAATTTATCTGCTGGTGTGTACATTGCCTCACTTCAATTACCTACTGGCTATTTTCACACTCTTATGTATCAAAATAAGAAATGGGTACATATGGGTACATAACCCCCCAAGATGTCCAAGTTGTAATTTTTACTTTTGCTAAACATCCAGTTTGAGAGGAATTGTATTGCTAATGATTTTACATTGTGCTGTAACCACTGTCTTTAATTGTTTTTCTTTTTCTTTTGTTGTGTTATTTTACTGGTTACAACATGGGCTTACAATGATAATAATTTCTTATGTGGCTATAGTTCTGCAATATTTGGTATATTGCTTCTTTTCACTCAAACCTGCTTAACAAACATAGTCATTCAGCATTGCTGTTGCTCTAGGGAGGTAAAATTACACACAGGACTACTTGGTCTACCTTATGAGAGTTAGTTATCTCTGCTAGCATTACCTCTCTTGCCGTCTTCGACAGTGTCATGGCATCAGGCAAGTGTTTCCACTTCCAAGCTTTATGCACAAAAGCTCTCAGCCACAGCTCCTCCAATTGGCCAGTGGAAAGCTAGACAACAACAACAACCAGATAGCAGTTGCCCATCCTTCAACTTTCCATGTCATGCTCATTTTTCACAGAGAAGAAAAAGGGCTTTTAAAAAACCTAGCCAGTTTGAATCACCGGGGTTGGATAGGAGAATGGTGGCCTGGCTCCCCAACTGTAGGAGGAAGGGAAATCTCAGGTAGGAAAAGAAGGGAGATCCTAGTAGGAACTTGCTGAAGTCCTAGCTCCAAAGGAAATGCTGCCAAAAGGTCTCCATAGTGCTTCCTCTGAACAGGAACTGAACTCAGTTAATCAGTACAGCTTCCCAACATCCACACGATCCTACAACATCATGGAAAATGGGGGTGATGCCAATCTTTAAGTGGTACAGTCCATCTCTGTGGAAGGGATCATACAAGAAAATTATGCATATGGGCAACCTCCAGCTCCTGAGGCTTTCTTTCAGTGCCACAAAGGTCCCCATACTGCTGCTGCATACTGGTCCCCTTGCAATTTGAGCATTTGTGATAAAGGGAATGGAAAACATGCTTTCCAAGAGAAATGGATTGGGAAATGAAATTTATCATGAAAACTTGTAGCCGTCCCTAATATTTGGGAAAACGATGTTGAATAAAGTACAGCATTGCTCCATTTGCTTCAGAAGGCAAGATAAATCCAAGTACTCGTGTGCACACAGAGTTCTGATTTCAACAACTTAATTTTGAGAGGATACAAATTATCTTCTAACTCAGCTTGACTTCCCTGATCACTGTGGTTGTTCTGTATCTCTCAAATCACATATAACTCCCCAAAATCAATGGCCCCTTGAATGCTTTGAAAATAGCACAAGGCTAGGGCAAGAGTTGAAGGATTATACTAAAAGGGAGATAACTTTATCAGCAGAGCTACAGGAGGAGAAATGCAGTGAATCTTTGCCATATGCAAAGAATAATGCCATTAGATATTCTAATTCTATGCCTGGCATACCAAGTGTTTCCTTACATTACACAAAGAATAGACTGTTCTATGTATTTACTGAAAACAATAGATTTTGCGCACCCCAATAGCTAATTACTTACCAAATAAAAATATTTAGTATATAATAATTGCTAGTAAAGTATAACACTAATAAAAATGAATTGCTGTTCAGCTGATACTTACCTGGCAGAGGTAGATGTAATATATTGCAGTCTAACATGCTGCCACGTGATTTAATGGCAGAGAAGGGAAAAGATGCTCATCATTTTAGAAGGTTACTCCTTGTTTGTGGTGTGCGTGCAGGCATTTTAGATGCTAAGTTTAACACTAGCTGAAGTTCACCAAAGCATCTTTAATAAATAAAATGAGATTTATTTTGCTATACTTACTAGGCTTGGGAAGTTATAGTCAATTTATTTACCACCTCGAAGTACAAAACACTCTAAGAATGCTCTTACAACATTTAAGACAAAACATCTTTTTAGTGGTTGACTTTTCTCTGTAATTAGATGCAATTATCAAAATGAGTGTTTATTATCGTCTTGCTTGTTTTCCCATATCGGCAAACATCAGTGATTTCATTCCCTTTTTTCCCCCAACATAATGACTAGCATGCAAAGTCTCAGCTGAAGACAACTTAGCACCCTGAGGGGGATTCAGAATCAGGAAAGGGGCTACCTTCACTCTTCTTCTATTGATGAGGCATTGAGAAATGAGTTCCTGCTAATGATCCACTAATGAAACAGATGCTCGACATAGCTCATTGCTTTCACACATGACTGACCCTCTGGCAATCTGGTTTCTCAGATATTTCCTGGGTTGAGTGGACTGCCAAAGTAGGCTTTGCTGAGCCACGCAGAGCAACCTATCATCTTTTTTGCTTGCATATATGAGCCACAAAAACATGCTTCATTTGGGGTTCTCAAGAAACGTATGTGTTCTTCAGTCACAACACTTTGAACAGACTGCACTGATGACAGAGAACACAAAAGAGTTAAACAACAAAAGTTCCAAAGACAACAATTGTAAACAAGTCAGGCAGCCATTTCATTTTGATGAAATGTGGATTTCATTCATATTCCAGTATAGGTAAATTTAGTGTTTCAAGGTTCTAAGAGAATATACATTCTTGCTGTTCCTACAGCAACTTTCCAAATGAAATATGCTTGTTTTTAAGCAACTTTTGATGATTGTTATGTTTCAGTAAGCAATTTAGAGATTAGACTTTTACATTTTTAAAATAATTTATTCTGTTGTGTATTAGTTGTGATGATGATTGTGATAATTTATCATGCACCTTCATCAAGGCATGGTACAAAATGAAAAAAAAAAAAAGCCAACAGCACAATAATTACAAATCAATCCAATAAAATTAGCTCAGAACTCAGTAAACAAATATAAATACTAAAACAATTAGCACAACAGTACATTTAAAACGAAGCCCTAGGACAGGACCAAGAATATATACACCCATAACAATTTAAAACAGATGTTAATATGGAAGTGCTAACTAAGTAAGGATGGAATAGCTAGAGCATACACTAACCTACTAATCAATGAAAAAGGTTTTAAGCCCTCCTTCCACACTATCACATTTCCATAGAGATGAAAGGAAGAAGAGACCAGATTCCAGAGTCAAGAGACAGTCACTAACTGAAACAAGGTCCTGTACAGAGGAATGTAAAATATAAATAGGACTGTAGAGTCGTTGGTGCTCTCTGAGCTTGGTTGTTTGTAGACATTTCATTATCTGACTAGGTAACATCATCAGTATTAGTGATTGTGGGGTTTTCTCCCACACTTGCTAGCACTGATGATATTACTTAGTCGGGTAATGAAATGTTTGCAATCAAACAACCAAGCTCAGAGAGCACCAACGACTCCACAATTCAACCCTGAGCTACAGATATTCTCTTCTATGAATAGAATTGTAGGATAAAACAAGGGAAGAGAGATCCAGGGGAACTTGTAACTGGAGGGCTTCAGCCGCAAGTGCCAGGACTTTAAATTGGGCTCTGCTGAAATATGAAGAGCCCAGCACTGTACTGAAATGTGAGAATAACATGGAAGATCCAGAACATCCTGAACAGCCTTGTTCTGGACTAAGATCAGGGGACAGAGAGAGGAATCTGGAACACTTGTGCCAACCTTCTCCACATTCTATGTCCTCCTATTCACTCTTTGAATCCTCTGATTTTCCTTCTTAACTTTCTAATAACACCATTCCTTATGCTCTTTCTCCTCTCTTCTTTCCTCTTTACAGCCAGTCCCCTAATGAAAAGATACTTGTACATTTATGGAAACATCACTGAATCCCCAAAATCAAGTGTAATAAATACATTGAAATCCCAGTAAAGAAAACATTGTCTTTGACACCAGAATGCAGGACAGAAAAAGCTCCTATTGGCAGCCACCATTAGCCTCACCTGTTTCAGGTAAGATAGTAGGAGAATCCCCAGTTGTAAATACCTATAAGTGAAAATTTTATTGAAAATATCTTTTCAACATTTAAGCACCACAGAATGTCAAGGGAACACCTGCCAGGAGACTACTAAAGTAATCTAGGCATAAGGAAAGGAAAGTACATGCCAGTAATGCTGCAGTCTTAACTGATTATTCCCCAAACCTGCAAAATGAGAAGGCAGTCAGTTCCCTATCATTGTTACCTTTTTTAAAAAAATCTTTGTTAAATTCCAGTATAATATATATTATTTAATTAAAGTTCTCTATCAGGCTGCATTGCTTCTGAAGTAGCAGATATGTATCTTGGGAATAAGCAGGCTTCTTTCTGTCACAAAGAGTTTAACACAGACAAGACAAAATGACTGAATGGAAAGGTGGCAAATACGGAGGAAGAGGAGGAGGAGGAGGAGGAGGAGGAGGAGGAGATGATTCACATTTAAGCATAAGTCTTGGACATTTTCTGAAAATCAGCTCTAAATTCAATGCTCACTTGTAACAAAACAGAACAGCCAAAGTTCTCCTACATACGCAAGCAAATAAATAAACAGCTCAGCAAAGTTTCTAGGCAAGCACAGGTAGTGGCCTTGCGATGTGAGACCTGCAGGCTCCTGTTCAAACCAATGCCTCACCCCCCTCTGTTCAGTCAAACTGGGAATCTAAAATAAGAGGTATTCATTTCCAACCTTGGTAAATAAAGTCCGCGTCAGTTCTTTTGAAACAGGCCAGAAGTGTGTCAGACAGCAGGGTTAAAGGAAACAGAGAATGAGAGGATACACCATCCAAAAGAAATTGGTACTATTTCAGGAACCATGAATAAGTACAACATATAGAAGCAGAAAAGAACAGATATTTTTTCCTGCATGAAGTGGCTGCATGAAGAATAAAAATAAACAGAATCCAGGGGAAGATACAACAAGGCATCTTCTGTCCAGCTTATCTGTGCGTGGAGATAAACGGACTCAGCGGGGTACTTTTTTTAAAGCTTTACAAATGCAGTTGGCTCCAGCTTCGCTTACAGTTGCAATGACCTTGAACATTCATAAAAGAGATGTAGCACTGCCTCTTCTAGCAATTCCTTCCGTTTTGTTGTTTGAGACAAGAAGGCTATTCTTGGCTCCCGTGTAGGACTACCAGGCCGAAGCCATGAGGATCTGGGCTTAAGTCCTTTCAATCCCTCTAGTAAATAACTGAGTAACACTGCAAAATCCATTGCTACCTGAGCAGAGCACAAAACATCTTTTCCCTTTTACTCTAAATCTACTGCGCTCCATTACTAAAGTATACTGTGGCCAGCAGTGTTGAGGTATTGATGGCTCTGAAGTGAAAACTGCTTTTTAAGTCTGTTATAGCTACCAGAGTTTACCTCATTTTTATTTATTTCCAAAATCCAATGTGAGGAAAAGGTTTGGTAAAGCTTCTCCTTTTTGGAATGGGTTGTAATAGAAGAGGCTGAGTTGGAAATCACACACTCAACAAGTTCTAGACACAGTGAAATAGAAACTAAATTGCACTAAACACAATGAGATTATATTCTGAAGAAAACCAAATAGGATTAGTTTGCTGCCCCTTAGATATGTTGAGGTGGATAGAAAGGACTCTTAGAGATGAATCTCTCTTTTCCCTGATTTATTACCTGTCTTTCTTTTATACATGAAACCTTTGCCGTATTTACTTTACAAATATTCCTTTGGAGTTAGCTATGTCTCATGACATGTCCGCAATATATTACCAATTTTTTATTTACTTGGGAATGAGATGCAGACTGTTCAATTTTCTGTGGTATATTAGATCATAGGAAGTAAACATTGAGAATACAGTACATATTGTGAATTTCTTGAGGTGAACATTTAATACGATATTTTCCCCAAAACTATAACTGCTGATTTAGCTAGACAATCAAATCATGATGTTGGAGCAATTATTTCTTCAGAACTGAAGGATAATATGTTTGTGTGTGTGTGTGTGTGTGTGTGTGTGTGCGTGAGAGAGAGAGGGAGGGAGGGAGGGAGATAGAGAGAGAGAGAATGAGAGAGAGAGAGATGTATGGGAAACAAAACATTCCTAGGTCATCTTGTCCTTTGAAGCTTCATAGAGAACTTTTAAAAATATAAAAGATGGATTTCTCCCCCTGCCAATTAAATGAAGATAGAGTAAGTAAGTATTGAACTGTTCTGTCGAGTTTAGCACTTGTGAGCAACTTAAAGCTCCTAGCTATGATTCCAAGCCTTCCAATCATTCAGCTCTGCATATCCTCTCAGTTGAATTATCTGAGAAGAAAAACAAGAGATAATCCCTGGGATTTCCAGGGAAAACCCTTACTGGGCTCTGCATGTGATATGCAGGCAGATCAGAGCAAGTAAGAGGGTGGAAGGCAGAAATGAGTGAAAGTATAGCCAATACAGAACTTGCAGGGTAGCAAACTGATAGTCCTTTAAAGGGTCTTTATTTTTCCAAAGCACACTCTTGCCCAGGAAAAAAAAAAAAAGATATTTATGTCCAATTCATAGTTCTCAGCCTATCTAATAGCTCATGCATATTAATTAATTGATTGATCGGTTTGTTCATTCAATCTAATTTGGTATCCTGTGAAAGGACTGGAACTAACTTGGAGAGATCTCTTGCTCTGCTCTGCAGACACAGTTATAAAAGGGAAGAAACAGGCAAAGCTAAGACTAATATGGGCAAAAGGTAGGTTATAAATAATTGTTCATCATCATCATCATCATCATTAAAGTAAATCTTATCCCTTCCACCAGCTTCTTATTTAAAAACAGAAAGGAATACTACCATAGCAGTCTCTTCTGCTTTTAAAATTCAGAGACCATAAAGTTTCTTAGACTGACTTTTAAGGTAGTGGAAAACTATGATGCTTAGGGCTTTAGAAAATGTACTGTGCAACTGAGCACCTGTTAAGAAAAAGTGAACAAAAGTCATGTACAGGAAGTAGAAGAGAAAGGCAAGCAAATGCAGGTGTCACCTACACCACGTTGTAAACATGTATTTATTATCCTTCTTAATTGAACAACAAGCCTTTCAGACATAGCTTATATTTCACTTTCAAGGAGGATTCATGGAAGAAACTTGATCTAACAAAGGATATATCAGAGGTAAGTAAAACAAAAACAAAAACAAAACTCACTCACTGCAAAGCAGTAGATACTTTATCCTCTCTCTTTAAAGGTCTCTGTAAGAAAACAAAAACAAAAACACAAAACCTTAGGATGGACTGGTTAGATCAGTTTTACCTTTATTTCTCAAGCTGCCCTGTGTACTAAATGGATGTAAATTAGATTCCAGGCTACAATATGCTGCTTTCCTCCATAGCAATTTATTGATTTAGGTGGATCAGAACATGGCTGGAGCATTGTTCTTAACATCTCCATCATAATTCTGTATAGATGCTAAGAACATTTTTCTCAAATTCTCACTTCCGCTCTTTTACTCTTCTACTCACTTATAAAGACATGCAGAATACCACATTAAATATCTGATTCTGAGGCTGAATTCCTTGTGTCTAACTTATACTGCACGATTAGAGTATTAACGAACCAAGACCAGATGAGGCACAAATGAGATGTTTATACCCACTGTCAGCTTCTCCCTTTGCAAAGAGAATAAGAAGGGTGGCAACGTCCATGTTTAATGAGCTAGCATTTGGAAGCACAACTTGTAAATACACCAAGTTAGTTGTTTCCCACCAGTGGGAAACACTCAAAGAGATGGCTGCTTTTTCTTGGCAGACTCACCCCTATCTCAAGCGCTCAACAATTTCTCCTTGTCCTACTAAATATGTGTGAGTCAAGTGTTGATTGCTGCCAATTTCAGTGGAACCCACTGTTTCTGTTCTACTCTGATTTCTATTTTTTTTCCTTGTGATAAATGGATCACTTTTGCAGCAACAGCCAAGTTGAGAAGCAGGAGCCTGGACAACTATTTGAGAAGACCATTCGATGCACTGCCAGAGTCAACTTTGTAAGTCATGGTGGGGGTTACTGGAGTTGCATAGCCACAGGTATTAAGCAAATTTCTGGATCATAAGAGCCATTCATGACAACCATCTATACTTCTTAGATAATCTGTATGTCAAAATTCTAAGTATGTGATTAGAGAAGCTGTATGACACCCTGGACACTTACTGTAACACCCATATAGCTTCCTGCCTCACTTTAATATTTTAGAGGATACTACTAATTAAAAAGAAGAAGAAGCAGGCATGGTACAAAGTTCTTTAATCATCATCATCATCATCATCATCATCAAGTTTTGTTTTTGTTTGTGGGTTTTTTGCTAAAAATGCCTCTAAATCTTTCATATGCCTAAAGCATTCTTAAAAAAAATAAAAAACAGCCTGTATTTTGATTGCAAGTGAGCTACCTGCCTAGACAAATGATATCTTTGCACCTCTATTTATCCAAGAGTAAGGGCATCCCATACACTAATAGCAGCATAGAGATCCCTTGTGGCCCCAGCACCCTTTTAAGAGTTTTCCCTCCCCAAATAGCTCTGCTGAAATTCAGCCACAAAAGGGTGGCATTTGTTGGCACATGGGGGAAAGGGGCAAGGAATAAGAAGTTAAATAGGATTGTTAAGCCTTCCATGGTTTCAATGCACCCATTTTACTTGAGTGTAGTCCCTGGCTTCCAAAAAATAGCTCAGGTCTGTCCTACACCTTTCTTGGAAAGTAAATTCATCTGAGTTGGCTGGGTAGTGAGTTAACTATTATATCTTATTCTACCAGGGGCTGGCTTCTATTAGAAGTTTTTTTTCCCCTCTCTAACCATGAATATAGATCCTCCTTAACTGGGGATACTATGTACTTGATGGCCTGTGTTCACTTCTTAAGCAAGGATATGCAGAGAGACTCAAGTATGTTAAAATATTTGAATAGTAACCTTTATTTGCTTAATAAGCAACTGTAGGTCTCAAAAACCCAGGCCAAAGAGTATAAAGATGTACAGAAAGGCAGAATATTCAATGAGACTCACAAGGTACCTGACCATTTTTAAATGGTTTCATTTGGTTCACATACTGGAAAATAATCCAAGCCAGAGAGCAGTAGAAGGGGCAGAAAACAGACTGGCAAAGCCCTGCATGGTGCAGAAATAATAGGCAGTTGCAGAATCTTTAGTGACTTCTTCTACTCAGTAGACCCTGGAAACAAATTCCTTCTTTTTTGTTCTGACTTCTGAGGGGTTGGGCTGGAACGGAAAGCAAGAGGAGAAAGCTATATTTTAAGCAGTGTAAATTGTTATTTTTTGATCCAATTGTTTGGAGGACAAGAAGGAAGGCTTTAATATGATGCAATTCAGTCCTTTTTGTCAAAAGCTTAATACGGTTTAAGAACAAATCACTATCTTCAGAAGCTGCTTCATAGCACATCAGCTCACTCAATATACTCAGCCCACCAGTGATCCAAAGGATTTGATATGCTACGCTAGCCTTCACCAGCCTAGGGTCCTCCAAATTACAAGTCCCAACATTCCCGATCCAACATACCTGTAGACCGACAATTGCACTGCCACTCTGCAGTGACCTAAGTCAGGGTGATGGACAAAATATATTAGTTTATACTACTTCCAGAGATTACAGGCTCTGTATAGTTCTACCTAAGGTGATTCAATGGAATGCTACTTCTTCAGTCATGTCCTCAGAAAACAGCATCTCTGACGACCTTCTGCCCCTTTCATTCCATTTCTCCCACCATAGAAAAAGCTGCCATTTTTGCAGAAGTGGTAGACACAGAATGCACACATACACACCTGTACACATGCACACACAAGACAAACACTTTTCAGCTCCTCCTTAGAGAGTTATGATTTAGAAGCAACAAATGAAGGCATTTCCCCATCTCCCATTATTAAGAAAACCCACTAAAACTTTTGACAAAACTGATAACCAACAGAGGGCAGAACTCTGCAAGTGTCCCACGGGAAATGAGAACACCAAGGAAGAAAACACAGGAACGGTTTGAATAGCATAGAACATTTGCTCCAAATAAAATCTAGTCTGAGGAATTAAAGCAAACAAATGTCAACCCCATGCAGTGGCGTATTAAGATGTGCCGAGCTCTAATGTGTTGTGGCACTTCATAAATTAAAGCTTTTTCTTCTCCCCTGAGGGGAGAGAATTCAAGTGCAGTCCAATACTTGAACTTCGAAGTTCTGCTGGTTTGACACTCCAGGTTTTATGATTCCAATGATCCTGCAAATCAAGACAGTTCAGTGCACAGTCCTCTGACTGCCCCCAGACTCTGCAGGCTTGCCTGTAAGAAAGGAAACAGATATCCCCAAAATTCAGAAGTAGCAAATGCTTATTGGCATATCTTATTAACACAGTGCTTCTCAGTGAGCGTTTGAGAGCACTGTATGGCAATATGTTCTTCCTATTTAGAAAACATCTTCCAAACAAGGCTCAGCCTCCCAAATGGGGCATGCAAATAAAGAGCTATAATTGCACCCCACCCCACCCAAGACTGCTTGGCTAAGAGAATGGTTTTGCCACAGCAGATTTCCTATACACCAAGAACGCTAGTTTTAAAGCTAAAATAGATTAAAAAAAAAAAAGAGTGATAAGGTTCTGACTGCAGCACTCAGGGAAGATAATACAATTCTGCTTAATAGTAGCACTACCTTTCCAGCATTTTTCTGCCAATTATTTTCATTGTGTCAAATGGCTTCAAAGACAGGGAAAATAATTGGGTAAACAGAGGATGATGGAATGTCTAACAAACCTTGGAACATGGAGGAGGCATCCTTAAAGCAAAGATTCCTGAGTCAGGGGGAGGGAGGAACCATGAAAAAGAGACTCAGAGTAACTCCAGCCTAATTACTCTAGGTATAATTTGAGCTGGATAATTTCTTTGGCAGGCTTTCAAGATTTTGTTACAATACCATGCTAGAAATAAAGATCTTTCCAGAAATCCAAGTGATTTTTTTCCCCCTGAGTCAGCCAACAACATGCAATTCTGTGTTCTAACTAGTTGTGCTGTATTTATTGCATTAGAATTCCCTCAGATTTTCAAAGACAAGAGTGGTAAAATTTGCTATTCTAGTTGAAACTGGTCCATTCCAGCTAAATTACAGCTTATTATTTATAGACTTCCATAATCAGAATCAACTCCTGGTGGTTTATAATACAATTGAAAACAGCACACGCAATAAAATCTGGCGGGGGGGGGGGGGATAATAAAATATGAAACTATACAGTCCTGGTTCCAACACCAACTCATCAGTAGCAGCTAAGCCTTCAAGGTCTGCAGAAAATCTCTGTCTTTACAGCAAAAGATAGCTCTGGATTTTTGGACCTCCTGGTTCTGGGGATCTTCCAACTTTGGTTCTGGATGGGGTGGCACTGCCCCAGACAGATCCAGTGTGCAGTCTGGGGGTCCTCCTGAACTCATGGCTGCTGCTTGAGGAATAGATAGCAGCTGTGGCTAGGAGGGCCTTTGTGCAACTTTGGGTTGTGTGTCAGTTGTGCCCATTCCTGGAGGGGGGAGCCCTGCTCATGGTCACTCCAGACCAGACTACTGCAATGTGCTCCATATAAGGCTGCCCTTGAAGAGTATTTGGAAACTTCAGTTGGTGTAGAATGTGCAAGTGTGGGCAGTTAATGGTGCTGATTACTCTGCACGTGTGACACCACTGCTCCATAAGCTGTGTTGGCAACTAAGGAATGTCGGCTGGCAGGGCCCAGAAGGAAAGCTTGTTCTGCTGTGATGCCTGCCCTTTGGAATATCATCCCCAAGGAGATAAGATTGGCCCCATTCCTGCTGGCCTTCTACAAGGCCTTGAAAGCTTGGTTTTGTGCCCGAATTTAGTGTCCTGGATGTGTGATAGAGCCTGTCTCCTGGCTGATAGTTGATAGTTGTTTGGATGATGCCTGTCTGCTATGTATTTTATTTTTTATATTCTGTATTTTCTATATTTTAATTTATTGTAAGCCACCTAGAATCATGTATGTAAGATGGGTAGATACAACATCATATGATGATGATGATGATGATGATGATTTAGGAGTAAATGCCAATCAAACCTTTGAAGGCAGGTTCTTCCAATGCAAATGAGCAAGGCAAGTACTCTCTAGTACCAGTCACTCTTTCCTCTATGAAAACCATAATCATGTCTTATTGCTGCACTATTTGTTCCTCTTCCTCTCTTTTATCTAGTATGGACACACTGAATTCCATAAGATTTACTGTTGAGAGCACCAACAAAATAAAAAAGGTTTTTAAAAAAATCAACCCTCCACAGAGCTGCAAAATGGGACAATTCAGACCCATAGATCTTGGTTTGGGATCCTGGAGCTAAAAATATTTAACCTTTTATAGGTAGTACTCATTGAATGACCACTTGTTCAGTAATCTTTCACAGTTTCAACAATGCTGTAGTGGTATGTGGGAATGACTTTGGGAGACAGGGCAAAGAGATGCAGCCAAGGGAACAGTCAGATAAAAGGCAGCTAGGCCCACAGCAGGAATGTGGGTGGGGCAAGAGGCTCAGAAGAGACCCTCCCTAGTTTTGGGGCTGTAAAGGGGATGGGGGGAGAAAAGTATTTTCAGACTTGCATGATTCTGTTAATGTAGCATTACAATAATGTAGAATTAGCCCATCTGGTCGTGTTTCCTGTTTGATCTACCTAGTAAAGCTGACAGGTGATGAATGAGGGGGACTTACAACCAGTCCACATAGCTGCAGCCATTGCAGCGTCCCCACAGTCATGTGACCATGATTTGGGTGCTTGGCAACGGGCTTGCAATTACAATGTTGCAGCGTCCCATGGTCACAGGATTGGCATTTGCGACCTTCACTGCCACCTTCTGACAAGTGGAGACAATGGGGAACCAGCAGGAGGTTGTAAATGGTGATAACATGACTGTGGGATGCTGTGACCACATGGGATCACCTAACAATGGCAACTGGGACTGCTGCAACTGCAGTCGTAAGTCAGTGTGGTCACATAAACTTCCAGGGGAGGTATGGCGAGCTGAGGACGATCGTGGCAAAGACTGAGAAATCAGTGAGTAGACCAGTTGCTTGGAATGTCTCCAGATAAGGAGATGATGAGAGATCGCCCATATGCTCCAGACAGCTGCTCCTTGCAAGAAGACCTCAGACGGTGGTTTTCCATGGGATTGAGCACCGGGAGATGATGGGATCAGTCATCTTTCTTGCAAACACAGTGAAGCCTTTTAAAGGACACTAATTTCATAAACCTCACTTTCGAATCACTTTTGGAAATTGCCTGTTAACCATCTTAAAGCTATAAAAGACCTTCAGAATGACAAGTTTGAAAAGTCTTCATCAGGTGAGTTTATTTTAAACTCTGAACAAAAGAAAAATTAATTATAAGCCTAATAACTTAATTTGAAATAAACAGCAAAAAGCTAAATACGTTTTGATCTAAGGTTTTCAAGAAAAGTTTGGACAACCATTTGTCTAAGATGGTATGAGGATTCCTGCCTTGGGCAGGGGGTTGGACTAGAAGACCTCCAAGGTCCCTTCCAATCCTACGATTCTATGATTCGAAGAAAGTTATCAATGGATTAAGGGTCCAGATAAATTTGGAATATTAACTTTTACTATAAGTTTTTGGAATTAACTATAAAAAATAAATAGCTTCTCATGGGAAACAGACTTATTTTGGCTATCCTGGCTATTACAAGTCACAATAAAAGTTAAATGATGATTTTAGAAACTGGGCATTAGAGGGAACTAAAGATTTTAAGCAGAAGAATAAAAATACAAGCCTGTCTTGATGTCAGTTAATACTGGGACTTACAAAATGACACAAAATGTTATAACATTGGAAATATTAAAGGAGATCTTTGAAGAATGGAGCCAGAAATTAGTAAGTACAGTATCAACACTGTCAGTAATGATGTCTGCTTCTATGGATAGATTATATCTAAAGTATGTTAATGAAGGAATGACAGATGTGGAACAAATTTTATCTGAGAAGACAAAGAAAGTACTGCAGGTGGAACTACAGATGACAGGCCAAGAGAATGATTTAGAAAAGGACACTTTACTGGATATACAAAAGAAACTGGCTGAAGTTTTAAAAATTAAAGGGGAAATATAAATGATAAACCAAGAGAATGACTTAGAAAATGTTTTCTCATTGGACCCACGAAAGAGGCTTGTTAAAGCCTTGAAGAAATTTCTGTGCCATGGGCTAAAGAAGAATTGAAGAAAAATCAAATCCTACAACAATATTTGATTGAATTAAAGATTAAGACTGTTAGAAGTAAAAGGAAAGAATATAAAATTGGTTTATTTGATCAAGGGTAAAATAAGACATTTTTTTGCAATGTTCTGGCAACCCTTTACGACTTTTTGCTGACACCAGGATTGGAAAGTTGATGCTTTATGGATTTGCTTTCAGAGAAGGGATGGGATATGAGATGAAGAGATATCTATTTAACTTTATAGGGGGTGAAGAGTTATTAAATTTGTTTATACCTGTGATGAAGGTTGGAAGTCACTTCTTTATATATTTCTTTTCTTTTTCTTTATTATATTCTTTTTTCTTTTTCTTCTTTCTTTTTCTTTTTGCCTGCACTTTTTATTCTTTCTTTCCATTCTCTTCTCTTTCTCCAAGTTTAGTTTGTATTAGTTTTTACTATTGTAATTAAAATTCTTAATAAAAATTATATTAAAAAAAGTAAGTTGATGCGGTCACGTGACACTGCATTTTACAATCGCGTTGCTTAGCAATGGAGTTCCTGGTCCCAATTACCGTTGGAAAGAGAGGTACCTGTAATCAGTTGCACCCTATGGGTTACCTTCACAGTGCAATTTTGGAAAATGCACTTGGCTTTGTTATAAGATTTTGATTAGCAATAGATTCTCAGAACTTATTGTACTAGAGTATTCCAGTGACAGTGAGCCTTTTCTTAAAAAAAAAAAAAAAAAAGATAAAGTTTTTGGAAAACACACACACACACACATACACACATCCCCCTTCCAGCACAATATAAAGCTTAGATTGATATACAGATCTGCCTGACACTTGGTTAAAAGCCTCTGAAGCTCATGCTGGGGCCATCAATCTACAATGAATTTTTATTATTGAATCCTAATAAGATAAATATGTATCAGGATTCAAAGAGGATACCCACATGTCTCTCAATTTACTAAGAGTGCTGAAGCTAAAATTAAAATCAGTAGTTAAATCTGTGTGTGTGTGCACTCTGGAAATTTCCAACGGAGAAATGAGGATGCTGCATTTTTATACATATACATTTTATAAAGTTGCCAAAATCATCAAAAATTCTGCAAGAACTTCAAATGACAGCATGTTTCTAAGCCAAAATTGTAGATGTGGGAGTAATTTTTTAAAAGAGAAGAGGCATTAACATGAACATAAGGTTCCAATATAAGTGTACAAATTTGGATAGATTCCAATGATAACTAACCCCATTAAAAAGTAGAAACTTACAAACATTGACTATTAACATGTGCATTGAATTCTCTTCTCTGCTGCAGCCAAAATTAACACTCCTGCATTCATCTTCACATGTAAATTCAATTGCTTCTGTTCCCCAGACACAAATAATTCACATAGTCCTATTTGAGACATACATCTACAGATCCTGCCTTCCTACAAATATTGCTGTCATACACCATCAGTTCACTATATATTAGCATTCATTTGCACTACTCAGGGGAGTAGTGATTCCAGTTTCATAGCACCCTAATGTCACCAGACACTTTGGCCAGGGGAGATATTTGACAACATCAATTGACTGGGATACAGTATGTTCCTTTTTGAGATAGTAATGCCTGCTTGCAATAATCGTACTATTTCATTTTCTCACAGGACCATTTTTTCCTGTTTCCTAAAAATGCATATAAAAACTGCCAAATTTACAGTGAAAGAGAAAATGCTTTAGAGCTAGTATATAACATAGTGTCTCTGAAGATGTCTCATATATGTGGTGTTTATTTCAGATAAACAAGATGGTTAACTGAGAGAACACTGTGACAGTTGTAAGTGCACAGCCTGGTCATAAAGTTACTTTTTCAGTATCATCATAACTTTGAACAGTTGCTAAACAGGGCAGCCATTAAGCAAGGACTCCCTGTACATATTTTACAGTTTTGGAAAGAAAGAAACACATGAGCTGATCTTTAGCCAACAGACTAAATTGTCTACTACCCTCTGTGTTTGTATGTTTTATATAGCCAGGCATTGGAACTCCTTGCTCCCCACAGCTATACCAAATAAAGTAGAAACTAGCTGTATGCTAAAGCATATCATGCGTGCCTTTGGTAAGCTTTGTAAAATACGGTAGGCATCCTGCAGATTGTATGCGCTTCTCAATTCCCCTTTTTGTGTCTCTGGAGTCCCTTCCAGACTATCCCACCAACATTCAGCATTACAATTCATATCTGTGAGTTTTCTGTAACTCTTGGAGAAATAAGCAAAATGTGTGCATAGGCCCTCCATTTTTCTTAATCAAAATAATGTATGGCTCCTAGCCTCAAAATTGTTGCTTAGCCGGCCCATTTTAAAACACTCTGGGAGATAATGGGGGAAAGGGGGAATCTTGCCATGGGAGGCACTTGTGGTGGAGAAAACAAAATGGAAGCTGCATCCTTTTTCCTCCCTATCTTTTGGAAGTGCCCAGGGTCAACCCCAGCTTCTCTCTTTGCCTAATTCTATCAGATCCACATAGACCCCTCCCCTCCGCCCACCAAGCATTCTTTGGTAGATGGGAAAGCTCCCTGCAACCCCATATATCAAAGAATGCTCACCAGCTCACAGTACAAACTGTCAGGTTTAGCCCATGAAACTCCAGGAGACAATACAGATTCAATCCAGCAAGGTTTATTTGGCTTAGCCTATACAGAGAATCTTCCCAGACTGAGAACAGTTCCCAGGGTCAATCCGTAAACACTCCTAGCATTCCTCAGGGAGGGGCCAGTCTCATCCTCTTATCTCTCCCTCGCTGTTCGGGGGATAACAGTACATGCTTGACCCCCCTTGCCTGGCCGTTCTCTGCCCACACTCTCACACAAACCAAGATCAGCCTTAATAAGGGAGTTACAACATAGTAACAAGGTGGGAAACCCCAACATTCCATCCTCAATCAGGGACCCCCACCCCCAATTATCTCAACATTCTATTTCCTTAACCAGGGACTTCCCCAGTGCTGCTGCCACTGCTTGAGGGGCCATTTCCAACAACAGAAATACTAGATGCATGGACGAGGATCTGTCTAGCTTCCCCAAATGTTACCAGCAAATCAGATCCCTAAGATTTCCCACCCTGTAGCCTTCAACTTCTATAAAAATCTTTTCTTTCCCATTGTTTAGGGTCCCTATTTCTTGTAAAGCAGGCACCTGATGATCATGCAATAAACATGGTTCTTTCTCCTCAGTGTTATGCTCTGTACTTCTGAATTTTCCATGACACACTGCCTCAGGTTAGCCAAGGCAGGTGGACTAGCATAGGTCCTTGTGAGACTGGAAGAGCCTGAAACATGGATCTCTAGAGAGGCAGGACTTTGATAATTGAATGAGTTATAAGAGAACTGGGATTGTACAAATTGTTCTACAATTTAAGTTTGAACAAATGTGGAATCTATATAAAGAATGCTACTGCTCCCCCCTCAGCATTTTGGGCTATACTAGCAATGGTCCTGGATAAATTCATGCATTGGCAAAGACATTTGCATAGGTAAAGCCTATGCATGAATAGTGTGCAGTTCTTTGTATAATACAAACTACTATGTGATCAAATATTCTGAATTCCTAGAAGTCTATTTGTGAGCAGCTACCTGTGTGCCTGTTTTCATTACGCAGACATCTATACATCATTCAAGGGACTTGATCATAAATGATGGATATCAGGAAAAGGGCCCAAAGCAGTCCCACTGTTCCCTTCTTCCTGTGTAGGTTCAAGGTATAGGACTTTTTTAACAGAAGAGAATATTTGTAGCTCAGGATTGAGCTGTGGAGTTCTTGGTGCTCTCTGAGCTTGGTTGTTTGCTTGCAGATCACTCACTCACACCAGTGATGTAGGATTTTTTCCAAAAAGTAAAGAAGAAGCCCTTACTATAAATCTGGATTGGGAAAGATGGAAAGTTATCACACAGAACTGACCAACCCCACCAAACAGCTTACCCATCCTGACCAAATAAGTATAGGATGATGGCAACAGTGCCTCTTTCCTTCTTTAGAAGACATGCAGAGTTCTGGATGCTCATCCGAAGCTTTTTATTTTTAAATTTTTAATGTGCAAAACTTTAACAATGATGCAGAAAAGATATACAGCCATGGCCGCAATAGGTCAGTTTGCACACACACATGATCCAGATGTTTATCTTGATAGGGTTTTCTCCTAGCGTGTTCTACAGCCTACCTTGGTCTCATTCCCCCATTTGGAATTTTGCAAAAAGGTCAAAATCTGATCATCCAAATCAGCAGCAAGGGAGATGTGAACCATTTTAGGCTGGGCCAATTGCAGCAACAGGCAGCCCAGCTGGATGTCTCATTGCAGAAAGAGGCAGCTTTCCTGGTGTCTGGAAAATACCCTGCTCATCTCACATCAAATCACAAAGAAAAATAATTTTCTCTGTAATAAGCTCCATTTCCCTGAATTGTTAAGGAGGAGCAGAAAAGAAAATTATTCCTTTAACACTTCTGGAAAACTTTAAGATGGTATTGCTATGGCAACAGTTCCCCCTCTCACTAGATAAAGTGAGAGGAGAGCGAGAGAACAAGAGAGAGTATGATCCATGGAATCTGAATTTTAATGTCCTAGATTCAATCTGCATATCTCAGATGTCTGTTGTGAATGCCATTATTGATTTGCCTTGACTCTGGTATAAATAAAATGACAAGAAATAGCTACTAAGCCACAGGAAAGCTCAAGTAATCTGTATCTGAAAACAGAATGTTTATAATAGCGTAAAATTAAAATCAAATAAGATATTCTGCTTAAAAAACTGTCTTCCAGCCCAAGCACATCTCATCTTGCAGCCAGCAAGAATGGGAAGATTCCCTGGCACTCTAGTCAAAAAGGGTAAAAGAAATGCATGGATACAAATTGCAAATTAAAATGCTATGACAGAGAAATGTTGGAATACTTTTATCTTCCTAGATACTCTACTATTTAAGCTTGAAAATTCGTTAATTTTGAAACAGAAGTGTTAAAAGGACATTTGGAGGGAAGATGTATAAAAATGGAAATGTAACCCTATTTGTTACAGCCAACCATATCTAGGCACATTAGAAACCCAGTGTAATCTGATCCTTAACCTGTAAAAATCTGAGGATATATACTTCAGACCCTAAATAAAGCCATGCTAATGAGTTACTTAGGAGGAATATGTGTGGATCTGTGTGTTTATGTGTGTCACTTTTATGCTTGTATATATCAGATACCTGTATGATTGATTCCCTTTTAGCACATGACACGTTCTGTTTCACATTAATTGTACCTTGTACATTACTTACCACAAAGATCCATGTTTGGCTTCCTGAGACCCAAATACCTGCATTTTCATATCTGAACCCCTGTTGAGCAAATTGCAGTTTTGGAGACCTCATAATGCAAGCAGATGCTGCTTTTAGGCCAGTGTTTGCTTGATAGGACAAATATTAATATATCCTCTTACTGAAAATTAGACTAATACCTTACCTGCCAATCGAAAAATAGATGAATACCTTCCATGTCAAATTGGCTTTGAATCTACAGTCATTATAAACTGCTCTGTCCCATCTGCAATCCTTCTAACTTGCTTATGTACATTTCCTTTAATATTAACTCAAAGATGGTTCTTTACAGAATATCCAAAGCAAAATAAATCTTGCTTACCTGAGCAATATTCATAATGACATTTCCCTATTTTGCACTTAGGAAAGTGACATGCTTTTTTCCCTTCTACTACTGTTTCACGCCCATGGCCTTCCACTTTAGCCTTTAATCCTAGTACATGAATGTTTTGGAAACACATGTGGCATCATATGGTCAGCACAAGTTATGAGATAGATACATCCAATAATACATGCATGGAATTCAGTGCAGTGGGGCCTCCCTTTCCCTTCTGGCAGTCTCCCATGTGCAGCATGCATGTGAAAGAGGAGGCTGAGAAGTTGCAGATGGAGACCAGTGGAACATCATTTTAGGTATGCATACTGCTTTTGCAAAATGCACACAGGGTATCTTCCTGTTAATTCAGACCATTCTCCCCACTCCAGAATCACTTCATAGTACATTCCTTACAGATGGAAGAAACTGTAGTTCTGCTTGCTTTGATAGTGATTTAGCAACATTTCTACCTCTGTACACAAATCCTTCAATGCCCCATTGAGGCTTTCTTTCAGAAGTGCTACTGAACGTTAAAAAATAAGGGTTTTTTTTTTCTTGGTATGTTTATTCAAGAAAGAGAAAAATAAAGAAATGGAATGAACTTTCTCTTAGGAATGCTTCAGATTTCAGATCAAGGCAAATGGATAAAAAGATTATTTGGGGCAAACAAAGAGTATCATAAAGCTAACCGAGCCTACCAAGGGTTAATCTCACTCTTGGCAGAATATTCTTATTCAGAAGCTAAGCTTTGCCACTGGAGGGGAATTTTACAAATAAACTTGCAAGCTTTGCAGATCAATTTTCTACTTGGTTTTATCACCCTGTTTCTCTCTTAATCAGCTACGGCTGCCTGTCTGTCTCTTTTCCAGACCCATTCCAAAGGCTCAGTGCCAATTCTGAAACAATGTAAGGCCTCCATTTCCATCCTTTTATAGTGCTTGAAACCACACTAGAAACTTTGCTGGCATCTGTATAACCATCAAGAGTATTTAGGAATAAACAGTTTTCAAAAACAGTACACTAGGGCTCCCAGCACTGCTGAGCATGTGGCAGAGACCTTGGTTGCCTGAATAACTCAGCAAGCATTTAAATGATCATAATATTACATTACAATAGAGGTGACAGACATGTAAATAATTGTGTGTTGTCCCCACTCATTAATTTTTTTTAAACACATAGCCTTGGCTGAAAAATTGATCAAAATACATTTTAAAAAGGCAGAGAACAATAGTGCAATGGAGTGTGAACTGAAACAATAGGCTATTTAGCAACACAGAGATGAAAGGCATTCCAAAAAATTAGAAGGGATGGAAGCGGTGATTCTCTAATGTTTAAACTACTTAGTGCCTACTGGGAATACTGATAAACCAAACAAACATGGTTTACAGAGCTAAAAATACAAAACAAAAAACCAGGAGGTCACATTAGACGGCATACGTTTCCTAAACTTTAACTGAATTAAAGAAACTCAGGACAGGCATAAGAAACCACACAGCCTGATGAACTTCTGATAAAACAGTGTTAAGAAACCTTATGGTTAAGAGTCTTTTGGTTATGCTAAATTAACATTCTCTTAACATTCTTAACATTCCGCAAATACCTCAAGGCCTGGCTATGCCAACAGGCCTGGGGGTCCCAGGGGACCAGGGAGATCTTGTGATGGCTCCCTTACTGTGGCTAACGTCATCCTCTCTTGTTCTTGTGCTTTTTATAGTTTTTATAATGAATGTTTTTATATATTTATTGGTTTTTTTAATTAAGTGTCATACACCTCCCAGTCACTTTTTTGTGAGATGGGCGGCCATAAAAATTTGATAGGCTCTGCTCTAGGAAGGAGGCTCTGGCAAACCACTTCCGAAACAATTGCCTTGAAAACTGCACAGGATTTGTCCAGGCAAGGATTCGTCCAGGCAAGGACTCGTCCAGGCAGGCACTGCAGGGTCAGTAATGACTGAGCGCAGACCAAAAAAAAAAAAAAAAAAAAGGTAGGTAGGTAGGTAGATGATAGATAGATAGATAGATAGATAGATAGATAGATAGATAGACGGACATTGCAATAGAGAAGGGCATTTTAATAGTAACCATTGCTTTCTTGTATGTGCAGTGATGGGGGGAGGGGTGAAAGAATGCCAGCAGCACCACAGCCTTTTCTAAGACCCAAACATACTACACCATCCCTGTAGAACAATTTCAGGAACCATCTTTTTTTTTTTTTTAATCAAACTTTCTCCAGCGGGGGGAAACCCCCCCTAAGTTGAAATAATATAACTACTTCAAAAAAATGGATCTACTTCAACACAGATAGGGGGGAAAAAACCAGAAGAACTTGCAGAAGAAGTTTGACTCTATCTGCAAAATGATAAGTGAAATCAGGCCCAGTTTTTAATGGAGCTATAGATTGGATTTTTTTTTTTAATATCATAACGCTGCTACTGTTATAGCAAACTCAGTCATGAGAAGCTCTGCTCCGCAAATCAAAACCCTCAAATGAATGGAAGTGCGGGATTCTAGCCTCATCAATTGTCTAAGAGGCAAGCAGATATTATATCAGCTGTCTGCCCCTGTTCCAGCTGGATTACTGGCATGACCAGTAGTCCTGAGGAAGGCTTAAGATGACTTGCAATTCTCTGATGCTGCCCACTGAGGATTTATTGATATATATTGCTATTCCATGAAGGCCACACTGGAAGGACGCTGTGTTCAAAAGGAAACTATAAATGTTGTAGCTCCACCTCTACCCCCCATTATTACTTGATTGATGGCAACTTAGAGACCACTTGGTACAACTTCACTTGAAATATTTTTTTCTCCCCCCCTCCTCCAACAGAAACTAATTTGCACAGGCTGCCGTAAAAACAGATTGTGGTAAACTAATTGCAAGCTCATTCTTCTAGTGACAATCCTTACACAGATAAAATGGCACTGTTCGCTCAAAAACAGAAGGTGTCAGCAAGCTTGAGAAGATGCTGTGATTTAAAGTAATGCAAAGAATCTGGGGGTGGGGGCAGAATTAAATAGACAAGCCAGCCAAAATCAGCCTGGTAACTGAACATGCAGAGAGTTAATGAAAGGTGAATATTTGCAGCAGGGTAGATGAACCGGGAGATGCTTGGGATACTGTGGCTAAATTGCATTCTTTTGTGGCAGATCTGAGTGTTAAATGAAAGAATATGTCAAATCTCTGACGTGTAGCTGGGTCACTTTCTTCTTTAAAATAGGTGCACAGATTCTGCTGTTCATTAGGGCTACTGTATGCGGGCAGAGGAATTGGTGAAATCTTCTGTTCCCAGCTGTCTGCTTTCTGAAATCTCTTTGTCCATCCTGTGGGAGCTTAAGGAATCGGTAAAAAGTCCAAATAGTAGCACAGTAGATGAGGTTAGGGTGGGAGAGGAAATTACAAGCAAGCAGCTGGTTACGGGTGGTGACCTTGCTCTTCTAGATTTGGACTCTACATGCCTACTTTAGAATAATAAAAGAGGTAGAGGGTAAGCTGTATACTATATACTGAATTATCTTGCAGGTTGGCCTCAGCTCTGTGTTTTCAGAAACAATGGATAAAGGATACTAGAGCACATCCAATGGCTAAGGAAAGTATGTAATATTAGAAAGAAAACGGAATTCCAAACTGTAAACAATAACAAATAACTCATAATTAACTGGAAAAAAAACCTCAGTCTAGCAGCATTTTTTTCTGTTGAACTACGAACACAATATATATTTTTTAATTTCCTTTCTAGGTGAAAGATTGTTTCATAGTCTCCCACAAGCTGGTACTTTTGAAATATCTCAGGCTAACATTTCTCTCGTAACTAGGTTACCTAAGGGACCGCCTCTCCCCTATGACTTCAACCCGTCCCACCCGGTCACACAGAGAGGGCATGCTTCGGACCCCCTCAGTAAAAGAACTCCATCTAGCGGGGTTCAGAAGGCGGGCCTTCTCTGTGGTAGCCCCCGCTGTTTGGAACATTCTACCCCCGGAGGTGCGATTGGCTCCCTTACTCCTGGCCTTCCGAAGGACCTTGAAGACCTGGTTCTGCCACTTGGCCTGGGGTGGGGAGGGAACAGCTCAAGCAGGTAGATGGCTAGCCCCATAGTGGCCGGCTGTCCCCGCCCTGATTTTCCATCTTCTTGGATTTTTTGTTTTTAGTATTGTTTTAATTGTATATATGCGGTATATTTTATGTATATTTATAGTTTTATTCTCTCTGTAACCCGCCCAGAGTCCCCTATTGTAGGGGAGATGGGCGGTAGAGAAATTTAATAAATAAATAAATAAATAAATAAATAAATCTATTCCAGCTAATAAAGGATACTATGATTTCTAGACCAAAATATCTAGATGTACATTCAACCAATTCTAGGAGTTGAAGTCCACGCTTCTTAAAGTTGCTGAGATTGAGAAACACTGATATGGAGGGAGGCAATTTCATGTGGACCAAACACATATTTGCATAAAATACACTTTGACAACATACATTTGTTTTTGAAAACTCTGAAGAGCAGTACTGATAAGGGATCTGATCTGGATTGGAGCTGGGCTCCAATCAGCATGCACAGAATGACCATTAACTCTCTATGCATGTTGTTACACTGACGAAATTAATCTCTCCTCCTAGCAGCAGTGGAGGGAAGCCATTTGTGCTCCTTTACAAACCTAGAGATTGAGGGGGAAATAAAAATAAATTTTAAAATCAGCAACTTTAAATGTACTCCTAGGAAATAAAAATTGGAAAGAAAGAAAAACTGGGAAGATGAAACCATATTCAAGACATTCCATTACTATAGTTCCCCAGGGTGTCTGCAGGATGTGGTTAAAAAAATAGTCAAGGTGGCAGCTGCAATAGTGCAATCAAAGATTGGCCTGAAGAAAGCTTGAACCCAATGATTTCAGACAATTATCATTCTGTATCCAACCTCCCCTTTTTAGGGAAAGTTGTTGAGAAAGTGGTCGGATAGCAGTTGTAGGGGATCCTGGAGAAAGCAGATTATCTGGACCCATTTCAGTCAGGTTTCAGGTCAGGATTCAGTATGGAGACAGCATCAGTCTTGCTTGCTGATGACCTCTGGCAGAGGCAAATGGGGATGGGGCTTTCATCTTTGTGCTCCTTGATCTCTCAGTGGTTTTTGATACCATCAATCATAGTATCCTTCTGAACCAACTGTGAGATTTGGGAGTTGGGGCACTGTATTATTGTGGTTCTCCTTTCTTGACTGTCAATTCAAGTCAGTATTGATAATTCTCTCCTCTCCTGTTTAGCATCTTCATGATCTGCTGG
Organism: Liasis olivaceus; assembly: GCA_030867105.1. Taxonomy (NCBI): domain Eukaryota; kingdom Metazoa; phylum Chordata; class Lepidosauria; order Squamata; family Pythonidae; genus Liasis; species Liasis olivaceus. The sequence continues at coordinate 71,711,475 of CM061349.1, forward strand.
GGGAGATCATGTTTGGGGCCCAGTATCATCAATATGCAGATGATATCTAGCTGTACATATTAACCCCGGGCTGGTCAAGTGATACCATCAATGTAAATGTCTGGAGGCTGTCTGGGTCTGGATGGGGAGAAACAGACTGAGGCTCAATCCTGCCACGATCAAGTGGCTACAGACTTTGGGGCCCTCTAGATCTGGGGACTTTCCACACTGAGTCTTTGATGTGCTTGAGAGAAGGATACCTTCTTTCTCATGGCACCCGTCGTCTAGTGAGGATTCTCCAGAAATCCATGTAGCCCCAACCCTGGTGATGTTCTGCAAGTCTTTAAAAACTTGGCTGTTCTCCCAAGTCTTGCAGGGAAAGGTACTTCTAAAGCCCTAGTTGGTTGTTTGCTGTGGTACATGGTGTGTGGTTTGTCTAGACACACAGGTTATTTTTATTACTTTTCCATTTTTAAGCCTTCCAGAAGGCAGTGAAGACCTGGATCTTCCCCCAAGCATTGGGGGTTGAGCTTTGAGGAAGTTTGGTCTGGTGCCTGGGAGGAAGGGTACTTTTTAAGCGTGTTTTTTATGGATTATTGTGAGTTGCTAGAGTCCTTGTAAATTCTGTAAATAAATAAAATTGTAAGTTAATAATAATAGCAATAATAATAATAATAATAATAATAATAATAATAATAATAATAAAAAATGTGAAACACACATAAAAAGCAAGCAAAGCTTCAATTATACTATCATGGCCACCACTTTGACTTTTTTTTAACCATTCCCTACAGTCACTCCTGAGAGTTCCAGCAGTGAAATCAAGAAATATGATAGGTGTGTATATCAGTTCAGGAAACCTTCATGTGCAGGATTGGACCCTCAGGTTTGGGGCTTCTCAAGTTCCTTTCCTAAGGTCCTTTGATGTGACTTTTTATCTTTCTATGATCAGCAGACTAATGCAACAAAATTTTCTGAAGGTACCTAGTAGCAAAAGAAAATCCTGGTAATTGTGCTCAACACAAGAAAAACATCTGCATGCCAGCTTATTTATTGGCAGCATCCGTTTCCTGGGAAAAGATTTATTTCTCAACCAATTGGTGCTTTATGGAGGAATTAATCTGCGGAGCTGTAAGAGAGCCTGAGCACCTTATTTATTTATTGGGGGGGGGGAAGGGGAGGGGAATCCTTTCATTTGGCAAAAAGGTAACCATGCAAAATGAAGCCCTGGCACCAACAGCTGCTTGCTGCTGCTGCTGCTGCTGCTGCTGTCAACAGACAAGTACAAGTGGTGAGAGAAAGAAACAGTATGTATATAAATGAGAAATTTCAGAAGGGACAAGAATTTGGGCAGGGGGAAAAAATATAGGAAATGGCTACAGAACTGTAGAGCTTTGTATTACCTCACACCTCACAAGAACAGGCCTTCACAATCCTTTGCAATGCGGAATGTTTCATGTGTTTGGCGGATTTAGACGAATTACTTTTCTATTCATTTAAACGGATGATTTCAAATATTTACATGTAGCTGTTGTTCTGCCCGTGGGTATTTACATGATTACATCTCACCTCCTTTTAGAGCCGGATGTGCCAAATGTGGAATATATCCATCCCCATCCACCAAATTATTTTCTTCAGGACGCCGAACAGAGGAGGGATTACCTGGTGTCCTATTTTCACCTCTATTCCGCTTCTGAAATGTACATAAAAAGGTTAAAGCTGGAACAACTAAAGGCCACCCCTCTTTGGGACTGTCCAGTATTGTTTTCAGTGCCTTTAGAAAGATCTGTGTCCTTTTGATTGATTGATTGAATTTCTGCCTATTGTTCATCTCTCCCCACCCCAACACACACATTTGCCTACCTTTCATCTCATTTTTGACCATTGGATTTTTCAAGTTTGCTGATGTTTAGTATATAAACATCAAGATCTGCATATAGGGATAGACTGGGAGTATGCTGAGTGCAGATAAACTGGAAATAACCCACAGTAAATCGGAGGTAAGATATCTGCCCCACACCCAGATATTGCTGAATTAAAACTCCCAGGAGCCCCAGTAAAGAAAGCAAATGGCAAGGAACGATGAGAACTTTTGCTGAATTACATGCTGTGAATCAGTGGGCTCAAAGCTCCTAAACTACAGATCTCTGAGGATCTTCAGGGTCTCTCCATTGCTGAGTTAAAATGCTATCTTTGAATCATCAACATTTCTGCTGCCGTGAAATTTGCTGCCCCATTGCTGATCTCTATCCTGCTATTATTGTGTTTGTTATGACTTGCTGCCAAATGGCACTACCTTGATTTGCTTGTGCAGTGTATGATAAGCAAAGCAATTAGTCGATTCCTCCAGTTTTCCTGTTCTCTTTCATCTGGATGTCTTCAGCTGGTGGAAAAAATGTATTTGTTCAAGATGCCATGATGTGAGGTTTCAGTCATAGGCTACACCATCAAAGGCCACACAGTGAAAGCATTTTAGTGCTACAGCGGAGTATTCCACTGCTATGGTACAGTTCTGATAGACATCCAGCTCAGCACTGCTGCGCTTAACTCTTTCGATAATATTTTAAACATTCTTTATTTAATTGATTTACATGATAGCAGACCTCACGGCAGTGACTCTAACAAAGTGGTGGCAGATAAAGCTGACCAGGGATTGAGAATGAGAGAGCATGCAAGCAACAGCCAGAACCACCTACTGCTGGTCACTTGATTTCATCTCCAATGTAATAGATATTGAGGCATGACAGATTTTACATGTTATGGCCAGCTGCTGTTGAATGCTGGTGGCTTAAGGCTATGTCTCTGTGTTTGTATTGGGGGCGGGGGGGGGGGGGGAGAAGATATTTTGACACCAATAAAGCTAAGGAGACTTAAGCTGTCTCACTCATGGACTGAAGACCAGATGAAGGCAATGTCTTGGGGACATGATAGTTAAAAGATGTTGCCGGGACATTTTTGTATCATGGTTAGGTTCAACTGGGAAAGGACTTTATACAGTGGTACCTCGGGTCACGAACTTAATTCGTTCCGCGACTCTGGTTGCGACCCGAATTGGTCGCGACCCGAATCAAATTTTCCCATAAGGTTCAGTGTAAATACGGTTAATCCGTTCTGACCCCTACAAATTTGGTTGCCAACCGATTTTGGTCGTGACCCGAATCAAATTTTCCCATAAGGTTCAATGTAAATATGGTTAATCCGTTCTGAACCATATGTATTTTTTTTTTAAACCACAAAAATATGAAACAAAGTACAGTACAGTACAGTATGAAGAGAGAGAATGCTAACCTTGCTTGAGGCGATTTCTGGCGTGGAGGACAGGAAGGCAGGTGGGGAGGCGGTTATTGTTTGGAGGGAGAGTTCCCCTCCCTACAGGAAGCCACGACCACGTGTCACAGCAGGGAAAATGGCCGCGGATCCTGTTCGTCACCTGATGCGGAGTTAGCGAATGGAAGCAAAATTTTGCGAACGGTGCTGTTCGTGAACCGAATTGTTCATGAACAGAAGCGTTTGTGACCCGAGGTACCACTGTGCTTCCAAACTTCCTGCACAGTAATGTTCTAGGGGCAGCAATATCAGATACTTAATTACACCTTTCATTGAGGCACTGGTTTTGAAAGTCCAAATTCATTCATATGAACAATCATATTGTCAAAAACACCCATCACCAGAAGAGCTGTTATGGTTTTTATTAGAGTGGAAACAGGGCACAAAATGTGTAATTAGCTGGACAAAGAGTAGAAAATTGAACTTATTTATTCCTGAAAAGAATGCAGGTGAATAATTATTTACATCAGGGATCTGCTGGAGGGGACTTGGAAGAGGCTCACCTGAGCATCTTGTTAAATTGTGTGTGTGTAGGGGGAGGGTTCCTGGGGCCATTTGTTTGATAAAAGTTAAGCTTGTGGCCATAGAGAGTGGTGAGACAATGTAGAAGAAAGAGGCAAGGAAGGCTCTTCTCACAGTCTGGTCCACAGGGGCAAAGAAAATAAGGCAGGCATCACAACGGCTGCAGCTCAATCTCACATAAGGATGCTATGTGGGAGGACATGTGAGAAAGGCCCAAGAGAGGGCAGACTCACACTTGATTAACTGCAGTGTTCATGACTCCCATCTCTGGACTAACCTGCCTCCAGATGAACAGCAGAAAAGGAAAGCTAGAGAAAAAGGATGACTTTGTTTTTCATGACCACCAAGGAAAGACTTTTCTTGATCCCCCTCTTCTCCCCACCATCTGTGACTGAAGAACCGCTTATTAACAAATTGGCAGTGCACCCTTGACTCACATCTCTTTGGCCAGCTCTGTACACTAGGCAAAGGAGTAAGAACAGTTGTTTAAAAACAGCACAACTCAGGGCTTCCACACTTTTCTGAATCACAACAGAGGACAAAGCTAACATATTAGCAAAGGAAACTGGCAATTGAATAGGCAACCTTCATTAAGTTTCACTTTGCTAGCCCCTAGCCATGCAGGGAAGCCATCTAAATTTAATGTAAAAGAAAAAAAATCCTTAATGAAGTTTTGCCTAAGAAAAGCAAAACAATGTTCATTACTGTCTACAGGTTTTCCTTATGTTCATTTTGTCAATTGCTGAAGGAAATAATGCATATTTATTTGCTTTATGTTGATGTCCTTTTCCTGGTCAAGCATCCACCCACTTATCAGAGGTATCTAGGCATTCCACATTTTAAGTTAAATCCCTTTCTGCTAAGTACCTTTTCACTGAAGCTGTTTTCAATGGTAGGCTTAGTTTTCAATAACCTCTTGAAAACAAACATCCTCTGAATGAAATAAAACTTCTATAGCAATCAGGGCCATGTGATGGTGGCAAGAAAAGAGAGACAGGCAAAGGTATGCTGAAAAATTTATTATTGTATGTATGAGTGTTGAAGAAAAACAAGACTATGTAATATTTTTGAGATTTTAACACAGGGCTTGGCTGTCATATTGTATGCAGAAGCCTGGGATGTAAGGATATATAAATAGAGAGCAAACCCCATCCCATTTTAGCACTGAAGATGTTACCTAGCCAGGTAATGAAACATTTGCAAGAAAAGAACCAAGCTCAGAGAACCCCAAGGACTCCACTGTTCAACCCTGAGCTACACATATTCGCCTCTATTGGTATGTAAGGATAAGTAAGATGGAACTAGGACAGAACATAAAAAGGGACAAGAGTGTGAGCAGTTATAATCACCATCTTGACAGTTTTGATACTCCACTTCCTGTGGATGATCCAGACTAAGGAATAACCTCTATGTCATATGACTGACCTTATGTGATGGTTTTTAAAACCGAAATTGGTGTGTGTGTGTGTGTATGTGTGTGTGTGTGTGCGAAGACATAGCCTATAGGTAGTTCTTGCTTAATGACTGTTCTGTTTAGCAACTATTCAAAATTATGATGGAGCTGAAAAAGTAACTTTACAACTGATCCTTGGACTTACAACTGTCGCAGCATCTCCACAGTCATGTGATCAAGATTTGGGCACTTTGCAACCGGCAGGCATTTACGACCATTGCAGGATCCTGAGGTCACATATTGCCATTTGTGCACTTCACAGCTGGCTTCAGACAAGCAGAGTCAATGGAGAAGCTGGCAGTAACATTGCAAGTCACAGTCACATGATGTCTTGCTTAACAACTGTGTCACTTAGCGACAGAGTTGCTGGTTCCAGTTGTGGTCATTAAGCGAAGACTATCTGTATTTGTCAGGAGAAATTATAGGAGAAGTGTTTAAGTCTGCAAAGTTTTTCCAGTCGAAATGTTCCCTCCCAGTCTTGGCCTTCATTTCTGTTTCATACCTAACCTTCAGTGCCGTGACATTAAATGGCAAAAAGCATTCTTTACACTGAAAGGCCTATTTCTAACACCCAGACTTTGAGACAGCTTCTTACCTTAGAGTTGAATTTCATTTCATGTTATTTTTCTTTTAAAAGATAGAAAATAATTATAGTTCCCTCAATCTGGCATTATCTAAAGTTTGGAAAATGGCTACCTCCTTTGTGACATTTGATACCTTTATGCTCTTGCTTATCTTTTAACTAGCAGGAACAATAAGAAAATGGCTCTCAGTGTTATAATGGTCTCCTTCAGATGTGCTGGTCATTATGATTAGGGACTATAGAACTTGTGGAGGTCACCCCATTAAGGAAAACTACCACGGGGCATTAGTGTGGCTGTGTCCTACTTTAAGGAGAACAGTCCTTTATTAGAAAAGTTAACAAAAGGGCAGTTATTTCCCTGAAAACAATTTCCATTTCATGGGCTGTCCAATCTAAGCCTAGTTTAAAGGATTAAAAAAAAAAAAACAGAGAAAAAAATTCCTAAATAATTAGTTCTTGCAGATAAGGGTCTTTCAATTTCCATATGTCACTTTCACATTTTGCCAGTCTTAAATTCATTTTGTGCCATTTCTACATCATGCTTTTCTTTACCAAGTGTATTTTGGTGTGTATTTTTTGAATGGTGTACTGCACTGCAAAATTAAGTATGTTTGAGTTAAAATTCAAGCTCAGCAGATTTCTTCTCATCTCCATGGACAGAAGATTGAGCTGGTCACAGCACTGTATTTCAAATTTAAATAATAAAAATATTTCTGAGTATGTGTGTGTGTGTGTGTGTGTATAATATATATATATTTCTTTGAATTCAGGAGGGTAATGTGAAAGTGGTATCTTAAAGTGGCATTGCAATTCACTGTACCTACAGAAAGAAGCAATTTAATACCTTTCTGTTCAGGAGTATATTCCACTGAGTTGGTGGAATTTAGTACCAGGAATATGATATAGGACTACAACCTTAATCTTTTCCTTAGCTATCATTTGTTCAGCTACATGATCTACAATTAAAACCTTCAGCTACAGACTAGTATCTTAAGGAGAATTTCAACAGTCTATGAATTCTGCATAGCATCTTAAAATGTCATGCAACTTTCAAAAGTAGAATAAAAACATTTTCCATTTCTTTGAGGGTGAGAAAATATCATTTAAGTCATATATGTTTATCAAATATACAGCACTGATTGCACTTTCATTATTTTTTATGAAATAAATAAATCTAGCTAGCACTGAATTTCATGCTGTCAATGCTTTAAAGTTTCATTAATCCATCTGAAAAGCACTAGCATCGTTATGTGGAAAAGAAGAACTTGATGACATTAAGTTTACAGTATTTCAAAGATGTAGTTTGTGAATCAGATTTGTGTGTCATGGATGAGTATGCCTCAGATGAGAAATATACAGTATTACAAAATACAAAGTATAGATTATAGTAATTTTAACTATTGTGGGCCAGAAATTGGACTTCTATTGACTGTGAATATTGACTCTTCAAATTTTAAATATAACAGAAACAACAGGAGTTGCAATAAACAGTTAACTAAATATGCCTTGTATGAATTCAGTCAATAACTTATCAACTAAGAACTGATCATCAAATGCATATAATCACTTAATAATCAAACTAGACATCTATAATATCTCCCTGAAAGGGGAAGGGAATCTTAACATTACCTTAATCCTTGAGATTTCTGATCAGTGAGAACCATGACAATGAATTCCAAGAACAGATTGCCATACAGGGAGAGATTCATGAGCTGCATATTCATATTGCACTGACAGTTTTTTCATAGAAGTATAGAATTCTAAAGTTAGAAGGAACCACAAGGATCATCTACTGGAACATCTGCAAGAAATCCAATTAAACCATCCAGAGGTGGTTGTTCAGCCTGTTCTTAAAAGTCTTCAGAGATGGAGAAGTTGTTTAGATAGAGATGTTGTATGGATCTTAGTGTCAGGAAGTTTCTCCTTATTTTGGCTTTGACAGATGATGATTGCAAGTAACTTTCACCAAACTGAAGTATATGGCCTATTCCTTTTTCCAAAGATCAAGAAGTGGGTGAATTCTAGCTCCAAGATGCATGTTCACATCTTCACCTTTGCACACCTTCAACACCATGTTTTAGTGTTAAGGCAAATAGCATTGTTTAAAAATCAATTGTGTTTAATACTAATATCCATACACTTTTAATTATAGTGTTACAGTTGGATAAGAATTGGACACGGCTTTCTCCACGTTATTAGATTTAATATGTGAATACGTTACAAAAACAAAAGAAAACAAACAAAAAAATCATCCTGGACATCATTTAAAATAAAAACTAATCAAAATGAAAGACAAGTAGATTATTATTTTGTTCCATTCCAATTTATATTGTCCCAATACAAAGGAAAATGCTTGTCAGCATTTCAGGATTCGCTGGAAAATATTAGGACAGCCAAATGTTCTTTCTAACAAACCAGTTAAGTGCCACTGTAGAGGACAATTAAACTGTATAGTATACCTATTTCAAATCTGTGAATGTGCATATTGATGCCCATCCCTGGCAGTGATTTGTATTAACACACACACACACACACACATATTCCATATATATATGGAAATTTAAATAGGAACAAAGAAACTATGTAGGTGAAAACAAGCATATGTTTCCAGAGCTTATACAACTCATGGGCCCAAACTAAATACGGCAAGGGAGAATGATGTTTTTGTTTTCAATTCTAGTAGTTAGAGGAGAGAAATGCTGTGCCCCATCAAGAGAACAATATGCAAATGCCTCTGTAGCAATTATAACGGGAAAGGATATTTAGGAAAATGTTTGTCTCGTCTCTGCTTCAATATCATGGCTGTAACCTAGATTGAACAAAACAAAACAAAACAACCAGTTGCCGCCCATTCCAACATCCCTAGTCTACTCCCAGAGCTAAATAACAAGCAGATTCGGACATTCAGAATACAGCGTGAAATTAGCATTAAAACTGACAGGCAAAAATCTATTCTCTAGACTTGTAGTCTAAAAAGTAGTGGTGGCAATTGTTGGACACATGCTGTACGCTGCTTTTTGTAAGAGTTGAAGCTGGTGAGGTGGGAAGCTATGGATTCTCAGCCTAGACAAAGCTGTTATGTAAACACAGATGTCCCCAGCATTCAAGACTGGAAAAGAATGGCCAAAAGACTGTTGCCTCTAAAAGATGGGAGGAAAAGGCTTAGAATTTAAACCTCATCTATAGGGCCTGATTCCCACATTCTGCAATAGGCAGATCTTCTGAATAAGTATGAGAAAGCAGTGCACCTAGTCACATGGACTCTGAGAAATGTCTGCTGTTGGCTTATTAGTCAAGCAGAGGTTGATTGTCTGGACGGAGAGAGGTTTATTGCTGTGCTTGTGTGAAATCTGACACTCTTGGGAATCTCTTAAATGCCCCACAGATGCCCTGATACTCCACCACCACTTTTCATGGCAAAAAAGAAGAGAAAACACCACTGTTGAAAATATGCCCCACTCACATAACAGTAAGCAACGCACTGGGGTCTCCTTGTTGGAATAGGAATAAACTAGATATGTGTCCCCTTGTAATCAGGAAAGAGGCAGTCGAGCACAGATTTCTGTCCTCTGAGCATGAATGGGCTTTGACAGCAATGCTTTATGCTCTAGTTTGTTTTTAAAAGACCAAGAAAAAATGGCTTTGGAACTCAAGGGCTGCATGCGGCAAAGAACAGGGGACTTGATGCCCAAGTTTGGCTTAGCAGAGGTGGAGGCTCCCACATCCCTCCTGCACATATACACAAACACAGAATCTCCTCCCATTCACTCTGTCAACAGGGTGACAGGTTGTCAGAGAACAACCTTCTGAAGGTTGACCTCTGAAGGTTGTCAGAGAACAACCTTCTGAAGGTTGACCTCTGAAGGTTGTCAGAGAACAACCTTCTCTCTCCCCACGCTCTTAAATCCACATTCTTTCTTTTCTCCTCTCTCAAACACAAAAGCGTACATATATCTCCTCTCTCCCCATCTGAAGCCATCCTTTCATCCCAACCTCCTTTTGAATTGCTTTGATAGCAGGGGAGTCTGCAGAGAGAGGGTCAAAAGAGTCAAGATGGTAGCTACAACCATGTGATCAAAGCCTCCTTTTTTTTTTTTTTTACATTCATTGCGGTATAAAAAAGGAGCAAGGTTTGATGGTACACTTGTGGCTCCCATGTTGGCTTTGACCCCCCCCCCCCCATTAACACTCTTGTTTCGAAAGACATTTCTCTATTTCCTCCCACCTTCCTCTAAAACTAGTTACCAGCTTTCCATCACACTGAAGCATGATCAATAACCATAAGAGTAAACTGTTGGGATCAAGGGCAAGTCTGGGAAGAATATTTAGCCTTCAGCCCAAGGGGGGCTCCAAGTGCGCTTCATAGCCAACTACCAGAGATGGACAATGTCCAACAGTTTTGGACTGGAAGGAAAACATATTCTCCTCTCTTGAGGCTGGCAAGAACAGGAATATCATAGTAGGTGTAATGTGTGTGTCTTATTATTTTAGTAAATAAAAATACTAAAGATGAGTAGGTGTAATTTGTGTATCTTAAGATTTCTCGGAATACATTTTGCCCCCAGAAGCCCTTCCAGAACATCCATCTGGGATGATGACATGCATTTAGATGGATCCATGTAAAGAATTTAAAGCAATATTAAGGTCTCCTTTTACAATCTACAGAAGGAATTAGGGAAAAAAGTGGGGTTCATTACTATGACAGATCTTAAGATGGTGAATGCTAAACAGAAAGAAGTGGCTGCCAAGTTTATCCGTATTTGTGGTTGTGGTGTGTTTTCTTTTTCTGCTTAGTAGGACAAATACAAAGCACTGATGCTCATTCTCAGCAGTGGGCTATGTTTATCATCATCTAGAGGACAGTTATTTGGGGCACCAGAGAGGAATTTCAATTTTACTTTGTGTAAAGGCATGTGTAATCTTACTTTACAAGCATTAGATTTGCTTTCTTATAGTTAAGAGCGGGAAAGAGATGTTTTTCCTGAGCTTGAACAGAAGATCTAAGGGCTCTTTTTGCTGTGCAAATGGTGATAAGAGCTTGTATGAACAAAACAAAGTAAGACTTGTCTACATCATAGGGGAACCTTCACATCTGTTTCTACTGAGGGCTTCCTCTCATAAAAATCTGCTTGCACTGGAATCCTGAGCAACATTTCTGGTAGAATTGCAGACCAGTTATTCTGCTGAATTCTCAATCAGATTTTTTTCCCCCCTCCCAAGATAACCCACAGGAAGGCACTTAACAAGAACTGGACTTAAGAATGCCTTCATCTTAGAGCAATCACTTTCAGCCCAACATTTTCTATGGAAGCATTGTTTGGGCATCAGGTTCTTAGGCCCAGTTTCTAAGATTAAGAAACATGGTGCTTCTACTACAAACCAAGGGAAATGAAAGTAATAGCCGGGTTACTGAAGTAAGGTTGCAATATTTTGTGAGTTCCTCTCTACAACAGTGCCGCTATCAGTCAATCCTACTAAAACTCTAGTTCCCAATCTTCCTGTCATTACCTCATGACTAATAATCCATTCCTCTGCCTGATGCCACCTCACGTATGATTCCTGATGGCCTTTCAGTAACAGATCCATACTCCTTATCACCACTGGCACACAAAGCCATAATTTGAATACCTAAGGCAATCTTTATTTCAAATACTAGGAATAAATATTAGGATACTTCTCTTTGCTATAAATTCCCACTAGGTAACTAAACACATGATGACTAAGAATACCATTTATCCTAGCTGCTGTTAATATTATCTTTTGTGTATCAAACAGTTGGAATATAGATTGGGTTGATGTCTCTCTCTTAACGTACTTTGTCTTCTGTTGAGAGCAAAGCCTGTCCCCCACAAAAAAAAAAAATTGCTAATAATCACTCCTTCTGATGGAGTAGTCACAAATTCTGATGATGGAGTGACAACCAAATTGGAAGTGATACAAAGTCAACAGGAAAGAAGTGGGAGATATCAGAAGGCTGAGATGAACCCAAAGATATGCATCAGTACAAAATATTAGAAGAGGAGGGAGATTTGAAAGTAATTCTGAGCATATTAAATAGCCTTCTGGAGTCATGGAATGTTGGGTATCAATAGAAAAAGAGGAAGAAAATTAGCTCGTCTGGGTAAGAAGACATGGCTGAACAGAAGCCTGTTGAGGGTAAGAACACAAGGCAACATACCACATCCTGCTGCGAAACATATACTCCTGTCTAGTGTCCCCTGAATGGAAGGGGTGGAGAGAAGGTCCTTTGAGAAGAGTAAATCAGGCAGGCTTTTTGGAGATCTTTTTTTAAAAAAACAACACTGTAATTTAATCCTATTTGAATAAGATGTTCAGGTGATCTTCATGTTGTCACTTCATACCATATTATTCTTGCAAATACATTAGCGAAAGTGATTAGTTACACAAACTATTATGCCAGTCTGGAGAGCTGGGATTTCAAGATACAGGAAACAAAGCAGCTGTTGTATGGTATATCTTTCCCTTTAAGGTAGCACACACAGCAATTCTCCTTCGGCTACCTGGGCCTGTTGCTTCCATGGTGACTGTTCTTATTGAGATAACTGGGTCTGCTTATGTCACCTATGAAAAGTTCTTTTATCTCTGGTACGCCAGCAGCCTCACCTTCAGGGACAGCTCACCAATCCATCTACCTGACTGATCAAGAAGCCATTCATGTACACCATGATGATACAAAAACAAACGTATCTCTGGAAGTCATATGAATCCTGCTTAGTTCTGTGAAACTTTGCCAACTCTTGCACTATTTGGCACAGTTTATTTTAATTAAACCTTTTCTCTCTGTGCCTGTGATTGCCTGAGACTGACAGCTGCCCTCTGCTTGTGAATGGGGAAGGGGGGGGGGCAGAAAAAGACTGGCAGGAGTTGGACTGGGTGGAATCCACCACAATGCTGGGAATCTTGACAGGACATGATATACACTCAAGCAAAATATCAAGCAGCTGAGTCTACTCAATCCCTTTATAAGACAACATCTTAAAGGAGGCTATACATTCCTCCACTCAAGAAGAAGAGGTTCCAGAGGCTGTAGAGAAACCACTCTTAAAAAAAAAAAATTAGATACAGAAGAATTCGTTTATAGGCTGGTAGGTAATATACAGTCAAATATGGTAGTCTTCCCAAGAGATATTGGAAGTTAGGTGCAGGCTGAACAGCCTTGACATGATCCCACTCTTTCCACAGTGGCCACCTCCAGAAGGGGTATGGGGGAATTTTGCTCAACCCCTTGACATTTAAGTGCTGAAAGGTTCCATGTTATCACTAGTGTTATTTGAGCCAAACCAACAGAGGCAGTCGGTGGTTTATCTGCCCAGTAATGTGGGCTTCAATCTTTTCTAGATGGGGTTACACTCTTCCTAATGGATCAGAGCCATAGCTTGGGGTGGGGTGGCTTTTCATCTATCTTTGATATTAAAGGCACAAGGGGCTGATGGACTGTGAAGCACCTTTTACTAGTGTAGGCTGATGTGTCAGCTATGGTTCTGTTTGTGTCAGGCCTAGCCCAAGGAACTCCAGGAGACCATGTAGATTCAGTTCAGCAATGTTTATTAGCTACAATCTCTAGCAAGAATCTTCCCAGACTGAAACCCCAGTTTCCAAAGTCAGCCAGTCACAACAGTGTGAATTCCTCAGGGAGGTGCCAGTCTCATCCTCTTATCTCTCCCTCGCCCCTCAGGAGACGAAAGAGCATGTTTTCCTCCCTGAGTTTGGCCTTCATAATTCCATTCCATCACAGTTTGGACAGAGGTAGCCTCACAAGGGTAGTTTAGATTAGTCCAATGTGTTACATGTGGGGCTGCCCTTGAAGACTGTTCAGAAACTTCAGTTAATACAGAGTGCTGCTGAAGCTGGAAGATCTTTATGGCCTTCATTTCCAGTCCAATTCAAGGTATTGGATCTAACCCATAAAGCCTTTCGTGCCTTGGGACCACAGTATCTGGAGAGGGACTATCTCTTCCATTATGCTTCTACCCATATCTAAGGTCTTCTTCAGGGACCTGCTTTGAGTATCCTTCCTGCTGAAGTGCAGTGAGTGGCTACCTATGAACAATATTAGGAATAATGCCTATTCAATAGTGCCAGGCAAATACATTTTATTCCCCTGTGTTTTTTAATAATGCATTCATTCTGCTGTGATTTTTAACTTCTTCACTGTTGCTTTTACTTTCTATTCTTGTTTTAATATTTATTTGCTGATTTTCTTTTGTATTTTTCATTGAATTTTTATAACAAGTCTTCATGTTTGTGTTTATTAATTGTTTTAACCTATTGTTTTTAATTGTAAATGTAATTTTTAATTTTAAACTGCTTTGATTTTCTCTTAATGGGAAACAGTATAGAAATGCTTTCAATAAATAAACGAAGAAGTAAAATGAATACATTTATTTTACAAGGAAACTTCTTGAAAGTTAATATAGTCTATTGCAAAGCTAACATGATTTGGTTGCTTCTCAGTAATTCAACAGGCAGAACTGAAAGAGATTGTTAGGTAAATACTGTAGATATGTGTCCCACATGTCTAAAATAGGCATGTGTCCTACTTTACAAAAAACAATTTTCCATTTTGCTTGGCTCTCTAATCTATACAGCCTGATGATGGTCAGATGATGTCCATCATCTTCTAGACCCATATACAGACTTGCAACATGCACTTAGATGTGCATAAATAACTATGCTATTCTTTAAATATTATATGTATATAAAATCTTATAATTTTTCTTGTAGTGCTGAAGTCCCCTCCCCAGAATTAAAATGTGTGACCATTTCATTGCAATTCAGACTGCATGCTGAAAATGTATCCACATGTTTTGCCCAAGAACTGTAGTCAGATAACCTTGACAGGTATCTGGAGGAATAAACAAGGGAGGTTGTGGGATCATTCTTGTAGAATGCCTTCCACATGGAGGCATCTTTGGCACCCACATTAACATCAAGTAGAGGTGCCCACAATAAATTTTCCCAAAGAAAGTTCTGACATAGGCACTGTAGGGCAAAGATGAGATTTAAAAAAGGTTTAGCATTCCAAATCTCAGTTGTACTGAACAGGATGTGTTTCAAAAGTCTTAAATTATCTAAAATAATTGCATGTCCAAGAGTATATTGCTAGATACCTCTTCATCTTAATTTAATAACATAAGGTAGATGGCTTTAATATATGTAGTTTTACATTACACTACACTTGTTTCAAATAATTTCTGAATTATATTGTGATGCTTATAACAAAAAATGTTCATGCATAACCAATTAAATAACATAGATGAAACCTTTGAAAGATAAAGAGGTCGAGTGCCAACATTTTCAGTAATCATCATTCTGGTATAAGATTTCCATGGTATTTTTAGAACCAAATTAATATGCAAACATACAAAGATTACATTTTGATTCCCATAACATTAAGCAATAAGGCTAGGACAGCACAATGCAGAGTTTTTTTCATGTTCTTCTACTAAGACTGCAAAGTTGTTTTTTATTTGCTTTTATTTATTTATCAAATGAATATCTGTCACAGTTAGAGTCACCTCTCATTTGAAAGATCAGCAGCGTGCTTAGCAAAGCCTGGCCTGCCTGCCTGCCTGCCTGCCTCTCTCTCTCTCTCTCTCTCTCCATCAAGTCGTTTTTGACTCCTAGTGACCACATAGAGAGAGATCAGCTAGGGAAGATACATCAGTGAATCAGTGACCAGGGAGATGGCTTGGCAAGAACAAATTTGCCATGGAAGATGCATTTCAAAAGGGAGAGAAAGAAAAAGTTGAGGATAAAGATGCCCAACTGGTTAAATTTGAATTTGGTCTCCTATAGTGAAATGGAGAAAAAAGCCATAATACAGAAGCCATAGTAAGGTTAATTCAATTCTGCCTTGAACTAAATCTGTTTGTAATTCTATGAAACATCTTTTCACCCTTATAAATAGATGTGGGTTTTTTCAGCAATGAAGATGGTTGAGCAGCTTGAAGTAATTGCTTCAGACTCAAAATATGACTCTCAGACCTCTTGAGGAAGTTTGGTTGTTTAAATTGTCTTTCTAAATAAGCTCTGCAGATATCGTAATATAGACCTCTCTTATCCATGACCCTCTTTTCCTTAGTTTAATAATGATACCAAGTTATTGAATAGAGGAAAAATCAATTAAAGATTATTTCAATTTTTCTTTGGTGATGTGATAGACATTTTTTTTTCATAAGGACTTTCCAGATATGATTCAGTTGGCCTCCTAATTAATCAAAATGGCAGAACCAGTTAGTGAGAAAGGTGAATGCAACCCCGCTTATTACACAAAACTTCTTTGTATTTTTACCTTTTTCACTAAATGTAATTAACTTTATGGCTGTTGGAACAAAACTTTATGCTCAATATTATGAAGACCAGTGTTATTCCTGTTGTGATCATCTGTAACTATTGTGCTTTAAATGATGACACACTCACTTTTTAATACAGTAGCTAGAAAATGAAGCGGTTTGGTTATGGTGATCTCACTGCAGCTAATGGGGAAGCAATACTGGAATTGTTTAAAAAAAAAAAAACAAAGTTCCAAGATAGCAAATGTTCATTTAACAAATGTTATAATTTACTATTTCTTTCCTACAGCGCCTTGCTCTTCTTGAATAGACAAACCTTTATTTACTCAGGCAAGTCATAGCAGGCCCTTCCTTTCCCCACAGTCAACCAGACAGCCAATACACATATCCCAGACTTGAGTAGACAGGCTGGAGACAGGCATATGGGCAGCAAAATCCATATCTGGACTAGGGATGGGGGCAAAGAAATCTTCCCAGGTTTGCCTGACATATCCTCGTCAGCCCTGCTCTTGCCAACAAAAAAAAAAAAGGGGGGGGGATCCTTTTTCTTGAGACAAAGGGAAAGAAGATGTGATATAAAGCAGATGCTTTGGAAGAGAACCAAGGAGAAAGAACACCTGGAAAAGAAGGACTGATCACTGAAAGATGTAAGCAAGATAGAGACTGGAAAACAGGCATATGGTTTTGAAAAAATAGTTTTGAGAAGTAGAGAGCTTAGCAACACTTGGCTAGGAAAAATTATGGTAGGAGCAAAGCTAAACTTCTCTGGGACTAGACAGGAGGGAAAGTGCTACCTGGAACCAAGGAAATCTTCAGAGAGCAGAGCAAAGATCTGTATAGATGAAAAGGAGGCAAAGACTCTAATGGACCATCTAAGGCCTGTGTTGAGAGCAGAAGTGTCTCTGGGCTGGAGGTAAGAGAAAGTGCCAGATCATGAACCAGAAATCTCTAGGGAGCTAAGAGGAAGTGCTCCCAAAATTTGATTGAAGGTTCCAATCTATGTTCATTAGTACTGTATTATGCCTTGTTTACAGGCAAGTAAGTTTCTCAGACTGCAAGAGTCCCACCTGTCACCTGAGCCTGTGTTAAGGAGGAGATATTTATTCAAGGCATTTCCTTCTTTCAGGAAGATGGATAGTGACAGTGGGAAAGCATCATGTAATCCATAACCAGAAACTGCACCATGCAGCTGAGCAGGAGAGTAGTGTAGCCAAAAGGCACAGTTGGGAAGATCAAGGCTCCTTCAGCCATGCCATGAGCCTGCTGACATCCTCTACATTTCCAAACGTTATTAATGCAGAGTAATTTATGTGATCAGTCTCACCAGTTGCAGAGAAAGTATCTGGCAAATTTATAAAAATGAAAAGGGCAAGAAGAAAAGGCAATTAAAATCAAATTTAAGAAAATGTAATTAGTCTGAATTACCAATAAGGCTTTGGTCCTAATGGACAGTACAGATCCAGATATCATTTTCTTTGTTTTGGTGTCAGACCTGGGAACCATGGAAGGATCAAGATCTCCTTTGTCAAACTAAAAGTACCAAAGAAGTCATGGAAATTAGCTGAAGAACAATACAGTGATGAGAAAGAAAGGGTGATTTAATGTTTGTATAATGTATGATTCTGAGTTCTGTACGAAATATGAAGATGTAATATAATCACTGTCTTCATGCTTAGAGCTCACAATTAGACTTTCTTGAGTATGCTTGGGAGATTTACAAATAAGCTACAAGAAATGCTCTTGATTTGATTTAAGTGTCAACAAAATCAACCCAGTTACTAAGATGCTAAAGAGGGAAATATTATTTAGAGTATAAAAGTCTAAAGGGGAGGTCACAAGTTCAAGGCAGGAACCTCATTTTCTAGTATTCTATCAAGATATTATAAAGGAATTGACCATAAATTGCAGAAACTAGCTTTCACAAATTTACAACTCCAGGGAGAAGGATAATCATCACATTGGTTTATACTGAATATACCCACAGCACTTCTTTTATATTGATCAGACAAAGATTCAACACTAGGTTTGTGTTATTTAATAAGGAAGACTAGAAGAGGTTTGGTATGCACTTACAAGTTCAGAGCTTTTGGTCTAATTGTCAAAGAAAAAAGTAATTTATGGAGCCCCAAGATCTGAAAGAATTAATGGTATTAGTGATTTAACAGCATCATCCGATGTAGTGTAGTTGGACTCTCTAATTGCCCCAGTGTTTTTGCTACATTACTTCTACAGCAGAATAACTGATATTAAAGCACTTTCACACAGTTGATAAAAAGAGCAGAAGCAGAATAAGCTGCAAGACTTTCAGAGTTCCATAGACTTAGGAAAATCTGAGGTCATTATGTGCCAATATTCTTCTCCAATGCCCTTAGAAGGTATCAGTCATCAAACTGCAATCTGAATCATAATGGACTCCAACAGTTTAATAATGATTTCATCATGTTCCTAATGAGATTGGGGCTGTCCTCTGATGTGAATATTCATAAAAGAAGTTCTATAATGGCTTCTCTCTTGATTAGCAGGCTTGGTCCTGTATCAAATCAGAGACATCTTTTGCTATACCAAAGGGAGGGGAAAAAGAAAACAAATTAAATCCTTGTTTCAAGCAGAGTAAATGAATTTGACTTTAGGTGATCAAAAGAGGAAAAATGTCTAATTAAACATGCAAGCAATCACTATGTTCTTTGAAAACAGGGCTATAGAGACAAAATCTTAATAACCCTTCTTATTCTTTCTCTGGCTGACAGCTCACCTTTTAGATAAGAGTTGAAGATAAAATTCAATGTAATTAAAGTCCACTAACCTATATAGTTTTTTTTTATAAGGCAATAATTTGCCAATGTAAATTAATCCATATAGCTCTTATATAAAGGCAATTATTTGCCAATGCAGTCTCAACATCTCTATGCAGAAATTTTCAAATATACAGACAGTGGGTATACTCAGCTGTAGAACTATTGAAGTTACAATGAAAAGATGTAAGTGCCATACCCAATTTGCTCAGACAAAGGCTAATGGCTCATCCTCACAGCCTCCTTTCCCCAGCTTCAAGATGCCTTGCTTACTATTTGTTGAGGACATGTCCTTACAATAGAGCCTCCAACATGTAATCAGTAGGTGCTCAAGGTAATTGGCAGGAAAGTCGCATATTCCAACAGAGAAAGGAAGAAGACCTCTTAGGCCAACATTCTACATCACATGGAAGAGGAGCCTCAGATGGTTGCCAACCTGCTGGGCTCCAATTGGCCTCCCATCCATTTCCATTGTCATTTCACTGGGACTGCCAAAAGGCCAGATGCCTCTTTTGCAGAGCTTGTCTTTGTCTTCTTTGGGTGGAGGGTTGGGGGTGGTCTGGGGAATATTGTCAGTATTCCCTTCAGTAAGCACTATGCAGCTCATCATTGCCTCCCACCACACCATTCTTAGCCTTCATTGTCTTCTACACCTTATTCTTTTCCTGCGGATCCATCTCTTTCCACCACTTCCCCAAACCACTGACAATTTAAACATCTTCCATTGCTTAAACCTAGCTTAGAAAGCTCCCAAGCACACTGCCCAGTTTCCTCTCTTTCCTGCCTCCACAGACTGGCAGTTTGTTGTCTTCTTATTCTGCTGCTCTCATTGTAGATGGTATTTGGACAGGGAACAAGACAGACCTAACTGAAATTCCAGGAAGAATAGCCTTGCAAAGTCTCAGCCTTACCAGGTAGATCAGACAGGAAACAGGACCAGATAAGCTAATTCTACTTTATTGTAAAGCTACATTAACAGAATCTTGCAAGTCTGAAAGTACAGTTCTCCCACTGTCTCCTTTACAGCCTGAGAAACTAGGGAGGGCCTCTTCTGAGCCTCTTGCCCTGCCCACTATCCAGCTATGCTGTCTCTTATCTGACCGTTCCCTAGACAGCATCTTTTCGACCCATCTCCCAAGGTCTTTCCCACATACCATTATATAAAGCCACTGTTTCTGGCAAAGAACAGAGGCACAGCCATGTCTTCCAGAGATGTTTAGCCTCTAATCAAGTTGTTAGTTAGTTGTTAGTTGCAAGCAACATATTGTTAGACAATAGAAGCACTTGGCATTTATTTTTATTTAACTAGCTGACACCAAGCTGACTAGGAGACAGCAAGAGTGAGTGAGAGATTCTCAATATCAGCTTAAGATGGTAGGAAGGATCTCTTGCCAGGCAGCATTGCCCCTGATAGCTATAGTCACAGCATGCTACCACCCCAGGGTGAAGACAGCAGACCTCCTGGCCTTGTTTCTGGGGCATGTTGTAGGGGCACCAGTTTCAGAAAGAGCATTACTTTCTTCCTGCCCCAAGATTGGTTGTAGGCCATCAGTAGGACTGTGAGGAAGAGCCCTAAATGATGATTATTCCATGGTTGCTGATGTTAACAGTAACATTGGTTTTCCTTGAAGCCCATGCCCATCTAAGACATAAATGTCAGGCAAGGCATAGCTTAAATTTTCACCAATACTTTCAATTGTTTTGATCCTGCTTGCTTTATCCTTAGTTCATGGCTTTCACTTTCTTTTCTTGTAACTTCATACCTGTCAGACAGAGTAGACTAGTAACAATGTGCAAAATCTTTCAATTTCCAAACAGTTTGAGCTTGAAACTCTACTGACAGGGTCAGGACAGCATTGGAACACTTCCTAAGAGGTCAAAAGGGATCTTCTGAATTTGAGAAAGTTCAGATTGAAATGTTTTGCACACCTCTATAAATAGGTCATCTCCACTGTGGGATGTTGGCTCCCAGTTGTATCAGCTTTCTAATATTGCACTTTGGGCAAGCAAACAACCTCCCCAGTGCCTGCCCTTTCTACTGATACTAGCACCTTCTAACATAAACAATGTCCTTTATTGTATCCATATATTGACTCCCTTCACACCATGAAAAAGACAACAGTTTTTGCTATCTGTCTCCTTCCTTTCCAGCATCATCAGGCAGTTTCAGTTTGCCTGCTCTGTCTAATATGCACTTCAGAATCAAATATGTAAGGATAAATGATTATTTGTCTCCCACAGGACATGTTGCAGTTATCCAATCAAATGCATATAGTGACGGCATCAAATTTATATAGCCAAGAATTTCTACCTACAGGATTCAAGGACAGAAGAAAAACTCCCCAAAGCAATGAGGCACAATTATTTTTTAAGTACAGAACAAATACATCTTTTTGAAAGAAAAGCAATGACACATTCTTAGAAGTGGCTTACATTATCACATCAAAATAAATTAGTAAGACATATATACAGTATGTGATGTTCAGAATATTATGGAGTGATATATTCCTCCATGTCAGTGTATGCAATATAATAAATTTAAATTTAATCAAAGACTGGGGTATCATCCACTGATGTGTTTTTTACAAAGTTAGCTTCCCTTTAAACCAACAGGCAATACTGAAAGCGGATAACTCAGATTTCTATCTCTTAATCCATTTGATACCAATCAACATCATAGATATTAATGGACCCTAAAACTAGCAGATAATTGACCACATGGATCTACTTTAGTAAGGTACATAATACATATTGTATATGAATTTATAAATGTCTGTGTGCCTGGGAAGCCGGAGCCCAAAATAACCAAAGGTGTGGGATAAATAAGGGTGTGGGATAAATGATGTTATTGTTGCATTTACATCCTTATTATGGATTTAGAGTCCACCCTATAATGAAGATTAAGTTAAGAGTGAGTGACTAAGCCAAGGTTAGCTCCATGGCTGTTGGATAGAGATCTAAACCCTTTCCTTTACTCCACACTTCAACTGCAGCACTTGGCCCCTACTCACACTGGCACTCTCCTATCATTTTGAAACAAAAGCATGAGCCAAAACTCAGCCCTGAATCCTGGGCAGCTGTGTTATAATAAGGCCATGTGCACTTTCAAGCCTCCCTGATGACTTCTTAATTCTAACTCTCTGATTACAAATGCAATTTCAAGTATTTCTAGTAATCCGTGTGATGGAGCAAGACTTCCAGCGACACTTGGTAAACAGCAACTAAGAGGCAGGATTATTTATTATTTTACGTTCATAATCAGTGAGCATTAATTCAAGCAAGATTTTCTTTCTCACCCTCGCCTCTACACTTAATGCTAATGTGTATAGAAATCTTTAATTCATAATGGCATCCTGTTCCTTCTTTTCCCCTTCCTCTCTCCCTCGAGTCTTCTCCAGAACATCAACCCATCCTGACTCCCCACACACAGGCTCTGGAAAGTGGAAGAGAAACAACTGTTAAGGGAGAGTGTTTCCTTTTCTTGTCCAGTGGCATTTTAAAAAACCCAGCACGTAGGTGCTCAATTGCAAGAGCGGTTCGGTATCTCGGTAAGCAGATGTTGTGTCACCAACAGGCATCTCCTGCCGCAGACCTGTGGCTGTCCTCAGCCAGCTCCATTTCAAGGCTAGAGACCAAGAGAAGCCAGCAGGCAGATGGCTTATCTCTCTGTCTAATTATGTCCATTCTGACTGAAACTTGCAGTCAGAGCTGGCACCAAACTGGGGCATGCTGATTTATCATTTACTTATTTAAATTTGTTTCTATATTTTTAGTCGTATTACTTAACTCTATAACCCACAAAAATACATTTACCTATAGCACAAACTTTAAAAATAAAAGCCACATAATCTTCTAATGACAAAACATAAAATATACTCCTACAATCAATTATCATGTTAGCCCAAAGGTTGCAACTCCTCATTATAAATTCTCTTGGATGAAAGCTAGGATATAAATCTAATGAATAAATAAGAAACAATAAGAAGCTTACAGAAATTATGGTTACTAATTTAGATATTTTAAATCCATTCTAGATGCTAATAGCAAAGAAGACCTTGATTTAACAGTGTCCTCATCTGACAAGCTCTGCAAATTTAACAAGGCTAAAGCAATGGATGGAAAGATGAAGCAGGCAAATGGGTTATCCAAATACAAAATAGAGAGATTATCTACAACTCCTTCCCTCCCTTCTCCACATCTGTCTTTCACACAGAGATAACCATTTATGCACAAGCACAGAGCAACAGAGACAGAGCAATACTTCCCCTTGCCACACCACACTCACTGGGGAGGGATAGCACCACAGTGAAATAAACATGGCAGAGTCAAAACTGCCCATGTTGTTTTGCATCACAGTGATACCCAATTGGGGAGGGCAATCTAGTGGGAATGCCCCATGTAAATTAATCCAGACACAAGCTGGGGTTAGTTGTTAGTTTATTTGTTATTTCTGTAGCCACTCTAACTTTCTTGGGTGACATGCCATTAACCCTTTCAAAACAACCAAGTCACCCATTCAGTTAAATACAACTACAGTACAGAGGAAATCATTGGATTGCAGAGCTAAAGTAACCTCTAAAAGGGCAAAATCCCCATCCCGTCTGCCATAAAATCAGCAATGGAAATGTTATTATCACTAGTTAATTCAATTTATATTCAGGATATTAAAAAGACCTGAGGGAAAAAGTATTCACCTGTGGTCATTACATATACATGTACATGTACATGTACATATACATATACATATACATATACATATACATATACATATACATATACATATACAGAGAGAGAGAAGAGCCAAGCAAGGTTCTCTAGGGAGAGGGTTCCAAAATCTGGGGCTACCACCAAAAAAAGTCTTCATTTTCAGTGTTGCTCCCTGCCTTTCAGAGTTTCATATGTTTTACATCTGTGCAAGATCACACTATAGAAAATGAGCTTGACACTCTGCTTCTGGAACAGCATCTTAATTTGTGAAACATTTCAAATGTATTTCGTAATATTATTGCTTATGGCATGCTTCCAGCTGTTAAAAACTAACAATTATTTCAGTAGAGTATGTTTTTGGAATTGCTTCTCATATATGCCCCTGCTTATAGTGTTCAGGATACAAGGCAGTTTTGTGTCTTCCAGATGTTTTCCACTGCAACTCCCATAAAATCCAGCCACTACAGTGAAGGTCAGGGGATTATAGGAATTTGCAGTCCAGAATACCCTACCTTGGCTTGAAATAATTCTGACAAAAAACATGGCTTAACTGATCATTTCATGAAGCCATTATAGATATGGAAGTAAGCATAATTCAATTTCCTTCACAGTGTTGGACTGTATTTACATGAATGTTTTTCCATAAAAATATGGCAGGAAATAAATGCCCTTGTGCTGAATTTTAATTAAAGAATACCATCTGAAATGGATCTTAGTGATAATGCCAAAATAGATAAAATATAATCCCTTTTGTTAAAAATATGTACTGGGAATATGGTAATAAATTGTAACAAAAATTAATATTTCAGCTTCCCCCTTGGTTTGGCAGACGAAGAAGGAGCAGAACAGAAGGAACAGGTCCACAGGAGCAGAGAGCTGGTTTGCTGCAGATTTCTTTGTCAAGAACTGCAAATGTTTCTGGAAAATTTCTCAAAAATAGCAAAAAGAGTTGCTCTGATTAGTCTGAACCCTCAACTGGAGTCTTTACTGATCCAGGCAGATGCTAATAATAGTCCAGAGAAGCAAAGGTGCAAAAACTAGGAGAGCACTACTGAAGCAGGATAGGAAGAGTACTGACACCTCTGAACTTTGGTGTTGGAGAAGACACCTGAGAATACCACGGACAGCCAAGAAAACAAACGGATGGATTGTCTAACAAATCAACCCAGCATTCTCACTTAAGGTGCAAATGACCAAGTTCAAATTATCCTACATCAGACACATTATGCAAAGACCTAGATCTCTGGAAAAGGCTCTAGAAATAGAAATAGAAATCTTTATTGTCATTGTACTACTTGTACAACGAAATTAAATGCCACCCCAGTGCAGCTTTAAAAATATAAAAACCATAGAACACATAAAACACAACCTTCACATTCCATATTGCACAACCCCTGATGCTGCATTAATACTGCACTATACGATAGAATTCAGTATAGTTATAGCTCTAAGATAGAAGCTATTCTTCAGCCTATTTGTCCTTGTTTTCATTATCCTGTACCATCTGCCAGATGGTAATCGTTCAAAAAAAGAATGTCCCAGGTGGGATGGATCCTTAAGAACGTTTTGAGCTTTCTTAAGGCAGCGGGAACTATAAAGTTCTTCCAAAGAGGGAAGAGGGCAACCAATGATCCTCTGGGCAGTGGTGGTAACCCTCTGGAGCGCTTTCCTATCTGCCACTGTGCAGTTAGCAAACCATACACAGGTGCAGTAGGTTAAAATGCTCTCTATAGCACAGCGGTAGAAGGTCACCAGCAGTTTTTCATTCAGTTGTTGTTTCCTGAGAAGTCTCAGGTAATATAATCACTGCTGGGCCCTCTTAACCAAGGCTGCAATATGATCGCCCCAGGTCAGGTCCTCCTTTATGGTCACACCCAGAAACTTAAAACTGGCCACCCGCTCCACTCGGTCTCCATTGATAACCAGGGGCTGGACATCTAATCTATTCCTCCTATAGTCCACTATAAGCTCCTTGGTCTTATTGATATTAAGAACCAAATTATTGTCTCCGCACCACGAAAGCAGCCGGTCCACCTCATCCCGGTAGGCAGACTCATCTCCTCTGGAGATAAGCCCCACCACTGTTGTATCATCTGCAAATTTAATGATAATATTGTTGAAGTGAGTGGGGGTACAGTCATATGTATAAAGAGTGTAAAGTAAGGGACTCAACATGCAGCCCTGTGGTGAACCAGTGTTGAGAGTAAGAGCTGAGGAGATATAATTGCCTAATCTAACCCTCTGGGAGCGGCCAGACAGGAAGTCCAAAATCCAAGAACAGATTGAATATGGAAGCTCAAGATCCATAAGTTTAGACACCAGTCTATGTGGAAGGAATGTATTAAATGCAGAACTAAAGTCTACAAAAAGCATCCTCACATAGGTCCCCCGCTGTTCCAGATGCTGGGAAAGGTGGAAGGAAAGAGAAAAGGATAACCAGCAGCAAGGTGGATGGACCTAGTTACAGTGGCAATGAATGCACCATTGGAAGACCTGAAAGACCAGGTTAGGAATAGATTGTCATGGAGGAAATCTATCTATGCAGTTGCTAGGATTTAAAAATGACTTGATGGTGAATTAATCAATCGATCAACTTGCTTCTTCCTTCTCCACTGGGATCTTCCAGGAAGGAAAGATCCATGGATAGCTGGATTCCAATTCCTCCCTTTAAAGTCTGAACTACAGGTAGTCCCCAGTTTAAGTATGAGTTCCATTCCCAAGGTCTGTCCTTAAGTCGAATTTGTATATAAGCCGGAACAGTATTATTGTATAATACTGTATAAGTAGTATTGTGTAATTAACTTGAACCATTGTGTATTTAACTCGAATCATTGTGTATTTAATTTGAATTTTGCTAGAATAGGCTCTGTTCTTAACTATGGGTCGTCCATAAACTGGATGTTCTTAACCTGGGGACTACCTGTAATAATCTTCAGTGTGGAAGCTAGTAAAATTCTTCTACATCACTACAGAGTTCTTCTTCAAATTCTCTTTCTAGTGCCTTAGAAGACTGAAAGAACTGCAGGCCATTATTGCAAGTTATAAGTTTGATAACCAGACTATTCAGAAGACTATTGGGCAGTGTTGGGCTTCAGAGTTTAGTGACCATGGCCTAAATGGCAGATTTCCTGACATTTCACTGGCAGCTGGGGCTGGCATCTTCAGAGCAGGGACTGACTGGACTCCTGTCAGGTGACCTGACTTCTGATTTGTCTTTAGCCAAGCTGGTTTCCTATTGGTGCAGGTTGGTGAGGGCTGGGCTTTGATTGGTTCTGTGTTTGTGCCTGACCCTGATGGCTTGTTTTGGTGGTGTTGGTTCTTGATTGGTTCTTTGTTCATACTGGCTTCATTTTTTAATAACAAGTTTATTAAAGATTACAATTGATAAAATAAAAACTAAAACTAATACAAACTACAAAACAGTATAAAAGTAAAACAAGAAAAATAGAAAGTACAGAAAAGAAAAGAAAATGAAAAACGAGAATAGAAATAGAAATAGAAATAGAAATAGAAATAGAAATAGAAATAGAAAAGAAAGGGAAAAAAAGAGAAATATATAAAGAAGTAACTTCCCCCTTCATCAGGACAAGTATAAGCAATGTTAGTAATTTATCACCATCTCTTAAAATACAACAAATGATCTCTTCTTCCCATAGCTCATCTCTTATCTATAAACAAAATCTTAAAGCCTTATCATTCATTCCTGGTCAACAAAATTCCATTAAGGGTTACCATATCTATTTTAACCTTGATCAAATAAGCCAACTATATATTCCTTCCCTGTGCTTTTAACAATCTTGATTTTAAATCCCTTCAAATAATGTCCTGGAACTTGATTTCTCTTCATTTTTTCTTTGTCCCTTCTCCAAGAATCCTTCAAAACTTTAACAGATCTCTTTTGTAAATCTAGTATAAAAAAATATCCAAATCACTCTTCTAATTTGATATATTTATTTGATTTCTATAGCCACCCATCTCAGCAAGTGACTCTGGGCAGTGAACAATTAATCACTGCCGAGACTCAATCACATGTCCCTTCCTTGGCAGCCTTAAGCAGCCAGGAGGTGCATAGACCTAACACAGAAGTGGCCAAACTAGCAGCTACAAGAGCCCTGTCCACTTCCTCAGGTGCACGGGATCGAACTCCCCCCAGATAACCGTGTAGGACTTAGCCCCATACCCTGGGTGGCTATCTGTGAATGCAATAAGGGCAGAGAAATAATTACATTTTGCCGCCCTTACTGCCACAAGGTAGGCTCTAATAGCGGCTCTAGGTTGTGTTCGATTTTCTTCACTCCTCATTGTTCACCAGTAGTGCTCTAGGTGTCTCTTAACCCCCTTTAGTTCCCTCAGCTCTTCAGTATACCATGGAGAGTTCCAGGAACCATGGGTATGGAGAGGCCACTCAAGCACAATCCAGTCCAAAGCTGCGGCTGCTCTCCCATTCCATGCGGCCACCATGGCTTTGGTTGGATTGTATAGCAGACTTTCTGGAACAACCCCAAGCTCCCTCTGAAACCCAATCAGGTCCATCAGTCACCTGGGCAGGCCGATCTAATACGCCCAGCCTCCCTGCAGAGACGGGTAGTGCCAGAGAACAGGGAGTGATCTGACCATGACAGGGGAGAAACCAATATCTCCCCCAAGTCCAGAACACCTTGCCACTGCTCTGACAGAAAAACCAGGTCAGGTGTATGACCACTATTATGCATTGGGCTCTGGATGACTTGGGACAGACCATGGCTGTCATGGTGGCCATGAACTCCTGAGCTACTTCAGACCCTGTGTCCAGAGAAGGCAAGTTGAAGTCCCCCAAGACCATAAGTCTGGGGAACCCCATCACCAACACGGCCACGGAGACAAGAAGCTCGGGCAGGGAGGTTGCTACACAGCATGGAGACTAGTACAGCAACAACAGTCCCAACTTAATAAATAGGGTCTTGTGCCTGGCAATCTGAGGAGCAGTGCCCCTGGATGCCTCCCATGAGTCTCGGATGACCACCACCAACCCATCACCCCTATCCTGAGGTCTTGGCTGGTGCCAGACCCAGAACCCATCTGTGCAGATCTCAGAGAGAGGACCCCCCCCCCCCCCATCCCAGCCAGGTCTTAGTAATGCACACCAGTCAGCCTTTTCATTGACAATCAAGTTGTGAAGAAGGGTGGTCTTATTACAGATTGACCTGGCATTCAGTAGCAACAGCTAGCAGCCCAGGGCCTTGAAAGTCTGGGCTTGGGAGTGAGTTTGAGGGGCTGGAACATGCCACAGGAACAACATACCTGTGGCCAGGTCCATGAACAGCCCCCCCCCCCATCTCCTGTTATATCTTCCCTTACCCATCACTACTGGGATGTTACAACCTGCCTTCTTCCCTTCAGAGCCCTCCCCCCTTCCCGTCCATGAAGGTCCAAGCACAAGCCCACACCCACCTCACTCACACAATCAACAGTCAACCAAATAAGGGGCTCCCCAATACCTGAGGTACTTCTGCAGAGCATTCAGCACCTCCAGCTAATTAGGGACCCACCTCACCTCACCTCACCTCACCTCACCTCACCTCACCTCGCCCCCATCTACCAGTTATATAATGCCTTCAGCCAGTCCCCTCTCACCAGACTGCTTAGCCACCTGATTGATACTTGTATGTCCCTTTTAATTATTAAGACATCAACTGGTTTCATTTGTATATCCAGTATATCATCATTTTTCATATCATTCTTGTAACTTGTCATGTTTAAATCCACATTCAAATAAATTTCAGTCTTGCCTGGTACAGCTTGTTCCTCTTCTGTAGCATTATTTACACACCATCTACCTATGATAGCAGACATTCTTAAAATTAATTTCTGAGTCCATTGTTCACAAATATCTTTCAAAACATCCAGTGTTAAAGTATTTCATTCTGTTCTGTGTTAGTGAATCAAATTTAAGTATTCTTCTCCTTTAATGGCAATCTTTAGTTTTCTCCTTTAATGGCAAACTCTAGTTCCTTCTAGTATCCAACCTTCAAAGTCCCATCCTATCATGTTTTTTTCTAAAGAATCCAAACAATAGCAGTTTCCCACAGGAAGGATTCTTATAATTAATTTCAATATCATATTTCAAATCCATCTGGAATCTTAGTCTGTTTTTAACTTTCCAAATCAATACTCTAAACACTCCTGCTGTTTATTCCAAAAAGTAAAATTTGTCTAAGTCCTTAAAGTCATGTTTAAAACTTGTTTCGCAAAGGAGAAGGAAACTCACCCAGTGAAAGTGATAGAAACTTGCCATTCTGAAGGTTCTTAATATTTCAGAAGCAGTAAAAAAAAATAATTCCAAAAAGTGATTAAGAAATGAGACTTGGTCAAGCTTTATTTCCATAGAGGCTGCATTATGACTGTAAGCTTAGATGGAATCCCTCGACACCCAGCTGCTCGACTCATAAGTCAACTGTAAAACTTTGGTTACTGCAGTCTACTCATGAGGAGTGGCTGTCCAGAGTCCATGTGGACAATCTCACAATCTCTCCTTTCTCCAGAGAGATTTTGTCGGCCATGATCCAGCATCCAGCTGCCAATCTCTGCCATAAATGCCGTTCCAGCTCCTACAGTGACATCTAGCTCTCCATGTCCTCGCTGGAAGTCTCCTGTTCATACTGGCTTCAGAAAACTATTCTCCAAAATCTCAGAACTGGCATATTATACTTTATTCAGCACAATCATTTTTTTTTAAAACATTTACTTTTGGCCATCAAGTTTCAGATAGAGGATACACTACTTTGCAACCTACTGTATGTCTAATGTGCAGAAAAGGGAAACTTTGAAGCAAGTTTTTCCTTCCAGCACGTATTCAGACTTACAAGTTGCTTTGTATTTCAGTATGCACAGCTGTATTTTTCTTTAAGGTAATAAAAAGCATGGTCAGCTGATTCTCTTAACAAAGACACCGAAAACACAGATCTAATCCAGATGATCTTTAAATTGCAGAAGATGAATCAATTATGAATTCTTCATAGCGTTGGTAAAAATGTAATATAGGCAACAAATTGCTTTAGTGCTACAGCACACAGTTTAAGTGAGAGTTTCATAATACTCAATCTGTCAGATCTTTCTCAACCTACTATGAATGTGCCTCTGCTCCCTCTACGACTCTAAGTCTGTTTCTGATTCATCACTGTTAGCCTCCTTTGGCTATTTCATTCCTTGAAGACAAAGTATTAGTAAAGGTCAGAGCTGTTATCTAAGACATTGTCAATTCTGTTAATCCTTTTCTAAAACCAATGGTGTTTTTACACTACTAAGTAAGTATCCTCTCTGGATTAATCCCATGAGATTGGAATCATATTGAATAAATAAGGATTTATGCCAAACTCTGACAATTGATAAAGGGAAAATTAATTTAAGAACAGAATTAAGTAAAGTATCCCCTTGGTGATTTGGTCTTAAGAATATAAACACATCTGGATTTGCTGGGTAACCCAAATTTAGAATACATCTAGATATTATAAGAGTGGTATATCAAATGATATTCAACAAACAAGCAAACAAACAACAAAACCTTGGTGAAATTAGGTAAAATGGTCTTATGGCTGAGTTGCAATATAGTAAATTTGTTTACCAGAAATTATTACCTCTTCACAGCTGCCTTACTGAATGTGAAAGCCACATTGTGAGAATGATGAATCTTTATTCTTTATGGGGTGATGTGGGGCTAAGAAGAAAACCAGCTATCCAGACAGCTGGTAGGCTTCCTTTCATAGGATGTATTAACCAGAAGCCAGACAGACATCTGTCTGGGATGCTTTAATTTGGGTTTTTCTGCAGTGGGCAAAGGATTGGGTTCCTTGCCAGTTCTGTGATTGTATCTTCAAGCCCCTACAAGCCCACCAAGTATGGCAACTCAGCAACCACAAACTCTAATGTATATGGAACATGGCCATGTGAGGGAGTGAAGTTGGGAAAAGTAGCTGCAGCCAGGCAGAAATACTTCTTACCCTATTTCCCTCATACATTCACTCATTAACTCCAACTTTACTTACAAGCATCCAAGCCGGTGTTCCAGTTGCCTGTGATAACTGAGCCATACCCTGGCATTTTCAAGGATGTGCCAACATCCAGAGGCAGCCTCACCCCTCCCAGAGTCTTAGCTTACAAAAACAAATGCTAAGAGAGAGTGGGGAGGTGGGTATAGAAGGAAAGGTGATAAGCAAACAGCATACAGATAGGGAAGTGGAGGTGACATCTGAAGATTGGCAGCTATTACAAGCAGGAAGAGGACTATCATTCAACTGCCAGAACCACAAGCTATGGTGAGCAGCATATCCTGGTGGGAGTCCTGCCTGGAGCCTAGAGCTTTTCTGGGAGCTTGGTAGCAATCAGAAGAGGAACAGCCACACTGAGACAGCACTTCATCCCAACCGGTGTAAGAACTTTTGGAAGGAGGTGAAGGTTGTATGCCACTTTACAGACTAACAGAGTTTTGCTTGAACTAAGTATTAAAAGACTGAGTATTAAAGACATATTTACAAGGCAACATCACCTTGAAAGTCCTAGAAGGGTGGAGAGCAATAGTTTGTTGTTGGGGAAGGTGCGTGCTGCAATAAAGCATTTTGTAGAGATTGGCTACGCTGTGCTGTGTCCAGTCCTTGGAAAGCAAAGAACCCTCACAGGCCACCACTACCACCACCGATAAATAAATAGCTATCTCTCTCAAGTTTTACTGGAGAGGAACCCACAGCAGCCATAGGAGGAAGTCTGCCATGTTTGTCTCCTGCCTTGCTCAATTCTTTCTTTCTGAGTGATTGTTCTGAGACCTCTAATGGAATAGAGTTTTACAGTACCTATGTCCTTCTAGTGTGAACTGAGAATAGGCCCCAGGAAATATGGGGCAACTAATATTTTGCCTCATCTATATGTCTATAGCCTACATAAGAATATCTGAAAAATCACAGGGTGGGATCTTTAGAATTAAAAGTAAGAATTGGCATAATCAGAAGATGGAGTGAGCAAAGAAACAACAAGCTGGATATTAGGATAGATTATAATGTTCTCTTCTTTTTAAGAAGTATAATAAATGTATCTCCAGCTTTCAGCTGGGACCAACAATTATTTGGTTGCATCTATTGAGAGGATATCTCACAACAGATGGTCACACATGGATGATCAGAAAAGTTAAGCAGGGTCTAAGCTGATTAGAACTTGAATCAGATACTCCTGGTAAGTCCCAGGGCTACAGGTTAGACTTGGAAGTAAAAAAAAGTTTCAGAAGGTAATAGAAAACCACATCTATATTGTTGTCAATGTCCTCAGGAGTCAACTGAACCTGAGGAAATCTTGAGTTTTTCTGTACAGAAGGTAAGGGATGTGGAAGAATGGGAGAGATGAAACAGTATTGCAGGAATGGAAAAAGACTGGACAAGGGCAATTGAAACCAAGTAGAAAAATATGCAGGCAACAGAATCTCAGTCTAAAGGATGCCAGTTTAAATTAAGGAAAAAGGCCAAAGTGTAAGCAACACTTTCTCAAGGCAATGTGGATAACACTTTGGAGAGGTTAGGGGCAAGAGAAAAAAATGAATTAGAAAGGGCAAGGAAACTAGAATGCAAATATCAATCCTATGGTAAAAGAAGTAGGAAGGCATAGTAATCCAGGAGTTTCATGTTATATTTTATAAAGTACCAAGAAGCTAAAATAACACCCAGATACCTGTGAGTTATTCAATATGCTGTGCTTACATAAACCCGGGCTAAGTTCAATGTGTGAACCCTGTAGTGACTAGTCTTTTAGGAGCTCATCCTCTTAGGCAAAATAGAGATTTTTGAGTCAAAAAAATCAGAACACTTCCTCACCAGCACTCAACACTCAGATAAGCAAGGATTAACACCAGGATTAACACCAGCCAAACAATCAAGCAGTAAACAACAGCCTAATTTAGGGACTACCAGGGAGAAAACAACACCCCCTCCAACACTGACAGGGCAGGCTACTGTATATAAACAGAGAGCCAACCGAACTCCCTTCTAGCACTGAAGACGTTACCTAAATGGGTAACAAAACGTCTGCAAGGAAACAACCAGGCTCAGAGAACCCCAAGGACTCCACAGTTCAACCCTCAGCTACAGATATTCTCTTCTATTGATTAGCTTTATCCATAGAACAAACAGATTTTTTTTGGAGCAATAGAACCCTTGGAAAATGACATTTTGGCAACCATCTAGTCCCAGTTTAGGAAATGGAGATAGAGGAAACATGAGCAAGGTGATTTATTTTTAGTTCTGTTTTCTAAACACTCATTTAAATTCTGCTTTAGGCTATGCTCCAGAAAGGATGTATTTTCTACTTTTAAAATAATTCAGGTTAAATACAGAGCAGACAGAAAAGAGATAACCAGACTCAGTTTTAGCAGCACTATGGATTATGCACTAGAAGACACTGGTAGGTTAATCTGAGTTCCACTTCCTCTGTATTACATGTTCAATTTAAAAAGCAAAGATGTAGTCATAATTTGTATTGTATTTCATTTTGTATAGTACGTTAAGCAACGTTATCGTAAAATACATTATACATTTAGCACCCACAGCTCTAGATTACCCATTTTATAATGAGTGTAGCAAGATATAATGACTAAGAAAAGTAAAGTTAAAAGGATGTTAACAATGCTAGATATCTTTAACTAGCACTTTCCTATGAATAAAGCATCTCTGTGCAATTACAAATTAGAGTATTATTTTTGTGATTACATTGGCTGTGCCAATTGAACTAAAGTAACTATGAAACAGTGCTCAGAGATTCCAATGCATTCAGAAATAAAGGAAAGGAATATATTAGGTTAAGCTAGCTATTTATTTAACATTCAGTCCCCAGAGGTAATTACCAACAATGTCTGTAGAGAAAAATATATCCTCGAGCTATATATCCATTCATAATATTAGTTATAGCCTACACATCACAGAAGGATTTCTCTCAATTGCCACTTCATAAATTTTCCAGAGCAATATCACAATATGTATAATTTCAGCAGTTCAGAAAGATTCACCACTGATTTGTCACAACTCAGAAAATCACTAACAAGCTAGCAATTTGTGCACAATATTCCTGAGACTATGAGAAGTTATTGGAAGGGGAGAAAATTTAGGGAACAATCTGGTGGGACTTGTCACAGATATCTCATGGTTTTTTTTTTTGAAGGTATTGTATGTACAAGTAAAGAAAGTAGCCCAAATTTTAGCATTTCTATACATTAGCCTCTTTTCAAGGGAAAGAATAGATTTCATGACTTCATGACTACAATGCCCTGTTCTTTGCCATTCAGATATATTTATAACATATGTTTGTGTGCTTTCTTCTCTCCAAAACATGAACCCTTTCTTGTTTCATGCAAAACTATGAATCCAGCAGATAAACCTAAAATACTGAGCACTAATTGCCCTTTATCTAATTCTACACAGAGGGGTGGCTTTCTCCTCGCTTCTGTTGCAGAAGTTCCATTATGGAAAAAGTAACATGTATAGAAGTTCTTAACCCCTTGTCAATTTTATCTCTATGGTGATAAAGATTCTTTGGATTTGCAAGAGAAAATAATGGACTGTAACTAACTGTGTCCATGGTATATAGTCCTCCTCCCCTTGCATTCTCTCCCAGTGCTCCCCCCCCCCTCCATTACTCCAGAAGTTTAGGAGGTCTTCAGGAGCAGATCTGTGGGGGTGATTGAAAAGAGAAGAAAAAAAATGGAAATCCAACTGCACGAGTGGATTATGGTGGACATAGCTCTTGGTATGATATGTTTACTGTACCTTAGACTACTCATTATCTAATCCCCTTTACCAGCCCTCCTCACAGATGTGCACAAAGGGCAGACAAAGGCCCTTTCATTATGCAAATGAAATGGACAAGGCTTCCAAATGCTTCCCAATTCCATTTCCACCGTGCAAATTAGCTGCACAGGTGAAAGGAAAACCTAATAGCTTCACTATTGCACTTTGCAGCTTTTGAATTTGAATTGGGCAGAAGAAATGCTTGGATTATTCTTTGTGCCAGCAGTACAATATATCCACAGAGACAACTGAGCCCAGCGAATTACCACATCAGCCCCAGATTTTACAAACTTGTTCCCCTAACATTCATTATAAAGCCAAGTGAACCATGGCAAAACATTTATTATTCAGATTCCTTCTCCACCAAGGATCTCTACAGTGGCACAAACATTTGAAGAACCTGACAGAGCTAGAAGTGAAACTATAAAAGAGAAAACATCTGAAAATGCAGTCTTGACTTCTGCTCCTCTGCCCTTCTTTTAGACCTCAAAGTAATACTAACAGAAAAGCTTTTATCCAGAAACTTTGAACTTTTGAAAGAGTTACAAGACAAAAGGTGCTTTGCAGAATGTTATTAGTCATCTCAGAGCTGAACTTCTGAAGGAACATGGTAGGCAGACAGTAGCAAAATAAAATTAAATAGCCCTCAGCACTTCCCCCACCAAAAAAACCCCCAAGAACCCACCACATGCAATAGGCATATTCCATGACATTATCAGATTCATTGACCTGACCGAGACAAGTTCTTATTTTTACAGGGTCTATTTTTTGCCCTTTTGCTAGCAAAACCTGGAAAAGAGAGTAATATTTATTGTCACATCATCTTCAGATTACAGTAGTCTTCCAAAAGAAGTTCATCTGGTTCCAGTTTGTCCACTTTTTTGATAATACTATTAATTTCATTTGTAACCAATTTTTCTGTCAGAGTTACCAAGAATGTTTGGTATTAAGGGCCATTTTAAGGCAATTTTTCTGATTATATGTTTTACATATGTCGCTGACATGGTTGCTACAAATTATGGCAATATGGTTTATGTGGAGTCCTTGGTGCTGTCTGAGCTTGGTTGTTTGCTTGCAGATGTTTCATTACCCAACTAGGTAACATCTTCAGTGATGCTGATGTTCTGATGATGTTGGCACTGATGGTAGCATGGTAGATGGTAGCACTGATGATGTTACCTAGTCGGGTAATGAAACATCTGCAAGCAAATGACCAAGCTCAGACAGCACCAAGGACTCCACATTCAAACCTGAACTACATATATTCTCTTCTATTGGAATATGGTTTTTTTCCCCCTAAGGATGGCATATCTTTTTACTAGAATTTATGCTATATACAGTATGTGTGTTGCCTTACTTTTTATTCTACTGTAGAAAGGTCAGACATTAATAAATTAACATTACAATATAAAATCCCACACTAAAGAAACAATGAAACAAGTCAAAATGTAGCATATTAACATTTATATGTGAACCATGATAAAGCCGTGACTAATACACTGCTCTCAAACAATCTAAGTCCTTCATCTGCCTCATTTCAGGAATGCTTACAGTAAAACAACCCTGAAGGCTAGTAAGTAAGTGAAGCTGAGAATTTAACCACCTTGAGCAATTTGGATGACCAACAGAATAAGGCATGCTTAAGAAGCAGAGAAATAGCTAATGCAGCTTAAGTTTAGGAGGACTAGGAGGGCTGAAGGACAATAGTAGATGGCAAAAGCTAAATTACTTCAGAGTGCAAAAAAATTAATAGGTTCCACCTTTTGTTAGGGACTGTCTTTGACTTCTAATACTCTCTCGTTCCAGACTAACAAAACCACACTAAGATCCATCAGAGATCAGCCATGCCAGCTAGGAATTCTGAGTGTTGTAGTTTCAATGTATCAGGAAATCAGCCAGGCATGGCTGCATTAGATAAATGATTGGAGTTTCATGCTCTATGTCAGAAATACAGGACCTAATGTTACATGCAGTCCACCAAAGACTTGATGTGGCTCCTAGCAACTTTTAAAAGTTGTTAACAAATTGTAATTTTCTAAGATGACAGAACAGAAAAATATTAAATACATGACTGGGGAATTTAATCTTAATTGAATGTATTTTTTATATCCTGGCTCCTCCTACTTGTTTTTAGGATGCAGTTCCTGGTATCCCAGTGAAAGTTTAAGTGGCCCCAAAAGTTGAGCATCTCCACTCTATAGAGAGGCACATTTGGATATAGGGTCTACATATTTCTAGCAAAGAGGTAGGTCCAGATGATGGCTAGAACATGTGCAGATGTTCACTTACAGAGTCTTGGTCAATAGAGTTGTCAGGGAAAATAAAATTTGATCAGTGGCAAAGAAGCTACTGTAAAGTTAGAAATACTGTTGCCAAGATAATCATACAACATGAGTATCTCCATGCAGTTATTAGAAATTTAACTCAACTCAAAGGAAACTAAACTTTTATCATAAAAAGCAAATCCTAGATCAAAAAGCTGGAAAAGAAACAAAAAGTCTTCTTTTTAATACGGCCTTCACAGTGATTAGACATGGTATAATTACATATACAATTAATGTTTGCTACAGAGGTCAAGAACTGTTATAGCTAAATTAATCAATTACTTGGTATTAGCAGATGTTTCTCCTCCTGGCTCTGGTTCAAATACATTTGATTTTGAAAAGATGATGATGCAGTTGAGAGCAAATTATATGGCTGGCATTAAAAACAGGACAGGCAAAAAACCAGCTGCATTATTTCTATTTTTTGGATGCTAAAGTGAAGACTTTTAGGGAGTATTTTGTGGATCTATTTTATTTATTGTCTAAGATATTTCTAATCATCTTAAGATCCCCTACTTGCATTCTCTACTGAAATAACAAGTAAACTGATTTGAAAAGTGACATTGTTCTAGGGACTTTCAAATTACTTTCAAGTTTTTTTAGGTGATTCAAAGATTCAGTGATCTTTCTGGCTTTGCAGAGTGTCAAACTTGTTGCAGTTTTCCTTCCATATACAGACAAAGCTAAATTGAGTATGTGTGATCAGGTTTCTGACCTGAACAGCAGCAGTAAACACTGTGGTGCTGGTTGTGCCTTTTATTTTTTTCCTCTTTATAATGTGTTTAGGTGTGTTCTTCATTATATGAGCATATCTAATTGCTGTAATACTTTTGTGTATTTCTATACAATGTTTAGTACAGTGCATTCTATATTATACATGAAAGAGAAATAACACACACGTCATTTTTTTTTATTGTTGCACAAGCAGCATCTAACATATCATTCCCAGAAGAGGCTAACCTTACCAATGAGCTATGCCAATAGCCCTGCCCTCCTAGAAAAGTAAATGGCCAGAAGGTGGTGAATAAAATTTGATCAATGACAAAGAAGCTACTGTAAAGTTAGAAACACTGTTGCCAAGATAATAACACAACATGAATTTCAATCTGTAATAGAAAAGTAACATTTGAAATGGTTTTTGAAAATATTGAAGCTGGAGTAGGACAAGCACCATGTTAGTTCTACATAACCTCTCTACAGGCTTTTTGATGGACAGTTTGGAGGCTGCCATGCTGACCTTTCCTCATTGCACTGTCACTGCCTTAAAAAAGTTGCAGGAAGAATATTTTAAAAAATGTATTGTGCTAAAACCCTTGAAATGTTCATATAGGAACTCGGTGAGGTTGATAACCTCTAAAGAATTTACAGTCCCTGTTATTTTCATCCCATTCTGCAAAAAAGGGAAGCAACTAGAGATTTTTTTAATGCTTCTGCATTATAGTTTATACTCCAAACTTTGAATCTTGACTGGCATTTAATCTTGTTGCTTCAAATCTCAAATTAAAATTATGTTACCGTCAAATTTCATATTGGATCTCAGCTGGATTCACAGAGGCCTGGTACAATCCACTGCCAAACAACAGAAATTTATTTCTGAGGTTCTTCCTTCTTTCCTCTCTTCTCTCCTGCAGACTCCTGAACTTTTCCAAACTTATTCCAGAACAGGGTTTTTCAAAGTGTGTCCCACTGAACCCTATGGTTCTGTAAGGACTTGATGGAGTTCCATAAAAGCCAAAAGGCAAAAAAAAGGGGGAAAAAAGGATGTTCAAATACAGCCAATTTTCTATCACTAGAGCTTTGCCTTTTGATCAGGTGTTCCTAGAAATTTTATTTTTAACTAACAGGCTCTGCAGTTTGAAAAAGCTGTATGCCACCTGACTCCCAATGACTCTGGGCCTCTCACAGCTATTTCTAAGACCCTCTGCATCCCTGAGCCCTCAGGTCTCTCAAGACCTGGTATTGGTGACAGTGTCTTTGATGACATTTGCAGCTGGAGGAGAAGAGATTTCTTCTGGATTTGTCTTTTCCTCCTTGATTTGATCTTTCTAGCACTTAGAACAGCAGTGCCCCAATATCAGATGAATGGGGAAAGGTTATGTTTCCAACCCTATGGGACTGTTGCAGCTGCAGTCAAAGTACCAAATAGGGAGGGAGTGGGCAAAGGAGAACACTTTCCCCTCTGCTTTCACTGCAGACATTTAAATGGTAGTGTCTCGTCCCTGGGTCAGATTACAAACTTAACTCCAAAGTAGAGCTACCAAGGAATTATGCTGCTTTTGAATGCTTCTATACTTCCCAGATGTACCCTGTTTTTGTTCTATACCTAGAATGCCAGAGAATTTGATTTGGTTATATGTTTAAGTAAACTGACCTCATTCATACCTTCCAGTATAGTATGCAGATCAGAATAGAATTACCTTTTGATGTAAACTTCTTTAAATTTTATAATGCAGTTCTTGGCTGAAAATATTGGTACTTACATGACTGTTTTAGAGAAAGCATTTTACAGAAATGCATACAGGATATATACATTAAGAGAAAATTGAGTACAAAAATGTATATACCAAGAGAAAAGGCATGCAATGGATGCATTTTTTTTTTTTTTGGTTCTTTGTAAAATGATGCAATTTGTTGATAGAATAAAGGTAACTAGATATAAGAAGGTAGCTGTCTGCATGAAGACTGAGCCATCTTTACAAGACTTACTTCCTAACAATGAAGTAGTTGCATTTACTAATTAATATTTCTTTTTAAATGGCACTTTTGCATGTTGTCAAGAAGTAGTTCAAATAAAGGAAAGCAGTTTGTTAAATGTTCAGTACAATAATAGGATTAAAATGCCACAAGTTGGGCTTTTGAAAAACACTGACATGTTACAACATTATAAGTACTTTAAATGCTTAAGATGGATTTTTATCCTAATTTCTTTCTTTCTTTCTTTTTAACTGAAGCTACAAAAGGAAAGTAAGTAGCTTTAAAAATCATTTATTTTTTTAGGTGCTTACAAAACCCAGGCAGCATTAACAGCTGCCACCAACCCCCACCCCCCTGTAATGCGGCATACATACTATAAAGCTCACATTTGCTGAAAAGTCATGAAGTAAAGAGGCTCAGCTTAAGACGAATAAAGAAAATACAAATGGAACTGTGTCTGTATTACGGGTTAATGCAATAACTCAGTATTGACTTTCCTGGGTAAACTAAACTGCACCACATATACAATATGCTTTTATTTATCATCCAACCCTTTACAAGGAAACCCTTTGAATGTCATGTTGTTTTATCTCTATTTCACAGACAAATTTCATAATTCTGCACAAAAGTCTCAGAAACCAAACAGAGGGTCCAGTGAGATACGGTGGTTAAAATTCTGAAGCAGGAAATGGAAATCCAGATTCAAGTCCATCATCTGCCATGGAAGCTCATGGGATGAAAGACTTTGGGCCAATCCCTCCCTCCCTCTCTCTCAGTTCAATCTACTTCATAGGATTGTTGCGGGCATATATTTGGAGGTGGAAGTGCTATGTAAGCTGGTTTGAATCCCCAGAGAAAGCAGACAATATAAACCTAATAGATAAATAAATAAATACGCTTGCATGGCCAGACATACATGCATGTAAAATTAAGTGTGCCAGAGAACTGCCTCACTAAGCTAGTTCTACAAAGCAAGATGTACACGCATGGGGGCAATAACTGAGTATATAAACATTTATTCATTTACCTCTTGTACTTTCAACAGAAAGGTCATCCTATTTCACTAAAACAGCTTAGTTTTCCACTTTAATTAAAGCCCAGTATTAAATCAAGAAACTGGCTAGCCTGATATTGTTAAAAGAAGCACAGCCATGTGAGAGATATTTTAACAATAGCATGCAAGGGAAAGCTACTCTCATCATAAGATTACTTTTATATAAAGATCATTATTTAAAACAGAAGTTTTAAAAGTCCAGCTATTCCTTCGAGGTTCCAGAAACTCTAGATAGATTACAGTTCCATTCTTAATGACTGCTTCACCTTCATTAGTTGTATGGAAGAAGGGTAAGTAAAGGACTACAAACATGTATTCATGGCTCTCATTAGCAAAAATGGCACTGTGCAAATCAATTTTCATGGATCCTGCTAGGATAGGCTTTCTAATTAGTGTATCATTAGACGACTAACTTTTTACTATTTCTCAAACATCAAATACCCTTCCCTACAACATACCACCCAAGCTTATAAGGAGAAT
Organism: Liasis olivaceus; assembly: GCA_030867105.1. Lineage (NCBI taxonomy): Eukaryota > Metazoa > Chordata > Lepidosauria > Squamata > Pythonidae > Liasis > Liasis olivaceus. Next base: position 71,753,501 of record CM061349.1, read on the forward strand.
GCTAATGAAAGCACATGGTCAATAACATTAATAGAGAACACTCAGGAGCTTATATTTTTGAGCTTTCAGTTGTTCCCACTGGTATTTTATGGCTTGTCATTGTTTGGTTTGGTTGTCATTGATCAGTGGAAACTGCTATTGTTATTAGAGCCAACATGAAATTAAGTTAGCTTCAGTATCAGGAAAAGGAACCTTCTGTTTAGAAATGCCAATTTTCTGTTTACAGAGTTGAATAGAATTTTCCTATAGGTAGAAATAGGAAGCAATAAACTGCCCCAGTGTGCCCAAAAATGACACTGAGCATGTTCAGAATGCCTTGCTCGATTAGTCCCAGAAATGTGCTGTTCGCAGCATTGCTTTCCAGAAGATGAGCACCAACAGATATGGTATGTGTGCATTACATTCTGCTAATGCTCAGAATCAATATTGGTCAATGTGTCTCAAACTGCAAGTCAGTGCCATATTCTGAGATAATGATCTTTCAGCAGAGATTACGGTACTTGGAATGGTTTCCCCTCTAGTCCAGTAAGTTGGAAGCAATCAACATTTGAGCTGGAGAGACATATAGGAGTATGCAATGCTTAGAAACCTATCCCATGCTTTTTAGGCAATTCTAGAATAGCAGATTCTGGAGCAGTTTCAGTTTGTAATATCACATAATGTAAAAGGTGGAAAAGATCTTGAAGATCACCTAGTTCCAATAGAGGCAAATATGTGTAGCTCAGGGTTGAACTGTGGAGTCCTTGGGGTTCTCTGAGTTTGGTTCTTTTCTTGCAAATGTTTCATTACCCAGCTAGGTAACATCTTCAGTGCTAAAATGGGATGGGGTTTGCTCTCTATTTATATACTGTGGCATGCTTTGTCAGTGCTGGTGGGGGTGGGGGTTTTGTTTTGCTCCTCTGGTAGTTTCTTGATTAGCATATGTCTACTGCTTGATTGTGTGCCTGGTGGTAACCTTTCCTTATCTGGGTGATGATTGCTGGTGAGGCGATCTTCTGGTCTTTTGTCTCTTTTGAATAGTACATAAATGCTGTTTATCTCTATGTGTCTGTTAATTGCTGCCTTGTCTGAATACCAAGCTTCCAAGAATTCTCTTGCATTTTTGGATTTAGCTTGGTCTAAAATGCTGACAGTTTCCCAGTTAAAACTATGGTTCAGTCTGTCCATGTGTTGTGAGATTAAGGAGTTTTCATCATGTCTTCTGACTGCTAGTTGGTGTTTGTGGATGCGCTCTGCCAGTCTTCTGCCTGTCTGTCCTACATAGTGGTTGTTACAGTCCTTACACTGTATGTTATAGATGACTTCTGTTTTTTCTTCTTGTCCTACTGGGTCTTTTGGTTTATTTAAGATATTTTGGAGTGATTTTGTTGGTTTGTGTGCTACAGAGATGCCATGTGGTTGTAATAGTCTGTTGGTGGTTTCTGAGACGTTTCTGATATAGCAGTGTGATCCTTTTCATAGCTTGTGTTGGTTGTGTCGTAGTAGGTTGAGTGGCCAAGCACTTTTTGATAAAGTTGCATGGATATCCATTTTGTTGGAAGATGTTGTATAGGTGGTCTTTTTCCTTCTTCTGCTGTTCTGAGTTGCTGCAATGTGTTTGTGCTCGCTTGAATAATGTTCTTACACAGCTCCTCTTGTGGGAGGCTGGGTTGTTACTTTGGTAATGGAGTACTTGATTAGTGTGGGTCGTCTTCCGATAAACTTGGGTTTCTAATTTACTGTTGTTTCCTCTGCTGATGAGGATACCCAGGAAGTTTCATGTGTCTTTTCTAGTTGTTCCTTTTTTATTATAACAAAGGTGTCATCTGCATACCGGATCCATACTTTAGGTTGTATGTGAGGAAGTGCTATAGCTTCTAGGTGTTGCATTACAATCTCTGCTATGAGTCCTGACAGTGATGATCCCATGGGTGTGCCTCTGATTTGTTGGTATCATTGTCCATCAAACTGAAAATAGGTGGCGAGGCAGAGGTTGATGAGGTCCATGATTCTGGGTATTTCGATCTGGGGGTATTTGGTTAAGTCAGTTGTGATGTGTAGTACTGCTGATATGGATTCTTTCACTAGTTCTGGGTTTATGGACGTAAAGGGTGCTGTGACATCAAATGAGGCCATAATTTCATCTTCATCTATGTGTACGTCTTTGATTTTCTGGAGGCACTGTAGTGAGGATTTGATAGAATATTCACTGTTCTCTATGAGGTGTCCAAGCTTTTTTGTCAGTTCTTTCCCTATGTTGTATGTTGGAGTCCCTGGTAAAGATACAATTGATTGAAGCGGTATGTCAGGCTCGTGTATTTTTGGTTGTCCATAGAAGCGTGGGAGGATGGGTCCACTGCTTTTCAGAGGAGCAAAACAAAAACCCCACCCCCGCCAGCACTGGCAAAGCATGCCACAGTGTATAAATAGAGAGCAAACTCCATCCCATTTTAGCACTGAAGATGTTACCTAGCCAGGTAATGAAATGTTTGCAAGAAAAGAACCATGCTCAGAGAACCCCAAGGACTCCACAGATCACCTAATTTAGCTCCCTTCCCAGTTCATATAGAGTGCATTGCAATAGTGAGGTGGCCAGGGCATAAGTAACTGTCTGAAGGGCTTCCATGCTTTGACCTTTAGGAAATTTTTCCTAACGTCCAAATGAAATCTACTTCTTTGTAATTTAATCCATCATGTAGTGTTCTCTGATTTGGAAAAACTATAAACAATTTTGTCCTGACTTCTACATGACAGTCCTTCAGATACTTGAAGGTAGCTATCATGTCTCCCTGAAAGTTTTTCTTCTCCAAATTAAACAAACTCAACACTTCCAACTGTTCTGTAGATTTTTTTTCCCCTTACAGGCCCTTTATCATCTTGGCTGCTGTCTTCTTGAAACACTCCAGTTTATCAATGTCCTTCCTAAAACAAGGTTTCTAGAATGGAACACAACTGCATCTGACTAAGACAGAAAAGAAAAATGTCTTCTCTTAACCTTGACACCGTAATTGCAGTTTTTAAAGATTTTTCCCTTTTTCTCTTTGTCTATCAACTGGTTCTCATCAGACAAATGTGAAACTATTCTGATTAGTAAATCAATATTATTAATAATGTATTTTTAATAAAATCATATTTTGTCTAGAATAATTAGCTATCTAGCTCAGCAGAAATAGGTAACTGGCACCTTCCACATTCTTTGGACTCTAGCTCCCATTAGCTCCAAAGAGCACAGTGCCTGGTCAGAGGTGACAGGTACTGAGAACAAAAGTTTTCAAGCACACCACATTTTCTACCTGTTACAGAAAGCGTATACTCCTATATCATAGCTAAACCTAGGAATTCTAATCCTCTATATTGCCAAATCATAGTTTACAGTAATCTACATAAGGATTTAACACAATCAGTTGTGAATTTGAACTGCGACATACAGATAAAGGAATAAAAGTCATTGCATTTTAAATATATGGTAAAATAATACAGTTATCTGGCAGAACTGTTTGAGTTTGTATGGATTTTACTTTATGGAAAACTCCTGTTTAGGAACTCATATCCCATTGCTCCTTTCAATTTTTCCTTTCCCTTCCTTTCCTTTCCTTTCCTTTCCTTTCCTTTCCTTTCCTTTCCTTTCCTTTCCTTTCCTTTCCTTTCCTTTCCTTTCCTTTCCTTTCTATTTGAGCTAAGCAGGGCTTCAGGTTCAATCCCCAAAAAAGTGTTTCAGAGCATGTAGAAGTATGAACACAGCAGTTGTCTGACACCTTAGAGCAAGTTTTCTTTTGCCAAGATTGCACAGCTGAACAAGGTGCAGTTGCTTTAAGGCATTGCAGCCAGGTGCTATATTTGCCCTTACATGCACTTTGGAACACTGTTTGGAGACTGAATCCAAAGCACTGCACAGAGCTCCTTTCTAGTTTATTTCCTTTTCCTCCACTCTTTTATTTGCCTCAACATTTACATGGAACACCATCTTTGCAGTAAAACATTCATCTGTTCCTGCTGCTTATCCCAGCCTCCCAGTTGAAGTCACAGTCCTCTGGGACGACATAATAATTTGCACTGCAGCCAATTGGGCTGTCATAAGTAGAGGATTATGGCTTTCGGTGGGAATAAACAGGAGGAACAGATGAATGTTTAGGAAACAAAGATCCTGTTTTGAAGAAGAAGAGAAGTGTTGAAGAGAAAACAAAAGTCTAAGCAAGCAAGTAGAATGGGTGCTAAGCAGAAATTCTTCAATGATTCCCAGAAGGCATTCAGCTGCTCTTTCAAATTAAATTCCTGCAACACTGGGAAATGTTACATTCATGAGACTTCAGTATTTTTGCCTTTCTGAGCAAATAATCAGCCCTGAGCTGCATAATAGGAGTTACTGACAGCCTAATGTCAGTCTTAGAGATTTGATTATATACAGATAAACCAATGGCAGTGATATCAAGCAAGAGCACAATTCTTCAAAGAAAGTGGAAACAAGAATCTTCTTTAGCAGGAAGAAAAATATCAAATGAAAGGAATCTTTCTGGCCATGATGCATCAGCAGTAGAAACTCAAAACATACTGTGACTTGGACATATCTGACTCATTCAATTAAAATGTGCATGTCCAAACGGTATACTGTTTTCAATTCTATAATCAGTGATAATAGCAAATGAAGCAAGTAGACAGTCAACAAATGTACTGAATTCATTTAAAGCATATCATTGTTAAGTGGGTGTGATAGAATGGTTTGATGAAGGCCGCGCTCGGGGAGATAAGCATTTCCTTAGCCCTTAGCAAGAGTGTGGGAAGGTTAAGAAGATGAGACTGGCACCACCCTAAGGAATTCATGGTGTTTTGGCTTGCTGGCTTGGGAAGTTTAGATTCAGCGTGGAGAGATTCTGTCTTTGAGGTGGAAGCTAATAAATGCAACAGAACTGTATCTGTACTGTCTCGTGGAGTTCTTTGGGCTGAACCTGACAGTGGGTACTTAAAAAAAAAATTGGGATGGAGTCTACTCAGTTGTCCTCTATTGGCAGAAGACTTTGGTTAACAGAATGGAGTATACCCTATTCGCATCAACTCCCCTGCTCCCTATAGTTTTCTAAGCTTGCTACACCTGCTCTCTGAACTTTCAGGAGCAGATCTGATGGATGCATTGAGAGAAGAGGCTGCAAGAGAGGGCAATATCTCCCTGAAACATTAATGTAATATTTAAACTGCATCAAACCAGAAAGTAAGACTACTACAGAATAAATGCAACATGTAGCTTTGGATCATCATTCACCAGTCATAATTTTTGAAAATGTGATGAATACATCTAATGAACCTTGTTGAAAAATCATCATACTTTTATCTTGTTGAAGAATATGTTTTCTGATCTTAGTCTCTCTGTGTGTGTTTGTATGTGAATAGAGCTCAGAGAACCCCAAGGACTCCACAGTGAATACTTTCCCACTGATCTCTAGGTACAGGGCCTCAGGCCTGGTTATTGGTAAAAGTGATGTATTGGATCAGATTTTGTAATGCAAGCAATTAACTAGGAATGAGATTTGTTTTAAAAACTGTCTAGATTAATACAGCTATTCTGGAAACACTTTCTATCACAGGGTTGCGCAGCCTAGGCTGAACTTCCACTATTACAAAAAACAAGGTAAGCCAAGAGGAATATACAGAGGGGTTTCCAATATGAACAGTTTCAAGCTCACATGCTCTATTTCAGGCTCAAGTTCATGGTTCTGAGTTGAAACGGGTTGCTTCAACCTTTTGAGATTGAAACAATAATTCTGGGATGGTTGGAACATTTTTCAGCTCAACACAAGTCTTTTGGACTCAAAATGGAATACTTCAAGTTTGAAGCACTTTGAATTTGAAACATTTTGCACAACCCTACCAACAAATCAACTTACCCCCTTTGTCCTTCTTCTCTTCTAGACCTCATTTTTGCTAGCAGGAGCATAGCTTTATTTTGCCTGGCAGTATTTTCCCGGAAAACCCTCCTTGATCTTTTATAACTTTTGTAACTCCAATGAACTCCTTCACTGATCCAGCCAATTTTTAAACATTGACCCAGCCAATTTTTTAACATTGGGCACAGACAGGTATGAAATCAAGACCTCAGTCCAAGGTTTAAGCCATCAAAAAGATTCTCACTTATTGAAATATATTTTAATGGTATTTTTTTCAATATGTTTAACATTTAACAACTGTAACTGTGTTTTTATCAAGTATCAATTACTTGAATACTTATTTTACTGGGAAGAGATATACATGTTTTTAAACAATAAGCTACAGGAGTATTCATCTAAACTAAAGTAGCCTGGCCATAGGCTTCATGTAACTTGTGGCCTCAGAGGTCCTCTTTCTACACCAGGGTTCCTCAACCTCAGCACCTTTAAGATGGGTGGATTTCAACTCCCACAATTCCCCAGCCAGCATGGGGACGTCCACCCATCTTAAAGTTGCTGAGGTTGAGGAACCCTGTTCTAGACTACACCACCAAGTTCAGAGGCAGTGAGTTTGCTTGCTTAAATATAAGGACCAAAATAGATGCATTTAGTTTCCTCTAGCCTTGCATAATGCATTATGTGCCATCAAGTCTGTGCTGATTCTTAGCGATTGCATAGATGAACGTTCTCCAGGAGCCTCACACCTCTTTTGATTTTAGGTTAAAAATGTTGGCCTTGCTCATTCCAGTGATAACATCTCATTGTTGCCCTACTCGCTGCAGCTTTCAGAGTTCTAAAAAACAAAACAAAAATATGGTTCCCAGCTCTGTTTTCAACCTTTTCTGCATTGTTTCTATTTCTTTAAGGCCAATCTGACCTTTGAGGTAAGGCGACTTCTAGCTTTGTTGTTTTCAACCCAGCTGCTGCCCTTTTCCTAAAAACTGTTACAATGCATTTCATCTTGGTGCCTACCTGTTGCTGAAGCTGGAACAAAGATCTGGAAGGTAGAGTAATACAGCCTTCTATGCAATGATTCACATAGTGAGGGAGGGAGGGAGGTTGGTGACCTACAGGGCTCATATAGGCCTGGATTGGTCCCTTCCCTCTGATTATACAGTTCTGCTCCTTCATGGCCATTTCTACTTTGACTGCCAGAAAGAACAGTGTATGTTCCAATCCAATTTTTTTTCCTGCAATCAAAGTTTTTTTCATCTCTTTGTTAGAAACAGATGACCCCTGTCTCCCTAGAATTTTCTTCCTCTCCAGCAAGCATGGAGCCTAGAGAGGGGAAAAAACAGCAAGGTTCCCTGCTTTAGGATGGTAGAAAACCATGCTAATAACTTGTCATGCAGGTAAAAAAGGAGTAGGGCTTCAAACACTTGGTTCTAGCTGCTATCTTCACTTTTTCATCTCACCCCCACCTCATCTGAAGGGCAGGCCTAGTGCAGTCATCCTCTTTTTTCTTCTTCCTTGCTCCCTCTCCTCCTCTTTCTGATAGCACAACCTTATTTTGAAATTATCTGTATGAACTGGAGAACAAAATATAAGTCAGAGATCGACTGATTTTTGGTGTTGAGTTTCTTAGAGTGCAGATTTTAGAAAATAGATCAGAACTGAGAAGCCAATAGTTAGTACTATTACTGTTCTGCTGCTGTCTAACTTCCTTTAGCAATTTCTAATCCTTATTCATGCATAGGCACCTTGTGCAGCTGAAATGCATAATGTAGGCCACTCTGATGAGACTCAATTTGATCTCTGACTTGTAATTTCACAGTTTCTCTGTATGTTACACTTTAGTTTCTCACTATCCATCTGTGTTTGTATCTGACAAAAGTCTGGAATGTAATTTTCAGTGAGTTCACTGTGTGAAAATTCATACAATCATATGAATACTGATGTAAGGACTACTGAAATAGCCAGAAGCTCATCAACACAGTAGCAGTTCTATATGTGTTGATTCAGATGTACATTCTATGGCATTCTGTGATCATGTCATTACTATCAGAAAAAGTGTATGAGGGAGGAGTGAAAAGATGAGAAAAAAAGAGGAAAGGATACTAATGACGTAGAAATCAGTTTTACACATGATTATATTAAAAACGTATGTTTCACCCTCTTTTCCTTTGATAAAGTAGCAGTGCTGGGTCCAGCACAGAAATGAACATTTTGAAGTTGGTCTTTAAAGTTGAGTTACAAAAATTGAACATAATTAAGTTCTGACACCTGGCATGATGGTATGATAGGTTAGATATTAAAATGTAGTACTAAAATGTTATGATACTTCTTCTGTTATTTTTCACTTTTTCTGTTTTAAGAATGTCAACTACAAAGGGGCATTAGGCAAGTAAACTAGTTTGTCATACAGCGTAAGTAGTATAGCAAGCTGAATACAAAAATCCCCACATTTATTTAGAATGCAACCCTCCTCCCAAATCTTAAGAAATATATAAATGTGAGAAAGAAAATATATACTTGTGTTGGTTTACAGGAAGTGTAGGATAAAGCCATAAGGCTTCAGTTATGAAATGTCTGCACAAAATGTGGAGTTGAAAGTTAACCACAGAATGGAATAAGAACGCTATATTATGGAAATGGGTATAAATTGAATGTTTAGCGAATGGTTCCACAATGAGTAGGAAATAAGAAAAAGAAGTGTTATATATTTATGGATAAATGTATAAAGAAGGCTTGTGCTGACACATTATAGGTATGTTGGTCAGAGATGTCTGTGTAGGTGTATTTTTGTATGAGATGAGTTGTTGGCTGAGAAATGTATGATTTGCAATAAATGTTAGATACAGCAAGGAAATCTGAAAATTAATGTATCAAAATTCAGAGTAGTTGTGTCTGACAGAGAACTGAGTGAATGATTTTATAAATGTCGAAAAAATAGAGCAAGGAGATGAATTTGTGTAGCTTGGTAAAATGTTTACTAAAAAGAGAAAAAAGGACAGAGAAATTTTTAAATGTGCAAATGTTGGTAGAAAGGTAGTGGGTAATACGTGATCCATAGCAAGAAATGAATATCAAAAGAAACAAAAAAGGTGCACAAGGAGGTGCTTCTGCTTATTTTGTTATATGGGAGTTTGTTATGTCAGAAGAAAGATAAAAGAAAATTGAATGCAGTAGAACTGGCAAGTGTAGGAAATGTGTGTGGTAAAATAAGGACGAATGAATGCTGAATGTCAGTTGAATACCAAAGTGAGTGACCAGTATAAAAGGATTACATTGAGGCGGTTCAGTCATATACAGTAACTGGTTGAGAATCAAATTACAGAACAAATATATATATATATAGGAAGAATGTAGAGGTTGAGATCAAGGGGAAGACTGAGCAAGTTGTGGTTGGATGGGTTTGATAAGAACTTCAAAAAGAGGGAAGTGAGAAGAACAAAAGGCAATGTATAAATTAGTGGATGGATGTGGTGGAAGCAAGGAGAGTTTGCAGGGACAGAAAGATACTGAGAGGTACAACAAATAGTGGTGTAAACACAATTTAACAATATTTTCCTTTTCTCTGATCTAATACGTTTAATCTACTTTTTATTTCTTGCTCCCTTTCTGTGCTTTGCATAATGTTTACCCCCAAAGGGAATAGCATGATGGGTACACGAGTATGGACGTATGCAGCAAAATGAAAGATGAAAATGTAGAATATATTTCTACATAATAAACTTTCTATTACAGATCAAATCAGAGAAAAGTCTTATACAACAGATGTCTGGGGACAGAAAATGATATTCTAGGACATTTATTGGTTGGCTCCAACTTAATCAATTTAGCAATATTATGTATACAAAATAGGTGAACATAGTTGCTGACAATGTTTATGAATGAATGATTCATCAGGAAAAATAATAATTTGGATGAAGGGTATTATTGGATGAAGAGCAAATATTAAAATGTATTGACTTTTTGTTGCTTTTACATTTTCTTCCCCATCTTAGAATCTTGTCTTCATTTTTATTAATTTAATAAAATGGAAGATTACATAATATTTATAAAGTCAAAGGTTGACAGTAGAAATAAATTGGTCTAGAAGTGTGCTGAAGAGATAAGCTTTAGGTCTTAGCAGGAAAAAAATTATTTTGACAGACTAGAGTAGATAATATGACCAAAATGCAGGAATTATTGATAAGAAAACTAAGAGCCATCACAGAGAGTTAAATAAAAATGTAAATACACCAGCATCAAGCTTCTCTAAGAAAATAAAATTGCTCAATTCTATAAGTTGGAAATTTGTACTAACAGTATATAGCAATCTTGTCCCAAACTGGTTGCCTTCCAGGTAGGAATCCTCAGCATTTTAACCCCAACTCATCTGAAGAGCAACTAGCTTGGGTGAAAGTTAGTGTATGTTTCAGTGTTTTAAGATTGTCATATTGTTTTACTTGGTGCTGTGCTTGTATACTGCCCAGAGTCACGTTTTGTGAGATGGGTGGCTATATAAATTTGCTAAATAAATAAATAAAAACAGTCAGTTACGCCAGCAAGTAGATCAAATGGGGAAGGGCAGCCATTTACACTGCTGGGTCAGCAGCTGGCTACCAGAAGATAGGAACAAAATGTTGTTGTGTTCTTTAAGAAATAGAAACTGCAGGGTTTTCAACAGTCTTTTTAACCACCAGCAGACTGTGCAGCATAGTGTCAGTCAGGGAGATCAGATTTATATTGATAGCATGTAGTTGCACAGCACATTAAATTACTCTGGATAGTTAACACACATGCATAGGTATGAACCCATAATGTACTGTCTATAATCATTGTGAATGCTCACTGCAGGTCTCATTGAGCAAAATAACAATATTAATAATATCCATCCCACTATTCCCTTTAAGGGTAAGCATGGCATAGGACCAGGCTATTTGTGGGACCATCTTTCTCCCATTGTTTCTGCTTAACCCACCAGATCTAACAGAGGAGGCATGGTCTAGGTCTCCACTATTAAACCATATCATCTTGTTGGACCCAGGAGTTGTGCCTTCTCTGTGGCAGTGCTAGCCTTGTGGAACATGATCCCCGTGGAAGTCTAGATGGCCTTGACCCTGTGGGCCTTTTGTAAGGCTCTGAAGACCTGGCTGTTTCCCCAGGCATCTGGACCAAAAGGGTAGGCTAGCCCTTGTTGTTGATATGCTTATAATCAGAAGGTGTCACTTGCCTGGTGTGCCATGGGTTATTGTTTTAATTATTGGGTTTTAATCTTTGTACACCACCCAGAGTCACTGTTGTGAGATGGGTGACCATATAAATTACTTAAATAAAATACATATGCAACAATTATGCCAATCACCTTTGCTTGCCTTGACATATCAGTTGCTGAGGAACAAAGGTAGGATAGGGGTATCTTCTTTTGGCCGCTGAGAATAGGACTAAGATGGGTCTTGGCCTGATTCAGCAGAGTTGTCCTTATGTTTTTATGTAAATGAAAGGCAGGAGAGAAAAGAAAAGAAATCTAATGTTGTCTAGTTTACACCAGCATTGTTCACTATCCTTCTCCATACCTTTCCATCCTTGCAAACCACCCTTGGTTCCATCATGCTCATAGACCAGTTCCGATATTGCCATATTCTTGCCATTTGCTAAGCAAACCATATCCATATTTTAACATTTCTCCAGTTGTACTGTCTACACTTGCAGCCAAGCAATTTTTCAACATTCTCACAGGATTTATGACTTCCTGTTCATCACTTTTTTTCTTGGACAGTAATTTTTATAGTATTCATCTCAATGTTACTCTTTGACTATCACTGGAATTCCTATACAAACTATCAAAATAATAATCTTTCCAATATTCACTTACTTCAGCTTCATCCCAGATAACTTCATCACTTTTATTCTTAATCCTATTCATTTATTTCCATTAAAATTGCTCTGTATTTTCTCTGCAACTTTTAATCTTAACTGTTCCTTGCTTTATTTTACTACATTCTTCTTTTTCTTTCACTACACATTACATATAATATTTCTTTTGCCCTTATTTTTGCAATGATTATTTTCTTATATGCCTTTTTCTCATCTGCAGCCTCTTTCAGTTCATTCCACCAGGCATTATTTTTCCTATTATTGTAAATCTACACATTTCTCAAACACTTTGTAACATACTCCTTTTCACTCTGTTCAAAACAGTTTCCATAAATCTTTTCATGCATTCACTTTCCATTCAAATTGACAGGAGATTAATCTATCTACTAACACTTTTCCATACAGGGATCATAATTTCTCTTCCTGCAGTTGTTCTATGTTCATTCACATTTCTTTCACTCTTCCCCTTTCTTTCCCAAGTGTGCCAGTACACTGCATGTACCTCCTAGATGGTGGGATAAAGACAACTATGTTGGTTTGTAAGGTAATCAAGGTAAGGTAATCAATTGGCTTGTAAGATTATCAAGTCTCTTGATAAGAGATACTAGCTTATATAAAATTGCATAAGCATGCTTGTGGAAAAGATTGGCTCAGTTGTGCTTGTGGTGTACTGCCTTATATGTGATTATATTGCCTTATATGTGATTATATTGATCACTACTGGCTTCTTGCCATTAGCAAGGAATGTTGCATGTAGCATGGATACAGATAAAGATGGTAACCTAATGTACTCTTCATCTTAAAATCATTATGTGAAAGTCTCAGTTGACCAAAGCTATGATTGGCAGTGACAGTCTATATTCATGGACCCATCTTTTGACAATGGAGGACTGTGATAAGAGAAGCATATGATACACAGCATGAATTAGCAAATAAAATGAAACAGAATAAGATAAGATATGAAATATGTAAATATAAAGGTCTGAATGGATGTGGCCTGATCTTATGGAGCAGTGATGACTACATTCATGGAAGTGAAGATGTAGATTTAATTATGAATTAAAGCTATGTCAGCTCAGATCAGTTACTATCATCTAGATTGTTGTGGGTGCATATCAAATTAAAATTCATAGGATATTGGTGGTGATTCCATGTTACACTCCATTGAAAAGGAATAATTGAAAAAAAAAAACTGAATCTGGGAAAAAGCTGTGCAAAGACAGGAAAAAAAATATTCTCTTAGGTGGCATGAATTAATGGGTGGGAATGCAATGACAAAGTATGGAAAATGTGATTGAGTTATTTGGAGACCAAAGAATGGATGACCATGGAGATTATTTGATCAGTATTTGCTTTGAAAAAGGTATACTAGTTTCACATACTTTGAATACATGGTTTAGTCATGATTATACATAGTAAAAGAAGAAACCTAAATCTAAAAGCCTGATTGATTTGACAACTTATGATAAAAGATTGAGAGAATTAGTGAAAGATACACAGGTGATGAATGGTTCTGACTGTGGGACAGAACAACTTTTAGTAGAGTCAAGACTGACTTTTGGAACAATGATGATAATGATGTAATGCCCCATCATCAAAAGGTCACACACAATCACACAATCATTTTTATTCGATCAACAACCAGCAAAATTTAAAAGGACAAACACAAAGTAAAAGGAAGCAAATATATACAGTAATGTAGTAACAATTAGTAAAATAAATCACATAATTATATAGCCTTCCCTCCTCTATTACTATGTTGATACATTTACTATCTGGGCAATATAAATCTAAAACACTGATAGATATAAAATAAAGATAAAAATAGGTATCCCCTAACATGTTATTATTTAAGACATATCAGACCAAAAGTAATCTAGAACATTAATAGATACAAAATAAAAATAAAAATATGTATCCCCTAACATTTTATTAATTAAGATATATCAAACCAAAAGTAATGTTTAGCAAAGGTGATTATTAATGAAATTAATGAAAGACCAATTTTGTCTTTCATTGTGGCAACACAGAATTTAGCTGCTGTGCACGTGATGTAAAGTTTTAGATCCTGAAGAAGATGGTTCTTATTAAAATAATCTGGTCTCCCAGGAAATTTGTCTATTAAGGGCAAAATATAGGTTGACCTAATGTCCCTATAAAATTTACAATATAATAATACACGTGAGATGGTTTCAACTTCCTCATTGCCACACGGGCAGATATGCCCAGCTCCAGGAATTTTACCATAGTTGCCTTGAAGAAGTGAAGATGGGAGAATGTTGAGTCTAGCTTTAAAGAATGCAATTCTCAACTTAGGGAAAGCTAGGTTTTGTAGGGTTCCCATACATCCCTGTTTATCCAGATTCTATCATGTAGGGGCAGCCTATTGACTTCAGTCTGGAACTCCATGTCCGTTATTTTTGAATAATTAATTGGTTGGCTTGATTGTATCCTAGTTATATTAAGAATAGTGGAGAAAGCCTGTATGAAGCTGTATGCTCTACCACTTGCTTTCAAGGTAAGGAGAAGTTATCTATTAGAACTAGAGGGGTCAAACCAACTGGGCCAAATGATGGACCTCTGTTATTCATGATGGGCCTCTGTACTTCAAAATTTATTAATACACAGCTGTATATATGATTTGAAACTGATAAAGGATATTCTCCCTGACTATTGAGTTGCTCCATTTTTTTTCTTTTCATATTTCACAGCTTGAAATAAGAAAGGAATTAAAAGCTATTCTTGCATCTGAAGAACTCAATCAAAATGTGCTTTCAAGAAAACATTCAGGGAACTGAAATAATGGATACCTCTAAAATGAAATGATCAAGAAGATTCTTAGTGTGTGTATTCTGTTGCCAGATTATACCACAACAGCTACAAAAACAATTGATCAAAAAATTTAACATTACAAATTGTATTAAAGGTAATGATTTATCCTTTAATTTGTATAACAACTTTAGAAAGGGTAGAAAAACAAAAGAACATTTGGGAAATGCAGCATTATTAAAACTATAAATCCACCCAGAGGAAGAAAAGTGGGCTCTTTTTCATAAATATAAAGACAGAAGAATAAAGAAGGTACCTCTTTTTCCATTAGCTCAGTATATGATGCCTTAAATTTTACTGGCTTTGGATTTAGTTGCCACACAACCCCTCAACTTTCCTTCTTTTCCTGGCAGGGTATTAAAATGCTTACAAAACTGAAATAAATGACTCTTGGTACACTCTTGAGGCTAGAAGAAATAAGCAAAGGCTTAATTAACAAACAAAACACATTTATTTTAATATGGTTAACTGTCACTATCCCCATGTATTCTTAGGGTTTTTAGGAAAAAAGAGATTTTCTTTATTGGCCTTATTTGCACAATATGCATAATTCTGTCAGATCTTCATATTGGTGAATCTGGTGGTATACAGCCTTATTAATTCAATCAAAACTCTGGAACATTGAGTCCCCAGCCACTTTCTTCAGGAAGTCCCTAGTCCCCAATGAGCCTGTGTACTGGAAGAGGGGTGGGAAGGTTTCATGACATCACTAGACCGTTTCCCATTGGCTAGAGAGGCAGCTGTAAGAATTGCTTGGTTGCAATCAATCAGTCTGTGCCCATAGTGGCTTATTATTATTGTTGGCTGCACAGTCATCCAGATGTTTAGACTGGATTTGGTATTTCTGTCCACCTATTGAGTCCTTCCCAAGGACCTGGGATAGGCAGATGTTGTTCTTTGATGGCGTTAAAGGTATTGTCGCAGGATGTAAGCTGTTCCAAGTAAAGCTGCCTTTTGGAATTAACTGATGGTGATTTTGTCAATGCTGATGGTGTTCAAGTGGTACTCCAGATATCTGGGGATTGCACCTAAGGCACCTATAACTATTGGTATTATCTTTGCTTTCTTTTGCCATAGGTGTTCTACTTCTCTTTGTAGGTCTTTATATTTTGTGATTTTCTCCAGTTATTTCTCTTCTCTTCTGCTGTCTCCAGGTATTGCAATGTCCACTATCCAGACTTTTTTTTGTCTTTCTTATCAACAATTGTTAAGTCTGGGGTGTAATGTGGCAGGTGCTTGTCTGTTTGAATTCTAAAGTCCCAGAGCACTTTAGCATCTTCATTTTCTATTTCTTTGTTTTGTGATCCCACCAATTCTTGCTTGCAGGCAAATGGTATCTCTTGCACATATTCCAATGCACCATTCTTGCTACTTTGTCATGCCACTGTTTGTAGTCAGTCTGTACAATTTTCTTGCAGCAGCTAACTAGGTGGTCCACTGTTTCTTCAGCTTCTTTGCAGAGGCAGCATTTGCTGTCTGTTGCTGTCTTCTCAATTCTGGCTTTGTATGCATTTGTTCTTAAGGCTTAGTCTTGTGCAGCCAGAATTAGCCCCCTGCCTCTTTCTTCAACTTTCCTGCTCTTAGCCATTGCCAGGTCTTCTTGTTATCTCCTTTGCTTGCTAATTTTTTTGTGTACTGGCCATGTAATACTTTTCTTTGCTATGTCTCATTCCTATTCTTCATTTGGTCTTTCTTGAAGGCTAGTTTGGTCTCTTCAGTATTCAGTAAGCCTTCATGTTGTACTAGCTTCAGTGCATCTTCTTCACTGTGCTTCAGATATTCTTCAAATGCCCTTTTTTCTTCTTCAGCCATCTGATATACTTGCAACATTCCATGCCCACCTGTGCTCCCTGGTAAGTAGAGTCTGTCAACATTGCTGTGTGGATGAAGGGCATGATTCACTCTTATTATTTTTCTGGTCTTCCTATCCAGAATGTCTAGTTCTGCTTGAGTTCAGTCCACTATTCCAGCTGTGTATCTAATGACTGGAATTGCCGAGGTGTTAATTGCCTTGATGGTATTTCCTCCACTGAGTTTGGACGTTAAGATCTTTTTCACTCTCATGATGTATTCATTGCTAACCTTCTTCTGGACTTCAATGTGCTTGATGTTGTCAGCTTTACTTATTTATTTACACTCCAGACATGGTTTTCTTGTCAGAGCAGTGGCAGCGTGATCTGGTGGGGGATTTTATATTATCCCCCCTGTCATGGTCAGATCACTCCCTGGTGGCAGCAGGATTCTCCTATGCTGCCCCCCTCCGCAGGGAGGTGGGACCTATTCGAACGGTCCGCCCCCAGCACCTGATGGACCCGCACGGGTTCCAAAGGGAGCTGGGGGGTGTTCCTGAGGCCTTGCTGCACGGTCCAGCGGAGGCTCTGGCCACAGCCTGGAACAAAGAGGCGGCTAGGGCCTTGGACAGGATCGCGCCTGTGCGCCCTTTCTTGGCCCATCACTCCCGGCGCTCCCCGTGGTTCACGGAGGAGCTGAGGGAGTTGAAAAGGGCTAAGAGACGGCTAGAGCGCCGCTGGCGGAAAACTGGGGACGAATCAGACCGAACACGGGTTAGAGCTGCCATTAAGGCCTACCTAGTGGCGGTAAGGGTGGCGAAATGTCAATATTTCTCCGCTCTTATTGCATCCTCAGAGTGTCGCCCTGCAGCCCTGTTTAGGGTCACCCGGGCCCTCCTGGGAAAAGGGGGGGCAGAGGACTACTTGCAGGGTCATGCAGAGGAATTTGCTGAACACCTGATGGATAAAATTGCTCAGATCCGTTCCCAGTTGGAAACCAAGCGTGGAGTAGGTCCAGAGGAGTTGCCCGGGGAGTGTTCTTGCCCAGTTATCTGGGAACGGTTTGATCCTGTTGTCCCTGAGGAAGTGGACAGGGTCCTCGGAGCTGTCAGTGTGACCACCTGTGATTTAGATCCATGTCCTTCCTGGTTAGTTAAATCTACCAAGGAGGTGACCTTAGGGTGGGTCCGGGCGATGGTTAATTCATCCTTGCAGGAGGGGGTGTTCCCGAAGCCTTTCAAAGAGGCTTTGGTCCGCCCACTCCTCAAGAAGCCGTCGCTAGACCCCACCCTTCTGGACAATTTTCGTCCAGTCTCCCACCTCCCCTTTTTAGGGAAGGTGGTAGAAAAGGTGGTCGCGCGGCAGCTTCAGAGGATCCTGGAGGAAACGGATTATCTGGACCCCTATCAGTCAGGATTCAGGCCCGGTTATGGGACAGAAACAGCATTGGTCGCACTTCTAGATGATCTCTGGCGAGAGCGGGATGGGGGGAGTGCATCCATCCTTGCTCTTCTTGACCTCTCGGCGGCGTTCGATACCATCGACCATGGTATCCTTTTGGGTCGGCTGCGGGAGTTGGGGTTGGGTGGCACAATGTTGTGCTGGTTCAGCTCCTTTCTCCAAGGCCGAACCCAATCGGTGTTGATAGGGAGCGAGAGGTCCAGCCCCCAGCCCCTACTTTGTGGGGTGCCACAGGGGTCAGTGCTTTCACCGCTCCTATTTAATATCTACATGAAACCGCTGGGTGAGATCATCCGGCACCATGGGGTGAGGTATCATCAGTATGCTGATGATACCCAACTATACATCTCCATCCCAGGTGCCCTAAGTGATGCTGTGACTGCCCTCTCGCGGTGCCTGGAGGCTGTGGGGGCCTGGATGGGGGACAACAGGCTTTAGCTGAACCCTGGTAAGACGGAGTGGCTGTGGATTCGGGGAGCCTCAAGATCTAGGACTTTGTCATCTTTGGTTCTTGACGGGGTTGCACTACCCCAGACAGACCCGGTGCGTAATCTGGGGGTTCTCCTGGACTCACAACTCCTGCTCGAAGAGCAGGTGGCAGTCATGGCTAGGAGGGCCTTTGCACGACTCCGTGTGGTGCGTCAGTTACGCCCCTTCCTGGATCAGGGGGACCTCCGCACGGTCACTCATGCCCTGGTCACCTCTGGGTTGGACTACTGTAATGTGCTCTACATGGGGCTACCCTTGAAGAGTATCCGGAAGCTACAGCTGGTGCAGAATGCGGCGGCGCGGACAGTTCTTAATGCCCCTAGGAGGGCACATATAACACCGCTGTTGCGCGAGCTGCATTGGTTACCAGTTTGTTTCCGGGTCCAATTCAAGGTGTTGGTTATTACCTTTAAAGCCCTTTATGGCACAGGACCAGGTTATCTGAGGAACCGCCTCGCCCTGGTCACTTCAGCCCGTCCCACTCGGTCCAGCAGAAGGGGCAGGTTGCAGACCCCACCAGTCAGGGAATTTCGATTGGTGGGGTCAAGGCAGAGAGCCTTTTCTGCTGTAGCGCCCGCCCTATGGAACATCCTGCCTCCTGAGGTCCGGTGTGCCCCCTCCCTCATGGCCTTCAGGAAAGGTATTAAATCCTGGCTCTGCCAGAAGGCCTGGGGGGCAGAGGGGGGCCCGCACCTGTGGAGATGGCTGGTGGGATGATGGGTTGTCTCCCCCCCCCAGCATCTTACAGGTTTTTTAAGGCCATAAACCAGAGGAGGTTTTTTAGGGTTTTTAATATGTTTTTCATTATTTATACTTTTTAGCCATCTCGGTGAGAGCTGTGTTTTTATTGTGAGCCGCCCAGAGTCACCCGTTGGGGGAGATGGGCAGCATACAAGTTGAATGAATGAATGAATGAATGAATGAATGAATGAATGAATAAATAAATAAATAAATTTATGCAATTTCTATAGCTTGAAGGATGCCCAGGTATTTGTAGTGATCTTCTTCATCCAGACTCTTGATGTTATTTCCATAAGGCATCTTGATTCCTTCAGTTTTCACTATTTTCCCCTGTTGATGGTAAGGGTGACACATTTATCCAGTCCAAACTCCACTGCAATATCTTGGCTGTATATTTGGACAGTGTTGAGCAGCAATTCTATTTCAGATGGTGTTTTTCCATACAGCTTCAGATTGTCCATGTAAAGGAGGTGGGATAGCCTGGCAGATGTTTTTGATGTTTGATAGCCATGGCCTGACTTGTTCGGTATTGTTGACAGAGGAATCAATGCAATGACAAACAGTGGTGGTGATACTGAGTCTCCTTGAAAGATTTCTCTCTTGATGTTAACCTCTCACCATTGACCAGCAACTCTGTCTTCCATTGTGTCATTGATCTTTGCACAAGGCTTCTGATATTTCTACTGACCCCTGTTATTTCTAGGCACTTGATCATCAGGCAGGGAGTTGAATGCCTTCTTGTAATCAATCCAAGTTACATTCAAGTTGGTCTTCCTTCTCTTGCAGTTTTCCAAAATCATCTTGTCAGTTAGGAGCTGATTTTTTGTTCCTCTGCTGTTTGGGCAGTTTCCTTTCTGCTCAGATGGAAAGAGCTTATTTTCAAGTAGATGCTGTTAGACTGCATCAGATACAACACCAGTTAGCAATTTGAAAGTTGTTGGTAAGGCCTGTGGTTGCCTGGTGCTGCCCCTTTTGCTGGATCCTTCATCATCAGGTAGGTTTTGCCAGATGTTGACCAATCTTCAATTTCACCTCCTTGCAGTATGTTGTTAAACTCCTTGGCAATGAGTGGGTGCAGACCATTCAGATGTTTCAACCAAAAACTATGCAGTTCATCTTCACCTGGTGCTGACCAATTCTTGATCTTCCTTGCTCTTTTCTCCACCATTTCTGCTGTTATTACAAGTTCTTTCATTTCAGTTTTTTTTTTATCCACCTCCTTTATCCAGGCTGCATTCTTGATGTATTTCTGTGGGTTGTCCCATAGCTGCACCCAGAACTGCACTATTTCTTCTTTGTCTGATGTTGACTGGTTCCTTGCAGTCTCTCCATTGATGGATTGGTAGAAACGTTTCTGATTCAACTGAAATTGGAGATTCTGCCTGTAGTGTGCAGTTCAGGCTTCATATCTGCTGATCTTTTTGGCTACAGCTGTTATTTGTTGCTTTATTATTTCCAGTGCTTCTTTGATCTTCCTAGTCTGTAGGTGATATTTCTTGATCAGATACTCTTTGATCTTCTTTTTCTTCAGCTTCTTTTCATTCTTCTGTTCTAGTTTGCTTGCATCTGATCTTAGCATACTGATCTTATTTTCCAACTCGATCTTCCATTTTGGTGGTGCATTGTGTGGCTTTTTTTCTTGTTTGTTGATTTTTCACCGAAGGTATTCAGTTATAACTGCAGCTGTGCTGTACATTAGTTGGTTTGTTTCTTGCAGTGAGCTGGTGCTTATATTTGATATTACAGTATTGGCATCTTTTAATACTTGTGCTAGCTGTTTCTTTGTAAGAAGCTTCAATGCAGGCGACCTTATTCTTCTGTTTTTGTGCTGTTTTTGGTGCTCAGTTATTATTTGTTTCAATTCCTCTTGTCTTTTAGTTAGGGGGCTTTGTTCTTTCTGAGGAGAAGGCAGAGGAGACAGTACCTGGTTTGGGAATGAAAATAATTCAATAGCTATGCTTGCTTCTTCTACTGTTGACTCCCCCTGGTTTGCCTCTGCAGTCTGAGCTACTTCTGTCAAGGCTTCGATTTCTTTGCCCTGGGTAGACCTTTGTAATTCTTCCAATTCTACTTCTGTGAATACCTTATTTCATATTATAAATTGACATTGATCTGCTAGCCTGTTATTTCTGATTCTGGATGTTGTTCTTTCCAGAACTACTGCATTCTTTTCAGATATCCTCTTCTTGTTGGACTTGATTTGTAACAGCAGGACATTATTTCTTTGTTTTCAGTCTTCATATATTTGCAATGGGTAAACAACTTTTCTTCCAGTAGTCCTGCAGCTGCTGGCCCTGGTTGTTCAGCCAACAGTCCTGAGTCCTGTAGCCCACTTGTCACTAGATGTCCAGGAAGTAGAACACCTGGCAAAGTAGAACTGGTGCGGTCCTTGTTGACCTGGGCAGCGACCAATACAGTATATTCTTCTTCTTCTTCTTCTTCTTCTTCTTCTTCTTCTTCTTCTTCTTCTTCTTCTTCTTCTTCTTCTTCTTCTTCTTCTTCTTCTTCTTCTTCTTCTTCTTCTTCTTCTTCTTCTTCCTCCTCCTCCTCCTCCTCCTCCTCCTCCTCCTCCTCCTCCTCCTATTATTATTATTATTATTATTATTATTATTATTATTATTATTTCTCTCCAGCTCTTTTTCATGGAAAATTAGATAGGCAAAACTAGGCAATTAACTGGGTTTTGGTGTTCCCCTGACAGGGCTGACCAGAAAGAGTCACTGTAATTCTATGGGATTTAGGTTAAATCTAAGCCCTTTGGTATTAGCTAACTGAATCAACTGTCCTCTTTTTGCTGTTTCTCTGAGACTTTGTCCCATTCCCCCACACCCACCCCACAAAATAATTCAGTTGAGGGAACAAAAGCATTGTTTAATACTTAATCACAAGTTTAACTCCCACTTTATGTACAGTATGATCACAAGAGATCCAGATCATTTTCAAGGTCATTGGATGACTCAATTTGAATTAAAGCCTGATTCTGATTATAGTGTATATGCACACGATTGTAATATTTGTTAAATATTAAAAGCAAAGCCAAGGTTATCAACAAAGTTTTGCTAATAAAAATCTGAGAAGTGGCAAATACAGTGAAAGTGTAATAAGTAAGGAGTTAAGCAGACATACTGTACATTTGAACAAGGGTGCCCAATTTGTATCAATCTGGGGGTTTGGTTTGGCATGTGAAGGGTTAAGGCTCAACGTGGCCAGGAGGTACCGTGAGTTATGTGAGTTGATGCCTTAAGCACACAAGGCTTAAAGTGCACATTTTTCCTTTAACCCCATGTTCTAAACAAATACGAAAAGGGCCTCAAATGTTTGGCCCCAGCCCTTTGGGAGGAGATGGAGGTCATGATTGGGATACTGGTAGGCTCCCTGCATCTTCTGAACTATGTTTTTGTACTACCGCTGCAGAATATAGATGAGTTTTGTGACTGAGAGAATTTGCTGAATGATCCAAAAATTTGCTGTCATGCTTCTAATCTAATAGAACAAAATCAAGAGGAATTGGGTAAAGAGAAATAATGATATGCAAGATATTTTACAAAATGTGAAAATGAATGGGCAGACTTTTATCAGGTGCTTTTTTGGTCCAGACAAATGCCACAACTTTTAGAACCCCAGAGTTGGAGAAAATGGTCAAAGTTATGGAAGGGCACCAGTGTGAAAATAAAGAGTGCTAGATAGGGTTGGGCCAAACTGTCAGATCTGATTTTGCTCAGTTCTCATTTTTCCAAATTTCCAAAGTTCATGTCTTCTTGTTCCCTCATCAATTTGCATTTTTTAAAAAGAATCTGCATGTCCAGTTGCATGTATTTTCATGCACCTTCTCCAAATACGTTCATTCAGCATGGGTTTTGTTTTGTTTTATATAGATAGTTTTATGAGCAATTTTACCCAATATATTTCTGTGCCCAATTCCCTATAATATGCTGTTCTAATACAAGTTACCCCACGTATCAAACAGCTTCTTCGCCATTTGGTGCAGGAAGCTGTAACATCAGACCTCAAACCAAAGTTCATATATGGATTCAAGCAAGAGATAAAGTGTGAAATAAAGTTGAAGTTCAAGAATAGCTTTCCAGATGTAGCCCCAAGGTCAAGAAGCAATTTCCAACAGACAAAGAATAATCCAGAAGAAAGGATCACTAGGCAGATACTTCCCAGGGCTAGGAATCAGGCGTAATAGGGCCTGGATTCCTGAAATGCAACATTAGGCCTTTTAGAAGGAATCTCTTCCATGTAATAGAGCTCCATGTCTAACTAAGCCTTTACCCATGAGGAAACCTGTTGCTTAGTCATTCACTTAGAGGATCAGGCCAAACATTTCCTCTGGTGATTCAGAGTCATCTTCTGATAAGGCCTCTTCCACAGAAGGCATTAATCTAATAGAGGAAAGGAAGCATTTTTTTTTTTTTAGTTAGTCTGTCTTTACACATTTTGAAAAAATGCATTCAGGTATGTAATTATGTTATTATGCAGTTATACTTCAATATTATATTCACCTGATGGGAAGACATTTTTTTTTTCTAAATAATTGTCTATGAACTGAGGGGTAACCCTGATAAAAATAGAAGCTGCTGAAAACAAAGAAATGGGCATAAGGTACAAATCACTGCAGGAATCCCTACTTCAAAGTATGGGTGCCTTTGAAGACTGACCAGAAGTTTAGCAGCTGCTCAGGAAGGGCTGTTTTGTCAGGGAGTGGTGCTCCATGAGTGAGACGAAATAAACAGTCCACAGTCTGATGTAGAAAACTTGCACACAGATGTTTACTGTACAATATATACAGAATGTACACCACCAACCTGCAAATCCCTAATTACTTCCCACAACTCTTATCACCAGCCACACTATAACCCATGGTGCACTTTGCTTCATACAGTGGTTTGTGCTATGTCATGCTGCCACACCCTACAGGTGTGTGCTGTGGGCGGGTTGCGGCGATTGCAAACACAGTCAAGCTGTGCTCTGTCAAGTCCATATTCTCATTGAGAAATTCTTTACTCCAGGGTAATACCCTGACATGTTTGCCTGGTGAATTTAACCCTTTTGCAGTGCCTAAGCAGGGATCGCCTCTTTTTCCTTTCCCTCCCTGTTCAGGTACCTCTTATCTTTGCTTCATCTGTATCCAAATGTGTTCTTCTTCCCTACCCAGTGCAGCTATCCCTTCACTTTGACCCGTCTGTCTTCTATCTACTACTTTTGCTATTTCTGCTGGAAGGAGAGAGAGGAATATATGGATATGGGACATGTGTGAGTGATGTGCCTGGGAGAGAAAATTATTGGTATATTGCAAGTATACCAATTAATTTTATAGAGGGACTACCTAATTTATAGACAATTAATTTTGAGCAGTAGCTATTAATTCATGTTTTTCCTCCTGGCCCTACATTTTTGGAGTATGGTATCTAGGAGTTATATACAGTATATTGACACACATATATGCTTGTAAAAATATGATACAGGCACACATTTATCGGGGAGGATTTAGGATTAGTTTCAGCTAGAGTTGGCAATCTGAGATTGATGCAGCAGGCAAGCTCAGCATTATGCACCATTTTTTCTGTGTTTACTTCTGTTTTTTCCTTTGTGGGGGAAGAAATGTTATATATTCGGGGTTGTCTTCTTTGGGGGCAAACACAATAGGCTTGGGGAGTGGAAATGGTTTAAGTTTCATTAATATGCAATCTGAGGGAACTACTCCTCCATCCCAGATGACTCAACAGGGTTGTGAAGAAGTATGAGAAAAGAGGCGAAGAGAGAAATCTGTAAAGTAAGGGCATGAATTCATTTGAAAGACAATAGAAACCAAAAGACAATAGGACAAAGACTCTCATTATACAGAGAACACAGAAAAATAAGTAGGAACTAAATTATAGGACAAGTTAAATGGATGAGACCCTATGGTCTGGCTTTAGCACCTCTCATGTTGGCAGACATCAACTGATACAGAATTCCACAAAGGAGAAGAGGGCAATGCTGAAAAGGTTGTATCCGTTGCGCCCACCCATCTAATTGTTAAGAGCACAAATTCTGTAGGGTCTTCAATACGGATCTTGGGATGTAGGCAAGAGGTTGTCCTTTAGGAAACCATGTTGTTAAAGTTTTAAAGAATGGGACCAGGATTTTAAAATGGGTCCATAAATCTACTGTTAACTATTACAGTGGATGTATCCTAAGTGTCATATGATCAAAAACCCTAGCAACTATCAGTTCCATTTTGTGCCACAAAGAAGCAGCCCCACATAGAATGGATTAAAGTAATCCAGCCTGGATCTCACTGGAGCATTAAAACTGGCTATTCTCTCCTTATAGATAAACTAGCTTAACTAAGAAGAACTGTCTTCTTTTTTTAATCCTGCCTATAACTGTGAACAAAGTTTCCCCAGTGAATGTGAGTCCAAGAGCAGTCTCATAATCAGTGTTTTAGGGAATCTGTCACTGTATTTTTGTTGCTGTTATCTTGTTTATTATATTTGGTTATTCTATTTCACCAAATTGAGAAAATAATACAAATCATTTTTAGGGGGAACTAAAGCAACTAGGCAAGAACTGACTATAAGACTCCATCTGATGTACTCATTTTTACCATTCACTGTATTTATGTTTTTCCTGAAATAATTTTCGAATTATTCTTCCTGATCTATCGCCACACTGTCACCAGACACTGATTCAAGAGGTTCACAACCTACCTGTGTTGCAAAGATGGAAATGAAAGGTAGAGCTGAGTGCCACTCACATATAGATGGCACGTCAATCCAAGTCTCTGGAGACCTAAGTATTTTAACTGAAGTGTCATTTTTATTCTTTCTGTTCTTCATTTCTTCTCCTGCAGCAGTCTTTTGCTCTTTCATTATTTAATTGCCCTGACAAGCTTTTGACTTTGCCATTCGTTTTATTTAAATCCCACCCACAGAACATAGAACAGAAAGGGAGAGGAAAAAAAACTTTAAAAATTATCTTGTACTTAAAATTGTATCCTGAAATGAATGATAAAAAATTACTGGGGAATACAAACAGACAGTTCAAGATGCCTCTCCTGACCCAGCATTCCCCCCAATCTGGTGCTCTCAAAATACATTGAGAACAACACTCCCAGCAGAACCTGGGTGGGGGTCTAAGTGGGGGCAGCTGCCTGGACTTTACACAAAATATTTCAGTATTTTAAAGACAGACAGATCAAAGCTTTTTATACAAGACAGTAAATCTAAGTATTTAACACATATTTCTCCAAGAGTTACTTGAATATTGTGGATTTCTTACATGGTCCCAATAACATCAATGACAAAAAAGAGAAAAAGAGACAGATTGCATATCTATGGGATACAATGACAAAAAAGTAAGCTGGAGGACGGGGCTCAGATGATAATTCTGCCTCTGAATTCCCCAAAAACTCCTAGGTCCAAGATTTCTGTCACCCCTTATCCACACTGTGCATTATCACTGATCCAGAAGACAACTAGTTGGAGAAGCCTGACCTGATTCACAATGAAACAGAACAGGAAAGAACAATGGGTAACCTCAGACTAGGGTTGGATTACAAAACCCTTTACCACTAGCTATATTGGCTAGCTCTGAGGACAGTTGAACAGTATCTGGACTGCTGTATATTTACCATTTCAACAGAAGAAGCTCTGAGGTCCATGCC
The DNA here is from genome assembly GCA_030867105.1 of Liasis olivaceus. Taxonomy (NCBI): domain Eukaryota; kingdom Metazoa; phylum Chordata; class Lepidosauria; order Squamata; family Pythonidae; genus Liasis; species Liasis olivaceus. The sequence continues at coordinate 71,780,158 of CM061349.1, forward strand.
AATGTCATTATTATTAGAACTACATTGATCTGAAAGCAATTCTTGACTAAGTGCATCTGACAATCTACTTGATTGCACCACATAAGATGCCCCATGCTACCTTCCCTTAAATGAATTAGTGTTTTTGAGGGGAAAGGGTCTCTCAAAGAAATGATATAACCAATATCTGAAACATTTCAACGTGGTTACTGACAGTATCTTTCTGGTCCCACCATCAAACAATTGTGCTGTGAAATCACATTGCTGGATAAATCTTAAACAGCTACCATAATCTCACTTTAGGTAAATGCCAGTATGCAACTTCTACTTGCAAATTGTCACTTTTTCTGGTTATCAAGACTGCATACCCCTCCTCCTTCTCCTCATCTTACTAAAAAAACAACTTTTCCTTGCATAACTCTCCTCCTTCTGCACATTTTTTCCTAATGGGCTGAGAGAGCAGAGGAAAAATGGATTAATGAAATGTCATATTTTTGTTCCTGTGTCTAGCAAATATACAGGTTCAACCTTCCAATCTGTTTCAGTTCCATGGCAGAAGGAACAAAAATGCCCTGTCATTATTACACTCATTTGCTAAGAAATGACAGAACAGTGAACTTTCAGAAAGGAAGGTGAAAAATGAATTCCAGCACAAAAGGTACCTTACATCAATGACTCTGATGTGGAATAGGGATATAATCGATTGCATGGGAGGAAAAAAATGTCATCCATACTGGCATTCTATCTCTTAGCTGGCATAGAGTAGTTCCTTCTCTGTGCAGCATGAAATTAATAAAGGAGCTCTGGGTTTGTAATAGAACAAGAAAACAGAATTTATACAGCTGAAACATGTGTACCCATGGCCATGTAAACACAGAAGCATCATTTTTTTAAAAAATAATTTTATTAAAGATTATAACTGCAATAATAAAAACTAATACAAACTAAATGAAAGAAAGAGTAGAAAGAAAGAGTAAAAAGTACAAACAAAAACAAAAGAAAGAAAGAAAAAGAAAGAAAGAAAGAAAGAAAGAAAAAGAAAGGAAGGAAGGAAGGAAGGAAGGAAAGAAGGAAGGAAGGAAGGAAAAGAAAGAAAGAAAGAAAGAAAGAAAGAAAGAAAGAAAGAAAGAAAGAAAGAAAGAAAGAAAGAAAGAAAGAAAGAAAATATAGGAAAGAAAAAGAAAATAAATATATACAGTGACTTCCAACCTTTACCACAACAATTATGAACAATTTTGGTAACTTTTCACCTCCTCTTAATTAACAACCAATGATCTCTTCATCCCATGTCCCATTTCTTACTTATAAACAGATCCATAAAGCATCATCATTTTAGTCCTGGTTTCAGCAAAAGTCCATTAAGGGTTGTCAGAAACAACAACATATCAATTTTAACCTTGAGCAAATGAACCAACTTTATATTTCTTCCTTATACTTCTAACAATCTTAATCTTTAGTCCATTCAAGTAATGTCCTAGAACTTGATTTCTTTTCATTATTTCTTTGTCCCTTCTCACCAAATTCTTCAAAGCTTTAACAAGCCTCTTTTGTAAATCCAATATAAAAGAATTATCCAGGTCACTCTTTTGGTTTATTGTGTGTACATTCTCTTTTGATTTTTAAAGCATCATCCAATTTCTTTTGTATGCCCAATGAAACATCTTTTTCCATGCCATTCTTGTAGCCTGTCATTTGTAGATCCACTTTCGGTGCCAACTCAGTCTCTGTCAGTCTCTATGATGATCTTTATGGATGCATTTATAGGTAAGAGATGGGACATGGGATGAAGAGACCATTGATAAATTAAGAGGAGGTTAAAACTTGTTCCTCTTCTGCCATTTCCTCCAAAACAACTTTTGGATGCAGTCTATCCACAGAAACAACCATTGCTATTGATATTGTTGATATTAATTTCTGATTCCATTTTTCAAAAATATTCTTCAGTATTTCCAATGTTATAATAGTTTACATCATTCTGTAGCTGTTAATTAGGTTTATGTATTCTTCTCCTTTTATTAAAATCTTGAGTTCCCTCTAGTGTCCAATTTTTAAAAATGTTTATCCTTTTTATGTTATAGAAAAAATTCAAGACAAATCAACTTTCCCATAGGAAGGATTCTTTATAATTAATTCCAAAATTTTATTTCAAATTTATCTGGACCCTTAATCTGTTTATAACTGTCTAAAATCAAAATCTTAATTAGCTTTTTGCTGTTTATTTCAATCTTTTTATGTTCTTAAGCTTGTATTAAAATTTTCTTTCATTAAGGATTGAAGGCAGACTCATCCAGTGTTTTCAGATTTGTCGATCCAAAAGTTTCTAATAGCTGAAAAGTAGTTAATAAGCAATTTCTGCATGTGATTAGAAAAGGAAGTACAGTATTTGAACTTAGTGTCCTTTTAAACGCTCTGACCCCAGGTTGAGCAAGATGGCTATTCCCTCATCTCCCAGTGCTGAAAACCCACCAGAGACAGTTGTCTTGTGGCCTCCTCATGAGGAGCAACTGTCTGGAGTATTTGTGGGTGATCTCCTGTCCTCTCTTTGTCTAGAGAGGTTCGAAGAGGTGGTCTACTCACTGGCTCTTCATTTTTCACTGCAGTCATCAGCTCCGTGTTTCAGCCCACCATTTCTTCCTCCATACATAAACATACATGCATCTTGACTGTTGATCTGTGTGATTATGTGCTATCAGGTTGTTGTCAACTGCTAGTAACTACATATGTAAATAGATTTTCTCCAGGAGGATCTGACCTCAGCCTGGACTCTCAGGTCTTCAGTGGTGCACCAGTCACCACTGTAATTGAGTCCAACTACCTAGTGCATTTCTCCACATTGATTGAAGAAATATCACTTCAATGAAACTACAACAATGAAATTATTCGCTGCCCAGAGTCACTTGGGTTGAGATGGATGGCTATAGAAATTGCATAAATAAATAAATCACATACTGTATGTATCCATGATACACCAATTGAAATTAGTGATCAGACTGGAGGTGGCAAGCCAGCTCCTGAACATCATTTCAGTGAGAGGTGCCAAATCCACCAATGTTTTTTCTTCTACTCCATAGTATAATCATTATTTTAAAAGAAAAAAGTTCCACAAATGTCATTACAAGAAACACGTTTTGTTAATAGCAGGAAGAATGGTCATCTTATCGAAAGGTGCTAAATGGAATTTGGCCCATGCAGGAATCTCAGAGGGTGGTGGATTGGAAGAAATTTTTTTAAAGAACTCAGCAGATATTTTTCTAAGGGCAAGGGAGTGGTTAGGCAAGAAAGGGGACAAATTCAATTAAGAAAGCCATGCTTGAAATATTTGCAAAATAAGATAGAAGTTAGCAGAATGTTACAGGTTAGTAGGGAAAACCTAAACACATCTGACAGATCCCATCACTCTTGCAGCTGAGGGAGGCCTGTGTGTGTGCTGTTTAATTTTAGAACATTCCCTTGTTGTTTTAAAAGCAGATTTGTTGTGAATAAGATGAAAAATCTGTTTTCAGCTCTGACCTCACCTTCACCTTCAGGCCTTTGTGAGATCTGGGAAGTGACAGCTGTATAAGAAGCAGCAGCTGAGATTGCAAATTAAAATAAAAAAAAAATTAAAAATGTGGATAGAAATGCACCTGCAAGACAGAATAGGAGTTCAGATAAACTTTTCATTCAATGTTTATTCTGAAATAAAACATTTTGTAGACTCTACTTATATTCATTAGGGACTGTGAAGATGGGCACCATTCATTTACATTCCAATCTTCTATTCTTTTCTTGGAAAGACTTGAGCATTTTCCAACATCAGAATCACTCAGAGTTGGAATCTGGCTGTAAGGTCCTTTGGAGTTACCTGAGTCATAGTCTGGCTCACTTATCTGGGAAGAGTTTGAGCCTGTTGTCCCTGATGAAGTGGGCAGGGTCCTTGGAGCTGTATGTTCAGCCACCTGTGTTTTAGATCCCTGCCTTCCTAGTTGATTAAGGATTCTTAGGTGGTGACAGGTGGTTTGGACCAGGTGGTAGTGAATGTTTCTCTGCAGGAGAGATGTTTCTACCTGCCTTGAAGGAGGCAGTTGTCTGCCCCCTCCTTAAAAGACCATTGCTGGACCTAACAGATCTGGACAGTTTTTGTCCAGTCTCCAACCTTCCCTTTTTTAGGGAAGGTTGTTGAGAAAGTAGTTGGCTTCCAGCTACAGAGGGCCTTGGAAAAAATGGATTATCTGGACACTTTTCAGTCAGGATTCAGGTGCAGCTATAGTACTGAGATGGCATTGATTGCACTTGTGGATAACCTCTGGTGGGCTCAGGATAAAGGTAGTGCGTCCATCCTGGCCTTCCTTGATCTCTCAATAGCCTTCTGGCCCAGTTTAGGGGATTGGGAGTAGAAGTGGTTCTCCTTTTTTCAAATCTGGTTTCAGTCAGTGTTGGTAGTAGGGGAGAGGTCAAGCCCAGAGCGTCTGCTTTATGGGGTGCCTCAGGGCTCTACTCTCTTGCCTACTTAGCATCTACATGAGGCTGCTGAGTGAGGTTATCCGTCAGCATGGGGTATGGTATCATCAGTATGCTTATGATATCCACTTGTACATCTCTACTCTGGGCCAACAAAGCAATGCCAAAAAGTCCATTCCCAGTGCCTGTGGACTGCAAGAATCTGGATGGAGGAGAACAGGCTTTGGCTTAACCCTGGCAAGACTAAGTGGCTATGGGTTTTAAGGCCCCCTGGTTCCAGAGAATTTCCATCTCTAACTCTGCCTGGAAATACACTTCCCCAGTCAGAATCAGTCTACAACTTGGAGTCCTCCTGGACTTGCAGCTCCTGCTTGAAGAGCAGGTGACAGCCATGGCTGGGGGCACTTTGCACAGGTTTAGCTTGTGCACCATTCCTGGTTTTGGATTGAGAGGACTTGCTCAAAGTGATTTGTGCCTTAGTCACCTCCCGTTTGGATTACTGTAGCATGCTCCACATGGGGTTGCCCTTCAAAAGAGCACAGGCAGTTTTTAGTGTCTTTTGTTATGCCCATGTAACGCCATTTATCTGCAAGCTGCACTGGCTCCCAGTAGGCTTCTGGGTGCAATTCAGGATGCAGGTTGTCACCTATAAAGCCCTACATGGCCTAAGTCCAGGCTTGCAGGATCGTCTTTCTCCCATTGTTTCTGCTCAGCCTACCAGATCTAGCAGAGAGGGTGTGCTCCAGGTCCTCTCTAGGTCCTCTTGTTGGACCTGGAAGCTATGCTTTCTCTCTGACAATGTCAGGATTAGCCCAGGAAACTCCAGGAGACAGTACAGATTCAATTCAGCATGGTTTATTGGCTTCAGTCCCGTTACAGAATCTTCTCAGAGTGAAAGCAATTCCCAGAGTCACCCGACAAACATCCTGCATTCCTCAGGGAGGTGCCAGTCTCATTCTCTTATCTCTACCTCTCTGTTCTGGGGATAAGAGAACGTGCTTAACTCTTTCCGCTCTAGCTCTCACAGACAATACTGTTTCCCCAGGCATTTGGGCCAGGAGGTTAGGCTAGCCCTGTTGTTGATGTGTTTATCAATAGAAGGTATTATTTACCTGGGGTGCCATGGGTTGTTGTTTTAATTATTGAGTTTTAAACTTTGTGTGACCCCCAAAGTCACTGTTGTGAGTCATATATATTATTTAAATAATAATAAAAAAATAAACCAACAAACATTCCCATGGTTCTAATCACATGGGCCGGGGGAGGGTGGCAGCAGGGAAGAACCATGCCTACTGACCTAACCTTCATGTTTTCAACTTTCATGCATTCAGTTATGGGGGAAGGGGAGGCAATAAAAAAGCATTGGTTGTAATGTTTTCTCTGTATTGAGAAGCACACTATAGTGTGTTGAATGTGCAAGTATGAATGTCTTCATTCCTTCATTTTTATCTGGAAGAAGCTTTTCTGATATTCTGTAGTATAACTCACCTTCTTGAGTTACCCAAATTGTCTGCTGCTGTTTTTAAATCTGATCCAAGTCAATTGTCTGATTCTTTTAAATTAAAATCTTAATGGATTGAAGAAAAAGAAACAGAGGCCCAAACTTAAATATTATGGAGGTACTTCCATTTAGGACCCACCAAACTAGGGCCTTGCAACTCATGTAAAACTACTTGCTTTCAGAACACAATATTCTGTTTCGTGCCATGTATTTTTGGTACTACCCTTGAAGTCAATTTAAAAGCTATACAATTTAGCTGTAAAGCTGCTAACTGATGCTAGCTGCATTCATCATATTATGCTAGCATAGACTGAACCGCACTGGCTGACAAAATAAACCTAGGCCAAATTTGTGCTCTTGCTGCTGTGCTTGGAATCAGGATAACTTAAACAGCGTTCCTGCCAGTTTAAAAATATTTTTCAGCACTGTAGGAATTTCCTGTAGGACACTGTTCCAACTGCCTTCTGTAGCTGAACTAAGAACTATATTTATTTATTTATTTAATTTATTTAATTTATTTAATTCATTTAATTTCTATAGCCGCCCATCTCAACCAGGTGACTCTGGGTGGCAATCAATTCTAAAACAATAAAAACAGTTTAAAACAATACAAAAAATAAGATATACAGCAGCGGAAAGAATTATCATGGTAATTACCAAGAGAGCCAAGAGACAGGGCCCTTAACACATTGGGGGCCCCAGGCCTGAGCACCTAGACAGGCCTTTGAAGCCTCATGAAAGGCCAACAGGATCAGGGCCATCCTAATCTCTGAAGGGAGGAAGTTCCAGAGGGCAGAGGCTATGGCAGAGAAGGCACGTCTCCTGGTCCCTGCCAGTTGACATTCCTTGGAGGACGGGACCCGCAGCACGCCCAACCTGCTGGACTGGATTGGATGGGTAGAAACTATTGGGAAATGATGGTCCCTCAGGTAACCAAGTCCCAAGCCATACAAGGGCTTTAAATCCAGAATTAAGAGCTGAGCATTTTTGGCAGTTTCAAAATATTCTTCCCTGTGCAATTTAAATTGGTAGCTTTCTCAAAATGGTAGCTCTTGTTTTAATGATAAAATCTTTTTCTTTCTCTCAAGCATTCTGGAAGTAGATTCTTGTTCTTCTGCTATTTGCATGTATTGCTTTTAGAAATGATGCTTCAAGGCAGAAGATCCCTCCAGTTCATTCTCTCTGTCTGTCTGTCTGTCTGTCTGTCTGTCTCGGTTCTAGCATTAAGACCATTCTGCCTTTTGACTTGGAAAACCATCTTTCTGTTATCTATCACAAAAAAATCTATTGGTTGATCTGTCCTCAATTTATCACTTTTAAACTCCTTTTCAGAGTGTTTTGAGCTAGTGGCAGGCCAATAAAGCTTCCATAGGTGTGCACTGTTTAAAACAGTTTTGTTTCCTTGGTGATGATGATAATTCCATACAACTGAATGCAAATCCTAAATATTTGGGTTCTGCTTACTTTCACTGATCAAATTGTGTAAAACACCATTCCCTACTTGATGTCCTTTATTGGCCATACTGGCTGTGAATATATAAATAGCCAGCTGAGCTGGAGTGAAGGACCATCTAGTAGATATGCAGCCAGTTCAGCAACTTTTGTCTTTATCCCAAAATCTTTCTTTTCACTGGATAGCACTTCAGTCTCTCATTCAGTTTACCTCTGCATCACTTCATAGAATAGCAGTAGCTACAAACTCAGCCATATTTTAACAATTACATAATTTCCTACCTTATTTACAATGGACTACCTACATATTCAGAGAGAAGCTTGAATGTTCAGAAAGCAAGCATTAAGGATAAAATAATCCAGCAGTGTTGGCGTTTACTATACAACTTATATCTCAGGAACTCTCTAGCCAACTCTGCATCACCAGCCAGATGTATGTGTGAACTATTCAGGAGAGCTCACTGGATTAGAATGGACAATAAAAGCTAAGCCTGGAAAACATCAGCATGAATGTGAAATAGTCTGGATGACCAAAATAACATTTTATTTAGCAAAAGGTAGCCATATCCAACAGATTCTGTGTATAGAACTGTATCAGGCTCCTCAATTTGTTAGAATCACAAAAGTTGCATATGATTCAATCTCTCTCTCTCTGGCAAATTGGAAGTGGTATTGCTTTCTAATCACCAAAAGTATCAACTGCAAGGCATCACACTATATGTATGTATGTATGTATGTATGTATGTATGTACTGTATATAAATACAAAGGTGTCAGGAGACAGACTGAGAATCATAAATTACTACAGAGGAAAAGTGTATAGATAGGTTTTAAAGTTCTTCTGAAGGTAGACCAAATAAATGGGAGACTGACCCTTTAGAGGGAGGGAATTCCAGAGAACTGAATCTGCCACCAAAGATGCCTTCTCCTGGGTTGATTCTAGGCAGAACTCTGTCTGCAACCAGACATGCAGCAAGCCTTTGACCAAAGATTATAGCTTCTAGGATACAACATATGAGAGTAGTCATTCCTTCAGATAGGTGGAGCCCAAGACTTATAAGGATGTAGATATGAAGCATCTTAATTTTAACTGAGAAAGCTAATGGAAACTAGTGTGGCTGAGTCAGGACAGGTGTCACATGCTTCCATCTAGAACATCCAACAGTGCATTCTGGACCCATTATAATTTTTGGGTTTCCTTCAAGGACATCCCCATACAGAGCATATTACAATGCCTTAAATGGGAGGTAACCAGCACATGGATAATGGCAGCCAGATTGGACCTCTCCCCCAAAAAGATTCATAACTGATAGACCAGATGCGGTTAGAGATAAGTTTCCAAATCACTGTGCTGACCTGAACACTTAGGAAAAACACAAGATCAAAGAGCACCCCCAAATTGTAGGCCAGGTCTAGAGCAGGAAGGAACTCTTTTAACTGGTTGAGATCATCCCCAACCACCAATCCCTTTTGTGTGAATTAGGCTGTTAAAACTAATCTAATCTACAATCTGGTCCAATTATGAGCCAACCAAGGAGCTTGGCACATCTGACAAAGAAAGAAAGGGCAAGTAGAACTGGGCATCACCCATATAAAGGGGGCACCCAGCCCCACAACCCTGGCAATCATACCAGCAACTTTATGTAGATGCTAAATAGCATGGGAGACAGAATCCTGCGGCATTACAAAAGTCATGAGATGCAGCAGCATTCCCCTTGTCATACCCTCTGAAACCTACCCTCAGGTAGGATCAGAACCAAAACAAAAACAGGGTCCCAGTCCTCAAATTCCTAAAGCAGTCTAGGAGTACTTCATGGTTGATGGTATCAAAAGCCATCTTTTGATGGCATCTAGGAGCATGAACAAGATCAAATTATTCATTATACTTCCTTAACTTATTATCCATCCCTGAACAGATAATTAATTAGGGTAATTGGTGCTGCCTCTAGGCTGTAACCATTCTGAACCTGAATTCAAATCAGTTTCATCCAGGAGTGCTTGGAGTTGCCTTACCACCAGCCTCTCAACTGCCTTGGCAATAAAAGGCACATTTGACACTAGCCTATATCTGACAGAAACAGAAGGATCTAATGGTCAGCTTCCTCAAGAGAGGGATGTACCACCACTTCCTTCAAGGCAGATGCTATTTCCTCCTGACTGAGGAAGATGCTAATGATCAAATGAAATACCTCCCTGAGTGAATTTCTTCCTGCCATTTATCAGCCAAGAAAGAACTGGAGCTGAAGTACAAGTAGTAGCACAAACACATTCAAGCATCTACACATCTTCAAGGTGTATAGATGTAAACTCAAGAAGTCAATGCTTTGGGCTACTCCCTACAACCTTACTAAAGGTGGCATCAATCTCATAGTGAATATGAGTGACTATGTATGAAATTTTCATAAAGTCTTCCCATTTTGCTGCCAAAGCTGCCACACTATTTACCTTCAGCCACAGCATTCACAACCTCTTCAATCTTTCACCTTCCTGCCCCCATTCAAACACAGAACTCATTCCACAACCACAATCTACAGTCTGTTTAGTACTTCACACCCCCATCTTCCTTTTCCTCTATATTACACTCTCTTCATTCTTCTTCCACTTACCCTTACCACTTCTTGGCAATCTACAACTCCTTGGCCTTTCTTTTTTTCCCCTCTCCACTAACTTCTTTCCTTCCACCTCATTCTACATACAACTTTCTTTCTTCTTCCTGCAGGCAATTCAGGAAATACTTTCCCATTTCTGGAAGTCCAAAAATAAAACAGCTTTTAATTGATTTATTTTAATTCTATTTAGATGACATTCACTCTGATAACTATGCCTTTTATTGGAAAAGGACAGCAATCTAAATATTAAAACTTATTTATCAAACCATTCCCATAAAATTCCTTTATAAATGGCAGCTTCCATGACAGAACTAGAACAATTTATCCAGATAATCATTTTTAAGTTGACCTTTAGAGATTCTTCCTGGGCCAAAGCAGAAAAATCCAAGAATGAAAAGTTAATCAATATAAGTATTTGATTCAGTTCTTAATGGGAACCCACTGGGAGTGATGCAATCCAAAGATCTTTCTCTAAATTTGTTTTACAGCTGACATTTGGGTCCAGCACACAGATGAGAGGATCACTTACATGCTCTCATCCAATATCTCAGGATTGTTTCATGGAGCTGACTTGAGATAGTTCTTTGCTCTACGGTCCTTCCTGCATGCTCCTTAGGAACCATTACTATACAACATAAGCTGTTGAAGAAGCAAACTGCAGGGCACAGTTGTGTCTTCCCTAGCTTTGAGGGTCATTGACATCTGAACACATTTTGAAATATGTGATGTGTGCATGTGCTGGCATTTAATGTATACCATTAAGGAGGTATAATTTAATACAAAAAGGGGCACTGGAATATACTATTGCCCTGACATCAATCTTTTTCTAGGGGACATCTATAGTGGGGAAGTTGCCTCCCTTCTCTTCAGTATCCATGCATTTTGCTCTTATATCTGATTGGCCATCCTCAGTATGCATGGATACCTACCAGAAGGCACCTTCTAAAGACAGCCTGGGCTGCCCCTGCAAAAAAAGGATTAATGACTACTGATTAAAAATTCTCTATAAAACAAGGTGCCCATTTATAAAATGCATATAACAAACATCCTCTCTCTCTCTCTCTCTCTCTCTCTCTCTCTCACACACACACACACACACACACACACATGCAAATAACTCTAGTGGGCAGAAAAGCACTAGTACACACAAAGACATTCTCTCCTTCCTTTTAGCAGAAGCAGCAAAAAAAAAAAAAAAAAAAGGAAAGGAAAGGAAAGGAAAAAGAAAAAAGAAAAAAGAAAAAAGAAAAAAGAAAAAAGAAAAAAGAAAAAAGAAAAAAGAAAAAAGAAAAAAGAAAAAAGAAAAAAGACCAAATGGAATGGGGGAAAGGAGAAACAATGGCTGTCATAGGAAGGGAAGGAAAGAGAAAGCACTGGGGGTGGGGGAAACAAGACAAAACTATATGAAAAAAAAAATTAAACAAGTGGCCAGAAAAGAAGGAAAGAAAGAGAGAGAAACACTGTTCAGCATTACATAAAAGATTAAAAATCACAAGATGAACAGCCCCTCCCAAACAAATCTTCAAAGTCATCCCTGTTTATCTGCAGTAATGTCTGCAGCTATTTCACTTCATGTCCACTGGCTTGTTGTATTCTTAGTGAATATATGATGCTCTCCCCAGTTCACTGCTAATTATTTCAGGGTGGGATGGGGACTATCTTTCTTTCATATAAATATGGTACATATCACATCTTGGAAATGAAATCTCTAACTACAAGTCAGCTACAACTCGAGGTCTTGCCCTTTCTTTGAAAGGACCATTCCAACCTTCAGTATTTGTAGCACAAGCCCATGCACAGGATGAATGGGCTGTCCTCCTAGAACAGATCAGACCTATGGGGATGTGGGAAGAAGAATCAGTGACAGGAAGATGCCTTATTTTCTCTTCTTCTGCCCACAGCATTCAATTTCCCAACCCCCTCCATCTCTCCTATACTTTCAAGAAAAGGGAACTATATGCCAGCTATGGAGCTCACATCATTGGGGAGTATATCAGGTACAGGTGTGACATATTTTCCTTAAAAGTTATCAATGACATCTTTAAGGCAAGCCCTCAACTGCAAACCCTCTACTGCAGGGTTCCTCAACCTTGGCCACTTGAAGATGTGTGGACTTCAACTCCCAGAATTCCCCAGCCAGCATGGCTGGCTGGGGAATTCTGGGAGTTGAAGTCCACACATCTTCAAGTGGTCAAGGTTGAGGAACACTGCTCTATTGCATCAAAAGTCTTTAAAAACAATGTACTACAAAGACTTTTCTACAGTGATGTTGCAAGAGAGGGCACTTCCATTTTCTTTGCCTGTGGGCTCATTTTTGTAGAGGTTGATAGATTAGCTCCTGTCCTCCAGGTGGCCCAAGGTTCCTCCATCCTGCCACCTTTTGTGCTTCCCAAACCCTCAGAGACAGTTTCAATCGGGCTCATGATCATCCTTCTGACCTTGAAACATATAAAACACAGCATGAAGTAATTAAGGCAGCAACTGGCTGACCAAGTGGAGAGTACAAAAAAGGTATCTAGCCAGTATCCTGCCCTCTCTCCAGTCTGTTTTGTTTAGTATTTAAAACACCTCCTCATTCATAAGCCGAGGGAGGGCCATGCTGCCAACACACATTCTTCTCTTCCGTTAATTAAAAGAGGGAGAAGTGATAGCATGAAGCCAGAACAGCTTAACTTCTGTTGGAAGGTGGGAGAGTGAAGAAGCGAGAGTGAGGTGAGGCAAATGGGGGAAAATTTGGTGTAGTGGTTAAGGCACCAGGCTAGAAACCGGGAGACTGTGAGTTCTAGTCCCACCTAGGCACAAAGCCAGCTGGGTGACCTTGGGCCAGTCACACACACTCAGCCCTAGGAAGGAGGCAGTGGCAAACCACTTCCAAAAAACCTTGCCCCAGGCAGTTGTCTGGAGTCAAAACTGACTCAAAGGCGCACACGTGTATGCGCACGCGTGCACACACACACACACACAAGCTCTGCACAGCTCTGTTACTCTTACCTGGAAACCAGATCCAGGGTGTTTCCTAGTGATCCACAAGTAAGTTGAAAAATAAACCTACGTAATTGGAAAAGGGTATCCTTGGTTCATACGGCAAGGAGCTGATTGGGGAAAGGACTGGGAGTGAAGTGGAGTGGAATGGGCAGGGCAGGGCAGGGCAGGGCAGGGCAGGAGTTCATTCTTTAAAAAAATTAAGATTAGAAATGAGGAACTGCCAGCTGTGCTTGCCCAGGAGGACTAATTCAAGTATTTCAGAATACCTCATCCTGGCTTTGTCAGTCTGCCCTTGAGATCCACAAAGAACAAAGCAGCATAAAGGAGATAAAATAATATTAATATACTCCTTTACTAAAAAAGAAAAAGACTTCTGAATTCAGTATATTAACTCCGTTACAACTACCTTAGTATAATGTCATAATTTATATACTTTATAAATGAATTTTACTAACTGGTGTTTTGTAAGAAATCTAAAATTAGGGCTGGATAAATGATTTTATTAATCACAATTTATCATCCAAAGTAGTGAACAAGCTCACAAATCTTCAGAATGTTTTTTTTAATTTTGTTTTGTTTTGTTTTGTTTAGGCTGAATATTAAGCAAACTAGCCAAAGGAGTGAGGTGGAGAAATGAAAGCAATGGACATTACAAGAAAGCCCCAAATCTTCCATTTATAATATCCTTAAAATGGAGTGCTGATCACGTAACACACAATTTAATTCTGACTGTGCTAGTGAAGCTTCAGATTACACTAAGGGCTATTAGACAAAGAAACAAAAATGGCTTCTCTCATTTTTTATCACTGTAATAGCTAGTCATTACCTGTGTCTCCAGATTTAAAAAATGCAGGCTGATACTGATTTTTTTTTCTCTCTCTCTCTTCAGTCCCATTCACCTTTGGTGAACAACCTGGAATTTATTTTACATCTCCTGTCATCTAATCTATTTTAGTCTGCATAACACTTCCTTTAAGACTGCTATAAATGGCAGATAGAGGAATTACTGTCATACCTAACATTTTCTTTGTCTAGGTTTTCCTTTATTTTTCATTGACTTCCGGTGAGAAGAAATACTTTGGAAATTCAAACTCTTTTTTTTACATCCTGTGTTGTAACTGCTTCTAAGAAGGATATTATTTGTTTGTGTTTTAATAGGCCCAACTGGGTCACTTACAATTGTTATCTACACTTTGATTTTTTTTTTTTAATCACCCCAGACAACAAATTATGGGAGATAGGTGTTAATAAAACATTCCCCATCAGCTAATTCTTTGTTAGTAAAATATCTTTCCCAATATTTTATTTCAGCATGTGAGTCAGAGTCATAGGAAGGACCATAAGTGAAGTTTTATCTGAATAGATAATGTATCACATACCCAAACTCTGCAGGACTTGACTCCCATGGACACATCAGGAACGTAAGAAGTGCAAAACAGACATTTTATTTCTACCTAAATCTGCAGCATGAAGCCTGCTGAAGCACTCTGATATACTGATTCAAAGGTAAGACTACAGGACTCATCTCAAAATGGGTGTGCAGGAAGTGAAATGTAGCCACTTTATTATACTGTATTTGAAAAAGCTACATAGCAGAACATTTGTTGCAGGTACATTTACTGAAAGACAGGGAGCAAATAATGTTAGATTTTGAGTGGAAATTTTTTGACTATGAATACAGTTTGCAATGATCAACCTGCAGTTTTCCAAAGAATATTGCAATGTCGGCTTGAACATTGCAACATTTTTGCCTGCCCAATAGGTTCCAGCAGACTGGGTGCACTCCAGGTCCACTCTATTAAATGTTGTCTACTTGCAGGACTGAGGAAGCGTGCCATCTCTGTCATGGCCCCTCCCCTCAGAAACAGCATCCCCCCCAAGATAAGGATAGTGCCCTCTCTCCTAGGGTTCTGGAAAGCTCTTAAAACCTAGGGTTAATATATTGTTTTTTTTCCATGTGTGTGTGTGTGTGTGGTGTTTTGTTTGATTTGTGTTGTTTTTAGTGTGGGCTGTCTGTGTGGTTTTAGGTTTTATCTGTTTTTATAGATTTTTTTTTGGTTTTGTATGCCTCCCAGAGTCCATTGGAATTGGGTGGCTATAATACATTTTAATAATAATAATAATAATAATAATAATAATAATAATAATAATAGACATTGCAATACCTGGAGACAGAAGAGTAGAAGAGAAAGAACTGGAGGAAATCACAAAATATAAAGACCTTCAAATAGAAATAAAAACAGAATGACTGTGGCAAAAGAAAGCAAAGATAGAAACCCTTTATCCTTGCAGCAGTATTGACAGACTCTACTTATCAAGGAGCATAGGTGGGCGTGGAATGTTGCAAGTGTATCAGACAGCTGAAGAAGAAAAAGGGCATTCAAAAAATATCTGAAGGACAATGAAGAAGATGCACTGAAGCTAGTACACCATGAAGGCTTACTGAATACTGAAGAGACCAAACTGGCCTTCAAGAAAGACCAAATGAAGAATAGAAAAGAGACATGGCAAAGCAAAGTATTACATGGCCAGTACACACACACACACACACACACACACACACACACACTAGCAAGCAAAGCAGATAACAAGAAGACCTGGCAATGGCTAAGAGCCGGAAAGTTGAAGAAAGAGACAGAGGGCTAATTCTGGCTGCACAAGACTAAGCCTTAAGAACAAATGCATACAAAGCCAGAATTGAGAAGACAGCAACAGAGGGAAAATGCTGCCTCTGCAAAGAAGCTGAAGAAACACTGGACCACCAACTTAGCTGCTGCAAGAAGATCGCACAAACTGACTACAAACAACGGCATGACAAAGTATCAACAATGGTGCAAAGGAATATCTGCAAGAAATACCACTTGCCTTCAAGCAAGAACTGGTGGGACCACAAAACAGACAAAGTAATAGAAAATGAAGAAGCTAAAGTGCTTTGGGACTTTAGAATTCAAAGAGACAAGCGCCTGCCACATAACACCCCAGATTTAACAACTGTTGATAAGAAAGACAAAAAAGTCTGGATAGTGGACATTGCAATACCTGGAGACAGCAGAAGAGAAGAGAAGGAACTGGAGAAAATCACAAAATAAAAATACCTGCAAATAGAAATAGAACGACTGTGGCAAAAGAAAGCAAACATAGTACCAATAGTAACAGGCACCTTGAGTGCAATCCCAAAACATCTGGAGCACATTTGAACACCATCGGCATTAACAAAATCACCATCAGTCAATTGCAAAAGGCAGCTTTACTTGCAACAGCTTACATCCTGCAACAATATCTTTAACACCATCAAACAATAACATCTGCCTATCCCAGATCCTTGGGAAGGACTCAATAGGTGGGCAGAAATACCAAATCATCTGGCTGTGTGTCTAACCAACAGCAGGAGGAGGAGGAGGAGGAGGAGGAGGAGGAGGAGGAGGAGGAGGAGGAGGAGGAGGAGGAGGAGGAGGAGGAGGAGGAGGAGGAGGAGGAGGAGGAGGAGGAGGAGGAGGAGGAGAAGAAGAAGAAGAAGAAGAAGAAGAAGAAGAAGAAGAAGAAGAAGAAGAAGAAGAAGAAGAAGAAGAAGAAGAAGAAGAAGAAGAAGAAGAAGAAATGCTGAGCAATCTGATACTGTACTTGTTCCAAATTAGAGAGAAATATAAATGGACTTTTCAAGGAGTGTGATATCTTCATATACAAGTGTTATATGCATTTTAAAATCATGAGGCTATGCAGTACTGGGGAATCCTCCTTATCAAGCAAATAATATTATTGGGGTTATGATAAATCCATTTGTCCAAGGTTGTATACCTTGGAACGTTAAATATTGATTTTGTGCCACCAAGTCAGTGTTGACGCTTAGTGACTACATAGGTAGACTTTCTCCAGGATGATCTATCCCTAACCTGACCCTTCAGCTCTTCCAGTGGTGTAGTCTTTGCCAAATTCCATCCACCTTGCTGCTGGTCATCCTCTTCTCCTCTTCCCTTTCACCTTTATCAGTATTATAGACCCCTCAATAGAGTTTCTTGAGGTCTTTACATAAAGTATCCTAAATATAATTTGAACCTGGCCATTTGGGTTTTGAGTGAGAACTCTGTATTGATTTGTCTGACCTGTTTGTTAATTTTCTTAGCTATCCATGAGATTCTCAAGGATCTTCCCCAACACCGAAGTTCAAAACTGTCAAAACTCTTTCTATCCTGCTTGTCTGTCTATGTGGTTTTCTTGGGAAAATATCAGCGTGGTTTGCCATTGCCTTCTCCCACACAGTATGAAATGATGCCTTTACCGTTGCCACTAAAGTAATCATCTGCCTTCAGCATCTATCTATATTGTTGCTGGCCAGCATAGGTACCTGCTTACTTTAGCTGGGCAGCAAGATGACCATTACACCTTGGGTATATACTCTTGGCATACACCCCCAGCATTCTTCGCTCATCCCTCCCAGGAACACCCACCTCCCGTCCCACCACAATGAGGCAGCACAGCAGGAGTTGAGGAGAAATATTAAATACACTCACGCAAATACATTTCAGACTTTATAAAAACAGACCTCTGTCCCTTATCTTTGTATGGCAGCGTTTTCCAAACTTGGCCACTTTAAGATGAGTGGACTTCAACTCCCAGAATTCCTCAGCCAGCTGGGGAATTATGGGAGTTGAAGTCCACTCATCTTAAAGTGGCCATGTTTGGACAACACTGTTGTATGGCAAAGAAACAGGCTGAAATTCTCAGGACTTTGATAAAGTCAACAATTTAATGCTATACGTGCATGCTGATTACCGAATAATATTTTCTATCATAATATTTTCTTATAATACAAACATATAGAGTAGTACTGCAAAAATAAGAAGATTTTAATGGCTTCAGAGTAATTTGAGTACATCAAAAAGAAAAAGAAGAGAACAACAAATAAGCAACTCCAGAATACATAATACAGTGGTACCTCAGTTCACGAACTTAATTCGTTCCGCGACTCTGGTCGCGAACTGAACTGGTCGTGAACCGAATCAAATTTTCCCATAAGGTTCAATGTAAATATGGTTAATCCGTTCTGACCCCTACGAATTTGGTCGCCAACCGATTTTTGATAGTGTCCCGAATCATATTTCCCCATAAGGTTCAATGTAATTACGGTTAATCCGTTCTGAACCATATGTTGTTTTTTTTTTAAACCGCAAAAATATGACACAAAGTACAGTACGAAGAGAGAGAAAGCTAACCTTGCTCGACGCGACTTCTGGCATGGAGGACAGGAAGACGGGTGGGGAGGCGGTTACTGCTTGGAGGGAGAGTCCCCCTCCCTACAGGAAGCCACGACCACGTGTCACGGGAGGGAAAATGGCCGCGGATCCTGTTCGTAACCCGATGCGGAGTTCGTGAATGGAGGCAAAATTTTGTGACTGGAGCTGTTCATGAACCGAATTGTTCGTAAACAGAAGTGTTTGTGAACCGAGGTACCACTGTATCTTCATTTCCACTTGTTGCTTATAAATGCAGATGGAACATAAGAGCAAAAGTGTCAAGTGTTCACAATTTCCAAAAAGTTTAAAAGAAGCCAATCATAAAAGTTTGAAATTTTTTTGTTAGGATTTCTGAGATTTGGACTTAGTTTTTCTGTTAAATTTCTTTGACCTTGAGCATGTTGCTTGATATCTGGGACAAAAATTCCCTGAGAATGGGCAAGTGGAAAAATTATTAATATTTTCCTCTCCGCAACTTCCATTTTCTTTGACTTGTTAAACTGCAGACTCGACAGGCTTCACATTTTTTTAATGAAATTTCTTTTTTGTGGGAAATCTGACACGAGAGAGAGGATAATTTTTTCAACAGCATCTAATAAAACCACATTTTGCAGAATACCAACAAAGTGCTGTTGATGTCTTTGTGCACACACGCATACACACACACAAACACATACCTGGGTATTTCACTCAACTGGCCTCAGCTGCCTGACATTTTAATTTAAATATATTTTTCTCACAAGCAATACCTGGTGCGGCAACAGACAGCTGTTTCAACAATATTTAATTTACCTGTGAGATGAAGGGTAATATGAAAAATCAGCCTCTGAGGCTGTGCCAGAACAACTGCACAAGACAGATTCAAGGTTATGCCCTAAAAGTTTTATTCCAGCAAACTAGCTTATTTAAAAAAAAATGAGGGGCTGTCAATGATTGATTAATTCAGCAAGTTTCCTTTATACTTACTCTTACGTAAGATGACTTCTTCATTTTGTCTTTTGAATATTCCCTTCATGAAAACTAGTCAAGCTAACAAAACGTACATATGTGGTGGCAGTATACAAGCACACACAATTCCATTCACACCTATTTTAAGAATGCATTTTGTTCCCTGTAGTGAATCATATAATATAGCATCTTAGTGAAGAAGCTTCCAGGCTGACTTTGTGCAAATTGATTAGATATTTTTGTCCAGGCAAGAGTGTTCAGTTGTGCTGAACCTTACCTGAGCTGTATCTTTTTTCTTCATACTTGTTTTTCATTTCTGACTTCTGGATTGGCCTCTGACTGTCCCCTGGTTCTTCTTGGCTGCTTCCTGAATCCTACCTCACTTCCACACTGCTGTCCAAAGCCCAATATTGATAGGTAACTCTTTTTCACATAGGACATACCCACTTTCATTCTCCAAACTATCAGCAGCAATCGGAAAGTACCTCTGCTGATGTGAAATGTTGAGAACAAGGGGTGCAAATCCATGACCTGTCTCAAGCTGCCACTAGTCCTGCATTAAGAAAAATCTTCGTGCTTTCCACACTACTAGAAAATAAAGAAAAGGGGGAAAAAGTAGTACAGTATTTGGCACATTAGTGGTCCTATAGAAGAGAAGAGGAAAAGTGAGAAAGTTAATTAAGTGCAACAGAGCTGGGCCAAATTTTTGATGACTGCATGGAAAAATGCCTGCCATCTTGATCTGTCTCCAGTGATAATTTGTAGTTCTTTCAAGGTCATTCCAGTAATCTCTTTGACCCATCTATCTTATCCATTGTCTTTATCCTCTGCTGTATTTTTTTTTTCCTAGTTCATCATTCACTCACATCACATTCTAGTCTTTGCTTGCTGATCATTGCCCCAAGGGAAGAATCAGTCTTATTTGACCTAGGACCACCATTAGTTTTTCCTGCAGTCCATAGTGCTCTTAGTAATCATCCAAAATCCCATAATTCAAAGGCATCTATTTTCTTTTGCTTGCTTTTCATCAATGTCCAGCTTTCACAGCCATACATTATCACTAGAAAGACCTTTGTTTTAACTATTCCTGTCTTTGTTGTCAGAAATATCCTTATCCTTCATAATCTTGTCTAAGTTTGTCATTGGCTTCCTTTCTGGAATTAATCTCCTTTTTATTTCTCTAGCATGCTATTCATCTTTATTTTTGAGCCCAAGAAACAAAATTATCTAACGCATTTATTCCTTCACCATCAAACATGAGTTCACTAAGCAGGCTGGTTGACTTAACCTTTGCCTTCCTTATATTATATACATCGTCAGATTTTTCACTTTTCATTTTTTACTTTCAAAACAAATGCTTCTAAGCCACTTTTCAGCTAATGAAATGATATTGTCTGCACATCTAGAGTTTTTACTTCTTGTTTGGATTCCAGCTGTCTTATCTTCCAATTCATCATTCTATGATGTAACTGCTATATGTTAAACAAATATGGGTACAATATGCATTCTTCTCTCATTCCCTTCCCTGTTCTGAACTACTGTTTCTCCAAACTCAGTTCTTCTAGTAGTTTCTTGTTCACTGTAAAGGTTCCTCAGAAGAAAATGTGTTCCGGCACACATATGAAGCTTAATATATTCCATATTCTAACTAGATCAACACAATCATAATTGCTATAGTCAGTAAAACAAGGTAAGTCTCCATTCTAAATTATTTTGTTTTATCCATTTTATACCAACTATCTGTTCTCATGGTCCCCTTACCTTCTTTGAAACCTTCCTGTTCATTTGAGTCCCTTCCTTCATGTATGGCTCTGTCCTTCTAAGATTTAAGGGACTGGGTGGAATGTGGGAAAGGTGTAGAGTAACACAGACATTTGGTTAACATAGAAGCAAGGAAACAAATGGATGTTTATTAAAGTATTAAAAATATGGCTTTTAAACAGGTTCATTTAACTTCTACAGAGTATCTACATTCTATCAATACTGACTTACCCCAGCACTAAAAATATTTATAACCCCATCTCCTTGGTAAGGGGAAATATTCCCAGCCTTTGATTCTGAGCCTCCCTTCTACCTCCTTCTGCCTCCCAAATTGTTCTCCAATTCTCTCCATTTGCTGGAATATAGTCTGGGAGGAGACGCCCTGATTGACAGTTCCATCTCCTAATCATCCCAGTCTAATGCTTCTTGTATCTCCTTTTCTAGTGGAGTCAAGTCCTGCAAATGTTGTCTCTCTCCACAAATAGTCTACAGTCCCATTTGTAAAGTGTTTTAGTATAATTTTTCCCTATTCTTTGGACCTTGTCTGCTTTTATCAAATTTCTTATGTGTTACTCTTGAGTAGTTCTACTTTCAAAATACATTTTCTTGTGCTATTTTTAAATGTCTTTAAAAATTCTCTTGTTCTTTCCTTGTTCTTTTTTTCAAACCTCAGCCCTATAGTCCACCTCGCTTTATGCATGGCTAATGATGTTTCTGAGTCACAGTCTCTGACCCAGCTGGGTCAAACAGGGTACAGTGGCTTTAAGACTACATGTACTCACAGCATATACATAAGCATAAAGTTCATGCTCTGAGAGTAACAGATTGCACAGCCTAGATACCAGAAAGAGAGGATTCCCCACTCATCATGCCATTGTCTAACTGCCTGAAAGGTAAGCTAATGTGTTCTGTAATGAAGCTGGACCTTACATATGGACGCCTGTTCCTGCATGCACCTGGATCGCCATGTTCAAGTTCATGCACAAGTAATGAAAGTGCAAATTATGATATGTTGGTTTGGTTGTTTTGCTGCTTTGGTATATGCACTTGATTATGTACGCTTTTGGTCCGGTTTTTTTTTTTGGTTCAGGATGCTTTTATATATGCAGCAAGTATCTTCACCTTTAAAGACACTTTCAAAGTTCCACAATCAACAGGACCAAAGAAAATGCACAGGATGCACATGCACAGCTAAATTCATTAACTCATTATTTTTTTAAAAGTAATTTTATTGAAAATTACATATACAGATAAAACTAATACAAACTATAAAAAAGAAAAAAAAAGAAAAAAGAAAAAACAAATAAAAAGTTTATTTTATAAAGCTTTCAAATGTAAAATGAAGGGTTGTTTTGCTGAGCAAGTGTGTGTGAGTCAGTGTGTGTGTATGTGTGACAGAGAGAGAGATGATTGAATACTGCGTGCTGCTGAGTATTTGTCAACTTGTATGCTATCTCAGTCACAGGATGACTCTGGGCAACATATACCATAGGGTTAAAAACACTGGATAAATACCACCTAAAATCAAACAGACAAAACCATAAGAATCCATGGTGCACACTCAAACTTAACTCAAACATGATCTCTTGTGACACTTCATTTCCCAGAATTCCTCAGAAAACCAAACTGGGATCGGTGCACAGAGAGAGATTGCCGAAGTGCAATCCTACTGAAAGCTGCCAGTGCGCCTTCATTCCAGAAAATATCTAGTACCTCAGCCAAATTATCCAACAGGATATTCCCCAAGTGATGGACTGGACTAATCTAATAGGCCCTGCCTCCCTGCATAAGGAAGCAGCACTGGAAAGTTCTAGTGCAACCAGACAGTGATCTGACCATGACAGGGGACAGATGTTAATGATTCCCACCTTCAGATCACATCAAAAATCCCTCTTATTTCAGTGATGAAATGCATTTAGAATTTCAAACGTAATCTTAATTTTAAAACATTTTAAAATGTTTAAATAGATCTATTTGCTGCATCTAGCAATTATACTAATAAATATGTTATTTATATTAAATTAAATTTTTGTGCTGTTTTTCAATTCTTTTCAATTCTTTTATTCTTATCGCTTACTTTATCTTCTCTGAATTTAGTGTGCATTCATTCTTTTTAAGAACTCATCTTGTATGCTGGTGTGAGCATAAATGCATCCTGCATCTTTATGCATTTGATGAAGTAAGCTAATGTATAATAAATATGTGGATCTGTTAAGTTTTATTTCTATAACAACTACTCTTCTCAATATGGCACAAGGGTCTGGTTCTAGAGCAATCACACCAAAGCAATGCTAAGAATGCCTGCTATATATGAAGAGTTAACCTTATATAATATTATCCATTAAAGGCGATTATTTAAAAGCTCCCTAGAGCAAAGCTGGGAGCAAGCACATTTCAATGAAAAATTAATCTTGGGACCCGAAAAGCAATTATTAATATGTCTTTCAAATACAACCATATAGCAGTTTATACAGATGCACAGAAAGACACTGGGGAAAGAGCTTTCATATTTCAATTGTGGACGAATATCGACTCCTTCAAGTTAACCAGATTTCAATGAGACACACAGACAACATAGATAAGTTGTTGGTAGTATCACCGCCTCTCATCAGCAAATCAGAGTGCTCAATTTAGGTAGTGAAATTAAATTCTTATACACCTACAAGAAAAGCATTTATGGTGACTTTGAATCCATGTTAGAAACTCAGAATTGTAATATTCATGCATGCTTCTTTATCCTGAGAATTTAAGATTAATTTGGGGGTGGTAATCTGAGCCAATTAAATATTTCATTCTTCCATTTTCTCAGAGAATGAGAATTCTTTCTCGATCTAGTTATATGCTTCTTTGGATGCAACAATCTATGTGAAGTACCTGCATGTTAATTGATCATAGCTACCTGTGGCCTACATATGCCCCATCAGCCCCAGTTTTGCCTCCTTCTAAGATTAGGTAACCAAAATTCAGAGGCAAAATAATAATTTCCTGTGACAACACCCCAAACAAACATGGAAACTGGGCTTCTCATACATGCATTGAGCTGAGCCTCCTTTTGAACTCCATAAAAAGGGAACAAAGTTCTAAATCTTATCCACTCCAGTGATTTTAGAGAGTAAGGAAGATGACCTTGACAAAGATATGCAAGCAAACTCCAGTGCCAAGGCGACATGGTGAAACATTGTCTAAGTCCAGAACAAGATAACATTCAGAAGTAGCTTAGACAGACAACTCCTTAATTCACTGAACTGTAAGGAGAAGGAAGTACAACACAATCAAACTTGCAAGATTCTGTTATTATGGTCAGTCTCAATAAAAGTAATTTTAGCCTTCCTGTGAAAATGATTTGTTGGTCTGGTCTACCTAGTAGGGCTGACAGTGATGGCATTCTGTCACCAGCCATAGTCCTTAAAGGCCTTACTTTTTAAAAATGTAATAATGCACCACCTCTGAGTTAAAAAGTTTGGCTGCCTCTATTCTACATTAAACAAGGAATGCTTTTGAATAAATTGAGGAAAAGAGAGAGATCTTTTTATCAGAGTTGCGCAGAAATCAGTCCACACTGAGCGTTCCTATGGCATTTTGTGTGTCCTTTTTTATGATTTTAATTTTTGAACTGGGCATGGTTTACTACCACTCAGGTATGACTTAGATCATATTCCATGTGACTACACAGTGAAGGTGATGAATAGATTTAGAGGATTAGATTTGGTAGACAGAGTGCCTGAAGAACTATGGACGGAGGTCTGTAACATTGTACAAGAGGCAGCAACTAAAACCATCCCAAAGAAAAAGAAATGCAAGAAAGCAAAATGGCTGTCTGATGAGGCTTTACAAATAGCTGTGGAAAGAAGGAATGCGAAAAGCAAGGGTGAAAGGGAAATATATAAGCAACTGAATGCAGATTTCCAGAGAATAGCAAGGAGAGATAAGAAGGCCTTCTTAAATGAACAATGCAAAGAAATGGAAGAAAACAACAGAATGGGGAAGACTAGAGATCTCTTCAAGAAAATTGGAGATATCAAAGGAACGTTTAGTGCAAAGATGGGCATGATAAAGGACAAAAAAGGCAGGGACCTAACAGAAGCAGAAGAGATTAAGAAGAGGTGGCAAGAATACACAGAAGAACTATACAAGAAAGATCTTAATGTCCCTGATGTCCATGCTGGTGTGGTCACTGAGCCTGAGCCAGACATCCTAGAGAGTGAAGTCAAGTGGGCCTTAGGAAGCATTGCTAACAACAAAGCTAGTGGAGATGACAGTATTCCAGCTGAGTTATTTAAAATACTAAAAGACGATACTGTTAAAGTGCTGCATTCAATATGCCAGCAAGTTTGGAAAATGCAACAGTGGCCACGGGATTGGAAAAGGTCAGTTTAGGTTCCAATTCCAAAGAAGGGCAATGCCAAAGAATGCTCAAACTATCGCACAATTGCACTCATTTCACATGCTAGCAAGGTTCTGCTCAAAATCCTACAAGCTAGGCTTCAGCAGTACGTGAACCGAGAACTACCGGATGTACAAGCTGGGTTTCGAAGAGGCAGAGGAACTAGAGATCAAATTGCCAACATTCGCTGGATCACGGAGAAAGCACGAGAGTTCCAGAAAAGCATCTACTTCTGCTTCATTGACTCTGCAAAAGCCTTTGATTGTGTGGATCACAACAAACTGTGGCAAATTCTGAAAGAGATGGGGATACCAGACCACCTTACCTGTCTCCTGAGAAATCTGTATGCGGGCCAAGAAGCAACAGTTAGAACCGGTCATGGAACAACCGATTGGTTCAAAATAGGGAAAGGAGTACGACAAGGCTGTATACTGTCACCCTGCTTATTTAACCTATATGCAGAGTACATCATGAGAAATGCCAGGCTGGAAGAATCACAAGCCGGAATTAAGATTGCAGGGAGAAACATCAATAACCTCAGATACGCAGACGATACCACCCTAATGGCAGAAAGTGAAGAAGAACTAAAGAGCCTCTTGATGAGGGTGAAAGAGGAGAGTGCGAAAGCTGGCTTGAAACTCAACATTAAAAAAACTAAGATCATGGCATCTGGACCCATCAATCCCTGGCAAATAGAAGGGGTAGAAATGGAAGCAGTAACAGACTTCATTTATTTGGGCTCCAAGATCACTGCAGACGGAGGCTGCAGCCATGAAATTAAAAGACGCTTGCTCCTTGGGAGGAAAGCTATGGCAAACCTAGATAGCATATTAAAAAGCAGAGACGTCACCTTGCCGACAAAGATCCGCATAGTCAAAGCTATGGTTATTCCAGTAATAATGTATGGCTGTGAGAGCTGGACCATAAAGAAGGCTGAACGCCGAAGAATTGATGCCTTTGAACTGTGGTGCTGGAGAAGACTCTTAAGAGTCCCCTGGACTGCTAGGAGGTCAAACCAGTCAATCTTAAAGGAAATCAACTCTGATTGCTCATTGGAAGGATTGATAATGAAGCTCAAGCTCAGATACTTTGGTCACCTAATGCAAAGAGAGGACTCTTTGGAAAAGACCCTGATGCTGGGAAAGATGGAAGGCAAAAGGAGAAGAGGACGGCAGAGGATGAGATGGTTAGATAGCATCACTGAAGCAATGAGCATGAAATTGAGCAAACTCAGGGAGGCAGTGAAAGATAGGAAGGCCTGGCGCAATATGGTTCATGGGGTCACGAAGAGTTGGACACGACTTAACGACTGAACAACAACAACAATGTTTTCTTCCTCCACACTTTGGCATTACTTCTTATAAAAAGTGATTAAAACTAGTTACAGACAAACAAGCAAATAAAATATGCATGGGAACTGAGAAAATCCATTTGGAATGCCTTTACCCAACCTGATGTGTAACATATATGTTGAGTTGTGATGATGTAGAATTCTGGGAGTTGTAGTCCCAAAGTATGTGCATGGCATTTGATAGGGAAGCTGAGTTACCATTAGCATTAAATATAAGTAGATATCAATTCCCATTTCTATAGAATTCAAAATGGTTCACATTAGAACAGTTAAAATACAATAATGCATTTAAAACATTTTAGAGTGAGAAGGAAATTGAATATTGTTTGACCATGCTCGGAAACACTGCATTTATAGAAATATAATTGTAGACTCTCCTGTATTTTAATGAGACAGAAGCTAAGCATTAACCTCCTCTTCTTTCCATCCTGACTGTTTCATGTTATTTTTAATGATTTTATTCATCAATTGCCATCAGACTGGGTCAGCTTTAAACAGTCCACTCATATGTGTCATCAAATATCTTGTGGGATCATTAATTTGATTCCCCTTTCTTTCTTCTCACCAGTTGTTGCAAAATGGTTATTGTGAAAGTATTTCACAGTGTACCATATTAGCCTTTACTTTTGTAAAACTCTTTTGTTAGGAGGAGCATTAAATAAGCATTGCAAGCATATGCTATTGGTTTGGGACTTCACATCTTAGATACATTTGTAACATTTTTCATGACAAAGTACTAGATATGAACTTATGAGTTTCTGATAGCTTCCACTGTTATTTCTTTAAATATTTAGCAGTGTGTGTACTTTTTAAGGAATCTATTGTTTAGTAAGAAAGGAGTTCCTTTCTTCTGTTGGTGTACATATGTAATAGACTTATTAGGGACATTGCTCCATCCATCAAGAATTAGGGTGATGATTTATCTCTCAATTATTTGCACAATTCTCAGTTTCTTCTTTGTACCCACTTTATTAAACAATTTCCCTGCAACATCTGCTGAGTGGATTGCATCCCAGGTTGAAGTGACTGAACCATGTCAATGAAGTAAGGATTCTCGACCGTATGGAGGTATTTTTGCATAAACAAATTAAGTCACATTTATCTCCCATCTCCAAATAGCAAATATAATAGTATTAAAAGTTATAGTCATAATTATATATTTAAGCTAACTTTATTTTAACAAAATATTTTGAGAAGTTTTCAATTATTTAAAATTTCAAAATCCATTTCTTAGTTGAAATATTTCATTTTATCTTTATCTGCCCTGCTAAGCATTTTACCTGTTTGTTCTTTTCCAAAAAGAAAAGAAAAAAGAAAGAAAGAATGTTTAAAACGGGACCAAACTCCTGTCACCTCTTTCAGCAATTATTTTTTTTAATTTACTCTTAAAATTATATTGTGCTCTATAAAGGCCACCTGGCAAAGTGCCTTACAAATACAGTAGTTTAAGAAATCCCTATAGGAAGGGGAAAAGATCAATGAGTGAGGAAAATACCTATTATATCTTTAATAGCTTTGGTTATATCTAGTAAAAAAATATCCAGTAAAAATATCTACTTCTTCAGGACAAGTTTCTTTTCACCTTTAAAACATTTAATTCTCTGTAGACACAATCCAGTCCACTAAAATATTGATGTCTTGACCCAATCAGACCAATGAATAATACACAGCCTCCAGTCAAATATTGTTTACTTAAGAAAATTCTGAGTCCTCAAGAATCTTCACACAAGTCATTAAAATGTTGAGCTTCAGGACATAGGAAGTCATCTCTTGGCTGCTAGCCCCCGATTTTTCTCTTCCCAGCACAGAAACGTAGACATTTTACAAAGCAGTCTATTGCATGTTTTTGACAGCAAAAAAGTGATTTATACAAGTCTGCTAAGTCACTCCAGTGCAAAAAAATAAAAATAAAATGTAGATACTTGAAATTCTAATTCTTATAATGAATGGGGGGAAAGTGCCAGTTCTGACTGGCCTTTTGAGATACTTGGCTTAAATAGCACCACATATCAGTGTAATGAACATTTTAGGACATCACTACTGGCACCAGGAGCCTGGCAAGCAGAAGAGAGTGGCTAAAATTCTATTTACATTACACCTCTAAAAATAACAATATAACCACTCTCACTTTGTGCTCACTTTTATTATCCAGATGGTATTTCTGTGGAAAAGGCTCTAATGGGTCAGTTGACCAATCTATGCTGCAGAATTATCCCAAATAAAAAAGAGGGGTGGGGAGTACCTCACCTCTTCATTACATTTGGGCCTCTGCAGAAGCTCTCATCCTAATCCTGGCCCACAGGACACCCACACCCACACAGCACAACCCCACCCCTCAGGCTTAGGAATCACTTGCCATGAAGCTGATGAGGTTGAACTGAACACAACAGCAACATGCTCCTTAAAAGGGCAGCAGACTCTGTTTACAACATGCACTCGCATGTAACCATTTGATCAGTTTGACATGCATTTTTGCCTAATCAAACCACATAATTAAAGGAGACAACTCTGTGCCCCCAACAGGCCTTTTTTTCACCAGTATGATAAACTATTTGCTCCTAAATTGACTCAGGACTTACAAATATATAAGGCAGCACAAAATATTGTCACTCAATAAATGATAGAGATTTCCATTTGCAAAAGAGCTTTTCTGCAAATGCAGTTGTCATTCCTGAACCTAAACTTCTATTGACAAGATGATAATGCTCAGACGTTTGAGAGTTCTGAGTTAAAAATTACTGAGAACTATGCAACTTGCAATCCAGTATTATCAAGCAACTACATTTATTCTAATATAGCCACAGATTTTTGAAAATAGTTGGAACTTCTCTGCAATGCATCCCCTTTGTCCTTCTTCAGTACTTTGCCTGGGGTTGGGATAGCCATAAATCTCTTGGTTCCCCAACATGCCCTTAAAACAGCCTACCTGATGTAGTTTGGTTCCTTCTGTTTTGTTTCAATGGGAAGGTTAGAAAAAGAAAAAGAGAGTAAAGTGTAAATGAGATAACAGAGTTGATTCTTCATGCAGATCATTTTTTAAAGTTTATAAAACTATTTATAAAGTAGTGGGCCCTTCAAAAGATGCAAGGATTTGGGATGAATTTATTCATATATGATGGACACAGGGTTAAGTGGTTAAGCAGCAAAACCAAGTACTGAGCTAGCAGTAGAATATAACAAGGGGTTGCTGCTTTCATGCCCTCTCTGAGGTATTTGGCTAACAACTGTGGGAGGAGAGTTGGTTAGATAGAGCCTTGGTGTCGCCAACAAAGACTTCTTTTGCTTTCCTATCACTGTAAGCCATTAAATTAAGAATCAGTTTAATTCAGATTAGCCTTATACCCTCATATATATAAACCCTGAAACTCTTATTATTCTTCTAAGTTCTAAATCCAAACTATGTTGGGAGTTATTAGTTGTAGTTGCTTGCTACTTAAATGATCTCTCTCCCTCCTCCCTGAAGAGCCACTTTGGTGTAGTGGTTAAGGGAACCAGGTTAGAAACCAGGAGGCCACAAGTTCTAGTCCCGCCTTGGGCACAAAGCCAGCTGGGTGACCTTGGGCCAGTCACTCTCTGTCAGCTCTAGGAAGGAGGCAGTGGCAAACCACTTCTGAAAATGTTGCCCACAAACCTACCTGGACATGAGTCGAATGAATGAATGAATGAATGAATGAATGTCCTTGCTTGGCAGTAATAATTCACATAGTCCAAACAGCCCAGAATCCTTGGATCAGAAGGGTTTGGCAATGGATGACTGGTTGTTTGAAAGTACCTTTAGACCAGTGTTTCTCAACCTTGGCAGCTTTAAGATGTATGGACTTCAACTCCCAGGATTCCCCAGCCAGCATGCGAGTTGAAATCCACACATCTTCAAGTTGCCAAGGTTGAGAAACACTGCTTTAGACCAAAACCTCCACCAGGAATGTCTTTATATAAGCTCCATGGCATTACTATTCTTATTGTAATGATAAAACACAGCACTTTGGTTTTGTTTTGTTTTTTGTTCGCCTCAACAAATTAAGGGTAACCAAAAAGTCATAAAACAATAGATATTCTTTTGATTTTCAACAAAAGAGAGCAGCTTGACAGTTTTTAAAAACTGTGTCAACATGTTGCCAGCCCCCATAGATTAATTTTAGTTTTCTCTATGTTCCTTTTCATAACTTCATGACAAAGGAAAGGCATCTGCCATTTCTAAAATGACACAGCTACATGTGAGGACAGGCACATTGGCTCTACAGCGCACACAGATATTCACTGGCAGATCTGGAACTCCTATATTTCAGATGGTCAAGGATAATAAAATAGCAGCAAACAAATCACAGAGTCAATAGACAATTAAAATAAGGGATACCACTAACAAATTTAAAAAGCACAAAGGCATTAGCTTGTATGATCAAAACTTCCATAGAATTACTGGTGGGGGATTTTCAATTGCAATTCCATTCTAACTATAGATTAAATCTGGAGCTGGGGAATGTTCTGTTTGCAATAAGGCACAACACTGCCTAGCTATTGCAATTCATCAACTTCAACATGCCTTCCTATGTTTACCTAATGTCTGAGTTTACACTGCACTGTTCCTTGATGGGAGTTGTTCGGTACTCATTTAGCATAACATATAAACCCAGCTTTTGTGGTCTGGCTGTATAAACATGTTCCATAGCTCAGAGCAATGTGTGAACAATACTTAAAACCATGTCTAAGCAGATGAATGAACTCAACAATGCTGGAGACAAACCACAGCTTAGCACAATCTGTGAACCTAGCTAAAACATCAAGCAGCCCTAATTTGGTGTACAATGGATCACCAAAGCAATTATAAAAATAATTTGATGACTTATTTTAAGTTTACAAAAATATACAGTCTCACAAATATATTGGCACATATCTCTGCAGATAAAATATATCTATCAACAAATCAGGGATGAAACCTGATGGGCACAGATGCTCAAAAACAATACTTGGAATTGTTTCTATATATGCAGGCATTTTCCTATTCTGGATTTAAAACACACGATGTGGGAGTGTGGAGTTGAGGTATGAAACATGGACTCTCATCCCAAGAAGAGCGAACACAAGATAAGAGAATGAGACTGGCCCCTCCCTAAGGAATGCAGAGGATGTTTGTGGGGGTGACCCTGAGAGTTGCTCTCAGTCTGAGAAGATTCTGTAATGGGAGTGAAGCCAATAAACCTTGCTGGATTGAATCTGTATTGTCTCTTGGAGTTTCCTGGGCTAATCCTGACACACACACACACACACACACACACACACACACACCCCTCTCTCCTTAAAAATTGAAGCAATGCTGCTTTTTATTTAAACCTGACAGTAAAAGCACAAAAGGCTTCATTAAGAACAAGCATAACTCTTACTTTATAGACTTGGTTGAGATCTATTGTATCAAAATCACTAAAATGCTGAAAAATGAACAGCTATTATAAACTGAGACATTTATAACCTGCGTGCAGTTCCAGCAAGTATTTGATCTTTCCCATTAAGAAATATAAGTAATAAGTATTCCAGTGTGCACATTGTTTTAAAAACATGAGCCCACAAGTTTCTGAGTAAGGATCATAAGGTATAGGGATTCTTGCATACAAAACAGCATTTTGAAGCAGTTGTAACTGATTAGTAAATTAAGTGGTTTTATAATCTTTTTACTTTATAACATCTTGACAATTTATGTTAGAACTTGATAAAGACCACATGTCCTTTTCAGAGTTATGAAGATTAAAGTAGCAATATATTTGAACATTGAAATAACAATTTTTATAATGTTTATCATAATCAGGACTATGGTCGTTAAATAATTGTAATTAAAAAGCAAGTGTTTTAACCACTTTGTTATATAACAAACATTGCAATGTTTACAATATGCTTTTTTGGGGGATATCTATATTTGTTTCTTAGAATCCCTTTGAAAAAGCTATATATCCAAAATACACCAAGCCTGATTAATAAAGTTTTCTTTATTGGCACTTAGGACTCCATCCTCCCTCCCACTTTTATTTATTTTTTGCTCCCATTTATTGTTAATCCAAGCTTCAGTTATTTATTGCCTGACTGATACCTTCCCTCATGAATAGTTTCGAGCTGGTTCACAATAAATCCAAAAGCAAGGAAACAACCAAAAATCAATAATTAGAAATTAAAGGAATTAAAATTGAAAATAAACTAGTTAAATAAATAACAGCCAACAAAGTAATGTTAAGCCCTGAAGATGCAGCATAAAAACCACAGTATTTGCCGCTTCTCTAAAGGGTAACTGGGGGGAGGGGGAGGCCATCAGGCCTTGAGGGGACAAATTGGCCCACAAAACTGGAGTCATTAGAGGCCTGCTTTGGGGCTACCCCCACCCCCATAGCTTCTTGTGGGGAAGGGATCCAAAGCAGCCCTTCCTGGCTGAACATAAAGAGAACCTGGCCTCAAGACTTACAGGATTATAGATGTCATAACCAGCACTTCACTCAGAAACATTTTTGCAGTGTTGTGCAAAAATGGCTCTCCTCTGTCAGCAAGAGGGCTGCCGCATTCTGCACCAGCAGACGTTTCTGAGTCATTTTCAAATAGAAGGTATGGCAGTCTGCAAGTAATGAGAGCCTGAGTTTCTGTCACTGAGGCCCTCTGTTCCTAAGCTAGTTGCAGCAAAGGCTACTTGGATATGGGCTGTATCTGTTGTTTAAGCTGAAGCTGTGAATCAAAGAAAATCCCCAGTTCACAGTCCTGGTAGAGCCACAAAGGAGCTGGCAATAAGATAGATGGTTTCCAAACAGTCAGCAAATTTGTCTGCTGGGATTCACTTTGAGCTTGTTTCATCCTTTCCAATTCCTTATAGCTTACCAACACTGGATCTTGATATCCACTGCATCTCTTGCTTGGCTCCAGAAAGAGATGTGCAACTGCATCTTATCATTAAGTCCTTTTACTCTGAACAGACAAGTTACCTCTCTCAGTGATTTCATGTAGATATGAACTAATATGGGGAAAGAGGACCAAGTCTGCAGCACCTCACAGAGTACTATAGCCAAGACTTGATCACTCTTCCCCGATGACCACAACTGGAATTGCCCACTCAGGAACGAGCAGAACCAGTATAAAACAATTTCCTCACTGCTATCCTTTACAGGTGATCCAGAAAATTACCATGGATGATGGTACTGAATTGCACTGAGAGGTCTCATAGAACCAGAAGGGCCATAATTCCTCCATCTAGGTCCCAATGAAGGTCATCCACAACAGCAACCAATGTCATTTCCGTTTGACACCCCTACTTGAACCTCAAATGTAAAAGATCAAGATAATCTTTATACAAGGTTCTCTATCATTTACGTACCACAGCATTCCCCACAATCTTCCCTAACAGGAGAGGTTGAAGAATAGGTGGAAATTGTCCAATACTGTTGAATCAAAAGATGGCTTCTTCAGGAGGAACGAATATAAGAGCTAATTCACTGCTATTCTACTATTAGTGAAATACTATCTGCCTGCCTGCCTGCCTGCCTGCCTGCCTGCCTGCCTGCCTGCCTGCCTGCCTGCCTATCTATCTATCTATCTATCTATCTATCTATCTATCTATCTATCTATCTATCTATCTTCATCCATCCATCCATCCATCCATCCATCCATCCATCTGATATAAATGTGAGCCTAGTCTGAAACTGTCTGCTATGCCTGTAATGGCATGTCAAGAAACTTGTTTATTTCAAAAAATTAATTATCCAGTTTACCAAAGTAGTTAGTCAAGCAGGTGGATTTCATGGTCCGTGATACTGAGGTCACACTGCATCATACACAAGATAAGGAACAAACTGAAATTGCTCTTTCAAATAGCAATAATCAGCCTGAGAATACTGTACATATCCCATTGTGACAGTTCTAGGTACTCCTCTGAAGTACTGATTTACTTCACAAGCCTGTCTCCTTTAATTTAGATGTTTTATTACTACATAAAAACGTATCTCAGTTGCTTGATCACTGCTGTTCTCCTGTAGTCTTCATGCACTTCTGCATATAAGGACACTCAAGTATTGTACAGCACAGGACAATAAGTAAGCACTCTCACAAGAGTAGACATAAACACAGAAAATAAATATATTTATGTGCTTGTAACACAAAGTAAAATGTGTTATTATCTAAACATTAGAAACCTTAGGTGAGTTCAGGGGTGTCCGTGGGAGGAGAGAGGTCAGCACATCAAGATGACAGCCATGAGCATGCCATTGAAGCCCTGCCTTTTTTATGTCCATTGTGACCCATGTAAAAAAGGGCTGGGACTTCAAATGCATAGTTATGGCCACCATCTTGACTTTTTTGAACCCCCTCCCCACAGACCTCCCTGTGTCAGTTAAGTTCATACATTAGGGGCACTTTGGTCATTCTAGTTCTAATGTTATTACTTGTCTAGTTCAAATTATAAATGTTGTTAAATGCACCTTTGATTCCTCTCCCCTGGATTCTCTGATTTTTCTTTAAAATAATTAATAGTTGCAAGAAGAGGCAACTACAAATGGATCACAATGTTGTCACAGAGGAATATTCCTTTTCCCATGCCATTTTCCATCTGAACATTCCCTTATACTTCTCTTGGTCTCTGAAGCAAAGAGCAGCTTCAGAAGAGTGATTTCAGCAATAAAATTATGAGTGAAAGCATTAATGTTCTTCCCTCCCTATGCTGCAGTGTTAGGGTCCCTTAGACATCACTGCTGATCCCTGTAATGTTTTTGCTTTCCAAGAAGAAGTGTATGTGTGTGGGGAAGGGGCCTATGGATGCAAAGTTTTGGTGATAGTGACAAACTAGGCAATAACCAGAAGTCAGTCTGGTGGAGCAATCACTTTTATTCACAAAGCAGGTTTAGTTGCAAAGTAAGGCTTATATGAGTTATTATTTACA
Source organism: Liasis olivaceus (assembly GCA_030867105.1). Taxonomy (NCBI): domain Eukaryota; kingdom Metazoa; phylum Chordata; class Lepidosauria; order Squamata; family Pythonidae; genus Liasis; species Liasis olivaceus. Next base: position 71,815,694 of record CM061349.1, read on the forward strand.
GTGCATCTAAATTACAAAAATTCTTCTATTTTCTAATTTGTTCTTCTGTTTATTTTAGAGAATTGATTTTTCTTGAATATTATATTTTTTTCCATTCCACCAAATTCCACAACTCTCTTCTTAACTCTAAGCAACTGTGACTTGGGACCTTGAGGCCAGCCTCTCATAGTGAGGATGCAAGCCAGAGAGTCTTAAAAGGTAACATAATACAACATGACTGGCAACATTTTCAGGCATCAGGGACCTATTCTTTCCTCCACCTCCTCCTCCTCTCCTGAGATTTCAGCATTCCTACCCCAAATCTTGTGGCACCATAGGTGTGAGTGTGTTTCTGATCTTTTATTTAATTCTGGGAATTTGTTGACACCATCTCAAGTTATGGTGGATACTATGCACCCACAGATGCTGTGTTGCCAATTCCTACATTAAATTACTCAAGGGAGGAGGGAAAACACTCCAAGAAGTTGAGGCAATGTCCAGAGAAGTAAGAAAGATATGCTGATTAGTTTAGGAGATATTGAACATCACTGCCCCTCCTCCAGCACAGATGTGGGCAATCTGAAGCCCCAGCTCCACATGTACTCCTTGAGCCCCACATCTTCTCACAACTACTGCTGATTGTCCCAGCTTCCAAAGGCCCTTTCTTTGTGTGTATATGTTCTTTATAGGGAGGTCAACCAATTTATTCATCATTCTAAAGAATCATGGATACAAAACAATTACATGCACACAGAGTACCTGTGATTCAACAATATCACAGTGTAACTACATATCATATCTCAGTTTACACATAAATCTGTGCAGAATTCCCCCCCCCCCCAAATAATCCAACATACCTACAGCTCTCTGTATACCAGTCCACTGTTACTCAATTCTTCACCAAAATATGACATTGATTAGCTTTGGCCTCTGAAATGGCCTTCCCTATTTGAAGATTCCAATTCAGAAAATCTATATTTGGCTATTTTTAGGGGACAAAATAAACAAAGTGGTTTGAAGAGAGTGACTTGTTTTGCTTTCCTATCCTTAAGGCAATGTAATCCATCCCCTGATAACAGGCACACTACTTCATATATATGCAGGGGAAAGAAAAAGAGTGTGAGAGAGCATTACCATCTGTTTTAACCAGAAGGCAATGGCAGTGGGCTAAGCAGAAGTTTTGCTGTAGAATGTGCTTTGGGACACAACATTTTTCCAAAGAGAAAAAAAGACAAAGCATGTGGCATCTTCCCAAAATATATCTTCTTCCCCCAAAATAAAATAAAACACAGTCTCTTCCCCCACTTTTGAGGGCTCTTCTGGGCCAAAACAATTTGATCAAACTGTTTCAAGCCCAAGACATTCGATCTACATTCAAATCAATCTTTAAAAGTAACTTTTATGTTTTTTGCTTGTAAAAGCACTATCGATAGAATTTTGTCTACGCGCTGGCAATCTTTTACTGAGGAAATATAATCAAGGCTTTGATGCTTTAATTTGTTATTTTCCTCATTTATTCAAATGGCCCAATTTGTCCCCTTATAAATACTGGCCTCTGTTTGTTTATTTCTGCAACAAAATTCATTCTGAAAACTTGACTTAATGGTATTTTAAAAGCATTAAGAACCAATATAATTCTAATGTAAAATATTTGTCTGGTTTCATTGAACTGATTGGCATTTTTCTTTTTTAATCTAGATAAATGAGAAATTTATGACAGAATTTCAAGGCTGTTGTCTTTTTTTAAACATATTGTATTTATATTAAGGGATGAAGGGAAGAATATAACTTAAGGGATGAATATAACTTAAGTAATAAAGGCTATGAGCAAGCAACAAATTTAACTTTTTTTCCCGAGAGGTTTATTTAAAAAAAAAAATGAGTCCGCAATGGGAAGTAGAGAAATACTTCCCAAAACTTCCACCTAAATGTTTTCTGAAAGCAAGAGAGATGTACTGTGGAAATGCTAGATGAAAAAGAAGGAACACAATTCTCTGAGCCCTTTCTTCATGTTATGACTGGATACACATGGCACATGAAGCCTTAATATGGCTTTGTTTCAATTTAATGCATTGATTTATAAAGCATGATTATGGTTCTGTGTGAAGTGTGAACACGTACATAACACTCCTGCTCTTGAATATCACTCCCATTTGGGTTGTGTTGTGGAAGGGGAGGTCTAGAAGACTTTCTGCATGTGTTGGGGGTGGAAAATGGGCAAGGTGCCTTCCTCTATATTTATCATTGCTCAGGCTATGAGGGTGACTGGAATCTCAGCTCCCATAGCCACTTTATTCACTGTAGTTTGAAGGACAGGTCAACCTCTCCACCTGCACATAAACACAAACACTCCTTCTCAAAAGCCAGCTCTTCAACAACACTTACCCAATGACTGCTCCTTAGCTGCACAAGTCCAAACAACCACTAAACAGAAGCCAAAAGATGCAGAAAACTATAACTCTTGGCTGCCAGTTAGTGATTGGGAGGTCGACAGATGGATAATCATTTTGGAAAATATTGTGGCTGTGCCTGAGAGCACCCCGCAGTTTAACACATCTCTCCCACCCACCAAAAATTCTAAGACCATTTATGCAGTGGGCAGCATATTTGGGCAGCACAAATCCAGGTCATCATGACATAGCAATCAAGAAAGATGTATTCTTTTCTGTCACCAAACAGATCCTAATTAACCTTCCTAATTGATTGGATGGAGCTCCTGGACTGTACAAGCATTGCCCTGGCATACATTCTGAATGGCCATTGGTAGTGGCTTTTGCCACGATAAGTGACACTTTAATTTCAGTTATGAGAAATCACCAATCACTGCTGTTCTACTGCTATGCAGTAGAGCTATATGGACAGCAGAACAGCATGGTTCCATCCTGGTTGTTCGGAGAGGGCACACTATGGGGACAGGAAGATTAGGCCAATAGGAGTCACTCCTGGTCTGGGGATGGAAGGAAACAACAGTAAAAGAGGCTGTGCAGATGAGCCCTATGATGCCACAGCACTGGTAAGATTCTCTGATGAATAAAGTTCAACTTAATACAAAAACTCCAACTGTGAGCATCAAGACCAACCGTATTATGTCAGACTATTGCAATGGCTGTGTGATCAGGCTCAACACTTCTCCAGACTTCCCTTTTCACTCACAGCCCATTGATTCTAGCTTTCAATTTCAGAATAGTGTGGTGCTTTTTCAAGATGTGATGGAGCACAGCAATTAGTTTAAGTTGGATGCCACTGGTGCCAAGTAGAGAAAGAGTGATTTAAATCAAGGCAATTCATTTAAATCACCAAGAAAAATAAAAGACTGATTTAAGCTATTAATCAAATTTCAAGCCTTTTAATTCATGTATTTCCCTAATAGTGTGCATTGTAATTAGTTTAAAAAACAATTAAAAGGAAACCATAGCATCTTGCAAATAAACAGCTTTTATACTACCTGGGAGAATAATCCAAAACCTCTTGTTATTCCTTCCCGAGGACTGTATTTATATGAGCTTAGAGGCAGGGGACCAATTGAAAAATTAAAAGATTTCTATTTGGCTTTCTTTACATATGCAAATACATTACACATTATAGCTTACTAAGCATGTTTTCTCAGAATTAAATCCTATTTAGTTCAATGGGACTTACTCTCTCCTTAAATTGCTTAAAATTGCTATCCTAAATTGGAAATTATTGGCAGTGAGCCCTAATGAATCCAGCAAAGTTTACAAAGCAACTTTAAACTTAGGATCACTTGGCTGGAGAGGGTTACGATGGGATGATTGTCTGCAGATATAGATCTAATACATCTGCTATTTCTGCTGGCAACAGTTTTTGAACTCCTGGAAAGCCGTCTTTGATCTGCTAATCCAAAGATCCTTTGTCTTCCAGAGAGGCTCGAGGATTAGAACATTCCTTCTTATATTAAAATAAACAAACATGACTTTTAAAAAATGTCAGAACTAGAAACTGCCTTGACTAATGCCAATGACTAATGTACCACGTACTTCTCTCCTCTGTTAGAATTGCTCTGCTCTTCAGTGGCAACGTGCATAGTCAGATTGTTAAGTACTAAATGCTGATACTTACTAAATAGAGTAGTATTTCACTCTGTTTGATTACCCGCCTAAATATTTATAATAAACATAACAATTCAAAGCAGTGGTGTCTGCAGGAAATGATACTGCCAAAATGGTGACATGCAAGTGATGACATCAGCACATGAACTTGCTTCCTGACATCTGACACAAGTGTCAGTCATGGTATTTGCATGATGAGGACATCCATATTAAAAAAATCTGGCATTAATCTATAAAGTCCTAGGTAACTCAGCTCATTATCTTCAGGGCCATCTCTTCCAACTAGAGTATGCCTATACTGTGTAATCATTCCAAGAAGGGGTGTTTAGTGTCCCCACCACCCAAAAAATCCTAGGGATGGGGGCCCAGAAGCAGTCCTCCTCAATGACAATCCCATTGAGATACTGTGCAATAGGTTACCTCCTAAGGGTTTGCCCCCGCCCCGCCCAACTCCAAACTATACAAGCAGTCTGTTTTGACAGGCAATTGCATATTAGTAGTGGTGTTGGGCTGCTGCCTTCTGTTTTGGTTGGATTTTAACTCTTGTTACAGTGAGATGATGGATTTTATTGGTGGCCTGATATATCTTTTGTGTTTCTATGATTACGTATTCTATTGTTGTAAACTGCCTAGAGGTGATTGGGTGATACACAAATCTGTAAAAACAAATAAACAGAATAGAGTTGAAAATGACCTCACTCCAACTCTCAGATCAGTAAAAGTAAAAAACATTTCCAACAGATGGTGATCCAGCCTATGTGTGAAGACCTTCAGTGAAAGAGAACATATCATTTCATAAGCCAATCTATTCCATTGTTTGACAGCCCCTATAACATATATCTGCTTTCCTTTAGTGACAACCCCTTGGCTCTGATCCTACACAGTAGGGTAACCGAGATCGAATCTCCATCTTGTATTTGACAACACTTTACATATCTGAAGATTACTATCAAGCCTTCCCTCACTCTTCCTTGCAATACTGTGACCAGTTCCTGTAGCTGTTCATCGTAGAACTTGGTTTTCAGTCCTCTCAGCATTTTTATGGTCCTCCTTTGAACTCCCTTCAGTTTGTCAAGTTCTTTTAGTTGTGGTTCTTAGTACTGGTCACAGTATTCTGAGTGGGGCCTGATCAAGGCAGAGTAGAGTGGAACACTCTCCTATGAAGTAGATTCTTAAGCTTCATTTTATACATTCCAAAATAGTACATGCCATTTTAACAGCTGCAACACACTACTGGCTTATATTCAGTTTGTGATCTAATAGAATATCCAGATTCTTTTCACATATACTACTGCCAGCTAAGTTTCCTATCCTATATTTGTCCATTTTTTTTCCTGCCTAGGTGTGGGACTTTACATTTCTTTCTGTTAAATTTCATCCAATTTATTCTGGCCCACCATTCATGCTTGTTTAGTTCTTTTTGATCTTTTTTTTCCTTTTCTACTATGTTAGCCACTCCTCCTGCCTTCTGTCATGTGTGTGTTTGATAATCATTGCTACAACTACTTTGTCCAGGTGATTAATAAAAGTTCAACATCTGTGCAATGGGATAAGGAAGAAATGAAGAGAAATCAACTTCTATGATAATATTTGAATGAACTAAAGATTAAGACTGTTAGAAGTAAAAGAAAGGAATATAAAGTTGGTTTATTTGATCAAGGTTAAAACAAGATATGTAGTTACTTCTGGCAACCTTTTATGGACTTTCTGCTGACACCAGAACTGAAAAGATGATGTTTTATGGATTTGCCTATAGATGAAGAGATAATTTTGTAACCTTGGAGGGGGTGAAGAGTCACTAAATTTGTTTATACTTGTTGTGATGTCACTTCTTTACACATTTCTTTTACTTTATCATATTCTTACTTTTCTCTTTCTTCTCTCTTTTTTCCTTTTTCCTTGCACTTTTTTACTGTTTCTATTATCTCCTCTTTCTTTAAGTTTAGTTTGTATTAGATTTTACAATTATAATAAAATTTCTTAATAAAAATTATATACTAAAAAAAAAAAAAGTTCAACAGCACAAGGCCTAGGATAGAGCCCTGCGACATTCCACTCAATACTATTCTCCAATCTGATGTGGAACCATTTATGAATGCTCTTTGGGTACAGTCATTCAGCCAATTATGAATCCATCTCACATTTGTATCATCGTACTTCTCATTTTATTAATGAAGGTATAATGAGAGACTTTATTGAATGCTTTGCTGAGATCCAGGTATGCTATGTCCACAGCTATTTCTACAATCTATTAAGCTAGTAACTCTGTTGAAAAAAGAGATACGGTTAGTCTAGCATAACTTATTTGTGCCATATCTATGTTGGCTCTTGTTAACCTTTGGATTCCTATCCATGTACTCACAAACATGAAGCTTAATAATCTGCTCAAGGACTTTACCCAGAATAGACGTCAAGGACATCTCCTTTAAAAAAATTCAATATGTAAAAACAATCACAATACGCAAGTTTTATTTCAGAAAATGTGCTTTAATGTAGCATTTTGCAGAAGAGCACGGATTCAAGTATAAGATAATAAGTAGAGTCATGGCATATTTATTTGAATTAAATGGATGCTGCAAATAACTGGAAAAGAGAAATGCTTTTAAAACAAAAGTTTTAAAGAAAATGTTTTGCAATCCTTTTTTAAAATCATTCTATAAAATGACTTTTAAATTGATATGCTTGAACTTTAAATCCTTGCATGATGCATTTGTTGGTACTAATATTTTGAATACATGATTAATAAACTTAATGTTTATGCATTGGATGGTCCTGTGAGGCACCAGAGGATCAGATACTTTCAAGGAGAAAGTGAAAGATACACAAGACTGCACCTTTTTGCTAAAAGATGGCTGAGCAGAGTCACCTGTTTATAAAGCATACAATGAAATCATTGTCTGAAGAGGCACACTGAGACTTTTTCCAAACAGTATTCTAGCCAGGTACAGAAAAAGATGGCAGTATCAAGGTCATGGGAAAGAGGACCTAAAGAAATGTTTGCAAAGTCCTAAAGCAAGGAACCAAAGCTGCAAGTACCATTTAGGGAACAAAAAGATCACTGACCAATCACACAGTAGATATGGGTGGGCCAAAGGAAGCAATTAATCAAATTACTGGGTCTAAGAGGCAGGTTTTAGTTTCTCAACAAACTCGTAGTAATTTATGGTCAGATCTCCAGTACAGTTATAGTTCTATGCAATAAACAGGTAAGTATGCTTAGAATAAGTTTCTCACAACATTCACCAGAACTATTCAGTTTACTCTGGATCCCATAATATAATGTCTCTCTTATTTACTGGTGGCACCCTAATGACTTGACTTCAGCTCAAGGGAGTTAGAGAAATTATGTCCAAAGTAACAGCTCCTTCTCTTTTGCTGCAGTTAACTCCATTCCCTCATAATATTTTGAACCGTGTTCCTAGTTTGTATCTAATTTTGCATATATTCAGTTTATCATAAATAGTGCATCTTTTTGCCAGCATCAGCCACCTCTTTGTTGGTTTCTTGTCCTGAAAGTCCACTCTGAAATTGCAATGAAGCTTAAAATCCTCCCTCTTTCCTCCCCATAGATTATCTTGTCTTCAGAAAGCAGTCAGTCCTTTTTGCAAGTCAGAGATGACAGAACATTGGCAATGTATACCAAATAAACTTGTGTTGCTATTGATCTACCCGTTCTCTCAGTCCATGAACATTAGTGTCACCCTTTAAGAAAAAGAAATAAGGAAGAAATAGCTGAGGCAATGAAGCAACATACTGTTTTGTAACAAAATTCTGTAATGAACGTACTAATCAGGAAGCAAATCAGATTTTTCACATAGGACACTAGCCAACTAATTGGGGGTAAGGGAAGGAAAACAGAACAGATGGGACATTGTACTGCCTGCCTAAAATGTAAATGTATTCAAGATCTAAACTCTAATAAAGAAAACAGCAAAGGAGAAAGAAGAAATAAAAGCCAAGTGTGTAATCTTTACACTCCATTCCAACTTTTTCTTATATAGTCCTTTGCAGCTCACCACCAAAAAAAGCATTTGTTCAATTTGTTAGTTTCAGATGTATTTCATAAATTAGGACTTTAAAAAAAAATACCAATAGCATTCAAGTTTAAGGATTTTTCAGAAGAGACAGGGATACTGAAAGAATAAAATATGATTATGCAATAAGAGAATAGGAAAACAACAGCAAGAAGTGAGGTCAAAAGACAATCAATTGCTGTCCATTCACATGGAGCTATCAACATTTTAGATTTAGTATTATTGCATGCATGAATATCAAAGACAATATCCCTGAAAAAAAAAACCCTATAAACTCTGAAAGCTGAAGTTACACATGCCAACTGCACAACAGATTCAGTGCTACTCTGCTGAAATGCAACAGCTCTGATATAGAAGTGTATCCATCAGTTCTTTTGCTCTGCACCATCTCTGCAATGCACAGAATTAGAGCCAGTTTGGTGTAATAATTAAAGGTATTATTAACGATTACAAAAAGAGAAACCTAAGTTCTAGTCTTCTCTTAGGCATGAAACCAGGTGGGGAACTTTGGGCCAGTTACTCTCTCAGCCCTAGGAAGAATGGCTGGCAAATCACTGCTGAAAATGAGTCACCAGGAGTCAAGATTGATCAAAGAACCATAATACAACATAACAGCTTTTTCAGGCCATAACTCAGCATTTCTCAACCTTGACAACTCGAATGCTGGCTGGGGAATTTTAGGAGTTGAAGTCTACACATCTTAGAGTTACTAAGGTTGAGAAACACTTATATAATTATTACTACAAGGTATTCTAGATTATTTCTTCTACTACATAAACAATTTTGAATGTATTTGACTCCAGCAAAGGAATAAGTTTCTTATGGGAAATGCTCCTTTGTTCATTTAAGTAGGAATTGTTTCAGATTTAGGCTGCTTGGGTTATCCAGCATTTTATATATGCTATGGCAAATTATACTGCTACTGGCATTAATCTTATAGGAAACCATTTTAATGTGTGAATAGAAGAATGAAAAGGCTGAAGAATGAAAACAAACTGAAGCAAAAGGGAGCAACAGAAAGGTTGAAAGTACACAAAGGCAAGAATGGAGAGGTGGCACAGCAATGTCCTGGAACATCAACAACTACATAAGGGGCCCTGGCCTCCGGCTGCTGCTGCTTAATGCCAGGTCAGTTAAAAACAAGGCCCCCATCATAGGTGACTTGATCACTGAGGAGGGGGCAGACCTGGCATGTATTACCGAGACCTGGCTGGGGCCTGAGGGGGGGGTGCCCCTCTCGGAAATGTGTCCAGCTGGGTTTACAGTGTGGCACCAGCCGAGATACCAGGGCAGGGGAGGAGGGGTGGCTGTTGTCATCCGAGACTCTCTAGTGGCCTTCAGGGGCATTGCTCCACAAGTTTCTGGCTGTGAGACACTGTTTCTTAGGTTGGGCGCCCGCGAACAGTTGGGAGTGCTGCTACTGTACCAGCCTCCCTGCTGCATGGCAGCCTCCCTGCCTGAGCTGCTGGAAGCCGTCTCGGGGCTGGCGGTGGAGTTCCCCAGGCTTATGGTTCTGGGGGACTTCAACCTGCCATCCCTGGGACGGTCCTCGGAGGCAGCTCGGGAGTTCATGGCTACCATGGCAGCCATGGGCCTGTCTCAAGTTGTGTGGGACCCAACCCGAGATAGTGGCCACATGCCGGATTTAGTTTTCTTGTCTGAGCAATGGCAAAGTGATCTGAGGGGAGATGTACAGCTTTCCCCGGTGTCATGGTCAGATCACATCCTGGTGACCCTGAGTTTCTCCTATGCCACCCCCCTCTGCAGGGAGGCTGGACCCATGCGATTGGTCCGCCCCCGGCACCTGATGGACCCGTCAGGGTTTCAGAGGGAGCTGGGGGATATCCCGTGGACCTGCTGCACGATCCAGCGGAGGCCCTGGCTGCTGCCTGGAATAGAGAAGCGGACGGGGCCTTGGACAGGATCGTGCCTTTGCAGCCTCTCTTGCCATGCCGGCCCCGACACTCCCCGTGGTTTACGGAGGAGCTGAGGGTGCTGAAGAGGGTTAAGAGACGCCTAGAGCGCCGCTGGAGGAAGACACGGACTGAATCCAACTGAACACATGTTAGAGCTGCTGTTAAGGCCTACATTGTGGCGATAAGGGTGGCGAAGCAGCAATACTTCTCCGCCCTTATTGCGTCTGCAGAGTGCCACCCGGCGGCCCTGTTTGGGATCACCAGGTCCCTCCTTGGTAAGGGGGATCTGGTGGTTCATTTGCAGGGCCGCACGGAGGAATTTGCAGAGCACCTGCAGGATAAAATCGCTTGGATTCATTCCAAGTTGGACTCCTAGCGTGGTGAAGGGTCTGGGGAGATACCAGGGGATCGTTCTTGCCTAGTTATCTGGGAACGGTTTGATCCTGTTGTTCCTGAGGAAGTAGACAGGATCCTCCGGACTGTGAGGGCCACCACTTGTCATCTGGACCCATGCCCCTCCTGGCTTGTGAAAGCAGCTCAGGAGGTGACATGTGGTTGGATCCAGGCGATGGTTAATGCATCCTTGCAGGAGGGAGTGTTTCCAGCGCCCTTTAAAGAGGCGTTGGTGCACCCCTTCCTCAAGAAGCCCTCCCTGGATCCTACTGTGCTGGACAACTTTCGTCCAGTCTCCCACCTCCCCTTTTTGGGGAAGGTGGTTGAGAAAGTGGTGACTTCGCAGCCCCAAAGGGTCCTGGAGGAAACGGATTATCTGGACCCCTATCAGTCAAGTTTCAGGCCCGGCTATGGAACGGAAACGGCATTGGTCGCACTTATGGATGATCTCTGGCGGGAGCAGGATGGTGGAAGTGCAACCATCCTTTCTCTCCTTGATCTCTCAGCGGCGTTCGATACCGTCGACCATGGTATCCTATTGGGACAGCTCAGGGATATGGGGGTGGGCGGCACGGTTTTGTGCTGGTTCACCTCCTTTCTCCAGGGCCGATCCCAATCGGTGGTGATAGGGAGCGAGGGGTCCCATCCTCAGCCCCTCCATTGTGGGGTGCCGCAGGGTTCGGTTCTCTCTCCGCTCCTTTTCCACATCTATATGAAACTGCTGGGCGAGATCATCCACCATCATGGGATGAGGTGGTATCAGTATGCTGATGATACTCAATTATATATCTCCATCCCTGGTGAGGTAAGTGATGCTGTGACCGCCCTCTCGCGATGCCTGGAGGCTGTGAGGGTCTGGATGGGGAACAACAGGCTCCAGCTGAACCCTGGCAAGACGGAGTGGCTGTGGGTTAATAGTTCCTCTGTATCCGGGACGTTGTCATCGTTGGTTCTGGATGGGGTAGCACTGCCCCAGACAGACCCAGTGCGTAATTTGGGGGTCCTCCTGGACTCACGGCTCCTGCTCGAAGAGCAGGTGGCAGCCGTGGCTAGGAGGGCTTTTGCACAGCTTCGGGTTGTGTACCAGTTACGCCCTTTCCTGGATCGGGATGCCCTGCGAACAGTCACTCATGCCCTTGTTATCTCCCAGATAGACTACTGCAATGCGCTCTACATGGGGCTACCCTTGAAGAGTATCCGGAAGCTTCAGCTGGTCCAGAATGCGGCTGCGTGAGCAATTTTTGGGGCCTGAAGAAGGACCCATATAACACCTTTGCTCCGTGAGCTGCATTGGGTACCAGTTTGCTTCCAGGTCCAATTCAAGGTGTTGGTTATCACCTTTAAAGCCCTACATGGCATGGGGCCAGGTTACCTGAAGGACCGCCTCGCCCCCACAATTTCAACCCGTCCCACCCGATCTCACAGAGAGGGCATGCTCCGGATTCCCTCGGTAAAAGAACTTCGACTAGCGGGGTCCAGGAGGCGGGCCTTCTCTGCTGTAGCCCCCGCCCTTTGGAACATCTTGCCCCCGGGGGTGAGACAGGCCCCCTCACTCCAGGCCTTTCGGAGGGATTTGAAGACCTGGCTCTGCCATCTGGCCTGGGGCGGGGAGGGAGGATATCAGAAATGGGGTTGGCTGGCCCCTTAGCGGCCTGGTGTGGCCTCTATCGGCCTCTTGGATCTTTTAGCCTTTTTATTTTTATTTTTATCCTTATTTCTGTAAAGTCTGGTTTTTATAACTTTTATAACTTTTAAACTTTTTATAATTTTAATTATGTCTTTTTGATTTTAGTTGTTGTAAGCCGCTCAGAGTCCCCCGTTGTGGCGGGGACAAGTTGAATGAATGAATGAATGAATGAATGAATGAATAAATAAATAAATAAATAAATAAAATAAGCCTTACTGATAGAAACACCAGGCTCCTGGAAAAAAAGTTGCATAAACAAAAAGAATCAGTTGGAAGCCAGAGAACCTCCATCATCTTCCTGAAGTGAATACCAACCTATGGAATGGGATGGGCACCTCTCTCACACTGAGGAATGTAAAGAAAAGTGTCTCATGATTATTGTGAAAAAATGGCAACAGTAAAAAACACAAAATGGTGAAACGATACAAACCAATCATTCATTATATTAGCAAATTGCCCTGGAAAACATAAACAACCAATGAGGATAAACCATGATTTCTTCTTAGGTATTCAGCCAAGAAGGTCAGAAAAGATCTTTCTGAATGTGAAAGTATAGAAAAGAGATGGATAACAACAAACATTTTGGAGTTGACCAGTCATAATGGAACAACACATCAAGGTAACCCAACAATAGTAAGGCTCGCCATCTCTCCCTCCTCCCTCACACCTATTTAGATGCAAGACTGTATATAAATTTGAATAGGAAATATAATATTAATGATGGAGCTATATCAAGCAATATTGCATTCATCCTAAACAATATTTCATATTAAGCAATTTCCCTTCAAGAATCAAATAGTGTTGTGTTGGCATGATATCTACCTGACTTCAACATTTTCTCCAAAGCATGCACAGAGCAGACTTGATAAATTAAATTCAGGTAAACTAAGTTGCAGGCACTTCCTTGAGCCCACAAAAATAGTGGAAATTATTGATTAATTCAAAAGTAGGCATATAATATGACTGGATTTGCATACTGTAGTGAATGGGATAAGTAATCTTTTTGGGACAGAAACTCATCTGGAATTTCAAAATGGCTGTCATGGAAAACTGTTCTCAGGCCTGGGGTTAATGTGTTAGTGGGGCCCTCATCATGTTTTTTTACTGTAATGGCTCTTTTGTTTGGGTTGTTATGCTTTGTGGTTATATTTTTAATTGCTTTAGAAACATATGGGATGTTGTATATGGGAAGTTGTAAGGTGAGGTGGCTATAATAAACCTGATAAACAAACAAACTTGTTGAATTACCAAATGGCTGATGTGCTAGGCCTGACCAAATGCAAAATACCTATTTACCAGAAGGTGAATCAACTCCTGTTCCCTGATGTTCTTTCTAATGAGGTGAAAGGCATTGCTGCAAAAAAATATGATGGCAGAAGCTGGTGCTTTGCAGCATGCCAGCTTTCTAATAATTTTTTTTTTTTTAATTAAAAAAGAGAAGGTGGTAAGGAGCCTGTGCTCACCAAAGGAGGTCTCTCCTGATGGTCAGAAAACCATGTGGGATACCCTTGCACTACACAATAGTATTTGTTGTTCAGTCGTTAAGTCGTGTCTGACTCTTCGTGACCCCATGAACCATATTGTGCCAGGCCTTCCTATCTTTCACTGCCTCCCTGAGTTTGCTCAATTTCATGCTCATTGCTTCAGTGATGCTATCTAGCCATCTCATCCTCTGCCATCCTCTTCTCCTTTTGCCTTCCATCTTTCCCAGCATCAGGGTCTTTTCCAAAGAGTCCTCTCTTCGCATTAGGTGACCAAAGTATCTGAGCTTGAGCTTCATTATCAATCCTTCCAATGACCAATCAGAGTTGATTTCCTTTAAGATTGACTGGTTTGACCTCCTAGCAGTCCAGGGGACTCTTAAGAGTCTTCTCCAGCAACACAATAGTATAGCCTGCGCTTATTATATTCCATGACTTCAACCACTGTGGTTTGTAAACCATGGCTTATGGCTTAAACAGACCCACCCCATGGATCATGTTACTAAAATGTGGAAGCAATTTTTTTTTGCAAACTTTTTTTTTTAATAAAGAATAAATAAGTATATTTAATTCTCCTCAAAAATAACCTTTCAGAAGAAGCCAAAACAAACAAAGAAGTGAAAAAATTTACCTTGTCCATTCTGGTTGGTGGCAAAGTGTAGCCTTTGACAATAAAGAGATGGTCCACCCTGGCTTAATGGATTTGTGGCCCATGTGAACTCAGCCAATTGTGACTTAGTTTAGCAAACCACAGTTAACCAAATAATGTCTTTGTATACTATATAAACCAATATCTCCATAAACAATAACAACAGAGGAGTCCAATATTTATGTCTCAAATTATTCACATTCCAATTTTGTCTAGAATAGAGTTCATGGTTTAGAGCAAGGGTCTCTAACTACTTTGAGCCAGTGATATATTTGGAATGTTGAGATAGTATTGCAAGTGATATGGTAACAGCTGTCACGGCTGCAAAATGGCCGCATTGAGTGCAGCCAGTTACAGAACAGTCATGCAAGTTGGCAAAACTAAAAGCTCAGTACCAGACAGAGAGGTAACCTGACCCCCCCCTTAAAAAAAAAAATGCTAGCACTCCTTGAACTCAGAGTTCTCTGCTCCAGCATTAATTTCAGAAGAGGCAAGGCAATTTCTCCAAATCACTGCTAAAACAAATCCCTCTAAAATTAATTTGTTTTCTCAATTTGTTTCTTAATTCTTAACTGAAAGATCATATCAACCAATTTGTTCCAAAATGCAATACAGAACATAAAATTATGATTACCAGTTCCAAATATACAAATACACACACACACACACACCCTAAATAGCAAGCAGGCGTACCACCCTACCCTGTTTTCTTAATTTCTTCCACTTCCCCAAAGGAGGAGGGGGGAATTCCCTATTTGTTTTCCCTTTCTCTGGCATGCTGCTTCTTCCCTCCTCCCAAGTCAGGTCTCTTTTTCATACCCATTTTTATCCCATTCTCTCTTCTTGGTCTGCCATTTTTCTAGAGTGCTTATTTAGGCCCAGGCAATGTGTTTAAAAAAATCTTTAAAAAAAAGAAAACTCAGAATGTCTCACAGTTCTGGCCCAGTTCATTGTTTTACTATCTTCCATTTCCATGAAATGCATTTTTTAAACAAGCTATGTTGGCTCTCAGACCAAATCCAGTTTCACAGAAAACAGTAGCAACTCTGAATGTAAGGTGAGTTTGTTTATTTCAGCTAATGAGCTCCTTCATCAGTTTGAAAGGCTAAGGCGATGAGTAACAGTACAGAAACCTATTAACGTTGGGCATTCATCCACCAGCTTTTTTCCCTACAAACTATTTTCTGTGTGGTCCTGAACATACCCTTTCTCTTTTATAGTCTGTGGCTAATTTCTAGGTATGCTCTACTCAGACAAAGGAGCAAAAGGAAGAATATCACTAAGCCCTGCATTTCCTTTGACACTGTAGGTAGACAACTTGTGTTAGATTAGGCCAAATTCCAAACTAAATTGGACTCATCAAAGAAATATACAAAGCAGAGTTCTTCAAATTAGACCAACCCCAAATCTAACCCCTTCAGCAGTTTCAGAGATTCATGGCGCAGAAACCATATGTCCACAAAAATGGACATTTTTCTACCCCATATAAGGAACACTTAAGGTGTGGTGGGAGAAGATATATATATGTGTGTGTGACTTACTGTTCTAGCTTCCTTTACTAGGGCTCCCAAACCAGTCCTTTGGGGGAGCAATTCTTAAATAACATAGTGGGACTGTAGGAGTTCCATGCAATTTGCTAGCTTTTTCATTTAAGAGTAGAGGTAGTCCCAGAGTAGGAGTCTGGTAGCTTTTTTTCAGACTAAGAAATGTTATTAAAAGGCCTAAGCTTTCATGAACTACTTACATTAGCTGCATGGAGGATTTAAAGTGGGATGAGGTGAGGAGGAAAAGAAGGAGGGGAAGACAGGGTGATTATGCAGATTACATGTGGGACAAATTACAAGTACCTTATCAATTAACAATTGTAAGGTATTAAAAACCCATTGTGTTTGTTAAGACTTTCTGAGATAACCTGAAATCTTTTAATGCATGTAATTTCAGCAGTCTCTCATTCCATTGTGTAGGTGAAATTTCTTTGTTTCAGAACAGCTACTTGGAAATCTGTAATGGAGTATCCTGTGAGGTTAAAATGCTTTGTTAATTGTTTTCATCTAGAAGTAGAGTTTTGGATTATTGAAGTTTTTTTTTTTTTTAATTTAGATTCTGTAAAGAACTTTGTTTAGAAAATGATGAATATTTAAATCCATTTGTTATTGTTTGTTCCACATCCATCACCCACTCTTGTCCAATAGCTCATGAAATGGGCTATTCTAAGGCTTTCAGGAGTGATCCAAGCTCAAAACGGGTTGCTCTAAGCTTGACAACAGAATGTTTCTCTGCCTATAGTTTTCTGACACATCTGAAGTTTGAGTTTTAAAAGGTTTTAAAACACTAGATTTTATTTCATTGACCATAACGTTTAGGCCAGATTCCTTTAAGTTCAAAGTTTTTGTTAATTCTCAATATTCTGGCTCTTTTTGTCAGCCCCTGATCTGATTTTAATATTAGTTTTTAAAATGCTAAACTGCATATGATTATCATTCCAATATAATGTCTTTTTTCTGCTAACATGTTGTAAATTCTTTGTTTTGTTTTGTTTTTTTGGGTGTGTGTGCCTTCAAGTCAGTGTTGACTCCTAGTGACTGCCTGGATGATTTCCTGCAGTTTTCTTAGCAAGATTTTGAAATTTTGTCATTGCCTCCTTCCTAGGGCTGAGAGAGAATGACTGGCCCAAGGTTACCTAGCTGGCTTGTGCCTAAAGCAGGACTAGAGGCTCACAGCCTTCTGGTTTCTAAACTCATGTAAAATGTAAAATTTTTACATTTTGTAAATCCAATGTATTCTCTTTTTTCTATTTCTTTTTTGTTTTTATTCTTTAAATATCTTTAAAAATAAATTTAAAAAATGGAATGCTTCAACCTAGGAATGTTTTTCACACCTCTGTCTTAACACTCTATATTTACATTGGGCCTGTTTAAACAGGTTTTGCTTTCAACTTCTTGAATTTGCTGCAGATAGATGGAATAATTCAGTTTTAACAGATTGCACTAACCATGACATCATTTTTCCAATGTTCAGTACTTGAACTTCTGAAGAAAAATCTGAGAGGGGAGAGAAAGAGCGCCAACAGTCTCTTCAAAGTAAACAAAGTTCTATCTTTGTTTTACTATGTAATTTCTACTGATGTTATTGTTTCATAATTGTATATAATATTAGATTCACCCAAGAAACTGTATAAATGTGTTAAGCAAATAAAAGGACTACAAATTATATAAAAAAGCCATCCTATGCATGTTTGAGCAAACTAAGCATCACTCAGTCCATTGGTACATACTTCTACCTTAATGTTCATAGGATTTCGGTCTTTGGTATTAGAAAGTAAAACTATCCATGCCTGTTTCCTAAAAGACATAATTATATGGCTGGCTTCACTACTACAGAGTGTGCCAAAAACTTAGGCCAGCAAGATCTAGAAAAGAACAAAAAGCAGAAACATCACCTTGCCGACAAAGATCCACATAGTCAAAACTATAGTTTTTCCAGTAGTAATGTATGGCTGTGAGAGCTGGACCATAAAGAAGGCTGAGCGCCGAAGAATTTATGCCTTTGAACTGTGGTGCTGGAGAAGACTCTTAAGAGTCCCCTGGACTGCTAGGAGGTCAAACCAGTCAGTCTTAAAGGAAATCAACCCTGATTGCTCATTGGAAGGACTGATAATGAAGCTCAAGCTCAGATACTTTGGTCACCTAATGCGAAGAGAGGACTCTTTGGAAAATACCCTGATTCTGGGAAAGATTGAAGGCAAAAGGAGAAGGGGACAGTGGAGGATGAGATGGTTAGATAGCATCACTGAAGCAATGAGCATGAAACTGAGCAAACTCAGGGAGGCAGTGAAGGATAGGAAGGCCTGGCACGATATGGTTCATGGGGTCATGAAGAGTCGGACACGACTTAACGACTAAACAACAAAAAAATAGCAATATCAAAAACTATTAAAAGAGCCAAAAAGGATGTGAATACTGGGGAAAAGATTCTCCCATAATTTTTCAGTATTCTCAGCTGAAAATTTCTTTTGAATTTACAGACTATTATCAGTTTCACTGCAGGTTTATATTGATTTAGGGTGGATTTCAGATCCCCTGTAACTAGCTGAAATGTGAAAAGAGGGCATGTTTTAATTCATATAACCCAACATGCTGTAGTTAATTGGCAGAATCCTGTCATTTTAACAGACTTGAGACTATTCAAAGAATATCACTGACCCAATAATAATGTTACAGCCACTTGGGATGTGAGAAAGTCATCCCCTCTTTAAAGTAACCTGTTAAAACACTGGTGGTTCATTCCCAGATTTGTTTGAAACTTTACCATTCAAGAACATTGTTAAGCTTAATTCAGTACACTCTATGAAATAGGGCTAAAAGGTTTCATAAACAACTTGCAAGGAAAAAGTTGGCTATCAGAAATTACATTTCCTATAGGGGCTTTTAACTGTATACTCAGCATATTTGTATGTAAATCAAGCAAATGAAAAACCATATTATCATCTCCAATTACCTCCAACACCAGGCATGCTGGCTCCAAATTTTAGTAGTAGCAATCCCAACATACATGAAAAGTGGTTGCTTGGGAAAGGCGAAGTTATAGTAATAGTGGGACTCTCCCCAAATCAGTGCCCAAATTGTGTTCTGCAAAATCAAGGCTACTGTGAGATATAAGAATGTTAGGAACAACTTGGTTCTAATGAGGTTGTTCAATCCTTCTTGAGTTGAAACTAGTGTGCTGGATTGATATGAAGTACTCCTAGGGGATAAAATATTTTTTTGGTATTCCCTTTTCTTGAATTCAAATAGCTTAAAATAACTATTTCTTATCTGCAGCTACAGTTTTTCAAGTAGTCATCTGTAAATTCACACACATGGGTTCTGGGTCTACAAAGAGTCCCAGATTAAAGATTAAAATCTTCTAGAGTTTATTGAATGGTTTGTCAACAGCCCACTCCACAACTAGGAACAGCTTCCACTGCAGCCCTTCATTCCCTATAACCAATACAGAACCTGAAGCTAAGAGAATTGGAGGGTGAGTAGTGTGACTTCACAGACAATCACTTGAAATCTGTCATTTCAGATAAGTTTCTAATTCTTCATTGTAGTCTCAGTGATTCATACACTTGGATGAACAGGAAATGTCCTACCTGGACAACTGAAGATGGTTGAAGAGAGGATAGCTCATGTCAAAACCTACATTCCTCTGGAAGCAGAGGACCAGTCTGTAGCACTGCATTAAATTGGAGGGCTGAGTCAATTTGGCCTTGGCATAACTCTAGCAGGAGAATACATGGAGGAAGTCTGTCAATGCTGCTATGACGTAAGCATGGAACAGATGGATCCTAACAAATCTTGATGGTTGTCACTATTCTCTTGGATAAAGTCTTTAGATGGGCCTTAAAAGGACAGGAATAAATGTTGGTCCTGGCAAAATGGCATGGGCTAAGTAAACAAAAACAAAAATGAAAACTATACAGATATCCAAAGAATGAAGTGATCTTTCCAATTCAGACAAGATTCAAATAAGCAGAAGTACAATTTGTTGCTGAATTTCCTATGTAAGCCCCTTTGCTTCATCAGCAATATTTAGAGGGAAATTAAGAGAGGACTTGAGGGAGAGGGGATTTTCATCTGTGTGGATTGCGAGCTGTCCATTTCTGGTTTATGTTACCATTCTACCAACCCAGGTTTCAACAAGTATATACTATATGCCACCACCACCCTGAGATAGAGAGAAACCTTTCTCATCTAATTTTCTTGCCATTTTGGTTGAAGTGCATTTAGGTAAAAGTTTTTCTGGGCTGGAAATCAGTCCTGTGGACAAGAAAAAGGGAAAGTCATGGAATGGCCTGGGGATTTTAAATAATATATATGTGGGGAAACATATGTAATCCTTTCCTCGAATACCTCTCAGCTGTGGAGAGTCATATATTATGTTTTATTTGGGGGATCTTAAATTGATTTTTTTTTTAATGGAATCATTCAAGAGATGCTAATATGCAATTTGGCATTCACCAAAATCGGGCTAATATTAACAGTTTTGACTTGTTAGGAAAAAGAAAGATAATTTCAGCAATTCAGTCATAGAAATCCCACAGAGAGTAATAAATACATGAGATTCAGTACTTTTCATTTTGCATCTCTTAAATATAATTTGCCATATGGATAATCTTTACAACTGAGATGTAATTATTCTGCAGGTCAAAAACAACTAGGAAAATAATGGCCAACAATCTAAGAAATGCCCCTCTAAGGATCTAGAAGGATATTTTATTGACAGGTAACAAGGTACTATTTAGTCACCTGAACAGTAAATTATATTTAATCATATTAGAAATATTCTAAGAGGAATATTAGAAAATGCTTTTATATATTATAGTGGGAATTTGGCTGCATGGAAAGTCCTGAGTTTCCTTAAAAAGAACAAAGCCCAAGGAACATAAGAGTTATACCATGTGGAGTAAATTTAGAAGAACAGAGATACATTTTACCAGAAGCAGCAACACTTAAAGGACACGACCACTTGTGACCGTTGTGTTTCTTGTTTATCAGACTTGCAGAATAATTAATTCTGAACATCACTTTGGGTCCCACAAGATATTTCATAATATGCAGCAAAGATAATTTGATGTATATTAGTGTCTAAATAACATGTTTTATATTGGAAAAATCTCTAGAGATTTTATAATTTTGCTTTATTGTTTTTATCTTGTTTTAAATATTGTTAGATACCCAGAGTCATATATCTGAGATGGGCAGCCATATACATTCAATAAATAATGAAATATGAATTTGGGACTTTCTGTGTAATTTTAGAAATAAGTTGGCCCCTCTATTACTGGATCTTTTCATGGAGTAAAACCACAAAGTAATGGGTATGCAATTAGGAGTGGAGAAAAATAGCATGTCAGGGAATAAACCTTTTGCACATTAAAAGACAGAGCGAATTTATCAAATGAAGAACTTCAGTTGCACAAGGCTTGAATGAGGAACTTGTGGGGTTTTCTTTTTCTCTCTTTCTCTCCCTTTTAGTTTGTGGCTCTTTGGTTGCATTTGTAGGTTACCTGAGTTGCTGAGAAGTTTTTTCTTGAATTTTTAAATGAAGAATTTAAATGAAGAATTGAAAAAAATACACACACACACACACACACACACACACACAGTGGTACCTCGGGCCACAAACTTAATTCGTTTCGCGACTCTGGTCGCGACCCGAATTGGTCGCGACCCAAATCAAATTTTCCCATAAGGTTCAATGTAAATACGGTTAATCTGTTCTGAACCATATGTATTTTTTTTTTAAACCACAAAAATTTGATACAAAGTACAGTACAGTATGAAGAGAGAGAACACTAACCTTGCTTGAGGCGTGGAGGACAGGAAGGCGGGTGGGGAGGTGGTTATTGTTTGGAGGGAGAGCCCCCCTCCCTGCAGGAAGCCATGCCCACGTGTCACAGCAGGGAAAATGGCCGCGGATCCTGTTCATCACCCAATGCAGAGTTCGCGAACAGAAGCAAAATTTTGCAAATGGTGCTGTTCGTGACCCGAATTGGTCGTGAACAGAAGCGTTCATGACCCGAGGTACCACTGTATACACACACACACACACACACATACACACACACACACACACACACACACAACACTCCTAAAAGATAGTTACTATAATCATTAGTCAACAGCACTGATTCACAGAGAGAACTGATATCAGAGAGGATTGACTTCAGCTATAATCTGAACAAAATATTTATTTTCATTTCTTTGTAGAAGATACCTGTAGTGTTGCCTAAATGATCAGAGTATGCTGCTTCTGGTCTTTCTGTAAAGGGCCTTATAATGAAACATTCCTAATTATTTACAACTATGATTGTTCTATTAAACTATTTTGTTCTATTGGTCTTTCAGAATATGCCAATAAATAATTTCATTGTTAAAGTGATTTGTGGTTATTGTGCGATTTTGAGTTGGATGGGTAGAGGACTAAATGTACTGCCTGTCGTCTTTAATAGTTCTGGAGATTATATTTTGGATTACAATTAAGGTTCATGCTCTTATACCCAGTTTCTAAAGTCCTAATTCAGATAGATTCCTTCAATATTTTTTCTCCTAGAGTACTAATGTCTTGGTTTGTAGATAACATTCATGTAATGTACATTAAGGCTACCTATGATCTCAGTTAGAAAGATCCATACTATCTTTTTCTATTCCTTTTTTCCCAAATTTCAGTCCTGCAGCTACTTGTTTAGCTTTCTGAGTTCTCCTTATCTCATTATTACCAAAAGCCCCCCAGCATGCATATAGCCAGATTTACTTTTGCTAAGCTTATAGACGTTAGTTCGGAGGTACGTCTCTGAGGACGCTAAGAACCACTTTAAGCCTTTCTGACTACATTTCCAATTGCATTCTTATGACTGCATAAATGTAATATAGCTATAAGTGTAAGCACAGCTCAAAATCCTTCAGCCCCTGAAGAATGCTTTTTGTTTTGTTCTATTTGGCTGAAAACCAATGGACTGATAAATGAGAATGTTATTAGCATCCTGGCACTTTCTCTCTTATTTTGATCCTGGTGTCCATATGTGTGCATTAAGCTGCAGCAGAAGCTGTCTTGCATGGAGGCCATTTGAAATTAGAATAAGGAACAGTTTTTAAAACAACTATTGTTTCCTTACTAGAACAACAGGAGGATTTTTATTTACAAAACGACTAGTCCACTATTGAAAAAAAAAATAAAGCAGAGTTTAATTCATTTAACATTAACAGTATATATTAAAATACCGGAAAATGTTAAAAATACGTTCAGAAGTTCTTAAATAACTTTTAAAACTCTCAGCTATAGGACAATGCTAGACCAGAAAGGCACAGGAGCACCAGTTTAAACAAAAGTCTGGGTGAACAGATACATCTTAAGCTAGCATTTCAATACCAGAACTTGAAGAGGGAGGGAATTTTACAATTGGGATATTTGTACCGAGAATGCCCTCTCCTAAGTCACTGTATAGTGGATCCCTGGAAGATGAAGTACTTCAAGACAGCATCCTGGCTAGATCTTTGCTTGATGGGCAAGTTCATATTTTGTCTCTAAAGCCATCTGATAATGTTCATGATCTGCAGTGCAGTCGGCTGCATCCATTCACAGATGTAAATCCCTCATTTGATTTTGTACTCTCAAACAACCTTTAGGCTGAAAAGCTGGATATACATTTTTTGAGAGGATGATGTAGCAAAGTTGCATCTTCTAGCTGGGATGGCCCTGAATTTAGGTCCGATTTCCTTGAGGGAGAAATCTGAGCCTTAAATAGATCAATTCTCAGCTGTGCCCGAAGACATGAAGGCCAGAACACCTAACACATTGCTGTTCTCTCATCCAGTAATCAAAGTTATAAAGCAAAACCTGTTAGGTCTTGGCAGCATGGAACTCACTGTTGTTTACAGATTTAAAGAAATCCTTGAACACAGTTTTGTGGAGGTTTTCATTTAGGCATCAGCACAAAAGGGGACAGGCACAAGATCATACGGATTTACTTTTTGAAATTGGCAGCAGCACAACTATTAAATCATGTCATAGAATCAATATTTTGTAAAAGAAACAAAAATATCTATACATGGTATAAAACAATTGTTTGGTACAAATGCATGCTTGAAAAAGAATGATATAAATCATGTCATTTCAATTTGTGCAAAGCCATTACATTTTATTTTCTCTGGGATACTTGTTTTCAAAGAAATAATAGTCTTTCCTCGACATACTCATGTAATAAAAGATCAAACTGCTGCAGATAGACAGAGAGAAACCAGCAGTCAGGACATAGAAAATTCAAATTACCTAAGAATATTTCTGAGCTAGAACAGTTCTGTAAGGAAGGGGGGGGGGGGGGGTCCAAAAGCAAGAATAGAAAGACTCTTAGCTGGCTTCAGAAAATGTTTTTCCTGCCAAAGGAGCTGCTGCAAAGTACTAAGTGAAAGGATTTCCAAACTTTTCAACCTTTCCAACTGGTTCCCTGCAGCTATTGCACTAATTGTTTCAAGCGCAAATTAAGCTATGGGGCAAATAAAATAATGTACTCATAAAGCTTATCAAATATTAGCAAAGAACCTGAGAAATATAAAATGTTACTCTTCCAACAAGTGCTGGTTGAACAAAGGAAGGAAGCAAGAGGTTCAACAACCTGATATTCAAGAAAGCTTTTTCTAGCATCCCATGTTTTGCAATGATCTGATTTCCATGCTAGAATAGATGCATGCAAAGCATTATGAGAAACAGATATGCTCTTGGAATGCATGTCAGGATTATAATGTCAGAATCAGTTGTATTATCATTACTTTCCACAAAGATGGATAAGATGGCTGAGTATCAATCATCAGTAAATCCACTCGTCAACTGTGATCTCTCTCCCAATTTCTCTGGATGGTACAAATAACCCGAGAAAGCAAAAGGAGAAAAACACTTTCAGTGCTTTCTATAATCTCTTGACAGAAACTGCTGAAAAGATGGGAAAGATAATTACAGAGAATTACTTCTTTTCTACAAAGAGGAGAGTCAGTTTGGTCTAGTGGTTAAGACTCCAGGCTAGAAACTGGGAGACTGTGAGTTCTAGTGCCACTTCAGGCATGAAAGCCAGCTGGGTGACTTTGGGCAAGTCACTCTCTCTCAGCCCACAGTGTCAGGCTCAGGTGACAAGCTGGTTGGTCAATTCCTGTCACAACCAATGGATCAACATGCAGTTGATCTTGTGGGGGGGGGGGGGGGAGTGGACCCTGCACATGCAGGAAAAACACTAGGAAGAAGAAGATTTCTTTTCTGCAAAGACTCAGCACAAAGCCAGAAAACATTGCTTCTATTCCTAGAATTATCTGCAATTCTCATAGCATCTGGATAAAAGGAATACATGATTGGAGACAGGGACCTTTAAAAGAAAATTCATCTATGCTGCTGAATGTTCTGATGGTGCTATAAAATAAATACTTTACTTGAACATATACATAGAACTCAGTTAATTCAAAAGCTGATCATTACACATATTTTAGTATCAGATAAAACCAGAAGATTTGTATCTATGACATTCTTGAACTAATACTACATCTTATGTTATATAACAATCAAAGATTTTTTATAGAATAATTTTTCCTGGGACAACAACCCCATATTTTGTTTCATGTCTATTTACTTGTGTTACAACAATCAGCAACCTCAATCAAAACTCCAAGGATAGATTACCCGAGTTTCCATAAAGTATGTCCAAGTTTTATGCTAAGCACTAAACTGTCCCACATTACCCAACAAAAACCCAAGTTTTGTCAAAAGTACATACTCATCATAAAACAACAGAGGGCTAGTTTTACCAGGATCAAGTGAATTATAAATCAAGTAGAATAAATAAGTAAACCACAATCAATTCCACCACCTCTACTCCACTAGAACAGTGTTTCTCAACCTTGGCAGCTTGAAGATGT
This sequence comes from Liasis olivaceus, assembly GCA_030867105.1. Classification (NCBI taxonomy): domain Eukaryota; kingdom Metazoa; phylum Chordata; class Lepidosauria; order Squamata; family Pythonidae; genus Liasis; species Liasis olivaceus. The sequence continues at coordinate 71,841,344 of CM061349.1, forward strand.
GTGGATTTCAGTGGCTGGGGAATTCTGGGAGTTGAAGTCCACACATCTTCAAGCTGCCAAGGTTGAGAAACACTGCTCTTGAATACACATTTTTGCAAACATGTTTGTGACATTTGCACATCACATTTGAGCCATATATTTCAAATGTATTTCTCATTCTTGCTCTTGCACAAAGCAGAAAAGAACCAGGTGAAATCTGGTGAAAGTGTTTTAAACTCACACATAACAAACTGCATTCATCTGTCTTACAACATTGTTTAAAATATTAATACAGGAGCAATAGACTGCAGCTGAAATTTGTGGCATTAATGAAAATGGCAGAGCCTTCAGGAAAACATGAAGGGCTTTCAGCAGGATCATTTTGTATTAAAAATTAAGAAATGCATAAATACCACTCAGCATTGTTCTGATAAACATATTTCACTCATTTCCATAGGTCCAAAGAGCTACTTTTAGCTAGTGCAGCTGTTAAACGATTGTTACAGCATATGAACAGCATATTTTGCAACTATATGTGCAGTTTATTTTTTTAGTATGTGTGTACTCAACATATTAAAAAATAATGACAGAAGCAACTACTGAAAATTGCATAAAAAACTGATGACTCCAATCTAATAATAAAAAATAGAAATAAGAAGTAATAGCATAAATGAGGATAATTGTTGCAGTTTCAGTTTTCATTTAAAGATTATAACAGCCTTTCTACCTTCCTCCATCTGGATAGCATGCCTCAAGAGGAACTATAGCAAATTAGTTCATGGCTGTGTAAGTTTCTGCTTCATTACCCAACACAGAGATAATTGTGGAAAGTTTGTGGAGTCTCTCTTCTCCATCCCGACCCCATTATTAATCTTCCATGAAAAGTCCTCCCTCTCGGTGATCATCTTAATGCACCACAGGCTTATCTAGTATTTCATCTTTATTCAAGCTTTGTAATTGCTTTTAATGTTTCAAATCATTTAATCAAACGAGTGACATCACCGGAGAATAAGATAATGGCTTCGGGAAAGTGAAAACAAAATGCAGAATTCATTCTTTTCCATTTTCAAACTGTGACCGATGGTAGAAAACAAAATGTGTTTCTATTGATTTCTGCATCTGTACCACAAATATATGCTAACTGCAGCTCAAATAATTTATTTGTGCTTCACCTTTACATAGGAATGTGGGAAATATAACTCTTTATTTCAACTAAAAACTTTCCATTTTGCTCTTCACGTGCCTGCAGGAAAAATCCATAAGATGTCTAACAATTTAGGATTTAGACCCGTTAGGTGAGAAATACTGGAGGTATCGCATGATGTATTGTGGCTGACTGGGGCAATGAGGCTTCTGGTCCTTCAGTGCTGCCATTATTGGGTTACAGGATAGAGATGTGACCTCACCTTCATTCCCTTTTGAATCCTGAGGGTGCTGCTGTGTTGCTGCAAAGTCGTGATTGCTCCCACTGCCAAAGCTACCATCTGAATGGATTATCATAGACTTACAAGGTTCTTTTTTGTCCTGAAGAAGCCAAGCTAGCAATTCTTGTTGCTTTGACTCACTGCTTTTAGAAACTAGCCCATTGAGCACCCAATGTAGATTTATGACACCCACAGAGCAGCTGAGGAAGGATGCTTTCTGGAGTAGCATATAAAAGGAGGCTGAACTTATTGTTTACGTTATATAGGTGGGGGCTGTTTAGAGAAGGATGTGAGTTGAAGGAGGGAGATAGATATAGATGATATACTGTAGATATAGATCTATAAATATATAAATATAGGCATACGCAGTCATGTATGGAGGGAAATTCAGAGAAGTATAGCGGGCAGTGACAGATAAAAGGAGATATGGGAGGCCTTGAGCTGGCTACTATAGGAAAGGGGGATCAGCAATTTTGTGCCAATTCCCACTTTGAGTCCAATGGACTCTTCCCTTAATCCTAGATGCCATATTGCTTGGCATCTTGGTTTCAGGCCCCTGTTTATTAATGCTAGTTTAATCTGTAATAAAATCACATTTCTTCACACTTGGTCAAGGAGGACCAAGCAGATCTGATATATATAACTGGGACCAATGTGGGAGATCTCTTATCTGAGATCGGCTTAGATCTCACGGTTTCAGGTGCTTCAACAACCACAACTCCAAGACTTGTGAGGAGAAGGGGATTCTACATGAGACTTGGCTCTTACTAGATGCCCAACTCACAGTTTGTGGAATGTAAGTAACTACTTGAACTCCTTGAGCAGTTGTTGAAATTAAATGTCAGGATTCACTTCACAAGTAGGAATGAACAACTTAGGCAATGTTATAAGAAATCCAAGAACTTCAGAGAAAGAGTGTCTATGTCTACATCTATATGTGTGTACAACAACAACAGCAACATTTTATGATTAGCTATAAGGCCATATCATATCATGCATGTGGTTGTTTATATATTGTATATAGTGTATATGTATGTAAAATCAAACCTCTTGCATTCCACTGTTCTCAGCATACATAGTGAATTTCTTGACCCTCTTTTGCAAGAGATGGCTTATTTCCATCTGTTCTCCATTTTTGCAAGGGTCAGGTTTGCTCTTATTTTGTTTTTCACTGTGTGAGAACTCTCACACCATGCAAGAGTGGGTGACTAATTAAGATGGTCTGCCCTGAGTACCTAATAGATCTAAACTGGTTTCCAGCAGATAATTGGGGATTTTCCCAGCAATGTGACAGGCAATTCTCCTATGACCCTGTTGACTTCTGGAATGTGGAGGTGCCAAGGGCTTTGGAAAAAGTGGTCCCCAAAGGGCCTCTCACTGCAGATCTCACAGTGATCCTTGACTTGCCAAAGAGTTCCATGAGACAAAACAGCAGAAGCAACAGCTAGAGCACCAGTGGTAGAAGGTGAGGATAGGTATGTGCCAATGTCCTACACTGTGATGATAAGAGTTGTGGATTATGATAACATCCTCTATATGGAGCTGCCCTTGAAGACCTAAGAGCCCTAGATGGTATAAAATGCAGCAGCCTGCATGCTGGCAAGTGAGAGCCACTTCAGCAGCATTATATCTGTATTGCAGGTACTTCATGAGTTCCCAATAGGGTTCTGAGTGCAATTCAAGGTGCTGGTTACAATTTATGAAGCCCTATAAAACTTGGATCTAGGCTACCTACAGGAGCATTTTCTCCTAATGTAATCTACCCATTTTAGCACCATGGAAGGGAGTATTTCAGGCTCCTTCTCTTCAGAAAAGTAAGGGAATGGGAACTAAGGTTCAGGTTTTCTCAGTGGCAGCCAGGTCCCCTTGGAATATGTAGCTCCTGAAAATCCAAATGGTTTTTACTGCATTAAGTTTTCAGAAAGCCATTAGAATTTAGCTTTTCCAGAGGGAATGCACAATTTTAGATCCAGTAAATACACTGCTACTTTTTTTTAACATTGTTTCATTTTAATTTTTATGATAGTTAATTTTAATGTAATGTATTGTTGTTGGCATAGGTTTTAAACTATTGTTAGTTATCTTATTACTTTGTAACTGCCCAGAGTATTGTTTAATGGGCAGATATAAATCTCATAAATAAATATGTGTAAATGGTCAGTGTTGGCCTAGTGCATAGGCACATGTGTATTCATATGGACATGTAGCTATTGGGGTACATATGAAAGCATAGGTATGTTTATAATTGTATGTTTGTAGGTGTGTGCATAGTTTAGCAGTGGTTTGGCAGTGAAATCTAAGGGACAGTTTCCAGCAAATTTCCCCTCTAAGAGAATAGTGTATATTTGGCTAACTTGAGAGCCAGAGAAAAGCCTTTAGTTCATGTTACCTTAAAAAAATAAAACTGGAGATTGCAGGATGGGAATCTTCAGTTATGAATTATGATGCTTGTGGTATATTTAATCTAGTGCCTGAAAATAATCTAGCGTGCACTTGGAGCAATTGCAAGCTTTCATCACTCCTTGGAAAAAAAAAGTTAAAGATCTGATGGTGACACTTCAGCTGATGAGAGAGGATAAGGAGTTATCAGATTATAAGGATGAAAATAAAACAAATAGGTAACCCCAAGATGACCATAATTGTCAGTAGAAACAGCTGTGGAAGATATTCTGCACCACTGGAACTCAGAAGTAGTTTTCAGCCACACACAGAAGTAACAGGGTGTGAGCTTCCATGGGAAGAAGAATGGATTTCTGAGACAGGTGCAGAGGAGCTGCTGCTGCTGCAACCTGAAAAAGGCAAAGAGAAGAGTCACAGCAGTTTGTGACTTATTATGAGGAGTCAAGCGTGCTGGCTGGATTCACTGACTAGTAAAGCTGTCTGCCAGGAGCAAGGTCAGGGATGTGACAGTACAACTTCCAAGACTTAACAAGTACAATGACAGTATGGGGGACAAACAATAGCTCAGATAAGAAGTTTAACTGGATTACTGTAGACTTTGAAGCTCTAGGAGCAAAGCTCAAGATTCTGGGGACTTGTGTGTTGTTCTCATCCATCCCTCTAGATAATGGGCTGATCCTCACATCTGCTTTTGCCATGATTTCCTCTCATCCTGAAAATAGAAGGGACTCCTGTTGCCCTAAATCTTGCTGTCCCTATAGCACACTATTATTGTATAACTGTATCCTGAACAGACTGTGTTGTACTGCCGCCCATATAGTTGTACCATGTGATCCTCAAAGGGTGGAGAGTAGTGGTTTTGCTATCTGGAAAAGGCACCACTGTTTTTCAGAATGTGTGCCTTGTCAGTGTTTATACAGTTCAAGACTTCTGCCCAATTGTATTTTTTTAAAAAATTCTTTCAAAACACTGTCACTTATCAATCCAATGACCAGCAAATAATTAATCTCTCTTGACTACTAATGGCCACCCAGATTTGGGCTACCCAGAGGCAGCAACTGTACAAATGTATTTGGGGTTTTGGTGAGTCTGCAATATGTGTACAGGTGTGGGGTCCACCTTTGGTACAGCCACCAAAAAATTCCAAAAAACATATTGCCTTATCAGCCACTACTTGGCTACCAAGAGTTAATAATGTTTTGTGCATCTTGGCTATCGTCTAGTGGTCCTCCAGCTTGGTACAGCTGAGATGCAGCTACTGGATCAGCATTGTTGAAAAGTTGGATTTTGAGAAAGGGATTTTGCTGTGTATGTGTATGTAGATAGATGGCCCAGCGCTTCAAAGTACAGTGAATAAATTAGCTACAGAAGCCAGAGGTCCAGTCTCCCCTGCAGCCAAACTAGCACTGCAGATCAGGTGCAGAACCTAGAAATAGGACAGAAAGAAGCAGTCCCACAGTGGACCAGCTGGAGCTGAGCAGATCACTGACCCTGACCATGAGTCACCTCAAGCTGTCACTTTCATAGGACCTAGACTGTGCTGGCATAATATAGGAAATAACGCTTCTACACTAAAACATCTAAAATTGTCCTTGGGCTGTCTTAGCATGGAGCTAACATTGAGAAAGAGATGACATCATGAGGACATGTTCTCAGGAAACAGTATGCGAGGAATGTTCATGTCAGTGCAAGGAAGCTTTGGGATGGACTTTTTTAAAAAGGAAGAAGAATATTGCCAATAAATGATTGATGATACAAATGGTATCAGCTGGGAAAAAATGGTTTCTGGGACAATGATATTGTTTAATAATTAAATTTGCATGCTGCTGCATCATTCTGAACCCTGGGAAAATAAAATACAGTAAAAATATCCACCATAAGAAAAACAGAAACAAATACCATAAAACGCTTTACATGGGGCTGCCCTTGCAGAATATTTGGAAGCTTCAACTGGTACAGAATACAGCTGCATGGGTAGTAAACCATGTCGGATACGTGACACATATAACACCACTATTGTGTGAGTTACATTGGTTGCCAGTGTGATTCTGGGTGCAATTCAAAGTGCTGGTTGTCACCTTTAAAGCCCTGCATGGCTTGGGACCATCTTTTCCCAATAGTTTCTACCCGTCCAATCTGGCCCAGCAGGTTGTTAGCTGGAAGGGACAGGGAGATGTGCCTTCTCTGCTGCAGCCCCTACCCTTTGGAATATCCTCCCTTTAGAGATTAGGATGGCCCCAATCCTGTTGGCCTTTCATGAGGCTTCAAAGACCTGTCTATGTGCCTGGGGCCCCGAATGTGTTAAGGGCCCTGTCTCTTGGCTCTCTTGGTAATTACCATGATAATTTTCTCGACTGCTGTATATATATTATTTTTTGCATTGTTTTAAACTGTTCTTATTGTTTTAGCATTGTTCACCACCCAGAGTCACTTGGTTGAGATGGGCGGCTATAGAAATAAAATAAATAAATAAATAAAACCTCCATGATAAGGGAAAACATAATGATAAACAATTGAAAAATTATTTCACAGCCTTGAGAATACCAGAGCCCATAACAAATGAACTGGCACAAGGACTGCTAAGCAGATTGTGGCTGAAGCACAGGAAGAATAATCAGGAGGGCTTTAAACTATATTGTGTGTTTTGGGATGAAAACCCAAAAGTAAGGACCTCATACAGAGTGCACACTGTAGAATACAAGGATGTTGCTGTAACGAAGCCTATTAATACCACTGAATTCTAGTATGTGAAGATCGTGGCAATGGTCTGCAGTATTCAGATCCTGTATGGGCACCTTCCTCTACCTGTCAGCAACTCCTTAAAAAAAGCGGTGTCTTTCCTAGGCTTAACATAGTAGCTGCATGGGGCCAAGAAAATATGTATTTAAATTGAGACATTAAGGATCTGCTAAGCTTCCAACTCTGATTTTATTTTTTTCATTCTTTTCATTTAAAAAAAGAATGGGAAGCTGGCATTCAAGCACAACATGAATTTCCAAAAGTCCCTACCAACTCCTCAAAGACCACAGAAACATTCTTGGAATGTTGAGGTGATGTTCCACAACTTCAGCAGAACCTAGGACTCAACTCAGATATTCTCTTTCTCTTCAATAGAGTGAAGGAAATCCTAGAAAAGGACATTCCTGACATTGGATTCAGGTGGCAGAGCAAATTACTGAGAACCTTAATTTTCACTGCGGGAAAATAACTTCACCTTTCTACATCTCATCTCCTAGCACCGGACTAAATTGAAGGTGGTGGCATGGTCTACTTTCTCATTCATTCATTCATTCATTCATTCATTCATTCATTCATTCATTCCTCATTCAGTTCAGAAGGATGTTAAACAGCAGTGCCTCCAAATTTTGGGGAAATTGTTCCTGGACAGGATTGCAAAATATGTTGGAAGAGCCTGTGTCCAAGGATCTCATCCATGGAAGTGAAGACATAGTTACAAATACAGCATATTTTCCTAAAGCTCTTACTGGGCTAGAATCACATTCTGTAAAGTTGATACATTAACATTTTATTTCTCTAGAGCTTGAGGGAAGATTCAAGCCCACCACATCATCTATCAATGTAGACTATAGGAAATAATGAGAATTAAAAACAGCATGAGCTACTATTTATGAATATGTAATACTACATTCATATACAGAACGGACCAAAGTCATACCAGCTCAGATTTATGGTCCATTTAGCCTAACACCTAACTGTGGTAGATGCAAGATGCTTCAGGATTAAAACATTTAGAAGTAGGGCAAACCAAACAAAGTTGAAAGAAAATCTTTTGTAGGTCAAATAGTTATTCTGTCTTAAATATCATTGCAATGAAAATCTAATGTTCTTTTCCTTTCTGTCATTCTTGGTCCTTTTTCTGAATTTAGCAAAAGTTCACCATTTATAATTGCAGAAAGCATTTTACAGGTCTGTACCTTAGTGTAAGAATTAAACTATCTAGGAGGATACCCTTCAGAAGTTGCAAAACTACTTCATTATTCTGAAAAGGCATCAAGTGAGTACAAAGCTTTGTAATTAAATTACTGCAACCTCCTGAACTTCAGACTTCTTCAGTCTTATATTCATACAGCTGTCTGATAATGTTCCTTTTCTTAATACCACAGGCATAAATTATTATTTCTCAGTAGGTCTTTTCATTCTCATACCAACAACCTTATCTTATAGGAAATGAATGCTATATGGGATATATAATGGAGAATTCAACACCAAATTCCATTAAATAAGGAACTAGGCTACTGAATGCACTATTGTCTCAGGAATAGGATGATAGGTTCTCAGCTATTTATATTCTCAGAGTATGGGCATGAATTTCCAGCAGAATCCTTATAAAAAGATACATTTCAGGCGATCATTTATATGTCCCTAATGCATGGCTTGAATGCATGAGAACGTGTGTATATCTATATGTATGTATGAGAGTGTATATTCCTCTAGAAATAACACTGTATAGAGAATGCAGATAGTGAAATAATACATTTTTGCAGCAAAACATCCAGTTTTGCCACCAAGACTCTGTCTTGTGGCTCTTCTGTAATTGCTGTTTAAGATATAAGATATATTGTATGGATGGCATATATAAATTTGAAAAATAGACAGACAGACAGACAGACAGACAGATGATAGCAGAGAAAACAGAGGTAGGGAAAAAACAAGAACCTGAACTATTCTTCCCTGCCAGCGTTCAAGTGCATGACTGAACGGGAGGAACAGCTGAAAGGCAGCCATTAAGCACCCTGATGACACTGATTTACAGAAGTTCATATCCAGTTAGTTGTCAAACTTTCTACACTTTGCCCAGCAAATTCAGTCTGCAGTAATGAGAATCTTCATGCTCCAGACAAATCTAGCAGTTGAAGGCCTCAGGGCCACACATCAGTTCAACATGTGACAATAATTGGAAAGGACAGACATGTCAAATTTCAAATGCCAACACTGGGAATCCCATTGGGAATAAAAGTTAATATCATATCTTGGGAATGCTTTTCTTGGAATATAGCCAGTGCTCAAAGGTTTTTAGCTAAAAAGCAATAATCTCACTGATATGATATAGTTTTATTCTGAATGTTTTATAGTTCTTTATTTGGCTTTTAAATTGTTTGCCCTAAGCTGGGAAATGGGTATGTTAAAAATCTAAAAAATCTAAAAATTTCATGGTATTATGTGAAAAATTTTAAAAAATCATTGTTCCTTAATTTACATTTGCATTCACTTAAGTCCTATCCCTACCCTATCTCTCCCTCCCATTCCTAATATTTTTGAAGGGGGAGGAATATTATTCTCCCAAATTAACTATGGTTAGGTCTGGTTTTGGCAGGTCAATTATAATGACTCAGAGATAGGATATATGCAGCATACATTATGACTTCTTTAAATATGATATTTCAAGTCCTTTCTTAATCTTTCTTACCTTGATGACTCACTCAGAAGAAACACCTCTAATAATGTACAGTATTTTTTCTTCAGATGGTAGAAACAATATTTTCAATCAAAGAAACCAGGACACTTGTAAATATCTTGTCCTTCAATTTTAGCAATAGATTGCTATCTATATTATATGTGGATTCCATATCACAGTTTAATAGTGTTTTACTGAACAGTCAAAACTGCCTGCTACTGTCTCAAAGAAATTGAAATTTCTTCCTCTAGAAACTCTTTGAAAGCAGGCTATCATCAGCAAGTTATTTAGACTTCTGGCTTAATTTGCTTAATAACCTAACTTGAGTTCTTCCTGTTGTATTTGATTATTTATAACTAAAATAAAGTTAACCTGTAGCTATATTTCATTAAAACTATAATTAAAATATATAGGTAATTTAAAAAATTAAAACTCAATCACTCTGTTCATAATTAAGAAGAAATTCTATGTATTGAAGAAATTCAACTTGTTGTTAGAAATATATTATCCAGAAACTTTGTATCATAATCTCATTGCTTTCCACATTCACCTCACTTTCCAGTGCTCCAGTTTTGTGACATATTATTACATTTCCTTGTACCTATCAGGATTTTTCTATTTGATTCCCTACAAAATTCTTCTTGGTGAAATGAAATAACTACAAATTGACATCTTAGGCATCAGCAAATTGTGATGGTGTTTGGATTGGACACTTTCAGTCAGAAGATTGCACTGTTTATTACTTAGGACATGAAAAACAAAGAAGGAATGGTGTTGTTTTTGTAGTTAGCAAGGAACTGAAAAAGCCAAAGAATATCAACAAGAAGTCAATATGTACTTCATTGATTATAGAAAGGGCTTTGATTGTGTTGATCATGTCAAGCAATCATGTCACATGGAATGTGCTTAGAAAAATGGGAATCCCAGAACATCTCATTGTCATCATTGGAAACTTATATAGGGGTCAGGAAGCCACAGTACAGACAGCACGTGGTGAAACAGACTGGCTCCAGATTGGCAAGGAGTGAGACAAGACTGTATACTCTCCCCTTATTTATTCAATCTATATGCTGAATATATGTTAAGGGAGGCTGGATTGGAAGAGGATGAGTATGGTTTTAAAACTGGAGGAAGAAACTTCAGTAACCTGAGCTATGCTGAGGACTAATAGCCAAAAATGCAAAGGATCTGCAAGCTCTAGTAACAAAAGTCAAGGAGCACAGTGAAAAAATGGTACTAAAATTAAATATAAAGGAGACCAAACTAATAACAATGGGTACAACAACCAGCCATAGAATTGATAATGAAGATATTGAAGTGGTAGATAGCTTCTGCCTTTTAGGATCAACCATCAGTAAAGAACAAGCAGTCAAGAAACATGCAGCCAACTAACACTTGGAGGCCTTGGAAAAGTTATTCAAATATCATGATGTGCCTATTCCTATAAAGATCAGAATCATGTAAGCTATGGTATTCCTTGTGACACTCTATGGAAGTGAAAGTTAGACTTTGAAGAAGCAAGATAGGGAGAATATTGATGCTTTTGAAATTTTGTGTTGGAGAAGACTCCTGAGAACACAGTGGACAGCCAAGAAAACAAGCAAATAGATCCTTGAACAAATCAACCCAGAGATCTCATTTGAGACACAAATTTATCAGGCTCAAGTTGTTCTAGTTCAGACACATTATGCAAGCACTAGTTGTCTAGAGAAAGCTCTAATGCTGGGAGAGGTAGAAGGAAAGAGAAAAAGAGGATGACCAGCAGCCAGGTGAGTAGACTTAGTTACAGTGGTAATGGATACACTGTTGGAAGACCTGAAAGACCAGGTTATGGACAGATCATTTTGGAAGAAATCTATCTATGTGGTCACGAACAGTCAACACTGACTTGATGGCACATAATCAATCAATCAATCAAAAAAAAAAGTTTTGCCATAGCCCCAGCTAGCCTTCTGGCTGAGGATTAATCTAGCACTGGGTAGGAGAAGTTTGATCTAAGTCACCGATAACATTAATCATGTTAACATTAACACAAATGTTAAACAACAGTCCTTGAACAAAATCCTATCTCGGATAGCAGATAGCTTTGCACAGCAAAAAGAATATGTGTAGGGAGAAACATTAAAGATAGGAGTATAACTTTGATAAGAAACTATTTTTCAGGCTAACACTTGCATGAAAGAAAATAAAGATGTCTCATTATCAGGCTAGGTAACATTATCATGAGGGAATAAATTTGCTGGCTGATTATATATGGTAGCTTGTCTGACCAGCCTTGATTGGGGTATTGTTCTTCTCTGATCGTTCCTGTTTTATCTGGATTCTGGTTAATAGGTGGGTGATGAGAAAAGGTGTTCTTAGAGCTGTAGGGACCTTTCTTTGATCTTTGGTTGCTTCCTTTTATAGATGGAGCTTATCTCAATGTGTCTGTTAATGGATGGTTTGTCAGAGTACCAGACCTCTGGGAATTCTGGGATCTTGCTTGGTTTAAAATGTCTACAGTTTCTCCATTCAAATTATGTTTAAATTTGTCAGCATGCTGTGAAATGCAAGGAAAACAAGACGTAGCAGTCTCTTCCTTGATTCTTCTAATCCCAGAACTGACTGAAACGTGGTAGGACTTGGTCTCTATTTATAAAGGCTATTCAATGAATCTGACCTCTGATGGTAGCAACTCTTCTGGCTTTCAGATGATATTGTGTGCTCCAAAATTTCATTTTCAGTTCTGGGTTCCTGTGCCTGGCTTCCAAACTCTTGTGTACTGACTGTAGTTCAGGATTCATTAAGTTCTTCAGACTAACAGTTTCTGACTACTGACTGTCTGAGAGCTTCTCTTCCTTGATTCACCAGTCATAACTTCTGGACCAAATTTTGACTTTTTAATTAATTTCTTAGTATCTTCTAGTGCAGGACAATGTTCCCCTTTCTTAAATAAGATTTTGCTATAAAACTGGCAAAAATGTTGGAAGCACCTAATAGATTTAAATCCTAATTCAGTTCTAAATCCAGTTGTGGATCTAATGATTCCAATCCTTAAACATTAGGAAAGGGGCAGAAATCTCAACCACAAATATAGACCAATATTTCTGCCTAAATCTGCACAGATTACAACTTCTCCTTTATGCCAGTATGGACCACATCAAATTAAAAGCAGGAAATCTAATGGATCTTGTTGTCAGGTTTAGCCCAGGGAACTCCAGGAGACCATGCAGATTCAATCCAGCAAGGTTTATTAGCTGCAACCTCTATACAGAAATCTTCCCAGACTGGAAATAGTTCCCAGGGTCAATCAGTAAATATGGCTTGCATTCCTCAGGGAGGTGCCAGCCTCATCCTCTTATCTCTCCCTCGCAGCTCAGGAGACAAAAGAGTATTTTTCACTCCCCGACTCTGGCCTCTATCTTCCCATATCCCCACATGTTAAAGATTAAACAGATGTGAAGATGCCTAGTTCAAATTAAACTTAGCACCTCAGCATGCTCATGTCAATTTTCTCAAGCACAGGAAAAAGGTAATTGTCAATTAATGAGACCATTCACATGTGCAGGAGAGAGAGAGAATGCAGAAATCAATAACACAGCACAGTATAGAGCTATATAATCTCAATCAGCATTTTATAATGGTAAGGCTTTCAGACAGATATACAGAGTAATTGGCTACTCTCTTGTGGCTCATCCCCTAAGCTATACAATAGTCCAATTAAAATGTAACATTGCAGCACAGCAGGTATGTGATTTCTATATGCATCAGTCAATGTTTGTTCAATCTAACTTTGCAAACAGCAAAACAAAAACAACAACAACAACAACAACAAACCTTTGCCTGTAATAGCAAAATAGAGGTAGATAAATCTCAGGGTCAGGCATGACAATCAAATGTCTCTTAATGAAATCCAGCAAAAATCCAGAAAGTACCACCTTAGAGAATGATGATTTATTACACCATGCTCTGTAGGCTGTGGTCCAGTTTAAAAGATAATAGCATGGTGGTGCTGAGAAAATTCATGCCATGACATCCAACAATTCTCTGTCCTTTGGTATTAAAAATGACTTACCTTCTTTAAAAAAAATGAAATAACTTATTATTATATTTTGCAATCATGTACGAGTGATTAAACAATATAAATATCAAAGTCAATTCTGTTTAACAAGAATGTGTAAAATTAAACCAAGTACGATGAAAACCCCAGCTCAAGCAATCCAAGACCAACTATTCAATTAATGGGCTATTATCTTCCCCTCATCTCCAATCATTCCACATTTTTCCACAAGTAGTCCACATACTACTCAATAAAGTTGTACCAAACTAATACAAAGCCCCCCAAAATCTCAATATATAAAATATTAAAACAGCAACAACTAAGAGCTCATTAATGTAGCAGTTGCTGGAACATTGTTTACAGCTGTATGAAGTTCACCAGAAATACCATTTGAACCAGCTGGAAAGTTTTGTAGGGCAACAACTGACCCTATCTGACCCTAATGTAGGCATTCTATTCCTCCTTCTATTACTTCAAATTCAACAGTGATTTGTGAAGACATTTATGAGACTCATTGTATGATTTTTAATTACTAATTTACACTTGGAGAATATTCATGCAGGTATTGAATATTTCATCAATGGAACAGATTACTGAAGCAGAATATGTGGGTCAAAGGTTTCTCTTTAATATGGCATCTTCTAAAGGTAAACTTCACTGGGTAGATGAACCTGCCTATCAGTAAAACAGAGGGCTCTAGATTTATCCTGATATCAGACTGCACGTGGTTTCTGTCACACTATTTGCATCACCCCAAAATAGGTGAGGGCAGACATTTTCCATCCCTCCCTCCCTCTCTTTTTGTGGGATTTAAGAATTTAAGATGCATATGAATGCTTGAAGCCTCTGCAAGGATTAAGGCACACATGTTGTCCCTAACTCCCTCCCTCCAAATTGGCAGAAAACAATTTAAAAATCTCATATACCCACTCTATTTGTTTTATGGCATGGGTTATACTTTCTGCATTCCCTAAATCTAAATCTAATAATCTCCATGTGACCAAGGAAGGTGATGAGCTTTCTTTCACTGAATGTGTTCAAGCAAAGGCTGGACAGTCACATCTTGAAAATCCTTTATTTGGGATGCCTACACTGAACAAAAAGCATAACTTGGTGACTTAAATCTATCCTTCCTAAATCTAAAGTTTTAAAGCCAATAACCCTAATGTCTTAGAATAATATCAAATTAAATATGTACTTTTCACAACATCAAAATATGCACCCTGAAATAGAGTAATACATAGTTTTCTTTTTTTTTGTAATAATTTTATTAAAGTTTACAAGGATAAAAGACTAATACAAAATAAAAAAAATAAAACATGAAGAAAAGAGGGAAAAAAAAGTGCAGAGAAGAAAAAAGGAAAAAAAATAAAAAAGAGATATATAAAAGAATGACTCCCCCCTCCCTCCAGACAAGTATAAACAACTTCAGTAACTTAGCACCCTCTCTAGTGTTTCACTAAAAAAAAATTCTTCTTCCCATGTCTCATATCTTATCAATAAGCAAATTGCAAAAACTCATCATTCAGTTCTACTCAGCAAATGTCCATTAAGAGCTACGAGAAATAATAACATAAATATTTTAACCTTAATCCAATAAATCTATTTTGTATTCCAACTTATCACTTTCTCTGAGGAATAAAGCAAAAGAAATATCTCCCCATTCATAAACAAATCTTTAAAGCTTCATCATTCAGTCGTAGTCAAAAAGAAATTCCATTAAAAGCTATCAGAAACCACAACATCTATATTTTAACTCTGGTCAAATAAATTCACTTTGTCTTCCTTCTGCTTACTTTTAAAAAGCTTGATCTTTAATCCCTTCAGATAATATCCCATAAATTGATTTCTTATCTTTTTCTCTTTGTCTCCTCTCAGAAACAGCTTCAGTAGTTTAACACACCCCTTTTGTAAATCCAAGTTAAGAAGGATGTCCAAGTCACTATTCTGATTTATTATTTATTTATTTTATTTTTATTTATTTATTTATTTATTAAATTCATTCCCCCCCATCTCCCCCTAAAACAATAAATAAAAATACAATTACATAAAACCTAAACGCTATATAAAACAATTACTAAAAAAAAGAGTCCAGGAGGCCGATGGTTCAGAGCAGCAAATGCCAGGGCTTTAAGGGGCTAGCCAACCCCACACCTGATGTCTTCCCTCCCCACCCCAGGCCACATGGCAGAGCCAGGTCTTCAATCCCTCCAGAAGGCCGGGAGCGAGGGGGCCAATCTCACCTCCAGAGGCAAGATATTCCAAAGAGCGGGGTCTACAGCAGAGAAGGCCCGCCTTTTGGACCCCGCTAGTCAGAGCTCTTTTGCCAAGGGGATCTGGAGCATGCCCTCTCTGTGTGATTGGGGTGGGACGGGTTGAAATCATGGGGAAGAGGCAGTCCCTCAGGTAACCTGGTCCTGTGCCATGTAGGGCTTTAAAGGTGATAACCAACACCTTGAATTGGACCCCAAAGCAAACTGGTACCCAATGCAGCTTGTGGAGCAACAGTGTTATATGGGTCCTTCTTGGGGCTCCAAAAATAGCCCACGCAACCACATTCTGGACCAGCTGTAGTTTCTGGATACTCTTCAAGGGTAGCCCCATGTAGAGCGCATTGCAATATTCTAACTGGGAGATAACAAGGGCATGAGTGACTGTTCGAAGGGCATCCTAATCCAGGAAAGGGTGTAACTGATGCATAACCTGAAGTTGTGCAAAGGCCTTCCTGGCCATGGCTGCCACCTGCTCTTTGAGCAGGAGTCGTGAATCCAGGAGGACCCCCAAATTACACACTGGGTCTGTCTGGGGCAGTGCTACCCCATCCAGCACCAAAGATGACAAAGTCCCAGATACAGAGGAGCCATTAACCCACAGACACTCCGTCTTACCAGGGTTCAGCTGAAGCCCGTTGTTCCCCATCCAGACCCTCACAGCCTCCAGGCACCACAAAAGGGCAGTCACGGCATCACTTACCTCACCTGGAATGGAGATTTATAATTGAGTATCATCAGCATACTGATGATACCTCATCCCATGATGGCAGATGATCTCACCCAGCAGTTTCATATAGATGTTGAAAAGGAGCAGAGAGAGAACCGAACGAACATATTTGTATGTTCCCTGTCATTATTAAAGCATCAGCCAGTTTTATTTGTAAATCCAATGTGGCATCTTTTTCCATATCACTCTTATAGTCTGTCATTTTTAAATCTGTTTTCAAATCCACATCATCTTTTTTTTATATCACTCTTGTAGTCTGGCATTTTTTAAAAATCCATTTTCAAATCCACATTCAAGTCAGCCTCAGCCTCCATTTTGTCCAGTAAAATCTGTTCCTCTTCTGTAGCCTCTGTGAGATCCATTTTTATAGTGGTAGACAATCTTGAAAGTAATTTCTGAGTACATTGTTCCCAGACAGCCTTAATTTCTTCAATAGTCAGATAATATTGCTCCATTATATTAATAGGTTTCTTCTTCTTTAATTGTAATCCTTAGTTCTCTCTGGTTCCCTGTAGTCAACCTCCAAAGTCCCCTCTTATCATACATTTATTGTTGGATGTCTGGCCCCTTAATTTTCCACAATCAACATTCTAGTCCCTCTTTTGCTGTTTTCCAAAAATTAATTTTTTTCTTTCTGGTCCTTAAACTGACATGAAACTTCTTTCATCCAGGACAGAAGGAAGTCTCCCAGCATAATGAAACTTGCCCTTCAGAAGGTTCTTAACATCCAGAAAAATCAATAACAAACAATTTCTTAAGGTAATTAAAAGAGAAAGTGAGCGAACCAGGGTCCTTTTGAATGCACCAAACTGAGGTTTAGGCAAGATGATTTTCCTCCAGCTCCCAGAGCTCTCAAACCTGCTGGAGATCACTATTCTATGATCACTTCATGGGAAGCCTCTGCATGAAGCAAACTTATGGGTGATCCTAGTCCTCTCCTTAATCCAGAGAGGGTTCCAAGGAGCCAATCCATTCACCGGCTCCTCTTTCTGCTGTGGCTGTTGGCTCCATGAGTCTTCAGTCTGCCATTGCTTCCCCAGAAGTCCAGAAGTATCTTTTTGCACAAAAAAAATTTACAAGTCTGAATGCCAAACTTACTGTAGTACATTACATTACATTCATGCAGTAGTTGTCCCAGAAGAACATGATTGATTCCTAATTTTGTCAGATAAGATTCTGCTAAAGTAGCTCACATTAAGGTACTAAACAGATTGTTGTATAATTTGCTACTTCCAAGACAGTTAGAAAAAAAGGAATGGGGCAAAAATAAAGGAGATTAAGATAATTGTCCCAGTGGCCCCCGGAATAGGATTTTAACATAGGACTTCAAATCTGTCATTTAAAATGGTGATTTGCTAAGGAAATGAAGAGTAGATCTGCAGAAGAAGGAGAATATTTCTTCTCTCAGCTCATAAGAGGAAGAATATAATGATTTTAACTTGTGTTATCCCAGATGTGGAACCAACAGCTACACTGGGAACTTCCTCATAATACTGACCTCCCCCAAAAGCTTTAGAATATTCTGAAATATTCAAGAATTTATCAAATTCTGTAATTTTCTAGGGAAGCCATCTTGCCCACATTGTTTTAGAGTGCCACAGGCCCTACACCCCTATTTTTCTTTAATGTAACTTCTAGCTGAAGGGACCTCCTACAAACCATGCTGATTATTTTGTGATTGGACCTAGTATAACAAAGATGGGTAATTTCTGAGCGTCCTGACCTTCAGGCAGATTTCATGAGGCATTCTGATGATGTAGTAATATCAATGGAAGGGTGAGGGTTCATTTTTATCCCCTTTTTTGTTTTGGGGGATTTTAAGATGGGAATGGGAACAAATGATCTCCAAGAGGTAAGCTATGCCCACTCCATCTTCAACCCCCCCCCCAATTATCCCAATTTGTGCTACCACAATTTGAACTCTCCCCCACCCACCCTTATTTTGGGGACAAAAAAAAAAGCCCTCTGGAAATTTGTTTTGCTGAAAATAGGGTATTATGCTGCTGAAAATCAGTCACTTTGCTGCACAATCTTGGCAGTGCGTACTTCAGTTTCAGGCTACCTAATTTGTATTTACAGCTTTTATAGCCAGACATGGCAGGGTAATGCATGTGAATGAGAGACAGAAAAAATATTAGATATTTATGCACAAGTGTATAAACCTGCAGCACTAACTCTTCTTGTCCCTAGGATCAACTTCTTTAATTATTTTAATGTTCTGCTCCTCATTTTTACCCTTGAACAAGAAATTCTCAAGAGCATGTCCGGCTTTTAGTACATAAACAAACATTACTGTTTTCTCTGTTCTAAAGGGCTAGCATCTTGCTCTAACAGTGCTTCAGATAACTCTAACAACATCACCTATTCTGGATAACACAGAGAAAAATAAATGTCCATATACATAATTGAGCACAATCTAGAACCCAATTTGGCTTTGGTCAGATATATTAGCATGGCAGTTCCCAGGATTCCCAACCAGCATTTGGCCATCTAGTTGGTACCATACTGAGGAATTTTGTTCTACAATGTAGTCTTGTTTTATTTCAGCACGGAGTAGGAGTGCAGTTTGGGTGGCCTGGTCTGGACCTCTGGGCCAGATAAAAGAGACCCTTCCCCATGCTTGTTCCCTGACACCATGAAGTAGCCATCATCTGCCAACAATGCTCTTCTAAAGTCTATGGAGAACTATGTAGAACTCTCAGGTCAGTCTCTCTGCAAAATAAACATGAGCACAAGCACATTTGATGACATTATATAGTGGGAGAATATTTCTACCTACCAAGTTCAGAATTAGTTGTTGTTTTTTTAAATTCTACAAGAAATGCAACAAATACTTGAAATTGAAACTGCAGCAGAATATGGCTATAATGAAACTTATCAGCACATTTAATGATATTACTTGAAGTTGTAATTATAACTATGGATTTTTCTCCCATTACAGATGGTAAACCAACATAGCAAAATTAGGCCAACTGTTAGCAATGCAGTGCTATAGATGTAAATGGGCATTATATTACATTCATTTGAACTTTACATAGAAATGTCAAAGATCTGTGCTACATTTCATGGACTTTTGGCCCCACTATTTAGAATTTATTGATTTTTCTCCACTCAGGCTTGCAGCAAATGCATGCCAATTAAGGGTCATATTTTATGCCTCTGACAAAATGGCTCCTAGCTCCTGAAATCTTATGCCATGGTAAATTGGTTAGTCTTTAGAATACCACAACACTTTTAGGTATCATTTGGAATTAATGACAGAGAGTCATCTAAACCATTTCTAGCTGAACACATGTTGACAAAATTAGAAAATCGAATTCTTAGAACCACCAAAAGGAAAGAGGAGAGGAATAAGAGTTATCAAGAAAAAAAATCATTTAAGAGGCAGGGAAAAAATGCTGTTTTTCAAAGCAGTCAATATACTTTAAAGGAAAATAAAATAGATACCCCAAGTGGAAGGATGGCATCATAAAATCACCCGACTTGTGCCATAAAAATGAAAGCATGGAAGCCCAGGGAGAGAAGAAACCTGGTAGACTTTACTTTAAATGTTCTGACTGAATTTGCAAAATATTTGTAGATAAAACCTTGTCTACTGAAGGGAAGGAAAATAAGCCTGACTAAATTCTGACATCTGGCAAGTTTACAAGTTTACATGAGACCACCAGGGCTTTCTCTAAGCAACCTTGTCCTAATGGAAAGCTATTAGCCCTAGGATGGTCAGAAGAAAACCCAAGATCTCAGATTGTAGTGGGAATAGAGGATCAAGTTAGGGTATCTTTTACAGGTGGCTGAAATGGAAATCTTAAGTGCTGGCTAGTTTTGCTTTAATAAAGGAAGTCAGGTCAGAATCATATTAACAGAGAAGGCATAAAGCAATATGGAGTAATTTAATCTCTAAATGACTGCTTTTCATTTTTTTTTTTCTTTAGTCCTTCAGATGCTTTCTTCCAGTTTCTCAGCAGCCTTAAAAGGACAAAAATGTGTTGTCCATGTAAAACAAGATGCTGACAATTCTTCACCCTCTTCTTTTTGTTTTAAATGTTCTGATCTCAGTAAGACATTTTAAAGAAGCTTGCTTGCATTAAATACCTTTATAATGATGCTTCAGTGGTAAATACAAAGTACAGAGACATCCTTTATACATCATATGAGACCCACAGGAAGGAAGACTTCAGTTCACTGATTCTACACATTTTCAGCCCCAGACATATTCAAACATTAATACTGAAAGGTAGAAGGAATCACTGCTCAGTGCAGGGAGTGAAGATAATTTAAATGCTGAAAAGTACAAAAACAACAAATGTTTAAAAATATGATAACCACCTTTACTTTTAGATATGATGCCATTAAAAAAAAAATCACAGACCTACCCATCCAATCAGAATAATGATACTAGATTATAAATTTGAGCCCTCATTTCAGAAGATGAAAATGGTTGGGGTTAGGGTTGGGATTAAGACTTCACTCTGAAGCAAGGCAATTAGAAGAGGAATTCCAATGTTATATGCCAGGAATATCAGCAGGTCCTAACTCCTAATTTATTTTAAGATAGCCCTTATAACATCTTCTAAATATATTGGATGATGGGAGATGTAGTCCAACGTATTGCAATGGCTCAAGATGTATAATGCTTCCTTCTTTCAGTATTCACTTTTCTATGTATACCCTTGCAACAAGAATAACTGTAACGTCCCAGAAACAGCCTACAATCTACTTCAGCCAATCTAAAGCAATATTGGCTGGGAATTCTAGAAGCTGTAGTCCTAATGTCTGGAGTATGCCAGAATAGGATATTTAATATACAAATCTTCACATCCAGATATTTATTGATAAATATACATGTATAAATAGATCATAGATACAGATGATCAGGTTGATTGTATATTTATATTTAGCTGTAGAAAGGCAAAAAAAGTAAGGAAGGCACATGGTCAACAGCTGTGGTCCCAAATTATGAACTCTTGCTGGTCTGTGCAGAGTATGCACATGTTCAGATTATAAATCAAGTTGAATTATGCATCCAGAAGAACCTTAAGAGTACTTAAGTCAGACACTCCAGAGATGGCATGACATTGTGGTTTTACTGGATGATAGGCCTTACATAGGGAGGGGAGAGCAGTGAATATGCATAAAATAAACTAATGATAGTGCACATTAGTAAGTGTGAAGGTCACATTCTGTGGAGCCAATCCCATTTTACTCTTGGACAGCATAAGTGGCATAAAGTGGTACAGCCTTGAAGAAGGATCAGCTTGTGATTTCAGCTTCCTGGAAAGTCTTGATATGAAGATTAAGGTGTTTTTCCATGCCTTTGGATTTGTTTTACTACACAAGACGCAACTCTCATAATCTCATTTGCTCTGCACAGTTGTAGGTTCTCATACAAGAGGTGTACAATACAGAAAGGATTCTTGGCCTCACACAGATTCTTGCACATGATGAAAGTTCTCATACATCTGGTAATCCCAGTACATATGTCGCTTGTTTCACTGAATAGAATATTACAGGTTAAGCTAGCATCCTCTCAACTGTATACAGGTGTCAGTTCCTTTTACTACTGCCTGTCACAGCATACAAATTAATGCCAGATAACAGTGACATAACTGTACTCTGTAATAGGCTATTTCAAGACAATGCGTGCACAGAGATATGATCATGCAGGGCATGAAGACAATTGTTTTTCTCCTATATTGCTCTCCTTTCCTGCTAGTATCCAGCAAAATATTCTGGGTAGCAGAAGCTGAGATTTTTTTTTCTGTTAAGGGCCACATTATCTCAGAGCTATAGGTCAGGCCCCATGTGGTGATGAACAAGGCCAGGAGCAAAGTGAAGAATCATGCTTTATCTCTTTTTCTGCCATTCCCTTTTCTCTTCCTTCACCCCTGCTCCTCATCCAGCTGAATGCCAAGGTAAAGACATTCTTCTTAAGAGATAGCCATAGTTAGGAAACTCCTATGAAACCCCTCTATCTATAGGTGTCCAGATCAGTAGCAGCACCAATCATCTTTTTTCTGTCTCACTAGAATGTCAGTTCCTTTATGGTTTCCCTTTGTACAAAGTCTAACATGCAGACTTTGAGGAGCAAGAAGAAGAGAAAGGAGACATATTATCATTCAGAGTGCAGGTAGATTCAGAAAACTTTGAGAATACAGAATTTCCAGAACTTTAACACCAACTTTGCTGTTATATCACATATCAAAGAAAAATAGGGACATGAATCTGGCTGCCATGTCTTGACAGATAACCACCAGACAGCAGCAAAGAGTTAGAGCTTCTCTGTATATCTCTGCTGCTATCTAATGGTCAGGCAGTCATATGGCAACCTTAGCTATGATGCACTATGAAAATATGGACAAGGGAAATTAAAATAGGAGAAGTAACAGGAGAGAAGTTCTAAGAAGGCAGAAGGTCCAAAAATAAGGTTTGATGTTTAGGTTTTTGGGGGTGAGAAGAGCAGAAGCTGTGCTATACAAGGAAGTCCAAAGGCCTGAATAATACAAACAGCCGAACTATGTACATATTGATTTTTAGAGGTTTTTTTCACTTAAAGCAATGGAGGCTTTTTATATTTAGCTGGCAGCAGTAGCCAGAAACACCAGGCTAGAAAATGACATTGATGGTCAGCTATAAACATGCAGTCCAATAAAGCTTTTAAAGACCATATAGAAGGAGCATTTGAGGAACAAGCTCAGAAAGCAACAAGTAGGTTACATTCTCTTATAAAAAAGGGGTAAAAAATGTCTCAGGGAGTTGATTCCCCAAATGAACACTTGGACTTTACTGCTGTGTTTAGTTTTTGAAAGCCAAATAGGTTTTTCTTTTCCCTGTAATGAAAAACAGCTTGAGGATATTACTTACAGGATCAAAGCCCCAGCATATATACCAGATACCCGTGCCTGAACTCAGATGCAATAATATTGAAGGATTGTATACAAACCAGCAATCCAAGGAAATAAGTGTTGTATTGACTGAAAATTTAGGAATTCCTTAGGTAGTTTCAGAATATAATTGAGAGCCTTGCCTAACCAGAAACAAAAGAGATGGAAGGGGAGTCAGCATCACGTTAACTCCAGGATTATTTACATCAGAGGAAATAGATTCTCAAATTCAGCATCTCATTAATATCCGGATCACTCATTTGCTTACAAATAGAATTTCATCCTTAAAAAAGAAAAGCACACCCCCACACCCCCACCAGCAACAAAAGCTCTGTAAGTCAAGCCCTGGGAATATCACGGTGTGTTAGCCACTGTCTCGTGGACTATTATAGTTTTAATGCTCGGGCTAAGAGGAAGAATAACAACTTTGCAGAAAGAGACTGGGAATCTATCTGAATAGCATATATAAAACCTTTTCATCAGGAACATTTTCTAAAAGAATTATTGAACTTATGAAATTTAATATCAAGCTTGAAATTAAACACTCAATATATTAAGTGTATTAGAGAGAGAAAGAACATCTTTAATCTCTAGCAGCATATCACATAGTTACGGGCTATACTGCTTATTGATGAATTGAAAGTGGGAAAATCAATATGAACTAAAAGACCCATCCCGGTCTAATAACAAAGGGTAGAAACTCTTGAGAACATAGCTGTCAGGTGACTATTCTGATAGCTATTTTAAAACAAAGGAACATCAGAATCATAAAATGTGCGGTTTGGAAGACAGCTTATCTATCAGCCCCAACCTCCTTCACAATGCAGAAACTAATCTAGGGGTCCATTCAGTCTATTTTAAAAATTGTCCAGTCAGGAAGAATCTAGTCCTGTTCTATGCAGACTGTTCCACTGTTTAATAACTCTTACCATCAGAAAAGTCCTCCTAA
This sequence comes from Liasis olivaceus, assembly GCA_030867105.1. NCBI lineage: Eukaryota > Metazoa > Chordata > Lepidosauria > Squamata > Pythonidae > Liasis > Liasis olivaceus. The sequence goes on from CM061349.1 coordinate 71,865,432, forward strand.
TACTCAGTGTGAATTGCCTTTTAATTGCAACCAGTCTTTGTCCTTCTCTTAGTTTCAACCCACCCATTTTTGTATGTGACAGCCTTTTAGATACTCAGTAGACATTCTAATACCTACGTTTGTTTGTTTTGCAAGCTAAATGTGCTCAGCTCCTTTAGCTTTTCTTCATAGGGCTTGGTGTCCAGACACCTTATCGTCCTAGTTCAGTGTTGTCCAAATTTGGCCACTTTAAGATGAGTGGACTTCAACTCCCAGAATTCCCCAGCCAGCATGGCTGGCTGGGGAATTCTGGGAGTTGAAGTCCACTCATCTTAAAGTGGCCAAGTTTGGACAACACTGTCCTAGTAGCTCTCTTCTGAAACTGGCTCCAGCTTCTCCACATTCCCTTTAAAATGTGGTGTCCAGAAGTGAACAGAGTACACCAAGTGTGGTCTAATCAGTGCAGAACACAGTGGAACTGTAATCTCCCATGGGCTGGACACAAAGCTTCTGTTAACGAAGCCCATAAAAAATCCCTGGCTCTTTTAGCTGATGCATCACATTGCTTTCTCATGTTTTGTGTGGAGTCCATTAGGAAACCTAGATCTTCTTTTATTCACTGCCACAGGGCTGTCACAAATCAGGGCTCCCCAGTCCTGTGTTTATGTAACTAACGTTTCCAATCCAGATGCAGGACCTTAAACTCATAATTGTTGAATGCCATTCTGTCGGATTTGGCCCCATGTTCAAGTGTGAGGTAAATTCCAAATCAATATGTTGTCAACTGGGGTGTAAGCAAATCCTCCTGGCTTACTGTTGACTGCAAATTTCTGAAGTATTCCTTCCATTCCACTCTCTAGATCATTGATAATATATTGAATAGCGCAGGACTGAGGACGAAGCCTTGCTGGGGCCACTAAATAGTTGCCTCCAGGTCAATGTAGAGCCATTGGGGTGCAGTTCCACTGAAAATCCACCTGACCACAGTCCTCCATCCACAAGTATATAACATAAAGAGACTTTGTCAAATACTTTACTAAGAGCAAGGTACCCTGTATCCATAGCATTCTCTTGGTCTATCAAAACTAGCCTTATTCTTGACCAACTCATAATGGTACTATTCTTTTCCACGTGTTTGCAGACATACTGTTTGACATATGATCTAGTATCTTACCAACTGACTGGTATAGTTTTCTGGGTTCTTCTTTCTTCCCTTTTTTGAATATTAGGACTGTATATGCTCTTCCCTGATCGTCTAGCCCCTAAGCAATTCTCCAGGAGTCTTTTAAAGTTCTAAGATCACTTCCGAGTGGCTCCCTCAGCACCCTGGGATGTAAACCATCTGGGACTGGAGACTTGAATTCATTGGAGGTAGCAAGCTTGGCCATTATCATATTTTAATGAAGCCTGAGCTACTTTCTGTTCCTTTCCTCCATCAAGTCAGGAAGGGCTCTCTCCCTCTTTTGAGAGATGACAGATACAAAGAATATGCTAAGCCATTCCTTCTCTCTATTCCTTGTGATTACTTCCTCACTCTCCCCATGCAATGGACTTTCACTATTCTTTTTACTTCAGATAGACCTCCAAAACTGGGAGAGAGACGCTGAGAGCTAGAGTTATCCAAACCAGGAATGCTGATTATGTCAACAGCCAACTGCCCCCCTAGCACCAGGTCTGAGAAGCAGAGAACAAACCATGGGAAAGGCAGAAAAAGGCACTGGATTTATACTGCAATGGTTATAAGAGGGGATTGCATGTTCATGTTGACAGAGGGTGATCATCTGCTTAAAGCAGATTTATTCTAATATCCAATAAATATTCTTGTCTAGTCATGCTTCGTTGAGTGTTTGGATAGCCTCAGCCTCACCCATATGGCCCTCCTAAAGTTTTCCCCAGTTTTCCTCCTCATGGGAATTATGTTTATGTTTTCACTGTCTCTTTCTTCGGAATCTCCCAGTTGATTTCTGCTTGTTTATCCTTTATGATATCATATCAAGCTGCCCAACTGTTACTTGAATTATTAGAATCTGCCTTCCTGATGAAGTCCAAGGTATGCAACTGGCTTTTCCCAGATTTCCTTATATGAATTATCCTGAACTCCGACATGATGAGATTGCTTTTCCCCAAAGTACCTGACACCTTCAATCTGTCTAGCAATTTCTCCTGTTGGCTAGGAATAGGTCAGGGATAGTTCACCCCCTTTATCTTGTTCCGAGAGAGAGAAAGAAAAGAAACTGTTAGAAACAAAAGTTAGAATGTGTTAAACCTGCCAGTCCTAGCTAAGATTGTCTTCCAGTAGATATCAGAAGGAGATCTGAACAAGAAATGACTGAATTACAGTATATCAAAAAGCTCTACTCTATCATCTGGAGTTTCTAGCAGTATTACCAATCACACTCCTTTGTCAATGGTCACTGTTAAGCTGTAATATTGTTGTGTATGCTCTCCATTCCATTTCCAGCATTTCTGCTTACAATTCTTTCCTTTCTGTAACAGTAACCTTGTTCATACTTCACACAAAGCCCATTTTTTGTTTTGGATTAACATGTCATACAATCTAGCCAACTGCGGTTATTCAATATGGCAAGAGAAACATGGCTTATCGTGTTGTGTGAATTCCATCCCCTATTCATGTAAACTTGCAATATAAGATAAAATTTCATGTGCCTGATGAAATAAACTATACCAAGAAGGTCTCAAAATCTTTTGCTTCAGATCAGCAACACAATAGCCACATCTGTTGCTTCACTCTGACACAACAGGCAAAAAATAAGTTGGTGATAAGCTGGGAGGACTGGGAGGGAATGTTTAGGAAAAAAATCTGTATATATATATATATAGTGGAAAGAGGAAGGAACGGTGTGTGTGCCTGCAACAGAAAAATAGCAAGGAATGGGATGGGAGAACAAGGAGAAAATGAAGAGGGTGGAAAAGTAGCAAAAAGGGAAGAAGAAAAAAATGGACAGTCAGGAAATGGAAGTAGCAAATACCAGAAATAGAGAGTAGTTGGAGACTTCTAGCTTATGCCATGATATTTTTTAAAGTGCCATAACATAAAACTATGCTTCTACGGTGATTACTTTTTCAAATAAACAACAATCAATACCAGGCTAAAACAGAAGATTTCCAAACTGTTCTGCAGAACCCTTATGTTTCCTGGTAGCTTCTCTAGAAGTTCTTAAAGAATATACCAATATTGGCCAGAGACCTTCCATGAAAAATAGCTTGTCCTTACAGATGGAAGAAGCTATTCTTCTCCTGCACTGAACTGGGAGGGATCATCTAGGGTGTAATTCACATTCTTGTCCATGCAATTCCTGCTGGAGAGGTGGGTGCAAAACAAATTCCAAATGCTGAATGCTACAAAGCATTAATAACTAGCATTGTGTAATATACCACCTTTAGAAACCAGTTCACATCCAAACAGTAATCTTCATATCTACTTTGCTCCTGTTTCATGATTATTCCTCCTATTTCTGACTCAATAAAACAAATAGCTGTCTCTATAAATGCTCAGCATCTGAATAGTTTCAAGTGTTCCGATGGAAGGTATTTTTTAAAAAAATACTAAGTTCAAATAATAACACATGATCCCATACACTTAATACAAATGCGGCCTGAATTTGGTTGATGAGATAGCATGGTATCTGCGTAACCTAGTTTGAAGTTTACTCCTTTTCTGCTGACAGCTGCAAACCACTTGCACAAAACTGTCAGTGAATGAGCAGGCATACAAAATGGGCAGTGCTCCTGGCCTGTGGATGGTTCAAATGGAAAACGTATGATAAGCTTCCAGCTATTTGAATAAGGTCATAACTGAATTAAATATGAAATAATGAATGATACAGGAAACCCAGCAATCTTTTTTTTTTTTCTTCATATATACCTTTTGGTCTATTTGAAGCAGCCTTTCTAATTTTCTGGTGCTTGGCAATTTCTACTGACAATACATAGCACCGAAAAAAACATTAATTTCTTGTTATCAAATAAAGAGGTACACTGACAATCAAGGAATTTATTTTGTATCTGAGATTGGCTTTCCTGTAATTATGCACCTGGCTATGCCTGAATGATCCCACCGCTGTCATTGGTCTAGGCATGCATGGTCAAGGTACAAAGATTCAACCCGCCAGAGTACACTGGAAGAAATTTCCTTATGTTGTGACAATTTATTTCTCGAATGCACCTTGCACAGGACCATTCCAGTGCTGGTGGTTCCAATTCTCTTTATACTGTGAACAGCAGAGAAAATGGGTAGCAAAACATAAGTATATATTCGGTATCTCAAACAGTATTATCCAGAAATTATTCCACCAGCAAAGAAAATAGTTCAATAGGGCAATCTTACATGTGCAACTCAGAAGCAAATCCAAATGGATTCAGAGGAACTTGTTCCAGGGTAAGTATATACAGTACAGGTAGTCCTTGCTTAATGATCATTCGTTTAATGATAGTTCGAAGTTACGATGGCCTCGGAAAGTACTTCTGGCAGTCGTAAAACACCATGCCACCCCCCCCCCCCCGGTCATGTGGCCACATTTCAGGCACTTGGCAACTGGCTCACATTTACGACCAGTTACCAAGTGCCCCACGATCATGTGATCGCCATTTGCAATCTTCTCTGCCAGCTTCCCCAGAAAGTCAATGCAAGGAAGTTTGGAGGGGATGGAGAGAAACCTCTCAGTGGTATGCAGTTCCTCCAGCCCCAGGAGGGATTTCCCCTCCATCCATGGAGGGAAGGGCAAACCCTTTAGAGGACTTTAGGAACGTTTGAGAGTGAAAAGGCCACCTGCTGTTTCACTCCATCCACTTAACAACCCGGGAGATCACTTAACAACCATAACCAGGAGTTTGGATTGTGGTCGTTGAGCAAAGCAGTCACATGGGCATCTAGCTTAACAACCGCTTTGCTCAACAATCAAGATTCCAGTCCCAATTGTGGTCATTAGGCAAGGACTACCTGTACAGGATTGTAAATGTAACTTGCAATTGCAATCCTATATTCACTTACCTGTGAATATGTCATACTGAACACAGTGGAGTTCATTTCTGAATCATACATAGAGTTGCACTGTAAGTACTTCTGTCTACCTGGGTCCAGCCTGATCCCAGAGCTTTCACAAGTGGACTTCATGACCAAAACCAGGAGTAAAGACACTTTGAAAATGTAACTCTGTGCACACAGTTTTAAGTATTACTCATAATGAAATCCAAAACCTCTTATAGGAAAAACCCTGAGCGCATACTTACTCGTATGCAAAGTTGTGGATTTAGGTATTTATCTAGGACAAGGTGGCTCCTGGATGGAAGGGGCCATTTAAACCAATTCCAACATCCTTTTAATACACAGCCTCCAAACCTTTTCTAGAGTGTGTGGGGCAAAAAGACTGGACTTTTGTTTGCTTTGCATTTAGAGAGAGCTTGAAGGATTGTGAGGCAAGAGCATTCATCAAAATATGAAAGTATTCATTTCACCCCTTTAAAAACCCCACTTAGAAATCCATCTCATGCAACCCACAAGGCAATGGAAGTTGCACACATGTGATTTAGGAACAGTCACATTTGTCCCCTTCCATTAAAAAAAGCAGCATTCATTTCAGCTCACGCTGAAAAACAAAGCAATATATATAAAAACAATTAAGCAATAGTAGCATAAAATAGCTATTAAAAACACCTACATATCAGAATTGCTTTTTAATAAAAACTTTATGTGGCACAATGACTTATTTAGCAATATTCTTAAGCCATCTTTTAGCACAGTTCTTACAACATTAAATAAAATAATTTCAGATTCAGGAACTTATAGGTATAATATAGAGACAGTTGCAGAGAGTAAATAAAGCTTAAAGCTAATATTGGCCTTCTCCAATCTGGGGGCCTCAAAGTGTATTAGATTATGTGGATGCTAGAGGTCTCAGATTGGAGAAGACTGACTGAAAAATTAAAAGGCTGGGGAAAAACAGTAAGATTTTCATCTGGTACAAAAATGACCAGCAGGTAAATCTCCACCTAAGCAACACCACTGAAAATCTTTCTTGTAGATTCTTGCCTTAGACCATTCATAGAGGCACTTGAAGAACTGCCTCCAAAAAATTCTGGCTCTGAACAGGTAGATAAATCTCGGCAGAAGTAGTCCCAAGTCTTCTGGCTCAATTTCTTAAAAGACCTTATAGGTCAAAATCAACACTCCCAACTGAGCCCAGAAAGAGTCATGGAGTTGGTGAGGATGGCAACACACTGGAGCATTTTCCTTATCATAGTGCTGTATTGTTAGCAATCACAGAGCCATTAATCAGCTGAATAAGATGGTGGCATTCTGGGCCCCTCTGAACCTAAGAAACTTCCTGAGAAAAGCTGCTACAACATATGAATCAAGCTACAAAGTGAGCCAGCAAGGATGGGCTAATCTAATTATCTACTGGAGCTGCCTCAAATATGCAACATGTGCACAGTGAATGTAAAGATGTTACAGATGGTAGAACATGGGCTGGAGTCACTCATGATTCAGTCCTGACATTTTTAAATAAAAAATCAGAATTAGAAGGGGGGTTCTATAAACTGTTTAATCCAATCCCCTGTTTGATGCTGGAAAGTCAGCGTAGATCATCTCTCTTTGAAGGCCTCCAACAAAAAGTAAACAATCACTACTAGGTAACCAGGTCTATTATCAGTCTGTTCTTACCACTGATATTTTTTTTCTAATGCTCAGTCCAAATCTGTCACCATGTAACCTTAGCCTCGAGACTCAGTTCTGACCTTTGAAGCAACAGAGAATAAATCTTTGCCTTCTTGTATGTGACAACCTTTTCAACATTTTAAAAATACTGTCAAGTTTCTCTCCCAGTCTTCTGGAAGGAGCACATACCTAGTTCTGTCAAACTTTCTTCATAAAATTTGCTTTACATGCCAGTTTATCTGCCTTCCGTTAAACCTATTCCAAATTTATCTTCATCCTTCATTATGCATGATCACTGTAACTGGACTTAATATTTCCCTAAAACAGGGTAATGTGAAACAATCATGGTTTGTTTTGCTTAACCTATGGTTCTATTAATGCCATTTGAAACTGCATTAGTCATTTTTTGCAGCTATATCCCACTTCTGACTCATGTTCAGCTTGCAATCGATTGCAACCTCCAAATCCTTTAAAAGTTTATTTCTGCAAAGCAAGGCATGCCCCATCCTACATCTTGTCTCTACTGAATTTCATTTTGTTAGTTTCAGCCTGTTTCACATTCTATCAATATGAAGTGACAGGTAAATTTTCAACTTTTCTGTTTTTGGCTTTTTCTTGTGTAGCTCAAAAGACAGAAACTAGAAACAACTTTCCATGGCTCAGCTTCAGTTCAGCTATCTCCTCCCCCGCTGCCTGAACATATATCAGTTCTCCGGTTCAAGTAAAAAAATAAAACATTTTCCCAGCTAGTTCTATGGTTAATGACACTAAGCTCTTGTCAATGTAGCAAATGGAGTTTAGCACAGCATCCTCCCCTGGCCTGCCTGAAAAATTATTCTTGTCCAGCAGCTGAAAATTGAAAAAGATAGAAAGAATATCTGCGATGAATACAATTGGAAGTAAATAAGGTGAGAATGTCTTCTGTGTCTGCTGCAGATAGTACTTCACTATAATTATGGCATTCTTCAACAAAATCTGAATGGGTCAGCTTACCTTTCCGGCCATTGTTTGCAATCAGCCAAGCAGTTTTAAGTGCTTTCGGTTTTGAAAGGCAACTTTATTATTTTTTTTACAAAGGTTAAAATCTGGGTCAAAATAGACAAAGAGACCCTACTATCAGCTCCATGATGACAGACCTTGAATGCATCAATTTTCCATGATAAACTCTGGGGCATTTTTCAAATGATGGTGAAAAAGCAAGCATAAATTCAGTGCCTATAATTGACTGATGCACATAATATATGGTCTACTTTGCTGGATGCAGAGACAACCCAGTTCATGCAAAGAATCATCAATACAGTCTATAGATTATACAAACATATGCTACAGATTAAGTCATATACTAAACAGAAATGTAGTATATTGTAAATAACTAACCATATCCAAGGTCCCCCCGGGAGGGGGGGGGGGACTCAGAAAGAACTTGATACAGGTAGTCCTCGCCTAATGACCACAATTAGGACCAGAATCTTGATCGTTGAGCGAAGCAGTTGTTAACCAAGATGCCCACATGACTGCTTCACTCAACGACCGCAATCCAGGCACTCCTGGTTGCTGTTGTTAAGCGATCTCCTGGGTCGTTAAGCAGATGGAGTGAAAGAGCTGTCTGCTAAAGGATTTCAGTTCAGCATGGAGCTGAGATCTTTCCAGCAGGTAGCTCTTTGATAGTGAAAGGGCTGCCTGCCAGATGATTTCAGCTCTGTGTAGAACTGAAATCCTCCAGGCAGGCAGCGCTTTCTCTCTCAAACATTCCTAAAGCCCACTGAAGGGTTTGCCCTTCTCTCCATGGATGGAAGGGAAATCCTTCCTAGGAACTCAAATCTTCAGGAGGGGGAAAGGGAGGGGAAGCAGAGGGGAAGGGAAGCAGAGGGGAGGGGAATCCCCTTGGTGGTGGGAAGGAAAGGAGCTCAACTCCTGAAGACCACCGCCAAAGGTTTCTCCTCCCCTCCACAAACGGAGGGGAAATCCTTGGTGGGGCTAGAGGAACGGAGCTCAGATCTTCAGGATCTGAGCTCCGTTCCTGTGCACCACTGCGTCCCCTCCGCTTGCAACCTTCCCTGACGGCTTCCCCACTGGAAGCCGGCAGAGAAGGTTGCCCATGATGATCACATGATTGCAGGGCGCTTGGCAACCAGTTGTAAATGAGAGCCAGTTGCCAAGTGCCTGAAATGCGGCCATGTGACCATGGGTGGGGGAGGCGGCATGACGTTTTATGACAGCTGGAAGTGCCTTACAGGCTGTAAAGCATCTCTTCCAAGGCCGTCGTAGCTTCAAACTGTTGTTAACTGAATGGTGGTTAAGCAAGGATTACCAGTAGTTCAACATACTTGCTTGGATTCTTAATGGATTTCTTCTTATAAACAGACAAATTCTTTTCATTCACCACAAGAATTCCAATTCAGTGACCTCAGTGGCATGGGCAACTTTGTTTAAAGGCAATTACATGCCTATACCTCATGCAAATCTGGGCAAAATAATAACAGTATTACTACTTTGTACCTGTTAAAGAACTGGTGAAGTAGAAAATGTTAGGTACCTAATCTCAATTTAAGCAACATCTTTTAAAGTCCATTAATAAGTATCTTCAAGATTGTTCTTCTCAGGTATAAATGAGAATAGCAGTGACTTTAAACATTTCCACATGTTGTCCTTGTTGTTTTCTTGCTTGGCAGTATAATCTTTGTGATTGTACACCTTGTTAGTCTTGAAATGGACCATATTAAGCAGCACAAGAAGCAAGATGGTAGAAGCATAAGCAGCAGTGCAGATGTCAAGGAAACAGGATCCTGCAGGACATCTTTCAGACTCCATCAAAGAGAGCAGGTTCTTCTCCCACAACAGCTGGCAAAAGTTCCTTCCTCACTAAACTGCTGTACACTACAACCATCACTGCCCTCTTCACTAATGATCAAATTTCCTGAATAATATCCCAGTTCTCCCAGGTCAGTTTAAAATTTAAAAACAATATAGTGTAAAATGTAAATTAAACCAACTGGAAAGTCATGTGACAAATGGAAAAGCTGAAATTGATGATATAAAGCAGCATAACCTGACACTTCCAGATGGGATAGGACTGTGACTCCTCGAATTCCCCAAAGCCACAATGGCCAGAAAGTATGGAATTGCAGTTCAAAATTTCTGGATGACATTGATTTGAGGAACAGGGACATAAAAGGAGGGGGGTAAGAAATACAGTGACCAAAAAATAGTAATATCTTTGCCACATTAGGTTTTTGATTTCTACATGCCATTCATTCTCCATCACATATAACACAGACTCATTCCTTTGTGATTAATTCCTACAATTTTATGTCTCCACAATTTTAATATGAAAGACCCCCCCCCCAAAAAAAGGGGGGGAGAGGATAAATTTATTCACAGCTAGTATGAGAGAAAGCAGAGGGAAGAACCCATTTACTGCCTTCATCTTTGCCCTTTGAAATGAATTAATTATGAAAGAGAAGAAAACACATTTAACGCCTTACAGTTTAAACTCAGGCGGGTTGGAAATGTAAGCTCAATAATCTTTTAAAGAAATGCCAATCTATTATTCTGAGCATAACTGTCTTCATATCTTAAAGAGCAGCTTTGATAGTCAGCCTTGCAATGGTCTAGTTGGCCTCTGCTGCCCTCTATGGGCCATTCGGCATGATGGTCAGTGATCAGAAGGAGGGGGAAAAACTCAGGGATGAAAAACTTTGCCATCAGTTTATTGTTAAAAATTGAAACTTTAGATAGAGGTAGCTCACACTGCATGACAAGTCATCACTTACTTCCTTAAAATCTGACAGTAAAGTTGACAATGAAGCTAACAAGGAAAGGTGAAAAACATATCCATCTAAACAAGCTGTCACTGAGGATGGAAGAAAGGATCTGGGGCCTGGACAGCCAAATGTGTCTTTTGGGTGACCCACAACAGTGACTTGGTTGTTAAAGATGAGGAAGAGAGGGGGTAGCAGTGAGAAAATAATATCAGAGTCTACCATTACTAAAGGCCAGCTTTCCTGGCCCTTCCACTGCAGTAACAGGAATGGTTTTCCCTGCCTGGAACATTCAGGCTGAGACAGCTGGACACATCTTAGTCAATGTAACAAACACACAAATCCAGAGATATTTATACATCAGACTATAACTAAGGCTTACCAGAGAAAATGGTTTGGGCCTATGGCCTTTGAGAAATGAAATCTATGGAGATAATATAGATGGTCTTACCATTCCTCATCTGTAGACAGATCAAAGGAATTGCAAGGAGATTCTTTCTCATTCTCATGCTCAAATTATCCTATTTCAGACAAATTACACAAAGACTTGGATCTCTGGAGAAGGCTTGAATTCTGGGAAAGAGAAGAAGAAGATGGCCAACAGTAAGATGGATGGACTCAGTTACAGCTTTGAAACAGATCATCATGGAGAAAAATCTGTCTATGTGGTTGCTAAGAGTTGACAGTGACTTGATGGCACATAATCAGTCAATTAATCAGTCAGTCAGTCTTTCTCATTCTAAATATAAAGGTCAGTGTACTACAGGTTGTCCTCGCTTAATGACTGCTCTTTTAACGATGGTTCAAAGTTACAACAGCCTTGGAAAAAGTGCTTTACAACCTGTACTTGCACTTATGACTGTCGTAAACTGTCACGCCACCCCCCCCCAGTTATGTGATCGCTATTTGTGACCTTTTTTACAATGGTCATTAAATGAATCACTGCAGTAGTTAAGCAAATCACAGGGTTGTTAAGTGAATTTCGGAAAAAAAGTACATTGGAGAAGCAGGGTTTGTTTAATGACCATGTGATTCGCTTAACAACCACAGTGATTCACTTAACGATTGTCATAAAAATGGTCATAAAATCGGGTCCAGTCATCTGATGACTCGCTTACCGACCACCCCACTTAATGATCAATTTTCTGGTCCCTGTTGTGGTTGTTAAGTGAGAACTACCTATACAGTAGTCCTATTCAATATTCAGAATTGTATTCAGTATTCAGTAGCCATCATTTAAAAATAAATAAATAAATAAATAAATAAATAAATAAATAAATGTCTTTTAACTAAGCTAGAATAGCTGAACTCTAACTAGAATAGTTTTTTCATATGAAAACTGGAGCAGAAATGCATCCACCTTTAGAATAGTCCAGATTTCATATGAAAAAATCCTGATATATGAAAAACATTTTTTGGATTTTCTCAGGTGGAAGAAGAAATACTTTCTGGCAGATTTAACTAGGTTAAAAAGAAAGTGGGGAGGGGAGCTGGATGTCTTTCTCTTGCCCATCTCCAAGAATAAAAGTTTGCAGTTATTTGGTTTTTATAACTTGCATGAATATACAGTACATAACAATATTCATATTCATGAGTTGGGGCTTTTCTGCTTTCCCTACAGCTTCCCATAACCACCTTCCATTTGCTCCTGGGAGGTTAAAAGACCCTTGGAAATAGTGTGGAGTATACTATGGAAACGGAAGATGGAGTTGATGAAAATCCTTTTTTATATGACTCAAAAAAAACAGGGCTGACTCCAAGTTTATGGTGGCTTTAACAATTTTACTTGGTGGAGCAGCAGTGGAAGCGCTACAGGTTCAGCTAAGATGCTGTTTCTGCTCATCTGAATTTCCTATACAAAGTCCTTGATATAGCATCTCTGAAGGCAGTGTAGGAATTTAAAATGCTTGGCACTGCTTAAAGTATTGGTTTGGATATATCTTGAAAATGAGTGTGAAGGACAAGTACTGAGGCCAAAGATACCATACACTGGCATTAATCCTGAGAGAACCAATATGTATCCCTATTTTGAACTTGATCTGTACAGCTTCAGTCTCATATCTAAAGATCCAAAGAACCCTAGAGACCCTGTGTAATTAGAGCTACTTTTTCACTAATTTTGCAATGATTCTGAAAAATTATTAACTCTACATTATATTTCTCTTGGATAAGGCATAAGTCATATGGAAAGGAAATTTAAAAACTCAGCATCCAGAGAAGGAAGCAATTATGAAAGAGAAAGGACATCTTGAGACAGTGAGAAGTCACTTCCTTATACAGCTTGCAGAGGACAGACTTAAACCAGCACAATTAGAAGTCAAGAAATGATCATACATCCTACTTTATGATAATGAAACAAGATGAAGTAGCTGAGATGTAATTAAGTTCTGCTGTCTCCCTTTATTCAATACCCATTTCTTATAATGATCTATATAAACTACTCAACAGAAAGATCATAGACTCAGGGAATGTAAGGGTTGGAAAAGCTCTTGAAGAGCATCTAATCCATTCTCCAGCCTAGTGCAGCAATCCACTACTGTACTATAGTATCCCTGACAGATGGCCATCCAGCCTCTGTTTAAATATCTCCAAAATCTACTTTCCTATAAATTTGTGTCCTGATTTTTGGAACAACTCTGAACAATTCTGCTCTGTCTTCTACATGACATCTCTTCAGATACTTGAAGAAGCTATCATATCTCCTGCAGCCTTCTCAATACTTCTCACTGTTCCTTGTGGCTTTTTCCTTCCAAACTTTTTATCATCTTATTGTTCTCAATTTTTTCTACTACAGTCTCATGAAAGACATTGCCAATGGCTTTGCTGAAGTAAAGGAACACTGGCATTCCCATGGTCAACTAAACTGGTCAGTCTATCAAAAAAAGAGATCAGGTTGATCTGACATGATTTGACCCAAAAGCTTCCTTGATAAATACATGCTGGTCCTTGCTAAGAGATGCAAGGCTATGCATTATTTTCTAAATGCTCAAAAACTGACCACCTCATAATGTATTCCCAGATGACACCTGCAAGTTCCTTCAAGAGTCTGAGAAATAAATCGTCTGGTCCTGGTGTCTTAAATTCATACATGGGAGCCAGGTGCTCCCTAACCATCTCTTTACTTTCCTTGGCTTACTACTCGCTTCATTAATTGTTCTCCTCAGGATCATTTGAAAACAATTTTCCTTTGGGGAGAAGACCAGATCAAAGCAGAAGTTGAGGAGTTCTGCCCTCTCTTCATCACTTGTTACATTTTTAGTATCTTCTCCTAGAAGAGGAGCCAATCTTTCCTTTTTCTTGTTTTTACTACTGAAATAATTTAAAAAGCTATTTTAGTTGCTTGTATATTCTTTTGCAAGTCTAAGTTCCTTTTGTGTGTTAGCCTTTCTTTCTGAAGATATTAAATGCTTGCTGATAGACTTTCTTGGTAATTACACCCATCTCTGATTTCCTGTACATGTCCCTTTTAATACTTAGTCAAAAGTTTCCTATGTCTTTGCAAGCTTCCTATATTTCCCCCAATTTTTCCCCATTGGGATGGTAATGAATTTTTATCTCCACTAAGTTTTTTTTTTATGTTATCTGGGATACCCAGAACTGTTATCTGGGATTGATTTTGGCTAGTAGCCTGTGATGAAGTGGATACAGTACTCTATGATATGAGCTATGCCACTTATACTCTGGATCCATGTCCTACCTGAATCCTGAAGATGGCCAAAGAGGATCAGTAGCTGGTTGTGGGAAGTTTTAATGCCTGTCTGATGGAGAGAGTTCTCCCAACTGCTTATAAGAGCTCTGGTGCAATATCTTCTGTAAAGATCATTCCCTGGATAACCTCTTCTTCGGGAGATTTTTGAGAAGATGGTGTTGCTCCAGTTGCAGAATGCCCTAGATGATCCTTTTCTGTCAGTATTCAGACCTCTTGGATTACATTTGTTAGGACCTGGATGAGGTAGTGCATCCCTCTTAGTCTTACTTGACTGCTTGATAGTCTTAGATATCATAAATCACAGTATCCTTCTGGATCTCCTGTGAAGTTTAGAGATTAGAGGCATTGTGTTTGAGTGGTTCTGCTCCTTCCTAAATGAGTGGTTCCAGCTAGTTGCAATGGGGGATGAGAAGTCATTTCCTTGGGTGCTCCCTTGTAAAATCTACAGGGATCAATTCTTTCATCTCTGCTGTATGATATCTATATGAAGCTGCCTGGAGAAGTCTTCCATTGATTCAGAGTGAGATATCACCAGTATGTTAATTATGCAGTTCTATATCGCTACTCTAGAAATGCTATCTAGAAATGCTGTGAAGATCTTGACATAGTGCCTGGAGGCTATGAGGGTCTGGATGTGATAAATACAGTGGTACCTCAAGATACGAATTTAATCCGTTCCGTGACTCTGATCGCAAGTCGAATTGGTCGCATTCTGAAGCACGTTTTCCCATAGGATTCAATGTAAATGCGGTTAATCCGTTCCACCCTCTGAATTTGGTCGCATACTGAAGCAAATTTCCCCATAAGGTTCAATGTAAATAGGGCTAATCCGCCCTCCGAATTTGGTCGCATCCTGAAGCACATGTCCCAGGTGCAGCGGAGAAAAAGGAAGTGCTAATCAAATCTGAGAAAGGCTCCCTGCGCACAGCCGGGAGCGGGAGCTTCCCCACCTCCTCTTAATTCCGCTCTTTCCTTTGTGCATAGCCCTTGGCGCGCCCGACAAAAGCACAGTGAAAGCAATGGGGGGAAAGGCTTATGTGGCGCGCGCGCACACGCACACCCCACTCATTCCCCCTCTTTCCTTCCGCGCGTGCACGCACACCCTACACTCATTCCTCCCCTCTTTCCTTCTGCAAGCGCACGCACACCCCACTCATTCCTCCCCTCTTTCCTTCTGCAAGCGCACGCACACCCCACTCATTCCCCCTCTTTCCTTCCACGCGCGCACGCACACCCTACACTCATTCCTCCCCTTTCCTTCTGCAAGCGCACGCACACTCCACTCATTCCTCCCCTCTTTCCTTCCGCAAGCGCACGCACACCCCACTCATTCCTCCCCTCTTTCCTTTCGCACACACACGCACACCCCACTCATTCCTCCCCTCTTTCCTTCCGCGCGCGCACGCACACCCCACTCATTCCTCCCCTTTCCTTCTGCAAGCGCACGCACACCCCACTCATTCCTCCCCTTTCCTTCTGCAAGCGCACGCACACCCCACTCATTCCTCCCCTTTCCTTCTGCAAGCGCACGCACACTCCACTCATTCCTCCCCTCTTTCCTTCTGCGCGCGCACGCACACCCCACTCATTCCTCCCCTCTTCTGCAAGCGCACGCACACTCCACTCATTCCTCCCCTCTTTCCTTTCGCACACACACGCACACCCCACTCATTCCTCCCCTTTCCTTCTGCAAGCGCACGCACACTCCACTCATTCCTCCCCTCTTTCCTTCCGCAAGCGCACGCACACCCCACTCATTCCTCCCCGCTCTTTCCTTCGCAGTGAAAGCAATATCAGTGAAAGGAATGGGGAGGAAAGGCTTATGTAGCGCGCGCACAGCGGAGCGGGAGCTTCCCCACCCCCGTGCTGCTGCTTCTTAATTCCCGCTCTTTCCTCTGTGCATAGCCCAAGCACACTGAAAGCAATGGGGGGGAAGGCTTATGTCGCGCGCACGCACAGCCGGGAGCGGGAGCTTCCCCCCCCCCACTGATTCCTCCGCGCTCTTTCCTTTCTCCATAGCGACAAAAGCACAGTGAAAGCAATATCAGCGCGCACGCACAGCCGGGAGCGGGAGCTTCCCCCCCCCCAGCGCACTCAGATTTCATTAGCACTTCCTCTTTCTGCATTGCTTTCCTTGGGCTTTTGTCCTCCTGCTCAGATTTCATTAGCACTTCCTCTTGGAAGCTGCGACCACGACGTGGCAGCAGGGCAAATGGCCGCGGATCCGGTTCGTAGCTTGAGGCGGAGTTCGCATGTTGAGGTAAATTTTTGCGGCCGGAGCTGGTCGTATCTTGAAATTTTCGTAAGATGGGGCATTCGTATCTTGAGGTACCACTGTAGCTGACTCTGAATCCAGGCAAGATAGAGTTGTTGTCTATCCAGAGATCATTTGGCTCTCTGTCTTCTCTAGTGTTGCTCCAGATGCAGTGGCACTCCCTGAAAGGAGCAGGTCCATGACTTGGGTGAACTCATAGCAGCTAACTGATGAGCAAGTAGAAATGATGAGCAGACCTGGTACAACTCAAAGTATTGTAGTTTTAACTTGTAAAGCCCTAAATCGCCTGGCACTGAGGTACTTGCAGGATCATCTTAGAACCAATCAATTCAGTATAAGAACATCCCTGCACTAGGGTCAATATAATCCAAATTCTTGAGATCTACACTCCAAATCCCATGTTCAGTCACCAATGTTCTTCAGCTAGAATTGTTGAGGTCTGCTTGAGACTATGCTGGTTAGAATACTGGCCCAAACAATTTTTTGGAGGAGACTCTCTACCCAGCTTGTACTTTAAGACAGCTATACTTCTCCACAGAATATCCAATTTTCATCTGACCTGGCTAATTGCAGACTTACTCACCAAATTCTATCCATGATGGGCCTGGAAAACATTTGGAATGAAGTTAAAGAATTCAAGACCGTGATGTGCAAAGGGACAGAGCTACCATCTCACACTGCTTCTGTTTTGATCTTATCTACTCATCTTTCCTCACCCACAATATATGCTCAAAATTTCTTAACATCACACCAAAAGGTATTCACTCTGGCATGCATAGATCATTAACCCCTTCAATTATGTTCTCAAGGAGATATAATAACATTCTGTTCCAAGATTGACAATGTATTTGTTTTGATACTGAGATGATTACTCATGTCCACTGGAGTTGGGCAGCCAATAAATTTAAATAAATAAGTAAATAAGTAAGTAAGTAAATAAATGTACACCTGACTTGCCCAATTTATTATCCGTGGAGAGCAGAACTGCAAAATATTCCAGTTGGCACCAGCAGAAAACAGTGCACTTTCTCCTAAGTTATCTATCCAGTGAGGTTTCCAAGAAAGTGGCTAAATTTTCTTCCATAGCCATTGCCATCAGGCACCACTGGACTTAACTGGAATTCACAGATTATAAAATTAGAAATTTATCATCTTCTTCAGTTACTGTACTCAACTCCCATCTTTTTTTAAAAAAAATTATATTAATGCATGATTTTTTTTTTGAATTGTAACTTTCTGGACACTTTTCTTCCAATATGTTATTTTAAACTGCTAGCTTTTGGTACAATTGTACAATTTGGTACATTTAAGCATATCATATCTATTTCATATATATATATATATATACACACACACACACACACACACATTTTTCACAGATCTGTGAAGAACTAACTTAATAGAACCTGGGTCAGGTTTGAGAGGCTATCAAATGATGACAAGCGTTTTACTTTGGATGAATTCTTCATTTTCTGCCAATAAACTTTGATAGATCACAAACTACTAGACACAGTGATTACTATAAAGCAATTTACAGACCTAGCAGTGTAAATTTAGGTTTACAAATTTAAACACAGCCACAAATCCTGGAATTAACAGTATTTATATGTGGACTTGTTAGATGCATATCCCACCCTTCAGATTCATCACCAGGATGGCTTAGAGTACTGTTATTTAATAGGACTGACCATACTTTGAAAATGATTCACAATAACTACTTCAGATCTTCCCAAAGCCAGTCCCTCTCTGCTCTTCATGAAAGAAGCTCAACTTTTCTCATATTATGTGCAAGCCTGAAAAAAAAAAAATGCCTCCGCTTTAAGAAATCTACTTTAAACTCTTAAAACATCTTCCAAATTATTTTCAGTGCACACACAGCCCTAGGTATCCATTTCTATACTGCTGCTTATATCAAAATACATCTTTAAAAGTGGACATACATTTTTGATAACGCAAATTTAAAAAATGAAAACATTTATAAAACATTATTTTAAATGTTTGAAAGGAAATCCCTTTAACCCTTTTCCTTAAAAAAGGATATCGCCAAAACTGTAAGATGTCTTTGTAGTTACTGATTTTCATCTTCTCTGCTTGGGATACCTACCTGGGATTCAAATCAGGAGAAGAAGTGCTGGTAAGCCCCAACCCCAGCTTGTACCTTGAAAGAAAGGAAGAAGAAGTAATATACTTGAGGTATCTTTGCTATGAATACACCCTTCATAGATGGCTCTTGGTGGAATGAATGAACCTTACCTTGTTCTACTTAAGAAAGGAAAGAATCCATATTACTCATATGTTGGCTGGTCATGTTTATTTTCATAGACTTTCAATGTTTATTTTCACTGTTCATTTTCATAGCTTTCAAAGGAGAGCTCTATTCTCTGCTTATGAGCTAGATGCTCTCATCAAAGCCCCTGAAGTTTGAATTTATATAAATAAAGAGCAGTAACTCTGTACCCCAAACTGCCTAGTTTGACAACTTTATTATTTACTTCCCCATTTATATCCCACTTTTAGGACAACATTGCATCAACAAATTAAAAAAAAAGAAGAAGCAAGCAATAAAATGGCATAATAAATGATCAGCAGTAAAAAGGTGATCAGCAGTAAAAATGGTCAGCAGTAAAAAGGTCTCCACACTAGCCAGCCAAACATTCCTTAACTGGAGTTGGAAGTATCTTTGCGGAAGAGTCCCTGAGGAGGGAAATGCTTGATGCTTTCCAATCCCATAGATTCTTCCTCTACGGAGCTTTTGAATCAGTCTTCCAAAGTTGGCTTCTGAAATTAGAACTGGAGAGGAGATTTGAAGAGTTTCACAGTGAGAAGATCAGCAGGTACAGAGAATCATTCAAGAACCCACCAGCTGATCTTCTCCTACAAATGTCCCCTCTGTCCCATATTCTTGTTACCTCGTCATATACAATTTGCCAAAGTAATGGGCAGATATACTTTCATCCTTGTGCTATTTTCCTGACATAGAAAACTTCTTCTGAGAAGGCCTCACTTTTCTGCATGCAGGTGCAGCTAAGATGAAGAACAGCCATGGAGTTTTGTAGTATCTAAAGGAATGTTACACGCATTTATTAGCTATAAACTTTGGATGCATATGGCTTGCGTTTACAAAGACAGATGGACTAGCCTGACAACTGACTCTGAGATGCAAACTTGCCACTATGCAACAGAGCAAGCCTTCCAAGACTTTTCTGTGGAATTGATTTAAAAACCACATTTCTTTCTAACATAATTCCCCAATTTGCTCTAAAGATTATTTATTTTAGTCATTACAGTAAGGGATGAAAAAAATATGTGTATGTACACACACCGTGCGTGTATTTATGCATATGTAGGTGAGAGACAGAGTGAGCGAGAGAGAGAGGTACTGTACATTTGTGGTCATTAACATCTCACAACAAGCAGAATCATTGCTTCTAGTGTCCAAGCAACATTCAAAGTCAAGTGATTACATTATGTAAAATGGAAATATGAAGAATAAAACGCGATGGGGTGTTACTGCTTCAGCTGTTAAACAGCTGCACTAATTCATATGAAACGTGACTGCATTTCAAATAGAAGCTGGAACAAACTCAGCATCTTTCTGTTTGCAAAGCACATATAGATCTTATAATTGTATGTTTAATGTTAAGCATCCGTGACCATGTTTGGACACCAAATTACCTCAATTTCAAAAACAAATCAACCCAGTTCTACCCAGGAAGAACAGGTATCTGCCATCTTTGATGCTCTGTGTTCTCCAGTGAAATGTGTGAATATTCAACACACCAACACACCCACACACCAAAATACATTTTAGGTAAATGTCTAAAGATGTGTTTTGGGTGTATTTATTTTAATTTAGACGAAAGACATGGTCTTAGGTAGCCAAAACATGTCGCAGCACCTACCAACCTTGACAAAGTCTGGCTGGCTGGGGAATTCTGGGAGCTGAACTCCACACATCTTAAAATTGCCAAGTTGGAAAAGCATTGATCTAGTCACTAGCTAGGAGTTCAGCTTGAGTGAAGGAAGTCTTTTTATGCGGGGGCGGGGGGGGGGGGGACTTTTTGTGGAAAGCTTTGCAAGCAGAATCAGACTAGAGTTCAGAGTCTTTTAGAGCTATATCCCAGAAACTATGCTATAGAATAAAATTTTAAAATGTTTTAGATAAAATGCAGCATGTTTGAGACCCAACCTGCCACTCTTCAGGTGTGCTGTGATTACAACTTCTCAGAATCAATCAGCAAGGGTTACAGACCAAATGTAATGGGATCACCCCAGGTAAGGAGGTGTTGGCTATGGTAGTTCAGCCCTTTCATCTGACTTAATTTGTCCCAATGCCAACTTCTGCTCATGCTATTATTCTTCTTTGCTTTGGGACCTTCTGGTTCCAAAAGCTTCATCCTTACTCTTCTGAACCTGGGGAAAAAAGGGAGCAAATTCTTTTGCAAGAGAAGCACACTTCCTCTCCTTTCTTCTCAGTCTTCTCCAGTCAGACTATCCTTTGTAGAGTAGTGGGCAGCCACATAGTGCTACTTCTGGGCCTTCACCCAGGCTGTGTTTTCTTCTGGTAGGTATGCTCAAGCTTGGATGCACCTTACCACTCTCCAGACAGCTGCAGTATCTGCACATTGTGCATAAGAAAAACAAGATTAGATGAAGTGTCATTTTAGAGATGCTTTCTAAGTTGAAAGAATGAAAGATTTGCCCATAAAACCTGATCCAGATCAGAGATCCTTCCCAAAATATCACTTACACTTGCATTTCAGATCATAGCAGCAGCAAGACCTGAGCAACATTCAATGATATTGAAAAGTAGGATCAGACCTGCTTAGTGGTTGGATGGGGTACCACCAGGAGATCCCAGGACTGTAGGGTAAACTGGCAAGTCAAAAAAACATTTGAGATGAAGGCAATGGCAAACAACTTTCATACTGTTGCAATGAAAACATCACCAAGAGCCAAACTCAGCTTTAAAGAATCTTTGTTTATTTGGGTTATTGAAAAATTATCTATAATCTGACCTCCTTTTCTGTCTGCATTATGTGTAATTACACAGTTAGCTTTCAGTACCAGAGTTTGTAAGTATCACCTCTTTTTCATAGGAAGAAAGAAGTCTATCATGCTATAGAAAATAATGTGTTAAAAAGACAGTCACTGAAGGTTTTTTTAGATACTCACCTTCTTTCAGAGTGAATGGTATAGAAATCACACACCTGCCTAGACAATCCCACAGTCCTATTTCTGGCAAATAGGTTTTTTCCCTCAGATTTCTAACAGCTGGTGCTCAGAAATAGAGTCTCATATGCACAGCAAGCTATCAAGGAAAGGATTCTGCATTAGTGTCAGAAATCCCAGTTAGTAATTCTGAGGCTTCCACTTAGGCAGGCACAAAAGGTGAATATGGTTTACCTCAGATTTAATCAAAGTCTACCCTAAAATAGACACCCCAATGGATCCTATGAAGGAGATGTGTAAGTGCCAAATCTGGACTTTGAAACAGTGATTCTGATGTCTTGAATCTACAAGTGACAGGATAGGAAAGCTGTCAAAAGAGCAAAGAGGCTTACAATCAAATAGGTTTAGTGTTTTTCAAACTTGGCAACTTTAAGATGTGTGGACCTCAACTCCCAGAATTCCCCATGTTGGCTGGGGAATTCTGAGTTGAAATCCACAGATTTTAAAGTAGCCAAGTTTAAAATTTACTGAGTAAATTAATCTAGGACCAAGTTACGCATATGAAGAACTTTTTATAAGCCAATTTCTGTACAACATTCTCACATGCAATTTTTATGGCAATGCCCTTGGATAACAGAGCTGTTACATGTAACTAATATGAAATATAGGAGTATTTTCAGGCATAAAGCATGAGTAGGGATAAAACTGATAGGTAGTCTGTGAAAGTGATGGTATTCAGTTTTGAGTTTTGGACTTGGTCTGGATGGGACTGCTGCCCTCTCAAAGATGGTTACATCACTGGACACAACTTTGACCAACAGCTTCTGCTATTCAAATTACACAAATTAGGAAAAGCTAATGAGCTTAGATGCCACAGTTTTAACAACCACATCCTTCTTTTACAAGATGTGGTTTTTCTGTAGATCTCAAGAATCTCAATTTTAGGGAGAATAAAAACTGTTCAAGGAATCCTTAGACCTGAGGCAATTAACAGACCATAGGTAAAGAGCATCAAGCCAGATGTACTCAAGATGAAGTAGGTAGAGGGATGAAAAGGGCAGCTCTTGAAAATTAATAGAAGAGGTTCCAAACCAATTTAGTGAATTTCGATTGGCATCACAAAAGGCAATTGATAAAACAAAGATAAATAGAAGCACTTAGAATAAAGGGACTAGGCACAATCACCAAGTGGTACTTCAGCAGTCATACGGGATAATGCTGTCAGTAGCTTCAGATTTTGATCTCTGTAAACTACTGTATATCCAGTATCAGAGAAAGTGTGGTTTTCAGTACTAACTGCTGGAGAATGCAAATGGAAGGATATTCTCATGTCTTGACTTGTTGGCTTCTAGAGGAACAGGATGCTGAGCTGGATAGATCTTTGGTCTCATCCAGCAAGACATCTCTTTATTTTGAGAACACTACATCATTGGACCATATCTCCAACCAATACTTTAAATATATCTCCAATCAAGGATTCAGATTTAAAATACTTCTGCTGTGTGAGTTGCTTGAATTATGATTGCTGTTTGAAGATTAGGAGGGCATTTGGGTTCACCCAGAGCCCCCATATTTTGCATCCTGTAGAAGGGCAATTCCACAATTAGGGTAGAGGACATACAGGCCACAAACACCCAATGTAGCAGAAACAAATACCTAAGCATACTGTTATTGTGATCTTTTTGCTCCTAACTGCCATGCTAGGAACAAAATGGAAATACATCAAATGAATCTTGTTTTCCACAGCAAAAGGTACATTGGACATACTTGACATGGCATTTAAATGATAAGTGAGCTTACAAACAAGGATACCAAAAACCGTCCGGTACTAATCCAAACTATTATCAGGGAGAACTTTCTCCTTCAAGCAGCTGTGCAAAGTATCTAAGACTTTCTTACTGCTCATCAGCAAACCGATATGCAACAGTTTCAATTAGATCTATGGATGACAAATAAGCAAGAAACAAAACGAAGAGGGATAGATATGATTAATCATGCACACATTTAAATTATCTAACAATTCTTTTCCTTTCCGATTCTCAATATTAACTATGATTTATGACATCACAAATCAACAGGAATGATGAAGAGGAATGACACACTTTTTGCTACCTAGCCTAGATATGCAAAGGCACATAATTATCATTCATCAATATTCTTGGAATTAATTACTGTTATCCCTTGCTTGTGTAAACAAACTAGAAAATGCAAGAGACACTGCATGTTGACACACTATACATAGCATAATAGATAAGGGTCCCTGAAGAATATTGCATAAAAATATTCTTCATGAAAATTATTCTGTACTAAAAGTATTCTGTAATCATCCCTCTGCAAGACCATTTTTGGATTGTCAATCACTGGGAAATTTTTCCTTCCTGCTGAAAAGAAGACTGATACAACTTTAGATTGTTGTTGTTCAGTCGTTAAGTCGTGTCCGACTCTTCGTGACCCCATGAACCATATTGCGCCAGGCCTTCCTATCTTTCACTGCCTCCCTGAGTTTGCTCAATTTCATGCTCATTGCTTCAGTGATGCTATCTAGCCATCTCATCCTCTGCCGTCCTCTTCTCCTTTTGCCTTCCATCTTTCCCAGCATCAGGGTCTTTTCCAAAGAGTCGTCTCTTCGCATTAGGTGACCAAAGTATCTGAGCTTGAGCTTCATTATCAATCCTTCCAATGAGCAATCAGAGTTGATTTCCTTTAAGATTGACTGGTTTGACCTCCTAGCAGTCCAGGGGACTCTTAAGAGTCTTCTCCAGCACCACAGTTCAAAGGCATCAATTCTTCGGCGTTCAGCCTTCTTTATGGTCCAGCTCTCACAGCCATACATTACTACTGGAATAACCATAGCTTTGACTATGCGGATCTTTGTCGGCAAGGTGACGTCTCTGCTTTTTAATATGCTATCTAGGTTTGCCATAGCTTTCCTCCCAAGGAGCAAGCGTCTTTTAATTTCATGGCTGCAGCCTCCGTCTGCAGTGATCTTGGAGCCCAAATAAATGAAGTCTGTTACTGCTTCCATTTCTACCCCTTCTATTTGCCAGGGATTGATGGGTCCAGATGCCATGATCTTAGTTTTTTTAATGTTGAGTTTCAAGCCAGCTTTCGCACTCTCCTCTTTCACCCTCATCAAGAGGCTCTTTAGTTCTTCTTCACTTTCTGCCATTAGGGTGGTATCGTCTGCGTATCTGAGGTTATTGATGTTTCTCCCTGCAATCTTAATTCCGGCTTGTGATTCTTCCAGCCTGGCATTTCTCATGATGTACTCTGCATATAGGTTAAATAAGCAGGGTGACAGTATACAGCCTTGTCGTACTCCTTTCCCTATTTTGAACCAATCGGTTGTTCCATGACCAGTTCTAACTGTTGCTTCTTGGCCCGCATACAGATTTCTCAGGAGACAGGTAAGGTGGTCTGGTATCCCCATCTCTTTCAGAATTTGCCACAGTTTGTTGTGATCCACACAATCAAAGGCTTTTGCAGAGTCAATGAAGCAGAAGTAGATGCTTTTCTGGAACTCTCGTGCTTTCTCCATGATCCAGCGAATGTTGGCAATTTGATCTCTAGTTCCTCTGCCTCTTTGAAACCCAGCTTGTACATCCGGTAGTTCTCGGTTCACGTACTGCTGAAGCCTAGCTTGTAGGATTTTAAGCAGAACCTTGCTAGCATGTGAAATGAGTGCAATTGTGCGATAGTTTGAGCATTCTTTGGCATTGCCCTTCTTTGGAATTGGAACGTAAACTGACCTTTTCCAATCCCGTGGCCACTGTTGCGTTTTCCAAACTTGCTGGCATATTGAGTGCAGCACTTTAACAGCATCGTCTTTTAGTATTTTAAATAACTCAGCTGGAATACTGTCATCTCCACTAGCTTTGTTGTTAGCAATGCTTCCTAAGGCCCACTTGACTTCACTCTCTAGGATGTCTGGCTCAGGCTCAGTGACCACACCAGCATGGACATCAGGGACATTAAGATCTTTCTTGTAGAGTTCTTCTGTGTATTCTTGCCACCTCTTCTTAATCTCTTCTGCTTCTGTTAGGTCCCTGCCTTTTTTGTCCTTTATCATGCCCATCTTTGCACTAAACGTTCCTTTGATATCTCCAATTTTCTTGAAGAGATCTCTAGTCTTCCCCATTCTGTTGTTTTCTTCCATTTCTTTGCATTGTTCATTTAAGAAGGCCTTCTTATCTCTCCTTGCTATTCTCTGGAAATCTGCATTCAGTTGCTTATATCTTTCCCTTTCACCCTTGCTTTTCGCATTCCTTCTTTCCACAGCTATTTGTAAAGCCTCATCAGACAGCCATTTTGCTTTCTTGCATTTCTTTTTCTTTGGGATGGTTTTAGTTGCTGCCTCTTGTACAATGTTACAGACCTCCGTCCATAGTTCTTCAGGCACTCTGTCTACCAAATCTAATCCTCTAAATCTATTCATCACCTTCACTGTGTACTCACATGGAATATGATCTAAGTCATACCTGAGTGGTCTAGTGGTTTTCCCTACATTCTTCAATTTAAGCCTAAATTTTGCAGTAAGAAGCTCATGATCTGAGCCACAGTCAGCTCCTGGTCTTGTTTTTGCCGTCTGTATAGAGCTTCTCCATCTTTGGCTGCAAAGTATGTAATCAATCTGGTTTCGGTATTGACCATCTGGTGATGTCCATGTGTAGAGTCTTCTCTTGTGTTGTTGGAAAAGAGTGTTTGCTATGACTAGCTTGTTCTCTTGACAGAACTCTATTAGCCTTTGCCCTGCTTCATTTTGTACTCCAAGGCCAAACTTGCCTGTTATTCCGATTACTCCTTGACTTCCTACTTTAGCATTCCAATCCCCTATGATGAAAAGGACATCTTTTTTTTGGTGCTAGTTCTAGAAGGTGTTGTAGGTCTTCATAGAACCGGTCAACTTCAGCTTCTTCGGCATCAGTGGTTGGGGCATAGGCTTGGATTACCGTGATGTTGAATGGTTTTCCTTGGATACGCACTGAGATCATTCTGTCGTTTTTGAGGTTGTACCCCATTACTGCCTTTCCCACTCTCTTATTGACTATGACTACAACTCCATTTCTTCTAAGGGTTTCTTGCCCACAGTAGTAGATATAATGGTCACCTGAATTAAATTCACCCATTCCCGTCCATTTCAATTCGCTGATTCCCAAGATGTCGACGTTCAATCTTGTCATCTCATGTTTGACCACATCCAGCTTGCCTTGGTTCATGGATCTTACATTCCACGTACCTATACAATATTGTTCTTTACAGCATCGGACCTTCTTTTCGCTTCCAGATACATCCACAGCTGAACGTCCTTTCGGCTTTGGCCCAGCTGCTTCACTCTTTCTGGAGCTACTTGGAATTGCCCTCCGCTCTTCCCCAGTAGCATATTGGACACCTTCCGACCTGAGGGGCTCATATTCCGGAGTCATATCTTTTAGCCTTTTAACATTGTCCATGGGGTTTTCTTGGCAAGGATACTGGAGTGCCACTGCCATCTCCAGTGGACCACATTTTGTCAGAACTCTCTGTCATGACCTGTCCGTCTTGGGTGGCCCTGCACAGTATAGCTCATGGCTTCACTGAGTTACACAAGCCCCTTCGCCACGACAAGGCAGTGATCCATGAAGGGGAACTTTAGATTACAGATGCAGAAAAATAACCCCTAGTTTTACCACTGTCGCCTTCCTAGAGGTGAAAGAGAGTGACTGGTCCAAAGTCACCCAGGTGGCTTTCATGCCTAAGGCTGGACTGGAACTCATGATCTCCTGGTTTCTAGCCTGGTGACTTAACCACTAGACCAATCTGGTTGAAAGGGTCACTTAAAATTACCATAGGCTAAATTCTAGAAGCAAGAGGAGACAAGCAACAGGTGAAATCTGCTCTGGATTAAAGCAATTTCAATCCATGTGGAAAAAGTAGTTGTTATTGTAATATTTTTTAAAATTTTGTAATGAAGTCAAAATAATTTTGTTTATAGGCATTTGTGGCCATAGAATCAGTACCATTAAGGCATTGTTACATCATGTTGTATTCATGTTACGTTAATTATATTTTCCCTTGTCCTTCCTTCCTTCCTTCCTTCCTTCCTTCCTTCCTTCCTTCCTTCCTTCCTTCCTTCCTTCCTTCCTTCTTGCAGACTCTGCAGACCACAGAGTAAAAATACCTAATTAAAACAAAACAAAAATGCATGCAATTAACAGAAATCCTCCAGAAACATTAGATTCCCTTGAAAATAAAAAAGTTACAAGAAATTTGAGAGTTTGGGCAGAAAAAGAAATTATAAAACCAAGAATCATTTGGGTTGAAATAAAGACCAAGCTGGTTAAGTAAGAGAAGGAAACCAGGAGACCTTGGAGATGACATCCATGTGTATATCCATATACACATTTAGTTAAATAAATAAGCCAAAGAGAAGCTGTTATTTAAGACATGTCTTGCCAGCCCTGTGACCCATTCAAAGTTGCATCCTTCGTTGCTACCCCCCACCCACCTGCCCTAAAAAGAATAAAATTGCACATGTTTCTGGCCACTTGATAGGCGATTCTGAACAAATAAAAACTGTAAATAGTCTTTCTGTTCCTGTGATTCTCGCTTGAACCTACTGCTTTATGTCTCTGTCTATCTAACTTCTGAAAATAAAGCTGAGCAAAGGACAGGACTGTATAGGGAGGCTTTTAAAAGCTGAAATGCTCCGTTCGGGGCTCTAGCATAATAAAATGATGACACGACTGTGTATTAATTGATTGTTCTACTTGGCTGTATATGCAATCTTCTATTTCATCTGTTTGATTATATAGAATAGGAGCAATTAACTCTAATTTTGTTAAGATTGCCATTTCCTCTTTTCCTAACTAGTGTATCCAGAGAAAGTACAGTTGTTGGGGTTTTCTTTGGAGTTGCTAATGGTATGTAGAAAGGCACTGAGTCAAAAAAGGGGGGAAAGGGCTACAGCTCTAAAAAATGGAGGGAACCCCTAAATGCAGAAAAAGTATTCGGAGGCTGAACATCTAGTCTTACATGGTCCACATATTCTAAAAATGGACACTGCTAAGAGAAAGTGAAGCTTTCTGCAGCATGTTCTGATATGCCAGGGTCTATAGGAACAACCTAATATAAGGATTATTGTAGCAAATAGAGAATTTGTTCTGACTACATGACTGAGTAAGTACCACCCTCATGCGGCTCTATAACCATGTCTCAAAGGGCCTGCTTTAAGCACTGCTGCCAAAGGGGGAGACTGTGCCCTGCCTTTCAATGAGTTTCATTTGTAGACCTAATCTACTGCAATATTCTGCCAATGGGCCTGACCTCATTTCAGCCCCTGTGCTCTTCCTGATGAGGTTTTCTTTCTCCATTCTCCAGGATATATTAAGAATCAACGGGGGTTGTATGTGTTAAGACAGCAGGTAATAGAGTCATTTGTCACCATGAGCCAACATAGAGCATCTAAGAGTCACCTATCACAATATGATTCAAGGCAGATTAAAAACAAAGAAATCAAGACTGTGTAATGTGCTATAATATTAACTCTTCACAGCAAATACCCAAAGATGGAGAAAAGAAGTGGAAGGGAGTAAATCCATTCTAAATTTCAAATCTAGACAGAGGTCTAGTGGCTGATCCTGTTCTTTCCTGTTCTTTCCTTGTGTGTGTTGCTAGTTCTACTACAAACAACTTTTCAGGAGGGTTATCAGCAGCACACTAGAACATATAAGCCTCTAAAAAATGTATCCAAGATAATTTAAAAGCTTCCGTTCCTGCTACCCTCTACTCATGATGAACTCATTTAAATTAATGGCGCTCATGTGCCTAGGGCAGTGTTGTCCAAACTTGGCCACTTTAAGATGGGTGGACTTCAACTCCCAGAATTCACTCATCTTAAAGTGGCCAAGTTTGGACAACACTGGCCTACGGAAAAGGCATTGCACAACCAGGCAGCTCTACCCTGATAAAAGATAACACATAAAGAGTGTTATGTACAATATAAATGGAGTACAATATAAATGGAGCTCAGGTCCTCCACGTACAGAGGAGCAGACTATAGTATTATTACTTTGGAACAAAAAGGTAATCCCTGTAGAGCACAGCCTTTCATTTTACTGCGGATAAGGTATCATACGCTGCCAGTTCCTTTCTCCCAAGGAACGGATGGCCTGTGCCCTGCAGCCTGGAATTGGTGCTCAATGTGATGCAGTTTCACCTTGTACAGGAAGAGGCTAGAAGAGCTGGTCCTCTGGAGACCCAGCTGTCCCTTGACTCCTCATTACAGGAAGGTAAAAGACAGTGTTTCCAACTGATAGATTGCAGAAGACAAGGCAACAGCACAGCGACAACCACATTGTTTATGTGGATGTTATTTTATTTGCAAAGCTTTTGATTTTATAGGGAAAGGCCTATTAAGGGAGCGAGCCCTAATAAAAAGAGAAGACAGAAAAGAAATATGCTTAGTGGCACGTTCTATTGGAAGAATTTCAGGGATCCATTCTCATTCTAAACCACTTTGTTTTAATGATTTTGGTGTCATAGTTTAGAATCTCCGCTGTAGATCTTACTGTTTTGTGTAAAAAGAAAATGCAGCCCATCAACTACTGACTTCCACGATGTTCTTTGCCACGCGCATGCTTACCTATCAGTTTGTTCATTCTGCCACAGATGCCATATCTGTACAGGTCTGTGGCATCCTTCCATCGGTTGGTCTTGCATTTAACCTGTCTGTTGTAGCTAGTCAAGATGAAGATGTACTGCCATGGGCAATGTTAATTCAAGCACCAGCCTTTCCCTGCTCCATCTCTCTCTGCCTCATTCTCTCTCACACATACATGCCTCTTATATTAGTAACAGCAAAAAGAGATGGAAAAAAGAAACATTGGGAAAACTGAAAATACAGTCAAAATGGTATTCAGCTTTCCAATATGAACCGTGATGAATGAAAGGAACGTATGAGAGAAGAACAGAGAGATTCCATTTCCATGGCTATTGGATGCTTGATGTAGAGGTGAATTTGGGCTTGAACTGATAGATCATGCTACATGAAAGAGGCGAAAGGTATCTTTCTGTGAATGATGCCTTTCAGTATTATTATAAACAGCCTTCTTTTATTTTCTTTTTTTGAAAAAGTCCTTTGAATTGGATCTGACAAGTCCTTGAACTTTTTATGCAACATTTTTGGAGATGGTTCGCCCCTGCCTTCTTCCGATGGTTGCCCAAAATCATCCAGCTGGCTTCCATGCATAAGGCAGGATTACAATTCAAGATTTCCCACTCCTAGTTCAGCATTTTAACCACTACAGCAAACTGGCTCTCATTCATTAGCAACAAACAACAATCCCTCCCACGGTAATATCTTTGTCTAGACTAATCACCATTTTCTAAAGCTGTGAGTAAGCTTCTGAGTTCTTTAAAACTCTTCATTAGGCAGAATACTAAACAAATCAAGAATTATTTTGCAAGGTTCTCTCTCCAAATAATTCTAAACTCCTTAAAATGTGGCTTGCTTTTGTTTATTCATAGAAATACAAGCAAAACTCATCCAACATCATGATTTTTCAGTGCACTATTCATTTAACTGCAATATAACTTTATAAGTAATTCACAAGTTGCATACATTTTAAAATATCAAATTAATCAAAAGTATTTCATTACAGTGCTTCTTACAGCTATTTTAAACAAAGTACCCAAGATTTACATATTATACCTAACTTGATACAATTCACATCTGAAAAACCCCAGCTAAGTGTTCTATTTCACCAAATCTAATCATCTCAACCTAACAACTATTAATTTATCACTGATATGTGTGTGAACTAGAAAGTTCAGGTGCTCAGATGAAGCTAGAATTGAACAATATCATTCACCTCTTTTGTTCTTAATCCTTGGAGATACCATCCTTATTCTTACAAGGTGTGTTTAGTGCAATGCCATAGAAAACAGCTTTGTTCCTCACATAATTTTGGTTATAAACCTGGAAACAAAATCTTTATTTCTTCTGCTCAGAATCTAGATTGAAAGACTATCTTTGCTTATCAGCAAAAATAGCAAAATTGAACTCAGGTAACAGAAGTGTGAATCTTAAATCTTTCAGGTACACATTTGTCTCCAACCCTCTTCTATTTATGTAGGCCATACAAATATTCCTTCATACTCTTATTAATCCAAAACCAAACCTCTTTTTGGTCTA
The DNA here is from genome assembly GCA_030867105.1 of Liasis olivaceus. Classification (NCBI taxonomy): domain Eukaryota; kingdom Metazoa; phylum Chordata; class Lepidosauria; order Squamata; family Pythonidae; genus Liasis; species Liasis olivaceus. The sequence continues at coordinate 71,897,175 of CM061349.1, forward strand.
TTATTATCCATGACATGAATTGAAATCGCCACAGAACATTTACAAATGCACACCCTCCCTTCTGAATTCTGCCATTATTGTGATATTTCTATGAAGCAGGTAGGGATAAAATGAGTTGAAAGACTCTAGGAACTACCAGGTCCATGCAGGAAGCAGGGAAGAAAAGCTGTTGGGATTTCTGAGGACTGACTTTGACCTGATATACATGATCCTAAGGACTACTTTCAACAGCAGGATGCAATCCAATTTAAAAAGAGTAAATTATTTGACAGAACTGTAAAGTTTAGGGGAAAGATACAGAAGCTTTAACTAAATAAGTGGCCTGATCCTGGAAGTCTAGTGTATTATTAATAAAGCATAGTGGACTATTTTAATCCTATGGTATCCCTGGCTGAGAAGTCAAAAGGTTAAATTGAGATTAGTTAACAGAAATCTTATTAATGAATATTTAAATTTAATATTACTGTGAAGCATAATTCCTTCACCCACAAGGAAAGCTTTAAAGTTACCTGAATTCCTATATAGCAGCTAGATGAAATGGTAACTCTCATGAAAGAACCTTGTCTGTCACACAAGCCCTGTTTTTCTTGGAAATAGGCATGTTATTCGTGATGCCAGTTCAAGCTTTTTCCATTCTGGAGGTTGTTCCCTAAATGGGGAAGGGAGCAATTCTTTAGCTGTTGCTTCTGCTTTGTTTTCCACCATTTGTTCTTCTGAGTTGGGTCCCTATAATAACCAAAACAGACTACCACAGATGGTGGGGAAAGATAAAACAGAAATAACATGGAATTCTGTAGCAAAGTTAAACTTTCTCATCCTTCTTGGCTAATTATTTTATTGTATTATTAGGCAGGGGTTGTTATCATTTTTGGGTAGAGAGCTGCTTTTGACCTTCAAGTAGCATATGAGGGAGTCACTCTCCCAAAGCTGGTATGGCCAAGACAAAGAAAGAAGGACCAGACAAAAACTATATTTGATTCAATTCAATTTAATTAAAAATAAATACAACTAATTAAATATAGTAAATATTTCCCCAGCTTATTGCTTTAAACACTACAATGGAGCAGTGACTCTGGGAGGGGTTCAAAACTTGTGAGAGGCTTATGTGGTCTCAGATTTTCATCCCTGATTTAGGGCCTGTCAAATCTAACCATCATCAATCAACAAGCAGCATGTTTCACCCCTCCCTCCCTCCCTCCCTATCTCCTGGCAGAAAGGCTGCCGGCTTAATAGGTGTGATTTGACAATGACAAGATAAATCTAACAAGTGGTCGGCCCAGCTAGCTGGAAGTGACAGGAAAAGTAACAAGGGAACAGTTCTTCCCAGATGTATTTGCTTTATATGGATGGGCAAATACTCTGTATAAACAGCTATTCAGTCAAATGTATGCAAAAGAGAAAGGTCTAATCAGTCACAGGTTTAGGCATGCCACTAAATTTCCTCTAACAGCAATATATGAGTTTGCTTTTAGAACTATTGACTTGACTTATGAACCTATCATCAGACCACTTTTCCATGAAATAGCAAAACATACAAAGATAAGGTGGGAAACATACTTATGAGAAAAAACTGAAATCCACACAGTTCATTTCAAGCCAGAAAGCTGAACTAGTGCATCCATTATGACCACAACTAGATTAAAAATCATTTTATCTTCTTTCTTTTCCCTAGATATATGAAAAAAGGGAAAGAATGCTCAATTTGTATAGGCTATAATGATCTTTCAGAAGGAAGGGATAACAACAAGCTGGGAGAAAGGAAAGTAGCCAATTCATATGTGTAGAGATATAGTAGATTCTGAGATCGTTCAATAATAATGCACACTTGAATTTCTTGGGGCTGCTTCTTTTGTGAAAGAGAACCTACTACTGTAGTGAGAAGTGTCTTGAAGGACAATGCAAAATAGGTGTTAGAGTTGCACATATCACCTGATTATACAGTGCATTTGTGTGTGTGTGTGTGTATACACACACATATATAAGTTTTAAGAATAATAAGAACTACAACAAACTAAATTAGAACAGAAAAAGTGAAAAAGAAAGAACAGAAAAAGCTGAAAGTGCAAAAAGAAACAAAAACAGAAGAAAGTAGAAAAAGAAAGAGCAAGATATAAAGTAAAATATAAAGACATAAAGGAGTGGCTTCCAATATTCTTCACAGCAGTTATAAGTACAATTATATTTTAATCTTTCCCTCTAAAGTTACATCATGACTTTCTTCTTTCTATAATCTATCCTGTCTAATCATCAAAACCATAAATCACAAGTTCATTTTTTTTCGTTTCTACACAAAAAGTCCATAAGGGGTTTCCAGTCACCAATAAATGTAGATAGTGTCTTTTCTCTAATCAAAGAAGTCAGTTTATCCATCTCAGCAAGATCTGTCAATTTCACCAGCCATTCCCCCATGGCGGGTAGAGCAGAATCTTTCCATCTTTGTGCATATAATAATCTCACTGCAGTAATCATATATTGAAATCATCTTCCATAACTCTTTTCTAACTGTGTATCCATCAATCCTAAAAGGAAAAGTTCTGGCTTCAATTGAATATTAATCTTTACAATCCTCTATATCAATGTATGTATTTGAATCCAATTTTTTTAGCTTTTTTGCACGTCCACCCAGCATGATAAAATGTCCCTTCATGTTGTTCATATTTCCAACATACATTTGAAGTGCCTTTATACATTCTAGATAATTTCTCTGGCATCATGCACCAATGATACATCATTTTATAAAAGTTCTCTTTAAGATCATAACATAATGTAAATTTCAGTCCTTTTAATCACATATTTTCCCATTTGGTATGTTATAACCAAAATTCTGGAAACCCACAGAATTCTTAAATCTTTATTATTTTCCTTTGCTTTTGTTAAGAGACTGTTCCTTTTGTTTAGCAACCATCCTCCAGATTTAAATCTTTCTGTAGTGTAACTGTGTCCACTATGAAAAATTATTTGTATGTTGGTGCAGAGGACTATAATTCCCAGTAAGTCAGTATGACAGAGTACAGATATTCACCTATGAATGTGTATGCACTGTAGCAATGTCAGAAGCTAAGAAAGAACTTTGAGAACATAGATATATTTCCAAACTATTTGTTTTGATAGAATTACCAAGTTATTTCAAACCAAAGACAGAAGAATAAAGATACACTCACAATCATATTTCCAATATAACTCAGTAACATTGCATTTCTATTGTATGTTCAAAGAAGGGAATTTTCTGTTATTAGATGCTCAGTTTACACAAAATTTGAGCAACTGGAATTCAAGCCCATTACTTCCTTCAAATATAATGAGGCTCTATTTGCATTTTCTTTAAAAATGTCACATATAAGGTTCAGTATAAATTGCCTTAGGTGCATGAATACTATTTTTCCCAAAAAACATAATTTACAGTTTTTGAAACGTGTCTTTATTGAGCAAAAGGATTCTAAGGACTTGTCATACATCCCTCAAAAAGAGGTCATTTCATATGAAAATATGTTGAAAATCAAGGCCTACCATACTGCCTGCAGATCAGATAAGCCAATCTATTTCTTGGAATAATAGCACACTGTAATAGCCAGGAGTGTCCTTTGATATGAAGAACCCATACATTATCATGTATATTATGTGATTGTTCTGAAGAAAGGGGAAGGTAAAAAAGAAAAATCAAACAGGGAAATGCAAGAGAACAAGAAAAATGTGTTTGTTTTCCTTCTGCATATGTGTATGAATATATAGAGTACCTAATAAACATAGAAGTCTTAAAACACAGTATTTCAGCTTCTGTCTTCTCATATCAGAACATCTGAAGAAATAGAAACAAACATTTTGCATTTAAATTCTGCTTATTCACCACTACTAACAATAAGCTTCTAATTCATAACTGAATCCTGAAATCAAGGAAATAGTTATTTGAAGTACAGCATGTAAGCGGTTTATATAAAGAAAAAAATTAAATACTATGTCTGAACCAGAAGGCTGAATCTGTTAGGTAATCCTATAATTATTTCTGTATAATCACACATTTCCATCTTGAGAACAATTTGTTATTCCACATAAATGGCCTAAAGCCTCACTTAGCAGCCCAAATTTACAAATCTCTGGGGGGAGCTTTTGTTCTTAATTTTGCACAACCAAGTCTTTTAAAGAAAGCTTTGCTGGCTATATTTTAGTCCTGTGGGAATGCAAATACTAGAGGTAGAACTTCTCACATGCCAGACAAACACAAAGCAGAGTTCAATGGAACATGCTTCACTTTTAATAAAAAGTACTTTGTTAGCATGACAAAAAAAGGCACTACGCCTGCCTTAATTACATATACTATTATAATCCTCAAAGTAAGATACCATAACCACTGAAAAGTATATAATCATTGTAAATCAGAGATCACACTTATTTATTTAAATGATTTATATGGCTGCCAATCTCACAGCAGTGACTCTGGATCGTGCATCTCTAGCTGTGAGATACAATGATCTCCAGTTTAGCAATGCTCCATTCAGGGCAAGAGAGAGAGGCACAGATGTGGGTATGAGGCCCAGTTACCACCAAAGGAAATACAGAGAACAATTCTTGATGTTCCTTTAAGCCAGCAAAATTCATCAGCCATATCCTAGCTGCTGCCACCACATGATTCCCAATAAGGTTTTAAAATGTCGTATCTGCGCCCTGGTGTCCAACTTCATGGAAACAGCAACAGGCAGCAAAAGAAAGCTGTCCTATAGGAGACAGCGTAGTGACAGTCCTTGATATCAATCATAACAGCCACTGGTCCTTCACTGAAAAACAGTCTGTGCCCTGCTGCTCTCCCTCTTTACTTCCATCTGAAGCCAATGACAACAGATAAAGTGTCTCATGATCCTTGTACATGAAATCTGGAAGTGTTCCTAGTTCTGGAGAGTTGGCCATACATCTTTGAACTTCCCCAATGAACTGCATTATGAAGTCTATTGATTTGGAACTTAAAAATAACCCCCAAATCAGACTTCAGATTTGTATAGAAAACAGCTAGCAGACAAGCGTACAGGAGTACTTCAGCTTCTGTCACTGAAGTTCTACGTGAAAAAAATTCAATCTCACTCATTTTCCTTGAAAAAGAGTAACAAGGAAAACCACTTTTCAAGAAAAGATAAAGTCTCCTTCAAGACAGGCTCTTGGTAATAGCCAGAAGAGCCAGGCTCTTCTTCTTCCAGGAGAAGGAAGGCAAATTGTATTTACATAACCTGTTATAAAAAGCATGAGGATATATGAAGATATGTATGTTAAGCAGCAACTGTGCTTAATTTCATTAAGTTTTGCCAGTTAAACTAGGTGATGCTTGGTTGCAGTAAACTGGAAACAATTCCCTAATCAATCACAAGCAGGAAACCATACCCTAATTGAGGAACTACCAAGGAGAAAACCATACCCCCACCAACACAGGCAGGGCAAGCTACTGTATATAAACTGGGAGCAAACCGCACGCTGGCCAGCACTGATGATGTTACCTAGTCAGGTAATGAAATGCCTGCAAACAAACAGCCAGTCTCAGAGAGCACCAAGGACTCCACAGGTCAACCCTGAGCTACATACTGTATATTCTCTTCTATTTATTAGAAGCCTCACTTTTCTTGGCTTCTTCAGAGGTTAGCTACAGGTGACAAAAGTCAAAAGATACACCTCTAAGGCACACAAAGAATTTCATGAGAGTTTCAGTTGTGTCTCCTTGGCCTTCACTTGGAAGCCAATGTGACGTGTTTTTGACATGTAGGTAATGTTACAGACAAAAAGACTGGCCTCTTTACTCTTGTATTTAGCACTCAACAACCACAGCCTTGCTGTGTCCTTTGTCCTTGGTAAAAATCTTTGCCCTTTTGTTATTATACTTTGGTTATTACTGCATTATTTTTTAAGTATTGTTCAACTTTAGTTCATTTCATGGTTTGTATGGATTTATGGATTGTAACTTAGTTCCCACCACAGTAAGGAACAAGCTATAAATAGTGTAATAAATAAATAAATAAGAAAGATAGCTCCCAGGTAGAAAATCTGTACACAGAGAACAGAGACAAATAGTTCCCTCTTAAGAAACATTTAATTATAAATGAGTAAATCTCTATTTTTTTTAAAAAAGCCTTATACTGCTTTTGAGTACATGAAAGGAGCTTAGAGTAACGTACAGAGCAATACATCAATCATCAATAAAGCAATTAAATAAAACAGGCAGTAACAAATTTGAATCACAATATGCCTTTCTTCTGAGGAATATTAGTCTAAAATCTAGTTCAGCTATTTGAATTAAGTTCTACAAGGTCTCAGTGTAATAAAACTCCTCAAATTTGCATCACTGCTAGTAGTTATCTGGACAAGACGCTTCCCTCAGAGGCATCTTCCAGGACAAATTCTCAGGATTCAGCTAGCAGCAGAATGACATTCCTAGTTGGATGTATGAACAGAGAGGCCCAAGTGAGAATAAATAATCAGGAGCTGGAAAAAATGGAATTTCAATCAGAATACCAAGTCAAAGAATATTAATGAATAAGCCAAAATACTAAAGTGGAGGACCACAGTCGTGATGGTTTTAGTCTTCTCTTCCTAGTCAGTCCTGGAGACAGAGTGGAAGACCTCACATGAATGAGTCTTAAAACAGAATGGCTTCTGTGTCAAAGTTGATGCCATTTAAAGGATTCACACCCCACCTGCCTAGCATAATTAGAGAACAAATCTAATTTCCATGTTTCTACAAGACTGTGCTTAACTACAGTATGTTAGTAATGTAGCTTTATTACGTTTTAATAATCTTTTCTCCTAATCAGGTACATTTATCCAAGACAGATTGAACAACTGTCATCTCCTGTCCATTAAGAGTGAAATTAAAAGGTTTCAAATGACATTAGATGCCAAGGACTTCCGTGATGCCTTAGAATCCAAACAGTTCCTTGGAAGTAAGACAGGTAGATGACAGATAACATTGCCACAAAAACCAACCCCTTATTCTATTACTGCTCTTTCCCTTAAAACACTTCCAGGAGAATGATGGGAAATGCTATTTACATAATCTGTTATTAAAAGCATGAGGATATATGAAGATATGTAGGTTACGCAGCATAACTATCAAATCACACTCTTTTCACAGCACAGTTGTAAGAACTTAATTTCATCACATTTTGCCAGTTAAACTAGGTGATGCTTGGTTGAAGTAAACTGAATCTGATACACAAAGTAAAGTGACTATTCCACAAATAATTCTTGCACTGTCAAGATCCATTGTGTTGTATTGTATTGTAATGCATTGCATTGCATTATTATTTGCCCTAGGCCATTCACACCCACCTTTGGCTTGGTGACCCTTCTGAAAGAAAAAGATCTTTGAGAAGACTGCTGTGTACATACAATCATAAGCTATGATGAACAGCTCAAAATAGCGATATTCACGTAATATGCTAAACCAAAATAAGCCAGCTATAAAGTAGTAACCTAGTGTACATAAAACAACACGTCTGATTTGGCTTAGCTTATTATTTATGTTGTGCACACACATTTTGTGTGTTGGGAAAAAACACATAACTATTCTTCATGTTTATATTTCCAAGATGTGCCTGGAGATGTCCACATGGCCATTTTAAATGTGATTATCAAGTCCGACTTTATCATTAATCAGATTCCTGGCACTCTTAAAAATGGAACACGTTTATGGTGCAATGTGCATAATCTGCCACAAGAGTGCAATAACTAACCATGTTTTGAGTTGCTGTTACAGGAATCCAGTTCCATAAAACAATGAGGAAAATTAGACTTTTTCACAGAAACAGCTTCAGGAGATCAAAAGCTTGCCTGACCTTGTTTTTATTTTATATGTTCATTTACATAATATATAACCAGACCATTAGGTTCTACTCACAGACCAATCAAAAAAGTAGAGAGAAACAATAAAATAAGCAGAAGAATAATAATAATAATAATAATAATAATAATACAGTACTTAAATACATCCATACCTCTCATATTCCCTTTCAGATTAAACAGTGTTATGCAGAGCCCAGGAAAGATATAATTAATAGTATAATAAACAAAAACAATTAAAGGCATGAGATAAAAGAAAAAGAAACTTAGCTAAAATTAGATGACTCCAATACCATTCATAATACCTCTTATAGTGAAGGGCAATCCCCCATTCATTCAAGGCTACTCTGTTGCAGGAAGTGTAGTGAATGTCCAACCCTTCTGTCTCCCCCACTCCACAATCACCCAGACAGCAAAATCCACAAAATCTCACTGAACAAAGAACAAGGAACTGATTTTCCCCAGCCCTCTTTTGCTGGAGAAAACATTGTTGTTGTTTAGTCGTTAAGTCGTGTCCGACTCTTCGTGACCCCATGAACCATATTGCGCCAGGCCTTCCTATCTTTCACTGCCTCCCTGAGTTTGCTCAATTTCATGCTCATTGCTTCAGTGATGCTATCCAGCCATCTAATCCTCTGCCGTCCTCTTCTCCTTTGGCCTTCCATCTTTCCCAGCATCAGGGTCTTTTCCAAAGAGTCCTCTCTTCGCATTAAGTGACCAAAGTATCTGAGCTTGAGCTTCATTATCAATCCTTCCAATGAGCAATCAGAGTTGATTTCCTTTAAGATTGACTGGTTTGACCTCCTAGCAGTCCAGGGGACTCTTAAGAGTCTTCTCCAGCACCACAGTTCAAAGGCATCAATTCTTCGGCGTTCAGCCTTCTTTATGGTCCAGCTCTCACAGCCATACATTACTACTGGAAAAACCATAGCTTTGACTATGCGGATCTTTGTCGGCAAGGTGACGTCTCTGCTTTTTAATATGCTATCTAGGTTTGCCATAGCTTTCCTCCCAAGGAGCAAGCGTCTTTTAATTTCATGGCTGCAGTCTCCATCTGCGGTGATCCTGGAGCCCAAATAAATGAAGTCTGTTACTGCTTCCATTTCTACCCCTTCTATTTGCCAGGGATTGATGGGTCCAGATGCCATGATCTTAGTTTTTTTAATGTTGAGTTTCAAGCCAGCTTTCGCACTCTCCTCTTTCACCCTCATCAAGAGGCTCTTTAGTTCTTCTTCACTTTCTGCCATTAGGGTGGTATCGTCTGCATATCTGAGGTTATTGATGTTTCTCCCTGCAATCTTAATTCCGGCTTGTGATTCTTCCAGCCTGGCATTTCTCATGATGTACTCTGCATATAGGTTAAATAAGCAGGGTGACAGTATACAGCCTTGTCGTACTCCTTTCCCTATTTTGAACCAATCGGTTGTTCCATGACCGGTTCTAACTGTTGCTTCTTGGCCCGCATACAGATTTCTCAGGAGACAGGTAAGGTGGTCTGGTATCCCCATCTCTTTCAGAATTTGCCACAGTTTGTTGTGATCCACACAATCAAAGGCTTTTGCATAGTCAATGAAGCAGAAGTAGATGCTTTTCTGGAACTCTCGTGCTTTCTCCATGATCCAGCGAATGTTGGCAATTTGATCTCTAGTTCCTCTGCCTCTTTGAAACCCAGCTTGTACATCCGGTAGTTCTCGGTTCACGTACTGCTGAAGCCTAGCTTGTAGGATTTTGAGCATAACCTTGCTAGCATGTGAAATGAGGAGAAAACATGTGTGATAGCAAATAGACGGATGATTACCCAAACCACCATCAACTCTCTTTGATTTTGGAATCCTGGCAGAAAGAAGGGAGGGGGCAAAAAGGGAGGTGAAATCCAAAAGGAGATTTCTCCAGCCTCAACTTTTCTGTTGGAAAGTCTTGGCCTTGAGGCAGAAGGGAGAGAAATTGCAGGGAAATGACAGGAGGAGCAGAGGCACAGTCCAGAGTTCTCTGGAGCAGGAGAGGATACAGCCTTGGTGTGGGGACTACATAAGCCTCAGAAAAGCTATGGATAAAGACAATGCTCAAGAGAGACTGTTGGCAGGGCTCCAAGGATTGTGGAGTGGAGAACTGCCTGAGGCCACAGAGTGAAGCTGATTTCTCTGGGGAGCCAGGGCAAGGGGAAAAGCTTCGGAGTAGGACCCCTGAAGCTTCCAGCAAGACAAAGGAGTTAAGTTAAATTCCTCCTAAGGCTCCAATTAAACAAGTTATACTTATTTTCTGTGGGTGGATCTGCTTGATTGCTTCTGGTAATTGCCTTTGCTGTTATATCTGAAGTTTATTGTATTTGTGCTGAATAAACTGAGTTCTTGTCTGTTTGTTCCATCGTAAGCATTTTGAGCCAGAGTCTGCCACCCTGGAACTTTACCCAGTCTCCCTGTAGAATTTTAGGAGAGATTAATGTTTAAGACTCTCTGATTTTATCAGTGCTGTAGTTCCTGTTTTCCTTGTGACTATCTCAGGTTCAAAAGAAATCTATTTTTTTCTTCCTTTATTATCAATAAAAATGATTTTTAAATTATACTTTCTGCTTTTGTTCCATCTCCTCAAAATAGATGGGGAAGCTGATTTCTCTGGTCACAAGGGCCAGGAGATGGAGATATGGAGTTCATATTCCTATTGTTGCTGCTGCTGCTGTTGTTGTTATCTTCCTTTTCTTGTCCAGCTACTGGCAAGGAACAGTGCTTGGCATATGAGATCCCTCTGTATATTAAGGGGGAAGAGTGCCCCAGGTTAAGGCACTCTCCCAAGATATGTGGTGGCAGCAGAAGTACTCCCTAACATTTACACCAAGGTATGAAGGTGGGTCAGGGTATATAAAACCCAGAGGACTTGGAGGGACAGAAAGGGACAGATGCAGCCAGGAGGCCCAGTCCTCTTGAGCCCTCCTCTGGAGTGACACTTCCCTGTTTCTTGGCAAACCATCCTTTCTACCAAGTCCATAATCACTTCAGCACTTCATTTTCTTCTTTTAATTTCTCATCTCCCTTTTCAAGGATATCATCAACCAACAACCCCAGTTACGATTTCTTGGTCTTCCATTTATTCCACTTACTCTTAAACCATTGACAATTTCTTCATTTATTTGTTCTCTCTATAAGACCAAACCAGCTTAGCATTCTTCTTTCATACTGGTCACTAACTTTTGCATTCAGTCCACACTCATTCAGTATCCATATCCATTGTATATATCAATGACCGATAAAGTTGTGTTTGACAGGGGAAAATGGAGTGAACAATTGCAAATTGTACATAAATAGGAGGAAAACTAGAGGAAGTAGATGATATTGTATACTGTGGTAGAACGTTTGCCAAAGATGGGAAAATAGAGAAATTTTAAGATGGATAAATACTGGAAAAAAGGTCATGTGTTGCAAGGAATTTATGTTTGTTGAAAGAAGTGAAAATGGTTCATTATAAGACTCATTTATACATATTTTGCTATGTGGAAGTGGCAGTTGGATACAGTATGTCAGAAACTGAATGCCATGGGAATGGTTTACTTATGAAGCGTGTGGGGTACAACAAAAAGATATATAACCAAATAATTCACTTGGGCCTTAAGCAATTTAGCACTTTAGAAGGGTAAGCCCTCAATCTGAATTGAGCTTGGAAACTTAGCGGAAGCCCCTGGAGAGATATATTAACCCCTTCCGTGCCTACGAAGGGACATCACGTGATTAGAGACAGTGGAAATGTTCCTTGACCTTGCTCTCAAAGGTGTGCAACTCTTTTCATTCCTGCCACCTACATGTTGGCAGGGATGCCTGATGCAGGGAAGTCTGCATGCATACACTTCTAAGCATGTGGGGTTCATCAGATATTGTAGCTCCATATCTCATTGCTGTCCTCTAACATCATCTAGATTTTTGTAGCCTGGATCTGGGAGCCCTTGATGACCAGGAATCTTACTTTCTCCACACTTTCACAAGAAGGGAGCATTCTACTTAAGCTTGTGTGATTTACTGGTATGTCTGATTTTAACTGCTTTACTGGTTTTGATTCTAAGCTTCCCTGGCATTTGATTGAACTGCAATATCAAGATAGCCCATTATAAATAAATCTCTCTTTACTGACTATTGTCATCACAAAATGTAATTTACTGGCTGAAAACAGATGGAATTAAATTGGATGCTAAATATATTTGCCATTGCTGGTTTAGCCTCTCTTTCAAAATATCTGTTGGCATGATGTTTTTTTGGATCATTACAATTGTTATCTCTAGCTGTTTACATATGTGAAATAAACATGCACAAAAAATGAATTGGGTTCTATGCTTTCTACCCCAATGATCTTAAGACAGAGATAAACAGTTGGATGGCCAGATTTATTCACTACTTTGTATACTAAACTGCTGTCAAAACAAACCTGCTGAACAGCTGTAAACTGATACCTGCTAAAGTGGGGTAGCTTCTCCCACTTTAGCAGGCAGCTCCTAAATCCACAGATCAGCTGTCTGGCAAATTTGGGGAGATATCAGACTTAAATGCAATTAAAAATAAATATATAATGGTGCAGAATTGGGCTAAAGATCCTAACTTCATATATGTTTATACGATTTAAGGTAAGTGGTGCCTGGTAAGGAAAGGGATCTTTGGCCCCAATGAACGATACCAGTGATAAACAACGAGCTGTGGATCATTAAAAAAAGAATCAAAACTACTCTGTACAAGTAGTATAAAGAATAGAACAAACTTTATACAAGCTGATGCTGCAATCACAACTGGAATACTCTGAAATTGAGAACATTATGTCTCAAAAAGGATATTGTAAAACAGAAAATGGTGCACTCAAAGAAATCCTGAGAGCAACCCCCTAATGCTTGGGTTTTTAGCTTAAAAAAAGTTGTGTACAATTATGATTGCTGTGAAGTAAATGGACAGACAGATTGTGTGTGATGGAGAGAGAACAAAGAATTGTTATGTTAGAGATATAACAATAGCCATCAATGTGGGCATCTTTAAAGGGGATGGCATAAATTAGTGGAGAATGAGACGATTGATGGCCATTAGCTTGATTTAGAGTTGAAGTAATCTGAACACTGAATCCATACTATTATTTCCTGTTTTAACAACTAATTAAATCCATTCCTGAGAACTACCCATAATAATTAAAAGGCAAAGGGAAGATTGTTTAGGGAAAACCTGTTTTGTTTATAGGACTGTAGTTAACACATGTCTAGTGTTGCTGTCATTCAGTTTGGATAACTTTCCATTGTTTTGAAGTTCTTTCACGCATTGATTAAATTGCTTATGTAATTCCAGTTATTTGTTCATATTCCATTCCATCCCCCAGTCAAGTGGAGTCCATAAAAAGCTCCAAGATTCACAGCTTCCTCCAAGGCAGAACTCTGAAATTCCTTTTCCCTCGAGCCCCCAGCTGGAAAGAGTCATCCAGGCTGTGTTCAGTGCAGTGACCTTCTTTTTGTTTCTAGTCTTTTCCTTGCCAGATTAATTTGCAATTGGTTAGTCTGCTATTTTATAACCTGCAGCTGTGGAAATAAGATTCCTTGTTTCCTTTGAATGTGATTCCGAGTGCCATACTGAGCTGGACATTCTTACAGCTATCAAAATAACCAGGTTCTTAGTTCTTCAGTCATCACTTTGAACCTGCATTTGTATATGGAATTGAATGGATAACAATAGTACAGAGAAAGTAAATTAATGCTCCCTACCATTCTTGTCAGTTTAAAAATATGAGATTTACTACAATAAAACACCATAATACAATTATCTCCCTTCTGAATTCCACATAGAAATGTGTCTATTTAAATGCAACTTGAAAATCACTAATTTGCAGGGAACAAATTAGTAACTGTTGTTATTCAACCTCAGTATGATTCTAGGTAATCTAAAGCATCTCAAAAATGATATCATCTGTGCTCCACAGTACAAATGATATGCTACAGTACGAGATAGGGACTTGATTGGACAGTAGAAAGTAGGGGAGGAATCATAACAATTAAGCAGAAAGTGATTGATTGATTGATTGATTGATTGATTGATTGATTGACTGACTGACTGATTATGGGCCATCAAATAGTTGTCAACCATATACAGTAGATAGATTTTCTCCAAGATGATGTGTCCCCACCTTTGCCTTTCAAGTCTTCCAATGATGCATCCATGATGGCTATAACCAAGTCCATTCACCTTGTTGCTGGTTGTCCTCTTCTTTCGTTCCTCCTTATCCAGCACTATGGACTTCTCAAGGGAGATGGGTCTTCATATAATATGCCCAAAATATGGCAATTTGTTCCTCAAGTGAAAATTCTGGAGTAATTTGTTCTAGGTTCTATTTGTTAGTTTTCTTAGCTATCCATGGTATTCTCAGGAGCCTTCCGCAACACCAGCATTCAAAAGCATCAATACTCTTTCCATCCTGCTTTTTCAAAGTCCAACTTTCACTTCCACAGAGTGTCACAGGGAAAAGCATTGCCAGCACGACTCTGATCCACTCAACTTCTAATCCAGCCTCCCTCAATAAATATCCAGCATCTAGGTTGTTTAAATAAGGAGAAAGTGTACAGCTTTGTCTTACTCCATTGCTGACTCGAGCCAGTCTGTTTCACCATGTTTTGTCCAGACTGTGGCTTCCTGTTCTGTGCATTATATAGATTTTGTATTAGGACAATGAAATGTTCAGGGATTCCAATTTTTCTAAGGATATTCCAAGCTTGACATGGTCAACAAAACTGAAGGTTTTTCTGTAATCAGTATTGATTCTTCTATGGCATTCTTTGGCTTTTTTAATTATCCAGCAGGCATCAACAATAATTTCTCTTCTTCAGGGACTTCCAGGGGAGGTATGGTGAACTAGTACATCTCCCAATGATCAGACATGGTGACCATGGCAAAGACTGAAGAGCCAGCGAGTAGACTAGTCCTATGGAACCTCTCTGGATAAGGAGAGGATGAGAGGTTACCCACAATGTGCTGCAGATGGCCGCTGCAAGACTGACATCAATTTTGCAAGTTTAAAAGTACATCTCTCCTACCTTGCCTTTACAGTCCAAGAAACTAGGGAGGGTCCCTTTTGAGATGTTTGCCATGCCCCCTTTGTTCTGCAGACTCAACTGCCACTGGTCTGACTGTTTTTTAATCTGCAGCTCTTCCTTTTGTCACCCGAGTTCATTCCCAAATATCATTACATCTGATGTCTATGTATACAGGCATCATTTTGGTTATTTGAAGAATGTGGTAGCCATGAAAAAAATAATTGGATTGGCAAAAACAGATCAGTTATTCTCCTGCTTTCTGTTTCTTAAGCCATACATTCCAACTATTCTTCCTTACTATTTACAATTTTGGCATTCCAGTGTCCAGCCACAAATATCACATCTTGCTTGAACGTTCTGTTGATTTCAGATAGAACCTGACCATAAAATCCATCAAGCTCCCCTTTTTCTGCATCAGTGGTTGGAACCCAAATTTATTGACTGCATTCTACCCAGGTACTGTCTTTGCTATAACTTTCCTGACTGTGAAAGCAATGCTGTTCCTTCTTTGTTTTTTGTGTCTTAAGTAGAACAGAAGTAAGATCTTCTGACTAAAAATGTCCAACTCCAGTCCCTTTCAATTCATGGATACCTTAGATGTCAATATGTAGTTGATTCATTTCCTTTTCCACTGTGTTAAGCTTTCCTGTGCTCATGTTTTTGATGTTCTATATTTCCCCTATAATACCACCCTTGTAGCTTCAGGAATTTCTTTTCCTGAATGGCAACATCAACAACTAGACATCTCAATGGCTTTAATCAAGCTGTGTCATAAATACAATTAGTACTCCAAAAGATCTTCAGCTCTTCCTCAGTAGCATATTGAATGCCACCTGACCTGAGGGGCCCATCATCTAGCACTGTCATTAGTCAATTTTTCTTGTCCAAGCATGTGGTTTTCTTGGTAAAATACAGGAGTGGTTTACCATTGTCTTCTCCTGCACAGTATGAAATAAAGCATTTGCCATTGACACTAAAGTGATTATACATCCAGTTCTTTGCCACAAACTGCTTTGCAGTTTGCCCACATACCTGAAGAAGGAAGTTTCAAGTAATGCAAGGGATGATTTAACCAGTTCCAGTTTCAGGTTGGCAAGAGAGTTGTCTCTTTGATGCAACTGGCTAAGTGGAATTCACTCCCCTATCTACTAAGTCCAGTATTGCCCCAGAGAAATAAAAGAAGTGAATACCTAGTTCTGAAACTGTAATTTGACTCAAGAGGCCCTTGCATTTATCATACTTAGCTCTTGGCAACTGCAGTATTACATGCAGCTATTGTCATATAAGAAAACAGTGTATGACATATACTTGTCATACAGTGTCCACATACTATCACATTAACCCCTTGTCAGGCATTAGACTTTTCAGTTGAAACAGTTCTTGCAGTAATCTGCACATTTTCATCCTCATGACCAACTCATGACTAATTCTGTTTGGGTTGTGGAGTGGCAAGGTGGAACGCTGCCCATTACAAGGAGAAAAGAGTAGCTGTATTTTAGCACAGCACTAAGGGTGCAGGGCTGAAGACTGGGCTCATCTTCCTAATACTCTTAACTTCTTTTCCTTCTCACTTATGTACAGATTACTCACACATTTCATTGCTAGTTCTCCAACAGTTAGTTTTGCTCATATTGCAACATTCCTTGTTTTTTGTTTTTAAGATAAAGTAGCACAAAATGATCCCTGGCCAATTCTGCTGGGAATTCTCACAGCTTGTTTCTTTCTGTGAAAATACATCTTGCCATCTAACTGTTGTACAATCATTAAAGCTGGCAGTCTTCACTGAAAACTACAATCCAAGGAACAAATACTCTCACTAGATCTGAACCAGCAGAGCTCCTTGTAACTTACAAAAACTTGTGGAAAAAACTCAAAGATGAATCTTCTAGCATTATTGAGCATCTTACTGTTATCCTTCCATAGACGTACAATAAGTAAACCTGTCCAGGTGTGTCCTTAATCAACTGAAGACAACTACCTTGACTTCTCTTTTGAAGAACGTATTTTTTGCGACTCTGCCATAGCTGTACATTGTATACACTAAAGATATATTCCCTCTCTTTTGCAGGGAATTCTGGAAAACCAGGACTCAGGTAAGTTTGATTTATAGCTGTTTTATAAATGGTTGTTATACATTTTGTGCTAATGCCCCAAATTATAGCAGGTTGTTTCTGGTTTATGCTGGTCCAGCTAAGAGGAAAACAGTCAACCCTATGAGTTTATAACACCCTTCCTTAATCTGACATCAGGAAATAGAATTCCTGTCACATAATTATATATATGAGGCTTTCCTCATTAAAGTCAGTACATTTAGAGAAAATATTTACAGTTGAAGAAGAAAAATGGCTTATATTCCTTGGTTTTTGGAAACCTCTTTTCAAACTTTCAGTTTATATATTTTTCATAGTCACAAGATCATTTCTCTTTTTCAATTACAGTAATAACATGATTGATGAAATCTACCAGTCAGTCCATACCCAGTAGGTTACAGGCACAAAGTGTCCTATTTATTTTCTTTCAAAAAGAAGACCTCAGAGAAGTAACGGATTGATAGAGAAGAACCATAACCCTTCCTCCCACAATAAATAATAACATTGGGATCCAATAGTATATATTCCCAAAAACGCTTTCCCATATAATCAGCCAATTACTTATGATGATCTCTCGTGGTAGTATTCTTTTATTCCACAACATCCAAATCTGATATCACAATTTTCTTTTCTTTTCTTTTCTTTTCTTTATTTTTTCTTTTCTTTTCTTTTTTTCAAAACGTTTAACCTGCCTATAATCATAACTAGCAATCCTTTGCGAAACATGCATTTTAAATATCAGTGAAGTATTATACACCTGACCTTGGTAAAGGGTTAGGAATGAGTTAGCCATTAATGGGAGACTTTCAGAAAAGATTATTCAAAGCTGAGAAAGTGCTTCACATGAGAAGGAACCCCAAAATAACCCCACTTCAATTCTGTTTGGGGGCAGATAAAAATTCTGGCTGACTTTCAAGATTCTGTTATTCTATCTGACAACAATAAAAAGCATTCTGGGAATCCCCGCTATGCTGTTTTGGTGTTGTGTGTCAACTGACGGGCAATTGGAGGAGTTGAGTCATGGAGGAAATAATGAGGGGAGGAGGTTTTACAATATTCTGTCTACCTCATCCTCCCTCCTTGTGGCCTCCTCAGGCTCCAGCATCATACAACCCATGCAAATAGGAGGAATAACAATATTCTTGTCTGCAGCAGAGAAACAAAGAAAGAGAGATCTTGGTTTATGTTTTTACTGTGGATCTCCAGGCAGCTGGCCATGGCTTGACCCACTAAAGTTCCTTCTTCTGAGTTGGCTAGAAAGTGTTGCACCTGTAGAACTATGCATTAGCTCACAAGTAAATGCATAAATCACCCCAAAGCCATGTTTTGGGAAATTTCACAGGCTCCCATCTTAAGAGCTCAGCAGGAAGGCCTTCAGACAATTAAAAAGAGCTCAGACAGCTGACAGCAGGCAAGTGCATTTTATTATTTCTGTTACTGTTCATATCCCCTCAGGCCCAGAAATGCAGCTCTTTGAGACTCTGGTGCAACAGCTAATTTCATAGATGAGTCTGTGGTGTGTCATTCTGGGTTACCCACACACTTATTAGATAACCCTGCTAGTTGAAATAACTGACAGGAAATTGCTTTGAGCTGGGCCTATTTTGTAATGTAAAACTCATCTACAACTGAAAAGAAGTGATCAAAAGAATTATTGCCACTCCAGACCACAGCTTCCTCCCATTTCCCCATAAGTGCTGGGCATAGACTGGCTACAATTCATAAGCCTGATACCCACTGGGAGCAAGTGACTATTTTTTTTTCCATCTCAAAAATGTCTACAGCACCATTTGCAGGCATTCCATTCTCTTCCTTCTCTTCCTCCTGCACTGCTGCCTAAAATCTCTTTCTCTTACAAGAAAAGTACAAAGATTTTGCTGATATTTTGAGGGGAAAGGAAGAAGCTACCTTGCCCCCTCATTGAGCATGTGACTATACTATCAAAGTGAAACCAGGAGCACGGATCCAGCTAAAAGGCACTATTCCATATCTACTCAAGAGTTACTTAGCTATTTAAAAAGACTCTCTGGATGACAATCTGAAAAAAAGGATTCATTTGCCCTTTGTCCTCATCCACATCTGGACCATTATTTTTTATTTAAAAAAAAAAAAAAAAGGAAAATAATTCTGCTTTGAATTATAGGCTTCTTAACTATGTGGCCATTAGGGATCACTACCCACTGCCACTTATTTCAGTTCTACTGGATAGCCTCCAGAAGGCACACATTTTCACTAAACTGGACTTGAGGGGAACTTACAATTTGATCCAAATGAAAGAGAGCCATGAATATTTGACAGCTTTTGGTGCCCAATCTGGCAAATTTGAGTAATGCCCTTTGGACTGGTTAATTGTCCTGTAGTCTTCTCCAGATTAATGAATGAAATACTTTCTGATATTTTAGACAAATCTGCAGCGGTGTACATGACACACTGATTTTTGGGAAAGATCTGTCCTTACATCAGACCCATATCAGAAATGTCCTAGAACACCTTTGCCAACACAACCTGTTTACTACATTGGATAAATCTGCATTTGATCTTCACTAGTTGTACTATTTGGGTTATTGGATCTCTGCAGAAGATAGATTTGGCTAAATGCAATCAATTCACCCATAAAAAGGATCTAGAATTATGAAAGATCTCCAATCTTTCATAATCTTTCTTTGGGGGTTTTGTCCATTTTTACCAATGATTCATTCCTAATTTTGCAGAATTCCCCAAACTACTCACTCAGCTTCTGAAAACAAGACAAGAGTTTAATTGGTCCACTCAAAAGCAAGCTGCCTTCCAGGACTTAAAGAGTCACCTTTCATTCTAGCTGCTATTCAGAATCCCACTCACCCTTTTGTTGTGGAAACTGATGCCTTGAACTCTGCTTTGGGGGGTGCTGTCCTTCAGGTTTCAACAGAGGCAGGGGATGATCTCTTGCCTTGCAAATTTTGCTCCAGGCTTCTTTTCCTAGATAAAAGGAACTAGGATATTTTCAATAGTCACTAGCCATAAAAGCAGTATTTCAGCTATGAAAACAATTCTTGGAGGGAATAATTTACCCACTACCAGTACACAAAAAACACAATTATTTGGAGCACCTGCAGCTGGCACAGACCCCAACTCTGCATTAGATCTGTTAGGCACAATTTTTCTCCCATGTTAATTTTTTTATTATCTATGTGACACAAGAAGTTCTTAGATGCAAATTGATCTTTATTTTTATTCAAGTCTATTAGATCTACAACTAACCTAATGTTGTCTGCTTGCCTAGTTTTAATAAACCCTGCTTGATCATTCTTAATAATGAATGATATCACTTGCTGTAATCTATTTGCTAACACTGTTAAAACCTTTGTATCAAAATTAATCAGTGAGATTGGACAATAATTAGCACAATGATTATGATCTTTACCTGCTTTTGGTATAACTGTAATATAAACCTGATTAAATGTTGGTGATAAAATTCCCTTATCAAATATGTCTTCATACACTTGACAAAGCTTTCACACCAAAAGATCTATAAATGTTTTATACCACTTGATAGGGAATCCATCTAATCCTGGTGTTTTACCACTTGCCATTTTAAAAATTATTCATTTAACTCTAGCTCAGATGGAATCATTGCCTTATTTTTCTTTTGCTTTAAGCAATTAGCCAGGATCTTACTGCCTCTTTCACCATTCTCCCAGTATCTCTGTCATAAACATGTTAGCATAAATTCTGTCTTCTGTGATATTATAATAGTTAATTCATATTTCTTTTTCTGTATTTCTCTGTACAAAATTGTAGATGGGCATCTAAACATCTGTGCCCATAAATGTTTCAATTCGTCTTTCAAATTATTTTCCCTTTTATTTTTAATCTTATTTTTATATGATGCATAAGCATTAATTTAACTTCAGATGTATGCCTTATATGCTTCCCATTCAAAAATTTGGACACTTGATGTTTCTGAATGCAAATCAAAATATTGTGAGGTCTCTACCTGCATTTGTTGTATGAATTATTTATCATTCAACAGGGAGACATTGAAATACCAATTTCTCAACCTTAACTGGTTTCTGAAACACACATTCAAAGGTGATTGCACTGTGATCAGATACATGTCAAACATCAATATTACATTCTTGAATTTGGTGATATAAGGTTGATAGTATTAAAAATGATTCATAAGATTATATTTTGTTTCTTAGATTCTTGCAGCCCTTTTACAGAAGGCTAACTAACTTCATCCATTAATTTTATTTTGGCCCACTCATCAATATTCTCCCAATATCAATTCATTTTATGACCTGCACCATTTAACAAATATCTAATTATAAATTTTTCTATGTTTAAATATTTAACATATTTTCTAGTATTGCTCACAAACATAGAACCTCCATAAAGATTCAATTTAATGTTCAAATACCATTCTCTTACGTATATATAGAATTTATACTTAAAAGAAAAGAGAAAAGAAAAATGTGATTATGTGCAAAAAACTAAAAGAACAAGCAACTAACATTGTTAAAGAGATTAAAAAGAATCCTAGAAGAAGAAGAAGAAGAAGAAGAAGAAGAAGAAGAAGAAGAAGAAGAAGAAGAAGAAGAAGAAGAAGAAGAAGAAGAAGAAGAAGAAGAAGAAGAAGAAGATGATCACAGAACTTGATGACTTTTCAAAGGGGATGGCACGGTGGTTTCATTTCCTTACAGTGAAAATTACAAAATAGTTTCAAATATTACAAGTTGAAGGAAATGTATTATATGTTAAAAATAGATGGTAGAGTTGGCAGTATGCCCAGACTTTCTATCTTGAAATATCCAAAACATAAACAAAAAAGAGTACAGAAAAAAAATGCAGGTGTAGAAGCTTTTAAAATAAGGCAAAAATAAAGATCAATTTGTAATTTTATCATTAGATGCTGAAAAAGCCTTTGATAAAATATATAAAAAGTACATGTTTGCCATACTAAGCAGATTTGGACTTCCTTTAGATTTCATAAAATGGATCAAGATATTATATGAGTCGCCCACATCTAAAGTAAAGGTTAATGGTATGTTTTCTGCTACTTTCCCATTATGTAGAGGAACTAGACAAGGATGTCCACTTTCACCCTTGCTTTTTGATATTTGCATGGAACCCTTGGCTTGTGCTATTGGACAACATGGGGAGATTTACGGAATAGTACATAATTCAGTTGAACATAAACTGGTTTTATTTGCAGATGACATTCTTCTGTTTATTTCTAAACCTGTTCCACTGTTGATGCGAATGATAGATGCCTTTAGTAAAAGAATAGGATATTAACTGGTCCAAATCAGAATTGCTGCCAACAGGTGAAAATTTGGTTACCCATCCATTTAAGGAATATCAATTCCATATTTGTACCAAATCCATTAAATATCTGGGTATGTGTATACCAAAGGTTATAACTCAGGTTTTTTTTTTTTTTAATCTGCGCTCGGTCGTTACCGACTATGCAGTGACTGCTTGGATGAGTCCTTTGCAGTTTTCAAGGCAAGGTGTTTTGGAAGTGGTTTGCCAGTGCCTCCTTCCTAGAGCAGAGCCCAGCTGGCGACCGCAGGAGGCGGGGTTTCCGTTGCTTCGCGCCCTTTTCGGGCGTGCACGGTTTTTCGTGCTTACCGGCAACTGCTCCTGACTCCTTTATGCAAGGTGCCACCAGCATTTTTCCTCCCACCGGAGTGAGACTACTCATTTATCTACTCACATGAGTTTTCGAACTGTTGGGTTTACAGGAACTGGGGAGGAAACAGGAGCTCACCCTGCTAACGCAAAGGCTGGACTCAAACCGCTGAAGCGTCGACCATTTCTGGCCGGCAACTTTCAGCATCATTAATATAAATAAAATATATAGAGAGGTTTTGTTAGATATCAATAGATGGGACTGTGGCTCAGATCATGAGCTTCTTACTGCAAAATTTAGGCTTAAATTGAAGAATGTAGGGAAAACCACTAGACCACTCAGGTATGACTTAGATCATATTCCATGTGAGTACACAGTGAAGGTGATGAATAGATTTAGAGGATTAGATTTGGTAGACAGAGTGCCTGAAGAACTATGGACAGAGGTCTGTAACATTGTACAAGAGGCAGCATCTAAAACCATCCCAAAGAAAAAGAAATGCAAGAAAGCAAAATGGCTGTCTGATGAGGCTTTACAAATAGCTGTGGAAAGAAGGAATGCGGAAAGCAAGGGTGAAAGGGAAAGATATAAGCAACTGAATGCAGATTTCCAGAGAATGGCAAGGAGAGATAAGAAGGCCTTCTTAAATGAACAGTGCAAAGAAATTGAAGAAAACAATAGAATGGGGAAGACTAGAGATCTCTTCAAGAAAATTGGAGATATCAAAGGAACGTTTAGTGCAAAGATGGGCATGATAAAGGACAAAAAAGGCAGGGACCTAACAGAAGCAGAAGAGATTAAGAAGAGGTGGCAAGAATACACAGAAGAACTCTACAAGAAAGATCTTAATGTCCCTGATGTCCATGCTGGTGTGGTCACTGACCCTGAGCCAGACATCCTAGAGAGTGAAGTCAAGTGGGCCTTAGGAAGCATTGCTAACAACAAAGCTAGTGGAGATGACAGTATTCCAGCTGAGTTATTTAAAATACTAAAAGACGATGCTGTTAAAGTGCTGCACTCAATATGCCAGCAAGTTTGGAAAACGCAACAGTGGCCACGGGATTGGAAAAGGTCAGTTTACGTTCCAATTCCAAAGAAGGGCAATGCCAAAGAATGCTCAAACTATCGCACAATTGCACTCATTTCACATGCTAGCAAGGTTCTGCTCAAAATCGTACAAGCTAGGCTTCAGCAGTACGTGAACCGAGAACTACCGGATGTACAAGCTGGGTTTCGAAGAGGCAGAGGAACTAGAGATCAAATTGCCAACATTCGCTGGATCATGGAGAAAGCACGAGAGTTCCAGAAAAGCATCTACTTCTGCTTCATTGACTCTGCAAAAGCCTTTGATTGTGTGGATCACAACAAACTGTGGCAAATTCTGAAAGAGATGGGGATACCAGACCACCTTACCTGTCTCCTGAGAAATCTGTATGCGGGCCAAGAAGCAACAGTTAGAACCGGTCATGGAACAACCGATTGGTTCAAAATAGGGAAAGGAGTACGACAAGGCTGTATACTGTCACCCTGCTTATTTAACCTATATGCAGAGTACATCATGAGAAATGCCAGGCTGGAAGAATCACAAGCCGGAATTAAAATTGCAGGGAGAAACATCAATAACCTCAGATATGCAGACGATACCACCCTAATGGCAGAAAGTGAAGAAGAACTAAAGAGCCTCTTGATGAGGGTGAAAGAGGAGAGTGCGAAAGCTGGCTTGAAACTCAACATTAAAAAACTAAGATCATGGCATCTGGACCCATCAATCCCTGGCAAATAGGAGGGGTAGAAATGGAAGCAGTAACAGACTTCATTTATTTGGGCTCCAAGATCACCGCAGATGGAGACTGCAGCCATGAAATTAAAAGACGCTTGCTCCTTGGGAGGAAAGCTATGGCAAACCTAGATAGCATATTAAAAAGCAGAGACGTCACCTTGCCGACAAAGATCCGCATAGTCAAAGCTATGGTTTTTCCAGTAGTAATGTATGGCTGTGAGAGCTGGACCATAAAGAAGGCTGAACGCCGAAGAATTGATGCCTTTGAACTGTGGTGCTGGAGAAGACTCTTAAGAGTCCCCTGGACTGCTAGGAGGTCAAACCAGTCAATCTTAAAGGAAATCAACTCTGATTGCTCATTGGAAGGATTGATAATGAAGCTCAAGCTCAGATACTTTGGTCACCTAATGCGAAGAGACGACTCTTTGGAAAAGACCCTGATGCTGGGAAAGATGGAAGGCAAAAGGAGAAGAGGACGGCAGAGGATGAGATGGCTAGATAGCATCACTGAAGCAATGAGCATGAAATTGAGCAAACTCAGGGAGGCAGTGAAAGATAGGAAGGCCTGGCGCAATATGGTTCATGGGGTCACGAAGAGTCAGACACGACTTAACGACTAAACAACAACAACAAATAGATGGGAGTCATTAAATTTCACCCTTTGGGGAAAGGTGAATGCTCTCAAAATGAATATTATTCCCAGATTAATTTCTATTCTGAGAGGAATTCCAGTTTATATATCTGGAAAATATTTTCAGAAAATAAATTATTTGTTTAGAAAATTTCTAGGTTCTTCGATTCCAAGAATATCTTTACAGAAAATGCAATTACCAATTAATGAGGGAGGATTCGTTTTTCCAAATGTGGAAGTATATCATCATGCTTACCCATGGTCAAGTATTAAATAGTGGAAGCCAACAACTGGTATTAATTTTCCAATTTGGGCAACTTTGGGAAATACATATATAGCACCTTTGGTTGGATGGACAGTAGGATCTAAATATACTCAAATTCTAGTATCTCTGTTAGTTAGGAAGTTATAGAATGTAATATCTAATTAAAAAAAAAAAAGGTTCGACCCTTTTTCCCATGCCAACTCAAAGTTATGGGGAAACCCAACTTTAAAAATTGGGGAAAATTGGATGGATGTGGGGATATTAACTTTGGATGAACTGATAGGTAATGAAGATGAATTTTTAACATACTGTGTGTTAAGAGATAAATATTATCTATCAGATGTAACCCAATGGCAATATTTACAGTTACAACATTTGTTAACAACATTGTTTGGACCAATAGCATTTTCAGCTTCTTAGACACCTGAAATACTAAAACAGCATGTTAAATCCTTTAAAACTAAAAAAACAACAACAACAACAAAAAAACTACTATTAGTTTTTATAGATATTTGTTATCAATAAATCAATTTGATATGCAGATCCTAAGAAATGTGTGGAATAAAGAATTAGAGGTTCCTATATTGTCTAGACAATAACTTAACTTTTATAGCAAGAGTGTCAGTGGACCTCAGATTACAACTTATACAACAAAAAATAATATTTAGAATTTATTTAACTCCATTACAGTTGTATAGAAAAGGACTGTCAAAAACAGCATTTTGTTGGAGATGTAATAAGGATAATGCTTCTTTAAAACATGTTTCTACAATGTCCTATACTTACGAAGTTTTGGGAGAAAGTAGTGGATTATATACATATAATTGTGCAACAAAAGCTTAATTTTTCAGAGGATGATATTCTCTTGAACTATATACTAGTACATGGAATTTGACAACCTGACAATGTAAATGGATTCTCTGGGCCCTTACTCTGGCCAAAAGACTGATATTGCAGCATTGGAAAGATAAACATTTACTCAAAGGATTAAAGACCTGATTGCACTTGTCACTTATGAGCAGATTTCCTATAGACATAGATTTTGAATGGACAAGTATAATGAAATACAGGACTCATTTATACAAAATACAGTAGGTTAAAAAAATGATAATCACATAAGTGTATTAGAAATATATATTCACTTGAATAATATTTGCATTAGATAAGTATATATAGAATTGTAACTGTTTACTGTTATAATGACATATCATACTATGTGTTTTTTTTTCTTTGTTGTATTTCTTTCACTTTTTTGTTAAAGGACTTTTTATGTGTTTTTTTCTTCTTTTTGACAATGTATGTATTTTCATCATAATTATCTTTGTGTTTTGTTCCTTTTCTTTTAAAAGCAATAAAAATAAATAAGTAAAGAAGTTGTTAATGTGCTATCACACAAGCCTCAGCATGTTATTTCTTGGCAATGCCCTCTTACCACAGTCTTAAAACCACTACCACCACTACTGCCCAAAAGGGACACTCAGAGAGAAGCTAAGGGAAGGGAAGTAATAGATCTGTTAATTAGATTTGCTTGCAACAACAACAGGACCCATACGTCAGGGCCAAGAGTGAGGGCTGATGTCAAGGACGATGTTTCATCCTATCACATCTGTCAAAGGGCTAAGACTGTCATGATTAAGCCAACCAGATTAGTCCAGATGCTCCCATCCCCTCCTGGACTAAGGGTCCCAGTCTCCCTGGATTTTTTTATTGATCTTCCAGCTGTACAAGGTTATACTACTATTTTGGTGGTAGATTTGTTTACCAAGATAGCTTATATTATTCCCTGCAAGGAGTTACTAACAACTCAAAAGGCTGCACAACTTTTTCTAGACCATGTTTTTAGATACAGGAGCTGAGTCAATTGTGTGATCTCAGATCATGGCACTCAATTTACATCCAAGTTTGGGAAGGCTTTTCTCCATTTGTATTCATTTATCATCCTTTCATCATCCAGAATCTAATGAGCAATCAGAGAAGATAAATGCATTACTTGATTAGTGTTTGCATTGCTATGACTCTTATCAGCAGGACAGTTGGATTGAATTACAGTGTTGCCTCTTGCAGAATTTGCATATAACAGCTTGCTGCACTCCTCTATTAGCATGTCTCCCTTTCAAGCAGTCTCTGGCTACCATCCCCACATCATGATGACTACAGTTCCTGCCTCCACTATTCCTTGAGCATCTGACTTTCTCCAGGAGAGACAGGCTGTTCAGTTCCCTTAAAATAACACTTAGATTTGGCCAAGGGTATGGAAAAAAACATGCAACAGACTGCACCAAGATTGTGGTGGGGATTTGGATCACTTCCCACTAAGTTTTTACCTTCCTTCTGCCTAAAAAACTGGACTCAAAATGTATTGGCTGTTTCCCTGTTATGTATCAAATTAGCTCAGTGGCCTTCCATCTATAATTGTCTATAATCTTCACTCAAGATTCAAATCTTTCCTTGTTCTTGAGGAGCTGCCCTGTCCCTTGCATTCTGCACCTGTTTCCCCACCGCATCCCCCAATGGTTCCTGCAGATGAGGAAGAGGAACACCAAGTGGAATGTATTCTAGATTGTAAACACAGGATGAGATGCTTAGAATATCCTATTTATTGGAAGAGCTACTCTGAATTAGAGAGGTTGTGGGAGGGGGTGAAAGATGTCCATATTGTCTGCCAGTTCCCTGTGAAATTCTCACACAAGCTCCATCCCCACAAACTGCCCTCAAGATCACCAGATGATGATTCCCAGGACAAAGGAGACTCTTTGTTTCCTACTACATTGAATCCTCCAGTTGCAAGTGCTGGGCAACAGGAGAGTGTGGGCACTTTCCAGCTCTGTCCATCTGCTAGTCAGGAAGAGGGAATGATTATGTATCCATTGGCATTGATTAATTCCCATCTTCATGCATGGGAAAGGGGAGGGATTCTGACTGGGGAAGTGGTGTGAAATAATGTAGACTTGACTTTGTGAATGGGGAAGGAATGAGAAAGCCAATAAGGGGGGACTTTTAGAAAAGATTATTCAGTCCTGAGAAAGAGGAAAGCATGAGAAAGAAACTCAAAAAAAAAAAAAAAAAAAGACCCTTAATCTTTTTGTAGCATAACATGTGGCAAAGAGAAACTTGGACAGGCTTTCAAGATTTCATTATTCTACCCGACTATAATAAAGAACATCCCTGGAATCTCTACCATGCTTGTTTCTTGACTTTGCCTCCTCAGAGGTCTAATAATATAATTGCTCAGGAACTGTTAACATTTTTCAGTTGTTTCTCTCATTTTTCTTTGCAGGGGAAACTGAATTCCACCAAGATGATGTTGTTTATAGAAGAAGAACACAGAGGAGTGCCATGAGCTGTGGTGGAAATTGCTACTGGCCCAGATCAGAAGATGGCCTGGTCAAGATCCCAGTTAATATCTCTCCTGAGTTTTGTATGTCTAGATCTTTCCAATGAACATCCTTATTATAGATAATGAAACTGCTTCATACAAAAGAACCAGGGAGCCATTTTCCAAAGATAGCAACAAATAAAAACTGTTACTGATATTTTCTACAATTTCATCAGGCTATTTTCCTGTTCCTGCTGACCAAGGTCATGGCAGAGCTGATCATGATAGGTCATTGATAATAGTTAGGATAGTATTATTATTCAGTCAATAATAATAGCATTTTATAGTATTGTTTTTAATATGTTTACACTTTAAGTTTTGTAAGTATAATTTTAAACTAAAGAGCTGTATTCACACTCTAAGAATAATATTAGTTTCAATTAAAGAGAATATAGATAACTCAGATTGAACCATGGAGTTTTTGGTGCTGTCTGAGCTTGGTTGTTTCCTTGTAGATGTTTCATTACCCAACTAAGTAACATCATCAGTGCCTGCAAACTGCCAACATCAATAATATTAGTTGTAGTACTGAATAATATTATATAGAGTCCAAGATAGGTCCAAGTGATAGCAAAGACCACTGGAGTTCTTTTTATCTCCAAGTGGGTCTTGATGATGAGGTTAGCTAAGCTAAGAGTGTAAGGGATTCAGAATGACAACATTTGACATGGAATCATAAATAGAAATATAGTCACACAAGAAGCTGCCTTCATACAGAGTCAGACCAATGGTCTATCTAGCTTAGTACTGGCAACACTAAAAGGCTACAGCTCTTGAGGGCTTTCTACAAAAGCTTTTCCAACCTTTCTGCATGTAGAGCATGTGCTGCCTAATTAAGCTATGTCCCATATATTCAAATTCAAAATCATCATCATCACCCCACATTCTTTTTCACAGATACTTCTCACTCATACATTGATAGAGTTGTATCAATTTATGGTCTTCATCTTTCTAAGTACACACACTCATCCACATGCAGCTACTCCCATATGTGAGATCCACATACACCTCAAGCATGTTGTAACTTCCCCCTCTATAAGCCTATCTCAACAGAAAGGCTCCAAAGGAATGTTGGTTTCCAGGTCCCTTGGCCAAAATGGGACTATTTCCCAGCCATGCAATAAGTAGAAAAAAAACCCTGTCATTTGAGTGGAGGCCATTTAAATAACAACAACAACAACAACAACAACAGCATTAAAGCAATCTTTCATCAAACATAAACTTTATTTTCCAGAAGCAAAAACCCCAGAAGTGAGCAGTTTTTCCATATTAGCAAAAATGATTTTTTTAGAACTTAACATACGGACATGAGATAGCACAGTGCATTCCTTTATCTCCTCTATAATATTTTGTTTCAGCTATGGAGCAGAAGGATGTGATAATTGTAGCTATGAAAGAATTTGTCACCCTGACATGTATCCGGTTTATCAAACACACAGTAGAATATGACTACATAAACATTGTCCCTGGAGATAGGTAAGGAACACTTACCCTTCAAGAATTAACACTACTGTATATTCCTTGAATTATTTCTACCATTATATTTCTACATTACAACAAAGATGTAATGTAAAGGTGTAAGATGTGAGCACATATTATGTGGATTAAGCTCAATATATTTCTTAGCAAAGATAATAAAACTTCAAACCAGTTTCTAGAGCATAGGTGGGCTATTTTTGTTTTAAACCACAGACGCCCCACTAGTTAAAAATGCAATGCAATGACATTGAACCAAATATTTTCCTTCCCTCTTCCCCTCCTCTTTGTGGCTAAACTGTTTTGCAAAGCAAAATACATTTGTTAAGCCTAGTAAAGGACTAGACAATGGAGAAACCACAGTACAGGAAGGCTGTCTTCTCTGGCCTCTCTTTCTGAGTTTCCTGAAAGCATCTGGGTGGCCATTATAGGACACAGAATGCTGAAGATGGGCCATTGCCTAATCCAGCAAGCCTCTTACACTGTTATTTTTTATTCCTTCCTCATATTTTTTTGCTTACTCAAGCCAAAAGCTTTGTCTCATTCAGCAAAAATTAGCAACAGTCCCCCCCCACCCCAACCTTGAAAATACATCCCACTGAATATAATGGAAGTTGCTTCTGAGTAAACGTGCATAGGCTTACCTTGTTCTTTTATGTTCAATCATTTTATGTTCCTTAGAATATAATTTAGGTAATGACTGCTTTTTCCCTTTCTGAATTATCAGATGCTGGTCCTACTTTGGAAAGATTGGAGGCAGACAGCAACTCAGTTTGTTGAAACATGGCTGCATATATAAAGGATTGATTCAGCATGAACTCAACCACGCACTAGGTTTTCTACATGAACAAGCCCGGAGTGACCGAGATAACTATGTTAAAATCAACTTGGAATATGTTGCCGAAGGTAAGCCCATTAGCACTCAAGTAGAATTTCTACTATTGCCTGAAGTGAGTGGTCACTTTGTCATTTCTATTTCTTATACTTGTCTATCCATCAAAGCATTCTGGATATAATGTGCATTAAATCTATTTAGAATTGGATAGCTTTATACATACGCATATGTACACTTTAAATGACACAAGGCAATTTAGCCATAATCAGGGAATGGTTTTCAATGAAGATTTAATTAGGCCTCCTAAATAACTGGAAAAGCTCAGACTGTTCTGAGATTCTGAAGTTTGCAAAGCAGCCAGACTATGACTTTGAAATGAAGCTTGGCCTAGTTTTTCCTGGCTTCTGCTCACAAAAAATACAGCTAATAATATTCTAAATGTGTTACAGTGTATTGTAGAAGCTATGCAAGAACACCTTCCTTTATTTCTGTATGGTCAAGTTTTCTGATTTGTGTTGGTCTGAGCCTCCTGATAGAGGCTACATGACTACCTCTCCTTAAATTGGGGGGGGGGGGGGCACATGTAGCTTTAGGTGTTACATTAGCTACTTATGAGTAGGAGGTACTGCACAACCTGTTTTGTCCTTATTGGGAGTCTTCAAGGCTAGGTGTCCTCTACACTAGATGCTGTATGTTCAATTCTTTAAT
The DNA here is from genome assembly GCA_030867105.1 of Liasis olivaceus. Taxonomy (NCBI): domain Eukaryota; kingdom Metazoa; phylum Chordata; class Lepidosauria; order Squamata; family Pythonidae; genus Liasis; species Liasis olivaceus. Next base: position 71,928,801 of record CM061349.1, read on the forward strand.
GAGATTTCAACCTAGTATGGAGGATACCTATTCTTGAAGAACCCCAATAAGGACAAAACTGGTCATGGGGTGTCTCCTACTGGTCAGTAACTAATATAACATCCAAAATGTATTGTTTACAGTAAATTGAATAAGAAAAAAAAATAATGAGTAAGATGAATCAAATTCCTGTAGGCAGCAAATTCCAGGACATGGAGGCCATAACTAAGAAACTAAGTCCTTGCTCCAGGTTCTGCCAGTCTCATTTCTTCCAGCAAAACAAGTTCTGCCAAGATTTCCTCTTCAGATGCTAATGAACAGGAAAGTGATCTGGAAAAGGAAACTCCTGGAGACATTTATAAGCCTAGGCTATATGGACTTTTAACATGTAAAACTGGGACCTTAAATTGTGGTGGGAAAATACAATGCAAACACAACACTACCTCTGACTTACAGAAAGAGAAACAAAGGCAAAGATGCTTTCAGATGTCTTCAGGGACAAGCTCCTGTAAAGCATGGATGAAAACTTTTTTGGCCCTTTTCAGTTATTATAGAATGAAGCCTTTTTTACTCAGATGTTTCAATTTAGGTATTCATTTCCACTCTGGGAAATCATGACTTCAGGGCTTAGATATTCCTGCTTTCCTTTTATTTTATTATTAAATAATTAGAGGCAATATAATGAAGCTTACTTAATCTTGCAAATCACATGCTTACAGACAGGCACTGGGATGTTTTGTAATATAATGGTATGTATGTTTTATTGCTAACCAGCCTTGCTGCCAAAGAAGACATTTCTTATATTGTATTAGTATTGGAAAGCTGTCCTAGCTTTCCAATACTCTGTTCCTCCACATGGCTGTGATATTCCTTCATTCTTCTTTCACTGGGTTCACATATCATACTAAACTTTGGTTTAACTCCAGTCTACCAAGTGAAGCACAATGACCGCCTTCTCACAACACACTAAGCCATAAATCTTCATTTCTAAACTACAGTTATTAAATTCAGATATTACTCTAAGTGTAAAAACAAGCAAACCACATGGTGGTTTAATGTATTGTGTGAATTCAGTACTTTGCCCCCCAATTACTTTTTTCTTCAACAATGAGCATCTTCTATTTTCTTTTGATATTTGATTTAAAAATGTTTATTTCTTATGTTACTATCTTTATCACAATGGCTGAATTCTATCCTTTATTATTTACAGTAGTAATTGAATTCTATTTTTAATTAATAGTTTTAATGGCTAATTGGCTGCCTTGGGTGCTATGTTATAAGATTGAATTAGATTAGGTAGATTAACGAAATCATTTTGCAGGATGAAGTTTAAAAGCAATCATAAATTCACAAAGTGTTTGACAATTAAACTGTTGCTATATTCACAAACTGTTGGTTCTAAAATGCATGGATGAAAACCAGGCCTTCCTCATCTTTTCTCTCTGTGTTTTTGTGGGTGGCCAATCTATTTATTATTTACTTTCATCTATTACAGGAGAGCAGGGGAATTTTGAGAAAGAGAACACAACCAATCTGGGTCTGCCATATGACTATGATTCAGTTATGCATTATGGCGCGTAAGTTTACTGATTGACTGACTTAAATAATTTGTATGGCCACCCAACTCCAACACCACAAGTATGGGCACATACAGTAGATCTTAAACCAAAGAAGATGAACAATTTCAATTAAAATCCAAGTTTTGTCTCAGGGCATCTTTTCTTTTCTGACATAATTCCTTGTGATTATAGAAGAAGGTTAGACTTCTTGTTTATTTGTTTTCAGATAAGAATCCTTCTTTTAAAATAAGAAAATTTTTATCTTCTTTCTGGTTTCTTCTTTTGAGAACATTTAATTTCTGAAAAGTATGGAAGCAGGGAGAAGGTTAGAGGTTAAACTACAAACCATGGCTATGCAATTCTCTCTTAGCTTAGCAGTTGGGCAATCAACCAACTGTAGTGTTTGGGACTTCATTCTTTTCTACAACAAAATTCTAACACAGCCGAGTCATGACTGGGAGTCTTCTGCCAAGTTGTTCCAAGAGCTCAATTAAGGGTTAAGTATCTGGACATCTGTGATTTATTGCCACTCCTGGGTGTGAGCTTGGCAGTGTATGAGAACCGATAACACAATTGACACGGGGAAAAAAGCCATAAACAAAACCCCACTAGCTCCATAGAACTTTTGGTTGAGAAGCACGGCCAAGTGATAGTTCTTTGATTGTTATTCAATGTGTTTGGCTTTAGGAATAATTTGCCCCCAGTTAATGAAAGACTCAAAAAACCTGAAACCAGTTGTTTCTCATCTAATTCAACAAAAAACAAGAAAAAAAGATGAACCAGAACAATTCTACTGGCTATAAGAAGAGTTTTCTGTTGTCTAATTCTCTCCGTGCCCCCCCCCCCCATCCCCACACTAAATATTATTATTTGGAAATTCGTATTAAGATAGATTTTTTTCCTTCCAATAGAAGGAAAAAACTCTCATTGCCAACAATTCATTGTTGCTGAATTCAGATCTCATGCTTATACGTGACAAATGTCTTGGGATATTATCCTGGCGATTAATGGTTTTCTAGGATTGTCATTCAGATATTATCTAAGATATGGACTTTTAATAAATTTGCCAGAATGGAGTTTGTAATTTGTTCCTATTTTTTTGGCAGGTATGATTTTTCTAATACTGCTGGAAAACCAACCATTGTCCCCATTCCTAATGGATCTGTACCAATTGGTCAGAGAGTGGGGCTGAGCAACTTGGATGTGAAAAAAATCAATAAGCTCTACAACTGCAGTGAGTTATAAAATCATATTACAATTCACTTTTCATCTAACATTGTGAATTTTTATAACACTGAATAACTGGACAGCCAATCTAATGAAATAATTGGGCATTACATGACGTCATTCAATATAATGCTTTAAGGATAGGGAGTAATTTACTGTACATCTGTTAAATAATAGAAAGTATAAGATAATGTGAATAGGCTCAAAGTATGGAGTATTTTGTATAAATATGAAGAATAATGCTGAATGTGATAAGAGCAATATGTGACGAAAGGAATGTGTGCCATGCTTAGTGAGTGATTCTGGAAGTAAAACAAGGATGCATGATGTCATCTTTGTTATTTAATGTATTTATGGTTAAAGAAAAGTATATTGAATATTTCTGATGACTTATATTAGTTCGGGACATAAATGTTTATGTACTTGAGAACTCAAATAATTTACAGCAAATGCTAAATTATATTCTGCAGGGAAGAGTATGGATCTGAAAATGTATGCATTAAAGACAAAAGAAATGGAGTGAACAATTATTCAAAATTGGTGAAAAAATAGAACAAGTAGATGAATTGGTGTGTCTTGATAGAATGTTTACCAAAGATGGGAAAATGAAAGGAGAAATGTTAAGACATGCAAATGTTGGTAGGAAAGTAGTGATTTGTTACAAGGAATTAATGTTTGTTGAAAAAAGCTAAAATGGCTTGCTTTAAGAGTGAGCTTCTGTCCACTTTGGTATATGGAATTGAGTGTTGGCTATGTCAGAAGAAATATAACATTAAATTGAATGGAATAGGAATGAGTTATTTAAGAAGTGCACATGATAAATAAGGGGGGAAAAAAGGATCAAGAATGAATGGGTAATGAATGAAAGTGGACTGAATACAAAAGTGAGTGACCAGTTTGTTGGCATGGTTTATTCACATAAATTGAATGAAGATCAAATCTCAAAACAAATGTATGAAATAAGAGTGAACAGACTGAAAAGAAGGGAACACTCAGAAAGTGGTAGTTCAATGAAGCTGAAGAGATCCTGAGAAAGAGAAGGGTGAGAAATTTTAAAGATTAAAGGGCAATGTATGAAGTAATGTATGTTCATAGTGAAATTAAGATTTTCTTATTTACATGCTGTTTTTCTATGTTTTGCATAACACTGCTTATTCCAAAAAAGAATAGCATGAGTTATAGATAGATGTAGATATATACATGTATGTATGCCTACTTATGATATCTTATTGATCTTGCAAAACACAATGCTATTGTATTGATTTTTGCACTGCATAAATTATTATCGTTTTCCAATCTGAAAATTATTGTAGGTGGGTGGTGTAATCCAGCTGATTCTTTAGGAGGCACTGAGGGTCTTGAAGTACCTGGAGAAAACAAGAGACCTCTGGAATGGAAGACAGCCAGAATGCATTTGTACCCAGTGTGGGTTTTAGCTTTGGTATTGTAAAACAGATGATGAGCAGAGGATAGGTGGAGCATTATATCCAATCATCCAAATAAAGCATGCTAAAATTCATGTGCTATGAATTATGGACCTCAAACAGAAATGAGATGGGCAACTATGACTCCAGAAAATGTGTTGAACAAAAGACCTATTTCAGGAGTGGGGTGGCCAATGCCGGAATGTCACTGGGGGAATATCATCTGGTCTCAGGGAGATGCACAGTTCACACTGAACCAAGAAGATAATACACTTGCTTAGATTCCCACCATTATTTCTCAGATAAGGAGGTGGGTTTCTGGCATTAGAGGGGTGTGGCTGAGGCAAGTATGTAATGTATAATGCAATTCTCATTCGTGTAATGAAATCATCACATACATATCGTTTTCCTCTCCTTGTCTCTCATTATGGAAGTCTAGAGCTGTGATAGGAGAATCACATATGATGTTTCCAATGCAACTGTAATGTATGAGGGCATACTGCACCCACTTACATTTCTCCATCTATTTACCTACCATACTGGGGACTGATAATGCTGCTTCTATGAAAGCAAAATGTATCCATCAGCTAAATGCCAGAAGCTCTGCCCTTGCCAACAAAAGAAGACAGAGTAGGGATCATGCACTGCACATGCTAAGGTTTCCAGTAATATAAAAGTTATTGTTTTGCATCCTTTTTTGCTTCCCTACAGTAATAATATTAAATATCTTGATCTTAACTGAGCTAAAAATTCTGAATACATTGTTCATTGTTGATTTGTGAGAGCAGTGGGCATTAACAGGTATTTCTCTGACACTGAATTTAATTACTACATCATCTTCTACAAAAGAATGACCCTTTATTAAGGTATATTGAAAGATGTTTAATAAACAGTGAATCTAGATGATTTAGCTGAATTTTCTGTTTGCATGTCTCCTCTTCCTTTTCAACATGTTGTTCTGTCCTTTAGATGATTGTAGCACTGTGCTACGTAATCCAAGTGGCCATTTCTGCTCCGATAATTACCCCCATTCATATCCCAACAATGTCACTTGCCTGTGGCTCATCCAAAATCTACAAGGAAAGGTAAGATATTCAAATCAGGTTTTCCAATTGATACATCAGAGTCAGCCAATAATATCTAGATGTGATACAAAATGTAGCTATGGATAATGGGGGAGCCCTGTTTCTTTGTTGTTACTTGTAAACTTTAGGGATGTGCATTCTAAGGATCTTTGAAAATAGATTTCTTCTAGTTCATCAGCCACCCGTCTAGGCAGAAAGTCCCATATCAGAAGTAGAAATACTTTTCCAGCCTGAACTCCACATTTCTTCATGACTGCCCTTCCATGGGCTCTCTGACCAGGGCGAGCAGGAGCAAAGTAAAACATGGATAGAGTTAAAGCAAAAGAAGACAGGGCCACAACACATTTTCACTCATTTATACATACATGCATACACACACAGTAGACAGCCACACACACACAAAAATCCTTATACATTCATTCATATCCACACAAGCATACATTTAAATGTTCTTGTTCACACCGACTTTCTCAAGTGTTGATTTACCGGGATAACAGTACCTGGGGAAAGGAAAATGTAATGTTTAATTTCATTGACTAAGATTTTATTCCAACTTTTTTTCTTCATCTTTAAATGTTTAACTTATCTAAATAATCAGAGTGTTAATAATCTCCAGTCAACACTTTATAAACACCACTGTAATATAATGTACCACTTGGGTTTTCAAAAAATATTTATTGTGTTTTATAATAATACAATAAAATATTTAAAAAGAGCAAAAAAAAAGATTTCCCCCTCAAATGTCCTCCAACCATGGCATTTAGATTTAGATTTTCTTAGAGCTAAGTAGAAGCTTTTTCCCAAACCTAATTGTTATGCATACCTGAGGTGACAGGATGCTTCAGGGCAGAAGGAGGATTAACCCTTAACCGTGTAGCACTTAAAAAAAAAAAAAAAAACTTTCATTGAACCAAACCCAAATACTATGCAGGTTTATAAATGCTTTGCCAATTTTTGCTTTAAAATGTGTATTAAGCAAGAGCACCTGCAAAATGTGAATTCTCCCTCATAATTTCTGGGGAGGATACTTGCAAATCTATTGGAAAGGAGATCAAAATGAAGGATAGATGGGTTTTATTAAAAAAATAAATATATATATATATATACACTAAATATATATATATATATATATATATATATATATATATATATATATACTAATATATCTATATCTATATATATATATAGGAAAAATATATATATACTAACCTACTAGAAGGTAGTTGACAACAGAGCAACACTCTTTGAAAGCTTATGGTGTAATTAGAGATAAACAGTATGTTTTTATGCTCAGACAATAAGCTGAAACAGAGATGGTGTGAGCTTTATGCTTAAATGCTGATTAAACAGAAAAGAGCCTTTAGAACTCTTTATGGAAGAGTTAGATACATAGATAGATGGATAGGTGGATGGATGACAGATAGATAGATAGATAGATAGATAGATAGATAGATAGATAGATAGATAGATAGGCAGGCAGGCAGGCAGGCAGGCAGGCAGGCAGACAGACAGATATGAAGAGACTATAAGGAAATTCTGTTGCACTGCAGAGTATAGAATTACTTGTTAAACAGATTAGTCCCATCATGTTCAGCATCTCTGTATCAACCAGCTCTTAATTCTGATGCAGAATTAAACATATTACATACATGGCAAATAATACATCTATAGTATGATTGGGGTGTGATCAGCTATATATGATGAGGTTTTTTTTCAGCAGCTTCCCTGTGGTATGTAGCACGTGCTATGTTAATTAAGGTATAGTGAATATAAGAAGATACATTTAATAAGAAACAGATTTAAATAACTTAAAGCTACTTATTTTTCCTATTCTGCTTTAGGTCTTCCTGAGTTTTCATGTTCTTGATCTCCAAAATTCTGCAAACTGCTCCTCTGATTACATCCGAATTTATGATGGAAGCAGTAGAGAAGGCCAGATTCTCATTGACAAGTTTTGTGGGACAGGGCAATTACCTGCTGTGGTGGCTTCTGGGAACACAATGCTTGTGGAGTTTGTAAGTGATGAGGATGAGACTGCAAGAGGGTTCATGGCCTCCTACACACATGGTACGAACAGTATTCAAGTCTCATTGCTAGTATCTGTGAAGTGACAAAGCAGATCTATGCAAAACAAATCACTTGCAATGGTTTTGCAAGATTATCTGTAGCATAGGTTAATTTTACACCTTCCTTTGGAGAATCTCATCAAATTCTCTAAGTGCAACTTTATGACCTCTAATTCTTCAAACTCTATGACTTCTAATTTGGTGCTTATCTGCGAACCAGTTTGAATTCCAGTTTACTCAATTCCACTAAATATCAATTCCACTAAGTTCAAAGTAGCCCAAATTTCTTCAGGCCTATCACCCGGTAGGAGGATGATAGCCCTAGGATGAAGTTATCTGCTTTGTTCTTTATCATGATTATTTCTGTCCTGTGAATTGGCACAGGATTTCAGAGTTTGCCATTGTCCGCCATTCATGAAGCATGGTATGGATCAATAATTGAACTGGCTGATCTCTCACATGTCAGCAACCACCTTCTATATCACTCTTGGCTTCTGCAAGTTTCTATTTCTACACTAACCAAGAAAAAAAATGAAAAAGTAATAACAGTTTCCACTGCTCTACAAAGATTTTTTTTACCTAGTCTTGTATTCCTACTTACTCTCAACAACCCCATAACTAAAAAGAAAAAAAGAAAAAAAACAACCTTGTTAAATGTGTAGGTAATGAGGTACTTTTGTCCTAATCTTTTTTATTTTATTTATCTGAAGTTCTCTTTTCTTAACCATAGTCAAATGTGGAGGAACATTCACTAATACTTCAGGAGCCATTACTACTCCAAACTTTCCTAAAAGATACCTTCCAAATCAAGCTTGCCTGTGGATTATCAGTGCTCCTCCAGAAAACAAGGTAAGAGGCAGTTGTGCAAAGGACAGTGATAGGGCTTTCTATGGTAAAAGGTCAAAACGGTCCTACTACTTATTCTGTTGAATATAATGTGTTGTTTCTGTGGAACTAAAAGTACAGTGGTACCTTGGGTCACAAACTTAATTCGTTCCGCGACTCTGGTCGCGACCTGAATTGGTCGCGACCCGAATCAAATTTTCCCATAAGGTTCAATGTAAATATGGTTAATCCATTCTGACCCCTACGAATTTGGTCGCCAACCAATTTTGGTCACAACCCGAATCAAATTTTCCCATAAGGTTCAATGTAAATACAGTTAATCCGTTCTGAACCATATGTATTTTTTTTTTAAACCACAAAAATATGAAACAAAGTACAGTACAGTACAGTACGAAGAGAGAGAACGCTAACCTTGCTCGAGGCGACTTCTGGCGTGGAGGACAGGAAGGCGGGTGGGGAGGTGGTTATTGTTTGGAGGGAGAGTCCCCCTCCCTACAGGAAGCCACAACCATGTGTCACAGCAGGGAAAATGGCCGCAGATCCTGCTTGTCACCCGATGCGGCGTTCGCGAACGGAAGCAAAATTTTGCGAACAGTGCTGTTTGTGACCTGAATTGGTCGTGAACAGAAGCGTTCGTGACCCGAGGTACCACTGTATAGCCAAATCCCTTTTCCTTTAATAACAAGGACATCCGTGGGAAGAGGTTAAAAAAAAGTCAAAATGGTGGCTGCAACCACATGATCAAAGCCTCCCAACTTTTTTTGTACAACACACATAAAAATGGGCAGAGTTTTGATCACACAGTACTGGCTTTCATCTTGACTGTTTTGACATACCACCCCCACTCCCACAAACACCCCTGATTATGAAGAAATTTGCATTCCATTTGTCCTATAATTTGAAAACATCTAAAGAAGCAAATTATTAATGTGTTCAGAATAGAGTACCAGATTATATACTTTTCTAACTGAATCAGGTATATTTCTCTTAGGGACAAGCCCAGATGAATCAAGAAATACATAAATATTTTTAACTTATTTTGTCTATTTGTTAGCAAAATAGTAACTATTCTCTCATCCTGTTTTAATTATAAACCTTTATGGTAAAATCTGTATTTATTTGATTTAGGGATAATCAGAAACCTGATTTGTTTTAGTGAGTCAGGAATTTGTGAGCCTGAAAATATTTTATTAACTGGTAACATAGATTTGCTGTTATTGATTCTGAATAATATTCCAGCCAGTCATATCTAGGAATTTGCATTTTTTCATAACTTGTGATGGAATGGAATTATGAAGGCCACACTCAGGGAGGAAAACATGTTCTTTCATCTCCTGAGGAGCGAGGGAGAGATAAGAGGATGAGGCTGGCACCTCCCTGAGGAATTCACAGTGTTGTGACTGGCATTACTTGGGAGCTGGGGTTTCAGTCTGGGAAGATTCTTGCTAGAGGTTGTAGCTAATAAACATTGCTGGACTGAATTTACATGGTCTCCTGGAGTTCCTTGGGCTAGGCCTGACATAACTGTTAGGACATTGTATATTTCATATTTTGTTATTATTTGATTAAGGTAAAATATTGATACTCTTTCTAACCATAGGGCTTGGATCATATATTACACTAAACAATGATTGATGGGTTTGTACAGCATGCTAAGTCATAAATCATAATTTCTTAAATATAGTGGCTCAGTTCACATAAATGATCTGTAAGAATCTAATCCAAATCCTGATTCTCACTGTTCAAACTTATACTGTGATGCCAGTTTTAGATTAAATGTACTCACAATCGTGTACCTTTTTCTGGATTCCTCAGATATCTTTAACCATGACCTCTTTTGAACTGGAAGACATTGATGGCTGTAGATATGATAGACTTGTCCTTTATGATGGCAGCCAAAGCAGTTCTCCACTTATTGGCACTTTCTGTGGAAAAATGGAAGTTCCCCGCTACACTTCAACTGGGAACTTTCTTCGTATAGAGTTTTACACCGACTTTGCTTTTCAGTTTTCTGGATTCAAACTGGACTACTCAATTGATTAAGCAGAGCTTCTAGAGTAACTGAACTTTAGTTTGGGGTGTGTGTTGTGAAAAATTATCAAACAGTGAATATAATATAGTTGGCTTAATAAATAATCGAATCACTTATGTAATCAGAAGTTTTATTCTGTTCTGTGCTTGCAACACATTAGAGATTTAATTACTGGGATAGATAACATCAATTCAAAAGAATTTCAAGAGTTTATTTATGCAAACTTATTAAAAGCAAGACCACACATCTTATTATACCTAATCTGTAAAATTGATTAACACAAGGCATGGTGATAGCTACTAACTTGAATAGCTTTAAAAAGAAATTAGATAAACTCATGGAGGACAAATCTCTCAAGGGCTATTTGTCTTGAGACTCAGTATTGCCACTGGGTTGAAGACTGCATGTCTCCAAAACCATTTTCAAGGGAAAAATGGCATCAGAAGAAAATGTCTTTGTCTCATTCTTGTGAGCATCCTGGAGCCATCTGGTTGGTCGCTGGGAAAAACAAAATACTGCTGACTAAAATGGACCAGGAATGAGGTTGTCAAGAGAGAACCAGCATTTTCCATGCTTGAGAGAACTTTATGTCAACATAAACCTGTTACCTCCCATGGCCTTGAAAACAATGGCCAAATGTCTGTTGACTTGGAAAGACAGGAGGAAAAAACCCTGGCAATTAAACCCTGGAAGACAGAGACTTTGGTTGCTATGTATTGCAGTAGGCTGATCTTCTGTGTGTACATGATTCCATTCTTGTCCATAATGTAGAAACTAATCTAGCCCAGTTGTATCTGCAAGCCTTCTGCTAAGAAGCAAGTTCCTGATCACAAGTTTAAGTGTCATGAAAATCAAGACTGAAGCCATACAGTATACTTATGTTGTATCATCATCATCATCATCATCATCATCATCTCCAGTGGTCAGAGAGAAAGGCACTGAAGTGGCATGGTGCTCATTTAGAACTGGGATGGGCAAGGGAGATAAAGACCATCAATGTATTATTAAGTTTCATTGTGGCTTAGACAATTATTGCATTTTTCAAATACATTTCAAACAACTAAAATTCAATGAGCTTGAGCTTATAGGGAGAAAGTTTGATGGTAGATTTCTTAAACTCTTCAGTCCCTTATTGTGGTTCTTTTTAATTATAGTGATACTGTTTCTAGCCCTTAGATTAAATTCTTCAGATTAAAAAAAAATGCAAATGCCCTCTTGCAAATTCTTTTGGGCAGATTTTTCCATTGTTTGGACTACAAGGATGATGATGATGATGATGATGATGATGATGATGATGATGATGATGATGTGACATCAAGTCATTTTCGACTCCTAGCAACCACATAGATAGATTTTCTCCATGATGATCGATCTATAACCTGTTCTTTCAAGTCTCCCAAGGGTGCACTCATTGCCACTGTAACTGAATCTATCCACCTTGCTGCTCTCCATCTTCTTCTTCTTCTCTTTCCTTTCGCCTTTCCCAGCATTAGAGCCTTTTCCAGAGTACTGGTTCATCCCATAATGTGTCCAAAGTAGGATAATTTGAGCCTGGTCATTTGTGCCTTGAGTGAGAACTCTGGTTGATTTGTTTGATGATTCATCTGCTTGTTTTCTTGGCTGTCTTCTCCAACACCAAAGTTCAAGGCATCACTACTCTTCCTATCCTGCTTTTTCAAAGTCCAACTTTTGCTTCCATAGAGTGTCACAGGGAATATCATGGCTTGCACAGTTCTGATCTTTGTAGATATAGACACACCATGGCATTTGAATATCTTTTCCAAGGCCTTCATGGCTGCTCTACCAACTGCTAGTCTATGGCATATTTCTTTAGGTTGATCCTAAAGGGCAGAAGCTATCCACCACTACAAGATTAGAAGAATGGAAAGGACTGCAAAAAAAGAGTTACACCTCACTTTTCTTCTTACCATCTCTAACCCTGTTTCTTTTCATGTCTCTCTCCTCTACCCTTCAGTGCCTGACAGGTTATCCTCAAAGCAGCCCTCAACAGACAACCCCCCCCCCCCCATCCCACTCTCTTGCTCTATCCTTTTGCACTGTGAAAGAGATTTGCCCCTGGATGGAAAAATAAAAAAGGGGGAAACTGCAAAATCAATCAGGAGAAAAAAAAGAAAGAGTAAAAGCATATTTTGTTACATATAAGAAATCATTCAACCAAAGTTTAAAACAGATAATTAAACTTTGGCCACATGGAATAGTTTTAAGTCTCTCATTTGCATTGATAGAGAACCAGTTCATAAATTGAACAAATAATCAGAGGTATAAGGTTGTAAATCTGGGGTTGCACTTTCTTTCCAATTCTGAAGAGTAATCCTTTTTAATTCCCCCCACCCCCATGTTCAATAAATCCATAATCCATCATGTATTAACAAGTTCCAAGTCTGGGGTATGTACTTTTTTAAAAAAAATCATTCATTTTGTTAAACTCTGTTATCTTTAAAAACACCATCTTAAGAAACTGACTAAAATTAAATCAACATTTAATTTTAAGCCAGATGTTTAGACTGGATTTGCCATTTTTATCCACCTATCGAGTCCTTCCAAAGGACCTGGGATAGGCAGATGTTGTTGTTTGATGGTGTTAAAGGTATCATCGCAGGATTTGAGCTGTTCCAGATAAAGCTGCCTTTTGCAATTGACTAATGGTGATTTTGTCAATGCTGATCGTCTTCAAGTGGTGCTCCAGATGTTTTGGGATTGCACCTAAGGTACCTATATCTATTGGTACTATCTTTGCTTTCTTTTGCCATAGTCGTTTTACTTCTCTTTGCAAGTCTTTATATTTTGTGATTTTCTCCAGTTCTTTCTCTTCTATTCTGCTGTCTTGCAATGTCTAGGTTTTGCAGTGTCCACTATCCAAACTTTTTTGTCTTTCTTATCAACAATTGTTAAGTCTGGGGTGTTGTGTGGCAGGTGCTTGTCTGTTTGAATTCTAAAGTCCCAAAGCACTTTAGCTTCTTCATTTTCTATTACTTTATCTGTTTTGTGGTTTTATTATTATTATTATGGTTGGTTTATTATTATAATATTATTATTATGTTTTGTGGTTTTATTATTATTATGGTTGGTTGCACAATCAGCGAGATGTTTAGACTGGATTTGGCATTTTTATCCACCTATCGAGTCCTTCCCAAGGACCTGGGATAGGCAGATGTTTGATGGTGTTAAAGGTATGATCGCAGGATATAAGCTGTTCCAAGTAAAGCTGCCTTTTGCAATTGACTGATGGTGATTTTGTCAGTGCTGATGGTATTATTAGTATTATTATTATTATTAAACTAATATATATATATGATAGATAGATAGATAGATAGATAGATAGATAGAATAAAAGGATAGGGAAATGCACACAAAAATACATGCACATCTGATGTGGAAACAAAACAGTTTTCCCATTCACTGCACGTATTTCCTGCCCGAATCTACAGAATGCTAGGAGTCATGCAACAAGGTTGTGTGTGTGAGAGAGAGAGAAAGAGAGATGGACAAAGATTAAAGTATGGCCCCATAACCTCATTATATACGCATCATTTCTTTGGGAAGGAAAGTCTACATAAAACTAAAGATTACAGAAATGCAATTTTTTGAAATATCATGTGATGTTAGATCTCATCAATTATTGGTGGCATGATTTCAGCTTGGAAAATTAATAGGGGAATGGAGGAATGGCTGATTTACAAAACAGCTGCAAATAATATCTGAATCTTCTGAATAGAAATAGAAATAGCCTTTTAATCATTTGCCAGATATTTTTATTCTCTAGCTTTATCTTTACAATGGTTTAATATGGTGCTTCTTGAGCAAGGTTTAATTATTGGCATTCTAATTAATGTAATAGCTATCCAATTAAATAATAACTGGGTCAGGAATATATTTAATGCCAGCTAAGACAGGAAATTTTATGCATTGCTCAAGCAATATTCATAATCAGCGGGGTTTGTTTATTTATTTATTTATTATCAAATTTATATAGGCACCCATCTCACAAAAATTGACTCATTAATCCCATTAACTGCAATATAAAATAAAAGAGGAGTCATCTTTTTTAGTTTTTTAATTTATTTACATTTACAATGTTCAACAGAACAAGAGGGAAAAAACTCTAAAAACCAAAACCACACAAAAGCAAGAACATACTTACACACTTTGGGATTACACATAAATACATCTGTAATCCTAAAGATAAACAGTGCTAAATATTCATGTTCAATATTTTTATCCAAATGGACATTTGCATAGACTGAAGTAATTTAATTACAAGCCCTCCAATACAATTTAGAAATACGTTGATCAACAGCATACCATTTAAGGGGGTTTACAGTAGTATTGCTTGTGAATCACGTAGAGTAAAATGATTACAGCAATTTGCATTACAAGGGTCAACTCTTGAAGACAACCTGGAAGCTACAGCTGGCACAGAATGTAGCTGCTCGATTGGTAACTAACAGGTTTCTCAAAGTAACACCTATCTTGAAAGAGTTGCATTGTGGAGTCTTTGGTGCTCTCTGAGCTTGGTTGTTTGTTACATTTTATTACCTGATTAGGTAACATCATCAGCGCTAATGGTGTTACCTAGTTGGGTAATGAAACATCTGCAAGCAAACAACCGAGCTCAGAGAGCACCAAGGACTCCATAGTTCAACCCTGAGCTACGTACATTCTCTTCTATTGGAGTTGCATTGGTTGTTGGAAGGCTTTCTGGCCCAATTCCAGGTACTGGTTGTTATCTATAAAGTCATTAGGGGTTTAATCCTCACCTGACTTTAAGCTATCTGCTTCTTGGGGCATCTGCCTGCTCAGTAAGTGCTAGCTGGGAGGGAGCGTGGTGGGTGCCCGAATTTGGGAGCTTGGGGAAACATATAGGGCAAAGGGGTGGCTTGCTCGGTGGCAACTCCTCACTGTGAAAAAGCTTGCTCCCCTACTGACATTCAGGAAAGCTGTAAAAATGTATAGTAGGTTTTATTATAGTTTTTAATCGATCATTTGTTATGTTTTTACAGTGTAAGCCACCTAAAATCTATACCCATAGTATGTATGTATGTATATATTCCTTAATGACTTGCCTTAATAGATTTCAGAGGCATTTTATGCCATAGGGAGTTCCAGGATCCCAAGTTATTCTCTAATAGTTCTTAGGGGCTTTCAAGAGACCCTACTTTATTTGATATAAATGTTGTGTGTAATACTGAAGAGGTTTCTTTGATTTTAAATGACACAATTTGTCAGACATTGTCAACATTCTTGATGGATAAGCTCACTTCAGCTCAAGAAGAGACCATTGTACCAATAAAGAGCAACCAAAAGCTTATACTATGATAAATTTATTAGTTTTCAAAGTGCCATGAGACTCTGCTATTTCAGACACTCAGCTAAGCATTTGGTTACTATTAAATAAATGCTAAGTGCTTTGTAACTATTTATCACCTCTTGGTGGCAGTAGAAGACAAATGATGCCTAAAAGCAAATTTTCCTAGCAGCAGCAGTTGTTGTACCTGAGGTTTTCCTGTTTCTGCACATATTTGCAATTCAGTTTTATACAGGTTTTCTGTCCAAATATATAGCGGGGGGGGGGGGGGATCACTAAAAGCCTCAGAAATTGCTTGCCTTTCAGCTTGAACCCAGACAGAAATTGTGAAAATGTAAAAAATAGGATTATTTCTACAAACTTTCATATCCTGAAGGTAGCAGTACATAGGTAGTTGTGTGCAGTCAGGAAGCACCAAATCCTCAACATTTGGTTTTCAGAGCTGACATCTTCTTAAATTCATCTGCTTTTAACTTTCTGTAGACATGGTGCATGTAATTTCCCCATGTTTTGATAACAGGAAGAGTAGCATAAGGGTTTCAGTTGCAAACTGCACCTTAATTAGTGTGCAAAGTCGGTAGTGAATAATAAAAGAGGTGGGGTGAGACAGATGTCTCCATGAATTGCCCCAAGGGAAGAGGGGCAGCTCGGGTTGAAGAGAGGAGAGAGGAGAAAGGATTAACATAGTAACGGGCGGAGGGAGATAAAGTAGAAAGCAGAGGCCCATCTGGATTTCTAGTAATACATTGATTGATCCCATGGCAATGGAGAAGGAGTGTAAGTTATTGTTTGGAAAACTCTGCAGTTGAACAGAGACATTGCTCCACAGATAACTAGATGTGAGGCCTTATTTGTGTGACTGAGCTCAGGGTATCACTTGGAAGTGTTGCCACTGTGCTGGTTAACATACTGCAAAGCTTCATCCCTGCCTGAGTTGCCAGCCTCACTACATGATTAGTATTGGAGTCCCTTGGATTGATGGGTTTGGGAGACATAATTTCTTTTCTCATTTCCAGAATTTTGTGCAGGTGATCATTGGCCTGAGCAGTATAGAGAGCTACATGTCCAAGTGCGATGTGATCCGAGGGTGGAGGATATTTCTCTCAGGCCCTTGTCATCATATCATTCTCTAGTTTCCATGGAATTGCCCAGCACTATGGACCTCCATAGGGAGGACAGACCCATTTGATTGGTTTGCCCCAGGTACCTAATAGATTTTCTGGGTTTCCACAGGTTCCTTGAAGATTTTCCCAAAGATTTGGCAGGAGGAAGGAGTATTAGTATGTTCACCCCCTTGAGTTATTTATAAAAATAATAAAGGTGGGATAAAAAGTCTAAAAAAGGGGGGGGGGGTGCTGCCACACTCTGTAGGATTGTCCTCTCACTGCCAGCCTACCCAAAGGAAATTCTTGATTTACTTCAGTATTCTGGGAGATGAAATGACAGAGGAGACATCTGGAGTGACACTGGTGAAAAATGAAGAGCAAATACAAAGGAAAATAGGTACGCAGCCCATACCATAGCAGTAAGAATGGTAAAGAGGTTCTAACTTTATCATATCTACAAATAATCATCCAGCAGTATTGGGTAAAGTCACCTGGATCATACTAGAGAAACCAAACTTCAGGATCTGGAGGTTAAAATTGCTCAACAATTTTAACCTCCACTCAGAGTTGGACACTGGCTTGCCAAACACAGCAGAGATGGCAGAAGTAGCTTCTTGCAAGATTATCTGGAATTATTTTGAGCTCGTAGATCTTCAGGAAGTGAACACAATTCTCTCTGTTGTTAGTTCTGACAACTCTGTATTAGCCCCCGTCCCACCTGGCTAGTGAAAGTTACTAGGGAGGTGGCAGGAGGCTGACTGGAGCAGTGATTAATGTGAAAGGATGGTGCTCACAAGCTGTGAAGGATGTGGTCATATGCTCCTTCAAGAAGCCATCATTTGACCTGGTAGTTCTGGAGAACTATCCCCAACCTTTCCTGCAGTTGCAGTCCTGAATGGAGTAGATTACCTGAACTCTTTTCAACTGGGATTCAGGCCTAAGTATGTGATAGAAAATGTGCTGGTTACTCTTGTGGATGGCCTTTGGTAGGTACAGGACAGAGGGAGTACCAGTCTCCTGGTCCTGCTGGATACCTTGATTGCCATCAAAACCATTGATCATGGAGTCTTTCAGGGTCAGTTGGAAAGCTTAGGAGTAGAGGACACTATATTGCAGTGGTTCTCTTTGCTTAATAGCCAGTTTCAGTCAGTGGTGGTGGGTAGAGGTTGAGTCCTTGGGCATTCTGTCATGCCTCAGGCATTTCCCCCTAGTGGTTTAACATATTCATGAATCTACTGGAAGAGTGGATTCTGTCAGAACAGGGTGAGATATCATCAACATGTTGATGAAACCCAATTATATATCACCACTTCATACTATGCAGGAATTTTGGTTTAAGTCCTGTCTCAGTGCCTGAAGGCTGCTTGAATGTGGAACAAGTGGATGGGGATGGGTCTTATACTCAATTCCAGAAAGATGGAATGGCTGTGAATTAAGAAGCTGACTGGGGAGATCATCTTTAACTCTGGATGAGGTTATGCTTCCCTGGACAGCTCACAGTCTGGACATCTTCTTGGACTTACATCTCTTGCTAGAATAGTAGGTGGAAGTTGTAGCCAAGAAGACTTGTATAAATACATCTTGTGCACCAGTTGGAGTAATTTATGGAATATGAGGCTTTGCTAATAGTTACTCATGCCTTTATCATCTTATATATGGATTGTTGCTGCTCTTTCTATGTGGAACTGCTTTTGAAATCCGATTGAAAGATGCAGCTTCAGGTTTGCCTTCATGGCACATCGTTTATGGGAATTGCATGGCAGATAGTTAGGGTGCAGTTCAAAGTGCTGATTGTCACCCTACATAGCTTAGGACTTGGATGTGTCTTAGAACCTGAATGTGGCCTGCTCTGGGTATAATCTGCTCATTCAGTGAGATCAGGGAGTGAAGGCTGGTTAAGGATCCTACCACCAAACAAATGCCATCTTCATGTACATGCTGTCAACCCTCGTAAGTGTTGGCTTCCTCCTTCTAGAATAACCACTTATCAGGTATACAGACTACCTTCTCAGCTAAGTTTCCAAAAGCCTTGAAGACCTGACTCTTCTGCAGAGCTTTTGGGGACAGGCTGGAGGGTGCACTACTCCCAAGTTGTAGGTCCATTAACGTGATGTTATGGGATCTGTTTTTTGTCTTCTATTTCCAGTTTTGACTGTTTTTTTTTTAAACCCTATTGCAGTATACCTCAGAGTCTTCAGGCTAGAAAGGCCATTAAATCTGAGTAAATATAATAAAATAAATATTGAGTCAAGACACTCAATCTCCTGTTTTAATCCCTATGATTAAAATGGGGCCTTTAACAGGAATATTTGGACAGTAGACTGAACTGCCCTGCAGATGACTCGGTCACAGTCTTCCCATTATTTAAATTACAATTCCAGGAAGTCAGCCATGTTAGTCTTGCAGCCAAATCAAATTACAGTTGTCATCTTAAACTTTAAAACATTTATTATTATCATATAAGGTTTTATGAATTACAGTTCATTTTATTAGCAACATGGAATATAATCCTGGGAAAAGAATATAATATATGTACACAGATGTCTCCCATCTCTCTCTTACCATTTCCTCCCCGCTTTCATTCCCAACAACAGCTACATGTCCAAGAAAGTTTATGCAGTAATAAATGTGCTAGCACTGAAGGTGCTACAAGAATTTAAACTTGATTTAAATAGTAATTATTTCTAAATTTCTATCTGCATAAAGTAAACTGCAGAACTAATCTTCTTATCATTATCATCTTTTGGCCTCTGTTCTGATGATTTAAGAGGCCACCCTAAAATAGGGTGAGGCAAAAGCTGCAAGGAGAAGAAAGTCACTGCAAAGGGAAGTTCCACTAAGAGCATCTTGTCTAAAGCTTCTTCCTCTGCCCCACTAAATTGGGGCCTTCACTGATTGAGATGCCTGTATTATTATAGTCAGAAGATCTTCAGATATTTCCCTTGTGACAGAATGCTCAGTGGCCACATGTATATTTAGAACTTTCCAGAATTGCTATTTTCAATGCCAGCGCTTAGATGGTGGAATTTATAGGTGTTATTTTAGTTCACCATCATCTTTAGAACTTATGTTTATGGAAGAAACCTTCATGGTGGTTTTGATTTAGGGTTGTCATTCCAAAAGATCAATTGTGTTTATCCCATCTATTTTTAATGCCTGTACCACCTTGAGTTATATACTGTATATGTGTGAGCCATTTTGCTCAGACTTGTGACTGAAACTGAAATTAAGTCTATTTCAGGGCAAAGCAACTCTACCATTTTTAGAGCCATAACAATAACTTCTTAATATTCTCAGAGCAGCAGCAGTTTTTAAACTAGCAATTTAATCATACTACCTTGAATATCATTTCTAAATATATTCTCTTTTCACTGATTTTTCAAAATGCCCATTTAACAGGAAATGATGAATTGGAATATATTTTACTTAATTCAAATACAAAACTCGAGGCATTAATTGTTGCTGAATGTAAAGTTGTACAGATGCTAAGATTTGTGAAGGTCTTCAGGGAGAAATGCGAGGCTGGGAAAGAGACCAGAGGCTGCAGCTGAGAAGGATTGGAAACCATTTGGCAAATGCTGAAGAATAACTGCAGGAGTGACACACATATTTATAGGGAGGGTATAACCTTGACATCAGCTGATTTGAATCCCTTGTCATGTCTCACAGTGTGTCTGGTTCAGCCTTCCCCCAACCATATGTCCTCCAAATGTCTCAGATTGCAATTCCCACCCAGCCCAGAGCTATGCTGGTTGGGGATGATGGGAGATGTAGTCTGACACATAGAGGGGACCTGGTGGGGGAAGTATGGTCTAGTAGTGTGCCGAGATTAACAGTTCAAAGAACACTTTTGCACAATCCCACTTGAGAATCATTGAGTTGCAGCAACTCCGTGTGCTTAAATAGAACAACTTTGAATGGTTTCCCGACCCAGCTACATCATCCATACAGATACTTTTCCTGCCAGTTTTTCTGTGCTGCTACCATTGGGTTCACAGATTGACTTATTCACAATTTATTGACTAAACTAACGTTGGCTGGGTTCACAGCAAGAAGCAAACCAACCAAACCACATTTGGATTTAATGCAATGTGTGAGTTGCCTTCAATTCAAATCCTGCCTTTGGAGCCAAATAGCTTCAGATACCTAAGCTTTTGTACTGAAATCTCTCTCTTTGCAGTACAGGCTGCAATTCAGCCTTTCATAAACAATGAAGTGATAGGAGGGATGCGATACCTGTCATGGTTTCAAGTATTAAGTACATGAATAGCAGGCAGGTGGCAGTAATGGGTAATTGTAGGCAGAAAACAATGAAGTGTGATGAATGCAGACTTCTTCCCACTGACCTTGGGATGCTAAGAAGAGGCTCTCCTTTTTCTTGTTTTTCTTATTTAGCAGAAAGCATTTTGACATTAAGATTCTGCGCTGTTTCCATGATTCACAGTTCTGCCAGCCTCTATAGACAATTTACTATCCTTACAGAGTGAGGAAGATAATGTTTCCCAAGAGACACTAAGATGCTTCCTTGTTGTGACTCATGCACCCAAAAAGCCTCACTGGGCACCTTCGTCCTGAATTCTGGGTATCCTGTGTGTAGAATGTAAACATTTAAAACAAAATGCAAATAATGGCAAATAGGGGTGGAAGATGGGATTGAAAAGAAAAGCTCTCCAATTATTTTAAGCATGCTGTGTGGAAAAGGGTACTGCTGATAGATTGATAACGTTCTGGGGTATACTGATGGAAATAGGGGATGAAGGGTTTCCTAGAAAAGAAGAGAAACTCTGTCTCACTTCTAGTAGACTATTACGTGCTCCCTTTCCCTTTTCCTTTTGTGTGTGTGTGTGCCTTCAAGTCGGTGTTGACTCTTGACAACTAAATAGACATGTTTTCTTGGCAACATTTTCAGAAGTGGTTTGCCGTTGCCTTCTTCCTAAGGCTGAAAAGGAAGGACTGGCCCAACATCACCCAGCTGGCTTATGTCTTACACAGAACTAGCACTCATGTTTCCCCACTCCTAGTCCAGAACCTTAAACACAGATTAAACTGGCTCTCTTATTACCATTAGGTTATTGCAATTTATCAAAGCTGCCATTTTGTAGGTTTCAGAAACTAAAACCGATACAATATTCAGCAATGAAAATGCTTTCAGCCAACCACTTTTCCACTCAAATGACACCAATTCTGTTCCAGCAGCATTGATTCCAGTTTCTATCCAGTGCCAACTCAATCCTCAAATAGCTTGGGACTGGTATATCTGAAGAGCACCTCCTCCTGCATAAGTCACCTAAGACCTTCCTGAATGTCTCTCTACAAAGAAGATGCAGTTGGCAGTATTGTGAGATAAGGTTTTCTAAATGGCAGCACTCTAGTAGCAAACTCTCAGGAATGGTTCAGCTGGTCCTTTATTACATTCCTTGGGGGATGGCAATTAGAATTTTTTTTCCACCAAACTTTGATGATGACTTTGTCAGTATTTTTATCTTTTTTTTATATTGCTCTATAGCAGTGCTTCTCAACCTTGGCAACTTGAAGATGTGTGGACTTCAACTCCCAGAATTCCCCAGCCAGCCAATGCAATTCTATAGTATTGAATTGTGTTTTCTTGTTGCTGTTGTTGTAAACTCATTTGGCAGATCTTTTGGGAGACAAAAGGTAGCAAATAAATGTTTCTACAAGTATAGCAAGGAATATATTTGGTTCCACACCAGTCAGCAAAATGTTTTGAATAGGCAGAACTGCTTGATCTGAAGTAACTCTGGCAATGATTGACTCTGTTATCCTCCAAAGACACAAAACCAGAACTTCTCTGCTGGTATAGCAAGCTGCTTCAACAATAATTACTTCCTTCTCCCCTTAGCTGTCAACCTGTAGATTTATTCCTCTATTTCCAATTGCATTTTTATAGCCACTGCCTCAAATCTTTATTCTATCACCCTGTTCTTGAATGTACCACTCCATGCTTGTACTCCTAATATCTGACTTCAGCCTTAGACAGATGACTGACAATTATCATAGATGAATATTTCATGAAAATGCAGTGCTGACAGCAATGCAAATGCCAATGGCCTATTTGGGAAGGTCCTCAAATACACTAGAGGATATTTGGATATTTGGTCTATAAGATGCAAAGAAGCAGGAATTTCTTTAACACTTTAACCATTGTATTTCCCAGAAGCAAGACATGCAGTGGTAAACCTGTGTTAGTTCTTCCCTCTTTGGCCTTTTCCTTCTTGATCTGGGTCCAGAACAGATCAGAAGGTTCTGAACCTTCCCTAGTTTCCCCATATTGTTTTGCACCCATAGGGCCCTTCAGTTCCTTATGTTCTTCTGGTTTTGTCATACCTTCTAGGTAGGCCAGGTCAGGGAGCACCACATGAACTATTAGAACTCTACTTCATGGTTATAGGGTATAATGATAGAATCTTGAAAGGGGTCTGATAGGGTCTCTCCCACCCCCACCCCCATACCAAAAATAATCAAGGGGAGAAACTTTAATTCCTTTCTTAATCCCTCTTCTTGTTCAGGGCTAAGCTGATTTTTATGAAACCTCTCTTGCATTTCTTCTTAAGGTTTTCTCTGTACTCCTGTAGAGGAAAAAGAGAATGGCCTTGAAGGACAGGAGGAAGAGCCACTACCAAGGCAACAGTTAGATAAGAGGAGCCTGAGACCAGGCCAAGAAAGTAACTAGAGAAAAGGACTCAGACAAGCCCCTCCCTAGTTCCCATGAAGTTAAAGGGAGGGAGGACGGAAGCTTATTCAGACTTCCAAGATTCTGTTATTATAGCTGTTACAATAAAAATGGTACTGACCTACATGGCATGGGTTTTTTATTCTGGTCTATCTTGTAGGGCTGACAACTCCTCAACAGGTTTTCTGCAACGCTCCATCTTCTCTTTCTTCTCCTATTTCTTGGTGGATTCCTCCTTGGGTTACTTATCCAATCTCACTGGCACTTTTGCTTGAGCCTTCTTCCTCTGAGCCTCTTCAGGCCTAAGAGCCTTCTAGTACCTGGCACTTAGATGATGGAATCAGTTTCCTAATGCTCTTTGGACAA
This sequence comes from Liasis olivaceus, assembly GCA_030867105.1. Taxonomy (NCBI): domain Eukaryota; kingdom Metazoa; phylum Chordata; class Lepidosauria; order Squamata; family Pythonidae; genus Liasis; species Liasis olivaceus. The sequence continues at coordinate 71,952,508 of CM061349.1, forward strand.
CTTATTTCTTTCTTTCTTTATTGATGTGATTTATATAGCTGTCCATCTCACACAAGTGGTTCTGGGCAGCTTACAAGATTAAAACAAACAAAACCACCCAACCTAATGCCCTGCTGCCCAAGGATAAACTTAATCCCACTCACCATCGATAGTAGCAGAGCTTATCTACCCAGTGACTCATGTGCCTGGGGAAACAGCCAGGTCTTCCGAGCCTTGCAAAAGACTAACAGGGTTGGGGCCATCTGAATTTCTGGGTGGGTGGTGTTTAACATATTTAAGAAGGGTTTAAAAACATATATATTTCAGCTGAGCGTGTTTCAGAAGAAGCTGAACACAGTCTGAGCAATGTTGTAAATCTGATCTTTAACTAAGCAGATAACAGGTACATTTTAAAAGCTAAATTGAATTATTTTACTGGCAATTTTGGACAGCATGCTGTTGCATGTGTCTTAAATGGTTTTGCTATTTTAGTGACTGTAAATTAGGTTTTTATTAATGTTGTCGTACTTTTGTAATGTTATCATGTGAAGATTTGTAAGTACTAGTTGTCTTTTGCATTCCATTATTATAACTGATTTTGAACTGTTGTTCATTATGCATCTTATTGAATGGTGCATTATAAATATGATGATGATGTCATGATGATGATGAATGCCCACTGCAGAATGCAAGTGGGGTTTCACATAAAACCAATACTTCCCCAATCAATCAATCAATCAATCAATCAATCAACCAACCAACCAATCCCTTCACATATTAAAACTGTTATCAGGGGGGCAAATCTGACAAGCTCATTTTCTAGCTGTATGAATTATACATGTGCATTAGAGGGAGCATGACACCACAAATGCTCTACCTTCAGTCTGAAATGGTAAATCCAAGCAAAAGACCAGCCTTCTCTTCTGTTTGTGAGAAACAGGACAAGATGCACATGATAAAATTATTTGTAGAGACATAGTAAAGGTACAGGTAGCCTGTTCTTCTTCATTTCTAGACATGGTAACTATTTTTTAAGAGGACACTATTGATACCCATTGACTGGGTAAATAGGAAGAAGTAAGAGGAATTCAGCAGGGGAGTTTAAGGATAGGATCCTATCAAATTGTGTCTCTAAATGGATATTGACTAATCTAAGGAAGGAAGACAAGAAATAAAAACCTGTCTAGTAATGCCTTAACGTACAGAAATGAAGACAATTAATCTGGTCTGGCAAGTTTGCATTCCTACTTGAAAACAAATGAAATATATTTGAAATACATTTGCAGCATACTCTCTCATAACAGTGCCTGAAGAAAAAAATGAGGATTGGAGCAGGAGGGGGCACACTCAAACTCATAAGGGAAGATGAATGTTTATCAGAACAAGCAAAGGAGGAGTTATAACAGAAGCTGACAGAAGAAGCAGTTCTCCATAAAGAAGAGAATCAAACAAAGGACCAAGCCCAGTAAATAAAAGTGACAATGAGAAACAAACTCAGGGACAGCTGGAGAGGCCTTGGAGGAAGAGGTTCTAAGCCTTTGGGGAGGGGATGGCCCTGTGGAGAAGGAAACAGAGGCCAGATATCTGAAGGTTAGAGGGAGTGTAGCTGAGGCTTGCAAGAAGACAAAGAGAACTGAAATGGTAGTTGATGATTCACTGCTATAACAAAGAAATATATGTGACTTTAGATGTGTTCTCAACAGGATATATTTGGTTTCTGGGATGGTGGTCTGAATTATCTGGATGATAGACTTATGACATGAAATGGGTTTAAACTGGGACAGTTTAAAAAGTGTTGAGCTGATGCATGAGGGCTTGACAAAGAGGGCTTTGAACAAAATCCTTTCAAGCAGGGGCATCTGCAGGAGGAGATTAAAAAAGTCAAGATGGCAGGTACAAACTTGCCCCTTTTTTGTATGTGTGTGATAAATGTTCAAAAGGGGTGGAGCTTTGATTATGCAGTTGCACTGACCACCTTGACTTTTTTGGCCCCCCTCCCATGCCTCTGCTTTGAAGGTTGGACACTTGAGTGTTGCAGGGGGAGGGGCGGGGGGGCAAATGATGAAATACACATCATGGCATCATCAGGCAAATGCCATGACTGATACACTTGTGTCCATTGTTGGGACACAAGTATGTAACAGCAGCATATGATGTCATTGCTCACATAGTATCCTTTTGGAATCATTGCGGTTTGCTGCAGATGTTGTTAGAGAAGAAACTCTTGGAATAAGTAGCTCAGATTAAAACTTGCATGTTCTAGAAGTAAATGGGTGTGCTTGTTCTTGGGCCCAGTAAATCACTCAATGGGAAGTCAGAAAGATCATTGGTAACACTAATAGTCTTTGTTTTATATACACTAATGCTCTGAATATGAAAAATAAGCAAGGTATATTCTCAGTATAGGATGACAGAAATGATTTCATAGGCATAATAGAGATCTTGTAGAATGACACACATGTCTGAAATATAGCAATTGAAGGATACAATTTGTTCAAAAGTAATAGAAGCCATAGGAAAGGAGGAGTATATAGATGCTTAGAAATGGAAGTGAATAGATTCACAAAAATTGTAGGAAGCATGCAATTTAAACTAAGTGGAAGAATACAATAAAGGAGGTTCCCAAGATGGCTGGTACATGCAGAGTACTCTGAGGTCCCTTAAGATTGGGTTGCACCAAGGCTTGACTAATTGCTAGAGCATTTAGGTTCTAAGGGACTCTGAACTGAGAGATCACAGCCATTAATATTGATGGGCAAATCTCTGCTAGGCGGAATAGATGAAAGGGTTTGAATGACATGCAGGCAAAGAGTCAGTGAAGGCAAACCAACATAGGATATGGAAGGAAAAAAAGAGCTAATAGGAGGGAAAAGATGTCCATTTAAACAGAATGTCCATTAAATCCAAATAATGTTTTATTTATTTTATTTAATTATTTATTAAATTTATCCCCACCCATCTCCCCCTAATGGGGGACTCTGGGCGGCTTACAACTCATTAAAACAATAAATAAGAATTCAATTACAGAAAACCTACATAAAACAATTACTAAAAAAGCAAGTCCAGGAGGGTGATGGTTTGGAGCAGCAAATGCCAGGGCTCTAAGGGGCTAGCCAACCCCACACCTGATGTCTTCCCTCCCCACCCCAGGCCAGATGGCAGAGCCAGGTCTTCAAGTCCCTCTGGAAGGCCAGGAGGGAGGGGGCCGATGCATCTGAGGAATGCTTTTGTGCAGTTTTGGTTTTATTTTTAAGTATCTGTACTCAGCTGAACCACTAGGAGTCAACAGGAGACAGCAATGTACAATATACACATCCTAAATAAACAAACTTCTATTTTGACTCAGTCTTTTCCAGCAAGAGGATATGTACAAATCTCTGTGGCCAAAATGAATAGCATCCAAGGGTACTAAAGGAGTTTGCTGATGGTATGAGAAAAACTTCATATATTATCTTTGAGAAATCCTGGAGAATTGGCGATATGCCAAATGATGTTTGCCACCTTTTTAAGGCCTCCTTAACCCATTATTTCTCGAGTTCACGTGGCTATTGAGTAACCCCAGGAAAAGGAACAGCTCCTTTATGGAAAAACCAGAAGGTACGGGGAGGTTATCCATGCTGGATCCAAAGCACCCTTGTCCAGATCTGAATACTGCACACCTCTAGAAAGACTGCTTATCCAATCTGCAGATAACATAAATATGGCTGGGAGAGCTAATCCCACAAACAGAAATAAAATTCAAAATTATCTTGATAGAGAAATAGATTGAAAATAACATAATGATGTTTAACAAGCACAAATGTATTTAGCAAACTGAAAGTCAATGCATAGGTATAAGTAGGTATAGATGCAGAATGGAGAATACCTGGCTTAACAATAGTACAGTACTTGTGAAAATAATTTTAGTATAGTAGTTAATCACGTGTATGAGTCAGCAGTGTGATGCAGCTGTATAAAAAAGCTAATGTGATTCTAGGCTGCCTTAAGAGAATTTCTAAATCATGGGAAGCAACAGTTCTACTTCATTCAGTTTAGGTCAGAGCCCACCTTGAATATTATGCCTTAGTTTAGGCACAACATTTTAAGAAAAATTCAGATGAACTGGAAAAGATATAAAGAAGGACAACAAAATAAGCAGAAGGCTAAAAACTAAGTTCTGGGAAGAGACATTGAGATATCTGTGAAAGTTTAGCCCTGAGAAGACAGGATTGAGGGGAAATATGGTCACACTCTTTAAAAGGATGTTCCACAAAAGAAAGCTAAGTCTTGCTCTCTATAGTCCTAAGTGCAGAACATGGAATTACAGACTTTAGTTACAGAAAGGGAGATTTAGCAAAAGTGTTTTGCTAAGAGTAAAGCAGTTCAACAGCAGAACTAGTTATCCAAAGAGATGGGGGGCCCACCTTTGGATGGATTCAAGCACAGGCTTGACAGCCATCTGTCATGGATGCTTTAATCTGGATTCCCGTACTAGACAGGCTTGGACTTGATTGCCCAAATGTCACCTTGAAATGCTGTATTTCTATGATATAGTAAACATACTTTTTGATTGTGTGTTGGTCTGTTGTTCCCTTTATAGGTGAAAAAGCAGACTGAATGGGTGAATGATTCCTCATCTATATAGGCAATTTACCACAATTCCACAGTCAGAACCCTGAAGGAAAACTAGTGGCAGTTTGTCTCAGGTGGCTCACACACTTCCATAATAGTTTCAGTTCAGACTGGTCTCATTCCCTAAATCAGTGTTTTGCTCTTATGTTCAAAAAGAGTGATTCCATACTTGTTGTTGTTGTTGTTGTTGTTAAGAACATAAGAAACATAAGTAGTGCCCTGCTGGATTGAATGCCTACCCCATCTAGTCCAGCAGTCACAGTGGCCAACTAACTGCACAAGGAAGCCCACTTGTCTCCCAGCAGATGGCCTTTAGAGGCAATCCCATTGCCTTTAATGCTAATAGCCATTAATCCCCATGATTTCCATGAATTGGTCCAACTCTTTTTTGAAGCCAACCAAGTTGATAGCTAGCACCACATCTCATGGTAGCAAATGCCAAAGTTTGATTAAGCTTTGTGTCAATTTTGTCTGTCCTGATTCCTCCAGGACTCAATTTCAGTGGGTGACCTCTGGTTTTAGCGTTTTGGGAATGAGAATATAGCTTCTCCTTGCCACTTTATCCACATCATACATAATTTTGTACATGTCGACCACATCCCTCTCATTCATCTTGTTTCTAGGCTAAAAAGTCCCAAATGTCACAGCCTTTCCTTGATAATCTTAATTGCCCTCCTCTGAACCTTCTCTAGTTCTTCTATATCCCTTTTGAGGTGCAGCAACCAGAACTGCACACAATACTCCAGATGCGGTTGCACCATTGATTTATATAAAGGCATTGTAATATTGGCATCTCTATTTCCAGTACTGTTTCTTATTATCCCTAACATGCTGCTGGCCTTTTTTACAGTGGATGCGCAGTGTGTCAACACCTTCATTGAACTGTTTACCATTACTTCAAGATGTCTTTCCTCATCAGTCACTGCTAGCTCTGATCCCATTTGTTTGTATGAGTAGTTAGAAATGTTGGCACTCATGTGCAACATTTTACACTTGTCATGTTGAATGGCATCTGTCATTTTGATGCCTATTCCCAAAGTGCAGAGATCCCTTTGTTGCTCATTTTTATATCTATATTGGCCTCCCTTAGTCATACCTAAAAATTGTTATCTGTATCCAGGTGTCAGTCCAACAACTTTGTTATTCCTATTTTAGCAATGATGTAATTTTAAATTAAGATAGCAACAGTAGTCTTGCCAGTTTTTAAAACCAGCTTGTGGCTTGTTCCTTTAAGGGGTCATTCATAGATTTGGAAATACTTTTTTGTGAGTTGGCCAGCATGGCCCATCCCCTTCTTGCTGACGTCTGATTCTATCGCACATCAGACTTTTCCCAGTGGAGCTGGAGAATGAGTTCAATGAAAGCTGTCTGCTTGCAGTCTTAAAGGGGCTGCAGGCACTTGAATTACTATTTCCTCTGCTTCTGCTTGGCTCCCTAGAAGCATTAAGCCAGCAACACTATCAGGAGGGATGGTGAGGGTATGTGATCATCTCACAGAGCAGGAGTGATCCATTAGTTTCTTTTGATTCACTTTCTCTGTCAACTGCTTGAGAGGATCTATTGCATGCTTTGAAAGAAGCTATGATCAGGCTCAGTTCTGCAAGGCAAGGAATGAGGATCACACTGGCTGAATAAAGTTGTGGCTTCCAGGTCTGAAATAATGGTTTTGTCTGTCCCAGTGATTGCTCTGGGAGCTACATTGGGGACTGCTACTAGCCTCCTTGCCTTATGCGGTCTTACCTGCTTCTGCAAATATATGCGACCTGGGAAAGGATCTTCTGACAAGGAACGGGATCTGGAGACTGAAAATGCCAAACCCAGCGTGCTTCAGGCACTCCATCAGGTAAAGCAGTGTACTGATTTTGTTCTACTCTTCTTTCAGAGATGCTGCTGCTTACCAAGTGTAGATTCTGAGCAAGGTCACCTAGTGTATGATATAATTTAAGATTTATAGCAATCCTCAATGTTTGCAGAATTTCAGGGTGTAGTGTGACTTCTGTACAAAGAGAAGGAGGGGGAGGGGCTCAGGTGGCACAGACAGACAGCTTTTGTTTTATGAAACAGGAAGCTGGCATAACAAAGATACAATGACTTCACAATCAGTCTGGTAGCTGGACCAGGTATAATCGATGGACAACTGAAGCTTGGACTGCAGACAGTAATAATGTCTGAATATTGTATAATTCTCATTGATTTATCTATCAACACACCTATGTCCATATGCTTTTGCAACACAGGAAAGCCTTGTGTGTAACTAGTGTGCTAAATGCTGGGCAAGTGTCAGGCGTAGCAGTATATTTTGGTGGAAATTTAATAGAGAGAATCAATATCTAGCTTGCAGTGGAAAGGTACTGATGAGAGATATTAAGACAGCTATGAAGAATCTAATGTTATAGCATAACATACACTTGTGTCCAATATACACTTAAGTTAGCTATTGTCTTATCTTCTTGAATCATTTCAGGATTTGAACATTGCAGCATATGGGAAATTATCATACATAGGGTTCACAAGGGGGAAGGGGGAAAGTGACAAATGTGTATTATGATGCAAATCCCACAGCTGAGTAAGTAAAGGTGGGGTTTGCATTGTGACATCACCATATAGCATCATTATTTTGATGTGATCTTGGCTTGCTGTGAATACCTATGTTAGCATATCAATAATAGGTGGGAATGACAAAGACCTATTAGACAAAGTTTTCAGTTGTATGGGATGAGGTTTCAAATTCCCTACTAGCCATTCACTTACTAAGTAGATATGGGCAAATAGTTTTCTGGAAGCATATATTATGGTAAACCATAATGTGTTTTATTTGCTTTTGCTTTAGCATGATGTGCAAACCCTAACCCTAACCCATTACAGCTAGTTCAATAAGCTATGGTTAAAAAATCCTCATTTAGAATTATGTATGAATGCATCCATTCACTCTTGAGTTTAACTACTGTTCTGGAAAATAGTACATCGCTCTATTTGTCGGTTTTCTTTTAAGAGAGAAATAGAATGTATCCAAATTTCAAATAAGACATCAAAACAAAAGTAATATTCAAACATTCAACCATTCTTTATTATATTAGAAGACACAAATAAATGCAAAAGTATTGATTCTGGGATTATGCTGTGTGTGCTTGTTTTATAGCATGTGCAAAGAAGTGTGTAAAGGCTAACAGCTTCTTTTTTGTGGGTCCCAGAGCTTGATGGATCCCCAAATTTGAATCATTTTTTCATATCGGAGGGAAGTTGAGAAGAGGTTTTAATCCTTTTAGATACTTAAGATGCCCATTTCACTCTATAAAACTCAGGAAGGCCCCCTCCCAGAATGGTACTGCCCATTTTTGAGTCAATGGAAGATGTAGACCCTTGCTATTATGAATCAGTAATCTAATAGAATCATATCAGGTTGCAGCAGAGAGAAAAAGTAAGTTGATAATTGATCACCATATCTAACTCAAGTATCTGAATTTAAAATATTGCTTAAAACTGTAACAATTTGCTCCTCTTTTGTCCCTTGGAAAAATATACACATGTGCACATATATTAGGATGTACATGAAGTGGCTGCTTTAATGAGTTGCAGACAGATGCTGCATTCATGCTTCTGCGTGTTCATTACCATCTCTTCCAAACTAAATCCAAAGCACTGAGCAGCCTACAAGTGTGTGTGTGTGTGTATGTGTGTGCATACAGACATACATGCATACATACATGCTACTGTATATGAACAGGGAGTAAACCCCACACTCACTAGCACTGATGATGTTACCTAGTTGGATAATGAAATGACTGCAAGCAAACAACCAAGCTCAGAGAACACCAAGGATTCTACATACATACATACATACATACACAAACATATTCACATAGACATTAGGATTATATTACATCTATAGATAATATAGATTTTAGATAGACAGATAGATGTACATATGCATCTGCTTGAAATATATGTTTTAACCTTAAAGTGAAGAAATATTCTGTTCCATCTGCTTTTAAAAACACATGTAAGTCATATATTAAAAACCATTAAAAGTCAAAAGTGACTAGGACTGTTTCTTAATCAGTGCCAAATTATTTTAGAAGGCAGAATGACATGATAAAAATGGCATAAATAAAAAGAAATGTATTTAGAAAATGCCGACTATGTGTTTCTGTTTTCCAAGTCTGTTGGGGAAGGGGCAGTTCTTCAAAACTCCTGGCTTTATAGCCCACGTGGGCAACTCATGGCCCAGGATTCAACCTCTCTTGAGGGCCACCAGAACCCCTTCCTCCAAGATTGTGCTTACCTCCCCAAACCATGAAAGAATGAAGAAAGAAGGCTTTCAAAGAGGGGTAGTTCTTGGAGGCTGCAATACGATACAAAGCAATGCGTACACGTGCATACATGCACACACAGGCACAGAGAATGCTGGAAGATTATCAGTCCCTTCCCTAAGCTACACTGGTTCAAAACTGAATTGGAAATGTTTAGTTTTTTTTATCAAAGGTGAAAAAAATAATTTCTGAATGAATAGGAACATCTCTGAGCTCATGTGCAGTTTGGCTATGAACTCTTTTTGCTAGACATACAGCTTGTAGTTGAAATAATAAATTGCGTTTCTTGGAAGGGGGTGATAAATCCCCCTTAGATACATTGCCTTCACATGCCTTTGCCTTATCTAATGGCCTTTTTTACCATATACCTTCAGCCCATAGGATAAGATTATGGTACAGTCTGTCACATTTCAGTTCTACGATTTTTTTTTCTTCCTAGCATTTTTCCTGCAGGTGCAGGGTACACTTTTTTCAGATCAACCAAATGTTGATCCATCGGTTGCGGCAGGATTTGACTGACTGGCTTGTTGCCCAAGCCTGATGTCGTGGGCTGAGAGAGGATGACTGGCCCAAAGTCACCCAGCCGGCTTTCATGCCTAAGGCAGGACTAGAACTCAGAGTCTCCTGGTTTCTAGCCTGATGCCTTCACCACTAGACCAAACTGGTTCTCCACATTTCAGTTATACAGTTGTAGAACACTAATCTGGTTGAAATCTGTTTCCATCCTTCACATTTCAGAAGAGCTGAATAGCTGGACCCATAGATTATGTCCCATGGGACTTGTGACTTCTCACTTGAGTAATCAAGTTGTTTGCAATAACATTTAAGTCACAAACATCTCTGTAACTTAGGTGAGCTTGCAAGAGAGTGATGTGTCCAGGACCATTCAGTAGTCTTCATAGGTGAATATGGAGATCTATGCATACAGTAACAATATACTATGGAATATAATGCAATACTAGAACATCTAGGGTGAAAGATTCTAGCTATTGCATTATATTCCATAGTCTGTTGTTATTGTATGTGTTAGTTTACTCTTCTTGCCTCTGGAGTTGCTTTACAGGGGGACAGACAGAGCTGGGGGAAGAAGAGGAAGAAATTAAGAGCTCTTGAAAATGAAAGTGCATAGTTTGATGATGGAGTACCAGAGGAAAATTCAAGTTTAGTCCCTGGTAACACAAACTGAAAAGGGGTTTCCAACAGCAAAACTGTCTGGATACTTAGATAGTTGCTAACAGTCACAATAGACAGTACTGGAGTGATGGGTGAAATGACAATGATGCAGGGGGTGGGGGTGGTTTACATTAAAGAATTGTTTAATGCTGTAAAAAATACTATGTGGGGATCATTTAGGGTGCAGTCCTAATTAGTAGATCTGACTCATGTTGCCTAGCAACTAGGTGGTCCAAAGTAAATTTGTGTTATACTTCTTGCATGTTTTAAAAAAGACCTAGTACATTGTAGACATAATACAGTCTTGACCTCTGCTGCTGTAAAATGACAGACCTCTGCTTTTTGCATGGAAAACTTGAGCCTTGGGGTAAACAATCTTGAAAAAAGGTGTAAAACACACGTTAGTCTGCTTCTTGAGGCTTTTCTACTAAAAGAAGCACTGAACAAGCTATTCCTTCCATGTAATGAGCTTTCAGGAATTTAGCCTGATGCCAGATTTTATCTGTAATATACAGACCGTGTCACATGCAAGCTCTTTTACGCTTTCCTTTCTGATTTTACCTCCGCTGTGCTGCAGAGGTTCGATGAAAGCCTTGTGAGTTCTAGCTTTAAATGAAATAGCTTCTGAGAGATACTTAATGCCCAATAAATCAAGACAAAGGATTGATCACATCACTGAAATTGGGGCAAGGGAAGCTACTTGTGTTGTAGTCATACCTGCCCTGTCTATTCAGAATCCATCTTCTTAATGTTGGGCTTCTGTTGCAATGGTGTGATATGAAATATGTCCCGCTGAGGTTAATCTGTAAGTGTCTGTTTCAGCATCTGCCAGTGCAGTCCGTGAACAAGGAACATATATGTGTGAATTGGGATCATAATTACATGATTAAAGGAGCAGCCTAATCTGTCTGCCTAATCCTGAGAATTGCTTCTGCCTTAAAAAATGCCAGGAAAATGGTTTCTTCCCAAATGTCTGTTTTAGAAGAGATGCATATAGCTTCCAATTCTGAAACTTAATTCGGTTTGTTTGTGTGGGAGGTGTATTTTCATGTTCCCTGAATCCATTTATAACAGTTGCTTTGAACATATGATTATTATAGTAGGTTTCCATCCATGAAAAATTATCATTATGTGGAGCACATAGATTCATGTTTGTTGATACCAGGAAGCATGATATTCTTGAGGGAACTAGCATGCCATGATTTGTTTTGCTTGATTTGGGTTTAGCATGTCATGTGAACCCATCTTTGTACTTTGTAAACCACAGTTAAGTGCATTTAGCCAATTGTGGTTTACTCAAATCATTGTTCAGTAACCATGGCTTAGTATGATCCACGAATATTCCCATGCATGATTGAAATGCCATAAACCGATGCCCTCCAAATGTGTTGTCTTAAACTTCTATAATCCTAAACCCAGTTGGAAGCCATCAAGTTTGGGAAGTCTGATGTAGATAATACATGCAGTTTATCTAGATCTAAATCCTACCAAATGTATATTTTATTTGCATATTTTTAATTTGTGATGGGCCTCCCTTACGGCAGAATTTTTCCTTCTGCTTTGATCCAGCAGCTGGTGTTTGTTCAGCCTAGCAGTGATTTATTGCCAATTTTACTGATGCCAAAGAAGTGTTATTTAAAGCCCCAGTATTTTACAGATTGTCCTTATTCAAACTTTTGCTTCAGATAATTTTATTTAACACAGAACTTATTTGTCAAAGGGAGTGGAGATCACTTTTCCATGAGTGACAGAGCAGGACATATACACAATAAACAGGAGCAGATGCAGCCGGCAACGCGGTCGATCGGTTCCCCACTGTAGTTATATATGGCTCCCAAGGGGGCAGTCTCTTGTTACACGATGTCGGAGTGCCACTAGAGTGTCTGGCTTTTGGCAAGATGGCTTCAGTAAAGTGCCTCATATTTATGATTCCACTGTTACTTAAGTAAGATAAAATACTCCATAATATATACATGAGGTTTGTGATGGCCAAAAATATCCACTTGGGCATTAGTAAGGACAGTGTAGGAACACATATCTGTGGTAAAATTTTGCTCATGCATGACAATACACTTTTGAAAAAAAAATGTATTTTATGGACAGGAGAATTCTGAGCAGATGCCAAAGTGTTCTGAGATAAGAGACTCTGGTCTGGTCATTTTCCTGCCAACTGCAGCCCAGCAGGAAAGAAATGAGCCATTTTTTTCTTAAAGATTTTCTTATTCTTTACTTATAATTGGATTACTAATACCAAATTAAGGGCTGTTGTGGGGATTAAGGAGTGACAGGGATTACAATCCTTGGGATCCTCAGCCCATTCTCACTGCCTCTTCTCTCTCCCCCCTGCCCCCCAAAAATATTCACTCATCCCCTTTGGAAATTCTGGAAGATTGGATTTCACAACCCAGCAATCCTCAGTTGCAGAGGATGGAAGAGAGAATTTCTGAGTTCTCCCTCCAAGGGTGAAGCCCAAACTCTGCCTTCAAAAGAGAGAAGAAATTAAATAATTTCATACTTAGTACATGGGCATCCATAAGGGGAGAGGGGGAGTGATGAAATATGCAGGGCAATGTTGCAAAACAAACCCCACATTGTATGTATCTGCACGCAATGTCAACATGAAAAGGCAGCTGTATCATGACATCGTGACACCCATGTTTTCTTTTTGCATCATCGTCATGGCTAGGAACTCATGCCTATGGGCTAGTGGGACCTGTCCAGTATTGCAATCTAGAGAGAGAGAGATAATTTAACAACAATAACCCCTTTAAAACTAACAATTCAGGCCCCAAATATATGTATTTTAATATTCCTATATTCAAGTCAGTGTCTCTCGCATTTAGTTTGAAACTGCCTGTTTTGACTGGCAGTGATGCTCCTGAATATTTGGCAGAAGCTTTCCCCATGAAATGATGCTATTTGGTGCATTTTAGCTGGAGGAGCCAGAGACTGTGCATGGGATTAACTGTATTATGGCCTCTTCTCATGAGAAGAACCTCTGCTTATATTTATTGTAAGACATGTAAAAAAAGAGCCCTTTGGCGCTTTTATCCTAAGACTTGAAGAACATGCCATTTTTAAAATATCTATCAACCTTATTTTAAAACATGGACAATAATACTAGGACTATTGCCCGTTTATATATTTATTCAGCAAATTTATATGGCTACCCATCTACCAGTGAGATTCTCAGCAAATGAAAAGAATGAAAACATATTACAAAACTTGATTAAAAAAGCCAATCTAAGTAAAGTGCAATATAGGGTCTTATAGGATGGAAGCACAGAACGAAAGACAAAAGGAAAGAGAAGTTGATGTGCACATCACATTCGGAAGGATTGTGTCCGTACAATTCTTGGTTAGGTTTTCGAATGAGTAAATAGCTTTGTTAAATCTGGCAGGTTCTTAATTTGTGGCTCTTGCAAGTGGCTCTTGCAAGCAATAAACTAAAATGCTGTTTTGAACCCAACACTATCCAGCCTTTCATAGCTATTTGGCTTCCTCAGCCATCACCCTTAGCCAGTGCAGCTCTTGGCTATGCCAGCTTAGAACTGTGGGAGCCAGAGTTGATCACAGCTGCAAGGCATTGGGCTGAGAAAGATGGCACAATGCTGTACCTTGCGAATCAGATAGCTTCCCCACAAGCAGGCTGGCAAGGAAAAGACCTGGTTGCAGTGAATGTTTCCTCTGGGATGTGGTCTACATGCATTATTAATAAGTGTCTTTTTAAAAAAAGAATGAAAAACATTAATTACACTTCAGCATGTGTTTTCTTCTCTCTGCTTTGGCTTGAAAGAGAACTGCTTTAGTGTGGTCAGTAGGCTTAGCTTTTTCACAAGAAAAGAGCAATGCTTAGTATTTTGGAATTCATCTAGAAACGTTTAGGTGGGAAGAAAATACCACTTAAATTGATCAAGACTTCAGATGTTTCTCATTTGCTCATTCATACATATGCACACACATACGAAAAATATTTTCAGGACATAAATGTATGCAATTTGAATAAATCTGCATTTATTTCAGGAAAGCTTGGCATATCTATTGGGAATTAAAGGTATATATATAAAGCATGATTGTTGTGGGGAGAAGGATTATTGTAACTCTTTCCCGTTGTTTACTCTAGGGTCATGCATATATGTATTGCAAAATATAGATGCAATTGCAATTTCTGCTTAAATGATTTCTAATCTACATAGTATGAAGAAAAGAGGAAGGAAAGAATTACAAGAGAGTTAGGAGTAGGGATTAGAAGGACTAATTAAAAATAGGCCTTAGTGTGTTTCTTTAGGAAAAAAATTCCTTGATTTCCAAAATATGATGAATAGGGCTAGCAATGTGCCATTCCTCTCATGTAAGTTCACAGTTGAGGGAGCACATTCTTTGCTACAATAAATTCTAAACTAATGCAATAAAATTGGGGTGTTTTTATTTCAGTTTAATGTTGAGAAGACAGCAGAGCCAGTACAACCCCGGACAATCCTCAGCTTTCCCCATATCTATGGCCCAAAGCCTGTCGTGACCACCTCAGAAATTGTTAACTATGTAGATTACAACGTGAAGCCAGGAGAAGAACCAAGCAAAGGAAAGCCTGCAGCTCTGGATAAGAAAAGGATGACCATACAAGTCAACGAAGAGTTATTTCTTCTCCCTCAAAATGGTGGGCCCTGTGATTACTTCTTCTTCAGATGAGTGACCATAATGAATTCTGTCTTTCTAATTATGAGTCCCAGCACATGTGATCAACATAGTAAAACTAGACAATTAAGGATCAGGCTTACACTGCCAAAAAATGTTCCATATCAAAGGTGAAATGCATCAAGGCTTTAAACAATGTTAAATCTATATTATCCCAATTTTGAGCAAATTATCTATGTAATTGTTCACATCTGGCACATTTCATCCTATTCAACACTCTTATTGATTTTCCCCTTTTCACAGCACCATTTAAAAAAAACTCATTTTAGTCTTAGGATGGTAGCAGTCATTCAGTTTTCCAGGGGATCTGCTAACAGGCAGTGGTGAAACTTCTACAAGTGTATAAAGAAATATATTTTGAACTGAAAAATCATTTGCACTTAATTATTTTCACTTTCTCGAGGTCACAGAGCTATGGCTGTACCTATTATACTGATGAAAGAATAAATGAAACAGTAATTGTTTCAGGCAAGCTAGGAGATTACATTTGGATATTAATAGATCAGCTTCCCATTTTGGAGTATAGTTTGTATCATCCTCAGATAGTGTGACCAATAGCCATAGTGACTGAAGGTAATTTAAGTTTATTTATTTTATTTATTCATGATTTTCCATACAACTGCATCTCAAAGTGATTTAAATTAAATTGCAATAACAATACATTAAAATAATTTTAAAATAATATTATCATTAAAAAAAATCATTCCAAAGGTTATGGGAGAAGAAAAACAGAACTGAACCATTGGCCCAACATTTATACAGGAAGGCTTAGGTGAAGAGATAGATCTTCAACAAGTACCTAAAGGATGTAACAGTAGACACCTCACAGGTATTAGGATGCAGATTATTCCAGAGGGCAGATGCACTTAGATTATAATTCAACCCAGTTGGAGAGCACCATGGGAAAAGCTTATGTAGAGAAAACAATTGACAATTGACAACAGATGTCAACAGCTCAGTATGCCATTGTGAATCTCTTAATATATATTATTCAACTGGTTTTAATGACAATAAATAAAAATCCAATTTTCTGTTTTTCTGAATTTTTCACATAAAAATTAAATTGATACATTTATTTCCTTTAAACAATTTAATTTACTATTACAATTCATCCTTTTAAAAAATAGCAATGCTTTTTTCGTGGATGCATGGAGTATAATGGTAGGGAATAAAGAAAGACAAGAATTAAAACCCTTAAAAGATTAATGACAGATGGCAAATAGGTGGCTATTAACTCTAATTTGATTTTAATTTTGATCAAATCAAATTTAGCTCTGATCTTGACTACACCCATTTGTCTTGACTCTATTTCTCTGAAGTACAGCTTCTGGACCACTACCTAAAGGCTAAATGTTGTCCCCCCAAAAAAACCATACATCTGTTTTATATCATGACTTCAAAGTGGAAAAATAAAACAATATTCACAAATGGTCAACTTAGCTGGAATAAGATGCAATTTCTCATTAACATTCTTTTGAGTTTCAGGTGGGGTGAAGGATGTTTGTGTCACTGAGCACCTGAGTCCTGAAAATGCTGCAGGCTGCAATCAAGTCCCAGAACTTCACTATTGTCTGGGCTACAACCGACAGAAAGAGGCTCTGTCCATTGCTTTTCTTGAAGGTAAAGAGTCTCCAGTTTTGCAAATTGATGATGATGATGATGATGATGATGATGATGATGATGATGATAAACCTCTATGCTGCCTGACTCTGGGCAGCACACAACAATCAAACAAAGAAATTACAATAAATTCAATAAAACATAAATAATAAACATAAATGATGGCAAGTATGATGAAACAAGGACTACCACTGTCCCTCACCAAAGGCCTGGGTGAAGAGCTAGGTCTTCATGGTTCTTCTAAACAACAACAGAGTGGGGACCATCCAGATCTCATTTAAAAAAAAAAAATGACGTAGGAGTTATTCCAGGCAAATAAAACTTTAAAGAGAAGGCATCTACTGCATATAGAGAGCCAGATTGGTGGAGTGGTTAAAGGCACCAGGTTAGAAACGGGGAGACTATGAGTCTAGTCCTGCCTTAGGCACAAAGCCAGCTGGGTGACTTTGGGCCAGTCACTCTCTCTCAGCCCTAGGAAGAAGGCAAAGGCAAACTACTCCTGAAAAATGTTGCCAAGAAAACTGCAGGGACTTGTCCATGCAGCCACCAGGATTCAAGACTGGCTTAAAGGGATGCACACAAAAAAGTGAGAAAACATCATATAAAAGGCTGTAAAAATAATCATATAATTTATGTGCCAAGCAATGACTTGGATCCTCACAGCTAGGAGTAGCAATCAGATCCATAATAATTTTAGCATCTCACATTTTCTCACCATTTTATTTAATTCAAAGCACAAAATTAAACTATTTTTGCATATGGCAAACAGCAGAAGAGAGTAAGTAATGACTAGGTCACATAAATGTCCAATAAAGACATAATTATCCTTATCCAATAAATTATAGTTTAATTTACTCTGGTAATAAGCCATGTCTCCATATATTAATTCCTTGCCCTTCTCCTCCTTTTCTCATGCATCTGACTTTGGCAAAGCTTTACTGGTTTTCTATGGTATCTGAATTAGGAAGCCATGGAAGATAATACTGCTCACTCTTGATTCAAAAAACCAAAACTGAAGATTCTGTGGGCCTCCAGGCATTGCTAAACTATTATACAACCTAACATCCCTCATCCTTGCTGGTTAGGGCTACTAGAATGATCATTTAGAGACCTCTGGATGTCCCCCTCAACCCCACCTTCCCACCTTAACAATTAATAGGTTCAAGACAACTACATCTAATGTGAGCATATGTCATTTATGATTTTAATTCAAAAATTAAGTGTAACAGAGTTCACCAGAGTATATTGTTACTCTCTCATTTCCTTTCTCTCTAGACATTTCTATAAATCACCATGAAACCAAGATCTGTATGCCACTAATTACAATTACAGGGAAACAGCTATGTTTCTTGCTGCCATTAACTTATGTTTTATTATTTTTTTACTTATTAAGCAAATTTATATTGCTGCCCATCTCACTGAAGTGAATCTCGGTGATGTACAACAATCAGTTAAAAATACAGATAAAAACAACAGAAGAAATATTTTAAAAAACACATTAATAAATACTGTAAAAAAACAAAAATACAAGCCATAAGGGAAGGGAAAATAAAAATGGCCCCCTCAACACTGGTGCCATCTAAGCAGGTCTCTTTTTCCTTGGGAGCCCCAGGCCTGATCACATAACCAGGTCTTGAGGGCCTTTTGGAATAGCAAAAGGGATGGCGCTAATCTAATCTTGGGAGGAAAGATGCTCTAGAAGGTGGGAGCCACAAAAGAGAAGGCACATCTCCTGGGACCCACCAAATGTGGATCCCTAGCCAATAGTACCCACAGCATGCCTTCTCTGCAAGATCTGACAGGGTGGGCTGATATAACCGGGGAGAGGCAGTCCCTCAAATAGCCTGGTCCCATGCCATGAAGAGCACTTAAAACCTGCACCTTGAATTGGACCTGGAAGCAAACTAGCAACCAGTGCAGCTCACAGAGCAGAGGGGCAGTGTGCTGTTCTCAGAGCACACATAACTGCCTGCCACTACATTATGAATCAACTGAAGCTTCTGGATACTCTTCAAGGATAGCCCCACGTAGAACAGATTGCAGTAATCCAATCTGGAGGTGACTAGGGTGTGAGTGACTGTAATCAGTGCCTGCTGATCCAGGAACGGGCACAACTGGTGCACAAGATGGAGCTGTGCAAAGGCCCTCCTAGCCATGACCGCCACCTGCTCATTGAGCAGGAGTTGTGAGTCCAGAAAGACCCCCAGATTGCACAGTGAGGTAGTGCAACCCCATCCAGGGCCAAAGATGGCATAGTCCTGGAACCACTGGGCCCCAAAAACCACAGACACTCAATCTTGCCAGGATTCAGCTGAAGCCTGTTGTTCCCCATCCAGACACTTACATCCTCCAGACACCAAGATAAGATGTTCATTGCATTGCTTAATTCATCAGGGGTGGAGATACATAATTGAGTATATATCAGCTTGGTGTTGAATGAGCTCACCCAGCAGCCTCATGTAGATGTTAAAAAGGAGAGAAGAAAGCACCAACCCCTGTGGCACCCCATACAGTAGGGGCCAAGGGTGGGACTTCTCCCCAGTCATCACCAATTGGAATCAACTCCAAAGGAAGGAGGTGGACCAACACAGCACCGTGCTGCCCACCCCCAATCCTCTGAGCCAATCCAGAAGGATACTATGGTTGACAGTATCAAAAGCCACCAAGTGGCAAGTAGGGCACTATCCCTATCCCGCCCATGCCAGAGGTCATGTTGGAGTATAACTCCAAATATGTAATCTATATGTAATCAGGACAACAGGTGAGAGAGGTCTGCAGTATGAGTCATGTCCAATTAAGCTTGCATAAATATAAGTTGGCTTGTTTTTTTGCATTACATCAAAACCTTGATTTTGCTCTAAATCAAATCAAATCAAATCAAATGGTAGCATTCTTCTGATAATATTTTAGCACAGGATTTAAATGCTACCTATATTTTTTCCTTCACCCTGCCTCTACCAGCCTTATATGGAACTGCAGCAGGAGACCAAAACAATGGAAGTGATTGCTACATCTTAGGTACTTTGGTGAACAATTCTGGCACTACAGAAGCCCAGACTGTGCTGAAGAAGAAGCAAGCCCATGTCATCTGGGAAGAAGCTCTACTGTTTCCAGTCAAGGAGGAGGAGCTACGAGAGGGGACACTGACCCTCACCTTGAGGAACTGTGACAAGTTCTCTAGACACAGCATTATTGGTGAAATTAAACCAAATCTGGCTACTGTAGGGGAGAAGTATGGACCAGTGCAGTCTGAGAAGGTGAAAGTCCTTGACAAGGTATCCTGTCAATTCACTTATATTGTATTACTGCATGTTATAGTCTTCTACTGGGACATAGAATGTTGCATGTGAGTGCATTATACTTCTGAGCCTTAATTCACTTTATCCTGCGGTCACATGATGACATTGTTATTGGATCCTTTGAATGTCTCACCATCAGCATAGAGGGAAATATTGAATGTGATCCCCCTTGAGCTCCATTCTTGTCCCAGTGCTATTCAATATCTTTATGAATGATATATAGATGAAATGGAAGTGACAGGAAGGATGATATAGTGATACCAAGCTAGGGAATTGGCTAATACCTTAAAGTGGTGGTTCTCAACCTTTTTGAATCTGAGGCACAATATTGAATATAGCAGTAGTTCTGTGGCACACCAGAAAATTATTAATCTTATATACATATTTTTAAATGTGTAACATATGGTTTGAGGGGAAATTATACAATGTTTAAAAAATATCTGCATTGTATTGAATATATGGATTATACAGAATATACATAATACAAAAAACGAGGAAAAAAAACACAAGACAAAAGTATTGTGGCACACTAGAAACAAGCCCATGGCACACCTATGTGCCACAGCATGCTGGTTGAGAACCATTGCCTTAAAGGACAATAACATGATTTAAAATTACCTTGCTAGGATTAAGCCAAATTCAAAAGAATAATGTTCAGTGGAGAGATATGTAATGTTCTGCATCTGAGCAAGAAAAATCAAGTGTAGAAATACAGTGGTACCTCGGTTCATGAACGGTTCTGTTCACGAACAATTCGGTTCACGAACAGCTCCGGTCGCAAAAATTTGCCTCCGTTTGCGAACGCCAGATCGGGTTACGAACAGGATCTGCGGCCATTTTCCCTCCCATGACACGTGGTCGTGGCTTCCTGTAGGGAGGGGGACTCTCCCTCCAAGCAGTAACCACCTCCCCACCCGCCTTCCTGTCCTCCACACCAGAAGTCGCATTGAGCAAGGTTAGCTTTCTCTCTCTTCATACTGTACTTTGTGTCATATTTTTGCGGTTTTTTTAAAAAAAAACATATGGTTCAGAACAGATTAACCGTATTTACATTGAACCTTATGGGAAAATTTGATTCGGTTCACGACCAATTCGGTTCGTGACCAGAGTCGCGGAACAAATTAAGTTCGTGAACCGAGGTACCACTGTACTAGGAAACCTGGTTTGGTGGCATTTTGTGTAAGAAGCATCTGGAGATCCTAGTGGACCACCAGTTGAAGAAAAACAATTAGTGTGATGCAATCTTGGGATGCATTAACAACATCATACATATATAAATAGCTACATTGTCCTCTGTACCAGTTAGTCCACACTGGGAGTATTGTATCTAATTCTGGGTACCAAACTTTGAAAGGAAAATGGAGAGGCCACAATAAGGTCAGAGGAGAGCTAGCAGGATGACAAGTGGTCTTGAAACAAGTCCTATGGAGAATGGTTAAAAGAGCTAGGCATGTTTAATTTGGAAAAGAGAAGACAGAGAGGAGATGTGATAGCGGGATAGCAGTTTGCACATATCTAAAAAGCTATCACATGCAAGAGGGATTGATCTGTTTCCTGTAAAAACTGAGAGTGGAACAAGGCTGAATATTAGGAGGAATTTCCTGATAGTAAAGTTATTATGCAAAGAAAAATAAATATCTGTAATAGTTGTGGAGTCCCCTACTGAAGGGGCTGGAAAGCCAACTTCCTCTGAACAGGAGCTTGGACTAGATGACTTATAAGGTCTGTTCCAAGTTATACATTGTAGAGCAGTGCTTCTCAACCATGGCATGCTGGCTAGGGAATTCTGGGAGTTGAAGTCCACACATCTTAAAATTGTCACGGTTGAGAAATACTGTTGCAGAGTCTACAGTTACGAACAATGAATTACACCATAGAAAAAGTGTCAGCAAAAAATAATCAGATTAACTCTGCAAACAGCAGTAGTTCTCCTGGGAAAAAATTCAATTACTTGTTTCATTATATTTCCTCTTACCATTCTGAATAAGTGTGCCTGATTTGTCCATGTTTCTTTTTCTCTATTTCTGCCATCATACTTATTCCCAGCAGAGAAGGAAGGCTTGGGAAAGGCTAATGAATGTAGGGCTAAAGTGTCAGATGAAGATTGGGAAGGCCCAAGTTCAAATTCTCATGAAGCATGAAGCTCCTTTGGGAAAGTGGGGACCAGTAATTTACCAATATACCTTTCCTTAAAAAGGCAATAAAAGAACCATGTCTGCTGTGTGGAGCTTTCTGGAGTTGTATACGTGGTTGTTTCCCACCATGGATATGACAAAGGTCAATGGTGTTTCTTAGAGCATTTATTTATTTATTTATTTGTTTGATGCCGCCCAACTCCAAATTCCTCTGGGCAGGTCACAATGCACAGAAACAGTATAAAACAATATAACAGAGACAAACAAACACCAAACCAAATCAGACAAAAAAAGACGGTGGACCCAGCAAACCCCAAACCCTGCCACCAACAACTGGCATCCAATGAAAGGGAAACCAACCACCCTAGCCCATGGAGAACAGCCAGGTCTTTATGGCTGTTCAGAACACCAACAGGGTGGAAGCCATCTGGATCTCGTTCCAGAGGGCAGGTGCTATGATTTTTCAGAAGATGGTTGCGATTACTAAAGATGAGATGCTGCTCCTAGTCTTGCCATTCTAGAATAATTGCTTCTGAACCCAGGAGAGCCCTAGCAGGTGGCTAATTACACCTCTGAAACAGATGGCCTCAGTCAACTTACAGATGGTCTCCAGGAACATACCATACCAAGAATGCCAAGAAACTGTTTGTGCATAATAAGTGCAAGATATAATATCCAGTTATATTTAGCAGCTGACAGTCATATTTCTCATTGATTGGCTTTCCTCAGAACAGCCTCTGCAGCTGTAATAAGGTAGAAATGCTCTCCCAACCTGAAAAGAGCAGATTAACATGCTCAGAATTGTGCCCCAGTTTTGCAGCTTCACATATGGAAAGAAAGGGTGTCTCACAGGGGACCTCAGAGAGGCAGCTATTTCATTGTGAACCGAAACAGAAGTCCTGAATCATTAATCAGAAGCTAGGCAGAGAAGAAAGGAAAAAAAGAACAGGAGGAAAGGAAGCAATATTTTTGACACTATATTTCCAAGATGAGCTAATTAGGGTTGTTGAAAGTTAGGGTTGTATGAAAATGTCATTTCCAAGCTTTGATTTGAAAATGATTCAGTTGAATCCCCCTTCCAATTGCTGAATCAAATTGATGCATCCAATCAAACTGGGCGCCTTTGAATTGATTTGACCTTTGTATATACAGACAGACACTTTTTATCCAATCAAATGTATGATGAAGATTCAATCAATTTGATTTGAATATTCAAACTGATTCAAACTGATAATTCAGAATGGATCTTGGGTGATTTGAATAGCCCTGCTGAAAGTCTTGCATGACCTTTCCAACAGTTTCACTGAAAAATACCGGATTCTTCTTCGCTGTAATTCTGTCCTGCAGAGCTTAGAAATGAGCTCAGTAAATGCATTGATTCAGAAAAGCTGTACCACATCACAGTACCTGCTGGTATCGCAAAATTGTAAAACTGTATCTCCTGCATTCTACCAGCTAGCTCAAAATGAAAGCCTTGTATATGATTTCAGCATGTACTCATCATAAGGATAGGTCCCAATTAGAGGAATTGGTTTAGAAGTGGATCTATCATGAGAAAGGCAGTTGTTTCAATAAGCAGAGTTGAGGGCTTTTAGAAATGAATAGTGAGAGAGAGGCTAACCCATGTAATAAAATTGACAAAAACATTTTTCTGATGAAGCACCACAAGAATGAATGCAGACTGAAGAATGTTTGGATATTTCACTGCCAAGCACCAAAATGTCTTAGCTCAGTTTTACAAACATTCAGTGCTTTCCATCACTGATGAGTTGAAGCTGAAGTGTATATTAGAGTGGATGTATATTTTTCTCCCCTCCCCTACTCACAGATTAGATGACCATTGGACAAATCAGCTGGAAGTATTTTGTCAGCCTGGACAGAATGTTCAAATGAAGCTGTGGGATTTAACTCAAGAGCCAAAATTTCTCAGGGCTGAAGTATCAGTTCTGTCAACAATCAGCTATTGCCCAATGTCAAGGCCAAGAGCAGCAGAGCAAAAAGTCTATTAAACAATGTGAAGAGTGGGATAAAGAATGGCTGAACTTAAACTCCAGCTGGTATTGCACCTTCATATTGACAGAGGGCAACCAACTGTTTCACAGCTTTTCTCCTAGTGTGCAATAACAATTCTTATCTGGTCATGTTGTGTCTGAGAACATTAAGCTGAGTATAAGCCTAAAGCCTAATTAGGCCATGCTGAGTTACTTATCTGGGAAATTCAATTCCACCAAGGTCCTGTCAGTGACAACATCCTTTCTCTGCATCATGACCAGTGGCACTACATGAATTCACCATTACCATTACCATGTGAGCCCTTTCTGTATCCATCTCACTTTTTTGTAGTTCCTTGAGTGACAGGATTCAACTGTCCTATTTCTATATTATCTCAAATTTCTGCTCTCCAATAGGGCCCACAAATTGGACCACAAATATTGATGGAATATTATTTCTTACTATTGCGTATAAATAAAATGAGTTTCTGGAAGAACAGTTGAGCCATTCTGTGTAGTGTGTTCTTCAGCTGATATTATATTATTGCTCACTGTAGTAGCATTCCTTAGTGAATGGCAAATAAGGCTTTTTGTTTTATAGTGGCAGCCACTTTTAATTTTTCAAAGTTTAAAAAGCACTGCCAGGCAGGCCTTTTTTGAGAAAAAACAAAGCAACATCTCTCTAGATGAGAACTCTCTTGAAAGAATGTCACCATATCCCCAAAATAGAACTAAAGTAAAATAACAGATGTTGAAACAAAAGAAATGGTCCTTGTTGGTATAAAAGCAGGAGAATCCATTGTTTGTAGTCTGGTTTACTGTGTTTTGTATATGATTTATACAGGTCAGGAGAAGATGGCTATGTCAGTGGCATACATAACTTGAGCTGAATATATGAACAGTCTGGTTCTTTACCCTCCATTGAGCTTTTTTTAAAAAAAAAAAATGGCATAGGAGTTATACCAGGCAGATAAGAGTTTAAAGAGAATGCATCTACCCTCAAAGAGGGGGAAACATGCCTGTAATCATCTGTGCCATCCATCCAGAAAAAAAATATTCTGAAATATTTATAGCTCTTTATAAATAGCTTTTTCCTGTTTACTCTCTGGTTTCTATTTTTTATGAAAGACACTAGTCCTATGGATAGACTCTGCCCTTACAGGACATCAGATTTATTCTTAAATACTTTATACCCTTATCTATACTTTGGGGTTTTCCCAAAGTGTATGTAAGGGTAAATTTCCCTCTTGTGCATGGATGATAGCATTTTGATTACATCATAGTTGGTACTCTGAAAATAATTTGGTTGCTAGTACACAGAGGGAGTGGGGATCCCAAGGCTAATTGTGAATGTACTTATTAGATGTTATTAAAATAAGTGCTGGTAACTTATTTTAATAACATCTATATGTCCCCATTTTGTAATATAGAATTAATACAGTGAATATTTATTTCCAGTTTTTTTACTTTTCTATTCCTTTCCCTTCTTATAGATTCACCTTTCTATCCACCCTCTTGCTTTCCACTAACTGAGCCCTTATTACATTACTCTATGACTTTCAAACCAACCAACAAATACATTTTAACTTGCTGAATACAAAGCTCTTTGGGTGGATTACAAGCAAATGTTTTGATTGCCAGTGGTGTTCTGCCTTCAAGGGTTTGTGCAGCGAGAAAGATGAATGAATGAATGAATGAATGAATGAATGAATGAATGAATGAATGAATGAAACAGCATACAGGTAGGTGAAAAGACTACTATGTCAATCACTAGGAAATAAAAGAGAAATTTAGAATAATCACTAGTATTCTGTAGCCATCCAGAATGTTAAAAAGTTTCAAGAAAGTAAAGACATTTATTTCAGAGATTGCCAAAAGGAAACCTACAGCAAAGAAGTTAAGTAAGATTAAGTTTATAAGAATTACTAAATTTAAAGAGTTGATGAATTATTCACTAAATCCAGTCTAGCATCATACCTTTTCCCCAGACATCCATTTATTCTTTACTAAGCTTGCCAATAATTCAGTCTGGACTCAGTTCACCAGTAAAAATATAAGCCAGAAGTTAGAAGTATGCAGTGTTTATGTGTGTTTTAATGTTATTATTGTATTTGTTTTCATTACTAAACTGCTAATATATTCCATTAAAATAGTTAAAATTACAGCCATAACATTATTCATTTATTGGCATTATACTTATTTGTTTCACTAATACATTTGTTTGGGTGGATTGTGTTTGTCTGCAGCCACAGGTGACCATGATGATAGTAGCAGTATAATTTTGTGAGCAGTATTGATTGGATTGGTTTGATTATATGCCATTAAGTTGGTGTCAGTGAATACATAGATTGACCTTCTCCAGGATGATCTGATCCCAGCCTGATCCTCCAAGTCTTCCAATGGTGCACCTGTCACTGATGTAATTAAGTTCATCTGCCTTGCTGTTATTGTCCTCTTCTTCTCTTTCCTTCCATCTTTCTCAGCATCACAGATTTCTCAAGAAAGCTAGGTCTTCACATAATGTGTCCAAAATGTGATAATTTGAGTCTGGTCATTTATGCTTTGAATGAAAACTCCGAATTGATTTGTTCTATAATCCATTTGGTTATTTTCTTGAATATCCATGGTATTCTCAAGAGTCTTCTCCAACACCAAATTTCAAAAGCTTCAATACTCTTTCTGTCCTGATTCTTTAAAGTTCAACTTTTACTTCCATGGAATATCATGATTGCCTGCATGATACTGAACTTTGTAGATATAGACATGTCACGGCATCTGAGTATTTTTTCAAAAGTCTTCATTGATGTCCTAACAAGTGTGGTGTATTTCTTGACTGCTGGTTCCTTTACTGTTGATAGTCAATCCTAAAAGACAGAAGCTATCCACCACTTCAATATCGTCATTGTCAATTCTAAGACTGGTTCCTGTAC
Organism: Liasis olivaceus; assembly: GCA_030867105.1. NCBI lineage: Eukaryota > Metazoa > Chordata > Lepidosauria > Squamata > Pythonidae > Liasis > Liasis olivaceus. Next base: position 71,979,251 of record CM061349.1, read on the forward strand.
CTGTTGTCATTAGTTTGGTCTTCTATATATTTAAACTTAGCCCATTTATTTTACTGTGTCCTTGACAAGAACTTACAGATCTTTTGCATTTTCTGCAATCAGAATAGTGCACATTATTGATGCTTCTCCCTCCTGCTTTAAAACCATCCTCATCTTCCAATCTAGCCTCCCTAAATATATATTCAGCTTCCTAGCAGTACTGCTTGTTTTATTCTCTGTTAATGCCACAGTTATTGCAGTATTCTGAGAGAAAATTTACTGCTTTCCCTAGTAGTTCCCATTTTTTCTAAGAGCTTTCTATAAGTCTTATATCACCCTTGAAAAGGGGCAACAGATATGCATGAGATAAGATAGATAGATAGATAATTTTCAACAACATTTGATTCCTAGTCAATGAAAATTAAGTTAGATGGATTTTATTTGTATGACTAACTATAAATTGGAGGAACTAAATCTAATCTGGGAAACTGGTTCCAACACTTCATTTCACTTGTTGACAGATTTTGAAGTGATGTCAGGTTTTGAAGCTTTGGAAAGGGAGACCCCACCCCAAAGGACTCTACCCAAGAGAGGTAGAGAGCCGTCACTCTATATTCTGCATGGAACCATTTTTCTCCATGCAGTGTCAGTTCACCACTTCCTCTGAAGTGTACAATGACAGAAATGTACTTTGACCACCCACATAGCCTCTTCTGAAGAAGTAAGAGATGGGGCGAATGAATCAGAAGTGTACTTGTGAGTCATCTAGTTGTTCTGCCTGCAAGCCTGATTTTTGCTGCTGAGGAAGATGAGGCAGAGAAAGGAACTTATTTAAGGCCCTTCAGGACAAACTGTGCTTGAAATCCAGCAGTTCCCTCCCCTTGCTGTAAATCAGTGTAGGCGTTTACCATACAAACACAACAGAATCATGATGCTTTACCTGAGAAATGCTGTTTCTTCTTATTCTCAGTACTGGAGAATATATTATGGTTACCCTGCATAACACTTGTTAATTGCTATTACTGTAGCAAGGAATGGAATTTACTCATTTCCAAAAGTGATAGAATTTGTCATCAACAGCTAAGAAGGACACCGACATCTAAAAAAGAAATACTTTACATGAGTAGATTGAAATTTAGAAATAGCATAATTTGGATTTAGAAATCACTGTGCTGAAAAGTGTGACAAGTAGATTCTTCAATACCTGTTCAATCTACTACCCAGGTCCAACTGTTGATGCACAGTGTCACTGCTCCTGATTTTACCTCTTCCTGGTCTTTCTCATTAAATTAAGTTTGGACTGGACAGTAGAAGACACCTTCAGATAAGAACTTTCTTTGATGGCCCTTCGATTACAGGATCATCCTAGGATATGCAGACACTGTAGGCACTCTTTTTCTTTCTTGCTAGTGCCAGAATTGTCATATAACAGCACACTAGTACACCAGTACAACATACAACAAGACAGAAAAGGACAATATTTCTCTCTGTATTGCTCTGATTAAATCATACCATTCTCTGAGTTGCAGTGACAAAATGCTTCCAGTCTGCATATTCTATTGGTGTCTTCAGTATTTTTGCAAAACTACAGTATGAAGAAATGTGGGATTCTGGGCAAAACTGCAGAGGTGCCAAAACTTTAATCAATAGGTTGAATAAAATTGTAGCACTTTTGCAGAATGATATTTCAAACATAGAACAATCTGCTTAAGTAAAAGAGCAAATCAGGAAAATGCTACCATTAAGTATACCAGAAATGTTCCTCTTTTTATACTCAATGAACTTCAGAAGGAAAGCTCCCTTTTTCACCTGGTTGCTAGGAAACATGCATCCACAGTTACTAAGTAGCTGCACTCTCCATGGCCTTCATATCTTTAAAATACCTTTAAGATGCTACCAAAAAATAACCCATAGTTTGCAGCTGTGTAGTGTGATTTCCAACCACTGTTATCACAGCATTTATTTTAGTTCTGCAGATTCCCGGTTTAGACCTCACCACAGGCTGATATAGCCAAAAAAACAAAAACCTACACAGGAAGAAAGATGAAATGTGTATTGATCCTTACATCTTGATGCAAAATGAAAGTGTGTTTTGTGAGGTGCATTCACTTTTTATATTTGACAGTCTTTTGTTTTTTCCATATACCTGTGGTCGTCTGTCATCTCCTTTGCGTAGACAACAGTAGGAAATATATTGTGCATTCCTTTTCTCTTTGTCTCCCTGAACTGCAGGAACCAGATGCAGGCTACGGAGAAGTTCTGCTTTCAATCAGCTATTTGCCTGCAGCAAATCGCCTGCTTGTGGTACTTATAAAGGCCAAGAATCTCCATTCCAAACAGCTGAAAGGACTCATTGGAAAAGGTAGGGGAGAAATAAAAGCCTGCTGACAAACTGCCACCAAATGAAATATATATATATATTATTTTCTTTATGCTAGGGACACTATTTAGTCATGTACGTGAGATGGACAGTTATATAAATTTAATAAATAAATAAATAACTGTATTTTGTTAGCTGATGTAAGGAGGCTCTGAGCCAGAATGATACTTCTGCTAAGATTCAATAGATGGACTTTAGGAAAGGTACTGTGTTTGAGCCTCAGTCCCCGTTTGCCACTTTGACGCAATAATATTATCCTAGCCCACAGAGTTTCCTGAGATTGTGCAGATACCATACTGAATCATCGCCTGGACATTGGATCTAGAATTTGTGGCTCAGTCCAGAGTAGAGGTAATATAACAGGCCAGTGAACAAACTTATTCAGAACTGGCAGCACAGCCTGTCTTAAAGGGAAATGCACTTCCTCTGTGAAAGCAGTTTTTCAAGTCCTGGATGCTTCTGAAGTCAGCATTGCTTATGAAAGATCAATGACAGATGGAGGATGAGTGAATGAGATGGGGAAGGCATAGAAAGAGGGGAGGAATAGTCACCCATCCAGGCATTCCCTCAGTCAAACAGCTGTTGGTTTCTGTCCATCACAACTAAGAAATGGAGAGCCATTAATTACAATGCTTAGATGTTGGAGTAGAAACAGGCAGACCCAGACTGAGTAGCAGAACCAAGGAGTAGAACCAAGGAGACCCCACAGTACTCACTATGTAACTTTGGGCCCGTCTGTCTCTCTACTGAATTTGCCTCACATGGCTGATCTAGGAATAAACTTATACAAATTTAAATCAAAGTTATTAGAATATACTCAATATGATTTATCCTGTTATATTGAATAATTTCTCCCTTTAGCATTTTAAAAGCTGTAAGTCAGCAGCTATTTTTGGAGGGACTGTAGGAACTATATCCAAGACTTTAGAAGGCTACAGATTCTGCTTCCCAGCTTTAGTGAAAGATGTGGTACACATGTAACAGTTAATAAATAAATCATGCTTACCTATAATTGAACAGTGTACAATTTAAATTGTGGGGACAGTTACAGGCAGAGCCATTTATTCTTCTTTTTGTAACCACATATTAGTTCTAGAGAAAATGAAAAAGCACAGTCCTTAGCTCTTCACAGCACCAGTCAGCTTGTCAAGTGGGTATGTGTGATGAAATGTTAGAGTACAGGGGAAAAGTTTCACAATCTGGGGAATTCATTTGTGGGCCTGCGTGCATATGTGTACACATGCATGAGCAGGAAAGAGAGAGAGAGGCCCTTTTCAGATGTTTGCTAGAATGCATGGGGGCTTGAAAATGGGAAATGGATAGCGACATAAGCTGGGCTCACCGTTACTCTCTCTGATTGCCACACTTTCAGCTCACTCTCGAAGGAGAATTGAACTTACCTTCACTTGAACAGTCTGATTTATTAACATCCTAGACCATGTAGACAGCTGTACTTACATTCAAGCAAATATGAGACCACCATGGGGAGGGACTGGATAAGTGACCCCCCCCCCCCCCACTGCCTATCTATTTTGAAGCTTTCACAACTGAAGGGTAGAATATATGTGTAAATAGCACAGGCTGTTATATTTATGTTTATGTATTTGTGTATATCTGTGTTTGTAGGTAACTTGGCCGCTACTGGCTCAGGATCAACCACTCTTACTGTTGGCCCATCCACCATCAGATAACAATCCTTGACCCCTTATCAACGGCCACATTCAATCTTCAGGGCAAAAAATGGCTGCCTATCCCTGTTCCAGCTAAATGCTCAGAATGATTAATGCCTCTAAAAGTATCCAACAGATTAGTGCACTTATTCACTGTTTATCTGTACAGGTTTGGGTGACATGATTAATATGGGCCACAAAACTGAATGGATCAGATGCTGGATGGCAGAGTTTTTAGAAATAAAACCTGACTGTGGGATATGATAAATGGATATGTGTGGATGTGTTTACAAGTAAATATAAGAATTACATGTATGCACTGACTGTATTTTATGCATGATGCTATATAAAGAATTCAAAGCTTACATAGATCTTATGCATAAGCTCTCTGATGGTGTCTATTCAAGAATTCTTAAAGATCTCAAATGGAAAATAGATAGAATCAGTAATCAAAGAATAGCTAACTTTGCTGAAGGAAAATCAACAAGCATTCAACAAAGATAAATCCTGCCTTACCAACTTTCTGGGTTTTGAGAATATCAACATACATGATCCTATTGACACTATATATCTATTTTTTCAAGAAGCACTTGACTAAATTCCATATTAAAAGCTCTTGAGTAAACTTAGTAGTCATGGGGTAAGGGGACTTGTCTTTTTATGGAATGCTAACTGGTTAAAAAAACAAAAAGCAAAGTTAGAAGTATTTTTCTTTTCTTTTCTTTTCTTTTCTTTTCTTTTCTTTTCTTTTCTTTTCTTTTCTTTTCTTTTCTTTTCTTTTCTTTTCTTTTCTGCCTCAGCTTCAGTTTTGGAGAATTCAGGGTAACCTGTTTTGGGAGTAAATATGGTAAATAATAATAAAAAAATAATGAAAAGACATTTTATATAAGCAGTGCCTTAAAAAGAAAGCACTGCAGGCTATAGAATGGCGTTGCCAAATTTAAACAGCAAACTATGCTATCAATTTTCACAATGTGCCATGGAGCACCCTGTGACTCTATGGGAGCTATCTGTGGCCTGTGAGTTCACCACTTGTGAGGAGATAAGAAGCTAAATTCAGCGCTCTTTTCTCTTTAGCTTCTTAGTCCTCTTCCCATGTCTCATGCATAGTCTGATCCTTGGTGATAGCTGACATTTACAAGTCATTCTCAAGATATGAGTAGTCAGAAGGAAGATGGAAAATGCTGACACTTGAAGGCTGCCTTCATATGATCAAATGTTATCCCTGTCCCTGCAGATATCTCTGTCAAAGTGACACTGAAGCATCAGACCTTGAAACTGAAAAAGAAGCAGACAAAGCGTGCAAAACACAAGATCAACCCAGTATGGAATGAGATGATCATGTTTGAGGTACCCCATGATCTGCTCTGTGCTTCAAGTGTAGAGCTGGAGATGCTAAGCCAGGATGCTGATGGGCAGAACCGCTTACTGGGCAAGTGCAGCCTTGGTCTGCATGCTGCGGGAACCGAGAGGAACCACTGGGAGGAGATGCTGAGGAACCCCAGGAGGCAGATTGCTATGTGGCACCAACTTCACATGTAGTTAAAGAGGTGGAAATGGGGATCCCCTCAAGTCCAGTAAGCTGGTCACAGATCTGGAAAAAAGAGTTCTGTTTCAATATCCTAAGCACGCATGCACGCACGCTCACACACACACACATACACACACACACACACCATGAATTGAATCCATTCACGTGATTAAGCACAAGTTTTGTTTATTGATACTGTTATTAATTGTGTTTTACTAAATGAATATTGTAGAAATGGGTAGTCAAAATGGCAAATGGTTCATTGACCCATAATAATGCTTGATTTGTGGGATCATTTCTTCAGCTTCTATTTCTGGCCTATGCATAAAGGATTAATTTTATTTTTCATTACTTAATATCTGATTCATGAAATGATCAGAATATAATGAGTAGTGTCATTCAAGACTTTAAGAACACAAGCCACAGCTGTATTGGGCCCAGTATTGTCCTTCCAAATGTGGCCAGCTGATAACCTTAGAAAACTAAGAAAAACGATATTATCTACCTAGCAATTTGTATCCTGTGCGGCCAGCAGATGTCTACCTCTATTTTTAAAAAAACTTTGTTATACAGGTATACATACCATCTATATATGTGACAAAGAAAGAGAGGACAAGTTTTTTCCCCCCAAATCTATTTACAATCTACAGGCAGAGACAAGATAAACAATAGACCCCCCCCCCCTCAAAAAAAGGGGAAATAGAATATGGGCTAAACAGAAGAAGAATATAAATCACAGATAATTAGGATGCAAATTACTGATAAATAAGGTCCAATTAGATGTGACATTAATTGCATTAATTTGGACATTTTGGATATGTGAATAGCAAGCATGGGGACAACGCTTTAGGCTTTCCTTGGTTGCTGTTGACATAGTTAGAGTAGCCTTGAGAATGGGTAGAATGGTGGGTGGAACTGAATTATTCCTCTTTCTGCCAGAATTCCAACAAAGAATACTTCGAAAGCAGAATTTGCATTTCAATAGAATCTCTCATCAGGGCATTCTGTCTGCCTGAGGCAAGCAGCAAATGGTGTTCCCCTCTCCTAATTAAAGTGTGTAGTTTTCCATTATCATTCCCAATAATAAACCCATTATTCTGGCATCTCTGGCAGAAAATCCCCTTCCCACTTCTTTCCTGACATTCAAAATGCAATCAGATGAATCTAGATTTAAGTCATACTTTTGAGTAATTTAACTAATTTATACCACACTAACTTTAATGGGCCTTCAATAGTAAAGAAATAACTAATGATTTGTTGCCTTTTTACAATGCCAGAATTCAAGTTGCCTAAGGCTGTTGTGCTTAATGATATGTTAACAAATGGAAGACAGGGTCAGAACCATCATTAAGCTAAATTAATTCTAAATGTATTACAGAAAGTGTTTAAATGTTTCATAGGAATGAGGAGTTCTGTGGAGGGATTTGAAGACAGATGAACTCATAGTAGTGTTTCAAAGTGGAGGTCCAAGTAAGAAAGAATAGCTTTAGAAAACAATGGACCTTTCGATAGCTGGGAGTAAAGAAGCTGGATAAGTGAAGGTTACACGTAAGATGTGACAGAATTTGAAAATCTATATGGAAAAGACTGAAAATCTGTCTGGACAATATTAAAAATCAGGATAAGTATGTGCAGTATTTATAAGCAGATAGGAACATTCTCTTATCTTTTATCTTATTTATGATCCTAAAACCTTCCTCCAGTTAGAACTGGTGTTGACTGTACCGCTTATCCTAACCCTAACCCTAACCCTAACCCTAGGATTTGAGCTAAAGGAAGATTATGATGAGACAGTCATTAATTAAGAATTATTCATGCTTATGAACATATTAGTATTGGAACACCTGGAGAAACAATTGGAAAAGAAGTATTTGTTGCTTGCTTGAAATTCACCAAATACTTTAGATCAGACAAAAATCTCTGCAATTTGCATTGTTTAATTAACCATAGCAGGTTAATTAAAATGAAGAGAAGACGACCTCCCAGAAATGTCTAATTTTAAAATATAAGCATAGATACACTTTTTAAATATTCTATTGGAAGACCCACCATCATGCTTTTACTATTTTATTGCCCTTTCTGCTTTCATGTGCATGGAATTTAAATATCAGTGAATGCTATCATTCAGGATTAAAAGCTACATCTACAGTACATCTCCATTAATATCATTCACTACAGGCAGTGAGGAATAAAACAAGACTGAAATATACAGGTAGTCCTCAACTTACAACCACAATTGGGACTGGAACTTCCATTGTTAAGTTATGCAGTTATTAAGTGAGTCACGCCCAATTTTATGAGCTTTTTTGCCATGGTCATTAAGCAAATCACATGGTCATTAAGTGAATCCAGCTTCCTCCATTGGCTTTGCTTGTCGAAAGCTCCATGGGAAGGTCACAGATGACCCCAGGGCACTGCACCTGCTGTAAATACATGCTGGTTGCCAAGCACCCAAATTTTTATCACATGACTGTGGGGATGCTGTGATGGTCGTAAGTGCAAGGACCAGTCGTAAGTCACTTTTTTCAGTGCCGTTGTAACTTCATATGGCTGTTAAATGAATGGTCATAAGTTGAGGACTACCAGTAGTCTCAAACTATTAGGTGTAAGCTGTCCAAGGTTGGAAAGAAGACAAGGAATGGCTAGTCTAAGACATCCTTTGTGTTTTTGTTGTAAAGTCATTCATTTGCCTCTGACACTTCATGACCTAATGGATATTATTTCATCCAGATAATCTGTCAGTAATTGGTTCTTTGAGTTCTTGTAAGCTCATGCTTGTGTCATCAGTAATAATATCTAGCCACCATATCTTCTGTCAGATTCTTTTTGAGTGATTTTTTCAAGTATTGGGGTCTTTTTTTAATGACTCTTGCCTTCATATTATGTATTCAAAATATTTAAACTTTAGTTTCATTGTTACTGCTTCCATTGAGTAGTCTGCTTTTGCTTCATCAAGCACTGAATTATTTGTTCTTCTTGTGGGCCAAGATGTTCTCAAGAATTTTGTCCAGCACCATAATTCAGTGACATCAATTCTTTGTTCAGCCTTACTGATGGTCCAGCGCTTACAGCTATATGTTATAACTGGGAAAACCATGGTTTTGACCTTTAAAGGTCTGTAATGTAGTCCTCTTCAATTTGAATTGATGCTATAAAAACTGCACACAACTGAATATCTAGTCTAAATTAAGCACTTGTATGGTAAGAAGGGGGGAAAAAGTAGAGAACTCACATTGTTGTAAATAAAGGATGAGGATGAGGATGTTTTAAATAGTTTGGAGAAATCTATTTGTGATTTGTAGCCTAACTTCAGCCTGTGCTCCAATGCAGAGTCAGGTAGTCTCAAACAATATTTTCTTCCCAGTTATGCAATCAGTCCAGGCAAAGAAAAAGTGGGAAAGGCAATCAAATGGAATAGGAGTGCAAGAGGTAGAAACAGGAATAAGCACTCAGAGCAGCCCAAGTGGCCTTACCCATTTCAACTTCTTGTCAGTCTCCAAGTTTAGTTTTTTTCCAGGTTGGGAAACCCAAACTTTGGAAAAGTTTGAAATGGAGGGCAAGGGAGGACCGCTGAATCCAAACATCCTATCCCCCTAAATGTCAAGGTAAATTAGGCTAACTGCTAAATTAAATTAATGGAGAGACAACATGGAACCTCCTACCAACAAAACATACACTGTACTGCTGAGCTGTGAAATAGGCAGAACACTATTCCCATGTTAGACAAATTCAACTACAATTTCAACTGGGAAACTTGACATTTTAGACCAAGCCAAATTCAAAAACCCTAAGGAATTCCTGGAAGCTAGATATGTTGACAAATCAGCCATCTGCAGAGACATAGATATAAGCCTCATCTACATACCATTTAAAAGATACAGTCAAAAGTCAAGGGAGGAAGCAAACTGCCTTGAGCACATTCTCACTAATAGCTAATGCCCAGATAAACAGCAGCAACACCAGATAAACCATCAGGGAAGAAACAATACCCTAATCAAGGAAGAAACCAAATCCCAGCCAAGACTGATATATAGATATATAAACAATCAGCAAATGATGTTACCTAGCCTGGTAATGAAATGTCTGATGGAAAACAATCAAGCTCAGAGAATACCAAGAACCCAACAGAATGAATAGTGGTATAGTACAGCTCAAAAAAGTAACCACAGTTCCAAAACTCCAACACAAAATGCCACACAGTTGCAGGACAGCCTACAGGATAAATGACACTAATGAGAATTAAAGCTATAAGTCAAATACAGGAATGATTAGAGAACCTTAGATTACGTTTTATTGTAGTTCTTCAGTTCCTAAATAAATAGAAGCTAGTATATATCACTTGTTTGTGGGGGGGGGGGGAGGAGTGATGGATGAATATCTAAAATCTGACAAATGATTGAGTCATTTTTTATCCCAGGGATTTAAAGTGCACCCAAAGGACACCCAGTTTTGCTTTGAGTTAAATTAACTCTCCCTGGTCTGCCACATCATCTGAACTGCTGCCTGAAAGTTTCAATGACCCTTGTCTCTCCAAAGATTGAAATAACATACTAGAGACAACCTATGGAAATGTGGATGCTATAGGAACATTGTCATTGTTCTATCCCCACCACCACCACCATAGTTACATGGGGTGAAGATAAGGCAGATACAGATTGGATGGTTCAGGTTCTCCTAAATCTGTCTGTGACAGTTCCATTCCTTATTGTACGCTGTGGATTTTTTTCTCAATGTTGTTGGAAACAAAGTGGGGAAATGGTACAGGAAGTGATGGACTCCCAGGCTTGTTTGTACCAGCTGGGAGGACTGTAAAGATAGCCAGTAAACAGCAGTCCAGCCAGCGATGTTGTGCATGGATGTGCACTAAAGTGAATAATATGACTGAATAGTTCATTTCATGTGAACAGGGCTAGACTGTAGGGCTTAATGAGGGGAAAAATGTGTGTGTCAAGGAGGAAAAGTATAACTTACAATCTGATCATATTAATTAATTATATCAGAGAAATAGTCCTGATCGTTTGCTGCATTGGTTGAAAATACACATGTAATTTCGCCATAGATCTTTAGATTTTTTTCAGGACACATACATATGTACATATGTGTGTGTGTGTGTGCATGCATGTGCATACTTATAATATTAATTATAAATAATACTATGTCAATTGTATTATTTATATCATCTTTAGGTGACCTTTGAGAGAATTTGCAAAGTAAGTATATACACATACTCACAGGAATGCACAAGTGAAATCTGTTGTAAGCAAATTACTTGCTCTACAGAGGCAGAGTGAGCTGCTTTGTGATGTACCTCTTGGCAGCTCATAGGCAACTGAACTGGGCTGACTGGGCTCTTGTATTTAAACCTGGCAAGCTGATCTCTGATTGGCCCATGTCAAGGAGTCCAAGAAAGCTGGTTCCTGACACGGAACTTCCATGGCATGGACCAGAGATCAGTTTGCTAGGTTCAGATACAAGAGCCTAGTCAGTCCGTGTTCAGTTGCTTGTGAGGTACCCCACAAAGGAGCTCACTCTGCCTCTGAAGGTGCCAGCCACAGCTGCTGGTGAAACATCAAACACTAGATCACGGCCATTCCTCCCAAAAGCTCACCACTGCTTCATTGAGGCCAGTCATGAAAGCCTATCCCCATATATTATTTGTTTCTACAGTTAATCATCATTTGACCACTTTTCAACCCCTGAGGTATCCATTATAAGCTGCAACCACAAAAGATTGTAAATTAACTTGACATTAGATGCAAGCATGTAAGTCTCATGGTTTGTGTTGCAGTATCACAACACGTGTTTTGTCATTTGCCAGAGCTTTCCTTCCCCTTGCCTATAAGGGGAGGGGGGAAATGCCTCATGGCTTTTCCTCCTTCTCTGTGTTTACATTATAAAACATAACACTAGATAATTGCAGTCACCAATTCCAATAGAATTATGTTTTTTAATCTGCATTCTAGTAGAACTATGGATCAAAAAAAAAATGCTCATTTGTTACATTAATTCTAAGAAGTGGGAGCTGGTAGGAACTAATTTGAAGACATAAACATTGCTACAGCAGCTTTCACTGAAGCTTTGATCCCTTCAATAAGGAGAGAAACCAAGAAAAATTTGGGCAATTTTTAGACTCCTAACCCATAGAATTGGGTGAGCCTTATTACGGCTTAGTCTGCCTATTTATATATTCTTGCCCGATCAAGCTGCTCCTCTGGGGTCTTGATGCTGCATACAATAAATTCTTCACTTAAACAGTTGTGTAGTAATACTGTACCATCTGTAGCCAGGAACATTAAAACAAGAGATGTATTGGGCTCATTAAGCTAATTTCAAAAAGCAATCTAAATAAAACTGCTATGAAAACTCAGCTGCTAGAATCACACCCTGAAAAAGAGAGGTATGGAAATGAGCCCAAGCTGGTTCATTTGTTTTTTGCCTTTTAAAAAGCAAGTCAGTTATGTAACTCAGTATGCTGTAAAAGATCCTGGGCTGAAGAATTAAGATCAAGTCTAGACATCCTACCCAAAAAGGAAGAGGCCATGGCTGGAACTAAAAGTGCAAAAATTATCTGGTCGGGGGTAGAGAACCAAAAAAGGAAACGAAAGGATCTCAATTCAGCCCATCTGCCTTATTCAGGTAGGAAATTTCATTGTAAAATTGCCTGACAATTATTAGGGGATGTTTAGGAAAAATGCATGCACACTTGATCCCATTTGTTGTTATTGTTCAGTCATTAAGTCATGTCCGGCTCTTCATGGCCCCATGAACCATATCGCGCCAGGCCTTAACTTTTATTGCATAGCCTTTTACAGGTTTCATATCTGAAGTGCTGGGGCCCCAAGTAAAACTGCGTCACATTTAAATAATAGGGAACTACCAAGAGCTATTGCTATTGCTTACCTAAATCTGGCATTTTTTAGATAATCAAAGCAATCTAACATCATTCCTTTTGCTGTTCTTTTCCATGGTGAGTTCTATAATACTCTTAAAAGGAATTCAGTGGCATTTAAAAAAGTGGAATACTATCATTAGGAAGTGAAAGGCAATTCGGTGCTGAAAAGTTAGCAGAAGGCTTTACTTCTCATCTTAGAGAACATCGGAACCAGCTGCCAAAATATGGGTATACAGTGTTTCTGTCCCCCCACTGTGGTAGTTCTTTAAATGACCTTAGTACCTTGGATGCTAGGAATGAGCTCTTCGGTAAAATTAACTATACATTCCTTTCATGGCGAACACTTCAGTTTACTGTTGAGAGCCTCTACCTGAATTTAAGCTCCTTATTTAGTAGTTCATCTAATACTGTTCCAGCTGAGAACTTCCTTCCTTCCCTCATAACTGCTGGTTTCGATTATTGATGGTGATTAGACTTACAGCTAACATTATGGTATAGCTTCTATTAGATCAATAGAAGCAGATCACCTGCAGTAGTGAATTCACTTGTGGCTGTGATTTGCAATTTAGGTACTTGTTCTCTTCCTGTGTTGTATAATAAGTTTATCTGCCATCCACGAAAGTAAGGGCATGATGCAGATTATGTTGCAGTAGCAACAAGGAAGAAGTAGAGAACAGTTGGAATCTATAGAAGAGGAAAAAGGCCAGTTCAATTATATTTACCAGTCCAGGTCAGTTTTATTAAGGCCACAAGGTGACATGGTCTTACCTTGTTGCATATGCATTTTTGACTGGGAGAGGTCTGAATATATCTAACTTCAGAATTCTGAGGAAACATAAATCATCTGCTTTTAAAAAAAACTATTAAAGAAGCATGAAGAATTGATTGTTTTAAAAGGTACATAACCCTTAATACATATGACAAGATCTCAAGCTAAGAAAATAACAGAGAAACATGCAGTTGAGTGGCTCAGGAGCAATATTTAATTTTGACTTAATATTTTAAAATGCTATTGTTATTGTACAAAATGAAGTATTTGTTGTTATTGTGACTACTGTTTAAAGCACAAAATAAAAGTATAAGACTTGGTATCTACTATTGTGGCACATAAGAAAATAAAACAACTATTAATCAGTAATATTCAAATTGAATTGTTGTGCTTATTTTGATGTTCTCCCAACTCTACCACATTTATTGTACATCAGAAAAACTACATTTTAATAAGGCAGTTGATCGTCATCTGATTATATAGCCAAAGATCAGAAAATGCAATCTACTGAAACGTCTCATATAAAGGAGAAAGTTTTGATAATTGGATTGGAACTTTAGCCAATACCACCAAGGGCATATCTGTGCTTACCATTTAAGCTGCTGTGTCCTATGCTCATGCCAGCTTGACTCTTAAGTGTCCAGACTGAAAAACTTTGGCAGTATCTTATATCATATTCAGTCTGGAGTGCAGTCTGCCCCATTGGATGATTCAACTACTGCTGTCCTCTCCATGTTTCTCTTCCAGTACAATGGCTGCCAATATTTGCCAGGGATTTACTTCTTAAACATTAATATACATAATGGTGTGTGTATATCCATGGTGTGTGATACACATACACACCCAAAGTTGAATTACACATATATTTATATATAAATATATAAATTACATATATTTGTTCAAGATTAAAGCATCAAAATGCTTTAACAACAAGGCACAGCAAGCATCATCCCCCCCCCCCTTTTTTTCCAACATGCATTGTAATGAAGCTCACATTGCTGGCATAGCTAAAATAGCATATTGGTTAAGAGCTTAGCATTGACTAAGTTGTTGGTTTGAAAGCCATCTTAAATGCTTAAAAAGATTATTATTTTTTATTTTCTTGATGGCTAGCATTCCCCCTCGGTTTTTTAAAAAAATAATACATTCAAGGTTTACTATTTTACTGTTTTTCCAGTCCCTTGAGATAACAGGGTTTCACCCGCTGCTCTAAAACAGCCCAAATAACTGGGCACAGGGAACAAAATACTTCTACCTCAGTTGATGGGAAAAAATGGTAAAACATGGACAAGGTTAGATTTATTACACATAGAACCTGGTGTTTAAAAGCAGCAGTCTGAGCCTGAGGTTCCCAACAGTTCAGAGCCTAGTTCATGAAGTGAGATTGCCCCGGGAGGGGAGGGGAGGGGGGGCGTGGCTTGCAGAAGTAGAGTTTGGCACCAAATTTCCAATATCTCACATCTTCTGCCATATTCTCCTCTGCTTTTCAGTAGCATTACCTTACCCTCCATCTCTGTCCCCTCGGCTCTTCTTTCAGTCACCCAGGCCTCCGCCAGACAGTCACACATTTGAGTTTCAGGACACCTGGCAGCTACATTCACAAATAAAGATGCCTCACCCCACCCTTTCCCTGGAACAGAAGAGCCTTTTCTTGTCAACCTTCCCTGGTCTCCATTCACCCCTTCCCTCCCTCCACTTCCCCACCTGATCATTACCCAGTCTGGGATCAAGGGCAGGATTTCTTCCTTCTTGTTTTCAACACTTCAGAAAGGGGGGCCTTCCTCCTCAACTCCTTGTTTGTCACTCAGAGAGCAAGTTGATTTGTGTTCTTCTTTTTCTGAAGCTGTCTGCCTGTTGTCCTCCCAATTTATTCACAGTTCTGTATAGTCTGCTTTGGGCAATGTGAGGCTTGGGCTGGTATGTCTCCTCCAACTGTATTTACATAGCTTCTTCCATAGCCTACACAATAATATTGTGGACATGGCAGACCTGGCATATATCACTGAAGCCTGGCTGGATGAGATCTGTGCAGCTGGGTTTTTGATAGTCCAAGAGTCACAACTCTGAAGACAGGGAGGTGGTCTGGCAAGCAGGTACCATGAGACCCTGGCAGTTGTGAGGAGATTGTTACACAGATAGCCTGCTGTGAGGTGATATTTATGAGGTTGGACCTAAGGGACAAGCTGGAGGTATTGCTACGTCCTGTTATCTGGCTGCATGGGAGTATCCAGTTTCAGCTACTTGATCTCATCACAGGTTTAGTTATGGATTTTACCCAGGATATTAGTCCTGGGTGATTTTATCTTCCCTCACTACAGTTGGAGGTGGCTTGAGAATACATGGCTACTATGACAACCACAGTCTTGTTCCAGGTTATCATTGACCTGTCTTATGGAATTGGCTATATATTGGATTTGGCCTTTACCTCAAAGCAGATGAGATGTGATCTGGTGCTGGGATCAGATCCTTGTTATGGACAGATCACTTCCTCATGACCATGGGGTTGATAAGAGAGGATGAACCCATTCAGATAGCCTACCCCAGGCACCTGATGGATCCATAAGGCTTCCAGACATCAGCTGGAGATTTCCTCAGTGATCTATAAGTAACTTCTGTCTCGGTCTCTGGAATACAGAGGTCAGCAGGGTGCTAAATATGTTTGTTCCTGAGCGGCCTTTCTGCACCTTCTGAGCCCAGGCAACTCCTTGGTTCTCTGAAAAGCTCTGGGAAATAAAGCCTGGAGCAACACACTGGTATAAAACAAGAAGTTAATATGACTGGCCAAGGATACAAGCTTAAATCTGAATCTATTCTGTAGTAATAAGGGAGAGAAAGAAAAAATGCACACTCATTGTACCCATGGAATATCCACCAGGTGCACTGTTGAAAGGGACATGTTCTCTTCTTGGCAGAGACATTCCAGAATATCCAAGCAGTGTGAGTTGTGATCATTTCTGAGGAATCATTTCATGAATAAAATTGCTTGTATTTGCTCCAAGTTAGAAGCTGGGTGGACAGGATCCAATGAGAGGGGAGCAGAAATATTTTCCCACTTCCTTAGGAGTTTTATAGCCTATAATCTTTCTATATAATCTTAGCTGTGCTGCCTGTGGACTTGACCCCTGCCTTTCCTGGCTAGCTAATGCAGCCAGGCAAGAGATAGGGAATAGATCCAGGCAAAAGTCAATGGGAGAGAGTAATGCCAGTGACTTTGAAAGAAGCACCGGTTCACCCCATCCTCAAGAGGCCTGCCTTGGATCTGTTAGAACTATCATTCTAAATCCAAGCACTCCTTTCTGAAGATGCAACTGTTACAGAGAACCCTGGAAGAAGTAGATTATCTGGATGTATGGCAAAATCCATGTCTGGGCATGGGACTGAGACCATCATGGATGACTTGCGGCACAACTTGTGGTAAAGTAAGAGCATTCAGCTTTATCTTCCTAGACTTCCTGACAACTTTGATATTGTCA
This sequence comes from Liasis olivaceus, assembly GCA_030867105.1. NCBI lineage: Eukaryota > Metazoa > Chordata > Lepidosauria > Squamata > Pythonidae > Liasis > Liasis olivaceus. The sequence goes on from CM061349.1 coordinate 71,995,945, forward strand.
ATCATGATATACTTCTGGAGTGCATGCATAGGGAGGCACAATATCTGGTTCTATCCTTCCATAATGGGTAGGTCCAGTTGGTTGTCACAGGGGGAAACAGTTTAGATCTCAGGATTCAGTCTGCTTCTCCATCCTATTTAACAGCTGGGAGAGGTAATCCATTCGTTGAGGTGAGGTATTATCAGAATCCTGGGTTGTATGGGGGATGTGATGTATGGGGGATTCTGGCACCAGCAATGGAACTGCTACTATACTACAATTACTTGTATGTTGTATTAGATTTTATTGTATATTATTTTATAGTTGATTGTTGCTCCTTTACACCACTTAGAATCAGCTGATTGAAGTGGTTTATATAATCATAAATACATATTAAAAACTCTTGACAGTCAGCTTTGCTACAGTCAGGAAAGTATATTATTATTTCTTACCATTTTCTTTCTCTTTGCAGAAAACACCCTTTGCTAATATGTCTCACATCTCTGACATACTTTCCACATTATGCATTACATATTCATTCAATGAGAATTTTCAAATGCTATTTTCCCCTGCATCTTGGGTTGAATGCATTCCTGTGGATCATGTCTACAAATAAAAATTGACTTGATACAAATTTCCAAACTCTTGATTCCTCACTACCTTCAAAATATCTGTTGTCATTTTTTTTTTTTTTTTTTGCAGTGATAGATGAAACCCACATTCCCAAAGTGCTTCCTGTTGTAGGCATCTGTTATCCCACTGGAGAAATTGCCTTCTATTTTCACAGTCTCCCAGCTGAAAATAGGAGACAATTCAGCCTAACTATTCATTTAGCCTAGCTTGGAGAAAAGACCTGTAATGCAATTTTTCTGTCATATTATCCTCATAGGATTTGCTGCATGCAATACTTTCAGAATTTGCTGGGATAACATACTTTATAGACTTGCTAAAATGCTGCTTTCACTCTACCATACTGCTCTGGTCAGCAACCCATTCTAAAGAAAAGCAAAGGAAAAAAAATTCTTTTAATAAGAAGGTGGGAGCAGTTTGCAGTCAAATTACATTTCCAGAAGATTACTGAGAGCTTTGCAGATGCTGCAGAAGCAGTCCAACAGAAAAACATCAAAAACTGAATTCCATTTGAGAATCAAATAAAGGTAGTAATCTGGCTTGAGAAACACAAGGGCTCTGTACCAGAAGAAGAAGCTAAGAAAATGTCAAGATGGAGCTTTGGAAGAGGAATTTCACCCTCACTTTAGGCAAATGACCAGCCTGTTCTACAGCTTTACAGATTTGGGGCAGGTCCTGCACAGTCTTGAGCTGTGGTGATTTGTGGATTTCAGGGTATGTCTAGGATTCCTTGATAGAAATTCTGGAGCACTGGCTGCTCAGGCAGGAGGGGATGGAAAGGGCTGTTGTTGCAAAACAGCGATTGGAGGCTGACCACTTTCTCAGTTGAAGGACAGAACACAGAAACATTCCAGAATGATGTGGTTTTTGAAAAGAGATAATGGGGTTCCATCTTGATGGGGATCTAAGCATGTGATTCATACCAAAGAGGAAGAATAGAATAGGACCCCTTTCCAGAACTTCTTTTAACCTTGAAATGGCAATAATTTCAACAGAGCAGGCAGACTGGATAAGGTAATTCTCAGGCTAAGCAAAAAAAAAAAAAAGTGTATCTGCCTCATGGGCTGAAGAAATGAATTTACTCCAGATTCCAGTTGAAAGCTATTCCAATAGAAGAGAAAAGTTATTCACTGAGTAATCAAACAAGGATCTAATGGAGTTTTCCAGTGGACTTCAATAGGACAAAGAGATAAGGAAGAGAGGAAAGTGATCAGAAAGTGTTATGTTTTGACAGACAGAAAAACACAGTATCTTGCCTGCTCCCCAGGCAAGAAAATGTTGATGATGCTTTTTTAAGGGAAATTGCAGATTTTTCAAAGAGGCATGTAGTAGTAGTGAATATTCAGATATTTGGGAGACCAATTCTGCCAAGCACGGACCTGTCAAGAAATTTCTAAGTAGTATAGCTGACAACTTTCTCTTTCATAAAATGAAGGCAGGTACAGTAGGAAAAGCTAACTTTCCTATGATAACAGCCAATAAGGAAGACTAAGTGTTGTTACCCAGGGCCAAAGCCAGGACAGAAGGATACCAGCTCAAAGAAGTGCTGATCATCCTTTGGCAAGGAAACAGAATAGAGGGCCAGTCTGCACTGGGAGTCCAGGAGGTGAGAGAGGCTGAGTGAGAAGCCTTCCTTGATGCTGGTTATAGGCAGCAAAAGAGCTATTCTCCACCACTTCTTCCCTTCCCAATTTTCCTGGCATCCACAGCAAGGGAAGCAAGGCGAGAACAGAAAACTGTTCCCCTTCTCTCCCCATGGGTGGCGTTCCAAGGTGACAAGAGAAGAAGGGGAATGTTTCTTTTTCACCTTTCTGGAGGAGGGCAGGCAGCACAGTCATTACTCTTGATTTAAAGTGTCCCCTCCTCCCAGGCTCTGGCCCCACAGAACCTAAACTACAGAAGGGGAGGCAGCTGTACCATGGGAGGAAGACTTTTGCAGCAGCAGCCTTGCAGCAAAGTGGACCTTCTATGGCAGAAGTGGCAGAAGCAGAACTGACACTCAAAAGATCCACTTCTCCTCCTCCTCCTCCTCTCCCCCCATTGCTCTTGCATCCATAGGAAGTGAGGGGGGAGAGGTTAGGGAGAATGGGTCCTTTGCTGGGGGTTCTCCAATCCATCTCCCTTCCAGGGTAGAAAGTGGATGTTTTGGGGTTTTGCAGAACTGGTACCCCCAAGATCCCCTGCTTCCCCTCATCTTTCTGCTTTTCCTGCCCCACATGGGTTAGCAAAAGAAGTTGGAGAGTGTGGCTTTTCAATAGCAGAAGAGCCCAGATTCTCATGCTTCCAAAAGGTAAATAGCCCTGAAATGGAGTGTCCTGGGACTGGGGACAAGGGCATGTCTGAGATAGCCTCCCTATTATCTCAGAACTTCCTTCTTTGGAAAAGAAGTGGGTCAGGGATGAGTTAAGGATAATGTTTTGTGTTCACATTCTGAACTATGAGTGGGACTATCATTACCCCTGTGGCAAGCAGGATACACCTTTACTCAAGTAAGTGGCGGTAGTAGTAACATTGGAGAAAGTGATTATGTAATGCCGGAGTTTGTGATTTCAAGGAAAACTGAAGCTGAATGTAGTTAGATTTATATTACAAAAAGATGGATTTTAATAAACTCATAGCAGTGATAAACAGAATTCTATGGCAGGAGAAGCTAATGTGAAAGAGCGCTCAAGGTGAGGGATAAAAAAGAGATATTGTAAGCACAGTCATGAACAATTCCTATGAGGAGAAAAATTGAGAATACTGTAGAATAAAAAGCCAATATTGCTACCCCAAAGCTAGTGAATACTTGAAAACAAAAACAGCATATAGCAGGTGAAAAAAGAAACAGGCCACCATGGAGCAATACGTAAAGGCAGCCTTTAAATCTGTAAAGTTGGTATCAGGAAATCTAAAGCTCAGAATGAGCTGGGATACAGAAGGATGATAACATCCTTAAAAAGAGCTTCAAGTAAGTTCAAAAGAAAAGGGAAAGAAAAGAATGAATCGGTGAAGATCAGTGAAGATAGCAGAATGCTTACAGGAAGCAAGGAAATGGCAGAGCTGTTCAGCTATTTTGTCTCAGTTTTCTCCAACTAGAGGGTATGTCTTCCACCTGGCAATGGTGAAGAACAAGATAAAGCGGCAGGACTGCAGCTTGAGGATGATAGAAAGTTGATCAGGGAATATCGATTCTGAATGAATTTCAACTCCAGAAACAGGTCCCAACCTTCAAAAAGTGGGAAAAGATCTCAGAAACTACAGACAATTACTCCAGCACTGATATCTGGGAAAATTCAATAAAGGGTCATGAAGAGATTGATTTTTAAATTATTTAAAACATTGTGGCAATTGCAGAAGCTACCATAAATTTGACAAGGACAAATTTTTTTAGACTAAATTTATTTTGGATTGATTAATGCTATTAGTAGATTGTTGGAATGCTATGGGTATAATGTATCTTGATTTTAACAAAGCATTTGAAAAAGTATCTTGTGACATTCAGATTAGTGAGCTAACTAAGTACAGGCAGGATAGCATGACAATTAAATGTATACATAGCTGGCTCAAAAACTATATTCAAAGAGTGTTCATCAGTGAGTCTTCACCAAACTGGAAAGAGATTGATTGATTGATTGATTGAATTGAACGAGATATTAAGAAGGATGCAATAAAAGTTGTAGTCCTGAGCCCTGTACTTGTCAATATTTGTATTAATGATTGAAGAGGTAGAGGAAATGCATACTGAATCTGAAGATGATACAAAACTGGGTGGGATAGCTAAATACCCTAGAAGATGGAAACAACACTTAAGATTAATTTGTAGGTTAGAGAAATGGACTGGAAGTAACAGAATGAAACTGAGCGGGGGCAAATCAAAGTTCTTGGCTTAGAGAAGCAAAAATTAAATACGCAGGTATAGGTTGAGGGATACTGGATAATAAGTGTTATTGGAAAAAGATCCTAGAATAACAACTGACTGCAAACTGAATGTGAATCAGTAGTATCTTATAGCTGCAACCCCCCCACACCCAACAAAATCAATGTAATTTTAGAACTAATTCGATGCAACTGTAGTTTCCAAGTCACACACATGTGGATGTGTTCAGGCAGAGTCCATTTAGCTATCTATTGGTGACATTTTAATTTGGACAGTGTTTCTCAACCTTAGCAACTTTAAGACACATGGACTTCAACTCCCAGAATTTCCCAGTCAGCATGTATTATTATAAGTATTATTCTATATGCTTATTGAAGACTGAGTATTTATTCAAGATTGAAACTCAAAAAGTTTCAAAAAGGATTCATCACATTTTAAAATACAGTTGGCTAAGGCTTGACTATCAGAAATCTGAATCCTAAGAATAACTCACAAAAGATATTTGCAGTATGTCCCATGTGTGTGATGGGGGAGGAGGGAAGAAAAATCTCATCTTCACTCTCTGCTGGCCCCCTTAAATATCTAATCTAGGTTTCACAATTACACATGCATTTCTCTCCCACATGAGCATTGTATGTTTTGTGATTCCTTCATATACTTATTTAGCATAAAGTTGTATTGGGGAGGAGAAATGAAGCCAGGCTATGAAAGTCTGGCGTTCTTAGACATCTCATACCTCAAACCAGGCAACCTGCAGCCATGGGAATATGCGGCCCCAGTTTTGTGAGGCTTTTCTGTTTTGCCCTTTAACCCTCACCCCCTGCCCACATCCCCAGCAGCCCTCAGCGGATGAAAATAAAATAAAAGTGCAGCTTGGGATCAGAAACAGATTGCCTGAATCTTGGATATATGCTTTACTCAAAGTGAGATGGACGGCTGGGTTTGTTATAATGTCTGGGATAAATTTCTCATGATAGTGGACAGTAATCCAGTTGCCAGATCTTCTTGCTTGCCTTCCTTTGGTTCTACGACCATGAGCAAAGCTTCTCAATGACCTCATGGATACAGGGAACAGCATGATCTCTTCCATAACTGTATGTGGGCTCAGAAAGAAGCTGCCACTTTTTCCTACTCCCCATCCCCATTTTTATTCCACAATTACTTGTTGTATCTGCCTCCCCCCCCACCTCAGCGATGCCCAGATGTTTTAGAATCCCATGTAAATATTGGTGGTACAATGGCACCCTCTGCTAACACAATCTCGTAGTTTGTTTCCTTGTATTCATCACTTGCTTGGATTCCCATAAGGGAGGCAGAATTGCCTTATATATGATCAGTGCCAGTTGACATCAGATTTTCTTTGTGGGAGGTGTACAAAATTTGAGGGTTCATCGACTCATCTGATATGGTCTTGTGATCATTTGGTACATTTTTGGAATGGCATTTTAATGTATATAAATAGTTTTATGGGAAAACCTTTATATGTTAAAGATCTTAATGTGATGCTGGATTATATACCAAAGCTTTAGAACCTGAGTGTTTATTAGAATTATGATTGTATCGTGCATTGGGGGTGGCTAATAGAATTAGACTGGGAAATAGGAAAAGTGGTATTATTCCAGATGTTAAAGACCGGCTTTGGAAATGTGTAACTTATCCATCTTGGAAAAGGCAACATTCTCCACTAATCAAAGAATGAAGCAATATGTACTACTTTGGCAGAGATTTTATGATATTTTACAATCATATTTTGTATTTGATTATAGTATCGTACAATATGATATTTATTGGTAAACCAGTGACTATTAATTCATTTAATATATCAGGTAAATTTTTTTATTTAGTTTTTTTGTTTTTTTCCTTCTCTTTCTGGTTTCTATCATTTTTTTAAAGTTTAAGGATTATACTGTTAATTGTTTTGATGCTTGTCCATATTTTGTATTTTTTCTAAATTAAAAAAAAAAACAGTGACAGTTGAGTGACATTCCTGAAATGACAGCATATCAAGGGAGACATCTGCTTAGTTTACAAACATTTCAGGTGTATATAAAAATATGGAAGCATCTGCTTTACTTTAACTGTTGTCTCACTGATTCTTCTGGGATTTCAGAAAATGTAGTGGAGGTGGGAAAATGGAGATGGATAAGATGGCAAATATCTCCATGGAAACCAGTCAGTGACATTATCAGAAAATTCATACCTTCAAATCATTTTTCCTCACCTCCCTTGAAAATATCAGCAGAAATCACTCTATCTCATGGGCTATTAAGAGTACATCTGTATGGTTTCATAGACCTGTGTGTGAATAAAAATTGATGAGGAAAATTTATTTCTGACAGAACAGATATACTTTTGTTTTTATATGCATATCCCCTTTTCCATCACCAGAGCCCTGTTACTGCTGAAAGGGGGTGGGGGGACTGAAAAGCTTCTGGTCTCACTTGATTAAAGCCCAGTACTAGTTTCTTTTTCATTGTGCCTTTCACGTCAGGCAGACACAATGCAACTTTGAACAGGAGGAATGGATTCTTTTATTCCTTCAGAGAACATGGCCTTTCAAGGCAGCTTCAGCATAAAGCAATTTGCTCATAATTAGAGTGAGCTGGAAGATTTAGCAGCATGCAATCAAAAAGCAGTTTCTATGTAACAGACAGTTTCTGTCACACTTTCATGAGAAGGAGGCAAAATGCTTTGACAAAATAAAGGATTGGAACAGGAGGAGAGCAAATAAATGAGATTCTGCTGTATTTTATCTTCAGTATAGACAGCAGTATCTGAGCAGGAGGAGCAGAGGGAAGATCAAATAGATGAACTGTTGAATGGAAAAGAAGCTTATGGGCGGCAAGAAGTTACATACTTATTACTTGTGGTTCTGCTTCTTCCTGGACAGAGAGCTGGTTTGTATACTCAAGAGTACAAATAGTCATACTATGCTAAACCTTGGTTGTCTCAAAAAGCTAAGCAGAGTCAGATCTGGTTAGCACTTGGATGAGAAAACCCAAGGCTCTAGTCTATATTGGGAGATCAAAACAAGACTGAGAAGGCAGCAGTGGAAAACCACTTTCATGTTCTCAAAAAAACCAGCAAAACATATTCCTGAAGTCACATGGAGTCCAGCTTGGCTCAAAAGAGACTTTTCCTTTTATTTTAAGAAACGTGTCTGCTGGACATACACATGTAGCAGTGTATTTGTTTTTAAATCATAGTTGATAAATCACTCAAAGATATATTTGCACACATAGGTGTGTATAAACAGACACACAAGGACAGTCATTCTACACAAGTTTCTATGCCTTTTCTTTAGACAAACTATGTTTGAAGAACTTCTGTCTCCCGATATTCCCATTTTCTGCAACAAAAAGAGCCACATTAACACCACTGATACTACCAACAGTAACATCTTGGTTTTCCAGATGTTATTATGAGAGTGATGTCATTTGATTATATTCTGATTTTATTTTTGTGAATTGCTTGGATATCTAGGCTTGACTACTATAAAATCTGTAGTCAATCTGACTCACATGAATGGGGTGGCAACATAGTATGAATAACAAATCTTACTAGATTGTCAAATTTGGTAAGATTTTGTCATTCTTATGTGAGATCTAATGTAATGACACTGGAATTTCATGCAAGTTTAGTATTTCTGTGCAAGGCTTTGGAGTGAGATTGCTAAAATGCGGTGATGTTAAAAGTTTTCAGATGATTTTTGAGGAGAGACAGTATGTCTGGAAAGGTTATGTGGGTCAAAGCCTTCTTAGAAGGTAGTCAATGTAGTCGTAGTCACTTGTGACATTCTTAGTGAATGGGTGAGCTCTAACATTGTGGCCTTCTTCACTATTGGCAGATGCCCAAACAGAGCAGCTCTCTTTCTCCCTGCTTCATCCTCAGTCCAGTGTGGAAAGTCTGATCTAACCTTCAGAATCTTAAAAGACTCTTATGCTTAAATTGACTCTTATGCTCAATTTCCCCCAAAATTAAGAACATTGAAAGCAGGAGACAAAAAATAGGAAGTGCTACAGCTTGAGAAAACGTGTTTCACTTCAAATTTGCCATGGTTATCAACTGATAGAAATGTGAACAAAAATGAGTAGTTTGGAGAGCAGATGGATAGAAGTGAGAACTTCTACTGAAACCACAAGTAAGAAGCAGTGATTTACAACAAGGGCAAACAACAGATAATCCCTGTTGAAGCTGTCTCTGTCCAATGCATGTTGCTTCCATTTTAATGAAAAGGAGAGTTTAATGAACATGTTATAAAACAATAAAGACTATTCTGATGCTTTAAAGACTAACAACAATTAATATGCAATAAGCCTCAGCCATGTGTTAAGATAAAGATACACTGACTCGCTTTAATAAACTGAAGTGTTTTTTAATTAATCATCTTACATTACAAGTATAATGTATGACAAAATGAAAGTTCTCGTGTACATACTATTATATATCAACATAGCTCTATTCGTATCCAGTGTCCTAGCCCCTCTCACACAGGTACTATAAAGCATAGTCTGCAAAGTAATAACATTTTTAAACATTGTCAGAAAAGGTGTGATATTAACATTTTTAATACATACGTAGTAATAGATTTCTAGATTGTTTTTCTCCCTCCCCTCATTTATACATGTGCATGATCAAACAGTTTGGGATTGCGCCTGTGAGGGGAAGAGGAAAAAAGGCAAATAGGAGGAGGTCTGTGGCACCCCCTTGATTCTGTAAAGTGAGCATGTGAGAATGCCTGAATAAGAGAGATCTGGAAGACCTCATTTCCATAATGATCGTTTGGGTGATGTACCTCTCTTGAGTCAGCTGGGGAAGAGGTGCAATGTTGAGGGATTTTGGCATTGAGTGAGAGTGCTTTGTTGGCAGCAGATGGGCTGGGAGAAAGTCCAGTAGCCATGAAAATATAACTATCCATGAGATTCAGTCCTGAGGAAAAGATTTTAGGTAGCCATTCCTGTAAGGGCTTACACTGTACAGTTCTGAAACTTCTGGGGTTTCAGGTCAGCCAGGTTTGTAACTGAGGTGAACTGAGGTGAGTTTCCAGAGTTGTGTGGCATAGTACAAGAAGGTAACAAAAGTTTATCAGCAGATGTGTTCAGCACAAGCTCGCTCAACATCAAAGCTGCATAACGCCAGTGCAAGCAGTCACATGGTGGAGAAAAAACGATTCCCACATTTTCCCTTCCAGCCCCTAATAATAATAATACTAACAATACTACTAATAAAACTTGCATAAGGTAATATATAGTGCCTGTACGATTGGAATCTTATATTTCCCCATTCTTTCAATGTGGCAACTGAGTCTGTGAACATCACTAATGCTTAGGATACCTGCCTGATCAACAGAAATGGATTTTCAGCTTCAAAAATCCAAATGGCTTTGTTCAGATTTGAGCAAAGAAAAGGGGATATGTAGCTCATAAATCTCTGAGCGTATGTTTCACAAACATCAATGAAGGAATCTGTGGCGCATATCTGCCAACATCCCTCCCCGCCCCATATTTCCCATTCATACTAAAAAGAATATAGTCATATTAACATTATGTTACTGGAGTGGTTCAATCATAATGCCTTAAGCCAACATTACTAAATTAATTCAGTGTTCAGGACACAGTATTCTGTCTGATGACCCATACCTACTGACCATCCTGAAAACCATTTAAATGGTCAACTGAGTTTGCTCGATAAACAGTGAGAAATTAGCTGCACTTTGAAAAGTAACCAAAAAAGAATGGAAGTAGGTAGCTAAGGAACAGTAACGCAATTGCAAGTACTAGGAAGGCCTTCAGCATGACTCCTCAGCTAAATATATTTGCCTAGTTTATAGAGCCATGCAGAGCCTCGAAGAGGTACTTTGCTTCAGTTAAGGTTTTAATGAAGCACTCTTACAAAGAAAAATGCTCCTCCACTTCTAAGTGCTACCATGCCACTTGGTTCAATGCAAAATACCTTCTGTGCTGGTGTACCGTATGTGCAGAAACTAGTCTTCTTGAAGCAAAGTGGCTCTGCCTTGATGCACAATGCCTCATCAAAGTAGTGCGTACCCACTTCCCACACCCCTATTTACCCTTCCATTCAAGAGCTTGATCTATTTATTCCCTGCCTTTCTACTTATGCTTTCCTTTCATGCTATATCCCTTCTCCATACAGTTCTCGCCCTCATCTTGCCCTCTGCTAATAAATGTTGGGTTCTTGCCCTAAATTGCCTGAGCATGTACCACTGAAGACAGTGGAATTTGGCTTGGCATAATAAATCCAAGGGTCATATTCCGAATTTAGTGAACTATCTTGCTTTATTGACCAGGGAGCAATAACCGGCAGTCTGAGCTCATTAAGTCAAAGGAAGCAGAGGGGAAAGTGCACAAATCAATCAAAGACATATTTGCCAAAGTGAGAATACAGGCATGTACACTCTATGTAACAATGAGAGGTAAGGTTCACTTTCATCTATTATAAGATGGTCCCAGTACTGCTACACAAGCTTTATTTAGCAGGTTGTCAATTATGTTAGTGAAAAATTCCCTTTCCTGGGCACAGCAATGTTCTCTAATCAGTAATTATCCCAATAGAAACAGCCCAAAATATAAGGCTATGAACACATACAGATATGCTTAGCCTAAGACTGAGAACAGTGATCATCAGTGCTGTTTTCCTCTCACATAAACTCAGGGCCTGCCTTTATGTTAGAGCAGTTACTTCGGTCTCTAAAGTTTGCTTTTATATATTTCCACAAATACACACAAACCATGTGCATGTGTGAGCATATGAATGAGAAAGAGTATTTATACAGTGATATATAAGCATGTGGGTTTGTTTCTTACATGGTATAGGGTATATGGATTGTTACAATGGGTAAGCCTTGTATAGAGTATCGGCACAATCTAGTTAAAGTTGAAGTCTTTTGTTTCATTGAATTCAGTGGGAGAATTGAGTAATTAAGACTTATTCTTCAATTTTCCATTGAAATCAATACAATTTTAAAGTGCTTGACTTTATCTAGAGCATGCCCAATGAGTGCAAGCGGGATGAGGGGGGAAGAGTGTGCTGAATTCCCACTCAAAAGAAGAGCATTTTCAAGGCTCAGGACCAGTGATATCTTTAGATTGCACCTCACACAAATAGGTACTGTAGACATAAACCAAGTTTCATGCATATACATTTTACTTGCCTTCAGAGGGAGATAAGAATTGCATAGATTTTAGTGGAGTGAGACTATGATGGCTATGGAACAGACTATTAGGTTTCTAGTGCTTAAGAGGCTTGTGTTTGTTAAACTGAGGAAGGATTCTGATTAGCCTTTTCACTGCTATGCAAGTTCAACCCTAACTTACTAGCAGAAACAGTACTAGTGGAAATACTGTATAACCTGAAATACTTCTTTGTGGCCACATTTGTGCTGTGGTCTCAGTACATAAATGGTCTTTTTGAACCAGTACTAGCAAAAAGTGCAAGTAACAGGCACATCAGTACAAAAATCAGTGTGGCACAATTAGCTCTTTTTAGAGTACAAGCTCACATCACACATGCATGTGTCTTCATTGTGCTTTTGCTGAAAGTGGAAGAAAGTTTGTTGCTTGGTTCACTTCCATAGTTACTGCTGTGTTAGGCTTGATGATCACAGAGATTTTATGCACTACCAGCTAGTTGCATACAACATCGTATCAATGTGTGTTTAATATGCTTGTGCCAAATGGAATCACACCTGTAAAAGCCTGAGTTGACTGATAATCGCAAAATCTGAAATCAGACCCCAGTTGTCAAGATAGTCACAGGCACTGAATAGGAAAGAAACTATTCATCACATACTGCATCTTTTTTGCCATGTAGAGATGTAAGAGATTGCTCACCCACAACAGTAGCTCCTTGCCTTACCGGAATCATTTAGATTTCAGAACTAGATCCTTCTGAGCTTGACCCCTTTATCCCCTCATTACAGGGGAAAACTAAACAAAGTACTTTATATAACACCAACTATCGTTTTTTTAATCAGTAAGTAAATAACCATTACTGCGCTCTTCGGTTGCAATAGACAACCACCAACATATTAACCATGGATGCCCTCTAGTGTCCTTTATTTTTCACTTCATTTTTTTCCAACCTCTTTATTATAGTTTGATAATGATATATTATATGGATTAATAACTGAGCATGGACTTTTTAATGAAAAAAAGAACACTGAAAGCCCCCCCCCCCCAAGTAATTCTATCTTGGAGGTCTTTCTATGATCTAGGGCTAAAGATAAGATCTCTTCCTCATATCATGTTCCATCACACAAATCAATAACCCCTTATGTCACTGTTTCTCAACCTTGGCAACTTTAAGACAGGTGGACTTCAACTCCCAGAATGCTGGCTGGGGAATTCTGGGAGTTGAAGCCCACCTGTCTTAAAATTGCCAAGGTTGAGAAACACTGCCTTATATTATCCTTCTCCATTAGAACATTTACCAAATAATTATACAGTGGTACCTTGGTTCACGAACTTAATTCGTTCCGCGACTCTGGTCGCGAACCGAATTGGTCATGAACTGAATCAAATTTTCCCATAAGGTTCAATGTAAATACAGTTAATCCATTCTGACCCCTACGAATTTGGTCGCCAACCGATTTTTGATCGCGTCCCGAATCAAATTTCCCTATAAGGTTCAATGTAATTACGGTTAATCTGTTCTGAACCATGTTTTTTTTTTAAAAAACCGCAAAAATATGACACAAAGTACAGTACGAAGAGAGAGAAAGCTAACCTTGCTCGACGCGACTTCTGGCGTGGAGGACAGGAAGGCGGGTGGGGAGGCGGTTACTGCTTGGAGGGAGAGTCCCCCTCCCTACAGGAAGCCACGACCACATGTCACGGGAGGGAAAATGGCCGCGGATCCTGTTCGTCACCCGATGCGGAGTTCGCGAACGGAGGCAAAATTTTGCGACCGGAGCTGTTTGTGAACCGAATTGTTCGCGAACAGAAGCGTTCATGAACCGAGGTACCACTGTACTTTCAATCATAACATGGCAAAAAAGAATACTCTGTATCGGTCTAGGTCTTGGCAAATGGGATACCTATCTTTACACTACTGAATCTTACATATGGCTGCAGCGAAATAGAATTGATTTCAACCGAGCCAGAATTTTATTTTAGGAAACTCTTTTATCCACTTAATTAGCCAAAATAATTAACAATCATTCATCAGAGAGCAACCTGCTTATAGGAGTTTAATGATGCTGTCATACTTAATGGTTACATTTTGGAAGTAACACAACTTCAGAGATGGAACACTGCATACATTTTCACCAAATGCTGAGAACCTGGACTCTGAATATAGGAAAAAACTGGCAATCCCTGAGCCCAGCTGTGGAAAACTTTTTTGTAGTATAAAAAGTCAGATTGCAAAGAATATAACACAACCTCATTTTTAAAAACCAAATTAGATTAACTAATTATATATGAGCAGGAAGCAACTTTAAAATGTTGCAATGCTAGAAAACATCTGTAATATGCAGCAAAGTTAAGCATCATTGATTTTAATGAGGTTGAACTAAGTGCATGATTGTCTTTTCTACTGGAGCCAAGAAGAGTTCATTTTAAAATGCTGTTTGGATCATATCCTGATTTAGTTACAGCACAGCCAAAATTTTAAACATACAAGTGAATTGTTTTCCAATTTCTATGGTTTTTAGCAAGGGAAGATTTCAAAAAAAGCTTGCACAAATATTTTTCTATTCTTAGCACTCTGATATTGCAAACCTCCCTTTTATTGTCCATTTAGACACAGAACCTTCTCTACATATCCTACAGACAATTTAATTTTGTGCCTCTTGCAACCAATTAAGACAAAAAAAAAAAAATCAGAGCACAAGCATGGGTATCTTCACTTTCCTCATTAATGAGGTGAGATAAATAACAATTACAGAAAGGGAATTATCCCAAAGAACACATGAAGATTACAAAAGTAGAATTTTACTTTCATAGAGGAAACTTTGAAGTACCTTATTCTAGCAAAATGTTTCTGGTTCAGGATGACAAGAAGAAAGGAAATTCAATGTTTAAAAAACTGTATTTGAAAATTTCTGTATTTAATGTAAACTATAGGTTGGATTCATTCTATTTAATATATTCATGCTATTGTAACACAGGCACATATAGGAAAGGAGTGCTGCAAAGCACAAATCCTCTTCTAAATCCTGGGAATTGTCTTTATCAACATAAATCACTTGTCTGAAAGGTTCTCTTGTTTATATGAATCCTTTCAAAAATCAGCATCAAGAGATCTTTTAATCATCTGCATGGGGGTAACTGGGCTAGAGGCTGAAACTCTGACAATAGTAAAAGTAAAAATGACCCAGCAAGAAATGTTGGAAATGTTGAAATCTTGTTTCAGTAAATGGTAACAGTTCAACTGGAGTTAATATAACTGATGAACAAATACCAGGGTGAATGGTTTTCTTAATGATGTGAACTATTATCTACAAGGCTTTTCTCTTACTGCCTATGCATGCAGCTGCTTTTGGTCATAATAATGCTTTCTGAACCATGAGAATTGTCCCAATGCTTAGAAAAATATATGTATTATTGTAGCTCTGTTGATACTCATAGTGTTATAAATGGTCAAAGCCATGTGGCTTTAATATTTCATTATTTTATCAGTTTCAACATTTGTTATCACTCAATACATAATATTGGAGAAAGGGAACTGCAATATAAAATGTCATCTGCAAAGTTACTAATGGACAAGAGGCAAATTTCTGTGCTTCAGTTAAGCAGACAGAGAGAAAGAGTGCATAGAATGAGAAGGCAGTGCATGAACCTTTGGCAGTGGGAGTGACTAAAGGTAGATCTGCATCTGTTGTACTCCATGCCTTTTCCTGTCTGAGATTGACTCAATTTGTTGTTCACTTCCTGTTTCTTCCTCCCAGACTGAAGTCAATACCACCTTAGCAAAGTCGTAACTTTTGTGCAATTAGGTTGGACAAAGGATTGTTCTATTCCAACTCCCAATTTCTACCTCCCATCCCTGCTCCTCCTTTGTCTCCTTATTTTTTTTTTAAAGTCTTCTTATAGCAGTTGTGCATTTATTATAAAGCCCTCAGATGTTTTTCGCTCTTCTGTCAGAGGATGGCCTGGCCAAGTTTTCCTGAAAACTCTAGCTGATCTGCAAATTCAAGGAGGTGGCACGAAGGCATTAGGCCCTCTTCTTTTATACCCTATGTCAACATTATTCTTTTAAAAAAAGCTTAAAGTCTTGCAAATAACAATCACATACTTATAAGAACTATGCCAAGATGGTTACTGGAACAATGAGTAACAAAAGACAAATTAAAATTGAACAAACAAAAACGACACTGGAAAGGATCCCGGTGCAGATATGTCCTGAGAGAGACTGCTTTAACCACATGCTACATTATCACTGAAAACATATTGTTTAAAAATAACACAATATATAGTTATATAAATGAAAAACTATCCTCTAGCAGCAACGGTTCCAGAGAAATCTTAGCACCAAGACTAACCGGAAGAAGACAGAGAAAATGGGGATGGAGGGAAGGAAAATGGATAGGTTCAGTGTAACTGACATTATTACTGTATTTAAAAAGAAAAAAGAAAAAAAATGCAGACTGGCATGAGTTTAGTCCCTCTGGAAACATGCTACCCTAGTAGTTCCTCCAGCCAAAATTATCTTTTTATTCCTGTGATCATCTAGTACAGTCAAAATCTCCCAACACTACCTTATGATATACCAGAAGAGCATGGCACAAACTTTGTAGAGACTCTCTGCTCATTTAGGCTTGTTTATCCTGAACAATCCTTATTTATTAAGCTAAAAAAAGTTCTTCCCAAATGCATGTCTTATTTGAGCTTCAAACTCATATTCCACATATCTACTAGACTATGCACTCTTTGAAAGAAGTTCACAGGTATATGCACAATATTCTGTTTTTCTTTTAGCCACACAATGGAACTTTAAATGTTAGTAAAAGAAGGATATGTGAACCAGTAAAAGGACCTTGAGATTTGTTAAAAACTAAAGATGGATTTTGCATTGATATATCCTGCCACAGAAAGGCAGCAGGTTTTTCACTTATTAAAAACAAACGAACAAACAAACAGAAAACACAATCAATTTATGATTATAAAGACCAAGTATAAATAACATAAAATTAGCATATGTATATTTTTAAGCCCTGGAGTCTATATCCTCTTATAGGATTTGACTCATTGGCTATCTAGCTTCCACAGCAGCCTGGGTTTTCAGTAAAGAGTTTTAATTAATTTTCTTATACCCACTATATAAAAATATAAATGCAAAAACATTCCCCCGTTCCCCTAATCTGAATTATGCTATTTTCACATGAACATGCTATCAATATTGTAAGATATATGACTTGTTAGTAGAATTTTCACAGGACATTTGCCTAACACCGGAACTGCCCACTGATGTGTCATGCTAAGAAAAATTATTCTGGCTAATTGACGGTAGCATGAAAGTTAGCCAGATTATCAGAAGGATCCAATCTAACCTAGATAACCTTGAGGAGCTAGAAAGGAATTCCAAGATGTGTGCACAGGGCTCAGAAATCCCAGGGATGATAAGCAAGGGGCTAAAATGGCTCAATAGCTGACTAACAAAAGGAAAACACCAGAGAGGTAAAAACAGACATACACATAAAAGCATAGAGAGAAGTAGGATGACATTGGCCTGCCATGTCTAGCTTATAAATTGATTCAGGTTGAAAATGCAGACTATGGCCCCAGTACATGTTTCTGAAGAATGAAAGGTTGCCACCTACATTGCAGCTGCCACAGTTGAAGATGTCAGTAAATATTAAATGTTGCTGTATTCCTCTTAGCTTCCATCAGATCAGCTTAAATTTTCAGTGCGAGTTTACATCATACATGTGTATCTGAGTGTGTGTGTGTGTGCGTGTGTGTAATATACCAAAGCTTAGAGTATTGATTAAAAAAAAAAATCATCAGCTCTCTAAACAAGAGGCATTCCTTGCTAAATATCAGGGTAAAATTCCGATCCATGGTCCATGCTCTGCAGCACAGGTTTCTGATCCAGGGACGACATCCTGCTTAACATTTCTGCAGACAGTGCATAACTATTGCTAGATTTCTCCTCAAACCAACTATCTAGTGCCCGTTTGGCTTCAAAGTTGGCAATAGGTGGTCCATTAACAGCAATTGTCAAAAGATCACTGAGTTGTTCCAGAGTAAGTCGGGAACGATTGTTTTTGCGCACTCTCTGAAGAGCATTTCTTCCCTTTTCGCAGCATGCTGTGGAAGTGGGAAGGACTTTGAGGATCTGGATTATTTTATTTAAAAGAGGAAATCTCTGTCTATATTTACAAATATGACTGATTAAATCTTTAAAGCCATTTTTGGTATAATAATCCACCTTGAGTTCTCGCCATTCCATGAGCAAACTCCCTCTGGTGTCTATGCCTTCTCTGCTGATTTCTGTGCAAAAAGATGGCACTGCCTCCAGATGTTCAAATATTTGCACCATGTCTTCCCTGCCATAGCTCATAAGCTCTTCTGCACTTCTTGGCCAAGCTGCAAGGTCAAATACTTGGCATGCTTTCACAAATGCCCGACTGCGAGGTTCGAACCTTTGAGCCAGAATCACTTGGGTCTTCTGGCATATTTTTTCTCGAATTGACTGGAATTTGGCTTCAGCCACCCGTAGGTTTTTCACAGCAACGCCATTAAAGCTTTCACGGAAGTTCTCCTCAAATTCCTGTAGATATTCCCCAGGAGAGTCTGCCAATCTGCTAATTTCTTGGATGGCCTCCTCTATTTTATCATCCACTTGTGATATAAGGAGGTATTCACCTTGAAAAATGAAGGCAAGTCGTGAAAGTACTGCAATTACATCAAGCAAAAAATATATCAGCTTAATGGATTGGTAGTCCATAAGAAATTGCAAAAGAGCCAAGGCAATAGCAGAAGCATCTGCTCTTTGTGTTTGGCCACTGACATCTTTCAGATGGGCCACTACTTCCAGGTAATCCTTGATTAGAGCATTGAGGACATTTTGCTCCCCAATGATCCATTTGACTGCTCGAATATCTCCCAAGAACTCAGTCTCTTCACAGAGAGTAGCAGCAGTGACCCTTAGCTCACACATCAGCCTGGGAGAATAACGGTAAAAGCTGAGTAACTGTTTCAGGTTGTTCTCTAGCTCCTCCAGGCATGGCAGTTCTTTTCCACTAATTGCATCCAATATTTCCAAGTGTGGCTTGTGTACCATTAGAGGTAAGCAGAGCAACCAAGGCAGAGTTTTCCTGATTGTCATGTATATGTTAGCTCTTAGACTGGCAGTAATGTTAGCACCATCTATTCCCAAACCAACACTTGGCTTTTCATCTTGCAGCCTTATTCCCAGAGATGAAAAAGCCCGATCTAATGCTTGAACGTAACTATCTGTTGTAGAAAATCCCAGTTCTTGGAGAGAAAGGAATTCAGTGGCTGGAGGTCCATCACTGCTGATGTACTGTACATAAACTGCAACTGTGTCAGCAAGTAAATCATCACTTTGCCCATCTAAAATGATGCTGAGGAAGGGAGACTGCCTCACCCGTTCAATGAGATCTTCTCTAAGAGCTCTAGCAATATGATGGATTAAGATTTGACAGTCTCCCTCATTCATATACTGATCCACCACTTTGAGTTCACACTTTCTCAGTAGTTCTGCAAGAGGTCTGAAGTCACAATATGGCCGGCCTTCCATAGCTAAATGATAGGCTGTATTGAAGAGCAAAGTCATATTTCGACACATCTCTTCTGTCTTCTCTGGGTGCATCCTGAGCCGGTAGAGCTGCAGGCACTTCTTGTGGAGATTACTCTGGCTATGAAGTTTTATAGTGTGGATCTTGAATTGCTTTGAGCCAATGATGAAGGCTGAAGTTCGAGAAGATTGTACTGTATACTGCCGACACACATGACACCACATTTCATTCAGCGTAGGGGAGTACCGCAGAAACCAAAACTTTTTTAGCCACTCTTGCTTGAAGCGTCGAATCCTTCTGGTGACAGCAGACATCTTGGAGGGCTCATCTGTGGCTGTTATTATCTCATTTGAAACAGATTCATCTGCTGAATCCACTTCCTGGTCATCATCTTCCATAATGGTAGGGACAGACATGATGCTTTCTGAAGCTGCCAAAAAAAAGAATTGTAGAAAGGTTAAGACCAAGTTCTGGAAAACAACATAAAACAGTAAAATAGTTGCACCACACTTCACCCGTATCTACACATGGGTACATTTTGAATTATAAATGTTTTGAAACCAGTCCATTTTTTAAAATCCTAATTTGCTTAAGTCTGAGCAATTGTAAAAAGCAACCTCAGTAGTACTCTAGCTACTGCCACATCATAACAAGAATTAATGAGATATCATGGAAGGAAGTGAAAGAGTTCTTCAAAAACAAACACACACTTTCATAAGTCAACAAAGTTAACAGCAAGTTTCTTCAGAAAATGTAAACTTTGTTTTGTATGTTTCACATATATACGAACCAGTATATTTCACATAGCACAAAGAAAACCAAACATTACTTCCTAAACTGGATTCAAAATGACAGTCTGTGATTCTTTCTCCTGCAAGGGGATGTATCAAGAATACAGCAAACCAATTCGCTGCAATGTTTTTTTATTGAAAATGAGTGGATTACAGTAAAAAGAAATATGATGTTTCATGATTACAAATGCAGCCCCAAACTGTTTGCTCACAGGATTAAGAAAACTGTGCTTCATAAAACCCAGCCACAAGACCTCAGTGAAGTAAGATCTTCTTATATAATGTCTGAGAATTTTTATTTTGTGTAACTTACCTGTGGGATATGAAAATGCTTGATACTCAGGTACCTGTGGAGGTAGTAGAGGTGGCTCAGCTAACTTGCCAGATCTTAGCAGATTTAGCTCAGCCTGCAATTCCCGAATCTTCTTTTTCAGCCGTATGCAGTTGGGACACAAGGAAGTTGTTGGGATTTCGAGGGCATCATCTTGAGTTGACACCAGAGACAGATCAGTGGGGCTGCTCACTTTAAATGTCAAGGGTTCTTCACCTTCCTCTTCCAGCAAGCCAATTTCTTTGGACATGGTGAAGGGAGAACCATGAGGGACCTTCCACTCACCCTCATTTCTGTGTCTACTGTGATTAGGAGAACTGTGTTGAACACTAGTCCCACAAGTTTCTGAGACATCTTGAACTTGGAATCTCAAGGATTTTCGAGTGGAAGGAGTAAAATTTTTGGTAAATTTGTGCTCTTCTACCTTTGTTGATTCCAAAGAAGCCTCTAGAACATCTTTGAAGATGAGGTCTATTTTCTTTTTCTTGGTGTGGGGTTGAGATATCCCTTCTTCAAAGCTACGTTTGAAGGGGCTCTTCCCTGGTTTTGATGTAGTGAGCTCAAGGGGGTAGATCACATCTTCTTGGCTTTCTATAGTTCTTTCTGACTTTTCTCTTAGTAATCTTCTGTCCCCTAAAGAAGAAATCAGAAGTGATGATTATTCATGGAAACACTACAACATTCCTCACACAAAAGCTAAAGCAAAAAGGTAGGACAGACTTTTCACATGTTGCATAACCAATAAGGACATTTACTGGAATAAATGCTTAGGAACCCTAATAATGGATCGTATTGAAAGTCAAACAATATCTAGGTAGCATACAGAAGTCAGCTTCATACACTTCAAAGAAAAGGCAAACTATAGTTGGTTTGATGTAACAGGTAGCTAACCTGTAACTGGAATTAAACTAAAATATGGAGGTTTTGACTTGCTGAAAATGTAGTGATAACTTTGACTTGGTAAAAGGCATCATGTCAATACTGTGAAGTTGAGGTCCATAGATTTCCATGTTAAACCAGTAAACCTGAGACCTTTTCATTGTATAAGAGAGTGACACGAGACATGAGAATACACAGGAATTACAATCTCATTTCCCATATCACTTACTATCACAATCAGCTAGAACCCAAGTGATACCCAAGATTGGGGTCTACAGCTTGTTGTAATACATTGCTAAATGTGTGGCCTTATGCAAAATTTACCAAAAGCAGAGATGTTATGCAGATTAGCAGTTATTTAGAACAAAAGAAATAGCCAGATATCCTTACCTGGAAATTCAGAAGATGATGGATTTGATTCAATCTTTCTTCTGTCTTGTAAATAATTCCAAGCATCAATACTTGGTTGTTTTCCAAACAAGGCGCTGCTTAATGTTCTTATATTATACTTAAAAAACACGCTTGTGCTTTTGTAACAACTTTAGTGTAGATGTGAATCATCAAATGCTAGCATCACAGTCCTGAGCAATTGCAATAGTGTTACCTACTTGCGACACTAGAGGAAAACTGCTATGCAAGCATTGCAACTCCAGGTTTTGTGATGCTGCACTGGCACTTCTATGCAATACCAATATCAGCATTTATCAATTTGCACAGCACTTGTTGAGATTTAGAAGTAGAAATGTTTCATGTAGAAAATATGTAAGGCTTCAGTCAGTACCATATCCTAACTAATTTTGAGGGTATGACACTAACTGGTGGGTGGGTTAGGATGTGACACATGCTTAAAGTGACACTATTCTAACTGAATATCTTTTTGAGGCTTCACAGAGTAATTCACATTTTTTTAAAAAAAAATCCATTTTCATCTTAACCATGCGCAGTAATGCAATTTGGAATTAGAAACTGTTGTGTCTATAACAAACCACAATGGCCTTAAAATTACACCTGGTGTAAGTATGTAAGTTGCAGCATTTGTATGATGATGTCATCTCATATATGTTGTCATTTTTCTTCCACTTGTAGATGTCCATGAGAGGAACACAGAGGTTTTAAAAATAGCATGGTTCCAACACTGTGGATGTAAGAATAAGCTTGAAAGCACTGCTCTTAGAAGCTAGGCTAAGGGAACATGTTAAGATTTCTAGCAACCAGGATGGTGATGATGATGGCATGTAGCCTGAGGCTACACAAACTAATTAGATCAAGGAAATTGATTAAATTATGCTAATGAGCTCAGATTGCCTGAATTACCCAAGACCTGAGAGTTGCTTCAAAAAGCAAACCTCAATTGAATGGATTGTTTTTTTCAGGACGATGTCAAACAGAGTGATTGGTGCAGTGGATTGAGGGTGGAGAAATGGAAATATGAATATATTTGAAATTTTGGAAAGAGTTTTGGTATGTGTAAGGGAAGGATCAATCTGGACATGAAGGTTTGAAGGGCCTTGGTGCAGAGAGATTCACCAAGCTGCTGGAGGTAACTGTTTGGTTTGTGGATGGTCAGGAGAAAGGAGTAAGCAGGTTTGGATTAGAATTAAGCAGCATCAGTGACTGCCCATCAGGAGCTTTTCTAGGCTTCTGGATCTGATAATCAAGCTGGTGGTTGATTCCCCCCCCCCCCCCCCCCCCACAGTTAACAGTGATGGATTTAACACATATGGTGAAGGCTGGAAATTCATGGTCTCCATGGTAACCATGGGCTTTTCTCAGGAAATCATGGAGCTGACATGAACAGGTGGCCACATATTAGACCTTGTATTTACTTCAGAGTCTCTGTAATGTGATCTGGATATAGAGGCTATTACCATCACCTCTTTGTCGTGGTTAGATCACTTGCTGGTCCAGATATGACTGATGGTTGGCTATGATTCCCATAGACTGAACCCATTCAGATGGTCCACCCCAGGTACCACATGTATCTGGAAGGTTTCTAGTGGATGCTTGGAGATTTCCTTGACTGTGACAGGTGAATCAATCAAGGGCCTGGTTCACTGCTGGCAATATGAGATATCCCATGCCCTTGAAGAAATCACTCCTGAGCAGCCTCTCTCTGTCAGCCAATTCTGGATGGCTCCTTGGTTTTCTGAGAGCCCCCAGGAGATGAAGTGTGACAAATTAGCACAACATTTTGCCAGTAAAGTTATCAGATTTGTTCTAGTCTGGACAAATCCTAGAGTGTTCATTAGGACATCAGGTTGCCACATGATTTGGGATTCGTTTTGGCTTGTGACTTCTGAGGAAGTAGATAGTTCTCTAGGAAGTCCTCTGCTGCCATGCAGCCTGGACCCTTGCCTCTCCTGGGTCCTTTGGAGAGCCACAGGCAGGGTAGTTACCTGGATCTGGGAGATTGTTAAAGTCTCACTGCAGGAAGGGACATTTCCAGCCACCTTAAAGGAGAATTACTGTTTGTCCATTGGGGTTCTCTGGTGGCTCCAGTGATATCTCTGAATTAGGAAGCACTATCCCTGAAGGAGCAGATTCATAGCTTTGAGGTCCTCTTGGATTTGCAGTCCTGCTGGAACAACAGGTAGAAGCTGTAGCCAGGAGGGCCTTTATTCAGCTTAGTTGGGACACTAGTTGTACCCCGTCTGGGTCAAGAGGACCTTCCTATAGTGACTCATGCCATCGTCACCACTCACTTGAACTACTGCAAAATGCTTTATGTGGAGCTGCCTTTAAAGATGATTTGGAAGCTTCAGTTGGTTGAAAGCGCAGTGGCCTGTGTACTATCCAGCCTTTGCTGATGGAAACACATTAAACTTCTGCTGTGGGCCCTCTACTGGCTTCCCATATGCCTCTGGGTGCAATTGAAAGTACTACTCTTTACCTATAAAGCATTTTATGACTTGGCATCACGTTACTTTCAGTAATGCAGTGGCGTGTTAGAATCAGCCCAACCAATTTGATCTTGTCAGGAAGAACAGTTGGTAGTTTCCTAGTTTCAGGTGATGAAGGGAGGAGCAAAACCTGGGCAGCAGTGGGGCCCTCTGGAGTGGCCTCCCGCTAGAGATGGTTAGCTCTCACTTCAACTGCCTTCTGGAAGAGCTAAAAATGGAGCTCTTCCAGAGTGGGATTGGGACTGTGAAGCCAGGATTTCGATTTATTCTATATGTTTGTAGATGCTTTTTGTTTTTAATGCCAACAGTGTATGTTTTAATTGTTCTTGTACTTCTATAAACAATTGAGAATACTGTGACATTATGGTAAGGTATAAACATAATAAATAAATAAATGGTTTTAATCAGTGTATTGATTAATTAATGAATAAACCAACACTTCTGAAGAGTAAAAAAGCATATTTATTTTCTTTTCTGTCCTTTTCATAGTCTAACACATCAGCCTTCTGCAATCTGATATTCACTAGCTAATTGGAATTCAACTTCTGTTATTTCTTATTAGTTTAGCTATTCCTCATGCTGGATAGAAACAATGGAATTTGATCCAGTTTAGCTAGAGGGCATCACATTGGGAAAATTATCTATTCATTTTATTTATTTTTACAATTTTGACTTTCTGCCCATAGGGCATTGTGTCAGATGATGTTGCAATTATTATCTTGCTTGATGTTTATAATCAGTAATAGAGAAAAAAATCATGCCTTTTCTATAGTAATCTCTGACACCTAAAGTACTGTAAGTTATTATATTGAAAATAATTAACATGTCCTTCTGGCATACCATGGGATGTGTAGATGACTCCCCCTCCTCCCCAATTATTTTCAAATGTCCATAAAGACCTGGATGTTCCTGTATGCTACTGATGCCCGCTATCACTGTCAAACATTTTATGCAGCTGTTTTAGTTAAGTGTATTTTTAAAGTAGGCTTTCCTTTAAAACATTTTACATCAATAAAGGTATAACACACACTTTTGTAACAGATTAAAAGGAACATATCTGAGAGATCTATACAAAATATTTTTCAAGGATCTTGACAAAGATGGAGACTCATCACTGAGAATGAAGTTCTTATGTGAATGATTAGTTAATTCAGAATCAGGGGCAGTATACAAGAAGGCAGGGTTACCAGATCTGGGCTGCAAAACTCTAGAGGACCAAGATGGCAACAAAACTTTAACATTTTACTGTCACCTGGTGGTAATCCTGAATTTTGCAGCCCAGAATTGGTGGTCCTACAAGAAGATATGGAATTCACATAATGAATCCTATCCTACTATATCTCAAGTGGTATGGTCCCTTTCTCTATGGATTCCACCCATCCCTGGTTTGTTTATTTGTTTATTTATTTACATTTAGCTGCTGCCCAACTCAAAATTATTTTGGGTAGCTTTCACTAAAAAAAGCAGAAACAAAACTTTAGTTGCCAGCTAAAAGTATTCAAGGGGTTTCCTTTCACAGCAGGAGTTTTTCCCTTCCTGAATCAGCTGCCACCAACTGTTTAAATTTACTTCCCCACAGTAAAACAGGAACTTTCCCTTCCTTTTATGGTTTACTATCAGGTTTAATTTATATGATTTATATTTATATACCAGATCTTACTGGATGTGGTATTCAGGAAGCAGCTCCCAGAACTAACCATGAGCAATTCAATTCAGCATACAAGAGGGAAAAAAAGAGTTTTAATGTCACAACCCATATAAAACCAGAAGATCAAATCATATTCATTTAGCTGCAAAATATAACTTAACACCTCTATCTAAAACAGACCTAGAGTAATCTCTTTCATTCCTCTCTCACAGCAAAATACTAAACTCTGGATCATGTAAATCCTCCTCTTTATATAATCACCTACCACCAACTGACCTCAACAACTAACTTCTTACAGCCAAGTCCCAATTGTCAAACATCTCTCCTCAGAATTTTCCCCTCTTCCTTCCTAGCAAGGGGAGAGAATTTTGTTAGGAGCAGTCATCCATTACAATATCAACAGGTAACTTCTTCACACAAAATGATTCTTTAAATGTATGTACAAATGGTATGGATGACAGATTACTGGGTATGGATAGGTGCTTATTGATGAGGGTTAGAGAAGGCTATCACAGATCTCATTGGGTCCCTCAATTCACAGTTTCTGAGTTCTCTGTCACACTAATTCCAGGACTAGGCAAAATAGAAGATCCAAAATTCACTTCTACATTCAAGATGAACAAATTACTTTAAGCATCAGTAGGTATGCTCCCATCTCAAACTCTCCGATTCCTGGTGAACAACATCCAGTAAATCCTGCCTGAACAAATACATTATCCAGTACTGCCAGAATGAGAGGCTGCAAGGGTAGTTTCTTCCCTGAAACTTTGAGAGCTGACAGGACAGAACTAGCTGCATCATCCTCAAGGCAGGGATAATACTCTTTCTGCAGCCAGGGACTGCATATTTATTATGGTTTATTTAGGTTCCAAGGATGACTAGAAAGGTGTGTGTGGGTGTGTGTTTATGTGTAGTGCATGTTTATAAAAGAAAAAATTACAGATCAAAAATCGACAATTTGTGCCAAATCTCAGCAGTATGATCCTTGGCAATTCTATATGGGGGATACATAATAAGACTGAAGAGGTCAGCTGCATTTTTCAGACCAAGGATTACTCACCACTGTCTTAATGCTCAAATAATCTGTTATTTTTTGTTGAAGCAACGTCTCCAATTGCCTAATTATTATTCTATGTTCTGTAGAACTTGCTTCTACTGACCTGGTACATTTTCGTAAGCCAACTCAAGAACAGCTAGCCATAACTTTAATTGTTTCACAACCTTAATTCTGAACTGGAGAAAGAGAAAAGAAAGGACTTTGCTCTCAGCAAATTTTCTGGATCTGGCAGTTTTCTGTTTAAGGTTTTATTTACCATACATACAGTATATACATACAAGCATGTGACTAAAACAGAGAGTAAGTAACATTTGAGAAGATAATGTTTTTTACCAAGTCAAAGCATCAAGACAAAAGTACTAGATATTGCTGTTACTATTAAAAGTTAAATAAACTGTCTCTGCTAAGTCATGTTTATTTGTGGTTTTGCTATAAATATAAAAATATTACAACTTTGCATAGATGATCAGAATATTTGAATATTTTTAAAATGAATTCATCAGCAGTACTGGCCACTGGATGTGTTTAATGCCCACCATTAATGCCCACCATAAAGTGGGGCATTTGGAATTCAAAAGAAGACACTAAAAGTTCTGACTCTGGATATAAAACTAGGTTACCAATTTGATATATTGCAAGTAAAGTTCTTCCCCTGCAAAATAATAAATTCATCCAAAGATGTTCCATGGACCATTAGATATTTCATATGCTATAGTAAAACACCTTTGAAAAGGTCATTCAAATAGTATTTATAGCTAGTACTACCTCAAAGTAATGCCTGAACTGTGTTTGTGATATATGGATCAGGCATTATATAGGCAGAACTTCTTCAGAAACCAGGTGTCTGAGCTCTCCACTAACCTAAGCCAAAATGGCCATGGAGGGCATTAACCAATAATCAGAGGAGAGGAGGCATGTTCACCGTAGCTTCAGTTGGCCAACAGGTCAGCCATTGCTAATCACATCATCACCAAGTTTGTGTTTGAGGCATGACAGTTCATTTATACATCAAGACTCGTGCTGAGAAAAGATGTAAATACTACTTTAAAACTGAGCAGCTAAGGATGAATTTAGGCTGCCTCCATGGAGTTGGAGATGAAATGAAGGCCATGTTATGAAAGCATGTCCTCTAAAAATGATTAGCAAAGCATGTTTATGCTGTGATTAAGGGGATGTGAGGAAGAACTCAAATGTGGCATCATTCCTTAAAGGAGAGAAAGCCATAAAGCGTATGTAAGGGTTATATTATCAAGCTCTTCATCAAAGACAAATTCGTGGAGGAGCTAGGAACAATAAAAAATGGTTTCTCATTCCTAAAGGGAGATGATAAAATGGAGAAAAATAGCTAATAAAAAGATGCCTTAAAAATAAGTTTGTGTTTCATGTATTGCAATAAATGTTATGATTTATTATTTACATTGGGTTGTTATTTAATCTACACTGAAACACAAGTTAGCAGGAAATTTGGAGCATAATAGCAAATGACAATAAAGTGATAAACAGACACTTCTGCCAGTATCTAGCTGTGATCTAACATGCTTAAGAAATTATGAAGAGACTCGTTACCTCCAATGAAGAATATTACTAATCCAACATTCTGTTTCCCAGAGTGGCCAGTTAAATTAAATACAAATAGTGCAAGATAGCAACCTCTCTTCTCCTTTGGTACTCAGAAATACACAGAAGGACAATTGCCAATAGGCATTGGTAGGATATCTATCATGAACCTTTCTAATCCCATTTTAAAGACAGCTAACTCAGCTTACTAGCTGTTATATGTTATTCCAAAATACATTTATTTATTTGTTAGATTTATAACTAATATTTCCTCCAGAAGTGCAAGACAGCATACATAACACTCCCTCCATTTTTTTCCCCATAACAGCTATTCAGAGAGGTCAGCTCGGGTGAGAGTGATTGGCCCAAAATTGCTCTCTGAGCGTCTGTGTCTGTGATGGAATGGAATTATGAAGGCCAGGCTCAGGGAGATAAACATTTTCTTAGCTCGCCAGAGGAGCGTGGGAGCTACAAGAGGATGAGACTGGCACCTCCCTGAGGAATTCACACTGTTGTGGCTGGCTGACTTGGGAGATGGGGTTTCAGTCTGGGAAGATTCTTGCTAGAGGTTGTAGCTAATAAACATAGCTGAACTGAATTTGCATTGTCTCTTGGAGTTCCTTGGGCTAGGCCTGACAGTGTCTGAGACTAAACTTGATGTGGGGTCTCCTCAATCATAGTCCAACATCCTAACTAACTACATTACACTGGTTCTAATGCTATGAAGGAGAAATCAACGTTTTCTCTGTTTATCTTATCCACACCACTGATAATTTAATTAAAGTAGAATATAATTCTATATATATTACTCCTAAGTAAATCCCTCTGATTACAATGTGGCTTATTTTCTACAAAATTGTACAGAGAGTTGCAAACTATAATCCTAAATATACATATAATGGAGAAAATGCCATTTAACAGAGATTTTATCTCTAACTAAACATGCACAGTATTAGATAGATGGGCCTTCCAGAAATGGTTGGACTTCAACTCCCACATATCCTAGGCAACATAGCCAATGATGGGAATTATAGTTCAGTAAAGTATGAAGTATGATGATGTTCCAAACATATTCACCTTTTCTGTCTTCCCTCTGGAGAATGACTCACAGACTTCCGGTGATGGGTTTTCACCCAGTGTTTCAGGGACAGGAAGGAGAGAAGTTCAGACTTCCATGGAATTGAGGGACCCAATGGTTGTCCCAAAGAGGAAAAGGTGTATGGTAGTGATAGATGACTTGTTGTTGAGAGGAACAGAGCAGACATCAAGAATGTGTGTTGCTTCCCAGTTGCAAAGATCCAGGATGTGATAGAGAGCATGAACCAACTAATCAAACTTACTGATCACTATCCCTTTCTTCCCTTTCTAGTTGGAACAAATTACACTGCCAAAAAGAGCCTGGAAAGTATCAAGAAGCTACAAGGAGCTAGGCAGGAAGGCAAAGCTATATTTCATAAAGACTCAGAAGACATTATTCTCAGATTATTTGGCCAGCTTCAAACTAAATCTGGAGTGGGGGGGGACCAATACCCAGAACCACATTCAAATGTAAGTCCAAAGGCAGTAAACCTTACAAGGAAGAAAATGGTAAGAAGAAAGGGATGCCCAGGAATACCCTGGGAGATACAGGACTCAGATGCCTGTATATCAATGCAAAGGATATGGGGAACAAACAGGGAGAACTTGAATCCTGGTCCAAGGACCAAATATGTCATTGTTGTTATTACTGAAACCTGTTGTGATGAAATTCATGATTGGAATGAGGTACTGGAGGGATATAATTTGTTCAAAAGAAACAGATCCAAAAGAAGGGTGTTTGTGTGTGTTGCATTATAATAAAGAATAACTACACCTGTATGGAAATTCATGAAACCAAGGGTGAAAATCCTGCCCAAAGTATCTGTGTGAAAATTAAGAGAAAAACAAAACATAAAAATAATTTTAAAATGATATTGTTGTGATTATATATTACAGGTCACCCAACCAAGGAGAAGATATCCATGAAATCTTCACATATCAGATCCCAAGGTGTCCATGAAACATATCACTAATGGGGGATTTCAACTCCCTTAACATCAACTGGGAATCAAACTCTGTAGCAAGTAGGATAGCCAACAAGTTCTTGATGTGCCTTGCAGATGTCACTGTCCAAACAGTGGGGGAAGGAACTAGGGGTCAGCTATACTGGATTTAATACTAACAGGGAAGAAATGATTGAGGAAGTGGACATTAGGAACTTTGGGAGAGGATGGCTACATGATTCTAGAATTCACCATAGTGCAGGCAGGGGGAACTGAAGGTAATCAGATTGGTGTTCCAGATTTGATGACAGCTGATTTCAATAAGGTAAGGAAAAGAGTTGGAAGGATTCCATGGATAGAAATCCTGAAGAGAGAAAAGATTCAGGAGGGTAGGGAAATTTTGAAAATGAATAATTAAGGCCCAAATACAAACAATATAAATTGGGAGAATTCTGATAAACTGAGGCAAAACATGATAGCAATTCTTCCAATATTTGAAATGTATGGATTTATCCTCCACAGCACTTAAGCTTAAGATAAGAACCAGTGGATGGAAGTTTTACAGAGGGAGGTCCAAATTCAAAATAATGAGGAATTTCCTGACTGTGAGAGCTATGAAGCAATGGAACAGCTTGCCTCCTGAAGTCATGAGTGCTCCATCACTGGAGGTTTTCAAGCAAAGGCTGGGCATCAATTTGTCTGGGATGGTCTGAGGATTCCTGCTCTGAGCAGGGAGTTGGACTAGGAGCCCTCCAAGGCACCTTTCAATCCTATGATTCTATACAAAATCATTTTGCTTCTTCCTCTTTATTTGCTCTTTTCCCAGCTTTATAATAGTTTTTTTGAGGCTGGCTATTCGAACAAATCAACCCAGAGTTCTCACTTGAAGCACAAATGACCAGGCTCAAATTATCCTATTTTGGACACATTATGTGAAGCCCCAGCTCTCTGGAGAAGGATCTAATGCTGGGAAAGGTAGAAGGAAAGAGAAGAAGAGGACGACCAGCAGCAAGGTGGATGGACTCAGTTACAGTGGCAATGAGTGCACCATTGGAAGACCTGAAAGACCAGGTTAGGTATAGATTGCCATGGAGAAAATTCACCTATGTGGTCACTAGGAGTTGAAATCAATTTGACGGCACATAATCAATCAATTCACCACAAGATCTCTTTCTGGTATATTATCCTCAACTGTCCTAATTTGTAATTTCACAGAATTATAATTTTATAGAATTTCACAGAATGACATTACATATTTTGTAGCCCATTCAGCTCTTACTAATTTATGAAGAAGGTAAGTAATACAGGCCCTGCTGTTCAAAATTCTCCATTTCAAAGACTGTGCACTTCCTATTCTTTCATGCCAGTCCTGATAGGTAAACTTATTTAGGAGCTAACTTTTATCTCGTCAAAGAACTTTTGAATATTATACATGCATACATACATACATGTGTGTGTGTTCTTTATTCTTATATAAAATCAGCCCCAATACACCCTAAAAAAAGACTCCAAAAGGCTGGTGAGCCATGGTTTTTTAATTCAACATTTAATAATATTTTCTACCAACTTCCCTGTAATCAAAATTAGGCCAACTGGCCTGTAATTTCCTAGATATCTTTCAATTCTTTTTGAAAACTCCATATTATATTGGCTATCTTACAATATTCAGTACAGAAACAGATTTTACTGACATAATATAAGTCAGGAAATAAGGAAACATAGTTTGGATACCAACCACTGTGGATATCCAGCACCTGGATTTTGTGACATGCTGATTTTTAACTTGTCAATTTTTTTTTAATCTCTTGTCATTTTTTACTCCAATTTGATACCAGATTTTTAAATAAAAATGTCTAGAAATGTAAGAGAAGTACCTATTAACCCAGACTGTGGCTACTCAAAAAATAAAACTAAAAAAAAAAAATCATAAATATAATCATTTCAACAGTCCTGTAAATAAAAAAGTATGGAATTGAAGAATACACTGCTCTGTTCCTCAACCAAATTAATGGGAAGAATTTCTGGAATACTAACATCTAGATGGTAGAATATTCAAGAGATGATTGCTCAGAATTTGGTTGTGTCTTACTGAGAATTAATAAATACTGAGTTAATATATTTTGAATGTGCATATGTGCACTTACATAACCCTATTTGTGCACATTGGGCACTGCCTAATTATGACCTAATTATTAGCATCTCTCAGCACATGCAGAAAATTAGTTTTGGAGCATATAGGCCTGTGCAATTAGTAGAAAGAAAATTTGGTGGTACCACATGAAAAATAGTATGTTTTCATCCAAGATCTACCTCTTCCACTTTTGCTCCAGGTTTTAGGACAACATACAGCTCCACACCAAATACTTATATAAATAATTTGCCCATGATAGTGTACAGAAAAAAAAGCCAGGGAAAATAATTTCATTTTGATCCTCTTCCTTCTTTCTTTCAACCATTAACTTTAATTGGCTATGGACTATGAGATGCTCCCTTCTAAATTGATTTTATGAGATGACTCCTACACTAAGAAGGAAGCAAAAGCCCATAATGGTGCATGCATACTATCCTGAGAGATCAGGATGTCTTTGTCCTAGTGTCTGGATGTACATACAAGTATCTGGGGAGTTCCCAGTTAGTTTTGAAAGCTTAGGTTTTGATTTTTGTCAGTAGAGGAATCATCCATTCTCCAATACTCTTCAGCATTCCAGTATTTCGTATATAAAGCTAGTCAGGTATATTTGGTGAATATTAGTGGCTGCTGCTCCTTGTCACATATAAGCATAATGATAACCATTATGTTTGCCAGAAAGGTACAGGTATTTTGCAAATGGAAAAGAGCATTACAAACTGCACCACAACACCTCCCCCCCCCACCAAAAAATCAAAGCCAAAAATACTTCCTTCAAGACAATGCTTCTTACTTTTCAGTATATATTAAATGAAACAGCGAAGGAGAAGAAAGAAAAAGGTCCCACCTCTTGTGAGGTTTCGGTTGATGGTCTCCTGAGACATACTGTGCAGGCGCTTCATGTAATCTTCACTGTACCAGACCCTCAGCCTCTCCCCTGGCCGGATATCCCGACAAGTCCGAAAGTAAATCCTCTCACTGTGCTGGAAGGCCATTAGGTTCTGCTCCCTCTCCTCTCGGGATATGGCGACATACCTGAGGACAAGGATGAGGCAGGTTTTGACTTATGAACAGGCTTAATAGAACCTTAGCCAGAATTGTAGCAAGGGTGACCTTCAAAGAGAGCACAGAAACGGAAGCATTGGATGGCATGAATAACGACATGTGAAGAAACAGAGCTATAAGAAAATAACTTAGGCACCCCTAAGGAACATTAAATAACTGATTGAGACTGGTATAGGCCTATTGCTCCGGTTCAGGAAAAGACCTAATTGCTATCCGAACTGTAAGAATGCTACAGCACCTGAAACATGCTCATGCTTATAAAATATCTAGAATGACCTAATATACAATTGTTAGATCCCACTGCTTTTCTTGTCATTTCTCCTTCACTGGCCATACAGACCAGCTATCCTGAGGAGGCTACTGAAAGCACCCTTCACCTAGCTGTCATGCACTGGAAAGCATCTGAACATCTCAAAAAGCTCTAAGTCCTGGTACTTTCTTCAATTATGTATTTTCTTCTCTTTTGACCACCTAACTCTGGCATCTCAGTAGAAGGAACAGCTGCTACAACTGGCATCTAGATTTCTTAGACTCGGGGTTAAACATTAGCTGACTAAGGACTAAGATAGTTGCCAGGCACCAAGCTTGCGGCACTAAAATACTTTTGTATCTCAAAAACAGTTACCATCACCCAGCCACTAAATTATACCTCAAATTTAAGGGGGGGAATTGTTATGTTTCAGATGTTATTTAATTTATTTGGATTTAGACCCTGTTTGACTTCTGGATGAGTCTTGGTGGCTCACGTTTTCAAAGTGAGAAACAATAAAATGAATAGAAAAAAAAATGCACATCTGGAGGGAGGAAAAAAAACAACAACTCCAATACATCAGAGAAGAATGACAGACGTTCAACAATTACCTAATCCAAAACCAGGAAGCAAAAATAGGTTTTCAAAGACTGCAGGATAGGAGCTGTAAAGATCGGGAAGATGCTGTTCCAGAGGGCAGGTGCTGTGAGAGAAAAGGCATACTTCCTGGGTCCCAATAGATGACATTGTTTACTGAAGGGACCTGGAGCACACCCACTCTGCCTAATTTTACTTATCTTAGTCTTTTTTATGACAACCATGATAAATTAGTGCACTTAAGGTTTCTATATTATAACTGATTTATTCTTTGCTTACTGAGCTCCAGTCAGTATAGATCTGAGAACCCAGCTGGCATTGGTTGGCATTAATATGTCTGTAGATATCTATCTTGACACTCTCTAATTACCATGTTCCACTAACCATTTTTGAATGGGCAAGCCATTTTCCTCATCTCCCCGTGGCAACCACAGTGCCCACAACAAGCTTTTATAATTCCAAATGTGCCCATTGGTCCAAAAGAGTAGCCTCTAGCCTCCCACTCCAATTTATACTCAGATTCATTCAATGAGATAGGCTTGGTGGAGAAATCATGACTGGCACAATATAATTCAATGAGCTTCATGATGGAACAGAGATTTGATTCTGGATCTCCCAACTAACAATATCACATTTTAGTTACTGTAACTTTACTGCAGATTAGAAGGCCAAGAAATCATAGTTAGCTTAAAGAAACTGAAAGAATTCGCAGCAGGGACAAGATATGCATCAAAGTTACTATGGTTTTGCAAGTTCGTCTCTTAGCTTTCTTGCTATGCTGGCTTTCTCTAATTAATCATGTCACTCCTTGATATACATCTTATGCTAATCTTAAATCCCAAAGCATGCAATTTTGGAAAGGTAACATACAGATAAAACACTACTAATTTCCAAGTTTCTGTGTCTATTATTGTACTGAGTTAGAGATTGTTGAAATAAGAGGGTTTCAGGATTTATAAGAGAGTCCTGGTTAAATTAATTATATCATTTGCAAAGTCAGTTTTACATCTGTGTTGTAGAACCACCTAGTTGGAATTAGAAGAAGTACAATTGTACAATATTCTATGAGAATAAGAATACTCAATTTCAGCAGCAAAAAGAGAATTAGTCCATATCAACAACATGATTTTTTGCATCCCTCACTGGTTGGTTACATAGTGACAAATATTCTCCTAATACGTGCATCAGACTCATAATAGAATTTCTTTTGTAACTCAATACAATGTTGGAAATGTGCAATTAAATGATATTGATTCCCAATCAAAAAGAACATACATACTATAGAAAGATTTGCACAAGTGGGCTATACGAAATCACCCAATACAAATCTGTTGTCTACTCCTTGAGTAATAACTGATTTATTATACTCATGCAACTTATACATGGCCATTCCTTACACATTTCACTAACAGACCTGATTTCTTCTATATTTTTTACTGATAAAGAAACACATACACCAAGTCAACAATACTAGTGACCATATAAACAGTAAGAATTAAGTTCCACAGTAGGGTCTTTATGAACATAGAGGTACTTGTACTATAAAATAAGCTACAAAGAATAGAGCCACTCCTAATTCAGTTTAATCATCATAGATTGCTAGGTTAGAGTGAAAACAGATACCAAAAAGAGGTAACAATTCTCAGTATTAAGTCTCCTTTTCAGATAGTCTGAGTTTTTTTGTGTTTTTACTATTAAAAAAATTCTTTCGCATGTTGGCAGATGCTCAGGAATGTTTTCAAGAAATCAAACTATTCCTTTACCCAAATACTTTGAACTCTCTTTTACTTCTCTACCACTTGATTGAAAATGTTCAAAAAGTGTCAGGCAATAAAATCATGGTATGTTATAGTTTGTAGTTTGAATTAATTATTGTGTAATAGCTCTGTTTTTAAAAGACGCTTCATTAACTCTTTCTTTACCCCAGAATGGTACTGCATTGGACTTACCATGAGGTAACTTTCCGGTCACCAACAATGGACCCAGTAGTAATGAGTTTACATGTCTACAAATGAGGAGGCATGGTCCTAAAAGAACTTCCTTCCTCTGGACAATCTCCTTCAATCACAGGAACTGACTTTACTTTCTTTATTACCAGGGATGTGCTAGAATACTTTCAGACAAAAAACACTTTCTGTTCTGACCAATATACTTCTGGAGTTCCACCAACCAGCCCCAGAATGCTCAGGACATTTGGGTGAATAAATGGAATGTTTTGGGAGAAAAACAGTATGTTCCATTGCTGAAATGCCTCATTTTGGCCATTCCTATTTGTACTTGCAACCAACAGACTGAAACTGGTATAGTAGAACAACAAAAAGGTACATAAAAATAGATACATAACTAAATAGCTGAAATATATCTGGTAGACAAGATGCTAACTTCTTCCCCAGTTCTATCATCTGGTGACCAGGAAGATACCTCATGGGAAATTCAAGTATTAGTCTCTTGGCCACTGGAATGATGGAACTCACACAAAAAGTATGCACTACAGGATGGGTTCGGTAATCTTACAATACTTTCTTCAGAGTTGTATGACCAAAGACAGGCACATCTATCTTGCAGTGCCAGATTAAAGTAGAAGGGCTAGTCCAAGCAGCTGCACCATAGGTGTATGTCAGAGGCAACTCTGTTTCCAAGGCTATTAGTACTGCTATTTGTTGAGTATATCAATGTTGTATTCCCTAACTGAATGGTTAAGAGTGAAGAAGGAGACCCTTTTTCCTTCATTCCCTACTTTACAGGAGATAAATGGGGCCTCTGTTTGACAAAATTCCAATGTACTTTAGGTAAATTCTAAGTGTGCTGAATATATCCAGCTGTACCAGGTATACTTGAGCATGAAATTGAGCAAACTGAGGGAGGCAGTGAAAGATAGGAAGGCCTGGCGCAATATGGTTCATGGGGTCACGAAGAGTCGGACACGACTTAACGACTAAACAACAACAACAACCAGGTATACTCCCTGCATGGGATGGGTATGGGCAGAAGTAGGGTCACATGTTCTCTTGTGATCTATGAAAAGTTGAATTTATCTTACAGATGAAGCAGCAATCCATTTGTAAGACCACCTGCCTTAGTGGAAAATGCACAAGTCCTCCCAGTTAGGTTCAAGTGGTACACGTTAGTGCATGGAGAATCAGTTTTAAAAGGGAAGTGCCATGTAGAAATAATGGACCCTCTGTAATATTGTACTCTTAAGAGGTGAAGTACTTAACGTGGCTGAAAAGGGGTATTCTCTGACAGTCCTGGAGTAGCAATGTGGTTGCCTGTCTTTGTAATATTAGCTGACAGCCCCTTATCCAACTCATATTGAAGGAAACCTGAAATCTGCCTTTACCCATGTCTTTTGCAATATATCTAGAAGCCCTGCTGATTCATGTAATTTTTTTTTTCTTTTTTGTGATAGCTGGGTACCTAAAGAAGAATAAACAACTAGAATAAATAGTCCACCACTCAGGAGCTGTTCCCATTCAATTTCCATATGTAGAGCTGAAGCTAGTCAAAGTCTGGGTGTAAAATTGGTCTTTAGGACAGGACATCATGGGTACTTGGCGCTCCACTCTGCCAGATTAAAAAACCATAGACTCTAAGAACAGCATATGGTGAGGTTCACTTTCCAATTCTTACTCTTCTTAGGAATGATGATGAAGATGGGGAAGACTCTTAGGAAACACTTTTCTGATGGCACATCCTATATGGCAATGATATCTAAAAGATCTTCAGTAACTTGAAGTACCCTGAGGTGCTTTGTTCTTAAGTTCTGAGGATGGGTGGTTGCCTCTTGATTTTTTTTATGAAATTCCAAATCGTATCCCAGTTAGACTGTCTCTAACACTCACCTGCTAGTGGAGCTGGATTTCCATGTGTACCAAATTTTTGCCATTTAGTTCTACTGAAGATCATTTATCCTGAGGAGACATGCCTTAGTGTTTGATGGGAGAAGGGTCACTGAGATACGAATTACATTTTTCCTGAAAGGAGAAAGATGGCAAACTTAATTATAAGATGAGCTCAAAGACTTCATTCTTGATCTGGTCTTGTGCATTTTAGGAGTCATGGGCCCAGACTTTTTTTTCTCCTTGCTGTTAATCAGGATGGGTATATGAGATCCATCAAACTGCTTCTCTCCCAGGAAAGGCTTGGATGTGACGTTGGTTTTGGATTGACAAACTCCTTCCGGTGCTTGAGCCAAAGTTCCTGGTAGATTGATGTGTATGAATTCTGCCTTTGGATTGAAGGCATTCCATCGAAGAGTTGGTCATGAACTCTTAACAAGTTGTTCAGACTTTCATTGTGTCTCATGTCAACTGAGATATCAGGAAGAAAGAAGCAGGCAGAAAACTGAGATCCTGATCATAATTGAATTCTGATTTACATTGGAGTGCTAGGGCTATTGCCTTGTGTAAATATTTTTGCTCCCTAATTTTCTGTTAGTATGGATTTGTTTGGGATACCTTCCTTGTTTCTGGGCACTATTGACTTAGATGTTAAACTAGGATCGTCTGGACAAGAGAAGAGCAAATACAGCTTTTGGGGAGCAATTATACTTTTTTGTTTTGTTTTTTATTTTAAGCAAGAACTGGCGAATTCTGCATCTGATTAGATCTACAAATTCTTCATTGGATAAATTAGAGAAAAATGTGGGAAAAGTATTGCTTATTTGAAGGTACCTTTGAGGCCTCTTGGATTGAGAACTGACACTATGACTGCCTATTCTAGAACTGGGTAAAATTCTAACTTAATTAAATTGCAACGTCAGGGTATGGATGGAGGAATCTTTTACCCAGATAATTTTCATTCTTTTTTTTTTTTCAGTCAGTGATTGGATATCTCCCATTTGGGACCCACCTGAGAGAGAAAGAACTTCAGGTTCAAAGCACTGATGATGCTGCACTTGCCATACTGTTCCTTTTCATCAATTGCACACCCAGCTCTGCTGCTGCTGGAGGTTCCCTTCTCCTTTCTAGTTTTTTTTTTCCTTAGCATCCTGGAGGTGATAGTCCACCCTCTTACTTCTAGCACTATGGAGTTGTGATGAAGAGGATAGCAAAGAGAATTATGCTGTATTCCTAAAGGTGAAGGAGTCTTCTCCTCCCTGATGGTGAGCGGTCTGTCATTTTTTTTCTAGGGAGTATATGCCACAAATAATCCCTGCTGCCCAGGATTTGGCTTAGAAGATGTAGCAAATCCCTTTACATGTGACCTTGATTCATGGAGGAGGACCTATGGTGGCTTGTGGGTCCTTCTTGCCTCGAACACAAAGAGCATGATTAGGGTTAAATGAGCCTTCTGATTCATGTGCATGGACTTTCTTTTCCTTCTCATGTTTGGAGCAATTCTTCATTGCTGATGTAATTTCAGGGTGGAAGGGAATAATGTTCTGGAGGCCAAACTCCTCTTGACAGGGACTGGAAAATTATGGCTGGAATTTTTCAAGGGCTGCTCATATTGTGACTGGAAAAGCATCACTAGTTTTTAGGCCTTTATGCCACTTTATGCATCCTATTTCTTGGCTGCATAACCATGAGGTGTGTGTGGCAGATGGCGATGGGAGCTTCTTGCAGTGGAGAAGTGCTATATCTGACATTCCTGGGGTCCGTCCGTCCGTCCTTCCTTCGTCAGACCCAAAACAGAATGGAGCAGACAGGAGACAATTTCTCTTCTTCAGAAAACAGAGCCAAGCCAGTGCAGTTAGGTCAAGAGCAAGGTCTACTTCTTAGCTTCTTTCCTGGCCAGAAGCTGGGCTGTGTTGGAGCATATACAGGAAGATGCAAAATCATCTCTCCTGAAATTTTATTTGGACTACCACCGACCACTCTTCCAAATGTTATAAGAATAGGAAGAATACAATAAGAATGTTTTCCTGAAAAGCAGAACAAAAGAATTGGCCTAATCCAAAAGGGGTTTCTAAAAGGAAAGTTTCATTTTCCAAATTAGTCTGAAAACATCAATCAAACAAGTAGCTCTCCAAAGCTATTTCACGAATTCTAAACTGAGCCATTCTACATATCCCTAAAATGAATATTCACTTCCTTTTCCAGATCTCCTAGTAACACAGTTGTGGACAATGCTCTGTTGGCTCTGGAGAGATTATGGTAATTTATCTGAAGGATTTATTCACTCTGTATTGTGTGTGTGTGTGTGTGTGTGTGTGTGTGTGTGCGCGCACAAATATATGGACTTTCATATTGCTCTGCAAACCATTTCAAAAACTGGGGAGAAACCCAAGAGCCTCTGATATAAAACAAGGACTGTGCATTTGCATGATGATCTCAAACAGATAAATTCATTATAGAATATAGTTACTTAGTATTCCAATTAGGACACTCTTCCCCATCCTAGCATCTTTGTTTGTATTATAACTCCATGAATTCCAAGTCATAGGCCATTGTGACTAAAATGTTAGGCATTGTAACCCACACAACTAGAAGGTGCCAGGTTGGAAAACAGTGAATTAGATTTTACAGAACTAATTGCACTGATACTATGAGGCAGTTTACAGGTATGCAACTTAGAAAAGTGGATATTTTAAAACTTATTTTAAAATAACAATGAAATAGGCATATCTATGTTTTTACACATAAAATATACTTTAAATATATGCATAAACTTTCATATTATGAATATTTCAAGCCAAACTCATTGCCAAATTGTTGATGGGCAAACATTTCTACATCTTAATTGTCAACAAATTATAGCAAAAGAGATATCTTGCCAGACATGTATTAGTTGCGGATACTGCAGGTAAAGGATATATGGAAACTGAAACTATTATGTGCCTTATATAGAACAAAACATCAAAGAACTTGAAGTTGTCTTGAGCACAACTTCAGAAACACATAAAAGAGCATCCCATGAAAGAATTTGAGTTTTAAATATTATATCTTTATTGTTAACAAAAATAATCATAATTTCCCATCAGAAATATTAGGGCAAGCACAGCAATATAGTCAAACAGGGGCACTTAAAACATGCCAGGTTTCAACAGTCACATACAAGAAAGCATCCCTTGTGGGATAAAAGAAAGCATTTCACAGAGCAGAGAATGCCTCCTGTTTTGCTAATGCCCCAACAAATGGTATACCATGAGAGAGATCTTCATTTGCACAGGTAAATTATAGATCAAAACACAAGAGTCACATTTCTCATATCTGGTTTTTGGCTTCTTATTCTATTGAACACCAGGGACCACACTTACCCACCTAAACTAACCTTATCTCATTGTGGGTATCCTACCTGGAAATTCTGACTGCTATAGTCCAAACACATCCAAAGGGTATCATTTGGGAAAGATTACCCTAAAACTATCAGGAAAGTTAGCTGTGGTTGGTAATGCTAACTGATTTGTGTATGGCTTGCTTCTTAGCAGCACTTCTCCAAGATGAGCAATCCTGAAAGCTAATTCCTCAGCTGCACGAGAATCATTTCATTAAAAAATTGAGATAGTAAAGCAAAGCAAATTGAGTCATTCAGATGGACTGAAGATGATTTAATCCATTCATTTAATTTATATCGTACTATTAATAAAGTGTCATGACACTTTATACAGTTAATAAAAGCAAAATATAGGGGACTTTGCTACAAGAAAGTAATAATCTAAATGGCTTTCCAGGGAACAACACTCAACAGTAGAATTCTCTGAGTATTCGACTTCCACACTCTCTTTATTATTTCCTTCACATTGTAATTACAATATTTGGTTCTATAGTCTTTCCAACATTTACAAATGCTTAATTCTGTTAATTCATGAAAAAGCAATCCATGACTTGGCACAGATTTTTCCTCCCTGTAGTTAGGCACCACCACTATAGAAAGGCAATTTCTCCTGAAAAAAGCTTTAAAAAAATTCAGTATGAAGTAAATTCATCTTATCATGCTCACTGCTAAAAAGGCCATATGAAGAATAATTCACAGCAGCTTTATTTTCAGGGGAATATTCCTTGTATCTGACAGTTGCAATGAGCAGGACTCTATATACGCAGGGGACGAGAAGCAAATATACAAAAGGTATAGAGCACATGCATTTTTAGCATACATAGTATAAGCTGATTTATTGCTGGATTAAAGCATCTGCTTCCAAAACCAGAGCTGAATCATATCAGACTTGGTTCAGCTACATTTACCTTTTAATAGAGAATTAGCTTGTATCTTTTGGGTAACATGTGACACTTTATGCCTCAATTTGCCTTTCATCATGTTAAGTAGCAAACTGACATGAGGAAATACAAAGTAGCAAATCTATGCTAAAACAAGGAGGTTAAAATAGTGCATTATCTTTGCTGTGGGTCTGTAACCTACATTATACAGTATAAACAACAGTTCCAATGAAGTCAGGATAATTACACCGTTGTGACAAAACTAGCATTTGAGCATGCTTCAATTACTTGCTTTAAATGTCATTCCCCATCTAACACAGGCATGTTTATGGTACAGACTGGAATAGCCATAAAATATATTGCACTAATTATATCTTGAAGAACTACCAACAAAAAAATCAGTAGACTGGTCAACAGTAGCTCTCATTTAAGACATGTTTCTTACATGTTAATCACTTCATTTCAGTGCAACTTATACTTCTCAACTTATTCGTATATTGTGCAGTATTGTAAGATGCAATCTTATACAATTTAGTCATTATTAGTTAAAATAGCTGTCGTCACTTTAACATGACATTAGTGATGAAAAATAATATATTGTGTGACTAATTACAGGCATTGGAAATAGAGGAATACTGTCTACGTTACTGCAGGTTCCTCCTTTTCTTGATATCTATTCTCATTTAACATCCCATTCCCAAACATCAGTGGTTAATAACTAAGCCAAAAAAGTAGGCATGGGACTGTTACATGAGACCAAAAGATTAACCAGCCTAACAATCTGTTCCTCACAGTGGCCAAAAAAACTGAAGATTTTGTACAGTGAGTTTCAGTTCTCCTAGAACAACTTTTTCAGTCTTGGAGCTGCCCCATGACTTTCTGCCCTGCCTTGGGGCAAGGTTTATGACACCATCCTAGAGCGGGCAAGACCAACCCTTCCAGGTCTTTCAGGGACGAAGAAGTTGGGAAGGTAGGTAAGATTGAAATTAGTGCTTTAAACCTTGCACTAATAAAATATTTATTTTACCCATTAAACCGCCCCAAACAAAATTATTCTGGGGGCACAAGATTAAGGGATGCAAAGGCGCCTTATGCATATGCAAGATTTAAAACACCTAATTTGTAAACTCCTTAAACTTACTTCCTTCAAATTACCCAAAACATAGAAAAGATCCAAAAATTTCAGATCAACTGTGAAGGCCACAAATGGGGTTGCCCATTCCAA
The DNA here is from genome assembly GCA_030867105.1 of Liasis olivaceus. NCBI lineage: Eukaryota > Metazoa > Chordata > Lepidosauria > Squamata > Pythonidae > Liasis > Liasis olivaceus. The sequence goes on from CM061349.1 coordinate 72,039,686, forward strand.
TCTTAGATCCTTCTTGATGTCTACATAGTGCCACATGCAACAGTAGAACAAAGACAAAGAAGAAAAATAGGCATTTCCATGGACCATAATAATACATTTACCTAAACCTAAATATTTAATAACATTACCAGAAGAATGTTACCTGAGCATAAAAGGTTGTCAAAATCAAATCTATATGAACCCTGACTTTGTAGATCATTAAGGTATTTATGACCCTTATACCATATCTTTTTCTTCAAGAGGGTTACATACCCTCTGTTGCATTGTTTTATAAGACAGGTACTGTTTCCAAGTACATCAAGCAAAGCTTACTGGTAAGTTGCTATAATTTATATTACTCTTAAGGGAAATTTTTCATTAACTTTCCCCAATGTTTATGCTAAGAAACACTGGTTAAGCCAACATCAGCTGCTCTTTTTAAATAATATTTAGGAAAGCTAGAAATAGTGCTTTCTCTTCCGTGACCTAGTAATCCGAGTAACAGGAGTCTCTTTGGGGTGATTTTGGCTAAAGTCTGCTTTTGCTTCAAAGGGGCTCTTTGATCCAACTCTCTGCATGTCTATCTCCTGGCTAGCATTAGAGATCTGACCCTTGTTCAAAGTTTGAAGCTCATCTTTGATTTTAATTAAAGTCTGGCACATTTGGGTGATTTGTCCACTCAGGTCAGACATCCTCTGGCTAATTGCATGCATGTTGTTTGCCACATCTCTATGGATTGTCACCAGCTCTTGACAGAATTGTCTGAATAGTTCAGTCTGTTGAATGTGGGAATCAAAGAGCTGATGGTCAAAGCCAGAAATGGGTGGATTTTGGACATGAGGTTGAGGGGGCCTAGTGGAAGACTCAGGACAAGAGTTTGGGTGCATTATTTCTTCCCTTTGGCTTAGAATATTTGAATGATCTGACAAAGATGAAGTATGAAGGAAAGATGGCACGGAGAGATGATCAGTTTCTTCAGAACCCCTCTGTGATGAAAAGTGATGTTGCTGTGAGGGGCCTGCCACTTCTTCTCCTTCATCAGCTTGAAACAGAAACAGAAAAAAAAAAGAAGAAGACACCAGATTATTTGCACGAAGGCTTTCCATTGACAAGTTCTACTTCAAGAAGTTCAGAAAAGGCCAAAACTTAAATTTGGGATTCAGTGAAAACTAAGAGTGTTCCTATACTATTGAGAAATGTATTTAAATAATTTCTTGTGTAACACAATATCTGTTTTAAAAACACATGAAAGAACCAATCTGGTTGAACAGATGACATAATAATAGAGCAGAGCACCAGATTCCACTGAGCCAGATTATGAAAGCTAAAAAAAAAAATGCTCTGTTGCAGTGATCTCTCCTGATATAGTTTAATAATGTGCCCATTTGCAGATCACTCTATTAGACTGTAATGACTTTTTAATTTGCACACAGTATTTTGTAATCACTAAATTATGCAGAAAGCCAGTTTGGTGCAGTGGTTAAGGCATCAGACTAGAAACTGAGAGTCCATGAGTTCTAGTCCTGGCTTGGGCACAAAGCCAACTGGATGACCTTGGGCCAGTCACTCTCTCTCTGCCCTAGGAAAGAGGCAATGGCAAACCACTTCTGAAATTTTGCCAAGAAAAATGCAAGTAATAATTACTTACTGGGGTAAAAAGTATCAACAAAACCCAAAATGATACATGACCTATAGTGAACCTCTACAGAGAAGTCTGACTTCCCCATAGCATACATAGAAATGAAGCAAGTATTAACTTACTGTTCTAATGAGGTCAGTAAAAGTAGCAGTATCTGTGTGGAATCATTTCCTGTCTGTATGCCTTTGTGATGGAGAGATTTGCATCCTTGACCAATATTGGACAGCAATTTTAAGGGTTCTCAAACCAAGCCACAGCTCAGCAGCAGAGCGCAGGCAGCAGAGCTCAGGCACAGCTTGGCTAGGAAGTCCCAGATATTGCAGTAGTAAAGCAAAAAGAGACCACTGACTGAGACGTTAGGGAACCTCCAACTGCTGCAGCAGACAGGCCTGAACCAATGTTTGAATCAATAATAACAAGGCAGCTCCTTAGTGCGCCATACGCCACTGTACAATGCATAGAAGAAAAAGTAGTTCAAGCATGGCTATACCAACTACATGCATACCCCCATTCCGCCTTCCTTAGTAAAGAGGCTTTACCACCATAAACTGGAATATTTTGTGTCCTTCTGCTTTCTATCAAATGATTAGCTTGCCTCCCAGAGTTGTGGGTGCTCCATCACCAGAGGTTTTCAAGAAAAGATTGGACAACCATTTGTCCAAGATGGTATGAGGACTTCTGCCTTGGGCAGGGGTTGGACTAGAAGACCTCCAAGGTCTCTTCCAAACCTAGGATTCTATGATTCTATGAAGTAAGAACAAATTCAATACTAGTACATAACTTTAAAAAAGCCTTCAAAGAGGAACTTAATAAACTTTGTTGGATTGTTCACAGTAATAGTTTTAGTTAACTATTGCCTAGTATATAGAATTGTACCTACAGAATTGTACCTAAAATTGCCAGATGAGATCTAAACACAAGCTGGTGGGGCATAATCTCTTCTTCCTTAATCTTATTGCAATGCCATCCTCCTTATTAACTTATGGTTTTCATATCACAGATCTCAGTGTATCCTCTTGCATCAGTGAGAACTATGAAAGAACATACTGATAGTACAGCAATTGTTTCTGGAATTTTCGTTACATTTGGTCTATTATTATCATCTGTATCCACAAGACCAATGAAAATAGCTATATATTTATGATGCTTGTCCTGAATATCACAAATACCAGATAAGATATGCTGAGTAGCAAAATCCCATTTTGAATATGTATAAACCAGGGCACATCCACATATGAATAAAGCTGAAATTCTTGATGGGAAGGGAGAATAGCAGATGCAGGGATAACAGATATCTGCAAGCTGAGTACATTAACCTGCACAGTATAGGCTCAATGTCAGAAAAGGTCATGGAAATAAGGATAACACCAATATGGATTATATGCAAATGATCAACTCATATGGCGCTTTTTGATACACTATCAGCCTGCTTTAGGCTATTTCTACATCTATGAAGGAAATTTACAGGCAATTCTCATTATTTGCAATAGTTACATTCTGTACAATTGCTGCAAATACAGAATTAGCAAGTGCTGAAACTGGAGCTGGGAATGTGCACATTGGGTGATTCAAATGTTTTGCCGCTCTGTGTGTCTGCAAATATGCTCCACGAGTATTGATTTTGCAATTTTTGCGAGTAAGTGAATACGTATATATGCAATCCATGAATAATGAGAATTTCCTGTATTTATATGGAATTTATTAATGATGACAACATGATTCATATTTTTGATTCCTTCTCTCCTTTGCTGCATGGATGCATGTGTTATATATCATACATGACATTCTATAGATGGGGCAGTATCACATTTTCTATCCTTTATGCTAACCTGAAAAATAAGGTTCACAGCCCATATCAGTTCATTCAAGATACAGCTTCATGAATCAATAATGAAGAAAGTACCAGAATGGGAACTACAGCCGCCCAGAGTCACTTTGTGTGAGATGGGCAGCTATATAAATGTGATATATATATAAATAAGTAAAAATAAATAAATGCCTCAAAAAATATGAATTAGAAGGTTGGTTTCACCTAGAAGGGAAGCAAGATCTTTTGTATAATACACTTCTTTGTCAGAACCAAGCTGTGCAGCAGGGGACAGACAAGAGATCATACTTACAACTGGTTGAAGGGCTGTCAACCACGTCCAGATCCGCTCTCCGGAAGCCGTGCATCTGGCGTGACGAATGCAGCGTCGACTCGATGGCTCTCTCGTGGGCGGTCAGGACAATGGCCGAGGGCCTCCCCGGGCTGCTGGGACTGGAGATGGACCTCCGCATGAACGCCAGTTTGTCTTTGGTCCTTCTTTTCATGTCGTCCCATCTGTGCTTAATATCTTTTACAGACCTGGGGACATGGCTCACTGATGTGATTTTCCTGGCTATAACTTCCCAGATCTTGTCCCTGTCTGCATGGGATAGACGTATTGTCTCCCTTCCAAACAGCCTGGCTTCGTTCCGAGTCACTTCAGTGACCAGAATGTCCAGTTCTTCCCTGGAGAACTTGGGCTTCCTCTTTCGTTCAGTCATGTTCCTTGGGTTCAATATCCCACAAAGCATAAATGGTAAAAGGAAATCAATGTGATGTACCCACACTACTAAAAACAAGAAACATGACCGACTGTACATTAATTTCCAGCTTGATGAGCTTCCTCTCAAGATAATGCCTTCCACTTTTACACAAGTATAGAAAGTAGAAGATATTTTGTTTGTAAAACAGCAGTCCTCTAAGTTGGTGGGGAACGAAGATTCACATGCACCTCTACCATATTTTGTGTAATCTTTGCACTTAAATGAACAGGTATTTGGAAGCTTTGTTCATTCTTGGAGGAATTTAGTCATTTTTAGCCAGAAACAAAACAAACAAATACCAAATATTCTGATACAAAAAGTAATTCTAGGGATTTAAAATTACATGGACTGATTCATGTAAAAATGGGCCCTGAAGATATTTACCACAGGGCAGTGACTCATGGATTAAATACATAATACCAAATAAATAAATAAAATCAGCAAGGTATTCTGAATTTTTCACACTGAGAATTTTACAAGATTAGCAACTGTTGTTCTCATTGATTAAACAATGTTTGCTTCTTTCATGGAAAAGAATGAATACTGTTTCTATTACATAGATTAATTAAAGCTCACCTGATATCGCAAGTAGATTTTAACAGACAAAAGAGAACTGAGATACTAAGAAGAACGATGGCTACTTTCAAAATTTACAAGTTTGCTTGGGAGAGAAGAGGAAAATCTGAGAACTTTGTGAAATTATCTGCAAGAAGTATTCACACAACTATTTTCCACAGTGTTTTGTAATCCCATATATAAATTTCATCCAAATTTTCTATCTTTCATGTACTATGACTGCCACTTCATAATGGACAAATTTAGCAAGTATCCTATAACCCACAAACATATATAGTAGTTTGTTAAAAAGTCTTCCTGTCCCAACCATGTTTATCACATGTCCACGGCAAATACTTAGCAAGAAAAGACTCTTTCAACTTTTATGAAGAATGCAATGTTGCATAGTTACAAAATGTGACAGGTAGAATGTTTTAATAATATATAAACATTCCCTACAAATAAGCAGATGAACTAGCACAGAATACACTTATCCCATGATAAATGCCATGTGGCTTAAGTTATATGATCAGTACTTAGTATGCTCTAAAAGCCACGGAATAATTAGGAATGTATCATATTGTATTTGACCAAAATATTGCATTTTCTGTTGCATTTAACATTCACTGTAACCATTTCTTTTATATCACCCCAGACTTTCAATGCAAACCTAAGTTGATTTACTCAGAAATAAATTACACTTTTGTAATAACTTCTTCAGAAACTTATTTTAGAAGGTTCAGGGCAGTTCTAATTTGACTAAAATTGCAACAGCCAAGAGGTAGGACTCATCAATTTTACTGTCATTTCTGTAGTACCTGGAGTGCCTAACATCAAAAAGACTGTGAAGCTCAGTATGTACATCCTAATGTTTCAAATTTTAATTTAGCAATAGAAAATGTAAGAAAGGAAAGAAGCCATACCTTTTCTACTTAATCTATGCTTTTGAATACTTTGAGCACTCCAAGGCAGCATAAGCCATAAAATAAACTGTTTTAGCATAACAGTTTCAAATCCAAGCAATATTTTAAAAAACAGTACCCTTTTAAGTTTAAGTTCCTGTCAGAATCATCAGTTTTGCCTGGTTACAGTATTCCAATGGGAGAAGGTAACCCACATTTCCCTTTACTAGTAGCTAATTTCCCTAGTTAACACTGCAGTTTAAAAATATCTTCCTTCCCCTGTCATGGTATCTATTTTTTATAAAATGACACAAGTATTTTTAGAAAACAAGGAACAATGCTGTACCAGCCTATTACAACTTAAAGATACTTGGAAAAAAAAAAAGAGAGAGAGGCAGCAAACTAAGAAGATATATAAAACCGTTTCCCATTCTATTGCAAACTTCAATTAACATTATCCCCAAAAGTCACTGCGTGGTATCAACAGAACCCAAGATAGTTTTCAAGATTTGAGAGGGTAACCTACAAATGGCTCCATCATTTCTACTATGTTCTGTAGGAGCCAGGCTATTCAACTGGACATTTCTTTTGACGCTGTGGAAAGATAGCAAAAAAACAGCCACTAAGTCAATGCAGACTAATTATTATTAGTGGCCAAAGAACACTGATTATATGTGAAGACTGAAGTGAAAACTGGAAGAAAACTGGTATGAAAATGCTGGTACAGGGTACGTCCAACTGGTTGGAACATACAACAGCAGTTACAAGTCTCACAAGTAAGCCCTAATATCAATATACATATAAGTATACATATTTGCCTTCATCTTTTCTGCAAATATGTGAACAACTTATAAACATCCTGACAGGATTATTTTGTAACATTCTCAAGGAAATCATCTAAATAAATTATTCCTAAACTCGTTCTCCATTCATCTATGGAGCAATAAAGTCACATTTCTAAACATGATACAAAGAAAACAAAAAGAACTCATATATACAGCCTGTTTTTTTTTTAAATTTGATAAATACTTTTGATTGGCTACCTAGTTTCTTCTATATTCCATCTTTACTGTTATTATATTTGCACTCCTACTATATGCAGGCACGTTTGCTCAGAAATAAATCACACCAAGTTCAATGTGACTTCCTTTCAATTAAATCTAAATAATATTGTAAATTTCCATATGTTTTGACTGGTGTAAAAATAACCAGTGTTATCTGATAGCTGGTACTAGTATGCCATTTCATCTGTTACAATATATCTTCAAGGAATGAATCTATATATTTATGGTATATAGTGTGCCCTCCTAACAGAGGCAGCTGGGAGTTGTAAGTCAAAGTTTCCCCACTCTTGTGATATAGATACCATAATTTTTATCCACAGCATTGTTAAATTATTTAAAAGGTCATTCTTAGTACAATATCTTCAAAGTGTTTTGAATTTTGCTATGACCCATGTACCATTTGAAATAATCTATAGCACAAGTTCACACACAGACTCAAACACAACAATCAGGCATATATCAAGACTGATTTAGGGAACAAAACAGCAGCAGCACATTACTGACCAATTTGTTCTGTTCTTCATGAGCAAAGGTGTGAAATAATTTATGTAAAGTAGTAACAGATGGACATTTTTGTAAAAATCAATGCTAGGTAATAAGAGAATCATCTAACTGAAATTTGTGGGTGTGTCTTATTTTGCAGAAATGACATATGTGCTCTACTTGTCCTGCTGTGCCATTAAAAACAAAAACAAAATAGCTAATAATTCTAACAAAAAGGACCAAGCAAATTTCCTATGACAGAAATTTTCTATTTCTGTTCCGATCTACTATAGACATACTTTTTAAAGTTATTTTAATACACATGAAAGGTAAACATAAGCAAAATACAGAAATCACTTCTAAACAACTGTGATGATCAAGCTCTCTCTTTGTCCCCTATAAAATCCTGTTTTAGGATCCTCTGTTTAGAGGATAAACAGAATATCTGCAAGAATATTTAAACAATGAAGTTAAAAATCCAACCATATTGACAGTCATTTTCAAAAAATGAAAACAGGGAATATGTATTCTTTCTCTTTACAGACATAAATAAAAATGCAGAAGGAAATTATACATAGGGAACAGACTCACCTCATCCAGTTTGATGTAGTCTCATCTGTTCCATCTATGGATTTGTAGTGGTTGTTCTTATCAACAATCTGCAAAAAGAAAAAAAACCATAAATTTACTACAAAGTCAGGACCATGAAGAATAAGGAAATGTAATCATTTAATTTTTCATTCTTAGAGCAATACCTCCTATTTACAGTGGTACCTCGGTTCACGAACGCATCTGTTCACGAACAATTCGGGTCACGACCAGCTCCGGCCGCAAAAATTTACCTCCAGTCGCAAACGCCGGATCGGGTGACAAACAGGATACGCGGCCATTTTCCCTCCCGTGACACATAGTCGCGGCTTCCTGTAGGCGAGATCGCAGTGGCAAACAGACGTCCTGTGAAGCTTTTTGGTGTGCTTGTTAGCATGGCTCCGAAAAAGGTGCAGAGCAAGCTTGGTCAGAATAAGGGTTTGAAGAAAATAACCATTGAATTGAAGAAGGAAATTGTAGAAAAGCACGATCGTGGTATTCGTGTGACTGATCTGGGCTCGGAGTACAAGATGGCGAAGTCGACAATCTCGACTATTTTGAAGAATAAAGATGCCATCAGAGAAGCTGATGTGGCAAAAGGAGTAACGATGTTAACCAAGCAGAGACCACAAATGCTGGAAGAGGTGGAAAAACTTTTGTTAGTGTGGCTGAATGAGAAACAGCTGGCAGGTGATAGCGTGAGTAAAGCTATCATCTGTGAAAAAGCCAGGAAATTGCACAGTGATTTACTGCAGAAAAACCCCTCTACCAGCGCAGCAGGTGAGGAATTTAAAGCCAGCAGAGGCTGGTTTGAGAAATTACGCAGGAGAAGTGGCATCCACAATGTGGCAAGACATGGAGAGGCTTCCAGTTCTGACAAGACTGCTGCAGAAGCCTACAAGAAAGAATTTGAGGAATTCAGGAAGGCGGAAGGATACGTCGCTCAGCAAGTGTTCAACTGCGACGACACAGGGCTCTTCTGGAAGATGCCAAACAGAACCTACATCACGCAGGAGGAAAAGGCACTGCCAGGGCACAAGCCCATGAAGGACAGACTGACCCTTTTGCTGTGTGCGAACGCAAGCGGCGACCTGAAGATTAAGCCGCTACTGGTGTACCATTCCCAGACCCCTCATGCGTTCAGACTGCCTGTCATGTGGAGGGCCAATGCGAGAGCGTGGGTCACAAGGCAGTTGTTCATGGAATGGCTGCACGAGGTGTTCGCACCCAGCGTTAAAAAATATCTTTCCGAGAACCAGCTGCCTGAAAGGTGCCTTCTTCTTATGGACAATGCCCCGGCACACCCTCCATCCTTGGTGGACGATATGGATGCCGAATACGACTTCATAAAGGTCAAGTTCCTCCCCCCCCAACACGACACCTCTCCTGCAGCCCATGGACTGTGATCAGCAACTTTAAGAAGCTCTACACAAAGGCACTCTTCACCAGGTGTTTCAATGTCACTGAGGAAATATCCTTGACTCTGGCAGAGTTTTGGAAGAAACATTTCAATGTCCTCCACTGCATCGGCCTCATTGACAAAGCCTGGGAAGATGTCACCTGCTGGACCTTAAACTCAGCCTGGAGGAAACCGTGGCCAGTATGTGTCGCTGAACGTGACCGTGAAGGGTCTGATGCAGAGGTAGTGGAGGAGATTGTGTCCATGGGCAAGACTATGGGTCTGGTTGTCGATGGTGCAGACATAGAGGAGCTTGTTGAGGACCATAAGGAGGAGCTGACCACGGAAGAACTTGCTGAACTCCAGAGTGAGCAGCAGAAAGCGCTTGGTGAGGAGCATTCCACTGAGGAAGAGGAAGACAGGGAGGAGGTGAGCAGTGCCGAGATTAAATCCATTATGGAAAAATGGAATGCGTGCCAGGACTTCTTTGAGAAGCACCACCCCAACATAACTGTAACGAACAGAGTGTTGAATCTGATGAATGATAACGTGGTCTCTCATTTCCGGAGGGTTATGCAGTGCAGGAAAAAACAAATGACTTTAGACAGATTTTTCCCCAGAACTAAGCATGCAGCTAAGAGGCAAAGAAGAGAGGAAACCCCTGAAGGAGATCTCCCCGATGTCCCTTTGGAGCGGGACTCTCCCTCCAAACAATAACTGCCTCCCCACCCCCCTTCCTGTCCTCCACGCCAGAAGTCGCCTCGAGCAAGGTCAGCGTCCTCTCTCTTCGTACTGTGCTGTACTGTACTTTGTTTAATGTTTTTGTGGTTTAAAAATAAAAAACATATGGTTCAGAATGGATTAACCTTATTTACGTTGAACCTTATGGGGAAATTTGACTCGGGTCGCGACCAGAAATCGGTTGGCGACCAAATTTGGGGTCGGAATGGATTAACTGTATTTACATTGAACCTTATGGGAAAATTTGATTCGGGTCGCGACCATTTCAAGTCGCGACCAGAGTCGCGGAACGAATTAAGTTCGTGAACCGAGGTACCACTGTATTTCTTGGAGCTGACCAAGAAAATCCATCAGGAAGATAGCTGTACAGTAGCCTGCAGAACTATGTTTTCTTGTATAAAAATCTTGTTCCTGACCTCCAAGTTTTCCTTTGTTGTTTATACTTTAACCTTTGCCTGAAGATTAGCTGTAAGAGGAATATTACACATATTCCTTTTATAGCTAATGTAGAGGCACTCATTTTTAAGCAAAAATGTCCAGACATTAATCTCATTGATTACTTAAAGAATCACCCAGCTGAGAATACTTACCAGCCAAGAGAAAAATCCTGCTGACTTGTCCTGACTGGACAGCTTCCCTTCATATGGTCCAAAGATGCGACCTTTGGGGATAACTTCATTTACACAGCGCACATCCCTCTCCCCATTCGGCTCTTTGACCACTTCCATGCCAGGAGGGATAGTGAGTGCAGCTCGGTCAGGGATGCCAATGGGTATTGGAGCATCAGACACAAACATTGGTGGGCCATGATTTGGACATTCATCTACAAAGTACTCCTGGCACGACTCACAAACTGTAGAAAGAAGAAATAACAAGAATGAGTCTAGCCCTCTGAATCTTGATAGGGATGCCAGTAATTTTTTTTTAATACAAATTTAATTTTCAAATCAAAACTTGCTGATGAGTTACAACTCCCATGAAGTTGTAAACAAATTTGCAAAAATATCTAAGGGACTCTTTTTATTAAAAAGCAATTCCCAGTCACAAAGCTATATCTTTCTAAGTCACAGGTTATGCATTTGCCAAGGATTTCAGCTCACTGCTATAGGAAAGCGAATGCTTGCTTCCAGAATGAAAATATAATTCACAAAATCTTGCCTAAAAGAATCATGTATCATTTAATCCAACCATTCCCTAAAGCAGGAGCAAACAACTGCAGTTTACCGTAACTACTGAACTACGTTGCGTTCCCTGCATATGTCACCTTTAATCCACAGCCAATACAAAGCTGAGAAAGTCAGCTGCACCATCTCTACTTCCCATGAGTTAAGGCAGGAAAATGTGAGCCACAGCTACTGGGGAGGCTCTCTGAACCAGGGATTATTCCAGGCACAAGGAACATTCTTTAATTTTTTTTAAAGATGGAAACACATATGAATTAGTCCTAACAGGACTTCATAACATGTAAATGAATGTTCATGTGTGTGAAGTAGCTCTTTCTCATAATTAAGACTCAGGCCAGGGTTTGCAATTAAGACATTAGTAGAGTTATTCCTTTCATAATTTGCTGAGCTTTTTCAATAGCTCCAAGGCTACCTGGATTGATTTTTTAAAATCTCTTTTATGAGGATGCAAAAAGCATTTCTGGTATCTATCTATCTATCTATCTATCTATCTATCTATCTATCTATCTATCACTCACATTTATATAGCCGCCCATCTCACACAAAGTGACTCTGGTATGGTATGTCTGTAGAATACCAGGCTGCTCTGAGCCATCATGATCTCTCATCCTATTATAACCTCATAAGGTTGTTAATATAAAATTGGAGATAACATACATATATACATAAAGAGGCAGCAATTGTGGCAAGGTCAGCCCTGTGAAAATCATTACTAAGAAGAGTGGCATTGATTATAACTATTGGAACCAAAACAAGGGTTCAGAGCAATACTACGGGAAGAATCAATGTAATTTTCATTGTATATTCTCTTGAGAATACGTTTTGTTTAAATCTGAATTAAATTTGAATTCATATACATGAAGAGATTAGATTTAATGCTTTCTGAATTGGAACCCCACATTTTGCCCACAGGTGAGGTAAAGATTCCCTACCTCTTTCTGCTTTCAGTGGGGGAATCACATAGACATTTATTTTAAAATCCTTAGTATGGCAATTCTCACTACAAAATAGTTATTAAAGTGTTAATATGATCCTGTAACTGCCCAGAACTCATAGGCAAGAAAAGAGAGCAAGCCACTGGTTTTCCATACAGTTAGAGTTTCCCATGTGGGAAATTTTATAGATGTTGCCAGAGCCAGAAATAGAATCTCAGACAAGCTGGAGATCATATACTAAAAAAATGTTTTTCTTTCAAGGAAAGTTGTTTACTGTATGCTTTGGGTATACAGTATAACTATGTGGCACAAAATGGAGAAAATGTTTTGTTTCAAACCAGGGCAAAACCATTGCATTCTGCAGATTCTGCCAAATCATTCCAGGCCAGGCAGAAGTAAACCTAAAATGTGTTGGTTGTTCCAGGTTTTAGATTAAATAAAATCTGGGTGAGCCAGGGAGAAAAGTCTGGTATGTATCATCCTCTGTCCTCCCTCCTTCCCTCAGCAGCTCCCAGAACAGAACTTCCCACTAGCCAGTCCACCCTTCTGCCCACAGCACCTTCTCTACCTCCCTCAGCTGCTACTAATCGCCCAGGGCAACAGATTGTCTACCACCAATTCTCCATGTCCTTGGCTTTTTCCCAGTTTCCTCCCCTAAAATCACTTTTTCCCAGAACAAAACAATGTTGTTTGTTCCACACATGGACCCAAATACCCCAAATGTGTATCTTTCATTTTGGGCGTGGACAAACCCAAAACAGCTGTTCCCACATATACCGTCAGATTGACAAGCAACCCTAGGAGGTTCCCCCCCCCCCCCCCATTTTTGGTTGCTCTTAGCTTTCTCTATAGACATTCAGCTTGTCTCCCATGGTCAAACCTACTAATCTGAAATAACTGCTTGCCCACAAAAGTTTTCTGGTAAATACTATTTAATATTTTGCTGCATCCTTACCATGGAGCTATTGTGATTTTTGAGTGAAACCATATGAGGGGCTAGGGTGAAAATTCTGCAAATTTAAATAAAAACAAGCTATATTATTTGATTATGTCCCTTCTGATAAAAAATAAAATTAGCTCTTAAATGACATGTCTCTTCTGTTCTGGAAAGATTAAACTTAAAAAAAAAAAATCATGTCAGCTAGCATTACATGTAGCAGAAAGTACTTCTCCAGTGGACAATACCAATCTGAGTATTAAAGTACAAAATCTGTCAGAGAAACCAGAGTTTAGGCCAGCTGGACTGTTTCCTCTCGAATCTACATTTATGACAGACGTAGACTGTTCATAAGTAGCCTTGCTGATCCTCCGTTTTGAAAATTCTGCCCTTTACATTTTCTTACATCTTAGCTGATGTATGGATTTAAGGCATGCTATTAAATATGCCTAAAATTGCCACTTGGATACAAGTTATATTATTTAATAGTCAAAAAAATAGAATTTTTTAGCTGGGGGATTATAAACCTTTTCAGGTGCTGGTGCCAACATATAATTTCTCACAATATTGTGGCACCAAATAAATATTTAAAAATTAATTTTAAAATGGCCAAAGTCTTCCAAGTTTATCAAGTACAGTAGAACCTCGGTTCACGAATTTAATTCGTTCCGCGACTCTGGTCGTGACCCGAAATGGTCGCAACCGGAATCAAATTTTCCCAGAAGGTTCAATGTAAATACAGTTAATCCGTTCTGACCCCAAATTTGGTCGCCAACCGATTTCTGGTCACGACCCGAGTCAAATTTCCCCATAAGGTTCAATGTAAATACGGTTAATCCGTTCTGAACCATGTTTTTTTTTTAAAAAACCGCAAAAATATGACACAAAGTACAGTACGAAGAGAAAGAAAGCTAACCTTGCTCGGGAGGGAAAATGGCCGCGCTTCCTGCTTGGAGGGAGAGTCCCCTCCCTACAGGAAGTCGCGACCACGTGACACGGGAGGGAAAATGGCCGCGCTTCCTGCTTGGAGGGAGAGTCCCCTCCCTACAGGAAGTCGTGACCATGTGACACGGGAGGGAAAATGGCCGCGGTTCCTGCTTGGAGGGAGAGTCCCCTCCCTACAGGAAGCTGCGACCACGTGACACGGGAGGGAAAATGGCCACGGATCCTGTTCGTCACCCGATCCGGCGTTCGCGACCGGAGGTAAATTTTTGTGGCCGGAGCTGGTCATGACCCGAATTGTTCGTGAACAGATGTGTTCGTGAACCGAGGTTCCACTGTATCATGAGGATTCTGAATATTTGCTTTAAAAATCATAGATTTCAAGTGAGAAGGTCAACATCTTATGAAGTTTGGCAACCTTGGAAGATTTTTAGTTTTTTAACATTTAATCGTGGAGTCCTAAGAGGAGCAATATGGACAATATGGTGCATAATCCTACCTTAGCTTTACTATTGCTATGCAGATAGCAACTGTGACCTTCCTACTGGCTACATTTTCCATTCTAAAGGTTTAATACTAGAATGGTTAGATCATCAGTAAGATACTTACACCAAAAATCCACTTGCTGAAAACTTTTGGACATGATCAAATCCTGCTTTCCTTTTAGCTTTTTAGGTTCCACATCCACAGACTGAGAGTCAACCTTCTGAGAACTGACAAAACAAGAGAACATATATGTGTGATATTCTGCTATGGAAAATGAAGAAAGAGAAATTAGAACTATACACTGTTGCTTTAACTCTGAGACTAAAATTAAGTTCCTGCTTCTTGGCTTCTAATTCTTGTGTCAATTTAGTCAGTAACTATTTCAAAATATTTTTGAAATCTTGCTTCCTAGAATTTCTCTTCAGTAGGCTGTTAAATCCATTAGTCTGTGTGTATCTTTTGAGAAATTATTTCAAAGCTAGAATGAATGACCTCAGGGAAATTTGTAGACCTGGTGCCAGAACTCTAGTACATTCAACTATTTTCAGGTGGCTTGTGCCCTCTGCTTCCCTTCTGCTCTTTAAGTGACAAACATACCTCAACTCCAGTAAACATGTTTGCCTATTGTCCTACAAATGTTATTCTGTTCTGCTATTTTAATCCCCTACAGCATGGGTGGGCAACTTCTGATAGTGTGGAATATACACCTATTTCATAATAAGGGAAAGGAAAGAAGGCTATCTAGGAAGGGGGCATTGCTGCCCTATTCAGTTATAGTCATGTAACAATAGACAGCCTCACCAAACACCATGATTTAGTATCGAACTATGAACCAAGCCATCAGCCATTCAGTCATCAGGCCTTCTTCCCAACTCTGCCCCATACTGAATCCCTCTTTTTCAGAAATACAAAGAAGTCTTTGTCTCATTCACATCTTCCACTCAATTTGCTATGAACAGGTGTTCTATTCTTTCTCTGCACAAGAAGATATATTATTCCCCTTAACCCAAGTTGCCATAATAGGATGGGGAGAAGTAAATAGTTTTGGTACAAGATGCTGATCACAGGAAAAAAAAAACAGGAAATGTTTTCAAATCACTCACAACCTCATAAAAACTTTTAACAACTTAGGCAGCTTGAACATACGTCCCAAAATGCTTTCACAGATATGGAAAACTACAATAACATTCAGTGCTTTTGTAGTTTTGAATAGGACTAATCAGACAAAAGACAGGATGATTGCTTTATGTTCACAGTCTTAAACCTATCTATCTATTGCTTCTATCAGTTTATTCCAAAGCTTTTCACCTATAGATGGGACAGCAGGCACTTATTTTGCAATCCTATATCAATTTGGGTGTATAGAAATTACTTATGAGTTAGCACATGTAATTGTAATGCAGTGTTTTTTTTTCATGGTACCCTGAGGAAACCCCAGAAAGCTAAAACAATTCTTAAGAAAAAAATAGCAATGATTCATCCCTCAGCATGAGTTCTATTTTGAGAGTTGAACTCCACAATCTAGAAATCTATCCCCAGCCAAAAAGCTATTGGAGAGCCTCATAACCAAAAAGTATAGTCAGAAATATGTCCCAGAATTTTCTACAGCACAAAGGAAACCTGTGGATGATGAACTGATAGTGGAAAACATTTGCTGAGAGTCACAGGTATCCAAGGGCAGAAGCGGGAAGCATACCTCACAGGGTTGCTATTGTGGGGAACGTAGAAGGCAGAAGCATTATGTATATGTTGCCTTGAGTGGACCAAAAGTAAAGATGGGATAAAAATCCGACAAATAAATAAGTGTCATGATGTGATTTACATACTAGTGTCCAACGTTGGGAACTACTTGTGTGTGATACTGGGACACAAATATGAAAGGCCAAAGTTTGCACTGTGACATCATGATGCACATTTCATCCTTTTTTTTGCCTTTGCAGTTTTCATGGATTCCTATGTTGATAGTGCAAATTAGAAACCCAAAGGCTCTTACCCAAGTTGTCCATATTCTTCTTCCTGGCATGGAGAACAGGGTTCTGTCTTGATAGTTACCATTTCTCCCAAGCAATCCTTCAGTTTTTCAGTCATGTTCTATAAAAAATCAAAAATTAAAGGTAAAAGTGTAAATTTTCACATTGAAACAATGTTTTTCCCAAACCGGTCTTGAAAGAAATTGATTCTCCAGCTGATATGACATTAGATATCAGCATTTGTAAAAGTTGCTATCTAGTAAACTTTTTAATGATGAAATGCAGTACTGCTATTTCATCCACAAATCAAATTTAAATACCAAACCACCACACCAAGTTTTCTCATCTCCCCCACATTTTTCATAACAACTGCAAGTAATCTTAAAAAGGCCAGGTAAATTACCCCTACTTTTTGGGGGTGATGCCTCCTATACTTTTAGATCAGCTACAAGCCAGTTTATCAATATTATGCAAAACCAGTTTTCCCCAAATCTGGTGTTTCAGAGATTTTGGACTACAACTCCTATTTCCTCAAAGATGATGTATCCAACATATCTGGAGAATTGGGAACTGAGCTAAAATATGCTAAATCAGGCTAAGATTCCTCACGTATAATTTTAGACAGGTTCATCAGAAAATCATGCAGATTCTCTTCTGTTCTTATTATACTTGGAATCTGCTGCAATATACATAATGGTTATTTTGTTCCTCATACAGATTGGATTGCTAATAATGAAAACATTTATGGATTCTAGGAAATGAGCACTGCAAGTTGAAAAAATTAAAATACATTGGAAGGGTCAGGATCAGTATTTTCCATACTTCAAGTTCGGTTAGTCTGTAGTATTCTATCAGAATACAGACTTTTGAGCCATATTGCTACTTGAATACCACCTAGATAGTAATGTAGGGTAAAATTGAATATTTATTTATTTCAGTTTACAAGAAAAATAGTAAATCAGATCCTCTACTTCATGGGACATAAGACAGAACCTAAGTTAAAATACTTGCAGTTAATGTTCTGTTATGCAAAAAGTATCTTGAATAGACTCTAGATTAGGACAAGGAGTAATAAAAACTACCTACCTGTCTATGATTTGGGACTAGTGTTTCTGAATGATAGCATCCCCTGTTGTGAACTTATTTGCCTTTAAGAGCATCTTCAAAAGCCCTAATCCATTTTTCACTTCAAGTTAAAGTTAAAATCATATTAGCTTATGCGTATAATTGGTGACATATTTTAATTTAGGTTTTGCTTTTAGTGGATGGTATTCCATTTTCCTTTCATAATAAACTTTGCTGTTGCCTGTCTAGAAAGCTTCATGCTGAAACATAGGCGTATATACAGTGGTACCTCGGTTCACGAACTTAATTCGTTCCGCGACTCTGGTCGCAAACCGAATTGGTCGTGAACCGAATCAAATTTTCCCATAAGGTTCAATGTAAATACGGTTAATCCGTTCTGACCCCTACGAATTTGGTCACCAACTGATTTTTGATCGCATCCCGAATCAAATTTCCCTATAAGGTTCAATGTAATTACGGTTAATTAGTTCTGAACCATGTTTTTTTTTTTAAAAAACCGCAAAAATATGACACAAAGTACAGTACGGAGAGAGAGAAAGCTAACCTTGCTCGACGCGACTTCTGGCATGGAGGACAGGAAGGCGGGTGGGGAGGCGGTTACTGCTTGGAGGGAGAGTCCCCCTCCCTACAGGAAGCCGCGACCACGTGTCACGGGAGGGAAAATGGCCACGGATCCTGTTTGTAACCCAATCCGGCGTTCGCAAACTGAGGCAAAATTTTGCAACCGGAGCTGTTCGTGAACTGAATTGTTCGTGAACAGAAGTGTTCGTGAACCGAGGTACCACTGTATACACACACACACACACACACACATATACATACATACATACATACATACATACATATATATATATATATATAAATTCTTGAAGTTATCTAGCTTAAGTCCTACATAAACACATCTCAAAAGTTTTACAGGTATTGTTGTCTTACTGCTGAATAGATTTACCACATGCACATTGAAGAATTGATATTGAAAGGAGCCCTAAATTTCCTTTTTAAATGAAGTTTAAAAATATGTTATTATATGTTCATACAGCTTCCCATGGCAGTTTCTGAAAAGTGTATCCAAATAATAATAATTAAAATACAACATTAAAATTGCATTGCTTCAAAAGCAGTTAATATAAATGCTTTTTCATTAAAAAAAGTGGATGAGAAATATGGCCTCAAAGTTGCCAAAAATCTGCAAGCAGTTGCTGTATTGTCTCTTAAAAAACATTTCCCTCACAATGATGGGATCTGGATGAAAAAGGAGCAACTATAAAACACAAATTCCCTGCACAGTTTTCTTCTTTTATTCAGGTTTCATATCAAATCTTGGTAATTTTTTATATTACCTTTAGCAGCATGGGAGCCACTGCAGCTCCTGATGTCTGATTTCTTGCAAGCTTTTAACGCTCTCATTGTACAAGTGACATTTTTCAGGGCTTGCAAATCTGTCTACATGGTTGGAACACTTTTAGCTCATCTTCTCTAGTCTAAATATTTTCACAATATCCAATCTGCAAAAAAATTAAAACCAGAACTATGCATTGGATTCCTGAATGCCTTCATTCTTAAGGCTGCTTCTCTTCCATATACAGCAAGAGAAGATTGAGTGTGAATTCCTTAAGAATATAACTCTGAAGGCAGTACAATTTTAAAAACTGCATCATATGTACCATCAAGGAAGAAGACCCTGAATTTAGGATGATTCCTTACCCCCCCCTCAAAAAAAAAGGGGGGGGGAGATTTGTTTCCATTACTGAATTCTCAGTGAAGCCAAGACAGGCTTCTTGTTTTAACAGTGAATGGTAAAGACTTAATCTTCCTTTCAGGTCAATATATTTATTGCACACATAAAAAAGCACCCTAAACAAAAGTTTTAGCAACTCCTTTAAGCCAAAGACATTTGCAGAGACTCTAAGAATACAATAACCCCACTTAGCCTTGAAGCTCTTAGCCTTAATCTTTAAGGGTTTTTTTTTCTCTCTGCCCAAAATCTTTATGCCCTCTCTTTGTTTATTGAAGCTCAGGGATGGGTAACCTCCCTTTTTTGGCCCCCAGAAACTATATCTGACCACAATTCAAACTGTTTCATATGTTACTTCCACTCTGAGATGGGACTGACAGAAAGACATGTAGTGTGAACCCCCAAACCTATCGCCCTACCCCAATCAAGAAAAGGAAATTCTGGCTCCTTCCACCTTGATTATCATCCCCACCCAGTGCAGCTTTCATATATGCTACATTGTAAGTTTGCCATAATAAAGGGTGGGTAAGAGAAATATTGTACAATGCCCCACTCATTCAAAGAATACACTCATGAGTACACGCACACACACACACTTTATGAAGTATCTAGTTTCCCCTTCTTTTTTCTTCATAGTCCTGGTATTATCCTTTGCAATATTTCTTATGTATTTCTTCTCTGATGAAATCATATGCTGGTATTTTGAGTCCACTTTTAAAATAGAGTGAAGTACACAGAAATATGCATCCTATCATGCTATTGTATATGGGAGGAGTAGTTGGCAAACAAGAGGTTAGTACATGCTATGCTACAAACATTTAATGAAATACTGACTTTCTTAGGAAGAAACACAAAGTGAAATGAAATATTGGGCTGAGATGAGAATAGAATAAACATTTTCAATTATGTACAAAATGCTAGTGCAGGCATACTTTTATAAAAACTTTGCACTAAACCCACTGGGCTAGGAAATCAGCAGGAAATGTACTTAGTGATAATTTATGGTGATGGCAGGCCCCAACTCTCTTGTCCTTCCGGAAAGCAGTCAAGACCTGGCTCTGCCAACTGGCATGGGGCGAAAAAAGGGGCAACCAACCCTGGGGGTGGCTAGGACCTTGAAGATGCTCCCATATGTTAACATCTTACTGATCATCAACATCTTGGAAGTTACTATTATTTGTGTATGTGCTTAGTTTTATTCTATTTTTACTGTATTTTTATATTGTTTTTATTGTATTTTAATTAATATTTATTGTTGTTTTATTGTGAACCACCCAGAGTCACTTTTTCGTGAGAAGGGCGGTATCTAAATTTGAAATATAAATATAAATAAATAAATTGAGAATGAGAGTAACATATAGTTAAAAAGACAGTTGGTAGTGACTGATCATCAAGTTATTGAACTGCTAACTTTCCTATGTCTCTGACATGACATGTACTGAGTACAAGACTTGGGGGACTGTACATGTTAGCCTTGGAATAACATAGTATATCTAAGAATGGTTAAGAAATAATCTAGAAAGCTAAATGTTATTAAAAATTATTCATACCATAGTAAGCTAAAATTTGATACAGTACACTCACCCTCCAAGAATACTAGATGATTAGAAAAATACTTTTTAAAAAAGAATATTGACTTAATTTATTATGTTGCAAAAGACTGGATGGATTTCCAGGAGCAGCCAGAGAAATCTGTTGTTATAATGTAAGATGGAAGCAACACAAGGAAATAGAAATATTGCAGACACACAAACAGATGTTGCTGGTGTCATTACTAGGTCCCTTAATAATATGACCAAAATAGCATGTAAGCATAACTGGAACCCTTCAAGGTAGTCCAGAATACCTTGGGAGTAATAGCCCTTCAAGGTAGTCCAGACCAGGAAACCAAAACCAAGAATACTAATACTACTTTTATTGTAAGATTACAGTAACAGAATCTTGCAAGTCTGAAAGTGCTCCCCCACTTGCCTTTACGTTACAGAACTACAGAGGGTCAATTTTGAGATACCTTCTCCACCCCCATTCCTGCTTTGGACTAAGATTTCGTTTATCAGACCATTGTCTCGGCTGCAAAATTATTCTCACAGCCCATTACACCTATGTTGCTTTAATTCTGGTATCTTTACCACTGTAACACATTCTATTGTTAGTTAGTAATAGCCACTCAAGGTTTGGAGATCAATTACAATTATTTATTTATTGGAACTTATATGTCATATGTCCAAGCAGCTTACATTCATTAAAAAAATTATCTAGTACTGTAATCAATACAACAAGAAAGCAAACAGGGACTCCAACACCGAAAGAACAACAACATAGAAAAATCCACAACAGGATGTTCCTCTCATAACAAATCTGTTCACAAGGGTCTCTGGAATACAGTAACCAGGTTTTAAAGGCTTTCTGAAAAACCAATAGGGTGGAGGGTAGTTTAATCTCAGAAGGAATACTGTTCCAGAGGAGGAGGCAGTGACTGAGAAAGCCTGTCCCTATACAATAGTCCCTGAACACAACATTCCTTAAGAGAAGGGACACACAAAGAGACCATTCTTCCTGATCTTATTGGGCAGAAGGCAATCCCATAGATACACAGGTCCTAACCATGCAGGGCTTTAAGGGTGACAACAAGAACTGTGAATTCCAATTGGAAAGAAACTGGTAACCAGTAGAGTTTTCAAAGTAGAGGTTTTACATGGACAAACCTAGAGCCTCTTATTGCTACTTCAAATATTACATTCTGTACTGGCTGATGCTTCTGGGTATCATTTAAGGGTAGTCCTTTTAGACTGCACTGTAATAGTTCAGAAGAAAGGTGACTAAAGCATGAGTAACTATGAACAGAGCCTCCCAATCCATTAAAAAACATACCTAAGACACTAGATGTAGCTATACAAAGGTCCTTCTAGCCACAGTTGCCATCTGCTCTTCAAACAGAAACTATGAATCCAAGAGGACATCCAAATTATAAAACATATTACAAAACAATTCTGTACCCTATTCAAAATCAAAGATGGAACATCCTTGGTATTGGAGTACTTCTGAACCTATAACCACTCTGTCTTGTTGGGATTAAACCTGAGTCTGTTCATCCTCATCCAGACTCTCATAGCCACCAGGCACCACATTACCTGTTAAGCCTGGGGTTGAGATATAACTTGCCAATTTATATCTCATCATCTATATTCCTTCCAATTCCCATTTAAAATGTTAATTTCATAATCCTGTAAGCAACCATATTACAGTATGTGAACTATTCACTTTTTTTTTTTTTTACTTTGCTCCAATTTTATTTTGGTTACCATTGTTACATTTATTACAGTTTATACCTTAAATAGTAACATTTAATATCATTCAGCAAAATTATATTATATTGAATGTCTACTGAGAGTATCACCTCTGTCAATAATAATAAAGAGCTTTGTGGTGCTTAAAACAAACAAATAGAGTCTATTGGAGTTGGGTGGCTAATACATTTGAATAAATAAAATAATGGGCGGCTATATAAATATGATAAATAAATAAATAAAAATAAAATAAAATAAAATAAATAAAATTATTGTACAAACTTTCATGAATCACAATTTACTTCATCAGACACATGGGCTGCACTACAGATAGAGAGTTGTTTGGTGGGGTAATGAAATAGTAAAAAAGAGGTGGGAGACAATGTGGATTACCTATAAACAAAATAGCAGTTGTGTTTGACAGAGACATTCTCCCCTGAGTAGTTAACATATGTAGTTAGTTAAGAAATTGTGGTCTTTGCTCAGTCTCTGAAAAATGTTTTATCTTCATGAATTCTAACTCTACTGTTTTGTAATTCCTGGTCTGTTCTCTAATCTTTTGCTAATTCCACCAGGCATACTAAATGTCAACATTCATCATTCTAAATTTCCCCAAAGAGTACACAAAGTTAGATGTATTATGCACATTTCAGTATAGAAAGAAGCTGATAAAAACAAAGGGCTTGATGACTGGAATATTTCTATTATAAGCTCTTTGGCTCCCTTACTCATGGCCAAAAAGTTCTAAATGATTAAAAAAATGTTTTCTCTTGAGATCTCACAATCTTGAACACATATAGTAAATATAAAACTGAGAAAAAAGAGATTAGAAAAAATCAACATTATGACTGGATTTGCGAAGCATATTTTATCTTGGTAGAGTAATTCATTAATTAAAGTATTTTAATTCTGCTTTTCTACTAAAATACACATAAAACAGTTAATAACTAAAACCAGAATTAAAAATACCATCTATATTTAAAACCACAATTAAAAAATATACTGTGTACAGCAAAATATCAATTAGAAGATGTGCAATCAGTTAATTGCACAACTAAATAAAACAAAAGCCAGAGAAAAAACTCAAGTTTTCACTCTACACCTGAAAAGGAGCAGGAACAATGAACTTCACATTGGGCTGAACTCCATTAAAATGCAAGTGGCCCATGAACAGGCCCATTCTGTGTAGATAGTGGCCTGGTTTCATTAGTGGTGGGTGAGAGAACCTGACGTTCTCTCCTGTAACCTGACAGCCTTTCTAGCTGTCCTTACAAGCTGGGCACATTCACATAGATTAGAGTCTGTCAGGTACTTTGGTCCTAAGCCATTTAGACATTTAAAATATAAAACTAGCCCCTTGAATTGTCCCTGGAAACCAACTACCGTATTTTTCCGTCAATAAGACGCCCCCATGTACAAGACGACCCCCACTTTTCCAACCCAAAATTAAGAAATCAATATTTTAAAGATAGTGCAGAACACATTTTTATTTAGTAATTAGTTAACATTGACCTGATACACTCGGTGGGAGGAGGTCCAAACCGTCTCTCTGCAGCTCTATTTCCATGCTCTTTTGCATAACTGATTACATTCAAGCACGAGTGAAACTGCCGATAGCTTCTCTCTGCAAACAGACTTCCTCTAATTGGTTTGTTCAGCATCAGCTGACGTCAGTTACATAAGGCTCATGATTGGAGGAAGTCTGTTTGCAGACTGAAGCTATTTCACTCATGATTGGAGGCTTGTGATTGGAGGAAGCCCGTTCGCAGAGACAAGGTATGGGCAGTTTTGCAACCGTGCGGTTCTCTCCTCGGCTGACTTCCTTGAATAAGACGCCCTTCAATTTTTAGCGTAAGGATTTTAGAAAAAAGTATCGTCTTATAGTCGTAAAAATACGGTAATAACTATATGCTATTCTTTAGAGTCAGTCAAAGCCCTAACTGCCATATTTTGGACCAAACCGTAACTTCCAAAGTATCTTTAAAGCAGTTCCAAATCAAGAGTATTATCATAATCTATAATAACAAGGACACGGGTCACTCTGGCAACATCATTAGGTTCCAGAAATGGTTGCAGTCAGTCAAAGCTGAAAGAATGCTTCGTATGCCAAAGTACACATCTGAGTATCAAATAACAAAGCTGTGTTGAGGAGCATTCTCAAATCTAAATAAATAGCAAGATCTAGATCAGCCTTACTATTCTTCAAGAATAATTCTTTCTCAATCAGATTTAATTTTGGCTTATTAAATCTCATTCAAAACAGACAGCAGTTCAAGACATCTATAGACATACCAGCTGTAGCTGGAATGAGACAGCTGAGCATCATCTGCATACTGATGACACTCCACATTAAACTTTATAACATCCTCAAATTCTTTTTGTAAATGTTAAAATAGGAAAATGGTGAGTCCATCAATTATACCAAGGGGCAACCACCATAACATTGAACAGAACCGGTAATATGTAAGTATCTGAACCTCTGCAAAATGATGCCCCCCGAGACCTATCTGATCAGTCATACTGAAAGTTCCAGTAAAACTAACATGGATACACTCCCATCTAGTATCTAATTCTTAGTGCAGATCTGTGAGATAAAGTGGGCAAGGCCATTTTGGTACTAAACCAAGGTCTGAATCCTGACTGAAGTAAATCCAGATAATCTTTTTCTCAGGAACTACGATACCACCATGCGCTTATGGCTTTACCCAGGAAAAAGCAGATTAGAGACAAGAATAATTATTCAACCTGTCAGAATCTAAAGAGGTCTTTTTCAGGCTTCCTCAAGCAGAATAGAGTATTTCTGCTATTAAAGATTAGTTTTCTAATTTTCCCACTCCTTCTACAATTCCCCTTCACCTTCAGAGTTCCAAAGCTTGTTTCTAGATAGTTAGACACATGCAATCCTTGATACAACAGCATATCCATCTGAGAAAGCATAGTTAGTGTTCTCTAACCTTGGATAACAGCATCTATGCACCTATACATGATAGACAACTAATTTTTAATGTAGGGGCAAATTCTCCTCTAAGCTTCTTGCTTGCTTAACTTGGCATCCTGCCTAGAATCCTGCTATGGAGTTCACAAGGAATCTGTAAGGAATTATTTCAAGATGTTAATGGAAAGTGTTGGTTTTGCACTTTCAGTAATCCTGTCTTATTCAGGTTTGGTGTATCCGAGAATTACAAACTACTTCTTTAATAAGTATTATAGATTATAGGATAAAAAGGCTTTTATTATACTGCATTCATTTTGGTCATGTCTTCATTTGTGGATATTCTGACTTGTTGCAAAACTTCAAAGTAAACTTTCTAGCCTTGCTACAATATTTAGTAAAGAGTATGCATGAACATGTTTATTATTGATTTCCTTAGTTTCCCATCTATTTTTTAAAAAATCATAGTGTAAACACCTTGTGGGCAAATGCCCAGCACACTGCACACTCTATAAAGGAGAAACAAAATCAGTGTATCAAGAGATATTCTGTAATTTGTCTGGTAAAGATAGCATCCAATAGTTGGACTACATTTCAATGGAGATGGTGACTTGACACTGAATTACCCTTTTAAGGCACATGAAGGATTAGTAGCACTAGCACAGCAGGGGTGAAAAGCAATGTTGACTGTAAAGAAGCACTATGTACAGTGCCAAGATCCTTTCTCATGCTTTATGATCATATTTATAGAAGCTCCATCATGTTGCAGAGAATATTAGCAAAACAGCCACTTGTGGGTATGATTCCCTAGTATTAATCACAGTTAACCTCAACCTGGAATGAGACAAGACGAAAGACAAGGATCCAAATTCCCCACTACACTTGTCCAGCTGCTTTGGAAACATTCTACTTCTCATTTGTATTTACTGTCCATGGAATTAAAAGACAGTGCCTGTATGTTTCCTGGCAATCTCCAATCCTGCCACTTTCACACAAAGGAAGGCTGCATCCATCCCTTCAATATTCTCACTTAGTAGAGCACTTTGGAGACTCTGAAAAATTCTTAAATGCTTTTGAAGAACTATTAACACACAAGAGTCTTCTCATAAAGACTCACGGAAGTTTTTATACAAAAGAGGTATGGAAGCTTTTCTGGTTCAGTTTTGGAATTCTAATTGCATCTGATAAATAGCAAATGACTATATTTTTCAGTACTCTGCAAAACAAAAGCACAAATGGGGCATATAAGTTTTATTTTTTCTTATTAGTATTAAAATAGTGCCTGCTAGTACTGCATTATGTAACAATGCATTAAATCTAAAATGCATCTTGTGCTGCTTTAAGGAGTTGCAGTGAATACTCCACGCATTCCAAAGCACCTTGCCTTTGTATCTAAAGCACTGCATAGCCCTATTAGACACCATTTTATGTTAGTCTGCCCCAACCTGATGCCCTCTAGCTGTATACATTCTTACAGCACACTTAGCCAGTGAAATAATTTTAACACTGGCTAGGATTCTGTTTTGTTTGGCTTATAATGTTGCGAAAGACATCTTTTTGGTTCAATTGCTGTGAGAACTAAAAAGTGGGTTAATTCACTAACAAGTTAAATGGGTTGCATGAACAGAGTTATTGTCTTCAATTTCAACTCCTATCATTTCATGAATTCTGGAAAATGAAGTCCAACACAACTGGAGATAGCCAGGATGGGAAACAGCATGTACCAAAGAACTTTACCATTCTAAAAAAACCTTAATGTCCTGCCCTTGCTAATGCCTCATGATCAAATATCAAAGGAACAGAAAGATTAAACAAGATGGAGTTGGTCCAATTGTCTTTATTAAATCCCTAATGTGAAAACCCTGACAGCTCTGAGGAAGTCTCAATTCCTCAGTTTATAAGCCAGACTGGTAAAAATTAAAATAACAATAATGCTTGCCTAAAGATCATTTACTCATCAACGTGACTTTCCTATCTGCCCCCCACTCCTGCAAGAAGTTGGAGATGGCGCAGTGGCTACAGTATGAAATCTGGTTAGATTTTATGTTTGCCCCTCCATCCATCAGTAACACCCCCCCCCCCCCCCGCAAAATACAGATATTCAAGTATTCCATATTAGAACTAGAAGCTATCATCTTAATTCTAGGATGTATCTTAAACATTCTGAAAAATAAACTTAAGACTTACTTAGTGTTAGGATGGTATACAGAAATATGGTCTGAAAAGATATGGGAGAAAAAAAATATTCAGGGAGGATAGAAAAGTTACTGATAGAGAATTATACTACATGTACAACAGCAGTGCATGCAAAATACTTTAATGCAGTCTTTCCAAATCAGTTCCCTTTCAAATGTGCTGGATTACATATTCTAGCATCCCCAGCCTTTGAAAAGCTGCGCTAATGTAATAGAAAATGCTACCATTTTTAGAGGACCTCCCTGATCTAAATATTTATTGAAATGAACATTACGTAATCAACAAAGACAGAATTTTTAAAGCACTTTTCCCTTTAAATAACTTATAACATAGGACACAGTGAGGTTTTTGGAATAAATTCATTCAGTACATGGCTTTTCTCAACCTGGGAATCTCTAGATGCGTTGGCCTTCATCTTCCAGAATTCATGAAATTACAGGAGTTGCAGAATCCAGGCACGACTCTTCCCTTAATGACTAATAATGATTAGAAATGAGATAATAGTGGCTCCTGAGGTTTAGACTACTTTAGTCAGTGTTTTCACTGTTTTGCTTGCAGGCAACTTAAAAATTTACACATTTTTTAAATAAAGCTTAAAGAGTTTTAAAGGTACTGTTAACACCTAGTTCCACTGGCTTGAGGTGCTTCAAAGTGTTCCCATCAATAGTAAATTCTAAAATTGAATGTTCTGGAAACAAGAGCAACTATATTAGCTTCATGCTGGTACTGGAATTTCCTCTCGCTGATTCAAACGGGAGGGAACATTTTAAAAAAGAAAAAAAGTCAGGAAAAAAAAATATCCTGGCTCCCAATATGCAATTCTTGAAGCTGCAAGACCACCTCTTTGTGCCTACACAGGATGGCTCTCTCCTTGATCAGAAATTATTTGCATCGGTTTCAAGGCTATGCATACTTGATCTTAGTATGGCTCACAGCTAATATGCCACTCATTATTTCATTTTGTTTGAAACATAGTTCATAACATGCAATACAAAGGACTGAATTCTTGAAATAAAGAGGCAAATACTGTAGCAGCATCAGGGTAATCTATCCCTTTAAGGTTGTTTTTATAATGAATGAAAAGGAGTATCTAAATAATAGGCTAATTTATTTACTAATAAGGAGCTCAATAATACAAGAAATAATAATATAAACAGTGCCGCACTAGATCAGACAAAAGATCCATCTGGTCCATATTCAGTTTCCAGAGTGGTCAATATAAGTCTAAAATAGAAGCATAATATCACCGTCTAGTTCACCTTTCTGAAAAATAATCTGGAAAGGCATGTTGCTTCTCATGTTAGATTAAGTCATCATTACCAGTAGGCACTGACAGCTTTATCTTCCACTGATTGATTGAATGCTTTTTTAAACCCATATAAGTTTGTGGCTCTTGCTGTATCTAAATGCCAGAGTTTAAGCATATGCTAGCCTAGTATTTTCTTTTATCAGTCATTACTTTCCCACCATTTCACTTCTTTAAATGACTGGGTAACTGTAAGTGAGGAACGTATGTTTCTACCATAATGCATAGCTTTGTACAATCATACTCCCCTCAAACTAAACCAAGCCCCAAGTTATCGTTTTTCTCCATATGGTATCGCTCCTGCCTCTCAATCATTTTGGTGGCTTCGATCGTTTTGTCATCACGCATCTTTTCCAGTACTACAACAGTGACCAGAACGATGCACAGTATTTCTGATATTGGCAGTTTTATTTTCCGTTCCTGAGACTCGCCAACGCGGCATCTGCCATTCTCACCAACATACGACATTCCGAAACGGTAGCAGAGAATTCTGCCCAGGCAAATCGATTATATTTTTCAGTCCAAAACGCATCCGCCTCATCTCCTAACACACGGCCTGTCGGAGCCACCATCGCACAGTCCTTGCTGCTTTTTGCAGGGAGTCCAAAATTCGCTTTCTGCATGGAGTCCAAAATCAGTTTACGCAGGAGCCAACTTCACTTCACTGAGTGGGACGTTACTCCCCGGGAAGTAGAGCCAACGAGCGCGACCCTGACTTCGGACGCCTCCCGCCCCCTCCTCCTCCCGCGGCGCTTCCAAAGTCACCCAGTTGCCTCGGGACCCCGCCCCCACGTTCCCTCTGGGAGCGCTCGCTGGCTTCCTCGGCCGCCCATTGGACCGCGTCCGCGTCACTCACCGGATGTACTGTAACAGGGAGAGGGGGGAGAGGAGAGGCAAGAGTGGAGCAGAGGAGACGGTGGCGGCAGCAGCAGGAGGGGAGGAAGGGGCCGGGCTGCGCCGAGCTCAGCGCTCGCCCCAGAAGGGAAGAGGAAAGAAGCGAGGCGGCTACTTACCTGCCTGGCCGCGCCCTCCGCCGCCGCCGGGCGAAGACTGCAGAGGGAGCCCCCTCCATAGAAGGGGGTCCCTCCGCCCCCAACGGCCCCCAGACCCCGAGCCAGCGCTTGCCCAGCTGCCTCCCCCCGCCTGCGCTCCGCAGCCATTTTCGTCGCCACCTTGGCTACCGAAGGGCTGACTCACCTCGGCGCTGCGGGGCCCTGGCTCGTCGTCCGGGGGCAACCCAGCTCTTCTGGCGGCCACCCGCTCTGCCGCCGCCGTTGTCTTCCTCCTCCTCCTCCTCCTCCTGCGGCGCCGGCCCGGCCAGTCCAGCCTGGCTCGCTAGTCCCAGGCGAGGACGGGTCCCGGGGCCGGGCCGGGCGCGGTGGCAGAGGAGGAGGCGGCAGCTGCGGCGGCTCCCTCCCTCCCGGCCGTGACCACCATCTTATTAGCACAGGAAATGACATGGCGAACGGAAGAGAGGGGCGTTCGGGGGCCGAGCCCGGGGACCCCCCGAACCCGGAGGAGGAGGGGAAGCAGCGGGGCTGGCGGGCGGGCGGGCGGCTTCCAGGCCCAGCCTCGGCGCCGGGGGAGTCGGCCCCCTCCCCAAATGCTCCGCCTCAGCCCCTCTTGTTTTTCCACTGGCTCACTCGCCAGGAAGCCCAACGCCCCCGCTTTTCTCCCCGCCATTCTCCTCGGGTTTCTCCCGCGGCAGGAGGGGAAGGATCTGCCCCAGAAATAGCGCGGCGTCCGCAGCAAATCCTGGCGCACCGGCAACCTGTGCCCAGATTTCTAAAAAATCCAATACTCTTCTCTCCCGTTGCCTGTCTCCCCCCAAACGTAAGCTTTGGTGGCCGCTTGGCACGGCTAGGCTTTCTTGGAGAGGGGCGCAGCCTGATGCCGCGCGTCTTGGAAGTAAATCTAACGGAGCTCGCTCTCCAGGAAGGTGGCGGGTGATCTTAGCCCTGTTTGTTTTCGGCCTTTACCTGCCGACTTTGGGAATCCGGAGTTCCGGTTTGTTTGCCTTTCCCCCCTCCCGTTTTGATTTCGAACTTGCGCTGGCGTGCACAGCGCGAAGGATCTAGACGATTGGCAATTCAGCTTAAAAGATACTCCTAGAAGTAATTCCCCGTTCATCTAGTTGGCTTTGACTCTCAAGGAAAGATGCAGTTACTCATGTTTGCGTGGGAGTGCTAATAAGACTGTATATACATAAATGTACACGAGATCTGATATAATGGTAGGGCCAGGCTATGCAACAGCCAGTGGAGAGAAATAGTTCTCAGGGTTTGGCATGTTGCATATCCCAAATTCAGTCCTAGCATCTCCTGACAAGGCTTCTGCCAGAATTGCTAGAAAGCTCTTGTAGGCAATACTGTACTGAGCTAGTGGGCCAATGGATTGTCTGGCCAAGTTGATACAACATAACATGGATATGTATAGATTTGCCTTTTGGTGGCTCCTGTTATGCCTATGGCAATGCATTCTACACATTTGCATCATATGTCTTGAATTTGGTCCATGTATTAAAGATTGCATTTCTCTTTGAGATGTCTAAGTTAAGATAGAAGTATCCTGAATTACGTATCAAATTGGACTCCTTGCTGTTAGGTATAGGAGTGTCTTATTTTTGAATGTAAAATAGTATCTTGAGGAGAGGGTTATAATAATAATGTTTGCTGTGTTATAAACTAATTTACAAGAAAAGTCTGTCCATATTGATGAGGGCATTATTCAGTCTAAAATACATTCTAGAATCCTATTGCCTCTTACTGTACTATATTCTGCATATCTGGTGGAACAGATTTTAAATTACACTGTTGTAAGTAAATACTGTTAAGATTGTGTCATTATTCTGTATTCTAGTATAAAGGGAGAGAAAAATCTTTATTAGCATTTCCACACTTCATAATTTTAAGTCCTAGCTTAATGCCACTTTTTTTTTTTTAAATTAAGCTAAAGCCTTCAGTGTTTTATGGTCTTTCTACTGAAGGTTTTCCAATTCCTAAATCACTACACATTGAATCCTCTGCATGTTTTCACTGGAACTTACTCTAAATTGAATGTGCAAAGGTCACTACTGCACAGAGAAATTCTAAAATGAATGAAGAGATTCTGGATAAAGGAAGTATCCTGACCAAGAATGAAGTTAGAAGGTAGATTTTGTATTTTTTCCCTTCTAAAAATTCCCTCAAATTAACATTAATTTACACACTGCTTCCTGGACTAGAATTTTTCTTATCTTGGGACCCTAAGAGGAACAAGGGGTCTTTAGATACAGCAGAACCATTGCTTTCTCTCATAAGGCCCAAGCAGGCCTTTATATCCCTATTGCAATTGAGATACGTTGGATGCCTTACCTTCAGAAAGGCAAGTGCAAATATGCCAATGGGAAAGCATTTCTAAAAAAAAAATCCCTATAGAGTATAAATTATAGGTTTACTGGTTTACAGATTATAGGAATCAACTATTTTTTTTTCAATGCTTGTTTTTTTCCCTTTCAGATCTCCAGCTTGAGACAAGGTAACCAGAACAGCACACAGAATTATAGATTAGGGGACACTGATTATTGAATATTTGCCATCTTATTTTTGAATACTTATAATTTCCCATACTCACTTTGTTCTTTTTATATGTGTAGCATATTTTTTTGCATTTTTAGTGCACACTTTCTTTTTTATTGCACTCCCAAGATTTCTGGGCTAGCTCCAGTTAGATTAAAAAAAAAAATCCACTGTACAGTACAGTACAGTCCACTGATGCAAAATCAAACCCAGAACAGTAAAAAATACAATACAGACCACTAATGACTGTATATCATTTCAGGCTCAAACCTTTTGTTTGAAGTAATGTCTATTTGGGAAAAATGCATAAAAGTGTGCTTTAGGGATGATTATATTAAAAAATAATGTACATAAAAGAACTTTGCATATAACTAGAAAATATTTTTTTCAGTTTTTAAAATAAGTTATAAAAGGTTTAATGGAATAATAAAATTCATGTCAGATTAACTGACAAAATAGGATTAAGATTGATCCACACACTTCTAACTTTTGAACAGTTTGGATCCAAGCAATATATATCTGAAATTAGATGTTTTGTTCTATTAATCTGTTGTGATGGTTATTTATTCACCCTATCACCTTGTGCTCTTGATCACCCAGGTTAATTTTGTAATTCTTGTCAATTCTGCTCTAGTGCTATTAGATTTTTTTTTTCCTTCAGAAATCTACCTTTCTCAGAATTTTACAATAACAGCAACAAAGTAAAATACAGCAGTGCTATCTCAGCTAGATATTAAAGAATCAATGTAGTATAGCAGTTAAGATATTGGATTCCCCGCCCCCTGCCAAAAAAAAATTCAAGCCCATCTTCAACCATGGGAGTTCACTGAGTGACTTTGAACCTGTCATTCCTCTTAGCCCAGCCTAACTCTCAGGGCTGTTATAAAAAATGGGAGGAGTGCTGTGTATGCCACCTTGAGCTCCTGAACAAAGACAGGATATAACAAATAATTTGAAAACATTTCAAGGTATTCATTTCACAGATGTGTCTCCAAAATGTGGCTTGATCTGCAATGAAGTCTAGATCAAATTCTCAAACGCTGAGCTTTTTAACTTGTACAAGACATCAGAATAATAAGTACTATATGTCTCAGAGTTCATTGGTAAAGCTCTGGCCTATTGATCTTGTTACAGCTTTCTATAGCCTTTGCTTTTGTTTATGAAAACATGTTGTTTGATCTCTGGATTTAAATACAGTATGTAGTTTTTTCTAAAGATCCCAGAAGAAAGAAATGTGTTTTTTATCCCTTGGTGTTCTTTCCATCCGTTGCTCTACAGTATGAAGTTGTTAGGTGAGGTGATGTATATTCAGTAGTTTTTATTTCAAATTCAAATTCCCTGCAGTTTTCTTGGAAAGATTTTGGAAGTGGTTTGCCACTGTCTGCGTCCTAAGGCTGAGAGAAAGAAACTGGCCCAAGGTCACCCAGCTGGCTTTGTGTCTAAGGCAGGATGGTCTTCTGGTCTCTAGCCCGGTGCCTTAACCACTACACCAAACTGGCGCTTTGTGTAACAGTTACCAGATTGTTATTCCCCAATTGTCCATAAAACCAAGTAACTAATACAGCTTGACTAGTTTTAGCTTAGTGGAATTTTGAACCCAACTATGGTTCATAAATCCTAGTTTATTTTAGCATTAAAATAATAACCATCTTCCTTACCAGTCATCTAGGTAATGCAAATATCATTCAGTAAGTAGCCTAATGATTCTGTCTCTCTCTTGTCCACTCTGTCCTCCACTCCAGTTTCTTTCCATGCCAAAAGTATCTATTTGTGTATGTATGTGGCATCATTTAAAATGTTCAGACATTTTGCAGTACATCTTCATTCCTGGAAAAGGGTATGTGACATTTGCCCCTGCCTCTCCATATTTCTTCCCATATCCTTGCTAATTCATTTCCAACTTCCATTCAGTTACATTCAGTTATAATCATTGTATATGAGTCCATTCCCCACTTCCCAGTCCTGTTCAGAGTTCTACTTTAAAATCCTCTGCTGGACTCATGGGCTTCTGATTAAAATCTTTGCATTCATATCACACCCAGGGATTCTGAAGGCTTCTATTTATAATCAATGCATTCAGGCATTCTGTCGATCATCGGCCAATTTCCAAAGGGCAGATAAATAGATGGGATGGGGAAAATAAGAATTTTTGTTCAGCTTTTATTCTGCTTAGTTAGACCCCCTAACTCCTGCATACTTAGATCTCAAAACAGATAGCAAGGACAATAATTGATGAGTCAGCTAGCATACAACTGATTACTTGGCATGGTGAACAAACAGCCTACCATTTCTATGTAAATGATTGCAAGATGGTAGTATGAACGTCAGAATAGTAAAAAGAAATCCATACTGTTTAGTGCATATTTGGATGTATGTTAAGCCCTAAAATCATAGGCTTGGATAATGGCATGATCTGGCCATCGGGAAAATAACTTAAATGTGAACCAAGTCATGGTTTTACCATGAACTGCAAATTCAGCCATTTATGCTATAGTGTATATAATTCAAATGTGAACCTGTATGCTATTTTTGTTTATTTTTCTGTGGGATGGAATAACTCCATTTTCAGTTTGTGTTTTGCCCATCTTGATTAGCCATGAAGCACCTGAACTTGTGAGAATCTATTAACTGCCTAAATTGTGGTCAACGATATAATTTGGTATAGTGGAAGCTGGGGAATTCTGGGAGTTGAAGCCCACATATCTTAAAGTTGCTAAGGTTGAGAAACACTGAACTAAACACTGCAACCCTGCATTCCATAATCCTGGTAAATTTGTCTTTGGCTGTACTTCTAGTTTACCTTTAGCCTGCAATCCATTGGGACACTTCATAGAAATGAGTGGGAACATAGAAGAAGCTTAATATCCATTAAAATTTGGCAGGTAATGTGCAGTGTATTTCAAACTCTCAATATGTTTTTTAAAGGATTAGGTCTTCATGATCTCTTTTTTTTTTTAAGAAATAATTTGGTCTCTGATCATCTACTTTAATAATCTCAGCAAGTAAAAAGGCTTAATAACTGGCCTTAAATTGTTGGCAATCTAAATAGCCAAGAAAATTAACTGACGCAGTGTGAATTAAGTTTAATCAAACAATATCCTTTGTATGACTCATTGCTATCATTTTAATCCATTAGCAATTCTACTGTAGCATAAACAAACTAAATTATTAGAAGTTATTTTTTATTATGTGCTATTACTGGTACATAGATTTCAATGGGGGGGGGAAGCTCATTAGCAATACAGATTTGGTAAACAAAAAAATGTGAAAAATGCTTCCATGGTTAGTGTTTATGCCAGTGCTATTTAATTTGGTGTTTATCTATTCATCCATATAAAAACTAGCTAATAAAATAGGATATCTGGTGAGCTATTTTAGCTATATATGCATTGTTAATATATGAGACATTGTACAACAGTAATATCTAATGTCTTATGTTAACATTAAAGCACATAGTTATTTAAACTGCAACCCTCTATGTATTAATCTGTACAGTGTCATCAAATTGTATGAAGATTAAATATAAGTAGCCCTATCTTCACACTGTTTTTCTTAATATTAATAAAATATATTAGCAGAAGAAGAAAGATTTTCAAAATATTTATTCTGAAGTCTTGTTGCTCATATATTAACAGTATAGCAAAGATAAGTAAACTTAGTGTAACGTGTCATGCAAGTTAACTATATATAATGATGATGATGCTCCCTGGAATTACTTGCCAATTTTCTATCTTCTTGGAATTTATTTTTAGGATTGTTTTTTATGTTGTATTTCAATGAATTTTTATCTTGCTGTAAACCACCCAGAGTTGTTTCACGAGATGGGTGGTGACAAATATGATGAATGAATTAATGAATGAATGAATGAATATCTGTACTAGTGTACATTGTTACAAATTTTTCCCTGTCCCATTCATAAACATACTTCATTCACTGACTGTAGGGGCACAAGTGCCAACTTTTCCTTATTGCATCTCTTACTCTAAGGGTTAGTCTTTTGCCTAGCCAAAGAGCAGAGGGTGACAGAGAGAAGAATGATGCCCAGTCCTGGAGTACAGCAGATTTATTTATTGGAAAGCCTGCATTCTCACATTCAATGAACTCATGGATTTCTGTGTAAAATACTCCCCTAGCATTAAGGTTCCCAATGAATACCAAGTGGTTTCCAATAATTGAGAGTTTCTTTATTATGCCCCCCATCCCCCATGACTACTGTTGGCCACACCGAATCTAGGGGGTTGGGAGAAGTCAGGTTTGGATACTGAAGCTTCTTGATTCCCTACTAGTTCTGTCGCCTTTTATATGCAGCACTGCAGCCCATGCCCTGGGACTGAAGACCCGTTTCCTTTTTTGGACTTATTTTGCATCCTGTTTCAGACATGCATGTACAACTGAGCCAGTGGTTTTTCATTCCATCTTCTTTGGTGCTTCTCCTTTTCTGCACTTCACCCATATTTCCCTTTTGTAGTTGCCTTTCCTCTCAGGCTGACTGCCTTGGGGAACTTCACCTCTTCAGGCTGGCTGCAGCTTGCAACAGAAGCTCCATATTTCACCCTGGCCTCCTTATTTCAACCGAGGAGGAGGAGGAGAGTCTAGCTTGCTGTCTTTGGGGCTGGGGCTTTCTCACAACATCTGATTCAGATGATATAGGGATTTAGGGCAGGTGTACGTATGAATATATTTACCTGAATGGAAAGTAGGATTTTTTTTCCTTGCAAATAATTTATTTTTAAAATAGGAGAACTATCTTAGATTGGCTGGCAATATGATTGTACAGGCAGATAAACTGTTTTCATTCATCTTCCTTTTGAGGACAAGGTCATCTTAAATTCAGGGCTGTTTTCCTTTGGGGAGATATAGTAGATGCTGGACCCATGACGGTCAAGCTCAAATACATGTTTATTTTATATCTATTATAAACTGGACAAACTCTGGGCAGCTCATGTAGGATAGAACTTTAAAACAATAAATATAGCCCAATAATTAAAACTTCAGACCTTTAAAAAGCATTACAACTGATTGTGTGACAGGTATTATCAAAGAGCCAATATTAATAATTAACAATCAACAACATCTGCCTATCTCAGGTCCTTGAAAAGGACTCTATAGGTGGACAAAAATGCCAAATCCAGTCTAAATATCTGGCTGTGCAATCAACCATCATCATCATCATCATCTGCTTAATGAAATAGTAAGGTCTTCATGGCACTCCCGAACATTAACATTGTAGGGGATCTCTAGGAATAGATTTTTTGAGACAGATGGAGCTGCTACTGTGAAGCCCTGCCCCTGAGCTCCCACTCCCTACCTTCCCAGTAGAGGGGACAGGGAGCATTCCTGCTAGGGTTGTTCAACAGATTGGGTAGATTCTTCCTTATGAAGAATTACAAAACAAAATGAAGACCACCATTAATGAAATACAGGCTTCCCTTGCTTTATGTGAGGGTTACATTCCATGAAAACTTTGCATAAAGTGAATTTGCATAAAATTTGACACTGACCAGTGAGGTTATGAGTTATGGTGTCAAATTTTGTAACCCAAATGCATGTTATTCCAACATGTGTTGTATGTACAGTGAAAGCATATTCTCCATCTTTTCTATAGCTGGATTTCTAATATGCGGGGTCTTGGCTAACAAAGAGGTAGAATGTGTCACAGCACTATGAATTTTATTGTATTCTTGTTATTTTATGTTGTGCACTGTAGGTTTGCCCAGGTTAAAAGCTTATACTAGGGCTGAGGATCTTTTACCAGTTTTGGTGTAATGTTATATGTCCAGCTCTGTTTCTGGTGTTAAGTTCTTTTCATTATAAGGAAGGAGGTTGGATAAGTTGTTGATGGTTTTTTTGACCCCACTGTAACAGTACAGGTAGTCCTTGCTTCACAATCCTAATCGGGACCAGAATTTCCATCGCTAAGCAAAGCAATCATTAAGTGACACATCATGTGACATCACCACTTAGTGACAGCAATTCCAGTAGTCCTGGTTGTGGTTGTTAGGTGAGGACCATGCCATCATTAGGCACTCCTGCTGTATGCAAACTGCTGGCTCCATCCCACTGCCTCCTCCCCAGCTGGACCTGGCGAGCTTCCTTCAGCAGATGAGGCTCTGCCACCCTGCCATGCCTGCCTATCTCCCCCCCATCACTGCTCTTTTGGCTGCCCTGCCCTCCACAGCCACTGCCTACCCCTGCCACCCACAGCTGATCTTCACCATCTTCTTCCCACTGTTGATGAGGTGCACCTGACCAAGGCAGCTGCTGGCCCTTCGTGACGCCTCCCTGAGGCCTCCACAAAACCTCAGTACACACATTCCCTGGATATCACCAATTTATGTAATAGGCGTACCAAAGGTTCCAACACCAAAATGAAACTTAAGAAAGAAAAGGCACATCCTTGACACATTCTGTGTTGCATTTTAATTAATAGTGAGACAATCCCATTAGTAATTATTCGAGCAGAGGATTTAGAGTTTTAAATTGTTTTCCAAGAAATAGATACTGTAAATATCTAAACTTCCTCATCACTCGAACCAAACACTTAATTTGAATCATATCAAAGACTTTTCCTGCATCCAACACTGCAAATACTAGTGATTCATGCTTATCAGCATACTAAGCTATTACCACAAATGAGAGTCAAATATTATCTGAGGCTTGTCACCCCCTCATGAAACAAGATTGTGCTGGGTGAATTATTGTGGATAATACTTTCTGTAATCTTCTTGCCAAAGTAGCTGTTAAAATATTACTGTTGACATTTAACAGAGATATTGGGCAATACAAGTCATAGGTTCTTACCAGCTTTCTAAATTACAGTTATATAAGCTTCATAATATGAAGCTGGCAGGGCCTCTTTTCAATATATCTCCAACAGTATAACAGCTTCTCTCTCCTTGCATTTTTTTCGTACCACTCTATAGTTGTTCCATCTGGCCTAGGAATCCTTCCAGATTTCATCATATCACACAGATTTCCTTTCTCTTTCCAGTTTAGGGATGTAGCTATATCCCTCAACTGCGTAGTCAAAATTTCTGGAAGATTTATTTCATTTACAAAACACACGCTTGCGTTCACTGGCTATATCAATATTTGCAGTATATTTATACAAAGAATATTGATTTTATTATAATCGCTGTGAGATTATCCTCATAAAATCCCGTATCATGGGTATTATCTTGCTATGTTTCAAAGAAGAAGCCAATAATTTCCTAGGTTTTTCCCAGTACATTTGTTTCATTAGTTTCAAGAATATTCTGTATCTGATGCATAATTGATCAATCTCCCTCTTAACTATGATCTATAATCATATTTAGACAATCATACCAAGAGGCTAATCTCGAGGAAAACTACAATCTATCTCAGGGAACAGGGGCAACTTCTTGCTTTCTAACCAGTGGCGCCACTAAAAGAGAGAGGGTTGATTTTTTTTTAATCTAATATTTCTTTTGTGGCAGGATCTCAGGACACTGGAGGTCCACATGAGGGCACAGGTTGCTGGTTGCTCACCACATTCTATTTGTTTGTTTATTTGTTTATTTATTTATATTTATTAATAATTTTACATAAGTTAAAGACAAATCTAAAGAAAAGAAAAGAAAGGAAAAAAGAAAAAAGGTGCAAGAAAAGAAAAAAAGAGAAATTAAAGTTATGAAGTATAATAACTTCCGACCTTCTCTTCAATAATTACAATCTTATAGTCATCCCTCCCTCTTAGATGTTATACAAATCCCTTCAGCCCCTTACTTGGTTCACACTTTTTTTTAATCCTCAAATCCATAAAACATCATATCATTTTTTTTCTTCTTTCAGCAAAAAGTCCATATAAGGTTTCCAGTCTTTCAGAAAAGTTTTTATTGTCTTTTCTCTGACCAAACTGGTCAGCTGTGCCATCTCAGCAAATTTTGACATTTTTACAATCCATTCCTCCACTGTGGGAATGTCATTGTTCTTCCATTGGCTCACCCCATTCTATCTGAAGGTGTGAATTCTTGAAAACTGAAAGAACCTTTATGTCAGGTTTGTGGACTGACCATTCTGAGCTATCATTTCAGTAGTATTAATTTGGGAGTGACTTGGTGGGCACCTTGGTGGGTATCTGAAGTTCCCACATCTGGCAAACTAGCACAAGGGCAATTCAGTATGATGCAATTAGAAGTCATGTAGGCCATGAACTTGTATGTACATTAGTTTCTGGTATTTCACCCATTTACCTGGAATCTTTTACTTCTAGCTGTTCTGAGAGTCTTGCTCAAACAATATTCTGGAACACAATATATTTAAAACAAGATAGACTGAATGATGCAGCAAAATAATATGCAGTAGCCATTCATGCAATGTAACCCCTTGCATGCCAATTCAAAATCAAGTTGTTTTCTCAATGGATCATCTAAATCCTTAACTGGAATGCCCTAGTCATATACATAGTCACATACACATACACACACATATACACATACATACACAACCAAACTATAAACAGACAGTCACATAGTAGCTATCAACTATATATGTCCCTGAAAATCGGTATTGGTATATTCATATGGATTTCTTTATCGCATACTGTGTCTGTGCTTCACCCAAAAGCCACATAATGCATTTGCTCATTCTTCCTAGGTAGACTCTTAAATTGGTCAAAATAGCATTGTTGTTGTTGTTGTTGTTGTTGTTTTCCAATTCCTGTTGTATTAAAATAAGTATAGAGAGAAAGAGAGAGAAGAAGCAAGTGGTAAGGGGGCCATAAACCTTTTTATTATACTGTTGCACTTCTGCTGTCTTTTTGGACCCTATAATTCAGTAGTGGTCTCACCCTTTCTAGGAACAACACCTTGAAGATTAGGCATTGGAATTATAGATTTTTGCAGAAAATTTCAGCTTAACAAGATACTGATTTGGTTTTCTAGAACATAGATTCTCTTACAGAGTTAGGATTGTTTCTTTATTTTTCTGATGTATCAGCAAAGATCACAAGTGCAGGTAGAATAAGAAAGGAAACTACTTGGATTGGTCAAAGGGGTTGGTTCACCAATTCTGCCTTGCTAAAGAGGCCAAGGGAAGATGTGCTGCTGACAAAGGTATTCTAGCCTTTCAATAGTAAACTCAACCCCCTCCCTTTCCCCAGTGAGGGAACCTTGTGAATCTTTCAGCTGTGACCTTTATTAAACTTGCATGCCTTTTTATCTTGAATTTCACAATAACACTAGTTGGGTGTTTTAATGGTTTTCCAGCAGAGGGCACAGTAGACCTTTAACTGGAGATAAGGCCTCTCTTCTAAACTGTTCTTATTCTTAATAACTCTTGCATTGGGACAACTGTGAAGGCTGAGATCCTGTATTAAACCACTCTTGAAGACATCAGCAATTACAGTATAGACATTTTCCAAGGACTGTTTCAGAACATCGACTTCTTAAACATAACGGGTGGATCCTAGAAATTTGTTTGTGAGTTGTATCATCCAGTTATAGTCATCAGGGAATTTTTCCTTGCATTCAAGTGAAGTGGAATCTGATAAAGATTTACATCAATCGAAAACAATGCTGCCCTCCCTTTTGTGGCCTACACGATGATATGAGCATTCATGTCTGTCTCCATTAGCTCAGTGTAACTCTGGCTGGCTGGTAAAAACTTGTGAATAATGGAGGGGCTTTTAGGAAGGTCATGTGCAGCAGTGTCCTACAGGAAGGTGCTGGACTTCTTATTCATGTTCTATCAAGGGCTCCAACCTCAGCAGTTAGAGTTCCATATCACTGCTACGGCAAAAGTAATCTATCCAATCAACAATCTGAGGACAGGACCTGGAGTACTGGAAATTGTCCAATCCATCCCACCTTTCCTCAGAATAGTTTCATTTGACTAGGTCCCTGGTTCCAAGGCAGGATTTAGAAAAATAGAGGAAAAATATTGTCAGCAGACAATAGTATCTCTTCTCTGAGTTCCAAAGCTAAGCAGAGTTGGGCCTAAATAAGCTCAATTGGATTGGATTGGAAACACCCAGGGAATAGCAGGGCTGTAGTATACTCTGTACTGAGATGGGAGGTCTTCAGGAACTCCAGACTAGGCTGGGAAGTTTAAAACAGTCTCAGGAGAGGGCAATCGTAAAGCACTCCTGGAATGCTATCAAGAAAACTACATGAATTTGTGTGAACAGTAAGATTAAAAGTGGAAGGCATGGCTCTATTTCATCTGGTAAGTAAGGAAATATGCACAAAGCTATTAGTAGAGTAGTGTGTGTGTGTGTGTTTTATCCATTCAGTTGTGTCCGATTCTCGGAGACTGCCTGGACAAGTCCCTGCAGTTTTCTTGACAAGGTTTTTCAGAAGTGGTTTGCCATTGCCTCATTCCTAGGGCTGGGAGAGAGTGACTGGCTCAAGGTCACCCAGCTGCCTTTCATGCCTAAGGCAGGACTAGAACTTGTGATCTCCCAGTTTCTAGACTGATGCCTTGACCACTAGACCAAACTGGCTGTCACAGTATTAGTAGAGACAAAAAAAAAAAACATTAGGGAGCACCACTGTCTAACAGAATATGTGAATATATAGACATATAAAACGTAGAGCCAAAATGGGATGTGAGGAACATTGTTTATGAGGACAAAAGACAAGAAGATGAGACACAGACATACATTCATTATGATTTTTTTTAAAAAAAAACTAATTGAAATACCAAGCAAGGAAGAATTAAGTAATAACAACTGAAAGCATGTGCTTGAAGCCCCACCCTTTTGTGTTTGTGCAATGCACGTGGTGCATATTCAAAAAGGGTGAGGCTTTGATTGCCAGGTCATACATGCCATTTTGATGCTGTTGACTCCTTCCTTGCAGACCCCCCCCAAAGCATCCTTGGCAGATGGCTATTCAGCCTCTGCTTTAACATATCTGGTAAAGCACCTCTCTAAGTAATTTGTTTCTCTGTTAAACTGCATTTACAGTTCTTTTTTTTTTTTTTTAACATTTAGTTAGCCTCCCTGTAATTTAAATCCTGCACTCTGGGGCAATGGAGAACAAGTTTTATTTATTTTAATTTATTTAAAGCTTAAATATTTTATGACGGACATCTTTTGGCAAATTCAAAGGGCGCGATCACGTACCCTCTCAGTTTTCTTTTCTTGGGGTTAAACATTTCCAGATACTTCAATTTGTCTTCACAGGGTTTGGATTTTAGTCTCCTGATCATCTGTGTTGCCTTTTTTTTTTTTTTAATCAGGCCCTGTCTTAATCTTTTTAAAATTGGGGTGCCCAGAACTGAACCCAGTACTCAAAGTGGGCCAGACCAATGCAGAATAAAATAGAACGATTTGGAATAAAATCCTTCTGGTCCAGGAATATCTGCCTCCATCTTTATACTTTTTATTTCAGCAGGTCATGAACTCTGTAATTAAGAACTCATATATCCATCAGAAATACAATTAAAGTCTTCATTCATTTAATTTACTTGGCTACTAGAAGTAGTCCAAGATTTATATATACTGAGGATGCCACTGACCTTGATGATTACTAAAATGATCAGAGGAGGACCTGATGCATGTGCTTTGACTTGTAGATTTCACCATCTTGCAGTTACTTACAAGCAGGGCTTCTCAGTAGTAGCACCTGCTACCTGAGACTCTCTCCCCACTGATATTCATAGAGGTAATTATTATTATGTATTTTAGCTGCCCAGCTTTTTACACAGGTATTCTGTGTGTGAATGCTATGTATAAATGCTTTTTTAATATAATTTTTAATGAAGATTTTAATTACAATAGTGAAAACAAATAGAAACTAAACTAAGAGAAAGAAGGAGAAATTGAAAGAATAAAAAGTGCAAAGAAAGAAAAAAGATATATATACTGTATATATATATATATATATATATATATATATATATATATATATATATATAAGTGACTTCTGATTTTCATCACAAGTATAAATACATTTGGTAACTCTTCACCCCCTATGAGGTTACAAACAAATCTCTCTTCTTCCCATAACCCATCACTTATCTATATACAAATCCATAAATCATCAAATTTTCAGTCCTCGTGTCAGCAAAAAGTCAGTAAAAGGTTACCAGAGTTTTATAGAAACACGTCTTATTTTAACCTTGGTCAAACAAACCAACTTTATTTTCCTTCCTTTTACTTCTGACAATCTTGATCTTTAATTCATTCTGTTGTCATAGGATTTGGTCTCTCTTCAATTTTTATTTTTCTCATCCCAAAGGCTTC
Organism: Liasis olivaceus; assembly: GCA_030867105.1. Lineage (NCBI taxonomy): Eukaryota > Metazoa > Chordata > Lepidosauria > Squamata > Pythonidae > Liasis > Liasis olivaceus. The sequence continues at coordinate 72,084,368 of CM061349.1, forward strand.
TTTGGGTTTTAGCAAACCTCTTTTGTAAATCCAGTAAAAAGTCATTATCCAGGTCATTTCCTTGGCTTATGATTTGTATTTCTATTTCGATTTTCAAAACTTTAGCCAACTTCTTTGTATATCCAGTAGAAAGTCATTCCCTTGGCTTGTCATTTGTGTTTCTACTTTAGCTGCCTTCTCTGTCTTATAATCCACACTTTTTTTATTATTCAAAATTTCTGATGCTATTTCTGCATCAGGCTTTTTTTTTAAAAAAAATCCCCCCTTTTAGTATATTTTATACTAAACATTTTAATATATGTTAATTATTTTTATTCATATTTTAATAATAATATATGATAATAATACTTCTTTATTTTAACTATACACAGTCCTTTGATATGTTCAACATCAAACTCTGGTATGGGAATATATTAATAAATAAAATCAATCATACTGACTAGATGACAAGTTGTTTTCCACTTGGAAATGCAAGGACAGAGGAGCATTGTGCTGTCCATGGTGCTAATACAAATGAATACCAGGTCTATTGGAATCTTACTGCATCTATTTTATATAATTTCTCTGTGAAAACATGTGCTGCCATTGAATTTCAGTCATGCATTTTGAGCCAGGAGATTCTAGAGATAGGAAAACGGAGCCTTGGAGATCACATGCAATCTGTCCAAACATTAAATAAAGTAGAATCTCAATAAATATACATGCATCTCTGTTTTTTGTTCCCCAGTCCTTTTCTGTCTCCTTTATTTTCTAATAACAGTAATAGTCATAGCATTTTACAAGTATCACCATAATTTTACCTCTAAAACAGAGTACATGGGTAACTTTCCATTTCCCTGCTATTCCTCACACTGTCTACATTACCTTTTTAATGGTTAGATTTCTTTAAAATTAACATTTCAGAATGAAAAGATTTGGTCTCCTCTGTCCCAGCCTTCTTTCATCTATCCAGGTAAAGAACAATATCACTGTAAGCTCAAAATGTAATACATATTAAGGGCAGCTTGTGATACAATGGTGGAAATCAGCTGCAACTGTCGAATGACCAAAAAAGAAGGGGAAAGGATATTCTTGGGTGTGTGAAAATAGAAGGCAAGACATTCAGTACAATGCAAGCCTGTGATTGCTAGCTGTAGGCAGACTGATAATATGAGGAATTCAGACTGGTTGTCCAAAGTTGAATGAATAGAACTGACTTTATGTTGACTGAAACCACTTACCCCATCTACAATGATTGGCAGTGGCTAGACAGTTTGGCAGTTCAGACAGTTCTGAATCTGGTAATTTTTGCAAGCAAAATACCTACCTCATCGCTGAGTTGATGTTTTCCCATGCTTTGCTAGAGATAATGTGTCTTCCTTGATCACACTGGATAGTTTGAGAGGAAAAGATTTTCTGCCAGCTGCTATGGGTCTACGATTTCCTGCTTATTCTCATTCTATTTAAAAACATTCAAACTTTTAGCATGGCATTGCAGGCAAAGATATTAGAAGTAAAGTCTACTGAGTACAATGGGATTTCTTTCTATTATGCGTGCATAAATTGGGGGCCTGGCTGAAATTCTATGCATACTATAATTACCTAGGAGTAAGCCTCATTGAATTGAACACATTTGGTCTGTATAATATATATGTGTAAGGTTGGCCTGAACTCCATCCAGTGCACTCTTAAGTTGGGAAGCATTCAACATAGCTATTCAAGGCATGCAAAAAACACACTTCCCTGATTTGGATTTCAAACAATATACCTGAATGGAACTTGAAATAAAGAAGAAACAGACACTGTATCTCTTTGATGAATGAACAGTTAAGGCCTTGCTTGATTTTTTTTCAAAGCACTGCTGGAAGTTTAACCATACCTCTTCTTTCAAGCCTACTGCAAATAGGTCATTATATCTACAACTCTTCATTTTTTTAGGACATCTGTAAGATGAGACATCAGACAGCCAAGCAACCTGCAGTGCATTAGTTCAATAGAAAGAAAAGGTTATTTCCAGAATTACTTTTTTTTACTTTTGCTATTGCTGGTGCTATAGCTATATATAATTACTTGGGAAAGTAACCTATCTGGGTACAGGAGCTGGTCAATTCTGGAAATGCCTAAGACTTGGTATATCTGGTATGACATCACTATAGCTGGCTGTCATAATTAACCATCTTTTCTAAAACAGAGAGAAAGTGTCTGAGGTTTGATGGCTAGGAGTTAAAAAAATCATACATACGTGGAAATGGGAATTATCATTGCCTTTTGTAATATAGGCAAGTATTGAAACATACTTGCAATAATCTGATCTTTGTTTCAGAATGGAGTGGCAGACTGAAAAAGCCCATTCCTGTTAAAATGGAAATGAATCCAGATGGCAACGCTGAAAACACACTTATTTTCCATGTTAATTAGAACAGTTATATATTGTATGTCTCGCTGCTAAAAACCAAGAGAAGCTAGCTGAGATAATAGCAATCTGTAATACAGTAGAGATTCCTCCAGACGATTCATTTGCTCCTTTCCATTACATAGGAATTGCTGCTGTCATTTTACTCTCATTATTGTATTTCTGGTTGCTGCATTGGTTAGAGATAGAGTTGGAACAACCCATTGGCTTTTGTGTATTGATGGATGACTTAAGTCATGAATCAATGCCATCTTCAAAAGCATACTGTATATTGTAACTGTAATATAGAAAAGATTTATGCAGGAGCTTATCTAGTGGTATGAGAGGTATGCATAAGACTTTATCTCTGGTTAATCCATAAATCCTCCCAACATGTCACCAATCTTTCTTGCTGGCAGTCGATTCAGCTTGAACACTTGTTATATCACTGTTTCACCCCTATGTGTCTGCACTTCAGAAAATCCAGCCTTCTTAAGGGATATGAATATTTCCCTGGTTGTATGTAACTAGCATAGTAACTAATCATTATTCTGTATTCATATCTTGGAGAATGCTTAATATAGGTTGGCTACTCAATCATTGCTGGGGACACAACTTCGGTGCAATTTTGAGAATAGTTATATGATGTATGTTTGCCCTACTAACGTTCCATTTTGAATTGAAATTTACAAGACTATCAACGAACTATAATTGTAGTTATTTATGAAAGATGCATATGTTCTCCTAGGCTACATCTGTAACTCTAACCTGAATCCCTAGTGATACTTACGGCCTCAACTCCTTTTTGAGGCCCTTCATCCTCCTTCCATACAAAATAGCTGAAACTCCACATGGTTACCCATCTTTTTTGAGGCAGGAAACACCCACAACTTTAGCATAGGTTAGAATATTCTTTTAAAAAATCAAAGAAAGTATGCACTTTTTTCTTCAAAACCTGAGAAAAAAATCTGAACATTCAAGCTCTACCTCCTTTACACCACTGCTGCATGTTGAGTGGGATCCCCACCATCACCAAAAGTTGCCTACCCTTACATACATACATAGATACATAGATACATAATACATACAGACATGGAGTTTATCTTTGGATGTGGATCATAAAGTGTGGCTGTTATACATTGATTTCCTATAATTGCCTCCAACTGCTTGAGAAAGACAAGATTTTTGAAGATATAACAAATCTTCTCAGATTACATCCTCAGTTTCAGAATTTTAATATAGAATTGTAGTAGCTTCTCTGTGTACAGCCTTTTTAGTTCTTTTTCAAGTGTTCAGACTTGATAGATGAAGGCATCCAGAATATAACTTTTTGTTCGGCTAATTTGTTTCACAAATCATGATCCAATCTCCTTTTGTTGAGGGACATAAATATTGACAGGAGGTAGCCATCACATTTGCCATTTTTCATAATCTTTTAGCCTTCAGCAACTGATGTCCTCGAGTTGAGTTACATTATAACTCCTGCCATCCCCAGCCAATACTCAAGAAGTTCATTAAGTACAACCCTTTTAAAATTATTTCTTTTCTTCTGTCCCTATAGTCTCCCTTAGGCATCACTTAGATACATTATGTTGCCTTGCTTCATTTTTTGCCTCTCCTCAGCTAGAGAACTTGGTAATTTATGCTACCTTTTTCAGCATTTTTCTAGGTAGTACAAAATAACTAACCACCCACTCCTAAAATGACATCATAATCCCACTCTCACCCATAGATTTTATTCATGTCAGTATAACTAATACTGCAAATCAAATAAGATATAGAACATATTATACCTCAGAGGTATCTCTTCTTACATGGATAATAAGAATATTACTGAAAGGTTATCAGCTGAAATAACAAAGTATTATTTGATTTTAAAGGATAAAACAGAATTACAAAACTTTAATACAGGAAGTGTCATTGAATGCTGGGATTTACTTCCATGCAGAAATGTATAAGAATCTTAATAAAGCATCTAAGCTCCTAACTTAGAAGGGAACATAATGAATTGAAGTTAGGCTATGTTAAATATAATGTCTTGGATTACAAGATAACATAGTGAGACTGTTTTGGGTGGCTGGACTCAGAAAGTTTAAAATGCCACTGGAAAACATATCTTGCAAGAAAATATGCTGTCATTGTGGCACTAAAATCATGATGATACCCTGGATCCATGTGCAGTGCATTCAATAAAAATATTATATACATTTTTAGATTTTCTATATCTCCCAGCAGCAAAATCTGACAGATTTAACCTACATTCAAGGCTAACTGTACATCATGCTGTAAGACAGCCTTCCCCCAACTGGCTGTCCTGTAAATGTTTTCAGAACTACAAATCCCAGCATTTCTAGACAGTAAGCCTGTTGCCTAGGCTAGCCGGAACATTTTGGGAACTGGAGTTGCCACACATCCGGAGGGCACTGGGATAGGAAGGCTGCCGTAAGATCATTGAACATCCATATATTCATTTACACAAAAGACTTAGAGGTAAGCTGCTTCCTTGCTGTGTTAAGAGGATGTGTATTGTATTCCTTGTAGGATGCCACTCATTAATTACTTTTGTTAATTGCTTATATAAGCCCCACAGCTGCATGTATTCAAGAGGCTGATCAGCATTCTGGAACAGAAATCTTCTGCCCACAAGTGCCATGAGGTGAACTCAGCTAATGCAACTAGACATGTTTTTCACTGTGGAGAAGACAGTAAAAGATCCTTGCTGGATCAAACCAAAGGCTTTCCTAAAACCCTAAAATGTAGGGATAAAATCATACCTAAATATTTAGGATTTGCACTGTTTAAGCCTTTTGCTTAAGCACTACATGTTAGACTTGGACCAGTGATGCTTGTATACTGGCAAACCTAGTTGTTTCTTGAGAACCAGTAAGTACTGAAAACACTTCATGAAATATATATGTAGTTACTAATAGTATTCCATAAAGAAAAGGATCATTGGACAAATCAACCCAAAATTCTCACTTCTTTTAAAATAATATTTATTAAAAAAAGATTTTACAAAGATTTAAAAAACTACAGAAACATAGAAGAAATAGAAAAAGAAAGAAATTATAAAAGAGTAAAGGAAAAAGTGAACGATAACAAAAACAAAGAAAAGGAAGATATCTAAAGAAGCGACTTCCAATGAAGCAGTTACAAATATAGCAATTACCACCTCCACCCTCCCATATTTCATACCATAGTTATTGTTTCTTCCCATAAACAAACCTTTTTAATCAGTAAGTTCTGAAATCAGCAGTTCATTTTTATCCATTTTCAGCAAAAAATCTATAAAGGCTTTCCAGTCTTTTATAACAGTAACTGTAGTTCCCTCCTTGATCAAACAAATCAATTTAGCCATTTCTGCAAACTCAGCCATGTGACCCAAAATTCTCACTTGAAGCCCCAGTGACTAGGCTCATATTATCTTACTTCAGACACATTATGTGAAGACCTAGCTCTCTGGAGGAGGTTCTAATACTGGGAAAGGTGGAAGGAAAGAGAAGAAGAGGATGACCAGCAGCAAGAGGGATGGCCTCAGTTACAGTGATGATGGGTGCAGTGTTGGAAGACCAGGACAGGGACACATTGTCATGGAGATGATTTATCTATGTGGTTGCTAAGAACTGACACCAACTTGATAGCACATAATCAACAGTATTCTGTATGTTGCACGTTGTTATTGTTGTGGTCATCAACAACAACATCAACAGAATTATCATCTTCTGCATACTTCAGAAGTCCCCAGATATGCAACATTCTTAATTTTGTTTCTAGACTGATCATCCTGGTTTTTTGTTTTTGTTTTTGAGTCCCTCCCCCCCCCCCCCCCCGCTTTGGTAGAGGAGGAGGCGAAAGAAAAGTTTGTAAAGTGAATATAAGTGACATTCAAACTAGTTTAATATTTTTCTGCCCTCCAAATTTTGATTAGCTATTTGATGATTAAAAGTAATATCCAAATGATCATATTTTCATTTTTAAGGGTCAGATACTTTCCTTGAATATTAATATCAACATTTTCTTAGCTGCGAAAATACTAGCTTTGAGTGTTATGTGCCTAGACTGCCCAAATAGATAGAAATTTTGATAGAAAAACGAAGTCATTAGGTGTTGACATAAATGGGGAGGAATTTCTGACTGAATCAGCCATGATTTTCCGTTTTTAAAAACATTTAGCACCAATTGTTTGAGGTTCTTTCTCTGGATGAAAGAAAGGTAGCTGCTGCTGCAGCATTTCAATCTAGTAATTTTAGGGAAAGTGTTTGGAAGAGAAAAGGGGGAAAAAAATCCCAGACTACTAATAAAAGTAAATTGATCCTTGTGAGACCACTGATTACACACCCATCTTTGTGGGGATTGATAGCCTCTACTTTTATTTCATGAATCCTTTTTCATTGTTCCCTATTCACTCTGTATTCATCAGCAGACATATTACATCCTGATCTGTGTCAATAGTTCCTGATGAAAATTCTGTGCTCCAAAGGTAAATTTACATGGGAAGACATCTGTCCATTGTGGGCTACTTGTGCAGTATTTTCAGCACAATTAGGCTGAGTGAAACTAAAAAGTGTTCTCTAGCAAGAGATATCAGTCAAAAGAACTCCTATGGGGAGAAAGAGATATATTCCCCTCTAGTTTAGCCATGATAATTGTTTTGTTCTTTCTAAGAAGTAAAACACAGTGGCGTTAATTCAAGTTAATTTTTAGCTGTCATCACACTAATGCCTTTCAGGATAACCAGAATAATACAAAGCACAGAAAGTAAGTAAGAAATAGTAAGCCAAGTAAATTAAGACATGGGGTAAGAAAAAAAGAAAAATATAGCTAAATTTAGCTTATATAAATGATATTCACTAAACCTCTCCATACCTTTCTATCCTTGCAAACTGTCCTTTCTTCTACCACATCCATACATTGATTCATACATTTTCTTTTGTTTTTTCAAACATCTTACCTCCATCTTTTTGAGGATTTCATCAACTCCAACCAATCATCCAAAGTCCAAGCCTTTTCAAACAGACTGCTAAGCTATAAACCATGGCTTACCAGCCACAAGACCTGAGTTTACCCATCCCATTAAAGTCCAAATTAAGCTTGTAATGTAATAGTTCACATTTCATTGAATGCACAAGATCCTAGTTCAACTCCAGACATCTGCAGTTGAGAGGACCAAGTAAAAAATCATGTGGATATCTGAATAAAGTTCTTCCAGATCAGACAATAGAACAAATGTAACCAAATGCCAAGTATGAGGCAACTCCAATAACATCTTGGATGTTCAATTGCCTCTCTTCTATAGCTGACAGTTCACAAAGTCCACTACGTATAAATTGCTTTCTCGCTAACCTCCCAACAGTTAGAAAAAACAGCTGTACCATGGCTTTTGGCTAAGCATTATAATTACTTCATTAATAATTACTCAGATAGGACTGTATCCCTTTTGCCATAGCATGAAATGGCCTACATTAGATTAAAAGTAAACTTTTAAAAGTTCCATGGTGTAACTATAAAGCCCCATAACTGAGAAGAGCTCCACCAACATCTTACTCCAAAGTCTGGCAAAAGAGGTTGGTCTTACAAATACCCATTATACATGCATGAAGGGGAGGGGGAAGGATGTGTGCATATACTTCTAATTGTACGTCGTTCATAGGGTAAGGAAATGTTTCCTGATGTTCCCATCCATGTATATACATTTCATATAATGTGCAGATGAGCCTTAATTCATTTCCAGATGCAGCCTCGCAATCTGTATTTTGCTTTCTTTTGCTCCTATGAGTTCTTTTGCTCTGAATGGATCAGCCATCCTTCTCTAGCATTGCCTGACTGTTTGGGAACCTATCAATCAGGGTTTATCCTCTCAGCAGCTCCGAGAAGCAACCTGATGCTGGAAATGTGAGGCGATATTGCCTTGTATGGGGACGCGGTGGCGCAGCGGCTTAATGACGCTGAAAGTGCCGGCCAGAAATGGCTGAAAGCTTCAGCGGTTCGAGTCCAGCCTCGCGTTAACAAGGTGAGCTCTTGTTTCTATACCCGCAGCTTCTGCCAACTCAGCAGATCGAAAACATACGTGAGTAGATAAATGAGGACTCTCACTCCGGCGGGAGGAAAAATGCTGGCAGCAGCTCAACAGAGAGACGGGACAAGTTGCCGGTAAAAGCGCGAAAAAACCGCGCTCGGGGCGCGAAGCAACGGAAATCCCGCCTCCTGTGCTGCCAGCTGGGCTGACGCTCTAGGAATTAGGCTCTGGCAAAGTCTAATTCCGAAACTAGAAAGATGCAATTGCCTTGAAAACCGCTAGGGGGCGGTCACTGCAGGGTCAGTAATGACTGTTAAGCAGTTAAAAAAAAAAAAAAAAAAATTGCCTTGTATGTCGTAAAGGGAAGACTGTTCTCCCTGAGTAGTTTAAAAACCAAGCTGTTTGTGTGTCAGTGAACAGCATATTGACTAAGACCTCAATGGAGCTTTAAATCAATAGAACATCTCCGAACACAGCAAAGGCTGTTGAGCAAGGAGTTCAGAGACTGACTCAAATATGAATAGCAACTCTTTTCTCTCTTCTACAGATGCCTCAGCTTTCATAAGAGAATTCATCACCTCACAAGGAATAAGACCCAGATCAAGTCCCAACAGTATTATTTTGTTTTCTGCTATGCTGCTACCTTGAACAGCATTTTTCATATGGATTCAAGCAGAAGCCCTGAAGATTTGCACATCAGCACTGAACAAAGGCAATGAAAAGCCTCCCGCCGTTTGGTGGAACATATCCTTATAGGGGGTCGTATCATTTAAAGAGAGAAAATGTGAACTTTCAGTGGAATTCATCACGTTTCAAAGGGAGAGGAGGGAAAAGAAATAGGGCAGAAAGCACAAGTAGGCAAATAATACAGGGCTTTTGTATCTACACTTTATTCTTTCATATATAATAGTACAAAAATGGAAAGAATTGCAAAGATTGTAATATTATCAAGTGTTGTGTTCCCCAAATGGGAATCAAGTCATAACAAGCATTGGACCTGAAAAAGCATCATTATATAATATGTCACCTCAAAACCTAATAACAGCTGCCTTTTTTTTTTTTTGGAACAATTTTTTTTTTTGGAACAAGATATGGTTCTCCTGAGCTTCTAAAGAGCATAATCATACGCATACCTCAAATCTTAAGTTAAAAAAATAAAAAACATTCATACACAGAAGGATGGAGGAGTCAAAGCCTAAATGAGGTCCCCAGAGCCCAGGAGAAAGATGGGAAAGCAAAACTGAATAATATAGTCAGAACAGGGTGGGAAAAATGTGGTTTGGAGATGGTATGAAGTCTTCAGACTCTATCCTACTATTACAGAATGTTCTTCCTGGGCTCTGGGGACCTCAACAGGCTTTGACTTCCTCTATCCTCTGTGTGATTGGTTCCAGTTCAGTTATGCTCCTACTTCCTGCCAAAAACTTGGCACAAGTCTCAGTATTCTTTCTTAGTTTTTCCAACTTTTACATATTTATTAACTGACTTTAAACTTTTGGTTTGACATATTCTTTTGTTTCTCTGTTTATTTGGTTGAAACCCATACCTTAAGACTATTGGCCTGTATTGTATCTAAGAGGTTTTCCCAGTCACTTGGGCTGCTCTAAAAATATATATATATATTTATATATATATATAACATATATATATATATATATATGTTTTCAAGAACTTAATTTGTGGGAAAGTTAAAAACTCTACTAATTTGGGATACTGTGATAGTTTTCTATATCTTTGTCAACGAAGTAGGGATTTTCTTTGTTTAATTTGTTTATTAAAAATGTTTATTTATCTTAAGTATATTTACAGTAGGATAGACTAAAACTCAAAACAAGGCAGAAACACTATCTTTTGTTTGTTTTGAATCCTAAGGAGATGTCTTATTTTATTTATATGACACAAAGATGAATGAGTAGCTGATGTGGGCTCTATGATGGTATGGAAAACAAAATATCCTCATGGTTTCTTATACCTCGGAAAAGAGAAATATGAAAAAGGTAAATAGAAACCCTCTCTATGGCCACATGCATGGAAACCAGAGAAGGGCAATGCATCAAGAAAAGGAAAAATGCTGTGTGCAGGAGCTCATAATGTGGCTGATAAGGCAATAGAAAACAATCTTGGGGAGCACCAGACTCACTGCCAGATGAAGGAGATGAAGTTCCTAGTCCTATATGATATGTACTGTAGCTTCTTACACACAAGTTATAATGTAAGTGAAAAGGAAGCAGAAACTAGGCACTGAGAAGGAAGACACATTTAAGTAAGCAACTCACTAGTTTGTTGTTGAATTGCCATAAATTTTCGATCACATAGCCAAGGCTGAAAATAATTGATTTAAGGACTAGAGACAGTTTGTCAAAAGAGCTTGTCTCTGGAGCTTTGCTGAGTAATTGGAAGCTGAGCCAGGGGGAGGAGGAAAGGGGCATTTACTTTGCTCTGACATCTAGCAAGGATCCTTGACATAAGAACCCTGTGTTTCCTACCAGGTTCTTCCACAATCCTGCAGTTATTTACCTTCTGCAGTTTCCAGATGGACTTATTAACTGGATTACCCATTGAGATGATGGAATAACATGCAAAGTCCTATGAAAATATATATTAATTTCATACAGAAATATCATTAAAGTCAGGAAACTTAGTTAATGAAATTATTGCTTAGGGATGGTGGCAGTTTCAAAACTCTGCAAGGAAATAATGCAGAGCTGGCAAGTGTTTCAGAACACTGAATAATGAAACATAAACCCCCTTAAAGACTTATTCAACAGTTCAGTGACCAATGAATCAGCCACCCAGGGGAACACAGTCTGTTAGCTTTGCAGAGTATGTGTGTCCCTGATATTTTGCAGCTGCCACAAATCCATGAAAACTCATTTCCTGAAATATCTGTTACCCTTTTTGTATTCTGAAGGAACAGGCCATCTTCTCATTCAGAGATTAGAATATGTCCCTTAAGCAGGTGCTTTCAGTTTTGATACAGCTACAGGGACAGTGGATTAGGTCAGAAGTACCTTTTCTTGCCAAAGATTGATATCATGTCCCCAGAATGATATAGTCTTTCTTTCATCCGTATGTTTAATCTTCCATGAAAGAACTACAGATGTCCCTTTAGATATGGAAAAGCCGTGCAAGTCTTTGAAGGATGCGCTGCTTTGACTACACTACAAGCCCCCCTTCAGAGCTGCTTCATGAAGCAATGTGTCCCTCTTCCTGCAGCCTCTGAGCTGCTCTTTGAACTGCTCTTGGCATTTCCAGGAGAAGCACTTCACCCTTCTGGAAGTGCTAGAGGAGGCCACTGAAGGGCCCAAGTGCTATATCCAAATTCCATCATTGCTGCACATCATTGAACTAAATAGTGACACCTCTGTTGTGCAAAGCACCTCACTAAGGGGAAAACAGCTGGAATCTATTTCTACATGGTGTAATTCCCATCATGCTTGAATATGCAATGCCTTCCCATGATAAAAGTTGGATGGAAAATGGGAAAAGGCAAATTAGGGATTTCTCTTCCTGAATTGACTACTGTTGGTGAAAGAATTACTCTGAACTGCTCAGATGGAATAGCCAATTTTTGCATATGCTTAGGACCCATTATTTTCAATCACTTTGGATAAAGAATATCTATCATATTATCGAACACATATAATGAATAGTCATAAACACATAAAATACAATAGAATTTTCCTCAGCCCATAATCTTTTGCATTTGATATGTTATCACTGCCCATCTGAATGTATATTTTATAAATTACTCTTTCCTTTTAGGAGAAAGTGCCAAACATCAGAAATGAAACACCCAAGTTGAAAGATCTTCCTTCAAAATCCTAAGATACATCTGATGAAAATCAAAGGTTTCTTTGTTTATTGCAATGATGTCTGTTTGCTGTGAAGTGCATTGCATCTGTAAGTGTCATAAGCTTGAAAATAATTCTGATTATACACTCTTATCCTGACTGAATAGGTGGAGTAGGCACAAGATATTTCAACTATATCTGAATGTAGTTGACAGTTTGCTATTTTCTGTTCAGTCATAACTTAAAGTTGCCCATTTCTTTTCTACTTCTACTTCCATGATTGCTTTAGAAAAATAAGATAATGTTACCTATTTTGTAGTCCTAATTTTGTTAAACTCAACCAATCAACTATGTATTTTATAGAATTCTTATATGTACCTCCTTCATTGCAGATTTGGGGTGCCTCAAGGTCTCATCTGCTAACTCAAATCAGAATTTTACTTGCAAACTCCTTAGAAATGGAGTCTCTCTCTGGGTATTGTGCTAGTGGAGAAGGTAAGGTAGAGTAAAGGGTTGCAGATTAGTCACTTCTGGTTAAATAACTGATATAGAAGAACAGCCGGAATATATATATTTTTCCCAACCTATAACAACTGGATACCCAACTGTTCTGGAACCAACCTGAAAGACTGAATATGGGTAGCCTTACCAAGGATGACATGGGCTCACAGAACTGGCAGGGTTCAAGAACAAGGTATTGTAGATCTCTTTTATCCCTTTGTTTCTTTTGCGATCAGGAGAAAGAGACAGAGCTTATGACCAGAGGGAAACTCAATAAATCTTTAGACTATGCAGCTGCCAAGCTTTCCTTGCTGGACCCCACATTGCCAGCTTACATTTAGATTAGAGTTGCTCTATAGCTTGAAAAGCATCCAAATCAATGGGACTAGCCCCACTGGACCATGTTTTTTTAGTTATTGTAAGTGTCAATGAATTTTTAATCTCTGTATTATAGCTGTGTTTTCACTCTGCCCAATGGTACAGGAGTATTCAGAGCTTTTTATCTCACACAAGTTTAGAAGTTGATCTATCAGATTTTAAAGCTAAATCTTGTTTTTAACAATAACAAGCTTAGTTCTGTTTTTCTGTGCAGAGCACTGACTTTTCTTTAATGTAGCTGTTGATGCACAAAGTAGGTGGGATATATCTTTACCAGCAATATGTGTATGTGTGTGTGTGTGTGTGTGTGTGTGTGTGTGTGTGTGTGTGTAGGCTGACAGGAACATGAAAGAACTTCAGGCAACTGACCAGTTATAGCAAAATGTATAATATGTGGCAGAAGGTTCTGATGCCAACAGAAACAGAGAAAATCCTTAGATTTAACAGACATCACAGCTTTCCCTGAGATCTCAGGAGAGTTTTAGATCAACAGAAGGGGTAGTGTAGAAGCTATTCATTCAGCACCACTGGCTTTCTAATGCAAGAAAAACAATGAAGGATAATCACAATGAAAGAAAATCTTCACTGAGGAAGATTATTTTTCATGGTTCTGAAACTAATTAATGGCTCTCATGTAGGGGAATCTGTGGCAGTGGGTGGTGGTGTTCAAAAAGTCAAGATGATCACCACCATGTGATCAAAGCCACCATCTCAAATGTCTGACCCCCTTTTCCATGGATACCCTGTTCCCTTTCTAAGGAACAACACAGACATCTGTATTATTATCAGCTGGTTCACAAGAGATGGAAGGGTATTAGTATATTACACTGACTATATAATCTAACCTAATATATAACATTTTTGACTATTTTCTGTTGCATTTGGTTGTTTGATTTGTTGCATACCTCACTACAAATTTAGCAAGAAGATTCAGACAAGAAAAGGAAGGGTTTACCTTTTGCAGAATTAGCCTATAAAAATAATGAAACAAGTTTATAGGACAAAGGTGTCTTAAAAGACTCACCAAACAGTTACAAATGCTAAAACCATGTCTAGACAACTACAGTCAGAACCTTTCTGATCAAATTCTGGGAAAACCATTCTGTGAAGTAGAATGGTGACCTACTTATGGAATGTATCTGCTTACAGTTGCATATAACTGCTGGGAACCACATGAAATTTTAATCTATATCACGTTATAGTTTTATGAGCAACTTTGTTAGAGTACTCTGACCTCTGAACATCCCAACATCCAGTGCACCACCAGCTGACAGCCTGGCAAGTTGGAAGTCAGGAGAAAGAGAGATTTGAATCTCTTGGTCATTTTTTCTTAGAGAATTGCTCCCCAAATATTTTCCCTTCCATTGTGAACACTTGGATCCAATGTATCTCTCGCTGCATTCCTACAAGTTTGCCATAATCTTTTAAATCTTTTTTGATGTTGGGGATTCCTGATGCATGCATGACCCAACTGTGGAATGTGCCAGGGAGATGATGGGGGAATGGGGGGGGGGGAGGCGGGGATCTGATGTTGGAGTAACCCCACTGAGCCTGGAATAGTTCTTATGTACTGTTCCTAAGGCTATAACATTGTATCCTACCCTATATGGCTATCACAATTGTGTATTAACTAATAAGAAATAGGATGGATGTTTCAAATGAGTTGTATGCCAATACTTAGGGCAGCTGTAGAAGGAATGGGAGCGCTGATTAATCCATGGTGCTCATGACTTTATATAATTTGCCTATCCAATACTGATTTATTTAAAACCAGGAGAACCCATGGTAAAATCCAAATGACAATTTAAACATCTGACATATTTTAATAATAAAATGCACACAATGAAACAGCAGGTTATAAGATAATTGTTCCCCAGTTTTTAGTTATTCAGAAATCCAGAAAGAGTTAAAATAAATTCTATCAAATATTCATTTATAATCCAATTGTCTTCCTTAAAAGGAAACTACCTCTGACTCCCACCTGCCTGATATTTATGGAGGAAAAGTCTAAGGGCTGCCATAGCATACCTTGTTCACAACAATAATGCATATAAGAGATACTAAGGCACACAGGAAGTCTTACAAAGATCCCATAGATAGGCAGGCTTGTACAGTAGATGGCGTGACTGATACAAAACCATACTGGAGTTTGAAGATTCATCTACAGGACTTTGAACTGAGTCTAGAACAACTGAAAGCTAGTACAGCTGTTTCAACAAGGGAGACACAAGTTCCAGTTTGTTTGTTTGTTTGTTTATTTATTTATTTATTTTTCAGGCTTGTATGCTGCCCATCTCCCCCAACGGGTGACTCTGGGCGGCTCACAATAATAAAAAAGAAGAAAAAACACAGAAAACACAAATCTCTCCAAACATGGCTAAAATCTATAAATAATTAAAAAACATATATTAAAAATGCCCTAAAAACCTCCTCTGATTTTAGCCCTAAAGTGTTTGTCTACAGAGAAACAGACATGTATGTGTTAATCTGTATCTCTGTGCATGTCATTGCAATAATTTAAGCGCAGTAATTACTCAGTACACTAATTTCAGGATCAGATTGGCTAACAGCAGCAACAAGAAGAACAAAACTTTCAGAGCATAAGCTGGGTCGAAATAATTGTATGCTTCATGTAACATAGACGGTTCTTTTGACTTCTTTTCACTTCTCTTTTTGTGATGTAATGTATCTACGAAGAGGAGGGTGATGTGGTGGATGGCAACAGAGAGCAAGACTATCAGGAAGGAGAGGTACATTCCAGGAAGGGAAAGGAGACGAAAGACAACACAGTCCAGAGGTGCGGTATGGGAAACATAAGAGGTTCAGAATAGCCACCCCCTGAAATCTTCCAGGGTATATCCACTAGTTGCAGTAGTACAGATTTAGTCTGGCAAGATTCTGTCTATATGGTGTAAACAAATAAAGGAACTGAACTCAACTGGACTGTTTCACCATTGTTCTTGGGCCGAGCCTGACACTTTCCCTTTTGTCCAAGCAATATCAGTTACTTTTGTTACAATTTTCAGACTATAGCATTAGAAATCTTTGGGGCTCAAACAGTGCTATCTTTTGTTTCTTGCATGCTGAAGATAACTGGAAGTTGACTCCTAAGTATTTGAGCTCCTTGACTTAGTCAATGGAGACATCATTTATTTTCCAGTTATGGTTATTTGTGCCTCTTTAAATCCATAGGAGGATAGATAAATTTCATCTTCCACTTTCCTGCAGTGGAAGATGAAACTCCTTTTTTGGGGTGAGAATTCCAGTAATAGAATTAATATAAAAGTTAAAAAGAAGGGAACCCAATATGCACCCTTGCTTAACTCCTTTTTGGGTGACTGTGGGGATATGGGAAGATAGAGGCCAGGTTCGGGGGGTAAAGAATGTTCTTTTGTCTCCCGAACCACGAGGGAGAGATAAGAGGATGAGACTGGCACCTCCCTGAGGAATGCTAGCGGTATTTACTGATTGACCCGGGGAACTACTCCCAGTCTGGGAAGATTTCTGTATAGAGGTTGAAGCCAATAAACCTTGCTGGATTGAATCTGAATGGTCTCCTGGAGTTCCCTGGGCTAAACCTGACAGTGACAGACCAAAATAACACTATTTCTGACACATAAATATCTCTATTAGTGCCCTCCTCTGATCTAAAGATATATGATTTAGTAAATATCCTTGAGATAGTCATCTATTTCTTCTGAATTTGGATTATCTGATCTATACAGTGTCTGGTAATAAGACCTAAAATTGTCATTAATTTATTTAATATTATAGGTGATTTCACCCTTATTATTCTTGATAGAACAAATTTTTGTTTTTTCAATTTTCCTCTTAAGCATTGAGGTTAATAATCTAGAACATTCAT
Source organism: Liasis olivaceus (assembly GCA_030867105.1). Taxonomy (NCBI): domain Eukaryota; kingdom Metazoa; phylum Chordata; class Lepidosauria; order Squamata; family Pythonidae; genus Liasis; species Liasis olivaceus. Next base: position 72,101,293 of record CM061349.1, read on the forward strand.
TACCATATTCATAGTACTTTTGATTTGTTTATAGCATTGTTTTATTAATTTTATCTAAACCCCCTAGTTGTTTTATTTATTTATTTATTTGCTTTAATTACTTCAAGATCTTTTACATCTGGATTGTTTGTGCTCTTGTGCTAAGTCTCTTATGTCTTTGCCAAGTTCTTGGTTGATCTTTATAATTGTTACTTTTTATTTTTATTGATTCTGATATTAATTCTCCTCTAATTGTTGCCTTCATTGTATCCCATACTGGCAAATTTGTAGGAAGATTCAAATCAAAATACTCTTGAATAGAATCTAATTTGAGTGACTATTTTTTTGTTAATTAGGAGGGATCTGTTCTCCATATCCTGGAAAATAGTTTTTTGCAAAGATCTTAAGGTCTGTAGTAACCCATGCATGATCAGACAACAATTGTGTGCCTATTTTTACTTGATTGATATGATTTTCTAGTTTATCAGATAATAAAATATAATCTATTCTAGAATACCTATTGTGTCAAGCTGAAAATAAGGTATAGTCTTTCTTCCTAGGATAAAACTTTCTCCAACTATCTAACAGATTGTAATGATCAAATATGAGTTCCAGCTGATTGCTTTTACTCTTTACTTTTTCTTTATCTGTTCCTGGGGATTTATCTAACTCTGGGTTAGCCACCCAGTTAAAATTTCCCCTTATAATACCTTCTCCACTTTTAAAGCTTTCAAATTTAGCCAATATCTGTTTAATGAATCTTAGCTGCTTAGTATTAGGGTTATAAATAGATGCTAGGGAGATTTCTGTATTTAGGAAAATATAACATCCTTTTTTATCCTTTTTTATTTCTTTATTTATAAAAGTGGTATCCTTGCTGATAACCACTGCTACTCCTTTTGATTTTCTAGATGCAGCTGAAAAATATATTTGATTATAATAATCACTTTTCAAAGGAAATTTCTGGTCTGGGCCTTGATGAGTTTCTTGTAAAAACAAAATATTTGGATTTTGTTTGTTTTTGTTTTGTAGCTCTCCTAATATTCTCTTATGTTTAATGGGGTTTTCCAGTCAATGTGTCTATTTTTGATGTTGATTCCAAATATACATTTATATTATACATCATTCAAACTTAGACAATTGGGTGGAAAATTCAAAATATAGAAAGTGGCACACATGGACACTAAGTGGTTGGTAAATCAAAGAACAGAATTGATACCCTTTTTGAAAGGAATGGATATAAAATGGGTAAATCCAACATGTATTAACAGGTTTTTTGACTGTTCTCTGAGGATTTGGAAATATTGGGGGAAAAAATTAGTTCTACTTCCTTCCCATTAATGCCAATTATGGGTCATGGCTCTTTCCCAAAAAACCTACCAGGGCTATCCAGTAATGTGTGGAGACAGCAAAACTTGTTTAGGCTAAGGGATTATTTCATAAAAATTCCAGAAGGTATTTTAAAGCAGAAATTGGCATGTATCAACCTTAATTGGCTGCTAATTAATACATTGAGTTATTTTGTTAAAAATAAAAACTGTAAAAAGATAGCATTGCAACTGTTAACAGATTTTGAAAAGTTTATGTTAGAACCTTCACAGTCCTTTAAAGGTCTAATATCCAAATTTTGTTAAATCCCGTTAGAAATGGTTGGAGTGCGATCAACATCTCTCAAAGAAACATGGGAATCAGATTTAAGAATCATCTCAGACACACAATGGGCTACACTTTGGAAGAACTCCACATTATGATCTATATCAGCAAAGATCAGAGAAAACAATTTAAAAGTTATTCATAGATATTATTATACCGCCATTATTTTTTTTTTTTGTCTGCGCTCAGTCATTACTGACCCTGCAGTGACTGCCTGGACAAATCCTTGCAGTTTTCAAGGCAATTGTTTTTCGGAAGTGGTTTGCCAGAGCCTCCTTCCTAGAGCAGAGCCCAGCTGGCGAGAGCAGGAGGCGGGATTTCCATTGCTTCGCGCCCTTTTCGGGCAAGCACGGTTTTGCGCTTACCGGCAACTGGTCCCGTCTCTCTGTGCAAGGCGCTGCCAGCATTTTTCCTCCCACCGGAGTGAGAGTCCCCATTTATCTACTCACGTGAGTTTTCGACCTGTTGGGTTGACAGGAGCTGGGGAGGAAACAGGAGCTCACCCTGTTAACGCGAAGGCTGGACTCGAACCGCCGAAGCGTCAGCCATTTCTGGCCGGCAACTTTCAGCGTCATTAAGCTGCTGCGCCACTTTGGAAGAACTCCATATTATGATCTATATCAGCAAAGATCAGAGAAAACAATTTAAAAGTTATTCATAGATATTATTATACCGCCATACAAGTTGCTAAAATTACTGGGAGAGGCCCAAATAAATGTTGGAAATGTGGTAAAGCAAAAGTCATCTATATGCATGTATAGTTATCCTGTGAGGTTGTACAAAGATTCTGGACAGAAATGATTATAGATTAACAGTATGAATATCAGAAAATTTAGTTACGGTCCCAAGATATGTTTTCTGTCCTTATTTAGTGAGACAACTCATAGAACTGAAGACACAACTGTTAAATACATGATGGTTACTGCAAGGTTGTCTATAGCACAATACTGGAAAAATATAGAGCCTCCATCATTAAATCTCTGGAATGAAAAAGTATGGAAGATTGTTGTTATGGAAAAATTGGCATATAAAAGATGGAAGATGTTGGGATATACTAGAAAAGTTACCTTTGATTTAAGTTGGGAAAGAGTTATCCCTTTTGCAAAACATAATGGGCCAAATTATTTTTGTTTACCCCATTAAATACAAAATTGTTGTTGGAGTCTTGATTTGTTCTTAGATCTTTTTAAGTCTGTTAATTATAGTATGATATGTTTAAATTTAACTGCTCTCTATTGATTTTACCATATATTTTATTATCTATTACCAAGTCATATGTCCTTTACCCTGTATCTGTGGTTTGATTTGTTTTCTAAGCAAAATAAAATTAATTTAAAAATGCTTAGGAAGCTGATTGACTGAAAAATGGTTGGATTACTCTTATTACCTTTCTTAAAAATCTGGACTGTTACAGATCAAAACATGTAAAAAGAAGTACCACTGTTGATCCATGGTGTGGAGTGTCTGGACAACATAGTCTTTAAAAGAATAAGTGCTAGAGTGCTAGGATCTTAAACATTTTAAATATTTATGAGTCATAAGTCCCAAGGCAAATTGGAATACATTAGCTTTTCCTTTTTAAAGCCTTCAAAGCAAAAAGGTAAAGTTATTAGTTATGGTCCCTTCCATTACTGGATGAGAGTCAGATCAAGAAGGCAAAGATAATTGGAAGGGGGCAGCGTGCACATTCCTGGAATAAGCCAGACACTAATTAGATACAACAGAAAGAGCAGGGCAAAGATCTCTCTCTTCACTTCTTTTGCCTTTAGCAATTGTTGTTTAGCGCTGGATTTACCCCGATTGTTATATGCTAACTTTTCAGCAGTTAGCTTTTTTGGGACTAGCTTTTAAGGGCTGTTGATTTAAAGGACACAAATAACAAAAAAGCACCAAAAAGAAAGCAATTTATTTTTATAAAGGCACACTTAATTACTGAATAAATCTCCATATTTGGGGTCAGATTAGTTTGCCATGAATCTGCCAGAAAATATTGGTGTGTACAATCTATGATTCTACATAATCACATACATTTTCTGTTTGGATTCAGTCTGGAGCACAATCCTATACTCAGCATTTACTAGGTGAAAGACTTGCTGACATATTTTTTAGGAGAACATCCCAGTGTGTTATTGGAATACTTCACAGATGAAGCACCAGCTGAACAACCAAAAACAGTATCCTGTTGTCCTATGTTAAATTTCTTCACCAATAAAAATTTGCATTGCTTCCAAGAATATAGAAGTGACTTGAAGAAAGAAGAAAAGATATCATGGAAAAAGGATTTGAATAGTGTCACATTTTGACTTCCCATTGTCCACCCCAGTTAGTCAACTCAGTTTTGAACCATGCAAGTTATGATAGTCTGCATTCACCTTTGATGCTTGTAGCTTGCTTTGCAAACTGAACAGATAATTGGTCATTTGTAGGAAATCAAGAATGATAAGAAAATAAGAGAGGAAAGAAACATGGCTTTAATTCCAATGTCATTTTTTTTTCATTTTTTCAACTCTCTTTATTTTCATTCCTGGCTGCAAATTGAAATGCTTCAGTTATCATAATTTTCAAATACCAGACCACTGCATGTTTTACAGTGAATATTCAAGAATTGAGAAAATGTATACAACACCAAGGACTGAGAAATCTAACATTCTCAATTGGACCCTTTATTTGAAAAAAAACTTGAATCTAGTTGAAGTCATTGCACAAAATTTCCCAAACAGTAGAATGCTGGATAGCTTTGCTCTCTGTTTCTTTTTGGTAATTATCCATGAACAGATTTTTCAGCACATGTCCATTGTTTGGGGAATATTTTATCATTTATTTGTGGGAACATATTGCAGATTGCTGAATGCTCCTTAACTGCTGGCTGCAAATTTGCTTGAAATGTTTGCTTGCTTCTGAGTTGGCTTTGGTGACCAAATCATGCACTCTTGGTCGTTTTCCAAATGTAGATGAGCTGAAAAATTGTGGGAGACATTCATGATGGAATTCATAATAATTTTTGATCAAATATTTTATGATATATAATCATTGAATTGTCTGAGAAATTCTGTGAAATATCATTTGGAGAATCTAGAAGAATAACTGTGAGCTAGTTCATACTACATGTAACTGCTGGGAGGGAGAGATCACTAACTGTAATTTAAAGAAAACCTTCATGTAACAAATATTTTGACCCAGACGAGATTACCTACCCCATCTAGAAGAACCAATACAAATACTGAAGGTTATCTTAAAATAGAATTAGTCACTTTTAATGCACCATAATTTTATCTTTTTTCTTGATTTGGTGGAAACGATTTTCTGTGAGAAATACAGAAGTGCATCTAAAATAATTTTAGTTTTAAAAAGAACATGGGTTTAAGATTAGTTTTAAGATTTAAAATGTAAACCAAACAAAAGATGAAACAGCAAGTATTCAGCAAATCGAAATATCATTTATTTAGACTCAATGGAAGCTATTTTCTGGGATGTTCAGAAGTGTACATCAAAGCAGTTAAGACAGAATAGACTTAAAACTGACAAAATATGTGTGGCGGTGGGGGTAATTGCAGATGGTTTTCTTGGCAGTAATCTTATTGCTGCTTAAAAGAGATAGTGGTGTTGGCTAAGAAGAGATGACACATTTTAGACTGTCAGATAATCAGAAACAAAGACATTCTTTTCAAGCACTAAAACAGCCAGGCCCACAGAAGTACTTTCTAAAAGACCTCCAAACCTGAGCATGCTTAGTAGTAACAATGAACAACTGTTTGGGAAGGAGAGGAGAAAACTGGATGGGATAGAATTTGGTCTAATAGTTTCTAAACAGGACCATTTCATTCTATTCTAGAAGCCATTTTGTTATATTCTAAATGATTATGACATGCTTATTTGTATTTACAGATTATTTAGTTATTTTACTCTGCTGTTATAGAACTGGTAAGCTTGAGGATGTACACACATGTATCCTAATTTTGAGGTGATGTTTAAATGTTTGGTATTTACGTAACTGTATATTGCAAGTCAGGGATGAACATCATTTGAGGGTTTGGAAACCACTACTAAGTCTTTTGTCCTTCCTGAATATCACAGAAGGCTACTTGGTGATAGTGTGATATAATTGAAAGGGATATGGCTAAAATTTTGGGCTCATCTTTTGGCACCCAAAGATAAATTTCTCCATATACCTCCTTTACAGACTCTCCCAAACCTGGAATGTAGACTTAAATCACTCTGTCAAGATTCAGCATTTTGCCTCTAAATTTTGGGATGCTAGAGAACTGTACATGACCCACAGGCCATGGGCTGTTCACTTCTGTAACCTAATATTTCTGAAATTATTCTGGCAAAAATTATTTGGATATCAGGCAAACTCACAATTTTGTTAACCATGGTTTGTTGTCTAAGCTACAAATGGTTGGATTCACACATCATGCTAAACCATCAGTCACAGTTTATAAATCACAACAATTGGGTTCACACAACTTGAAACGACAGCACTGGGATATATCTGACAACTTCTTGCCAGAACAGAATCTTGTGTATTCTAGAGAAAGCCTGTTGAGGATCTCTCCTCCTTATAAGGTACATGGAATGTGGACCAGATAATAGGCCTTCTCAGCACTGATCCCCATTCTTTGGAATACCCTTCCTCCAGAGATATACATGGTTCCCACCCTGCTTATTTTCACAAACAAGTTAAATCTATTCCGTTCCAACGTATTTCTGCTCTTAATTGCCTTTGGCTCTTTGATTGTAGGGTTGCCATTCTTTTTATGTTTTTTATTCATATTATATTTTGCCTATTATTCCGTACCCAGCATCCATCAAAACTGAGGCTGAATGTAAATATTAGCCATTGCTCTGTTAAATACTATATGATTTGATATGTACTGGACAGTGGCTTCTTCTTTTGGAAAAGTTATTTTACTGGGCAGTGTTATTGTTACTGTTTATTAATTTTCTGTTGTTATCCAAACGCACTGTTGATCTTGCTGTTCATCACCGAAGACAAATTCCTTGTATATATTTTATACTTGGTCATTAAAGTATTTGTATTGTACTGTATTGTAGTAAATATAAATCCATCAAAACTGAGGCCAAATGTAAATATTAATAAATATAAATATATACCTACCTACATTTGCTATTCCTATTACCAAGGAAATGCAGTAGACATTAGGGCCTTGCAGAACAGTCAAATGGAGTGTTTTGAAAAATAGCCCAAGGAAGCATCTTTCCTCTAAGCATTAAAGCAACCAATCCTTTAGAAGGCTCATATGGCTACTTTATAGGCTTCTTGCTAGTGATCCTAGCAGAAATGTTATATGTTCATGTATAAACACAAGTAGACAACCAGGGACAGCTTTTGAAGTAGCCATTTGAAACTTCCAAAAGAAGTGGCTGCTTTAAAACTTCAAAAGGGGAAATTTGCTTGCACTAAGATGCTGTATGAAGTACCCCATGTCAGTCTTTGCATAGCTCTAATTGATATGACTTGGCAAAGGCCTTAAATAACTTGATTCAGAAGCTTGCTCCTCGCTAGCTGGGGTGCTTTAGAGTTGGAGGCCTCATTGGTACTGAGGCCCAGTAATGGGATGTTCATGAGAAGTTGTATCATGCAGTATGGCTCAAAATGTTCTTCATATATAAAAACATTTCACCAGTAATCTCTGAAACACTTTGGAAGGAAATCAGCATAGGCAATTAATTCTGTACAGAGTTTAGGAGCTTTTCCTTATAAACTTTTAGGATAACATATTCTTACCTGCAGCAATAGGCTTTGAAGGACTGAAGAGAACTGTTAGTGATTTGCTTTTTTAGGAATGGATTGTTTCCTCTTTAGGTGCTGCTTGAGGAAGATTAGGTAATTAGTAGCATGGGACCAAAGGTAATTTGGTGTTTCAATGTAATTCTCAACTTACCTTTAGTTTACAAAAGAAACAAAACCCTGAAAAATCTGCAGTTTGTTTTTTCATTTAAAATTCATTGATGGGTTCATTTGCTCAGTGAAGATCAGCTGAGCCTACCATTTTTCTGTCATCTGTGATGCTATCCAAATTTGAGGAATGAAGAAATAAATCTGAAAAAGGTTAATTAGTCTTTGTATTTTCACACACAAAAGTATCTGAAATATTTTTTGAAAATATACACAATGGACAGGGCTCGTGGCTTTTTCTTCCTTTTCACATCTATAAGCACTGAGGGCAACACGAATTTCTTCTCAAAGTTCTTCTATGGTGCTTCTGAGAAATTGTGGACAGGACTGGCCTAACCTAGAGGGGGATTTATGCTACCAATACTATCACCATTATTTTTCTAATATCTGAAACTTGCTAGATTGCTCAGATGATATTACAGTGAACCAAACTGGGGGAGGGGGGGACACAGGAAAGTTGAACCAGGTTTTTCCTGCTGAATGAGAGAGAGACGTCACTGGACACTGCAGAATGCAACATGGATAAAATGAAGGAGCTCTGTGCTGGTGCCTTTCTAAACAAGAAAACAGCTGTGTTAACCTTAAAGCTTCTCATGGTTGAAATAAAATTTATTTACCAAATTTAAGCTAGCCATACATTAATGGAAGCATTTTTCTTTTGATATTGTTCATAGGGGAAAACATCATTAACATCAGGAGCAATTCTGTATTGGCCAGTATTGTATTCAACTCCTGCTGGGTCTATGGATGATTTCAGATTAGTCGCTGTCTGAATCCATGCAGTAATTCCTAAATTTTTAGGTGATACTGATTCCAGAACAGAACTTTCAATGTTTCTTTTTTAGCTTTGAAAATGTTTTCAGTTTCATTTGAAATTGAGGAAGATGAGGAAATAAATGCCCTACATCAGCACTGGGGGAGAAAAATGATGAAATTAAATGAATGTTTTTTTTTAAAAAATAAAGCAATTTTCATTTTTGTTCTGGGCCCATCTGTTATTTTTGAAAGGGACAATCCCCAACATGCATTCCATGAGCTCCTTGGCCCAGAAGAACATTCGGATGGGCCAGTGTGTAATTTCTAACCACCATCATTGTGATAATGATGGAGATGGGGATTTGCTTTGGTGCTATAGATATGGACAAAGGAGAAGAGATAGTTCCAGAGACATCTAAGGAGAAAGAAAAGGAAAGAAAATCAAAGTTAGTATCTTCTCTTATTCCCCAGTGAAGGAGACACAAGGATTTCACTGCCAACTAAGTTGTTATAGCACAGACTTCTCTATGGTCTTCCAGCTTTCAGCTAAACACTCAAAAATAGGATAATAACTCCCTGTTGTTCAAAAATCTTAGTTCCAATAGTGGCAAATACTCCAAAGGCAGTACTGTCACTACTAATGGACATCAGGGCCAAGTCCAGAAAAGGCCCCAGATGATCATTCATAGAGCTCAAGATTCTTAGAGGTCAAGAGCTCATAGGCCCAGTACCCATTCCTGTAGTGGTTGTGCTTGCTATAGTATCCTATTCTCTTATTAAATTAAACAGACAAGCATACAGGCCTTATATTTATTCATTTATTCTTTTTATGTTCAAGAATAATGTTGATTCCTCAGAAATCCTAAAAGCCATCCGGGGGAGTTGGAAACCATTAATTGAAGGGTTTAAAACTATACCTGACAACAGTGATGATCGGAAGCCTGAATAGTAGCTATTCTACTGAAGTCTCAATTGCAAAAATATAACAGAACTAAACGAGGCCAGACATTCCAAGAAAGGGAATAAATACAGAGAAAGGCAGAAAAGCTGGCAGAAAGAGCCAGGCAAAATACTCCTCTCTGAAACTTCTGGTTACTTCATAAAAGGAAGAGCCCTTTTCACTGTATCTCCTGTTTGTAAGACCTGGTAAACTACAAGTTGCTCAGCTGAAACCATTGCCCAGTAAGTTACATGGTTCTGGTTCAGTAAATCAACTTTTGAAATGTTTAGTCTTGATTGTATCACACAGAGTTAAATATAACTTCAGAAAGAAATTAATTTCTTTATAATGTAGCTCTTACTCAGATTACACATGACCACACTGCTTATTTAGCTCCAACTTTTATCTCTCCAAGGAATAATAGACCCCCTAAATGTTCGGATACAGGAAAATCTCCTGGTTCAGATGGTTGTCCCACTGAGGGATATAGGACATCTATCGAGTTCTTTGCCCCAATAGTATGGGACGTCTAGAATGATGCCTTTCGAATAAGTCTCTTTCAGTGAGACTTACATAAGTGTGTTTTGAAGGCTGGTAAAGATCTTGCTGACTGTGTAAATTCTTGTCCAGTAGTTTAAACATTGATGCAAAACACTGGCACAGAAACATTGACACAATCCTGTACAATCTGGCTTTATAAAAGGTCACCAAGTATCTGGTAATATTTGATTCCTAACTGACATTAAAGGAAAAAAAATCCACTGCTGATTTCATTGGATGTCGAAATGACTTTTGATACGATGCAACGGAATTTTTTGAAACAAATCTTGTTTAAATATGTATTTATTTTTTATTAGCCTGTGGTGCTGTACTCCTTTTGTTAGGGTTATTTACAAATGGGATTATCTATTTGTCTATCAAGATGTCTCGTGTGAAATTGTCAAGGATGTGCTTTATCTCTTATTGTTTATTTGAGATTGGAACCACTAGCTTGCTTTATTAGACAAATAAGGGACATTTCAAGCATTAGCATGGCTGGAGTTGAATGCAAACAATTACTATACATAAAGGATATCTCTTATCGATAATTTTGTATTTTCTATACCAAAATGTATTGGTTTTCTGCAACAATTTGGTAATTTATCACATTACTTGATTAACTGGAGTTAATATTATATTCTTCCTATAGTTCTGATATTTCAATGAAAATTGTAAGAAATGTGGTTTCAGTTGTTCTTTGAAATCACTTTTAAATATCTGGGAATAGTCATTTTAAGAAATCTTTCCTCATATGTAGATGTAAATATATATTTTTTAAAAAACTCAGATTAAAATGTTTGTTCAATAGTTGGTTAAAAATCCCACTGAGTTTACAAGGAAAATAAATGTAAAAATTATTATTATTTCAGACTGATTTACTTAGAGTATTACTGTACTAGTATATTTAGCTTATTTTTAGCACATTGATAAAATATTAAAATTGTTTTTATGGGAATGACAAATCCATAGATTTTTTAAAATCTAAAATGCATGGGAGAGGTTAACCTACCTGACTTAACCTGACAGATGTGGAAGATGATCAGACAGAAATATAATTGCAACTCCTATTTTCATGACAAGCGTATTCTCTGGGTTAACCCCACCTTGATAACTGCAGATGCCTCTCTCTCTTGCACTCTGTCTCTTTGGAAATCATGGGCAAGTCAGAGTATTACTACTTAAGTTTAGCTTATTGCCAACCAAGTTTTTAAAGCATTTTTGCAGGAAGAATGTGGATTATTTAAAATTGCAAAATGCAATATATTCAATAAAAGGTTTCTTGATTTAACAGTTGGGTCCAGATGCATTACAGTAGTTTTGCTCAGTTGTTCAGTCACTTCTGATTCTTTGTGGCCCAGTAGATGTCATTGTGCCAGGACTGTCTGTCAGTAACTTTTTTTTTTTTTTTTTTTGCATTCTTGTAAACTCACACTTATGTCATTAGTGACTGCATTAAATTGCATCAGATTCAGTCAGGATCTTTTTCAGTGACTCTTCCCTTCACATTGCATGCCATAAATATTAAGGCTTTATCTTCATCATTAGTTCTTCCAAGCCCTTCTCCCTTTACTTCATCCACTTCATTTTATGTCATCCAGATGCATTAGCAGTGTCTCAACTCCCAAATTACTATCAGTATTTAAATGAATGTTGGAGGATTCTAAGTCTACAAGAGCATTTTATAAATAATTAAATAGTATTGTTAAAGCAAGATTTATTTGCAAGAATTATGGAATAATTGCCTAATAATTGAATCAATGTCTAAATGTATTAAAGAATGTGATGCATATTTCTTATGATCTTAAGATTGAATACTTCAACAGAAGATTCTTTTTCACATTTACTTGACACCTCAGGGAGAGTTTAAAATGATTAGTTCTCAACATAATTACAATGGAAATATAGAATGGGGGAGGGGATACTTATTCATATAATATAAGTTTGTCCTACTTTTGCCCCATTTGGGTTTAATACCCATACATTTGTTGCTATAATGTTACAAAGTCTGATCATACTTTTGGATGATATACAAAGCATTGGAACTTTTTTTTTAAGTTGGATCTTTCACTATATGAAGACTTTACCAAGCATAGGGTACCACAAAAAAGATTATTCTGCAATGCTGGAAAGACAGTCTGACTCCATTTTTAAATCTTGGATCACCAACATGTGTTTACTTTCTATTTATGAACCAGCTCTTTACTCTTGTAATGGGAAGACTGATCAATATTATTCCATTAATTATGTGTTTAAAAATTAGGCTGAATTATTTCATGTAAGGAACATAATATTGATACTTGTTGTTTCCCTCCCCCTGCCAATCTGTCTTTATGAGGTTTTTTTCTCTCTCTTTTTATATATGAAAGTAATACAAAAATAAAAAAAATGCATTTCCTATTTGTACTAAATTTACTTTGGAATAGTAAGTTGGCACCAGCATAGTTTAGTATCATCTTGTTCACTTAACAATGTACCCTTAGGAATTTTGGTAACATATGATTTGACTCACGTCATTTTTCCTTCCTTGAGAACATTGTTTCAACTGGCTTACAAGTTAAACAATAGTCCAGGAATTACTCACATAGTTCATGATCCCAGGATAGCAAACAGTTATGTCCTGTCCAATTACAGTATATAATCACCTAAACAGAAGCTGTAAATATATTGCTTAATTAAGAAAGGTGGCAGAATTCTGGAAGATTGGCTCACTATTCTTATGACAAATTATTAACAAAGAAAATGACAGTGGTGGTTCAAATGGAGTACAATATAATGAGACTCATAAAATATAAATAGAAAATAATGCAGTCAGTAAAGGCAAATGAAATACATGCAAATATAAAAATGTGGGAGAACTGTAAGCAGATTGTAATGATTCATAAATGATATTTCCATTTAATCAGACTGGGCAAAAAAAAAATCTATAGCTATTCTCCAGTTCCAGTTAATCCAAGCAACTTTGCTGTCATTGATCATATCTTGGATGACATTTCCCCAGTATGACTGCTTTTCTTCTTGTTATTGTCAAAAGTAAATTTGAATCTCACCTTTCCACTGTGGAATGCCATGCAGACATATGGGTCCGCTCTCAGTGGAAACACATTAGGTGACTTTGGGCCCAACTTATTCTCTCAACACAACTTATCCCATAGGCTTTTTGTTGTCAGGATAAAATGAAAGGAGATCCATATATATGCCCATTTGAACTCCTGGATAAAAAGCAGGACATAAACATAATATGTAAATAAATAAAATTTCAACATTGATGTTTTATATTTATTACAATGGAACTTTTTGATTGATTGTATATATTTCATTGTGTTTGTGTGTGTGTGTGATTTTTTTAACCTTTTGTAAGTCACTCTGGCAAGCATTCAGATTTGAAGGGTGCCTTGCAAATATTTAAAAGGAATATTTTAAAAAATCCTCTATACTTCCAGTTGAAGCCTTAATGTTTAGAACCAGTACCTTGAACTGAGCCTAGAAGACAACTGACAAACTGAACCCTTTACCAATCTGCCTGCCACATTTTGTACCATCTGAAATGTCTGGGATGCCCCACACAAAGTGAATTGCAATAATCCATGTAACTTAGGCAAGATAAATGCTGATGAGATCCAACTGGCTGAGGAATAGTCACAGTTGGTGAATGTAACTGCACAAATGGGTTCTTATCACAGCTTTCAACTGAAAGTCTAGGACAATCAAGGAGCATTTCTAATCCATGAGCCTGATTTTTCAATGAGAGTGCCCACTACCACCACCTTATGTAAGCGACTGAATCTCAGACTCTGACATATCACTTCCCTCTTGCCTATTTTAATTTCAGCGTGTTCATTCTCTGCTAGCTCTGGTGATTTTCAAGGGTGTCAACGACTGCCTTGGAGCAGTAGAGCTGAGAATCATTGGCTCAGCACTTCATCCCTGTATAAGAACATGTTGCCTCTACATAGCTGACAGCAAGATAAACAGAATTAAACTTGGGGTTTCTCTCAAGAAGATCCCTAAAGTGCTTATTTTTTATATGGAAATTATGTTTGGTAAACAGAGGGTTTTTTTACTTCCAACTGTCATGTCCACTCCCCTCCCAAGAGCTAGCTTGACCTGGTCATCATTATCCTTGCTTAGATCATATGGATTAATGCATCATGAAAGAGTTTTTGATAGTCAGCTTTGGGTGCTTCATATATATTACTTGCAGCACTCCCCACTGTTGAGGAACTTTCCCCACTTTTGGGGGAAGCATTTTAGTCCTATGTACTGCCCCACCATCCAAACAGTGAGATAGTCATATTGTATTTAATGGAAAGGAATACATGAAATAAAAGCTGCAAACAGTCATTCACTCATTTGAAGTTCTTCCCTAGCTTCTTCTACATCCATTTTGCAGAGATGCAATACTCCATTACTTGCATTACATCTACATCAGCATTTTTTGTGTGTGTTCCTTCAAGTCCTTTTTTTTTTTTTGGACTCCTAGTGACTACCTGAACTAATCCCTGCAGTTTTATGGGCAAGATTTTCCAAAAAGTGGTTTGCCATTGCCTCCTTCCTAGGGCTCAGAGAGAGTGACTGGCCCAAGGTCATCCAGCAGGACTAGAACTCACAGTCTCCTGGTTCCTAGCCTGGTGCCTTAACCACTTCACTAACCTGGCTGTCTAGCATTATTTTGGGACTAAGCAATACAAATCATACCTGGAAAAGTTCTCAGAACGTTTTTAAAATATTTTCAATGCCCACTGTCTCTGATGAGAAAATTCACATTAAGATGGTGTTTCTACCAAAAGATGAGCACATGGGAAGTGCAAGGGTAGCCTTTTGAAGCAAATAGATTTAATTGCATGCTATCTACTGGGTAATTGCCCTGTAAACAGAAGCAGACATTGAATAACAAGGGATGCATAATTATATACAATTAGCTACATTCAGTGTTCCCTGCTCTACTTATTTCTGATGAACATCCTTCTACAAATTGCAGGTTTAGCAACTGGACAGGGCAAATAAAGTGAAGGGACTGATGCTGCTCAATAATGAACAAGAAGAGCATATGAGGCCAATGCTGTTGTCTTCGTGGTGTCTAATTGTAGCAGTGTGCAAGGTTAAGGAAGGTGAAATGGCATGAAATAACATAACATGACTGTTACAATTTAAGGAGTTGTCAAAAGAACAATTTGATCCAACTGCTTGTGTGGGATCCAACCAATAGGCAGTATCAGCTAGCCCAAAATTAAAAAGGCAAAGAATACCTTCAGCTGGAGAGCATGAGCATTCAGACAGAACTTGATTGAGAGGAAACTAAGCACAGATGTGGTCAAAGGTGTGCGTTGCAAGAGTGCCAGGTCAGAACAGAGGAAGCTGTGTGATCCTCATCCCATCCATCATGGCCATAAAACGGATGCAATCCAAACCAAATGGCTGGAAGCTAGAGACAGGGTCTGTAATATAAATACCCAAGATAAGATGATGCAGCATGCCTGGATAACAAGACTGAAGGAGCAGTGTGTAATTATGCATGCATGTGGACTGCAAGGAACTTAATATAGCAGCATTCCTAAAATTGATTTGACAGCCTTGTGCACTTTGAACAGCATACAGGAAAATGAGAAACAATTCTGTATTACATTGTTGGGTTGTCATAAGTAACTCCATTCTCCCCCACCAGTAAAACATGGGACAACTTTGCATGTATTGAGCATTATGTGCCACTATGCCACAGACTCCCTCTTTCCCTATATATTGGTATAAAATAATGGCCTGAATGTATTTGTATTGGCAATATTTTTTCCCAGTGGATATGAAGTCAGACGGGAAAAATCATTTTTCTAAAACAACACCCGAGTTGAAAAGGATTATAAATTCTTGCCTTCATTGCTGCCTTTTGTTTTTGATGGGCAGCTACTATTCAGTCCCACCTATGCTAAAAATGTAGTACATAAAGTATACACTAAAATTAGAAAACAATTAAAATTAGAAAACAAGTATATGTTGTGCAGAGTGCAGCAAAGCTCTCAAAAACTCTGCTCTCAGGAAAATTACACAGCAGCATGACAGCTTGCAAAATACAATGTCCATATTTTGCTTTCCAAAGAAAATCCAGTCAGAAAATATAAACTAACTGGTTTTTATTGATAAAAATGCAAAACTTCATAAAATACAAGTTGCATACAAAATATAGGAAATAACAAAGGCTTCTTCTCATCTTAGCATCCAAGACTTATCCATAACTAAGTCTCTAGCTACAAAAATACTCTCAGAGAAGAGGCACACAACTTAGTTATTAGTTACAACTACATAAACCATAAAAACCTACATGATAGATAAAACTATAAACGACTGACAGGCTGGGCATCTAGCCCTCCCATTATATTGTCAGCATGTACCCCTCCCCCCCCCCACTGTATAACTAGCATACACATTACAATAGGTGGCAGTAAAAAGCATAACACAGTCACAAGATGCTTTGTTTACATTAACTTTAGAAGGAACAATTGTTGTACAGGGAACAGGATGACTTTCTTCCCATGAGAAAATCCTGACAGTATAGACATGTTTTTGGTTTTAGCTGTTTACTAAGGGACATCAACTACTTTACCAGGGAAAACCTCAACTCTACCTTGGAAATGAACCAGCAAGTTCCTTTTATAGACAGCGGTTATGTCTGTCTAGATTTCTTTTTTGTCTATCTGGCTGTCTTTTGTTTCTCAGATATCAACTCCCTTTACCTGTTGCTAAATACTTTGAAAGCCTTTTCCCCCTCTCATAAAATAAATGGGCAGAATAACGTCTGCACATTTTATCTAACATATAAGGTTCTTGCAAGAACTTAGGATTTTTACTGGAAAAGTTGTTCAAATTTCAGAGATGTCCCCCTCCCCCCCCATTCCCCATCCTAGCAGAAGCCTTGACTAGAAAGAAAGAGCATATTCTAGGGGCTACAAAGTAGACCCAGGTATAAATAACATCTCCAAATTTTTCCACCTAAGCTGGAAACATAAAAATTGGGTGATGGTTTTTCCCAAATTTCTCCAGGGGAAGGGGTTCTTCTCCAACAATTTCTCAAGGGCAAGATTCCTCTTTAATAGGGCTAGTTTTGCTATTATTGGAAACGCTAAGTGGGAGAGTTCTCTCATGATAGCTCCCTTTGGCATTAACTAAGGCTGCAGACCACTGGGGAAATGGTTGTACAAGAAAAAGCAGGACCTTTGCACCTCTAAGTCACCCTGTAATTGAGGAAATACAAAATAAAATACAAAAATAAAATAAAATAAAATACAAAATAAAAACAATGAAATTCTCTTCTCCTTGAAAGAACTTCTACATACAAATTGCCTTTCATCAAACTGAAAGGAAACTGGTAGGAGAAATGCTGGAGAAGTTGTCTCCTGACACTACTACCAAGAGAAGCATAATATGATTATTCTTATTTCAAGAAGTGATGGTAAATTAACAACAACCAAAAAAAATAAATAAATGGAGGCTTCATAGAATGTGACATGAAAAAAAACATTTCATGGGGACAAACCAAGAATGTGCTTGAGAAAACCCTGAATAAGAACTCTAGCAAAGTGATCCTGGATTTATTTGAGATCTGTCTGCTGCAAATGTGACATACTTTGCAGAGCTCACTCAATTGTTTATTTGTTATCAAGGTCTTCCCCAAACCGTTTTATCCTAAGGACTTCTGTGCCTTAGCTTTCCAGCTGTTTAGAAGCCTCTTAGTAGACATGCATCTGTGATGCGTCTGGTTGTTGCCTCTTTCATGCTCTTTAAGTTTCCATTTTTAATTCAAATCCTGTTATCAGCACCATAATAGCCTAGCAGATTAATAATTCACAAGCCACTTACTTGACAAGGTAAATGAGAGTCCCAGGTTAACTCTCTAGTCTCTATATGCTTATTCTGTATTATTTTACTTCTGAGTCCAAAAATATCTAGATAATGAGGTGTTTCCTATTAAAAATGCCACATAAGTGGCACCCAGTATAATGGCAAAAAGATGCATGAGGCAAGCGTGACCTGAGCAATCCATGATTTATATAAAATAGAAGTTTATTTTAACAATAAGACTGAGTTGAAAATCATATAGGCAGCAATACTCAGACTGAATGTTTTCCATTAACAGGCTGAGCGCTTCTGTGGAAATGTTCCCATTAGTGCCTCACACTAAGAACTCTAGCTGTGTAACACCCTGCTAATGGTTAGCTAGGTCATTAAGTGTTACCTGAAAAGGAGGAGGAGGAGGAGGAGAAAGAAATATGAAGATACCTTATACTGACTAGGTTAAAGCATTAGTCCATTTAAGCTAGAATTACTCTGACTGGCAGCAGTTTCTCAGGGCAGGTCTGCCTTCACCACCCAGCATCCTTGGACAGCTGCCAAAGTTCCAGCACTCTAGAAAGGGGGACTACTTTAAGTCACATGTTTTTGTTTTTCTAGCCTTCCAGGGCAGGCAAGCACCACTTTCATTTCCCACAGAGGGACTTTCAAATGGAAGTGGCCTTTCGCCAGGCAGATGAGGAATATATCTGCTTAGTGACCTTAGAAGATCCATTAGTTTTTTGGCATTAGAGTCCATGTCCCAGAGGACACCATGCTGAGAATGCTGTTCTGGGACCGCATGCGGATGTCTCTCCAAACCCTGCTGCCTCAGATTCTTACACTGGAAAGGGTGGAGACTGAATTGAAGGCTCTCTACATGCAAAGTGTGTATTCTACCACCAAGCAAGGAACCTTCCTCACTTTAAGCTCTCTATACCTTGGGAAGTATGGTCTAGGGGTTAAATTTTTAAGTGCAACCAAGATTCTAGTTCACCTTCAGCCATGAAAGCTCATTGGGTCACATTCAACCAGTCACTCTACCTCATGGGGCTATTACTGCTTGAAAAATTGGAGGAGAAAATGCTGTCTGTGCTTCTAATGCAATGTAAATTTAACAAAGAAATGAAGTAACAAAGGGCTGCTTCTCTCATCAAAGGACTTCCACTGCTAAGAGAGAAAAAAGAATTGCTCTTTGCTGTTGGCCAGTAAAGAGACCCACACACCCCATTTCAGTATAGCAATATCTTGTCCAATTTCAGCCTTTTCTACAAAATTTCAACAGGATCAAACAGCAGATGAATTTCCACCCTATGTATATGATACAGACAGTGTTTGTCTAAAATCCAGTACCTGATAGGAATCTATGAAAAGCTGATCCTTCCTTCCAATGAATTAAATAATTAATCCACTTATGCAAAACTGTGACAGCCACAGCTTTCCAAAATCTCAGGCTATTTGGCATTCTTTAACTGAAAATGGTGGGGACTGACCAAGGGGCTACAAATATGACAAATATGTGCTTTACATGTTTTAAAAGAAGACAGGATAGGTAGGTAGGTAGGTAGGTAGGTAGGTAGGTAGGTAGGTAGGTAGGTAGATAGATAGATAGATAGATAAATAGATAGATAGATAGATAGATAGATAGATAGATAGATAGCAGTATATATATTATTATTGGTTAGTTCATTAGTAGTCAGACAGAACACGTAGGTTTTAAAAATGTGAGCACAAAAGGCTAACAATTTGATAGTCATTAACTATTTGCTGGTAACTAGAAACAAATATATTTGTGATTCTGATGCCTACCATATCTCAACAGAGTCCATACAGAATGCATAATCATTTTACTGCAAGTATTTGAAGATCAATACTCTCAACTGATTGTAACAAAGGGAGCTGTCCTATCATCAGTGCTGAAATAAATTTCAGTGGCTAATCTGGCTGAATTTGAATCTGGATAGTGAGGGTGAGGTTGCTATCTTGTCCTTTCCTTTAGATAGTCAAATGTTTTAGCCAGGTCTGCTTAGAGATGTTGGGAAATTATTTCAGTCCTCACTTTAATAGGACAGTTCTACATTGATAATTCCCAAACTCTTATGTGAACCAAAGTGTAATTGTCCTCCAATATCCACATTTTCTTGAATGTTGTGATATAATCTCCCAACCCTCCCGTCTAATATATAGGGAAAGGCAGCCACCCATGTATGTATTATAGTAGAAATATACATGAACATGCAAACTGATGTTGAATATTTTTAAAACAAATGATGTGGAAATGGAATTAACGAAATGTTAGAAGCATAAGAGACCCTGATTGAACCAATAGCTTTATCTCTTCATAGACTGTCCCCTAACAGATGGTATTTATTTCTTTGCTGATTTTTGGCAGTAGATATTTTAGTAGCAACTAATACATTCCTATTCATATCTCTCTTATATACACATTTTGGATGTAATTTAACAAAATAGCATTTAGATGAAATGGAAATCTGTTTGCAATTAGCTTATCAATGCTTTTAAAGATGTTCTTCTCGTACGGTCTTGCAACTTGGATTATCACCAGATGTGCACTTTCGCTTTTCTGTATAGTCTTGAGTAGAATCTTCAGCATCCTTCAGTGGTGCTCTGTGTTCTCATAATCTAGCCTATGTGCAACAATTTCATCGGAACACATTTTTCTCTTCAAATTCTCAATTTCTGATGTTTCTGTCTCTGTCTCTCTCTGGGAAACTTACAAACATATATCTATTGCAGTTATACCATCAGCAGCATTAAAAAAAAAACACACCTTGAAAAGTCCTGGGTAAAAATAAATGTGAGACCTCCCCCTCCTAAACTTTAATAAGAACCTTTTCTGCTGCTTTGATTAATAAGTAATGAAACTGGCTTAGATAAATGTTATTAAATGTATTAAATGATATGCTGTCATGTTAGCTATTCTACAGCTCAAGTAGGCATCAAGCCTGCATGGATATGTCTGAGTTTATTTTATTTTTTCACACTAATAACCATGCAAACTGCTCACAGTGGAGCTCAGATGATACTACAGTGCTGGCCACATCTGCCCCTTAACCTCAAAGTCACTGGCCATTTTTCCATGGATGCAATCAGAGAAGATATCCATTGCTTCCTATCCTCTCTGCTTACCATGGCATAGGCTATACCATATCTGATTTGACTTGTTCTTATCTTTATTTGTTTATGCTTTATTGATTTTATTCTAATTTCTTTGTTTGATTGATGTGAGCCACCCAGAGTCATGAGAGCATACAAGTTTAATGTTCTTCCTCTTCCTCTTCCTCTTCCCCTTCCTCTTCTTCTTCTTCTTCCTGCATCACAGTAATTCGAGCCAATTGCCTTAATTGCTCACAACACTCTATATACTAGGCCATGACCCACAGCACAGATGCTTTGCAGCCACTGTATCAAAAACCTGGGAACTTTGTTTTTAATGCATCTCTATTTCAATGAATTAAAAAGCAATTGTCTTATTTGTGCCTCCTCCAAATGGTGAAACTGATTGGCCAGTATCTACCTTCCATTCAATAAATGTGAAATATGTTTCTTTAACCACATGTCATGTGGATTAGCCTGCCCATCCCCTATGTGTAATTTTCAGGTGACCTTGCAAATATTTTATCAGTAAGCATTTAGATAGATTAGCAAAAATGTTATCTTGCTTTTCTAAGTACCCATATTAGGAGCAATTTAAGGTTTTGTTATTATGTAGGAAATAGCTTGATTGGATCAGAAGTAATTTTTATCAAAGGATTTTAGACAATATCATATATAAGAAGAACAAACAGAGATGTAATACATTTAGGTTTATTGCTGCAATTCTTTCCCTCTAAGACAAATTTAATGTGGCCGATCTATCAATATTTCTCCTTGCCTTATTTATTAAGGGATCAGTGCTGTAGTGGTGCACCAAGGGGTGGGGGGGGGGAAGGGGCTGTCTGCCCCAGGGGTAGGAAATAAGGCAGGAAGTGGCTAGCAGCAGGGGTGGCCTTGGACTGCTGCTGCCCACACACCAATCAGTTGTTTGATGGTTGGTGGCAGTGCAGCACGAACAAAGTGTACCTTCAAGTCACTTTTTACTTTTGATGGCTGCCCTCTGTAATTTTCTTGGCAGCATTTTTCAGAAGTGGCTTGTCAATTCCTTCTTCCGAGGGCTGAGAGAAGTGACTGGTCCAAGATCACCCAACTGGCTTCATGTCAAAGGCAGGACTAGAACTCACGGTCTTCCAGTTTCTAGTCTGATACCTTAACCACTACACCAAACTGGCTCTCAGCAATGAAGGAGGGGAGTGTTAAACAATGTTCTGCTCCAGGTGTCAAATATGCTAAGTACACCACTGCAGTGCTATATTTTATCAGATATATTTGATAAACATTTTAAAGCATCTGATAAACATTTATAAACATTTAAAGTCATTCTCTCTCTAAATATCTTTGGTCTGTTTTCTTCTATTTTTCTAGGTTCTTATATACAGTGTATCTCCAAATGTTCACATAAATTTTCTTTTTAGCCTACATTTATTTTCATATATACAGCAGAGCCAGTTTCCACTTATTAATACCATTTATTAAAAAAAAAATCAGCTGCCTTTAAAAAAAAAATCTCATGCTCCAAACCATCCACTTCTGAGATTATTTTGGTTATAATGAAAAGTGGATGGTCAATTTTACAGATAAATAGACAAATAAAACAACAAAGTTATAAAATCTATATAAGAGTGGAGACTGCACAGTCCTTCTAAAGTAAAAAAGCAAAGTCAACTCTAAGCCAGCCTTGACTCCTGGAGACTTCATAGTCTTGTCCATATAGTCTTCTTGGCAACAATATGAAAGTTGTTTACTACTATTTTTCCACTTCTCAGTATGGACTACAGTCCTAGTATTTCCTGGTAGTCTCCCATCTAAATACTAACATGGTTCAACCCTGGTTTTCAAGATCAGCCAAGCTTAACCAAGTAATAGTGACATATTCTGGGAACCACCATTGTGTGGATCCTCAGTTATGCCAATAGTGTCATTTTATAGATGAAACAACATTTAATTCTCAGTTTGGAGTGGATTTTGGGCACATGTATGAACCTGAAAGGAAAAGAACTATAAAGGGCAGACCTGTTGCATGAGAAGAACTCTGCTCATGGTACATAGAATATAGCTAGGTAGCTAGCTGCATTCTGAACCCAGTATTACACAGAGTAGACTCTCTTTTAATAACAGTAATGAAGAGGTAAATAATGGCAAATAAGACAGACCTTCAAATACCACGATCTTCAGATGTGTAAGACTTAACTGGCAATATGTACTTTACCCAGCAATTTAATTTTAATTCAGCAATCAATTGGGAACTAGTGGGAATAGAACAAAACTGATGTAACATGCTCTGAACAGAAGTCTCTGCCATTCTCTCAGAAAAGCTATTAAAGAGAAGCAAGCTATCTTTGAGAGCATTCAAAATGAGGTGTCCAAATCTTTAAGAATATTGCCCTTGACTTGAACTCCTGTGAAGAAATCCTGCCTTAATAGGAATTGTCAGGTGCTCATTAAGATTAAATATCAGTAGAGAAAGGGGCAGCTTTGTGAAATTCTGTAACAGGGGCAGGCAACTGTTTTGTGGCAAGTTTGTATATTTAAAAAAATCATTCTCTAAGATCCATAGATGGCCCAGTAATGAGATGGTCACATCTTTGGCAGGGGCAGAATTAATATTTGGAGCTTTCTTTTTGCGTTAGGTCAGAGGTACCCCCTTATTATTTCACTATTTTGCTATTGTCTACAAAATAATAATAAAAATAACAACAATGACATCTGCCTAGTCCAGGTCCTTGGGAAGAACTCAATAGATAGACAAAAATGCTAAATCCAGTCTAAACATCTGGCTGTCTGTGCAACCAACCATAATAATGAAAGCACTTCTGCCAAATATATGAAATGAGTTCGAAAAATTTTGAAATCAAAGCTAAATGGTGGAAGCATCATCAAAGCAATCAATACCTGGGCAGTCCCCATCATATGATACACAGCAGGAATAGTTGACTGGACCCAGATGGAGCTTGATAACTTGGATTGGAAAACAAGAAAACTAATGACAATATTCCATGCTTTACACCCGAAAGTGATATTGATCAGCTGCATTTGCCAAGAGCCAAAGGGGGCAGAGGACTCCTACAGGAGAAACAAACTGTGGAGGAAGAAAAACATGGCTTGAACGACTATATTAAGAAAAGTGAAGAATCCTTATTGAAGGAAGTCAATCAAGGAAAGCTTTTGAAAACAACAAAGGTGAAGGCTGAGTATTGGAAAGAAACAATAAAAATCCTATGTGTTAATTGGAAGAACAAGCCAATGCATGGTCAATACTTGAAGGATATAGAAGAAAAAGCCAATAAAAACCCCACATGGATCTGGTTAAGATCAGGAGTGTTAAAGAAAGAAACTGAAGACTTTATTTTAGCAGCTCAAGAACAAGCTTTGTTGACTAATTGCATGAAAGCGAAAATTCATAATGTAACAAACAACAGTAAATGTCACCTTTTACAATTAACCATTTGATCAGTAGCTGCAGCAAAATTTCACAAACTGACTATAAGCAGCATCATGACCAAGTTGCCAAAATTACTCATTGGAAACTTTGCCAGAGATTTGGATTTGAATGTAGCAAGAACAACTGTGACCATCAAGTTGAGAAGGTTTTGAAAAATGAGCAGGTTAAGATCTTATGGGACTTTAAAATCCAGACAGACAGGCATCTTGTTTATAACATGCCTGATATAACAGTCATTGAAAAGAAGAAAGTCAGGTTCACTGATGTTGGTATACTGGGTGATGATAGGCTTGAGGAAAAGCAATCCGAAAAAATTATGAGACTTGCAGATCAAAGTTGAATGCTTGTGGGAAAAGAAATCTGCTGTTATACCAGTCATGATTGGAGACCTTGGAGCAATATCTAAAGGACTTCCTCAATATTTGGAAATTTGAATTTATCGGGCCTGAACACCCTAATTTTACAAAAAAATACCCTGCTTGGAACTGCCTATATCCTCAGATGCTGCCTTAATAATCCTTAGACCCTTGGTTAGGACTTGAATTATTAAATTTTCACCAGCCTTTGATTGTGAATCTAATCGTAGATTGATGATGATGATGATGATGATGATGATGATGATGATGATGCAGCTGGCAACATGCAACTTGCTTATTCCTGCTTGGAGGACTAGTTCTGATGCAGTTAAGGAAAAAGGAGGTGATGAAGTTCTATAGCTTGCTGACCAGATATGTCCAAAATTCTCGACATTCCTTTGTGAATGATCAATCAGTTTCCAAATTTAGACATTTTGCTGTGATGTATCCCTAGACAGAAACATATTATGTGTCACTGTATCCTTGTCCTCTATCTATCCAATCTATAGTTTGGACTTGTAGCAACATGTTTCACATCACTGACTATCTTCCCTCTTATTTAGATTATGCTGAATTCTGTTTTTCATCCTTAGTTCTGTGCATCTCTCTGTGATTTTTAACATGCTTTGCAGATTTAATGCCTTTCAAATCATTATCTGGTTATATGCACCCAATGGGGCTTAACTGAAGTAAGTTTCTTCTTATACACTGTTCCATATTCACTGACAGCTTCTCCAAAGGCTCTTTTATGAGATATGTTTCTATGTTTTTAGAGAGGTGGTAGGGGTGGACTATGAGATCTTTTTGATGGTATTACCTCAGTTATGGAACTTCCAGTCTCTGGAAACTTGCCATTTTTCCTCAGTTCATTTCAGATAGATAGATAAGATCACTACTTATTTTAAGTAGCCTTTGTGTCCTGGCCCTCTTTCCATTTCTGGTATGAGTCCTGGTCTGTTTTCAGAACCTCGTTAAGCTTGCAGGGAAGTGATGGCTTTGTCAATACCTGCTGAAAAGCAGGTCAGAAGTCATCTACTTTAGTTTCTTTAGTTATTTCTCTCTTTTTTGTTTTTCTTTCTTTGCACTTTATCCTTCCTTCCTTCCTTCCTTCCTTCCTTCCTTCCTTCCTTCCTTCCTTCCTTCCTTCCTTCCTTCCTCCCTCCCTTCCTCCCTCCCTCCCTCCCTTCCCTCTTTCCTTCTCTTTTTTCTTTACTAAATTTGTTTTTTTTTTCTTATAAAAAAATCTTTAATAAAAAAAAATTACAGATCCTCATGAAGCTTTCTGTATAGGCACATTGCCTTCTTTTGCTGCCTCCATTCTTCTTCCTCATTGGAATTGTTTTACAGTTATACTTTTAATATCTTCTCCTTTAGGAACTCCAAGAATTCCACAATATGTGGTCTTGCATCCAATGTTTACACACTGCCCAGAGCCACTTTTTTGTGAGATGGGTGGCCATATAAATTTGATGAATAAATAAATATATGTTATTTATTTATTTATTTATTTATTTATTGAATTTCTCTCCCGCCCATCTCCCCTACGATAGGGGACTCTGGGCGGGTTACAAATTGTAACCAATTGTTATGGATGACAATATTCACTCAAGGAGGAAACAAAATTGTGGAAGACAGGGACTGTCATTTATTACCCTCCTTTTCTAAATGTTGTTTGATCCTTATGACAGCCATGTGGGGATGGTTATACCAAAATATAGTAATTCAACAGAATCATACAGTGAGCTGATTGGGAATTCAGAATAACTCTTCTGGCTTTGTGTAATTGTATCACTAAAGGGTGGAAAAAGCCAGGCTATATTTGTTCAACATACTAATGCATAATTAACTGAGTTGTAATTTACTGAGTTAATTAGGTTGCCCGAATTCACACAACATACTGAACTATTGGCTGGGTTCCCACAATGTACTGAACCCAAACTAGCCAACCACATTTTAGACTAGTGTTTTGCAAACCCAGCCTTCATGTGATAGAATTTTCAATAAAAATGTCAAGGAACAGGGAAAGAATAGGGTATCTGGATGCCACTGTGCCCCATTAATGATAGCACCTAGCCAATCTTGACTGATTTAAGAAAGCCAAGCAGAATCAGTCTTGGCTAGTACTTGGATGGGAAACCATAAAAAGTACCAGGGTGATAGGCATCCAGGAAATATCTAGGAAAAAGACAATAATAAACCATTTCCATATTGTTACCAAGAAAACCACATCACTGGATCCATGAAGTTCATCACAAATTGAGTTTGATTCAAGGGAGATTTGACTTATGGCAGTGTGTAACAGCTTTTTATAATTCATAACATCTAGTTCTCCCAGTAATGAATTATAACTGCAAATTTTCATACGTTTAGCTTTCTGATCATTTTCTGAAAAGTTTCACATTTGATCAAACTATTTATGAACTACCAGAGAACTTAAGGGTTTGTTGTATTCAATCTCCTAATGGCCCTTCCTTAATGTGTAGTGTCTACATGGAAGAATCTGTAAAGAGAAACTGAAATTTTCAAATGTTATTTTCTGTAAACGTAATTTTCTTTCCTTGGATTTGAAAGAAAGTGTGATATGATGTTTCATTCTCCACAAAAAGTCTGAAATGGAATTATCTACAGCTTATAAAAAAAGAAACAATACACTGTCTTATTTGGCATAGCATCTATCTCACAGCTTGAGAAGTCAGAGAAATTTAAAAAGTTGGGGTTTATTTGTCCTTATTTATTTATTTTTATTTATTTAGAAAACGTAACTGGCTGCCTATCTTATGCATGATAATCCTAGGTGACTCATAACAGCATTCCATAAAATCAAAATGAAACCAACAAAATTCCACAACAACATTACATATCCCATCAGAGCACCACAACATCTTAACAACTCTACATTTACATTTTTTGGCTCACTTCCAGCCTAGCACAATGTCTGGATAAAGAACCAGGTCTTCACTGGAAGGTTAATATCATGGGTTGATTGGGTTAAAGACAATGCAGATGAGATGTTGCAAGCATGACAATTTTGAACTTAAAGCAGTCATTGAATGCAAATTCTCTCTAAAGTAGTATCAAATATTAGAAAATGGTCAGACTTTCTGGGAACTGCTGTGCAGTTTACTGTGCTTCCATCTGTGGCAGAGGCAGGACACAGAAGTGAGTTGTTGACATCAGAAGTAGGTAGCTACCATATCTGTCTGCTAAAGTCCAGATGATCAGTAAATGTCAATGCAGAGTTAGATTTCTTTTTCTTGGTTAGCCTTTGCTGTCATCTCACGGCCATTCTGATTTTTCATCCCAGAACTGGTAATCTTAGAAATAAGATTGTCCTGGGCAAGATCCAAAGGTGCAGTAATTAGGACAGAGATGTTTACAGTAATTAATCTTCTTGATTACCTTTTGATTTACTCCAAAGTATGAAAGACGATGGAGACAGAGATAAGAAGAAGAAAGGGAAAATCTAGCTGGACTGCGTAGGAGAAAGAGATCCACCTTCCTGCTTTGGAGCATCTGCTCAGTAGTTTACATTGCTACCACCTACCTTTGGGAAGAGGAATGCTTCCTTTCTCTTAAAATTTAACTGTGTTTATGTTTGTGTATATGTATGTGAGGGGGTGGGGCATCTCACAGCCTGAGCATTTACTTGCTAGTTAGGGGATAATAACAATAATGATTATGGCAATGATGATGATAAAAGCAACAGCAATAATAATATAATAAAAATAATACAATAACAAAAAAGTAAAATGAGATACTGTAGTACTATCTTCTGGCCCTTGTAGCTTTGAGACCCGTGGCCAAAGATATTCCCTTCCTTTATTTTTTTGAATTTTTAGGAGATAAAACAACAAAACAAAATCTTATTTAAATATCAATTTTATTAAAAGAAAAAAGAAACACACTTTAGGTAGTCAAATGCCCAAAATAATTATAAGTGGATGAAATGTTTATGTATTTATTTATTATTTATTTATTGAATTTATATAGCCACCCATTTCACATATGTGACTCTGGGTGGCATACACAATTAAAAAGAAACCAGAAACAATCTAAACAATTAAAACAAAACTACTAACAACCATTAGAACAATTCAAAACTATAAATATAAAACAAAATACATAGGAGAGTGTATTCAGAATCCTACATACAATACAACCATTTCGCAGGCTTCCTCTTTCCCTGGGATCCCCAGGCTCACTGACAGAAACAGGTTTTAAGGGCCTTCTGGAAATTCAATAGGGTCAGGGCCAATCCCACCTTGGGGAGAATGATGTTCCAAAGGGTGGGTGCCATGGCAGAGAAGGGTCTCCTTCTGGGTCCCATCAGATGAAACTCCTTAGCAGATGGGACCTGTAACATGAGTGAGTGAGAGTCGAGGCTCCCAATCAGGGAACAGGCCCTACTGGCACACAACATGAAATTGTGCAAAGACCCTGCTAGCACAACGGCCACTTGTTCCTCAAGCAGGAGTCCAGAAGGCCCCCCAGATTGCACACAGGATCTGCTTTGGGGAGTGCCACCCCATCAAGCACCAAAGATGGTAAATTCCCAGATCTAGAAGGCACCAGATAAAAAAAGCCATTTAACACTGCTAAATAAATCTATCTCCCATAAATGCTAAGGAGAACCTGAGCACAGGTTCTGAGTGTCATGCACCTAACAGCAAAGAAGCTAGATGCACATAGAATCTTCTCAATTTTAATTCCAGGAAAAAGGGGTTAGGATACAGGATTTTGGAAACTAGATCAGTCTACTCCAGCCCTTATGTATTAGTGAGTGCTTTATGAGCTGCCAGAGCCTCTTTCTCGCAGACTCCTGACCAACATCTCACTTAATAGAGAAGGTGGAAATGTCCATCTGGTCCTCCTCTGTCATATTTTTATTTTATTTTTTTTCCTTTCCCAGACTCTAAGAATGCCCTTACACCAACGAAAACACAAGAACTGAGTACAATAAACTTCAGCTACAAAACTTCCTGGCATCAATTCCCAGAACCATTCAAAATATCAGAGGCAATAAAGCCAGTCAGTCTTCACCTTAAAACAAACAAACATCCTTGCTTGCAAGTACTTAGTTAAAAATTTAAACTCTACCTTAGAGACAAAAGATTTTCCCAGCACACATTTCCTGCTTGCTTTTCCCAAATAATCTCTGATTCTAGTAGATTGCAATTTCATCTGGGGCCTTAGGAATAGTATCTGCTGACTTTCTGGAGGCTTCAGAATGCAGGTCTGGGAATTCCTCCCTTACCTCCATTCTTCAGAGAAACCAGCGTGAAACTCTTTACAACAGATGCAGTTTTTTCCTCCTTATATGCCATGGAGCCCTGCCAAATATCCATTCAGAGGTCTACTTCTTCACTTCCTGAGTGCTCTTCCAACCCCCATTCCAAGACTGCCCTCTCCTTTTCTGAGGAGTTGCTCTGTTTCTTTGGTCTCCTTCACATCTCCTCCAATTTTTCTACCAGATATATCTTCCAACAATCTTTCTCCTCACATCCTGAAAATGGCCATGGGGGCAGCAACTTTTGACCAGAAGACATACAGACCCAGAGGCACAGACATTGCGTAGATCAGTATGTATGTATGTATGTATGTATTTCTGAAAGCATTTATATGGCTGCCCAACTCAGACCTGCACACATAAAGAAAAAAAGGGGAAAAAACCCATTCTCTACCAGTATCGAAATAGCATATTAAAACATACTAAAACAATAAAATGGTGATCAGAAGTGAAACGTTTGATAGCTTATTAATTGGGGGGACTTGGCTCATCCTGACCACAAGGTTTGGCCAAAGAGCCAGGTCTAAACAGCCTTCCTAAAGACTTGCAGGGTTGGGGCCAAACAAATGCTGGGCAGAAGATTGTTCCAAGGGGCAGTGCCACCACAGAGAAGGAACATCTCATAAGATGACGTGGTTTCAAGGAAGGGACTTGGAGTGTGCCTTCTTTGTTGGGGCATGTGGGATGGCAGGTCAGAAAACACCAGTTTTGCAGTGGAGCCCAAGGTTTGGGAAAAACTCCTTTTGCTTTGTTTGGACAAAGCTATCTTCTTCCCCTTTCCTTTTGTGAGACCAGGATTCCAAAAGAACTGTTCTCTTGGACCAAGAGGGAGGATCTGTGGCTTATGTGCTGTCCACCATGTTTTACTCAGGAAGCGAAGGTGTTGACTTTCTGTCTAAGGGAGATTTGTGTATTGGATGTCTGGAGGATGGCTGAGGGTCTGAGGAGGCCTCCCTGCTTGCTTGCCTCTGTGAGGCAGATTCTCGCATGAATGGGGTTTGCCCATTCACTACAGCTTTTAAAACAATTATTAGATTCCATGTTTAACTGCAGCTCTGAAACTAGATTGAACTGGGCAGGGGGAAGGTTTAATGGAGTAGATACAGAAGATTATGATGAAGTATTATGAGAATGATAAAAATATAATCATAAAATCTATTAGTTGAGTAAAAGGATGAAAACAAAACAAAGGCAGGGTTTTGACCACAGATGAGATGGGAATATGTAAAATGCAGATCCAAATTGTGAGACATCTGTGTTACTCAAAGACAGCCCAACAATTTGAGCTGAAACATTTACCGAAGAGAGTGGTGGAAAGGCAAATACCAGATTTCAACATGAGAAGAATTATGTAGCAGGGGCAGGAAAAGCAGGTGCCACACATGTTCAACCTCATTTGCTTTCACCAAGCACATGTTTTTCTGTTTTAAATATTAGAAGCCAAACATTTATGTGCACTCATTACTTTGGTTCATCTCTATACAGTAGCCTTCTCTAATTGGCTGGGAATTCTAAGTACAGCAATAAGTGTAATACAATACAACTGGTTGAGAAAGGCTAAAGTAGAGCATAATCTCTATTCTGGAGTGTGTAACTTAACTATAACTAACTGAAGAAGTAGTTAGCTACCTGTGTGGCTAACAGAATAGGATAATGGGCAGAAACATAATATTTCAGAATATTTGCTGCTGTAGTTAGAGTGCTAGTAATGCAATTTCATGTACATTTAATGAACGTTAAATAGTTAATATGATTATTCCACATAGACATCCGCTGGAGAGGCGAGGAGGGCAAGTACATAATTTGCATCATGACACGCATAATACCATTTTGTTGTCATCGTGGCTTGTTATGGATGCTCCTATTACCAGCCATTTAGTTAAAAATTTTCCCCTTCAAAAGGACCATATGCTGAAAACTCTTGGAGAGACTTGATGACTCCACACAAAGCAAATTGGAGAGAATTAGTTTCCTTTTCATTCTCACTTAACTTTTTTTCAGGAACAATAGATTTCAGTAAGGCTGTTTGACAAATCCATCATGGATTTCTTTTCAGGGAAAGGGATGTTACATGACAAAATGAAAGCTAGGGGCACATATGTTGGCTTATAATTCACAGAGCTGGCTAGCATCCACCCTAAAATATTTCTTGGCTCAAAAATTGCATAGAGAAAGATGCATATTGGGGGAAGATGTATGTTGTCCAAAAACACATATATTAGGAAAGGTTCCATACATAATGGAAATCAAATGCATATTTGAGAGCAAATTCAATACGAATCCAATGTGGGGTGTTTTTTTTTTCTTTTGCATCTGGGAGCAGAGCTGCATTGCTGGAGATTTGCCTGCCGTATATATGTGCCCAATTTTAGCAAAACTATAACATGCCAAGGCAAGACAGGAGCATAAAAGGGCTTCCAGTTATGAATATTCATTAGTAAACTGAAATCAAATTCCACACTGAAGAAAATCCTGATATTTCTGGGATGGAACATTAAAAGCAACGATCAGGAAATAATTGTTTCTAAGTGGTGGCAAATAAATAGAAAGGACACAGAATCTCTGTCCCCATGGAGACCCACTGTCTGGAGACTCTAAGGGTTTGGATGGAGAGGAACTGGCTTTGACTCAGGCCTAGCAAGATGGAATGGCTCTGTGTTTGTACTTCCCTGGTTCTAGTGAGATGTTATCTTTGATTCTTGCCAGGCTTGCACTCCCTTGCAATTTTGGGGGGCCCCCTGGATTCTCAGCACCTGTTTAAGGAGCAGGTGGAACCCGTGGCTAGGGGGGCCTTTGCACAGATTTATCTTATGCATCAGTTGCACCCATTCCTGGACTGGGAGGCTTGCTCATGTTCACTTACACCCTGGTCGCCTCCCAGTTGGATTACTGCAACGCACTGTACATGGAGCTGCCCTTGAAGACCTTCTGGAAATTATAGCTGGTCCAGAATGCAGCAGCATTTACAATTTTGGGTGCCCCACAATTTGCTCATGTTACACCATTGCTGTGTGAGTTGCACTGGCTCCTAGTTTCTTTCCAGGTGTGATTCAAGATATTGGCTATCACTTTTAAAGCCCTAAAAATGGCAGAGGGCCAGGGCTTGCAGGATCACCTCTGCCCCATTCCACTAGGTCTGACAGGGTGGGTTCATGCCAGGTTCCTTCCCTTAAATGTTGCCTTCTAGTGGGACCTAGGCAGTACACCCTGTGCCCTTTGCAACACCCTTCCCCCAATATCTGGCAGATCCCCACCCTCCTGAAAAGCTTCCCACAAGACTTGGGTAAGGCACAACTTCACCCAGTGAAGTTATGTTGGGATGTGTGGGGACGTGTTGCGTTTAGGGGTGCCAGGAGGTTCTTTGCTGGCTTTGATATTTTTTACTGTTTTTATTGTTTTTAACTATTGTTTGTGAGCCACCCAGGGTAATGCTTCATAAGATGGGCAGCTATATAAATCAAATCAAATCTAATCTAATCTAATCTAATCTAATCTAATCAATAAATAAGCAAACAAGCAGGAAATCAGCAAATGAGAGTGGCTATAGCCAGGTAGAAAATAAAAAAAAACCTGACTTGTGTTTTTTAGAGGAGATTTCTACAACTCATAGCCATAGTGTACATTTAAAAATAAGTGAAGCAGTAATTTTTAGTGAAAGAATACTACAAATAGAATCTATTTTTAGAATAACAATCATGTCCTTTTCCAGAATACCCTAATCCATGCAGTCTCCTTCTACTTGTTTTCAGATTCTTTCCCTCCCAAGAGAAAGCCAGCTTTCAAGAGTCCCTGAACATTACTGGGTTCTTGCTACAACCCAACTCTTAAAGTTTGAAAAAAATCAGAATTTCTCTAAACTTACTGGTGATACCTCTCTCTTTTACCTGTAAGCTCTGGTTGTGTCAGAAATGGCACTTAGTAAATGGATTCACTACAAGATTCTTGTTACTGGGTAGAACCCAGCATCAAGGTTACCAGTGCCATAGAATTATTTCCTTTCTTTCCCCCTCCTTTCAACTCCTGGCCTATCCTGCAATTCTTGCTCCCAACAGCTGGATTTGAGACTAATATCTCTTCCTCCAGTTCCAACAGTGCAAACAGCTTCTGTTCTAGAAGCCAAGAAGCACTGGCTGTAATTATACAAACCATGAGTTGCTGCTGTACTCTGTGGCATATTCGTTACCCGCTGATTAATCTTTACCTGTGCCATGTAGTCGCCACAAGCGAGGAGGCCAAAGGAATGCTGTCCTAGATATGAGAAATGTCACTAGGATTTTCAAACCACCAGGAATAGATGTGAGTCACTAACACCTCCAAAGGTTAAATTGCGCCCTCTGAAGACGGGGCTTGTTATCAGCATGAAATGATCATTCTAGCAATCCAGCATTCATGAATCCTATCAAAATGCTGTAAGTAATCTGTAGTTTGATGCCTTGGATACCTCACTGTCCTTTCCCAATGTAGAGAAGTGGAACTCTAAGTACAGAGTGCAGTTTGTCCCTGTTGAACTCAGTAGAAGTGAAGTTTTGAATGGAGTCCCTTCCATGACAGTCCTGCCCAGTTCCTTTGCAGAATCTCATCTTTCCTTTGAACTCTCTCCAATCTCAAAGTAACTGCTTCCTCTTGCCACTTTCTAATGTGGCCTGTGATCCCTGGAAAACAATACTTGAAAGTCCAAATGATTATGTGCTGCCTTTATCTTCAGGGTCATAGAGGTTTAAGATCAGGAACTGTAAACTACCTTCCACATAAGAAAAAAGTATTTTAGCACCTTAAATTGTAGCACATTTATTATTATAGTATATAAGAAATCTTCAGAGATAATAAATGTGCTAGTCCTTAAGGTGCCACAAGAATCTTGTGAGTGAGAAAGCAATAGATGAGATATGAATGGCTTCACCTTTTATGTAAACGCACGCAAAAACTTCATTCATGATCCTTTTGGAAATTTTCCTCACCATGATAAATAACAGAGGTACACAACTTTTGGTCAGCTCATAGGTTTTGTATGGCAAGCTGCAGTCCACACACTAAAGTGGATTGAATCAGGGATCATAGGGAAGGAGATTGAAGGAAGAGCTCTGGGAGCCATGTGGGATTCTGGGGAACCACAGGCAATTCCCAGACCTTTTTGGCATCGATTCTG
Organism: Liasis olivaceus; assembly: GCA_030867105.1. NCBI lineage: Eukaryota > Metazoa > Chordata > Lepidosauria > Squamata > Pythonidae > Liasis > Liasis olivaceus. The sequence continues at coordinate 72,136,244 of CM061349.1, forward strand.
TAGAACATTGCCTGTGTTCACATAAACACTGGCTCACAAATTATCCAATTTGTGAATCAACAACTCTGCATGCTGTGTGAATCAGGAAATTTGGTTAGTTCCATAAATTCATTATAATAATGGATTCACATGTCACATGAAACAGCCTGGTAGCAGATGGGAAGAAAAGGTCTTAGATATTAGAAAGGGAAATTATTATCCTTTCCCTTCCTCCCCCAACTTCCCCATGTAGTAGAAAAAAGCAGGGTGTTAACTATAACTCATGACTCATGCAGCCAGGTCTCCTAATTCTTATTCAAACACTTGGGTTTCTGTGCTGCTAAAATAACCTTGGTTCCAGAACAGTACGTCTAGCTTGAGATGACGTTGCAACTAATTAATCAGAAATAAAACATACAAAATTAAAAAAGAAACACAGTAACCAGCCACTGATTTTTTAAAAAATGTTATTCCAGCAATGAGGAATTGAAAACCTTTAACATTAAGTTCTCCAAGATTCATCCAAGGTCAGCTGCAGACCATCAGAAAAGCCCTTGCAGAGTTTATACTCATAAAGAAGGCCTCATTCGAAGGCATCCTCTTTTCACCTCATTAGAGAGACACATCTACTGTACAAAGTGATTGAGCTTGTGTTTTCTGGCATTGGCTACTCATTGGAATGAGTAGTGTAGTGTGGTGTCAGCTTCCTTCTTGGATTGAGCTACCAGATCTGGACTGCGAAAATCCAGATAATTACTGGAATGGTAGCAGAAATGTAGAATTTTCTGTATCTCGTTGCAGTTATCTGGTGGTCATCTGAATTTTGCAATCCAAATCTGGTGGCTCTATTGTTGGAACCAGACGTGGATCTGAAAATGTCTTCCTGGAGTGACCAGAATGAATTCCCTTGGTCCCAACATTTCCAGAAGCAAATTATTCCCCACAAATTACAGATCTTTCACAGATTTATCCTTCATAAAGAGTATGACAACAGGAAGCCATCACTATAACTAAATAAGTTTTGAATTGTGCATCAGATTGTGTCTGTCCATCCACTTGTACACCATCCATTGCACCCTGCATTTAAACTTTGATATTTTCAGACACTAATCTTCTCTGTTGATATAGCCAAATGCCGGTCAATATCCCTTGTGTGCACAGAGATACTTGACTACTTGGTGGATGATTTAGCCTGTTCCTTTTGTGAAAGGGTTATTGACTAGATTTACAGCAGAATGCATTAACATTTTCCAGTACATCTCCCCTCTGGGATCAGAGTCCTATGCTACATGATTATGCTATTTGTCTTTTTTCAACAGGCTGCAGAGTGTGATACAGGTAAAAATAGAAACATGCAGTTTGAGGCTACAGATATTTAATCAGAGGTAAGACCTATTGTATTCAGTTGGACCTATGACCAGGTATATCATTGACATGTATTACAGACCAGACTTCTGCATTATAATAAATCATACTGTGATTTGTTTAATTTTGGTTTAGAATGTTGTATGAATCTAGCCACTGTGATTTATAAAGATTGGTTTATAGCTTGCCATGTTGTATAGACCAAACTAATTATGATTTATGCAATAGATTATGGTAAAGTCAAGCATGACTGAGCACAAGCCAATCATTGTGTTAAACTGGTTTATTTCAGGTTAAATGAAATGCTTGAAGAATAGCACATGTTTAAACAAGGCAGTGCCAAGACCAGAACTTCAAAAATCCTGAAGCATATATTGAATCCAAATATATTGAGAAAGCTTGATTATAGGCTGGGTTCATACATTCTAAACTAAAAGTGGCTGGCTGTTTGCCATTCAATATGTTGTGCAAATACAGCTAATGTGGCTAGTTTATGGTTCAGCTAATTGCACAGATCTAGGGAATAGATTAATTCAGCAAACCATGATTTGTATAAACACACCGCTTACAGGAAAGCCATGTAGAAGCATTCTAGCCCTCATCCAATTAGAGACTGTATTAGAGTGAAGAGGAAAGTACTTGTAGACCCTGTCCCATAACATCCTCCTCACCAGCCCCAAGATTCATTGGGGTCACAAATGCTTATCAGAGAACCTTTTCTAAAATTCATGCACCATGCTAAATTATGGTTTGTTTGTTTTTTTTTTTTTTTGAGCTCTTCTACACAGCCTCATTCTCACTTCCCAATTTCTCCAAAGCATTTGAAATCATCTGTACAATCATCTTCACTCTTTCCTACCTTGTGTTCCCTCTAGTCATCCAATAGGACAGTATGAAAAACTCATTCTATTAATGCCCTGTCCCAATAAGCCATGGCAGCTTGTAGATACTAGACTCCCTTAGCCTATTCATGTATAAAGGGAAAATGATGCTCCGCCCCACCCCCATTGCCGTGTTTCCAACATGTGTGCATATGCGTCATCATTTTCCCCCAAAACTGAGCTGCTGAAACAAGGAGAAAACTGCTTAGCAATAGAGACTGCCTCCTCAAAATAAATTTATATTGAAAGCAGTGATGAAGGGATGATTCTGAAATTTAGCAGCAAGGAAGATTATAGGCATGTGTGTTGATGCACACTCAGAAAATGTTCATTAATAGTTCTTTATCAGACTAGAATGAAATACTGGATGGGATTGTCACAAGGTTCAGTCCTCGGTTCTGTCCTCATCAATATTCTCACTAATGATTTAAATGAGAAAGTGGAGGGAACACTGATCAAATATACAGATGTCACAAAATTGGGTGAGAAGACAGAAATAGAATTCAAAATAATCTTAATAAATTACAGAAATGGGCTGAAGAGACAAAGACAATGTTCTTTCTTCACAGAAATCAAATACACGGGCATAAACTGGGGGATACCTGGCTTGGTAACAGTTTGTATGAATAGTAGCTGATTGCAAACTGAATAGGATCAGCATGAGATGTGGAGACCAAAAAAAAAAAGCAAATGCAATTTTAGGCTACATGGACAGAAATGTAATTCCAGATTACAGGAAGTCATTGTTTCACTTTACTCTGCACTGGTCAGACCCCAGCTTGAGTATTAGGTTCAGTTCTGTACACCATATATATACATAAATGTAAGATGGTTACTACTGTATATTCTGATTGTATCTGGCCTTATGACTGTAATAAGTGTGTGTGTGTGTGTTCTGTACACCACACTTTTAGAAGGATGCAGAGTTATTGTAACTGGTTCAGAAAAGGGCATCGGGGATTAATAGGAGAATAGAGACTAAGTTTGATAGAGAGAGATTGTAAGTAGTTGGGCAAGTTTAGCTTTGAGAACACTGGGTAAAGATTTTTCACTCTTCGAATGCCTGAAAAGGTGCCAGACAGAAGGAGGTGAAGACTAGTTCTCTGTTGTTCCAGCGTGCAGGATATGAAATAGAGGATTTAAGTTAGATGAAAGCAAATTCTAGTTGAATGTTAGGTGGGGTGGGATGTTGGGAATAGTAAGAATAATTCAGCAATAGAACCAATTAGACAGGTGGTGCCCCCCCCCCCCCCCCCCCGTCCCACGCAAGTCACTGGATGTGTTCAGGCAGATATCGGACAGCCACCTGTCTGGGAAGCTTTAATTTAAATTCTTGAAGAAGGCTTGGACTGGATGGCCTAAATGGCCCTTCCAACTTTGATACTCCTATTGTGACATGACAAGATACTGACTAGAAGAATTGGGATCTGCTACTTAGCTAATAGAGTTGCCTGTGTAATCTACCAAAAAAACTCCTAAATTGAGATGGTGGGAGGCAGAGCGCATCATGAGTTCCAGCAAACAGGCTGCTACCAAGTCCTGTGTTGTTCCAGTATCTCATGCTTGAATACAAAAATTTTGTGATTTCTTATGCCTCAGTTGATCAAGAAATCAATCAGCTCAGCTACAAAACATTCATGATGGTGTGAGGTGGGAATGCTGAGGCCAGGAGCTCCTTTCAAACTGCCACAGAATCCTTATTGGAAATATACCTCCATTGTTTGTGGACTAAACCACCATCAATTTAGTCAATTATAAACAAGTATAATTTAGGGTACTGCATACCACAGTGGCTGGACACACATAGCTGCCTAAGCCGACACCATTGTGAATATACGTGCAGTCTTTCCACATGATTTGATTCGATCGTGTTTAATAAATCTTAACACATGTATGGCAGCCTTAGGAAATGAATACTACTAATCTGGGGCCGCACTTCAGCATCCATAAAAAGATGAACTGTATTTTCCGTCATCTTAAACTATTCTGCTAATAGTAACATTGAGTGGTGACCTCTGTAGCTGTCTGGAGCTTAGTTTCAAAAAGAATAAATATTGGGGCCAGTGGAAAGAAGCATTTGGCAATTAGAAACAATTGCTTCATAATTTGCTTTCATTTAGCAAAATCTTATCAGTTAATGGCTGGACAAACGAAACAAAGTCCAGAAATAAAGGATAATTCAATAAAGCATTAAGTAGAAGCAAATATGTAATTTCCTTGCCTGAGTCTCTGAAATTCATTTCGCAATTCGGTTTTGCTTAGAAACACCAGAATGTCTTAGTTCAGCTCATAGCAGCGTGGCACAAATAGCACCATAAAGTCAGTGTGTATGCAACAGTCCATTAATGTAGCTCTTGCATTCGCTTAGTTTCTGCTCATGTTATGTAAAACCATTGGCACCAAGTCATAATGAGAGGAAGCCATCCACTTTCTTTTTTAATGGCATATATTTTAAAAGATGCCTTTAGGCCCCCAACACTTAACAAACTGAGGTGACATGTTTGTGCAATATTGGTGACCTTAAATAATAACTGCCAGGCCCACCACCAATCAGGATCAAAATGCTGGAGAGTGTATTTGGAAAAGGGTGTTTAATCCTTCTCCTCTCTCTGCTATGTCCCTGCTATAAAACGTCCTCCAGGAGGAGGAAAGATCACTTATAGTATACACAAAATATGTTCTTGATACAGATGCGGGTTACATTAATTCATCCCTGGAGGTGTTGTTTAGTACGCTTACTAGATCTGGGTGGTAAAACTCTGGACAACCACTAGGTGGTGGTAAATAAGAAAAGTGGCATGCATCTCTTTGCTGCCATGTAGTGATCATCTGGATTTTTTTTTTACTGGAGACAAATTTAGTTCTGGGGAATATAAATTTTGACAAGAAAATGGCATAAATTCCAACCTGTATTGGAAGTATGTTTAGGAGCTAATCCTCCTGCAGACATCTTTCCTTCCACTATCTAGTTTTGTTTTGAAGAAAGAAGAAATAGAGTGTAAGAGTTTTGGTTTTTAAAAGAAAGTTTATTATAATAGGTATTTTAACCCATATTTCCTTTTCTGACCTATTGTGCTTTAATAGTACAATGAAGAAATCCATAGGACTCTGCTATCCTAAACACATGGTTTCAAGTCACATATACATATTTTTAACAGTTTTGAAACAAAGGCTGTATTTGCATGAAACTTCACCTGTGGTTAACTTAATTTACTCAATGAATCCAATTTTCTGGGATCACATGACACACATAAATACTAGGCTAAAATAAGGTTGGCTGGCTTTTGGTTCAGTGAGTCAGGTGAATACCATCCAAGAGAGAACTCTACTTTGGGTTGTTTGGTGAAACTGTAGAGAGGACTGTTCTGCATTTAACACTGGCTGTGTTCGCATGATACAATAAATTACAAATGAGTCAATCAATTTTAGCTAGTGTGTTTATCCTAATGTTAACTGAGTGAATAATGGTTCAGTTAACCATGATAAGCATGTTATATAAACACAGCCAGTTTGTTCCATCTGCCACCTATTTAAGGTTAAAGTGATTTCAGCACAGCATCTAAAAACAGCAGTGGAATGGGCTTACAGCTGGCAGCATTCTCTCTCCCAGCGATGGTCCACCAGAAAGTGAGACAGAGGGTGGGTGAAATCAATATTTGATCTTTCTTTTGATCAGGAATTCTGAAAAATTTCAACCCTAATAGAAAAATGTTCCTTTCTCAGTTCCCAGAGGGAGTTTGTCAAGCTTTTGAAGGGCCTCTTTAAAAAGCATCTGACGTGCCTCTTTCCTTAATAAGAAGTTTGAGCCATATGCAGAATTAGAGTAGTTGGAGAACAGTTTTCCAGGAACCCTGGTAGATCTATTTATTTGTTTTTAACCCTCTATTTTGCTGTTATAGCCTTTTAAGAACTCAAACAGGACATTCCTTCCTCTGACAATATTTGACTTTCAATATCTCTATACTCAAAACATAGTGGAAAAGCTTTGAACCAGGCCTTTCCTCCTCAGAAGATACTTACGGAGTCCAAAACTTTTTTTTATAAGGCAAAACATTAACTTATGGGATATTGTTTCAAAACTAATGTTGGTAGTCAGCAGAGGATTTAGAGCAGGAGTGTAACTGTTACCAAAGGACTCTATGGAGAGCTGCTAAAGCAGGAAAACACACCAGACAGAAATTTCAACTTTACTTCAAGAATGCATCAGTACTTCATATAGGCCCTATTGCTGTTCTTAGAAAATAATAAGATGGATGGCTGTGCTGTGCTTTGTTTAGAAACGCAGCAGAAAAAGACAAATGTAAACTGAATCAGTAGAGACCATCCTGGAGCAGAAAGATGTTTGCTTTTTAAATAAATGTGTGCTTAATTTCCGACCATGTCCATAATGCCCATAATGGTAACCCTTTTGTGAAACACAATACTTCCCAGACTTCTCTAATGATTTCCTTCTTATTTTTACAAAGATGTTTTAATTCCTATCTTTTCCCTTTATCGATCAGCAGATTCTTTATATTTTGAAGCAAAAACATTCTGAACATTGTTGAAAACAATAGATATTTTTTTTAAAAATCTCCCCGATATGCATGTGGGTGTGGGTGTGTTTTTTGTGTGTGTGTGTGTGTATATATATGTGTGTGTCTGTGTGTGTGTCTCTCTGTGTGTGTATATACATATATATAAAATCTTCTTGGCTAGCAATGAAGTAAACAGCTTTTGTGTGGGCTGTCGCTGGCTGAAATCAGGTGCTGGACAATCTAAATAAAAATACTGCTCTGCATCTGTTGCAGGTTTGGCTTGCATTGTAGTTGGATCAAGTAAGTCATTTTAGCTCCCTTTCTATTCCTAAAAAAAGGCACTAAACCTAGAATCAGCCATCTAGTCATTTCATTCAGAGGGACCATCTTATGGGAACCATGGAGTTTTCAGGAAACACCATCCAGATTTGGTATTTGTACTACTTACAGCATTTGAGAGTAACTGTTTCCTAGTGGCTGTGGGTGGGCAGCTGTGCAAAGTGACAAACTGCCCTTCCTGCGCTCTTCAGGGTTCCAGCACACCTGTTTCCTGCTTCTGTGAAGGGCTCAGTTTAGTTTGGAACATCCTGTTGAAATGCATCACGCACTGTTTCTCCCCCTAATGTGTCCAAGTACTGTAGAGTTTGTGCCACTTCAATGATGGTTGATTTTCCTGGGTTGCTCATTGTCCTTCTAATATGTGTGGACTTCAAACTGGATGGCCTTTAAGCAAGCCACAAATGACCTTCAATGTGATCATTATAGCACAAATCCTGCTGGCTCGGCCAGAGGGAGGCTGCCTTTAGTCTCCCTGGTTGTGCCCGAATACTGGCAGCATTTTAGCTTAAATATCAGATATGTTAAACTATAAGAAGAAGGAACAGGCATAGGTAAATATTCATACACAGGAATTAGTTTGGTTTCTTTTGCTTAAGGCCTATTTTTAGTCTATTCTGATATCCCACTAAAGTTCTCAGGTGAAGAACAGCCATAGACGCACACAGCAGTAGTCAGTAACTCACTGCGGAAGTCAAAGCAAAACCAGCTTGAATAAGGCTACCATATCTGGGCTGGAAAACTCTAGATAACTACTATGTGGCAGGAAAGGGATGCAGGGCACATTGCTGCCATCTAGTGGTCATCCAGATGTTTGCAGCCCAAGATATGATAGCCCTAGCACAGCACTGAACTGAAAAAGCTGGTCATTTGTCACGCAGCCTGCAGGTTGTGGAAACTCTACCTCTCTGGTGCCATTTAGCACCATTCAGATTATTCCAGCTCAGATTGGGTGGCCCTAAATTGGGGTCATATAATCCAGACAGCAGTCAGGATCTAGGCAATGAAGAGTAGGTATGCCAGGGACGTCTGTCAGGGATTTGCCCAAACCACAAACTAAAGCCCTTCTAGCTCAATATAATTTCCTCAGATATAATTCCTGTAAAGCATACTTCCTTTGTAGGGCAGTGTTGTCCAAACGTGGCCACTTTAAGATGAGTGGACTTCAACTCCCAGAATTCCCCAGCCAGCCCAGCTGGCTGGGGAATTCTGGGAGTTGAAGTCCACTCATCTTAAAGTGGCCAAGTTCGGACAACACTGTTGTAGGGAAACATTTGGTGCTTCTCTGCATTCTGATATGTGATTTAGTGGTGCTACCATTCATATAAGTTAGGCATAATACTGGAGTGTACATTAGAGATCTGGGCAGATAGTCCTGGGGTAGTGGCACCTACTGTAGATAGGTTCCTATGTTAGGACCTGGCTCAGGGGCATCTACAGAGGGTGAAGGACCAAAAAGCCAAGATGGCAGCTGTGACTACATAGTCGAAGATCTACCCCTTTTTATGTGCAATACACATAAAAAAAGGACAGGGCTTTGATTGTATGGTTGTGACTGTTACCTTCACTTTTAAGCCCTCCCCCCACTCCACAGTGAACACTCCTCACCTTGCTCATTTGGGGCAGGGTTCAGTGGAATCCCCTGACCCATCATCTTCAAGTGAGGCTGTGATAAGGATAAAACAAACTTTGGAAGATGAACAAGGCCCCGTTCTTGAATGGTTGTGAGCAGAACCCAAACTGATACAATTCACTGAGCCTCTCATTGGCTGTAAATGGTGCTCACTAAGCCACAATTTTGTGAAGCATAGATGATTGATTAATCACAAATTCAAAGACGCTTGTAAATGAACCCTGCCATCTTTAGCAGTGAAGCACTGTTCCTGTGTTCGTACATCACACTAACTCAAAAGCATGCTTTACAAACCTTTGCTACTGGGTTCACGCAACACAAAGCCAAAACCAAACGAACCACATGATGACTTGGCACAGCCTATAAATTCAACCTCTTTCTTGATCAGAGAGAGTCCAATAGCTGTTGTAATTCCTGTTCCCAAACAAGAGAGTTTTAAATGAGTGAGGGAAGAGTGATGGCAGGAGACAGAAGGCAGGCTTTAACTGAGCTCTTGCAATATTGTTTTCAAATGGTAAAGAAAATGACTCTTTCAAAGTTTTTCGCTAAAGGGTAGATATCCTAGACTTTACCACTGACCATCAGAGATTAATGTCTGCATGTAAAGCTGCTGTTAAAGGCACAGCAACACTCTCCATTTGAAACTGGGCAAGTTTAACATCTATCCTGTGAAAGCTGTGTCTTATCCTTGCATCAAAATAAGTAAAAACATAAAAGTTGTGATTTCCCCACCCGGCTGCATCTGGAAGCCAAAAAAAGCCTCATGCTTTTTCCATAAAAGGCTGCAGCTGAAAGTAGAGTACATCTTAAGCACTCTAGAAATCAAAGCTGATGATAGTAGAATATGCAGTCAAAAAGCACTCCGGTATCTTTAATGTTTACAGTGAGAATTTACTGGCTCAAGAAATTTCTCCTTCAGTTTTGTTATTGTCAAATGTCTTACTGACAGAAAACAACAGGTTGGTTTTAGACTGGTACAGAAGATGTTATTCATTAAACTTAGTTTTATAAGACTGCCTTTTTTTTTTTTAATCTTTGTTTTCCCCTCATAACATAAAGAGGCAAATTATATTGATTCCTCTTTGACCAATGGGGAATTTAAGACGTAAAGTTCCTGTCCTTGGATCCTGAAAAATCAGTGGGGTGGATGAGACCATAAGAGTTCATCATCTCTTCCAGATAATCAGGCAAAGAAGATAGCTGTAGTTAAGGCTGGCCTGGCTGATTTTTTTCCATAGGATTTCTTTCTTTTTATTCAAAAATATAAACATATTTCAAAAGTCTTGACTGTGACAGCTTGCATTATTTTTTCCCCATTATGAAAGGATTTTTTTAAAGTTGTATTTCAGTTCTTTTATAAAAACTCCTCCAAAGACTATCAAGTTTTTTTAAAGGAACATATACTATAATTCCTTTATTTAGAAGTTAATGGTGACTTGATGGATCCTAAGAGTACTCATATCGTGGGCCTATGGCTTTCTTTTGCTTAGGTCCTTTGCTTTGAACCTAGCTTCTGTCAAAAGAGAAATCATTAAAAATAATTCAAAGAATGAACTGAACAACCCCAAATTCATATGTCCGATGAGGTGACTAATAGGAAGTTCTATTAGCAGGAAGAAAAACACAAGGCAAATAAGTTATCAACTTATCAAATTAGGTAAGGAATATGTAACTTAATGAACATGGGAAAACAGGTGCATGTGACAGGGAACATTCAAGATAAAATGTGCGATGTAAAGATGATATCAGACCACACCTAATAAACATGAACGAAGCATCCTGTGATCTTTCATACGGATGTATCCAGCCACAAACCAATGTGATCCAAAGCCAAATTATCAGATGGCTGTTTGATTTTAAGATGTGGATGGTCCTTAAGACTACTCTGAGCTAGTGAATCTGAAAAACTTGGTTTGAGTTAAATGGAAGAAGAATGTAACTGTCCATAGATAGCTACACACTGCTGTGATGAAATGAGTGATATGGTATGCTCTGACAGATTTCCTACCAAGTGAAAGATCCAAACTAAAAGTGAATCCAAACAAGAAGTGTTTAAAAAAAAAAAAGAAGAACCACACACACACATCAGTTCCCCCTCCTCATTTTGTTACAAGTATAGGGCCTCTGAGTTTTCACAGGAACTTCAGTACACAGGAGGGTGGTTAAATCCTTCCCTCCCTGGTTGAAATTTCAATTTAAAAAATGCTATGATGTTTCACCTGAAAAAGAACTCTAGATTTTGAAATTATTTTAGGAGTTTACTATAAGCAACTAAGTAAAATACAATCTCCCTTGAGCTGAGTTTGAATTCTGGTGACTAAATGGACACATCCATATTGTTTTCTTGGCAATAACGCAAAAGTGGTTTTCCACTTTTTCTTTTGGAATGTTATTAATTTCCAATGGAAAAAAAAGGATGCATCTAACCCTACTTTAGATTGTTTCCTACTTAAGCTAAGATCTAGCAATAAATTAATTTCAACTACCCTAGAACATTAAGTGCAACTTCTATTCCTCTATTTTCCATTCAACATCTTTCTTTTCCTGCAAAAATGTTTCTCCACAGCCATCTCCATCTTGCTTTTTTTCCTCCTTTAATTCCCCAACAATTATTTAAAATATGCGATTCTAACTCTCCTCCCCAACATATTAGCAAATCAGAAGGCAGTTTGCTAAGTTTCTGTATGCCATTAATAATTACATTTCTTTTCTTCTTTAAGTTTCAGTTTTTTCTGAACTGAACTGAACTTCTTGAACTTCCTATGACTTTTTGAATTCCATAACAAGAAAAACCTGCACTTGGGAAACAATCATCTTATCACTGGAAACAAAAACAAAATGAACATTTTGTTCCTTCACTACTTCCTACTGATTGCCATTCCCACCAGCCAATCAACATGGTCTCCATGGCTTTAATTTAGGACTACACTATGCTATGTAGTCCAGATGTGGTAGCCAGCTGTGGAAATAGAGACAGACATCCAGGTTGGGTTTGATCTGGCTTCCTTTATCAAAGTCTTTAAAACATTGCAGCTGAAGTAACAAACCTCTGTGAAATTGGGGTGTGTGTGTGAGAGAGAGAGAGAGAGAGGAAAAAAACACATAAAATTAATGTACCACTCTGCAGCTTCATGTAGCCTATTATAGCCCACAGTATATTAGGAGTGATTGATTTACTGCAATTTGTATGCCACTTTCTAAAGTCACGTGTGGTTTGCTTTTGGCCTAGCAAGTTCTGTGACTCCATCCACTGAGACATTTAAATTAGGATTTGTGTGATCATGTGAAGTGATAAGCAGTTAAGAATGGCTTATTTAATGAATCAGAAAATGTGGGTGAGCTCTATCAAGGACTAGGAAAGATTCTTCTATGAGTCCAGGCATCATCTTTCCTAGCCCAGCCTGGAGCTCCCACAGGTCCGTGAGGGAAGCACACATGCGTGACACAATGTCATAACATAAACCTTGTGACTAACGTATTTGTCTTCAGTGTTGGATGGAACTGTGAATGCCAGGCTTTGTATTGTGACATTGCTGTGCACATTTCATCACTTTGTCATCTTGGTGGCCTCAGGAATCGAGCATGTATTTATATATTATTAGATTTATATTCTGCCTTTATTTTGTGTAACTCAAGGTGGCATACATAAAACTCCCACTCCTATTTTCTCCACAAAACAGTCCTGTGAGGTGGGTTGTGCTGAGAGAGAATGACTGGCCCAAAATCACCCAGTTGGCTTTGAGATCTTCTGCATGAAAAGCTCCAGACAAGCTATACCACTGAACTTCAGCCTAGACTTAAATTGCCCTGCTCATGCCTGAATTGCGCTATAAACATTTAGGCATCTAGAAGCCTTTTTTTCAATCATGACTTACCAAAACTATCACAATGATAAAAATATCTCCAGTTCCCTTTATGTGTAGAACACAATTCATGATGTGGTTGTAAAGCTACAGGTACAATCATGCAGATTAACTTGGCAGACAAAATGGCTCACACAGAATGAAAAATACAACATAGACCAGAGTTTTCTGGTTACTTGGCTATGTTACAGGAAGGATGGACATAAAAAATGGAACCACAGGGTAGGACACAAAGGAAGAAGCAGGTGGAATGCCAGAGGGAGAAGTCACACTGAGAAATGCTAGTAAAAAGGCCCTTATTCAAAATGGGACTTTTCAGAAGCCAGCAAGATTAGCCATCTCCAACATGGAGAACAAAATGAGTAAGGAGTGAGCAGCCTGGGAACATTTTTAATCTGAGCCACCTGTTTTCTCTTTGGATGCATGGTGAGGAAAAGGCTTATTCATTTCTGCTGTGTGATCCTTTATAAGGAGGCAGTGTCATCACTTTGACATCATTTTTAACATCCAGTTACAAATCAAAATGCCTGCCTTTATCTACAGGCTGCAACATATTTCATACAGTTTGTGGCAACTTCCCCACAAATGAAAAAACTCTTCTTCAGCTATTTTTTTCCTGCAAACCCTAAATCCTGTTAGGGACTAAAAGAGTCATAGGTTGCTTGCAGACATCACATCCCCCAAGAAACCACTTTGCCTGCAGCCCACAAGCTTAAATATATTTGTTCTAGCAAACATGTGTTAGAATTCACATATACTTTAATCCGCAAACATACAAAGGGGTAATTTCTTGAACAGTATTCACTGCACTGTTAATATTTCAAAAGTGTCATTCATACTGTGGCTCACCAGAGGTTTCATCATGCTTTCCAGAAATTCCCTGATCTGACAGGCTCAAGGAGTTTCACAATCACCCAACAGTAATAAATAAGGGTCATGGTTATCTATGCCATTTTTTCATGTTTTCTTTTGTTCTCATCTCTCCACTGTGACAGTTCTTATCCCAGTTTAATAATGTGAAGTCTCATCCTTTCACCGTGTTCCATTGTTTTGTACTGCAAGCTTTTTTAGCTGTCTTCCTTCTGTCAATTTGGTTATGAACTCTTTGAAGGAAGCAATCTAACTCTCTGATGTAATAGAGCTTACATAACCTGAGAGGGTAAATTGTACATAAAATGTTAAATAAAACAAATAATTGCAAGAGCTTCAGAATCCATTTATTTCTAGTGTTCCAGATCTTCCACTCCAACCTGAAGATGTTAAATTTCAGCCTCCTTGTAATTCAATAGTCATTTTCATTTGGCTTAACAAGTTGTGTGAACCATTCTGATCTGTGAAGCAAGAAGAAGAATTATTTTGATTTGTAACTCATCTTTATGGATGAACATGTTATATGAATCCAGTCAATTAGTTTATGCATTAAACTGTGATAAAACAACCCATGGCATAGTGTGATGTCTGAATTCAAGCCAAGGGCTTTTCTTCTCTTGCACATAACTGTGTGTTCTAAAAATACACACACACACATATTTCCATATTCCGATAAGGTTTACTTTGTCTTGCCCCAGCCCTCACCTGAAACAGGTTAAAGTCATCCAGAAAAGCACTAAATTAAGGCTTGAAAGCAGCCCAAAGAACAGCTGACATGTGGTACAGTGAAATGATAGAAAGAACTGGTTCATGCAATCATCCTTCCCATGTCAACTTTTGTCTTGACTGTCAGCTATTCAGGCCAGTGGAGTGGGTGGCTCTAACAAATTTAAACAAAATCATTGTTGTCATCATCCAGAGAGCCTCCCTTTCCCTTCTACTTCTTCTTGCCTTGACAGCTGATTTCCAGCCAGAAAGAGCTGACAAATGAAGTGGAGGGGAATTCTGATAGATAACTAGACCCATGGGTTGAGCCATCTGTCAAGCCATGCCAATCACCACAGTGTTATGATTGGAGGATCATTTTGCCAGTTGGTGACACTGAGAAGATGTGGGGAAGGAGCCTTCCCTGTATGGGAAAATGGATTGCCCCATTCTGCTGTAAGCCAAAACTGAGGTGGTGGGGATTAGCAATAGAAACAGCAAAATCTATGTCAGTTTTTTGCTCACAGATGGGAGAACACTTTAATAGAGCCATAGGGAAGAAACTTAAACCATAATGGCTTAGTGTAAAGTGTAAGTCAGCCATAGTCTTTCTTTTGTGCAGTGTGACATTTCTAAGCTGTTTTTGATTAGGGTAAGGTACCTGTGAGTAGCAAGTGCACAGCACAAACAGAAATGCAAAGTATATATCCTGAAGGAACTCCAGATGATGATAATTCTTTCATATCTATGCAGACAACTCCATTACAGGACTTAACAGCTTCATCTACAGTGTGAGAATCCAATTATCAAGTCACCTTCCAACCTGATATCTTTTGCTAAACAGAGCAATACATCCTTTTTAAAATCCAAATTAAAATGATAGATACATATTTGTAAAAAGGGCTGCATTCAGAAATCAAAAGGTACACCTGATATTCCATTGCTCATCTCCAAACTGCAGTTACCTTACAAAAGAATTTCAGAAAGACTCTAGCATGAAAGTGCAGACTTTTTATTCTACTTGTTTGAGAGCAAATGAAAATACTGCTTTCCTGTTCCAGTGGAGATATTAATTAGCTAGCAATATTAACATTAACATTAAATGATTTATATGTCATTTAAAGCACTTCTATTCAGAATAAAAGGATTTATGACATTAACTTCTGCTATATTTCCTATCTCCATTTATTCTCTTTAGTTCCTCCCTGTTATACTGAATAGATTCAAACCCCAGCTAAGCTACATATTAGCCATATTACCATCCTTCAGAACTAACAATCTACAAATCTGCTCATTTTTATCTATGCCTGATATATTTATTTTTGAAAAGTTGTTCCAGAAAAAAAATATATTGTTGTTGCTTATTTTTGCCAGTTCTACTTTACAGTCTATTGCATTCTTAGTTGTTGGAAGAGTGTTTGAATTCCTTCTCAGTTTATGTTTAACTTAATATAACAAACATTACTGACTTGTATTATGGCTGCAGTCTAAGCTGACATAGTGCAGTTTAATGGTATCTGGGTGCTATGTCAACAAACAGTTTAGACTTGCCAAAAAAAAAAAAAAACTTAAATTGTACCAATGTACAATTGTTCTAAAACATAGAAGGATCATAATAGAACAGATGATCCAATCCACCCCTGGAACAGATTGAACAACTAAGCTATGCTCCCTAGTAACTGCTAAGTAACAGACTAACATACAACGGAATGTTGAGAATCTAGTGTTTATTATGTCTAAATCAGTAGTCAGATTAGATTTCAGTTTTCATGAGCAAATCTAACTTCATATTTTCCAAAATTCCTTTTTTTCCTTAGGTATATTATGTAGGAACTCTTCCAATCTTGAAAGGTCCTCTATCCTGCTGCAGGTACTATGATCACCATTAGAATTCATATGATTGCCTGGTGCTAACCCCAACTTCTGGGCAAAAATAAGTCTAGATTAAAAGGGATATATTGGTTCTAAATCAAATGGAACTGGAAGTAGCAAGTCAGTGTTTGGTTTTCATCAGCAACTGCTTTTTGTCCTTCTCTCATTCTCGACCTAAGACTTACTGGAGGTATTTTATACTGGACAGAAGTGCATAACTGTTATGATGCTGAAAAGCCAAAGCAAAGGAGGTTCTCAGAATCCATATTCTTGAAGTTCATACATCATGCTCAAGCATAGTTCATTGAATAAGCCACAATTTATTATATTCGTACAACACGCTAAGCCAAAACTAAATAAACCACTTATCAATCAGCATACGTGAACAGTCTATTCTAAAATAGGAATGGGTAGCCATAAGTGAAAGACTTCTGGGCTATGCTCCAAAGTGTCTGCACCTGTCATTAATTGTCAAGCTTCTATAATTTAGCCCTAATTGTTTTTGCTAATAGTTTGATGTGATTTGATTGGTTGCAGTTTAAATAATTATAGCCATTATTATACTTCCTTTGTTAAAAAATGTGGTAGAGCACATGCTGATGATACAATACAATGAGTTCTTCTGTGACAAAACTTAATCAGAAAAAAGGTTCTAAATATAGACTAGTAATAGATTTTTTAAAAAACTTCATCACACTAGAAAGAGATGTAAGGAAGACAGTTTAGTCAGCTCAGAGCTTCTGAATTTGCTCACAGCTACTCACAGAATCTGTTCCCTTATTCTAATCCTTGAGTAGGGTAGATATGGGGATAGGCTTACCTGCTCTGTTTCCACTTATCTTTTCCTCTTCTACACTCAGGCCCAGAAACTTTCAGAATAGGTTCCTTTGTTGTAATAAAATAGAAGGTCCTCCATGCTGAGGAGCCTCATCCTATATTGACTCCGCTGTATAGCTTGCATCGAGAAGCGCTGGCCACAGTAACTCATGCCCTCATTGCCATGAGAGGAGACTACTTCAATACACTTTACATGGTGCTGCCTTTCAAAACTATTTGAAAGCTGCAATTGATGCAATATGTAGCAGCCTACATGTTGGCATGTGACAGCTGGTACAGCAATGTAACACCAGTACTGTGGGTGCTGCATTGGCTCTCAGCTGGCTCCTGTTTTATCATCCAAGGTGCTGGCTCTGATCTTCAAAACCCTACACAGCTTGGCTTCTGAGTACTGTGAGGATTCCTCTGGGTAGAATCAACCCATCCCATGAGTGTACCTGGACAGGAAATGCTTTGGGTTCTGAACATATGGAAAGTGAGAACTGTGGGGGCCTGTAGATAATGTTTTTCCACTGGGGCCCCCATGTTGGGATATAGTCACCCTCCCTTTAGATCTGGCTGGCGTTGACCCTGGCATTGTTTCATAAAACTGCCAAGACAGAACTCTTCTGCAGAGCTTCTGCTGTTGGTTCATATTGATGCATCCTGTAATCTGCATGAGTTGTTCCATATTTAGCTGTATATAAGCACAATCAATCAATCAACCAATCAAGGGAACTGTGGACACAGGGGAAATGTGTACATTTTAAAATGCCGTTATGATCCCGTTGATCAGCCTGCAGATGCCCCTGCACCATCCCACTCTCCCAATTTCTGGGAAGGAAAAGAAAATTTACTTGCTCTCCCAGTAAAGGACAGCAAAAAGTGGTCCCATCAATCCTGCGGATTAGGTTCTTTGGGGTCAATGTGGGTGGGAAAGGAGAGAGAACAAGTACAAGCGAAGGGGGCAGCAAGCAGTTATGCATCTCTTGTTGCTGTCCTGCCCGTCTCATTAAGCAAAATCAGTACCGTAGAACTCTTGCCAAAATGTTGTCTGAACCCTTTTGCATAAATATACATGTACATGCATTTATAAGTATAAATTCCAAGCCTTCTCATGCAACCTGATTGAATCTGCGGGGGGGGGGGGTCTATTCACCTTGGAAGGATTATATGGTTCAGGAGCAAGAAAGAAGGTGTGTCTTTCTCATTGCATACCAATAGTGTTGTGTTAAATGAAGTATTAAAAGCTGTAGGAAAGGCCATCTGCTTACCTGGGGAAAAAAGACTATCTATCTATCTATCTATCTATCTATCTATCTATCTGTCTATCTGTCTATCTGTCTATCTGTCTTTCTGTCTTTCTGTCTATCTATCTCTAAGAAACTGAATCTGTTCCTATTTTAAGCTCAGGAAGACCCTGACTTTCTATTTAGGGCTGCCAGAACTGCCTTGCAAAAGCCCCTTTGAGTGCTAGGCCACCATTATCTAGCAATGCAGCAAATGTTTATAGTGACCTTTAAAATCAGCATGCAAACTCTGAAATAACACATTTGGAAATATGCGGAAACCTGTTTTCCTTGGGCACTAAAAGCTATGGGGAAGCAAAAATCCACATTACCGTTAATCGGCAGCAGAATGTCACAGAATCTGGGAGCCTTAAAGGAAATCCTCCCATCAGCGCCAAACTTACATTGGATGGGAAGAAAAGAGAGGGACTTTTTTGTTTCAGAATTCTTTTTCTTCAGACAGAATTCTTTATCTCATTCCTTGATTGAACTTGGAAAGCTTTTGACTTGAAAAACCTGATTTAAATTGTTCCCTTGCTGGGGATACTTTCTGACAGCCTTTCATAATTTTTAGCCTTACCATTTATTTTACTTTTTGACATTCTGCTCAGTCTGGTTACTTAATTGTTTATTATTGTTCAAGGTTCTGAGCCATCTTGAGATTTCAGAAGAAGCAGTCGGTATAAATATTTAAAATAAAATAAGTGTTAGATCCTGACCTGAGGAAGCATAGGCAGGATGGGCTAAGCAGCTTTGTTAATAGACTCAGTCAGTACGAGGCTCTGAGAATTATCATTTTCTCAGAAATAGAAAGGTTAGCTAATCATCCATGGGAGCTTCAAGTATTTGCGACATGTTCATATCTCCTTCAATCAGTGTGCTGTATTCTGGCAAATGACTGACTGCAACCAAATTTTACTGACTTAAAAAGAACAAAGCATAGAGATTTACAGTGCAATGTAGTCTAAGTCATTAAAAGATCCTCAAGTATCATTTTTGGACTATATTGCCATCGAAACAGGCTGTGATTCAGATACTGAAGCCAAATCTTGTGAAATGAGTTTCTAGTTTAGCCTAGCAAAAACGATAGGTACAGACTGATGCCCATAACAAAGCATGCTGATAATCTTTTGAGGAGAGAAAGACAAAGAAGCTGCTGGTTTTCTCCTCTGACCAGATGGTGAACTGAGACTGAGTAAGCTCGAGCTGAAATCAATATATTTTAAAAAATCACAGAAGAAAATGAAGGATAATGGGTTGGGCTGAGGAGAGGAGATGAGGATAATTTCTTCCTAGAAAAACTTTATTATTATCAAGGGTGTACCATGTCCTGAGGATTACAGTGGGGTAAGTACTATCTGGAAAACTATAGTGTTGGCTGAGAATGAGTTGTCCTACTGGGGGTATTTTTATTGATTTTTAGTTCCTCAAGGTAATGACTTCTATTTCATTCCTGTCAGATAATAACCACTTTACTTCCATTTTGTCTTTCTACTTTAAATTGTTCCTGTTGTAAACATGCCTTATTTTCCCTATCCTGTATTCCACTCTGGGGAACTCATATGTCATATAGCCTTGCAATCTGTGAGACAACATGGAGGATAAACCATTTGACAAGGACATCTTCTGTGGCGGGGGGTGGGGATGCAAAATGGTTATTTCCAAAATGGTCTCCCTAACATGCACCAATGTTGCCATTTCTGCTGTAGTGTTAAGCTAGTTTTATTAGGTTGTGATGGATTTGTTTTGCTTTGTGGCTTTTCTTGGCATGTTGTTTTGCCTGACTGAACTATCCATTTTATTGGCCTTTAACTTTGCTAACAGTCTGAAAGGCTCATGAACAGAAAAGCAGAAGAAAATAAATAGAAGTACAGAACTGCCATTGAACATTACACTAGTACAGGTAGTCCTTGCTTAACGACCACAATAGGGACTGGAAAAATTGTTGTTATTAAAAATTGCAGTCATTAAGCAAGGCATCATGTGACCACAACCAATGTTATGACAATGTTTTGCGGCAGTTGTTAAGTGAATCACCACAGTCATTAAGTGAATCACATGGTAGTTAAGCAAATTACACAGTTCCCCATTGATTTTGCTTGCCAGAAGCTGGCTGGGAAGATTGAAAATGGCGATCATGTGACCCTGGGATGCTGCAACCATTGAAAGTGTGAGCTGGTTGCCAAGTGCCCGGATTGCAATCACATGACTGTGAGGGTGCTGCAACAGTCGTAAGTGTGAGAACCAGTCATAAGTAGCTTTTTTTAGCACCATCATAACTTCAAAAGGTTGCTAAACAAATGGTTGTTAAGCGAGGACTACCTGTAATTACATTGTAAGTGATAGTATGTTTAGGCCTACAAATGCAGAGTAAAGTGGCATAAGAGGTTGTATTACTATAGGTGGAGTATATTAGGTTTGTATGAGATGATTAAGCTTCACCTCAAGGGGATGCTTCATACCACATGGGCAGCACAATTTTCTTTATCTAGTTTTGAATTACCTGGCTACCAGTTTAGAGCAAGTGAGCTACCTGCCTCTTTTTGTTAACTACATGTATTTTCCATGAAGCACATTCCTATGAGGACAACTTTAAAAATACAGTAGCTTTGTCAAAACCAACCACCAATGAATAGAAATGCTTGTGAGATTAAACAGATCACAGGTTTGCAATAAAAGCTATGTCTGCTTGGAATGATAATGTGGTGCTGGAGAAGACTCTTAAGAGTCCCCTGGACTGCTAGGAGGTCAAACCAGTCAATCTTAAAGGAAATCAACCCTGATTGCTCATTGGAAGGATTGATAATGAAGCTCAAGCTCAGATACTTTGGTCACCTAATGCGAAGAGAGGACTCTTTGGAAAAGACTCTGATGCTGGGAAAGATTGAAGGCAAAAGGAGAAGAGGACGGCAGAGGATGAGATGGTTAGATAGCATCACTGAAGCAATGAGCATGAAATTGAGCAAACTCAGGGAGGCAGTGAAGGACAGGAAGGCCTGGCGCAATATGGTTCATGGGGTCACGAAGAGTCGGACACGACTTAACGACTGAACAACAAAAATCTTTGGTCTAAACAAGGGTTGCCTAGCCCTTCTAATATGCTTGAAAAGTTTAAAACTGTATAATTTAACCTGCAATTCCAACTACATGACATTTCAGATA
The DNA here is from genome assembly GCA_030867105.1 of Liasis olivaceus. Lineage (NCBI taxonomy): Eukaryota > Metazoa > Chordata > Lepidosauria > Squamata > Pythonidae > Liasis > Liasis olivaceus. The sequence goes on from CM061349.1 coordinate 72,157,532, forward strand.
TTTGAGGGAAGAGGATGAAATAGGCATATGTTTTCTTTGGCAAACTGTATTGTGCCGAAGTAATCCTCAGATAACATTGCAATTCCTTGTAAACAGAATTGTTTCTATCCATGGGAACAAGTGTTAGAAGGGGGACAAAATAAACCTTTTTGAGATGTTGCTTTGGATTGCCCTTTTTTTGACAGGAGCAGCCACAATAAAGGCTTATGACAACTTGGGGGAAAAAAAGAAAGAAACGACATAGAGGATTCCCATATGTCCTTTGGTCTCGGTCTTTTGGGTTTTGTTTTTTTGTTTGGGTAGGCAGAAGTTGCAAAGAGATGGGTGCTTGACTCTCAGCCTTTTTAGGGTATTGAAAGTAATTTTTAGGCTAATGGTCTCAAGAGAAATGATCGTTATGTTCGTCTCCAAAACAGAGTCCTCTGAAATAAACACACAGAGCTCTGGTAATGTGCCAGTGCCTGCTGAGAAGAGTGATCCATAGACCGTATTTGCAAAGATGACAGTCCATCAGATTTATGTTTTTTGGTGGTGTCGTTCTGTTCATTTCTCCCTATATTATGTTTACAGAGACACATATTTTCCATACTGACCTGGTTTCAAGTATTTCCCTAGAGATAAATAACTGCTAAAGCTCTAACACTGGTTTATTGAAATGGAAGTGTGAATTCTGGGCATGCCCACAGGAAGCAAACCGCAACACTTTCAGTGTAAAGAAGGAGGCAAGGGAGGGAGTTAATGATGACAAAGTATATCAGCAAACTCTAAGTAAAGATCTGGTGACAAGAAAAGCCTGCAGGGACACAGGTGACTGGAGGGAGGTAAGAGTGATCCAAAAACACTCTACTGTATTATCAACTTTTCAGTTTCACAGTACAGATGAATGCAGTGGGCAAGTACAAATGTGAGATGGTGTCTAGACTGACTGAAGAGGGGGGCCAGCTTGCTTAGAGCTGAAAAATATGGAAGTCTGAATAGAAGAGGGATTACAGATCCTTACAATCTTTTTGATTGATTTTGATCTGATTGCTGGGATTTTGTTTCAGATTAAATTGTCGGATGACTGTATATATGAAATGTGCCTGTGTGTAAATTTAACATATACAAATGAATTGCTATTTTATTTAAATTTTACACACAGGCACATTTACACTCTTCTTTTGCTTTTCTTGGGGATAGGTTTCCCCTTTTAGCATTTCATAAATGGCCACCCTAAAGTTAATATACTATATTGTATAAACTGACAGCAACCAGGAAGCTGCAGAAGATTAGCAGATTTCCTACATGTTGTACTTCTACTTTATCTGAATTAAATTTCAGTGTATTTACTCTTCCATCTTTGGTACCAGTACAGGTATCCTATAGTTCCTTTAGGATTAGCACATGGAAGAGAGAGAGAGAGAGTTGTCTTCCATATGCACAATGATGATACTATAGTACTCAGCTACTCAATATGATAACAAGGGATGGCAATGTGTCCCTTAGTGTCTATCAGTGGTATTGTTTTCATATCTTTGAAAACTTTTTTTTAATTTACAAACTAATGGGAAGCTGGAATGCTGGGAAGCAAAGTGCCAGCTTTGATCATCATTATTTCTAAGAATGCATCTGGGCTTTAAATGGATCCAGTTTGCATCTAAATGCTTTGTTCTAAAGGTATTTATAACCCCCCCCCCCCAAATTATCTGGGGATCCCTGCTTTATTCCAAATGTTGCAGATGCAAAATAGTATGAGAGACAAAATGGTATCCTGAGACAATGGACAGTGGTCAAGTCCTAGTACTATCTTTTCGATCTACCCTTTCAGGACAGACCAAAGCCCTAGTCCAGTCTGAAGATTCAGAAGGATACTATGGTTGATCTTATCCAAATCTGTTTAAAGATTCAGAACTACAGAGTTGCTTCCCAACTGCCCATTCTCTGAAGTAATGACCAGCAGTTATTTGATGTTTCAGAATTAATTCACTGTTCTTCTGTTATGAATTTTTTGGTAGATCTATTCTCCCTGAATAAAGGTTGCATCAAAATTACTGTGGTAAAAGTGGCAAAATTAAGAACTTTAGCTGATTCAGTCCTTACTGGAAGAGGATGGAAAATTGTTTCATTTGTCATACCTCTTCATCCAGCCCAGGGCAATGTCTAATCAGCCATCAAACCACAAAGCCAGTAAATGAAGTGTGAGGAGAAACCAAAATCCAAAAATAAAAGGTTCCTGAGGCTATGTTTAACTGATTGGTCTTACTACCTTGAATTACAACTGCAGTATTGCTACATAGAAGAAAAAAAAAACTGACTCAACTTCATCAGCTCCATCTCGTTAGAAATTGGGACACATGAAAAAACCTCAGAAGGTTTAGGCAAACTAATAAAGGAAGATACAGTCTTTAAGGTATCCTGGCAATTTAGAATTTATACATAAAAACCAGCTGGGCTTGTAAATAAAGAAAAACTAAGGACCTTAAAGTTATGGACTTTTAAAACAAGCTTTGTATGTGTTGTTGGTGAATGGCCAGCCTTAAAAATTGACTAAATAAATATATAAAATCATATCATATGCACCAAATACATGTTAACAGATTGTGAATAATTAGTAAAAAAAAACAAACAAACCTGCACTTGGTCAAATATTTAGGAGGACATGATCAGAGGAGGCTATTCCTCCCCCTTGTGTTGATGAAGATTCTCATTCATCCAGGTGGAATTATCTGGAGGTTGAGTCATGGCAACTGGACTTTTTTTCTTTTGGTTAGATATGTTTCGCTGCTTGTCCAAGCTGTCCAAGACTGAGGAAGCTGCTTGGACAGGCAGTGAAGTGTATCTAACCAAAAGAAAAGAAGTCCAGTTGCCATGACTCAACCTCCAGATTCCTCCCCCTTCTCCCAATCAAGTTTTAGTTATGCACAACAGCTGAACCTGGAAGACTGGAAGTCTCAAATCTCCTCTCTAAGAAATCCTTTGGATCTTCACACCCTTGCCCTATCACTTGCTTTGGGGTAGCAGCTTAGTAGTTCCTGCTGTCATTACATATCTTCCAGTGATGCATATCCTGGCATCTTTCCTCTAACCCCAGTGTATGGCTTTCTGGCAATTAAAAGGTCAAAAATGCACAAAATGCAAGCATTCAGTAATGAAAGAGACCAATTACTGTGCTGTCCAAATCATGGGACAACAACAGCTTGATTAAAGATGAAAATTCATAAAAAAGAATATAGTATTCCTGACAGACTATAAGATACTGTTGGTCTGCTACAAATGAGTGTTGGGGCAGGTTCTATAGAAAGATATGGGAGAAAGCTTCAGATTAATTATCGCAGATCAGAAAAGATTCTAAAGAGTTGTTTCCTATGGAAGATGATATTGATGGAAATATGCAAGAACCGTTACCTAGGTAAAAGGGACTGAAGCAGCTCAGGCAGATACTTCCCTAATTCACTGGAGTATAAGAAGAGGGAGGAGATACAGTACAATCAGGCTTGCAAGATCCTGCTATTATAGCCAATCTCAGTAAAGGTAGTGTTAATTTCCTGGTCTGGTCTACCTAGTGGGGCTGACCTACTCATAAAAGGCTGAGTACACACAATTACTGAGATTTTTACTGATACCTTTTGAAAGAATAGAATAAAGATTAAAATTATTACAATGTTCACAGCTCAACATTTTTATCTATCATTTCCAAAATGGAATACCCTTGAAATAGATTTCCCTATGTATTAATTACCTGGACATTCCATAGATTCCTGGCCAAACCTTTTACCTAGAGGCTGCATCTTTTCTAGCCTCGGCTCACAGCCACTTCTTCTATTCCCTCTTCCATTTTTAAAGAACTCAAATGTTTTCTCCCAAAATAGGGAGAGGGGCTTGGGGATCTCTTTGTTTGTAAGGGCCATGCCTCACTTGTGGTCACAGACTAGAGATGTCTCCTGTCTGTGAATGTCTGAGCATGTCTGGGGTACATTCTGAAATTTACAATGCCACCTGACATGTAAACCAAATGAGAGAGATTTTAGTCTGGACTGACCTGTCCAAGGGATAAACCTGAAACCAGAAGAGGGAATATGGGTGAAAGATCTAACTACTCTTTTTCCTCAATCTCTAGCATATCTCCTCCTGTCTAAGACCACACTAGGCCCATGCAGTTCTTTCAGGGTGCCCTTCTGGCAAAATTTGATGTGAAACATTCTTTCAAAGCCAAACCATAAAGTGTCTTTTACCCAACTCCTAAACAATATAGTGGCTAACAGTCAAAATGAAGTACATATCAGTCCTGTACTGAACTTTGTTGAGGTGCACTGATTCACCTCTAGAAAACACTCTACTACAGTTGAGCAGATCAGTGTATCCCATCTATGTGTGAAAGTCAAAAAGAAAATCCTTGACTGAAACATATTTTACTGAATACACTTCAGAAAATACCACTCAGTCAGGAAGTTCAGCATTACTACTTTGGGGAGGGCAATCCCAAGAATATTCAACCAGATGCATTTAGAATCTCCCTCCATTTGTCACATTAAGGCTTTGTTCACACAACCTGGGACAGCCAAACTTATGTTCATATAACATGCTACGCCCAAACAAGTAAAAACATTACAACTTAAGCTAATGATCTTGTTTACTATGTGTTGAAATAATGGCTGGTTTCTTACAATATGCTGGAACACAAACTACCCAATCCCCTGTTCACCTACTTTGGTGAGGTAATTCGGTATGTAAACTCAACCATAATGGACAAAGGTCAAGAACAGAGATGGTGGTGTTAAGAACAGGGCTTGGATGAGCAGACCAGGAAGTTTGTTTGGAGACTGGTATTGGAGCAAGGGAAGTCATAGACACATCTTCAGTCTACATAGAACTCACATGAAGAATTAAAAGCAGTATGACTAATTCCTGGATCCTATATCCCATCTCCTTGCTAAAAGAATCATTGGTTGAACATGATTCTTTTCTGTGACTAATACAATATTTTTGGCCAAAAATATTTTTAAAAACTTAAAAAGAACAAAGAATAACTGCTAAAAGAATCAGTGTGGCAGATGGGAGGAAGGGAAAGAACTTAGACACTTTTGTTATTTATAGTGATAGAACTGAGCTCACTCAGCTTGAAATCTCTGATCCCATTAAAAAACAACCCTAAATCTTCTTTGAAGTTTGGGCCAAGTTTATAATACACACTGATTTCCATTACCAAATCCATTTCCAAATTCCATTTCCAAATCCATTTCCACTGATTAAGGATATGGTGTCATTCAAATGATTCCACCATATGGGATTGACACAATTCTGTTTATATACAAAGGTTCATTATTTTATATGTATTTGCAGAGTTTTTGGAGAAACAGGCAGACATTTAGTAGGCACAGCTATGTCTTGTATGCAACTGCTGTGCTTGGAAAGGGTTAATCCAGGATAAGGCACCATAGTCCACAAAGATACCAGTACATTCTCAGAACACCTTCCTTAAGTCCTGTGAGGCCTCTTGTTCCAACTGATGTTTTAAAAATATCTCATCTCATCTCATCTCATCTCATCTCAATAAATTCATATAAATCTGGCATGCTACAAATCAGAATAGCAAACTGTAGGATCCTACTCATTTGCAGAAATGTCTTTGAGCCCCACCAAGGCCCACTGGTATGGTACAGAGCAACCTAAGGAGCTAATTCTCTTTCCGACAAATAGGTGTTTTGTGACTGGCTTTGCACCCTGTAGCAACCCTTTTGTGAATAGGCAAGTCCCCCATGGAAGCAATGTTGGGAATGTGCACTCAAAATTCCAAATGTACCCATGGTCCAAACAGGCTATCTACCTCTGGATTAATCTCAGAATATCCAATTAACAGAGGGCTCAGGAACTCTGGTAAAAATAGGACAAAACGTAGAAGTTGTTCCACAAAGATGGAATTCAGAAAATATTTAACCCACTGTAAATTGATGGTTTAATCATCCTAATTCGTGTGGGTTTGCAATTAACTACAAGGGCAAAGTTCATACAAAATACTATTTGGCTAAAATGTGGTTTGTGGCTAGTTTGTGATTCAGTGTATGTGATTCAGTGAAGAAGGCCCATTTTTTGGAGTTTCAAAATGCTATTGGTAGTATAAAAAGCATAAGCACCCAGTAGAAGCCATGATGCCATCCAACTCATATTACATTATTTATTATGTTATGTGCAAATTATGCTCATTTTGTACTTAGGTTATTTTGTGTTTCAACATGATGCAAGAATGTATTTATGCTGTTTGAATGATGTCATAACACATGAAATATCACTTCTTCAACTATACCCACAGCAGATGCCCACGCTAGAAATTTAGGCTAAGCGTTATCATTGCTGTACCTGCAGCATAGTATGGTCTATATTGGCATTCCCCTGGATGTCCTTTCTCAATCCTACTTGGGAATGTCAGTGTTAAACTGGGGCACTTTTGACTGCTAAGCTTACAGTCTGTCATTAAATTACAACCCTTCTCCTTACTTATAAATGGGAAAAGTAAAATAATGGGGGGAGTAAAGAATTAGACAATAACTGCATCCTTACTAAGTTGTTTATATTAATTGTGGGAAATCCCACAACTGATATATAAGGGAAAGGGGGGGGGGTGAGGGATGGCCCTACAGGTTGATAAAAAAAACCTACAGGTCTTTATTAGAGAGTGGTTTGTGATTTTTTAAAATATCTCTCTGAAGAGTTGTTTCCTAGATAAATTAATATAAAATGATTAAAAGGAAAGCAATACAGAAGTCTTGAGCTGAACAAAATAACAAATGATAAAGAAGGAGAATGAAATATAATTTAATTTGAAGAAAGAACAAATAAAAAAATGTAGCCATGGTAGTTAAAATCAGCCTTTTCTTACCTTCAAGATTAAGACTGCATATCCTATCACCCTGGTAAAGATTACAGGGCTGTAGCCAACATGGATAGAGGCCACCAGGCTGGAGCAAAGGTTCATTTCAGTCATGCTAACTAAAAACTTCAGAAAGAAAACTAAGAAAGGGAAATCAGTAAAACAACCTTAATAATTTGAATAGGTTTTTTTTCCCCCTCCCAGTGTGTGGAATTAAAAGTGACAGTTGAAGGATTACATTAATTAAATCTGTGTTTATTAAACGAAGCAACATGCTCCGTATTAAAGGCTGAAAATCTGCAGGTGATAAATAGACAAGAGTTTCATTTATTAAAGGTCTCAGCACTAATGGATAAACAGAACACCATGAAGTCTAACCCTTGGGTATTAACAAACCAGAGTAACCATTTACTAGGAAAAGCATTAGAAAAACTTCCACATATCCAGCTGTATTAAGTTCATATGCATATATTAAAGCAAACAAAAAAGTCAGTTTAAAATGCAATCTCAAGGAGGCTTGGACTATAAAAAACCAGAAATTAGAAACTTTAATCAGTAATGATAATGTGCACTATCTCACACACACATGTACACAAAAAGAGCATGGTCTACACACATTATACTAACGGTTCCCAAACTCTTCAGATCATCAACTCCTTCATGAAGTTTCAGATTGTTCATCGACTCCCACACATTTACTATATAAAAATAATTTAATAAATTCTACTTTAACTAATAGTACCATGAATAATAATAATAATTGGAAATTTTGAATTTATCAGACCTGAACACCCTAATGTTACAAAAAAATGCTCTGCTTCGAACTGCCTATATTAGACACTACCTTAATAATTCTTAGGTCCTTGGTTAGGACTTCAGTTATTAAGTTTTCACCAGTCTTTGACTGTGAATCTAATTGTAGATTACCCACAATAACAACCATCACCACCACTGCCACAAGAACAACTTGGCTAGTCCTGTTGACCCTTGGGGGTCAATATTGACCACTTTGGAGAACCAAGTCATGTTTTGCTTATCCATGGTTTAATGAATAAATCCCACAAAGAAACAACATAATGACTTAGCATGTTGTACAAACCACATTGCTGAAAAGTTTCATAAGGAATTCAGATCCAAAGCAAAGTGGGCTTTGCTGTTTCCAGACATTCCATCTTCTTCATATAGATTTGTATTCTATTTAGGACAAAGCAGTAGCTGATTAGCTGTTTCTCAGATGAGAACTCCATATGGTCATTCATTATACCTGTAACCTCTACTGGATACAAGAAGTTTCTATGGATGGTGACTCAGCAGCCAGTTAAATATTGAAGGTGAATCTCCTGCAGTCTGAGTAAGCAGTTTCAAGGGGAGGTCTCCCAGAGCAGACAGACTCCTCCCTTCTATCTCAGTAACTTGCTGTTCACTTACTTTTGGTCTTAGAAGAATCAAGTTCTTCTTCCAAAAGGAATCCTCTGGGAAAGGCCTGATCATTTGAGCCTGAAGAGTCAGATACATGAGGTCAAGATGTAAGCAAATTCAGCTTAGAGCATAGCACAACACTGTTACTGGTTATGGGCCAATAACCTATTTTCCAAATTCCTGGAAGTTAAGCCAATGTAAGATATCTCATTTATTTACTTACTTGTTTATTCAGTTTATATGGCTGCTGATTCTCAAGTGACTTTTGGTGGCTATCAATGTTAAAAACAGCAAGACATACAAATTAAAATCTAGGAAAAAGATAAAGTGAAAAAGCAGTCACACACACCTGTAGCATTGGGGTCAAAATTCAATTCACGTAAATGTAGCCTAAAATCTGATCTTACATTTTCCCTGATCTTTTTTTTTTTTTTAGTTTGTTAAACTAAAATGGGGGACACGGTGGCGCAGCGGCTTAATGACGCTGAAAGTTGCCGGCCAGAAATGGTTGACACTTCAGCGTTTCGAGCCCAGCTCCGCGCAGCAGAGCGAGCTCCTGCTTCCTCCCCAGCTCCTGCCAACCCAGCAGCTCGAAAACTTAAATGAGTAGAGAAATGGGTACTCTCACCCTGGTGGGAGGAAAAATGCTGGCAGCGCCTTGCAAAAGGAGTCAGGAGCAGTTGCCGGTAGTGCGGAAGATGCGCACGTCCAAAAAAGGCGTGAAGCAATGGAAACCCTGCCTCCTGCGCTCACCAGCTGGGCTCTGCTCTAGGAAGGAGGCAATGGCAAACCACTTCCGAAACACCTTACCTTGAAAACTGCAGGGAGTCGTCCAGGCAGTTGCCGCAGAATCAGTCACGACTGAGTGCGGTTAAAAAAACAAACACTAAAATAAAATAAAATGGGTCATTATTACACTGGCAATCCACCTTTGCCCTAATATATTTTAATTTGCTTTCTTACAATCCAACCAAACTGATACAGGGAATTAACTAATGGTAAACTGCCATTAACTAATGGTAGCCGTGATTTCATTTGAAATGCAAAATTCAAATTTTTAGGTATATACCTTAAGCTAACAATAAATTGAGATAACCATTTTGTGAATTAGAATGTCTCAAAAGTACAGTAATAGACTAATTCTTTTATTAGGAATAACCAAAAATCCAACTCCAGAGAGTTAGCTCTTAAGAGAATGATTAGAACTATTTTATGGAACACTTTCCCCCTTATAGTTAACATATGAATTAATTCTACAATAGATAAGAATAGAATCCCAGCCTCTGCTTACAATCTATTATCCATCCATAGTGGTTTTGTTCTCATAATACAATAGCTCATGAGTAACTAAAACAGGGTTTATTGCATTTGGGCCATGCAACCTCTAAGTGTTTCTTTTGCAGCCCACAGAGCATCCCCAGAGTGGATGGATTATTACTTGCAGAAGGTTATGGCACCATTTCACCATTTAAAAGCCAAAATCTCCTACAAAGAGCTGAAAATAGTCCCAGCTACTTTGTGACATCTTGATGCAAGATGCCACACTCCCAGCAACCATCAGTAGGAAAAAAATATTCCCCATCAGCCAGAAAGCTGTGTATCAGTAGTTTACTGAATTAACTAAGTAGCTTGAGTTTGTATTTCCAATCACATTTTAGAGAAATGAATGTGTCTCATGAAAAGAAATAGAGCAAGGACCCAATTTTCTTCAAAAAGATTGTACAATAGCTGGAAGTTGTTAGTGTTCCAGTGTGTGGCTTCCAGCCACTACTTGCTCTAGGAAGTGCAGATGATCTCGCTGCTCAGGTTACTTGGAGTTCAATATCTCAACCGGGGTAGAGAGCTGGCAACCCAATCTGTATCTGCTGGCTATTCTAGTTTGGCCAGGGCAGTTAATAGCTTGGACAGTGTCATCTTGCCCAAAAATGCATCTAGATAAATCCTGATTTTGGAAGAAAGACCTGGAGAATTGCCACCATAAGCTGCGACCGTGATTATGTGGCACACCATATGATCACTGTTTGAGATGGTACTCAGCACATCTCCCAAATTCACAATACTTTTTCATTCTTTCATTCATTCTTCAGTACAATCCAGTTATACCAGAGATAAGGAAAGGAGTAGACCTTGTCTGGGAGGAGAGCAGGTGTGGGTAGTGGCCAGCATATTATATATGAAATTGTTGGCCACAAGGCAGCAGATGGTACAGTGTGCAGTCTGAGCCATGGATAATGGTTGCAGAGGAGTGAAGTATCTATTTTTAGAACACCTTTATTTTTAAAATCTGCTTATTGCTCTAAACCAGAGATTTTCTAATTTAGAACAGAGTTTTCATTTTCAAAATCTGTTTAAAAGTACTCAAGTACTTGCTTACTCCAACAGTATTTTATTGTCAAAATCTTATTGCACTGCTACTGTATGATCAAACAGATATCCAGGCAAAAACATAATGGAAGTACATTTCTCATGTTATACAGAGGGCAAGAAATTTCAAAAGCCAGCCAGAAAAGAGAACATGCATGATTTTCATGAAACCTCCATTTGTGTCTTCTCAATATCCCAAAACTGGGATTTAAAAAAAAAAAAATGAAGGGCTTATAAACTGGTCCAATTGAAGCCTACTCTGGATGGTGTGCAATTACTCATCTTCATACATTCAGATCATAAGCAAAATTAAATATATTTCCTAGCATACTTTAGAGTACTTAATATCTTTCATGCCAAAAAAATTGTGCAGGGATCCAATTTTCTTCAAAATGACTGCAAAGCAATTATTGGTCTTCCAGGATGTGACCTATTATATGAAGCTATTATTGCTGCTCAGGGTACTTGGAGTTAAATATATAAATAAGTCAATAGGGAAAAAAAGAAAAATGTAAAAATTAGGAATAATACATTCACTGGACCAGCAACATGACAAGAACAATGCATGTTTAGTCTGAATATGGAACAAAGCTAGACTGTTTTTTTTTTCTAGATACAGGCACAACCATGGTTATTCTGGGTAGAAGTGTTTCGGGGAGGGGGTCGGAGCAAGTGAAAGCTAAGGACAACAGTGCAACAGCAGTTGAGGTGGGAAAGGAACATGAGATAACTGGGAAGAGCAGGAACACAATGGGATATGCCACACCAGGAGCTGCTGAGAGAAGGAGGTAAGAGAGGGATGTCATGTACTATCCATAAAAGAATGATTTTATGGAGTGAGCAGACCAAGGCTGGAACATGTCATCCTTATAAGTTTCATATTGGCTAAAACCTCATAAGTAAGTAAGAGCACCAGTTTATTTTGGTGGCTTCTTTGTAGCTGGGTGGGCGGAAAGGGAGGAAAGGGCCCAACTCAGTTAGTAAAACAATACCAAGTTTATACAGCAGTTCTTCATTCTCTGGTACTACATTTCTTTGAAAAGATTATATCCCAAAAAATCAGCATGAAATACTTGTAAAAATAAATATACCATGGAGATATTAAGCAGAGGTTTTCAATCTATTTTAGTTGCAGAAAGTACAGGGCAAGCAATTATCATGGATTAATTAAGAGAAAATAGAAATGAGCCAGGATGCTATAACCCTAGGGTAGTATTATGCACCCAGTGAACATGCTCTGGTTTAATGCCAGGAAAACTTCAAAATATATTTTGAGATAATAAACACCTCTGCAAGGAATAAGTGAATAATTATAAAAAGGTAAAAATAAACTCCAAAGCAGTTCCAACTTTTTTATCTCTCACCTACGCCCATAATGATGAGGAGAAATTGTCATGCTGGATTTACTGAGGAAAGAGATGTGCAAAATAAAGTAGGAATGGTTAGAATATTGATACTGTAGATCTCTGTGAAATCTCTATTTCAGGATTTTACATCTCTAGCAAGAGTCAAAACAGTATCATTTTTTCTATATACTACTAAATCTCTCCTATCTGTTTGACTGTAACCTTTAATTGGCCGAAATGGTGCATCATAAGGCAAGAATTTTTGAAGCAAGGTACCTCAAATGTGCTAACTTAAAGAATGCGTCCAAAATATGGGACCCATGACTCCCATGGAATTGAAATTTCAAGGATCATCACACCAGTTCTATTCACAAAGTTGTGGCTGCTGCAGCGTCACCAAGGTTAGCTGTGGTCATGTGATCATGATTTACGACTACATTTCCAGAAACCTGTAGGTTGCGTGGTGCAAGGGAAGTTGGGACAAGCATATTCCTGCCCTCTTTCCTGCCTCCCTCTGGCCCCTGCTCCCAATCAGCTGGTGGCAAGGCCCAACAGGTAAGCAGCAATTGGCTGCTTTGGAACTGAGGCTGAAAATTAAAATTTCTTAACAGCGGTGGGCAGCAAGGGAAGAATGAGGGAGGAACTCGGATGCCTGCTGGTGAGATAGGACTGGCTGAGGGAACCGGTGGTTGACGGGTGAGCCTCTTCTTTCCTGGAGGGAGGGGGCTCTTGGGGATACGCCAGGATGGAGAGTGGAGGTGCAGTTTTCCTCATGGTCCATGGCTCCCTTTGTTCCCCATACTCCCAGCAAAGTGGCTGGCAATTCTACGGGTCAGCTGAGGAGGAGGAGGAGGAGGAGGAGGCAGCTTCACTACGGCTCTGATGAGGGTCATGAGGGGAGGGGAAATGGCACCAGCCTATATTGTATGTGGAAAGAAGGATGATCCAAAGGGTCATGGGTTGTCTAGTGCTACTTAAATGAATCTTGAGAAATCCTGGAATTATTTATATTACAAGGACTGATGGGTCATTTTATCTTTGCTACTGAAAACCAGTTCCTTAGCTCAGAATGATGCTTCATTCTTCAATGCTAAGTGTACATTTAATTGTAAGTGTACATTTCCTTTGGCATTTATGTTTTACCTTAGAATAATAACAAAATGATCATCATCATCATCATCATCATCATCATCATCATCATCATCACAAAATATAAAGACCTGCAAACAGAGATAGAACAACTATGGCAAAAGAAAGCAAAGATAATACCAATAGTTATAGGTGCCTTAGGTGCAATACCAAAACATCTGGAGCACCACCTGAACACTATCAGCACTGGCAAAATCACCATCAGTCAATTGCAAAAGGCATCTTTACTTGGAACAGCTCATATCCTGTGACAATATCTTTAACACCATCAAGCAACAACATCTGCCTATCCCAGGTCCTTGGGAAAGACTCAGTAGGTGGATGAAAATCCCAAACCCAGTCTAAACATCTGGCTGACTGTGCAACCAGCCATAATGATAATAATAGCAGGACTTGATAGATGGATAAAAATGTCAAATCAAGTCTAAACTTCTGGCTGACTGTGAGACCAACAATAATAATAAAACGGATGCTGGAATGCTGCAAAGTAATGTGCCAGCCTCCAGTAGCATTTTTATTTTTCCAAGATTTCCACTGGGCCCCAAATTGGCACCATATGCTTTCCCAGAATATAAAAATGATGGGTGGCCATGGAGGGTCATACAACATTGGGAGTGCCCACATGTAATGGCAGCATTTCTTGTCACCATGCACTTGGCAACATTGTGGTTCACTTTAGACACCACTCTGGGTATCTACAATCCACCACTTCAGTTTGAATTGTGTCATGTGCCCAGAAAAAGATCAAAGATAAACAAAGGTAGGAGGGAATATTCTGTTGGAAGAAAAGGTAGAGGTGAGTCTCAAGTAGTATAGTAGTCAACTTGTAGTTTGTAATTGGTTTTATCCCTCGGAGCAGCCATTTTGTGAATGGGCAAATGTATTCCAAACATAACCCCACCTCTACATAGTTGGAGTTGGAGCCCCTTGGACTCACGAATCTCAGGTTTCTAGTAAAAACCAAAATATATTAGATAAATCTACTCATTTATGGAAGGAGAAACAGCATAAAATGGGGGGGGGGGGGGTGTTGCATGACGGACTGAGTCACAAACAAACCAGCATAAGTTACCAAACTGTGTGGTATGAACTCAGCCTGTAGTTAGTTAATAGTTCAGTGTGCTCTGAGGCTTCCCAAAATGACATCAATTTAGTAATCCACAGTGGTGAAATATATGCTATAATAAATTCTATGATCATTTTTGTATTGTGACAAGGTATAGTAAAAAGCATTCATTTGTATGGAGCCATTTTGGTCTGTGAGAGGAGAAGAAGGGGGAATGTTTAAAAGGGCTGAAGCAAGATTGGACAGACCATTGAGAGCATATCAGATCACCAGATGAATAAGAGCAAATTGAGAACATGGACAGGGCAGGGCTAGAACAAGATGTCCATCAAGGACAAAGAATGTCCTAAAGTAGAGAACATGATTGGGTGGAGTGTCATCAAGACACTATCTCATATTGTGAGGAAGAATGACAGAACAGTAAGAAAGACAGCATTTTTAAAACACCGGCATTTGTTTCTCACGAGAAAAATATTAAAGCCAAGATGACTGAGACAAGCAGAGATGCTTTGCAAGGCCTACTGAACTGAAACATCAGATTCTTCTAAAAGGAGGAGATGAGTCACAGATCTATACTGCTCTAGTCTGAGAGAGAGAAAAAAAGACTCCATCTGAAACCCAGGTACAACTTATGGATATCCTAATCTTTTCCGTCTTGCTTCACACTCACTTTTGAGCTATTACACAGTGTGCATTGATATGGCTGACTGAACCAGACTTAATGTTTAGGATTATTTAATTTATTTAAAAAAAAACTTTAGTAATGCTTTACATTTTATACCATCTGTCTTACATAACCCTCTGTATATGCTGCATATGTTTAATAATAAAAGATGTATAAAATTAACAACTGTAAATTAGACTCAAATAATACATCTGATCTCAATATAAAGATAGAATATAAAAAAGCCAGGTTTTGTTTATAATGTTTATTTAAAGTTTTAACAGTGGCAATAAGAACTTACAAACTAAAGCAGAATAGAGAAAAGGAAAAGGAAAGAGAGAAATAAAAGAGAAATAAAAGAAAAAGCTAAAAGTGCAGTAAGAAAAAAGTAGAAGAAAATAGAAAAAAGAAAGATATAAAGAAAGGTATAAAGATATAAAGGAGTGGCTTCCAATATTCTTCATAGCAGTTATAAGTACAATTATATCATAACCTCTCTCTAAAGTTATATCATGACTCTCTTCTTCCTGTCTAATCATTTTTTCATTTTTATGCAAAAAGTCCTAAGGGGTTTTCAGTCACCAATATAGATATAGATATAGATATAGATATAGATATAGATATAGATATAGATATAGATATAGATATAGATATAGATATTGCATTTCTCTAATCAAAAAAGCCAATGTGTCCATCTCAGGAAGTTCTGTCAATTTCACCAACTATTCCTATATGGTGGGTAATGCCGAATCTTTCCATCTTTGTGCATGTAGTAATCTCACCACAGTAATCATATACTGAAATAATATTCCTTGGCTTTTATCCATCTGTTTATCCATCAATCTTAAAAGGAAAAGTTCTGGCTTCAATTGAATATTAATCATTATTCTGTATTCCATGTTAAGCATTTATAATCCATAGTTATACCAAGATTTTAGAAAAGTCAGTACCTGTAGGCCCAACATGGTATCATCTTCAGTGTCTTGCTGTATGTGTTATGGCATTTGTTTAGTCACATCTGTCCTTGTCACTTCCATTTGCATTTCCTCCAATTCTTCTTTAAAGTTTCCCCAAAAAACTCTTGCTTTCAGCACAGAGTTCAGCCTGAATCTCTGTTGTTTAAAAGTAAGTATCACCCCTTCCAACTAATCCCATCTAAATGGATTAACTGGAATTTCCTCAAGTACAATTACACCTGTATTATCAATCCTCAATCTAGTATTAAAATGCTGCTGCAAAATTTGATCTCTAGTCTTTTTCCTGACAAAGTGCACAAGGATATCCCTTTCTTAATTTTGCAAATCCTATAATCCTTATCAATCTCTGTCTCAGTGTCATCTTCATCCCAGTCCAGGAAATTAGACAGAGACTTAACCAACTTTTCTCTGATATCTTCTCCATGTTGTTCTGGAATTGCTCTAAATCTTTTTTTTTATCCCTGCAAATCCTTCTTCCATTTCCTTTTTAAAAGCATCCAAACTATTGGCAACTGTTGCAGTCATCTTCTTGCCAAATTCCTCAAAAATGTTCTGCCATAAATTGGTGAAATTCCCTTATCTGTAAATTGTTCTAGTGAACCTCTCCTTTCTTCTCATAATTTTGTTGCTTTTCTTGTGGTTGCCACTATGAGAAAATGAAAGTATATCTATTACTAGGGTGAAAGTAAAAGGCAGGCTTTTCCTTCCCCCCCCCCCCCCCCATTTGCTTTTCTCTGTCTTTAACACTTCAGTCTCAATTAGATGCGGTGGCACAAGGGCTTAATGACGCTGGAGTTTGCCGGTCAGAAATGATCAGCGCTCCAGCGGTTTGGGCCCGGCTCCGCAGGACAGGGTGAGCTCCTGTCCCTTGTCCTAGCTCCTTGCCCACCCAGCAGTTCAAAAGCTATTCCATCTGCAAGTAGATAAATGGGTACTCCCGTTTAGATGGGAAGAACTGGCGGTGCTGCGCAGGGGAGCAAAATACCGGTGCTGGCCGAACTCCGAATGCAGCCAGCGTGAGTGACAAGCGATGCGAGCGGCGAGGAAGATCTACAGAGGAGGAAAAGCCCGGATGACCCCCTAGCGACCCCTGCTGGTCACACAGCGTAACAAGCACTAATTGTATAATTGTAAGATTTGTAAGATTGTAAGATTTCACTGTCTCACTGTTAGAATTATATATATATATGTACTTTGTGAGCCGCCCAGAGTTCCCCATTGGGGGGAGATGGGCGGACAATAAATCGAATGTATAAATAAATAAAATAAATAAATTAGCTCTCCATAGCTACAGTCACACAGTCTGGCTCATATTACCCTTATCTTCTTGTTTTGTAAAATCCACCAACTATCTACTTTCTTTAATAATAAACAATGAGCATTTCCACAAAGGTCCAGTCTGTTTGTCTGATTAACTTTACTGTTTGCAAGGACACTTTCATCAGGAAAAAAAATCTGTTTTCTAAAATTACTGTCCCCTTTATTCTTGAATCATAATCTTGTTAAGCTTTTTGTTTTTAAACTAAAATCCTTTAAGGTATTTTTTTTTTTCTCTGTCTCCCTCTTCTTAATTCCAAAAAGAAGGCGAATGTCTTTGTTCTTTCCTGCTGTTCAGAATCTCTCTTAAGTTGTAAATTGATTGTATCCAAATGTGTTCAAGAAAGTGAGGTTTTTGCAGGTCATATGTTCATAAAGGCTACACAGCAGTTTTGGGCACACTGATATTCCCTTGGCTCCCAAGCTGTTCAACTCATAACTGACCACAAGAAACTTAATTCCAGAGCACAAGTGGGTGATCCCCTGATCTCTCCTTCTCCAGAGAGAATTTGGTCAGCCAGAACCTGCTGCCTAGCCATTGATTTCACCACGGTGCTGTCCCCACTCACAGAGATGCTTGCAGGGATGTCTAATCCACCATAGGTTCTCATCTGGAAGCCTAAAATAGTCAGTTTCGATGTAAGTGAAATGATATGGATAGATGTTCAACATTTTCTGCCTTGTCTGTTTGCTTACAAAAATACTGTTGTTGATATAACCAAGTTTCCTTCTCCAGTTCTGCTACTATCATTATCTAATATTATCCGTCATCGGCAATATCTCTGCATTTTCATGTGTGGAAGCCTTTGAACTTAAGAAGAACTGCATGCTAGAAATTTTGCTCATTTATGGTACTGCAGTTCCATGCTATAGTAATGTTGTTTGGCACCATAGGTGGTAAATAGTACAATTTACTGGCCACTCATGACACATTAATGGAATATGTGCCAGTGTGCTACCTGTGTGAAAAACAGAATAATTAGAAACTGCTTTATCTTCTTTAGAATACTTCAGATACGTTTTCATATCTCTTTTTCTGATGCTTCTGAGTGTTATTATTTTCAGTACATAGAGTCCCAGTTGTCACTGGAATAGAATACCAATGTTATATTCAATTGGCATGCAAATGTGTGCTTCAGGACAGGAACATTAAGCATATTCTTTCCAAACATCAACCTCTGAAAGAAGGTTCACTGCTCATCTGTTCAGTTCAAGACAGAAGTTTTGATAGATGATAAAACAGGGCAAATTCGAAGTCCAACTAGGATTCCAATACCTTGATTGGTCAGAAGTAGGTGGAGTTCACTCTGTAAGTTGATAAGAACAGGCTCAGCATGTAATACCAGACTGCTGCTCAGTCTGAATGGCCACCTCTAACTCCTTACCTCTGTTGAGAGAAGCCTATCCAGTTAAAGCAGCCTTCAAATACCTGTTTTACAGCTTCTGTAGCAGTGAAGAGGTCCAGCTGCTAGCCTTGCAGGCTATTCCTCTTATTTTGGAGATCTTCTCAGAACCTCAGCCTTATTGCCTGAAGGTGTGAAGTCAGACCTGAGATCTTGACTGAATGATGCTAGATCAGGCATTATACTTCACAACAGTCCTGCCTTAACCTCTAGTATTAGAGTTGCCTTGCTTGCTTCTATACCTTTAGTACCAACTTGATCTTCAGAAATTACCATTCCAATGCCATTAGATGTGAGACTAGTAAAAAGTCTTTCTAGTAAAAAGAAAAATATGAGCGCACCTAAATGTGCATAGCAAGTAGCAGTTAAAATACAGCCAAAGAGACCAGTTGAATTGTTAGCAAACCATTCCTATCTAGTAATGAATGATGACTTCTGCTACATATATTACCTTCCCAAGTAAGATTGGCCCCACCTTGGGATTGGTTCTGGACCTGATCAATCTCACAGCGTAGTTTGTTTTCTGGAACTGAGTCAATTTATTTATGCTGCACTTTAGTAGAAACTGCTGCAAAGTTGATATTTTCATTGGAATTGGTGCAGTTCTGCAGCTATTGTGGAATTCTGCAGCTATTCTCTATTTCTCTATTGTGGAATTCTGCAGCTATTCTCTATTCCTCATGTGTGAGGAACCAAACGTTGATGGATCTTTGTAATACAGGTTGAGCTTATGTCTAGGCAAATGAGAAGAGAGAGAAGAGGGAAACCAAACCAAAAAGGGACTGAGGGATACTTCAATTTATGCTTTATTGAGATACCAACATACAATGGCAATAAAAGGGACCAAACTTATTTCATGGTTCAGCAAAAAATTTAAGTACAAAAACAGGATTTAAAATGGGTTATGTAGAAGGCTTAGATTAGAGCAAGATAGAGATGTAGAATTTAAAGCTAATGTCCAAGTAGGGTTTGGGCCATTACACTTCAAAGCTCACAAGGGGTTTTAAATGCAACAGATGAATGGTAGCAAGATAGGTGGAAGAATTTTGGGAGATTTGAATGTTTCTGTTTACGTTTTTTACATCAACTTTCCCTCGTACAGCTTCCCATCATAGATACTTCTCGGACTTCTATTTTCTTTTTTGCAAATCAACAAGCAGATGCATTAAAACATATGCCGTTTTTTAAAATCATCTAGTCATCTATATGGATGGCAGCACTTAACATTTTATATTCTTTCCTTTTATCTTGTGAAGTGAGGAAGATGGGATTCTTATTCTCAATTACCTTTGACGGCACAAGGGGCAGGGCACTGAATGGATGATATTCCTGTTGATCAGCTGGAGGATGAGCAATGGTGGGCTCTCGGTGTTCCATATTCTTTGCATTTCAAGGTTAGCAGCAATAAAGACAAATGTGGGTCAGATTCAGACTGCTTTGTCTGGGTAGCAGAAGCCCTCTTGGCAAAGATGTTTTGCAAGTTTTAGTGCTGAGACTGTTATCTACACTTACAATTATTTTATAATGCTCTTGCAAAGAGGCATGTCAAATTAAGGTATGACAAAAACAGAAAACGCTCTATTTGTATCATGACAGTAGAATCAAAGTAATAATTTTAAAAAGTCTCAACTTGTTTAATTATATCTGACATTAAACTTTAAACTTTCTGGGAACTATTGTGAAAATTAATAACTGTGGGGATTTTCTGTGCACTAGATGTCTTTTATTGCAATAAAACATTTAGAACTAGTTACATATAATCATATTAAAATATATTTAATTATAAGCAACCCCTGTGCATTCTGTAGTCTGATGATCTAAATCTTGCAGATTATGAATAGTGACTTTCAATATTCATTGTCATTATTTTTTGAAACTCAGATTACCTGTTTCCAGGCCTTCAGGGAAGCCATGCATGCTTTATTTCCTAAAATCATCATGAACTTCATTATGCTTTAAATACTCAGCTCAGTGGTCTTGATCCTATCAAGTGTACAGCTAGCTAGCAAGGCAGGGTAAAATTTGAAAAGAAGGATATAATGTATATCCTGTAATATAAGGAGATGCAATATGATAAGTCCTGCTATCCTGCTTTATCCTGGGAAGAATGAGTGAAGAATGTCAGGAGTGTATGCCAACAGTACATTTATTTATTTATTTTATTTATACATTCGATTTATTGTCCACCCATCTCCCCCAATGGGGAACTCTGGGCAGCTCACAAAGTACATATATATATATATATAATTCTAACAGTGAGACAGTGAAATCTTACAATCTTACAAATCTTACAATTATACAATTAGTGCTGTTTATGCTGTGTGACCAGCAGGGGTCGCTAGGGGGTCATCCGGGCTTTTCCTCCTCCGTAGATCTTCCTCGCCGCTCGCATCACTTATTGCTCACGCCGGCTGCATTCGGAGTTCGGCCGGCACCGGTATTTTGCTCCCCCACAAAGCACCGCCGGTTTCTCCCATCTAAATGGGAGTACCCATTTATCTAATCGCAGATGGAATAGCTTTCGAACTCCTGGGTGGGCAAGGAGCTAGGACAAGGGACAGGAGCT
Source organism: Liasis olivaceus (assembly GCA_030867105.1). Taxonomy (NCBI): domain Eukaryota; kingdom Metazoa; phylum Chordata; class Lepidosauria; order Squamata; family Pythonidae; genus Liasis; species Liasis olivaceus. The sequence goes on from CM061349.1 coordinate 72,178,647, forward strand.
CACCCTGTCCTGCGGAGCCGGGCCCGAACCGCTGGAGTGCAGATCACTTCTGACCAACAAACTCCAGCGTTGTTAAGCCCTTGTGCCACCACATCCATATATCCCAGTAGGGTCACTCAAGGTGTGAAGGTCATCCCAGCTGCCCAGCTTAAGCAAAAAGGCAACAGTGATATAGGAAGATGCTGGAGGGGATGATCACTTTAGTAACAATGGCAAAAGCATACTTTCACATTGTGTGGTAGAAAACAACAGTAAATCATGCCTTTACTTTACCAAGAACACCACATGGATAGACAAGATAAAGCAATTGATAATATAGCACTGGATGATGGGCCCCTGAGGTCAGATGGCACTCAACAAGCTACTGAGGAAGAGGTAGGATCTTTTGGAGTACTAAGGGTATTAATGGCATGGCTAGATTAAAGCATTTGGGACATCTAGGTGCTATGTTACCAGCTACAAAAACAGAGTTAAAGTGAGAACATGGAACATAAGAAGCATGAACATGGAAAGCTGAAATAAATTAATTACACATTGACATGTTGGGCATCAGTGAATTGAGATGGACTGAGATTGGACACTTTCAGTCAGAACTGTCTACTGTTCAGGACACAAAAAATAAAGAAGGAACAGCTTGCTTTTCATACCCAGGAAGTATATAGTAAAGACCTTATTGATAACTGATAACAGTATTTTGGATACAATGCAGTCAATGACAAAATAATATCAGTTAGACTTTGTGGACAATATGACAGTTGTCAAATTTTATGCTCCAACCACTAATGCAGTAGAAGAGGAGTTGACAAAATCTGAAATCAACAGAGCACACAAGCAAGATGTGCTGCTTCTGGTTGGAGACTGGAATGCCAAAGGTGGAAATAGTGAGAAGGAACTGTATGGCCTAGGAAACAGAAATGAACCAGGAGAACCACATCAGTTTCTGCCAATCCAATGATTTCTTCATTGCTAACAAGCTTTTCAAACAACCCCAAAAACACCTATGGACATCACCAGATGGAGTACACAGAAGTCAAATCAATTATATTATAGGTACAATGAGGTGGAGCTGCTCAGTTATAGTATCAAAGACATGGCCAGGAGCTAATTGTGGAACAGATCATGAACTACTCATATGCAAGTTCCAAGTCAAGCTAAACCAGAAGAACAAAGCATTGAGCATGTGCCATCCACTTTCAAGGAGAACATAAGGAATTACTTTGAAACCTTGAACTCATTAATAGGGAACCAGAGGAACTGTAGAATGAAATCAAAGAAATTATTAAGGATGAATGTGAAAAGAGACTGCCAAAGGCCAAAAATCTGACCAAACCAAAATGGATGGAAACTGCAGAGAAGAGAAGAGAAGCCAAAGCTAATGAGGCAAACATCTCAAGGAGAAATGTAACAGAGATTCAGAGAGCTGTTAGAAGAGACAAGAAACAGTATTACAACATCTGTAAAGAAACCGAAGATGGAAACAGACACAGAAAACCAAGGAAAACCTTCTGAATTTTTTTAAACTCAGAAGTACACAAATGGACAAATAATAACTGATGGTTCATAGAACTAATGAATGCAGAGTACTTAGCTGAAGCACAAATGACCAGGCTCAAATTATATTTTGGGCACATTATGTGAAGGCCTAGCTCACTTGAGAAGTCTATAATGCTGGGAAAGATGGAAAGAGAGAGAAGAAAGGGATGACCAACAGCAAGGTGGATGGGCTTATTTACAGCGGCAATGGGTACGGCATTAGGAGTCCTAAAGGGCCAGATTGGAGACAAATCATTCTGGAAACAGTCTATCCCTGTGGTTGCTAAAGTCAATGCCTTGAAGGCACATAATCAAATTTGGTAAGGTAGCAGTTGATTTTTAAATAGTTCAGATAATATAATAACTTACTAATGGTGAAGGTTAAATGTGGAAGATAGGGCCATTCAGAAAAAAATGGTATGAAATCTTGACAAATATAAAAGCTTAGAGGAAGTATATTGATTATAGCATTTCAATAAAATATTATCATGGTCAATGAGTAGGGATGTTTAGGTGTACTGTCTTCTGTACTGGTCAAATCCCACCTCAGGTACTATAGCCTTTCTGAGCATCACACTTTAGAGAGAATTCACATAACTTGAAACTGGATCAGTTACTGAAATTTTCTGGGCTGATGACAGTACTGTTTTTACTAAAAAAGAAAAAAAAAACAGCAAAACAACAAATGCAATTACATGCAATTTTATTTATTTATTTATTCCTTCCTTCCTTCTTTCCTTCCTTCCTTCCTTCATCATATTTATATATCCACCCATCTCACAAAATGTGACTCTGGCAGCAAACAATAAAGAAAGTAAAAAACAATGATATAAAAAACAATTAACAATTTAAAAAATAATATTACAATTTTAAAAAAAAGGCAAGGAGAGAGCGACAGATACTAACAACAGTGGAGCCACCTCAACAACTCACCATTCCCTTGAGTCCCCAAGCCTGATGACACAGCCAGGTCCTGAGGCCTTTGTGAAAAGTTATCAGGGATGGAGCCAGCCTGACCTCAGGGGTGATGATATTCTATAAGGCAGGTGCCACAGCAGAAAAAAATCATCTCTGAGGTCCTGCCAGATGTAGCTCTTTAGCAGGTGGGACCTGCAACATACCTCTTCTGCAATATTTGGTGGGACAGGCAGATGTAATCGGGAAGAGACAGTCCCTCAAATAACCTGGTCCCATGCCATGAAGGGCTTTAAAAGTAAAAAACAGCACCTTGATTTGGCCCGGAAGCAAACTGGCAAACTCACAGAGCAGAGGTGTAATGAGTGCCATTCTAGAGGCACACATAACTGCCCACAGTGTTGTATTCTGCACCAGCTGAAGCCTCTGGATACTCTTCAAGGGCATCCCCATGTAGAGCACATTACAATAGTCCATCCAGGAGGTGACTAGGTCATAAGTGACCGTGAGTACAGCCTCCCAAACTAGGAATGGCACAACTGGTGCACAACACAAAGCTGTGCAAAGGCCCTCCTAGCCACGACTGCCTCCTGCTCTTCAAGCAGGAGTCATGAGTCAATAAATAATGCAGGAAGATTATAAAACATATAAAAGCAATTATTCCAGTAAATTGGATGGTGATGAGAATTAAGGGGTAAGCAGATAATTTGATAGGACACTTTGGCTTACATAAATATCTAATAAATAAATAAAATTGAGTCAGTGCTGGTATTTTCATGGAAAGTATTATTATCTTGAAATAAATTAAGTGATCCATCATTACCTTTTTTAGATTATATATTGAATGTCAATGTCCTTCCATTCCCCACAAGCAACCTCCAGAATATGAGTCAAAGTCTATGGTTTATTGTCTGAGCTCTTACTTATTATGAATTATATTTGTTTCATCTATTGTTTCTTTTTGTTATTTAGATTTTATATTATCCTATGACTGTAGTCTCTGAACATCCATCCATGTTTCTGAATAGTATTTCCTTCTGCAAATGCTTTCTCTCTCTTGTGGTTTGACTATAGTAAAGCAACCTTTTATTCTTCACTAAATAATAGTTCTAAAGCAGAATTGTAATAGTGGGTTTAGCTTCCCAATCATAAGATATGTGCAAAATAATTGTAAAGTGTTCCTTGGTTTAAATTTGAGAACAGTGCCTACAGTTAGCATAAAATTAGCCGTGGTTCACAATTTCAGATATTAAAAAAAAAAAATTGCCCCATCTATATCCTGAGTTTTCAGTCATATTTTCACGTGGAAATTTCCTTTTTACAAATAGCAAGAAAACAGTGTTACGGTTAGGATATTTCTTTATTTATTTCCTCTCTTTTATACTGGAGTGAGAGTTATCATAACAGGATTTTATGCATGAAAGTTTAGTGTGATTCTTGTTGGAAACGTGTAAAAAAATTCACATCCCTTGATGCAGATGGTATGTTAGAATCAAGAGTACAAACAAACAGTCCTCTAGTGTTCTGCTGTGAAACTATCTATTAATAATGTGGCTGCTTAACAGCTAGATACCAAGAGTATCATATATAACAGGGTGCCAATTCAACATGGTAGCGATAGATCATGTTAAGTAAAAGGAAAAAAACAGTTCTCTGCAGCACAAGATTGCAGCACATAAAAATGGGGGTGAGGTTCATGTCAGGTACTACCACTGACATGAACCTCATTTACTCTTCTATAAGCTTTTTTCTCTTTTCTAAGGGACATTGTGTGTGTGTGTGTGTTGACTCCTGGGGACTGCCTGGCAGTCCCTGCAGTTTTCTTGGCAAGTTTTTGGAAGTGGCTTGCCGTTGCCTCCTTTCTAGGGCTGTGAGACAGTGAGTGGCCCAAGGTCACCCAGCTGGCTTTGTGCCTAAGGTGAAACTACAAGTCACGGTCTCCTGATTTCTGGTGCCTTAACCTCTACACTAAACTTTAAGGGCCATAGAAAGCCATAATTTGGGGCGAGGAATGGTGTTACCTCAAGCCACAGAGCCAAGGAAAATGATATTTTTGGTGGCTGAAAGACAAAGTTAACAGTGTTCAGGGCAGGTTATGGTGGGCAACAAGGATGCAAAGTGAGAGGGCTGCATTCCATACATGGATACATGGAGTCTAGGACATTTCCTGGAATGTTTTGGGGCAAGGTGGGGGAAAAGTTTGAATTATTTTTGCTTTTACTTTGCACTATATTAAGATTGGTATGGAGTTTATACTACAATTCTTCATATGCTTCCTACCTCAAAAAAACAGGAAACCACTCCATCAAGTTTTATCTAGAGTAACTGGAAGTGGTTTCAGAGGTTCCTCCCCCACATGGTTTGTGGCCCCAGAAGGTCCAGAGTCCAACACTATTGGGGGTGGGGGGAGGCACCTCTGAAACCACTTCCAATTAGCTAAAACTTGGTGGAGTGGTATATGTGTATACCTTCCTGAACACCATATGAGAAAAACTTCAATATATACTACAGCATTCTCTAATAAAAGAGCCAACAGGAAGAGATATGACAAAGCTAATTATCAAATCTCAGCTTCCCTGTGATGTTGTCAGATGATGATGCAGTCCAGAGTGTGCCATGCTCTTTGTTTGTTTGTGTTTACAAAACCAGAAGTTGACCCACTATGAAGAAAGAGGGAGAAGGAAGTTAGCTCTGTGTTGGAGGAGAAGTGATACCAGCCAGGAGCATCTAGGGGTGGGATCAAAAAAGTCAAGATGGCAGCCACGACTATGAGATTGAAGCTCCACCATTTTTTTACTAGCATCATGATGCATGCAGTAAAGGAGTGGGGTTCAACTTCTGTGGTCACAACCATGATCTTGACCTTTTTTTATCATCCCTTGTAGGACACCCCTGATTGTGTATTCACAATCATTATTCCATAAGAAAATGCAGTAGTAGAAATGTCCTCTTCTCCCATTAGGTCAAGGTGTATAAATTCTTGCAGACTATGGATCATTTGTTTAGGTTATTTATTCATGTAAATTATTTATATATCTCCCTTTATCTTACTAGAAAGACAAATAATAAAGCAGCTGAATGAATGATAAATGAATGAGTGGATGACTAAATAAACTGATTAATAAAATCAAGTCAAGATGGCTAAATAAATTAAAACAAAATTTATCTGGCACTGGAGAAATTGCCATGAAGTGAATTTCTTTAGAGACAGCAATTCCATAAATGAGGATCCCTAGCAAAAGGGCCTTTATTTCTCTTGTGAAAGAGAGGAAGCTGGGAAATGGACCCTCAGCAAGGATTTTGGAGTAGAGAAAGACTGACATGGGAAAGGTTTCCTTTCAGGTAATTATTTATAGCAGAGTTTGACAACTCATACCTGTAGGATGCAAGCAGCCGTCACAGTTCCCAGGGCTATTTTGATGATATTTAGTGACAAGTTGCTAAACTTTGGAGCTGTGATTTCCTGCTGATTTCTAGCAGACCAGCAAAGAAATTTTCAGTGTTAAGGATCTGGACAGACATAGCTTAAACAGCTCTTCAAAACCTGAGAACTACTTAGCATCTCCAAAGGTTAAGAATGTAACCCTCCAAAATTGGCTCTATCCACTTGCTTGATCTCATGATGTCTGCAGCTCTTGCATTCAGCTCCAACTGTCAATAATGATGGTGTTGATGGTGATGATGTGGAGCTCCTGTAGTGATTAAAAAGTTGATTTCCTGAGGTTTAAGGCACACAAAGGTAATAAATCATACAAACTGATAACAGCAGGATCTTTTGTACCTTCTGGTAACTCTTTACAGAAAATCTGCTCTAATACAATGCAGGCACCACAATTATTCTACGTGCAACAACAGTCCACTTCCAATCTCTTATGGCTTTGGCTGTTAGGGCACCCTTAATTTCTGTTCCTAAAAACCCATCTTGGCTTTTGCTTGGCCTTGAATTCAACCAATGCAAGCAGTAGCAACAAAGTGTGCACACACATACACATGCCCCAAACATTGCACACTTCGCTGAGAAAATCAGTGAAAGCCAGAGCTTTTTTTTTTTTACTTTTATGGGATAAAGGATGCCTACCTATCCATCCAATTGCAGTTCCATATATACTGATGCTGGAATACATGAATTAATTAAGACTTACTCCTCAGTAGACTGGAAAATTGCTGGAGTGTTAATAAAGCAATATGATATAATTTTGGAAGAAAATGGAAACTCAGCACATTATATCTTGGAGTTGGTAGCCCTTTTGAACTTTTGTTCATATTGTTGCAGTACACAGCTGGGTTAACCAAGCAGAGCTCTGGACTGTTACTATTCATAGGAATTATGCAAAAGTACCCTGAATATTTCCTTCGTTCTTTAATTCTTCTACATGAATTTAATCTGTGGGGGAAAAAAAGTTTGCTTTGAATTAGAATGCTTATGGTGCTCAGGGATTTGCTTCAAATCCTTGCTTCAGGGATTTCAATCACTGAAATCCTTCAAAATGAAGAGAGAGATGCCTGAAGGAGCACTTAGTTTATTGTGGCTTTTAAAATACTTTTAAATTTGCTGGCAAGCTTCTTGTGAATGGTGCGTTGTCATTATATGAAGGAAATCATAACATGCTTAACATTAAAATCTATGATCTGAAGTCCAGGATGCTGCAAGAATATATAATTGTACCCAAACAAAAAAGATTTGGCCCTTCGTTCAGAATCTGATATAAAAACATGAAAACACCTATTTGCAGTAAGTAATTTTCTATTCATTATGATGCATGCCTTGCTAAAGCTCAAATTCAGAATGAGAACAGATACTAAGTTCCCAGAATCCTCTACTTGTGGGGTTCTCAAACTATGAGTTGCAATCCCCTAAGAAGTCACAATCAAATTTGAGGGGAGTCACACTCTTTTCCACACTGCCTGGATGCAGGCAGCCTTTGCTGAGCTGTTGAAGTCGGACCAGGCTGGATGTGGGATTCAGGTGCCAAATCTCTCCTTCAGTCTATTCCTGAGTGCCACCCAGGGCAACCCAGTCAGGATAGAGGCACAGTTGTCTAGTCTCACCACCCTCTTCCAAGGACATCTCTTCCTGAATTTTTTCCTGGGGGGCATTATGCTAGGCCCTGGCTTTGAGCTTTCAGGATCACTGCAGGCCACCCATGTGTGCTGACTCCTACTGAGAGGCAATATCCTTCAGCAAGTCACAGAATAGATGTAGCTCTTGAACTATCTGGAATAGGAGTGCAAGCTGACCCCAGAATATCTCATTTTCTTCATGCAAAACCTATACACAGGTCAGGAAGCCACAATATAAAGAGAACATTGTCATTTGCTAACAAAACAAAACTTGACCCAAACCTACCAAGTTTTGCCAATGAGATCACCTGTAGCATCTTTCTGTCTTTCTGTCTTTCTTTCTTTCTTTCTGTCTTTCTTTCTCTTTCTTTCTTTCTTTCTTTCTTTCTTTCTTTCTTTCTTTCTTTCTTTCTTTCTTTCTTTCTTTCTTTCTTTCTCTTTCTTTCTTTCTTTCTTTCTTTCTTTCTTTCTTTCTTTCTTTCTTTCTTTCTTTCTTTCTTTCTTTCTTTCCCTCCCTCCCTCCCTCCCTCCCTCCCTCCCTCCCTCCCTCCCTTCCTTCCTTCCTCCCTTCCTTCCATTCATCTATTTCTTAACCTGTTTAGGAATATCTTTTTAATTAATGATAGGAATTGTTTGAAATATGAACTGTAATTTTAAGAGTGTACTGCTTTTAATTAGCATGTTGCTAAGTCATGGATAAACTTGCTATCCTATTCCTATCCCAGGCCATATATATAGATTTTCTACAGGATAGATCAGAGTGTCGCCTTATGGGCAGAGAGAGGAAAGATATCATAGAGGAAAGAAAAAGGTGTGGATCCATAGACTTGTTTGGATATGTCAGAAATGTTTTTGGCTCTACAGGATTCACATTTATTTCAGTGAAAAGAAATAACCTGAATAGTCCTTTCCCCCCAAAGGCAAAAATTGTGGAAATGCCTCTCTTCCATGTTTTCCCAGTTTGTCACTGGCAGGATTTTGGATCTGTAGGTGACTCCCATATCTATATTTTCTGTAATATGAGGGACAGTCATCCTACCTATTGTTTCTAAAATTATTCAATACATTGCAGATTACAGTATTCCCTATTATTATGTATCTTTCTAGTCTAAATGTAATAATACATATCTATTTTGATACCACAGCTTGTTTCAAAACTTGGTTTATCATGCATATCAATGCACAGAGCATTTTTTTTTTTTTTGAGTGATGCACCAAGAATATATTTGCAGTATCCAACAAGTTAGCAATCAGATCTATTTCCTGTCAGTTCTTCTTAAGTATATACTTATGAATGCAACTGTTTTTTGAATAAGATATTTTGTTCAGAGAGGGTAATGTTCTGTTTGTTTGCTTTTGTTTTTTTGCACAGACTAAATAATACCCTGATAACAGCAGGCTGTTTTTAAGGCCTGCTTGAGTACAATCAGAGGAGTCCTATTATATAATAAAAAACAGACTCATTCTTTAAAGGCCAATCTAGAAGAATAACAGAATCGAAGGATTATAGAGCTGGAAAGGACTACAAAGATAGTCAGATATTCTGTAATATGAAAGAAAATCCATTCATATTGTTAACACCTGCATGAATTTCTGGCATGAATACCAGCAGTATGGAAAGATGGAGAACTCTTGAACTGAAGAAGTCTGAAGAAATTGTATAACAGTATTCAGAAGTGTTATGGGAGAGAAAGAATTCTTTGATGAAAATCTACTGGTCTACTTAGTCTTTGAAAGATGTAACAAAGCCTCCTTCCTATGAAGTTGAAGATAGAATTCTCTTCCAGTGCTACAACTCTGTGTTTGTGTGTGTGATGTTTTGGATTCTAACAGTTGTTAATTGGTGCTTAATTTATAGTTCTCACTGGCGGGGGCAGTTTAGGATTAGGATTAAAATGAAAAAGGATACATTTTAATTCTGATTCATGAGAACAGCAGAAATACTCCCCAAGGGTTGCTTATTCCAATAGAATTAGCAATCTAGATTGAAATAGCTGGCAGTTACAGCAAAGCTGTAGTTAAGAAACGTACAGTGATGGTTGCCCACCAGGAGATATGAATGACTTAAAAAGAAACTCTTACAAAACAATCACTTGTAGAAATATATAAAGAGCAAATTTTCTAATTTAAAGAGAGAGAGAGAGAAAAAAAATAGAGAGAAATTGCATAGGAGACAATACTTCATGCCAGCTTGCAAATGCCTGAAATAACACAGAAGACCTTCATAGCAAAGTTGCAATTGCCTGAAACTGCAAAGAAAAAGCAATACAGATAACATTCAGTTAAGATTTTGGAGGTCCAATTCAAATTGTCAGCAAATTGGCCACTCTTGTCTAAGTTCATCTTGATGTACCTATCAGGATTGATGGATAAATCCAATTTAGAAAATTGCAAAATTAACAAATTCATCTCCCTTGAATCCTTCACATGGAGACACAATCACAGTCATTCCTGCAGTACACATCCTTCATATTTTTTGTATGGTGCTACCTTTCCAGGTGACCTGATTTTAGAATCAAAGGAAACTCAAACTGTTCTTGAATCATAGTGGCAAAGAAGTTTAAGTCAAAGAGGCATGTGACTGATTTTGAACAGCTTAAATGTAGAGAAGAGTGTTAGGCTATAAAGGCTATAAAAGAATATACATAAAGGTAAAAAGAAACTGAGGGTTGATTCTTATTCTTCTTTTTGGCCCTGTTTACAAATTCAGACTGGCCAGAAATTTAGGGGAAATATAACTGAAAGTTCTCTTCTCCCTTCTCCTTCTGCCCATTGGTATTCAAATCTTGCCCAAGTCTTAATTTTTCTTTATGTTGCAAAGTGGGTTTCCACCATAAGAACTAATAAATATGCTTCTTGGTAATATGACTTTTTGGCGTAGTATTGATATAGTTATATCAAGAGCCCTTTGGGACTGGGACAGATTATAAATTCCATGATGGTGATGATGATGATGATGATGATCAAAATGCATCTATTTATAGGCCCTGCTAGGTGGCAGCATCTAGTCAACTTTGGCCAATCTTAGAAAAATTAAGAAGAATCAGATTTGTTTAGTACTCAGATGGGAGACTACTGAGAACTCCTAGAATTGTAGGTTAGACTGGGAAGCAGAAAATATATCCTGAAAAAAAGACAGTGGCACAATCATTCCTATGCTGTTGCCAAACTAAAAGGACATTCCCATGTCATTATCAGGAACTGAGCTCAACTCAAAGGCATCTTTACCTTTTATCTTATATTCACAGAGTTTTGTTGGATTGGGTGTTATCCAGCATGGTTGTTCTGTTCATTCTTTGATCCAGCCAAAGTTTGATCCAGTTCATGATTAAGAGGCAGGCAATTTCTGCTAATTCCTAGGGCTGCATGAATACTTGGAGATTCTGCTTGAAGGTGATTTGATTGAACTTCCAAATCAAATCAACTTTCTGAATTGAATTAGAAAGCTGATAAATTGAGTGGGGTGCCTCCAAATTGATTTGGAAGATTTTAGCTACTTCTTGGCATGTACAAAAAACATATTTTTCCAACCTGATTTTGAAACTCAAATCAAATTGACCCAATCTGATGACTCAGTTTTAACATTTGAATCAGATAAATGCTATAAATTGATCTGAACTGTCAAAATCCAATCAGGTTGATTTTCCAAATAAAAATGATAATTTGAATTGGGTTTTGCAAGATTTCCATAGGCATTACCATCTTCAGTCCCTTGCATGTTCAAAGGGTCAGGAGTCCTCTGCAATTTTGTGTTAGATGGTACAAAAGGAAGCCACAAAAAAATCTTCTTTACCTTGTTTTGTTCAGGGATCTCTACCAGTTCAACTAGATTCCATAAATGGAAAATTAGTAATAATTAAGTATCACCTACACCACAGTATTTCAATATGAAAATTCTCTTATTTGAAGAAATATTTTCTCTCTATTTCTATTACTTTCTTTCTCTCTCTTTCTCTTTCTCTTTCTGTTTCTCTATTTATGTATGTGTGTGTGTATGTATATATCTCGGACAACCATTGAAAGTTGCTGCTATCTTCTTCAAAGTTGGTATATTCTTGCCACACAAGGCAAGCTCATAACACAAAATGAAATGTTTGCTCCTTCCATTTAATTGCTGTGCAGAATCTAACCAGTGAATGGGATATGAATACAAGATGAACTATGAACTTTTGTACTTTTTAGTATCCATTGGATGAGAGAATAATTGTATTGTGTAGTGCTTCAGTCTATGTATTTCCATCGTATAATACAGAACTCTTCACTCATTGCTTTGAAGCAACAGAATTGTATATAAGTATCTGTCTCATGTATTTGAATCTTACATGCATAACACATTGAGCATGTCTTATTGATCAAGACTGCATTTTTTAGCAGCTAAACAAAGTAATAATGGCTTGTTCAATTTGTTCCCCTCCCCCATTTTTAGTACTTAAATTTGGAGCAGAGTACCAAACAAACCCAGAATAAGCAAAGACTAAACCATGATTCTATATTCAATAATATCAATAAATCATAGTTAAAACAAATCAGGATTAATGAATCCAAATCATCACAGTTTATGTATTGGGATGGGATTACCCATCATGCTAAGCCAAATCTTAGTATGACATACAAACCAAGCTATTTGGGCAGAGGTGAAGATGAAGGTCGTGCCTGACCATTTCAATCAATAAGAACATAACAGTATTAAAAGTAACCTATTATTTAGACTGCTGTTTCAAACATTTTAGTTTGGGACCTGCCTAAATGAGGGTAGATGGGCTGGATTTACATGCCAGGTTATGATCCCTTATTCATCTTTGTCTCATTTAAGCCAAGTAAATGCTGAAATATCATTGGATCAGAATACATCTGCCTTCTTCACTGCCTACCCACTCTTCAGCTTCTATGCATGTGCAAAGCTATGAATCAGAGGACCAGATGAGATGGTACGACAAATAAAGTCCCTGGAACTGTATGGAATTCTTCAATTATTTAATTAAATCTCCAAGTGCTCTGCATGCTGCCACTATTACTGTCCACTGCATTCTACCTTTCTTGCTGGATGTGGCTTTTCATCACGTCCAGCATCAAGCACAGAAGTAAGACTGGACAATTTTAAATGCACTTTCTTTCAGAGTTAAGAAAATGACATCCTTAACAAGCAAGCACTGGATACACAGACATCCAGGAGGAAAGAAGAAAGGAGATCTCCATTATCACTTTGACAGAAACTAGTTTTGATGAAAGCACAGCTGCTAAATTCAAACCCGCTCATTTTTTGGCTGCATTCATTCAGAAGACAAGAAAAGAAGGACAAAGTCTTTGACATGTGCTTTGTGGGCAAATGAACAGAAATAGCACCAATTAACTAGCCTGGATCAATTTTCAGTGAATACAAAGTTTTGTTACTAGTTAATTCTAGCAGTAGCAAAGGCTGTCAGGTGTGATCTTCATTTTTCTCTCCAGAAAATAGAGAGAAAAATGAAGATAGGGAATAATAGGGAACTTTTCTGAGTATTTGGAAAACTCTTTCAGGAAAGAAAAAAAAAAGAAAAGGAATACTTGTTTACAGACACATTTGTATCATTTTTTAAAAAGGAAAAGAGCTCCTGGACAGTTTTGAAGTATTAGGGGGTTTCTTCTGTATAATTGAAAGTATGTATAGATTTCTGAGCACATAATGATCAGTACTTCCTGGATCAGTGATTGGTGTTTTAATCAGGATGCCTGTTACATGCTAGTTAAAAATAAAAGTTTTGGCATATAGGGTTGTGTGTGTGTGTGTGTGTCTGTGTGTTTACCTTCAAGTCAGTGTTGACTCCTGGTGACTGCCTGGACTAGTTCCTACAGTTTTCTTGGCAGGATTTTGGAAGTGGTTTGCCATTGCCTCCTTCCTAGGGCTGAGAGAGAGTGACTGGCTCAAACTCACCCAGCTGGCTTCATGCCTAAGGTGGGACTAGAACTCACAGTCTCCCTGTTTCTATCCCAGTGCCTTAACCACTACACCAAACTGGCTTTCTTTGGCATATGTTAAAGCACTTGATATGTCTAATTCATTTTCTCATTCATGAAACTGCATGAGATATTAAGAATGGCAGCCTACAGGAAGTAATAGGAGAACACTTACATCTTCCCGGATGATCCAGTCCTGACTACAAAGCAGCCATAGTTATAAACAGACCCTGTAACTGTCTCGCACATATCAGACTTGTCAGGGTTGGATACCAGCATTCTCATGTGCTTTGCAGCATACTGCTTTCAGCTTTGACAATGCCACTCATGTTAGCTTCAATCTTTCTAGTTCCTCCATGCAGATAATAACCCCTTTAAGAGCCTCTACTTATTAGGGGATGTGGCCTAAGTCTGATGCAACAAACAGTAGGGCGTGTACAGCCCAGATATATTATTTTGCTTTTGTTTTTAAAAAGTTCAAGTTCAGCTGCCTGGATTTTTTTTTAGCGCACAGAGTCATTTTGCAATACTGATCCAGCTAGAGAAGGGAGTCCGTGTACCAATAATATTAAGATCTTGCTTTTTTTTTTTTTTATTTTGCACAGGAGAATCATTCGAGGGCCCCGTATCACTGAGAGTTCAATTGGAAAATTGGTTTTTCACCTTTTCCCTTTTGTTCTTCCTCAGCAGTGTGATCAGAGGCTATGTACTTATCTTTTGCCAGGGTAATCTTCAGGCCAGTCAGACAGGCTCTGTAATGAGGAATTCATTTTGCAGTAACATCTAGGTATACTCATACTAAAAGCACTTCAGCCCAGAATCTCTCTACAAAATATGCATTTCCCATTGAATAGGAAGAACCGTGTAAGATGTGGGGATAACAGTGCTTTGGTAGATTTTCTAAGCAGTAGATCTGATCTGAGTACCAATTATTGGGGAATATAAGTGGATAGTGCTAGTAACCCAGTCACAGGACCCCCATTAGCCTCTGACTGGTCCCTGTGGGCTAGGTAGATCTTTGGTCTGATTCACCAGGACTCATAATCTTAAGGTGAGGCTTTATGACCAATGATACTGAAAAGTCATACATGATCCCCTGCATATTCACCCAGGAGACACATCCTTGGAATATATTACTGGTGTGCTACGTTTTGTGAAGTAATGCCATCTTATTTTTACAGAAAAAATATTTTTCCCTATGCTGCTGCTTAATATTTTTATTTGCCAGGAAGAAAACCTCTATGGATTGGTGAGCAACTGAGATACAGTCTTCAAGTAAAGGGCATATAATTTTCAGTTTTCAAAAAGATGTTTAAAAATTTACCGTTTAAAATGGCATTTAGTGGCTGTGTTTGCTGAATATGTTGCCACTAATTTATCATAAGAATAAATGCTAAAATCTATGATTATCTACTTGTTAGCTGCCTTGAGTGGGCAGAGTCCAGAAAGGTGACTTAAAAGATAATTTAGATTTTTTTTAAGTGAGTAAATAGAATTGTGCTGCTGGGGACTTCCCCAAGATATTTTTGATCAAATAAAAACCCCAAAAGCTAATATGTATGTGTGAGAGTAAGACCTGGCAACTGATACAAGCACAAAGCCTTTTGACTGTAGCTGCTCAAGACAGAGATTGACCTATATCATGAAATTTGTTACACTGTGCTGCCATGAAACAATTTACTGTACCATAGGAGAAAATTACCTGTAGGGACTAATGCTTAGTAATGTCTATTTTTCACATAAAATAGAAGTCACTTAATCTGTGGGTGCTTTGCGCAATGGATTCCAACTCTGTGATTGTCCTTGATCAATCATGAGATCCTCTCTAGCCTGCAAGTGAATTTTGTATTTCTACAGTATCTTCTTGGTACAATGTTCTAGTCATTAGAATGATAGCAAAGCATTTTTTTCTAGTTCACATTGCCAGTATTGGACCATGGTTTCCATTTACAGGACAGCCTCCTCAAGCCTTAAAAAGTTGATTGAGGCACCCAGTCCTCTAAAGCAGAGCTGTGTCTCCTTGTGCAGCTCAAGGCTCACTGTCAGGCTTTGAGTTTTACACCTCAAGCCATACGCTAAAACATGGATGGGACCATGACGCAAACTAATTTTAATTTAGTTTCACTGAAATTTAATTGAAATTAAAATGGTTGAATACAGTGACTCTCATTATTTCTCATATATCTAATAGCTTCTCCCTTCTACCAGCTTGAAAATAATTTGGCCCCCACTTTTAGACCGGGCTTGGGTGGCTAAGGTGGCCCTGGAATGCCATCTTTTCAGTCTTGCTCTTAAGAGATTTAAAGATAAAGTAATAGTGTTAAGTTCCCCAGCGTGTTATATTACATTATTTTTTTTTAAATCTTTTTACAGCTCCCCTCTAAGCCATCTTCATAATTTCAGCTGTTTGGTGGGTAATTAAAAACAGCTGAAAAGAGAAGAATACATGTTTTGTCCCTCCCTCCAAGCTCCTAAAAGTTTTGGGCTGTCAGAGGGAGGGGTAGCTGACATCCGTTAATATGCCAGAATGCTGGTGGCCTGCAGAGCCAAGCCCAAGGCTGTGGGATGACCCACATTGTTTGTTATTTCATTAAGCAGTTGTCTCCATCCCTTTTTAAATGATGAGAAACAAACAGCTGAGCAGAAAGTGAAAAGCTTTGCTTTAACTAGCATGGCAACAAAAATTACATGCTAATTTTCCTCTTTATTCAGTTAAAAAAAATAGTAAGAACATTAAGCCAAAGAGAAACTGAACAATTGTTTCATGAGCCTGCATGAACTGTTAAGTGAAACTTAGGAAAATAGCCTCAGCAACCAGTATTTGCTTCTATCATCTATGCTGGCAAAAGCTAACAAGATCTAGTCCAGCTTCCTGGAGGCAAAACAGCTTTTAAGTGCACACTCAGAATCAGCTGGGAAGAATACTTCCAAATGTCACAGTCTCAAAGGTCAAGCCCTTGCTTCAGTGATGTATTGGACTTCTTGTAGTTCAACGGTGGTGACAAGTGTGTGAAAAGGAAATACACAGTGATGCAAGCATATCATAGTCATCTAGTTCTTCAGAGCACTGGCCTGGCCTGCGTGCCTCATTCTGAGGGGGACTTAGAGCAGGCATTGTTGACTAAGTGCCCAATTTCTCCTTCTTGAGAGCCACTCTCAGGGTGAAATATTGAAAGTGAAATATTGAAAGTGCTGATCTCCCACACTGCTCTCAGCAATAAAGGAGCAAATAATAGGAGGATGGTATGATAGTGCATTTTCCTCCTTAGATATCAAGACATCTTGTGCCATTCTTGAAAGAGGAATATAGATATGCATCCTAAGTCCCACACTCATACAGATCTCTGATGCTTCCTGAGATGAGTTCATTCAAGACCAGGCAACCTTGCTCATGGAATCAGACACAGGCAGCATCTTTTACTATCTATAACCTTCTCATATTTTCCCCTTGTCATTCATTTGTTTCCTTCATAAATACACACACACACACACACACAACACACACACACAAAATCTTTTGCAGGAAAAGATGGAACGGAACCCCAACTAAAAGTATGTACAACAAACTTGGGCTACCACTATCTCAAGGAATCCTTGAAGATGGAACAGCTCCTACATGATTCATTCAGATAGAGAACATTAGGAGACATCCCTCTGAAGCACCCTTAAAAAAAAGTTGGTCTGGCAATTAAAAGCTGATCGGTCCAGTGACAACTCTTGAAAAACTAAATTAAAAATAGCCCATTTAATTCCAGGTAAATGGAGCATCCTGTAGATGTGGAATTGAGATTACGCATGAAAATCAGTCCAGTTACTCAGCCTGGGACCAATAAGGCAGAAACACTCCGAACCACGGAAGTCTGTATTTCTGACCCCTTCCTGCTTAGTGATGCAAACTCTCAATGGTAATCCAGTTAGTCACAAGCCACAAGCATAATTCAACTCTTGGGCAGTCTTGTTTATTTCCTTTTGCTTCTGTGCATGGGAAACTGGCGTGGGTGGGTTATTTTTATTTTTCATTTTATTTTTAGATAGACACTCATTTCTAAAGTGTCAAGTGGCCATTTCACTCTCCAGATTTGTGTAGCAAAAAATGCTGGGGAAATGTTTTGTTTTTCCTTTTACTACATCCCTCATCTTTCTAATTCTCTTGCTATAATCACAAGAATCTCAGACTTACTTGAATGACAAAAATCCTGCTGCCCATTTTAACAGACAATTTCTGTAACATTGTTCCTTTACTTAAGGCTACTGGGTGACAGATCTGCCAATTTAATAATTATAGCTGAGTGTTACATTCAGCACATTCTTAAAACAAAAAACAAAAAAAAACCATTGGACACCTGTGCAATCTACACCAAATCATTAATAGATCAGTGTATCACTTAAAATATGCCCCAAAGGCAATGCCATTAAGGGCTATTTGGGTCATCTTGGCAAGGTAATATTCATATAGTTTGCATGTGTACATTTTACACAACAATGATGAATGTAATCCAGCCATTTCAAACTTTCTGGACTTCCCAAATTTGTCCTGTGAAACCGTATGCAGCGTGAATCTGCATGTTATCTTTTCTTGGAGTATCGGAGCAGGGAAAAAACAGTTGGAAGATGCAGACAATCACTTTTTCTGTTTATTTATTTAACAAATTTATATGGCTGCCCAGCTCACACACAGTGACTCTGGGTGGCTTACAAAGTAAAATCCCCAATACAAAAACCCATCAACACCCAACCCCCGTGGCAGCTAAAAACACAATCATCACAACCACATGTTATCTGAAAATGGCAGTAGGCCATCCTTTTTCCATATCTTCCCCAATTCCCTCCCCAAAAAGCATGTTGCTCCAGTGTGATTATGCTTCTAAATATAGAGCTGTAGGGTTTAATTATCTTTCTGTAACGTTATTACAGCAGTTTCAGATGCTGTTTGCCTGTTATCTAACTGGGAGATGCTGCTATTTTATCAGTACGGGCTGTAATTGTATCAACAGTTGCTTAAAACAGGCTTCTTGGGAGGGGCAACCAAAGAGAACCTTCCCCCTTCCCCCCTCCCCGGTATCTCAAGATCTTGGTCCTCAACAGGCACAATCACTACAGAAAGCAATAGTACCCAACATGACAATTGCACACGTTTATTGAATCACATTTTGAATATAGTTGTCCCTTTTTAGTACATTTCCTAGTTCCAACATACCCAATCAGAGGTACACATTGCTGGACCACACAAATTTCCCAGTTAATGCTGTCTTGTAGCTCCTTGAGTCCCCCCAGAATTTTCCAGGGTAGAAAAAAACAGCAAGAGAAGTAGCTGACAAAAAGCAGCAAGCAAAATAGCACCATTTTACACACTACAGACACTTATACGGCTTACTCTGCTAACTCCTCTTTTTCTCCTACTTTATACTTGAATAGCATTGGACTCTGACCAGCTTCATTTCATCAGTCTTATCACTGAATATTGTTACAATTTTAAAAGACAAGTTGGGGAGCAGTCTAGCTGTTCTTAAGCAGGTCTTGATCATGGAAGTTCATGTCCTGACTCTTGATGTTTTATCCATCAGTCATACTTTGATCCTCTCCTGACTTCTGGCATATCATTGCTTTCTTCCACCATAACATGCTGTTGCAGTTTCCATGCACCTATGCATTCCTATGGGCTCTATATACATCATTTAGCTTGAATATTCATCTTATGGTTCATTAAACCCAGAGTCATTTTAGGTGACTGCAGCCATGAAATTAAAAGATGCTTGCTCCTTGGGAGGAAAGCTATGGCAAACCTAGATAGCATATTAAAAAGCAGAGACGTCACCTTGCCGACAAAGATCCGCATACTCAAAGCTATAGTTTTTCCAGTAGTAATGTATGGCTGTGAGAGCTGGACCATAAAGAAGGCTGAACGCCGAAGAATTTATGCCTTTGAACTGTGGTGCTGGAGAAGACTCTTAAGAGTCCCCTGGACTGCTAGGTGGTCAAACCAGTCAATCTTAAAGGAAATCAACTCTGATTGCTCATTGGAAGGATTGATAATGAAGCTCAAGCTCAGATACTTTGGTCACCTAATGCGAAGAGAGGACTCTTTGGAAAAGACCCTGATGCTGGGAAAGATGGAAGACAAAAGGAGAAGAGGATGAGATGGTTAGATAGCATCACTGAAGCAATGAGCATGAAATTGAGCAAACTCAGGGAGGCAGTGAAAGATAGGAAGACCTCGCGCAATATGGTTCATGGGGTCACGAAGAGTTGGACATGACTTAACGACTGAACAACAACATTTTAGGTGAGATGGGCGGCTATATAAATACAATACATAAATACATGCATACATTCATTCATCATGTTCTTTAGAAAATGTTATTTGCTGGGCCAGCTTGCAAAAAGCTTATGATCTCTTCCAACATAGATTCTCTCTGGTTCAGTTAGCCCTTGGTTTTTCTATATTTAAGTACTCTTCCAGCAAGGCCAATTGAATCACTAATTCTTTTAACCTGAACTTTATTTATGTTTGCTTATGGTAAGATGTTACATTTTCATCTTCAGTCTTTAATTCACTCCACTATGGATTAAAGCAGGTGTTCTCAAACTTCATGGTGCTGTGACTCCCCAAAATAATACATGTATGTGTATGATACTCCCCTATGAATAATAATCATAATCTTCATGATCATCATCATCACCATCATCATCATCATCAACTCCTGGAAGAATTAAAATTTTCCAGTTTGGTGGGGCTTTTTGTACTGCCCAAGTCAGAGATGCCAACTCCCATCAGTCATCTGGCTCGGGGGAAGAAAACCAGTGGGAGAGGCCAGTTGGCCTCTGATATGTGCTACTGCACATATCTATGCAGTGCTGGTGATGCTGCTCCTAAAAAGTGGCTCACTTCAGCCTCCTGGAATGGTTTGGATCTTAGGATGGCACTTCTAATCCCTGGGGGAAAGCCTAGGGAATCTGCCACTAATGAAAAGCAAAATGATTTTCTGCAGTAGAGGCTGAATGCCATTTATCCAGAACATCCAGTTAACCTTCAGAAGTGGCTCAAGCACCTTCCTAATTCACTGAACTATAAGAAGGAGGAGGAGTTTCAGCACAATCAGACTAGCAAATTCTGTTATTATAGCCAATCTCAATAAAAGTAGTTTTAGCCTTCCTGTGGAGTTGATTTCATGGTCTGGACTACCTAGTATGGCTGACAATGCCAGCAGGAGGAGGAGGAGGAGGTGGCGGCGGTGGCAGCAGCGGCAGCAGCTGAGGTCCCAAGACAACAGAGGAGAAAGAAGCTTCTTCATGTACATCTGGCATCTTGCTCTCTAGTGATGTGAGACGGAGCATGTGGTGACTCCAAAGCAGGATCTGTCTGCTGCTCCTTCCATTCTGTGCCCTCATGCTAGTGATGAAAGCTACCCAACAATGGTAGTGGAAGTGGCCATGAGAGCCCTGGCTTCGAACATGGTGAGCTTGGTCCAACACTTTCTTCCCAGCTCTGAGGAGGCACTGTGGCACCACAGACATATTCTCTGCCTTGAAATCAGAGACTTGCAGTCACTGTGCTTCCTACCTGCCTGTCTTTTCACCTTTGTTGTGACTCCCTCCAAATTTGCTCATAACTTCCCAGAGGATTACGGCCCACAGAGGACTAAAAGCTTCTTCTTCATTTTGAATCTTCCTCCCACATAGCTGACTATAAGCTATTTCCAATTAAGCCAGGGGAAACAAAGATGAGCCATGTTTTACCATTTCTAACTGAAACCTCTCTAAATGAAAATAAAGTAGAAGGCAGCAAGAGTGGACAAAGTTGCATCTGACAACAAGGGCATCTTTACTCAAAATATAAATGCAGGGTCTTTGGATTAGTTTGCCTAATTTGGCTTTGGATTAGTTAGGCTATCTCTATATACACAAGACCCCTATCTTTTGCTTTTGTTTGAAGATCATCTGGAAACTACAGCTGGTTCAAAGTGCGGCAGCACAAGCAATAATGGACATGTCATTGCTGCTTCTGGGTGCAATTCACGGTGCTGATTGTCACCTGTCAGCCCTTCATGGCATAGGGTGTGGTTATCTGCAGGACTGCCTGTCTCCAATTGTTTATGCCTAATCAGCATAAGATTACATGGCAGTGCTCCAGGTTCCCTCAATTAAATGTTGTCATCTTTTGGGATTGAGAACGGGTGCCTTCTCTGTCACAGCCCCTGCCCTCTGGAATAGCGTCCCACCAGAGATATGGATGGTGCCCTCCTGAGTTTCCTTAAAACCCTTGGACTGTCTCAATGGAAATAAAATTGGGAAGACATTCCCACTGTATTTCATAAATTTGGGATCTGGAGCAAATAAAATGATGAGTTTTAATTCTATTTGCCCTCTTGGATTTGAGACATTTGAATATATACAGTATATCATGCTTTAAATTTATTCAGAATAAAGCTACATATTGATTGAATATTTAGAGGAAAATATTCTACCCTGGCAAACCTTTTCTCCTTGTAGCACTGCTATGCATGATCATGTTAATGAAGACAGATCAGTGTGCTGTGTTTCTAACATGATCAGCCAAAGCATCATGCAATACTTCTGAAAGAAGTGGTTTAAAATTACATTTTACTCTCTTGTTTGTGTTTATAGCAAGAGGTTATACCAATGCGGTATAATGCTGCAATCCTAGGAGACGCAACCATCAGACAAGCCATTACTGGTTTCTGTTTCAATTTATAAAAGCCTTTTCTAAAGTGAAACAAAGGGCAGGATTGTACACAACAGGACAGAATTGTAGATTTAAAATTTTTAAATACACAGTTCAGAGTAGCACATTTGTGTAGATGCACCTTGAAAATTAGGCTGCCATATACTGATTGACTGCAAATATTTTCTCCTTTAAGTCAAAGATGAAGGCAGGGGGGAAATGTTGAAAAGGTTACGCATCTTTTAAGACATTCCCTCTGGTAAGAATAGTTATTCCAGGAGAATGGAACACATAGAGCTCAGTAGTCCAGGAAAAGCACAATAAATTTGCATCTATTTTTCTTTAAGTCATAGAAGAGATCTCAGAAGAAATAGTGTATTACCAGATAAATGGCATGAGAAGGATGGGTGGAGAAAGGTATTATGTGTTGCACAAGTCAATCAGATAGTATCATTCTAAGAACAAATTCCCACTGCAAATAATTTCTGAAATTGAATGTTTAATATGTTTTAGTAGTATCATTAAAGCATCCATTTATACTATTTGGGTGACTGGTTAATCATCCCAGCAAGCAAAATTAAATAAATAAGACTAAAATCTATATACTACTAAAACCCTCATTGTGTTTATCTGTTTGCTGTTTGTACCCTCAAGTTAGCCGAAATGGTGCATTATACTGCAACGATTTTTGAATCAAGATACCTAAATCTGCTAACTTAAAGAAGGCATAAAAATCCAGGACCCATTACTCCTGTGGAACTGAAATTTCCATGATGTTCAGACCACTTTTATTCACAAAGTTGTGGCCATTGCAGCATCCCCACAGTCACATGATCATGATTTCTGACACTCCCTGGCAGCTTCCCGCAAACAAAGTCAATGGGGAAGCTGGCAAGAAGTTCGATGTCACTCCCGCTCCCACTGCTTTTTTGCCTGCCTGTAGTCATTCTGTTGGTCTGTTTAGGTAAGTAAATATTGACTTCTTATTGAAGTTTGTTTGCCACTACAATTATTTTTCTATTTATAATATCAATAGAAGAGAATATATGTAGCTCAGGGTTGAACTGAGAAATCCTTGGGGTTCTCTGGCTTGGTTGTTTTCCTGCAAACATTTCGTTACCTGCTTAGGTAATATTTATGATATATACTCTTCTTAGATGATCACAGCACCGTCCAGCATTGGGGTAAAAAAAATAAGCTCAGCCTAAAATTTAATGTTCATTCTGATCACATCAGACTGCACTACCTTTCTCTCAAAGGATGACCCATTGAGTCTCAGACTTGTCTAGTAAATACTAAATCTTGCTAGCTGATAAATAGTTATAGCAATTTGCACACATTGGCTCTATGCTAAAAAGCAGTTACAAAGTTAACCTGGAGGGAACAAGATAATCAATTATCACTGTATATCATATTGAAATCAGGCAGGTGTTCAGAGTACACCACAAAGGGTCACTTCATTTAAGCTTTCTCAACTGCTCTACTAACAGGACATTTTCTTCTTTTCTTCCTAGTAGCAAGAGTGAAATACATATTTATATTACTTGACACTATTCGCAATGTACAGAATACTTAACAATTAGAAATAAATAAATGAATTTCTTTTATTTTATCCAAATCAGACTTCTGAGATTTTACTCTCCCACCCTCCTGAGTGACTCTATGCCTAGTTTTTTGCCTTCCTATGCTTTATGGGTATATATCTAAAGACTGGCATACATATAGACTAGTGTTCCTATAGAATTCAGCCACTTCATATGCATTATGTCAAGAGCCCTTCCTTGTTTTAAGCCACTGGGGACAGCCCAATGGTGCACTTGAGGACCTCATGCTGGGAAAGGCCACTCCAAGTAACAATACTTTGAAAAGAGATGCTACTGCTGCTCCATTGATGTTGTCTTCTATCTGGCCATGTCCAGTTCTGCTGTCCTCTGTCTTTAACATTCTTTGAGACTTTTATCTCACAGAAGAAAGCAGAGGCAAATGTCTATGAGCACCTTATCACCAGATAAGATGATAAGGATAGATGTGGAGTTACAAAAGTGCCACATGGGTCCTAATTGATCTTAGATTCACTTCTAGAGGCAGCAGTATCCCGCAGAGAAAACCAGCCTATGGTACATAAGACTTGTTCCATGTGACTGTAGTTAATTCTATCACACAGTAGGCTCCAAGCCAAACAATATATATTAGTTCATATACTGTAGCTTTATCTTTCAATAAAGGATATTTTTTCTTCTATGTGGAAAGCATGATCAAGATTGGAAGCTTCAAATGTGGCTATTTGTCAAGATTTGTCTGTGACTAACATCTAGGCAGTTTGATTCTCAAGTCAGAGTAAGTCAAGTCTGTTCTGTCTTCGCAGGTGTAGTAATTTTGGTCAGTTCCTCCCAGGGGATCTGTGCCAAGAAGAAATATGTGTAACGTTCATGTCAAGTATTACAAGAAGGCAACAATGCCTTGGATTCTGGAGTTACAAAAACTCTCAAATAAACCTGGCCTATATGGGTGGAAGGCAAATTTTCTTAAATACTGGCAAAATACCTTTTTCTGTATATAGATTCCCATGTAACCAAGGGAAATCGTTATAAATACCCACCATCATTTATAAAATCCAAAATATAACAAAATGTTGCCTGCATGCTACAGCTCCATTGAAAGAAGTCCCCCTTCCCAGCTAAATACATGCTTAATGCTACCAATACTGGTTTTAAAAATGGGGAAATGCCTCTAAGAATGCAGTCTTGCTATTTCAGGAAAGTACTCCTTACCTGCGAGTAAAATATAGTCTTCCTTTTAAATTAATACAGAATGCAATTTGTTCCTTGTTTATTATCCTAGGGTTACGTACTTTAAATGCAAAAAAAAAAAAAAACTCAGCTGTAATTTAACCCATCATTTTTATTATGTGGCAACAGTCAAATTAAGTTATTCATGAGAAAAACAATTGGAATCAGTTCATCATGATGACTAATTTAAATCCCAACAATTTCACTGGGACTGACTAATATAACCTGAACATTGCCAATGACTTCTTTTTTAAAAAGTTGTTTAGAAAGGCAATATCTAAATGTATTAAAACATGTAATATTGAACACTGTAATGTGGGATGTTCCTTATATACATATTTTAAGCGAGTGATGTTCATGTTCTGATTTATGTCATATGCCCTTTCATTAAAATCTTCTAATTTGTTTTATTTTGCATCTCTTCAGATAGCAAATAGAGTGGTTTCCCAGCCTCCTATTTACCAGCTGCATTTCATTTAGAGGCAAGCTAAGTTGTACAGGAAGGAACGGGTGAGACTTACCCATTTAAAATATATATAATTGCTTGTATGGAGTAAGCAGTCAGAATCTGGCAATGTGATCTAGAACAGACAGCATTGGAATGCTGGCATGTAGTAGAATAAGAACTGAACAGGTCATACTGAATACTTGACAATGTCGAGAATAACATCTTCCCTGGCTCACCTTGTTTGGGCTCAAAAACTGAATAATATCTTCCCTGGCTCACCTTGTTTGGGCTCAAAAACTGAGTCAGATCAGGCTTGGTTAGTATGGGGATGGGAGGGTTGAAGCTAGACCCTCCCATCCAGGTTAAAAAAAAAAATCCACATTGCTGCAGAAAAAGCTGCATTGACATGAACATATTATTAGTGGGGATCAAGCTGGGCTTGAGGGAATTATTTCCTTTACCTTTACCTCTGCTCTGTGCCTTCCCACAGCTGACCTCACATAATACTCAATACAGTATATCTTTCTTTCAATTTGAAAATGTTCAGTGTCTTCCTGGAAATACAGTGGTACCTCAAGATACGAATTTAATCCGTTCCGTGACTCTGATCGCAAGTCAAATTGGTCGCATCCTGAAGCACGTTTTCCCATAGGGTTCAATGTAAATACGGTTAATCCGTTCCACCCTCTGAATTTGGTCGCATCCTGAAGCAAATTTCCCCATAAGGTTCAATGTAAATACGGCTAATCCGCCCTCCGAATTTGGTCACATCCTGAAGCACATGTCCCCATAAGGTTCAATGTGTCAGCCGGCATTGCACGGCTACGAAATTCCCCAGGTGCGCTTTAGTCAGCCCTAGCGCAGAAAAAGGAAGTGCTAATGAAATCTGAGAAAGGCTCCTGTGCGCACAGCCGGGAGTGGGAGCTTCCCCCCCACTCCCCGTGCTGCTTCTTCTTAATTCCGCGCTCTTTCCTCTGTGCATAGCCCTTGGCGCGCACAACAAAAGCACACTGAAAGCAATGGGGGGGGAAGGCTTATGTCGCGCGCATGCACAGCCAGGAGCGGGAGCTTCCCCCCCCCCACTGATTCCTCCGCGCTCTTTCCTTTCTCCATAGCGACAAAAGCACAGTGAAAGCAATCACCAGGCCAAGGGCTATGGCCAAAGGAAAGAGCAAATTTCCCCATAAGGTTCAATGTAAATACAAACAGTTCTGAAACATATGCATTTTATTTTTAAACCACAAAAACATGAAAAAAAGCACAGCATGAAGAGGGAGAATGGGGTGGGGAGGCAGTTATTGTTTGGAGGGAGAGTCCCCCTCCAAAGGGACTTCGGGGAGATCTCCTTCAGGGGTTTCCTCTCTTCTTTGCCTCTTAGCTGCAAAGCCTTATTCTTGCCACACCCGCTCTGCATTTTCTTTGGAGCCATGCTGACAAGCACACCAAAAACCTTCCAAATGCCACAAAACACACCACAAGCCTCACCGAACGCCTCCTTGCTACCGCGATCTCGCCCACAGGAAGCCGCGACCACGTGGCAGCAGGGCAAATGGCTTTTCCTTTTCCTTTTTCCTTTCTCCATAGCGACAAAAGCACAGTGAAAGCAATATCAGCGTGCACGCACAGCCGGGAGCGGGAGCTTCCCCCCCCCCGCACGCTCAGATTTCATTAGCAGTTCGTCTTGGAAGCCGCGACCACGTGGCAGCAGGGCAAATGGCCGCGGATCTGGTTCGTAGCTTGAGGCGGAGTTCACATGTTGAGGTAAATTTTTGCGGCTGGAGCTGGTCGTATCTTGAAATTTTCGTAAGATGGGGCGTTCGTATCTTGAGGTACCACTGTAGTGCCTTCTGGAACATATTGTGTCAGTTTGCTTGATTGCTTGCTTTTCATCTCATTTCAGTACTTCTCTGATATCACTCAGACCATCATATCTGACCCATTACTTTATTTGCATTAACTGCCTATGAAAGGAGCTGCCATATTAGCTATCAGTGATGGGAATTGTAGCCTAATATATCTAGAGGACAGGATGCCTTAACATGCGGATTTCAAATAATCTGGCAATAATGTTCTCTGCTTTTCCTTACAGCAATCTCCTCCCACCGTTTTCCTTGCTTTCTTTCCGTTCCATCATCTTTACGATTTATATTGTAAAACGTAGGAAATACATAGTTGTTCAATGGTTTTTAAAAATGATATTCAGAGAGTACATAGAAATAGGTTAACACTACGAAGCTTTACCATATAATCTCTTGTTCAAAAGAGGCATTATATCCTTTTATGGTTCCTTCTAGGTAAATAAAATTATAAACCCATGATAAATTCTTTGCTGATTTGAGCAGTAGGGTAAACATGAATGAACCTGTAGATCTTTCCATACTGTTTTATCTAGCAGTAGTGATGTCCTTTAAGCAGAGCAAATATTTCTGCCAAGTTTACAATCAGCATGCCAATCCACTAACATGAAATAAAACATTTAAGAAGCACAGTATGCAGATACCCCTTTTTCTGTGGCACTAAAAGCTAGGGCTAATGTATTTGGACCGCAGAACTACAAACAACCACTAGATGTATTGTCGAAGGCTTTCACGGCCGGCATACGAAGGCTGGTGTGGATCTTCCGGGTTGTGTGGCCGTGGTCTGGAAGTTCTGTTTCCTAACGTTTCGCCAGCATCTGTGACCGGCATCTTCAGAGTAGAAGGGCAAGCAGCCACTCATTAACACCCCATACCCCCCCCCCTCCACATCTCTATAAATACCCAAAAAAGGGTCGCACCATCCTGGGCACAGAGAGAACTGCTCCTGTCTGTGCTCCTGTACTCTGAAGATGCCGGTCACAGATGCTGGCGAAACGTTAGGAAACAGAACTTCCAGACCACGGCCACACAACCCGGAAGATCCACACCAACCACTAGATGGCAGCAAACAAATGCAGAAATTTTAATTCTTTGCCTCCATCTAGTGGTTACCTAGATATTTGCAGCTCAAATATGGGTTGTTAGTTGTCCAATCACTTCTGAGTCCACATGACCCAATAGTCATTGTACTTCCATTGTATGGCAGAATTGTCTGTTGGTATCTGCTTCTTTGAGTTCTCGTAATGAGTAATTTGCCATCTTGCTGACCTCTTCCTCAATTGCCTTACATTTTTCCAAGCATTAGGGCCTTCTCCAATTACTCTTGCCTTTGCATTGGGTATCCAAAAATGTTCCATTTAGCTTCATTATTAGCATTTCCAGTGAAGACTCTGGTTAGGGTTAGGGTTAGGGTTAGCTTTACTAAAAGCAGGCAAACATTACAGGGGAGACTCTATTGCTTAATGTGCTAATAGGCTTCACTTCATTTTCACTTCTGCAAAATTAAAAATGGACCCATTCCTTTTGCAATATATCTCCTTTCATCTGTAAATCCGTCTGTTCTTTGAAAAAGGATTTGTGAACCAAGAGGATTTCATATAGCCTTATTCTCTTGATTGGTTTGCTAAAGCCCTTAATCAATAACAATATCAATATCAATGTCAATGCTGCTAGAAAGAGACTACCAGGGATTTTCTAACTAAAATGAACAACTTAATGAGAATGAAAATTACAAGTAATTTTCTCCGGTTACTTTTAAGTCTGCCCAAAGGTACATCCAGTTTTCATAGTCTGACTTTACCCAGCTAAGGGGACAAGTCTCTTAAAAATAAAATCACATCTCTATTCATTTCAGAATGGTACCAAAGTGTGTGTAAGGTAGAAAAACTGTCCTCCTAAGAGAATATTTCCCAACATGGTGCTGCATCATCCAAATCTGTTTGGACTACAACTCCCAAATCTCTGGCCAGTCACTATATAAGGGAAAACAAGTATAAAAATACTTGTTTTCCTATTAGCCAGCTAGTAAATATATTTCAAGAGCTGTTTCAAGTCTCCTGGTATACATGGGCTGAGCTTAAAATGTTTGGTGTACACAATATTTTAGATTAGTCTTTCTCAATGTTGGCAACTTTAAGATGTGTGGACCAGCTCCTGGCATTTGAAGTCCGCCCATCTTAAAGTTATCAAAGGTTGTGAAACACAGTTGTGGATGGATGAGATGATTGCTTTCACTGAAGGATAGCTCTGAAAATGTGGAGATCTTGTTTTTATGATGCTAGGAACTGCAAAGATCGCTTTTTACTAGGACCTGTAGAGAAACATCTGAAGAATACGTTCTGATGAACTTTTCCTACATCTACAGCTCTAACTAGCCTTTCCAGCAATAAAGGAGAAAAGGAAAGAAGAGAGAGGAGTAATTTGCACTATGGGATTGCACTGAAGGTTTTTTGCAACTTACATTAACAAAAATCAAAGCTTGTATCAAAATGTTATATGGAAATATGTGAGAACATTTCAAATAGAAAAGCAATTTGAAGAGAAAGATTTGTAATAAAAAGACCAAAAAGATCCAAATTTTCATCTAGCACTAATGTTATTGGCTTTTAAATGCCTCTGAATAAAAGGCTTTTCATGCAATTGTCCTGACATATTTTTGCATTTTAATGAATGGGTCTAATAAATATCACCTTTCCCTTGTACCCCTCTTATGTTTCATCTTTTCTTCTTCCACCTTTTTCTTTCCATATAAACATAATAATGAAAGAAACAGAATGCAGTACTTTTTAATTAGTAGCATTATTTATTAGATTTATGTCCCACTGTATTCCAGTTAAGGACTCTCAGCAGTTCATGAATATAGAAACGTACAATTAAAATGCTCATGGCAAAAATTAAAAATGTAAAAATAGAGTCTAGTAGAAAAAACCCCAATATATTTATAATAAACGGGATCAGTTCTCAAATGCTCTACAAAAGATTTCTATTTTAAGCTGTTTGTAGAAGCAGTTGAGGGGGAGCCAACCTCATTTCAACCAGGAGGCCATTCCAAAGGGCTGGCACTGCCACCAAAAATGGGGAACCACCAGCTGCTTTTTCCAGAAAGGTTGTGTGGGTGTAATGGTATGTGGGAAAGACCTCAGGCTGTAAAGGAGATGGTGGGAGAACTGTACTTTCAGACTTGCAAGATTCTGTTAATGTAGCTTTACAATAAAGTAGAATTAGCTTACCTGGTCGTGTTTCCTGTCTGGTCTACCTGGTAAGGCTGATATCAACCTTGCAAGTCTGAAAGCACAATTCTCCTGCCATCTCCTTTACGAGAAGCTAGGGAGGGTTCCTTCTGAGCCTCTTGCCCTTTCCACTATTCAGCTGCAGGCTATGCTGTCTCTTATCTGACCATTCCCTAGGCAGCATCTCTTCACCCTTTCTCACAAGGTCTTTCCTACATTCCATTACAGTAGGTCAGGCCAACTCTAACTGGAGAATGTGATGCCCAGCTATCAAGGCCTTTATAGGTTAAAACCAGCACTTTACATTGCACCTAGAAGCTTATTGGTAGCATTGCATGGCCCATAACACATTTGCAATGTGCTCCCTATGCTGGGTGTTGATGAGCACAGGAACCTCTGCATTCTGAATCACTTACAGCTCCTGGGTGGTTTTTCAAAGCCGTCCCTAGCAGAGTGTATTACAATAGTCCAAATGGGTAGTGATAAGGGCATGATCCACTGTAGCAAGCTCCTTCTGCCCAACTAGGCCTGCAGTTGATGAAGGTCCCCCAGCTCTCCAGAGAGAAGCTATGAGTCCTAGAGGACTTACAGCTTATGCACTTACTTCTTCAGGGATAGCACCTCCCCATTAAGAAATAATACTGGAGCAGATAGAGAGCCCCAATGGACAAACATTAGCTCTATCTTGTTTGGGTTCAACGTTAACTTGTTCTGTCCCACCCATACCCTCATAACCTCCAGGTACCAGGACAGGACTTCCATGGTATTTCCACCATACCCTGGAGATCACAGTGTAAAGCTGGGTATCATCAGCATATTGGTGATATTGAACTGCCCAATGACCTCCCACAGTGTCAGCCCCACCAGGAATCAACTTCATAGGAAGGCTAAGATTACTTTTATTGAGATTGGCTGTAATAACAGAATCTTGCAAGTCTGATTGTGCTATACCTCCTCCTCCTCCTTATAGTTCAGGGAATTGAGGGGGTGCCCGTCTGAGCCACTTCTGTTTGTTTTTTGTTTGTGTTGGACTTAAGGTATTTTTTCCCCTCATCAGTCTGTTAATGGATCTCTCCTATCTCCATCATGGTCATCTTCCTTATTCTTTACATCCCGTGGCTTTCTGTAGATATTAAAAAGTAGATGAGAGACAATTGATCCCTGTGACATTCCACAGGTGAGTGGCCACCAGGCCAACCTCTCCTCACCCCCCAAGCAGGAACCATCTGCTGAGAAAGGAGTAGAACCACTTGCAGCACAATGTCCCCAATTCCCAACCCTCGCTGTTGCTCCATGATTGTTGATATTGGAGGCAGCTGAGAGGTCTAAGTGGACTGGGATGAGTGCATCCCCCCCATCCAGGTCTCAACAAAGGTGAGGCCAATTAGATCATTGAAACCAATGCTACCTCCATCCCATGTCCAGGCCTGAAACCTGACAGGAAAGGATTCAGATAATCAATTTTCCCTGTTTTGTAGTTGATTTCCCAACACCATCTGACAATCGTTCCCCAAAAGGGAAGGTTTGAGACTGGGCAGTAATTTATCCAACACCTCAGAATCCAAGGAAAGCCTCTTAAGGAGGAGGCACACCTCAGACTCTTTCAAAGATGCTGGCAACACCCTTTTCCACAATGTGGCATTAATCACCTTCTAGATCCAGGTAATAATTTCCCTTCTGTCCACCTGCAGAAGACAGGAGTGGCAAGGATCTTACCCACAAGTAGCAAAGGACATCCTAGAAAGTATCTTAACTACTTCATCAGAGGTCACAGAGCAAAAGGAGTCCCAGATAAAATGGCAAGACAGTGCCCTGGTCACCACCCTGGATTTCAGCCATCTGAAAAACTGGAGTGAATCTGAGCAGCTTTGCCACAAAGGAGCCTGTGCTAACTGCTCATAGGCCAGAGCTCTTGGTATTGACTCTGTTTCCTGTTGGGGAAATTAGCCACCTTAAACAAGGCCCTGGATGACAGGCTGCTGATGCAGTAAGGAAAGAGAAGTAAAGGTGTTTTGCCTCTCTTATTGCCATGGTGATGAATGGCAACATGAATATGTATTCAATCAGATCTACCTTTTGCATTCCTCTGATGCTCTTGTCTCTCCACTTCCCAGAGATCCTCAGTAAAGCAATTAGTCAATTGAGATTGGGAATTAAGTAGCATTTTTAGAAGATGGACTTTAACAAATGTTACTT
This sequence comes from Liasis olivaceus, assembly GCA_030867105.1. Lineage (NCBI taxonomy): Eukaryota > Metazoa > Chordata > Lepidosauria > Squamata > Pythonidae > Liasis > Liasis olivaceus. The sequence continues at coordinate 72,211,292 of CM061349.1, forward strand.
AAAACTTTTAAACTGAGAAATAAACTTTTCTAAGAATTCTAAATACTGTTCTACAGAAGTAAAAACTAGTATCATAGAAAAAAATAGCTGGCCTTGAATGCTTTCCATAATAGTAATTCTTAGTTTATGCTTTTATTGAAATATATAACTATATAATAAGGGCTGAAATCAAGTACTATGAAACCATTATTAAATTCAATATGGATTTTTTAAAAAATTGTCATGACTTTGTATTTTATATAGTTTTATGTCTTTATAATAAACATTCTTTACAAATAACTCTCTCTCTAGAGACATCCCTCTAAAGACCTGGGGGCTGGGAAGGGCAATTTAGAAGAGAGGAGTATGGACAGGCCTCAGCCAGCTGTCAAGGATTCTTTCTCAAAATCTTTATTCTCTCATACTCTCATACTCAACTAAAATCCATATACTGTAGAAGATAATTGTATTGATGTACACAATGTTTCTTTAGGTGGTTTACAAAAATATCAACATCACATCAGGGCTTCATAAAATGTTAATGCTCTCTCCTATGCTTTTGCACAGCAAAGATCAACAATAATTTCACCATGTAAAACTTTTCCCAATTTCTGTGAAAGCACTTGGCCCTTTGCACAAACTGCTAAAAGGAACAGAGGCTAAACAAATGTAATGGTCATGCCCTACCATCTTCCTGGTGGGACCATCCACAACTGGATGAGACCAAAATTCAAATTCTAAGGAGAATTCAATTGATTTTCTTAGTATATGCAAAGGCCAAAGAGTATACATGGATCTCTGGAGACAAAAATCCAGAGAATTTACTCATTCAAGATTTTAATATTTTAAAAAATCAAAATGTATTTGCTAGCATTGTTCTCTCACTCAAAATCCTACAGGATAATCTAGGGAACAAAATTGGATTGGGAATCCTTCAATTATTCATTAGTCCTGGCTTATGAGAAAGAAGTATGCTCTAGTTCAAATCCATTATGATGATAAGATGGAAGTTTGAAGCAAAAAAATCACTTGTAAAATTACTTAATTGGGTCTAGCGCTTGCTTGAACCAATATCTCTTGCTACATTTCATACTGAACAGTTCCAAACTAGCCCAAATTTCTTTATCATTGAATCATAGGATTAACAGGCAAGATCTGAAGGACTGGCAGGAACAAGAATTTAAAATTATAGCTTTGATATAAAATTATTTATTTGGAGGAAGAGCTAATTTTTATTGATAGCCAGGGATTCTATATAAAAATTCTATCTCCTCTGAATTCATTCAGTATGCATTTCTCTCACATACTATTCACTTCTTTACCCATGAAAGATCTATGTCAATAGTTTCTAAATGATTGGTGCAAAACTGGACCATGTATCACATTGTGTTGATGTGTTATTCTGTCTGGTTTATTGCTGTGCAGAAACAGCTATTGCTCCTCTAGGCCAACTTTGGAGATCAAGACATATATTAATTAATGGCCTTTATAATTACATGTAAACCTTCCCTATTTAGAAATGGCTGTGAAATACTATTCTAAAGCCAGTGGGTTTTTAAAAAATTCCATATTAATAAATGGATGAACAGTAGGGAGTTTCTGGACTAGGGTACATAGGAAGCACTTCCATATCATTCCCTGAAATGCAATTTATCAGCAGGGATTTAATAATGAATTATAGATTCTTGTCCTGGTGCATATTCCACATGGTTTCTCAGTCCTTTTAGGCAGCTGTTGTTAACATAAGAAACTTAATCTTGTGCAACTGCCTTTTATTATTTCATGATAGTTGTTGCAGGATATTTACCATAATGAACTGTCTAGGATCATTTATTTCATTTTCTTGTTTGATGAATGTTTGCCACTCTGAACTGTTTATAACCTAATAAGATTATAATCTTGGATGTTAGCACATATCTTTGTTTGCTTCATTGGAACAAACAAAGATCTACTTATAAGTTAATTTCATTTAGCAAAATAAGATTATTTTAATCAAAAGTTTCTCTTTGTAGAAATGATAGATTATATTATGTCATGAAGGAAGAAGATTAATGATGAATAGCTTATTGTTTCCTTAAACAAGACATTGCCCCAAAGTCAGTTTCTGTTCTGGGATGGGAAGAATAGAACTTTACTATGCTTATTTTCCCATCCCCTCCCCTCTTCTATTTACTTAATAAAAATATTAACCTTCCTTCCTTCCTTCCTTCCTTCCTTCCTTCCTTCCTTCCTTCCTTCCTTCCTTCCTTCCTTCCTTCCTTCCTTCCTTCCTTCCTCACAAGAGGCTTCTCTGTGGTGGTATTTTAGCCTTGATATTCCTCCCCCTCCCCTATTTGATACTATTGCTTACGAGTTTTGGACAATTATTTAACATTTTATTATCTATTTAGGCATTTGGTATATAAAACTGGTTCTGCTTCTGTGTTTTATTTTTAAGTGTGATTGCTAAACTGAGATTTAAGATTTAAATCTCAATCAATTGAGATTTAAGATTTGATGAAATCTCAATCATTTGAAGACCCTTTGTAAGTAAATGGGATTCAAATATTAGGTACATACATATAGTAAGACCAAACCTATTCAAGAAGTGCATTCTCTTGATTTCTGTGCAATGTGTACCAAGCCAGTGTTAAACATTTCCTAAAAGTAGTAAGTTTATGAAACATTTGAATGTGGCTTGGGGACACTAGCACAAACAAGGTAAGGAATGTATGTATCTACTGTATGCATATTTATTTATTTAATTTGTCCCCCACCCATCTCCCCCCAGTGGGGGATTCTGGGTGGCTCACAACACATTAAAGCAATAAATAAATATACAATTAAAACCTATAGCAATTCACATTTACAAAAATGTAAAAAAATTACATATTGCTGGAACCATGTCTTTCTGGACACAATAATCTTTTCTGTCTGTCTTTGAAAGTCATATCTACTAGATACAAGGCTGACCTAAACATTCTGTTGCTAAACGGGGGGGGGGGGGGGGGGGGGGGGACTTGTAACCTCTGTTAGCAAAGGTCTTCTGAAATTATTCACTCTTTCTTCAGAGTTCTTCAATATTAATCTGACATTTCTCATTTGCATCCCTTGTTTCCTGCAAGCAACCCCTTTTAATTTTTTGCCCGTCATCTCCTTGACTACTCGGCCCTACCATTCTTCCAAGGCCTCTGAGTAATGAAGCATCCTTTAATGCCACTCAGAGAGACAACGGATAACATGCCCTGATGGCACTTGATGCTCCATCTGTTCTTGAGCAGGTTTAGATTAACCTAATGAGGACAATGCTGATTCACTGAGATCCCTCTAGGATCCTCAGCAGCCTATATTTCAGATGCCACATGGTGAACTGGAGCTCTAAAGCATGATTATGGAAAAAGAAGAACAGACGTATTCTGATGTAGCCTATATTAAGATAAACATCCAGGGATGAGACAGATATTGCCTTTCAGTACCGTGTCAACCTATACCTTATGTTCTGATGACCAGGATATTGCAGCCAAGATATGGTAGTTCTTATTTATGTTAAAATCCTATTGAAAATATTGTTTTGTTTGGTGTAGTGGTTAAAGGCACCAGGTTAGAAACCAGGAGACCATGAGTTCTAGTCCTACCTTAGGCACGAAGCCAGCTGGGTGACTTTGGACCATTCACTCTCTCCCAGCCCTAGGAAGGAGGAAATGGCAAACCACTTCTGAAAAACCTTGCCAAGAAAACTGATGGGACTTGTCCATGTAGGTGTTAAGAGTCAAGACTGACTCAAAGGCATGCAAAGCGAAACGAAGCGAAGCAAAGCAAAGCAAAGGCATTGATAGAGAAGATAAACTTTCTTCTTAGTTTAAACTAGAATAACCTAAATTCTAATTTCTCCTCTCTTGGATTATTTTCTTATTCCTTTCAAAGAAAGCCTTTAGGGATTTTTTGCTGGAAGTTTGTGGAAGATTTTTTTAAATTAACCAGAACAAATAATATTTCTCTACTGGGGAGAAGACATATTTAGAGCTATTAAAATGCAATTATTTTTGTCATACAGTTTGTTTTGCCTTCAAATAATGGGTGGCCTACTGTAGGGCATGTTTCCTTTAAATATCTGGTTCCTTAGAGACTCCACTACTGCTCTTTTTTGCTCTCTATTAAGATGGAGGGGCTTTATTGAAATAGTTCCGTTTGGAACATAAAATGCATTTAATGTAATGGAAAGTACACAGAAAATAAGAGGTCAGATGCAAACTGTCTTTTATTCTAGCAGGGCAGAAAATAAGCTTAGCGAGTTTCTGATTTATATCTCAGAAAGAGAGTGCAATTTTTAATATTTTTAAAGCACACACGTTTTACTTGGAAGATGGATTAGACTCAGCTATGTCCTTTTAGCAGGTTCCTCCTACCTTCCCAGCTCTGAAGTAGGAGGCACCTAACATGATAAGGGGTTGTTATAGGAATTTGCTAAAAAGAGCTGCCACCAAAGGGAAGTGTAACAAGAAGACAGCAGTCAATCATAAATCAAGAATTTCAAAGAAAAAGCTCATCAATATTCCAAAGTTAAAAATAACTTGCATTATTTTTAGAGTAGGAGAACAGTCCAGAATATTTCTATCCATGACAGAATTGGATCATTGGAGGGTTTGCTTCTGATGTCCTGACATCCCAATGTTCAGTAGATGGTTACTTGGCAGTAACTACTGCTAAAGAATAACTTCTCCAGAAAGGCCCAACTGGTGCCTAGTCCTTGGCTTTTCCAGCATTACATTCAGAACACTCTATCTATCTATCTATCTATCTATCTATCTATCTATCTATCTATCAAACTTGTATGCCACCTAACTCCAAACAATCAAATAAGGAAAATACAATTAAACTAATTAAAAGGAAGATAAAGGATAGCAAGAATGACAGACTGGATGGAAATGAAAGAAAGTGTCTTACTCCCCCTCGCCAAAGGCCTGGGTGAAGAGCCAGGTCTTCACAGCGTATCTAAACAGCAGCTTAAAGGGGGCCATCCAGATCTAGGGGGGAGCTTCATTCCAGAGGGCAGGTACTGCTACAGAGAAGGTATACTTCCAGGATCCTGATTGATGACACTGTTTAATCAAAGGAACCTGGAGCTCACCAACCCTGCAGGATCAAATTGGCCAGACAGATACTATGGGAGACAAGTAACAAGTAACCAGGCCCTGCGCCATGTAGGGCTTTATAGGTAATGACAACCACCTTGAATTGCACTCAGAAGCAAACTGGCAACCAGTTTTTATTTTCCCAATACTTGTAATGTTCCACAATTCAGTTGCTAGGTGATGTTTTATGCAGCTGGCTATTTATACTCTGTTTTTACCACCTGTTTTTATTTTATTGTTGTTTGATTTTGCCTCTCTATATTTTAGTTATGTTTTGATTGTACATCTCCTTGAGAGCTATTGTGGTAGAACAAATCAAAAAGTACTTACAATATATTTAATGCCTCACATTAGGGCTATCAGATTTGGGCTGTAACAATCTGCACACTTACTTTACTAGATGGCAGGAAAGAGATACAGAAAATTCCTCCTTTTTGCTGCCATCTAGTGGCCATCCAGATTTTTGTAGCCCAGATCTTGTATCACCACCCCACATCCAAGGTTTAATGATTTAAATAGGTTTTTTTTTTTTCAGTTACATGCAAGTTGCTTTTAAAGTTGTCCGAAAGAACTAGGACAATTTGCTTTGAATATCAAAACAGAACTTCTAGGTAAGTTGCCTGTATGTGGAAAACCTAGTGCTCTCTGGTGGGTATTCTCAATTATTTGTAATAACTTTTGAGATATGTTTCATTTGTTTGCTAAATATTGGAGATATCTTTAATTGCTATTTGGATAAATCTTGCCTTCAAGCAGAGACTAGATAGATCTACTGGGGATGGTTCAGTTTCTGTTCCTACACTCAGCAGGAGTTGATGGCCCAAACGGCCCCTTTATGATTCTATCATAAAGTCTCTAAAAAGAGATCTTTGCATACAAGCTTCTGATTTTGTACTTTGGATATATAATTTTTCCACTAGTTCAGTTTTGCTATAAAATGGGTGATGATAGTGGTTAATTTTGTATGTGTGGTAGTGGTCCCAGAGAGCTTTTAAATGGACTTGCAAATGATCAATTTTTTACCTGCTAGCAACATCTCATCAGCTAGAGGTGATAACCTGTAATAATTTAACTCAGAGAGTAAATTGTGGTCCTGCAGATGTTAGATTTCAGCCTTTATTATCATTCATCATGTTGTCTGGGTCTGATGGGTGTCATAATCCAGCAACTCATGACTTTCCCAAGCCCCTTCATTCTGTGTTCTGTATCACTTGCTGGGAGTCTGGGTATTCATCACATCTGTTAAACTAATTCATTTTGAGGCTGTTTGTTCTATTCTAGCTGTCCCCAATCTGATGACTTCCAGATAAATTTGAATTACAGCTCCCAGAATCACAATCAACGTGGCTGGCATCAAGACTGGCAAGCTTGTTGCCAAATCACTACCAATATGCTATAAAAGGCTATCTTCTCTAGCTAATACATCTGAAGATACAAAAGAATTCTTCTGGCATTGCCTTACAGTAAAAGTCAATATCTTGCACTGTAAAGAGATCAGTATGTTACAGACTAAAGCATTTTCTTTGAGGTTTCAGATGATGAGCACTGTATTTCCTGTGTTATCTAGGGAGGTTGTACTTCCGTAATACATCTCAGTCTTCTAAAATTGGATCCTTGCATTAAAACATTCATTTTTTCAGTTTAGGTATCCACAGTAGTTCTACAATTATTCTGATTTAGCAATGGAAATGGAGAGATCAGGACTTACGTTAAGAAAAATTCTAATGCAAAGCCTTAATGCTACTCCAATTATCAATCCCCACTGGAATCAATATCACAATATACTCAAATTAAGTAAATCAATAAAATAAGGTAATGTAGAACATTCTTTTTATCAGTAATCTCTAGACGACTTCTGCTTCACTTATATTTCTTGAAAGTTTGGCAGTTTTCTCTAAGAAAATATTTCCTTTTATGTAAGATATTTCAAAGCAATCCTGCTTCTTACTACCTTTTCACAGGATATTTTGCTACAATGATATCTTTGCAAATCATGAAAAAAGTATAAATATTCACCCTATTAACTGGTGTATCGGATTATTCTAATCAAATAGGGACATCAATGAGCTTACTGAGAGCCAGTTTGGTCTAGTAGTTAAGGCATCAGGCTAGAAACTGTGAGACTATGAGTTCTAGTCCTGCCTTAGACACAAAGCCAGCTGGGTGACCTTGGGCCACTCACTCTCTCTCTCAGCCCTAGGAAGGAGGCAGTGGCAAACCACTTCTGAAAAATCTTGCCAAGAAAACCGCAAGGACTTGTAGAGGCAGTTGCCAGGAGTCAAAAACTGACCTGAAGGCACAAACAGAAAAAAAAGGTAAACACATGATTTCATGATGCATATTTTCACTTAAGCCTTTTAAGCCTTTAGCTTATTAAATTGATGATGTTCGGGCATTTCTGACAGTGGGGTATTTATGTCCTTAATTCCTTAAAATGTACATTTTGCCTTTGGCAAATCAAGTTCTTCATCTGACTATGATGTGTAGTTGGAGGAAGAAGTGGCAAACTCTGTGGCTCATGTGAGGGCCTGAAGGCTGTATTTGGATAAGTTTCCCCGATCAAAGCCCCGCCCCCCCCAAGTTATGTTAGATTTCAGTTCCCACAATCCCCAGCCAGCATGGCCAATGACTTAACAGCAAGACAGGTAGCACAGTGGCATTACAATGAAAGGAGCTAATCTGGCACAAAGCAGGGGCCTGAATCTTAAATATATACATACATACTTACATACATACATACATACATGCACACACACACATACACATACATACAATATATATATATTGCATGTGAGTGTAAAAGGCTGTAGGCAATGTGTATATTCCAGCTGTGCTTCAGAGAAAATGTAATAAAACAACACCATGCAGGTGTGAGCTGTCATATGGATCCCTGCAGTGCTGTTACTATTCAGTAAAATTACTGGTATAAGACACCACTAATTTTCTTTTATGAAGTCATGGCATATGTAGCATGTCAAAACCCAAGCTCTCCCGCCTTTAAACTGATAAAAGAATTGGGCTAGTGCAATTATTTGTTTGCATGCCAGAAATCATATGCTTCCAATGCTGTTTGCATTTTTCTATCATTTCAAGAAGTTGATATGTGGAGATGTCTTTTTCCTTATTGCTTTCCTGAAGAAACCAAAATTACAGTCCACACCTATTAAATTAAATTCAGTAAGGTAAGAATTCTTTCACAATTAGCTCTCGGAAGCTTTTGACACCACTGCTCATGGATTACTGCTGGAGTGACTCATTGGGTTGAAAATTGGAGGAAGGCTAGTATACCATATTTTTCCAACAATAAGACACCCCCATGTACAAGACGACCCCCATTTTTCCAACCCCAAATTAAGAAATCAATATTTTAAAGATAGTGCAGAACACATTTTTATTTAGTAATTAGTTAACATTTACCTGCTATACTCGGTGGGAGGAGGTTCAAACCGTCTCCCTGCAGCTCTATTTCCAGGCTCTTTTGCATAACTGATTACATTCAAGCACGAGTGAAACTGCCGATAGCTTGTCTCTGCAGACAGACTTCCTCTAATTGGTTTGTTCAGCATCAGCTGACGTCAGTTACATAAGGCTCGTGATTGGAGGAAGTCCGTTTGGGAGACAAGCTATTTCACTCGTGATTGGAGGATTACAATAGGAGGAAGCCTCTCTGCAGAAACAAAGTATGGGCAGTTTTGCAACCGCGTGATTCTCGGCTGACTTCCTTGAATAAGACGCCCTTCCATTTTTAGGGTAAGGATTTTAGAAAAAAGTATCGTCTTATAGTCGGAAAAATACGGTATATAAAGAAAGAAGGAAGGAACAGGATAAAAGCTATAATAATTTATTAGTTTTATGCCCCATCTTTTCTCCAGCACTCAAGGTGACTTGCATGGGGATATTCCTTCTTCATTTTATCCCTACAACAAACCTATGAGGTTCGTTGGGTTGAGGGACAATAAGTGACCCAAGTTATTCAGGGAATTTTCACAGCTGAAGGCTGACTTGAAACTGGGTTTCCCCAGTTGCAGTCCAACACCTTGACTACTACTCTATGTTAACTCTTTGATAGGTAACATAGAGATCTGAGGTTTAGTTACTTTCTCAGAGTTAATCTAGAATTGCTGTTCCAGATAAGCAACTTTATTTAATGTATGTCTATACAAAGATGTGATGAGAACTGTAGGACTTCTCTGAAAATAGTGAGGAGGACAAACTTCATACCCTTCATTTAATTTGGCACTTTGGGCTAAAACAAGATGACATCCCATCCCTGTAGCTTTAGAAGGACTGTACGTGCAACTGAGCTTTACTTTAATGCCAGTGATGGGACAGAATTCTCCACTTCAAGACAGAACAGACTGTTACCTTTGGAGTCAAATACAGGACAGGTTGGCAGGAATCACATCACTATCCTACAGCAAAGGAGAACAATGAAGATTCTAGATCCTTCCACCCCATCTCCCAACATCTCTTGTGAGGCAGCCATCTCACTTTGCCTAAGAACAGGGCCAAAGCAAGTCGTACTCCATACATACATTAACATTTATTCCAAAGAAAGAGAGAAGATATTTCTGCTTTATTAAACCACCATCTGAAAGTGAGGCTTGATATAAACAAAAAATTGAGGGCCCAAGGTGCTCATAATTTACCATGTGATGATGTAAAGAAGCCTCTGCTTGGAATATTCTAGGAGTCTTTTTAAGGGAGGTAGCAGCCATGAAATGCTTCATTTGACATCTTTGAATCTAAGAAGCAGAATGCTGACTGCTGTTATGCAGCCTCCATTATCTTCAGTAATATTTGACCACTTGAGAGAGTGAGTTCAGCAGCCAGAATCATAAGGCTTTCCCTAATGCAAATAGCAGCTTCAGGGAGGTGTTCTCTGCTGAGACACTGAAAAGGAAAGGGATAAACTTCCTTCCTCCAGTCCTTGCAGGCTCACTGCTGCTCCTGTGCTGCAGCTACTATTTGTACCCCCCCCCCTTTTTTTTTTTGGTGCCTGTTTTTGTCTCCTGGTGGCTGCCTGAACTGGTCCCTGCAGGTTTTTTTGGCAAGGTTTTTCAGAAGTGGTTTGCCATTGCCTCCTTCCTAGGACTGAGAGACAATGAATGGCCCAAGGTCACCCAGCTGGCTTTGTGTTTAAGGCAGGACTAGAGCTCATAGTCCCCCAGTTTCTAGCCTGGTGCCTTTAACCACTGCACCAAACTGCCTTTCTGTCCAGACATAGCCCTAAGATAAACAATATCCCAGGTAAGAACTTCAGAACTCGGCATTATCTTGCTGTTTTGGTGTTGTGTTTGGTTCCCTTAAGTCAATCCTGACTCCTGGAGACTGCCAGTCCATGCAGTTTTCTTGGCAACATTTTCAGAAGTAGTTTGCCATTGCTTTCTTCTTAGGGCTGAGAGAGAACAATTGGGCCAAAGTCACCCAGCTGGCTTTGTGACTAAGTTGGGACTAGAACTCACAGTCTCCTGGTTTCTAACCTAGTTCCTTAACCACTAGACCAAACTGGCTCTGTTTACCCAGCAGAATACAAGTCATATAATTAAACAGTTTAACTGAGCTCCCTGGTTGAAGCAGGGAGTAAAAGATGGAAAATGTGCTGATCCTATGAAAGGGAAGGTCTGGATTCCCAATTCAAATAGCAAACACCTCAAAGAATACTGTAAGCACTGAAACACTAATTTAGGGTTCCTGGATTATCCTGGACAACAAGTTCATTATTATTCTTAACCAATATCAGTGTCTTCTCTTAGTTCTGTTTAGCAGATGAAGCAAAAAGCAAGGAAAAAATAACTGAACTGCAGATATAAGTAGCTTATACATGTCAGAATTGCTTCACAATTATAATTTGATGTTTGGCGTACTGTCTAAAATTGTCTAAAATTGCTTACACCGTTTCTGTTTCTCTGGCTATAAGAGCTGCAGTAAATCTGTTAGGTGGCATCTGTATTGTCAGAAGAAAATAAATGTGAAACACAAGTTGAACATTAAAAAAAAGATAGCTAACACAGTGGCATTAATTTTTGAATGCCTGCCCTAAGAAATGTCAGCACTAAGTGTACTGTATGTTGCCATGCTTGGCTGGCCAGGATCATACAGGAATGTTCCATTGTCTTACATTCTGTCTTCCTGAAATAGCTGGGGTGATTTGGGGTGTGGTATTTGGATGTTCTTGTTTGGGAGATTTCAATATCCATGCTGCTTTGCCTATTCAGGAGTGGAACTTAGGGTTTCATGTCTTCCATCACAACCATGGACTTCTCCTAACTAGTATGTAACCCTCTAAATGCAGCAGGCCACATACAGTTTGGTGCTTTGGCCACTGATCAGGATTAAGGGAGGCATCACCTCCTTGTGGACAGAAAGTGTTCCTTCTTGCTGAAAGGAGGCAATCAAAAGACCAGTGTAAAGGAAACCTCCCTTTATTTGGGAAATCTGTGCAATTATAGGCCAGTCTCAAACATGCCATTTCTGGGACTGGTGATCAGATATGATGGTATGTGGGAATTTCTTTGGGAGACAGCGGGAAGAGCCAAATCCAGGGTAATGGTTGGATAAGAGGCAACTTAGCCCACAGTAAGAATGTGGGCATGGCAGAAGTCTCAGAAGGGACCCTTCCTAGTTTCTTGGCATATAAAGGCGGTAGGAGAAATGTACTTTCAGACTTGCAAGATTCTGTTAATGTAACCTTACAATAAAATTAAAGCTAGTACTTCTGGGTGTGCTTCTTGTCTGGACTACCTCACAAGGCTGACATCAATCTTGCAATTCTGAAAATACATTTTCCCCGCTCACTTTTACATGGCATGAAACTAGGGAGGGTCTCTTTTAAGACATTTGCCACACCCACATTTCTGCTGCAGGTTAATCTGTCTCTTATATGACCAATGTCCTGGCTGCAGCTCTTCCCTGTGTCTCCCAAGGTCATTCCCAAATATCATCACATCAAGAAGCTGGTGGCCTTGTAGCTCCAGGTGCATCTAGATTATATTGACTGTTTGGACACACTTAAATAACACTTTTGGCTGAGATATGATACTAAGAATGCTTAGGTCACTTTAGGATATAACCCATGGAAAAACTGGATATGGGGATGGAGTTCCTTCTTGTTCTCTTGGACCTTTATGTGGCTTTCCATATCATTGATCACAGTATCCTTCAGGACAGCCTAGTAGGACCTAAGCCTTGGGGGTTTGTTCTACAGTGGTTCTGGCCCTTTCTCTTGGTATTGGAGGACTATTATTTATTATCTAATCCACTGACATATTGGTGCCTCACAGGGTTCCTTCTTATTCCCTTAGTCGTTCAACACTTAGATGAATGTCACCCAGAATTATGATATAGAATGAAACCAATATGCTGATGATACCCAGCTCTACTGTGCCATATCATCCAATTCCAAAGCAATCCATTCTTTTTAAAGGAGTATTCCTTCTCCCAATAGTCTTTGGATTTATAGGTAATGGACTTGGTTAAGGGTTAGTGATGGAGTTGTCCATTGCAGTGCTTATTAGATCTTTAAAGCAGCTTTGAGACTACTTGAGGAAGCATGTCTTCTACTGCAAAACTGTTCAGTTATTACAATCTACAGGAAAGTTTGGTGTGCAGATGCTCTGACTGTAAGAGCCTTATCTATCCAGCATGTAGAAGAGAGTCTTGTACATTACTCTTAGGCTATGGAAGCTACATTTGGCCTCAACTTTGTAAGATCTGTAAAGATTAATCTCTTTCAGCAGATTGTTGATTCATTTTAATATTAACAGTATTTAGCTTTGGTTGTGTATTTTAAAATTTCTTCAGTACTTGCCTGAGCACAAAGGTGGGTATAAAATGAATGCATAATTGAATATCTCAAATTTGGTCAAATCTGTTTATATCTGTGCTACACTTTCAACATATATAGCACATTTCACTCCTGACAGATTTTTGCACCATGTAATCCTCTTATAATTTATTACATGGATTAAGGCTGTTCCATTAACCATGTGGGCACCTGTAGAAAGGATGACAAAAAGTGCATCACAATGAAAGTTTGCTTGTTACGTATTTGTGGGTAATGTCACAGTGGAAGTACAAAAGGGTAGAGCTTGTGTTGTGTCATCACAATGAATGCTTCATCATTTTGGCATCATTGTGGTTAAGTACAAACACCCATGATTAACTATAGCATCTGTGCATCACATTCCTGAATATCAAGGAGATATAGAGAAGGATTTTCAGTAATATGTAAACAGGTTCATAAAATTAACAAATGCAGCCAGGCATTTGTTACCTAGGATTAAAGTACTTGCATGTATTATTTAATACAGTAGTAGTAGTATTTAAATTACATTTTGTGCTTTTTGGTTTCTTTTTAGAAGTAATGCAAGAATACCTGGTTTGAGCTTCCAAGTAGATATTTATTTGTTGATGTTAGGAGAGTGTAGCTTTCCAAATAAAATTGAACACAAATAATAATGAAAATTGCTAAAGCCATTTCAGTAGGAAAATTTCAATTTCAGTTGGACAGAAAGTGAGTAAGTCTACATAAATGGAGGATGTGTAATGAAACTATGTACAGTTTCCTCTGCTGATGCTTACCATCAGATAGTTTTTAATAATCTCCAAGAAAGCTCACTTCTTACGTTCAGAAAAGTCAAAACATATAATAAAATGAATGCATGAATCACAGGCAAGCAGAAATTGCCCTTCACTCAGTTAGTATGAGATTCCTTGCTTTTAGAATGTCTTATTTCTTGGGAAACAGAAGGCTGATAGAAATAAATGAAGCAATCCAGAGCTGTAGGTGAGTGGTAAGGATTTTTTATTTTTATTTTTTTTTGCTGAAAGCTCCACATTCAATCCTTGACACCTCAGCTAAAAGAATTAGGTAGCAGAATACACCATTTGGTCAAGTTCAAAGTGAACTGTTTCTCAGACAGAATAGAGAAACAGAATGACAAATCATCTGACCTGATATATAGGATGACTATATATATGAAGAACCCAAAGGATGGCTCTCCATGGCTGTTATAGCATATTAGTGTCTTTACTTCTTTACTCTCAGAGCAATCTGCCTCCCTCATACTAATTTGCCTGGATAATTTAAAATTTGGGTACTAACTATTCATTTATGAAATGCTGCTAGGGGAAATGTCATGCTATTCATCTAAATGAAAATGAAGTGGAACAGTTTCCCATAGGCTCTGTGAAACTGACGAGAAGGGAGGAATATCATTTCCCTGATAAAATGTGCCTGTGAAATTGACTAGATTAGAGAGTGGGTGGCTCGTCAAGAGGAAGGTGAGAAGAAACTCCATTTCTACTTTCCCTGAGATTGGGAGTTTTTTTTTTTTAAATAGTACTTCATATCAAATGAATACAAATGAGAGGATGGTTTAAATTTGCAGAGAGAAAATTGGACTGAAAAACAAACAAACAAAAAACCCTAAGTATATGCACTAGCAACCAGAGTCTACTACTGCTGTGCTATTGGTAACCAAAACCTTGTAGGTTTTCTAGGATCTTAAACTGGCTGCGCCTGCAGCCAATATTGTGCTATGCTGGTTACTGTATGCTCACTGAGCATGACGTTCATTCTGGAAAATTACTGTTATTGTTGTGGCAAATACACAGAAACAGCTCTGGCGTAGATCCTGGCAAGGTGTAGGCTGGATAACACAGTATACATGATGTTTGTCTTGAATTAAATTTCTATATCCATGAGATAAAACTCTCTAAACAAAATTATGGCAGGAAGATTCTCAGAATTCAGATATTGTGCCAGAACAGATTTAAGCCACCATAGTCCCAGAAAACAACATCATATAGAATATGAATAGTTCTGGGTTAGCATTTCTTTCTTCCATTTGTTCATTTAAAGGTCAGTTTCCCTCTGGTTTTAAAATTATACTTTTAAAAGTGGAAGATTCTTCTCAGTAGCTTGATTTCCACCCAAGGACTCCATGTAGTTAGCTCATAAAGCCAATTTTCACAGTACAGCAAGAATTCTTTCTATAATAATTTCAGCAGAGATCACTTAAACTATGCTGCAAATTCTAATTCGGAAGCTGCTATTGAATCCAGCACTATTTTCATCTGGCCAACTTTTCACAAGCTGTATAGATTTTTAATGCTTGCTATAGCTACTTGCCAGGTTACACAAACTAAAAGAATTTTCTACAGAGTTCTGTTGGAAGAAATGCCTGTACTACATTTGGACATGCAATTCTACTACAGGAAGTGGGAAGCAGGTGACAAATAATAGGGATCAGGGTGTGGCATTAAGATCTGGAGAACAGAATTATCTACTTCACAGGGCTTGCCATGAGAAGTATGAATTGTGTGCAGAAGCTTACACCCTCATGCAGCAAAATTAGTAGGAGAGTTTATTAAGATTAGCGAAGTAACATGCATTCAGTTGGATATGTATCTAACTATGTTTCCACTAATCCATGAAAATCAACAGCTAACCTGAGTCTCAATTATTTCAGTAGATTTACTCTAAGCATTACATGGGGGGAGGGGCGTGATTAGCTCATTAAGTCCATTGCTCAGTTATTGTTTTCTGTCAAGTTTCTTGTGTTAATCCGAAAATCTATTAGACTCCAGGATCTGTTAAGCTCCACTCATGATCCCATCCATAATTAACCATTTTTTCCCTATTTCTGCCCATTAACTACCATTCTGAGACTGGCTCTGACTGCTTTCTGAGCTTTTCATGTGTCGTTTTTAAATAGTAATTTTATTAAAGATTATAATTACAACAATAAAAGCTAATGCAAACTGAAAAAAGATAGAAGAATAAAAAGAAAGAGTAGAAGGTGCAGAAAAGAAAGGAAAAAAGGAAAAAAAATTGAAAGAGAAATAGAAAAGAAAGAAAAATAAGAATACAGTAAAGAAAAAAAAGAAATATATAAAAAAGATGACTTCTCACCTTCATCACAACAAGTATAAACAATTTTAGTAACTTATCACCTTCTCTTAAAATACAACAAATTATCTCTTCTTCCCATATCCCATCTCTTATCTATAAACAAATCCATAAAACATCATCATTTCAGTTCTGGTGTCAGCAAAAGTCCATTAAGGGTTACCAGAAATAACAACTTATTTATTTTAACCTTGATCAAATAAACCAACTTTGTATTTCTTCCTTTTACTTCTAACGATCTTGGTCTTTAGTCCCTTCAAATAATGTCATAGAACTTGATTTCTTTTCATTTTTTCTTTGTCCCTTCTTACAAAATTCTTTAAAACTTTAACAAGCCTCTTTTGTAAATCCAATATAGGAAAATTATCCAGGTCACTCTCTTGGTTTATTGTTTTTATATCCATTTTAATTATTAAGTCATCAGCTGGTTTCTTTTGTATGTCCAGTGTAACATCTTTTTCCATGTTATTCTTGTAGCCTGTCATTTGTAGATCCCCTTCCACTCATCTTGATCTTGTCAGGTTGAAGAACTTGATTAAAAGGTTTAATCATCCTTTTGCTGCTTATTCAAAAAAGAAGGAGAAGGAGAAGGAAGAAAAGAAAAGAAAAGAAAAGAAAAGAAAAGAAAAGAAAAGAAAAGAAAAGAAAAGATCTTAAACTTGTAGTTAAAACTTTTTTTGCTAAGAATTGAAGGAAACTCACCCAGTGCTGTAAAACCTGTCAATCCAAAGGTTCCTAATAGCTGAAAAGCAGTTAACAAACAATTTCTGAAAGTGATTAGAAAAGGAAGAATGTGAACCCAGTGTCCTTTGGAAGGCACCAACTGTGGTTTGAGCAATTTGGCTATGCCCTTGTCTCCCAGAGTTCTAAACCCACCAAAGATTGCTGTCTTGTGATCTCTTCATGAGGAGCAGCTGCCCAGAACACTTGTGGGCAATCTCAAGTCCTCTCTTTGTCCAGAGAGGAATTATCAAAGAGCCAGTCTACTCACCGGCTCTTCATTCTGATGCAGTCATCAGCTCCACTTTTCGGAGCCGTTTTTAGTCCACCATTTCTTCCTCCAGAAGTCTGACCTCTTCATGTGTCCTGACTGATGCCTCTAATCTGTTCTTTCTCCTGACCTGCTTGGAACTTGATTATATTCTTCCTCACACTTAAAGCTTATCAGCCCTAATTATTGAATTGAAATGATGGAATATTAAGAGATCAGTGGAAAAAGATGTAGTTTTCATAACACAATTGGGTGCCCATATCTTTTAGCTGGGCAAATAAATGACCCTTTCAGATATTTGGTACATACCTATACCTACAGCATCTTGAAATATGAATAGATCTTGTCCTAACAGGGCATTCTTCTTGTAACTGGGACCAATCTTTCACTGAGACAATTAGGCAGCACTATAAAGGGTTATGGAGGATAGACTATAGCAGAAATAGGTCAGGAACTTTGTAAAAATTAGGAAGTGATGCTATTTGGACTGTGCTTTGGGCAACATTATATTTGACTGGCATTGTTTAAACAGATATGATTTCTTTGACAAATAGAAAAAAATCTGAATATGTGGGTGGCTGAGATACTGCCACTGATGAAATGCTATAAAGATGGGATAAATTCTACAGTGGCACATAAATGTGGAGAGTGTGGCATACAGAAAGTGGTTGTTCTAATACTTCATGCTGCTGAATGAAAATAGGAATTTTTAAAAAATTATTTTTTACTAGAAAACAGCCATGCTGGAAAACTGATTAGTTATAAAATTCAACTGCCAATTTGGGGACCACATTATGATGCTAAAAGTATTACTGAAAGTATTTACTGGTTAAATGTTGTAGTGATGTGTACATTAGCATGGCCAACAATAGGAAACAATATGTTCCTGCCAACATGTTTAAACTCATTTCTCCCTATTCCAGATTTGATGCAAAATAAAAGTAATATATATGTTTTCCTTTCAGCTTGTATACAGAGTTCATCTCAAGCTAGGTTTTACAAATAATTTTCACTTGAAAGATTAATGCTACTGGTATACGGGGGAGGGGGGAAGGGGGTTCTTAGGACCCAACAGACAAAAACCCAGCACACAAGGACCATCTTGTAAACAAGTTCAATTTTTTTTTAATTTGTCATATTTAAAGATGGAAGAACCACAGCATGTAGCCGAAGCAGATCAAATAAACAGTTCTATATATCCTCTATCCCTTTATTTCTGGTGTAACTATTGTAAAAGCAGTAAATCACTTTATGGCTCCAATTGCTCTGCCAGTTAGTGATTAACTATTTCCCTGCCTCCAAGTAATGCTTCTGAAATGAATGTATCTTGGTTGTTCTTACTTGCATAGATATATCTAAGTTCCCATAAGAGTTAATCAAGGGCTTCAAATAAAACTTAGCAAACAACCTCTCATAGTTAGTAGTTTGTTCAGTTTCAGATCCTCTTGTCCCTCTCTCTGCGTCAGGTAGACATGATCCCCTTCAAGCCTAGTCTGCCTCTATCTTCAGTGATCCTCCCTTCCCTGAGGATGTTGTAGATTTTCAGCAGCCCAAACTGCCTAAATCCCATTTAATTTGCCAGCCTTCTTTATCTCTCCAATTCCAACAGCAGCTTCCTTTCCTGTCACTTTTATTGTCCACTTCAGCTTCCTCTCTTCTTTCTCCATGAGAGACTGTATTTAAAATCCTTATCTGTTTTACTCTTGGGTATTTTCCCAGACTCAGCTTATGATCTACAAATACAGTTTATATGGCTGGGAGATTGGAGAGCATAGCAGACTGCATGTATTGTTCATATCTGCATCTTGTACAGACTGGTGCATTTTGTCTATTAATGCCCAGAAATATAGGTCTGTGTGAGGATGCCATGCCAAGGTGCTTTGCACTGTGTAGGCCATGGAATTTGAGATGCAGCAGTGATATGAGTTATTTTGCTGAGGCTTTTTGAGTCACTTTCAGGGTCTCCGCTGGTGCTTCCAGGGAGCTCACTTCACCTACATGACATATGCTGGAAGAGATGGAGGAGGCCCTAGAAGTAATGTAGAAATTTTGCTTCACTGTTTAGCAGCAGGGACCACATTGCTTATGAAGCTTTGCTTGAAGTATCTTTGAAGTAACTTTATACCATCCTAAGAGGAAAGGCTTCCCCTTCTTCTTTTTAAAACTAGTTATATTACAAAAGAGAAGACTGGTGGGATGAATGTGGATGTGCTGGCAGGGATAGATGGGAAGGGGCTGTACTACTTGAGAAATACTATCTGGATCTTTGATCCTAGGAAACAGCCATAGAAGGATGCTTTCTATGCCCTTTAAAGGGGCCTTCTAGAAGAGGGGGGAATGAGCTGAACCTTGATCTTTTTGTGCTACTCTGTTTACAGATGCCTAATCAGTATCCAAGTAGTTAAATGGGAGGATTTGTCCAATTAATTATCATACTGAACTGACTCCCAAAGCTCAGTACATTTCAAACAGCAAAAGATGGACACACACTATAAGAGAATATTTATAACAATTTTCCTTCTGCAATAAATATTAGTTTCCATTTATCAGTGTTTGGTATTTGCCATTAAGAACCTGTTCCTCCCTTTTTTTCAGGGCACTCTGATGGAAGTTTTGCAAGCTGTCCACTTAAATTAATTGAATGATCAATAAAATAATTGACTGATTAAACGTCAGATAACTGCCAGTTAAAAGCAACATGTTAGTTTATCACACTCATTGAAAGCCACCAGGTACCCCAAGAGGCATTTGAAGGAAATATAGACAGAAACAACTTTCATAGTCTGAAGAAAGGCTTGAGAGAAAAAAATCAAAAGGTGTCTCTTTATTAAATATTTCAAGGAGATGGTTCCACTTCTGTGGGGCTAGCAGAGAAAAAAAGAATATATTGGGGGCAGAGGTGGAGCTCTTATCATTAGCAGAACTGAAGAAAAGAAATAAAATCATCTGGGATCCACGAAATGAGTGAAATGCTATACAACTTTCTGTGTGTTCCTCTTGACAGCCTCTCCAGGAATCCTTGGCAAACAGCAGGACATTTTCCTTCACTTTAGCATACATCTACTGTATTTCTTTTTAAAAACTCAAAATATAAAGTATCCTTCCAGGTAAGGGTGACTCCTGGTGATTATATGGACATGACCTGTTTTCTTGATATCAGTATGAAATGGTGTATCACTAGCCATGCCTTGAACACTCCAGAAATCATGTATTGTATGCAGGTGTGTCCATGTGGACACAGGGAAAATCCACTGGAAATGTTTTTCCCCCAAAGGAAAATTGTTGGTACTGACTATAATAATACTATAGTGGAGGACCTGGATTACATACTTACTGGCAGCAATGAAATTAGCTATAGCACAAATGAGATGTTAACAGTGGTTCCAGATAAAGGTAACCTCTCAAACAGAAGGACTGAATGAGGAACAGGGAATTTTTTCTTTTAGGAATGGATGTAGTCTTACCTGGAAAATAATATCAAGTTATAAATAAATTATATTATTCTAATTTTATTTTGGAAATGTAGCAAAAGCCATAGTAGATGTGTCAACAGGCATGTATTTACAGTGCTGAAGTTGTACACTGTCTTTTCACACCAGGAATCCAGAATGGACAAGCAGAACAAGGAATTTGTTTTTTATCAATGCAAGGCAGAATCTTTCTGTCTCTTATCCTACTCCCAAGTCAAAGTTTTCCACAAAACTTCTTCTCCAATATGGATTTTGGGAGCTCAGCATACTATATGGAAAGTAAGGCATTGTCTGCCCAAAAGGGGGAAAACATGTACTTTTAAAATGTGGAGTCCTTGGTGCTCTCTGAGCTTGGTTGTTTGCTTGCAGACATTTCATTACCCCACTAGATAACATCATCAGTGCACCATCAGTTGATGGTACCCAGATAGGAAATGAAATGTCTACAAGCAAACAACCAAGCTCAGAGCGCACCAAGGACTCCACAGTTCAGCCCTGAGCTATATATATTCCTCTTCCATTGGAACTTTTAAAATGATATTTTGATACTTCCTGGCATTCTGGGAAGGGAAAAAGGAGAGACAAGTATTGGATTCAATAACTGAAAAGTCTATTCTCAGATCAGAGAAATCCTAGTGATCTGGGACCATTTTTTATCCAATTATATCAATCTGGAGGGAGAACAGAAAGAATTTCAGAGAGTTCTCTGTTTCTCATCTCCCACTCTCAAAATTTATTTTAAAAATCATGGTTGTATTCTTTATCTGACTGGCATAGTTTTAGCCCAGTTTCCCCCCCTTTTTTTTATTCCTTCTGTTGCCTTTCCTTATTATGATTTATTCCTTTTCTGCATTTCACATCATGTTACTTAGCCTGAAAGAGAAAATGTATGTTTAGATGGATGGATGGATGGATGGATGGATGGACTCAATAACCTTTTGGATTAAAATAAAATGCAAGTCTGTGCACACTGATTTTTCCTGGGTGCCTAAGGAGAATGGAATCTAAGGAATCAGGGCATAATCTAATAACTCCAGTGCCTCCCATGGTGAATGTACACTATTCAGCCCCTTCCCCTAGCCTTGAAAAAGAAATAATATAAATTTCATAGTAGTTTCAGAGGTAGGAAACAACCATGAGAACAGGGTTCCCCAAAGTGGTTCAATATCAACCCCCAAAGGTTGATGGGGCTATCCAAGAGGTTGATAAATGGCTGGGGGTCAAAAAGGGGTCAGTAAATGCCTGGGGGTCAATAGGTGGTCAATAAATTATGGAAGGTTGATTGGTGTCAATTAATCTTTTGGGGCCTCTGTAGAACTCCATGCCAGTCCCTAGTCCTGAAGGTGAAGTGACTTGCGGCGAGACGTTGTTAGCCAGGGTTGAATGATCAGCCACCAGTGAGAGTGGCCTGGAGTTGTCTCTATTATTGTTATTATTATTGCTATTATAATTGCTATTATTATTTGTAGTACTATTAGTTCAAGTAGTAATTATCAAATTATTTTCATATAATAAGTGTTTGGGAGGTTGATGAACAATCTGAAACTTCATGAAAGAGTTGATGTTCTGAAGAGTTTGGGGACCCCTACATCAGAAGGATGCTTCCTATTTCCTTTTCAAGGGACCTCCCAGAAGCTACAGCTTGAGTACACTGGCAAAAATGACTTTGACTACACAATAACAGCTGTAGTCAGCTTTTTCTATTTTAGTTACTTGTCTTTAGTTTTATTTAGTATATTCAGTGATTTAGTTTAATGTTCATTAGTAATTTTAGTATCGGTATTAGTAATTCTCGCATTAAGGCTAGCTGGTATTTTGAAGCCCTGGAATCCAATAGTCTTGGATTACCTACAGATGATGCCAGGCAATAATAGTTATAAAGCAGGAGCAACAAAGAACGTGAAAAGAAGGACCAGAGGGAAAACAAGCTTGAGTCTTGGCAGGGGGAACATTCCGAGCATTGCAAACATGCCAGGGCTGTAGAGGCTTCCAGGCAGCTACGACCAAAGGACTTAGTTCAGCCCAAGATTACTGCATGTAAGTCTCCTTCTCCTTCCCCTCTTGCAATCTCCACTAATAAATGTTATTCCTTACTTGATGGGGGAATGATTTCCTGTCCTCCGAAGATGGGGCTTCAGTGGGAGACAAAAGGGAGGATAGTATTAAAGCCATAGGCAACTTAAATGGGGGTCTGGATTTGGTTGCTAGTTTTGCAGTGACACCACATCTGCTCCAGATTGCAGACATTCCTCTCAATGAGGGCAGGTGTCACAACAGATAACCAGTATTGCATTCCTTTTCATAACACAGTTAGTTCTAGGTTTTAGGATTACATTCTAGGACATTGGTGTCCTCACAAATGTGCAATAAGTGGGCAGAGCCTAAAATTTGCTAGCATTAATGCAGAAAAGGGTTACATTTGAGCTTTAGACAAGCGCCACCATAAATTCCAATTATATTTTATTTGGATTTACTGAAGGTTAATGATGGGAGTCAGAGAACTGTTGTATGGTGGACTTGTCATCATCTCCTCGCTGCTAGCTCATTTCCTCTCTCTGCCCATGAGAGCGGCTGCTATGGAGTAAGAAAAATACAGCAACAGAGATAAATACCACTAGATTTCTGCAAGATTAAACTCTATATTTGTGCACCTTTCCTTCCTTGTTTCATTTCTCTGAATTGTTCTCAATTCATTGCTTAAATACTTCTGTAATCTTGCTGCTAGTTCATAGTCATAATAAGGCAGCCAAAGATAAAGAAGACTGGAACTGCTAGGATTGTATGTTAACATAATCGTAGCCATATGTGGCTCACCAGAAAACATTAATCAACAGGTGTTGAATATGCTGTCAAAAGAACCAGTGTGACCTCCGTAGGACCAATCATAGAAGAATCAGAAATCACACTGCTCGGATTGATAAAACTGGTAAATGAAACAGTGCCCTTCTATTTATTAGACACTCTCACGTATTAGAACATGATATCTTCCGCTCTTGCTACTGTTACGTCTTCAGATCCCAACTCTCTAGAAGCACAAGCATTTTTATTCCCTTTTATTACCAGTGGTAATAAATCACCGGGGCCTCATGGCAATTTTAGGATATATTATTTATTCACTTATATATTCATTTTGAGCATAAATGGAAGCACACTCCCACATTAAAACTTTGGCAAATAGATTTTTCATGGTGTCATAAGACTTTTTGTAAGAAAAAATGTGTTAAGTTATGGTTTAATTAACCATAGTTTATTGAATAAACCATGACCAGTTGGGTTCACACCACACATAAATTTATAAAATATTGCATGCATGGATTGGTTCATATGACAAGCTCACTTAGTACTAAGCTTCCTTATCGCTTACTGTGATATATGAAATACAGCCACAGCCTCAGGATAATCCACTCTGATAGTTTTGTTTATGAAAAATAGAGACTTAATAATTACAGAGTTAATTCCTGAGAAGCTATCTAGGCCAGCATGAATTTCGTAACAGTCTATTTAGCCCTAAAACAATTTTAAAGGAACCAAGTAACACGTTATCTTGCGTGTTACTGCATGGGTGTTTCCCAGCAGTTTACTGTTAAATGTGCACTCATTTAGCGCTTGTACTTCTCGCTGACTTTGCCATGTTAAAAGATATCATGAAGATACATGCAAAAGTCCTGAATGTGGTGTTACTGCTATAGCAAATTCGTAAAAAGGATGACCGTAAGTCAATTTTTCTGGAGCAAGAAGAGAGAACTGGTCCAGATCACACTAACCAAGACTAACCTTTGGTATTTCACTGAAAATGCATAGAAATCACGAGCAGCAGGTTGGTGCTTGGATGAAATCTCACTGGGGAAAGAGACTATTTCACCCGGGATGCAAAGGCTGATTTGCAGCAGCATGGTGAAAATGGGAACTTCTGCCTGATGTTGGGCTCCCTGCTGGAGCACTTCACAAAATCAAAGTTAAAGAAGCCACAAAATGCTCAAAATACCCACTGCTGGGGACGAGGCTTGAGATGACTAACTACCATTGCTATGACTGAGCTTCCCCTGCTGGGGCCCCACTGACAGCAGCAGCTCTCCTCAGTGAGATTAGTAGCCATAATAATATTAATAGCAATATAATCTTCCGTAGATATCTGAGAGCTCCCTGTCATGTTAATTTCCCTGCAATGCCTTGATGCAGCATCTCTCAAAAGCATATCACCATGGATTCCATACTATACATCAGGACGAGGGAGGAGGGATAGGCAGGTGGAACCAAGCTACCGGAAGGTCTTTTATTGGCGTCTGACCATGTTAGGACTTGATTCCACCCTGACATTGTATTTTACAACAGCCAGGACCAGGAGCAGTGGAGAATGATCTGCAAGAAATAAGTACGTGACGTCTGCATAGCTTACACATGGCCTGGTTTTAAAAATGATTTAAATGCCTTGTTATATTTTACAAACACATGAAAACAATTCCTTTGCAGAGAGGGCTGGCTGCTTTCTCTCTCTCTCTCTCTCTCTCTCTCTCTCTCTTTGAAGTTTTCTTAAAAGTGAAAAAAAAAAAAGTCCCTTCTATTATACATAATCTGTATACATGTGTTCAATTTCTTATGGCTGCCCACCTCATTGTCCTGCCTCTAGGTGGCTATTAATAGTTAAAAAACACAACATAACAACAAATACATGATCGGAAGCTGAGATAAGCCACAAACAACTATTAATATAACCAGCTCACAGGCTGTGCCGTATGTTCCAACCTCATGCCCAGTAACACAGCCAAGTCTTCAAAGCTTTACTAAAGGCCAGCAAAGTTGGGGCTAATCTAATCTCTGGGGGGGAGGGGTGATGCTAAAAGAGTGGGTGCCATGACAGAAAAGTGTCTCTTCCTGAGACCCACCAGATGGCACTCGGTAATAGATGGGCCCAGCAGTGTGTCTTTCCTGCTGGATCTGATGTAACGGGTAGATACCATTGGGAAGAAGTGGTCTTTCAGGTAACCCGGCCCCATGCCACAAAGGACTTTATAGATAACTATCAGCACCTTGAATTGAACCTGATATTGGCATCCAGCGCAGCTCAAAGAGCAGAGTATAATATGCATTGTTCAAGGAGCGCACGTAATTGCCCATGCCACTGAATTTTGAACCAGCTACAGCTTACTGGTATTCTTCAAGGGCAGCCCCATGTAAGATACCTTGCAGTAGTCCATTTGGGAGGTGACATGGCAGGAGTGACTGTGACAGAGCTTCTCAGTCCAGGAACAAATGCAATTGGTGCACCACATGAAGCTGTGCCAAAGCCCTGCTAGCCACAGCTGCTACCTGTTCCTCAAACAGGAGCCATGAGTCCAGGAAGACCCCCAAATTGCACACTGGTTCTGTTTGGGGAAGCACCACCCCACCCAGAACTAAAGATGGAAAATCCCCAGAACCTGGAGGCCCTAAAACCCAGAGCCACTCAGTCTTGCTAGGGTTGAACTGAAGCCTGTTCTTCCCCATCCAGACCTCTACAGCTTCCAGATACTGAGACAGAACCTTCAAGGCATTACTTGCTCAGCCTGGGGTGGGGTTATAAAGCTGGGTATCATCAGCATACTGATGATATTTCACCTCATGTTATTGGATGATCTCACCCAGTGGCATCATGTAGACATTAAACAGGAGTCAAGAGAGTGCCAAGCTTGGTGGGATGCTTCAAAGCAGAGACCCTGAGCTAGACCTCTCTCCCCTCAACACTGACTAGAACTGGCTCTGAAGGAAAGAAAAGAACCAGTGCAACACAGCACAACACAGTGTTGCCCGTCCCCTTCTGCATGTAGATGTTTAATGCTAATTTAATTCTAAAAAGTAGTTCATGATGACATTTCTATTAGTTTCGAGGAACATTAAAGATGTATCTCCAAGAGGAAGCAGATACTTATCAAATTGGGCAACTTAAAACTAGAAGTTTTTTGTTTGTTTGTTTGTTTGTTTAATGAAAAGCTCATATTCTTTCAGAAAAGAATGATCTCTTTTCTAAAAGAGATGGTTGTTGAAGTATGCATTGCAAAAATTCAAAATCTGCTAGAGGTGTATAATGTTGACTTACAATTGCTCAAAACAAGAAATACATGACCCAGAAGGATTTTGTTTAATATTGAGGGATTGTTTAAATAAGTATGCTGTATTAATTAATTATGATGGTCCTACTAAGGTTTTTACAGACACATTACATAGCTGTTCTGAAAAATCTTGTGGCTGTGGATCAGATAATTATGGTTGGAAATTTTAATCAAGCTTTAGATAATTAATTAGCTCAAAATGCTACCCATTTAAATCTAATTCTTGTGAATCAGACTTTAATTTGGTGGATATATTATGACTTAAATTCTTCACAACAAGAATATACATTTTCCCATTCTACTTCAAAATGCTCTCAGATTGTTTGCTGGCATATCAATCCTTCATTGAATGGATTAATAAATGTAATATAGGCGCTATATCTGATCATGCCATAGTAACATTATCAATTGCTATAGATAGTATGCTTCATGAAAAAAATAAAAATAAAAAGTTAAATACGAAAATTTGAGAAAGAACATTTAGGAACTTTTGAGCATATATGTAAGATGAGTTACTTCAGTATTATATAAAGCATTTATTGATGCTAAGCAGGGTCTTAATTCCCTTTATATACTTGAAACAGAATATTCATTGAATTGAATAAACAATATTGAAAGTAAGGTAAACAGCCTTGCAAATCACTAGCCCTTTGGCTGAAATATTTATACCAATCTAATATTACCTCTACTTATATGAATATCCAGGGCAAAAAATATACATTTCTAGTTCAATATATCAACATTTTATAAATTTTACCCTTGATTGTATGAGTCCAATGTAACTGAGGAAGAAATTAATACAGTCTTTATGTAGATCAAGTGTGATGAAGTTGCCAAATTAGCTATACCTGTATCTCTCCAAGGAATAACCAATATCATTCCATTAATGAAAGATTGTTAGCCAGTCCAGGTTTATATATTGCTGTGAATATTGCTGTGAACATATATAGTGGTACCTCGGTTCATGAACTTAATTCGTTCCGCGACTCTGGTCGCAAACCGAATTGGTCGTGAACCGAATCAAATTTTCCCATAAGGTTCAATGTAAATACGGTTAATCCGTTCTGACCCCTACGAATTTGGTCGCCAACCGATTTTTGATCGCGTCCCGGATCAAATTTCCCTATAAGGTTCAATGTAATTACGGTTAATCCATTCTGAACCATGTTTTTTTTTAAAAAAACCGCAAAAATATGACACAAAGTACAGGACGAAGAGAGAGAAAGCTAACCTTGCACGATGCGACTTCTGGCGTGGAGCACAGGAAGGTGGGTGGGGAGGGGGTTACTGCTTGGAGGGAGAGTCCCCCTTCCTACAGGAAGCCGCAACCACGTGTCACGGGAGGGAAAATGGCCGTGGATCCTGTTCGTCACCCGATGCGGAGTTCACGAACGGAGGCAAAATTTTGCGACCGGAGCTGTTCGTGAACCGAATTGTTCATGAACAGAAGCGTTTGTGAACCGAGGTACCACTGTACAGTTAATTTTTTTATTCCTATATATTCTTCAATTTTAGTCTTCCAATCCCGTAATGACGGCAAGGTTTTTCTTTTCCAATGTCATGTTGGATTTGTTCTGTCTCTACGTCATACTTAAACAACAATTTGTAAATACCTTCTAATAAATGATCTTCAAATTCTGTCATTTTTCTCAAGGTCCCTCCTTCTTTAAGATTGCTTTTTCTTTTTCCAGTTATTCACAAATACATTAACCATGGTAGATTCCTTTCTTTATTAAGCAATTCTTGTTGTGTTTTTAGTATTTCTTGAGTCCATATATATCATGTTGACATATGTAATCAGATCTTTCTTGCTGTAATTGCCTTTGAAATAAAGAGCATTTGATGGTGATGCTACTGGTGAAATTCTTGGACTTATCCTTGCTTTTAGGGACTTCCAAAATTTTAATAGACTTTCTGTTATAATATTCTTGTCTTCTTTTGTTTCCTTATGTCATAAATATCTGCGAAGTCCGTTAGCTAAGTCTGCTTCTTTTATAGTTGATGTTCTGCCATTAGGAAATTTTAACCATTCTGTTATTCATGATAGACAGCTTGCTGTATAATATAATCTGAGACTGGGAAAAGCTAGTCCACCTCTCTCTTTTAAATCTTACTGTTGCAAAATGTTGAATCTTACTCTTTTTACCCATTCGATATAAATCTATTGTTCTTTGCCAATCCTGCAGTTTTTAATCTGGGATTTAAACTGGTGCCATTTAAAATAAGAACTTTATCTTAGGTAATACATTCATTTGTATTGTCACCATGAGTCCTAGCCAGGAAATTTTAAAGTTTTTCCATCTTTCAAGGTCTTGTTTTGTTTCTTTCCATAATTTATTGTATCTGTTTTGAAATATATCTTCATTGTATCCTGTCAAGTAAAGTCCTAAATATTTCACTGGATCTTTTGTTACCTGACAGTCAGTATCTTTTTTCACAAAACATTCTTTTCAGAAGTTAAGTGCCTTATTATTATCTTCATTTTCTTTTTATTGATTTTCTATCTGGAAAAGCAAACAAAATTTTTCATTAAATTTTATCAACTGTTGTATTGAGCTTTGCAGTTTCATAATTGTTAATACTACATCATCTGTGTAACATTTCATCTTGTATTCCTCTCCTTGAATTATGATTCCGATTATCTGTTTATCTTTTCCAATCTTTTTGGCCAAAATTTAGGAGCTTGCTCATCTTAAGTTATAGTTTTATTGTATGTCCTTTATTAAAGGTTGCAGGACACACTTGAAAAACATTGAAGTGGAAGTATAATGCTGGCCATTATTCAGGTGACAAACTTACACTTATGATAGAGATATTAATAGTTTGCATAAATTTATAGATGATCAAGTCTTTAAACCATTAGAGTTATTACAAGAGGAATTTGGATTGCCTAAAATTACAAAATGGGATTATATTAAATTTAAACATCTCTTGATTTCACAGTTTAGTTCAGATGCATTAGCAGCTTCTAAAATTCCCAAAATATTTCCATTATCTTGGATACATTTTGGACTGATTCTAAGTTTAGGGTATTTTTTAAAAAAATAAACTATGTTGCAACTCAGTTACAACTATCAATACTGTTTAAAGAAGTGAATGCACTTTTGAAGTATTAACCAAAAATTTTAGAATGTATCAATATATGAAGAATGGATTCACTAAACATGGGGGCAACAACAACAACAACAACAAAGATACTTCAATGTGAAAAACACCCCAGATTTATAATTGTGAATCCCTCTTTGCTTTCAATTTATGAGCTGGCTCTCTGTCAATACTCTCTAGAAATACTGATGCGTTATTTTGTGTGGTCAGTTTGTTTGAAAATTACTCTAAATGATTTTTTATATTTAACATTTCATTTTTGTTGCCTTCTTTTTATTTGACAGTGTGCTTTTCCTAATTTCTCTGCTACCCCCCCCCCTTTCTCTCTCCCCCTTTTTGAACACAGGTAGTCCCTGGGTTAAGAATGCCTGAGTTACAGATGACCCATAGTTAAGAACGGAGCCTATTGTAGCAAAATTCAAGTTAAATACACAATGATTTGAGTTAAATATACAATGGTTTGAGTTCATCATGCAATATTACTTATACAGTATTATACAATATACATACAAATGTATATTATATTATATACAGTATAATACTGTATATTATACAGTATTATACAATATACATACAAATTAGACTTAAGGACAGACCTTGGGAATGGAACGCATTCTTAAACTTGGGGACTACCTGTGTTAAGGCAATAAAAGGAATCTATTTTTTTAAAAAGGAATTACAAATATTAAGATATAAAGGCAAGAAATATCCTGTCTGTCTGGAAGGCCAAACGTTCAGCATTTCTCCTGCAAATACAATACAAGACAAGACATTGGTCGTCTGCCCCATAAAATTCCACTTGTGAAAATAATTCTAGTGAAAAGCGGTTTATATCATCTTGTTATTTCTATAGCTCATGCTATCTGCCCTTCAGCATAATGTCTATTGGGACTACATGCTTCTAAATGGCACTTCTGATTGCTGTTACAATTGCATTTCCATTTCTGCTAAACTGTAAGGGCATACATGCTATTCTAGCACTTGAGAACCATTGTTAAAGGGTTTTGTTGTGGCTGCTGCTGTTTCAAGTCAAGAACTAACTGAATTGCCAGAAGGATTTGTATTGTGGAATGTGTGTGCCTGTGTAAGCTGATCGTTCTTTATCGGTTCTTCGGTAAATTCCCAAACAGCCTGCATTTTGTAACAACAGCAAAATGCATGGGATCACAGTGTATTTTCTTCATCCTTTTTCCCCCTCCTGCATAACATGCAAAGGTTTCTCGACGTCTTTTGCTGCATGAAGAGGCCTTATGTGATGCATCCATGCTTGCTCTTGTGTAATGTGTCTTATGTCCATCCTAGTGGACTGTACAAATGCAAGTTTTGTTTCACTGACTCATGACTGATGTGTGCACGTAGCACCTTTTAAAAATTCTGCGAGGGATATTCGCTTATCAACCTACCCTCTCCCCCACTTGCTCCTTTATTTCTCACTGCCTCCTTTATCAATGTAATATCTTCTCCATTGATTGTGACCACTGAAACTAGCAGAAATCTAAATGGGAGTATGTGGGGAAAGCAATATATGGAAAGATCTTTAGGGATTATATTTCACCTGGTGCATTTTGCTGCCTGGAATAAAAAGGATTGATCCATTTACTCATTTCAGACACTGAAAATGCTGGGGTAAACAGATGTATGCATCTGTAGCCTTGCATCTAATTGAGAAACACAGAGGGAACACTAAAATTATTCAGAACAAAACACAAGACATTAATGTGCCTATAAAAGTGGACACAAGAACAAAGATGTACATGCTTACTGCCAATTCCATTCCTATCTGCACTTACTGTGTCACAAGAAGTTGGACACAAAGTTGTAAAAACAAAACATGATAAGTAAATTCATGAATGTAAACATATGGCTTTGAAATTGATTTGGAGTTAGTTTAGAAATAAAATTATGTGGTGCATTTAAATAGATATCTGTCTAACATTCATTTTAGCTACTGGCAAGTGAACATAGTCTAACAACAACAACAACTACTACATAATGAACTTAATACTGTTCACCTCTATTCGTAAGAAAAAGCTTGAGGTTTTTCAGCAAATCTTCCCATCTACACACATATGTAGCTTAATTGGTTGAAGAGAAAAAATGGCCCCAAAGTGGGCAGGTCATGGCACCACTTCCCAGCTCTTTCATGAACAGGAAGGACTACTGAGCTATTGACTAACATAAGAAAATGGACCTGTCATTTATTGCTGACTCAATCCAGTGTAGTAACAACATATCCTAATATTAAATTAATGCCCCATCAAGGAAGCCAACTTTAGGCAGCGACTGGCCTCAAGCTCTATTATATTATGGCTGGCTTAGGATTTACCTGTAACCAGATCATGTTCAGATCCAGTTAAAGCAGAATGCCTTAAACTGTAATTTGTAATCATGGCTTTGTTTGGAGACCTTTTTGTTAACCACTCTCTGGTGTATCTTCTGAGCCTAGAAAAAGCAGCCATTCACTCCCTAGGAAGGAGACGCAGGATGCCCCAAAGCCAAACTTTACTCATGGGAGTGTCTCTGTTACCCTATTTTATTTTCACCCATGTACAGCCTCTTTGCAGAAGGCTGGAGGGAAGGCTACATAATCCCCTACTATGCATGCTAAATTTCCAGCCTTTCTTAGGACAATGCTGCTCTTTATTTTATGAAAATAAAATAAACCCAAACAAGGAAACTTCCTGTCCAGCCAGCCATCACAAAGACTACTGAGATATTGACTGAAGATGACAAATGGCACTCTATGGCCTCCTTGATTTGCTCTGTCATCCTCTGTATATTACTTGGGGGATTACTTTGCCCATAATTAACATTAAATCATGCTTAGCATGTTCATCTTAACCATTTGTACATCTTTCAATGGGAAATATACCACCATCAGAGATTGCCTTTATTTCACTTATGGAAGCTGAAGAGACTAGCATTTAAACAACTGACAAATGAACACAAGTTGGACATTAAAAACGCCAGCAGGCAGAAACTAGCTAAGAAGCATTTGATGCACAAGAACACTCTTAAATAAGCAGTAAAGTTACCACAGTCCAAAAAAAAAAAAAAAAAAAAACCCAAACCCTAGAACAAAATAGGGAAATACATAGATGAAAAAAGCCGTCAAATTGGATATAACTAGCCAGAATAACATGCTGTAAGTTGGTCTCAATAGATCAAACCTCTAGCTCCTCATGGAAAGTTACAGTATTCCCTTTTAAGATTCTTGTTTATAATATTCATCTTGCTATAACTATTCACAGTGATATCAAAGAAACCCATTGTGCATTTATTTTCAAAGGAAATGGCATGAACTTCCAACAGAATCTTTAGAAGGGCACATAATTTACCAAATCTTTTTTGTTCTGTGTCCTGAAATGTTTCTTGGCTCAAAAATTGCACACCCAAGAGCCATTTTTATTTATGCATTTATGCGATTGATATCCCACTTTTTGTCTGAGAGCTCAGGATTGCATATGTAGATTTTATTCTACGTATTTTATTCCTTAGAAAAATAACTTTGTGTGGCAGGTTAGGCTGAAAGAAGAATGACTATCCTGGAGTCATCCAATGACCTTTGCGATTGAGTGGGGAATTGACCCTGGATCTC
Organism: Liasis olivaceus; assembly: GCA_030867105.1. Taxonomy (NCBI): domain Eukaryota; kingdom Metazoa; phylum Chordata; class Lepidosauria; order Squamata; family Pythonidae; genus Liasis; species Liasis olivaceus. The sequence continues at coordinate 72,244,547 of CM061349.1, forward strand.
CTAGATCCAAATCCAGCACCTTAATACTATATTACTCTGGCCTTCATAGCTTCATAAATCAACAAGTGTATTTTAACAAAACTGTGTCTCATTCATTTGAGAAAGTTGGATTTTAAAAAAAAATCACAAAAAATTAAACAGAACCAAGTAATCTTTTAATGCATGCCATACATATGCCATACCATAATGAAGTTTTCCCCAAGTTCTGGATGGCCCCCACTCTGCTGTTGCTTAGAAGAGCTATAAAGACTTGGCTCTTCACCCAGGCCTTTGGCAAGGGAGGGTGAGACTCCTTGCTTCATTGCACCTGCCCTCTTTAATCTTTAATTGATTTTATTGTAATTTCTTTGATTGTTGTGAGCTGCCCAGAGTCATTGAGAGTTTGGTGGCATGCAAGTGTAATAAATTATTATGGTAGGTTGCATAGTCAGCCAGATGTTTAGACTGGATTTGGCATTTTTATCCACCTACTGAGTCCTTCTCAAGGACCGAGGTAGGTAGATGTTGTTGTCAGATGGTGTTAAAGTATTGTCACACAATATAAGATGTTCCACGTAAAGATGATGATGATGATTATCATTATTACTATTACTGCATTATTTGAAATAGATGGGATCTAGCCTGCTCTATGTTACTTATTGTCACCAACAGCTATTGGTTGGATGGAATCCTCACCCATCCTGGTTGGATCTTATTGATTTGTCTGGCTTTTCTATTCATGTCATGCAGTGAATAGGGTTGTCAAATACTCATAATAATCTTTTGCACTGCTCGACTTTCAGCCACTGACAAGGAAATCTTCCCCTTTCTATATGATCTATTTAGATGACCACTTTACTCATCTGAAGTAAGGAGTTCTGGCTTATGCCACAACCAATTTTTTTTTCTTTTTCTTTTTAAGGTCTGCTGGTTTTGCTACAATAGTGTGACACAGCTCCTTCTCATGATTACCTATCTTTTGATACTGATATCTAGGAATCCTTCATCTGAAGCCCAAACATTGTTCTGATTAAGGTGCTTTGGTTGATAATGATTCCTTGGCATGCATGCGTTTTGAATTGATTTATAGCAATGCCTCTTAACAAAAAATGCTAACTCATTAATTTTGTGGGCCTGTGATGTTTTAAATCCATCCCATTTATCAAGGTTAGCGTCTGGAGATGTTTGAATCAGGCCAATGTATCTCATTCATCACGAAATAGATAAACTAAATAGATATACTAAAGCATATGTTTGATAAGTGTTAAGATGTGCCTGTGAATAATGTCACGTACACCTCTCCAAATGGATTACACATTTTCCATACATAGTGATAATATTCCCTAAGGTCTCGGGGGCTTCTAAAGAGCTGGCTACCTTAGCAATTCAAAATTAGCCAGGTACCCTCGTCTGTACGGCAGGGCTTTATCTGCTGCTTGCAACAGAACCACAATAGCTGGAGCTGTTTGACAGGAATTTGGCCTACAATATGATTTATCTGCCATTACCACCCCAGTTCATTCAATTAAAAAGCCCGTTTGTCCTTTAATTAATCCCCTTCGAAAAAGACAGTGGTTGCACTCACACGCACATGTATTCCTTTATTTGTAACCCAATGTTGAAACACAAAGAACATTTCCCTTCTTGCTCATGCACTTCTTTGTTCACAACTTGATAATCTGGAATCATAAATAACCCATGATTAGAGATATCACATGAAAAATAATATCTATGTTAATTAAAGGCTTGGGAAGGAACAATGGATCACATGCTTCTCTGGAGACTGCCTGCCGATGGGATTTAAACACAGCAAATTCATCTCAGTTCACCTCATCATATGCCCACTGACATTTGTCACGCTTAAGAATTCAGCATGGATGATCAAGCACAAAGTCATCTTTCGGCAAGATGGGGCTATTATGGAATAATCTGTGGAACACATTTGCAGGTGCCATGGAAGGCATTATTTCTGGAAAGCCAAGAACAGTTGTTGAATAGGAATTTCCCACTTTTAAAACATGGTATGCTATCCACTATGAACCTGACAAGTTACCTGACAGCACAATCATCTAGACAGAAGGAAGTTCAGAGAGGCTTTTTCTCAGATAAGTGAAAAGAAGATTGTAGGTGAGAGCTTCCGTTGTGCTGCAGACCTTCACCCACAATATGGGGACAATAACTCCTATCTTACCCTGCAGTTATAAGCATTACTGAGGTAATTCTGTGGGAGGGTTTTTATCACTTAAATGACATCAAATCTGGTGCCTCAAGAGTCACAAAAGCTTCAGTTTAGCAGAACCAAGCTCAGTCAGTAATAACCATGCCTATATAGCAACGATTTGATCTGCACATATTAGATTATTCAAATTGTTGGATGTTGGATCTGAGAATCTGCATGCCATGGTTCAGAAACCAATTCAGCCTCAGTGTCTCTATCAGCACAGCAGGTTCACAGTCACCTTTTGGGGGTAACCCACGTGTTCTGAAGATGCTACCTACACTTTTGAATGCATTAATTGGACCCTGATCTACTGAATTGCTTGGATTTACACAAGACACCGAACACAAACTAATCACACCAGTTGGGTTTGACAACACACTGAGCCACAAACTAGTCAATCGCATTTTAGTTTTGTGCGTTATCTGAACTAGCCAGAGGGTGTTTTTACAAGAGGGAGATAAGGAGGAGTAAGAGCTGAGTACAGCATCAATGCCTGCAGATGGGTCCGCTTTGTTATCAGAATCTCTTCCTTCTCCTCTGCCTCCCACAGCCACCACCAACTGCCCTACAGCAAGCAACTCTGAAGGGAGAAGGTGGCAGGTGAAGATCTTCCCATTGCCACCCACCTATTACTTCCAACTGTTCTGTGGGAAGGATCCTAGAAGTATGTTCATCAGTAATATTTCTTGTATTGTACATTGGGAAGGGTTGTTACTTTGAAAGGTAGGGTATAAATGACTGCAATAAATTAGTAAACCAACCTCATGGTCAGAGCAAGATGTAGGAACTTTTTTACTAGCATACTTATACATGCATTTGCATAACATGCAAGCCTAAATGTGATTTTAATTTGTGATCTGTGTATTGATTTACTTGCAAAATGTATATGGCTGCCTAGCTTCAATCCGTAACTCTGGGCAGCTAACAACCAGTTCACAAGAGAAACAATATTAAAAAAAAAAAACCCTGTAAAACGGAACAGAAGACATAGTTAAAAATAAATCCAGTATGTCATGCAAAGCTAGCTTATGTGAGCTACATTTCTCTGTGTTCAGGGTACTGAGTTGTGACAGGAAGCAAACAATACTGTATGCTACATGTACATTATTCATGTTGAGTTCTTCCAGAAGGGGGTGGGTGGGTGGTAGGGATAGCAGCAGGCAGCCAAACTTAGTTGATCTCAAAAAGCCAAGTGAGATCCGGGAGATCCAACATCGTCCTCGGTGACAAACCCCTGCTGGATTGCTGCCATCAGAAAACTCCGAGGCCGGGGCGACGAAGTTACCAGGAAGCTTCATCTTTCCGCCCAGGCGCTCTTTTTACGTTTCAGTGGCTGGGCGTCAGTGCAATGCCTTGGGCTACTCTCCTGGTCAGCAGGAATAATTCACCGGGCAGTTGCCGGTAGCCGTGGCCGGTAACAGTTGTCGGCGAGGCCCTTTCTCCCCAGCGAAAGCTATCGGCCGATGCCCGGTCTGCGCCCCGTGGATCCGCTCGCTTCCGGCAGGCGTCGCTTCCCCAAATAATCGGCGCGGCGTGCGGGTGAGCGACTATAGAGCCGCCGGGGGTGGCTGGGGGTGGTTCCTCCCCCCCCACGCGTAGGATAGTATATGGTAATACGGGGGCGGGGTTAAGCCCGGCCTCCTTTTTCTTATGGAAAGCGCGCAGGTTGCTCCGAGGTGCTGGGCTCCGGCTTGTCCGTTTCTGGAGCTGGCGCTTTGGGGGACCCACAAAATGTGACTCACCGCCTCGCTGGCGGCGCGCGGATTGTGATTCTTTCGCTGGGTATTGCCCTGTTGGCTGCACGAGCGACTCTTTCTGCAGGCGGGACATGTTTTGAGGCTGTAAGTGGCTGTTCGTTTATTTACTCGCTGGGTGTGGATCCTTCTGACTTTCCAAACTTGAACGTTTCCGTCTGCTTACCTGGGCCTCCCCGGTCATACTTTGTGGGGAGCGGGGGGGGGGGGCGAGGGATTCCCGTGTTGCCGGGAGTCGCGTATAAATAGAGCTTGAGTTGGAGAAAGAATTGACGCCCTCTGCAAAGTGGCTCGTCCAGAGTTGTGGAACTACAGGTCCCATTGTCTTCGGCCGTCGTGGCCCATCGTCCCCCGAGGAGCTGTCAGTCTTGAGTCGTCAGCATACTTATTCCGAAGGGGGTGCCCCAGAACGGGGACCGGTGATAGAATCGCGACTGAGTGTCTGCCTCGCCTTCTTTTCCTTTAGCCAACTTCTCAGCCCCGCGCCCAGTCACCGTTGACGTGAACTTTCAGGAGTTAGAAAGGCAGGGAGAAAATCATCTTAATTCAGCCGGGGAATAACTTCCTGTTTATAGGTAAAAAAGCAAACCAAAACAAAGCAAGACCTCTTGGGAGGACAAGTAGGGGAGAGACCTGACAGCTGTTTTAACTGCAATTTTTAAAAACATGCCTTTATTTAAAGAATTTGCAGCTAGGTTGGCCGGTGCTTCAAAAATGGCTTAGAACTGTGTGCTTTAAAATTAATCCAGGCAAATGTGGATCTGTCAAGTGCTGCTAGTGGACCAGATAGGATTTTGAATATATGCAGAATCATTACTAATGGAATAGCAATAATGATAATGATAATAATGGGACAAGGTTGTGAGAGGAACATCCCAACTACTGACAAGCCAGAATGCAGTGTTGGAATTGAAGGGAGGAAGGTTTGGGGAGGAGATGCCCACACCTGATTTCCTCTAACTTTAGCTGCAGTCCATTCTCCATAGCTCCCTTTGTTTAAATAAAGATGGTGGGGGGGTAGTTATATGGTAAGGGTGTTACAGTGCTTGCCTTCCCCTTCCTGTTCATTTGAATATTGTATGTATGGAAATGTGCCCTGAATCCATGTTGTATTCCATGGCTCAGCTTTTTTTTTTTTTTTGCTATGTGCCAAATGTAACATCCCAGGGTCATCCTATCCATGTAAGTGTCAAATGTGCTGGAAAGGGAGGGGATTCCTTTGTCTGCTTCCTCTTTGTGCCGTTGGTGGAACATCGTTAAGAGAGCAGCACCAAGCCTTTGGACATGTCCTGTTGCTTTCCAAAAAAGGAAGGGGACACCCACCAACTCCTGTATTTCTGTATCTTGGCAGGCTGGGCAGCCTCTCCCCTTGGAGGATCTGAGATTCAGCTCTGCTTTCCTGATTGTCTCTCCCATGCCTGCGGATGCTCGCTGGCTCTGCCGTCTTTGGGGGTGCTAGCTTTGAATTTTCCAGTGCAAGGTTTCATCTGGGGAGCCAGGTGAGGGAGACCTCCTTGCCTGATCAGAAGCATCCATGCCAGGAAGAACAGCGGGTGTGGTCTTTGGCAGAAGGGGTTGGCTTGTCTTGCAGTGGACACACACTTCCTCTAGCTGATCTAATAATCTTCCTTTGTGCCAGTCAGTTTTTCCAATGCTAATTCTCTTTGTTGGTGGAAGGGAAGGGAATAAATGCTCAATTCAGTCTGGGAGTAATGAAGTTATTGCATATAAGCAGAGATCCTTACAGCAGACGACAGAAAATGGGGGGGGGCAGGGAGGGGGGAACACCAGCATTCTCCCTTATTAAGAGTATGAGCTGGGAGTATGAGCTGTTCTGTTTTTACCTCTACTATTCCTTCACAGACTCAGATTCCTCCTCCACCACACACTGTCAGCAATATTGTTCTGCCTAGCAGGGAAATTGAATCAGTCTTCTTCAGCTCATTGGACTACCACTCCAATAATTCCCAGCCAAGTAATCTAGAGGATACTAGGTTTGGGAATGCCACTGTAAAGAATGGTGATTTTTTGAGGTAGAGGCTCTTTCTTTCTTTCTTTCTTTCTTTCTTTCTTTCTTTCTTTCTTTCTTTCTTTCTTTCTTTCTTTCTTTCTTTCTTTCTTTCCTGTTAAAAATCACATTCCCTTTGGGATAATTTGTTGTGGATGGCAGCAATGGTAAGGAGAAATAAACATGTCCCTGGTTGAGCTTGATTCCTGGTGGGGCAGGAGCAAAAAGACTGATCTTTTGCTTTTTATTTTTCTTGGCATTTCACCCTCTTCTTCCCTGCAGACTGCTGGAGGGGGACAGTTTGCTTTTGCCAAAAAGCTGGTTACTTGCAGAGTACCCCTCTCATTCATTGCTTGGTTAGGATTTGACTTTTTTTTTTCTGCTGTTTTTCTGTACTTACTTATTTATCCACCCATCTATCTTTCTTGGCTTACCACCGGTATCAGATTATACTGCGGGTTACGTGCATTTCTTAAACTGTGTCCCCCACCCCCACCTTGCTGTAAAGAGTTTGAAAAGTATTTCATCCTTTTGAAGCATTATTTCTGTCCCTAATACTGTTGGTTTATATGATGGAGAGAAATAAGGCAGATTATTAAGTAACACAAGCTTGTCAGCCCTCAACATCTATTTTATACTGACTGACTTTCTAAAAAAAAACCCTTCATGAAGTAACTTACAAAAACTACGGGAACAAGGATAAGATCCAGTTTAAGTGCTGCAGAAAGGAGTTGACTTTGAATACCTGTTGGTGCAAAGAAGGTCAAAGATGGGAGTATGGAACATATGCCATAATTGAAATAAACACAGAGCAAATGTTGGTCCTGGTGGTAGTGGACAGTTCTAAACTTCCTAAAAGGTGAAATCCAATGCAGAATATGCTGGCAGATACCAAATCTTTGATGGCAGGCCATAAGCAATATATTAAAGCAGTCAGCAGCTTGGAGATAAACAACTTGGTGCCCTTCTGAAGCTTTGGTCATACTCCCATGATCCCTTGCTATTGTCATTTCTGGCTTTGTTAGTGAGTTGATGTCAAAGGCATCTAGAAATTATTTGTATTTATTTTATCAAATTTCTACCCACTCTTTCTTTTTTTTCAATAGTTGCTGGGGCTTATGGTGATTAAAAATGCAAAATATAAACAAAAACACTACTATTAAATTAGAATTAAATTAAACATTGGAATAAATTTAAAAGTTTTACCATCTTCCTAAATATTTGGAGAGTGGGGACCAAATGCATCTCCCTGGGGGAGTGTTCCACAGCCTGAGAGCTTTGCGAGATCTTTTCTTGTCTACTACATGGTAGAGCTTCTGGCAGCAGAGGGATCTTCACTAGGGCCTCTCCTGATGCTCTGAGTAGCCAGGTAGATTCATAGTGAGAGTTCAGATTCCCGGACTCTGTACTCTCACACTGATTGATTGATTAATTATGTGCCATCAGGTCATTGTCGACTCTTAGCAACCATACAGATAGGTTTTTTCCATCATGATTAAATGCCTCCAGTGCTACTTGTTCTTATTTATCCAGAGCCTATAAACAAATGCAGATATACAACATTTACTGTTCACTTTCTGAACTAGTTTTTCATATACCCTCCCTCTCTCACACACAACCGTAAATACCTATGCAGTTCAAAATCTAGAAGGCCAGGCTAAGTTTGAGGTCCAGAAGAACTGAGATAGGAAATCCAACATGTGGAGAAACTAATTCTTTCTTAAGTTTCCAAAGTACTACAATTCCCTTTCAGTTCACATGGAAAGCATATGTTGTTTTGGAATTCAGCTTTGTTATAAGAATAGTCTCGCTTTCAGAACCAGCTCTTGTGACTTTTTAGAAGTCTTCGTTCTCTTATTTTTCCATGTGCTGCAGAAGCTGACATCTACCAGAGCAATCCTTTTGCTTTAGGCATCCTTTGAGTGGGTTTTGTTTACTCCATTTTTCGTAATACATCCATTCATACATTCACACAAATATATGGTGCATGGGAACCAAGGCACTGTAAGTCAATATATATGATAGCTTTATAGAAACCCTGGTAATAATATGATGTCAGAGTAGAAATATAACAAGTTTTTAAATTGTATTATTTAAAGTATTGCTTCCTTCCTGGCTCTTAAAGCTGAAAAAAGGCTTCTAGAATGGTTTACATATCAAAGTAAACATCAGTTCCCATGATCCTGGTGCAGGTTTTCACGGCCGGTATCTTTTGGGCACTGCTGGGCTTCAAGATATAGTGACTGTGGTCTAGACAACAGATTTCCTGACATTTTGCCAGCAACTGTGTCTGGTATCAGGACACCTGGCTATAAAGACAGGAGCCCAGTCAGTCCCTGCTCAGTTGCCTGTGGTCTGCATAGCACACCACCTTGCCTCTGAAGATGCCAACCACAGTTGCTGGTGAAGCATCAGGAAATCTGTTGTCTAGACCACAGTCAGTAAACCCTGAAGCCCAACACTGCCTGTCAGTTCCTATGCTTTTTGATTTAAAGCCAGTATTCTGAGTGGGGCCTGGGAATGATCCTTGTAACAAACCCCAAGCAGCAATGAAACAGAGTTGGAATCTTTGCTATGTTTTTAGCTGTTGATCTCTGACTTGTTTGGGAGATAGGGATCTAGGTTCACACCTCATGCTGAATAAACTATAGGGAACTTCTGCTTTAAATGGACTTAGCAGGATTTAAATTAAATTAAATTAAATTAAATTAAATTAAATTAAATTTAAATTAAATTAAATGGACTTAGCAGGATCACTGCCTTGTCGTGGCGAAGGGGCTTGTGTAACTCAGTGAAGCCATGAGCTATACCGTGCAGGGCCACCCAAGACGGACAGGTCATGACAGAGAGTTCTGACAAAATGTGGTCCACTGGAGAAGGAAATGGCAACCCACTCCAGTATCCTTGCCAAGAAAACCCCATGGACAATGTTAAAAGGCTAAAAGATATGACGCCGGAAGATGAGCCCCTCAGGTCGGAAGGTGTCCAATATGCTACTGGGGAAGAGCAGAGGGCAATTCCAAGTAGCTCCAGAAAGAGTGAAGCGGCTGGGCCAAAGCCGAAAGGACGTTCAGCTGTGGATGTATCTGGAAGCGAAAAGAAGGTCCGATGCTGTAAAGAACAATATTGTATAGGTACGTGGAATGTAAGATCCATGAACCAAGGCAAGCTGGATGTGGTCAAACATGAGATGACAAGATTGAACGTCGACATCTTGGGAATCAGCGAATTGAAATGGACGGGAATGGGTGAATTTAATTCAGGTGACCACTATATCTACTACTGTGGGCAAGAAACCCTTAGAAGAAATGGAGTTGCACTCATAGTCAATAAGAGAGTGGGAAAGGCAGTAATGGGGTACAACCTCAAAAACGACAGAATGATCTCAGTGCGTATCCAAGGAAAACCATTCAACATCACGGTAATCCAGGTCTATGCCCCAACCACTGATGCCGAAGAAGCTGAAGTTGACCGGTTCTATGAAGACCTACAAGACCTTCTAGAACTAGCACCAAAAAAAGATGTCCTTTTCATCATAGGGGATTGGAATGCTAAAGTAGGAAGTCAAGGAGTAATCGGAATAACAGGCAAGTTTGGCCTTGGAGTACAAAATGAAGCAGGGCAAAGGCTAATAGAGTTCTGTCAAGAGAACAAGCTAGTCATAGCAAACACTCTTTTCCAACAACACAAGAGACGACTCTACACATGGACATCACCAGATGGTCAATACCGAAACCAGATTGATTACATACTTTGCAGCCAAAGATGGAGAAGCTCTATACAGACGGCAAAAACAAGACCAGGAGCTGATTGTGGCTCAGATCATGAGCTTCTTACTGCAAAATTTAGGCTTAAATTGAAGAATGTAGGGAAAACCACTAGACCATTCAGGTATGACTTACATCATATTCCATGTGAGTACACAGTGAAGGTGATGAATAGATTTAGAGGATTAGATTTGGTAGACAGAGTGCCTGAAGAACTATGGATGGAGGTCTGTAACATTGTACAAGAGGCAGCAACTAAAACCATCCCAAAGAAAAAGAAATGCAAGAAAGCAAAATGGCTGTCTGATGAGGCTTTACAAATAGCTGTGGAAAGAAGGAATGTGAAAAGCAAGGGTGAAAGGGAAAGATATAAGCAACTGAATGCAGATTTCCAGAGAATAGCAAGGAGAGATAAGAAGGTCTTCTTAAATGAACAATGCAAAGAAATTGAAGAAAACAATAGAATGGGGAAGACTAGAGATCTCTTCAAGAAAATTGGAGATATCAAAGGAACGTTTAGTGCAAAGATGGGCATGATAAAGGACAAAAAAGGCAGGGACCTAACAGAAGCAGAAGAGATTAAGAAGAGGTGGCAAGAATACACAGAAGAACTCTACAAGAAAGATCTTACTGTCCCTGATGTCCATGCTGGTGTGGTCACTGACCCTGAGCCAGACATCCTAGAGAGTGAAGTCTAGTGGGCCTTAGGAAGCATTGCTAACAACAAAGCTAGTGGAGATGACAGTATTCCAGCTGAGTTATTTAAAATACTAAAAGACGATGCTGTTAAAGTGCTGCACTCAATATGTCAGCAAGTTTGGAAAACGCAACAGTGGCCACGGGATTGGAAAAGGTCAGTTTAGGTTCCAATTCCAAAGAAGGGCAATGCCAAAGAATGCTCAAACTATCGCACAATTGCACTCATTTCACATGCTAGCAAGGTTATGCTCAAAATCCTACAAGCTAGGCTTCAGCAGTATGTGAACCGAGAACTACCGGATGTACAAGCTGGGTTTCAAAGAGGCAGAGGAACTAGAGATCAAATTGCCAACATTCGCTGGATCATGGAGAAAGCACGAGAGTTCCAGAAAAGCATCTACTTCTGCTTCATTGACTCTGCAAAAGCCTTTGATTGTGTGGATCACAACAAACTATGGCAAATTCTGAAAGAGATGGGGATACCAGACCACCTTACCTGTCTCCTGAGAAATCTGTATGCGGGCCAAGAAGCAACAGTTAGAACCGGTCATGGAACAACCGATTGGTTCAAAATAGGGAAAGGAGTACGACAAGGCTGTATACTGTCACCCTGCTTATTTAACCTATATGCAGAGTACATCATGAGAAATGCCAGGCTGGAAGAATCACAAGCCGGAATTAAGATTGCAGGGAGAAACATCAATAACCTCAGATATGCAGACGATACCACCCTAATGGCAGAAAGTGAAGAAGAACTAAAGAGCCTCTTGATGAGGGTGAAAGAGGAGAGTGCGAAAGCTGGCTTGAAACTCAACATTAAAAAAACTAAGATCATGGCATCTGGACCGATCAATCCCTGGCAAATAGAAGGGGTAGAAATGGAAGCAGTAACAGACTTCATTTATTTGGGCTCCAAGATCACCGCAGACGGAGACTGCAGCCATGAAATTAAAAGACACTTGCTCCTTGGGAGGAAAGCTATGGCAAACCTAGATAGCATATTAAAAAGCAGAGACGTCACCTTGCCGACAAAGATCTGCATAGTCAAAGCTATGGTTTTTCCAGTAGTAATGTATGGCTGTGAGAGGTGGACCATAAAGAAGGCTGAACGCCGAAGAATTGATGCCTTTGAACTGTGGTGCTGGAGAAGACTCTTAAGAGTCCCCTGGACTGCTAGGAGGTCAAACCAGTCAATCTTAAAGGAAATCAACTCTGATTGCTCATTGGAAGGATTGATACTGAAGCTCAAGCTCAGATACTTTGGTCACCTAATGCGAAGAGAGGACTCTTTGGAAAAGACCGTGATGCTGGGAAAGATGGAAGGCAAAAGGAGAAGAGGACGGCAGAGGATGAGATGGCTAGATAGCATCACTGAAGCAATGAGCGTGAAATTGAGCAAACTCAGGGAGGCAGTGAAAGATAGGAAGGCCTGGCGCAATATGGTTCATGGGGTCACGAAGAGTCGGACACGACTTAACGACTGAACAACAACAACAAGCAGGATTTAAGAAGGAGCACTATATTCATTCAGCTTGCAGATTTCTTCAGACTTAAGATGACAAGTCACCTTTATATTTCTGGGGATGTCTGCAAAATGTGTAGTTAGAGGCTAAAATGGGCTGGCAGAAAGCACTCTATAGGCTCCGGCAAGAGTAACTTGAGCAGCCCATGCAACACAAAAAAGTTGGAGCTTGTTACTCCCAGTGAGTTAGCTAGTTTTTGATTTCCTTGTTTTTTTCCCCTCCTCATTTTTTAGGCTTTTATAAAGGACAATGAAGATTAATATCTTCAGTCTAAGAACTGACATTGTAAATTAACCCTTGAAACAGCTTAATGTTACCCTGCTAATTCATATTTTGCTGCCAGATCTCAGTGGCCCAATAAGAGGTGTCTGCAAACTGTGCCATTCATCTGCAGGCCCCCAGGAAGAGCCTTGTGAGTCTGTAAGTTCTCCTCCATGTGTTGACTTTTCACAGAGACTGAAAGAAGGGAGAGAATCTTGAGCAGTATTGCCTTCTACATTTAGTGTACGTCAGCAGCAGGAAAGAAACCAAAAACAAAATAGGGACTATGAAATGGCTGGGGGTAAGACCTTAAAAAGAACTGTAATCCAAAAAGTAGCTTTATTATTTACACTGTGCCACTTTGCTCAGTTGTTAGAGATGTGGGTTGGAACAGGCTCTAGGAAGATTCTTTACAGGTCTGTTTGAAAGGATTCAAGGCAGGGGATTCCAGTGGGATCACTTGGTTGTTTGGCAAAAGAAGGGTGTAGATGCTACCAGGTCTTGCATGTAAAACTAAGGCATAGTTCAAAAAGTTGGATCTCTGAGAAGTCTTCTGCATTCCAGTTTCAGGACACTCACGCAGGATTGAGCAGGGAAGGGTTTGAAAAATCATCCTTTCTCTTGTGGGCTATACCCATGCCAAGAGTTGCCTGCTTCTTCCCAAATAGCTGGATTACTGAGAGATCAGTTTGAGTTGTATATGGCTATTATTTGCCATATGAACTATATTACGAAGAAGCAAATGAAAATACTGCTGTGCTGAACATATTTTTAGAAAGACTCTTTGCTACTTCCATGTGATGGGTTTAGCAAATGCCTGTTTTACATTTTCCTCTTTAGAATGCCTAACCTTGCAACGATATTTGCCATACTTACAGAATATCTGCATTTCATCAGCAGTTCACAGATGAGATTGGCAGTTGCCAAAGGATGAAGTATAAATGAGATACCGTGTTAGATTTCACCAAAGAAAAATCAGTTTAGCCACAGCACTGTTCTGTTTGTATCATTTTTTTTTTAAAAAGCTCCTTTTTCTTTTTTTTTAAATCAAGTTTCCTTAATTCAGTCCTGCTGCTCTGATTACAGCTCCCCAAATCATCAGCCAGCAGGGCCAGTAGCTGGGAGTGATGGGAAATCAACACTTCTGAAGGACACAGTTGGGGAAATTTAGGTTTAATACACATCCGAAAATGACGTGGGGAGTCCATGAACCATCACCATACTCTGAATGTACAAGAACTGGGCCATGCCCAGACAGATTTACTTTGACTCCAGGATCCTGTGAATTGCTCTGAAGCTGGTCTAGTTTTGCTCTTGTTTCAGCACTAACCCTTAGAGCTGGAGAATTCTGGGAGTTGAAGTCCACAGGTCTTAAAATTGCCAAGGTTGAGAAACACGGCTTTAGAGGGACGGTGAAAGCATTGGAGAAAGACTTATATTATTCCAGGTCCTCTGTAGCTGTGTTAGGATAGATTTATATGCTACAGCTGTTGCCAGTGCTTTGTTAACTTGAAACTTTACAGCAGTGAGAAACAGCTTGTGTTAAGAATGAGAAATTATAGAATGCTGATGAGAAGATAGTAGTCCTGATTTACATTCTGATTCAATTGCTCTTAACTTTTCAGATCTTTGTCTTTTTTTTACTGAGGGCAATCTGCCTATTGCCATTTATATATTGTGTGGAAAAGCTCCTGCATTTCTCAGGTGACACATCAATTAGTCCCTCTAGACTTGAGTTGAAATTTCTGCTTAGTTCACACTTTTAAAAAAAGCCCGTGTTCCTCTAAAAGCACTGATAATAATGATTGATGAGGTAGGTTAAACTGAGAGTTATGCACATAAGCCTCTAATCACTTGCTAAGCTTTGAGCTAAATAATTTCTGGCCAAATTCTCCAGTTATTTACAGCATCACATTAGTCTCCAGCATATAGTTTAAAAGCAGTTCTGCCATCAATTTCTTATGATCTTTATTGTACTATTCATGGAGTATTTTTCTCAGAAATGTGGCTTCTAATGCTCCTGTGAAATGAATCCATGGACATGAGCTGGCATTTTTCTATGCACTGATAATTCCATATTGGAATAAGAACATCAAAACTAAAGGCTGGTATTTTGGGCTTAAAGCCAAATGAAATGGCCTGGTAACTGTCTATACCATGGGAATGTTGCTTTAGAGCAGGAGGAAGCATTTTTAAAATACCTACCTGCAACCCGTAGAAAAGATTAGCAGTAATGCAAGACTGAGTTATTTGCAGGGTTTGAATGCCAGAGCTGACAGACAGTAGACTGCCCTGTCCCCAGCCCATGGAAAAATTTTGACTAAACTAGCAATGGTTCTTACTTTGACCCTGACTGGAATAATATTCACCACCACGCTTCAGGCTATCTGTTAGTTTAAGGCAGTGTTTCTCAACCTTGGCAACTTTAAGATGCATGGACTTCAACTCCCAGAATGGCTGGCTGGGGAATTCTGGGAGTTGAAGTCCACGCATCTTAAAGTTGCCAAGGTTGAGAAACACTGCCTTAAGGTCTCAGGATAGTATGTGTATGTGGTGTAAACAACTCAATCCCTGAAACAGCCAGAGTTCATGGGGAGGCTGCCATGCTGCCTCCAGCATGGCATGCCTGAGACAATCATCCTGCTCTCCATAATGGTAGGACTGGACCTGGCTTTCTGTTCCTCCCTTAGAGATCCCTTCCTTAGCTGTTTGCCCTTTTTTTTTTTTTTGGCTCAGACCAAATAACCATCAACAGTTCATGGAGATGCCACATAGCAGTGTTTTTCAAACTTGGGACTTTAAGATGTGTGGATTTCAATTCCCAGAATTTCCCTGCCAGTCCACGCATCTTAAAGTTGCCAAGTTTGAAAAACAGTATCATATAGGAAGCCTGCTACGTGAGGACATCTCATTTCCTACCCTTGATTCTTCGGCTTGTTGGGCACTAAGAAATACTCTGGATAGCTTTGAGCAGTGAGTCAGGATCTGAATGGAGTGAGGGAAAGAATTCTTTACATCATCTGCTGCAGTACTTCCTTTGATAAAAGGAAGTTCTTTAGATATTTTGAACTTGCTTTTCTCCCAACAGAAAAGTCACAGAAAGTACTTTTACAATAGGATCACACAACAAAGTTTACTTGTAAGTAGCATTTGATTATGTGTGCATTTTAGAAAATAAGTATTGATTGGATCTGACCTTCACTTCCATTGTTGTGTGGATGTACATATAAAGTAGTCGTTTTCTGTTGTAGGAGTTTAATTTAATTCTGTACCTTGCTTCCATCACCCTTTTACTTAAGCCTTATTTTGTACAGTTACTGTGTCCTCTCCAATTCATAGAGCTTGTTGTAATAATTCTCAGTGTTTGTTGTAGGATTTCAGTTCCTGAGAGTGTGCTTGACCTGAACACTGAAAATTTTTTGGGAGGAAACCACAGCCATCCTATTATTGCAAAACCTACTGAGTTCCTTTATCCCACTAAAGGGAAAATAGTGTCGTAATCTGCCTGACCTATAGCAATAAAGTGTAGGTCCTGCGGAAGCAGCATTCCATGACCAGTGAAGGGAAGAGTTAATTTTAACAAACATTCTCTTTTTTAAAAGATGGTGAAGCTGTCATGCCTTAGAAATGTGGCACACTGAAGAGATCTCCGAGAAAATTTCTAAGACTCCAGACAGCTGTACTGTACATGAACCATACTTGAAGTACTCTCTAACTGGGCCTGGATGAAACACTGGATACATTTCATTTTGCTTTTTTGTCTCAGGCTGGCCCCAAATAAATAGTATTTTTTACATGCCCACGATTTATTTTCCCCATTCCCTTGGAATTGTGTGATAAGGATAGGTGGAGTTGAGTATCTGTAAGAGAAGCTGGTGTTACCTCCTTTGGGCTCTGAAGGTTCTCCAATATTCCAGCGTTGTAGGAATCAGGCTCCAGAAGGTTGCTTAAAGTGAGAGAAGAGTACCTGCTGGCTTCCATCGAGACATTTGGGAGTGTGTCCGTTCTCATGAAGGATACTGGTTTGCCTGAGGAGAAGGTGCAAGAGAGCTGCATGACATTATAGAAAAGAATCTGTTGCAAAAAAACAAAAGGAAACAGTGGCATTCTAAAATAAAAGATGACATTTCTAAGCATACATTTAAAAACCAAACTCTGCTTGTTTTCTAAATCATCTCTCTCACACTTCCATCTTTCTAGGTTTCTGGAAGTTAATAGTGCTTACTGCTTTCTTAGAATTAGCACTGTTGAGTACAAGTAGTCCTTGCTGAATGACCGTTTGAAGTTAACGATGGCACTAAAAAAGTGACGTATGACCATCGCAGCGTCCCTGCAGACACTTGATCGCAATCCGGGTGCTTGGCAACCAGCTCATACTTACGATGGTTGCAGCATCCTGAGGTCACATGTCTCCATTTGGAATCTTTCCAGTTGGCTTCTGGCAAGCAAAATCAGTGGGGAACAGCGTGATTCACTTAACAACCGTGTGATTTGCTTAACGACCACCACAAAAAAGGTTGTAAAATCAGGTCTGGTCACATGATGATTTGCTTAATGATCACATTGCTTAGCGACCTAAATTCCAGTCCCAGTTGTGGTCGTTAAGCGAGAACTACCTGTAACTATGTTTAGATGTGTAGCTTTTGACTGGAATAGACTGAATACTTGCTAGGAAGTAAGTCTCTCTGAGATTTTCCAACTGTATGTCCAGGCTATGTCCTTTATGTCCTGTGTTATTTTATTTTTTTAAAAAATAGAACTACGTCCAAGCCCAGCAACAAAACTGAAGTTGAAAATAAAAATCTTAAGTTTCCTTGGCAGCCAAGTCCTGTCATTAATACGGAGAGCCTGAAGGCATGCCTGATTCACAGATACAAATATGCAGGAAACCAGCCTTATGAAAATCAGTCAGATCACAGGAATTCATTTGCATTCAGCTGATGCAGATGAAGTGAGTTCTCATTTGCTAAGCGATAACAGAAGCAGGAAAGACCTAACAGCAGTTGACCACCTCTTAGGACGACTCAGCAAAAATTAGTAAATTGTTGTGGTGCTGTGCTTCAACATCATGCTTTGTATGGAGGAGATGTCATCTCTTGCCTTAATGCTTTGGATGTGTATGACCTTGTGAAAGATTGAGTTGAAACCAATCTATGGCAACTGGTGCCTTCACTCAAAGGAAGTCACTTCTGCCCTTGCACTTTGCACTCATAGAAGCCATTTTCTATGAGTGAAGAGAAGCAGTGCAGCCTCTTTGTTACTTTGAAAGGGGTGGGGGGTCGGAAGCTTCTAAAGAGCATTTCTAGATTCATACATAATGTGTAATTTTCCCAATTAAGGGAATCAAATATTTACTTTTCATTTGTAAATTCCATTTATTGCAGGGGGTTTCCCTTTATTCTCATCTCCGTTGTTTACTCCCAATCCAAAGCAAATTTGAGCAATGAGAGGAAAAAAGCATTTAAAAAAGCATTTTTTATTCCATCATATTAGTGCAGTTGAAGTCTCAGGATATGGAAAGATCATTCAGGAAGTATGTAGATTACATTACTTGAGATCCCTTCTCTTTATTTTCTTTAGAAAATTCTATCTTCCTGTTAATGGGTTTGCAAGCATCATAGATAACTGATCACAAACTAATCTCTTTTCACATCTGTATTTTCGCTAAAATGAAACTGAAAGAATCAAAGACTTTTTATAAGAGACACTGAAATAACCTTTTTGAACATTTTAACTCTGATGTATTTAGATTTCTACAGGACCAAAGAGTTAAAATGATCCCCCCCCCTTTTTTTTTTTTTTTACAATATACCTGTTAGCAAAAGTCCAAACCAATGTTCCATTGCAATGTAATCATATTAGCTACTTTACAGAATAGTTCATTTATTTTGTAGAGCATAGCAACAAAGCTAGATTCTCTCTCCCCAGTATCAATTTACTGTAGATATTCAGATCTCATCTTAATTTTTTCTACTGATTAAGATACTCTATATACTCTACCTGTAGCACAGTTACAAAGGGAGGGCAATACTCCTGTCTTCCAATACCTGTACAACAGGTTGCTTATCCCTGTTAAGTGTTTTATCATTTTTAATTAACAAAATAGTGGGCAGCTGGGACTATTCATGCTGACCCTGTATGACATAGACACATACAAAGCCTTATCTCTTCCTCCCCAGAAGCACACATCCAGGTACATCAAGTAATTTACTTCTACTGCATCCATACTTCCTACCAACCGCATCCAGTAGGTAGGAAGTGAGAAATCTTACTTTCTGGATTCATCCATATATACCTTATGTACAAATAAAAATAGGGGGTGGCTTGTTTCTGATAGTAAAGGATACATGCTGGAAATGTTAGCTGAATCTGTCTCCTTTCTTCCCAGTTAATCCAAAACCAGATGTGTGTTGGGAACTAAAATAAGATGGCTGGAGCAGTGGACTGAAGGGAGATGTAGAATGGAAAAGGCAACTGGTTTGATACCCATTTCCTATATGCTTGATGTGGTGGATTGCAGCAGAGAGCAAGGCTATTAGGAAGGAGAGGGTGCATTCCAGGAAGGGAAAGGAGACAAAAGACAACACAGTCTGGAGGTGCAGCATGGGAAACATAAGAGGCTCAGGATAGCCACTCCCTAGAATCTCCCAGGGTATATCCACTAGTTGCAGTAGTATAGATTTAGTTTGGCAAGATTCTGTCTATATGGTGTAAGCAAATAAAGGGACTGAACTCAACTGGACTGTTTCACCATTGTTCATGGGCTGGGCCTGACATTCACTGCTTCCAGCCTCTTTTTATATACATGAATAGAACTTATGCCCATTGCATTTGCATATACTTTATTCATAATTAGTAAGCAATATATTGAAAGCTAGTTTGATGCAGTAGTTAAGGCACCAGGCTAGAAAGCAGGAGACTGTGAGTTCTAGTCCTGCCTAGGCACAAAGCCAGCTGGGTGACTTTCGGCCACTCACTCTCTCTCAGCCTTTGGAAGCAAGAGGCAAGGGTAAACCACTTTCAAAACCTACACCAGTACACTTTCAAAAATGCTGCCAAAAAACCCTGCAGGGACTAGTCACCAGGAGTCAAGATTGACTTGAAGGCACCAAAAACAAACACACACACACACAATCCCACACATTATATTGGTCAGTGCATCTTCTGTGTTATAAGACCATATATTCTTGTTTATTCTTGTTTATTTTGTTTATTGTTTATGTTCTTGGCCATTCTTGTTTATTTTGTACATCATTTAGTATATTATTTGCTTACTTGTTTGCTTCTTACTGCCACTTTATGCCACCAGCTCCCCAACCACTCCTGGTGATTTTCAGAAAGCCAATATAGAACCATAACAGCAATCTTAAACACACCCTCATCCCAACAACATGGCATCCAGACAGCAACTTCTATTACTCTTCAACAATTAACAACTAAAAGCCCTGTGGAGCAGCTGTTTTCATTGCTTTCTGAAAGCCTGTTAGGGAAGGACACCATTCAGATTTCCAAGGCTGTCTGTTCCAGAGTGCTGTGGCATAACCTGAGAAAGAGCATGTTCTAGTCCCCCCTTCCCTGATCTCCTATGGGGGTGCAATCTCAACTTCCTCATTTGGAATGAATAAACTGGAAGTGCCATGTTCTGTCTGAAGAGAATGTTCCTGCGGAAACCTGAATACCAAGCCATAAAGAGAGAAACCAGTGCAAAACAATATCCTCAACTCGTAGCCCTTGCTGACAATCTAGAAGATTATCATGGCCTCCAAAAATTATAATAGGACCAAAGAGATGCTCTTCCCCCATCCAGGACTGGATGCAAGCCATTCATCAGGGCAACTAAGGCAATTACCAACCTAGGCCCAAATCTGAATCCTGATTGAAAAGACTCCAGATAATCCATTTTATCTAGCATTGTATATAGTTGGAGTGCCAATACTCTCTTAACAGTCTCACTAACAAAGAAAGATAGAAGACTGGGTGAGAGTATCAAGATTGGCTAGATCTAGGGTAGCCTCTTCAGGAGGGGCTGCACAACCATCTTCTTCAAGGAGAGGGTATAATCTCCTTCTGCTGAGAGGCAATGACTGATTCCGAGATTCAACTTCTTACCACCCCTTTATGCCTCCCCAAAGAGCCAGGTAGGGCATGGGTCAACCCTTCACATGGCAGACCTCATATTACAGATCACTCCACCTAGTTCCTGGAGTCCATAAGCCTAAATGAATTTCCATTAACTTGTCAGATGCTTAGCTTACTAATTATATGATATAATTATCTGATCCAATTCTGCCCATGTAGAATATAGATCAGAGTGAATAAGGCCATTTTTCCCCCTGCAAAATGTCCCAAGCTTTCACTATAGCTCTTAGGAGGATCTTCCTATTGCTTATGCCCCAAAAGGGCATTTCTCAAAAGGACCACAGAGGCACTATCTGTGGATGCAATATGGGTGCAGAAGATGCTTGCTTCCCTTATTACCATAGTATAGGTTTGAATATGTATTCTTATCTGCATCCAATCCAATCATTCATAGTCTTCTTTCACCAGCATTCCATGTGTTTTTCTATTGCTTTGTCTCCCACAATTCCTCAATGAACCAAATAGTTCCTCAAGAACAGAATACAGAGAGAGGCTGCTTAGGTGATGATCTCATCAAACTCTTTTATTATCTTCATGTTCCAGAGATTGACTAGGTGCTCAACAGGACTACTTGCCAACTTGCTGGGAATATACCCAAATGCCCTTTGGAATCCATCAGATGCCTGGGAAAACCATTTTAATTTGTCCTCCCACCCTATGAGGGCTCTCTGCAGTAATGAGTTTCAAAGCGGCAAATCTCATGTCCACCAATTTCAGATTACATGTGAACTGCTTGGAGGTTAACATATGATTGCCTGTGTGCACTGGGACTGAGTTAGTTTGGGACATGCCAGATGTTGCCATTAATGCGATGAATTCTTGAACCTTCTCAGAATCCTCCCCTTGGGCACAGAGATTGAAGTTCCCCAGTACTAAAGCTAGAATACTCCATCACCAGCCCCCAAATACATTTTAGAAGACTGGGGAGAGATCACACCAGGCAACAAGATGGGCAGTACACAACCAGTCTTCTTAATTTGTCCTAAGATGAAACATCACAAACTGGCATTCGCATTTAGCCCCCTGGTCATTGCCAGATTGTCTTGGACTATCATGGCTATTCTGCTTCTGCTACCCTGGAATCATGGTTGGTTCACCACATGCAACCCATCTGCTCTTCCCCAACTAGGACTTGTCATTCATACATACACACATGCACACATACGTATATACAATATGCTATGCATACATTCTCTCTCTGGTTCTCACTAGGGCCAAGAAGAATATATTCCCCGCTAATAAAAATAAGGCACTGGGTAATTTCAGAATTGTTATTACAAACAGATAGAAAGTGTCTACTTAACTGTGAAAAACAGAACTAGAGAGATAGCTGTTGATGTATTCTTTTTATTATCTATTTATTCTTCTTTATCCATGATCATAGCAAGGCAGGGATACAAAATAAACTTACAGCAATAAAGTAATAAAATTTATATGTCTTAAAGTGTAAAACCATTGCACATTAAACTTGGGAACAGCAAGAACAATCATAATTTTGCACTCAGAAGATGTCTGTGTATATATTGGGAAACTTGCCAGTTTAAACTTGCCATGGCCCCTCTAATTTTTATAATGTGAACAGTAACAACATTTTGATCATGTGGATATAGTGGGAAATAATTAAGGCTGATATCACTGCCCCTTTCTCTCATAGAAAGATCCACTAACCATGATGGAACTCACTTCTAAGTTTGGCATTCAGTGGAATTCCCTTTGCCACCTGAAAACAATTGCTCCCTTTTCTGAAAAGACCCCTGGCTCAGTGTTTTCTTATGTGTGTCTTTGACTGCAATTTGGTCTGATCAGGCTTATTTGGAGAAATCCAAATATTGCTGTAACCACTATTGCTGCATGCATCCCATTTAAGGAACGTAGGTTGATTCCCCCCCCCCTTTTTTTACATGAGAAATAGTCTTCTCTATGCTATAGCCCAATTAAAAACCCAATTAGTATTAATCTTTGAAACAGCCTCATCCATTTTGTCCTTCCTAAACCATTTGAATTATTGAAATTCCTATTTCATCTGCTCCTTTGTTCAATCATCCCCTCAGTCTCTTCTCACTGTCACCAGGTTTAGTTCTCACAGAAATTCATGTATTCTTGTCTTTCCACAAATTGGTGTTGTCACTGAAATCGTCCGCTTTTGTTTTTGTTTTGCTTACCCAAGCAAGGGAATTCTACACCTAGAACTAATAATAATTTGCTGGGAATAAGCTTGTTTCCATAGAAACCAAGATGGTGTCAAACAGATGCAATGGCAATTCCACAATTTAGGGGCCAGGCACACCAGCTAGATAATGGACTGCATCATCTCTGGAGAGAAACAAGGCTGAATTAGTGTTTTGATTTCCATAAGTCACGGGATATAATCTGCGTTTGGAGCTACTCACTTATATTTGATCTGCAGAAAAACTGCAATCTTCTTTTGGAACTATAGAAAATATGCTGGGAATTTTGCAGTGAATTATGAGTTGCAAGCTGTAATGTTGGAAATTCCTTTGAAGGAATATCTTTTGCAGCATTAATGAGTCTGTCAGTGATCTGATTGATGTTCACACTGGTCCAATAGCTTCATTTTTCTCCCATCCAGTTGGTGAATGTATAGCACAGCCCCTTCCCCTGGCAATAGAAAATGGTTGATATTTTCATTTAGTTTATATCTTTGAGATGTGTCTGGTCTAAGAAAATCAATCAGCTTATTTGTTATGCATGATAACTCTGATTTAAAAAAAAAAATGGACTGGTGATTATTCTCCAAAATAATAGGCTACTCAGCTCTCAACATAAAGATATTCCTTAAGAAAAGTGGATATTTCTCTTAGCTTCAGTCAGACAGAGAGATTGCACAGAGAGGTACTGTTTCTCATTTAGTTTTATGTCCTGGCTTAGATTACATGAATTGCTTTCAGATTATTATTATGAGACATACAAGAAATTTACAACATGGAACAAGTTGTAAACAAGTTGTGAACATCTTGTGTTTTCCAAGCCAGCTTTCTTAACTGTCATCAGATATTATTTTGACAGGGTCAATATGTGCAGTAGCTTTTTCCAGGAGCAATGTCATGTTTCCAGACAGTAGCTTTTACTGTGTCTGGGTAGGAACAGAACCGCTCAAAAGCAGAAAGCTAATATTTCTTCAGCAGTCAGTAAGATTTTAGATGATGAAATTAATCTAACAAGAGTAATTCTCATATACCTGACAAAAAACTCCTAGCATCTTTTGAATTGTATTTATTCATTTATTGAGAACATTATACTATTCAGCAGCATGCCAAAATTCTTTGGGAGGTTTGCAGTCAATAAACAGTTTCTCTGCAGAGAAATGTTCCAGTGCTTTGCTTTTAACAGTTCACATTCAATTTGAGGAAGGAAATTTTGCTTTGGGAAGTCTTTCAAAAGAGAAAAGGATTTCAGAGAAATGTCTATGCATGGAGCTTGTACTTGTTTAATTATGTGGTGATAATCAAGAGGTATTTTCACTGAATAATCACTTATCCAGCAATGTACAGTCTTCCTACATTCTTGTATTTCAGTTAAACTCCAAGGGAAGACATTCTGAGGGAATCCTTTCATTTTTCCCAATCAGAATGGGAAGTATAGACCACCAGGCAGATTTCAGGGTGGTGGAAAAAGGTGTAAAGCTAACAACTCTAGAAGAACGAACTTTCATCACTTTCAGCGCTAAAATCAATTCAACATACATTTCTAAGTTCCCTGAGAATGAAGTAAATAAAACAAGAAGTCACAAGAGAACATTTCTGAGAAATTGCATGGTGGATTTGAAATAGCTTTAAAACAAATGAATTTCATTTTTCTCCTTTGCTTCCACCAAAAATCTGATCTGCAGGTTGATTACATTAACTGAAAATACAAAAAACCCCCAAAGCTATTGGCAACCCCCAAATTATATACAATCTCAAAATAAGGAACAGTCCAAAGTCTGCTGCCTTTTTTCAGGGTGAAATATGCATTTGGCCTTTGAGTGATTGGGCAAAGGATACAGATCAAAAACTGGGCATTACCAGGGCAAAACTTGAATTTAGTTAAGAATCCATGGTCATTCTGCATGGATATGTCCATGAGGTCAACAAGTGTCAGGCTTACTAACTAGCACTAGTTTTGTTTTAGTTTTGTACTTTAATGTAATAGGAACTCTGTCTAAAATTTTAGACGTGTGTATCTGGTTGTAGTGTCAAGTAGGATGTTCCTGGTTTGTTAAGACTGAAGTGAGAAGTTCTTTAGGAAGGCAGATGTACAAGAAGGTACGTCTCAGATAATTTGGTTCTTGATTGAACCAGAAATAGTTTGGAAGCCAGGGCAATTCACAAAGTTGTTATATGGACAAAATGCCTAGTTTCAATTAAGTTGAAATTTAATTCAAGTAATTTAGAGGACCTATTTTGAACCAACTCTACCATTTAAATAACATTCATAAAGGCACTATCACATGTGTTTTCCAGTATCTGTATAGGATATGAACAGAGCATAGGTAACTGTGGTCAAGCATTCACTTAATGTCATATCTGTATGGAAGCCTTTCATCCAACAATAAAAATATCTGATCGTAGGAGGTCATAATGTTGCATCAAATAGAATATGAACATTGGTCAGAAGAATATCAATCTGCCAATTCGCCATTGTTTTCACAGAAGAATGTATGCATATATAAATGGAGGGATACATAGAAGAAGATCAAATGCAGCTGGAATGGCTAGCATTTAAAAGCTGGATACATACATGAACATAGCAATTAACAGTTTTATTCCTCAGGAAGAGGATAAACAAATTGATGGTATCTCAGCAGCAGAACTGGGACCAAATTCACATAAGCTCACTTGCCACATGGTAAGGAGATGATAGCTGGAAGGAAGAAGGCCAAGAGAAGGCCATCAGTGATGAAATCTGTCCTAAAATAATGATGCACACCAACCCCTTTAACCTATACCAACAGATGTGTGCAATTTCCACCAGCTTAAATTTAGTAGTCAACTTTTAAAATCTAAAAGTGAGAGCAAAGATTAATACTGCCTTCATACTTTGAAGGTTATGCTGCAACACTCAAGATTAATATTTTTAATACATACTTTAGTTTTTCTACAGTGGCATAGAAGATCTGCTAGGGCTTCTTGCTAGACATAGCAAAGGAACATCAGAGAAACAGAGATGAATCAAATTCCTGTTGCAGTAGGTTTTTTTTTTCTTTCTGATAAATAAAATTCTATACTTCCCTTTTAATTTTGTATTTAAATATCTTTAAATAAAAGAATTGCTGAAGTCTGTCATTCCAAAACTAATCTAATCCACACCCATCCAAAGTAGATCACAACTCTTTCTCTTTTAATTTCCAGAAACATTACATTAGGATTCTAAGCATCCAGCCATATCATCTACAATATACTTTTTATTCTGATAGAATACTGTATTATTAAGCGCAAGAAATGAGGAATGTTGGAACACCAGTGCATTGTTTGGACAAGGCTTATTAGAGAACTATGTTTATATTTTCTGCTTTAGATTCTGTAAGCACTAACAATGTTTTCTTTGGGCAGCTATTTAATAATGAAAGGGCAAGTGTATTCTCATATGCCATGCTGTTCTGTATCATAGTAGCTGATCGTGTGGCTTGAGCTTAATTTTTACTGATGGGGGGGGGGGTGGCAGAGAGAGATGTCACTGCAGTAGTGGAGGGGAGACAGCATTCAGAGTACCTAAACTCCTGCAGCTGAACCTCACAATGAGATCAGAAAGAGAGCTGTGAACATCGCTTGGCATTTATGAAGCAAACACGTCTTGCTGTGGCTGATGAAACTTTATTGAATTTTGGCATGCTGTCAAACTCTTCCATCACAGAATGAAACTAGTTTGAGCCAAGTTTACATACTTCATGAAAGGTCTGTGCTGCCCTGATACTAAAGTCTGTCAAGAAGAGATGGATAACAAACCGCTGCCCCCTTCTGATTTTATATGCATAAGCTATGTACTAGTGCTTCTTATGTTTTCTGTGCTTTGTTTTTCTTTGCACATCTTTGCTGTTTAGCAAACTGCTGGGAAATGTGATAACACTGAGAAACCAGGGCTCCTTGAAACCTTCTGATTGGGTGGCTCTCTGGCTCTCAGGTTGCTTGCTCAGAAGAGGATGGCAGTTCTTCAATGGGATGGAGTGGGTTCTGTGTCATCCTTGAGTTGTGTGTTTCCAACCCCTGCTTTGCCATAAGCCATGGGGACATCTGTGCCAAAGAGTGGTGTGCGTCTGTAAATAAATCAGTGATGTCATATGAGTATTCTGAGTATGTATAAGTATATTGTGTGTTCCTTCAAGTTGGTGGAATGCAGACAATTATATGCTGACTTGCAAAATAAGTTTGCAAGAGCCAGTTTGGTCTAGTGGTTAAGGCACCAGGCTGGAAAGCAGGAGACTGTGAGTTCTAGTCCTGCCTTAGGCATGAAAGCCTAAGGGCTGGTCATTCTCTCTTAGCCCAACTCACCTCACAGGGTTGTTGTTGTGGGGAAAATAAGAGGAGAAAGTAGTATTAGGTATGTTCGGCGCCTTGAGTTATTTATAAAATAATAATAAAGGCAGGATAAAAAAAAAACTTTTAAAAAAGTCTCTAAACAAGAGTTCCTACCTTGCATGTATGCCTGGGGCAAAAATGGGCTTTGGTTGCACTTGTGACATCTTGGCCAAAGTGTGCTCAGGGAATTTTTTCCAGGGAATGCTGTGTGTGTCAACCAAGGCTGGTAACCATCTGTGCTTTGTCTCTTACTAAAAATATTAAGTGAAAGCCTTGACTGATTCAAGCTATCATGAGCAAAGGAAGTCAATATCTATGGACCCATCTAGTGATACTTCCTTCTCTTCTTTTTGTCACATGCCTTCATTCCTTTGTCTGACTTACTCCTTTTGGGGGGCTTTGCATAACATTGCTTACCCCTAGAAGGAAATAGCTTGAAGGGTATGTATGGGCTTGTATGGAATATGATCCTTGGGCTGAAAAAATGTTTTTTATTTAAATATGAATTAGCTTTCCTTTCCCTGCATGATATTCCAGAGTTCCCATGCTCCAATGGTACTCTGCCTTCTTTCTTTAAATAGCATTTTCCAGCTCTCAGGGGAGCTGTGAAAATAGACTTAAATTATATGGAGTTTGATGAATATTAGAAGTTTATTCAGGACTTGGGAGGAACTTTAGTAACTGCTAGATAAGATTTTTGTGTGTGTGTGTGTGTGTGTAAGCACTCTCAACTAAACAGGGAATTGGACAAAATTAGCTCTAAAGTCCATTTCAATGCTGCAATTCCATAATTGTGGAATGCCACAGTTGGAAATAGTGAGGAGAAAAATATACAGTAGCAAATGAAGCAGGAGAACGACTTACCACTTTCTGCTAATCCAAAGATTTCTTTATTGCTAAATGTTCTTTCAAAAAAAAAAAGTCTATATAAATGGACATCACTAGATAGACCACATAGAAATCAAATTCACTATATTATTGGTACAAGGAGATGGAAGAGCTCAGTTATAACAGCAAAGACATAGCAGGGGGCTCACTGTGGTGCAGTTCATGAACTGCTTGTGTGCAAGTTCCAAAAAAAACAAAGCTTTAAGTTTTGTTCCATAAGTTTCCATGTTATGATCTTGAGCATCTACCCATCACTTTCAGGAAGAACATCAGGAATTGCTTTGAAGACCTGAGCCTCTTTGATCAGGAATGAATGATGTGGAATGAAATCTAAGAAGCTATTAAGGATGAATATGAAAAGAGACTGCCAAAGACCAAGAAACAGAACAGAACAAACTGGATGTCAAAATAGATGGTGGAAATGGCCAAGCACAGATGAGAAGCCAAAGCCAAGAATGACAAAGATCGCAGAAACCTAATAAGGAATTTCAGAGAGCTATTAGACAAGGCAAAAAACAGTATTACAAGATCTGTAAAGACATCAAAGATGGAAAAACAAGGACAATCTTCCAAAAGATCTCCAAACTCAGAAGGAGGTTCCAACCTTGAATTGGTGTGGTAAAGGACACCAATGGACAGATAGTAACTGATTTCAAGAATATCAAACCAAGATGGAAGGAGTATATTGAAACTCTGTACAGTAGAGATATACTTTGGATATTTCCTATTTACAAGAACTTCTAGGAAAAGTAGTTCAGCATTCTGGCAGTTATCAAGTTGGAAGACTACAGGTATAGATGGAATATCTGTAGAAATATAGCAAGCAACAGAAAAAGAATCAGTTATGGTTCTAATCAAATTAGACCAGCAAGCTTGGAGAATGACATAGTTGTCAACAACTAGGAAGAGGTCAAGTCTACATACCAATATTTAAGAAAGGAGACTTAAAGTGTGCAGACTATTGCACAATATCCTTAATTTCATATTCTAGTAAAATAATCTCAGATAGACACCTCCCTAATTTACATGGTTGTAAAAGAGAGGAGGAGGAGTATAACCAGACTGCAAGATTATGTTACTATAGCCAATCTATGTAAAAGTATTCTTCCATGGAGTTTATTTCTCGGTCTGCTGTATAGGACTGACAGCTGCAGACTAGCACTTGTAATACAGTAATGAAGGAAAAGATATTCAAATGTTGTGTAATGTCTGTATCTACCAAGATCAGAATCACACAGGCAATGTTTTTCCCTGTGACACTTCATGCACATAAAAGTTGGACTTTGAAGAAACAGGATAGAAAGGGTATTGAAGCTTTTGAACTTTGGTGTTGGAGAAGACTCTTCAGAATGCCATGAATAGTCAAACAAACAAATAAACGGATCATATAGCAAATCAATCCAGGGTTCCCACTCAAGGCACAAATGGCCAGTCTCAAATTACCATATTCTGGACATATTATGTTAAAACCCATTTCCTCTGAGAAGTCCATAATGCTGGGAAAAGCAGAAGGAAAACGAAGAGGACAACCAGCAGCAAGAGGGCAACCAGCAGACATTTTTGACCTCTGTCCCCACAGATGCCCCGGGATAGGAGACCGTGAGCTATGTCTTAACCACAAATTGGATAAAGTGGATGGACTTGATTACAGTGGTGATGGATATACTATTGGTAGATCTGTAGAGAGTAAGGAAGATGACCTTGGCAGAGATATGCAAGTTCTGTTGCCAGGGTGACAGGGGATGAAAGATATTTTAGTCCACCACAGATACCTCCCTAATCCACTGAATTAAAAGGAGGAGTTGCAGCACAATCAGACATGCAAGATTCTGTTATGATAGCCAATTTCAATAACAGTAGTTTTAGCCTTCCTGTGGAGTTGATTTCTTAGTCTAGTCTACCTAGTGGGGCTGAGAGATCTGAAGGGATGGATTGGGAACAGATTATCCTGGAGAAGGTCTTTCTACATAATCACTACTGACCTGATGGCACATAATCACTCAATCAATATACCTGAAGAAAAGGTGGAAACATTTTTCAGCTCAAAATAAGCTTATATCAAGAACAGTCTTCCAAGAGTTGCCTGCAATAGTGGACAAGGCAAGTGCACGAAAGAATAGGACCATACCTATATTCCAGTTTATTGACATTTCCACACTGGACAAAGCTAGAAAAGTCTTTTTAAAAGAAATGGCACCTTTAAAAAACAAAGCAAAATAAAACACAACAATCTCATTGTTATAATGGACTCAAAATTTTCAGTCTCTGGAAGCTTACAGGAAGGGTAATATTAATCCTTTTCTTTCCAGCTGCTATCCTTTGGGAATTGTGTGTGTGTTTAATTGCTCACATCTTGGTGGTAGAAGTAGGCTTTGGAGAAAAACTCCTTCATGTGATTAAAACAGTTTCTATACTAAATTCAGGGTGGGGTGAAGAATGAGAAGGGGGGTGAGGTTAAAAAAGTCAAGATGGCAGACACATTCATTTGATTGACCCCCATCTTCTTTTTAATATGCAGGGCTTTGATCATGCAGTCACAGCCCCATCTTGACATTTTTGACCCCTGTCCCCACAGATGCCCCTGGAAAGGAGACCATGAGCTACTTCTTACCCACAAATTTAAAACAAAACTCCACTTTTGTTGCAAAAGAATAAAGAAAAGGAGACATTCAGATGCAGGGGCAGGGAAACAGCTAGCTCTGAGCCATCTCTGGGCTGCTGTTCTGGGGTATAATATGAAGGCCGTGGAGATTTCTGGAATTTCCAGAAGCTATCTACTTCTGGAAATGCTTGGCCATTTGCTTCTGTCTGTGGTGAACTTTTGTAGCTGCAATAATGTTTTGGTATGTAAACATCTCAAGTCTCCAGTAATCTCTTTTCTGGATGAAAGCAAACATAGGTAAGATGTGCCTTGGCAGTTCTTATATCCTACTGCAATATCCCATCTCAGTAAAACAACAACAACCCCACATTATAGCAGCATATATTTTCAACAACAACAACAAAATTAAATGGCTAAACTAGTTCATTAGCTGTTGCGCATCTGATGCTCTCCAACTTTATGTGGTTATAACTCCCACTAGTCCCTGTAAGCATGGCCATAAGGACAGGGGACGCTTTAGTGCAGCATGTCTAGAAAGCTCCAGATTGGGGAAATTAAAGTGGAAAGTTAGGCCAAACTTGCTGTGTGTATTTCTTAAACAGTACTTGGATAATTAAAGGTTGTACACGTGAATTATTGTGGAATGTTTGGATATTCCCATCTTGCCTAGATAACATGCAGGACCCCATTTCCCAGAATTGCTCTTTGTTCCAGTGGATAATGGTGATATAGCCCTCTGAGATGCTATCAAGCCAACCACATTTTAGCCTAATTGGTTGAACAAACATGGTATATTTAGTTAGTTTATATTTCAGTGTGTTGCACGGGCCCAGAAAATTGAATTAACTGTGTGAATTATGGTTCAAGTCAACCATAGCAGAATGTATCCTATGAACACAACCTGTTTATTTATCCAGAATATGTGTTTATCTCTTGTTTTGTGCCAGTTATTCAGAACAATTATGACATGTGAGGTTATGATGCACATAAAAAAATCCAGAGCTTCACAATGTATGCACTTAGCTCACACAGTTGTAATCGTCTTCTCTATCCCGCTTGGTCACCCTGAGTATTCTGAAACCTGCAGTTTCTGCTGCTGTCTACCCGGGTTAAAATGACAGTTTACCTCCCCTTCTATATCATTCAGCCATGGTGACAACAGCTCTGTCAATTGACGTGTCTAACTGGGTGAGACTAAGAAACTTCTCTCTTCTTTCTTCTGAAGGTGCTGAAGGGAAATATGTTGTGTTTTCTTCACCCACATCCTGTTATTCTGTTTGGGGTTTGGTTATTTTTGTTTTATTTATTTATTTTTTTTGTATTTTCATTTTGTTTCATTTTTAAACCACCAAGAGTCTTGTTGGAACTAAGAAACATATACATTGCAGACATAGACACACAGACTTTCTTCAGATGAGGGGTTTCACTCCTTTGAGAACAGGAAAGGCACAGCAAAGAGGTCAGGTCATTTCAGTCATCCTGCAGTCATTACAATCATAAAAATGATGACTTCTGTATCTCTGTTTAACAGGCACATGTCTCAAAAGGTCCTGTGAACATTAATGCTTACAGAGGTTCTGCTAGTTATCCAGTTTCTGGATTTATTTCAAGGTGTGCTTTTTGTCTTTATAATATTTTATGGTTTGGATGTAGACGTTCTGGGGAAAACACATTCCTACATGTACTCCGTTAGTGACAAACTTCTGCTGTGGGATGAGAGATAATGAATGTCCTGAAGTCACCCAATGTGTTCCTATAGCCAAGAGTAGCCTTGAAACTGAATCTCCACAGTTCTGATTTAACTTTTTAACCCACGTCACCACACTGCTGTTTGTATGTTTTATTCTTGTTGCTAAACCAGTTTGCATTTTTGGCCTCTGTGGTATATATGTTTGAACTTAGTTTTGATTTCTTGGATTTTTATAAAGTCAAAATATATGTTTAATTTCAATGCCTCTTTAAAGTGCTACTAGACTATTATTTAGTAAACCTTTGAGTAAAACAAAATAAATGCAACATATATTTCAATTGCATTATCCCTACTGAAATGTGCCTCTGATGCCCTGGAGGACTAAGCGAGCTCATTATTTTTCTAATAATAGTTGTAACATTAGAAGAACCACTTTTATGACCCAACCTTTATAACTTATGACAGAACAACAAACAATAGTAATGGTCAAGCTGTGGAAATTTTGCATCTTTCCTGTGTGGAGAGTCCTTCCTGAACTGTTGGTGCCACTGAAGTGATAGTTGAGTTGCTGCATCAGTCAGTTATTAAGATTATTTTCTGGATGGTAGCTCCCCTGGAAATCGTAACTCTTTGAGTCAGGACTGCTGCAATGACTCCCTAACGATTGATTGCTGCAGTTGGCATGAAGCTGAGAACAACCATGTTATCAGATAAAAGATATTCAAGTGGAGTTCTGTTTTATATTTGTGGATCTAATTTGAGACTGAAGTCACCTCTAGTGTCTCTGGATCTTCAAAAATAGCAAGGTCCTGGTATAGAGAGTAAGGAAGATGATCTTGAGGGAGATATGCAAGCTCTGTTACCAAAGCAACAAGGGGTGAAATATGTCTTAAGTCTAAAACAGATAGTTAATATTCAAAATATGCTTAGACAGAAACCTCCCTAATTAACAGGAGTATAAAAATGGGGAGGAAGTAGAGCACAATTAGACTTGCAAGGTTCTATTATTATAGCCAATCTCAATAAAATTAGTTTAGCCTTCCTGTGGAGTTCATTTCCTGGATTGGTCTATCTAATGGGGCTGACAGGTGGAGCTATAGGAAACCTGCTTTATGAGACACAGATGCTGGGTTCATATTGGTCATACCTATAAATCATGTCCCACAACCCAGGGTGTGTAAGTCCTCACAGTGGTGTAAAAACTGAAACCAAATTATATAAAGATGTTTGTGAATTCAACCAGATAAGGAATGCAAAGAAAGGTTAAAAAGATTGTGTCTGATGACAACTGAGGAATAACTTGAGCTTCAGTAGGGATCAGGGAGAGAAGGTTTACAGCATTTTCAGAAGCAAGAGGAGAAACAGAGTCAATCTATTTACCTGCTTCAGAAAAAGAAAAGTAGAGGATATGGCTACTTGGAAACTCCCAAGAGAAACCAAAAGCTCCTTTGATTTCTCTTTGCCTCAAAAAACACAGTGTCAGTCTTTGATCTGAATGAGATAATTGCCTAGGATCACAGCATATAATTTTCAATCTCGAGGCTCATTGAGGTGATAATAGGGAAATGATGGGAGGCTATGCATTTTTTAGGAAGCCCTGAGCCCAGCCCAGCCATACCCTCCCACCTGTCTGAATATAGGTCACATTTAGAATAGAGAGTTCTCCTGGGTCTTTGATGGCATCTGGAAGAAAATAGCAAGCCTATAAAGATGCAGGAAAATGACACAATGGAGAACAGGGCAGAGAAGCTAACAGTATTTTGGACTGTGCCTGATATAATGCCCTTGAAAATTTCAGCATACAATGCCCTATATTTCCACTTAATCCATCAGAAGGAAAACCAAAGTTGTAAAGTTTATATCCCTAGCAGCTCCACTATCTCAATGGGAAATGCTTAATTGTAGATCCAAGAATGTAAGCCTCACAGCTTTATGAGTCCACATCCAGACATGATGTGGAGATCCTCTCTCCATTCTCTAATACAAGCAACCTAACTTCAATATGGATAGGCAGTTTGATATGAAAGCAGGTAGATGGTAGTCATCGTTGCTTCACGTCATTAGTCTTTTGGGCCATAAGAAGAAAGCAAAATGCTACATGCCAGAGAAATGAGTTTGGTCTCGAAAGACAGGACAGTGGTTAGAAAAAAGGTTCACTAAGACCAGGCAGCAAGTGGATGAGCCTTGAGTGCATGATAGAATATTTATTAAATTGAGAGTTGTAATCAAGCACTGAGCAGTCATATTGTTCAGCAAAGGGACAAATGGGATAATGGATTTGAAGGATCAACTACAAATTCATGCTTCCACAAGTTTACATAGAACAAACATAATAACCCACTGGTGGCTCCCATGAATTGAGCAGTAAGTAGAAATCAAAACTAGTAAGACAATTCTCAAGAAATGTCCCCATATTAAAAATTAAATAAATAATTGACTATATCTACTTGTATTATTTAATTCCTGGGTGGCTTCTGACTACTAAAAATTATATTAAAACTGCATCCCCTAGCTGTCAAAAGGCAGAGTATTACTCAGGAAGATCATGAGGAATTGGAAGGACAACTTCAGTAGCAGTGTTACCTGCTGGTCACTTGAGGCACGACTATTTTAGGGTTGGACCACATTACCCACTCAGACTTCAGATTATCCAGAATTCATTCTTGCAAGTTATTTGATCAAGGCAGTGAGTTGATCATGAGAAAGTCACTGGCATATATCTGGAACCCTCCATTTTTTCATATTGCGTAAGGCATTTTCTATTAAACCAAAAGGTGGTTAGTTTACCATCACTTTCCTTGAAGCTGTCTTTAATCCTTTGCTCATGCAGATAATATTTTAAAAAGAACCTGAGATGTTAAGCAAAATACTAGAGTGGGGCTTACACAAAGACCAAGCACAGGATATACATGTTTAAGCATAGCTGATGTTCTCAATTACATCAATAAGAAGATAATGTGTTCTTACATTTTCTTGTGAATTAGTGCAAAGGCATGGTATGCTCAAAACAAATATGACAAATTTAAGTTCATTATTTGAACGTGTCTAGCTACTTGTCATCAGATTGTGCTGTTTCTCCACAAATTCACCCTTATTATTTTCTTTCCTCTTCCTCAAATATAATAATAATATTAATATTAATAATATTAATATTAATAATAATAATAATACTAATAATAATACTAATAATAGACTTAATTGTTGATAAGAAAGACAAAAAAGTAGAAGAGAAAGAACTGGAGAAAAATTACAGAATATAAAGACCTGCAAATAGAAGTAGAACGACTATGGCAAAAGAAAACAAAGATAGTACCAATAGTTATAGGCAACTCAGGTGCAATCCCAAAACATCTGGAGCACCACTTGAAGACTATCAGCATTGACAAAATCACCATCAGTCAATTGCAAAAGGCAGCTTTACTCAGAATAGCTTACATCCTTCAACAATACCTTTAACATTATCAAACAACATCTGACTATCCCAGGTCCTTGGGAAGGACTCAATAGGTGGATAAAAATGCCAAATCCAATATAAACATCTGGCTGACTGTGTGACCAATCATCATCATCATCATCATCATCATCATCATCATCATCATCTATTTATGCTACCCAATTCTCAACAACTCTGGGCAGCTCACACCAATCAAAGAAATTACAATAACATCAATAAAACATAAAAGATAAAAGATGGCAAGCATGATGAAACGAGGGGTCTCATTCTCCCTCGCCAAAGGCCTGGGTGAAGAGCCAGGTCTTCACAGCTCTTCTAAACAGCAGGACTATTGGATCTTGAAGGGAATCTCATTCCAGAGGGCAAGCACTGCTACAGAAAAGGCATGCTTCTGGGGTTGTGATACATGTAATGGACAGTAGGAATAACCTTGAAGAACGGGAGGAAGAGTCATAACCAAGGCAATGATCAAATAAAAGAAATCCGAGTCCAGGGCAGAAATGTAATTTGAGTAAGCGTCTCAGACATGAGCCTCCCTAGTTCTCATGAAGATAAAGGGAATGAATGGGGAAGCACATTCAGACTTGCAAGATTCTGTTACTGTAACATTATAATAAACATAACTCTGGCATCCTAGTCTGGTCTACCTTTAAGGGCAATAGATGATATTATTTAATCAAAGGAACTCAAAGCACATCAACTTTACAGGATCAAATCAGCAGGGTACATGTTATGAGAGACAGGCAGTATTTACTTTTTATCTACTTTTACTCAGAGTGGTAATGCCCAAGCCAAATGGAATCTGAGAAGTTGCTCCATTGTTGTATCAAGAAATGCCTGGAATTCATATGCAGTCTGAGGAGATTGTTCACCGGTGAACCTGTGGCAGACTGCCGTGATTGTGCAGCCTGATGTATTTAGCATGGAGTAGAAAACATGACCCATCTGATAAATATAGCTATTTGTGTTTGGTTTTCTTCTGCTCCCCCCATCCATTTTTTTTTTTTCACACAGACACCTTCTGTACATTTGGAAATTTGGAAAGCAATTACCAGCCAAGAAACCGTGTGGGCACTGTGTTTAATTATAGCAGATACCTAAGGAGTCTAATAAAATAATTGAGATGTTTCAGTTTTCTACGAAGAGAGAAACCCATTTTTATCTCAAGATGAAAAGTTTCAAAACAAAAAGACTTTGAGGAAGCCTGCCAATCACTAGTCCTTTGGGCAAGGATCCTCTATTTCCTTTGTGCCCTTATGTATAGGAGAGCATCTCCCCAGAGAATTGTGACCCACAGCTGCACTCCCAGACTGTAGGTCAGTCAAGGGTAGACGTTAGCAGTGGTATGTGGAGAGTAAGCTTTATAGTTATGCTGTTTTCCAAGAGATGCTGAAAATGGTGGTGCAAAGTAACTGCAGACAATTTCTGTTAAACTACTGCACAATGTATTAATTAGGGCTGGAATCAGAAATTTTAATTTGGGATTTCTATCAAAAATATACGTGCTTCTGTTTTTAGAGTTTGAATTAGTAAATGAAGCACTCGTTCTGAAATCCCCAGCTTTGGCTGGTGTTCTAGTTGTGGTCTTACCTAGGGCAGGAGGAGCTGGCTACAGTAATTTAACACCACACAGTTAGACTACTGTAATGTACTCTACTTGGGCCTGCTCTTAAAGAGTATTCAGAAACTGCAGTTGGTCTAAAATGCTCTGGGTTAGATCCATTTAGATTCTCAGCATTGGGGAGCATATTACACCAGTTTTGTGGACCCTGCTGTAATGGGCTGTGAGAATAACCTTGGGAGACAGGAGGAAGAGCCGCCACCTAGACAACAGTCTGATAAACTCTGAGTCCAAAGCAGGAATGGTTATGGAAAAAGCATCTCAGAAGGGACTCTCCCCCATTCTCTAGAAAGTAAAGGTAGGAGAGGGGAGGAGTGTTTTCAGACTTGCAAGATTTTGTTACTGTAACCTCACAGTAAAGGAAGTGTTAGTATTCATGTTTTTGGTTTCCCGTCTGGACTGTCTTGAAGGGGTGACACTTTAATTGGTTACCAATTGGTTTCCAGGTCCAATTTAAGGTGCTGTTCTTGATCTATAAAACCCTTTATGCCTTGGTGCCTCGGTACCTTCAGGATCACCTACAGTACTCCCATCAGTATCAGCCTGACCAATTCAATCTATCAGAGAAACCGCTGCAAACCCCACACTTTCAGAAGATTCAGGAATTGAGGTGAGACAGTACTACTTCTCTGTAGTAGTGCAAACATTGTGGAACAGCCTCCCTGAGGAGATCAAACTGGCTCCGTCTCTGCTGATCTTTCAGAAACTCCTGAAGCTCCTGAATTGTTGCAGGGAGCTTTCCCCTGATGTGAATTTTGCCATTTTTATATTTATTGACTTTATGAGTAGTTTATATTGCATGCCTTTAATTTTTCTATTTTAATTTGTATCTGTTCTATATAAGCTGCCAAGAGTCTTTTTTTAAATTTTGGTGGCATAGAAATAAGATAGACAGACAGACAGACAGACAAGTGTCTACCTGTTCAGTCTAAGCCTGCTTAGGCACAGTTTTCTGGCTTGATTTTTGTGTTAGGATAGTTGTGCAAAATATTCTAACTGACTAATTTACATGACATCCCAGGCAGTCGTACCAATAACCTTGTCTGTTCTCCATTATTACACTGGGAAAGTCAGATGCTAGAAATTTGCACACAAAAGAAAATTGGATTTTAGTTCCGCTTCAGTTAGTTGCCTCTTTCATTTCAGACTACTTTCTACCCTCGCACAGGCTCCATAACACAATCTTGCTTTGTAAATTTGAAGCATTGTTTTTTAAAATCAATTGAAAAAATTCTAATCTGCTTTATATCAATAGATGCCAGGATAGATTACAGTCAATGAAACATGCCCCCATAAAACAGGTAGATATAATACATTGTGATCAATATCTTGCCTCTGCCCACTGATTTTCATACGAAATGGTTGTGGAGATAACAAGATAATTGATGAGTTTTTTTTCTAGCTCAGTTATTTCAGGAATCAATTCAGTTTCACTCTGTGTATTGCCTGTCGGTGATCATGAAACTGTTAGGGAGTTGATGAGACTTCACCTCAAGTATTGTATCCAGTTCTAGCCCATAGATTCAGGTGAGCTAGAACAGAGATTCAAAAAAAGGCAGTGAAAATTATCAGAGGAGTAGAGATTAAGTTCTGTAAGGTGATATAAAGGGAGTTGAGTATATTTAACAGAGGGAGATATAATAGTACTCTACAAGTACTTGAGAGGATGTCAGATTGAAGGACAAGATCAATTCTCCCATCACCGAGAATGCAGGAAGCAGAATAAATGGCTTTAAATTTTGAGAAAGCAGATTCTGATTAAACATCAAGAAAAGCATTTCCTAACGATATGAGCAATTAAGCGCTGGAACCATTTACTAAGGGAGGTGATGAGCTCCCTTTTGCTGGATGTGTTCCAGTGGAGGCTAGACAGCCATCTGTTGAGGATGCTTTAATTTGGATTCCTGCACTTAGCAGGGCTTGGACTGGATTGTCTAAACATTCCCTCCCAGGTCTTTGATTCTGTGAGTCAGGCTCACACCAAAATTTAAACATGGATTTTTAAATCAGGAATGAGAAACCTATATTGTTGACACCTGAGTGAACTCCAGTTTTTAGTGAACTACAGCTTTCAGTGGACCTAAGCCAACATGGCCAAGGGTGTGGGATGCCAGGAATAGCAATTCAGCATATTTGGAGGAACAGTTTCCCCATCTTTGCTTTAAATATGACAATACTTGTCATATTTAAATATGACAATACTTGTCAATCTTGGCAAGCTTTCCCAGACTGTTCTTTCCTCCTTTGGCTTATTTCAGTTTTCATAAAAGTACAGGTAGTCCTCACTTAGCGACGTAATTGGGACCAGGAACTCCATCCCTAAGCAATGCAATCATAAGGCGTGATGTCATGTGACTGTGCTGACTTATGACAGCAGTTCCAGCATTCCCAGTTGCCATTGTTAGGCAAATCCTGTGCAGTTGCAGCATCCCACGGCCACGGGATCGCCATTTGTGACCTCCTGCCAGCTTCCCCATTGACTTTGCTTCTCAAAAGCCAGCAGTGAAGGTTGCAAATCACAGTCACGTGACCATGGGACAATGCGACCATTATAATTGTGAGCTGGTTGCTGAGCACCCAAATCGCAATCAGATGACTGTGGGAATGCTGCAATGGCTGCAACTATGACGACCCATCGTGAGGACCTGTCATAGGTGCCCCTCATTTAGCACCGTCATAACTTCAAACAGTCTCTGAACAAGTGGATGTTAAGCAAGGACTACATACATACATACATACATACATATTAACAAGTTCCTGATGGAAGGGTGAAACAGTGGATCCTTTGTTTTCTTACAAGTTGAAATTGACAGGAGTTCTATCAGTTTCCCCTTGTAGCCAAGTGACAGAAAGGATGGTGAAACTATGATGCTTCCCTTTTCTTTACTGATGGAAAGGTGGAGTTTTCTCTTTTCTTTTCACAAGGTGAAATTGATAAGACTTTTGCTAGTATTAATTGCTATTTTTATTCTATGTCTGTGATGCATGCAGTTGTAGAATCATGATAAATATAGCTATTACCATTACTATTATACTTTCACGTTCTAGCTCAAGTGACAGGAAGAATGATTAAATTGTTGTCTTTTCTTTTTTCCCAAACTACTGATGGATACATCAGACAGGAAGAGGCCAAGAACAAGGGGGATTCAGTGAAGGGGGCCTCATACAACAAGCTGTGTCAGTAAAAACCTCATATCCTCAAAGATCCCCTTGGAAAGAAAGCAGTTGGTGCTTGTTTTCCCAGCAGAGGTGGGAGGAGTAAATAAGCAAGGGAATCCTCCAGTTGGGGGCCACAGTAAGCATGGCATGGACAGAATACCAGGCCAACCATGGCCAAAGTAGAGGAAAGAGGCGAAATTAGGAAAGAGGTTTCTTAAACTGGTTTCATTTCCAGTTGTGCACAGGAGTCAAGTAACTAAAGGTTGCGGGGCAAGAAAAAACAAACAATGTCCTCTACCAACCAATGGTAGTCTACAGCTAGAGTGATAGAACAGTGTCGCATATGAAACAACACACACACACACACAAGTTTATAATGCTGGCAGCTAGTTAAAAAGGGTGGTGCTGAATTTGCAAGAATTTCTCTCCATAAAATGTTCCACTCTCTTTTTCATAACTGAAATGAAACACTAATGTGACCTATTACATGGGAGTATGAAATATTCCACTTGGTTGCTTCAACTGAGTGAATCTGATGTGGTGCCGTAGAAGCTGGGATCTTTGTAAGAAAAAGCCTGTTCTAAAGAGCAACTCTGCTGTCAGTCCATGTTGAAGCGCATATGTGAAGGATTCTGATTGCACCATAGCTGAAG
Source organism: Liasis olivaceus (assembly GCA_030867105.1). Taxonomy (NCBI): domain Eukaryota; kingdom Metazoa; phylum Chordata; class Lepidosauria; order Squamata; family Pythonidae; genus Liasis; species Liasis olivaceus. The sequence goes on from CM061349.1 coordinate 72,285,480, forward strand.
GGCACCTGATTGAGAAAGGCTGGCCAAAAAACCACGAACCTTCCTGGGTGCAGTAGGTAGAGATTTGCCCTTTTTAAGCTAATGTAATAGAAATTTGGTAACACCTGATCAGAAGCCATTTTCCTCTTCTGCACTAAATCTAGATTTAGTCTTGATCTGCATTGCAGGCTGTGCTCTATACCATCAGCAAGGCACAACTCATGGTGCTAAGGGAGTGAGCATCACCTGCATCCCACTTTACATAGGTCATGGTTTAACATTTTGAAGTGCAGAGGCAGGCAGGCAGGCAGGCGGGCAGACTGGATGGATGGATGGATGGATGGATGGATGGATGGATGGATAGATAGATAGATAGATAGATAGAACATGTGATTTGGACTCTAGAAACTTCTCTTTGATGGAGGTAAAAGAAGAAGAAGAAGAAGAAGAAGAAGAAGGTCCCTCTGAGTTATGCCATCATGCTTGCTTACTTTTTTAGAAGTATATCCAGAAATGCAATCATGGATTGCTCACTGCAGGTCTACTTTGGCCAAGTGGAAGTTGGGTATTTACCCAGGTTAGTTTCTGCTTCTAGACAGCTTTTTAAAAGAGAAAGAAACAGCTATAGTGTTTTGTCTGTAGATATATTTTATTAACCAGGGTGGTTACATGGAGATTCATGGAAGACATGGCTATCAGCAGCTACCAGTTTTGATGACTGTGTATCTCCATACACAATTTACTTATTACAATTTATTGTAAACCACCCAGAGTCTTAGGATCTGGGATTATATTAAAAACATAAATAAATATCAAAGACAGCTTGTCATGAATGCATTTGTAAAGAGGTAAAAGGACAAAAGGTGTAAGGTCCTCAAGTCATGCTTGTGAACTCCTGCAGCTAGCCATGACAGAATACAGAAAACAGATGAGATGAATTTTTGGCCTGTTGCAGCACATCACTTTTTATATGCTTAACTTCTGAATGAAGTTAAACTGGGGCTGAGTACATGAGGATGACAAAACCGTGCTATCAAGTTTTAGAACAGTAAGCTATTTAATTCAATACACCATGGATAAGCTACCCCTTCTAGAAGGCTGGAAAATTCTCATTGCCTGGAAGAATAGACTCTAGGAAAGGATTTGTTCATTGTGTCACCCATACACTTACAATGTCCCTCCATAATCTTAAAACTCTTTGAAAATACTTTGTAAGAGTGGGGAACTGCCTTTAATAGTTAACTAATATAAGTAAACAGCTGTCCATGCTTAGCCAGATTTTGTCGGAAAAGGTACAACAACAACAAAAACTAGATTGACTGCTTCTGAGTGTTTCTTCATGTACTGTTATTGGCAGGAATATCCAGGATTTCTGAAAGAAATTTTTCATATCATCTGCTACCTTCTCTTTCACTTTCTTCTGAAAGAAGTGGAGATGCGTCAGTCATCCCAGGTAAACCAGACAGAAAACAAGACTAGATGAACTAATTCTACTTTATTGTCAGGCTACATTAACAGAATCTTGCAAGTCTGAAAACACGTATCTCCCTGAGTAGTTAGGGCGGGTCTTTCTTAAGTTTTCTTCTTTGACCATTACCTTGTTGCTGACTCCTTTCTCTTCTATCTGATTGTTCCCTAGGCGGCATCTCTTTTCTCCATCTTCCAAGGCCACCCTCACATTCCATCACGAGATGCCTGTGGTTGAGAGGAAAGTATGCTCTCTATCTTCAAGCTAGCATAGCTAGAATACAAAAAGAAGATAAGGCAGTAGTTTAAAGACAGATATTTTAATAGATACTCTGGGGTAAATGTTGCATGGCCTGGAATACAGTGTTTATTAAGCTGCAGATTAGGCTAAATTAATTTGTGGTATGTGCAGATTTAGATGAGCCTACCTTGTGCAGATTTAGATGAGCCTACCTTCAGCCTACCTTGAATGAATGACTACTGATTCTGAACACCCTAAGCCTTTTGAAAGCAGAGAGCAATTTAGATTTTTTGTGATTGTAAATTAAAAAGCTTTGTCTTTTAGGTATTTTGTATTCCTTGGCTTTACATTTTTTTAATCCCTTTTATGTCCATCAGAGAAATCTCACAGTAGCATTATAGCAAATCATGAAGTCCAGCCAAGCTCAGAGAACCCCAAGGACTCCACAGTTCAACCCTGAGCTACACATATTATCTTCTATTAGTTATAGCAAATTGTTTCTGACAAAGTGAACTTTTTCAGTTGTACAAATGATGAAAGTCAGTAGGAGGAAAATATCACTGTCCCCTTTTCTTCTTTCTTGCATCATGTGAAAAACCACCCGAAGACAAATTTTTAACTTCTGCGTTGTCTCTTTTATTTGGTAATTTCATGATAAAAGTGCAAGGCAGTTAAGAACAAACATTATAGATTGCAGGTCTTATGCCCATTAAGCATGAAGAACACTAAAGTCCAATGTTATAGCCAAAAGTTAGAGGTAGTATGTTTCCAAAATGTACCTCTGCAAGTTTTTACAGAGTTCATGTTAAAAGAGATTTTTCTTCCAGATGCCTGAAATTTAATTATTAATGTGACAAACTGTTTACAAGGTCTGACTTAAGCCTCTCCATCAAGAATTCAGACTTGACCTGGTAGGGAGAAATAAAGCACATTTAGGTTGATTTGCTGAAGCCTTTGTCTGTTAGTGTTATCTGTGAGAAGTGGGTGTGGGCTATGTCTCTAAGCCAAATAGAATGGACACACTTTCATGCAAAGAGGGGTCAAAGAGGATTCTTTATATTTGTATAGCACAGAACAATCTATTTCTAATTCCTCTATAATATAATATCAAATGAGATTCTTAGACAAGCCAACCATCTATTCTTTCAAGAATCGGCTTAGAATAATGAGGGTTGCTTCATTCTGATGATTCAACCATTAGTTGCATCCTTGCCATGTGGAGCTAATTTTGTGTGCACATTATCATAGCCCATCCATCTAAATATGTTCTCCTGAGATGATTGCCATTATTTCTGGAAGGAAAGAATGTCATGTTATCTTTAAGGAAAGATTGTACCATTCCAGACATCTGGTTATATCTCATTCAGACTTGCAAATTGCTCAAAATACTGCATGGCACAGGATAATAGAAATTACTACATGTTTTACACCGTGCCTTGCCCTCCCATCACTTTTGTACAGAAATGGTTAAATGAGCCTTAGAAAATACTGAGGATTCTTCATTATGGGAAGGTTGCAGTCTTGCAAACATTTGTTTTGCAGTATTCTCCAAGAATATCCACTATAGCTGAAAGCATTTATCATGAGCATGTTTATTCAGAGCAGCAACCACCACACTGAGTATTTTATTTGCCTTTCAGTCTAAAATTTGCACTGAGTTGAGCTATTCCCCAAGGAGAGGAGACATGCTTGTTGCTTTTGTATGCAACTGAAGGAGTTGGAAATACTCTAGAGGCCATGAAACGTGAGGCAGAGGAAGCACCATATGCACATTTTAATTTGGAGGAGAATACTAGTGAATCAACCCCCTCCCCCCATAAAGTATTTAGGCCCAGGCCAATGAAGTGAAAAGAATTCTGGAAAGAATGGCTAATTTGATCGAAATCATCTTAATTTTATAGAAAGCATCCCAGTTCTCTAATATCTAATAACACCATATCAAAGCCAGGAAGGACTATAAAATGTTAGGTATTAGCTTTATAAATTCTTTGATTCTTAAATAGATAAAGCTCAAGAAAGTGACAAACACAAAAATGTCTTAAAGGTATAGGTAGCCCTCAAATTACGACCATTTGTTCAGCAATCTTTCAAAGTTACAGAGATGCTGAAAAAATGATGACCCGTGCCTGAAGTTATGGCCGTTTCAGCACCCTCAAGGTCACATGATCAAAATTTGGGAGCTTGGCAGCCTGCCCACACTTACGACCGCAGGGTGCTTCAGCTCCCCCACCTACCTATCTCCCCTCCATCTATGCCCTTTTGCCCCCCTGGCCCCCTGTGCTCCGCTGCCCCAGCTGACCTTTGCTGTCTTCTTCCTCCTGCTGCAAAAAAAAAAAAGAAAAAAGTGAAAAGCAGCCCCAGAGCCATGGTGCGTCAAAACACCCCTTTGCCAGAAGCTCTTGGAGCGTGCTGTACCAAAGCACCCCTTTGCACTGCACTCCTGGGCAGGGCTGGGCTGGAGTTTTGCTTCATGCTGCAAAAAAAAAGCCAAACACCCAGCCCAGCCCAGGAGTGTGGCACAAAGCGGCATTTTGGCACACTGCTGCTCAGGGGCTGCTTTTGGCTCCCCCCCCCCAGCAGCATAAAGCAAAAGTCCAGCCCAGCCCCGCCCAGGAACGCAAAGGGGCATTTTGCCTCACTGTGCTCTAGGAGCTTTTTGCAAAGGGGCGTTTTGGTGTGCCATGGCTCTGGGGCTGCTTTTGGCTTTTTTTTCCCCCCGCGGCCGAAGCCCAGCCCGGTCCCACAGCCAGGCCAGGCATGCCTCAGCCGCAGCGGGGGCAAGAAGATGGCAGCTGGGGTGGCGGAGTGCAGAGTGGCAAGGGTGGCTGGCTGGGACTGGGCTGGAGTGGCTGTGGTTTCCTGGGGCATGGCAAGCACCCCCAGTGCCACACAGGTCTGGGGCAGCTTGCCATCCCACAAGGCAGGGCGCAGGGTGGCCAGAAGAGCAGAGATGGGGGGAGATAGGCAGGTTGGGGGATTTGGAGGCAGTCATTTTACCTTACTGAGGGTTGGGGCGGGTATTTGCTTACAACCCTCAATGCTCAGTTAACAACGGCAATTGGGACTGTTTTTTCAATAATTTTATTAAGATTTTAAAAAGAACAATAAAAGATAATACAAAGTAAAGGAAAAAAGAAAAGAAAAAAAGAATACCCCAAAATCCCCCCTTTTAAGATAGCAACTTCCCACTCTTTTCACAAGTAATAAACAACTTAATAATGTCTTTATCCCTCTTAAGAAATATAAAACTCTTCATCCCATACCCATCTCTTAGTAATCAACAAATTAAAAAAAGTAACATCTTCTCCTTATCCAGTTGTCAGCAAAAAGTCCAAAGAGAGCTCTAAAGTATTAGAACTAATTAACAAATATAAAACTCAATTCTCCATGCCTCGACTCTTAACTGTAAGCAAAACCCCATTTAAAAGGCATAAAAAATATAAACAAACGAAACCTAAAGTTTAACATAACAAAAAGAGACCATTTCTCCTTTAAAAAAACCAAACTCCAATACACAACCCATTCCAAATGCCAACCATTCCAAAGATAACCACCCCAAATAACAACCTATCCCATTCAAATAAACATTCCATATCTCAACTCTAAACTATTCACAAATATAAAATAATCCCAGAATCCTAATACAAAAAAAATAAATAAATAAAATCTAACCTAACAAAAAGAGCGAATTTCCCCTAATTTCCCCCCCCCCAATTTTTTAGGAGATACTAAGCATTTAGTATTAAATACCATTAGACACTAAGCATTTAGATACTAAACAATTAGGGTACAAAAAGTAGCTATAAAGTAAAGTATTTAAACACAAAATAAGCAATTACAGTATACTACATCTTTCCAGTTAAAATAGCAGTAAATCCAAACAGAACCACCCAGAGTAACAACCCATTTTGACCCTGGTTAAATAAGCTGACCTTATATTCCTCTTTTTAATATGACACAATCTTTAGTTGTTGATCCTTATTATGAATTTCTTCCATTCTTTAAGCAATCTCTTTTGTAAAACTTTCTGTAGTCAAAACCTTGTCTTGCTTTTTGTTGTTTATTTTAAATTCTTAAAAGTTATAAAAAATAAATCTTCATTTTCTTGTATTAAGGTTTGAAGGTACTCACTCACTGGGTGTTTTCAGCCTTGTCCCTTTGAAGGTGTCTATCTTCATTAAAGACGTTAATAAGCAGTTTCCAAAGGGAAGTGCACAAACTTAGTGTCCTTTGAAAGGCTCCGTTTGCAGCTAAAGCAAATATGGCAAATTCCCCCGTCTACACCCCACCACCAGAGATTGCTGTCTTGCAGTCTCTTCATGAGGAAAAGGAACAACATAAGAAGCAGCTTGGGCAATCTCGCATCTCTCTCTTTTATCCAGAGAGGATCAAAGGAACCAATCTGCTAACCGGCTCCTTAAAAAAGTCCGCAAATGTCAGCTCTGCTTTTTCACAGAGCTGTCTTCAGTCGGCCATCTTCCCCGGAAGTCCCTGACAATCTTGATCTGATGCTAGTTAATAGGAAAGCCTGGGAAACTGGAGGAAGAAGCTAGGACATTGGAGGAAAATGCAATACTGGAGCTCTTCATTTTAGGGGAAACTAAAAGCATAATCAGATGTGTATCTTGCACTTCAAAAAAGCAGATTTTAATAAACCCAAAGCAATGCTAAGTCTTCTCCCACAAAAAAGTATATATTTCATCAGGTAATTCTGAAGAGCTGGAGGAAAAGACAGGATTGAAGCTTGAGAATGATAGAATCAGGGAAGACTTTTTTACTCTGAGTTCAAATCTCCAACACATGAATTGCATCCTAGGATAGTGTAGGAACTAGCCGATGAATTGACCAAATTCTTATGTTCAAATCTCCTTGAGAGATCCTGGAGTATTGGTGAAGTGTCAGAAGATTAGAGGAGAGCAAATGATGTCTATATCTTCAAAAAAGGGGAAAAGAGAAAACTACACACCAGTCAGTTTAATATCAATACATATGAGGATTCTAGAGCAGATCATAAGCATCAGCAAGACTGTGAAATCATTGCAATAATAAAGTTATCATACATTTGTCAAGAACATTTTTTGCCAGATTAACCTCATCTCTTTTTAAAAAATATACAGCTTCCTTAATAAATTGTGGGAATCCTGCGACCCACTTTGTCTTATTTTCAACATGCCCCTTGATCAGCAAGAAAGTTAAGTATGGGCTTGGTGTAATGACAATTAATTGGATACATTTTTACTATAACTTTATTGAGTTATTTAAACAGTACAAATAATAGCAATTAAGAACAAATAATAGCAATTACAGGGGAAAACTAATAAATGTAGTTGTAAATTTTACAAGAAATGCAGTACAATTAAATTTTTAGTCCTTTTTCTCTAATGTTAAAATAATAATATTATATTTATACAGATCATTATAATCCAATTTTTAAACAACACTTTAAACCTAGACCGTATGGAATCATATTTTGCCCCTTGCCTTTTTGCTGATAAAACCTAGTTCGAAGGTTAAGAATTGACAACTTTTGTTAAGCCAAATAAGGTATTTTCCTAGGAATAAATTTCCCTGGCTATTTGATAGAATCAGGACATTGAACAAATCCTTTTTTAAAACCTACACCTAGCAATACCTTATTACCAACTGGCAAAATATTTAACCACAGTTTATTGTGTAGCAGAATGTTTACCATATTCTGTAAAATTTCCATATAGCTACGTAGGTAAAGGCCTTTGTTAATCATTAAAAGGCCAGATATTATCTTCACGTAATTACAATTTATATTCAGATGTTGCTCGTCAAAGGTTCCAACACCAAATTAAATATTGAAGGAGGTAAGAGATATATTTGATGTATTCCATGTCTCATTTTGATTCTAGAGGAGATAATCCCATTCATAATTATCCAAGCAGAGGGATTAAAATAATAAAAAATTATCCAAGAAATACATTTTACAGGAAATCTGTTCTTCTTCACTTGCTCCAAAACCATACAGTACTTTGCTTCATATCAGAAGCTTTTTCTGCATTTAATGATGCCAAAACAGCTGCTTTATTTTTGTTAATTTACAGTGCTAAACTATCTACACTAGTTTGATATTATTAGATGCTTGACATCCTTTCATAAAGCCATGTTGTATGGAATGTATTACTGAAGATGATGCTTTCTGTAATTTTGCCAAAGTACAGTAGCTGTTAAATCTTGGCATCAACATTTAACAAGAATATTGGGTGATAACCAGCAAAATTCATAGAGTCCTTTCTGCCTTTCAAAATAGCTGTTTGGTAAGCTTCATAGTATAATGCAGGCAAAAGGTCTTTTTCAGAAGATTCTTTATGTATCTTAACAGAATAGGAGCCAAACTCTCCTTAAATCGTTTATAGCCACTCACCCAAGGGCTTTTCCAGATGTCATTGTTTCAGTAGTGACAAATATTCCCTGTAAAGATAAAGGCAGCAAAATCTGTTGAATGGGCAACCAAGATTTCTGAGAAATTCATTTGCTTACTAGATATTTCTACATTTCCAGAATATCAACCTTTATAGAACTCTATAAATTGGGAGTTGATTTCATTATAATCACTATGAAATGTCCCCCAAGAAACTCTTACTGGAAGTATTATCTTACATTGTTTCAACTGTTTAAAAGGACAAGCCAGTATTTTATGAGGATTTTCTTCCTTTTCCCAGTACATCTGTTTAATACATTTTAACAGTATTGAGAATATATAATTGATCAAGCTCCAATTTAAATCATCTAAAAGTGTGATAATTTTCCAGAATCTGATATCTACTGTATATTTCAAAAGCTTCCTTTACTTCCTTTTCTAACTCTGAAATGTTATTCTCTTTCTTTTTTTCCAAAGAGGTATAGGCTGTTATTAGACCTATATAAAGATATATGTTTATATCTTATTGTTGTTCATAAAATTGAGACTCACATAGCAAAGAGTTATTAAAATACCACCACCCAGTACAATGGAGCCAGTGTTGTAGTATGAACTAAATTAATCATTGATTAGAATATAAAAAATAATTCAATACTGAACATAAACTATACCTGTTTGAATGTAACTCTCTCCCTATGTCTACTAAATTGAATTCCTGAACTCTCTCCCTATGTCTGCTAAATTGAATTCCTGCAAAGAGCATTCCAACTCTGGGGATTCATTTCTTTTTTCCTTGAAATCTTATTCCAATTCAGTAATGGATGCAAAATTAAATTAAAATCCTTGTCTACAATTAACTGGCCCATGTGTAATCCCCAAAGTTTTGCAAAGCAGTTCTATAAAATATCAGTTTATCTTTGTTTGGCTCATAAAAAATTAACCAGGTGATCCAACAATCTGAATTTTTACTACCAATTTTTTTAAAATCCAAAATTATATAATATCCTTCAGTGTCCAAAATCCCTTATTCAGCTATAAAATTAAAGAATTTCTTGATTAGATTTGCTACCTCTCTACTAATTATCACATTGTCTGCTTACATGAATCTGATCAACCCAGTCTCTAATCAAAGGATGTTTTTCATCAGGGCGAATATAAATTTATTCTGAGAAAACAGCTTCAAGCTGTATTATCATCAATTTATGAAAAATCCTCCACCATTTTATTATACCTCTCAACACTATACTTATTCCATAAAGCAAATATTGTTTAACAAAACAACCAAAAGTATTAGATACATTCTTTTCTAGAATGGAAATAGGATTAGATCCCAAGTTTTAGTTAAAATACAAAATTCAAATAGATTTTGGGTTGAAATTTCTTAGTACTAAAGTCAGTATATAGAATGCCTCACCCATGGAAGTACAGATGGCTTCAACTCTCCTTGTTTTTCAGAAGCAAATTAAAGTACTATTCCAATGGACTTTTGGCCATTTATCCTTACATAAAATGTAAAAACTTAAAATGTAAATGCTAAATATGGGCAAAGAAAAAAGAAAAAAAAAGAATTGTGACTTTGGTTGCTCCCATAGTATTTTTTAAAAAATCATGTACAACATAAATGAATAAACAAGTGTACAAAATACAAGTTAAAATAAAAACATTAAAGTGGGAATAAGCTAGTTCTTTAAGGACTAACCCACAGAATCTCATTTTCCTTCCCTGCTAAGCTGTGATCCTTTAAAAAGGAAAAAAGGGAATAAGGACTGGATGCCTCATTCCATATATATGTAATCATATGTGAAATTATCCCTCCAATCAAACAAATCATTTCTCAATGGATTTTTGTAGTGTTCCTGTCACAATTTGAATATTTATCCATTGCTAAAGACAGTTGACAGTCATTTCAGGATCACAGATCTTCCTTACCCAGTATCTAGGGGAAGCCAAAAACTGTAGAATATAAGGAAAAGATCTCTACCTCTCGTCACACCATGGGATGTGCTTGATGAAACTTTATATTTACTGTATTAACCAATCCTTCTGGGAATAGCATTACATTTTTTACCTTATATTCAATAACTTTTACATTCCTGGCTGTTTGTGATATATTAATCATGATGAAAAAGAATTCTACAACAACAGGTTTAGGACTTCAGAGACAGTTATATTTTGAAGGCATGTGAAAACCTGAATCAAGCAATTCATTGTAGTCTACATGCTCTGAATGCATTTTTCCATCACATTTACAAGGGATTGTTTATCTTTCTCATAAGGAAAATTCTGAGCATGGGTTTTTTTCCTGCGTGCTTGACCTTTTTTTAAATTTTGTCTCTCTCTTCTAGAGAAATGAATTTATTTTTCAGCTAATTCAACTTTAACATCTGGCTCTTTTTTTTTTTTTAATACCATTTTTCCCAGTAGATCTACTTTAACAGCATCTTCTGAAAGACATCAATTAATTGCTGGTAACATCACCAACCACTCAACATTTTTTATATCTCATATAGAAATATCAGAAGGAATCTCTGCTGGTAAAATCACTCTCCGCAGAGAGTTTCAGCCAAAGTCAGCCACAGCTGTGGGGGCTGTCCAGGAGAAGCCATCTGTTCCATGGGAGGAGGTGAGGGAGAAATAAAAAACTACACCTTGTGTTGACAAGGCATTTTATCTGTCCAAAATTACAAGAGTGACAAAAAAACAACAGACTTTTTTGATTACCAGTTTTCTTCACTACAGTCAAAAGTGTTGTTTTCACAACTTGCAGAGGGAGAGAAAGAATCTATCTCAACAGATCACCATCTTGCCAGGATTCCTGACAATTTAGATACCTAACTGGCTTGAAAAGTATATTCAAAGAATTCTCAGCAGTGGTTGCTCATCAAAATGAAGAGAGACATCAAATAGGGTACCAGAAGGATTAATCCTGGATTCTTTACCATTCAGTATTGTCATTAATGTCTTGGATGAAGAGGTTGGAGAGAGGAGTCAAAAATCAAATGCACATATGTGATCATCATTCTTCTGAAGAAATGTAGTTTTAGGCTGCATCAATCAAAGTAATGTTTCCAAAGCACCTGTAGCCCCTCCACTTCATATGGAAACTGGACCTGAATTGAAGAAACTGTTTCCCCATGAGATCTCCCCACAGGATCTCTTTCAGTCCTTTGCAAATCACTGTAAACAAAAGGCTGAGGCCAATATCTTCCACCAGTGGGGGAGGGGGGCTCTAAGGGGTGATTTTCCTGTTTTCTGGGGTTATCCATTGAGCAAAATATAAGGCTTTAGTTATAAACAGACTTGAGCATTGTGTTTGCTAGAAGAACAACAGTCATAGTTAAATGATATCAGACGGTAGTAGCTTTATATAACACTAAGGTAATAAATTCAATGGAATAAATCTCTTATGTCCTGCAAGGAGGCTTGCTCAGAGCTTTCAGGTCATCCTCTCTCTCGCACACATGTAAAAGATTGAACAGTCTCTTTAAAGGTGCAGTTCTTCCCACTGCTTTGGTTAAAAAAAAAAAGCTATATCTGCAAAATAATCTCATGTCTTCCTTCCTTCCTTCCTTCCTTCCTTCCTTCCTTCCTTCCTTCCTTCCTTCCTTCCTTCCAAAAGCAAACTGGTTGGGAATTTTGAGAACTGAAGTCCCCAGAAATCAGGAGGATATCACTTTGGGAAAGTGTTTCTCATCAGTATGGCAATTTTTCTTTGTTTTGATATTTTATTCAGGTTGCCTAATTCAGTGCACATAAATTATCTCTTTCTATTTCTTTAATTAACATCAGTGGAATGATTAACATTTGTTATGCAGTATCAGCACCTCTGTTAATTGCTTTGAAATATATGCTTCTAAGATTATATCTATTACTTAAGGAGAACAAGATGAAGTGGGTGGATTTTATGCTCTATTTTCCTTTTTTTTTTTTTTTTAATTTCTTTAGAAGTCCTTGCGGTCCAAGTTATTGTATTGTATCTAATTTAAAAATGCCTGAAGAAATCAGCTTTGTCCTCAATAGGGAAAAAAATTGTTAGGGAATTAAAAGAAAAATGGGAAAGGAATAAATTATTGAGCTATAGTGTTTCAGTAGGATTTAATGTTTCTTTAATATAGTTTTCCCAAATGGGGTGCTCTCTAGATCTCTGATTGGACTTCTTATGTAAATCTCACCTACCAGATTTAGGAAGTCCATGTTACCATGTTGATTGGGAAAATTTGATTTTTCCTCCTAGAACAATTGTTTTCACTCTGTCTGATACTATGGTGCCGATTTAAAAGCCTTTCCCAGCCTAGGTGCCATTCCAATATATGGACTTTAACTCCTGTCATTCTTCAGCCATCCTCAGCTATTGCTGAGAATTCTGGGAGTTGAAAGTCATACCTCTGATGGGGGCCAGGTTGGGAAGGCTGCTTTAGAGAAATTAAGCCCACAGCTAATTGATCCCTCCCAGGAAACCTCCATCTTTGCTTGCCCTATCAAGGTGTTCTGTGTATCTTTCTGTGAAATCGACATGCTGTGTATTTCTTCACACACACACCATTCTCCTCCATTGCTGGATCTCTGTGGTTAATGGAAGGAAAGCACTTTTCAAGTATGAATTATAATTAAACTATGGAAACTAAAATACAGCCTATTTCCAAAGCATATTTGCTTAAAAATTAATTCCAACAGAAAGAAAAGGATATCCTTCTGAGAAAATGATGGTGAGAAATGTTCATATGAATTGTTCATTCCAGGTTCTGGAGTATAGCTCAGTAATGCCTCCTTTCTGTGCCATCTTGTTTTCTTTTCTTGTGGTACCATGGTCTCTTGCAAATAGGCTGGCATTACCATCATAATTGCCTGATTCTAATTTATGCTATCTCTCTCTGCATCTTGGTCATGGGGGCACACTGGCATGACTAAATGCTATACTTTCTTGCCTTTAAAATAGAACTAGAAACAGAAAACCTCCTATAATTCTTTTGGAATCATAAACCTCCCCACTTTCTATGAGCTGGAGGGAAGACAGGCTCTTGGCTGGTAACAAAGCTTCCCACACCCACTATAATTAATAAGATGAAAGCACACAAAGCAGCTGTCTTCAATAGATTTCAGTGACTGCCCTGTCTGGTTTCAGAACCTGAGAAATCTACAGATACCAAAAATACTACTCTGTAACACAACACATCTGCCTCCAGATGTGTTGGGAATATAGCTCCCAGAATTCTCAGCCAGCATGGCCAGAGATGGTCACAACATATCTGGATGATGCCAAGGTGGAAATGGCTGATCTTCAAGAACATGAACTGCCTGATTTAAGGTTTCTAATCTCACAGCAGTTGTTTTACAATACAATTGGTCATGCTGTTAGGGACTGATCTATTGTAGTTCCAGTTGCCTAGGAAATACAGGTTAATGTATTTAATACAGTTAATACAGGAAAGTTGGGTCAGAGCATTGGATCATGATCATAGAAACCCAGTTCAGGAAAAGTGCCTCTTGGCTTTGCCCAGCAAGAGCATCTTGTGTTCAGCTACTTTTTTTGAGGTAGACTGATTGATGCTGATGAGTCCTACCACGGGACCTCTTCACTGGGGGAGAGTAGAGAGATGGACCAGTGCTTTGCAGTGTCAAGGTGGTGTGCCAACCTCTGTGAGGCAAGGCATCTCATTGAGGCAGATCCCTGTGATCCCCACACCCCTGTTTTGTGCAATCTGTGAGCTTAATCCTATCCCTGAGTGTTTTGTTGCTGTAGCTTCTCAGGCTAGGAAGCATGAAGAAGCTGATCTTGTAAATGTTTAAGAGTCCTTTGAGATATAACTTTAGAAACAGAATTTACTGCTACACTTGCATGTTCCTCTCTAAATTTTTCATGATCGTAGATGTACCATGAGGTAAAAGGGGGCTCTTAGTATGCCCCCACCATTCAAGAGGAAGTAAATATTCTGGGGTTAAAAATATTTTATTGCTGTAATTGTCAGGGTGATTAAAATTTTGTGACAAAATAATAATCTTGGGATACTGTGTTTGGCTGAATCATTTGCATTAAATGAAAGGATTTTTGTGAACATTTTTTAAAAAATTTGGATTTGACCCTCCCTAAGGAGTATGTTTTTCTATTTTATCTAACCTCTAGTCTGTCTCATTTCAGTTTCTGCCCAAGCCACCAAGTACCCGTGAGTCACCATGGCAACCAAGCAGCCTCCCCCTCTGATGAAGAAGCACAGCCAGACAGACCTTGTGAGCCGTCTGAAGACAAGGAAGATCTTAGGTGTTGGTGGGGAGGATGACGATGGTGAGGTTCATAGATCAAAGGTAATGGGCTGCTCTGGATATCTATAGTTTCAAGCACTTAGAATGAAAAAAAAAACATTCTTGTTGCTGAAAAGTTTTGTATTTTATTTATTTATTTATGCAATTTCTATAGCCACCCATCTCAATCCAAGTGACTCTGGGCAGCGCCAAGGGACTCTTATATACTTACATACTTTGAACACATACTTCAAGAACTGCAGGAAATGCAATTAGACAGGGATGAGGAATGTGCTATCATCCAGAAATTGTTAAAATTCCAGATCCCATGAATCCTAGATGCATAGTCAGTTGTGAAAGTTGATGAGAGTTGCAGTTCAGCAACTTCTGGAGGATTGCAGGTTGACCATTTCTTGGCTAAAAGTTTTTAAAAATTAAAGTTAAAAATTAAAATAACTTCCACTTATAAAGTGATATTTTTACTAGAGCAAGTGGCATGCAGTTGGACAGAAGAAAGTAGATGGATTCTATAAAGTTATCTACTTACTATGAATATGCTGTGTTCATAAAAACATCCAAAATCTGAACTGTCATTCTATGGAAGAAGGTAAATCTGCTTGAAACACACCATTAATGTTAATCAGGTAGAATGAGTGTGTCTGAGAGAGAGGGGGTAAGTGTGTTTGGGGACTAATTACGTTATTTTAAAGTTCTTATTTCCTTCAAGATTCTAAAAAAAAAAAGAGAGAGTTGATGAAATTTAAGCCAATGGCCCCTGGATGTTGTTAGACTCGAATTTCTGTCAGTTTCAGCCAACATAAAGGGTGATGTGATCTGTATTCAAGCAGTACAGATGTTTTCCAACCCTGATATCAAAGGGTGTGTGTATGTAGGATGATTCAAACTTAATAAGAGTCAGCTCTGTCCCCTGACATGTTACTTCTGAAAGATTGTGTCCCTTGGTGAGGGAAAGAAAGTTTCTCTATCTTCATTAATCGTTGTTTCTTGAGGCTTTATGCTGATCTTGTTTGGTCATCACCTACAAGCAAAAATGTCCCTTCTTGAATCCATCATTGGGGATTGTTAACCTGATTAATCAAGCAAGGATTGTATTTGATCAGAAAGGAAGGGTGATTGCAGAGTACATATGTGAAGAAGGAAGGTGGTTATGAACAATCTCTGCAGGCTGTGTTGCAGAAAGTTACTTGGAATAGGACCAATCTGCTGATAGTGCTGATAGACTTGCAGGGCAAACTTTTCAGAATTGTTAGCAGAAGTTAGTATTGACAGGTTGCATACATGAGTTTTTGGAAACCATGATTTCAGCTATGTTTAAAGCAGCATTTCAACAAACCTTAGGATTCGAAAATCAGCCCTCTTTATGTTGATATTTAGAAAGAAGGGGGTTGAATGATGGGGATGGAAACAGAGAACCAGTTAATGGCAGAGAGGAAATGCTAGATTTAAGCCTGGGTGGAAGGAATGAAACTGCACATGAGAGGTGAGGCAGATGAGACAGGAGAAAATGGAAATTCATAGTCTGTATTTATTGCTTTGGGTCCCCCTAATTTTATAACATATTGAATTCAATGTGTTTCTCATCAATTGCATAACCCTCCCCTTTCTATTGACACATACAGAACTGTTGTGTATGTGAACTAATTGCAAAAGCTTGAGGATAGATCACAGCAGTGGGTGGGAATTGTGAGGGGGTGGATGGTTGAAGCTGCTGTTCTCACCTCATTAGAGACATGTCTTTGTAGGTGTAGGAAAACCTATGGTTCTCTAAACTCAAAGAAGAGAGAGCTTTGATTTCTGGGTAACTCACAAAAGTTCCTCTTTTTTTTAGTATAGCTATCATATCTCTCCTCTTCCCCTTTTACATCTTTTTCTCACAATGTTTCCATATTATCTGTTTTTGTCTTTGATCGATGATGTGCTACAAATCATCAGATCCCTTAAAGGGAATTGACCAAGAAGTGTGCAGCTAATTTATTGCTGCCTTCCAAAATGTTTTAGCAACTTTCAGACTAGCCTACAGTCCTAGTATTGCCTGATGATTTCCCACCCAAGTATTAACCACATCAAACCTTGTATAGTCTTGATCTTCTGAAATTAACCAAGGCTGCCTTGGTTGCAACCCAGCTGGCATGAACAGTTAACACATGGTAAAATGTGAATATGTGTGTACTACGTATCAGCTAAATGCAAATTTTGATGAGGATTTAAAAAAAAATTATTTACCTTAAATTGGGAAAAGATGACTTTTGAAGTCAGCTACAGAGCTTAACCCGTGTGGTATAAACATGCCTGGTCAGCTCTCTTTTCTGCCATGTCTTCATGATATTCCTTCATCTCATCCACAACTCATATCTGAGGCAGCTTAACATCATCCTTAGTTATTCCACAGTTAAAGTAGTTTTTCCTCTTAAACCAGGCATCAGCCAAGGCAGCTTCAATGACCGTTTTGTCAGGTAACTCTGTGGAATCAGCGTCACGCCTGTTGGCTGCTTTAAGTTGATGTACTGGTTTGTGGGCATTGCCTTCTGGTCCAAATGTTTCAAACTGGGCTCTCACACACAGTCACCAGTGAGCTTGGAATCAGAAGTAGCAGCTGACCATGGGTTGTAGAAGTGGTGAAAGGGCTGCAAAGTGCACCACCATTTATTGACACCCTTCTTGTGGCAGGATAGAAACTGCAGTAGCATCAGCACATTTTATGCTGGTAAATTTTCTGCCAGCATTAAGATTGGTGGATAGCACTTTAACTGAGCTGTGCGGGAGATTCCTCTGAGTGTCTCCTCTTTGAATGGGTAAAATAGCAGAAAGGAAGAGCTTATACAGTTCTCTGTCTGCCCTCCCCCCCCCCCCCCCCCCGGCCTTCCCCTTATTGCAGCGCCCGCTTCTAACTGTAATCCTTGGTGTCTGCTCCTTATTTAAAAACAAAAATGAAATGTTTTGTCCTGACTGAAAGGACCTTGGGCAAAAGCTGCAAAGGAAAAGGAAGAAAAATAAAAGGAAACATTAGTGGCTGAGAGCTTGCTGATGCTGATTCATTGCTGAATGAATGCATTTTAATAGGACCCAAGAGGGAGAATTCTACAGCCAACATTGCAAGTTGTTGTTTTTTTTTACTCCGTCTGTTTACAAAAAGATGCAGGGTGTGGCTTTTATGGCAAAATTCAAAATCCCAGTTGTCCGAGGAAAGGGTAATGTTTTGCTCCTTTATTTTGGCAAGTAAGCCTAGAATGTCCCAGGCAAGTTGGACGCTTTCTGTTTGGGCCAATGCTGTGTGATGGATTTAGGCATATATACTGCCTTTGGGCCTGGGATTTTCCAGGGCTATTTTAATCCAGCTTCCTTTGCCACTGTGTGCCATTCCCTTTTTTTCCTCTAGATTTTCATCACCCTTTCCAGAAGAGCAGCTTATTCTCCTTGTGATTTTATTAAAGCAAGGAGAAGCTTCTTGGGTCCATGTGATTGCAATGTCCATTGCTCTGTGTGAACTCTGCTTCTTACAACCAGTTGTGTTTTTAATTAATGGATTGACCTTTTGTCATTGAACCCCAGCAGTTGCTTAGCAACTTACTTGGAATGATGCTTGTTGGATGACTTTCTGAACAGGTGCCTTTCATGTATGTAGCCTTTTCTGTTCTGAGAGTGGAACGGCAGCAATCTTTTTTGAAAAATGGAACTACCTTAAAATGCTGATAATTTTAAAAGGTCATTGGAAAGAATCCATAATACAGTGTTATAGAAGGGAAAACCGTTTCTGTAAAGAAATCATTTAGTGCTCAATTTTATTTCATGGAGAATTTTTTCTTTGCCGATTCTGCCCTAACGTAGATATTTTCAAATCTCTATCTCTCTAAAACTATGAGAAACTTTCAGACAAAAACTAGACTTCTGGCTAAGAGTTCTCAGAACTTTGAACAGTAAGAGGACCTGTGAGCAAGAGTAACTCATTTGATATGTCCTGAACGTGTCCATGGTTAGACAAAGCTCTTATTGGCATGTGAGGCTTAAACTTCACATAAGGAAAACAATCTTAGTTTCTACATAGTAATGCACTGGCTTCAGAGTGTAGAATCCCAAAGCTTGGGAGCTCTATCTCTAGGGCTTGGTGGTTTTCTGTGCATTTCCACTCCACCCCCAAAGAATATTATTTTCTTGAAGAGGAAATTGATCTCCCTGTCTAAGATAAGGGGTGTTGTTTTATTCTGTTGGAGAAACCAATCTACCTGTAATTATTCTTTCGAAGGTGACTCCTTCTCTAAAGCTACCCCATTACCCAGTAAAGTAGTGGAGCTTTGGCCTATCCAGCAGGTCCTCTAAGATGAGCTTGGAGGAAGCTACCCTATTTTTTTCTCTTGCCAACTTTTCAGTTTCTTTTGTATTACTTGCTAAATGCAGGAAATAATGATGCATTGCATATGCAAACTGTGCTTCCCCAGCTGATAGTGCTAAGCTGGAGACGGCAGGAAGCAACTTAAGGCTGTTTAAATTGCCTTTGTTCTTGCGTCCTTGGGCCTCTCTCTTTCCTGTGATTTGTAGTTGCTTGGCTGATCTATCTAGAGACGCTTTGCTGGGGTAATCATTGTTCAGCCATTAGGATACTTCCATCTGTGCAACAGGGCACAAAATTTTGCCTTTAAACTCACTGTGTTTTGTCTTAAAACTAAAATCCATTGTTTTGCCTGTAGTGAATATTGAGCACAACCCATTGGGAAAGTACTAAATGTTTGCTGGTTCTCTCCCCTGGGGTGAGAACAATCATCCTAGTAAGTACTGAATTATGTTGGGAATGCTGCATTATATGTAACCTATAAGGAGCATTGGTAAATTGCCATCTCATTCAAATGACTTTCTACTGATTTCACAATTTTTGGCACTGGTATTTCTTTGCCTTTTGTATTTAAATCAAAGTCTGTGTAATATGTTTTTAACCAGTTGGAAAAAGGATGTTCTGAAAGTTTTTGTGGCTTCCTCAACTTTCTTGAGTCACCTGGGACTGTTTGTTTTTCAGGCAGTTAAGGGTAGAACATTGAATTTCTTTGCTCTCATTTCCCCTCCTCCCACTTTCTTGTTCAAATTTGCACAACCCAGACCATGCTATTTCCCCAAGATGCTTGCAGAAGGACCATAAGCAAGTGATAAATCACATTTTCTTTGTGCAAAAACAAAAAAACAGAAACAAAAACCAGAGTCAATTTCAGACATCTTTAGCGGGACCACACAAGACATTTGAATCCCTGGAGAATTGCTATCACAGACACAGCAGAGGGGATAATGAGTTAGAGCTTCTCTGAATCTGCATATAGCAACTTCTTATATTTCAGATGTCCAAACTTTTCTACAGTAAGAATTAGGTGTCCACTTCCCATAGACAGGCAGCTTGAAGTTGTTGATCCAGTCCTCAGCCATACCATCAGTTCAACATCCTGCCTTTCCTGGCATCTGAAGGCTGATGCTGGTCATTCTATACAAAGGGTGACTATTGACTTGGGCGTAGACAACCTATTTGCCATTTGTTTACACCAATCCTTCTCCAAACTTGCACTCTCTAGATGTGTTAGGTCTGTAATTAGTTGACAATGTGAATAATGTTGAGTGTTGTAGACAACACATTAAAAGAGTAAAAACTGGTATAAGGTGGTTTAGAGCATCAGTGAGCTATTTTAGTAGTCACAGTTTCACCTCAGCAAATATCGTTTATTGTTCCTTTTTCGTGTACCAGAAATATAATTTGTATGCTTTTTTTTCCCCTCAGTGTTTTTGCAGAGTGGCTTTGAGTCAGTTTCTTCATTTTGTTCATTTGAATTTCAGATCAGTCAAGTCTTGGGCAATGAAATAAAGTTTGCAGTGAGGGAACCTTTGGGGCTCAGGTAAGTTCCATGCAGAACCTATGAGCCAGGACAGAGACTGGGGGGAGTGTTGTAACAGGGATGCTAAGTACCCTACTCATTTTGGCTCCAGGCATGCCTGCTTTTCCTGCAAATGTGTACATGCTCACCCTGCAGCTGGGAAAGACCTGCATGGTGAAACTGGTGGCATGTACAACTCTGCCTCTAGAGGCATCTCCTGGTTCCATAGCTTTTCAATATAAAGGGGCCGATCTGGGCATCTATATGCAAAAACAGGGTAAGAGAGCAGGCCCTTAAGTTTAGGGGTCTTAATTACAGTTGGCCAATGTGGCTGTGAGATATCATTATGATTAGCTACTATATGTTAATCAGAGTTCTCCCTTCAGTTTACTCTCAAGGATGAGATGCTATATCACTCTAAGCATCTCTTGAGATTGGATCTTAAGTGCTGCTAGGGTATACTTTAAAGCTAGAAATTAACCTTGAGTTTGAATGGCTCTAATAGAGAACGGAATTCGAGAGTATGGTGCTTAAGACATTGGACTTGGACCAGGGTGATGCAGGTTTAAATCTCTACCAACCTGGTGACTTGGGGGTCAGTCATTTTCTCTCAGCCCAACCTTCCTCACAGGATTCATGTAGGGATAAAATTAGGGGAGCCCAATTTTCCTGCCTTCAACTCTCAGGAAAAAAAAAAGGGGGGGGGGAATATAAATGTAGTAATTAAATAAACAAACGAAACATTTTGCTCAGCTTGTGAATGTTGGAATAGAAAAAGCTCCCGTGTTGTTTCTGGATAAACACGTTTCTTCAAGCGAAGATACCCTACTTCAGAACATAAGAAGAGGATGGTTGGTCTGTACCTAATTGTCCTCCAAATGCGATAGGGTAGTAACTCCCTGAATTCAAATAGTTGCTATTTCGAGATAGCTGAGAGTACCAGGTTGGTGAAAGCTACTGATGCCAATAGCCAAGTATCAGCATTATCAAAGAAGACGACACTGGAAACAGGAAAAAACAAACCCAAACAGTTTGTTCCCCATAAACAGGGGGCATTTTCAACAAGTCTTCAGAACATGTCTCTCAGATATATTCGTGTCACCAAGTTACATTACTGTTTCTTGTCCTTTCCTTCATGGCTTCTTGAAAGGAGAGAGGAATTTAATGTATAGGACAATCAGCTCTCAAAGCATATCAGTCGCTTGACAATCTTCTTGTACTTCATGTTTTACTTTTTATAGAACTGGGTAATCAGCAGTGGCCAGATGGTTCTTTAATAATATAGGGAAAACATGCAGAGCAAGGCTTCTGGAATTCTTTTCAACCCCTTTACGAGCAGTAGCCAGAGGAGGTATCTATGTTACATCTGTGTGTCTGTGTGTGTGTTTCTGTCCCCTTGTGTTGTGCTTACTTGCATGTATGCACTAAGAAGCACAGGGCAGGCTGAATTCGCTCCTCCCTGTGTCACATGACCAAGAGAGAAGAGGGCTTAGAATGGAGCAGTTGGCAGCAACTGCCCAATTGCCTTTCCCATAAGGATACCTTGGGGATCTTTTTTCTGGATTTTTTCCCCCCTTCACAGCCATTGATTAGATCTAGCCTTTTTTCAGACTCTTTTTCTTTCCTACCACCCTACTAGAAGTGGTCCTCTCCTGTTCAGTGTTTATTCAGCTAGCCTGCTGACAGATCAGCAATGTCCAAAATCCCTTTATATAGCTTATTTTCAACATTAGACAGGGAAGATAGTTTGATAACTTAATAATTCTAACATGTATCTGCAGAAACTTTGTATCAGCCACCAGTTTGGAAGATTTTGTGTATATGTGCGCATGTATGTGTGTGTGTGTGTGTGCCTTTTTTGTGCCTCAGTCTTGATTCCTGACAACCAAATGGACAAGTTCCAGCAGTTTTTCTGGCAACATTTCAGAAGTGGGTTGCCATTGCCTTTTTCCTGGGGCTGAGAGGGAGTGACTGGCCCAAAGTCACCCACTTGGCTTTATGCCAAAGGCAGGACTAGAATTTATGGTCTCCTGACTTCTAATCCAGTGTCTTTAACCACTACACCAATTGAAAAGGCTGGGGGTGTAAATATGCTGATAATAATAAGATTGTGTCTTATCAGGATAAAAATATCCTATAGTTTTTCTAACACTGATATTCACCACAGTTTTGTTGATGAGAAGCAACTCATTAAAGCCTTCCAAAGTAAGGCAAAATGTGACTAATTCCACAATATAAGGACCAATCATACCTGCAACCACCATACTACTTAGACGATTAGGTTGATGCACTAGACAGAGAACAAGGTCTATTCCTCTCTCCTAAGTTCATCCAGAACAACTTTCAGCTAAGAAACTTGAGAATCTTTTGGAATGTTTTCAACTGAGTGTTACAGTGGCATGCAAGAATGTAAGCACCCCTGGTTGTACGTTTCAGTGAACCCCTAAGTGAAGAGAAATTGACATGACCTCTTCATGGTACAGCGTTAAACTCAGCATCTTTCTGCAGATTCAAGAGCCTTTATGTGCTGCCATGTACAGATTCAAAATAAGAAAACATTGAATATGGCAGGGGCAGGAGTTTGGACACACAAACACACACGTACACATGTACATGATACTTCTTTATTGTTGTGTAGTTTTGAATAGGCTTCAAAAGATGATAGCCAAGTGAAGACAATTCAACAACATTCTGACCCATCTAACCTCTTAGGTTGTGATTGTGGTCTTTGTCTACTTTCAACAACCATGGGCTCCTCTGAGCATTTGAAAAATGAAGAGTGAAAAGATAATTCACTCTTAAAAAGCAGGAAAGGCTGTAGAAAAAATCTCTAAATGCTTCCAGCTGGCAATTTCAACGGTGAGATACATTGTTAAGAAATGGAAGTTACATAGAATTTTGAAGTCAAGGGAAAATCTGGAAAACCAAGAAAAATATCTGCAAGAACAGTGTGAAAACTGATCAGAACTGCAAAACAGAAGCCGCAGATTGCTGTAAACAATTTGTTGAAAAGCTTAACTGATTCTTGTGTAGTTGGCCACTGGTTCACAGTACAGCATTGCTATTATTTTCATGGAAAAGTTATCAGAAGGAAATGAAAGTCATTGTCTAAAGTGTGGAAAAGAATATGTTGATCAGCCTGAAATGTTTCTGAACAAAATGTTTTGCCCTTTGAACTGTTTGGCCACAACACACATGATACATTTGAAGGACAAGGCTGAAATATTTGAAGAAAAAAACTCCTTGCCAACCGTTAAGCACTGTTCTGGATCTATTTATGCTTTGGGAGTGTGGGACGACCAGTGTTACAGGATTTATTACATCGGTGGAAAAAAGAAGGATGGATTCAACTAACTATATATCCTAGAAACTTATGTCCTACTCTCAGTGAAGAAACTGAAGCTGATACTTCGGCAAGACAATGAACCCAAACATATTTCTGTGAGGAAGTGAAGCTGTGATTGCTGTCTGTGCTTGGGAAAAACAGCTGCAGCCAGGCGGAAATGCTTCCCACCTCCCATTTCCCCAGGCTCAGCACAGCTCATGCTTTTCCCCAAAAGTCAACTGCCAGGACCACAAGCTATGGTAAGCAGCATATCCTGGTGGGATTCCTGCCTGGAGCTTGGCTTGGGAGCTCAGCTGAAGTGCTCCAAAGCAACACTGCTTAAGAGCAGGGCTTAAAGCTGGCGTGGAGCTTGGGAGCAACCAGAAAAGTAGCAACCACACTGAGGCATCATCTCATCCTAACCAGTGCAAGAACGTTTGGAGGGAGGCAAAGGTTGTATGCGGCTTTACAGACTTTTGTTTAAGGACTGCGTATTAAAGATTATTTATGTGGCTACATCAACTTGCAAGGCTTAGGAAGGTGGAGTTAACCTAGAGAAACACCTTATTGTTGGGGAAGGTGTGTGCCACAATAAAGCATTGTGTACTGTTATCTGCTATGCTGTGGTACGTCCAGTCCGTGGAAAACAACTCTCACAAGTTCTGCAAGACAGAAGGATTAAAATGTTTGGAATTAATACATTCTGAATGGCCTTCAGAGTCCCCAGACTTGAATATTATTGAACATCTGTGGGGAGATCTCAAACATGCAGTGCATGCAAAGAGACCTAAGGATTGAGCTAGACAAGTTCTACAAGGAAAAGTGGAAAAATATCCAAAAGTAAGGATAGTAAGACTTGTAACTGGCTACGGGAAACATTTGGAAACTCTTATTTCTGCCAAAGGTGTTATTAAGTACTAGCTGAAAGGGTGTTCAAACTCTGAGCCTGCCATAGTCACAGTTTCCTTATTCTAAATCTAAAAACAGCTGCACATAAATAGTAAGTATGCATTCAAATAACCAAAAGATGTCAAATTTAACTTTGTACCTGTAGAGGCTGTGTCAGCTTCTCTTCACTTGAAGTGTACAATTTAAGCAAGAGTGCCTAAACTTTTGCATGTAACTTCCTTATTCTCTACATAACCAAGGATACTCTGCATCACAAACTAAAGGAAATTCATAGAAATTAAAAGGCTGCAAGCTGTAATGCAGGTGTTGACAACGTATCATTCTGCAAAAGTTCATATGAGCTTCAACCAGCATGGTGAGTGGCAAGATATTGTGGGTGTTTAGTTTAGTTTAGTTCAATCTGACAGGCACCAGATTGCCCAGCCCTGCTGTAGAAGAAAGATACATGTGCTCATAGCACCATCTGATCTGATCCCCAATGTCCTATGAAGTGCAATGTCGACTACAGTTGAGACCAGCAACTCTGTCACTAAGTGATATGGTCATTGAGCGAAACGTGACTGTAGAATGCAGGACACAAATGCAAAATAATCAAGGCTTCACTGCAGTGTTTATTAGACAGTACACACTGGAGGGGACCCCACCAAAGGTTAGTGGGAGACACTCCCCCTGTAGGCAAAATGGATGCCGTGATATTTATACAGTTCTACAAGAAGGGGAAGGGAAAAAGAACGCATACATATTCATATGATGATGCAGGCGTACCACCTAAATGAGCAATACTTCTCAAGTTACTTTCTGTTATCTGCTATCTACAAGGACAACTGCTATCTACTAGGAAGAAGAAAAGAAGAAACTAATTAGTTCAAGGTGCCAAATGCCAGGAAGAAGGCATCCTCCCTTAAGTTGCTGTGAGGATGTTTGTGATAAGGAGTTTACAATCAGCTTAGTTCACACCAGCTTCAAAGGTACCAGCTTCAAAGGTGCTGCACATTCCTTTATCTTTCAATTTTATTAAGGTGATCCCATTCATCTGGGATCTAAAAACTTGCTTCTTTCACCCAAAGGTACATTTTCTATCATGTGACCACACCAGACTTATGACATAAGTTCCACTGTGATTGTTAAGCAAGTCACCCACAGTCATTAGCGAGACATCATGTGATGGCGACTTGCAATTTTACTCCTGGCTTCTCCATTGACTTTGCTTGTCAGAAGCCAGCTGTGAAGTACGCATATGGCAATCATATGACCATGGGATGCTACAACCGTCATAAATGCCCACCAATTGCAAAGTGCCCAACTTCAGATCACGTGACCGTGAGGACACTATGATGGCTGTAAGAGCAAGGATTGGTCATAAAGTTACTTTTTCAGCACCATCTCAACTTCAAACGGTCGCTAAACAGGGCAGTTGTTAAGCAAGGACTACCTGTATTATTAAAATCTCTACCACATTGCTTACTGTTGATTGTAGAATGATAGAACTTACAGTCCAACACATCTGGAAGGTTGCTGTGATGTGTATAAATATAGCAGTGTTGTGCTTGTGAATTGACAGATCCTTTAAGGTGGCATTAATTTTTATGATAGCATTCTTATAATCATCTCTTCTTAAAATAGTTTAACCAGATGAAGAAAGTTTGTTAACTAACTTTAAACATGACATTGTAAATATTTTTTAAAACTTCCCTTATTAGCTGATACATGCTACTTTCCAAAGAAAATCTAATTATCAATGATTGGGTCATAATTTTCAGTGATAATCAATTAGTATTTGTATACCCTTTCTGAACTGACTGGCAATTTTTTTCCCCCAAGTGTTGTGAAATTGCTTTTTAAAAGCCAGCTCTTGTCTTCTTATATGCTCTGTTTTATTTTGCATTCTCTTGGTCAACAGGAAT
This sequence comes from Liasis olivaceus, assembly GCA_030867105.1. Classification (NCBI taxonomy): domain Eukaryota; kingdom Metazoa; phylum Chordata; class Lepidosauria; order Squamata; family Pythonidae; genus Liasis; species Liasis olivaceus. Next base: position 72,311,794 of record CM061349.1, read on the forward strand.
TGCCCTGATGACCCTTTTTGCAGAAGTATAAGCAACTATCTTTTCTATGTTACTGACTGAAGGAGATGCCTTATTTAAAGGATGAGATACTTAACTGTTTTTTTCCATTTGAACTTGCAGGGTTTGGCAGTTTGTCTCAGCCATCATATTCTCTGGGGTTGCCATCATGGTAAGTGTGGAAAACATTTTCATATGGAGGCTAAGGGACCAAATTACTGAAATGTCCCATAGGCATGTTTAGTATTCTGTTCTCATATTCAGTTCTCAACCATTGCTCATCAAAGTTGCCTCGTGGGGTTGGAGAGAGATACCAAGTGAGTTGCCAAAAGACTCAGTCTTGGGACCTTGACTCCTTAATTTTTATTAATGATTTGAATTAATCAAAATATTAATTTCAAGTTGTATCAGATTTGCAGGTGACACAAACTTGAGTAGGATAGCTAATACTCTAGAAAAAAAAAGCAAAAAGAAATTCAAAACAATATTAATATGATAGAAAAGTGGACTGCTAGTAACAGAATGAAACTTAGCAGAGGTAAGTGCAAAATTCTTCAGTCAGGAATCAAACATCAAATGCATAGGTAGAGAATGTGGGATACCAAACTTGGTAATAAGATTTTGTGAAAACAATCTTTTAATAGCAGTTGATCCCAAATTGAATATGATCCAATGGTGAGGTGCGATTGCAAAGAAGGCAAATTTATTTATTTATTTGTTCGTTTGTTTGTTTTATTTATTTATTTATATTTCAAATTTAGATACTGCCCATCTCACAAAAAAGTGACTCTGGGCAGTTCACAATAAAACAGCAATAAAACAATATAAAATACAGTAAAAATAGAATAAAACCAAACACATACCCAAGTAATATCTTTCAAGATGTTGATGGTCAGTAAGGTGTTAACATATGGGAGCATCTTCAAGGTCCTAGCCACCCCCAGGGTTGGTTGCCCTTTTTTGTGCCCCATGCCAGTTGGCAGAGCCAGGTCTTGACTGCTTTCCGGAAGGACAAGATTGTTGGGGCCTGCCTCACCTCTGGGGGGAGAGTATTCCATAGGGCACATGCAATTTAAGGCTGCATCAACAAAAGAATAACTTCCAAATCAGAGGAAGTAATCATTCCACTCTATTCTGCTTTAGTCAGACCATACCTTGAGCATTGTTTCCAGTTCTGGGCATCACTTTTAAGAGGATACAGAGAATTGGAACACATTCATAGAATGGCAGTGGAAATGATAAAGGAATTAGAGATTAGTTCTATAAAGAGAGAGGGCTGGTATGTTTAGTCTTGATAAAAGAAGACTTATGGGGAAGCAGTAGTCCAAGAGCACTTATCAAATACATGAAAGGATGTCACATGCTATAGAAGAAAGTCAAGACCTGGTTTCTCTTGTTCCAGAAAGCAGGCTATGGAATAAATAATTTAGCTTACAAGAAAACAGGTTCTGATAGTATGTACAGCAGTTTGACTGTAGAACCAATAAAACTTTCTGTCACTGGAGTTGTTCAAGTGGAAGCAAGAAAGTTATCTGTCTGGGGTGTTTTAATTGACATTTCTACACTGAGCTGGTATTTGTCACTGGAAAGATTATCAAAAATGTATAAAGGGGTTTCAAATATATGTTGGAAATATGAACAAGAAGGGACTTTTTACCATCTTTGATGGACATGTAATAAAGCTAAAAAAGTTTGGACTCAAATTCATGTATTAATCCAGAAGATTTTGAAAGTTAATTTACAGTCAAAACCAGAGACTTTCCTTTTGGGACTGATAGTTAAACAATTGGAGCTCATGGACCTTTTTTTTTTACATATGATAACTGCAGCTAGACTCAAAGGTGGAAAGACTCGACATTATCTACAATGGAAGAATGGATGGTGAAGTTGATGGAGTTAGCCGAGATGGCAAAATTGACAGTTTTGCTTAGAGAAAAAATATTGATTAACTTTAATGCCAATTGGAAGCCCCTTTTGGATGTTTTTCAGGAGACAGAAAAAAATGAAATTGTGATATATGGATTTGATGATTAGTTAAATTAATAGATTATGCAAAATATGTATGTTAAGAAGTAGTTTTAGAGTAAGAGGTTATTATATGATTTATCTGCATCTGCTGTATAAGAAGTCAGAAGTTATTCTTTCTGTATTTTTTTCTCTTCTTTTTCTTTATTTTCCACCACTTTTGTATTCTTTCTCTAACTTTCTTGCTCTCTACTTTTCTCCTCAAATATTAGATCTTGTTTGCTTTTATCTTTATGCTTTTTATAACTTAATAAAGTTCTTATTTAAAAAAAAAGATTTCTATACTGAACAGGGGATTGGATTGCCTAAATGGACTCTTCCGGCTTTATGATTCTCTGAATGAACATTGGCTTTTCTCTCTCTTTTCCCATTGCTATCTGCAACAGCTGTTCACTTGCACGGATGAAACAATAGTCCAAGCCAATTTCTCTTTGTGAGCATTGACATCTGTCTAAAATGGACTTACTTATGTCTGTTTTCAGTTGAAAACCCTTTTCTTTGGATATTAAATAGTGCAGTTACTGGTTTTTTGTTTTTGTTTTCCCTACTAAAGTTTGTTTCCCTCTTCCAGGCTCTCACCTTTCCAGATCAGATTTATGATGCTGTCTTCAAGGAAGAGATAGTCAACAGTAAAATGCCTATCCGTCTCTATGGAGGAGCTTTACTTAGTAAGTAATTCATGAGCATCCAGATGTTGATGTTGTCTAGTCTACTGGGAATAGCTTGGTGAATGCTACAAGAGTGGGATGGAAGGGGAAGGAAGTATGCATGTCTCTGCATAGAAATTGTCTGAATTGGAAGTAGCCCCCAGATGATTTTGGATTATAACTTTTGTAATCCCTTGGACAAGACCTAAATTGATGGAATGCTTGCTGTTGATCTTCATAAAGTTTCTTCCATGGAATATTGCCCAGAGGAAGGAACACATACTGTGCAGTCAAGCTGGTCTCTAAAGTCCTTTAGCAGGCTCAGGAAAGATGGTAGTGGTGAATAGGAATCAGGACCTGTAATGTTGTTAGCTGTCTTGAGTCCCTAGGAGCAGAATAAATCATCATCACCATCATTTGAAGTAATGATATTGAAATTGCATTGTTATAATTTGCTCACCAAGTTACAAAATGTGTTAGTTCAGATGGAAATGTTCTGTTCTGAGATTCTAAGATATCAAATGAACTTCATTATTCAAGATGCTCCAAGAGCTTTTAAATTATTTTATTTTAATTTACTTTTAAAGTCAAGGCACAGATATATCTGGGAGGCTAGGAATGATAGACCTTACTTGCCAGGTGAAGTCAGCCATATTTTTTTCTTCCCACACCAACCTTGGAAACAATATTACTTGATCCTGTAATGCATTTCTCAGATACACAGAAAAGAATTCTGTTTGAATTATGAAAAAACACTTTTGTTTCCAAGGCAGGATTTATTATATACTTAAGAATTACTAGCATGCCACATTCGATATATGAATCAATTAATCTCAGATTTTAGTGGCATTGCTTCTCTGTTGATGGATTCAGGTTGCTAGCTGTGGTGGTCATTGATGTTGGAGATGACTCCAGCATTACAATTTTGTGTGTGTGTGTACGTGCACACCGTGACAAAGCCATGGAACAAGACTTTATTCACTAGAAATGTCATAAGCTTGAGCTGTTAAAATGCAAAATTGGGATTTGCTAGGCATATTTGATGTTAGAATAATTAAATGTCAGGTTACAGTAGCACAGAGATTAGTCATTATGATTTTACCACCTCATAATCAGTTCCAAAGTTATTCTGATGCTTTATTTACACCAGAGCTATGAGTGATGGTGAAACTGTTCCTGGACTGTATAATTTTGGAATGTAGGCGTGCATTTGTGGTAACGTTAAATGGTCATTTCAGAACCATAACTTTATATCTATAATAAGGTGTAAAAGAGATTCATTTCAAAATTTTGTGGGACAAGACTCCATTCTTGGCATGGTTGGCAGCACTGATTAAAGTCCAGTCATTTCCTTCCTTCTCTGTTAAAAAAATCCATTGAGGCATGCACATACAGGCCTGTGCGTGTATGCATGCACACACAAACACAGACACACTTTTAATATGCTTCTTTAAAAGATATCCTTTCCACTCACCTAGGCATCACTCACATGCTTGACTTCTCCCACTCTGCTCAAAACTGTGCCATCAGTTAGTATTAAAACTATATGTGAATTAAAACAGATTATTTAAATTGAATTTAAAACTTGTGGGGGACCCCTCCCCCCTATTATCAACGTAATTAATCTCTGCATAGAGATTTAAAAGACCCAGTTTAGGAAGTCTCAAGTCGGGGTCCAGCCAATGATGTCTTTGGGACAGGCCCTATATCTCAGCGCAACCTTTCTTACAGGCTTGTCATTCTGGCAATATAATTAGAGGAGGTCTACTGTGTGCAGAACTGTGAGCTCCTCCAGGGAAAATGGAACATAAATTAAACAAGTAAAGAGACCCAAACTCTACCCTACAGACGTGCAATAAAGTAAAATAAAATTAAACTGGTCTTGTTAGGGAGAAGGATAAGCTATAAATTGTATGGCCTCTTTTTTCATGCGAAAGCATTTGACCAAGCAAAACCACCACTTGATGTTGTTCTGCTTTAGGGCTAAGAGTAATCTTTAGCATTCACAATCCAGTGCTATTTATTAGTTTCAAACTATGTTCTGAGCACCACATTCTCATTGCCCTTCTGGGAGAAATTGTAGATAATGCTGGCACAGCTATCAGAAGTCATACTGTATGTTTGCATGGTTGCAGGAACTCAAAACAGGGTTGAGTCTGGTTGTCACAGACAAGACTTGGTGCCCAGGGAGAACTTTTATTGCCTTATTCGTTTTCTGAGTCTGCAGCAGCATCTGGTGGCAGCAAATAAAAATACAGAGAAATGGGCCTGAAGTTTGAATTTGGCTGCGCGGGCACGCTCATTTGTAGCAAACTTTGTGCATTCTCTTTCAAAAGGGACAGGGTTACATTATGGAACAATATGCCACATTGCTCCCAAATAGTTTAGTAGAAAACATTTGTTTTGTTTTAGCCTTTTATTCTTGAAATATGTGAACAAGCTATAGTTGCTGGAAGTAAATTAGTAATATATGAACTGTCAGCTCTACAGCTCCTGCAGGGATTTTCTTGCTTACGTCCCCTCTCTACTGATGGTTGAAATATGGGACTCCAAAAAGACAAGGCATAAAGGTCCCTGTTGTGTTAGACACACAATCCTAGTGAGGAATGTGATTGATTATGTTGATTGATTATGTGCCATCAAGTCAGTGTTGACTCATGGAGACCATATAAATCGATTTTCTCCATGACAGTCTGTCCTTAACCTTGTCCTCAAGACCCAGCAATTGCTGCTGTAACTGAGTCCATCCACCTTGCTGCTGGTTGTCCTCTTCTTCTTTTTCCTGCCATCTTTCCCAGCATCAGAGCCTACTCCAGAGAGCTAGGTTTTCACGTAATGTGTCCAAAGAGAAGTGTGATATTAGGGGATAAATATCTATTAGGAATGCAGAGCAGGGGGAGATATGTGAGCACATGGATTCTGGTAACTTTCCATTTTACTGATCCTGAAATCCTTGCTTCATAGAAAAAGATTCTCAGGACAGGCTTAAAAAAAAAAAAATCACAACACACAAATAACTCACAGTAAAATTTTCACACACATAAGAAAAAGTATAGGAAATGGATAAAACAAATGCAAATTGAAAAGAACATAAAAATAGGAAATACAGATAGAGAGCAAAATATAGGCAGTGAAATATGGCAGAGAGCCAACAGATCTAAAATATACCGTATTTTTCCGACTATAAGATGATACTTTTTTCTAAAATCCTTATGCTAAAAATTGAAGGGCATCTTATTCAAGGAAGTCAGCCAAAGAGAGAACCGCACGGTTGCAAAACTGCCCATACTTTGTTTCTGCAAAGAGGCTTCCTCCTATTGCTAGCCTCCAATCACGAGTGAAATAGCTTGAGTCTGCAAACAGACTTCCTCCAATCACAAGCCTTATGTAACTGATGTCAGCTGATGCTGAACAAACCAATTAGAGGAAGTCTGTTTGCAGAGCCGAGCTATCGGCAGTTTCACTCATGCTTGAATGTAATCAGTTATGCAAAAGAACATGGAAATAGAGCTGCAGAGAGACGGTTTGGATCTCCTCCCACCGAGTGTATCAGGTAAATGTTAACTAATTACTAAATAAAAATGTGTTCTGCACTATCTTTAAAATATTGATTTTTTAATTTTGGGTTGGAAAAGTGGGGGTCGTCTTGTACATGGGGGCATCTTATTGACGGAAAAATACGGTATATAACTAAAATATTCTGATACATCATAAAAGCTTAGAATATTATGTTACATGCCCATTTTCAAATCAAAACATGTCCCTGTTAAACTATAGACTAAAATTACTTGGTTAGCACAGTTCAGATCATTAAAAAGGAAACAAAAGAGAAACTGAAAGGATAAACAATATGTTAAGATAATACTGTAGATCAGTGTTTTTCAATCTTGACAACTTTAAGATGTGTGGTCTGCATCTCCCAGAATTCCCCAGCCAGTGAGAAACACTGCTGTAGATTATGTGTCAAGTTAAAATATAAACTTGAAAACTTGAATTTTGGATATGGCACAATTTCATGTATAAAATTGCATAATGAATGGACAGAGTGCTCAAATCATGGGACCTTATGTGAATTTGCAGTAGTTCACCATTTTGGATTTGTCCTTTCTGAAAGCTTTGATTTATGAGCATCATGAGTGGCAGCATTTGGCTGTGCATATAACTTTCCATAGCCTGTCCTGAATTAGCCGATCTGATCCTTCTCTTTTTTCCCTTCCAATCTGTGGTAGGCATCTCACTCATCATGTGGAATGCCCTCTACACAGCAGAGAAGGTCATAATCCGTTGGACCCTACTGACTGAAGCTTGTTACTTTGGAGTACAGTTCCTGGGTAAGTAGGCCTCTTTGGGGGAACAGGACTAATGGAAATATGTATGTGTGTGTGTGTACACGGGTAGGCTAGCCTTCTTCATATTTTGTGCTAAGAAGAAAACTAGTGTCACTGTGGTCTGGATATTTCCAAACTATTTGGCGGAGAAGAGCATGGGATTTGAACCAACAGTAATATTGGAACTGCTATTTGCCAAGAAAGAGGTGCTGTAATGAAAATGATACAACCCATTTATATGATCCCAATTCACAGAGGATAAAATTTCTAATGGCAGAAATCCTTGCATTTTCTGAGCTGTTTGGAAAGTGCTTCCTCTTCACATGTCAGTGGGAAAGCTGAACCTTTCAAATTGAGAATAAAGCTGTTTTTAAAAAATAACACTGAAATTTGGAAAGTTTCTATGCCTACTGGAAACCCAAGCATCTCTGACCTGCTTTGGTTTGGACCCTCAGATCTAAGCGGAAATTCATATGGTGAAGGTCAGCCTCATTTGTTGCTTTGGTTATTATAATTACTGCTATGCTGTCATGAAATCTGTATCTGTGCATCCTGTTTTTGTGTCATTCATCTTGGCCTTAACCACTCTAGCTCCTTACCTATTGCCCAAACTGAAGCAATGTTTCTCTACCATAGTTAAACGTGATCTGAGCCATAGGGACCCTTTTTCAAGGAAATAAATATGTGCAAAGGCACATGGGTAGACCAGCCTTCTTCATCTTTTAGCTAAGCTGGGCTACAACTTCCTTTTCATCATTGTCAAAGAGGCCTACTTACCCTTGGATGATTTCCATTAAAAGCCAAGAGAAACATGGCCATTCTGCCAAATAAGAATGCCATAAGTTAGTCTTTGATCTCAAGATGAGCTCTAGAAGGTAGCTAATGTGTTAGATAGTTTGCTTGGTGTAGGTGTGGGTATGTCTTATTTTGACCTTCACCTGTCTCCTTTCTCTTTCAGTGACTGCAATCACCTTGGTTGAAAGTGGCCAAATGTCCATGGGAGCCACATTTCTTCTCACCAGCCGGGCCCTCTTTGTACTTATCAGCATTTATTACTACTATCAAGTTGGACGCAGACCCAAGAAAGTCTAATTGCCTGAACTTTGTGGCCAGGGGGTGGGGTGGGGGGGACTTGATTTATTTGGAAGGACTGGAGGTTCTTTTCTATTTTTCTTTCTTTTTTTTTCTTTTCCGCATTTCTTTTTGTTCACATTAGTGCATCATCTTTAAAAGCAGGAGTCATTACGGCATGCATCAATGTATCAGTCCAGTGCTGGTCTCCCTGCCACAGCAGACAAAAAAAAAGAAAAGAAAAGAAAGATCAAAGCCAAGCTCCTTCCTTCCTGATGTCTGTTTGGAAAGGACAGAGATAATGAGGCCTGCTCAGAGTATGGGGGAAGGTGATTCCCAATTGTTAGCCAACTTACTCTGTAAAACTAGACAATGGCCCAGGGTTTCCTATTCTGCTATCCTCCAGGCCCACTAGCCTGAACATCCATCACAACATCCAGTGCAGGCTGGGGATGATGAGAGTTGAAGTCCGACTGTTAGGAGGACCCTAGACTTGGAAAGGAAGTTGGAGCAGCCGTTCAAGGTTTACATACACAGACATAGCGATGAGGTATTGCATTAAAATTGCAGTGGATGTCTTAAGTATATTCCTCCTTTTCACTTGTCAGTTGTGATTGGGGCTCTTGTCAGGTCTGCCTGCTAAGATCTTACAGCCAGGGCTGAAACAATGTCTTGCCTTCTTGGGGAATCCCAAGGCCACATTATACGGAATTCTTAGAAAGTTGTATATTGACACCTTTTAGTGTATCTCTTAGATGTTGGTATCATGACCATACATCTGAACCCTTGAGCATAAAGTATATTAATTTAAAAAGAGATTCTGGCTCTTTTGAAGGAAGCCTCAATTTGCTACTGCTGCTAAATGTGCCTTTTTATTTTGTGTCATCTTTTCTCCCCGCCTTCTCTGCTGCTGGCCAGTTAGTACTGTTCTAGTGATAAGCTGTTTGGCTTGGTTTTTAAAGTATTAGTTGTTACTGAAATACTCTCAGATGATTCTAGGAAGAGGAACAGTGGAAGAGGAAACCTGAAATCATGATTTCATAGGCTTTTTTAACGACAAAAATAAAAACACAGGGAAATGCATTATAATTACCAGTTTTTACAAATTATTGTTAAGTGTTAGTCCTCTTAAAGTGCAAATGAATACCTCTGCACAAGAACGTGGTTATAAATAAGTACCTAAAATGGCATAGTAAATATTGATCATGTCTAGGTTAGTTTGTATTGTATATGCTGGAATGATTTGTGAATGTAGAAACTTCTGGTTTTGGTGGTCTTTTCATCCTTCTTGAAATGAAAAGATCAGTTAAATTAGTGTGTATGTGCATGTGTGTGTCTAGGAGCACAGAAGGGGAAATTACAACTGATTCTGGTCATTTCCCATGTTTTGCAGTTAGCTCCAAAACTGGATTGCACCCTATTACCATGAACTAAACCACTCAGTTGACTGAGTGAACTGTGACTCTGCAAGGATGCCCCCAGAGATGTTTGCATATAGATTGCCCTCTCTGCTATCTGCAAGAGGCTGTGAGCCTAGAACAAATTGATTTCTCCTGGGGTAGGGATGAGCCCAATCAAGGTTATGTGGGATACTTTCTATATTGACTCTCTAATGTTTGCCAGTTGCAAATGGCAGTCCTAGCGTTTCCTTTTAACCATTCTGTTATTTAACCAAAAGAGATGAATATAAGCTGACTTCTCCAGACTCAAATCCAAAGTTCTTAACAATATGAAAAAAGGACAAACATAGTTTGAAGTAAGAGAAATCGTGCTCCAGGTATATCCACGAGTCTACCCCAGCTATAATTCATTGTGTTCCATCAAGCAAATAAAGCAAATGTGCTTTTTTCGTGCCCTCTTGCTCCCATCAAAACTTTGGGAAAATCTGCAGATAATTTTAAATAAAATCAGGAATTGTTTGCTATTTCCATTCAAACCACAAACTTATCCATCACTTCAAGATGAGATCTAGCAGTTTACCTTTTAGTTTTTAATCAATTCCGTAATGAGTTTCATGCTTTCCCCCTCTTTCCTTATGGTTTCCCCCTTTCCTTTATGGTGGTTTTTGTGTTTTGCCTTCTATGGAATTTACACCTATCGTCGTCTTGAAATGGATTGCAAGAATTTTATTAACATGTATCTGCTAAGATGGACCAAACATTTTGGACTGGGTACAGTGACTCTCAGAAAAGGGCATATGGCTTGTATTGTGAAAACACCTGATTGCATCCATAAAACTATGGATCATATTGAAGACTGCAGTAGCATCTTTTCATTTACAAAAACAACTAATGATGTTTGGAAAGTTTAAGGACTTATTCATGGATGGTTGATAATGTGTGCTGATTTCGCCTACTGCGATCTTTCCTTTCCTCCCCAACTTCCCAACACTGCTACCTTGATCAACTTCTGGCATTAACTAACTACATGCATGAACTTGGACTACCATGTGTGCCGTAGCTGAAGACCATACAAAAACCATGAATCAAATAGAAATTCTTAAATTATTTGACTTTATGATAAATGTGGTGATTCAAGTGGTGAATTTAGAATTAAGAGATAATGCCTGGTGAGATTAAACTCCTCTATAGGAATAAATTTGTTAATGCTCCTTTCAGTTGTTAAAGTTCTTAGTCTGTAGAAAAGGTGGTCTGTACACATAGTGAAATAAGCATGATTCCAAGCAGTTACCATCTGGCATTGAGCATTTTGTTCCAAGGCAGAAAATCGAATTAGAGGAAGGAACACTTTTCAACAATGCTTTCATCTGGTCTCCAAATCTGGACTTTGGTGGAAAGGATAGGAATTATATGCACTTATGAATCAATGATATTTCCATCATAAATATGATTCATTAGCTTATTAAAATTCATAACTGTTGCCCCTTGACCAAGGCTCACTTTGAGGCATTTCAAACAAGTAATACAGATAGCAAAGAACTGCCACCTAAGTGTCCATGTTCTATTATCATAGATTTTGTTAGGCTTTTCCCCTATATTTGTGAATCCAAGAAGGGTGTGTATAAATTGGGTATAGTGCAACAGAATGGTAGAGGAATATGCTTTGCATGTATATGGTTTCTCAGTCCCATGGAAACGTTACCTTGTATCAGTGGCGCGAAAGGCACATACTCAGCAGACTGGAACAGCTACGTTTGTGCCATGTTGGGTAATAAAGTCCATTGGTCTGATGTATGGTAAGGGAAAGTTTTCACCCCTGGTCACAGTAACAGTGGCTTCATCATTGACTGAGGTTTTGCTTAAAGATCAAACACTTACCTGCCCCTCTGAAATCATATATGGTCAGGGATTCCATGAATATGCTATTAAAATCTGTAACTCTTCCACTGAACTAAAGAAATGTGGACCATCAACACTTCACATGCTACAGGAAAGCAGCAGTTGAATGTAAATTACTGAATAAAAGTACTCATAGGCTTCCCCAGTGTGTGAAAATCAAATTGAAAGGAAGCTAATTGAATGGAAGCTAATCAATAATCTCAGGAAGCACCCAGACTTTATTAGCCCTTCAATTATTTTTGTATCAGTAATCATTAGGTAGGCAATAGGCCGGCAAGCTCTTTTTTTTATTTACAAAGTTCCATATGCCTGCTAGCTCCAATAAAATCTGGAATTAGTAAAAGAAATCATTAACAATTGAAAAACCCTTACAGGCACCTTGTCATAAAGCATACTCCTTTTGTACCCTCTGCAGTCTTTAGAACAGAAGGACCATCTGGGGTGCTGGGTCATCTCTTTGCAAAAATTATTTTGTAAAGTGGTAAAAGCTTCATAAGTGTTAAAAGTCATTTGAAGTTTGCATTGGGTTATACATTTATCATCTTACTAAACCAATTTGCCTTTGGTCTTTCTTTAATATGAGAAAGCCTAACTGACAGGAGTATTTTTAACAATACTCCTTCACAGCCAGAAATGGTTGTGAAGGATGAGCAAGTTCTAGCAGGACTTTTGAGAAGTTTTGTAACTGGAGTAATTCCCCCCCCCCCCCAAAAAATGGAGCACATCCTAAAGTTTTTCACATATACAGCAGAACTGAAGCAAAACAGCAAGTAGTATGGGTATTGTTGCTGCAACAATAAAATGCTGATAGGGCTAGGTGTATTCAGGATTTGAGGCTAAGAACGTAAAGGATGGAAGGTTAGCTGCCAACCTTTCTTCGGTCATTCCTTACCTTTCATCTTGTGACTATGTTTCATGCGGTCTTGGTTGGTTGTTCATTACTACACTTGTAGGACAACCATTCCCAGAGGCTATAGGCGGCTAATGATGAACAATGGAAAAGAACCCTATACCCAAATACAAGCAGAAACAAAATCCCTAAAAAAACTATGCTCCACCTGCACATTATAAAACTCCCCTCTCCTGTACCAATTGGAAGAAAAAGGTTTTTACAAGTTTCCTAAAGCACCAGAGGTATGAAGCACATTGAAGTGCAACCAGGAGGACATTCTAAAGAATGGGGGCAGCGATGGAAACCCACTCCCTCGGGCCCCATCAGATGACAAACACTTAATGAAGGTTGTAACCTCACCCCTCTGCCTGTATACTTTTCCCCTATAAAATTTTGCTGTTACTGTTTGCTGTTACAATTTTAGCACTGTTTCAAAAATACCTGAACATGGTTCAGATATTAGGAGAAAAACACAATGCAACACCATGTGCTCCAGCACCTTTGGACTTGCAGGACGTCAGGAAGAGGAAGAAAAGGCCCTTCCTCTTCTTGGAATCAGGAATGTATCAAGGTTGTGACAGCAACGAGACATGATTACTTGGAAGGATGATACCGGCAGCTAGGTAGGTATCCCTCACACACAACACACTTAGCCTGGTTACTGGATTAACTGGGGGTTTTTTTTGGGGGGGGGGACATTGTTGCCTCCTAATATATTGATTCATTCATCCACCAAATAGGCTGGCTTCATACAATATGCTAAGCCATAGAAAAAAGTAACATCAAACTTAGCATGTCATGTGGTTGCGTCTGCTGGGTCTTTATCTGATATCACAGTGTTTCTCAACCTTGACAACTTTAAGATGGATGGACTTCAACTCCCAGAATTCCCCAGCCAGCATGCTGGGGAATTGAAGTCCACCCATCTTAAAGTTGCCAAGGTTGAGAAACACTGCAATATAGTTAAATGTATTCTTTGAACCCAGCTGTTATTTGCCCAGTCTGATTAACCAAACCATCCCCATCTAAGTACAATTTACCAAATCACTATTCTTGAAGATCTTAATAAGAGAGAAGTGTCCCTTCCAATTGCAGCTTATTCATCTTAATTATATTGAACTTCTTTGGTAAATATGGGGAAGGAAAAAAAGGTGTTCTTTGTAGAAAATATTACCTTTGCTCATGTTCTCTATCTGCTTAGTATCTCAAGCTATATCAGATGCCTTACACTGCAGCTGTTCATTGTGAATTGGTGATACTTAAACCAGAGGTTGCCAAGGTTGAGAACATGGCCTAAATTTCAACTATTAAAATAATTTGATTTGGACACTTAATATTTCCAGGCTTAGCTCCATTCAGGGTAGGCTGTGATTGGGCTTCACAGCTTCATGCTCAGCTCAAAGTATTCGAAGAGGAAGCCATAGTAATGAATGTATCTTATCACAAAGATGTTTTGTGCCTGGATTTGGGTCTATTCAAATCAACAGAGGATTTGAATGCCTTCCCAGTAGTAAATCAATCAGCCATATACTTGAATCTCAAAAAAATATATAAGCCACCACCTCAAGTCTCAGTTGGTTCTCCCAGAACTCCTCCAAAGGTTGGCGCTCTTGCAGTATTTTTAAGATAGAGAGGGAAAATTACTAATTACACAGAGGCGTAATTACATCTCACCTATTCCATTTCAAATGTACCATTACATTTAATATTATAACCTTGTCATGGCCCTTCCAACATTTAGCATGTTATCCTTGACCTACCTTTCAAAGGCCAAATGCAGTCATGGATCTGAAATATGACATTGTGTACTAGAATCTTAAACAAGACTAAAACATTTGATGTTGAGTTGTATGGAGGCCCAGAGCACCAGTGGGGCTGCAGACACTTTTCTCTGTGCATTCCAATTTCATGTTTGTCTATTTAACAATATTTGCCTGCTGTTCTAAGGGCTTCATTGAAATTTTAAAAAATGCTCAAATTGCTTGTCTTTAACCTTCTTTAGTTTCACTTTGTGAAATGTTTATTGGAAAATTGTCAGTTCAGAAGAGTGATTTGTGTTTTACAAATTAAACATGATTTCTGTCTTGTATTTTGGCATGTAGACAAGTTATTTTTCTTTGAAGTACCACTAATTTGTCTTCTGGGGAAGTGGGTGCTTCTTACTTGCCACGCTTACAATGGCAGCTATTTTGTGCATGGTAAAACTATGACAACCATTTGATGAGGTGGTCCAGGATATTATTCCAGGATACCACATGTGGCCACTAACCCCCAAAAGTTGCAATTGCAGCATGGTAGCAATTATTAGTGGCATGAGAGGGACAGGAAAGGAATGAGGAAGCTATAGGGAAAGTAGATGACCGTAGGAAGACAAAGCACAAGAGTATGAAAAACAAAAACTGATCTACAAAAAAATGATTGGAAAGAGAATGTAAGGAAAGAATGTGAAAACTGCTTGGAACTCTGAAAATAATCCTGTTACTCAGAAGTTAAACTAATGGAAGTATGAAAAGAGAATGAATGTTGCCAAAAATAAGGATGAGAAAAAGACACCGCATAACATGTATACAGAAAAAAATATAGTTGTAAAGAGCGTAGCAAAGAGCAAGGAACAGTTGTGATTAAAGGCAGAGAAAATGTGGAGCCATTTTGATAAAAATAAAACATTGCTTTGGAAGTGGGTGAAGAGAGCTAACCAAGGAACCTTCAACAGAGTGAGTAGAATTAAAAACAAAAGTGATGGAATTGGGATTTGGAATGAAATAAGAGTGAGGGAATACTGGAAGGAGGATTTCAGAGATTTGCATGGGAATATCTCATGATATGGCAAAGAGTGGAATTGAAATAAATGCTATATTAATGAATTTCTTATTATGGCCTTTGACTAATTAACAACACACAGGAAACCCCACAACTGGAGTATCATGCTTAAAATAAATAAAATTAGCTTAATACAGTGCAGATATCTCCACAATGTAACGCTATAACTATTAGTGTCCAAGAAAATATTGATGAAAAGAAAGTCCTAAACGTGAGAATGTTGAAAAAATGTAAGTTGGGAAGTATTTCCCTCTCTATGCACAACTGGAAAGCTACTAAAACATGGATGTGGTTTTCTTGTGGAGCATCTGTGCAAGGCTGTGCCGTGGGCAGAGTCTGCATCTGTTCCTGGCAATTACAAGAAGGCTGTTCTTTTTCTCCCATACAAAAGCAAAGCTAACAAAGGAGAATGCAAAAAACCAACCAACCCAGGGGCATTAGTTTATTAAGGGTGCCAAGGAAAGTGTTTGGCAGAATTCTGATTGAAAGAAGAGGTGGCATCGAATAAAATTTGGGAAGTGCAATGCAACTTCATACCAAGACCTGAGTTTTGCTATTCACTGAGAAAAGTATCAGTGTGAGAAAATGAGTTTATTGCATGCTTGCTGACTTAGAAAAAGCATGTGATACAGGGAAGAGACTTGAATTACAGAATGTTTTATGTGAGTACAGAGCTGAAGGTTGATTCCTGAAAGTGGGAGGAGCACTATATGATGCAAGCAAAGCATGTGTATGAATAAATAGGATGCCAGTGAATGGTTCAACATTAATCAGAGAGCAAGTTCTAGATCTGTGCTGTCCCTATAAGGAATGCATGCAGTGATATTAGATGTTTGTTAGTTTAGGAGGTAAATGTGCATATACTTTTGTACACAGATGGCCAAGAACCCAAATAGTTTGCAGAAAATTTTAGCCAGACTGCATGCTGCAATGAAACATAGGGCTCTGAAAAGTAATATATCAAAAAGCATGGTATTCATGTTTGATGAGTGAAATGGTGTGAATTATTGCGAAGTCTACAGAAATGGTGAAAAACTAGAGCAAGTCGATGAATGTACCTTGGTAGAATGTTTACAAAAATGGAGAAATTAGCAAATGCTAATAGAAAGGCAGTTGGTGGTAAATAGCCTGTTGTGAGGAATGTTTTCCAAAAGAAGCAAAAGTGGTGTATAGAATAGCTGCTTCTGCCTGCTTTGTTGAACAGAAGAAAGAATTTGGTATATCAAGAGAAACATAAATGTTGAATGCAGTAGGAATGATGTACTTAAGTGTGTGTCATAAAAGCAAGAATGAATAGATGCTGAATGAACGTGGACTGAATATAAAAGTGAGTCATCACCCATGCCTTAGTCACCTCCCATTTTGATTACTGCAATGCACTCTACATGGGGCTGCCCTTGAAGACCATCTGGAAGCTGCAACTGGTCCAGAATGCAGTGGCATGCACAGTTTTAGGGTGTCCCATGGTTCATCCAAGTAACATTACTGCACTGGCTTCCAATTGCTTTCCAGATGTAATTTAAGGTGCTGGTTGTCACCTTTAAAGCCCAACATGGCACAAGGCCAGGTTACTTGTGGGACCACCTCTCCCTGAGGGTATATGTCCATCCTACTAGGTTAGATAGGGTGGGTGCCCTCCAGGTCCCCTCCCTTAAATGTTGCCATCTGATGGGATCTCAGAAGCCTGCCTTCTTGGTGACCACCCAAGTCCTTTGGAACAGCCTCCCACTGGAGATCAGAGGGACCCCTACCTTTTTAGCCTTCCAGAGGGCTGTGAAGTCCTGGTTTTTCCCTCAAGCATTGGGCTAGAATGCGGGGGGGGGGGGGGGGGTTGAGCTGTGAGGATGTCTGTTCCGGCACCTGGGGAGAAGGGTATGTTTTTAACTATGTTTTATGGATTGTTGTGGGCCGCCTAGAGTCATTGTATGAGATAGGCGGCCATATACAGGTGAAACTCGAAAAATTAGAATATCATACAAATGTTCATTTATGTCAGTACGGCAACTCAAAAGGTGAAACCAATATATGAGATAGACGCATTACATGCAAAGCGAGCTATGTCAAGCCTTACTTTGGTATAATTGTGATGATTATGGCGTACAGCTTATGAAAACCCCAAATTCACAATCTCAGAAAATTAGAATAGTGTGAAAAGGTTCAATATTCTAGGCTCAAAGTGTCCCACTCTAATCAGCGAATGAATCCATAACACCTGCAAAGGGCTCCTGAGCCTTTAAATGTCTCTCAGGCTGGTTCAGTAGGAATCACAAGCATGGGAAAGACTGCTGACCTGACAGTTGTGCAGAAAACCATCATTGACACTCTCCATTAGGAGGGAAAACCCCAAAAGGTAATTGCAAAAGAAGTTGGATGTTCCCAAAGTGCTGTATCAAAGCACATCAATAGAAGGTTATGTGGAAGGGAAAAGTGTGGTAGAAAAAGGTGCACAAGCAGCAAGGATGACCGCAGCCTGGAGAGGATTGTCGGGAAAAGGCCATTCAAAAGTGTTGGGGACTTTCACAAGGAGTGGACTGAGGCTGGAGTTAGTGCATCAAGAACCACACCAAGACGGATCCTGGACATGGGCTTCAAATGTCGTATTCCTCTTGTCAAGCCGCTCCTGAACAACAAACAACGTCAGAAGCGTCTTACCTGGGCTACAGAAAAAAAGAACTGGTCTGTTGCCCAGTGGTCCAAAGTCCTCTTTTCTGATGAGAGCAACTTTTGCATCTCATTTGGGAACCAAGGACCCAGAGTCTGGAGGAAGAATGGAGAGGCACACAATGCACGATGCTTAAAGTAAGTCCAGTGTGAAGTTTCCACAGTCTGTGTTGATTTGGGGAGCCATGTCATCTGCCGGTGTTGGTCCACTGTGCTTCATTAAGTCCAGGGTCAATGCAGCCGTCTACCAGGAGATTTTGGAGCACTTCATGCTTCCTTCCGCAGACGAGCTTTATGGGGATGCTGACTTCATTTTCCAGCAGGACTTGGCACCTGCCCACACTGCCAAAAGTACCAAAACCTGGTTCAATGACCATGGGATTACTGTGCTTGATTGGCCAGCAAACTCGCCTGACCTGAACCCCATAGAGAATCTATGGGGCATTGCCAAGAGAAAGATGAGGGACATGAGACCGAACAATGCAGCGGAGCTGAAGGCCGCTATTGAAGCATCCTTGTCTTCCATAACACCTCAGCAGTGCCACAGGCTGATAGCATCCATGCCACGCCGCATTGCGGCAGTCATTGCTGCAAAAGGGGCCCAGACCAAGTACTGAGTACATATGCATGCTTATACTTTGCAGAGGTCCGATATTGTTCTATTTCCAATCCTTGTGTTATTGATGTCATGTAATATTCTAATTTTATGAGATTGTGAATTTGGGGTTTTCATAAGCTGTACGCCATAATCATCACAATTCTACCAAAGTAAGGCTTGACATATCTCGCTTTGCATGTAATGCGTCTATCTCATATATTGGTTTCACCTTTTGAGTTGCCATACTGACATAAATGAACATTTGCACGATATTCTAATTTTTCGAGTTTCACCTGTAAGTCCTGCCCATAGATAGATGGATGGATGGATGGATGGATGGATGGATGGATGGATGGATGGATAGATAGATATAGATAGATAGATAGATAGATAGATAGATAGATAGATAGATAGATAGATTGTTCTATATTGAGGTGGTATTGGTTAAAGAGAATGAAGGAGAATTGTATCACAAAACCAGAAAAAAGTAAATAGGTTGAGAGGAAGAGGAAGATCAAGAAAGGCATTGTTGGATGAAGTTGATGAACTCCTGAAAAAGAGAGAGAGGTGGGAAGCTTAAGGAGCAAAAGGCAAAGTATGAATTGGTATATAAATGTAGTAAACTAAGGTTGGTGTGCAAGGAAAAAATGTACAGAGAGGTCATATTGAATAGCGTTAGTGTAAATCTGGCTGTATTCCTTTTCTTGTTCCTATTGTCTTTAATTTCTGTGGCTTACTATTTTTTTACTCTTTTTCTTTACTTTACATACTGTTAGTTGCCCTGAAATAGAATATTGTGTTGGGTATGGATATATGAGAGGGCAATCAGTTCACATGTTTTAATTTGCTTACTGGCTTATATGTTTAAGAAAACTGTTTTATTTTGAGGCCATATTTTTACAAAATGGGTTTGGGCAAATAACCTTTCTTAGTTGGTGCATTCATATGTAATCTCAAGAGATAAATATTTAATATGCTAACCTTAAGAAGAATAAAAATATAAAAGCTCTGGTTGGAGAACATGTAGCCTTTGAGCCTTTGGGCATCCTGTGCCAACATTATTCAAATGATCTTGATAACCTGAGCACAATTGTGTATTCAAGAATGTCTTCAATACATTGTATACATACTGGCCTCCTGCAGGCTTTTACAGTGAAAGTGCAAATGCTTTCAAGAAGCCCATAACACTTTGTGTGAGGTCTGAAGATGAAGCATACCTCAAAAATATGGTGAACACACTGGATTTCATAATTCTGAACAGGGCACTAATTGTTTCCTATTTTCAACTCGAAATAACACGTTCTAACATTTGGAGTTTCAACCTCACTACGGCAGTATAAGCATGATATTTCTTTTGTGAGGAAAAAGGCCCTTACAGTTCCATTTCAAAAAGAAAAACACGCAAGCCGTGAATTGTGGAAAGTAAAGCTTTGTTGTCACAGTGTCTTTATTTTTGTCTTTTCGTTTTTTTAAGAAATGCACACAGAAACTGTGCAAATGCTTCAGAATAGCATCCTGTTTTATGTTACAAAAAATCCCTTTCAATATAAAAAGCATTACAATAAGGAATACAAGTTAAATTAGCTCTAGCCTTCTAATAAAAGGAACATTTAAAATAGATCTCAACATTTACTTTATAAGTGACCTGCTCCCCAGGCACTTGCAACAGTGACAACAACAGACAGTGAGAACTACTGGGTGGATCTACAGCCACAAACAGAAACAGGAGGAGGACACAGGCCTGACCCAAGTTCTTCTGGACAAGCCCCACTCAAAAGCCTACAATCTGTGCAGGGGCTTAGCCACGTGCATCCGTTTCACTTAAGCTTGTGTGAAAGAACGTGCTACAGGCCATCCCTTCTTCTTAAAAAGATTGGAGAGAAAAGGGGGATCAGCTCAGGCTCGAGTACTGCAGCACTTGAACTCAGTGCCCTGGCTGACAGAGTCCACTATTTGAAATGGAAATGACTCTTTAATCTTCATTTCCACATCAGGAAGAGAGTTGATGCAGTTGGAATTTGCTGGAAGAATTGGTTATCTTGCCAAATTATGGATTGTTTAAGCATGAATCCATATTTCACTGGTTCGCACAACACACCAAGGTTTATGAACCTAATGGTTGAGTTTAAACGATCTGCTAAGCCAAAACCAAATGAACGATATTTAGGCTTAACAGCTGCAGCCTAACTCCAACTAAACACAGCACAAGAAATCGTGCTTGTAATCCTTAAGTATTCTACAATGACTTTTCCAAATCTGACAGCACAGAAATGCTAATTAAGTTTTTTCAGTTGCACGCTTGGTCAAACATGGCTGTTTGGTAGCGTTACCTTCAAGAATTCTCTCATATAATACATTTCTTTCTTCTCTCAGACAATCCCTTCCCTCCATTAACATTGTTTTTTGCAGTAGATGACACATGTCTCTATCTTGCCTTTGACAGGTATCTCTGAAGTCAGCAAGTACCTAGTGAACAATTCCCATTTGTAAAACAATTTACCCCCTTATCTCTGCCAAGGAAGTGGTGGCCTCCCTTTCATTAGGTTTGCTCAAGCAGAAGCTAGATAGCCATCTGTCAGGAGGCTCTAAGTGGGCTCTGACACTAAGCAGGAGGCTAGACTTGATCATCTAAACAGCCCCTTACAATTTTCTTTGGGATTATTATGAGTGACTCTGCTGAAATAGCCAGAGGAAAGGGCAGATGAATACCAGAAGAAAGTACAAATTGGAGAGAAAATGGAGACAACAGAATGAGTCGGAAATGAGACTAAGGACACACAGGGACTAAGATTCTGAAACAGCAAGAGAATATTAGGAAACTATGCTAGACTTCTCTTAGCTCTGCCTTCATCTGCCCCATCTGTCACTTAATTTATTAGTTTCATTTTTCAAGGTATGTGTTATCTTTTGGAGGAGGTGGGGGAGATGGAGAACAGGTCTTAGGGCTAATTCTTTAAAGTAGATTGGCCAATGTATTGCCCTGCAGATGTTTCTGATTAATAATGAATAACACCCTTAGTATCCTCCCTGTTGGCTAAGGTTGATAGTAGTTGGAATGAAACAATCACCAGACAATCACATGCTGCTCATCTTGGCTGGATCCTGCCCATTGGAGCAGCCAATAGTAGGTTACTGAGTCACAGGTCAGTACCTGGCACTCTGTGTACATCCCAAGATTTTGTTCAAATAGAATTCTGCTCCGCCCCCCACCCCCCCAACCCCAACAAAATGCTTTTCCTGTATTGTGAGAACTGCATGTCATTATCTCTAGATGGGTTCAACTACCAGAGTTCTTTTGCAAATCCTGAAAACGTGGCTTTGTCATGGTTGGGAGCCATAGTGAATTCCAAATGTGTAGAACTAAACAAAATACCATTGAAACCATGTTTGGGAGATTGTCAAGGATTGCATTAAGATTTAGGTTATCATGTGATGCCATTCATTAACCAAAGTGTTATGATAATTATGATTGTTCTAGCATGTTCTCACTTTTCACCTCATATTAGATGATTGCTGTTTTGTTTTGTTTTTTTCCCAAACTATACTTTTGGGGATTATTACTTATAGAGGAACACCCTGTTATTGCTTTCCCCAAGGACTCTCAACATCTCATCTTTGGCATGCAATGTCACCAAATCCTATTCATATTTTTAGTACTAAGTTACCATGTCTCTTTAAAAGTGTCAGATCATGTTATTTTGCCAGTTTACATCTCTGTCTGCCATTTTGTAGTAATGTAATTTCACTGTAATTTACGTATTCATTAGAAACCTAGGCAACAAATATACCTTGGAATGAAGGCTGAACAAAATATTCCTTATTTGAAGAGAGTGTTTTGAGATTCATACAGGGCTGTTTCACTCTTCTGGAATGGTCAGGGCAACCCATTTCAAACTTGAAGGAACTATTTAAAATTTGAAATGGAAAGTTTCAAGCTCAACATTCTTTGCACTTGAAATGTTTTACACATCCCTGCTTGTATGTCTTGGAACTTCAGTTCTGCCTCTTAGGCTTATTGATCGTGTTTGCTGAGTGGATAATAGACCACTGAAGCTAGAACTTGGCAACAGTTCAAAATGAAAAAAGGTTTAAGTCAGGGTACATTGTTTTTTAAGCTAAGAATGCCTGAAACAGAAGCAACACCACAAGACTTACAAATTAAATTCTGCATAAGACAACTGCAAAAGCACCTCACTGTTTTCCTTGCCTGCTGGGGACTTAAAAAAAAAAAAAACACGGTTGAAAGGCACATGGGGACAAGACACCAAGCTAATCAATTGCTATGAAGGCCAAACTTGGCAATGTATTTTTCACAGAGCATGATGAACATTCAAAAGCCTAAAAAAACCCAAAACAGATACATCTCCTTAAGGGAGACAGCACCAACAATTCTAGACAAGGACTTTTTTTTTTTTTTTCTTTAAGGTGAGGGAACCAGCAGCTGAGCTGCTTTAGTCTTTGTTCTCACATAACACTGATCAGAAAATTCAATGTGATAAATGGTATGCACTAAAATGGTATGCACTGATTTCAGCATATCGTATTTTCCACCATTAGATCTGACACACACAATCCCATCCTCAGGATTCTTGGTGAAGGCGTTCTCCATTCCTAGCATTCCAGAATGCTTGTATCTTCTGGATAGCACAAGAGATGGGAAACTATCCATCTTGGCAGAAAACTAGCAAGTCAAGTGCCAATGCATTTTTCCCTATTAGCTTAAAACTGAACTAATCTGTATAGATCACAATGCTTTGGATGACAGTTTTAGTATTCTAAATGAAGATCTCATTTAAAATAGGCGGTCTTCTTCTTTTTCTTCTTCAATCAATGGATCACTATTATACGAGAGATGTGTGTTCCACACAACATCCTGGATATTATTAGAGTTCATTTCCTATCCTGTCTTGCAGGCCTTTAGTGCAATCCATTTTGAGTGGCTTCAGATGAATGACTCCCCTTGAAGTTGGCAAGGAACTAGACAGCACCTCAAAGTTCCAGCCCCTGAAGTACAATCCTTTTGATCATTCATATATTACAATCCTTTCCCTCCTTTTTTATTTTGCTAACCAAAAAAATAAAGTTTATCTTCTTTCTTTTCCTTCTTCAAAGCATGTCCTTGAAAAATCATTTGTGGCTCATGAAGCACTTCCTACTGGATCCCCCGAAAGAGGCACATGGCAAAGATCATAGCAAACAGCTGTGAAGGAGTGAGACACAAGACAAAAAGAGAGGGGTCCTGGTTATAACAAATCAAACCAAATCCAATTTTATTACAGTCCTAGTCCAGCAAAAGGGGATGGGGTACAGTCATTGGGAAGAAACTTTAAAATATAATAGGTAAAGAGTTGCATGTAGGAACCATATAAAGTATTTAAGAGACATAGAAGGTATAAAAGATATAAAAACTGTGAACCAAAAAAAAGTTATATATTAGAACCATATAAAGTATACACAATAAAGTGTGTGTGAATGTGTGTGTGTGTATGCATGTGTGTGTATGTGTATATATATAGCATTAGAAGGATATAGGGAGCATCTATGTATATGGTATGTAAGAGACTACATTTATATCTAATATGGCAAAATAAATACCTACTGAGTCTAGTTATAACAGAAAGCTTTAGCTAATCTTAGCTATGGTGCAGAAAAAAGGGAGCACCCTCTGAAAAACGGGACTAGGAGTCAATCAAAGACCTACCAAATGTTATCCAAAAGAAGAATTCTGTATGGAGCTCATTAATATATTTCTTCTGATTCAAGCTTGTATGTTCTTTTTTAAAAAAAGCAAGATTCTGCTCTTCCTTAAGCCCCCAAGAATATTGGTGTCAGTTGGATAAATTTGCCCCCAAACATGTCTGAAGAGTCACCAAACAGTAACTTAATCTTGCTGAAGTAATATCACTCCTTTCCTTAATTATTTCTGTGGCCTCCCTGTGAGACAAACATCAGTTTAAAGCTTCTGCTCTTTAAGTGGGCTAGAGTAATTTCTTTAGCTGACTGACTCCAGCAGTTTCTTCCATCTCCTTCTCTTTGGTTCAAATAATCGAATGTGGGCTGAAATGACTCCGTGAAATAAGTTTGACTATATAATCACCAAATCCCTCCATGTTCCTTTCCTTGTTAATGTGAGGAAGTTGCAGCCCAGTTCATGGGTTTTCTCATAAAGGCAATACACGAAAAGGTGAGTGGTGTGGTTATACTGCTAATTCTGTTCTCCATATCTTGCCTGCTACAGGCAACATCCACATGTTGGTATAGACCCCTGCATAATGAAACCCCACCTACCTGCCAAAAAGCAGCCTGAGCCATGCAGCATGTCAAGATCCAGACCACCCACACAGTGTCAAACAATTCTTTATCCATGGGTTCTAGGTGTGGAAAACGCACAATACCTCTACAATTTGGAGGGGATGGGTGGGAGGTGGCCATTTTTTCAGACTGGCACATTTGGAAGCCATTCTGAGGCCTAGATGAACAATTAAATGTAGCTGGAAGAAAAGTAGTTAGCTCCCCTCATCTCTTTCAGTAGTGGCTTAAGGCGCCAGGCTAGAAACCGGGACACTGTGAATTCTAGTCCTGTCTTAGGCACAAAGTCAGCTGGGTGACTTTAGGCCAATCACTTTCTATCTCAGCCCAAAAATACTGCCAAGAAAACTTCAGGGACTAGTTTTGGCAGTCGCCAGAAGTCAATACTGACTCAAAGACACCAAAAAAAAAAAAAAAGCATTAGGCTAACTAAGAACCAAACAGAGTAATAAAGTCTTGGAGATTAGCTCAGTTCCATGAAACTATATATTCATGTAGACCTCTCAGTCTCAGCAAGAGCCCTGGAATTCCAAATATTAACCAAGCCTGATCCTGCTTTCAAGTCTAGATGAGGTGAAATGGCATTTTGCTGTAAAGCTTTGACAGCAAATGAGGAATGGGCTCCAGAGGCTGCGCAAAACCCCTCAAGGATGCATGGGATCCCCTCGGCCATGGTGGTTCTTTCCCTGCAATAAGTGACCCTATTGAACAATCTGACCAATCTTGCAGATCAACACAAAAACATTAAAAAAACTATTAAACGGATCCATCAGTGAATGTAGGAATAGGTTTCCAGTGAATGTGAAATTAAAAAGGGAAATAACTGCTTTGCTTCCATATGTTTTTATTAAGTGAAATTGACTTCATCTCAAACATATGCATTTGGAATGAGTGAGGATGCTATGCCTAACACAAGAGGGCAGCCCAGGACAGTTGTTTTCCAGCATATAAATGCTTCAAGTTAGCAACAAGGGTGTACACTTTTCAGTGCCGATTCAAACTTCAGACTTCCAAACCAGATTAAAAATAAGAGGGTTGCGGCTGTTTTGAGACTCATAAGTAAATCAGTTGACTTCTTAACCACCAGCTGCTTTAAGAATGGCAGAGAGGTGTTGTGTTCACATAAGGCCCAAAGCACTTCCTCTAAATCAGTGTTTCTCAAACCCGGCAGCTTTTAAGATGTATGAATTTCAACCCACAGAATTCCCCAGCCAGCCTGGCTGGGGAATTCTGGAAGTTGAAATCCACACATCTTAAAATGGCCAACTTTGAGAAACACTGCTCTAAATAATTTTTTACACATTCCTACGAGTAAGATGAGGTGGCTGTGGTGAGAACATTAAAAAAAAGGAGACATCTCCTGGCATTAGTGTGGCCAGCAGGAAACCAATTTGTACCATACCTCGATAGCTAGAACACCAATGGCAAGAGCTCCTGCAAGATACACCGAGGTTTCGAGGGAGTTCAGGATCACAGTGTAGCAGCCCTAGGGAGAAAGACAGAAATCCATCTTGAAATAAATGTTCATGCAAAGTCAGTGCATTCACTTCTCGCTAACCTCACAAACAGCTAGCGAAAGAACTTTCCAGATTGAGAGCATCTTAACAAAAATGATTAAATTATATACCACTCCAAACCAAGGGGACTCTGAGCAGCTTGTATTCTCTTCCTTCAGTGAGAAGATTAAAACAGGAAAGCAAGAGAACCAAAGAATAATTATTAATAACAAGTAACATTACAAAGAACATGATAAGCACTGAGGAACAATAAATATTCATATACAGCCCAAGATGGGGGTTCTCAGCACATCCCAGCTCCCTTCTTAGGCAGTCTTAAAAAGCCATGCTTTATAGCTTTCCTAAAACTGAACAGGGATGAGGCTGGTTTGATCTCAGGAGGGGAACTATTCTAGAGAAGAGGAGTTGCAACTGAGAAGGCTCAACTCCTTAGGCCCTGTGGAGGGCAGTCCCTAAGGGCTTGGAGCATGCCTGTCCTCCTCAGCCTTGTTGAACGGGCAGAAGCTATGGGGAGCAGAATTTGACAGTTTAGTTCTTGTTTAGTGTGGTCATCTCATCCTAGTCTAGCCTGATAGAGCCGAACAGTTGAACAGTTAGAGAGTCCAAGAAGGACAAGCACGACAGAGCCAGTACTAGGTTACAGATAAATTGATGGACAAATGTATAATAAAGGGAGAGAGTTCTGAAAATGTTTGTCTTCCCCCCACACTCAGGTCAGGAAATGTAAGATTGGAGTTCTAATCTACATTTAATCAATTTGTTTTACAATTTGAACCAAAGGTAGATCAGAAGACAGGCTGTAAAATCTCTATGATGCTTAAGTTTGTTCATGTGTGCCTTGCGGGTAGAAGCATTACTGCAAGATTCTTTGGTTCATTCTCCCCAGTTCTGCAGACATGCTCTATGCCTGTAGGTGCGTCATCCTTTTTGAATACCAGTTATCCATTTGCAAAATGTGATCATGCTAGATGATGTTTTTTGCAAATGTAAATGCCATAAGAAATAGCTAAATTAATATCTTGTTCTATACTTGATCTTAGACAAGCCAAAACAGCAAATTCTGATTTCTTTTCTGGTCATATAAATCTTTCCCCATTTTTACTATCTTGTCCTATATGGAAGAAGAAGAAGAAGAAGAAGAAGAAGAAGAAGAAGAAGAAGAAGAAGAAGAAGAAGAAGAAGAAGAAGAAGAAGAAGAAGAAGAAGAAGAAGAAGAAGAAGAAGAAGAAGAAGAAGAAGAAGAAGAAG
Organism: Liasis olivaceus; assembly: GCA_030867105.1. Lineage (NCBI taxonomy): Eukaryota > Metazoa > Chordata > Lepidosauria > Squamata > Pythonidae > Liasis > Liasis olivaceus. The sequence continues at coordinate 72,339,206 of CM061349.1, forward strand.
AAGAAGAAGAAGAAGAAGAAGAAGAAGAAGAAGAAGAAGAAGAAGAAGAAGAAGAAGAAGAAGAAGAAGAATTCGCCTAAAGAAAGGGTACAGTCTTCAATCATTTAGGTAAAGAATCACATCAAGGCAGGAGTTTTTCACACCATACTTTTATCCCTCAGTCTAAATCATTGTATAAGTATTTTGGTCATCTTCTCACCTGTTGGTTCTGATAGATATCCTTTCCTTTCAGACACTCTTCTTTACTGATGAATGCTCCATCACGAGATTGGACCTCCCGTCGGCAACAAGCTTCCGGGACAGCATGATGGGAATCCAGAAGAATGGAATGAGAGGCTGCCTCAAAATCTTCTGGACCATTGACACCACAGCAGCCAAACTAGCACATATGAAAGGTGATCAAAGGGTTAATATTTGTGGCAGAATTGGGGTGGTTTCTTGGAAATCTGAGAAGGACATGCAATAAGCAGCCATCCAAACAGGGCTTCTGAAAGTATAAACTGCGGATATAATTTGATACTTGATATAACATTCTATTCCTTCCTAAACATTGCAACTTTTATTTTTTTTTAAAAAAAGACAAGTATGTTTCTAGTCCCCTTCATGGATCACTGCCTTGTCGTGGCGAAGGGGCTTGTGTAACTCAGTGAAGCCATGAGCTATACCGTGCAGGGCCACCCAAGACGGACAGGTCATGACAGAGAGTTCTGACAAAATGTGGTCCACTGGAGAAGGAAATGGCAACCCACTCCAGTATCCTTGCCAAGAAAACCCCATGGACAATGTTAAAAGGCTAAAAGATATGACGCCGGAAGATGAGCCCCTCAGGTCGGAAGGTGTCCAATATGCTACTGGGGAAGAGCGGAGGGCAATTCCAAGTAGCTCCAGAAAGAGTGAAGCGGCTGGGCCAAAGCCGAAAGGACGTTCAGCTGTGGATGTATCTGGAAGCGAAAAGAAGGTCCGATGCTGTAAAGAACAATATTGTATAGGTACGTGGAATGTAAGATCCATGAACCAAGGCAAGCTGGATGTGGTCAAACATGAGATGACAAGATTGAACGTCGACATCTTGGGAATCAGCGAATTGAAATGGACGGGAATGGGTGAATTTAATTCAAGTGACCATTATATCTACTACTGTGGGCAAGAAACCCTTAGAAGAAATGGAGTTGCACTCATAGTCAATAAGAGAGTGGGAAAGGCAGTAATGGGGTACAACCTCAAAAACGACAGAATGATCTCAGTGCGTATCCAAGGAAAACCATTCAACATCACGGTAATCCAAGTCTATGCCCCAACCACTGATGCCGAAGAAGCTGAAGTTGACCGGTTCTATGAAGACCTACAAGACCTTCTAGAACTAGCACCAAAAAAAGATGTCCTTTTCATCATAGGGGATTGGAATGCTAAAGTAGGAAGTCAAGGAGTAATCGGAATAACAGGCAAGTTTGGCCTTGGAGTACAAAATGAAGCAGGGCAAAGGCTAATAGAGTTCTGTCAAGAGAACAAGCTAGTCATAGCAAACACCCTTTTCCAACAACACAAGAGACGACTCTACACATGGACATCACCAGATGGTCAATACCGAAACCAGATTGATTACATACTTTGCAGCCAAAGATGGAGAAGCTCTATACAGACTGCAAAAACAAGACCAGGAGCTGACTGTGGCTCAGATCATGAGCTTCTTACTGCAAAATTTAGGCTTAAACTGAAGAATGTAGGGAAAACCACTAGACCACTCAGGTATGACTTAGATCATATTCCATGTGAGTACACAGTGAAGGTGATGAATAGATTTAGAGGATTAGATTTGGTAGACAGAGTGCCTGAAGAACTATGGACGGAGGTCTGTAACATCGTACAAGAGGCAGCAACTAAAACCATCCCAAAGAAAAAGAAATGCAAGAAAGCAAAATGGCTGTCTGATGAGGCTTTACAAATAGCTGTGGAAAGAAGGAATGCGAAAAGCAAGGGTGAAAGGGAAAGATATAAGCAACTGAATGCAGATTTCCAGAGAATAGCAAGGAGAGATAAGAAGGCCTTCTTAAATGAACAATGCAAAGAAATTGAAGAAAACAATAGAATGGGGAAGACTAGAGATCTCTTCAAGAAAATTGGAGATATCAAAGGAACGTTTAGGGCAAAGATGGGCATGATAAAGGACAAAAAAGGCAGGGACCTAACAGAAGCAGAAGAGATTAAAAAGAGGTGGCAAGAATACACAGAAGAACTATACAAGAAAGATCTTAATGTCCCTGATGTCCATGCTGGTGTGGTCACTGACCCTGAGCCAGACATCCTAGAGAGTGAAGTCAAGTGGGCCTTAGGAAGCATTGCTAACAACAAAGCTAGTGGAGATGACAGTATTCCAGCTGAGTTATTTAAAATACTAAAAGACGATGCTGTTAAAGTGCTGCACTCAATATGCCAGCAAGTTTGGAAAACGCAACAGTGGCCACGGGATTGGAAAAGGTCAGTTTACGTTCCAATTCCAAAGAAGGGCAATGCCAAAGAATGCTCAAACTATCGCACAATTGCACTCATTTCACATGCTAGCAAGGTTATGCTCAAAATCCTATAAGCTAGGCTTCAGCAGTACGTGAACCGAGAATTACCGGATGTACAAGCTGGGTTTCAAAGAGGCAGAGGAACTAGAGATCAAATTGCCAACATTCGCTGGATCATGGAGAAAGCACGAGAGTTCCAGAAAAGCATCTACTTCTGCTTCATTGACTATGCAAAAGCCTTTGATTGTGTGGATCACAACAAACTGTGGCAAATTCTTAAAGAGATGGGGATACCAGACCACCTTACCTGTCTCCTGAGAAATCTGTATGCGGGCCAAGAAGCAACAGTTAGAACCGGTCATGGAACAACCGATTGGTTCAAAATAGGGAAAGGAGTACGACAAGGCTGTATACTGTCACCCTGCTTATTTAACCTATATGCAGAGTACATCATGAGAAATGCCAGGCTGGAAGAATCACAAGCCGGAATTAAGATTGCAGGGAGAAACATCAATAACCTCAGATATGCAGACGATACCACCCTAATGGCAGAAAGTGAAGAAGAACTAAAGAGCCTCTTGATGAGGGTGAAAGAGGAGAGTGCGAAAGCTGGCTTGAAACTCAACATTAAAAAAACTAAGATCATGGCATCTGGACCCATCAATCCCTGGCAAATAGAAGGGGTAGAAATGGAAGCAGTAACAGACTTCATTTATTTGGGCTCCAAGATCACCGCAGACGGAGACTGCAGCCATGAAATTAAAAGACGCTTGCTCCTTGGGAGGAAAGCTATGGCAAACCTAGATAGCATATTAAAAAGCAGAGACGTCACCTTGCCGACAAAGATCCGCATAGTCAAAGCTATGGTTTTTCCAGTAGTAATGTATGGCTGTGAGAGCTGGACCATAAAGAAGGCTGAACGCCGAAGAATTGATGCCTTTGAACTGTGGTGCTGGAGAAGGCTCTTAAGAGTCCCCTGGACTGCTAGGAGGTCAAACCAGTCAATCTTAAAGGAAATCAACTCTGATTGCTCATTGGAAGGATTGATAATGAAGCTCAAGCTCAGATACTTTGGTCACCTAATGCGAAGAGAGGACTCTTTGGAAAAGACCCTGATGCTGGGAAAGATGGAAGGCCAAAGGAGAAGAGGACGGCAGAGGATTAGATGGCTGGATAGCATCACTGAAGCAATGAGCATGAAATTGAGCAAACTCAGGGAGGCAGTGAAAGATAGGAAGGCCTGGCGCAATATGGTTCATGGGGTCACGAAGAGTCGGACACGACTTAACGACTAAACAACAACAACATGTTTCTAGTCCTTATGGCTGTGAACCTAGGCTTCAACCTGTGAGCACAATGTATGTTGAAATCCTCAGTTATAAATAAGCAAATTGACAGAGTGTGCAAAGTCTGGGATATTGGGTCCACTTCCTATAGAACCGCTTGCTGTTTTCTGTGTTTATGAAACATAACACCATTGGCCAAAATCAACAAATATGTTCAACACTGTTCAGTTTGCCTGATGCTCATTGGCTGCTATAATCTCAAAAAATATTTTTCAATATCATGACCTCTTTTGCACTAGTTATAATATGGTTTGCTTATTTCTGTCATTATATGAACCCATCCCTGATGGCTTTGTGTTAAGAATGAACCAGGTTACTGTGGCTTGTTCAAGAAAATGTAATATAAAAATCCTGGCATAGCATTACATATGGACTTGCGTATGTTAAGACCCAACAGTTTCCCAGAAGTGTGACACAATTACAACAACAACAATAACAACCTTCATTAGGACTTAATGAGAACATTTTCAAATTGTTGCCTTTGATCCTCTGGTAGTGCCAAATGAGATCAGTTCCATAAAATAAAGTGTAAGTTCCTTATTGGTGATGAAAATTTACGAAATCAGTTAACAGCAGCAGCTAGAACAACTTAAATGTCAGAATTTAAACAGCCTGGGACACTTAAAAAAAAAAACAATCTTTGTTTTGCAGTGAACAGAGAACAAAATGGGCACCAGGAAAGCTACTTGGGAAAAGCCGTTCTTCCCTGCCTTTGACACACACATCCCTCAGGGATTTACTTTGTTCCTTCAATATTGGGCAGAAGTGCTTCCACTTTTTTAATTTACTCTGGCATTTTCCTGTGGAAAAAGGGCTCCATCCTTAAGAAGTAGAGGAGGTGCATCAAACTCATACCTTGCAGATCCCCAACCTAGAGGAATGCAGCCCAGCCAATGGATGAATACAAACAGCTGTTCCTCCCTTTGTTTGCAGTGAAAGTCCTGAAAATGGTGGTCAGGAAAAGGATAGAAATTTGCAATTGTCGCCTGCTCACCCTTTTTCCTCTGTCACTCTTTTATAATTAGAGCACTTGGCAACATGGGACAGGCTTCTCTTTGGGCTACTCACACTTACCTGGAAGAAAGTCTCACCACTTAATGGAAATTATTTCTGAATACACAGATGCAAAATTGTGTTGTGACCCTGTAATCTTAAATACATTTCCAGAGAGAAAATCCTATTGAACCTAAATAGAAGCTTTTATGCTATCAGGCCAGTGAGTCTTCTAACTCTTTTCCTCTTTTGCTTTTCTTACCTAGTCTATCAAAATTAATTGTGTTTTCATTCTTTTGTGCAACTGCCAGCCACTGTTTTATTTAAAATGAGTAGCAATTTTGTTTGTCTTTGAGTCAAATTCAATTCCTAGAAACCTCATGTCCATGTCTATGGGTTTTTTGGCAAAATGTCCTAAGTTGCTTGCCACTGATTTTCAAGGGGTTTTTTTTTTGGGTGGGGAAGATTTCCCAATCTAGTCTACAATCCTGGGATTTCCTGGTGTTTTCCTACCATACAAGCATGAGCCAGTTCTGACTCTCCTTAATAATTAATGAACATTTCTTTTTAAAAAAATCCATATCAGGATGCATTAAACAATCAAGTACTTACTGTGATCATGACTGAGTTCCAGGTGGAAGAAAAGACATCTGATTCATTGTTCCCCTGATAATGCTTTTTCAGCTCCTTGGTAAAAAACTCTCTGGTCAGCTGCAACAAAAACCACGCACAGAAGAGAGAATGAATGAATTCATGCCAGAACTTCAAAGCAGGGCTGCATTTCTACTCAGGAAAATAGGGCTCGAAAGCAAGATTTATAACACAGCTATGAGCACATGATGGATTAAGCCTAGACGGTTTAGGTGCTCCATCGAATGGAGATGCATCCTTGAATTCAAAGCTAGGCAAAGGAAAAATATGACATGATGGCCCTTAGAATTTCCTTTGACATTTACTGGACATACTCCTTTCACAAACCATGCCACTTTCCACACAATTTCACCATTCCACAATTTCAGGTTCTGGCATCTCTAGGTGGATTCCTATCAGAAACCACGGAGATTCAGCAGCAGTCAATACTGAATGCAATGGCCCAATCTTAGGGCTGTTTCTCATATTCTGGGAAATTTTCCATTCCTTGTTGGATGAGACTGCCCTTCTATTTAGAGACCTTAATTCCCCTTTTAAAAAAAAATATTTAAAAGCTTGATGCATTTTCACATTGTTTTTTTTAATAGAGATTAAAAATAGAGATTAAGACATTCTCTCCCTTTTTGCCTTAATCTCTATTTCTGCTATGATTTTAAACTTAAACCAATATACAAATTAAGAGTATATTCAATAAAGCATGCTGACCTTTTTATTCTCCACAGGAGAGGCCAATTTCAGAAGATGCTGACATTTTCATACAATTTTTCAAAATCATGCTTTTTGTAGACACAGAATAGACATAGGCAATTTTTCAGTCAAGTGGACCCTGTTTTCCTTCTGCGGCTCCTCTGTGTGCCCCTCAAACATCTTCCTAAGAACTGGGAGCACAGCCAAGTAAATCTGAGGGGAAGATTGCAAGTAGGAGCAAAGGAAGAGGAAATTCCACTATAGGAGTAGACTTCCTTGGATACTGCTCATAGAAACAAAGCTACAGAGCTGGAAGTAATGTGTTTATGGTTGATCTGCCCAAATGGTTACTGAATTTTTTTACTGACTGTCCTATAATTTCCTCTACAGTTATGAGGTTCATAAGTACGTAATTACAATGTGAAAGTGCGGTGCTAGCATTTAAAAGATGTTACTAATTCCATCTGCAGGATCTATAAAAAATGTCACCCATGAGTTGAGGATTGACTTCTGGTAATCATATGGACGTGTCCATGTAGATATTTTGGAAGCAATAGAGATGGTTTGCCACTGCCTTCTTCCAGGACATAGTCTTTGCTTCCTAGTCTACAGTCCTGTGATTTCTAGGTGATCTCCCATGCAAGTATTAATCACTCCCTTCTTTGCTTCACTTTTTCCAGATCAGCCAAGACTAGCTAAGTGCTGAGACCCCTCTTAATCACAATGGAAACATAACACATTTTAACAATCCACAGTGATAAAAGGAATGTACGCTAACAGTTCAGAATTAACAAGTTCTCTCTAGTGTGATGTTTTGTTTTGCTTTCCTGGAAACACACTGGGGGTCATTTTACTTTTTATATTGTTTGCCTTCAACTTTATTACTAAAATTAATGGCCCCTTCTGCAGACCTCACAGGATTTGCCAAGGACATATGAGAGCTACATCTTAAACGACTTCAACAAGAGCAGCTCTATCACCTCTAAACGGAAATGCTTATTAGTCAGACTGGACAAGACTATTCCCTGGGGAAATAAGCCGGCTCCATCAGGGACCTTGGGGTTAGGAGGTGGCTGTACATACACTCAAGCATTGTGTTTTCCTTTCCTTCTTTTGCATAATTTACAGAGCCTGGACTCCCATCCTGTGGAGGCAGCCACCCAGATATTTTATTGATGCTTGTCTGTTTCCTAAGTGCAGACTTTGAAACTAATATTACAGTTGGTAAGACTCCCAGTTGGCTTCCTTTGACCAGTTCTAAACAAAAGAGCTATTTGAATATAAAGTGAAACCTTTATTTTGACAGGCATGATCCCAAAGGAAAAGTTGGAGGACCATATGTGTGATTTTTATGAGATCTGATCTAAAACAAAGCCCAATGCTGGGACTGTACTTATTTGCCAGAAAAATACTCCATTCCTTTTCACTAATAGAACATTTAAATTTGCTCCAAATATTTTACAAAGAATGATAACAGATTTAATAGCCGGTTCAAAAGACTCAATAAGAACAAAGCAGTAAAAATCTGTAGTACTGTTTAACAATTGTTTTTCTTCTTTTTAGAAGCTGGAGTTAGGCTAAGAAGGTTTTTGTTCGCTGTTTTGTCAATGCACAAAGCACCTGGATTCACTACAGCAGGTGATTTTACTTAAGCTTTGGCTAATAATGACAGTGACTGGAAAGTTATCCGGATAGTTGGCAGAATAGTTTCTCAGCATCCTCTTTTCCTACTGAGGAGATTCCTGGGTTTCTAGGTAGAAAGACAGAATACATCCTCCTCCTCCAAGATGCTGAGGATAATGAAATTACAGGGAGAGTTAGATTGGCAATGGGGGAAAAAAATAGCATGAATCCAACCAAGCAGAGGTAAAACAAGCAAACAAAAAACGACCCCCATTTTTATGCTGTGTTGATGCTGGTGGAAAAGTTCTGTACCCACACTGTTGTCCAGCGGAGTTTTATTGAGCAGCAAGAGTTTCTTCCACTGATCGATGAGTTACTGGCAGTTTATTGGGACATTTTGCTTTATCTTTATCCAGGTGCAACATGGACAAGATTGTTAGCATAACTGAGAGTATGAGACTAACCATGATCGTTCGTTCTTGTCAATCAATCAATCTTTTATTACAGTCACAGATCAGAATTACAAATGAAAATGCATTAAAAATGAAATAAAACAAAACCTGATAATATATTACAGTTAATGGTGGGTTCATCAGTGGGCAATCAAAGTTAGCCTAATTTTGCAGACAGTGTAACAAAATTAAGCTACATTCAAAGACACTGAATCATACTGATCAGATAGCAACAACTGTATATAAAAAAGATCAGAATTTCCTGGGTATTTTACCAAATAGGGAGTTATAAAATGGGTCTGTGAGTCCTTATAGAAGGAACAGTATAGCAGGACATGAGCTGTAGTTTCAGTAGCCCCTTGTCCATAGGGGCACAATCTCAGCTTATATGGAACTTTCTTGTATTGGCCCTCCAAAACTGCTGTGGGAAGAGCATTGCAATGTTAGTCCCCTTTGGAATTTGGAGATAGTTATATAATGTAAGTATCTCACTGGTTTATATAAAAAAAGGGCTTGACTGCTCAAAAAAACATTCTTAGAGCAGACTGTCCTGTTAGACTTCCAGATCTTTGATACATTGTTGAAATGCACTAAGTGTATGCTCATAGCCCATAATTAGGAACATCTCCCTGGAGAAGCCAAGATGTTGAAGTTTTTGAGAAATAGTCCTAAGCCATACTGAGATTTATAATTGTCCGCAATAAGGAAAGAACTCAAACCTGTGGGAAAGAACAGTAATTTCAGCCAACATCTTGTCCATCCTGCCTCATGCAAATGTTTGCATCAGGTCCAGCATTTAAGAACATTGGCTACCTTAAGGAGGCTGCTAAAAGACCTCTTCTAAACAAACGGATCTCACAATGTTTTTAATGTAAGGTAGTGTGTTTGTCTTGTGTTTGCTTTACTCTTTTAGTCTAAGCTTCTTTATTAAAAATATGCAGTACATTTCAGTTAAGAAACACGCTCCCAGCTATCTGCACAGAATACTCATTTGTTCATTGCTTCTCTCATTTCTAAAGAATCTGAAGCTTCCTCTGTTTGAGGCATAATTGTATTTGCCTTCTATTGCAATACTTGCCTCTATGAATACTTGCCTTTTATTGCAGTCTCATTGCTCTTACAACCATGGGTGATTCTTCTATTTACCCAGTCAGAAGTGTTCCTACTTATATGGTGGAAGCATGGAGCCCAAATTTAGGAGTCAGGAGCCAGCATGTTGAATAACATTGACCAAGCTGAAATCTGTCATTAGTTGGTATTTTTTTAAACAAGTAGTCACAAATGAAGTATCTGGGCTAATAGCTGACAACATGTTATTTGGGGCACAAATATAAAGTGGGTGAAACTATTATTCAAAGGGGGCAGAGCCCTGCTACTCATCAACAGGATGAGGATATTCTCAGTTTTTTTATAGGTTTCTCTGTTGCTGCCTCTTTTTTATTAATCAGATTAAGCCTATTTGAGGACCTACACTACAGTTGTGTGGGTCTAAAACTAGTGAGTAATCATACCCCAACTTTTTGGAAATTATATGATGCATGGGATCTTGAGGAATTCAGTTGCCTCTGATCTGCATCAATCTGACTTCAAATCTAGATTTGGGATTGACACATCTTTGGTCTTTTTGCTAGAAAGTGGGCAATCTTGTTTCTGCTGGAGCTCTCAAGATCATACTATCCTTCTGGACCATCTGGCAGATATAAGATTAGGAAATTAGGGAGAATAAATACAAAAGAAGTTTCATTATTAAGTGGGCTGTAAATAAAATGAATTAATTAATTAATATATAAGTCCCATTTTTGAATTGTTCCATTTGCTGGTTTCCAGTTAGTGGTATTGGGAGACTCCTGTTGACAGCTTAGGCTATACCTCCCACATCTAGTTATAACCATGGAAGAACCCATCATCAGACAACATCAGCACTGTTGCTATTATGCAGATGACATAAAACTATTTCATTTTTCATATGAGAGTTGCCTCAGTGATTGCACTAAAAAATTGGGTGCAGTGAACATCTTATCCTGTAAAATAAAGTTGGCTCTCCCTCTTACTGTTTTTCATCAAATACTGATAATCATTTCATTCCAGCAGGAATTTTTATTCCAATGTTCCTGTGCTTTGGCTCTTACTACTGGCCCTGTCTCCTTCAGCTGATTGCTTTATGTTATTCTTTTTAAACAGGAATGGCAATTTTAAAATATTATAAGTTTTAGTGAATGGTGTCCTTGCACCAGAAGCGTGAGATAACTTAAATAAATATATATACACTGAATCAGTGGAATACTGCTTTTTGACACAGCGATATTCCTGATCCTCATTTTGGAAAGGTACTATGGATATACAGAAGCCAAGGGCCAGCTGAACCAGAGAGAATCCATGTTTCAGCATGTAGGCTTGCCCAGCAAATGACCTTTTCTAGTAAACATGATGAATAATGAGCTTATGAATTGTATCATAAATTACACAAGTCTACCTACAGTCCATCTGAACACACAGTTGCATGGAACTGCAACAGCATGCTAGGGTGCCTAAAACAATGATGTGCCAAAGATCAGGTGAAGAACACAGTCAGTTGATGGATAAAAGTATCAAGAATCAAGACATTAACTTTTGTGACCAAAAACTGTCCAAGAACAGCTAGTTTCCTCCCAAAATTGTCTTTTAAAATTGTAACAGTATTCCATGAAAAGATTGATGAAAACCAGCTGGATAGAGTCCAACACTTTAGGCTATAAAATAGAAGACCAAGAGGAGCTCTGTGTATACACTGGGAGAAGTGTGTAAGGGTATGCATGTAGTGTGTAAGAGCTTCTCCATTCTATAGTTTCCTAGTTTGTTTTCTACTTTTCCCTTGCTACTTCTTTCACTATCTTTTCCACATTGGCAAATGTATCTGGAATCAAGGAGCTACAAGGCAATTTTTGGTAACTATCTGATTACTAATTTAAATAACCTCTCTGCTTACATTAATAGGGAAACCTGTGTCAATTAGCAATGTGTACCTCTAATTAGTTGTGCTAGAGCTCAGAAATATATTCAAAGGACAACTGTATTCAAGCTTTGATTCAATAAGCCTATGCAATTGTTGTACTGTGTACTGTCGTCATCTATGGAGATTGTGCCACCAGGAACAAAGATCCTAAGAGGAAAGGAAAAACGTTCTCTATTCGTGTGTATTTGCACATATCCATTTGCCACCCAGATCTGATGACACACTTAGAGTTAGAGAACACTGACCAGAGAACGCCACCCACAACTGATCACCTGCCTCTAACAAGTGCTGCATGGTAGAGAAAGACACCCCCCCTTCTGGGACATGGCAAGTCACGTGGGGGTTGGAGCAGGAAAAAGCTTGAAAGGAGACCAAGCTGATTTGGTTTGCACTAATATTTTGTATTTTATTTCCTCACATTTTATTATGATAGAGATAGAATTGTTTTGACAGAGAATTGAAATATCTGCCCTGGCCTTTAGGCAAAGTAAAGAAGACCAAACTGAAAAGAAATCAGAACAGCTCAAAGCAGAGATTACAGCTTTAAATTACTTGGATTTAAATTACAGCTTTAAATTACCCTAACCAGGAAAAAAGGAATCTAGATTCAGGTATAGTCCTACAGATATTGTTTCCCCATGAAGGCAGCACTAAGTTGGAGGAATCAACTATTTTCCTGCTAAGCAATTATCACAAGCGTTTGTATAATAGTGAGAAGGATCTTGCAGCCATCTAAGACTACCCACGTAGGGAAGAGGTTTTTCCCCCAGAAGGATCCAGTGTGATTTAGACTTAGTAGAAATGGATCTTTCAACTTTTTGTATCAGAAGTTCCATTTATTTTAATGTTATTCTTCTTAATGACATATCAGGGTGATATATGCCATACCTTAGACACCCCTTATTGGAATTCCCATAACTTATTTTCTAGATAGATAGTTAAATAGCTAGATAATATATTATTTAAATTATTTTAAATGTTTAAATTGGTTGCCATTTTCTTCTAAACACTTCCTTACTTGTTTGATGGATGACCTTTGAACATTCTTAAGTAAAGTAATATTTTCTCTCTCTCTCTCTCTCCCCCCCCCCCCCCAATGAAAAACATATTGTGATTGGCCTATGGGGCATGATTTTGGTACACCCTGTATATAGCCCGCCAGAAAGAAATATAATTCGTTTTGAGCCTGGGAATCTATTTCAGTATATATTTCACAACCAAGTTTTCAATGTAGTCACAATGTTGTCCTCTTTCATGAAAAACAAAACAAAACTTTTGCTCAGAGAGATCAGCTTTCTCCAGTTTGGTGTCCTCCAGAGACAACTTACAGAATGTCCAACTACCCTGATATTGGGAAGACTGGCTGAAAAGGTGGTGAATTGTAGCCCCCTTGGAAATCAGAGGCTCGGGAAAGCTATGTTAAATCATGAATCCTTGATGAGATACACATTATATCCTGTTAGCATGATGGGTGCCTCACTCATGGAATTCCAACCTGTTCTCTTCCCGTTAGTTTCCTTTTAAGAATTTGATTTGTCTGAGATAGTTTTGTTGATTATGTTTCCTAATTGTGTACTGTACTTTCAATTGCACAACACTGCTAGGGGCCCACCTAAGTGGCAGCACCTGAATACCTTGCCTGAGCTTGAAAAGCAAATCAGGGTTGAACTTAATTAGTATTTGGATGGGATACCACTAGAACATTCCCAGAATGTAAGGTAGATTGGGAAGTCAAAATAACATCCTGGAAGAATGAAAACCACCTCCATGCTATTGCCAAGAATACATCATGAACATATCCATGGGGTCTCCAGGTGTTGAGCTTGAGTCATTGGAGACTTTATCTCTATACTGCTAGGGAGGAGGTACATGCTACTTATATACAATAATTGGGGAAAATCAAGCAAGAGGGTTTTTCTATTAAGCACTGTGAAGTTGACTAGAAGAATAAAGATAAGATACTTCAACCTGAGCATGTTTGCAAGTGCAAAATTAGTTTTCTTTTGTTTTGCTTTGAAAAAAGAACTGAATATACACAGCAGCGACTGGAGTATGAAACTGCAGTGGTCACAACCAGTAGGTCACAAGTAGTGCTATAGCACTCAAGCATCCAAGTTGCCTTCTAAGCCTCGTAGATATTGTTGCTGCTTGTCCTGTGCCTACAGAGCAGCAATTGTGTTTTGAAAAATGATCACCACGACAGGGTTTTGCACATTGAAGAAACACCAGCGTAGCTCCTGTTGTTGAATCCCATTCCTCTTAACCTTGCTCCACTTGAAGTTTTCCATTTTGTTTTGCTTTCCTGCTGTGTTCTTGTACTCCACTGCTTCAATTATTTGAAACAGAGTCTCTGCTTGCCTGCTCCGCTGTCTCATTTGAAATCTCAGCAGAGCATATCTCTCTCCTTCCTTGTTTGGATCCTTAATCTCTTCTTTCCCCTCTACTATTAATTATTCAACTCTAACTATATTATTTATATTATTTAACCCATGTAGTGTTGCAAGTGCTTTGGCTGCAGTATGTTGTACAAGATGAGATTGTGCTGCACCGTAAGACAAGGAAAATTGTGTATATCAATTATTTCTGTCTCAGAGGGAGATGGGCTATGTAGAGAGGAGCATTAACCATAATAACACGTCACAAGCCAAGCTAAGAAGGCATAAGAACAGGGTGAGAAAATGCATCAACAGAAAACAATGCAGTATTCAAATAAATAATTTCTCTACTTATCTGAGTATTTTAATGTTCTTTAAAGCAGATCTATTATTTCAAAGCACAATTAATATCTTCCCTTTTCTAGTGCTCCCACCATATTTTGGTCTGGCTACTTCAATCATGGTGGACAGGATAATCACTCCAAATTAAGCCAAAATTTGGCAGACTTCAGCAGCAACCACTGTTCAGTTTCATACACTTTCACAGGAAAATCTGACTATATCCCAAATTATTTTAAAAAATCAAATAGAAAAAGCGCCAAACCACATGAAATCTCATGTAAGAACCCAGAGATCTCACTTTTGTGAGATTTTGGCCATTAAAAAAATAATTAAAGCTTAATATTTGGAGGTACTCAAGAGCTCTCTAGATGTGGTGTTGACACCATGCCTATCATCCTTTTCAATGTCACAAGAGCCTGGTTTTGACCATAATCCAAGGAAATGTTTTATATGATACAGGGATACTGAAGTGCTAATTAGGAGCTGACCACTCCAATCATCTCATCTCCATTCAATTTAATCAAGCATTGTGCCCCAGAATTTTGTCACTATAGTTACCATTCTTCCCTGTTCCAGATTTTATGAATAAGTGCTTTGACACAGTTCTACAATATACCCATGCACAGTGTTTGTTGTTCATTATTCTAAAGTGAACTGACAATGTAAAGGGGAAATGAAGATTAGAAAAACCAGTGAATGCTCAAAAAATCCTTCATCCCTTTCTTTGTATGAATAGAAGCTTCAGCCTTAATTTATTCCTCTATTATGTCAAAAACTAAAAAGTTGCTAATTATGGCAACTGAGTTTGTAAACAGGCATTAGACTGCTTTTTATTTTAGGTCATTGTTATTTCAAAATGACTTTTTATTTAAAAAGAAATCAAGCATCATAGTTGGTAAGAACTGAAGTAAGCCATTCTAAATGAATCCAAAAGGTCATCTCATCTAGCATTTGGACTAGAAAAACCACATAGCTACTAAATTCCAGATTTTGATTTAAAAATCCCAGGTACATTCATTCCTCATGAATTCAATTAAACTTAAACTATGCTGAATGCTGCCCTGGATTAACCATTAAGCAAGATAAGTGTGTGCTTAGAGCACCAAGGGAAAGGGGGGACCACAGAGCTTTTTCCCCAAGCTATCATGCCCTTAACTCTTTCACTGCCACACTTGACTTGAGTCATTATTTTTGTAATTGTCCTTATCTGCTGTGCTCAACTTTAATCTGCGCTGTTAAAAAAAACAAAAAACTTTTTCTTTGGCATGGTGAGTAACTAAATTTTAAAAATTTGGTTTGAAGATATCACCAGATATTGTATTTTTTTCTGTCTCGTGGCATGATCGTTTCAATTCCGCCAAGGGGCACCATTGTTGGGGTATGTTTAGGACACCAGTTGGCCTTAATCTGGACAAAACAGATTAAAATCCCAGTAGAGGGCCAGGACAAGCCACTTTCATACTCTTGCCTGGAAAAGTCAGTCAGTCAGGAGTCAGCCTCAGTTTGACTGCTTTTAAGTGAGTTGCTTTTAAAGATGCATTAATGAGGAGTGTTCAACTGAACATTTAATATGTTTAATATGTTCAGTTGTATTATATATAATTACAATAAATAAATAAACCTACAACAAAGTGGCACAGCAGCTTTTTCAACCTGGTATCTTTCATATACTGTATGTTGGAGAATCACTCTTAAAATTCCCAAGTGGAAACAGTAATTAAATACAACTAGTATCAGATTGGGAAAGCTATGCCCCACCATTACAATAATCTGCTAAATTAAAATTCCTATTCAACTCTGTACAAGCTGGCATTTAAGTTGTGGAGAAAGAACTGCTTTCACACAAGCCTACCAAGTAGTATGACTATTTTCAGACCCCTTCACCAAATTCTCCCATCAATGGAAAGGAAATAATCTTGGTTGCAAGTATTTCTGCTCCTGTGATAGCTCTTACAAGTCATTCCCTAGAGGATTCACTCTGCAACCATTTTAATGTCCTCTTGCATTCTTTTCATTTTCTTAAGACTTAATATTCCTCTGCCTAGTCACAACTATCAAATCTACACAAGATTTAGAAATGGTGTCATGGCTATCCCACTTGTAATTTGTGTTGTTAAAGTATTCAAACCAACTAGACCTTTCTTTGTAATGCAAACTACAGCTGTTAGGATCCTTGAACTGTGCCCAACCCCACACATATAACAGCATATATTTATCTTGTAATAAAAGGCAGAGCTATTTTGCTACCATCAAGAGTGATCATTACTTCATTTATTATTTATTTGGCTGGTTGGTTCTCCTGTCCATATATTGCAATAAACTCAACACTGCTTTCTTTGAAGTTGACTGCTACCACAGGAATGCATCTCTCAACCCTGCCTCTATCCACTGATTTGTGTGCATGTGTGACTATCTGTGTGTGTATCTGGGTTGGCCATATTCAAAGATATAATTTGACAAATTATACGTGTGGTTTTCTCTTGCTCTGTGTGAGGTCTTCCACTTGCCTCTCCTAAAGGAATGTCCCTCCTTCAAAAAACAGAGAGACATATTGACCAGACCATAACAGATTTGCCCAGGAAGTGATCACTATTTATAGAGCAGTCACTGTCACTGCAGTCTTGCTTCTCTCCTTGCCTCTATTGTTTGGAAAGGGAAAGCCTTTAAACTGTTTACAAAGCATTGTTCTTTTCCTTCTTTTCAACTGTGGGACTATCATCTGACAAAGGAGGCCTTCTCCTCTTTTAATCCTTGGAAAGATATGGCTGTTTTGACATTGGTTCTGTGCTTCTTGCTTCTTTCTTTAAGATCTCTATTAAAATTTGGAAATGGAGCCTCTTTGGGACAAATAAAATTCATATAAAATTCTTATAAAAGAATATGGGTAATTTCCCATTTTATTTTTGCACCGAGCACATTCCCAGTCAATCCCTGCATCCAGATCCAAGCAAAGACACCCGCCACTCAATTCAGTTAGCAAAAATACCTTGATTTCTATGATTAAACATCAACAATAGCAAAACAGGATATAGGGAAGGTGAGAGAGAGAGAGAGAGATGAAGGGGCAACGAGTTTAATATTCTCAGAACTTTTAGAGCCACTGGAAATAAAACTTTGGTTAATTAGTATGGGCAGTCTCAAAAATCAAAATAGCCCTTGGTTATTCCAGCTTTAACCTTTTCATGTATATAACAGCAGCAGAATAGGGATGGAAAGTAGGACACCAGGTGTTCTCTCCTCTATTCTGCACTATAAAGGGAACAATTTGGTGCATGGGAGTGATATGTTCTGCTCAATGTCTGTCCATGGACTCTGTTTTACCCATTCCCTTCTAAGATACTATCTCTTAGTTTGCTGTTGCCTACTTCAGTTTTTTCTGCTACTGGCAAACGGTTAGAAATTTAAATGTGTCTTTTTTGTAACACAGTAAACTACCCAATACTAAAACTCTAGATTTGTCCTGGGAATAACCCAAATCAATGCAGCACTTAATAGAAAATTGGATAAATATATAGCTGCAAATCCAACTACCATAGTAGATGAAGAAGAAAAGTAATAAATGCACCAGGTCAGACACAGGTCTCCTAAAGTGGTTTTGCAACACAGAAAAAGCTAAAACAAATATTCAGCTGGGACTTTTTCTCCCACTTGGTCCTACAGGACAAGCAGCTAAAAGCCAACTAGGCATCATTTGATAATATAGCATAAATGGATATACACCATTGCCTTACTCTTGAGAAATGAGCATGCCTCAGATATTTTGTCCATAACTCTTATTTCTTTTCTTTCCCAATGATTCTCACACTCATAGTATCATTTTTTTTTAATCCCATCAAATATTCTATTGTGCAAGTACCTTCTTTATATTTGTTTAGCATCACAAAGTAATCTGCACAACTGTGAGAATATGAAAAGGGGGAAAGCACAGACATAACAGACTGTATTCATTGCTTCCTTGTATTTCATAAGTACAGATACTATGTCCGAACAGTGATTATAAAGAAAAAAATCAACAATTTCAACATTTTTCTCTCTGTTTTTGAACAGGACAAAGAAAATCCAGTAACAAAAATTTGAAATATTTTTGTCCAACAACATTTGCCATCAGATGCCACTGTAAGTATATAACATTTTCAGCATGGATGCTACTGAACAGACAAACATTACAGGGCAAAATAAGCAGATTAAATTGATTTGTCACACTTACAAAGAAACTCAGGGGGATGGGATAAACTTTTAATTCTTTTTTCTGTATCAAACCATTTCTCAGAGCAAATAAACAGTGATGAAACAAATCCAAATAGAGGAATCATCAGATATAAAGCTTTGCTAGATTTGCAATGACAGGCAGAATGGAGGGAAGGACAGCATTTTATTCATTCATTTGTATTTTTAAACATCTGTCTATCATTTTCATTATTACCAACATCTCATGCAGATATATTACTTTCTCTTTTCTTTCTTTGGTAAGATATCTCTCAACGAAATTATGTACACTAGCTTCAGGGATGATATGCTGTACATTTCTTCTTATGTCAGGAATGTATCTGGAAATTTAGACTCCACCAACATCAGAGCTCTGATAGAGAAGCAACAATCTCAACAGGTCTCCAGATCTACAGAGAGGTCATCTAAGGACCCTAACGTCCACTTCTAAGGTTGGATCTCTCTGCCTTCAGTTGGGAAAATCCAACTTATTATATGGCCCTTCGAATGCTCTCCTAGAGATCATAGAACTGTACCCTTAAACTCTCAAACCACTACTTTAATCCCTAAACTCTGAAAATAAAACTAATTCAGTTTTAAAGATGAACTTTTCCTGAAAAGCAGGCGCTGTCTTCTACCCATAAAGCATCTATGCATGACACAAGCTGTGTTTGTTTACTTTCAATAGGTGGCTTCAAATTGCTTAGACCAAGTGGGAATGATTTAGTATCTTAAACAAATGGCTGCTCATCAGATTTATAAACTAGAAGTCCAACTGAATTGCATATTCCTAAAGAACATCCCATCATCGTCATACTCACATGTTCTCTAAAGATAAATGCCAAGATTGCAGCCGAGAGTTCTGCCAGGAAGATTAGCAAAATAAACATGAAGAACTGAAAGAGGAAAAACAAAGAAAGGCACATTATTGTTTATCTAAAATGAACATCTGCCTCAACATTTCATAAAATAATAGTAAGAATAGGTCAAACTGACTAAGGCACGTTTAGAAACTGACAGCTACAGCAGAACAAATTTACCAAATCCTTAGCTTAAGAAAACTACTAGAAACATGCCAAATCCCCAGAATTAGGGGATTGTTTGATGAACTATTAAAGTTGTTATCATCTGGGATATATGCTACTTCTCACCCATCATGTTTACTTTACTATTCACAACTGATTATTCCATTGCCACTATGATTGATCATTTGGATTTATGAAGATCACAGCCAACAATACTTCTGGGCCACCTGACAGAATTCTCACCTTCTCTGCATCACATACAATTATTTGATAAGTATATGCCAGCCTTTTGTAAGTATCTAGTGCCTTTCAGATATGTTAGGACTGTAACACCCAGAATTCTGCAGCCAACCCAACTTTCTCAGGGCAAGCATCTCCACTGTTTTAAGAATCACATTAAAGATGTGCTGCTTTAATGGTTTGATTCATTACAGCAGCAACATCATTTTTTCAGGCTGAAAGAGAAACCAGGAAAAAGACAGGCATAAAAAAAGAAGAGCAGGCACTGAAGCAAAAAAAAAAAAAAAAAGGAGGAGGAGGAGGAGGAGGAGGAGGAGGAGGAGGAATCCCAAGTGCTAGTAATGAGGTTTTTCTTTGGCCCAAAGTCTGTCAGAAAATGTATTCCCTTTCCAAGGGCATGTGAAAAAAGGAACAGTACAAAAAAGATATTAAAGTACAAGTTACTGTGTGCCACTCATAAGCTCACCTGCCACTGCTAGAAGTAAAGTCAAAATCAAATGCCAGGCCAGCCTATTTTGTACATGGAATGGAAGGGAACATCTCCTCCTTTACAAAAGTCTGCAAAATAGCTTAGCTAAGGACCTACAAGCAACACTAGGTTGTACTGTCGTGTAATTTCTGCATGACAACTGAGAGAGGGGGATTACAGAAATCAGAGGTGTCAAAGGGATGGGGTCACATGAAAAAAGCAGAACTATGAAGTAAGTTCAGTGTCTTTTGTAGTGTTTGATGATGTAGTAAGGTTCAAAGTGCTGGTAATGACCTATAAAGCTCTACATGGCATGAGGGACCACCTCTCCCTGGTTACATCTACCTGTCCCATCAGGGCTGGCAGGAGAGTATGTTATAGATCCTGTGTACTAAGGAATGCCATCTGATGGGACCCAGGAGGAGAGGCTTTTCTGCCACAGCACCTGCCCTTTGGAATATCATTCCCACCCCCAACCCCACAAGTTAGACTGGCCCCAACCTTGCTGGCCTTTCAGAAGAGTTTCAAGACATGGCTATGTCATTATGGTTGGAGATCCAGTGGTGGTATGGAAATGGTTAGCTGGCTGTATTGTTAGTCAATTTATGGATTGTACTCTCCTGCAAATTAAGTTTTAACTGTTTTAATAGGTTTTTAATGGTTTTCATTTTGGCTGTTTACTTGTAATTATTTACTGTTAAACTGTTTTCTGTTTTTAAGTCTGTGAGCTGCCCAAAGTCACATATGTGAGATGGGCAGCTGTGTAAATTAAATGAATGAATAACCAAACATCCAAAAAGAGTGAAACTTGAGGTGCAATGGCACAACGGTCCTTTTATCATTTTGATGAAAACTTCAGATCCTGAGGACATGTATTTGTCTGAAATACATGGCAGGCTTCATCCCCATGGGAGGTTGGAAAAAAAGATTACAAACACTTTCCTTATAAACAAAAATCGGCACAAATTTTTAAAGATCCTTGTATATTATAACTTGCCTTTAACTTTGTTCAAAAATTAAAAACACTACAACAAATTAGGAATCTGAATATTTGGACTCAGCCCTCAGATGAATTAAGCAGCCTTTGAAATCTTCTGGCTATGTATGTATGCATGTATGTATTTAATCAAATTGCTGACTGGAATCTAAGCTGAGTCTTGTGGTCAGTGGACCTGTCAATTTTGGATGTATTGAATGTTCGCCAAATTGTTCCCACATTTTTGTGGTTAACTGGGGATGCCCTATCATCCTACTTTTAATATACATATTTTCTGACACAGATGTTTTTTGTCTAGTCATTTAAGTAAGTTATTTTTTTAGATGCATGTTCGCACTTGTAAATCTGAATAAAACTGCCTTAAATATGAGGTGGAGCAAACAGCATTACTTGGCTTTTTTATTTCTTTCTCACTGTTGCGGATGGAATAAATTGGATTTTTTATCAAGAGCACACTAGGATTGGTATCTTCTTACCAATGAAATTGTTTCGTAGATTTGCAGAGTTCATAGACACAATGGAATGCATTGCATTATCAAGGAGTTTAAAATACCCTTAGGTTATTCCATGGGCTATCTTGCAGTTTATTTTTTAAAACATGCAAAGTCCAACTGCTAGACCAGCTTTAGGTGCTATGAAGGGCAGGATATATTTCATTCAGCTGCAACATTTTTTATAAAAACATAACATGGGAAATAATCTCTACACAGAAAGAAATTTAAGAACTTCCCTTGGGATGCATGTTTCTCTCTTCTCTCAGCTGTGCTGTACACTTTCCTTGAATTTATACTTGACTTGAAAGCTTCAGGCATTTATTATGTATCGCTGAGAAATCTCTCCTGGGAAGCCTCTGATTCATCTATATTTGAAAACTTTGTAGGAGGACTTGGATTTTAATTAGTCCATGAAAATAACACCTTTCCCCTAATTAAGACAGAGATAACAACCACTCCATCAAAACTCTTGCCAAGTCCTTTTTTTTTTTTTCATGGCCCATATACTTAATCATTTCCCAGCATCAGTTCTTTGTTACAATAGCATTTTTTTCCTGGAAGAAAATGCTATTTTGCTTGCCCTTATTTCTAGACAAGCACTGTTATATAACACTTTCCCCATCCTGCATATTTAAGATGAAATTAGGCACAAATAGCCAAATGAATGAAAAGTTCATTTTTTACAGGAATACCCAACTTTTTGGGTGGAGGGCATGCAGCTCATGTAGAACTTTAATAAAATATCATGGTATTTTGCCTTTGCCAAATTGCTAGTGTGGATATATGTATGCTTGTTTGTCAACAAAATACAAACACAGAAGCAAACTGAGACGCTAAGAGACTAGTTCATAAAATAAACTGAGCGACAATCTCAGCATGCCTAACCTACGCAGTCAACTTCAACAGGCCAGCCTGATATGTCATGGCTCTACCTTGGCCCACCAGCTAAATCAAAATTTGACATCCATTGAACTGGACAGGAAATGCAGTACATTCCCACAAGCAACGATAAAGTGAGGAGACTTTTTTTAAAATATTTTTTTTTATTAAAAGTTTTAAAAAGAAGATAAAAACTAACATTTGTATTTCATCCACCTCCCAAATGGTGAGAGCTGCTTGCAAAGCTCCAGAGGCTAATCTGATCTGTCTTTGTCACCTGAATAGGTTGTGGATAGTCAGGGACTTGTTCCTCCTCCTCCTCGTTTTCCTCTTTAGGAAGCAACAGAAGATCCTGCATCCCTCTCCCATACATACAACCACTTTCTCTTTCTTGGAGTGTGTATGTACCTGTCCGTCTACTTGGCCTACTCAGAAACAAAAGAGTGGGAAGTAGTCACAGGGCTCTTTTATGAGACATATCTTCATTCTGCTTTGTCTTCCTTTGTCTTTCTGTGCATAATAAGAGCTGAGGTGGTGGTGGGGGAGAGATAATTGCCTCTTTCTCATTAAGTAACTGGTAATGGGAGGCACAGCCTCAGAGAATCAGAAAACCTGGACCACTTCCAACCTAAGCCATAAGAAAATAAAATACAGAAGTAGATGAGTGGTGGCAGAATCTTTGTGGATGGCATTGAGCCTGTAGGCGATGCTACCTAATGCACAGCTCCAAATGATTTATCTCTGCAGGAAGTGAGTAAAGCAAAATAATAATAATTTTAAAAAGAACGATACATCTTCATGTTGGAGTAGATGTAGCTCAATATGACTTTTTTTCTTCTGCCACAAGATTCCTTGGAACATATCAAGGCCCTGCTTGTTAAACATGATAGTGAAACCCGGATCTTCTTGATCAAGTTGGTTGACATATGAATGCATCTAACTCCTCAATAAAGGATGAATCCACAGAGACCTTGCGTGAGTTAAGCAGCACTGGCACTTTGGGGCATAATTATGACCTCTTGAGAGTTTTTCTTCCTCAAAACTCTAAGTTGACAAAGCATCTCTTTATTCTTTGGCTACTGGGCTGATGAGAAAACACAAGTTTAAAGTAATACCAATGTCAGGTTACAAATTAAGATATGTGAATCAGTGGTGAAAATGAGCATTTAACAAGGGTATAGACAAGACCTTGTGTGCCTGGCTTTTGTGAAAGTACTTGTTCAGGTGTTACAGAAAAATATGTTTTGTGAATGATCCAACAACCCAATGACTTGAAAGCTTCCATTCCTTTCCCTTCCATTTATATGGAGAGTGAAAAGATATACTTCATATTTATAAATGCATTTAATTGTTTTCCACAGTGTAATTGTTCTTTTTCCTATTTTAAACATTTTTAAGTAACTCTACAAATTATCCAGAGAACTTCAATTATTGGATGGATTTAAAATGTAATGCATAATATTAAAATAATTTTAAATAAGCCATAGTCTTAATTGAATCTGGGCTCAAGGAGAAGACATTTGTTTAAATTGTGATTTAACAATCCTGATTTATTTGAACAAGTTGCAGAAACATTCCACATAGCAACATATACTTTTCCCTTTTATATTCAGGAGGGTTGGGGTGAAAAGGCCTTGAAGTTAAATGGTGTAATAGGAGTAACAAAATAATATAGTGATTTATAGTACTATTACTTGGACTTCTGTTCTAATAATGCAAGTAGGTACAGGTAGTTAAGAACACCTGGATTAAGAACACCCAGCTTAAGGATGACCCATAATTAAGAACGGATCCTTTTGTAGCAAAATTCAAGTAAATGCACAATGATTCAAGTTAAATACAAAATGTTTTGAGTTAATTACACAATACTACTTATACAGTATTATACAATAATACTGTTCCAGCTTACATACAAATTCGACTTAAGGACAGACCTTGGGAATGGAACTCATTCTTATACTGGGCACTTCCTATATACTAGGAAAAGAAATATACTCAGTTGTACTTACAAAAAGAAGAAGGCATTTGTTCTCACGGATCGCTCCACAGCAACCAAGGAATCCCAGCAAGAAGAGCATAGCTCCCATAGCCACCATGATATATGCTCCAGTAAAGAGCAAAGGATTAGTAGCGACTATCTCTCGAAATCCTGTGGGATCAACTATGACCCATATTCCAACTCCCAGGAGACAGGTACCACCCAGCTGTCATAAAAATGGAAGATTTAGATTAAAAATATTTTTTTTGGCTAGATTCCTATAGAGAGCGCAATTCAAGTTAAAAGTTTTAACTCTGTAACTGTTGCAGTGCCAGCTAGCTCCTTATGGTGCAAACATATTATGTTCAGAGAACAGAGATACCAAAAGCTGCTAAAACCTGGATGATCACAAGATAGCAGATTTCGCCTGTATTCCTTTGCTAACATCTAATGGCCATCAATTTTTGGCAGTCCTGATCCAATAGCCTTATCAGAAAAGGCATTTTCCAAAATTTTCCAGAATACGTTTCATTCTCAATATTGATTAATATTGTAATTATTTATAATGGAAAACAGCCCTCTTTTTAATAATTCCAGTTATTCATTATGCTTATTTACTACAAAATCTCATTTCATAGTTTCTTGTAACATTAGACCATCATTTCATAGGAAAGGAATACATGCAAACATTGAAGAAAAGCATTAATCCAAGGGAATAGATGACAATATTATAATCTTAAAATGCTCATTCCTCATCTTTGCAAACTTTTCATTTGGAGAGTAAAAAAAAACCTTGGTAGGGCTGCTAGAGGTCTCTTAATTGTATAGATATTCCTTATTCTGTGACCAGGTTCAAACATTGCAATAAGCTATAATTTTGTTTAATTATGGTTTGCTGAATAAACCACAAAATGGATGGGTTAAGTCATGTTTACCAGCAATCATTGCTGGATTCACTAAGCAGCTGACAGAATCAAAGGAGCCACATTATGGCTTAGCATGATGTATGAATCTAGCCCATGTTGAACTTCAACAGATTACAGTGGGAACACTTTTCCTAAATACTTCAGCTACACTCAATTATCTACATATACAGCCAATATATAGATATTATTTTCAGATGGCTTTTTCAGGAACAAAGGTAATGTCAGAGGAAGGTGAACTCCAGAGCTAATGTATTTCATGGCATGGATTCTGGTGACAAGTGATGGTGTTTTGTTGTTCCTGGACAACATGTCAATGAACACGCTAATATCATTATTTAGCCTAGTAATGCCTGGAACAGTTTAGCATGGTTTATGTAGCTTGCTGATTTCTTATATCCATATTTCATAAAAGCATTATCTCCCTTCCTTCTTGCCTTCATGTGTGTGCATGTGTGCATGCATGCCTTCAGCTCCTGGCGATTGCCTGGACAAGTCCCTGCAGTTTTCCTGGTAAGATTTTTTGGAAGTGGTTTGCCATTGCCTCCTCCCTAGAGCTGAAACAGAGTGACTGGCCCAAGGTCACCCAGCTGGCTTTCTGCCTAAGGCAGGACTAGAACTCACGGTCTTCTGGTTTCTAGCCTGATCCACTGCACCAGACTGGTTCTCTGTCTACCTACCTACCTACCTACCTACCTACCTACCTACCTACCTACCTGGGCTTATATGCCACTCAAGTCCCATCAGAGTGGCTTACATTTCCCTCTTTCAGTAAGAAGTTCATAAAGCAAAAGAAAAAATGGTATAGAAGATATGCATTGACAGTTACAACCAAAATTATGAATATGTTTCAGCAAGCAAGGAATACTCAAACATCAGAACGCAATTCACATATGCAGGCTTCCCACTCATATCAGTCTCACTCCCAGAACTCTCTTAAAATGCCAGGTTTTAATGGTTTTTCTGAAGCTCCGTTATGGAAGTTGGGAGAAAAGACACTAAGAAATTATTCAATGGTATCCCATGCCTTAATAAAATTATAAGATGTCAAGGTACCCAAGTGATTGAATACATCTTACATCAGTTCTAGAATTGCAGTAACTCAGAGCTATATTTGTGGGCCTTATGAATCAACCATTCAAGGGCAACCTTTACCTCATCAGTAATATCAGACTCCCAAGTGTTGTAAAATGTTCTGGCTACTTCTGATAAAAAGCAAATTGCTGGTTTCAGAGGTGGCAACCTATGAAATTTAAGGGGTCTTCTGCACTGTAGTACCTCTACCAAAGTATAACCAACTCATCAGGAACATGAAAAAAATGGCAGATCAAGAAAAACTTACAAATATGAAGAAATTGAAGATGAACATCAGATATTTCATGCAGCTTAAACAATCCCCTTCCATGTTTGTACAGGCTACACAGTCCAAATGATTCTGAAAAACACTGACAGCTCTTTAGAACTCTTTCATTTCATGTATGCAATTCCCAGCCACTTCTTCTTAAGGCCCTGTGGAATTCATTATACAGAAAGAGTGAATTTCACATTTGAATAAGGTAGAATAAAACAAGTTAATAGGTAATAATGAACATCTACTTTTCCCAACCTGTACTCTCCCTGGTGCATCAGGATTAGAATGAAAAGTTAAAGAGAAAATGCTAAAACAATTTACCATCTTGTTCAAAACTTAACAACCAAAGTTTCATCCTTTTGTGAATTAGCACTGGGACCTCACTCTAAAGTTCTCGAGCACCCTAGTGTATATATAATAAAAGAACCTGGAAGTGTTCAAATAAGATAGACTTTGTCCAAGCAGGTGAATCTAATGTATTGCCAGTACCCTTGATAAATTCTCCTCACTCCTCAAGTGTTGTAGCTACAATCAATGGTCCAACATTAGGCATACAGTAGATTTAAAAAACAGATGCAATGACCATCTCTCAAAAGCAGGTTTCCAGAATTCCTTCATTTCTTCTAAACCCCTTAAGATTAAAGAGGTAGTTCAGACATGACAAAAGAAGAATGGATGCCTGCACTCTTGATGCAAGAGGGACTTTGAGGATGTTTTATCAACTATATCCCCCCTTTTTTGGGGGGGGTGCCTTTGAGTCAGTGTTGACTCCTGGTGACTGCCTGGACTAGTCCCTGCAGTTTTCTTGGCAAGATTTTTGGAAGTGGCTTGCCATTGCCTGCTTCCTAGGGCTGAGAGAGAGTGACTGGCCCAAAGTCACCCAGCTGGCTTCATGCCTAAGGCATGACTAGAATTCAGAGTCTCCCGATTTCTAGTTGGTGCCTTAACCATTACAGCAAACTGGCTCTCTATATATCTATCATAATTATCCTGTTTGATCACCATACAAAGGTATGGGGACCATGCTTAAAGATCCTGCATCCTTTTTCCTAGGAAATAAAACTTTAAACCAAGATGCTTTCTTTAGTGAAGAATAAAAGTCCTTTGGAATCAGATTCAACTCCTGGTGACTTCATGGACATATCCATATGATTTCCCTGGCAACAACACAGAAGTGATTTACTCTTCCTTATTTCTGGAGTGTTTTTACACCTTTCCAGTGTTGCCTAGAGAGAGTTCTGGTGTGCACTGAAGGGCTAATGTTCCTGGCCTTGTTTAACTTCCTAACTCCAAAAAGGCTGGCCTGGTACAACACCCACTGAAGCTAATAAAGGAGATCATAGCTATTCATGAATTTATGGCTAGAGAAGCTCTTCTTTATATGGCTTCTTTATATAGTCCAGGTGAAGCAAGGTCAATTTGCAGTTACAGGTAGTCTGTAACTTATGACCATTAGTTTAGGTACCTTTCAAAGTTATGACAGTGCTGAAAAATGTGACTTATGACCAGTCCTTGCACTTATGACTGCTGCAGCACTCCCATGGTCACGTGATCAAAATTCAGGCGCTTGGCAACTGGCATATATTTACGATGATTTACGATGTCCTTGGGTCACATGATTGCCACTTGTGACCTTCCCAGCCAGCTTCCAACAAGCAAAATCAATGGGGAACTGTCTGAGTCACATAACAATCATGTGACTCATTTAATGACCACATGATTCACTTAACAACTATGGTGATTCATTTAACAACCGCCGCAAAAAAGTCATAAAATCAGGTGTGGTCATGTGATGCCTTGCTAAATGTCTGCACCACTTAATGATGAATTTTTCAGTCCCTTTTGTAGTCATAAGTCAAGGACTACCTGCATTCTGAGAAAAGCAACCAACCTAATCAATCTTGAAGCTGTAGACTTCATGCCTAACTTCAAAAGTATTTTAAGCATAATTAAACCAAATCAAAACTTTATTATGGTCACTGGCCAGAAATTAAGTTTAGTTATGAATGAACTAAACTTAGTTATGTATGAAAGTCATACAGAGCTTCAGTATTCCTGCTTTAGTATTAGTTGCTTAGTTATGAGATTGTGTAAAGTATAGACATACACACATACATCTCCATCGTGCTATTCCCTTTCATTGAAAGCAACAAAGAGCAAAAAACATGATTATGGCAGAATGCATTAGAAAGATGGGACATCAACCAACACATGTTAAATACAATAACCCATAACCCAAAATACTGTGTGTTTGGTAAAAAATGCTCACTGCACTGAACAGTGGCTTCCTTCTAATGCCAAAATTCTGTTTAAAAAAGACATTTGGCCCTATTAAGCAATAAACACAGACATTATCTATGGGTTTGTAGATGCTAGGTAATCAATCCTTCTCCTGCATTATGACTGTTTTTCCTACTCCAGAGAATTTGGAATTGCTATATGCTATATGCTACCACAGTTCTTCCCTGTGTGACCATGGAAACTGATCTGCTTTAGTTAAGCTTTTCATAAGTCCCTAAGCAAGCAGAAATGCTCCCTCTGAAGGAAAAGGCATGATGGTGATAGCCAGAGGGAGGTACATGACCCAGTTCCACCGATCACACTGCCTGCACGTATGAAAAAGACAGTGAGCAGGTCATCCTGGACGTCCAGAAGCTGAGAAGAAAGCGGCAGGGAGCCCAGATGCAAGCTGATTTTACAATGTTTGGGTATTCTCTGCACAAAGCACAGGAACAGAGCTGATATCTCTCCACTGCCTCCGAGGATTTTCACATTGTATTCAGAGGTGCCTTATGGAAATCTTCCCCAAGTGGGAATGAAAGAAAAAAATGTCATGGTAAATATTCAAAAGGTTTTTTTTATGAAAGTCAAAGGGTGCCTGAGAGATTTCTTCTTTATATGTGTGATCTTTTTTAAAGGAAGAAAACAGTGGGATAGAGACAGATGTTGCTGAATTCTTCTACACTCGCAAGTCTTAAAAGGGTAGTTTGCGATTCTCAATGGAACGGATGGAGCCTTGGGTTAGATCTCAAGGAGCAGTAAGCATTTTTTAAGAATAATGAGTAGAAAACATATTTAAAGTTACAACCTCAATGTTTTCTTCATTAACTGGATAATATTTTCTTTCATAAATGTGGTGAAATGCCAGCTTTGAAATTGGGCTAGCTGCATTTTTTTCTTCCTTAAAAATATTTTTGATATGGAGGCTTTTATTATTAGTCATTTATTCAATAGGTTTACAGGCCACTCCACTCCACAAGCCTCTGAACAGCTTACAACATTAAAAACAAGCAAACAAAATAAAGATCATTTGTGCCTGGAAGAATGCAGGTATTTAATCATATAAAATCTTATAAGGGCTCAGCAGCACCCTCCCCATGCCCATGTTTTTAATGCCTTTTTGAACATCGGGATGGAAGCCATATTGATTTTTGGGTGGGAGACACTGCAACAACAGAGAAAGCACGGTTCCTAGGTTCCAATCGAAGCCACCTGGAGCACATATTCTCGCATGTTTATTAATATACAAGTGTTTACCAATTTACTGCGTTTGTCTAAAACGGCCAGACCTAAAGCCTGGATAGAAATAGTAATGAAGTGCCAAAATGTGTACATTTTTCTTCTGCTTCATATCTTATTCTCACGTTTTCCAAACATTTCCTTTTCCACATTCTCCTGGCTGCATTTTATTGCTGGGGGCAGCCAAGAGTTGGTTTTGTTTTCTATTATACCTTTTTTCATCACTCAGAAGCCTCCCTGGATGCCCACATTTCCCAATCTGAAAAAGTGCCACAGGAGAAGTTACCTGTCTTGGGACACTGTGGAAATTTGGAAGATTGTAAAATGAAGGATGGGAATAAAATATGCCCCCTTCACTACCCCATAACAAAATAATCACAAGAACATCAGCCTTAGTTCATGATAACTTCTCTGACAGTCTTTTTTTTCCCCAAAAAAAAAGAAATTTTGAAGGAAGTTCTCAAACTGAATGAAAATCGGTAAGAAATGCAGATTTTCCCTGTCTGGCATTAAGAAATTCTGTGCTTAAAAGTGTAGCCATATTAGCAGCAAAAAAGAGGCAGGAAATAGTCTTGTGGCACTTTCGAGACTAATATAATATTACAGAGTAAGATGAACCAGATAACCCTGGTTTGTGAAATTGTGTGCCATAATAAGGCAATGAGAATTTTGGTTGTTCATAGTAGAAGGGCCTACAAAAAGCAGTAGCTTTTGAAAGTGTTTGCCCCATGTCTGTAGAAACAAATGGTAATTTCACAGTTGCTGGACACAGTATCTGAACAACAGAAAGTTTCATTTTAAGTTCATCCTGAGAATTTTAATCATGGGAGTATATTACCTATCCTAAAATATTTGGCTGAAAATAGATGAACCTGCTCCTTTAAAGGACCTTAATTTGCTGAACTCTGTCCTCTTTAATATGTTAGGTTATAAACTCTTCCTATAAAGTTTATAACAATATCTCATTGTTTACGTTTGTGGGTATATGTATTTTTTGCCATATTGATTGATTGATCATGCGCCTTCAAGTTGGTGTCAACTCTAAGCTATCACATAGATAGACCTTCTTCAGGATGATCTCTCCCCAATATCTATCCTTTCAGGTCATCCAATGGCACACCCACCACCACTGTAATTGAGTTTATCCACCTTGCTGCTGGTCATTCTCTTCTTCTTTCTTTCCATGTTTCCCGGCATTATGGACTTCTCAGTTGAGCTGGGTCTTTGCATAATGCATCTAAAATATGATGATTTGAGCCTCGTCATTTGTGTTTCAAGTGAGAACTTTGGGTTGATTTGTTCTATGATTCATTTGTTTGCTGTCTTGGTTATCTATCATATTCTCTAAAGACATAACTCAGCAATATAGTTTCTTTATTGAAAACCAGAATTAAGCATATACACAAAGATTTGTCTGCTGCAGTACACAGCAATCAAAGCTTATATATAGGTCTGTGTTCCAGGATTTAAATTCTAGCATTTCTCCTCTACCTTTTTGAGTGAAAAGATACTTGTTATAGCCTTGGAAGGCACCTAACAGATACTGACATAACAGGTCTGTTCAGTTTGGAAACTGATAATTCCTCCCTCACTATCTTCATTCTTGTCAGGAACCACAGAGCAATTTGTCTGATATCCATAACTGGAAAGGTTCTATAGCCAAACAAACATTAATTGATCTATAAACACTTTAAAAAGAATGCGGTGATTACCAGAAGTTAGCATGCATTTATAAAAATAAGTCTTGCCAGATTAGTTTTATATTTTTTGATCAATATCTTCCTTATTATCTCATAAAGACTGTGAACATAATATATCTTGAACTCACCAAAGCATTTAATAAAGTATCCTATGACATTCCTGGCTTGAACATCATACATAAAGAATGTTCATCAGTAATTCCTCATAAAACTGGAGTGATGTAACAAATAGGGTGCTACAGGCTTTGGCAATGAGCCTGGTACTTTTTAACATTTTCATTAATGTTTGAATGAAGAGATATAAAGAATGGATGAGATAGTTAATACATCAGAAAACACAAACCAAATTCAGAACAAATTTGAAAAGTTAGAAAAGTGGACTGAACATAATGAAGTGGAATAGAGACAAATGAAATGTTCTTTACTTAGAGAGGAAGAATCAAATGCAAAGTATAGGTTGTGGAACACCTGACTTAGAGAACAGAATGTGAGAAGAGGTTCTTGGATTTGTAGTTCATTAAAAACTAAATATGAGCTGACAGTGTGCTGTTAGCAGCTGCTAAAAAAGTTGCTAAAAGCTGCAGTTTTAAGCTGCATCTATAGAAGAATAGTCTCCAAATTATGAGAAGTAATGGTTGGTTAGGCAGCATCACAAAAATTGAGTCTAGAAGCCATATTTAAAACAAAGATTCTGAGAAACTGGAATAGGTAAAAATGGCAGAGGACGACCAGGACACTGGAAACTTACAAGGAGCCACTGAGGATATGTTTATTATTGAGAACAGAAGACAGAGGAGGATAGGATAGCACTTTTCAAATATCGGGAGGATATCATGCAGAAGATCCATTTCAACAGATGTTTTTAAGAGACTGAACAGCCATCTGCAGGGGTTGCTTTAATTTGAATTCCTGCACTGAGCAGTTGGCTTGGCTTGATGCCATAAATGGCACCTTTCAAATGTTATAGATTCTATGCTTCCTAAACCTATTGCATGTATACATAGCCTTGAACATAATGCTTCCAAAAGATCAATATTTGCCTATTTAAAATTTTCTGAAGAGAAAATAATGAAGACATGTTTTCCTTTAAAATGCAGAGAGCAATAATTTTAAAAACTCACCTATGCAGTTCTTGGAATGCCTTTGATAACCTCTAATAGTATATATGTCCCATGTATCTCTTATTGGCCAAGCTTATCCTACAAAAAGAAAATGTTCAATTAATGTGCAAGTCAACAAAACACAATCTCATTAGATAAGCCCTTTATTGAACTACACCACCCTGATGAATATACTCAGTCTAATTGCATGCTTAATTCGGTGTACATTAGCACTAATGAAAAGCTCTTAGCACCCATCAAATCATCCAATTCCTCATAACCTGGATCATCAACCTTTGAATTGGTTCACAAGCCTACAAACCATATATCCCAAACTAAAACTTCATCATAAATTAACAACAAATATTAAATGTTAAGTCAATTCATCAGTTCAAATTGTAATTCTTTTTTGGGCAGTAAATAAAGTGTCAGCTTTCGACATCAATTCTAATCAACTACAGAACCTTTGAGCAGCTTTGGGTGAGTTACTATTTTTCAATTCAATTCCTTCTCTATGGATTTGTAGTAAGCTACTTCCTTCAGAATAGCTGTGAGAGAAACTAATAATGGTACACGCTTTCAGAAAATCTCTGTTATGCAAACTACAAAAGCCCTTGAAAATGTGTTCATTTAAATTGATGATACTAATGCACTGTAGCACATGAAGCATCAGATATTCAACATATTCAGCATAAATAGCAAACAATATAAAATGTCACAATCAGCCAGAAATGATTGTACCACATCGTACATAACCATGTATGCCTTGTTATTTACATTTTTACATTTATCTTATCTAATTTACCTTTCTATTTCCTGTGTTGCTAGGATCCAGTAATGATATATTTTAAAAATTGTCAATAAGCAATCTATTAGGGCAATTTGTAATCCTACCTCATTATGGCTCCAAGTATTTATGTTCAAGATGTTTGAACATATAATCTTAAAATTCTGTTTCCCATAAGTGACTGAAAATGTTACTGAGTTTATGGTTCTAAACTTACTTGAAGAACATGGGCAATTTTCTCAATGGCAGGACATAAGTAATGAAATCCCCCAAGAAACAGGGTTTGGAATGGCACTTTTAACTTGTTCATAAATCATCCTGACTTAGGGGCAAGTGTTGAGTTCCCAAGTTTGTGGATGACTTCAAACTATTCAAAGTGGTAAAAATCCAAAACTGATTGTGAAGAACTTTAGAAGGATCTTTTTAAACAGAGTGAATGGTCAACCAAATAGCAAATATGGTTCAATTTAAGTAAGTACAAAGTGATCCACATTGTGGAAAACATCGTATCTTCACATATATACTGTTGGGATCTGAAATGTCTCTAATTAACCAAAAAAAAAAATGATGTCAGGGTTTTAGTGGATAGCACAGTGAAGATGGTGATTATGCAGCTATGAAAAAGGCAAGTTCTATGGTAGGGCACCTTAGGAAACATTGTAATGCTCTTATGCAAATGTAGGGTATGTCCACATCTGGAAATATTGTATATTTCTGACCAGGGGCTTCAAGCACCTTCATATGGGAAGAGGCTAGGATGTTTGGGACCTTTTAGCTTGATAAAAAAAGTAACTGAGGGAGAACTGAAGTATATAAAATCATAAATTGGCAAGGAGAAAATAGTCAAGGAGAAGTTGTTCCCTCTAGTTGGGAGAAGTCTGCTCCTAAATACCAGCTGCAGGACAACAACAGTTGGAGAGGGATATAACTGCATCTCCTATTTGTGAACATCACAAAGGTCTTTGGCTGGCCACGGTGAGAAGAGAAATGCTGGACTAAGGTGGTCCTAGTCCTTATCCAGCTGGGCTATTCTTAACTTATTTTGCTTTTAAGTAAGTTCTATTTTAAAACTATTTTTAAACGGCCAAAAGGAGTGAGGATGCAGCTTATTGAGGTAGTAAATCTGTGCATATAAAGCTGGAAACAAACTCTACTGATGGAGAGAAATAAATAGCTGGGCTATCACACTGCTGCATAATCAGATTTTTAAAAAAACACCATATAGTAGTATCAAAGATGAAAATCCCTTCTAGTGTAGGAAAAATGGCAAACACAACAGCCAGGATGAGAAATACCAAAAGATTATGACATAGCCAGAGCAAATATTACTATTACTTAAAATACACATAAAAGCACCAACAGAGATAATGATCCTTAGCTTGTCATATTGAACATATTGCCCTACCATGGATTTTGGATTATTTATTTAATGAAGCATTAATTTTAACATGGAAACCAACAAATCAACTTTCTGGAGCAGTGTTTCTCAACCTTGGCAACTGTAAGCTGTGTGGACTTCCACTCCCAGAATTCCTCAGCCAGCATGCTGGCTGGGGAATTCTGGGAATGGAGGTCCACACAGCTTACAGTCGCCAAGGTTGAGAAACACTGTTCTTAATT
Source organism: Liasis olivaceus (assembly GCA_030867105.1). Classification (NCBI taxonomy): domain Eukaryota; kingdom Metazoa; phylum Chordata; class Lepidosauria; order Squamata; family Pythonidae; genus Liasis; species Liasis olivaceus. The sequence continues at coordinate 72,374,465 of CM061349.1, forward strand.
AGGATATGATGTGAGATTCAGAAGTCCATACTAACAGCAACAGCACTGAAGCCACTCCTGTAAATAAAATGGTATGTGGGGAGGAGGGAGAACTAGTGAAAAGTGATTTTCACTAGTTGGCTCCAGTCTTTTGTAACCTCCATTGAATGCAAAAGGGCTTCTTAAGGAAATATGTGCATACGTGATTTGTGTACTCATTTTTGGATCCTCCTATACCTTCTCCCATTTTTTTAGGCTGTCTGATGCACTTCCCTTGTCTTTCTTTTACAGAATCCCAGCCATGATGTTGCATTTAATTGATTTAGGCCGCAATCCGATGTATTCCAATCAGAAAACCCAACATGGTTTGTTTCTAAAATTGTACTATTAATCTGCTTTCACTTACTGCAAATGTCTTGCACCACAAGCACAGAAGTTGCTGCCACTTTAAAGTTTACATTTTTCTGCAAAGATATAATGTCTTTACGTAAACCTATCATTAGGGAAATAAAAAGTCTGAGAGCATTCCTGCCCCTGCTGTGCAACTGCATGCAAGTGCATATAATTATATTGCTACTAGTCCTCAGAGGCTTGAGAGAAAAAAGGTTTGTTTTCTTTCAATTCACCGTATTTTGAAATATTTACTGTGCTTCTGAGAGAGAAGAAACTTTGAGAAGTCACCCAGAAGCAGGAGGTTGTATATCAGTAGAAAAGATTACAGAGAACATTTGATGACGCTGGGTGAGATCAGGACAGTACGTTGCTGTAGTAGAAAGCAAGAGGGCATTTCCCCCCATTCTACAGAACTCACTGTACGGCTAACTGAATCTTGCCACAGGGCTGATGATGGGACGGTGTCTTCCATCACATTTGAAGGCAGCAGGCCAAACCTGTATCTTTGTCATTCAGTAAAAAAGAACCATCAGCCCTGCCTTCCTCGGTGGCTGAAGATGAGGATAAGCTTTCCCCCAACTGACTTTAAAAACAACACAGAACTGGGAGTTAGCAATTAAAAAGAATTCTAAAACTACTAGTAGCAAACAACTGTGCTAAATTACAACTTGGTCAGCTTACATTTGTAAATAGAAATGCAAGATATGAGAGATGTGACTAAGCTCAGGGCCAGCTTTCTGGAACAATTCATCTCATAGCATCCTCTCTCTTCTTAAATATCATTTGACCTGCTCTTATGTATTCAGATTCTCCTTGAATCCTACATTAAATCAAAGTCCCACCAAATTCTGTGATGGTGCAAATAACTGGATTGAAAACAGATGTAATTTTCTTACTGAAATCTATTCATTGAATGCCTTTTGAAGGTTCTCAAAATTGTTTAGACTTTCTTGATTATCCTATTAAAATGTTGACATTTTTCTCAAAATTATTAATTCTTTGGATTATAACCAACTGAGGTGAGGTCATTTATAAGGATTAAATAAACACATAAATAAAAGAGTTCCCAAATTATGCTTGGTCTTGGCAGTTATGAAACTGCCAAGTTAATTTGAATTAACATAGACTGTGAAGTATGATCTCACTAAAGATTTTGTTCCTCAGCAATTTATAGCCTTACCTAACATTGCTGGGGCAATCAAAAGCCTGTCTTCATTTTTTATTTACTTCCACAGCAATGACTAGACAACATAATAAATTGTTAATATCAAAGTTTGAATGACATCCCCTTTTGGCTCCATGTTTCTAATCCAGCTTGAAACCACTGTTCATCTTATTCATCAGCAAATCTAGAAATTTCCTTTCTAGCTGATCAAGACCACCATAACTGATTATTGGGAGAAACGTATTGGTGGATGCAGGACAAGTTTTGATGGAAAGAAATCAAGAACTGGACGATGAGATTTTTCACATCCAAAATATTTACTTCCAATCCATGTTTATTCCCAACTCTCTTCATAGCTGTTAGAACAACCCAAAAGATGCAAACTGTGAAACATCCAGCTCTTCATTGAACTTCAGGAATGAAAAGCAACCCAGCCAGGCTGACAAGAACTTTGGGGGGAAAAACTATGCCTTCTGTATATCTCTTCAAAATGACATTTATGGTAGCTTCACACAATACACTTAATCATATAATAAAGTTAAGGGCTTGTCCACATGTTCTTCTTACCCCAGCATGAAGATGACCTACTAAGTGTTTCTTGACCAGAATGCAACCCACTCCAGTCTCCCTTGAAGGCAACCTCCACCTGTTGTTCCATGTCAGAAGTGTTTTCTGATGTCTATCCCCACAGTGCTCTGGGGGTTTGTCAGCTGCCTTTTATTTCTTGTAGGCAAATACCTCCACTCCAAATAGCTACTTGTGCTCAGTGGGAGAGCCCCCTCTCCTCCAATCATTGGCTGCTACCTCAGCAGCCATTTTATCCTGGGCTGCCAAGGTGAAGAAACTTTTCCTACAGTAGACCAGTGAAATGCTTTTCCTTTTTTTAAAAAAACAAGTTCAGTGGTGGACCATAGAACGTTTAGACTCTGTTGCTTTGTCTTGTTTTTAACAAGTTCACTGATGGAACAGTGAAAAGTGGACTTTTTCTTGTCTTTCTCTTTTTTAATGATATGAAACTAACAAGAGTGGTGCCAGTTTTTTTCCTTCAGGGCCAAGTGATGCAAAAAACTGTACAATTATGGTCTTCTCTCTTTTTTCCCCACCAGTCAACTGGTAGACATGCCAGACAGGAAGCTATCAAGAACAACAGGAAGCCTATTGATGAAAAACACAAATCTTCATAGAACAGAAAGCAACTGCTGATTGTTTTCCCAGCATTGGTAGGAAACAGAGGAATCCACCAATTGGGGCTGTGGCAACTACCATCTGAGCAGAATTTTTGGCTAGCATCACTGCAAAGTTGAAGAATTTTTATAATCTGAAAAATGTCTTAAGCCAACTTTATTTTCAGCCTGTTTCAGCCTGGGCAACAAGCAGGTTAAGGCTGCTACATGGAACCACGCTTATACAGAATGCTAAACTTGGTTAGTTTATTTGTGGCTCAGTAAGTTGTGGGCACCAAGTCTATTTGATCAGTTTATCATTCTTCCATGTTGCATTGTGTGAAGCCAGAACATGGGTTAATTCAGTAATTAAGTTAAGAATGTTATGTGAACAGATCTTAAGTTTTGAGGAGGAGAAACATTACTGGGTTAAATTAGGGGGCACTATTTCATTGATGACAATAATTTCCACTTAAATTGTAGCATGGCTTACTGTTACATTTGTTCTACATGTTGTTTTGAACAGAGTCAGAGTAGTGAGAGAAAGAGTGGATTTGACCTCCTTTAAATAGGTAGGAAACTGGGGAGGGAGACTGGTGGCTGCATTGGTCCCCATAAAACCCTTTGAGAACTGCCCAAGTGAGCAAAGCTGGCAAACAGAGCATTGACCCAGAAACATGAACAAGAACAGGTTTTCTGCTGGAAGAGGCTTTTAACCTTATCTGCTCTAACTAACCCTGATGCAGAAACATTCACTGGAAGAAAGGAGAGCAGGCAGGATTCAAATCTCTCCCCTGAAATGCTGATTCAGATTGCGGTTTCTCTGCTAGATGTAGCCGCAAGGAAAGCTCAGTCCTAATGTAGGGTATATCACTGTTTGCCTGCAATTAGCAGAGAGAAAAGCTTACAGAATGTTGGTGGAGGAAAAAGAGAGCCTTTAATCTCCTTGATTCCCACAACCATAATGAACAGGGTGTTGGTAAATGATTCTTCTCATTCAACCTCTTCATCACGGTCATGCTACTGAAAGCTGACCAGCTAACTGATTCCCAGGCTGTTAGGATCATGAGCATGCAATGGGAGAGGATGTGTTAAGAACCACAGGCAAGGAGAAAGGGGAACTAAAGGGGCAACACTGAAAATAATGGGCACCTCTCACATACTACGTTGCAAATATCTGAGGCAATCCATTAAACCAGTAAATACCCAGTTTGTGAATGAACAAGCTCCCCACCTCTTCGGTAGCCCCAGGGCCCACAATTTGTTCTAAAATTTCCAAACATATCCACTAAATTAGAGCAATCTGCTTGTTTTATATCAGTTTATACTGATTGGCATTGTTGCTTTTGGGGACTTTGGTTCATTCTATCACTATGAACTCTCTTTATATCTTTAATTTTTTGGGGGGGTGCCTTCATTTCAGTTTTTGACTCCTGGTGACTGCATGGACTAGTCACTGTCGTTTTCTTGGCAAGATTTTGGAAATGGTCTGCCATTGCCTGCTTGCTAGGGCTGAGAGAGAGTGACTGGCCAAGGTCACCCAGGTGGCTTCATGCCTAAGTCAGGACTGGGACTCATGGTCTCCTGGTTTCTAGCCTGGTGCCTTAACCACTACACCAAACTGGCTCTCTTTAAATGCTAGCATATAAATCTAGCATCTTTAAATGCTAGATTTAAAAAATTATTTTTCATTTTTAAGTCATTTGCCCTCCAAGGTGGCTTACAAATACTTTAAATAAATAAGTCACTCTTGTTAACTGAAGCTCGGGTATAAAATACCCCACTGAGCATGAATTTTATACTGCTTACATTAAGAAGTCACTACCATGGCAAGACTACTTTGCTGCACATAAATTCAATTAGTTTCCAAAGTGAATTGTGTAAGTACGATCAGCCCCCACACAGCACAAAACATCTCTTACTTAGCTTAAAACCTCAGCTCTTGAATCTGATTGCATTTATTGGTATAGAATCCTGAATTCTATCAAATTTACGTTGAATCGTTTTGAAGCGAAGAATGAGAATTTCTAATCTCCTTGTGATTAATTCAGTATGTAAATAGAACTCCAAAGAGCAATCAAATCTTTTTTCAAGAGAAATTGTTTTAGATATTCACTCACATAAGCCTTCCATTTTAACATGATTGCTGTGCACATTTTAATAATGGCATACTCATTTCCCCCGTAATTCCCTATTTATTTATTTGGCATAGGTAAGGAGAAACATTCTGAGGCTCTCCCTTTAGTTACTGAGGCATTGCTATGCCACTGTTTTGCTCTGTGGGCATTCCTGAACAAAAAGAGCACGTTTTCTACTGGGTCAATCATGCCATCAAATGCATGCTGGCTGTAATTGTTGCAGACAGTTTGAAAAGGTTACAGTCATTTTACTGTGTGTATTTAGAGCAAAAGGACATGCCACCAGCCACAATGTACCATCGCAACTATGGGAGCAGGAGTGTATGCTACCATTTCAAGCCTTTTCCCCCCATTATTTTCTTAAAAAACAAAACAAAAAGCAGTAGTTGTATGGGCAGTTTGGAGTTGACAGATGTTTCATTTAAAATCCGAATCTTAAAATAATAAAATTGCAATTGTAAGGCATAATGACCATGTTGCTCTATATATTAAAACTACACAATCCTGTGTCAAACTGCAGTGGCAATTCAGCAAACTTTTGTGGCTTTTCTAGAGGCTGCCATTGACTTACCAGGTAAAAGAAGTCTCCTTCTAAATTCCCATGGCTGTTATTCAAAGAAGCATAATAAAGTCCTTGCAACAGATTGAATAGAAAGAGCAGTGGGGGAGAACATGAATTTAATTTCCCTTCCCCCAGCAGAGGGGGTGGAGGCATCCTTGCAAAGGGATACCATTAAGTCTCCCTTCTATTGATGATGAGGGCACCATAACATGTCTGGATGCAGTGAAGGGTCTCTCTGTACTGAGCAATAGATATAGGAGGCTGGTGAAAAAGATCTTCCAAATCAACCTGAACTATCTGATTTGAAGCTAGAGCTTCGATTTTTTTTAGGTCTATATGGAAAGCACACAGTAGAGTCTTGGGTGCTGTCTGAGCTTGGTTGACGATGTTACCTAGTTGGTTAATGAAACATCTGCAAGCAAACAGCCAAGTTCAGACAGCACCAAAGACTCCACAGTTCAACCCTGAGCTACGTATATTCTCTTCTGTTGAAAACCCATAGTATCAGCTCTTGAGGCCAACTGAACTTAGATGCTGTGTAGGAAAGCCACAAGATTTTATGTGTAAGTTCTCCCAGTTATCTGTGAGGATGTTAGACAATTCTTGGAATAGTATTTTAGGGAGCAAAGCTTCACTCAAGCCTCCATTGACATCAGGCTAGATTCCACTCTTAATAAGGGGTTGGATATACACATATCCATGTAGCAGTACAAGTACACATGAAGCAGAGTCCTTAAGAATGTTGACTGATCAGCTGCAGAAGGGGCCACATTGCGATATTTACAAAACATGTGTGCCATAGATCAAATAGCTCATGGCCTTTGCTTCACAAAGTATAATCAGCATCAGAACATGCTTTTCATCACAATGGAGCAAAGCACAAAATAGTGTTTGCAAGACTTGGAGCCTGCCAAGATTTGGTCTTTGCTTGTTCCAGATGTTTAGGCACTGAAAGAGATTCTGAGATATTTAAATGATTCAGTTTGATTAGTGCTTGTGCTGTCAATTTTCCAAGAATGGCGACCTACTATAAGGCTTCTGGAGAATACAAACCTTTGGTTGTGTTATGACTGATGACAGGGTAATTCTCTCTGCAGTCAAAATCAAGCACCCTGAGACATTGTCTCAGGCACGTTTGAGATGTAGCTGCATCATCTCCATGCAACAGAACCAAACACATCTGCCAGCCCATACAGAGGGATGAAACTCTCATCTTGGTGAAGCTTGCTTTAAAGAGTGTATATACAAATTAAAAAGGATACAGCCCTGTTTTACCCCTTTCTGGGTAGATATAGAGGGAAAGTACTTATTTATATTCTTTCTTTCCTACAGCTGTTCAAGGCGGGTCTTCACACTCTGCCTGTTCTTCTGTACAACAAATTTGTAAAGGAGGTTGGTTTGAGAGAAGGTCAAGCAGTAAGCTGCAGCAGATCTGCGATCTCCCCAGTGCCAGTTCAACAACTTATCCATTACACCACAATGGCTCTCACAAAGCAGAGATACCCTTAAAGTATATGCAGTAATACAAAAGATTGTGGGATCGTTCATAGCCACACTTTAGATTTGCTGCCTGTGCATCCCTGTTTGGTTAAATGAGAAACTGGTTCTAAAGTTTTAAAAGTTTTTAAAAACACTTTCACCAGTAAAAATAATGCTACTAGACTGGACCTGATAGCACGTAGAAATAATAATCTTCAGTAATAGCAATAAAAAGTGCCATAAAAGCAATCTGAGGAAGAAGAGAATATGAGAAAGAAATAGCCCCAGGAGGACCTCTAGTGAGCCAGAGCTCTTGAAACCAGGATAAATCTTAGTATAGACTGGGCCATGAGAAATGGAATCCTCTTCCAATTAAATTAAATTCTTCTATCTTCCTCCCATCATTGCTGCTCACTACCTTGGACTCTAGGCTATAAGCAAAAACATTCCTTTTTTGCTATGCATGCGTTTGTTTGGTATTATTATTATTATTATTATTATTATTATTATTATTATTATTATTATTATTATTCCATATTGTGTTATAGCTTTGAAGTAATAAACAAATTATTTCCATTTGTTCTTTGAGGTCTTTGCACGCAGCTCCTGCTTATTGGCATCCTAAAGTACAGGACTGCTCACCATTGGAATCCAGAAGGTGGACTGTCTAGCAGGACTCCTCATATGTTTATCCAAACTGATATAGCGTATAAAGCAAACATCTTTGCATTCACGAGAAAAAGAATCTACAGTATATGCAAAAGAAATACTATAGAAAAATGTGGGACTTCATGTTGTCTCAAAATGAGAGAAAACCACGAAGCTTTGCTATGACTCTACAGTTAAAACAAGAGGGCATAAATGTCAATATTACCAGAACAATCAATAGACAGTTATCCTCATATGTTTTGCTGCCTTGACAACATCACTCCACAGGGGATTTGCACACGTTACTAACCCATAACTGATGAGTTCTGCCCTTAATATGCTAAATGTTCCTTGGAGTCATTCATGAGGTTGTAAATTGGCATCATGAAAATCAGATTCCACATGCATAAAAATTGCAAAGCAAAATGTGGGAAAGTCAACAATTATGAGCAGTTTTTCCTTTTGCCTTTGAAATGGGTTGCTAGTGTTCCCTTCTAACAGCAAGATGCTAATTTTTGCATGCATATAATTATTAATAGCAGTTCATGTCTTGAAATTCAAATGAATTCCACAGATGAAAAGTATGTTCTTGCCAACATCAGTGGCTTGGCTTCTGTCATCACTCAGAGACCAAAGATCTGCTATATATCTAAGTGGCAGATGATACATGCTGACTAGAAATATTGGTTTACCATACAGTTTACCATACAGCTTCAAGATGTTATTGAAATATTTCTGGATATGACAGAATATTTTTTTCTATTAATAAGAATCAGGTCCCAAGCTCTAATTCTGAAGTTTGGGAGGCTTGAATTAAAACTGGCAATTCAAGATGATAGTTAATTCTTTATTGTTCTGGAAACACTTTCATGACACCTTCAGTGTTAGAGTGCTGTTAAATTACCTTTTCCTGTCAGGCTGGACACTTTTAACATTAACTTCATGACGGTTCTCCATCATTCATTGGAATTAAAAATTGTGATCTGGACCTACGGTGACAAGCAACATGGTGAAGATTCCTCTTCTAATTTAGAAGCTATCCAAGTCATTACTGACAATGTTAAATTTACACATAGACCATAGATATATTCTGTCTGGGAAGGTGGGCTTGGTAATATTAAACTGCTGAATGAAAAGATAGGTGTACAAAGACAATTATTGGTGAAAATTGTCCATATTTCCATTTTCTGTTAACTCGGTCCTTTCTTTCCTGTGATGCCAGATATTACATTATAAGAATTATGATTTGTCACTTTGGAGGTAATGATAAGCTATAGTTAAGTGTCATAAGTGGTGTTTTGGCATAACATCTAAAAAAAGCTTTAATTGCCTCTAGAGGATGAGCTGACGGGGGAATAAAAAAAAACTTCAATTATTATTATAAGAAAGCAACGCAAAGTATTTTTTAACTAGGGTATCATCCTTCTGGAATGTTCCTAGACACAACTTTCTATATCATCTAACTGCAGTTTTCCAACTTTTGGCACACCAAGCTACCGTATGCATAATGAAATAAGGGATGCTAAATGTCAAAGCATCAGGCTTTGGCGACTGCATGCTGCTTACTCAACCACTGAAAATATTAAGTACTATTGTTGTTTTTCTTAGTGTTTGTCCCTCATGGTTGCTGGTTTTGCACTGTGCTCGCCTAGTTCTTACAGCAAAGCCATCAGTGCATGACGTGATGAAGGGCTTTGTATATTAGCTGGCTTGTCACAAACACTGATGCTCTTTTGGGTCTGAGAGAGGTTGGCTGATCCAAAGTCACCTAGCTGGCTTCCATGCCTAAGGGAGGATTAGAACCTGGGCCTTCTCTCTCCAAGTCCAGCACCTTAACTGCTACACTACCCAGGCTGTTGCCTGAAAATATTAAATGCATTTAATATAAAATCAATAGAAGTCTCCTGAAATAAGTATTGCTATAGGAAATGCCAAATTTGTAATTTCTACCTGAAAGGAAACAAAGATCAACAAGAAAAATGGGCACAGTGCTTTAGGGCCTGGTTTGTTAATCGATGATTATCTAATGGTGTTTGCACCCTACCATTTGCTGCCTTGAACATGGAAGGTTTCATGCATTAGGGTGAAGAGATGGGAAAAGATGAGGATTCTTGTCAGATGGTACAAAATGGTTTCAGAAAGTTTGCAAGTCAAACCAGGGACTGTGTGGAAGTGCCCTTTGTTTTTTCATTCTGGCTTGCTGTTATCTTGGACTAGAATAGATAAATTTGCACGTAAAAGAATTATGTCTGTTAACAGTAATAATACTGGGGAGGGGCCACTGGACATGACAGAAATTCTGAATAGAATTGGGTTGATTTGGGAGTTGTCCAAATCAAAGTCCAGCTTCTTCAGAATGGACAGGTTCCTAAACTAAACCCTCCCACAGCTTTGTTAGTAATTCAGAGCATGTCTTCAAAAACTGACAGTTTTCTCTGTAAACTCTCAATATAAGGAAAATGCTGGAGTAAGAAGAAGAGGGTGACAGCTTTAGTGAGTGACAGCTCTAGTATGAGATTGGCTTTACTTAGGCCCACCCATTACAGTGCTGAGGGGGAGAGAGGTTGCAGAAGCACATTACAGGACTGCATCATTATTCATGCTCTTTACTGTGCTGTGCTACAACCAGAAAACGTCATCTTTTCTAGTGGAGTCTGTGTGACCTGCAGGGTTTCTGCAGGAAGGCTAAGGGTTAGGTAGTCAAAAAAGTCAAGGTAGTGACCACGACAATGCCATCAAAGCCTTGCCTTTTTACGTGTGTCACAATGCATATACAAAAGGGTGGGGCTTCAAAGAAGTCTTTATAGGCTTATTTGTGGTAAAAGAAAAAGTAGTTAAGGCACTTCAAGGAATCAAAACTGCCTGTAATTACAATGTTCAGATCAGTTCCTAGGCTGCATTTACCAAGTGGAATATGCTTTCTAAAATTAGATGAGAGGCTAGAGGGATGAGGAGAAAATGAAGAGAAGTTTATACTGCAAGGTTGCTCGCCTGCATTTAATTGCCTTGAATCCCAGAAACTACAGAATGCATGCACAGAGGAATACGGAATTTAAGAGTGAAAGTGACTAAAAGCACAGAGAGAAATGAATTCATTACCAAATGCTTGAGAAGAGCTTCCTTTCAGCATTAACATTATAACTTATATGGAAGCATGACAGATTTATACAGAAACTTCGTAAGTGTAATCAATTGTAAACTAAAAGTATGGAACATGATCAATCATAGCCTAATTAAATGCAAGGCACAATTGGGTCTTTTTCATTCAAGCCATCAGAGGTTAATGTAAGCTCCTTAACCTTCTCTCCAATGAGTAGAAGGCATATAGTGCTAAAGTCAGTGGAAAATTGATTTTAGTCCCTTGATATGAATTTGGAAAGGGCACGATGTGTATCAGCATGGGATTTATCGCAGATATTCCTAATTCTAGTCAATGGGGAGAAGTATTCTGACAACGACAGAAGTTCAAAACTACTTCCAGACTTTCTCAATAATTATAAATTGGGAATTAATAACGGACCTCATTCATCTGAGACATATATTATATAGAAGAACAACACACTAAGATGAATCTCAACATTAATTCTACATGCAAGCTTATTGACTTAACTGTAAGAAAAATGCATAACATAGCATTCAGTGCTTCTAGCATTCCTTAGATGCCCACTGACAATAGCAGTTGGTATTGGTTCAGAATTAGTCTCCACTATATTAATTTTTTTCAGAACATGCCTTTTTCTGTACCCTCTGCCTTGCCTAATTCGGAAAAACATTCCTCATACTTTGCATTTGATTCCTTTCTAGTTTTATTACAGTAATGTAAGTACCACTGATTTTTTTTTTTAAAAAAAAAACCTCCTGGAAGTACAAATACTTTTTAAAAAAATGGAGTATTTTGAAATGTGTCCTAATTTCCTATTCTCCTCCACATCCATTTAATGATTACAAATTAACTTGCTCAGTGCATATTAAAAATCAAGGGAAGCTCCTGTTGATTATTGTCCTTGTGGAAAAGTACACAATCATTATTTTGACGCTGCACAATTGCAATTAGGACATGTTGCCGGGAGCCCATTCAGCTGGTAGGGGCTGTGGAGTTTGAAGGCACCTTGGAACAGTATGATTACAAATTTGCCTCCACTTTTTGTAGTAAAAAGTCATTGGGATTTCTTGTTAGCATCAAACCCAGCCAAATATACTTCTCTACTTCAGGAATTAAAAAACAAAAGGGAGACTAATTACTGTAGTCTATTCCTACCAGACTTCTGACCACATTTGTGAGTGGAAAGACACACTGTATGCTAGAGCTCAATAAATCTATGGCAAATGTCACAGTGAACATAGAGCTTCCTTTGTTTTGCCCCATAAAGTTAAAGCCTCAGGACTCAGAGTACCATCTGTTTTATTTGATCTTCATAACACATTGTTAGTTTCTGCAACAGAATGGCAATACTTAATGAATTGTGAATTTTTTATTTTGGCCACAAGCTTCTGTCTCACACTGAGGATCATAGGATACTTGTAAAAAGATGTCTGCTACAGCTGGAAAAAAAAAAAAAGAAATATTTGTAACAACCTGTTGTTTAATGTTTCTTTTTCACATTGGGTGAGAGGGTGGTTTTGGCTCTGAGAGAGAAAGAATCTCAGTCTTGTTAACTACAACAGTGCTTTTGGTTTTGAAAGGCCCTGTCTTTATTCTCAATTTATTATCCCAGAGCTTCTTAGAAATAGCTAAAAGCCTTAAAACACCTAGCATTAAAGTCATTAAAAACAACAAGAGAGTTCTTCACATTTTGATTTAGAAATCCCCATCTGACTTTAACAGGTTATATGGCATTCATATGAAGTTGTACTCTACTTCTCCAGCCATTTCACATGTTTGGAGATAAATTGCCAAAATCTTGAGCGAATTTGCAATCTTATTCATTTTTTATCATTTAATTTTTTGAAATAATTTTTCAGCACCCATTACACAAGACGATGCAGTAACGTGCATCTGAAAAAAAATCTTATCCCTATCTTAAACCATGGAAACCATAGTACTTCACTCTGCTCTATGTGAACTGCATCTGATGTACAAGACAGAGCAAAACTAATAATCAATTTCCATAATCAAGAAACCTCCAAGAGACTCATGAAGAATCAACACAAGCCATTCAAATAAGGTCCATCTTTGGGGGTGGGGTGGGGACTGAAGGGCAGGTGGATGCAGATTGGAATCACAACAGAGAAGCAATGTTCACCAAAGGGGAAGAACATGAATCCTAACAGGCAGAAGTAATTAACTAACATGACAGCATCCTGTTCTCGCTTCTGTTCTTAGGAGCTGGTGCCTGGATCTATCCAAACAAGGAACAATTAAGCACTATTCAAATAATGATCCATGTGGACCAAATATTAGAAGTTCATTTTAATTGTGAATGAAGAAATGCCCAACCAGGCAGGCTTGTCTCCAGAGGCAAAAGGCAAATGCCACAAGTCAATTAATCTTTATGTTTCGCAAGTAAAGGATGTTTTATTTTTGCAGACACCAAAGATTAATTACTTTCTTGCCTCCTTAGAGAGTGAAAGACTATGCAAGATTCAAGTGCTTCTGAAAGGAAATTTAGGTCTAAATGAAAGATTGCATGTTGCAGATGCTTTTAATGTGCCACAGCTACTGAGTTCGGTCTAATTTTTTCAAGGGCCTAATGAACGCAAGGGAGAACTGATGAAATTTTGGGACTGCAATCCTGGGGCGTATTGAAAAACTGGGCTGCATGTCACCTGCAGGCTGTACTTTATCCATTTCAGATTCTAAGAGCTTCTGCTCCTTGCAGTGGAACATGTGTAGGTGACAAAGTCAATTTCCCTCTGTCAGGTTGATGAGCTCTGTGTGCACTGAGGGATGAAGGGCACATTGTTTCTAAAGGAAGCAAGACAACTGGCAAAGGACGAACACTCTTCACTGAAGCTTTTCTTGATTACAGAAGCTGGTCAGGAGGTTTTTTTATATATATATATATATGTTTTTTTCAGTCCCAGAGCTTTGGTTCTCAAAAATGTTTCAATTCTTGCTGATTCAGTCTTCCTTCTTTCTTTCCTACTTTTAGCTGGGGTCTCATTAGCCCTGCAATGTAGCACTTTATTCTGTGTACTCCAATCACCAGTATATACTGTGTATTTCAGTCACCTTTTCTGGAATACAAAAAGGAACCTGAAAAAGACTTTTGGTGTTTTGTTTTGTTTTTCTAAGGGAGAAACATCACTTCTGCTTTTAGTCCACAGGACAACGGATAGCATACAAATGGATCCTATAAGGCTGAACTATTTCAGTATGACGATTCAGTAGGCTGTGACCTTGTAGAAATACTCATGTTACATGCAGTAATCCTTGCTAATTATCAAGTCAGTACCAGTCAGTTTTTACCCACTTTGGACAGTATGTGACAAGTGCAACCAAAGCCCACTCAAAACATTCTCACACTATTCTGGGAAAGCTATAATATCTAATCTAGAAACTATTTTGGAAGACAACATACATCCTCCCAACTAGGAGCTACGTGCAGTGTACTAACAATACTCAGCTCTTGTATAAATGAAAATGCATAGAGGCATAATCAGAGAAAGAACATCTATTTCCTCTCAGGTTGAAAGCAAAGCCAGAAGAGGGTTTTTGTTTTTTTGTTTTTTTGTTTGTTTCTTGTTTTTGTTGTTGTTTTTGGTCCTGAGTCAGTTTTGACTCCTGGCAACTACCTGGACAAGTCCCTGCAGTTTTCTTGGCAAGATTTTGTAAGTGGTTTGCCATTTCCTTCTTCCTAGGGCTGAGAGAGAGTGATTCACCCAAGGTGACCCAGCTGGCTTCATGCCTAAGGTGGAACAAGAACTCACGGTCTCTCGGTTTCTAGCCTGATGCCTTAACCACAAAAATATACGTACCGCTTCAGTTCTCAGCAAACAAATACACAGGTTTAGATCAACATGGCTTTTCATGTTTATTAATTAGGTAGTTTTTAATTATGAGAAGGTTTCCAAAGAGTAAATTGGTCATGTTTAAAGCACAAAAACACATTACTCTTTCAGCAAATGAACTGGAAAAGCAATACGTCATGTAAGAAAATGTGTAATAAAATGAAAACATATAGCAGTAAGCAGTAAGTAAAATAAACCTCACATTGTGCGCAAAGGTCAGTTAAAAGAAGGAAGCTAGATGTTGCTAGATATTTAACTCTAGGTACTATCAGCCTAACCATCTGTTGGTGAAGTCTACAGGGAAAGCTGCTATGTCTGATACACACTCCCCAACTCATAACACAGCAAGACTGAATTATAGAGGAATAATAAGAAGAGAGAATATATTTGCAACACTGTTGTACAATTACTTATGTACCTATTTTTCAACGAGTTTTATGCCATTAAGTCAATCTTAATGGTAACTGTGCACAAATGTTCACCTTCTCAACCTGCCTCTGGGAATAAACCGTGGCTCTTCCAAGGACAATCTGGTAATCCCTTTGATCCAATTTATCTGTTGTCTTTCCCTTCTACTTCCTTCAATCATATCAAGGACAGTAGTTTTTTTCTATCCCAGCATCCACTCACATCACAAATCCAAAGTATGTGAGTTTCTGCTTGCTGATTATCATCTAAGGAACAAGATGAATTGATTGGTTCTTCTTGCATCCAGGGAATTCTTTGAAACCATCTGCATAATTTGAAGATTTCTATTTCTTTTTATTGCTCTTAGTGTCCAGCTTTCATAGCTGTACATTACCTCTGGAAAAACCATTGGTGTAACTATTCTTGTCTTTCATGATCTTGTATAAGTTTGTCATTGCCTTCCTACTAGGTTTAATCTGATCATTTCTTCTCCTGCACACTACTCATCTTTATCTATTATTAAGGAAACAACAACTATGCACACAATATGTTCCTACCCTTTTCTTTTTAATATTTAACTCCATTGCTTTTTTTAGCTGATCTCAAATTGTTAAAGTTTCAACCTTCAATTTTGACTTCAGCTGTGATCCTTTCCAAGCCTTGTATGTATGTATGAATGTGTGTGTGTGTGTGTGTGTCCCAGCATCCAAAAGCTGCATTTAGAGAGCACTGCAGCAGTCTAGACAGGTAGTCATGAGTTACTGTATTGAGAGCTCATACCACAACAAGCATACAAGCCAGAACCTTCTAACTACAGCCTCCACCTGCCCACTGAGCAATAGGCTTGAGCTCTGAAGGACCCCAAAGTCATGGGCCTGCTCTCTCAGAGGTAGTGCTCTCTCTCAAGAGTCTGAGAGTCACCATAGTTCAACAGTAAATCCATCTTGCTTAGATTCAACTTCAGTTTCTTTTTTCCCATCTAGACCCACACAGCCTCCAGGTACTTCGAAAAGATCTCCACAGCATCACAAGTGTGATGTACAGAGATACTGCATCTCAAACTGACTTTTGACTTCAAGAAGATGTATCATAGTCTCTTTCAAAGTGGCAGACATCAACCCCTCCCACATGGTGGCACTGACACTCCCTCAGATTCATATTTTTACACCTCTCCCTGCCCTCTAAAAGAGACAAGATGGGCAGGAGTCCAAGACATGGGTGGCAGAAATCATACCACATAGCATCCAATCCACTTCACTGGAATCCACAGGCCAAAATAAATCTCAGATAACAAGGCAAGCTATTACAGTGGACTCCAGTTACAAGGATTCAAGACTCTAGCAAATGTATTTATTTATTTTCTTGAATTTGGCACCACCTGACTCCAGAACAACTCTTAAGCAAATCTTTTGAGACACTGGCTCCCTTGCCAATTATCTTGTAAGACATTATGTGTTCTTGCAAGATATGGAGTTCATTTAATATGTATAGCATTTTGGTGACCTCATCAGACACCATTTGAAGTATGCTTGTTGATCACCAATGATTAGTGGCCCACAGGTTGCAAAATAATGCTTTACTGCACACTGATCAACTCTTCTGCTCCCACCTGAACTTAACATACAGTTTCTATATGGCATCTATTGCCATTCTAGAAAATATGCATAAAACATTATTTTAGGACACAGTTATACAGTATGGCTCTAAAGACAAGAGCCACAATCAGAGTTAATGTGCTGTTGGTCCCCACTTAACAAGTACTTGCACCATACGGTAAATTGCTTTTGAAACTCAGAAGATTTTTAGAACAGTTTACAATATTGGGCTTAGATCTTCATAGGCAGATTATTACTCTAAAAATGTGTGTGCTAGTAGCATCATCATAAATAGGTCTTCTGAATATTTTGCAAAAATTCATTGGATAGTAATTGCTGTATTGTAATTATTTCATGCATTCATATAGTAAATATTCCACCTTCAGAGCAAAGTGGATGATTTGGGGTTCTGAGTTCTTAGTGTTCATGAAGGTCAATAAATACTGAGTTGCTACATCTGCTGTCCTGACCTTTTTTAGCCTCACACCTTCCAGATGGGCTGAATCTGCCTTTGATTGAGAATTCTGAAAGTTGCAGTTCCAACAAATGTGGAAGAGTGGCAAGGTGAAGAAGGTATACTTCTGAAATAAAACAATAAAGAAACCCTTCAGCAGAAGTAGTAGAGTTAATGATTCCTTAATAGATTCTGATTCAAGAGTACCCTGTGTAAGCTATCTGGGGGACATAATGACATGAAGTAGGGCAATTGAGATTACTGGTGAATACTTTAGTTCTTCCTTGATGTTTCTCTCCAGATAACACCACACCATACATGTAAATCAGAAAAGACTGAAGTCAAGCTGCCTGTGCAGTGGGTGATTATGTGATTATAGGATGTCAGGGCTAAGGAAATCTATCAAGAGTTTGAACTTGAAAGTGAAAACTTGACTGTCTTTTGTTCTGTTAACATCTACTGCATCTTTCCCATTTACTCTAATTAGGGTTAAGAGCTACAAACAGAATTGTCTGTAATTAATGTCAGCGGCCATTATGTCTGGATATCAAAGGAAGAACAGATGATGTGTTTGCAATCTCAAGGTTAAATAGCCAGAGTTTTAAAAACCTCTGTACAGTTTTATAACACATGTAATTATCTCATTGAAATGAATGGCAGTTTTAAAAATGCTTTTCTTCTTAGCTTATCTTAGTCACCTGAAATGTACTTATACAGGGATGATAAACTTTATTATTAGACATGGCTATGATCAACCTTAAATAAATAATTTAGGGCCTGCAAAGACAACACCACACAGATGCATCTATTTTATTGACCCAGATCCCCACAGCCAAATTGACTCAGCCAAGAACGTGTGTGTGTGTGTACTCATGTAGTATTCACATTGGCATAAGATATAAAAAGGAAGGTATTGTCTATTAATATACTTGGAAAAGAACAACATTAAGGCAGCAATTTCTATTGCTCTTATTAATGCCATTATACAATCCCTTTGGTTGATACGCTCTTAAATTCCCAATTCAGTTTATATTAACAAATGATTAAATCTTTAAATTAGAGCCACAAAATAATCTCTTTTTTTCTGAACAACACTAATTATGTTACCTTTTATTAGGCGTCTGGCTTCAGCCTTGAGTTCTACAGTAATTGTTCATTTAAGAGCATTAAGTGACCGCTTCTAGCCAGAGGTCACTTATTAGCACAAAGTCTGCCTCACTGTTTCTCCTCACCCTCTTCTCTTTCGCTAGGCTTTTTTATTCCGTTACAAAGTGAGATCTTCCATAACGTTTAATTCTTGAGCAAATGAACTACTTAAATTGAGAA
The DNA here is from genome assembly GCA_030867105.1 of Liasis olivaceus. Taxonomy (NCBI): domain Eukaryota; kingdom Metazoa; phylum Chordata; class Lepidosauria; order Squamata; family Pythonidae; genus Liasis; species Liasis olivaceus. Next base: position 72,392,726 of record CM061349.1, read on the forward strand.
ACTATTTGCAATGTCTTGTACCGCACATGAAATACAGGTAATATTTGATAGAAATCTTATGATGCTGAAAACTCTGTCGAATACGACTTAAAGCAGGCTATTAGAATTCTGTTGTATTTATGATTGCTGAAGATTATAAGCAGCATAGGAAACAGGGCCTGAAACCAGCCACGTCTATTAAAGCAATACATATCCCTTGTATCATTTAATTGTATTCCTCAATTACACAAAATGTTCATATGGCCAGCTCAGCATAGCATTCTCCTTCACCATTCCTGTAGAATCTTAACTGTTAATCTCCTCTGTTTATTGGACCCCAACAATATAGGTGAACTCGGTCTCCTTGATCTTGACATATCCAGCACAACAGGAAGTAAATCCGCAAGGTCCAAGCCCAACATAACATCTGTCCTCCACCAAACACTATGTGTGGAAAAGAATGGAGGTCATAAACAGCTGCCTAATGAGCTTACCCAAGTTCTGGAGTTGCTGCATTTAGCTCGAGCTCAGGCCTACAAAATTTATCTAGCCCCAGCAGAAAGGAACCTACTGGCAAATTTGTCATGCAAACATGCAAATAGAAATGGCATTTTCTTTTTTTTTCAATAATGTTATTAAAGATTATATTCTACAAATAAAACTTATACAACTACAAAATAGAAAAAATATATTAAAAAAGATTTTTTTAAAAATTAAGGAAAAAAGTGCAGAAAAATAAAAAAGAAAGAAAAAAAGGAAAAGAAAAAAAGGGAAAATTGAAAAAGAAAGCCCCCCCCCCTTCATCTCCAGCAAATATAATCAACATTAACAACTTATTACTATCTCTTAAAATACAACCAAACCTCTCTTCAATCCATACCTCACCCCAGTTTCTACAAACCCATCTCTAGTACCTCATCTCTCCCTATTAAACAGCAAAAGTCCAGTAAGGGTTATCAGAAATAACAACATACATATTACAAATTATTTTCATTGCACCCAAACTGAATCTCTCCTTTCCATTTAAACAAAAAAACCCTATTTTCTTTCTTCAAGTAATCAAAGTTCGGTCCCACTTAAAAATGATATTTTCCCACAAGAATTACTATCAGGACTGTGTGCCCTTTGAACTGAAAGCAAAAAGGTCCTTCTAAAGCAAGCAAGGGTGCTTCCATAGCTCCTGTCTGCAACTCTGCAAACCAAGGGCATCTTTTCCTGGGATTGCGTAGCAGCTGCAGAAAGTAGCCACACAATCCCAACAAAATACAACTGGGTTTCAAGCAGGTGAAAACAGGTGTTTTGTGAGCACTACCACATACTCCAAAGCCCTTTTTTGCCTTTGAATTTGAAGTAATGCACAGTCCTAATTTCTACACATGTATTAATATGAATATGTCACAGCCTGCTCTAGGATTGTGAGATATATCATCAGAAGCAGGAATGCTACTGCTGTGGTAAGTAAAGTCCAAGGTCCTCATTACCTAAAAGCTACTTTGGAAGAATGCGGTTGGAAGCAATTAGATTATCATTGTTTCCCCACTCCAAATCTCACCCAGATTATGGTTTTATTTGTGTTTCAAAGGGCAGACTGCATTAAAATATTGTTCATATGTATTTATACACTTGTGTTTATACACCCTCACAGAAGACTTAATTCAGACTCAACTCAGATTTTTTAAAACCTATTCTTATGTGTTGAGTATATGATTCAGTGTTTTGATGAAAGATGGGGTATGTGTTCAAAAATACATACAGATAGTCCTGGCTTAACAACCATTCATTTAATGACACTTCAGTTACAATGGCCTTGTAAAAAGTGCTTTATGACTGTACTCACACTTATGACTGTTGTAAAGTCACACCACCCCCTGAGTCACGTGATTGCAATTTGCAGCCTTTTTTACAATGATCATTAAGCGAATTCCAGCAAAAAATGTCCACTGGGGAAGCTGGATTTACTTAATGACCACATGATTCACTTAAAGACCACATGATTCACTTAATGACCATGATTTGCTTAAGACCACCATAAAAATGGTTGTAAAATCAGGTCTGGTCACTTGGTGACTTGCTTAATGACCACCCCACTTAATGACCAATTTCCCGGTCCCTATTGTGGTCGTTCGAGGACTATCTGTATATATGTACACACCTAAAATGGACACTGCTCAGCTTTCCTCTCATGGGGTTCGCTAGCAAAATTATTACAATGTGCCTCTTTCTATGCTGCTTCTAGTAAACATTTCTTTCCCAGTTTCAGCATAGACATTTGGGAAGTCAGTAAGAAAGAAAAACATGAAAAATGTAAAAGGACCCACAATCAAATATTTACATGGAATATTCAGTAAATTTTTGCATCCATTTTTCCTAGGCAAATCCCATCATGGCACTGTAAAAATTCACTCAATTCTAAAATAATAGATTCACCTCAAACTTAAAAGGATTTGCTTTTGAAGTTGCTAAATGCCGAATCAGAAATGTTTCACTTTGTGCTAAATACAAATGTCTTTTTATGTAAAAATTAACAAAGTTCACTTGACATGAGACTATACAAAAAAGGTATGTTTCATTCCAGATTCACTATTATATTCCCCCTAGCTAAGAACACCCAGTTTAAAAACTGCCACCTGTTGTAAGATACCATAAAATCATTTTGTTACTGGCAACCAAGTGGAACATAAAATTTCTTTTAATCCAGCAGAAGCTATTCTTTAAAATGTGTCTTAAATGGAAGAACTGATTATTTTCATGGGTCTTGTATACCACTTTCCATTTGGTTGGTTTAAAAAGGGATAGCCTGGGAACAGGAATTTTCTCCATCTTTCTCATCTTTGTATAAGTTATTGTTACTTTAAGATAACAGTACAGAAGCACTTAGTTGATCAAGTGGTTAATCCACAAACCTCTCCATGCGTGTTTTTGTTTTTGCTTGTAATTCATTCCTATGATTAAAAACTGCCTACTTCGATTTTTTTTCTTAAAACTGCATACAGTACATCACCAAACACTGATTCATCATACTTTTGCACTGATGCACTTACATTAACATTTATTCTAGCTGTGCAACTACACTCCAACAAGGAACACATTCAAACACAATGGTTAATATTACATTTCTGATTAATTGGACTGTTCTCATGAAGAAAAAGGCAAAAGATTTTGGAGCTGATTTGTAAGTACCTTAAGATAATTCATATCTTTACAAGCCATATGAAGAAATACACTTTGTCCTTAAAGGGAAAAAAAAACTAGTTATAAAAATATCACACAACAATAACAATAACTAATCTTGCATTAGTGTTGAATGATAGCAATTCCATTAAATTATGGACTCAATCCCTGTGTAAATTATATATTCAGAACCAGGGATGATTTGTTAAAGCAGTACTGTAGGAGACAATTTCTTCTCTCCCAAGCAGCCATCAGCATTTTCTCAGGAGGATCCCAGCCCTCTGGATCAGATTTTGAAGGTCTCTGGGAAGGGCCTTGAATGGGAAAGGGGGTAAGAAGTCTGCCCATAAAGCACTGAACTCCATCTTTCATATGGGTTCGCTACTTGAAAAAGTGGTTGAATTTTTTTGTTTGCAAGCTTAGATCATAAAGCTTATTCCACAAAACCATGGCACCAACAGGGTGCCAAGATTATAGCACAAAAGAACTGGATTGACCCATCAAGTGGAGGAAAAAGCCAATCCGAAGAAGACAATTAACTTTATCATAGCCATTACCCTTCACAGCATGAATGCTATTCAATTAAGCAACTCATCACCCTGCCCAATTCATTGCTAGAGAGTTGCTAGAGGAAAAAATAAATCCGAACATAAATCCAGCCCAGTGACATAGATGGTATTTGCAGATAACTCCCAGACAGAGCGCATATGACAGCAGAAGAGATTCAGCCCAGACAAGAACAGAAGAACGCTTAGTCAATCAGTGGGCCTGTCTGGCAACAGGCATTCATCATATTATGTAGAGAATGGCATTCTCTCTGAATGTCCAGAGTTCTTGTGCTGCACACATAGACAGTCACAAGAGCAATTCATTCAGCTCAAGTGCATAATATTCACAGCCAGGCACATTATTCTGATACGTAAGGCAGAAATTCCTCCATGTGTTTCTTTCCATTGCTGACAGAACAAAATATCAGAACATTTAAGAACAATATGACATTCTTTCACAGCCAAAGTATGCTGTCTGAGGCAGCTCCCTTTGTCTAATGATAGGGCCAGTCCTGACACATTGTTACTTATGGTAAGCTCCTCCAGTTGGTTGATTGCCAAATCTTCCAGCAATAAGGAGACCATGAGGAGGGGCTTCCCATCATCTCTCAGATGGAATTGCTACTACCTGTGGAATACAGAAAAGCACTAAACTTTTAAGGAAATCTGGCACAAGGGTCTCAATTGAGTACATCTTAAGGCCAAAGTCCATGCTGGTTCACCTAAATATTTTATCTACAGTGAAATTGGGAATAGTTCCACTTGTATACTGGGGCATTTAAGTCCTTCTGCTGCTCTTCCTGTAAAATCTCTACATTCATATGAAAAGACTTTGAGTCACAAGAAAAGTTGGTGCGGAAATGCAATAATCTTAAACATTTTCTGGAAAGACCAAAGTAGATGACACTAATGGCTGTACATGGACTGCAGACCAAATGTTCCCACACTTGATCTGAGTCCCATGTGATAAAGAAGTAGCAACTTGCCTTCACTGGATATTTATTCCCTCCATTATTTAAGAAAAGTTAAACTTGTTTCCTTCAAGTTGAATAGGAAAGCTATTTGCCACTGCCTTCTTCTGGGAATATTTTTTTCAACTTCCCAATGTAGCCTATAGCTCCTGACATTTCCTGATGGAAATTCCTGATGGTGTCCCATTTGAATTTCCCCTCTGAATGTCGTGATGGTCTCCCATCTGAGTATCAGAGATTTATCAACTTATTGCAAATACACTGCCTTTTCCTGTTATTCCAACTTGCCATAAAATATAATTCTTCTCCCAATTAATATTTCCTGGATTTTCATTACCTCAGTGATAACTGGGTCTGTATCAGATTCCTCCTTGTTTGTGACTGTGTTAGAACAGGTCATGAGAGACATCAGTCCTCAGAGTGACTACCTGTAGGATTCAAAGGATCTGGTGGTTTAAAAGCCTGTGCCAAGACATATATTTCAGAGGAAAGATGTAGCATAAGCCTTTTCTGTCCTAGAAGAAAATATCTCCAACATGATTCAGTGAGCTAAAAAAATAGTTGACTGATTCTTCCCAAGTAGTATCTCTGTAGTGACAGCTGCTTCCATTGTGTCAGAGGTGGCAAAGGGAGAAATATAGAGCTGCTAAAAAGACTTCAATTAAAGCATTAGGTTTTTAAAAAAATTATATAGCACCTTCTGTTTATCCACCTCTGTTCATTCAGGTTCTTTGCAATTATTATTGTTTTAATTCCTAGTTCCTTACCTCTACAGGTATTAAGTCCTCCTTGCACTACAGTATAGCTTTATTAATAGCCATTGGCTGGGAATCCACAGTCATCTTTAATTTAAATCTGAGTTTAGATTAATGAACCGATTATCAGTAATCAAGGAACTCTTTTTTAATGTGGCGACCAAATAAATATCATTCAAAAATTTGAGGCATTTTATGCCCCAGTCATTGTAGGTCTATGGAGTGGAAAGCTGTTTATTTCCCCTCTCTTTTCACACTTACTCTGTGACTAGGTGGAAAGTATCACACATTGCATATTCAGCATCTTCTTCCTTGCAATTTTTTTTGACAACACATTAGATTGAATGTGATTCTCAGACCTGCTTGAGTGTGACCCAGGGGAAAAGGAGGAGTTCATAACAGTTGAATAAAAGGAAACAATAAGCTTACAAACAAGGTCAGGTATAGTTTATGCTCAGGGTGGCCTTTCACTAAAATCAGCCACAAACAGTTCTTGAATACATTATGTCAGGAAAGGGGGGCGGAGGTAGCCTCAAGGTACCCAGGCAACAGCTCCAGTAGGTTGGAGCTCAAATTACAGAATATACAATTAAATGGTGGTTATTGTAAAATGAAATGAAAATGAATCTTTTTTAAAAATCGATCAATGCTCCAAATGATCTGAAAATGACAAACCTAAAGGAGGTACAAACCAATTGCTGGAAAAAACTATAATTTCCCTTTCTTCCTTCATCAGTTGATTATAGCCTTCCAATCTCTCTTTATCCTTCAGATGTCAGGCAAAGAGCATTTATTTTCTGAAACAATGCATACAGATAATTTCTGGAAAATGCCATGTGGCATGAACACTAATTTTTTAGCTGTAAGACACCCAGAGTTGTTTGGGAATTGGGCAGCCTATAAATTAAAAAATAAGTAAATTAAAAATGTTACCTCATTAATAATGTACCCAAGGTGTATATTTGCTTTTGCAGAGCAGCTTAGGAATGACAAAAATCAAAAGCTACCTGATGGCTCGTTCTCATAGTCTTCTTTACTCAAATCAGCAGCTTTCTGTACACCTGCTTTAGATTTTATGTCTATATACAGAAGCCCATTTCCACAAGTAGATGATTATTATGAGATTGGGTATTCTTCTATAAAATAGTAGTAGTAGTAGTAGTAGTAGTAGTAAGCAAAAAAAAAAACCCTGTCTCCCTGCCCCCAAAAAAGCTTAGTCTGAAAATGAACTTCCAAATCCCCAAACTATCTAACACAGAACCCTAAAAATGTTGAGTTCAAGCCCACGTTTGAAAAAAAAAAATACATTTCAGGGCACAGAATAATTTTCATTTCCCTAACTAAATCACACATTACCTCTGTATTGGCACAGTGACAAATAAAAGAACTCAACTATTTCACATGATTCTGTTTCCTTTAATACAGTGAAGTTCTTTCAGATCTAAGTCAGAAGGTGACTGCCTTTCACACATATTCTCTTCTATTGGTTTCTGGGAATGAATATTTTATTTTTCTAATAATTCCTAATGGATTAGACAAATGGATTAAACAAATTATGATTTCAACAATGCTTGCTTACATTAAAGGCTGTGTGTAAGCTGTCCCAATTTCAACTGGATTTTTCTGATCATTCACTTCTCTTGAGATTTCATGTGCTTGATCATGCCCTATTTAAATGTCATTGCATATTTACCACTGGTTTGCAGTAGATTCAGCACTGAAGAGGATCTTTATGAATATTAAAAGAGAGGTGGGCTGTTCTTTGTGTCTGAAGCTGAAAAGCTACTTCAGAGAGTGTGTGGGAATGCAGGCTGGTGCCTCCTCAAAGAAGCTGTATCTTTTCCTGAGCTCTCATTCTGAAGCACTTTGGTACATCCTGTTGGTATCTCTTTATTTCAAACATGTATTTTTATGGGATTGTGTGATAACCATGCAAGCCCAGAAAAAGATGCAGCCTGCTTTAAGGAGGGCCCAACAGGTAAGCCATATGTCCTCCCACCAACTTGTCAGCTTTGGGTTTGAAGCAGTAAACAGTTACAATTCTATATATCTTTATCCAATGCAAATATTATTCAAGTACATATATATTTCTAATAGAGTTGTATGATTTTCATTTTTTTTCTTTTAACCCAATGTATTTTGTATAAATGAGTCCCATATTTCATTATGGTTGTCCATACAAAGTCTACGTTATTTTTTTGTTGTTGTTATTTTTTTTCACTTTTATGTTAAAGCACTTTTGTGTATTAAAAAAATAAATAAATAGCTTTGGGTTTGAAGTACCATTTAAATAATTTTGAGTGATACAGTGGGAAAAAAGATCTGGACAAGAAAGAAGCTTCAAGGAATGGATAAATCAGTGTGAGAGCTAGAGAGGAAAGAGTTAAGTACGTACTCTTATCCCCAGAACAGAGAGGTAGAGATAAGAGGATGAGACTGGCACCTCCCTGAGGAATACAGGATGTTTGTGGGGTGACTCTGGGAATTGCTTTCACTCTGAGAAGATTCTGTAACGGGACTGAAGCCAATAAACCATGCTGAATTGAATCTGTACTGTCTCCTGGAGTGTCCTGGGCTAATCCTGACAATCAGTATATTTTTAATGTATATCAGTCTGAGTTCATTCATTCATCAATATGTTCATATTTCTACATCAATCTACACACATCATACACACAAACACCTTGGTGCTTTAATTTTTAGTTTCATATTTTTAAAATATTTGATATGCATTTTACTGTACAGTCTTTCTGCATAGTAAAATGCAACCTTGTTTTTTTTAATTTGCATCCTAAAAAACACACATTTTTGTATACATTTTGGAATACGGTAAAAATTAGGAAACTGCAAAAATGAAAGGAAAGATTATTTCTAATTCATAAATTAGATTGGAAAAAAACAAACTGGCTTAGTTGGTTAAAAAAGAAGACAGAATCTCTCTTACAAAGGCAATTCCACTACTTATAAGAAAGCTTCTTGGTTACTCTTTCCTCAACACAAAAGAATACTGAATTCTAGGGTCATGCAAAGCTACAAAGGAGTGCTATGATTTGATAAAGCTTTAAATGAACCCTCCAAATTACTTCTTGAAGCAAAAAAGGCCCTGTCCCTTCATCTTCCTTTAAACTATAACAATTCCATTTGCTCCCAAATGGTAGCAATAGAGACCTCAACGAATCTATCTACCACTGCATAAATATAATGGTATCTATTCAATGTTGCTCATGTAGTGTCATCACCAAGATTACATTATGGATTGAGTCTACCAGAAAATGCACTAGATTAAGGATAAAGGCAACAGAAGCAGGTTAATGAGTTATATCATTAAATGAGACCTTAAAAACAGAAGCTTCTAAAACCTTCCAGGCTGTTACTTTATCTGATCTGGAAAGACCATCTTGCAGTCCTTTCCCCAGGAAAATAGGGCCATTAAAGTGAATAAGAAGGGAAAATAACAAAACGAAGACTACATTTAAAGCACTTAAGATGTAATATTGAAAGTGGGAATTGAGTTTCTGATTACTAAGAGCAACAGGCAGAAGATAGCTAACAGTGAGGAAACATATTTCTTACCTACATACAGACCCATAACTACTACTTTTTGGGGTAAGCAAATGTTATATGAAGGGCAAAGAAAGATTAAGTAGTAAGGCAGGGATATAAATTCTGTATCAGCATTAAACTGTTTAGCACTGACTGACAGGTGTCCTACCATTTGTGAATTGCAATAAAGGTTTAGTTCATAGCTGTGTGATTCGAGGCTCTGGGAAGCTTCTGCCTAGCACTTGCTTGACAAATTGTCCTCTAAACCAAGACCATAACGTTCTGCTATACAGTCCTCCCTGTATATCAAGTCTATTGGCAAGGAATCAATTATGAATTTCTAAAAGGTTCTAAGATGAAATATTTTTCTGATCCTTTCCTTGCTAGAGCAGAACCAGTGGAACTATAACTACTGTTCTCCAATAGGAAAAAGCTGAATTGAGAAGAAATATGAGGGCCAGGAGAAACTGGTGTTGTACTGATGGCTTCACTCAATAAATAAAGATATATAACACCTCAGAGCAAAACTGTGCTGTTTCCTGAAAATGGATTCACCTCTCTGGACTCATATCAATCCAGCAAATGTGAAATCATGTTTTATATGAACACAAGAACAGCTATGTGCATGAGCTGGGACTTTGTTTTGGCAGAATCACAGTCCTATCATTAATAATCTCTGGTTTCTAGATCAGATAAACAGTAGTAAAGTGCACATTAACGCAATTTGTAATACAACTTCCCTAACTTACAACACTCACTACCATTATACACTAATTCCCATTTCCATAAATTCTCTTCTAGCTTGGAATGTAAACTGAGATTCAGAACATGCCGAAGTCAACCAGGAATCTTTAGAGATAACATTTTATTACAGTGTAATGACCACTGCTAGGAAACTACATTTCCCAGAATTTCTTGTGCCTAGCACTCTACCGTTAGCATACTTAGTAAAGTCTTGGAAGGAATCGTTCAGAGCTGTGTTCTTACCTGTTGTTTTTGTTTAGGATGACATTCAGTTATATTATGAACACTGCCCTTAGTCTAAAACAATATCATCCAGAAATAGCATTATCTGTGGATGGACCAGGTCACAAACTTTCCTGTATATGTGCTGGATGATTTACTAACATTTGTTCCAGCTTGTTGCCTCTTTTTTGAACAACATTAATCAAATATTCATGTAGAAGCCTGAAATATATTTCACATGTTTCCAGTGTGCTTAGTTCCCTTGACATTCTAAAGACAACAAGCTAATGTAGTTGCAGATACATGTATCAACTTATATGCCAAGACACACACACACACACACACACACACACACACAATATTAACTGGGTCCAATGAGGTCTAATTACAGAATTATTTCAGATTTCCCAACTTTTGTGTACTTACATTTTTCATGAAGAATGATCAGAATTAAATACCATGATTTAAAAATAAGCAACACAATTACTCTACTCTGGCAAGAATTTTTTTTGAAGATAGGTCATGATCCTAATTCATTCTATGGAAATGAAGGCACTTACAGCAACCAGTACTTGAGTTTTAAAACTCAGGTAGAACATGAAAAAAGTGTGCAGAAGCAAAGATAGTTATGACAAAGGAGGTTATTTTTTAGTAACATAATCTGATCTCTGGGCCATTACTACCAGCAAGCCAATAATTCAAGACAGCTTCCAATTCAGTTATGAAAATCGTAAAGTTCTTCAGAGATGGAATAGCTACTAATCTTCCATTATTTGGGGGGGTCTTATTGTTGCTGATCATGTATCACTGATCTCTTTGGTATTAAATGGCTTTATTTCATCTTAAATATCAGTCTACTTTAAAAATCTTTTTGACCCATAAAACTTATTTGACAGAATAAAAGGAGGTCAAAAAAGATTGCACTCACAATATATTATCAGTAAATTATTTACATATGGATAAAACAGCTCAATGTGTCTAAGATTGCCAAGTCTTCTTCGGATGGGCACTGATGTATTTAAGACTTCAGGGATGCAACTTGAATTTTTTAAACTACCACTTCACTACTCAGCAAGTTAGGGGTAAAAAAGGAAATCCTAGCAGACACATGAGAACTTGTTGAAGATACTAACGGGGGCATGCCAGGACTGAGGATAGATTTAATTGTTGTCATTCATAGCTAAAACATTAATCCTCCATCTGCAGAGACAATATAAACATTGCCTCTATAGATGGAGATGTAACTCTGCTTTAAAAAATAATAACAAAATAACAAGACAAACAAATGTAACACTGTAAAAACATCAACTCGTGTTTAATCTCTGGCTACTGGTGTACCAACAGAAGATGCCTTGGCACTCTGAGGCATGGAGCCAGGATCCCTCTTCCCTCCTCTTGCTTTGTGACACACAGGGCCCAGGAGAACCTACAAGGGAGGAGAACTGTAAAAAGAAGGATGGTGGGAAGAGCTATTACTGCTGCTACATCTCTTCATCTACCATTCTTAATCAGCTGTCACCTCAGCAAGAGTAGCAGCAGCACTACTACTTCCAGTCTCCTCATCCTCCTAAGTTGGATCACCTAGAAGCAATATAGGGAGGAGACAAATCATATGGTGGAAGCAGAACCCTTGGGTGCCTTGGTGGCCATTTGGTGGTTCCTCCTTCTCCTTCCTTTCTTCTTTTGAAAAGAATAGGGTGAGACGTAATGGGATGTCAGTGCTATCCACCTGAATGGCTGTATGATGAATGGAAAGGGGAGAGGAAGCTCCCTCTGAGACTAACTGTTGAGCAGGAGAGGGAAAGGAATATGTGGTACTGGCTGAGGTGAAGAGAGATTCTCAGGACTCAGGTTTGCTGTTGTAGTGGGGATAAAACAGCCACATGACCTTCATCTTCCTCCTGTTTTCAGTTTCCCCAGCTACATGGGAGACTCAGCACCAACAATTTAATTATTTATTTATTTAATAATCTAATTTAATTTAATCATTAATTAATGTAATTATTAATTAATTTAATAATTAAGGCCCCTCTTTTAATAGGCAGAAGGAATAACCTTGAGGAACAGGAGGAAGAGCTGAAGACAACAGTCAGATAAAAGAAATCTGAGTCCAGGGCAGAACTGTAATCCGAGTAAGTGTCTCAGACAAGACCTTCCCTAGTTATCACAAAGATAAAGGGAGGAAGGGGGGGAAGCGCATTCAGGCTTGCAAGATTATGTTACTGTAACCTTATAATAAAAGTAATACAGTATTAGCATTCATGACTTTGATTTCCTAGTCTGGTCTACCTTGAAGGGCTGACATCTCCACATACTGTACATACTTTATATCACTCCCAGATGAGATCGGCCCTGCCTGTCCCCATGGCATTAGCTAATCTCAAGGACTAAATCAGTATTTTTCCGATTTTTCCATGCTATTCATCAATAACTTTTTAATAGATGCTTTTTAATAGAAAAAGAAGGAACGGTGCTTCCATCAATGTGGCTTCCCAACTCTCTAAAACTTTTTTTTCTTTGCAAATGTACACAACATTCATTGAAAAACATGGATGGGATTTGTAGTACAAGTCATTTATTTTCTTTCTCTTGTATAAAGCAGTAGCAAGGAGATTTTTGTTATTCCAGGAGGTACGTCAGCAGTAGACTGGACATTGTTTGGAACTAATTTTTCTATAGGTCCCTGGGAGGTAAAAAAAAAAAAAAATCTAACTTCATGGTATTCCCTACCTTTTCTCAGAGTTCTGAGATTTTAGATATAAACCTAAACTCAGTGTTAGTATAGTAGAGTTTCAATGATTTTAGCACAGTCCATGAACTGAACTAGGTTCTAATACCTATAACAAAAAAAAAACCTCTGCACTTTCTGTGCAAATACTATGCTTTGGGTTGTGTCTCTGAAACCATTTTGTGGCTCTCACTTCATTCCTTGAGTTACTTTATTAGCAAAGGAGTTATACTCATGGTCCTTTGCAAATTTCACTTAATACCTAGGGGGGGAAATGAGAGCTAATTATCCTTAGTGATCACATTTAAATTCTATTGCCAAGAGGCACAAAGTCCAAGGCACACAATGGATTTAAAACAAAATAATCTCACTGATTTTGAAAGAGTTAAATCTTACATTGAAACCCATTGCTTTTTCATTCTGATTTCTAAGGATCTGTATCTCCCTGTTTCAGGCGTAGCATCTGTACATGCAAAGCTTTTTCTTTACAATGCTCTGAAGAATTTAAAGCAACAGAATGATGATAAATCCTGGGTATAATTGAGGCCAGTTTAGTCTCACTTAAAGTATTTAAAACACACAAAAGATCAAGAAAGCAGTCTATGCTATAATATAAACAAGGAACCCAGTGTCGTCCTCGTCGTCGTCCTCATTATTATTACTATTATTGACACTCACCCTCCAGTTTGCCTCAGAGATCCACATCTTGTTGAATAGTGGCTCAATTCTTCAATATGTCCCTTTCTATGAGCTTATTTTCACTTAAAATAATTTGCAGAAGGTGTAATCATACATAAAAGGAGTTTATTAACATTCACATGTTAGGAACATTTATCTTTTAATGATACCTCTCTTCATATTCCTCTGATAATGATGAAGATGACGATGAGGATGATAATGGTAATAATAGATGAACACTTAGCTTATCAAAGGGGAAAATGTCCAGTGTTTTTTGAAAAGCAGAGGTGGTTTAATAAGGAAGAAAATACTCAGAAAAGGTATAGTTTTACCACAAGTAGCATTGTCCATTTTCTTCCCCAGTATCCCAAACCTATCAGTAATGCAGCTGGTTTTGAATGGAGTATATAGTCGAGATAATAATGTGCTTGTATCTGAACTGAAAAGATGATTATTTTTATCAGCATTTGATTCATTGCTGAAAACATCTGAGAAATGTTGAAGATACTCTTAAACCATATTGGCACAGTTTTTATGTTACATTGTTATGAAAATAGACAAATGCCCATTCTAACAAAATAAAAATGTATGATCCATCCCAGATAACTACTTGATTGCTGTGTTCATCTGTTTTCTTGCTCGAGTGTCCATATTTCTTATTTAGCTCTCTGCTGCCTTCACCCATCAAATCTTTCTTCCCAATTTGATGTAACGGCAGAACTTTAAACAATATTCCAAATCATTACAAATCAATGGTTGTGCATACCTTTTCACTATTTCCATGTAGTAAGACCATCAAATCTGGGAAATTATGGAAACTGTAAAAGTATAACAATTTTGAACAATTTAATTTGCTGTGGGGAAGACAAGTAAAAAGCCCCATCAGGAAGGAAGGAAGGAAGGAAGGAAGGAAGGAAGGAAGGAAGGAAGGAAGGAAGGGAGAGCATTTAGAGACAATCTATTGGGCACAGGATAGCTGACTAAACTGTAAAGAAGGGACTGATGTTAAATTTCATGAATCAGATGTAAATATTATATTGAAGGACTTATATATCAGTATCATGCAAGTTTCAGATATCCTGCTTTTTTGAACAGCAGATGTGACAAATATTGGCTCTGGAAGGGACTGTACTGAATTTCTACATCCACAAAACAATTTGCTTTAGCTTAGAAATTCTTGGTTGCAAAAAAAAAAAAAAAAAAAGAGGAAATTCAAGGAAATTGAGACATGTAACAACTAATGAAAGTACAAAATGGTGACTTTCAAATGTGCAATACTGTGCATAAACTAGCGTTTGCCAGCTTGGGAATAAATGGAAAACTATACTTAGCTGAAAACAGAAACCCAAAATTTTCATCTTGATGCATGAGAAAAGAGGAAGAAGACAGAGTGTTCCTATTTTTACCAGCCTAAATTCTAGTTTGACTTTATGTATGAACAGCCTAAATCTCTATGTTACATGTTCTAGTTTCACATAAGTAACCAAATGCATTTTAAGCACATGAATAAATTCTTCAGGGTAAACTGCATGCCTGAATATGAAAGGGATCTCCCCTACCAGCTATGTTCTCAGCAGCCCAGCCCTTTCTCCCCCCACCATTACTAAGGTTTTGAATGTACAAGTCCTCGGCCTCAGTTGATTTATCAATTTCTCTTTCTGACCCCCTAAGTCTTCTCATCCTTTCAAATCACTTACTTCAGTCTAGACAAGTGACTGCAGTTAAAATGTCAGTGAATGTAATGATTTCAGCTAGCTGTTCAAACACTACAGCAGCCTCGCTTTGAAAGGAAGAAAAGTAGCAGATTCAAATGAGAGGGCCTGATTCCACATTTGCAGAGCAAAATCCTTCAGAGTCAAGAGCATTGAGACAATTAGGCAGCCACCAAATCACACCAAAGCTCCACATCCAAATGGCAGAGTCTAAAAAAAGAAATTGGGTATCTAAGGAATAGTATTCAGATTCTCATTTTTTTTAATGATCCATATGAGTTCTATTGCAGATTACCCATTACCTTTAAGTATGATGATCCAGAACAACATACAGTAGGAGCTGGCAGCCTCCAGATGTTCTTGGTCTATTCCTTTCACACTGGCTAGAAAGGGCTGTATTTCAGCAAAACTATGAGGGTAGAACCATAATCCTGCAACTAACAGAATCTCACAGCAGCCAGAAAAAAATACATGTTTTCATAAGAACCTCATACATCTTTGGCCCATAACACCTCCTCCATTAGGTACTGGTAAAATAACTACAGGCAGTCCCCGGGTTAAGAACACCCAGTTTAAGGACAACCCATAGTTAAGAATGGAGCCTGTTGTAGCAAAATTCAAGTTCAATGCACAATGATTCGAGTTAAATACACAATGGTTTGAATTCAATACACAATACTACTTATACAGTATTATACAATCCAGCTTACATACAAATTTGACTTAAGGACAGACCTTGAGAGCGGAACTTGTTCTTAAACTGGGGACTACCTGTAAATACTAACATTTATTTTGCTCCTGTACCTGACCCTGTTACTGTATGTCTTCTGCAGTAGACAAAGGAGTCAGCTGTTCTGAATGGCTCAGATTTTAACATTTTCTATACCTGGAAGCAGGCACCCGACGCATCTTGTTATTACAAAGCAATCATTCTATCTTAAACTGCAAGGGATTTCTGAAAAGCTTACTAGAAACAGCTAAGTTTCCTAATGATTTCATGCAGTTTCAATCCTTTTTCATTCTGCTCAGCACAATAGTGACTTCATTGTAAGCGACAACACCTACTGTTGCAAAAACTGTTGATCAATTCTGTGTATATAGGAGGGATATTTTAAAAATACAGTAGTTTACTTTGCACATCCGTACTTAAATTTTTGACAAACTGAATGCAAACATAAATTTTGGGATTGATCCTTTAAAGATAAAAGCACTATTCTATACAATTTTTTAACAAAGCACTCACACCATAATGCTTTCTATTATTTAAAGCTTATCCAAACAGACCTAGTCACTTACAGGCTTAATTAACCTTGGGTAAGTCCTCAGACAGTTACTGTTATTACTGTTATTAAAAGCTGCTAATTTAACTCAGCAAATATGCTAATCTATTCTGCAATCCACCTCACTTTGTATGTTTATGTGTTTAGATTGCCTAAAATACACAAGAAAATCACGAAATGTTGCTTTCCTACAAGCATTACCAACTTGTAGGTCAAACACATCCATGTGGAATTTTCCATTTCATTCAATGGGACTTGCCTTACTTTAAGCAAATTTTAGACTAAACATGAGTGAAATGTGTTAAATGAGGCAGAGAGAGCAGGGTAAAACTTCAAATGTAGCAGGTGCTTGAAGGTGCTGCCAGAAGCAATGTGATCTTCCAAGGGCAAAGCAAAGTACAGTGGTATCTCGGGTTACGAACGCCCCTCCTTACGAAAATTTCGCGATACGACCAGCTCCGGCCGCAAAAATTTGCCTCGCCGTGTGACCTCCGCCTCGCACTACGAACCGGATCCGCGGCCATTTGCCCTGCTGCCACGCGGTCGCGGCTTCCTGTGGGTGAGATCGCGGTAGCAAGGAGACGTTCGGTGAGGCTTGTGGTGTGTTTTCTGGCATTTGGAAGGTTTTTGGTGTGCTTGTCAGCATGGCTCCAAAGAAAATGCAGAGCGGGCTTGGCAAGAATAAGGGTTTGAAGAAGAAAGTGATGATCAAACTGAAGAAGGAGATTATAGAAAAGCACGATCGTGGTGTTCGTGTGACTGATCTGGCCGCGGAGTACAAGATGGCGAAGTCGACCATCTCGACTATTTTGAAGAATAAAGATGCCATCAGAGAAGCTGATGTGGCAAAATGAGTAACGATGTTAATGAGGAAGAGGACACAAGCGCTGGAAGAGGTGGAAAAGCTGTTGTTAGTGTGGCTGAATGAGAAACAGCTGGCAGGTGATAGCATGAGTGAAGCTATCATCTGTGAAAAAGCCAGGAAGCTGCACAGTGATTTACTGCAGAAAAACCCCTCTACCAGCGCAGCAAGTGAGGAATTTAAAGCCAGCAGAGGCTGGTTTGAGAAATTACGCAGGAGAAGTGGCAAGACGTGGAGAGGCTTCCAGTTCTGACAAGGCTGCTGCAGAAGCCTACAAGGAAGAATTTGAGGACTTCATAAAGGCGGAAGGATACATCCCTCAGCAAGTGTTCAACTGCGATGACACAGGGCTCTTCTGGAAGAAGATGCCAAACAGAACCTACATCACGCAGGAGGAAAAGGCACTGCCAGGGCACAAGCCCATGAAGGACAGACTGACCCTTTTGCTGTGTGCGAATGCAAGCGGCGACCTGAAGATTAAGCTGCTACTGGTGTACCATTCCCAGACCCCTCGTGCGTTCAGGGAACACAATGTGAACAAGGCCAGACTGCCTGTCATGTGGAGGGCCAATGCGAGAGCGTGGGTCACAAGGCAGTTGTTCATGGAATGGCTGCATGAGGTGTTCGCACCCAGCATTAAAAAATATCTTTCCGAGAACCAGCTGCCTGAAAGGTGCCTTCTTCTGATGGACAATGCCCCGGCACACCCTCCAGCCTTGGTGGATGATATGGATGCTGAGTATGACTTTATAAAGGTCAAGTTCCTCCCCCCCAACACGACACCTCTTCTGCAGCCCATGGACCAGCAAGTGATCTGCAACTTTAAGAAGCTCTACACAAAGGCGCTCTTCACCAGGTGTTTCAATGTCACTGAGGAAACATCCTTGACTCTGGCAGAGTTTTGGAAGAAACATTTCAATGTCCTCCACTGCACCGGCCTCATTGACAAAGCCTGGGAAGATGTCACCTGCCGGACCTTAAACTCAGCCTGGGGGAAACTGTGGCCAGAATGTGTCGCTGAACGTGACCGTGAAGGGTCTGATGCAGAGGTAGTGGAGGAGATTGTGTCCATGGGCAAGAGCATGGGTCTGGTTGTCGATGGTGCAGACATAGAGGAGCTTGTTGAGGACCATGAGGAGGAGCTGACCACAGAAGAATTTGCTGAGCTCCAGAGTGAGCAACAGAAAGCGCTTGGTGAGGAGCATTCCACTGAGGAAGAGGAAGACAGGGAGGAGGTGAGCAGTGCCAAGATTAAATCCATTATGAAACAATGGAATGCGTGCCAGGACTTCTTTGAGAAGCACCACCCCAACATAACTGTAACGAACAGAGCGTTGAACATGATGAACGATAACGTGGTCTCTCATTTCCGGAGGGTTATGCAGCGCAGGAAAAAACAACTGACTTTAGACAGGTTTTTCCCCAGAACTGAGCCTGCAGCTAAGAGGCAAAGAAGAAAGGACTCTCCCTCCAAACAATAACTGCATCCCCACCCCATTCTCCCTCTTCATACTGTGCTTTTTTTCATGTTTTTGTGGTTTAAAAATAAAATGCGTATGTTTCAGAACTGTTTGTATTTACATTGAACCTTATGGGGAAATTTGCCTCGCGGCGCGACCAAATTCGGAGGGCGGATTAGCTGTATTTACATTGAACCTTATGGGGAAATTTGCCTCTCGCCGTGACCAAATTTGGAAGGCAGAACAGATTAACCGTATTTACATTGAACCTTATGGGAAAATTTGCCTCGCGGTGCGACCAAATCGAGTTGTGATCAGAGTCACGGAACGGATTAAATTCGTAACTTGAGGTACCACTGTACTGCTGCTTTAACTCAATCTTCTTTTTAGCCCCTTAGGGCCTTCCTTTGCAGAATTGTGCACTTGAAAAAGACTGAGAGGAGCCTTCTCCCATAGCAATGGCTGAAAGCTCTCTAGGGTGTGTGGCTTTGGCACACACTGCAGGTTCAATGCATACAAAACTGTGCAGCCTGACCCTCATGTGAGCAACTCAGCAAAATCAGGCAGCAATTACTGAAGCCACACAGCCTGGACTTCTTTGTAGCATGCCAAAAGTTATCCAGGCTGAACAGTGTATGGGCTGTAAGAATAACCTTGGGAGGCAGAAGGAAGAGACACAGCCAGGGCAATGGTCAGACAAGAGACATCTCAGCCCACAGAAGGAATGGAGGTAGAGAAAGCATCTCAGAAGGGACCTTCTCTAGTTTCCTGGAAAGTAAAGGCAAGGGAAGGGAGAAGTGCTTGCAGACTGGCAAGGTTCTGTTACTATAATCTTACAATAAAGGTAGTACTCATGGTTTCCTGTATGGACTACCTTGAAGGGCTGACATTCAGCTTCCATAAACATTGCAAGCTGTCCCAATACTACCCAACCTAGAACTGCTTTTGCCAGCACTGGGAAAGAAGGCTAAAAGGAGCCTTCTCTCACAGCCCTCGCTCAAAAGATTTGAAGCCAGCCCAGTTATTTCACTGAGGTAGATCAGGTGGTCTCTTCACTTTGCTGAAGCAAATCATACCTTCATGATCCAAATTTTCTCAAAGCAAATCTCAGTTGCTTTATATGGGTGTAATAGTAGAGAAAACTCCAAATATATGTACTAGATATGTGCAAATCTACCATTCTAGGAATGGAACATTCTGGGGAAGTCTAGAACATTTGGCTATTTCTTCTCTGGACCACGCCAGTCCAGCCCTCTTTGGGATGATCTTCTCTGGAAGTTGCTCCCCTAAACCAGAAACAGCATGTGGTCTTCCAGATAAGGTGTTCTGAATGAAATGAGATGGTTTCAGGGCTAGGCCATGTCTATAACATTTTGAACTATTTCCAATTCAAAGAATTAATTTTGTAAAAACCACTAGCCACCTCCAGAACAACTGGATAAGCATGAGCTAGAGAAGAAATTGAAAGTTCCAGAATACATTTTGCATATCATAGAACCTACATAATCATGAGGCTGCAATATATGCTTTATTGCAAATTATCTTTCTTTTTAAATTGAACACAAAGGCACAGAAATGAGACAAACATTAAGCTACTTTTGATCATTCTACAAGGCATTTGACCTTGAAGTTGAACACTAATAATGCACTGTAAAATGAAAGGAAGTAAATTATTATTGATCAAGATTGAACAGAAATATTGGATTGTGGCATTTAATGAAGATCTCTTAAAATAACTTAATCTATACGACTCTCTGTTTAAGCAGACTTTAGAAGAAGTGTTTTTTATTTCCGCTGACTTTGTCAAGAAGTGTGGTAGCTATGAGCTCTGACTGGCCTTCCCCAACCTGGTGGCCTCCAGGTACATTAACCTTGCAATTCCCAGAAAGTGGAGAACAGGCTTTGGTTAGCTTGAAATTCTACAAATTGTAGTACCAACCTATATGGAGATTGCCAGGTTGGGGAAGGCTCTTTAGGAATACTTTTCTAACCAGATTGAATAATCCAAGTACTGAAACCATCTATCGCCATTTCAACTTCCATACACAAAGCCTGCTTATATTTCATAGCTTTAACATTAGTTGACTTGAAATTGCATCAAACTATGAGCATGAGTCCACCCAAACTTAGTATTTTAAAATGTCATTTAATTTAGTGGGAGTGGTTTACGTGGGTACCCTTCTCTCCCACTGAAAGCAGAAGTGTTTGATTTGGGATTGATTTCAGTTTACAAAGTATATTTTTGACAATATCAACTGATTTACTAAAATATTTCTATACCACCCAATCACATATGCATTTTCATAGTATGAAATTATTAAAATTATTATTGTTACAAGCTCATTCTAAGGCAGCAGAAATATTTTCTTGGATTATAAATTTCAATTCTTGAAACATTCATGGATGCTTTATTGGATAATTCAGAAGGAACGCATGGATCCTTCTTAAACTTCTGTGACACTGACTGATTATTTTAGGAGTCCTAACACACAAAGAAAAAATCATCCATCTAGCACAGAAGATGGCTACGGCACTCCCATGGAACCATGTGAGGTTGGAGGTAGCACATTACAAACAGCCACAAGATCAATTTGATCTGCAGCTTTTAGAAATGAAGGTTCCCCCCCCCCCAGTGCCCATTTGCATTGAGTCTCATTCACACAATATATCCTAGCTTTTTCCTCTCCTCTGTCCCTCCGGCCAGAAGGCCGACTCCCCACTCTGCCCCAATTTGCACATGGACCAGATGAGATCAAAGAGAAAGAAAAATGTGCTGGATGCTTTGTCTGTTGGGAATGGCCTTCAACCCCAATAAGCCTGGTAAAGTTAAGCTCTTAGTCAACTACCTCTTTTCCCAAGTACCGTTTGAGACCACAATATTCATTTAAGACGAGCCACATATTAACAGAATACATTTTCAGCAATATCAAAAGAAAGGTGAAGACACCATCTTCAGATACATAGCTGTGTTTGATAAAAGTGAAAGTTTTCCTCCTCTGCTGCTAGAGGTAACCTGGAATCACTATGGAGAGAGGACCAGAGACATCTAGCCTTTAGGCATCTTAAGCGGTACTACAATTTTACCATTAAAAGTACTAAAACTTATATACATGTGAATATTATATTGGACACTCTTGCTGTTTTCCTTAGTTGAAAGCAGCAGCATTAATTTTTCCACACTGAATGCAAATGCTATGTATATCTACAGAGAAAATTCCCGGAGGAGAATCCCAGGAAAAATCAAGAGGAAATAATATAGACAACATTTTTGCTATGGTTAATGAATAGGTTTCATAAAATGTTATTACAGACATGGCAAGAAGGACCAAAAGAATAAGAAATCCAGCAAAGGTGAATGGAACTTCATTGGTCCCCCTTGAGTTTTCCACACAGTCAAAATGAATATGTAGAATGGTAATGATCCTTTTTTTAGGATACTCTCATAAGCAGTATTCTGGAGGAGGACCATTTGCATCCACCATTGCATGCTGGCTGGGCAATTCTGGGAGTTGAAGTCCACACATCTCCAAGCTGCCAAGGTTGAGGAACACTCTACTAGGCCACATGTGACCCTAAACCTAATTTCATGTGGTCTTTGGCCTAATTCAAAATCTATTAGATCAGTTCAGACATTTGCTAAGATCTGTCTGTCTCCTTCCTGAAGCTTGGAGAAAGAAAGTATTGGGTGGCAGAAAAAGAAAGGAACGGAGAGTCAGAAAAAGAGAGTGCCATTACCCATGGCTTCCTCTATTTCCAAACACCACACAATCCTCAATAAATTAGCCCTGTACAAAGCCCATCAAATCAGTCTGAGGTTAGGTAAAGCAAAATGTTTCAATGATATTGAAAACCATTAGTGTTCATATCAGTGAGAAATGATGTACAATTTTCGTAAATATCTGTACTTGTCTCTCTATTTCTGGCTTTGGGAGCAGATCTGAAAATGCAGAAGCATTTTATGTGATGACAATACAAAGCACACCATCAGCATACCCATGCAATCTTTAAGAGCTTTAAATGCCGAAGAGCAGAAGGTGAGCTAACATCTCTTACCTTAATCTTGGGGCCAGGTGATGTTGACTTTCAAGTTCAGTATTTCTTCTTTTCCACGAGTCCAGCTGATGTAAGCATGGATTGAACAGGAAGGCACTACATCAGCAAGCTACAGGCAACAGAGTCTTGTCCTGTTGGGAATAAGTGGGAAGAAAAAGAAAAGGACACGAGAACGTCAGAGCACTGCCACAAAATTGGACTCTGCTGTTTCAGGGTCTTCAGTCGCAGGGGCTCTTATATTATAAACTTTCCAAAGCAAATCTTGATAGCTGTATAAAAATGGAAAGATTTTACCACCTCTTTCTTTTCCAAATAGTCTCCCAACAGACCTTTCTGCTTAAAAGGCATTAATTCAAAAGACAGTGAGTTTTAAAAAATGCAGAGGGAGGAAGATGTCATTAGTGCTGAGCTTAAAGAGGAAGGATTAAAAAGAAGAATTCTGTCTCTAAAGATATCGTGGGGAAGCTGAGAGTTGGCTTTCCCCATTATGATAGTATGATTTATTTTAAACAGTGAAATACAAACAACCTCATTTAATATAAATAATGAAATACAAACAACGGCAACCACAACCAAAATACAGTAGTAGTTATGCAAGTAAAAAAAGCCCATTCATTATAGTGATTGGAAATGGAAAGCAAAAGGATTAATTAAAAAGGATGTGTGTAACTAAATAATTTGCATGCTGCCCAACTCCCAAAGACTCTGGGTGACTCACAACAACTAAAACAAGAGAACACAATTGATAAGAAGTCAACAAAACAGAACAAAACAAAACAAAATATGACAAGAACAACAGACTGGACAGGGATGAAGCAAAGGGGCTTTACTCTCCCTCGCCAAAGGCCTGGGTAAAAAGCCAGATCTTTAAGGCCCTTCTAAACAACAGCAGAGTGAGGGCTATCCAGAGGGCAGGGCGCTGCTACCAAGAAGAGCTGCTTCCAGGCACCTGATAGATGGCATTGTTTAGTCAAAGGAACCTGGAGCACACCAACCCTGCAAGTCTGAATCAGTCAAGCAGATACTGGGGGAATAACATCTACAGTGGTACCTCGGTTCACGAACTTAATTCATTCCGCAACTCTGGTCGCGAACCGAATTAGTCGTGAACCAAATCAAATTTTCCCATAAGGTTCAATGTAAATATGGTTAATCCGTTCTGACCCCGAATTTGGTCGCCAACCGATTTTTGGTTGCGTCCCGAATCAAATTTCCATATAAGTTTCAATGTAATTACGGTTAATCCGTTCTGAACCATATGTTTTTTTTTTAAAAAACCGCAAAAATATGACACAAAGTACAGTACGAAGAGAGAGAAAGCTAACCTTACTCGAGGCGACTTCTGGCGTGGAGGACAGGAAGGCGGGTGGGGAGGTGGTTACTGCTTGGAGGGAGAGTCCCCCTCCCTACAGGAAGCCGCGACCACGTGTCACGGGAGGGAAAATGGCTGCGGATCCTGATCGTAACCCGATCCAGCGTTCGCGAACGGAGGCAATTTTTTGCGACCGGAGCTGTTCGTGAACCGAATTGTTTGTGAACAGAAGCGTTCGTGAACCGAGGTACCACTGTATTTGGTTTTAATATTTATTTATTAAATTTCTCACCCGCCCGTCTCCCCCCAATGGGGGAACTTTGTGCAACTCACAACAAACCTTAAAAACATAAATATATATAAATACATAAAACATCAGTTAAAAGCATTACTAAAAAAGGGGAAGGAGAGTCCAAGAAGATGAAAAATCTGAGGCTGAAGACAGGAGGCCTCTATGGGGCTAGCCATCCCCATGCTTGAGGTATTCCCTCCCCACCCCAGGCCAAGTGGCAGAACCAGGTCTTCAAAGCCCTACGGAAGCCCAGGAGTGAGGGGGCCAATCGCACCTCCTGGGGCAGAATGTTCCAAAGAGCGGGGGCTACCGCAGAGAAGGCCCGCCTTCTGGACCCCGCTAATAGAAGTTCTTTTACTGAGGGGGTCTGAAGCATGCCCTCTCTGTGTGATCGGGTGGGATGGGTTGAAGTCATAGGGGAGAGACGGTCCCTTAGGTAACCTGGTCCCATGCCATGTAGGGCTTTAAAGGTGATAACCAACATCTTGAATTGGACCCAGAAGCAAAGTGGTACCCAATGCAACTCGTGGAGCAGTGGCGTTACATGGGCCCTCCTTGGGGCTCCAAAAATAGCCCACGCGGCTGCATTCTGGACCAGCTGTAGCTTCCAGATACTCTTCAAGGGTAGCCCCATGTAAAGCGCATTGCAGTAGTCTATCTGGGATATGGGGTTAATTCAATCCTTACTCTTATCATTAAATCTAGACCATAGAGCTCATCTTCTCATTTTTAGAAGACTTTAAAAGAGTATAAAGACTTTTAAAAAATGAGTATTACTCATATTCATTCTTAGTAATTTCCCTGTACATAATATCATCCTCTTTACTGAACCCCAGGTTCAATAGAGACAAATCTGTAGCTTATATTGTACAAACAATATTTGCATTGTTTCAGTAGTTGTTTTATTCTCACCATGGATATTTTAATTTGTATTTGCTTTATGTAAGACAGTCTATGCCAAGAGTTTTTATTAACTGTGGCAGCATAGAAACATGTTTCATAAGTAAATAAAAGCTCTTTGTAAAACAACACATTTCATATTTTGGGAACGTAATTTAAGATCATATTTACATTTTTACTATTATATTTCTTTTCAATATTTTATTATTATAGGCTAATCTAATTAATTTGAGACTAAAATGAATCTATAGCTGGACAAGACTAAATCATATGAGTTAAAGAGCACTCAAATGTCTTACAATATCAACACAAAAAAACCTGATGTCCAATCTATTTTAAACATTCTTTCAGAGGTCTAATAGATGCAAAATAATATTTCTGATGAATTAACTTCATTCTTAGATCAAGTATGTCTGACATGTATTAAAATGTAGACCCATTTATCTTCCACAATTGGATACTGTATTCCAATTCTTTGTTCCACAGTTCAGGTATGTAACAATAACAGCAAAAGATATGTTGGACATGTTGGACTTCAAGCACAAAGATCCCTAAACAGCATAGCCATTGTCTATGATAGCTAAGGATTATGGGAACTAAAGTCCAATACTTGAAGGCGCCAGTTTGTGGAAAGCTGCTGTAATTAATTATTATGAGAATCAAGTTGTACAGCAACTGCTTCTACTGAGCTTTGCTTCATTTTGAAGCAAACAGTATGCACAACAGAGAGAGCAGCCATGCCATAAGTGAGGGACTATGAATCCACCTCTTGGAGATCCCCTTCATACTTGGTAATATTGTTTTCTGCACATGATTTCCTGAAGCACAGAAAGAAGCTGCAGAAGATGAATCACATTATGGTAAGGAAATCATGTGCTAGAAGGCAACATTACCAACTTCTAGTTCATTGTGATACAACAAAATTGGCTTTATCCATGTGATTTCAAGAGGTCAAAAAGTATTAAAACACTAGGAAACCATGAGATGGTGATTCCTGCCTTGATGGATTCATGGATATATTCATCTGAGAATGTAAATTGATTCCCATTCGGTATGGGAAGGTGCAACTCATTACTCAGATAATTGTTAGTGTTTCTGCAAACCCTCAGCTTCCCTAGAGTATGTTGACACCATATCTTGTTTAGCAGTTTAGCAGGGAGTAACAAAACTGGTTGGAGACTATTCTAACCCCCACTACTATTCCAATAATTCATTTATGGCATTAAGTAACAGGAGCAGCAACAGCTGTGCTGTTACTTGACGCTGGGCAGCATTTATTACACTGACCAGCCAAATGAAAATATCATTAGCACTGGAGAAAGATGGCCAGTGCTTAATGTGATGACGGAGTGTATTAGATTAGATCCATGGTATATAAACTGGTTATAGTAATTGCTTTCCTCCATAAACAAAATGTGTCCTCCTCTATTCCCATTGTGTGACACTTCAAAATGTGCAAGCAGGAAAATACAGAATAAACCTCAGGTTACAGCTTGACAAATAGATTTGTGACTCCATTAACATTCATATTATTCAGCCTGACAGTCAAAAGAAGGGAATTATTAGCTAGTATATGAAATGATTTTATCCATATCCCTGGAACTAATCTTAGACAAGCCCCCAAAAGTTTTCAGCATTATTTATACTAAGGATGAGCAATTCCTGTGGGGCTCAACTTGGATTAGCTGATTGATGGCTGCTGAGAGCATTGTTCTCTATATTTATTGTACTGCGTTTCCCTGCAAGTTGCCAAAAAGCTGTTAGTGGACTACCAAGTAAGTACAATATTTATTTATTCAATATATATGGCCATCCACTTGCCAAGCAGCTAGCAAAAATTTAAAGTATCAAAATACATAAAATAAGCAAGGACACATATAGTGCTGGAGACAATTAATCATGTATCCTATACTAATGGCTCACTCAACATCCTGGCCCTATGCCAGACAGAAGAACCATGTCTTCAGGGCACTTCAAAAAGGAGGGTGCTATTTCATAAGGCAGGCACAACAGAAAAAAAACACCTTTCAGAATAGATTGTAAGGTCATATAAGGGCCAAAAAAGAAAAGGAAAAAAAAGGAAGAAATCATCCCATCATCAATTTGTTGGTGGAAGTGCAGAGCAACTTCAGTGGATTTCACTCAGAGATTTAAAGATCTGATGCAGCATATTAAAGCAAGTGTCCATAATAAAAGATAGTAAATAATTGTGGTTTTTTCATCCTTGAAGGATGAAAAGTGCTAGAAAGTCAAAGATACAATTAATACATTTTCAACAAACAGATAAAAGCAATCCATTGAAAGAAATCAACCTAAGATGCCTCTCCTCCACAAAATCCCAGAGGACCTTCCCTAACACCCAATACAGGGACCTGCAATCCCAATGTATTTGAACAGAGCTAGCTTGGTGAAGGCTGACCAATAGCAGTCATAATCTGTGCATTGCAAAGTATTCCTCCCCATGTGGACCATACTTTATTTTTATTGAGTAGCTGTGATGTGTGATCCATTTTTCCTTCCTGAAAGGAAATTCCCCTCCATCCTTGGAAAAAATGAGGCAAGCATTAGACTAATCCAGGTTTAATGGAAAATCACCCTTCCCCTCTCCACACACACACAAAGTACTAGGACACAAAGATACAATCTGGGTATTTGCAAACCGTGCACAGAATAGTTCTTCTGTAATAGTTTGGGGGAAATGCCCTGGAAAGGCTTTTTCTGAACAGCACATGTTCCCATCACAGCTCAAGATACAATAGCATACAACCTACTTTATTCATTTGGAAGTGAGTAGAACAGGAAAAATGGAGAGAAATTGTTAGACTTTGTGTGTGCACATGGAATTATTAATTGTGGACCTTTTCCCCCTACATGAAGAAGGGACAATGTTTTTTACATAACACGACCCATCCACCTTGGACTTTTAACTCACACTGCTTTGTAGTAAGGGTCACTAATGGAACTTTCTGACTGATAAGTCATTTCTAACATCTTTACCTTATGCCTATTTTAAATAATTTCTAACTCTAAGGTTTGGGCATTATTCTCCCCTATAGAACCCCCCTGGGATTCCAGCCAGACCGGACCTTGGGCCTGCATATGTTTATGGAACTAAAGGCATAATATCACTCACTCACAGTGATGATGCCTAAGCATTTCCTGGTATGGATTTCCCATTGCATCTACTCTTGCTTATGAACAATTTTCTACACCTTTCTATATAAAGATGCAAAGCTTTACCAGTTGACATGGAGGGGGGGGGGAAATCCCCAAATTCCCAGGTAGTCTGGCCAACCGCAGTTACTCTGCTGGCTAGGGTTAATGTCAGTTATAATGCAACATATGTGGAAGTCACTGGGTATTTCTAAGGCAGGAGCAGAGATCCTGTGACCCTTCAAGGTTTCTTTTTTTTGGGGGGGGGAGGGGGTTGCCTTCAAGTCAGTGTTGACTCCTGGCAACTGCTTGGCCAAGCCCTTGCAGTTTTCTTGGCAAATTTTTGGAAGTGGTTTGCCATTGCATATTTCCTAGGGCTAAGAGAGTGACTGGCCCAGGATCACCCAGTGCAATGGTATGTGGGAATGACCTTGGGAGAAGGCAGAAGATTTGTACTTTCAGACTTGCAAGACTCTGTTAATGTAGCCTTACAATAAAGTTGATTAGTTCATCTGGTTGTGTTTCCTGTCTGGTCTACCTGAGAAGAGTAACATCAATCTTGCAAGTCTGAAAGTACAAATCTTCCGCCATCTCTTTTATAGCCTGATAAGTTAGGGAGGTTCCTTTCTGAGTATCTTTCTCTAACCATTATCCAGCTGTGGGCTATATCCTCTCTTACCTGATTGTTCCCTAGGCAGCATCTCTTCCCCGTCTCCCAAGGTCATTCCCACACACCACTACACCCAGCTGGCTTTGTGCCTAAGGTGGGACTAGAACTCATGGTCTCCTGGTTTTTAGCCTGGTGCCTTAAACCACTACCTCAAACTGGCCCTACCTTCAAATATTGGTGAATTGTTGATTTCATCATCACAGCTGATGTTGCTAGGAACTGTAGCTTACCAGAATTTCCAGAGCTGGAGAATTCTCATCCTTGATCTAAAGGAAGGAAATTGTCCTTCAGGTTTTTGTTAGATGGGAATTTTCTACACAAACATGAGTCCCAGAGTGAGTAGGAGGGAAGGAAAAGGAGCCATTGTCCATTTACAATGTAAATTTTACATGCTGTGATCTCTTTGTATGAAAAGAAAATAGCTTATCCTAATCACAGCTACAAGTCACATTCCACGGGGGGCGGGGGGGACATATATATGTGTGGTAAATTTAACACAAACCAGAGAGCACCACTTTAAATAAAACAGTGGGTCATAGATGTCCCCCCAGCTCACCAAAACAACCTGGCTGGTAAGGAGATAATTTTGTTGAATGGTAGTGACTGAAAGGATGGTCCAATACACTTCTAAATGCTATTGCAATTATAAATTGCTAAGTTTCTTCTATCATATAGCAAATGAATAACCGTAACAAAGATAAAGAATAGTTGTGCCCATAGATAGTTTCACCGGAAAAGGAAACATCATCTCCTCCAATCATGAAGGCAATTGGCTAAGCCATACTAGATTAAAGGATTTTTCCTTACACTGCTCATGTTTTGTATTCCTCAACTCAGCATGTAGGACTCAAAAGAATAATTTTTCATTCTTGAACACTTACTAAGCAGTGTACCCACTTATCATGTAGCTGTCATATTTCTTACAGTATGAGAATCATATGAACCAAGTTAGCCTGGGATAGAAGAATAAAAGAGTGAAAGGGAATCGATTCTGAATCCAAATGTACTAAGTGAACATGATGGGGCAGAGCAAGGGCAACTTTTAAACAACAAATTACTGTAAAAGCAAATCTACAAGGAATTGATTTATTTTTACAGCAACCATGATGTAAATGTCAGCTAAAATGAAGCAACAGACATGATCCTAATTTGAAGGCACTGGAAAAAATATCACAAAACCATTCTTTTAGCTTTCAAGGTTTGTGAAGTACTGTACCGCATTTTTGGATGCACACTTTATCTCTACTGGCCCATGCAGTCTGACTATTTATTAGATTTACTGTATATCCCACCCTTTGTTTATGGATTGTTTGCAACAATACTAATGTGAGCTAACTAGTGGTCATAGCTGACCTGAAATGTTGGGGCAAGGCAAATGCCAGGTGACAATGTGTCAATCTGTAAGCCAGGTGTGCTTGTTTCATATTTGCTGAACAAAGAACTCATGTTATGATTTGGCTGCCAGAAATGTGTTCCTGCTGTCTCTAGATGTGACAATTTCCCCCTTCACTTCCTGGATCATATTTAACAACAGCATTTGGGAACCAATAAAAGGTACTATGTTTTAGGGCTGTGCAGTGATTCACATTTGAAGGGGGAAGGCAGATTTGGGCCATACATATTCATAACACATCTACCAACGCTTCCAAATTACAGTTTCCCCCTTCCATTTGGATCTCTGCACAGCTCTACTGTCTTTTATGTGCTACTTACATATAGAGACAACAGTTCCCAAATGGAGCTGGCGCCCTGCCCATCTCTAACATCACCTGGTTCCTCCCAATGCACATATTTCTATCATCCATGCTTATACTGAGTTAGGATAGCTTTCATGCATTGACTTTTACAAGTTGAAGCTTCTACACATCCTGACCATTCAGAAACCTGAGACACAAGGAAGCCTCACTACTGAGATGTTTCTACACAACAATAACACTATGCTCATGCATCCTCACTAACATATCCATTGTGAAGTAGGAAGGTGCTCTGAAACTTTCCTACAGAGCCTTTCAACTCACTTTGCTTCTTCACATGACCAATGTTTGATGGGGTTAAAATATACCCTTACCATGGTTTGGTATAGCTGGATGGCAACACAATTTGCCTGATTTGAATGCTGTGGCTACCAACGCTTCTGTGAATAAAAAAATAAAAAGTGGAAGTCTACAACATACCCTGAATTCAAAGAGCCAGTCTTTGGCTGTGACATCCAAACCCGGTCTGAGCCTAATAATACTTCCAAGTCTTAAAATATGAAAGTTGCATGACGACAATTCAGGAAACTCATCTTCATATTTAGGTATCCTAAAATGGGGGTTTTTCAAACTGAATTCCATGAGAACTTGAATGAGTTTTGTGAGGGACTAAAGGAGGTTGGGGAACTTCAAACACACTGGTTGAGAATTCCAACTTATCCTGCTGCAAGGCTGCTTTTTCCCTTCACTGGCTGTACATCCCCAGTGTTGGCAAGTGGTCTGTGCAGGAGATAGCTGGCTGCCTTTCCTTCACCACCACTCAAATCTCACATGGACCCACACAAAAGCTAACTTCCTGCCCGCCCCATACAACTCTGCCAAACATTTCTTCAGGCAGCCCATGTTTTCTAAAGGGCAGTTGAAGGAGCTGGAAGCAGAGCGCGCTAGAAATCTGGTGGAACTTTCTAACTTGATTAGCAGCACAAGAGTAATTCCACCCTCTCTCCCTTTTCACTTCCATGTTGCAGAACATATTTGTGTGTATATGGGGGCAAATGTGTTTCCAAGGGGCCTGCTTAATTATCAAGGCAGCATCCTGTGCACATCTACTTAGGAGTAAGCCCCATTGGGCTGGTGGGAATTAATCAAGAAAATTAGGATTGTACTGCTCAGCTGCAGTGCATCTGTGCCTCAAATCCCTTTAGAATGGGATTTCCTCCAGAGTAAACATTCATGAAAATTGTATTTGCAAAGGCAGGCAGAGAAAAAGATGGGTGCTTAAGTGACTTCAGCCAGGCATTCACCATGGAAAAAATTCATGCCATCAATACCCATCCTAAATATACCTCAGTATATGCATATTGTTTTTATTTAGTTTTTTGAGTAGGCAGAACATACAGGGCTTTATGTCAATGGCTGATTGGGCAGATTTAGCTGAAAGTAGTTTTTTGCTTATAGCCTAGTCTGGGGAATTCTGGGAGTTAAAGTCCACACATCTTAAAAGCTGCCAAGGTTGAGAAACACTGGACTAGGCTATGATATCAGAGAATATAGTAAGAAACAAAACCATCCAACCAACTTTTGTTGAAGGCTAGTAACTTCATTCAGAGGAGCCTACATTTTTTTTTCTCCTTACATGTGAATGACCACCCACAGACTCAAGTGTTCTCACCTTGTACCTTGTCTGAACAAAAAAAAGATACTTCCAAGCATGCCCCCACCACCCCGTCCTGAGTAAAGAAAACTAAAGTCTCTTGAACAGAAATTAGCTCATCCTTTTGTCCATAAAAACAGACCTTTGAGAGAAAGAGAGAATTAAGAAGCTGAAATCCCACAGACTTCGAGGTATTATCTTTCCAGCAGAAGTTACTAAAGAAAAAGAAAAGCCCAACACAGGCATTTAACCTCGAGTTTCCAGATTTTGCCTAACTCAGGATTTCCATCCAGTGGTAACAGCAGCATATAAATCATGAATCATTATTGAGTCAAGTTATCTAGACTTAACCCCAAATATCTCAAGACACCACTCAATTGTAATTGACACAATTGCAAAGAACAACTTACTTCATGAGGAAATTAGCAAAGTTCATTAAAAAAAAACAACAGTAGTCAACCTACTTTTCTTCATGACTCACAGATTTGTTTTTCTGAAAACTTAATTTTTATACAAGTAGCAAGATTCTCAGGATATAGCACAGAGTCTGGAGTTCTTTTCCAAGTGGCAATTTTGTGGTTGAGTTTTCCCATCTTCTTATGGTATTAAGAGTATTTGTGAAAATAATGCACAACAGATGGAAAATGCTTCCATGCCATAAAGATTAAATAGATCCATAAGTTCCATGAAACATAGACCCCCTTTTTACTGTATGGTGTTGAATTCTGCAATACAAGATTCCTCTATGAATATGCAGCACTGCTGTAGTACAAACAAGCTGACTGAGAGAACACAGGGCTATGGGGATTCCAAAATGGCTGAGGAAACGCAGTTTAATGTGCTATGTGAGATGTTATCCTAACCAACCATTGTTGTGAGAATGAAGTAGGAAGATATGAAATCTTCACATCCTTGCTGAAAATGCAGGATATAAATATTGTAACAATGAATTAACTGGCTGAAGACATTTTTCTTTTTAATTAATTTTTATTAAAGACTTTTTTTACAAAGACAAAACTATACAAATTTAAAGAAGAAAGGAAGTAAAGTAAAAGAAAAATGATAAGTAATTAGGAAATAACAGAAGAAAAAAGACAAAGAGAAAGAAAAAAGATATAAAGTGACTTCCAATCTTCTTTACAGCAGTTATAAATGCATTTATATTTTATCCTCTTTCTCTAAGGTTACATTTTCCATGGTCTAAGGAAGACAAAGGGATGGGATAGTAGTTACATCCAGTGTTACTCTGGGATTTAAGAACATCTTAACATGTCTAAGATCCTGAGCAGTTCATTCGATGCTTGTCTTCCACGGCACCAAAAAGAGTAATTAATCCTTTAAAGATAAGACAGAGCAGAAACTAAGTTGAAAAATTCCTGAATAAAGAACTGCACAATGAATGATCTTCCCTTGTTCCCCTCCCCCTTCCCTTCACCCTCTATTTCCTTCAGAACTTGTATTAGATATGCAACATAGTCTATATAATTAATTAGAGAGGCTCAGAAGTCCAATCTCAAACTCTTTGAAAAGGGCAGATTAAAAAAAAAAGCCATCTTTCAGGAAGAAATCTCTCCAGAGAATCCATTTTTCCTCATCTCACATCAACAAGACAAGGTATGACAAGCAGTTACTATATTCAATACAGTGTTTGATACACTTAATTGCAGGTCATTAACGCTGACCTGGCCAATTAAAATTGTGTTGTGGCACATGTCTTTCTGAAGCAGATGTTTCATCTATTACCTGCATGGTATCTATCAACACAGTTAATACTTCTACCATATGAGCTAATTATTTTGCAATTACATTGAAACAAATGGTATTTCTTGCAAAAGGTTCCACTAATTATCCAGGCTTGGCAAAGGGTAGGGATAATGGGATATTTTTCCTGAATTGCTTACTCTCATTAAATCTAACACCTTCCTGGCCCCAAAAATGGCACGGGGAAAGAAACTGACAACACTTTCAGAAGAACAGCACAATTCTATCAAAAGAAGAACTTGGTCTTTCTGTTATTAATGGCAACTTCCTAATCATTCTGTATCAACTCCCCCCCGAGTAACATTACCACAGCTTCCAATCCCCCAATGTAATAGATTCTCCAAGCAGTTGTTCTGGTTTTCTTTTACCTCTGATGCTCTTTTGCTTTTGGCCTCATTGCACAATTAGTGGGGAGTTTCTAGGCTCATCAACTGCCTCCTGAATATTTGGCTTGGTGCAAGTCTTGTAAAGCTCTTTCATGGTGATCCATAGAATGAGAAAGAAAATTTCAGAAATATTTTCCCCAGAAAGCAGCTGTACAATGGCCTTACTTTTCTCTGGTCACCCCTCCCTTCAAAACATAATCCTCCTAAATTGAGAGTGTGCTTATTGTTTAATAATGCAGCAGCCAAAGTGTACAATTAGTAAACAACTGTTTCTATGTCTGCCCCCACTCTGTTTCCTTTTTAGCCTATCTTCTTGAGCAACAGGCATGACGTTTGGAGTTCATAAGGCTGAACAGAGAAACTCACACATTTAAGACAGGTCTTAAACCAAAAGGAAAACTCATCCTCTCACCACTGGTGTGATTATCTGTGCCAAGTTTTACATTTGAAAGGACAATGGTGCTTCACAGTAGGCATGGACAGCCCCTCTGTAAATGATCTTTTCACAAGACCACATGGCAGCTGCAGAAGGTATCAAACAATCCAAGGAGAGGTCACAGTTGCTTTAAGGAGTTGCCAACAGGTACGAGGTGAGTGCCCTCACATGCTCCAAAGTACTTTTCTCCTTCTAATGCAAATTGCTACACAGACCTAGGTATTATATTCAGTTTCTAACAGCTCAAGGAGCTGATCCCCATCACCTCTAAAGGGGCTCATTCCAAACATATGCTATCTCTTGGCCTCCTCCAAGGTTCCCACACCACATGATGCTGTACTTGGAAGGGAACTTCTAAAATTGCTCACACTCACACAATCTGCTACGTGGTTGTCTGGATATCTTCCAAATGGCATAAAAGAGAGTTTATTTTGGTGAAGCTTTAAATTCCCACCTTCTGCTGAACTAAAGGGCAATTTCAGTGAATTAACAGAAACCTTGGAAAAAAGAATACCCCCAGCTTGAACTCTTGCTGTTTCAGTAGCCGAAAAGGCACGGATGTAGAAAAATGGACTGATATGCAAGGCAGGCTTTTTAACCATCATTTTCCCTGACCACTGCTGGAATACAAAGTCCAAAAAATCGGTATGCCTGGTTTTATCTCCCAGATAGTCTCTTTCTCTAAACAGTTTTCAGCCTCTGCAGTACAAAGGGTTTCCCTAAAATGGATTTTCTTCTAAAATGAAAAAAAAAAAGAAAAGAATAATATGTTTGAAGGATTTAGCAATGATATTTGAAGAAAAGCTAACCACAAGGGAGCCGTAAAGACATCCTCAAGCATTTATAAAAAGGGGATAAAGACAAGCTCTCTTTTTATCCTTCAGAAATGAAGAGTCAGAGTTTGTGAAATTCCCCTCCAGCCTCTTGGACACAATCTGCACTCTCATGACCACACTAAACACAGCTATTGCATACTGTGTATCTTGGCGTTTTCATCTAGTCCCAAGTATCTAGGGCTTGGCTCCCTGCCACCACAAAAGGGTTCACAGCTTCAAACTAATGAATTTTGTGGTCAGTACATGAAATAAGTATACCAAGTGGAAAGGGAAATCAGTTCCTAAAGTACTACATTAAATAAATATCACTGTTTTTCCACTAGCAAACCTCAACTGCAATCATTCTACTTCATTTTTATATCTTAACTCTTATTCTATGGCTTCCCAATCACTTCCAAACCAGACGATCTTTTCTTGAACTGAAAAATGCCCTCTTTTCTCCCCCATATCTGTGAATTTACTTTTCTTGCAGTGCTAACAAAGCATATTTCATTAAAAACCCTGCTGTTGTTCAATGGTCTGGTATAAAATGTAAACTCTTCTTAGGGCTATTTTAATTCAAATTGTATAAATCTGTTTTCCTAATTTGATTCTAAAGGGTAACTTTCCCAAAGTAGCTAGATATTATTTTAACATAATATATGTACTCAGTCTAAGTCTTTATTAAGCCAATGCTGCTATTTGTAAGAAGCAATATTTACTGCTGTCAGCTCTATTTTACTTGCCATCATTTATCTGGATTTTTGTTTGTTTTGCTTTAGTAGTACTAATTTCTTAAATTACACTGAATACACTAATGCTCCAGTCCCCGCTCGCCCACCCCCCAAAGAATTAGGATTGATAATGTGAACAAAAATAATCTGTAGCTCAAGCTCAGTAAGATTTCTTCTGAGACAATCGGAACTGAATCTGGAAACTTGGTGATGCTAAGAGCTTTGAGCACTCTGGTAGGATGCAGAAAGGCAAGGTTTTGGCCAAATAAAAAATTATAGAGGCAACTTTGCATTCACATTTTCATATATGGAAAATCTTTGGAACACTGAAAAGTTGTTAGCTAAACAAAGATTTTGGGTGGTTCGAAGAAACCTTGATTTATGCTGTAAGTTAGTTCTGTCTCATCTAAGCAGGAATGTTGAAGAGTTTTTTCAGAGTGAGGCAAGAGTGTTGACTTGTGTACCTTCCTTTCTTTTCTTATCCTTCCAATCAATCCTCATTCTTCCAGCCTCTTACTTATTTTTCTAAACACTTCCACTCCCATTCATGTTCTGCTCCTTCCATTTCATTAATTCTGCAGCTTTGTTATTTCAACAGTCTTGTCTTTTTCCACCCATTTACCCAGCAAAATTTGGTGCCAATTATTTGCTTACATGTTATTTTGAGTTAATACTTAATGAATCTATGAATCATGGTCACCATCAATGTATAATTCAGGATATACAATATGTTCAATTTGTAATGCATAGTTCTTTTTTATGTATACATTTGTTGTATGCATGAATGTTATTTTGTATGCATGCATATAGTATGAGTAGCTGAGTGGTTGCATACATTCTTCTTGTTAATCAAACAGTCCCTAGATTTCAGACCTTGCCCTGAAGAATCCTCATCCAAGGATGAAGCAGAACCCACAGTCTCTCAGCAACAGGGTATTGTGACCAGGCTATAGTAGGACTATCCTCTGTAATGCTGGGGTTACTGGCAGGTAAATCTGATACCAACACTCAGATTCACTCATGGGAAAATATTATTTAGAGTCATACGCCAAAGAGCTGACTCTCTATAAAGACAGGAGCCCAGTCAGTTCCTGCTCAGTTGCCTGTGGTCCGCATAGCACACCACCTTGCCTCTGAAGATGCCCGCTACAGTTGCCAGCAAAATGTCAGGAAATCTGTTGTCTAGACCACAGTCACTAAACCCTGAAATCCAACAGATAATGACCATAAAAACCTAAACTAGTATACTGATTTATTAATAGCTTTCCTACCTGGATTCTGTCCCACTGCCTGTTGGCATTACTTTTACACTTCAACTAGGACACTAAATAATTGAAGTCAATGTTCTTAATTAGGTGCTGAGTTGAATCTTATCATCATCCATTCACACAGGGATATAATATTACAAAATGGAAAAAAAATCAAATTTAGATACATGCTTCTTTCTTGATATTACTGTATTTTTTATCATTTATAGATTTTGGGCTTTTATGCCTTATGTGATTGTATATATTATAGTCTACGTTATTATGCCTATTTCCCTCAGTAAAGAATTCCCTCTCCCAAAGTGTTAATAAAACTACTAATCTATGCAGCTGTCTTTTGTTTGTTTTTTCCTTATCTCACAGTTGTATTTTATCCCAATTTCTACATTAGGAAAATGTTCTGGGTTTTTGAAAGCATCTTAAGACTAACTGATATCTTAGTAACCACCATTTTGAAAGCTGCTCTGAATTTTCCCATGCAGTTGATGCTGTTTGGAAATCTGTTCAAGTGCAATGCATGAAAATGGGATAGGCAAATTTACTATATGCTAGAAGAAAACCTTTACAGAGATTTGCAATGACAATGGAGAATGAGGACCTGTCCTAATGTAATGACAACTCATAGAACAAAAATAGATTGAACCAAGTTAACAGCAAGTACATAAAGGTAATTACAATAGCCTTGATGAAAAAGTCTTGAAGTTCAAAGCCACGTTCAGTCAGTAAAGTAAGTAGGAAATTTTGATCAAGAATTTGGCAGCACGATGACCCCATCAAAGTTAGAAATTCTAATGAGTTATGCAATCACCATCAAATGTGAGTGGAACAGATGATTCAGTATAAAATGTTCTTGTATAATAATCAAGGGCATGGCAATTCAGTTAACATGTAATGGTGCTTATCTACTTTTATGTAGGCTATGAAAATCAAAATGTTGTGGTATATCAGTTTTGGGATGCTATTGGCTTCAAAATCAAAGCACAGAGGAAACTCATGAATAAAGGGAGCATTTTAGCAATTATTCTCTAAGATACACTGTACCTCTGACATATTAAATGATAGTGGGATCTGAATATATTAATGAGGGAAGTTACCTTATGTGTACTTAAGGGGATAGAATTTACTTATTTCTTTCATAATAGAAGGCAAATTTCGTAAGCAACAGTTTTGTTTTCCCAAATCATGGAACAAATGGAGACTGACTATCCTTGTACCAAAATGGGCTATTTCTGGGGCATCTGCCTCACAATTAAAACTGGCTGGACAATTCCTGTATGACTTCATTTTCTACACTTGTATATTCTATATAACTTTACTATCTTTTATGCATGCAAAAATGTTCATTGCTGAAAAATATCACCATATTTACATGCCACATTCCCATCAGATGCTCAAATGGCCCATGTAGAAAAATCCAAACATACTGTAATTCAAAACTGATAGCAACAGGTCTGTACTGGTGGATTAGGAATTGCAATTAGGAGCTAGTCTGTCCGTTACTCTCATGAAAAAGGACCTGTGTATGAAATGGAAAGACAGCCAGGTCACAAAAGAAGAATAGGTAACTCAAAACTGTGGAGCTGGTGGCAGAAAAGCAGAAGTTTATAATAGAATGAGTTGAAGTTAGTGAAAGATGTTAAGAATAACAAAAAGGGCTTCTTTAAATATGTTCCAAAGGAAAGGAAAACAAACTGTATACCAGCTGCTTAATGAAGAAGGTGAAGTGCTGATAAGTAACATTGAATAACGGTTTTAAGTTACAAGAAAACACACTGTATTCCATATGAATGCCAGAAGAATTTTTTTTTAACAATAACAGCAGATTGATAGTGGAATCAATTATCCAAGAGGTGGTGGGATTCTCTTCATTGGATGTGTTCAAGCAGAGGCAATCTGCCAGGGATGATTTAATTTGGATTCCTGAACTGAGCAGGGTAGTTGGATTTAAAAGTTAAATGGATCTATGAGTCTACAACTTACTAAAGCAGAGTATCTGACAGATGAATCAAATAAAATAGCATAGTGAAATAATCTCAGGCATATTAAGAGAGTCATAGCTAAAACATCCTGACCAGCTGATGCTTTTTCACAATATTTTCCAACACCTTTTCTTAATTTATTACAAGAATTAGACATTGCTAATGAATGTGAGAGATGAACAAGCTAATTCCAAAACAGAACCTCAAAACAGAAAATTTAATTATACCATTGCAAATATATTGAACTTACATTAATACCAACACCCATGCTGAGATCAAAGTTATTCAACTTATTCTTCAACAAAAATGGGAAATGTTATCTACTAACACCATAGGAGATAGTATAAGTAAATAGCTCTATTATAATTCATAGATACAGATAAAATGACTGCCTCGATGCATTAACTATTCACTGTGACAATTTCCCAGTTGTATTGTCAATCACTGATAGTAAAAAGTAAAATTCTTTAGGATAGTTTTCCTTTCATCTCCATTCTGTGGTCAAGGATATTAGAATATATGTGTTCTTTTCACAGGCAAAAAGGACTGTGCTATTGGTAGGCAGTATGAAGCCTCAAGGACCTTTATTTATTGATTGATTTGTGTCTCCGTGTGTCTATGAGTGTCTTTGATTTGAAGCACACGGATGCTTATACGCTTCAAATGTGTGACAGCCCCCGGCACCATCTCTGGTATGATTACATGGAAATGACATAAAAACAGACTAAATAAATACACAAGCCTAGGGGAAGCTGAAGTGATTGAGAGCACATGGGAAGGAAGGGCCAGAGGAGCTGGTGCCTTCTGTTAAACGGGTGCTGGCAACTAGCCCCACTCACTGCATCAACCATTGTGGAAGCCATTTTGTAAGAACACCTGAGATATGCTCTCAGCTCTTCAAATGTGCTCACTAGTCCAAATGCTCTATAGTGTTACAGAATGCTATGACATCATAGAAAAATATAATACAAATATATCCAGTGTGACTTTTTCAAGGAATCCCATTTCAAGTTGTGTTGGATGAGAAAAATGAAATCAAAATATAAAAAATCAACACAAGTATTTTGTTTTGC
This sequence comes from Liasis olivaceus, assembly GCA_030867105.1. NCBI lineage: Eukaryota > Metazoa > Chordata > Lepidosauria > Squamata > Pythonidae > Liasis > Liasis olivaceus. The sequence continues at coordinate 72,433,556 of CM061349.1, forward strand.
TTTATCTGACTGTAGCCAATCCTGAGAAGCACTTGAAAAAACATTTGAAAGTCACTGCTCTCAGGAATATTGCCTGTCCTACTGTAAGGGTATGTGGGAATGACCTTGGGAGACTGGGTGATGAGATGCTGCCTAGGGAATGGTCTGATAAGAGGGAGCCTGGTCCGCAGCTGCATAGTGGATGGAGCAAGAGGCTCAGAAGAGACCCTCCCTAATTTCTTGGGGATAAAGGAAATAGTGGGAGAATTGTATTTTCAGACTTGGAAAATTCTGTTAATGTAGCCTTATAATAAAGTAGAATTAGCTCATCTGGTCATATTTCCTGCCTGGTCAACCTGGAAAGTGTGGGGATATGGGAAGATAGAGGCCAGGTTCGGGGGGTAAAGAATGTTCTTTCGTCTCCCGAACCACGAGGGAGAGATAAGAGGATGAGACTGGCACCTCCCTGAGGAATGCTAGCGGTATTTACTGATTGACCCTGGGAACTACTCCCAGTCTGGGAAGATTTCTGTATAGAGGTTGAAGCCAATAAACCTTGCTGGATTGAATCTGAATGGTCTCCTGGAGTTCCCTGGGCTAAACCTGACATCATTCTTTACCCCCCGAACCTGGCCTCTATCTTCCCATATCCCCACAGAAAGGCTGACATCCCCAGAGGAATTCATTGCGTGACTTCCAGATATAATCATATTTAAACCTTTTTAAAGGTTGTCTCTTTCTTCAACTTTTCTGCTCTTAGCCATTGCCAGGTCTTGTAGTTATCTGCTTTGCCTGGTAGGTCTTTTTGTATACTGGCCATATAATACTTTGTCTTGCCATATTTCTTTTCTGTTCTTCATTTGGTCTTTCTTATAGAGCAGTTTGGTCTCTTTGGTATTCAGTAAGCCTTCATGGTGTACTAGCTTCAGTGCATCTCCTTCACTGTCCTTCAGATATTCTTCCAATGACCTTTTTTCTTCTTCAGCTGTCCGGTGTACTTGCAACATTCCATGCCCACCTATGCTCCTTGGTAAGTAGAGTCTGTCAACATCACTGCATGGGTGAAGGGCATGATTCATAGTCATTATTTTTCTGGTGCTCCATAGTAGTAGACATGCCATCCATGCCAGACCTGATGATTTATGCAAACTAACAGCAGTTAATTTAGGGACTGGATCCTAAATATGAGAATTATGTAACACACATCATTAGAAAATGCTTTTAAAAAAAGAATTGCTTCCCCTTGTATTAGAAGTATCCTGGCTCTAGACATCCTGTTCTTAACGTCCCCCCTTCCCCAAATGTGAATCCCCTAGCTTTTCTTGAGACAGACTGTTTTTGATTTCTCAAAACAGAAATGGAAGAAACTTCAAGGGAGATTGTAACCTCACTGGCCTGCCTTTGTTGGTTCATGAACTCTATTGTTTTCTTAAAGCTGAAGCCCTGCAAGTGATTCCTGAACTTTATTTTTATTCAGAAAGCTTTATATTCCCTGACTTGACTGAAATTACAGCTTTGTTGGTGAGTAGGGAGTGGGGGTGAGAAACACTCAGATCTGCTAAGTAAACAACACTGACTTAATTTATGAGAGCAAATCCTACAGGAAAACATGCTGGGCTGCTTCCATTTAAGATATAACTACTACACCTTCATTAGCAACAGAATTGAATAACTGGAAAAACCCATTTTGTGTTCCAATTCAGTCTGTATACAACGTCATCTTTCATATTAGAAAAGCTGAACAACAGGAAAATACTAAGACACAAGAACCTCAAACATTATAATTCATGAATGCAATATTTCATGAATTAATGAATGTAATATTTCATGAATTAATGAAAGCAAAATTAGCAGCATTATTGTTATATCCAGTTTTTCAGAATTTGGTATATACAAAACCTAACATTCCGGGAATGGAATATTCTGGGAAACGATGGAGCATTCAACTTCTTCTCCGATCATGCCAATTGCACCAGGGGTGGACCATAGATTTTCAGAGGGTAATCTTCTAAATGGGAGGATTTGCATTCTCACTGTTTGCTATCACACAAATTGGCAAGTTCTCCTTTCCTAGATGTAGAAACAGAGGCTAGATCTGTTAGAGATGCTATAGTGAATCTTGCACTGAGCAAGAGGTTGGACTAGATGACCTCAAAGGTATCTTCAAAATCTGTAATTCTGTGAACTTTTAGATGGAACCAAAATATTCACTTCCACTTCCAGAATATGACTAGGGCCAGCTGCAATTGGTGTTGGTTGACTGGTACCCCTCCACTGTGGGTAGCACAGGGCTTGACTTTATCTCCCTTTTTATTCAACATCTACATGAAACCACTGGGTGAGGTCATTCAATAGTTTAGGGTTTACTGACAGTATACTAATGATACCCAATTATATATTTTGACTCCAGGCTGGCCAAGTAAAGCTGTCAAGCTTCTGTCCCAGTGCCAGGAGGCTGTGCAAGTTCGGATGGGGAGGAACCATCTCAAACTCAATCCTACCAAGACCAAGTGGCTGTGGTTGTTAGGACCAACTAGATCGGGGAATATTCCATCTTTAACCTTGGATGGGGTTGCACTTCCCCATTCAAAAACGGTGCACAGTCTGGGGGTATCCCTGGACTCACAACTCCTACTCGATGAGCAGGTGGCAACTGAGGCCAGAAAGACCTTTGCATAGCTTCATGTGGTATGCCAGTTACTTATTTCCTAAATTGGGAGGCTCTTCAGACAATCACTCATGCCCTATTCAACTGACAGCTCAACAACTGCAATGTGTTCTACATGGGGCTGCCCTTGAAGACCACTTAGAAGCTTCAACTGGTCCAGAATGCAATGGTGAAGGCAGTGATGTGCATGCCTTAGTATGCCCATGTGCCATCTCTGCGCCATGAACTATACTTGTTATTGGTATGCTTTCAGGTGTGATTCATGACCTATAAAGCCCTACATGGCATACATGGTTAATTGAGGGTCTGCCTAACTCCCCTATCAGCCTGACCAATTTGAACTGACAGAGTTGGCACACTCCCTGTTCCTTTAATTAAACGATGTCATCTATTAGAATGCCAAAAGTGCGCCTTCTTTGTCATGGTGCCTGTCCTCTGGTATGAGATTCCTCCGATATCCATGTGTCTCCCACCCTGCTGGCATTCTGGAAAGCCTTAACGACCTGGCTGTTCTCCAAGGCCTTGTGTTAGGGTAGTTGGGGTCTCTGCTGAATAGCATGTGAGTGTGGTTAGCCAGATCCACCATCAGTTCTTATTTTTTATTCTTTTCATAATTAACATATTCTATTCATACTCCATTGGTTTTATTGCACGCCAATAGCAAATAAACTGGTACATCTGGTTTGGAGTTCGGTGCTGCCTAAACTGAATATATTAAATTAAATATGGCCCAAAGGAGTAATGGGTAATCTCAGAGTTTTCCAGAACATTGCATTCCTGGAGCTATAGTTTTTACACACACCTACTCAGACCTTTGTTTATAAACTTTCTCTGGGAAGTAACTTGACAGGAAGACGTACTGTCAGTTACTAATTGCTTGCTAATCTCCCCTTCCCATGCCTCTTTGTACTGACCTCAAGAACTAAAAAAATGTAGGGGAATGATAGATTTTGCAATGCTGGAATAATGAAATGTGCAAACAGGATTACGAGTTAAGAGAAAGAGAAAAATAATTGGAAATGCCCAAGAAGGTCTTGCATACATAAATACACATACTATATCCTGAATGCAAAGCCCAACCAACTGAAGAGTGCTCTGACATGGCCATGCTACTTAAGTGTAATCATATTACACAGCATGCATAGTGGCACATTTAGGATATTTTTCTCTCTTCCTGTTAGGGTCACCAATCAAAGGTGACCCAGTCACAGGCTGTCTCCTTTGAAGTTGTACTTAAATAGAAATTTTGGTCAAAACAAGGGACGTCATCTCATACTGATGTCTAGATGACTACCCACACTTTTGGGGATATGATTAAAAGACTTAAGCAGACACAAATCTGCTTTTGCTAAGACTGAAACCTGACATTAAGTTGTTTTCCCATTACAGCCAGATAGATGAGTTTCATTCTTTTGCCTTCCTTATTCATTTCCTTCACTCTGGATTTGCATACAGCTCCAAATACTCAAGAGAATTCCCATTCAAAGCTTTTCAACAGGATTGTCTGGTCAGCCCAAGAGAACTGGCAAAAGAACATTTCAATGTTGCCCCAAACCAAAAGGTGTTGTTTCCCATTTACACTGTTCTTAGACATATTCAGGGATGAGCTATCCCTCTATCTCTCTAACTATTTATATTTCTCAAGAGGCATTTTTACAGCACCATTACACAGAAGCAAAGAGAATTAACATGATTAAACTAAGATCAGAATTCTTTGGACATTATTGGAGAAAGATTTAAGTTCCAAAGTTAAAAGATCATGCCAAATAGGCATTTTAGAGGGTCTTGCCAGAGAACTATTTTATCACACACACACACACACACACACACACACACACACACACACACACAGATTTACACAAAATATATTGGCTTACATCATCCAGTACATAAACCAAAGATTTGTGTGTTCTTCCCACTCCTTTTCCAATCTATAATTTGTTTTTCCTCAGAAAGCTACTCCTACCTGGCGTCATTCAAATGTCCAGAATTTCATACTGCTTTTCTCTTTTTGGAGCTATTCATACTCAAAATTTTGTTCACTCTGTTTAATCAATCATGCTCCCTTCCCTTAAAGCAAATTGATGGCTAGGTCTTCTCTGGTTTTGCTTTTTTGGAGGGAGATTCATAAACTGCAGATCCTCCATGCCACGCTCAGACACAATGTGTGAAAAGGGACTGCAGATGGGCATGAAGCACAGGCATTGACTGGTTTGCTTGGAAGGCTGCAAGAACATCTATTAATTTGTCAGCAAACATTTCAGCGTTCCCTTTTTAATAAAAAGAACAGAACATGTATTATGAATGTCAGAATTGTTATCCTAATACAAATGCAGTGTACAACATATTAGCTCAACTTGCATCAGGACATGGAACTGGCAAAGTTTTAAGTCTCCAAATTGGAATTCTGCTTCTTTAAGATACATTACCCCATTTATCAGTGTTCTGTCACTGGTTATATGAGAATACTGTGGTTGGAGCAAGGAAGGTCTTCTACTTACCCCTGATTTTTCTGCAAGCCTGGGAAGCTCTTTCTGCTTTAAAGAGCAAGTGGAGATTTTTCTTGTCAATTCCTGGATGGTTACTGGAATAATGGATGATCCCATTATTCTGTCTATACCAAACACTTATTCAGGCATCAACCTTGCCATTTAGTGGATTGGATACTCTGAATGGGCCATCATCTCATTTCCATAGCCTTTTTCCCATCTCCACCAGCTTAAACATCGCTTCCCTTTTTTTTAGTGGCAATATTATGTAATTTATTGCCGATAAATGTCTGCTTACCCTCTCTAAAGATCCATTCATATACCAAGGAATTATGGCAAGGGCTAGACAGTTACATTGCCAGCCTATTTATGTAAGTATCCCCAAGCCCAACTGATTCTATATTTGGGTAAAATAATATGTCCCTGTACTTAAAATTTCATCACCACCCTCCACGCTGTTGTGTGGAGGGTGGTGATGGTGTTGTGTGTTCTTGAACCCTGGCAAACAAAAGATACAAAATGTAACTGTGCAAATCTATGTTTAACACAGTGTATCAGTAGAAATTGGGCTGGATCCAACTGAAGTCATCTCAGTTCTGTTGCAATCTCATGGGGTCTTCTAAACAATGTAATGAACTTTGAAACCATGGGTTCCCCTGACAGTGACCACTTTCTTTTGGTTTTATGCCTGTGTCCCCTTCCTGAAAATGGGTTTGTAGAAAAGTCCTACCCAATATTGGCCAATGCAGGCATTAAGCCATTGCCTACAAGATGGATAACAAAAGTAATCTTGTCTGTGGCCAAGTTTCTAAACTCTGAACAGTTCATTCAGTTTCATTCTAAAATTATTAGAACTCCCCTTGATGAAAAAACCACTCAGCCATTATGAAGACCTCATTTGAGTCTGTGGCAGATACTACTATTTGCATAGAATAAAACCCACAAGATAAGCACTATATATCAAAACATTCTTTGACCAGAATTGTTAAGAGAGCAAACAAAGAGCTCGTTACTAGTTATAAAGCCTATAGAAAAGGCTCAGTACACAGTCCTTATTGAACAGTAGCAAAAAAACCCTGTATAAATCTCCATTAAAACTTGATTTACATATACAGCCTGGCAACAGCTGATCATAGCAACCAGAGAGAAATATTTGGCTAAATTTTGGAATCTAGCCCTGGTAAGATTAAGTGCACAGCCCATTTGATTGGGCCACAATCCTTATTGACAGTTTTATGTGGAGGAAATTCCCTGTTCCTCTGATTTATATCTAGGAGAGTCTCCACTGCCTATATGTTCCCTAGTTCAGTTTCAGAAGTATATATTTTAATTAAACAACTGAAACCCAAAAAACCTCTGGGACATGTAATCTCTCCTGAACTTATACATAACTACAGGTAGTCCTTGTTTAGTGACTGCCTCAGACAGCAACCATTCACAGTTAAGACGGTGATGAAAAAACAACTTTATGACCATTCCTCACATTTACAACCTTCACAGGTCTGTAAAGCAAAGAAAAGCTGAAATAAGATCATAAGCACTGTCGCAGTTTTACTTAGCGACCACTTCACTTAATGACCTAGTTACCAGTCCCAGTTGTGGTTGCTAAACAAGGACTACCTGTATTCTAACTGGTGGGCACTGATTTAATCTCTCTTTTTTCTTTTGTTGATAGATCAGCTCATGTTCTCAGTGAATTGGGTATGGCTATAATTATTTCTATTTTTAGAAAGAAGATCCAGCTTATTACTGCCTAGTAAACCTCCTTAATACAATCAGCAAAATCTATGCCAGACACTTATATTGGAAACTTGCAGAATGGCTGTAAAGGAGAATTGTTTAGCTCCTGATTAGGCAGACTTTCAGATAGGCTGTTCTACTTTAGACCAGGGTTTGGTGCTATAGCATCAAATTGAAAATTATACAAAAGTTCCCTAAACAGCCTTATATGATATATTTGTTGATTTCAAGCAGGCTTTGACTAAATATCTAAAAAGACATTATGGTACAAATACTATTGACTGCAGGGTGCTTACCTTCATACAAGCATTACATGTTAATATAAACTTGAAGGCAAAATACAGTCTTGCAGGCCTCAGCTTGGATATCATGCCCCCCAAAAAGGAGTAAACAAGGGTGCATCTTTGTTCCATTTTGATTTAACTCCTATAATAATGCAGTAGTCGGGCATTTTAATAAAGAGAAACATCATTCCCCCAAACTTGCCAAAAGACCAATAACATCCCTGCTTTATGCAAATGATACAGTAATTTCATTTTATTTCAGTAGGCCTAAGGAGGGCTATGAAGTGTTTAATCCTTTCTAGAAAAACCTATTAACTACAAGTCAATTTTGATTAAAAAAGCAAACAAACAACTCAAGATGCGCATTTCACAAAAGGCTTCCAAAAGTTGACCTAGACAGAAAGTGAACTGCTTTAAGTATCTGGGTTTTGTACTCCAGTCCTCAGGAACATGAAGTGCCTATGTCGCTTTATCCATTTTGAATGCTTAGAGTCCTTCAGCAATGGTTATTTCCCTCTTCTATGTCAGAGTAGCAGGATATATTCCAGAAACATTAAAAATGTTTGAGGCCAAGGTATTGGCACAGCTTCTTCAGGGAACTCAATTAATTAGATGGTGTCAACCCATCTAAATTAGAGAGTATTCTATCTACTTTTCAAAGGAAACTATTTCAGGTGCCCCGTTGTGTGTCAAATGTAGTACAGTAAGACTATTAGAGCAGAGTCCAGGATATAGGTAAACATCTTTAGATATTAGCTAAAGGATTTAGCTCTGCTTATATTGGTGGACAGTTTTCATTCCCCTGGAGATAGATAATTGAAGAAAAACTGTACCATTCTAGATTTTCCTTGTGGTATTACTGGCCCTGGGACAGGACCAGTGTATGTTAATTCTTATGCTTGTCCCATGTCCTGCTATTCTGCCATTCTTACAGAGATCTTAGAAACTCTCAAAGATTGTGGGCATTCTGGTAAATTTTATGTTTAACATCTCTTATTGGATAAAGACCCTAAAATAGTATACACTGTGACTAAATTTGCATTATTGCCATGATAAACTTGCAAACAATTAGTTACATTTTTGTCTAGTTAGGGATAGCTAAATTAGTGCTGGCAAAACTGTTGTTGTAGCATTGCCTTTGGAGCAGAAATCAAGTTGCTGAATTAATCAGTTCAGCTTTTTAAGATGTCCAGAACCCCCATAGTATCACAGGGACATCAAGGATGGTATCAATTTGAGACTAGAGCAATCCTTGCATGTTGAAGACTGGGGGGATAATCTCCAAGCTAATGAGAAATAGGACAATATAAATTTTAAAAATGTAGTAGAGAAACTGGCGTGTTTAAAAAGGATTTCTCAAAATTATTCTGTATAATGGAAATTTGAAGATACTCACATGATTCTGTCTGTTAGTCAAATGCTCATCAGCTCTTTAAGAAAGCAAAATAAATAATGCAAATAAATAAGCTCCTTTCATTAGTGACTCTGCACTCTTGCTTCCTGCCTGGTATTTAAACATAAAAAATGAACCCCCTCACCCCTCCCTGGTACAGAATGATTCATCCTCTGCACAACTTCTCAGACATGAGAAGGCACCTAATGTTTTTATTAGCTCATGGTCACTATCATACATTCTTTTCAAAGTGTGATAATTCCTTCCACACTGTACTGGATTTCCCAGTGGGTTCTTTTGCTGATAGGTTAATGACCTCATGTAACTGGAGAAAGAGAGATTAACGGGGATTATTATTAATCTAGGTACTGTATTCTTTTGCCTTTGGCCTTTGCTCTACTGGATTCATTCAATCTCTTTTTGCTACTGGATGACTAAATCCAATTAGCACAACTTCTCAAAAGGTTGAAGATACTTTCCGCTCCCCTGCAAGCAGTCCTTCCTTCTAAATCTTGCTGTCACAGTCACTGAAAAAGTGCGTGCCCATGGATATCATGTATTGTCTACCGGGGGCGGGGGGGGGGGGGTTCATGTACATGCCAACAATTCATTGACATTACCCTTATGGGTTTAATTCTACATATGGCAGTTGCAAAGAGCTTCTGGGTCATGGTTTTGTCATACATTTGATGTATGAACAAAGGATACCTTGCTTTTCCCTCTTTTATAAATAAACACATCCCTAGTTGATCTCTACCACATCCTCAAAGCAATTTAATCTTGAAAGATATGATGCAAACTGGTTCAGGCAGCAAGTTTCTCTTTGCACTGAGTCAGGTATATTGCATCCTCAGAAATCAGGGATTTTGTTTTTATTTGAAAAAACTTTTCTTTTAAAAAATATATAAGAAAAGAGCAGATAAAATCAAAATGACAGGCACAGTTTTGTAGATACCGTATTATTAATTCTAACAGAAAAATGTAAATGTGTATATCCATGCATCGAAAGGGTTGAAACTTGCATGCTTTAGAAGAAATACAGAAATGTGATCATGATCTGGAGTTCTGTTGTTCATTAAAATGAAGTCCCTACAGATAATTTCTGGACAAAGGCTTGTATCTACTCTAAGAGCTACCTTTTGGTATTAAAAATTTAGCTGCTAATGTCCCAAATAGTTAGATATACTATATGAGATCTCTTTTATACAAAGTACCACTAACCTTTGGTGAAACTAGCACTTGCTCTTAAGCAAATGCTGTGAAGATATAGAAATTGAAATCTGGCAAAAGGCTGCAGGTTAGGAGAAAACACATTCTTTGGATGCAATGAACACCTCCATTAAGACTGAGAAACCCTGGAGAGCCTGTGGCAGGCAGCATGGTGTAGATATTCTGAGCTAGATGAAACAACAATCTAACTTGATATAAAACAGATCCCTACATTCCCAGTCTTAATAGCAAAATTACAATATGTATCATCAAGATAATAAATGAATAAGATAAAAACAGAGATAATAAAGCCCTGGATTGTTCTGCATTTTTCACCGCTCATTATTGGTGAGCATGTTCTACAAAGGCACATTTATGTTTGGCTGAGACTCTTCTACCTACATGTGTTGGCTGCAGTGACAGCCCTAATTCATGACAGACCAAAATGAATTTATAATTGAAGGAGGAAAATAGACTAAAGCAGTATTGTCCAAACTTGGCCACTTTAAGATGAATGGACTTCAACTCCCAGAATTCTCCCATGCTGGCTGGGGAATTCTGGGAGTTGAAGTCCACTCATCTTAAAGCGGCCAAGTTTGGACAGCACTGGACTAAAGGATCTAGACCTGGAATCCTTGGCTCCTTTGGCATAACAAGAATACAAGTCTACCAATAGCATCTGCAAGTCTGTTTTTAATCATGAACATATGTGAGCATGGTAGGCCCAGCATAAGTACAAAACACCTGCCACCACATTAATTGTAACAAGCTGCCCTTAAATACCTCTATAGCACACCTTCTGGAATGAGACTCAGTTGTGCTAGATCAAACGTCTACAGTTTCCTGGTCTAAGGACAAAAAGGCTCAAGCTTTTTAAATTAGGCAAATGCCAACCATGGAAGGAGAATCCAACAGGAAGCTGTAATGAAGTTGAAAAGCAGGAATGGCTGACATAGCCTTCTCTACGAAATGACCAAACTATAACTGCATGCTACATTTGCATTCCCAGTCAATTCTCTGTGCTCTTTACTAGACTCCAGATGTATCCAGCTGTTGAGGTAGTATGATCATGTGCTGCTGCTTCTGTTCATTATTCCTAGGCTCAGCCTCCAATATATATTCCTTTGCTATTTTTCCATTTCACGATGTGTACGCCTCCCTTACTGAAAGCTACAGCACACTGAGGTTTGCCACTGATTCAGCTACAATGATATTAGGGTTTGCCCTTCGTTCAGCATCTAACCGCAATGGCCAAACTAAGTCTTGATCCTTTGGAACTATGCTATCTGTCTCTGGTGCAGCAATAAAAAGGCCCCTTGTTCTTAACAGAAGGGCTTTCACATATTGTATTATCAAATCAGAGAAGTATGTGGGCATTTTTCACATTTCTGTTTTTGTTTGCAAAGCAGGATATGTTGTGAAAAGCAGGGCCTAAAGTTTTCTCACGTGGTAAACATTTTTATGCTATTAACAAGAAAACAGCAGGAAAATGTACACTTTGGATATAAAAATTCCCACATTTGTTCCAAGAACAAATCTTGGGTGTTCCAACTTGCTAATACTCCCCATTTGTTCTCTGTTTCACTAGGAGCTGCTACTTTTCACCCACACAACCAAAAAACCAAGCATCTGCATATTCTGCTGATAAATGCTGGCAGATGAGCAGTGCTTTTAACCATTCAAAAGTCCAGGTCATAGGTTATCTCTTCAACACAGCACAGAGGAAAAGAGGATTTGTCAGCCACCAACGCCCGACATTCAAGCTTCAGATTTTTTTTTATCACTTCCTCCAGATGAGTTTTCATATAAAGACAACCCCATCTCTACTTCTGCTCCATTTTTTAAACTGGCAGTTTTAAAGTGATTGGCTATAGATTTTAAAATTGAATACAAAACCACTTGGCCTGTGCAGTGATTTATAGATGAGCTGCAAATCAGACAAGTATTTTAATGCATGCTGACTTCCTGAACATTTCATCTTTTTTTTTTTTAATGATTCATATGTAGTCTATGTTTACACTCATGTCCTACTGGATTTTAGGAAAAACAAGACAGAAATGAAAATTCCCAGAGAATAAAATCCTTAGTATTGGTCATTTATGTGAGGAGATATTCCTTCCTCTTCCTCTTTTTCCTCCACTCTTTCTTACTCACTATAAAGGAACATTCTCAGATCTAGTTCAAGTATTCTTCACTGATAAGGAATTCCCAACCCTTATCAAAAAAGAAAAAAAGAAGAGATCCTTAGGCTGAGGGAGTCCTTGGCAGAGCCAACAGGCTTGTAAGGTCTCTAGAGCAAGGCAGAGTCAGAACAGGGGGAACAGGAAACAAGGTCACATCTAATTTTAGCCCTGCATCTGGAGCAGGTGGGAGGGAGATAAATGCTCTAGGATGATCTGGCTTCATAGTTTTCTTTTTCATTCTTGCATTTTCAGGTAGCAAAATATAAATATCAGAATGAATGTTATGTGAAATAAATAGCAGATTCTGATGAAGTGCAAGCAGCAGGGGACCTCTCTATCTTTCTTCCATATGCACACAGATATGTTAAATTTTCACGGCAAATTAAGACCTTCAATATATAAAATCCTTTAAAAAATAAAATCAAGGGACACAAGAGTTGTCAGGTAGGAATGTTGTCATCACAAAGATACCAGTGATAACCTTGCTGTTATTCATATTCAATGCTTTGCATTTTATCCCTAGTTTTCGCTAGAATGGTGCAGGCACAACATTTTAAAGGCTTTATACTGAGCTTGATAGGCTTGATATAAGTTCACTCTACTATGAATTGTCTATGAAATAATCAAAAATGGCACAAGCTGTTTTACTGACTAACAGATAAAAGCCTCAAGTAAATCACTGGATGGCTTGGAACCTAGCATTAAAAACTTTAATAGAAACTATGTTCTGGACTTATTTAACCTTCCCCAGATTACTAACCTGTTTTCTTGTTATAAATCTTAGTAGCAGTTTTGCTTCCTATGGGTGTGGAAAGCAACACAGTTCTGTCACTAAGTAGATAAAACTATATGAATTGATTGAACTGTCATTTTCTAGTGTTTTTTAACTTGGATTCATACAAAGCCTTGACAGGAAATATTATCTTCTATGCAAATATATTTTGACATTTTTAATTAAAAAAAAAAACCAGAATCAGTGTAGTGTGGATATTTGACAAGAAGGTATCTTGTCTAGAACAATTAGGATGGCCAAAAGGAAGATAATATACAATTAACTGCATAAAGAAAGGATATATGAAGACTTAGTGATTTAATAAACTTTGTAAGCCACACGATACGGAAAGAACATATTGAGTCTCCTACAATCCTAATGGAGGTATGTTCAATACAAACTGACATTAATGCAACTGGGTTGCAACAATTTCATACTGGAAAGAGGCAAACGTCACATTGAGTAATTAATATCCCTCTCAGAAGGAATAGTAATTTTCTGACTAAAAACCAGCAGAAATTCAGTTTAGCATTTTCTACTAGGTGAAGGGTTATTCTTTGATGCTTTTTTTTCTTCTCCCCCCCCCCCCCACCACACACACACTTTAAATCTGAGTGCCTTACTCCTAAATAGTCTAAAAAATTCTTCTGCCATACCTTTTTCTGCCCATACTGAGAAATTGTTTGCTAAAGTTAGAATAAGCTATAATTTTGCTGGAAGTCCCCCCTTATATTCTTCTGTCATTCTCATATACATTCCCTTAAAAATATTTTTCAGTATTTGTAGAAAAGTGAGCTTTTAGTAAGGTTTCCAAGGACCCTGTTCACCACTTGTCTCCATCCTAGTAGAAAAATCTATATTTTTATCAGCATTCCTAAAGTTTCACACTTGGAAAAAAAAATGTCCTAACCTCTGACCTGCTTGATACCAGATATAATAGTCAAGGCATCAAATGTAAATTATAACAGACTATTCCCCTTTTGGCAGGGCTTACATGTAAGTGGTTTCAATAATAAAACTCATTATTCCTTATCTCCTATGGACCATCCCACTCACATTCATAAGGCAAAAGCACCTCTTTTCCAACAGTTATACTTACCAGAAAAATCCTTCATTTATTCCTGAACATAGCACAGTGACCTAACACGTTCCAATGGAGCACACCCACATTCTTGTGGAATATATTTCTGAAAATAAAAATCTCTGGAGGGAAATTCATCTTAATCCCAGCAAAGGATTGGCAAGAAAGAGCCATCAGAAGTTAATGGATAATGTGTGTACAGGGAGTCAAAGCTTTTCTAGAAAGGTTGGGTTGTGAGTTTTAATAGAACTCACATTCTCTACATTCAGTGGAGTTAAAACATTTTAACTCCACTGAATGATAATTGCTGGCTGGGCAAGAGCACCAAGGCAGAAGGAAGTCAAGTGGGCCCCCTCACAAAGAACTCTGACTGTAACACTGTATGCAAGAAAACAAGATAGAGGAAATAAGGGCAGGGTGGAAATGGGGAAGATTCTTGATAAATCCCATTTTCTTTTGGAACCAAAAACAACTAACAAGTCTGGAACACCACTTTTTTGTATACTCCCAGGTGACTGATTATTTGGATGGAGCACAAAATTACTTCAAACAATAGGCATTAAAGAAAAGCATACACATATAAATATTAAACACATATATAAATATATTAAATCCACTATCCCAATGTAGAGTAAGCACTTGACATCAAAAAGAATTCAACACTAGAAATGCCTGGAAGAAAAGGAATGTTTTTCTCTTAAAGGGAAAAAATTATAATAACCACCAGGTATGCTCCCTAGCAAGGGTACTTCATAAATGCCCCTTCCCCCTTACAGCCTCACTGTTGAAAAAACTCCAGAAAGGTCCTTTGAAGGTATTGGAAGAGCCTGGGCAGGAACCTATGTATTCCTTGAAATATTCTAAAGCTATTCAGAACTGGAAAAATCAGCATATACAGGCTTCTGTCGTGTGTGTATGTGTATGTATGTGTGTCCCTGCTGATTTAAGCTTTAAGCCAAACCAAACGTTCTTAGTGGCCAGGAGATAAATAAAGACATGACTTATGAATGGAGAGTTCCCTTTGCATCCCCGATCTAGTCTTTCTGGCACTGCTTTCCCTACCCTTTCCAAATGGTAACTACAAAAATATTGATGCATGTCATCAAGCAAATCAAAATAGACCAAATGAAAACATTTTCAAAAGATAACAAGACTGATCCCAAGCTGCAAGCAAATTATGACATGAGCTATGATAAGCATGAATTCTTGTTCAAGGACCATAATCTGCCAGTTCATTATACAAACATTATATAAAGGATTTCATGACTGCTGTTTATTGGTGAAATGTCTACTGTGTAATACCATGTAAAACAATGAATAACAAAATATTAACACATATTCAGAGCCTTACACAGAATTATCTGGAAATCATTTCACCTGTTACATAAAACAGTAATATTTATAAAACAGTGTTTAATGCTTGGCTTTTTCCATTTTATTTTTACACCAGCTGCAATGCTTAGATTAAAAATAAGTCATGCTTTCACTTGTTTCTATTGGACTTAACGTTTTTACATTAGCTATATAATGGATAAATACCTACACTTAATTCTTAAATCTGACATTTAAATCCTGAGAGACAGAGACTGCCATGAAAGATTCTGTCTAAACAGTTTCAGGTTTAGGCTGGTTACATTAGAAACTAGTATACCAAAAGCTGAAATAATTTAAAATCTAGATGTAGAGAACAGTAAGGGAATACATAGGTTAGGGCTGTGCAGAATGTTGAAGAAGGCTCCAGTTCAACAGAGATTCAATTGGAATGAAGCCCTAAACTGATATTCCCCTTCAAAGGTCCAGCTGGAACAGCCTTGTTGCTTTGATCTGGATGTTAATCTCATCTGCTGCTTTGATCTGAGGTGTCAAGGCAGAGTGATTCAATTTTTCGAGTCAAGGCCCTGACTAAAATTGGATCAGTGCAATGGCCTGGATTTGAGTCAATGCCTCACGGTGGAACATGGCCATTTTCATACACCTCACAACAAATAGTCAAATCTCTAAACTCACTATACTGATATTTAATTAAATAATCTCTTAAATTTAAAAGCATTAATCTTTTGAGTAACATGGAGTACTTTCTAGCTTTAGTGAAAGCCAAGGACACTAAAACAGGACACTACAGGAGTTCATTATAACTACCAGTTGTGCACTTAGGGTTTGAGGAAAATGGAAATATAATTGGTTATGTAATTAATTGCCTCTACATACATCCTGGAAAGAGAAGTATTTCTGAAAATGTATCTAGGACAAAATGGCCAAATAGATCTGCAAAATTTAAACATTTTACTAAACAATTTACTAAACATGTGGCCAAAGATGGTTCACAATTTTTGAGTTTCTATAGATTACACCGATAATACACATAAATAACATCTTTTCTGAATGTTGTTGTTGTACTGATGGATGTTTATTTGTGGGATTTATTCAGTGCCTGAATCCAAATGGAGTCTAGGAGGTACACAGACACTACTAATTAAAATAATACAATAATTATAAATAATATAGTAATTGTAACAATAGCTGAACTAACATGGGCACCGATGACTCCACAATCAATACACAAAAGCATCCTGGCAGAGCTGAGTTTTTAATTGCTTCTGGAAGGCCATGTGTTTGGGAATCATCCTTACCTTCCCTGCCTGGGCAGGCTGCTCCATAGCAGGAGACACCTCACAGAGAACATCTACCAGCAGCCTCTCTTGATACAGCTCATGGTAAGCAGGGATCCTTTGCAGGTGCTCTTTAGCTGAATCTGATTGATCAGCAGAATCTATCTAGGAAAGACAGTCTCACAAACACCCAGCCCCCAGGCCACAGAGACCTATAAAGGTAGCAACCAGCATCTTCTGTTATACTTACTTGGAAAGACACTGGTAGCTGCTGCATTTCCTACAGCAGTAGTGTAACAGCATTAATATGACTGACCATTAGGCACACAGATCACTGCATTTTGCACTGAAGTTTCCAGGTGATCTTCAAGAGCAGGCCCGTGCACAGTGAATTGCAATAATCTAACCAAGAAATGACAAAAGCATGGATGACTATTCTCAAACCATCCTGTTCTGAGTAACACTGCAGCTGGTGTGCCAGGCAAAGTTGGGCAAAGACTCTCCTGGCCACAGCTTCCACCTGTTCTTCCAGTAGAGACTGTGAGTCCAGGACAACCCTCAGATGACAGGCTTGCTCTGTTTGGAGGAGCACAACCCCATCAAAAGTCAAGTTTAGCACTGTCCTGCATCAGAAGGCTTCTGAATTAACAGCCATTCCATCTAACATCTGTTGCTTGTCTCCAATACACTGCTGTAGGCAATACTGTTGCTATGCCAAAAAAAATAAATAATGCTATTGAAAATCACTTGGTAAATAGAGAACTATTCCTTCAAAAGAGATTACACTCTAAACCTATCATTACTGCATTATGACAGGCACAATTTATTGATGTTATTTTGCAGAGTATACTCCAGCCAGTGGTAAACATATGCAGATAGATAAAAACAGAATTAGTAGAGAAATATAACGGGAGAGAAACTGCAGTACATGTCCTGTGTTTATCTGTTTTATCCAGATTTTTCTGGAAGGGTTTTGTCTAAATCAATTTAGGATATGAGGTAGCTATAAAATCAGCAGCCTATTTTTTTCTTTTCTCCTTTAACGTGGCTTAGAAATTTGCCATCTTTACTTACAATAAATAAAGTCAGATTGAAAACAAGGAACGAAATGAGGGACATGTGAGGTATATTAGGAATAACAACTAAATGTAGGTAATATGACTTACCTAGGGAGAAACAGTTTGAATGCACAAATAATTCATTACCCCCTACAGCAGAAAGAGAGGAAGAGAGGAAAGCAGAAAACAAAGACCCCATTTAATTATGGTGATAATTTCTCAGCAAGGATCAATAAAAAAAAAATAGGGATGGGACCTTGAAACAGCATGAGTGATAATGAGAGGAGACTAATGCTTTCCAGCCCTAAGTTCCCATTACATGTTATGGACAGAAGCTCTAAACACCCCAGATCCTAATTGGCAGAGGCAAGCTCTGGCCCACTTTTTCCCACTAATGTTTGCACACAGTACCCAAAAGGACTAGTCCAAGGTCTAGAAGTAATATATTTACCTGAAAGGAAGATCACCCTGAATTTAAGAGAATCCACCCAAAAAGAAGAGTAGATAGAAAAAAATTATAAACAACAGATAAAAATTTCTGTTCAGCACTAAGCTTCTCCATCTTGTCAAACCCAGGTGGATCCAACCCTGGAGATTCCTACCTCAGTAAATGTGCATTCATTAAATGTGACAGATGCATATATGTGTGTGTGTATATATACAGAGAGAGAGAGAGGGAGAGGGAAAGGGAGAGGGAGAGAGAGAGAGAGAGCCTATGCCAGAAGCCAAAGAAGGACAGCACCAGGGCATAATGTAGCTTCTATCTAAAATTAATTGAGTCCCAATCAGTATATACTAACATTCCCTTACATAAATGCTGCACCTACATGAATTCCCTCCCTCCCTCCCTCCCTTCCTTCTAGAAGAACGAGCCAAAAAGTAAAAGAAAAAAATAGGATGGGGGTGGAAAGCAAAAAAAAAAGTGAGGGGATTGAATATAAATAGACAGAAGAAAGAGATAACTGGAAAGGGAAGTAAATTAAAGAGACAGAAGCCTATGTAGGAGTCATAAAAGGATTAAATTCAACAGTCAAGCAACCCTACCAAAGGTATGACCAATCTTCAATGGCATCTACACTTTGTAGCAACAATACCTGTAGCCAGTTTCATCTCTACCCACTTGCCTCTTTTTTTTTTTCCCCAGCATCTTTTCTAATCAACCTTTATTCCCAACAAAAGTAAGAATCCAACCCCCCGCTTATTCACAGATAATGATTTGGGGAAAAATGCGTCTTCCTTTTGGCAAACAGTTTTAACTATAATCAGTAATAAGGACATGTTCATAATCAATCTTTCTTTCTTTAGCTTATATTCCAGTTCATTCATCAACTGATCAAACAACCAGTCCAAAATGTAACAGAAAGAAAAGAAACAGAAAATGTAAGAAAGTATGAGAAGTTTAAGAGACAGTTTAATAACTGACTCATTCTACTGTCTCATGTTTTCTGTACAGAAGAAGAGGTTGATGGTTCCCTTCCTTGGCTATTTATGTAACAGAAAATTTGACATTTTCCAAGTTGAACATGCCATTAACTAGAAATAGGCAGGACATTTATTTGTTTCCTTTTTATCATGAGCATATGTAATGCTAAACTTTTGATTAAAAACAAAATACCAAAAAAAAAAAACAATACCCAAAGCAAAGTAAAATACAGTATAGTGATTCTTTGAAATCTGAACTTCTCTGGACTCTGTAAAGCAATTCTCGAAGTAAAAAAAAGTTTTAAAATGTGCAACAAAATGCCAATATTTGGGGAAAGTACACATAAAAAAGTATACATTGGTAGACTTAGCATACAATATGTGTAGCATTAAAAGCATTTTTTTTTGGTCAAGAGAAGCAAATTTAAGAATACAAAGATGATCAGCTGATATGGACAGATGTCTCCATCTGTACATTATAAATAGAACACAAATGTATGAAGCTAGATACCCTGTTAGGAATGCAATCAATGTAATTTAGTCCCTAGGTTTATCCAGATTATATTATATGCTTTCTCTAAGGAACATTTTGAACAAAAAGGTACTAGAATTATTGCTGTTATAATGTTTGCCGTCTAGTCAGTGAGTACAAACAAAATGAAGCCACAACTATTTTAAGTTCATCTAATAGAATTCATTTCAGCTGTAAGATGAGAACATCTGCAATGGCTACAACTTTTCAATGAATAGTTTATAATATGCAAATGCCAGTCCTACAAGCCATGGTGGTTTTGAGTGGGCACCAACTGTGAACTTATAGTAACTTGTTGCAGAGGAGGTCCTCAATTTTAAACTCATGGATGTTCCATATCTGAAGGGAAAAAAATACTGCTTATGTATTCCCCACAAATAAGACCTGCAAATCAGGATTGATCATAGTTTGGGGTTTTTTTTAAGGAGTTCTAAAAACAGTTTTCTGACCTGTGTGGCATGAATAAAATGTGCATTAACCTAGTGGGAACTGGGAAGTCTCCTCTGAAGCTGAATGGACATGAAAAAAAGTAGAAAAAATAACTGCTCAGACCTGCCATCAACTTTTCCCCTCCAAACCACAATGTTTTCATAGACTGGAGGTATAATCTTGATCCAAGCCAAAATAAAATGTGAAGCTGACCAGGAAGAGAAGAGATACTGTAAGTTAAACTAATGGTACACACTTAAGTCCCAGCATTTGTTAGGCCTCAGGGTTTAATTTTTCTAACTGCATTGTACTTCTGCCAGGAGTTCAGAACATCTTACAGCCTTCTAAACAGAAGTAAAATGTGTTTGTTTATTTTATCCTGAACAGAAAGCACTTAAAAGAGAGAAATAAGCAAATGCAAAAACCACCTGCTTCTTCTGCTTCTGATGAAAACACAAGAGTCTGCATCTGTGTTGAATGTGGGACTTCCCAGAGCCAGTACTTAGATGGGAAACAATTCCTTCAATTTTTATAATTCAGAGACAAACTAATTTTTTTAGATTTACATAATAAATAATTTTTTAAATGTCTCAGAAGTTTCTGTTAAATTAACTTAAATCATATATACACTAGTTGGAGAATACAATTCTATATGTGCTGTTATTGAGATGCAATTTACTATTACAGAAGCACAGACAAGTGTCTGCTATAACCATATGTCTAACAACTGATGCTTTGTGCAAATTAAATCCTAACAGAGACCCTTTTCATTGACCAGAGACATAAATTTTCATCTGGAAAGATCCTGTCAGAATCAAATTATCATGTTTTCACGATGCCTTGAAAGAATGTGAAACTCTAACAAAAGAAAATGATTGCAAGATGGTGAAAAAGTTGAGAAAATAATGGCAGTGGATCTCTATTGCCAAAGAAGATTGATTTGAAAGCTATCTGTTGGCTGCCTAAATTAAACCTTATTTAACATTAGCCTTATTTGAAATCACTGAGACCTCTAGACCCAGTGGAATTTGAATCATAAAGTTTTCCAGTAGTGCTTCATACCAGCCCTTCCAGAAGTATACTGGGACAATACACCGTGAAGATTGTGCCTGAACCTGAGGCTTAGAAACAATCATAGTACAATCCAGGCATGATCAGATTGGCAATCCAGGCCGTGAGTTGGGTTTGCTTGGATCTTGTAAAAGTCACAGAGGGAAGAATGTCTGACTCATATTTAATCTACACACATTGTTTGTGTAGTGTGCATTGCAGATGACCCTGAAGTAAAGTGGAAGTACACCAGATGTACTTTATGTATCTCAGCACAGAGATGCCTGCTTCTGATGCTATGACAATAGTTTGTACTTTCTCCACCCTACCCCCAGTATTTTAATTTTAAAAGACAATAATATCTGTGCTCATAGCATATATATAAATGGTAATGTTTAGCATAACACATTATTTGACAAAACAACAGTTTCTGAACAACAGTCAATCAATAAATCGTATTCAACTTCCTTTAGCTATGAAGTCCATACGTTATACATTTTGCACTGACAATCATGGTGAGCTCCTCAAGGCTATTATAACCTACATGAAATAAATAAAAGGCTTGTTAACAACAATATACTGTTTCCCGCATAGTGCTTGCAATATGTTTGACAGAAGCAGATCTTGTCAAAACATTGTGTGTAATTGAACCCCCACACAGTGGGAGTATTTATAAGATACTAGCAACAGTTTCATTTCCAACACTGGTGTGTTATCTGCTACTGGTAGCTTTTTCTGCATGTTTAATACATTTTTATCTTGATCAGGAGGCTTTCTAATTTCGTAACTCACCACAGGGTCCTTTGCTATGTATCTACCACACTTCTTTACATCCAACTGTCTGCTATCTTTGCAAAAGGATTCTTGGACTTCTAGGTGGAAAGTGGCAGGGGCAGAAATGTTGAGTAAACATGAGAGCAATGTGCTTTTCCAATTGGAAAGGGTTTCTTTACCATCAGCAGATGATAACCACCAACTCTCAACTCTCATCAGGCCCCAACCAGTGTTTCAATGAATATCCATGGGGCTAAGCCAAGGAAGCTATGGTGGATTATTTCTATGATGACCAAATAAATTATTTGTATATTTCATTGATATAAACAAAATTTATCGGTTGCCAGGATGGCATGTTTAGAAAATGATTTCTTTAACATGCAACCAAGGAATGTCACCTTGTCAGCCTTCTCCAATCTCAAAGAGGTTGGCTGAGGGATACATTGGATTATTAATCCCATCTCCCTACCTAGTAATAATCATGTATGCTGGGGATGATGGGAACTTTATATCAACACAGTTGGAAGATGGGGTTGGGGAAGACAGCACTTACAGCAGTGTTTCACAATCTTGACAACTGTAAGATGTGTAGACTTCAACTCCCAGAATTCCCCAGCCAGCATGCTGGCTGGGGAATTCTGGAACTTGAGGTCCACACATCTTAAAATTGCCAAGGTTGAGAAACACTGACTTAGAGTAATACTTACATTAATGTCTAAGTACAATCATACTTACTATTTAATAGCCTTTCCATTCTCTACCTGAGTCATTTCCCTGTTCCCAAACTGAGATACATATGTTTGGGACCAAAAATCAATATTTATCTTCCCATCAATCATATTCAGTACTTCAATAAAGAGATTTTTGCCAGGTCTTTAAAAAAAAAAGAGAGAAAAAAAGTGCAAGGTAAACCACTCTTTCCTGAAAGCTTTAATAGTGCCCTCTAATTAAAAGACAAATGAGCTGTGCCCATTGTCTTTCTTGGCAAGGCTTTCTCTTTTCGAGTCTCACCCGCTGACAGATCACCCCATTCTTTCCCTGTGCCTGAATCTTTCAATAAATAAATAAATAAATAAATAAAAATACAACAAGCTTGCTTATCTTACAGTGTGGGGTTGCCATGGAAACCACATCCCCTAGTAAGATGCTCTGTCATAACATTTCAGCACTGTGTGGTTTAAAGACACAGGCTCCTCTTTTCAGAGGTCTGACAATCTGCCTCAGCCCAAGGTTCAGCCTGTGAAGAAGACATGCAGGATCAGTGGGAGCTGCTGGGGGAGCAGAAAGGAAAGGATGGGGTGAGAAAAATCCAGGTACCCTAATCTCTGAGGGAAGCAGCTACTACTTTTCTTAGTCAATCTTTTCCACTCAAGACAGTGAAGTTGCAGTTGCACTCGCAGAAGGAAGATTGACAAACATACTTCATGCCATAATGGTCTGAAATTTCATTTCATACCTCCTGCTGAGACAGTTCAAGTTTTTCAGCCTTGTGGAAGGGAAAAGAGGAGGAAAAAAAAAAAAAAGAGGGGAAATAAAACAACAATTTAGCCATAATTAATCATAAAGGAAATATGTTTCCAAAAGTCTGCTCCTTAATTAGGAGTAGGGCTTCCAGGTTTCAATCACTATGGATGCAGATGGAAGTTATCTAGATTCTTGGAATGACAGAATGTGTTACTTATTAATTAAATGCACAAAGCAATTAGCTTCAAACCTTTATGGCAAAACATCACTACAGCTGGGCAACATTTTGAAGAGGGACAAATTTGAAGGTATAGCTCAGCTCATATGTTAACAGATGATTATCAATAACTGACATATAATAAAGTCCTTATTACTTGGAAAGCATATACTTTGCCAAGAGATATATCTTGTGAAAGCATACCCATCTGATAGAATACACTGTACCTTCATACTTGTTCTTCAGATCAAACCTACAGCAAAGCAGAGCGGAACATGTGGAGTTTCATTCTTCTACAGAAGTTCAAGAGAATGAAATATTTCTGTCTACAATGGAGTAGCACTGGACTTTTTTCTTATCAGTCTCTAGCGTACCACAAAAATGTATGAACATACAAGCAACTGACCTTTTAAATTATATTTCAGTTCATCTCCCTGAAACATAATGGCTATGAGTCAAGCCCATCACAGAAGCCATAACTGAAACATATGCTACATGTACTTTGCCATACATATAACAGATTTATGCCACAAAGCACAACATAATACTTATTTCACTGAAAACAAATTGGAGATGCTCTGAGAAACATGCCCTATACCACATACAAACCACTGGAGCAGACCATATTCATTATACATACAAAATCTCAGGAGCATGTACCTTCAAAACAAACAAATTAGCCAACACTGATGAGCTAGCATGCATGAAGGAAATGTCCAATAGGTTGTTTGGGAATCCCAAATTTAGGCTAAGGCTTAGTGAGGAAGCAAGCAAATAGAGAGTTAAGCAGTAGGGCTTTGCAAAACATTCAAAGATAGATGCTTTCAATGTTTCATTTGTAAGTGTGAATGAAATATCGCTGTTCAAAAATTTTAGACTCACACAGTTGTTCTGAAGGTTGCCCTTGCATGTGAAGATAGCCAGGGACATATTTTGAAGCAGCCCCATGAGCTTTGTAAAAGACATAGCTACTTTAATGATGTGAAGAGATCACTAAAGAGATCATTCGCGCTAACATACATTGAAAAATACCTTCAAATGGTTGCATGGGTCTGTTAAGCAGAGGGTAGTCAATGGTGAAGAGCAATGATACAGGAGGAGAAGTGGAACAAGCAACCCAACAAGATAGAAAATCTAGCTGAAGTTTCAACAGGCACACACGCAAACGTTGAATCTAACTATTGCCCAGGAAAAGTTGCAGATTTGACCTAGCAGCATTAATAGCCATCTCAGGGCTGCCATGCCAGACCATTCTGAAATCTTAAGCAGCAGAAGGAGACTTTCAAATCTTATACATTATTTTAATAAAATAAATCTGATTTATTTTTTCCCCTGAAAGTGGCACATGATGACTACACAACTTTGACTAAACTCTCTATTAAAAGAAATCAGTCAGGGTAGATATTCAGAGAAATAAACACTTCAGATGATGAACAAGGAGGTGCAGGCAAGCCTAGAGCTTAAGAAGCAACCACATTCCAGTTGTTTTAATGTTGCTTAATCCTCATACTGAAAGTTGTCATACCTCAGAGCAACAAATAAGATGCCAGTTGTATTGAATCTGCCAGGGTTAGTAATTATTCCTACAAAGAAGTACCTAGATCAGAGAGGTTTCAAGCTGAGGTTTAGTGAAGCTTCCCAAAAGGATCTGCTTAACTTGCAAATATTTTAATTCTTGTGTTCAAATCTAAGTAATTATTTTTTTGTCTAAAAATGAAGAAAAAGGTTTATTATTATTATTTCTGAACACTTATTTACAGATTCCACAGACTTAAACTTAAGTGCTATGCATTCTTCCTCATGTGGGTTCTATAGGTTGTTTGGATTTCATAGTAAACTTGGAACGAAAAAAGTTATGTGGAAATTATATTATCTATACAACAGAAAAAGTATTTTTCATGCATTGCAAGTTTGTTGCAAAATAACAAACACATAAAACTACTAACGTTGTTTTCTATAATCTTCTGTAGGTCAGATATTCTGATTTTCCATTATCAGTACAAAGTACTAAAACTTGAGAGAAAAGAAGTTCTACTAATGGCTTATTCAGTTTCCAAAAATAATTTCAGTGATGTAAATATGATTGGAAAGAGTTAATAATAATGTAATGGCTAGAAAAGATTTTACAACCTGGTGTTTCCAGATGTTTCCAGAACTACTACCACAGAGAAGGATGCATATAATTGCTCAAGAAAATATGCAGTTTTTTACCCTGTGCTAAGAAGAAAATAAAAATAAGCACTCGGCAAACTTTATGAAGAAAACATTCTATAATTAGGGTATCACTATTAAGAAGGTCATTCTCAATTGGTGATGTGCATCCACTAGAAGACTTTCCATTGAAGGTAACTCATAGGTATTAACACAGGTAAGCGATCCTTCACATTTACTCTGGTCTAGTACTATGATACATTTTTTTCTAAAAAAAAAATCTTTAAACATGACCCTGAAATTTAAACATGGGTATTATGGACCAGTACCTGTTGTTGAAATCAGAAAAATCTGGCAATTTTGGAGCTGGATTCATCCAATGAAATGGTTTACATCTGTCATAACGTTCAGTGATATGCCTTTTTGGGGGGAAGAGGGTAGTGTCAAGAGTGGTTCCTGGGAAGAAAAAAACATGGATATAGAAGAAAAGAAAAAATGAAAAGGAAGGAATAAATGTAACGAATATGTTAAAACATGGTAAAGTTGCAGGTATAGAAGGTGTAACTGGAGAAATGGTAAAAAATAAATTGGTTTGCTCATGGAGTGGCCGTACAACTGTTTAACAGGTGTGTGAAAACTATACCTGTGCCTGATTATTGGAATAATATCATTATTGTTCTGCTGTACAAAACAAAGTGCAACAGTGAATGCAAAAAGTACAATGGGATTAATTTGTTAAATGTGCCTGGGAAAGCATTTGGGCAGAATTCTCATAAAAAGACTACTAGAAGTGACAGTGAGAAAAAAACTGGAATGAGGCTTTATGATGGGTGGGAGAGTGCTGATCAGATTCTTGGGAAGCATATGAATACGAGAAAGAAATTTTATTGTTTGCTGGTTAACAGAATGAATAAGATACACTGAACAGCTTTGAATTATGGCAAGATTTATTCAAATATGGAGTTGAAAGTTGCTGAATGGAGTAAGAGCAGGATATCATGGAAATAAAGCATGTTTCAGAATAAACAGAAACCTTAATGAGTGGCTAAATATTGATCAGAGAGAAGAGAAGATATAAAGATTCAGAGAACTGTAGTGAAGAGTATTAGTATAAATGTGGTGTAGCTATATGACCTTTTCATATCACGTGCCTTTAATTTCTTCGGCTTGCTATTTCTTACTCATCTTTAGGGTTTTGCATAATATTGCTTAAACCAGATAGGGAATAGAGTATATAGGGTATGTACGTTTCTAAAGAAGCATGAAAGAGTTTCTGTGGATTGCTTTATTTGTTAAGGGTGAAAATCAAGACTTATAGCATAGAGTGCCTTTGGCTTCAATATCTGAAAGGCAAAGACTGGAAACTGGAAATCAGAACCTGAGATCATGAGTCAAAATATGCCACTGAGCCATATTATTTTTAACCACAATATGTTGAACAATCAGTCTTAAAGGAAATCAACTCTGATTGCTCATTGGAAGGATTGATAATGAAGCTCAAGCTCAGATACTTTGGTCACCTAATGCGAAGAGAGGACTCTTTGGAAAAGACCCTGATGCTGGGAAAGATGGAAGGCAAAAGGAGAAGAGGATGGCAGAGGATGAGATGGCTAGATAGCATCACTGAAGCAATGAGCATGAAATTGAGCAAACTCAGGGAGGCAGTGAAAGATAGGAAGGCCTGGCGCAATATGGTTCATGGGGTCACGAAGAGTCGGACACGACTTAACGACTGAACAACAACAACAAACCAACTGATTATTACCATCGCTTGGTGACAATTAGATATCATCAAGCTCCATTGAAACTATAAGCACACAGTTATATTCATCATATACTCTTAATATCTTGTCAGAACCGCAGAAAATAGATGCAGCCATCAAGAGAAAACTGGAATTGCTACAGCAGCAGCAGGAAAATGGCACTTGTATTGCCAAAAACTGTTTTTTTAAAAGCCTGTATATAAAGAAGAGACAGACCTTGATATATGTTAGTTTATAGAAAGAGTGAATACTACACTTTTAATTGGATAATGGTGTTATTTTTAATATACATGAATTTATAATGGAACGTTATCAAGAAGAACATTTAATAGCTGCTGCTGCCAAACTTTCTTTTTATAAAGGCAGACAAAGTCATAAAACTAATAATATAAATGAAAGCTGCACTATACAACAGCAAAATGTATTAATATTGCAGCAGATCATTGCAACTAAATGTGTGAAAAATATTATAACATTGAGATAGTACTGATCTCCAGCCAGCTATATAATTTATAAGTCTTTTCCCTCACTTCTTATGCTTTCAGATACAGTAAGTGACCAAATACCATGAGAAAAGATGACAGACTTTAATAACAGCAGCTACATGACCTGATCAAACATCAGTTGCATGGTTTCCCCAGATAGGAATGCAA
This sequence comes from Liasis olivaceus, assembly GCA_030867105.1. Taxonomy (NCBI): domain Eukaryota; kingdom Metazoa; phylum Chordata; class Lepidosauria; order Squamata; family Pythonidae; genus Liasis; species Liasis olivaceus. Next base: position 72,461,476 of record CM061349.1, read on the forward strand.
CGCATACAGATGCATAATCCAGGTAGGTAAAATAATTAGTTCTCCAACTGATAAGGATTGAAATAACCAAACTCCTCCTACATCTGAAAAGAGATCCTCCTTCTCTCCAGTGTACTATAAGGCTATGAAAAGTACTGTAGAGTCAGAAAGTGTTTGCCCTAAATGTACTTGCTGAACTGTTCACTTGCTGAGATTCTTGAATTGCTACTACTTTCATCTCCATAAATTTTGTTAAAGAGATTTCTAAGAAAATCATGCTTGGGGAAAATCATATTCAGTGCAAGCAACTCTATTTAGGGATCTGGCCATATGAAGCTAGGAAATAAACACTGTAGGTTAAAGCTGACCCTAGAAAACCATTGTCACAATGACAAGTTGACTGCTATTTGAATATTGCTTTGTTTCAATTTGAATAATAGTATTTCCAAGGCATACCCTGCTGGAACTTACAACTTTCAGGGTCGGTTTTGCTTTCCAGGAAAGAAGGCATATTGTAACAGTGAATTTCACAGAAGATTTTCTAAGCTATTTATTCATGGGATGCAACAAGACAAAGGAATGTGCAGTCAGAATTGGTTGCCCTGGTTAATGATCTGTGTTGAGCTCCTATCTTGTTTGCATTCCACAAAGCAGTGAAAATCATGTAATTCTGAAGGGCCTCAGGAGTAGATGGGGGACCTGGACTAGTTTTGAAATTAACATCTGTAATTGATGTTTTATTTTTAGTGCATAAACCTTGAATCACAAGTTAGGCAGTAAATAAATGCAAGAAGGCTATTATGCTATCCTTTGCTCTACATAAGAAGGCACTTGATGAAGAACTGATTAGAAAGTGTTATTTTAATCCTATGCAGTTGAATGGTAAGCTGAAGTATCCCTGATAACTGCGTAGATATGCCCCATTTTGTTTTTGTTTTTGTTCTTGTTTGGGAATTTTTTTGGCAATAATATGGTAGCAGTTTGTCATTGCCTTCTTTGCACTCTAGCCCTGAGATGTCCTGGGGATCTCCCATCTAAGTACCATCAAGACCCAATTCTACAAAGGGGTTTTGGGGTCTACCAAGGCCAGCTAGGAGCTGCCACCTGCTTTGACAATAAGTAGCAAAAGTAGTTATGTAGAAATAAAACATAATATCCAGTTTCAACCATCACTTGGCTACTAGACCATTCAATTTCCCCGCTCTCCAAACCTGTAAATAAACAACTCTTTTGAAACATTTCCAAAGAAGGGAGACTCAAGAAGCAAACATGGTTAGAGCAGGGCTGAAGGACTGCATATTTAACTCTGGTCCTGAGGTTATACCTCTTCTTCTGGCCCTTCACATGTTAACAATTTCTTTCTGTTGGAATGACCACCTTCAGGAAATCTGGACTGGATCAGGCTACTTTCAGAGCTCTGGATGGGACAACTGTACACATACCTAACCAAGAAGACTTCAGTGAGGTGGATGGTAATTTCTAGCACAAAGTAATATAGAAAAAAAGTAGAATTGAGTCCTTTTCTGCCTTCCATTCCTGTGCCCCATCATGTTCCTTACAGATGCTTTTCTTCTGTGTAAAAGGAAAGTTGTCAGGGGGCTATTGGGGCATAATGATGGCCCCCACAGAAAAGGCGTAGGTAGCTCTCTCCTGTCACATTTCTCTTCTCCTTTCTTTTGACACTATTACAACTAGCTAAGCCAAGATTTGGCAAACTGCATCAAGTATACTTGACTGTCTTCCATAATGAAACCAGCAGCATCTGTTTCTAATTCAACATGTACAGGAGTGATACTCACATGATGCATCCTTGCAACCATGAAGTTCAGAGGCAATTCAAAAACATGTCTGCATACTTTGAGACACAGTTAATAAAAGCAAGACGTATAAATGGAAGGTATCCATGTTCCATGCATGTTAGCCTAATCCTTTACCATTCAGAAATTAATCCCTGAATTTAGACCTCAGAACAACAGGAATTTATAACAAAGTACAGAAACATTACAGACAAATGTAACATATAAAAGTTACTCATCGGGGAACCTTAAAGATAGAGAACTGCATTTATTCTTATAATAGTTTGACTATAGCAAATCAGTATTTATCATGTGCTTTATCTTTGTACCTTGTTCAAGAAGGTCATTCCTATTAAAAATACATTTAACGAGCTGGCAGAACTAAAACAAAAACAAAATAACAACTACCACCAAAGCCAGCCACCACAGGCTCCAGCTTCATTTGTCTGAATAAAGAGCAGCTATTTATTTAACTAGACACTTTTTCATATATGGGGTTTTGTTTATTTATTTAGATAAGAGATTTTCTGGAATCCTTTTGGATTAGTAACTCAGTAGCATCCCCAGCACTTTCAATTCAAAATAATTAACATTGAACTTCATGTGGACGACTTGATGCCTAGAGTAAATATTGGTGCAGATGAAAGCTAAAGAGCTTAGCAGACCAGAAGTCAATATGCTGGTCCTATTTATTTACAAGCTTATTCTTGCTAATAGTCCGCCTGGGCAGCAAATGCTTTCAAACTCTGAAACAAACTCACTGCAAATTTTGGTAGGTCCAGGTGACATAAATCGCTTGTGTGGGTCTAACCTAAAAGGTCAAATAAGGCCTGCTTTTTCCACTGAAAAATCCACATATGAAGATTTAAGTTTCTCTTACCATTAGTGCACATCAGAGAGGCATTTAAAAAGCCTTATGTTCCCTCCTCCCAATTGCTATTTGAACCACAAAATACCAACTTTAGGCCTGCTTGAACTATCAAGATTCTTTAATAAAAATACCTGGGAGTGTGTGATGTCTGGAAAGGATACTTTGCTTTAACTGCATCTTCAATGGAGCATTCTTTGTTGCAATGTATCAACTTCTAGACCAGGGTTCCTCAACCTTGGGGACTTGAAGAAGTGTAGACTTCAGCTCCCAGAATTCTGGAAGTTGTAGTCCACACATCTTCAAGTTGCCAAGGTTGAGGAACCCTGTTCTAGACACTGTGCTGCATTAAAGCAGTCACTTTGCTGGCTTTCTACGGTCTTCTGGGTCTGAGTGCATATCAGCAGAATACATTTTTGTTGAAGCAAAGCAGTTTGGGAAAACAAAATAGCCTGCCACAATGTTTAACTTTGAGGCATCCTTGTTAAAGTACCAGATTATTTCAGCAATCTGAATTGAAATAGCTCCACAAAATGCTACCCCTTCACACAGCCTTATTCTACATTTCCACTCTCCAGTTCCTCAAAACCAGTATGAATCTGGCTTGTGAATGTCTTCATTCCTGCTCACCTCAATGTATTGAGAATTGGCAGACAATACCATGGACCAATCCAAGCTCCCTCTAGTTGACCAATATAAAAAATTATATTCATGCTTTGCCCTTCCCACTGAGCTACAGAAACTCCTGGAGGAGAAGAAATCATCATTGCCATCATCATTAGCATAATCTCATACCTCCATTCACCCCAAAGTGAAAGAATTTAATTGCTAGTACACACTTTCCACATTTTTTGTACACTAAACTTGTCCGGCCATTTGAATAATAATAATAAAAAAATCTGAGCAGCTGCTTTGAGGGGAACCTAACTACCTGCAAGGAAGTCATTCTTTAGGTTTCTGTTAAAAAGTTACCACAAGCCAGGAAGCTAAAAGGATACCATATCAGCATGTTTGCAACCAGGTGCTTTTCAAAGTAACTCAAATCATAGCTATTTGTTGCTCCAACAACATGAGCAGAGGAAAGCAGGCAGGATTGATTTAGGGGCTTTTGATGGTAGGTTCACAGTAGCTCATGGGCAGGACTGAAACTGAAACTCTCTTGCCTCCTCCCTTTTTCACCATCCTGCTGCCTGGTGAGGGGAGGATGGGGTCAAATGAAGGCTCCCAAGTTACATCATACACCAAAGCACCACAGACAGAGAGAGAGAATACTATGGATCAGAGTTCCTGCCAATGGAGAAACAAGTTCAGTGCCTCAGGTATTGCAAAAAGAAATACTAGATTCACTGTCATTTTTGCATGCATTGTCGCTGAGGTAAAACTGAATTGGCCCAGCTCTCAGACTCTGCTGACATTGTAGGGTCACAGATAGCCAGAGCTACTTGTTCATTCATTCATTCATTCATTCATTCATTTATATGCCTCCCATCTCCCCCAGAGGGTGACTCTGGGCAGCTCACAATTAAAATTCAAGCGTTAAAAACAGTAAAAATGTAAACAACCATATTAAATTAGCTAAAAAATAATTCCATATAAAAAGACTATATACAATTCAAGATGACGGGGGAGGGGCAGAATCGACTACCCCACCAGCCAATTCCAACAATGTGAGCCCCCATCAGGCCCCCAGGCCATCTGGCATAGTCAAGATTTCTGTCAGGCCTAGCCCAGGGAACTCCAGGAGACCATGCAGATTCAGTTCAGCAATGTTTATTAGCTACAACCTCTATCAAGAATCTTCCCAGACTGAACTAGTTCCCAGGGTCAGTCAGTCAACACAGCGTGAATTCCTCAGGGAGGTGCCAGCCTCATCCTCTTATCTCTTCCCCGCGCTTCAGGAGACGAAAGAGGATGCTTCCCTCCCTGAGTCTGGCCTTCATAATTCCATTCCATCACAATTTCACACTCTTCCAGAAGGCCATGAGAGTGGGGGGAGACTGCACCTCAGGTAGTAAGGTGTTCCACAGGTGGGGGCCACAGCAGAAAAGGCCCTCTTCCTAGACCCTGTCAGCCAAACTTCCTTGACCGGTGGGGTCCACAACATGCCCCTTCTGCCAGACTGAGCAGGGCGGGCTAATATAACAGGGGTGAGACAGCTCCTCTGATAACCTGGTCCTGTGCCATGAAGGGCTTTAAAGGTAATAACCAGCACCTTGAATTGGACCTGGAAGCAAACTGGCAGCCAATGCAGCTCGTGTAACAGAGATGTTATATGTACCCCCTTGGGGGTGTCCAAAACTGTCTGCGCTGCTGCATTCTGCATCAGCTGTAGCTTCCAAACACTCTTCCAGGGTAGCCCCATGTAGAGCGCATTGCAGTAATCTAACCAGGAGGTGACCAGGGCATAAGTGACCGCGTGGAGGGCCTCCTGATCCAGATACTTTTAAACTGGTGTACAATCCTCATATGGAGGTACCAGAGGTTTGATAAGCATCCTGTTATTTCTCAGAAAGCCATAGAAGTTTCCATAAAATTATAATATTAAGGGTTCCTTGAGAGAGGCTATGATAGAAAAAGGGTGGGGAATGGAGATACATACTACAACCAGATTCCTTTCAATCAAAGGCAAACTTACAACACTGGAACAAAGTTAGAACAATTCTAGATAATTTGCGAACCACTGATTTCAATCAAAACTTCAAAAATACATTCCTAATCCTCACCCTCTCACACACACACACTGGAGCCATGAAATGACCAAAGTTAGGATGAAGCATTGCATTAAGCTCCTGACAATTTCAATAACCTAAACTTTGGCTGTCCAACTGTAGCTTAGGAACATTCAGAGCTGAAACAGCTTGCAAAAATAGACGAGCAAAAATTTTATTTTATTTATTTTCATATATTACCAGAGGAACAAAACAATAAAGAAGTATAGAAGGAAATCAGCCAGAACACAACCCTTGAAAAAAAGGTAACTCATATTGAATATACTAGATAGTTAAAAACAAGTTTAAGTGATTAAATGAAGTTCCAGCGTATCCTTCCAAAACTTGAAATGAGCAGCTAAGTGTACTTAGGACCTTCCTAGGACTTTGCTACTCTAACCATTCAGCTTTGTGTATCATTGACTATGCTCCACCTCACCAGCCCAAAATGCATCAGTCATCATTACAGGTAGTCCCTGGATTAAGAGTGCCCGGTTTACGGATGACCCATAGTTAAGAACGGTGCCTACTGTAGCAAAATTCGAGTTAAATACACAATGGTTTGAGTTAATTATGCAATGGTTCAAGTTAATGACACAATACTACTTATACAATATTATACAAAAATATTGTTCTGGCTTACATACAAATTCAATTTAAGGACAGACCTTGGGAATGGAACTCGTTCTTAAACTGGAGCCTGCCTGTAGTTCAGTTTCATCTAAACCCAGTACGAACCTCACTGGATGAGTCTGCTTAGTCTTCACGTAGCATTACCAAAAAATAAAAAAAAGCCAACAACAATAACTAGACATCCTTACCAGTAAACAGTAACACTTCCATTTATTTATTTATTTAGCCTGACGACTCTTTAACTTGCTTATTTAGGTGACTTTTGTCTTGTGCTAAATTCTGCCTTCCCGTTGGACAGTTGCAGTACAAAGTCCGAGTGGCAACAGAAGAAGAAATGGTAAGAGGATTGGATCTACTGTCCTGATTTAGATGAAAAGGTTTCCTTCCTTATCTCTACCCTTCAATCGTGATCACAGTGTCATAATAGCAATCTGTTCTTGCTAGAAGCCGACTTTTAGCATTCTCGGGGCAGCAAAAAAACCTTCTGCAACCGTCAAAGTAGGGGGAAGAATTTTTATGTGAAACTCCTCCCCCCAAGTTTGGGGAAGCCATTCTTGTCCCACGTCTCTCAATGCTATGCCACAATCAAATGCTTGTGGTAAATAGCTCAAGTAACCTACTCCTTATTCTAGTAATCTCTCGACAGCATCCTTCTCCAATCCAGTGTCATCCTTATGTGTTTGACTACACCTCCCTTAATTCCCAGCCAGAATGGCCATGACTAGGAATTTGGGGACCAGTATAGGGGGAAAAGCATTAACTGAAAGCAAGGGCATTACATGGCTGAGAGGCTGAGAATTAAAAAAAGAAAAAAAGATCTAATAATGTACTGCTGCTTAAAAATATGCAATTATTCCACACAAACTAACATTTTGCATCAGAAATTCGCAAAGGTATGCTTGCTGTCAAGTTTGTTCAGCTTGCTCCAACATTTGATTTATTGTTATTAGAATTTTTTTCCCCATTTATGCTGCTCCACTAAAAATCCCTTGTACAAAGACAGTTAAAAAATTAAAATTTCCTCTCACTCTCTTGCCTCTGGTTCTTTTCTCTGAGTCAGTGAACAATGAAGTTTCCCTACAGAGGCTAGAAGTAATGCTTCCTGAGGGCAGATGGTGGCCTGCCACAAACAGGATTAGGATTACAATTATTTATACTGAAGTAGAGAGTTCTATTAGGAAAGAAGTATTTCCGAAACTAAACACACAACAGCCTTTTTTCCCCTCGTGTAGTAAATCTCTCTCTTTCAGGTCACATACATGTTTGTCAAAAAAAAAAATAAAAACAAATCTAAAGATACACAACAGGGGAACTATATTTTTAACTCCCAAACCTAACATTTCTGGCTTGTGCTTCTAAAATGTAGTGTACCCAGAGATGTTGCATTAATCACGCTTTAAAAATAAACCATGCTTAACGTTACAATTCTAAGGGGTGATCAACTGCATTGGCCCCAATTTGGTTCTATATTTCTAAGATGTAGCAACTCTGCATGCTGGCCCTCCCCACAACCCTAATTTTTTCAGATGAAATTTGCTCACATTGTTTTCATTGTTCAATATACTTTTTGGAGCAAATATCATCTTAGGGAAGAATTGTTGAACAGGATCCAAAAAAGCTAAATAGTTTATGTTTTGTATTCTCTCATTGGCCAGCCAGCAGAAGCCATGGAATAGAATTTCACGGGAAAATAGAGTACAGGAATGGGGACAGCAGTGTCATGAAACTGCTGTCAAAAAATATTAAAAGTAAGCCCAGACCTTATGTGGAAGTGCCCACATTTATCTGTCAACTAGGATCAGAAGCGAAGGGGAGACCCTACTTCTATCTGAAATATGAAACAGGCTTTTTTTTTTAATCAATGCCTCCAGACATCGCTATGGAGATTTTTGTGCCTCCACTAAGATTACTATATGGACCACTTACTCTCATGTAAAGTTGCCAGAGAATTAAGGAAAGTTTCAGAGGCATTAATGTGACTCTGAAAAATTGCCCAGTCAAGTTCTGTCAATCGTATTTGAATACCTCCCTTCAAAACTAAAAATAATTCATTTCAAATCTGTCATTTCAGTTAACATTATTGTTTAATGTTATATATTTTTATCTCCCTAGTAAATGAATTGTTTTGCTTTCATATTTCAGGGCTGTATAGTAATTATACGCACACACACACACACAAATATCTATATTGTATGTATGCTGAAAGTCCATTTGAGAAAAAGAGACAGAAAGAAGATAAAAATATTACTAAAATCTATATAACTGTAATTAAGTGTAATTAAAAATACCATGATAAAATAGCAATCCACATGCCTGTGATGAAGCTATTATTGCTAATGCATTATAGCAATGCCTCCATGAAAATCTGTACAGTTTTTGGATTGCAAACATAATATTATGAACTATGTCTAAACATTCTCAAGTTGGTTCCCTCCCACAGATAATTTTTCTAAGAAATATGAATTATTATTATTATTTAAATTTATTGGCCGCCCAACTCCAATGAACATAAACTACACATAAACTGAATTCCAATTCTGTTGGATAAGGTGATATGAGTAATCTGTGTATATGTGGTTTAATCCCAGCATGCTGAGGTATAACCCAAAACTTGAAAAGCACACAGTCTAATAAATTATATCTCTTCATATCCTCCATCTTAAGGACTTAATTCAGGACAGATTTTATGGCTGTAAAGCCAGCACCCACATTTTTTTTTAGGTTAAACATCCATCCAAAGAGTTCTGGAGAACATAAAAGCTTGTTTGATATTTTGCGATATTTATGATTAGTATTACCTTATGAGGATCTTGGATTTTTTTTTCATGGCCATGCAACTCAATTTGCTTTTTGATTGATTGATTATGTGCCATCAAGTCTTTGTCTACTCTTAGCAACCACATAGATAGATTTTCTCCGTGACAATTTGCTTTTTATGTCATTGAAAAAAGTGTGCACTGGTTTCTTTGCACTGTGTATTAATGTTTCAATAGAACTGATTCATTTGGGAATATAAATCCTGGTTTCCCTCATTTTTGCACTCTTCCACCATGTTCTAATCCAACTTGTTGCTTATGACAGTGACAGCTCTTAAAACTATTGATTAAGTTTCTAAATCAACAGAGGAAATGCCCTGCAATTCCCCCATGAACACATACATACTGAGTCATGCTCCATCAATCTCTGAATGGTTGCTATCATGCAGTCTAAGTTACAGCTCTCAAAATATTCACAATTGAAAAATGATTCCAGTCAGCTGAGACTACAGCGTAAAAGGCATCCTGTAGCTACAAGGTGGTCTGATAGCAAAAATTAAACTACACCATTTCTGCTGTGGACTTAGAAGGGCTTAGACAAAGAAGAATGCTTCTTTCAGTTAGTCAAACAAACCTCCTGCCTCTTGGTGATAACTTGAGTCTTTCCTTTTTCTTCCCTGGGACCAGGAATTTTCAGACTGCTTCTCTATCTCGCTCTTACTGTTCTTTTTCTGTTTGTGCACTGGAGGGAGAAGAAAGGAAAGATAAGTGAGGGAATAAATTCCAGTGCTTTAGTCAACAGCTCCAAATGTACTTTTCTTTCTTTGTCACTGTGATCTTCAAATCATTATGTCTTTTGGAAAGCTTTGCAGACAAAACTTTGCAGACAGTTATTCTGCTGAATTCCCCTTCTATAAAAGAGTTTGCTCTTATGCATCTGAACCACCACCCCCTGCAAGTTTTTTCAGTGTTGTTAAAATATGACTCTGACAGAGCATTTGGGGGACATTAAGATCCGTTCTGACCCTGGTGGGAGGCTCTGTTAACCTTCCTTCCTTCCTTCCTTCCTTCCTTCCTTCCTTCCTTCCTTCCTTCCTTCCTTCCTTCCTTCCTTCCTTCCTTCCTATACAGTTAGAACTTAAAGTGTTTTAAAACTTTTTTTTAATGATTAACCCCACTCAAAGCATGTGAAAATAAAGTGGGATAGAAATATTAGTAAATGAATACAGCTGGATACAATCCACACACTCCATTGCATAGATATCATACCAGAAATCAAATTTCGAATCTTAAAGATTTTATTCATTTACTAGAAAGATATTAGACTACAGTTCTTCCTACCCACCCACCTTTTAGGTTCTCTCTATCACTTTACCAGTGTCCCAAGTTTGGCCAAACTATAACCTTCTTATACATTGTTTTGATCTCCACCTTCTGTTTCCCAGGAAAAAACATATGAGGCTGTATTGAAATTTTAATTTTTTTTCAGCATAAATTTAAGAATTTTTTTTAATTAATCAACTGAATTCTTGAATTCCTTATACTGAACAAAATGTCTGTTTCAAAAGTTGTATCTCTTTACCTTTCCTATATCTTTTCCAGCTTCCTCTGAAATTGCTGTACCTTCATCAAGATAAAAGTAAAAAATCCATGCTCGTTTGTTTTCTTGATCCTTCAAGCTACACAGAAACTTAATACATATGATTCTTAGTGTACAAGCTACTGGAATAACCACATATGTTTTTCCTGCCTACCCATAACTGTTCCTCTTTTTTTTCCATTCCTCTTTTGTCTATTTTAATTGCAACTCTTTGTAGACTAGGTTCACATATCCAGCTTAGCCATGGTTTACTTAACCATATTTGTTGAATAAAGCACAGTTGGCTGTTTTTCATTATATCACATTAGGTTTTAAGCCTTGATTGACAAATTAAAATGGCTCGATTTACACGAAAGGCAAATAAATGACATTGCACTGTGCGAACTCATTGTGAGTTCCTGCCATACCTCAATTTTTGGTAAAGCATAATCCACACAAGGACGTAAGAAACCTCCTTCTATACAGTGTGACCTTTGGTCCAGGTAGTCCAGTACTGTCCAGACTAATGGCAATAATCCAGGCTTTCAGAAAGGAGTTATCCAGCCCTACCTGCAAATGCTGGGGATTGACTGCTTGCATTTCAAGTGCATGTTCGATAATAAAACATGGCAGTATCATATCATATCACTTACTTTTTTCATTCACTCTTGGAGTAAGGAACTGTTCTTTGAGAGCACCGTGATTATCGATGGCACTCAGGAGGAAGAGGAGGAGGAGGAGAGGAAGTAGTAGTAATAGCATCAGCAGCATTTCTCTCATTTATGCACAAACTAACCAAAATGTTAACAAACGTTCTTAAAGAATAGGCAAGGGACTATTCTAAAACACCTGCTGGGAGGATCATATCAAATTCAAGTGAGGATATTCTTCTCCTTCTTTTCTGACTCTACAGAGTTACTGCCATTCCTAAGCTGGGGCCAGCTGCATTAGCACCAAACTGATGAGCCCCCGAAAGAGTTGTACTCAACTTCCATTAATTTTATTCACCTCCAAATTACTGAGAGTACAGAAAAGTCTTCATGAACATAAGCATCCAGGCATTCAGTGCCCTGATACAAACATTTATCTGTATCCAAACTTTTTGTTTTATCAGTTTGCAGGATGTAATATGTATCTTGCTAAAAAAAAAATAAAAAATCACAGGCATTATACCAAATCAAACTAAAGAGAAACCCAAACTGTTAAGTATGTCTCATACATTAAACAAATTTAAAAGATTTCTTGACAGTGAAATATTACATTTTCAATGTCACTGAGTTTGAAATATCAAAATTCAATTCCGCATAGGTTTTGAAAGTTCTAACTGCATTTAAGGGAATATTGGCTGCCTACCACCCTTAAGAAGATTAGGTTATTACCAGCAAGTATAAGAAACAAATCCAGCATTTTAATACTAATTCCTACTGAACCAAACCTGCATTATTCTGGATAAAGCATGTATGAATTTCTTCCTTATTCATATTCCACTGTATGCAGTGATCCAAATAATAAATACCCAGTGTGAAACTTTTGGTATGCATGAGACAGATATTCTGACAATGGCTGCTACAATTATGCAAAGAAAAGAGAGAAGATTATACTGGCAGCAAATTCTAAGAATCTCAGTTTTCAGGCAGACATACTACAAAAAAGGATTAATATGGTGGTGCTCTGTTGGCAATATCAGGAATACTAACCAGTATTCCCTAATGATCAGCTCCCTAAGAGCTGATCATTCGAAGAACTACTGAATGTCTCAAACACTAGGTGCCATTCACTACAGGTAGTCCTCACTTAACAATGGTAATTGGGACTGAAATTTCCTTCTTAAGCAATGTGCTTGTAAAGCACGATGTCACGTGACTGTATCAGTTAGCAACAGCAATCCCGGCGGTTTCTGTTGTTAAGCGAGGATCGTGGGTCATTACGTAAGGACCTCCTCGCAAATTCCTGCTGGCTTCCCACAAGCAAAGTCCGTAGGGAAGCCGACAGGAAGCTGCAAGTCCCAGGTGACTCACAAGCAGGCCAGCGGCAGGTAAGTGGCTGCTGCTGGACAGGGGAGGGTGTGCAGGTGACCAGTGAGGTGCCACATGAATGCAGAAGGGCTAGAGGTGGCTGCTGCTGGGTTGGGGAAATTTACCAGAGCAAATTGCGACCTTTCCTGCCAGCTTCCCCATTGACTTCGCTTGTGGGAAACCAGCAGGGAAGGTCACAAATGGTGATCATGTGACTGCAGGATTGCAACCCTAACCATTGTAAATATGAGCCAGTTACCAAGCACCCAGATCATGATCACGTGACCGTGGGGTGTTGGGATGGCCGCAGTCCAAAGACTGGTCGTAAATACCACTCTTTCAGCACTGTGGTAATGTCGAATGGTTGCTGAATGAGTGACCGTTAACCAAGGACTATTTGTATTGTCAATTTTTTATTATTATTATTATTACCAGTAAAGGATAAAGCATGCTAGAATCTGTGTGCAACATATACATCACGCCAACATCATAGTGAGTCAGGTGGCTTATCAGGAAATAACTGAATATACTATGTCGTCTCCACTGACTCTAGAATGCTCCCTGCTCTCTTATTAACTCAACCCATAAATAATGGTGCAATTCTTGCCAGTAATTCTTCAGGTAGCTGTTCTGTGCTTCTAACCTGAGATAAAACACTGTTCTACCCTGGTTCCATCAGAGAAAATGTGGCTTTCTGTGTAATGTACAATATGCACTCAAACTGGGGAGACCCAAGTTTAATTCTGCCTCAGTCATGAAAGCTGATTGGGTTGACCTTGGACTAGCCATCATCACTCAGTCCAGTCTATTCTGCTCACATAAACTGCCTTGAGTTCCTGCAGGAAAGGTAGGATATCAGTCAAATAAATAGACACACAATACTTCTGACCACATTATTCTGCTAGACAACTAAGGACCAGCTGGAAATGAAAGAAGCATTTTTCTTTAACATGGTTTAAAATCCCAGATATTGGAAGAGTTGTTGCCTCTATTATTGTGATCATGTTATTTATAATTGTTGTTTTATTCTGTTTGTTACTATTTATAAGCCACTTAGATTCTCTCTAGGGAAGCAGGGATAAACTGCATAAATAAATAAGTTGAACATTTGACCAGCCTTTTGAAAAAATTCATCTTTAAGCTAGCTCCCAAAGCCCTTTATATGCATTAATGGCACCCTAGAATCTCCTCTTCATACATTCATTCAATGGACAGAGGCAGTGATGGAGGCTTGTAACCTGCACCGGAGATGGTATTACAACAGACAGAGTGGCAATCACATGACAGGTAGGTGAGTGAATTCGCTCCCTTAAAATCAAGGCTTGGCATCTGTCCCATGCATTGCTTTTGCACACTTGCAAACTGTGACTGCAGCCTGCCAAATATCCCCCACTGCATGACTTCTACAAGTCCCTTAATAACTTTAGATGCTACACCATTAAATGAAATGTTTACAAAACACTGAACATGTTGAAGGTTAAGGCAGCAGAACCATTAGCATTTTGATAGGTTTCCACAACACATAAAAGAAGCAAGTCTTTAAAATTCATTGCCTTAAGATTAATCTTTCTCTTACAGCATTTCCCTCCCAGCTTGAGGCAGCTATCAAGCTAGCTTTCTGTTCTGTAACACTTTTTAAACTGTCCTGGAGGCTGCTAAGACAGGAAGGATCAACTCACTCAGTAGTTAAATCCCACAGTTTAGACAGAAGTACCTTCTATTGGAATATATACAGTCATCACAAGCAGGGTGACATTAAAAAAGAAAAGACTGATGCTGCAAATGCTTTGAAGAGAAACTTGATGATCTTTTGAACTTCAGAATCCAACTTCTTCCACCCTGTCCCTAACCCTGATTTGAAAATAAAATTGAAGTATTACTCTGCCCAGCTAATTCACTGAGAAAAACAAACAGGTCACTGAAGCAGCTTGTGAAAAGATGGAAGGTAAACTTTTAGCTGCTATATCATCTGCAGAATTGGACTAGACTCATTGTAGGCTGCAAATGCTTTCTCTTGTTTTGATAGTTTAGCTTGGAGAGCTCAATTGCTAAGGTCAACAACCAGATAGAATCTCTCAACAAAAATAACAATAATTTTATTAGGAAAAGACCACTACAAAAAGAAAAAAAAATGTGTCATCTTGGGATTATTAACATGATACACACACACACACACACACACACACACACATTCCATTCTAATTCTGAAGGACTTCCACCTTAATAGACTGCTATGCTTTGATTTGTCCCTAGGCACTAGTAACTCATACCTCTTGAGAGCACCATTTAGATTAAATAAGCTTAACTTTGGCTTCTCTTTATTACTCCAACATGAAGATAGATGCCATTTCCCAAGTAACCAAATGCCTTGTGTGATGCCACAGAGGTGAAAGGTTTAAATGTTCCCTGCCCATGGATTTACTCTTTGCTGCTTAGCTGAGCAACTGGAAAACAGCTAAGAAACCAGAAAAAAGATGCTATAGAGTCCTGTCACTCCACTGAGCAAAGGCACTTCATGGCCACCTTTAAACTCTATACCTTTTAGGTTGTAAACTTCAGTCACTGTCCTAAGCAAAGGCACATCATGGCCACCTTTTAAAACAGTTTTCCAGTGATGCCCTGAGCAACATGTAGAAGAAATTGGAGAGCACCACAAAACTAATGAGAGCTGCTCTTCATGACCATAGCTGGAGCCAACACTTGGCCAAATTATGGAAGCAAAGCCCTCTATGGAAAATAGTTGCCTGCCTAAGAAAAACAAAGGGAATGTGTATATTGACAAGTCCACTGATGACAAGAAATTTCTCTTGTTGGTGGACAGCATCATTGATTTTAGGATTCCATCTGGAAATGTATTCACTTACACTTTTTTCTTGGGGAAGGGCAACAGTGAAAAATATAGCAAAGACCATCAAAATCCATTTCTGAGGTCGGGTGCGATAATTACTATCTGGATCAACTGCTGGCTTCCTCAAAACATATTGTATTAAGCTATGTACCATTTCCAACCCTTAAATGTACTTCTGAGGTTGAAGCTGTTCTATTTCTTCACAGACATATAAAAACTGCTTCATGACTAGTGAAAGGGATTACCAGGTACAGCCAAAATCAAATCTACGAGGTCACTAACTTATGAATCAGGGGTCCAAGTGAAGGAGAGTTGAAGCTTACAAAACTGGCAGTGAATTAAGCAGTCAAGGAATTCAGAACTAGACTGATAGCCAACAATGTTTTCAGACACTGTTTAAGAACTAACAAAGCTCAACTAGGAAGTTTTATAGCCTGGGCTCTTAGAGTCCCATCTGAAGTCAACTACCAGTGTTTTACAGAGTTCTTTTCAAGAACCTGCTATATTCAAGCTGCCATTTTAGCCCTAAATAATTCTTTGCTTTTGACTACTTATTGTGTGCTAAGTAGATGCTCAGGCTAGAACCCTCTGATGGCAATAATCATTAAGACTTAGGAGTAATAGAGAGAGGGGGAATCATCATACTCTCAGAATTATTGCACAGCAACTTTCTGTGACTGGTCAGTAAAGTATCCTCTAGCATATTGGAATCTTTGCTAAACTCTGGATCTCCTGGATTAGAAGCTACTAATGCTTTCTCAAAAGAAGAATTAGCCAAGGGAAGCATTAGTTGGGCTCAGATTCAGTAGATTTTTGCCATTTGAGGAGGAAAAGTTATCATTAGTGCTGATATTTTTTCTTTAGAAGCCATCAGGAGGTTTTCTGTCATTGTTATGGTGATATTGCTTTGTATTTTTAATGAATTTGTATTTTTCAAGTTATTGATTTTCATCATTTATTGAAGGAGCTTTTGCTACCTCTAACAACCTAGATTGGAGAGCCATTTTGGTGTAGTAGTTAAGGCACCAGACTGGAAACCAGGAGACTATGAGTTCTAGTCCTGCCTTAGACATGAAGCCAGCTGGGTGATCTTGGGCCAGTCATTCACTCTCAGCCCTGGGAAGGAGGCAATGGCAAACCACTTCTGAAAAACCTTGCCAAGAAAACTGCAGGGACTAGTCCAGGCAGTCGCCAGGAGTCAAAAATTGACTCAAAGGCACCAAAAAAAAAAACCCTTAGATACCTGACTTGCAGCTTTAAACTGGTGTTTATATGGAGGACAGAAGTTGCTATGTAGTTCCCTATCCCTGGTAACTGTATAGAAATAAGTTATTTTTTCTTTCCAATTAAAGGGCTAGTGGCAGGATGTTCAATGCTAAGCCTCTGAGTTTGGCCTCCCTGGTAGCCACACTGCCAGAGGTAAGTGATGGGAGCAATTTTTGGTTGGAGTCCAAGTGTAGCAGAGAAGAAGGTTATCAAATAATGACCAAAAGCCAATCTTAGAAAGCAATTAATAAATACCTTCCCCAAACTATAAGATTACATTTCTAAAATGCAACCCCTTTTAGAAAGAAAGGACAGAATTAAGACGTCTCCCTCGCTCCACCCATTCAATTTCCATCTTCCCTTATTTATGATCAGTGACTACAGATGATGGTGGTGTAGCCCAATACACCAAAAAAGTAGCAAGTTGGGAAGGAGGTTCTAAGACTCTCGGCCTGGCTGGTTTAACAAACAAAATGAAGCATCAAAATTAATCCTTTTCTTTTTCAGTGGGATGAAAATACCTGCAACTTCTTTGGGGCTGACATTCACCTAGGGTAGAGAGATTTGGACTCACACAGCCAGTCTGTGCTGCATCCAAGAAAGAGGCTTTCATAAGGCACTTAATTTCCCTGTGCTTCAGGAACAATTACTAGGTACATCCATGATATTCAAGTACAGGACTAAGTTCACTAGCCTGACTTTTTAAATCTTTTAATCAAAATATTTAATAAAGCTATTTAGGGATAGCCTAAAAATCTGATAGAGGGCTGGGTGATGCAATCACTTTTTGGACTCATCTTCCAGCCATGATTACTCTTTTCCTTGGCACGTGCTGAGAAATAGTGAAGGTGAAGGTGATGATGATGATGATGAAGTAGTCATCAGAATGCTCCATCACAGGCCAAGCTTCCCATTTAGTGACTGGCTACAATCAATATTTCTGAAGCATCTTCAGCAATGCATGAAATTGGACATCATACTGGATCATTTCCAAATCAAGAGATACCGGTGTTTAAGGCATGGCAGTGGCCCTGTCAAAGGTCAAAGGAAGTCTTCTGACACATTGCCCCATTGATGGGATTCTCTACTAACAGTAGGATAAGATCATGCCCAGTCCTGACTGCTTCTTTAACCGTACTGTGTCATTTTATTATTATCAGTCATGTTTTGATTTATATCCAGGGGTTAATACCTAGTGACAAATGCTGCTAATAAACTGAATCCTGTTTGAAATGCATTTAGAGAGTTATTGGAATAACCAGCAAATTACTGATCATCAGTTTACAATTGATACATCTGTTTCACCTCCCTCCTTACAAATAAATGGAGAATCTAGACAGTTTCTACTTTCACTGTTTTAACTCAATTGCTTTAAAAAGGCATGGAGCCAGGAACACAGATACCAGTATAAAAGAAGCATGTCCTCCTAAAAGGCCAAAAAACAGATATATTCATCTGTTACATTTATACCTCATGTTTTCATTTGAGAAGCTCAGAGCTGTTCACAGGGACTCTTCAACAGCCTCTTATTCAGCCTGACATCAATAATGCAACCTAATTCTCTTCTAGGTCTTGCAAGAAAAACTTGGCAACAAGAAGCTGCATTAGCTCAAGTGAAATAAAATCAAGCATAGGGAAGGAGGAAAGAAAACATTGTTGTTGTTGTTCAGTCGTTCAGTCGTGTCCGACTCTTCGTGAGCCCATGAACCATATTGCGCCAGGCCTTCCTATCCTTCACTGCCTCCCTGAGTTTGCTCAATTTCATGCTCAGAAGACATGCCTACAGCATGGCTAACGATTCAATCAAAGTTTATTGCGGTCTTGGACCAGTACAAGGGTGATGCTCTGTGAAAGTATACATAGTCTATCTTAAAATGATAGCAACCTAGGATAAAATAAAATAAAATAAAATGTTAAAATAAAATTAAGATACATTTATAGAACTAACTAAACTCTATGGGTGCAATCTAAGGTGCAGCCTTATACTAGGTGAAAATATAGTCACTAAGACTATGTTAAATATAAAATGTAAAATGTAAGTATCTAAAATTACCACTATGTTAATATATAAAAATTTAAATGAATTACTGTTACATAAAGTACATTACATAAATTAGCTCATCAGGGTCTGATGAACTTTCATTGCCACAGCACAAAACCTGGCTACCTGTGCTTTGACAACAGGCTTTTCATCTATGAGCAGCATTTGCGTATAGTCTGAATCTGGGCGACAAGGATATTTACTAGTCAGAGGTAAGATGAGTTTGGTTCAGAGATCTCTGTAGAAAACACAGCAAAGAAGGACATGGTCTGTGGTTTCTACCTCTCCGGAGTCACAAGGACAAAGCCTTACAGCCAATGGTATTTTTTTATATTTGCCCTCCGGTACTGCAGAGGGGAGAGCATGGCATCGAGCTAAAAAAAGGCTTTCTGATAGCTGGGTGTTTCAAGATGTGTAAGGTAACTGGTGGCAGTGACGATATATTTATTGTGCGCTGGAGACAGGAAGGATAGAACCTTCCCTGGATCTGCTTGCCACTCTATATCCTTTATCCTTTGTTTCAGGTCTTGTTTGGCCTGGCTGTATTCCATCTTGAGAACTGAGGATGGGGAATAGCCTAGCTTTAAAAGATTGGAGTCAATGACCTTAATCCATGCGGACTGAAAGTTATCCCAAAGAATGAGAGGTGCTAAGCCTTTGGGGTAAAAGTTGAGCTTTAGCCAAAGGTTTAGAGAGGCTAGACACACTCTTGACTCAACTTTTATCATGCCTGTTTCTAGGCGTAGATGTGCATTTGAAACACATCAAGGCATCTGGAATGCTGCTCTGATGAATTTAGACTGCACTCTTTCCAGAGGTGTGAAACGTGAGGATGGGGGGGGCCAACTAGAGTCCCATAGAGCAGTTGAGCTAATGACTTGGCCTGAAAGAGTTTAAGTGAGGCTGGAATGTAAGATCCTCCCTTACAAGGAAAAACCTTTAAGATGGAGTTGACAGATCTTTTTCCAGAGGCTGTAGCATATTCACAGTGGGCTTTCCTTGAGCCAGAGGCATGGATGACTACACCTAAATACTTGAAACTGGTCACTTGCTCTATTCTATGGTCATGAATACTCCATGAACGGAGTTTCAGCCTATTGGCAAAAGCCATTATCTTAGTTTTCTGGTAGTTTATTTCCAGTTTATCATTATCACAGTGCTGGGCCAGAGTTATTGTAGTACTATGATTAGTTTGATTTTTACCCTAATTCCCCAGGTTTTCTTCCTCCTCAAATTAAAAAAAAAAAGTATCTTTTTTTTTCCTCATAGTGCCCTCATTCGGGTGATTTTTGAGCTTCTTTTTTTGGGTGATAAGGTAGCCAAGAATGTTGTTGTTATTGCTGTTTTCTGTTACCCATACATATCTCCAGTCTTCCTTGCTGCTTCTACTTCCAGATTTGAAATTGCTTGATAGGAACAGTTCCTTCATGGCATCCTACTCTGAGATTCAGCTGAAGAGTGAGAAATAATTGGGAAAATGAGTGTACAGTGAAAGATGGGACACACACAAACCCATAGCCACCAGTTGACTAAGCCACAGAACGCTATATTTACCTATGAGAGTCTTATTAAGCTGCATGGGTGGTAGAGGACACTGCAACAGGAAGGGGTCACAAGGAACAGGAGGAAAAATAATTCTGATGGGAATTGAGAAAGTGAGTGAGAGAAATAACACTAGTTATTTGTTTATTACCATTTCATAATGCATTTAAGTGGAATCCTAAAACAGAGTGATTGTTTGGCTGATCCATTCAGGATAGGCTATATTTCATCAGATATCATCAGATATCATCAGTCTTAAATATTGTTCAGCATTTTGCTGAAATCTCTCAAGGCATAATCACAGTAAATATCTTAAAAGGTTTTTTTTTTCAGTGCAACATCCCCCCGTCTAAAATTGATTCTACATTTAGCAAAATATTTCAGACACTAAATGCAGATATCCCAAGTGGAATTTTGATCCAAGCACAGCTCAAGGAAAGACCCAGAATGTATAGTGCAAACTATATGTGAAAGGATCCATCTGAGCCAACAAAAACATTAAGTGTTAGCCTCAGTACTGTAATGGCCGCCATATAAACCAGGGGTCAGACTCAATGATCCTTTCCCTCCCAGGCATCATAAAATGAATCTATGACTGAGGTTAGCAAGGGATGCACAGTAAAATGAGAGACTCTCATTGTTCACAATGCTTTCTTCTCTTTCCAAGCTCAGACTCAAAGAAAAGATATGGTAGCTATCTTTTTCTGATTTTACAAAAATGGGGAAAATCAGGACAAAGTTTGTACCACTTACCCATCAAAATTTCTAACCACTACAATAAATATACAGATCCCAACAGGAAGGTCCGTGATGAATACAATGAACAAACCAAAACAGTGCAAATCATTCCTAATACCCTAGAATTATATCACAGACTCAAGAGTTGTCCACTTCCCTTAAACTATTTCACTTATTGTACTAAAAGGAAATGCATGTAGAAAACAGTCTAGCTCCTGGAAGACCATTATGGAAATTCACATCCCTACCTATGAGCTTCTGAAAGCACATTCATCATCCCCATCCCTCATCCTTGATTGGAATAGCTTTATTAATAAGGAGTGTTCTTTTCCTATCAGTGTAGTTGTTCACTGTGCCCGTTGTTCATCCCTTTCCAAGCCTACTTTTCTGATGTTATTTCAAGGTCAACTCTCTAGTCCTTTGAGATTAGAATGGCATAAATTTTGACTTGACAAAGTCATGTGTTGATCGCATATGTGTCAGAAGGCAGTTGTTTATAGAGTGACAAAGTAATGAACTCACTGTACTCTTGCTGTTTCGTTTTTCATGTGTGAAACCAAGTGCACGATGAGTTCATATTCTGGGTTGGCAGTTACTACAGCCAGCCAGGGACCTGTATGAATTCAGCTACTATGCAGAGAAACTAAAAGTGGCAGTCATGACTTCTTAACTCTTCAAATTTAGAACCTGGCCTCTGGAAATTATAGAGCTTAACAAAGTTAAAAAATTAACTAGCATAGGAGGGAACTGAATAAAGCTCCTTCACATAGACAAATACTGTATCAGAGAGTAAGACAAATTTTCAAATTCATATCAATCTCTGATTATACTTCAACTAGATAAACAAATCAAAGTTTCAATTAAGGCATCAATTATTCTACTTACAAGGGTGTATATACCTAACATCCATTGGGGAATGTGAACAGCAAAACATCTTTCCATTTGGAAGTTATAGACATGGGTGACAGTTATCCTAGTTTGGCTGCAGTTCCCATCCATTATCCTGGGAAAAGCACACTCCCCACTTCTTCATACAGGAGACAATACTGCGTGGAGGGGATGTCCACAGTCAGAACCTTCCTGCTGAGAATGAAGATGGTCACACATGGCCTACTTCTCATTCCCACAGGATTTCTGCAGCTGCCTCAACAGGTATGACCTAAAACCAAAACGCTCCCCTTCAATCTTCCTCTATTAGACAGATCCGCACGCCTTTGAAGATGGCATGTAGGAGGAACTGCCAAACATAACCTTGATCCACATAACAAAACCAGAAATATACTAGAGATCACTGTTGAGGGATATGGGTAGAAAATCAACAGGCTCCTCTCTCATTTGGCAAAACTGAGGGCTCTCCACTCACCTGTTCATAAGAATAGTAGGGCAGTGACATCTGAAGGGGAGGCAATATAAAAAAGAGCACTGAGACTCAGAAAGAGGAAATAGGTCAAATATTCTTGCAGTGCTTTATTTGCTTTATGGATTCTGAACCGAGGCTGCTTATATTTAATTGTAGCAGCACCACACATTTCTGGAAGCAACTGACAGGAGACAGTAATGTAGAAGTTCCATATAATTCAAACCTCCATTATACAAGATCGCTGGTATATTTTTCATATGAAGACCATAATAGGGAGATCAGTCCTCACATAGGAGCCATTAGCTCAAGTTAACATTTTGGAAAGATGTTCACTGTAACATGGGAGCTAATTTTTTTTGTATCTCTATTTATAATTCATCTAAGTCCATGTGATCTATATGTGCAAAAATGCTTTTATAGAAAGAGATTTATTATGAGTTCTGACTTTTTTCATTTAGTAGAGAAACATTGTTTGCCAGTAGGTAATAGATAACAGCTTTCCTTTTCATACCATTTAAACTGGGTAGATGAGATGTATTAATAACTGCATTGAACTAAAAAAAGGCTTCTGCATCCCAAATGCAGAGTGTGCAGATAGAGAACAATGCACATATTCTGGTCTGAGAATGTTCGCAAGCAGACTTCTTTCCTACTTCCTACATCCATTAAGAGTATCAAGCGATAGATGTTTAAAATCCAAAAAAACAACTGAAAATTTTTAAGTTACATGCTTTGATAGAACTCAAAAAAAAAAAAAAAAACTCCTCAGGGTTTCAGACTACAGCCCTTCTCAGCCGTACTTGGAGATGCAAGGCCTGAGCCAGAGAACCTATGACATACGCACCTACTTAGAAAAGGACAATTCTCTGAATCTTTGAGCTTTCTATCGTCATGTTTGGGGAAAGAGAAGGATGAAAGTCTTTCTATAGGAAGCAGTCTGGAGACCCTACCAGTCTTCCATTCATGGCAAAGCAGAGACAAATAGAAGACTAAGTCCACTGCATGCTATACTCCTAATGTCTTTAGGAGTCAGTAGGATAAGACATGCAAAGAATTGGAGCTTCTGGAACTCTCTAGCAGTATTGTCTACACCAGTGTTTCTCAACCTCATCAACTTTAAGGTGTGTGGATTTGAACTCCCAGAATGCCTTCAGCCCACATTCTGGCTGGGTTTCAAACAAGAGTCCTTCTCAGACTTACTTGGAGTTGCCAAGGCCTGACCCAGAGAACCTATGAGATACACACTTGCTTAGAAAAGGACAATTCTCTGAGTCCACTTTCAGTTCTCATAAAAACAGTTTGTCCACTTGCAGGTTAAAACATAACCAATGCCTATTTTGTTTGGCAATGGGAACTATCTGATACAATTTAAGGTAAGGAGCACCACACAAGTACAGATCAATTTGATTTAAATTTAAAAATGACATTTTCAATAGGAACAGTCCTTCTAACTGCCTTAGTTTAGAAATCAATTTAATAAGTTAATGCATGTTTCTTATGCTGACAAGCTCTAAGGGGGAAAAGTGCATTCTGCTTCTTAAAAGAACAATCCTAAATTCAAAGATACGTATAGTAATTATTGAGTTAAGGGAACTTTCCCTACTGTTCAAAGCATTGCTCAGAATGATTGCCTTGAGCCACAGTTGTTGCACAGTTATATTCTATAGTACAACTGTGTGAAATTTTGGTTACAATATGTATACACCACTGTTCTTGTTTCTATTAAAAATGCTGCTTGACCATACAGCCATAAAAGGTAATAAGCTACAAAGAAGCCAACCATTTACGCAAATTCTCCAGCACCTAAGGAATGGACATATTTTACCTATTCCTAAGAGGTGACACAAGGTGTTAAAAAGCAGACCTCCTCAGGTAATATGTTACACAATTTTAATATGATTACTGATAAACTTTTTCCTAGCAGATTCCTGCATTTGTGCAGTACAGTGAGCTGTTCCCTCAAACTGTGATCCTATTTTTAAATAGTTAAATCAATTGGATTCATTTGGGTCTGCAACACATATGTGGGCACCCAGAGGAGTCTTATTTATTTAAACAATGTATATAGTTGCCTGTCTCACAAATACTGGTTAGTATTTTGAAATCTGACAGCTATAGCCTAAACTGGGAAGTAAAATAAAAAATAAAAATCCCAGAAGGCAGCAATGCCAAACTCTTTCCATATTGTTGCCATGAAAATAAGAGAGATAGGCCCATGTAGTCACCAAGAGTGAAGCTTCACTTTAGAGAAACTTTGTTTTATATGTCAAAGACTAATTCAGCAACTGGAAACTAATTGTGGTATGCGATTAATATTTTTTTCTCTGGTTGAATAGCCTTTTTCTGGAAACACTTTTATGCTGCTGCACACGCTTTCAAGAGAAAGTCAGAAATGTGTTCTGAGTACATGATAAAAGGCCAATTTTAATCTTTCCACCATTATATTCTTTAGAAAATACTGTGAGTTTAGTGTGTTTTTTATACAAATAATGAGCATTTAGAATAATTTCCCTGATGATTTTAAACAGGCTTTGTCAATAAGGGAAGGGGCAAAGCAGACAGATACACACTAGTATCTGTTAACCAACTCTGCTTAAGTTTTGCACTATACTCTCTGAGACAGTATGAAGAGACTAGCTAGATTCATAATGCAATTAACATTATCTAAAAATGAAAGGACATAGATGGAATAGTGATCTGCTGGCTATAGGAAATTCTGTATAGGATAGAATCAGAACTGCATGAAATCAGGGCTTTAACTATATCACCATTGAATTACTTAGTGCCAGTAGGGTGTACACATAAAGCCTTTCAAGATGTCCCATTTGTTCAGAGTTCAGTCCACACACCTACCCAAACCTGTCCATGCATCCTGTAACTTTGGGGTCTTCCATAAAGCCTTGAAAATAGTTCCCCCTCCACCCCCCCCCCCCCTTGGGTGTTGGATTAGGGAATTGGATGAGTATGTCTAGTAATGGTTTGGGGATTTTGTAACGTCTTTGGCCTCAGTTGCATTCTATTGTGGTTTTGATGTTTATTGGTTATTTTTGTTCTGTACTTTTAATCCTACATTAGCCATTCAAAGTCACAATTCACAAGTTGGGTGACTATACAAATTGCAAATGAAAAATGTTATGCCAAATTACTCTACAATGGTTATGCTGTCATCCCAAAAGTCAGTATGGCCCCTAAGCCACACTTAATCTTCATTGTGCTTTTCCTGGGCATTTTTTTTCTTTCTAGAGTTCTCTCCACCCCCATGAAATTTTAAATCATTTCTACATCCTTTTGTGTACGGTAGTGATGTTTTTGTTACAAAGGCAGAATAATACTCAGTTTTAAGTTAGCAGCTTTGACCCTTTTGCTAGACATAACTTTTTTATACCTATGGATATCTATTGTATATAAGATTGCTGTTCCCTGGTCCTGTGATGCCCCTTTAAAATTATAGAAATAGTTACTGTATTTGTCTTTATGAAAACATTTTGGTGTTGACAGTTTAGTACCAAAAAAAAGTTCAAGTGTGGTAGTTCAGCTCTCACTCTGCTGATTAATGTATCTGTATTATGTTATTTGTTGAAAATACCCTGAATGCACAGAATGGCAGCATGCCAATTCTTGACATGTGGCTCTCTCAGGGCATCTCAGCTTAAACTTTAACACATGTGCTCTGTAGCAAAGAACAGAAATGAAGTGTGCTACTGCTTCCTTAGCCAATATACACATTTGTTGTTTTACCTAAATGCATATAATCAGATTCACCTTTTAACATTTTAGGTAGTTGAGGTCTTCGGAAAAGATTTACACAGAAAAGTGAGTACTACTGATCACCACTCCTGAAGTCAGTAGGACCTTTACACCTTCCAGGTTGGAGGCAGCATATCTCCAAATGTCAATTGCAGGGGAACAAGAGGGGAAAGGGCTATGTTTCCATCACCTGCTTGAGAGCACCCAGAAGTATCTGGCTGACCACTGTGAGAAGCAAGATACTGGAATCGATGGGCCTTAATCCAGATGAGTTCTTCTTAAAGTTTGTATTCATGTCCAGACTGGATGCAAATGGATCAAGCTGGATGACTTCAAGAACCATTTTGGCACCATGGTTGTTTCCACAAGGATCAATTAACCAAGTACTATCAAGAGAAACATCCTTTTTATGAAATCAAAATTGCCTAGAAATACTCCTTTTTCCATGTATTTATTGCTTTAGGAAAGATGCAACATTTGATGGGGATATCAAATAAGTCTGTCCACACATTACTTTTGGAGAAAAATTGATTAATATTATAAGGAGTCCATTATTATCCATCAAAGTCAATTCAGATATTTTAAATGAAGCAACATGTATTTGAAAACTATATATGAAAAAGTACAAATTTGGGAAGTTCTACACAAAAACAGCACATATTACACAAATATAGCACAGTGTGTATTTAGGGAAAGTTGCAGTAAAAACAGTATATATTGAAGAAAGCTGTGGATCAAGCCGTATTTTATTGATCCATATGATATGGATGCATATGAACAGAAATGCATACTTTGTTGCATTTTAAAAATAATTTACAGAAATTCTGATAGAATATGTGAATTCTTATGGCACTGACCAGATTTAAATTAATATATACATCCAAGCCATTCAGTACAGCTATACTTCCTTGGTCCAGATTGTGCTCCAAAGCACAGAAGACTTACCTTGTCTAGTCAAAGTCATGGTTCGACTGAGCCAAAGTTGCATAGTTTGATGGAAGATACCTATTTATTATGTAAAAACATTTCCAAGATTCCTTTCAGTTGAGAAATAATCCATAATGTAATTTATGATTTAAAACATTAAAATTAATTAACTAAGCAAGGTGCTCATATTTTAGAGAAAGAATTAATGGTGAGCTCAATTCTCTTAATTTAACTTGAAGGATGAACATGGGAAAAAAAGCAATAAGTGAACAAAATATGAAATAGCATATAAATTGCATGGGCTTCTCCATTCTAAACACACACACTAACTTCCTCTTTTTGTAAAGATACTGGTTTTCTTCTCCAGAAACTGCTTGATTTAACTTACTCAACCACTGCTAAAATTTGATGAGATGGGCATTAACACTGGTACTGGTTAAAAGAAGGGGGAAAAAGTGAACAATTGTATCATCACAATTTTTCCTGAGGGCAAAAATAGCACAGTTTATATACTGTACATAAAATGTATCCTTCAGCTTCAGCACAATTAATGCTCCCACAGAAGCTAACACAGTAATAAGAAGTAAACAGCATAAAAAATAATAGAACAATGCAACAAACATCAGTGTAATCCTAATCCCCAATGTTGCCTGCTGGTCAAGGTTAAGAAATGACAAAGGTGTCTCTGTACCCATCTTTCTGCTGAAGATCTCTAAACAGGAGAATTCAGCTTTGCAGGGCCTCTTTCCATATTACTAAAAGCTCAGGCATGCATTACTACTAGTCTAAAGTCTCAAAATAGGACCTTCCACAGCAGAGGGAGGAGGTCCTGGATTAAGATGAACTGGATCCAAAACTGCTCATTTCCTCCAAAAGGATTCAAATCTGGGGAAGTCATCTACATTAGTCTGGATCTAATGTAGCTTATTTCCTCCCTGTTCCTTTCAACAGCAGCAGATGGTGTGGTTAAAAACAAAGATCAGTTCACACACTTACTATCTCAATTAGCCCAAACTGGCAGAATTTGAGAAGTGGCATAAATCCATTTTTCCATTCCTCCCTATTTAAATCTGCTTTTTAAAACACTTCACATCAAAGAACTGCCCAGATCAGGGCAATTATCTACTCAGTTTGGTCCAGTTCAAACAAACTGGTTGTCACTTTTTCCTTGGTAGAAGTTGAGAAGAACCAACAGCTGCCAAGCAGCCAACCAGAGGCTCTGTGAGCTGCCTACTACATCACTCTGCCCACACACCCCAGACTCACCTTCTCCAAGAGAGGAAATACAGGCCCTACCCTGATCCCATTTCTGCCTTTGCTATATAGGTTTGCAAGCCATTCACAGTGTGATCCACTCATTATGTGGAATGAGGGAAATCAAATGAGGGAATTGAGGGAAATCAAATGGTCAACCAATAGGAAAAAAAAGATCTCTAACTTGGATTCAGTTGAGGATCTGATGACTCTTTGGACAGGGCAAAATAGGGTAACTTCAATGCAAACCAAGCCCAGAATTTTTTTTTCAATGATTTATTTTCCCCCTTCCCTCTATCTGCTTGCTGGGAAGGCAGACTTACTTTAATATATGAATCAAGTCATTGGCTGCATTTACACAACAAACTTGGTCAGTCTTAATTTGGGTTTAAAGTGAACAACTTTCTCAGTTCACCCAACACAATGAACAATACCCTGACTGGGATCTCATAAGACACTGAACTCCAGAACACCCAATCAAGGTGAAAACTAATTGAGAACCTTTAAATAACTACTAATTGGCAGAAGGACCCACCCAGTGGTATCAGTGGCTGGAGTAAGCCAAACCACTTCAATTTGTAATACCAGCACTAAATAAAAAACATGACAAAGATGACAATGCTAATATATCAGCAATGTAATAATAATAATAATAATAATAATAATAATAATAATAATATAATGCCATTGACCTCTACCCTATTGATTCCCTCCAGAGATCAGGGCACATATCAAATATCTCAATCTCCATTCAGAATAAAAAATAAAAAGGGAATGTGACTTACTTCCTCCTATGAGATATTCCCTCAACTGAAACTATCATGAGAATTGGTTATTACCTAATTCAGATAACTGCCTGCTCCACCTATGAATATTTAGGTCATCTGGAGCAGTGTTTCTCAACCTCAGCAACTTTAAGATGTGTGGGCTTCAACTCCCAACTCCTTGCTGGCTGGGGAATTTTGGGAGTTAAAGTCTGCACATCTTAAAGTTGCTGAGGTTGAGAAACACTGATCTGGAGAATGAATCTCCTCAGGTGTCAACTATACAATTTGCCATACATTTTTTCAATAGTCTGGGGGGTTAAAATTGAAAGTGAAGGGATCAATAACTAAATTGGCAGTATCTAAACTGGCAATGTTAACTTCATAGCTTTAGAGCATGCGCGGAGTTCTCTATAGCCAAGCTTCAATACTAACAGCACTTAGCGAAATTGCAAGAAGAAGCAACTAACCACAGACGAGTTAGCTCAGATAATAGGGAAAACTCCTCCTGAAGAGACTAAGTCTGAGGCCTGATAAGGAGGGAGGACCCAGAACAAGGGTCTGCAGGGACTGACAAGGTATAAGAGTTAGGGGGAACTCCTTTAAATTAATGTAAGCAAACAAGGGCAAGGAATAGAGTTAATGTAAGCAAACAAGGGCGGGAAATAATGTATTCTGTTTAAGTTTCTTTGACTGGCTGTAAAACTCATCTTCATTATAATGGTAATAAGTTCTGCCTTTTTAAAAATACTATAAAAGGCTGTGTCTCCAAGGGTGTGCCACCCTGCTCTCTCTTGGTGCATGGTGTGGGCACCCAGACTTTTGCTTGGCCAAATGAAAATCTGCTTAGAGAAGTCCCTGCTTGAAGTCTTTTATTTTGTGTTGCTGATTGATTTCAAGTTTTCTGGGTAGCTGTGAGCCTTACAAAAGTTTAGGAGTCAAAACATCAACCAGACAGGATACATGTATAATACATCATTCAGTCATACTTAGATAGAAGGAAAAGTAACTTGGGGGAATTATTCCAAATACACAAAGCATCTTGAGGAGAAAGCATTAAAGCAATTGCTATGATCCATAATCATCCTTACAACTGGTTCATGCCCAGCTGCACTCTCCTGGTACCTAAAATAACATGGGTGGAAGCTTAAAAGTATATTTTAGAAAGCAAATAATGAGGTTATGCAAATACATGGTACAACCTCATGAAATTAGTTATCAAAAGGAGTTTAATTTTAATAGGAAGAAGTATAAGATCATGAAAAAGGAAACCAAACAAACACAGCTGCAGAAAATGATAGGTAATAGGACAGGATCACTTGCTCAGGAACTCTTAATAATATGGGGTCACAAAATGGAAAATATTTTTAGATGTAATTAGGAAGCTTTTCAAGTAGAGATTGATAACAATCAGATAATCATCATAATAGGTAGTTTTAGTGCAATGTGTGAAAACATCCATTTTGGTTAGCATTATGTACAAATTAGGGCACTATAATTTGCTCAAGAAATCATGGATGAAAAATTCCCAGTTTAAGATTACATATAAACTCATGCTGAACCCAACAAAAACAAGTCACATTATAGTTTAGTGTGATACATGAATCAAGTCAGTATATTTGTACATAATGTTATAAACCATACTTAGTTGCTGCAGCATTCCCTTTATCTTTTCCTTTTGTGCATAGCTAGATAAACTACCCAGGTTTCTTATGTACTTCACCATATCCTGGCTTATTGTATATAATCTAAGAACCATTTGATAAACAAACTAGCTTTATAATCCTTGATTTGAAATTGTCCTTGACCTTGCCTAAATAAATAATAAGCCAAAACATTGGCAAACCAAAAAGAAATCATAGAATCATAGGATTGGAAGGGATCTTGGAGATCATCTAGTCCAACTCCCTGACCAATACAGAAATGCATTGAAAAAAGGAAACTATGGTCACTGAAATATAAACTAAAACATATCAGTTCTAGTCATAAATAGGACATGCAATCTGACCTGAATAATTCTTTTAAAAGTACACTCTTGAAAGTCAAAGTTTTGTAATGAAGATTGTACAGGTAGTCCTCAACTTAAGACCACAGTTGGGACTAGAACTTCCATTGCTACGCGATGCGGTTATTGAGTTGCACCTGATTTTACCACCTTTTTTTGCCATGGTCGTTAAGTGAATCTGGCTTCCCCCATTAACTTTCTTGTTGGAAGCCCCTGGGAAGGTCACTAATGGTGATCACGTGACCCCGGGATGCTTTAACTGTTGTAAATACATGCCAGTTGCCAAGCACCCAAAATTTGATCTCATGACTACGGGGATGTTATGACAGCATAAGTGTGAGGACCGGTCATAAGTCACTTTTTTCAGTGCTGTTGTAACTTCCAACTGTCATTAAACAAATGATCATAAGTTGAGGACTACTGTATAGTCTTTCTCCCACAGAAAAACAACTCCTCTAAAAGAGACTGAGCAATTCTACTCAGTTCATTGCTCATGCAAGGCAGGAAAACATCTCATGGGAGTTTTGTTTTTGTTTTCTAGCTGCAAAATGTACAACAGAAATAGGTGTATAGTAGGCTAACTTCAAGCCACAAGGAGTATTTACATATTTACTTAAATTTGAATACCACTTTACTCAAAGTTCTGGTTTAAAAAATACACACATATTTTAAAAGGGAAGTTATACAAATAGTATTCTGTTCTTAAATAATTACTCTTCTTCGGATGGCAGCCAGCTCCAGCCTACTTGCTGGCCCAGAGTTGCTGTGTTTTGAGAAACTGCACCCATCAACCATATGTAGGCGCCTGCATTATTAACTATAGGGGAGACCCAGTAGACCTTTTTCAACGATGTTCAGTCCAAATGTGGCTCTGCCCATTTTCCTCCAAGTTGACAAAAGGCAGGACTAGGCCTAATTAAATAAAACATACAAATCTGATTATTTATTTGGAAGTAAATTGATTTTCTTCATGCAAAGAATTGTATTTGGATCAAATCTATTAGCTATTTATCAGCTTAAATTCATTATCTGCACATACAGTCTTCAAACTGTCTGTGTGTGTTTTTAATTTGGCCAAGTACTTCCTAGCAAAATGTCATCCCTCCAAGAGCCAGAAATTAGGAGTGCAGGGTAGAACATGTTTCATTTTTAATAGCTTCAAATTAAGGGCTATCATAACATAACCGATATTATTTTATTTGTGAAAGAATTCTATATCAGACCACAATGAAAGGTAGATGGTTAAACACTGTAATAATGGTAAAAGAGAAGATAATTGTCCACAAATCCAAACACCACCCAAAAGTCTTCCCTTTTTGCAGTTTTTTATTCTCTTGTTCCATGAAACAGAGGACACATAAGTATATGAGAATTATCTTTATTTCTTTTATTTTGTGTACTTATTAATGAAATAATATGCAAATTTGCCCACACAAAGATTGCATATGCTGCTACCACATTTGAATTGTATGAATTCCTGAGTTCCATAACCTTATCATAGAGTAAAATGTCTCTGTTGCAAATCCAAGCATTCAGATTTAGTGGCAGTACAGAAGTGCAAGTGATTTGAACATTGATCAAAGAGGCTGAGGCCCTGGAAAGAGTGCAGAGAAGAGCAACAAAGATGATAAGGGGTCTGGAGGCTAAATCCTATGATGAACGGCTAAAGGAATTAGGTATGTTTAGCTTAACGAAGAGAAGACTGAGGGGAGACATGACAGCAGTCTTGAAGGGGGTTGGACTAGAAGACCTCCAAGGTCCCTTCCAACCCTATGATTCTATGATTCTGTGACAATACCAGTGAAGTCAGCAAAGGAAATGAGTAATTTGCAACTATTGTCCACTGAAGTGTACTAAAATACAGCATGGTTTCACTTAGTATAACTCCAGTCCACATTCTGAAAAACACTGCCCTTGAGAGCCCACTTGAATCATACTAACTGGCAGGATAAAAGGCCCACAAGCCTGCAGAAGGATAGTCATGACAAAACCAGAATGCCAGGGTTTTTTTGAAGCATGAAGAACACTGAACTGGCAGGCCTCAGTGACAGAAACAGCAAAAAGTAAAACCAACTATCATCATCTATTTACTCAAGCCCATTCCATAACAGAAGGCACTACTAAATCCTTCTCAGTGATTTACTGACCTTATAAGAGTTGAATAAGAAAATAAATGCAGGGATTGAATGAAGCTATAATTCAGCAGGGAAGGCAAAGCATATTTGTCATACAATGTCAAAAATAAGGACCAAACTGTCTAACTGAAGTGACCCAAAATAAAACAAATGAACTAAAATTATGGCAATGTTGTTCTCATTTTTAACTTGCACCACTCCTTTCTCCCCTTACATTTAAAGGTAAAGTGCAGTGTAGTAACTGAACAGACACAGATATAGAACTTGGCAGGAAGTTAGAACTGATCAGCAGTTTCGCAAGCATATACTTCATTTCTTTCCTTCCCTTACTTCATACCAAAAACTCTAACACTAAACAAGAAGCCAAACATGACATCATCTTGGGATAAAGATGTTGTTCTAGAGGTAAAGAAAATGAGGCCCTCTTTCACAACCAACTTTACTATGAATTGACAAAAGTTACATTTGACTGTTAAAACACATCAGGATTCAGCATGTGAGGGATGGGAGTCTTGTGCTAGTAAATTTAATTATGACTAAACTGAAAGATTGTCATTGCCTAAAATTATTTTTCCTGCCTTAGCTAGCTCTTCTGAAATATTTAACTTTCATTAAGTGCCATTCTTCAACAGGTTCTCAGCAACATTTCTGTAGAATAGTTTCACTCCAAACCTGGATCTGAATTCCTCATCTGATGTTCAGGAACATGGTACATTCATCTATTTGAAGCATGGGCTCCATGCTCATTGTATAAATTACATGCAGGTGACAAGGGATTGCTCACAGTCCTTGAAGGTCTCCTATGTATCCCCATGTATACCTGCTATTCTGCTCCCTTCATCCAAAGTGCCTCCTATCTCATGTTCCTGCTTCTACTGCAACATACTGGGGAAGAGGATGTATGGAAATTATTCTCTGTGTGCAAAGTGTTTGGCAAATAGGTGGAGAAGATGCACACCAGGTGACTCAACTCTACATGCCAGGCTTTCCTTCCACTGCCAAGCCATTCATTTGTTCATTCATTCATCCATTCATTCATTCATAGATACTGTAGATCCAAACACTAGCTAGTTAGCCACTTGCTTTTATTTATTGATTAAGACTTATACAGCCAGCCATATTGTAACAGCAACCTAAGCAACGCACAAAGCAGTAAAAACAACAGAAACCCCAAACCCATCAGAATAAAAATCTATTTAAAATCTATAAAACTCTATAAAAACCCATGGCCCCGGGGCAGCCATCTCCCATACATCCACATACCATTTAACTTTGCTTCAGCCTCATCCCACCCCAATGCTTGTGGGAACAGCTAGCTCTTCAAGGCCTTCCAGAAGGGTGGGGGCCTGGCAGATCTCGGAGGAAGGGTGTTCTACAGAAAATAATCCCAGAGTGAGCTACCAGAAAATAAACATCATTTAATAATTACCAAATAAATAAATAAATAAATAAGCATCTTAATAATAAGGACTGTGACACACTCAGAACAGAAGATATTCAACCAAAAAGCCTGGATGAACAAGTAGATTTATAATTAATGCCAAAAGCTAACAAGAGTCGGTGCCAACTCTAACCAGACAAAAAAAGAAATCCATTATTGGGGCATCTGTCTCAAGAATGCTATCTCTTGGGTTGCCGCATAGCGACTATCTAATAAATCCATCTCTGTTCAATCATGACTGCTGGCCAGGCAGATAAAAGAAAGAAGCTTCTTCAGATACCCAAATCCCAAGCTGTACAAGGCTTTATATTAACTGTATGCTTCTCTGTATTGTAGGGGGGAATAGGCACAAATTGGTAACAGGATGGAAGGAGTGGTATTTTAATTGTTTATTTATGTACAGGTAGTCCTTGTTTAGCAACCGCAATTGGGACCAGCAACTCAGTCATTAAGCAAAGTGGTCATTAAGTGAAAAATCACATGACCATGACTGTGCTTACTATTTTACTTCAGCTTTCCTTTGCTTTATAACATCAGAAGGATACAACCCCAAACAGCCGGTTGAGTCCAAATGATGGGAAAGGCTTCCAGAACTCGACTCACAAGGAAGTCAGGTAAAAGGGCAAATCTTATAGCCCTTTTTCCCCATTCCCCCACCCATTAGACTATTCACCCCAGCCCTGGGATAATTAGCAATAAGATAATTAATGTTTGTATTTACATTCATTAGAGAGGAAGGGATTACAAGAGAGTAAGCAGGCACACAATGGGGAATACACATTGAATGGAATGCACTAGCAGTGACTGTTTGCCTAGCCTGCTCACTGCTAGCTGCTTAGGAGGCAAAAGAAAGTTTTTAGTGTGAAACTGATTAGGGTCTTGTCAGTTTCAGGCTGCAGCCTAAGCGGGCAAGGGTCCTAATCAACTAATCAAAGTCATAGAGAGCTTGTTAACTTGCAGTTAACACTTTTTAGGGACACCTTAAGCAACCTCTCCATTCCTGTAGGGGGGAGAAAAAACAGGTCAGCCACAGAACAATGCATACTGATTGTAACAGCAAGCAGAGAGACAGACACTATGAAGGTAGTAAATGCAGGCATTGGTCTCAAGTTATTTTTTCATCACTGTTGTAACTGCAAATGGTTGCTGTCTGAGGCAGTCACTAAATGAGGATTACCTGTATGTTAAGATAGAGGGGACAGGTATGCGTGTACATGACAGCATTCATCAATTTGCAGATTTCTGAGATACAAATTTGCCATCCATTGTCATGTCTGACCTTCAGGAACCAAAAGGTTGTCTGTTGCTTTTGTATCTGTAGCTGGGAGAGAGTCAGGCTTTGCAACTCTCCCACCTCAGCCACAACCTGTGCTTTCAGCTGTGTCTTCAGGTTTATGATTAATTAAAGCTAAATATTGCACGTATCTTGGATTAAAGAAACAATTGTTTTCCTTCCATGGGGCCTATTTGAACATGACCATTTAGCTTAGCCTTATATCCTTTAACAAACCGTATAAAATAAGGGTGATTTGAAATAATCTGAGTTTCTGAAAGACAAGGAGATTTGTCATAGCTCAGTTTTTCCCCATGGCTGGGCTTGTGTATCATACTACATGGGGCTGCCCTTGAAGACTATTCGGAAACTACAGCTGGTCCAAAATGCAGTAGCAAGCACTTCTTCTTATGCCCATGTGTCATCACTCCTAAGTGAGCTGCACTTGCTGCCATTCAGCTTCCAAGTGCAATCCAAGGTGCTGGTCATCACTTATAAAGCCCTTCCTGGCTTAGGGCTTGGTTATTTACAGGACCACCTATCCCCAGTCATTTCTGCCTGGCCAGTATGTAATGGGATCTCTTTTCCAACTTCCTAGTCCAGTCTACAAGTCCTGCATCTCCTGATGTCTCCCATTCAAATAGTAACAAGATCTAAACCTACTTAGTTCTTTCTGTATCAGCAAAGGTCATCTAGATGCTGCCATCTGCTGGGGTCCCTGACCAGGAAAACCCTCTCTAATGTGAAACACAGCAGAGTGTTGCCCTATCAGGTCTAAATTATTTCAGACCACAAATATATCTTTTACCCACACAAACACCACCCGCACTTACCTACACTCCTTTGTACATAAGAAGCTAGCACATTGGCTAGACTATATCTCCATCACTCATGTTAACTTTGTACATATTGGGAATCTTCTTTTTCATATAGCAGGGAAGATGACCAGAGTCCTGAAGCTTGAATTGGTGCAGCCCAGCCTATATTTCATGCCTGAATCAGCTCTTAGGTAATATATATCATACAGTCTCAAGAAGAGGTGGTAATTTAAGGAAAAACTGTTCCATCACCCAGCTAATGTCATAAAGAATTTTCCAGATGTGTAACCTTTGCCTTTTCTTCTAAACTCAAGTAGTAGAAACAACAATCACAATATTGTTCAGAATTACAATTCTACTAACTCTGACAAATGCAAAGATAAGCATATTCACTGAACAACCTTTCCCCTTCTGGTGCCTCCATCAGCAGTTGGCTGGAGTGCTGGGAATTATAGTCCAATAATGTCTGGAGGACAGCAAGCTGAGAAAGGCTACTTCAAAACCTAAGGTTTTAGGAGGTACGAAAACTAAACAAACATGTTAAAAGCAGAAAGAGACATAGATTATTGAGAACTACAGATTATACAAATGTCAACTTCTCACAAAAAGCAGAAAGAAACATAGATTATTGAAAACTACAGATAATACAAATGTCAACTTCTCACAAATACATTATATAGACAAATGTTCCCCACCACATTTTCAACTCAGCTTGGTTGCTAGCTCTTTGCAGAGCAGGAGGGAGATACTGAGATATTACTGAAGGATTACTAGAGTTATTTCTTGCACTTTAGCAAATAATTAATTATGTGTTTGGTGTGTGTTGCTTATCAGAAATGTAGAGATCATCTGGATCTTCAGAAACTTTCCAGGCTACAGAATAGAGAAAAGTAAGAACAGGAATACTTGCAAAAAAAAAAAGTAATTCATTGAGGAAGAAAAACTTTTACTGTTAGCAGAGATAACCATGAATAATTAAAAAGTTAAGAGGAATGGCCCACTAAACTAGCTTTTGAAGCTAAAATGTAGGCTTTGTTGAATAATAATTTGGGTATGAAAATGAACAGGATGGGAGGACATGCTCTGAGACTGTAGTATTTAGGGAGTATTTAGTTTGATTTGCATAATCCACAATCTCTAAGCACATCTTTTCTATTATCAAATTGAGGACAATTGAAAGGAATGCATGTGCACCAAGTTTGCAGGGAGGGGGAAGAGGTAGGATGAAAGAAGTCCTGCATATCACACTCATTCGAGGAACTTTCAAGAAAACAAACAGCAAAATCACAGAACAGACACACGACCGAGCCAGTAACACATTTTCCCTTGCCTCCATTTCCTCGCTAGCATATAGACTGCAAGTACCCCAGTCATTCTGAGGGGTGGAGGATGGATCACACCCTACCAATTTAGCCCAACCCGAGTTGACTCCTTAAGAAAATAACTGACGGGACTTAGAAAGAAAAGTGGAAGGCTGTTATTACCTTTTCCTTTTACAAAAGAAAGCCGAGAAGGAATTCGGGATAGATTAGTATCTTCAGGATGAGCAAGGGGGAAGAAGGCTGAAAGGAGCGTCGTTATAAAGTGCGCCGGTGAAGTGAAGCAGGCGTTTGAGGGAGTCAACATCAAACTTCACATCTGGGCAGTCTGCTGAGCTCCAACCATAAAACGCGAGTTTAAAAATAGAGAGGGTCAAAGACCGTGGAGTGAGAATTAAAAAGAGCCCACCCTCTTTCGGGCACTTGGTAGGGAGTGGAAGAGATCACGAGGAACTAAGTAAAGGGCGGCAGAATGGAGGAGGGGGGAGGAGGAGGGGGGGGGAGGGGGGGGAGGGGGGAGCCGGTGGTATCCCTCTAGCGACAGGATGCGATTGAGTGGCGTGTTCGGGGAGCTGCTGACCAGGAAAGAGACGGGTTTTTCATAAAGCACCTGGGAGGTTTTACGGCTCGATAAGGCTCAAACGTCTGCCAATGTGGTCTTTTTTCAGAAGAGCTGGAGGAGAAGCTTCAGCCACTCAAGGGTGGCGCTAAATTTATACGGATTCCGGGCAGGGAGGCGAAAAGGTATCACCCCTGACGGAGATGTGAGATCCAGCGATCTCTGGAGCACGTGAGAACTCCGGGGCGCGTCTGCTGGAAGAAGACGCCGGGCAGCAGCAGGACCGCTGCGCGGAGGCAGCGTTCGCCAGGGCGGGGAAGCTGCCTCGGTGAGGGCAAAGTAACTGAGAGGAGAGAAGCCGCCCCCGCCAGCTGTCTTACCCTCAGAGTAGCGGAAGGCAGTCCAGCCGCCCCACGACCTCCTCCTCGCAGGCAGCGAGAGTACAGCTTTCCCCCAGAGCGCTGGGGTAACTTTCGGGAGAGCCGCTACCACGTTGCCGGCTGCGGCCGGCGCTCAAGTTGCAGCTCGGTCCCAGCTGCCGCGAGGAAACGCGGCGAGCTCTGCAACAGCCTCTCGGCGTTCCCCGGCTGCGGGCGCGGATCCCTTTGCCCGGCAGCCTGGGAGAGCCGGAGTCGCCAGCTGCAGCCAGCTCCGCCGCCCCGCCCTGCCCGCCCGCCCCGCCCCGCCCCGCCCCCCGAGCCCTTGCGCCATCCCTTCGTTGCATTGTTCGCGGCGTTCAGTCCCGCGCAAAGCAGAGCGGACGCGTCCTGCTTGGCATCTCTACGCCTGCCCTTTTTCTCTTGCATTCCTTGGCCCCTTTTCTGTTTTCTTTCTTTCCCTCCCCAGCGGCCAGTTGTCCTCTTCCCCCACCCCCCGCACTCCGTCCTCTGGCGAGTTTCTGCCTTTTCCGGCTCTTGACTTCGAGGATCTCCCTCAGGAAACTTTTAGCTCTTGTTCTAGAGAAATGAAGTGGCAGTTAGGGAACGGAGAACCTATGGGACTGAACTTTCCTATCCTGTTGGGGTAAAATTAAACTTCTCTTTCACTGTCTTTATTCTTAAACAGCCCTCACCCAGAGCAGCTGAATGATGGCAAATTCAGGCAGGACAGAGGGGGAGAAACAAGTACCCGTTGGCATAATATATAGGCTGAAGAATATTCAAGAATTGAATAAATTCTTGAAACTGCCAGGAGCATCCTGCAGATGAGATTGTGGAAGCAGACAATTATCATAGTGCAGGTGCAGATAGATAGATTCCCCTTTCACCCCGATGGGTGGAATGTGTCTTCCTCAATCTCGGGTCTGCTTACAGAGGCCTGGGAACTCGAGGGTTCTGTGCAATATCTTAGCTGTTCTTAGCACTGCACTATTCTGGACAGAGAGCTCTGATATTGTTCCTGGGATCTGTTGGAGCCACTCTCCCAGCTTAGGAATCATGGCCCTGAGTGCTCCTACCACCACTGGGACCACTTTGGCCTTTACTTTCTACATCCTCTCTAGTTCCTCCTTCAGGCCCTCATACTCCCTCTTCCTGATGTTGCTCTCACTCAGCACTGATACATCTATCACCACTGCTGTCTTCTGGTCCTTGTCTACTACCACAACGTCTAGTTGATTAGCCAGTACCTGCCTGTCTGTCTGGATCTGGAAGTCCCACAGGATCTTAGCCCTGTTATTCTCCATGACCTTCTGTGGAATCTCCCATCTGGATTTGGGAGGGTCTAGCCCATACACTGTTCCTGTACACAATGCCAGCTACTTGGTTGTGC
The DNA here is from genome assembly GCA_030867105.1 of Liasis olivaceus. NCBI lineage: Eukaryota > Metazoa > Chordata > Lepidosauria > Squamata > Pythonidae > Liasis > Liasis olivaceus. Next base: position 72,501,617 of record CM061349.1, read on the forward strand.
TGTTCAGTGTATGTTGTTCCTGCCTGCATCTTATACCCTGCCACTATGTGTTGGACTGTCTCTGAGGCCTCTTTGCACAATCTGCACCTTGAGTCCTGTCTAGTGTGGTAGACCCCTGCTTCTATGGATCTGGTGCTTAGTGCCTGTTCTTGTGCTGTTATGATCAGTCCCTCAGTGCTGTCTTTTAGTCCAGCCCTTTCCAGCCACTGGTAGGATTTTCCAGTGTCAGCCACCTCAGCTATCTGTTGATGGTACATCCCATGCAGGGTCTTGTCTTGCCATGGTACTTCCTCCACTTGAACTTCCTCCCAATGTCTGCTGCTACCTCAGGCATTCTCTTAGTAGCTCATCTCTGGGTGCCACCTTATTGATGTATTCCTAGATGCTCTGGGTTTCATCCAGGACAGTGGCTTTGACACTCATCAGACCCTGCCTGCCCTCTTTCTGGCTGTTGTACATCTCCAGGTGTTGGACTTGGGTGGAATCCTCCATACATTGTGAGGAGCTTCCAGGTCTTCATGTCAGCAGCCTCCATGTCCTGCATTGGCCAGCTCGCTATACCAGCAGGGTACCTGATGACTGGCAGGGCGTACATGTTGATGGCATGGATCTTGTTCTTCCCATTGAGCTGGGCCTTCAGGATCTGTCTTATCCTTTGGTGGTACTTGGATGTTGCTTTCTTCCTTGCCTCCTTATCATGGTTCCCATGTGACTGTGGGATACCAAGGTACTTGTAGCAGGTCTGTATGTCTGCTATATGGCCCACTGGTAGTTTCCACCCCATCAGTCTTAACTATCTTCCCTCTCTTTACTACCATCCAGCCACTTCTCCAGTCCGAATGATATCCCAATGTCCTCACTGTAGATCCGTGTCAGGTGGACCAGTGAGTCAATGTCTCATTCACTCTTAGCATACAGCCTGAAGTCATCCATGTAGAGGAGTTGGCTGATGGTAGTTCTGCTCTTGAACTTGTATCCGTATCCAGTCCTTGTGATTATCTGGCTGAGGGGGTTTAAGCCTATGCAGAACAGCAGCGGGGACAGTGCATCACTTTGGTATATGCCACACTTGATGGCCACTTGTGCGAGCTGTCTTCAGTTGACTTCCAATGTTGTCTTCCACAGTCCCATTGAGTTCTCGAGGAAGGTCCTTAGTGTCCTGCTGACTTTGTATAGCACCAGGCATTCATAGATCCATGTGTGTGGCATTAAGTCATAGGTTTTCCTGTAGTCAATCCAGGCTGTGCTCAGATTGGTCTGCCTAGACCTTGAGTCTCTGGTGACTCCTCTATCTATGAGCAACTGGTGTTCTGAGCCTCTGGTGTTGTTCCCAAGACCTTTCTGAGCTGTGCTCATGTACTGGCCCATATGGTCCTATAGCTTGGTGGCTATGATAGGATAGGACTTTCCATGTTGTGGGGAGGCAGGTTATTGGCCAGTAGTTGGATGGTGCTGTTCCCTTGTGGGGGTCTTTCATGATCAGCACTGTCTTTCCTTGTGTTAGCCAGTCTGGGTGGGAGCCTGCTGCTAGCAGCTGGTTCATCTGTGCTGCTAGGCGTTTTGTGCACTGCTGTTAGTTTCTTTAGCCAGTAGGTGTGGATCATGTCTGGGCCAGGTGCTGTCCAGCTCTTCATGCTCTTGACCCACTGTTGGATGTTTGCTACTGTGATAGTGACTGGTTCCTGCTCTGGGAGATTGCTGTGGTCTGCTTTCAGGTCCTGCAGTCACTTTGCATTGGTGTTATGTATCTTCTCTTTCTCCCATATGTTCTTCCAGTACTGTTCAGTTTCTGCTGTTGGTGGCTCTGCCATTACTGCTGTTATATCTATCTATCTATCTATCATCTATCTACCTACCTACCTCAACATATGGCTGGAGTTCACCTGACATGTTAGTTCTTGCTTGTACACACACACACACGTGCTGAAAACTCAACCACAAACAAGCCAAGCAAGAACTAACATGTCAGGTGAACTCCAGCTATGGATGTAGAGTTTGGAATGTTGTGCTAACCTAGAAAATTGGGTTAATTCAGTAGATGTTGGGGTGTGTTGTTAAAACACAGTTTAGTATAGAACTGTCAAACCCCACTCAATTGGGTAAGACCAGGGAAGCAAGAGCTATACAAATTTTAGTGAGGTGTCTTTAAAGCTAGTCTGGAGGTAAATAGAGAATCTTGGAAATGGTAAGACTCTTTTTGAATGAATCTGGGGATTCTTCTTGGAGTTGTGATGCTTGCTGGGATGCAGGTAGAAATGGTATCCAGAAGTGCTTTTGACCAGCTTCATCAGGTCTATCAGTTGTGCCCTTTCTTGACTTGCAAACATTGAAGACAGTGACTCAAGTTCTTGTGATCTCTCAACTAGATTATTGTAAATTGCTTTATCTGGGGTTCTCCTTGAAGGCAATTTAGAAGCTGCAACTGTCACTGAATGCAGCTGCTGACCAACACTAGTGGTTTAGCAGAATAGGGCTTCCCACGTGCTGCAGAGATCACTGGATACAGCATCTCAGTTAGGGGTGCCTCTTTATGCCCCTGTCCCCAGAATCTGAATAGAGCTGCATTAGCTTCTCAGTCCACTTCAAGGTACTGGTGATTACCTATAAACTCTAATCAGTTCAGATCCTTGTTACCTCTAGGATCATCTCCAGGTAGAATCTGCCCACCCTACATATTCTAGGAGGGGGAGGATGCTTTGAGTACTCACACCATGATAGATCAAGAGGCTGGGCCCTGGAGAATGACGTTCTCAGGAACATCCTCTTCTCTATGGAACAACATGGCCCCTGAAGTATGCCCCCATCTTGTTATTTTTCCAAAACTGAGGACTATTGCAAGGTTCAGGAATTTTTAAAACAGTAATACTTTCCTGTGTTAATGATTGTATTATGTATCATTTTATGGTTGTTTTTAAATTGTATATTGTAAGCCACCTACAGTTGCTTGAATAAGTGGCAGGCAAATGCTGCTGTTTTCTATCATCTATTGGTCTATCTATCTACAGGCAGTCCTTGCTCAACAACCATTCATTCAGCGACTATTCAAAGTTACGATGGCGCTGAACAAGTGGTAGTTACAACCAGTCCTCAAAATTATGGCCATTGCAGTACCCCTGCAGCCACAGGATCAAAATTTGGGCACTTGACAATCCACCCATATTTACAACCACAGTGTGTGCTTCAACTCCCCCCACCTGCTTATCTCTCCCCCATCTCTGCCCTTTTGGCTGCCCTACACTCTGCTGCCATCCCTGCCTATCCCCCCACTGGCCTGCCATCTTCTTCCTCTTGCTGGTGAGGCATGCCCAGCTAAGGCAGCTGCTGGCCCTGTGCGAGGCCCTTGTGTCCTCCCAGAAGCTTTGCAAGATCCTTGCAAAAGGCCAGCAGCTGTCTTAGCTGGACATACCTTGTCAGCAGCAGGAGGAAGAAGACAGAGAAGTACAGCTGGAGGCAATGGGGAGGGTGAAGGGTAGCAGTGGTGGGGGAGGGCAGGGTGGCCAAAAGGGCAGATATGGGGGGGAGGGGGGAGAGTTGATGTGGAGGCAAGTGCGGCAGGGCAGGAGAAGCATGAGATCCTTGCCTAACAATGGTGTGACCCTGGCCTAACAACTGCAATGGGGCTACCAAAACTGCTGTCACTAAGCAGTGCAGTCACATTATTGCCTAATGACCCCTTCACCTAGCAACAGAAATTCTGGCCCCAATTACAATGGTTAAGTGAGGACTACCTCTACCTGTCTGTCTATCTTTAGTTAATGCTGTTATAGCAGTATGAAGAAAACTGCCCACTTTTGAATTTCTGTGCTGGTTACCAATATTCTTCTGAGCATAATAAGATCCTAGATGTTTTAAGATCACCTCACTTTCTTCATCTCCTGATTGCATCTTCTATACATAGGCGAATATGAGCCGTTAAAATAATGCTCTATAATATCAAGGACTTTCCCAAGTGGTACTTGAGTACAGAAGCTGCTTCTGAATAAATGTGCTTAAGATTGCGTTTTAAATTGTTTTTTTAATGAATTCATTTAGCAGATCCCCTTTGAACCTTTTGTGGCAGTCACTGCAGTTCTAGCATTAGTCAATGACCACAAGTTCTCCAATCTGATGAGCACAAGGCAACCATTATAATACAGATGAAAAGATGGGGAAAGCAGTGTGTGTGTGTGTGTGTATGAGTGTGATATATGTGGCTTTTTCTTGTCTTCCAGAAGTCAACTCCTGGGTTTATAGGCATTGTGTATCATCTCTGGCAACCTACTGCCCACAACTAAGTCTTAACACCCACCATGAAATGACCTTTCAAGTTGCAAACCTTCTTATAAATAATTCAGTTGAGAGATACTAAATTGAGAAGTTATATAGACACAATACTTAGACAATCTTGATTGATCTCAAATAGTTATTTGGGGTTAGACCCAGTTAGTGCTTAGATGAGTGACCATCAAAGAAACCCAGGACTATAGGCTAGACTTGGAAATTGTAAACATATTCCAGAAGACAGTGGCAACTTCTGTCCATGAAGTCACCAAGAATCAAATGAAATTAAACTTTACTTAATAAATTATTACTATTACTATTATTATGGTTGGTTGCACAGTCAGCCAGATGTTTAGACTGGATTTGACATTTTTATTTAATAATAATAATTATTTTTATTATGATTATTTACATTTATATGCCACCTGACTTCCAGCAACTTTTAAGTGCTTAAGTTTAAGTGGAGACACACAGGTTTTTGCTGAAAAGAAGGACTTGTTCATTAGAAGAATTGAACATTTTGCAATGATCCCCAAAAAAGGGTAGTTTTCACTCTTTTTTGCAGACATTAACAACCATATCAGGCACAGTTGCAAAAATGCTAAAAACCTGAACATATGGTGTAAATCAGCGAGTGCAAGAATAACAAGGGCCAGAGGGCAACTCAAAATTCAGCTTCAAATTAGAGATACCTGACAGCCATGGGGAGTACAAAACACCACCTTTACTAATTCAAATTTGATCTGACATTCAAGTAAAATTACAGTGGAGAGGATGCAGAGGAAAAGATAAATTAACCCATGCTTAATCATCATAGGATACTCAACCAGCCACCACGCAAAGCTTTTATGCATTGAGTAATAAGCAAAACATTGAATTTCCAGATTCCCTGCATTATCTTGTACTCTGCTTACAGGAATGGACAATGATGTTTGGTTTCCCATAAAAATCCATGTATATGCATATTATCAATCATTATGCTAAACAGTGTGGAAAGAAGGGGGAAACAAAGGTGATGAAAGCAGAGCTATAAATTGCAGATTAGTCAGTGACCGCAAATGGTTGCAGCTGGCAGAGACTGTAAGGTCAGAAGGGATCACTATGATCATACCATGCTAATGGGACATCTGAAGAAACTTTTCAGAACTTTTTTAGTTCTGTGTTTAAATCTGCCCTCAATTTCCCAGAAATTATCCTTCCTGGTGAAAGAGGTTTCTGCTTTTCTATTGCATTGTCATGGTGCTTTAGAATTTTTTTAAGGTGGTCTTTTTGTACTACTGTTGGCCTCTGCAAATGTGCTTGACCATCTGGTTCAGGTACTTTGCATCATGGAATGGTACAATTCTCATCAAAGCCAGAAGGTGCATCAACCAAACAATTTAAAGCACTGAATGGCATCACATTTTGCAATGCAGGTATTCTTCCTGCCCATATCAAATTGTAAACAAAACCTTTTCCTGGAAATTTAGAGGTATCTGGCTCCAATCTCCAGTGCCTGCCATTCCTATTTTCTTGATACCTGTCTTCTCAGCGTGTTGTGCATGAGAACCTACAGGGAGTTTTGATTCATGTTTGCTTGATTACATGCTTGATTAAATTTATCAGGATTCTTAATCATGCAAAGGATTCAGCTCCATTTCAAGCAAAGGCAGATAGAAGTAGCTATCTGCAATCTTCTCTGCTCAATATAAAAGATAAAGGAGATCACTGTATTTGACTTTACCCTCCTATACATGCTTGCACACCTCTTCCTGACTCCATTAATAGGCTGTGAGTGTCAATACACCCATACAATATTGGTTAACATAGCAACTTTACAGATAAGAGATGTAAAACATGTATTTCTACACAGTTGACTGGATTTTATTTTTCCTTGATTACTCATACATATAACAGATACATAATGATCTATATATGGGAAAGAATTCAATTTCATGCCACCCCAAAATTAGACTTCCCATTTTATATAGCTATTTCCTCATTTGGTTCTATAGTGCAAGATGTTAATGTTTGGTTTACCAGGAAAATAAGCAGAGATTTCTGGGCTATTCCTTGCTAGACAGATTGTTTTTAACATCAGTCCAAAATCCCATTCTGCTCAGTGTCTCTCCAAGGTATCATCAGCATCCAAAAGCCACACACAATGTGCTAATGGTATCCTTGGTATTTTCCAGGAACCATTTTTCTTTATTCCCACTCCCTTCTGTCACTTTTCTGAAATAACTAGAAAATTATAAATAACCACTAATTTTCCACCAACCCATTGGCAGACTTAGAGCCTGTTTCCTGTTGTTAATGTATTGGATTCAGAGTACAAATGCAGTTTACATGGGCTTCTGCGGGAGGGAGGGAGGGAGGGAAGGAAGGAAGGAAGGAAGGAAGATGGGGAGGGAGGGAGGGAAGGAAGGAAGGAACGAAGGAAGGAAGGAAGGAAGATGGGGAGGGAGGGAGGGAAGGAAGGAAGGAAGGAAGGAACGAAGGAAGGAAGGAACGAAGGAAGGAAGGAAGGAAGGAAGGAAGGAAGTCCTAGTGCAGCACTGTTGAGTGAAAACTTAGCAGTCTAAAAGTTGGACTAGTGACCAAAATGGTGCTACAGAAGGATCTTCCAAGGGATTAACTTAACCAGCAGTTCCACGATCCTAAAAAAAAGCCTGTTTTAACTTCATCAATAGACTTAAATTAATTTTCATCAATGTAATATATCCTTGTCAAATGATTTGTTGCCATTAAACTAAAGCATACCATACAGTAATTATGTTGAAATGAAAAAAGTCTTGTAGAACCAGGTATACTTGTTGAGATGTCCTTCCATTTGACCAACTGCTGTCATTATCTGTCATATGAAACCTAGTTCTGAGACATGAACGTGGTCTTTTTAATTTTTAATTTTTTTTTTACTGAACACTTTAAAGAAAATATATAGACAAGCACAAAAGAGAAATGAAAAAAAGAATGAAAGAATATAATACAGATAAATAGCCCAGGGATTTAAAAATGTCATGGAGGTTTTAGCTTTCTAATATATCATTCTTTGTAAATAGTTAAATATATGGCATGTATTTTGTCATGTTAAAAGACAAGGATCATTATTAAACTTGAGCTAAAAGTGAGTATCAGGAACCATGGGCAATGTAATATGAATCACTGAATGGAATTACTATGCTGTAATAAATTCAACCTGTATTACTAAGAGTCTATACTGATCTAGGTATCTCATAAAATTGAAATATATATTCTTTGCATAGATAAACCCAAATGTTGGACAAGGTGCCAATCCATGTGTTAAATTTAAGAATGGCTTCCAGTTTGAGTTTAAAATATGTCAGATTTGTTTTTAAGGTACGAAATTACTCTAGACATCAAACATACTTCTACAACCATTCTTCTGTTGAAGGGATCTACCACCTTTCCAGTAAGAAGCATATAATATCCTTGCAGCAGTTATTTTATATAAAGCTAATTCAATTTATTTTGAGGGAATATATGGTTTGGTAAAGTTTAATAAGAATATCTTATGTTCAAATGGAAATTCAATTTTTGAGATTTGTTTCATTCTAGTACAAATCATTTTCAACAATTGTTGAGCTTTACGGCATCGCCACCAAATATGAAATAAAAAGGTTCCAGCCTGCTCAGTATACTTTCACCAACTTTTTTGAAAATGAATTGTCCATTTAACGATCAAAATTGGAGTGCTATACCAAAGATAAAACACCCTATACCAATTTTATCTGAGTATAATATTCAGAGTAAATTTAATGTTCTTCCATTAAAATTCTCATTGTTGCATCTCTATTACTTAATTCAAGTTCTGCATCCGTTTAATCATACAATATTTGACCTGTTTGGATTCTAAATCATACTTCACCAGCAATCTATAACTAAGGCCCAATAAATATTGTCAATTTAATGGTAAAAGATGTTCAAATTCAGTCAAATCTCTCAGTATTCCCTCTTGTTTCTGGAATATTTTAATATTATGCTACATATTTGAAGATACAGAAACTAATCAGGTCAACTGGACCATTGTGAAATTCACAGATTTCTTGGTACTTTCCTCTTTATAAAAATAATCTTAATAAAGATATGACAGAGATTTGGACTGATTCTTTTCCTGCATTTATGCCAGATACTCAGTACATTATTTATTATTACATAATGTCTTATAGATTGTTTGCTTCTGTCTGTGTCAACTCAGGAATATTTGTACAGACCATCTGGAAGTCCTGCCCCTTCCATAGATGTAACCAAGCCATAAAAACATATAAATTACTCTGAAATCCATGTTCCTTCTTGGAACTTCAGAGGTCAAAAAAAGTTCCAAACCTGCCTTTTCAACCTGGTATCTTAATGGTATTTTGGGACTCCAACTCTCAGAATTCAGGTGGGAATTAAGGAGAAGCAGTTGCATCATATCACAAATGTGCTACATTGGAGAAGACTATTTTAAGTTCACTGTTTTATGGACAGGGAGTCAGTTTGGTGTAGTGGTTAAGGCACCAGGCTAGAAACTGGGAGACTGTGAATTCTAGTCCTTCCTTAGGCACAAAGCCAGCTGAGTGACCTTGGGCCAGTCACTCTCTGTCTCAGCCCTAGGAAGAAGGAAATGGCAAACCACTTCCAAAATCTTGCCAAGAAAACTGCAAGGACTAGTCCAGGCAGTCACCAGGTGATAAAGTAACCTTAAATAGAAAATGAACAAGATGTACCAGAATTAGCTCCAGAGAGTCAATGGCTCTGGCTCAAATACTGATATGAGATACTGCATCTATTTATTTGTCTCTCTTTGAATAATCCTTTTATTCTTAGTACCACTGCTACATGACATCTTCTGGCTGACCTTTTTATTGATGCTTAAGCTTTTTGAGGGAAAGTTCCTCAGACAAGATGCTTAGCAATGATCAGTATTATCTCTAACTATCCCAAGTGCACCAAAATGACTGTATTTTGTAGTTGCTGGGAAATGGATAAACACCTCCAAAAACACTGCTTAGAAATAAACCTCTTTAAAGGTGGTGGGAAGACAACTATGGTTTCTATAGGGCCATTTGGTTGCACAAGAACTGCAGAGATCTGGAAGTATAGATGTATAGTTGTCACTTCACTCCAAGAACTAGTTTGATCTTGTATTTTCCCATCTATTTCTTTCCATTACTCTTTTTATTTATTACTTAAGAAATAGCAAGAGAGCGTTCTTTCTTGCTGCACCCACTCAAGTGTTCCTCTCTTCATTACCATGATTTGGAAGAATTCAAATTCATTTGAGTGCCCATTTTTATTACTTTGCTTACTTATTATGTGACTGCAATATAACCATTTCCCATTTAATTGATTAGCCCCATTTCTTGAGGGAAAAATGAATAAATTAGTTGATAAATGTAATTTCTAATTTCTGATAATAATCTTAGGGATAAATTTTGCTACGTCTACTGCATGTTCATAATTTTCATTTCTCCCTTTCTTATCCCCTAAATTTGACCTATTTTCTTTCCCAATTTCTCCCATAATATTTTTTCTCTTCTTTTTTTTTAAAAAAAAATTGCTTTTTTTTATCTTCATTCTTGCCTTCTCTAAGTACGAAATGATCCAAAATCAGAAACTGGGAGCAAATCAACTTGGGGATTATATCCAATCAGTAGGACACTTTCAGAACACACGACACATTCCAACACATCCTCCTGATGCTATTTCCCCTTTAATGTCCATGTTCTCCTGTCTGCTTTTATTCTGTTTTCTATGGGCAATCAGAGTCTACATATGCTGCCTAGTAAAAATTATTTTAAAGATATGATACTATCCATTTCATTTGTTGGAAGCTGTGGGGGAAGGTGCATGCTACATATAAACATGGAAAATCAAACCCAGAAGTTATCCGAGAACATCTAGGAGGATCCGAAATTAATTACCAGGGATTTAGATGAATTTAGATAAAATTGGCTTGGGAGATCAGTTTTATAAATTGACCAGAAAGCCAATAATTAATCAAGGGTAGGAGACAACTTCCTTATCTCTAGTTCCCCCAAGAAATTGATAATTAGAGAAGGAGTTATTTCTTTTTAAAAAAGCAAGTTTGAATGCACAGAACTAAAGGACCAATAATGGTTCAAACCTCTGCACTCTGGTAAACAGAAAATTAGATATTAAAAGGCTTTGCTTACAGTCACCCATGCCTGTCCTACTAAGTTAGATAGGGTAGGTGCCCTCCAGGTTCCCTCCCTTAAATGTTGCCATCTGATGGGACCTTGAAGGCGTGCCTTCTTGGTGACCACACCGCTCCTTTGAAATAGCCTCCCACCAGACATCAGAGGGACCCCTACCCTTTTAGCCTTCTGGAGGACTGTGAAGACCTGTGCCTAGGGGGAAGGGTATGTTTTAGGGATTGTTGTGGGCCCCCTAGAGTCATTGTATCCGATAGGTGGCCATATACGTCCTGTAAACAAGTAAGTAAATAAGTAAATAAAGGAATATATACAACAGCAACTGAAACCTGCAACAGCAGTCCAATTGGTTGTGACCTTCCTTACTTCTTCCATGAGCATGGAGCCACTGGCTTCATGCTCATTACAGCAGATTTTTTTTTCTGTCTGGCTTGGCTCTGCTTCTGTATTAAATGTAGATTAACAGTGCTGAGGATGGGCAGGAATAAAAAGGAGCAGCACCATGGGTGCTTTTTGCTGGCACTTAAACGTTCTTTCTTTCCCCCAGAAAGATGTTCCGAGATGCACAGATAATCTGTGTGGTTTGGAACTCATAGATTTTATTATGAGGTTCATGAATGCCATGGGACTTTTGTGGGGTTTCAGGAAGCTGAAATAAAAGTCTCCTTAAATTGGAGCCCATCATTTCAAATGTAAATGCTTTACACTGAGACTCTAAACTGATATTAAACCAACCCTTAAGTGACCTATTTTTTTAAAGTGCTCTTGGCTCTGTCTACAGTTACACTGATTAGTAATCTACAGGCAGTTTATCCAGATTCTGACAGGATGATCAGAGACTTGGGGAAATCAGAATGAATTGTACATAATGTACAAGTTGCAGGGAGGCTGTTAAAACTGATTCTATTACACTTATAATTAAACCTTGATGTTCTCTTCTTCTTACTCTGTTTATGGGTAACTAATGAAGACACTCTGAGACTTAAAAAGCTCGTATCATTGTGTGCACATGTTACATTGCACAATGTTCATATTCACTTCTTCCTAGCACCATTTTGTCCATGCTCATGGTAATCATAGCCTGTAGACATGTCTGCCATTTTTTTGGTACCATTTTTGCATTTGCTGTACTGTATTTCACCTCCTTTCTCTGGCTGAGAATGAATTGGATTTGATGGCGGCTGCATGGTTCTGCTGCATTCCAGTGGAATACTTCCAGTCATGGAATAATGTGAACACAGGATTGTTATTTTAAACTAGCAAACTTTTCTCTGTACAGGAGTAATGTGGTATTCAGATATTCAATATCTGCTTTTCACAATTCAAGTTTATTAGCATTTCTTTAACAGAAATTACTTTCAGAATCCAAAGTAGAGGTACAGTACTGTAAGCAACCTGGTATTCTCCAGCTGTTTTCTTTCACAGAGTCTTGCCTTTGGGATTGATTGATTGATTGATATTGGCCACCCACTCCAGTGGAGTCTGGGTGGTGTACAAAACTAGAAAAAAATTAAAAACAGCTAAAAACAAAATCAGACAGACAGCCCACACTAAAATAATCTAATAAACCACAAAAATCAACAAAACAAAATAGGGCCTTAAACAATTAATAAACATCAACCCCAGGCCTGGGACTAAAGCCAGGTTTTCAAAGCTTTCCAGAACCCTAGGCGAGAGGGTGCCATCCTTATCTATGGGGGGATGCTGTTACAGAGGCTGGGGGTTACAACAGAGAAGGCATGCTTCCCTGATCCCACAAAATTACAACCTTTAATAGAGGGAACCAAAAGCACATCCACTCTACTGGAACATACCGGGTGGGCAGTAATGATTGGAGATAACAGGTCCCTCAGATACCCAGGCCCCATGCTTTACAGGTCTTTACAAGTAATAACCAGCACCTTGAATTGCATTTGGAAGCTGACTGGAGCTCACATAGTAGTGGTGACACCGAGAGACACCTGTTACTGCTCATGCCGCTGCATTTTGAACCAGCTGTAACTTCTAGGTTGGTCTTCAAGGACAGCCCCATGTGGAGCGCATTGCAATGTTGTCTGTGGCTGATTTCTATTAAGACACAGTTTTTGGAAGTCCATATACCTGATGCTCTTTAGTAGAGTCAATATGTTCTTTCACCAGAGTCTTCAGTGGGTAGAGAGGGTGGCCTGATTGGTTGGAGTTTGGGTTACCAAATCAAGGGATCCAGACACTACAGAGGGGTCTGCTGCTGTTTATATTTCTCAGGATCTGGAGTAGGTGTCCAGGCCTAAAGTAGTTAGGGTAGGATCTAGGTACAGTTTTCCAGGAATACATGTCATGTTCATCAACCAATATTTCATGCAAGAGAGTGTTCACAACACAGCAAATGATGTCTTAACCCCTTCTCATACTTTCTTGGAACTTGAGTTAATGAATTAACTGGTAGTCCTTAAACTTAACTTCCTGCTCCTGAAATAACCCCACTGAGACACAGACAATATGAGGGCCTCCATTCATTCTGCTGTACTTTGTTACTACTGGTTATTGTTCCTGAATCAAGTTTAACTTTTAAGTTGGACTCTGCATCACTTTAGCTAAATTTTAGAACTTCAACTGTTGCATTGGTTTGGGGTACATTTTAAACATTCTCAACTTATTAAATTGGGCAAGAAGGCTTAACTTTATATTCTTGTGCAATGTTACACTTCTGGTGGCACTATTGCCTGTACAGTGTTGGCACTTCAGCTCAAATACCCTAAAACTTTGAATATGAGCTTCTTCTATTTGTTTGGGAATAAATGACTAGGTGCAGGATTAACAATAAACCTTTGTCCAAAAGTTCTGCTTTTTAAGATTAGGGTGTGAATAGGCTTTTCTCCCAAATGCCTTTTGGTTCTGGGAACAGGGGACAGGCTATGAATAAACCTTTCTCCCAAAACGCTTACAGCTTTTATGAACAGGGATGCAAGGGTAAGAATGGGCTTTTGTTCAAGAGTTTACTGCATTTAAAGATAAGAGCAAGGCTCTAAATGACATTTGATAACTCGGGGCATAAGACAAAGTTTAAGAATTGACCTTATTCCCACTTTCTGCTTCTGGGAATAGGGGTTCAAGGATAAGTTTACTAGTGGGTAGGGTCTGCCAGCTTCACCACCTTCATCTGGCTGGCCTCAGCAGAGTGGTTCAAATCTGAAAGCTGGTGCCTTTGGTCAACTCTGAGAACTTTTATAGCAACACAACCCTACCTGTCAACCTTTCTATGTATGCTAGTCATTCCATGAAAACTCAGAAGGGTTGTTGACCATAGTAGTTCAATGAATAGATTCACATGTCACTTGCTTATCTTGCATCTGCCCCTCTGCCTCCAGCAAAGCCTGCTTCCTCTGCCTGATGTAGTTACTCAATATCCAGAGCTTCCGCAGCAACACCACTATAGGAGCCAGCCTGCCTTCTCCAACCCCATTTCCAAAGTGTCTGTCTATGCCATTACTGCAACTACTCAACTCTGAGAGTTTCTCTAGCAACAAAGGTCTGCCAGCCAGCCAGACCCTCAACAATTCTGGCACCTCTGCAATAAAGTCAGGGGAAGCAAGGCACTTTATTTTGTATTAGGACTTGTCATTGGGTGTCCTTCTACAATATTTCTATAAGAAAGTACACTTGCCAAATCTAAAGTAGCCAAACCTGGTAGCAAATGATTAAAAGAGTAGAAGAACAGACTCTTGTATTTTTAGGATCTTCTTTTTGGAAATCTTGGAAATTAATCATACAGAGACTTGCCAATTGACATTGTTTCACTTCTCTCTCAAATGATCCCTTTGCCACTGAGCATGCCAGCCTGCTTCCCAGTCCCCAAAAGCATTTTTTTAAAAAAGAGTTTTTATTTTTAAGTTGGACTAGGATGATCTCTCTGTTGTTTCAGCATAATTTCTTTATAGATCATGTGGACCATTTGGAGGCAAACTGTTGTTTTTTCCTTCATTCTTGCTACTTAAAAGATTCACAGGGGAAATATTTTTTTTAAAAAAAATATGGTGGTGACATTCTTGAAGCTATTAGCTGAAAGTCTGTCATTTTCTCTGCTACCTTCCCTGGTATTTTAATCCTATTGTGCTAGAATTTGAAGCAACTATAGGAATAGTGCTACATCCCATTAAAATGATCAAAGCTTTCGTTTTGCTTTGTTTTTGAAAAAAAACAAATCTTTGAAGTGAGTCAAATTGAATTATGTTTTTTATGAATCTCAGGGCACAAACCTGAATCAACATGTTACCTCTAAAAAATCTCAAATCTCGCATTTGAATCAGATTGGGGCTAATCTGTACACCCCTTATAACAATAAGTTGGTATTTATTTATATATTTATTAATATTGTCAGTCTTATGTTCTTTAATAGCTTAAAGAACAAAATATGAAACTGTACAGTATTAATTGTGTTATCAGAACTAAAGAACAATCAGGAAAACCAGAAAGACCATTCTTGCTTTTAATAGTCTATGCTTTGTTAGTATTGTACCTCTGGTCTTTTATAATGTTAAAATTACTAACTCATTCAATAAAAAAGGTGTGTTGACTTTTTTTATGGTTGTAGATCTTTCTTTCACTTCAGGTCTTCAAGTTTAAATTGCCTAAATTATTTTTTACAGGTGTTTTTGACAGCAAACTACATTAAATAAAAGCTCAAAGCACTCTCTGTTTCCCAAAGGGAACAATAAAACAAGCTATTGCGGAGGGGGGGGGGACTTATTTCCCTCATAAATGCAGCAAGATTGTTCTATGTGTCACTGTGACTGTTTGAGCTGATGTCAGACCATAGGAACCTACTAAGAAATCAGGAGACTTCCAAAGGAAAGTGTTATATTTCTTCCTCATCAGGACTGTGAATCATAATATGGCAACATGAACTACAAGGGATATGTTTCCAGAACAACATTAGTAAAAATGCTAATCCTATATACTTCCCTTTTGCTTGCCTCATCATGAGCAACAGAACTTCACACAAAGCGCTCAGGCTGTTCCCATTTAAATTAAGATTTGACAGCCCATCCAATGATGGAAGAGAAGCCTAAGAACCAACTCTGGATACCATTCCAGATCTAACATCATGGTGTTTTTCTCCTTAATCTTCAGTTCATAGAATGTAGATCTTCTTGTCTTCTGAAAACAGCATAGGAAAAATCATTAACAGAAAGCATTTCAGTATCCCATTCCATTCAATCATATGATGCTTCTGGCTTCTTCCTATAATGTGCCACTTCCAAACCTTTTTTTGTAGCAACCAGAAGCCTCAGTAAAGGATAATGAGAGGGAAAGCCTGCATATTAGAGCAACGACAACAAGGATGAATCAGTACAGTATCCATTATCTGGTCATAAACAGGAAATAGGCCAGAGTGTAGGGACCAGTCTTGATCAGAGGAACACTACTGGCAAACAGTTGTTCACACAGTGTCTTTCTTTATTCCGGCATCAGCATCAACTCATGGAGGTCTATATAGGGGAATAGTGTTGTACCTCATATTAGGGATGAAGCCAGCATCGCTGGATTGTGTTGAGAATCATAATGATTGTGTGGCAAACGTTTTTTGCAATGAGTCTCTGAAGAGGGCTATAATCTCCAATAAAAAGGATATACATTAAAATGTTAGGGCTGCAAAAATCCTGATGGTTTCTAGATAGATAGATAGATAGATAGATAGATAGATAGATAGATAGATAGAATTTTTCCTCAGCCTAGAGTTTTGCAGTACAGATCCAATAACCCCGGGGTGTTATCTAAAGTCCTGACAAGAATTTATCATGTTAGTCCTTCAAAACAAGAAATATCGAAGTAGGTAATAATCAGAACATATAATATGTCTTTAGAAATCTGTATTATTCTGGCAAACACACACACACACACACAGAGTAAGTCACAATAACACCAGTAACAAACAATCCTCAAATTTAGCAGTGTTTCAGATAGAGTTGACCTTTCTCCTCACCTTGATATGACTGAGGCAGGAATCTGTACAAACCATACTATTTAACTAAAGTTGAGAAATGTCATGGTTTTGGAATGTAAGAGAGGCCAAAAAAAAAAAAAAATCCATATAAAAAGTTATCTTCAGCTAAATGGCATTTCTTGATAATAATATAATAGAAAACTTGATCCTAACTGCTTTACTCAGAGAACTGAAGACACAAGGAGAAATAGCTTGATATTCCTCTTGAGTGTGAATGGTAAAAGTATGAGTGCTTAAAAATATTTATTCCTTATTTAACTTCCTCCCTCCCTTTTCAATATTGCTGATCCAATGCAGAGTTAGGCAATAAAAACAATTTTAAAGGCTGCACTAGTTCAGAGGCATCAGCTGCAATCTTAAACTCACTGGCCACAGCACTGAATTAAGTAGATGCCCATTAATAATTGGGATAGATTTTCATCCATGAAGCACAATTATATACATCAAGTTCTATTAAAAAGGAATTAGTAGGAGTTAAATACTTAAGTCCCTGTATTTTCAGTACAATTAGAGCTAATCCAAAATAGTATTTTCCGTACTCTGCCGGGACAAGTTGAGAGCTTCCTTGTCCTGCAGAGTGGGAAGGAAAGCCTGAACCACATCCGACAAGGATTGGATCTGGCATGTAAAACCTAATCCCTGTCAGGCCACCCTTCTGACTTCTTCTTGCTTTGTCTGGACAAGCAGATTGTTGGCCTGTTCAGGCAGAGCAGGAAAAATGTGAGGGTTTGGCTTAGCTCTAATGTCTGTGAAAATCTAACAACCAGTTTACATGAACTGGACTGAAACTGCTGGGCAATAAGCCTCCAAATAAGCCGGTCAATAGCAGAGCACATTCTGCATACTTAGAACATTCCAGGCCCAATGTCTTGAATTTCTAGTTAAAGGATCAGGAAGCTTGTTATGAGGAAAGCATTTGTTTCACATTCCCCAGACGTGCTATCAGATGGGCCCCTGTTGTAACTCCAGGTGTTTGTTCAGCAATATAATAATCTGCCATAGTAGCATCTGAAGAAGCCAGAATAGGGCAACAATTTAATTTGCAGTCTTTTGTTCAGACCCAATCCTATTCTTTTGCCCACTTATGAATTTACAGAAGCTAACTGAGAAAGTAGGGTGAGCAGAGAGAATCAGGCTAGCTAGGCCTACTACTCATAACAGAGGAATTGGGGGTGTTATCCACTGGGTGTTTAATTAGGGGGTCAGGTTGTTTAGCTTTGGTGTATATTTCCTGTCTTGGTTTCTTTGTTTTTCTCAGGGCTTGAAAGTCTAAGTCACAATAGCGGCCGTCATCTTCCTTTCTTATAATGAAATGAAATCTTAAAAAAACAGAGTATAGAAACTTTCAACGTTTTATGATAGAAAAATATCAAGGGAATATATATCAGTTTTGGTACTTGGCAAACTGTAGCTTTGGGGATCTTGTCATTCACTACCTTTGATGTGTTTCATTCACACCATTGCCAGGTTGCTATGGTTACTTTTAACTCTCATTTGTCAACTAGACCAACTCCTGCTTCCTCTGTAGATTCAAGACTAGCTGAGCTCCATGGGTGGGAGCTGAGTTGAATGGAGGCAGCAGTAGGGAGGCTTGAGCCAAACGTAAGCAGATCTGTTAAAAACCACACCAGTTTCACACCTACTTGCCTCTGTGGAAGTAAGACTACTTTATTTTACTTTCTGCTCTCTGTGTGCAGGTATAAGATGAAGCTATCCTTCACATGACTATTTCTTTAAAAATACAAGCATCCTTAACCAAGATTGCTGCATACACTGGCCACTTGGAGTGCCATATGGCTTAAAGCTCCTTAAACCACAGAAATATATTTGAGGGTGTCAAATTGGTCAGAGATAGCTGAAACCAATTTTATACTCCATTTCCTAGCCCAAAACTGATAAGCATACTCCCCCCACACATTCCTATCCTAGATCCACAAGATGAAAAGAGGGCTTTCTTGCTTACACAGCACTAATCTGATTTTGAAACAGGTTGGTCTGCCCTTCCATTGGCAAAAAACAGAAAATGAGGAGCATCTTCCGATTCTTAAATCTCCCTAATCACTTGGATGCTCGACCCAAAATATGACCATCCAAAGATGCTATGTGCACTGCAATGCCCAGATGGACCTTGTGCAATGAGCATTTTATCTCTAAGAATTCAGCATAGATCAGGAAGCATTTTCAAGTATCTGTTTTGCTTTTGCTTTTGTCTGTATTCTTTTAATAAACATATTCTCTCAATTGAGATTTAAGGGACGAAGGGCGAATTACAGGCAGTCACAACAGAGATCTCTCTCTTGGTACATGCCTAGCTACTCAGATTCACACGCTGCACTTATCTCTTTGTGCTTAAGGGGAAATAACAGGATATCAAACTGTCATGCCCATGGCAATTGGTATGGGTAAGTTTCTAGCTGGTAAAGATCCCTTCCAAGAAGAAATTATTTTGCAGCTGTGGATGTTGCTTTTCTGTTCAGTGCTATTTACAGGAAATGTGATAGAAATGTACTACTCTTTTTTTAAAAAAATCATTTTAAGCAAATGTATGTGCCTCTTTGTGGTACAGTGCATAATATGAATCTCAATTCTATATACATGGTAAATACTAAAGCAACAGAATAAAAATAATAGCATGAGGATGAACCAATTTATTTTCCAGTAAACAAAATAAAATGGAGATACAGCTATCATTTAGTTGCAAAAATCTGGACAAGACTGGGTTACAGTGTAGAGTTTTCTGGATCTCTTTGCCACCATCCAGAGGTTGTCCAGATTTTTGCAACCTACATCTGCTAGTCCTAGATGGAAAATCCCTTACTGATGATGCAGAGAACAGGCTAAGCCTTGGAAAAAACATAGCTGCTTTAAAGAGATGCTCTGCTCTCACCCCCATGCATTCCAAAACACCCATTCCAAATTGTTCCAAAGCATTAACAACCCTCATAGAGAAGTCAGTGTTTTCTCAGAGTGATTGTACTGAGTATGTGGATAATCATCATGAAGAGTGCAGTGGTTTATTACAACGACATCCAAGTAAAACAAGCCAAAGAGAAATCTTTGTTCTGAGTTGTATAAAATCTAGCCTACTGTTGAAAGCCTGCTCAAGAGCATTCCCCCTTCTTCACTGGTCAGGAAAGGCAGAGATTTCTGTCTGTCTAGTGAAGCTTGTAAAGAATGGAGAGAGCTATTAAGAGTAAAGTCTAATAGCCCCCTGAGAGCAGGAGCAGCAGGGATGGAATGATGGGGGAGGAAAAGCAAAAGCAAAAAGAGTTACTAATCACACAAACACACACACATATTCACCTGAATTTTAATCTTGCTCTGGGGACGACATGAGATTTAATATAAAACATTACACAGCTGCTTTGCTACACAAGATTAACTTTGTGTAAAAGCATATTCCCCCACCAGATTTCAGAAACATTCCGCTCCAGGCAATAAGAAGTATTGGTATAGAATACAGAATCGGGCTCAGAAATGTATTTAAGTGTTATGCAAGTCACCTATGCAGAGCTGGCTTCCAAGAGAAATCTTCCTTCAACATTACTGAAGTAATAAGCACTTTTTAGCTGCACCAATCATACAGAAATCCACAATTGCCCATGGGCTAGATCCACTGGATCCTAATACATCTCCAGAATTCAGAGCCTTGAGACTAAAATGTGGGATTCCTATGATTTTGCCTGATCCTACATTTCTAATGTCTGGTCAAAATTCTGTTCTGTGTATTTTTGTACTAAATGACTGCATTACTCCAAGTGGAGTCCCCCACCCTGGTTGTATACTTGGTGCTTCAGTTTTCAACAGCAAACAATAAAACTGTTCCAAGATTTCCATGGCTCTGTGAGCTGGGGATGGGGGTGAGAGTCATTGGAGCAAGATGTGCTCTGATCAGAAAAACACAGTGATTTAAAATAGGTGCAGCAATAGAAAATAATATTTTTCAAGCATCAGCACAATGCAAAGCTTAGAGAGCTCCATAAATCTCTATTTTACTCCTACTTCCCTAAGAAT
The DNA here is from genome assembly GCA_030867105.1 of Liasis olivaceus. Lineage (NCBI taxonomy): Eukaryota > Metazoa > Chordata > Lepidosauria > Squamata > Pythonidae > Liasis > Liasis olivaceus. The sequence continues at coordinate 72,522,032 of CM061349.1, forward strand.
ATATATTTTTAATTAACTCAATAAATTTCATATTGAAATTTAAGTACAATTATTGACAATTTATAATGCAATTATATTATAGACAGTTTTCTTCCCTTCAGATTATTTTTAAAGTATGTAAGAAGGAAGAGTCAGCACTGAGAGGATCTTAGAGTTCCTTCTGGATTAATTTATTAAAAAAAAAAATTGAGCTATTTTTTTTTAGTAAAGCTTCTAAGGCACATCAGAAAAAAAAAAAAGAACAACAGTTAAATGGATAAATCAATAAAAAGCTAAAACCCATCCCTATAACATCTACTTTTTTCACTCATTGGAAAATATTCTCAGATCAGCTTTGCATCTTTATCTTCTACCAGAGAAGTGGGGGGAAATGGGGCAGTTTAGATGAAAAGTAGGGAAGGATAGAGGGATGTTTATCCACCTTGCTTTTCCAAAGTATGACTTGTCCCAGCTGATTTCATGTTTTGAAAAATATGTTGGGAAAAGCAATTCTGAACTACATCAACACATGATTTTTGTCTCAGCAAAGTCACCTTACACTGAGATGAGAGTCGCTAACATATTCCCCGCAAGCTGCGTGGTTTAGTCCCGCAAGGGTGGAATCTTTAGGAGAAGTTTGGGATGAAAACATTGCAGGACTTGACTAGGTCCTGTATGATAAATAAGTTTTTTTTTTCCCATCTTGAATATGGTAAATTGAGTTAATAATGCACATGGCTAAATTGTAAGGACACAAGGAAGATTTCTGTATTCTGGTATTGGGTTTTGAAAATTAATTTACGCTATTATCTCAGGCTTCTGCCAAGCTGCAATTCCCAGCTTGTCTGCTGTCATTGCCCTGTTGTCTGGAACGGATTTTTTTTTCCCCGTCCTGAAGAGCTGAAGAAGCATTTGACCTGACTGACCGTAATGCTGAAAGCAAAATACTTGGAAAGAGGAGCTGTTTGGGTTTGAACTGTTTAAGCTAATTTAGAACATGCATGTTTAATCTTGTGCTTGATAAATTGCTATATGCTGGGATGTGCTTAACCAAAGAAGTGTAAAACAAACAAGCCAATATTGAAAGTTTCAGGCTACTCTAGCGTTGGTAGGACTCACAATATATGAAGGCTGCAAAAAGGGTGTCCAATAACTGTAGCCTTTGAAATGAAGCTAGCCAGTGGTTGCCACAATAAATGGCTGCATAAAACCGCTTTGTTAAATTCACTAGATGCTGTGGCTGTAAATGAGGTGATTAATAATGGGAAGGATATGTTGTGTGACTTCCAGGCTGACAGTGCTGTTTAGAAAGTAGGAAAAGAATTGCTGGAAGAAAAAAACTGCATGACAAGTGAAAAGTAAACCTTGTAGACAAGAGGCCACAACATTCTTTAGGCAGAGTTTCCCAAACTATAGGTCAGGACATTCATGCTGAGCAACTGGAAAGACCAAAAGGAAGAGCAACAAAGATAGGTTTGGAGGCTAAAGCCTATGAAGAATGATGAAAAGAACTGGGTATGTTTAGCCTAAAGAAGAGAAGGCTAAGGGAAGACATGATAACACTCTTCAGATACTTGAAGGGGAGTCACAGGGAAGAGGGTGTGAATTTATTCTCCGTAGTTCTCAAGAGTTGGACAAGAACCATCTGGTGAAAGCTTTACAGAGGGAGACCCAAATTTGAAATAAGGAAGAATTTTTGGACAGTGAAAGCTATTAAGTAGTGGAACAGCCTGCCTCCTGAAGCCATAGGTCCTCCATCACAGACGTTTTCAAGCAAAGGTTGGACAGCCATTTGGCTGGGATGTTCTGAGGAGTTCTGCCCTGAGTTAGACTAGAAGTCCTTGAAGGTCCCTTCCAACCCTATGATTCTATTATTCCCCCAAGGGGCATAAGCAACTTAGAGTGGTTCAAAACATTAAATAATAATAATAATAACAACAACAACAACCTGATCATGGCAAGGGCAAAGTGGGAGCACTGACAAAACTCATTCTAGGATTTGCTCCCCACTTTGTCTGAGCAAGCCTACAGATGGCAGTTGTGTTAGAGAATCAGTGTAATATATAGATTAAAATTTAATTATTAAAACTAAGTGGCTTGTTTATTTATTTATGCAAATATTTATACACTGCCCTACTTCAAAAAGCTCTAAATCAATACCAAGATGTAAAAAACAAAACAAAACCCTAACCCCAAGCAAAGTGTATTTATTTTTTGCCCAATCCTAATGCATGAAGTCATTCATTATGTTCTGGGGGTGGGGGGGTGGGGGACATTCAAACAAATTCATTTATCATTTTAGAGAGCTGCAATGCTGAACATTTTGAGAATCTCCACCTAGGGAGGAAGCAAATGCATTTGCTGAGGGAAAACAGGAAATGTTATCTACTTAGTCCTATGGAAGAAAGAGCTCCAGGATGCAATCTAAACTACTGATATACAACTTTCTCCTGAATTGCAATAATTATTAATAGCTATTATTTTGCAAAGTGGCAAGTGGGTAACATGACTGCTATGACAAATTTAAAAGTGAAACCAGAAACTTTTTAAGAAGCTATTCCAATACTACCTGAAGGACCAGGTTAACGACAGATCCTCATGGAGAAAATCTGTCTATATGGTTGCTCATAATTGACACTGACTTGACCAGCACATAATTAATCAAAACATTCCCATACTAAGGAAACTAGAAGCTGCTGTTTGAAGAGTACAAGCAAAAAGCCTAGTGGCAGACTGCAATGTTGCTGATATTGTGAAAAGGAAGGAAATGATAGAGAATTTGCTTCTGCCAATATTTCATGTAGCTTGATGAAGAGGTAACAAAACTTTTGCAAAAACTTCTTAGCTATGTTAGAAACTGCATGTGGAGCTACCAGTTTCTAAGTTGAAATTAAAATAAAGAGAGCTAGCTAAGTGACGGTTTTGCAAGGAGAACTCAAATATTCAAGAACTTTCAAAAATCACAGGGATGAGAGAAGACAAGTAGTGTATCCTTGCCTTCAGAGAATGTAACAGAGGTACTGTGTTTAATTGCAGCTTACACCAATATTTTAAGTGGAATTGTATTAATCCAACTTTAGTTAATCAGATTCAAATGAGATTAGCAGGAAATCAGGAGCAGCCTAGTTCAAAGGAAGCAACCAGATGTAATGCAGTTAGCCAATGGATTTCTGGGGGAAAAAGCAAATAAACAAAAACTCTACTTAGATATGGCAGAATAATACTGCAGTGATTGATATTTCCTATCTGTAATGACTGTATATCTGGATGGGGTAAAATATAGTTGCTTGAAAGTTCACAAGTAAATGGTATACTGTATATGAAATCTATAAAACTCATCTGTTTCTGAAAGCGTTGCAACTCATTTGTAACATGCTTGAAATAAATAAAAGTTGGAAGACAAACAGGTTTTGAACTATACTTCCCATATGATGATATGGATAAAATCTATGAGATTTGAACTACACTTTCCATATGATATGGATAAAATCATATGAGAATTCAATATGGTGGCTCTGATCAAAACCACAGTCCTTTTTTACAATTATTGAAAAAAAAATCAAGGTTATAAGAAAGATGGCAGATTACAAAAGACTCAATAATTTAACTAAAAACGATGTTTCCCTTTTGTCTGGAACAGAAGCAACTTTCACCTTGCTTGCAGGATCCAGACATGCTAGCAATGAAGCACCATTGAAAGTATTAGAGAAAACCAATGAAGTTCCTTGTAGATCTCAAACAACTTGAACCAAGCCAGTTAAATTCAATTACAATCTTTTAGGTTTCTCTACAAATTCTGAACTTACATCATTTTGCTGTATTTATTACTTTTAACTACAGTTAAATTAGTTAATTTAACTAATTAACTATACTAGACTTGTATTGTACTGCTGAGGTGACAGTATTTTAGCAAGAGAGAATGGAACTCCCACAAGCCACTTATTTTAACCCTATTCAGCAAAAGTGCAAGATGAAAATGTTGGTGTATTTCATTTGTTGGTGCTGGAAAACTGTACAATGATTACAGGCCTTTATCACCATGGATAAAGTAGATTGAATTAATTACTTAATGCACATCGCTAAATTTAAGGAGATGGGGAATCAGTTTCTATATTGTATTCCTTATTTTTCGATTGCTTTACAGGTAGTCCTCACTTAATGACAGTAAGTGGGACCGGACTTTCTGTTGCTAAGCAATGTGGTAGTAAAGTGCAATGTCGCATGACCACACCACTTAGCAATGGCAGTTTCAGCAGTGCCCAGTTATCATCGTTAAGTGAATCTCTGTGGGTCGTTAAGCAAGGACCTCACGTGACAGCAACTTCTGAGTTCCTGCTGGCTTCCCCATTGACTTTGTTTGTGGGAAGCCAGCAGGGAAGATCACAAATCACAATCACATGACTAGGGATGCTGTGATGGCTGGAACTTTGAGGACCAGTCATAAGTACTACTCATTCAGCATCATTGTAAGTTCGAAGGATCACTGAATAAGTGGCTATTAACCAAGGACCACCTGTATGTCCTTTCTAATTTCAAACTGCAGATCCTAACTTGCCAATTATTGTATTATTGTCTGGAACAGAATTATCTGCACCCTGAGAAGGCAAAGAAGCATTAAAAAGATTTTAAAGATTTTTGTGAGCCTCTTTCAAATCTAGCACAGCAGAATCCACATTAGGCAAAGGGTACACTAAGACAATGGAGTGGCTGCTATATCTAGCGCCCGCTAGACCAGCAAGTGAAGAGAATGAAAACATAAACCAGAGGTATCAACATTAAATATTAAAATTACAGACAGATTTGTAGGCTCACCATTGATCCTGGCTCTTCACACTGTGTCTTTTTTATAAGATAAGCAATTAAACTTATTTTGTGCTTCCCAGGTAGGCAAAGCTGGCCTTGCCTGAAGACAGCTGAAATTATTTAAATTAAAAACAAAGTTAATGGGGCAGATGAAGCCTGATCCCAAAGAACCAAATAACAGTATAACAGATTTTAACTCATTTCCAGCAGACAAATGAAAGGATTAAGCTACAGCAAAGAAATGTTGATATCTGGTGTGTGTCAACATTTGAATTATGGTTCTTCCCCCCACCCAATAAAAGGGGCAAAGGAGACTTTTAAGCAATATCATCTTTTTTAGTTGTTCCATGTGTAAGATAAAGATAGCCTTTCCCCCCATTTTTATATGACTGCTAATTCTGGGGCACATTATAGATATATAATTATAATTATGTGTTATATGCACATGTACTTTTTTTTCTGCTAAGTGCTTATGTATCTGTGTCTGTGTGTGTGAGATAGAGATTTCTGTATTTTTAATTTTCAGCTACTGAGTATATAATTTGTTTCCATGCCCAGTACATGCTGTTGCTCCATGGTGTATCCTGCATGTTGAGCATTCTACCCATGGGTCCCCCATCTGTGCTACTGTTTCACATAATTCATTTAGAAGCATACAAGCTGCCCTGTTGGATGAGACTAAAGGTCTCCCCAATCCAACACTCTTCTAGCCAATGATAGCCAGATGCTCCCTGGGAACTTGCAATCAGGGTTTGATGAAGATTACTTTTCCTTCTTTTTGTCCTCAGCATTTGAAAATTAGTTGCACTGCCTCTGCAGAGAGATTTTATTCTAAGTTAATATGGTTCCTCCTAGACAGCTATAGCAAGGGTTTGAGACTCTTGCAACATGCAATGTGTTTTGCTGCATTAAGTAAAGGATAAGATTGCATACATTAGTCTGCAAAGAGACAATAGCAATGGGATCTTCCAGGATACACACAGACTGACTGGACTGGCAGTTGGCAAAGGACCCCCACAACAGCTGAGGCACCAAGCAAGCTTAGAGGTGCAAGGGATGCAATGGCATACATATGTTCCTCTTCAGGATCAGTTTTCATGAATGCGACAATGCAGTATTTCATATTGTTGTGTCCCCCAACCTCCTGGTAAAGATCACAAGTGATGCTATGAAGGAAACAGTTTGAAATGGATATTCTTATTTTTATAGTTTGAGCCCACTACCGAGGCACATTGGGTTTCTTTGGGAAGTGTTTAATGCCATGTCTCATTTGTGATATCTATTGTATTCTTTTTCTGTTATTACATACACAGTCTCTGTCATCAATGCAGAAAATGATATATAGCCCATAAACATATCTTAGGAGTGAAAAAGCTCCCAGCTTACCAAGTGCTCTCTCTTTTATAGGCAGTAGATCTTGAGCCCAAGCAAAGAAGCAGGGAGGAGACATTACAGCTCCCAAATCTAGAAGCAAGCTATATTTCCCATAAGAAATTAATTTCTTCCTGGACAAACATAATATAAGCAAGCCAGTTTTGTGACACACAATGATTGACATTTGGAGGGCTGTAGCTACCGCTAGATAATGTACAGGTGAAACTCGAAAAATTAGAATATCGTGCAAATGTTCATTTATGTCAGTATGGCAACTCAAAAGGTGAAACCAATATATGAGATAGACGCATTACATGCAAAGCGAGATATGTCAAGCCTTACTTTGGTATAATTGTGATGATTATGGCGTACAGCTTATGAAAACCCCAAATTCACAATCTCAGAAAATTAGAATATTACATGACATCAATAACACAAGGATTGGAAATAGAACAATATCGGACCTCTGCAAAGTATAAGCATGCATATGTACTCAATACTTGGTTTGGGCCCCTTTTGCAGCAATGACTGCCGCAATACAGCGTGGCATGGATGCTATCAGCCTGTGGCACTGCTGAGGTGTTATGGAAGACCAGGATGCTTCAATAGCGGCCTTCAGCTCCGCTGCATTGTTCGGTCTCATGTCCCTCATCTTTCTCTTGGCAATGCCCCATAGATTCTCTATGGGGTTCAGGTCAGGCGAGTTTGCTGGCCAATCAAGCACAGTAATCCCATGGTCATTGAACCAGGTTTTGGTACTTTTGGCAGTGTGGGCAGGTGCCAAGTCCTGCTGGAAAATGAAGTCAGCATCCCCATAAAGCTCGTCTGCAGAAGGAAGCATGAAGTGCTCCAAAATCTCCTGGTAGACGGCTGCATTGACCCTGGACTTAATGAAGCACAGTGGACCAACACCAGCAGATGACATGGCTCCCCAAATCAACACAGACTGTGGAAACTTCACACTCGACTTCAAGTATCGTGCATTGTGTTCCTCTCCATTCTTCCTCCAGACTCTGGGTCCTTGGTTCCCAAAGGAGATGCAAAAGTTGCTCTCATCAGAAAAGAGGACTTTGGACCACTGGGCAACAGACCAGTTCTTTTTTTCTGTAGCCCAGGTAAGACGCTTCTGATGTTGTTGTTTGGGAGCGGCTTGACAAGAGGAATACGACATTTGAAGCCCATGTCCAGGATCCGTCTGTGTGTGGTGGCTCTTGATGCACTAACTCCAGCCTCAGTCCACTCCTTGTGAAAGTCCCCAACACTTTTGAATGGCCTTTTCCTGACAATCCTCTCCAGGCTGCGCTCATCCCTGCTGCTTGTGCACCTTTTTCTACCACACTTTTCCCTTCCACATAACCTTCTATTGATGTGCTTTGATACAGCACTTTGGGAACATCCAACTTCTTTTGCAATTCCCTTTTGGGGCTTTCCCTCCTTATGGAGGGTGTCAAGGATGGTTTTCTGCACAACTGTCAGGTCAGCAGTCTTTCCCATGCTTGTGATTCCTACTGAACCAGCCTGAGAGACCATTGAAAGGCTCAGGAACCCTTTGCAGGTGTTAGGGATTCATTCGCTGATTAGAGTGGGACACTTTGAGCCTAGAATATTGAACCTTTTCACACTATTCTAATTTTCTGAGATTGTGAATTTGGGGTTTTCATAAGCTGTACGCCATAATCATCACAATTATACCAAAGTAAGGCTTGACATATCTCGCTTTGCATGTAATGCATCTATCTCATATATTGGTTTCACCTTTTGAGTTGCCATACTGACATAAATGAACATTTGCACGATATTCTAATTTTTCAAGTTTCACCTGTATGCTCTGGCCAATCATCTGGAAAAGGAGAGGAGAATAATGTGGCTCAAAGGAGCAGGGGAAGCTCTCATCCTCTTCTACAACTCAAACCAAGCTTCCAACTTTCATGATTTGATCTGCAATTGTCGCTTAGTCTCAGATGTGGTCAGTTATGTGGTTGGTTATGTCCAAATATTGACTTACAAAAACCAAAATACCTTGGCTATATCAATAAAGAACCCTAAAGTGAAGCACAGTTATCAATAGCACAATAAATATCAATAAAGAACCCTAAGTTGAAGCACAGTTCTAAGTCCTGGTTTGAGTGAGAATGTCAATGCTAAAACAAAAATAATCAATTTCTTAAGGCCCACAAAATCAGCTTGAACCATATTTGAGATATTGTACTGATGGGAAAAAAGTCAGATCCTTTTTAGTCAAGAAAAAGATGGCAGCACACAAAGGCCAATTGGCTGAAATCTATCCATATCATCAAATAAGAGAATTTTGTCAGTGTTCTGTTGCTTTGTGATGCTTGCTCTCACAAAAAAATCATACTATATCTTCTGATGTAATCCTTCCAGAGGACTGGGCTGGTTACTTTAGAACCTAATTCTATGACAATATCAACTTCAGGTAAACTCCAGTACTTTGTCCAAAAGATCTAGCAAACTGGACTCCAATGACCCTTTCTGAGACTGCCAAACTCATTACAAAACAAGGCAAAGCCTGGGGGGGGGGGCACCTTAAATCCCAACAAAATCACTGAAGGCAAATATCATGGCCCCAGTCCTGGGAAATTTGTCTCCATGTTTTTATCTCACAGTTCAGATCCCACCAGAATGGAGCAAATCCATCATTATCCCACTATACTGAAAAGATGATAGAACTATCTCTCTATCAGCTTGCTGAACATCATAAGCAACCTGGGAAACATCATAAACACCTCAATGGGAAATTGACTAGCTGATTCAAAATAGTGTCACAGCAGAAGAACAAGATGGTTACACAGAGGGCTGCTCAGCATTAAACCACCATCTGGTCTTCTAGCATTTAGTGGAAAAATTCACTGCATTTTGTCCATAGGGGCAAACATTAGATCTGAAGGCAGCATTTGACTCAATTCCCTGAAGAAGGCTCTGGGAAAACTGGCTGCCACACCCATCGAGCAGCACCTTCTCATGCTGATTATGAATTGCATGAGCAAAACATTAATGCACCTTTGATGTGGCCCTGTAGGACATCCTGTACTTTCTCCTGATATTAATGAAAAAGGGGTGAAAGGGATAAATGCTGTCATTCAATTTTTATAGTGTGTGTATGTATGCATGTATGTGTGTGTGTGTGTGTGTGTGTGTCTGTATACACACACAGTATATATCTATGCACAGACATACACACACACACACACACGCGCACGCACATACCTGAAGGGATCATATTATGCCCACTTGAGAGCCAGAAAGGATGGCAGCAGCAGCATTAAAAAGGACTTTAACTAGTCTTTTAGCCAACTTAGGTAAATGAGGCTACTTTCTTGATACAGTAGGTACCACAAAATATAAATAAAATTCCAGATTCTCTCTTGTCTGAGAGAGAAGGACCAGAAGACAGCAGTGGTGATAGATGTAGCGGTGCCAAGTGACAGCAACATCAAGAAGAAGCAATATGAGAAGCTGGAGAAGTATCAGGACCTGAAGGAGGAACTAGAGAGGATGTGGAAAGTAAAGGCCAAAGTGGTCCCAGTGGTGGTAGGGGCTGTGACTCCTAAGCTGGGAGAGTGGCTCCAACAGATCCCAGGAACAACATTAGAGCTCTCTGTCCAGAAGAGTGCAGTGCTAAGAACAGCTAAGATACTGCACAGAGCCCTCAAACCCACTAAACCACCATCTGGTCTTCTAGCATTTAGCCAAAAAATTCACTGCATTTTGTCCATAGGGGACAAAATGAGGACCCGTAGAGGACCCGAGATTGAGGAAGATACATACCACCCATAGGGGTGAGTGGGGATTTTATTTATATAGATAGAGATATATATACATATACATAGACTGGTTACAAAAAAGATTCATAGCATTTGGAGAGAAACAGTGTTATGAGTTTATGATTTTACCAAGAAAGAAGGGAAACAACACTGGAAAATTATCAAGATGCTTATGTCATTTGTATATGAAGGAAAAATCTACCTCCTGCTCTGCTATCCTTAGTCTAGCAAACTGTTACTTATTTAATTGAAATGAGTCCAGAAAAGTTTCTTTACCATATTTTAGGATGTAGGCAAACTGATTCTTTATAAGTATTGAATTATATTATTGAAGTACTGAAGTATTAAAATTGAAATTTAGTGCTTAAAATCAACAGTTTGAATTGCTCCTGGAAACAAATTGGCAGCTTCCAGTTGTTGTAAGCATGATAATGTGATCACCCAACAACAAACTTGCTGCCACATTCTGCTTCCAAAAACTCTTGAAAGCCATCCCCACATACAGTATACTCCAAAAATCATCCATGAAGTTCAGTGAATGCAACAATTCATGAAAAGAAAAAAAATGAGAATATATCTACCAATTGACCAGTTCACATAACTGCTCAGTATGTCAATTTCCCCCTTTCAAGGCAAGTTTCAATTCTTTCTACTTGTGTGGAAAATGTATTGTCCACTTTTGGAAGATTTTTAAACCAGGATTTCATCAAATGTGCAAGATGGGTAATGACTTGCAAGCTTTTCTATTTTTTGTGTCCTAGTGACAAGCCATCACAATTTATATAACATTGAAAAGAATGGGAGAGAATGATGAACAAACTATACCCTTCATTTGCAATATAATGTTAGTTTCTCCAGGTTCCTGGATGTTTTCATTCTCCCTATGGCTGTCTGCCTGCTTAGTCCATTCCTGTACCATGTGGTAAGCCTGCCTCAGGCCAAGAGGTCACTATGCCACCTGCCAGCCTGAGCTGACATGCAGCCTTGCACAAACACATATGGAAGAAATTATGGAGATGATGGGGCTGGGAATTGAAGCAGCAGCCCCTCAGGATCACTGCATCAATCCTTCCAGCTGAGCAGAAGAAGGCCAAAGTTCCAGTGAGTTGTTTGCTGCAACAGCAGTTCAATGTGCAGTACAAACAAGGATTGGTGATTCATTGCTTCCCCTTAGCTAATATGTAATTGCTTTATGGGGATAAGAATTTGAGAAAAGGTCAGGGATTTGGGTCCAGGAAAAAATTCTCTTCCAAACTGCTATAATGGAGACTTCAGCAGTTTTCAGAAATTTGATTGCCTTCATTAGTTCGGTAGGTATGTCTTCAGAAAGTTTATGAAGAACAAGGCCAAATAGTGTAAATGATATTTAATTCATTCTGACTATACAGCCTTGGCTTGCAGACAGGAAATGTCATGCCATTGCAAATTTCTTTGACATCTATGCAGAGTAGAATCTTTCAATAGAGTATATTAATTCAGAGTCCTCAACATAGGCACTTAAAAGTGCTATAGGCACTTCTTTAGCTTAAATTAGCCTTCCCCCAGCTCTTGCCCTTCAGATATATTAGATGATAATTCCCATCATTTATGGCTGGAAATAATGTGAGTTACAATCCAATCCATCTGGATGGCACCAGGTTGGGGAACACTAATTTCTTCACTAGTGAGAAAGAATCCAAGGAATTAATGGTACTGGCAATAAGCTGCAGCACTTATTCCATGCTCTGGGATGAATTCAAGCCATTTTTTCCCCATTTAGTAGCGGACCATGCCAAGGGCATGCTAAAATTTGATTTTGTCTTTGCACTCTGAACAATAATTAACATCCATTTTTCATTCCTCCAAAATGTTGTGTCCTCAGTTTGGGCAATCCGGTATATATGTTACAGCTGTGCTATTGGAGGATCTTTTCCATATATGGATATAATGTTTGAAAATCTACATTTAAGGGTGTAGTTTAATGGAAAAGGCTCCATGCAATCATTGTCACTCATGGTTCAAAGCTTTTGAATATTAGACCAGAATTTTTGAATGGACCTCTAGAAAAATTGGATAGAGTGGTGAGATATCATTCAAAAGGAACCTGAGCTGACTTGGAACACACGAGTATCAAAAGTCAATTTCACTATCTGTTGCAAAAGATATAGCGCCCACTTATGTATTAATTTAGTGGTGTCAGATCTAATTCATGTAGTAGATTAGTTATTCATTTCAATCATATCTAGCATATAAGTTCTCCCAACTAAATGAGACACCTGCAATAGCAGCAGACTTCTAATCAGCAAGTCACATCCATCCAAGGCTGACACTCCAATTATCCTTTGAATTTCACATCTGGAATAATGAGAAATTAAAAAGAAATTGAAACTGACACATATGTCCATTCTTAATGGTGCTGCCTTTGGTATTAACCCCTCTGTCCCAAGAATCAACTGCTTTCACTCATTGCATTGAGCCATTGTTTGTTGAATAAACTATAATTAATTGAGCCATAACCATAAACCAGGAATGGGTAATCTGAGGCCTCACAGTGGCAGTGTATTCATTTATGATGTGGTCTTTTTAATCTTATAAAGCTTCCCAGAGTCATTGACTCTGGAGTTGAGCAGCCTAGATATTTGAAAAATAAATAAATAAACAACAAAGCCTTTGTGTGGCCCTTGGAGCCACTTCTGATCAGAGTTGTCCAAAATTAGTGTCATGGTTTCTTACAGTTTTGAACTGAGAATAATATAGCAACAACAAAAACAATAGTGTAAAGCCTAAAAATAATTTCTAAAACAAAAAAGACACCCAAATGCCACCACGAAACCCAAGAAATAAAATCAGGACATCTTGATGCCGTTTGCAGCATCTCATCTACCATGACCACTGACCACCCACAAAATTTTAAGTGGGTCTCTAGTCATCAGGGCATTGCTCACCTCTGCCATAAATCCTAGTTTACAAACCACAATGGCTGAGTTCATACCTTACGTAAGGTTTGCTTAAGAATATGTATGAAATGTAACATATCTGACATCAACCAAATTTATGTAATGGCTAAAAAAAATTAAAGAGTACTAAATTCAAGAATGAGAGCTTGGAGTATCAAAGCCCCCCCCCCCCCCTTTGCCATCATTATCTTCATACTACTTAATCATTTAATAATGCCACAATTACTATTCAGTTTGGCAAAGTTAGGTATAACAGTTACAGTGATTTTGATTCAACAAGAAAAATATTTTGTTTTTATGCCTGAATATCTTTTGCCGTCTGTTGTGGAATCTCCTAGTCAATTGATGTTTTCTTGTGCCAGCCTGCATGTCTTATAGAGAGTGACCAAATAAAATTGCAATCATAAAATATATATTTTTAATCCATGATGGTCTCAGAATGGGCAGTGATAGTCAATAGGTCTGGAATATATTTATCCAATTAAAGTGCTAATTATTTTTTCATGTATAAGTTATTTAAAATCTACATTTTAAAGTTAGCTCTGTACCTCCAAAAGTGCTGATGACTTCATTATAAACTACTTAAACCAACCTCTTTTAACTAGAAATACGTTTGAAGTCCCCAAGGATCTGCTTTGGAACTGGTGCTAATTAACACATTTACAAATGATTTGGGGTTAGAATACACAGTGAGAAAATCAAATCTTCAGATGTCACCTAACAATTCAGCACACTAAATCCCAAGAAGATGGAAGAGCTCCAATAAAATGTTTCACTTGGTGACAGCCCATAGTAGACTGCAGATTATGTTCAAGATTGTCACATTGCATGAAAAAGCATCATGTAGTTAAAGGACTTCAAACTATGTTTGAAGGTTACAAGCTTTCCCCTATCCCTACATATTAGTCTTCTGCCTGTATTGATGAAACTTAAACACATAAGGGAGTGATTTGGAGCAGTGTTTTTTGGTGGTGGGTATCTCTTTTGTCCTGTCTCCAATCTAACATCATCCATGTTCCTCTGCCGTTTTAGGTTGCTTGCTTACATAGCTGTACAGGAATACAGATTTTGGAGTCAGAATTATGGGCTTGTTTGTAGTTATACAACTAAGTAGGTATGCAGGTATGTAAGTAGGTATGAAGATAGCCTCCAAGCCCCCTCATGCCCTCCCCTTTCCGTGAGGTCAGGTAAAAGCTCTTTTGCACTCCTGAGTCCAATAGCTTCTTTTAGAAATTGACCTTTTCTTAGTCCTCTTTCCGCTAGGCAAAGAAATTGTGTTTCTTTGCTTTTTCTTCTGCTTCTTCTCTTTTGGGGTGGAGCAAGACAAACCCATTCATCTGCCATTATATTCCTCTGTAGTGCAGTATCCAAAGCAAATTTTGGCCCCGTTAGTACACCACAGGCTTAGACAGAAAAAAAAATTATGAGTGTACACAGAGTACATTAAATTAATACCATGGCTTTATTTCCATACTAGTAATTTAAGGCTTAATTATGATCCTTACATTTGACAGACACAACCTTGGGACTGTTTAATCCAGTGTACCAAAGGAAACTCAATGATTCAGTTTTAAAAGTTTTTGTTGTTGTTGTCATTGACCATCTCCATTCTGCCTATAGGTCCAACTAATAAATTCAAGGCATAGAGACTTTGATTTTAGATAATTGCACAGTTTCCAGACTGTCATTTCCTATAGCAATTCTGACCGATACTGTCTCTCCTCAAAAATACTTGATATAGAGGACGATATGCATATGCCTAATCTTTAACTCAAAGGAGCCATCAGCCGTCAGTTTTTATTTTACCAAACAGTCAAACCAAAAACAGGAACTGAAACCGCAGAGTACAGGTAAAGATTACAAAATTTGCTAGCTGTATAGTTGCACAATCCCTCAATTAGGGTTTAATTTTTTTTTTTTTTTTTTTTTTTAGGGTTGGGCAACCTATAGCTTCAAGCCACCTTCTGGAGACTCCTCTCCTACAGTGTTGTGAATTTCAGTTTCTGCCAGTTTGAGATGGGAAATCTAGCTTGCTTATTTATTTGTTTGTTTGCTTATTTTTATTGATATGATTTCTGTAGCCACCCATCTCACATAAGTGACTCTGGATAGCTTACAGAGATTAAAACACAGAAAACCCACCCCATATAACCCCCTGGTACCCAAGGATAAACAAAAACCCCACTCAACAACAACAATAAAAACAAACCACATCAATGACAACAGAGCTCATCTACCCCCCTGACCCAAATGCCTGGGGAAACAGCCAGGTCAGGGGGGTAGATGAGCTCAATGCCTTACCAAAGGCTAACAGGCTTGGAGCCATCCAAATCTCTAGGGGGGATGCTGTTCCACAGAACATTTGCTGTGATTGAAAAGGCACTACTCCAGGGTCCAACAAGATGGTTTTGTTTGATAGAAGGGACCTGTAAGATTTTTGTGTAAGATAGGCTTAACAGAGTTTTAAGAAACAGCGTGCTTGATGCCACTCTACTGTAGAGTGTATGCTGGTAGTAGTTCACCTTGAACCAACAGGTGATCTCTCCCAGCAGTTTCATATACATGTTAAACAGGAGGGGAAAGACAGCCAAACTGGGGTTTAGAAGTCAAAATCTCTAAGAGTATCATATCAACATAATTTCTTCCTGAACTTTGAACTGGATTCTGAACAATAAGCAGCAGAGTCAGAAATCTTGGATTTAAAAAAAGAAAAAAAACTGTATCTGTGAGGTTAGCAATGATGCCAGACATGTTCTTGCTACTTGAGAAGCTTTGCTGTACTTAGCATGCTGTCTTTTGCATGCTAGGCTTCTGAGGCAGAGACACCCAGCTAAGGCTGAGGAGGCCAAAGTAAAGTAAACCTAATACTCTACTCCAGTGTTTCTCACCTTTGACCACTTGAAGACGTGTGGACTTCAACTCCCAGAATTCCCCCGCTAGCCACGGGAGTTGAAGTCCACACATCTTCAAGTGGCCAAAGGTGAGAAACACCGCTCTACTCTAATCCATATAGCAGGTACTCTTGCTTGCCTATCTGCCAAGATTTGCACTTTCTGGCTTTCCTGAGCTATGGGAATGATTCCTGACAAATGTCGTGTCTCCTTTAGTACAAGGGAAGAGGAGTTACAGTTTCTGAGAAATTATCAGCTGGCTGGCACCCTTCAACACAGACAAGATATTATTACATTGATTCAAATCCTTTAGCAGCAACTTTGATCATTGTTTCCATCTGCATTCCGGCATTTGAAATTGGAGGCTTTTATTTTCTGTTGACTAAAGTTCATCTCATCATTATTTTAAATTCATGTCAACGGCAACTTGAAAAACACCTACGTTAGCAAAACAAGATTTTCACCTCCCTCTCTCCCTTGGGCCTTTCCCCTCCACCTACCAAAGTGACATTTCCTGGTAAAAATTAGACACTTTTGTCAAGGACAAGAGAAATGATAACGTAGCCAGAGAATACCAATATACAACATGAGATTTATTAGCAAGTACTATAGAGCTTTTGCATAAATTATGCTCATTCTTGACAGGCAGGCTGTATATATAGAATATACCTAATTTTCATTTCTTTATAGTGCCAAAGATAGAGCTGAAGAACAAACTATGCTTGGTTTACTCTGATGATTATATATTTTTCTTAAAATCAAGGGAAGTTGGATACTTAATGAAGCTTTTTTTTTCACAATGCAAAACATTCAAATGAAGCTGTCTGGAAAAGAGGAGAAATTAATTGCTTCCATATTCTCCTCTCATTATTACTTTTAATTTCTGATCTCTCATCATCTCCACATAACTTGGAAGGAAGGGCTGCTTAGTGTTATATTATTCATTTCCCTATCAGAACAAAGAAAAAGTTTCAAGTAGTTACTAATACTAATACTTTCTTAGCAAGAAAAGTCAAGGATAGCCTGATTAATGCTTCAACTATTCAACATTTCAACCATTTCCCAATTATGCCAGGGTTATATTACCAAATAGAATGATTGCAACATTAGCAAACAGAAGAGTTAATGGACTTGTGGTTTCGATTCCAAGCCAAGATGGTTATTAATAACAAAGTTTATCTTCATAATTCACAATAACATTCTGAATCAGAAGACATGGGGTCCCACAAATAAATGATGACATGAATAGGATGAAATACAAGTGTGCATATACATTTCATACACAGCATATTTTGATAGGATTGTCCCACCACAAATAACACAAATAAATTATACAATGCTTGTATCAAATAGCGCCTTCACATTTAATGGAGTATGCTCCCTCCCCATTACTTGTTGAATCTGCTGTTTCTGAGTTTGAGTAAGCTAATCATTTCCTAAATCTGTAATTACAGGTAGATACTTCCTAAAAATGTGAAACAACATACATTTGCTGAGTACATACCACATTTCTGAAAAAAGAGCCCTAGTTCCAAAATTTGGAATATACCTGTATTCATTATACTTGTAGGGAGAATTTTGCTTGGTAATGCCATGCTCATCTCAGAAGAATTCTTATATGCGGAGGAAGTAAAACTACCTAGATAGGATCCCAACAAACTAGTAGGCTTACAATTAGGAAACAGGAATAAAGCTGGACTGATCAGTGCTTCCAGAAAGAAAACAGTAGATGATGCAGAATCATTGCTCTCTTGTCCTAGGGAATGAAAGAGCAAGAAGCAAGATTGAATGAGCAACTGAGAGCATCTTGCAGAATGAGGAACTCCACTACAGTTTCAGACAACAATATCTAGGCCCTCAGGCAAACGTCCTTACTGCAGCATTTTTTAAACTTGTGCTTTACAGCTCAGTATTGCCAGCAATGATTGTTCTTTGCTCAGTCAAACATAAAGCCTATTTGATGCTGTCCTTGTATAGCTGGATTAGCTCACTACTTTGGCATAATGAATTGACTTGACCTGCAGTTAATTCTTCTTTGCTCATAAATTGTTTATTGTTGCTGCTAACTATAAATAGGAGAGGTTACAAATATTCATCTCTTTAAAAGTTTGCTGCACTATCACAGACTCCAAAGCAGGGCTAGCAAACTTTTGGTGGTTAGAACCCCATTTAATGTTTTGGGGAAGCTAAGGACCACTGCAGGCAAAGCAGTGATGTAAAATAAGTAGGCTATGTCATACATAGGGGCAATGCCAGAATTTTCTGAGGTTTTTTCCTATTTGGGGGAAAGTTTGGGAGTCCTTCATTTTTTTAAAAAAAAAAAATGTAAGCCTATTTGGGGACTTACAGATTCAATGTTTTTCTCTCTACAGAACACCAGGATAGCATACCAAAAATGTTTGGCAGTTGTCAGAAAAATTATCCAAGGAGTATAAACCAATGCTACCTCCTGTCTGGGACTGCAAGATTGGTCTCTGTATGTAGAACTCTATATGTTTAGAGTTCCATTTCATGGTGGGACTCTGAACACACATAAATGAATAAATCTTATTGGCTATTGTGAGACACAGAATGATGGACTAAATAGAACATAGGCTTGATTCTTCTGTCTTCTGTAACCTGGAACAATGCTGAAATGTTCAGTAATTCAAGCAAATTCGAGACAGATGCATTGATAACAGGTTGTTTGAATTTCATTTGGAAATATTAACCATATTGAATACATCAGATGACTCTTCAGAATCTAGTGTAATCAGGAAAAAAAAAAAAAAAAAGGACACATCCCCATGAATATCCACACTGTATGAATCAAGTAATTCCTCTGAATTATTGCTTCCCTTTTGTCTCCAGACAAGTGTTGTTAATCTGTGTATTATCACTGTATTTCATGCTATTACATACTTTTCTATGCTATTCTTTCAATGCTGGCTTTTTCAAAAAAGCCATTGTCATTTTTCTTTGCAAGAAGCTTTCTTGCTTCATCTAGTGAATGATGAACATATGTCCTGTGCTAGCTTTTTAGACAATTTGTCAAGCAACTTAATGGAGCTACCTGTGAAGTTTATTGTGAAACAGCCTGAAATACTTTATTTTCAAAATATTACTTTATTCAAGTGTTCTCATAGGGAAAATGCTTATATCAGCAGCTGTTTGCTTTAGCTTACCATAATACCAACATTTTTGAAACACTACCAGAGGAGCAACAATGCTTCTTTTCCACTTAATGATCCCCTTTATGGTACTTGGTTTATCATACATCAATCCAAAGCAGCACTGTTGTGCCTGGGCCATCTGCTCTAGCACTTTCAGAAAAATATCTTATCTTTTTGTATTTTTCTTCTTCAGTGTGTTCTGCAGCTGGCGTTCACCTCATATGTATTTAGCATCTGGGTATATTTCAGAATTACAGTACTTAGGTCATCTAATCAACAAATACTTGCTAAATAAACAAGGGCAGAAGTAGACAGTCAAAGCAGACACATGCCTTAACTCAGTGGTTATGCCCCAAGAATATAGTTAATGAAGGAATGACACTAAAAAACAGCATATTGAACACTGAAAAATTCATATAAACAATTGCATGTAAGGGGAAAAAAATAATAGATGACACAGTAGGAGCTAATGGAAGAAGCTGGAAAATAAAATTCCTGCATTATGAACATACTGAAGGGCAGATTTCTCTATGCTAGATGTGCTGAGATGGCAATCCCTCTGAGAAATAAAGTCCCAACACATCTGGACAACATCAATTTGGGAAGGTTACTCTAAAATGTATTGAGCATGGCTTCACCAAGCAAAGTTTTGGGGTAGGGAAGATGATGATGATGATGATCATCATCATCATCATCATCATCATCCAGAACAGTAGTAATTTCATAAATGACTTAGATAAGGGGCTAGAAGGGATGCTCATCAAATTTGAAGATGACACAAAGTGTGTGTGTGTGTGTGTGTGTGTTGTGGGAAGATTGTTAATATCTCCTGCCCTAACCAGGGGATTGGGCTAGAAAACTTCTAAGGTCTTTTCCAACCTTATTATTGTATGATTCTATAATTCTGTGATAGCATATCAGCATAACTGAAGGTATATGAAAAGACTGCTTCATCAGTAAATTATAATGGCTGATGAGAGGAGTCTGAGAAAAACATTTGCAGATTTGGTGAAGAGGACCAAACCATTTGGGTTCCTACAGAATCAGGCTACACTGCCCAATTATACCAGGTTTATTCCTGTTTACTGGCATTTTCCTTGTTGTGTATTTTAACTTGAAGCAATGTGGGTGAAGATTAAGTTAAGTTTGGGCTATTTTTCCTTCTATCAAAATCTTCTTCAAGCTACTTCTCAAACCTGTATAGTAAAAACAAATTAAATTGTTAATGTTAATCTTCTGCTCCTCTTTGCAGTATTTTGGGTTTTAAAACCCGTAAGAAAATTTATATGAATATCACATATAATCTGAGCATAACTGTTCTGGTTTTCTAGTCTCTGCACTTGCAAAGCAAAGAAATTGAGAGCATTATATGAGCAGTGGGTAGGACCACAGCCATGATGGACAAAGGCAAACATAGATGAACACTGCATTCACCATATGCCTCCCCCCTTCCCTCCTAACAGATTTTTTTGGGGGAAATAGTTGATAAATCTGCAATTTAGTTAAAGGAGCTAAACTGTGGGAGAAGGAGACTTTTAAACTTGAGTTATTTATCCTCATTAGATAAGGTAGTAAATACAGTGAGCAGTTAATCTTGATCTTATGTGCATACATAAATGTGTTTTTGTGCCTCACAGCCAGCATTCCTCAGAAACCTAGAGGAAGAATGGGACATTTCTATTGCCTCTTCCGCTAGTGTTCATTGTATATTTAGATGTTAGGCCATTTGGATGGAGACCTGCTTTTTTTTTTTTTTTAATGAATCATCAAGGAGAAGGAAACAGCAGAAGAGAGAAAGAAGGTTCCCCCTACCCATTTAAACTTTTTTATGCAGGAATGTATGTATTTGGTTTCTAAAGCTGCCTAATCACATAGCAACTCAAGGCGACAGCAAACAGAGTTAAAAACCTATTAGAATAACAAAAGAAGAATAAGTGATAAAACAACCACATGCGGGGAAGACAAAAACTTCAGTCATATAATATACGAGCAGGTTCAGAAATCTCCCTGACCCACTGCCTGCTAAAGAACCAGAATTTTAAGGCCTTCCTAACTGACAGCAAGTTTGGAACCATACGGATCTCTGAGGGAATGCTGTGTCTCATAATTTTCATAGCTCTCATGAACAGCCTGATGTGTTATCACATAAATCTTTGGGGGGGGGGTATTTTTTTATTTATATAATTTATATGGCCTCCCATTTCAAATACATAATCCTGGATGGCTAACAACAGCTTGTGCGTGTATCATAAAACACACATCCAAACAACTTAAAAAATAACCATAATACACCATAGCTGAGGCACCATAACAACACAGCTGCATCTCTATTGGGCCCAATCAACACCCCAACCAGTGCCTTGGGGAAGAGCCAGGAGAATCATGGCCATCCATTCCAACAAAGAGCTGGAAATGGAAGGTGGAGCAAGATTTCAAATTTTCAAGGACTCTTCATCAGCCAATATTAAAAAAGAAAAGAAAAAGAGACAGGAAAGAATACAGCTGGTGTTCAAGCCAACTCTGTGCTCTGCTACATGTTTAGATTGAACGAGGGAGGGGTTTGCAGACCTGCCAGTTGGATCCTATCAGGTGTAGAAGTGGTGTTGGGTTGCAATCGAGGACTCTGCCAAAGGTTGCTCGAATGAAGAAACAAGCAAACAATTGTTGGTCCCACATTTTCAGAAACATAAACACCAGCTGTTAAGTCAAACCTGTTTCCATCCTTAGGCTAAACACACAGGTCTCTTGATAGGAGGAAAACAGAAAAGAAACAAAGCTAGACAATCTTTATATTAACAAATCTGGAGATAATTTTAAATGTTTTGCTAGGTAAAAGGAGTCCATGAAAGCAAAATCATTAGAATTACCTGGAGGTAGGAGGCAAGTACCCTGAGAGAATATGCTCCAACTTAGGTGGTATAAAACCCCTTCCTCCAGTCTGACAGGAAATCCCCTGTGATATCACAGCAGGCTACCTTCCAATAATTTCTACAGTATAAGTAAATTAAAATTTTGTATCAGGTTTCAAGAATTATATTCTGAAACATGCAAAGGGAAGAATTGCCAAAGTTAAAAAAAAAAAAAAAAGAGTAATGCTCGAAAAAGCAGTAGACTTCAAAACTATGTTTATCGATTGCCCATTTCTCAGTTGTTAATCTAAGGTAAATGGCAGACAGAAGTAATTTTGATGAGATCAGCTAAAGGATTAAGGAAGCCCATAAACTAGCCTAAACAGTTAAGGAAATAATTACAGTCTGCCGCGCCATGGACTGAAGGGATGAATCACAGAATCTCCTAGACTTCAAACCATTGCAATAATACACTCAAATATAAAACTGAACTCCTGCCACAATCAATCTGATGAACCTACATTGCATTCAACTTACTAGTTAAAAAAACAATAATACTGATAACATGCCTAATAGACAGTAGATTTATATGTGGCTGTCAGGAATTCATACAATTCCTTATTTCAGGTCTAAAGATTATGGAGAATTCTTAGGATTGGTAATTTTCTAATTAGCAGGAAAATGCTCTAGCACAGGAAATTGTGCAAATTATTATGGTGGACTTAGGTTCAGGGCCAATCACTGTTACTGTATTTACTCTCTTCATGCTTTAAAAAAAAGTAGGCGTAAAGGTCCATAAAGCTGCAATAGTTTAATAAATAAAACTTCAGCAATATATTGGTAGACAATACTTTCTCATGGAGGACACAATATGAGACAGAAAGCCCTTCACCTCCTCTGCGATTCCCTGCAATTGTTATATTTAGAATACTCTGGAAGGGGAATCATTATCTGCAAATCTTTACAGCTCGGGATGAGTCACTCAACTTGATGAAGAGTTAATGACTGTTTTGTCTGCCCCGGAATTATAGAACTGATTCTGTTGTATTCACCCCATCGCTCTAAAACAACATAAGTGATATGAAAAATAGACCTGCTGATTTCAATTTTACTTCAACACTTGGCCAGTAATTCTGACTCTCTTTTTATCTGCACAATAGTTTCTGGAAAACAGGATGGCATTATGCCAAAACCCAGGAAACAGCACTGTCTGAGACAGAATGATTACTACAAGGCAAAAGTAATGCACTGCTAGTCACTGGCTATCTCTGGCAGTGCGTGTTAGTGCAGAATGGCATCACCCTTTTAAACCCGTGTGCTTAAATCAGTTAGAAAATTATTTATGGTTAGACGGATGTCAGTTCTAGTTTATTACCAGGACATTTGATTAATTGGAAATTCAGCCATATAATGCTACATTGACTTTTTAATAGCCACTAGCTTGGTTACTTGTGATGAGTAGGTAATATTTGCAGCTAACCAGCCCAAAACGTGGGGGGGAAGAATGGGTTCTTTATTGCTCTCAGGCTGTTGATGTACCATAGATTATTTACAGAACTGTGCGACTAAAAATTCTCATGAACTAATTAATGTGACTTATTTCCAAGATGATTGCATAGCTTTCATATACAGGACTGGTTCTTTTATGTACAGATCTTACCTTCTCCTCAAACTCCACATTATTTTTACCATACTATGTCTGGTATTTTGGGAGAATAAAAGGCTGTATTAATGGAGATTAATATCTGTTTGGTTGACACTGACAAAACATGTCACAGAACAACCCTATTAAGGGCAGAAGCAGGACCTAATAGCAGACATCATTTCCAGGAATCTTTGAAACCCCACGTGAGGTTGGAGAAACCCAGGGTGAGGGTCCTTTAAGAGAGGCTTTTCTACAGGGAAGCTGCTCTGCATCCCACATGTGGAGGGCAGGGGCTCATCCAAACTATGGCTCAATATCTGAAATGATTGGATGGATTGATCATTTTCATTCATGGCAATAAATCTAAACAGTTACAATACATTCCCCCAAATTATTCAATATTTGGGGTTTCCCTCAGGCTCCTGTTGACTGTACTTTGGATTTTAATGGGCAAAACACAATGGGGAAAAAATCATTGTGATATAGTGGCTTGCAAGCTGGCATATCTATCTATATGTTTATCCATCCATCCATTCATCCACAGAGCAAAGTCAGCCAGCAGTTGCCCTATAAAATTGCTTCTGAGCAGATCCTCTGATCACTGCTAGTGAAATGGCCATGCTGTCTGTCCATACAGACAATGCAGTGTTCTGAGGGCTCCCTCTGAATGAATTTCACAGGATAGCTGGTGGTGCTGCAGCTGCTGAGACCAGATGCCTAGGCTTATCAGATCTACCAGTCACAATTGGCAAGTCTTCCGCTCTACTTATATTTTACTTGCTCTATTCCAATGTGAGTGACCTGTGGAATAGCATACCCCCAAGGTTTGCATGGCCCTGATGGCCTTCTGTAAAGCATTAAAACAGGACCTTTCCCCTGGGCACTGAACTAGGACACGTAGTGAACCTGTTCCAGAAGCTGTATACGTGGATAGGTGTGTTTCTCCAGGTGTGATGTGTTTTGCTGATGTTTTAATTGTTACTTTTAACTGTTCAGCACCGAGAATTTTAGGGTCAAGTAGGCAGCCATGGAAATCTAAATAAATAAATAACTCTGCATTACCACCCTGGAAAATGTCTTGTTGATATAAACATTACATTGCAATCTAGTATTATAAGTCCTATACGGCATTAAAGCACATACATGGAACAAAAATCAGAAAACATTGCTGACTTGCTGACTTACATTGCTGAGTATCTCAGATTCCTTCTTCTATTGCTGGCTGTTATGATTTGAGAAACATGTATTGTATTTTGTACCAACAAGGTGCTAAACAAAATGCTAAACCCAGAGGCATGAAGTTTCCCAGGCGGGTGAGGGAGCAGGGAGAAAGCCCCATTTGGCACATCTTGATAAATCAGTCTCACAAGAATTGACAGTTGGAGCCAAGGATCTTGAAGAGCTGACACCCTTCTGGTGGGAAGATTTGTTGACCTGGGGAAGAGGACAATGTGTAGTTAAACCCCAAAACCAAGATAGGAAGCTGAATGCCATATGCAGTGAAAGAAGGTGTGGCTTCACCACCATGTAAGGCTTTCTATGCCAGGGCTAGTGACTGCTAACCAACAAGAAAGCAAGCTGGATTCCTGTCAGACTCCAGTGATAGGCAAAGTACATCCAGAACTTTTAGGAAAAAAATAGTGTTTTTTACCAGTATCTTAATATGGCAATGTAGTCAGAAGCTTGGCACAGGTCAAACCCAGGAATCCAATAAGCAAAGAATCCATGGGGAAAGATAGGAGACAAAGTGAGGTGAAATCCAGAGCTGTAAGCATGGTGTAGCAAGGTATACACTACAGAGCTGAGGCTTGAAAAGTTATTCTCAATGTTTTCTCTCAGGGACTAAGGCCAATAAATCAGCCAGGCTGAGCCTCCACCCAAATGTGCTGCTGAGCATGTTACTCATTAGAGTCTGTTCTTTCCTTGGCCTGTTTTTTGGCAAATCTCTCCAACCTGCAGAGCTCAGCTCCCTGCAGTTCAATCTTTATCACACCCCTCCTTAGGACTGGGTGGATGAACCTCAGAGTCTGAGAAGCTGTCAATAGGTGCAGGCAAGGAGTCCTGGGGGCTTGCTGGATCTACCTCAGCCAGAGTGGGTTCATTGGCTCCACCGCTGCTGGAATCACCCACAGCAAGACTATTGTCCCTAGATGCCCCTGACTCTACTTCCTTCCTATCTTCCTCATCAGAGGACATGTCCAGTAGGGCCAGAACATTAGGCTCCTTCCTTGCCTCTGATGTAATCCAGTTTTCCTCAGTCTCACATCCCATTTTTCAAGTACATGTAATCCTTGTTATGTGGTGACATAATAAACTATAAAACCTGAGGAGCTGAATGAAAAAAATTCCACTTGCCAAGCAAAGATC
Source organism: Liasis olivaceus (assembly GCA_030867105.1). Lineage (NCBI taxonomy): Eukaryota > Metazoa > Chordata > Lepidosauria > Squamata > Pythonidae > Liasis > Liasis olivaceus. The sequence continues at coordinate 72,547,813 of CM061349.1, forward strand.
TGCAATATACATTGGGGGGGGGGGGGGTGAGTGAGTGAATTCTGCTTGCATGTCTAGTATTCCTGAATCCAATTCTAAAAGCAAAGCCTTTCAGACTCAGGAGCTCACAGCTTCCTTTCTTTCTTTTGCTATTAAAAGTTTGCCTTGCCCTCCCATTTTAGGTTTCCCCCACCTTGGCATGGATGTTGATCTTCTGCTTTTCTCTTAAATTATACAGTATGTTCACCCTCTGTACTAAAGCTCTAAATGTGATGATGTTAATGCAGAACAGCTAAAAGAGCTTTGTGACTATGGAAGAAGTACACATGCATTCTATCAGAAAGTAACTTAATAAATATAACATAAAGATGTAGGGCAAAACGGATAGCGTTCTTCCCTCTGCAGCACCCCAATAAATGGTAGGCTCAAATTTTTCCATTTTCTTATTTCACATATCAAAAATGCTGAGGCAGGCTATAACTCAGGGCATAAGTGTGTATTTGTACCTCAAAGATCCTAGGGTCAGTCCTTAGTACCTCTGTACACTGCTGGAAGGGTGGGGAAAGAAAATCCTGTCTTAAACCCAAGGCAATCCACCTTCAGTTACTGTAGAAAATATAAAGAAGTAAGAGGTTAGATCTTTTGGGCCATGCACACTCAGCATGCATAACTAAAACAATGATGGAGTAACTATGTTTCAAGAACACCATTATTTAGTCAGTAGCCCCAAGATTATTTTGGGTTCAATAAATCTCATCTGATCAGCCACACTGTATGGACATTATAACCCAGTCAAAAGTGAAAGAGTTTCCCAATCCTGTCCAGTCACTCTTGTCTCCATTACAGAACTCACTGCCAAAGCTGTTATAGAGGAGCAAAGAGATGACCTTGAGAAGATATGCAGAGACTGTTAATAAAACATGAGCTTAGCCTAGGAAAAGAAGAAAGCATGAGAAAGAAATATAGGATTGCCCCACCTTGACTCTCTTTAGTATAAGAAGGAGGGAAGGGGAAACATTGTCAGGCTTTCAAGATTCTCTTGTTATAGCCTGTTTCAGTAAAGCAGAATTCTAGTATTTCACATTTCCTGACCTGACCTGTCTCAAAGGGCTGACAGCAACAGAGCACATCTCACAAACTTTGAAACTTCTGATACAAGGGTATATGGAACAATGGGCACTACCTAGGAAGGTGGGTGGAGTATGTTATTTTCAAAATGGCAATTTTTGACCCATTTAGTATGCCTATGTCTTCTCATGACCACTAGGTTAATGTGACCTAGGTTAGCTGCTGACTGGTTTAAGTATGTTGCATACTTAAGGAAGAATCAGTATTTCCTGTGGCACTTTATGGAAGTGAAGGTTGGACTTTGAAGAGGCAGGATAGGAAGAGTATTGATGCTTTTGAACTTTGATGTTGGATAAGACTTCTGAGAATACCATGGACAGCCGAAAAACCAAAAAAAAAATGGATCATCAAATAAATCAACCCAGAGTGTTCACTCGAGGTACAAATGACCAGGATACGTTATGCAAAGACTTAGCTCTCTAGAGAAGGCTCTAATGCTAGGAAAGGTGAAAGGAAAATGGACAACCAGCAGCAAGGTGAATGGACTCAGTTATAGTGGTGGTGGGTGCACTGTTGGAAGACCTGAAAGACCAGGTTAGGGACAGATCATCATGGACAAAATCTATCTGTGTGGTTGCTATGAGTTGATACTGACTTGATGGCACATAATCAATCAAAAATCAATCAGTGTAGTGTATCTCAATGGTTAAGGTATTGGACTGAGGAGTCTTTACTCTGATTTTGGGCCAGTTGCTATTTGTCAGCTTTGCCTACTTACTTCACAGAGAGTTGTTAAATTAAAATTAGAGGAAGATATTATGTAATGATACTATCAAATTAACTTAAACTGTGATGGAATGTATGTACGAGGAGGAGAGTGACGTGGGAGATCAAGGCTATCAGGAAGGAGGGGGTGCATTCCAGCAGGGGAAAAGAGACAAAATACAGTGCAGCCCGCAAGAGGAGTGTGGGAAGAGTAAGAGATTCAGGATAGACACTCCCTGGAATCTCCCAGGGTATATCCACTAGTTGCTGTAGTATAATAGATTTAGTTGTCTATAAGGTGTAAGCAAATAAAGGAACTATAGTCGACTGGACCGTTTCATCATTGTTCTTGGGCTGGGCCTGGCAACAACAAATTGATGAGTGTTCCCCAGATCCACCTCTGCCACTTCCCCCTTTTCCTTGCTCATGAATCCCTCTGCCAGAGCATGCTCCATCAGGGAAGAAGTAGAAGCAGCCACAGCATCTTTTCTCACCTGAAGGAGAAGATGCTACATAATGGTGACACTGAACATTTTTTCTGTGTTCACTACCTCTACATAACTTTATCCCATAGTAAATTGCTTAGGATAGGAGAAGAGATGGAGTGGTGACTGATATGTTTTGAGGTTCAGAATAAATACAGCATTGATTTGCTTGCTTACAGTAGACTACCATTACGGTACATTAGTTCTGTCACTGCTTAATAGCCCCAGTCATGGGAGTCTGCATTACAAACTCCCCTCCTTAATCAATTGTAATAAGGTAGCTTGCTCTAATCTCCCTTTTTTAAAATACCACGTGCTAAGAAAAATTCAAGTTGTATGAAATTCTGAGTACCTGGAACAAATGGGTGGTATATACATTTTAGGAAGTATGATAATAATTCTTAAAATGAAGTTAATCTTTTGAATGATGATAAGATTAATAACAAGTAGGAATTGAAGAGATATTTAATTTATAAGCATGTTTATATGACTATACTCTATTAGTCAGACCTACCAAACATACAACATCAGAATTAAAACTAAAAGCTTTATTAAAACTTTTCCAACTGACACCCTCTGTATCTGTGGAATACAGTTCCTATTCCAGACATTTTCTGGGAGGGATGGAATTTGTAGGCTGAAATGTTTGGAGGATTCCAGACTGTTGAATGCTGCATACGTGCCCATCACACTATTTCCTTTGACTCTGCAAATGCAGAAAAGGAATAAGAAATAGTGAACAAAAGAAATTAAAGGCATGGGATAAGAAAAGAAAATCAGAGAGAGCTAAATCTAGTTTATACCAACACCATTCATGAAACCTCTCTATACCTTTCCATCTTTGCAAAGAAGTTTTGCTTCTATCCATCACTTCATACATTGCCATTTGTCTCTTTTGAAGGATCTTCTTACTTTTAACTATAATCTTGTCAATCCTCCCCTTCCTCTTAACCCACTCACTCTTCTTCAGCTGATTTGTTTTGCTATTCATTCTTTATTCATTCTCTCCCTGTTTGACCAAACCATTTCAATATACTTCATTCATATAATTGCCATTTATTTTTGTACTTAATTTACATTCTTAAATATCCCATTCCCATTTACTTTTATTGTTTCTCCTGATATACCCAACTCTAACTTTCATATTAAATGATAGCTAGAATGTTGCTTTTATACATAAGCATTTTTATTTCTTTCTACAAACATTCCTTCCTTCCATTAGACTACATACTACCACTAGATTTCTACTAGCATTTCTCCATCTGTTTTCCCATCTTTAATAAACATTCTGCCAAGTTAAACAACTTGCTCTAGTGTTTCTAGCTGAACACTGTTTTGTAAAAATCACATAAGAATTTGTCCAATGACTAAGGATTATAACATTTTGCAGCATATCAAGCTCTCTGGAGAGATCACCCCATAATATAGCTCTAATTCTGATAAAAATAAGGGAGGCAGATGCAAAATAAACCAGGACCTCCTCAACTTTTATAAGTTGAAGAAGACAACCTAATATTTCCCCCCACAGCTATTGAAAGTATTAAAACCTTGGTCCCTTCAATATCTGGCCCACCTAGGTAGTGGGGGCACTCAGGAAAAATCTCCACAGGTTGATCTTAATCAAAAAGCAGGCTCACATAGAAGCTGGCATTTCTCTAGATGTCCATTTCTTAAACCAATTCTCAGCACACTCCAGCACTCAGAATGGTCTCAGACCATTATGAATGTGACCATTCCATGCAGGAACACTTAGAAAGCTCTTAGGCCCAGTGTTTGTGGAGCAAGGTATTCTGCATTCCAGTCAGCAGTGATAGTCTGAGAATGAGAGGACCTGGAGATTCAGCTCTGCCTGATTTCTTTCAGCAACACTTGTAAATGGTGCTATTAATAGACAATTACCTTCTATGGTGTTTCAGAGACTGCTTCCTCCTATTCTTCTACTCTTTAAAATCAAGGCACAGAAGCCTTAGTTGAAGCAAGTCCCCCCCCCCCCCCCCACACACACACACTCACTCACACTTGCTGTTATCTTTCTGTCCACTGAATGTCCTGCCAGGACTTAAAGCTGGGGGAAAAAATCCGGAAACCTCTTTGTGTCTTTGTGATTGCTGAAATGTTTAAAACTGTTAAACAAATGGAAACATACACACAATGGAATGTAAAGGACTGGCTTCCTTCAGAGAATGAGAGGCTGTCCACATGGCAGACAAAGAGGCCGATACTAGGGTTGCCTGGTCCAGAGAGGGGTGCTGTCTAGATCTTTCAGTGCTACAGGATATTAAGACTGCAATCACTGCTCTTCCAACCATTTCCTCACCCACCCTCATGTCTGGTCTGCTGTGGGGGATAAAGTTAGGCCTAATGCTTTTGTTCTGCTGAGCCCAATGATATTGCCAATGTGTAAACTACACCGATGGAAAAGCAACACCTGAAGCTCCTCCAGTTCAGTTTTGAGGATTGCATAATAATAAGCTTCTGTATCTTCTTTCATGTAATTTAACTATTTCATATCACCACCGGTGGTCAGGCCTGTTGTGCCAAGTCAGTCATGAAAGATGTTGGGCCCAGAATGGAAATGCTGCAGCTGCAAAACACCCAGGAGATGAAAAGAATGGGGAAGAGGAAGAAAAAGGGTGAGATAGACAGTGAATTCAATGAGACTGGAGTGCAATTCTTAGCATCAGTGGGATATACCCTAGGTAGCAATATATAGAAAATTATAGCCTTGTGTTTCCTCCAGTAAATAGATGGAGATTCTTGCTGAGATATTGTATTCCAGTTTGTACTTTATACAGAATTATGAACTTTCTGAATACTGAGTTTAATGCCAAACCTGAAATACCCAACTCTGATTTTTCAATTCCCATTTCTTGATGAAAAAATGAATCTTTGCACAATGCATTTCTCAACTAAAATGCCTAGTCTTTCTGTCCTAATTTAGAGGAGTGTCATGTTATCCTCACTGTGCATAAGAGGCCATCTTGTTTTTATTTTATCTATTTGTGTAACAAGGGCAGCTTCAGAAAAATTAGTTGGGGGTGTAAAGACCATGATTACAAGAGCAAGGGTGGTACTACATACATTAAATATAAATATTATGTGATTGGAAGCTGAGGGAATTAATGAGGTGATATTAAACACTTTAGGGGAGTGCTCCGGACTGAAGTAGACTGTTGCTTATGAAAATTCATGTCACACTAAAACTCCTATTTACCAAGATGATTCTTGTCTTCTACCATGAAATAGTCACACCAAAAAGCTCATTTCTTCAGCTTTCAGTGATTCTTTTTCAGCTGCTAGAATTACAAGCATCTAACTTCAGCAAATGTACTTATAAGGCCAAAGGCAGTGAGCATACTTCAGCATAATAATTTTTTTTAAGAAGGCGCCCATAATCCAGCAGAATGTATAAAAGCCTGCCAAATGGGATGACACATTTCTCTGTGGCTGTTTCTGCTGAGAGATTCAAGGAATGGCTCTGCCTTCTACTCATTTCTAAAACTGTATGGCAGCTAGCCAAACCTGTCTCCTTTTAAACATCTGTAGACCTTCATCATCAAAATTGTTTCATGAGGAATGATGAGCCTTGAGCCCACATTCTGAGCTTCCCATTCTATTCCCGATAGGAACATTCAACCATGGTCAAAGGGCACACTCTGTCATTTTTGTAATGCTGGAAGTGATTGTAAGCACTAGAAATTCTATTGTGTTCTCTCATTCAAGTGGGTAAAAGAGAATTTGCTTTAGAAATTCAAAGGAGAAGAAAATTCTGGAGAAATTCTCATGAGAGAATGGCAATGTTCTTGCATTAATCTAGCTGTGAGATGGCCAAATATGTATGTAAATATCTTGCCTTTCTCTTTGCAATAATGTCTGCAGTGATCTCCTGCTTTCCTGGCTACCGTTGTTTCTATTAAAGGGCATCAACAGAGAACTCCTCCCATTTGACTTTTCCAGTAGTGATACTAGGAGGTGTCCTGCCCATGAGATATCATTGGAGAACATCTCCTTCCCTTTTAGAAATTGGGGCACCCAGTTTCTCAGCTCAAAAATGTGGTGGTCAATTTCCAAAGCATTACTTTTGCCCAGCTCCAATATATACAATAATTGGTTGTGCTTCTGCTGAATTAAAAGCCTTCTATTGTATATGATATAAATTAGGCTTTCTGTAGCTTTCTTTGGGTGCTTGCCTGATCTGTGAGACTAAACTAGAATTGAAAATGGAAACAAGGAGGTGCATAATAGCCCTGCTCCCTAAATCCACATGTGCACCAGCCGTAAAAGGCAAGGTCCATAAGGAGTTTCTCAACATGCTCACTTGAAATGAGTAGAATTCTCAGTGCAATAATTTTCTCCTTGGGCTTATTTGATCTTTCCTGCTATTTATTATGACATCCATATACCACCTTTCCCCTAGGAACTCAAAGAGGCAAACATGTGGATCTCTTTTCATTCTGCCTTCACAGCAACAATCTTGTGAGATAGGTTATACTAGAAGGTAATGTTTGACCCAAAGTCGTTAACTGAGTTCCATGGACTCAGCCATGGACCTGAGTTCCCCTGGTTTCAATCTATCACTTCAACTATTATGTCACACTAGAGTTCAAATAAACCAGACAGAATATTCATGCAGCTCTTTGTTCAGCATGGTAAATCTTAGGAGACGAGAGGGTGGAGGTGGCACACAGATTTTGCTACTGTGCATTCAGATGAATGTTTACACAGTCTAAACTCCTTTGCATTTTTTGAGGCACTGTTCCATGTTCATATTCGGCCGTGATTAAATACCACAAGTTTTATTTATTTCCTGATACATGTATCTTGTTATTTCCCTCCTCCCCAATAACTTTCATGGTATTGCAGCTGCATCTAATGAAGCCCCCTTCTCCTATAATCTATTCTCTGTTGTAAGGTATCCTGTAACAGAAGTAATTTGTGCCACAGAAAGAAAGGGAGAACAGAATTTAGCAAATTTCATTGTATTAAAAATAATACTACATTTTTTAAAATTCTGAAAATACAAAGCCTTTTTTTCCCCTTTGGAGTTGAAAAGGCAATAATCATGGCCAAAGAAAACTTATAGAACATCTCCATTTTGGAGATTATTTGTTTCTTCTCTGAGTATCAGATGTCAGATGTCAGCAGCTAATTGCAGGGAAGGATTATTGCTTGCAGATTTTCTGGCTGCCCCCACTGAGAATCAGATAGACCTTCTGGATTTTCTGTTTAGGAAATATAAAAATCATAGAGTTGGTAAAGAGCGCTTAGGCCACTGAATCCAACCTCTTGCTCAGGGCAGGAACCCAACCTAAAGTATCTCAGACAAATGGCTCCCTAGCCTCTAATCAAATGCATCCCAGTGAATGTGTTCAATTCTCTGAATAACTGTTTCTACTGATGTACTCTTATTATTTGGATTTTATTTCTATCTTTTAGGATACTAGCCATCCAACCTAATTTTGTATCAACTACAGATCTGATCAGCACTTTGTCCCCATACTCATCCGATTCAATAATAAAAATGTTGACGAATATAGGGCCCAGGACCAAATATTGTGGTAATGTAGTCAATCTCTCTCTGTGTGCTTGATGAAGAACCAGTAATGAGCAATATCTGACTATGATTTTTTGAACTAGCTATGAACCCACTTAATTGTAACGCCATTCAGCCACATTTATCTAACTTACTAATCAGAACATCATGGTTAATTTTGTCAAACATGTCTATAGCAATAGTGTAATTTACTAAGGAAGTCACTCAGTCAAAAATATGAGATAAGATCAGCCTGGCAAGAATTCTTTTTGACATGTCTACATTGATTTCTGTTAAAGCACATGTTTTCAAGCTCAGTCTCTTTAGAATCTGCTTTAGAATCTTCCCAGGTACAATGTCAGACTGACTGGTCTGTTAGTGCTTCCAATCCTTCTCCCCCACTCTACCATTTTGAAGATAAAGACATTTGTTCTTGTCTAGTCATCTGGATCTTCAGTAGTTCCTTGGGATTTCTCAAAGATAATGCATAAAAGTAAAGCCAAACCATCAGTCAGTTCCCTTAATGCTCTTGGATACAATTCAACTGTCCATAGGCATTTATATTCATTCAAACTGATATTACTTGACCATGCCTCTATCAATCTCAAGCTTGAGTCCTTGTTTTTCACAGTTGCCTGATGAAGTAAATGTTGTTGTTGGAGAAGACCGAGCCCATAGCACTTGACTAGCTGTGCTTTTTGTTTGTTAACCATCGGCATTTTGCTATCTTCACTGAGCTTCCTACAAGGTCAGACCAAAATACCAAGTGAAGCTACATTCAATCAGCAAACATTTCAAAATTGCAACAGAATTATAAAACTGTGTGGCTGAGTTCACACAACACAACACACTCAATCACTCAAAAAGCTGCATTTATCTATTTGTTAAACTGGGGGGGGGGGGGGGGGGCTGTGTGTGGCTTAGTGTTTTGTATCAGCCTGAATACAAACATGGGTTTTATAGCCACTGTGATATAAAAACAAAAGGGTACCAGTAAGTGTCAGATCCAGCTGAAGTCTAGATCATGGCTTAATGCAGAGCAGATTGTCTTTTCTCTAGAATGGAGCAAGCAGACCTGTTCTGATTTGGGTCTTCACAAAATTCTAATCCTTATCTGTTTTCTCATGGGCTCTGTGCACTGCAAAGGGCGCCAATGTGTCAGCTGTTCAAAAGTGATTGATGTTTACTTAAAAGACAATGGTGGGAAAGAGGGAGTAGAAATACCAAACTGAGTCAGATTGGAATACCTCCAAGGTAACCTCGAGTGGATCTGATTGATTGATTGATTATGTGCCATCAAATCATTTTTGACTCCTAGCGACCATATAGATAGATCTTCATGACAATCTATCCCTAACCTGTTCTTTCAAGTGTTCCAACAGTGCACTCTTTGCCACTGTAATTGAGTCCATCCACCTTGCTGCTAGTTGTCCTCTTTTTCTATTTCCTTCCACCTTTCCCAGCATCAGAGCCTTTTCCAGAGAGCTGGGCTTTCACATAATGTGTTCAAAGTAGGATAATTTGAACCTGGTCATTTGTGCCTTGAGTGAGAACTTGAGGTTGATTTGTTCAATGATCCATCGGTTTCTTTTCTTCACCCTCCATGGTATTCTCAAGAGTCTTTTCCAACACCAAAGTTCAAAAGTGTGTAGTGTATCTAGCTCTATATAAAAAATGAGTAGACATACATATAAAACATGCACAGCTTTGATCACACTGTTGTGGCTTCTATCTTGACTTTTTTTTTTACCATACCTTGTGCACACTGTTGGGTGGCCTTTTTGTACCTTTCATAAATTGGGAAATATCAATTAGGGGAAAAATAGATCAAGTTGGATTGTTTTAGCACAAAAATAGCTCCACAAAGTAGCAGCTGATAAGACACTAACCTTAGCAAATGCATTAGCTGCATTTTGGCATGAAATATGAAAAAGAAAAGAAGGAAATATTCTCTTTATGTCCAACTGCTAATGAACCAGAACAGAGCTCTAATGTTTCCAATGGCTATGTTGTAGTCAGTATTACTTGTAAAAAAGATTCCTTACAATACAGATCTCTGAACTCACCATTCCAGAAAATATCAATACACCAAATATCAACATATTAGTGCTGTACTGCCAGCTAATTACACCAATCACATATGTTGAAGAAAGAGGGTGGTGGTGGAGATACTGCAAATACAAAGTAAGTTCACAAAATTAAGTAATTCTTCATTTTCTAGGAAGACATAACATCTTTGTCTATCACATGCCATTTCTGTTCATAATTCCACTCCAGCCATACATCCTACTTGGCAGACAGGTGAAACTGTGCTATGATGATTATCCTTCCTGGGCACCAAAAATATGGAAGGAAAGATGGAAGGAAAGAGTGTGATTTTTTAAAATCACTTTGTTGTCATCCAGATTTTGCAGCCCAGTTCTTTTGGCCCTATGGATGGTTGATAGAATGTCCATCTCATGGCCACAACAGCCTTTACTAGAGGTCAGCCCTACAAGGTAGACCAGATTGAGAAACAGACACTGTATAGGCCTAAAACTACTTTTATTAGAATGGCTGTGGTAAAGAAACTTCCAAGCATGAATGTACTTCTCCTCCTCCCTCTTTTATCTTCATGAGAATTAAGGGGGGAGTGCCTGTTTTGGGCATTTTTGTAAATCTCTTTCTTCATATGGGCTTAAACCATGTGTATCTATTCATTGCTTTGGTAATGATCTTCCCTCTCTCCATCAAGGCCATCCTCTGTACTCTATATACTAAGTCAAATGTATTTATTTGACATTTATTTATTTAATCATTCTAGATGATTCTGTGGCATTTATTGTGTTAAAGGAACATCAGAAAAGTATTAATTCCTCCAATCAACTCCAAGAGGTTAGCTTTAATCCTAAATACAGCCAGATTTTGCATAGGTTTAAATTTACTTCAACGGGGAGCCATGTTCTGAGGTTAACTAATCTTCCTTTGCCTGAGATTAAGGAAAGTTCTTTTCCCAGGACTTCTCTAGGTGCTCCATCTCTATGGTTATTTCAGTTTTCATGGCAGAATAAAAAATAAACAGAAACAGGTGGGAGGTAGCTAAGATATCCCATCCCTTTGCAGAAGCCCTTTTTCTGATCGTATCAATCTGAATCTCCCCCCACCTCTGGCTTGGGAAAAAAAGCAAAGCAAAGGGAAATGGGGCAGGAAGAGATAGTCTTCCAAAGTCCTTTGTGGCTTTACAACCAACAGTCTGTAAATATGGCGGCTCATCAGAAATCCATCTGTCTCTGATCATGTCCTTGCAGCACACAATGGAGAATTTACTGACTGGGAGAAGGGATGGCTGGGTTGTTTGTGTCATGGGAACAGAACTAGTGATAAATGTGTGTGAAATTTCCTTTTTCATCTGGTTTCAATCCAGTTTTGAGTCTGTGTGAGGGAATGGAGTCGATGAGATCTGCTAAATTTGATTACTACTACTTAGGAAAATAGGAATGTTGCTCTTGCTTGTGGCCACTGCTATATTTCCAGTGGGGACACTGTAATTACTTAATGACTGATCATGTGTATAAGTAAAATGGTGGTTCCACATGCCATTTGTATGTGTATTGCTTAGAAAAATCCATCAATGCCTATTCCTATAGGTCAAAGTCCTGCTCTATTTTTGCTCAGATGTCCCACATCTCCTGGGATTTGTCCCTTTATTTTCTTTCTCCCCCTTTCTTTCTTTCAAACTAGTGTTTTTAATTGTTTGCTTCCCTCTGTAGACTTGTGCATCAACACCATACTTGACTTGGCTTTTAACCCATCTACTCCTCTTCCCTGCCTGCTGAAATGAAATGCTGGTCCCTGTAATACAGAGATTAGTGCAATGAAACAAAGCCATCTGAATGCTTCATAAAAATGAACAACAGACGGCAATTCTAGACTTACATTTTATCCTATATAGACTTACTGGGGAACCTAGTGTGGCTTAATTCTGAGTTGTTCTGTATTAAACGTGTAGTTAAAATATGGTGACAGGTAGGCATCTTTAGAAGAGAATGTCAGTGTAATGGAGGGTAAGACTCTTGTGGCTATTAGTCACAATGGCTTTGTTACTGTTGGTGGGTACAATTAGATAGGTAGGAGATTTCTCGGCAACATCTGGGAAAAATCAGGAGAAGAGTGCTATTATTCTCATGTTCTGGTTATGAGCATCTCATAGGCAACTTGCTGGTCATAGAGGAAACAGAAGAATGAACTAGTAGGTGTTTTGTCTGAACCACCACAGCTCTTCTTAAGTTCTTATATCCACACTGGAAATGGTTAAAGTTTAAGCAAACTCAGAATGGATTGATTTCGCTTAGTCCAAAAAGCACTTTTGTTACTGGATCATTATCATTATTAGTTTTCACTCCGAATTATTCCCTAAGCACTTTAATTACTACATTATCTCAAATGTGAGTCCTCTGAGAATAAAAACATGTGTTTTTTGTTACAATTGTAATTGCAAGCCAGGCTATAAGCTGAAATGAATCAAAGAAGAGAAGAAGGGAGAAGAACAAAAAGATTAGTGGGGCCATACTGTTTATTTATTTAATATTTTGATGGTATGTAAAAAGGAAAACCCCCACCAAAGACATAATCCTAATGTACTAAATCAAACTATTGTTACATATGTTTTCATATAATATTATTCAGTTAAATTATTAATATTTATCTTGGTTTTCTTAACAATAAAAAATCAGAAATAAAGCACATGAACTGGTATATGCAGTCCTAACTGCTAAAGAGTCCTCCTGATGAGACTCCCAGCAGTGAAATGCTTGTTCAGATGTTGAATGAAAGATCAGCTCCTCGGCCATTATATAATTGATGAAGAACAAGTCTTTCCATCTTGGAATTAGCAGCTCTCTATCATATTATGTACATATTACTTTATATAAAATTTTCTAGTGCTAGGGGGATTTGAAAATACTTAAGGTTCTGGCCCATGTCTTGATGTCTGAAGATTTTTTAACTAAAGATTCTGCACTTTTTGGCAAATACTTATATTACAGCTCCTCAGATAACACACATGTCAACCCCATCAGGTAGACCAACCAGGAATCAACTCCACAGGAAGACTAAAACTACCTTTATTGAGATTGGCTATAATAACAGAATCTTGCAAGTCTGATTGTTCTGTATCTCCTCCTTCTTAAACCCATGTGAATTAGGAAGGTGTCTGTCTGAGCTGCTTCCAAATACTTTCTGCTTGTTTGGGACTTAAGATATGTTTTTCCCCTCATCGCTTTGGTAACACATCTAGCCTATCTCCATCAAGATCATCTTCCTTACTCTCTACAGAACTTCATCAACTGATCTAATTAATTGATCTAAGGTATGGATGCCACATTCTGCTTTAGTTCTCTGCCCTGGTTATGATTGTTTGCTATTTTCAAGCTTAGATTCACCCATAATGTTAATTTACTTGATTATAAGGATCACACCACTATATATTATATATACAGTGGTGTGATCCTTATGATCAAGTAAATTAACATTATATCCTCCTGCTGAGAGAATGCCTGAGGCGGCAGCAGACATGGGCAGAAGTTCAAGTGGAGGAAGTACCATGGCAAGACAAGCCCCTGCATGGGATGTACCATCGGCAGATAGCTGAGGTGGCTGACACTGGGAAATCCTGTCAGTGGCTGGAAAGGGCTGGACTAGAAGACAGCACAAGAACAGGCACTAAGCACCAGATCCATAGAAGCAGGGGTCTACCACACTAGACAGCTACCAAGGTGCAGATTGTGCAAAGAGGCCTCAGAGACAGTCCAACACATAGTGGTAGGGTATATGATGCAGGCAGGAACAGCATACACTGAACAGCACAACCAAGTAGCTTGCACTGTGTACAGGAACAGTGTATGGGCTAGACCCTCCCAAGTCCAGATGGGAGATTCCACAGAAGGTTGTGGAGAATAACGGGGCTAAGATCCTGTGGGAGTTCCAGATCCAGATGGACAGGCAGGTACTGGCCAATCAACTAGACGTCGTGGTACTAGACAAGGACCAGAAGACAGCGGTGGTGATAGATGTAGCAGTGCCAAGTGACAGCAACATCAGGAAGAGGGAGTATGAGAAGCTGGAGAAGTACCAGGGCCTGAAGGAAGAACTAGAGAAAATGTGGAAAGTAAAGGCTAAAGTGGTCCCAGTGGTGGTAGGGGCTGTGACTCCTAAGCTGGGAGAGTGGCTCCAACAGATCCCAGAGGATATCATCAGAGCTCTCTGTCCAGAAGAGTGCAGTGCTAGGAACAGCTAAGATACTGCACAGAACCCTCAAACTCCCAGGCCTCTGTCGAGGACCCAAGATTGCAGAAGACACATACCACCCATAGGGATGAGAGGGGAATGTATCTCTCTCTCTCTAGATATTGATCTAGATCTAGATCTAGATATGGATAGTTTCATATTTTCCCAGGTAATTGGACTTATCATACTTTGCCTAGTGGAGGATGCCAAACATTCCAAGATGGAGGTATGATTTTATCCTTGCTTTAGCCTGGTGTTTCACAACTTCCAGATATGTAAACTTGAATTCCCAGAATTCTCAGCAGTAGTCATGCTGGCTGGGGAGTTCTGGGAATTTCAGTCCATACACCTAGAAGCTGTCCAGCTTGGGAAGCATCAGTCTAGTTCATGGGGACAGAATTGCAGGAACAGGAACAAGAACAGGTAAACATGTAAAGGCATAATGGTTACTGAGCAGGGCAACAGCGTATGTTCCTAATACATCTCAGTATTTTCAGGGAAATGTCAAATTTAATGTGGTACAAATAAGTGAAAATAAGTATTTGGACTAGTATGATTCCATTTTAAAGCCCTGGACTATGTACAGTTGAATTGCTCAAGGATATTGATTTTCAACGTGTCTCTGGCACAGAATGTCATTTAAATGTATTTCCATTCTGTCACATAATGGGAAGGAATTAATGAAAATAATTATTAAAAGCATCTGGAGATGGATTGGGGGTTCCTTGACTGACTTCTCACTATCACGTAAAACAATTCTGTTGTGTTATTGAACACAAGCCCCAGCAAACGTTATCAAATTCACAAGACACAGATGCATTTTCTTTGTGGCTTTTTCTCCCCCACTTGCCTGACCGTGATTGAAAGAATGTGGATATTATTAACTGACCTTCCCTGACCTTTCCAGCATTTCTGTGGAATTAAAGCTAAATCAGTAAATATGAGGCAGAAAGTCAGACAAGAAAACTTATGTCACTGTAGGAGGATAGTCTTACAGAGTTAGAAAGGAATGTAGGAGAAATAATCCATTATAGAGTTGGGCTATCATCTGGGCTGCAAAAATAAAGATGATCGCTAGATGGTAAGAAAGGGAGGCAGAAAACTCTAACACTTTGTTGCCATCTACTGGAGGCCTGGATTTTTGTAGCCCAGGTATTATAGAGTAAAGTGGTATCCTTTCTAAACTGATACTGTCCTGAGATGAATAATTCTCGTAACTTCGGTCATCATTGTCAACTACTATCTTGAAGTTGTAGTTCAGCCTAGTGAGAAGGCTCTAGGCCTTACACACTACTTTTGGCAGATGACATTCTTGCTCCTGAAGTGGAGAGGTATTACTACAGAACTGTGCAGTGGAATTATTCTTATATCAGGCCTAATATAAAAACAAATTTAAATAGGATGTACGCCCACTCTAATGGGCTTGGAGAGACAATTAGAAAAATTGAAGCTTAAAGTTTAAAATCCTAGATACAGAAAGCAAATATATTCCTAATTAGGGGGTATAAAAGAAACTGCTAAGGATTCCATTGGGACATGATTTGGATGTTTAACTTCCACCAAATTTTCCTCCCAAACAGATGCTAGCATCAACTGACTGGCATTACACTGTTTCTGAAAGGAAGGTACAATATGCTACAGCCTGGCATATACTGAAGTATGCAGTGTAGAGATTCAATAAGCAAATAAGTAAGCAAAAATAATCAAATAAAGGTGATCATATTTTTAAATACACTTACATCAGGAGCATTTATATTTAAAAAGCCTGCACGGCAGGAGTGTATATGCGTGTGTATCCCACACAAAATGAAGTCCTATGGATTAAAATAGGTTTCTCTGGCAATTACAGTAACAGCTATAAAAATATACCCAATGTTTCTGCATTTATAGAGATGCAGGGGACATAAAGGATCATAAAATATCCTATATTTTTTTTAATCTAGAAAAAGATAAGCTTGGCCGGGATACTGCACTGCCAAAAAATGGACTGGATTTTTCAGATCCAACATCTCTGTTTATAGCTTCATGGTTGAATTGTTGTTGTTGTTGTTGTTGTTGTTGTTGTTGTTCAGTCATTAAGTCATGTCCGACTCTTCATGACCCCATGAACCATATCGCACCAGGCCTTCCTGTCCTTTACTGCCTCCCTGAGTTTGCTCAGTTTCATGCTCACTGCTTCAGTGATGCTATCTAACCATCTCATTCTCTGCTGTCCTCTTCTCCTTTTCCCTTCAATCTTTCCCAGCATCAGAGTCTTTTCCAAGGAGTCCTCTCTTCGCATGATGTGACCAAAGTATCTGAGCTTGAGCTTCATTATCAATCCTTCCAATGAGCAATCAGGGTTGATTTCCTTTAAGACTGACTGGTTTGACCTCCTAGCAGTCCAGGGGACTCTTAAGAGTCTTCTCCAGCACCACAGTTCAAAGGCATCAATTCTAGCTTTGACTATGCAGATCTTTGTCGGCAAGGTGATGTCTCTGCTTTTTAATATGCTATCTAGGTTTGCCATAGCTTTCCTCCCAAGGAGCAAGTGTCTTTTAATTTCATGGCTGCAGTCTCCATCTGCAGTGATCTTGGAGCCCAAATAAATGAAGTCTGTTACTGCTTCCATTTCTACCCCTTCTATTTGCCAGGAATTGATGGGTCCAGATGCCATGATCTTAGTTTTTTTAATGTTGAGTTTCAAGCCAGCTTTCGCACTCTCCTCTTTCATCCTCATCAAGAGGCTCTTTAGTTCTTCTTCACTTTCTGCCATTAGGGTGGTATCATCTGCATATCTGAGGTTGTTGATGTTTCTCCCTGCAATCTTAATTCTGGCTTGTGATTCTTCCAGCCTGGCATTTCCCATGATGTACTCTGCATATAGGTTAAATAAGCAGGATGACAGTATACAGCCTTGTCGTACTCCTTTCCCTATTTTGAACCAATCGGTTGTTCCATGACCGGTTCTAACTGTTGCTTCTTGGCCCGCATACAGATTTCTCAGGAGACAGGTAAGATGGTAAGATGCTTGAATTAGGGTGCCGTGAATCCAATATATAGTGCTTGAGTCAGAACAGATTAACCACAACCTTTCTGCATGTGGCTGTCTTTGTTGTACAACGACTGGCTAAAATGTCTTTGTTGTACAACGACTGGTAAATAATATGCCTGAATAATTCATCATGAGTGTGAGTGTGTAAACATGCTAAATGCAATCCAAATGCTTCTGTCAAAATGTGTAGCTTGTGCTTAAGACAAGCTACTGCTTAACCTCGGGGTAGAAACCTAATGGCTCTGCTGTAAGCCTCATCATTTGAGACGTATCACTGCAAGATGGTGCCTTAGTTTGGATCCCTGTTGACTGACATGCTGTTTGCCTATTGTGGTCAGTGTTTATTTCTGTGAGGGTCATAAAGCACAACTAAAGATTATGCCCAGTAGGCAATGACTTTATGGAAAACGTATGTCGTGATTGGTTTTAAATCATAAAATGAGACAAACCAATTAGTCAAAATATACATGAGGGAAGACAACAAAACATTGTGACAGTGACAAATGCCATTGCATCTCCAGTCCCACCCATTGCCTGTGAAGAAATGTAGCCCTGAGCAAAATGAAAGATTCCTATTCTCTGCATGACCTATATTGGAGCATCATGCGTAAAGCAGCGCATTAGCTACAGAACTAAGGGTAAAGTCTGTCTCAGTTTTAAAATGTGTGGACTTCAACTCCCAGAATTCCCCAGCCAGAATGGGATTTCTGGGAGCTGAAGTCCAAACATCTTAAAGTAGACAAGTTTGAAAAACATTGCTATAAATGATGTGTAGGTTATATAGCAAATTGATATGTAACACCTACCGTAACACAGAAGTTGGCCCTGAGCACAAGGACTGGTTATCAAACCTGCTTGCCCAACTTCCCACCAGTGCTGGGAGCAATAAGGATTGAGTTCCCTCCTTCCTGGGACATCCAATAAGAAAGAAGGAATATCCAGCCTCTAGCTATGCACTTTTTACACCCTTACTTATATCATTAGAGAACAGCCTATAGATGTATGAACAGTACAATCCAGGTTCAGTAGGAACTTTCAACAACATGAAGCTATTGATTTCAGTGGGTATGAATCTCCCAGTGTCCTGCAGGGAAGCAGGCTCTGAGCTAGCAGTGGTGTGTCACACAATAGACTGAACAGTCCCCTTAGAGGAGAAGTACATTTCTAACATCCAGTACGTGCTAAACCAAAGGAATGTTCTCGCTTCTCTTGCAAATGTCCATAGTGTCTGCATAAAGGCTGGTGTCACCAGTCTTTTCCTCTTACACTTTTTGGCATCTTGATCCCTCTTCCATAGAGTAGACCACCTCTTGACTCCCCGAGCTTCAGTTCATGCCTAGTCTGTTGGCAGGGTGATTGACTTCCAGCTTCACACTGGCCAAGCTGCCAATTGATGCTCTGGAATTCTTTGTACCTCATGTCCTTTTGTCTCTACTTATGAGTAGATTTTCTTATTCCCACGAGTTCCTAACACCCTTCCATTCTTCTTTCCCTCTCTGCCTCTTATGCCTTGCCACACATTGGGATTCTTTTTATGTTTCTGAGCAAAATCTCTGCTTCCTTCCCCAAGCTAGTTCTTTTTCCCCCTCCACCCTATGCTCCCCTCTTACAATCTGACCTACTTAGGGTTAGTTAAACCATAATCTGGAGCCATCAGGTCTAGGAAGAACTGATTATCTCTTCTCCAAAATCTTTACCCCTATTTACTTACCATCTCCGAGGACCTATTTTATTTTATTTTATTTTATTTTATTTTATTTTATTTTATTTTATTTTATTTTATTTTATTATTTTATTTTATTTTATTTTATTTTATTTTATTCTCTCTCTCTCTCTCTCTTTCTCTCTCTCTCTCTCTCTCTCTCTCACACACACACACACACACACACACACACACATTTATATGCCATCCATCTCACAAAAAGCAACTCTGGGTAGCATATAACAAGCAATAAAACAACAAATATATAAAAAACAATATTATACAAATATAAAAAGTCATTATTAAAAATGAAAAACACTATAAAAATTTTAAAATATACAAGCCACACGGAGAGAGGTCAATCACAGTGGAGCCATCTAAGAATATCTCCAGTTCACTGGGACCCCTAGGCCTGATAACCAGGTCTTGAGGGACTTCCAAATGATATCAGGGATGGACTTATTTCTCCACATCCTGCTATTTAGCTATTTAGCGTAACAACTTTACACTTTCCTGTCCTGCACCAACTTCACTGCAACCATTGGGCTGTGTATATATGTAATCAAGAAGGCACATTAACAGATGTATATCACCTGGGATGATTTTTCTAGTATCAAATTGGTCTGCTTCTGGTCTGCTTCTGCAAAATCCACCAAATCCTTGCTTAGGTTTGAACGTTCCAAATTTAGTCAATCTAGAAATTTGCTCTGAAAGTGCCAAAATATACAATGGTTTTATGAATCCAAAAGATATACAGGCGTTAGGAATCAGGATATTTCCACAGCAATCGTATTTATATCACCAGTATTATAAATAGATGTGCTTTTGGAATGCTTTCATTCTTTTGTTTCACACCAGCTACCTTCATAATTTAAGTTCTCCCATGCCAGACCATATTTCATAAACTGATCTGGCTTATGTTAATATAAACACATGAGTATTTCTCAGTCACTCCATAGTTTTTAATCTACCAGTCTCATTATGCTGAGAGATATCGAGCTGAACAAATGGGTAAGAGAATTAATGACAACACCAAACTTCAAAGTGAGAATTCAGAAATGCTTGTTTCAGTCTCCCTTCATTCCTTGTCAAGTTGGGATGAAAATTTCCCTTGAATGTAAGATAGCTCAATAGGAGTTTATTTTGGCTCCTTGATATCAACTGCTGACCTCATCACTGCTGACCACTTCCTGTCTTGTTCCAAAATTACCTGGCAGCAGGAGCAGGAGGATCCATGAAGCTCTAGCTGCTACTATGAGCATTTCAGGCTGCATCTACATCTGCAGGAACCTTTGGAAATGTATTGTCTATGATTTGTAGGGGATCTAAAGTTTGTTATGATCTCTGATAGCTCTGGATACTACCATGCATGGCCTTAATTTACATTCCACTGAGAACTTAGCTCAGCTAATGGCTGGTAGATTCTAGCCTAACTTGATAGACTTATCTGAATGGAGAGGAGGAATACAGAGAATGTAAACAAGCATCCCTCTTCAGCAATAGACATAAGATATATGAGCGCTAGACATAAGAGGAATTCACGTCTCCTCTTCTGAGAATATGGCACTGCACAAAGGCATGAAGGACTTGAGATTTGATGGGTATGAATTTTGAACTATCATTGCTGCCCACTCTGAAACTGTCAACTATCTTATGTGGCTACAGTTCTCTGGGATTTAATAGAGGAGCAGTTCTTGGTTCTGATCATTCCTGTCTTTATCTAAGCCTGACAGCAGGTCTGAGAAAGGGCACAGAGTTTGATCATCCAAGATGTCTCTATTCTGGACCATGGAAGTTGGCTCAGCCAACTTTTCAAATACTTCCCAGGTCTTTTCAGATGTGAAAAGCACACAGGTCTACTTTTGATCTTTCTGCATGAATGCAGAATGGCTAAACAAAAACTATGCACGGATAGCTCTTGGGAATTCTCCACCACATTTGCAGGTACAAAAACTGAGTAAACAATTTTTCTCAAGTTCTCCATGGAAAAGAGAGTTTATCTAACCATTTTTAGTGGCAGTGTAAATAATTAGCACCATTATTAAAAATGTCCAACAGGAAGACTTCCATCACTGATGTTTTTCATTGGGAGTTAATTAAATTGTGGGAAGCCAGGAAAGTTGCAGATTTCTGGATAAATTATTGCTCAGTGAAAAGCCTGACATTGACACTCACACTCCAGTTTTAACTTAACAAGCAGAAGAATTAAAATAAGTACAAGAGCATCACAGTCTGCCTATGAAAATTTATCTGAAATTATCTTCACCATACACCACTGTATCATCCAACTGAATGAGAACAGGTAGGAAAAAATGCAGGGAATATTCTCTGTCCTGCACTAGTATGAATAGAGATCCCACCCATAAGGGGATCTTTGTCCAGGGGAGCACATAGGTCATGAGGCAGGGTTACCACTGTGACCTAGACACCTATTTATGTTCAATCTACCCAAAAGGAATACCTGAAATGGGTATGATGTCATGGTACTATTACTAACGTATCTTTGAAATACTTAAACCACCTAGTTCATTGTAAGTAAAAATCTGAGAACGTCATCTTATTGCTACCATTCATGAATGAGCTCTGACCATAATTTCATACAAGTTAGATACTTGCTGTGAGATGCTACCTGTTCCGATATCATAGAATTGCCTGTATATATATTCAAACACAATGGGGGAGTAACATAAATGTGTTTGCTACACCTATAACAATTTTCCTATGCAAAATCTACACATAATTTCCTTGGCTTTGTTCACTTCAGTCCTACCCTTAAGCACTCAGAGGAGAATTATGAGAACTGAAGGTGGAGTAAGAAGAGCACTGGTAATTTGAAAAGCTGAAGTAGCCCCAAGAACTACCCTAAAGTCTGGAGAACTGAAGACACACTGAATGATATTCATGGAAGTTCATGGATGCAGTTTATAGTTCTAGTAAAATCCCATCGGTTGGGAATGAGGTAGGAGGAGAAAAGAGATTGAAATGGCTCCAGTTCCCAATAGAGAGGCAGGCTGGCTGGAGTTTTAAGGTAATTGGCTTGGCAGGCATACTACAGATGAGCTATTATGCCATTAAACAACAAGAGACTAGACAGGATGTTGTTTACACAGAGCAACAGAACAAAAGGTTGTATTTGGCACCAGGAATGGCTGGAAGAGAGAGACTGGAGAGATGAGAAAAAAGTTGGTGCCCCAGACTGCATTAACCACTGCTGAAGAAGCAAAGGGGAAAACCACCAAAGGTTTTATTAATCCCATTTTATGTGCCACTTGCGTTCCATGCAGACATGTTTCATCTTAAGAAAAATGAAAAACAAGCAAATTTGATTCATTAAATCAAATCCCAGCTAAATAGATCTCAAGAAGAATGTAATTCTTGAAAGCCATCCTAGCTACCACAGCTGATAGTTGCTCGGGCTGTTGAAAAAACAGCATCCTATTATTCAGGACTGGATTAATCATCAAATTCTGGAGCTTTTAATGATTCCTTTCTCGTGTTTTGCAGTCCAAAACATAGCCCAATTCTAACTACTCATGTAAACTAGAAAAGTCCTCAGATATAAAGCAGGGAAGTCATCAAAAAAGAGGGAGGATTCAATTAAAAAAAAGAAACTTTCCCAAGAAAATATGATTATCTGTTCAGAATAATGACATGGAACATTACGCTGATCTGATTTTACTTGTGGCAACACTTTTTTCAAGAGTTCTGTTTGACCCACATGGTGATACCAATATATCCATTTCATGTAAGGCCAGTGCTTTCTGTCAAGAATGCCACCTTATGATTAGAGACAGGTTTAGCTTCTGTGGGTGCCAGAGTCTGGTTCCATCTCCTTCATTTCTGGTTAAAATTTATTTTTCCCCTGTGGCTCTGGCTCCACTGGTTCTCAGAGACAGTTTTAAATCAACCTGACTAACAAGAGCAAATAGCAAACTGCAGTCCTTAGGTCTCTCTTTGCAAAGCTTCTACCATTAGCTTACCATTTGAAAATGCCAGGAGTCATCTTAAGCAACGTATCTGGGATATAATGTATTGGTTTTCAAACCAGTCTAAGCCTAGTATCTAACTCCACAGTTCATGGATTTTTCTCAAATGGGCACGTGCATTGTCTTATCTCTCGTCAGTTCTAATTCTGAAATTTCATCAGGCCTTCTCCTTAGCTAGGCTGGATGCACTACTCTCTACAGTCCTGTGGGGCAGTATAAAAGCATTCCTTTTCAGCAGTATTTACGCCCATCTGGCGTTGGTTCTGTGGAATCCTTAAGTGACATGCTTCATTGTGGACCTCTTTACAGGGAATCTCAGAAGACATGTATCAATCCCATGTTAAAGAACTAGCCTGGTAGAGAGCACAATGCTTATCTATCACTTCTTCTATCTGTCCTACCTACAACTGAAGATTAGTACACATTTTGGTGATTGCCACTCTTATTTGTATTACTGTTATCTTATTAATTTATTTTATGTAATTTTACTGTATTTTATGTCTACTTTTTAGTTTTATTTATTATAGCTTTATGTATTTTTATTGTAATGTTCTCTGGCCTAAAGGCTGTAATAAAAGTTTTGATTTGATTTGTCCTTATCCTGCTTTGGTTCTGCTTTTTACAGCATATAATAGCCCATAGTTAATATAACCATAGTTTATGGAATAAACCACAACATATTTAGCAATAAACCAGTAGATGTCCTGGAAAGCCTTGAGCCTTTCCAAAACTTGCCACCAAATTGTAAGTTTTAATGTGGAAAATTATTAAATCTATGGGAAGCAATCCCATTAACTGTAGTAGTTTAATTTTAATTTAATTTAATCAAGCCTAATAACCGGGGGGGGGGGGGGGTCCTAACAGTTTTCCCTTTTCTTTCTTATCTACTGTTATGTTTGTAACAAAAGGGCTGGTTGGTCAGGCTTTCCAAAGTAGCTGGATACAATGAAAATGCTGCTGCAGCAGCAGTTGAGTGATACCCAGCATTGCTAGTGGCATCAAATTTGTTCTACTCTGATCTTAGGCTGAATGAAGTTCCCTGATGAATGTTTTGCAGAGCATTTTAACAAGAAGGGTTTTGTCCTTACAATATTTTTGTGAATCACATCCCAAGCTAAATTCACCCAGTGCCTGGGTTTTCATATCAGAACGTCTTCTCTGTTGAGGTTTCTTTGATGAGGGTATCAGGCTTACAAAAGAAGAAATACATATCAAGTAAAGAGATGCTTAGTCCTGAATCAAAAGCACTCAAAGATACTACAGTGAGCTGTATTTCATACTTTTAGGTATTTGGGAGGAGGAAAAGGCATGAAGGCAGAGGCCAGAAAGTGCCTTTGATGATGGGCTTTGCTGATAACAGACCATCTGGGCTCACTTTGAGAACAGGTGGCCAGGGAGAACCTTGTTGACCTTGCTCTCGGCGCTTTGATCTCTCAGTCCATCCAGCATTGATAGATTAGCCAAGGGACCAAAGTTTTCTCCCCAGAGGTCACCAATTAACCTACAAGCATTGCAGTGGCATTCTGCAAAGGCTAGAGATGTTTAAGGGCATAACAGAACTACACCAGTTGGCTACAGTAGGTTGAGCCCTGAAAATTTCAGGAGCAGAATATTATTTGTGTATTTTGATTTTAAATGTACAGGTTTTCTTAGCAGTAGGAACTGCCTCCTTGCCTTGTTGAACTGCATCAAGAAACAGCAGGGCAGCTATAGATGGTTGGAGTCATATGTGAGAGAGTCACTGTAGAGAACCCCAAGTTGGAGAAGGCTGCCCTCGGCTCTAAGATCAAGCTTCTCTTTAAAGTGTTCTGTTTCTTTGACCTTCATATAAGCTCAGTTTACAGTATATGGTCAGTGGACTGGTAACTACACCTCCTTAAAAGAAACCAACCCCACAAAGCCAAGCTCCATGATTTCAGTGGAATAGTCATAGCTTTGTCGCCATGAAGAACCCTGCTGGCTGTTATTATTTACCGTATTTTTCCGACAATAAGACACCCCTATATACAAGACGACCCCCATTTTTCCAACCCCAAATTAAGAAATCAATATTTTAAAGATAGTGCAGAACACATTTTTATTTAGTAATTAGTTAACATTGACCTGATACACTCGGTGGGAGGAGGTCCAAACTGTCTCTCTGCAGCTCTATTTCCATGCTCTTTTGCATAACTGATTCCATTCAAGCACGAGTGAAACTAGCTTCTCTCTGCAAAAGCCTTCCTCTAATTGGTTTGTTCAGCATCAGCTGACGCCAGTTACATAAGGCTCGTGATTGGAGGAAGTCTGTTTGGGAGACAAGCTATTTCACTCGTGATTGGAGGCTCGTGATTGGAGGAAGCCCCAGAGACAAAGTATAGGCAGTTTTGCCACCGCGCGGTTCTCTCCTCGCTGACTTCCTTAAATAAGACGCCCTTCAATTTTTAGGGTAAGGATTTTAGAAAAAAGTATCGTCTTATAGTTGGAAAAATACGGTATCTAAGAAATGTATCCTCTGCTTTGCCTTTCCTCTCAAAACAGTAATATGTAGTGGCTTACAAAATACATATATAAAAAAATAAAATCAATGATCGAACATTACAACAAAGCAGCAGGGGGAAAAAAAACAAAGTTACAATGGAGCAGGAAAAGCAGAAAGCATTTTTGAAACTAGGAATCAGGAAATTGCACAACAGAGTCAAATGTTTTCATTTGCAACTAGAACCCAGCTAAAGAATCATGGGTTATTTATCCCAATTATCATATTTTACATAGCTCAAAAGAATATTTCTATTAGCATACTTAATATTAGTCTAATTATTGCATATTATACATTATGCTTGAACCTAGCTTATTATAATTGGTAGAGAACAATTAGGCAAACTATTTCTATGACATCTAATTAGTAGTACAGTTATACAACAGAATCTTTGAGCCAAAGTAGTTGCAATATTAAATGTGGGTAAACATTTAAGTATCTGATTTTTGTTGTCTAAAATTGCAGTTTCAGGATTGCAACAGTCTGGGATGAGATGTTTAATTTTTTTCTTCTCTGTTCTGTGCTGAACACCTGATGAAAATAGTCCCTTGATTCATGCTACTGATAGTGCCAATACTACAGAAACATCTCTCCTAGATCTAGTTGTAGGAGAGTGTGTGTGCGTGTATGATAATGAACATAGTGGTGGTGGAGGAGTGTTGAAGTTCCTTTCTATGCATATTGTGGTTACGATCTCTCTTAATGGACTGTTTTAAGAGTATGTGTTGAGTATGCAAAATGTATATGCCTATTTAACATCATGTTTCATTTTGATTGCATGAAATTGCCTCATCTCAAGTCAGATGGGTGCTCCATATAGCTCATCGCTGTCTATACTGACTGGCAGCAGCAATCCTGGGTTACAGATTATAGTCTTAACTGTTAAATTTGAGTTGCCAAGCCTGGAAACTGTACCTGGGGCTGAGATACATTATGCAGCATTTTGAATCCATATAGAATCACATTTGCAGGGTGGAGAGAAGGATAGTCTTCTGAATGGAAGACTCGGGCCCTGCAAAGGTCTCACTGCTGTCATGTCTCTAAAGCTATCGGAAGTCTCTCTATTGCTTCAAAAATCTGCATTTTTACATTACATGCCACTGTCTTTCTGGACTGTTCTAGAGATCTAATGGCCCAAAGTTGTAGTTTTTTAGGCACTGTATATGGAGATAATGTTGTTATCTGTACCTGGGGTTTTACTATTGAATATAATACATTTGGATAATATGCTTCAGTGTTATTAAGTATATATTTAGCAAAAACATACCTCTTAATCAAAGAAGCAATACCTGCAGTGAATAGGTCAAATTGAAGAACACGAGCTAATTCATTGTTGACATGTTGGATTTCTCTTGCTTTCTCTGTAATTGTTTTGAACACTGGGAAATTTACAGCATAAAGTTGGATCATATCATTACAACCAACCAGGATGGCCATGTATGTTTGTGCAGGTAGGCAGAGCTAGTAGGCTTTTATGGGATCATCTGTGTATGGCACATAAGATTTGGATAGATCTCAGGTTTACAACTGTTTAGGATAAACCTAAACAGTTTTAATTAATTACCTTACATCAACAGATTCACTACTGAATGCAGTTATCATATAGGATCATGGCTCTATCCCTCTTGCCCTCTTCTAGAGGGAGAGATGTTCTCTGTCATATAGGCATAGTGATACCACAAACCCACCCCATGCTGGAATCAGAAAAAAATGCATTTCTTCAGGGGGAAAAAATGCATTTCTTTAGAAAAAATGAACAAAGTCAAAACTGGAGAAAGGAACTGAAGGAGAAATTGCTAGACTGAGATTAAGAACAGAGATGACAACTATTGTTCCCCAGAGCTCCAGATTAAATTTGGAATTTCTACAAAAAAGGAAAATCCAGATATTACTTATAAATTTGGAAATTTTGCATTTATCTGAGCCTTGAATCAAATTTCATCTTATATGCAATAATACATTATTTTTATTTGCAATTTTCTTGAGATCTGTATAATTGGAATCTTATTCCTATCTTTTTATGGAGAACTATGTAGACTAGTACCATTTTATAGGCTGCCTGGAGTATTTGTTTGGTATTTTCTTGTGGATTATCTTTTTACTTGCTGACCCTGATCACAGCAAGTCTTGAACACCTTGTCTATAACATTGGATATATACAATTTAACTTTTAAAATTAAAGAGGGATATATATATATATATATATATATATATATATATATATATAGTATATTTTGTCTCTCTTTTTTGTAATAAAAGTTTATTTTTTTAATCTCTTGTGAGATTGTTCCCAAGGGAGAGCCAAAATCTTGTAATCACAGGCCTCTAATGTACATGTCCTAGAGATTGCACTAGATAAATTATTCCCTTTTCCCCCCATTTTTACTTTTTAATCCCCAGAAATTAGCACAGTGTTTGAGAATCTTATATAACTCTCCCTGTCTAAGAGAAGAGGGATGATGCAAGTGAGGTGTGCCCTGGGAGATAGGGGATAGCAGAAGGAAATAACCAGCTGCTCCCCCAAAGCAAGAGCAAGTTGCAAAAGACATTTTGAGACCTCTAGGCTTCCATCCTATAGGCTCAGTCAATTCTATTTCAAGGATAAAATAATAATTAACTCTGAAAAGTAACACGACTCTTAAACTTGAATTGTGCACGTAGAGTTGAAAGTATGAAACTAAACATACTTACTGGAAATGTGCTGAAGCCCAGTTTCCAGGGCAAAATGGAGTAATTTGGAACAGATTTTAATTTCCCCTGAGAAAAGCACATAAGTCAAAAGCTATTTCTTTTTCTTTTTTTTAATTTTGTGCTTCCATAAAGCTCTTGATTGGTTCCTCCAGGGTAGTATTCCAGCAGTCATGCAGAAAGAATCTCCCTTTTTTATTCTTCAGTGAAGAAACCTTGGGAATTGAAAGAGATCTTTAGTTCTGCTCAGTGCAGGAGTGGGACAAGCATGCAATTGCTCCGAAACAGTTGGGCTTGCTCTAATCCAGTTAAGGCCAACCTGATACCTCTTCTGGCTATCACAAAGTTTCCTCTGTGTCAGTCAATCTGCACTGTACCACAAGATTATGATGAAGAGGGTGGTGCTGTATCAGCCACACCCTCCATCTTTGGCCTATTAGGGACAACTGTTAACCATAGAAACTGTGGTTGCTAAAGTAATTTGCAGAACTCAGAAAGATTTCTTCTGTGTATTTTAGGAAGCTCAATTTACAAACATCATTTGTGCAAATGAGATATTATTAAATTTCCTAGCATGGGGAGAAGAGATTGTAATTGGTGATGCTGGTGGGTAGGAAAGGGAAGTGTGTATAAAAAGAGAGAAAGTGGTATTAACAAAACATTTGATTGAACTCATTGGAGAATTTAGCAAAGTTCACTTGTATGATGGAATGTCTACCAGATCTTGCAAACACAGATGAGGGAGCAGGACTGTTACAGAGAGATTCCTTAGTCCAGGGGAACAGGGCACATTACTTATGCTTGTATAAGTTGATCTGAAAAATTGTTTCAGCAGTTTTCCACTACCCCACAAGCAGTAAAGATCATTCCAGAAATCCTAGTGGCTTGTGTTTCCTGAGTTTGCCAACCTGGACAGATTGGTTCAGAATTAAAATAGTCTCAAAAGATCCAAAGCAATGAAAACCTATAAAGACCTATACAGCACAGGCCCTTGTTATCTGTGGGACCATCTGCTCCAGGTAGAATCTGCCCCCTTCTATATGGTCTAGCCAGAAGAAGATGCTGGGGGCATTGCAAATGCATTTTTCAATCACGTTCTTCCAATTTGATTATATACGCATATCTTCATTCATTCATTCATTCTGGTGAGATTCTCACAGATGGGATACACATTTGAGTACGTACAATGAAAAACAAGTCTCTTCATGTCTTTTGTGCACATCCCACCTATGAGAATTTCTCCTGAAATGTTATCATCCTTTGTGGGAGGAAACATTTTTCCTCCAGTAAATGAAAACAGATGAAATGCCTCTTTGGCTTTCCATGGTTCAGTTAAGTCTGCCAGGAAAACTTTGTGGTACCTCTCATTGACCGTTTCAGATACATTAATGGGGCAGCCAAGGAGGCTGGGACTGATGGAGTGGTATGTCACTGAAAAACAGAAAAAGAATTGCACATTACATGCCCTTCCTCACTTTATAACAATAAAGGGAGCTCAAAGTCATTACCCAAACAATGAGAAAGAAAAGCAGAAGTCCCTTTCATAGAGTAAAGGCAAATTTTAAGAATTGGAGGACAGCTTTGGGCACAGTATGAGATATTACAGCACAAAAATAATATTCAGCTGTATAATTTCTTGCCTTCAAAATTAACAAAAAATGTAAAATTCTTCAAAATATGATTATTTTAGGAAAAGCACCATGGATCACTTTATGCTTCCAAAGGTGGCTTTTCTCTCTCGAAACTCCCCTGTTCATGAAAGTAGGTGGGTAGGGAGGAGAAGCAGGGGGAGAAAGGGAACCAAAAATGGAAGGGGTGAAGGCCACAAAAATCAACACTCATTTCATAAAGGGCATTTTTTAAGAGATGCCTTTCAAAAAATCAGGAAAAGT
Organism: Liasis olivaceus; assembly: GCA_030867105.1. Classification (NCBI taxonomy): domain Eukaryota; kingdom Metazoa; phylum Chordata; class Lepidosauria; order Squamata; family Pythonidae; genus Liasis; species Liasis olivaceus. The sequence continues at coordinate 72,577,727 of CM061349.1, forward strand.
CAACCCATTTGGAGAGAGGCTAAAAGAGCCAGATGGATGCCTCAAGGCTTGCACACTTATTTTGCGTGCTCCCTCTCTCTCTCTCTTTCACTCTTGCTCTCTTTCTTCTTAAGTGAAAAATTGCATGCCTGAAAACCTGTGGTTTTACTGCTGATTTTCAGCATTGCTGGCTGGGGTGCTCTAGGGATGTGGCCTACAAACCACTGGTTTCCCATCCTCATTGTTGGAAAATAAGGGGCCTCAAAAAATGCCAACTATTTTTCCCAACTTTGTGTATGTACTGGGGATGTGTGTCTACTTACATATAAACCCTTTGTAAAATTTACAGCATAGAGTAAATTGCCTTCTTACCACCATCATTCAGGGGTCAAACACAGAAAACAATTATAAATAAAATGCAAAATATACATGTAATTAACCACTATTATCATGTAACACAAGTTGCTGCTTTTCTTATCTACACACAGAGGGAAGGAGGGATTACCAAAAAAAAAAAAGATGGAAGAAGTTGTGGGAAAGGTGAGAGAGTCCTATGAAGGAAACACCACCAAGTTTAAGTCAGGGCAATTGCAGAATAAAAACTTTCCGTATTTGTCAGACATTATTCTATATTTTTGCCCAGATATTTCTGGACTGCAAACACTGGACTGTATAGTTCTATAAAGGCAACACTACATTCATTGCATTCATTTAAAATAATACAGCATTATTAGATCAGACATATTATTAGGCAGTCAGTTATGAGGATCATGAAAAAGCAGCAGGTTTTTAATTCATTCACTGTTTCCTTGTATATTCACCCTGCCCAGGCTCCCTTAGAAGTGCTTGTGGGATTCTTTTAGAGCAGTGTTTCTCAACCTTGGCAAGTTTAAGATGTGTGGACTTCAACTCCCAGAATTCCCCAGCCAGCATGAGAGTTGAAGTCCACACATCTTAAACTTGCCAAGGTTGAGAAACACTGTTTTAGAGGAACATGGGATGTCTAAAGATGGTACTGTAAAAATTCAGAATGGGATGGGAGTTTAAAGCAGGAAGGGTCTTTTTGCTCTGCTGGTTAAGAGATGATCTGAATTTCTTGGTGATTTGAATCTCTCTGCCAAATTTTCCCTGCATATTCACATCAGTGTTTAAGAAGTCCCTGCACTCTCCCTGTACCTTTTATACCTGTTTTTATCACTCTCTGTTTCTTTTCAACCTGTTTTCCAGATATGACCTTTATGTTTCATATCAAGACAGTAGGACGTCCTTATCTCCAATTATATCAGACATCACCATGAAAGAAAATGATGATTTAACACATGAATGCAGGAAAAGCTGCTCTTCCATACTAATAACAGCTTCCTCTCTGATTTTAGGTTAGAGACGTCCTTTTCCTCTTCTAGTACTTCTGAGGGCAAAGAACACCTTTTTCCCTAGAGTTTCAAAAACAGCAGCAACAATAGAAAGAAATAGCAGAATATGATATTTTCTGAGAACTAATAAACAAGGTCTTCAAAGTTGTCTGAACCAAGTTGAGTTGCAGCTGAAACTCTTTAATGCTCATCTTTTTTGCAGATGCCATATAATATAAACCAAGTAAATTGAACACTATGAACTTAATAAGTATTTATAAAATAACTAGAATATCAGGGCAGGCTTCAACATTGTCTGGACAGGAAAAATCAAGAGCCCAGTTGCAATTACGTTTTCAGTCTGATTATGCACACAACCAGGTTAGCACTTTTATGTTGAGAAATCTTAAAGCCTTAACAATGAATAACTCTGAGTCTTTCTTATTTAACATTGACACTTTGAGTAGACTACAGTACTTCAGTTGCTGCTGATTCTTATCCCACCAGGAATTCACTGCAGCCAGCATCTTGCTCAGCAATAATGGAATCATAACATTAATGTAACTTCAATTAGTCACGTACAATATAACATGCACAAGTAGGCAATAATTATGGCAGTCATTGAACTATGTCCCTGTTCTGCAATTATAGAATTTCTTTTCCCTGTGGGGTTCTAGCAGAAATCATTTTCAAACATATTTAGTTGCTCTCACAAAACTGTTGTGAAGGACAGCTTCCCCATTCAAAAAGTAGCTGTCAAGGTCAGTCATAAAAATCAGTACACCAAGAGTAAACTAGTGAGGTTGTTCTCTGACTACTCCCATCTCATAAACCTTTGTCTTTTTTTCTAGGCAAGGGAACATCTTTTGAAACCAACCACTAGTCCACAGCCATCTGAAATAATAATACTAAAAAAATTCTAAGAATTCACAATTATGAGCCCAGATGCCCATGTGGAAATAAAAACTGGTGGTTTGTTTGCAGTTTGAAATCTTCCCTTTGTCTTAACTAAAATAATCTACTTTTTAAAAATTATCACACGGGGTCAAGACCCTAATATGCCCCAAGAAAAGTGTCCACAGACACTATTTTGGGGATCAGGCATGCAGGAAAATCTTATGAAGACACTGAAGGAATGGGCAGGCCATATTCCTTCAGACTACCCTACCTGAATGGGTGGGGCTGAAATGTTTGACATAATTTTTCAGGGTTTTTTTTGGTATAGGATGAAAACAGTCTGAAAAGGCTGGTACCACTGACTATGACATTGATGTCCCTAGTCATGCCCTATATGGCCCTTGGGAGAAGGGAGGGAGGGAGGAGGCCCTGTCTGCCCCATAGGTCAGTGTTTTGGTCTTGAGAGAACCAGTAAATGTACATAAACTGAGCTGTAGTAAATATTAAGGCTGATTTGTTTTTGTTTTTCTATTGAAGTGGTATAAAAGCACTTGTAACAAATAAATAAGTAAATAAACTCAAAAGCCAGCCTCCGTTGGCTGTAGAAAGGTGATCTGCTGATCCTGCTCTCTAGGATCCTGCTCCTGTGACAAGCTTCACAGGACCTTCATAATCCAAGCTGAAGTTTGGCTGTGTGAAAAAGAATTTGCTCTCTTTCCATTTTTCAGCATTTCCTGATGGAGTTCTCCCTGCCATTAAGGGTGATACAGTTCTCTCTTTATGGCTGTCAAGAATCTCCCTCAGGCACTCTGTGCTCCACCGAGTGGAACAGTCTCCTGAATCATCTTCAGGCAGGATCAGTGCCTGACAAGCCTTTGGAACTGAGTTCTGTGGTTCAGGCATTTTACAGAATTCGTATGGCTGAGAGGGCTGGGGTCATGTGGATTACATGCAGGCTGCTATAAAATTTGTATTTTCAGCCTCGTAAGTCCTTCTGTATATAGTACCCACAAACCATCAACACTTTTCTCTCTGAATCTTCCTTCCGTAATATCAGACTTGCATTATTGAAACATGTATTTATTAGATACAAAATCAGAGGGTTTCCATGGAAGCCCTTCCTTGAAGTCATCTAAAAACAGAAAGGGATTCCATGGAGCCCCTGATATTAAGTATGCAAATATGGGGGTGACACCCAAATCTGCTGGGGGGGGGGTCAGTTCCTAGTCTGTGAAAAGGAAGGGCTGGCCAATCCTTTGCAATTGAGAAAAATGAAAGCTCCACGTAGTGGCTGGTCATAGAGATTCAAGGATTTGTGCTATGCAGGGTTCAAACAGGAATGCTCAAACTCCTGTCTGGGTGTTCCAGAGTGCACCCATATATTTCCTGCAAAGCAATTGCTGGAAAAATCAGGGTCTTTCCAGACTCAGCCTCTGGAAGGTTGGGTCCAATTCTCACAAATGGGGCTTCTTCACAAGGACGCTGCTGAGACAGCATTCATCTTATCCTACAGCTCCTGGTGTCCTTGCTAGGTGTCTCCCAAGGCAGAAAGTACAGGCCCCGCAACAGCATTTTACATACTCAACAAGCCTTGCAGAGAGCACACGTGTGCCTGATGCAAAATTCCATTCTCTGTGCTTAACCTCAAACATTTGGGAGGCTATTAATTTAAACCCCACCCCAGGTCCCACCCAATTAACCTCAAGGCTCAAGGAGGGCTGAGGTTGTCACCTCATTTCCGAAGCTACTTGCAAGGAAAAACAGTTTGCTATTTCCAGCTGCTCTTAAAAATGAAGGACAAGGCCACTTAAAAAGGAAAACAAAACAAGGGATGAGACAGAGTTTCCTGAGAATAGGAAAGAGTCATTTGGAGGAAGTGCCTTTAAATAAATGTTTGTTTTATGAGAGTTAAAGTAAGCAAACTTAGCTAGGAAGAGACCATCTCTCAGGAAGGGTGGGAGAGATATTTGGGAATTGAAGGTCTGCCTCGGAAAAATTCCAAAAGCTTGGGAGAAGCTGCCTATTAGGTACTTTCCTGCCAAGTACAGTGCTGTCCAGTATAACCTTTTAGCAACAGAGAGTTCCTATTCTGAAGGGTGGGATGTCTCCCAGGTTCACACACAGTCACCAGAAGCCATAACAAGGTTGCTCCATTTTTCTCTTTGCCTTGGGAGCAGCTCACCCATTGCACAAAGCCACAAACAGCATTTGAAGCTGGTGAGCTGCTGGGCGATTTTTTCACCTGAACATTGTGTGAATCCAAGAAAGGTGTGCCATCATTTTTGTTGCCTTGCCCTTTTACTAAGGTTGGCGAGTAACCCTCTCTAAGGATGTGCATATTCTCAAATACTAGTTTCATTCTGCTGCCCACTTAGGCAAGATCATTTTGGGGAGCAGCAGTTTTTCCTAAGAATATTATCTTTGATCTGAAGATGTATTCATAAAACCAGACTGGGGCACTGGGAATTGCATTTACTTTTTTTTTTTTTTAATGTAAAAGGTAGTTGAGTCTCTCTGCCAGTTTTGTTTAATCTTTAAGTAGCCCCATATACTTACAGCAATGCTGAGCTTTGGGCACAGAGGCTTCTTTCAGACACCTCCGGGAATGATCACATGAAACATGATACTGCTTCATTACATGGTCAATGCAAGAATGGCTGGACAGGGGAAAGCCTTTCTACTGTTAGGTAAATGCCTAACAAATTGGGGTGAAGGGCAATTTCTTCAATACTAGAATTAGTGCCAAAGGAGAAAATTTCAGAGCAATGTGTTGCTTTTGTAGTTTTTTAATGACAAGTTGGCTGTAACATGCATATAAATGTTGGAGATTTGAATTCATCAGGACCCCTTGTTAGAAGATAAACTGTTGAGTATATGCAGAGTGCTAAAAGCATCTTGGGTCATTAAGGAGTAACACATTTGATTTTAAAAAGGAAAACTTCATAATATAGGTGTCTTGAATGCAGAGTAAGGGCTTAGTCCAGCTACCAGTGAATGCTAGCAGACATTCATTATATCTGAAGTAAAAGTTAGATTTATTAAGAAATACATGAAATAAAAAAGTCCTCTGTCTAAACTACATCTTTTGGAAGGGGAAGCAGAAGAGAGAAAGAGAGGGAGACAGGTCTCCTTTTGTCTCATAAGCACAGAGACCTGCATAATTAACAACAGACCATGTGAGAAATAGACACGGGGTAGCATGTGAAGACCTTTCCCCTTATCTATCTCTTGCCATTTGCTCTAGAGATCAAAACAACTCATAAGTGCAAAGAGATGATGTAAATGTCAATGTCAATCCTATGGTCCTCTTTCTAGTCCTCTGCAGTCTACTGACTGCTTATGTTTCAATCAAACCCAAAAGGAAAATACTCCTTGGCTCCCTCACCCCACCCCCACCCCAGCAATGATGCTACCACTGACGTCTCCTTGCCTCTGAGCAAATGTTTGGAAATCGTTTCCTTCCTCTGCAGAAATTGAGAGAAATCATCCACTGAAATGTTCTAACCACAGATTTGCTGCAGAAATTTGAAAGGTCATTTGGGCTCAGCAACACTTAGAATGCTTTGGGGACACTGTGACAGTGGCAGAAAAACACTTTGGTCAGAGTGGCATAGTTCAATTGAATGGGAATTCAATGCTATCTTACCATAATTATAGCATAATGCTATCATTATTGGAAAATGAAGATAATTTACTTTGATAAAGGCTATTTTAAAAAATCTCTAAATGTTTCCAGCTAGCAAAGAAAATTCTGTGCTAGAACCAGCTGTAAAATGATGAGATCTGCAAAACAGTCATTGCAAATAATCTGCCGAAATTGGCAGGTCCACTGAATAGCTTTGCTTTATACAACAATGAAGTGCATGTGAGTATTTTCAGAAGGAACCCTTTTTCCTGACCCCAGTACAAAAATCATTGTCTAAAGTTGATGAATGAAGTCTTTGATAACCCTGAAATATTTTGGAATATAGCACTTTGGACACTGAACTGTTCAGCCACCATGTAAGATACATTTAGAAAAAAAGGAATGAAGGATTTGAAGAAAAGAACACCTTGCCAACATTATGCATAGGTGTGTCTTATTATGCTTTGGAGATGTGTGGCAGCCAGTGACACAGAATCTGTTATTTGGGTGGAAGGAGGCATAGCTTAAAATTAATATCAACATATCCTAGAGCCTAATGTTCCCCAATCAGTGAAAAAAAAATGAAACTGAAAAGAGTTTAGATATTTCAGCAAGACAATTATCCAAAATTCCAAATCAACCATGAAGATCTAAAGAAAAAAAAGTTTTGGAATGGCCTTCACAGTCCTGAGACTTAAATATTATTGAGAATCTGTGGGGAGAATCAAATATGCAGCATCTACAAGGAGACCAAAGAATATTTCTGAGCTGGAAGAGTTCTGCAAGGAAGAGTGGGAAACATTTCAAAAGCGAGAGTAGAAGCTTAACTGGCTATTGGAAACGTTTGGAAGCTGTTATTTCTGCCAAAGGAGGTGTAATGACTGAAAGGGTATCCAAATTTCTGTACCTGCCATATTCACTGTTTTCTTATTTTGTACACAAGTGCATATTTCATCTGTTTTAGAATGTTTTGGAGAAACTGTAGACAATAGGCAAAGTACAGGTCAAGTTCTTGCTAGTATCGAGAGGAAAAGCTTTCTTGAAATTTGCTTAGAAATTACCCTTCCTGACAGCTGCCAACTGGAAGGGAGAGGAAAATGAAGCAAAGCAAAATAAAAATACCCAGCTCAGTCAGCAAGTATTTTCCCCCCAAAGGGATAAAAATATTCTAGAATTACTGAGCTGGAAATCATAGTTCTAATAAAGTAGAAATGATTCCTCTGGGTGAGACAGGCAGCTACATCATTACCGGACGGAGGCCAAATCTTCAGAGAGACCATTATGCCATCAGCTGAGCAATTAGAAGGGCTTTGACTGTACATGCAGTAATCACCATGCTTAACTGGGTTTTGGTCAGCTTGTTAGCTGCAACCATGGCCAACCGCTCTGTTAGCAAATGCCTGCCCACCCACCTTTATTTAATAAAGGAAACTTGCTCCTGAGGCATCATTTTAGATTCTCAGTCCCTGTTTTAGGTCACACTCATTTCAGGGGTGCACAACCTGCCCCATTTAACTGGTTGGGGGACTCTCTGGGGTTCTTACTGAGTAGGCAATGATACAAAATATTTGGGGCTGCATCATGCATGTGGACAAAGCTGGAAGATTTCAGACTTGAGTAAAGGAATTGGGGCTTGTTGGCTTAAACTGTGCTGAGCCCACTATAGGACTTACACTATTCTGTTCTTATGGTTTTTGCCCTGGCACCGTGACAAATCATGCTGCTGAATTTCAGCAGCACACTCATGCTTGTGGGAACAAGAAAAAATGGGGTTTGTGGCCATATGTAGTCTTGGGTGATGGGTGCCCACTCTAAACCTGTAATGGTATTGGATTTTTCACCAATTTATGGGTAAAGCACAATGTTATCAAACTGAACATTCCCAAAAAAGCAGTGAGGAAAAACTGCTGAAGGAAGTCTAATTTAACCATTGCAGAAATCTAGCTGGGGAATTACCTGCAGAAATATATAAATTCAGGACAACGTAGAAAAGGACATGTATGACAGGAAAACAAGGTATTGCATGGTAAGGTTTGAGACACCGCGTGAAGGAGTGGGATTTTTGTTTCCTTCTGGTGTTTGAAGTGAAAGGAGTTCATCTCAAATAAATCAAAAGACCCTGCCTTCTGTTTCCAACCTTCTCCCCATCCTGATGTTAAACTAATGGAAGTTCTCCCTGCTGCATATTCTGTTTCTATAAAGAGATCCAAATGACAGGCAAATAACAGTATTTCAACAAATACACCTAGGAAAGAGAAATATAGTTCTGCAATGATTAAGGCTGCAGAGGCTACTCCTTTGAGGTTCCTGGCTACCACCCTTTTGAGTTTCAGGGATCTGCAACCTGGAAGTGAAGTGGACGTATTTCTTTCTCATCTATTACTTGGCCAGACCCCCTCAATCTGCTGTAAATATAGTCAGTTGCATTTGCACAACTTGTTCATTTAACTGTGTGCATCATTCTGCAATACTTTTTAATGCCAAAACTACTGCATTTATTTTTACATCAACTTTCCCTAACATCTTTCTCTAATATATGCATATGTCAATGCAAATGCTGAGCAGGGAACTTCAGTGCAAAATCTAGAGAAATGTGGAATCCAACCGATAGCCTAATTGCAATTTGCATAATAGTCCAGGAAGGGCAAATGAGGTTAAGTTCACTTAACAGCACAGCAAAAAAATTCTCTAACGTTCCTAGGCTGACAGCATATAGTTTCTTTACATTGAGAATATGGGAGAGTGATGAACATTGATAGTGCTATTGAAATGAATTCATCCTGTGAGTCTGTGATCTAATAATAGAAGGGTGACATATACAGTATAAATGATGCTCTACTATAAACTGTGATCATTTCCCCTGTTTTTTTAAATTAGTTAAATGAAGATAGATTAAATTCATCTAAACCTTGGGAGAGAATTGAAAAGAAAAAGCAAAGAGCAAAAACTGGTGCTGCAGTAGGCCCTTATTAAACCAGGCTAATACACAATTTTTCCAATCCAGTTAGTAGAAATATAAGCTGCGTGAACTGGCACCAAAACCATAGTCTAGTTCTCTGTAGCCTGTGCGGTTGGGACTCTGTTTTCCCCTGGTATAGTCTGTGTTCTCTGAAGCTGTCTCTTATTGTTCCGTCCCATGTCCAAACAGTGCTTTCTCTTTGCCAGCTGGTTCACTCTTCCCCTCCTGCCATTCAATATGGCAGCATTGCAGTAGCCTGCTCTTAGGAGTTGTTGTATTTGGCTTGGCACAAGGACTCTGCTGCTCTGCAAGTGGAGAGGAAAAAGAGTTGCAGATTCTTTGCAGCTGTTCAAACAGCCCACTCACCTTCTTCTCCCCTTTCCTTCCAAAGGGCCAGCTCACTCATGTAAAACCAGCTGGCTGCTTGCTTTCCTTGAGTATCAGTGGTACAAACCAGGGTGGGTTGTTTATCAACCTCTTTTCCAGTCTTCTTATGCAAAACCTGGTTTCGAGAAGTGCAAAGTTCAAAAACAGCAGGCGGCTAGGCTGTCTTTAACAGGAATGTGAAGGGTCATCAAGCCAGACTAGACCTTTTTTTTTTTTCTTTTTCAGATGCCTACTAAGAGGCAAAGAGTGATGCTCTGCATAGTTGGGGCAAAACAATTCCCATGTTTGAAAATAGAAACCAACTACATAGTGCTCCTAATGCTGGCCTGTGACCACTCAGAGAGCCTGTATTATTCCATCTCTTCGTAAACCCTTTGGTTCACTCTTTAGACAGCCCTGATCTTGGTTTTAAAATCTGTACTGTGGAAATGTGTGTGTGTATTTTTTTAATTGTAGTTCATTGCTGTAAATTGCGTCAGGAGCCCTAGAGCAGGAAAGCAACAAATGAATTATGAAAAGTAGGAAACATCATTCCTGCAATTAGCCACTTCTTTTGTTTTACTAAAGATGAACACTTTGGAGACGGGAGCCCATATATGTACCTGAGCTTTTGCCAACTTTGATTTTAAATATTAATGACTTCACCCCTGGAAACCCAATTACAGATCCTTTTGGCTAATGCACATTATACAGGTTCAATTGTAGTCCCAGTCTACGGCTGGGATCGCGAATCATGCCAAATCATAATGTGGCTGGTTCATCAGTGACACGGCCTTTATGATTTGTGCACCATGGTGTATGGCTTCCCAAGTTGCATGAAATCTATGACTAGGCCACTTTATAGCCTAGTCAACTGTTCAACAGGGTTTAATCAAGGAATCCATTTAGCCAGTTTTGTAATCTGGCTGGAGAAGTTGACAGCTTGGTTTTATCTGCATCTTACTTGGCTTTGAAATCAGCAATGATAGGAAGCGCTTGAGAAAGGACAGGGATTCCCAAAAATGTCATCCATGTTTTGCAGGGAAACCACTCCAACAGTGCCTCGGTCACATATTGTGCTGTTCTTGTGCTCTTTCTTTCTTTAACAGATGTTTGCCCATCAGAAAAAAAGACAGAACAGGCAGTGGGAAATCATGGGAAGGTTACAACTGGATAGCAACATCTGGAATTTCCATAAAATTGTCCAAATCAGGCATGTCTGGCAGCTCCGGGAGTAATTTTTCTCCTCACTTTCCAATAATTCCCTCTTTTCCCTGCATTTTGATTCCAGCAACACATTAATAGCTGCTTATAAAACAAATCTCTTTTTAGAAAAAGTGTGAGACTTCTAATAGCAATCTCCATGAAGATATTTAACCATGTGGTCTAGTTTCTTTTTCCTCAGCTGGACAACAATCTATCTTCCCTGGACAGAAAGAAGGATCTTCTGCAAGGAATCATTGGCCACCCTTGAAGAGCTGTTAGGCAGAAACATGATGGTTTAGCAATTGTCTGGATGCATTTCAAGGAGCTATTGCACCACATCAGTGTCCTTCAGGCCTTTGTTCAGTGGATTTACAGAAGAAGCCTGTTTAGTTTCTTACAATGCCATTGGTTTGATATACTTGGTGAAGAACCTACTTTGTTAACCAAAGGCTATTTTCCCCAAATTTAATTGCTGCAATAAACCATAACAGAACATCTAAAAAACCACAGGAAAAAGTTCATGGACCAAAATAGAATAATTAGCCATTTTGTCTTTTCTGCAGAAACAAAAGTCTGCTATCCTTTGGATGTCCTAGCCCATAAGGTTTATTCCAGGGAGTCTTAAAAAACAGAAATGATGCTGCCCAAAAGCAATGCATTAGCTGTATCTTTTGGGATTGCTCACGTTATGCCAAAGACATCTCTAGTATTGTTGTCTTTCTTTAAGTGATGCTTTGGCAGACTGTATCTTTTCTATCCTGGGAAAAATAGAAAGGAGGGTCCATCAAAAAGAAGCCTCGTTGTCTCCACTATCAGTAATGGAGAGTTGACTGCCAAAAGATCACTTCATACCTTGTGAACTTTGACCTTTGGTCAATCCCTCTTGCATTTACAGCTATGAAATGAAATGAAATGAAATGAAATGAAATGAAAGAATGGACAAAGTCTCAGAACATTTTGGGGTTATGATATCTTAGCATAGCAACATTCTATTATGTAACATGGCTTATTAATGGCTGTTTTTGCTGTTCTATTTACATATGGTAGGATTATAAACTGCTCAGAGTCAGTCGATGATTAGAATGGTATTTAAGGTTAGTGTATATAGTAAATACAGTATGTGTGTGTATTCTCCTTTTAATGTGAAAAAATAAGCTCTAATGGTTTGAGGCAAAATCTGTTCACCTAATGCTGATTGACTGGCATCTATGACAAGAGAAAATGGATCCTCCACTTTTTTTGAAGTAGTTTTGCATCTTTAAGAAGAAGGGGGAGGGGTTTAAGGTATGAATGACGAGGAACAAGTTATGATGAGGAACTTAAACATTTTCTTTGTGACCTACCAGAAGCACAGGAGAAAAACAAGAGGAAAACCACTATTTACAGTCCAAAAGCTGATACAGTCCTGTACATCGAACAAACACAGTATGAAGACAGACAGTATCCTGTAAAAGCAAAAACCATCCAAGTCAGGGTTAATTGCAGGTTTGTAAACATGAAGTAGGAATGCTGAACCAAAAACTTCATGAATGCTATCCTGCTACTGGATTTAGGATAAGAGCATTATATTTGCATAAGGATGAAATGGCCTACCATTTTTGGAAATTCATTTTTCCAAAGAAAAGAAAATCTTTCTAAGCTGCCTCCTCTCCTTTTCACCACTGCCAAACAAATCCATAGACTTTCTCCATCCGCTTTCTTGCTGCTTAAGCAGAACCTGGCAATGGGAATCACACAAACAGAGCCATGTGGCAGGAAATGTCCCTTAGCCAAGGCATTTATTGGGCGATGCATTTATTGGTCCACTTAATATTGAAACTGTTGAATATATAGATGTTCAAAATGCAAGTACTGAAAGGAGTATATGTACCCCAAGTTATTCAGAGGGAATATTATTGAAATTGCTGCCCATAGTGTTACAAGATTATGGGTAACTGTAAACCATACATGGATTATACTCCTCAGGAGCCATAGGATTTAGAGGATCTTGACTCCTCCTCCTCCTCCAAAGATCAGAGATATGGTTCCAGTAGACCACTTTGAGATTGGAACTATGTCTCTGGTCTTGGAGAAGGAGGCAAGATGGGGAGAGGGCAGAAACCTATCACGACTCCGGTACCAGATTGTGTTGCTGGCTCTTTCTGATAGCCATGTTAGAGACTGAGAAAGGGAATGAATTGAGAGGCATAAAGAATCAAAGGATTTTCAATGCTCTGAGTTTTCTCTGTTTAAATATTTAGAGTTCATTGAAGATCTAAATATGGGAAGATAGCATAGAAAAGGGCAGAGAGATGCAAAGGTCTCTTCTTCAGCATTTCTGCTCTGTCAGTCTGCAGCTGGGAGAGGTTTAGGGGCTTGAAGACCTCCTTTAAGAGTTGTAGAAAAAAAAAATCCTGGGATAGTCTATTACTTTTTCTGTAATATCCATGGCAGTGATACCAATTATGAAACCTGGGCACAAAATGCATGGTTTTTAAAAATGTATGATTTGTAAAAATGTCATATTTGAAAGCTCCTCAAGCTTGTAATTAATTTCAGTCAAGTTCAGAAGCCAGGATACATTTTCTGATTATGGTATGCCATATACTTTATAGATGATATAACCTGTATCTCCATATTTCACTAGACAGTGAGCATTGTCTTAGGCTGTTTTATCCTAGTTCTCCAAAAGCATATCCATCATGCACCAAGAATTATAATTGGTGAGCATTTTTGTATGACAGCCACCTCACTGACCTTGGCTGACCTTGTAAAAATTAAGTAGAATCTGTTTTTGTTAGCACTTGGATGGACCACTGCAAATCCCACAGCAGTAAGCTAGACTGGAACATGAAATAAATAATGGGAAGCACATCAAGCAACTGTGGATGTGTTTATTTATTGGATGTATATCCTGCCTTTCCTTCTGGAGTTGAAAGCAGCATCCATAGCTCCGCTTTCTCCTCTTTTTCCTCACCAAAACACAACCCTGCAAGGTAGGTTAAGCAGAGAGGATGGCTGGCCCAAAATCACCCAGTGAGCTTCTGTGCTTGAGGGTGGACTTGCATTTGGGTCTCTTTAGTTCTAGTTTAGCACCTGGTACAATGATAGCAAACTATGTCCATGAAACTCAGGCAAGGCCTGAAGTAGCCATCTGGTAAATTAGTCACATGGAGAGACCTGTTTGTGGCAACTTAAGATGCCATTGTTAGATTCTTCCTCACAAGAGAAAGCATCTTTGAAAGAAGCCAGTGCAGTGCAGTGATTAGAATATTAAAAATTAAGACTGGAGGATTTGGGTTCAACTCACCCTTGGCAATGAAGTTCAGTAAATGATTTTGATCAGCCCAACCTCACAGGACTTTTGTGAGGATAAAATTGGAGTGAGAATATTAAGTATGTCACCTTAGCTCCCAGAGGAAAATCAGGATGTAAATGCAACAAACAGTCAGAGCTTCAGGTTCACAGGCAAGAATATTATACAAAGAAGGCATTCACTCTGAATCTTTGCCTGGGCAACCTACTTGGGCTATTCTGTGTTCTTTCTTTCTTTCTTTCTTTCTTTCTTTCTTTCTTTCTTTCTTTCTTTCTTTCTTTCTTTCTTTCTTTCTTTCTGTTCTTGACATGGAAGTGGAAAACAAGCTGGAAATGGAGCATCTCTGCACAGGAAACAGACTAGCAGCTGCTGGGCTTGGAGGAAATGGAAAAGTATGACAGAATCGAGAAACTATGCGGAAGATCCTCCTCAGAATAAATAGGATGTAAGTACAGACCATCCCAAACTTGTCCATTCCTGACTCTGTGATGAGTTCTCCCCAAGGGACTTGCAGGTTTCATATTTCAGCAGTGAAGGTGGTGGGGTTGGCAAGCAAACATAGTTAGGATTGAAAAAATTAGGGGACTGGGAGGTGACATTTCTGCATACCCTCCAAGCCCTGCTCAGCCAGATTGGAGCATTCATCTTCTGAAAACAATTAATCTCACAACTCTACACTTTTGTTCATAATGGAGAACAGTCATATTGGTAGGATTAGCATATAAACTAGAAAAATTAAAAGAAACAAAACATCAAATGTGCTTTACAAAAATGTAAAGCCATTGCATTATTGTACTCATTTTTTTCTTTACAAATAGTGCACATGATGTAGTATCCTACTTTTTTGCACTAAGAAACTGCCATCTCACTCTTTCTTTTTTATCCTGCAGTGCAACTCTTTATCTAATTTGCTGTTCCTGGTTTTGTTGTTTATGTACTGATATACTGTCGTTTGTACATCTTCATAGTTTTTAATATTAAATTTAAAGTTTTAATTAGTTGATAATGTATTATACTAATACTAGAAGATGAAGTTAGATCAGCACTTCGGTCATTACCAAATCAGAAGGCTATAGGAATTGATAGAATACTCACTGAATTATGTCAAGCAGCAGAAGAAGAATCAGTCAAGGTTCTAACCAAGCTATGCCAGCAAATCTGGAGAATGACCCAGTGGCCAACCGATTGGAAGTGATCAATCTACATTCTAATAACAAAAAAAGGAGACTTAATAGAGTGTGCTAACTATCATACAATATCCTTAATTTCACATGCTAGCAAAATAATGCTTATGATCATCCAATGCAGATTAGAGCTCTATATGGAAAAAGAGGTGCCAGATGTTTAAGCTAGCTTTAGAAAAGGCCAAGGAACATGAGACATTATTGCTGATGCATGTTGGATAATTGAGAAAGCCAAAGAATACCAAAAAGAAGTCAATATGTGCTTTATCAATTATAGGAAGACGTTTGATTGTGTTGATCACTTCAAGCTGTAGAATGTGCTTGGAAAAATGGGAATTCCCAAACATCTCATTGTCCTCATGAGGAACTTATATATGGGTCAGAAAGCCACAGTATGGACCAAACATGTGAAACAGACTGGCTCCAGGTTGGCAAAGGAGTATGACAAGGCTATATACTCTCCCCTTATTTATTCAACCTATATGCTGAATATATATTAAGGAAAACTGGATTGGAAGAAGATGAGCATGGTTTTGGAACTGGAGGAAGAAACATCAATAATCTGCCCTAAGCTAGTGACACAACATTTATAGCAGAAAATGCAAAGGATCAACAAGTTCTAGTAATAAAAGTTAAGAAGCAAAGTGAAAAAATGGGACTAAAATTAAATATAAAGAAAACCAAACTAATGACAAGAAGTAGAACAACTAGCCTTAGAATGGGCAATGAAGATATCAAAGTGGCGAATAGCTTCTGCCTTTTAGGATCAACCATCAACAGTAAAGGAACAAGTAGTCAAGAAATACACCGCAGACTAGCACATGGTAGAGCATCCACGAAGGCCTTAGAAAAGATATTCAAATGCTGTGATCTGTCTATACCTACAAAGACCAGAACAGTACAAGCTATGGTATTCCATGTGACACTTTATGGAAGTGAAAGTTGGACTGAAGAAGCAGGATAGGAAGAATATTGACGCTTTTGAACTTTGATATTGGAGAAGACTCCTGAGAATACTGGGGACAATAAAACAAAAACCAATGGATCATCAAACAAATCAAGCCCAAGTTCTCACTTGAGGCACAAATGACCAGGCTCAAATTATCTTACTTCGGACACATTATGCAAAGACCCAGCTCTCTGGAGAAGGATCTAATGCTGGGAAAGGTAGAAGGAAAAAGAAGAAGAGGATGACCAGCAGCAAGGTGGATGGACTCAGTTACAGTGGCAATGAGTGCACCATTGAAAGACCTAAAAGACCAGGTTAGGCATAGATTGCCATGGAGAAAATTCATCTATGTGGTCACTAGGAGTTGAAAACAATTTGATGGCACCTAATCAATCAATCGAATGTGTTATATTTATTATATTTACATGAAATAAAATCAAACTTAGTTTATCTTCTAGACCACTTTAAGCCCTTTTCAGAAGTATATCCCTTAGCACAGTACTGTAAGAGGTGAAGTTGTTCCCGAGTCTGAAAAGGGCGGTGCACTTTTCTTCTAGCTCCCACAAAATACATTTGATGGGCAGAATCTGTAAGTTGCCATGTTGTCTGTTATAGGTGATAGAGTAGATAGATCTTAGATTTTGATCCAAGGCCAGGGATGTAAAAAGAAAACAATAAAATGCATCAAAGCAAATCATAGAATAATTCGCCTTCACTAGGTCATAGGATAATTTATAGGCATAGATTTCAGGAAAACTGAAAAACAAATCTGCTTCTTCACTCTATTAGCTTCCCAGTTTGCTCATGATTAATATTCTGCACTGTACATAACAAAGAAAGATAATTTTGAATACACATCAACACTTCACTTGGTCATCAATTAAAACTTGCAGTGAGGTTTCCATGAAATTGGGTTGATGGATTCTCCTTTGAGAAAATTTCTTCAGTCCCTCCCGGGGCTGTCTAACATTCAGTTTCTTTTTAGAACTTCCCTTCTGATAAATTCTTCATTAAGCAGTGCTAGTTAAAAACAGCTGCTTACTTTTGACATGCAGTTATTTCTTTCCTGCCCTGTGGAGCTTTAGTATTTAATATTGCAGTTGGACTGGCAGTCTGAAAGCAATCTTCCACCATAAATTGACCTTAAATCTGCAGATGACATAAAACCTATTTTCCCCAACTCAGGTTCCTCAACCTTACTTGGCCAATAGAAAGAGAAGAAAAGTGCTCAAAAAAAAAAAAAAAAAAAGGAGTGGTTCCTGCCATATGTGAGATTAGAAATCCTCTAAGAAAGATACTAATTGACTTGTGATTCCATTCAGGGAGATGACTTAAAAGAAGTATTCCATCACCAGAAAGAAAAAGAATTTAAGAAAAAAAATGTATTGATGTACTCTTAGAAATAAATTAATGCAATGCATATCTATTTACAATTTAAATTTCTAGAGCCTCCCTCTCACCAACACTGGGCAACTTACAAGGATTAAGAATGGAACAATACATTAAACCACTAATAAAATAAAATAAAAAAATAGTCATACCAGGAGAGAGAGAAAAAACCTCTTGGCCAGTTACACAGCACAAACCTCATCCACTGTAGATACACACTTGTCCTACTCCTAGTCCGGTGCCTAAAGTAAGAGGCAGGCTTTTCTTCAAAGCTCTTTTGAAGGACAGCAGGGTCCTTCCAAGTATCAGGTGGTACAACAAAGAAGATACCTCTTCTGGTTCCTCTAAAATGGCATTGTTTAATAGATGGGACCCAAAGCATGCCAACCCTGTCTGATCTTACAGGATGAGTGGAGACAGTTGGAGAACAGACAGGTCCTTAAATCATCAGGTCCCATGAAAGACAACCAGCACCTTAAATTGCACCCAGAAGCTTACTGGCAACCAGTGCATCTTGTGTAACAGTGGTATTACATGGCCATACTGAGGCATTTCCATAACGATGTGTGTCGCTGCATTCTGGGTCAGCTATAGCTTCCAAGTGTCTTCAAGCAGCAGTCCCATGTAGAGTACCTATAGAACTACAGGTAGACCAAGACGAAAGCACCATAAACAACTTGCAATAAATAATAATAATAATAATAATAATAATAATAATAATAATAATAATAGCAGCAGCAGCAGCAGCAGCAGCAGCAACATAGCATCTTCCTGCTCTCCTGCATTATTTTCAAGGCATTTGAATAATGGGTGAATAATATTAACCTGCACAGGCAAATGAATTCCTTTTATAGATGGAATATAGAACTAACATTAAATTTTTCTATTTAATGTTCTATTTTGTGGGGTCTTCCACAACTCCAAGGTATCAACTGATATCAATTTTATGTTCTCTAGTTACATAAATGAGCATTGTCACTCACCAGAAAAAGTAAAGATAGGGTTTCCAAAATAGGCGGCCTGGGCAGGGGGCAAGTAGCTGGATATGCCGGAGAAAGAATTAAGCTACTTCCAGCAATTTTTTATCATTCAAGGGATGTTATCTGATGCTTTGTGAAATGGAAAGCCCATTCTTTTGATCTTTTCTCTTTATGTGTGAAACATCCTTCTAAAGCAGGCACACAGCTTCTGAACCACAATGTGGAAAAAGGATGC
The DNA here is from genome assembly GCA_030867105.1 of Liasis olivaceus. NCBI lineage: Eukaryota > Metazoa > Chordata > Lepidosauria > Squamata > Pythonidae > Liasis > Liasis olivaceus. The sequence goes on from CM061349.1 coordinate 72,596,143, forward strand.
ATTTGATTCTGCTAATTACAATTCATCTCTCATGTTTTACCCAGTGAGGCCTTGTGATCCTCCATTTCCATTATCAGCCAGGTATATTGTTTAAATGCACTCAGACTTCTGCAATCAGTACAGACTTCATTTGCGGCTTTGCACATTGGCTTTGAGGAACTTTTGTCAAAAAGACCATTTCCCCTAACCACAATATTGTGGTTCTCCTTTGCTAATAGCACTTCATACAAAGAGCATATCCTCAAAGGCGGAAAGAAAGCCCCCAGACGGATGCTGAACCAGAAATGTAATCCCTGGGTACAGTATATTTTCATTACACTTCAGTAGCTGCTCCAGGGGGCGGGGCTTATTTTGTTGAGTCAGTACAAGCTTGTACTAGCATTGGTGAAAGGCAATCCTCAGCATACATGGAGGTGGAGGTTCTACCCATCCCCCAATCTGCAACATTGGAAGAACTTTGCTTGCTGAGACACTTTATGTCCAATTCAAGATATTAAAAACCACCCAGGAAGATTGCAATTTCTTGACAAATATTTATCTTAATTGCACGGTCTGCCAGTACAGACTCCATCACAGTACAAATAACAACAACACAGAGAGTCCACAAGCTTTCCTAGCATCCTTCAAAACTTTCATGCAGAATAGCATCTCTGGATGTTAAAGGAACCACTAAGGAAGTAGGTGGGGTGTGTGTGTGTGTGGGTGTGTGTGTGTGTGTGTGTGTTTATTTATTTATTTATTTATTTATAAAACAAATCAACTAGGAAAAGTGACACTTATAAAGTGCATGCTTGAGAAAGTAATCAGAAGGAGTGCAAGTTAGAAAATAGTAACCAAGTTAAGGACAGCAGAATTTCTTGCCTTTATTTTAGTAATTCACATGAACAGAATTCAGGAAGTGACACTTTGTGAATATGAATGATGATTAGGATGTACAAAAATGATCTGAATACAGGACAGCCAGTTCAAATGAACTGTGCTCAAAATTCAGCTTGGGTTTTACTGGGCTGAGGAGGTATTGTTTGCAAGTATGGTTTGAAACACACTGTGCAACCAAAACAAAACCTTAAGCTATACAGTATTGTTTCAAATGTCTGGGGAGATGGGGCTGGAGTGTTGCCTTAAGGCTTGCCTTGGAGGGCTGCTTCCAAATTCTGTTGCCTGGAACCAGCCATGTTCCTGCTTCTATCAGCTTAGTCTACCTGGGATGATTGGGAATTGGGGTGGGGTGCTGGAGTAAAGCAACAGGTGTTTAACCAGCCCATAGTTGAATGAGAATGATTCTGGATCTCAGACTCTTCTGTAGAGTGAGAGGACTAAGACAGGAGCTGTGTCTAGACCACTACAGGATGATGGAGAATGGCCTTAATAGAAGATTGCTGCTGGGAAATGGTTTTGTGGGTTTGTGGTTGCTTGTCTTTGAGATGCAGCCCCCATCCTACTTTAGTGATAGTATGCTAGGACTTTGTTTTAATTTTAGTTTTATAACAATCTAGTGGGTGAGTGGATAAAAATGTGACAGAGGAATTGCCCCCGTTTTTCTCTTCAGACACCCCTCCCAAACTATCCCACCTCTAAATAAGTCTCCATACTTATTTGAGGCAATTAAGTCTTCCAGTTTGTTAGGGTTTGCGAACTAAGAATGGTAACATAGCTGGGCTCTGCTGGGCTATGTACTCATTCAAGAGAACCTTCCCTGTCCCTTTTAAATAGAGGTTTACCTTTATGTCCCACCCCACATTAAAAAAGCACATTTCCTAAACAAGTCTTGAATGGCCAAGTCAAAGAGAAAACTGGAGTAAGGTCAACTGGTCAAAGGAAGTAGCTGGATGATGGCTTCAGGGCAGTTGACTTGCCTTGCTGTCATGCTGTGGATGAAGTTGGCTATGGGGTAGCACTGGATGAAGCTATGAGTCTGTTTCTTCCCTTTGTTTTTTTCTTAGAGCAAAGCTTGTGCAAATTGGATTCTGAAGGGGGCAGAGCTTTGGTGGTTCACACTGGAACCAGCTGAAGCTTTGGGGTGACAAACAAGCCTTTGTACTCATCAGCCTTTGTGATGCAAAGGTTAAAGGGAGTATCATCTGCAATGATCATTTTTCCCATTGGAGAGATCTCCTGGTTATGGAAATGCTCCTGGTCATGGAAAAGAGACCAGTCCTCATCCAGGAGGAAGGAACTGGGCCCTCCAACAGATATTTCACCCTCAGAAGCATCAGCACTAGGATCCCAGATGCAGCAGGTTGGTTCAAGTATGCCAGCTCATCTTAGGACAGCATTGCCAAGGAGGAGTCATTTTTGTATTTCTCTGCTCTAATAACTATCTTGTACTGCTACTGTGAGCCAACAAGAAGAAGGAAGGAGCAGCAGGCTTGTGGGAATGCCAAGGTTTGCAGAAATACAGGATTGTTAAGGAAAAACATTAAAAGAGCTGGAAACCCAAACACCTCAATAATGATTGAGGATGTTCAATAGCTGTAGGGTGCTATAGAGAGTAAGGAAGATGACCTTGACAGACATATGCAGGAACCATTACCTAGGCAAAACTAAATGGGATTTACTTAATCCAGGGGCAAGCAAGTTTTAGGAGGGGGGAGATCTGCACTTTTCTTTTAAGCAGAAGAGTAGCTGAGGACAGTATTAATGCCACAGCAGTGTGGTGACCTCACTGGACAGGGCCATAAAATTAAAAGAAATTGTCAAGGGGTTGGGTGGTATATAAAAAGTTTATAGCATATGGTTTATAGCATATAAAAAATATCCTAACTCTAAACAAACCAGGAGTTTGTGCAATTGGACAAGCAAATCCCTGCTCCTTTTTTCCATTCATTGCAAGTGTGACACACGAAGAAAGGGGCAGGGCTACAGACATGCAATAATGACCACCATCTTGAACTTTTGACACTCCTACCAAGCTTTTTCCTTCATTTATGATCTTCCTGGTTCCATAGCAAAAACCAGAATATTTTCTTAATACATTCTTCAACCTTCCTGAGAGGCTGAAATCTTCCTTCCTGTTTTTGGACATCTGTTTTATACATCAGACTACTCACTATACTACACACCTAGACAGATGAATACTTTTTTCATTCATCACACATTTATGTGTGAATGTGCATGTATATATGAATGTATATCTGCATTGCCACTATACATATTTCAAAATCTTACCTGTGTTACCGTATCATCTAAGTCAAGACAAAATTTCAAATTTCAAATCTGAGATAAGGAGAGAAAGGTAACTGTTTGACTGGGAAAGGCTAGGATGTTACCAGCAGCATCAAGAGGAACCCCAGTCAGGGGGCTCCCAATGGAGCTGGCACTGTGCAATGGCACCCCACCATGACAGCTGGATTTTCTGAGGTCTGAAAAAAATGGAAGAAACCTGGGAAATCAAACAGAAGGACACCAATATGGTGACAGTTCCGTATATGATAGAAGCACAGAGTTGGAAGATCTTCTAATCCACCCCTCTGCTCAGTGCAGAACCCCCTAGAGCAGGGTTCCTCAACCTCAGCAACTTTAAGATGGGTGGACTTCAACTCCCAGAATTCCCCAGCCAGCCATGTTGAAGTCCACCCATCTTAAAGTTGCTGAGGTTGAGGAACCCTGCCCTAGAGCATCTCTGGTAGGTGACCATCTACCCTCTGTTCAAAAACGTCTAGCAGAGGTAGTGGCTGAATAAACAAAGGTAGCAAATCCACATAAAACACCAAAGGTGGAACAGCTGTGGGTAGGAGCCACTGAGCACTCCCTGGACCCCCAAGCTATGAGTCCCATTTGCTGAATTAAAGACAAAAATTTTAAAAATTGTCCAGATTGCCATTTTGGCAAGCTGACAGCCCTGTCAATACCGTAAGCAAGCTTTCAGGTGAGCTGCAAGGGTTTTTTCCATTAAAAGTAAAATTTTAAATCCGTTTCTGCACTTTGACAGATCGGTGGGTTCAGCTTCTGATGACAAGGAGGGTTTAAAGAGACTTAGGCGAAGCCTCTGGTTTCCTCCACTTCTCTAGGATTACAGACAAAGACTAGCAGAGTGTTGAGTTGCTCTTCTCTAATTGTTCTTCAGAGGGTAATAATGGCCAAGGTTGCCTCTAAGCACCTCCCTTTTCCTTCAGGTCTGCAAAGATCATTTCCCATAATTAGTTGCTTCTGCCTGATGTTGCTTCCCTTTCTCCTGCCTGCTCGGCTATGCATATCAGCTATATGTGCAGGTTGAAAAATGTGCAATACTGGGTCTAGGAAAGAGGCAATATAATTAGTTATCCTGATCATTATGGCAAATGACTCCCCCAACCCCCTACCCCTTTTTTAAAACTATCACTTTATTTTAGAGTGTTATTTCTCCATGGAACATATTTGCCATTATGCCCCTGTCTAGAATAAAAAAGTGTATCTTAGGAAAGAAAAGTTAATTGAGAGTAGTTAAATCCCTGGGGATGGAGAGATGGAGGGAGTGATGGATGAACTGAAGTACAATTTTCCTGGCAGGGCTCTTGTGCTTTTAATAGCTGCATGACAGGCGAAAATGCCGCACAAGAAGTTGTTCTGGAGTGCAGGGCAGGGGAACTTTTCTGCTAGAAGGTTCCCTGTGTATTAGGCAGGTGTATTGGGAAAGGACCCCTTCATAGATCACTGCCTTGTCGTGGCGAAGGGGCTTGTGTAACTCAGTGAAGCAATGAGCTATACCGTGCAGGGCCACCCAAGATGGACAGGTCATGACAGAGAGTTCTGACAAAATGTGGTCCACTGGAGAAGGAAATGGCAACCCACTCCAGTATCCTTGCCAAGAAAACCCCATGGACAATGTTAAAAGGCTAAAAGATATGACGCCGGAAGATGAACCCCTCAGGTCGGAAGGTGTCCAATATGCTACTGGGGAAGAGCAGAGGGCAATTCCAAGTAGCTCCAGAAAGAGTGAAGCGGCTGGGCCAAAGCCGAAAGGACGTTCAGCTGTGGATGTATTTGGAAGTGAAAAGAAGGTCCGATGCTGTAAAGAACAATATTGTATAGGTACGTGGAATGTAAGATCCATGAACCAAGGCAAGCTGGATGTGGTCAAACATGAGATGACAAGATTGAACGTCGACATCTTGGGAATCAGCGAATTGAAATGGACGGGAATGGGTGAATTTAATTCAGGTGACCATTATATCTACTACTGTGGGCAAGAAACCCTTAGAAGAAATGGAGTTGCACTCATAGTCAATAAGAGAGTGGGAAAGGCAGTAATGGGGTACAACCTCAAAAACGACAGAATGATCTCAGTGCGTATCCAAGGAAAACCATTCAACATCACGGTAATCCAAGTCTATGCCCCAACCACTGATGCCGAAGAAGCTGAAGTTGACCGGTTCTATGAAGACCTACAAGACCTTCTAGAACTAGCACCAAAAAAAGATGTCCTTTTCATCATAGGGGATTGGAATGCTAAAGTAGGAAGTCAAGGAGTAATCGGAATAACAGGCAAGTTTGGCCTTGGGGTACAAAATGAAGCAGGGCAAAGGCTAACAGAGTTCTGTCAAGAGAACAAGCTAGTCATAGCAAATACTCTTTTCCAACAACACAAGAGATGACTCTACACGTGGACATCACCAGATGATCAATATCGAAACCAGATTGATTACATACTTTGCAGCCAAAGATGGAGAAGCTCTATACAGATGGCAAAAACAAGACCAGGAGCTGATTGTGGCTCAGATCATGAGCTTTTTACTGCAAAATTTAGGCTTAAATTGAAGAATGTAGGGAAAACCACTAGACCACTCAGGTATGACTTAGATCATATTCCATGTGAGTACACAGTGAAGGTGATGAATAGATTTAGAGGATTAGATTTGGTAGACAGAGTGCCTGAAGAACTATGGACGGAGGTCTGTAACATTGTACAAGAGGCAGCAACTAAAACCATCCCAAAGAAAAAGAAATGCAAGAAAGCAAAATGGCTGTCTGATGAGGCTTTACAAATAGCTGTGGAAAGACGGAATGTGAAAAGCAAGGGTGAAAGGGAAAGATTTAAGCAACTGAATGCAGATTTCCAGAGAATAGCAAGGAGAGATAAGAAGGCCTTCTTAAATGAACAATGCAAAGAAATTGAAGAAAACAATAGAATGGGGAAGACTAGAGATCTCTTCAAGAAAATTGGAGATATCAAAGGAACGTTTAGTGCAAAGATGGGCATGATAAAGGACAAAAAAGGCAGGGACCTAACAGAAGCAGAAGAGATTAAGAAGAGGTGGCAAGAATACACAGAAGAACTCTACAAGAAAGATCTTAATGTCCCTGATGTCCATGCTGGTGTGGTCACTTACCCTGAACCAGACATCCTAGAGAGTGAAGTCAAGTGGGCCTTAGGAAGCATTGCTAACAACAAAGCTAGTGGAGATGACAGTATTCCAGCTGAGTTATTTAAAATACTAAAAGACGATGCTGTTAAACTGCTGCACTCAATATGCCAGCAAGTTTGGAAAACGCAACAGTGGCCATGGGATTGGAAAAGGTCAGTTTATGTTCCAATTCCAAAGAAGGGCAATGCCAAAGAATGCTCAAACTATCGCACAATTGCACTCATTTCACATGCTAGCAAGGTTATGCTCAAAATCCTACAAGCTAGGCTTCAGCAGTACGTGAACCGAGAACTACCGGATGTACAAGCTGGGTTTCGAAGAGGCAGAGGAACTAGAGATCAAATTGCCAACATTCGCTGGATCATGGAGAAAGCATGAGAGTTCCAGAAAAGCATCTACTTCTGCTTCATTGACTCTGCAAAAGCCTTTGATTGTGTGGATCACAACAAACTGTGGCAAATTCTTAAAGAGATGGGGATACCAGACCACCTTACCTGTCTCCTGAGAAATCTGTATGTGGGCCAAGAAGCAACAGTTAGAACCGGTCATGGAACAACCGATTGGTTGATGTGAAAGAGGAGAGTGTGAAAGCTGGCTTGAAACTCAACATTAAAAAAACTAAGATCATGGCATCTGGACCCATCAATCCCTGGCAAATAGAAGGGGTAGAAATGGAAGCAGTAACAGACTTCATTTATTTGGGCTCCAAGATCACCGCGGATGGAGACTGCAGCCATGAAATTAAAAGACGCTTGCTGCTTGGGAGGAAAGCTATGGCAAACCTAGATAGCATATTAAAAAGCAGAGACGTCACCTTGCCAACAAAGATCCACGTAGTCAAAGCTATGGTTTTTCCAGTAGTAATGTATATGGCTGTGAGAGCTGGACCATAAAGAAGGCTGAACGCCGAAGAATTGATGCCTTTGAACTGTGGTGCTGGAGAAGACTCTTAAGAGTCCCCTGGACTGCTAGGAGGTCAAACCAGTCAATCTTAAAGGAAATCAACTCTGATTGCTCATTGGAAGGATTGATAATGAAGCTCAAGCTCAGATACTTTGGTCACCTAATGTGAAGAGAGGACTCTTTGGAAAAGACCCTGATGCTGGGAAAGATGGAAGGCAAAAGGAGAAGAGGACGGCAGAGGATGAGATGGCTAGATAGCATCACTGAAGCAATGAGCATGAAATTGAGCAAACTCAGGGAGGCAGTGAAAGATGGGAAGGCCTGGCACAATATGGTTCATGGGGTCACGAAGAGTCGGACACGACTTAACGACTGAACAACAACAACAACAACAACATAGCTGCAGCAGTCTTTGGCTCTGCTCCTATGCCTTTTAGCAGCAAGATGAAATACAAACATGAAGCGAGTAATTTAAAAAGTTTAACATTACTAAGGCTAATGATAGTAAAGGTTATGAATCTAATAGTGTGATAAAAGGCAAGGAAGAGTCGCTTATTAGGTTCGCTGGACACACAATTGTACAAGAGCCATCTTCTCTCCAAGACAGTAATGCCTTTTCTTCAGTCGAAACTTTGTTTTCATCAGAGCTGCTGGAAAGTGCTGACTACTTCCTATACTTCTTTTCTTGGTAGAAATGTTGGTGGATTCAGCAAGTTTTGCAGTGTTACATAATATTGCATTCAGCTGAAACAAGGGTGGTTACAGGAAGTATCACAGTAACTCCATAAAGCTGTCCTGTGACCTTCTCATTATAGAGAGATTTGGCCATTTCTGGAACATAATTTCTTTTTTACCTTTTGTTATGTCCAATTTTATTGAATGTTAATAGACTATCTTCCCACTCCTCATTCCCTAGGCTGTTTACACAGTTTTCTTCCCTTAACTCTGCTATGTTAGCAGACCTAGAAGACTTTATAAAAATTCTATTGCTAGAAGAAGCTTCTGTGTATACGAGACCAAACGCTCTTGCCTTGGTGATATTAAGCATTTTTAAGTGAATCACGGCTGTCTTTCACTCCCTTCTTATATATTTTTATCCATCATTCATATCACACGCTCCTCCCATCCCCAATGTTTGAAACATCCCCCCCTCAACCAATCCATATAATTTGTTTTCAAATCTATGGTTTCTTATAAATAAGGAACTCAGTTGACCGAGGGGGAAATTATACATGGAAGCAGGCATACTTATCACACACACACACACATATTTTCCAGGCAGAAGATTAAACCTGGCCTTTGAATGTCTGTCATATGGAGTACTCTTGTTAGCCATCCTCAGTATTTGGTATGATTGAACGTTCCGATATAAATTCATGCATGCATAAATAAATAATGGGGGCACTTAAAAAATACCAAAAACTAACCTTAGCATAGCTTCAATTGATGCTTATTTGTTAAATGCAAATATAACTAATACAGTTAGTTACCACTCATGTATTTAATATATTCCCCTTTGGGTGGTAACTTCTGGGGGCCTTTGGAGGATTACACTCAATGTTTTCCAAAAGCTATGTGCAATTCTATGGCTTCAAGTTGTGTACCTTGGCTCTCTAGTTAAGAGGGCATAGTTCCCTAAATTAGAAGATTAACATCATTCAAGGAGTTTACTTGTTCTTCAGCCCTAATTAAGAAAATCAAAAGATGGAGAGACCTGTTCTCATTGAAGGTTGCCATCCAGAAACTTCATTAACCTGCATGTTGTTTGAATTAGTAATAATCTATTTGAGTCCCTGAGCATCACTGGGCTGGGGCATGAAGGAGGGTGATATTAACTCTTTGGCTCCTGTATTGCTTCTATGCTTCTTATCTTATTGGGAAAGAAAGCAGCTTTGAGAGTAGTAATTTTCATCAAGACACTGTGGAAAGTCAAGCTATTCCAAGGTTGCTTCCTGCTACTTGCATCTGTTTATATTATAATCAAGGTGCATATTTTTGGATTCACAGTTAACATAATGTTCAGATTGTCCCTGAACTAGTCTTGCTTCAAAAGAAACAGGTTTAAGAACTGCCTATTGCAGAACTATTGGGAGAACAACTATTAGGTGGAACAATGCAGATGCTTGAGATAATGTGTCAGGCATCAGTAATGGATTCAGACAAACACCTACCCACTGCCCAGAGCAGTTGCTTCATTGTCCTAAAGTTGCACAACTCTCTGGCTGCTATGTGTGCATTGTTCTTAGTGACCTGTTGAGTGTTACGGGAGTCAGACTCTAAATTGGAGGACCAGGGCTTGACAGGTTCTGACCTTACAATTTAGGAGCCAGCTTGCTCTCAGATATCTGCAGATGGGGCTTAGAAAAAGCAGGACTTGTTAGAGCAGGTTTCTCAACCTTGGCAACTTGAAGATGTGTGGACTTCAACTCCCAGAATTTCCCAGCCAGCAAGGAATGGTTGGGAAATTCTGGGAGTTGAAGTCCACAGATCTTCAAGTTACCAAGGTTGAGAAACACTATGTTAGAGGATGGCCCTAAAGGTCTGGAGCAGTCAGGTAATCAGCCACCTGTTGTAGAAACACAGAAACAGACTGAGTCACATGACCTAGCATATACGCAATAAAAGATTCTTAGCCCTCACACATGCAGAAAGATTGAGTAGAATAGAGATGTTCAGTGAGACTCTTCAAAAGAAAAGGGCATGACTCCAAAAAAAAAAAAATAGGCATGCTTTGGCCAGTGCTATAAAAGGAAGAACCTGGGAACCAGACTTCTGTTGGCAAACTATTTTCCAAAATCAGACCTGACTTCCTGAATGTGTGTGGCTTCTGATTCCCTGACTGATTTTTGACACTGAGTATACTCAGCTCTGATTCCTGGATTTGTCTGGAACCTTGGTAAGCTTGTTTGTTTTTCCTGAGCTCTTCCTGTGAGATTTATAGTTGCAGTAAACATCTTTGATCTATATCTACACTTGTAATTGCTAGCATAGGCTATGAAGGTGGCTACGGCAGCTGTCTCAAGAGCTGCAGATAAAGTAACTAAGGCTAGAGATGGGAGGTGAATGGCAGGAGAGATGTGGGGTGGGGTGGGAGAAGAGCAGATTTCCCTCTCACTCCAACTGGGGATAATGTGATGCACTGTGTAGAATTACAGTTTCACCTAAGCAGGCCATTGTACTGTGGACAATGCAAAAGTCAGCCAGGTACACCTTTTCCTTCAGATAACGTGCTCCCAAATCAATGGCAGGCTTAAAGATTAAAATAATCCTTCCTTCCTTGTCACAGAATAAAAACAAAAATATAGAATCCAGATAAAAAAGAATGAACAAAACAATGAATGCACCCAAGAGTAACAGAGGCTCCGCCACCCTAGCCTAAAGTTTATGAGAAGAGCAAAATCTTTAAGACCCTCCAGAACACCATCAGGATGGAAGCCTGGAAAACACTGGGACCTGCGTGTTTAAGTCCAAGAAACAAAACTTTGCCTTTTCTCTCAGAAAAGTTTATGTGTAGAACTTCTGCTTGCCGCAAAAGAGTTAAGGTAAAGAAACAGTAGGATTGGGGGAAATAGCAGGCAAGTTTGATTTCAGGGCACCAGAGAAGTTCTTTAGTAGCCAGCCAACTTACCTCCCATGCAGCTAATACTAATTGCAAATGGCAGGCAGCTGTCCTCTGATCTTGAGCTCCACTGCTGATCTGTGCTATTCAGATCAGCTCTGGCAGATGATGGCAGTTCACGCTTGGCTGTCATTGTTCACTCACTGATTAGTCCTGGAGGTTTCTCCTACCCTGAGTTAGCATTTGATTGTTCTCCCCCAGACATTACTGCTTTGCTAGAGCAGCATCTTTTCTATGGGCAACATCATGCTTTGGTTCTCATTTAATCTAAATGGAGGCTCATTAGTCTCCCAATATGTTTCCTTTCACTCTTTACAATTAGCCAATGCTGGAAATTAAAATTCTTCTTTTCCAGGTGTAGGCTTGGAATTGTGACTGCTTGAAGCAAAGCCATTGCTGAAGCTTGGCAAGCAAACTTGTTTGTCAAGGTGCTGATGGAGAAACAGGTGTGGTTGTACATGTGCTTTACACCTATATGTGTATTGTGCACATACATGTACATAGACATAATATCTAGGTAGCAATGTAGCTGGGCAAAACATAAATCCAGAAAAATAGAACCTATCTAGAAACATACATGAAAGGGATAATTCTCATAACAATTTGTTCTCTTAGGGAGACTGATATTTGGTGGATTTTTGCTAGCCTTGTTCTTCTAACAGTAGGCTAACTTCCTTTCCTTGTCTTGACTAAAATCTCTATGATAGACTGCTTTTTAAATGTCATGTGCATAACAAATACAACAGATGGGAAACATAACTGAATACCCACGACTTGAAGGAAAAAAGCTGGCCTCCTGAAAATGGGGTACAACCAGCTGTTTCTCCCAGAACATTTGAATTGGCTGGGAGAAATGCAGTCCTGCAAGTAACTTGGACCAGAAACAAGAACAGTTTGATAGGTTAAAACCAACACTTTCAATTGCTCTTGGAAGTGAATATGAAGCCAATCCAAGGCCCACAGCATGGTATAATATGAATCCTACTGACTACTGCCAGTGCACACTTGGGCTTTGGCACCACTTGGAGGTTCCTGATGGTCTTTAAATACAGCTCCATGTAGAGTGCATGGCAGTAGTCTAAGTGAACAATGATGATGGCATGAACCACAAAGACAAGGTCCTCACATCCCAGGTAAGGCTGCAACTGGTACACCAATCAGATCTGGACAAAGGCCACCTTGGGCATAGCTTCCACTTGCTGATCCAGTAGGAGCCATGATCCAGGAGTACCCCCAAGTCATAGACCTGGTTCTTTAGGGATAATGCAACTCCATCCAGAGTTGCCATTGGGACAGTAAGAGAACTCCAATGTATAAGCAGTAGCTCAATCTTGCTAAGGTTCAGTTTTAACTTCTCTCCCATCCAGATGCTCTAAGCACTTCCAGGTACTGGGAGAAGACTTTGACAGCATCTCCAGTGAGACCTGAGATCATGATGTAAAGCTGGGTATTATCAGGATACTAATGATACTGGAGCCCAAACTGTTGGATGACTTCTCCCAGTGCCTTAATGTAGATATTAAATAAGAGAAGGGAGAGAACTACCCTTGTGGAAGTCCACAGAAAAGCAATCAATGCACTGATCTGTCCTTCCTCACCATCACCAACTGGAATCATCCACTAAATAGGAGCAGAACCACTACAAAACAGTGCCTCCAATCTCCAACAGCTGCTATTGTTCATAAGGATACCATGGTAAATGATATCAAAGGTAATTCACTGGAATGATCAGTGCTGTCTCTGCCCCATGCCTGGGCCTAGACCTGTCAAAGGTCCAGATACTCCACATCCTTGATGCTCTGTAGTTGGCCTTGAACCAACATCTCAACAACTTTTGCCAAGAAGAGAAGGTTGGAGACTGGGCAGTAATTGTCTAATACCTCTGGATCCCGCTGGCATTGCCCCCTCCTGCAAAGAAGTATTCACAATCTCCAAGATTCAGGGAACTACCCCCACTCCAGATGCTCAAATAAGCCAGGAAGTGAAGGGATATAGTCTGCAAGTAGTCAGAGAATCCTAGAGAGCATCCTATCACTTACTTGGAAGTTATGGGCCAAAACGAATCCCAGGCAACACAGCAAAGTTATGCCCTAGTCACCACACAAGACCTTGCCCAAGAGAAGTTCAGACTGGAGCAGACTGGACTCTTTTGGCAAAATGCTGTGCTAACTTGTCATAGTATCTAAGAGGTAACTCCTTTCGCCAAAGCACATGTATCTGGGCTTGGTCAAATTCATTCTTTGTCATTCTCCACCTAAGCTCCAGGCTTCAGTCACCCTGGTTTGGACAACAGAGAGGCTGCTTGGGAGCAATTTTGTCAAGGACTCAAGACACCATCTCGGGCTAGTAGTAAACTAAAGCCCTCAACTGACTTGCCCATCTGATTGCTGGGGAAATCCCCAAGTGTTGGGCAGAAACCAGATGGACCCATAGGGTGCCTGTTCAAACCATCCAAATGGGCCGAACCCTGCAGAGGGAATGGGTGGCAGTCAATCACATACAGATGTGATTGACTGCCACCCATTCCCTCTGCAGGGCTCAACCCATTTGGATGGTTTGAACAGGATCGCCAGGAAGTGATCTGATCATGACAAAGGGAAAATGGAAATAGCCTCCTCATTCAGATCAAATAACTCCAAGGTAAAGATAGAGTCTAACATGTGACCACCTACATATGTTGGAGCCAAGATTATATGGGATAAACCCACAGGGGCCATACTCTTGGGACCTACTGGACCTGGACTCTCCCATATGGAGTTTAAAATCCATCAACACCAACAGATGGGGGCAGGAAGGAGACTCCACCACCAAGCTGATGACCAGACCAAAGAACCCAGCAGCTGGTGCAGACCCATAAGCTAAGACATAGGTACTCATATCCATCCACCTCAGGAATAGTGACCTTGTCCAGACGAAATCACCGCCATCACCCCCTCTCCAATCCTGAAATATGGTAAGACAAATTTCTAAGAAGGCAACATCCTTGCCCTCAAGTAGCCAGGTTTCAGTAATACATGTCAGATCTGCCTTCTCATCCACCACAAAATCATGAGTTTGGGAGATTCCTCATAGTGGCTTTGTTCCTTTGGAACAGTTTAATCCCTAAGGTAAGAATAGTTCATGTTTTCATTGCCTTCTGGAGATCAGTTAAAGACCTGCCTTTTCCAGGAAGCCTTCAGAGACAGAATAGCTTGAGAGGACTTTCTGTCAAATATGAAGTCACCCTCTGGGAGAGATGGGTGGCATATAAATTTAATAAATAAATAAACAAATAAAATGAAGATGCTGTTTTAACTTGGCTTTATTTATTGTATGACTGTTGTATTATTTTGTTCTTATATTTTACACTGCTTAGAAACCTTTGGAATGAAGCAATTTATAACTTATAAATATGTATTTTAAAATAATAGTTATTGGTGATGAGTAAATTAATTTCAAACATGGAGATTTGCTTCATACTCTTTTTTTTTATAAAAGCTTGTGCTTTTTTCTTCGATACTTGCAAATAAGGAAAGAACAGAACTGCATCATGAGACCTTAAAGATGTCTCATAGTAAGAAAAGCTTAGCACACACAACCTCACATCTTCTAAAGCATGACCTGTAAATGCTATAAGGTGTTTGTTTTGTTTTTTTTTACACATGACTGGGAAGGGAGTGATCCTGAGCTTTTTGATGTTTCTTACAGTATTTGAACCATATTAAATGGGATCAAGCATTTTGCTAGTATGGGTAGGAGCAATGTTGTAAATGCTTGAGGTATAACACCAACATAATTTACAGGAGCTGTTTTGCAAGAAATAGAGCTTATTTTCTCAGGGACTAGGAAAGTGGCAGGAAACCATGAGTGTCACAAAGTGTGATGAATTAATTTTTTTGTCTGTATAGCATGACGATTTGCCCAAAGGTTATCTCATAAACAGAGGTGGTAGAATTCTATATGTGCTGCCAAGGTAAAATGCTAATAAGGATACTGTCACTTGGTTGTAACAAGCATTTGTGAAGCCTAACCCATAAAACATCATATAGGTTGGTAGAATCCACCCCCACTCCCTTTTTTTCCAAGCTGGTCATGTCTATACAAATTCTGTGAATGGTTTGTCAATCATCTTAAAAAAGAGATTCTAAAAGGCAATCTGTGGGAGCTGATTTGAGATGAGGATAACAGAGCATAGAGGGTTTTTTTACCTTTGGGTTAAACCTAATCTATCTGGAATGTAAGTTACAATTTCATTCAGAGGTGTGCTGAAGAATAGGTTCAGGTCAGAGTAATCAGCTTATATACCTCTTGAGTAAATAAGGTGCTTGCTACTGTGTGAGTAACTTTGATGGGGAAGTATCTATCAGCTTGTGTAATGGTATGTAGGAAAGACCTTGGGAGATGGGGTGAAGAGATGTTGCCTAGGAAATGCTCAGATAAGGGAGGGCTGGATAGTGGGTGGGGCAAGAGGCTCAGAAAGGACCATGCCTAAGTTCTTGGGCTGTAAAGGTGGGAGAATTGTACTTTCAGACTTGCAAGATTCTGTTAAAGTAGCTTTACAATAAAGTAGAATTAGCTTGTCTGGTTGTGTTTCATGTCTGGTCTACCTGGTAAGGCTGACAGCTGGGAGAGACTGACTGGTGGAAGAACAATGGCAATGCATCAATGAGCTGTTACAGGAAAAGGTTGGGAAGAATGACTACCTGCCTTCCAAGGATCGGGAAATTCAGACGCTCCCTCCCCCCTTTAAAGGTGGCATTCTTGAAAGGCAAATTGGTTAATAGAAAGTGCATGGCTGTCTAGAATTGAATTCTGGAGGAGAAAACTGACATGGAATACTTTGCAGTGACCTGCCTGGACAAAGACTGAGGAAATGTCCCTGTCAAAAGAGTTATCTAGAGATCTTGCTCCTATCCTGCTAGTTCTAATGCTAGTTCTTGAGGATAGCGGGCCAGGACAGAACAGGGATACTGCTTATAGATGACCCACTCTTCTGCCCCACAGTTTCCTATGTAAGCTAGCCAAATGATTTTGGGTGTAATTGGCTGTAATTGGCTGTAATTCTGGAACCCCCAATACTGGTGGTTCTAGGTAGTGCTGAGATCACCATAGCAGGAGTAGCCCAAAATTTCCCCTTCCTCTCTATAGCTCCTACACTCAAAAACTCTTCTGAGGGTTTTCAAACTCTTCAGTGCATGTTTTCACAAGGAAAATGGGGAATCCATCCCACTAAAGGATGACATTCAGTTGTGGATATCATTCCTATTTTTACAATTTTTAACACAATATCACTGTTTTCGTGCCAGCTGCTAGAGCAGTAGTGTGGTGTGGTGGAGAGTAATCATTAATTTGACTAGTAAAAATTGGTAACTTGTGACTTCGACTTTTTTTATGGCAACCCTGTTGCATGACATAAAAACTGTTATGCCCTAACTTGCTTTGCTGACCAGGTTCTTATGTCTTTTACAGCTGCATGAGAAGCAGGAAAGAAGTACTTCATTTACCAGCTGCGTAGTGTGAGAGTTATGGGAAAGACAGCATGGAGAGAGTGAGATGTGGATAGCCAAGGATCTGGTAGTTGTGATGGGACTTTACAAGACTCAGTGGGTCAGGAGGATTCACAGCTGTGGTTACCGATGCCAAAGATACCAGATGCTTGTGTAAGGATGATAATAAACAGTTTTACTTCTTCATACTTAGTCTGAAGCTATATCTGTTGAGCAAGGGGAATTCTCTGGCGTGTTGAGTTCTCTCAAGTAAGCTCTTTGCCCTTTCACATTTCATAGGTTCTCTGATGCAGAACTAGTCACCTTGTGGAAAGAAATGAACTTTCCCAAGATTGAGTAGAGATAGAATGGGCCTTTTTCATGGCTTCTCCTGGAAAATAAATTAGCTGTTACTATTTCAGTTATTTTTTAAATATAATTTCCTTGGACAGAGGCAAAGAATAAACTGCTTTGGTCATCCTAGATGTAATATCCAACATGATTTCTCTGGTAGCATGACAAGCACATAGGTTACAAAATATGCATTTGCAGAGGTCCTTTAAGATTGTTTCTTGGCCCTGGATTTAGTGTTTGTTCTTCTTTGCACTCTACAGACTTGCTGATACTGCAATGTCATTAATTATTGTGGTGGTAGCTTTCATTCTTGCTGTCAATCAGCTTCCACATTTGGTGGATTTTTCCTTTCTATGCATAGGAAAAGCCACCAGGCACTAACAAACTAATTGATTTATAATTCTTAAAAGAGATTTTCTTAGACAAGAGTTATCAGCTCAAGGACCAGCCAAATCTGTGTTCTTACTGAATATGTGAGAACAATAATGCATATCAGATATTAAAACAAACCACATAGCCATTTATTATAATTTGTTAGGAAAGCACAGGACAGAGTAGACGGAGTGAAGAAAGACAAAACAAATACCATGTAACTGAGAATTGTCCCTGGCTACTTGTCCATTTAGACCTAGAATTTGCCACTGCAGAAGAAGATATGTAAGCTTAACTCTCAGTCTTCCTGCACATCCCTTACATTTCATGATTTTATGATTCTTCTGCAAGAGTGAATCTGCTTTTTTCAATTCACTCATATGGCCTTCTCATGTCTCTTAAAGACATAGGAAAAATTGCTTCTATAATCTGACTGCCTTTTTCATATTTGGAGGATGGGCAGAGTAATTCAATCCATATTCAGATATTTTGGCAGGAAAAACAACCATCTGATTTCTGTAACGACTAGCAAGGGTAAACCTATAAAATGGTTTGGCTAAAATTTAACAACTGGCAGCTTAGGATACTGGCTAGCTATACACTTCAGTGAAGGGGAGGAAATAATAATAAAAATAATAATAAAAAAGAACCTAAATAGCACTGGCAATACAGGTAAAGAGTTAAGGTGATAACTGGAATTATTTTCTTTTCCTCCCAATTTTTGAGGATTGTACAGTGAGGTTTTCGAAGGACATCCTCTTTGAAATAAAGAAGGCACTCATCTTGGCCCATTTTATTCAACCAGAAGGATCTGGGTCTCCCCCACTTTGGAGAAGTGTTACTTCTCATGATGTCACCAGCCCTCTGGAATGGCTTCTCACAGGAAATGCCATTGGCCCCAACATTCTCTGCCTTCTAGAAACAGCTGAAGATAGAGGGTGGTGGCTGTGCGGTGTGGTATAAGTGTAATAAATAAATGATTAAAGAACAATAATAATGTTCTTATTCAATTTGGGATTAGTTAGACTGTGATGCTGCTGTGAAACTTTTCTTGCCATTAAGAGAGTGTTTTCTTATTATATTTTATGTGGTGATTAAATAGATCAAGATTAAGCAGATTTAGTGTTAGTAGATTAAGTGTTTCATTATTATAGTTTATGTGGTGCATTTTATTTTATTGAAATGGATTTATAAAATCTGCACACCACCTGGAGAACTCTGCACAACAGTGTCCATAAATAAATCATTTCTGAGTTAGTCTGTTGGCAAAGTATTAGATCTTGGAAAGTGAGTATATGTTTTATGGAGTCCTTTCCCAATGTTGTTGTTGTTGTTCAGTCATTAAGTCGTGTCCGACTCTTCGTGACCCCATGAACCATATTGCGCCAGGCCTTCCTATCTTTCACTGCCTCCCTGAGTTTGCTCAATTTCATGCTCATTGCTTCAGTGATGCTATCTAGCCATCTCATCCTCTGCCGTCCTCTTCTCCTTTTGCCTTCCATCTTTCCCAGCATCAGGGTCTTTTCCAAAGAGTCCTCTCTTCACATTAGGTGACCAAAGTATCTGAGCTTGAGCTTCATTATCAATCCTTCCAATGAGCAATCAGAGTTGATTTCCTTTAAGATTGACTGGTTTGACCTCCTAGCAGTCCAGGGGACTCTTAAGAGTCTTCTCCAGCACCACAGTTCAAAGGCATCAATTCTTCGGCGTTCAGCCTTCTTTATGGTCCAGCTCTCACAGCCATATACATTACTACTGGAAAAACCATAGCTTTGACTACGTGGATCTTTGTCGGCAAGGTGACGTCTCTGCTTTTTAATATGCTATCTAGGTTTGCCATAGCTTTCCTCCCAAGGAACAAGTGTCTTTTAATTTCATGGCTGCAGTCTCTGTCTGCAGTGATCTTGGAGCCCAAATAAATGAAGTCTGTTACTGCTTCCATTTCTACCCCTTCTATTTGCCAGGGATTGATGGGTCCAGATGCCATGATCTTAGTTTTTTTAATGTTGAGTTTCAAGCCAGCTTTCGCACTCTCCTCTTTCACCCTCATCAAGAGGCTTTTTAGTTCTTCTTCACTTTCTGCCATTAGGGTGGTATCGTCTGCATATCTGAGGTTATTGATGTTTCTCCCTGCAATCTTAATTCCGGCTTGTGATTCTTCCAGCCTGGCATTTCTCATGATGTATTCTGCATATAGGTTAAATAAGCAGGGTGACAGTATACAGCCTTGTCGTACTCCTTTCCCTATTTTGAACCAATTGGTTGTTCCATGACCGGTTCTAACTGTTGCTTCTTGGCCCGCATACAGATTTCTCAGGAGACAGGTAAGGTGGTCTGGTATCCCCATCTCTTTAAGAATTTGCCACAGTTTGTTGTGATCCACACAATCAAAGGCTTTTGCATAGTCAATGAAGCAGAAGTAGATGCTTTTCTGGAACTCTTGTGCTTTCTCCATGATCCAGCGAATGTTGGCAATTTGATCTCTAGTTCCTCTGCCTCTTCGAAACCCAGCTTGTACATCCAGTAGTTCTCGGTTCACGTACTGCTGAAGCCTAGCTTGTAGGATTTTGAGCATAACCTTGCTAGCATGTGAAATGAGTGCAATTGTGCGATAGTTTGAGCATTCTTTGGCATTGCCCTTCTTTGGAATTGGAACCTAAACTGACCTTTTCCAATCCCGTGGCCACTGTTGCGTTTTCCAAACTTGCTGGCATATTGAGTGCAGCACTTTAACAGCATCGTCTTTTAGTATTTTAAATAACTCAGCTGGAATACTGTCATCTCCACTAGCTTTGTTGTTAGCAATGCTTCCTAAGGCCCACTTGACTTCACTCTCTAGGATGTCTGGCTCAGGGTCAGTGACCACACCAGCATGGACATCAGGGACATTAAGATCTTTCTTGTAGAGTTCTTCTGTGTATTCTTGCCACCTCTTCTTAATCTCTTCTGCTTCTGTTAGGTCCCTGCCTTTTTTGTCCTTTATCATGCCCATCTTTGCACTAAACGTTCCTTTGATATCTCCAATTTTCTTGAAGAGATCTCTAGTCTTCCCCATTCTATTGTTTTCTTCAATTTCTTTGCATTGTTCATTTAAGAAGGCCTTCTTATCTCTCCTTGCTATTCTCTGGAAATCTGCATTCAGTTGCTTATATCTTTCCCTTTCACCCTTGCTTTTCGCATTCCTTCTTTCCACAGCTATTTGTAAAGCCTCATCAGACAGCCATTTTGCTTTCTTGCATTTCTTTTTCTTTGGGATGGTTTTAGTTGCTGCCTCTTGTACAATGTTACAGACCTCCATCCATAGTTCTTCAGGCACTCTGTCTACCAAATCTAATCCTCTAAATCTATTCATCACCTTCACTGTGTACTCACATGGAATATGATCTAAGTCATACCTGAGTGGTCTAGTGGTTTTCCCTACATTCTTCAATTTAAGCCTAAATTTTGCAGTAAGAAGCTCATGATCTGAGCCACAATCAGCTCCTGGTCTTGTTTTTGCCGTCTGTATAGAGCTTCTCCATCTTTGGCTGCAAAGTATGTAATCAATCTGGTTTCGGTATTGATCATCTGGTGATGTCCACGTGTAGAGTCGTCTCTTGTGTTGTTGGAAAAGAGTGTTTGCTATGACTAGCTTGTTCTCTTGACAGAACTCTATTAGCCTTTGCCCTGCTTCATTTTGTACTCCAAGGCCAAACTTGCCTGTTATTCCGATTACTCCTTGACTTCCTACTTTAGCATTCCAATCCCCTATGATGAAAAGGACATCTTTTTTTGGTGCTAGTTCTAGAAGGTCTTGTAGGTCTTCATAGAACCGGTCAACTTCAGCTTCTTCGGCATCAGTGGTTGGGGCATAGACTTGGATTACCGTGATGTTGAATGGTTTTCCTTGGATACGCACTGAGATCATTCTGTCGTTTTTGAGGTTGTACCCCATTACTGCCTTTCCCACTCTCTTATTGACTATGAGTGCAACTCCATTTCTTCTAAGGGTTTCTTGCCCACAGTAGTAGATATAATGGTCACCTGAATTAAATTCACCCATTCCCGTCCATTTCAATTCGCTGATTCCCAAGATGTCGACGTTCAATCTTGTCATCTCATGTTTGACCACATCCAGCTTGCCTTGGTTCATGGATCTTACATTCCACGTACCTATACATTATTGTTCTTTACAGCATCGGACCTTCTTTTCACTTCCAGATACATCCACAGCTGAACGTCCTTTCGGCTTTGGCCCAGCCGCTTCACTCTTTCTGGAGCTACTTGGAATTGCCCTCCGCTCTTCCCCAGTAGCATATTGGACACCTTCCGACCTGAGGGGCTCATCTTCCGGCGTCATATCTTTTAGCCTTTTAACATTGTCCATGGGGTTTTCTTGGCAAGGATACTGGAGTGGGTTGCCATTTCCTTCTCCAGTGGACCACATTTTGTCAGAACTCTCTGTCATGACCTGTCCGTCTTGGGTGGCCCTGCATGGTATAGCTCATGGCTTCACTGAGTTACACAAGCCCCTTCGCCACGACAAGGCAGTGATCCATGAAGGGGCTGCTGCAGCTAGGGGTCAGCAGAGGCCCATCATGCAGCAGAAGTCTCATTGTTGACCCCCTGGCTCTACTGTTCCTCTTTTTCCTGCTGCTGCCTGTTTCACTACTGTCCGGGGGGGATCCCTGCAGTGGCAGGAGAAAAGAGAAGGAGAAGCCGCCATTCCTTGTCTTTTCCTGTGGCTGGCTCTTGTGATTAAGCAGGCACTGTACAGGAAACACACACAGGTGCGCATGGCGGTTTTCCTCTGATCCTCATATGGTTAACTATTATATATATATATATATATATATATATATATATATATATCCTTCTGACAAGTTCCTGCAGTTCCATACATGTATGTATGTATATATTGTATGTGTGTGTGTGTGATTAATATATCTATATCTATATCTGAATCTATCGTGGGTGTGTATAAAACATTATGTGGGTGTGTGTGTTTCATATAGCTGCCACAAAATGTTAAAAGAGCTGCAACTGTATCAGTGATAATATTGAAGGTCCATCTGATGTTGTTGCACTGACCAGTGTCAGCAGATACATCCCAACAAGCACTATGCAGAATTGTAATCAATTAATTGGGATACAATTATATTCCAAATATTTTAATTAAGAAAATACCAGTTTATCGGAGTTCCAAATTGAACTACTGGTTCACTAGGTTTAAAATAAATACTAATCCATTTATGTCCGTAGCATAAAATAATCACACATAACATGAACAAATATTGCTGTTTTATATCAATGTTTTCCGAGATAACTTTTATTTTTATTTATTCATATTTGCTTTAGCTGCCCAACTCCAATGGACTCTGGGCAGTGTACAAAACCCTCCCCCCCCCCAAAAAACCATAAAAACAAAAAAAACACAAAACCACATAGATAGCCTGGACTAAAATGATCTTAACAGCAACACAAATCAAAACAGCTCCCCCATCCCCAATACATTAATATATTAACCCCAGGCCTGGGACCAAAGCCAGGTCTTAAGAATCTTTCAATCATCATTTCTTCAGAATAACAAGGTAGGGAAAGCATGTAAAATATATTACAGTGGTACCTCGGTTCACGAACGCTTCTGTTCATGAACAATTCAGTTCATGAACAGCTCCAGTCGCAAAATTTTGCCTCCGTTCGCGAACTCCACATCGGGTTACAAACAGGATCCGCGGCCATTTTCCCTCCCATGACACGTGGTTGCAGCTTCCTGTAGGGAGGGGGACTCTCCCTCCAAGCAATAACCGCCTCCCCACCCGCCTTCCTGTCCTCCACGCCAGAAGTCACGTCGAGCAAGGTTAGCTTCTCTCTCTTCGTACTGTACTTTGTGTCATATTTTTGCGGTTTAAAAAAAAAAAATGGTTCAGAATGGATTAACCGTAATTACATTGAACCTTATAGGGAAATTTGATTCAGGATGCGATCAAAAATTGGTTGGCGACCAAATTCGTAGGGGTCAGAACGGATTAACCGTATTTACATTGAACCTTATGGGAAAATTTGATTCGGTTCACGACCAATTCGGTTCGCAACCAGAGTCGCGGAACGAATTAAGTTCATGAACCGAGGTACCACTGTACTCTGTTAGTAATCTTAGGTTACTTTAGCTCTGTTCTAGGTCACCTGACTTGGAAGGGAGGGAGGAGGAGGGAGGCTTGGGAGGGAGGAGATGGCAACATTGTGATGCATTGTTTGTTTCTTGGATTTTGCTCCTCTGACTGGTTGTGGTCCTTTTCTGAACTCTGTCTTTGGTTTGCCAGCTTCTTCCACCAAATCAAATTTGGTCTGGCTTCATTTTCATTTTCATTTTCAAGAATTATCCTACCCATGGACAGAGTCCTGGGTCTCTTTACCTAATTTTTGTCTAACATTCTGCTAGGCAGAACAGCATAAAAAGCAAAGGTCTTAGGTGTCTCCTCAATCAAAGATGGCCAGCAAAGATTGTCTCCATCATCAAAGACTGCCAGGGATTCATGCCTTTTCAAACACAGACCCTCCTCTGGAACCGTATCCCCCATGTCATTTTTTGAAAGACTGGAAACCTTATATTGACCTTTTGCTGAAAGAAGAAAAAATTATTTATAAATTTGAAGATTAAGAAAGATGTGGATTAATTGAGGGCTGAGAGGATTTGCAAAATGTTTAAAAGGAAGGAGGGACAATAAAACTGTAATTATCTATTGAAAAGAAAGCCGGAGGTCATTTATATATTTCTTAACTTCAGTTTTCTTTTTCTTTTCTTGCACTTTTTTTCTTTATTTTCTTCTTTTCTCTCTTTTTTAAATTTGTCTTTTATTATATGAAATTTTTTAAAATGAATGAGTGAATGAATGAATAATAGTATCCCCCTATTTTACCAAACCTTGAGGTATATTATCTTTTCCTCTGGAAAAAAATCTTGGACAGGATTGGTGAATACTGAAAGCTTAGTTTTCTTTTTCAAAAATTTATAAAATTGGGTGAACTTAGAACATATTTGTAATTATAAGCTTTTTGTCTTCTATGTTTTTATTCACTGTATTTTTTTTTCCTTTTTTCTTTGAATAGTGAGTCTTTTTTTACAAAAAATATTTTTAAAAAAAGATAAATGGGATATAAGTATTTAATATTTATTATCTAAATCAGTGTTTTTCAAACTTGGCAACTTTAAGATGTGAGGACTTCAGTTCCCAGAATTCCCCAACCAGCATGCTGGCTGGGGAATTCTGGGAGTTGAAATCCACACATCTTAAAGTTGCCACATTTGAAAAACACTGATCTAAATTGACTTAGGCATTGCTTGACTCTGAAATGACTCTGACCAGCTAGTATACTTAGAGAGCAAGACTTGGAGCTTTTAATGGAGAATCAGCATTCTCAAAGTAGCAGGGTATATAACAAGGTACATTGCATGAAGACTGGGGATCCCCTTCCAGCATTGCAGTAGTAAAACAAGGCCTCCAAAAATGGTAGCTAAGGGGCAAATTGAGGACTGGTTTCAACCATATGAGAGAAATTTGGAGATGCTGAAGTATAACTTGGGAACATCACACATCTCTCACCATCTGAGGCTCCTCAGATGTTGTTGAAGTACAGTCCCAATAAACCCAGTAAAGGGGTGCTGAGAATCAATTTTCACTCATATGTGCAGGGCCAAAGGTTTCCCCTCTTCCCAGCTCTAACCCAGACTATCCTTCCTGTGCCTAGAGGCAGCAGTAAAAACGTCTGCCTATCACCTTGTATCTGAACTATCATTTACAGTTATTCTTATTTTCTCTTGGGCTGTCTATTGGTTTCAGCTTGGAATATGCCAAGGCATGATGTCCTCTCTTTTGAAGAGCCAGTTTTCTCAGCTCTTATGAGCAAAACTTTCATTTCATGACTTTTACCTTGGCAGCTGTGATTGTCAAGCTACTGTTTAAGTCCCTTCATCCTCTCTAACTACTACTCCTGAATATTATCAGCTTAAGTTTCCCACTATTTTAAGGCAGGGAGTACATTAACAAACAAACAAACAAACAAACAAACAAAAAACTTCCCTGAAAAATAATCCCCAAATAATGTTAACATACTTTAAAAAACAGGACATCCAGGAAAATGAACCCAAAATCCCAGCTCCACCTACTCGCCTTCATTGCCACACCCACTGCAGGTCTCACCCCCTCCCCAAAACCATTCAGTCCACTTCCAGATACCAAAAGATTGCCCTTACCTGCATCACACAGAACAGGCAGATGATGAAAAGCTTTAGCACTGCACACAGCTTAGATCTTTCCAGGGTCTACTCTTTATGAGATATGCATACCATATTTCTTCTCTTTCCATTTCAAAAGAAAAAGTTATAAAAATCCCAAATAGTATTAAATATCATTTCCCAAGTTTCATGGTGAAGCTTGCTAGTTCTCACATTGCATTTTTCCTGAAAAGAATGGAGAATCATGTACTGCATCTACTCAAAAAGATAAGCCTGAATTTGAGATGAATGCCCTGCCAGAGGAAGAAGAGAGAAGAAAAACTCATCTGCTTCTTTCAATATATTCTTGAAAAATCTATGAAGACACCTCTCATTTTCAAGGTTAATCTTAGACAAACTGGTCTT
The DNA here is from genome assembly GCA_030867105.1 of Liasis olivaceus. Classification (NCBI taxonomy): domain Eukaryota; kingdom Metazoa; phylum Chordata; class Lepidosauria; order Squamata; family Pythonidae; genus Liasis; species Liasis olivaceus. Next base: position 72,621,820 of record CM061349.1, read on the forward strand.
CCTTTCAAGTAAATCTAGATTTCTGCACATAAGATCCTCACTTGTAGAGTATGGGGATGACCCCTGCTGACAAAAACTGAAAAGTGCAATGGATAAACAGGAAGGAGAGGGGATAAGAAGAAAAGAGTAAGGCTGAATGGTGCCAAGTAATGAAGCCGTTGACTGAAGGCCACCCTTGTTTGCTGTGGTCCTCAATATTTGTCCTTTTCCTGTTTTGTCTGTTCTCTGGGCTTTGTACAGATGGTGTTTCCTTCCCCAGGATGCCTGTGGGTTCCTAACAGAGAATGCTAGAGAAGTGTTCCAGGATATAACCTCATTCAAATGCAGCTGTTGCCAGAAGCTAGATGTTGGAGGTAGCATTCTTCTTCATACCTTTATATTTCCTAACTGAACTTGCCCTACTTTGGTTAATGGGAATTATTCAAGAGAATTGTGAGCATGGGTTTTCAAAAAAAAAAAAAAATCCTTTTCCATGCTATTGTCTTACACAGGGTAAATTTGTGGAAATACAAGGCTTGTTGATGGTATTTCAAGCTTGCTTCCACCACTGGAGGAATTTTTATCTATTACCTTGAACCCACAAGTAGGCCAAGCTAACTTTACTTTTTCTTGTGAAAACTGCCACTCATCAGTTAGAATAAGAGTTCTGCCAAATATTGTTTTGTTACTGTTTACAGCTTCATTATTTTTCTGTATTGTGCTTGATTTATTTTGTGTACCAGCTGGAGCCTTTGGAGGGAGGCAGTTTATAAATCTTACAAATAAATAGGAAATAAATGCCTTCTAAGACATACTGGATCAGTAACAAAGAGGTTTAATTTTCTTTCTTGTGTATCAGTAGCTATTATCAGTCTTGCAAACTGATGGATTCTATTCAATAGCTTGTTAAATAAATAATACAGTATTGAGCTGAGTATGTACAAAAAAGATCCCTACTTTCCTCTTATTTCAAGTCCAATTTCCAGCAGTTCCAACTGTTGACTTCCTTTGATTCTTAATTGCTTAAAAAATCTGTGGCCAATTAAAATAGCAGATTTTCTTCCTTATTTCTTCCCTATTCAGTCTCTATGAGGGACTTCAGAACATACAGGAATGTGACCATCACACCCATTTGCAACATCTGAAAGCATCTTTTTCCTGGGATCATGCAGCTTTTGCCCCAAGATCCCAGAAAAGGCGGCAACTGCATTCGGGTATTATAGACAGCAGCTACATTTGCACGTTTGTGTACTCCAAATCACATTCTGGAGAGAAATTAATTTTAAATAAACTAAACCTTGATCAAAGCACCCCTTTGAGCTTCTCTGTGGACCACTGCTTACCTGGTCCTATCAAAGCAGCCTCTTCAAGGACCTTGAATCATCCTCCACACACATGGACACATGCACAGAAGCTATTTCCCTTGACCAAGCTCCCCATATCATTGCTTGGATTGGAGGGGTTGAGGCAGAGCGCCCTGCTTTTGGAAATGAGGCACCACATGGAATCCGATCACTCCTTCAACCCAATGTCAAGCAGCTCTGCAGAAGAGTCCTGCTTTACACAGAGTTATTGGTCAACAGCATTTTACCCAAGCCTGTTACATAAACTCAGGCCATGAGTTTAGTTTATAGTTTAGTGTCTCACATGAACAAAGAAAATTGAGTTGAGAAAACTATGGTGGTAAATTAGGGGCATGATGTTATGTCAACATGCCCACTGTTAATTGCATGAGAAGACAACTAGGAAAAGTAGATCCAATTTTGAACTTTTTAAGGAAAAGACAATAATGCCAGATTTTTGGCTAACTTACTCTCTTCCTGTTCCAACTGTAAAGATGAAAGAATTATTTCCACTGTTTTCTCAACACTGTACAGTTTTATGGAAGCTTTCAATGTGTTCACCTTGTTCATTGAACAGTGAATAAATTGCTGGTGAGTGAATGAATGTTAGTAATTTTTATTTTTCTTTCTTTCTCCTGAATCTCACGTTTAAGGAATTTTAGCTCATGTTATAATTAGGAGAGTCAAAGGAAAAACCATTCCAAAGCCCACTGAAAATTAGACAGTTAAAATAAATCCAATTCTTCAGCCAAAATGAAACAAAGAAAAGCTATAGTAGAGTTTGTACATAAACTTTTCCCTGCATAGATTAACAATTGCTACCACCACTGGTTTTGGAAGTGATTGAACTGGAAGAATTTACTAATGCTTAGGTCTGTGAAACGTATCATTTACACAGTGCAGTGTTAATGTTGTGCTAGAAATGGATAATGTTGGGAAGAGATGATAATTTGGCATACATTGTGACTCCTGAATCAGCACTCATTACCCAGTGTCTCTAGTTGTTAGAGATTAGTGAATTCCTAGAGCTCAGTTTCTTATTGTTAACTGTGCAAAAAAAACTGTGCATTTAATGCAGCAGAAACCTACATGGTATTTGTGGTTTTGATGGCATTTTCATGTAATGAGAAGATTCTTATGAAGGACGGAGAAAAGAAATGACACCCACTGAGAATAAACTGAGAATAAACCACTAAACTGAGAATAAAAAAAGCTTCCCTACCTATCAAGGAGTCTGGATTTATCTGATCTTTTATTTATTTATTCTATTTTGATGCCACCTGAATCTAACTGACTCTGAGTGGCTCACAAAAATAAAGAGCAACATAAAAACAACAAAATACAACAAAGTAGGCTGGAACAAATTACTACAAAATAACTACAAAATAATTACAAGATGGCACTCCAGGCAACATACCAAGACATAAAACATCACAACCGGGGAAGTCCCATCCACTCTTCCCCAGGGCCTGGGAGAATAGCCAGGTTTTCAGTGCCTTCTGAAGTGCCATCACGGTGGAAGCCATATGGATCTCAAGGAGGGACCTCATTCCAGAGGGCAGGTGCGCTACAGAGGTGGTGAACTTTCTGGGTCCTGAAAGATGATCTGGTGCACCCACTCTGCCGGATCATACCAGACAGAAATCATAGGAGACAGGCAGTCTCTCAAATAACTGGGCCCTATGCTGTGTAGGGCTTTATAGGTAATAGCCAGAACCTTGCATTGCACCCAGAAGCACACTAACCAATGCATCTTGCAGAGCAGAGGTGTCACATGGTCATGATGAGGTAAGCCCATCACTGCTAGCATTGCTGCATTCTGGACCAGCTGAAGCTTCTGAGTGGTCTTCAAGGACAGCCCCACATATAGCACATTGCATTAGTCAAGCTGTGAGGTGACAAGGGTGTGAGTGGCTGTCTTGAAGGCTGACCAATCCAGGAAAGGGTGCAACTGGTGCACTAGATGGAGCTGTGCAAAGCTCTTTGAGCAGGAGCTGTGAGGCCAAGAGAACCAAGAACGTCTACAGAGAACTTCAAGAATTCAACAATTTGGCTAATTAAGTTGTGGGAGTATGCCACAAAGTCCAAAATAACTTAGTTATTTTGCATCTCTTCAGGTCTCTATTTTTTTCTTTCTCAAAAATGAATCATCATCATCATCCCACAGTCTGCCATACCATATAAAGCTTCCCAATAAAAGCTAAATAGGTATGGCCAGAATGTGTTCGTTCGTTCGTTCTCTTTCTTTCTTTCTTTCTTTCTTTCTTTCTTTCTTTCTTTCTTTCTTTCTTTCTGTGTCTCTATCTAAATCTCTACATTCTGTGGTCTTAGGAATGGTGATGTAAGCAGCAGCTGGCTCTGGAAGAATGCTTTTAGTTCAAGCTCAGCCATTAAGGAAATTCATAAACCTGAGTAAGAGTGTGCAACTCAAGGGCAAGGGTTGCTGGCAGGACTTTCTGAGCCATATTAGATTGCCCCATGACAAGCATGAGGGAGACACCGATCATCACCCCCACAACTAAATAAGCTTCTGAAAACATTGGGGGAAGTTAACAAGAACTAGTGAAGAAGAATATGGGAAAGGAGTAAGCCATGCAGGAAAGACAAGTCAATAGCAGAGCCTCTCTCCTATCAAAGCAACTTCCTGAAGGAATTTTGGAACACCTTCTTTCCAAGTTATAATGAAGTTAGAAACTACTAGAGAGAACTAGGAAAAGTTGCTCAAGGCCAGGCTAACTAAAGTGGCTGATGCCACTACCCTTTTTAGATAAGAGCAGATAACTTTAGATTGCTAAATATAATTTGGAAAATGGTACCAAAAATATAACTTCCAAAGGTAAACACAATTAAGCTCACGTGTTCACCGATGCTTGGCATGTGAGACCTGGAACAGTATTTGTATACATTTCTATCCCTTGTTAGAGAATAGACATGGCTGTTTATAGTGAGAAATCCTTTCTCCTCACTTCAAAAGATTTTGGATCACTGTATGCTGATGGTCAGGAAAGAAAAAGGCTTCTCAATTGCCACATGGTTTCCATTCACATGCAAATGTCACAAGTAACAGGAATTAAGGGATACAACATAAGCCAAAACTGGTGTCTATTCCTGAGGACAACCCTGGTGCTCCCATGTCAAAGCAGAGGCAGTTCATGTAAAGTAGCAATAATTTAGTCACTTTTTGTGAGATGGGTAGTATCTAAATTTGAAAAAGAAAGCAAGCAAGCAAGCAAGCAAGCTAGCTAGCTGCTGGCCATACTCTAAGAAGAATGTTTTGCTTTCTTCCACCACTTCAGGCTAGGGCTTGTTGTGGATGTGGAAGATGAAGCAAAAGTCTGAGAAGAAAGATCACACTTTATTAAAGCAAAAGGTTCCAGCTAGCAAAGGAGGAGCAGAAGAGAACAATAGAAACAGAGATCTTTTATAGGGATTTTGAATTGCGGGGTAGTTCTCTGACTCAGATTCACTGTCAGGATGTTGGGACCATATAGGGAAAAATGGATAAGCTTGATTGTGAAGGAGAGCCATTTTATTGTTAAGCAACACTACTTTTTTAGAGGCAGCGAGGGTGCTGGAAATGGTAATTGATTCTTGTTAGTGATAAACCTTGATGGGATTAGGTGCCCATCATCTGGTTACTCTGCAATTTCCTTATTCAGTATCTGCAGCAAGCTGGCTTGTTTGGGGCAAATGTAAAGCACTCGACACAAAGAGTTTCTCCTACCTTTTTGTTGCCAATAAGGAGCTAAGTATGTGGCAGGCTTTTTGTTCATTTGGGAGAGGGACAAACAACAATCACAGTGAGGATTAATGGAAGGGAAGAAAATGGGCTGGATCCTAATTACGGAGACTGGCATCTCTGTGGTTTCCAAAAGGAGTGAATACTTGGAGTTAGTACTCTGTGGGCCCAGAACAAAGAGAACAGATGTTCCAAAAGAAGGTTCCTCAGCTGCCTACTTTTGTAAATCAAAACTGAGGAGGCTCAGTTCCCTGCTTTACATAATCCCACCAGACCCAAAGGAACTACTTCTACCGCTAAAGAAAGCCCCCCCCCAAAACTTTTCCTTGCTGAAAGGGAAGTAATATCGCTCACCATGCAGAATGAAATTTCCCAGAGGCAGAGAAGGTCCAGCCCATTGCAATTGACCTTATTAAGGAAATTGCACAAAGTAACCAGGTGATAGGCACCTAATCTCATCTAGGTTTCTCACTTGCTAACAAGAAACAAATTTCTTTTAAGCCATCTTTCTATTTTAAGATAGTCAACAACTATGCAGGGATTTTCCAGTAGTAATGTATGGCTGTGAGAGCTGGACCATAAAGAAGGCTGAACGCCGAAGAATTGATGCCTTTGAACTGTGGTGCTGGAGAAGACTCTTAAGAGTCCCCTGGACTGCTAGGAGGTCAAACCAGTCAATCTTAAAGGAAATCAACTCTGATTGCTCATTGGAAGGATTGATAATGAAGCTCAAGCTCAGATACTTTGGTCACCTAATGTGAAGAGAGGACTCTTTGGAAAAGACCCTGATGCTGGGAAAGATGGAAGGCAAAAGGAGAAGAGGACGGCAGAGGATGAGATGGCTAGATAGCATCACTGAAGCAATGAGCATGAAATTGAGCAAACTCAGGGAGGCAGTGAAAGATAGGAAGGCCTGGCACAATATGGTTCATGGGGTCACGAAGAGTCAGACACGACTTAACGACTGAACAACAAAATGCAGGGATTTGACCTGCAATCTTGGCACTCACCTTGAAGAAACTGACCAAATCTGGGCAAGCGGGGTTGGGGTGGAGTTGAGGGGATGGACCTTCTGAGTAGGAAATTTAATAGTCTTGATAGAGATAGGTGATATTAATCATATTGGCACCCAGAATATAGGGTAAATAGATTTTGAATATACAAAAGAGATGGGGGAAAAAATTGTTGCCAGAGGAAAGATCCAACCCTGCTTCAAGTTCATCAACCCAACAGCAGTTTAGCTGCTTCAGAGACTCTGCATTACAAGGTAACATCATAGTCAATTTATTCATACAAACAGCAGAGCCAAAATGATAAACAGTTTTTGTTTTTAAGTTGCCACCCTAAAAGGACCTAGGAAAAAGTTCTTCTCTCCCTCCTTCCCTTGTTTTTTAATACCCCTAAATTTTACTGAGAGCACAACACAGCCTCTCTCCCTCTTCTGACTCTGGAGGACACACTGGAATGTCATCTCTAGACACAGTGACCAAAGTTGAACTCACTCCATCATCTGGATGCATTTATTTTACAAAATTAGGTGCATGGCCTGTTTTGATGTAAGTCAGGAATTTGAAATAGTACATATCATGATTCAGAGCATTAAAGAACAATTTATCACAGCAATCTAGAAATGTAAGGGAACACCTCCATATTAGAAAATGAGAATATTACTTTTTGCCTGATGATGGTGGTGGTGGTAATAATCACCACCTAGACTCAAAACCTCTGGCAGGAATTGCACATTTTATGTAAATAAATAAATACATGTGTGTATGCACAAATGTACTGTATATCAAACCTGCCCCAGATGGAAGATAGGAAGGCATAGAATGAAAAAGTCCTTTAGGCTATGATATAAAAGCAAAGTTTCATGTTTACAGTTTGCATACAGAAAGTGCTCACGTCAGAAGTGATGAATATGCTTCACGCTGGCTGCTCTTCATTCTGCCATCATCCCTTGCCTCAGCTGCCCAGAAGGAAGGTTATAGATTACTGTAATCACAAACAATTTTGTATAACAGCTGGAGTGAACCAGCCAAATTAACTGTGAAATAGCTAGTATGATATCAAATAGAGGAAGTGATCTCAAGTGCATCAGCATGTTATGTATAGATGACAATGCTTTCAGCACTACTAAATACGATGTTGATAGGTTGTCATTTTGGCTACTTTTGCACCAAGATCTTTCGGGAGGCAGAATGGTAGGCAATATAACAATTGGGTTGTTACTTAGTTCATACAATGCTTATGAACTAGACATCAGTTACAGTGCCGTCTGCATAGAAGAATTCAGAGGGTGACAGGCCAACCAATCTGGGGGCAAGCCAGCACAGTAAGGAAATGTGTAAAACCTATGTCAGTACACAAATTTGTACTATGTTCACAATACTCCAGTGTATGGCATAAGTAAATCATGAACCTCATGGTTTCCTCTTAAGATTACTTAGTGATAAGTAATAGCCAACTGGCATACCCACTCCGTAACCTCTCTCTACCTTATTAGGGCTTCTGAGTCCTCTATCACTGGAAGGATCCAGCCATAGCCTCCGGCTGGGAATCCAAACTCTCTCCAAACTTCGAGGGCGAAATCCGACTTGTATAGCTTCTGGGATACCATACTATTAATTCATAGATTAAAATTCCAGCCAAGATCCCTGGGTTATATGCAGAAGTCCAGTTCAACAGAGGTCTTCCATGATTTTAAAAGCTGCTTCTTTGTGGCTTTTCCACATAGAATTGCCTTTTCTGCATCCTAGTCTAGGCAAGCTTGGCAGTTTGTGCTTTAGTTTTTTTTTTTTTTTTAAATATTGTTTTATAATAAAAAAATCTTGGTTAGAAGAAACCAGTAATTGAAGCACATGTCACTCAAGCCTAATTGCTTAAGAAACAATTCTGCACATTCTTGGCCTGGTCAAACAGAAACAACTGCAGGTGAAAAACCGTAAGCGATATTGTACCTTCCACACAACCAGGCTAGTTCTCCTATTTACCTTTAACCTGAGGGAGAAAATTACTACAAATAAATGGAACAAAGAAGACCATTCAGGTTTTCCTAAAAAGGAAGAGGATTAAATAGTTATTCCAGTTATCCTGGAAGCAAAACTGAGTGCCTGTTTCTATGAAGTGCCTAATAGGCAAGGCATCCTAAAATGGAAATATAACAAAAATGTTTCAATATTTAAGACAGAGAAGCTCATAAGCCACACTGCCTCAGTAAGAAGAAATTAGAATTTGTTTGATTTATATAGCTGCCCATCGCACTTTTACATGACTCTAGGCGGCTAGAATGATGTAGCACAGAGGGCAGGTCCTAATGCTGTATGTGTTCGCTTCTACAAACCTTGTCCAGCAGTGTTCACCCCACCGAGACCCAAAGCAATTTTGCTTTCCATCTACCCTTGCCCCAGACAGCAACACTCACTCTCTTACAAATTTGCATTTTGAATCCAGGCCTTGGGGGTAGCTCTAGTCCTGTCCTCTGGCTCTGTGTAGGATATACTATTGCAGGAACCCCGATGAATGGTAATTAATATTCTCCTTAAATACCTCAGTAAAAGACAGTTGTCTCAATTTTGGTGATCTGTACCTTTGTGCATTATTAAACTTCCATAATTTAATTGTAAAATATACATTCTCTAATTTTACTCATTTTTTTATTTAAAAGGATACTGTTTAGATCAGGGTTCCTCAACCTTGGCAATTTTAAGACGGGTGGACTTCAATTCCCAGAATTCCCCAGCCAGCCTTGCTGGCTGGGGAATTCTGGGAGTTAAAGTCCACCCGTCTTAAAGTTGCCAAGGTTGAGGAACCCTGGTTTAGATAATTCATTATGGCACTTAAACAGAAACTATGCAAGATAAAGACAGAATTGTTCCTAATTCTGGGACAATTATTTGCTGATTTGGGAGAAATAACATCTTGTAAAGAATTAAGCAAAGGATTATGAACACAATAAAAATCCTAAACTAAACATGAACAATCCAAATTCAGGAATTCTGAATATTCCACAGGCAGTACAGGTCCAAAACATTATACTCCTAGAAGAACGAACTAAGAATAGCTATAGTCCACTTCCATGTTACTTCATTTTTTTTTTTTTTTTGATATAGCATCAGCACCCTCTAGTGGACTTCTGTTTTAGAAGCTTGGCAAAAAGTAATGAGAAACAAAATGTTAGCTAGTTCTCAAAACCTTTTCCTCTCCTTTTAATTGTGATCCTAACCTATGGGATATACAGGTGAAACTCAAAAAATTAGAATATCGTGTGAATGTTCATTTATGTCAGTATGGCAACTCAAAAGGTGAAACCAATATATGAGATAGACGCATTACATGCAAAGTGAGATATGTCAAGCCTTACTTTGGTATAATTGTGATGATTATGGCGTACAGCTTATGAAAACCCCAAATTCACAACCTCAGAAAATTAGAATATTACATGACATCAATAACACAAGGATTGGAAATAGAACAATATCGGACCTCTGCAAAGTATAAGCGTGCATATGTACTCAGTACTTGGTTTGGGCCCCTTCTGCAGCAATGACTGCCGCAATGCGGCGTGGCATGGATGCTATCAGCCTGTGGCACTGCTGAGGAGTTATGGAAGACCAGGATGCTTCAATAGCGGCCTTCAGCTCCGTTGCATTGTTCGGTCTCATGTCCCTCATCTTTCTCTTGGCAATGCCCCATAGATTCTCTATGGGGTTCAGGTCAGGCGAGTTTGCTGGCCAATCAAGCACAGTAATCCCATGGTCATTGAACCAGGTTTTGGTACTTTTGGCAGTGTGGGCAGGTGCCAAGTCCTGCTGGAAAATGAAGTCAGCATCCCCATAAAGCTCGTCTGCGGAAGGAAGCATGAAGTGCTCCAAAATCTCCTGGTAGATGGCTGCATTGACCCTGGACTTAATGAAGCACAGTGGACCAACACCAGCAGATGACATGGCTCCCCAAATCAACACAGACTGTGGAAACTTCACACTGGACTTACTTTAAGCATCGTGCATTGTGTGCCTCTCCATTCTTCCTCCAGACTCTGGGTCCTTGGTTCCCAAATGAGATGCAAAAGTTGCTCTCATCAGAAAAGAGGACTTTGGACCACTGGGCAACAGACCAGTTCTTTTTTTCTGTAGCCCAGGTAAGACGCTTCTGACGTTGTTTGTTGTTCAGGAGCGGCTTGACAAGAGGAATACGACATTTGAAGCCCATGTCCAGGATCCGTCTGTGTGTGGTGGCTCTTGATGCACTAACTCCAGCCTCAGTCCACTCCTTGTGAAAGTCCCCAACACTTTTGAATGGCCTTTTCCTGACAATCCTCTCCAGGCTGCGGTCATCCCTGCTACTTGTGCACCTTTTTCTACCACACTTTTCCCTTCCACATAACCTTCTATTGATGTGCGTTGATACAGCACTTTGGGAACATCCAACTTCTTTTGCAATTCCCTTTTGGGGCTTTCCCTCCTTATGGAGGGTGTAAGTGATGGTTTTCTGCACAACTGTCAGGTCAGCAGTCTTTCCCATGCTTGTGCTTCCTACTGAACCAGCCTGAGAGACCATTTAAAGGCTCAGGAACCCTTTGCAGGTGTTATGGATTATTAGCTGATTAGAGTGGGACACTTTGAGCCTAGAATATTGAACCTTTTCACACTATTCTCATTTTCTGAGATTGTGAATTTGGGGTTTTCATAAGCTGCACGCCATAATCATCACAATTATACCAAAGTAAGGCTTGACATATCTCGCTTTGCATGTAATGCGTCTATCTCATATATTGGTTTCACCTTTTGAGTTGCCATACTGACATAAATGAACATTTGCACGATATTCTAATTTTTCGAGTTTCACCTGTAATATATCCCATTTCCTTTGGGCAGGGATTTCTGAACTTATCTAGACCAAGAGAAGGCTCTTTTAGTTCTTCCTATTCGGCATATGTAGGTTAGGACTAGAGAGGCAGGTCCCATACGTACAAGAGCACTGAGGAAGAACTATTGTTTAAAACGTACTGCTGCAAACTTACTGTGGTCAACCCAGTCCTATTGCCCAACAAATACTCATCAACCCAAGTATTGCTGATGGCAGGGGTTTCACTAGGCTCTATGTTACAGATCCCCATTTGCATTCTTAGCATCCTAAACAGAGATATGTTAACGCTACAACAACAATAAAGGTAGAAGTGTTATTTTTTTAAGCAAATGTTTTATTACTGAAATACCCACCCATTATTTGTTAAATCTGTACATGCATTTGTTTCATTTGGAAGAGATTTCTACAAACCAAAAAAAATCCAAAATGACCTCAGCTTTCTTCTGTTCAGAGCTGAATCCAAGAGAACAAGAACCACTGCATGAACAGCTTATCAGTGAAGTTTATCAAATGAAGCACAGAGAAATGCTATACAACCTAGCGTTACAATCCGTTCAAAAATTAAACACAGGCTGGTGGATGGTGGCAGTGGGACAAGAACAAACCTGGACCATTATTTCCAATAAAATTACCAATTTTGCTGTTTGCTAGAATCTTAATATAGAAGGATTCAAATGATGGGCCCTGTAACATCCTTCATGAATTATCCAACTCTGTCTTACTGCACAAAATCTAGCAAAATGATAATAATCCCCCCTTGTTATAATTAAGAAACAGTAACATTTGAAAGGTAGGGAGGCATGGAGATCTGGGTGCTCTTCACAGGCAGTTAATTTGGTCTCAAGACTATCTCAGACCCATTTCATTCTCCTTCTACAGACCAATGCTTAAGCCTCCTATTTGCAAAAACTACCTTCTGTGCTGTGATATGATGGAACACGGCATTCATGCTTTGATCGATACATTAGTAAGAGTTAATGTAAGGAACCTGAAGTTCTGGACACGTGATCTCCATAACTTTTCCTGGTTGCCTTCTTTGGCACACCTCAAATGGAAGCCCTCCATGCAAAATCAGTGCCATGTGTCTCAAGAGTGAATGCTAATCGTACTGTGACCACAATCTTTACTTCTTTTTCACAGTTTTATGTAGTAGCAGCCTTTCCCCAACCCAGAGGGAGAGATCTCCCTTATGAAACTGAGTTGTTTCCTTGCATTCGCTTTAGAATAGATGCTTGCATGGCTTCTGCATAGAGGAGCATCTCCCAGTAAAAATATCAGCAATAGGCTCATCACAGTGACTCCTGCAACATGGGTTCTGGTGGCAACTACAATGACTCCAAGGTCACATGACCCCCAACCAGAGAGGCAAGAAGAGCTATGTACTTTCCCTAGTACATATAAACTAAAGGCCAGAACAAGTGTTCCCTGCCACCACTGTCATAAAGAGTAATTAATTCTGTATATGGTCACCATAACAAAGAGAAGACAAAGTTACCAAAGATCCATATTGATGTGAGTGGAAATATATATAGTCTCCACCACCACCTCAAGTAAAGTTGTCAACCTAGGAATAGATGTCAGCGAGTCAGGGCAGACTCATCCCTGGGAGATGAAGTCACTAAAATGTCTCCAACGTAATGGGCTCCAGAAGGGAGGAGTATGGCAGAAAGGAGAAAAATTATATCAGATTTTCCATACCATACATCCCTGTTCAGAAAGTAACTGGTGGTATTTTAAGCTTGTGCCTTACAGTCCAATTCTTGATCTGACTGGTGTCAATTCAATAGATCAGAGGAACTGAAGTTAAAAAAGATAGAGGCATCAGATTATTTAGAGGAAAGATGCTCCTCTCTACAGAGTGTGTTTCTAAAAGCATGTGATTAAAAAAAATATCAAACCACAACAGCTAAAGCTCCCCCACCCCCCACCCCCAATTCTTCCTCAATGAACAGAATAAGGGTTATGTACATATAGCAAACAGCTGCAACAACTGGAATATGGGAATTCTAAGCTTAGTCACAATGGACAAATGTGGATAAAAGGAAGGAAGAGGTGCTGGCAATAAAGGTGCAGGATATCTCACAAGGAGAAGAAGATTTAAATGGCCTCTTTCATAAAAGAACAGTCAAGAGATATAAGGAGGCTGCCCAAGCGCCTGGTCCCTCAAATAATTCATCAATGCACCACAGCCTAATTGAACTGCAGCAGCGCTGGATGTCACCAGAGGAATGGAAGGGATGAAGACAGTCTGGGTTTAGGAAGGGATGTTCCATTTGTTCTAGGGCAGCTCTCAAAACCAGCAGTCTCTCAGTACTTGGGCACTTTGGTGTAGTCTTCAGTGTGAATGTTCTTGCAGAGGCAGATAGAGAGCACCATTCCCAGCAGCTACAAGAGAAAAAAGGAGGAAGGTGAAAAGGCTGGTTCTTTGCTGTTGTCCTTGGACAGAACTGAGCTTTTCGGTGACTGTTCAGGCTTCGACCAAACACACTTTTATAGCAGAACCTAGACTAAGCCAAAGTGCATTTTCTGGGTTCATCTCAACACCCTTTACCTTCTCAGTCTTCTTCTTTCTCCTACTACCAAAACTGCGATTACAAGCTCCTCCAGGAGAGATCTATATTTGGCTAGCATTGCTATGAAAAGCACTTTTGTTCTTTCATGGGTTTTGCTACAGGCTGTCCTTGCTTACTGATGGTAACTGGGACTGGGAACTTTGTCGCTAAGCGACACAATCATAATGCGTGAAATCACACAACCATACCAACTTATGATCGCAGTTCCAGGAGTCCCAGTTGCCGTTGTTAGGCGAATCCTGCACAGCTGCAGCATCCACAGTCACATGATTGCCCTTTGCAACCTCCTGCCAGATTCCCATTGACTTTGCTTGTTGGAAGCCAGCAGTGAAGGTCACAAATGGTAAGCACATGACCGCAGGACACTGCGACATCCTAATTGCGAGCCGGTCACTGAGTGCCTGAATCACAATCACGTGACCATGAGGATGCTGCAACGGCCACAACTACAAGGACCCATTGTAAATACCCCTCATTCAGCACCGTTGTAACTTTGAACAGTCACTGAATGAGAGGACATTAAGCGAGGACTACCTGTATTTAGTTTCACATGTTTAAATCTAAATAAAATGTTCCAAATAAAAATGTGAGAAGCAGCTAATAAACTACATTCGGCCTGCCATAACAATTACACTCCATTTGTCATCATTTTGAAATATGTCAGATAAGACAAAAAAGTAGCATCAGCAGATAAGAATTCATACATAATAAAAATGGAAATCAGAAACCTGCTGAAATGAAATAAACCTCAATCAGCTATGGGAGACAGAATGAACATTCTAATTGAGGGGCTACTACAGAAAAGATGTCTGAGAACACCTTGAGAGGTCCAAAACTGGAGCAAAGAACCAGATCTCCTCAGATATTTGGGTCTATTGGCTTGCATCTATTTACATCTGGTTCACAGTGTCTCCCTCAGACAGATTCTCTCTCTCTTTCCCTTTCTGCATCTTTGTTTTAAATCATAAATATTGCTAGTGTGAATGAATTAAAGCTGGGCAGGAAAAAACTCTTAATCAAAACTATCCTCTTTAAAAGGTTCCAATCATCAGTTAGATCTCAATTTCTTAAATTGAACTAAATAGATTTTTGCCAAGACATAATAAAAAATCAAGAACAGAAAGGGCAATTCATACTTTTTGGCAACTATAACTGATTAATTTCCACTAACTACTATATATTCATGGGCCAAGGCAGCAATATACATATGGAGAATATTCTTCCTATTTTGCTTTGTTTGTAATTACAAACAGCCATTAAGAACAAAGCTTTTTACAAAACTGCAGGAAAATGAACACACACCTCAATGACAGCAACCGCCGTGCACACTCCAAGGATGATGCCAAGGTTGTCTTGCAACCAGTTCTGCACACCTTTCATACATCCCTGGAGGATAAGCATCACATCTGAGTTACCAAGATTGTAAGATTATGGTAAGAATTACCAAAGCAGGACAATGTTAGAGAGCTAGAACCTGAGAACTTTTGAAACTTTTCTTATTTATAATGGCTATTTTGGATAAGGCCATAAGAAATCAGAAAGCTATCATTTTTTCTCTTTAGTCCAGATTCCCTATCTCTGACAAGGAGGAATTCTTCCATGATATCTTATTTCCTTACTGCCTGCTTGTGACCCAATCAGAGTCCTAGGGGATGTCAGACGCTGAATTTAAGCTTACAGCATACCCATCAGAAATACTACTACTATGATGGGGGGAAAGCAGCACTAAATATTCCAAGTTAAAAACTAAAATTTAGAGCCAATAAACTTAGAAAAGTTTATTGTAAAAGTCGATTCCAGGATTTTGTCATCAAAAGCCATTAGCCGAATGTGTCTTGGAAACTCACAAAGTATACTGTAAAGACAACAGCAATTCCAAGACCTTTGTTTTGAGGTATGTACTGTGTCTCTGAACATAGTATTTATTCTAATGGATTCATTTTTAAAAAACAAAACTGTGCGGATAAATGGATAGCCACATAGATGGCAAATAGACAGGAGAGACTGAGAAGCAAATAAAGTGGACTTCAAAACTAACTCCAAGAATTAAAACGAAAGGAAAAAAGATAAAGAGGCAGTGAAGAGATACTCTCAGAATGACCGGGGGGGGGGGGGGGGAGGTTGCAGTTATATCAAGGAGATGCCCACGGTTGCATTCATGTGCATCTTTCAACACTTTCCCCTCAACCAGGAAGTCAGCTAAGATCAACTCAAAAGCCATTAAAAAGCATGCAAGATTTTAGATTCTCCCCCCACCCCCCCCAAATTCAGGCTAGACGCCAAACAAAATGAGAGTGAAGGAAGGAATAAGAAAGCAGGCTGATACTGAGGCCACAGGCCATATTTAACTGCATGTAAAGATGGAACATGGAAGGCTACAGTCAGTCAGATTAGGACCTGCCAGGAATTGGGACAGATCAGTCTTAACTAGATTTTGTGTTTTCAAGCATGCAGGATACTCTCACTCTAGGACTATAATAAAATGCATGCTTTTAATACCGGTCATTTTTGTTCCTTCCTTCCACATCTTCGGATCAATTTACTACAATCCCAGTGAACTGCTCTGGAGGTTTTGAAAGCTTGCACCTATTCTGTAACCTTTAGTTGGGTTTATAGAAATAATGCCTTAATATAGGTTTTTATTTTTAAAGAGAAGAAAAACTCTTTGGTTCTGTGTTAAACACTATGTTAAATTATATCCCTAGGAACATAAGCATTTATATCATCGCAGGGAGGAAAAAGACGGCACACGGCCCGTATGCTGCTAGCGTTTCCTCTATTCCTTTGACACCAAGAGATCTCTGGACAGGATGAGACACTCACCTGCTTTTTAACTGGCCAGTCATCAGCTGCTGTGGAGTTGGAAATAACATCCAGAGGGCAGAAACCCACTTCAGCCGGAGAGTTAAAGGTCTCATTGGAGCAAGAACAAGGATACAATGTCTGATTTTTTTCTTGAAGAACTGTGTTGTTTCTCCAAGTTTCTGGCCCAGTCCAACCACAGCAGTGCAGCTATGTTTAAAGAAAAACATCACCTTATTAGTTCCTGTTCAGTACCACAGGGGCATTTTGCTTGAGAGGATTGTCCTTCAGCGTCTCTCTTTTGCTTAATATTCCATTTTCTTTCATAGAACGATCTCTCTTAATGAAATTTTGTGGGCAGCTTACAATTAAAAAAAATAACAGTAAAAACTGCATGGGCTTGTCCATGCAGTTGCCAAGAGTCAAAACTGACTTGGAAGCACCAAAACAAAACAAAAAAACTCAACATAAATTAGCAAAACTCGCTTGCTTTAAAATCTAAGGAAGTAAAATTCGAGGAGCAAAAGTTAATGTCTTGTTAACTCATTCAGTAAATATTAAGGATTCCATATCCAAAATGGCGCCATAGTATAATGAAGCTGAATGTGACTTTTCCAGCATACTATTTGTGAATTTACATACTTTTCATTTGTGAATTTATCCAGCTTCAGATGGAGGCTAACAATTCTATAATCCAAAATAGCCACCAAATAGCAGATGCTTTCATAAAGTTGCACACTCTTCCGCGAGACTGCACAGTGTCATTTACTCGTTCTTACAGAATGGCACACTGGAACAACAAGCTGTAGATTTCATTCTGCTTGAAGATCTCCAACTCCAATGCAATGTCCTGAATTGCTAGTACTTTGAAAGTGATTGGAGAAGTATGTAATAGAGGAACTACCCAGCATCACTCATAAACATCAACTTAAGGGAGGGTGCCTTAGCATGAAAAAGGCCAATTTTAAGAATAGTCAGTCACCAAAAGATGGAGCTCTTCTACTATTCTCTCCTCTCAGCACATGGCTGAAATAGGATTATATAAAAAATTGATGAGAAGACTCTTCATTTGTGAAGAAAAGGGGAAAGACCAAGGTCCAAATAGGCCTTAGTTATAGAATGTACTGTATGTAACTAAGAGCCAGTTTGCTGCTGGGAACAGAATATAAATAGAAACCTGCTGAAAGTGGTAATAGTAATCTATGCAATAGCTACTTAATGGTGAGAAGAAATTACAACCTATAGGACCAACTAAGAATTCCCTTAGTCCTAAGCAGCTAAAATGAATTTCAAGCTTATTTCATTTCTGGTTTACAGAGACCATAATTGGTGTTCTGTTCTGACTTAATCTACAAGTTTATGCTTTACTACTGATAGAACACACATTAAAAGTGGAGTCTGTGAATTAATAACTTCATCTAAAGTATCCTCAATCAGATTAGGAAGAAAATCACACTCAAATTTCTCTCATATTGAATGAATGCAATATAATCTCCATGACAGAGTGGTGAGGATCTGTGTGGATGAAGAACCTACTAAACAACAATGTCCAATTAAACTGGTTGTATTGGTATCAGTACAGATTTCAAGCCACAGTTCTGTACATGCTTTCTCCACCCTCTGCCACTGATCAGAATGTCTACTGGAAGAGGCGGCAAGCCTGGAAGGTGCTACAAATTTGCAGAAAAGCAAGTCATAGTCTGTAAAAAAAACCAATACTATCAATTTAGGATGGGCAAATTTTCTTACCCAAGGAAAACTATCAACTAGATTTAATACAAGTCTTCAGCTATACTTAAGCTTGTTAAAAAATCAAAACAAGTTTTGAACCACATTTTTATATGACTTTTCTTTATTTGACTGAAGAGAAATTGTATATGTGCTTTTTAAGTCTCAAACGAAGGAATGGAACATCATTTACTCAGATATACAAAACTGGAGCCTCAGTCTTCCCATTAGAAGACAATCTGATTAGCAGAGAGAAGGTAACTCCTAAGGGAACTTTGTCCTTAATTCCAGTGTAAAGATTACATAAAGCCTTAATAGTCAACCAAAGTCTCCTTGAACTTTGAAAAAAAAAAAAAACCCAGGCAGAGTAGAAGAAGCATTAATACCTTTGAACTTTGTTTTTGGAGAAGATTCCTGCGAATATTATAGCAAAGAAAAAAACAAAAACAAGTGCATTACAGAATAAATCAATCCAGAATTCTCACTCAAGAGTCCAAATGATCTGGCTCAAATTATCATATTTTGAATACGTTATGCAAAAGTCTATCGTTCTTTTTGAAAGTCTATAGTGCTGGGAAAGGTGGAAGGAAGGCAAAAAAGAGAATGGCCAGCAGCAAGGTGGATGGACTCAGTTACAGCAGTATGGGTGCACCACTGGAAAACCTGAAGGACCAGACTGGGGACAGATCACATTGGAGAAAATCTATCTATATGGTCACTACAAGTTGACACCAACTTGATGGCACATAATCTATCTATCTGCTTATCTATCTATATCCTGCAAACATCTGGACCAGGTCAATATAAGTGGTAACCTTTTAGAGTTCACCAGCCATATATATATATCAATCAATCTAAATGTATTATTTTTTGCTGTTTTCCTACCAATCACATGCTGTGATGAGCTAAAAACTGTACTAGATCACAGTACAGGCTATGTACAGAAGAACTTGTGTTTGGGAACTTGTGTTTCCTAAGAATGACAGGAGTACAGAGATGGTTGTGTCAGGAGCCATCAAGAATAGGCAAATTATGGTGGCCACCAGCAGAGACCTCAACAATGTATACAAACTGTGTCTCTTAATGATGCAGGAGCCCTGGTTTATGTGAACCCTACAATTAAAAATATGAAATAAACTGTGCCTGAATTTATAAGAAAACTGTAGAGCCTGAATAGTGACAAGTATTCACATATGGAACTCACTCATAAATGTGGTCACAGTGTTGAAAATGTATATCTAAATACACTGCCACGATGCAGCTTTGCACACTGTATAATTGCCATTATTCAGAACACGTGAACAACTCTGGCATGCTTCATTTTTCTGCGGTAACACCCAAAGTAGATCTCATGTACAGAACATGCCAAACTTTACATCTGGCAGACTAGATTTTGCATAATTATCCACACATGTCAATGGATCCACATTCTCCACACTTGTTCAATTTGAACTGGATTAGGACTGGTGATTCAATTCCCAGCTCACGTAAGAAACTCACTTGGTAATTTCATATCTCAATCTAATCTAACTCACAGAGTTAGAGGATAAAATACAAAGAGGGAGCCATGTACACTGCCCCAAGCTTCTACAGCAGTGTTTTTCAAACTTGACCACTTTAAGATAAGTGAGCATGCTGACTGGGGAATTCTGGGAATTGAAATCCACACATCTTAAATTCTGGGAGTTGAAATCCACATTCTGGGAGTTGCAGTCCATACATCTTAAAGTGGCCTAGTTTTAAAAACACTGCTATAGAAGAAAGACAGGAAGCAAATGCAGTGACTGTAGAATAACTTCCTTGGATGCAGAACTCCGCATCATGACCATTATTTGGTGAAAAGAGATTTTAACAAATAAGTACTTCAAGAGGATCTCTTGCTTGTACTACTGTATATCTCCAGAGCAATACCAGATGAAAACAAAAGGACAGTATATTGGTGATATGACCCATCATATGAAAGAAATTTCTTCCTCAGATATAGAACTTGTGTTTGGCTGATAAGGTTCCCTACCCACTTACCTCTGCCTGCAGCCAATCTTCAAACAGCAACACTAATTTATGAATAAATTAAATGAAGACCACTGATGATATGATGTTGCTATTCTCATTCAAGGAAAAGCTAACCATATGGCTTCCTCACTGTATTGTTGGCAATGCTACTTCTTGTCTCACTGACTCTTGCATGGCAACTTACTTGTGATTGGACATAGTCCCAAGCATTTTCAAGGGTCCTATTGCTGTCATCGGAAGGATCATAATTCTGGATGAGGTCACTGACAATCCCAGACATTTCTGCTTCAAGCTGGTGAAAGTACAGAAAATTAATTAAACACTGGTCCTGCGATGATTGATCCCGCCTTACATTTGAAGATACATAAATTATTTCAGCGCTAATCTGTAACAAAACAAATCACATTTCCACAGCTTTTCCATAAAAAACAAGACTGCCATGTCTTTCTGGTCTTGCTGGCTATGCCAAACCTGAAGTCACCAGCCTTCTTTAAAGTAATCTTCCCCTTCCCTATACTGATTTATCTATTTATTTATTTATATTTCAAATTTAGTCACCACCCGTCTCACTCAAGGAGCCTACAGGTGAAACTCGAAAAATTAGAATATCGTGCAAATGTTCATTTATGTCAGTATGGCAACTCAAAAGGTGAAACCAATATACGAGATAGACGCATTACATGCAAAGCGAGATATGTCAAGCCGTACTTTGGTATAATTGTGATGATTATGGCGTACAGCTTATGAAAACCCCAAATTCACAATTTCAGAAAATTAGAATATTAAATGACATCAATAACACAAGGATTGGAAATAGAACAATATTGGACCTCTGCAAAGTATAAGCATGCATATGTACTCAGGTGGCTCTTGATGTACTAACTCCAGCCTCAGTCCACTCCTTGTGAAAGTCCCCAACACTTTGGAATGGCCTTTTCCTGACAATCCTCTCCAGGCTGCGGTCATCCCTGCTGCTTGTGCACCTTTTTCTACCACACTTTTCCCTTCCACATAACCTTCTATTGATGTGCATTGATACAGCACTTTGGGAACATCCAACCTCTTTTGCAATTCCCTTTTGGGGCTTTCCCTCCTTATGGAGGGTGTCAAGGATGGTTTTCTGCACAACTGTCCGGTCAGCAGTCTTTCCCATGCTTGTGATTCCTACTGAACCAGCCTGAGAGACCATTTAAAGGCTCAGGAACCCTTTGCAAGTGTTATGGATTCATTAGCTGATTAGAGTGGGACACTTTGAGCCTAGAATATTGAACCTTTTCACACTATTCTAATTTTCTGAGATTGTGAATTTGGGGTTTTCATAAGCTGTACGCCATAATCATCACAATTATACCAAAGTAAGGCTTGACATATCTCACTTTGCATGTAATGTATCTATCTCATATATTGGTTTCACCTTTTGAGTTGCCATACTGACATAAATGAACATTTGCACAATATTCTAATTTTTCGAGTTTCACCTGTATATAGCCTCTCCTAAGCAAAGAGCCAAGTAGGATGATGCAAAATGGGTAATGCTTTTTCAAGCTCCTTTAAGCACTGGCATCTATGTACCCTCATGCAGAAGCACTGAAAAGGGCAAGTGCCTGTCTGTCCATCAGACTTTAAGGCATCCTCGTATCTTTTGGGCTTACTTGGCCAAGCACAACAAAAACCCATCTCCTTCCTAGTTTGGTGCAGGGGAATTGGCAGATACCATAGCACAATTGCCAAGATGGTTTCAGTTCAGCAATACGGTTTCTGGCAGGAGGTGTCACTCAAGCAAGTGGGTGTTGTTGTTCAACTCCATTTTAGCTAGCTCTAAAAGCATGGATTATAATCTTGTGTACAAGAATGCTCTTACGCGTGTGCCTTCCTTTTCTTTTCTACCTATGTGAATACAAGATGCTATTGTTAATAAAATACACTTATAGTTTATATAAGATACTTACGTATGACACCAAAGGAATTTATGTTTATGTTTAAAGTAATTCTTAAGAACAAAAGTAAGTGTTTTTAGGCATAGAGCTTTGCTTGACGTTCATGGTGGAGGAAATGCTGGTTTGGAAGTCTATCCCAGCACAACAACAGACATTGATTCTATCAGTTATTTATTAACAATAGTAAGTAAAACTCAGCCTCCAAGAGGGAAACATGAGGCATAAGCAGTCCTTTAGCGCATGAAAATCATGGGAATTGTAAGGCTGTAAGAGACCAGTGCAGGCAGAAAGGTATAAAGTGATGGTAACTTAAATTTTTATGGTTGGGATTTTGCTTCAAGAATATGGACTGAAGAATGCTGTTGGGGGAATGCAACTGGTCATGGATCCCAGGTTTTGGGGTTGTGTGTATATGTGTGTGTATGCATACATCTGTCTGTCTGTCTGTCTCAGGAAACAGCTCTCTCTTTCTCTGTTAGCATAGCTTATGCCAGTTCCTTAGATAATTGAGTAGAAATTGCATGCACGCATGTGTGCGCGCGCGCGCGCGCGCACACACACACACACACACACAGAGGCTCAGAAGCCCACAGTGTCCTATCATGCTGGCTGTTCTTGGAATCTGCTGGATTACCACATTGTACAGGGCTTGAGAAAGATGCCACTTTTTATATAGTAAAATAGTAGATAGAAGAATAGTAAAGATAGAGCAGGTGCGAAGGATGTCACCCTTAAGGTACATTAGGGATATTTTTTCTGAAACAATGGATGAGGGATTGGTTCTATTTATTAAATGGCTTTGAAGAAATGCTAGTGACGGGGATCTCTAGGAAATGGAGCACAGACATTAGGCCCAAGGTAACAAAAGGAACAGATGAAATGGAGTACAAACTATACTAAGATGTGATGAAGAAACTGTTAGCTATCCTAATGGTTTTAAGGATAAATATGAATTCCGGCCTGTTGGTGCTGAGCACTAAACTCGAGGGGTTCATTTTGGTGGCAATTAGACAATATGGCAGCCACAAGAGTAAGAAAGAAACACCAGCAGCTACAAACTAGTTCTTCTTGCAAAACAGAGTTGCTACAAGGTATTGCCAACTGCTACAGATTTGGAAAGAAGGCAGCCATCTGCCTTTTTGTTTTTAAGACACATGTCTGAGCAAACGGCAGAAAACTCCTGCTGTGTGAGCCCAGCAAGTGTCAAGTCAGCAAAATGAAAACTCATCTCTTGAGCTATGAATGGCACAAGTGTCTGGATTGCTATATGCCAACTGCAAAGATGATGTCAGACAGGAACAATAAAATGTTTCACAAATTTCCTCTTAGTGAGACTTGGAAATTATCACGCAGGCCAAATGTTTCCATTTAAAACTAACTTTCTCGGGTTCAAATCAAACTGCAGGTCCTCCCTTTTGATTTTTACTTCATCTACTAGTGTCAAAAACAAAGGTCTACTTGATACTACACAGAAAAATATAAAAGGAATGGAATTTAGAGTTATTTGAATATCATGCAGGGCTTTTTAAATTAAATTGCACCATGTTAAACATAGTGGGGCTGACTGTTATTGATCAGGGTGGAATTTATCCTTTCCTACTTTACTATAATAGTGGAAATTATAAGAAATGCAAATGTTCCTTTCCAGTAGAGACCTGCTATGATCAGGATAATTAACACTCACAAACCCAGTATTATTTGCTTTTTGAAAATACATTAACATTTATACACTGTTTCCACCAAATTAGAGAATTTCTGAAAAGTATTTTCTGAGGAATCTGGAGGGCTATCCAGATATTTATCTTTTCATCTACATGCTGACCTATCAAAACAGGGGCAGCTGGATGAATATGCAGGAAGCACTGGACAGTTCATGACATCTTCAATCTACATTGAATGCATTTTCCATCAGCTATTTTAGCAAATGGAAATTTGCACAAACTGAGTATGAGCTAGTGAATTGTAGTGACTGAATCTGGGTTCAAAGACCAGCATAACAAAAATATTATCAAATGGGATAAATTCCATAAATGGGTCTTTAAGCAACTTGGAGAAAACTTAATTCAAAGATAGTTTACAGATTTATAGGGATCCACCAAAGAACCCAACAGTTCATTAGATCTAAGCACTCATGAAGTTTTAAACAAGCATTATAGGGGGGAAAAAAATCTCTAAGACCCTGGATGAAAATGAAGAGACAATATATGGAAGTTCAAAGGTTATGATGCAAACCCTTTTCTCCAGTCTAAATGCAGAAATATAGAATATGAGTCAACCCTGTGCAAGAGAGGACATATGGCTGCTTTCCCACCCAGCAGTCACATTCTCAGCCCACTTTCATAATCCAGAAATACTGGGGAGGAGAACACAGTCTGGTATTCTGAACTCCTCCTGCCAACAGAATCTCCATTAAGTTTCCTCAGAAGTTTCCCCACAATACGCAAGAGAAGAAAACCAAGGCTTCATCAATCCCTGTAGTTAAAGCAACCCTGAAGAAACACTGCCACATGTAGCCTTCCATCTTTACTGCACAGATGCTAAAAACCAAAACCTCGACTGAAGCAAAAGGGAGAAAAGAAATGAGTGATACAAGCAATTAAAATCTACTGCCAGGAACAACTCATATAAGCATGTTCCACAAGTAGAATTTTCCAATTCTCACCCCGGTGACTGCTCACTGTTTCCAATACATTATGTATTATTAAAAATTCTCCTATCTAGGCTACATATGTACTTTAATTACTCTGCATTGTCACATTGTTCTGTCTGGAAGACAAGAGAATATTGTGGGGAAGGGGTTGGTAAAAGTCTAAAAACACATAATTGTCTTTGATTTAAAGTTAAACTAAACTTTCAATTTGATTACTCTTAGGTTCTAATTTTATTATCAGGTATTTACTTTATCTCACTTACACATTAACTTGCAAACAAGGTTGTAGAAAAATTGGTACATTCTTTAAACAAAAAATTGGTATGCATTTTATATGTAATTTTGCATCAGAGCAGTTTTCACTCAGATTTTAGTACGCTTTTCAGATTAATATTTGCATTTCTTTCTTTATTAGAGACTGCGCTACAGCATTCATAAAGGTATCAATATTGAAATATATTAGTGTTTCCTTTCATGGTCTGAGAAGTGCAAATTAATTAAATTTATATTAAAATGTAAACTCAACATTCAAGAATCTAAAATACAGTTTTGCAGTTGAATAAGTGAAAAGGCAAACCATTCCTCCTGGTCATTTGTTGTCCCTGGACATTAAAGACAAAATTTATTCCTTTCCTTTAGAAATTTAAATTCTACATAGACATCTCAAAATAGCAAATATGGGTACAGAGATTACTAAGATTATAAACCAAAAATTAGAGGTTCTTCCTAGGAAATAGGATAGTGGAAAGAAGCATATTATTGGAAAGTGGTCTGAATGCTTTATTCACATATTTCAAGCCTGCCAATTCTTTTTTTTTTTTAATTTGTTCATTCCTACAGTGAATTTTGTTCACTTATAGCATCATCTAGAAACCTACCTGTTTGCCCAAGCTTTTGGCTGAACATATGCTGTTTCATTTAATGGGTTTCTTAGTCAAAGTACTCATGATCTCATTCAATGGTTTTAACTTCTGAGCTGTTGTACAATTTTAATTTTAAAATTGAATTTTGTACAATTTCACTGTCCTGTTGTATTGAGCCTGTTTGGAGTTACATTTAATGTAAACAGCTTCAAGCATGTAATAAATAAGTAGTTAAAAGTGGGCCAATTATTTCCATTAACTTTTACCCAGATTCCTGTACAATGCAACCATTTCTTGCTTAGAGTAACATAAACTATCCAGTCTGTACATAATAAGCAAGAAACTAGTTGTTCACATTTCCCAACTTGTTAGTCTATCTCTTAAGCAGAGGGGCTTTGGACAATTAATCCAATATTCAAACTCTGGGTGATTAACAAAAATTAGCTGTTGAAAAAAATCTCCTAAAAGTCTACAAAGTAACTGCAATACTTTGACTTAATTGGTGTCTACACTCTGCTTTTCTTTCTTTCTTTCTTTCTTTCTTTCTTTCTTTCTTTTCTTTCTTTCTCATTCATTCATTCATTCATTCATTCATTCGCTATTCAATTATTGATGTTAGTTCCTGTTTTAAGAATGACTGTAAGATGTTTTAAAAACAGGAATTCAAATAACCCTAAATAAAATTATATATTTTGTTTCCTTCTTCTTTTGCTTAAATCATTTTCCTAAGTCCATATTAAGAAATTCAAACTCATTTAAAAAGAATAAACCAGGAAAGTCAGTTTTGGTTAACTCACAGCTAATATTTGTAATTCTGTGATTTTTGCTGCTGTACATTAACAGAAAGTGCCTGATTATCAGTCATATAGCATTTTTCCATCTAATGAGTAACAAATCACATACTAATATTAGAACACCAGGGTTTTTATTATGATTTCATGCAAATACAAGGGACAGTAGCAATCCCACCCAAATGAAGAATGCTAGGCTGAAGTTAGGGAAGAGTGTTTTTACAAAACAATGACCTCATAGTGACACTTGCTGAAAAACTGCATGTCTAAATCTTGTTTACTTGGAAAGGGATATGAATCGGAACAAGGAAAACTCAATCTCAGCAAGAAAAGAGGTAGAGGGAATTGGGAAAGAAAAGTGTCACTTACTGCATTCCTCTGGAAGTAGATAAGCAGGCCAGCAGCTATCTGGGCTATGAGGATCAGCAACAGGCAGGTAAAGTACTACAAAATAAATAAAGAGCTTTTCTCACATTTGGCACAGTAATACTTGATATATCACCTCACAAGTGAAGTTCTTCAAGGGGGGTCCTATGGAATAGAACCAGCTGTAATAAGAAGCTACAGCTACAAAGCTAGAATGCTTTCTTGCCAGGAATCCAGAGAGTATCTTTGCTGATGTATCAGAAGGAGATTTATTTCCATTTTCTGCCTGTCTGAGCACAATAAGCTCACAGAATTTGCTAAGCTTGCTTTCATGAGGTGTTTTAATGGAAGCCTGGCACAGGTTTAGACAGGGTAGCTGAACAGTTCTGAAATAATGCAGGAGTCTCTACTGATCTTTTCTATCCTCCCTGCACATCCCAGACTTCCCATCTTTCTCTGGGGGAAGAGAGGGAAGGGAAGCTGCTGGTAGAGAGCAAGACATGGAAGACAGCCAATGCTGTGATTGAAGCCCTCTGCCTCTACTGTAAGACCCCTTCCCACAATTAAAGAAAGGGTAATACTGTGGGAGTGATCTCAGGATGGATATGGGAAATGCACTAATTTTTCACCTCCTTTAAAAATAAATATGGCAAATACAAATACACAAAACCTAAAAAAACCCCCACACATTAACAAACCAAGCAGCAACATCAAAATCAGCAGGGAGTTTGCAAATCAGACATCAAAAGAACTGTAAGAGTGGGTATGAAGAAAGCTTTTCTTGGGAAAGTATTCCACAATCAGGTTGCTACCACAAAACAGGCTCCTTCCATAACTACTTGACTTCAGAAGACATATACTGATGTGCCAAGGATGTGTCAATATATGCACATCTTCTGTTCTTTCTAAATGCTTCTCTATACTTGTGACATGTAGCTCAAATGAAGCCAGAAAGACTTGAGCCAGCATCTATATTTACTACTTACCAGCCCCAAGAGGCAGCGAATCTCATTGACTGCCCCAACGCAGCCCAGGAATCCCATTAACATGGTGACAGCTCCAACTCCAATGAGAATATATGCCCCAACTTTCAAAGAAGATGATGACGTCTCTGTGGAAACACGAGGGGAAACGTACATATAACAGATGCCTCTACTTTATTTTACACATTTATTATGTTCCAGTCAAGCAAGATAAAGCACTGTTTTAAGTTCTGTACCCAACAAATCAAAGTGCTGGACAACAAACAGCTAAATCCTGTTACATGTATAAATTATGTTGGAAACTGAGCGCTCACTTACTAGCCATGTGATGGTGGGGAGGTAAGTATAAAGCTGTATTTTAAAAGGATGGCCCAGGGAGAGGGAAGAAAGTGATCTGGGATGACGGGAGGAGGATGGGAATGCATTCTAGTGTTTGGGGAAGTGAAAACACAGCCCCCAATAGGCAGGTTTGCTTATGGGAAAATCAAAACTAGCTGATCTGGGAACAGTGTTTAGTACTTCTTACCTGTTAATAAAACAGGAAAGGGTTGCTAGCCATGGTTGGAAGTTTGCATGTATTAATATACTATAATTAACACTTACTAGGTTTCCAGATCTTACATAGTGATAAATTATGACTGATTGATGTTTGGATGACCACTCTTGGATCCCCAAGCATTGGCCATACTGGCTAGGGTTGATATAATATGCAGTTCAAAACTTGGTAGGGATACTACATTCTCCACCTTGGACTTAAAACACATGTGGAATATACAGTAATGTTCTGATTTTAAGACATGTCCAACTTTAGACTGGTACGCAGTTGGAAGTTCTACATGCTTTGACTAGCTTGCCCCACCAAACGCTGCTGCCTTTTCAACAGTGCAGCCTAGGCAGAGCCTTCAAGACCACCCTAGCAGAAAGGCAGTGCCTCAGCTGGGCCCACAGTCTGTAGCATTTCTTGGTTTGTTGAGGAAAATTTCCCAGACTTTGCTGGCATAAGGTTTCCTGTTTCTATTCCCTCTTGCACCATCTTTCCCCCTTTTTTTCCTGGGAAAAATTCCAGACAAGCACAAGAGAAGACGAGAGGGAGGCCTTTTTGGCAACAGAATGGAATGCCCTGCTGCGTCAAGTTCCTTCCCAAACTCTCTGTTAAGGTTACCAAGGCAAAAAAGGGAGGAGGAAACAAGAGAGTTGAAAAGAGTCCATCTGGAAATCTCAGGGAAGGAAACAGAAATCACAAAGTAGAAGAAGAACACTTTTTTTAAAAAAGGTGTCCACATATTAAGGCTCCAAGACCATGATAGCCATAACTGCATTACTTTTGATCTGCCTAGCCTACAGAATTCTAGAAGTTTTGTTTCCAGATTACAAAAGAAAACCAGGTCATGTTCTAACTCTTTTCTACAGTTTAAAACTGCATATGAGTATTAAAAGGGGAGGGGAAGGGGACACAGCTTAATTTAACAGGCCACTTTTGTCTCTGGCTAATTCATCTCATAGATAACACTGCAGAAGTGATCCAGCTAAGAATAGTCAGATATGCAAATATGGAAAGCAGAAATAGCACATACAGCTAAGAGGAAAATTATTTTCTTTTTAAATGATTATGAAATCTGCCAGCTTCCTCTTCTCAAAACTATCCTCAAATTTCTGCTAAAGTAAATGAAAGTTATCATGAACAGAATTTTTCAAGGATAATGCCCTTGGTCTGACCTGATGTAGCCTCACACGAAAAAGCTGATTAGCTCTAGAAAGCTTTTCTAAATCTAGCAGGAAGCCACCCCTGCTTTGGACTAAGATCTAAAGATGGGCTGCTCTTCAGATATACAGTACTTCCTTTTGGAATTCACTTTCAAAGGCAAGGAAACTAAACATGAAATACAGAAATCAATAGGAATATTAGAAGTTGTCTTACGCAGAACTGAAATGAAGCTTGTTTTGTCAACCAAAATCCATATCCCAAAACCTAGGATGACAGCACCCAGGATCTGGAAAAGAAACTTCAGTTACTTAAAAAGATCATAGAAATCTGCATTTTGTTTCATGAATTTGTATACCAGTTTTAATAAGAGTCTCCAAAACAGTTCACAGAAATGAAACATAAAATATGAATTATTACTATGGAGAAACAATGGAAATAGGGTTACAAACTACAACAGGTCATAGCTTTTTTTGGTTTCATGCCGTTGTCTGAATTATTTCTACAAAGAGACAGGCTGAAGCATTTCCAGCAGCAAAAGACAGATGGTGACTGTGTAAACTTGTATGATGCTATTTATGTAAGGAGGGGAAAATCTACTGGTCTTTCCAATACATGTGACAAATATATTGAACACAGTCATAGTGTGTTCAGTCCGTACAAGAGGGGTGATGCATATACAGACATAATTAAAAATAAGAATCAGCACAGCACCCTACCAATTTTTTCACCAGATCAGGCCAAGCGTTCTCTTTACTACAAAACTAGAACTATGGAGAAAGAAACAATTGTTCCCTGCCATTTTTCCATTTTTGTATCACAGATTTCCTCTCTTCCTGCCCCCCATTTCTTGGCTTCCAGTCACACAAATGTCTCTGGGGACTCAGGAAAATCCATGTTTATTTGTGCAATTCAGAAAAGGTAGAATGTTTCTGTATATTGCAGTTCCATTTAGGCTTTATAGCTAGTCAAGCGTCCCTGTTCCTCTGTTAAGGAATGAGATGAATGCATAAGCAGTCATGACTTATAGCACTTTAAACTGATTACTGAGATCATCATAACTGAATGTTTTTTTCAAATGAAATATTAAAAAAAATCAACACTTAAATTTAGATGAATGGAGAAGTGTGCTTTAGTTTTTTCCGTGGGCAACCAGTCCACCATGCAAGCCTTCACAAATAATATACAGAATCACTGAACAGATGTGTTCAGTGAGAACCAGGGCCAAGTCTATAATCTGCCATGCAACTCTACTTTTAAGGCAGAAGAGTTAGATGGCAGCTTTGTACAGGTGAAACTCGAAAAATTAGAATATCGTGCGAATGTTTATTTATGTCAGTATGGCAACTCAAAAGGTGAAACCAATATATGAGATAGACTCATTACATGCAAAGCGAGATGTGTCAGGCCTTACTTTGGTATAATTGTGATGATTATGGCGTACAGCTTATGAAAACCCAAATTCACAATCTCAGAAAATTAGAATATTACATGACATCAATAACACAAGGATTGGAAATAGAACAATATTGGACCTCTGCAAAGTATAAGAATGCATATGTACTCAGTACTTGGTTTGGGCCCCTTCTGCAGCAATGACTGCCGCAATGCGGCATGGCATGGATGCTATCAGCCTGTGGCACTGCTGAGGTGTTATGGAAGACCAGGATGCTTCAATAGCGGCCTTCAGCTCCGCTGCATTGTTCGGTCTCATGTCCCTCATCTTTCTCTTGGCAATGCCCCATAGATTCTCTATGGGGTTCAGGTCAGGCGAGTTTGCTGGCCAATCAAGCACAGTAATCCCACGGTCATTGAACCAGGTTTTGGTACTTTTGGCAGTGTGGGCAGGTGCCAGGTCCTGCTGGAAAATGAAGTCAGCATCCCCATAAAGCTCGTCTGCGGAAGGAAGCATGAAGTGCTCCAAAATCTCCTGGTAGACGGCTGCATTGACCCTGGACTTAATGAAGCACAGTGGACCAACAGCAGCAGATGACATGGCTCCCCAAATCAACACAGACTGTGGAAACTTCACACTGGACTTACTTTAAGCATCGTGCATTGTGTGCCTCTCCATTCTTCCTCCAGACTTTGGGTCCTTGGTTCCCAAAGGAGATGCAAAAGTTGCTCTCATCAGAAAAGAGGACTTTGGACCACTGGGCAACAGACCAGTTCTTTTTTTCTGTAGCCCAGGTAAGACGCTTCTGACATTGTTTGTTGTTCAGGAGCGGCTTGACAAGAGGAATACGACATTTGAAGCCCATGTCCAGGATCCGTCTGTGTGTGGTGGCTCTTGATGCACTAACTCCAGCCTCAGTCACTCCTTGTGAAAGTCCCCAACACTTTGGAATGGCCTTTTCCTGACAATCCTCTCCAGGCTGCGGTCATCCCTGCTACTTGTGCACCTTTTTCTACCACACTTTTCCCTTCCACATAACTTTCTATGGATGTGCTTTGATACAGCACTTTGGGAACATCCCACTTCTTTTGCAATTCCCTTTTGGGGCTTTCCCTCCTTATGGAGGGTGTCAAGGATGGTTTTCTGCACAACTGTCAGGTCAGCAGTCTTTCCCATGCTTGTGCTTCCTACTGAACCAGCCTGAGAGACCATTTAAAGGCTCAGGAACCCTTTGCAAGTGTTATGGATTCATTAGCTGATTAGAGTGGGACACTTTGAGCCTAGAATATTGAACCTTTTCACACTATTCTAATTTTCTGAGATTGTGAATTTGGGGTTTTCATAAGCTGTACGCCATAATCATCACAATTATACCAAAGTAAGGCTTGACGTATCTCGCTTTGCATGTAATGCATCTATCTCATATATTGGTTTCACCTTTTGAGTTGCCATACTGACATAAATGAACATTTGCACGATATTCTAATTTTTCGAGTTTCACCTGTACATGGACTTAATAGCACTCCATAGGATCTCAAATACTTGCCTTTTGAATAACTTTATCAGGCCATCCTTTCTCTTTCTAGCATGCCATTAAATCTCAGACCAATTAATATGCTTATGGTGAAGTACACAATAGAGTTATACCCTTTGTATAAATGTTAAGAATACTAGGAAACAGCTAAAGGAGGACTAAATCAGGCCCTCCATGTGTAATTGTAAAGGAACAGGAAACAGCTCTGCAGTCTCTTACAAAGATATCTAGGCTAAACATTTGCCTACCAAGAGAATTCAATGAGGCTACAAGTCACACAACAGTCATGCAACAGTAAATCCTGTGGCACAGTGCCACGTCTTGGCAAGCAGGTTGCAAACACACTGCAGTGTAGCAGTGTGCTGTAAGTGGCTGCCAGCTGGCAATCTCCACCCATCATCAGAAGACTGCATGGTTGAGAACAGGGCAGCAATTATTATGCTGCTATAATCCAGCTTTGCTCAGCTAATCACAAAACATTCCTGGGGCTGGGCAAATACATCTGGACAATTCTCTAGACATCTATGTCAAAACAAAGTTCATCTGCAAGACAAAAGAGACCTCTACAATGAAGGAGTCCCAATTCCTTCACTAGAAGATAAAATTCGAGATTTCTTTGCATTACAGCTTCTCTATACAGTATTCCAGGGTTTATTTTAGGATTAAACAGGAGCAACAGGTTCTCTGCAAGCTGTTTCCTAGAAGGAATAGTAAAGAAAACAACATATCTTGGCTTCTGTAGATCTGACAAAACTAAGAGCAGAAGAGTGCTGTTGTGTGCCATGAGACATCAGAAAGCATCCACCTTAACAGAAACTAAGAGAAAAGTGTACCCTACCCCTTTTTCTTCCTCCAACCTGGATTCCCCAATTCTTGTTTTCCTTCCTATTCCCATGATAAGGAGACTCTGCTGTGAGGACTGCAGAATTTCAAGTAAGGAATTTTCCTCTGTCAGAAAATTTGAGCATAAGGCATGGTACTGCAGTTATTGTCAAAGCTGGAGCATTAACTAAATTAACTGTTTTGGGCACAAGTGAGAACTCCTGCTGCATGACATTCCTAGAGGGCTGTTTGTTGCCAAGCAAGAGAAACAAAGCCAAGTGCACAATGTCCTCCTAGTAAAGCAACTTATATCTGGCAGTATAAATTGGACCGCCAACAAAGTGTTGTGGTCTGTAATATTCATTTTAAAGAGTACCAGCCTCTCTCTTCTGTTCCATCCCCTTATCCAGATTTTCCACTTACCTCTCCATGTCAGATAGCTCCCTTACTGCCCATCCACCCCATTTTTTTCCCATAAAGAATTTTAATACTACTGCAAGGTTTGAGATCCTCTGACCATGCTGTCTCTTATGCATTCATATCATTTTGTCCACATAATGACAATCACTCAGGGTCTGAGAAAAATACAAGACTAATGTACAGATGAAACTCAAAAAATTAGAATATCGTGCAAATGTTCATTTATGTCAGTATGGCAACTCAAAAGGTGAAACCAATATATGAGATAGACGCATTACATGCAAAGCGAGATATGTCAAGCCTTACTTTGGTATAATTGTGATGATTATGGTGTACAGCTTATGAAAACCCCAAATTCACAATCTCAGAAAATTAGAATATTACATGACATCAATAACACAAGGATTGGAAATAGAACAATATCGGACCTCTGCAAAGTATAAGCATGCATATGTACTCAGTACTTGGTTTGGGCCCTATTTGCAGCAATGACTGCCGCAATGCGGCGTGGCATGGATGCTATCAGCCAGGCGAGTTTGCTGGCCAATCAAGCACAGTAATCCCATGGTCATTGAACCAGGTTTTGGTACTTCTGGCAGTGTGGGCAGGTGCCAGGTCCTGCTGGAAAATGAAGTCAGCATCCCCATAAAGCTCATCTGCGGAAGGAAGCACGAAGTGCTCCAAAATCTCCTGGTAGACGGCTGCGTTGACCCTGGACTTAATGAAGCACAGTGGACCAACACCGGCAGATGACATGGCTCCCCAAATCAACACAGACTGTGGAAACTTCACACTGGACTTACTTTAAGCATCGTGCATTGTGTGCCCCTCCATTCTTCCTCCAGACTCTGGGTCCTTGGTTCCCAAAGGAGATGCAAAAGTTGCTCTCATCAGAAAAGAGGACTTTGGACCACTGGGCAACAGACCAGTTCTTTTTTTCTGTAGCCCAGGTAAGACGCTTCTGACGTTGTTTGTTGTTCAGGAGCGGCTTGACAAGAGGAATACGACATTTGAAGCCCATGTCCAGGATCTGTCTGTGTGTGGTGGCTCTTGATGCACTAACTCCAGCCTCAGTCCACTCCTTGTGAAAGTCCCCAACACTTATGAATGGCCTTTTCCTTCATTAGCTGATTAGAGTGGGACACTTTGAGCCTAGAATATTGAACCTTTTCACACTATTCTAATTTTCTGAGATTGTGAATTTGGGGTTTTCATAAGCTGTACGCCATAATCATCACAGTTATACCAAAGTAAGGCTTGACATATCTCGCTTTGCATGTAATGCGTCTATCTCATATATTGGTTTCACCTTTTGAGTTGCCATACTGACATAAATGAACATTTGCACGATATTCTAATTTTTCGAGTTTCACCTGTATTTGCCAAAAGGAAAATAAGTAACTAACTAAATTATAGCAAAGGATTATATTTTGTTTAAAGCTGGGTGGGAACGTTTCCTCCCTGCAAAGAACAACGAATTGCTTCTAAGCAAAAAATGTAGCAGAGGAAAAGCTGTACCAGCATTAAATGTGTTGACGTGTTTACCCTAATATATGTAGTGGGACAAATTAATGACTTAGGGGGAAAAAATCACACAAGTATTCCTAATGAATTGGGAGAAATGAAACAGCTTTAATTTTGCAATTGGGCAGAACAATTATGGGAAGTATTGTTTCTTTAATGAAACATAATATTGTGTTCAGGAAAAGGTCACAGACTAGAACACTAGTAGCAGGAAAAAGAAGAAGAAAGTGCTGAATACATTGATTCACTGCATGGCAAATGTAGGGCTACTATATTTGGATTGCAAAAATCTGGATGACTATTACATGACAGCAAAGCGAGTTTTATCTTGTTTGTTCCATCTAGTAACTGTAAGGATTTTTGCAGCCCAGATGTAGTTATCCTAGCAAAACTATATGAAATCTGAACAGCACTAATCTTTTAATGTTACAGTGTACCAACCACACTTTAAAAAGCAGAGCCCAAGAATTTTCCAGCTGTGGTCCTGAAACAACTTGGATGTAGTTATTGTACAAGGTTGTGTTTGTATACCACTTATAGTAGCCTTGAGTGAAGCAAGTTATAAATTCATAAATAATGTTCTAGCAACTCCTCCAGAGTCTGTTCCCTGTGGCCAGATGCTACTCCAGAAAATGTAAACTGCATTTTGGAACATGTGCAGAATGCTTGATGTGTAAAGCTGAAACTGCTAGCCAAACTTGGAGCTTTCAGTTTAGAAGTTAAATAGCCACGTGGCTTTTCATAAATGTAATTGCTCATGACTTAAAAACCACATATCTCCAGAACTATGGATAGATAATATTCATTATACCAGATTATGTGAAACATGTTTTTCTTATAACCATGACTTGGGTAGCCTTGAAGGCATATTTTAGACTGTCAAAAGAAATGTAGAGAGATGATTCTACAAAATTCTCCTCAAAAGTTCAGGAAGCAAGACCAACTTAAAAAGCAAAGGGCTGAGCAATTGATCATAACTAAACTGCATCATGATGACCAGTAGACAAGGTGCGGTTTCCTGGATCTCAACACTGGAATTCACTAGTGATGAATCCACCTAATCAAGTAGATTTTCCTTACCTCCTCATAAAGACTTCCCAAACAGATACTTAGATATCATTGACACAAACTTTGGAATTCAATTTCAACATACCTACAAATCACGGATTAGGGAGGTTGTTCCAATAATTGCAAATTAACTCAAGAGTCAGAAGTATGACTCTTGCTTGGAGATGGAGTTTCCTTTCTTCAAGAAAACCTGGTTAAACATGTGACCGCAGACAGTGAAGCAATAGATCTGTTTGCTTGTAGTAAAAATATGTATCAGCCCGTTCTGTGTAACTTAAATCTAGTGTCTGCATTCAGCTAATGGGCAGCAGTTATGTACATAGTTTATTAGGAGTGGCTTGTTACAATATAAGCGTAACCATTCCAAGATAGGGCTATCATCTAAAATGGTTTGTACCAGCAGTGATAAAAAGTAGTTCACATAATCATTTCCTTGAACATCACAACGTGAAAAAATGAGTAAGCCCTCTGTGCTCCTGCAGAGTAAGTGTCTGTG
Organism: Liasis olivaceus; assembly: GCA_030867105.1. Taxonomy (NCBI): domain Eukaryota; kingdom Metazoa; phylum Chordata; class Lepidosauria; order Squamata; family Pythonidae; genus Liasis; species Liasis olivaceus. The sequence continues at coordinate 72,658,414 of CM061349.1, forward strand.
AACTCAATAAAATCCCACTTCTGAGAAGATACAGCATTGTCCTATTAAGGTGTCACACCAAATAAAACTCTAGCTTTGTTTAGTGTATCATTATCCACACGATTTTGGTTCAGATTCCCACAGGATTTAATGCCCTAAAATAGGATGAAAGCCCATTTTTCCTAATCCTGAGGCAAGTAGTAGGGCCACAGTGGGAGCCAAAGAGAAGAACTCCAGAAACCAGCTGCTTCCAGTAGCCTAACCAGTGGAAAAGCCTCAATGGAAAGAAGTCCAGCCATCTATTCCCCTTCAGCTTCTTCCTCCCTGCTACTTGCTTCCTTCTTCAGCCAGCCCTCAAGAGACTTCCCACTTCTTTCTGTGCAGCGTGTGGGAAAATACTTTGCTGCTTATCTCTGGATTTTTTCAGCCACATAGCTTTGATCCACGTCCTGTCGGTTCAGCACCATTGCAACAGAGCTCCGAGAACATCCTTGGCTTTGCTAGCTGAAGTCACAGGGAAGGGAAAGCTGGGAGGGTATATAGAGCCATGGAATCAGACAAAGACTGAAAATATCTACTTTGCTGAAGTGCTGTGGCAATCCAACCATGAGTAGGGGTTACTAGAGGACAATGCTGTTCTGCAGGCCATTGTAGATTCACAGCTTCTTCCCCTGCATCATTCAGCTTAAGTTCCTTGAACTGCCTTTCCCCTTTTGTCATCTGTCATGAAAAAGTTGCCACAGAGACTGGTAGCATGTGCCACCTAAAGCTTCAAAGTTCAAAACATTTTAAAGCACAGAGTAGACATCTGATGTGAGCTGAATTACCTGCTCTTCTGGTTCTCAAAATAGGATACTAGGAATAACTTACTGATTTTGTCCCTCACACCCTGCAAGGGAATGTATGGGTCCTCCCAACCTTCACATCCTATTTCCTCCAGTAACATTTAATTTAAGGTATACATCTCAATCACAGTGTACATCATTTCCCTGCCATTTGCCCATAGATAACAATGAACTAGGAAGGAATGAGCATATTTTTCTCACAGAGATGACTTAACTAAACATTATTTTACTCTTATTATTTCCTTTTATATCATACCTTTCTACCCCCAGGTAGAATCAATAAGAATAATCAAGAAGGCTGCTCCTTGACCTAATACTGCCCAGCTAGTCTCTGACCTAATATCCCCAGTAACTGTACAGGTAATCTTTGGCTGCAGATTTGCTTTAATTCCTACATCTTCCATTACCAGAGTTCACTACTAGCACAGCATTACAGATTTCAACAACACAAGAAGACTTTTGATATAAGAATGCTTACATCTTGATGTTCATATCCTGAAAAGCAGCTCAGACTAGACAACAAAAAAGACTCAGTAATTACAAATACTCTCCAAACTAAGCATTGTTGATTCACTGAAAGCAAACATAAAGACAATGGACACTCTGTTAGAGAGCTTCTGAAACACAGGCCTGCTCTATATAGGAATTAGCTATGTCGTCCATTAGTCTGAGAACAAGTTCAAATGGGTATCCAATGAATTTTACATCTCCTACTGACACAAATTTAGTCCTGTCCCCTTATAATAGTTCCTCTTTAAAGAGGGTCTTCCTTTGTACGCTAAAGTCATAGATGACCTTTGGTCCCTGGCAGCCTTAAATGGAATGCTGATTGCTCAGATGATAAACACAACAAAGCATACAGCAAAAAGGGGGAAAGTAGTGCAGAAAGCAAATTGAAAAGCAGTTCCAGATGTGTTCCAGATGTGCCATCTGGGCAAGTTTTATTGTATGCAGAATCTACATGGCACAGATTTAGAAAGTGGCAGAGGGAGAGGTTATCCATGACTTGAGAAAGCAAACCTCTCATTTTAGCTAGTCATTTCGTAGTGTTGGGGGGAGGGGGGAGCACCAAGCCTATAAAAGGGACAATGGATGAAAAGGCTAATTCAAAGCAGTTCTGCAAGTGAAACCCAAATACCACAAACCTCTTCTGCAATGAAGGTGCACCAGCTCCAAATGGTATCTGAATCTTTTTCATTTTGCTATGTCCCTCTATTCATCACTAGGAGTCAGACAGCATATAATTTTTTAAAAATTATGATTATTTCTACCATTTTATGTGTTATTTTTTAACTGTTTCTTATAATACATTAAGCCATCCTAAAAGGTCTATTTTAAGTAATAATCCTTCTTTGAAGCTTTTCAAGCATCTGAAACTACATTAACTGAGAACAGTGTTTCCCAACCTTGGCAATTTCCAGACATGTGGACTTCAACTCCAAGAATTCACCAGTTGGCATGACCATTGCTGAGAACTCTGGGAGTTAAAGTCAAAACATTTAGTTGTTGCCAAAGTTGAGAAATCCTTATCTAGAAGAAGGGACAGATATTGCAAGAGAAAAGAGAATCAGAATAATCTCCATAAAAGGCAACTGAAGTTTTCTTTATTGAGAAATTGATGTTGGAAAATAGGTCATACTACCTAGAGTTTTGATTCTACTAGTTAACATTTCATCACAATGGAATATTATTTTGAAATGCAACATATGGCTCACTAGTCATTCATAAATAAAATTAACTCACAAATATAGCACTTCAAAATAATGTCTCAAAGGCAACTTATGACAATTATACTGGCACTCTGGACTACCCAGAAACGAGAGCATTTACATTTAAATATACTGGCCAACACTGAATGTATGATCATATTGAAATACATCATTGTCAGGAACCTTTGAACATAATGTTCACAACACCTTGTTAGAAATGTCATGCTTCAGAGACCTTGTAAATGATTGGTACTATAGCAACTGCATTCTTTATAAATGCCAACCATCTTTACCAATACAGCTTCCTATTCATTTGCTATTGCTTTTATTTATTTATTAAATTTTTACACCGCCCAACTCCCAGCAACTCTCTACCTCACAACAGTGTCTTAATTATGCTTCTGGAATTCCATCTGGAATTACCATCCACTTTATCCTGCTTCTGCATTCCACCCCCACAAAACACATAAAATATTTGCATATATAATGCTTATTTAAAGAGTGTGTAAATATATTTTCTCTCAAGATTACATCTTTACATTTTGCATGTAATGTTATGAGCCAAAAATTATATTAGAACATCCTGGAAAAACAAAAGTTCTTCTTAATGAGGAAGCAACACCAGGTTTGTACATCAGTCTGTTTGCATGTCAGTTGCATGTTCTGCGCAGGAATGTACAAATACTAAATTCCGTTTCTGAAGGTGACAGCTTTTGCAAGTGATAGCATGCTGGATCATTGGTATGTAGTGCAACTAACAAGTTCCATTATTATTTCTAAAGTTCTTCCAAAACTAGATGTTTTAGCTTAAAATGATACAGTAAACCCAAGGAAAGAGCCTACCTAAGCTTGATAAGATGCACAGAGAAAGGTGATTAGAGGTGGGAAAGAAAAAATGCTGTGAATAACTCTAGTAATTTACAGTAAAAGTAATATAGATCAGTTAGTAAAGCCAAACAAGATTTAGCTAAATAGGATCTGCCTAATTTTTCACCAAGTATCAGTTAATAAAATGAAGATCTTTCTTAGTTTATTTGCTTGAATCTTGCTGTATATAATCTTCAAAAGATATTGGACTTGGGCTGTATTCAACAATCCCTAAGGAAAAGCAAGCACCAAATAACTTAGCAAGTCATAATGCAACAATGAGATCAAAAGGTCGTTTAGTAACTCAAACACAACACTTGTCATGCTGTTGAATTAACATTTATGCTACTGGTGGGAAAACAGATAATCAGGATAGATGACAAGTGCAGTCAAACAATTAGACCCTTTAGATAATGACTGGTCACAGAAAAAAGATGAAAGGATATCCATACATTAAAAAAAAAAAAAAAGGTTAAGATCAGGTAGTATTTAAAGTGTGGGGAAAAATACAAGAGATCTGTTAAACCGTGGGACAGCTCTTATTTCACCTGGGATTATATGGAGAAAAGGTTTTCTACTGTCTAGAAATGTTAGCACATTTTCTGGCTGAATTTCAATAGATAATGACCAGACCTATGAATAGACTTATGGAGACTTATGGTAGAAGGACACATTTTTTTCTCCCACTTCCATCCCCCATTAATTTACATAATCAAGAATAAGATTTATAGAGCAGCACAAAGACAAACATCTAGCAGTTTTTGCAAATATTGATCAAGCCACAATTAAGACCTGTTTTGTAAGGTTTATGTAGAATACTTTATAGAAAAGCTTTGATTCAACTATAAACGCCCCTTATCATCTAACATTTTTGAAGACAAATATCTGTAGATATTTGAAGAAAAAATATCTAAGAAACCCAAGATTTCTCACTTCCTTTAAGCATGACTCCTCAAGAGAATTCCTATATCATTACTATTATGTATTTATGCAGATTATAAGCTTATGATTTAAAGCAGTCTTGCATTAATAGTGTAAACTGAATTCCATGGATTCCATAGTCATAAAGTGAATTAAGCAGCTTGGGATAATTTCTTTAGGGAAGCAATTCAGAATTATCTAAGTGGGTAAAGGTACTTTGTCTAAAATTTAATGAAAATTTTTGTACAACTATCATTTTCATTATACTATATTATACCAGGTGTACAGATGGCCACATATCTATATGCTGGTTCCAAGCCCAGATAAATTGGGAGGGATGGATAAAGAACCAGTTACCTTGTCCTGTATTATCTCTAAAACTTTACGGAAAGTTTCTCAAAGAGAAGCTCAAAAATGGTAAATTGGACTCCCAGGCTAGCAGCTATCAAACCTGCTAATGGAGAAGAGCAATGATATGTACAAGTAGTCTAGAAAATAATGATGCAGAAGAGGGAACCCTGTTTGGGGTGTCACAATGTGGATGAAGCCTATGGCAAAAGAAACTGGAAGAAAATGAACAGGACTAGAACGTGGAATGTATGAAGCATAAACCACGAACCATGGGAAGCTGGATATCAGCAAGAAAGAAATGACATGCAGCAACATAGGCATTCTTGGTGTAAATGACATCAACTTGTCTGAAAATATCTACTTTCAGTCAGATGAGTTTACAGTATACTATTCTGGAAATGACAACATCAGAAGGAGTGGAACAGAACTGATAACAAAAAAGAAAATTGTCAAATCAGTTGAAAGATTCCAAGCAGCAAATGACAGAACAATGGCTGTTCAAATCCAAGCTAAACCTCCAAATGTCACAATTTCCCAAATGTATGCCCAAACAACAGATGCATTTGAAGAAGAAATAGAACAGTTCTGTGCTGACATTTATGAAGTGCTACATCAAATGCCAAAACGTATATAGTATTCACTATGGGAGATTTCAACACCAAAATTGATGACAAAGAAAAGTAGAACTTGTCTGCAGATTTCATTTAGAAGAAATAAATCAAGTGACTACTTGGTGCAATCAAAACTGGCTGAGGATTACCAATACATGGTTTATTCAAATCAAATGCCACTTGTACACATGGGCATCTCAAAATGGACTGCACTACAACCAAACCAATTACATCTTATACAGCCAACAGTGGAAAAACAGTTCTCTCTTTACCTGGTACAGAATGTGTCTTGGGTCACAGCTATTTGTAGCCAAAATCTGTTTCAAATTCAAATTTGAACATAGCACCCAGGAAATATATTAACAACAAAATGTTATCTCTACGTGCAGCTGAAGTTAAGGAACAGTGTCAACTTACTTAATTTTATGGAAGAACAACCAGATAGGAGAAAGGAAGAAATGAAAAACGTTATCAGTGAAACAATTCAGAAACATGTCTCATACACACACAAAAAAAGTGAAGACAAGGAAATAAACGGTGGTCAAAGGAAACCATTGGAATCACTGGACAGAGAAGAAAAGCTAAAGCCATGGGCAACAGAGATGAAGCAAAACAGCCAAATGCAGAAGTTTAACATAAAACTAGAAAAGGCAAAGAACATTACTAGAATGAGATTTGCAAAGAAATGAGGAAAAGAAGCCAAGGACACAACAGAGATCTTTTTGCCCTAATAAAGAAAATTTGGACACTATTCACTGTATGCAAAGGAATAATAAGGGACAGAGATGGGAAAGAACTGAATGATCAAAATCAAATCAAAAATAGATAAAAGGAATACAGTGAAGAATTGTATATGACTAGAAATATTCTTCAACCATGAAATAATAGAAATCTCAAGTAGAGGCAGATATTTTGGAAGACAAGGTAACATGGGCACTGAAACAGCTGCCCAAAAGAAAAGCCCCTGGAACCAATGGCATTCTATCAGAATTTCTTCAATTTAGTACCAACAGCAACAACGGCAAAACTGTTAAAAAATATGGTTCACCAGTGAATCATTGAAAGAACAGTGACACACACATCTGTTCCAACTATTGCACAATAGTCATGATATCACATGCTAGCAAAATTCTGTTGAAAACCATACAACGATTGGGCCCTATCATGAAAAGATTGCTGCCCAAGGTACACATTGATTTTAGAAGAGGAAAAGACACTGGAAACCACATAGCAATTGTTTGATGATTCATGGTACATACATGTGAATTTCAAAAGGATGTATATTTAGTCTTCAACTACAGTAAAGCCTTTGCTTGCACAGATTATGAAAATTGTGCAAGTACCTGAACAAAATGGGCATTCCAAAACACTTGATTCACTTCTAGTATTCTATCGACACTCCTATTAAATGTATATATCAAGGCAGTTTTGAGGAACCTTAACTTAGATGAATTGGAAATTGAAATAAAACTTGGCAGTAGAAACATTAACCATCTAATATATGCAGATGACACTGCTCTACTGTAAAAAATGAAAAGGATATATAAAACTTATGTAAAAGTGAAGGCAGAAAGTAAAAAGGCTAGATTGTATCTAAACATCGAGAACAATAAAGTAGGGATAGCAGCTGGAAAATAAAAATCAGTAAAGAAAATGAATCAGTCCAAGACTTTATTTTCCTCAGCTCCAAAATGGAGTAAACAGAGTAAACTCTGGCCACAGAGTTAAACAGTTGGTGCACTGCAATGACTAGCATGGAAAAGATCTGAAAAAGCAAGGATATCAGTCTTGATACCAAGCACAGAATAATGAGTGCTATCAGACTGTTACATACTTAAAAGTGGAAAGGTTCTACACTACCCACAATGGAACAATGTTGGTAAAGTTGATGGAACTTCAGAGATTGCTAAAGTAATATCCTTTATAAGAGAAAAGACAATATCTACATTGATGGCTGACTGGAAATCCCTTACTGGTTTTTTGCATGAAATGGAAAAAAAATGCACTTATGACTTGTGGTTTTGATGATCAGAAAAAAAAAATCAGTAACAGAAAAAATTGAGTGTTTTTTGTAATCTTAGAGTAAGAGATCCATTTGTAATCATACTTATATCTGCTGCAGAGGAAACTGGAAGCTTCTTCTATTTCTTTTTATTCTTTCTCGCTGCACTTTTATTTTTTCTTTCTTTTTCCTATCTTTTTCCTTTGTTCTCTCTATTTTCTATTAGTTTGTGTTAGTTTTTATGTTCTTTTTAAAACTTTTAATAAAATTTATTTTAAAAAATAATGAATGTTATCATTTTCCTATAACTACCTAAAGCTTCAAAATACAGTTGGATAATAAGAAAAGCAGATAGAAAAAAAAAACTAAACTCCCTCAAATTATGGGTTTGGAGATGGCTACTGCACATACCTTGGACAGCAAAAATAATGAACAAGAAGATTGTAGACCACATTGAACTAGAAATATCACTGGAAGCTAAGATTAGCAAGCTAAGGCTGTCTTAGTTTGGTCATGTCATTTATTCAAATTCCTTAGAAAAATCAATTATGCTAGGAATGGCTAGAGGTACTATAAAACAAGACCAGCAAAGAACATACTGGATAGCTACCATCAAACACAATACTGGTTTAAATCTAGAAACATTAAACAAAGTTGTAAAATATTGGAAAGAATATAGAAGAGAACTAATCTATAAAGTTGGATGCAACTGAACAGGTGAAGACACAGCAGCAGAGGAACCAGTTCAATATGACGGAGCTTTCTGAAGAATGAGGCGTACTTTTCATCTTAATAAAAACTTCTTGAAGTTTGCATTTTCCAATATGGTGTACAATGATAAAAAAAAAAAAAAAAGAAAACATGTTACTAGTCCTAACAATTAGCAGAATGGATATAGGTCATAATCCAACTACGATGCAAAACTGACAACAAATCAGAAATAATATAGTTTTCACATCTTATTTTTATTTCCACCTTGTGATTCGCCTTATTTTATTATTAGACAAATGCAAAAGTACAGCCCTGCTGTAATCTAGCTAAACTAATTCATCTGAGTCTTGGAGAGTAGTAGAAATAAAACTTACAAGTAAAACAGCTTCTTCCAACAGTTTTTCCCTTACCAGGGGGTTCCAAATAAGCCTGCCAGCATCTTCATTTCCTTATCATCATTTAAAAGATAATCTAACCCATTTTGTTCTTATAAATAGCCAGCAGATAAAGTGTGGCTTATAAAATCTTTAGAATATACTCAACTTTTAATTAATTTTTAACAATAAAATACTGTAGAAATAATAAGTTGGCATCTACAGAGGGTAATATTTGATTAGTAGTCTTCTGCAGCAGGAATATGGTGGTGGTGGTGGTGGTGGTGGTGGTGGTGGTGGTGGTGGTGGTGGTGGTGTGATGATGATGATGATGATGATGATGATGATGATGATGATGATGATGATGATAAAAAAAAATTGAGATTCCTCCAAACTTCATACCGAGCCCATGTTGGTTCTGGCTGCAGGGAGCTGTAATTCAGCAACTTTTGGAGAGCCCCAGATTCCCCACCTTTACTTTGTGGAGCCTTTGCATAAATTAACTTATGCCTTAATTAAAAAATCAATATGCTAGTACCTTTGTCACAGAAACCATCTAAAAAGGGACTGAAAGGGGAAGTAGTCAATGTCTGTGACTATCCCACTGCAAGAGCAGCAGAGGTCTATCAGTTAACTATAATATGGCCCTCTATGACACAATAGTGACAGAAAGAGCTTTGATACAAACATCATCTTTAAGAAAACTTGACGTTTATGTCTAGTCTTTTTTTCCCCTAGAAACAGATTTATTGCTCACCTTGGCCACTGCAATGATGCTGCATAAAACAAAAAATCATTTTAGAATGAGCTTGATTAAAATGCATTGGCCACTGATTTGGGGTAGTGTATATCAAAGAAAGAGTATATAACACACAAAACATTTAAACCAAAATTCTTACAATTGATACAATCAATTCCATGTCTTTAGCCACTGTTTTTCTTTGAGAATTATTTTATATGAGAAAAATGTAAAGCATCCATTATTCTATCTAATTAACAAATGACTGAATTGTGAAATAAGACTATTAACAAAATAAAATATTTTGATGATTTCAATAATGCCAAAAATGCTAAACAAGTTTAAAGTTCTTAATGAAGTTTAGTCATCCAGCCTACGTTGTTGTAGCCCAATTAAAGATATCTCCATAGAGCTGTTTGATTAGCTTAGAGGGTATAAAATGTTGTTTTGGTTATGTATTTTTTCATTTGCAATGTGCCCTTTAGAAGGGTCATCATAGAATAAACAGCATAGAGGTAGGCCTGTATGCCGACTTCAGTTAACAATATTTCAGAATAGAGACACATCTCAATACCCTCCCAGATGTTTTGGGGTCCCATAAGCCATTAACTATTCCTCCCATTAGGGGAGAATATGTCATGGGGCCACAGTTACTGGGGTTATATCCTAAACATTTGGAGACCACCAAGTTGCCTAATTCTTCTTTAGAGTAATGTTTTTAGAAAAAAGACTTAATCATGCTAATGTTCAGGTTCTTACCCAGCCCTCCATACCTTCAATATCGCTAAATATTCCTCCATTCAATTGAACATAAACTGATTTATTTTTCTTCATTTGATCATTAAACATCACATTCAGTTTGTGCCTTCATCCTTGCTGGTACCTTATGGCAATGAGCTTGTGATAGCTGGAAAACTGTTTCTAATAAGTCTTTAACTCATTTGTGCTCTTGAGCTTGGAAAGAGAAGGGGAATTTACGGCCCACCAAATGTTGTTGAACTACAACTCCCAGAAGACCCACTAAGTGTCATCAGTGGTGAAGAAGGAAGCAAGGGGTATTTCAGCAACATCTGGGGGGCCACAGATTCACCTCTTCTGGCACAAACCCTCTCCCATTCATGCTAAAATTTAAAAGCAGGGTATGCAGATTCTGTCTGCAAATACTTACGAAGAAAAGGAGGTTGAAGAGGAAAAGGAAATATTTTGTGACTTTCAGGCAGCCTGATGCCATCTTTCTTCTTCTTCTCCTTCTTCTTCCAACCTAGGAAGGAAAAAGAGCTAGATGAGTATACATCCTTGATATTAGTCTGCCCCTCCCACCCACCCATCACTGCACATCAGATATGCCAACTAACCCAACATATGAGAGAAAATCTGAAAAATCTTTCCTTTTTGCTATTGGTTTTCTAATAGACTGTTTCCTCAATGTTGGAAAAATATATGTAGCTTAAGAAATATTCTTATGTTCTTCCTATTTATCTTCAACATTTTTTCAGAACTAAAAAAATAAATAATAACATGCATACAAACAGAAATGAACCAGCTGTGCAATATGCCCTGATGAGATATCTGTGTTGATATTTTGAAGCTGGAGACCAAGGCTGAGCAGAGATGTCTACTTGTGTCACCTAGCCAATCATCAGAGACTTTCACTTTTTGTGACTCATCAGAAACTTACCTTTACAGTTGCTGTTAACATAGGAAATCAGCTGACAATTCTCATGACCTATATTGAGCAACTAGAATCTGACAACATCCTTAATGACCTTCTATAACAATGTAACAGGAAATAAAACATGACAGTCTTAAGAGCAGTTAGTCCTTCAACCTGCAGCAGATCAGCTCAGAGCTTCCTTGCGCGAGATAAAAATTCAGCAAAGGATAGTGGAATAAAGCCAGATATTACGCTCCAGTCTAAAACCTGCTCCTAATCCTGTTAGGTTATTTAGGTCAGTACCAAGATCAGAATGGAACATCATTCTCCCCAGGCACTAGCGTATTATTATCTTACACATTATCTTATATGTTACATTACATATTATGTATTATATTGCATATTAAGGACAAACATATTTAAAGTGGATAAATAATGGAAACGTGTTACTCAATAGCTGAGTGAAGCTTGAATGCAGATAAGATTCTGTAGTGTTTGGTCAGCCTGTTTTCTAAAATTGGTGTTTTCTATCTTAAGCATTTCAGAAACAGTTCTTCTTCCATCCAAGATAAATAAGGGGAGGGGGAGGACAACTTAGGACACATTTTCCTAAACAAATGTTTTTAAATTATATGCATGCATCACAAAAAAGTAATTGTTCCATGTATTTTAGTTGTGTAAGTATAACTGCTATTTATACAAGCAGAATTGGGTTGGGAGTTGGGCATGAACTCAAGACACTGCTTTTGAGCAAAATTCAAGTGAACTCTGAGTTTGCAAATGCTAGATTCAAGAATGCTCCATATCAGACTCCTCTAAGCTGACACCCTTTAGCATGTAGCTCCCAGAATTTCTAACCAGCAGGGACAACAGCTTGGAATTCCGGGAACTGGAGTTCCAACACATCTGGAGGATGCAAGGTTGGGCACCAAGGTGGCTTTCTAGGAAGATGGTAGAGAGATAACAGGTAACTCTGTCTAGGACAATACTAAACGTAGGATTTCTGGACATACTGAACCCAATCCTTGAAGTTCACACTATCATGCAAATCCTGTTCATTTTGGCTTTTTCAGAACAGAGATGCTTTTCCTGTGGGCTGGAGGAGTCAGATTCATGACCCATTCATTCCAATTCTGTAATATAAATCCAGCTACTCTTCTTTTTAGCAAAAGTATACATGAATAAGACCAAACACATAGCATGTCTTGCTGCTCCACCTCTTTCTTCCCCTATCTCCTCACTTCCAAACAGCCTAATGAAAGAAGTGTAAAAAGATACTGTGGGAAAGAGAGAGAAGGGTGGGAGGAAATTTCCAGCTTTTTTCAATGGAAAAACGAATTTCAAAAGCCTCTAATGAATCACTCCTCACAAGACCCAGGGAAATCCATTAGATAAAGCCAAAGCAAACCTGAATAAGCACTGCGTTAGTAGTCCAAATTTCTGTTTCCTATGTTAATGCCCAGCTACCACATCCTGCAACATGCACAATATTACAAGTACAAAAGGCTAGCTTCGGGGTTCATGCACAAAAATTTTTATAAGCATCTGCTCATGGACAGAACTCAACTTGGTTGGAATCTGAATCTTTCCTCAACAGAATTAAATCCTCATGTTTAATTAAACCACATTATCTTTACCCTTAAGTTATTGAAAGAACCTCACAAAAACATATCACCAGAACGAGGACATTATCAATTCACCAATGTGCAATAGCATGATATATGTTACTTGGGCAAGCCTATAGCACCACCACTCTGATACGTGGAAATTATTGCTGGTGCTCCCATATGGGTGGTACAGTATATGCTCACATGCAGAAAAAATTAAGGCCTTCACAAAAGCATAGTTAGAACAAACCACCGCATAGAGGTATTACCTTTTCAAAGTAATGCTTTTTTATGATAGGAGCATCGCATTTCTTATGATTACATCTTTTACTGTGAAAAACTGGATTCCAATCAAGAGGGAAATACCATTTCTTGCCAACAAAGTTTTTGGAAACAATTAATTGCTACACACACACACACACACACACAGTTATGCAGAAAGGTTGTGTCCCTGTGTTAACAAAAACTGGTTAAATGTGTTGCTCAAAGGTTCAAGTCTGTAAACAAGTTGTTATTTGCTTGTTCTAGCAGTCCCCTGAGAATGCTGATCAGCTGGCCCAGTGGGAAAATGAAACAGCTCCCTGAAACTCCACAACTGCGCTTTTTTTTCTGCATTATCTGCACATATTATGTACACTCAAGTCTACAATTACTACATATAGAGACCATCTGAACTCGTGCTGTCCTTAGCCATTGTATACATGGCATTTCTCTGGTCTCTGTATAACATCTAAGTCTAAAGTGCCATCATTTGTCTGGGAAAAACCCAATGGACATTATCTCCAGGTAAATAAACCCAATAGAACTAATTTCCAAATTAACAGGCACACAGCCTGGCTATCCTCATTCTCTTAGACACTGTCAATGCTCAGTTTTTATCATCTCTGACTTATATATACGCTGTTTTAGTTACACTTGAATCACTATAAAAGCAATAAGATCCTGCAAAGATAATAGAAGTTATGAAACAATTTGATTTTACCTGACAATTCCATACCACAATCTAAGATCATACAGCACAGGATAACTCTCTCACTGAAATACATCTAATTCACACATTTTTAAAGGAATGAAATGATCCCCAATCATAATAGTTTGTACAGAGAGAATGAAATAGGTTCTGTGGGGGGTTCATCTACTGATATGAAAGCTAAAGCCATTTTTGTTCTATTAATTCATTAACTAAACGCATCTGGAGGGCATCTTGGTTAGACAGATTACAAAGACTTGCCTTTATCGACTCAGGTGGCAGTTTGTTTTTAAAAATCTTACAACATTTGTGGACACAAAATTAGGAGAGGCACTATTTTAAGATGTCAGCTGCAATAGATATATGCCTTATCTAAACAATAAAAGCAATGTCTCTCTAAGATGTATGACTTTCTCTTATGCAAATCACAGCAGTTGACTTCATCATAACTGGCAGAGTATCCAGAAGGGTAACATGTTAGTCTCATACAGAAAAAACAACAAAGCATCTTGTGGCAGCCAAAGGCGAATAAATTATCACACAAGCTTTCACTGATCAGTCCAGTTTTTCAGAAGGTGCAATACCACACTTTCCTAAGAATAAGCTTCACTGAATGCAATGGGATTTTCTCAGACCCTATTTGAAAGTTTCAGGCTATTTCTGATCTGTTACACCTTTGTGCATTTTCATTCTCACAATATTCGTAACTCATTTCCACATGAATTTGAACTTTAAAAGAGTAAGATTTTATATATATTGCTCTGACCATGTATTTTCTCAAAATACATACAGCTATCGCGTTTTGGTATTTTCCTAAGTTGAGAACTATACCACCACATTTTTAAAATTTTTTATCCTTCCTTTACTATTTTTATACATAACTCAAGGCAGTGAACATACCTAATACTTCTTCCTTCTCCTATTTTCCGCACAACAACAACCCTGTGAAGTTTGTTGGCCTGAGAGAGAGTGCCTGGCCCAAAGTCACCCAGCTGGCTTTCATGCCTAAGGCAGGACTAGAACTCACAGTCTCCTGCTTTCTAGTCTGGTGCCTTCACCACTAGACCAAACTGGCTCTATTTCAAATTTTTGGAAGAGTGTGCCACCCAGCAGATGTACATTTTACACTGGGATACGTGGCGCATGTTGACTCATATTGGAATTCTTAAAGCATCATATGCACAGGACTGCATTTTAAGCTGTAGTATGGAGATGTTCAGTTTGAAGGCAAACAGACTAGGAGAAAAAGAAAGATTTCATATGTGCTGCAGCATATTTTAAAAGATAAGATTTATAAACACAGATTGATCTCCAAGCTCTTTAATACAAGGCTATTTTTTAAGTTAGGAAAGAAAGACAACTAGATGAATAGATGTGGTGATCTTTTGAATAAGCATTCTATATACTTTCCTTTTACCTGCAGCAAACTAATAAGCAGTGGTAGAATTAATGACCCCCTTGTTTACTAATAGCAGTCAGCACATTCCCTGGAGGCAATCAGCCGGGAAGTTTATAGATACCAATCAGATTAGGCTTGTCATCTATATGCAACCTAATGAGTACAGTCAAAATGAAATATCCAAAGACAATGGGTTTACACAGTTCCAGCACATCACCGTTTTGCAATTAAAAGTATTCCATGCCAAAACTGTTTCATAATCTACCCATGAAATCTAGCTATTAAGTCAGCTGCAAAAATGAACTGTGCCAAACAACCAGGGATTTTGAAGCTGCAGAAATTTCTAGTCTGAATTAACTGAGTTTTATATCTGCAAGATCGTTTCTAAATGCAGGATTTAGAAGGCATAGTATCTGCAGCACTGTGGCACCTGGAGGAATATACAAAGATCACAACAGCCATCTAATTCCACTGTCATTTCAGACTGCAGTTCCTGCAAACTGATTTCTTTTGTGGAGGTATTTATCCAACAGAACTGTATGCAAAAAGTTAGGCACCTGGTCAAATTGTACTCATCACTGAACCCCTAAACAAATAGAAGCTGACACAATCTCTACAAGGAACAGAGTTAAATACCACAAACGTGCAGCTGTTTACAGATCAGAAATAAGAAAATAGTGAATATAGCAAGTGTAAAAAGTTTGGACACTCTTTCCAATCACTACTTTGCAATACTTCTTTTACAGAAAGAACAGCTTCCAATCATTTCCTGGAACCAGTCAAGAGACTTTGTTCTTGTTTTTGGATTTTTGTTTCGCATCCTTTTCCTTGTAGAACTGTTCTAACTCAAAAATATTCTTAGATCTCTTACATGCACTGCATGTTGAGATTTCTGCAGAGAAAAACCAAGATCCTGACTTCAATATTAGTCAACTGTAGCCCTACACAATTCCCTATATCAGGATTATTCCTCCAGCTGTTTCTTGACAATGACATATATGGTACTTCTCTTTTCCATTTGTTCTTCAGGTAGCACCTGAAGTGTGTAAACACGAGACGCTCAACTCCATATGGAATACAGGTAGTCCTTGCTTAACGACCATTCATTTAACAACAGTTCAAAGTTACACCAGCTTTGGAAATAGTGCTTTAGGACCTGTACTCGCACTTACGGCCATCACTAACCATCACACACACCTCGTGGTCACATGATCACTATTTGCAACCTTTTTTATGATGGCCATTAAGCGAATCACCACAGTTGTTAAGCTAACCATGTGGCTGTTAAGTGAATCACGTGGTCATTTAGCAAATTCCACCAAATCACATCCATTGGGGAAGCTGGATTTGCTTAACAACCACATGATTCACTTAATGACCACATAATTTGCTTAATGATTGCAGTGATTTGCTTAATGAGTATCGTAAAAATGGTTGTAAAATTGGGTCCAGTCATGTAGTGACTCACTTAACGACTGACCCACTTAACCAATTTTCCGGCCCCTATCATGGTTGATAAGCGAGAACTACTTGTAGCTTTCAGAATGTCATAAGTAGGGTGCACTATTAAAAAGGGGGTTCACACAAATGCCTTTACACAATTAATGTTCTCTCTGAATGACTTCCCTTCTCTCCTAGTGTCCAACACAGTAGCAAAAAGAAGCAATCTGCAAGCACGAATCCTATGTCTGAGGAACAGCTCTCTGACATAAGAGAAGGAAGCAAGGCTAGCTCTCACAGCCTCAAGAAATTCTGCACACTGATTGAACACAGACAAAAAGGCAAGCTACTAGGTGACATGAATGTCTATCCAAGTTATATTTCATCTTAGGTCAGCCACAGAAAGAGAGTCTAAATGCAAGCATTAGTTGTAAACCTGGACAAGAATTAAAAAAAAAAAAAAGCTAACAAATTTATAGTATCAAAACTTATGGATTTTTTCCTTGACCTATGGACATAATAGCTTCAGCCAGAAGCATAATTTTCAATCTAAAAAATAAATAAATAAATGAAAACAAAGTGCCACTGGCACTAAAGGACACTGTTCATAGCACTCCAGAAACATGTTTCAATTCTTTATAATCTACAGCATAAATCTGATAATAATTCTAGATACAGAAAAATTCCAAAAGGCAGGACTCACTATTATGCCAAAGTAAATTCCCCAGTCTAAATTTTAAAAAGCAAACTGAACAGAGAACCAAGAGGAGGAACAAGTTTTACATATGGGAAGTAGGGTATGAACAACTAGATTCTTTTGCATAAAGTTGTTCACACGCAAGTCATCAAAGTAAAAAGCAAAAAAGTTGATGAAGAAAGTTTGTGAAAGAATAATAGTTATTCTTGATAGCTAATATTTATTCCCACGGAAAATATGTCACAAATGGAAAAGTTCATTGTACAATGTTATACTATAGGTCTGTATTATTTTTTTTCCTCTAGGAAATTTTGATTCTTAAGTCCCAATCACACTAAAAAATCTTTCACCAAATCTACTCAATGAGCTGCAAAGTTAACTGTGAATGTGGACTGCACACACAAACTAAACACGAGTTTAAACATTACACTGTACAGCTCAGTATTCAGAATCGTGAGTCTTTCAGTGTGTCAAAATTGATGACAAGTCAGTGGTCAATCACATAATATCTAAAATCAGCTACTAAAGGGAAGGGTAATTACAGAGATGGACTTATGTTCTCTTTGCAAGCGGAACAATGGCTTGAGCAAGAAATTCTATTTAAATAGTGCAAAATGCAAACTTGAGTTATTTTGTTCCTGCCCTGAACTGGAATTTTCCACACCCAAAATACATACTTCTACTGCCGTCTACCCACTCCTACATATGTAACCCCTTGGAAACTCCCCCATGCCAATTATTGGTAAGGTAGGTAGGTAGGTAGGTAGACAGACAGACAGACGCTGTTTTAAATCCACAGCATTCTTTCTTTAATAAGACAGGAACAGCCAAAGTAAGGTTCTTACCCAAGGCATATTTGTAGTGCTATCCACCAGTCTTTCACGTGAACTGGTGATAATTATATTGACAGACAATTTGCTGCGCCTCCTCCCCCCCCCCCCCCCCCCATTTTTACCTTGCAACAGGAAGAACCAAATTATGGTGTTAGGACAAACTGGTTTAAGAGATTGGTGGATTTTTCCTGGCTTCCTCTCCTCCCATAAAACATTACCAGCTGGTAAGCAAACATTCACCAATCACTCTTCTTAACTGGTTTGGGTCTGGGGAAGAAGCAAGTTCAGGCAGCTGACTAGACCAGATTTAACTAGCTAGGAAAACCTGCTCCCAACAGCTGATCGGGCTGGAAGAGGAAGAAAGTGAATAGGATAGGGCAGCCTTTTCAAGTCCCTACGTCGCTGATCTAGAGGATTTCCAAATAACTTCTTACCACCTTTCCCAGTCCCATCAGCTGATCCCCAGCCTGGGAAAGGTGGCAAAAGGAGGAGGGAGGCAGCTGAAGGAATAAGTGGAAGGAACGTGGGACGCAGTGTGAAAAAAACTTCCACTGTAGCATGATACCCAACTGTGTGATGCAGCAAAAATGTTTTTCCCATTGCACTGTGCAACCTCTCTGCCCTGTGACCTTGCCAGCTGAACAATAAGGTCTGCTGCATTGAGCAACTGCTGAGACGCATGGGGGGAACAATGCATGATTCGGCAGGAAAGAGACTGCATTACACAACCCACAATAAGCCTGTCAGACTATTTTTAAACATGGGTTCAACACGCTTTTAACCTATCAGCGGATGGGGTAATGGTTGCACCATGAACTGGGAATGTCCCCACACACAGCTCTTCCCCTGGGCCTGTCAGCTGTTAAGTGGGCTACTTTCCAAACAGCACTAAATTGGTGTGAAACAGTTTCCCTCCTGCTCCACCGCACAGCCCCTCCACTCACCCTCTGTCAGCTGTTAAAGAGAAAACCCAGTTTGAAAGAACAACATTTTCCCACTCTGCAACACAAAATGTCCCCAGAGGACAGGGCCCAGTGGGGAATGGGTATATGCCATCACCAGACTAAAGTAGTTAACAGAAGCTGGGTCAATCCCTACCTATCGAGGGTCACCTTACTATGCCAGTGACGGATCAGTCGAAGCATGTCAGGTTGCAACCACTGTAAAAAAAAAAGTGTGAGAAGAAGGGAAAACACTACCTTAACAGAGACACAGCTAAGAATAACTTAAGGTTGCCTCAGATACGGGCTGGAGATCATATGACTGAAACACCATGAAGACACAGCAGAAAAAAAGAGGTTGCTGGGGGTTACTCATGCTGCGGTTTCATGCAAGGAAGGAAGGGCTCTGATGATGATTTTGAAGCAGTTTGAACTGATTCCCTATCAAATTGAATTATGGTATGGGTTGCTCCTTATCACGTGTAAGAAGAGAAATAGTTCTTCCTATGTATTAACCTGTGCAAGCAAGGTATCTGAGAAATCATAGGGGTGAGGGCCATCGTTCTTCAGTTCATCAACACAGAAAGAAAGCTTTGTGTCATCTTCATGCGTTAGCTCCTTGCCTGCTGAATTACACAAGGTATAATATAACTATATAAAGCTGGGGAGTGGTGGAACTTATCCAGACCAAGGCAGGGGGCAGAGGAAGAGAGACAGACGCACACATACAAAACACAGGAAACAAACACAACAGTTCCCCAGGAATACCCCTAAATTAAATAAAAAGGCAGACCTTCACTGAGATTCTTCAGATCCTATTATTCTAATTAATGGAGGGGATTCTCAAGCATTTGATCTAATTGCTTTACTGGTGGTAATAATTTTTTGTTTTCCTCAAAACAGACACATAAGCCACACAGGACCAAGTCAGAAGACTGTATTTTCCCCTCATAATATAAAATGTTCTACACAGTCTACAGCACACCTACAGAGATCTTAGCACTGTGTTGGCCAAGTGACCTGATTTAGTCCCATACGCAAAAGCTAAAACCTAAGAGGTATTTTTCTCATGTGTTTGCCCCATTTCTTCAACTACTCCTATTGTAAAATTAAAAGGGATATTTCATACTCTTGAAACATCCATAGCATGTTCAATCCTCCAATTTACTGTTATTGGCGTTCTAGAAAGTCCCAACATGACCTGTCCCGCTGTCAAATTTGTAGTTGTGTATTTTTTCAAAATTATTTTTTATTAAATTTTTTAACCAAGTAAAAACAAAAGAAATTTAAAGAAAAAAGAAAGGAAAGGAAAAGTGATAAGAAAATAGAAAAGAAATGAAAGAAAAAAGACAAAGAAAGGGGGAAAAAAAGAAAGAAGTGGCTTCTGATCTTCTTTACAGCAGTTATAAATGCATTTATATTTTATTCTCTCTCTCTAAGGTTATATCATGGTTCCCTTCTTTCTATATTCTACCCCTTCTGATCATCAAACCCATAAATCACAAGTTCATTTTTTTCTGCTTTCAACAAAAAGTCCATAAAAGGTTTCCAATCACTGACACTGAAGTTGTATATTAAATGTCAGTGGGAGCTGGCTTTAGGCTAAGGCTGTGTAGGCACTGGCCCGGGCCTCCAGAGCTTAGAGGGTGCCTTCCTAAAAATGCAAATCTTTTCATCAGTGGGAGGTGGCACCATCAGTCAATGTGGCCTAGGAGCGCCATATACCCTTGAGCCAGTACTCGAATCAGCCCCATTAGTTGTTCAATGTGATTAAATATTTACATGCATCTTGGTATCCTACCCCTGAAATAACTGAGTCACATCTACTGCAAAAGACACAGGAGGCTATCCAGGTGGCCATATGTCATATAACAACATCAATCCAAATGCAGCTTTTATACATTTACTATTTCTAGCTTGCATGGTTTAAAGAGAAACGTGACATTAGAATCAAACATGAATCAAAAGCTTAAGAACCTTGAAAGCACAGGATTTCTGGATTCTTCCACATTGCTTCTTTCCACTAACCAACCCCCAACAATACCCTCCACCCCCTTTCCCCCATCTCTCTACCATAGCTCAAATAACCCAACTTCTGACATCAGTACTCAATTTTCTCTAAAGCAGCACAAGCTATGTCATGTGGTTATGTTGAGCAGACGTAGTTACAAATTCAGGCTAAATGGGAAATTTCAGATTTTTTTTTAACAAAGGAAAAGGATATTTACAAAACAAAACTGCCAGACAAGTCTTATTAGCAACATCATGTTGAGGAATAGACTTTTATACTCACTGGACTGGGAATGAGAACAGAATGGAGCATATTACTGAGTAGTTGGGTGATCTTAATGCATTAACTGGAACAGTATGAATACATTAGTTATTTAAAGATCTGGAGAGTTTCATACCAAGTCCCGACACTGATTTTTTGGTATTATCCTAAGTCTCCTCTACCATTTGTTGTACCATGTTCGAAAAGCCACAAGAGCATTTATCACTTTGACCGGAAGAATCTAAGCATATGGAGCTCTGGCCAAGTTAGGGGCTGGGGAAGAATATACATATGGTGTTGAGTACCACAGGAATTTGGCAGCTGAAGAAGAGGCTGGATTTATACCAGGAGGTACATATGGAAAGCCAGGATGGGTGGGGTGGGGTGGAGTGGGGTGGGGAGGGATTCCAAGGGCTCCAGACAGGCATATGTGGCGCTGTGTTTCTGTCCAGATTGTCTGGAGATGGGCTAACCAAGAACAAAAGCAGGCTGGGTGGCCTCTTCCAATTGTACAGAGTGTTATGCTTTGAATTTGTACCATGGAGATCATGGTGCCCCCCAAGCCTGAACAGAACCAGGTTTGTGCAACTCCAACCACAAACTGGGCTCTTTAAGAGATGTGAGGGCTGTAATCTCAAAAAGGAATGGCTCCCTCTATTGCCCTGAAGTGAATCTAGGTTAGTAAGTCAGGTAGAGAGCTGTAGGAGGACCTAGGATTCACAGGTTCTTCAAAATTAGCTAACAAGGATACACTTGATTCTTGTAGCTGAAGGAAAGGGTAACACAACGATCCATGAACCAGCAAAGGGTAGCTTGGAATGGCTACAAAAAACTTCTCCAACTGAAGATATGAAAATAAAATACAAAAATACAAAAACTATTTTAGGCATTTTGCATAACTCTTCAGCCCAAAAAGTTCCCAGAGAGGCTTATCAGACTTAATAATGACACATTCTTGCTGCCAAGCGTACAATGTAATTGACACAGCATAAAAGGAAAAGAGTTTGGGAGGGAAGAAGAAATAAGCATGTTCATGCATTTGTTCCTAATTTAGCCATTTGCAACCCACACTGAGGAAATTGATGCTATCAAGAATGCCAGAGAGCACAGAGCACATCTAAGGATGAGGTGGTAGGAGAACAAAAAGCATGTTTAGTACACATTTCTGCTATATGTACCCAAATCAATAGTTGTACACACTGCCTCTAGTCAATACATAGTTGGAATCATCCATGTTTTTTCACATCTGATTAAACTTAAATTCTGCACTCACAGAGTTTTAGTACTATCAGCCAAAAGGCACTGTACACCTATTCCAGCTTCCCTTTGACAGGTTGGGTTTTTTTTCGAAATAAAAAAGATACCTAGTTGGTACTTAGATGACTTTGGAAAACTAAGCAGGGTTGGATCTGGGGAATGGTAGACCATCAGAACATTCCAGTGCTGTAGGCTAGACTGGGAATCAGAAAATTATCCCCAGAGGAGGTCAGTGGCAAACCACTTTCCTGTTATTGCCAAGAAAATAATATGGATGCATCTATGAAGTCCCCAGGAATTGAGCTTGAGCTGAAGGAAACTCATTTAAAAAAAAAAATTGAAGACAGGGAAGGATTACACATGGAAGACAGCTGGATCCTCCATAAAATGGTGTGATTGCCTCACAAAAGCCTAGTCTGAAAGCACCCAGAGCTTTTATCAATTTTCCAAACTACTGTCCATCTGTTGGCAAAGGCACTTATCATCTGAAATAATGCTGCCCATCAACATGGACAATGTTCTCTTCTACAGAGAGCACTAAATGCTTAAAAGCACCACAAGAAACCACAGCAAGGACTTCAGAATCTCTTATTATCCTGCAGATAATGCATCCTAAGTACCTAGTGATGCTAGAACTAGGCAAGATTTATTTGTTCTAAGCAAGGCTGGCTTCAAAATGCATTAAATGCATTCATTAGTACATAATGAGATTTGGATTTTTGCAGGGTCCAACCATATTATGCCAATCTGATATCAGCTATGCCAACACCAATTTGATTCTAGGCTCAACTTAAAGTGCTGGCAATAAACTTGAAAGCCGTAAATGGCTATGAAACCATTCACTGAAAGACCATCAGCGTCCAGTTGAATCCACCCAGAGGTTAAGCATGGCCATAGGGGCCTGCACATACACCTGCTTGTATGGAGCTTTCTCAGTGGTTGTCTGATAACTGGCACACTCCCTTCTATGGTAGACTGACAGCTATTTTGTTTACTTTTAAACTGCTTCTTTGTTGAAACAGTAAGATAGATTTTTTTTGAACTACCATTGCTTTGCTTTAAGTTATAATTTGGATATTAGTTGCCTCATTCAAAATGATTTGATGTAGCTTTTACGCAACCATTTAAAACATTTTACAATTTTTAATGAAAGAAAGCACTAAAAAGATTTTGTTTTGGAAGGCTGTATCTATACAAGTTATGTACTTTGGGATACTTTTTTCCCATAATCAACAGCCTCAAAATCTATGATAAGAGTTTCAAAATCGCAGGCACACAGACTATTGTTATCAGGCACTAACTGGATAAAACAAGAACCAGAGCAGGGCAGGGCAGCTGAGAGATCCAGCAATGAGCAAGAGGCTTATGGAAGCACTTCTAGCCCCAGAATTAGCTACATATAGCTTGGAAGGGAAAGACATATTCAGTAGGGTGTACAAATGACTATAATAGTAGTTAGGAACCGTAGTCCCAAAGATAGTTATTTGATTTAAAGCTGCATTCATCAAAAATGGAGAAATTCTATTATGGTGCAAGAATGAATAAAAGATCTTTAAGATTAGAAGCTGCATGAAAAGTGGATCTGGGGAGAAAATCATGACCAGTGAAAAATGCCAAGAAAAGGTAAAGCTTCTGAACTGATTTTTATAACATACAAAAACATTGAGATGATATCTTTATTAGGGTTTCATAATAGGTGGTAAGCTTGATAGGACTTCTCTTCAGTCTGGACATTACATTAAAGGAGGCTTATCGCCAGTATAGGCCACAATGTAATTTCAGAAACATAAAATATGTAGCTCCACAATTAAAATAGGAAGGCGGTCTATAAGGGTAGCCTCTTGTGGACACAGTCTTTCATAGGAGGGACCATCTATCTCTAATAGCTTCTGCCCATCAGAGTGGGTGTGCTCCAGATCCTTTTGCTCAAGTAATATCGGCATCTAGGAAGTGCACCCTTTCTGTTGCAGTATCTCCCCACTGGAACAGCATCCTCCCAGAGATCCAGATGGCTCCCACTCTGAGGATGTTCAGAAAGGCTTGAAAACATGGCTGTTTCCCCAGGCCTTGAGGTAGGGTAGTGTTGAGCCCCTGTAGAATTTTAGCCGATTAAGTATCTTCCCTCTTCCAGAGGTGCATGATTTTCATTCCCATTGTTTTCTTGCTTTTAATGTTGTAAGCTGCCCAGAGTCTGGAGGAACTGGGCAGTGCCTGAACTGAATGAAATGTATGAATGAATAAATAAACGATACTGAAGAATACACTCTTTCACTTTACCACAGGGGCCCACGGTGCCAAAAAGTAAAGATGGTAGCTGCAACAACATGATCAAAGTTCTGCTCCTTTTTACATGTGTTACACAAACTACAACAAAAAGGTGGGGCTTCGATTGTGCAGTTGCATCGAGACCCCTACCATCCTGCAGATACCCTACACCTTCCTCATTCAAAGAAATGAGTGTTATACTCATTACACATATAATATCCTATGATATAAAAAAGACAGATTATTGCATGCATGCATACAAGCTAACCTAAAGATTCACTTGCACAAGTTTCATTCAGTACAAGAGACAGGTAACTAACAGAGAAAAAAAACAGAGGAATTTGTAAACAAAGAAATCCTCTGATAGGAGGGGACTGCTCACTGGCTTGCTATTCATGACAACATCAAGGAGCCCATCCCACTAGTCAGTGTTCCTTCTGCTTTAATAAAAAATGCAAAGAAAGCTACAACATAAAGATACTGCCAGTGCCAGAAGCATAAGAAAGTCTACTGAATCAGTTTACATCTCCCCAAAGCAATTCAAAGATACCTAATTCAATTCAACACCTCACATCAACTCATCAATTCAAATACTGGACTGAATCTCATTTAATTCATTGCTCCACAATGAGTCTTCACACAGTCCTAATGCCTAGGCACTAAGTATACAATTTTCTAATACTACGGTACTAATGTAGATTCACAGATAACATTAGGTACAAAATTAGGCTGAAAATAAATTTCAAACATTACAGAACATTTTCTATCGAATTCAGAAATCGCTTTGACTGGGTTATACTCATGAGTCTCAACGATGCATGAAACTTAAGGCACGCAAGCTAAAAAGATAAGAATGTTTGAGGTAGAAGGTTCTACAGAAAGTACTAAAAATTGTAGCTACTGCAGTAATGTTCCATAAAGTTCAAAATAATTAATATAATAATCCTACAGATAAGAACCACCAACACATAGCAGTTTAACAGCACCATTTTTCAGAACCTTTGTATGAAAGCTGAATGATACATGCTACATTACAAACCCTGAATATTCTTTGGTTCCCATTTAACAAAAGATCATCCCAGTTAACACAGTCTTGGGCAGAGAGAAGAAACTAATTATGAAGTCAGTGAGTTAAACTCAAGCCTCTTGATTTAGCATATTTCCATTCCAAAGAGAATATGTGCTTTGGAGGGTTTAATTACATTACACTTTATGTGGCACAACCTGTAATTTAGCATTCGCCCTAGAGGTGAATAAGAACTTCTGGGCACCATGTTGCTGACGCTATGATGCAATGGGGGAATAAAGCTACATGCTTAATCTCCATAGTACAGTCTTAAAGATAGATCAGCCTACCAATATTATGTGTGTTGTATCTGCCTTCTAGCTCAGAGGATCATAACCTGACCCCCCAGGACACCATGCCATTCCCCAAATCACTGGAAGCAACTCTTAACTTGCAACCAAATTATAATTTTTAAAATGACAGAAAGGGAAAATAGTAAACAAATGGAGAATAATTATATTCACTAGATTCATTTCATTTAAATGTAGATGTATGCCCTGGCCTAGCCTTCTTTTTGGAGTATGACCTCCAGCATATTACTCAAAGGACAAATGTGGCCCTTAATCTGAAAAAAATCTGTTTATAGCCTTCATTATAATGCTTAGTAGCCGGAAGGAGAATAGTTAAGGGCACTATTTTGAAAGGTTTTTTTTAAAAATAAATTCCTTCTAAAGATACAGTACACTCTATGGGTAATCATACTTGATGAGTTTTCCTTGTTATAAGCCTAAGAGAAATCACTACAAAAGCTGAAAGAAAGTTGAATCATTTTAAATTAACCTGCAGTTCCAATTCTTCTGTCCACAGAAGTGCTGATCATTACGGGCATGGATTGACCATTGTGGGCACAACTTTCTCAATATTCAAGCAAATACTCTGGCATGTAGGAATGCCTTCATTCTCAGTTGAAATTACGAACTCTATGAACAGAAGGGAAAGAGCTGTGCAGCATCTGCTGAGGGCTCTTTCCAGCAGCACTACTGAAATAACAAACTCAAGTTAGGTATCTGGTCTCAGGTCAGGGCCAGCTTCTATATAACTGGCGATAAATCTTTCTCCTAAGGTGTTAACAAAGCAACAGTGCAGGAAGTTAGGAGACTGAAGAAACAGAACCACTTTCTGAAATAAAATAGGGAACTGTTTGACTTCTTTCAGGAATTGTTACCCAGGAAGTCAGCAGTAAAATGGTGGGAGGATCTCAATTCAATTCTACTATTAATGACAACAGTATACGAAACATTTTGTTTTATGCAGGGAGGGATATAATTATAAAAGAAGAGCTTAGTTAATTTACTGCAGGTCTTAATGTTACTCACAGTTGAATAATTTTATTTGGGAATGCCATTCTTCATTGAATCAGTCCACTAATCCAACCCTGAAGACTGTCAACCCAACTTCTTGTAGAAAACACCCATCTATATGAGCTAAACTAAACAATAGGAGAGAAAACAGCACTAACAGTAAATCTGCACTATCACGCTTTTAAAATTGGTTTGCTGTTTTAATCTTTTTTTTAAAAAAATACTGTTAATTTCCTATGATTTAGTAATAATTTTTTAATAATTTTGTATCACTTTGTTAACTTTCTCAAAATGACCTAAAAATAGCCTAAACAAAGAAAAACAGTGTCAGTCACACTTACATTTTCTTAAAACAATACTGCTAAAATAGTTTAATGCCTTAGCAAAAGCAAAATACTCAACAGAGGAGAATATGGGGTCGCACTATTTAAAAAAAAATGTTATATTATCATTAGCCTAAATCTGTACCTAACAAATTAAAAGAGATTATTCAAAACTTGGAATGTGATGTCTATTTCACTTCTCTATAGCCATTTTCTTCTGGAAATCAATTTAAAATAATACTAAATTCAAAGAATAGACACATTCAAATACATCACAAAACTACAGCTTAATACTATCTAAATGAGCCTCCTCTTTGTTTGTATGATCTACCTTTTCTTGGCAACTTAATAACATATTATCATTCTGTCCCACTCAGAAATAGCAATTAGGATTCATTGCAATCACTTTAGATTAGACAAACTTCATAAACCACAGTTTAACACTGACTTGTTTTAAGTTAAGCAAAGTAGATGTTAAACAACAGATTTTGGCTGAACAATAAGATTACATGGTTAGGGAAGGGGAAGGGAAAGAGCCTTGGAGGAAGACTGCTGAATCATAGTTTAACAAGTTGCGTACTACCTAGGCACAAGACATTTTAGGTGCTGTGAGGATGGGCAAGAACAGAGGATAGTTTTCCCTTCAAATTTTGCTTCCCAAAGATAGCTGGTTGGCCACAAGTAGAAACAGCATGCTGATCTCTATAGAGCACTAATATGAATCAGCAGGGCCCTCATCTTCAGCTGCCTACAAGTAAGACTCCCTGGGAGGCTTATATAAAGAAAAAGCCATCCGGGTAAGAAATAATCCAATTTACTTTTGACACAACAAAACTATGAAAACCATTTTATGCAAAAAGACTGCCAAATCCTGCCTACATTTGAAGGTTGCTCTTTCTCGTCATCCTTTGGATTCCACCCAAACTAAAAAATGCAACTCTTATTCTCCCTAGCACAGCCAGAGAAAGAGGTGAAACTGAAGCTCCACACTGCTTGAATGACTGCTGATTCACTGAAACATATTTATGGGGCCTTAATTCCATGTCAGCGTTGATCAAAGTGGTATGCCCAGATAATAGTTCCGACTATTTAACTCACCAGAGGCCCCATGCAAAATATTAATGTCCAAATTAAAAGGCAAAGTCTCTGAGTTAGCACATGAAGAGAGAAAGAACATTCTCAACAGGATGTGAAAGACATCATTATTTTACTTTTGGATATATTTGGCTTGCAATATGCATTACTGTACAATTCTAAAGAAAGGGAAGATGCAGATGAAAATGCACTAAAAGAAAAAGTATAATCAAAGTGCTGATGGGGATCACTGCAAACAGGGTAAAATCAACCTTCTTGCTTAATACAGATTATGTCTACACTTTTAATCATTTTTCAGACACTGAGGCTTGATCTCATAACCAGAAGGATGTGTTTATGTTCAATACATAGCACAAACACACAATCGTTACCACTAAACTACCGAAATCTGTATGAGACAATTACTTAATTTTGTCCTTCCTATTAAGTTGGAGAGTGAAAAAAACAATGAAATGTAACATTTGTCCCTCATCCTTAGTCTATATTGTTCTTCATTCGCCTGTTTCTCAAGTTGCATCCCCTTTCTCCTCAAAAAATTGTGTGTGATTAGCTGAGATCAGTTGCTTGATTAACATGACGGCTGTCACCTACACTCTAGGCTACACTTTGCACTGTATCACCAGCGCAAAGTAGAAGAACGGTACAAGCTGATGTTTTAGTTGGCCTGTGAACATAAATAATAGAAACTTGCATTCAGAAGGCTTTATTCTGGGCCTACAAGGCCTTACCATTTGCTTGTTCTTACTCTTCCTTTTTCCTCATTCACTCTGCAAGAAGGATTCTGGTGTGGGCCCAGGACATTGGCTGACTCCCATTAGCCCCTGCTCATCATTCAAGATCTACAGTAGTACCTCGAGTTACGAACTTAATCCGTTCCGTGACTCTGATCGCAACTCAAGTTGGT
The DNA here is from genome assembly GCA_030867105.1 of Liasis olivaceus. Classification (NCBI taxonomy): domain Eukaryota; kingdom Metazoa; phylum Chordata; class Lepidosauria; order Squamata; family Pythonidae; genus Liasis; species Liasis olivaceus. The sequence goes on from CM061349.1 coordinate 72,687,547, forward strand.
CGCAACTCGAGGTAAATTTTCCCATAAGGTTCAATGTAAATACAGTTAATCCGTTCCGCCCTCCGAATTTGGTTGCACCACGAAGCAAATTTCCCCATAAGGTTCAACGTAAATACGGCTAATCCGCCCTCCGAATTTGGTCGCGCCGTGAGGCAAATTTCCCCATAAGGTTCAATGTAAATACATACGGCTCTGCATTTTCTTTGGAGCCATGCTGACAAGCACACCAAAAACCTTCCAAACGCCACAAAACACACCACAAGCCTCACCGAACGTCTCCTTGCTACCGCGATCTTGCCCACAGGAAGCCGCGACCGCGTGGCAGCAGGGCAAATGGCCACGGATCCGGTTCGTAGCTCGAGGCAGAGGTCGCATGGCGAGGTAAATTTTTGGGGCTGGAGCTGGTCGTATCTTGAAAAATTCGTAAGGAGGGGCATTCGTAACCCGAGGTACCACTGTATTCTCAGGGTCTGAGGGCAACAGCAAAATCAGGAAACAAGGAGGAGGAGAAGCTGCAGACCACCACACATGCTGCATATTAAATAAAGGGTTCTTTTGTAGTGCCAAGAAATTTATGCAAGCAATGCTCCCAGAAACTTCTGAGGATATGGCGAGAGGAAAAAAAAAAAGCAACTGAATAGACTGGTTCCAACCTTCATTACAACAACTGCCTATCTGATGCTCCTAGAACAAGAGAATGCTTATCAGTAGGATCTGAATATAAGAATTAGTATAAAATTTTCAGAAGTAGAATAGCTGCATATATTGTTCTAGGATAGCCCTTTCCATCAAATGTTGCCAAATGACCTTAAGAGAGACTAATGTCATTAAGTTTTGTTTACTTGCACTGATTAGGATTCATGTCTGATGATGCCTTTTATTTTGATGAGACTGTCCCTATAGGTTGCTCCCTCTTAATCTTGCATCTTTGAGTGTTTCAGTACATTCTTATGTCCTCTGAAAATGTCTGGCATACAAGCAGCCATCTCCTTATTCACATGAAGGAAAGATATCTCAGTTTGTGCCAACACTCTGCCACTCTTTCATCATCTGGCTGCGGAATTACAGACCATGACTAAACCGAGGGTCCAGTTACTAGACTTTCTCTAAAATGCAGATTTATATATTAATAAAGCATCCTATCACTACTGAAGGACAAGCTTTAGAACCTGAGAAAACCAATACTAGGTATCACAAATGATACTGGGGTATTTGTAAATGCATGCGGGAATGTTACATTACTCAATCTCTTATCTCTCCATTCAGTTTTTTTTTTTTTTATCCACACTCAATCGTTACCCATTCTGCGGCGACTGCCTGGACAAGTCCGTGCAGTTTTCAAGGCAAGGTGTTTCAGAAGTGGTTTGCCATTGCAGCCTTCCTAGAGCAGAGCCCAGCTGGCGAGTGCAGGAGGCGGGGTTTCTGTTGCTTTGCGCCTTTTTCAGGTGTGCGCAGCTTCTGCGTTACCGGCAACTGCTCCCGTCTCCTTTGCAAGGCGCCGCCAGCATTTTTCCTCCCAACGGGGTGAGAGTACCCATTTATTTACTCACGTAAGTTTTCGAGCTGCTCTACACTAATGGGAGTCTTGTCTTGCAGAGGGGCCCTTAAAAAGCCAACCAAGGTGGAAGTTTTATCTGACACACCTTTGTGCAGGAACCTGGAGCAAACAATGAGGAGAGGGAGAGAAGCTTTGTCTATTTAATGAATGTTTGAAAAAATAGGTCTGAAAGTGGTAGGTAAAAATCTCCTGCCCAGAATAACACTTTCAAAGTAAACTAGCAGATAGCAGTAAAATTGGCAAAGCTTGGTGCTGACCTTATAATTGGAGAGCTGAGGGATTCCAACCAAGCGGGTCTGGTCTAGAATTTGAAGAGTGTGTTTTTCTGCTAGAGGTGTGAGGAAGCATTTAGAGCAATAAGTGTCAGATTTCTACATAATTTAATGTTTTTAGATTGCATGTACACTATTTCAGTCCCAGGCCTTTCAATTCAGAGGACTGTCTTGCAGCAAAACCACCAACCAAACTCAAGAGGTTCAACAGGTTTCTGAAACATCTGTGTGAAGACAGATGAAGGAAGCTAGATCTTCCACGGAATCTGCAGAGGGAGATTGGGAGGGCAGCACTGTGCCATAAGCGTTGCCCATTTTGTGCATGCATTATTATATCACATGCACACTTCAAAGGGGTAGAGCTTGAGGTGCAACAACACAAGACTTTCATCATTTTGACAACAATGGGAAGTTTCTGCAGATGCCTACAAAAGCTATTCTAACAAATATGGAGCAAATAAAATAAAAGTCTGCAGCTCATAATATGATCTTAAGCCAAGTTATTGTTTAACAGCAGAGTTTGCTGAGCAATTCATAATGGCCTTGTTTACACGTAATTCCATGATGTATGGACTGATATATCATGCATAACCCAAAACAAATGGTTTTACTGCTAAGGATTACGTGCAAAGCAGGTCACTGAGTGTGTTTGTTCTACACATCTGGCTTTGACAATAGGAAACAAACCAGAAAATAGTGTTAAGAAACATCAAACAAAGTGTGTGTGTGCCTTCGAGTCAATATTGACTCCTGGGCACTGCCTGGACAAGTCCCTGCGGTGTTTACTGTCAAAATAAAAATTATAAAATTGGGTGATTTTTTTTCTTAAGGTAATGATTTTAGATTTAGCTTTAGATTTTAAATATGTCTGAAGAGTCGAAAAGGGTGCAACCCTATCATCCCAAGCATTTGAGCATTTCAGTAGTCTCAGTCTGTTGGTCCAAATCAAGCTCTCCTTAGCACTATAACTTGCTGCCATTACTCACTGCTGTTCATCAGCGCTCATTTGGAAAATATTTATAAGCTAGCCAAAAATCTGGGAATTATTAAATAATTAGCAGAGGCTAAAATTTTTTCATACTGTTCCCTTGCATGGAAAGAGAGAAATTTTGCTCAGCCAACTGTCTTTTCCACGTGCATCTTTTAACAATTGCCACATGAAGTTCATTTTCTTTTTCTGCATGCTTTCTCAGCATCTCTCAAGAATATTATTTCATTTTTACTGTTGGTCCCTGCTGTCCAGTTGATAGTAGTTGGATGCAAACTAACATTGCAAGTTTTCTCTCGTCTACATAACTTGTTATTCCACTCATTTTTCATATAAAAACTTGCGGAATATATGCTTAGAAATTTAAATTTATTACGATCCTGGACTACAAAGATGAAATGACAGCTGTTTAGAGCCTTTATGTGCTCCAATTAGAAAACCCCAAATTTTACCACTGGAAAACCGCAAAGACATAGCAGGTATGCATTATTAAAAACATGGAAAAATGCAGACACCTCTTTCCCCAAACACAAACACCCATGAAGATTCACAGAAGGGACAAAGAAGAAAGATGTGGACATCTATTATGTGTCAGAGTACAGCAGCTCAGGACAGCAGACTCTAATCTCTTCAGCGCCCCCCACCCCAAAGATTAAAAATCTGCTAATACTTGATAGAACATAGTGTCAGAATATTTGGGAAGATCAATTTTTTTCTCAATAGCTTCATATGGTTTCACAATATGTCCTGGTCAGCAACCTTTTCAAGTTGTGCTACCGTCAGACAATGCTTAGATGTGAGCACCAACTAATTAGTTGTAAAATTAAAATAGTAAATGAGCAAATTTGTCTGCAATAACAGATCTCAAATCATGTCAACCTCTATTTCAGTTCTGGAGGTCCCATGTTAGTGGTGTCATAGGCACCATATTACCCTGTTTCAATGAGCCTATATCTCTCATCTCTTCCCTTGATCTTGCACAAGCTGAGTATTGATGCATTTACAAGGGCTTGCTATCTGCATGGTGTATCAACCAGAAGTTGTGTTTTTCTGATGCTATGCTAACTCCAGGAATGCTAAATTTTACAGAGTTGGCAGAAGACTGCATATATGCATAAAACATTCTGACACACTGGCAATCCAAGGCTGAATCTTCTGCGTCTCCAGCTTAAAAAGGAATAGACAGTAGTGGATGAATAGCATCCAGGTCCAAGACTCTGAAAAACACTGCCAAATGAGTATACTGCACTTAAGCTGGATGTCTGCATGACAGCAGGACTTCCTTAATTCCTAGCCTCTAAATAGTCAAAGAGGTTTTTGTCATAAGCAGGTTGAAGTCATGCAGAATAGCAAGTTTCTCCAGACTGTTACCTTTTTCTAAGCTTCACCGTATCTGACTCATTGTTTACTGCAGTTTATCTGAACTATCCTCAAGGCCTCAGGCAAAATCTAGAAGGTTTTAAAAGCAGTGATGAAACATTTCGAGAAGGGAAAGACTGGGATTTTTTTCTTACTGCCCTTTCCATGTGTGTGTGTGTGGGGGGACCTTTGAAAAACCTGAAGTCTATGCAGGCCCTCACTTGTAACCATCAAGCTTTTAAAAAACACTTTTCTCTAAAATGAATCATTTGTAACTTGGCATAAAACACTGTGCCATTTGGAATTTTCAACAGAATGAATTTTTCCTTAAAACATTCCTCTTTCTCCTCTGTTTAAACTTCCATATCTGTAAACGCTATAGCAAGAACATTTTCTTCTACTAGAGACACCAAAGCAGCTTTCACACATTGTGTAAAACCATCGTTTGCTGATACAATTGGCAGAGTCCAACGTACCTTGCTAAGCCATGTTTTACAATCCGCAATGTCTAGGTTCAAACTGCCACTAAGCCTAAATCAAACAATCTCTAATTGCACAACTGTGAAAGCAACCTGAAGTTTATAACAGAGTGCAGAGGTGTGTCATTAGGAGCAGATGGTGCCAAGTTTACCAGTTTGTTCCACAGGCTGTCTTCTACAGCGCACACAATGTTTAACACAGGAACGCAAGACAAATTAAGCCCATGCAAACAACATTTTTAAGGGAGTTCAGAGGATATGAAGGGAAGGGGGGAAAATATACAGAAATGAATTCCCTTTTGAATTTAAACGTACTTTAAATGCATGGGTCCATCTATCTCCAAATGTTTCTGCCTATCCTGTAGGATCGGACAGAGTTGGCATGCTCCAAGTCCTATCAAACAAGCAGTGTTCTCTTATGGGACCCAAGAAACAAACCTTCTGTGTTGTAGCATCCACCCTCTAGAATAGCATCCTCCCAGAAATCTGTAAGGCCCCTACCCTGCTTGTGTTCAAACAGTCCTTAAAAACATGTTTTTTCCTCCAGACAGTCAGCTCGGGTAGATGGTGGGACTCTTACGGAAATATTTATGTTAGGTTTTATGTTTTATTGCTCTGTCTGGATGTTACTGTTCTTTCTTCTTTATATTACTTTTGCATTGTTTTTAGTGTTGTATGCTATGCAGAATCACTATGGAGTCCAGCAGCCTTATAAATCTGATAGCTGGATAAATATAAAAACCAGATTTTTAAAATGGAGGAATATATTTCATAGCTTAAAATGAATACCCTTTAACCCAAGTTGCTGATTGAAGTCAGAGCACTGCGTGCACAGGAAATGTTTGTGAATGTTACTAGGCATAGCTTTGGCTGGTCTTCAGAGGGCACAGCACACAATAGTCACAGAAGCAGCCAAAGTCAGCTTGAGATCTGACCCTAAAGAGCTGAAATTATCTCTCATTTCGTACCTCAGATGACTTTTCCATGTAGTGGAAGTTAGATATGCCATCCCTAAAAACACAGTAATAACAGAGGCAAGAAAACAGTTGGCAGAAATCTGGAATTTTGTGAAATACCATAGGCCAGCTATTCCCAACCCCATGCTCTGAGACAACAAATATGCTGAGACAACAAATTCTCAGTCAGAATAACCAAAGTTGTCATTCCAGCCACCATGAGAACTCTAGCCTCAATGTATCTGGAGGGCCCTGCACTGGCCTTAGAGACCTCTTAAGAGTAAACATCAATGTGCTTGTCCTCTACCACCTGTACTAGAAAGATGAGCTGAACATAAAGAATTAAGGTAAACTACTTAAGATCAAAACAGAAATCTTTTGCTGAAGATTTTATGCAATGCTGCTTTCCCCCCCTCATACTGGCAAGTAGTCAAAATCTTCAAGCTCATAGTTTCTAACTTCAAGAAAGTTACCATGCACCTGTAGGTGAGGAAAAGATGAAATGTAATTGTGGGTGGGGTGGAAGAAGCAGTACTATAGATTCATATGCCATGCTTAACTCATAGTTTGCATAACCAAGGTTTATTGAATAGGCTATAGGGGGCTAGGTTCACACATTGCATTAAGTCACAAACCATGATTTACAACCACAGCAGCTGGGTTCACCTATCGCACTACCCTGAAACCAAACAAATGCTGTTTAAACCTTGTTGTTGTTGTTGTTGTTGTTTAGTCGTTAAGTCGTGTCCGACTCTTCGTGACCCCATGAACCATATTGCGCCAGGCCTTCCTATCTTTCACTTCCTCCCTCAGTTTGCTCAATTTCATGCTCATTGCTTCAGTGATGCTATCTAGCCATCTCATCCTCTGCCGTCCTCTTCTCCTTTTGCCTTCCATCTTTCCCAGCATCAGGGTCTTTTCCAAAGAGTCCTCTCTTCGCATTAGGTGACCAAAGTATCTGAGCTTGAGCTTCATTATCAATCCTTCCAATGAGCAATCAGAGTTGATTTCCTTTAAGATTGACTGGTTTGACCTCCTAGCAGTCCAGGGGACTCTTAAGAGTCTTCTCCAGCACCACAGTTCAAAGGCATCAATTCTTCGGCGTTCAGCCTTCTTTATGGTCCAGCTCTCACAGCCATACATTACTACTGGAAAAACCATAGCTTTAAACCTTGCCAATCTCTTAATCTGAACCAGCATCATTTGCAGGGTACTAAGAACATACATTTAGCATCCACACGTGTCCAGTACCCAGAACTACTGGTCTGCCAAGCTCCTACCTCCTCAATCCTTGACTGCAATTCAAGAAAAGCCATTATTGCAGTATTACCATTCCCAAAGTATTCCACTCTAAATCACTGTATCTAGCAAGGTGTGTATAACAACCCAAGCAGCAAAATTCTTAGCTGGGGATAACAGAACAGAGACTGAAGATTGGCGGGGAAAGGCTAAATGAAAGCTGACAATGAAAAGAGTACAATTCCATAACTTACTTTTCAGTGCTGGGAGGATCAGGGAGGGCTGGCTGCAATCCTTTGCCCATCTGAATTAAAATAGCGCTCAGTTGTCATAGGCAGATACAGCAATCTTGGCAAGAAGTACAAGCAGGATGCCAGAGGCTTAATAGTACTTAAGGCCCAAATGCTGCCTGTGATAAAGATACCTGCCAGAATCACCTGTGGCTTGTTCTCTTGGGTTTTAGATGTTAATTCATAGTGATGAATTAAAGGAAAACAACAAATATCCCTCATAGGTCTTGGGGGATAATGCAGATCCCCCACAGGTCTTGTTACAACTGACAGTAAAATGTAGGTCTACATCCAGGTACAGGGCACATTGATATACATGGTTTCCAAAATGTCCTATAGATGGCCTTGCTAGGGATGTACCTAAGATGAGAGAATATTATAGCAAATCTGTCCAGCTGCATAGCTTCACTCTTTTGCAATCTGCAACACTGGCAAGGCTAACATTTATTTAATGTGACAGCATCCAGCACTGTGGAAAGGTTGGGGTTTTTTGGTGCCTTCGAGTCAGTGTTTACTCCTGGTGACTGCCTGGACTAGTCCCTGCAGTTTTCTTGGCAAGATTTTGGCAGTGGTTTGCCGTTGTCTGCGTCCTAAGGCTGCGAGAGAGAGAGAGAGAGACTGGCCTAAGGCCACCCAGCTGGCTTTCATGCCTAAGGCAGGACTAGAACTCAGTCTCTCGGTTTCTAGCCTGGTGCCTTAACCCCTAGACCAAACTGGCTCATGAAAGTATTAGGGATCTCTTTTCTCTATTTAGACACAAGTCATGGTTTAAACAAACTGCAACTCAAGTCCTTCTTAGGAAGATTCTAGCTTTGGGATATTAGATCAGCTTAAGCCTGCATTTAACATAACTGCGGTGTTATTTTTCATCCTTATACTAGTACTTTAAAAAAAAATGCAGCTGCTGTGGAGTATTCAGACTGCCGCAGTGTGTGGATCCACCTCCTCTTCTACCTTTCATATTTTACACCAAAACTAAGAGGTTCAGCTTAGAGATGGTATTATTTGCAGTTTGTTGTACTGATTTGTATCTGTTAGGTCACTACATCAAACGCTAGTGTCTGGAGTCACTCAGTAATGGCTACATCAATGTTTATTACATGAGATAAACATTGTCATACTAACTTCAAATATTCATACTGATACAGAGAACACTACATGCATATACAATAATCAGGTATATGGTAAGACAAACTTGCCTACCATGTGTATTAAAATTAAATACACTTGGATGCTTCTTGGCTGGGCATACTGATGTGCCAAATAGGCATAATGCTGAAATGGAAACTTCAGAAACTAATGGCTTGCAGTTTTATAGATGGATGTAGGCCAGTGTTGGGAGGTTCACTATACATCTTTATTGGCAAGATGATGCTACTATAGAAGTTGTAGCCCCAACACAACTGGAAGGGGCCACATTGAGAAAAACTGTCCCATCATATATCTGAAATGCTCGAGAAAAACAAAGATTAATTTCTCTTGTAGATAATCCAGAGCTGCTTCTAGAGCAATTGGTTGACATGCAAGAACTGCCTCTGACTACTTTATATAGCTGTTGATAATTTGAGTGATTACGAACCAACCCCCCTGGCATGGGTCAGCTGAGAATGCTTACGTTTTTATGAGTTTCTGCAGGCTAGTTTTTGCCTTGCATGTTAATGACCCTTTTGCATGTACAGTTTCAGAAAATTACTTGCTTTCCTTTGAACCTTCCAACACTGGCCTACATCCATCTATAAAACTGCAAGCCATTAGTTTCTGAAGTTTCCATTTCAGCATTATGCCTATTTGGCACATCAGTATGCCCAGCCAAGAAGCATCCAAGACTACAATAGCAACATAACAAAAGGCAGAAAGGCTATTTTATCCAGTTCGAACCAACCTATGCTCATAGGACACAATTTAGTTCTAGCTACTATAATGTGAGACACCAAGGTAGAAGTATTTGGAACAGAAGATTTAAATGCACTCACAAATTAAAGCCAGTGTGAAAGATTAAATGGAAGAGACAAACAACAGTTTAGTACATTCAAGAGTCACAAGAGAAAAAAAACTCATGCATGGTATAATGTAACCATACGTGGTAGTCAGAATCTATAGGGAAATAAGACCGTTTCTACTGAAGCATGTAAAATTCTAGGCAAGGATGCTTTACTTCTTTCAAGCCACAATCCTCCATATTAAATTTTGATAGCAGTCCCACCCATCATCCAGATTGTTGTTATTTATTAGATTTATACCCCACCTTTCTCCAGGATTTCAAGGCAGTCTACACAGGCCTTTCCTTTCATTTTATCCCAACAACAACCCTGTGGCCTGAGAAACAGCGACAGGGCCAAAGTCACCCTATGAGCTTCCATAGTTGAGAGTGAACTTGAACCAGGGCTTCCTTGGCTGACGTGTGTTCTACAAAGAGAACAGGATGAGAAATAGCAGATTTTAGAGGAGGGGTGGGCAATGGTTGTATTTTAGGAACTAAATCCTAAAGTATTTCTAGCCCATTTTTTTATTAGCAAACACTTCAATTTTATCTCAATTTCTTAACATGAAAACAAGTTCTTCTCCTATGCAGCCTGAAAAAGATCCCCAACCACATCAACACAATGACATCCTTTTTTGAGCTATAGCTTACATAGGACTGTAATCTATCAAACACCTAATGACCAACATTCTGATCAAGCTGGATCAGGAAAATCTTAGAGGTGACTCAAGCTGGATCAGGAGAAGAACCATATTTGACTATCCAATGTACTAGGTCATACAGTCATTTGCCCAAATTAACAGTTTCACTTGATTGGTTTGATTTATCAACTTGAACAAGACAACTGGGACTCCAACTGAGAAGCTGCCTTTGACAGAAGTTGGGACTTCACAAACAACAAGAAGTTGTTGTGATAAATTATGACATAGCAGAATTGGCATAACCATAACACAGCTCTGTCCTAGTGATCAGCCAGAATAGTGTTGCTGTTGTATTCCAGTTGACTAAGAGGCCTTAACAAGTCTCTATTTATGAGACCCAATTTTGGGGATCCTAACAAAGCTCCAGTTTCTTCATACCTCCAAATTACAAATGGCACACAAACCTAGTCCAAAGATTACTACAGAGGCTCATGCTCATTAGGCCACATCATTAGCAAAACATGGTCGTCAGACAAATTCAATCTATCACCGTGCCAAGGAGCCACCACTAATGAGACAGGCCTGGAAGAGAAGGCAGGGGGAGATGACCAGGGGTGCCAGTCTCAACATACATCTTCTGTGTCCCACCTAAGCTTTTTTAATCTCCTCCCCTCAAAAAAACACCTTGAACTAGGTCCATCTTAGAGGCAAACTAAAGTTTGCAGAGACTACAGTAGAACAGTTTCAAGGCCAGGCTGTTTTGCTCATCTTTCCTCTTTAATTGATTACATACAATGCCTCCCCCCAACCTAAAATGATGGTTTCAGGGATTATTTTCCCTCCCTCCAAAAATCCTCAGTCTCCTAACAGCCAACTGTTATGGCAATTATGTCTAATGAGCTTCCAGGCCTGGTACCAGTACCAACAGCCTTCAATTTAAATACTGACTGCATTTACCAACTCTACAGCATGTTTACCCCCACACACACACACACACACACTCCTGAGGGCCCAACCACACAGGACAATAAATAATTGAGTGGGTGTGCTTATCACTTTTATTCTGAAGGAAAAACAGGCAACTGGGGAGATGATCTACTGCAAGTGTTACTCCTCTCTCCCCCACAAAACATGGAGGCTGAAAAAGGAGCAAGAGAGAGACCTTTCATCAGATCCTGGAATTTCCCCTCCCCAGCCAGTTTTCCTTCTCTGAGTTCCTCTAGTTTTCTGAAGTGATCAAGCAAAGAAAGCAAATAAACAGATGACCACTAGATGGCAACAAACAGCTTCCAGCATCAACCGAATCAAAATTGTTTAGAACTTTGCAGGCCCAATATGGCAGCCCTGGTGTAGAGCCAAGGGGCAAACAGCCTCCTTTGAGTACTTCATTTGCTCTGTTCTGGATAGTGTAGCATAAAGATGTGGTCCCCCACATTCATTTTCTCCTTTATTAACTCTCTTACTCCAAATGCCTAGAGCTTCCCACCATCTGGCGACTGTTTTTTCACATTATGTTAAACCATGCTTTATTTTAACCTTACTGCGTTGAACATAAAGTAATGACCTGGTTCACGCATAAACCATGATTTGCCAATGATAATGACTGTTGTTATATCACACAGTGCCAAAATCAAACCATATTGGTGCACCTGTCAAAAAAAAAAATAGCCAAAGTAACCCAATCTTAGTATCTGGCAGGGTTCACACATTGTATGAAGCCATAATGAGACTGTCTGCTTTTGCGTTAGTTTATCAACTACTATAGTTCAGAAATCTTGGTCTTTGGTTTACCAGTTGGAAACTGCAGCTGAGTCAAACAGCCCTGGTTTAGCATCTGTCAGCTGAGAGCAGGCAACACAACACAAATGGCTGGCCAGTAAAGAAACAGCCACTTTCTCACTGGTAGCCTCACCCACGCAAGACAGCGGTGGAGTCTCTGCCCAGTGGTCCAAATCTTTCCTACTGTATTACCCAAAGTGATAGGGCAATGAACAAGAGACAACAGCTGCTCCTTCCAAAAACAACTGTCGCCTTTATACAATTGCTCAGTCTTTGTGACGTTCTCCCCCCCTCTCTTCTCAGAGCAGGACTGGGGAAACAGTAGTAACAATGTTCACCAACTGCTTACCTCACTTGCCCTCTCCCCTCTGCCATGACCACAGCTTCCCCAATGCGGTGCTTTCCAGGTGTGCTGTACTACAGCTCCCATCACCCCTGCTGAGTGATGTGTGCTAGCATCTGACACACTGAAGGTCACCAACTTGGGGAAAGCTGGAATATTTGCATGCTTAGTCGTCTTTAGGCAAGGCAGCAAAAAGGAAGAGACTTAGTGGAAAATAAGGGGGAAGAAGTAATGGGTGGCTTACTTGCCCAGCCTCCCCCAGTGGTACAGGGAGCAACTGAGCAATAAGCTGCTACTTCTACCTGGTGACTCATCTTCTCAACAGATAATAGGAAAGGCTGGACAACTGGGGCTCAGCACACCTTTCTGAGAGGCCAGACAGCTACTTCTGTGGTGACCTAACCTCTACAATGCCCTGCCCAGAGAAGGATAAGCAGGATGAGGTGGCCACAGCAGAATTGTGGGCCCCGTCCTTCATCCTGGGATGCTTCAGAGAGTGAGCAAGCAAACACCACTATTGTTTGCCTCCCTCCTTGCTCAGCCCAGGAGTAGAGAGAGAAGCCTGGGAATTTCCAGCCTGCAGCAGAGGGAACCTCCCTGCCCTTGTCAGCCTTTTCAGCCAGCAGCAGAAAGGATCACCTTGTTCTTTATGACTGGTTTGCCTCTCACTCCCAATCAGCTGTTTTCCCTTCAGAGGAAGGGTGTGAAGCTCAAAGGCCTGTTTAACATGACAGCCTCAAAACTGGCTTGCTTTCTTTTTGTTCAACACTGGAGAAAGCAACAAGCCAACCTCCTGGCTTGAGCAAGCAGCCAGCTGGCAATATGCTGGACTTCAGCCTTCATGCTCAAATGGCACAGGGTGTGTGTGTGTGCGCGTACTTTTCAGGGAGAGCTGTTCTGACAGCCACTGAACCCACCACCTTCTTACACCTCCAGTAACAGCCAGACAGCTTCCAAGGGCTATTGCTGGTCAAGGAAGAGGATTTACAGGAATCCACCAGCTGCCACGTGCGTGGGAGGGAGGGAGCTCCTACCAGCCCTTCTTCAGGCCAGGAAAACCCCTTCTCTGGCAGAACCATTTCCCAGCAATACCCCCGATTCCGGGAACAGTCTTCACCTACTCAACTGCCTGTCTATTGTCCAGAAGCAGAAGGAACAGGGCCAAAACGACACAGCCTCAAAACTATTCGAACGGGGGGGGGGGCTTTTCTCTTCCTTCCCCCCACCCCGTTCCTCCTTTCCCTGAAGCGGCAGTCCACTGCACGACCAACGAGGAGGAACATATAAATGGCCCGGCCTCGGGTCCTCGGGAATGGGCAAAAAAATGGGTGAGAGAAGAGGCCCTCCGATTTTCTATCAGTGGTCAAGCTGGCTCTCCGAAGTGGAGACGTGGCCCCGCTCCCCCTCCCCTCTCATCCCCAGCCTCTTCGAAGCATAAATCATTGCCCCACACGATCTTCGGATGCCTTCAGCGAGCAGCAAAAACCCTGTAAAAAAAACTCGACTCAGAAAAAAAGACCCACCGTCATGTGAGAATGCTCAGACACGAGAGCGATCTGCTCGAAAATAGTGTGTCTGCGTGTATCGTTTGATTTTAACAGAGGGAGGACGCACGGAAAGGGCAACGCGACGAGTTGTGTCCCGATTAATAAAGATCATTAAGAGGAAACTGGAGGGAAGACGCTCCCTCGGTCCAGATCAGCCCCCGCAAGGAAGCAGCGGCCAGCAAGGGCAGTCGAGCCCCCCTTCGCAGACCCCGTCCCTCCCATAACGCCCTCCCCGCTCCCAAGCCACGAAGCCCCGCAATCGCGTTACCTGCTACAGAAGCCCCGCCGTGCAACGAAGCGCCTGCCTAGCCTCGCGGGCTCGGAAAAATAACGCGAGTCGAGGTGGCTTCGGCTCCGCTTGGCTGCGTTTGTCAGCCCCAGCTGCTTTCAGTCCCGCTCGGGAGGAGGAGGAGGAGGAGGAGGCGGCGGCAGCAGCAACGGCCAACCTCTGGGGCAGCCCAGAGACGCCTTCTGCGTTTAACCCTTACTTGTCCGAAAGCACAGGCAGCCAGCGACTCCGCTCGGAACCTGGAGACCAGGGAGGGAGGTGCGCATACGCCGTATACTTTCACGGTGACTTTAAATGTTGCCGGTCGGGTGTTCACAGATACCGCAGGGACCTCTGTCCTCCCCCGCTGTTTTGCCCTCTTCCTTTTATCAATCAGGTTTTTCCAGTATTTGCTAGCAGCTGTGTTTTCGCTTCTCCCGCTAGGTGTCTACAGGAAAAGTGTGACCCCTCACCCGTGCATATTTCGGGGTAATCTATTGCTCCAAACACGCTACCGGCCTTGTTCACACCTTGCGCTAAACTACGCTGTGCCGAATAAACCATGATTAATTAGATGGCACTCTGCATTCATGAATTTCCAGGGTTAAGAACCAGATTCACCGCCACTAAGCCAAACCAAGCAAACCACACTGTGGCGTAGCAAAACCAGGGACTGTCTTTTCGGACAACCAGGAGTCACGGCCACAGGGCGCGGGGAACGGGGACGGGGGGAGGGTAATCCAGGCACCTAGAGTTATACAAGTTTCCCAATCAAGTGGAAGCGTCTCTGCAGGTGTAGCTTCCGAAGCTAGAAGGACTCTCTTATCTTCCGCGGTGTAGACGGCGGCCCAGCGCGCTGAGATCTTTGGGCATTTAGTTAATTTTCTCAGGAATGGAAAACTTCAGGATTTCAATTAATAGATACATAGATCGGGTGGCTATTCAGAAGGAATTAAGCGAATTTCCATACGGGTCACTGCCTGGCGTCCGCCTGTCCCTCGATTATACGCACCTTTGGTTAATATCCTGAGCGTTGCCTCTAGGCAGAGACGCAAACCATTAAGAGATACCCTGTGATGGAGAGTTGGGCACGCAGGCATGTGAATGAGGGTGTGCGTGGATGGACTGGCACCAGAATGCCTGAAAGGATCGGTGTGAAAAAAGACACGCACCCTCCGGCACCTATAGCCTGTAGCTGTCGGTGGCCTATGCCAGGGGGGAATTCTGGGAATCGTAGTGCTGGCGCTGTGGACGACATCGGCTTGCGGGGAGACTGTTGAATGTTTCAACGGGGGAGGGGAATCTGTAACTTTCCGGAATGTTAAGCATTTGCTGAAAGTAACGTTGATCCGCGTGCTTTTTTTAAAAGGGAAAATAACCCTCATGGCCACTTCTTAATCCGTAATTATAAAGTAGAAGCCTGAGAGGGTGCACCCTCGGATTTTAAAATGCATGAGTAGGGCGTGTTCTGCAGCCGATCGGAGGTCACGGCAGCTGCAGCCTTGTTTCCTTTCAGCCAGTGCATAATATTCCATGACTTTCATGAATATCGGTTGGGGTCACAATTATGCCAGCACCTGCCACCCAAGGGGGGTGTGGCAAAAGTCGGGGTCAAATGGGTCTCTGTTTGCCAACTGTGCACACAACAGCTGGACAAGCCCTGTGACTCGCAGAGAGCGAAACGGGCACTTGTTGCTTGTCCCATTTCCTCCCAGGCGGTTGGTTTCTCACTTGCAACGAAGCGGTGGGCGTGGCGACAATTCCAAACATTAATTGTCCGTACAAGCCTCACTCGTGGGATGTTCCTTGGTTCCAAATAACTTCAGTGCAAACCGAGGAGAGAAGCTTCTTCACTGCTACAATTAATTTTGGGGATTCTCTTTGGCTGCCATGCCTCTCCTCAAGTAGGTAAACCTGGCCTTTCCCAAATTAGAAAAAAAACCTTCCTTTTCAGGGTGGAATGTGTGTTATAAATGGCATTTGGGGGGGGGGGGGGGGTTGAACTGGTTTTCACTATTCAGTTACTGTCCAGTATATAATTTTGTACTGCCTGAGGCATGTTTTAAACTACATCCACCTTCTGTCCATTTTTGCAGCCCTTAAGGCACCCCCCTTCCCACTGCTTGGTGGGAAATGAAGGGAAAGGGGCCTGTTAGCCTTCAATAAGCTGAAGGCATCTAGAGAAGTGAAACACAAAGGAACTGTCATCTCTCAAAACTGGGAAATTATCAAACATTCTGCCTTCTGCAGTGATTTCAGTGCACTATGACTGTGTCTTCTGCAGCTATTAGATGTCAGAAGATCAAACGCCCACAAACGGTGATCGCAGGAGTGTTGGAAGGGAGGGTCAAAAAAGTCAAGACTATGAATCAAAGCCCCACCCCTTTCTCTCTGTGTTGTATGTGCATTGTTTGTATAAAAGGATGGAGCTTCAATCACTTGTCTGTAACTCCCATCTTGACTTTTTTTTAATCCCCTCCCCTTGCACTGGATGCATCCGAATGACTTTATTCGCTTACATATGGTAAATACCATAAAATGCATTGAGCAGGTGAGTCTGTCATCATTGTTCAGAATGTTTGAAAGACAAAGTATTGCAAGTCTCCGTATAAGTCAGTTGATTGATACCTGGAAAAGGCCCTCTCTTGTTCCAGAGTGCAAGGCAGGGATTTATATTACAGGAAAAGAGATTCCAGTTGAATGTTAGGTGAAAAAATCTGAACAATAAGAGCAGGTCAACAGAAGAACCAACTACCCAGGCAGGTGGTGGGAGTCCTTCACTAGATGTTTTCAGACAGAGGCTAGATAGCCATCTGTCTGTAATGCCTTCATTTAAATATGTGCCCCAAACCGGGGATTGAACTCTAATGGCCTCTTCCAACTTTAAGATTCTAAAAATGGATATAATTTTTAAATTAACTATTATTTCATTCAGAATGAAAAGGCCAGGCTAATGATGGAGGTTTTAATGCTTTTCCTAAAATCAGAAAGAATGCATTCCATCTCTTCTGTGTTCCGAACAAGTGGACCTTAGCAAGTGCTGGCATTTTTAAGAAACCCTCTCCCTCTGATCTACTATCAAGATAGGTGAGTTTAAAGGTTTTATGTAGTTAGGTTGTCCCAGTGGTGGTAGGAGCACTTGCGGCTGTGACTCCTAAGCTGGGAGAGTGGCTCCAGCAGATCCCAGGAACAACATCAGAGCTCTCTGTGCAGAAGAGGGCAATGCTAGGAACAGTTAAGATACTGTGCAGGACCCTCAAACTCCCAGGCTTCTGGTGGAGGACCCGAGATTGAGGAAGACACATACCACCATAGGGGAAAGAGGGGAATTTTTTAATATAATGTTGAGAAAACAACTTGCAATCAGTTTTTCACCATAGCTGTCTCCCAGGATTATGACCCTCAAGAGCAACCTACTCAGCTTACAGATTCAGTGACTTTAAGTCTACAGCTCTCTTACATGAAAGCAGCCTTCTGCATCTTAGTTCTGATCACATGTTTCGGTCTTCATCTTCCAGAATCCGTAGACTGCGTGAAGTCCAAGTCCCAGAGGCATCAGACTGGGGAAAGGCTGCTGTGGATCATATGGTGAAGCAGATCTTTGGTATTACAATCTAGGAATAGTTAAATAGTTAGAAGTTTTTACATTACATATGGTAGAAGAAATGTGGTGTATACTTATGAATGGAGCTATTATTAGGATGCTTATTAAAAAATATGGGCGGTATTAATAATGTGCCTCTAGTATCGCTCATAAGGAGAGGAAATAGTTGAATTAAAATGGTTGCATGGAGGGAATGTAAATCAGGTTTAACTTTTTTTGCCAAATTCAAATGCCATCTTTATTTTCCACCTTTCCTTCTTATTTGGCTGTAATACTTAAATACTGTTTCTGTCTCAACAACATTTTTAAAGATTGCTTTTTGGCTTATCTTGTCTCAGAACTAGCATTCGTCTTTGAATCCCAAAAGTTTTTTTGTTTTTGTTTTTTTTTGATTGGGCATACTTTTGAGTAAACAATAAAATTGCCAGTCAGTAACCTCCAGAGATTAATGCTGGTAAAATAAATAAAAAGCCAACTGTGTCAGTAGCTTAAGAGCAGTAAGACTTATTCCTGACTGTATGGACAGGATGTATAGTTTTTGAACATCACAGATATTTCACTGTTTAAGTATCGTGAGCAAGAATAAAAGAATGTACACCACAATACGAGGTAGGCATCATGGTACCCACAGGCACCAGTGAGTCTGTGGATGTATCTTTTAGCATCTGCCTGTCCTACCCAACTGATTTTTTAAAGATACATCTTTAATTTTAAAAAAAGAACAACCTGGGAAATTGGTATGCTGGAAAACCAAGCACGTGCCTCCAGCAGCATTCTTATTTAACAGAATGTAGAAACCTCAGAGGCACTATTTAATTCAGAGTAGTGCAACCCAATACTTCTTTGGAAACGTCACCCACCCACCCCAAAAAAAGAAGCCAAGTTGTAAGCTGAGATGGGAAAAAGCAGTCTGTAGCACTAGAGCACTGTTCCCCAACCTGGGCAACTTGAAGATGTGTGGACTTCAACTCCCAGAATTCTCCAGCCAGCAGAGCCACTGCTAGGAATTCTCAGCATTGAACTCCAGGCATCTCAAAATTGTAGAAGTTGGAAAACCCTGTGCTAGAGGGTGTAATTGGGGATAATCTCTGTCAGATGCCTTCTGCAAATTACATGATGTGGCCTTGGGGTTGAAGTGTTGGACTGGCATTGGGGAGAGGCAAGTTCATGTCCATCTTCAGCTAGGGAAATGCATTAGGCGTTTTGAAGCCAGTCATCTTCTTTTAGTTCAATTTATGGGAGGAGGAAAATATGGGAGGAGGGAGGGCTATGCTTGCTGCTGTGAGGTCCCGAAGGAAAGGCAGGATATAAATCGAACAAATATGGCAACCAATTTGAGAGTGCAACCCAGACCTGCTAAATTCCAAATGAGCCCCCTTTGGAGAATGTATTCTCCCTCTAAGGGGCTTCGTTGGAAGAAAATGCAAAGGGCAAAGACTTAAACTGAACAAAGTTTCTCCATTAATATACTGTATACCTAAATAGGGTATTTCAGGGTTCTTGTTCTTTTTGTGCCATGGATCCTTTTGAGAGTCTGGTGAAACCTACGGACCCTTTGTCTGAAAAATGTTTTTAAATGCATAAAATAAAATATATATAGATTGCATTACAAAAGAAGCCAATTATGCTCCAATGCCGTTATCAAAATATTGAAAATGTAAATAATTTTAGATAGTGATATTTAGATAGTGATATTTATTAAAGTTAACAAAGGTCTTTGGAGTCTAGAGGCCATCAGTTAGGTTGCCTACATTCATTCTTGAATGAAAAGCAACATTTCAGTAACAGGTTAGGGAAAATAAAGTTGTAACTTTTTCCCCCCATCCAAGTTCACAGACCCCTGAAATTTAGTGGACCCCAGACTAAAAAGTGCTGGTCTGTTTTAAGTCAATAAACAATTCAGGCCAATATTCTGAATACTTAATCTTTGTTTGCACATTTCTTGGTAATCACTCGAGTAGTTCTGATTCATCCAGAGGCTAGCCACTTCACTCTATCTTCTGCAGACAAATCTAGCTCCTAGCAACAGGACAATAATAATAGTTGTCGATTTATCACCTCCAGCTTGGAGGACTTAACTTTGCAACTAGAGTGCAAATACAACAGACACCAGGAATATAGAAATTGATCCCCGTAGTTTGAAAATATTTATTTACTTATTTTCAGCTTACCAAGAGGATAAGGGCTATTGTCTTAATCAGCTTGCTGGCAATTAGCTTAAGTTGTCTTACAAAATTTAGGAGGAGTCCGGTAGCACTTTTGCAGACTAACAGAGTTTTTTAAAAGACATTCGCTTTTGTGAGCTACAGCTCATTTCATCAGATGCCTTTTTAAAAAGCTGACGCCTTTTAATAAAAACAAGTAAGAAATGCCTTTTAATAAGATTTCTTTATCTGAAAAGGTGTTACCAGACTCCTTCTGAATCTTGTTTACAATAGACTAACATGGCTCTCCTCCCAGGTTTCCCTACAAGGCTTTCTTTCCAGATCACTCCTTAGGCTTAAAAGATGATCCCACCTTTTGGAAGCAGAACCAAGCTGCTCAATAGTTTCACAAACAGACAAATGGTTGTGCTACCATTAAGTGCATGTTTAAGCTAGAATTGCCAGCTGTCCTCTGGCAGTCTTCCCATGCCTTTAACAGCTGCACAATCAACAGATACTCAACAGGCAATGTTTTTTTTCCCATCACTTCTCCTCTGAATCAGAACAGGCTTTGCCTGATGAATTTCTACTTGTTGAAAGCTGAAAAGGAAAAACAATGTTTCCAGAAGGATTTCTTTATCTGTATATGGTTGCTGAGAAATTGGCCCCAAACATTTTGTTAATGCTATCAGACCTGGGCTGCAAAAATCAAGACCACCAGTAGGTAGCATCAAAGAGTTTGCTCTAAATGTTTGCTGCCGTCTAGTGGACATCTAGATAGCTGCAGCCCAGATCAGGCTAAAATGTTCTCACTGTTGCTTTAAAAGATCATACATTTATCTACAGTCTGAAATTGTAGTATCCAGAAAAAGATTTACATCAGGGATGGCACTCCAAATGTTTGCTGCATTCCAGTGCCTAGCATTCTTCACTATTGGCCATGCTGGCTGGGAGTTGTAGTCATCCACAATCCAGACAGTTATAAAATCTTCCCGCCCTGGATTGACATTGTCATCTGCTGTTTATTAGGATTCCCTTAGTTGACTGTTCAGGCTTTATCAGTGTTTGTTTATGTCTGTATGTCTGTCTGTCTGTCTGTCTGTCTATCTAATCAGTGCATACACACACACACAATATATACAAATAAGTCCTGTCTCACCCCTATGGGTGGTATGTGTCTTCCTCAATCTCAGGTCCTCTACCAGAGGCCTAGGAGTTTGAGGGTTCTGTGTAGTATCTTAGCTGTTCCTAGCACTGTACTTTTCTGGACAGAGAGCTCTGATGTTGTTCCTGGGATCTGTTGGAGCCACTCTCCCAGCTTAGGAGTCACAGCCCCGAGTGCTCCTACCACCACTGGGATCACTTTGGCCTTTACTTTCCACATCCTCTCTAGTTCCTCCTTCAGGCCCTGGTACTTCTCCAGCTTCTCATGCTCCTTCTTCCTGATGTTGCTGTCACTTGGCACTGCTACATCTATCACTACCGCTGTCTTCTGGTCCTTATCTACTACCCACAATGTCTAGCTGATTGGCCAGTACCTGCTGTCCATTTGGATCTGGAAGTCCACAGGATCTTAGCCCTATTATTCTCCACAACCTTCTGTGGAATCTCCCATCTCGACTTGGAAGGGTCTAGCCCATACACTGTGCAGATGTTGCTATACACAATGCCAGCTGTGTATGGCTGCAAAACACAATTTTAAATCAGGTAATCCCAATCCTCCTCATTTCTTTGCATCTTGGAGGACTTTATGTTTAAACCTTGGCTTTTTCCCTTGCCATACAAACCTAGATATATCTTTCTGCCATTGCTTAAATGGTGCGTCAGTTGTTAAAATAGGTATTGTTTGAAACAAAAACATCATTCTAGGCAATAGATTCATTTTTATCACAGAGATTCTCCCCAACATTGACAATTGTAATTTATCCCATCTTAACATGTCGTTCTTAATTTCATTCTAAAAACAATTGTTCTTAAATAGAATTTCATATTAGTCAATATTATATTGACTAATTCATATTTCATATAATTATGACATAATTCATATTATACAATTCATATTAGTCATTGTAATACCCAAATATTTTCCTTTTTTCTCAATTTTAAAACCAGTTTTTTCCATCAGTTTCATTTCATTTTCCATTTTCATATCCTTTGTTAACATCTTTATCTTTTGGTTATTAATTTTAAAACCAGCTAATACACCAAAATCCTTTAGTTCTTTCATTAATATTTATATTCCCTCCAAAGAATCTTCCAACATTATGACATCAGCAAATGCCGTAATTTATGTTTCCCTTTTAATCCTCACTCCAACAATTTTCTCATCTTGTCTTATGTCTCTATTCAATACTTCCAAAATTAATATGAATAACAGTGGTGACAGGGGACATCCTTGTCTTGTCCCTTTCTGGGACAAGCACAAAATTTTGTTAATTCTTTATTTACAATTATCTGTGCCTTTTGTGAGGTATAAATCAATTGTACCCATTTAATAAAATTCTTACCAAAGTCCATATCTTCCAAAATTTTAAACAAGAAAGTCCAGTTCAAATTGTCAAAGGCCTTTTCTGCATCAAAAAGATCAGCGAAGCTTGTTTTCATTATCTTGTTCTGGGTATTCCAAACTATCCAATACATTTCTAATATTGTCTCTCAACTGTCTTTTGGGTAAAAATCCACATTGATCTTCATGAATAAAGTCCTGTAAGACTATTCTCATCCTTTTGGCTAAAATCATCATAAATAACTTATAGTCATTATTTAATAATGATATCGGGCAGTAGCTTTTTGGTGAAGTCAGATCTTGACCATCTTTAGGTATTAATGCTATATTAGCTTCTATCCAACTGCCCAGTATCTTTCCAGCCTGTAAAATAGAGTTCATCATTTTTTACAACAGTTGTAATAATTCAAAATATTTACAATAAAAGGCTGGTAACCATCTGGTTAAGGCACTTTCCCTGTTTTTACCTTTTTTATAGCTTCACAAACTTCCCTTATTGTTATAGGTCCATTCATTGTTTCTGTTTTTCTGTGATCTTCAGTAAATTTTGTTTCTTTAAATGTTCATCAAACTTTGCCTGGGAAACTTCTCCTTTATATAATTTAGAGTAATGTTAATTAAATATCTTTTGCATCTTTAAGTTATCTATTATTATGGTATTTCCATCTTGTAATTGTCATATCATTTTTTTCTCTTTTGCTTTCCTCAATTTATATGCCAACCGTTTTCCTGGCATATTCACAAATTCAAAACTCTTTTGTTTTCTGTAGTTCATTTTTACTTCCATTTCTGTTACTGTTAACATGGGCAATTGCTGTTGTAGGAGTTTAATTTGTTGTGAAATAATTTTCTTTTCTGGGGATTTCTTTAATTCTTTCATTTTTATCTCATCTAAAATCACTTGTGTTTTCTCGTCTGTCTGTCTGTCTGTTTCTCTCTCTCTTTTTGAGCTTGCTGTTATGCTGTATAAAATATCCCCTCATTAAAGCTTTACTTCCATCCCAAACCATCCCTATGTCTAATTACAATCCTTATTAAGATTGTTATCAAACATTTCTTTCAACTTATTTTTGCAATCTTCCATTACTGTTTCTTTCTGTAACAATGTTTCATTTAACTTCTATCAGAAGGAACTGATTTTCCTTTTAAATGCTAAAGTCACTGAGTTGTGATCTGAAAAGGTCTTTGGCAGTATCTCTAGTATCTCCACTTTATGAACACTAGTAGCCAAATTCTTGGATATCCAGAATATTTCAATTCTTGAGAAAGATCTATGTCTTTCAGAAAAATAAGTGTATTCTTTTGCATCACCATTTTTATCTCCATGCATCTACAAGCTCTAAATTGTCCATCATATTAAAAAAAAGTGGTAATTTACCTTGCATTGTTTTAATGTCTTTCTCAGAAGTTCTATCTTTTTGTGGACAAATTACTCCATTCCAGTCTCCCATTAAACACCAATTTTCATATTGTAATGCCATTATTCATAAGGCCTTTATAAAATGTTACTTTATCCTAGTTTGGAACATAAATTCCCATTATTAAAGTCTTGGTCCCATGCAGAATAGCTTCAACCCCCACATATCTGCCATAACTGTAAGTCAGTATCAGTTCTAGTTGTAATTGGGGGTTTATATACAAAACAACTCCATTTCTCTTTTTGACTGTCGCTGAAATAGTCTTCACTCAAATTTTTGCAGATCAAATATTTTGTATCCTTTTTTTTTTAATATGCATTTCTTGTAAACAAACTACATCTTGTTTCAATTTTTTTAAATAGTGAAATATTTTTTTTCTTCTGGAGGAGCATTTGCTCCATTTATATTCCACGTTAGGTATTTAAAATCTATTTTTATACTAAAAACCTAGAAAAGTCAATACCTATAGCGCTTAATGTGGTGATGTCCTCCTTAGTTTCTTGTTGTGTCTCTTGCTGAGGGCTCTTTGTCACTTCCATTTGCATTTCTTCCAATTCCCCTTTAAACTTTTCTAGAAATTCTCTTCTTTTTTGAACTGAGTTCAGTCTGAACCTCTGTTGTTTAAAAGTGAAGATCACTCCTTCCAATTTATCCCATCGAAATGGTCTCTTTCTGTTTGAACTTGTCAGTCAAACAAAATGTACTCTTTTCATTCGCACAGTATTCTGATCGGGATTTCTTTAAGCACAATCACATCTGCATTATTAATCTTCAGTCTGGTAGTAAAATGCTGCTGCAAAACTTGATCTCTGGTTTTCTTTCTGACAAAGTACAGAAGAATATCCCTTGGTACATTTCTTAATTTTGCAAATCACATATTTATTCTATAGACTTTGTCAGTTTCTGCCTCCGTATCATCTTTATCCCATTCCAAAAAGTTTGTTAAAGATTGTACAACCTTTTCTTTGGTGTCTTCTTCAGGATCCACTAGAACTGCTCTGAGTCTCGAGCAGAGACTGTACCAGTATTCCTAACAAATTTGTCTCTGACATGAAGGAGGGAGATTTCAAGGGATGGAAAACTGCAGCTTATAAACATAAATACTTGTCACTGAATAGCAGTAATAAAAGTAATAAAAGTGCTTGCTTTTGTTGCACTGTGGAGTTTGTTCTTTGCTGGAACTGATAACTGAATAATGGGGGAAAATAGATTTTCAGTCTTAGTACTGGATTTCCCCTTGCTACATTAATATCCATCCAAGTAGATGTTCAGTAAAAGTCTGTATATGATCTATTAGATTAATACTTACCACAGAGATTTAAGAAGCCTTAGAGCTTCCTCTTCTTGTACTTTTGAGTTATTTATGTCTCTATTTCATTTTCCCAGGAAGATGCCCAGTGGAGATACTTTGATATCATAAATTCTGTTATTGTCACTAATGAGTTAGGCTACTACAGGTGAATCTGGCAGTAGATCATTATAGTACTTCCATAAGCATTCTGACAAAATTCTCATTCTTTCTTTAATCACTAGTGCAGGCTTTATCTGCTTTTCAGCTGTTTTTCTCTTAATGAGGATAATGTGTTTATCCAGAAAGACCTGGAACTGAACCATTGTTCTTGAAAGGTGTGGATGTTTTTAGTACTTAGCTCCTCAAAGTATCATGGGAGGGCAGGGTAAGGTCAACAAGTTCTATGGTTCACTTATTCTTCCTTTCCTAATGTCTCCTATTCACACCCTTTTTTCTGCTGTGATCATTTGTGTTTAGTATCCAAAGCAAAAAGGGATTGAACTATGAAGGCTTCAGTAGAAGTCATATGCTCAGTTTTGTTTTCCCATTAAAAATGTACTTAAATGCTATGTTAGAATATAAACAACTTTGTTGAGATGGCATGATCTATGCTCCTGACATGTTCTGAAACTTCTGTAAATAGTTGAATTATTCCTTCCTATCTGTTTCTTTAAAACACAGCTGCCCTTGCATTATCATGAGAAGGCTAACCAGCAAAAACTATTATTCATTTTGTAGCTTGCATTGTTTGGAATTATGACCTTATCGTTAGATATCAAAAACCTCGGTTGCTGTATGATATGATCTTTCCCCACTTGCACTTAGCCATGGTACAAACGTATCCTGCCAGCACCTGTTTCTCCCCATGATGTTATGTTCACCTTTCCCCCAACCCAAGAGGCAACCATAACTGGGTCTTAGCTGAACTACTCTTGATACATGTCAACAGCATCCAGTAGCCTCTGCGAGGTTTGTAAAATTTGCCACTCATTATGTTGGAAGTAATAGTAGTAGTAGTAGTAGTTGTAGTCCTTTATTTTGGTCACTGAGAAACAAAAATTACATTCACTGGTAAAATTAAAACCATCCCATTGTGCCAATAGTTTAACCTCTGTATAGTACTATAAAATTAACCAGGATTTAAAGTGATAGCACAAATGGAGAAACATAGTACCAAAGCCATGTTGGAGGTGAAGTCAAATGATTGACTGAAATGGGTGTTAATTGGGAATGTCAGCAATTGCAGAGCCTGAAGGCAGAACCCTTGTAAGTTGTGCTACAAACTTTGAATAAAATACAACAGCTGGTTAAGCTCAAGAAAACAATTGTGGCCATCCTATGGTATTTTGAGTCCCTATGGGCCTTTCCCTATCCTTGCATTAGCAGAAAATTTTGTGATGCCATCGCCAAGCCTTATCTTGCCTCTAGGAGTTTGTTCTCACTCACTACCCATAGTGCTGCAGTGATCTGATTTCTCTGGTTTTGGTGTCAGCCCCATGGACAATGGAATACTTCAGAGTTGCTAAGTAATACAATTGTTTTCCAGTCAGCAAATGTATGCCACCTTCTGGTCAAATTTAACTTGTGCAGGTGTTAAAATATTTACAGCCAAATCAATGGAGAAAAAAATAGAAAAAAAACACCTCATTCTTCAGTGAGGCGCACTTATCTAATTACAACAGAGAGGCTATTGCAATTCTACCTAGAGACTTTTTTCTCAGTCTTACCTCATTCTCTTTCAGTCTTATCATTTTCCCAGTTAATGATTAGAATATTTCAGTACTATAAATATGTTTACCACCACAAGCTATTCCATCAAGTACAAAGTCTGAATTTTCTATATCTGTTGGAACTCTTGCTATGTTGTTTTGGAGAGAGCAAGCAGCTTTAAATTTCTGTACTGTAGAGATGGGATTTTTTAAAATAGAAAATAATATAAGTAGCTGCAATTTGCCCAAAGTCCACAGGATGTCACTCTGTAATCTCAAATGTTATCTTAAACAACTTGGTCACCCTCTAAGAAAGCAAGGAATTTGGTTAGACACTGTTACTGTAATAGAAAACACTACAGTATCCTTTATAATAATTCATACAGGTCTGATTCTTATCAGTTGCAATATACATCCAATAAATGCATGCATAAATATACAAATGCTATATACTGTATGTGTGTCTGTGTGTATGTAATAATATACTGAGCTGGGAAATCAAACTGAAAGCCCATCTTAGGGCTGTAATGGTTACAGTATTATTATTCGTAGTAGTAGTAGTAGTGGTAGTAGCATCCAATATTTTCAAACATTTCATGAATTGTGCTAAAACCTATATCGTATGCAAAGAACCTAGCCACACAACTTAAGAAAGGGATGGGGGAGCAATGCAAGAAGAAGAGTAAGATCAAGCTTTCAGAGGCCTGAAATTTAAGGGGCATTTTGAAGGGCCTTTATGGTGATAGAAGAAAGAGACTCCCCTCCACCCCTGGGCACACACGAAGTTACTGCATTTTAATCCCGCAGAGAGAGAGGACACATGGTCTGGTTCAGCCTAGGAAGAGGAACAGAGTGACCATTCTCTCTTCAGTGGCCCCACAGCTTCTTCTCTCAGTAGCACTAACACTAGCGAGGAAGGGGGAAGCAGCAACAAGAACAGGATTGAAACAAACTAAATTCTAGCCATTGAAGCAGGTGGTAAATGGATTTTAACGAAGAACACAACATGCATAAAGTTCTTGGTGACAATCAAGAAATATAATTCTAAATCAAAACAAAAAAAAAGAAAAATGCACACGTGGTTCATAGAGGATGTGGAAGTAAAATAAAGAGAAGGTGTGGGTACAAGATGATGAGCCACTGTAGGGCTCACAAACCTGGTCTGAATTATATGAAGTAGGCAAATAATTTAAGTGACAGAATTCTGCATAGCTGTGCAAGCAAGAGGGTATAGCAACTGAAAAGCCGGAGAAAGGGAAAAGGAGCCGTGACTGGAGCCTAGTGGACAATTTATTTTATTTTTTTCTGAATGGAGCAGAAGGTTTAGTTGTTTGCAGTGATATAAACAGAGAAGCAACCTGACCTGGTGTCTGTCTGTCTGTCTGTCTGTCTAGTTTTTGTCCTGCCTTTTAAGTAAGTATCTTTGCAATACAACTTACAATAAGAGAGTGTATACAGTCTAATGAGCTATGTAATAATAAACATGGCTTACATTCATTTTGAGACCATACTCTAGTGATGTACAGAAACTGAATGATATATCTATGACGATGAATACTTTTTTTTTTAAATCACAGAATAAATTATCACAACTGTTTGCTTATGGCATTTGAATGGTGTGGCTAAAATGTTGGCCTTGGAAATGGGGTTCTTAGGCTCACTCAGCTGGGTCAGCAAATTGCTTTTGGCTCATGTTTTATGTTAGTCTAACCCACTACGTTCATAATTTCTATCAGACAATATGACAGTCATTCAGGACCCCACCCTCTGCTCACTGGATTATAAATGGAATTCAGATATAACCAATGAACAGAACACTTTTAATTTTCCCTCTGAGGATGCAGAGAGTGTCCATGGAGAGATGGTCAAAAAAGTCAGGATGGCAGCTGACCATGTGGTGAAAGTCCCACATGTAAAAATTGGCAAGGCATCAATCATGCAGTTGCAGCTACCATCCTGAATTTTTGACAATACCTCCCGCCCCGGGATACCTCTAAGAATGTTTCTAAAACATCATTTCCCCCATTCCCCAGTCCCCCAAAGGCAACAGGAATGGTCACAAGTATTAATCAGGTTTTAAATGAATCAAGTTTGAAGTCACATCTATTAAAGACATTAACCATGTTTGAAGAAGGGTGTAGGCCTGTATAAAGCAAAAACAATTCATCTGGATATTGTGCTGCCAAAAGCTTCCTTATAGCACTGGGAGACAACTTCCAGCTACTAGTAATGCTGAAGAAGACAGTTAGTTGATGTGAACTGAATTGAAACAACAAAACAGCTTCATTTCACTCCTTGGAAGCAGGAAGGCATGTTGCTTCATGAAACAGCTTCAGAAAGGTTTTTCATTCAAAACACAGTTGAAACAGAGTTTGACACAAACCTAGAATGATTTATTTATATATTTTATATATATAAAATTTCCCTCTCACCCCTATGGGTGGTATGTGTCTTCCTCAATCTCAGGTCCTCTACCAGAGGCCTGGGAGTTTGAGGGTTCTGCGCAGTATCTTAGCTGTTCCTAGCACTGCACTCTTCTGCACAGAGAGCTCTGATGCTGTTCCTGGGATCTGTTTGAGCCATTCTCCCAGCTTAGGAGTCATGGCCCCGAGTGCTCCTACCACCACTGGGACCACTTTGGCCTTTACTTTCCACATCCTCTCGATTTCCTCCTTCAGGCCCTGGTACTTCTCCAGCTTCTCATGCTCCTTCTTCCTGATGTTGCTGTCACTTGGCACTGCTACATCTAGCACTACTGCTGTCTTCTGGTCTTTGTCTACTACCACGATGTCTGGTTGATTAGCCAGTACCTGCCTGTCCGTCTGGATCTGGAAGTCCCACAGGATCTTAGCCCTGTTATTCTCCATGACCTTCTGTGGAATCTCCCATCTGGACTTGGGGGGTCTAGCCCATACGCTGTGCAGATGTTCCTGTACACAATGCCAGCTACAGTTGTGCCATTCAGTGTATGCTGTTCCTGCCTGCATCTTATACCCTGCCACTATGTGTTGGACTGTCTCTGAGGCCTCTTTGCACAATCTGCACCTTGGATCCTGTCTAGTGTGGTAGACCCCTGCTTCTATGGATCTGGTGCTTAGTGCCTGTTCTTGTGCTGCTATGATCAGTGCCTCAGTGCTGTCTTTTAGTCCGGCCCTTTCCAGCCACCTCAGCTATCTGTCGATGGTACATCCCATGTAGGGGCTTGTCTTGCCATGGCACTTCCTCTGCTTGAACCTCCTGCCTTGTCTGCTGCTGCCTGAGGCATTCTCTCAGCAGCTCATCTTTGGGCACCATCTTACTGATGTACTCCTGGATACTTCGGGTTTCATCCAGGACAGTGGCTTTGACACTCATATACAGTTGCAAGAAAAAGTATGTGAACCTTTTGGAATTTCATGGTGTTCTGCATTAATTTGTCATAAAATGTGATCTGACCGTCATCTAGGTCAAGAGTATTGACAAATATAATGTGCCTAAAATAATAACACAAAAACAATTCTGATCCTTCATGTCTTTATTGAACACACTCATTCAACATTCAAAATGCTAGTGGAAAAAGTAAGTGAACCCTTGGAACCAATAACTGGTTGACACCCCCTTGGCAGCAATAACCTCAACCAGGTGCTTCCTGTAGCTGTGGATCAGACCTACACATCATTCAGGAGGGATTTTAGCCCATTCTTCCTGGCAGAACTGCTTTAGCTCTGTCATATTCTTTGGACATCTCATGTGTATGGCTCTCTTCAAGTCATTCCATAGCATCTTTATTGGGTTGAGGTCTGGGCTCTGACTTGGCCACTCCAAAAGGCGGATTTTGTTTTCTGAAGCCATTCTGTTGTGGACTTGCTCCGGTGTTTTGGGTCATTGTCCTGTTGCATCACCCAACTTCTACAGAGTTTCAGCTGACGTACAGACATTCTCACATTATCCTGAACAATTTTTTGATACATTTGGGAATTCGTCTTCTCCTCAATGACTGCAAGCTGCCCAGGCCCTAATGCAGCAAAGCAGACCCAAATCATGATGTTTCCTCCACCATACTTTATGGTTGGAGTATCTCAGAAAATTAGAATATTACATGACATCAATAACACAAGGATTGGAAATAGAACAATATCGGACCTCTGCAAAGTATAAGCACGTATATGTACTCAGTACTTGGTTTGGGCCCCTTTTGCAGCAATGACTGCCGCAATGCGGCGTGGCATGGATGCTATCAGCCTGTGGCACTGCTGAGGTGTTATGGAAGACCAGGATGCTTCAATAGCGGCCTTCAGCTCCGCTGCATTGTTCGGTCTCATGTCCCTCATCTTTCTCTTGGCAATGCCCCATAGATTCTCTATGGGGTTCAGGTCAGGCGAGTTTGCTGGCCAATCAAGCACAGTAATCCCATGGTCATTGAACCAGGTTTTGGTACTTTTGGCAGTGTGGGCAGGTGCCATGTCCTGCTGGAAAATGAAGTCAGCATCCCCATAAAGCTCGTCTGCGGAAGGAAGCATGAAGTGCTCCAAAATCTCCTGGTAGACGGCTGCGTTGACCCTGGACTTAATGAAGCACAGTGGACCAACAGCAGCAGATGACATGGCTCCCCAAATCAACACAGACTGTGGAAACTTCACACTGGACTTACTTTAAGCATCGTGCATTGTGTGCCTCTCCATTCTTTCTCCAGACTCTGGGTCCTTGGTTCCCAAATGAGATGCAAAAGTTGCTCTCATCAGAAAAGAGGACTTTGGACCACTGGGCAACAGACCACTTCTTTTTTTCTGTAGCCCAGGTAAGACGCTTCTGACGTTTGTTGTTCAGGAGCGGCTTACAAGAGGAATACGACATTTGAAGCCCATGTCCAGGATCCGTCTGTGTGTGGTGGCTCTTGATGCACTAACTCCAGCCTCAGTCCACTCCTTGTGAAAGTCCCCAACACTTTGGAATGGCCTTTTCCTGACAATCCTCTCCAGGCTGCGGTCATCCCTGCTGCTTGTGCACCTTTTTCTACCACACTTTTCCCTTCCGCATAACCTTCTATTGATGTGCTTTGATACAGCACTTTGGGAACATCCCACTTCTTTTGCAATTATCTTTTGGGGCTTTCCCTCCTTATGGAGGGTGTCAATGATGGTTTTCTGCACAACTGTCAGGTCAGCAGTCTTTCCCATGCTTGTGATTCCTGCTGAACCAGCCTGAGAGACCATTTAAAGGCTCAGGAACCCTTTGCAGGTGTTATGGATTCATTAGCTGCTTAGAGTGGGACACTTTGAGCCTAGAATATTGAACCTTTTCACACTATTCTAATTTTCTGAGATTGTGAATTTGGGGTTTTCATAAGCTGTACACCATAATCATCACAATTATACCAAAGTAAGGCTTGACGTATCTCGCTTTGCATGTAATGCGTCTATCTCATATATTGGTTTCACCTTTTGAGTTGCCATACTGACATAAATGAACATTTGCACGATATTCTAATTTTTCGAGTTTCACCTGTATGTATGTATTTATATAAATGTACTTCATTTATGAGCAAGCATACTTTACAGCCTCATATATTAATCACAACAGGTCCTCTTGAAAATCTTTAAATTACTTTTAGCGAATGACTTGGGTTCTGAATATGATGAATCTCCCTTGAGCTCTGACATAGAATTCTTTTTAAGTCTATTTTAGCAAGGCATCAGGAATTTATCATGAAGATCATCTATAGGTGGAGTTAAAGTCCACTAAAAATGAACCATATTAATTTAATCCTTCTAGGCTCTAATGGTAGAGTTGTAGGCAAGGTGGCATATATTACAAATATATTTTGTGGCAATGCTTAATTTCTCATTTTAGTTCAACATCTTTGGAAGAAATTGGAAGCTTTCATAATGCATTCTGTTTGTTGGTATATTGCCCGTAATGTATTGAAAGATATTAATTCACTTCTTGGTGTTAGCTGCCAGATCTATTACTGTTAAACACTAGAAAAGTAAAATACATTTTTCATGATATTAGTAGCACTTAAAAGTGTAGGAAACTACTTTTGCTGAAAAATTGATGTAACAATAAGAAATTTTGAAAAACCTTATGTTGAAAGAAACGCTAAACGTTTTCATCATTTATTGTCTATACTGAGAGTGTACTGACAGATTACACTGAAATGTCATTCTGAACAAAAATAAGGAATGCGAATGATTAAAATATTTGTATTTTTCTGTAAGGTCACTGCTGTTTTATATATGTATATCCAATGTTTATTTTCTTTATTTTTTAAGTTACTTTCTTTTTTATTACAGTTTCATAGTATTTTCAGTTCTGCATCTGTTTAGCTTATGGTTTTTTATTTTTAAAATATAAAACTAAAGAGTTTGAAGATGATCCACTATCATCTTCTCTTTCACTGACTTCACAACACTGAGCATGAGGAACAAAAT
Organism: Liasis olivaceus; assembly: GCA_030867105.1. NCBI lineage: Eukaryota > Metazoa > Chordata > Lepidosauria > Squamata > Pythonidae > Liasis > Liasis olivaceus. Next base: position 72,720,329 of record CM061349.1, read on the forward strand.
AGCTGTCCCAGGTCTTGTGTCAATTAGAAAATGCCTCACCTCTACCTTCACTTCAGGGAGAAGGGAAAATAAATGGTTTATAATCTTCTCCTCTCAATGCCTGCCCTATGTATTGTCTGCTTCTGGTTCTATCCAAAGATATTTGAGAAGCCGCCTTGCCCATTGAAAACCTGCTATGGCAGCTGACACGTGGGAAAGTAAGGCAAGAGCCCCAACGAAAGGGAAGAACGGACTGCCCACAAGTTCCATAGTATTATACAGAAAACATTAGTTTTATTTGCTTCCATATTCTCGCTTCTCATCCAACCATAAGCATTTCCTTAATATTTAGCCATTGACGGAAGGCCAAAGGCCTGGTGCTAAAAGAGCATTTGCTGAAATGAGGAATGCATCACTGACATGTTGAAATATTTCAAGTTGAACTACTCAACTTCAAAGAAAAATTGTTTAAAACATCTGAAAAATGTCCCGGTTTCAGACTCTTGTAAAATCAAATAGTAGCAGACAAGGAAATTTAAAATGTGTTCAAGCACTTAAGTAGTTTTCTCACTCCTGATTTTCATTTTATCTTTTCAGGCAGGTAACCAGACATTTGTGCTGAGTGATAGATCTTTGGAGCAAATGTAACAGAAGAAACATTAAGGCAGAAATGTGCCAATCAAATGATGGTTCTGTTTTCCAGCATGTGATTGCCTATGCTCTCCCATGATGTTGTCATGTTCTGTAAATAGCATGCAAATCATTTTTAGCCAAACTTTAACTTAGCCAATTTGAAACTTTTATGTTCTGGCCTCCTAAACCATTCACAATCAGGCCAGGACTTATTTTCTAGAATTTCTGAGAATTGTCACTCCACACATGGAACTGTGCTGATTCAGTAATGTAGGGAATGCTTTATACTGGCCCAGTTAGAACCCTCTAAATATTGTGTGGCTAATTGGACTTAATGGCCATAATCCAACTCAGAGTTAAGGACATGGATCTATTAAAATCAAGGGTCTTAAGTGGTCTAGTGGGTGAGTTTGATTGTAGTCCAGATCCCTCAAGGGGAGAGGGGGCAATCTTTTCAGGACTATTACTGCTACTATTACTCCTTTTTTATATATATATATATATTTTAATCTCACCTTTATTATTTTTATAAATAACACAAGATGACAAAGATACTTAATACTCCTTCCTCCTCCTATTTTCCCCACAAGAACAACTTTTTGAGGTGAGTTTGGCTGAGAGAGAGTGACTGACCCAAAGTCACCAGCCAGCTTTCGTACTCCTTTTGCTACTATTATTATTACTTTCTTGACATTTGAACGGTGTAGTAGATGTCACCATAACATTATGTCATCATGGGGGAGGGAGAGAATTTTAGGGCAGAATTTTTAAATGTATGTTGAGTCCATTGAAGACAGATATAATTCATTTGTTTTATTCTCTACTGAAAACTGATAAAAAAAACATAGTTGTTCAATGGCTTGCATCAAATTTCAGTGGTATAATTTTGAGATGTTCACAGAGCTGAAAAACAGTTACCCATAGCCTACAGACCGCAGGTTGCCAAACTTTCCTCTAGAATCATTATATTTAACCAGGTGTTTCCCCGCTGTGCTGAGCTATAACTTATGTGATCATCAGGGAAGACAGTATATGGAGTCCTTGGGGTTCTTTGAGCTTGGTTGTTTTCTTGCAAACGTTTCGTTACCTGGACAGGTAACACCTTCAGTGCTAGAATGGAGTGGGGTTTGCTTTCTGTTTATATACTGTGGCTTGCCCTGCCAGTGTTGGTGGGGGTGTGGGGTTTGTTTTGTTTTATTCCCCCCGCCCCCCATAGTTCCTTGATTAGGGTATTTACTGCTTGATTGTATGTCTGGTGGTAATCTTAGTGTTAATCTGTGCTTATCTGGGTGATGATTGCTGGTGAGGAGATGTTCTGGTCTTTTGTTTTCCTTTCTCTTGTCTCTTTTGAATAGTGTGTAGATGTTGTTTATCTCTGTGTGCCTGTTGATGGCTGCCTTGTCTGAATACCAAGCTTCCAAGAATTCCCTCACATTTTTGGATTTAGCTTAGTCTAAGAGACTGACAGTTTCCCAGTTGAAATGATGGTTACGTCTGTCCATGTGTTGGGAGATTAAAGAGTTTTCATCATGTCTTCTGACTGCTAGTTGGTGTTCATGGATGCGCTCTGCAAGCCTTCTGCCCATCTGTCCTACATAGTGGTTGTTACAGTCCTTACACTGTATGTTGTAGATGACTCCTGTTTTTTCTTCTTGGGCTACTGGGTCTTTTGGTTTGTTTAAGATGTTTTGGGTGGCTTTAGTTGGTTTGTGTGCTACCGAGATGCCATGTGGTTGTAATAGCGTGTTGGTAGTTTATGAGACGTTTCTGATGTATGGCAGTGTAATCCTTTTCATAGCTTGTGTTGGTTGTGTTGTAGTAGGTTGAGTGGCCAGGCACTTTTTGATAAAGTTGCATGGATATCCATTTTGTTGGAAGATGTTGTATAGGTGGTCTGCTGCTGTTCTGGCTTTATGCTCATTTGAATAATGTTCTTACACAGCTCCTCTTGTGGGAGGTTGGGTTGTTACTTTGGTAATGGAATACTTGATTAGTTCTGGGTTGTCTTCCGATAAACTTGGGTTTCTAATTTGCTGTTGTTTCCTCTGCTGGCTGGGGAATTCTGGAAGTTGAATTCCATACAGCTGAAAGTTGCCAAGATTGAGAAACACTGGTTTAGAGAATTTATCAACTGAAGGGAATGAATTTAATAATGGCCTAGTTATCTTAGATGCTGATGCTAGCCATAAGCCCAGATACTTCTGTGCTGCTACAAGCATTTGTTTACAAAAGTACTGAGGTGAAATAAGTTTGATACTATCGAAAGAAGGAAGCGTTCCAGAGACCGCTATGATTATTGCCATCCTGTACAGAATTTCTTCACTTAATCCAGCCTACATGCCTGTTTCTTTCTACATTGCCTTAGTTTAACTCACTAGGACCACCCTAAGCATTTCTCCTTTCCTTCCTTGGTGCTTACAGACTTCAAATATACCAACAATTATAAACTGCTGTTAACTTTTCCTCATTGCACTGAGACTGCTAAGGATGGGTCTTCAGATGTGGTGAAGCAGTTAGCAGCCATCCCCTTGCCAACAGCAGAGGCCTCTGAGCAGAAGAGCAGCATTTATTGCATATCACACTGTTTCTACAAACCTTCTGCTCAGCTGGATCTGAACATTCCCATGTATCAATTCAAGAGGGATGGAAACCACAAAGAAGGCTCTCCCTCATCTTGCATTTTCTGAGGCATACACAGTTTGATTTGCTTGGGAACTATCACAATCTGGTGTCCAGGGATGGGTGATTCTTTACATTAGGGTGTTTAAAAGTATAAATATAAAGGGGAATTCAATTGTGGTCAGGAATTCTGGGAGTTGTTCTCCCATCTGGAGAGCACAAGGTTAGGGGAAACTGCTGTAAATATTTATGGGCTGAACAAGGAAAAAAAACATATAAAACTTATCCCAGTCTTTGCAAAAGGAAGAGGAAAGGCTATTTTATTTCTCAGGGCTTGGGCAGAGAAGTAACATCTTTCCATAAGTCATCTTTTTTTCTGATGAATTCTGTCCAAGATGTGCCTGGATGATTCTTCTCCTACAGCCTGCTCTCCATCTGTGAGTCTTTAGGAGACTGTCACACTTTCGGCTGCCTTCATCCATCTCCCTAATTCTTTGGTTACAGTCAAAATAGTTTGAAAGGCTCCGTTCCCACAATGGAAAACGAACTGGGATGATGCCTAGAAAGCACCACTCTGGTTAAACAGCAACTGATGCCTTGTGGAAACTTCAAAATGCAAGGCTTTCTCCCCCAGCTGAATCAGTTGTGCTGATGTAGCTCATGGTTTTGGATTGCCTGTCCTTTCCCATTAGAGGCATAGTTGCATGGAAAGCCATCTTGAATCCCTCCATAAGATTTCTAAGGAGCCAATTAAAAGTGAGAAAACTTGCACTTGGTTCTAATCCCAGAAGTCCAAATGTGCCAGCAAATCCATCTATCATTGGTTCTCCCTCCAGTTCCCAAATCATTTGACAGCAACAAGCCCAAGTTTGTTGGAGTGTGTATTCAGCAAGGATCTGCAGCTATTACTGAGCTGGATGTAGACGGCTTTTGCAATTGTGTGGCCTCTGTGAAAATATCTCAAGGGCCATAGGAAATACCGGATCCAAACGTTGACAGAGTTTTTACCTCAGGAATAAATCTATTTGTTAATTTCCATTGCTTGCCACCCCTGCTAGTCTGAAATGCCAGCTTCTGGGGCTTCAGGAACCACATGAATGCTACCCTCTTTACATCTTTACTATCTTTTTTAACTAGTGATGTTGCACATTTGCCTGTTATACACCACACTGTTACCACCACAGAGGGTTATTACCTTTTGGCACTTGTATATACAACATCTTAGTGGGGAGGAGAGGAAGCAGAGAAGGAAGCAACTTAGTGGGGAAGAGAGGAAAGGAGAATATTGGATTCAGGATTAATAAACCTGCCACGTAATCCAACTGGCATTTGTGACTGGATGCCCCAGTTGTAATCAGACGGGTGGCAGCATCAGAAGAGGCAGAGGGAAGAACTAAGTCTGAATTCAGTGCAGTACTTCATATCTCATTGATGTCCTGCCCAGGCTCCCTTTTGAAGTGGATGTGTGTGTGATGGACATGCGTCTCATTTATTTTTTATCTTCCTTCAGTGTGTATTTTTTTTTATCCAACTTTTCATTCTTCTTTCTTGTATATGTCCTCCTTCTCTTCTTTTTGCAATTCTGTTCCAATTTTTTATTTTATTTATTTGTTTGTTTGTTTACATTTAGAGGCCATCCAACTCCAGACAACTCTGGGCAGCTTCTAATTTAAAAGTAACAAAGGTCCGTAAAAACTGAGGGGAACTATGCATATCCAGAACAAAACATACAATATAACCAAAAACAACTGAGAGGCTCAGACCCTTCCGTAAGGCCTGGAAGAATGTCATCAGGGTGGAAGCCATACGGATCTCTGGGGGGATGGTGTTCCAGAGGGCAGGGACCACAACAGAGAAGGCACACCTCCTAGGTCCCCATAGGAGACATAGTTTAACCAAAGGGACCTGGAGCGCGGTCACTGTGCCTGATCTGACTGGATGGGCAGAAACGATTGGAGTTGCATGACTTTTGTTCATAGATGTCCTCACTTGTTCATTAATCATTCCCATAGATGGTTCTTTAATTAGCTTGGTTTTTAAAAAGTGTGTGTGTATGTGTAGGGCCTATGTATGCACACATGAGTTATTATAATAGGGTCATTGCGGAGACTGAGAATGGAGCATAGGGCTCAGTCAAATTGTGCTAGTAAAAGATTACTAAACATTTTGGGGATGCTGCAAAAGATAAGATTGTTGCAGTCAAAATGCCATGTTACTTGAAACCCTCCACACTGAATCCTACAAACTTTGGCATAATTCACCCCCTCATAATAGTGTGCCCATCCTGTAATATTCTTTATGTTCTAGAGAAAAGTAAAAAAGTTATGGCTACTTGGATAAACCAGAATTCAAAGGAATGTGACTCAAAAGCTTTAGCACCAATGTCTATGAAATTTGACACATTCCATCCTCTCAATGCTTAATCATCCTAGCAAATCACGTCCACTTTTGGTAAAAAGCTGAAAAGGTTACAGGCACCATTAGGCACTTAAGTTTTCTTTGTGCTAGAGAAAAGGAGGAGGGCACTACGTTTTTTCAGATGCAAACTCTAGTGATCAGGATGGGTTACTGCACTTCCAGAATAACACAGGCCTAGCCACATAGTCGATTGGGCAGCCCAGCAACTAATGTACCAAGGTTAGTAGAAATGCTATGTAAAACAGGTTTTCACAGCTCCAAATGGCCTTTTGAAGTATATTGACAAGGTGAAGGGTCCCCCTTCTGAACACTGGGTGTTCTAACAGAGAAAAAAGGCTTCTCTGCATGCAGAGCACATGCACAGAACCCTTGTTTATTGAGGGGGCCAATTATGATGAATTGGCCTCATTTCAATGCCTGGTAGGGCAGAGTACCTCAGGATAAAAAGCAAGCTGGAGTCATGCCATTTTGTTCAACCTACTACTTCTCCACATATTAAAAAGAACAACCTTAAATCAGAAAAGGTGTTTCTTAAGAATATATACAGTTAAGAACAAGTTACAAGGGTTTCAGATCTGTACTTCCAATCAGTCTCCATTCATTTTAATGAGATATGTGCTGTTTTGGATAGGGATAAAAATTATTTCTGTTGCTATCATTCTTTACCATCTCCAGTTTGGCTTCAGTAGCAAAGGGTTTAGTTTTAAATTTATAAACCACATTCCAGACATTTTGGCGTAGCTCCTCCAACTATATATGAAGTGAAAAACTAGATTCAGTAACAACTGGAACACACCAGAGGAGATGAGCCAGTGAAGATGTATCTCATCTCCTGTTCCATTCCGTACTGTCATTTCCTGATTCTAGGTTTTTTTTTTTATCTTTATTCCTCTTTTTGCTTTTGCTTTTGGGCTTTCTATGAAAATTAATCTTCCATCAATTATTTACTCCATGTGAAAAATGCATATGATAAAACTGCCAGTTTATCACATTGGGAGGAAGAAGACAGTGGATGTCAGAGGGAGAATGGGCAAGTAACAGTTGAAAATTCTTGTAAAATACCTGAAAAATAATCAAGGATGAGGAGATCAGAGACCACAACAGATTATTCATGCCAATGCTTCCAAAAGGCCACCCACATGAAATATTCTATTCATTTCAGCTGGTTGCAAATTTATGTTAAACTTTGCATGAAATGCAAAAAGCTTATTAAAAATGGTTTTCATTAAAAAAAAGTTATTTTCTTTAATTGAAACTAATAATATTCTTACATACAATTCCTGCTGTCTTTGCTATAAATCATAGATGCCTTTCATATGATGGCATCCTCATTTATCAATTTCCCTATGTTCCCGGTCCTTATTTTCATGGTCCAAACAACATTTTGTTTAGTTGACTGAATTCTTTTGCCAACTCAAAAGACTAATTGAAGAAAAGCCTGCATTTTCCCCCTTTTCCTTTAAAATATTGGGGGTTGAAAGAAATGCTTCATTTTCTGCCAAAAGAAATGGCTTGATTGGGAACATTTTCAGAAAGCTGGAATGTAAGGTTCATTCTGAAGCAGAAAAAGTAGTTCATCTGAGAAAAAGAAAGAGTAACTATGTGATCTAAAGAAAACATAGCACGTGAAACATTTGGTAAGTAAGCCAACTAATAAGAGAGACTGAAACAATTGCAGCAAATCTGATGAGAAAATATAGTTTATAAAAAACTGAAGAGCATTGCAGTATCTTATGTCTAAGAAACATTTACAGCATAAGCTTTTACGGACTAGATTGACAGATATACTTACCTATGCGGGAGAGCAGAGTGTAGTTCAGGAAGTTGAAATGCCAAACTTTCATATGCTGACAATTCTATTAACACTGAAATGCATGGAAAATGAACTACTTAGCCACTGACTTGTACACTGATGAATTTGACATTTGTTTGCAGGTACCTGTTTTTCCTGGAGGGGATTCAGCACAGAGAGACTGATCTACAAAGGTATGAAAGCCTCTACTCCAGTGTTGCATTGCTTGAGAAAGTTGCTCCTTTATTTAAGCAGCTCAGAATGAAAATGGGCTTACAAAAATAACATTTAATCAACTTAGTGATTACAAAAATTATTTGAAAGAAGCACAGATTGAGACAGATAATCAATGTGATGGAAATTTCCTTGGCACGTAAAAAACTTGCATAACTATAGCAACACCTCAAGGACAAAGGTTTTTCAAGTCTTTCCTTTCATGGGCATCCAGTAAGAAGTTCTATGGGGCAACTTGGCTCTAGGGCAGGGCAGGAGCAAAAGAAACAGACAAATAGGGAGTCATCTACAACAATACAGTGTAAGAACTGTAATAGCCACTATATAGGACAGAGAGGCAGAAAACTAGCAGAGCACATCCATGAACACCAAGCAGCAGTCAGAAGACATGATGAAAACTCCTTAATCTCACAACACATGGACAGACTCAACCATAGTCTCAACTGGGAAACTGTGAGCATCCTAGACCAAGCTAAATCCAAAAACTGTAGGGAATTCCTGGAAACTTGGCATTCAGACAAATCAGCCATCAATAGACACATAGGAATAAACCATATTTACACACCATTCAAAAGTGACAATAAAAAAGCTAAAAAGGAAACAAAAAGACCAGAACACATCTTTTCCAGCAGGCAACACCCAGATAAGCAGAAATTAACACCAGGCAAACAAGCAGAAAACAATACCCTAATCAAGGAACTACCAAGGAGAAAACCACATCCTCATCAACACTGGCAGGGCAAGCTACTATATATAAACAGGGAGCAAACCCCACACTCCCTTGCACTGATGATGTTACCTAGTTGGGCAATGAAACATCTGCAAGCAAACAACCAAGCTCAAAGAGCACCAAGGACTCCACAGTTCAGTCCTGAGCTACATATATTCTCTGCTATTAAAATAGGGATCAGGAAGGCCAGACGGGTGTTTGGGGTCTAGCAAAAGAGCTCTAGATGGGAAATGATGGCCAGCTTTCCATATCCTATTCTGCTTCTTTTACTGATGCTAATGGAAAGCTGGAGGCAGAGAGAAGTTTGTAGTCCACAGCAAAATGAGCTAAGGTTTGGGATAGGACAGCATCAAACAATACAGTGCTTTTTGACCACCCAACATATTGCATCTGACATAATGTGAAGTATGACCAGCTGAAATTCACTGCCATAAATGCAGTGGCAACTGATGGCAAAACTCTGAAATATTCTAAGAATAGCTGTTACCAATTGGATTTCTGTGCCTCAATCCAGAAAATATTGGTGATTTGGGGAATATTTCCTCCCTTTCTTTTTCATGTATTATTAATTAGCTGAATTCCATATCACTTTTTTGCGATCAGCTTCTGGAGACATGGGAAAACTAACACCAAGAGGCAGACGATTGCCCTGTATGGTTAATGGCTTTGTTGCAGATAGGATTGCTTGGTGAAATTGCTAAATATGGGATGACTAAACAGTAGGGCACAGGGCTGTCATTCTCTCTTTACTCACTGTGCAACTACATGTCTGGAAATGAGAAGGAGGGGCAGTTTGCAACTACCCTGGTCAACCGAAGTGCTTCAAGCTGTTGATGCAGTATGCCAATTGAGGCGTTCTTAATTCTGCTCCAGCAAGGGATTTACGGTTTGGCTAGGATCTGCAATGAAGTGTTAAATATGCAGATGATGGTACAAATCGAAAGGAGTCGGGGCTCAGTGCCAGCATTTTGGGTGTAACACACTGGAGGTCTCCCTGAATTATGGTGTGTGTGGTAAATTGATGGCTGGAGATCTGCTGCCATCAATGTGGGTGTCATGCTTTGCAGCTAGAGCATCTGCAGCATCAGGTAAACATTAGCTCCAGAGCTGTTGAGGCATTAAGAAGCATCGGGATGCTTCTTTTGATAAGAATGTGAAAACCATTAAATAAAAGAAAATCTTTCAGAGTTGATGGGGTCCCATTACATACGGCTTTTTATCAACTGGTTAAATTGGCCCCTAGTACACATGTAGGCACCTCTTGGCAGCATTGTGATATTCCCCAGCCATGATGTGACTGCTAATTAACTAAGTTGGTCCATGTAACTAAGCTACCCAAAGCAGAAGCTATAATGAAAAAAATAGCTTCAGAAAGCTGCAGCGAGTAGAGGATGAACAGCATAAAACAGAAATCAGGAGAAATATTAATAGTTTGATAATTAAAAGTCACCTGTCCCCAGGGGAATAATCCTATCATCCTTCATTCCAAAACTGAAATGGGAAAATATTCAAAACACCTTAACTGCAGTGGAGGGAATAAAACATAGGTCTCCAGCTGATGGAACTACTTCAATCAGTGGGAAGAGGCTATTCCTCCTGTGTCACCAGATTTGTTGTAGATGATCCTTCTATGCTCCACAGCAAATTTAGAAGGGCTGTAAGGAGCTACAGAGGAAGGGCAAGTAGCATCTTCCCACATTCATTACAGATGGAAAATCAGCACTGGGTTTTACCCAATAGGTTGAGTTATTGCAGAACTTTATCAAAAAATTTAAATAGCTAATTACTAAAATATAGACTACAATGTATGCACTTGTTGGTTCTTTTCAAATCATTTACATATCCCAAATATAACCTAAGTTACTCTACCAACATAATATGCTAGGATGGCCATTTAATCCTCCATAAAACAAAAAGAAAGTATATACTATTCAACATTTTTCAACTAAGAGCAAATAAAGAGTACAAGTTAAAGAGGATTCAAGCTAAAGAATTCAGAAGCAACTTCTACAAACATTGTTATTGCACGCCACTTTTGGAATGGCATAACCCAGGAACAGATTACAGCATCTGTGAGCAAATACATATAACAATACATACCAAATTTCTTCCAACAGCTAAAATGTTGACTGTTAAAATTTACTGGGAAGCTCAGGACAGGAAAAAAAAGGGAAAATAAAGAAGTGCAGGTTTATTGAAAATTATCCCTAGTTACTATTCCAACTAGACTCATGATTGTTCTGGCCGTAAGAATATAGCAAGCTTTATCTGCAAAAATGAAACTGCTTTGTTTACCGGAAAGAAGTGCTACCCGCCCCCCATAAAAAAAATAATACTGGAGCAGTTTTCTTAGATGGGCTGGCAGTGGAAATGCATGCCTTTTTTCTGTCTAACTTTCCTTTGGCAACTGGAAAAAAAGATGATCATCTTAAATTTAGAGATATATTCAGTGTATATATTGAATATAGAGAGAGAGCTATATAGAATATAACTTCTGATTTATTCCCTTGGCCTAGTGGTATCTGGTTTGTTTCTTAATCTGAATCCAATCAATTTGAATTAATTCAGATTGCAGAATAGTTTTTGATAGTATCAAGATCACACTCAGCTTTATATATTGTTCTCTTTCATTAAGCAAGTGTATACGCTGACTCTGGAAAGAACTCTCATATTTTGTATTTTATACTTACAAAAAATCAAAATGAAAACTCTCAAAACTGCAAAGCAGATTTCAACTGCATCTTCAGAATAATTCTGCTGGTGGGGCACAATGTATTTTAGCCTGGACTCTGCTTATTTGCAAATTAGAATCGCTTGCTATAATAGTGCAGTGTCATCAACAGGCTTTTGACTTGTCATTGTCTAACAAGAATCCACTACAGAAAAACTAAGAAGCCCATCATAACAGTTTTCATTCTACACTGATCAAGTTCACAAATGGTTGCAATCCATAATGCCATTGGCTTTTGGCTTACTGTGATATGTGAATATCACCGTTATATTTTGAAAGCCATACTTTATGACACCCCATTTTTGTGATCCAGGTCACTATGGTTTGTTCATTTGCTAAGACAAATGATGGTTTAGCATGATTAGTAAAGCCAGACATTAGATTACTAAGATTTTTTCCAACCCAGAACCTAGCTTTGTTGTTTCTTCGTGTTCTAAATGTGGTCACAAGCCATGATTGCTGCAACTTCTCAGTGTAACAAATTAAAATCCAAACACAAACAAACAAACTACCTTCTTTCTTCCCAGTCATCCCCAAATTTTAAATGACTGGGAACTAACCCAGCTAGGGCTTCAGAGAAACATTCGAGAAAAGGAGATTCTGTAAAGCTATATTGAAGAATTGTGTCCAGCAAAATAATGTACACATCTCATTAATGTAGAATAATGATACATGCCTGTAGCCAGCTAACCACATAATTGAGAAGGCTGTTAACCCAGCTGTTCTGATATAAGGAATATATTAGAAATGCTAGCAGCAATTTTTCTTTACTATTCCAGAACTTTCTTTTTGAAACAGAACACTCTTGCCTACATTGCTTAAAAAAAGAGAGAAACAATGAATCTCGTTGATTGCATATATAATCTGTAATGTGTGTGTACACATATACACACACACTACATAACACACACATCAAATGATAATGGAAACAAAGCCTCACAGCAGTTGTTTTTTATTTTGTTGGGTTGTGTTTTTTTTAGAGTTTTGCAGATGCTCACAATTCTGCTTATCCAAAGAGTTTGTTAAAAATGTTACGTTTCTTCAGATATAGACCAGATTAAGGCACAACACTAAATCGTACTTTATGTAGCTGAACTCTGTTCATGTCAAAACTCATTCTAGCTAGTAAAACAGGATCTGAAACTATTGTCTGAAGATGCTTTGCAAATATTGGCTTGCATTAAACTATACTTTTTTGTTATGTCTGAAATCTGCATTCTGCCTTTGTATGACTTTGTTACTTCACTCTGCCAATGCTGCCTGACTAGGGAACACTAGGAGCCTTTGAACAGAACATGTTTAAAGGGGCCATAGGGAATTTTGCCCATAACTGATGAAGGCTAAACAGACACTTTGCTTTTAGGAAGGATTGATACTGAAGCTCAAGCTCAGATACTTTGGCCACTTCACCTAATGCGAAGAGAAGACTCTTTGGAAAAGACCCTGACGCTGGGTAAGATTGAAGGCAAAAGGAGAAGGGGACGGCAGAGGATGAGATGGTTAGATAGCATCACTGAAGCAATGAGCATGAAACTGAGCAAACTCAGGGAGGCAGTGAAGGACAGGAAGGCCTGGCGCGATATGGTGCATGGGGTCACGAAGAGTTGGACACGACTTGACTGCACAACAACAACAAAATTAATAGTTCAATATAACTAACTTATGTAAATATTTCCTTAACTACCACACTTTCATCTCCCTCAAAACTCTAGACCTCTACAGATCTTCAGCAGACTGTATTAATATCTGTCATGCTTACCTTACTGAGATCAGCCAAGGTCACCTATGTAACCATTGAAAATCAAGTTTTCCTAAGGCATCTTACAGCTTACCAGATCTAGTATTCCAAGTGGAATACAGCAAATTGGCTCAGATTGCACTGGGGAGGAGAGATGGGGTAAATCTCCTACTCCTATCCCTAAGTTTCTAGGATAATCTCTTCCCAATAAGTAATGGTAAAGATAATATAGCTACAGTAATGGTAGAGATAATATAGCTACAGTATATGTAACATTTCAAGAGAATATTCAGTTTCTCCTTTAACTTTGGAAATAAACATATTGTTAAAAGTTACAGAGGTTAGTCCTATAAAATTTCAAATATCATCTACAGAAATCATTGCAAGCAATTTTAAAGCATACTTATAAAATGCATGTATTATCATCATGCAGTATAAACAGTATTCATTTTCCAAAACTTGCCATTTAACTAAACCACTTTTGCTTTAAGTATTTCAAGTAAGTGCTGAAATAATGAAAAGTAAGGATGATGGTACCCTGACATGCCTATTCCTGTAACAATGCATAAACAACTCAAGAACCAATATTAACATGGCTGACAGTTGGGGATTGTGGGAGCTGTAATCCCAATCCCCCCAGACGGCAGCAAGTTGGAGAAATCCATAGTGTCAATACCCAACTAGATGGATAAACCAATTCAGCATAACACAGCTTCCTGCATTCCTTTTCTCAAGCTTCAGGTTCATAGCAGATATTGCTCTAGGACAGTATTTTTCAACCTTGGCAACTTTAAGATGTGTGGACTTCAACTTCCAGAATTCCCCAGCCAGCCTGCTGGCTGGAGAATTCTGAGAGTTGAAGTTGACACATCTTAAAGTTGCCAAGGTTGAAAAACACTGCTGTAGGATAAAAGACAAGGGTCACCCTATGTTCTATTCCTTGTTGTCCAATAAGTCCTGTCAAGAAGTGGACAGTAGGCCAAGCTGTAGCCTAAGTCTCTCTGTGGGTCCCCATGGAAGTTCCTTCAGACAGAGGGAAACTTGGGATTCGTATGTAGAACACCACTTCATACAAAAAGAGGACAGAAAATAAGACCCTGGTCTGTTTAACTGGAATGACGTATGTAAGATACATATGTAAGTTTCATAAGAAAGAACTTCAGCTCTTCTATTCATACATGCAACATTGCTGTAAGTGAATGAAAGCCTTTAATCTTCTAGCTTCTTTGAAAATCTGACAGTGGCCTGAACTCTAATCCAACACTACTAGTGAGAACTAAGAAATTCTCCCCTAACCCCTTCACAAACCTGCAATACCCATCTAGTGCAGCTGATCCCTAGGGAAGCAAAAGAGTTGAGGGAGAGTTGTGTTGATTAATATTACAGGAGTCACAGATTATAATTTGATGACTCTAGATTTTTTTTTCTTTCTTCCTTTGATGGTTGCAGGAAAGGGGAAGAAATGAAAGACCAAGGGGAGAGAGATAGAGTGTGATGGGGAGTAGGAGAGAGAGGGGGTATTTTGAAATCTGCTTCCTTTTGGCCACGCTTGAACTTTCAAGGATCTGCATTTGACTGACATCTTTAGGAAATGGGGGAGTAACTCCATGCTGAGTGAGTTCTTTGCTGGGTTTAGAAAGGAGGAGGCACCTGGTTGCAAGGAGCCAAAATCGAAGCCTTTAATGTGCCTGTCACTCTGCCCTGCAGAGATGCATTTAGGTTTGGAGGGATTCCGCTAATGGAATGTTCCATTCCAGAGGGCATCCAAGATATTTCACCTCAGAGGGAGATTAGGTTACTGGGGTACATGCTTTCAAAATGTGTTTTGCGTGATTTGCACAAAACCAAACCATAGAGTGCTGTTGTAATTAGCATGCAACTGTATCTTCAGGCCGGCCTCACTAGTCCCAGCCTTCTGGAGGTAAAAAGAGAAAGAAGGAGCCAAATATCAGGAGTATGACAGGAACATTCACACTCCTTGGTGCATTGAGTCCAAACCGATATATAAACTGTTCCAAGTTATGACTGAAGACATCTTTGCATGTCACACATCTGCCTCTCTGTGATGCAACCCTAGGGATTTAGCACATGTGTAGGACATATGACATTGCTATGAATAGCAGAGGATGCTGTTGAATGTAGAAAATAACTGATCTGAAAAAGCTAAGAGGGCAGTACAGCAAATCCATCATTAAACAAGAACACTAGTTCTGGTGAAACAATTTATACTCAGAGGAACTCTTCCCTTGTAGATTCACTGTAAGTTGCTCTTCAAATGGTAGAATCCCCTATTTGTTCTTCACCAGTGAGAACCTCTACAGCACAATCCAATTTCTGTCAACAGCGTACAATCTTTCAGATTTGCCTGGACTGTAGAAAACATGGTAGAAACATTTAGCTGTTTTACTTGTCAAGAAATGTTACAGTCCTTGCTCTTCTAAATTTCAAACTGTATTATAGAGGAAGCTGTTTGTCATGGTTAACAGGAGGATTAATTCCCTGAGCAGTACAATGTCAATATTGGAAGGAGCCGGCCTAGTTAATGGGGTCCCTAGATACTTATGGTACAGAGACACAAAAGAGGATAAAAACCTAAAAGGACACATTGTAAGATGAAGCTTGATAAAAGTATGGAACTCCATGAGGAAAATAGTGAGTCCAGTAATTTCACCATTAATCTCTGCTCTGAATGTTTTTCATGTTGGAGATAACTACAGTAAGAAAAGTGTAATTCCATATGCAAGCATGGTCCCCTCAAACCCCATGAACAAATCAAAGCCACAGCAAGAATTACTTAGTGAAGGCCAGTACAAACCATGGCTGATGTATCTACAGATTGCTGGAAGAACAGTCTGGCCTCAAAAATGATGGAGGGAATTAAGAAAAATGACAGCATTTGAAATGCTTATGAAGGATCAAGACTACCTATTAGGCCATATAGAAAAACCTCTACTTAGATATGATACAGAGACAGAACAAATAAAAAACATAAATTGGATGCAAAACTTCAAAGAAACAGTCCTAATACAACAGTGGGAAGAACAAGTCTATAAAATTTACCCCAAGCTATGGTTTGAGAGAAAACTGGTATTTTACAGAGGGTATACAACTCTGTTAATAATTGTCAAAATAGATAAATCATACAGTAATAAATTCTGGAAATGCCATGAGACAGAAGGAACATTCTACCATATGTGGTGGACATGCAAAAAAACCCCCAAATATTGGAAAGACATAATCAGAGACTTTTAGGAATCAAATTTGAACTGAAACCACATTTTATTTTTTAATTAGGTATGATTCCAGAACATATGAATAAACAAACTTGGCACATCACTGGAAAAAAAGATAATACTGACAATATCACACTGGGAACTGAAACTTGGAGAATATGCAATAATGGCAAAACTAACAGTATAATATACTAATAGAAGTTTAACTAAATTCAAGCAAGAATGTCTTCCATATATATTACATATTATGCAGCAAGGTAAATACCAATACTTAGAGGATGGTTTCTAAAGTTTACACCAATAGATCTATAAATCGGTTGGAGAACAAAGAAGGCGGAAATCGGAATTTAAATATTTATCCATATTTTTTTGGGGAGGGTCTTTTCTTTTTTCTCTTTGTCTATTATTTGTAACAATTATAAATAATAATATAGTGGAGATTTTTCTATTAAGCCCCAAAATTCATATTTTTTTTAATCTAATGAAAAAGCTCCATGTATGCTGCTGAGTATCTCTTATTAATGTTATATTGAGTGTTCATTGTATAACCTCAGTAATTATCTGTCCATCTATACATATACCAATACCAACGTATTTGCTCCTTCTGTCACCATCCTTTTCCAACCCAACAGAGTTCAAACTTGGATGTTTTTCAGTACATATAGCAAGCAGAGTTTGGGAGACTTTGTGACGTATTTGGGAGTATCCAGTTGTGTTTGTCAGCATCACTGCCAAATCATCCGAATAAGTTGGCATGAACTTGAGTACCCCGTTACAGTATTCGGAATACGCTGAAGTTACAGCACTGTTGTGTTCCCAACATAGCACTCAGTCAAAATATTACCGAGTGGCTCCTTAGTGACCTAATAAATATAGGTTAAATTATGTATTGGATATAGTCTAAACAGTTACATAATGTGTAATTTTATTGTGCAGATTACTCATCTATATACTACTAAAACTCTCGTGTCTGTCTGATTGTAACCTTCAGTTGGGCGAAACGATGCATCAGAGGGCAACAATTTTTGAAGCAAGGTACCTCAAATGGGCTAAATTACAGAATGCTGGGTCCCATTATTCCCATGGGAATGAAATTTGGGAAAGTTGTGACTGCTGCCGGGCTGCCACGGTCAGCCGCAGTCACGTGATCCTCATTTCCAAAGCTCCCTGACAGCTTCCCACAAGTCAATGGGGAAGCCAGCAGTGAAGGTTGCACCTCCTTCCCTGGGCCTCCTTGCACTTGCAACCATGCACACACTCACCAATACCTTCCTTTCTGAGCCTCTGCACTCTCGTGCACCCTGCTTCCTCTTTCCCTGGACTTCCTGTGTTCCCACATACACATGCACACACCCACCAGTGCCCTCCTTCCCAGGCCTCCCTGCACTCACAGATAAGCACATACCCACCAGCACCATTCTTGCCAGCTTTCCTGCGCTCGCACGCGCTCCGCACCCTCTTTCCCTGCATGCACTGCAGCACCCTCTTCGCCACTCATCTGAGGCCTGCCAGGGCCTCCCCCACAGCCCTGCGGCACCCCTGCGCTCCTTACCTCGGTCTTCCTCTACTTCCCCCCCACCCTGGGACTCCCACACATCACACCAAGCCAAACTCAAGGGCAGAATACAAATATAATTTACAACACAAGTGAGTGCGTGTATCAGAGAGAAAGGGAATGGCATTTAATGGCATATACTACATATTTATAACAATGATTAAGAAAATAGAAATATTAAAACTGGAAAATTAATGTTTTAGCCTTCATGTTTTTCAATTGCACTACTGTAAACAGAAACTGATTTTTAAGTCAGAGGAGCTAAAAAAAGGCAGAAATCAAAGCATTTTTCTTTTAAAAGGGTGTGTGGATAAAGCCATTCCAGAATTCTGTAAAAATTAGCATGAATATAAAATGTTTTTAAAAAGCAAGATAAATATTCAGCAGTGGATTTCACTGAATTTGATGCAATTTATGGAATGTGGCTGTAGGTTTATTAGATCGTACAGACAGCGTTTGTAGAAACAGTCTGTATGAATTCTAACAGTTTATTTCTGCTATTCAAGATTTAAACTTTAAGTATAATGAACATAGTTTTCAACTAATACTGTGCCCAAAATCCTTCCAATCTGCAAATTTAATGTATTTTTTCTTCATTGAACTGGTTATTATATATGCTTCTAATATTTTATGTCACAGCTCTCTCTTTTGGAGGAATAAAGCAGGATTTGGAGAAATAAAGCAGGGTTTTGTTTTTTTTTAAGTTCCCATTCTGCAATAGAATTTAATTAGAAACATTAGACAAATTACTACCTTTAGCTTTCTGGGTTTTTTTAATGTACCAAAAATGCAAATGAATAAAACAAGTAACATTTTAAAAACAATTTAACATGCATGTGTCTGTCTGTAATGTGGGTCCACACTTGCTATCTCAGTCTCTTCCTCTCACTTCAGTATTATATTTAAAGTTCTGCCTGATCAAATATTCTGGACTGTGAGGCCTTGATGAATTCAGATCATAAGCCCATACCATTTTGTACCTCTGTATGTATGGTAGAAGAGAAAATCAGATGTGCAGAAAAGACAAGTCAAAAGTTGGATGTGAAATATTTTGGATATAATCCAAGAAAACAGAAGAGGGGATACTATATCAAGTTTAAAATTGAATTGCCATTTAGTTTTCAAAGGTCAAATCCATTTTTCCATTAAAAAAAAATCCAAAGTACAAAAACAATGCTATTAATTTAAGCATACTCTTTATAATGATAAACAAGTAATTAAAAACATTAAGGCCCCTAATTTTCATAATAACTCTGTTTAGGTAAGGAAATACCTCTGAAATGATGACCCAGTGAGCTGCTGTGGTTGGCCGCAGTTACGTGACCGTCATTTACAATGCTCCCTGCCAGCTTTCCACAAGGAAAGTCAGTGGGGAAGCTGACCAGAAGTCAGAAGTTGCTCCCACTCCCCCTGCTTTTTTGCCCTTGGTCATTCTATTTCTCTGTTTAGGTGAGGAAATATCTCTGAAACGATGACCCAGTTGGTCACGAGTTATCTGGTCATTACTTACAATCTCATTTGAATCATATGATGGCATTTTTATATTTGAAATGATTAAACAAGTGTTATATTGTTCATTGACATAAGCATAATGTGAAAGCCACTGTTTACTATCAGATAACATTTTCACCATAAAACCATCTGCCAAATATCTCTAGTGCAACTTGGATAGTGCTGGTATGAATTCCATTGCATATTTTAGAGCGCATGGTCAGTTCACATGACTCTCTGGCCAGTTTTCTGGGCCTTCACCATCATCCCACTGTAATGTAACAGTGCTCCTTTACAGTCATCCAACATGTACTTCTCAGGAGATCTGATTTGCAGAGGACAAATTGTGCTTTACAAGCTCTCATTAATGGAAGCTTCTACAACCCCCACTGCTATCCTAGTTAAGGAACTCTCACCTCAGAAATTTTTGAAGACAATGTTACTTGGTAATGCCAATTTTCTTTATAAAAGTTGGTGATGCTGAGCCATTGTTTAATTTGTCTTCCATGATAGTGTCCTGGGAACTGAACTTTGATCTCCTGTGTTCAGCATCATTTTTGGATCATATTGGCTCTTGCCAGAAGCTATCTTCCTGTTTAGATAAACAAAGTGGCAAGGGCATTAAAACAGGATATCATTCTTATGGCTAAAATAGAGCAATCATGCTTTATTTATTCATTGCTTATGGCCACTGTCCAGATCTACATCCTCTCTGGCAGAAGACAGACTGGGGCAAGCCACAAGTCTCCAGCTTCCCATGTTTCAATTCAAAGCCAGTGAAATCCTGCTGTAGTTATTAAAAGATGGTAAGCTTATACATGTCCAGAAACTACAATGACAGATAACATCCATAAAAACCAAAGTTGCTTCAAGAAACAAAGAATGATTTATCCCTCTCTGGAAAGTTTAGCTGCTTGGAGCAAAGAGCAAGAATCCTACAGGAGCTGCAGAGCACACATCAAAACTCTGGGTCACCCTATGCACCATGTCCAGGGTTCCAGTTCAAAGGCATCATGTGCAGGATCTGGAGACTTATGATGAAGCCAAGCTAATAAGCAAGAGAAACAATAAATTACACAGAAACCATCATTACATGCTTTCTAGCCCTGGAGCTGGTGTGCATAGCATCTTGTTGTGAGCAAACACTTCTAGCACCCAATAACTCATACTTAACCCCCTATAAGGGAATCCAATAGCGCTCAAGCAAACCATTCATCTTTGTGGTGGAGAAGCCTTTTAAAGTCCCTGTTTCACAGCTGTTCTGTTTATTGTTTCAATGAGCACATGGGTTACACAAACTGTTCTTATTTATTTTCAACATTTTAGGTCACTAGAGGGAGGGGGATTTGGCTGGCATTTTCCAAAGCTGTCTTTACCAAATTATTCTTATTTATATCTTCAAGATTCTAGCGTTCAAGCTTCTAGGTGGTCAACAGCAGCTTCCTTCCAAAGTCTGTGATTCTCTTGCTATCACACAAATGTAAGAATGAAACAATGGCAAAAGCCTTGAGGGAAAGGATCAAGATTCAGTTGTCATGAGTCATGACTTTGCCTCCCCCCAAAATCTGCATTTTTGTCTTTGGAGAGGATGGAAGGCAGCAGAAAGCAGCTGGAGCATCTTCAAACGTGGAAGAAATAAATGTGTGTTGGAAGAAACACATGAACTGTGAAGTGAGCAGTGATGAGTAGAATTTCATGCTATCTTGCATGATCCCAGGCTCCTGTCCACTGAAATTATTCAGGGGTGGAAGCACTTTCTGCAGGGTATTAAAGGTAAGTGTTTTATCCATCGTATGCCTCCTGGTTTTCCCAGTCCTCATCCTTCTTTGCTTTCAGTTGGAAACCAGTTTTGAGAAGGGAAAAACAGCGGATACAGAAAGAGAGCTCACATACCCTTCTCTAGTTTGCCCTTACAGGTGATTCTTTCTGAGTGCCTCCGATATCTGTGTTACACTTACAAAGACACATTGTTTTCTCAGAGTGTATTTTTTCTGCCTTTAAACAGAATGACAAATGAAAGGCATAAGATGGGCTTGTTATTCATCCAGAATTTGATAACCCAACCAGTGTTGCATTGCCCTGAGCAATCATTTATCAAACCAACTAGATTAAAGGTAAAATAAAATATTCAGTTTCAGCTTCTTGCCCCATGAAAGATGTTTGCTGTCAGTTTAGGCAATCTACAGAAATATAGCCATTTGTGTAATTAGTTAAAGATGCAATCCTAAATCCATTTCCTGGGATAGCTTTTTCCTCTACTGGGCTGTTTCCAAGTGGTTTGAGGAGCAACTTCGCAGCCAACCTGTCCAGTGTGCAGGGATACAAAGATGACAGGAATTGTAAGCTGGGAAAGACCCAGATTGGGGAAGGCTGATTTGATTGTTCAGGAACATTTATTCCTGAACAAGTGTGTTTAAGATTGGGCTGCATAAACTTGATTACCAATCAACTAATGTTTATCAGTTGGCAGCTGTAAATGAATTTATCCCACACTCTTCTTTGTAGTGTTTCCCCCCATCTCACCCAAATCTTCAGAGGTTCGGTCCATTTTGGCAAATGTTTATTTTTATTTTTACAAACAGTTGCTTCCCAATAATGACAATAGCATATGCTTAGAGTCACCATCTTTGGGTCCATTTAAAAAATAGAAGTTGTTATATACATTGAACAAAGAAAAGGGTTACTGTGCATGCTTCACAGCATCCACCTTTTATCACAAGTAGTTTAAGCATTGTCAGGAGACAATGCTGTAGGCATGTTCAGTGGCACTCTGGCCTCATCGGTATGTCCTGCTTGCCATGGCCCAAAGGCATTCCACTAACCATTTGCAGAAGACATGTCCTTATGACATCTTTATCTCAATGCCACCCTGCTTCTGAGACAGCCTGAGGCTGGTAGAAGATCTTTTCCCTTCTATTCAGACCTAAGAGTTCCCATGCAAACATTTGAAGGTACATGAGGAGGGGCATCAGAGGTTGGTGATCATGCAGGCTCCAATTGGCCTGGCAGATCAGCTGTGGGATTGTCCTCTTGCATCCAGTTACTAGGGTCTGCTCCTCCATGCCCATTCTGACTGTGGCAGCAAGAGAACCCAGGAATCTGGATTGTGCAGCATATTTCTTCTGATTCTGGGGAGTTCAGACATAGGAATGATTGTGGGCCTTCCAAGAGATTAATATTCCCACTAGTACAAAAAATAAACACTTTTTAATACTCATGAGGGAGTTCCCTTCCCTGATTGTGCACAAGTGCTTACTTGCATTTGTGGGATGCCCCTCCTTCCAGGTTAGGACTTAAAAAAAAATGTGATTTCTAGTGCCAAGTTTGGGGTTGGCTGGTGGGGAGGAAGTCTGGACACTTCTTCCCAGCCCAGTCTGTTCAAATGTGGCTCCTGTCAGTTCATAGGCTGTAAGGAGATAATTGCTGTGCAGGGGCAGTAAATTTGAATCTAGGCTCAGACCAGCTGCACTCCAACTTCATTCAGCCAGAGCAACATCTGGCTTGGCAAGTGGTCCACTCACTGGATGGTCTTCCTTCTTGCCATGATAAGCACACAGTGAATTTATAAAACTAAGGAAAAATCAAATATATAATAAAAATGATACCTCAAATACCCAACTGTGCCGTACCACATATTCAGGAGAATGGCTGGTGGTTGGTTTTCCTGCCAGCTGGTGATGCTGCATGGGAGGAGAAGGGACAGCAGAGAATCCATCAATTGCCACCTTGAAACTGCTCCATGTTACTTTGAGGGCAGCAACTTTGTGTAAGGGTCTCATTGCTGAGGTGCTGTAAAAGTAGGTTGTGGGGGGAGCACGTTTTAATGGATGTGAATATTGTTATATTTTTGTTACAGGTAGTCCCCGGGTTAAGAATGCCCAGTTTACAGATGACCCATAGTTAAGAATGGAGCCTATTGTAGCAAAATTCGAGTTAAATACACAATGATTCAAGTTAGATACAAAATGATTCAAGCTAATTACACAATACTACTTATTCAGTATTATTCAATAATACTGTTCCAGCTTACATACAAATTCAAGTTAAGAACAGACCTTGGGAATGGAACTCATTCTTAAACTGGGGACTACCTGAATTCAAGTTTTAAAGCATACTTTTATTCTCATGATTTTAGCACCTGCAAACCATCTAGAGTCCATGAAGATAGAGAAGATAGATGATTTGCATAAGCAAAATTAAAATAATACAGGGTAGTCCTTGCTCAACAACTGCCCTGTTTAGTGACCGTTTGAAGTTACAATGGCACTAAAATATAACTTTACGACTGGTACTTGAACTTACAACCATCGCAGCATCCCCAGGGTCATGTGATCAAAATCTGGGCATTTTGCAACTGGTGGACATTTATGACCCTCACAGTGCCCCGCGGTCATGTGATTGCCGTTTGTTTGCTTGGCTTCCACCAAGCGGAGTCAGTGGAGAATCTGGCAGTAAAATCACAAGTTGCAATGATGTCTTGTTTAATGGCCATGGTGATTCACTTAGGGATGGAGTTGCTGGTCTCAGTTGTGGTTGTTAAACAAGGACTACCTGTAACTAAATATCAACATACGTTTCTCCTGTTTTAAGGAAAAGGAGAAAAGCACATTTATGGGGCCATGAGGAAGAGCCCACTATCTTAATGACAGAAATATTTTAAAAAACCAAAAACAAAAAAACCTTTGGAAAGTGCAATTCCCAGGGGAAGTGCAGACCTGTCCCTTATATGTCTAAGAACTAGAGGCAGTTTTGACCATGGAAGGCAAAGCAAAGCAAAGAAAATAGTAAGCACATTTTCAGAATGTTCCATATTGGGGACCATAAGAAAGTGCCTTACACTGACTCAGAACTGTGCCTAATCCAGTAAGTACTGTAGTAATCACTGATTTGATCTGATCTGATCTCATCTCATCTCCAGGATTTCAGGCAGGGGTCTTCTCAGCCTAGTTCTATATGTTGATGGCACAGAAGGCATACTTACCAAGCACATGTTTCCCTAGCATAGAGCTCCATCACTTGTCCTATTTGATGGACAGTACTAAGAGAAGAACTAACTCAGACTGAACTTGTGAGCTGGAATAGTGAGATGAGGCACACACCAGAGATTTACAGTTCTGTTGACAAGAATCCTGTGAAAGAAAGGAGAAGATCTAGAAATTCGCTTACTAGCAAATGAAGGGAACAAAGTTTCAGATGGATAGTCTTTACTGTTACTTTAAATATCAAAATGAAAAATACTATATAGAGATCATGTTCGATTATGATTATAAGATAATACTTTAAGTTTATAAATATCATGCTTGAAAGAATCATGCTTTAAATATCATGCTTCAAGAATAGTTTGTATCTAACATGAGTAATCCACACAATGGTTCTGCATCATTATTATATAGTAATATGATAATCATATATTAGTTGTCTAGACCAGAGGTGAAAGGACTCTTTCTTTGTTGCTATTGAAGATGGAGTGCTGAAAGTAAGTGAAGGGTGGGATCCTAAGGCTCTTTTGTGGGCTCATATTGTGGTCTAGAGATGGCCCAAGATACCAGTCCTTCAAACACAGAGATATAAATGCATATAAACCAATCTCCTAAACCCTAAATGGCAACCCCCCATGGTGGTTAAGAGAGAGAGAGAGAGAGACTAAGCTAAATAAATGGGGTATGATGAGACTAATAGATGAAATAGTCCAGATTCAGGATTTAGAAAAAGAAAAGTTCTGGGATAGTAAGTTTGGGGAGGGGTAAAGCACACCTGGAGTTGCACAAAGGGCTTATTTTTCAACAAAGCTTACAAGTACTGTATGGTATGTTAATTGTCTTTTTAAAATTGTGGAGAGATTTTTACTGACAGTAGATATGGTATAGGGACAGAAACCTCCATAAGGGCTGTATTTGCTGGGCAGAATCTAGCTGGTTATGTACTGTACTTGCTGAAAACTGTATAAAGTTGGCAATACTATGCAGTGGCAAAGAAAGCATCTCAGCTAAGCTTGCAAATATTTTATTTTAATGGCTGAGGTTGCCTCCAGTATTGGAGTTTATCATAGATTGATAGAACTGGAATGGTAACCACCAATGACCATTTAGGCATCAAGTCTTAAATCCATAGGTTCTGTGGCTAGGGCACTTCAACATTCATTCTGGGTAAGCCTTAAAGCTTATAGCTCCCAATACAGCTGTGGCTATCATTGCCCTGACCTCACCATGGAATGGCTATACAATCATTTCCAAGTCCCCTCTCTTCCAATGATTTCTGATACTGATGAAATTGGATAAACTATGCTGTTAGAAAAGCTTCATGGTTCTGTAGTTTTAGATAGCTTATCTGAGATCCCAGCAGGATGTAGGCAGTATCCTGAAGCATATTCACTGGATTACAATGAGAAACAAACCAGAAATATTAAGATCTGAACATTTTTTTAATTTATAAATTTAATATTTCTGTATCCTTGTAAATATGCTAATCATGTATACCATGTTTATTACAAAGTAACAAACCAGTAATATTAAACTTATAAGCATGTTTTCTTTAAATCTTAAGTGTTTGTTAGTTGTAAATGTTTTATTTGTAATATGGGAAGACAAGGACAAATGAATAAATACTTAATATTTACACCCTAGAAACATATTTCACATTCATTATCTGTGCTATTCATTGATACACTGGACAGATTCAAATGAATTGTAATGTTTGGTTTTTTTTAATATTTTAATGTTCAGTGTAAAATTGACATCTTTATTTGGTAGTATTCTATATAGACAATGAGTAGGTTTTGAAACATGATAAAAACTACTTTGTATTCTCTCCCTACATTGCTGTGGTTGTAAAATAGTTCTGCTGTTGTTCTTCAGAATGTTGAAACCAGAGCTCAGCTGAGAAATGGGATACAGAGAGAATTTTTAAAAGAAAAAGTAAAGTTACAGCTTGTTTAGGGATATCTGTGCTGAGATTGTATAATGAACCGATAACTTTCTTTCTTACTCTTGGACATAATTGCTGCGCTTAAAGACTACCTCACTGTTGTTGAATATATATATCGGATTTATACTTGTCACTAGCTATAACTCAAGATTTTTATTATAATCATGACCATATGGTTAATGGGACTTAATATACCACTGTTGACCTGGGCTCTGCTTCTCAGATCCACAGCCTCTCCCTGGCCCCCAGACCCAGCCTACCCCTATTTGATCAACTGCAATGTCATTATATTTTATTGGTGAGTTGCTTCTTAATTGTGAAGGAATTAAATTCCAGTAAAGTTGATGATATTGGATTTGTGTGATACATCAAAAATATTCCAGTATAAACATAGCCAGAAAACGCAAATAAGTCTGTTTTCCAAATGCACCGAAGCAAACCGTTGCATTCACATTTTTAGAATATGTGAGACTGAGATTGAAAAATGGCCTCTACAAGAATAGGATGTGAGTTTTACTTCATGGTTGGTTTGGTTTTTTTAACCAAATTATAGTACTCCTTTTAAACAAAACCAGTTTACTATTACATTGAAAACAATGAATACTGGTGCCATATAGTCAGTAAATCAATAATAGAAACAAATTAGCCCATTAAAATGAGGTTTCACTTGCATGTGTTTCTGTATATACTGCACTAATATATGAAAATGAACAAATACATAATGTTTTAGGTACCTTGTAGATTTAGGCCATCTCCTCTTTTCACTTATTATATACCTATCTACAAGGGATGAGTAAAATTCTCAGTTCCCCCTCTCAACCACGCCAAGCCTTCTCCAGAACCGTATTGCTCTGGGCTGGATTTGGCAAATTCTGGAAGTCACCTTCCAATCCAGAAGCACGTCAATGTGTTTGAGTTCCAATAACCACTGAACTGCTCCAGGAACTGCAGGGGTCAGGAGCAGAGTCAGTCCAGAGGGGAATGCAATGCTCTGGAGTTTTGCACATCCCCTACCTACCTACTTGGGAATTCTCCCTTGAAAAGCAGCCGCTGAAAACACAGGAAGGCCCAAGAGGTACCAAAGACTGCACACCCCAGTATCGCAAAGTGGGGATGCCTTTGAAGTTAGCCTGAAGACTAACTAGTGCTTGGGAAGTCTCTTCATTTGGCAAATTTAACTCTTGTAATCTCTTTTCAATCACTTCCTTGTCCAGTTACCTCTTTTCTTCTCATCTCCATCCTGTTTCATTCACTATACCCTCTTTCCTTTCCACAGCAGTCTCAGTCCTTCCCCATCTCTATCCTATTTCTTCCTGTTTCTCTCTCTCTCTCTCTCTTTTGGCTGAAGGAAAGGAATATGTATGTGTGAGAGAGAGAGACAGTTTATTTCTGTGTTTTGGTGTGTGAGTGATTTATGTATCAGAGAGAAAATGATTGGCATATGCAAATGGAGATATACTAATTATGTAAATATATATAGGCAATTACTTTTAATGAATAAGTATTTATTCAATTAGTGTATACATTGTCCTAGCCCTAATCTATTTTTGGAGTGTGGCTTCTGGCATGCATATATATGCACACACATCTAAAGCCAAAGCTATATTATATTTATTCGGATATGTGTACAATCTTTTCCAGGTAAATACTGTACCTTCCTGCCTAATTCCCTGCTTCCAGCTAAGACTACAGTATCTATCTTTGCTATCTCTAATATTAACCAGGAGCAATCTCTTAATACTTTCTATGCAGTTGCTCTCAGTATAATTATTCTGTATATCATATTCCTACAGGGAATATGAGGGCATGAAGAGGATGGAATTCCTTTCTCTTGAAGAATATTGGGTTTAATTATTGGATTACTTACAACTATAAACATAAATACACAATAAATATAGTGCACAGGGGGAAAATCATTCTTAACCCAGTCTACATATCTGGTGAAGTAACCACACAAAACAACAAAAACAGGTCAGGGAACACAGATCTCACTATAAGAATAAACTAAACAAAAAGTCAGCTGTTTATTTATATACCAGGGGGGCTTAAAAGAAGATCAGTTTGCTAAATCGTATGTGGAAAACTGGCAATCACACAGGAAATATCAGCTCAATGTAACATTTAACAGATACCGTCCATGCTAAATATCTTTGCACCAGGAGAAGAGATGCAGGAGGCCTCTTAAGTACTATGCGCAAGGAGCTTGCCCAGAGGAACACAAAGCATGTGTGATTTGCTTCCCAAATGCTAGCTGTGTTTACAAAGCCAGCTGCACTGATGTAGTTCTGCTCAGAAAAACAGAAATCAAAATCCAGACATGGAAGAAACTTGCACACAAATCAACAGTCCCCTTCCCTAATAAAACATGTCTTTAGTGTTCACAGCCTGCCTATTCAGACTTTTCTCTCTCTTTCTGCTTTCTCTGACTGTATCGAGCAGCGCTGCCCATTGCCTCAGTCAAAAATGGTAGCCTACAAAGACACACCTCATTCTTTAGGTTTGGTCGAGCCCCTGCATGCATTGGACTGCCATCTTTGGCTTTGCTGGTAGAAGTTGCTTGGTTAGGATTAGAGGCAAATATTGTGATAAAAACATCCTCGGGCTTGAGAGCAGGTCAGAGGAAGATGTTGCAGCTGCCTTCAATTTCTTAAGAATAAGCAAAGTCTCATTCTGTTCCTTTCCTCAGACTCTGTTGCAGTGATGAGGAGCCCATGCTGCTCTGGATCTTGCTGGACTGCAGCCCCCATCAGGTTTGCTCACTGGACATGAAGCTGAAATCCAACATCTGGAAGGCCAGAGATGCCCCATTGTCTCAGCTGTTCCTGGCTATTTCTGATACTCAGGAAAAGCCCGAAATGTATGCTCTCCAAGACAAAGAGAGCCAATTCCAGGAGAAAGATGAATTATCAGCAAAGGACAGGCACTGGAAGGGAAAAGCAAATCCCTAACTTTGAGTGATATGGGGCTCAAAGAAAGTCAGAAGAAGAAAGTCTGGGATAAATAGAATTCCACTTAATGAGTAATGCAAGACAATCAGTCTAATTGAATCTGAAGAAAAAGATGCTCCCAGAAAATAACTTCAGGGAAAAATCCTTATACATACATAGCAAACTCAGTTATTCACGTGCTGGTTGTTTATAGGTAGCCCAAATGGCACCATACATACAAGCATGCACTTACATGGGAGGCATCAATAAAGAGAGGGATTCAAGATTTGGAGAAGGGCAGAACATCTTTAGCAAAATAAAAACTCTGAGGAGAACCCAAAGCATCCCAAAATATGCAATGCTCAGAAGTTGATTCTGGGGGAAAATGTTGAGGAAGAGGTAATAGGAAAAAAATACTGTTGAAAAAAAAGAATGGTTAATAATGAAAATGCAGGGTATGAATGTTATAAATAAGAATCCCACTGATGGTGAGAGGAGCTAAATAATTCTTCTCCAGCCTATTGCTTTCTAATATAACTTCACTTCCCATTATCCATAGCCAGTGTAGCCAGCAGCCATGCTGGCTAGAGGATACTTGGGGAAGGTGGAGCTGAACTATGAAACTCCCACAATACATCAATTTATTCTTGTAAGACTTTATGGAATGTATTATTGCAGCATTGAATTAAAACAGGGGACACTGATTACTCTTTCTGGATTGACCCAACTTTACCTGGCTCCTATAGTACATAGCCTGCTGAATCAGGACCTACTGCATTTCCAGCAATAGTAGGTGATGGTCTACATGAGGTCTTGCAAAAGTACTAACAAGCATTTGCATTCATGGGAAGTTTGTGTGCTCAACATCATTTTTCCTTGCACATTTCAGAGGAACTCTTATCATCCAATCAACTTTCAAAATTTGCCATTCACTCTTTTGGCCACAGAGAGGAGCTCGCATTGCTTATGAGTATTCCTCTGCTGAAGCTTGAGCAGATGAAATACATCTGAAGAAAATGTAGAAAAGAATCTTTTCTCTCTGCTGCTAAATCGATAATAAAGCAAAGTATGCAGAGGGAACAGGCTGTTAATAGGTGATTCATGACTCATAGGTCAAAGAAGTTAAAGATTCTCATCTGAAGAGGATTAGATTATTCTTCAGGAAGCTCACTCTCCTGTGCCTCCAGCCTTCCCTTGTAGCTTTCAGTGTCTCACAACCTGTTTTGGACCTTGTTATCCTGCCTCATCACCATAAAAATCCATATTATGTTCTAGCATGACTGGGAGTGGGGTGGAGAGAAAGAAAGTAAAGGTGGAACTTATGCTACATGAATGAAAAGCAAGAGAGAAAAGAATATCTATGAACTTAATTCTCTTCAGTAAGATACTCTCACAAAGGAGCATCGCTTTGCATCTATCACTTTTACCTTGGAAAAGCTCATTACTCATCAATATGGCATCAGATAAATCAGATAAATAGAAACAAACTTAAACCGCACAACAAGATCTTTATGAAATTATTATAAGTAATGTATAGGTCATGGCTTAAGAAATCTATCCAATTATCATTATTATCACTGCTTGTGAATTCTTCCTCTAAAAATATGGGTCTCTTTGCTGCATAGAGAACATGCATTTTGCT
Organism: Liasis olivaceus; assembly: GCA_030867105.1. NCBI lineage: Eukaryota > Metazoa > Chordata > Lepidosauria > Squamata > Pythonidae > Liasis > Liasis olivaceus. The sequence goes on from CM061349.1 coordinate 72,750,975, forward strand.
TTCTCTTGTAGCAAAATAGCATTTTGCTTTTAAATCTGCTTTTTCATCAATGTTTATACATGAGCTAATTCAAGAGTGTCCTTTTGGTCTTGTGCATTAACATCTGGAATGCATGATCCATTGTTCTCAGGATGGTTATTAGTGGCACATATGTTTTGGCTCTTACATTTCTATGACACTACAAATATGCATACATGTACAATGTGAAAAATGTCTTTTTTAAAATACCTTTGCCTTATTTTTATATATATAATTCATGATTTATTTCAGAAGATCAAAATTGCAGGTATTTATGATCCCTTTATTGAAACTATAGATAATCTACAAATTTTCAATCATGATTAACTGGGGTAGAGAACTTGTGGCTCTCCAGGTGTCGCTGGACTCCAATTTCTGTCAGTGTTGCTCAGCACAGCCAATGATAAGGGATGCTAGGAACTGTAATTCATCAATATCTTGAAGAGCCAATTTAATAAATAAATTAATAAATTTAATAAATTACTCCTGCAGTAATGAGATCTTTACTAAGATATCTGCTAAGCTCCAATCCCATACAGATGATGATGATGATGATGATAATTTATTAAACTTCCATGCTGCTGACTCCCAGTGGCTCAAAACAAACAAATAAATTACAATAAAATCAATAAAAGATAAAGATAAAAGATGGCAAGTGCAACAGACCAAATGGAATGAAGTGAGGGGTTTCACTCTACTTTGCCAAAGGCTCTGAATGAACAGCTAGGTCTTCATGACTCTTCTACACAACAGCAGAGTAGGAGCCATCTGGATCTTGGGGGAATCTCATTCCAGAGGCAGATACCACTACAGAGAAGGCGCACTTCCAGGATCCCGATAGATAACATTGTTTAATCAAAGGAACCCGGAGCACCTCATAAAAGATCAAATTGGCTGGGCAGATACTATGGGAGACAGGTAATTCCTCAAGTAACCTGGCCCTATGCCATGTAGGGCTTTATAGGTAACAACCAGCATCTTGAATTGCACCTGGAAACAAACTAAGGGTTTGACCAGTTTTACAATTGTCCCTGATCAATAGCTGTCCTCAATATATATATTCTAGCCTTCCAAAATATGAAACGCTTCAATTCCTATAATGACAACCATGTATGATCATACTGAAAATTATTGGCAACTGTAATCCAATATATCTGGAATATACCAATGTGGGGAAGGTTAATATGTTGGAACTTATTCACTGAGAAGATACCAAACACTAGCCATGTTATTTTGTAGTATTCTTTGTTGTTCCAAACATAGTTGCTTTTGACTCCTATTTAACTCTACTGTAAACTTATTCATATATGAATGTTATAACAGGAAAATATAAACTAGGACAGTTACTGGGTGTATTAGGAGTTACAGGGTGTATTAGGAGTTACAGTAATCACAGTGAAATGGAAGAAGGGAAAAGTCAAAGCGTTGAAGAAATCAGGCAGAGACATTCAAGGATTTTGTGTGTCTGAAGTACACTAATATCAGTGACATTAATTTTTGTATTTCCTCTTAGTAAAATTAAGATATGAATGTTATGACAGTATGGCTTCTCTATCAGTGTTTATACTGACGTACAAGAACCAACATAGCACAACCCAAACTGCATGACACCTCACTTCAGTGAGTCTCCCAGCTAGTTTTTGGGAGGGCAATTTGAGGTACCCTAGTATGGAATGAAAGGTACCTTGCTTGTACCTTTCATTCCATTCTAGGGAAATATTGTCACACACAAAACTCTTTTACAAAAAGGCTACAACAACATACTCAGGAACTGGTTTGGCATCCTTCAGACATGTCCACCTGTGGCACACAGTGAAACTTAAGAGCAAGTGCTGTACCAAGTCACATATGCCATATTATAGCAGCCCACCACATCAGATGTAGCAGAGAAGGCATGCTGAGGGTACCATCAGCTAGGGATGTACATTTGGTAGATCCCAGGTGTCAAGCCTTCTCTGCCATGGCACCTGCCTTGTGGAACATTCTCTCCCCCCTCCTGATATTAGATTAGCTCCATCCCTTTTGACCTTCCAGAAGTCCCTCAAGACCTGGTTATGTCACCAGGCTTGGGGCTCCCAGGGAACCAGAGACATGCTTAGGCAGCTCCATTGCTGAGTTAACTATCCTTATTCTCTCTCTTTGTATATCTGTTTTTTTATCATGTTTATCTTTTAATATTGATTTTGATATTTTTATACTGACCTTTGGAAAACTACGATATCTTGAAATGTAATGTATATTAAAATGTAACATATACTTGAGTGTTCTACCATTGCCTTTCATTTCAATATAAATAATTCCAGAGCCTCTATCATTGTCTTTCATTTCTGCCATGCATTTCAATGCTTTAATAACTGTGTCATTAATTAATGCCAATTGTTTTGTGGCTCATCTTTGTAAATAAAAACTGTATTCTTTTCTCTCTGTTGATGTCTTGCTGTTATTTATCCTATAGAAAATGGTTTCCATTGCATTAGCAAAGCTGAGTAACATAACATAAATGTCCATTTCTCTTCCTTTAACTGATATTTGTATTTTCTTTTCTCTTAAATTGTATGGTTAAATGTATAAGGAATACTTGTGATGGCATTAAACAGAGGGTGGGAGGCATGTGAGTATATGTGTACATTTGTAAGCAGGCAGTGCTGTGTTGTTGGATAGAAACCAAAAGATTAATTAGATGGTATGATGCTCTGAGTATGAATCTGAAAATTAATGTATCAAAGATCAACAGAGTAATATCTGTATTATGACAGAGAAAATGGAATGAATGATTGCAAGTTTTACATAAATTGTAAAAATATAGAACACATATATAAATGTTTATATATTGGTGGAATGTTTACTAAAAATGGGAAAATGTATGGAGAACTTTTAAGATGCCTGATGCAAGTACCTAAGTCATGTCATTTGTATCATGATGCATGTATCACCATTTGTCTTACCCCCCACCCCCACCCCCTTCCTGGTTGTGGACATCTGTGATAAGTCATAGTAACTCCAGCTTGAAACAACTTTGTGCAAAGAAAATCTTCCTGGACTCTGGATTGACCACATCTAGGCCAACCGAATAGTTCATACCTCCAATACAGCTACATATTGGAGGTATCACGGATGGGGGTGGGGGATAGGGATATGGTGGCTGCAGCATTGGAATCAAACTCCTACCCCTTTCAAACTCCCACTCCTTGTTTGTGATATCAACACATGTACAAAAGGATCGCAATGCCCCACCATATCTTGCCTGTTTTTCCCCTCCCTGTAGACCCCATTGCCCTGACAGCTAAATACAAGTCAGTCCTTACACTATCCAGTGGTTTTACCCTGAAGTTACCAAACAGCTCCACTGAAAAGTAATCTCTGGAATAAAATGCAGGATCTCAGATTTCATAAGGCTGCCAGAGAATCCATAGCTCTCCCCTGTTAATTGATGGGAATATTTAAAATGGGATCCAAGTTTCTGGTTTCCTGTCTCTCTCTCTCTCTCTCCCCCTCCCTCTCTCCCTCCCTCCCTCTCTCTCTCTCTTTCTCTCTCAGCTTTTCTGTTATTTGAATCCATCTCTGAGAGCTTTACTGCATCTTGGTAACTTGATGGCCTTAGAACAGGAAGCCCTTTACCTGCCTTCTTCCACACAGTGCTCTACGCTGCCTGGGCACTCACTTATGGGAAGTGAGATGTGAAGTTTCAGCTGGCGCATCTGGTATTAAGAGCCCAATATTAGGCTGGGTGATGTTAATGCTTTAATGACAATAGATGAAAGACATGATTCCAATAACTTTCCATGTGCCAGTTCCCACTGCTTTATGAGGTGTTGTGCCTTTTACTTACTTCAATGTATTTATAGTTTTTGTTCCACTGATAGGAGTCATTAAACCATTGTAACTAAAACCATGAAGGAGGGATGGATATAGATGGGTGTGGGTGGGTGGGTGGGTGGGTGGGTGTGCGCACACGTGTGTGTCTATATCTCCAAGGCAACCTAGATATCTCAATTTTTCATTCAGAAATAAGAAAAAAGCAGGGATCAGATTTAAGTAAGCACCACTTAGTGAAATGTCTACCTTTGTCACTCCATTACCTATTCATCCTGAATTCTCTCCCTAGGCAGACATAAAAACTGCATCCATTTTCCTTTTATTTGCTTCTCCGATATCATTTCCTTCACAAGTTCTTACCTGACAGGATTTTTAATTTATTTTTTCTCCATTTTGAGTTTCAGTTGAACACACTTTAATTGGACAGAGCTTTGGCCTATGTGAATTTCTCCATTGTTTCAAGAGAGACAGAAGCTCCACCTGCAATATTCCTTTGTACTCAGAGCTGCTACCTCCAGAGACAAATGGAAAGGACCTGGCAGGCACAGAGACAGGTTGACACTTAGGTGTTTACAAAGAATCATCACGTCTATGCCTGTACCAAAGAAAGTCGGAAGTTATCTCTTTTTTCCCCTTTTCCTACTTTTTCTCTTCTTGTATTTCTTTTCCAATCTTTTATCTCTTTCTATTCTTTTCTTTCTCTTAATTTTCTTACATGTTATTCTTTATTGAAATATAATAAAGTTTATACACTGTGGGAAAAAAACAAAGAATCATTGTATCTGGCTAAATATGTTTGCAAAGACCAAGCTGCTTCAGGAAGAACCACCGGCTGTAATGCCTGCAAGCAACAATGAATATTCCCTCTTTTTCAATAGCATCCTAAAGAGGTAGCTGGCAGGGAGGGAGAAGGCAAGCTGAGCAATTGCTCGAGCCCGCCACCCCCCACCGCCACCCCCACCCCCCATTCAGGGATCAAGAAATCTTGTACTTTTCTTAATGGGAGAAGATTGATCCTTCAGTATCACGGAAACAAAGTAGCCACATTGCCACTTAAATGTGTTACCAAATTAAGGGAAAGGGAAGCTTTGCAGTGCTGTGGGCCCTGGGCAGGGATCTGGAAAGCAAGGGGAGCATGCTTCTCCCAGCCTGGGCAGAGACTAAAAGAGTGCCCACTGGGAGATGTAAGGGCTGAATGGAGCAGGAACATCTAGTGGGGAGGATAGTTCATTGACTTAACAGGCCATCAGTGGAGCAACTGCAAGATTATCAAAAATCAGCCACTGCCAACCAGCAGAGATCAGAGCAGCCCAGCAGCCTAGGATGAAATGCCCACCCAGGGCAGCAACCAGCCATTGGGGGAGAGGGGGCATGTCAGGCACTGCAGCCAATCAGAACTGACTGACATTTCTACTAGAATGGAACAAACCTCCAGAGAGCATCCATTCTGAAGGACTTAAGGTGGCTTGGGTCAGAAAACAGCCATTTTGACTTGAAGCTGGGAAACATGGGTTGCTACTTTGTTTCCATGATACTGAATGATTTGGTACCATTTGCAATGGGCCAAGAATGGGAGAAGGATGTCATCTGTTCCTGCTCTCAGGAAGTGATGGTGATGGGCCAAGCACAGAGTGCGCATCTACCCAAAGAGTGACTGAACAACAAGTATTATTCAATCCTGGAAAATAAAACATGGTTTTATAGCTGGACCAGGTAGCGTGATTGGAAAAAAATCAACCTTTTGGCCTTTCCCACATACTGAAGAATTCAACAATGCAGTCATGTGATTGCAGAAAAGGAAACCAGTTGAAGTAAGCTGATATGTTGGGCGCCTTTGGTGTTGCAAAATTACAGGCCCCAGAATGCATGTAAGTAAATAAAATGGTCATATAACTTGGCAGATTAAGGCTTTCAGAGATTATGCCCACTGGAATTTTGGATAAAAATGGTTAAAGAATAATGAACAATTTTCAATTAATACAAAGTGTTACTACATAAACTTTCTGGATTATGCCCTAGACCTGCCTGGTCTAGTACCCTCTTCTGGGATATGGTGTTGACCCCAGCTTGAATGGTTTTAAAACAATGGCTTCAAATTCACCGAGGACACATTAATTGATGGCTATAGGCTAACTCCATAGTTGAGCAGTAGGATGTCTCTAAATATGAGTTACAGGAGAACAGCAGGAGAACATGGGGTGTCCCTGGGCTTCCGAGAGAGGGACATCTGGTGGACCATGGTGTGAAAGAAGATGCTGGACTAGCAAGGCCATCTTGGATCCCGATATGACTTCTCTTTACTTAGTCTTGGATCAGCTACGGGTTCAGGTCTTAGGCACTCAGAAATGCATACCTTCTCTGGCTGGATCTTTGCTCTTACTTGCTTTTCTATTCTGGTAAGAAAGGGGCAATGGAGCTCATATTTATAGACCCACATGACCGTTAGTATATGCCTTTATATTTTGAAAGCTCAAAAATGCAATAACATGGCATTCTTGAGACAAAAAGGTGAAGAAGAGATTTATTTCTCTTAAGAACAGGTAATGATTTTTTCCCTCTGTCCATACCACTGCAAGGTGATAAGAGGTAAAAATATTGAAAATTTTGCACATTTGCCATTATGGTACTTTGAAAGCATTTCATTCTGAGCAATAGAACAACCAAAACATGCTGAATAAAGTGAAGTCCTAGTAGAAGGCATTTCACTGACATAGGGAGTGTTTTCAAAGTATATTTTGAAAGTATATTTGTACCCCGGAATTTTTTTAAACCATAGATGCCAAAGCATTTATGCTATTGACCTGTTATTTCCAGGTTTTATTATGTGAAGCATGAACTGACAATATCCTTCATTTAAGAGATAATGGTTAAAGTATCTGTTTGAGCTTCAATGTGCCAGTGAAGATACAAGCTATTTCACATAGGAAAAAAATGCAGCACTATTTAATGTAATTGTGCTACTAAAAATGCTATATGAGATTTGAAAGCCATCTCCACTGACTCCTATGATTAATCAATAGATACTATGATAAACATATTTCTTTAATATTGTTGTCAGTTTCTGTGCGAGAGCATCAGATATAGAGTTAACAGCATAGTTAACTTAGTTTTGGTCATGCCTCATTTTCATGTACTGAGAATGTGGCATTAATATTACATATTTTCCCCCACTCCTATTGCATTAAAAACTAGCCAAAATATATTATGATTCATTTAGCCATATAATAATAATAATTTATTAACTTTATATGCCTCCTGACTTCCAGCAACTCTGGGCAGTTTTTCATTGCAGCTTTATGTAAGGAGTTAAATATGTTTCTTGGGGTGGGGACAGTGTTAATGCTTGATGTCCTCTCTTACTTTAAGAGGTTCCAAATGATCCACTTACCAGGGCTTTTAAAACCCCAAGGCTACTTCTACCTCTTCCCTCTCACAGCATCCTTGAACCAGCAAAGGAGAATCCCCTACTTCTTCTATGCACCTATTTGCTTTGCTATATTTGAAAATGTGAATCTTTTCACCACTGTTTCCCTAGCCCTAACACTGAACATGTCCTTAAACTGAGTTAAAAAAAAGAAAAAACAAGAAAGATAATCCAGCATTTTCTAATGGAAGTGGCTACCTCTGAGAGAGGTTTTGGTGAGCTCTACTATTAAGCAAAATAAGAGCATTGCCCTGGAGAGTAGATTTTGCCATGCAAGAACAGCAATCATCCTGCCCAATTTATTCAAGCAAGAGAGGGTGGATTTTCTGCTTCAAGGGCTGAATCCATCTGACCAACCTTGTTACTTCACATCATTTGCATAGAGGGGCACAATTTGAGGTGAAGATTAGGGCACACCCTGCATTCTGATGCCAGTGGTGTTTGTCACACAGAGTTGCTATATAGCAAGACAGCAAGCAAAGTTTGTGAGCCAGTCAATATCGAGGAGCAACTTTGAAAATGGAAGGGAGAAGACAAGGCCTACAGTAAGGATTGCATAGCTGCCAGAAATGTGCAGGATGGAAATCTGCAGGAAGCTTCTTTGGAGCGGGAAAAACGGAGAACACAATATGTATTTTTTGCTAGCCAAAATCAGATTGGCCCCCACCCTGTTGGTTTTTAGGAAAGCTATTAAAACATGGCTTTCCTTAGGTGCTGGGGTTTCTGTAATTGCAATTGTAGCTGTTACCTTGCTTGTTTGGGATTATTTAAAACTTGCAGTAATAGGGGAATGCAAGCCACTCACAGTGCTTCTGGATTGGAAAGACATGTAAAACCTGTAAGTAAATAGTAAAGAAGGAAGGAAGTAAAGGGCCAGACACCAGCTGAATAACCAAAGAGGTCTATATACAGCACTAGAACTGATAGTTTTATCCTATTCTACTCATTTGGTCAAATTCTAGACTGCTGGACAAGTCCCGTATGTTAAAAGTATTGACCCCAAACTAATTGCCCTCCACTTCTCTTGGACTACAACTCCCCAAATTCCCAGAAAGCACAATCACTCTGGAAATTGTAATCCCACAAATCTGAAGGTGTCAAGCTGGCAATGATAATGCCTTGTAGAGCTCCCAATGACCCACTCTATTGAGATTTTCCTCTTGACCTGCAGTGGAAATACCATGGTGATCTCATAGAAAATCCAGGGCTAAAAACAATGTCTTTTTCTTCCCTAGCATGCCTAAAACCCCTTTCCTTCTCCCCATGATCTTTTTATTGCACAGGAAGCTTTTCTTCTTGCCATCACTTGTGCAGCAGCCCAGCCTGCAACATGGGCACTGAACTACCTTGCAGCCCAATTCTACTCTCCCTGAGAGGAAACAAGCCTTTAATGAAACTCAGCTGTTCTCAGATCATGGACCTCTTGCATTAGTTCTGCTTTAGCATCAAAGCCACGATAAACGGGAGGCCAAGTGCTGCAGGCCATGATCACTCCGGTACCTAGAATCTCACCCCGGGCTAACATATTCTCTTTCCTTTGAAGGAAAATTCTACAGGACTTCCCATCATCATAAAGTCCTTCTTGTTAGCAAAAATGGATCTCAAAGGAGAGAAATGCTCCTCCTGGTTTTGCAGCAAGTTGTTTTCCTGCCCTGTCCTTTCAGGAAATGGGTGGATTCTGAAAGAAAGGCTTAAGATGATCTTAGATATTTGTAAAACCTGTCAGGCTGAGTTAGTTATAGCCATTGACTAAAAATAATTATAAATGGCAGCCTATAGCCTAATAAATCAAAAAGAGATGGGGAATGGAAAAAACAATATTACCAGTGACCATATTTGTTAGGAAAAAGTTAGAGACTTACTTAGTTCTTAGATATCTACTCTTTATGTTCTGTGTTTAGCATCAAAATAGTAAAATTAAAATAAGCAAAACAGAATATCTCAATTGTTTCTGCCTGCCTGGTACATTCCGGCACAGTGGGTGTGCTCCAAGTCCCCTCTATTAAATATTGTCATCTTGCAGGACCAAGGAACTGTGCCTTCTCTGTTGTGGCCCCCACCCCTCTGAAACAGCATCCCCCCTACAGGACCCTCTCTCCTAGGGTTCCGGAAAGCTCTTAAAACCCAGCTTTGGTCCCAGGTTGATCTATTGTTTTTGGAGGGGGCTGTTTTGTTTTGTTGGTTTTGTGTCATTTTTTGATTGTTTTAGTCTGGGCTGTCTGAATGGTTTTAGGATTATCTGTTTTTATGATTTTGTTTTGTTTTGTTTTGTTTTGTATGCCACCCAGAGTTCATTGGAATTAGACAACTGTAACAAACTTGAATGAATAAAATTAGGAAGCCATAAAATTCTGTTAGGTGTACAAGAAAAAAAAAATGTTGAGTAATCAGGCATTGTTGAATATGTTCTTGGAAAGGGCAGTGTTCCAAAACTTCCTTGTCTAAAGGATGTTAGAGAATATTTATCATACCCATTTGTCCCTACAACTACAATTATCATGGCTTTTATCTCATGGAAGGAATCCTAATCTTGGAGTTTCATAAATGATCTTACTAGGGAGAGAAGTAGCATTCTCTGAGTTCTATGGCAAATCTTTTACCTGGAGAGTCACATGGCTGCTTCTCCTCTGGCACCATTGCCACCATCTCCCCTTCTCTCTTGAATCATCCAAAGTATGGCTTTCTCCCTCCCTCCTGTTTGGCTAGTAGATGTAGGGAGACCTCCTCTCCTGCAAAGACTACCTTTTACCCAGCTGCCTGAAAGTTTTTCTCTCTTGGGCTTATCATATCTTGGCTGCCTAAATCTGGAAGACTACTAGTTGACAACAAAGAGTTAGAATTTTCTGCATCTCTGTGCTGTCATGTAATGATTATCCAGATTTTCCAGCCCGGATATGGTATGCCTAATTTCTCTCCCCTTCTAAGCAGGAAGGAGGAGGAGAATGAAAGGAGAGAGAGCAGCCTGCATCTGTTCCTGGAGAAGCCTCTGACAGCCCTAATCCCAGTGCCTGGGGTTGCTGCTGAGACCATGGCTGACTCAGGAGTGGCAGAAGACAAGGAGGTGGTAACGATGGCAGAGGCTATTCTCTCAGTTCCTCTCCCTTCCTTCTGCACTCCTCTTCTACTCCAGCTCCTACTGGGACCCTGCACTTCGGCTACCATGCCTATGCTGCAAAAATGAGGACAATTGTAGGGATGGCAGCCAAGAGATACAGAAACCCAGTCTTTGCTTCCACTGGGTGGCCATCAAAAGAAGTCTGGTAGCACCTTCTCTGAATAACAAAGGTTGAGTGGTCATCTTGATCTTTGTAGCTCTAGGTCATGCAACCAGATATATTGAGGGCATGGGGCAAGAATCAGAGGGGCAAAGAGTGGGTGGAAAGGGTAGCTTGGCAGGACCCCCTGTGCCTGCAGGAGCCATGGTTGCTGCCTTCCTTGTCCTTACTATGTACAGGTAGTCCTCATTTAGCAACCACAACTCAGTCATTAAATTAAATGAAGTGGTCACTAAGTGAAAAATCATGTGACTGCGACTGTCAATCTTACTTCAATTTTTTTGTGTTTTACGGACCTGCAAAGGTCATAAATACAATTTTACTTCAACTTTCTTTTGCTTTACAGATCTGCAAAGATCATAAATGCGAGGATAGGTCACAAAGTTATTTTTTCATCACTGTTGTAACTGCAAACAGTCACTGTCCGAGGAAGTCATTAAGCAAGGACTACCTATATACACAGCTGGATGTTAGCACACTGGTGAGCAAATGTAAAGTAAAAAGCAGGGAGAGAAAAGTGATTATATGGGGGAGTTGTAAATCCATATCAAATATAATGAATTCATCCTTTTGAAACAACCAGGCAATGTATTTTAGGCTCAAACTACAGTAGATGTTCAACATTTTTATAGAGCAGGAGATATGGGTGTTTAAAATGCAGCACTGGTAATTGAACCCAGTCCCCAAAGCCTCATCTTCCTTTTCCCTTCCAGGTTACTTCTAAGCTGTGTTCACACAACACAGTGAAACAAGTTAATGACAAGCCTAGTGGCTGCATTTCCACAGAACTCAGAGCTTGATAAGATTTTGCTTTGTTTGTTGTTGTTGCTGCTGTTTGATGACCTAATCTGATGTGCATCTGGGGGCCATTTAGTTGGTTTATGATTCAGTGTATTATTCAAATCCCCAAAATGGGTTTCTTCAATAATCAGGTTTAGTGACTAGAAGACAACATAGGGAAACACAGACTGGAGCAAAGCAATTTTGGGGCCAGGGAGCGGGAGGGGGGGAAAAAAAACCAGGCACCTAAACTGCACAATATATTCCCCAACCTTGCTAATATGAATTTGGCAAGGACTCCACTTTCACACTCAGGTTTCTTACCATGACTTGGCTCTTGGGTTGGGCATTAGCCCAGAGATGTTTCGTTCTGGCTTCGTTCTACAAATGTGAGAACTGTTCTTTAAATGACAGTAGACTTTTGCAGTTTATGTACACCAGATTGCTGAATTCAAGTCTTAAACATGCAAATTGAGTTAGAGTTTATTAGGGCTCTCTCTGCTTTTAATTTAATTTAATTTAGTTTAATTATTTTATTTTTATTATTTTATTTTGTAAATATATTCATTCTACAAAGCACTTGAAGGGAAAGCTTTCAGTGTGCATGGGCAATAATCATATGCTGCATTTCTGGATGCTTTTTGTTGTTGTTGTTTAGTCGTTAAGTCGTGTCCGACTCTTCGTGACCCCATGAACCATATTGCGCCAGGCCTTCCTATCTTTCACTGCCTCCCTGAGTTTGCTCAATTTCATGCTCATTGCTTCAGTGATGCTATCTAGCCATCTCATCCTCTGCCGTCCTCTTCTCCTTTTGCCTTCCATCTTTCCCAGCATCAGGGTCTTTTCCAGAGAGTCCTCTCTTCGCATTAGGTGACCAAAGTATCTGAGCTTGAGCTTCATTATCAATCCTTCCAATGAGCAATCAGAGTTGATTTCCTTTAAGATTGACTGGTTTGACCTCCTAGCAGTCCAGGGGACTCTTAAGAGTCTTCTCCAGCACCACAGTTCAAAGGCATCAATTCTTCGGCGTTCAGCCTTCTTTATGGTCCAGCTCTCACAGCCATACATTACTACTGGAAAAACCATAGCTTTGACTATGCGGATCTTTGTCGGCAAGGTGACGTCTCTGCTTTTTAATATGCTATCTAGGTTTGCCATAGCTTTCCTCCCAAGGAGCAAGCGTCTTTTAATTTCAGGGCTGCAGTCTCCGTCTGCGGTGATCTTGGAGCCCAAATAAATGAAGTCTGTTACTGCTTCCATTTCTACCCCTTCTATTTGCCAGGGATTGATGGGTCCAGATGCCATGATCTTAGTTTTTTTAATGTTGAGTTTCAAGCCAGCTTTCGCACTCTCCTCTTTCACCCTCATCAAGAGGCTCTTTAGTTCTTCTTCACTTTCTGCCATTAGGGTGGTATCGTCTGCATATCTGAGGTTATTGATGTTTCTCCCTGCAATCTTAATTCCGGCTTGTGATTCTTCCAGCCTGGCATTTCTCATGATGTACTCTGCATATAGGTTAAATAAGCAGGGTGACAGTATACAGCCTTGTCGTACTCCTTTCCCTATTTTGAACCAATCGGTTGTTCCATGACCGGTTCTAACTGTTGCTTCTTGGCCCGCATACAGATTTCTCAGGAGACAGGTAAGGTGGTCTGGTATCCCCATCTCTTTAAGAATTTGCCACAGTTTGTTGTGATCCACACAATCAAAGGCTTTTGCATAGTCAATGAAACAGAAGTAGATGCTTTTCTGGAACTCTCGTGCTTTCTCCATGATCCAGCGAATGTTGGCAATTTGATCTCTAGTTCCTCTGCCTCTTCGAAACCCAGCTTGTACATCCGGTAGTTCTCGGTTCACGTACTGCTGAAGCCTAGCTTGTAGGATTTTGAGCATAACCTTGCTAGCATGTGAAATGAGTGCAATTGTGCGATAGTTTGAGCATTCTTTGGCATTAATCAAGGGGAGAGGAGAGGCCCCAAATATTCACTGCTTGAGAAAGATCCAGGATCTGGATTAATTTGTTGCAGAAAAATTATAAAGTGACCAAAAGCAAATGTATTGGGACCTAGGATTTAAATTTAATTGGTTCTGAAGACATGAGCTCTGGGTCATGTCACGATGCATTGCTAGATCCCTTGCCAAGGGGGGTCAGCTGGCTGCACTTCTTGGCTGTTGTTCCATTTTGCCTTTGACTTGTTGAATGATCTTTTCTTACTAAGTGAGGGAACGGTCTAGATTTAAAAGCTTTCACTTTTATCATTAGGTTGCAGTCTTATGCACTGGGCATCCTGTGGCTTTCAGCCTGATTTCCTATCGTCCTTGGCTAATTCCAAAAGCTCTCTGGAAACAAAATGTCCAAACATCTAGCTCACCCCACCAATGTCTTACACCCCATTTATTGCCATCTTGTGACAGCCAGTTTGGTACAGTGGTTAATACACCAGGCTAGAAACTGGGAGACTGTGAGTTCTAGTCCTGCCTTAGGCACAAAGCCAGCTGGGTGACCTTGGGACAGTCACTCTCTCTCTCAGCCCTAGGAAGCAGGCAATGGCAAACCACTTCTGAAATCTTGCCAAGAAAACTGCAGGGACTTGTCCAGGCAGTTGCCAGGAGTTAACAGTGACTCTAAGGCATCAAAATAAATAAATAAACTTGCCATCTTGCAGCTGCCAACAGATTATTCCAAGGAATATATTCTAGACAGGAAAAAAAAATCCCCACCCTCCTATACATATTTAGAAATGTGTCCTATGTCACATTAGGCTATTAGTCTATCAAGCACAATAGTACTATCTTTCAACCAGTAGTGATTCTCCAGGGACGTGTGGGAGAAGCTTGTGGGAGACCCTTATTAAATCTCTGGGGTTTATTAGATCCCCTCATTAAAAGAATGATTTGATCACATTTAACATTGTGACCATGGAGGGTTGAGAGAGAATATGAAGAAGAGCCCCAAGGAAGGGTTCATTCACAGCAGTCTGATTGCATCTACAGAAGTGAAGGAACTAAAGCAGACACCATAAGAGCTGCAGCTCAACCTCACATAAAGGAGAGCAGTTGAAGAAGACCTGAAAGGGGGGTGCTGGCAGCATTAATCACACATCTCTCTTTTTACCAACTTGATTCCTGGTGAACAGCAGGAAAATGAGAGCAAAAAAAAAAAAAAAAACCCAGGATGCCTTTGTTTTTCCAGGCTATTCAGGAAAGACTTTCCTTGTACCCCATCCCACCCCACCTCACCATCTGTGATGAGAGAGCCCATTGTTGGCAGCACATCCCCAAATAGAAATGATTCTTGCTCCCTAGGAGAGGCTGCCAAATGAACCTGGCCCCTGTTCTATGGAAAACATGTCACTGTCTGCTGGAAGTAAGCCTCACTGAACCCAAGAAACCTTACTGCTTTCCAAGTGTTATTGCACAAGCCAAGGATGTCCTATTTTCAAAGATCCCAATCCTTAAAAGGGAGTAGGAAACAGATTTTAAAATCAGTTACTCTTCATTAATGTATTGGTAGGTAGTACTATCATATGTATTATTTCAGAATTCAAAGCATATCCAAATAAATCCTGTAAATATTTTCCTTCTACCACCCAAAATTACCCTTGGGGGCAAAAAAAGTTTACAAAATTAAAATGCTAGAATCATTTTAGCCATGAATCACATTGTTTCTGTGGCAATTAACTTATGGTTCACAGCTGAAGGGATTCCAGTATTTTCTCTCTTAAACTTTTTGGGAATGTATATATCTCTACATTTTGATTCTTTGGTAATTTCACAAGGTCTACCTTCTTAATGGAACAACAGCTTTCCCTGGGGAGAGGAGCTTTGACAGATCAATGCATTTTTTTACCACAGGGCTTTATTCTGGCATTTTCAAGAAGCATTAGTTGTCTGGAATTCCTGTCTATAATTTAAATAACACATCCAGTATTTTTGAAGGCCACCATGACTTCTTCATTGAAATCATCATGAAATAGCCAGAGAGTAAAATCCTCCCCACTTTTCCATAACAGATATTTGTTTTAATTCATTATTTCTCCCAGCTTCATAATGATAAATAACTTTTGCTCTCTGTGGTCTGTCAGCCACATGGTGCAGACGTCTCTGTAGTTCTGGGAATATCTTCCTCCTCCCCTTCTCACAAGGAGGATTCTTCCAGGATGGCGTGCTCATTGAAATAATAGGACTGTGCAGCTCCCTCCAAAAAGGTGCTTTGAAATGTGCAGAAACACGTCTGAAGAAGCACCATTTTGGAATAGTAAAAGCAGCTGGATCCTTTCCCAGGCTTTCCCAGAGAGGCACTCCTGCTTCAGAAGGTGCTCCTGGCTGTCTCTGCATATGTCCAATTGCTTTACTTTGCATTTACTCCATGCACATACATGTGAAGATAACCAGAAGCAACTTTTAAAGCAGATACCTTAGTGTGGAAAAAGATGCGGCTGCTTTAATTATTCAAAAAGAATGGGGGAAATGTGAAATGAATTGGCATATGAAGACAGCCAGGAGCAGATTCTGAAAAAGCTGGGCAACCCAGGAAAAAGATCCAGCTGCTTTTATAGTTCCAAAAAGAGTGCTGCATATATATTTCTGCACATTCTTGAACACCTCTTTTGAAGAATTTGCACAGCCTTATTAAGTTGGGAGGTATTTGTGTGTGTATAGATGAAAGCAAAATATTTTAGGAGCAGGAATATTCACCCATTTTTCATCTGTTCATAGTTACGCATGAAACATTGTCCTCACTCTGATTTTAAGTTGGCACTGTAATGTAATATAGTAAAATCTAATTAACCATGCAATTGCACCATTGCATTACCTGCATAGTGGGGTTTGCAACTAGAAGAAACCTTTATTTAGAAAGTGGTATAGGTATTCAAAATGGGGCGGGGGGAGTTACAAAAAATATAAGAAAGCAAGGATTGAAATTTTTCCCCGGGCAGAAAGAAGGGAAAAGTTGATTCATTCAAACAAATGAACTGCAGAAAATTATTACACTTGAGACAAAGCTGGAACATTTAAAATGAGGAAAGAACATTGATCTTAGCAATAAAAAGGCATGTGTAAGCCACCTATATACCAATTTATTTATAAAGTGAGCTCTAAATTGCAGAAGATGTGGAATTCAAAATTCAGCCTGTCTGAAAATTTTAGTGTAGATGGAAGGGCTCAAGCTTGAATGGAGGATTTTAGCAGAACCAGTGTGTTTGATTAAGACTGTGAAAATGTAGATTGTAGACCCCACTCAACCATGAAGCATGTCATGTGACATTGGACCAGTCACCACCTCTCAGCACAACCATCTCACAGGATTTTTCCAAAGATCTTTAGCACCACATCAAATATCCTGTGCCATACTGAGAATGTCAATATTTGCTGGTCTCGAGGATATTTTCTCTTTTTCTTCTGAAGCTTAGCCACCCATAAGAAATTCTATTTGGACTTCACTTTATAATTTTGCTTAATGGGTTTTACTACTTCTGCTGTTATTTTACTCTGAAGTTCTTATGGCTTGGTTTGAACCTTAAAGGCCAGGATAATTAGCATTTATATTTCTCCAGTCAAAAATTCCAGAAAAAAAATTATAGGAAAACTGAAAGATGCATGTAGACAGCAGTAATTAAGTTCTAAAAAAGAGAATACATCGGCGGCATCTGACTGCAAAAACATCAGGGATAGTTATGCAACCAAGAATAAACTTTTTTTAAAAAAGTCTTAATTGCACACAAGGCCTCTACATGTTATATAGTACATAAGTATACTACTCTAAAATAAAGATTTTAATATTCTAGATACATTATTCAGTGCATGGGAATTGAAATTAATTCTGTCTTCCCCTTGCATAAATTTAACAAATATATTGGGAAGATATTGAATCAGCATATGGAATAACACATTTATAGTGCAACCATATACCTATTTATCTGAGAATTGGTCTCACTGAACTCGAATGCTAATAGGCAACAAAGAAAAGATGGAATTATTATTTTGCTCAAGTTTGCTCTGAGAGGAGGTTGTGTGTTTTACCAGAGCCTGAATTGGTAAGATTGAAAGTTGAGATTGATAGAGACATGGTTAAGGAATATCTATTTATTTCAGAATTTAAATCCCACTGGGCCCTATAAACTACATCCTAGGTGTGGAAGGAGATTGCTAATGGTTTGGCTGAACATTTCTCTATTATCTTTGAGAAATCCAGAAGAATGGGTAAAATAGCAGATGATTGCACCATCTTCAAAAAGTGCAAAAAGGAGATTTCAAAGCATTACAGATCAGTCAAAGTGACATCAATACTTAGGGAAAATTTTAGAGTGAAACTTAAAGTAATTGTCAACAATGTGGAAATTAATGGAAGTCAGAATAGATTTGTCACAAACAAGTTTTGCCAGGTTAACCTTAACTTGTTCTTTGATCATGTAATTGCCTTAGTATCACACCTCGTAGCAGCACAGTATCTAGCTGATCCTGACCAATTGTAAAAAGTTAACCAGGGTGATATCTGGTTAGTGCTTGGATAGGAGACTGCCAGGATGTTCCAGAGCTGTAAGATAAGTGGGTGTAATGATCAGTTCACAGACTGAAAAGTATTCAGCAGGAGATGGTTTTGTAAAAGCCATCTGCAGGCTCTTCCACTATCAGTGAAAACAACTGCCTCCTTGCTGGTTCACAGGAAGCCCATTAGAAGAGAACTAAGAAAATCTCTGCCCTAATATATTGGAGGACAAATCGGTTCTAAACTGTGGATACTTCAGTTACTGAAATGTTTATAACCCTATCCTTTTCATCTCAACAAATGTTGCTAAAAAAGACTTTGTAATCATCGTGTTTAGAAGAATTGTTTTCAGTTGAGGCAGCTGTCAAACAGCCCAACAGTTAGAAAATCAATGAAGAAACATTTTGTGGGGAAAGTGGGTACAAACCACTTCTGTACTGTTGCCAAGAAAAGTACAGGAATGTTTTCATGTTATCACCAGGAATCAAATTCAGCTTGAGGAGTCTATCTTTTTAATCTTCTTGGTAGATTGTGGGAGTTCTGTAGACATAATATATCTTGATTTCAGGAAAGTATTTGGCAAAATACTATAACAAATTTTAATAAATAAATGAAACAAAATACCCCTGACATCCTGATTAGGAGATTAGTATTGGGTAGATTGCATGATATTCAAATGAATATATAGCTGTTTCAAAAGAAAACTCATCAGTGGTTCCTCACTAAATTGGATAGAGGTATTGAGTGTGGTGCCATGGATTCAGTCCTGGATCCTCTTGATTTTTTTTCATCCATTTTTTTTTTCATCCAATTACTTGGAAATAGAGATGGATGGAATCTTGCTGAATTTGCAGATGACCCAACACTGTGAAGTAGCTTATAAACAAAATGATCTTGATTGGTTAAAAAAGTGGGATACAAGAGAAATGCAAAACTATGCATTCAGAAACCAGAACTTAAATGCACAGTTAAAGAACGAGGGATGCTTACTTTGACAAGAGTAGTTGCGAAAAAGATCTTAGAATACTTATCAGTTACAAACTGAGCATCAGTTAGCAGTGTAATATGGTTGTAAAAAAAAAAAGGCAAATGCAATTTTATTTACTTATTTAGCAAATTTATATGGCCATCCAACTCACACACAGTGACTCTGGGTGGCTTACAGAGTAAAATCCCCAATACAAAAAACCCATTAACTTATTAAATTTTAAGCTTCATCACTATAAATAGAGTTTCTAAAGAACAGAAAGTTTACTCCACTTTATTCAGCATTTCCCAAACATTCTGGTGTAATTCATGGTGCTGTAAAGCCCTACATGGCACAGGACCAGTTTATTTGTAGGACCACTTCTCCTTTAGCAGTATCTGCCCATCCCGCAAAATCTGATAGGGTAGGCATGCTCTAGGTCCCTTCTGTGAAATCCTGACATCTAGTGTGCCTTTTCCATTGCTGCCCCTACCTTATGAAACACCATCCCCTTGACAATCTGGTGGGTCCCCACCCTTTTAGCCTTCCAGAAGGCCATAGAGAACTGACTGTTCACCCAGGCACTGGGTAGAGTCATGGGAGCCTGTGTATGGTTGTTGGGCATCCTAGGATGATGACTGAGGCACTGGGTTTTTAATTTTTGCTTTATGGTTTTTATGGTTTTATTGCTTTGTAGTTTTATTGTTGTTGTGAGTCTTAGTCTTTGTGATCTAAGATGGGCGGCCATACAAATCTTTTAAATAAATAAATAAATAACCTCACTTTGACTATTACATCAAGTTGTTGTTTCTAGTGTTTGTCCCACTTGATTGCAAGGACCACTTTTTTGCATTGCATTTCCTTCAGTTCTTAATGTGAAGCTACCAAAGCATGTTGCAATGTGGAGTTTTATTTTTCAACTGGCTTGTCACAGAGTTTGACACTGATTTGGGCTGAAAAGGAATGACTGGCAGAAGGTCACCCAGCTATCTTCCATACCTAGGAGAGGACAAGAACCTAGGTTTCCATACTCCTAGTTCAGCACCTTAACCACTAGACTATACTGGTTCTCTTACTATTAGATCAAGCTGTATTGCTTATTTTAAGGAGCCTAACAAATTAGAACAATGCAGAAGAGGGTAGGGGTGGGGAAGAAATGATGACTGGGGACTAGAAACTAAGTCCAGTGAAGAAAGACTGAAGGAGATTTAGTGTTTGGAAGAGAAGAGGCAGGGTTGGAATTGGTTTGTTAGTCCTTGGATGGGAGACAACCAGGAAATTCCAAGGCTAGACTGAGAAGTAAAAGAAAAAAATCTTGAAAAAGATTTGTGTGGCATTAACAAAGAAAAAACTACTTGTGTGGCATTAACAAAGAAAACTCCAGAGAAATGTCCATGTAGTCAACAGAAGTCAAGCTAAATCCAAAGGAAGCTTATCATTTTTTGACAAGCGGAATCATAAACCTCATGGCAGGCTAACTGTGGAGAAACAAAGTAGTTTTACATAAGATATCTGAAGGTATTTTCAGATTAACAATTGTACTAGGAAATGAGATTTATGGAACTAGCCTCATACACAGATGTCAGTGGAAAACGTTTGAAGACTTCTGAAGTTTGTTAGGTATTTCATTTCACATTCAGTGAAGCAACTGTGCAAACTCCCCATGATGGTGCTTTAAATTTTGCAATGAACAAGGTTCAATGATGTCCTAAACAACATTTAAATGTCTTTTTAAAAGTCAAAATAGTCCTTCAAGAGACAGATAAATCTCGTAGGATTTTTGTCTTCTGTTAAAAGATGGTGGGCTAGTAGCAGATGCTGGGGGGAGAGAAGTGTTCCTCAACTTCTACTTTGCCCCAGTCTTCTCTCTAAAAGGGAAATGTGTTCAAATGGATCTGAGAACAATCGAGAAAAAGAGGGAATGACAACCCAGGGTAAAGAAAGAGATGGTTAGGGAGCATCTGGCTATCATTAATAAGTTTTCAGAATCCAGGACCAGAACAATTACATCCAAGAATCTTGAAGGAGCTTGTGGATATCATATTGGAGACCCTTTCTGGGATCTCTGAGAAATCATGCAGGATGAGTAAAGGGATGGGGATACTCATCTCTAATGCCAATTCCTTGTGTTGATGGACAAGTCAAAACAATTAACAAGCATGTATTTCTTCATTGCCTGTTTTACACAGATATTCAGAGCACTCTTATTCTCCTACCACTTACTAGGCCAAACAGATAAATTCTATGCCTACTCCCTACTTTCTAACAAAAACTCCCTTCTGATTTAGGGACCACCTATCCCTGCATGTCTCTGCCTGTCCGGCGAGGTCAACTAGAGTGGGCACACTCTGGGTCCCATCAATCAAATGATGTAATCTTGCGTGTAAATGGAGAATGGTGGTTAAGTCCCTCTGATTTTTGGTTTTATTTGTGTTTTTGAGTTGGTCTTCTGGTTAGCTGTATTCTTTCTTTGATATATAGTGTTTTCTTTGAATTGTGAGCCACCCAGAGGCACTGAGGAGTTGGGCAGCCTCAAAATTGAAGTGAAATAAGTAAATAAACCAAGTTATCTGACAATGTACTAAATCCAGCAGGATCTAGTAGTAGGCACTATTCAGGTCTGATACACCTACTTGTATCCTCACCCCAATTCTCAGCTTTTTAATCTTACAGTTTTTAATGTCATAGAAATTTTTTCTTAATTCTTGGTAGCATAGAATATTTTAATTATCCATGTTAGAGTATATAGCTATCTTCTTAATTCTAACTAAATATTAGTTTGATTTTAATTAATCTCATAAGTTTTTATGGGCATGACCTTACAGTAATTTTATAGTTTAGCCCTTCTAAGATTTATAAATATTCTTACAAACTTGTAGGTATGGTCCATTCTTAAGCTAACAGTTGTAAACTTTGCAGTTAATTTTGGAATTTTTTATGCTATTTTATACTGATCAAAGTTGAAATAATTGACAGAATACTTCAATACTGGAAAGGATTACATATAGAAGGTGGCCAGGAACTATCATCTTCATAAGTAGGACACTGAGTAATGGATTTAAATTACACTGGGACACATTCTGGTTGAGTATTAAGAAAAATATCCTAAAAGAAAGAGCATATTGAAAGTGGAAGAAACTACCCAGGTATTAGTGGGCCCTTGTCTTGATGGCCTAAATGACTCCTTCCAATCTGTAGTTCTGTTTTTAATGGAACATGTACAGGATTGCACTTTTAAATGTTTTTCCCAGGTTAAAGATAATTCTAAAAGTAAATAATTGTAGTTATGTTATGGGAGACACAGTATAACCATGTATCTAGACTTTGCCTGTCTTACATTTACCTTAAATAGTAAGACATAATAAAATTTGTTACCCAAGGATGAAGTTAGTTATGATGATCCATTAGAAAACATTCAAAGTCTCCAGCAGCCAATACATTTGGACCAAAGCTGTATTAGAAACTTCTGAGTTCTCCAAAGTTCTCCAGTAGGCCAGGTACACTTCTATCCTAATTTAGGAGCTTTTCTATTTCTTCTTTTCTTCCATTTAACCAGAACCAAACCGAAGACTGGCTATCTATTTATCTATTATTTATCTATCTATCCATCCACATATACATATACATGCACATCCATACACATATACCAAGGAACTCAAAATAGGATCAAAATCACATTTTGATCATTCAGTTTCCATACCACAAGGCTATAACACAGCTTTCCCCAACCTGGTGCCTTCCAGATGTGTTGAGACTGCTACCCCCAGAATTCCTTGTTGCAGCTGCCACACATGTAGAGGATGAGTGAATAGGAAAGTTTGCTCTAGAACACTGTCTACAGGATGAATGTATCAGCAGACACCACTGCAAATTCAAAGCATGCCTAATGGACAAGAAGAAATATGCTCCACCCATATATTATCTTAAATATGTGGGGGGGGGGGGGTTACCACAGAGCTAAGAGTATAACGGCAAAGCAAGAATTCTATTAATAATGATTCAGACACAGCCATAATTAATAATGAGACCACAGTTTTATCTGCTGCAAGAGAGACCATACACAGGAGTGTATGAATTGGCTACCAACTTTTATATCTCCTTCTTTGGTTGTAAAAGCAACAATTCTTTGGTCGTTTATGTAGCCTTTTAAGATTCTAATTCAAAGGGCTGAACTTTTGATTAGTGATTCTGCTGGTACTTCT
Organism: Liasis olivaceus; assembly: GCA_030867105.1. Taxonomy (NCBI): domain Eukaryota; kingdom Metazoa; phylum Chordata; class Lepidosauria; order Squamata; family Pythonidae; genus Liasis; species Liasis olivaceus. The sequence continues at coordinate 72,773,947 of CM061349.1, forward strand.
GTAGAGGTCTGTGAAGTGTTAACTGGTGGTCCTTGGAAAGCTGTGAAATCACATGGTGTTGGCTTTTCTCCCTGTTTCCAGCTGCTTAATTGCATTAAAATCAGCTAAAAATATAGTACATTCTTTCCTAACATTGCTTTTCCATGTAAGTAATTGCTGAAAGTTACCACAAGTCATATTACACATGGGAAGAAAACAAGTTCATGCCATTGCAAAAACAGCAGTCCCATCCACCTAGAAAGGTCTATGAAAAATTGAAGATGAACTTTCACTATTAAGACCTGTGTTCTATTCTCTAAATATTCTTGAGGAGCTCTATTTCAGTTCAAATATATTTCCATTATTATTTACAAATAACAAAATGTTCACCCTCTTCAACAGCGTCCCAAACCGTGACAGAACTCTGTTTAATTATGGAATCAGCTTTTATCTCCTTGCTTGCAACTTCTGACATAGCTGTCTTAAGCCTAACTCCATAACAGTCAGCATCCAAGAAATTATAGGCACAGTCTTACGGCCCTGTATAAATTTGAAAATAGTTGTATGACATTTCTGTGTTTCAAATATGCAATTGTACCCCAGTGATTGAACCTGTTAAAATACATCCTTAATGAATGGGTTGGAGTATGAATGCTCCAAAACTGCTCTGTTACGTCAAAGAACACTGAGCAAAGTGCAGGAGCACACTAATGACAGCGATAATGGAAATCATTTGAGATGGGTGAGCATATAAATTAATTAATTAAATAAATAAATAAACAAAAAAAATTGTTTTATACAGTTGTCAGAACTTACACATCACCAGTTTTATTTCTGAGAAAAAGACTGCTACCAGACTAAAAACGATTACCAATAGATAGATAGCCCTCATCTCCCTTTCTCCAGTTCTGTCAGAAGCTGATTTCCTGTTCTACATGCAGTGCAGTATTCACAAACCCATTCTGCATTAACTAGCAGAGGAAAACAAACGAGACATCACTGTTCATTATCTGTGTGCTTCTTAAACTACTGAAACAGTCATGGCTGGCTATCAAATAGTCCTTGGTCGGACTGTAACAGTAGTTGCCTTAATTCATCCACACTTAGATCAACCACATTAAAGCTCATCAGAATTCATAATCAGGAAGGGAAGGCAAAAATCATGAAACATTGGGGAAAAAATGTTTTGACAAGTCAAAATTAGGCCAGGAGTTATGCTTATGAGGCTTCTAGGATAAGTTGTCAGTTTGCTTCCAGGTACGATTCAAGGTGCTGGTCACTACCTATAAAGCCTTACATGGCATAGGGCCTGGTTACTTGAGGGACCACCTGTCTCCCATAGTATCTGCCCGGCCAGTTCAATCTGGCAGGGTTGGCAGCCTTCAGGTTCCATCGATTACAGAATGTCATCTATCAGGACTCTGGAAGAGCGCCTTCTCTGTAGCAGCGCCTGTCCTCTGGAACGAGGTTCCCCTGAGATTCAAATGGCCCCCATCCTACTGGTATCTTAAAGGGCCCTGAAGATGTGGCTCTTTGCCCAGGCTTTTGGCGAGGATTATTACCCCCCCTCCCCCGCTTTTCTTCCTTTTCTTTGTTCCTATCTGGATTTGTTTTCTCTGACATCTTTGTTCCTTTGTTTTGTGTTGTTTTTCTATTTTTTGTATTGTTCATTGTTTTTAAATGTTTTTAACAATTTGCAAACTGCCCAGAGTTGCTGGAAGTCAGGCAGCATACATATTTAATAAATTAGTATTATGATTATTATAAATTCAGGCTGAAGACAGAGGTTACAAATTGAATAGGTTAATCAACTAGTGCTGTAAATTATTCCTAGGCAGAAGAAGCAAAGACTGACCGTGCAGAAGCGCATATACCAGCCCCCAGCTTCTGGCTCACAGAATGTATAGGTATGCCAAAGCTACATGAATGCTGGATCAATGCAGCTACATAAGGTAGCATCTTTCTTGTTTCTGTGTAGGACTCACTGGGTAGTTTAAAAAAGTAGTTGGCCTGAGCCAAAGGCAATATTTCAAAATAAGCCATAATTCTGGGAGTCAGGACTGGCATGGTAGTAGTAAGGGGTGAAGAATCAGAGACAAAGGACAAAGTAGGAGAAATAACAAAAAGAAAGTCATGAGGACAAAAAAGGAAGCTTAGGTGTAAGAATAACTGTAGAAACAGAGTCAAGGAATAAACAAAGTTTTAGGATCGGAGAATAACTAAAGTTTAGGAAGAATAGAATAAAATCTTGATGATGTTCGATAACATTTTAGAAAAAGAAATCCTTCCCACTCCTTCCTATACAGAAGAACACTGTATAGTATTTTATAGGGCTTTTCCTAAACATGTAACCATCTGAATGAACAAGATTAGTGTGGAAAAGTTTTCACTAAGAAAATGCTGCCAGTAATTTGAGGATCACTAATTATCTGTTTATAGTGCTTGGACTAGGCTGTGGATTTTTCCTATTGAAGATTGCCACATGCTCATGAAACTATTTTCTCCTAAAACTTCTGTTTATATAGTAGATTCAGGATGAGGATTTCATCAGTAAGTGCTGGAAGAAATGATTTTTTAAAAAGTCTAGAATCAAGTTTAGAACCAATTCTAAAATAATAATACAAAACAAATCCAGAGTGCTCATTTTGTTTTTTCCCATGTCAGACTAGTGTAAAAATGATGCATGGCTACCTTGAAGGCCAAACATCATGGTTATTTTGCAAAATAGACTCTTGCAATGGAGAAAAAAAATTTTTTTTTTGTATAAATATGCAAACTTGTAAATAGCAAATGCAAAACAGACAGACAAATCCTTATGGACTGGTTGTGAGGATTCCAGTAGGATTCCCAATTCTAGACAGCTATTAAATGTCAAAATGTTGTCTTGATTCTGAATATCATCCTCGGGTGCATTCTTTTGGAATGAATAAATAGAGCATTAAAACCAGACAATCTTCTGCGGTTAGCCCATTGCCCTTCTTTCTCTTCCTTATTTCAGCTTTGTTGCCAATGTGTATGGCTCTCAGCTGCAGCTGAAGAATATGGTGGAAGATTCTGAATAGTTAAAAGGATTCATCTGCTGAGATTTAATTATGCAAGATGAAGGCACAAATTTAAGGGATCAAGGATTTCATTCCCTAACCTTCTTCTTAATCAGAGGGCTTTGTTACCCATCACTGTGACAAATTAAAAAAGAAGAAAACCAGTGCTTTATTTTAAAATGTCTATCCTCTATCCCACTGAAAGTTTTTTTAAAGGGGTTAGAAGTTTTATCTCACCAAAAGAAATGACTCAGTAAATATTTCCCACCAAACTTTAATCCTTTCATGTGTTCTTAAGGTATCAACATCCCGGCCTACAAATTCTATTCTGCCCTTCAATCTAGGACTAATGACATTCTCTTTGGGGGAAAAAAAAGTAATTTCTCAAAATGCTTGATGTATATTTTCCCCATTATACCTTCCAGTTTTATCCAGTGTTCAGTTGCTGGCATCTATAGATTTTGTTTTGAAAACTGGATAGAATTATTATTAGGAAACAGGTATATGTAAAGCTCACCAATTCAGAAATATTCCAGAGAACTTGAAGAGATGTCACAGGGGAAGGGATGTGCATTTATTTTCCATAGTGCCCAAGGGTAGGACAAGAACCAACCAATGGAAATTTTACAGAAAGAGATCCAAACTTGAAATAAAGAGGAATTTCTTGACTGTGAGGGCTATAAAGCAATGAAATCATCTCCCTACTGGAGTCATTAATGTTACATCACTGGAAGTTTTCAAACAAAGGTTGACAGCCATTTGTCTGGGACGGTCTGAGGATTCCTTCACTGGGCAGGGGGTTGGACTAGAAAATCTCCATGTTCTCTTCCAACCCTGTGATCCTATGGTTCTGTGAACTTTGGACTATGCTGAATTTCCTCTTAGACCATGCCTTTCAGCAGATTCTGGTAGTAATCCTCTGAACTGCAAGCAATTTGAAGTGTTCCAGTTGAAGTCTACTCAACAATAATTGAGAGATAATATAGAATGGTGTTTTACAAATGAAAGTTTTGATGATGGATGGATGGATGGATGGATGGATGGATGATGTGCTATAAAATTGGTGTGGACTCTTAGTGACCATATAGATAGATTTTCTTCAGGACTGATAGACAATATGCAATACAGATGGTCCTCATTTAGTGACTGCAATTGGGACTGGCAACTTGGTCTTTAAGTGAAGCAGTCACTAAGTGAAAATCACATGACTGCAAACGTGCTTACAATTTTATTTCGGCTTTCCTTTGCTTTACAGTGTCAGAAGGATATGACCGCAAACAGCTGGGTGAGCCCAAGTGGTGGGGAAGATTTCTGGAACCCAACTCACAAGGAAGCAGGTAAAACAGCAACTCTTATAACCGCTTTTCCCCACTCCCCTGCCCTTTAGAATGCTCACCTAGGTGCTGGGATAATTAGCAAGAAGAGAATTAAAGTTTGTATTTACATTCATTGAAGAGGAAGGAATTACAAGACAGTAAGCAGGCACACAATGGGGAATACACATTGAAAGGAATGTGCTAGTGCCAGCTGTTTGCCTAGCCCACTTGCAGCTCTGAGTAGGCAAACAAAAGCAGAAGTGTGAAACTGATTAGGGTCTTGTCAGTTACAGCAGCTGCACTGAGCAGGGTTCTAATCAACTAATCAAGGTCACAGAACTGAGCTTGTTAACTTGTGGTTAGCACTTTTTAGGGGTGCGCTGCAGTGCAGAGAAAAGCAGCTCAGGAGGACATAGCTTGTTTAGGCTCTGCTCTGCAAAGGGCATAAAAAAATGGGTCAGGCACAAGACAATGGTGCTGACTGTAATGACGAACACATGACTGAGAAAGAGATGCTCTGGAGCTTGTAAATATACACCTTGGTCACAAAGTTACTTTCTCATCACCGCAATAACTGCGAACAGTCGCTATCCAAAGCGGTTGCTAAATGAGGACTACCTGTAGTAATTAGAAGAGATAAATAAATATCGATGGACAAACATTTATGATGTTGAACAGGAACTTTTGGAGCCTCACATTCAACCAATTAATCAACCAACCTTCCTCCCTAGTCCTTACCTGCTTTCTCCTCTCTTAGCAGCTGCTTCAGTGCCTGTCCTCTCAAAGTACAGCTCTGCAAGCTATATAACTGCAAACAACAATTAATCATTTAGCCTTTAAAAAAAAAAACTCAAGAAATCAGCCCAGTATTTTGGCTTTTATTTAGTAATAAATTACTTCAGAATAATTTATAGCTGAAGTTTCAAAACCAAACAATTAAGGGTTCATCCTTACATTCCGCCTAACCAGAGTGCAAGCGTGCCTTGGCAACACTTTTTAATGCCATCGTCTCATCACACCACCTTTGATTTATCCTCAGCCTGCAGCTGAGGCAGTTTAAAGTCCACTTTGGCAGTTTCCATTTTAAACAAGTGTTTTCCCTTTTTTCCATACATAAACTTGCTGTGGACACGATCTAGCACACTGTCTCAGTGATGTGGTTGATGATGACACCAAGAATTGGTCACTGCTCAACACTGCTGCTGTACGCAGGTCTGGGGGCAGTGCCATCAATGGGCTTTTTGGCTTGGACTCTAGGAGAGAATGGATACTGCCAGTTTACCATCTGACCAGCACTTTTCAAAGTGTACATCAAGTCTTACACAGCTCCTTATGTACCCCAATTTAGAACTTTTGCTGGATCTGTTTTTAAAAGAACTTAGTCCCGTGGTGCCCAGAAGGTTGATTTAAACTGGGAAACAGACTGTTTCCCAGTTTAAGTGTGTGTTGCTAGTTCTGTCATCAATGAGTACATTACAGGTTTTCTGCTATTGCTGCTAATGAAGTTTCACATGGCCATAACTTTCTATTGTTTTTATTACTTTGGTAGAGGGAGGAAGTGCCATTTTGCCCTCTCCATAACCTATTTCTGGTTGCTATCAGCCCCAACCACTTGCTGCCAGCACCACTATTCCCTTGCAGCACTAATCTAGGTCAGAACTTGCTCACTGCTGATCACTCCCTTCGGCTTTACCTCATGACCCTTCTCCGTGCCTATGACCTATCAACAAGACAATTTTTTAAACTTGGGTTTAATGTTCTTTCAGCAGAACAGTAGACCCATGTTCAGAAATAGCCTGAGTGACAGGTAACAGGCATAAAGCATGTCAATACTTGTGACCTGTTAGATGAGCATCTTAACAATGGCTTGGCTATCCCTATCACATGTTAAGGAGAGTAATGGGTGATTGTGATGCTTAATGGGAAAGGAAAGAAAAGGAAATCACCTTCCTTAACTTTTCCCATATTGAAAGAATAAGGACAGCACCCATCACTGATCTCATTATGAAGGTATTTTTTTTATGCCACCTTGGCATAAAAAGACTGGAGGAAAGCTGTTTAATGTAATCATCTGAATGTACCTTAAAAGTTGCCAAGAAATTTAAAGCATTTCACCTTGGAATTTTGAATTTAAGGGTTTGCATTCAACATCTGAATCCCAAATCTAGCTGCATAGGTTCATATTTATTTGTTTATTCATTTATAAAGCTCTTATTATAAGGAAAAAATGAAAGAAAAAATAAGAGAAATTAAAAAGAATACCTTGAGGATTTACAAAATATAAAAATTACATAGGTTAAAAAAAAAAGGAAAAACACTCCATTATTCTTGCAAGTAGCATAGAATTGGAATAAATATAAAGGAAAATATATATCAGTTTGCCACTTTAAGAGCTAATATTGAAATCAGATCAAAAATTGACAAAAAATTTCCAAATGCTAAGAATCGTCAGTAACTTTAATAAGAACGAGCAAGATTTCCAAATCAGTACCTTTATGGCCAATCAGACAGAATCTAGTATTTTAAAACCTTATCTTGAAAGAAATGAAAACTTCAGATGTGGCAGAAAACTATCTGCAAATTATAATCCATAAACAGTTTCCAGAGTAAATTAAAGTTAGTGTCAGGTTTGTTTTTTAAATATGAAGTTACCTAATTTCTTAGTCATAAAACTCCCCTATGAGTGAACTTCAAGTATAGTTTCCATGAAAGTCCTCCTAAAGTTAAATTTGTAAAAATCAAAGCAGAAAGAATGAAATCCCATACTGGAGAATTCATGAAATGGGAAATTACAGAATTTAGGCTTTACTCTCTCAGTTATTTAGAATCTAGTCAAGGGTGCATCTGTGGCAGATAAACCAGGATGGGGATGGGGATGGGGATGGGGATGGGGATGGGGATGGGGATGGGGAGGAGGAGGAGGAGGAGGAGGAGGAGGAGGAGGAGGAGGAGGAGGAGGAGAAGAAGAAGAAGAAGAAGAAGAAGAAGAAGAAGAAGAAGAAGAAGAAGAAGAAGAAGAAGAAGAAGAAGAAGAAGAAAGCAGAATTTTGAGTGATGTAGTGACTTTTTATCATAAACAAAGCTGTGCATTAGAACATGCTCTGGAATTACCCACTACAGATGTCTGCCGTCTGTGCTTACCCTGAGGGTATCTGTGATGACAGTCTGCACAGGCAGGGGGGAATGCGACAACACTCTGGACTCAATGTGCTGTTTGTTTCCTGCTTCATTCATGGAGGAGTCAATGTCACTTCCAATCCACTTGGAGAGCACCAGGCCCCCCTGGAAAGCTGCGCCGAGTTTCCTCTGGCCAAGGCAGGGATTTTGACAGATTGGATGGAGGCCTTCCAAGGTTCAGCCCCCCAAAACAAGAGTAAAGAAAAACTCCCTCTTCCCAGGGAGGGTGGTACAGGTCAAAAGTGCAGCAGACAAAAGACAAACAGCCCCGAGATCCAGATAGTCCATGCTTCTTATCTCTTATCTTTCTTGTTTCACTCACCGTCTCTCTTGTAGTAGTTTAATACACAGCTGGCTGGTAAAGTTTGATTTCTCAATGGTTTTTAGCATGCTGTACAACAGTGATACCTCCTCCTGCAGTGAATATCATTTGCCAGCAGCTTCAAAACAAGCAGGCATTGGCAAGCAAATTGTTTCATTCATCAATCCCCAACTATTGTTTCTAAAAGTTCCTGGCTATGAAGCAGATGTGAATAGCATTTAACATCTGGACATAGACAGAAACTCAGGGACTTTGTGAATCCTGACAGTTACATCACAACTGCAACTTGCAACATCCTTGCCCTGCGTCTCATCCCCCTGGGAACTTTCTTTATACTTCCAAAAAATATGGTTAATTAAGACACGGACAAGCAGCAACCCAAAGCTTTCATAAGCTCTGTGCAAGATCTATATTGGAGCCCTTTTAATTATAGTTATGATATTTGCTCCATCGAAATTGCCTCTCTGTGGGCACGTGGTCGTGGATTATCTGCATGTATTCACAGCATGAGTAGCAGCCACTTACCAAAGCAGGTTAGGAAAAAGGGGGATGTTTTTAAAGGATTGCTGGAGTGTCACCACAAGTGCCCCACACATTTTGATGGCACTATTATCTCCGTGAAGCCCTTGCAGAATTCTGCATAGGGGAAAGTGCTTTCCCAAGGGAAAGTAATAAACTTTCCTCCAAATATACTGCACGAGCATTTTTTATTATTTCAGAGCAATACACACTGTTTTCTGCTATGCTGTCAGCTTGAAAAGTCGACCAAACATTATAAACTCTCCTTCATTCCAACAGCACTGAGGATTTCTGAGCTGCTGAAAAAAGGATCTTATTCCTCCCTCGCAGCATTTAAAGTTGATGCTGTCCTTGTTCATCCCCCAGTCGTCTTTCTCCCCTTTCTTTCTACTATTCACAACCGCCCTGCAAAGCTTTCTCTCACCTTCCGTATTGGAAGCTGATGGATTGCTCCTGCTGGATCAGAATGAGCAGGCTGCAGACACCCCAGAGTATCATCCTAAACATAGGCGGTAATATAGAGAGGCAAAATAAATCCAGGATGATAGGTTGTGGATATAACATGTGAATAGTGAGTGAGATAGATCTAGCAATGCTAGGATAAAGCTCATGTCAATACAGCTATGTCCTGTTTGATGACCTCTGAGCTACTGATCAACAGATGTCCTGGGCTCTGTTCTTCCAATTAGATTTACTGTCGGTTTCTCTGCTTTTTGCTGTAAAAGTAAAGAGAACTACTGGATTAGATAATTCTATCATTTGGTATATCGGTGGCTATCTGGTCCACATGCAAATAATAAGAGTTATATGGTGAGTGATAATTTAATGTTTCCTATTTGAGGCAATCGGTGATGTTGTTTTGGTACAGTATGTTTTTATGCACACAATGCATTCCAACCAAGTTTTTTTTCCAAAAGGAAACAAGGGGTAAAATACACTTCCCTGAAATATTTCATCCTTCTCCATTTGTTGTCTCAGCTTTCAGTCTAAAGATGCAAAGTTTCCAGAAATGTGGAAGCAACTTAAACCCTTATTGTCCATTAAAAAAAAAAAAAAAGCCAAAATTGAAGGAAAGGTTTAAATACATACAATGTGAAGTGTAGTTTAAAATGATTGGATTTTGCCTCACTTATTTCAATTTTTCAGAAAATAGTAAAGAGCAGGTAAAGTATTGTTGTTCCTAATTTTAAATTTTTTTTTCCTTTCAGCTCTTTGCATCTTTATTTAGTTAGAGAATATTTCTTTATCATGGGCCATGCAATAGTTCAATTTCAAAGGAAAAAAGTGATTCAGAGCATAAGGGGAGGGCACCTGTAGCATCTGCAAGTGCTTCTTAAACCAAAAGCATTTTTTTGACCAGGATTTTGCTGAAGCTGTGATGGACAGAAACATGGTACCAAAAAGAGATACATTTTTTTTGCCAGAAGGGGCTACATGAACACCCCATATATTCCGAAGCTCTTTTTCCTCTTCAGAGCAAAAGTGTGGCACAATCCTAGTTTGTAATATATACAGCTACATCCTTGCTATCCTTATTATTAATTACAGCAAATTATTACTAAGCAACCCCTTCAGGCATGCCCTGCACTAATTTTTCAGTAGTTCCCTGTAATTTTAAGGCTGAAATTTCAGCTTTTGCATCTGGATGTTCTACTGTAAAATATAATTTCCTACTCTAATATTGTAAAACACCCTGCAAATCACTGGTACCTTTTCAACTTCCTTTTTACTATTAAAAATGAGCCCAAACCAAAGGAAATAAAAACTAAAACAGTAGGCAAAGCTCAAACAAATTAAAATGGCAAAATAGCAAAAACAAGGTAAGAGAAGAAGAAACCTATCAAGATGACAGCTGTAGGATACAACCGAAGGCCTGAATAAATTTACAAGAATCAGCACCAGCCACAGGTGAACAGGGAGGGACTTCTCTAAATGGAGTGCCACCATCCAGAATAATTTATTTTGGGTCGTGCATCATAGGCCATAGCTTATGAGTGGGATAATATGGGCCAGGTGGTACTGGGGGAGTGCTAAGTCCCAAACCATTTACAGCTTTATGCACTTGAACCTGAATTGGTGTGGTAGCTCACAGGCAGTCAATGCACCACTTCCAAGCATAAATCTTACATGAACCTACATAGCTGCCTTACTTAATAGGCTGGTAGCTGCATTTTTTTTTACCAGTTTCAAGTTTAACCCCATGTAAGGTGCATTGCGGAAATCCACCTTCATGCCATCTTCTGACTTCACAGAATTGAGAAAAAGGGCCTCAGAGTTTTTATTCACCAGTGCTGTCCTTTGGCTTGGTCTTCCAATTTAGGATTGCCCTACCACCACGGCAAGGCACTTCCAAGAAGGCTGTGCAACTGTGCAATTCTTCATTGATTGAGGCTTCCTGATATCAGTGGGACTTATTTTCAAGCAACCCAATCCAGAAAAATACTTTTTAAATTTTGAAATGGAGACATAGTTTTAAGCAAGTACTTATATTTAACTTGATTGCCATAATGCATAGAATCTTAATTTAAATCTTGTAAGCTTAATAAATATCAAAGCTTGCCTGTTTGGATTAGATCCTAGGAAAATGAATATGTTAGTCTTTTAGGGGCTATAGACTGTGAATTTGGACAGATATAGGGGCCTTTTTTCCAGCTGTACAAGAGCCCCTTTTCCACACATAGTTCCAGCACAGCTGAAAGAACATTGACATCATCTCCCATATAGGCATAACCGGACTCGTCTGCTCCTTTTTCATGCAGAATCAGCATAGCAACAGGAAGGGGAATGACCCCCCATTCTCAAAAATATTTTTGATGTAGGTATAGACAAATGGTATTCTGGTAATTTCATCAGCAGGGAGGAAAAAAAAGGCATTATTAGCTCAGCTGTCTTTCTACCCTTCTTTGGATTGCTTGTCTAAAGAAGAAGATATCATCTTCCTCTATTTTCTTTTACTTGTTCAGGAAACCTAACAACCTTTTTGGAACCCTGCTTTAGAGGAAATCTATGTCCACTTCAGCGATGAAGGGTACTATGTCGATGAGAATTAATTCTCATTGACATTCATCCTTTGCTTACTTCTTTGTGAAGGGAAAGGGTGGCTGCATTAACAAAATTCCACAAATGCCTTAGCCAAGTGGAGAAGAAGAAGAAAATATCCTGTCAAAGCAAGCCCTTCAAAGGACAAATTGGGATTTTGTAACCAAAAATAGGTTAACTTTTTTTAGCAGAGTAGAGAATATATACAGTAGTTCCAATGACTTCCTCCTATCCAATACTAAGAACATTCATTTTAATCCTAAAAACAAATTGGATTAAAGTCAAACAGTGGACATGCAACATGCAAATGAACTACCCTGTAGAGGGAGTCCTGCAGTCCTTACACAAAATATACACATATATACACAAGGCACCTTTTTAATATGAATTTGCACTGAGACTTTGTGAAGTCTTTGCTATGAGATAAACTTACCATGTCTTGGGAGCATGACAAACCTCTTAAATGTTGTTTAAAGCAACTATTAAGAGTCGCTGGGAGTCAGGTGGCATATAAATTCTATTATTATTATTATTATTATTATTATTATTATTATTATTAAAATCTGCATATTTAAATTGCACTTTATTTAGTTTGCAATATTTCGAGTTTACTCCAATCCCAATGTACAGTGGGCTGGGTGCCACAAGAGAAGAACAAAAGGGAGACATTAAAAATCACACTCGGATAATAACTATCAATAAAAGTCTAACATATCTTAGACACCATTTAATGAAACTAACTAAATGCCTACTGGAACAACATTGCTTTGGCTCATTTTCAGAATATTTATAGAGTAGGGATCATCCATACCTCTAGGGGGAGAGTGTCCATAAAATAGGGGGCACTACTGAGGAAGAGCCAGTTTGGTCTAGTGGTTAAGGCATCAGGCTAGAAACTGGGAGACCATGAAATCTAGTCCTGCCTTAGGCACAAAGCTCACCCCAAATGAGCAAGTGACCTCCCCCAGCAGTGCATGTGTGTGTAATGGTATGTAGGAATGACCTTGGGAGACAGGAGGAAGAGTCACAGACTAGACAATGGTCAGACAAGCAGCAGCTGAGTCTGCAGAAGGAATTGGGACCATGGCAAACATCTCAGAAGGGACCCTCCCTAGTTTCTAAGAGTGTAAAGGTGAAAGGGGAGAGATATACTTTCAGACTTGCAAGATTCTGTTAATGTAACCTTACAATCAAGTTAGAGCTGGTGCTTCTGGGTGTGCTTCTTGTCTGTACCTCACAAGGCTGACAGTGTGTGTGCATATAGTCAGAAAGAATAGATGGAATAGTCAGCATTTACTTATACATGGGACAAATGTGGCATTCTGAACAGAATGTCCATTCTGCTACATCCTACTGTACATAATAGGACATTTCAGTGACAAGACAAAAACAACCACTTTTGAGGTGGGATGCACATGAACAAGAATGAATGAAATTACTAAAAGAGTTCCAAAATGGCAATGATTCCAGTGATGTATTATGTACTTATAGGTACATTATGTACTTATATATCAGAGAGCCAGTTTGGCGTAGTGGTTAAGGCATCAGGCTAGAAAATGGGAGGCTGTGAGTTCTATTCCCACCTTAGGCATAAAGCCCATTGAGTGACTTTGGGCCAGTCACTCTCTCTCAGCCCTAGGAAGGAGGCAATGGTGAGCCACTTCTGAAATCTTGCCAAGAAAACTGCAAGGACTAGTCCAGGCAGTCACCAGGAGTCAACATTGACTCAAAGGCACCTCAGCCTCCCCCCTTATAAATTATGTATTTACAATACATAGGCAAAATGCACTTAAACAAAATGCTCCTTTTAAAAATCTGAAATATATAATTTTTCTGAAAAATTATAATGTATATTTTATTTAAATATCTAAAGTACAATTGTTCAAAATTACATTGTAAATTCATATCAATCAACACATTGTCATTTATCATGATTGCAGAGTGGATCAACTCTAGTGTAAATATTTATTTCCATCAGTGCTGAATTTACAAATGCAGCAGGAGTAATATATTGACTATACAATAGTACACACCAAGCATTGCTGACCCTAGGTTGTTTCAAGTCCAGTTAAAAAGTAAGACACACTTGTTAATGCCATTGAGGGGGAAATACTTTCAGTTCTAGAACTGGGGAATTCTCAAAAGTCTCAGGGTTCACAAATAACATTAGAAGTTTTCTAAGGGTGTACCCCATGACTTTTGACCAACCCTTCTCATGTTGGCATACTTGTTGCTACTATCAAATAGAAGTCCAACTTGCTATGAACCAAGCCAAACACGGCCTTCGTAGCATGCGTGACAACCCATTATAAGCCTTTGTGCAGAAGAAACAGAGGTTGTCAAGAACAGCACCAGGAAGACAACAACAGTTGGCTGTTGAGCCATGTTACCCTAGGTGGTCATTTGCTGTACAGCATTAGTTTAAGTCCATCAATAGCTGCCCTTGTGATAGAGGTACCCTCTATTTCTGAAAACAACCCAGTCTCATCTCCTTTTTCTTCATCCAATTGCCATTTTTGAGAATATTTTCCCCCACAAAGCACATACAGATGTTGTGTGTCTGCCACAATCAGTAGGTTCAGGTGAATAATGGGAACTGGCAGCCCTTGGCATGTACTTGTTTGCCTTAGTGCAATTTCCCCATAATTGCACTTCCTAACTTTTCAGCATCTGCGAAAGATCAGTTTGTGACACAGCAGAATCTGCCTCACACTTTTTTGCATTTTGGTCCAGACTGTCCTCTCTGTGCCTTATACAATTTAAGTATAGATTTGGAAGAAGGTGAGAGGTGAGAACACTCATCTTTTATGCATAAGATTTAACTCTGAATTTTAAAACCAAGCAAGGGCTCAACCCTTCAAACTCACTTGGATACTATAGTCAACCTAGTCTACTGCAGCTTAACTCTGCCAGTCTAGAGGTGAATGCAGACAAAATAATGCCTAAAAGGGAGAATGCATCTCAAGTGTGGGCTGCAGCAAAAACAATTGCAAAACAACACACATAATGCTGTATGTATGTAAAACGTCTGTGGAGATTTCTTGAACAGGTACCTTTAGCTTTGGGAATCTTTGTTTATGATGTAAAGAAACAGCTGCCACCCGTATAAGCAAGCTGAAAAGAACTGAGATAGAAAGCAGAACAGCCATTGCCCCTTGAATCCGGAAATATGAGAAGGACACGAAAAGCATTTTTGATTGAAATGGATGGGCAACCTGCAGTCATAGGGCTATTTGTGGCCTTCAAACGAGGTTCAAAAGTCACCTGCAAATAAGCAGTTTATAAGTTTAGAAAGAACAGTCTATACCCTTTTCTAATAGTCTGCTTTGTGAAGAAACAAGGAAGAATGTCAGAAAGAGAAAGAAATGTGGGTATCAGAGAAAGAAGCAAGGGGAGCAGTGATAGGATTTGCTCTGGACTTATCCCTGTTTGCTTAAGTACTACCCACCACTGGCATGCGATGTACTCCTAACACATCGCTCCTCTGGGAAAGCAGCCTTCAACAGAAAATAGGCTGGCTATCCCTACCCTAAAGATGTTATTACTCAAGTGTGAGAAGCATTCCTGGTGTCACCTGTGACTTGTTATTCTGGACTCTTAATACCTCAGTGCTTTCATCTACAATAAACCAACAAACCCAAAGCCTATTACAGGCAGAGGTTGTCAATATTTAGCTGATCACTGTGTCAAGTTGTAGGTTTTTGTAGCCCTTGGAACTTAGACAGCAACACCATGATATGGTATAGAATCTTTCAGATTCAGTTTCAAAATAAAGCTTTGGAGCATACAGGAGTTCAAACACAGCACATGTCTGGAAATCCATACAGCAGCCATGTCTTCTACTTTGATGGCAAAGACTGCCCTCTGTGGATTCTTTAAAGAGTTGCAAACAGGTGCTACATTCATCCAGAAGAGTGCTTTTAGTAATTAAATACAAAACATTTCCCAGCCATATATTTTATTTATTTATTTATTTATTTATTTAGTGGACTTGTCCCCGCCCATCTCCCCACAATGGGGGACTCTGGGCAGTTTACAACAAATTAAAATCATAAATACATAATTAAAAGTTATAAAAAGAGAACCACAGTTACAGAGATAGAAAAAGATTAGAAGATCCAAGAGGCCGATAGAGGCCACACCAGGCTACTAAGGGGCCAGCCAACCCCATTTCTGACATCCTCCCTCCCCGCCCCAGGCCAGATGGCAGAGCCAGGTCTTCAAATCCCTCCAAAAGGCCTGGAGTGAGGGGGCCTGTCTCACCCCCGGGGGCAAGATGTTCCAAAGGGCAGGGGCTACAGCAGAGAAGGCCCACCTTCTGGATCCCGCTAATCGGAGTTCTTTTACCGAGGGGGTCCAGAGCATGCCCTCTCTGTGAGATCGGGTGGGATGGGTTGAAATCATGGGGGCGAGGCGATCCCTCAGGTAGCCTGACCCCATGCCATGTAGGGCTTTAAAGGTGATAACCAACACCTTGAATTGGACCCGGAAGCAAACTGGCACCCAATGCAGCTCACGGAGCAGAGGCGTTACATGGGCCCTCCTTGGGGCTCCAACAATAGCCCGCACGGCTGCATTCTGGACCAGCTGAAGCTTCCGGATACTCTTCAAGGGTAGCCCCATGTAGAGCGCATTGCAGCAGTCTATCTGGAAGATAACAAGGGCATGAGTGACCGTTCAAAGGGCATCCCGATCCAGGAAAGGGCATAACTGGTGCACAATCCGAAGCTGTGCAAAAGCCCTCCTGGCCGTGGCTGCCACCTGCTCTTCAAGCAGGAGCCGTGAGTCCAGGAGGACCCCCGAATTATGCACTGGGTCCGTCTGGGGCAGTGCTACCCCATCCAGCACCAACGATGACAACGTCCCGGATACAGAGAAGCCATTAACCCACAGCTACTCCATCTTGCCAGGGTTCAGCTGGAGCCTGTTGTTCCCCATCCAGACCCTCACAGCCTCCAGGCACCGCGAGAGGAATATATATATATATATTCATTCATTCATTCATTCATTCATTCATTCATTCATTCATTCATTCATTCATTTTCCCCCTGCCATCTCATTTATCCATAGCGATCATCCCAAGGTACAAGCTTCATGGCTAAGAAAGGACTTGAATTTGAGTCTTCCCAGGCCTTCAGTAAGTCAACAGTCGAACTTTACAGCTTGCTAGTTATACTCTTTTCCATGATTCTAATGATTCTACCTAAAATTCCATTTCTGTGTTCACCTGCAATTTGTTTTTTAAATACTTATCAAAGTATCAAATTATGCAGACTTTTTCTAAGTATATTTTCTGTTAAAGTACATCTTAAATGCATATGCTCTATTGAAACATATGTTCTGATACTGCAGCTTCATCACATTTGGAGAAGTACAAAATCTGAGGAACAGCTAACTTCTATGTTTGCATTCATCTGTCAACTTATAGGTCTGACAGAGCAGATCTAGTCATTCTGTGCAGCACCAATTCACAAAGAGCAGATTGCTCAGATCTTCTTTTTCTTGAAGTTCCATTCATCCTGTAAATAGTTTGGTTGTCCATAATTGGGAGGTTAAAAGCTGGTAATCCCAAATGGAAATGAATTTAAGAGAAATGAAAGCTAGATGAGCTTCTTAGTCTCATTAGCCCTATGTTCCCAAGCAATAGCTCAAGTAGTTTCTGGATTCTGTTTCAATTCTTACATAAAATAAAATGAAATGAAGCCCAACTACTACAGGTAACCTTCAACTTGGACAAATACGCCATCATGATTGTCCTCAGTCTTTGCAAGGCAAACAACATCATCATCAATGTTGCTGCAGCTGCAGAACAGCAATAGATAGAAAAATGTGAGTATATTGACAAGGCAGGCAAGGAAATGCCAGGTAGGTTATATTAACTAGCACTCTGTTGAATTGAACATGGCTTGTATTATCCCCTTTGCCAACCAACCAGTTACACCAAATATTTACTAATGGCCATCTAATAAGAAAACATTAAGGTATATCAGCCTCTGGGGACACATTGTCCATTTAGTATAGACCTTAGTAGAAACCTAAAGTCTACCATTTAATGATGCGCCCATGACAAGGAAGCCACAATTAAACTCCCCAATTGACATTAGCATTTAAGAACATAAGACCTGCCATACTAGATCAGACCAAGTCCCGTCTTAGTTCAGCATTTTGTTTTTCATGTGGCTAACCAAATGCCGTTGGGATGCTCAGAAGTAGGAGATGCAGACATATTCTGCTCCCACCATTGTTCCCTTGTAATTGGCATTTGAAGGCATGCTGCCATCACCCCAGAGGTAACAATTAGACTTCAAGATCAAGTGTCCTTAACAGAACATGACTTTATTCAATTCCCTTTTAAAGCCATCCAAGTTAGTGGGCATCACCACATTTTGTGGTAATGAATTCCACAGGTTAATTATGTGCTGGTGAAGAAGTGCTTCCTTTGGTCTGTTTTAAATCTTCTTCCAGTCAGCTTCATTGGATGGTCTGTGCTTTTAATATTTTGAGAGAAGGGGGGGAACACTTCTCCCTGTCCACTTTTCCCATGCCATTTATGCTTTAATATATTTTGATCATCACTACTTTATTTGCCTTTTTTCCATGTCCCCATTTTATTTTCTCATAGGGAAAGTCCCCATTTTATTTTCTCATAGGGAGAGCATTCAAACTCCTCAATCATTTTGGCTGTCCTGTTTTGTACTTTTTACAATTCTGTGACATTCTTTTTCAAGTTTGACAACCAGAATTGTACACAGTGTTCCAGGTGTGGCCATAACATGGATTTGCATAAGGGCATTACAACGATGGCATTTTTATTCTGGCTAATTAACGTAGTTTAGCCCTAAGTCAAGATCATTTATGGACAAGTCAAAAAGTAGTGTTGCTAAAAGGTTGGAGGGACAGGATTTACCTTTGCAGAATCAATACTGATTTTTTTCCCCTCTAAGTGACTAGATTTTTTTTACCATTTTACGAATCTGCCTGAAAAATATATCATAGTAACTGACCCATAATCTCCTGGAACTTCCCAGCATCCCTTTTTAAAAATCGGTGAGATGTAGGCTACTTTCCAGTCCTCTGGTACTGAGCCTAATCTGAGAGACAGGTTACCTATTCTTGCTAGGAGATCAGCATCTTTGCACTGGAGTTAAGAGTGGATGCCATGAGAACCTGATGGTTTTCACAGTGTAGCCTTTAAGATATCTTAGAATATATTTTCTTGTTACTTCAACTTGTTTTACTTGTTCTGAATCTCTCCCTGAGAAAGCCAGTGCAGGTTCAGGTATCTGTCTAGTTTTTGCAGGAAAGACTGATGGCAAAGAATCATTTCGTTTCTCTGCAATCTCTGTATTTTCCTTGAAGACCCCTTTCAGTCCATTGTCTATCAGTCCAAGCAACCTCCCTGGCTGGTTTTCTCTTTCTAATACTTTGTGTTTGCATTCCATATTATCACTTGTACTTTTTCTGCTAGATGGCTTGCTCTTTTTTGTTCTCCTCATTAAAATAGTATTTCCATTTCTTCAAAGAAACCTTAACTTTTACAGTTTCCTGGATACTACTAGAAAAGCATGCAGACCTCTTACTTGATTTGGATGACTTTTTCTTACACTGTGGAATATATTCAAGTTGAGCATCAATAATTGTGGTTTTGAATATCCTCTAGGCTATGAAGAGATTTGGCCTTCTTGCCTTTTCCCCTCACTCTTTTCCACCAGTTTTCTCACTGGCATTATCACCAAATCTTGAAAGCAATTTTAATCAGCCTTAAAACAATAATGTGCCTTATGGAATAGAATCATTTGAAGCAGAAATGGGTCCTTTTCCCAGTCTGGTGTCCCCTGATATACTGGATTCTGATGCTCATGATTCCTAGCCAGGACCCCCGGTGACCACACTGGCTAGAGATCAGGGGAGCATAGTCCAATATGCCAAGGAGCACTTGGTTGAGGAAGACTGTCTTCAGGGGTCATAAAACATTCTTTAAAGCATTCATCCATCATGATTTATGTACATGCAGGAGATCCCTTAAAACTGTTTCTTAGTGTGTTCTTTCTAGCAGCTCTTTTCTAAAGAAAGGGACAGTGCTTCCTGGTGGC
Source organism: Liasis olivaceus (assembly GCA_030867105.1). Taxonomy (NCBI): domain Eukaryota; kingdom Metazoa; phylum Chordata; class Lepidosauria; order Squamata; family Pythonidae; genus Liasis; species Liasis olivaceus. Next base: position 72,793,433 of record CM061349.1, read on the forward strand.
ATTCCTATTATATAAATGAAAGAGAGATTGGGGGAAGGAGATAATTGTTCCAATTATGTTACAGGTTCCTCCTAAGCTACTTGGCCTATAGTCCAGTACTAACACAAGACACTGGTCCATCCCTTTAATCTTGTTCCTTTAAATCCCCACCAGACTGATTTACTCTATAAGAGACAGAACCTTGAATCAGTCAAGAGTCACCTGGAAACAATCTCTCCTAAAGCCAGCTCCTTAAAAGCTACAGTCATTCACTTTGATAGTCCCAAATTGCATCTCTCGCTCTCTTTTTCCCCCCTAGAAGATCTGCAAATGGTAAGTTGACCCTTGCTAGCCTAACAAAAGGAGACACAGTGCCTCTTAGGCTATCAAAATGATGTTATTCAGGCACAGGTCTTGGGCTCGTAGTAGTCAGTTCCAAACTGGTCTGGAGAAATACAAGAAACTTCATACAAAATAAAAGTGATGGATTTTACTTTTGCTTTGGTTTTTTTCTTTCTTTGATATCCATGAAACTGTAATTTGGTCTAAAAATTGTCCCAAATTTGTGACTGGAGTAAATTGTACATATCAGAAAAAAATATGTACTAAATGTGTGTATTTGACTGAACACAGAATAATCTTTACAAATCCCATTTCTAGGAGGAGACTGCAGCTGAAGAATTGTGTCAGTACAGAAGAGAAAGCTATATGTAGAGCATGAACATTAAGCAGTAATTAGCCTTTGGAAGAGAAACACTTGCATGTGGTGAAGAAACAAGTTCTTTCAATATCTTTCAAGCCCACCCTAAAATCAGCTGTTGTCATCTGAGTGTGATCAGATGTATCTTGATTTGGGACAATTAGAATTCAAAGATCTAATCTACCCTGCTCTTTCAAGGATTCAGTTGCCATAAGCAGATAAGGTTGTTAGTACCATAGAAAATCGTTAATGAAACTAACAGGCCTGTTGTAGTGGCCAGTTTTACTAAATACCTATCAAAATTTACCTCACCTATGGTAGCCAGAGTCCCTGAAATTCCTCACAGAGAATGGCAGCCTAACCCACAACTACAGAGTATTTGTGCAATTTTTTCTTATTCCCATCATCCCCATCTCCTCTATTGTATCTTGAGATACTGAAGGGATTTTATACATCCATGTCACTCTAATATTTATCATGGATCCCCTCAAAACACCTCACCTTCTCTTCTCTCTAGCTAGCTCTCTTTTGGATCTGATGATCCTTGATAGTAAAGATGCTGCTCCTATTTGTACCCACTGCCCTGTGCAGAAGAGAAGACAAAGCAGGTTACAAGGACCTGCCAACTCCCCTCCCTGTTGTTACCAGCTGGCCTGGGAACTCCTCCTCACAGAAGCCACTGCGATTCAGGAAGAAGAAAAGGACCATCCCATCAGGGTTCTTCTAAGCAGCCCATTTCTATCAGAACTGTGCCAGGCTCCCTAAAATTAAGAACTAGTCCTCAAGTTATCTCATGTATTTTTTCCAACCCCATCTTTTTTTTTTCTTCCTATCTTTTATCATTTGTAGACTGGAAGACTAACAGCAGTCTTCCAAGTTCAAGAACCAAGTATAAATGCTCAAAAGAAACTGTCACAATTCAGGTGCATATTGAAAACTTTGTTTTGGCATCCATTTCCCTTGGCATTTTTGCACTCGTGGCCATTATTAGACACTTTCATGTGCTTTGTTGGTGTAGTTTGTGTCTGTTTACATTACTGCATGTTTACATTACTGCATGTTTATTATACAGCATTATCTTTTTAAACTGTTGCAGTTTGCCTGAGAAGGTTATGTTAACATAGATAGTTTAGATACATTTCTATTATCCAGCCATTCACTTCTGGGCATTCTGTGGTAGACTTCAGAAGCCACCAGTACAACTAGCAATGACTTCTGCCATTCAGATGATTGACAGACTTTGGTGGAACAATACTGGACAAACTCCATAGAGCAATAGTACATACTGATTGGTGGGCTGTTGAGGAGTTTCAGTACCCCCCACCCCCAAAATATTGTTTGTTGCTAAAAGCATGTCAGAAACTCAGTAATATCAGACAGAAAAACTGTCATCTCTGTACTCAATTGATTCAGAGAATTTTCCTGGAGCTACGTAGATTATGGAGGACAGCCAGTTTGGTATAGCATTTAAGACATCAGGCTAGAAACCAGGAAACCGCCTTAGGCACAAAAGCCAACTGGGTGACCTTGAGCCAGTCACACACTCTCAGCCCTACAAAGAGGCAATGGTAAACCTCTTCTGAAATCTTGCAAGAAAACTTCAGGGACTTGTCCAGGCAGTCACCAGGAGTCAACACGGAGGCAAAAAATAAAATAAAATATGGAGAATGGTATTTCAGTCTACCTTCTACAGTGAATTTTCCATAAACAAAATGACCACCCTAGAGCTGAAGAAGGTGTTACTCAAAGCTGAAGGGATGACCAGACAGATAAAAGAACTTCATCACTGGTTGTATGTGCTGAAGCAGCCAAGTTTCAGAAGCAAGATGAGTTGAGACATGCAGCCCAGCCTCAGTGGTTACTATTCTCCCTCTATTTTGGTTTGCTGATTTCTTTGCCATTCTTAAGATTCTTAGTCATTCTTTGAAGTAAAACCATATTATTTTTACACAACAGTTAGAGATTACAAATTTCAGTTCGTCATCCAACCACTAATTCCTATAGAGATGTTTCATCCCTTTAGTATTGGGAAGCTTGGCCCTATGCAAGGGAAGTGTGGCTTGTTCTTCATTAAACCCAAATCAAAACCAGTCCTGATTGGTCATTTCCCTCTCTTTGTCAAGAGATTCTGGCTGCTATAAATTTTACCGGCACCATTTTGTTGTTATGACAGCTAATTATATTGTTGCAATGGAAATAACGCTAGGTGCACACAGTTGAGGTATCTGATTTCTACAATAAAATTCAATACTTGGCAGGAAAACAGTTTGTTCAGAGAAAAATTGTGACTGAAATTTATTCATTATGATCAGTGATATATATATATATGTATGTATGTATGTATGTATGTATACACAGTATATATCAAACAGTACTTCTATTTCTATATAAAAATGTGTATCTCATCTGATATTATGTGCTTATTTATAAAGAAGTTGGGTATGTTTATAGCATTTCCTCTATTATTAAAACCTCATAACCATTAGAGGGTACAATGACCACATTATTCAGCTTGGATTCTAATGTAGCTATTTGAAAAATAACTTAATGTGACTCAGACTGAATTTGGAAGCTGCTCACCCAATTTGATTCAAATGTCCCCAAGCAAGATTCAGGAACTGGAAGCTTTATGTCACCTACTGACTACAATGAAAAATCCACCAATTGGTTTGTTTGTTTTAATCTTTAGTAGAACTAGATGCAGTTTGTAGGCAAAGTACACATTTCTGAGGAAATAAAGCTCGTATTTCAGGTAAATCGGTACAGGGGTTTGGATCCTAGACACACAGGGGTGTTCACCCATTTTTTAAAAAATGGTATTTCGATCATGCAGTCACAACCACCATCTTGACTTTTTTGACCCACCCAACCCCTGCAAGTTCCCCTGGGGATATGATTTTTTAGACTTATTCTAATTGTTTAGTGATGTGTCACTATGAGAGATTGTTTCTTGGAGTGCCTCAGTCAGCAATTAATAATTCAGAGTGTAATCCTATATGCAATCAATCATAATTGGTGATTGTATGGGAAACATCCAACATTTGAAATTAATTTGGACATCACTTTTTTAGAACTTGGTATCAGTTAAATGAAATAAATTACTATAACTGCAGTCAATGAATGTCAGCTCGTGCATTCCAAAAGCTTCAGAATTGTACTGCTTAATATTTTATCAAGTACCTTATTGACCATCTATCCAAGCCATGGTTTAGGGTTACTATTTGGTTTGCTGATTTCTTTCCAATTCTTAAGATTCTTAGTCATTCTTTACTAGATGCGGGTTACTAGATGTGGGTTGCAAAAATCCAGAGGTCCACTTGGCAGCAGCAAACAGATACAATTTTCTTTTTCTTTCATGAGGGTTGACATGATACCTTAAACTGTAAAAAAAAAATAGTTGGGGTTAATGTAAAATACTAAACCAGCAAAAACTAATCATAGTCAACACTAACCAAGTTTTGCACACTGTGCAACCTCTTAGTCTTTACCTGGCCTGTTTAAGCCGGTATCTCTAGAATTCTCATGACAAAGCTAAAAACCTTGGAGAGACAACAGCATTTTACCCCCTGTTCTTCCCACCCTTGCTAGACTTTTCTTTGAAGAGTTTCTGGTCGGTGTCTGAACTTTGCTTGGTCAAGGCTAACATCAAGAGCTCATGACGTTACAAAATGAGGTCTTGCTCTCCTTTTCTTCCACCCCTATGCAAAGAGCAGCTTGTTGAAGAGAGTAATTTAAAAAACAGAAACTGACAGAAGTGCTACCTAATTATCTCACTGACTCTGGGCTACGTTGTATTCCCCACTGTTAAGCTCTCTTTCTCTCACCAACTTACAAAGAAAGTGAAACTAAATGAAACTCTCCACTCATTTTCTTAGGAGGTTCTACTGCACTTATTTTACTTCTGGTCAAACATGCATTAGTAGTTGCAAGGCTCTGATCTATGTTCCATCTGCATGCTTCCCAACTATTAAGGAGAAAAATATAACTCAGATGTGGCCCCCAGCCTATTCACAGTGACATAAATGAGTTAATTTTCATTGTATCATAGGCCTAATTGGAAACAGACCCCATCTCTCGTAAAACATTAAGTCAGTGGGCAAGTGATGATTGTTCACCTGCCACATGGAGCCATAAGAACATGTCCTAACTAGCAGAAGGGGGGGGGGGGAGGTGTATCCTTTCCTGATCTTACAACAGCTGGGCTTTCTGTATTTGCTGCTGCTTTGCCAGTTTCAGAGGATGTGCTGTATATTATATATTATAAAGCCGTTCTCATATTGATTCTATATTTATCCTTAGCTGTGCCTGGAAAAACATTTCCTTCTCTGTGAAGGAGCGGGGAAGAATGTAGGAAGAACTTTGCTTATAATAAACTTATAACTGGGTAAAAAGAACAGATTACTCAAGATGGTAATAACCAGAGAAGATAACTTTCCCACACAGAGTTTTGGGAAAATGCCTACCAGGCACCATCTTTAGTGGAGTTAGTTCTCTTTAGAAGGCATTTTGGCTCCCTGTTATTAGAGTGGAATGTTTTCCCTGTGCTGCTTATAAGTATTGGAAGGGATGTTCTGCCAAGGGATGTCAGATAGCAACCTCTTTTTTATTTTTCCATTAGAAGGCAAACATTTATTTATTTAGATAGAATTATACATTGATTTGCTGAACTGGTATTGGATAACAGTGGTAAATGATGATGGAGCAGTGCATAACCTTTGTTTTAAAATGGTTATTTTTATTTTATTTATATTAGCCTCCATATATTAGTATGTAGGATTTGGACACATTATGCAAAGACCTAGCTTTATGGAGAAGGCTTTCTAATGCTGGGAAAGGTAGAAGGAAAGAGAAGAAGAGGATGACCAGCAGCAAGGTGGATGGACTTAGTCACGATGAGTATACCTTTGAAAGTCTTGAAGGAGCAGCTTGGGGACAGATTGTCATGGAGAAAGTCTGTCTATGTGGTTGCTAAGAGTCAACATTGACTTGATTGCACATAATCAAGTATATGGGAGGAAAAGCAGCATATAAAATGCATACCTAATGTTCTCCTTCCCTCATTTCCTCTCCTACTTGACTCAAGTGGACTGCGGAGATGGAAGCCAATATCTGAAGTAATCTAATTAGTTGTGACACAGCCTTCTTGGGGGTGGCACTGTATAGCTAGAACTTCAGAGAAGCCTGTAATTCAAGAGAAATCTAACATCCACTTAGAAGAAATTTCCCTCCCAAATAAGGGAGCTTTGGCTGACTTCTACAGTTTCTGCAAATTGCTTGCTTGGTTTTGGATGGACCCATCCTTTGGACCCATATACTGAAAAGAACAAAAGTGGTTTCAAGACTGGAAAAGCTAACAATTGGTTATGTGATAATCTGTTGTAGCTGTGTTTTCAACTCCAGTTTGTTGTTGAGAAAGCCAGAGAAGCCTATAAGCTATGTTTGCATGCCCACTTACCTATGGTTAATTAAACATCAAGTAGCTTAATTTTCTAGGTTTGCCTGCCAGACAAATATAAATCACACTGTCTAGGTTTGCACAACATGCTAAGGCAAAATGCAGTTAGCTAGTTTATGGTCAGTGTGCTATGCAAACACAGGCAAAATAATGATGCTAGCAGCAAAACCTCAGTATCTACGACGTGGTATCTAATCCTGACTTCATGCTACTTTTTGAAAGAAAATCATGAATATTGTTCCATTTCTCAAAGTGACCACATTGCAATGAGGTTCTCAGTCACCTCAGGAAAGTTTGAATTTATCACAAACCATTTTCCAGTATTAATTTTCCAGCAGAATATCTATCTTGTTCAGACACTGGTGTCTAATCCAGAATTTAGTAGTATTACTATGTCCTGGAGCAATTTCTACTGATATAGTCATTGATCACCTCAATCTTTTGACCACTGTAGACAAATATTCTTAGGAGTCTGCTTTTTCTTTTTAGCCACACCCCCCCCCCCCCCCCCCCAAAATGTAGTTTGCAGAGGGACATTTCTAGAGCTTCCGTGCCATTCAGCCTGCCCTGGAATTACATCAAAGCCATAACCTGAAGGCCTTTTAGAAATCCACAAAATTCCTTTTCAACTCTGTTTTTTTAGTGGTTTATACTAGAATAATATGTTGCCTTATACCATTGTGTTTTACATTGATGTATAAAATTTCCAATTTGCTTCAAGTAATATTGTAGTCCATGCCCTCTAAATGCATGTCTGTTTATAAGAAATGAGTCCCACTTGGTCCAATGGGCTTATCCCCAAGCAAGTGTGAATAAAGTTGTAGTAATAAGAAGCTGGTAAAAGGCCATAGTCAAACAGCATGCTTAACTAAGTCAACTAAAGACCTTGCAGTGATTTTCAAAAGACATGTAAACCTAGTATTAACTTTGGTTTGGCTCATGGTGTTGTATGAGCATAAATCACTTGGTTAGTTGGTGGTTCAGTGAATTATGGGATCCAGAAAATGAGTGAATGCAGTAACCAGATTGACTTTGTTATGTAATGAAGACCCAACAGTACAATTTCAATCTAAGTTAAAACATCTCCTGCAGCCCTGAGTCCCCCATCAGTCTAGAAATGGGATGTAAAAACATCTCTCTCCCTCTGTCGTATATTTCATGATGCACCTTCTCCTCTCTCTTCCAAAGAGAGAGGAAAAATGCAAACAAAAGTAGTGATTGCTGCCATAATACAACAAGACAGGAAAAACATTGACTCAAAACATCTTTGTTCTTTCATGATGACAGGAAACAGAACTTTCCTTCACCATGAAAAAGAGAAAGCGCCTTCAGTGGGTTCCTGAGCAGGTGAGGAATCACAAATAGAGACTGACAGCTAGAGCAATTGAAGTGAAACAGTCCTAGCTATTGAAGAATTCAGATGGGAAATTCTGGTGCAATCAAGAAAGTTCATCCATTGTGGCATGCTGTTACACTGTTAGGCATACTTCCTCTGAGACAAACACAGTTTCCTTCATCCCCAACTTTCCTCCACTCTTTAATTCTTTAGTTAAACCTTAGCTTAGCCTTTCCCAACCTGGTGTCTTCCACATACCAGGCATGCCATCTGAATGGATGAATATTTGTAGAAATTAGTCTCAGCCCATTGTGTTATTTCTCAAGCAAATGTGTATAATATTGCATCCATATTGCAATTGCAGCAAGTGCTAGTAAAAAGCCGTGGTCATGCAGCATGTTTAATTGAGTCAATTCAAGACCTACAGCCTTATTGTGAGATGGGTGGTGACAAATCTGAAATATAAAAATAAATAAATATTTAAAACACATGCTAATCATTGTGTTAAACACAAATGGTTAGTCACATTTTAGCCTAGCATGTTAGTTTATGGTTCAGTGTGTCTTGCAAAGCTAGAACACTGGTTTAACTGAGTTAACCATTCTGTTCACCATGGGAAGTGTATCATGCAAGCACAGCTCCAGAATTCCAATGATGCTGATGCTGAACCTCCAGAATGGTGGTTCCAGAACATTTCAATGCACCAGTTGGAAAAAAAATATCTAAATTATTTCCTATCCATCGGATTCAGTCTGCTGCATCCATAATCTGCCAGAACCAAAAATGTTGCCAGCACTCAACATTATGTCTGCCAGGAGATTGTAACTCAGTAGAAATCAGAAATAATAGAAAACTGATCTGTGGGTTACTATTGTAATTACAGTGCAGAACTTGGATAGATCAATATATGCTTTTTATTCCTCATTGCAACTGCAATAGAATTTGACATAGTTATAACTATGCTCATAAAGATAAGGCGGTTGCATTCGCTGTGTAAGAACAGGTAGTGCCTCCTTGAATATTAATAAAATTGCTAATCTTTTTAGAAGGATAACACTCAACAATTTTCCATATTCAGTGCTGTTAATTAACCATTTACCATGAATAAAAAGCAATATTCATCCATTCTGCATTTTCTTATTACCTTTTTAAAAAATGGCCACTTTGGAAATGTTAGTTGTATTGCAGAGGATATAAATAAGAGCCAAGATAGATAGACATAATGAACCATATTTACAGTTCAGTATGAACCACAGCTTCAAAATAAATGAAACAGCTGGGGATACTATTTTTTAACTTTTTTTTTTTTGTCCATTGACACTGTCTTCCTCTATTTCCACCCACCCAATTTTCTCTTACATTTCTGTGCCCTCATTTGTTGCTGTTCCTTTCTCTTATCAGATTAACTATAATGAGTGGAATCAAAATCACATGGAGAAAGAAGGAAGCATATCCAATTCTAGACTGATTTTAAAGAAAGATGAGATATGCTTGTGAAAAGGCTTTTAAGACAGAACTTGATTCTTAAAATACTCATCCACAAACAGTAAACACCTAACTAGAGTTTAGAGGGACAAGTAGTTGCAGACAACTTATATTTCCCCTCAGAAGTAAATGCCTGATATTCCAAGATCAGAATCAGCTTTTCCTAACCTGCCACTGAAAATTGCTCTCTGATTTTCTGGATATAAAGTCTGTACTTTCTTCTTAGGCAGCTTCTTTTCAGATCTGAATCTGCTTTGTTGGCCATTTTCAGTCATGTAAAAGTGGATATTTTAATATACAATGCATTTGTAATTAATATACAAAATGTAATGTTTTGTCAATGAACTGTTATAGTAGGTGGTTCACATGATTAGTGCTTTATTGAGGTATCACAACTGTTTTTTTTTGTCCAAGACATTGTAGGAGGAGAGCCATATTAGTCTATGGTGACAAAAAGTCAGGAGGAATCTGACGGCACCTTTTCCTACTAACCAATTTTATTAAAGAGCATCAGCTTTTGTGAGCTACAGCTTACTTCATCAGATGCATGAAGCTGACTTAGGATTCCCCTCCCACCTTACTCCAATTTAAATCCTATATTAGTCTTGATCTAGTTTTTTAACCCTCTATAAGCCACCCAGAGTCATTTGGTGAGTGAGCAGTCTTAGAAATTGAACTAATAAAAAAATAAATAAAAAGAAAATACCTTCTTTTGGAAATCTTAAGAAGCCTTTCTGGAACAGCTGATGACAGCACTGTTTGACATAATTAATGTGGTTGGAAGAGATCCCTTAAAGCACATTATCTCCTTTACAACTATGGATATCCACATCCCATTTATCACATCAGGTCCTACTTGTCTAACCTTGGGGTTTTCACAGGTGCATTCCCTTTAGAGCACAGTAGCAGCACTCAGTGTCTCCAGAGAAATCAGTCCCAGATGTGCTGTGGCAGACATTTCCTTCACAGGAAGTCTGCCCTCAGGTATGGCCCATTCAAGGGAAATCCAAGACTGTTTCTAAAATGATGAACCAAGGTGGCTATATCATGATTATCTTCCCTTTTCTCTTGCTTGGCACTTGAGTATTTTATAATTGTGTGTGCATCCAGCCTTTGTTGTTAAAATTACCCTCTTTTGTTGTTAGAAACAAGTTTTCTCATCAGATGCTTTACATGGGGTCTATCATCCACCAGACATTTGTCCAGTTGATATATCGGTATGTGTGCCACTCAGGAGCATCACTTCGTCATTATCTTGGCACATTATTTTATTTTGCTGTATCAATGGGCTCTACCAATGCTATCTAGCACACCAGTGTGCTTACCCAATTAGGTTCTCAAGAGAAGATAGCTCCTACTTTATTCACAATTAGTTTTGAATTAAATATAGCAATAACAAACTGAAAATTTCATTTGTCTTCATTTCAACATATCTTCAGTCAGGAAAGTGGTACAGGAAAAGGGTAATAATTGATATCTTCTGTGTCTTTGGAATGTCTTTTCCTTCCCTTGCAAATATCTTCCTGTCTCTCCCAATAGGCAAACACAAGAAGTACAACTCCTGTATTTCCCTATGTGCTGGAATGTTGTTCATTAGAAAGCACCATTCCCCTAGAAACAAACAGAATAAAATACTAATTAGATCCTGTAATACAGGGAGAAATGGTCTATGATTCAGTAGTCCAAAATCCAAGAACAGGTCTATCAAGAATATAAAACGTTTTGAGAGGACAAACTAATTATAGTGGAAAAACAATTTCAAGATGTGTACTGCTTGTTTGAAAAGAATTATTTAAAAAAAAATTATTTAAAAAAATTTTTTTTTAAATATAGCAAAAAAAGAGAGAATTGATTCTTATATAAATTAACCAAGTTGATCAGACCAATTCCAGTTCTGAAGTATTTGGCTAGATACATTTTGATAAATAGGTCCATTAAGCATAGCTTGAATGACATGATAATTAAGTGGTACATAGCTGGTCCAACATGCATGCTTAATGAGCGTTCATCTGTGGTTTCTCATCAAACTGGAGGAGGAATCTAAATTCACTCCTGGATCTGTACTCTTCAACAGTTTTATTAATGATTTGGATGAAGAAATGGATGGCATGCTTAGTAAATCTGCAAATGACCCCAAATTAGATGGGATAGATAATACAATTTTCACTGGTTAGAGATACAGAGTGAAAATAACAGAATTTAATTTAATAAAAGACAAATGCAAAGTTCTTCACTTAGGAAACAGAAATCAAATGTGCAAGTAATAAGATGTGGAATATATGGCTTGGTAACTAACAATACTTGTAAAAAAAGATCTTGGAATAATAGTTGCTTACAAACTGAATATAAGTCAGCAGTGTGGTGCATTAGCAAGAAGAAAAAGGTAAATGTAACTTTAGAATGAATCAACAGAAGTATAGTTAATTCACAGGAAGTAATACTTTTCAAGTTCCTGAAAGAATGTCACACAAGTAGGTCAGTGTCTGTTCTCTGTTGTTCCAGAGTTGGGGACATAGAACAATAGATTTAAATTACTGGAAAGCAGCTTGCAGATGAATACCAGAGGAGGGGGGGAAAAAACCAAAAACAAAGAGCTGTTAGACAAAGGAAACAATTACTCAAAGAAGTGGGTGTGTTGAAGTGGAGGGTGGGCAACTGTCTATCTAGAAAGCTTGAATTTGCTGAACATGATGGCCTAAGTGACCTCTACTAATTCTATAACTTAATGTGAGCCTTTTAAAAAGGGGACTAATGGGGGCATTTACCCCAGGCCCCATATCTGTAGGAGGCCCCATACTTTAGTACTTTAAATGATCAGATAGATCAATATTTTTAACATGGTGTCAAAACTAATCAGTCCATATAGACAATGGGAACCTGTAATAGTATTACAATTAATTATTGTTCCAGTTAATAGTCTCTACCAGTATTGCAGTTAATAGCCTAGTAAACTCCTGATTATTAGGCTATTAATTTCAATAGACCAAAACTGGGGGGCGAGGGGAGTACATTGTTATAGGATAGAGCAAAAAAAAGTAGGAGGGGGTGTTCAAACGAACATTTTGCCACTCGGCCTTATAATAGCTCTGGAGGTAAGTCTTTCCTCCTTCCAAGGCAACATTTTCAGAAAAATGCAAGGTGGAGAAACCTAATCTTATTTTAATTACAGATAGTCTTTGCTTAATTACCACAACTGGGACCAGCAACTCTGTCACTAAGCGATGTGGTCATTAAGCGAGACATTATGTGACTGCAACGGACTTATGACCTCACTTCCTCCATGTTGTTGTTGTTCAGTTGTTAAGTCGTGTCCGACTCTTCGTGACCCCATGAACCATATTGCGCCAGGCCTTCCTATGTTTCACTACCTCCCTGAGTTTGCTCAATTTCATGCTCATTGCTTCAGTGATGCTATCTAGCCATCTCATCCTCTGCCGTCCTCTTCTCCTTTTGCCTTCCATCTTTCCCAGCATCAGGGTCTTTTCCAAAGAGTCCTCTCTTCGCATTAGGTGACCAAAGTATCTGAGCTTGAGCTTCAGTATCAATCCTTCCAATGAGCAATCAGAGTTGATTTCCTTTAAGATTGACTGGTTTGACCTCCTAGCAGTCCAGGGGACTCTTAAGAGTCTTCTCCAGCACCACAGTTCAAAGGCATCAATTCTTTGGCGTTCAGCCTTCTTTATGGTCCAGCTCTCACAGCCATACATTACTACTGGAAAAACCATAGCTTTGACTATGCGGATCTTTGTCGGCAAGGTGACGTCTCTGCTTTTTAATATGCTATCTAGGTTTGCCATAGCTTTCCTCCCAAGGAACAAGTGTCTTTTAATTTCATGGCTGCAGTCTCTGTCTGCAGTGATCTTGGAGCCCAAATAAATGAAGTCTGTTACTGCTTCCATTTCTACCCCTTCTATTTGCCAGGGATTGATGGGTCCAGATGCCATGATCTTAGTTTTTTTTAATGTTGAGTTTCAAGCCAGCTTTCGCACTCTCCTCTTTCACCCTCATCAAGAGGCTCTTTAGTTCTTCTTCACTTTCTGCCATTAGGGTGGTATCGTCTGCATATCTGAGGTTATTGATGTTGCTCCCTGCAATCTTAATTCCAGCTTGTGATTCTTCCAGCCTGGCATTTCACTTCCTCCATGATCATTAAGCAAATAACCTACAGTAGTTAAGCAAGGCATCATGTGATGGTGACTTGCAATTTTACTTGTGTGAATTACACAAATGGTGATCACATGACCATGGGTGCTGCAACAGTCATAAACGCCCTCCAGTTGTGAAGCACATGAATCTCAATCATGTGACTGCAGGGATGCTGCAATGATCGTAAGTGCAAGGACCAGTCTTAAAGTTATTTTTTCAATGCTGTTGTAACTTCGAATGGTCACTAAACAGGGCAGTCATTAAGCAAAGACTACCTGTAGACTTTTTTTCTCTATCTCAGCTCATTTTTCAATGTTATACCTACACAAACTAATGACAACACATTAAGGAGGTCTTTGTAGCAGTTATTATGTTAGCAGTTATATTGTTGTCCTTGTAAATAACAGGAAAATTACATCTTGAATAAACCCCTGGTAGAAGCATTCTAGCCAAGATATGAATCTGGGCTCTTTATAGTGATACTATATTAGTCTTAAAATAACTTGATTAATTGATTATGTGCCATCAAGTTATAGCTGATTCCTGATGACCACATAGATAGATTTTCTCCAAAATGATCTGTCCCCAAACCGGTTAAAATAACTTAGCACTGATCACTGTGGCTGGAAAGCACTGACTTGTATGTAGCATTTGTATTAATGAAATGATTATTTCTTTTATCTTATTATATGGTCCCATTATATCTAATGGAGCAATAAGTAGACACTGATTTTTCTAATACCATACTTGCTGCATGAGCCATAGCAGAAAATTAGGGATAAAACAAAACAAAACAATGGGCTTTAAATTTTCTTATTCAGTTAAGGAAGAGCAAGGAAAATGTGACCCTGAGGCTTTTTGAAGCTCCGAAGAGAACAAACTGAGTTGCTTCCATTCAATATTCTTCTCCTCTTGTCCAATTTAGATTAACTAAAGAACTCTGTGTTGTGCCTGGAAGGAACTGAATCAATACTGAACCAGCCTTGTTTGGACAATCCTATCTCTGTTCATCTAAAGCATGGAAATATAAGACTAGAGCAAATCAATTCCCCTTCATATCCCTTTCCTTTACAAGACATGGAGATCCGCTTTAGCGTTACATAAACAGCACTGCACAATTGCATTTTTAAGGCAAATATTATGCCTTTAGGGTTCCTCTCGGGGAAGGGTCTCCTTAGAAACTCATTAAGAGTTACAAGTCATTTCCCAGAAAGGAAACAGAACAGTACATTTTAAAGGAAACAATTTTCTTAGCTGGTTCTGGACCCTACAAAAACATTACCATCTTTTATACCAGCTTTTCCCAAACTTGCACTTGCTGGATTTGTTGAGATTATAACACCAGCATTTCCCAGAACTGTATTGCAGAAGGCTGATCTACCTTTTCTATGGCAATTGAATTCTGGTGGCTTAAAATAGCCACCTTGGCACATGGGCAAGGAGTGAATTCTCTCCTCACAAAGGAAGAAAAAGTAGATTGACTATCTGCTGCACAAGAATGATTTATGTACTAGATTTGTATCCTGCTTTTGTTTTGTACAAGTCAAGGTGGTGTACCTAATAGCCGCTCTTCTTATTTTCCCCACAACAATCCTGTGGGGCAGGGCTGGGGGGCTGAAAATCCAAAGTCACCCAGCTGGCTTCTGTGAGAGGTCTAAGAGTCTCCCAGTTTCTAGTCCGGCACCTTAACCAAATTAGATCTCTTTTACTGGTGGGGAAAAAAGCTCCCTTAAATGACACAGATGTAGAGGAGAATGTAAAATGTATTTCTTACATTTATAACATTTTGTTTTATTTCCTCGTTTGCTTCAGGGTTTTGTTTTGTTTTCCTTTTTAAGATAATTTTAAAACCCTGTTGGATCAGATTCTAATGAAGCATTAGTTATTTGCCAAAGGAAGCTCAAAAGCAGACATGAATCTAATAGCATCCTCTTAGAAAACAGATGTTGCCTCTGATAGTAGAGGCAATATAGTACCACTCTGCAGCCACAGATAACTTTCACTTTATTAATTTGTCTGAAATAATCGAAATAAAATAATCAAAAATGGAGCCCATCACTTTGTTCATTTGTTTGATTTATATAGCTCCCAAACTCGCAAAGGTCCTCTGTGTGGCTTATAATAAAAACAAAAGAACTAAAAACAAGATACAACAAACACCCAGAACAGAAAAACTGAATAACAGACTGAGGTCATCCATCGCATATTCCATTCAACGTCTTTCATTTGGGATGGGCTCATCCAGTGCTCTGGCTCAATGCCCAGGGGACAAACACATTTTCAAGGTATTACGGAAGGCCAGCAGGGTCAGAACCATCTGAATCTGGTCCATAAGGTAGGCCCTGCAATAGAGAAGCCACCGTTTCGGAGAAGGAACCCAAAGCATGCCCATCTCATGGGATGAGCAGAGATAATTGGACCAGGTGGTCTCACAAAGAATCTGGCCAGCACCTTGAATTGCACTGGAATCCTATAGGAGTCAGTGCAGCTCACTGAATAGCAGTATTACCTGGGACTATAAATTGTCACGCCACTGCATTCTGGACCAATAATAGTAATATTCCTTACTCTTGGTTTAAATGTTGTGGAATTTGAAGAAGTAGTTTTTATCTTTTACCGTCCTGAAATCCCAGTCAATTAGAATTACTCAATGTCTTCTAGTTCTACTACTTTTAAAAAATAAGAAAACCTCTCCACCTCTTCCCCACCTCCATTGCCCCGGTTACTCACTGCTTTTCTCTGAGTTAGAGCCACAAATATTCTCAACATTTCATAAGGCAGTTGTTCCAGCCCTTCGATCATTTTGATTGCCCATTTCTGCCTTATCCTCTACAATGACCAGAAATATAGTCTTTCTAGTATGGTTTGTATAAGGATTTACAAATGGACAGATTTATTGTGCATCATCAAGACAATTCCTTAATATGGGCTACGCATCTTTTTTTAAAAAAATGTGGTAAAGCAACATTTATATACAGGTATAATTAGGACAAATCTTGAACCTTGAGTCAAACTGGGCCAATTTGGAAATATTCTGGGCTCCCCAGTAAAAGGGAGGGTTCCTTTTATCCAGACCTAATCAGGAGTATCATTAAGTAAAAACTAGTAAAATGATGGTGAGGTGATATTTGAGAGGGCTGCAGAAAGGCATATTTGGGTTTGCAAATATTAGTATTGCTACTTCCATATTTGAAGAAGGCTGTAGCAAAACACTTCCATACTGTGGCCAAGAAAAACTACATGGATGTGCCTCTGAAGCCCCTAGGAGTCAATTCTCACACTTTACCTTACATTCTGCTTTACATTCTGCTTACCTTACATTCTGCTTTACATTCTGCTTACATTCTGCTTCTCCCATTCATGTTATTCAATTGCCCTTAATATTTAATAATGGCACTGAGCCCCCAACAGATATGTAGGGCTCTTTAAAATACATTTGCTGGTGTTATTCATCTGTCTTGTGTCTTCTTCAGAATCCAGCTGTATAACAGTGTGCTTCCTTCCCCCTTCCCCCAGAATTTTGAGCAGAGTTATTAGATTATGTTTTCTATTGAATCAAATTCTATGTTCTATCTTTAGTGCTTTCACTAATAAGTGTATCAGTAATTTATTTGTGGAATTATATTCTTCATTATTCTGTCTCACTGGATCCTTTGTGGTGGGTGATTCTTCTTTAATAGTATATGTACACTGGGTACTTTGGGTGCATTTTATTTGACGCACGTGCTGAGTTCCCATTCCAAAAAAAAATCAAATGAGACCTTTTCAGGCAACAGCAGTTTGGAGTTCATTATAGCTTCACTTCATCTCTGAGGCTGCTGCTAGGATGAACTAGTCTACTCCTACTGCACAGAAAGACTCTTTTTGTAGAAGAAGAAGCAACAGGGAGCAGCACCCTTAGTGCAAGAGGGAAAGGCAGACATCTTGGGGTATATAGAGAACACAGGAATATCAGATGTGACTGGAGAAGCTTCCACAAGAGGCACAGATACTACACAGCTGAATTAGCTCCTGTAGAGATAGCAGGATCAACAATTCCATAGTGAAAAGGGGTCTTCGGAGAATAGAGGCAGAAACATCAGTGCCAAGAGGCAGGACTGCATGTGTTTCAAAAATATAGGGAAGAAGTGCTTTGGAATGCTTGGAGGCACGAGCACCGCACCTCTTTAAAGTAGCTGCATTGTGGTTGTTTTCAGGTTTTCAAGTGAGCCTAAAAAAAAGACATGGCTGCTTTAAGGAGACCTTCTCCTCACCAAAAGCCTCAAAAAATACATGAAGTTCTGAAAAGAATGTTGTGATCCATCTGCACCTTTGGATGTAAATCCTTATTTTATATATATTTTAAAAAATGCAAATGCTTTTAGGAGTTGGAAAACTGCTCTGGGAATTAGGAATAGAGAGGGTTTGCTTATAACATTAGGAGACGTATGGCATTCTGAAGAGAGTAAGTCAACAAGCTTTACAGAGCTGACTTTTTCAGTCCAAATTTAAAACATTTATTGGGCTGTTCCGGAACAAAATAATATGCTGAACATGCTGAGAATATTTATCCTGATCACGTTTGTTCTTACTGTAGTATTACTACCTTTGTTCCAACCGTCAGCAGGAATGAATCTGCAGTCACCTAGATGAAGCATCTGCATAGAAGGAGACCAGTAGATTCCAGTCCAAAAGAAAGACCATACTGATCAATGAGATCACAATTCTTGCTTTTATTTAAATGTATTTGGAATAGACAAACACAAAATCTAACCAGTTTTCATATTACACTACTGTTTAGTATTCAGGTTGGGGGGTTAGAGGTTATTATGTTTGGTACATCCTTTGTGAGAGACGAAGAAAGCAGTGACTTAATTCTTGGACCTGGTTTGTGTTTCTGTGCTAAAAACAAAACAGGAAGCCCCTGAGAGCTCTACACTAGGCAATTCTCTGACTGGCCCAGTAATATAGCATCTAGTTTGATATATGATCTTGAGGGATTTTCCTTCCAGTCTCTAAGCAGAGTGGTTCATGTCAGAACTAAAGAGATGATCAGATGTACAGGAACAGGAAACCCATTCTCCTCTATGATAGAGACGTGTGTGTGTGTGTTTAGTTTCAGGTACCTTCTTCCTTCTTCCTCTTAAAATAACTGTAGGGATAAGGAACAAATTTTAAGTTCTTCCTTTGGAGTATCCAGAGGCATCTGGCTGGCCTAGCTAGGCCCTTAGTTTAATCCAACATTTTTAAAAAATATAATTACATTCTATGTACTTCTTTTCCTCCTCTTCTCCTTTTTCTTCTTCTTATTAAATAACACATCAACTTTATTTTGGTGCTATATTTATATCCTGTCTTTACTTTTAAGGAACACAAAGTGGACTCCATGTTTCTTCTCACCCCTATCCATTGTGTTCTCAAACAATTTTATACAGTAGAAAAAGCTGAAAGATAGCAAATTGCCCAAGGGCACACAGTGCATTTCTTGACTTAGGGCACTCCTACATTGTTGTTATTGCTCCCCAAATCCTCAGGGCTAGTCTCTCAAGGACCCACAATTATACTCATCACAGCCACTACAAGAATGCTGGCTGAATGGACCAAAATTTCTTCCAGCAGTAGGGGATGTCTAGCCAGCATTCAGTTTCCTATTCCTATCCTTTCCTCACACTGTGTTTGCTTTGATGGTAGAAAAGTTTTTTAAAATGTCAGCACTAGCTGCCTCCAAACCCAGCTCAGCAGCTGTGAGGAGGAAGGAAAACCAAAGAAGTGGGGGTTGACAGGAGTTCCTGCTGATGGAGAACCCACCACTCCCAAGCTCCTCAGAGTTCCATTATCACAAAGCAAAAATGGAAGTTTTGTCATTTGAGCTGCACCACATTGAGCCTCACTTGCCCAGTGCAACAATGATATGAATTCACAGGGGTGAGTCATTGATCTGAAAAGAGTATCAAATTCCTGTGTGGAAGTACTCTAGTAAGAACCCAAACCTGAATCTTCCCAATCAAACATTTTAATCTCAGTTGCCACACCAGCTTGTCTCCCCTATTCTCTTATGCATTCTGTATGCTACAACTTCAGAACAAATGAATTGAACCAAATGTGACCCATTCTATTCAATTTAATCTAGTCTGGAAAACTTCTACAAGATAAGAATAAATACTATTTTCTGAAAGCCATTCTTATCCATCAGTTACTCATTTGAGGGAGATGGCGGCTTATCTTCATTGGTAAATATAACACAGCTTATTCAGTGTTTATGCCTAGTGGCCATTATTTCCCAGAACTATCTTAACTTTTGGTCATTCCAGGATTAAGAATTTCTGAAGAAGAATACATAACTAGAAAGAAAACTATCACATGAACAAGTAGGTTCCTGAAAAAGCAGAGGGATGCAAGATTATATAACTAACATAAAATCAATAAAGGAGGGAGGAAGAGAAACTAGAGATGTTAACCTTTGCTTTTTTATATAATAATTTTATTAAAAATTGCAATTGCAACAATAAAAATACAAACTAAAAATAAAGGAATAAAAAGAAACAATAGTGCAGAAAAAATAGAAAAATAGAAAAGAAAGAAAAAATAAGAATATAGTATGGAAAAAGAAAAGAAATATATAAAGAAATGACTCCCCCTTCATCACAAGTATAAAAAATTTTAGTAGCTTATCATCTTCTCTTAAAATACAACAGATGATCTTTTCTTTCCATGTCCCATCTCTTATTTTTAAAAAAATCCTTAAAGCCTCATCATTTCAGTCCTGATGTCAGCAAAAGTCCTTTCAGGATTACCAGGGATAACATATCTATTTTAACCTCCATCAAATAAACCAATATTCCTTCCTTTTACTTCTAGCAATCTTGATCTTTTATCCCTTCAAATAATCTTCTAGAACTTGATTTCTTTTCCTTTATTCTTTGTCCCTTCTCAGAAAATTCTTCAAAGCTTTAAGAAGCCTCTTTTGTAAATCCAGTAGAGGAAAATTATCCAGGTCACTCTCTTGGTTTGTTATTTGTATACCCCTTTTAATTATTAAAACATCAGCCAGTTTCTTTTGTATGTCCAGTATAACATCTTTTTCCATGTCATTCTTGTAGCCTGTTGTTTTTAAATCCACTTTCAGGTCAGTCTCAATCTTGTCAGGTAAAACTTATTCCTCTTCCATAACATCTTTTAAACACAGTCTATCTATAGAGGCAGGCACTCTTAAAATTAACTTCTGGGTGCATTGTTCAAAAATATCCTTCAGTATGTCCAATGTTAAAATATTTTACTTCATTCTGTATTTGTAAATTGAATTTAAGTGTTCTTCTCCTTTAATTGTAATTTTTAGTTCCTTCTAGTTCCCTCTAGTGTCCTATTTTTAAAGTCTTATCTTATTTTTTTTTAAAAGAATTTAAAACAAAAGTATTGTCCCATGAGAAGGATTCTTATAATTCATTCCAAAATCTTATTTCAAATTTATATGGACCCTTAATCTGTTGTAACTTTCTAAAATCAAAGTTTTAATCACCCTTTTGCTGTTTATTCCAAAACAAATAAACAAAAATTAAGTCCTTAAACTTGTATTTAAAGCTTCTTTTGCTAAGGATTGAAGGAAACTCACCCAGTGTTTTCAGACTTCTTGATCCTAAGGTTCCTAATAGCTGAAAAAGCAGGTAACAAGCAATTTCCGAAAGTGTTTAGAAAAGGAAGTATGCGAACCCAGTGTCCTTTTGAAGTTGCCAACCACGGTTTTAGTAAGATGCCTATTCCCTTGTCTCCCAGAGCTCTAAACCTGCCAGAGATTGCTGTCTTGCTGTCTCCTCATGAGGAGCAACTGTCTGGAGCATTTGTGGGCAATCTCAAATCCTCTCTTTGTCTGGAGAGGAATTACAAAGACCAGGTCTACTCACTGGCTCTTCATTCCACTGCCATCGTCAGCTCTGCTTTTAGTGGAGCTGTCTTCAGTTCACCATTTCTTCCCTGGAAGTCCCCAGAAGTTAACCTTTGCTTTTTTGATGAAAATGAGGCCTTTGATTATTTAGATCATGCCAAAATGTGGAATATATTAAGGCTAATGCATGTGTCACAAAATCTGATTATTGTTTTGAGGAACCTATACAGTGAGTAAGAAGCTGTTCTAAGAACTGAGTTTAGAGAAGCAGAGTGGTTCAGAATAGGAAAGGGAATTCTCTATATTTGGTGAAACCTATACTGTATGGTGACTATATTATAAGAATGGTAAGATTGGAAGAGATAACTAGAATCAAAATGTGAGATGAAAACACTAATAATTTGAGATATGCAGACAACAGCACCACTTTGTTACCTAAAAATAAAGAAGATTAAGAAAACCTCATTATGAAAGTAAAAACAGAAAACCAAATACTAAAGTTAAAAATTAAGAATGCAAAGGTAATATCAGCCAGCATGTTTAGTGAACTCAGAGTTGATGGAGAAAAATTGAATGTGATGGATAGTTTTGTTTTCTTGAGGTGACAAACAGTTAGAGATTAATAATGTGCTGAAGCTATAAAGAGAAGAATCAGTCAATCCTGGGCCAAATAAAGACCAGCTGCTTCCTTGAGACAATGTTCAACAATCAGAAACTATATACTTTGGGCAGATGATGCAAAGAGATGATGGACTTTAAAAAAAAAAAATCTATGCTTGTTGGCAAGGCTAAGGGAAATAGAGTGAGAAAGCAACAGAAGATGGGTGGCATAATGGGGATCACTGGAACATCTTTGGAAAAGCTATGAATACTCACTGGAGTCTCATCAAGAAGATAAGCACTTGTCCAGATAGTCACCAGGAGTTGGGCTTGACTTGATGTACCCAAGTAACAGTTCCAGGCTGGTAGCTTCTCATGAAAACTACTATTTTACTATACACACACACCAAACACATATGAGCTGCTGAATATTCCAGGCATTCTTGGAAAAGAAAATGAAGCTGTTCAAAAGTGGCCACCAACATTAACTGTACTACCATTACTGTAATATGCTATAAGGAAATTTAAAATGTAAGCAAGTTGAAAGAAAGTGAAACTTAAACTACTAAAGCAGTAATGAAATGAATGCGTTTTTGAAGAGTCAGTGAGACTTGATTTAAACAAGACAGAATCATTCCTGGTCAGAGAGGAGGCAAGCATGGGAAGAGGATTTTAGATTTTTGGATGAAGAGGTACTCCCTCTGAAGAATCAGGTTTGCAGTCTCAGACTATATCTAGGTTCAACTTTACAGCTGGAGGCTCAGCTGGCAACTAAGTGCCTTTGCCTGGCATAAACTGATACACCAGGTGCAACTGTTCCTGATGAGGTCAGATCTGGCCATGATTATATGTGCTATAGTTACATCTAAATTGGATTATTGCAATGCACTATACTTGGAATGCCTTGTAAAGTCATTGGAACCTATAGTGGGTTCTGGGTGCATCAATGAGATTGTTGGATGCTGGCAAGTAAGATCAGACTTTATTTGTTCTGTAAGGACTGCTAGTTTCCTTCTCCCCACCACCATCTCCAAGCAGCCTCTGAATCAAAGAAGCAGACTGAGGCTGAAGGAGGAGAGGGAGCAAGTAGCAGATGACATCCTCCTGCAGGGAACCAGAAACTGTTGGTGGTGGTTTGGTTTACAAGGATATTGCAGAAGAAAGTGACAAACAAGTGTGAGTATATGCATATCGATTGCGGATTTCCAGTATCTACCGTTATCAAGGTAGCCCTTCCAGCAGATTGGGTATTCCAATTTGCCCCATCAGCATCTAGAATTTAAAATATACCCCAGCTCAAATTCCCTTTCACCCTCATCCAAAACAGGAGACAGTGAGAGTGGAGCAAAATAGGCATACACAGTGGTCAAGCAGCAACAGAAAGTAATGAAAGACCAGGTGGATCTTCACTGAAGCAGGATGTTGTAAATGTAAGGCAGCAGGACTAATTCTAATTCTTACAGAAAGGGGGCAATCCTATTGCCAAAAATCTGCATGGACATGTCTATGAAGTGACTAGGAGTTGAGTTGGGCGTAAAAGATACTTTACCTTTTATACCACTGTGCAATGGCCATTAGCCCACTTTACCAATTACACAAATAAAGCAGAGCTATGAAAATGCTTCGTAGCTGGTACACAAAAACATTGCCTTCTAACTTTGCTACACTCTGAAGGTCTTTTCCTCAAACAGTCTAGGTGTTAACTCCCACAGCCTGTTGTCACTGGCCATTTAATTACTGAAAGAAATTTAATTTCTTTAATTGGCCATTTAATTTAATTAATTGGCCATTTAATTACTGAGAGAAATTAAAGCCCATTAGAGATGCTAAGAATTGAACCAAGAACCTTCTGTATGCAGAGCGTGTATTCCACTCCTGCATTTCTTCACCTTGGTAATATTCCTGGGGTTGATGTTTTTCCACAGTAATTTGTATCCTGCTTTCATAACTCTGCTTGCTAAGAGAATTTCTGTCTGCTCTGAGAATGACTGTGTTTACCTTTTAATGTTGGACTAGAACCTTAACAGAAGAATCTCCAGAAGAATCACAAAATTTCTTTCAGTGGCCATCACTTTACACAGGAAAACATTCTCTTAATTTTATGATTTGATAAATATACTAATTTTTGTTATTTTTTTATGCTGTTTATGTCCTTATGTCTGTCTGTTACAAGTCACTGGTAACTGACCACAATAAAGTCTTGAGCTCTCTCTCAATCCACATACACATAGATACATATCCATTTCATTGTTTGTTTGTTTTGTGCCTTAAAGTCAGTTGTTTTGTTTTGTTTTGTTTTGTTTTGTTTTGTTTTGTTTTACTCCTGGACTAGTCCCTGCAGTTTTCTTGGCAAGGTTTTTCAGAAGTGGTTTGCCCTTGCCTCCTTCCTAGGGTTGAGAGAAAGTGACTGGCCTAAGGTCACCCAGTTGGCTTTGTGCCAAGACAAGACTAGAACTCATGATCTCCTGGTGCCTTAACCACTACACCAAACTGGCTTTCTATTTAGTAGTTTAGCAGTTTAGTAATTTAGCATTTCAATAATATTTTCTTTGCAAAGTAAGTTTTATAGTGAACTAATTTTAAGTATTTTTTTTAGTATTGTACTACTTGTATCTATAGTGTATTTTATTTTGATCCATGTTATTTCTTTCAATCATTTATAAAATGATTATATATCTTAATTTGAGTTCTGTAATTCTTCTACAAAAATTATATAAAGTGCTACTCAGTAATCACAATAAAGCTATTTAATTTAACTTAATTCCTGGGCTTGTATAATCATGTTCATTAAAATATTATTTCTTCCTTATAAAACATTTAGGCTTAGAAGGTAGCCTCAGCTAGCTAACCTTTGCTGATCTCTGAAGCTAAGCAGAGTTATCCCTGGTTACTACCTGGATGCAGGACAACCAGGAAATTTTAGGACTGTTGACTAGACTGTGAAACTGAACAAAACGTTAAACTGTAGAAGGATGCAGTAACATGACATAGGTCTTATCAATATAGTCACCAGGAGTTGAGCTCAGCTCAAAGGCATTTCTATCTTAACTGAGTATTTAAGGGCCTGTCTTTGTTAGATAAATGTGATGGTAGTCAGATCATGGAGGGCTTTGTGAATAAGAACACGAGCTTGTCCATTTCTAGCTTCTCCGTATGCTGCTTGTCTTCAATTTCAGAGTTCTTCACACCCCCTTGGCCTGTCTCTCAGGTTTTATATTCTGATCCAACTCTATCACCCACAGCTACCAGTGGCAAACTGCCACAGGATTAATGAATACTGCAAAAGTAGACAGGACTTAATAGCTGAATTGTCACAGATGTAATTTAAGTCATGAGAATCCCATAAATAGAGAATCCCATAAAGAGAGAGTGGGGGCAAGAGAAGGGCTTAAGAAGTATTCATCTTACATCCACATTTTGAAACACATGTTTAGCTTTCTAGCAAGAGAGATGGTCACATTGTGGCAAATCCAGTTTATCAGAGTTTTCCTTATAAAATCAAAATAACACTAATTGTGAGTGTGTGAGATATTTTGATTGCATTATATAACCAAATTACAGGAAGATGTTCAAAGATGTCTGTCTTATGAGTGGGCTCACACAGCAGAGCCTCTTTGCTTCCTTCCTCTGGACCCAACCAAAGTGCTTCAGGGGTTCCTGAATCTTTTGGAACAGTGTAAGAGGCAAAGGAAGGACAGATTCCCCCAACAGTGTCCATTCTTCAGGCTACCAGCTCTTTTTATTTTCTGTTAAAATGGAACTTGAAAAAATCCTTTCCAGTTATTTCCTTCTGTTTGTTGATCTCGCATGCAGCAGAAGTGAAAACCACTTATCAGCTGTAGATAAATACTGTTCTTCTACAGATTCTATGCTTCTGTGATTAAATGAATGCCTCATTTTGATGTAGGTCCCTTTAAAATATATCCCCACTTCTCTCAGCTCCTTAAGTTAGAAATGTTCATGTGAGTGAAGAATTGTCAGTCACAGCTCTTTTATTAATAGATTGCAACATTTCATGAACATTCAGAAAATGTCAATGCTTCTCCTGAAGTTGAATTTTAATATATGCTTTGGAGTCAAAAATATGTGATATAGCAGTACAGGAGAGAAGGTTTCCTATGAATGCATCTTTCTTTCTTAAGGATGTGCCACTTGTGTCATGAACAATTTGCCTATTGCTCTGCTTACCTTTCCCAGTGATATAATTCACTCAGACATGCTACCAGTGTAATTATTTGAATTTATTTTCGTTCAGGTTGCCCAGAAGCATTTGGGTATGTGCCTTGCACAGATGGAACGATATTCATGTTTATATATCAAGCAACACCTTGAAAGAGTGATGAGCACCAAAAAGTGGTTTTGTCTCCAGAGGGAAAAGATTCTGTAGTTTCATCCCATTTTCCAAATGCCATCTGTTTTGCTAGTTACTAAGAGAGGAAAGAGGAAAATATCCAAAAGCTGAAAGGTTTCCATTAAAGAACTAAATCAGAGTCCATTTTAGAATATTTGGAAATGTACACAGAGATGGAAATTTGGAATGGTTTCACTATATTAAGACATGTTGATGGAGCCATCACTCTGGCTTTATCATTACTTCTCTTCAAGTTCTAAGATATGCAGTGAGAACAAACTGAACATCACAAATTTGACCCAATTTAGATTTTATTTCTATGATATATCCCATAGGTTATTGCTCTATATGGCATTCTAGATTCTATAGGATGGTGTCTGAAATACTTCCTGGGACATTTATCTTGAAATTTAGGTATCCTGTTCCAAAGAAAAGAGGACTTTGCACAGTTTAAAACTGACTATGGTCCTGTCTGGTCAGATTATATTAACTCATTTCAAGAGATAGATTAGCTTTTTGTGACTTTGTACCAGTTTGTTTGAAACAGGAGCAAAGCTGACCTTTTCCTTTGCCACACTAGAACTTGTGGATAATTTGT
Source organism: Liasis olivaceus (assembly GCA_030867105.1). NCBI lineage: Eukaryota > Metazoa > Chordata > Lepidosauria > Squamata > Pythonidae > Liasis > Liasis olivaceus. Next base: position 72,819,941 of record CM061349.1, read on the forward strand.
TCTCCCATTGATAGAACTCCTGTTTCTCCTCATCTCCCAGCACTTAGATTTGAGTGATTTTATCTCACAAAAATAAAAACACATTCCATGGCTAGTCCCCTGCCAAAGAAAAGGTGAAAACAGAGAGAATTCTTTCTCCCCTCTTCAATTCTGGGCTAAGGTACTCCTGGGAAAAGGGTATCAAGCTGAGGGAAGGTTGTATTGGACTCCATTTTGAAAGGTTGAACTCTCTTATAGGAGAAGAGTTATCCCACAATTGCCCCTACACCTCTAGGCTCAGCATAAGGAAGAGCTTCAGTCAGTACAGAGGGAAGAGCCTTGTGAACCAGTCTTCCTCACAGTTCTATTCCAACCCACAGTTTTTTGTTTTTTTGGCTTTTTTTAATTCCAAGGACTAAATGGACAGCCAGCCATTGTTGCAGATTTCAAACATTTCCACTATTTGATGGGCTAGTACACTGTTTTTCAAACTTGGCAACTTTAAGATATGTGGACTTAAACTCCTTGAATTCCCCAGCCAGCAGTTGAAGTTCAAAAGCAACCATATCATGGCACTTCCCATTCTTCTAAGTTTTTTCTTTCCAAAGTCTTCTTTCTCCCTTAACCTCTGTAATGTTTGAAGTTAATGGATTCAACTTTGCATATTATTATTACTAAGTAGTTTCTTAATTTTAGTAAAACCAAGAGATAAAGATTGGGTACAACACAGTTTAAAACCACAAAAGTTGTGTTCATGCATCATACCAAACCAAAAGTAAGAAAATCGCATTAAAACTTCCTACTACAGACAAGAATTATTTGAAGAAGTGGGAATAGCAGGAACAATGGAGGAAAGTGAAATTAAAACTGCGTATAATCAAGTACATATAATGCCTTAAATAAATAAAGAAAATTAGATTTTAATAAACTTGGGATCCCATAGTTTGAGAGACTAATGAAGAAGAAAGCTCAAGATGGGAAGGAATTCTTAAAGAAGGAAATTTTAAAAGCACAATTGCAAACAATTCCAATGAGGAGGAAAAATGGAGGACAGCACAAGAAACCAACATAGCTACACAAAAAGCTTATTGAAGATCTGAAAACAAAAAAGGCACATTCAGGAAATGGAAAGAGGGCCAGGTCACAAAGGAAGAATACAGACAAGTAGGCCAGAACTGTAGAACAGATGTGAGGAAAAGAATGAGCTGAGATTAGTTGGAAATGGTAAGATAAATAAAAGTTTTCTTTTTTTAACTACATTCAAAATAAAAAGAAACAAAAATAATCAGTACATCAGTGCTCAGTGCAACAGGTAAGAAAGAAAAGGCAGAGCTACTCAACTCCTCCAACAGTCTTCTCCAGCAAACCAGCATGTGCTCTACCAGGAAACTGTGAATGGCAGGATGAAGAGGCAGAACTGAAGTTTGAGACCGATAGAAACATGGTCAAGAAATACTTCTTTATATGAATGAATATAACATATCCAGGACAAGATGAATTGTATAGCAGGGTACTGAAAGAACTACGTAATAGTCTGGCCAAGCTTTTAAGTATTGTCTTTGAAAAGTTCTGGGAAAGTGGTGAAGTACCAGATGACTGCAGGACAGCAAGTGTTGTTCCTATCTTCAAAAGAAAGAAAGAAAGATCTAGCAAACTGTAGACAGTCAAGTTGATATTGGTACCACTGAACCTTTACTCATAATCTAAAAACACTGAGACACTACATAAAATTTTTTAGTCTGGCTACTTTTTGACTCAGTCCAATAGGAATTTCACAAAATATTCTGGGCCAGCACATCAAATAACAGCAGTAATTCAAGAAAACTGCTCTTTTCCATGGTTAGGTGAGACTTCTGGTCTCTTTTTTTAAGCAGCCTTTCCACACTTTTCATTTCTACTGTTAGTGGTGCATCTGATTGAGAAGGATGTCTGTGAAGAGGGCTTGATGGTTCATTTTCATTTCCTTTTCATATCTGCAGAAGGAAATAAACAAGAACGAAGTGATGTGCCATTGATCCTCTGTATATAAAATTTCACAAGACAAAGGACATTTGTTTTGGGGGTGGGCGGGGAGAGCAAGACTATTTTATTAGTTGCTGTCCTATCCCTCTCCTGGCTTAGCCTAGGAGATCTTTGTCTTACTTCTATTAAAAACTCTCAGCTTTTAATAGAGAAAGAATCCCCAATGCACTAATGTTTTGCCATACAAAACAACACTAAAAAGTAAATGTGAAGGGAAGGGTTAGAAAATCCCAGAAAATGTAGTTATATTTTCATTTGTATTACTTCCAGATCCAGTGAAGTCATTACTTCATTCATGAAACGTTTATGAATGTTTGGTCTTGGGATAGTAATGATCATTTGAATACATTTGGATAGTAAGAAACTAAGTGGAGGGTTATAGCATCAGGTTCCTCCCTAATCTGCATGTTAGTTTCTTGCCCATGTTTGCTTTCTAGCATACAGCAGTTTCCTTGTTTTAAATTAGTATGACATGCCATTTCTTCATTCTACACAGCATGTCAGGATTTCATCCCAAATGACAAAAGAATATTGTTACGATAGAGTAATTTATTTGTAAAGGAAATCTGAGAGGGTAAGATAGTTGATAATGTCAATTGGAGATAAATGTTAAATGACGTGGAGATCCTTGGCAATCCTTCAGAGTGATTCAAATGAGAAAGTTGTCAGGACACAATTGTCTCTCTAGTGAGGATGAGGGGAGAGGGGGAGTTTGTGTTTTCTAAAAATAATTTGTGCTGCACAGTGCCTCTGTTTCTGGAGAGCTGATATGACCCCTAGAACCTCTTATTACTTGTGGAAAATAGGGAAAATATACAATGTCTATAGTGTACAATGCAAGTCAGTGAGCATACGTATGGCTGTTTTGGGGAAGTTATAGATATTTCTATGCTGGGTTTATACTGCAGCCCCAACAGATCAAGTAGAAAATCTCTGTTCCGATATATGGTTAAGCATGTAGTATATATAAAGTATAGTATGTTTTTGAAGTTCATCAATATCAAAAGCAACTAATTCCTCCTCTTAAATCTGTGGTACCCTAGAATGGGCCAACCTGCAGCCTTTCAAGGCTGATATATTAATATATTCAGCAGCTATACAAGTGAGTGAGTAATGGGCAAAGTCTTAAGCTGATTTTCAAAACCTCAGAACAATTCTCTTATATCACACTCTAGTGTGTGGTTGCTGAATATATGCCATCAGCACTATGCTTCCCAATGTTATAATGATCCGGAGCCACTGTTTCAATTTGTGGGAAGGACACTAAACAAGTACCTTTCTATAAACATTATGTCATTCTTCAGAATAAAAAAATATATAGATCTTTCATTAATATTTAGAGTTCTGGCATAGCTTTCTTGTAAGTGGTATAGCTCCTTGATTTTCAGCCAGCAGTGGGAAAAATAAAATGTTGGCTTAGACAACCCATCAGAGCCAGACATGGAAAACAGCTTGGCAGCAGTTATTCCTAAAACCAGATATTCCCTTCCATCAAGACATTTTCAGTATTGTGCTTTAGTCAGGTTTCCACTTTGCTGCATCAAGAGCTTCACCTCCAACACTTGTCTATGAGATTAGTTCTGCTAATTTTTGAAAGCTTCCAGTGTCAGGACAGAATGGATCTTTCATGAACTCAGTGGCCAGACCCAACTATTCAAAACGTTCATACGAAAATGTTCCAGTAAATTTTGATGCTAGACAGGATCATATTTTCCAACAAATTGGAGTTTTTTGCATAAGGCTGCAAACGTGGGCCTTGAATCTACTTTGATTTTCCATTTACCATTTCAACATAAGTTTGACGTGTGGTCACATAATATACAAGGTTATGTGACTGCCTTGTTCTTTATTCCCCTTTCTATGTAATTTTATGTTTGGTTTAGGTTTTTCTTTGGTTCTTTCTTTCAAGAAGCAGGCCAAACCGCGCCATGCTACTTTGCTTATATCACATTAATTTCAAATGATATTAACAGTTGAAAAGCAATAATGATTTTTAAAATGTTTTTGAAATAAACAGAAGCTATCTGCATATTTTGCTGTTTTTCTTGTTCCCTTCTACCTAGTGTATTTTACACAAGTTGCATACATGGGACATGGACATTGAGAAGACACAGACAACTGCTAGCTAAGGATCCCCAGATAACCAGATACTCTGAAGTGAATAATTTATCAGAACTAAAACAAATAGTCAAAATAGAACTTAATCTTATACACGGGAACATGTATGTCCTTGTGAGAACAAAAACATCTTCCAGTAACATGCATGGCGGCTTTTATTCATAATTATTCTAGAGTTACATTCACATATTCATAAATATAGGGGACGCAGTGGCGCAGCAGCTTAACGACGCTGAAAGTTGCCGGCCAGAAATGGTCAACACTTCAGCGGTTTGAGCCCAGCTCCGCGCAGCAGAGCGAGCTCCTGCTTCCTCCCCAGCTCCTGTCAACCCGGCAGCTCGAAAACTTACGTGAGTAGAGAAATGGGTACTCTCACCCCAGTGGGAGGAAAAATGCTGGCGGTGCCTTGCAAAGGAGACAGGAGCAATTGCCAGTAACATGGAAGCTGCGCATGCCCGAAAAAGGCACGAAGCGACAGAAACCCCACCTCCTGCACTCGCCAGCTGGGCTCTGCTCTAGGAAGAAGGCAATGGCAAACCACTTCCGAAACACCTTGCCTTGAAAACTGCAGGGACTCGTCCAGGCAGTCGCCACAGAATCAGTAACGATTGAGTGCGGATAAAAAAAAATCATGAATACTAAAGATGGTAGCTTTGAAAAATTACATAGCCATAACAAGTTACCAATTTCAGTATGAGGTAATAATAATAAGAACAGGCAATGGTAATGAATTTACAAGAAGAGTTTAAAGCTTGTAAAATATTGTGTCAGAAGGTACTGCCGTACTCACAGTGGAAAAGCTAAAAGAAAGTAGAAGATTATAAAATTACTGAAATGATGCAGTAAGTGATCCACATATAGACAAAACTGTTTATTCGCTAAAGCAGTAGATAGAACTCCATATTAATTTTGGTATAAAGAAATTGAGATAGATAGATAGATAGATAGATAGATAGATAGATAGATAGATAGATATTTGGCAACACAATATGTGTGTATGTTCCGAACAGCGGCATCTCTGTGAGGAAGGGTGTCTCAAAAAAGTAATGGTGGATATGACTGCATGATTGAAGCCCCATATGTGGCACCATCTTGGCTTTTCACACACACACAAGGATGCTTACCTTTTCTAGAATGTTATTTCATTTACTTGGTATTTCTAAGTCAATACTAATACTCTGTATTTCATTTCCATAACATTTCTTTGTTCAGTTTTATCCCTGACAGGCTGGCTCAGACAAGCAATAGTGACTTACTCAGTGAGCTTCCATGGCTGACATAGATTGAAACCATTCTAATTCAAGATCCACACTTCAATGGCATCCTCACTCTTACCACACAAAGCCCACATACCCCCTTGATTCCAACTGAACTAACATTGTATTTCCAGGACAACAGCATTCTTGGCTCTAAGGACTTAATTTGCCTTTGTTTGTCTGGACTCCTAATGTTTAGACCCAGGACTTTTCTAATTCCACCTTCTCCTTTTTCTTTTGCCTCTGACGCAATAGCCCAGCTAAGGGGCTTTTTCCACAGGCAGCAGCAAATTGGAGTGAACCTTTCCCATCACAGCCACTTATCATCTTCACTGCCAGAATTAAGATTAATTAGGGTTGTCAGCATACAAGTGAACTCACAAATGTCAATTTCCCCTTTTTACTTTTTCCTGTCAGAATAAATTGAATAATCATCACTTAATACCAAGCTCTTGTTTCTCTAATGATAGGCAGAACCCTGGAGTTGAAGGGACTTCTGTATGGGGAAGTATGCCACTGAGAAGGATGAACCTTGGAGAGCACCATCTCAACCATGTTGTTCCTGTGAACTGGAAAAGCCTTCAGGGAATTGGGGATCTGGCAGATTTAGGAGAGGCTAAATCTCAAAGCATTGGTGAAGGAATGTTACCTGGGGAATAACTTCAGTAGCATCTGTGAGATTTTTTCTTTCAAGTGCCCCAACCTTGCATTATATGAAATTTCCTGCATTAAAGATCTACTTAATTTTATTTATCAAGGCAATATTTGATAACTGGAAATGTGTTCACAGTCCACTGTAATCTTCTTCTGGGAATCAGATCATTTTAAATTTTATAACCTTTTTTTTAAAAAAAATCTCATTCATGAAATGATTCCAAGTGAATTGCCAGATGGTATTGGCAGGTAGATGGATGGCCTCAGAAAAGCTATGTGGGGACTCATTTGATTAGTACTTGGCTAAGTGATTATCAGGCAATTCCAGAGTTATAGACTAACTAAATGGAAAGTTGGGCAAAAGTCCCAGAATACAACTTTTGCTCTATTTCAAAAAAGGAAAAGGTATGTCCATTCAGTCACTAGGAATTGAGGTCAGCTCAAGGGAAACTATCTTCATGTAGTTCTATCTTCTTCCCTCTTCCTCTTTCCATTATTCATACCTTTAAAAGCACTCAGTTCTGGGAGGTCCATGGGCAAGGGGTAAAAAAATCAAGATGGTGGCCACAACCATGCAGTCGAAACCCCACTTCTTTTTACATGCATCATGACACATGTAAAATAGAGCTGGGCTTTGATTACATGGCTGTGGCTGCCATCTTGATTTTTTTGACCACCCCTCCCTGTGAACACCTCTGATTCAGTCTGAATGGGAAAGGAAGGTAGCTTTTAATAGCTGCATTTCTTATGCATTATATAAATGATAGGGTGGATGAATAAGTATCCAGCAAGATATGGATTTCCCCATCCGAATCACCTTTTTTTGCCACATATATAGAATGATGCTGTAGAAATCTTACAATTCTGCTGCACCACCAAGATGCCCACAGATTCTCAATACTGTATTGGGACTGATGCAGAAATTTGGGACAAAGGTAATATATCCTCAACACCCAGAGACTGTACACCAGCCAAAAAAAGGGTGGGCGGGGTCTGGTAAGTGTCAAAGCCACTGTCCTGCATGAAACCCAGAGCATCCAGGAGTACATCAGTAAGATGGCACCCAAAGATGAGATGCTGAGAGAATGCCTGAGGCAGCCACAGACATGGGAGGAAGTTCAAGTGGAGGAAGTGCCATGGCAAGACAAGACCCTGCATGGGATGTATCATCGACAGATAGCTGAGGTGGCCGATATTGGGAAATCCTACCAGTGGCTGGAAAGGGCTGGACTAAGAGACAGCACACAGGCACTGATCATAGCAGCACAAGAACAGGCACTAAGCACCAGATCCATAGAAGCAGAGGTCTACCACACTAGACAGGACCCAAGGTGCAGACTGTGCACAGAGGCCTCAGAGACAATCCAATACATAGTGGCAGAGTGTAAGATGCAGGCAGGAACAGCATATACTGAATGGCACAACCAAGCATTGTGTATAGGAATATCTGCACAGTGTATGGGCTAGACCCTCCCAAGTCCAGATTAGAGATTCCACAGAAGGTCGTGGAAATAACAGGGCTAAGATCCTGTGGGACTTCAAGATCCAGATGGACAGGCAGGTACTGGCCAATCAACCAGACATCATAGTAGTAGACAAGGACCAGAAGACAGCGGTGATGATAGATTATAGTGGTGTTAAGTGACAACAACATCAGGAAGAAGGAGTATGAGAAGCTGGAGAAGTACCAGGACCTGAAGGAGGAACTAGAGAGGATGTGGAAAGTCAAGGCCAAAGTGGTCCCAGTGGTGGTAGGAGCACTTGGGGCTGTGACTCCTAAGTTGGGAGAGTGGCTCCAACAGATCCCAGGAACAACATCAGAGCTCTCTGTGCAGAAGAGGGCAATGCTAGGAACAGTGAAGATACTGTGCAGAACCCTCAAACTTCCTGGCCTCTGGTAGAGGACCCAAGATTGAGGAAGAGGGGATTTTTATACACACACACACACACACACATACATACACACATACACAGTATGTTCTGACTGCTTGGCTTGTTTCTTTCCCACAGTCAATGTTCCAATCAAAACCTTGTGATGCACACACACCTTGTCTCAAAATCCACCCAACAGCACCATCTCTGCCAGTCATCTCTGATATCTGTGATATAGCAATGGCACCAGTCATAGTAATGCTGACAAGCCACATCTTTCAGTTTGTTGAAAGAAAGCAGAGCATCCCTGTCCTTCAAATCCTTAATAATAAGAGTGCTTTCAAATGTTCAAAATGCTTCTTATACCTCATATTACCACACACAACAATGTATCATTTGATTTTTCTGATACTCCTTAAGATGGATAGCATTGTTATCCCCATAAAGGAGAAGGTAGGACTAAGAGTGAGAGACTGGGGCTTCCCACCAGGGAGAAGTTTCAGACTAGGACTTCTTGCTTCAGAGCTCAGTTTCCATTGTAGCAGTTCTTAATGAATGGAAATTATCAAGGACCAGTAATGACTTCCAGAACTTGGGAAAAATGGGTGGGTGCCGTACTGTATTATGGATATACATGCATATCGACATATGTATCTACACACTATATATATATATATATATATATATATATATATATAGAGAGAGAGAGAGAGAGAGAGAGAGAGAGAGAGAGAGAGAGAGAGAGAGAGAGAGATTATATTACTGTTTTTCTGAATAGCGATTTTTAATAGCGATTGGAGCACCACAAATTAAGTGATTTATTTAGATGATTGACAAAGATGCCTGTCTAATAAGGTGACCCTAGGCAGCATACAGAGGGTTAAAACTAAAAGAATAACACAACTTAAAAATCAGTATTTCTGAAAACAGTAATGTATTGCATGCCAGGGGTCCAAAACTCATTCCACTTTGAATCACTAAAACAGTACTTCAACCAACCAGCTCACTTAACCTCCCAGCCCAAATGCCTACGGGGACATCCAGGCCTTTAACACTTTGCGAAAGACCAACAGGGTCAGGGCCATGTGGATCTCCAGGGGGAGAACTTTCCACAGGGCAGGTACAGCAATGGAGAGGGCACAATTCCCATGTCCCACAAGATGACACTTTTGAATAGATGGAAACTGGAGCATGCCAACTTTGCCAGTTCTGGTGGGACATGAAGAAACAGGCAGTCCTGCAAATAACATGGCCCTATGCTCTATAGAACTTTACAGGCGATATACAGTACCTCCAAGGTTTTATTGATTTATTTAAAGGACTTATATGGCTGCCCATAACCCTGGATGCCTCACAAAAACAGTAATAAAAACATAAAAAGAAACAACGGAACCCTAATCAAAAAGACAATTCCTGGCACCCTCAAAGATACTCTTCATACATTCACATTTACAGTTACTGGGCTCCAGCTACCTCTAACTCAATGCTTGGGGGAAGAGCCAGCTCTTCAAGGCCTGTCAAGCCTCAGGAGGGAGGATGTTCTACAAGGCAGGGGCCACTACAGAGATGCTTTCAAGGCCCTGCAAGATGGTACCATTTAAGAGAAGGGACCTATCTGACTTTGTGGAACAGGCAAATAACCTCAGGGAAGGCAGTACCACAAATAACCTGGCCCCATGCCATTTAGGGCTTTACAGGTGATAATTCGCACCCTGAATTGCACCCCAAAAGAAACTAGAAGTGCAGCTTGTACAGAAGTGGTGTAACAGTGAAGGGTCAGCATGCTAGCTAGGGAATTTGGGAGTTGAAATCCACACATCTTAAAGTTGCCAAGTTTGAAAAACACTGCTGTAGCCTAATGATAGCATAGTTCTTTCAATCTAAATCAGTCCCAGCTCTTCTTAATTTGAACAACTGCCCTTTAATATTTTACCTGGCCACGGAAAACTAATACGTAACAACACATCAGTCCAAGTGTCCTCTTTAATAAGAGGATCTTAAGCAGGCCCAGGGCTCAGAAGCACAAAGATAAATGGAATTATCTGAAGTTCTCACTTGTTCATGTTAACCTCTGCTGTTTGCATGGAGCAGAGACATGAAGTGGTAAATATCCCTCATGGATTAAGAGGTGAAGAAGTGAAAACCATACAAATAAGTGAACAGCTCAGACAGATACTAAAAATAAACCAAGCCTTCCAAATAAGCCAAGCAGGAAGAAGGCTCTTGGGTCAATATAACAAAAATGAATGAAATCTTGGAGCACTATGGATTCAGTTTTTAAATACAAATATTTCAGTTATGAGCAAAGAAGCAGTTGTACAAGTAACATTCTAGAATCTCTTCGCAGGTCTTTGTCCACATTAATAAAGCTTTGCCTTCCTTACTTTTTAATATCAGGTTCATTGCCTATATGCAAAACTCACTGTGAATGAACTTTTTAAAAACAAATCATAATAAATCCACATATTATCATGTATGAGGATTTGATCCAATACTGCTAGGCTGAAAAGGGTAGACAAGTGGAATTTTGAATTAATACTAGAAATTACAAGTGGTGGGTCAAGTTGCAGCTTCAAGAAGGAAATATGAGTCAGTGGCAACTGGTCACCAAAATTAAAACATAATGTGGTGGATTAATGTCCCTGGTAAAACTGTCTCAGGCTATGCACTGCAGTCTTTATTCAGATGCAAAAATACCCCTTAGAAAAGGATGAGTCATATTTAAGAACATAATACTATTATGAATGTAGTACTAATACTAATTGATTAGCTAGATTCAAAGCCAGAGAGTGTCCTTAGTATCTGTGATCTTGACAACCCCTTCACTGTGTCCTCCCTAAAGTCTTACCTATGTCAACTCTCTGTGACCCTGTATTTCTTCAGATTAAATGCTGATTCCCTGAGGTGGTAACTGCAAGCCTTATTGAGTCAACTGCAAGTTATCCTCTAGCTGCTGACTCCAAAAATTGTTCTTTTAGAGTATCCTTCAACTCTGTGATATTCTTCTTTACTAGTTGTAATTACTTACATATTTTACTACTTGTAATTACTTACATACTTAGTAGCCAATATAGTATTTGTGGCGGTTTTCTATAACCTGGTGCTATGATAGCTAAGAATAGGAATCCTGATCTGTAAAGTATCCAAATAACACAAAGAGATGTTGAGAGTCTGATGATATAAAAATGTGATACTACCAAGTAAGTAGATAAACAATAATAATTCAGCATACATCACATATCTTCCTAATACGGGTAGCCCCCAGGTTAAGAACTGGGTTACAGACAACCCATAGTTAAGAACAGAGCCTATTGTAGCAAAATGTGAGTTAAATGCACAATGATCTGAGTTAAATACACAATGGTTCGACTTCATTACATGATACTACTTATACAGTTTTATACAATAATACTATTTCAACTTACATACAAATTCAGCTTAAGGACAGACCTTGGGAATGGAACTTGTTCTTAAACTGGGGACTTCCTGTACTGATAAGGCCCTGAATGGGGCTTTGGTATAGGTATTACCAATTTTCTTTCCATTTCAAGTGAAGGAATATTCTTTTGAAAAGTCCTTAGTGATTGTTATTTGATCTACACTTATATGATATATTATATTTCCTCCAAATATTTTCAAGTTTGGCATCAGTGTCCTTAAGATATATGCCCAGCTGTGATGGAATGGAATTATGAAGGCTGCACTCAGGGAGGCAAGCATCCTCTTTCATCTCCAGAAGGGCGAGGAAGAGATAAGAGGATGAGGCTGGCACCTCCCTGAGGAATTCACTCTGTTTTCATAGCTACTGTGGGAACAGAGTTTTTAATCTGGGAAGATTCTTGATAGAGGTTGTAGCTAATAAACGTTGCTGAACAGATCTTGCATGGTCTCCTGGAGTTCCTCGGGCTAGGCCTGACACCAGCATAATTATATGATTATTGCTTATTTCCCAAAAAGGGAAAGGTGGAAAGTTTTTCATGTCTTTCCTACATTTTAATCATTTCAAACCCTACCTGTGTAGATAACAAATAGGTTTGGACTGAGGATCCTAGAAGTTCCAGATATTCATGGGGCTGGATCAGACTTAGTCACGATTAGAAGAAATCCATTAAAATTAACAGGTAAAGTTCATAATTACTCATTCAAACCCTATCAATTACAACCATATGCATTAATATGTGTGGATCCAACCCATGGGTCCCAACTTAGTATTCTCCTCCACTATGCTCTGGTTTTGTCCCTATATCTTACTATGTTTTACTATGATTGATTACAAGATTGACAAGCAAGTCTTGTAATCAATGCCTATGAATCTTATACTTGGCTATACATCACTCTTCAGTCATTTCCCCACTAGTGACTTACAGTGTCTTCTAGAGTAATCCAACCATCACTGTGAAAAAATAACAGTAATGAGGACAGGCTTTACATCACTCAGCTATGGCTGGGTGATACTACGAAGATGCTATAAGTAACTAGTGCAGAAATTGTCTTTGTCACCCTGTTTTCAGTACTGAAATTGAAAACCAATTCATTGTCTTACTGTTATTTTAGTGACAAGTTGCATACAAATAAAGCAGATCAAAATAAGCACAAATAACAAGAACTGAAGTTTTAATGCTCTGTGTTAATGCCTACTTAGAGGAGATAAAGGATTCTATTCACACATAGCAAATTTAGTAAAAATCCACTGAAATCAATGCAAATTAATAAGTCTTCTACATATAGAAACCTGTTATATTTTTTAATAAAGGGGAATTCTCCTATGTGAATGTTCAAAAGGAAGTGTGTACTTAATAGATGATAGGCTGAAGAATAAACATGTCTTTTATTAGTTACAGATTCAGCCAATTCAATTTGGAAAAAATATTTTTGTTAACCATATACTATTAAAAGAGGAAAGGCAGGAATTTTAAGAAATGCATATTTAAAAAAAATAAGGAATGAATAAAATGGAAATGAAATAGGAAAGTGCAACTTTGAATACATAATGGAGGAGAAGAAATAATTCCAGAAATAAACAATAGATTTCCAGGAAGTCAAATCTGCTACTGCAATACCTGTTTCCAAGCGACAAGAGTCAGGTGAGCCTCTACAGGAACAGAAATAAAATATGGGGCTTTTTCACTGTTTTAACAGTTGTGTTTACAGAAGGAGCCATGTTAGTCTAGCCAAATTTAGCTATGATTAAATACCATTAAAACTAATGGAACATTCAGTTACAACTATTTAAGCCCCATGGTTTTCAGTGAAATCTACAGCACAATTGTGTAAATGCCTATTAAGAAGCAAGCTGCAGGGAATTCAAAGTGACTTACTACCAAGAGAGATATGCAGGTCATTACTGCATTGTCAAAAGGTTCATATATTCCATGGGGAGGGTATATGTGTGATTTTTTTAAAAAAATAGTGAATCTACAATCTATAATATCATTTGTGATTTCCTTACAATGGAATATTTGTTTGTTTATTTACTTATTTCTATGATTTATTTGCCACCTAAAACCTGACAGACTCTAGGTGGGTGCTGTTTTACATACAAGTTCACAAACACCCAGAGTTCTATATACAAGTTTCTTAAAATACAATTTATAAAAATGTTGTTCCTACTGAAATCCATAATGGATTTCTTCCACATCCGTACTACTGTAGAAGTGGGTATAAGTAAGACTGCAAACCTTAGCCACCAAATGCTTTGGCTGGACGTGGCTCTTGTGACAAGGAACACAAGGAAATGGTCCTAAAAAGAAGGGGAGAAAATTAGGAACAGGAAAGAATGGCAAGAATGTTTAGCCCCTTTGGGGATCTAATTTTCATTCCAAGAAACTGTTATGACCTTGAAGCAAGACCAGTGCAAGGAGAAGACAAGAGAAAGTAGTCTTCTGCCTGCTCATTCCACTGATATTCCTTCTCCAGGAATTTGAATAGAAAACAAAATGTTGTCATTGTCTTCATCATAGTTACCCACCACCCACCCCATTTAGTTCCTTCATATTTCTTCCCCTTAGATATAAAACAAAGCTTTTTTAAAAAGCAAAACAAAAAGGAGGAAGAGGAGGAGGGCAATTCCTCTCTTGTTTTAATTGAATTATGCAGCTGCCCTTTGGGGTTGACACTAGGATACACCAGGCTTTTGTGTGATATCAGCAGGAATTCCACCAGCTTTCCCTCCCCTCCCAGTCCCAGGGAATGGAGGAAGGGTTTCAAAGGAGAAGCAAAAGGAATGAAGGGAGGAGAAAAGTAAGCTAATAGGGATGGGAATTATTTTGCAGTGCTGGGGGGATAAGAGGGGGGAAGGAGCAAAAGAAAGTAACTTTCAGAAATTGAAAGCTGACTCCCTCTAGTAGCCCAAGGCAGTGCTCTGACCTGGGGTAGCTGCCCTTTTAGCCAAGGATGCAGACAAAGTTCAGGACAAGGGAAAGCTGGATAAATAAGAAACACGTCTTTGGGGGCTGTTCTTACAGCAGCAGGACACGCCTGTCTATTTAAAGTGGACTGATGGAGAGCTCTCCAGAGACCTGCACTAAGCAAGATTGTTGACTCACACAAACTGTGATGGACAAGCTGGGTCTTGTCCCCTAGAGCAAAAAGCAACATAGTTTGGCCTTCCACCCACCTTGTGGAATCAGACACAGGAGAAATGGAATCAGAGCTTTGTCTATGCAGATGTATGGCTGTATAACCCCAAAAGAAAATCATCTGCCCTCTATAAATTGTTCTTTGTTTCAATCTCTACCTCTAAGCACACAGACCCCCAAGCCTTAGAGTTTGTGGATACATCCTATGCTAATACAAGGTGAAGCTCAGAAAAAGCAATATTTGGAGAAAAGAGACAGGTTTGCAAAGAGTCTTCCACATTTTAAAGTAATGCAACCATTTACAATAGTCCTTAAACAAATGGTTAACAGAAAAAGGACTTGCTGGTTATTAAATCAGGCTTGCAAAAAAAAAAAAAAATCATTAAGCCAAAAGCTGCATCATTATATTATTATTCCAACTGAATATCAACTGGATGTTGACTTCAATGATTCAGGTCCCATTCAAGACCTAAGAGTCATGGAAGTATCACCATAAAAAGTATATTATTCCAGGTAGGGTATTCTTTTCCAAAATGAATGGTGTCAAGTCCAGTAAGTTTAAAATTTCTAAATATTTGGCTAATCCTGTTGATATTGCACCAAGAGCTCCAGTTATATTCAGTATAATTTATTTTTTCCTCCATAATTTTCCAACCTCAATGTGTAAATCACAATATTTTGTTATTTCCTCCAGTTGTTTTTCAAATATTTCCAGGTTCTGCCACATGAATGAACCACAGTTTCTTCTGTCTGGTATATTATGTTCTTAACATTTTGAATTTTGAAATCCCACAAAATTTTGATGTCCTCATTTTGCAAAACCTTTTCAGGGACATGGCCCCAGTGTTTTGCAAACAGTACCATTGAATTTTCTTCATAGATTCCAATGGAAAGCCCATTTAACTCTTCTGCATGATCTCTACATGAGCTATCTATAGCCCACCAGAAGTGCAGAAATTACTAATTTGCTGTAAATAATGTTCAAATAACCATGGTCAGGCGAAAAAGATGACTGGACTTACAGCTGTATCATCCAGATGTGAAAATGCTCAAAATAATTAGGAATTATAGCCTGAGTACATGCACCACCTTATGCAAAAATATAGTTCATTTGTTCATTCCTTTGCATGTCCCATGAACAAAGCCACAGAAATAGAGTATATTGTTTAATTATGGTGTGAATTGTGCTCAGTTCACTTGCATTTCTTCAATAAACCACGGCTGAAACAATCCTTGGCTTAGTGTAGTGTGTGAATATAGTCATAGTTTGTCTGCTTCATTGCTGTATCAGAGCAGAACTTTTCATTAGGTTAATTACGCAGCAGGGAATGCTACATTACAGATAACAGGATCTAAACCACCTTATAATATTATTGCTGTTATTACTGAATCATTGACTGATTACTGAAACCTTTGTCAGAATATCTCTCAACAGGCTAATAAGATGCTCTTTGTCAGCTCTGTTTTTCAGAATGACAATCTAAAAATAAAGCTGTGGTTTGTTCATGGGCACTCAGTGAATCCATTGTTAAATTAGATTTTTATCTCCAGGTACCCAAGTAAGTTTGTCCCAAAGGGAGCACTTTTGGCCAAAAATATTAAGCCAAAATTTGTTCTAAAAAATCAGCAAATTCCTGGTTATATTTATAGACCACACACCACCAAACTTCTCAAAGCTTTTATTACATATACAAATAATAGGAAAAAAGTATTCAATGATAAAGAGCTTGTTAAATGGTTGTCTAAGAAGGAGTGTCTTTAAGGTCCTCTTAAAGGCCCACAATGTTGTTCCTCCCTGAATTCTGGAGGGAACATAATTCAAAGTTGAAGGCTACACACTGAAGGGGCCTACTTCCAAGCCAAACCAGCAGTACCTAATTCCCATAATATCCCAGAATCAACCCTTAACCTGCCAAATTCCATTTTAGATCTACCCCTGTCCTGCCAAATTCCCACTTTGCTCTATCAACAGCCATCACCGTCATCTATCCTAACTTGATAGATTCTGTCTGAGTCCGTTCGAGAAGGAGTGCCAGTGGAATGGCCAGATTGATGGCCCTTGATGTTAAATTTGTCAGTTTCCAAACCCCACTCTACATTTTCAAAAGTAGGCATGAACATTCACATAACTGCCATTTCCCCTAATCAAGATATTTTGTACAAAACTGTGTGTGTGTGTGGTGTGTGTGTGTGTGTGTAAATTTTCATATGCAAGATTTCAACCTAAAACTGCAGCACAGAATTTAGAGAAGTGCATGGCCTGAAAGATCGTTTGTTTTGATCAATTTACAGAACTTGAAAACACAGAATAGTCCTTAAAAATTAGAATCTCTCCTACTAAATCTGCTTATATTAGTACATAGACCACAACTGAAATTTTCTGAGAAGGTCATTTTCCCCCCATCATCCAAGCCCAAATTTCTATGTTATTACAAAAAAGGATAGTCTTCAACCACACCCATTTTATAACAATCAATAAACTTTTATTTTTCTCATGGGCAGATGCATTCTGTTTAGTTAAGTTCTTGAGCAGCAGAGGTCATAACATATAAATCATAAAGCTATCTAAGAAATAAGGAGAGACAAATTTGCAATCCACCCTGTGGTCTCCTATAGCTCCTGCAAATTCTTGGAGCAAAGGGTATTCTGGTGGAAGGCTGAGGCAGTTTCATATGGGCCCATCTGGATACCAGTTCTGCTGAGGTCTGTGCAGGAAAATGAGACAACTTCAGTCATAAATCCATGCCTCTAAACATGACAAGTATGAGCTTTATGTTACAAGGGTAGAAAGAAAGTGTGGGGATGTTGCTGCCAAGGCTATATGAATAAAGAAATGTATAACACACTCCCAACAGATTGTAAGTTTATATATATTAACATCCACTGAGCAAAGATCACAAAAAGGGGGTAGTGTAACTATGAAGAACAATCTAGGATTGAAACACAGATAAAACAGTTCCAGGTTACCATCCTTGACAACTCCCTCTTAGACTTGCATAGAATGCTTTTCATCAACCACAGCAGGGCATTTGGACATAATCGTAAATTAGATTTGCACAAACTAGAGCTCCCCAAAGTATGAAGTTGGCCACCCTGGGCCCTCCCAAAGTTGGTGTCAACGTGCAATTTTTAATATATTTGAAGGAAAAAATATGAAGTACATGGAGGGTAATTATATATAATTAATATTAAAGTGATTTTAATTAAATGTACACATAAATTAAATTAATCCAGATTGACTTCATATTATGAATCTGACTATTTCTTTGTCCAACTACATCTACTTTTCCAAGTACAGCTTCTGGCATGCCACTCAAAGGCCAAGGAAGTTAATCACCCAACGAAGTTGTGCAAATCTCTGGAATTACCACATTCCAAATATTATGTGAGGTTTAGATAACAGCATCTGTATGCTGTAGAGCTGGTAAAGATGGAGAAAAGACCATGTAAAGCAAGGGAGGTCTACTAGGTCTGGACTTTTTGGTTTAACACAGAGTCAAATAAAGGAGCACAATACCCAGGTCTAAAATTATCCAATGGTATGCAGGATTTTTTTATCCCTCTGTTATGATGCTAGAACTTGAGGTTAATCTAAAGAAATTAAATGATGGAAGAAGACTTTCTTCACACAGGCTATAACTGAATTCACACTATGCACACTTAAATCTCAATTATTGGCTCTTACCATATCTTTTGGCACTAAATTCCATAGATACGGCCAGAGCCAATAATTGAGATCTAAGTGTGATTTCTCAAATTTCATGGAAGATCAGCTCATCAGTGGCTATTAGTCATGATAGTTATATATTACTGTTAAAAAAAGAGGAAGCTTAGTTTTGAATACTAGTTGCTGGGGGAGAAAGAAGTCAGAGTGTTTTTGCCTCCAGGTCTGCTTATGGCTTCCCCATAGATTCTATGGAAAAGAGGGTGCTGGACTAGATAAAATTTTGGGGTTTTCCATCAGAGCTTTCTTGTAGACTTAAGTTCCCTACAGAGAGAATAACAACAATGCTTATATCTATACTTCATATGCTTATACCAAGCAGCAAAGATACAAAGAAGGATTTTTTCCAAGACTGATAAGAACTAGTAGAAGCCATGACAAACTTTATCTAAATGCTTGTGGTTTACTATTCATATAGGAGAAAGAACACCCTGACTTAATTGTAGAAAGCAATTGTACCAAATAAAAATATCATCCTCCTAAATCCTATGTTAGGTAATACTTTTACTAGGACCAACTGAAAGACTATTCAAACTCTTCATTAGACATGGTTATAAGAAACAGAGGCTTGGAGAAAAAGCAAAAAAAAAATGTCAACTGATGCCAACAGGAAATCAACACTTCAGAGTCAAAAATCAAATGCAAGCTAACAGTGCTTGTGAAAAAGATGCTAGATAATTGATTGCAAACTAAATATGAGTCAGCAGTGAGAGGTGGCAGTGTCATGCAACTTTAGGCTGCCTCAACAGAAGTATAGGTTTTAAATCATTGGATGTAATTGTCCCACTTTTTTCTACATTAATCAGGTACTTTGTCCTGCTTGGGGCACTATATTGTAAAGACAAACTAACAGATTCAGAATAAGGTAACAAGGATGATCAGCGATTAGAAACTAAATATATGAAAAGAAATTGAAGAGACTGAGGAATTTGGGAATGGGAATGAGAATATTTGGATTTTAAAAGCGAAAGGGGAGGGGGTTATGATAGCACTGTTCAAATACATTAAAAAAGGTCACACACAAGTCAAAATCTGCTTTCCAGAATGCATGATGCAAATCCATTCATGTTAAATGAAATTGGATTCTGAATTAATGCTTTTAAAAACAACTACAGTAACAATAACACCTTCCAAACAGTAACAGCATTCGACAACAGAACCAATTACCTAGAGAGATGGTGGGTTTTATTTATGTTCAGGCAGAGGCTAGACAACCATCAGTTGTAGGTGGATGCTTTGCTTTGGATGCCTGCCCTAAGCAAGAGTTTGGCCTCAGTGGCTTAATGGCCATTCCAATTCTACAATTCTAAGATGGAGATGAAATAGTTAGTGATGGATTATATCAATGAATGACAAAAAAGAAATTGAGGATTGTCTTTCCTCCTTGCTCTGGAAAGACAGTGTTGATTACTCACTGATTCATCTGCTGCCTTCTGAACAAGCACTTGGCCTGGTCTAGCAGAGAGTAGAAGTAAAACAGCATTGCAGTTTTTATACAGCAAGATTGAAAAGCAACTATGGGTAGTGTGCAATTATCTTTTTCTAGAGGTGGTCAAATGCTGTATTACCACACATCTAATTTAAACAATTGAGGCGCTGAATATTTGAAGATCCTAACATTCAGCCACAAAAATGTTTCAAAACATACGTACATGTTCACACCTCACATCCATTAGCAGGAAAGCTCAGAACCAATGGGTATCTCTTGAACATTTTACAGGCAGTTCTCATAAAGGGCATTTAATAACCAAATGTCATTAAAGTCAACAAAACAGAATGATTTCAAAAGGTAAATCACTAGCAGGTCAACTGAAGTTTACAAAACGAGCCACTTCAAGCCACAAATATGGCCAGGCCCAGGAGTACCCCCAACCTGGGATAGTGATCCATATAGGAGATATTGACACCTTGTTACTATCAGTTTCCCTGCCTACTTGAAGTTGGATGGCTTCTACTGCAACTCATCATTGTTATCCTCAGCCCTTTTCAGCTGTAATTGTATTTAACATACACTTAAGTAGTGGTACATTAAAAATAAAGGAGGAGGAGGGGATATTTCCAGGAAGAAACCCTCAGTTTTTCTGCTTAGAAATACCATTTGCTGAAATCAAACACAGGAATATAAGCAGACTGTTAGAATACTAAACGGAACACCATGGGTGATCACTAGGAGAGACTTTCGACGGCTTTTCTTCTTCTTTATTCAGAATAGAATAAAGGCTTTCATCTTCATATTCCCTGTCATATTTTTATTTTATTTTATTTGCTCAGTTGTTGATTTTTTTCCCTCCTGCTCCTTTTTTTAGTTGTTGGAGGTTAAGGTCAGTCTTCTGTAGAAAAGACAGCCTGGAATGTTTTGTGAGGATCTGTTTATTTACACATGTAGAAACTGAGACAGGATGGGAAACAAGAGTTAGCAAGGGTAATAAAGGGCACAAGGCTCATTGCTCAGTGTTTGATCTCGTGCCTCAGATGCATGAGATTGCATTTAATCTCCAAGGTATCTTCCTGAAGGTTACTAGTGAGTAGTGAGGCCTGGAAAGGCCAAGGAATGGGACCAATGGGAGTAAATGGTTGGTTGACTGGACAAGACAATCATGGAAAAGGGGAGAGTCCTACAGGTAAGCAGAATGAAATACCTGCTGAAGAACAGACATCTGGGACAATAAGAAGTGGCCATCCATAACCTGCCCCCCTCTTCTAAGAATTATAATAAAAACACATTCAAACAGCATTACAATTAAAACAGAAAAACACACCAATCAAAAACACACCAGTACAAAAAAATAAGACCCAACAAGTTAAAACTACTTCAATGTAACCTTTTCTAAATCAGCTTCCCAAGAAGGACCACAACCACTGTATAATACAGTAATGTTTCCAGGCCCCATCTCAGAAAGGCTATTTCAGAAGAATATCAAGGTAAAAAATCATCAAAATTTATTAAGAGGTCCAGCAGATATAATAGTGACAAAGTTCTCCCCTGCCCTGTTCCCATCACAGATTGTGTTCTCTTTCTCAGACAGCAGCCAGTCATGTTGGCTGGGGATGATAGGTGTTGAAGTCCATCTTAAGTTGGAGAAGATCTTGCTAAAGGATGCAAGAAGCCCCATTTATTGGACTAAGACTTCAAAGAGTCTGCTGCAGAAGCCCAATTAAATGAATGAATGTTGTATAGTAATGTGGCTTGGAAATGTGTATTTACTGTTTCAATTACATTTCTTTTAAGTAAAAATCATGATCGTACTAGGACGTATTTCAGTATCTGAATTCATGTGAATCTATAAGCAAATAGCTGCTGTCCCAAGGCCTACTTTCTTCCTAGGAATTGTTTGGTTTAATTAAGTACTGTTTTCAAAAGCACATTTTAAGTCTATATTCAGTAAATATTCTTCTCAGTTTTTCTTTCTTCATTTGTGCAGCTTGACACTTCTTTTCGGAAGAGTGCATTTATTTCATGGATCTGACTTGGTTACCTTGGCAAGTAGTGCTTATAAAAGTGCCAAAGAAAGTAGGTTAGTGGGCCAGGAGGACAAATATTAAGACAAAGAGGAAAAAAAAGGAATGTTTGACAGACAAAAGTAATTGAAAAAATGGAAAAGGGATGTTGGTTTATAGAAAAATGCCTGCAATACAATTTAAATGCTGGTTTTCGTTTACCACCCACTATTCTGCCTGGATACAATTGCCTAGACCAGGTATTTGTAAGCTCTGGAAAACTCTGGGAAAATATTTTTGGGCAAATCCTCTGCCTGATTTAATGTGAATCACTACAATTGTCTATCATTAACCAAAAAAACCTTTGGGAAATATGGATTTCTTTCACAAGGAAAAAGCCCTCTTTTGCTTTTCTATAAATGACTTCAGGTAGAGTAGCAAAGGCCAAATGAACATCCAAGAAATGTGGAATAATTAATTTTCCAGTGGCTCTCAAAAAGGTTTGTTTAGAGAAGGAAGGAGGAAAATACTTGATTTATTACTTTTTGCTTCCTTAAATTCCTCTTGATTCTGAAACTCACCCCAGATCATGTTAGAGAATCCTTTTGAGAACTATATGGGAAAAAAATGGGAAAACCAACCACTATATAACATGCAAGTTGGCCAATATTATTTCCATACCCTGGATATAATATTGTTATTTTCATCAATATTACACAATTGGAAAGAAAGTACTGTATGATAGCAGGACACCAAACAAAGATAATAACCATTTCTTTTTTTTTCCAGTGCCACATAGGCCCTGATCCAAATCTTTATGAAGTTCAATGCTGAAAGTGAATTTCCACAGGCACAAAAAATGTCATCTCTCTTCTGTATGAAATATAATTCTCCATATTTGTGCAGTGAAGCCCTTAGCTACACAGTGGAGTTGCTGGAACGTAGCAACGATGCTTAATCAGTTCCTTGAATCACCACAGGACCTCAAGGGTGGATGTTCTAAACAAACCAGATTCTATTATTTTTATTAAGAAAATCCTCAAAGGATTTCAATAAAATGTGATGTATTTTTGGCAGGGAAAGAAGATAGAAAGGAGGATCTATTCATATAGTGACTTACACACATATGCAATCTAATCAAATAAAAATTCCCCTCCTCATTGATATGTACTGATTGCATTGTTAAAAAAAAAATTCTATGAAGAGCCAATGTTGGATAGAAATATGAAAGGACTAATACACGATAATATCTGAAATCATCACATAACCCCCTCCAACACCTACATATAAAAACAAATCCTAGGAAATTTGCAGTCAGCTGTGACAGGCTTACTTTTCTAACATCAGTGGCTAGCATAATAGGAGTTTATGATAAATTAAAAAGAGTTTAGACTTCTGTCTCATATCCAGCTTAAAAATAAGACTCTCAGAATTCAATGGGACATGCTATTTATTACATGTATATAGAATTGCACTATTGGAAAGTAAAATATTTCTTAAGTGTAATGTCATCTAAAGAGATATTTGCCATATAGATTTACCATAATGTACCAGGGACTTGGGTTCCACTGAGAAACGTATGTATAAATGCTACACTTAAGTACTGCTTGCTGATTTCTGTGCAAAACAGACAGAATATTCTCATGTCAAATTTCAGTTACAATTTCCACCTCCAGCTTGCAAGCAGTCTGGAATGAACACTTGGTTGAAAATTAAGGGAGGAGGGGAAAAAAATCTTTTTGGAAGTCCTTGTTGGTTCAAGATCACCATTACCAACCTATGTTCCTTTCTTACAGGCGTTGAACAGAACTAAAACATTTCAGAAAAGTTTGGCTGCCTGTAGTCTACCTGCTCTGTGTTTTGTGGAAGTTGCCAGAAGGGATGAAAGAGAGTGAGAGAAGTACATGCGTGCACACACATACACGGAGAAAGGCCACAGGAATGGGCTTTTTGCTAGAAAAAGAAACAACTTTGCTAAGGTCAACCTTCAGATGATGGTATCACATCTTTCTTTCATCCCAGCAGTTCACACAAAGGCCAAGATCCTTGCTCGGATTTACTTTAAGAAGAACTCTTGCTTTATTTGTTCATTCCGAACTGCTATCAGAGCTCGGTGTCTCAGTATTGTATTTTAATAACATTAGTTTCCCCAGACCAGATACATATGAAGTCACTTATACAAGCTATAAACAATGAACAGTCATGTAACAGCGAATTTTTGATTCCAAGATAACCTTTCTGAGGGCACATCTAGTGAGGCTAAGGCCAGGGGGCTGTCAGGCAATCGCAAAGGAAAACTGTTAATTTCAAGAAGGTGAAACTAAAATATGTCTTATTTAAGGTGTCATTTTGTTTTCTCCTTCCCAGTTTACACAGTAGGTGAAAATCATAAGTGGGCTCACATCTTTGAAGGGTTTAGAAGGGTTTTAAAAGATTCAGAATTTCAGCAATCACAGACTTGATAAATGCTTTGCTACTTTCTGGGAAATATGGGGATAATGGTTTATCTCATAGACAGTGAGAAGCATTTTGATTACTTTGCTCTTAGTTTTATACTTGCTGTTTGCTCATTCTCCTGGATGATCAGCAGCAGGCCCAAGTAGAAAGTCCATTTTTAGTTGCCAGTTTGGCATATTTCAGATCTAACCAGGTTTTATTTCTTTGGGAGTAAGATTACTAAATTCAGTGAGAACTGAAAATATTATTTGGTTCTTTGGGGAAGGTGGGATAGATTTTTTGCATGTATGTATTTTTGTTTGAAACCCCTTCAAATTTAGCAGTGGTTAGAAATTAATATAATATAGAGTCCAATTGCATTAAAACCTTATCGTTGTATTTCATAAAAACATGTCCACTTCATCAGCTGACATCAAAACTGCATTGTTATTCCTCCACATATTATAAAAGACTATCATTCTATGATTATTTAATGTTAGACTGGAATGCTGAGGGTAGATCTGAATATTCTAAATAGTATTTATGCAGATCAATATTTATTTTGATCAGTATTTATGCAGATCAATATCTTTCTAAAACTAATGTGATAAGTTTTCTAGAAAGTTGGAGTTAGCACCATTAAATATTGAATTTTCAATTCTCTCTCCCTTTCCTGCATTATCTAGGGAAGCTATCAGAGATATGAATTGGTATCTGAATCAACAATAGGCAAAATTGGGGCAATTAAGCTGATGTTTAAGAAGAATGACACTAAAATATTCTTGCTCAGGAAAAATTCTTATCCAACAATCTGTCCTGTTGCAGTGAATTCCATACTTTAAATGTTAATTGAGTGAAGTAGCACTCTTTATTATTTGTCCTGAATTTTCTTCCAGGTTGACCCTCAGTCTAGAATTGCAAGAGGAGAAAAATGTGTCTATATCCATTTTTGTACCCCAGGAATGAATTAATAAACAAGTTCCATGTCCACTATATTTTTTTCTAAAATGTTATAGCTTTTCCTTCCAAAGAACTTGCTCCAGGCCATTTATCAATTTGGTTACCTTTTCCTGCATTTTTTTTTCCAGATTTCCTATATCTCTTTTGAAGTATCTTGACCAGGACTGTCCACAAAAGTTTTTGGACACAGTACTGTTTGCCTCCATTGCAGATTCTTTATGAAGAAATTTAAAATAAGTTCCAATTCACAAACCTACAGGATACTTAACATCCTCACATTTCTTACTCCTCACTTTGCACAGTGGTAGGAAGTTCTAGAGCAGAAACTTACATAACCAATTTTTCTTTCTATGACAGTGCACTGGAAATATATCGTGATAGCTACATCCCTTTTAAAAAGGGTGTTACTTGATGGCCATGAATTTGGCTGGAAACATAAAACAAGGAAGGACCAGAATAGTGTCCTAGAAGAAGGCCTGGTGATGGGTCTAGCTTAGTATAATTCTTCTAGCTAGAAGGACTACCTAATCAATCTTGGGTAAACTTGAAAAGACAAACAGGGTTGGATCTTGGAGACCATAAGGGAATTCCATGTTCGAAACATCATCAAAAAAAGAAGGCACTGGCAAAACACTTCCACAGTGCTGCCAAAGAACTTATACGTTGTGTCCAGAAAGTCACTAGCAGTCAAGCTGAATTTAAAGGAGATTAATACATATGGTACTGTTGGTAACTCTTGTTCCTATACAGTTCTTGGTGTGTGAATTTGTTTTTGTTGGTTATGAGTTTGTGTGTAATCTGACATGGGAAGGATCTGATTCTTGGAAAGCAGGGCAAGGATACAATGGGAATAACAGTAGAGTAGTAGTTTTGTTTAATATGTAGCTATAATGAAGTGCAGTACAGACAAATAAAACAACAATTGAAACAATAGTACAATGAATTATAACATCATACATATAAAATAAGGAGCTTCTAAATTTCTTGGCATATCCATGGCATATAATAATATCAATCTTGATGCATTCAAAGTAACATATTTGATATAATTTGTTTAAATCTGTGTCATTAAAAGCCCTATATGGGTTCTAAAGTTCTAAGACAAATAAATGGTAACTTCTTCAGGAATTTGGGAAACACAACCCTTTAAGAGATTCCCCATGCAGTTATCGTTTGGTACTATTATTTTGTGGATTTGTCTAAACTTCTTCCCATCCTTGGAACAGTGGTGGAAAGTTGTTGCTGTTTCACTTTTTGGGTGAGCCTGTGTGATCTTTTATCTCCTTCAAGGGTCTCTGATCTCGTTAACAGTTGTTTACAAAGTCTGTTATTTGGCTAGATTCCCTGGATCTTATCTATCAAAACAAACAGAAATAATGCATTTTTTCTCTCCTTTTGAGTGCATTGCACTCCCCTTGGCACACGCTTTTTTGTTCATATGTTTTATAAATGGACCTTTAAAAGAAATTTTGGCTGAGTTGCCTTACTTCCTCCTGTCTATATTTGGAAAACATGTTTTCCAAATATAGATAGATCACAAATGGAATATACCTTGATTTTTTAATTCTGCCACATTCTTAACTGAATCAGTCACTTTAGTTTCATATGTAAAAGTTATTTTCATTTATTGCTCCACTGCAGGATTTTCAGGAGGAAAACTAAAATATTTTATCTTGTTATTGATCTATAGATTAATCCATGCTTGTACAGTATGTATTAATCCATGCTTGTACAGAGTGTACAGACTTTGTTTCCAGAATCCTTGGCAATGACCATTCTGGGAGCTGAAGTCCATTTGGCTGAAGGGCACTCAGGCAGGGCAAACTGAATTAATTGATTACTTCATATTAAGATTTCAATCCTACTTCTCCAGTGTTTTTGTACCCCTGAGATCAGCTTATAGACATTTAAAATTATGATTAGGGTTAGGGTACAAAAAAAATCCAGAAGCATAATTATTTGAAGATGATAGATAAAACTGGTGATAGCAGCTGTTGTTTTTAGTTTTTAGACTGTTGTTATTTGTTGTTATATGATTATCACAGAGATATTAAATGATGGATGTTTATTTACAATAATGGAAACCACGGTAGAACATGCAGATACTCATATGACATCAGTCCCAACTTATCACATGACATAGTAATTAAGGGATTGAATTGTGAGCAATGTAGATATACTTCTTTGGTAGTCATGCTGTATCCTTCAATGGAAAAATGTCAGTTCAAGGAATGACACTTCAGAAACAGAACATTAGTGGTCCCTTGTGCTTGAATGGCTTGTCTGTGCTGTCATCAAAGGGGATCTGTGGCTTGTCCCACCACCCAGGACCCTGCCGTAGCCCTGTCCTTGAACAGTTAAAGAAAAGAGCCAAATGCAGAATTGCTGGCACATCTACAGTAGGAGTAGCTCCAACAAATAGGGTCTTACACAGAGAATGTTATGGTATATGTGGGAGGTGAGGTGATAGGGGTGTAATGGATCAGTTGGCAGCTATTATATAGCATGACCACAAAATCAATAATGCCACTAGGTGATGCTAAACTCTTGACTTGACAATTGTTATGGAGAACTATTTAGACAATCTTATGTTTATTGGTAATTTGCACCATTCTGTGGCAGAAAGGAATACAGGATTTTAATACAAGATTTTAACATAATAAAATGAACATTTGTAGTTAGATGCATTCCCAAGAAGGATGCTGTGGACAGCACATTAGCCCTGGTTCAGTCTGTTATGTTTCATCTCAGGCCTAATATTAACTTGGGGCCTGTTTGTTACCACTCTTTGGCTGTTCTGGGGATTCCTTTTGGCTGCCAATCTCTAGAATTTGACCCTAAGCTCCAGCTCTCGATGCAAGGTTACAACCGAGGGGTCTACTTAGAAGTAATTGCAGGGCTGTCACTGAAAAAACTTGCCTTCTGGATGCTAGTGCAGCTGTCCCCAGGAGCATCACACCCATAATGAGCTGAGTCGGCAACGCTTCTCACAGCCTGTTAAGGCGAGAGCCAGTGAGACGTGCTTGCCAAGAGTTCAAATGATGTGTGTATATCTATTTAAGTGGCGGGAGGCACCAAGTAGCTCTTTATATTCTTTCATGATGAAATGATGATGAACAGAAATACCAAATGAATGGCTTCCAGAAACAATGGGAAAGTTGTAGCTCTTATTTCTCTTTGGCATGAGTTTCTCTTTAAAAGAGGGAAGAGGGGGAGATACCAAGGCAGAATTAATTTCAAAGGAAGAAAGCATGGTCAACATATTTTTAAATAACTCACTTGATTTACAAAATAGGGTAATGGGGGCCATGCTCATAAATATACATATATGTATATTGCCTAGAATGCAAAACAGTTCCATCTGGAGGATGGGGTATTGTTTTTGAACAAAGGGCTTCCACTCAAGTCATTAATAGTGTATTTTATTAAAGGAAAATTGGCTTCAAAAGCAGTTGGGGTTTGTGGGAATAAAAATAAAACGGGGATGAAAGTAATTATCCTCTACCCTGTTCCTTCCTTCATGCTCATTTCTCTATCCCAGACAGTCAACAGCACGGCTTCTCTGTCTTTTGTTTCTTCCATATTTGATTTTTTCCCTCTCACTTCATCTGCCAGAGGTTGGCACCAAAGGGAAGGTCCAGCTCATAGGTTCACCTCATGTAACATGACAACTGTCAGGGCAGGACTTTAGGATGCAAGTCTAGAATGCAGAATGAGCAAAGAAGCCCTAAAAAGAACTGGTGGTATTTTGAAGTGAGATAATACATAGTGCCATTAACTCTGCAAGTTCAGTTAAAATCCTTGAACTGCTCTACCGTTTAGTTGTATGAAAATCAGCTAGTGGTATGAAAATGAGATTTTCCAAAGTCATATGAAAATAATTAATTTTTCTTATTTTGAAAATAAAAATGGGAACAATGCAATAACTGAGATTACATTCCTGCATTTGAAGATGCACCTTCGGCTTTCCATGGTTTTCAGTTTGGAGCTACCAGGCAAAAATTGCTATACACCAAATGTTAGGAACCAATTATGAAAATGAGGAAAGCATAAAACAACTGTTTTGTTTTTAACATTAAGAAATAAATTGGTTCACTGGGTAGTGAATCAATTGTATATCTCAACAGCTAATTCGTTTTCTAGATGCCAATCTGAATCTAGGTAAAATCACACTGATCAAAGGAAAAAAAAGGGGGAGGGTGGAATCTGCAAGTTGGGGAGATACAGTATGTATAATAGATATGGTGGAGTTTCATTGGTTAGTGACTATTTCAATTTTTTTTCTTGTGATGGCTGTTGTTGATTGCAAACCATTTTGAGATTTATGATCCAGGGAGAGTTAGAAATATTTAAATTAATTAATAACTAATCTGTTTGTGTGGCTTCTTTGTGGGGTGGGGGGAATCCATCTATGTTTAACATGGAGGTTTAACTGCAGACACTGTGAAGTGCCATCCTGTTTGCATGTGAAGTGCCATCCTGTTTGCATGTGCTGACTGGAAGATGCCCATATACAAAAATGTACTAAAAAAGTGACTGTAGAACATATGTAACAGTCAGCGGAGCCTATTCTGATTTGAATGCAAGGGGGGGGAGGGGCAGGGGGAAACAATCCAGATCTTGCTTGTCAAAATACTTTGCTATTGACCAACAGAATAGAATATATGTAGCTCAGGGTTGCACTGTGGAGTCCGTGGGGTTCTCTGAGCTTGGTTGTTTTCTTGCAGACATTTCATTACCTAAATAGGTAACATCTTCAGTACTAGAAGGGAGTGGAGTTTGCTCTCTGTTTATACACAGTAGCTTTCCCTGTCAGTGTTGGTGGGAGTGTTGTTTTCCAAAACCAAAAGACCCAGTAGCCTAAGAAGAAAAAACAGGAATCATCTACAAAGTACAATGTAAGGACTGTAACAGCCACTATGTGGGACAGACAGGCAGAAGACTAGCAGAGCGCATCCATGAACACCAACTATCAGTCAGAAGACATGATGAAAACTCCTTAATCTCACAACACATGGACAGACTCAACCATAGTTTCAACTGGAAAATTGTCAGCATCTTAGATCAAGCTAAATCCAAAATCACAAGGGAATTCCTGGAAGCTTGGTATTCAGACAAATCGGGGATCAACAGGCACAAAATTTACACATTATTCAAAGAGACAATAAAAAGGAAACAAAAAGACCAGAACACCTCCTCGCCATCAATCAACACCCTGATAAGCAGAGATTAACACCGGAATCAACACCAGACAAATAAACAAGCAGTAAACAATACCCTAATCAAGGAACTACCAACTCAGACAGACAATCAAGCAGTAAACAACAGCCTAATCAAGGAACTACCAAGGAGAAAACAACACCCCCACCAACACTGACAGGGCAAGCTACTGTATATAAACAGAGAGCAAACCCCATAGCACTGAAGATGTTACCCAGCCAGGTAACAAAACGCCTGCAAAAAAACAACCAAGCTCAGAGAATCCCAAGGACTCCACAATTTGCTATGGTTAACCAAGATTTCTTCTGAGCTATAGTTATTTGTACTAAAGTTTGCCATCCCATAGGATCATTCTGTTCAGAGTGCAGGTCACTGTCAATAAAAACTGTTTCTATGTCTAAGTAACCATTCAACCTTTTCTATGATGAAGGAAAGTGGTTACAGAGAATGATCACAATTCATATTTTTATGGCATCTCCCATCTTTGCTTTGTAAGATGCCCCAAAGACAAGACACCCTAAATGCTGCCAGACCAAGAACTAAGTTAGAAGATCTGATTTTGTGGTAGGACAAAGTGTTGAGATTATCATCCACACTTGGCTTCAAATGATGTTATGAGCTTTTAAAAGTCTTGAGAAAATGATAAATATTCATGTTTGAAAAACTCTGTCTTCAGAGAGCTGACTAATAATGATATGCATCCAGTTCACATAGTTAGAAGGTGTGTACACAACACTTAGGGCAGCATTCCCCAAACCTGATGCCCTCCAGTTGTGTTAAGCTGGGCTAAACTCCTATGATCCCCAGAGAGCACTGGCCATGATGGGAGTAATAACTCAACACACCTGGAGAACTGGTTGAAGAAAGATGATCCATGACTTGCATTAACTGTCAGGTTGGGAGATCTCTGCCTATTGTTTGGAAAATGGCAGGAAATCAAGCATTTTACATACTTTGATTAAGAGATGAAATTAACGAGATGAAATTTAAAGCTCTAATGTCTTCAGGACTTTTTATTAAATTAGATCATTTTGATTGATGAGATTTATCAATAAAAATGTGATGATGGCTGCTGGTTTCAGTACTGTTTTGAAAAAATAAAATATGACAATTAACAACTAATAGTCATGGAAATTAAATGAAATCTCCAGGAATCTCTATGGACAATATATCTCTGAACAGCAGATACTCATATCCTGCTTGAACTTGCTGGTCAAACTATTGGACTGTATAAGTCTTTGAATTTATATTTATAATATATTTAAATTTTGACTGGCTTTTCATTAAAAAAATCCAAAGTGGGATGCACAACCTAACAATTTTATTTTGCAACATTTCATACATTTTTCTGGCATTGATTAGGAAGAACAAGATATTAACATTCACAGAATTCCCATCAATAATGGAATGTCCTAGCAGGCTCAGATGTTTGTAGAGCATAGCTGGAATCTGCACAAAATGCAGATTTCCAGGTCTGTTGTCCAGATTTCCTGTTTTTTCCAAGCCACATCCCCTCACAGGATCTGTCATGGATTATTAACATCATTTAATCTATCCTTCTCTAACCCTGACACTACAAAGCAGATGGGGGAATATTAAGGAATAAACACCTGGATGAGGGAAGCAAATATCTTATTGTTATATAGAGAAGAGCAATAAGAGTTACATTTATAACTCCACCCACCTGGGCTCTCTGCTGGAATGTGAACTTGCAAAGTTTAAATGGGATTCATCCAATAGAAAAGCTTCCCCACTTTATTTGCAGTGTAGTGGTTAAAGTATTATACTAGGATTTGAAATACCAGGAATCAATTTCCACTCAATCAAGAAACTGAGTGCATGATTTTGGGCTCAGCCTAACCTATTCCTTACAATGCTACAAAGATAAAGGAAGAACCAGCATTGAAATTGTTTGGAGGAAAGGTAGGATAGAAAATATAATGTATAACACTTCCTCCCTCCCTGAGTTTTCCCTATCTCCATCTTGGAAAATGCAGAGGATATGGTAAAACAAAATAGCAGATCATGAAAACTTTTATGGTGGAAGTGATTGTTAAGCTAAGCATTTCCTTTCTTTAGCCCAGGTCTAAGCTTCTCCCCCAGGAATTCTCCCTGTAAACTCAGAGACTTGTCTCATTCTAAAACAAAATGGGCAGGTTTTGCCTATCATTTTTGTAATCAACATTTTATGTGATCTGATTTGGGCTTGTTCTATAGGACTTCACTTGGGGCTAATATTCAAACCATAGTTAATCAGGTTTTGTGAAGAGAAATAAGGTTTAAAGATGTTAATGTGATGTGGAATTATTTCAAGAGATTTAGATTTAACAAACTTGGGGTATAACCCCAAAAATCGTTTTTGTTGGAAAGGAACAGCTAATCTGGATTTAAAAGTCTAGATTGAAGTTGCATGTTCATTTTCCAATTTGAATTGGATCTTTATCCACAAAATGGAAAAGCTGATCAATAAGATTGTTGTTTGAGTTCTTTTGCCTGTTATTTTAAATTTAAAAACTTAGTTGCTATTATATATCTATTTTAACATGTGTAGTCTGTTTGTACATGCGTTTATTTTCCCCCTCTTTTTACTTACTTTTTATTTTACTTTTATTATTTTACTTAAAATAAACTATATCTATTGTTTTGTATTTAGTATTCTTATTTCATTTTTTCCTAATTGTTCATATAATAATTAATAAAGCATTTTACACAATTGGAGAGTGGGTGCACAGCAGCAATTTCATGTTGTAATAGCTATGGATCAGGAGATCCTGGTTGAAAAAGAGCTATGAATTGATTAGATGGCCTTTGGGAAGCCTTTCTTAACATAAGATGTCCAACTCTAATTCTGTTGTTATAAAAAAACCAGGTTAACTTTAAGTGAAAAGCTTTGTACAATTGAAGGAGCAATATGAGTTCTGTGTAGTCATTGTTCATATGTGTCACCAGCAAAATCTGTTACATTTCTCTTGCAGATCATAAGTACTGAAATCCAACATGACTTTTTGGTTGCCAAATCTGTAAAGTATGTATTATCAGCTCTGTTTGAAAAAGCTTGAAATTTCTGGTGAACTCCTATTGTGTGCATGTGGAAGGAAGAACTTTAAAATGACTGTAAAGCACTGCAAAAAAGAGTAAAATGAAGGGCAAATTCCAAAACTTTTCAGCTCAGCTCAATTTCATTAAATAAGCTTAAATATAAGGGCAGCACACCTTTTCCAGCTTCTGATGTAAATTGGATCATTTCTCTATATTTTGGGGCTGGATTGCTTGCTTGCATAACTGTGTCTTTCAGGCAAACTTCCACGTTTAATTAGTTGCACATAAAGTAACATTCCACCTATCATATAAGTGGCTAAATCACACGGGTACTTCCCAAAACAGGGTTAGTGAAGCAAGTGAAGGAATAAAGTGCTGAAGTGGGATGAAGTATTGGGACATTTTAGATTAGAATAAAAGAAGTGCTCAGAGACAAATATGATTTAATTAAACTAATGCATAGCATAGAATGGAGAGATATTTTTCTTCTACTCACAAAATATCACTATTTGAGGTCATCCAGTTAAACTGATGGACAAAAGATTTGGAACAGAAAAAAAAATGAATTACTTCTGCGTACAGCTAATTTAGACACTACTGTGACATACATTATGATGATGTGGCATAGATAACTTTGAAGGAGGCACAAAGAATTTCAGGATATAAAGAATGACAGCTACAAGGAAGTTCTGGATTAAAGACCACTCTGCCGCTGAATACTAGCTACTGCGAGGACAATTGCCTTCATATCTATTCATGTGGCTTCCTTGAGGAATGTGGCTGGTGACGCTGGAAAATGAGATGCTGGTCTAGATGGACATTTGTTCTAACCAGAAGAGCTTTTCTTACGTGCAGAACATCAGGGTCTCTGAGGAATTAGAAGACAACAAATCTAAAGTTCATCATAATAGACTCCTTCAATCTGTTCATTTCATCCTTTGGGTGTTAGGTTTAAAGGGTAGTATATTTCTGGATACAAAGACTGCAGTGAGCAGTTTAACTGGTAACCACACCTAAATGAGTTCCAATTTTTCATCCTTGAACCTTACAGCAGATGAGGATCATGTGTGTGTGCGTGTTGCCACTTCTTTTTCTTGCCATATTTACTCAAGATGCTTAAGGTTCACCCACTTAATGTTCCAAACATTCTATTATGTATTTCAGTGGGATGTGTTGTCAGCACCAATTCATATACTGCTGCCTCTCCCATGTTCAAAAATTCACAGAGGAATCCCTGTTCTCATATCTTTTCTAAAGGTCCTACTGAGATAGTCTTCCTTTCTACTTTTGTGAAACTATTTCCTCCTTCTTCCCCACTATCAAATACGTTTGACAGCTTTCTTAGGCTATTGTGGCTTTTGTTGTTTCTCTCTCTTTCTTTCTTTATATTTAAAAATAGCACAATCCATATGTATATGAGTATATAAGAAAACTCAAAGGACACATGAATCCCAAAACACTCTTTTTCAGAATTTTGCAATGTGGCTTGCAACTTGGGAATTCTGTATAATAGTGCCTATATTAGAGAGAAGTACACAATATAAATGTATTTTCTGCTTAGCAAAAACATTTGAAAGAATTGTATACATTATGGAAAATGTACCAAAAAATGTAATAGTATTCACAAAACTGTGTGTTCATGCAAACTTTATTTATTGAATTTATGAGGTGGAAGGCTGTTCAGAGGTTGCAGTGATTAAAATAAGAAATCTTCATGAAAACAAAATAGAATTATCCATCTCTAATATAAATGAGTATCATCCAATATGTATTTGCCCAAGGGTTAAAAACCTGGGATGTGAACTACTTTAAAATAATGTTGCTAGACAGGAAAGGGGTTTTTCAACTGAGTTGTCCACCAGTGGGTGACAGAAGAGCCTACAGAGACCTACATTTTTGGGTGGGTGAACACCTAAATAGAACCAAACCTGCTTTGAGCTTTGAAGAGTCAATAGTTATACAAAAGAGATGAGTCAAAGCTGTATTATTTCACTAACTGCTAAAATTTAGGCATCCATCCAAGAGATCCTATAATCTGAAACAGATTATGCAAGTAGAGGAGGGATGCAGGAGAAATGTTGAGAGCCAAATCATTATGACTAAGACTGACCTTTGGCAAAGATCAAAGATTTCTAGCCTGGTATGATCAAGGCGATCCAATGAACTGAGGGTTGAAACACATAGACTCTTCAAAATATAGTTCCGCTATTTTTTCACTTCTTTGTGGACTCTGTTAAGTGTCTTATGAAAGTCCATGAACAGATATGACAAGTTGGCTCTGACAAATGGTTGTCATAACTGCAACTCATCTTCCAGTGTTGCTATCCTAAGTGTTGAATGTGGACAAGAGCATGCTGTTTTCATCAGATGAGTATTATCAGCAGAAGGTAGCACTCAAAGAGAAAAATAGAATATAGACATTTTGACCCTGAGTCTGTAATCCCATCCTGCTCATCACCAAGCTCTATACCCAACATGACTTTGTTCTGATGTGGATTGTTTAATTTAAAACAAATTAAATAGGAATATGAGCCCCACTGACATTTTTAAAAAAATAAAAGCCAGAGCTTTGTTTGGGAATGTGCCCATCTGCCCAGGGGGGGAAAAAAAAAGGAAAGTTGAGGTGGCAGAGAGCATTTTTGGGGGGGGGGGGCAGAACTGATAGAGGAACAACAAAATATTCTGGTAAATGGGTATATTGTGATTGTTCACATACCCCATCTCAGGCATTTTCAAGAATGCCTGTAACCTGCTCTCAATATTCCAGATGTGCCCCCCAGACCCAAACATTCAGAATTTCTTGATCTAGATTATTTTTCCCATTGAAATATATTTGAAAACAGACACTGAAACCTGTTTTCACAGCTTGTACCTCTTAGATATCTGATAAACTGGTTTGACTTTGTGAATTATTCTTAGTAACATTCTTAACTGGGTGGGAATCTCACACACTGCACAGATACAACTAGCATCCTTTGCTCTTTCCTTCCTTCCTTCATTTAGAGACACGATGCTTCTACCAAATGCATTTCACATTGCAAAGAAAACACTATCATTAGCTGTGCTTTTTTTGGCCTGAATGTGTGTGGTAAAATGTCTAGTAACAGTTGGCAAGACTTCTGCAGGGAGCGAAGTTCCCATGGCTAGATCTAAAGCCCATATACTTGGAACAAATTAGCACCAGCCAAGAAAGTGAGGTTAATTACTGGAACACTTGGAAAATGAGGTCTTTCTAGTCTTAAGTGTGTGTGTGTGTGTGTGTGTGTGTGTGTGAGAGAGAGAGAGAGAGAGAGAGAGGGAGAGGGAGAGGGAGAGGGAGAGAGAGAGAGAGAGAGAGAGAGAGAGAGAAAGAGAGAGAGAGAGAGAGAGAGAGAGAGATGTGTCAAACTTCCTTTTCTTTCTTCCTGTTGTTTCATTGCTACAAATGCAGGTGATCTCATACCAGGCTCCCAACCTAGAGATTTCTTAGTCTGTCTGGTCACTGCCACCAAAGATTTTAGATGGTATTTCAAAGCTGGGAACTGGAGGCATAAAGAGCCAGCTATCCTTTCGTCTATGTTTTCTCATTAGTGGTTTTACATCACTGAAAGGCATCTTCATTGGAGGCCCAATATTCCAGCGACATGCTGCTTCAATCTAGGCAGGCTTTTGAAAAAGCAGAGTGCATACCATTCAAGAACAGAGCCCTTGACTTTCCTGCTACATTCTGCGGAAAAGGACTCCATAACCTTGCAGGCCTTGCTAGCACATCCCTTCGGTAACATTTGAATGGGAGAAAATTACTCACTTAACCACATTTATGTTGACCTTTGATACAGAACTGTGTGAAAGAATACAGTTTCTATTGTACATTTGGGAATGGATACAAATTCAGAATTGGAAGAAATTAGGTTTGCAAATTTTGTAGGAAGAGGAGGAGAAGCAGCAGCAAAATAATTTTCAAGTCATAGATATAGTAAGGCTCACTGAATATTCTGGAATATTTTCTTTGTTCTGTAAAGCTGAAGAACTATGATATTCCAATCCTCACTGAACATAATCACGGTTTCTTCTGTATTAACATGCATAGGGTTGCCCTACAAATAGCCTAAATTGACATCACATTGGATCCATAGTAAACTTTACGGGCAACACTGACCAGTTTATTCTAATTGATCAGGTTAATCAGTAGTAGTTGTTGTTTTCAGAGGGTAAACATCCTCCCAAAATGTTCTTGTCACGTACAAAGCCTGGCTGCCTGGTTGTATTGGTGGAGCATGGGTCCCAGGGTTGATATCAATGCACTGTTTACTCCATTACGCTGCTTTTAATATTTCTCCTCTCAATGGAAATCTTTACTATTCTATTCATATATTTACTTATTCTGTCACTGTCAGTCTCCCAGGAATAATTTCATCCTAGAAAAATAGAGGTATGTTTCCAGAACAAGGTGAATTTAATTAAGAGATATCCAAAATGAAGCAATTACTGGATCCTGTCACAAGAGGAGAACTGAACAGTTTGTAAATTCAGCTGTTCTTGGGTACAGGAGAAGAAGGTCTTGCTATATCTAAGGTTGATTTTCCCAATCAGGTTCCCTTTGGATATGTTGGAGCACAACTACCCCAAATCTGGGTATTATAATTCCACACACATAGGAGGAAATTACATCCTCTCTCATTTATTATGTTCACAGTAAGAAGTATGTCAGAACAGAATATTGTTGGGTAATAGGCATTGTGACATTAAAAATAATATGCATAAGAGAGGGGATCATTCACTGTTATTGGCCCTGTTTGTACAACATGCTTACTGGACCATGTGGGGTGGTTAAGTGTGTTGTGCAAACTCCAAAATTGAGTTATTGAACCCGGTCAAATAATCCTGACTTAGATTTAGTCCCACAGACCAGGTTTGCCTAGGGTTAAAATAACTTCCTCTAGTCACCCAATTGACCTCTCCTCCCTTGTCATGCAAACTACTTTCTGATGGATTAACTGTCCCTTCCAAAGATTGTGATTGAGATGTAATCCTAAAAAAGCCCATGAAAATTAGGCTTCTCAAGGTACTCTTGTCTCTGTTGTCATTTTAGTTTTCAGTCCACTTTCCCACACTATAGTTTATCTTAATTATGATTTTATTAAGCATTTTCAAGAAAAGGAAAAGGATACACACAAACAAAAAGGTAAAAAGGAGACCCCCCCCAAAAAGGAAAATAAAGAAGAAAATAGATAAAAGAATTTACAAGAATCATAGAATTATGTTAAAATTTTGAATAGTTCATTGATAAATTTTCACAACTTTTTTAGGTTTTTTGGGGGGGCTGCTGCTGGTTATTTTGGGGGGAAACAAAAAAGGCAGGAAGTGGGAAAAATGTACCAGCCTTCTTTGCAAAATCTGAGAGGATCATTAGAATACTAATCAATACCAAAAGTGTGTTCTCTTGGTGCATAGGGTCCATGCCAACCCAAGTGTTGTGACTTAGATATTTAAATATGAAATCTGAGAAGTGCCAATTAGAATGCCAATCTGCTCCAACTACTCTGATATTTAAGAGAAAGCAATCTTTCAAGTAAGTGATATTGCACCGAAGAAGTATAAAACAGTGCTATGAATTTGTCCATATACCCAGTAAAATGATGCATCGTTAAAAGTAAATCTGAATTATGTGGAATGAACATAACTTTTTAATGCCCTGAATGTAGGACAGGAGAGGGACAGATGGAATCCTTCCTGGTGAGGCTCAACTATCACTGTCTTCATCACAGACTTAACTAGATAATTGTCTACATCGAACACTTGATAAAATAACTTCACTATGAATTATACAAATATTGTTTTGTCCCCAAGAATATCTAATAAGCCACCGCACATAAACCTGAGGCTATGAAACTATGAAGCTGATACTGAAAAATGCTCAAAAGAATACAGCCACTCATTGTTTAGCGACTACCTCAGTTAGCAACTATTCTCAAATACAATGGTAATAAATAGTAATAAAAAATTCATTTTCCAACCAATGCGCACATTCATGACCAAATTTCATGAGCCTGACAACAATGCATGCCAGAGCTAGAGTAATGCTGGTGTAACTGTACCAGAGAACTTTATATGAATGAGACAGCAGCAACCAGTAATCTTTGCAGCATCTCTCTCATCTCTCCCTCCCTCAGTCACATGTTCACTTAGCGGCCATTTCACTTAATGATCTGGTCACTGGAATGGAATGTGGTCACTAAACGAAGAGTGGATATACTTTCTCCACTTGTGTAGCCCACAACGCACAAGCAAACAGATTTTTGAGATGAAAATTTGTCATCTTCTATTCTCTATGTTTTCTGCACCTTTTATAATGAGCTATTAGTAACAGTGTTGATGACTTGCCCTGTACCAAAGGCAATGGGTCATCCCACACTGATTGTTTTAAGAGCTACTTTTTATTAGCTTTGGTTCAATAAAGAAATAAAATTGTGACATGTATAAATTTGGGCTGTGACCATTTAAAAATATATTGCTAATTGAAGATTTGGTTCTTACTATTAGTGACTGGAAACTCCTTATGGACTTTTTGCTGAAAATAGAAAACAAATGAACTTGTGATTTTTGGATCTGAGAATTAGAAAGGGTAGATTATGGAAATAAGGAAATTATAATGTAACCTTAGAGAGAGAGGGTAAAATATAAATACATTTATAACTGCCGTTAAGAAGATTGGAAGCCACTTCTTTGTAACCTTTTCTTTTCTTTTTTTCATTTCTACTTCTCTCTTTTTATTTCTTCTTCACTTACTTATTACTCAACTTTATTCTTCTTACTTTCAACTTAAAATTTGTACTGTTTTTATTCTGTTCAAAAAACTTCCTTAATAAAAATTATTTTTTTTAAAAAAATGAAATTTGGTTCTTACTGCATCAGAATTTCATCAGACCAGTTTGAAGAGCCAGCAAAATCTATTGCTAAATAGATTACACCATTATAGATAGACAAACATTTGAAAGTTCTCCCATTATAATAAACAAATCAATTATTTCCAAGTGCACAGGAAAAAAAAATTGATTGAGAAGAAAGCCAATTGAGCATCTACTATTTTATGAATAAGTGTTTTACTATTCATTCAATGCTTCATTTATACTGAAATCAATGTCAGAAAATATTTTAACACACATTTCTGCATAGTAACACCATCATGATGTTGGAAAAAGACCATTAAACCAAAATTTTTTAAGGACCATAAGAAAAGAACCAATACTTCAGAAATGTGCTTATAGGACAATTTCCCATTTCTTAGATCATAAATTGAGCTATCTTTCTGTATAGGCCTGTTTAGTCCAGATACTTCACTGTTGTTGCTCATTGGGTGTTGGAGATGTTGATCTCATTATTCCCCTTTTCTGCACATATGTTCTACACAGATTATGAGCAGCAGAGTTTTATTTCTGGATTTTCCCTAGTCTGAGTCTCAAACCTGTATCTTTTCATTTTCCTGGCATGACAGTTTGGAATCTATTTCCTGAAAATATTATACAGAATGCCCGCAATTTAAATCCAATTCCCACTTTTCAAAACCATGAAAAAAATAGGGCCACATTTTGAGACTAATATGAGGAAGACTATAGTGGATCCACTCCATTAAAAAATAACCTGGGAGACCATACTCCAGCCACACACTTTTATTGTGGCAGTAGAGATCCAGAGATTCATCTACATTCCAAAAAGGTCCTAAACAATCCTGAAGGTTTTCACCTTGAATTCCTAGGTATGTATGGTTCTGGCTGGTTACCTCAACCTGTGGGATGAGGGGCTAACTGTGAGCTACTCAAGGCCCATCATGTAATATGGTGAGTGGGGCACATGAAGTCATAACAAGTCACCATGCGGAGTGAGATCAAAAAACTACTATGAACTTTCCCTTAACACATGCACCAACCTTAATGGCATATATTGAGTGCTCAGTTTTCCATCTCTTTACCTGGTTTGATTTGGCAGATTTTTGTCTGTGCCACTAGTACAGATGGTGGTATGGGTACCATTTAATTTCCCATTGATATTTGTATCAGCAATATATAGATTTGACATTCACATAAGATACAAACAGTCTCAGTGGCCTCGTTGATGCTGAGTGCCTGTTTAATCAACATACTTAATATAATTTCTCCACCTGACGTACATCAGTCTGTTTGGATGGATGGATGGATGGATGGATGGATGGATGGATGGATGGATGGATGGATCTAGCTTCTGCATTCAGCCATTATAGCTGTTCATCAAAGCACTGTTTTTAGGCTTAATGCGGTTTATTAAAATTGCTTTGAATCTGTTTTATCTCTTCCATTTTTTTTTTTTTTTTTTACATTTTTACTACGTAATTCTCATAGATTGCAAGAGATGTTGTGTGCAACTTTCACATAGGCTGAATTTACATGAATGCATTGTAAAATATACATAGCAAGTGTTAGATCATGTGCTTGCTCCATTATAAGTGAGTGTGATTCTACAATCCTTTATGTTTGTTGGAGTGATGATTTTTGTGGCCCTAGGGAGCCCTTGGGAAATGAATGATCCATATTTTTCTGAAAAGTATTTCTGTGCAAAATGACAAGGAATATTGCGAAGCCATGTCAGGCACATGAAAATAGATTGTTTTGAATTGATCTGTTAATGTTTCTGCAAAATAGGAACATAAATAAGAATGCCTTGCAAAAATCCAAAGATGTGTTGTTCAAAGAGAGACCCAAGGTTAAGAGTGCACCCCTGATTATTTTTTGGAAGTGGCAAGAGAGACCAGAGATTAACTGTGTGATCCTATGCATGTCTAAGCAAAATTAAGTACTGTTGAGTTCAGTGGTACAGTATTAACTCCCAGAGGAACATGTAAAAAATTATCATTGAAAGAATCTGCAAAGTGAAGTATAATGGAACTATTAGTTCTCCTTGAAGTACTGTACCAATTTCAGGGCTGTTTAATGAAATCACTGTTTACTGGCTCTCCTAGTACCTATGAACATATACAGAGCTTACTAGCCTGAGAAACGTACCTCCTCATATGCCTCTAGAACAGCTTTCTCCAATTTGTTGACCTCTAAATAATCCCCATAATTTCTAGCCAGCATCATCCCTCATGTTGCTGATTTGGGACATTATTGCAACTAGAAGGAATCAGACTAACACTGTTCCAGAGCAATAGATCCCAACGTTTAGCCCATAGATCAAAGTTTAGATGATACCCATGGTCTGCAGGGGTAACAGTTTTTATCTTCCTTTTAAAAAATATTTTTAAAAAGTATAAGAAAAGACAATGTAGTTATAATATAATCCTATGTACCTCTTATGTATTGTATTTGATGTTACATTATTATTTGCAAATGTTTATGATGAGTGCAATATGTACGTGAGTGAGCATAATAAATTATTAGAAATAGCTATATTATTAATACCATTTGATATATACATTTGATTTCCATCAGCCATAGTCTGTGTTAAACAAGCCTAAAATTGTTTGCTTATGTGATACTCTGCAAACGGGTTTAATAACACTGTAGAAATCCACTTAAAGAAAAAAAGTGAGAACCACTGCTGGAATTCTGGGAGTTGAAGTCCACACTAGTGGACTTCTCTAGTTGCCAAGGTTGAGAAACACTGCTCTAGAGCATACTTTTTACCTCTTTGCAAATCTCCACAGAGAAAACCTTCCTTGTGCAGAATGTCTTCTCTAGTTCTCATTCTTTTTTTTTAAGCAAATGCAATCAAACATTTTCTGGCTTCTCTAATTGCCTTCATGTGAATTTAATTTCCAGCCCAATAACAGTTTCTTTATCAGAAAGATGCATTCTGCATGTCCTATTAGACTCTGCTGACAGGATGTCCTGGGCCAGTGCAAAGGATGTGGCCTGAGGTGTGGCTACATAATATTATACCCTAAATTGTTCATTGTATATCATATGTATGGAGATAGCCACATGTCTTACTTGGGAGTAAGCATCATTTTGATGGGGGGAAATGACATAAATAATAGTAAAAAATAAAATGAATATCTGCAGTTATGTAATAATTAAATACATATCTGCCATTATGTAAATGCCCACCTGGGCTGTATGTCATCTCACTATGGAGGAGGAGGAGGAAGGGCACTGTGGTCAACATTCTTCATCCCAGTGATCTTTGTCATATATTCATAAACCTGTGTTTGCTATTGCCCCATTCTCTCTTGCTGTCTGGGGAATCATTTGTAGGCCCACGTTGTTGTGGGTCACTAAACAATGACCCTGAGGTCTAGCTCAAGATGCATCTCACCTGATACTGTATTGGGAAAGGGGTAGAAATTGTGGACAG
Organism: Liasis olivaceus; assembly: GCA_030867105.1. NCBI lineage: Eukaryota > Metazoa > Chordata > Lepidosauria > Squamata > Pythonidae > Liasis > Liasis olivaceus. Next base: position 72,863,545 of record CM061349.1, read on the forward strand.
GAAGATCAGCAAGAATATTTTGTTTTGTGCGGCCCTCAGACAGAGCCCCAAATAATATATTTCTGAAGCAAACAGAGAAAAAGAATCTCTCTTTGAGAAGGGGGTTTGCCTTCACATGGGAAAATGCAGGCACTTTAATGCCTAAGACATAACACCCTAATGGTGTCTTCATTTAGGGTGGTATTTGGTGGAACACTAAGCTAAACCAGGCTGCCTTTTATGGCACCCCAAACCTGATGCTTGACCTGTCTCATTCTTCAAAGGCTCCAAGCCTGAACCAAACTTTGGACCTGGGATAGCTCTATTCAGCTTGACCCATGTGTCTCTGGACCTGTTGGCAGGAGGACCTAACAGTGGCAGGAAACATACTGGCAACCAAAGAAGGAAGAGCTGCTCTCAGCTTAAGAAACAGCACCACCAAAGATACAAAAAAAAGAAGCACATTCACCTTGAAAACACAGGTATGACCTAGTGGGTTTAGGTTGTGGTCTAACCCAAAACAGCCCTAGAAAAATGGTTACACAAAAGTTAAAATTGTAGAGTTTTTAGAAGCCAACAAGTAACTTAGTGGGTCTGCCAGAGTTTCCAAAATATGTGGTTGCTTGGTCTCCTCTTTTTAAAACATGCGTTGCCTTTATTTTTCTAAACTGTCCTTGGTTCCTCCTCAGTTTCTGCTCTCTTTGGGTCATTTCTCATTTTCCAGACTTGCTTACTTGTTTGTTTATTGCATTTATAGGCTGCTGCTTCTTGAGACTCACCGCTGTTCATTTGGCTTAATCAAACATCCCTCAGGTGCTCCAGAAGGCCAATGTGGTATAGTGGTGAAGATGCTGGACCAGAAACAAGGATACCATGAGTTCTAGTCCTCCCTTAGGTATGGAAGCTGGCTGGGTGATTTTGGACCAGTCAACCTTCTCCCAGCCCACCCCATCCCACAGGGTTATTGTTGTGGGGAAAATAAGAGGAGGGGGCATTATGTACATTCCCCTCAGTTGTATAAAATAAAAGTAAGAATATCAATCTAAGAAATTAATAAAATCTCTCATTTTGCCAGCTACTACTTCGTTTGTACCTTCCACTCCAGCTTTCTACTTCTGCCATTTCTCCGTCTCTCTTCCTTTTTTTAAATTAATTTTTATTAAATATTTTTTTTACAGAATAAAAACATTTAAAGGAAAAAGAAAATAAAGGAAAATAAAAGAAAAGTGATGAGAAAAGAACAAAGAAATAAAAAGAAAAGAAATGGAGAAAAAGAAAGACAAAATATAAAGAAATAACTTCTGATCTTCTTTACAGCAGTTATAAATGCATCTGAATTTTATCCTGTTTCTCAAGGTTACATCATAACTCTCTTCTTTCCATGATCTATCTTTTGTCATTTTCAAACCCATAAGTCACATTTTCAGCAAAAAGTCATAAAGGGTTTCTAGTTGCTAACAAATGTAGTCATTGTCTTTTCTGTAATTAAACAGGTCAATTTTGCCATCTTTGCAGATTCTGTCATCTTCACCAACCATTCTCCACTGTAGGTGTTTCAGGGTCTTTCCATCTTTGTGCATATAATAATCTCACTGTGGTTACCATGTACAAAAACAATTGTCCATAAATCTTCTCTAGTTGTTTGTCCATTAGTCCCAGCAAGAAAAGCTCTGGTTTCAGTTGAATATTGGTCTTTAAATTCTTTGTATTACTGTAAGTATTTGAACCCAGAATCCACCAGACATGTTAAAATGACCCTTCATGTTTTCCACATTTCCAACATAAATTTGAAGTACTTTTATACATTCTAGATAGCTCTTCTGGAGTCATGTACCATCTGCCTCTCTCTTCCTACTTAGCCCTGACCCAGCTGAAATCCTTTGTTACAAAGAAACAGAAAATATAGATCTCTATGTCTTTATCAGCAAGGTTTGCACTAGATCCTTATTTCAAGGACTGATTCCTTATTTAGTAATCTCTTATGGAGCTGGAGTACTTATTCTTTTAGAATAATAGTAATAGTGTTATATGGAAAATAAAAACATGAATTATATTATCTTAGATTGTAAACAGTTAATTGAAAATTGAATAGTTAGCTAACACAGAGCGTATTGTCTTAACCTATTGCATGCACAGCAGCATATCAGCAAAAAGTTAAGATGATGGTTATGATTACTCAATCATATCTGCACCCCTTTTGTCCATGCATCCGTCTTGCCCATACATTCAAATGAGCAGGGCTTCTATCACACGTTATGAGTGCCATCTTGACTTTTTTGGCTTTCCCCCATGAACACCCCTGCACATGAACATTTTCCACATTTTGCTGCTAATGAATTTCCTGAGTAGCATTCATAAACTGTACCATCTCCTCCCCAACCCACAGCCTTTTAAATTATTCTGATTTGTTTTATTGTTGCTTTAAAAGTGAGTGATTTTTTTTTCAATTTAAAGAGTTCACAGTACTGTGGTTTCCTTGAGGTTTTTGTTGTTGTTACTGTTGTTGTTATGTATCACTTTGGGCTTTTATTTATTTGTCTGTTTTAAACCAATAATTTATTACTTCCCCATCTACTTCCCATATACATATCTTTATACTTCTTTTAAAAGATGTGGATTTGTTACACACACACATACACACAATTAATCAGTATGACATTTGGGTGGGGTTGTTTGTAGCTCCTAGCACAAGCAGTCAGAGTTATAGTTAGCGTATTAAACTCCAAGACCCTTATCCTGTGGATGAGCAGTAGAAACTGCAGCTAATATAGCCAAGGGGTCACACAGAAGCAACAATCAAGATTTTGTTGACAATGACTTGATTGCACGTAATCAATCAATCAATTCTGCACTAAGTGACATTTCTGAGTGATCTTCAGTGGAGTCTCTGGACTGTTGGATCATCAGGCAGTCAAAGGAATACCAAAGGCAAATGATTGCTGAGAATGTGAATGAATATTTTTCATCTGTCTTCATTGCTAAAGTTATAGGAAAGATGCCTGCATCTAAACTAATGTTTTCAGGGAAGGAGTCCAAACAACTTAATGGTGACTAGAGTCAAATTTCTAGTACTTGTGGAAAAATTGAAAATAAATCATGAGAACCAAACAGCATTGGGGGGTAGGAGTGTTAAGAACTCAGATGTGAGATTAATGGTCTAATAAAAATATGTCATATGACTTTAAGACTGACCTCTGTACCAAAGGACAGTAAGATAGCCACCGTAGCACATTTTAAAAAGAGAAAGATTCAAATTATATAGAGGTGTTGAAGCAACAACAGCAACAAAAGTGCTGGGAAAGAATCACCCCAAGTTACAGTAGGTATGACCTTCAGGCCAAATGCACAGATAGTCAGCAATGTAACATCCACCCAGCCTTGAGTCTACTGGCTGGGCACAGATGGCACACTCAGATGGAGAGTGAACACAGCACCATAATGTCAGTGATAGCCCTCCATGTGGAACTGCAAAGGATTTTATTGGTTTTTTTAAGAATGACAAGAACATCAGGAGAGTAGATGACACTGTCCCTCACCCCTTTGCCATTACTGCTTCTGATCCTCTGGTGAGGGCTCTTTCGCAAAAGCTGAGGAAAGCCAAATACCAAATACCAAGCAGGAAATCAAATTCAAGGGTATAGGAGAATTCAGGGGAAAAAGGAAACTTCAAGAAGAACTCAAAATACTTGTTTGCTTTTTTTCCTTCATGCAAACAGTTTAACACTTACTGTATCTACACAATTGTTTTCATTTATAATTGACATAAATATAATGAAACCTTATGTTTTAGATCTTTCATTAAAATTCTAGGTTTTGCAGGTTAAATTTGTGAGGTCAGAAGCAAGTACTACTGTATTGATTTCTATCAAATTTACTCCCACATACCTCTAAACTGAACTGCAGTCATGCTGATCCTAATATATATAGATAGATAGATATTATTAAGTCTTTATGTAGAGCCAGTTTGGTGTAGTGGTTAAGGTACCAGGCTAGAAACTGGGAGACTGTGAGTTCTAGTCCTGCCTTCGACATGAAGCCATCTGGATGACCTTAGGCCAGTCACTCTCACTCAGCCCTAGGAGGAAGGCAATGGCAAACCACTTCTGAAAAACCTTGCCAAAAAACCTGCCTTGTCCAGGCAGTCGCAGGAGTCAACACTGACTAGAAGGCACCAAAAAAAAAAAAAAAAAAAGCCCACTGTATGTGCCGGTGTTTACACACCATCATAACTAGCTCCTGAATATCAATGTTACTATACTCCAGAGCTGATGTAGATACTTGTAAAATACTGGTTTTTGTTCTAGTACAGATTTCACATTCTAGCATTCTGAGTATATTGCAAAAAAGAAAACTGAAAAAGGTCAAAATATAGTGGCACCATATTTTATCTTGCTGTAAATATTAATACTTTCCTTTCCATGTTCTGCTTCTTATTCACATGCCTATAAAAACTATAGTGGCTAAGTGCATTTCTCCAGTAAATCCAATGGTGTTTATGAACTGGAAAAGCCATAGCTTCTCCATCACTGTAGCGGAATAATGTTAAGAGATTGCTTGTGGCTTTCTCCATCCAGATTGGGTGATCAAGTGTTTTTCTTAACACTGCACTATGTTGCAATGTAAGAACATTTTATGCATCAGAAAAATCAAAATCAGTAAACAGCAGGGATTTGATTCACCCACACCCCAGCACCACATCACCATGAAGTCTGTAGCTATGGATGTCTTGTTAGCAATCTTCTGGTACTTCCCCTTTGCCAGGGAAAGCAAATGAATTGCTTGTAATGTTGCCTGTTAGCCTTGCTCTCTTGAACTTTTGCATTTCTAAATACTTCAGGAACAAAGAAAGGAGAAAGCAAACCAATAAACAGAACATAAAAGCTGTTTAATGGGTACATAACAAAGCAAGATACAGACAGACATTCATTCAGGGTTTTTTTTATATTTCACAAATTAAATTAGAAACTTCTTTTCAGCCAGTTGAAGTTCTTTAATAAGTGTAAGAAAGCAACTGTTGTCTACAGCCAGCTGAGTGTACATGGGAAGAAAATTCCAGGAAAGAATAGGTTCTGTGCGGACATTCCAAGGCAAAATTATCTTCTTCTAAAAAGGAAGGTTGAAGTGATTTTTTGGAAACCTCATTTTGATAATTAGCTGAGCTGGAGCAAGACAAAAATAATGTTGTTACAGCAAAAACTATACTGGGCCCAGTTTTCTCAATCACCACATAACACCTTATGAAATTACAGTATGAGGTGATGGGAATTTTCTTACTCTGTCAGCAGGGGAAAGATTATATAGATTAGAGCTATAATCATATTTTCCAAATGTAGGTTGAACTCAATGAGAATTATTATTTAAATGGCCACAGTTGAATAAAACAGCTAGACTTAATTAAACTATAAACAAGGGACAGGAAGAATCTTCCTTCCTTCCTTCCTTCCTTCCAATTTCTATACTGTGGTTCCCTCAGGACCGTAAAGCAGCATGCACAGTATTCTATTGTCCATTTTTACTCTCTAGCCATAGTCATGTCAGGTGGGTTGGGTTGAGGGATAGTGAACATTAGCCAGCAAACTTCCTAGGCTAAGATTTTAATTGGGGTATTGTTGATCCTGTACCAATGCATTTATATCCCTCTGCCTAACCTGAAAATGTAACAGAACCAATAATGCTTAAAATCCAAAAGGCAATAGAGGACTTTTTAAGTTGATTTATTGGGAAAACCAAAGAGGAACAGAGACCATTATGTCAATCAGTTGCTAATCGTTATCCAAGTATGAAATGCAACTACATAGGCAGAAGCTTTCTGCCTGTTGATATATCCTGGGTCCAACAACAATGGGTATTGTGGAATTTATTTATTTATTTTAAAAAATGGATTTGTAAAGAAATTGATTTGCAAGATCTGCCAAAATTTACAGCTGCAGCATTAACATGAAAGTTAAATAGTCAAAACTACATACCAAAAAATCATTTGTGAGAAATATCTCTGCAAAAGAATATTTTCTAAAAGTTGGATACAAAAAGTGACAGGATGGATGGATGGATGGATGGATGGATGGATAGAATAAAAGAGTTTGCAACAGAGAAAAGTATTTTTTTAAAAAAAATGCCAAAAGGGAAAATGGTATTTTAAAATACTTTATTGGGAATTTGTGCCATACAAGATACAAAAATTCTACTGTACATATTATTGTAAACAAAATTCGTTATGGACTCTTTAATATATCTTTTTAAAATAAACCTGCAAAATAATCTGGTAGACTGGAATATTTCCCTACTAATGTAGACATTAAAATGGATTGGACTCTTAGTTTCCAGTACCATATTCTAAATATCTTTTGTCTTGTGTTTTCTGTGCACTGAAGAAGAAAGAATGTCTTAAGTTAATATCTGCAGTCTGGTAGATTCATAGAAATATCATCAATACATTAGCCAATCACTGCAGTTGTATACTGATCTGTTTGTTCTCTTACCTAAACAATGCTGATATGCTAGAACATAAATTGCCTTTCTCTACCAAGAATTTCTTGACATTTAATTATGATTCATAAAGAATAAGTGCTAGCTGGAGCCACTGATTTATAAACTGAAAACATCTCAGAAACAATATAAGATTATCTTCCTTTTTAAATTAGTTTATTGCTTAAATATTTTAACCCTGCCTTTTTCATCCAAGAGGATAACTATACCATAGTGCAAGTCTAATCTCTATTGAAAATGAAATAAGTGCAATTTGTTAAAAAGAGTAACAGTTAGTAAAAAGTTCTCTCTCATCTTATAATGTAAAAAATACCTGTAATAAAAAAGACAAGATGAATAAAATAGTATGTGAGTATTCATGATTTAAAATTTCATAAACACTAGGATTTACAAATGATGTGTTCAATTCCTGAGTCAGTGGCATGCTCCAAGGTGAGCAACTGAAATGATATATGGATAGAATGCTGTAAGTATCCAACATTGAGGATTTTCAGAATTTAGTAACATTAAGCAATGTTCTGAATCAGACAGCCTCTGCATGATCCCTTCCTCTACAGATGGCTACAGACATTTCTTCACTGACTAAAAATCATATATATTTTAATAGGGCCTTGTGTACGTCTATTGCCTGGACCAAGAATTTCAACAGCTGGAATTTGCACCAGGGAATTAGGCTGGGCTTCTAAATATGTGCTACTCATTAGGCTGCATTAATTAGGGAAACTGAGCTTTTGGTTGACTCCAGGTGTCATACCAGTTTAAAATTAACATAGAAAATGAAGAAACTATGCTACAAGAGCAGTTCATCAGGATGCAACAAAGTGGAATACAAAGGCTTTCTAGGGAGAGTGTCTTTGCCCTGACATAAGATTGAACCTTGAACCACTAAATTGGGTGAGTTGGCCCAGGGCAAAAGGTGAAACTTAGCCACTTGGGACCCACATTACTTGGGAAATTAACTAATTAGGAACTTACAGCCGTGACGTCAAAGTAGTTTCTAGTTCCACAGCTGGCTTGGCACTAGCTAGGTTAGTAGAGAATCAGAGGGCTGAAAAGGTCAGCCCTTCCATGACAACTGTCCTTTTCCCATTCTTCTTTCCTCTGTCTAGGCTCAGGATATCCACAGAATTCAAGCAGACTTGGAAAAAAAAAAAGAATTCATTGGTTGTTTTCTCTCTCTCTGTAATTCATGACAAGGAAGGGCCACTTCCACTCTGTGTAATTATCAATTATGTGAGAGGAAGTGCAATCATAATCAGAACCATTGGCATCCTCTTAATTCCATGGCAGCATTCCCATATTGAATTATTGGGGTCATTAGTTGTCTACTTGTGACTCTCAAAGGAAGCTGTACTAAGCTTAGATTTTGTTGGTGACCTGATGACAAAAACTTCAGAAAGCCATCATCTGTATTATCGTGTTCTCTCCATGGAATCTCAGACATGCACTCACTGTCCTTACTGAGTGTGGTTTGTAGGAATAAGCCTAGAGATTAGGATGTGAACTTCAGCACAGAACATTTTTAATTACAGCTCTGGCTTTCCAAAATGTGGATTCCATCACAGTCTCTTGTCACTCATTCATCTCAGTTAATGTCAACCCCACTTTAAGATCATTTAGTGGTAATTCTTACTTGCCATCATTCCTTCTGTAGGATGATAGGTTTCCAACTAAAATAATGTTATTCTGAAGCACAGGAGTATAATTTGATGCCACATTGAACTAGTCCCATCCCCCAGTCCTTCTAAAAGTTGCCATTCAATTATAATTTTTAATACGACCAAAGGAAGGCAAGGTTAAATATGTGGGAAGTAATCCTATGAATTTTATTTTTATTAACTTCATACAGGAGATTCATTTTGCTTTAACCATGACTCCTCCTCCTTTTTTGTCCTATCTTTCCAGCTTTTTGGAATGTGACCCTTACTCCCCCCTCCAATTGCACTCTGTCTTCAAGCATTTATTGAAGCCTTATTATGCTCCACCAGATAAAAGTAGGAAAAGAAGAATCCATTTCTCTCCATTCACATTGACTCCCTTGCTGTCAGAATTACTGAATCATCAGCATTTCTTTCTGGGAGTCACGAAACAGGTTCAGATTCTTGCCAGAGTATATTAGACACAGTTGGAGAAGCTTTCTCCATGCTACAACCTGGGAGTAGAATCACATGGATTGTAGGAAATCACACATTGACTGAAGACAGAGAAAATTCCAGGTCAGACACTTTGCCCATATTGCCTCCAGTTCTTCTGCTGCCTTTGTCAAAAGAAAACATGGTTATCCATGTACATAATCTAATATTTGCTGATGAAAGCCCAACCTCTGTACTCTGTTTTTTTACAGAAGCACTGTCCAAGTTGCATAGCACCTACAATTTTGTCCTTCGATACCTTGCTTCCACTCATGTACCCAGTACTTGCTACCTGAAGTAGCCAGTACCTGCTAATATTATTACAGGCTTGGCTCTGCTCCTCCTCATTGGTTATCAGATTCATTTAAGCTCCTTCCATCACCTGCCACCTGATCCTTTTTCTGAATTAACAATGCTAGGAATTGAATCAGAGACTTTCTACAGGCAATGCAGCTGTTCCACCCCCAAGCTAGGACATCCCTTCCCCTTTCCTCTTAATCCCACCCACCCCAAACCCCTATGAAACTTTGTTAAAAGTAAAGGCTTCCAGAATATTTCTAAAACACCCTCATCTATTCTTTCTCCTGGAGCTAAGTAACCCCAAACAATATGTGTAGGGCCATTATTAACCTGGGAAGGGAAGACCTGAAATACTCTTCATCCAAAAGGAATAAGAGGTAATCAAAGTTTTCCTGTACAAAGGCCTAATTATGCTTGCTTGCCCTACTGAGAAAGAATGAAGACTGCAGGGACACAAAGTGACTTGGCTCTCCCTTTCATCCCATTCCCCTTCAAGCAACCACGCTGAAACAAGGTAGCTTGGTGCTGGGGGTGACTTCAGACAAACCCTTTTTTATCCATTTCTGTTTCTGCTGGGCATTCTTCGGACAGATTTCAAAAGACTGCGTTGCTAATGAAAAACATACCGGCTGTTGAAATTAAGTTAACTCCTTTTATACATTTTTTTAAAAAGTGAAAAGAAGAAGATGATGAAGAAGAAGAAAAGAAAAAGAAAGGAAAGAAAAATCCTCTTTGATTTCATTGGTATAGATATTAGAACCATATTGTTCACCAAGATACATTTGGCCTTTCAAAAAAATACACAGTTCTTATAAGCAAGGAGTCAGCGGTTTTGTGCAGAATCTCTTGCCCCTCATTATTGGAAAAAATTAGGGGGGGAATGGCTTCGAAAATATTGTGTTGAAATTATTCTGACAAGAGTTTTAAATACACAAATATTTTTATGACACATTTGATGTAGTAAGAGTAGGAATGGGAGAAACAGTGGAATTATTTCTTTGTGTTTAAACATTTGTATATTGCCTGCTCCAACCATGTGGCTTTAGGTGGCTTAGTTACAAGTTCAAGAAACAATATAAACCAAATAATATTATATACATCTTTGGGACCTTTCAGTGCTTTGAAAGTTCACCAGCTTGCATTGATAGAATTGGACTAAACCATTCCTATCATACTTACATCTTTACTAGCGTCTGAAAGTAGTGATGCAACTCCACCCTTCCGTATGCGTGTGAGGTCATGATGTGCATAGAAAAGGGGAAAGCTTGTGTTGCATCAATGTGACACAGCTGTCATCATTTGTCCCCCCCCCCTTAACTACCCTGCAGATGACTCCAATGGAATGTTTTGTGGCACACTGCTTTTGTGTTAACATTGGCTAACATCAAAGGACAGTTTTATTAATTATGGTATTTGGCTAATACGTTCAAGCAGTATCCTAGGCCCTCTTAAGGATTTTTTTCCCTGGTATTTTAATCTGGTACCTCTTCAGAGAGAACAACAATAAAATCAGAAAAAGAAGGGTGCCTTGCTTATCTTACCTGTTTCCCTGTTTTCACAAGAATGTGGGAAGTGGATGGGACTTGTAAATCTCTATCGTGATTTCGACAAGTCCTGCTGCTCATAAATTTCTCATGCTCCTTACTTCCCTGCTTCTGTGTAACATATGTAGAGCATTGTTATCTGTTGGAACAGTTCTTGCTTTAGTCACTGTGTAATACAACATAAAGCTTCCAGTGGTGAGGATGCTCATTTTTCTAAAACTGCAAATGCTGCTGTTCAGCATTAACCATGATCTGAAATTCACATAATTATTGAAAGAGAGACTCAGGGACAATCTTATAGTCATGTGTAACCTGAGGCTGTTCTTTCTTCTTAAAACGGCTTCACTACAATCCTCTCTAGGGGCCATTATTCACAACTGTGAAGATTCACTAGGTGGTATTGATCACTTATTTCCAAAAAGTTCAGGGGAAACTTTAAAAATCACTTTAAGGTTTTGGTTTATACCTCCACAAACAGCATACATAGATAGCTGGATAGCTTTGTAAAGAACTGTTTTGTAAAAAAAAATATTCATGATTGTTTTGCTTATGTGTATGTTTTTTTTAGTCCTAGTGCAACATTAAGGTTTTGAAAAGCAGAAACTTTGTCCAACATCAGAAATGCCCAGGACTGAAGAAGAAAGCCAGTTTGGTCTAGTGGTTAAGGTACCAAGCTGGAAAGCAGGAGACTGAGTTCTAGTTCCACCTTAGGCATGAGTCGGCTGGGTGACTTTGGGCCAGTCACTCTCTCTCAACCCAACAAACCTCACATGGTTGTTGTTGTGAGGAAGATAGGAGGAGGAAGGAGTATTAGGTATGTTTGCCACCTTATTTATAAAAATAATAAAGGCAGGATAAAAAAAAATCTAAAAAAACACATTTTTTTGATAAGAACTTTGTATGTCAAAACACACACACATATCCACCCCTACAATGGAGTAATAGACAACTCTGGAACATAAACTACCATCTAGAGAAGGTCTCTTGACTTCAGCCATATACCTCTATAAGCCTCTTTGAGATAATCTCATGTCTTCTGGCACCATGCAGTCAACCTCGCTATAAAATATACCTGTTAGTCACCCCACATCCTTTTCTTTACTCCCCTCTGAGGCTCCCCCTTACCACCTTGCTGTTTTCATGCCTTGGTGAGGGCACAGAGTGAGCAGTGGCAGAGGCAGATCTCAAGCAGACAGGGTATCACATCAATGCACTGAGCTGAGGAAGTAGTATTCAGGTCAGGGGAGCACACCGGCCCCCCTCCCCATCCTGCTGCTGCTGACATCAAAGCCATCCCAACCAGCTGGAATCAATATGCCAGCCTGGGCTTTTACTTTTTCTTGGTGGAGCACCCTCCCAAAACCATGATTGTACAGTTCCTAATGATGATACAATGTCATAACAGTGACATAAAGTCAATATATAGCACTATTCCCATATTATCAAGCAACTTTCAAAATACGTGGCACTTGGGCAGGCATGGAACCAAGTTACTGGGTAGTTTAAATCCCTTTGAAAAGAAAAAGGAAAGGAATGATGGCCTGCTTCATTTAACTGTAGGTCAAGTAAAACTCTCTTCCAAACTCCCAAAATATTTACACCCAGAAAGTACAAAACCTAGGGAGACAAAATATCTGTGAAAAATGGGGAATCTCTTTCCAATCCCAAATAAAATTATTCCATATTGTGCAGCTTATGGAAATCTGGCTTTTAAATATGAAGTGCATCTAGTATAGGTACAGTGACTATACGTTCTTTATTTCAGAAAGCTTTCCTTTAGATTTTTCAAAAACTCAATTTTGTCCTTTATTTTGGTCATTTAACTTTTACCGTACAAATGGTACCACTTAATATACAGTCTTTCAGATTCATGTGAAAAATATGGAAATTGAATTGTCTTTCTAAAATAAATTTACGTATACTGTTTGATTTTAGATATTTTTATTAGAATGTGTGTTTTTGTAAAGTTTTTCTTGGTTTTGCTCTTGAATTTTTCTTTCTAAAGCAAAGTTATAAACATAAACAATTGCATTTTTTTATCCTTATGAACCTCTTTCAGATTTGCCCCTTTTTCAGGTTTGTCCTTTATTTTTCCAAGAAAATATGGCCACCGTAACTATAGGCACAAAAACTATAGGCACAAAATGGCCACCGTAACTATAGGCACAAAAACTATAGGCACAAAATGAGACTCATGCACCATATTGTATAATGTACACAGAATCTACACAGTATAACTGGACTCTATCCATGTTTTTTAAGAGAACATAGTCAAGTACATGTGCTTAAAACAGCAGCCCTTTCACTCTAGCTTGTTTCCAATTGATTCATATGCTATGGATAATTCGTGGCACTAATTATATTAGGTTCTAATATTTAATAATTATTAAATTATTATTTAATAATAATCTAATAATTGTTCTAATACAAAGGTTGCTGGGCAACTTTTGTAAATATTTCCACTCAGAAACTTTGTTAAAGATTGAAAAGAATCAATAAACAAAACAAACATAAACCAGGAGGTATCAATGGTTGAGGCTGTTGTAGCTCGGCCGCGTTGCCAGTGATACCAAGGCACATCATGAGATGCCATTACAGCAAGAGTGTCATTATAGTGCCACTGATTTACTGAACATGCGAACCAATATCTTACTGGAAAACTGGAAAAAAAAGCCAGGCCTTGGTGTTGGACTGCATTTTGGAACTGGATCAGTCCTGAAAAAGTCCCTGTTTGGGAGAAAGCTGATTTTCCACACCAAAGCCAATTAAAGGAGAGGAAAAATCATTCACCTTGAAGACAGGAGCTTTTTAAAATCTGTCTCCAGGCAGCTGGGAAGGTACCATGAAGGGATCCCAGGGCTGAGCAACATCAGGGAATGTTTCATCTCTAGTTTGGAGAATGAGCTGTTTTCTTTAAAGCTTGGCTTACTTGATGTAATTACTTGATGTAATAGTGAGTCTGAGCCAAGGAAGTTTACTTCATTTCAAAGTTTTCCATGAGTACAATGACACATGGGACATAATAAATATATGTACTATATACTGTACATATGTATATGTGTAAATATACTATATATCTATACACATATATAAACACAAACATGCATACATATGTCACATAGTTTATCTTGCTAAACTATTGGCAGTTGAGTTGGGAATTTTGTCAATTTATGCAGGGTAGATGTTAAACACCATTGATTCACTAACTGACTTTTAATTAAAGATAAATGGGGGGGGGAGATGGTAGTATAAATTTCTCTCTGAGAAAAAATAACTTTCTGCAGTAATTACACTGGAGATGCACTATGGCCCCATAGTTCATTTTTTTATTAGTTTATTCATACTGCAATAAACAGTTTTACTTTCCCCTGTGAACTCTGGGAGTTTTAATTCAGAAAACTACAATTCCCAGGGGTTTAAGAACACCATCATAGGTTGATTCCAAATGAGGCTTCTGTTGTACAGTGGTCCTTCTGCCTCATTTAAAATGTTCCAGGAGGTGCATAATACGATCTTACATTTGTAATATTCTGTGTTTTCCTAGTTTCTTGCATGGCCCTTTTCATTCAAAGATGGAAAGCTGGAATAACTACATTTCTTGATCTGGAAGTCCTAACAGCTGCCATCTGGAACATGCTAGGAGACAGAAAATTAAAACTGACATAGAATTATAGGAGAGATACAACATGGCTTGTTGTAGCCACATCCTTCCCCAGGTTGGTTGCTGCATCTTCTAAATTCCAGTGTTGTTGGTGCCTGTTTTTATAATTTACCCTTCTATTTGTAAGGACCATCTGAAGATCCCCCTACTTGTTTATGTTTTCATATGGATCTCTGATCTTTGGTCAGTTTGATCTATCCATGTTGCTAAACTACTTTTTCATCTGATACATGATTTCTCATTTTCTTGACTTCTGACCCACTGGATGTTAGTCCTTTTCCTATGCACCCTTCTTGTCAGCCTATTGGCTCATGAAACTATATAACCTCTATGTTCTCAGAACATCATCAACAGTCATTGATCAAGGCAAGACTAAGAACAAATGGAGGCATTCCAATGTTCAAACAATCACAGTATTTTACCCAATTAGCAGGTACACGGACTTATCCAATTAAAAATTTTAAATGTTCATTTTATTTCTTTATTCAGAGTGATGGTAGATGGTAAAAAACTATTGACACTAAGGGTTTTTTCTCCTGATGCAGATGTCATGGGTGAAGTGCAGTGATAAAAATGAACATTTTTCCAAGGCTTAATTTTCTATTTCAAATTATTCCAATTAAGAACTGAAGACAAGGTACTAAACAAGTGGCAGATACAAATACCTAATTTTATATGACTTAATGAAAGACCAAGGATCGAGCTTAAGATTTTATAAGACTTGAAATTAGAAGGTGGATTGGCAGTACCTAATTTCAAACTGTATTACCAAGCTTAGCTATTTAACTTGGAGAGCACATTGGATTATATCACCTTATAGATGGATTGTTTCTATTGAAGGAGCAGGACGTCCAGATGGTATGCATAAATACCTTTACTTTGACATAAATAGAAAAATACAACCTATAGGAGATCATTCAATATTAAGCAGCATATTAAAAGTATGGGATAAACACAGAAAAAGAATTAGTCCAGACCTATTCCCATGAAAGTGTATGTTCAAAGAAATTTGAACAATGGAGATGGAATAACTCATATAGACAGCAAGATTAATTATTAATAACACAGAGGAAATCCTTCAAAACTCTTTCTGTGGAATGGTCAGAATCCCTTCATTTATACCTCCAAATAAACATTATAATTCTAAAAGTATTACAGAAACAAGGTAGAATGCTTAGAGACCTGATTGAATTTGAAAAACATATAATACAAAATTCAGAGCATTTGCTGGGCTTATCTACAAATTCCAGTTGAAATATGATCCAAAAACCAATCAAGGACTGTATGATTAAACCAATGCCAAATGTAAACAGAACAGTTGACATGCAACAATGGGAATATCAGTGGAAGAAAAATATTAAATTTGCAGTGAGTATTACACTTAGAGAAAATTGATTCAAGATATTTTACCATTGGTATTATTTCTCCAGTATTGATTGCTAAAATTTTTGGAAATGTAATATCCAGGTCAGATCATTTTTTTCATTTTGATGGCAATACTGCAAAGCCCAACAATTATGGGAAATGATTTATAATAGAATGAAACAAATTCTAAAGGTTGAATTCTCTTTCCAACCTGCTATTTTTCCATTAAATATTACCAACTGTCATATTCTACAAGGTATGCAGAACTGGTTTTATATATGATTACAGCTATAAGGATACTCTATACTACTCATTAGTAATTACATAATACGCTTTATTGAAGAATGGCAAATTATGTTGTGAGAGGATGCATCAATGTCAAGAACAGCCTCATATTGAAAAAAAAAAATCAGACATAGAATTCAATTCAATATGGAAACCATTTTTTGATTATAATTCCACACATGGGTTTGTACTGCATCTGATGTTTGGATTTCTTCTAATATAAGGGTCTAGCATTTAAGTATCTCCATGACTTTCTAAAAAAAAAAGGATATAATTTTTACACTATGCAGAAATTACTATAAACTCTCATCTTGATTTATAATTTATATTTTCTGGTTAGTTATTACTTATTGCATGTATCTTGATTTTAATAATGATCCAGTTTGAAATTGACAAATATTTTAATATATAAAACCAAACTAATGTTACTTTGCCATTTTTATTCAATTGTATGCTTGTAAATCTCTTCCCTATTAACTTTTTGCTTTTTCTACTTTTCTTACGATTTTAAATATTTAATAAAATTAAAAAACTCTCTGTAAGAGACAATATGCTAAAATCTCCTGAAAGTTTTGTGTGTATGTATGTGTGTATATGTGTATATTTCTAATTGGATTCTGTGAAATGGAATTCATATGACCATGTGCCCAAATTTGGCTTTAGCCATCTATACATTTTTATAAACAAGAAACTTCGGCCCCATTTATTCAATGGGGTAAAATCCTGATTGTACTTGCTACTTACAAGTGGATTGCCTATAGACATAGACTTTGTATGGACAAGTATAATGAAATATGGGACTCATTTATACAAAATACAGTAGGTTAAAAAAACATGATAGTCATATAAATATATTAAAAATATATGTATATTTGAATATATTTGCATTAGATAAGTATATATAGAATTGTAATTGTTTACTGTTAAAATGACATATTCACATTTTTTTTCTCTGTTGTATTTAGTCCCAATCTGTACAAGGAAGACCCTTTGCTGAGAGCCCCCAGTCAACGTACATTGTTCAAAGGGCTGTCTGTGATAAGAGCCTTGTACACTAGTGAGATATCTGCCCTGGCATATCCTTGATCTGAACTAGCACCCACCAATCTTCTGGGATGATGGTCATATTGAAGTTAGGTAGATGGCTATTGGCCCTAAGTGGCCTGCTCTGGGCATCATTCTGGCATCATTCCTTTTTTCCATATGCCCCATTCCACAATATTTAAAATAATGTACAGTAACCAGCCTGTCTACTGGCCAGCCCCTCTGAAGGTAGGGTTTCAGAATGTTTGCTTTAGCTGCGTGTGTTCCTCTAGGCTCACCTTGTCTGCTTTTTCTCCCAAACCTGATGCACCTGGTAATCAACAGTCTGGAAAACAGTCTGGGCTTTTTCTGCAGATTCCTGAATCTCTTTCTGGCATTTTCTTGATAAGTCCAATTGGATTTCACCTTGTCCTCAAAGAGTTTGTGGTCTTCCATCTTATATTTTGATTTCTGCCAAAACTGTTGCCACTGAAGTATGGTTGGAGCATATGGGAACTTTGGTAACTAATGCACATTCTCTCAAAATTGATTAAGGAGGTCTTATCTCCATCTCTGTAGTCAGGAAACAAGTC
This sequence comes from Liasis olivaceus, assembly GCA_030867105.1. Classification (NCBI taxonomy): domain Eukaryota; kingdom Metazoa; phylum Chordata; class Lepidosauria; order Squamata; family Pythonidae; genus Liasis; species Liasis olivaceus. The sequence continues at coordinate 72,880,913 of CM061349.1, forward strand.
TTTCTATGGGGATGAATAGCTTCGAGTTTTATGTTTGTATCTTAGCTGTCTCAGCTTCATATGTAAGTTGAATTCTCTTTTTCTTCTAGCTATAGCTTTTCTAATTCTCATTCCAACTGGACCCTCTCTGTCTCCAATAGTATGTCAAGTTGGAACTTAAAATATTTATTTCAGCGGGCTGCTCACCTCTCTCTCTCTCTGGGTTGCTGGCTCACACCATTTGTTCTCCTTCTGAGTTTCTTTGATTCCTTTTAGGAGCATGCACTGGACCTAACTCTATCTTACCTGACAGGTGTTCCTTAGGGCTAGCAAAATTAAATAAAATAACATGCATTCATCTAATTGCCCTTGCTTTTGCTTTTTTTTATCTAGAAAACAGGTAAAAAAGTGAAGAAAAGGAAAAAAATTGTTTACACAGACTATGCATTTACCAGGGTTGATTCTGAGTGTTCAAAGATCCTACCACTACCACATGGAGGGTGGAGTTTACTTTTACCCATGCTTGCCCCATCCAACCAGGATAGTTTGGGCTGAATGCAGCAATGATTACTTTCACTGTCATCACCTTCTTTCTCCGTCCCACTCCCCTGCAAATAGGAGCAAGACTAAAAGAAGTAAAATGCCACTTCTCCTTTCTACTAAGAAAAGAAAATACAAAATCAGGTTAAGCCCAGCAACTAGAAGTCAACTTTTTGTTGTTGTTGTAAGCTGCCCAGAGTCACTTTTCTGTGAGATGGGTAGCTATACAAATTTGATTAATAAATAAATAATAAATAAAAGCTTGCAAAGGCATGTTATCAGATTACAACTCCCAAATACGTAGAAACTGTCACCAAAAAATGTCACTTTAAACCAGCTTTTACTAGAAAACATACAGCAGCACAGGCAATCACAGGTGGGTGTTGGGCTTAAAGAAAATAGGTTAGATTCAAAAAGTGTAAACAAAAGAATATGTACGCTCATCCAAAATGGAGGCTGAATTTCATAGAAAAATAGTTGTGAAAGGAATCAGGCTTTGAACGCACCCAAAATAAAATCTAAACTTTAATAGAGTCTGATTACTTACTGCTCCTAGAAGTCCACATGTGATTACTTCTTTCTGGATTCCTGGAAATTTCTCACACCATGTAAACTGGAGCAGGCCCGATTGTCTCTTTTCTTGTCTCTGGAAAGATTCTAAGACAAAAGCCTCTAGCAAGCTCCTTTGACTTCTCTTCTAGGTAAGTTACTTTGGGTCATTCTAACCCCCCCCCCCCCATTAGTTTATGTAAAAGTATAGCCTTTTTGGCCACACTTTAAAATCTGTCTCTCATGGTAAATTTGGAATGGTATTTTTTTTAAAAAAGAATTGGGGCAGATCCTTATCTTATATTCCTAACAGAGAGCATTCCAAAGATATCCAGGATCATATATTTAAAGAAAGAGGTATTTTTTGCTAGAGGATTTGCCAAATAATAACTTTAGCCAGCCACTGTTTGAGTCATCTTTCATTCTCTTTAAAAATGATATCGCCTCATTAAGTTTGGATGAAAAAAGAGATTAACAAATTAATTAAATGGAGCATATCATTAATTGCTCTTCTTTTTCATTTATTTGGATTCTATCAGCTAACAGTCAATAATTCTGGCAAAGTGAAGGAATTAGATTTCTGAATATAAACAAAGCAGAGATAAAATATTAAGAAACATTTAGTACTATCTAGTTTATATGGAGCTTGAATAAACAGAGCTACTCCAGGCAATCAAATGCCTAAGGGCACCCAGAGATAAAAGGAGATGTGTTGTTGTAGAAATAACTGCAGAGATGAATCACATTTAGAATATACCTAAACTTGGGTGTAAATGTGTATTGTTTGATAAAGTGATTGATCCTTTTTGCCAAAACAGCACTTAACAAGTTTAGCATTAAATTTGTGGGATCTAGAACCACCCTTGCTTTCATTTATGATTTTTAATGTTTATCTTATTGCTATCAAAAGCTTTTGTTTAGTTTGTCTTTCAGAGAGTAATACACCCTCCTCTCTGAATGGATAGACCATATAAGATAGACTTTAATGTACCCCACAGCAATTGCAGGTTAGGTTTTGTATGAGTAGGCTTTAATTTGGACAGCATATTACTATGATTGAGTTCTATATTTAAACCAGGTTGAATCTAAGTAAGACATTATGTTATTAAGATTCTATTAATTTTAAAATAGGTAATATTACAGGAAGAATGACAGTCTCAGATATCTGAATTCCAGTTTTCCTATATATAAGCAAATACAATGCTTCCTTAGTGAAGTGCTAAATGTATGACCTTTGAGGAGTCTAAGATATTCTATCTAAATTTTTATTTCAATAAAAGAGAGTATACGTAGCTCAGGGTTGAACTGTGGAGTCTTTGGGGATCTCTGAGCTTGGTTCTTTTCTTGCAAACATTTCATTACCCGGCTAGGTAACGTCTTCAGTGCTAGAATGGAGTGGGGTTTGCTCTCTGTTTATATACAGTGGTGTGCCCTGCCAGTGTTGGTGTTTTTGTGTGTGTGTGTGTCTGTTTCTCTGGTAGTTCCTTGATTGGGGTATAGTTTACTGCTTGATTGTATGTCTGGTGATAATCTTGGTGTTAATCTCTGCTTACCTGGGCGATGATTGCTGGTGAGGAGATGTTCTGGTGTTTTGTTCCCTTTTTATTATCTCTTTTGAATAGTGTGTAGATGTTGTTTATTTCTATGTGCCTGTTGATGGCTGATTTGTCTGAATACCAAGCTTCCAGGAATTCCCTCGCATTTTTGGATTTAGCTTGGTCTAAGAGACTGACAGTTGAAATGATGGTTATGTCTGTCCATGTGTTGTGAGATTAAAGAGATTTCATTGTGTCTTCTGACTGTTAGTTGGTGTTCATGGATGCACTCTGCTAGCCCTCTGCCTGTCTGTCCTATATAGCGGTTGTTACAGTCCTTACACTGTATGTTGTAGATGACTTCTGTTTTTTCTTTTGGGCTACTGAGTCTTTTGGTTTACTTAAGATGTTTTGGACTAAAGCCCTCTAAACATGTACATACACACACACCAATACTGGCAGGGCATGCCACTGTATATAAACAGAGAGCAAACCCCACTCCATTTTAGCACTGAAGATGTTGCCTAGCTGGGTAATGAAACATTTGCAAGAAAAAACCAAGCTCAGAGACTCCACAAATTTTGATTTATGACACAATTTGAATTCCATAGAAACAAAGAGAGCCAAGAGTACCCAAGTGAAGAAAAAAGGATTTATTGAAAACTTCTAATATCAGCTGCAAGTCAGTCAGTAAGAGTAGGGAACATCAGCGCTTGGACAATAAGAAAATGCGTAGCTCATTTGACAGAATTGCTACTTTTTTAATTAAATGAGCTGACCTATTACATTCAATTTAAGTTAAACTTTCCTGTTTCATTTTCAGTTGAGCTGATTTTTGCAAGATGGCTGAGAACTATGGTTTGGAGGCAAAGAACAATACTCATCAAAGTGGATGAGGAAGGCTGGCATGTCAGTTCCTTCCTAATATACTATAAGCCTGAAGACATGCACATTTAAGAGCACAGTTAGTTTTCCAGATCTCCAACTTTGTTTCAGAGATCCTGTGGTACCAAACTGAACTGGCATGAAGCTTAAACATACAGCTTCATCCATTCTCTCAGTGCAAGTCAGTTCTTTGAAGTTTTTGTTAGTTTCATGTTAAGCAATTATAGAGCTGTAACAGTTTTCTAACTAATTTGGAAATTGTTGAAAAAAGAAATTGGAAAGGACTTTGTGATCATGCATTAGGCCTATAATTTAGGATGGGTATAGTAAATAAAATCTAAAAAATCTAAGTCGCACCAAGCTGCAATAGGTTTGTTTAGAGACAGCCACACTCAGCCACAAATAATGTCATCAGTGTATATCAGGGCCATGAACGTTCCATATCTGCTATGTCCAAAAAGGTGAAAATCAAACTCTCTTCATCATTCTGACACTTACTGGGGATGTCATTATGAAAATTCCTGTGATGGCACATCATCCTGTTAGTACTTTAGAATCACTAGCCAAGCTAACTTCTGTGGAACCTGTGGCACCAGTCATCTGAAGTACTTCAAGAAAAAGGATTATCTTAGTACTTGTAGAGAACCACAGAGATGACCTTGGAGAAGGAATGCAGCAGTTAACAAAACATGAATTAAGCCCAGGAAACGAAGAAGGTGTGAGAAACTTGAAGTGACTGCACTTTGACGTTCTTTTGTATAAGAGGAAGGGAAGGGAAAATATTATCAGGATTTCAAGATTGTTTACTATAGCCTAAGTCAATAATGTTGACTCTGTTCCAGTATTTCTTGTGGAGTCTACTTCCTGACCAGGCCTACCTCAAAGGGCTGACAGTACTAAGCTTCAATGATTTGAAGGTGCTATTTTTATATTGCTACAGGGTCAGTGTCACAATTTCTAATTGCTCCTTAAAACCCTAATATGCTATACATCACTGTTCCATCGCTAGTAGATTATCAGGAAAGGCAAATGTGTTTCACACTTTTAAGAAACTTTGGTCCAGAACTGTCTTCTTTCTCTCCATCAGAATGGACTGTCATTAGCATACGGGACAGAACTGGCACTGCCTCACTTGAAAGTCAAATTCAGGTCCTGCTAGGGCTCAGAGTGTGATTCATCTGATTACTGTGCAGTTGTCCTATTTGTTCAGCCACCAGACTGTGGGCTGCAACATCTGACTAGAGAGAAAAACACCTCCAAGCCTGGAGCTGGCCCCATCCACCAAACTAACCACTGGACTTTCCTGTATAGAAAGGACTATATGAGGTCATTATGTTTGAGTTAAAGCAGGACATGCAGGGTAGATAAACTATTGCTTGCTAAACTTCTTCCTTCACCAGATTTTTTAATTTATTTGTTTGTTTTAATGGGATGATGATGTGCTGGGAAGGGGCTGGCAGTGGCATCATTTTCATTTCTAAGAATGCCTCTCCACTGTAGAAAATCCAATGATGGGCCAATTCTTTGTTTGGAAACATGGCCAGATGTCTGGAGAAAAGAAAACAGTAAACAGTGCATGCTGGGGGACTCAAGAAGATGGCAAGCAGCAATTTCACAGTTTGTCATGCTGTTTTAAGAATGAATGTGCCCACAGTAGTAGCCACTTTTTGGATAGGTACCGCTCCCCCCATTTTGCAAGAATACTTGCAGCAGCCACTTGAAATGCCTGATATGTATTCAAATTTAATAAATAAATAAATATGCCCATCAAGCCAAAAAGTTAGCTCTTCCAGAGTTTATTTGAGCAAGAAATCTTTCCTGGCTCTGGTACGTTCCTGTATTTTCTTGCCCTTGGCTCTGCTTCTTGGTCCTAACTTGGTCCAAGGCTCTGACTTCTGACTTGCTGTTTGGTTCTGACACTTGCCTGTTCATTGGTTCCAGTCTTTGGTACAACTTCTCATCTCAGACTCCTGACTAGTGACCACAACTCAGGCCGCATCCTATTTCTTTCTGCTTATTTCTATTGCTGCAACTACATTGTATGCACAGACTTGGACTACTGAATGTTGCCCTGCTTAACTTCAGGTCAAACTGAAGAACAGAGTCTTATATCTATGGTTGGTTTACAAAAATAGAAATAGAATCACAGGTTGGGAAAGTAAGGTGGAAGTCTTCCCAAGGAAAAACATATTCTGTACAATTCAGCTGTTCTGGAGAGAATCAGTGAAAACATGTTGAGATTACAAATGGGAGTTAGGATATAACAATTGTGCTTGCAAATTTTTCCATGAAATGCAAATCATGCTTTGAATCTGAATTTCTCTGATAGATTTATAAGGGAAAAAATATGTCTCCAAGTATCAAGAAGCTGATTTTGTTCCCTATTTCCAAATACAGGTCTATTTCAATTTGCTAATAATTTGTATATACATGACATTCAGTAGTTTTTCCAGATTTGGTCATTCTGTAGAACCTGTTGGGCAACTTACATGATTGCAGGCGATACATGATCTCTCAGAATTCCGTCTGAGTCTACCCAGAGCACCTCTGACATAGGAAAAGGCAAAAAAAAAAAAAATTGGAGCTGATTTTTGGGAAGATTTTAAGACACTACATGAATGCACTATTCTCTCACTGTCAACTAATGCTAATAAACTGGCCTCTTGCTACTTTAAGGGTGTGGCATTCAAGGTGATGCTGAAGCTTTTAACAATGTTTGGCTAGTTGCTACTTAAGCAATTTTTAGAAAGCAAAGGTGCCTTTTGTTATACATGTATGTGCATGTGTATAAGCAAGTGAGCTTTGCATAAACAAAGAACACATGAACACCACTCCTCTCTCTCTCTCACACACTCACAAATGCACGGGAACCGGTCTCATCCAATCTGAATATGGCTAGCATATTAAATCTCCAATGAACAAATTCACCAACATGGCATGACTTAAATCAATTCAAGCTTTATACTTCATTTTGAATTTCTGCATACATTTCTCAAGTATACTGTTTAGAATGAACTGCTGTCAGTGCCCGTTTCAAAGAAATGGCCTAAGCAACAATCTGTCCTTTATAACTCCCTTGCCATTTTTGTAGAATTAAATTTAAGCAAAGGAGACCTTTGAGGGATACAAATCATTCTTTTTTCCCCTTCAATTCAAATCCAGTTTATTGTGGATTTAATTAATGTTAAATGCCCACAGAACTCTTCTAGCCAATAAAACATATGAAAATCCCTTTAACACTAGGTGAGACCAACATGCTTATTTTCATTGTAATAAATATTAAAGTGAGTAAAAATGTCAAATTGTGATGCACAACTCTTGGAGAAAGAGACTTATCATAACAAGAATAGAGCAGGAAAATATACTGATGCATTTCCTAATCAAGAGCAAAATGCTCTATTGATTGCATTGCATTTTAACACATCCTCTTAAATAAATATGAAATACTTTTTTAAGAAATACATAACTTTGCATGGATTATATTGCATATTACATTATTTGTATGCAAAAAGTCCATCTGATAAAAAGCACAGTATACCAATTAACAGCATCCACATTATCCAGGCAACACCTAAGCAAATAACTAGGAAACGTCCAATGTCACTCCATCAATTTTGTACAGGCAAAGGCTCTTAAGTATGGAAAAAGAGATATTATACCCAACATATTATTAACACTAAAAAGGCATTTAAAATACGACTGAAAGAGGGACTCACATTGTCAAAAGGAAGCCAAGAACAGAAGTGCTATGCCTAACCTAGCCTGCAGCGATATTTTCTAACACTTGCATTTTCCTTGTTAAGGAATGCCCCTGAACTAAACTTTTCTTGAAAGGAAAAAGAGAAAGGGCAGGCAAGAACCTTATTGACAAGATTATCTTTGCCATTAATAACCTCAACATAACAGGTCCTTATTAGTAAACCCGATGCCCAAACCTGACATTTTTACTACTTGCAGTAAACTTTATGCATCTGCAGCAATATTAATAATCAAGAGCAAGGGATCACAGCAAGTCGTTCAAGCCTTGCAACAATCAAGTGAATACTTCATTATTCCGAAAAGACCAGGGTCCTGATAAGTCAGAGACCTTTTCCCCACACATTCATCTCCAGAAAAGAGTATTTTCCCTAAGATGAAAAAAGCATGTTGGAAGGATTGGAAACATAAGAATACATTTTTTAAAAAAAGAAAAGTGAAACAGCCACCCTGATATCACAGGCTGAGTTGAGACAGAAACCTGATCCTACATGGAATAGGCAACATTTGGGTCTGTTTTATGTGAATTGCTCCAAGCTGTTTTGGTTAGAATTGTATAGATTTTAAGGTAAAGCATACCATATAGACAGTCTAAAGTCACATACACTTTTGGAACACGGTACTCCCTTACTTTTCTTGTACCGATGGTAGGGTCCAAAGTTACTCTTCCTCACTGGGTAAGTGCGTTGCCTTTTAAAATGGAACTGAATTAAGCACTTGGTATATTGTTCAGTTAGTCAACTTTTCACTACTGTAAACTGTAAGTAATCTTCTCCCTTCCTATTCTCTGATTTCTTTTATTTTTTTAAAAAAGTAGCAATGGTTCTGTTTCATTTGTTTATTTTTTCCTGCCATTTCTTTTCTTTAAAGATAACTTAGAAAGTCAGCATCCTTTTTTCCTCCTGGTTGTGTGATGAATGTTTAAAAAAATCCCTGTTCAAAATAATTTGTGTAGCAAAGACAGAGAGCCATATACTACATCTGTTTGGCTGCCCTTTTGGTTCAAACTGCTTCAGGAATCCTGCCATAAGAATTATATTAAAATACAGTTCAAAACAGTGTTGTGATATTCTGAATTTTAAATTCAGGCAATACAAAAATCTTCTTAAAAATGAATAACCATTACAGTTTTTCACATTGTTTGATGTTTTATTTGAAATGCTTCAGTGTGGCTGTATTAAAAACAATAGATTTTAAAATAACATGTTCGAAATTAAAAATACTATATATAGAAAGAAAAAGTAACCAGAAAATTGCAAACCAGGGAAAGACCATCTAGGAATATTTTGAAAGTAAACAATGATATAACATTCAAGTGATTTAAGAATATCCAATATTTTGTTAGGCTTATTTGGTTTCAATATTTAGCTGGTTTAGAACTGACAGTAAAAGATTTGTGGATAAATCCCTACTAAATCTGAAATTCTATGTACATTTACTTGGAAGTAAGTTCTATTAAACACAGGATATATATATTATATTGTGTATATACACACAAACATTTAAACTTGACATAATCATAACTGATAACATTCTACAGAATTTTCAGATAGACAAATATTTTGTCTGTGAGTGAACAATATATACATAAATTACACAGAACATGTATTTTATCATTTCTCAAACATTTACATGTTCTCTAGTTCAATATGGGAGCAATTGAATTGTCAAATATATTGGATCTAAACATATTATTTTTACATTTGTCATTCATACTTTCCCTCCTTTTGAGTTTTATCTTTTTTCTACTATCCTTATATTAAAAGTAATGTTTTTCTGTTATCCTAATTTTTTCTGCTTTTCCTCTGGCTTTGTTCCATGTTTTTGATGTTTACTTTTTACTGTCTGTACATCTCTTAAGAAACACACAACACACACACAAAAAAACCCTGTAAAGAAAATGAGCAAAACTGGAAATTCTGCGCATTTCTGACTTTAAAATCCCTTGACTGAATTATATATGTTTAAGAACAGTTAACTATTTTCCAGTCACAAGGGACAACACTTGAAATTACTTGAATAATTACAAATTCAGAATGGTAGGTTTTATTTTTAATTGTAATATGTGTATTGAACATGCATACAGAAGATTAATTCAGGCTTCAATAGAGCAGAGAATGTATCACTTCAAATTCTTCATAATACTTTAGAAGAAAAAAAATTATTTTCTTTACACAAAGCTGTTTGTTTTCCTGTAGGCATCAACATATACTCTTTATAGTCTGCAATCCTAGATACACTTACTTTGGAGCAAATTCCACCACATACAATAGAACTTACTTTTGAATAGAAATTACAGAATTGCACTATAAAACAGGTTATTAAACTGCTTAATGTTGGCTTCTAAGTGGGGGGAGGGAGTTATTATATCTTAGCCTAAGGAAAGTAGGACTTTTAATAATAAACAAAGAAAAATTTTTAAAAAGTTTTTTAAATTAAAAATTAAACACATTTGTTATAATGAATATCCAAAATTAGGAGAGCAACTTTGGTTCCGGCTTTCAGTGACTCTAAGAAAATTTACTTTGTGGTTTTTTCCTGAGAGATCAAAAGAATCTAATTAACTTTTCTGTAAGGTAAACAAACTTGAAACTTGAAATATCCTCCTGAATTTTCTGGGAAGCAGAGTCGGGCCTCTGTGTGTTATGTCTTTTTCTTTCTTTATATTGCAGACATTTTCCATACCATGAGGGGAAAAAGAGTATTTTTCAGCATAAGAGGAGAGCTGTATTCAGAGATGCAGCTATTTTATAGCCAACAAAATATTTAAATGAAATTGTTGCAAAACTGCCAAGCTGAAATCATTTGAAAGATTAATAGTGTATTGTTATGTTAAGATGGTTTCGTTTCCTTAAATCCACTTTAAGTGGCGTCTCTTTAAGAGAGAAACTTGCAATAGGGAGTGTGGGAAAGTTGGGTATTCAGTTGCAGAGGGTGGGGAAGGGGAATGAGATAAGGGACTTTTCAATGAACCCCAGGTGTTAAACAGCCTGGATTTTTTTTAAAATGAAAAGGGGGGAGCTTATCAGCAGTTTTATAAACTCTTTTATAATTTTATAAAAAGTTTTATAAACTCTTTCTAGCCAACCGAAAGTGATTTGAAGAATCCAATCTCTGTGTATATGAACTGAATTTAAATAGAATTACTCCCATCACCATTTGACTTTGTCACCTATTCCCTGGCTTCATGAAGAATTCAGTATGTATTCACATTTGGTAGGCCACCAGAGAATTTGAAGGATGATGTTGAGACCTTTGAAAAAGGTTTTGTTTAAGACTTCCACACTAGAGATTGAGACCATTCATAATTGAGTCATTTATAAGAATGAGAGGGAGGACTGTGCTTATGAACTGAATGAAAGGCATTGGTGTGTGAAAGATCTTCAATTCTTCATCCAATTCTAAAAGCAGAAATGCATGTTGCTTGTCTATGCATATATTAAACACCTTATAGTTTCAGAAGGGAATTTCAGAATGATGAAAACACATATGTGCGCCAGTAATGTTCTCCTACCCTACCCTACTTCATACTCTATATGCCCTTGCCAGCCATTTTCTCCTACTAGAATTTCAGATGCCTTTTTGGAAAGGCAACCATGCATTTAGAAGTCTGGCCATGAGTCAGTGAATAGGTAGAATAGCTTCAAAAGGTTATTCAGGATGAGATAGCGGTTGGCTGGGAAATCAGCTAAGCATCCTCTTTCTATCACTCTTCCTTTGCTTAAGATCTTGGAATTGCTTTGCATCTTTTTGATGAAAGCTCATAGCTCACTGAAAGAGCATGTGCATATAGAAATTTCAGGCAAATCATCTGTTTTTTCTAAGCAGGGCTGGAAGACTCTAGCTGAAATTTTGATGAGCAACTACCAGTCACTATAAACAAAATCAAGCTAGATGAAAGAATAAGTTGACTTGATGTAAGGCAATGTTGCAGGAGTTTTCAGCATGATGGAGGACTACTTCATGGTAGGCTTAGTTCTGATGTGATTCTAACCAAAATAGTATTAGGGACAGGATTCAGAGAAGTGAACAAACCTTTGGGTTTGTGATGTTAAAACAGCAACAATCACATCAAAGTGCAGTCAGCTTTAGAAAGTAAAAAGACTTTCAAAGGTGGGCAACCAGTGTCCCTTAAGATAAATTCAAAACCTCTGTGCAAGAGATCAGTTCAGTAGCCTTGTAAAAGTTATCTATCTCTTCCTTATAGCCTACTGTTCAGGAAAAAAAGAACAGGATATCAGAAAGGGAAAAAAAGAACAGGATATCAGTAAGAGAAAAAAGTGCATCTGAGCCGGTGTTACCACCAACCTTTGGTTCTGCCCTGATATATTACTTGTTTCAACCATGCCTACCATGTAGTCACCCAAGGAAAGAGATGCCAACCCTTATCCAATCACCAATTGGTCAGGTTAAAGATTCAGAGAAACAGAATTCCTAATCCCCAGCAGGATCTATTGATTTCATTTCCTAAGTATAAATAATTGCACTTAATAAGTGGTAGTATATTCAGTTGTGAATGAGTTCATTTTATGAATAGCATTCTCTAGAATTCCAAACTTAAAATTTAAGAGTTAGATCAAAAACCTTTTCAAAAAAATGTTCATACTTAGGGCTCCAGTAACTGCAAATTAGCTAAGCTTTACAGCATCATGGATAAATTGTGACCCCTAAGACCTGCTCTAACTTTATAACTGCAATCTTCATCTTCCTAATGCCTTGAAGAATTTTCATGCTTGCAATCTGAGTTTTGCAGGAATCATTCTCATACCCTATTTGGAAAAATGCAACTGAATTTATGCAGTATTTCATTCAAGCTGCAAAGAAAAATACTGAAGAATTATAATAGAATTAAATAGGTTAAAGGCTAAAGGCTATCCCAAAACATGGTTCCTGTTGAGTATTTTGTCTAAAAGTACACATCAGATCTTTTAAAATGTCATCTGCTTTCTGATGGGAAGCAGTTCCCTCTTCACTTTTAGATTGCTTTTCAATTAGAGGTTCCAATCTCATTTACACACTAGAAGACAGCTGTAGAGACCTCTTTAATTGGGGTGGCACATAGTTTTCTTGCAGATTGTTAAAATAGCCTGGGTGTGGGCAGCTTGCATTTATTTAATTAAAATGTTTTGCAATCCAGAAAGTGTTTTCTTATTTATGAGAATGCTGAGTCTCATCGCCAGAATATGTTTATTCCTCAGCCAAAATCCATATTTGGGCTGCTCTGATTTCATGAGGCAGACCCTCTTGCTATGTGTGGTTTCTCACTGGAGAAAAGTCTACAGAATATTGTACTGATCCTTACAAAACATTTTAGGCTGATTTCACATGTTGCCACCTATAGCTGAAAATGTGGCGTAGGATTCTTGAAAAAGCAAAAGATTCAAGAAATCTCTGTTTACACATAAATTTAGACATAAAGAAGATGGAGCATTTAGTATTGCCATTATTAATTAAGTTAAGAACTAATCATACTTGCACTGAATGTGGTCTATTCCATATTTAATTTCTATGATTGCACTATTTTCAACTTTAATCTCTGTTAGTGCTAGAGCAATTACAAGCTAACAATCTGCATTATAAGTATTATCAAATCAGGACTTTCCCTGGCTGTAATCTTTGTTTTAGAAAATACTGGTTCTTGAGCTTCTATTTTCAGCAATTCAGAGCCAAAACAGGAGCCCAGAAAACACTTGGAAAGTTCAATTTTAGTTATATTGTATGGCTGAGATCCTGTCACTTATATATGAAAGCAAGTAAATTCTATTGAAATAAATGGCATTTGCTTCCAAGTAAATGTGGTTAGAAGTGTGGTATTTCCAGATGGCAGGTTCTCATGCTCTCAATTTGACATTTGTGCACTAAACCACAAGCATAAGAATCCAGTAAAATAGATACTTGAGGAAAAAATACTTCTTTCTTTCCAACTGCAAGCATGCTAACTAGCTGGCCACCATTTATTATATGCTCACTATATATCTCACAGGGTAGGTAGAACAGACCAAAAATTAATTTGACTGAAGGCACTGATATAAAGGATGATGTGTACACTGAGTGTACATCTGTCCCTATTCAAATCCTCATTCCATAACCACCCTAAAGTAGAAATTGCTTCACAGCTAAGGATATAGAATAACCTTCTCCAACACTTCTCCAGATGTGCTGGGATTTAAGTCCCAAAATTCTCATCCAATGTGTCCAGTGCCTGCTGGGAAATCTGAGAATTATAAGTCTAGCATCTGGAAGGTACTAGATTGAGTAATGTGATTTCTGGTAGAACTGAATCTTTCAGTTAGGGCTATCATACATAAGCAGCAAAGATATACAAAAAGCTACCTGAAGCCCAGATTTCACAACCCTATTCACCAAGAACTGTTTTACTTGTAACTTCCAAACTGGGCTTGAGATTCAATGACTACAAGACCAAACTATATTCTAATGGCTCCTAAAATAATTCTTCCCCATAATCCTGTGAACTACAGTATGTATTCCATAAGGCTTCCATTCCCCAGGTTCTTTCAGGGAAAACTGTGCTGCATACAACATGGATGAATACAGATGAGAGAGATTCAAGCGCTGCTCACAAAACCTATATTGGCTGTTACTGTGTTTTATGTTCATCAGCTGGCCTCATTCCTTTCCTTTCCTTTGCAAACCTTATATCCTTTGTGGGGGTGGCTAAATATCTGCTTTCAAATGCTTTTTTGATATCCTTTGCCATATCATGCATAAAGCAGTTTGCACAGAGGTCTTAATACAAAAAAAACCTAAGGTTCCATACTATTCTCTTAGCACAGCTTTGCTCCACATCATGAAAATCACTGAGTCAGGGAAAGTCATTTTCATGATGCATAGAAGGATCTTGGGAAGAAAGCATTTTTTTGTTCCACTGACTGAAATGAATGGACTTAATTCCATGTTCTGCTGTTTCCTCTTTAAAAATAAAACCATAGCTTCACTTTACTGAATAGGTAAAGGTGAAAAGACAAGATCTGAGAGCTGAACAGTGACTTAGTCAAAATTATTATTTCACCTTTGCAAATGCTATAATAAGTATTTTAGATAGGATATAAAGCTACTATCTTTTCTTCAAATTATTCTACTTTGGACGCATTAAGTGAAGACCTAGCTCTCTGGAAAGGGCTCTAATGCTGGGAAAGGTAGAAGGAAAGAGAAGGGGACAACCAGCAGCAAGGTGGATCGATTTAGTTACAGTGGCAATGGGTGCACCATTGGAAAATCTGAAAGACCAAGTTAGGGACAGATCATCATAGAGAAAATCTATGTACATGGTCATTAAGACATAACAATGACTTGATGGCACATAATCAAACTCTTTTCCTCATTGCAACTCATTAGCTTCTGTTTAATTATGTATTTGTTAGCAAATTAAAGATGCTGCCACTCGTTGCCAGGCTGAGAATTAAAGTGGTATATGTGTATGCAAGACAAAAAAAAGCTGGGAGGCAGTATTAAAGAACAGCAGTCACATTTGTTCTGGATCCCAGAGGGCTGCATTTAATAAGCAAGTAAAGAGCAGAAAAAAATTGTGGTTTTTAACTATGAAATTGTTTGTTTAGGGTTTTTTATTTGTGCTAGTGCTAAAGACAAGTATTTTAGTAAACAAAGACATCACTCATTTTATACCTGGAAAGGAAAGTCTATGAGTGACCATATAAGCTGACTGAAAGAACAGTCTAACTTAATGAAAAGAGATTAATGTCTTCCTCTATTTGTTTTTAAATGGTGGGTTTTGAGAACCAAACATAGGTGGCCTTAAAGGGTAAGAGTCTAAATACTTATTAGAGTTCATTATTTTATTTGGCTGTAAACCTCAGGCCTTGGTATATGCTGTGAATGAAAAGTTCTCAATAGAGGAAGATACTGGGCAGTTTTGAAGGTATTTTAATTTACATCCTGTGTGATCCATATCCCACACATATTGTATATGTACACAGTTTATGCATATATAACCCACACAAACATGCTCATCCTATGCCAATAATTTCCTGCCCTCTTTTAGGTAGCAGTTGTGGAAGCATTTCAAGTCATGTGACCTGCTTTAGAATTCATATACTTTTTCTTTATATATTTTTATAAACAGTTCAGATCTTGCACTTCTGATATAGCACAAAAGCAATGAAAAAAGCTGCTTATTGAATGGATTTTAGTATGTATCATTACCTAAACAAGTTAATCGATATCAAGAAAAGTGGTTCTACAATGTAATGAATAAAACAAGGTTGTTGTGCAATTTTTTCAGGTAGAAGGTTACATTTGGCAAAAATGTGAACAGGGTTTAAAACAAAAATAAAAAAGAAACAGGTAGGGCAAGGACCATTTTTAATTAGCTAAACTCCTATGACTGCCCCATGTATTAAATAATTTTCCCTCCTAAGAATAATAATTATTCCCTACATGCTTTATCAAGGCATACAACAAAACTATTACTAATCAATTCAGTACAATGAGCTCAGAAATACAGTGAGTTGTCACATTAAAAACTGCAGTGCCACAACAACTTGAGGATGGAGTCTGAGAGCTGTGCCCAAGGCTTTAAGGACTGCCTATGACCATGGAATCCAAGAATGTGCACTCCGTAAGAATGGTTTCATATAGGAAATTCAACACTGATACAGGCCTTTCCAGAGTATAAATATCAAGAATATGCATTTGTGCTGAAAATCACAAAGGTCAGTTTGATGGCCCAAAGAGCCCACTTGTATTAGACAAAAGGCTAATCTAATCTGGTGTTCTGTGTCCTGCAATGGGTAGCCAGATATTTCTGAGAAGCTCACTAGGAAAACATGAGAAGGACATTCTAATTCTGGAAGTAGTTGGCAGTTTATCTTCCATCAATTTGACCAATCCCCTTTCAAAGATATTTGAATCTTCATCACTTTATTGTGTAATAAACAAGTTCCACAATGCAAATTTAAAGACTGGATTTGTGCACATAGCACAGTTGGCCAATAAATTGTACCAGGTACTGATACAAGCTCTCTTTTTATCACCCATCAATTCATCATTGTTATTAATACTTCTGTAATACAAAAGCAATATTACCTTCTTCCCAAATCTATGGAATATAGATGTCTTTTTATTTCTCTGGATTGCTTTCTATAGATCATAATCTAGAATAAACTCAACATTCTAGTGCACATAATCAACAATTTAAATTGTCATTAATGTATCCTTTCTCCACAATATTTTCTCTTTTTTTCTTTTTCTTCCTAGCATTTTTCCCGCAGATGCAGGGTCTGCTTTTTTTCAGATCAACTGAATGTTGATCCATTGGTTGTGACAGGAATTGACTGACTTTCTCCATAATATCCAAGGTTAAAAATAGCCAATCTAACGTTTTAAGATTTGTTTTTTATATAATTCCATACAAACTGAAGACTTTCATGCCTCAAAAAAGAATAACTTAATTTTTTAGCAAATATGATTAGGCGAATAGTACCAAAAAAGAAACAATTTGTCCTCTAAAGCAGAGATTGGCAACACATAGCATGCAGGACATAGGAGACCAGCCAGCCTTTTTCTGCTATCCCCCAGGGTCTCCAGCTCAGGTAGCCAAGATCTGACTGACCAATTTGTGAGAATTTAAAATAGAAATGGATCTTTATGTTACTCACTGTTTGTGATTGATTATATGCCATCAAGTTGTCAACTCTTAGTGACCACATCGATAGCGCTGCTGAGTTATTTTAGATTAAATCAAACGAGGCTGATAATTCTGAAAGAAAACGTACTCCCACCTAGCTCAGTCCTTTTTATAACCATGATGTATGAAATATTATAATGGGCTTTCCATTGACATCAGTGGGAACTGAAAGGATTCAGCATCTCAGAGAATCACTTCCATATTCAAGACTTTGTGCTCTCACAGCCTCATATACCCTCTTCATTGTAGCAGTATAGGGAGCATTTGCACTAGGAAATCTTCCAATGCCCTTCACAAACTATGTTATTCATATGAGAGGAACTGAATCTGTGCTGAAAAGCATTGTTCTTTCATATAAGTTGAGTCATCTGGAACCTTAGAGGACCAGAACAATTTCAAAATACTGACAGAAGTTGAATAAGAGTGCAATGGCTTCATCATTCAGTCAAGCCTTATTAATTGCCTCACACGCTTCACTGCTCTGGTAACCATCAGGTGTTGCCTATTTTTAAGAATGAATTAATTTCCTATCCATAATGAATAGCTGTGTGTCATGTAAATTGGCCTTTAAGGTGTGAAAGACCAAGGTTGGTTTTTTTTCTTGTTGCCTTGTATAATTTGTTGAGTATCTGTTAGCATTATTGTATCCCTCATCCTCAAAATCAGAGGATGATGTGCCTATATAGTTATCTGAATATATTAAAACAATTGGATTCATGAAAAGCTCAGATTTTTTTAAGGGCTTGTGCTTTATGGAAGGATACTTGAGTATAGTGTTTCTCTGAGCATCTTCATCAATCACCTTTTATTTTGTTTCTGCCAATGAAATTATTTGTGTCTTCTTTCAACATTTTCCACCAACCTTCTTCAACCATGTGAGATGACAATCTTACCATTTTTATTCAAATCTAATTAAGTTGCACACATTTCTGAGCCAACAAAGCACCACTGTTGTTAATAGAATCAAATATAAACTATGATCCTACCCTATTCCTGGATCATGCCCACTTTCCATGTTTTCATCCCTGCTAACTAGGGCTTTGGAAAGGTTTCTACTCATATGTTTCTCCATAATCACATATTTAGAATGCCAGTATTCTGTGCTGCCAATTACACACACAGCCAGCTTCTGATGAAAACTCAAGGTATTTGTTGCAGTTGTAAATCCTTAACCATAGTAACATAAACACATTGTAAATGGCAAAGTTTCTGTTTTGAGAACAAAAATACAAAAGCTTACTTTTCACATAACCCAGAGAGACAAAATGTCAGTTCAGGAATTATCCAAGTGTGATCAGTTTCCAGTTCAAAGTTCAGCCAGGTAATACAAGAAAACCAAAACAACATACAGATAAGGTTACAAGGAGGAGAGTAGAACACTGATAACCTCAGAGAACCAATCAAGCCACAGTTCCTTTATATAGTCCTTACTACCAACTTGACTAATTGGCTGAATCACACGTCTTTCTTTCATGTAGAAGTTTGACTTCCTTTGCTCTTCTCTTTGTAATTTGCAATGTACTGCTGGGCTCAGGACATTGCCTATCTCAGGTTTTGGATCATCTGACTCAGCCTACACCTGTATCTCCTCAGGTACACTCTTTTCACCTGGTTCCTAGGTGCAGGCTGAGGTTCAGACTGGTCAAAGTCTTCAGCTTCGGACACTGATCCCTAATAGCCTATCAAGCAAAGTCTAGAAGAAATTTCAAATGTTACAACAAGAAGACAACAGTAACCAGGTGCATATGAAAAGGACTGAGGACCAGGACAATACAATGGATAGTCAGATGAAGACAGGGAAACTCAGGTTAAAATGCCTGCAGAGCAACAAAGCTTATTGGGCCTTTCTCCAGTTGCACCTAACCATGGCTCAACCAAATCCTGCCAACATTTTTCCCCATGTTATTACCTTCACCTCATTTTCACCACATGAGTGAGACAGCCTTAAGCTGGTTATAGCTGTACTCGTGTTAAAGTTCTCTCTTATTTCACATAGTCCAAGGACAGCCTCCTGGTCTATAAAGTCTGTTAGCCTTTTGCTACCCTTTGTTTTACTGCTGTTCATCTCAACTGAAATATATTTAGATATCATTCAACAGTAATGGGTCAAAATTGTCATAGTTGTCCCACTTAGTTTACAGTACATGTTATATTGTTAGATTTATATCCCCTGCCTTTCCTTGTTTTTTGCCTTACTTGTTCAAGGCAACTTACAGGGGGATTTCCATTTTATCCTTGCAATAGCAGTCTTGTAAGATAAATTGGGCTGAGAGAGAGTGACTGGTTCAGAGTAATCCTGTGGGCTTCTATGGTTGAGGGCAGATAAGAACCTGGGTCTCCTCAATCCTAGTCCCAGACCTATTTAAATTTCCCCATCTGACTTCCTTCTAAAGGTAGTACACTTCAACTTCCATAATCTTTAGATGGCACAGTCATAATCCCAGAATTATGAAATTGACATCAACAACACCTGAAGGGAACCAGTTGGAGAAAACTACACAGCTGTAGTGAAAAATAAGATGCAATCCTTACGTTTTTCAAACCTATTTTTGTACTGTGCCTGTTCATCTTGAAAGAAGTTCCTCATATGTGTCCAAATGGTCAGCTGTTAAATTGATACCAGCCTTTGAAAGAGGCTTGTGGTTACCATTCATGGACTAACACATCAAAAGTTCTAATCTAGTTCTGATGGCTTTCTTCAAATGCCAAGTCAAACAGGAATGATGGGTGTGAATGACCTTGTCTTGACCTGTACATCTATTTAAATATTCACTTGGCAATCTCCAGAGTGGAAAACAAGACAACACAACAATGTCTCTAAGCACTTAAGGGCAAATAACTGTAGTTGCTTAGTAAATGAGAAGGAACTAGCCATTCAATTGACTCTCAGACCTGAAGATCAGATTGAGCTGGAATTATGCTGCAGAGTCCCAGTTGGTCAACAACTGATAAATGATTTGGCCTTCATAGTGGAATCTGAATGCCCACTGCAGGAAGAAGTCTGTGTTCATGTGGTGCATAGTCAACCATGGTCATAATCATGGTGCCCATTAAATAAACCAAGCTCCTTTTTAAAAGTACTAATGCAAGCAGCAGGTTATTCTCAAAGTATTGGTGGAATAAAATACTATTATTGTTATTTTAAACCCCCACATTTATTTAACTTCTGGTCCCATTTCTCCCCAGGACAGACATAATTGTAAAGAGTAGAAAAGAATGGCATGTCAGGATTAAACAAAGTGTACCCTTCCCTCACAGGATGAAGCTATCCTGACAGGTCCCTTTGTGGAGAGGTTGAACTGATTAATTGTAATGGGTTGTTGTTGTTCAGTCGTTAAGTCGTGTCCGACTCTTCGTGACCCCATGAACCATATTGCGCCAGGCCTTCCTATCTTTCACTGCATCCCTGAGTTTGCTCAATTTCATGCTCATTGCTTCAGTGATACTATCTAGCCATCTCATCCTCTGCCGTCCTCTTCTCCTTTTGCCTTCCATCCTTCCCAGCATCAGGGTCTTTTCCAAAGAGTCCTCTCTTCACATTAGGTGACCAAAGTATCTGAGCTTGAGCTTCATTATCAATCCTTCCAATGAGCATTGTAATGGGTCCCACTCATTAAAGTTTTTCCTGCATAGTTTTTCTGAATTGCCAAGTGAAAGGGTGGCCATAGAGTGCACATTTTATTAGGGAGTTGGCAAATTTCTGGCAAAATGAGTTATGACTGCAAAACATCACACATGATGCAAGAGGTTAATATGAAAGGTTAAGGGATTGAAGTCTGGCTGATTTATGGTCTCCCAGCTCAGTTTTATCCTAACCACAACTTTGCAAGTGCAGCCAGAAATGATAGAGGAGAAAAATGAATATTCAGAGACATTATTCCTATATGTAAAATTAAAACCCCAAAATGACAAATGACCTAGCAGTATGGCAGTCTTTTCTACTAGATCTGCATTTAGACAAGTGATTATAATCAGTGTAAAAACTAGGTTAGGATTATCTAATTATAGGTTTCTATTGCTTTTTCTGTATCTTTTTTCAAGAGGCTAAATACCATTTTACACTTTTTGTTGTTTCTAATGAGTCAATCTAGGATTATACTTTGGTAACACTGTCTGAAATCCAATTTTTTGAAGCTTTTTTTTTTTCCCCGTGAAGGAGATTTCTGTTTGTTAATAAGAAGCTGATTATGCATCACAGAGCTTATGGCAGGGAAGGCCTGGAATCCAAAGTATTATTTCAATATAATCATATTTTTTATGTTTATATTTCCCATATGCTCTAGAGTATTATTTCTTAAAATGTGCTCTGAGGACCCCCAGGGGTCCCTCAAGACCTTCTCAGGGGTCTAAAGAATCAAAATTATTTGCCAGATATTGAAGATATTTGCAAAAACTCAAAATAATGTCACTCATTATTTTTTATTTGTTAAAAAATAGGGTTTTTTTCATGAAAAATATTTATGTTAATATCCAATGGGTTTAATATTGTTATTTTTACATGATTCAATAAATAAATAATCTACGAATGCATCAATTTTAATTTTTAATATGGTAAATATCAATAAATATAATCCATCCAAACAAAAGCTCTTTTGGAGTCCTCCATAATTTTTAAAAGTGCGAAGGGGTCCTGAGAACAAAAAGTTTAAGAAATATTACCCTAGAGGAATGATGGACAATCTATCGTGTGTGGGTTACATGTGATCCCCAACACCACATTTGTGGTTCCCTGGTACCCTGAAATTATATTGCATAATTCAGTTGTAATATTCAGTTGCCAAATCAGTGGCTGATTTTCATCGGCACATTTGTTGTTTTCTTTTTTTTCAAAATAAGGATCAAAAAGGAGGTCCCTAAGAGGGGGAAATTCTAACCTTAAAAAATCCCACCCACCCTCCAAAAGCCCTGAAATCACATCACTGAAATATAACTATTTTGCTTCTGAATGCAATTTTGAGCTATTTGGGGACATTTATGAAACTTTGAGGGGTAAATTGGGCTTGGTTTGCCTCCCAGAAGCTTTCTGCTTCCATTCCCACCCTTAAAAACTCCCTATCAACCTACCTACCATCTGTGGAAAAACAGACAAAAAATGATCCCACCCAAGAAAGGTGTAATGTCATAAGCTGCCTTCTAGTTGGTCAGGGGAAGCCTCAGTTGGCCACATATGCCTTGGAATGATTCTACACTGTATCATAGGAAATTAAAAATGGTTGCTACACTCAGCACTCTATTTCTGTTTGGAATACTGTTACTACCACCTCAACTCAGTGCTATCAAGTAAGAGACCTCCAGGACTTGAGAAGATACCCATCAGAAGGTGTTGTAAACTTGGATCTGTCCTCTGCCAAGGATCATATATTTATCTGCAATACAAACTGTGATTGTACAGCCTCCTATTGGTGTACAAGATAGCAAAGAAACTGAGATGGTGCTTTATTGGGATTCCTGTACTGAATTGCCTAAGTGGCCATTTGTCTTATTTTGCAAAAGAAAGCCCTTTATAGGAAAGGCTGTCAAAAGGCTCTCTCTCATCTCTAGGAAAATCTGTCCATGCAATCGCACCTGTACAGTAGATTGAATAGCACAACATTACCAGATCATATTCTTTCCAACTAACATGAGTTTCAACTTATTTTTATTTAAACTACAGCAGTTATTGAGTGTCGGAAAATAGAAATAAATCAATACATTCAAAATTTGCATCTCTCCATACCAATTAGCATGTGGCAATTTTTTGACAATCTATATCAATATCATTAGAAAGATGAAAGGAAATATTACATAAACTACTAGGTCTGTGGAATCTACAGTTCCACATTGAATAGCATTATTACTATTGTCATCATCATCATCATCATCATTAGTATTTACATTTATTATGGCTGCTCACTCCAAAAGACTCTGGGTGGCTTACACATCAAAATATACAATTAAAACAGGTTAAAACATGATAACAAAACATGCAGCCCAGACTAAAAAGCAACCATAACATCATAAAAAAACTTGGCAGAGCATCCAGAAACGCACTAACTCCTAGACCTGGGAAAGAAGCAGGATTTATGAGCTTTTCAGGACCCCAAGAGAATGACACCATCCATATCTCTGTGGGGATACTATTCCTGAGGCCAGGGACATTGACAGAGAAGGCATGCTTCTTTGGGCCCACAAGTTGACAATGTTTAATTGAGGGAACCTAGCGTGTACCCACTGCCCGAATGTACCAATTGGGCAGAAACAATTCAATACAGGTGGTCCTGCAGATAACAAGGCTGTATGTCATGAAGGGATTGACAACCAGCACCTTGAATTGCACCTGGAAGCTGACTGGCAGCCAGTGCAGCTCACATAGCAGTGATAGCACATGGGCATAACAAGAAGTGCCCATTACTGCTTGTGCCACTGCATTTTGAACCAGCTGTAGCTTTATGATGGTCTTCAAAGGCAGCCCATGCAGAATGCATTGCAATGGTCCAGTCATGAGATGATAGGGCGTGTATGACTATCTGATATAATCTTATATGACTGAATCAAATAGTCTAGTCTTCTTTACTCAACTGGCAGCAGAGGCCTTTCCATCTGTGCTAATAATGATATTTCTAAGTAGAGATGCCCAGAATTGAACTTGAGACCATATTTAGATAATTGGTATGTTCTGCCATTGATCTCTGGGCATATCAAAGAGAGCAATTATTGTAGTAACTGCTCCTTCTACTTTTCCACTGTTAGCAAATTTTGCTGGTTGTTCAAAAGAATGGCAGCATTGTGAAACAACATGAAAAAGGGGGCATAGTAAGTTACTTGTTACTTAGGTATTACATTGGTACCATGGAGAATGTGTGATTATGTGGTGCTGGATATTTTTATCTCAAATCCATCTCAGTACTGCTCTTTGGCCATGTCCAGTGCTGCTGCTAACTCTCTTCATATGACTTCCATTAGAAAACATGTTCTTGTTAATTCCAGAACAGTTACTCTCCAGCCTTTCTCAGGATCCTCAGATCCTCCAGATGGTTGGGCTCCAGTCCTTACATTTCCCAGAGCACAGTGAAACTGGCTAGGAGTTATGGGGCTTATAGTCTAACACAGCTGGAGGGGCCCTGGTTAGGGAAGCTTGTACTAAGCAAAGTAATAGATGAAACCATATAACTGTCTGTTTACAGATGTCTTCTTGTTATGAGCCAAGAATACTCTGTGGGTCAAAAATAGCCCTGAGGTTTACACGGATTGGTTAAACAAACCATAAAGCTTTTAACCTCATTTGAAACTTGAGTCCCCTAATCACTGAGCAGAAAGGTAATGTATTGTTTGCATCTCTGCCATGGGACCAGGCTCTGTGTTTTTTATTTATTTTTAGCCAATTACAGTAGACATCGTCTAGAGGAATTCTAATATCTGTATATATACATGGAGCTCATTGCTGTGGTTGCTGCTGCTTATTTCAACCTGGATACATATTGTGTTGTGCTTCACTTGGATTGATTAAACTAAAGGCAGTCTTCGGATTAAACTGGTTTTACTCAAAATGCAGCATAGCAGTCTGTTCAAAAGTAAGCTGAAATTTTCAAGGTATAGCATATTATTAGGAAATCTATACTAAATGCTAAAATAAAGCATGAAACATGTTAACAATATTCAGTTTATCTTTGTGGAATTTTTGTAGTCTGCACTATCTCTATATTTCCTTATCTTGGGCTGCAGTCCAACAACTCAATATACAAGTATCTGAAGTACCAGGTAGAGGAAGGGTGTTGTTAACATTGACCTAAAAAGTAAGCTCCATTGAACTTAATAGAGTTACTTCTGACTTAAAAAGCACCTAATTGTGTTGCTAGTCTCCTCATTGGTTAATCTGTTTGAAACTATGGGCACCTACACAAGAAGACTCTGTGCATCAGTTCAGAACCAGCTCCAAACTTCTGTGATCCTATCGTATTAGCTTTGTTTAAAAATGGAGCTGATTTATTTGAATTATGGTGTGCCTGAGAGCAAAGCTACTTTTTTCTTCTGAAACTACTAGGCTGGCAGAAGATCTTAATAGACAGGGGGATGGTCTCACCTCCTGGGACAAAGTCCAGGTTTTACTGCAGACCTGTATTTTTAGTAATGCTTGAGTCTGGGAGCATCCCCAAAGAAGGCTGTTTCTCATATTCCTAAAAAAACAAGCTTTAATCATTGAGGGGATAGTCAGAAGGACCTCTCCAAAAGTCCATAACATCTAGGCTGCCTCCTCTGGAAGAACACAGCCTTTTAAAGAAGCTAGCTCTGTAAGATTTTTGAGGTTATCACCAACACTTTGAATGCTGCTGGAAAAATATGAGTTAAGTATGAGGATCACAGAACCATAGAATGGTAGGGTTGGAAGGGACCTTGGAGGTCTTCTAGTCCAATCCCCTGCCCAAGGAAGGAGTCCTTGTACCATCTCAGGCAAATGGTTGTCCAATCTTTTCTTGAGAACCTCCAGCAATGGAGCACCCACAATTCCAGGAAGCAAACTATTCCACTGCTTAATAGTTCTCACTGTCAGGTAATTCCTCCTTATTTCCATGTTGGATTTCCTTCAGGAAATTCCTCATTTCCAGGATGGAAAAGTGAGTTACAAATTAAAACAATGAAGAAATAATAAAATCGTTCAAGGATAAATTCTATTTTAGATTATCTGAGAGTTTTGTTTCAGGGTTTTTATGAGTTGCTATAGGGCTGCTGTATTAAGGTTGTATTGTTTATTTATTTATTAAATTTATATGGATGCCCAGCCCAAGTACCTGACTCTGGGTGGCTAACAATTAAAAAAAGAATAAAAGCAATAAAAAAAATTATAACTAACATAAATAGCAGCCAAGCAACCAACCTACAACTTTAACAATCATTCCAGCTAACGCAACCAAGAAACAGACTCACCCTCATCATCAGGGCCCCAGGTTTGATGGAAAAATCAGGCCTTTAAGGCCTTGAGAAAAGCCAGCAGGGTCAGGGCAAATCTGATCTCAGAGGGGATGAGGTTCCAGAGGGCAGGTGCCACAACCGAGAAGGCTTTCTTCTTGGGTCCCACCAGAGAATACACCCTCATGGACAGGAGCCACAGGATGCCTCTCCTGACAGATCTAATGCGACATGGATTCCACCAGGAGAGTTGGTCCCGTAAATAACCAGGCCCCAAATCATGAAGGGCTTTAAAGGTTACCACCAGCACCTTGAATTGTACCTGGAAGCATACTGGTAGCCAGTGCAGCTCATGGGGCAGAGGGTTCTTTGGTGCTATTTGTGACTATGATCTTCTATGTGGGCTTATTTTATCACTCTTGCTTTCTCATAAGTGGCACTTCTTTTGTGTTGTTGTTGCTGTTGTTATTATTATCTATAATATCAGATGCAAGTTCCCTGTCAACAAGGACAGAAACCTAAAATGCTTTTTCCTCAAGTGTTTGGATTAATGCTTATTTTGATGGCTACATAGTTTGTTCTGGCTTTTATTAAAAACATCAGGCTAATAGCAATTGGAATGGGTTTTCTTTTCTTTTCTTTTGGAATGTAGCCATCAAAATAAGCATTAATCCAAAATACTGGGTTTTGAATTATTACTTGCAACAGTGCTGGGAAGAAAATTTATAGCAACATTTCTGTGTCTTGCTGGAAATCTCTTAATGCACCCAAGTGGGAAAATGTGTCTGTGTGTGTGTGTGTGAGAGAGAGAGAGAGTGATTAAAATGTGGCACTCTATAAATCTGATTGGCAGTGAGGACACAGATGGCCTTATAGCCAAATGCCTTTACCTGTCATTTCAAACATCAGAGAGTTTTGTCTGGATCTTCATTTCACTACCTAATAAATTTAATCCATCATACACCACAAATCCCAGACATCTCCACAATCCTACTATTGATGGATTATTTTGTTTTTCTTTCAATTCATTTGAATCCATTTGGGCTGGAACACTATTTTTAGATTCATAAGGGCTCAGATCTTGAAAAATGGGAAACCCAAGATTTGAGGATTTCTGAGAGATTCTCTCTCCTATGGGTATAAGAGCATTTTTTGGCAAAGATTGGGGAGAGGACTCTCTGTGGTAGCTACCAACAGTCTCTGGACTCCCCACCATTTATTAATTTCTGGTGTTCCTCTGCTGACAAGCAAAAACATGTTTATTCTAACAAGTTTAGCCTAAGGTATTTTGCTGCTGAATTAAATTGTATCTAGTGGGTGTTTTTACTTATTATCATTATGCTTTATTTGATAAACTTTAACTATGTTACATCATCTGAATTTTATTGTAAGCAGTTTTGAGTACCATTTAAGTAAAAGAAGAAATATGAATAGACAGCTGTGATTCCTAATAATATAATATGCTTTTCTTTATTGAACTTATTTGTTTGCTGATCTCAATTAATATATCTCAAAGAAATGCAGTGGTGCCTCAGAACTGCTAATTAGTAAGTACTTTGCAGACTGTACTCACAGACTGGGAAAGTTACACGTATTATACCTAAATCTCTTTTATAATTCACTAGTGGGATTTAAGTACATGGTTAAACTTTTGATCTGAGGATTTCTAAGGATTGTTTTCGAATGCTCTAGACAGCACAGTATTAAAGTTGTCTTTAAAGGTTTGCACAAGAAACAAAGCTAATCCAAGCCAGCAGTCATTCTGGGTATCAGTATTAATAGTGATACCAATGGAACCACGCATGATATTGGAGCAACCATTTTTAAGGTGTGCATTATGCAAATTTTGTACTGCAGCAATTCCTTCTGAGCTGTAGTTGCTCAAAATAGCAAAATGTTTTGGGCTATGCCTCCGTGACAGCTTTATAGGAAATAGCAATATAGCCCATATATAAGTTGTAGAGTTGGAAGAGCTCATTTGAAAATTTAGCTTTGGATGTTATAATTTTGCTTATGATAACTGCTTTTATTTTTCCTGTCAATTTATTAATCCCAGTAAGGTTCCAGAAGTCTTGAACTGTTATGTAGCATTGGTACTGAACTGAATGGGAATAAACAAATTGAAACATAAACAAGATAAAATGGAGCAACAACAGACCTGGTCTTCTCCCAGGCTTTGGGCTAAGGTGGTTGGAACTCTTTGCTAGGTGTGTGGTATGTGTTTTTAGGTGTTGGCCAGATTCACCACCTTAATATTTTCTGTTTAGACTGTGTATTTTTACATTTTGGTTTTTATACTGTGAGATGCCCAGGGTGGATCTGCAGTTGCGTGGCACCTAAATTGAATGAATAAATAAATAAACAATAAAACAGCTGGCTGGGGATTCTAATGATCTAGAATAAAGTACGTAGTCTATTTGGGATCAAGTTAATCATGATAAATAAGGCTGACTGCTTTTCTGTTTTGTTTTGTTTTTCAGGATTTTTCAGTTGCTTTACTGATTACATCCCACTTTGAAAGCCTTTGATATGGAGCAGGCTATAAATATTTTAATAAACATATATGCTATACATATAAGAATTCGCAGTACAAATATGTATGAGTAAAGATCAGTAGAGAAAGCACTATTTCAATGGTCATCTTTGCTTTTTAGAAGACTAGAAAAGGCCAGGATTTGACTAAACATTGGAATCATTCCAAATGGGATTTATGGATTTGGTAATTTTCCTCCTCTCCATGACTGAAGCACAGCTCAATATTTTATTAATTATATCATAACTGAGTTCTCATTATTACTGGAATCAAAAAAATTCTTGCTTAGTTCTCTAGGTTCTATAGTTCATGTGAACTACTCTGGTTCTTAGAGATATTATTACCTATTATGAGGTATTCAACACAGATTTTCATGGAATAAATGTATTATTTGCACTCCTGATAATTAAAGTCACTGTAAATGACTGTGTAATAGGAGAATATGTGCTTGTTTCTATCTGCCATTTTGGACACACTTCGTATTAGACTCTTTCTAAATGACTGGTTATGTGTTGCTATGTTTGAAAATATTAAAGAAATGTAAAAGCTTGTGTACATGGCTTTCATAAAGCATATAGAGGAAATCAGGAAAGTTGCCACTAAGTCCAATAGCATAATAAAGAAAACATAGTTGAAGAAGCTAATAGAGGCAAGGAGGTTTGTTCAGAAAGTATGTTCACAGAAATTAATAGAACAAAGACTTTAGGAAAAGAAATACAAAATTACAATAACAGGTGAAATCAATATAAAGGCATTATTAAAAATATTGAGATCAACAATAAAATTTGCTTAAATTAATCAGAGACAGGAGATTAGATTATTGAATGACAAGAGTTAAGGGTATGTTAGAAGTAGATAAGGAGATTATAGAAAAGCTGAATACCTTTTGCCTTCACTGAATACATCGTTTTGAGGAATTATGAAGTATGGATAGAAATAACAACAGTAAGAGAATGAAGCATATACAAGAAACTGATTTTAATCTTTACTGACATATGAAAAATAAATAAATCGCCACTTCTGCATGGTGTCAATCCAAGAGATTAACTGAACTGTAAAGTGGCTGATACTAATTTTTTAAAAATTATATAGTCTGCTTCTGTAGGTAAAATTCAACTTTTCTTTCCTCAAAAAGTCTCTTCCATGTAATCCCATTTATATAAAGTCACAACTAGGTTAAAACAACAACAGGCAGTCCCTTTATAATTCCCCCAATGGTCATGAGGAAGATAGATTTGCCCTCCATCATAGAAAGAGTGTTGTCTTGACCGGCAAAGCAAGTCACTTTCCCCAAACATGCTGCCTTTATCACTCACTTTCTATAAATTGGGGATAATGCCCAGAGCAAAGGGGAGAGGAAGAAGAGAAAGAAAGAAGGCTGATCTAAAAACATTCAAGCAGGTGGCTCAGATGATCTCTGCAATAAATGTGTGCTGAAATCCAATTGCTTATTCTAAGATGTAATAGGTAGCTAGTATAATTAAGCTGATGGTACTGATTTTATTTGGAATTCTGTGTTGCCTTCTCTTCTTTTCTTTGGGTTCCCTCTATATTCCCCAATCTTTTTTATATCTGGAGATATGGCTTCATTGGTTTATAAAAGATTTCTCATTAAAACCTTCCCTGCAAGAGAATACAGTTACATAGCCTCTAACAAGGTTTGTTAAGTTCTGTATTTCTGGGCTTTTAGTGAGAAGTTCCGAAGTACTTTCCTTTCTCTTTTCCTAAAGCTAGACTGAAAGGAGAAGTCTAGAACTCCCCAGCTGGACAGGTTAGGGGTGTCATGAGGTTCAACTGGACTGGTAGCAACCTATTATAATTAGTTTTCGCTAGAAAAGCCTTGGAAGAAGGAGTCTGCCAGAGAGGCTTATAACAAAAAGATGCCCAGACATTACAGGCTAGTTGGCCAATGGCTGTACCATGTCAGTAGGTAAAAATCATGATTCAATTTAAAATCAAGAATTGGCATGAAGAAAACTAAGAATCAAAACAGTTTCAGCAAAAGAAGGTTCTATCTAATTCACTTTTAGAATCTTCTATGTGTCAGCATGTGGGGAGAGGTGATCTAGTAGGTATTGCTAATGCTGACTTTAAATATATTTTTTTCCCAAAAACCCTCATTAAAAGCCCCAGAATAAATTTAGCAGTGATGAGTAAAAGGACAAATCTTGCTGTAAATCAGTAACTGATAAAACAATAGGAAGTAGGGAAGAGTAACAAATGGAAGGATGTAGGAAGGGGAATCAAAGAGGAAAGTGAATTGAGGATCACACTTTCTTTTCATAAATTACTGGGAATGAAGGCTGAAATAGCCAAACAGGTTAAAAGAAATAATGATTGCAAGTAATTTTAAATGAATATATCCAAAATAGAGAAACAACAATTAAGATACAGCTCAATGCATGTTTAGAAAGAGATATATTTGACAAAAATGCCTCACTTCACATTGGCAGTTCTGAGAGAGACTCCACTGGCAGTTACAGACCAGGTAAACATCAGCAAGATAATTAGTAAAACTGGGAGTTTATATAGACTTGTCTGGAATAAATCATATTGACGTTCTGACTAGACATGTATAGGAATGCATTACTAAAATGAATTAAACAATTTAATAAACTGAGGAAAATAAGTGAGTAAGGAGAAAGAAATCATATGTTTTTAAACAAAACAACTGAAGGAATTTACAAAGGCCATTTTCTACTCCTGAGTTAAACTGCTATCTACCTTTCCTGTGTCAGCATGAAATGAAGCCATCACAAAAATGGCTGCCTTCCTTGCCAAGTCTATCCTGCTTCTGGTGGAATACTTTGCAAAACTGTGTAGTCCAGATTAGTGGGTGCATCAGTTATTACAGGTACATTGAATGGTTTTCTCTAGTGGGGTCTGATATCATTGTGTAATTCCACCATTTTGAGATTCTGCTTGGTTTATCTTCCTCTCATCCATCTCATTTGGGCATCTGGCAAGTTTAAAATGAAGAAACATATGGGAAAATGTTGCATAGTCATGAACATGTGTCTACTAAAATTTTTAAATTAACAGGTCATTTTAATTAAGCACAGGGAGATACCAGGGTAGAAACAGCCAGAGAGAGGAGGGAGGCAAACCTACCATATTTGTGCAGCTAGCTAGATTCTATGGAACTTAGTAACTGAACCTGGCTAGCTGCTGGGCAATTACCTGTCTCACTCCACAGAGAAAAGTTGTTGAAATTGACAAATACAGAGAAGCTGACAAATAATCAGCAAAAGCCCAGTTCAGTATCCCTCACTGTTTTCATGGTGGGCAATGAGGTCCTCATAGAGGGGTACTATGTATTTCTTGTCACCATTTCAGAATTGTGCAAATTTGAAGTTGTGCGAAGTACTCAAACTCTTCTTTCTTTAAAAAAAAAAAAAAAAAGTGGAACTCGGATCTCTTTCCTGTCCTTGGTTAAAAGCCTGGAGCAAAGCTGATTTTAAAAATGGGGAAAGAAGTGGCAAGCATGAAAGGAACTTAGGAAACTTAATGACAATTGAGAGGGCAAATGCTAGGAGAGAAATGGCTGAGGCAGAAGCTGACTCATGACAGGGGGGAGAAAATAGGCTTTCACTTCTCAACACACTCCTGTGGTTACACTACAACAAATAATCTAACCTGCCTCCAAGATAATGGGTGGCAAAGCATTATAGATATGGTGGGATAGCATCAGATTAAGCAAGGAAGCTACTTTTATTCTGGTATAGGGTATAAATCGTAAGCTGGGAATGAGATGAGGCCTAAACTAGATGATTAATGGAGAAGTATGCATTATCAGAGTATTATGTGCCATTGTAAACTGCCAGTGGACCAAAGATAGCTTTAATTAAATGATATCTATACAGCATCTAGCAGACTGATTTTATGGGACAGCTAAGAAACATTTTAAATCAAAACATTCAACCTGTTGGAACACTGTTCCTAGTGTCTTAAGCAAACATTTCCATATGCAGGAGAATTTACAGCTATGAAACGGCTTAAGATCCATTTTCTTCCACAAAGCTGGTGCATTCAGGAACAGATGGAAAGTCTTGAAATCCTATTATTTCTTTAAATAAACTTTTCTTAAGCCAAAGGGGGAAAGAGGGCCTTCATTCTATGCAATAACAATTTGGGACTGACAGGCAGAGCTCTTTATTAGAACTGTAGCAAAGATTCCCCAAATCTCCAGCTGTGCTGCTTTTTCAACCACCATAACCTCAACTAGTACAATGTTATCGGCTGGGGATTATGGGAGCTTAAGTCTAGGCTGTCTAGAAGATACCAGGTTGGCAAAGGCTCCTATAAAACATTTCAGGCAAATATGATTAAAGACCACTGCTTTTTAAAGGCGTTTCCTTCCCAGTAGACTTAGCCATTTCCACATTAGTGACTTACATCACTTTCTATGTCACCCAGCTATTACTGAAACAATATAAAAGCAGTCCTTGTTACCGTTTTAGCAGTACAATGGCTGGATCTTTCTAGATGTAAGACTACCAAAGAATCCAGGGTTGTAAGTAGAATGTAGAAGCAAAAAAAAAAAAAAATTCCCAGAAGAAAGCAATTCTGTTGCAAGAAAACTACCCTGATCTGTCCATGCAATCATTAGGAATCCAGCGTGGCACAATGTCACTGCACATTGCTGTGGCAATGTAAATCTTGTCTTCATTACTGGTCTATCAGCCCAGTGGTGATTGGATGATGAAACAAATGACAAGTGAGGGACCCCCTGAAATCCCTTTTTGTTTTGCCAGTCAACTGATTCTGCACTGCTTCTTTCCTGGCCAGAGTCTCTTGTCCATTCCTTCTCCTTGCTTCATTCTGCTGCTTAGCAGAAAGAAAAAATGGTGGGGGAGATTCCTGCCTGGTTTGCAGGTCACAACCTGACCATGATTTTTTTTAGAAGAGTGGTGGCAGGTTTATGCCAAGCAGCCAGGCCTGCTGGATGACTCTGCTTGCCAGCCCAGAGATGGGGCATCTGCTCCACATTATGTTCCCCAGCAATGGAAAGTCAAGACATCTTTGGCATGCCTGTTTATTGCTTACCTGGTTGTAATTATGAGTGCAAAAAATGGGAAGCAAACTTGATCTTGCCACTGGGTGAGAGAATTTCATAATCCCAGGGAGGGATTTTGCCTTCCCTATTTCTGGATTTGCTCTTCAGAGAGGGCTAATTAAGTAACTTGGTCAATGATTAAATATTATGATGGTAAAATAAATAGTAATAGTACAAATGGTACAAATAAGGTAGAGACCAGTAAATTAACCTTATAACAGTAAGATTATTTTGGAGCAATCATAATCTTTGTAGTAAAGTCATGGAGTAATTTAATATCATTCTTTGTTACCATAACATTGCTGTGTAGAATACTGTATAGGGCTGCAATCTGACATACAGTTAATTTGCTTAAACCCTGCTGTAGCTAATGGACTGAATCAAGCAAATCATGTGCAGAATAAAAGCCTAGATTATTTTCCACAGAGGGAGGGTGGAAGGAAGGACGGATGGACAATTCTGTTAAGGAGAATTATGCCTCAAAACCCAGCTCATACAATTGGAATCTATATTGTTAAAATACTAACAATAATACTTGAGATCTTGTCAGCTCCATCTCCTACTGTGATGTTTGCCATTTGCTTCTAAAATAACAGACATCTGTTATTTTTTACTTGCTTTCTTACTTGCCTGCTTCATTGTTCCTTCCTCATTTCACTATAAAATTTATTTTTAAAAAGTACACCAAGAATGGTAAGGAAATTGCTTATCTAGTTGGATCGTAAACAAATCATTCATTCTTTTTGGATGCTGGAATGATCCGGAAAGAACTGCTCTCTGTGGGAGTTCCCCATTTATGTATTTACTTTTGTTCTATTGCAGGCAAGGAGTAAATATTGCTCTTCTGGGCAGCCTTGATTGTTGATCAATGACAGCTTCAAGGACTAAAGAAAACTACCCCACCAGAACAGAGTAGATCAAGTAGACATGTACTGAGAAGTGTCCTAAGTATTGCATCCAATTCTTATAGGGCCAAACTGTGCTGTCTCTATTAAATATATAAACAAACACCAAAACACACAAACATCATCTTATTTGAGCTAAGCTCAACTTCTGGTGACTTCATGAATTCATCCATGCAGTGCTATAGTGTAAATTCAGCATCTATTATGGTTATATTTAATATTTATACACATTACCAACACAAACCCCAACAATTTTTATTTACTCCACCATGATTTGCACTGAGCTGAACAGGCTATACTCATCAATAAATGCTTTTATGTGACTTATTTTATCACATCATTGTTCAACTGTTCTGACAAGGTCAATACAAAAATAAGTGCTCCCTGACTATGGCATTTACATGGAGGTATGCCCTGCTCATTTCAACTAGACAAAATACTCAAGGCAACATGCCCGCTGCCCAAGATTGCAGCCATAAGGTAACATTTCTACCATATGAGGAAAACTTAAATCAAGAATTATTATTCAGCAGGATCAATAGGGTGATCATGGACGAGGAGTAAAATAGCTCCTCCCTAACTTTTCCCTCTTTGGCTCTTTTGCCTCTTCTCTTTTGATCCTCCACTGGCCACTGACTGGTATGCCCAGATATCATCAGTATAGTTGGAGATGCACTCCTCTCCTCCAAAGCCTAGCAACCTCTCCATGCCTCCTTTGTACTGGATTCCCTGCAAAGGTCAAAGGAGACATTCCTAGGGCTGGTACATGCCTTCAGAGGGCAGCAAGTATCACAGGTGGAATCAGCTGGAGAGTCTGGGCACTGGCAGCGGACTTCAAGAAGATCATGCTCTTAAACTTAATGTGGCCACCCTCAGAATGGACCTTCTATTGTCTCCATGCCTTGTCTCCTTAGCCAGCTACCCTTATTCAGCTTTCATGTTCCTCCAGGCATTCCTTAGCTCCAGACTGAATCTACATTCTGCTCAGCAGCAGTGACATGAATTGTAGATGTAGATTTTAAAAGATCTGATTCATTCTGCCCTGCCTAGTTCAGAGGATGCAGACTTCTGGAACCAAACCAGTCCTCCCTCTCAGGAACAACAAGAAATGTTGATCTCCTACTGTAAGGCAACAGTTGCTGCAATGTGTAGTAGTGCATGCATTCCAAATGTAGAAGTAGCATGTGGAAGCACAGTTTTCTTCTAAACAGTTCTCTTCTGTACTGTTGGCCAAATCCAGGAAAAGTTAAAGGTCCTTAGCAGCCCAATCAAGTATGCATTGATTCAAAAGTAAGTCACATTGCATTCAGTGGGTCTTATTCCCTGATAAAAGGGTGTAGGATTACAGCTTTCAAGTACATTTTAGGAACACAAGTGGTTAGTAAGTGCCAGGAGCATTTCTGATGCTGGAGCCTGAAATCAGTGTTGCAGGCCTTAAGTATAAGCAGCTTTTGTTTCCTGGGGATTGGTAGACCATAGCCAGTTTGTGAACAGTAACTCAAGCTTCTTTAAGGTGCTTATGGGTTTTCCAACAAATTGCCTTATAATAAAAAGCAAAATCCATTATCATTCTATTATTTACATCCTCATATTTAGTATTATTGCTTTTTCAAATTTCTCTTTCTCATGAACAGTTGCATGAAACCCACTGCAGAAACCAAAGATAAAGGAAACTGTCCTCAGCAAAGTTTTACCAGATGATGTTGCCTAGTCTACCTATTAGAAACACATTGTTCATGTCTGTTTTTATATTCAACTAAAGTAGTGTTTTTAATGGAGATGTGCTATTCAATGACAGAGTCTTTCATTTCCTTTTTAAGGAGTATTCATCCACAACCTCTTTACCATTTTACACCAGAAATTAACAGTGTGCATGGTATACATAAAACTAAAACCAAGCAAAAGTAAAGTATAAATAAATAAAGCTTTGGCTTTGGCTTTTGCTTCCACTGCAACCCAGACTATACATCATTCCCAATCAAGCTAGAATTATTACACTTTCATAAATTGGCATTGCTTTATTAGGCTAACTTTAAAAAGTAAATAAAATCTATCTCAAGTCAAGCTTGACTCCTGAATTTCATCTTGTTTCTTGGCCACAAGGAAGAAGTGATTTGCCACTGCTTTCTTTTAAGATGCTTTTTGCCTTTCCAGTCTAACTTATAGCATGGGGACTTCTGGCTGGTCTTCTATCCAAATACTAACCACACCTGACTTGCTTAGCTTCCCAGTTCAGACAAGATCATCCAGCTACTGCCACCTGTTCTTATCAAACACATTTACCTGGAAATGGGTTCCACTGGCACTACCTGTATAAATGGATTAGGGCAGAGATGTTTCCCTGAGGTCAAGGCATAGTGACAGGATGTTTTTTCCATACTGTATATGCACAATGGTTAGAGATGAACTCAGAAGAACTTGTGCCCATCTCACAATTAAAAAGTTAAGAAACAAGGCAGGATAAAGACTGACCCTTCAAGACATTGGCTGGAGTGTTGTATAACATACTACTTATTTTTCTAAATAAGAAATGACTTACAGTATTTTGAGGAAACTTTGAAGTCTTATTCCAGTTAGTCTTACTGTTCTCTAACAACAATAACAACATGGTAAGTAAGGTCCGCATTATATTGTTTGTAAGCTTCCTTCAGGAAACAGAAATGAAAAATAAGAGCATAATTCCAGAGAAATTAGCCCCATTGACAGTAATGGAAGCTGCTCAAGAACAGCTGATGATACAGTTCCACTGTGCTCCTATATAGTGCCTGTTCATTCCATACGAAAAGTGGTATAGCTTTTCAGTGGATTATGCCATCAGTCACTAGTTTACATCTTGAATAAGTTGTATAACTTGGTAATTAGTACATATGACTCTGATAGAATGTCATGGATCACTTAGAATCAGGCTTTTCAGGTTTGATATTCATCCATCTCAACTTGGATTCTGGTGACTGCAGCTAGCAGTTGTAGATATCTCTTCTCAGCCTGTTGGCTAAGATCATGTGCAATATCAAGTGTGTATAATTGTGGATAAAGATATGCTTCCCTCCCATTAACAACAGTGGTATAAACTGGCCAGAAAAATCCATTTTGTCATTATTCTGGGGGGGCAGGGGGCACACTGTCCTAAGAAGGGTTTACCAATAATAAAAGTTCAGCTGTGGTAAATGACTAGAAACCTGAGCTGAGATCTGGAAAATTGTATGTTCAAATATAAAGTACAATAAAGATGTGATATTGTTGTGGTTATTGTCAATGACAGCCCACCTTACAGGGCTGGTATAAAGATTACTAAGGCACCATGCTAAAGCAACCTTCCCACCTGATCAGTCGAAAAGTATTGGACTTAAATTCTCAGTACTAAATCTGCATGGACAATGGACACGCTAGCTAGGAATCTGGATAGTTGAAGGTTAGGGTTAGGGTTAGGGTTAAGGTTAGACTGGGACTAGGGCATCCACATTTAATTCCCCACTTAGCCACAGAACTCAAATGGGTGACTTTGGGACAATAACCACCCCTCTGACCAACCTACCTGACAGAGTCGTATGAATGAGTATATTACTTGAGAAGATATAAAGGAATAACAGGAAATATACATAATGTAATCATGGTCTTTAAAAAGAATTATATGACTGTTAATTGTTTGGGGTAGTAACAGCCAGTTGTTTTTCAGCTGAACAGATTTCTATGTGGATATTTCATAAAGCACTGAAATTTGATCCTTTCTTCACTTGCTGTTTACATCAGCAGAACCGCTGGGCAGCCCCAATGTTTCCCCCTTGATCACATGACACTGGCCTTATCTCATCCCAGTCCATGTTTAAATAGACTTATACTGATGTTTTCCCTTCTGGAAAAGAGCCACTTTTTCCTATTTAATATGACACAGAGCCATAAGGCATAAACATTAGTGCACTGTATAACCAGACCAGCCTTGAATAGCAAGAAGATTCAGGACAACTTATCACTATATCATCAATATCTTCTGCCTGTGTGGCAAAGTCTTGATTTCCATATAGCTATTTTGAAATAAGAGATTCTGATAACATTGACTGGGAGATTTGTGATCCTTGGCTACATAATGCATTTATACATAATGCATTTATGCGCAATGCCATAGACTTAAGTTTTTGCTTACTGTATATTAGAAGTGCAAGACAAGGGGCCTGTTCCTCAAGTTTGTTCTTCAAGTTCCTCCCAGGTCCCTTCAGCTGCTCCTTGTGGGAGGACATATTATAAGGATATAAAGCCTGACTTCATTAGTGTTATATCAGGCTAGCCACGTTTGGAGGGTGCTAGAACATGCTGTAATGAGGAAATGAGCTTTAGGGCTATGTTGGCATATCGCTGTGAACCACAAATTAGCTAGGTACAATTTAGCCTAGTTTCTTGTGCCAGTTTTCTCTGTGCAGTTAGTTAATAGTTTGGGTGCTGCCAGGGAGTCACGAAATTGGAATAATTCTTTTGTTAGTACTGTTATATTTTTGGTTGTACTTCATATTTTCTGGTTATTATATTTACTAATTGTATATATTTCATTAAACTGTAGTAGAAAAACACAGCCAACATCCCTTTGAAAACTAAAATACTTTCATGGGAATGTTACTTCTCCATAGATGTGTACAGAATGGCACAATCAAGCAATATCTCCTATGGAGAGTTACTTTGAAATCAACCAGTAGCTGTCATTGAGAAACCCCAGGGTTGTACGCTAGATGGAGAGGTTTGAAAAAAATATTCTGGAAGAAGATAATGGCAAGCCACTTCCAAGAAGGCAGCATGGATGTGCCCATGAAGTACAAGGAGCGAAGGTGGACTGAAGGAGACAGCCTTGAAATATGTACAGAATTATAGGTTTAAGTCATGCTAGTATTTTTTACGTCAGGGTAGGACATGTTGGGGTTAGAAGAACGGTAAAATCGTTTCAGAAACGCGCAGTTGACTAGGCCAAGACCTACCCAAATACTGTCATTCACCCGCAATCACCCTCGTGCACAGGCCTATCTACACTCATTATCTCACAAAAACGGAGGGGAGCAGCTGCACATTGGGCGGCAGGAGGAGTGGGGAGGCTTCCCCTTTAGCAGCGAGGAAACAGCCATCGGCTTCCTGAAGACCACCTTGGGAAAAGGGGATGGGCAGCTCTGTCAGCGGAGGAAATCAAACGGCAGCGCTTTACTTGAAAAGCCCAGAGCAGATTCTTCTGCGTCGTCCCACCTCCGGCCTTCTCAAAAACAAAACGGTTTTAAAAATGCCTGCTGCCTTTGCGCCCATGGCTAGAACGTACAGAAATCAGTGGCCATCAATCTCTAGATGCTGCTTGAAGGCACCAACAGCGTTTGCAAATAAGCGATACGAGGACTCAGGCACAGGGGTGGCTGCCCGCCTAACACCGGGGCCAAGTTTAAAATGGCGTTAAAAGGAAGCTCCCAAAAACCTGGTGCCGCAGAAGAGGACAACAAGAATGCACCATAACCACGTAGTTACTTGCTATTACTACCGATTGCACTGGCTTTGTGGGCATGTTTGGATAGGAGAGAAACAGGAAAAGGCCAGAAAAGGTCTGTCCGGCTCAGCAACGATTCGTCAGCCTTCCCTGACCTTCCTTCTCTGTGTCTCTTCCAAGTCCCATCATCCTCAACCAGCCAAAAATCGTGTTGGATTTTTATCCCCAGTTAATCCACGTATTCTGGAGCGCTCCAGATTAGGGAAGGCAGAGCAATTAGCACGATAATCAAACATACAGGTCTTCCCCCATCCTACTCCACTGCTAAACAGCTAAGGCCGAGTAGCTGAACCAGTGGAATTTTTCTCCAAATATATCATGAGTCAAGGAGGGCTTCCTCTTTGAATCCCAAACTTTGAGGATTCATGAAGCAGGCTTTCCAGTCATCGCTGGGAAGCGCGTGCAGGTTAATACTGTAGATCAGTTTCCTTTGGCACCTTTCAGAAAGGTTGGATTACAATCCTTGTCGGCCTTGGGTGGCTGGGTTGATAAAGGGGAATGGGAGCTGTAACCCAGGGTATCTGACCATGGGAGAAGGCTGAGATAGATGAGAGTGCAAACGCTGACCCACTTTGTCACTTCAGGATTTGAAATTTAACTCTTTGAGCCGGGGATTGCCATTTCCTCACTGTAGCGATATGAAGCCTGTCTTCATTACTGATATGTCGGCATGACAGTGGTTCAATGATGCCATAAATCACTAGCAAAGAAATCACCTTAGTCCCATCGAAAGACAAGGATGCTAGTGCCGCCTTCAAGTCAACAGAACATAAGAAAAGTTCTCTCCCCGCCTCCCTTCCCCCCCCCCCCCCCCGTTTTAAATGTTTATTTTCCACTGGAGAGCTCTGCCCATCATGGAAGGAGCTGGGTTGCTAAAGGAAGGCTTTGAGCTTCGCAATTTGGCTCCGTGGGCTGTTCCCTTCCTTGCCCAGCACCCAGCTTAGGAAAAGCAGTGGTGTCAGGCAGGGAGGGAGGGAGGAAGGGGAAGGAATCTCGATAATCTTTCAGAGAAGCACTGAGGAACTCCAGCCGGGAGGAGTGAAGCTTCTTCCTTCAGGAGAAGACAAGGAACCGTTCTTCCCAAGAAGGGTTTTCATACGTGTTCTTCCCCACCCCACCCCCAGGTAACTCTTTGGGATAGTAAGTTGCCCCCAACCCCAATTTTTAAAAAAGCTGAAGGTGTACAAGGGACCCCGGTTAACCTCCCTCGAGAGGAGTGGCTGGGACTGAAGCCAGGGCAAGCTGGCCAGGCAGGCTGGAAAGGTGACCAAGAGCCTCCCCAGTGAGAAGGGGCTGGGGGGGGGGGGGCGGTATGAGTTTCAA
Source organism: Liasis olivaceus (assembly GCA_030867105.1). Lineage (NCBI taxonomy): Eukaryota > Metazoa > Chordata > Lepidosauria > Squamata > Pythonidae > Liasis > Liasis olivaceus. Next base: position 72,922,030 of record CM061349.1, read on the forward strand.
AGGGCTAGTAGTTTTGACTTTCCATACAGAACGTTCCTAAACACCCAACCTTATCTTACTTTGCAGTAACAGCTCTCCGTCCCGGGGCTGAACTTTATCAAGTAAATCTACAGCCCATTCCTGTCTTTCCTTCGAAGCAAAGTCACATCCAGACTTTATGTTTACCTCCAAGTAAAGTCACACATTCACTTATATGTCATTCCCTTCACAGACTCCTGCCCATTTCAGTTCCTTCGGATTCTGTCTTGAAGGGCTTTTGTCAGGGTTAATTTAGAAATAAAAGTCCTGGGACTAGAGGTAGCCTGGCAATAGATTTTTTTTTTCCGATATAATTTGCACGTGGTTTTAGTAGTCCTCCAAGATTATTTTACTTATTTATATGAATATAGTGAGTTCTCCAACTTTTTTCTGATCCCCACCCCTTTCAACGCACATCAGTCCTTCATAGTCTTTTTTTTTTTTCCTCTTCAGATAGTTGCCTACAATTGAAGTGAGGACAATTTAACGTGGATTAATTCAGCAAAACGCACACAAGGTGCAGCGATCATCAGACACATCCACCCAGGTGGATCTGGCAGCCTACATGGGCACCAACACTATTCATTCATTCTTGGAAGCCGCAGCGCACCATTTCAAAGGCAGTTTTTGCAATGAGGTCCCTGTGGAGCAGGATCCACAACTCCCGCTCTAGTCTGGCGCAGTTACTGAAAGACTCGGTAATAAAGGATTGGAGTAGCTTCAGAATTTAGATGGATGAGGGTACCTTATGTTCTGAAATCCCAATCCCATCCATCTTAATGGAATAAGGTGTGAGGAAAAAAATAAAATGCAAAATCACTTACTCCAAGTAAGTGTGCAAGAAACCACAGCTTCACGATGCAGTCCTATGTAGGCGAGAAAGGGCCGTGGTTCCGTAACAGCAGCGCCGGTAGCGACTTTACCTCCGTCGGGCTCAAGGGCTCAGATTCCGAATGGTTTTAGGTCTCCTTCAGTGGAGTTCTTGCTGTGCCCGAAATTCTTATCACCACCAGCCCAAATTAAGGGTTGACTTCTTGGTTCGAATACCTGGGAATAAGTTGAATGGAAATCAGAGGGACTTACTTCTGAGTAGAGCTGAGGGTCCCTCAGACACACAGCCATTGCCCTGACTTTACCTCTGGTGCGGTTTGGTAAACGAGGCGCTTAGAAGGACTGCGCAAAACGAGGTTTTCTAGCCGTTTTCTAACAACTTCCGAGCCAGAGTTTCTGGAGCTGAAGAATAGGCTTCCAGGTCTATGGGCATTGACCACAGATAGCTCTTCCATTTATTTTAACCCCGTGGAACGAAACCAATAGTTTTATTCGGAAAGAGGAAGCATTTTGATGACAGGGATCTATTTTGGTTCCTATTAGTTTGGACAGGGAAAATAGTGTCGGATTCAAAACAAGCCATTCAGTCTCAAGCGTCTGGTGATTCAAGCTTCAATGGTTTCCGCGAAAGCGAAGACTCCCTGAGACTAAAGCAAGTGTGCTTTGAATCCCAGCCTTAAAGTGGGCTGCAAGCGATTCACACCGAGGCGCTCCGTGAAGGAGCGTTCGGGCGCCACGGGTCCGGACTTTAGGAGAAGAAATCGTCTCTGTTCTATTTCTGAGGAATGTATATTTCGGATTTGGCCGATCGACTGTTCTCGGGGCGGTCGGGTCTGGGCTGCGAAAGATAAGCCAATGACAGCCACATTTGGTTTGATGATCATCGCTGAGAAATTACCTGAATAAGCGGTTCTCTTAAGCGGATGTGTGCTTAAAACTTTGACATTCCGACAGCAGGAATAAGGGCTTAAGAATACCCGAACCCAACCCAATAGAAAACGAGATCGATGGTTTGGACCAAGATGATTGTTTCCAACTAATAACTGCTAATTGTTTCCAGCTGATAAATTCTTACTGCTACTTTAAGATTCATTCGCCACAGTAGCACTAGTTTTCCATTACTCTGCTATTCCCATTGGCCATTGGGCTACTGATACTGGATTTTAGGAATTTTAGGGGTTTTAGGGATTTTGCTTGCTTGATTCTTCGATCGCTTTCCACAATATCCTCGATGAAAAGAGAGAGAGCCTTAAGGGAACTGTACCTCCCGTAAAATCGGGACGGTTTAATTCTGAGTGAATGTGGGCTAGGTAGCAATGCCCGAAACATAAACTCACTATACAGCGGAGAGCAAGTGCAATCTGAAGGAAATGGGAACTGCGTAGGGGTGTCCTAATTCCTGCGGTATCACTCCGGCTTAATGAGACTTAACAAGCGCGCTAACGACCTCGCCTGCTCGCGCAAACATCCCGCCATTTTTGGTAATGATCGCAGAGGTGAGAATTGTGTCTGTGGAGGGGATAGATTTTCTCTCCAATTTCTTTGAAGCTCTGAATGTTTTTCGCACAGAGGACCGAACTACTCTGAATCTGATTATGAACCTGGATGCGCTAATCATTGCGGTTTTTTTTAAAAAGAAGTCGGGCTGGTTTCCATTCCGCTCAGGCGATGCATCCTGAAGATCGGTTGCGCAGAACTTCTGTCCTCGGATTGCTAGAAGTGCAGACCGATGAGTCCCAGTTAAAATGCACGAATCCGACACAGCTGCTCCCCAAAAGCCCAGGCCCCCCTCTTCCAAGGTGCCTCCTAGAGAGCTCTTGTTGCTGGGATATTTGGACAATGGTCGCTCATGCAAGTAGATTTTTTAAAATTATTTTTTAAAATTTAGTTTTTAAAGAGAAATTTGACCATGCAATAATAATATAAAAAACTAAAAGAGAGGGCTGCATCTCCAGTTAAGTTATAAAAGAAACTTCATTCCAGCGTCATTCCCTGAAATCTCACTGTGCCACCATAAAGGAATTGCTCATTAGAGTTAAAGCAAGCAAAAGGAAGCATTAGAGGCCGACCAACTTTTAAAAAATAAAGAAAAGGCATGACAAATGGGGAGGAAGAAGCTATACGTGTTATTATTTTGGGGAAGTAAAATAATTGTTGTAAGTTCTGGGAAAGACAGAAAAATGGAAATGGGTCATTCTGACAGCCAATATTCTGCCCAGGGTGTTAGATCATTTTGGTCTCATCGCAAGAGCCTGAATGTTATCCTCCAGCCCAATCTATCTCTCTTTTTCCTTCATTCTCTTTAGTCCCAAACCGAATTCTGCATTGATTTCGCAGGCTGTTATTTCGTTTCAGGTAAACCAGTTTAGGAGAAGGCAGGTGAAGACCCTTCACAATTTAGACCAAAACCAGTAACTTCATCAGATTCATCAGAATGTCAGCTCTCCCCAAAGAGAGGGTTCGTTTCACAGGGATTCCTAGCTCCGCTGGATTTCTCAGGCGAGACCCGTTGCTCTGGCAAAAAGCCACAACAGGGGAACAGGCCTTCCCCACACCACTGAACCCGTCGCTGTGCGTGCTGTGCCAGTTAATTCACTCACACAGTTCAAGGGCTCAAATTCCTGCCCTCCCCAGATATAATGTTTATCAACCAGAAATACTAGCCCCAAATAAATGTGGTGCATTCTTAAGACGAAATAAATGTGTTTATCAATGCACTTTTAAGAGCTAGATTTCTCCTGTTTAAAAACTTCACCACCTATAGATGCCTCTCCCATTAAATAAGCTCAGGTCTGATTTTAGTATTTGAGATAAGGAAAAATTTGGTATTATTAAGATTTCTCTCACTTTCCTACTGTTCTTAAAGTTCTTTTCCCTCCAATTCCAGCAAAAAATCATGGAGATTAAAGTCCCATTTAAACAAAGTAAAACCAATAGTCCGGGCTGTCTAAAGCTTCACAGTTTTCAGCGGAGCTCACAAGCTGCTCATTTTAGTTGGGCTGTAGCTAAGGGAGCTTAAGTTACCCCCTCCTAAAAAGTGTATCAGAAGCCAAGACATTTTGAAATTCGCTGGAAAAGCCAGCCGCCCCAAGTCTGCCTTCTTCCAAGTCTACCGCAGCTGCGGAAGTCCCGCTGCACGAAAAAAGAGCGACCACCCCCCCAGCCAGGCTGCCCCCCCAACTCAAGATCGCCCAACTTGCCTTTTCTCTGAGGATTTCCCATGGCCTGTCCAGAAGTGGTTTTAGAAAGGCTCGAACGCACCATGGAGCTGATTTGGTTTTTATTAAGTCATACGAGAGAGGGAGAGCGAGAGGGGGGAGAGGGGGAGGCCCCAAAAACGAGGAAAGAATTAAGCAGGTAATAAAGAGACGAAAGCAAGAAAAGCCGCTGAAAGCTTTCTTGGATCAGAAACCGGGCCAAAACTCTGCCCAAGAAGGACTTGGGGATTGTTTGAAACCTCTTCCCTTAAACATTTAGGGCTGCTTCTCGCAAGACAATCCGGCGGGTCTTAATAGAAACCAAGGAACAGCGACTCCAGTTGCTGAGTTCCCAGAAGGAAAACGTGTCCCTGAGAGGGGAAGGAAGGGGGTGATAAGTTGGGTTACAGGTGCCTCCCTCCCGAGAGATCCTTGTCCAACCGTCCCTGCTTACTAAGGCCGACTGTAAGAGAGCTTTCCCGTGCCCCAGTCCGAACCACCAAGCTGCCCAGGCCCCGGGCTTGGCGATCTACCATCTGACATGACAAAAAACCTTAAGAAGAACCCAGTCAAGTGGATAATGCGAGCGTGTTGTTTCCCAGGCAGGCCCAGATGTTCAAACAGGTGCCTGGCGTGAAAGCGAAGCAAGTCAGTGAGACCCCACTAAGATCGGTCGCCTGGGATCCATCAGGCTCTCCATCGGTTCAGGTGCATTGCGACCCGTTCCGCCATTGATACAATTCCATTTCGAGCTTAGCCTCTTTTAAGATCCCAAATCGGGTCAAATTCCCGAAGCTTCCGAAATGTTGGTTCCCTTCGGTCAGCCTGAGCTCTGGATTTGAATTCACCAGTCTGTGTCCTGCTTCTCAAAAAGCAGAGATTTTCCCCCAGAGCAGGGCTCGCCACACTTTTGCCATCTAGATAACTGTTTTCCCACCTCATCTCTTTCCCGGGGGATCATCTCCAGCTCTCCCTCCATCCCCGTTTTTAAGTGACCGTGCTTCTTTTTTAAAGGGATCTTGAAGTGAGTGGTGTTGATTATTATCCCTCCCTGGTGAGGTGAAATAAGTGTAGCAAAGGCCACGCGAAGAAAGGGTTAAGGGTGCTTTTGACCGAGAAGCCGCGGATCCCGTTTGCGTAATATCTTTATTACTGAAAACTTCAAGGTAGAGAGAGAGAGACGCAATGGAAACCAGATGTCGGGATGGAAAATGAGGGATTACAAAGGAAGATGGAGAAAATGGAGCGGCAGGAGTTAAAGCGGGAAAGGAGGAGTCGGGATTTTTTTTTCCTGGATCCATTTCGGAGGCCTGGAGAAGTGGGACCCCCAGAACGTAAACCTCCAAAGCACCTTGAGAAGCGCAGGAGAGATTCCCTTTCCGGCATCCAGGTCGCGGGACAAGCATTTGCTAAAAGAAAACCACCAGCAGGAAAGATTTGCCTGGTTGGATTCGTGAGGGAGGATAGACCCCCCCCCCTTTAAATTCTAAGAAATTGCGCACCTTTACCAGCTAAAATTCAATCCAGGCGGGCATTCAACCGGTGAAGCTTTCTTCTTTCCCTTGAAAGCTCCTCCTATTCAATGTAATGTATGTTCCCCGGCTGTTTTCCAGCACAAAAGTTGGGAAAGAGAGCAGTCAAAGCCAGCAAGCCGATAGGCTGCCTAGCAAAACCGGCCAAGTTACCCAGGCGTCGGTGGTCATTCTCCCGGTCAGCAAACCCAAAATGATCGGTCGGAGCCCAATGGTTGGGAAGCAAGAAGCGGGAGGCAGAGAGAGACACTCCCCAAGGGAAAGTTCCGCTGGGGCAAAAGGAATACTGCCGGGCTATAGCCCCGAAGAATTAAAAAAAGGGGGCCGGAGGAATCGGCCCAGGAATGCCCGGAGGGACGCCTCGGAGTCGGCCGGCTCTTCCGCCCTGTACAAATCTGAGCCGGCAGCCCCAGTTGCATCATCGCCATGTGGCTCCCTGGCTTCTATATTTGTACTGTTTTCTAATGGTTACTTAAAAACAAATAAATAATGCAAAAACAACAAACAAGGAAGCCTGCCCCTCTTTCTCCCCCGCTTCCCCATCTCTCCTGCCTTTCTTTGCGGGAATGGATTGGGCAGCGCCGGGCGAGAGAGCCGACTTCTCGGCTCGGGGGCTGGAGAGGAGGAGAAGGAGAAGGAGGAAAGCCTAAGGAAGGAGAAAAGAGGGGCTGAAGGAAGAGCTCCTTCAGAGGAATCCCTCCTTCTCTTGCCCCTCCCTCCCCTCTCGGCGAGCCCAAGGGGAGGCGAGAGGGAAGAGCCCCTTCCCCTCTTGCAGCGGGGTGGGACGGATCTGCTTAGCTCCAGAGAACATCTGACTCTGCTTAGTGCTGGCTAGCCCAGCCGTCTGTGTGCGGGTGTGTGCCTGCGTGTGTCGGTGAGTGTGTGTGCATGAGCGTGCGGGGGGGGGGGAGAAGGGTGGGGGGAAGCCAGAGAAAGACTCGCTGGCGTTGCATGAGGACACTGCTGCCGGGGCCTTTTAATTTTAGGCATGAATGCTGAGAGTTGCGTGTCGTTCTGCGACTCGGCGGCTGCTGCCATGGATTCCTTCTACAACGCCGCCTCGCAAGGCAGCGTCGACGGCTCCTCGCCTTTTAGGGCATTTCCCGGCAGCAGCGACAAGTTCAGCTCCGCTTTCCTGGCCAGCAAAGGACAAAGCTTTGGAGACAGCGGCGGGGGCGGCGGCGGCGGCGGCAGCAGCAGCAACAGCAGCCCCAAGCGCCGAAGCCGCTACAGCCAGCCGGAATGTCCGTCTCTGGACGGCAGCGGCGCGCAGCAGCAGCAACAGGCGCTCTCGACCGCCGCCGCCGCCGCCGCCACCACCACCGCCGCCGCCGCCTTTAACAAGTACCACTTGCAGCAACCGCCGCCGCTCTACGGGCAGCGCGGCTCTTGTAAAAGCCCCCCGAGCAGCAACCTCAAGCTGCAGGACACCAGCGGCCACAACGGAGCCCTGCAGCTTTCTTGCTACGGTGAGTCGCCCGATCGGTCGGGGCCGGGGCCGGGGCTAATAGGGCAAGACGTCTAGCCGCGGCTCCATTCGAAAACAGCCAGGGCCAGTTGCTTGCACGGCCCAGACTGGGCACGGCTTTCCGGGCTGTGAATCCTGGTCCGCCTCTTTTCGGTGTATCCGTCCAGTTCTTCGGGACTTAAAATTAGAGCGCGGATATCTCCTTTCTCCCCTTCCCTCTTTGCAAAGCAGAGCGGTGGCAATTCAGGGCTCCTTCCGGATTCGTTTGCTGGAGTGGAAGTCCATGAATGGGTCTCTTGGCTCCATGACGGGAAGCAACCGAGGCAGACGACCGCTTAGAAAGAAAGGGGCATCGCCAAATCTCAGAGAGGAAGCCTCCGAAAGGAGATGTGCCGCCCACTGTCTGATTGCGCGGGGGAGAAGGAGACTTGTAAATGGTCTAATTTAGTGGATTCACACGCTGTTGAGCTGCACATCCCTTTCTGGGATTAACAGTCCACTACTGTGAACTTGATGGTTTTCCGTGTAATTTAAAACAAAAGAACGCGAATATTGATTAATATATTACCTTATATAACTTAGCTGTTTCTTATTTTCTGACTGGAGAAGCATGGCTTGGAAGTAATTTCCCGGGATTGGGACGGAATTTATTTCAAAATTACGTATTCTCTTTCAGAAAGAAAAAAGTCTGAAAGTCTGGAGGGGTGTTGGAGGCAGGCACAGAAAAGACATTTTACTTGCGAGGTTCGTTTCTAATCAGGTTGACTCCTAATTCTGTTTTGTTCCATTTCTCCTGTTCTGCCCAAGTGCCTCAGAAGAGCACAATGATCACATATTTAGCATCCCCAAAGTCCTCCTTCTTTCCCGATAGAAAGTCTTCGGCCTTGAACTTCTGAATGCCACCCGCAACGTTTCGTTAGTGCCAGTTAATTAGGTGCATGGAATTCATGAATAGCTTATCCAGGATTCGTTCTCGTTATACATTAAAGAAGTGGTTAAAATGGAAAGCAAGTGTTTGCTTTGGCGGTTCTTCTGGAAGAATATATCAGTGATAAAGAAAGTGAAAATAGGATTATCTCTCTGAATCTTTCCTCTGCCAGCTCACACCCCCCCCCCCTTACAAAAACATCCTTTAATGTCACCTCAACTGTCTTTTCCTTTCAATTCTGAAAAAAGTCTGTGCTTGGAGACGAGGGAAACAAATCAGCTTCGTAAAGTTTATGATTAGTGATCCTAAGTATAAATTTAGGTGATAAATAAATGTAGTCCTAAATATACATTTCGAAGTTACAACCTATTTTCAAGAAAATGATTTAGAATTCGGGAAGATCTCTTGAGTGGCAGGAGGTGTGATTTCATGCCTCCTTATCCATCTCCTCCTTCTTCTAATCATTGTCATCTTAAAATTTGCTGACTACTTTAAAGTCCCAATGATTTAAGTCGGTCAAGTCTGGCTGGGCCATGATCAATACAAGAAAGGAATAACTGGAGTTACACTTATTTCAGCAACCTGCAAGCTATTGCTTGCTGGAGTATTTGGCTGATGAGCTTTTATCCTGTACTTACCCTGTAACACACACACACGTGCACACACGCACATACACACCAGCTCTTTTAGCACCTCTTGATTTTAATGGGGAATCGGTCTAACCCCTGCACCGCACCCTGTGTCTTTCAACATCTTTGTCTTTGCCCCCGGTTTTGCCTTTCCTAGCGAGTTACTTTCGGAAAATTTTCTCTTTCTCTATTTCACTTTCTTGCTTCCACAAACAGCCCTTTTGACCCTTCTAAGAAGTTTGAAAGTCTGGGAGTGTTTGGACCTAGAGGAAAAATGATGGGGGCTGAGGTTATGTTAATAAGCCATCCATCACTGGGAGAGCAAAGAGATCCTCCTGTCTACCTTGTTTTCTGGCTTCACTCACTCGTTAGATATCCAGCCAGGTCCCAGAGTCCAACAAAATTCTACTGAATTTCCATTCTCCTATTCGAGGAGGAACGTCGGAATGCACCGCAAAGCCAGTTGCTCAATTGCGTGGCCAACTAGGCGCCCAGGATCAAGGGTGGATTAGGCGCTGGGACTCTCAGCTAAACTGACCAATGAAAGAAAATTTATCCGGCTGGTCCATGTTGTATGAGAGAAGACATTTTCTCTGCAGTGCCTTTTTCAGAAATGCATTGAAAAAGGACATGCATATGTTTTCTTTCTGTCAACCTCCACCTTGACTAAGATCTTGACAAGACGTTTTGGTCCCTTCCACGCACGCTTGCTCACACAATCATATCGGAACGGATCCGGGCCTGCTTATTGACCTATTTGCAGCCGAGTTCAGCCGGCCGATCTCCAGGGGAATGAAACTGGAGGTCCATTAAAGTCAAGCTAGGGAGGTAGAAAATGCAGGCCCTGGAGCCTTGCACCATTCTCCTTCCAAGGAGGAGGTTTCAGTAACTGATTTGACTGCAGGATGTCCTCTTCACTTTCTTATGAAGGGCAAATGTAGCACTAAGCAGGCGAGTATTTAACTCCCCTAAAAATAGAAAAGGGGAGCTGAAGCTGAAATCTCTTGGGGCAGAACCGCTCCAAGCGGGAAGCCCCAGCACCCACATAACGACCCTCTTTTGTCACGCGGGAAAGGAAAGAGAAATAAGTGGCCCCGATTCTGGTCTGCCTTTTTAAAAAAAACTCCTCCTAAACAATGGAGCGTCCAAGGTGAGCCCCAAAGCGACCCCCTCCAAGTTGAGAGCGACAGGACAGGCGTAATAAGCTCTACGCGCGCCCATTCTCCAGCGGGCAGAGCCCTATATAGCCTCGGTCAATCGGCGCCAATAGCTAAATATTCACCTGCACCGGAAGATGTCTATTACCCGCCACTTTTCCTTTTGGCTTTCGGGATGATAAATTGGGAAAACAGGGCGGGGGAAGGAGGGCCTCTCATAAGGAACTATTCCCGACACCTGGCCTGGATCTGTTCTGAATAACCATTTGCGCGGTTGGACGCCTCTAATAGCACTGCGTCGCGGAATCAGCTGATTCTAGCCCTTGTGTCGGAATCTTTAAACCAGATGCTTGGGATCCGAGGCTGCGATTGTCACTATTTGGTGAAGAGGAGAATGGCCATTGAAAACCAGAGGTTTCTTACTCTACCCGACTGTGTTAACACTGAGGAATGTGCAATTCCTAATCATATTTAGAGGAAATCACAAGGAAATCACCCGAACTTAATTTCCAGATTAATTAGCGTTAATGTTCGGTATTATTCTTATAAGGGGTAGTATTCGTGCTACTTTAACTAAAAATAAAGAAGTCCAGGTTGGCTTTATAACCGATCATCGTCCCGTGAGAGAAAAGTCCCCGTCACCTTCCCCGTGATCTTTGTCTTTGGGAAAAGGACCCATTAAATGAGGGTGGCCACAGCAGTAAGGATGACGATTGATTAAATGCTAGCAGAATTTCCAACCACCTTTCAGTCAGAGGCGTATTTTCAAAGCAGAGCTCCGTGGTGTTGTGTGTGATGTGGCTTGAGGGACAAGGCAATTTAATGGGAACCACCTGGATTTGTGGGGATAATGAATCACAATAATAAAGAATATTGATGAAAGAATAGTTGCTGATTAGCATGAAGAAGAGGTTAAGGAGCGAGGGCTGCCAATTATGGACGCATGAAATAGACTGTACTTTCCATCAGAGATAAACCGGTCTTGATGAGTCTCCAACGTTGGAAACGCGACCCTGAATTCAAACCGGAGCAAAGCGTTCATTTGGAAGAGTCCATATCGGGACGAGAGGGGAAGAAACAGCTGGATGCGGTTCTAGCACGTTCAGAAGCAAAATACATCTGCACACGGGCCGTTTCATCGGCTTTGCTGTGGCAGCTGGAAAGCAAGCAGTGCATCCCGTTAAAAGCTCTGGCGTCAAAGGCAGCTTTCTCTAGCGAAAGCGAACAACATTTTTCTGGGGCCGAGCGACTGTAATCACAGCTCCAAGTACGCCACTTCTGCCACCGAAGCCGTTCACGAGATGTAGGGCCTGGCAAAGACCGTAAACGGCAAGAAACAAGAACGGTGGCGCGAAGTGTTCTGGTTCACCAGCTCGCAACAGCTTTGCCAACTCTGGTTTGCCTCACTCGGCTTGGGGCTTCCTCCAAACAGGAACTCCCCCGGGAGGCTGACTGTCTCCCTTTAGAGAAGGTGGCAATATTTGGGAGGGGGAACAAGACAGAGAACCCACCCCAGGGCACAGGGCAACAAAGCCCTTACAAGGAAGGAAACGCCTGGAAAACAGCAGGGCTTCTCGGTCAAGGTCTGACTACTGCTGCGTGGGGAGGCCGGAGAGAGATTTCGGCGGTTCCTGTTGGAGCAAGAATCGCTCCCAGAGTTTTGGACATGAGCTTTTTAACTGGACTTCGGGAACGTGAGCGAAGTCAACCTTTGTGGCCTGCGGCACTCAGTGCGGAAGAGAGCCCCTTGGTTTCCAACAGATTTGCTTGACATTCAGTGTGGATCTTCATCTGGTCGGGGGCTCACCAGCCAACCCCCCCCCTTAACATTCCAGCTAAAGCCCTTGGCGTCAAGGGGACGTCTTTCCAGAACGCTCATTGTCCCCCAGGAACCTGTTCCCCGTCTTTTTCGTCAAGTGGGGCGGTATGGCCCAGGCCGTGTCTTGGCTCCTTCAACCATGGGGAATCAAGGGCGGCAACCTCAAGAGAAGCTTTTCCAACACCCTCCCTCCGCCCCTCCATCGCAATTTCTAAGGCCCATTATTGTTGTGTAGTTTTATACAAGTTCGGATCCCCCAGATGTGGGAGAACAATGATTCCCTCCCTTCCCAATGAATGGTGTGAACTGTACTCCACGCCATTCAGCAATCGCCACTTCAGGTCCCTTCCTAGAATCAAGGCTCCCCCATAGGGCAGAGCAAAGCTGCAGGTCAAAGCCTGGCTCGTGGCCTCAGCGCCATTTCAGAGGACTTCTACCAGCGGCCAAACTCTGCAAATTGACCTATGTAGAAAGGCGTCAGTGTGTAGTCAGTTCTTGGTAGGCCTTAGTAATTCTATCCCCCTAATTCTATCCCCCCAGTGAGGACTGATAAGGCTGTGTCCTGGGAATAGAAAATGTGGGGGTGGTTGAGGTTCCTTGGGGATCTGCTTAAGAAGTGTTCCTCTTCCTCCCTGGTCCAAGGCCCCTTTTATTGTCATCCCTCTGTTTTACCCCTCCAGGTCCAAGTTCAGCCTCTCCAGCACTGGGCAGGGTGGGGGGATCTTGAGTCTGTCTTCTCAATGTGTGTCTACAGAAGGAGAGTGTTTGGGCTGCTCTCCAGGCCAGCTTTACCCTCATGATTCCAGGAGGTGAAAGGTTCCTGCAAACTAGAGGCCTCTGGCCTAGAGAATTCCATTTGGCCCTTGCCTTGGGTCATCGAAGCCAGTCTTCAGAGTCTCTGCTTTATTTCTAGAGTTAAAAGATGACACAACTAAATGGACCCCTTCATGCTTTTCCCTTATCTCTCCAGAACCAAAGGAGTCACATCTGTTTAAAAGGAGACTAGATTTAGTTGAAGCTCAGCTTGATTGGAAAAGGAGTGACTCCTGAGATGGGATGAGAGGAGGAGGAAAGTGATTGAAGTCCCTGTCTGACAGAAACAATCACATATTTGGTACAGATATAAATACACTTTCAAATGGAACTTGTGAATTGAACCATGCAACATACATGCTTATTCAGAAGTTTCTACATTTGTAAACCTGTACCTGTGCAAAATAACATTAGAGGGACAGGTCTTTAACTACCCCTCCATAATTAGTCCATTTCCTCACTAGTTATTTACTGCTTTTTACAAATTATTCAACTATTGTGGCAATGGAAAGCTGATCTTCATGTCTGATGTATCAGCTCAGCAATGGTTAGATGAGGCTATAAATCACAAGCAAGGAAATGGCACTTCTTTTAAGAAGATTGATTGATTAATTAATTAATTGCTACAAGTAAGTGTACAAGTGTGGATGCTGTACCAAATGCAAATGAGTTCTAACCTCCAGTGGAAATGGTATCTGATTCATCCACCTCTATTAGGTTTCTGTTTGTGAATGAAATGTGCCTGCATAAACACCTCTGAATATGCCTCTCTCTTCTGAATTTGACCCTCTGAATTTCCTTGTATGAAAAAGACTGTGGACTGTGCATCTTCAAACTGAAATTGTAATTAAGGGGAAAACAGAAAATGTAAGAGTAAGCTGTATATTTGGTTAGAAGATGGTAGAAGGGAGGGGAAGCTCTCCCATATGATTTGTGGTGAAAAGTAGTCTGAATTAGTATTTCTCCAACTCGGAGCTGAGATAAATGGTTTTTCTCCATATTTAAATATATTGTCCTCTTAAAATGGTTCTGGAAGGGAAGGGGGCAGGCAAGCATGTGTGCGTGCTTGGGTGGGGATGCTCTTTCACAGCATGAGAGGGGGTGGGGGGGTAGAGAGAAAGAGAGAATGTGCCCTGGGATATTTTCTCACTGGCCTGATAGAAGAAAAACTGTTTTCCTGGCATTCAAAGAACTAAAAGTGCCAGGCCTGGCAATTCCTAATGACCTGTTTTCTTAGAGAGGGAATAACCAGGCAGTCTCTAAAGCAGCATTGTTGGGAGTGGGAAGAGACTGTCTGCATAGAAACCTGAGGAGGGAGGCAGTTTTTCCAAATGACCTTTCAGAGAGTTTGGAAACAGCTGAGAACTGAAGGATTCCATCAGGGCAAAGATTTTGCAGGACAAGAATCCCGACCTCCATTGAGTTTCTGGCTGATGGGAGTATCTGCTGAGCTTTCTTTCCACTGAAGGGCACTTTTTGCCTTTCCAATGGTGGTTTCTCTTTTTTGGACAGGGCAAGCTATCCAAAAAGCCAAGGAGCTTTACTGCTGGACTAAATCAGTTTGAGGTCAACACTTGTGCCCAACATCTTTGTTTTGCTTTGTTAGAGTGCTGGAATATAGTTCTCTACCATATTGATTACATACAGCCAGGCTGGGTTCACGTAACACACTAAGTGAAAAGGTACCTGGCCCAGTACATTGTAAGAATGAGCCAGCATAGGTAATTTCTGGTTCAATATGCTGTGTGAACTCAGCCAGTTCAGTAAATCAGCATTCAATTAAGTGCGGCCAAGTACCTGGTATAAACTGGTATAAACCCAGTAACCTCCTATGCTTTGAAAAAATAATAACACTTGGCCACAGACAATTGACATAAATAACCATTCTTGTGGCTTTCCTTCTCTGACTGTTTCTTGGGCAGCCTTCTTCAACTGGCCCACAAAACCAGCTAATTCCATGCTGGTGTGAGAGTCCTGAAACAGAATTGGTCTTATATCACTGTGACTTGGCCTTAGAGGCATCAAGGTCAACAAATCAGGCATGGATGGATGGAACCACTAATTTATGCAGCCTGACTTATAGCTCTAGCAGGCCCACCAACACATCTCAGCCCTTCCATAACCTAGCAGTCAATCATATTTTCCATATCACTAAAATATAGCCTTCTGGGCCTACCCTTAAAGGAGAAATATCGCTTCTAGCAGATGGGACAGGGATGTCTCTGCCTTTTTTAGCTTGGCTGTTCCTTACCCACTGATAATAAGAGAGAGAAGCAGTGGAACATTTTTGAGTCCAGGAACTTATTATAAAAGCCCATGAGTCCATGGCCATCACTCCCCAAAGAAGTTACCAAAACTTCAGTGATTGATAGCAGCAGTTACTTCCTTTTTTTATAATAATTTTTATTGAAATTTACAGATACAAAGATAAAAAAAGTAATACAAACTAAGAAAAAAAATATAAAAAATAAAAAGTGCAGAGAAAAAGAAAAAAAGAAAGATAAGGAAAAAAGAAAAAAGATGTATTAAGAAATAACTCCCCCCTTCATTAAGGCAAGTACAAACAATTTCAGTAACTTATCACCTTCTCTAATACTTCAGAACCAGATACCTCCTGAGTCTATACCACACTTTCCCAACATGATGTCTTTCAGATGTGTTTGGCCAATCCCATAATTCCCAGCCAGAATGTAAGAAGAAAGGGTATGTTGGATAGGAATTATGAGAATCCCAATACCTCTGGAGGGTGCTAAATTGGGGCAACTAGCTATTTTCCTACTTAACAAAGGATTTAATTTGTTATGACAGAACTGTTTTTAGCAACACCCCCCTCCCCCACATACATACACACTAGAAAATGTAGTTCTGGATTTGGACCAATTTTTGCTGCTGCTTAATCGTTAGAATAACCAAGCACACTGTGGCACAAAGGTGGTATATACATCACATAAATAAATTCTCAGAACTCTGGGTTGGGTTCTTAGAGCAACTTTATGCAACCTGGTAAATGAATTGGACTAAAATGTCTGCTGTGTTCAGACAGACTATCAGAATGAAATGGAAGTTGAAATAAAACTTAATCTGAACTGCTTCAGGAGTAATGAGTTAGAGAATCGTGGAGTCCTTGGGGTTCTCTGAGCTCAGAGAACCCCAAGGACTCCACGGTTCAACCCTGAGTTACACATATTCTCTTCTATCAGTTAGAGAATCCTTAGACTACTTTTCAAGCGATTTTACCTATTTCAGAATTACGATAATCTGTGTGGAACCAGATGGTCTGAAATGTTCAAATCTGGGCCTCTCTTATTTTAACCTCACCTTTGTACAAGCCACACCAAGCTGTGTTGCACAAACCAGCAAGAGAAAGTTTAAACAACACAACTTAATGTATTTCTACTGATGTTTAAAGCACACTATGAAATTACAACATCAAAACTCAACATTTCCCCTATTTCATAATTCAAAGGTCCATCTAAATAAATAAGATTTTACTTGCAACTCACAAGAACTGCTCTGAACTGCCTTTCCCAAGAGTCCCAGACCTAACTTTTGGTGGGACTGAGGGAAGACTTTTGCCTGAAGATCTTAAAGCCTTGTAGGGTTTATAGAAGAAAATATTCTGTGTATTAACCAGTTCTCCAAATTATGCCTGGAAAGACCTGGTAACCAGGCCTTTACATGGTAACTTAAACTTCCCAGCCACAGTGATTGGGATTTGCTGAAATTATGAACCCCTCCTCCATGCCCCACATACTGTAATAGATCCAATCTTCCCTTTGGTTTCATTCATACCCAGGTTGCTTCCTCACTAGTAAATAATAGCATCTTATACACCCAACCATTGCTGTGATTATACATCTATTATAATGAAGACAGGCCACTTCCTCATTAGTAAGTTAAAAGGCTCACAATGTTATCCTGCACTGATATAACAGTAATGAAAACTGGCCTTATATTACAACCATGACTAAATGATGCTAGAGTTGCTATAAATGCCTAGAATTTGCCCCAGACTTTCTATCATTGTAGTGATAGTAACAGGACCCTATAAAATGCTACAAATCTCTAGTGAGAAGACAGCTCAAGACCATTCCCAGCCATGTGATGGTGATGAAGATGGGCTCTGGATCAACATCAGCATGGCCGTATGACGCTATAAATTACTAGTGCAGAAATGGCCCGAGTGATGATGGGTGTCTGTGGTGTCCAGAGGTTAAAACTGCCCTTCTTCTGGACTTTGAAGGCTATTCCTCCTCTGGCAGAATCAGGCAAGGACAAAAACGCCCTGCATTAGTGAATAGGGATTAGCAAAGATTGAAGCACCCGGCCCAGTAGTAAGGGTTCCCACAACATGCTAAGCCTCCCTCTACGGAGTCCCATTAGGCAGCTGGGCGAACTCAGCCCATTGAAAAAAGGCTGCCGCGGGCAACATTCTCCATTCTGCCTGATTTCCAAGCCCTTTCGGTTCTCCACCCAGCGGGGGAACCAGCTACGAGCTGGCCCGCTCCGCTGCCGCCCTTGGAGGATCTGCCCACATAACGGGAGTTGGCGGGGCAGAAGAGGTGGCCGCTACAGCGGCGGTGGCGGCGGCTTCTGGTCGGAGTCCTTGCAAATAGGATGAACTGCGTCCATCAGCCAGGTCCCGTCAGAGATGTGCTCAGGCTTGGTTTGAACAAAAACAGATGACAATACTGTAAATCGTGTTAAATATATTTACACTGAGACTCTAAGCATGTCTACTCACAAGTAAAATCTGTTATGCTCCTTGAGATTTACTCCTGGTAAATCCGTGCAGGATTTTGCAGCCGTACATTCTAAAATAGCTGTTACACTGCCTTTTGTTACTTGTGTTATTTCCCATATCAATTCACTTCTTGCATTTTTTTTCCTTTTTACATAAATGAAGCAGAGCCTAATTTGGGAAAATGCATCAAGAAATATGAGAATTTGTAAAGATTCACAAGACCCTTTGTTTTTGTTTCCCCAATCTGGTGCCCTCCAGATGCTTGAACTACAATTCCCAGAATTCCTAGGGTACATAGTGACTGGCCACTACAAAGTTAGGATCCAGCTCATTTGAAGGCTACCAGGCTGGGGGAGGGGAAGAGGAGGTTTGTTTGTGTGTGTGTGTGTGTGTGTGGGGGATTCATTGTAATATACTGAATTACATTTGAACGTCATAGAATTAACTTCTAAGTATATGGGCCTTGTGCTGTGCTGTTCCCTAAACCTTTAAAAAAATGCTGGATGTGAATAATCTTGAGTCTCTGTAATTTACTTCTTTGTCACTGTACAACACCAGACTGAGTTAAACCCCAATTCAATGGGGTATTGGGCACTGTGAGAAATGTGGTCCTTCCAGTTCTCATCACCCCTTCCAATTGGCCAATGGGAACTAGAATTTAAAAACATCTGAACAGCCACAGTTTCCTTACATTCAATTTAAGATCTCAAATTAACATACACAGCAACTTGCAGAAAAATGACAGGTGGGAGACAGGAGAATCCTGAAATGCAATTCTTTATTTGGTTAAGCCCAGAAGTTTAGTCCAATGAGATTTACTTCAATATAAATGTTAGGTAAGATTGTAGACTGGGCATTTGTTGCACCAAAAACATTATAATCTACTCAGGAATTCAATTAATAAAGCACGTACTATGTAAGGAAAAGGAAAAAGAAACAGGGCTGTTCATGGCCACAGAAATTGCTTTCCCATTGGGTTTGCTGCTGGTTAAAAATGGTTCCTCTGTCTCCTTGACCAAGAAAACTACTTTGAGTAAAATGAAAAATGGAGTTCCTATATTTTGTTTCATTTCTGAGACGTATTTTTGTGCCTTATTTATTTATTTATTTATTATGGGTGTCAAAAAAAAGAAAGTGACTGCCAAATATATATTTTGGGAAATATAAAGAATTGCACATGCTAATCTGCTTCCCAACTTCCCAAATAATTCTTCTGCTTCTCTCACACCAATTACACTAGAACAGTCTGGCTTCGCATCTTTAAAATAACTTTTACCTTCCAGATTATGCTAATGTGTGCTTACCAAATGGTTCACACGTGCTTGGAACTGAGACTGGATGTATGCAGGCAAGTGAAAGAGGTAATATAATCAAAGGCCATTTCCTCTGTGGTGATTTATGGCATCATCTAACCATCATTATGCTGGTATATCAGTAATGAAGACAGCCTAGTGCCGCAGTTATGGCTAGATGACTGTATAAATCACTACAGAGGAAATGAAATGTTGGGGAGACCGTGCTACTAAATCAATTTTTAATGCTTCTCCATGTTTTGTTTTATTTAATGTTTCACAAGTAAAAAACAAATATAAGAGGAAAAACATGTGATGTGAGCTTAAAGGATTGTTTTAATAACAGAGAAGTTTTGGTGGCTTGTTTGCTAGCATTTGGGGGTTGTTTACTTGTTTGTTGCCACATTCTGAATTATGATTGCTGTTGATCCACTGAAGTGATACCATTTGTGGTACCTCATTGTCATCTGAATGTCCCAATTTTCCCAATGTTGAGAAGTGACCAGGCTAAGGAAGGCTGAATTAGCATGCCATAAACTTGTACAAGATTAAGTCACAACAATCTCCTTTGGAATAGACATGTAAATTTATCAGCTCAATATACCAGCCTGTGGGGTTGAGGAGAAAAAGCATCTTACTCTAACACACACACACACACCCAAAGCAAAGTGCAATTCATTTCAAGTTGCAACATTTTCTACGAGGAGACATTTTCAGAGAGATTTTCCCAAAACGTGAATCCAAAGCAAAATGGCAAGATCATGTGTTTTGTTGCTAATCTCAAATCTAACCAATGGAAGAACATTTTATACTATTGGGTAATCAGCTGGCACATGAAGACCTAATCAAACTTGACAACTCTTACCTAATAAAGTCACTCTCTATAAACTGGGAATGGTAAGAGGTTCACGATTATGAGTATGGGCCATCAAATCAGTGTCAGCTCTTAATGAATACATAGATAGATTTTCCCCATGATTATTTGCTTCCAACCTGGTCCTTCAAGTCTTCCAATAGTGCATTCATCACCATCGTAACTGAGTCCATCCACCTTACTGCTGGCCGTCTTCTTCTTCTCTTTCCTTCCACCTTGCCCAGCATTATAGACTTCTCAGATAGAAATAGGTGTGAGGAAAAGGCAGCTGAGTACCAGGCTAGGGACAGAAAGAGATTTCCACCCTCAGCAGTCAAGAGGCAGAAAGGGACCCCTGTAAATTGGCAGTACCTCGGAACAGTTCCTCTAGAAATTACTACTTTCTAAGGAAGGGGATCCATCAGGCATTTATGCAGTACCTCTACATCGGATGTCACCTTTCCACATTTTCAAAAGCGGGGAGGGAATACAAGAAAAGTGCAGATGCATAATTGTGTAAGAACAATGAAGAGACAACACAGATTCACCAAACCTGGAGATCATCATGAATAGAAATGGGAGGAATGGAAAGCAATATATCCACAAACATACCCAACACAAGATGGAAGAAGAAAAAGGCCACGATCTATTGTCGCCAGAGAAAAGTGTCTGGAAAAATTACTTTGGTTTCAAAATAGAACTGAAGGACCCATTTCATTATCTTCCATTGAAAATTGTTTTTACTCTAGTATACCATCTAAAATTAGACTAAAAAATGAAGGACCGAAGGATGAAGACAATTCCACCTGGATTTTATATATTCAAAACTGTATCGAAATGTAATCGAAAACCATATCCATCCTGACAATGTGAGTACTTACTCTCACATTCCATTTTAAGACCTGTAATTAAATAATTTCCATATCTTGACTACCAACCGCTTCTCTGCCTCTCTCTTTTTTGTTCCTTACTGTCTGGCCTGATGAAGAGTTTTGGAGAATTCGAAGGTTTGCGACTGAGAAATGGCCCAATCATAGAATGGGAGGATTGGAAAGGACGTCGGAATCCTTTACTCCAACCCCCTGCCCAGTGCAAGAAACGATGGTGATGATGATGATGATGATGATGATGATGATGATGATGATGATGATGATGATATGCAACAAACAGCCCCCCACCCCCACCCGCGGCCAATTCACACCTGCACTCAAACGTCCTGCACGCATGACTCTCACACCCATGTGGCTGCATCGGAGAAAGGGGCGCCCAGCGCAGATGCCGACTCTCCCCCTCCGGCGCTGCCTGGCTCGCTTCCCCTCTCGGCGCTCTGCTGGAAGAGCTCCCTTTGGCCCTTGGGGTGATGCCTGCCGGGGGAAGGCTTCGGAAGCGGCTTTCGCCTCCGCCTTCAAGTTGCGCAACAGAGGTCGTCAGAGCGGTCATTCAAACGGCTCCAGAGCCCCCCCCAGCCGCCTCCCCGAGAGAGAGGAGGGAAGAAGAGGAATTGCCTTTAGAAGTTGGTGAAAGGCGTCCTGAGCTCGGAGTAAGTCCTTGCTCGCCTGGAGGCAGCATCGGAGGAGTCCTTTCCGCCTCCACAGGCAGCCAGTCGGCGGGGTTTTTGCGCCCCAAATCGGGGGCTGAAAGGTAGGACTTTCTCGAACCAGATGCATGTGGCTCTTTTGCACTGAGAGGCGGCGGAGGCGGCGGCGGCGGCGGCGGCTGCCTTCCTCCTCCTCCTCCTCCTCTTTCCTCGGAATCCTACCTGAAGCAGTAAAATGTCAAAGATCCAAACTTGCTGGTCGTACTTTTTTTTCCTTTCTAACAAAAGAGGAAGAAGAAAAAAGATTCTCACCGCACTAGGCTGTTTCTTTTCCAACGGAATTGCTCTGATGTTAACTCTGCGTTGTCTGAGGCTTTCGCGCTGGAATCTGTTTGAAATGCTGTGGCCAAGGCCAAAGCTTGGGAGGGAGGAAAAAAACAGGGGAGGAGAAGAAGTGGAAGACAGTTTTCTGTTTGTCATAGCAAACCACCCACCACAAAGCAGCTGGAGGGGTGGGAGGCATCGCCTGGGTGAAAAGCCTGCGTGAAAAGCCTGTGAATGCTTCCCAAATGTGTGTCCTGTGAAGGGATGCCCCATCCTTAAAAAGATACACTGAGGCCAAGCAGCACAGATCAAAAGGGTGGGTGTATTGTGTGTGTGTGTGTGTGCGCGCGCGCATTATCTGGGCTTATGCAGGCTGTTTATTTTGTGCTGTCTTGGAGTGTGCACTTGGTGTGGTTTCATGACTAAAGGCGGCTGGAGTGATTCACTGGCTGCCTTTCTGGGTGACTCTACAAAACAAGTTGTGCATCAATAGAAATGTTTTGGCGCAACTTTCTAACCTCCCAAGTTAATGCACGCAGGGCTTAAGGAGAGTTAATTTGCAGACTTCAGGCTCTCGGAGCCAGCAGATTTATTCCTTTTTCCACCCAGGGCTATGATGCATTTCCCTTGCAGGGTAGAGGTGAGCTTTGCCTGCCAAAACCTGATGTGAAAAGGCCTTTCCAGTCACATCTTTGGTGCCAGCCAACTGAGCCATTCTGCAACCTAAAGGCTGAAAAGGTTCCAGATGGAGTCAGCCTCTTCCTCCCACCCAGCCCTGGTTAGCACTTTTTAAATGTCATGTCTCTTCATTCTTGGCATTCAGATCCAAAATTCCTACCCTTCATCCATCCTGTCTCACACTGCAGATTACTTCACTTGCGGAGCCAGCCCTGTTTCCCCTTTGACATCCGAATGTTTATGATTCAGTGGCTTTCATGGGCTTACCAGAAAACCATGAAGATGGGAAGATGGAAATGTGGCCGCCTATCTACACGCCAAACTTTTTCGAAGGCTGATCAGCCTTTCCCAAGGATTTGTCATTAGACTCACTCAGCCTGGAATCTGCAGATGTAGGGGCCACAGCCCCTATCATCCACAACCAGAGCACACGCAGGGAAAAGATGATGAGAATCGTTGTCCAGTGTTCAGAAGTTCATGCATTTAAACTGTTCAGAAGTTCATGCATTTAAACTGTTTCACAAACAGAATGTTGCTTGAGTTCTCTAGGGAAAGGAAAGGAACCCTAAATTAGTTTAAAGGTATTTTAGAGGCAGGAAAATGAAGGAACTGGCCAATATTTTATGGTGACTTGTATTTGGAGCAAAGGTTTACCATTCAGGATGTTCAGTATGCCTACCCGTAATGGTAAAATGGCAATTATACCAAGTTCAAACTAATCAGATGGTAGGTCACATGGACAAAGTAGCTATGAACTTTGGATACTTGATTACAGATCCTGGAGACTTCAAGACGCTGAGCATCTGTCATCTTGTGAAAACCTGTCTGGGCCTCCATAAAAGAAATAGTTTTGGTTTGGTTTATTGCTTAACTGCTTGCAAATGCCTTCTCTGCCTCCAGGAGTGATGGAAGCTGTAATCCAATTCATCTGGAGGGCAACCAACTGGGGAACATTTTCCTGCAACAGCAAACATATTTATTCATTTATATTCCTCTAGGAGCTCTCTTCTCCTCCATTCCCCCCCCCCCCCCCCAACAACAGTCTTGTGAGATAGGATGGGCTGAATAACAGAGAGGGAGAGAAACTGTCCCAGCGTCAACCAGTAAATGTCTAAGGCTGAGGGAGTACAAGAACCTGCATTTTTCTGCTCCTAATCTAACTGCTGCTTCACTCTGGTTCTCATATCTGCCATGATTCAATGTATAATATAAGCCCTAAGCAAAAAGCTAATACAACTGGACAGTTAGCCCTAGTGGCTTCATTTCACTTTTTCCAGAGTTTCTGTGCCAAACAGCAAATTATGTCTCTCCAAATGCAGCAAAGGATTGACAGCCACAGCTCACCTGATCTGAGTTAGCAATTCTTCCAACACTTTCCCCTCCTTGTCAGTCAGAAGTGGAGGCTTCTTGGCCCTGCCCATTTTTAGAATGCTGCTCTGGACATACCCCACAAAGCCGGATATAGCTCTTGATTCATGGATAGTAAAGTGAGTGAGCAGAGTTTGATATTTTAGGATAGCTTTTGTACCCCTTGGAACATTTCAGTAAAAAAATGATAAACCGCAGCATAAAAGGATCACATTATAGATACAGCTAACAACCTAAATCTATAGATTGTGTGTGCTTTGATGAAGATTTGCATCTATAACGTGGCTAACTCTTTGATCCATTTATCAATCTGGAATAGAGAAAAAATGTCCCTAAAATATATCTATTAATATGAAACCAATCTCTGCTCTAAGATGTACAACCAATTTACGGGGTATGAGACATAATGAGAAACAAGTGGCTAACACTAGATTTTACTCAAATTGCCTGAATAGTATGTCTGGCTGGGTTCACACATCACAGTAAGCCACAATTTTAAATTATGGCTTGTTGAATAAGCGCAATTGACTAGGCCCACAAGTAGTAATATGCCGTACACCATAATTTGTAAATCATAGTGGCTGGGTTTACACAGCACCCTAAACCAAAACCAAACAGCCCTTATTTTGTGTGATATGTAAACCCAACTCCTCCAAACAATGTAATGTTGAATGGCTGGTTATTCCATCAACTAATTATCTGTCTGCAAGGGCCATTCATTTACAAGACCTGCCAGTATAGACTGCAGATACAGAAGTACTGGCAGTTAAATAGTAATAGCCTGGATAATAAATTTAGATTACAAATTATCTGATCTCTGGAAAGGGAAGTCTATGTGACATCAAATAAAACTTCTAACTTCCCAGGTAGATGAGCAGAAAGAAGTATTTATACCAATTTTCTTGAAACGCTTGTTTAAGCTGAAGTTTTCACCTATTTAACATTTATTTACGTGTGTGTGTGTGTGTGTGTGCGCACACATGCATGCACCTGTGTGCTTTTGAGTCAGTGTTGACTCCTGGCGACTGCCTGGATAAGTCCCTGCAGCTTTCTTGGCAAGATTTTTCAGAAGTGCTTTGCCATTGCCTCCTTCCTAGGGCTGAGAGAGAGACTGGCCCAAGGTCACCCAGCTGGCTTCATGTCGAAGGCAGGACTAGAATTCACAGTCTCCTGGCTTCTAGCCTGATGCCTTCACCACTGCACCAAACATTTACAAGAGGGGGATATATTTAATGGAACCAGGTACTAACAGAAGGATACTGGAAATATAGCACTCCTGCTCAAATATAAGGATTCCTGCTGTTTATACTCCTTTTAAGAAAGGATGGTGTTTTTAAGAGAAATAAATCCCTGCTGTTTAGTATAAGACTTCTTATTCCATAAGATTGGGTATTAGGAAAACTAATGTAGTTATGCCACCATTCACTGACATTCAGAACAATGTCTATCAAGCACATTTCTGCATATGTCCGTATGTTTCTCCAGTATAGCTGATCTCAGAATGTCTCAGGGCATCCTGTGAATAACCATGTGATACAGTTCTATGAAAATTTGGCAATGCACTATAGCAAACGAATGATGTTGGCTTCCTGTACTTTTGTTTCATGTTGATTTGGTGCTCTCTTCAGGTAGCCTATCCATTTTTAATTTAATGTAGATACACATTTAATTTAATTTAATTTAATTTAATTTAATTTAATTTAATTTAAGCTACTTTTATAGTTTAATGTAGCTACACCTTGATAATCCATTTCTTTCTTATGTCTCTTTGAATTAGGGTTAGGATAGCCTTCCAAAAAGACTGTAGGGGTCCATCCCTACTTTTCACATCTAGATGACAAAAGCAGCTACAGAATTACAGCAGGCACCAATTTTGAAAGAGCCAATCAACAAATGACTGTGGTCAGTTTGAAGGAGCACAATATCCAAAATATCATGCACTTTGCACGAGTTCCTCTATTGCATTCTACAAGAACCCTGCAAAGTGATGCAGCATTATTATCCTCCCATAATAGATGCGATGGGACTTGCTTGCTGCTATTTTGAAGACCTTTAGATGAAATGATTGGGCTGGGTCAGAGCATATCTTTTTAGATGGGAGAAAATCAGGGAGCCAATACTGATTTTGTCAATGTTTAGTTTTTGTCGTTTTTTTTTAAATGAAACTAGGCCATTTTCAAATATCACTTTTCATACATGCAGTGAAATATCATTTGAAATCATGCACGTGGACCAGATTTGATTTAACACAAGGACTTCATGACTGATTGTGTTTTTAAATAGGAGCAACCTGCCTGTTCCAGGATTGAGACAAACATTACTTCCTTAAGAGTTTTGGAAATCGGACATTATAGACAGACTGCAGCATGTGGGGGAGGGGGCGGGGGTGAAGGGAAGGGAAGGGAAGGGAGAAAAAAAGGGACATATAGAGCATTGCAGCACAAGCTCAACCATGTACACTACAGTGTCACACACATACTCATTGTGACAAAAGCAGTGAGAGTCTGCAGACACCATTGCAAACAGAAATAGTAAGTCAAAGACATTAAAGGCATGAGATAAAGAAAGAAAAATAGATTAAATCTAATTTGCATTAATGCCATATTTTACAATCCTTGCAAACCATTTTTGTTTCCACCATGTCCACACATCGCTTCCTTTTGTTCTTTAAAGTTCTTGTGTCTTTTCTTGTCTTTTCTTTTCAGATCTCATCAACTCCATCCAGCCATGATTTTCTCACTTTTATTTATTTATTTATATATGACATTTATATAGCCACCCATCTCACACTAAGCAACTCTGGGAAGCATACAACAATTGAATAAAATCACAAATAGATAAAAACAATCATTATAAAAAAAAAATAATTATTAAAATGCAACATTATCAAAAAGTTTTAAAAAATTAAATTTTAAAATATACAAGCCCCACAGAGAGAGCAGAATATCAATCATAGTGGAGCCATCTAAGAATGTCTCCAGTTCCCAAAGACCCCCAGGCCTGATGACACAACCAGGTCTTGAGGGACTTCCTAAACAACAGCAGGGAAGTGGGGAGCCTCACTTCAGGGGGGAAAATGTTCCACAAGGAGGGAGCCACGGCCAAGAAGGCCTGCCTCCTGGGACCCACCAGATGCAAGTCCCTGGCCGATTGAATGCGTAGTGTGCCTTTCCTGCTGGATCTAAAGGGATGGGCTGATGTAATCAGGGAGAGTGTTCCCTCAGATAACCCACCCCCACTTTTCCTCTTTCTCTTGACATATATACCTTTCCTTCATATATTAGTTCTACAACTAAATCCTCATTTATTTTCACTTTCTGACCAAACCACCTTACTCTACTTCTTTCCTATTGGCCACTCACTTTTGTACTTGATCCGTTGTATTCAACATTCATTCAGCACTCATTCATTTTGACTCTATGTATTTTTGTTTTATTACACATTCTTTTTAAATACCCCCTTTCTTCTGCATTCGACCTTTTATGTGTCTCCTAACATAACTGATTTTCACTTCCATATAATAAAGTGGGAAGAAGCACCCATTATTTTTGTTACATGCCATGTATTACCCTACTTTTCTACCAGCACTTGCACATCTAAAAATTTCTCCACTAATTTCCTCATCTTTGGTCAACATTCTATGAAGGTACATAAATTAATCTATTTACTCTAGATTGATTGATTGATTAACTGATTATCTTTGCACAGATACCTCTAGGATGGACACCATGAGAGACAGAACATAATACTGTATGGGTATAGATTCCTGATAGGGTGCTCTGGAAGTAAAATGGTACTAGGCAATTTTTTTTAACAACCACTTATTTGGTATAAATGGGAAAGAAGCATCTTTCTGCAAACTCAACTAGGACAGCCTATGACCTTTTTTATCTTATATGTTATATATTGCATGCCAAAACAGAGTACTGCACATTTTCCTACTCTCTGAACTTAATTGGCTTAAGATACGGAGTATTCTATCCCATACCTGGGGACTTTGAACTTCTCACATTGTCTTCTTTCATGCCTGATCCTAGGAAGGAACATAGTGATGATCCAAACAAAGCTTTGACAACTCTCCAGTTTTGTTTTTTAAGCATACTAAATCTAGCATGGTCTGGGTGCCCTACGTGGTTGGCCTAGGCATTAATTTGGAGAAAAACATGAAAAACTGAAGACTACCAACGCATTGTTCATGCTCTTGACCACTCTGCTAAACCATTTTTCCCAGAAAAGTGTCTGCTTCTTTAAGCTTTTGCGTACATACATGTTGAAAGAATCTTGAAACATTTCCCAGCTGATGTGAGATGCTTTTACTATCCATAGTACAAGAGAATGGTTAAATCTGCTTTTCTCATGAAGGTTCCTCTACCAGATATCAGACTGCGTGTTACCAATGTATATCATTACCTAGAAAAGAAGCACATGCTGAAAGATGGACATAAGAACACAAAGTGCATGATGATAATAAGGATGCTGAATTTTCTTACACCAAAGTAATACATCTCAAAAGAGCAGTTTCTTCTCATCTTCATTCTCCTATGTAGGACCATGTATTTATTTATTACTGTTTATTTGACTAGGCTTATATGCCAGTACAGACGTGCCTAACTCAGAGCTGTATACAGACCTCCCAAAGCAGTAATAAGATTAAAACTAAAATAGAACAACATAATAAAATAAATGAATGAGTAACATCCCCCACATGTCCCATGAGGAACAACCATAGCAGCATGCACGTGAGGAGAGATTGAAAAGGCTTCCTTAGCCCCCAGAGGCCTAGTGAAATACTAG
Source organism: Liasis olivaceus (assembly GCA_030867105.1). NCBI lineage: Eukaryota > Metazoa > Chordata > Lepidosauria > Squamata > Pythonidae > Liasis > Liasis olivaceus. The sequence goes on from CM061349.1 coordinate 72,950,012, forward strand.
CCAAGTCTTCATGTCTTTGGGGAAAGTTAACAGAGTTGGGGCCCATTTAGTATCAGGAGGATGGAACACTGTTCAAGAGAAGGGAGGCAGTGACTGAGAAGGCCTGACCCAGGATCCCTGAAGATGACACTGCCTAAGGGATGGGACTCAGAAGGATCCTTCTCTTCCAACAATACAGTATTATACTATAATAAAATACCACCATAAATCTGGATAGCATTTAGCAGAGTACAGGGGGGAAAAAACCAGCCTTGAATGGCTGACAACCAAAAATTCAACATAGGATAAACAACAGAGGAGGAAGAGGGGAATGGAAAGAAAAGATTTTTTTTCTTAAATTGTTTCAATGATTGCAAGCTAGAGTTCACCTCATTCAATCTATGACATGTTATTCTCAGTTGGCAACTGTGGTGGACATATTTTTTTGGTAAACACTCATAAGATTGGCCTGTAATTTAAGCACACTTACTTTGCAGTAAACTCTTTTTTCTACATTGGAACAGTTATTCCAGATAACTGCTGCATCATAGCTCCTTTGCTGGAATAATCGTTCTCTTTGTCATAATGAAAGCCTGTTGAAATAGGTGGAAGAAAACCTTTCCATTTAACAATCCAATCAAGGGGAACTTGGTGATTTCTACTTCTGAAGGCTCGATTCCCCAAAGAAAATAACATCTTTCTGAATGGCTCAGGGGATTCAGTAGCTTCTTCTGGACCAACTCTGAAAGCAATCTTGCAAGAAATTAAGGTCAGAAAAACCTGCACCCCAGAAATTATGGAAACATTCCCATATTGTCCTTCTAAAGCTCTTGTATGAGTTTGACCTAATTACTAGAGAGGTTGAGAAGCCTGCAGAAGAGAGAGAGAGAGAGAGGAGAGAGAGGGAGAGAAAGAATTTTTGTTGTTCTAGCAAATGAAGACAGAAACTTCCCCTTTCAAACATTCCTCCAGCTTTGGATTCTGGGGACAGCTTGAGAATATGCCTCTACCAATACTGGCAAGCTCCCCCTTCTCCTATTTCCTGCTGTGAATTCCAGTATCTTTCATCTATTGGAATCTAAAATGTTTATCTCTTCTTCTTCTTCCTTAATTTCATTCTTTCCAGACCCCTGGAGATAGGCATATCTCAAAACAGTTGGGAAAACGGAAATGGGCAGGGAGGGGGCTTGACATGTGCCTTTAAAAAAACTTCAAAGCCATTCCATCTATTTCCCTGCATCTCAAATCTTCCACTCACATGTGCACATGTTTATTATTTTTTGGCACCCCAGTCTTCAACACATTCCCCAGGAAATAAGTGAAGCTTCACACAACCTATTTTTTTCTGTATACAAGCAACTCAATGATCCCTCTGTCCGTTTATGGTCATACGAAATGTGTGAATCAGGCTTAAGTGTACTGGAATGCAACCATTTCATCTTCACAGAGGTTAACTCAGCAGGTGGCATAACCCTAATGTCATTAGGCTTTATAGATTGCCTGCTATTTCTTCGGCATTGATTTTATAACACTCTCTTTTGCCCAACAGCAAATATAACTATAGAGGTTCTTGTTGTGCTTTAACAAGAGGCACAGAATGTTGCTTTCTCTGTATTTCCAGTTTTTAGAAGTGTGTGCAGTTGTCTTTGAAGCCAAACAGCCTACCTGTGCACAGATAGCAACTGATTCAGGACAACCCTTAGGTTTACAGAAATATACCCCCCAGTCTTTAGTGGAAATAAAAGCCTAAAGGAGATACCAAAGTGGTGGAACAAGGATTGAACATACTCAGAGGCCACAGAATGCTGACTGATTGGATGCTGAGGACCAAAACAAGAAAAAAGTCAAAGATGGAACAGAATGTGGTATCCTGAAACAGAGCATGGTTGACTAATTAGAAGCCCATCCATACTGTTTCCATGCCCCAGCGGTAAAGATGGCCAATTTCCTGTTTGCTGAGGACCTGGTTCTACAGTGTCACTTCTGTCTCATTAACAGTTTGCTGCTGAAATCATCTGAAGACAGCTTTAACTGTTCAGGTGTTTTCACTGTTATGCCAGCACAAGACATTCCATGTAGACAATCCAGGGCTCACGGAGGAAACAGATTGAGATACAGGTCAGAGATGGCAAACTGCTTAGCTCCAACTGATCCAGCAGGTAGGCTGTGGGACCATCCCCTTCTATTCTGTTGCTGGGGCTTGCTCCTATGCTGCAGTGCTGTTTTGGCTGTGAGGCAGACTGGAACTGCAGCTACCACAGCCTCTTTCTGTGTGGATTTTTCCTCCCAAAGATAGGTTAACCAACTGACCTAACAATGGCTCACTCAGCTGAGACCCTTGCAACCCAAAGCACCCAACAGATGGACACTGCATACACATTATTCCTGCTCTTGAACACCAGTTCTATTCATATTGTGTTCTAGAGCAGGTGTTGGGGGGGGCTTTCTTTATGTGTGAAGGATGGTCCAAAGGCTTTCTGCTGCACTGGCCATTGATTTAGTTGTGAGGGAGAATAGAATCCAGCTTCTGTAGCCACTCATACTCACTGCATTTTGACCAATCCACCTATACATACACAGCAATAGCCGCTCCCCACTTTTCAAACTTCAGTTTTTCAACAATTCTTGTCAGAGATCCAGATGCCCACTAGATGGCAGCCAAGAGATACAAAAACTGTTTGCTGCCTCCTGGTGGATGATTGGTTGACCTGTCAACAGGTCAATGATCATTTTGGGATAATTATGTTAATGTACCCTACAGCTTAATGCATCTCTGCCACACACCAACATTCCAAAAACTTTTATGCAATGGCTGATTCTGGGCAGCAGAAATCAGGGGACCCTGCAGTCAAGAGGGAGAGAAAAAAAATCTTTGCTGCCATCTAGTGATTATTATGTCAATAAAACAACAGTCTTTTGGGGGGGAAAAAACTAGAAAAACTGTACTGAATGGACCACCCAGACTTTAGGAGCACTGTCCCAGCACACATGCTGTATAAATTTCAGTTGGGGACTGATTCTAAGGCATTGTGCAGTTCAGCTGTATGGGCTGCAGTTCACCATGGCCCCTTTTCAGATGCATGGAATGGGATTCTCTCCTGGCTCCAGGATGGGAGGGGGAAGCATGGCAAAAATGGCTGTCTGGGTGAACCTTAGGACAGTGACCAGGAGTATAATCTAACATGGACCCGTTTTGTTGCAGATCTTGACTTTTTGCACTCTCTCTAAAATCATGAGATGCTCAGAAAATGCAACCATGACTTTTAGTTTTACATGTTCCTACTTATCCATATGAAATAGTTTTCTCTCATAGTATGAAAACAGTCTTGGTATCTATTGCTCAACATAGAGGGGGACCATCTATTCCCATTTAGTTTCATTCATTTAGGAAGCTGGGTACATATTTGTCTCAGGATCCTGGTCTCCACCTTGAATATGAATACCGGTTGCTAGGGAACATGAGTGGGAGAATGCAATTGCTTCCATATTCTTTGGACTTCCTTTAATCAGTTTGGTTGCCACTGTAGGAAACATGATGCTGAATGAGGTAGATTTTTGGGCTGAACTGGCATGGTTGGGTTATATTTCATCATGGAAGAAGCAAGATGACAATCTGACCAAATGTCACTTAAATTGTTTTGGGGCTTCTTGTAAGGTTGATCTAAATCTGGTAGAGAAAACCAAGTGCATTGGTTCTGTTATCTCACTTTATTTTTCCTTATGTTGTGCCTGGCATGCAGTTTTAAAGGTTTGGGGACTTGATCCTGAGGAGGTTTGAGTTACTCCCAGCTTCAGCTCACTTCACTGCATGCAAAGATCTAAACCTACATCTGAGACTGGAGGGATAGGAAAATAATAACTGGAAAATGGGAATGTTCTTCAAAGCAATTCCTTCTTTCTCAACTAAAGGAATAAAAAGTGTGACACTGGAGTAACTACTTAGAGTTGTGATTGACAGAACACTTTAAGGTGCTTTACCCTTCAGATCAGAAGCCGATGTAACACTAATGAACTCTCCCATTAACAGCCTTTGCTAAGACAGAATGCCAATGCTAGAAGTCATGCTGGAAAGACAGATGAAGGAGATGGGCAAGGAAGGAGGAAGAAGCTCACAGAAGCTTTGAAATTGAAACATGGCTTTGCCATTGAAATATGCTTTACTTAGGGCAGCAAAGGTTAATGACAACCTGTTTACAGATCTTTTATAGCAGTCTTCTGGGATACAGGTAAAGGGTAGGGATATTTTAAATAATTTAAATAAATATTTGTTGACATCTTATTTGGGCACTGGAAGTCATCCAGTATTTTTCTTCTTTCTGACTTAAGTCCATTTAAATGATGCATTTAATGCAATTTTAAAAAATAATGTAGAAATCAAATGTTAATTATGGAGCTACCACATCACAATTGTTTATCTTCATGGGTTTCTGTGTATTTAGGTAACTCCAAGGTGGAATTAAGGATGTTCAAGTCCACTGAAATAGTGAATTCAGGATACTTGGGGTATACCAAGATGTGGATTTATTTTGGAATTGCCAAGGTTCATTCACACATTTGTTACAGGAGTTATATGTACTGTATATTTGTGGATACACAAAAGTGTATATGCTCATGTAAGTGTCTATATGGCATGGCCATCATCATCATCATCATCATCATCATCATCATCATCATCATCCATTTGTAGGCTGTCTATATTTTTCAAGAGCTCATTCCTTTCCTTCTTGCTTTAGAAAAGCCAATTGTTTTGAGGTGGATGGGAAAAAAAATAACACTGTATCTCCAGCCATGGATAGTTCAGCTCTGGGTTTTCTTTTTTATCAAGGTGTGTTTTTGACTTGTTTAGATTTTTAATCAATCTTACAGGAAGCACTGAAATATGAACTGAGTGTTATAGTGCTATATACTCTTATCATGCCATAACCTATTATACCATTATACATTTTAAAGGATTTTTTAAATAGGAGATCCTTTCTAGTCATCACTTTTTGAAAGATCCTTAATGGCAAGGACTTTTTTGGTGGGGGGGGGGGGGAGAGGTATCATGTTATGCCTCCATAGAAAACTGAGCCTCAATGCATTTTTTAGTGTAAAAACTTTTTTAGTACTTATTTAGTTAATCAGACTCAGCAGGCCTTTGATCTGATCTAGCACAACTCTCAAACGTCATGCAGAATGAGAGCAGAGGGATGGATAGCTTTTAGGACTGTTTGAAAAAGGGTGCTTGCAGATGGACAACTCCTAGCATTATCATTCAAAAAGCCTCATGTAGTTATGCGTTCTTTCTCTTGCTAATTGATAATTTGTGATATGAAAAAAAATTGGCAATAGTAGGAAAAGACAGTGATGTCTCTGAATGAGGCTGAATGATTACACAGTATAGTTCCCTGAGAAAATATCATATTTGTCATATTGATATATTCACATGACAAGTCTGGTTAGTGACCAGCTGATGCTCCTTCTTCAAGGTTGGAAGAAACACTTAAGGTGTTGTATGAATATGCCCATTGTAAAAGATTTATGAGTTTATTTCTGAGTATATTTAGAGTTGTTCTTTTCCTGGACCATGAATGGGGCACAATTTGAATGTTTACAATGGGTTGCCTTCTTTTTGGAAATCGGGGTCAACTTGAAAGCATTACTCTATTTTACATAGCAATTTCTTTTTTTAAAATCTAATTTTTACTGAAGAAATTTTTAACAAGATAACAATACAAATATTAGAAAAGAAACAAAGAAAATAAGAAAGAATAGTGAATAAATAAGAAAGAAGATAAAAATAGAAGAAAGAAAGAAAGAAAGAAAGAAAGAAAGAAAGAAAGAAAGAAAGAAAGAAAGAAAGAAGAAGAAATATGGGAAGGAAGGAAGGAAGGAAGGAAGGAAGGAAGGAAGGAAGGAAGGAAGGAAGGAAGGAAGGAAGGAAGGAAGGAAGGAAGGAAGATTATAAAGAAGCGGCTTCCAATTTTTTTGACAGCGGTTATAAATGCATTTATATTTTGCCCTCTCTCTCTAAGGTTACATAATAATTTCCTTCTTTCCATAAGCTACCTTTCTAATCTGCAAACCCATAAATCACAAGTTCATTTTTCTCTTTTTTCAGCAAAAAGTGCATAAGGATTTTCCAGTCACTGATAAATGTAGTTGTTGATCTTTCTTGAATCGGACAAGCTAATTTTGCCATCTCTGCTAGTTCTGTCATCTCTAGCAACCATTCTTCCATTGTGGGTATTTCAGAGTCTTTCCATTTTTGTACATACAGTTATCTTGCAGCAGTAATTATATGTAAGAATAATCTTCCAAGGCTAACTGACTGTCCGTTGTGGAGTCCTTGGGGTTCTCTGAGCTTGGTTGTTTTCTTGCAGATGTTTCATTACCCAGCTAGGTAACTTCTTCAGTGCTAAGATGTTACCTAGCCAGGTAATGAAATGTCTGCAAGAAAACAACCAAGCTCAGAGAACCCCAAGGACTCCACAGTTTGACGCTGAGCTACATATATTCTCTTCTATTGGTGACCGTCCATTAATCCTAGCAAGAAAAGTTCTGGTTTCAGTTGAATGTTGATCTTTAAAATTCTTTGTATCATTATATGTATTTGAACCCAGAAATTTCTGGCTTTTTCACCAGGCATGATAAAAATGACCCTTCATGTTGTCCATATTTCCAACATAAATATTCTGCATAGCAATTTCCATTAAGTTCTGGTTTTAACTCCTTTTGTTTCCTGGCTGCAATCTCCTTAGCTAGCAATGACTTTTGTAAATAAAAATGTTTCTATAGCTAATCTGATATAATGTAGAAAACAGAATATGACATTCTGTATTAATAACAGTCTAGGGTACCACAATGACTCCACATTTAGGGAAGTAAGCCAGCAGAATACTACATAACATACATAATAATAGTGGGGGCTTTTTTGCTTCTTTATTTATATCTCACTTTGTTTTCAATTAGCTAAGGGGACAGCCTACATTCTTATTTCCTTTCCCCATCCCTATTTTATGTTCAGTGACTTAACCCTGTGGGATAGATTAGGCTGAGAAGAATGAACCAGTCAGAGTCAAGTGCTAGTATAGACTGAAGTCCAGTGTCTCTGGTTTTAGACCAGCATTCTAACCACCATACCCTGCTGACTCCATAATGCATGGTTTCAGTGAAGAACCATGTAATTTACAGTTGAGGAATGTAAACAAAAGTTTTGGTGAGCTGATAATCATAAGGCAGGAAATCAGGGCATTTGTGGGGGGAAGAAGTAAACAAAAATATTGTTGAAAATGCAAGTCAGCTCAAGAGTTGTGGAAAGCATGAACTTGTTGAAATATTAGCAGTTGTCACAGATTCTGGCCCTACACCACTATGGAGATGATACTGATATGACTGAAGCATCAGTACCTGTTGAATGTTTTCTCATTTCAGTCATACTGTTCTCTCTGCATATAGCTGTGCTGGGTCACATTGCTTCTAAAATGTGCAGGGGGGGGGGACTTGCTTGCCTAGCAACAAGAGTGGAAGGAGGTCACTGGAATGGTGTGCCATCTTCAATTTTCTTAAAGAGCATTGGGTTGCATCTGATGCTGTCATTGTGTCAATGGGAAATGCTTGCAGATCTCTCCTGTTACTGCAACCTTGAGGAGCTTGTGGGAGGGGAAGTAGAGGACCTTCTCTATCCTTGTCAGGCTGATGTAACACTGTAGTAGAAACAGCAACCAGAAACTTAACTGGTTAAACTGGATTTTGCAAACTGTATATGGAAATCAGAATTTGTTCCAAAATATACTATACTAATTATTTGAGAGATACTTAAAGAAAAAGAAAAAAAAAGACATGGTATTAAAACAGTAACATAAATCCCTATTTCTGTCTTGGGATTTTCGCCATATGTCTTCTGTATTTTGCTATGCTTTTTATTTGATTTGCCCAGCAAAGTGATAGCATATAGCTGACCTTTGTTAGTCTTGAAAAGCTAGACATGGTTAGACCTGGTGGCCTATGAATGAGAAACCACCAGCAAAGACTGTAGCTAGACTATGAAGGAGGTTTTACCTTCTTTCTGATTTTATTTAAATCCTATCCGGGTTTTTTGTTTTGTTTTGTTTTGTTTTGTTATTTGGTTTGATGCTTGGAAAGCAGAAAAAGCAAATGCAGATTCTTCTCTGCACCCTGTCTATGATGTTGGAAAAGCACTTCATGTCCCACTGTTGTAGTATTTGTTGAAACTGATCTGATTTTTAAAGAACTCTTAACTTTTGTAAGATCTTATTAAAAGATACGATTCAAGGGAAACTGAATCACTGAAAGCTCCTGTTCTGTTTGGTTCGCCACATACTGTAAGGACTTATGTATGACTCAGGTTCTTGTTGTCCTCTTCATCAACCAGATACCATCTGAGAAGAGCCAAATTCAAAGAGAGAACAGTAGAAAAATGGTTTTCCACATTTACAGATTGCAAAACAGGTTCTACAAATAACATTCATATCTCACCCAAGCACCAAAAATTATCTCAGCAAGGGTGCCTCCAATACTCTGTTTTCCTACTTGGAAGTTGTTTGGAAGGGAACTATGGAGGCTGGATTCAAAGACTTGTGGAATATATGAGGAGAATACCAAGATTCCCTAAATAGTATGTGGTAACTCCAACCCACAGCTTTATGCTTTTAGGAACTTTCCCCAGCTTCAGTTGGCACTAGTAGTAGGTTACCACTTAATCATGTGACCCTGACTCTAACCCTAACTCTTATCTAGTTCTCAGATCAGAATTTAAATAGTCTTTGGTTGCATCTTCCTATTCTCTACTGAAAGTAGGTTTTCCTGCTGTGTTCCACCACAGCAATGTGCTTTGTAAAATCTGTGTTTTTTGCAGCCTCTTTGTGAACAACAATAGATATATCTGGGTGGTATGGTTGTATCCCTTTCCCACTGTTGCCCTTTCTCTTCTGCTATTAGACCTCTCAGAACTAGGTCCAAGAGCCTTTCCCTTCCTTGTTAGAATGACCTGATCTGTGCGTGCTTTCTGCTGGCAGATAACATTGGCAGAGGGAAAATAATAATGCCAGAAAGGAAGGGAGAGATGCCAAGCAGGGGCCATATTAAAAAATCTGCCAATGAAGACAGCCCTGTCCTGCTCTAGACATTCCAAACCAGGGTGGAGCTGATGATCTGGACAACTGCATTTATGACAGCAATGTTTGGGGTTTTTTTGCAGAAAAAAGAATGGGTTCATCCATGCTTTAAACTAGTACTAAAGAAGTATCCTAAGATTTGCAGCTCTGGGTCTGATTGTCTATCACTCCATTGGCTGTAGATTTGGGTAAGGGCAGTTTGAGGGAAGAAGGCTTTTCCTGGCTGGTTTTTCAGACCTCTTTTAAAAATTGATTAAATCTTCTGGGAGCTCTCTTCCATCCCTCAAAGACAACTCATTAGTCTTTTCCCAGCCAATAGGAGTTCTGCTCCAGGCAATCCATGGGAAGCAACATAGCACCCATCATATAAATAGGAAAATGGTCTTTGACATCTTCCGTCTCTTCATTTAGCACAACAAATTAGACATGTCTTACAGCCTAACCTGAAATGTAGGTGCTGTCTCAGGCAAAAGGACCTGGTGCCTGAAAGTAATTGTGCGGAACTGGCCAGGGGAGGAATGGCTAACACAACTTCAGAGCCCAGGATGTTGTGCCTGTGCACCACCAACAGCCTGTATAATACACATTTTTAGCCACATTGTTTGAATACATTTCATGGCATTCTAGTGAAGCGAAGCAGAAGTGGAGTGGAAATATTGGTTAGTTGAATCTCTTATCTCTTGTTCTATACACATAAGTTGTATTTCAAACTAACATGTTTAGCAGGTGAGTTAAAATTATGAGCAATCCATTAAAGTGAGAAGACAGAATCAAGTACAAAAGTTTGCACTGAGATGTTCAGAAGTAAGTCTTCCTGAAGAGGTGTTCTCTTAAGTAATTACAGATAGTCCCCAGTTTAATAACAAGTTCTGTTCCCAAGATCTGGCCTTAAGTTGAATTTGTACGTAAGCCGGAACAGTATTATTGTATAATACTGTATAAGTTGTATTGTGTAATGAATTCTAACCATTGTGTATTTAACTTGAATTTTTCTATAGTAGGCTCCATTCTTAACTATGGATGATCTGTAACCTGGGCGTTCTTAACCTGGGGACTATCTGTACTTAAGTAAATCCTGCTATCATAGTTTGGTGTATCTGTGTCATGCAGACACACACTTTCTCTCTTTGGGTGTGTATAGAATTAGATTTTCACATTAAATGCCCCCTGGTGGCTAGACATGGTAATGGTTAGAAGCAATTTCAAAATTAGCAAGCCAGTATTTTAGTGCTGTAGTTCAGTACACAAATAAAATACTTTATTCACTTAGTTTAGCTATTAAGTATTTTAATATTTATTCACAAAACAGTTTTATAATTAGCATTTTAATTCTATGCATTTTTAGTATTCTAGTAATTTCATTTATATTTTTTTCCTTAGCTTATATATAAATCTTTACTTATTTTTACCTAAACTTTCTAAATCCTGTTAAGAAACTGTGTACAATTTTGGCCAGTGACCATAATAAAGATGTTTGCTGTTTATAAAGCCTCATTGTTTCCAATGTTGGATTTAAAGGCATGAAATAAAAGGCTTCTCCTCTCGCTGTCAGTAAAAGGAAGATCGGCAAACGCATCTTCCTGAAAAATCACTTCCTTTCTCCTCTCCCTCTCTTCTTCTTAAAACATATTTCCAAATGGGTTTAAAACTTATCATCATTGCACAGTAGCTAATTCAAGTTCTGGAACCATCTTAGTCACTTCTAATTCCGATTTGGAGATACTGAATGTAAATCTCATTCAGTATCTATGTATTATCTTCTCATAGTGTCTGACGAAGATGATTCCTAAAAATACGTGTAATCTAAACCGATTCAGATTAAAGGTAGCAAACAAACGAAAGCCATTTCATAGCTTCAGCAGACGAGAATCCATCTGTGACCACTTAGCCATTCGGGTGCATTCAAGTTCAGAACTGAGCGGGTTCAGTAGTGCCTGGCTGTTAGAAAGTGTGCTTTTTCTAGTTTCTTATAAAAAGACTGATGGTATTTCCTCTAGAACACCGCAGTATGTGAATTTGATCATCCTAGCCCTTCTCCCAGGTACTCTGAGATCATGCATTTTTACACAGTTCAAACCACCATAACTTCCTTTTTTAAAAGCAAAACCTTCCCTTATTTATTACCTGAAAATACTTTTTAACACGCATTCTCATTTTGGTACATAATGCATCCAGACCTTTAGCTGATCGCAGACGGAATGCTATCTTTGATCTGCTTGCTGATCATTTAAGATTGATTTTGTTGTTCCTCAAGCGTCTTTCTGATTAGTAATTTTCTTGCCATTTCGTTCTGCCCTTTTCCTCTGGATTCATCTGAGAAAGCTATCAGGTCACATTCATTCTATGGGGAATCTGTAGATTGCGGCTTTTGGAATTTCCCTAGGAATTCCTCTACACCTGCCTGCATTTTTGTTGTTGTTGCTGGCATACTTTATTTTTACCTTGAATTTAAAATATTGTTTCTTATCTCATTTACTTTTTGGGAGGGTTTTTTTTTTTTTTTTACATTTGTCTATTTATGTTTGGGTGAATGGACGTGGATATCCATGACTGGAATTTCTGTGGCACAGCAAGTTTATATGTGTCTTTTTAGCCTATATTGCTTTTTGCATCTGATCATAACCCATACATATTTCCCTGTCAATTCGCTGTATCTATGTATATACCTGCGAGTGCCGAAAATTATACTCTTCAGCCAAAGTTAGATGTCCAGCTGATAAATACAGCAGCCCATTTCATTGCATGCTTCATTAGAATATGAATTAGAATTCAATACCTGAAATTAAGATTGAATAGTCCATAATGAACAAATAATTATGTCGCCTCCAAATCAATCCTAATCTGCATATCTGACATGTGGTTTTAAAAGCCAGTAATTCCTTAGAATTCCTTTTTACTATTATAAAAAGTATAAATACCTTACCTTACCTTATCCCTCATCAATATAGTGTATTGCATACTTATCTTTTCCAAAACATTTTGCCAAAGTCTCCTTGTGAATATTTCCTAGGATACTCTTCTTGGTGATCTTATATGATCATCTGTTCTACTTGAAACAAAAAGCCATTTTTGTTGTTAATTATCTGATTTCCCAGAAACCTTTAAATATTTGTATCAGTTTATTTCATTTATCATCTTAACATTCTAAGCCAGAGATGCAGATCCTATGACTCCCTGAATTTGTCCAAAATACTGCAACCAATTTCAAAAAGGGAGAAATGACTAAATATATTGGGAGTAATCCAGTAATTATATTTAATCTAAGATAACTGGCATAATTTTTTGTCCTAGCTCTATCTATTTTCGGTCCTTGACTCTACTCCTATTCTATCCCTTTTTGGCCCTCGCTTACTCCTATTCTAAGCAACTTTTGCATAACTTTGTCTTTCTCTCTTTCACGTTTTGTTTCATTCAATTTCTCCTTTCTTGGAGAAATCTTCCCTATTATTACGTGTACATGTTGCTCTAGATTTCCCCCTTTGGCATTATTTTTCCAGGAAGACTGCGCTGGATAATATGCCTGCTTGAAGGTATTTTCCCCCTGTTTTGTAAGGGATTCCCAGGTCATATCTTGGTAAACATAAAATCAATCTTTCCATCTGGCTAACATTTCAGCTAAAGGTGCCTTCATTATTATGTATTTTACTGACTTTTGATCTATCTCTTCTCTTACTATTTGTTTATAAATATATAGAAGGAACATTTCCCTTCTTACAACAATACTGCTCTTCTGTCTGTCTGTCTACCTACCTATCTATTACATTTATATCCTCCTTTCATTCAGGAGTGCAAGGCATTGTACGTATCATTCCTTTCTTCTATTTTTCCTCATAACAACCTTGTAAGCTAAGCTGGACTGAGAGAGAGAGAGTGACTGGCCTAAAACCATCTAGTGCAGGGTTCCTCAACCTTGGCAACTTTAAGACGGGTGGACTTCAACTCCCAGAATTCCCCTTGCTGGCTGGGGAATTCTGGGAGTTGAAGTCCACCCGTCTTAAAGTTGCCAAGGTTGAGGAACCCTGATCTAGTGATCTTCTCTGGCTAATTGGGGGCTAGAACCTGGGTCTCCCCAACTGCATTATCTTGACTTCATTTTCTGCATTAAAACATGGAGGCACTAGTCTCAGGGAAGGGTTATTTCTGGGCCTTTGTTGAGTTTCTTCACCTCCTGGAAGGTGTTTTTCACCACCTTCATTCTGAATACATCCTGTAGCCTTTCTGAATCACTTATTTGTCCCCATTCAGAGGCTAAAACTTATCACAGGTTAAACATTCCTGTTACAATTTTCCCACTCTGGGCCAGACTCTGGGTTTCCAATTACTTTATTGTTACAAGCTTGTTTGCATCTGGTTTGATTCTTGTATCAGATAGTCTGAGTTCGCAGAGGTGATTCTGTTGACTCCAATCTGCATCTTCTTTAAATTACTTTTTAGTTTTCATCTGTCCCCTCCAGTAGTTTTTATATTGTTGATGTATTATCCTCAGATGGAGCACCTGGGAGTGTGTGTATTTATGAGTGCGTGTTTGAAGAAACACACTAAAACATTGAAAGAAACCAGGGTTCCCTTTCTCTAAAAGCGAAGGAGGGAGGGAGGGAGGGAGGGAGGGAGGGAGGGAGGGAAAACATGCAAATACACAAACACACACATATGTAATTTAAGAAGAAATTCTCATATTTTAAGGATGGAGTCATAACAACATAAAGTTGAAAGGGGAAATTTAGGCATTGCTAAGTTCAGGAATCCAGACATGCCTGACATATTGCTGTCTCCAGGCTCTTTCTGAGCCTGTCCACTAAAGGAAAGCTCACCATTTCCTTGGAATTCATTCCTATGTTCAATGGTTCTTACTATTATGAGGTTTTTTGTACCATTTAACTAGAATTTTTCTTCTTTAACTTAACACTGTTACTCCCTGAACTGCTTGCTGGCACTATAAAAAGCAGGAGACCTTGTTCTGTGTGATATTCTACCAGGTATTTGACATACTTAGCTGGTACTTAGAAATGTATTCCAAGGGTGCTCATCAACCATACCTCATCAGCCTGGATTGGGAGATCTCAAGTGGAGGGCCGCAAGGTTCAGTCTTAGACTGTGTATTCTTCCATAGTTGTATTCATGAGTTGGATGAAGCGATAGAGGGCATTTTTTCAATTTGCCCAAGATGCAAAGTTGGATGGAATAGCTTATACCCAGGAAGATAGAATGAACTTGGCAGATAAGAGAAGTGGGCTAAAATGACATAATTAAATTTAACAAAGAAATGCAAAGTTATGCCCTCAGAAAACAGAAATCAAATGCATGGATATCAAATGGGAGATCCCTAGTTCGGCAATAATATTTGTGAAAATGATCTTAGAATAGTAGCTGATTACAAAGTCAATATGAACCAGCAATATGATCTGGCCAGAAAAAACACAAATACAATGCTGGGCTGCATCTATAGAAGCATCGTTTCGAAATCATGGGAATTAATTATACCACGTTATTCTGCATTGGTCGGACCATATTTCAATTAGCATGTCCAGTTCTGGATGCCACACTGTGAGAAAGATTCAAACAATGAGGATGATAGGCTATTTGAAACTAAGCCTAAAAACTGATTGGGAAAGTTTAGTTTTGAGAAGAGAAGTCAGGGAGATTATGATAGCATACTGCAATTATGTGAAGTGGGGGCACAGAGAAGAAAGCCAAGACTTTTTTTCTCCTATCCCAGAGGCAGGGTACATAATTATAAATTTAAACTACAGGAAGGCAGATTTTGGTTGAAGGTTAGGAAATTATCCTAACAGTAAAAGCAGTTGAACACTAGAACCAATTACAGTGGTACCTTGGGTTACAAACTTAATCCGTTCCGTGACTCTGATCGCAACTCGAGTTGGTCGCAACACAAGGTAAATTTTCCCATAAGGTTCAATGTAAATATGGTTAATCCGTTCCGCCTTTCGAATTTGGTCGCACCACGAGGCAAATTTCCCCATAAGGTTCAATGTAAATACGGCTAATCCGCCCTCCGAATTTGGTCGCACCATGAGGCAAATTTCCCCCAAAACACACCACAAGCCTCACCGAACGTCTCCTTGCTACCGCGATCTCACCCACAGGAAGCTGCGACCGCGTGGCAGCAGGGCAAATGGCCGCGGATCCGGTTCGTAGCTCGAGGCGGAGTTCGCATGTCAAGGTAAATTTTTGGGGCCGGAGCTGGTCGTATCTTGAAAAATTCGTAAGGAGGGGCGTTCGTAACCCGAGGTACCACTGTACTCGGAGGACTGCTAGCAGCTCTTCAAGGATGGTTTCAATAAGAGGCTGGACAGCCCACTACATAGATGTTTTAATCTGGATTCCTGCATGGTGCAGAGGATTGAGGTTAATGGCCTACATGTCCCCATCCAATTTCATGATTCTATGATACCTTATGCCACATTTTTATTTCATAAACCTTTGTTTCCAACCCCCTGCTCATCCTTGTTGCCCTTCTCTGCATCTCTTTAAGTTCCAGTGAATTTTTCTCTAAAATGTGGTATGTCCTGAACTTTTCTTCATTTTGTCTACTATAGGAGTTCATTCTATGGATTTATATACCCTGCATGTGCCCTTTATCATTAAATAGGAATCATCATTTGAGTATGGCTAACTGGCTTAGCTTGTGATTTTAACTTTCATTGATATTGGCTGGATGTATAATGTAAACCAGTGAGGGAGAACATTTTGGTGACCAGGAGACATACTTAATTTTGGGGGTGGGGAAGGGGTAGGAGGGGAAGAACAACGCAAAATGGGCAGGCCCAAATCATGCATATGGAGTCCATTGGAGTTGGGCAGCCAATAAAGAAATAAAATGAGGAAGGTTAATTGTTTTCAATATTTGTTTCTCTAGCAGGAAGGGGTTAAGATTTCTTTTCTTTTCTTAAAAAAAAAACATGAGGACTGACACTATTTTTATTTATTTTTCAGTTACAAAGGGTAGAACCTGCGCTGATATTTTCAGCAATTATGCTGTTGCTTGTGAGCCATACAGTTAGAAAAACTGGGGGGGGGAGGCAAAATTAGGAATTTGGGGGTTGCATGAGGCCCTGGGGCTACAGTTTTTAACTATCTTTGGTCTGCACTATCTGTATGGCTTTTGCAGTATTTATTATGTAAATTCTAAAGGATGTACTCTTTTATAAGACCCACATCTGCCAGCCACATTTAATGGATGCTCTTCATATCCTGTTAATACTGTTATAGTCATAGCTTCTAAACCCTCCTCCTCTCTCCTAGCATTCTACGGTTTATCTTCCTGGTATGCTCTAATGTACGCTGCATATAATGAGAACTGAATGATTTTCTGATGTCCATATAACAACCTTGCCTGCTCTTGTTATCGATGCCAGAAACAATGAATTTTTACTGTCTTTCACTTTGGAAGGTTTCTCACGACGTCTCTCTCTCCTTGTCTCTCTCTGAATCTTGTTCATTTTTCTTAGGTCCATATTATTTGGAATGTAAGTTGATTAAAATGGTTTCTTCTTTTGTGGTTGAGACAAATAGTTTCCTTTGCTAGGCATTCCTCCACTTTGCTGTGTTTCTTTCTGTGCCTTCTTTTGTTGCCTCTCTTTTTGCCAAAAGTAAATTTTTGGTGAGAGATGTAGCAGCCAGTCTAACGCTCTGTCTGTGACTTGCCACTTAGGAATCAAACTCGTTCACTTCTTGGAGTTTTACAGCAATGTCATGCATGCTTGGGGTATCTCAATACTGTATGCTCTTGTTCTTTTCTAACATTTTTCTAGAGTCAGACATTCCTCCTACAATAATTACTCTTCAGGTTCTTTTGAGATGAATCCCATGGATATTCAGTCCATTATGCATTCGGTTCATTACTGTCATAAAACAACACTTTTTTTTTTTGCATATTAGGAAGTACTGGGGGCCTGTCCCTCTACTGATTCTCCTAAACTTTGCTACCTTTCATAAAATGATTTGTGTTCTATAGCAGCATTTTTCCCCAGGATGTGCAGAATTCTTCAAATATTGCAAATAGTACTGTTATTTATTTCTGTCTTCTGCAGATAATTTTCCATTACTCTCTTAATTCTTGTGTAGCATTTTGTTCTTCAGATCAGTTTTCTGCTCCTGAACCTGCAAAGGTTATTCCAGAGAGTGGAAATCTTTTCAGGCTTTGGACATGGCAGAGAAAAATCTGTAAGAGGGAACTCCTGAATTTCCATCTCGTTCGTGTCTTACAAGTTTTCTCTCCCTTCTCAAACTGAGGTTCATTTTGTCTACTCAAGCAGAACACTAGAGTGCTTCGATCTCCAAAATGTATTATGGGTTTGCAAAGCTAGGTCAAACACACATGGACACGTTCAGTAAGATGGGCAAGACCTCAGTACATGGGGTCAAGATGGGCAGTAAGATTCAGTATGGGCAAGACCCCAATACATAGGAAACAGGATGTATTTATACTCAAGCAGCATGGAAATGCAAGATTATAAATGTGATTGGTTACATATTAATTATAAAAACTCCAAATTTTAAAATAGACCCACTGAATGTACCTGCTAACTGTCAAACCACAGGTTCAGCTATCTCTAGCTGCCCTGACTGACTTCCTCTTGAAGCCTAGCCACAAAAACAATGTAGAAACTATTATGTACCTACTTTCTTCTAGTGCTTGCTAAATAGTTGCTTAAAATATTTATTAATATTAAAATGGCTTAAATTCTTCCACAGACACCACCATCTCAACCTCCCAAATCTCCCCAAACCCCTGAGATTTGGGTGAGCTCACCCTCAGTCCTCATGAAATCACATTAATTAATGTTAGAGCCTCATGAAATCTGGTGAAGATTTTTGCAATCTTGTACAAGATCTGGCAAATGTAAAAAAATTCAGCCACTTTTAATTTTCTGTAGGAAAAATAATTAATTTTGACAAGTCACGAGTACCATTTTGGGGAGTAGCTGATACGCTGGTTCTAAAAAGGCATCATGTTAGTGACCTGCAGAATATTCCATGAACACCCTCCATTGGACTGGGGAATTCTGGGAGTTGAAGTCCACACATCTTAAAGTTCCCAAAGTTGAGAAACACTGCTATAGAGGACGCATGCTTTGTAATATAGGTCATCTGTGCTCTCTGTTGTTAGATTTTCAGGTTCTGTTTTACATCTGACACCATATTCTATTAATAGTTGGTCCAAAACTGGTGTACACCATTATCTGTGTAATAACAAGAACTTTTACTTAGCCTTCCAGAACTGTCATTACAAGACTATGGGCTGAACATTATTGCACTTTCTTGTCAATCAAAGACAACGCATCCAGGCTAGATGTATAAAGGAACTCTATGCAGGATATACTTGTACACCTCAGTTTTTTACTGGGGAGGAGGTAACTCCTGTCAACTCAAGTGCCATGCTGAGCTTTGCAAAGTGAATTGAAGGCCACATTTCCAAGAGGGTAGAGTTTTATAATTTTATTTTATTTTGTATTTTTTTCATCTACTACTGGTAGAGAACCTGCCTTCTGTCAAGGGCATGTTTATATGCCGGCAGCATTATACACCAGGTCACAGCACTGATACAGGTAGCCTTCTTGTTAAATCAGCAATATTTCCTACATGTTACTGCTGGTGTTGCTGCTAATTCTCCATGCCTGCTTATTGGATAGCTGATATCGCATTGATTTATATAATAGCAACTATATCTAATGGCCATTCCACCATTGGCAATGCCATGAACACTCCTGGTAGCCTAACTATACACAATATCTTAGCCCAAAGTATGTATGTATATATGTGTGTCTATCTGTCTATCTGTCCATCTATCTATGGACTAGGAATCAACTTGGCAAGGCTAGATGTTAAAAGAACAGCAGCAGTTAACTTCCATTGTCCATCTCTACCTTGTATCCTCTGTTATGATTTATGCCACTCCTTTTCTTCCATTTTAAATGCCAAATTTATTCTGAAAATAACAAGACAGATCCCAAGTTACCCATCTGTCTTTGGATGCATTGTCCTTGTAAGGGAGAATATGAAATGATTTTCTATTGTTAACAGCTGCATCTCAGTATGTAATACTGGCTCAGAACAGGTATATTTGCAACAAATTTATCTTGTCCAAATTGCAGTGCAATCCGTGGAAAAGGTATTATGCCTTTGTGGGAGGATGGGTTGTGAAAAGAGTGTAGGCAACTGGAAATTGTGGACCTTCCCCTTTATTTCTAAAGCCCCTCAGCATCCAGATGGGGGAGAGATTGTTTAAAAAGCCCTGTGTTTGGAACAGCTGAGGGTTGGTGGTATGGTAGTATGTTGGGTGTGTAGAGGAGAGGCAGAAGGAAGCAAGGGAGAGAGCAGCAGTCAAGGTTTGTGGAAAGGCCAGGAACATTGTCCTTTTAAAGAAGCATTGGTACTTGGGAATAGTAATAGATATTCTAGGGATAGCAGTAGTGTTTAATAGTTAGAGTAGTATCATAGTAAATCAAGTGATAGAAATATAGGTTAGGTGAAAACTGTATTAGTGGGACACCTGAGTAGAAAAAAAACACTTTTGTACTGTGAATATTGGTTTTATAAGTAAAGGAACCCCAATATAAAAAGGGAGAGAAAAATCTGTGTGTGCAATGTCTCACTGGGAATATCTTAGTGAGTCTGGGTAATCCACTCTTGGATATTAAACAAACCTGTGACAGCCTTAGGCAGCCAGAGGACTTCAGCCCATCTCTGGTTCAACTGAATCCAGAATGTGCTAGTTCTACCCATAGACAGACAGACAGACAGATAGATCTGAAAAAAAACTATTAAAGGAAAAGTACCCCTACCACTAAGAACTGCCATGCAGCCATCTTGTATCAATGGACAACTAGTATTAACAGCAACTTTGCACATATGATGAAAGTTTTATTACCTTACTAAGGCAATCTAGTAGCTCACACTTTCCAGATGCTCACACATGCTATGGCATGTCTTCATAAAGGCCTGCTCCTAGTGATTTCCTTAATCTCAGGAAAACATACACAACTGTGCTTTCTTCTAATTCCACAAAGTGTTTTAACCTTCCCTTCTCCTGTGTTCAGAAAGAATCAGTTTTTGAAAAGAACTTTGTTTCTTTCAATGGTTGAAATAAGAATCAACACCACCGTTGCCCAAAAGCAAATAACATTCAACATGTTCAAAATCAGCATCTTTCTTTTGGCCCGATTTTCAGGATTGACTTGCATTTTTTCCCTTTTAAAAAAATTCATCTGAAACAGTTTAAAAACTGCTGTTGATCCAAAACAATGGCCACAAGATTACTAAGTGAGATTGAATGTTTTCACCTAATTATGCCTGTGGCTTGACAAATGCGCTAGCTCTTAGTTCTCAGGAGGGACATTAAGTACAAATTTAACTTTTCAAGTTCTAAATTATTTTGGAACAAGGGATCCAAAAGATCATATGCTGCCATATAAATGTCTGCTGTAATCTTAGAGGCACTCACCCCACTGCACCCACCAAATGAAGTGAGACATAAAATCATTGTTAGGAGGAAAACATTTTCACAGTAATAATGCTGTAATGGAACTCTGAAGGTCTTGAATGGAGCATAATCTCTGGGATCTTCCTTTCTTTTGATTTTCC
The DNA here is from genome assembly GCA_030867105.1 of Liasis olivaceus. NCBI lineage: Eukaryota > Metazoa > Chordata > Lepidosauria > Squamata > Pythonidae > Liasis > Liasis olivaceus. The sequence goes on from CM061349.1 coordinate 72,970,711, forward strand.
CTCCCCCTCCCCCTTCCCTTCCTTCTTCTTCCTCTTCCTCTTCTTCTTCTTCTGATTTTTTTATCCCACCTTTATTATAGTTATAAATAACTCAAGGTGGTAAACATACCTAATACTCTTCCTCCTCCTATTTTCCCCACAACAACAACTCTGTGCGGTGAGTTGGGCTGAGAGAGAGTGACTGACCCAAAATCACCCAGGTGATTTTAAAATAAAATAAATAGCTTTAAAATAGCTCATGTAGTTTGGGCCTCTCAGTTTTAAAAATGGTGCTTTCATTGAGGGGTTCCTATAAATTCTATTTGTTGTTGTGTTTTTGAAAGTTTTGATGATGTGCTTGCTTTATATCTTAAATTGCTCTTCATTATATTTATGGCACATACCCTGAAAACATTGTAATATGGGATTGCATTCAACTGTCTTAAATAAATTCATATGTTTTATGTGTTAGCCTGAAGCAAAATTTCTAAAAAATTAAATAAACTAATGGTCATATATCTTTATCATATAACATGCAGTTTTTCAGAACTTAGTGTGATGAGTAGGTAGGGAAATTTGCCACCTTCTTGTAGTTTTCATACACAGAAAATGCTCCATTTATTTCAAGGGAATATGCTTTCTCTCTATCTTGGCAGATGAAAATTATCAAAGGGCAAATATTGGATACCATTGAGCTATTTAGATTACTCTAATAGCTCTGTGTTATACTTGGCATTCTTCCAATGAAGCTTATATTGTGCAATTGCTCTACCTCAAAATCTGGCAGTCAGCAATCTAGATTTTGTTGCTTTCCTATTGCTTTTTCCATCTTTTTTTAAAATCTTTTTTCAAAACACAAACAAAATAATTTGGAAATCATCCCTTAATCTGACATCTAGCTCAGGCTTTAAAAGGGTCTGCTGGATTTTTACTTTGCTTTTTCTTCAAAATGATATGTCAAATCTAAGCAAGTTACAGTTTCTTAATTCCTAGTGTGGTCACGGGGTAACTAGATTTAAGGCACCAGCAGATGGCTACATTAAAATGATATCCACCAGTCCTTTAGCTAGTAGAAAAGTATGCCAACATAAAATTTCCTGCCCTGATTGCCACACTTTACCACAGCAGTCATGTTGCTGACTTGTGCTGTCCTTACTGCTCTTTTGGGAGGGGGCTGCCTTTGAGTCAGTGTTGACTCCTGGCAACTGCCTGGACTAGTCCCTAAAGTTTTCTTGGCAAGGTTTTTCAGAACTGGCTTGTCATTGCATAATTCTTCCTACGGCTGAGAGAGAGAGCAACTGGACCAAGGTCACCCAGCTGGCTTTGTGCCCAAGGCAGGACTAGAACTCATGGTTTCCAGGCTTCTAGCCCGATGCCTTAACCACTACACCAAACTGGCTGTATTGCTTTATTGCTTATTGCTTTAATGCCTGCAAAATAACGAGTGGATTCCCCTAGCTTCATTTCCCTTTCTACCAAACATTGATGATTGTCAGGAAAACTACCACTGTCACTCTCCCTAGCCTGGGTACAGCAGCGTTAGGTGATTGTAGGTAGGTGTTTAGAAAGGCATGTTTAGCCATTTGTCAAGATGTCCACCTAACAGGTCCAGGGGCCAGTGTGCTCCATGCCTGTGATCAGTCACTCAGATTAGTCCTCAAAGAGCACCAGCCAAAGCAGTGGTGTCCACAGGATATGGTAAAAATAGGGAAGATGGTGGCCACAATGGTGGGATTGAAGCTCTGCCTGGTGTTGGGGTATGTCGATGCACATAAAAGACAGGTGGACCTTTGATCACACAGTTGTGGCCACCATCTTGATTTTTTTTAATCACATCTGCAGACACCTCTGGGCTGAAGGGGAGAAATATTACTTTAAAACTGCTCTTTCTGTTTATGACTTCTGGTTGTTTCATTCATGGGCTGGGAACAAGAAGGGAGCAATACTGTGGGACCAAAAGCATGTGAGTGTCCTCAGAATATGAGTGCACTGTGGTAAACTGCAAGTAGGGGCAGGACTCAGAAAACCAAAATTGGCTGGAATGAAGAGACGGTGAAATGGTTCTGTTAGACTATTATGTAATTATCCAAAGGAAGAGGTTCTGGCAGGATACTTTGCCTCTGGCATCAAAAAACCGTTGCCAGCCTTGGGCTTTACATACGTTGACATGTGTGGGATGCCCTTCGCTATTCTGTTCTTCAGAACAATAACAACATTGCTGTGTCCCTGATCCTATATGTGGTTTCTCTGCACTTTGTTCTCTCCTTTCCCCTCCCTAGTAGTAGGTCTCTAACCTACAGGCAATTGAAACTCCCATTTCGAACCTGTTGCACATATTTTCTCTGACCCCCTCCCACAAATTGAAAAAATAAGGGCAGGGAGGGAGGAAGCAGCCCACGATGGAGCAATATGTGTGACTTCAAGCATCCCTTCCAAAAGTCGTCATGAGCTGCCCACTACCAATGTAATTGTAAGAGTTCCAAACCATTACTCATAGGACAGACCCCAGTGGGACCAATGTTTTCCTACTCCTATTCATCCTGTTGGTGCCAACCAAGGACAAGTGATGGGTCTTGATGTTTAAAGAAGTCCTCCAGCCTAAAAGAACTCTTTCCCAGAACATCTGTCCAACTGGAAACAAATCTTCACCCTTGAGGCCTGTAGCACTGTTGTAGGGGCTTCGAGGCAATCTCATTTCTCCATGGGAATCTGCCTGCGAGAGCGAGCTGCGTGTGAGTCTCTTGGTGTTCCTTTTCTTTTGTTGCTTGCTGAGTTCTTGGCATGGAGTAATGGGAAACTGGCCTACAGTGCCTGGTCTGTGCGAGGCCCTCTGCCAGGTGATGGGTGATCAGGAAGTGCCAATTATGTTGACCGTTACCATGAGGACCATGGCCAGTTTTGAGAAACATTGGGCAAAGTGGCCACCAAAAAGCTGCTACTTTGTGGCTGGCAGACCTGGGAGATGTACTTAGAGCAGCACTAGAAGCCATCCTAGCTGGGTGGAAGCACATTTTCAATGTCTCCCCTTGCCCCAGAGTGATAGCGTTTGGATAGTGTTTGCAACCAACCGTGTAAAGTGCCAATGACATAGACACGTGCATGGGCATTTCTGATATCTGTGATTACTTCTTTGGAGAATCTGGGCTTAACAGAGTTTCTGTATACAGTAAGGACACATGGTGAAATAAATGCAAATAAACACAAGTACATTATCCACACTTTATATGTGACTTATAAAAACAGACTGCCCAATTGTTTTATTTATGAAGCACCTTGCCAATCTGTTTGCTTTAATTCAACAATTGTTTTTTAAAAAAAAACACCACACAGACACTCACTCACAATTAGATGCAAGTAGCCCTGCAATATGCTATATCCTGTAAGAAAATCTTATCTGCAGGCCCTGTGGCAGGTAGGGGGGTCAGTGCATGCGAGTCTATTGTCTGCAGACAATGGAGAGATGTACTTGCTGAAAGCTCTTGGCTTGTGTTCTCTCCAGAGCCTGTTCTGCATCCAATAAATATACAACGGCCCAATAATCATTCCCCTCCCCCCCGGGCTGCGCACACACGCGTTATTCCCCCTCTGTGACAATTCTTTCATATACTTCCATGATGTGTTTTCTCCTCCACTGGCAACAGCAAGTGAGCAGAGAAGACAAAAAGCTCTGTGGAAAAAAAGTTGGCAGATGGCAGGCAACCCCGTCTCCAGCCATTGTTCTTTTCAGCCTCTGCTGCCAGCTCTAGGAGAGAAGGCATGTGGCTTCACATTCAGATGGAGTCTTCTGTAAATGCTCTTGTACAATTAATGGCTTAGAAGGCATGACAAATTAAGAAGGGCCATAAACAGTGGAATGAATTTGGAAAATGTCAATGTAATGGTTGCCAGATTGGGGACTTCACAGAGTCACTGGGAGACACATCTTTTTCTCCCCATGGCTGAGGCTTAAATACAGAAGTACGTTTTATAGGCAGGGTCACATGGCCACTGAATAGGCTTGTATCCCATTGTATACAGGAGTAGCCTCCAATTTGTGGAGCATCAGTGTCTTCAAGTCACTCAAAACCCAATGATCACCTATCACTTTTAATTTACCTTTTTTTTTTTTTAAGAGGAGAGAACTCTCATACGATTTTCATATGTGCTAAATGCATTGGTGAGAGAAGTGGGATCACTACAGTAACTCCACCTTTTGGTGACAGAATAAAGTCAGTGTACAAATGTTTTGATCAGTAAATAAGAAAGCTATGTGCTCACATTAGCATCTGCAGCAATGAATATATCCAGAAAGCCTTCTCTGTATGATCTGGAATCCTGGAAAAACAGAGCTGCTGATTCCACTGTAAAGATAGTTACATATATTTATCTTACTTGGGATGTGTGTATTTCCCCATTACCATGAACACGGGAACTTGTGATACACACTCATTTACATTCTCTTTCTCTCCCTCCCCCCTGCCCCGAAGGTCCCACATTCCAGGTAAGTTTCAGATCAAAACAAAATATAGGACTATATACCATACTTCCATGCTCTGCTTTCTGTGGATTGTAAACAGAAGGGAAAAGTAGCACTAAAATAAAAAAGACTCTGAAGTTGGCATGATCGTGAGGATCTAAATGACTGTGAATTATCATTAAGTCATTTGCTTCATGCCAAACTGGTAATTGGTGACATTTGAATCAAGGATTGCCTAGCTGATTGCTTACGATCATAAGCATCCTTAAACTAAGGATGGACAACTCTGTCAGTTTTGATTTTGTTCAGTTCCTCATTTCTTCACACTTAAACTCACTTCCTCCCATTATGGATCACCTTGCAATTTTAAGAATTATTATTATTGTATTGTCTACACATTTTTCCTAACGAATGCCTTTTGTGTGCCTTTTAATGAACACCTTTGTACTTAATTTTTAGAGGTTTGGAAGCTGTTTTCAGTCATAGATACATTTTTGGTTGAGCAGTGGCATCAGAAAATGGAGAAACATGCAGATTTTAAAGTGCAGTGATGGTTTGTCCCACAACTGCAAATTAAGTAAATAACTCATTTCCCATTCTTATTTCATCACTGCACTGCATCAAAAATGCAGGATGTGTGTAATTCTGGTTCCAGCAGTAATATATTAGGAAGCTAATGGATTATCAGGTATAAGCCCAATCAGGTATAAGCACAGTGTATTGTTATTCTTTCACAAAACCCTTCACTGATATGTACTGTGTGTTAGATTTTAATTGGGAGGACCAAGATTTAAAACTTCACTTACTCATGATTTGCTAAAATATCCAGGATCCACTGTCTACTGAACCAATACAAGATGTGTGGACTTCAACTCCCAGAATTTGTTTGTCAAACAGAAGCATAAGATGACAAATTCTTGCAAGTTGAATGTAATATGTTCTGGAATTGATAACAAAAGCGAAAGAAGTCATAATGATTGATGGCTAACAATCTAAGGACTAGAAGGGGCAGGGAAAAAAATTCTCAATACAAAAGTAGATTTCCCATCTGTTCCCCCCTGCAGATCTCTGTCATTTTTTAAGAAAAGAAATAAAGTTAAAAGTGACTGATAAATTAAAATTAAGAATAAGGCTGTAAGTGTGTTTAAGAGAGAGCATTGCTACGAAGTATAATGTTCTCTCGCTCTCCATTGTCAAAGGACAGCCGTGTTTGTCTATGGTGGCAAAATGTCGGAAAAAGTCTTCGGCTATCTTTTCTGACTAACCAATTTTATTAAAAGGGTTTACTTTTTATGAGCTGAGGCATCTGATAAAGTTGCATTTGATGAAGTAAGCCACAGCTCACAAAAACTTATGCCGGTGTTTTTCAAACTTGGCAACTTTAAGATGTGTGGACTTCAATTCCCAGAATTCCCCAGCCAGCTTTGCTGGCTGAGGAATTCTGGGAGTTGAAGTCCACACATCTTAAAGTTGCCAAGTTTGAATAACACTGGCTTATGCCTTTTAATAGAAGTGGTTAGTCAGCAAAGGTGCTCCCAGACTCTTTCTTATTTGTTTCTCTGTATGTGTGCGTGCACTTTCCTTTCTAGAGTGTTTTGGAAATTCTTCCCCCCACTCCCCACCATAGGCCATATGTGCAGCAGCCATCCTGTCTGACATTCTCCAGGAGGCATAGGGCTGCAACTCCCAGAATTCTCAGCCAGCATCACCAAAGGTCATGCAGTCCTGGCTAGGAATTGTGAGAATTGCGGTCTCCCCACATCTGGAGAATACTAGATTGGGGAAGGCGGGGTGAAGTAGCCACAGTTATCCAAATGTCCAATGCGCATTTTGTAAACGGGAAAATCTAATAGCCTACAAATTATATGGACCTTTGTCATATTGGTACAGTTTGAAGTAGCCCACTTCAGCATAGGAAATCGCAGCAGAATTAGCACAATAGATTCAAGTCTTTGTCAGAGGGGAGCATAAAGCTGATCTTCTTTAAGCCTATAAACATAAAGGTAAATTAAAGGATTCCACTTATTTTATCGGCCTCCAGCTGTTTCCTCCATCTTTTACATACAGTCTAAGCCAAATGGCCTTGCATTTCTTATTTCTTAATGTTTCATCTTCTTGGCACACCCCCTTCTCCTTAAATCCATCTCTTTTCCCTGGGTCTTCTTTCTTCAAGAGTGTGCGTTCAGCTCAGAGCAAGTTGTTTATCCACAGCTTTATGTTTTTTTCTCTCTCTCTTTCTCTCCTTCCCCTTCCCCTATCCCCATCTCATACATAGCTAAAGAAAGTTCACTGGGAGAGACTGAACTGCAGCCAGGATCTGATTCTGCTGGAATGGACGGTAGTTACCTCAGCATGAAAGAGACCAGTGTGAAGGCGTCCCAGGAGAGGGCAAGTAATGATCTTCCCAGTCCAATGGACAAGACTGATTCAGAGAGCAACAAGGGCAAGAAGAGGCGTAACCGCACCACCTTCACCAGCTACCAATTGGAGGAGCTGGAAAAGGTCTTTCAGAAGACCCATTACCCAGATGTCTATGCCAGAGAGCAGTTAGCCATGAGGACAGATCTCACTGAAGCCCGAGTACAGGTAAGGGCAGAAACTGTAGGACATGGGAGCAAGGGAACTGGTAAGCCCACAAAGTTGCCATGTCTATAACTACAATAGTATGTAATATTCTAGAGCAGGGTTTTTTTGCTGGCTGGGGAATTCTGGGAGTTGAAGTCCACACATCTTAAAGTTGCCGAGTTTGAAAAACCCTGCTCTAGAGAGTCCTCATTGATCTGCTGTCATGTGACTACTAAACCATCTAGCCACTTCCAGCTTCCTTCCATGGTTTTAGTTTTACTTCCCTTGACATCCCTACAGCCAATTTATCAAGCAGCGATTCTTCTTAAGTGAGTGGAAGAAGAGAAACTATGAGGATCCCATGAATCTGTTAATTATATCAAATCTCTGGAGGATCTCTTCTAGAAGTTTCTTGTAGAGTAATAATCAAAAGGACTAATAAATCAGAAAGCAAATTTGGAGCAAATCCCAGGTACACATTATACAACAACAATTCCTGCATTTAGTTAACAAACTGCCAACATGGCTTCAGTCATCTTCAAGTGAGACAATAAAGATAGGTGGTCCATTGCAGTGAAAACCTCTAAGAAGTCTTTCAAAATGAAAAGTTTAAATCTCCTTTCCTGGTGCAAAGATGTAATGAAAGCTGTTCTATATCCAGATACAAATTTGGTAAGAGTCACCTTGTGTGAGATGGGCAGCTATATAAATATGACAGATAGATAAATAAATAAGAATCAAGCTAATATATGACACCAAGCAATTTCTGGCTTCTTCTAAATCTCTGAATTCACAATTGAGCAGTAAAATATCTGAGTGGAAACCAGGGCGCCCTAAAGAAATACTTCCAGACAATAAGTCTTTCCATCTATGAAAGTCTTCCAGTTCCAATTCAAAGTCCAAGTGACCTTGCTCTGGACTGTTCCAACCATTTGCAATCTTCTCCAAAATTGGAATTGGAATGCAAAATTGGAATGCAACAAGGGCAGGGTTGTTTATATGCATGGAACTCTCAGCCAATCTGCCCACAGCTGCTAGCCTATCTTGCTCTGCGCCTCCCCATTTATGCTGAAATATATCCTTCATTCCCATCCTTAAAGAAATAAAATACATTTTTTAAACACCATTTCTCAAGTACTGTAGTGTTCCTTTGTCGACTGTACAACTGAAGTTGCTGACATGCAGAATGATCTAGCATACCCTCACCAGCCAGATCTAGGATTCTTCTAGTATTATTTGTGTATAGATGCCTTAGGTGTGAGCCACAGGCTCTGTATGAATTTGCTTTAAGTATTATATTTTTATATGAGCCAGTTTGGTGTAGTGAGTAAGGCATCAGGCTAGAAACTGGGAGGCTGTGAGTTCTAGTCCCACCTTAGGCACAAAGTCAGCTGGGTGACTTTGGGCCAGTCGCTCTCTCTCAGCCCTAGGAAGGAGGCAGTGGCAACCCACTTCTGAAATCTTGCCAAGGAAACTGCAGGTCCAGGAAGTCACCAGGAGTCAAGACTGACTTGAAGGCACATCCTCATCCTCACCATCATCATTAAATTTTTATATGCATCCAAGAGAGGTATATACCTAAAAGTGAATGAATCAGAGAAACATGTTTATTATATTACATGGCTACCCTTATCAGCAAGCAAGTAAGAGAAATAGCTGTTGAGGCAAGCCCAGGGTTGCTTCCTTACTTTGTGTGGAATAGTCCTGTTCCAACTTGAATGCTTAATTCAAGATGGCAGATTTCTGTGCTCTACTTCTGGCATTCAACAATGGCAGGCATTATCTACAACTCTTGGTACAGTTGCTACAAAAAAATTATTCAGAGAAGCTCAGTGCTACCGCAGATGTTTTGAAGATATAGGTGGTCCTCAGTTAATGGCCATTCATTCAGCAAACATTCAAAGTTACAATGGTGCTGAAAGAGGAGACCTATGGCTGGTCCTTGAACTTACAGCCATCACAGCATTTCTGCAGTCACATGATGATGATTTGGGTACTTGGCAACCAGCTTGCAATTATGATGGTCAAAGCATCCCGCAGTCACATTATTGCCAGTTGGACCTTCACTGCTGGCTTCTGACAAGCACAGTCAATGGGGAAGCCGGCAGGAGGTTGCAAGTGGCAATCACATGACATCATGCCTAACAATCATGTGGGATTCACTTAATGACAGCAGTTGGAACTCCCATTATAAGTCGGTGTTGTCATGTCATGTCACACTTTACAATTATGTTGCTTAGCAATAGAATTCCCGGTCCCAATTACCATCATTAACTGAGGACTACCTGGATGTTCAATGGACAATTCTCACCAACTCTAGTTTATTTGGAAAGCCAGCCAGTGGCAGTCAGTATGAGTAGTACTGAACTTGATGGGCCAACTGTCTGAGATTCAGCACAAGGCAGCTTCCTATGTACAGCTCCTCAGGTACCTGAAGATGCACAAAAAAGGTTTTCCGTATCCATCTTCTCTGTGTAATACAGGGATGAATATTAGGTGACCCACACTCTATCTGCAACTCCTGAAACACCCTGATATCATGCCAGCAACATTCAACAGCATGATTACTGAATTTCAGCAGCATATTTAGAAAGAAAACAAGAAAGCAAGAAGGGAGGGAGGGAGAAAAGTGGGTTTAGGAGATCAAGTTTTCTCTGAGCTAAAATGCTTCCACTTAATTCTCCTAGACCCCAAGTCTGCTAAAAATGGGACACTTTTTTTTTTTGTTATGCCACAAGAAGAGCTCCTGTAACTGCCTGGAAGGATAAGTTATACAGCAGCAACTAGTTTTTTTAAAAAATGTTCACTCTTGGCAATATATGTACATATTTGTTTGTTTGTATTACATGCAATTACCAAGGACTCCCAGCAATTAACCTAAAATATAAATGGATAACAACATAGCAACACATAAGACACAATAATAAATTGTGCAAAAACAATAAAAAAATACTTCCAACCCAATCATTCTCCTTACATTTTCCAGAAAAGCTCCATTTTAACCCATTTCCAAAATGTCATGAGGTTGGGTATCAGTCTAACTTCAGGCTAAAAGCTATTTCATAAATTAAAACCATCACCCCAAAGTGCCTTTTCCAGGCTCTAGGTCTTCACAGGTCATAAAAATGAGAAACCAATAGTAACTTTTCCCAGGATGAATGTACTGGACATGTTGACTTTGGTTGGAGCTATGTAGAAGCCAAACTATGAGGGCTTTACAGGTTAAAGCCAGCACTTTCAGTTGTATCAGGAAACCTAGTGGAAGCCAATGCAGGCCTGTAGCAAAGGCACTACATGGCCATGGTGGCTGTCACTCAATAAACCGGTTGCTACTTTTTGCATCAACTGCAGTTGCTGAGTGGTCTTCAAAAACAACATTGTACAGCACACTGCAGTAGTATAACTGGGTGGTGGTGAAGGACTGAGCTACCTTAGCCAAGATCTGCTGGATATACAGTTGTTTACAGTTGCTTTTTAACAATTGGTCCTGTTTGGGAGCCGTCTCTTTCTATCTTGCTTCCTTCCATTGTGTGGAGTGCTGAGAAAACTTTGTTCATCCCAGAATACTCTCTTGTTAATGAAAATCTTTTCTAGTGATGACCCTGCACTGTGGAAGGCTTTTGAAAGCAAGGTGAAATGTCAAACTTTGCTGGAGCAAAATCCTTGCTGAAGAAGAAAAAGCAGGAGGGGAAAATAAACGTAAAGCTAAAAGTAATATATCTTGATCCCCTTTTTCCCATAAAACCTTGGGAGGCTAGTGGAAGAAGTGGAAAGGCTGAGCTAAGCCTGCAGGAAATTAAACATGAAATGAAAATAAGCTAAAGAGATTCGGTTCTCTTATCCCAAGCTCCAATTTCCCATTCCAAGCCACTGATAAAATGGTGTCCAGTTTCAGTGATTAGAGATGAATTCTGGCTCTTTTCCTGTATTCAGACAAGAGAACAAGTCTCTTGCCCTCTAAAAGAAAAGGAAGGACAAGCAGGATGAAAAGCAGGGTTGGGGAAGTGTTTGAGAGAATCAGATGAGGCAAGAAACATTGATCATGAGAAAGAGACTGATGTGTGCATGTTGGAATGTGGTCTGTGTGAGTGACAACTTGCTTGGAGTACGTTAGGGATGAACTGTGAGTAAGAGTCAGAAAACAACAGAGTTATATATTTGATATTCCTGCATTAAGTATGGTTCTTTTTTACCAAAATGATGCCATCAACATACAAATAGGAAGTTCTGACAAGCTTGAAATACATTTGTTTTTAAATGAAACTTATAGGAACAGATGTCTGTTCCTTTTATAGCCCAGGCAAAGTTAATCAGGGCCACCACATGCTGAGATAAAAAAACTCTTTACACTAGACCTAAAAAGTGGGAAGAAGGGAGCCAAAAGAATCTGGCCTGTCAAGTGAGTTGTTAGTGAAATTAATCTTCTTGGACTGCTTCCATTTTCTTCCTCTGCTGGAGGTGACAGAAACAGCTTATTCCAGTGTTTCTCAATCTTAGCAACTTTAAGATGTCTGGACTTCAGTTCCCAGAATTCTCCCAGCATGCTGGCTGGGGAATTCTGGAAGTTGAAGTCATCTTAAAATTGCCAAGGTTGAGAAACACTGGCATAATTCCTTGTCTTGAATGTTTCATAGTTCTACTTAAAGCATAAATTGTTTACAATTGTGGTAGCAGTAGTAATAGTAGTTGAACACCAACTAGCCATCAGAAGACACAATGAAAACTCCTTAATCTCACAACACATGGACAGACTCAACCAGAATTTCAACTGGGAAACTGTGAGCATTCTAGACCAAGCAAACAACCAAGCTCAGAGAGCCCCAAGGACTCCAAAGACAAATCTGCCTACCATATGAATATGAATAGATAATACACACAATGTTCAAGAAAGATCTGGGTTATAATAGGTGTGTTTACACATATCAGTTAAGGCTCTGTTATGAGCTGATTCTAGGCATTTGCTGAAATAACCCAGAAGATGGCTCTTGTCAATAGTGGTGAATTATCATTTTGCAAGGATTCACAAACATTGTTTTCAGGATTTGCCAAATACTGAATCATGTACATGGTGGAACAAAATTGAGGATTTGGCTTGGACCCGGTTCTGAGATTCAGAAAATAACTTTTTCAAGTTAGGTTCTACTCCAGGTGAGATTTGATGAGTTTCTGACTCCCACTGATTAGCAGGGAAATAGAGGGTTGTTTAAGAGAGGGTTGTGTGTGGTTTTGTTGGTGCTGGTTTCAGGTTTTCATTTGTTTTTATTTTTCAAGTGGAATCTTTCAAGTTTTTGGAGGTGGGGGATTAGCTAATCCCCCTGCTGTTAGGTGTGGTCTTCAGAAGTTGTAGACATAGTGAGGTGATGCCTTGCAAGTAACTTGCCAGGTTACAGAAGAATAATAATTTTGCTAAACATTATAATTAAACAGATAAAAATAATACAAACTACAAAAAATAAAAAAATAAACAGAAAAAATAGAAAGTGCAGAAAAAAATATAGACAGAAAAATAAAAAAGAAAGAAAAAGTAAAAAGAAAAGAAATATATAAAGAAGTAACTTCCCCCTTCGTCACAAGAAGTATAAACAATTTTAACAATTTTTCACCTTCACTTAAAATACAAAAAAAAAAATCTCTTCATCTCATATCTCATCTCATATCTATAAACAAATCCTTATAACTTTGTCATTCATTCCTGGTCAGCAAAAGTCCATTGAGGGTTACCAGAAATAGCAACATATGTATTTTAACCTTGATCAAATAAACCCACTTTATATTCCTTCTTTTACTTTTAACCATCTTGATCTTTAATCCCTAATGTCCTAGAGCTTGTTTTATTTTCATTTTTTCTTTATCTCTTCTGACAAACTCCTTCAGAACTTTAACAGATCTCTTTTGTAGATCCAATATAAGAAAGTTATCCGTGTCCCTCTTTTGGTTTGCCACTTGCACATCCCTTTCCATTATTAAGACATCAGCTGGTTTCATTTGTATATTCAGTGTAACATCTTTTTCCATATCACTCTTGCAGCCTGTCATTTTCAAATCCTCTTTCAGGTCAGTCCCAGTCCCATCAGGCAAAACTTGTTTCTGTTCTCCAACTTCTCTTAAAAGCCATATATCTATAATGACAGACTCTTTTAAGATTAACTTCTGGATCCATTGCTCACATATATCCTTGAACATGTCCAGTGCTAAAGTATTTTGCTCCATTCTGTAAGTCAAATTTAAGCGTCCTTCTCCTTTAATTGTAATTTTTAGTTCCCTCTGGTTCCCTCTAGTGTCCAACATTCAAATTTCTATCCTATCATGTTTTCTTTCAAGAATTCAAAACAACAGCATATTCCCATGGGAAGGATTCCCACGATCAATTTCAAAACCTTACTTCACATCCATTTGGACCCCTAGTCCATTTATAACTTTCCAAAATCAACATTCTAATCACCCTTTTGATGCTTATTTCAAAAAAATATTTTTTAAGCCCTTAAACTTATCTTTAAAACTTCTTTCATTAAGGATTAGAGGAAACTCACCTGGTGCATCTTATAAAACTTCTCAATCAAAAAATTCTTAAAACTCAAAAAGCAATTAATAAGCAATTTCCAAAAGTGATTAAGAAATGAGGCTCAGCAGAACTTTGTTCCATAAGGCTACATTGAGGCTGTGAGCTTGGTGGATGTCCCTTGACTCCCACCTGCTCAACTCATGAGCTGCAGAAACTTCAGCTCCTGCAATTTACTCATAAGGAGTAGCTGTCTGGAGTATAAGTGGGTGATCTCACAATCTCTCCTTTATCCGAAGAGGTTTGGCAGGCGAGAAAATGTTGTCTGACCACTGATCTCACCACAATGCTATTTCTGCTGCCTTGGAGACATCTAGTTTGCCATGAGTCCTCACTGGAAGCACCCAGATTACAGAAGTTTTGATGAAGGGAAATTAGAGCTAGTCTCCTTTAAATTCTGCCTTTCATTTTTAAAAGAGTGTGCCTTAACTTATTCCCTGAGAAAAATAGATGACATTTTCAGGCAGAGAATAATATAATTCTTTCCCTGAATATAATTCGGGGCAACCCTCCCTCACCTGTGAGTGTTTGGGTGTGAATGAGGATGAGTGGCTGGAAGGAGGGACCCTTGCCCCAGGTTAGGGGCCCCGGAGGTTCAGGAGTGGAGGCATTTGGGCCTCTACACTATCGAGGTGGTGACGGGTAGGGGACGATATGGCGGGAGCTGGAGGGTGGGCCATCTTCAGGGAAGATGCCCCTGGTGTGTGTTACCGGTGGCGTGTTGGCCCTCCTAGCTCATTCCCAGAGCCTGGTCAGCAGGTTTGTAGGGGCCCTGGCCTTCGGCTGCTGCTGCTTAATGCCAGGTCGGTTAACAACAAGGCCCCCCTCATATGTGACTTGATTATTGAGGAGGGGGCAGAACTGGCATGCATTACTGAGACCTGGCTGGGGCCCAAGGGGGGGGTGCCCCTCTTGGAAATGTGCCCAGCTGGGTTCTCGGTGTGGCACCAGCCAAGATGCCAGGGCGGGGGAGGAGGGGTGGCTGTTGTCATCCAGGAATCTCTAGTGGCCTTCAGGGGCATTGCTCCACAACTTTCTGGCTGTGAGACACTGTTTATTACATTGGGCACCCATGAACAGTTGGGAGTTCTGCTATTGTACCAGCCTCCCTGCTGTGTGGCAGCCTCCCTGCCTGAGCTGCTGGAGCCATCTCAGGGCTGATGGTGGAGTTCCCCAGGTTTATGGTTCTGGGGGACTTCAACCTACCATCCCTGGGACAGTCCTTGGAGGTGGCTCAGGAGTTCATGGCTACCATGGCAGCCATGGGCCTGTCTCAAATTGTGTGGAACCCAACCTGAGACAGTGGCCACATGCCAGATTTGGTTTTCTTGTCAGAGCAATGGCAAAGTGATCTTAGGGGAGATCTACAGCTTTCCCCGTTGTCATGGTCAGATCACGTCCTGGTGACCCTGAGTTTCTCCTATACCACCCCCCTCTGCAGGGAGCCAGACCCATGCGATTGGTCTGCCCCTGGCGCCTGATGGACCCATTAGGGTTTCAGAAGGAGCTGGGGGATATTCCCACGGATCTGCTGCACGGTCCAGTGGAGGCCTTGGCTGCTGCCTGGTATAGGGAGACAGCTGGGGCCTTGGACAGGATTGCGCCTATGCAACCACTCTTGCCACATCGGCCCCGACACTCCCCGTGGTTCACAGAGGAGTTGAGGGTGCTGAAGAGGGTTAAGAGACGTCTAGAGCACCGCTGGAGGAAAACAAAGACCGAATACGACTGAACACAGGTTAGACCCGCTATCAAGGCCTACCTTGTGGCAATAACAGTGGCGAAGCATCATTACTTCTCCACCCTTATCGTGTCCGCAGAATGCCACCCGGCAGCCCTGTTTAGGATCACTAGGTCCCTCCTTGGTAAGGGGGATGTGGGGGTTCATTTGCAGGGCCGTGCAGAGGAATTTTCAGAGCATCTGCAGGATAAAGTCGCTCGGATTCATTCCAAGTTAGACTCCGAGTGTGGGGCGGGGTCTGGGGAGATACTGAGGGACTCTTCTTACCCAGTTATCTGGGAACGGTTTGATCCTGTTGCTCCTGAGGAAGTAGACAGGATCCTGGGGATTGTGAAGGCCACCACTTGCCATCTTGACCCATGCCCCACCTGGCTTGTGAAAGCAGCTCGGGAGGTGACATGTGGTTGGATCCAGGTGATGGTTACTACATCCTTGCAGGAGGGAGTGTTTGCATCTGCTTTTAAGGAGGCATTGGTGCACCCCCCTCCTCAAGAAACCCTCCCTGGATCCTACGGTGCTGGACAATTTTCGTCCAGTCTCCCACCTCCCCTTTTTGGGGAAGGTGGTTGAGAAAGTGGTGGCATCACAGCTCCAAAGGGTTCTGGAGGAAACGGATTATCTGGATTCCTTCCAGTCAGGTTTTAGGCCCAGATATGGAATGGAAACAACATTGGTCACACTTATGGATGACCTCTGGTGGGAGTGGGATGGTGGAAGTGCGACCATCCTTGCTCTCCTTGACCTCTCAGTGGCTTTCGATACCGTCGACCATGATATCCTGTTGAGGCGGCTCAGGGAATTGGGGGTGGATGGCACAGTCTTGTGCTGGTTTGCCTCCTTTCTCCAGGGCTGATCCCAATCGGTGGTGATAGGGAGCGAGAGGTCCCATCCTCGGCCCCTCCTTTGTGGGGTGCCGCAGGGCTCGGTTCTCTCTCCGCTCCTTTTCAACATCTACATGAAACCGCTGGGCGAGATCATCCATCATCATGGGATAAGGTATCATCAGTACACTGATGATACGCAGCTATACATCTTCATCCCTGGTGAAGTAAGTGATGCCGTGGCCACCCTTTCACGGTGCCTGGAGGCTGTAAGGGTCTGGATGGGGAACAACAAGCTTCGGCTGAACCCTGGTAAGACGGAGTGGCTGTGGGTTAATGGCTCCTCTGTATCTGGGATTTTGTCATCTTTGGTGCTGGATGGGGTGGCACTGCGTAATCTGAGGGTCCTCCTAGACTCACGGCTCCTGCTTGAAGAGCAGGTGGCAGCCGTGGCAAGGAGGGCCTTTGCACAACTTCGGGTTGTGCATCAGTTATGCCCTTTCCTGGATCGGGATGCCCTTCGAACAGTCACTCATGCCCTTGTTATCTCCCAGATAGACTACTGCAATGCGCTCTAATGGGGCTACCCTTGAAGAGTATCCAGGAGCTACAGCTGGTCCAGAATGCAGCCGCGCGGGCTATTGTTGGAGCCCCAAGGAGGGCCCATGTAACGCCTCTGCTCTGCGAGCTGCATTGGGTGCCAGTTTGCTTCCCGGTCCAATTCAAGGTGTTGGTTATCACCTTTAAAGCCTTACATGACATGGGACCAGGTTACCTAAGGGACCGTCTCTCCCCTATGACTTCAACCCATCCCACCCGATCACACAGAGAGGGCATGCTTCAGACCCCCTCAGTAAAAGAACTTCGATTAGTGGGGTCCAGAAGGCGGGCCTTCTCTGCGGTAGCCCCCGCTCTTTGGAACATTCTGCCCCCGGAGGTGCGATTGGCCCCCTCACTCCTGGCCTTCCATAGGGCTTTGAAGACCTGGTTCTGCCACCTGGCCTGGGGTGGGGAGGGAATACTTCAAGCATGGGGATGGCTAGCCCCATAGAGACCTTCTGTCTTCAGCCTCAGATTTTTCATCCTCTTGGACTCTCCTTCTCCTTTTTAGTAATTTTTTAACTAATGTTTTATGTATTTATATATATTTATGTTTTTAATATTTGTTGTGAATTACCCAGAGTTCCCCCATTGAGGGGAGATGGGCAGTTGAAAAATTTAATAAATAAATAAATAAAACTCAACCTCCCCTCTCCCATAGTACTGTGGCCAATAAGCCCTGATGAAATATTTTCTGTCTCTGTTCACACACATTATTAACTAGGTCAAGGAGAGGTTTGGGTATGATGCGAATGCTGTTACATAGTCAATCTCCAAAACTAACCTGGAGGAGTTAATTTTAGCCCCAAACTGCCCTGGAGCTAAAGCAGCTCCTTCCAATTAACTATGTCATGCTTTCAGAACCTTAAAAAACAGAGTTTCTCTAAACACTCCATCTCCATTTCCATCACTTCTTTTTATGTCTCGCCCATTCAGTTACCTGAAGGACAGGGAACATACAGGTGTTGGGGAAGAGATGCTACACTTTTCCTCTTGTTACCAGAAATTTTAAAAAGCCAGTTCATGATAGCCTACCAGCTTGGGGCGGGGGGGGGGGGGGGCTTCAAAAATGGCCATTACATGACTAATGGAGTCACCTACATTTATGTGGTCCCAGTAGACAGGGTTGAGTTAATTGTCCCAGGGAGCAGCTGGCTTAGTCAGCAATGTCACCTGAACACAACTTCCATGACTAGAAAATAGAGATGACAATCATACAGTTCCATTCCAGTCTCTTCCAGCTTTCTATATATTTACAATATATAGAAACTGAAGCTAAAAGTAGAATTGTTTGAGACTAGCTTTGTTCAACAGACACAGCATCTGCCTTTCTGTAGTGTTCCAAAGCACTGAATCATAGATAAAATTTTGTGATGATTCTCCCTTGGTTTTGATCACTTTGGAAAGATTATGAAGCATTATGCTCAGAATTTTTCTAAACTTGGTATACCTGAAATAAGCATCATGGCTGACTCAACATGAAGATAGGTTCTCTAGTTTGTTTTTCATGAATACCATGAACCTCCTACTTATATAAGGAAAGTATGTCTGCTTATCATTGATGCTTCTGTTGGTGAGGCAAATGAAAGTTCTGTCTTGTCCACCTTGGTCATCATGAATATAAAAGTAAAGCATATGATATTGTCACTGCACATTCCAATTAAGAATTGCTTCTGATGGAATCAAATGGCCTTTTTGCACTTGGACTATAATCTGAAGACTGTTCAATTCTATCAGAATTAAAAATATTATAAAAGGTAAAAATGCCCTCACTTTGAGCTCAAATCCTAGTAATTAAATCAATATGCAGTTTTCTTGGCAGCAGTATGAAGGTGATTTGTTATTGTCTTTTTCTGGAATGTTTTTTGATTTCCCAATCTAGACAACAACCTGGTGTTCCCTGGACATTTCCCATCCAAGCACAGACCTGGTCCAGTCCTGAATAGCTTCCAAGTTACCCGCTGAGACATAAAATATTAGAAACAGTTATCAGGAGTTATCACCTTATAAAAGGTGCAGGAAAAACAGGACTTTGGGCATTAGAATAGATTTTCTCTTTTTTTCTCTCTCTCTTAAATACTTAGCAATCAACTATCACTTTTCTGAAAAATCTGACAAAGACTTGAGAACTATATACTGGTGTAGGCTTTCACAGTTGGCATCAATGAAACAGTGATGAGCTTTTGGGATGAATGGCCATGGTCTAGTTTCCTATGGCTTTCTCAGCCCAAAAGCTCATCACTGCTTGATTGAGAAGTATGTTTATTAAAAAGAAACACAGGAAGAGACAAGAGGAATGAACATAGTGTTGACACTAACATTAAACCTAACCCTAACCTTTTCTAGATCTCTGGACTAAACTTCAACAACTTTATATGAAAACTCCAGGGTGCCCAAATCCAGCCCAGAGAGGCCCCCACCTCCTTTAATGTAGTTCAAAATCAACCACAGGGCAGAATTCCTGTACATTCAATTAAAAGCAGGGCCTATCCTTAAAAATCAATTGCATCCTAATTGTAAACATCTAGGAGGGAGGGAGGATCTGTCTGGCACACAGGTAGAAAACCAGATTATTTTTCTAGTTTGTGGAGCAGTTATATAATTTTACATTCTTGATCCAATTGCCTTATTGGGCTCCTCCTCTTTAGAGGTTAATTTAGATTACTTCCTTACATTAACATGGGTAAATCAGCCATGCTGTGTCCGAAGCTCTCCTATTTATTCTGCAGAACAGAATCCTGGACATCTGCCCTGCAGACTTGCTCTGAACACAGCACTGTATTTCCTCAAATACCTGATCATTCTGAAATGGAAAATAAGATCTTGGTTCCCCCTCAGATCAATCTACTTAGAGGTCCAGGGTCAGCTTCATTCCTCTCAAGGGTTTAACCTGTGAATATGAAAGCTGCTTTGATATTTGGGCTTTTACACATATTGCCAGCACAGTCTTCCCATCAAAAGTTGCCGTTAAGGTTTCTCCTCGCCTTTGGGCATGCCTGGGCAGTCTAGAACGATTCTGCAGCACACATCATGCATATTCAGGAGGACCATAGGGAATGTTTTACACTGACAGAGAGAAATGTGTTTGCCATCTATGGAGATGGGCACATGTGCATAGCATATGTTCTGCTTCCAACTGAGAGCACCCTCTCTACCTGTTATCCACTCCTTTTCACACAGCAGGGTCACCATCCTAGACTCTGCATCTGCAGATCAAAGATACACGGGCTTGGCCAAGCCTGCAAGTGGCTGCCAGCTGGACTGCTTACAGGAGGGGTCAATGTCAATGTACGGTGAAGGCAAGGCAGTCTAACTAGGGTGATAGTTAGATCACTTTCAGCCCCATTGTTTAGGCTGGTTTTTTCCTGCATAAGTGTGTGTTCCTGCATCATCATCATTGATGTAGCCCACTCTGTCTCCTCTCCCCCCTCCCCCCCCCCCCCCCCCCAGCATGCTCTCTGTTTGATCTTGTAGTCTCTTGGAGTTCCTGTCTACTGGTAGGGATCATCATTTCTGGTATAAAGTGCAGGCCAGGCAAGGCCAAAATAATTGCCCTAACTCAAAATGCTACAGCTGGCAGGCAGTCATACAAATACAGTTCTAGCCATTATACACAAATGAGTGATGGCCTTACTCCCACTGCTGTTGTGGTTGCTGCTGCTGCTTGGATAAGCAATACACCATCTCATGCTGCATGGGGAGGTCACTGAGATGCTCCTTGCCAACTTCAGGCAAGCAGAAGGAAATGTCTTCTCAGAGATCAAAGTGAGGCCCTGGCAAGAATGATTCCAGCAGTTTAAAAGGGAAGTCACTCTAAAAATAGGAGAAGGGGTTGTGAGAATGGATGACACAGAAGAGAATTGCTATTCTCTCTCATTATCCTGGTTCTAAAAAGGCACAAGAGACAAGAAGAATATGCAAAGTGAAGAATAATAGAAAAATAATACATGTTAACATGGGGAAATATTCGTTGAAATAAAACCAGATAGATTCACATACCATTACACATCTGTATTAAATAATTGTATTATGTTTAATGGTGGTGTTTATTCATCTCTGGAGTTTTATTAAGGAGACTAGATGACTGACCCAGGTGATGAACAAACATACTTAAAGCAAATTGGAACACAGAAATTTCATTTGTGCAATGAAATGCCCAAATCTTTATTTGCTTAACATTGTGATTTCTTATAATAATTATTATCATTTAAGTTTATTTTCATTACATTATACTTTTAAAAATAAGCATGATAATAGTCAGTATTTTAAGTACTGCATCATCCAATCTGAAATTAATCATCCTTAAAGCTGAACTGCAGCAAAGGATGAAAATTATGGCAGCTGATTAGAATTCTGATTCAACTCTTATTTTTGATTCTCTTTTGACCATTGACAATTTAGCTTTATGATATCCATAATGTATTATGACAATATCAGTATTTCTTGGCCTAGAATCTTGAAACGTAAGAACCCTTTACGAGAGCAGCCAGAGAGCTAGATAAGACAGAATTAACTGGATTTCACTACTACAATATTGATGATGGCCACCAATTTATACAGTTAGAAAAAAGCTGTTTTCTACTGCCTAAATCATAGGCAGCATACTTTAAATATCAGTTGCTGGAGAGCAACAGTAGAAGAGGAACATTACCTTCTTGTCCATATGATAAATGTCTTAAACGTATCTGGCATGGCACAGAATTCTAGCTTAGATAGGCCTTTGGTCTTATCCAGCAGAGCTCATCTTATATTCCTATAAAATAAAAATAGGTTTAGCTAGCTGTACCACTCTCAGCAGTAAATCGCATATATGATACTTAAAAATTGAGCCATAGCCTACAGCTATTCAACTTTTGGGGATGTACAATTGTGCGTGTGGAGAGTGAATATTATTTGCTTTAATCTGGGGTTGGCGACTTGCATCCTGGCTCCTGTTTGGGTTTGGGCTTGGGTTTTGTTTTGTTTTTTTGCATGAAATAGTAGTATCATGCACGTACAGATGCATGATAATTTTCTTTATCATGCATCTATACGTGCAGGAGAAATGTGGGATAAAAAAATAGTGCCGTAACATACTGCAGTCAACCATAAAAATAATGACCACATGTGAAGGGAAGAACATGATATGACGGCATCAGCTGGTGGAAGGTGGGAGTTGCAGCTCAGGATAGGCAAGGAGATGGTAAAAGAACATTTTAGCTAATGTAAACCAACTCAAGTCTCCAAGACAACATGAATTGTATTCTACAGAACTGAAGAAAGGAGCAGAAATGTTTGTAGAACTGCCAGCCGTAAACTTAAGAAATTCTGGAGAACTGGCTAGATTTCAGAAGACTGAAGGAAAGAAAAGAAAAGATTGTTCCTATCTTCAAAAAAGGGGACTCTGTAAATTACAGACCTGTTAGCTTGATTTCTGTGCTGGGCAAGGTCCTCAAAGAGATCATTCATTAACATATTTGTCAGCACTTAAATAGGAATGCAACAGTTCACGAGAGCCAGCACGGGTTTTTCACGAACAAGGCGGGACAGATTAACCTCATCTTCTTTTTGGACAGTTATTACCTTAATGGATCAGGGGAATGCCATGGTCATAGTATACCCAGATTTCAGCAAAGCATTCAGCAAAGTCTTTCACCACAACATGGTACCAGTCATTGCGTATCTAAAAGGTCATCATATGGACTTGTTCTCGGTTGCCCCAGAGGACAGAACCTGAATAAGTGGGTTGAAACTACCGGAAAATAGATTCAGGATAGGTATTAGAAGGAATTTCCCGATGGTTCAAACTGTCAATCAGTGGAACAAATTGCCTCATGAAGTGAGTGGTATGTTCCCTTTCGCTGGAGGTTTTCATTTCATTTGTCTGAAATGTTTCAGCAGATCCTGCACTGAGCAAGGGATATGATTAGATGACTTTTGGGATAGCTTCCAATGCTATGATTCTGTGTTTCATGAGCAGCATTTCTTCCTTCAAATTATTATTATTATTATTATTATTATTATTATTATTATTATTATTATTAGCCTTTGAGTCAGTTTGATTGCTGGTGACTGCCTGGATTAGTCCCTGCAGTTTTCTTGGCAAGGTTTTTGGAAGTGGAAGCTGAGAGAGAATGACTGACCCAAGGTCACTCAGCTGGCTTTGTGCCTAAGGCAGGACCAGAACTCTCAGTCTCAGTCTCCTGGTTTCTAGCCTGATGCCTTGATCACTACACCAAACTGGCTCTCTTCAAGTTATGAACTAGGGCTAAACAAAGTACTGTTTTTGAAGGAGGTGCTTCATAACACACAAGAGCACAATTGATGCACTTCACTTCAAATAGTTAAAGTAGCCTCATCACTGGAAGACCTGAAATGACTCCTTCAGAAGCAACCCACAGCTTATCTCCACATGTGTGCACACACAGCCAGTTTGCTTCACTTTCTGCAAAGGGTGGCTGCTTTAACTGTTCAAAGAAAGGTGCTTGATTTGTGCTTGCATGCATTGCAAAGCACCACTTTCCAATGTTCTGCACAACTGTGCTGTTCAGACCTCCCGAAAGAACACCTGTCTGTCTATAGCAAAGTGGTACTGATTGCTTCTTCTCTAATGTGGACTTCTTGGTGCTGATCTCCTCAGGTTTGGTTTCAGAACAGAAGAGCAAAATGGAGAAAACGAGAGCGGTTTGGTCAAATGCAACAGGTTCGCACGCATTTCTCCACTGCCTATGAGCTGCCTTTGCTGACTCGAGCAGAGAACTATGCCCAGGTAAGTGCTTTTCATCAACACACCTATCATGAACTTCTGACAGTTTTATCAGAAGTTCTGTCATAAACCAAATGAGATATTGTTAGGTGAAATGAGAGTTTTAAGGTTCAAGAAATGAATGCTTTAACCTTTTCTATTTGTAACAATTATGAAATTCAGCACAATATGGAGAAATGCAGGGGTAGTTTGGAGAATATGCTACCCATTTACAGACCTAAGCTGATTGATTGATTGATTGATTGATTGATTATGCGTCATCAAGTTGGTGTCAATTCTTAGCTATCATATAGATTGATTTTCTCCATAACAATCTATCCCTAATCTTCCAACAGTGCACCCATGACACTGCAGCTGAGTTCATCCACCTTGCCTCTGATTGTCCTCTTCTCTTTCCTTCCACCTTTCCCATCAGTAGATCCTTCTCCAGAGAGCTATCTTCTCATAATATGTCCAAAGTATTGTGATTTGAGCCTGATCTTTTGTGCCTTGAGTGAGAACTCTGGGTTGATTTGTTTGATGAACCATTTGCTTGTTTTCTTGTCTGCCTAAGCCCATTACTTAGGAAGAAGTCCATGGAATTCAGTCATATGATCTGATTTATCTTGCCATGTTATCACTGGCCCATCTTGATGAATTACTTAATCAAAGAAAGACAGACTGCACTAAATAGTGGTGACATGAAAATATGTCACAACGTATCTTCAGACTCTATAGGCTATCAATTTTCTGGCTGCCCATATTGTATCCCAGTTTTTTGAAAGGCGGGGTGATGGGTCTTTCTTAGAATCATACCAAGAAGTCTTTAATGGCAACATCCATAATATGCCATAATCCTCTACTAGTAATCCTTCTGCAATGTGCCTCCTGGAACATTTACTGGAATGTTTAGCAATGCCAGAAGTTCTTTGGCAGATAAATTAACCTTAATACTCCCTGAATAGAAATTCTGAACTTTTTAAAAGTAGTGCAGACCTATCAGTTTAGCAATCTTTGACTTCAAAAGAGTTCTTTGAGGAAGGTCATTACATAAAAAAGACCTTTACTTCTCAGCCAGAGAATACTTTAGGTAACATTCTGGTCTGCTTTTCCCTCCTCTGTCTCTTTCATATTTTGGTTTTACCTAATGTTTAAGCTAGTTACCATCTGCATGAGACATATTGCAGAAGTGAATTTCACAAGTGAATGATGCCAAAAAATATATGAAACTGTTTTTCAAACTCTACCAACTACATATGTCTTAGACAGAAATATTTTTTACATTTATAATCTTGTACATCATTCTTATCCCCAACTTTGCTGTTAAAATGAACATCAAATTAGATAGGTTTTCTGGTCTGTTTTTTAAAACAGCATATTTTTATGAAGACGACAGCAAGCTGAGGTGGAGTTTCAGTATTTTTTCTTCACCATGATTCTAACTGAGATTGACTGCCCCCAAATTATAATCACTATTCCTTGAAAGGAAATATCTGGCTTCCCTGCATCCTGAAATTTCACAAATGCTTTCTTTCAATTCCTGGAGTTTAAACTCACAAATATGTCGTTGCTAATGGCCCTCAAAATCTCCCTCCTCATCTCCAAGCCAAAAGACCCTTAACTTTTTTAGCTTTTCCCTAATAAGGGAAACATAATATCCTGATCATTTTAGCTGTCCTTTTTGAACCTTCTCCAGCTGCATAATATCATCTTGTTTGAGACGATAGCAACTAAAGTTATACTTACGGTGACCATATTTTTTGGGAAAAAATAAAGGACAACCCTGAAAGGGGGGCAAATCTGAAAGAGGTTCATAAAGATAAAAAAAAATGTTTATGTTTATAATTTTGCTTTACAAAGGAAAATTCAAGAGCAAAACCAAGAAAAAACTATACAAAAAGCATATTCTAATAAAAATATCTAAAAAGGATAGAAAACCATGAAGTTATAACAAGCAAGTATTAAAAAGGATTTTTGCAATCAGACTGTGCATTAAGTGGTACCATTTGTATGGTAAAAATTAAATGACCAAAATAAAGGACAAAGGTGAGTTTCTGAAAAATAAATAAATCTAAAGGGCAGCTTTCTGAAATAAAGGACATATGGTCACTGTAGTTCTACTTCATATTGTAAAAGAGGTAGAATTATCAATATATATAATGGCATCAGGATTCTTGCCATTTTGTGGAGCTTATTTTCATCGCCTTTGAGTTTTACGCTACTGCTTCTTGCAATACCTGCCACTTATTTGTAATCTGCCAGAAGTAAAGGTCAGAGCAGAGCCAGAGCAAATGATGATGAAAGGCTGAGAAATGCAGGCCTGTTAGAAAACTGTTTTTTCCTACTCCCCATCTGGATCCTCTCCTCTTGCATTCTTTCATCTTACGCTCTTCTCTTCTTCACACCTCCCACTCTTCCTCTCCCCTCCTTTTGTGCATGTTGAATTGGACTCACCAATCCTTAGTTATTGTAAGAATATTTCCCTTTCATAACCTAAAAAAAGTGTGGTGGGGGCAAAGGGGTGCTAGAGTATGAATTGTATTATGGTTTCTAAAGGGTTACTTAGCCTTTGTCATTCTTTTGCAGCAAAAAAAAAAAAAAACACAAAGAGTTATGTGAGACCTGGCCTATATATGTATTAACACATAAGCTATTGTGGGTCACAGTCCACTTCATCAGATTGGTGGGGGGCGGGAAGAAGAAGGGGAAAAATAAGGCTGATGAACTCTCACCTCCCCAAACAACAATTGTATGTTTTTATAAATACTCTTTTGTCAGAAATATGCTTCTAGAAAGGTAGAGGTCTCAAATCTCTTCTTCCATAAGCCCTTGAGGTCACCTCCCCCTCTTGCTTTGGGGTAGCAGCGAGGTAGTTCCCACTGCCACCACCTATCTTCCACCATACAGCTTCTCACCTGGTGCCTCCCCCTAACCTTGGTGTATGAGAAAGGTAGATCTGTCATACTTTGTGCTACCTTTCTGGTAATAAAATGGTAAAAGTTGAGTTGGGGGTGGGGAGGGAAATGGCCCTTCCTTGGGAGACAAGCCAGTTTCAAAATCCCCCCTTTTAACTTTAAATATCCCCAATGCACACATTCAATAGTGAAGGAGATGAAGTACAGCACTGTTCAGATTATAGAAATACAGCAGGTTGATAAAAAAGAGGAGAGTCTAAAAATCAACAAAACCTGGCTACCAATCCTGAAAAATACAGCCTGCAAAAGGTCAACGAACTCAGCTCAACCACCAGGACGTGTGAAAAGTTCACACAATGAACATGCTAATCACTCTCAGCAGCCACTCGTTAACAACTCAATAGAAGAAAAAACCCTGCCTAACCCACAGGAAGATACACAGATATTCTGATACCAAAACAAGCAGCCACTCATTAACCCCCCCAGCCCCCCCAACCCCCCCCAATCCCCACCCCCCTCAGATCTCTATAAATACCCACAAAAGGGTCACACCATCCTGGGCACAGAGAGAACTGCTCCTGTCTGTGCTCCTGTACTCTGAAGATGCTGGTCACAGATGCTGGCGAAACGTTAGGAAACAGAACATCCAGAACACAGCCACACAGCCCGGAAGATCCACACCAGCCCACAGCAGGTTGATTTAAAAAAATAAAATCACAAAAGTGTAATCCATCCAGCAGATCCTAAGAACCTACTGGTCTACTATAAATAGGATTTCTCTGTCCAAAGTCTCAGCAAAGAGATGAGAAAATACCATTCATTTATTTATTTTCAAATGTGTATGGCCGCCCAATTCTATAACAATTCTGGGTGGCATAAACTATTAAAACAACCTGAAATAATAAAGAACAGAAAGGAGTGACAAACATCCAGGAAGAGTAAAATGAGCACAGCCTTCAACTGAAAACATATCACAAGGTAACTTTAAAACATACCACAGGGTAAAAAAATGTAGATCTTCTGGAACATACCTGAAGTGTGATTCAGAACAGAATCTCCTGCTTTATATAGAAACATAAAAAGCAGTGAATCCTGGTTTAGCCCAAGCACAATAAAACAGAAATTAAAGACCTATCTCATTTGTCTAGTCATTTACCTACTTCTTCCAGTAGTAGACTTTCTGAAGTGAAAGAATCCTGTATCCTTCCTATATTTCTTTTCTTCCTGAAAATTCCAGACTTCAATCTGAGGCCGATGGGAGCATTTGTCCCATGTTCTCCCAGCCTCCATTCCCAGCTTCTCCTGTTTCCTCCCCAGGTTTGCTGGTCACTGACCGAATAAAGATCTGTTCTGTTCTCTTCCACAGTTCTACCTTTGTATTTTTAAAAGATTCAAATTTTTTATTCTTGGAATTAGGGAGGAGCTGGGGTATCTCTCTGTGTCTACCTGGAAAAAAAGCCTTCTCATGGAAATGTGTATTTTGTGTCTGAGCTACAGGCACAGCAGAAGGGAAAAGAGAGAGAGGGAGAGAAAAAGAGCAGTGATGGCTCCTGCTGGAGAAATACCCTGAGAATCCCACTGCCCCCCAGCGCCTTTCTCCCTTCTCAGATCCATTCCTCTATTCAATCAGGACATGGATTAAAAGTTTCCAAAACTTTATTAAGAGTCGGCAGATTCTTGATCAAACATGCAAGGACATGTTAAGTAACATCCGCAGATGAAAGACACTAAATACACATACAAGCAAGCTTATACAGGTAGTCCTCCCTTAGTGACCATGATTGGGACCCACAATTCTGTTGCTAAGTGATGCAGTCGCTAAGTGGAAAATCACGTGACCATGACAGACTTATGACATCACTGCCCATTCAGTCGTTAAGTGAGTCACTGCATTTAAGTGAAATATCACATGACTGTGATTTACAATTTTACTTCTGCATTCTCCGTTAACTCTGTCGTAAGCTGGTTGGAAAGCACGCAAATGTCAATCACATGACTGCAGGATGCTATGACAGTCATAAATGTGAGGATTGGTCACAAAGCTGTTTTTTTACTCCATCATAACTTTGAACAGTCACTAATGAGGCAGTTGGTAAATGAGGACTACCTGTATAGTCAATTTCACACAAGGCCTTTCAAACTGTGCAGTTGCATTGGCTAATCCGCATTTGGTCATTTACATATTTCTAAGCAAGTGGGAAATCCCCCCCAAGTTTGCCCATCTGTATAATAATGGCATTTCCATAGTAACCCACTATAGCACTTGCCCTGTTTCTATGGCAGCTGTTTCACGGTGTGGTGTGTAGTTCCACCACACCCAAACTGCACCCTTGCATCTGGGTAAGCATAGTGGTGTTTGCTTATCTATTCTGTGCTGTTGCATCCTAACACTATAATGAAGTCTGTTTGACTAAGGCTAAACCTGTTTATTAGGACTAAATTCCCCCTGAATTCCCAAATTCCTCTGGGTTCATCCATCTCTTACACCCTCAACACTAAAGAAGACTCTTACGTGCTTCTCTTATTACACTGGAATGGGGCTGGCTTGACTGAACAAGAGAGATGTATTAGAGTAAGTGCACAATCCATCCACACCTTTAGGAGGGCCCTGTTCTTTGCCTTTGAAGCATGGGAGGAGCCAATACAAACTAACTGGTGTCTTTCCTTTCCTTTCCTTTTTTTTCCTTTCTTTCTTTCTTTCCTTCCCTCCCCGCTCTGCTCCATCTCAGATACAGAATCCTTCCTGGATCGGCAACAACGGTGCTGCCTCCCCTGTGCCTGCCTGTGTAGTGCCCTGTGACTCGGTGCCTTCCTGCATGTCCCCCCATGCTCATCCCCACTCCACTGGAGGAGTCTCCGAATTCCTGAGCGTCTCGGGTCCCGGCAGCCACGTGGGGCAGACACACATGGGCAGCCTCTTTGGCAGCGCCGGCATCAGCCCCAGCATCAATGGTTACGAGCTGAACGGCGAGCCCGACCGCAAGTCTTCCAGCATTGCAGCCCTGCGGATGAAAGCCAAGGAGCACAGTGCTGCCATATCGTGGGCAACATGACAGGGCTGCCGCTTTTGCCCTCGAGAAACGGACAGCTCAAGCAGGACCGTTGACCCAAACCCTCCACTCTTGGACTTGGGGCAGTGTGCGCCCTCCTCAGAGGTCTGAATGCAGCACTTTTCGCTTCCTTAGGGATAATGGCATTGTGCATATTGCCGTATTTGGAGTGTTTTAAGCATGTAGGCCTGTTTTCCCCTCCCCAGGAACAGGAATGTGGAAGCCAAGAGGCGATGTTTCTCCTGCATCAGACAAACTTGAGTTTTCTACTCCCCTCGTGCTGTGGTTCTCCTGATTGCCAGTTTGCCGTTCCTGCTCTATCTAACATGAGAGCTGCCTCCCACCAAGGCTTCCATCATGCAATTGTTTGCCTTTTTCGCAGAATTACCAGGTGGGAGGTAGGATTCCAAAGAGTGCTATCTTCCTTTTGAAATCCTGTATTTTCCCATGACATTCACATTCTCTCTCTCTCTCTCGTTTTTGACTACAGAAAGTCTTTTAAAGAGGGGGAGAAGAAATAGCTGCACGGGCTCTCTTGATTGGTAGCATTAGGAGCCATCCATCTGGAAGTTCATCTGATTTCTCTCTCTCTCTCTCTCTCTCTCTCTCTCTCTGTCAAACAAACAAGAAAACAAACAAAGACCAACCCACAATGTCTGGCTAAATGCTCCCATGTGAGCTCTTTTTAATCCATCATATTTTAATATAACAGACAGGTTTATGATCCCTAGCAACAAAAGCATGTGGTTGCTATCACTGCAGATGGCTGGTGCCAAAGCCTGGGAAGAATGGGTGTATTCTGAGTAGAAGGTGTCCTGATTCAGTATTTATAGCAAAGTTGCCATACTGCAACTGGGAGTTGGTCCACACCTTATCTTCCACATGAATTGTGTGAGTTGCTGAGTTGCTTTTTGTAATTTTCCTTTTATCCTGTTATTTTCCTCCCTGCCACCCCTTCAATCTCCTGTTCTATCCAAGGGGTGCAGCAATGAAGGCATGAGTCAACCATGGGTTCAATGAAAAGCAAGCTAAGAATATACTGTCCCTAAACAGAAATTACAAAGAGAAAGGTTCGTCCCCATGGTGTCACTTTGCAGTCATAACCCCATGAGCTAATTCAGACAGCAAGCCAAGGACTCCTGGGCTGGTGTAATCCAAATCAACATTTTTTTTAATCTGGTGCCTAGTATTTGGAACACTTTGGTACCACTTTCCCATCATACAAACACATTTATTGCAAATCAGTTGTGGGAGATGTTATCCATAAATTAAGTGCTACCTAACCATAGCCTGATGATTGGTTTCAATGAAGAACAAAACTGGGAGAAATCTGGGCAATAAAGGAAAACATCTCCCTAATTTCCTGCACTGGTCTGCTCTTGCAGTACACTCAGTTCTGAAAGAAGACCAATTTATAGGATTTTCTCTTCTTAGACTGATATTTCATGTACAAGCTTCTGGATAATAACTAGAGAGCTCCATGGTTCCAAAGGAATTGTACGAACACTGCCGTGGACAATAACCCTCTTCAAATACTGCCTTTCTGGTGTCCCTATCAAACTCTTCCTTCTTTAACACCAGCTCCTCCCAAAACAGTGGAGATAACTCGAAGGCCTATCTTGAAGAAATAAAGCAAGAGGTTTTTTTTTCCTTAGCTGGAAATTCTTTTGCTTTCCCCCCAAAGCCAAGTAGCAGACCCAGGCCTGCCTCATGTTGTTCCCATTCATCAGGATAATGGCAACTTCTCAATTTCCACATGTTTGCCCTCTTTAAAAAAGGATCAAAGAGGATTTGGGTCCAGCCAGCTGAGATTCTTTTCAAAAAGCTGAAATGGTGCTTGGGTTTTGTGGTTTCTCAAACAACAATTCACATCCACTAGAGGAGAGAAACTTAATGCTTGAAATTGTCTAACTGGCTTTTAAGAGGTGTTTACTGGGTTAGTAACTACTGGTCTTTCCTTTTCTGGTGAGCAGTGGCTCTGCAGACTTTATAATTCAGATAGATTTGAATGGGCTTCAGAACAAAAGCAAGCCTTCCAGGGCATGAGCGCCCACCAGTGTTCTGACCTGCAGGTGGCCACAGAGTCATGAACATGCACATACAATTCATCCTGGAATGGGAAGCCTACAGCTGGGGACGCCTGTCAAGAAACACATGTACCACAGCAAGCACATGGAACCCCAGAAGGAGAGAAACCTGTGGCAAATCTGAAGAGCAGGCAAGAGAGAGGATGCATTCAGTTTATAAGAATGAGGTAGAACATACTTGAGGGTCACTCCCCTTCCCACGTACGTTCTTAACCCCAGCACCTCGGAACATTTCTTAGGAGCCCCAGTACTTCTGACTAGCTATGGTAATAAGTCTGCCTGTAGCATGCAGAGGAAAAAGGCCTACACTTTTTTCCTTTAGGGAAGAGAGACCAGAAGCATTTTGCAAGTCAAGAGCCACGCTGACTTATAGGAAACTTTATGAAGACTGCACGGCAAACATGAGTAGATTTGCTGTGATGATGATGATGAAGAAGACCACCTCACAGTCTTTCTTTCATACAGACCCACATATAACATTCTCACACATCAGACATTTGTTCACAATTTTTGCACGTAACACACACCAGTGCACATGTAATACAGATGCATTTATTCTCATATATCCTGAAAATGCCCCTAGGGTGCTGCAAGTAGGCTTTGAGGAACAAATATGACTAAACCCATGCTTTAACTGTAGCATTTTCCTAATAGCAGTTAAAGACCATTAAAAGTTAACTTTAACTGTTGTGTTTTCCTACAAACAGTTAAAGATCATTGAAAAAAATCTGGTCAATACTTTTAAATTCCATTGGATTCAGTGGGAATGCAAAACATCACCAGACTTGTTGCCCTGTGGGGTAAGTATGAAGAAAATGCAGTAAGTTATCAATAGAAGTGCTACCTTCAGAAAGGCATTTAAGGTGCTCCTAGAATAAGAATGCAACACTTTTACACATGTTATGCTGTGTATAAAGATTGTAAAAAAAAAAACACCTTGTTTAATTTGCACCCCTTTTAATCTATGAAATCAAGATTGAACAATCCCAGGCAGTGATCACTATCTCCTGTGATCGGAGATCATTGAGCCATCAAATGATTTTAAGGCTATCCTTGAGAATTAGACCCTGAACTCTCAAGCAAGGGACAACATGATTGTATAATAGACATGATCCATGTCTAATCATGTTTTTGTGTTCCTGAGTGTGCAAACCTGGGAAAACACATTTATGTGCATGGTGGCTCCAGGCGTGTTTATTATGTAACAGCTAAGTTTGCCATCTTTTAGGTGAAGGAGAGGATTGCTCATAACAGGGAGATACTGTACTAGCTCTGTCCAATGTTCTTTGTTTTCAGTTGGTAAAAGAGGATTGGAAACAGAATCATGCAGCTACTTTAGCTGTTCAGGCTAAGTTAGCAGCCCCTAAAACTGCCATGTAGTTGCACCGGACTTTTCAAAGGCCTAAAGCAGGCAAAAATATTTTTGGCTAAGCTCTTTTACTAGCTGTTCATCTCATGTCTGTGTCAATTCCCAAGTGGCTTTGAATGTGAATGGTTCAAGTGTACATCAATAACATATACTTCAGAAGGTGTTTCAGGATCTGTATCATGTTCAACCCAATATAGTACTGTATGCATCATATTCCTTGAAAAACCAATGATGGAATAAGCCATTATGTTAAGTCTCCTCCTTCCTCTCATTAGTAGGCAGAATTACCTAGGGCTGTTTTTGCCCCTCACTCCATACCACTGGCTGACAGTGGTGGATGGACAAAGAAATGGTATGTTTACATATGAGAAACATGGGAAGAGGAGGAAAAAGCAACATAGGATTACCATGGGGGGTTGTGTGTGTGTGCACATGATATCAAACATAGCATTTACCTGTACTGTAACTTCAGTGGAAACTTTTTGTTGAAATGCATCCTAAACAAGAGAATTCCATTAATAGGCACAGCACAAGAGGTGACGCTGGGTCGAATACTGATAGCGAGCACCAGAGGCTTTCTGGATGCCTGAACAGTAGCAGTTGGTCTTCAGTTGCCAAGCTAGAACCCAGGAGGTTGTGTGCAGGGAGCAATCAAGAAGGCATTTCCTTGGGGGATAAGGAAAGGTGGGCCTACCCTATTTTCCACTCCATTGGTAGATGAGTTGCTGGTCAAGGGAATGCAGCATGGGCTAAATGAGGGGGGTTAGTTTTTTTTCCTTTTTTCCTTTACAGGGCATTCCTGTATCTTTTCCCCCCCCCCTTCACTCCTTTAATAATTTTGCCTTGTCTCATCATACACCAAGGTTTCATTGCAAAGCATTTTGAAAACAAACAACAGTAAAAA
Organism: Liasis olivaceus; assembly: GCA_030867105.1. Lineage (NCBI taxonomy): Eukaryota > Metazoa > Chordata > Lepidosauria > Squamata > Pythonidae > Liasis > Liasis olivaceus. The sequence goes on from CM061349.1 coordinate 73,004,481, forward strand.
AAGGTAGTTTCCTGGAAAATGGTTTGAAAAAATAATCAACAAGACACAGCTGCTGAGAACTTTGTTTATTTTGCTGCTTTGACTGACACAGGAAAAAAGTAAACGTTTGTAATTTTTTTTCAGAAAAAATCAGCCCAAATGGAACCTCGATGAAAGCTTTTTCACGGCTTTCAGCTTCATGGCTGGCATTACAGGGAAGGCAAAGTGTGGCCCATTTCATCCTGCCCCAACTCTTGACAGCAAATTGGGGGTAATCTGCTATCCAGTCCTCCTTCCACATGCATAGATAGTGCTAGGACTTTCGTACTACTGATCTTGAAGGGCAGTTTTCAATGTGTAATAATATATCTGTTTTGGGGTGTGCAGTGACTGACAGGGAGAATGGGAGAAAAAAAATCATAAGAAAAGAAACCTCAGTCAATTGCATTGTTGTAAAATATTGTAACCTTGTATAAATGCAACTTTTTTTTTTCCTTTAGCTTTATGGCCTGAGGCAGAATATATTAAAATATACATTCAAAAAATGTTGATGAATAAAGCAATGGATTGGGAGGAAAGCCTACAAAATTGCAGTGTGAGGTTGTGCCATACAATGTTACTGCCTATACAGATATGTACTGCGAATTCATTACATTGTAATATTAAAAAAAAGAACAAATTGCTTTGTACCTTGTCTTTCTTTCTTGCTCTTTTTTTCCTTTAATTTTTGGGGAAAATAAATTATTGCTTGTATCATCTTTTCCTGTCCTAGAGCTGAGGGTGGTAGTGTGGTTAATTTTTTTTAGTGCTGCAAACAAAAATTAAACAGACAAAAAATTTCTGGAAAAGAATGAGCAAACATCCAGAGCACAGACAGGGGAGAGCCACATAAATATTATTATTGTTGTCATTCTTAGTTGCAATAAACTGTCTCTGCTCTGCTCTGAACTGAAATCTGTCTATTTTGTGCCTGACTCATAGCAAATGAAATGCGATTGGGGGGGAAGGGGGGGGCTCCAAAATCTCATGTTAATTGAAGTTGGCAAAAAATACTAACAGTGCCCTTTTGAACTGCTGACACAGAGCAGAATGGATTAAACAAGGCTAGATTAACAACAGGTGGCAGCTCACGGACTCGCTGCCTCTAGAGAGTCTTAGGAACCAAGAAGCAATGATGAGAACATCCTAGAGGCAAAGTCGGAGCAGCCAATATGTGGCTGAAAATTAGACTGCTGGTAAATTAAGGGAAGATCTGATCACAAAACTATTTTTCAAAGATGTGGCATAGGGTATGGAGGTGGCATTGGTATTCTCAAGTCAGTATTCCAAAATACATGTGTCCTTGGAAACATGTCAAGGTTGGTTTGCTTATTCATTTTTTAAGAGACAAATCTGGCATTAGAGACTAAAAATAAGATAGGTGTCTATTCTCAGGACTCTTCTTTGAAACATTACACAGCTAACCACTTTTGACAATTATTTTCCATTAGGTTCTCCTCCAGAAGTCATCACAGGGCCATACCTGCCCATGCTGTTGCGTCTACTGGACTGGCCTTGGATAGGAATGACTAAAAGCATCTGACCACCTTAGATCAAGAATGCCATGTGGAAACACATCTTTCTACCTTGGCCAGTTGTGTGGAAGGTTTTTCCCATATGGGTTACATAGGTGTGATAAAACTAGCTTGGGTTAGTCTGCCTGAGAGAATTGGCTGGGAGAATTATTCCTTTCCCTCCCTACCAATCCTCCTTTAATCAATACACAAAGCTGACAGACTGGAAGGCTGCCTCTTTCTTGCTCATTCTTACCTACCTGGATAAATTCAGACACTCAGTTGAGCCACTAATGGGTCTTCTTGTGACTCTCTGTACCATTGCCCTTGGACAAAAAAGGGACAGCTGTAAATTAATGTCTCCTTTTAGCATAACACAAAGCTTAGTGAATGGTCTTTTGGTCTCGTCCTTGATTTGCAGCACCTAGTTAACTTTGTCTAGGATTGGAAGCTTAAGCAGGACTGAGATTGGTTAGGATTTGGATGGGAGACTTCTAGAGAATACAGGGAGGTTGATTGGATTGGAAAGTAAAAAAAAAAAAAACCTTAGGAGAGGGTGATCTGTTAGCAATAGAAAGAAGAAAATGACTGGATTTTATCACTAGATGGGACTTCATTCTCTCGGTTATAAACTCTGATTTAGAAGGGGCATCCAATTCTTTTCTCCATATGCCTTGGATTTTATCACACCAACCCTCTCTCATGGGAACCTGAATTTATCTATGTGGCTTTTTAAATTCTATGTTGAATTTTGCTCAACCATGACAATCACTGCTATTAAGTGATTATGTGACAATCCCTATTAGGTTATCACTGGAATTTTACCTACTCAGAACCTACCAGGAAACATGGATAGCTCAGTTATACTACTGGATTAAAGCCATAAAGAAAGAATGGTTTGCTAAGCCAGTGGATGGATAACAAATGTAAATATATAAACAACCCTCCCACCCAGCAAACTAAATAGAAAATGTGGCATTTCCAGTTCCATGGTTTAATAACAATGCCAGTTTTTCCTAGTTTAATGCTCTTTAGATGGATTGAATAAATCCCATAAAATACACCACATAATCCCATAATTCCTAGACAGCAAGGTATACAGTAGAGGCTGGAGAACACCAAGATAGAAGAGGTTGAGCACAAACTATATTGTATAAGAAACTGCAGGACCAGGACAGGAGAATAAGAGCAGCTGCATCATCCTAAAGGAATAGAAGCATTAAAGACATAGTAGAACAATTCTGTAAATTCATAGCACAGCAAGAATAGGCATTCATTCCCCCATTCCTAGTTCAAATGGTATAGTCCAAGACCTCCTTCCACCCCAGTCTCTGGGATAAAGAACTTTCACACACAGCCCAGTTGCCCCATTGCCAGAACAGATGGACACCAGTTTCTGGAGGACAGAAAGGACAATCCACCACTGACCCTCAAAGGGACCTTAGGGCATGTTTACTGAAGTTCACCTTTCTCTGCACTGTCACCTCAAATGCTACTTCCTATGTGGGCTACAGCAGTTGGTTGCAGGTTAACTGAGCCAATGCTTAACACGCATTTCCATTCCTCCCTTACCAGCATTGCTGAAGTAGCATGCTGTAATAGTTAAGATCTTCATTTAACATAGAGGACGTTACCCGTCTGAAATCTGGCAGAAACTTTAAAACAAACATACAAAAACCTGACTTTTTTCCTTGAGTAGTTTTCCCCTGGACTTTAAGGAAAAAAAATCATAATCATTGTGCTATTTCAGAGTGCTAGTAAAGAGAAGTATAGAAACAATTAGAGTGCATGCTGGAAAGAAAGGATTTTTTTTTTAAGAAGAAAAGAATGCATGCATCTGCATTTTGATGCTTAAATCTTTTAAGATAACTATGTGTATGTGTACAATCTGTATCTTCAGAGAGAGAGAGTAGTTTATATCTAGATAGATAGATAGATAGATAGATAGATAGATAGATAGATAGATATAGATTTATGTACACAGGCACGCACACCTAGAGGAAATCCTTTGGCAGTCACTTCCCTGGAAAAGAAGGACAATCACAGCAGAGTCCAATGGTAGCCAGGAGTCAAGACAGAATTCCTCGCAAGCTGTTGCCAAAGTGCCTCCATCTGGACAGGATTTTCTTAGACCAGCTTAGAGTCAAGCTGGCGTGACTACAGGACAGGAGCAGCCTAAATGGTAAGCACAGCTATGCCTAGAGTAGTGTTTCTCAACCTTAGCAACTTTAAGGTGTGTGGACTTCAACTCCCAGAATTCCCCAGCCAGTGTGCTGGCTGGGGAATTCTCGGAGTTGAAGTCCACACACTTTAAAGTTGCTAAGGTTGAGAAACACTGGCCTAGAGAGTATACTCCTCCCAAGAAGGAATATTCTCAGACATAGGACAATCATGGGGAATTTTACCAGTTAATTCTATTGTAGGACCAAGAAAGATGGTATTAAGGGAAGCTTTGTCTTGGAGCTCACAATGAGGTTCTAGGATAAAGTATTTTGGGGCCAAACTGATTGAGAGTTTTATATAGAAGCACAGTTTCAAAGGAAGCAAAAATCTGGCACTGAGAGAGGGTTGGCCCTGAACTTATTCAAGATCATGTGACAATTTTTAAAAACATGTTTTCATCAACCCCTACCCCTATATGATAGCGGGCTGAGATTTTTCAAGCTGTCTGAGCTTTAACAGTGGCATAATAGCCCACTGTACTCACAAATAACCAGATCCAGGGGTGCCACTGACCGGAATTAACTTTATTTAATGCCTGGCCAAGACCTCTGATTCCTTGAAGTCTTGCAAAGGTTAGGCATGATAAACATAAGAGACCAGGGGAGGGAATCGATGTAGGCTGCATTGGCCATGAATGTGGGGCTACTTTTATGGCTATATGGCTACTCTCGTACAGCCAGAAAGGATATGGGAATGTCATCTGAATCTCCTACAGTATATACTTGTAGGGGAAGTTAGAAGCAAAATATGGGCAAAGAGCGGGGACACTGACTCAAAATCCAACAGACGTTCTACTTTAGTGAATTATTTGGTAGCCTGAACCCCATTTAGGCACAGTGTGAAATTTCATTATGGAAAAGCAGTATTTAATAATGCACATCGAGGGAGGATCAAAGCTGTTATTTATATGAGAGAGTGGCAAAGCTCTCTTTAAAGCAGGGTTCCTCAACCTCAGCAACTTTAAGGTGTGTGGACTTCAACTCCCAGAATTCCCCAGCCAGTGTGCTGGTTGGGGAATTCTGGGAGTTGAAGTCCACCCATCTTAAAGTTGCTGAGGTTGAGGAACCCTGCTTTAAAGAGACTCTGGGTTAGTGTTGTATTTAATTTAAGGCAAGTAAGAGTAAGAGGCTGATACCCTCACTTTCCATTTACAGCTGGGCTTCAATCCTATGGAGACCTCTAGTTATTTTACTACGTACAGTACAAATGTACACAATATAATAGAATGAGAATTATTCTAGTTATTTCCTTTTTAATATTTCAGAATACCATAGAGATGCTAGGCAACTTCACTGATTTTACACCTTTAGAATTTACAGTAGTCTTTGCTGCCCAACTCTCTTTTCTGTAGATGCCAAGAAAAGTTTCTCAATTCTTTCTTTTTTCATGCTGCTTACAGGTCATTCATATTTGCAGCCAGTCCAATCATTCACCGCAGAACAGGGTTCCTCAGCCTTGGCGACTTGAAGTTGTGTGGACTTCAACTCCCAGAATTCCCCAGCCAGTGTGCTGGCTTGGGAATTCTGGGAGTTGAAGTCCACACATCTTCAAGTCGCCAAGGTTGAGGAACCCTGATGTAGAAGATCCAACATCAGATGCAATTTGGAATAATAATAATCAACCCACCCTGTTGATGTTACATTGACCTGCACTGAAAATGCTGAAAGTATTCACAGTTCAGTTTCAAGAATACCACATCTGCTATATTTGTATTGTAGGGACCCTCCACCCCCATACGGGATGACTCAGAGTGCCGGGTTTCAGCAAAGTCATTTTTGTCCACTCATGTGAACAGAAAGGCTTGTTGATGAAAATTATTTTCTGTGTCATTAATGAAATTTAGTAGCAGCTCATTTAATAGCGCCCCCCCTTGTACTCCACTCCCCAAAGACCTCTTAAGATCAAATAAAAGTATCAGCCCACAGATGCCACTAATGTCTCCATTCCCACATACCCAGTAAAAACTGTAGAAGTGTTTCACCGGCAATGAAGGAGTTAAACTTTCCTTCTGACTCCAAGCAAACTGACAATCAAGGCAAATGAGGATAAAGTCAAGGACATTCAGAGAGGAATTATTGGAACCAACTCCGGAAAATGAAGCTGGCAAACAGGGGCCTCTCTCCATTCACTATCCTTTCTCAGAAATCCTGTGGGAATTTCTGCTGGGAATACCTATCAGAGCTGTGCTGTGTTTCCTCCAGTGGATTATGCCTCAGCCACTTGCCATCACTGCTCCATTTCAGCTAATTGTCTCAGATGTTGCCATTCGTTATCCTCTTAATGAGAAACACAACTTTCCTGCACAACCAACGCAAGGACCTGGCAGGCCATGGAATCCTGAAGATCAGCAGATGTAGATCTGTAAAACAGCAGTTTGTTCCGAACTGAAATTACACAGAGAAGGCATGTGATTCCAAACAGCATCAAACTCAAGTAAGTTTGAAAGCAACCATACTCACCCCAATAAAAAAATAGAGATGGTCTGAGGACTTAGCACTGTTATCTAGTGCTTAAGGCAAATTTTGGTTACCATGAAGGACCGCCATCTTGGTTCAGATGTTTCCTGTGGTGTTGGGTGGCACTTAGCCTCAGATGTTTTTCATTCCATTCTTAGGAAGAACATTACTGGCCTGAATCAAGGCTTCAACCATCGATAAGCAGAATATGTAAAGTTATAAATCACAGCTTAGGGGAATAACTAAATCCACTTGAAACCACCAAATGTATTGGCGCTCAGGGCAATTCTTTTCTTCAAGTGTTAAAGCCAATTTACAGGATTCAAGTGGGGACTAATTGTTCCTATAGCCCATGATTTATGGCTTCATGCATACATTTATAGCATTCATCATTTCTGTTTATCACTGAAGCTCCCAGTCAGTATGTGCTGCACTGAAAGCAAAAAGATGTATTCCCTTATTATGTAGTAATTATTGCACAATAAACACAATGTATAGCTTGTGCCCTGCTTATCATTCTATAGTGAGAAGAATCACAATGCTGCAGTGAATTTAATATTAGTAGTTATCATCACTGTAGTGTTTTTCTTTGGGGGAGGGAACAACTCCAGTCTCTCTTTTCACCGTCCATTTTGAATGAGTTTTTGTTGATGTTTAAATGTTTTTCTTTCCTTGGTGCTTTGGAAAATCTCTCACAATTTAACCAGTTCCAAACTAATATATTTTCCCAGTGCTCAGTTGCATTTTCTTTTAATAAGATGTGGCCAAGGGAACATGGGAGCTGCTTGAGAAATAATACGCTCTGTGAGTAAGAAAATACATGCTTAAAAATATCTTGCTGTTGCACATACGTGTCTAGTTTTCTACCCTTACTTTATCAGACTGCCATGAATTTTCACTCTCTAGCAAATGTGGATCTTTGAACCAAGTTCAGGTAAGTTAATTAAATGGACTGGAAAAGAACCTGATGCTTGGAAAAACTGAAGGCAATAAAAATGAAGACTAGGTGACTAGATACTAGAATTGATGACAAATGCATGCGCTTACAAGAACTCGAAAAAGCAGTTACTCACAAACAGTTCTCCTGAAATGATGTCCATTGGGTTATGAAAAATCAGAAACAATCAAATAATAAACTGATTATGTCCCACTAATTTCAGTAGCCGTAATTCCTGGATTTTGAGAACTTCAAAAGAAACGAAGTTAAATATGAGCTGTGAGATTTGTGATCTTCTAACATTTCCAGTCAGGGAAAGTAAAGTAATACTTGAGTAGTACATTACCTGAGACTGATTACTTTAGGCCATGTTTTGCCCATATTTTTCATTTCTAAAAAATTATTTGTTGTGAATGTAGCGATTAATAACCTCAGATAAGGGCCATCCAACTAAGCCCTCCACAGCAGTTCAGACAGACTCTAACACAAGATCAAAGTGAGGATCACTCAGTCCCCAATGGTTTGGAACTCTGGGCTCAGACTTCTTCTCAAGATTAGCATCCAGCCACAAGCTCATGAAGAGGGCTAGCACTCCACTGAGGTCCCAGAGAGAGCTCCTTGGGATTGAAAATCTACATGTGAGTAGCCCAGCATGCACAAATGACTTTGCAACCAGGCCAGGTTTTAATGAACACTAGCTGAATATGGTAGCCACTGATATAAAGCCCTGTGCTAGAACAAGTTGTTGCAAGAAGCAGTGTCTACTCATGAAAGTATTTATGCGGAGCGTGTGTGTGACAAAGAGAGATGGACAAAACTGAAGCCCTGCTTTTTGCTATCTGGAATTTGGTTGAACATGTTTGCTCTTCTATGTGTCTCTCTGACCAAAAGCAACCCATTTGTGGAATTTGATCTTAAGACTGTATAATTATACTTCTGTTACTTCGTTTGCTAGTCCTGCCCCAGGATAGAAAAGTTAGCAGGATATAAAAAGGGCTGAGGAGTCTTACTTCATGTCTTGCCTCTGAATGTTATTATCCAGCCCTGCATAATAAAATATGCACCAGTTTTATGCTTGTATAACCAGGACTGAAACCAAGTGATAAAGGCACTTGAGGATTAACAGCTTCTGTACCAACCTGTGAAAATGAGGTGGTATAAGTCCAGCAATTGAACTAACACAGAGATAACAAGGGATGGAACAAAAATATTGGCTTTGAAATGAACAGACTGGAGCTATCATCTGCCAATTCTACAATAGTAGCAAGTGTCTTTTTATTTCATGGTTACAGTCAATAACCTTGTGAATTTTTGAGACCAGAAAGATAAAATTATAATAAAATACCAAGCAGCAGACCAGATTCTATATTCTGTTCATGCACCTTCAAGAGATTCTTTAAATCTTCCTCACTTCCAGCCTTCAAGGTGGTTATCATCAGCATATATGTGATCTTATGTTTCTCATAGCAATTTTAATTCCAATTTCTACTGCTTCTAGTGTAGCACTTCCCACAATATATTCTGCTTATAAATTAGTGACAATATACAACTTTAATACTCCAAATTTTGAACCATTTGGTTACTCCATATTTCATTCTACATGTGGTTTTCTGGCTCATCATACAAATTCTTCAGTAGATAGATGAGGTGGCCTGGTATTCTTCTTTTTTTAACCCTTTTCTAAAATGACAGCCAGTGGGATTTATAAGGCCAAGCTATCTGATGGGTGCAAAGTTGGGAAAGAACTAAGTGTGTACGCATGTGCTGTAAGAGATCAGAGAGCACTGGTTACAGGCCTGATAAATAATTTATCTGTAACTGAAACAGAGTAAGCTTCCCCTTTTAAGACCAATTTTTATTTTTAGAACATAATTTATCATAATACAATAGCAACCGAGAATATATACAGTACTGTGCAAAAGTTTTAGGCAGGTGTGAAAAAATGCTGTAAAGTAAGAATGCTTTCAAAAATATATATTGCAATTGTTTATGCTTATCAATTTAGAAAATGCAGTGAGCAAACAGAAGAGAAATCTAAATCAAATCAATATTTGGTGTGACCACCCTTTGCCTTCAAAACAGCATCAATTCTTACACTTGCACACTTGCACAAAGTCAGGGATCTTGTAGGATTAGAGTCAGAGTTTGCTCACTTTGCATTTTGTAAATTGATAAACTTAAACAATTACAATATATATTTTTGAAAGCATTCTTACTTTACAGCATTTTTTCACACCTGCCTAAAACTTTTGCACAGTACTGTATTTTGTTGCTGGTAAATGCCAGGGCTGCATGAAATAAAATCACATCTATTCGTGATATATCTGGTGGTTGACCCATGACAGCAATTGGGAATGTAGCCCAGTTGATTTGCCCTCCCAGTTTCAAGTCATGCATCAACTGCAACACCAAAGTTGGAGAGATGAGGTAGTGTGGTGATTGGGGAGATTGACAATTGCAAAGAATGCTGCTCACAGGTGACCAGTTATGAATACCTTCTTATGGACTTGGACCACAAGGACAAGCTGGGGCTACTGTTCACATACCATCCATTGAACAATTCTTCCTGACCTCCTGGATGGAAACTTGAGACTGGTGTTGAAGTTCCTGAGATTTCTGCTCTTACACTTCAACATCCATGCCCCAGGGGAATCTCCATGTTACAGTGTAGTTTGAGTTCATGGTTCCCATGGCATTCATGGGCTTTTAAGTAATATCAACCCCATCACACACATTTTATCTGGTCTTCACTTTGGAGATGATTCCCATATGGAAGGCAATAACACCTATTATTTGCTGTGGTCTTCCTTGTTAGGCTGCACATAGCAGATGCCCTGCCCTCTGCATGTGGAATTGGACCCTTGGGTTGGTCTACCCTGGATGCCTATGGGAGCCAGAAGGCACTTGGACAGGGATATTCCCTAGTAAACTTGCATGCAGCTCAGTTGTGTCTTAATTCCCATAGTAGGGAGACAACCAGAACACTGGGTGAGAGTGCTTTCACCCAATTTCCAATCCCAAACAGCTCCCTACTTTACCAATGTGCTAAGGAAGATGAAGTGTTTAGGAAAAAAAACCTATAGTGGTGAAAGTTTGACCATTTTTAGTAAATGGTACTAAACCAGGCAGTATTAAGCCTAAGCCTACCTGGTGGTGGTAGGAGCAGCAAAGTATCAATTATTTGTGCTTACTGTGTCTGCAGATTCCCACCCAGCAGCCCTGTTCAGAGTTACCTGGACCATTTTGGAGAAAGATGGGCAAGACGAAAATATCTGCCGGCATGCTGGATGTGTGGATTTCTTTATGCATTAAATGGTTCCTATCCACTCCCACATCATTTGGGCAGAGCCCACAATGGTGAGCAAGACAGAGTCTTGTAAAATTTTCACCTGAGGGTGGATAGGATTCTCTGTGATATGAACACCACCTGCATGCTTCATTTACACTCCTTCAGGCTGCTGGATCCAGAAGATTGTCAATGCTGCTTGGGAGGAGCTAATGCTGCCTGCCTTGAAGGAGGTGGCACTACACCCTCTTTTGAAGAAGCCTACCCTGGATCCAGCCATTTTTTTTAGAGCTTCTGCCCAATCTTCCCCTTTTAATTTATCTTATGGCATTTTTGGGCCATTCTACTTCCAACAGACTCTGGGCACTGAACCACAAAATTATAACACACTTAAAATCATCATCACTATCATCTGTCCCCATTCAGCTTAGCTCAAAGGACAATGAACAATATCCATATTAACTTATGAAAAGCCACGCAGGGGCCACTACTGGAAAGGTCTGCAGTCTTGTCCATAGCCCATCACATCAAAAAAGGTGGGGTGGGGACCCTCAGCAGGTCCTGTTGAAATGAACCAGGCAGGCAGGTTCTGTTCTGCTGAGGCATTTCCTAATGTAACCTGACACTATGCAGTATAGGTTTAAAAGTGACCACCATCACTTTGAATTGGTACCAGAAGTCCACTGGTACAGCAATATCAAATTAGCACTAGCTGGGTTGACCGGACAGCGCTCTACCCTCTGCGTTTTAAACTTGCTGTAGTTTCTGAGTCATCTTCAATGACAGCCCAACATAGAGCATATTGCAGTTTTATATCAATTTAGGTTTTTGCTTTTGTTTTTTTACTTTATAACACCAAGAAGTTTGCTTTATACAATACTCAGAATTGTATGATTGGGCAGTTAAAAAATTTGGTAAGTAAATAAGTAAATAAAATTGACTGAGACACGTTTTTATAAATGTTATTTTTCAAAACAAGTGCACACAAACATTGAGAAATATGGTCCCTGGATAACTTCTGTATTACAGAATAACAGTGGGGGGAAAAAAGCTGCAGTATAGAAACCGATATGAAATGCTTTAGTACAGTTCATTTCAAAGTGGAACGTTCACTGAACTTTCTTTATATCTGCAAATATACAAATATGTGTTCAGTTAATATTTCTGGAATCCAGGTGGACGGAGGTAGATATTTCAGACCACTCCTCATTATTTTCTCATGACACTGTTGCAAGGTTGGATTTGCAGATGAGTGTATGTTCAACAAGAGCTGTAACCAGCCACAGCTCCTAGACAAGTGTACAAACATATGCACTGCATTCACATTTTACACATACTTAAAATGTCATAGGTGTACATCATAGAAGAGCAATGTAGTGCTGTTCAGATGTTATGGTACATAGTTGTCATAAACCCTTGCCATCTGCCGTGTGGCTAAGGCAGAAATTAGAATTCCAAACACTTAAGACTGCACCAGGATCTTTTCTTTCCCTTGGCATATACCTTTAAAAGTGTCTTATGCAGGTTCTGGGAAAGAAATGGTGAACTGAAGACTGCTGCGGAATCAAGAGCCAGTGAGTAGACCAGCTCTTCGTAATTCCTCTCCAGACAAGGATAGGACTTGAGATCGCCCACAAGTACTCCATATAGTTGCTCCTCACAAGGAGACTGCATGACAGCAGTCTCTGGTGGGCTTACAGTTCTGGGAGACGAAGGAATAAACATCTTGCTCAAACTCTGAATGGCGCCTTTAAAAAGGATACTGGGTTTGCATACTTTTCTAATCACCTTCAGAAATTGCTTGTTAACGGTGTTTCAACTATTAGGAACCTTTGTATTAACAAGTTTGATAGTGAGTTTTCTTCAATCCTTAGCAAAAGAAGTTTTAAATACAAGTTTAAAGCACTTTTAAAAAATGGAATGAACAATAAAAGGGTGATTAGAACTTTGATTTTGGAAAATTACAAACTAAGTGTCCAGATGGATTTGAAATAAGATTTTGGAATTAATTATAAGAATCCTTCCTGTGGGAAAATGCTTTTACTTTGAATTCTCTTAAAAAGCAAAACAAAACATGATAGGATGGGACTTTGAAGGTTGGACACTAGAGGGAACCAGAAGGAACTAGAGATTACAATTAAAGGAGAAGAACACTTAAATTTGACTTACTAATACAGAATGAAGCAAAATATTTTAAGATTGGACGTACTGAAGGATATTTTTGAACAACAGACTCAGAAGTTAATTTTAAGAGTGTCTACCTCTATAGATAGACTGTGTTTCAAAAGTGTCTTATGCAAGATGGAAATTGGTAGCTAAGGACCACTTGCCAATTGGAATTTGCTCCAAATGCTGCTGTCCAACTTATTCTTGAAAGTAGAAATTGCAGATACAACTGAACACTCAATTAGCATCCTCAAAGAAATATATACACCACCATGGTAAAGGTCAGCTGGAAGGAAAATTTGGGGTTATACTATACTGGCATAATTATCCTGATGAAAACAAAGAACAATCAACATGACAGAAGGCACATCGATCCTGCATACCAAACATTTCCAAGTTGTATAAATTGTGCCAGTAATATGCTGTTCCCTGCTAATCCAAATGTTGGATAAAATATTAGAGGGATTAATCACAGCAAATTGCAAACCAAATAATTAACCATGATGCAACTGTACAAAATTTGAGACAAACTTGTACCTCCTTTAGAACTAATCAGCATAACTAAGTGTACGGAAAATTGTTCCTGCTAATGTTGAAAAAGCACATTGAAGAAAAAAGTTTTGGTGAAGAATAGGTGAAACAATCAGCTGAGCAGTCCTGAGCACACAGAAACAACAGGGGACAAGAGTCAAGTGGAATCTGAGTTTCAGCAAGGGTTCAAACACTGGAAGCAATTAATCGAATCGAATTTAAAATGAGAGGCATCCATATTGCACCTTCAAGAATGGAGAAAAGGAGAGATTTTTAAGGAACTCATACATGCATTTTTAGGAAGGAAGTGTAAAGTTTTTTAAAACCATCAAGATCACCTAGAATATAAATTATATTACATGTTGAGATAGTTGGGCTTAATTCTTAACTGATTAATAACATTTCACAGCAGGGTAAAAACCCTCCTTCACCACACAGGATTAGTTACTGAAGAATGTGGACAAGCGACGCAAACCAACTTTGCACTGGCTGCCCCAAAGAAGCCTGCTCCCATGGTAGAAGCAACTTAATTGAAGAATTCCCAGATGGTGGAGAAGTAAAAGGCAGTAACCTTTACTTTCAGAAGAGAGGCAAAATTAGGCCGCCTCAGAAGAGCACTCAAACATGTAAAAGAAATGTCCTGACATTCTAGTCAATAGTACAATAGATGTAATGTCAAGTTTAGAATAAAAAAGGTAATTTAAAACTCCAATATTTAACACAGTTTGCTTTATACATTCCCTGAGCATTTGAATCAGAAATGCCCTTGCTGCCACCCCCAAATTTTGTATTCTATCAGCATTATCATGGTGATAAGAATATTTTTACCAGGATGCTCTAGATAGGCAATGAAGTACTTCTTGCATTCTATCATTTCTCTATAATTTATTTTTAAAAATCTATATATTTTTTCTTTTTCAGACTTAAGTGGGGGGGGTGTGTGTGAAGAAACTTCCTAGCTTGTCAGTGGAATCTGTAGCTGAGGAAACTGCATGAGTAGAAATTATGGACTGAGTAGCCACTGAAAACAGAACTCAAACAGGCCTCGCAGAAATATGTTAATCTCCCATAATGGACCTAATTAAAACATCACAATGCTGATGCAAAGAGAAGAACCCATTCCTACTCTAAATATACATCAGCTATCTTAGGTAGGGAATATTTTTATTAAGATTTAAACAGCAGAGAAATAGTTATTCTTAACCTTCCCTATCAGTAGTTTCTTGGCTAAACACCTGATGCTATACTGGCCCAGGAAGAAAGAGATTTAAAATTCCTTCACACAGGGCTCTTATGATTTCAAACTGATAGTAAAGTTCTTTCTATTTTGTGACACGAGATACTTCTGAAATGCAAAGGCGTCGCTGTCTCTCATTCTCTGGTGCATGTTCTTTATACCTACTTCAGCATCAATTGCTTACATGATGGATTTTCATTATCTTGTGATAATGAGTTCTACACATCAAGATGTAAATCCTTTCGGAAGAAGATAAATTGCTTTCTATGAATCATCAATATATTGCACTATTACATAATCCAAATTGTCATGCAAAGCTCCCTTCAAAAAATAAATGTTAGAACTGAACCCAGTATTTTTTATCAAGAGCTCCAAAGTACAAAATGCATTTTTATGTTTTCCTAGTTCAGAGATTGGTCAACTAAAAACTCTTCCAATATGGTAAGGAAAGCGGACTGAAATATCAACATACCCTAAGTCTGAAATAGCCATTCTACACACCTAAAATGCAGTCTAGTCTGAAGGTGTTCTACTATTCAATCTTCTGTTCAACAGAAATGATGGAAAACATGAAATCTGTTCATTTACTAACAAGTAGATATCTTAACGGAAAGAAAAAGGAAAGCTGCTGCTTTATTCCACTTCAATTATCTTGTCATGTAAAAACCCGAACCCAACATCAATACACATTTTCTTTTTTTTTAACCGACTGAGTAAAAAAGGCTGCCAATCCTATGGCAGAATTAATGCTTATGATGAATTTGAAAAGATGCTAAAGCAGGCCCGGCATACCAGCGAAAGAGGGCACCTGTGCAACCAATCTAGAAAGCAATCTGCAAATGGACAGATGTGATAACTAGCAGCCCTTAGAGAAGAAGTATTTTCTGTTGTGTGACCAGAAATGTTGTATTGTGTATGCTCACATGCATGCAATCTTTATAGAGCAAGTAAACATTTCAGTAGACCAATGCAGCAATTCACCACCGTTGCTTCATCTTGCATTAAGAGTTTTATGCTCTGTGGAAAGGCTTTCCAGCAGCAAAGTATTAATCTTTGTGACCTCTCTCTGTAATACTCCCTGGCATGATTCTCTCAGGCCCTAAGATTTTTCCTAGCATCAATTGCTGTCTGGGGTACTAGATCCCAATATCCAACTTGACTCGTGGCTGTTCTTCACAGGCTTCCAATGTTAGGAAAGCTCTTCAGCTTTTCAGGAAAGTCATCTTTGTACAAGACTGGATCTGCCCGATGTTCCACCACTTTCAGGGGCATGGTCCCAAAGACTGATGCAAACTTGTTAATGCATTCGGACCTCGAGAAAGAAAGAAATGCAATGCTTATTAACAAAATTGCTCCAATGTCTGTTTAACTATGTTTCTTTACCAACCTATTACAGCTCCCCCTTTCATGTTCTCCCAAATAATTAATATTTAATTAGGAGCAAAGCAAATCCAAAACAAATAGGATATGCCTTCCAGAGATGTTAAGGCATTGCAAATGCAATAAAAGTAGCCCCTAAAAGACTGATGTTATTATGGTGCCTGCTTTATTAGAAGTAGGAAACAGGACAGGGAGCTTCTCACGATGGAAAGATGTGAGCCTCTATGACTAAAGTATACAATCAAGGCAAAAAGAAAAGAGGCTGTTAACTGCACATGCGTGCAAAGCGGTCAGTTTCACTAGCTCCTCTCCACCAGAAGTCTAGACATTCTTAAAGCAGTACACATGCCGTAAACTACAGTGGATTAACTGCCAACATATCTCTTAAACAGCACTGCCAGGTCAAATTTGGCTCTGTACAAGGCTTGCAAAAATAAGCCTGCAGGAAACAAAAGGCATACAAAAATACTTTGGGTTTTTTTTAAAAAAATATGTTTTAAATCTACTGGAGAAACACTTTATCTCCTTTATGTTATCTACACGAACGAATGTGCTTGAAAACTTAAATCACAAGCTTTCTTTAAGAACTAAAACCTGAAACTGACTAGTGAATTTTCATTGTCCAAATTCAGTGAAACAAAGTGTCTACATTTTTAAAAAAGCATACTGGATTCTTATTCACCCCACCCATCACCCCACCTCTCTCCATAAGGCCAGTGGGTGCTTGAAATACAAGAACACATTTATGTTCAGATATAGTTATTTCAGCTATGATGTTTGGAGAATATTTAGATACATCTTGCTGAACATTTAGCAAAATAAATTTCAATGGATATGAAACAATAGGCCAAAAGGTACATATAGTGTATTCGGAAAGTATTCAGACCCCCTTCACTTTTTTCAATTTTGTTATGTTGCAGCCTGATACTACAATCGTTCAAATTCATTTTTTTCTCATTAATCTATACTCAGTACCCCATAATGACAAAGTGAAAACAGAATTTTAGAAAAGTTTGTAAATTCATTAAAAAGAAAAAACTGAAATATCACATGTACTTAAGTATTCAGACCCTTTACTCAGTACTTAGTTGAAGCACCTTTGGCAGCAATTAGAGCCTCAAGTCTTTTTTGGTATGATGCAACAAGCTTTGCACACTTGGATTGGGGGATTTTCTGCCATTCTTCTTTGCAAATCCTCTCAAGCTCAATCAGGTTGGATGGGGACCATCGGTGGACAGCCATTTTCATGTCTCTCCAGAGATGTTCAATAGGGTTCAAGTCAGGTCTCTGGCTGGGCCACTCTAGGACATTCACAGAGTTGTCCCTAAGCCATTCCTGTGTTGTCTTGGCTGTGTGCTTAGGATCGTTGTCATATTGGAAGGTGAACCTTCACCCCAGTCTGAGGTCCTGAGTGCTATGGAACAGGTTTTCATTGAGGATATCTCTGTTCTTTGCTCCATTCAGCTTTCCCTCAAGCCCAACCAGTCTCTGCTGCTGAAAAACACCCCCACAGCATGATGCTGCCACCACCATGCTTCACTGTTGGGATGGTATTGGGCAGGTGATGAGCAGTGCCTGGTTTCCTCCAGACATAACATTTAGAATTGAGGCCAAACAGTTCAATCTTGGTTTCATCAGACCAGAGAATCCTGTTCCTCACAGTCTGAGAGTCCTTCAGGTGTTTTTTTGCAAACTCCAAGCAGGCTTTCGTGTGTTTTGCACTGAGGAGAGGCTTCCGTCTAGCCACTCTGCCATAAAGCCCAGATTGGTGGAGGGCTGCAGTGATGGTTGTCCTTCTGGAACTTTGTCCCATCTCCACACAGGATCTCTGGAGCTCAGTCAGAGTGACCATCTGGTTCTTGGTCACCTCTCTTACTGAGGCTCTTCTCTCCCGATTGCTCAGTTTGGCCAGGCGACCAGCTCTTGGAAGAGTCCTGGTTGTGCCAAACTTCTTCCATTTGAGAACTATGGAGGCCACTGTGCTCTTGGGAAACTTCAGTGCAGCAGAAATTTTTTTTGTAGCCTTCCCCAGATCTGTGCCTTACAATAATCTTGTCTCTGAGCTCTGCAGGCAGTTCCTTTGACCTCATGGCTTTTGCTCTGGTACCGTGTGCATTGTCAGCTGTAAGGCCTTCTATAGAGAGGTGTGTGCCTTTCCAAATCATGTCCAATCAATTTAATTTACCACAGGTGGACTCCAGTCAAGGTACAGAAACAGCTCAGCAACTATCAAGAGAAATGGGAGGCACCCAAGCTAAATTTCAAGTGTTATTGCAAAGGGTCTGAATACTTATGCCAATGTGATATTTCAGTTTTTTCTTTTTAATAAATTTACAGACATTTCTAAAATTCTGTTTTCACTTTGTCATGGGTACTGAGTGTAGATTAATGAGAAAAAAAATGAATTTGAACGATTGTAGTATCAGGCTGCAACATAATAAAATTGAAAAAAGTGAAGGAGGTCTGAATACTTTCCAAATGCACTGTATCTGCTAAGAAGCAGATATGTTATTCTTTCCTAAAAATTGGCCACTTTAATATACTTATTTAACTGCAAAATCTGTCCCAGAAGCATGCAGTTATCTTTAACTAGTTGATGCTTTCAAACCTAAAGTTGAGATCCAAGCATAAACCTGAAGCCCCAATACCACATGAAGCCCAGTGAGGCCCTCAAGAACGTCCCTCAGGATTATTACAGAATTGTACTTTTTATCATGCAGACAAGGGAAGTAAGTTAGTTTATTTATGAGATTTATAGCCGAAGAAACTATATTCATTGTATCTCATAAGTGGAAAGCAAATTTAGATTTTGTCTTAGCCTCCCAATGGTTGAAACAGGATTCTTGGCTCACCACTTAGAGGTCAAGTGCCCAAAAAGGTGTATGTCCCAGCCTTGTGCTCCATGCATTCCAGACTGTCTCAGCACTCTTGAATACTCAATGCTTGAAGCAAAGGCAGTTTTAAGATGAAGCACCTAGTTGTTGCAATTCAGTGACCAAAAGGTGAGGCAATGAGGAACTACCATGGATATTTGCTAAAATGTTAGTTTCCGATTCTCTAGAGCTATAGGAACATTTCTGCAAGTTTTCTATTTCTTCAGTAAGAATTAATATTTAATACACTTTTGTGAAATGAAGACACAAATACATAGTATGAGCACAACTCTAATGTTAACATAGCAGCTTTTTGAAAATCTGAAATGAACTTCAATTTGATCCCCTCCTTAGAGAGGGCATGGGTTTGCATAATAAAATCTACTGATATAAATTATGATTAAATGGTACTGTATATAGCAAATAGACATTAAAGCTGTAAGTGTTCTCTACTTTTAAGAAATGATGAACCAGGGTTAAAATATTAGCACAGACTAACAAATATTACCAGTACCAACAAATGAAAAAAATGGGTGCATTCACAAATACTCTATCTATCCCACTGATGATTCTCATTATTACTCTTATGCAGATGTACTATGGGAGAGGATCTGGCAAGAAATTTCCTACCTGAAGACTATAATTATGTCTGACAGTTTGAAATGTTAAGTACACATTCTAAGTGAAGGACAATGAATATGTTTCAAAACAATAACATTTTGACCACTGCATTATTATATTAAATTGAAAAAGCAAAATATTCAGCTAATAGTCCAAAACTTCAAATCCCCAAAATTTAGTGTGGTTTCATCTATGACTGCCAGGCAATAGATACTTCTGCCATGTCCTACTGTATCAAAAATATAGTATACTGCTACAGTAGTGTAGTTGTTTTATTCTTTTGGTAAGTTCACAATGATATTGTTTGAGGCTGTTGTTGAAAAAAATAGATAAGAATAATTTCACATTCAAAGTTCGCAAGGAATCCATCTCTTCCTTTTGGAAACTATTCTATAGAATAATATATCATGACTGAGCAGTAGTTTCCAGATAGCTTTCCCAGAATTTAATCCACTTATTTCGTATTGTATGCCCTCATGCCATCTGAAATAACTTATCACCATTCTTGGTGTTTACAAGACTTGAATATCTCAAGACTTGAATATCTCAAGACCTGAATCTATTTACTTATTTATATCCATGCTATATATATTCTTAATCCTATCACATAAATCAGTCCTTCCTAAATGCTCTGATAATGTTTATTTCAACAGTGATCTCTAACATTTTGATAAAAGACAGAGATGATAAAGATGCAAAGCAAATTACAAATATTTTTGTACTGTTACAGAGAAAAGAAAACATATTAGGACACATATTCTTCAAACTGTTGATCAAACTTTTAATCTGAAATATATTCTGAAATATAAATTAAATCCACTTGCTTGAATTAACATTCCTTTTCATTTTAATTTTTGTAGTGACATATAATACTGTTTTGTAGCATAACACTATTACTGCTTTCCTTGTATATACGAACTGAAAATTACTCTTCATATTTATCCTTGTTTATGATGGCAAAGAATTGTCAATTAAGGCTTGCTGAAACTGCTCAAAAAGTTTGGTTTAAGAACAATTCAATCCTGTTTCAAAAAGCAGTAATACCCAAACTGAGTAACCATAAATCATCTGCAGTTATTCATTTAGGAATACAGGAATTCATATATTTTACCTGAAGTACTATTCAGACAATATTATAATGTATTTGTTTGTATACATCCATATATATATTTTATCAGTTTTCTCACTCAAATTTTTACATATGGACCAACAGATTTAGCTGAACTTTGGATACAATTAGCTTTAGAGGATGATAATAGATTAAGCATTAGAAATGAGAAAAGAACAGGGTGAGACACTCACCTTTCTACCATGTGAGTCTGATCTAAGGATAACCCATCAATGGCTGTGCATTCTGGACATTTGAATTTCTTTCTGGGTGTCACCTATATAAAGACAGTATATAAAGACAATATAACCATAGACTTAACAGTGCAAACATTAATCTCTCTACTCAAAAATGCAACATTTGAAATGCAACCTATTTGGCAAATGTAAATCACATTCTTGAATATGAAGGAAAAAATATCCATGCCATTTACTTCCATCTGGCTTAGCTGACAGCAAAGCTCACAGTGGCCCAATAAAAAATAGTCTTGGAGGGGTTTTGCCTGTTGTAAGTGGAAAGTAGCAGTGATGACAAGCTTCTTAATTCCTGTTTAATGATTGTTTTCTCACTGCCAAGGTTCCTGTATAAACACCATTTGTTCTTGCAGCCATAAAAGTGATGAAATATAGCTTCCCATACTTCACCGTAACCTTAATCCAACAGACACACTTTGCTCATTTAATAGCTGATTGGCAAACTCTGTGAGGCTCTCCCAACTGTATGACTTAGCAGTGTCCTAGCAGAGTTTGGAACTCTCACAGCAAAAACACATGCTTTATCTTTTGAGGCTTTTCTCAGAAACACAACCACTGGTCTGGGTAAAAGTTGATGGACAGGCAGGAAAACAGACCTTGCTAACTGAAGCAATGCCTTGAGGCCTCTAAATCTCATTCCAAGTTGACACATTTCAAAATGAACTGAAAATGAGGATCTAGGCCAAAAATGTATTGAAGTACGTCAGGAAATTCATTCAGGGATAAAAGTTCATATAAAAACTGATCTTGCAATTAATGTTTTTGCAATGAACAGTCTAATAAATCAGCTCTTGAGACAGACAGAAATGGATTGTTCCTCCCCGCCCCCAACCTTAAATCTTGTTTATTTTTTAAAAATGGTTTAACTTCCTCCCTTGAGTTCTCCTGCAGCTATCTGGTCATAACGATCACAACCAATGGAGTATATTTATTAACAAAAAGATGTATGGATTTGGGGAGTTGAGTCTTTTACAAATAGATGGGATCATCTTCAAAGTAAATGGGAAAAGAGGCACAGGACTCTATTAAGCTATGTTGAAACTATCTATATAATCATGCAATCTATTATACTGCTACATAATTGACCCTGAGGAACAACTGAATAAAATCTCACCTTAATAACTGCTTTCCCAGTTACATTGGCCACTAGAAAATTCATGGCAATATCTTCACAATTCATATGAGCATCCACCCAGTTCTTGATGTCCCCAGGCATTTTATATGTGTACAAGTAATTAAAGTACTAAAGAAATAGCACAGAAAGAAAAATGTTTAGTTTTTAGGAACATGTGCCAGAGTTGAGGCACTAATAAAACATTATGTGGAATGAGTACCTAATGTGCAAGTTTATCCAAAACATATTTTTAATGCTTATATCATACCCTATCAGCAGCTTTTCTCAGATGCAGTTCTGTAGTCCCATTGAGTGATATAGTAACATCACTGAGTTATATGATCCAAAAAAAATCAAACCATATGAGGCAGATGTTTCAAATGGCAAGAGAATGACGAGACAAGTATTCCAAAGACACAGATCCCTTTTACTGAAAAGCCCCTCTCTGGCTGACATTTAGCTAACAGAAATAGAGATCTTCAAGACAACAGCCAATGTAAATATGGCATGGGGCAGATATGTGGGAATAGATGGTCTTTAACCATGCAAGTTGTTAAAACTAAGCATTTTACAGGTAGTCCTCGACTTACAACCATTTGCTTAATGACCATTAGAAGTTACAACAGTGCTGAAAAAGTGATTTACAACTGGTCCTTGCAGTTACGACTGTCACAGTGTCTCCACAGTCATGTGATCAAAATTCAGGTGCTTGGCAACTGGCATGTATTTATGATGGTTGCAGTGTCCTGGGGGCACGTGATTGCCATTTACAACTTCCCAAAGAGTTTCCAACAAATAAAGTCAATGGGGGAACCTGGATTTGCTTAATGACCTCATGATTCACTTAACGGCCATGGTGATTCACTTAAAGACCACGGCAAAAAAGGTAAAATTGGGTGCAACTCACTTAACAATCGTATTGCTTAGCGACAGAAGTTCTGTTCCCAATTGTGGTCGTAAGTCAAGGACTACCTGTACACAATTTTCATTTTTAAACATAATTTGTTTTTTAAATATACCCAATATATCATGCTGCCCAGGATTTATTCCCATTCAGTAGTTTAGCAAAAGTATCATCAGATATATCAATTTTTTTAAAAAAGGAATAATTCTTCCCCTCAGCAAGTCAGCTTTGCAAATATACAAATAATTACAAATATTTTTTAAAAACTCTTTTTGAGAATTATAATTGTGCTGGGAGAAGATATCCCCAAAGACATAATATTAGCTCCATATGAAGGTCTGAATTTGAGCTACCTTAAATGTAGCCTCCCATATGCTACCTCCCAAGCTGATTCTAAAATTTTCAGAAGCATTTTAATGACATAGTATATATGGTGTCTTTCTGTCATTCAAAGGTAATAAATGCCATCATATGGAGATATAACACCCTTTGCCTTTGCTACAATATCCATAACAATATAATTCCTGAGTTTAATTTTATGCTATTATAATTTCTTCAAAAATCAAAACCACCATGTAAATTCTAAGCATTAAAGTGACTTTAAAAAGACACTTCTGCTTTTGTATCCAGATTAGCTAGTAATCATTAAGAAACTATGGGTAGTCCTCATTTAGCGACTGCCTCATTTAGCGACCAATTACAACAGTGATGAAAAAGTAACTTTTCGATCATTCCTCGCATTTATGACCTTTGCAGGTCTGTAAAGCAAAGGAAAGGTGAAGTAAGATCATAAGCACAGTCATGGTTTCACTTAGCAACTGCTTTGCTTAACAACTGAGTTGCTGGTCCTAATTGTGGTCACTAAACAAGGACTATATGTACAAGTGGAACCTAGAAAAGGTATAGTATTTGAGATGTAGGAAGATGTTTCAAGTATTTTATCAAAACAGAATTTCTAACAAAACACTGTATTTTATATATCATATGTCCAATAACATATAAAGATCAAAGCCACATTTTGCTATAAACCTTTGATTCCCTACTTGTGGAATATAAGGATCCTTTTCCCTACACCAGTGTTTCTCAACCTTACCAACTTTAAGATGTGTGGACTTCAACTCCCAGAATTTCCCAGCCAGAATTCTGTGGGTTGAAGTCCATACATCTTAAAGTTGTAGAGGTTGAGAAATAGTGCCCTAGCCAATGCTAAGCAAGTTCATAATTTCAGCTTCCCATCTGTTTTTGGACTCAGCTCTTACCTTGTGATAAAATGCTGCCCCTGTTAGCACCATTGAAACTTCATTGGTCCACTCTGATTCATACTTCCATTTATTTGTTTCATGGTCCCACAAATGTAGGCGGCCAGGATACCCAACTAATCTATCAGGGAACTCTCTCCATACCTGCAGAACACAGCAAGTGAATCAATTTATTTCAGTAGGATAAAAAACATCACAAAGAACAGCTAAGATTAAATATATTGTTAGAGGGTGTTGGGGAAGTAAGAAAGAAATGAATGTATTGCCTACTGTAGCTAACAGAGATAGCATCTCTTTCTTTCTCATACATCCACCCATCAGAGTTATACCAGCTGTTTTTGGTGACAGCATCTTAGGAATAATTCTTTGCTTTTAGAGCAATAGATCTACAAGCTGTGCTCCTCTTGTTCTTTGAATCTTCTGCTCTTGTACAAAAGCAAAATACGTCTCCACTATTGTGGCAATGTGTTTGTTTGTTTGTTTGGTAAATTTATATAGCCACCCATCTCGCATATGTGACTCTGGGCAGCGAACAAAGTTTAAAAAGAACAGTACAACAAATAATTAAAAACATAACAACAAAAAACATTAAAAACATCAAAAGCAGTAAAACCATTAAAACCATAAAACTTAATTCCAAAAACAGAACAAAATGCAACTGGTTTGGCAGAAGAGGCTTCAGGCAAGGTAGGAAGGAGAGACGTAAGAAAAAGCCACATACATCAGCAGTAGCTATGGAAAAGCAGGGAAGGGAGTATCACTTAAGGGAATGCAGATGCTTTTCATCCAGCAGATCCAAGGGCGTCTCCAACTCACCCCCAACTGTCTTGTAATAATCCTTATTATGACCAACTCATCTACTCTGAGCATAATTGGGGCCTTTGATATTATGTACCAAGTCACTGCCAGCTGTTAGCAACCACTTAGATGATTTTCTCCAGGATGAAAATGGGGCCTTTAGGTGGCCACAGTTCCTTTCACTAACTGGTAGGAAGGCATCTGTTCCCTATCCTAACTCTTTCTAGCTGACAGTTTGGGAGTTCGGATTGCTCGCCTGCCTCTGTTTCTCAGCAGCATATGGAGGCAGGTAACTTGCTTCTCAAAGCATTAAACTAGTATTTTCAACACTGTGAAAAATAAATGGACATAGATTCACCAATATAACACCAATTATCAAAGTTATATTTTGGGATGCAAAGAAGTACAATAAACTAAAATACTGCTTTCAGGAAAGAAGCAGTTTCAACTCTCAGTTTTAAACAGGGCATTGTCAAGATTTTTTTTAAAGAATAAGTTCCAGACTCTTGACACTTCAACCTGCAAAACCTGCTTCAGAGCAAAACTAGACTCACTATCTTTACTTTAAAAATGGTAAGTAGCTGAATATATGGTCCATTTTTTGCATGTTTGCTTTTATCTTTCTTGCAAAGTGAACAGAAATTGCTGATGATTGGTAGAAATGTTGCATAGTCCTAACTGCTTAAGAGCCCAATACATTATCTGTCAGTACTTCTATCAACGCAACTCTGAGAAGTGTCCTTTTCCTCCACGCAAAACTTCCACTTAAAATCACAGAGCTATAAATATGCTTATGCCTCTTTAAACAAAACAGCATATAAAGACTGTGTTGCTCTTGTTTCAGTAGTTTCGCACTACGCAATAAATCATTAGAGACCCTAATAGTTCACTTTTAACAAGTAAAAAATGTCTGACACTTTGAGTGTTACTTTAATTTTTATGGCTGAAAGTGTACAGAGATCAAAGCACCCCTTCTTTTCTTCTTTTTTTATAACAAAGCTTGATCGTTAGAGCCAGACAAGTCTGTGCTGATACAAAGTTCAACCACATGTTTAAAAATAGGGTCTGGAGAATAAGGAGGGGAAGAACTTTGCCAATATCCAATTCCAAATATTTCTCCGGACTGAAGCAAAACCCCTAAAAAAGGAATCCTCCTTGTAACATTATACGCTGCTACTGTCCTTACAGATTTCCCTTGCAAATTACTAAGAAATGCAATAGATACTTTCCTGGTGAAATATATAAACAGATAAATAAATTACTATAGACTGAGGACAAGTTAAACATCTGGTAGCCAGCTCAGGCCTGTCAAGCAGGTCAAAGACACTCTGGTCTGAGAAAGATTGATCTGCAGTCACTGATTTGTAGGTTGAAGGTAGGAAATACATTTATACATGTTTCCCTTTATACTTTTGTAGAGAAGAAACTCTATCCCAACTATAATTGAAAAAAACCCCTCTGCTATATTGGCATTTGATATTTTTAATTTGGATAAACAAAATACTACCCTTGTATTTACATTACTGGAATTTTGCATCTATCCAGATCTGTTTTATGAAGTTATTTAAAATCCCTTCTTTATACTGCTGCCTTAGAGAGCAAAATTATTTTATCAACTGGAATTCATTATTTTCAAAAACAGCTTCTGTAAGGGGCAACACTCAAACAGAAGAAGCTGATCCAAGGGGCACCAAGTTCATACAAAGATTATCCAGGTTGTTGGGCATTTCCACAGTCCAAGCATCTGGACAACACACTTCAGACAAAATAGGTGAAAAGGTCCCAGAAGTTCAAGTGCAGGGCTTGGAGCTGCAGTTCACTGATTCAGTTGATGAATTAGTGTAATATCTTGGGAAAGTAATTTAGCATTCTCAGTATAAGTCAGACTGATGCCTATTAATATACTCTGTTAATGTCTAAGTGGCTTGTTCAAATGTGCATCAATGTATATTGAAAATATCCATGCCATCTGAATCACTTTTTCCTTTTTAAAATGAAGTCTCTCTGTGTGTGTGTGTGTGTGTGTGTGTGTGTGTCATCTTGATGAAAGCAAATATATAACTTCCTATGTCATATAATTTTTCTTCATTTTAAATCTAGACAACTTCCCTCAAACAAGGACATCCTAACCATAGTGTACCCTGCCCATATGATAAGGATATGAGTATGAGAAATGCAGAGAAAAATTACTTATTACTACATGAATAATTCCTCCAGTCAAGTCTTTAACAATGTGTATTAATCACTGTACTGCTCCTAGTGAGGAGTACAATAGTACACCCACACAATTTTTCCAGCGAATTGAGTCTGAATAATGATACCCAATTTTTATCAATACATAAAACGGAAACCAATACAAGGACAAGCACAGGTGTGTGCATATGTGTACTTGTATGCTCTTTTGTACATGCTGTTTTATCACTATTTTCTTTAAAAAATCTTCAGGAGAGACCAACTGTTTGTTTTCTATTGACAGCCTTTTGGATAGCCGCCTGAACAGAAAGTGATTTTTCCAAGCACATTGTTCTCTTTAGTAAGAATGATTAAAATGAAAAGGAAGGTGAATGCAAGAATTCAAGCAAGTGAACTTAATTTTCAGTTTAGAACTAACATATCTAGTGTACAGTATGGTGAAGACTTTCTGAGTCTTTTTCACATAGCCTTGCCAGGGGAAGGCAGGTGTTTACATAATGATTGCTCAAATCTTTGGGTCTGAGAACCAAGTCTTACATTCAGGTTTCCCTGATTCAGAAGCAAAAGCTATTTGTGTTTTGAAGACAGGAGAACTCTGATATGAGCTCTTGATCTTTTTTTGCTGAGAACATCTAAGCGTCATATGAGCAGTACAGAAAAAAAACCCTACTATTTAGGGATCCTTAATATTATTAGTTTGTGTGTAAGCCAGCAAACAGAGCTGAAGCTATTTCATTATATTATATATTTAGTAAGGGATTTATGTATCTAACTTTCAGCATTATTTTCAGAGTTGTTTACAAAAATGTAAATTAAGAATATAATGTGTTGAAACAGCAATATATGAAAAAGCATGGGAAAAATAAAAATATTTATATCTGATCCCAGGAACAGTAAAATTGGTCTTACTGAAGAGGAAGGGAACTCCATAAGTAGAGCACCATAACTAAAAAAGATCCTCTCTGGCTGCTATCAGCCTTATCGTATCTGTAAAAAAAGCCTCCAAAAATGTCCTAAATAATTCATGATACAGAACCAATCTCAACCCATATAAGATTTTAAGGGTAAGCCACAGCACTTAATACACATTTCTAAAAGATGAAGCACTGACATATTATCATTAAAATATTCAGTTGCCATTGGCAACCTTACCAGTTGAAGCTTCTCTATTCTTTTTGATTTTATTTACAAAATGTTTGACTTATATGTTTCTGGCTTAAACCATTCCACGGCATAAAATAGTTAAAAAAGGAATTTACAGTATGTTAAACATGAAATAACAACAACCATCTAAAACACATACTTAAAACTATAAAGCAGCTAAAACGCCATAGTAAATTAACAGAACAGAAGGCAATGGTATACATTTAAACAAAAGTGTAGGTAGACAGATAAGTTACAAATCTTCTAAGGCTGAGTTTTAAGAAAGAAATTCCATAATTGTGACACTTGCATTGAGAGTTCTTTCTTTCAGTCAGCCATACAGTGAAACCCTGGCAAATTCAACATTTTAAAAAAGCATCCCCATTAGATGTCAATTGAGAAGCAGTCAGATAAGGGGAAAGGTGGTCTGTTACATATTTCAGGTTCTAAACCATATAGGACTTTGTAGATCCATCAAAAGAACCTCAAACTTAGTTCAGTAGCAAATGGCAATCAGAGCACCATATTCAGGATAAGTGTAATATGTTTGTGCTCTGTTACTGATGACTATTAGCTTTGATGGATTCTCAGTAACTCCAGAATCATGAGTAGCATGCCTTGACTATTTGCTGCAAGGAAGCAACTGTGAAGGAGAGCTATCACCTTTCTACCATATTTGTGAGCTTCTTGGGAGCAATTAGGCTGGCTAATACGTGACACATAATGCTAGAGCAGATAGGCTTTGGCCAAATCTAGCAGGGGGCTTCTTATGTTCATAATAATACATAAACAGAATCTCTGAAAGCTCATAGCAGGTGAACAGATTCTTTGTTAGTAGTAGCACCTCAACTATGGAATGCATTTCCTAGGGAAAGTAACCTGCCACCTACTCTAGGTTTTTCCTCATACATAAACATTTCAGTCTTTCTAGATTTTAACATCTGTTTAGCCTATATTTTTTATTCACTGTTCTTGAACTGAACTGTAACATGTTTCATGGTTTATTCCTACTACTGAAATGTTTATTTGTATGTGTCATAAATAATACATAAATATGCAGGAAACTGAACATATAAGGATTTGGACTCATTCTGTTGGAGAAATAAGAACGTTTTAACATTTCTCCTCTGAAGTCTTTATTTCCATGAATTTATACCACATAAAAAATAGCCGTTGTCTTACCTCATAACCAAACTGCAGCTCATCTGAGGTCAACATGATGATATCATCATCAATGGCTAACACAGCCTCTGTTTCAATCTCAGCATAGGGGAAGAATCGATTACTCAGTTTGTTTTCTGTGGTTCGTACAACTGTTAATGGAACTCGAACTTTAGGCCAAACAGTTTCTGCAAAATTCAAAATCAGAAAGTTTATTTGCATTCCTGTGTCTAGCTGAAGTTATCATCATAACCTTCTCCAAATCAAGTCATTTTATTCAATGGTGGTACTGTGCAGGGGCCTGAGCTAGGGCTACCATATCTGGGCTGCAAAAATCTGGACAATCACTAGATGGTAGCCGAGAGATTTTTGCACCCGGATATGGTTAGGCCAATAAGAAAAAAATACATTTGATACACCAATGAACTCAAAAGAAACTGTAACATGTAAGTGTAATTTCATATTTTTTAATGTGATCCATAAGACCTCAAAGCATTATTGAAGATACAAAAATGAGTGAAAATTTTGTATGTAATTGGTTTTGCTTCATGAATTTATGGAGACTGAAAACAAGTTTTAGGTTGGAATTTATTTTAGACAGAAATGTGGATAAATCAGGGTGAATTTGCCTGAAATCAAATCCATGCTGGTCAAGAAGATTGAATTATTTAAATCACAATTTATTCACTAGTCAGAAAGATTCTGTAATAATAGTGCATTCTTATTATTTGCTATAAAGCAATAATATTGCTTATTATAGATTCTCATAAAAGTGCATTCTTATTATTTGCTATAACCCACATGTACTCTCTGTAGTACTCAAATATGTAGATTTCATTTTCACAAAGCATAGAATCATAAGGTTGAAAATAACCTTGAGGTCTTCTAGTCCAACCCTCTGCCCATGGGAGGAATCCTCCGGTTATTCCATCCAAATGACTGTCCAACCTTTGTTTGAAAACCTCCAGCAATGGAGTACTCATGACTCCAGGACGCAGACTGTTCCACTGCTTGATAGCTCTCATGATCAGGAAATTCCTCCTTAATCTGAGTTTGGATTACTCTCTCTATTGCTTCCACCCACTGATTCTTACCCTTGGGCACTATAGAGAACATACCTACTACTTTTTAGAAGATTCATATAATACTTAGATTTTTTTCAAATTAATTTTCCTTAAAAATAGAGTGATGATCTCAATACCAAATAAGCATTGGTACATATGCATGTGCGTGTGTGTGTGTGTGTGAGAGAGAGAGGTGAGAGATGAGAGAGGATTTTTTTTTTTTAATATGACTGATTAAGTGTTGTGGACATTTGGTGATTACTTTTGCCTGATATACTACGAAGACAACCAGCTTTTATGATACTGTCTCAAAACCTCTGTTTATTTATTGTCTTTTTTTTTTGGGGGGGGGGAGGTTTAGAGAAAGGACAAGTACCACATCTGCTAATTTATCTCTCAACACTGTATCAGCAAGTAGAATACAATATAATTAGAAGTTATGCTTGTGATTAAAAATGAACATAGCTCAAAGTTTATAATGAAAATTGTAAAGAAAAATGAGCGAAACAAAAACTCTAATTTTAAAGTTAATCTGAAAAACATTGATTTTTATCTGCTCTGCTTACAATACTTTGTATAATTATAGTAAGTGTGCATATTTAATAGGAACTTGTAAAGAATCCTACAAATGTAATTTATAATTTTTTTTCTCTAGAAGTTTCTAGATCTGAGAAAATGAAATGAAATCAATGTTTATAGAAACAGATGCTCGGGTGCTGGATATGGTATTGCTACTATCCAGTTACTATTATGGTTTAACTCCCATAAGATGTTATTCCAGCTGGGACATGTATTGAGGTGGCCCTGTCTTTTAGTGGAAGCAAATCAGGAATAACAACAATGGAATTCTAAGTACAGCCTAACTAGAAAATTTCTAGTTTACTATGTATTTATTTACATGAATATAACATAAATTTTCTGATATCTAGACCACTGAGGAATTCATAGGTCAAAAGCAAAACCCTGAATTGATTCCAGAAACATAATGGAAGCTACTGCAATAGTTGGATTATAGATGTCATGAGTTCTAGTCAGGGTACCCCCATCAAAAGATCCCAGCAGCATTTGAACTTAAGTTTCTAGACAGTAATAAAGAGAGTCCTACACAGAGTAAGATACAATTCATTAAAAATGAAATTTCAAAATATGAAAGGAAGTTCTTCTGATTTCAAAATGGCTTAGCCCTTTGTGTACATACGACTACACAAGTCTTTCTTTGGTAATACAGCAGAGTATCAATAGAGGATGAATGAAGCTATTCTAGAACCCTCTCTTTCCAAAATCTTAACTGTATTCTTCAATAATGAAGGGCATTTCCCTATTCAACCAGATTTGAGTTCTCTATTGTCTCAGTTGTGTCTGTTAAGTGGGTATGAGGGGGATGAGGAGCAGAAAGAAGATGTGCTACAAAAATTGATATCTACTTACGTAACACTGATTATAGACCAAATATTCAACACAAATCAACATAAGGTGCATCCTATACTGGTTATGGAGCATGGAGCCCTTGTCCCAAATAAGGTTTTCCCTATATCATTTCACTTTTGGATATGAAAATGTGAGCACCACTGTAAGTAAAGACTGCAACTAGCTTTATGTGAACCTGGCAGGGCTCACAGCTTACCATTATATGAACATACAACAGAGATGTATAGAACAATCTATATTTCATCATGAAAGAAATGTTGGCCCAAGACAGCATGGTTGGATACCTACATTTGTTGCTAGGAAAATTATGATTCTATAACTTACATAGAGGACTCTTAATGAGCATATAATGTTCTGTACACTTCTGATGTTGGCATCCAAACATAATACCAGAGACAGCTTCCTTAGGAAAACTGTATCATTTTCCAAACCACACTAAAAACTATGTAAAGAAAGTTTACCTTGGAAGAAATTGGAGGGTTTTTTGGCTTGGTGACCAAAAAAAGTAAAAAAGTACAGAGTGAGAGGGTTTGGAAATATCATTTCAGTTTCTTACTCCAAGGTGGCCCCTACAAAACTACAAAAATGCTTTAAAAATCTTTCTAGCACTGTTAGTGAGGTCTTATTCCAATGAGAGGAATATACAATGTTTTGTATATGGAATAAAATTTACTACCACTGATATTATTCTCAGTAGCTCCTCCCCCATTTTCTAAATAAAGGAGTAACAATCAGGATGGGGAAATACTGTCAGCACTGGATCACAGAATTATAGATTAGGAAGCAGGCACAGAGGCAATCAAATCCACCCCCTGCAATATGCCCAAATCCAGATGCAAATATCCCACTGGAAGGAATTATATTCCCTGGAAAGACCAGATTTAATGCATAATTTGGCCATTCTCTGGGATTTCATATTACCAGTAGAGGCAAAGATGAACCTTTATCAGCCATCAGATGGCTATATGTGGAAAGAGCAAAACTAACCAGAGTTATTTGTGTACTTGTTATACCCAGTTTAGACTACAGTGATGCTCTTACATGGTACTGTCTATAAGCATGACTCAGAAGCTCTGTCTGGTAATAAATGCAGCCGCTTATTGCTTGTGTATCCAAATAGCACATAACATCTATTCTGTCCTGGCTATGTGAGATGGTAGTACATTTTCTGGGTTCACTTAAGAATTCTGGTGGTTATCTTTAAGACTCAATTTAGGATCAGGTTATTTGAAAAACTATTTACATTTATATGAACTTGCCTGAGCTCTGAGAAGCCCAGGATTATATGCCTTTTTACAAGGCTGCTATCTATTAAGTGGGCATGTGTGTGATGCAAGTAGTTTGATCCTTATGGAACTCTTTCTTCCAATATGTGTGATTAAAACTAACCAAGGAGGAAGCTCAAAAGTTCTGCTTGTTAATTTGGGTGAATGGAATATAGCATTTAACAAGTGATTCCCTGGAGAAAGTTTCAGAACAAGATTTTGAATGGCATCTGTTCTGGATTCAGACAAGTACAGTGGCACTTAAAAGTTTGTGAAGCCTTTTGAATTTTTAATATTTCCGCATAAATATGACCTAAAATGTGATCTGTTCTCCACACAAGTCCTAAAACTAGATAAAGAGAACCCAATTAACAAATGAGTCAAAAGCATTATACTTGTTTATTTATTGAACATGACCCAAAGCTACATATTTCTGTGTGGCAAAAGTATGTGAATCTCTAGGATTATCAGTTCATTTGAAGGGGAATTAGAGTCAGGTGTTTCAATCAACGGGATGCTAATCAGATGTGAGTGTGGGAGGTTCTGTCTTATTTAAAGGACATAATTCTGGGTATTCACTATCAAAGTCTGATCTTTACAACACAGATATTGGAAGTGTTTCATGGCTTGAACAAAGGAGATTTCTGAGGACCTCTGAAAAACAGATGTTGATATTCACTAGGCTGGAAAGAGTTACTGAACTACAGTCGTGTGAAAAAGAAAGTACACCCCCTTTGAGTTCTATGGTTTTACGTATCAGGACATAATAAAAATCATCTGGTCCTTGGCAGTTCTCAAAAGTAGGTAAATACAACCTCAGATGAACAACAACACATGACATATTACACCATGTCATCATTTATTTTATAAAAAGAAAGCCAAAATAGAGAAGCCATGTGTGAAAAACTAAGTACACCTTATGATTCAATAGCTTGCAGAACCACCTTTAGCAGCAATAACTTGAAGTAATTGTTTTCTGTATGACTTTATAAGTCTCTCACATCATTGTGGAGGAATTTTGCCCCACTCTTCTTTACAACATTGCTTCAGTTCATTGAGGTTTGCAGGCATTTGCTTATGCACAGCTCTCTTGAGGTTCTGCCACAGCATTTCAATCGGGTTGAGGTCTGGACTTTGACTGGGCCATTGCAACACCTTGATTCTTTTCTTTTTCAGCCATTCTGTTGTAGATTTGCTGGTGTGCTTGGGATCATGGTCCTGTTGCATGACCCAATGTCAGCCAAGCTTTAGCTGTCGGACAGATGGCCTCACATTTGACTCTAGAATACTTTGGTATACAGAGGAGTTCATGGTCGACTCAATGACTGCAAGGTGCCCAGGTCTTGTGGTTGCAAAACAAGCCCAAATCACCACCCCTCCATCACTGTGCTTGATGGTTGGTATGAGATGTTTGTGCTGATATGCTGTGTTTGGTTTTCGCCAAACATGGCACTGTGCATTATGGCCAAACATCTCCACTTTGCTCTCGTCTGTCCAAAGGAGAGTGTTCCAGAAGTCTTGTGATTTGTTCAGATGCAACTTTGCAAACCTAAGCTGTGCTGCCATGTTCTTTTCAGAGAGAGGAGGCCTTCTCCTGGCAACCCTTCCAAAACAAACCGTACTTGTTCAGTCTTTTTCTAATTGTACTGTCATGAACTTTAACATTTAACATGCTAACTGAGGCCTGTAGAGCCTGAGATATAACTCTTGGATTTTTTGCAATTTCTCTGAGCATTGCATGGTCTGACCTTGGGGTGAATTTGCTGGGACATCCACTTCTGGGAAGATTGGCAGCTGTCTTGAATGTTTTCCACTTGTGAATAATCTTCCTCACTGTAGAATGAAAGACTTTAAATTGTTTGGAAGTGGCCTTATAACCCCTCCTAGATTGATGGGCAGCAACAATTGCTTCTCTAAGATCATTGCTGATGTCTTTACTCTTTGGCATTGTGTTAACACACCTCAATGCTCGAGACCAGCAAACTCCTAACACTTCAGCTGTTATAGAGGTAGTCACACTTGCTGATGATCAATTGATCAAGGGCATTTGATTAGCAGCGCCTGGCTGCTACTTAGCCTCTTCATACCTATGGAAGTAGTAAGGGTGTACTTAATTTTTCACACATGGCTTCTCCATTTTCGCTTTCTTTTTGTAAAATGAATGATGACATGGTATAATATGTCATGTGTTGTTCTTCATCTGAGGTTGTATTTACCTACTTTTGATAACTGCTAAGGACCAGATGATTTTTATTATGTCCTGATACGTAAAACCATAGAACTCAAAGGGGGTGTACTTTCTTTTTCACACGACTGTAATTCCAAAGAGTCTGGACTCCACCAATCCACTGTCAGGCAGACTATGTACAAGTGGAAGCAATTCAACACCATTGTCACTCTCCCCAGTGGTGGTCAACCAATCAAGATCATACCAAGAGCAAGGCGTGTAATACTCCAGGAGATCTCAAAGAACACCAGGGTAATGTCTAAGGAACTAAAGGCCTCTCTTGTATTGGTGAATGTCAGTGTTCATGAGAGAACCACCATCAGAAGAACACTAAACAAAATGGTGTGCATAGCAGGGTTACAAGAAGAAAGCCACGACTCTCATTGCTGCTTGTCTACAGATTCCAAAAGACCACATGGATAAGCCAGAAGGCTACTGGGAGAATGTTCTATGGATGGATGAGACCAAAACAGAACTTTTAGGTTTGATTGAAATTGGGTTTGCCACACGCATTACATGTGGCAAAAGGCAAACGCTGCATGCCAGCGCAAGAACCTTATCCCATCTGTGAAACATGGTGGTGGCAGTATCATGGTTTGGACTTGCTTTGCTGCCTCTGGATCAGGATGGTTCACCATCATTGACGGAACTATGAATACTGAATTGCAAATTCTACAGGGAAATGTCGGGTATCTGTCCATGAACTGAAGCTCAAGAGAAAGTGAGTCATGTAGCAAGACAATGACCCAAAACATACAAGTCGTATGACAAAAGAATGATTAAAGCAGAAGAATGTTTTGGAATGGCCAAGTCAAAGTCCTGACCTTAATCCTATAGAAATGTGGAAGGATCTGGAGCGGGCAGTTCATGTGAGGAAGCCTACCAACTTTCCTGAGTTGAAGCTGCTGTGTTAGGAGGAATGGGCTAAAATTCTTCCCAGCTGATGTACAGGACTGATCAACAGTTATTGGAAATGTTTAGTTGCAGTTATTGCCGCCCAAGGAAGCGGGGGGCACACCAGTTACTGAAAGCAAAGGTTCACATACTTTTGCCACACACAAATATGTAGCTTTGGATCATTCTCCTCAATAATAAATGAACAAGTATAATGTTTTTGACTCATTTGTTTAATTGAGTTCTCCTTATCTAGTTTTATGTAGTTTTAGGATTTGTGTAGAGAACAGATCACACTTTAGGTCATATTTATGCAGAAATATTGAAAATTCAAACAGGTTCACAAACTTTTAAGCACCACTGTATATTCCTGTATGTTATGTACTGCACCTAATACAGAAAACTGACTGAAATAACTTCTTATTAATGTTAATTATGTGGGGTCAACCAAGAACAGTATCCATTATATTAACAATCAGTTATTCAAAATGTTATTTATAACTTCATTGAGGTATAAAATGAAGGGACAATGTTATTGAGGCAGCAGCAAGTATGAGATGTGAAAGATGTCAACACTAAGCAATGGTTAAACAGTAAGGCACATAAAATGTTCCAACTTTTTAATAGCAAATTTGTATTCTGAGCTTGGAGCAGTAAGCTGTATGTTCCAGAGTCTGGTTCTGAAGTTAGGGCAAAATACAGTATGGTGCTTTGAGCATTCTGATGTGATTGCCTTATATTTAAAAAAAAAAAAAAAAGGCAAAGAACCTTAGGGAGTGTATTAACCAATAAAACACAAATGAGTTTTATCCCTCCTTCCATTGGCTGGAACTAGTTCAGAACAGGAGGGATAGAGTGACGAAATATGAATATATCGCTGCCTTCCTAGGAAACCATTGTTTTATAATGATTAAAAAGTATTATTAAAAAGCCTCAAGCTACTATCCCAAGAAAAGTCCTTTTGCTTTTTATTTTGTTTTTTACAGGCTGTGTTGAATGAATCTACTGTCGCTGCACATTTACTAGGCTGTTATATAGCTATTTGTATAGGCAGAATGCAAAAACATGCTTAACTGTTGCTTTCATTGTTTTAAAACATTTTAAAGTATTATTTTAACCATCCTCTTATTTTCTGAAGTTTGGATAGTAGCATTCGTCACAGATTACCACTCCACCTATTTTTATGGTCCTAGGAAGAAAAATGAAAGATCAAGGAGCTGGTCTGAGTTCCCTATTATTTCCTATGCAGAACACTCAAAACTTTTTGAATTTTCTTTCTGTCAGAACATAACCCCTTTAAACTGTTCCAATTGAATGTTTCAAATGAGATTGTTTTGTTCTCAGTCCAGAATATATATTTTTTATTTTATGCACATTCTACTAAAGAGTAGGGAAGAACATTATGAAAACATTTATATCCACACTGCCTAATTTTCATGAACTTTAAATGGTGATGGAAACTGCAGGATAAGCTGAAAGAATTCTCATGATATTTATAGCTCCTCTAATATTTCTAAAGCAGACATTTGGACCCACTTTTTTTAAAAAAAAAGACTTACATAGAAAGTCAGAGGTATTTGTATGGACAACAGCCAACAATTCTTCCTTACATACTGAATGTGAGAGTATGTTTCAAACATTTCATAAATGCTCTGGAATGAACATTGGAAAGCATGTATCCAGTAAATATATCTAGTAAACATAACATTCTTGTAAGCTACATGATACTATGCACAGACAGTCCTCCCTAAGAAAAATGTCCGCAAAGCTTTTTTTTCATCCTGCTTCCCCTTGTCAAATGTAAATTAATAGGGACACGTGAGTGAAGCAGGATGGAGAAGGCAGAGTGTGTGCCTTGTGATTGTTTCTTCACAATTCTCTGCTTCAGAGGACCTTAGATGTCCTAGCTTTCTGTTCACACGCATTTTGATACCTTTGTTTTCCTTGGAAATCTTGGCACAAATTTTCTAGATTGTTTTAGAAAATTGGACAAGCTGGAAAAGATGGATCTACTAGAAACAAAAGAAGTAATAATGAAGTGACTAAACTCAGTATTTCCTATCTGATTAGTTTCACAAATTTATAGGAAGGGCAATGACTATTAATTATTATATCTGAAGTACTGCCGCAATCCTTATAAGACAAGAAGTTTGCAACAGCTTTTCCTTGGACTGGTGGGGATGGGACGACCTTTTTTGATCTGGAGGCCAAACTTCATTTCTATTATGATTATGATTATTTCCTTATTTCCTCAAAGAGTTGCAGGGATGTATCCCATGCAAAGAAATGTGTTAAGTAAAGTAGAGGCTGAGCACATGCATGTCGCACCTTTTTATTATAAATAAAATTTGTCACCAACTTTTGACAGTGAAATACAGGAGTGCTTTTGGGCCTACAAAAAGTTGGCCGGGAGGCCACATGTAGCTTGAAGCCTGTCCACACATAACTTATGAATCACTCCAAGCCTCTAAGGCTCTTTTAACTGTTTATGCCATATCTATTATGGTATTTCTTGTTCTTATTGACCTATGGCTATTTATTTCAATTTATATAGCCACCCATCTCACTTACGTGACTCTGTGTGACTGGGTGGCTCGCAAGCTGATCACAAAGATCAACTCATATAAATAAATTAAAACAATTAAAACAATTAACCAGAAGTGCAAAAGCACAGGAAAGTGCCAGTCTACAGCTCAAAGACAATACAGCCATCTTGCAGGCTCCCCACATCCACAGGATCCCCAGGCCTGATGGCACAGCCAGGTCTTCAAGGACTTCCTAAAGGCCAACAAGGTTGAGGTCGATCTAGCCTCAGGGGAGATGATGTTTGTTGTTCAGACCTATTTGAAGCACAGTTGTTCATCTTTTGGTAGACTTTGTCTGAAATTATTTATTTTATTCAATTTGATGCTGCCCAACTCCAAATGACTCTGGGTGCCTCACAATACACTAGACAACATAAAAACAATATAATAATAAGCAGCATACAATAAAGCTGAACTAGAAAAGAAAAAAAAAACCAAGATGGCAAACCTAACAGATACCCCAAAACATCCACCAACATCTAACATCCAGCAAAGAGGGCTTCAGCTGCCCTAGCCTAAGATCTGGGAGAACTGCCAGGTCTTTATGGCCCTCCAGAATACCAATAGGGTGGGAGCCATAGGATTTTAGGGGAAACCTCTTTCCAGAGGACAGGTGGGCTCCTGGGTTCTGATAGATGCCATTGTTTAACCAAAGAAACCACTCTGTCAGCCCTTACTAGCTAGGCAGAAACCATAGTAGATAGGCCATCCCTCAAATAACCAGATCCCATATCATACAGAGTTTTACAGATTATAACCAGTACCTCTAAATGTACCCAGAAGCAAACTGGCAACCAGTGCAGCTTGCAGAACAGAAGTGTCACATGGACATACTGAGGCGTGCCCATAATTGCCTCTGCCATTGCACTCTGGACTAGATGAAGCTTCTGAGTAGTAGGGCAGCCCTACATAGGGCGTGTTGCAATAGTTGAGCCATGAGGTGACTAGGCCATGAGTGACTGTCTGAAGGGCCTCCCAATCCAGGAAAGGGCACACCTGGCACACAAGATGAAGCTGTGTGAAGGCCTTCCTGGCCACAGCTGCTACCTGCTCATCAAGCAGGAGCTGTGAGTCCATGAAGGCTCCCAGACTGTGCATCACTTTTGAACCCCATCCGGGATCAAAGATGGAATATCCCTAGAATCAGCTGGCTCCAATATCCACAGTCATTACCCTCAACTATATGGTTTTCATAAGACTGAGTTGAAGACAGTTCCTCCCCATCCAGGTCCACACAGCCTCCAGTCACTGGGATAGGATCTCAACATTCTGTAACTAGAATTGAATTTGGTTACCTTGTGAGTTTCCTTGCTTTGTGCTACCTACTCCTTATATTATTTAGACTAATGTTTCCTAACTTTGAAAAATGAGGACCAATTCCCATAATTCCCTAGCCAGTATGGCCATTTCTGAGAATTCTGAGTTAGAAGTCTATACATCTGGCAGCTGCAAAAATGAAAACATTGATCTGGAGCTATCCAATCAAGCACAAGATTTTAACCTTCTGGTATCTGGCAGATATCCTCTGGTAGATACCTATGCCTCTATGTTTCTATGCCTCCCCTAGAGCAGGGGTTCTTAACCTCTTTTGTACCATGGACCCTTTTGAGAGTCTAGTGAAACCTACAGACCCCTTCTCACAAAAAAATGTATTTAAATGCATAAAATAAAATACTTAGATATAGACTGTATTACAAAGGAAAGAAATTATGCTCAAATAAAGTTACCAATTTTTTTTAAAAAAGTAATATAATATTATATGTGCTTCTTTATTAATACATTAAATCAATAACAAGACAAGCTAAATTTCAGTTGGAGGATAATAAAAATAAAGCTGTAACTTTTTTTCCCATCCAAGTTCATAACCCCCCTGAAATCTATCCACAGACCCCATATTAAGACCCCCTGCCCTAGAGGGATTTGCTTTCCTAATAAAGCAATCCTAGAGTTGCTTTGGTGACTGAGACAGTCAATAAATTATTAAATAAATAAGCAAACTTAGAAAGAATACATCATTTTTATTAAAAAAAAAAAGTCACCTACTGCTTCCCCAGTTATCAAGGACCTCAAACTGAGTGACGTCCCCAATAACATTAAATGCTGTATTTTTAGCCAAACTGTTGTGATTCCAGGCTCCTGTTGTTTATTTGTTAGATTTATATTCCATCTTTCTATGGGAGCTCAAGACATATTACTTAGGAATGTCCCTTTATTTTAAATGTACAACAACAAACCTGCCAGGCAGGCTGCTCTGAGAGAGAATAATTGGCTAAAAGTCACCCAATTAATTTCCATGACTGAAGGAAGATTTGAAACTGGGTCTCCCTAGTCCTGGTCCAACACTATAGCCACAACACCACACTGGTTGTCATGCATCTGCAGAAGACTTCTTGTCTCAAGGAGGAGAGAAACTAGAGTTTGAAGCCCAGGGAGAATATGTGGCTACACAATTTCATAATAGAGAGGAAGCCAGAACAAACTGTGATGCAGAGAATGCAGCAGTTCACTCAGATAGAAGGCATCTGAAAATGCAGAATATGAGAGGGAGTGCATCTAAGTTTATAAGCCAGGGATTCTCCTACATCATCATAAATTACTAATAGTTGTGTTATCCAATCAACAAAACTGACTTCCTCAAAACTCATGAATTGATGATGCTATCTAGTAAGTTTATTAAATGTCTGTAACCCCAAAACAAAGCTCAGAGAATGCCAACAATGCAACATCAGTATTTGCTTTGAGCTTTGGGCCACAGAGCAGGCCAAGTCACTAATAATAACTTAGGCTATGATTTGATCTGCAATATCACAGCCAGAATCTATAATTCACAAAAGCTGTAGAATCCCCCTATCTCAAACTCAGACTTTTTCCACATGGAAAAAACGAATGCT
Source organism: Liasis olivaceus (assembly GCA_030867105.1). NCBI lineage: Eukaryota > Metazoa > Chordata > Lepidosauria > Squamata > Pythonidae > Liasis > Liasis olivaceus. The sequence goes on from CM061349.1 coordinate 73,046,011, forward strand.
CTGAGAGGTAGGATTTTGCCATGGGAGGGATTGCAAAGAGAAATGAAGCTATTTATACCCTGCTTTGGAAACTAGCCTGTAATCAACAAACCACCTGAAAATGAACGATTCTTTTATCTTTCCCCCTTCTCTAGAAATGATAAATATAAATTATTCTTTAATTTTTATACAGCAAATGATTTAAAGACTGGAAAAATAAATTTCTAAGAAAAAATAATAAATTTGGCATTACTATCTTTCCTGAGGGGAAGACCTGCAATTTCCTCAAGAGTTTTAATGAGAAAGCAAGAAATCTAGAGTTTGCACAAAATAGTTGTGACCCACGGAAACCAAATTTCTGTATGATTAGGTTTTTATGTCTTGTTATCATATATAATATGATCATAGCAGTAGCATTTGCTTTATAGAAACAGAGGAGACACAGAAACTATCTAAGATATCAAAGTGACTTTAAATTGTCCTCCACCTATTCCAATGTACACTAGCATCAGTTAATTTTTTTAAAATAATTTTGCCTACATCTTGCACACAGACATATTTTTACTATACAGATTGATTATAATTAAGCCATAATAACACAGAAAGAGTTCTATTTATAAAGTTATGTGGCCATAATAGAACAGCGTTATGATAATGTGTGGATAAGCTAAGAGACATTATGGCTACTACTGCAGTAGCCAAATGCAATTTATTATAGGCCATAATGAGTGAAATTACCTTTGATATCTGTTTATAGGTCCAATCTATGCATAGCAAAAATACTCTCTGCAGTGAACAACAGAATCAAAATCTGATTTGCTCAAAGTCAGAAATAGGTTCCTTATAAAGCAATAGCCAGGATATCCTGCTTTGATACTCAACCTGGTTAACAGTTCCAGCTTTACTATTACCAATTAAAAGAAAATAGCCATAAAAGTGCAGATACTACCGTAGGGTAATAAACAAGACCTTATCGTTGACAGCGGTGCGCATTACTAACTTCAAACTCATTCCTTGTCCTAATCCATCAGAAACTTCCTGGCTTTAATAGGCTATAAATGGTAGAAGCTTTGAAGTCCAAGGATTAGGAGCTATAAGAGACAGACTGAATGAAAGACTTAGTGAAGCCAACTTCTGCTGTCCTACCAAAGAGCTAGGTGGAATGAACTGTATGCATTTGAATTAAAACAAATTAAATTAAATCCTTCAACAGCAGACCAAAAGATTCCCCAAGCTATCCAAGTGTTAAAAATACACAGATGAAGGGGGTAGCTGGCGGTCACATAAGAAAGTTATTAAAATATATACCTATAGATAATTAAATCTCAGTAAGAAACAAACCTATGACCTTCAAGGCCAATTATTTTTCACACCAACAAGTTCAGATGTTTTCAGCAGCAGCCAACAAATGGCTATTCTAAGAATTATTGTAACGGGCAATATTTTCAACACAGCAAATTTATTTATTTATTTATTAAATCACTTTATATAGCCGCCCATCTCGCCACAGGTGACTCTGGGTGGCATATGACAAAACAGCAAAATCTTACTTGAAAATACTGTAACAATTTTGCTACTAATTAATGTGGGTGCATTGAAAGTTCAGATATTAAAAAGTGAACACACAGCAGTACAGAAGCAATAGCAAGAAGCCACTAAAATGCTTCAGACTTCCCAACCTAGGTACAGATGTGGTAGACTAGAATTTTTATCATCTTCACCTGTCAGTGATGTGGAAGCTGCCTAGTTGAGGAAACCTGAGTATTTATATATGATTGATTGATCGATTTTTAAAAAGGTTTATACAGCCTAAATGTAGTATACAAGGAGAATAAAAACAGGACATTAACAATACAGGAAATAACTGTTAAAATGACAGGAAAACAAACAGCAAATCATCCCCAAGTTAAAGCTATTCTACAATGCTTTAAAAAGAAAAACTATTAGCCAAAGAAATAAAAACAGTTTAGCCTGGTGCCTAAAATAAAACAATGTTGGTGTCTGGCAAATATTCCTCAAGAAAACATTCCACCCTACAAAGCAGCAGTGTAAAAATGTGGTAGACACAAGAAGACAGAAGGTCCTGCCCCCCTCCCCTCTTCAATGATTTAGAAAGGTTTAATATTCTCAGAAAATAGGCAGGTCTTTACCTGGGTGTGTATCTGTCAAGTGAGCATGACTGGGAAAAATGTTCCAGCAACAGAGAACACTATCTGGTAAGCATTCAACTCAATTCACAAGAAAACCTTCTGATGATCTCAGTGATCAGATAAAACTGGGACAGCAAGAATAATTTATTCCTTAGAAGCTTTAAAAATAAGCACTCATATTACAAATGAAGATCAGGAGTGAGCCAGTGCAACTGGCTGTTTCGAGCATTTAACAAATATAGTTCCCACTCCTATCATGAAATGAGGGCACCATTTTTTCCTGCCAGGAAACAATCTATTTCTATTCCTAGAAGCATTCTTGTTTTCAGTTCAAAAGCATACACTCTTCTCATTCAGAATTTGACCCACTAGTACTAGAGTTAAAAGCGATCTCCAAAACATTTAAGGTCTTTATCTGACTTACCTTCTGGTGGAACTTTATTCTGATTGTTCCAAACAACTAGTAACTTGGAAAGGCTTGGTACCTTTGAGACTTCAGTGATCACTCGAAAGAGACTTTCAACACGATCATATGTCAAGACAATAGCAGTGAAGCCTTGCGACTGGGGTGGGATCAGTGGGAGAAACAGTGGATTGCTTACACTGCTCCATTTCTAAAAAAATGAAACACAGAGAACCAAACTAAGATCAGATTAATTATAACAGAAGAAAATTTCCAAAACAAACACACAAAGGAGATTATTTTAATGAATATCTTAATTGATCCAAACAACAAACCAAACAAACCAAAGAAACATGTCTTTTAAAAGCTATTGCTATGAGAGACAGGAGACCACTAAACATTACTTTTTATATATTTTTAGTTCATGAGCAAACCATCAAGTGTATTTAAATAAGCTGGAAAAAATGCTGAAAGAAAGATTAGTGGAAGACACACTAGAGGGTTTTAAAATGCAGCTACTTTGGGTGGCTTCTGGCAGTCATCTCTCTTCTAAAATGTTGCTTTGACTGGATATTAACTAAAACTAGGCCAGTAAGCAGCTGAGTGCCACAATTTTGGAGTAATATGAAATAAAGAAAGGCAATTTCATAAACCTGGCAGAAAGTAGGCATGAATAACTTTTCCTGTATAGAAAGAAAAAACATTAACTTCAACAAAAATGGAGTTGTTCCATGGTTCTAAATATTAACCACTTAAGCACTAAAACAACACAAGAAAATAAGCAAAGCTTCAAACTTATTTAGTGTCCTTTGGCTTTATCAAGAATATCCTCTAAATGCTTTAAAGGTTAATTTTTAATACTGCCAATATAACCAAACACAGGATACAGGAGCAATTAGCACAATAAGATGGAATTGCAGGAGAAGACATTTATGAATACCTTTTCCATTCCTAGTTACTGTACAGGCATGATGAAAGACAAAAATAATAGAATCATATAAGTACTGAAAAAGCAGCTATATCAATGAGGTTCATTGAATCTGGACTCCATAAAAACCTTAGGAAAATTGTGGCTGGCCAAAAAGATTTTGCACTTTCTGTTTAAAGTCACAATTATACAGAATGCTATAAAACACAGATCTAAAAGATCTGGGCAACTAAATCACTTTGCTTAATATATGAGATCTTGAATTTCAGTTCCATGTTAAATCCTTCAAATTACATTGGATTCTGATCCAAAGTGCATGACAATGTCCACGCATGGAGAAGACAAAGAACACATACAAATAATATTATTAGAAAATTGCAATAACTTGAATAGTATAGTATTATCTGTCTTAAGACTGATGGAAAGGTGATAAAATATGCTTTAAAAATCTTCATATTTCTTTTGACTAATCCAGTTTCTTTCTCTCTGTAATATATAGGAAGGCTTGTTTTTTTAAAAGGAAGAGCAATTATGCAATCCCTCCTTTTTAAATTCAGTGGAGTCTGAAAAGGGACATGCAATGTATTTTGCTGGATGTGGATAAAAAGGTCAAGAAGATGCCTTTCAGTAGATCTCCACTCCTGGTAACTGCATCTATGCTATTTTTTTCCAGCAGCATTATGGAAAGAGAGTTCAATTTCCCAGTCTAATCAAAAGCTCGGTAATTACCCAGTGGTCCTTCATTCAAAAATTAACAAGAGCAGACACTACTTTGTTTCTGAGATAAGCCAAGGATAGACAGATGCTGTTACCTCCAGAGGCCTAAATGTGCATATTGGCCCTTAAAGGATGCCCGGAAATAGCTTCAACCAAGTATAGTAAAATAATTTGCTTTAAAAAATAAATGACTAGATCCTCATTTTAAATGCTGGTATATGGTCCACATGATTACAGCTGCAGCTGTGTGCAGAACTCCACGGCTTATCCCTGGAACAGGAATGATCTGAGCGTTCCAGGACTGGATTATCAACTTCCAGAAGTGTATCTTCCCGAACAGGAAGTGGCTTGTGATGTTCTGGACATTTGATTAAAGATTAGGAAGAATATCTTGAAAGTAAGGCTTATTTGATGGTGGAACAGCTGTCTATGAATTCTTGGTTAATTGTTGTTGAATTCTTGGCTAATATTTTTAAATAGAACTTAGCCACTCATCAGCTGAATAGTAATCAACTTCTTGCATAAGCAAGCTTGAACTGTTGACCTTTGAAGCCCCTTCAGACTCTATAATTCTAAATCTTCTTCTCATAAAAGTCAACTATTAATTAAAAATGCCAAGATCAATTAAAAGAAAACAGCAAAAGCGAATGCTACAGTAGAAACCTAGCCTCCAGATGCTCTGGATTATGAATTACATCATACTTGACCGCTGGCCTTGATGGCTGCAACTTATGAGAACTGTAATCCAAAACATCTGGAGGGAACCAGTTGCCTATCTCAAGTTGCTATAATGCAAGTAAAAAAAAAAAAAACCCCAACATAATAGAACTCTGATCTAGCACTTCACTAGGAAAGAAATAATGCAGCCATACTCATCACCTCAAAAGCTTCCTTAAATAGACCCACTGTTAATTTGGCAGTAGAACTGAACTGAAAATACACTGCCCCACCGATGTTAGCAGCTGCTTGGATGGAGCATTTTCATAAGGAAACATGAGGAAATAACTGGACCCCATTTTTGAGGCAACTCTGCAAGTCTTGCAAAAGATACAGCTGCTTTAACAGTTTGAAGAAAGGTGCTTTATTCACATTAATGCTCATTGCAAAATACCTCTTCCAAACATTTTGCACAGGCCTAGTTGGGTTGTGATATCATCTAGTTAGAAAAAAAGTGTAAAAACTCTACAAAACTGGAATAAAATGAAAGAATACATTCAACTTTGTGACACCCAACAGTGAACTCTTCAAAAATCAAGTTTCTTCATTTGAGAGTAACATTTCAAAAGAGCATTTAGGCATGGCAGAAGCACCATTAAGAGCCAACCCCCTGCTGCCTGCCTGAAAAGTGTGTCTACAGTCTGGGACCTCTTGACCTCTCCTTCTGCAGGAAATTGAGCAAATTCAAACCTCTATGATTTACTTGGGTCTTTTAAACTTCTGTTGAAGAAAGGCAAACAATGCAGGTAATTATCTCAACAGAAGCCTAATTAAATCACTATTATAGAAACAGGGCATGAAATTGATGGTGACATAAGGATAGTTCTTCACAAAAATGGAAATGTGACAGCTACCATTTGTTTTAGGGATATCCAGTCCTTGAACAGACCCAGCTGAATGTTCATCTAACTTTCCCACTAAAGCAACTGGCGTTCATGATGCAATCATCCATCACTTTCCTTGACAAAGTGTTGACATTCAGCTATGGCTAAGGCACTCCTATCCCATTCCCCCTTTGCCACCATCAACTAGCTGATATTCATCACATGAGCCACAGTAACTCAAGACTGATAGATCTCTTATTGTGAATCAGTTTTATGCACGACCGATAATCAACTTTGCAATAACGATCTCACATTGCTTGGTTTGCCATTCCTGGCTGTTTGACAGTATCTCCTTTCTGCTGATAGCAAAAGAAGCCAAAGCACTAGAATCAGAACCTGAGTGTAAGGCTGGGAAATCTACCCATTTTGGGTGAGATTAAAAGAAAAAGATACAGTGCCACAAGAAACAACTCACTTGTGTCACATTTCCATACATTTCCCATTTACCAACATTTTATTTTCTTTGTTTAAGAACTGGTGACAACATATTTTTCTCTTTCAACTGCAGGCAAAATAAATAAAGGAATTAGTATTCCAATAAAGGAATTAGTATTATTTCCTCTCTCAAAAATAAAAAACTGGACCTGACTCCAGAGGGAAAGGGAAAGAGAAAGAGAAAAGCATATCAGCAAGAAAAAAAAAAAAGACAAGAATCATGTGGGACTATAATGTGGCATGTAATAAGCTCATTTCTTCTGAAAATATCAATGTAATCTTTCTGATATAAATAGCTCAGCCATAATAGTTGAAGTAATTAAGTTTATGACAATGATGAATAATGATACTGATGTGGAAATAGCCTGATACCTAAGAGAAAGATCACAGGTGGAATAAACTCTTATACAAGTAAAAGGATCCAGAAGAGATTATTACTGGCCATATTCTTCTTAATAACTATCAGTTTACAGATAGTCCTTGGGTTACTATGGCAATTGGGACCAGAACCTCCATCGCTAAGTGATGTGGTCATAAAGCATGACATCACTCCCGGCAGTCCTGGTAGCTGTCGTAATCCCAGGACTGTGCAGGTTGTTAAGCAGGAAGAGGCAGGAGTACTGGGGGGACAGGTATGCCACGGGCAGGCACTACAGAACGCAGGTGGGTTGATGGGGAGTGCTATGGAGTATGAGATCCTTCTTCTACTCCATAGTGGGGCTCCTAGGGAGAAAAAGCAGCAGGAGCAACTTACGGGAGTGACTTGCGACCTTCCCTGCCAGCTTCCCCATTGACTTTGCTTGGCGAGCTGGTTGCCAAGCTCCAAATTGCAATCACATGACCACAGCGGTGCTGGAACAGCCAGTCATAAGTACCACTCATTCAGTGCCGTTGTAACGTTGAGCAATCACTGAACGAGTGGTCATAACTCAAGGACTACCTATATTACATATATTTCATGTATCAAAGTGGCCAGACACATGCCTGATGTGGAGGGACTGCAAGTCCCAGTATTCTGAACCAGAATTCTTGAAAGATGGAAATTCTTGAAGTTGCAATGCTAGCACATCTGAAGAATATCAAGTTGGGGAAGGCTGGTGTTAAACCAATGTAAAATCTGGACCAGCTTGGAGAGATGAAGGGAAAAAAATGAATGCAGCAGAGAATGAAGAAAGGGGCAAATATAAGGCGAGAAATAGGAAGCACAGGAAAATTAAAAGGAAATTAAAGGTTAAAAGAGAGCCAGTTTGCTGTACTGCTTAAGGCACCAGGATAGAAACTGCAAGACTCTGAGTTCTAGTCCCACATTAGGCATGAAGCAATCTCATCCCTAGGAAGAAGGTAATGGCAAACCCCTTCCAAAAATCTTGTCAAGAAAACTGCAGGGATTAGTCCAGGCAGTTGCCAGGAGTCAACACTGACTTGAAGATACATACAGTACACATTAAAAAAAAGATTAAAAATAGAAACAATGGAACAAAATCAGAAGCCTTATTTAGATTTGCACTTGCCTGCCCACAGCCAATTTTTATGTTGTATATTCCAGTATAGGTTCCTACAATCCAATAGACAGTTCACTAGCAATCTACAGATCTTAGAGTCTACATTTGATTAGAGTTTTAAGAAAGAGGACAAAAATGGCATACCAGATATTAAGTGACAGATAAGAAAAGTTCAATTTATACATGATGTTTATGCATGCTATTCTTTCACTGGATGCTTCAAGTAAACATTTATCATGCTTCTCATCCACAACTGATCAGAAGGAAAAGACTGACAAGTTTAACTTGCTCCAGTTCTTCTGTATTCACTAATAAACACATCTAAAATTTACCACTTTAGGAAACTTAGCAATTGATTTAACTGTCATATATTCTAATAAGCTATAAAGCACAATCTATTACTGAAACATAATTTTAGTCTAGCAAGGGTTACACACTGATATGTCAATTTTAAAAGATCCAAAAATCTGTATCTGGAAAACATCTGAAAAAATAATGTAACCACATCCAAACTGCACAAGATTCACATTTCTTACCTTCCCTATCAACAGGTATAGGCTGGGGGAAGAACATATTTCTCATCTCCATCCATACATGTTTAAAGAGTATACAGGTAGTCCTTGATCTACGACTGTTCAGTCAGTGACTATTCCAAGTTATGACGGCGCTGAATGAATGGTGGTTATGACTGGTCCGCGGAGTTCCAGCCATCCCAGCACCCCCGCAGTCATGTGATCATAAGCGGCAACCCGCTTGCACTTATGACCAGTTGTCAAGTGCCCCGCAATCATGTGATGGCCATTTGCAATCTTTCATGCTGGCTTCCCCAGAAAGTCAATGAGGAAGCCGGCAGAGAAAGTCGCAAATCATTGGGTTGATGTGATGGAAGACTTGAGTGAGGAGGTCCAAGGTCATGGGGAGAGTGAGAAGAATCTCAAGCATCTCTTCAGCCCGCAGCCTGAGTGTGTGAAAGCTAAGAGGATGAGACTGGCACCACCCTAAGGAATTCGAAGTGTTTAGTTGCAGTCTTCGGGGTTAAAGTTAGTCTGGTGAGATTCTGTCTAGTAGGTATAGGCTAATAAAGTAACTGAACTGTTCCAGAATCGTCTCGCTCAGTTTCTTGGGCTGAGCCTGACAGTTAAGTCTCCTAGCTCCCCTGTGCTCACACCACACTAGCCACTCACACATACCATGTACCCTCCCCTTCCCTGTGCCACACCCCCATGCACCTCCTGACCCTCCCTGCACCTCCCTCACACTCTCGTACACCCTCCCCAACCTGTGCGGCACCTCTTGTGCACCCCCTCGCACCATCCCCAATCTGCGTGGCCCCTCCCCCACATCGCTGCACACCCCCTCGCACCCTCCCCCACACGTCAGCAGCCACTTGCCTGTCTGCAGGCCTGGGACTTGCAGCTTCCTGCTGGCTTCCCCAATGACTTTGCTTGTGGGAAGCTGGCAGGAAGTTGCCTCGCCTAAAGACTATGGGATTCAGTTAACAACGCAACCAGGATTGTAGGGATTGCTGTTGCTAAGCTATGTGGTTGCACATTATGGCCACATCACTTAGCAATGGAAATTCCGGTCCCAATTGCCGTCGTAAGTCGAGAACTACCTGTATATGTTTTTATTTTATATACAGAGTACGGTACAACCAGTAATGGAACTCGCTATGTCACAAAAATATTTAAACCTTTCTGTCTTGATATGTATTTCTTATTTACACCAGCATTTCATAATGTAGGAGTGAATCCATATTTGTCCCTCTAAACTGATGAGAAGTTTCTATCTAGCTATGGCATATAATTAACTTCTCTGATAAAGTTAACATCCTGCTGATGAGGTGTTTAGAATTTAGTCATGTTTACCTCTCATTCACTGTTTTTCCTTGCCAAATTAGTAGATACAAGATTTTTTTTAAAAAAGAACTTAATGTTGTTTATAAACATATAAATCAAACAATAGCAATTATTTCTTTACATGTTGCTTTCATAAATGATGTCATAAGTCAGACAAAGATGACAATCTCAAAGCATGTTTTCTATTCCTATACATGATTAAAAGCTTAAGTAAGAGTTGGGGTGCTTCCCACTCTGTAAGCTTAGTAGGCTGGCTACACATGTGAGGTTATGGTTACACTTTAAGAATGATAATGTCTTCTATATGGGCTTAACCTTGCTGGTGCAGTATATGGTGGACAAGCTGCTGAGTGAAGATCCCAGCCAAGTGCAATTAAAACAACTGCAGTGGCCAAGGCAGGGTCAAGGATTTGCTTATGACATAGAAACTTCTAAACAGCTTGGAATGAGGACATCTGATGGACTGCCTTCATTATTTCAGACCCATTTGAGATTGTCTGGGGAAGTCCTACTACATATGGCTAGAATCGCAGAATACCATCTTCCAGTTACTTATGGGCAGTCTGTCTTTGAGGTGGCACCTACACTCTATAGTGCTCTCTCCCCTAAAATTTCTGAGTTACTTACATTACACCTGCCTGTGGAAGACATATCTCTTCTGTATCTTTTATATGAATTTTGGATGTATGGTTTTTGTTTCTGCTTTCATTTCCCCTGCCACTTCCCTTTTAGTCTCTGTGTGTGTCTGCAAGTAATATATTATTGTGCATTTTTTGAATTTATAAACTGTTTTCAGATGCTTTGTATAGAAAGCAGCATTAAATAAATGATTACTATTGTTAAGACCACTATCACCACCACCACCACCACCATCATCATTCTTTCTAGCTAGTCATGCAATGTTGCAGCAAGTAACATGATTGAGCCTTCTTAAAGTTTTGGTTTCTATGTTCAGCTGCCTAAAACTATACTTTACTAGGTTGCAATGAGACTGACAGAAATAATTCACATTTTTAACTTAACTGCTATTAGTCTCAACTTTATACAGGGCTCATCTAAAATCAATGTGATAGTACTTCAAAAAGCAAATATTTGAGCTACTCTCACTGAATTTTCAGGTCTGACCTATCCACATGAAAAGAATAATTATCCAACCCACTTAAGTGGGTGAGTTATAAAAATAACTGAATATTTCAAATGTTTGAACTGATATACTGAAGTATCAAGCGAGCTAAAACCAGTCCAGTATATCAGATTAACTGATACAATACAATTAGGCTACATTTTAGCCAAAATGGGGAGGGGAGAAGCCATTTTCTTCTATCAAATAACATATGACAATAAATATTTCTTCACGGACCATTCTACAAGAAATGGACAAGCTCATATCAATGCATGACATAAAATTCTTCCTGGAAGCATCTCTTGAAAGCCCAATATTTTTGAAAAGCCCAAATTTTGAAAAACCTTTTCCAAATTTCTGGTAAATTAAGTTCCTTCATGGTAACCTCCAAAATGCTATTGTTTTTCTATAAAATGCTTTCTTAAAATTATAGTTAACACAACGGGTTGATCGAATCATTCAGGCTTAATATGGCGTATCATCCAAACTTCTGAGTGCTAAATCTACAAGAACAGGCACATACATACATATACATATAAAAGTCTCTTCATGGAAAAGAGTTTAAACAGTTTTGCAAGACAAGCAAAAGCTACTTCATAAGGACTAAGTCAGCATATTAAAGACACTACATTTGGCCTTAAATATCATTGCAAGCAACAGAAGGTGCACTGCCAGGTGGAATGAAACCTAGAGGAGGGGAAAAACCAAATGGACAACCCCCCTGGCTACAGCAGAAGACAGAAGCTGAATATGCGCCCACCCAAAAGACTAATTTTTATTTTTATTTATTTATTCATCCATTTATAATCTGCTACTCCTTCTTAAGAAGTATTTACATGTGGGTTCAGTCTCTCTAAGGAGGTTCACAAACACAAACCAGTCTAGCTCCAGTAGTAAAAGCATGTTAATGTGTACTTTGATCATTCTCCGCTATTCTCCTATACTTTACACATGATTCAGTTTTGTACAACTTATGTGTATTTTCATTTAGCAGGGGTTCATTTTTCTGTCTTCCAGCAGTTTGCTTTATGACAACAATCTACAAATGGAAGTCTATTAAATGCAGTGATTCTCCAGACGATTATTAAATAGTGGTGCATAAACTAAAATTTATGCTATCCATTAACACTCAAAATTATCTATGACATGATTGAGTTAAACATTCTGTACATTAGCTCATAACAGAAAATTTCCTAAGCACGAAATAAACTGACAAGTGTAAGCACTCCCTTGATTTTAACAGAGAGCAGTCAATAAACACTGTTTAATTACTGACTATGCTCTTTTAACATAAATCAAAGTATAGAAGTATAATCCATCACATATGAATATTTTTATATCACTCTCACAGCATTGTTTTAGGATTCTTTTGCTAATATTGAAGAGAAACAATGCTTAACAATCTCACTGGTCTGACCAACTACAACTACTATGAGATGTCTGTATTTTTAATAATATGATGACCTTTCTGTAAAGGAAGATCTTCTAGGGCGCTCTTATCCGGGCAAGTTTTATATTTAAAAAAATTCTAATTTATTAAACAGTGATAATACCAATTCTACAATTCATGTAAAATTAGGTGAATTGTGAAATCATTTTCAGAAACATAGACCGATCTTTAGCTTTTTCATCTGTGATCAAATCCACCAGGATACTGATTATCAGCCTAAGCACAATTAAATGGGTAATACTATTTCTACTGTTCTAGATAAATTACAGTTAAATAAAAACTGGTTACTTTATGTATCTGTGGAATGTCAAATGATTACACCGTCTTGATTTAATAAATTACGCACTCACTTTCTCTCATCATACATATAATGTATATCTTGAGAGACAGAGTCATGGAGAATGAGAATACACCAGCATCGATTCTACTATTTCAATACCAGACACAACCCTAACTATCTCTAGCAAAGGAACAGTGGGATGAAATGTTTTTATTTAAAATATATGCTGTATTTCATGGTTTAATTATCTCAGTGCAAGATAAATTGTGTCTCATTCTACCTAAGAGGTTGGTATATCAAAGGGTTTTTCAGAAGAGGACTTTGAAGAGCAGTTTGGGTATCACTTAGAACCTAGATAATGACTGATAACCTAAATTAGCTGTTCTAAGTTCATACTGAAAATGTGACATTGTATTTCTTTTGCAAACTAACTATGGAACAGGAGTAGAATTATCAATTGCTGAGAAATGGCAATGGACTTGAACTGTCAGATCAACAGAATACAAGAGCAGATTTTATAGCCACTGCTTTGTCACCCAGTTCTCAACATTACTTATTTAAAATGCTTGAACTCAGAAAGATTTCCTGACCTCCATTTTAGAAGCCCATCTCCAAATACACTGTTCAGATTTTTCAGAGTACTGTAGTATAGTTTGCTTGTCTGAAAACCTATTTGCGAAGGAGGAAAGTTGATTTCCTACTGATGACAATACATAAAGTATGCATGTATTTCTAGGCAAACTGAGCTTGCTCTCAGGAATCTACTCTTCTCTCATGTCTCTGTACACCAAAAAATGAAAAAAAAAACACACAATTAAAAGTTCAATTTTAAGGGAGGGAAAAAAAGAACATAACAAGGTAATATACTATCCCTTAGGAAATTGAAGTTCAATTCAAAATGAATTCAGGTTTTTCATGTTGAACCTCATAATATAAAATATTTATTCTAGAAGCTTTTGCTTTTAAACCGGTTCAGCATATTAAGTTTAATAAATAAATAACCTCACTTACAATTTCTGGGGGATCATTCCATTCTTCATATGATGTGGCAGCATATGGGTAGATCCGGTCATTGATTATCTTAAGAGTTGCCAAAGCAATAGCTTTCATTGATTGAAAGTAAGCTTCCCAGAACCACCTTGCCTGCAAAGAATAATTAGTATTATTTTCACATTGTGTGTTTCCCAGACAGCAAATTTTAAACATCTATAAATGGGTGTCATACATATAACCTATTTATATTTTCAAATTTCAACTTAAGCTACTATCATTAAGATGCTAAATCTGTTTGAAATCAAAGTAGATTTGGCCTCAATAGCCCTGCCACATTAAAGATAAAAAAGTAAACAATTTAAAATCTGGATTATCATTAATTACTTAATTAGTTTATTTCAAAATGTCTATACTGCCTTAACTCCTCATGACTCAAGATGGTTTAGTTAATAATAACTTAAAATCAATATGTTATACACATTACAGAGACAACCCAGGTCCGCTGTCCATTCCAAAAGCACATCAGAATAAGATAGTTAAGAAATGTAACTTGTAGCTGCAGCACCTTTTCCTTTTAGGTGTAATGTATCAGGAACCATAAACAGATTATTTATTGAGCCACAATTGCAAAAGGTCTGAGAAACACTGTTGGAAAATTCTTTTGGATTCATCTCTTCCAGCTTGTCTTGGATTGTAAGGGGACTAATTTATACTTCATCTCTTCCTTTGTGCATACAGGTAATCCTCACTTACTGACCACAATTGGGGCCGGCAACTCAGTCGCTAAGCCACATGACTGTAAAGTGAAATGTCACATGACTGTGCCCGACTTATGTCAGTTCATTAGTTAAGGTTGTGGTCATTAAGTGGATCACCCACTATCATTAAGCGCAATGTCACATGTCCACAACCTGCAACTTCCTGCTGGCTTCCCCACTGATTTTGCTTGTCGGAAGCCAGCTGTGAAAGTCACAAATGGTGATCACATGACCATGGGACATTGCGACCATCATAAATGCATGCCAGTTGCCAAGTGCCAAATCGTGATCATGTGACTGTGGGGACACTGTGATGTCCACAACTTGTAATGCCATTACAGTGCCGTTGTAACTTTGAACAGCCACAAAACAAGCAGTCAGTAAGCAAGGACTACCTGTACTATAGAACTCTCAGAAATGTGTGATAATGCTTTCAAATTATTTTTTTTTGCAGATAAAATCTCATGTTCAGGCCAGTCTTTGATTCAACTATTAACGTATCTAGTAATTCCTCTTATATAGCTAGGATAAATTTTAGTTTTATGATATCCATGGATATGGACAAACTGCATGGAATGGTATACTGTCCTCTGAAACTGTGCCCAATCTGGCTTGTAACTTCTAGTGACAGCTCAAATAAAACTATGTGAGTGGGCAGGGGACCTCCTTGTTTAAAGGAAATAATTCTTAGCTCTTAAGAAGCCTCTCTTGGATCCTCCAGATACGGGCAATTATAGATCAATCTGTAACCTCCTATGATTGGGTAAAGTGATGGAGAGAGTGGTGGCTTCTGAACTGCAGACAGTCCTGAAGAAAGCAGATTACCTTGAACCATTTCAAACTAACTCCAGGCAGGCTATAGGACTGAGAATGCCTTGGTTGAGCCATGATCTTTGGGGATCAAAAAAAGGAATCTCTGGTTTGGTGCCTGATTTTGATGCCATTAGCCATAGTACCTTTATGGATCACCTGAGAGATCTGGGAACAGGAAGCATGGGGTCTGGCAGTTGTTCTGTTCCTATCTATTAGCTAGATTTCAGATGGCATCACTTAGAGACAGTTGCTCCTCAAAACAGGAGCCATTTTATGGTGTCTCTTGGGACCCTATTCCATCCTTTTTTTCCATAGCTACATGAAAGCACTGGGGGAGCTGGGTGCTATTTGTATACTAATGCCACCAAGATCTAGTTCTCTATGTCATCTTATGCTGTGACTTCACTGAATGCCTGTCTGCAGTCAGTAATTGACTGGAAGAGGATTATATAATTGAAAAATGCAGACAAGATAGTAGAGTTCATTGTGAGAAAACATAATTTTAGCGAAGTGATAGATTAGCCTGTTATGAATAAGTTTACACTCTACCAGAAGGACCAGATATGCAGTTCTGGGCTGCTTCTGAACTCAAATCTGTGTTTTCCAAATTACAGCAAGAGCCAAAGGATTTTTAGTTTCGCTGATACTAATGAAATCCCCTCCCTAAATGACCTCCCCAATGTGGAAATGTTCCCAGCTTTAGGAACAAGATGAAATCCTAAATACTAGATGTCAACCACTGCTCTCAGATTCCTAATTATCCAGGAGCTGTTAATGAATATTTGGCCCAGTTAAGTTTGATATTTAATTCACACCATACTGAACTGTATGCTAATACTGGAGCACTGATAAGGTATTTTAAGAGGCTAGACAAATCTGTAGCCTATCAGAGCAGAAAGCTTCCTACTGAAAGAAGCATCTGCAGAAACCTGTCTATTTAATGTCTGTGACATTTATTGAGGTAAACTGTTACATTCTTTAGATATATACAAATTGCATTATAAGCATTTCTTCTCAGAATGAACAACATCAGGTTATACCACAGTATATCCCCATAATACATAAAGACTCCATATTGCAACAAAGACAAATGTTCCAGTTAGCATCCAAAAATGAGCAATGACTAAGTTGCAAAAAACAGCAAAATTAATACAAACATATTAAACACATGGAAGCTATGTTTAATGTGGAAAACCTCTGACTTTCACTGAATCACTTAGAACTTCTAACTGGAAAGAAGAAATTTAAGTTAAGAGAAAAGGAGATGATGGCCTTGCGAAAAGGCAGTAAAAGTTAATTGTCTAACCTAAAATGTCAGGCGCCATGGTGTTGTAACATTTTGCCCCACTGCAAGAGTCAAGTGTTCCCAGAGTGACACACTTCACACAGTTTATGAGGCCTTGAAGTATTGCTATTTCCATGTTGACAGACATTATTTTGAAAGCTTTGCTTTTGAAAATAAGTTACAGAGAACTCATATATATTTTATTACCATTAGCTCAGTTCTAGCACAACTGCACTTCATCCAATTTTTTATTAGTTTTTGTCCCTAATTTAAGTTTCAGGACTTGCAAAAAAAACCTTGCTGCATTTAAACTCCTTGCTTCATATTTTTCTAGCCATGAAATTATCAACTTCCCCTCTGCCATTAACAGCATGCCAGCACCCAATGTTTAAACAATCAAAAGCTCAATGCTATAAAATACATTCTCAAGCTTGTACCAAGTTTACTGAGTATAGGTCTTCCAAATTAACAATTTTGGATGAATTTTTAATTTGTCTATGCAGGCTGTAGGAATCAATTAAACATTGAAATTGATTACCAGAGATGTTCCTGCTTTCAAATAAATATACCAGATACACAATGAAAGATAAACCTCTCTATTCCTGTCTGTAAACATAAACACAAAGAGGAGCCTAACCTGAAAAACACTTATTTCTACAAACATGAAGAGTTTTCTGTTTCTGCAGGTTATCTAATTCTTAAACCACCAATTATTTCCATAATTTCAAATTGTGCACATGTGCTAAAGTGATGTCATTTAAATTGTTCTACATTTATCTACAAAACACTGTTCTAATAAGCCATAATTAGTTTTTGAAAACACAAAAAGCTCTGCAAAGTATTTTCCCCCCCCAAATTTGTAGAGATACTACAATTCAAAAATATTTATCTTAGTTTGGGGACACCTCCCCCTTTTTTCCCCTGTCCTCAGCACTACTGAATTTTATACAGATACACTTGACATGGATCTGAATTAAATAAGTTAAATACATTTTGTTAAAATTTTTAAATTTGATTGTATAATTTGAAACCTGAAAAGAACAAAAATGTAATTCTATATAGGAATGTATCTCAGATAAAAAAAGTGGGCATATCTTGGCCATCAATACATGGACAAAATATATGCCTCTTTAAAACAAATAATTGTAACCTTTGTTGGGATATGTACTGTCTAAATATGGGAACAGGTATGTGTTGCAGCATAACACTTCTTTACTTTTGGGAATCATTGTTTCCAAGAAAGTACTTTATTTCATTCTTAGAAATTAACCTCATGGACCTCAGTTTTCATTTTATTTTTTAATAAGAATATTTAAAAACCACTAACTAAACCTATTCCTAACTATTCATCACATTGCATGAAGGGTTCTGCAGCCCAAAGAAACTAATAGGTAATCAATGAGGATGAAATGAATTTGTCAGTTTTTATAGAAAGAAGTAACATATCTAATTCATTTGGCTGAATTATATGTTAAAATTTCCAGAGAAAGTTGCTAACTAGTTTGAATTCTGGAAGCAAATACTTCTACTACATTTCTAGGAAAGAGTAACAAACGGTATTTATTTATATGATGAGTATTTTCTTCTTCATCATCTAAATAAATCCCAGTATTTGGAGATGCAGATGGGTAATCAGGGGATGCCATGTCCAGAATTATATAAATCTATATTTTTATTGAAGTTTTTAATTCTTTTAAATTTAGATTAATAATTATCTCCCTTCCAGTTCCTGCATTTCTGACACGAGACAAGACGAGCAAGTTTGTAGCTTATTATAAACCAATGTAAAGTTGAGGTATGCCCCCCTCCGAATTAACAAATGAGGCACACACAGAAATTTGAGAGCAGGTCATGGTGCTCTCACAACATGACTGACATAAGAGGGGCTTGACTATTTATTAGTGGTTGCCATGGATAACTGTAGGCAGTCACAACATACCAGTTTATCAGAAGACAAACTGAATATCTTGTTTCCACTTTACCAAAGTTATAGTTTTCTACTAGCTGCTCTAAATACAGAACCAGCCAAACACTAACATTCAGTATGTGGGGACTGCATTTTATAAGTTCGCTACCCTTTTCCAATTCCAAGAAGGCAGAATCAAAATTGTATTTTAAGAAAGGATTTAGTATATAGATATATTCATATTTTGATTATTGTTTATAAACAATACAGTTGATTATTTCACATATAGTTCAACCAGGATTAACACCCAGTCAAGATGGATGGATGTCCTAAATCCCATCTAGTCCAAAAGTTATACAGACAGTCCCCTACTTGCAAACTTTCGTGTTGCAAACTTTCACCAATACGAACAAGATGGACCTGGAAATCAGAACCGGAAGTCAAAACTGGAAGTCAGGCCAGAAGTTGGGAGAAGGTGGGAAAGGGTTAGTTTACAGCACGTCGCAAACCAGCTCTTTCCTGCCTTCTCCCGACTTCTGTTTGTACTGGAGGTTTGCACTGGAATTGGAGTTCCCAGAAAGGGTTAGTTTACATGGCACACTCCATCACTGGGTGAGACAGGAGAGGGGGATGTGGCAGAGGACAGGGGAGAGGGGGTGGAGGTCTCCTGCCTAGCCCACCAACAGAGCGTGCCGCACCCCACTGCCTTGTCCCTTAGTCCAGGGAGCCACTGCTCCCTCTCCTGCCTCACTCACCTGGCAACACATTGGCAGCAGAAGATAGGGCTCCTCTACCCACACCACTGCCCTGCCTCCTGCTTCCTCCTCTTTTTTTTCACTTTTTACTTGGTTGGACTTACGAACAAAACGGACTTACGAACAGTCTCTTGGAACGTAACCTGTTCATAAGTAGGAGACTGTCTGTATAACCAGAATTATGTGCCATCCTAAACTATGCCAATTATCATATCAAAGCCTTGTCTGATGATTACTGGGTATACAAAAAACATCTATTATTATTCTTGTTCCTTATCTAAGACTGATTTTAAAAAATCACAAGTTGGGATTCTACACTGACATGTGAAATAAAGGAATTATTTTAGCATGTGGCACTGTATTGTCCATATGACTTCCTGGTTCTCACATACAGTCCTTTTCCTAGCATTTGCACTGTTTCTTTAGGGTTATGTACTAAGATTTTGATTTTGTTCCATCAAGTGTCAAGTCTGAAAACCTGGCTGTTTCCCCAGACATTTTGGGCCAGGAGGTTAATGCCTCCTAAGATTATGGGAAGAAACGGCAGTCCCCTGAATAAATTGTCTTCAAAAAATTCACATGGTTCTAATGGTAGAGCTGTTACTCATCTCATTTTTCACATGGAAAAAGCGATGAATAACAACTGGCTATTAGAACTTTTCTTAAGGCCTTCACATTGTAAGTGCATTCAACAATATTGTTGCCAATATTTGGCAGGTTTAGATATCAAACTTACTCTAATACAGAATTAATTATTGCAATGCATTTGATCTAGATTTCATCTGATCTTAAAATGAATTGGGTGTAGAAAACAAAATATATTTTTTTCATTTATTTTTCAGCCTTAAATTTACAAGGATCACCAGGTTCACAGTTCAAAATCATTGTATGACCCTTCTAATACTTGTCACCCGGGAACACTTTCTATGGCTTCTCTGTATTATCACTGAAAAACAACTTACTCACTGATATGACTCCCAGTGGTGACATTAAGAAGGGAAAATAAACTGCATTATTACATTAATCTCACTAAGATCTAACAAACTCTGCTTTCTACTTTTTGCATTTTTATTCAAATGCATAACAATAAGTAGGCATTATATAAATATTGACCATTTCTAACTATTTGTTTATGCATAGTTTTAAGGCTAATATATATTTGTGGAAGGACACGTATAGTCATTTGCAAATTTAAGATGTAAAAGAATAAGCATTTAGACTTGAAAAATAAAAGATCTTCTGAATATATCTCCAACTTTCTTCTGGTGGATTTCCTGGTGATAATATAAAGGATCCATCTTCTCCTTCCCCCATGCTTGTGCTTTCCTTCCCATATAAACTTTATATGCTTTAGCACTGGTAGAAAATATTGAAGAGTTGGCAAGAGACTAATCTCATTTAATATGTAATGCATTTATGCACATTTGTCTCAAGCAGCCAAGGCAAAAATAGTTGAGAAAGTCCAAGAAAGTTGCTGCTTTCATTTCTCCCTTTCCAAACAAAGGTATAAAATATACCAATAGCTATTAACAAACAACTATGCTGGGCTAGCAGGAAGTAGCCAGCTCAGACAGAATACCAAATGCTATACTGAACCCTGGACACAATTAAACATATCAGAAATTACTGGCCACCAGAATAGTCAATGACCTGCCATTGTTATTTCTACAGAGGTAGCTTCTAGATGGATTTAAAATAACAAAAAGAAAAGGATGATATAAATTCAGTCATTCTTTCTTTGTACTTCCAGTCCTCACATACAGTCCTTTTCCTAGCACTTGCACTGTTTCTTTAGGGTTACGTACTCAGATTTTGATTTTGTTCCATCAGGCCCCAAATCTGAAGATTTGGCTGTTTCCCCAGGCATTTGGGCCAAGCTCTATTGCTGATGTGTTTTTTCATTATTGGGATGTATTGATTTACCTCAAGCATCATGAGTTATTGGTTGTAGCTGTGGTTTTAATCCTTGCATGCTGCCCAGAATCATTGTCATGAGATGGGTCATGACAGTGATTGATATGAATCACTGAAATAAATAACTCAGTCTTGATTCTTAGCAACCACATAGATAGACCTTATTCAGGTTACTTAGATTGGAACTACAGGTAGTCCTTGTTTACTGGCCACCTGTTCAGTGACCATTCAAACTTACAATGACATTGAAAATAGAGACTGATGACCAGTCCTCAAACTTGCAGCCACTGTAGCATCCCCATGGTCACATGATCACAATTTGGGCACTTGGAAACCAGTACACATTTACAACAGTTGCAATGTCTCACAGTCATGCGACTGTCATTTGCAATCTTCACTGCCTGCTTCTGACAAGCAAAGTCAATGGGGAAGCTGGCAGGAAGTCACAAGTCACAGTCACATGACATCACATTTAACAGCCGTGGGTGATTCACTTTAAATATCTCAGCCGGAACTGATATCATAAGTCAGCGCAGTCATATGACATTGCACTTAACAACCATGCTGCTTAGCAACGGAGTTGCCAGTCCCAATTGTGGTCAGTAAGTGAGGACTACACACACACACACACACACACAGTGTGTGTGTGTATGTGTGTGTATCCACCCACCCACCCATCCATAAAGCAACAATCAAGTATTTTCAGGTCTCCAGAACCAACCAACCAACTAAATAAGCAAAAATCTTTTATAAGATTTCAAAGATCTCACAAAATTTTGGGTAAATATACACACAGAGAGACAGACATACAAATCCTTAACTTAGAGATGTTTCAGGTGTCAATGTAGTGTGCAACATGCATTGTATGGTGACCTTATTCACAGACAAAGGTTATACCATTTTCTACTTGTCTGCCAATCTTGTTATTAATACACAGGAAACTGGCAGCTGAAGCACTCTAAGTTCTGCGGTAGTTAGGGAAGACACAAAATAATCTATCCTTCTTGCCTTATTCCACACATTTATCTGCATGGAATTCCCTGCACTTGCCTGAGAACAATAGTGTTCAAGAACAGCTGGCAGAACAATGTGGACTACACCATTCAGAAACCAGGGAGCCAATAAGCAACCCAATCCCTATGGATTCTAGAACTTAATTATTTTGACTAAATAATTCTACCAACCCCAAATTATATTAGTTATCTGACAAAGCCAAATCCACACAGAATATTCACATTCCCTAAAATTACTGCAAATATAATTATGGATGAGGAGGCAATAATCCATATTGCCCACACCTGTGCAGTTTATGATATGATTGCCAACTGAAAAAAAGGTGAAAAGGGTTCAGCTACATTTTTGACAAGTGACAGACAGCTTCTGAAATAGAAAGCAATAGGTTTCTAGTCTCGAGGGTATCACTTTCAAATATATCAATGTTCTAAGGGTGGATCAGTTTTCCCTGCTGTAGCCATCCTGCTGAGAGGTGAAGTCCCAAGAAAAATATAGGAATCCGGCAGCAAGCCTTTGAGGTGGCAGGAACCAAGGGAGGTTCAAAGACAAGGCTGGTCAGTGGGTAGCACCTCCAAGCACCACAGAGGTTAGAGGTTAGTAAAGCAGGAGCCACTGTCCAATAAAACAGTGTTTAGAGAACCTACTTGGCAGATAAATTGAGGATCTGCTTACACCTTTCCCAGCTTTCTTAGCTGCATACTGATGCTTCCCACTGTGATTTGGTACAATGTCCCTAGCATCTACCTTAGTCACAAGCTGCCTGGCTCTTGACTCAGTCAGTTTAAATGTGGCTGGAAACTTTTAATCAGTTTCCAACATCATAAATAAATAAATAAGCACCCACTGCCACAAAATTGATTTATCACAACAGACTTACTAAAACCAACAAAATGGAAGATTTCCCATGGGTAGAGAGACAAAACAAATTCAGTAGCTCTAACACACGTAGACCTCCATGTCTTTCTTATTCTGACACTCTCTTATATTGGTGATTGTTTGGACTGCTCTTTATTCTATTCCAGTCAACAGATACTTCATATTTCACAAATTGCTTAACTTCAGTGGTCTATAAAACAGTTGCATCATCTATTCTTATCTATTATAAGAATTCTATTCTGTAAAACTAGATGTTTATTTTTTAAGAAAAGAAGTATAAAATTGATTTATAACCCACATTCTGAGTGTTGGCCATGGTAGTACAGGCACATCCTCAGTGATACTCTTGCACATTTCATGAAACAGGATTAGGTCCAATTCCTGCTAATTCTAAGTTTCAGATCTGAAGGCGTCCAAATCTATCTCAGAGGGAAGCCATGTTAATTTGCTGCACAGAAACCACAGGAAGACTAATACTTAATTCTCTCTCCTTTAGGCTAAACATATCCAGCACTTTCAACCACTTCTCATAGGAGCTGGTTTTTAATCCCTCATTATTACCCTCACTGCCCTTCTATGTAGATACTTATCCTTGTCCATGTAATAGTATGATATCAGACCTGGACAAAGAATTGCAGATGTAGCCTGAACAGCACAAAGCAGAATGCTCTATCTCCTTTCTAGAAGAGAGTTGTTTTACAAATCTTTTAAAAAGGCATCCAAATCTTAACCTACCTGGCAAGTAGCCAGCTATCAGGGCTATCTTTCACTACCACCCCTTCCTGCTGCCTGATCTAAGGATCTTTTAGAATGGGAAAAATAGGCTTCTGCTTCATACATATGATAAGCTGAAAAAAGTGTCAAGGCCTGACATTAATGAAGAAAGAATTCTAGAAAGGCACCCTAGAAAGGATTAAAGTGGGGTTAGGTGTTCAAGTCATACAGTCTACAATACTACAAATGGCAGATGGACAAAGGTTATTTTCAATGTGATAAAGATTCTAAAAAGAAATTAGCTTCTCTCAGGGGGAAAGACGGATGGTTAGATGTCAAATATATTAATTAAAAGCCTTTTAAAGACCTAGAATTTGCTCATAATGATTTTTTCAATCATCTTTTAGTCATGCATCCAAATACACTATAGCTTGACTAGAGGTAAATCCTGTATGCACACACTAAATAAACAGGCTAGCACATAGCTCCCTTAGACAGTTATCCCTTCAGACCCAAGTTTCATTTGCTCACTATCTATCTAGTACAAAATTTTTTCCTGAGTTAAAAACAAGAGATTTCTCATGCCTGCACACATTGCCTGGAGCCAGTAATAGCTTATATAGCTGTCAGCAAACTGATAAGAGCCAAAATTACTCCACAGAGTCCTCTTTAAAGAAGAGCCAAAAGCAGCACATTAAATTAAAAGGGGGAAGGGTCACAGAAACCAGTCACTCATGCTGTTAATGTGGCATTAAAAACAAATATATTATTTACTCCAGCAAATGTCTGATTTGACCTGGAGATTGAAGCCCACTTGGAGGTCAGAGTTGAAGCATTTGGAAAAGTAAAAATTCTCCCTTTTGTCTGTTTTTTTTTCTGAATGAAAAGGTTAGAAAAGCACTAACCTCACTCTCCTTTTTTGGTATTAAAATGAGAGTGGTATGACAACAATAATAACAGCAGTGATAGAAGAGAAGGGGGAAGATGGGAATTTTCCCCAGTAGGCCCAGGGCTTGTTTTGCTCATTTCATAGTAATATCTTAAGGTGGCTACCAGAAAGCAAGATTCAGCTGTCACTAGTCAAAATCCATTAAAAAAACTATTCAAATAAATGTCATTACAGTGGAATGGAATGGTATGAGAATAGTTCTCTGCGTTGTAGGAAAAAGCCATGTTAGCCTACGGTGGCAAAAGATCAGAAGTCTGGTAGTACCTTTTCCGAATAACCAGTTTTATTAATAGGCACAAGCTTGATGTTCTCCATCATTCTCTTGCGTTTGTCTACACTCTGAATAGAGTTCTGCGGGATGCACATGGGGGAAGGGGGAGTCCTTCTGTACTCTACTCCAGGGTTCCTCAACCTCAGCAACTTTAAAATAGGTGGACTTCAACTCCCAGAATCCTCTTCCTTAGACTGAAGATAAATAATTTTCATTTATTTCAATTTAAATCTTCTAATTGTTTCTAACTATTCCCATATTAAGTATTAACCTAAGACCTGGCCCCATCAAAATATGAACTGAAATATGGTCCCATCAAAAACAGCACAGGTGGCCATATATCAGTACTGCAGAATACACTATGCCCACAAATTAGTTATGAAAAATAGTGATGCAAGTAAAAAAAGATACAGCCTAGGAATTTACTTCCACACACAAAAAACACTCCTGAGTTTGCCAAGTCTAATTTTATACTGAGGGAGCCTTTATGTTGTTTCTGTTATTAAGCATTTCTGAACCAGAAACCACTGTCAAACTACTGCAAATCACCCAGAGGTATTTCCTGAACTAGCTTCTGCCCATCCTGATCAACAGATTCACTTCCCAAAAAACTTTTTTTTTTGTGCATGCCCATCTAGTAAATTACTGTAATTCGAAATAATAAAACCAAACATGGCTAAAAACTATGAGCCTAACATCCTTCTTTATGCAGCTTGTACCTTTGAGACTTATCATTACTTTCTCCTTTATTCACTTCATACTATATACAGGTGAAACTCGAAAAATTAGAATATCGTGCAAATGTTCATTTATGTCAGTATGGCAACTCAAAAGGTGAAACCAATATATGAGATAGATGTATTACATGCAAAGCGAGATATGTCAAGCCTTACTTTGCTATAATTGTGATGATTATGGCGTACAGCTTATGAAAACCCCAAATCCACAATCTCAGAAAATTAGAATATTACATGACATCAATAACACAAGGATTGGAAATAGAACAATATCGGACCCCTGCAAAGTATAAGCATGCATATGTACTCAGTACTTGGTTTGGGCCCCTTTTGCAGCAATGACTGTCGCAATGCGGTGTGGCATGGATGCTATCAGCCTGTGGCACTGCTGAGGTGTTATGGAAGACCAGGATGCTTCAATAGCGGCCTTCAGCTCCGCTGCATTGTTCGGTCTCATGTCCCTCATCTTTCTCTTGGCAATGCCCCATAGATTCTCTATGGGGTTCAGGTCAGGCGAGTTTGCTGGCCAATCAAGCACAGTAATCCCATGGTCATTGAACCAGGTTTTGGTACTTTTGGCAGTGTGGGCAGGTGCCAAGTCCTGCTGGAAAATGAAGTCAGCATCCCCATAAAGCTCGCCTGCAGAAGGAAGCATGAAGTGCTCCAAAATCTCCTGGTAGATGGCTGCGTTGACCCTGGACTTAATGAAGCACAGTGGACCAACACCAGCAGATGACATGGCTCCCCAAATCAACACAGACTGTGGAAACTTCACACTGGACTTCAAGCATCGTGCATTGTGCGCCTCTCCATTCTTCCTCCAGACTCTGGGTCCTTGGTTCCTAAATGAGATGCAAAAGTTGCTCTCATCAGAAAAGAGGACTTTGGGCCACTGGGCAACAGACCAGTTCTTTTTTTCTGTAGCCCAGGTAAGACGCTTCTGACGTTGTTTGTTGTTCAGGAGTGGCTTGACAAGAGGAATACGACATTTGAAGCCCATGTCCAGGATCCGTCTGTGTGTGGTGGCTCTTGATGCACTAACTCCAGCCTCAGTCCACTCCTTGTGAAAGTCCCCAACACTTTTGAATGGCCTTTTCCTGACAATCGTCTCCAGGCTGCGGTCATCCCTGCTGCTTGTGCACCTTTTTCTACCACACTTTTCCCTTCCACATAACCTTCTATTGATGTGCTTTGATACAGCACTTTGGGAACATCCAACTTCTTTTGCAATTACCTTTTGGGGCTTTCCCTCCTTATGGAGGGTGTCAATGATGGTTTTCTGCACAACTGTCAGGTCAGCAGTCTTTCCCATGCTTGTGATTCCTACTGAACCAGCCCGAGAGACCATTTAAAGGCTCAGGAACCCTTTGGAGGGGTTAGGGATTCATTAGCTGACTAGAGTGGGATACTTTGAGCCTAGAATATTGAACCTTTTCACACTATTCTAATTTTCTGAGATTGTGAATTTGGGGTTTTCATAAGCTGTACGCCATAATCATCACAATTATACCAAAGTAAGGCTTGACATATCTCGCTTTGCATGTAATGCGTCTATCTCATATATTGGTTTCACCTTTGGAGTTGCCATACTGACATAAATGAACATTTGCACAATATTCTAATTTTTCGAGTTTCACCTGTATGGGCCTGTTATCAGCTCCTTATTTCTGCAGCTGTTTTTTAGTATTTTCATGAGCAGTAACTCTTCATGTGTTACTCTGCCCTCCATGTACAGGATTTCTCAGACTCTTTTCTCTACTCACTGTTGATGAATGGATTCTTCAAGTCTCATGATTTCCAGAACCACCCATACAGAGACTACACTCGTTTTCTTACAATGATGCTGCCTTCGTTTTTTATTTTCTACTTTGTTCTTTTTCCCTCACAATCAGCCAGTAATTCACTTCCGCTGCTTTTCCCTTTGCACTGATAAAATGATTCAGCATTCTTTTCTATTCCTTTGGCAAAGCTTTAACACATTTCCTACAACTTCTTACTTTGTGGCATTCTTTTTTTTTTTTCCCCTCTTATGTTCTGTTGTCATATCTTGGTATCCTCTCTGCTGCAAGCATTTAGCTGCCAACATCATTCATCCCACATCACTTTGATATGACATTCCTCTTAAAATGCCTATATTGGCTTCCTCTCCATTTTCAGAACCAATGCATGTTTCTTGTCCATCAAAGCCCTCCATGATTTTGTTCTTGCAACTTTGCTTTTTCTAATTTAACAGTTCTCCATCCATGATTTTGACTTCTCCATCACCATACCTTCAGCTTGTCAAAGTTCTTTGACACCTTCAAAAGATCTAAACTTTTTCTTTGCTGGTCCATATGCTAGAAACTATTTCTTAGAAATATATTTTCTAGAATACATTACTTCCTATAAATTCCTTCTCAAAATCCACCCATTTGAAGAAAGCTTCAGCTAAAACTCATAATTCCTATTCCTTGATGTAATTCGGTCTGTACTAAAGTCTACACTTGGAACAGATCTTTGTTCTGTCATACCAGGTACAGGCAATCTGGTGCTCAGAGACAGTATTGTGCATCCTGACATCTTGCTGGTGCTACTAGGATCCTCTCCTATCCAACATTTAAAAAATATTTGAACTAAGGAAATATAATAGGAAGCTAACATGCCACAAAGTACAGCCACAGCCTCCAACACTAGAATTATTTGCAAGAATTTCTTTTGGGACCAGCATGCCCGCTATGTCATCCAGTTTGTGAACAGAGAGGTGTCCCATGGCAGACATTTTGTAATTATATCCAGCTCATGCTCTCAAAATCCCAAATGTGCTCCTGACCTAAAAAGGTTACCTACTCCTGTGTTAGATCTATAACTATACAAGCCATTAGTACTGTACAAATAAAAATGGACAACTATGGACAGTTCCTAAACATGTCATTGTATCACAGAACATCTTTATTCTTTCTAGAATAAATGTGAGATAAAAATATGTAAAGGGATTGGGACTGTCCATACATCAGCAGGATAACTCTTCAAAAACAGAAAGGAATCAGATTTTGTGTAGGGGGAAAAACAGGCAAAAGCAGGACTGAATTCAAAAATAGCCTGGATCCAGTTGGGGACTGTAGAGAAAAATAATCCCTATGAAAGAGGCAGCAGGCAAGAGCTCAGAATGCTGCTGCCATCTCTATTAGTCTTCATCTTAAAATCATTTATTTTTGCCTTTATATATTTAATTAAACAGAACAGAATAAGGAAAAAAAATATTGGGGTTAGAGTTCTTATTGCTAAGAGATTTGTCCTTCAGCATGGAAGAATAAATGTATGGCCCCAATGACGCAGTGGTTGAAGTCCTGATGTTATTTGCAACTTATAAACAACTTGCCTATAGCCATAGGAGTTGCTGATGATTTCTCCATTATATGCTCCTTTCCCTTCTTCCTCCTAGTCACATGATTCAGAAATGGAGAATGTGCAGCTTGCTTTGTGCCTCCCAGTGCATATGTATACACAAACACAAGAGCAGAAACACAGACCACGTATGCGCCCACTCTGATTTGACTTTCTTTCTTACATAGATAACACATATGTGTCCATCCTGATTAAACCCCCACCATCATATGCATACACACACAGACACACGCGTACACTAATTATTTTATTACATAGAAAATACAGATGCCACTTATGGCCACTGCTAGTAAAGGGGTTGGAAACAATTCCAGAAGCCTTGTTCTACATGATTTTCCTACCTAGTTATTCTAGGATTGCTACTTTAAGAAGAAAAATTTAGAACAGAAAAAAATATTTTTAAGTTTTTTGTATAAGATTTTATTTTGTGTCCTTGCATACCTACTATCTTGAGCTTTTATTCTTACAAAGGTCAAAGGATGATTGTGGGACAATCATCACAACTAAGCATAGCTTTACAGGACTACTGTGGGTATAAATTGAGAGGAGGGCACTCATGTACATTCTGCTGGATTTCTTGGAAGATCATCCAAATGAAGTAATCATTTTTGCTATTTATAGTTTTTGCTACTTTCCAAATTCCCATTAATTTCAGTACCTTAACAGATTTAAAAGGAGATCAAAGATAAAAATGTTCTGTAGGTGACAGAAGAATAATGTGTATATGAACAATTATTTTTTGTGAAATTACCACTCAGTTTTCAGGCTCCATGTGGATTTAACGTAAGGGAGGGCAGGTTGGAGAAGAATGCTTACTAGGGGGCTTTTTTAGAAATCAGACTGGCAACAGAGCTTCTTAACAGACATGGGGTGGTCTTGAAAAATCCATGTGTTCAGCCAGTTTGCTTTAACTTTCATAAATTCAATTGGCTCATGTCTCTTCCAAGCGGCAAGTCTGCTGGGGTTAGATAAAGCCAGAAGAAGCCTCTGGTTTCTGTAAAACTAAAAGAAGGAGCTTTGTTTGGAGGGGTGGGGGGCAGAAGAGGGACATTTACACTCTTCAAGCACACATGGCCACCATATTTTTACTCTTTTAAAGGCATAACTACATGGGTTTAAGCATGAACACAAATCAGATTGCAGGATTAGTAGTCAGGTATCTGTCAAGTTTTCAGGTAGATTTGGGACCTTGTATAACAAAATGTTTAGCCTATTTAATTATGAAAAATCGAAATTGTAGAACTTGCTTAAGATCTCAGTGCAAGTCAGAGATAAAGGAAAAGGAAAAGAGAAAACCTTCCACCCTCCAAATTCCAACACTGTATCAAACCACAAAATACCACAGCTTCTCATCTCTGGTTTATAGATCTCATGTTTTCTTGGCAGCTCTCAAAAGTAAGGTCACATTGAATAAAGTTTGCTTCTAAAATATTCAAGTACACCCATGAGAAAATACTGCACACCAATCTTAACAGCAATGATTAATTCCAATAGAGTATGGAATGCATTTTTCCCTCAGCAGCAGAAACTCATATACCTACACAAAGCATTTTTCCAGGAGTTTTTGTTGGGGATTTGTGCTTTTTCTTAATTAAAAGATTTTGTTTATGAGACACAAGATATTGTGGCTCCAGAACAATTTTAAATTACAACCATTTAAAATATAGAAAACAAAAAGGGTTTAACAAAAATATTAGAGTCTAGAAATTATTTCAATTTTAAAACAAATTATATGCTTTAATATAGAAACTACAGAAATCTAATACAGTAGTCATGGAATAATCAAGAAAATGCTTAAATTATAATAGATCTCGTTGCTAATAACTCACTTCTAATTTTCAGACTTTTCTCAAGCATTTTATAGCCACAAACAGCTGCTTTAAATTTATGTTACTTACATGACTGCAGTACAAATATTACAAACATGCACATACATATGTTTGCATGTATTCTAAAACTATACTGTATATGGATTATACAGTGTATATGGATTATCAAATTATTTTATATACAGTGTACATGGATTATCAAATGCTATTTCACTGCCTGTTCAAATCTATTATGGTTGGTCGCAGTCAGCCAGATGTTTATTATTATTTGACTTCCGAGGAAGAAATGGCAAACTCCGCTAAAAGCAGAGGAATGGAGAGCCAGCAAGTAGACCGGCTCTTCATAATTCCTTTCCGGACAAGGAGAGGACTTGAGATCACCCACAAATGCTCCATACAGTTGTTCCTCACGAGGAGACTGCATGACAGTGGTCTCCGGTGGGTTTAGAGCTCTGGGAGATGAGGCAATAGGCATCTTTTTGCTCAAACTGTAGTCAGCACCTTCAAAAGTACACTGGGTTTGCATATTTCCTTTTCTAATCACTTTTTGGATATTGCTTGTTACCTGCTTTTCAGCTATTAGGAACCTTTGGACTGACAAGTATTACAGCACCAGGTGAGTTTCTTTCAATCCTTAGCAAAAGAAGTTTTAAATACAAGTTTAAGGAATATGAATATACATTCTTTAAATAAACAGCAACAGGGTGATCAGAACTTTCATTTTGGAAAGTTACAAACGGACCAAAGGTCCAGGTGGATTTGAAATAAAATTTTGGAATTAATTATAAGAAACTTTCCTGCGGGAAAATGCTTTTGTTCTGAATTCTCTTAAAAAAACATGATAGGATGAGATTTTGAAGATTGGACACTAGAGGGAACCAGAAGGAACTAAAGATTATAATTAAAGGAGAACACTCAAACTCAACTTACAAATACAGAATGAAGCAAAATTGGACATACTGAAGGATATTTTTTAACAATGGACCCAGAAGTTACTTTTAAGAGTGTTTGCCTCTATATATAGACTATGTTTCAAAAATGTTATGCAAGAGGAACAATATTTACCTGACAAGATTGAGACTGATCTGAAAGTGGATTTAAAACAACACACTACAAGAATGATATGGAAAAAGATGTTACACTGGACATATAAAATAAACCAGCTGATGTCTTAATAATTAAAAGGGATATACAAATAACAAACTGAGAGACTGACCTGGATAAATTTCCTATATTGGATTTACAAAAGAGACTTGTTAAAACTTTGAAGAACTTTGTGAGAAGGGTTAAAGAAAAAATGAAAAGAAATCAAGTTTTAGGGCATTATTTGAAGGGACTAAAGATCAAGAATGTTAAAAGTAAAAGGAAGGAATATGAAGTTGGTTTATTTGATCAAGCTTAAAATAGATATTTTGTTATCTCTGGTAACCCTTAACAGACTTTTACTGATCAGGACTGAATGACGAGGCTTTAAGGATGAGGCTCTATAGATAGAGACGGGATATGGGAAGAAGAAATAATTTGTTGTATTTTAAGAGAAGGTGATAAGTTACTAAAATTGTTTATACTTGTGATGAAAGGGGAGGTCATTTCTTTATGCATTTCTTTTCTTTTTCTTTACTGCATTATTCTTTCTTTCCTATTTTTCTATTTTTTTCATTTCTGCACTTTCTATTTTCCTTTCCTTTTCTTTTTTGTTAGTGTTTATCTTTTTAATTGTAACTTTTAATAACATTACTATAAAAATTTATTCTATTTTTATCCCACCTTTTTCATATATAACTCAAGGTGGCAAACACTTAATACTCTTGCCTCCTTTTTTCCATACAACAGCAACCCTGTGAGGTGGGTTGGGCTGAGAGAGAGTGACTGGCCCAAATTCACCTAGCTGGCTTTCACCCCTACAGCCCTACCACTTCAAATATAAATAATATTTTATAGAGTTAGGACTAAAATGTATAAATCTTTGTATCTTGAATCAGTAGTCATAAAAAACAGAACATGGAAATGTAAATAAGTTATAATATGCACGAGTTCCATGCACATACATGCAACCCTTTGCTACCCTTCACCTGAGCAGCAAAACAAAGCAGGAAGTTAACCAGCTCCACCTCTGGAGGCAACAACATACTATGCTTAGCTGTAGTTTCCCACTTTGTTTTGCCTCTTGCACAAATGGAGGAGTAAAGCAGCAGTAAAGGGACCGAAAATAACTACACAAAACCTGTGCACATATTTGTGTACTAAGCAAGAAACTGACTACCTGGATACAGCCAATCACAAATATCCATGAAAATAATGTAATACATAAAAAATTAAATATTACACAAATGAGCCAGAGAGATAATCTAAAATAATGAAATTTCAATGTAATTTGAAAACTCTGCAACCACATATGATGTTTCTTTTGAAGCTACATCTGGACTTTAAACACACTATATTAATCTTGAAAGTAGCTCAGAAAGTGGAGATACAAGTATAGCAAACATCAAATCACAGAGTGAACAAACAATATGGAAGAAAAGATTCTGAAACCACATACAGGAAAGAAGTAATTTTCTTTAAATGTTCTTATCCCATCAAACATACCTTTGCTCCTACCAGCCCCAAGTGTCAGGCTTAAAGCTTGAATTGTCTCAACTCAGCCCCTAAAGCTTTATATCCTATTCTTTTTTTTTTTAATCATGGAGGCTTCCACAACATCAGGGAAGTATAACTCTTCCAAGAAGACAAGTATAAAAGAGAAGAGCAGAATCCAACAAAGATCTGCAAAATCAATAACCTAGAAAACCATAACACTTTCTTTCTTATCCTCACCTCATCCTCTTCACATTAGAGAGAAAACAAGTATGTTTTTAACCTCTGTGTCAAGGGCCATCTTTAACCAATCACTTCATTGTGAAATAGTTCCATAGCAAAAGAGACAGAGAAAAAAAGAAAGAAAAAATGAACAGCTGCTGAGCAGGTGGTGGAAGTTTTCACATGTCTTCACACAAATTAAGAATGTGCATCCATCGACTATTTTGCCATTCAATATCTATGCTGGAGACAATTTTTCTGAATATGTATTTCCTACTAGTATCAAATAACCATGTGTCACTTTTAAGATTCCACAGATGTTTTAATATAAAAATCTGTTAATAAATAAGACTGATCATAAATGGAATGTGTGTATTCTGTGCATGGCATGCAGAAGTAACAGCCACGTTTAGCAAAACCAAAATATGCTACTGTTATATAAAATATAGAATATATTGCTATGTATCCTAGAATAAGAATACTTATTCTAGAAAAAAATTACAATGTATTCTATAACAAGCATCCAAAGATCTGCTTTTGGCTTTATTGATATAAATTTGCTCAAGAAGAATGTGCAATACTTCCAGCAGGCTGGACTACTGGATTCAATACGTTGCCCTTCTTCCAACCTTGGGTTTCTTCACACCCTTTCTATTTTCCCACAGTAACAGAATCAACTGTTCTTTAATGCTTCAACCCTTCTCTTCTAGTGCTGTCATATTTTAAAAACATAAAGCTTAGCTAAACTAAATCTTAATAAAAGTGAAAAATCTATTCAAATTACAGGAAGTCTAAATGAAAACATGGTACAGACTCAATTACGGTAAAACCTCAATTTAATGGATCATTCAGAGGAAGGGATGTCTGTTAAATCCAAATATCTGTTAATTTAAGTAATTTGTGTCAGTTTAGTCATTTGCATAATTATGTCACTGACACAAATGGTTTCATTTTCAATGAAGACTCAGTGATAGACCAATTGATTTTTACGGATTTTCTATGATTTAACGGATTTTATTTCATTAAGTAAGAGTGGAATGAGAGCCAGTTTGGTCTAGTGGTTAAGGCTCCAGGCTACAAATCAGGGGACTGTGAGTTCTAACCCCGCCTTAGGCATGAAAGCTGGCTGGGTGACTTCGAGTCAGTCACTCTCTCTCAGCCTATGATGTCAGGCTCAGGCGACAAGCCAGACAGTCAATTCCTATCACAACCAATGGATCAACATTTGGTTGGTCTGGTAAAAAAAAAAAAAAGTGGACCACGCACCTATGGGAAAAACGCTAAGAAGAAAAAAAAGTAAGAGCGGAGTGATGTTGTATCTGAAAACTGCTAAATCAAATTCCATTAAACTGGCTACTTCATATTATTAACACAATTAAGATATGAAGATGTTAATTTTTAAAAAATTAATACTGCAAGGAGATTTTGAACTGGGTTTAAAAAAAGTATTAGTAACCATTTGAGAACATCCATAGATATAAATATTGGTAGTTATTACAGAATCTAGGAAACATCTCTGTATAGTGATTTCCAGATTCTAGATTTTTCTAGAGAACATTAAAATAATTTCATGAATTTTTTATGCTGAAATTAGTCATGTTTGTTAGTTTTTTTTAAAAAAATAATGTACGTCAAGTCAACTGATGCTGACTATACACAACTCTAGAATTTATCCTAGTGATTAAAGTGGCTTTTCAAAAGAAGCAGCAAATCATCAGCACAAATTGAATTAGAATTAGAATTGGAAAAAGAAAGTAAAATAAACAAGGTTCTCAACTGACTAAATAACTAAGCTGATTAATAATCTGCTTTTAAAATACTGTATAATGAAATTGTGAACATTATACAGGTAGTCCCCAGTTTAACAACGAGTTCCGTTCCCAAGGTCTGTCCTTAAGTCGAATGTGTATGTAAGCCGAACAGTATTATTGTATAATACTGTATAAGTAGTATTGTGTAATTAGCTCGAACCATTGTGTATAACTTGAATTTTGCTATAATATGCTCTGTTCTTAACTATGGGTCGTCTGTAACCCGGGCATTCTTAACCCGGGACTTTGTTATACAGGGACTGTATATTTCTAGGTGCTGGCCTAGAAAACAGGAGACTGGGAGTTCTGGGACTACCCGTATACCAAAATATAACTAAAAGAGATATCATGTTTGACTTATTGAAAAGGATGTAAAATCACTGATACTTTAACAAAACCCAGCATTAATTTTTAAAAGGACAATATTTAATCTTTCTTTTTAAACCCATATATAATATAGAATCAAAACAAGATTTTAAGAATATACCCATATTTGCAACTCCAACTAGTAAATATGCCCCACAAAATAAAAGTAAACTAAGAATTAATTGAACAATACTCAGAATGTTTGCACTCCCAGAATGATGCAATAAAAGCACCACAGATTCAAAGATCAACATTTGCATTTTTTTTCTCTTAGGTAGCCATTAATAATACCCCCTGAGTATACAAGTAAAGAAATTATGTTTTTAAATCCTAGTAAATTTGAGCAAAAGTTTCCAAGTGAAGGAATAGTTCAGCAGAAGAATAAATTACATGTGGAAGGTGTGGAATCTCATTGTTATAAACGGTACACAAAAAACAGACTCACATAGGTCTGGAATAGCCTAAGCTGGAATTGACAGGGTGGGGGTTGATTAGATGAACCATTGGAGCCCTTCCAATTCTACAGTTCTGTGATTTCAGAACACTGACAGATGTGGTTCTAATTTCATTCCTACATTTTTGCCAGATGTTGCATCCTCAATAGACTAAAAGAAAAGAAACAGGGAAGGGAAGTATCTATAAACATAATTACAAATTTAAGGATATGTATTTACAGTTCTGTGCATTACACTAGCTGGTTTCAGATTATAATTCAGATCATAGTGGCATCTACAAATACAGAATTAAAATGCCTAGATGTGCTCAAACAGGGATATGCAGACAACATATGAAGGATATGGCACAAGCATAGACGGTTTGGAAAGACAGAAAGATATAGATATAGAAAATGGTGTGAGTGTAAACTATTATTTAGCTATATTTCCTTCATGCTTTAGTATCTTCAGTTTACAATTTCTTACTCGTTATCTATGCTTTGCATAATATTGCTTAACAGAAAGAAAACAATGAGCATGTATAACATGTGATACTGTTTTAAGAAAAAATAGAATGCTATGAATATCTGATCACATTAATACACAACACTTGACTGTTTTTGAGATTTAATGTACACATCAGCATCTTCAGTTACTGGGCATAACCCCTTTTGTTTATAGCCATCTCTAGTGAGGACCATTGTTTTAGTACCTGAGCCTTTCCTTCATCAGCTCAGTTTGTAAACAGCTTTCAGTAAGTGCTTACAGAAGCTCTACAAAGAGGGGACTATTACTTTAAAAGCATAGTTTGAAATTGCAAGTTCTCTCTCTCAAACACTGTCTAGTTTAGATAGCAAATTTCACAACCTTCCAATTTCTTTATATTCAGTTGTAATCTTCAAATGGAGTGTTAAAGCCCACACATTTTGGAATAACCTTCAGGACACCAATACAGTACCTTAATTAGGTTTATTTCCAGGGGTTTCAGATAATTTACAAGGCTTTCTATTTCTTTTACTCTGTCCTCCCTCTGAGCAACCAAAGATAAAGTTTCATAAATAATTTGCTTTAGAGATTTACCTTCCAAAAGAGGGTAAATATAATAAAATTTAAGACTCAAAAGTTCACGTAAACCCTGGCTGTCTCAACCTCCACATCCCCTGGAAGGAATTCCTCATTAATACACTTTCAGTAAAGACAACCCTTCTTGCTATTCTCAGTCGTACTCAGAAGTTAACCATTTCTAGCATAACTGTACTGTTGAACTAACCTCGTCTATCTCCAAATAGAGTCTAGCAAAAGGCTATGGAAATCAGAATGAATCAAGGGAGCAGAGACCTCTTCTGGCTATTTGTCATATTGGCAAAACCTCACAGCAAAAGAAAAATCTCAGTGGGATCTCTCTCACACACTTAAGTAATCTAATTACCTCATAAATAATCCAAGTCCACATTAGTTTCCAGGATTGTCTCATGTCAAGTGACTTGAATAGGAAAACTACTACCCCCTCAAAATTTGGCCTTCGTATTACAGTATGAGTTTTCCTGATATTTATGCTTGATTTCATATATTTCAATATCATCCTTGTAACCTTGATTACATTCCCTAGACACATTTATTTTTATAATGGATAGGGCTGATAGATTGATTCCTCATTAAAGTTACAGGCTTTGTTTTTCCAAAGAAATCTTGAACATTCAACTGATCTGTGCTCCAAAACAGAAGGTTCACATTTTAAAATTGATGTTGAATTATCATTCTAAAAAGAAACAAACCTGTGTTTAAAGTTCTAACAGACTTTATCTCTGAACTCTGAATGCCAGTTCTCCTGAATCACATGCATTTATCCTTTATTTATCCAACTTTCCTTTTATCTACATATTTAGATAACTTCACTCTTAGAGTTGTCGTCCTATTTTATCATTAAACACTTGGCACAGACAATAATAATTGTTATATGACCATGTCTGTGTAAATATCTAAGATAAACAGAGAAACAGGTATCTCACTGCTCCCAGAATTTGCACTGCATGCTTTGAAAGTGGGGCTTCATTAAGTTTTAAAAAGCAAAAGGATAAAAGCAAACAAGGACTAATAATTTCTACCCTTCTTGACTATTAGTTCTTGTTTGCTTTTATCCTTTTGCTTTTTAAAACTTAATAAAGTTCTTTAAAAAAGTGTGGCTTTCATTTTGTAATGTACAATATTGATCAGGTGTCTGCCACCTTCTTAAAAGCATCTGTGAAGTATTATAAATGGCATGTCATCAATTTATTTAATCCTTCATTCATTCACTATGCTCACAAAGCCACAGTCTGATTTACATAATCTACAACTAAAGTACGTAAAATAATCTTCAGCACAACAAAATTCAAATTATGTAATATACAGGTCAGCATTTATTTAGTTTCTGTGCTGTCTTTCTTCCCAGAGGAGCCCAGAGTTATTGAGTTATGGAGAGCCAGTTTGGTATAGTGGTGAAGGTGCTGGCCTAGAAAACAGGAGACTGGGAGTTCTGGACCTCCCTTCAGCATGAAAGCCAGCTGGGTGACTTTGAGCCAGTCACTCTCTCTCAGCCCAGCCTACCTCACAGGGAAACAACTACCTGTTGTTGTGGGGAAAATAGGAGGCAGGAGTATTAGGTATATTCGCCGCCCTGAGGTTTTATTTATTTATATTTATATTTATACATATACATACAGTATATATGATTTTCAAAGGCAGGATAAAAATATAATAATTTACAGGGGGAGAGGGGAGTTAAATAACATGACCAAGGTCTCCAAGTCAAGTTCATCTCCTAGTGGCTTTATGAGCATATCCATGTAGTTTTCTTGGCAACAATATGGAAAAGAACTCCTATTGCTTTCTTTCTGGATGTTTGTTTCACATTCTCCATCTAGCCTATAGCCCTGATATTTCCTAGAAGTCTCTGACCAGAGCACTAACTGGATCCCCAACCTGCTTTGTTCGCAGTCCAAACAAGTAAGTCAGGTCCTGCCACTATACTTTAAAACACATAAATACAAAAACAAAGAAACAAAGTCCATTAAAAATCATCATCATCATCAAGCTAAACAACAGTCAAATTAAAAACAGTATGATCCTATAATAATTTGAACAAATCAAATGCTAACATTTAGAAACATGCAAAACATGACATTTACCCCATATAAAGTTACCCGACATGTATACACATGCTTTGGCTCACAGCAAAACAATATTGGTTTATCTTCTATTTCTGCGTATTAATGGATATCAATTCTACCTGTCTCTGCATTTCTTCAATCTGGCGCTGGGGTATGCTCTGTAGAATGTTGTACAGCTCAGGCATCTTCTCCTCAGGTATCACCACAGAAGCTCTAAATGCAGAAACAGGAAAAGAAAAAAGAGGAAATATTTTGGAAAAGCACGCCACTCCCCACTATTATTAATTTCAGAGAAATTAAAGAATCGTCTAGATCCAGACATTGACTCTCCTGAATGAAAGGGTGCCTTCCATTTACAGCAGTGTTTCTCAAGCTTGGCAACTAAGATGGGTGAACTTCAACTTCCAGAATTCCCCGGCCAGCATGCTGGCTGGGGAATTCTGGGAATTGAAGTCCACCCATCCTAAAGTTGCCAAGCTTGAGAAACACTGATTTATAGCATGATTCAGTAGAGATCTGCAGCTGGCAGAACGAAAGAAGCCTTGAAATTCAACTTTGAAAAGTGCAAAGGGGAAGAGCGGGGAATTGATAAAATCTACCTCCTTTCCATTTATTGAAATGTCCTGAATCAATCTCTCCCACAGGAATGTTTGCACTGATGGGGGCAAATTCAAGATCCAATAGAAGATCCACCTAGTTAATTAACTAACAGAAATGGGGAAATACATTATACAGCCAAGTTGATAAAACTAGAGATCTGAAGGCCTAGAGAAAAAAAAAAATTAAAAATGGGGAAGATTTTTTTAAAAAGTCGTTTGTTTAAAAAAAACTTGAGATTTTTTTTTAAAAGATGACATACAGTGGAACCTCGGTTCACGAACGCATCTGTTCACGAACAATTCGGGTCACGACCAGCTCGGCCGCAAAAATTTACCTCCGGTCGCGAACGCTGGATCGGGTGACGAACAGGATCCGCGCCATTTTCCCTCCCGTGTCACATGGTCGCAGCTTCCTGTAGGGAGGGGACTCTCCCTCCAAGCAGGAACCGCGGCCATTTTCCCTCCCGTGTCACGTGGTCGCGACTTCCTGTAGGGAGGGGACTCTCCCTCCAAGCAGGAACCGCGGCCATTTTCCCTCCCGTGTCACGTGGTCGCGACTTCCTGTAGGGAGGGGACTCTCCCTCCAAGCAGGAAGCACGGCCATTTTCCCTCCCGAGCAAGGTTAGCTTTCTCTCTCTTCGTACTGTACTTTGTGTCATATTTTTGCAGTTTTTTTTTAAAAAAAAAACATGGTTCAGAATGGATTAACCGTATTTACATTGAACCTTATGGGGAAATTTGACTCGGGTCGTGACCAGAAATCGGTTGGCGACCAAATTTGGGGTCGGAATGGATTAACTGTATTTACATTGAACCTTATGGGAAAATTTGATTCCGGTCGCAACCATTTCGGGTCGCAACCAGAGTCGCGGAACGAATTAAATTCGTGAACCGAGGTTCCACTGTATTTCCTAATACTTTATTTTTAAGTAATATATAAAATTGTTAAAATATGACAGAATTTTGTCTATGTTTGAAAATGTAGGATATCAATAACATGTGATAGAGAAGCTTGCCTCAATAGAGACAAACCAGTTTTCAAAAGTGCATAAATAGGATAATACTTGTGGTGACAGTACTCACATTTAGAAAATGAGACTGATTTGACAATATTTAATATGGCAAAGCATACATTCTGAGCCTTGTGTTCCTTCTATTTTTGTCAGGTTTCCCTCAACATTAGTGTTTTCTAGGGATGTGCAACAGTTCTGTGCATGGAACAGCTATTTCAGGTGGTTTGTGTTTGAGCTAAAACATGCATGTTTAGTCTGAACATGGAACAAAGCTAGACTATTTTGTTCTAGATACAAGCACAACCATGGTTATTCTGGGTAGAAGTGTTTTGGGGAGGGGATCGGAGCAAGTGAAAGCTAAGGATAACAGTGGCAACAGCAGTTAAGGTGAGAAAGGAACACAAGATCATTGGGAAGAGCAGGAACACAATGGGATATGCCACACTGGGAGCTGCTGAGAGAAGGAAGTAAGAGAGGGATGTTATGTACCATCTATAAAAATGATTTTATGAAGTGACCAGAGCAAGGCTGGCACCTGTCCTCCTTATAAGTTTCATACAGGCTAAAACCCCATAGTTTGAGTTTTGTTTCTGCTGAACCACAGCTGTTCCAGAACTCTGGCAGAACTTCTGGAACAGAATATATTTGTTCTGAGTTCAAAACATTTTCTATTTCATGCACACCCTTAGTGTTGCTTGTACCTGCTTGATATAATGAAGGATAAAGTGGAGTCCTTGGGGTTCTCTGAGCTTGGTCGTTTTCTTGCAAACATTTCGTTACCTGGCTAGGTAACATCTTCAGTGCTAGAATGGGATGGGGTTTGCTCTCTGTTTATATACAGTGGCATGCCTCGCCAGTGTTGGTGGGGGTGTGGGGTTTGTTTTGTTTTATTTTTTCCCTCTGGTAGTTCCTTGATTAGGGTACTGTTTACTGCTTGATTGTATGTCTGGTGATAATCTTGGTGTTAATCTCTGCTTATCTGGATGATGATTGCTGGTGAGGAGATGTTCTGGTCTTTTGTTTTTATTGTCTCTTTTGAATAGTGTGTAGATGTTGTTTATCTCTATGTGCCTGTTGATGGCTGCCTTATCTGAATACCAAGCTTCCAGGAATTCCCTCGCATTTTTGGATTTAGTTTGATCTAAGATGCTGACAGTTCCCCAGTTGAAACTATGGTTAAGTCTGTCCATGTGTTGTGAGATTGTCTTCTGACTGCTAGTTGGTGTTCATGGATGCACTCTGCTAGCCTTCTGCCTGTCTGTCCTACATAGTGGTTGTTACAGTAGCCCAAGAAGAAAAAACAGGAGTCATCTACAACATACAGTGTAAGGACTGTAACAACCACTATGTTGGACAGACAGTTGCTCATTTTCATCTTCCCCCAACTTTTCCCCCCATTATTTCAAAATTTCTGGGAAATTTTTCATCTCTAAGACAGACCAAGGAAAAGAAAGAATATATTTAAATTCTTCTGAGATAAATGCTTGGACCACTTTTAATTCTCTTATCCATGAACAGCTGGCTATTCTTGTACATCTTAAAAGAATGACAAATGGATTCAATCTATATAATATCTTTTTTCAATGTTGTTCTCAGGGTCATGCAGTCCCCAAACAAGCAACAAAGAGATGTTAACAGAATGTACCTCTTCCAGTCCAGAACTTCAGAGAAAGGAAGAACATAAGAATCAGCTATGACAACAGGGATGCAACCGGCCTGAAGAACATCACTCAATATAGCTTGTCCTAAACGTGCTCCCCGCAGAACAACACAGAATGTGGCTTCCTGTGGGCAAATAGCCACAAAACAGTCATATCTGTTTTTCTATTATCTTATTAAATTAAAATTAATGCATGGCTTATTCACCACATTGTAGAAAGTTATATTTTGGAAACTGGATTTCATGATTACAAACATCAAATACAAACAAGGTTTTCTTTCTTCATATTACATTATGATAAATGTTAATTACAACTTTAAAATTCTAAACTAATACTCCATACATCCTTTTCAAGCAATTATTTCAGTCTCTTCAAGTGGCACTATTTGGCTCTCAGATGCTCCCATCTAATCATGAAATAAAAGGAAGCCCCATACCTTTGTGGCAAACATGTACACCAGAGTTTCCTGCATTAAAGATATTGTATTTAAAAAGGTTCATAACATATCTATACAGGTGAAGCTCGAAAAATTAGAATATCGTGCAAATGT
Organism: Liasis olivaceus; assembly: GCA_030867105.1. Classification (NCBI taxonomy): domain Eukaryota; kingdom Metazoa; phylum Chordata; class Lepidosauria; order Squamata; family Pythonidae; genus Liasis; species Liasis olivaceus. The sequence continues at coordinate 73,089,018 of CM061349.1, forward strand.
TCATTTATGTCAGTATGGCAACTCCAAAGGTGAAACCAATATATGAGATAGACACATTACATGCAAAGCGAGATATGTCAAGCCTTACTTTGGTATAATTGTGATGATTATGGCGTACAGCTTATGAAAACCCCAAATTCACAATCTCAGAAAATTAGAATAGTGTGAAAAGGTTCAATATTCTAGGCTCAAAGTGTCCCACTCTAATAAGCTAATGAATCCATAACACCTGCAAAGGTTTCCTGAGCCTTTAAATGGTCTCTCGGGCTGCTTCAGTAGGAATCACAAGCATGGAAAAGACTGCTGACCTGACAGTTGTGCAGAAAACCATCACTGACACCCTCCATAAGGAGGGAAAGCCCCAAAAGGTAATTGCAAAAGAAGTTGGATGTTCCCAAAGTGCTGTATCAAAGCACATCAATAGAAGGTTATGTGGAAGGGAAAAGTGTGGTAAAAAAAGGGGCACAAAGCAGCAGGGATGACCGCAGTCTGGAGAGGATTGGCAGGAAAAGGCCATTCAAAAGTGTTGGGAACTTTTACAAGGAGTGGACTGAGGCTGGAGTAAGTGCATCAAGAGCCACCACACACAGACGGATCCTGGACGTGGGCTTCAAATGTCGTATTCCTCTTGTCAAGCCGCTCCTGAACAACAAACAACGTCAGAAGCATCTTACCTGGGCTACAGAAAAAAAGAACTGGTCTGTTGCCCAGTGGCCCAAAGTCCTCTTTTCTGATGAGAGCAACTTTTGCATCTCATTTGGGAACCAAGGACCCAGAGTCTGAAGGAAGAATGGAGAGGCACCCAATGCACGATGCTTGAAGTCCAGTGTGAAGTTTCCACAGTCTGTGTTGATCTGGGGAGCCATGTCATCTGCTGGTGTTGGTCCACTGTGCTTCATTAAGTCCAGGGTCAACGCAGCCGTCTACCAGGAGATTTTGGAGCACTTCATGCTTCCTTCCGCAGACGAGCTTTATGGGGATGCTGACTTCATTTTCCAGCAGGACCTGGCACCTGCCCACACTGCCAAAAGTACCAAAACCTGGTTCAATGACCATGGGATTACTGTGCTTGATTGGCCAGCAAACTCGCCTGACCTGAACCCCATAGAGAATCTATGGGGCATTGCCAAGAGAAAGATGAGGGACATGAGACCGAACAATGCAGCGGAGCTGAAGGCCGCTATTGAAGCATCCTGGTCTTCCATAACACCTCAGCAGTGCCACAGGCTGATAGCATCCATGCCATGCCGCATTGCGGCAGTCATTGCTGCAAAAGGGGCCCAAACCAAGTACTGAGTACATATGCATGCTTATACTTTGCAGAGGTCCGATATTGTTCTATTTCCAATCCTTGTGTTATTGATGTCATGTAGTATTCTAATTTTCTGAGATTGTGAATTTGGAGTTTTCATAAGCTGTACGCCATAATCATCACAATTATACCAAAGTAAGGCTTGACATATCTCGCTCTGCATGTAATGCGTCTATCTCATATATTGGTTTCACCTTTTGAGTTGCCACACTGACATAAATGAACATTTGCACAATATTCTAATTTTTCGAGTTTCACCTGTAAATGTGTATTTTTAAACACCTAAATACTAATGTCTGAGTCAGGGCTGCAACATTGCTTTACCTGATACCCACTTTTAAAACTTCTTAAGAAAAAATAATGCAACTCCTATGGCTGGCAGAATCACTATCATATTTTTTACTCATTAAATGTATATCCCACATTTCATTGCATATAGTGCTCTCTTCTAAGATAATGCTTGATGTGACATAGGCATGCCACACCTAAAAAGGAAGCATTTTTTTCAGGAAAAGTTTTCATCTCTATGCAGATACATGCAGATTTATTAGATCACAAAAAGTTTACATGTGTAACCTATTAACTGACTAATCAATTATATTTTTTCACCCAAAATTTAATAACCACAACCAGTTAGGTTTTGCAAACAAGCATATACAGATGTTTATATTTTTATCACTGAGTAACATATATATCTTATATATTTCCTCCAAGAATTTAACTTATTAACTTAAGAATATATTTCCTCCATTGTTCATCTATGTTTTTCAGTGGGGCGGGGGGGGGGGGGAACGACATAGTTCTCCACCATCATATCAGTATTCTTCCTGAATTACATTAGCCAATCAAAATTGAAACTTTTTCCAGCAAATAAACTTCCATTTCAAGCTTTCAATTTGGTTTAAATAGTCTGTTCATTTAAAAGCTTAACTCAAGAAGAATACATAAGAAAACTCCAAAGCAAATATAAATTACACAGTGGAGTGATTTGTTTTCTGCAGTTTGATCACAACTGGTTTCCAGCATGGTACAAGCTATAACTTTATTTTCTCCTACAGGAATGAATGGGAGCCAGACATTAGGATGTTAGTGAGACACCAATGAGATAGGAAATGAATTCCTTCTGTCTGACATATTGAAGTTCACTACTAAAAGTGACCCAAGTTTTTCCCTACCTACATGCTTCAAATGATTTTCCATATCATTCTTCACCTACAAAAAATGATTTCTGTGGCATGTAGATTTATATGCTTATCTACCAACAGGCCAATTTTTCAATGTGGACAAAAGGTACTTCAAGTACATGCTATACCATTATTCCAAAAAGAGACATGGGCTTCTGTAAAGAGAAGTGTTATACCTATTAATTATAAACAAATTAATTATATAAAAGAAATGGGGGAAAAAAGCTGACCAAATGAAAGAACATTTAAATTCAAAAAAGAGTCTGCATTCCAAGTGTTAGTACAGAATGTTAAGGAAGCCTGATTTTACACTTCTCTTTACATATTCAGCTTTACTCTCCTTTGTGGAAATTCAGAATCTGACTCACTGCTATAATTAAGGATGTGGATAGCAGCATCCACAGGAACTTCCTGCTTTTGTTAGAGTGATAAAAGCAGCATCAGGCTGTAAGGTCTACCTTATTGCTTGAAAGACTTCTGAAGACAGTGTGCATGTCAATCCCAATGTTTATTACTGAATGTAGGCAGATTACATGCAGCTTGTATTAAGATACATTCCTGGTGGTTATGCTTTACTTTCATAAATTCTTTTTACTGACTCTTCTGGTTGGCCAGAGTTTAACTATGTGGAGGAGATGAAACCAGGTGCTGTAAGAAATTATTATTCCTCTCTCATTGATCCTGGCCTGAAAATAGCAAACATCAGTTAAGCCAGTTTGGTGTAGTGGTTAAGGCACCAGGCTAGAAACTGGGAGACTGTGAGTTCTAGTCCTGCCTTAGGCACAAAGCCAGCTGAGTGACCTTGGGCCAGTCACTCTCTCTCAGCCCTAGGAGGAAGGCAATGACAAACCACTTCCAAAAAACCTTGCCAAGAAAACTGCAGGGACTTGCCCAAGCAGTCACCAGGGGTCAAAAACTAACTTGAAGGCACAAAAACAAAAAGCAAAACAAAACAAAACACCACCAACATCCAATTACTTTAAGTCATATCCAGAACTGCCATGGGGGAAAAAAAACAACCCTCTGCTCCTGACTCATTCACAATGGGAAAGCTGGGAGAAGGTGAGATTTCAATAATCTTTCCTTTTCTCTCAAAATTCTGCTTTGGAAGATTGCTGGAATCCCTCAGAAGAATATCAGAAGTGGTGCAAAGTATAGGTTGGAAGGATCCTGCCAATTCCATTTTTTGCCAGAATCCTTTACTAGAGCTCAGTAACTTCTGCTCACCAATAAACTTTTCCAACCCTAGAAGGATAACAGTGCTCCAAACTCATCGTATATAATAAATGAAAGGCTGTATGATAAATCTTATGCTTCAGATATTTATCTGCACAACCCACCATATTTTTTAAATAAATCATACTCTCTTGTAACCAGCAAGAAATGATAGGAGCAAAATGCAGCATTACCTGAAGGATCTGAGGGTAATCAAAGATCAGATTCTTATGGCAACGTTTACGAATAAATGGAATTCCCTCTGAAAGGTTGGTACACTTGTCCAAGATTAGCACAGATTCTGTATTCTCTGCTTGAAGAGTCTCCAGTTCTGAACGGTATTCAGGATGAAGAGCAATTTGAGAGGAGAGGAGGAAATATCTGCGGAGACTGAAGAACACACAACAATGGGAACCATACAAGTTCAGCAGTGTTTTCATTAGGTAATTGAAAATATATTTCTCTTTATGCTGCTACAGAACTTGGCATAGTGGCTATACAAACATAGTCTTAAATATTTGTCCTCCTTGTTTGGTTTTTGGTGCACTATGAACAATATGAGAGTTGAAAAAAATCATATATAAACCCAATTGTGAAGACATTATTAAACAAGTTGAATAAGCAAAAAGCAGTAGACAGCACTGTAAAAAAAAATACATACTTCTGATCAATGCACTGAACACAATGTGAGCCATTAAGATCAATGAATCATGAATAAGTATGGCGGGACTGCAGGCAACCCACCTAATCCTCTGAATTTGCTGATGCCATTCTCAATTAATTCAATTAAACTTATTTTCAAGAATGCACTGAAATACAATCTAAGGTTGCACCATTATTTGAAAGCAAGCTGTTTTCAAATAAATAAAACATTTTCCAATACATAAAGTTTGTACTTAAAAGAAGTTTTGAAAGCAATAACATAATATGCATTTTAAACTGAGCCTCAGCATCATACTGAAAAACACTTTCTCTTAACTCTTACATTATTTTTTCATTTGGTTAGATACCAGCTTGTAAATATTATATGGGCAATAGATGCCAGCTTGTAAACATTCTATGAGCAATAGAAAACAGAAATTGTCTTTTTGGTTATAGCTGAACTTGTTTTGTTCAGCAATACTAGCATTCCTTCCATTCCAAAAATCTAAGAACTAACTTTTAATCAGGTAAATTATTTTTGTAAGAATAAATCATTTTTAAAAATCTAGGTGATGAACAAGGCCTACAAACATAATTTATTTAAAAACTTGCCATCACAACTAAAATCCCTTGAATACATACCAATTCAGACATGCAGAGAGTTACTAATATTCAACCAATAACAGTAACAGAAAGTTACAAATACAGTTAAGATTAGTTCCAACTTTCAGATGGGAACCCATAGCTTTAGAAGCAATGTAATTTAATTTACAGAACACTGCTACATGACAGTGTTATCAGCAGTCATGTTTGTCTTATAATGGGGTTTAGCTTGCTGCCAATTTGGGGATCATACTATCCTGATGGTGTATATCTTGATTCATCTGGAGAAACTAGCTCAGATTGAAGTGGTTTATAAATTTCATAAACATACCAACACATTAGTAGATATCTGCTTTATATTCTCAAAAAATGACAGGTCAGTCTAGAAAAGACAGCTATTGTTGCCTCTGGGCATATGAAACTGGTTTAATCTAAGCCAGATCAGTTTTCCATCTAAAAGTGCATTGTCTATGACAACAGGGCAAGATATCAAGTCTTTTCTATTCTATTATCTTTCTTTAATAGCTGTCTGTTACTTACACTTTATAAGTCACCTGCAGGCAAATATTTTTATTGTATTATTAAATGCCATTGCCTTGTTACTCAGACTGATGTAAGATATATCATTAAATTAGTTTAGCTACTACTGGAACTCCACACTTTTAAGTATAAAGTCACAGATTTGTAATAAAAACAAAACTGAACTCATAAATTTCCAAAACAAATAATAGTTAAAACATGAAGCCACAAACCCATAGTGAAATGCTAGCAATGCCAGTAGTGTGAACTAAGAGGCATACGATTGAAATCACTCTTTAAAAATAATCTATCAAACCTGCTATGAGTAAGAGATAAAGCTCAGTTTCCAATAAAAAGTTGAGAATATACAACTGCAAGCAGAAGGGAAGTCAGATATTCTTTTTTTCACAACCTAGTTTTCAGGTAAAAAAAATCCCACTGAAGAATACTGAAACCTAAACTGAATCTTTACACTTAAAGCAAATAGAAATATAAGCCAGCAGACAACACTCTTCATCTATAATATCTTGCTCACTGCTTGTTATTTGTTATGCCTCATTCATAGGGCTACATCAAAAGTTGATAGCTGTGGAAGTTAGTACAGCAATGTGAAGAATAACAATTAGCCACAAACAGAAATAAACTGTGCAGGGCAGTATGAAAATAAAAATGCCTTATGTAAAACGTAAAAATTATTACACCTCAACAATTCTGATGTAAACTTCAGTAAAACTTCTGTTGTGGCTCCTGCCCTTTGGAACATCATCTCCCCAGACATTAGATCAACCCCAACCCTTGTGGCTTGGGGATCTGGATGGGTGGCAGAGTCAGGGCATGGTTACGTTCATCTGCTGTTGGTTGTTCTGTTTTTACCTCGGCTGCTTATTATGTTTGTGTTCTTTTTATTGTTATGTTTATGGTGCTTTTAACTGTTCTAAGCTGCCCAGAGTCATAAATTTGAGATGGGTGGCCATATAAATTGAAATAATAAATAGGTAAAATAAATAAACTGTGAGAGCCAGTTTGGTGTAATGATTAAGGCATCAGACTAGAAACCAGGAGACTGTGAGTTCTAGTCTTGCCTTACGCACGAAGCCAGCTGGATGACCTTGGGCCAGTCACTCTCTCTCAGTCCTAGGAAGAAGGCAATGGCAAACCACTTCTGAAAAACCTTGCCAAAACTGCAGGGACTTGTACTTTCCAGGAGTCATCACTGACTCAAAGGCAAACAAACTTCAAAGTAGATAAAATAAATGTTTTTAAAACATCAATATAAAAACAGATATTAATCTTAAACTAGACTTTTGAATATTTTGATTGTTAAAACTTTTCTTAAAAGTTTCTTAAAATGTCTTACAAAATCAAAGATATTATAAATGCAGCTCAAAAATATAAATATGAATAACACATTCAATTTTACAGAATTCTATTCTGCTTTATATGAAAATGGAAGTTATTTAAAAGATATTATAACCAGCTTTTTTCTAAATTTGTAAAGACAAAGAAGATTAATAGAGAATTTGGGATGACCGATGAGAGCCTGGTAAAGAGGAGGAGTTTGGATATAAATGTAAGGGGCAAAGGAGAAGAACTGAAAGTGATACAAAAGTGAGCAGGAAACACTCCTAACAATTCTAGAATTTGAGGAAGAACTTTCTGGTGCTGAAGTATACCTTCTAATGACTAAAACCTAATAATGCAAGCAGGTCATAAAATAAGTGAATAAACAAACAAAAGCAAGACTATTTATGGTATCTTTTATCATCTACTAACCAAGGAAGATGCAGATTATGTTTTTTAAAAGCAAATGGCAGATATTTCAAAAATACATGAAATAGTAGTGAGGGGAACTTTAGGATCTTAAAATGTATTGGAAGACAAGCTCCCAAGTATGGTCCTTTCAATTCCTGAGTTGTCTTACTGACAATTTATTCTACAAAGAATGGAAGAATAAATGAGAAAATGAGCTCTCCGGGATACCAACCTATAGGAAAGTCTTAGTCAATGAAGTGAAAGTAACAGGAACATTATGGAAAAGTGATCATGTAATACTGGAGTTCTTGATTTTAAAGGAAAGTAAAGCCATGTATAGTCAAACACATATAATAAACTTAAAAAATGGATTTTAATAAGCAATGGTAAGTAGGATTAGATAGAAGCAGAAGTTAACGTTTTCTTTTTGCCTGTCTGTTATGATACATTTTTTCTAGACATTTAATCTTGCAAAAAGAAAAGAAATGCGGAGCTAATGAGGAAAGGAGTTCTTAAAAAGAAGACATTAAAATGTAGTTATAACAATTCCATTGATGGGGGACAGAAAACACCAAAACAAATCAGTGAGGATACCCCAATACTGTAATGAAGATCTAAAAACATAAAAAGACACAGCCAGGAAGTGGAAAGAAGAACAGTTCTCCAAGGGAAAAAACACAGAGAGTTTGGAATTGAAAAGATAGTCAGAAATGTTAATGTCCAGAATGACCCAAGGCTTGGTGAAGGATGTTAAAAATAAGGGCTTCCTCAGTTTTCAAAACAAAACAAAGTGAAAAGTATCTGGATACTGCCTGCTCAATGGAGTCAGCAAAATGTTAATGGAAAAAAAGGCAGAGTTATTCAATTCCTACTTTGGCTCAGTTTTCTCCAACAACAGGGTATGTGCTCTACTGGGTAATTATGAAGGAACAGAACTAAAGCATGAGATTGATAGAAACACGTTCAAGAAATACATATTTACTTTGAATGAGTTGAAATCTCCAGGGTCAGATGAATTGCAATAGGAATTCGCTGATGATCCAGTCAAACATTTATATATTATCCTGGAGAAATCATGGAAAATGAATGAAGGACAAATGTTGTTCTCATTTTCAAAACAAAGGGGGGGGGAGAGGATCCAGAGCTTACATAATCAGTCATTCTGACATAATATTTGAGAAGAGTCTATCAAGTATATTGAATATTTCAGTTCTACTGTTCTGAACGACTGAAGGAACACCGATATTAACAGAATTTTAGCCAATTCTGCCCATTTCTGCTCTGGCTGGTTGAATTTCTTAGCAAAAGCACAATTAATTGTACCATCTCAGCTTACCCTTGTCCTTTATTTGGTAGTTGTACTTCTGCAGATAGTGGACTGTAAACTGGAATGCTGACATCATACCCTTGCCGATAGGTCCATGTAGAAAAGCCACCTCCTGCCAACAGAGCTCTGAGGATGACCGAAGGAAAATACCAGATTCACATAAGTTTTTTCAGATGTTCATTCATTCAAAGGACTTAGATAATCAGAGAGGTTAAGATAAAACTAGAACAGAAACATGCTGACTGAAAGACAATAAGTATACAACTAAAGACAATGTATCTAAAACTTAAGCCAGGAATTCAGGTATCTGTTTAACTAAACAGTTTCTATCTACCTTTCAATGGCTGTGAATGGTTGTTAAATGAATAGCTGTATATTAGTAGTTTAATAAATGAGTAATATGAAAAGACAGCACAGTTCTGGTTTGCAAATATTTTAATTGTACTCTTTTGAGAAAGCAAATAACATGACCTCTTGCAATATCAAATCCCCCACCCCCACTAGATACATCCAGAACCAAAATACACGCTGGATTAATGGAGAAGAATTTAGTAAGTAGAGATATTTTTTTTTAGTTGTATTATTTGTTTATTATCCATTGTTTTTTATTAGGACAAAGATTCTAAAGCTAATTTCCTTTTCATAATAAATGGACTAATATTCATATGAATAGTACGTAAGAATTGAACCAGAAGAGGATTTCACTTTATTCCTCTTAAATTCAGGATAATAAACACAAAATTGTAAAAAAGTCCTAGATCCAATCAAATTGATATGAAATCTGAGTGCCTTCATCCTCTACTACAGTAGGACATTATTACTATATTTTCTTAATAGGAAATCTTAAGACAGGAAAGGCAGGGGGAATGAGTCTACTGGTTCTTTCGAACACTTCAGCAGTTTTCAGTATAACTGACCACAATATACTTCTGAGTGCATGCTACAGTGCAGTAATCTCACTCCTACAGATTTGGACAGTTCCAGAAAATGTTGCTTTGGAATTATCATTTCCCCCTCTGGCATGCTACAGGATACCATATGCTTCACGCTCTTCAACATTCCCGTTCATCAATCTTAGGGATGTGGACTGAAGTATCACTAACATGTATTCACCTCTTCCCTCTAGATCAGTGTTTCCCAACTTCAGCAACTTTAAGATGTGTGGACTTCAACTCCCAAAATTCCCCAGCCAACATGCTCTAGATAGTTGAGACAATGTATAGACTGAACCAGTACAAGGGCAGGGTAACAGAAACAAGGCAAAAGATGTATACGATCTGAATAGAAACCAGACTATTACACAAACATCAATGTATGGAAACAATGCAGTGCACTAAGATTTATAACAACATAATAAAAAAGGAAAAAGAAACAAGAAACAAGGGCGACTAATTAACTGACACCAAATAAAGAAAAGATGGCAATAATGGGGACGCTAAATGCAGACCGAATATAAATAGTGTGGATAATTCATTGGTCTAAGCAAGTGACTTTCAGCCAATTTTAGAAAAGGCTTCATTTCTACCTAAATCAAAATATGTGGGCTGATATCTTTCGCATGTACTCCTCCAATGTTCTGACAACTGGCTGGGGCTTATGGGAGTTGAAATTCAAAATATTTGAAAGGCACCTAGGTTGCCAACTCTACCACTGCCCCCACTTTCAGAATCAGGAATATTGTCTGAGACTATCCTAGGATCACACCTGGCTCAAAGTATCTTTTATAGATTAGACTGATCCAATAAATATGAATGTATTGGACAGGTAGTCTTCCAACAATTACTCATCCTTTGGCTGTCTCCCATTTGGACTGCTGCAATGTGTTATATATATGTGGCTGTGATTTGTTGTGATTTGTTCCAAAACAAATCCTTTGGAAGCTTCAACCACTCCATATAAGGCAGTTATATTGTTAATGGGAAATAATTGGTATGATCACTTTATGATTCTGTTTTATCACGATCATTGACTGCTAATAATTTTTTTACTGCAATTAACTTTAGAAACTCTAAACAGTTTACACAATTCATAAATCTAGTTGCCATAATGTAGGATTTTGGCATAGATTTTACATTTATACAAATTCATGGAGACTTGTAAGTGTCAGGTTTTACACAAGGCATGGCTATAAATCTCAATTCTCCAGACACTCAATCTCATATTCAGAAAGTTCCTTACATCAGAAGGTTTACAAAACACAACATGGTTAGATAGTTGTTTCACTGCAGACAAGTTAGAAGACATGTGTATGGGGAAAAAAATCAACCTACTGCAACGCACCAAAATCCTGCCTTATATATAAGTCTGTTCTAAAGCTGAAATACTGTTTACAGATAAATGGCAATTTGACTGCTTTCTTCCTGCCCCGGACAGTGGGAGATATTTACTCAGTGTTTATATAACAATTCTATCTAGCCTGATAACTGCTGGTTTCTACCTCACCAGTTTCAGCTCTTATATGACATTTTAAAAGATGACTTAAAATTTCACATTCTGAGATAGCAAACAATTCATTAGCTATGGGTGAAATCAAATGCCAATACATCTACTGACAGAACCAAGAAGGGTAAAAGATTCCTCCCCCTATCAACTCATATGCATCCCCAACATTTCTTCAAGAAAAAAACAAAACCTCTGGACCAAATTTAGAGAGTATATGCAGAATGGAGGGAAAGTTGTGCTTTTATTTATATAAATTTTGTAGGTGCCATCTGATTAACAGAAGCAAAAGACAAACAATACAGAACATATAAGTCCATTGTCCCCTAGAAAAGTTTCACTATCTATACCTGAAGACAAATAAATAAAGTACAAAGACTTTTGGCCTACGTATTCTTTATTAATGCAGTTGATTATTTTTAGGAGGAATGGAATGTGGCTTTGAGAAGAAACATTAAAAGACCTTAAGAATGCAAAACAATAATACGTGACTGCCCTCTGCAGGCTAGCCATGTTCCATCTATGCATAGGATTTGACTTTTTCATTAAAAGTTTTTTTCTTCAGTTTTTACATTTACAGTTAAATACTAGAAATGCATGCTGCATTAGTCAGTTTTTTGCACATAAATAATTATTTTTCTTCTAACACCTATTTAATTATCCATACTGAAGTACATATAATTTTAATAGACAACAATGCAGATACTATATTCCTTTTGTAGTGCATTTTTATATACATACTAGAATTTAAAGGCAATGCACATCCCTTAAATCAACATCAAACTTCCCTCACTTTTAACTGAGAACAGAACTCACTGTCATGCATTCTCTATATAAATATAATGAAATATTGAGGGTAGCTAGACACAAACCAATGACTCATATCTATGGGGCTTTAAGTTTTGAAAGGTTTTACTTTTCATCTTCAATAAGAACATGCCTTTGGAGTAACTGTAAATTGGGCCAAAATCTATGTACGGTAATATTTTTTAGAAAGCAGCAAGATAAATCAATGGGCCCTGTGTCTGTTTTCTCTTCTAGAATCAGGGAACAATACAAAAGGTCAAACAGAGGAGAAGTGTTCTCATTTACTGAATCCCCCAAACCAAGCATGTGCACATAGTCTTCCACTTCTTCACCTAACTTGTTTAGAGACCACTTATAAAAAGACTGAAATAAACAACAGTGAATATTGCCTACCTGTCCCTTGGAACATCCAATGCTGTGTTATAATCAGGTGGTCCTCCAGGCAGCATATTGAACAAGAGATGATTCGTGCCTCGATCCCAACTAAAAAGATAAAGGAAATGAAAAAAAAAAATCTGAACACCACACAGAACAGGTACTTGAATGTTGGACATAAATAAAAACCCAAAGCAATTCTAAAATAAAACAGCTAACAAAAATTAAAATATCCCAGCTATCCCCGTTCCTCTGATTTCTGCACCAACAATTAGCCTGTTTGCAATCTTATACAAAACTATTAAGAAAGAAATCATAAGAGTCCAACTGAACTTATTTCTAGTGTATGGGTATAGGATCACAGCCTTAATTATTAATCTTTGGGAGAAAAGGGCACTCAGTAATTAAGACTGTTCTTCAACATCAAAAGCTAAAATGATATTCATAGCTTCACTATCACATTTTTTCATAATTCCTTTTCTCGACTTCCTATTTTAGCTCTGGAATTTACTATAAGTTTTCTGTAGGTAGGTACCGGGATAATTGTGCCAAAGCCTGAGCTGTTTCCTTGATGCGCAGTGTGTTCTGGTTCAGAACATCAATAGATGGTACAAACAGACAAGCACGATTGATGTCATCTGTGTAGAAGTCACTATCAGAAATAGCAGTTAATAGTTCATTGTATTCCTTGGAAATAGTATGACTGACTGGCATGTTATATTCATCCACATACTTCTTTAGGGAATAAATATAGACTTTGATCTTATTTTTGGGATTGAAGCCACAGCGATAAACATCAAAACATGTGTGCATCCTGCAGCTAAGATCTCCTCGTTCTGGAATGGCACTTTCTGCAGGAATCTTGATTACAGGTACATCATGAATGCTGCGCTTCTCAAGGGTCCACTCATTTGAGGACTCAATGGAGTGAGGCCAGAACTGGAACATGCCAGTGGCAATTAACCCCAGTAGCACAACAGAAAAGAGAGCAATGTAGTAGATGCGATGTTTGGTCTTCATTCTTGGGATGAGGGCTGGACCCCGAGTGTTGTATTTGACTGACGCACACATAATGAAACAAGCCACCTTCCCACAAGCTTCTGTAGAATACATATAAAGAAAAATTAAAAGGGAATATTTTATTATTAAACCAGTAAAACATGTTTGCTGATAAAAAATAAATATTACATAGGTATTTCCATTCTCATCTCCAATTTCTGCTTTCTTTTTTTTTAAAGCACTTCTGACTTTTGCTTTATATATCTATTATTCTGGAACTCTGTCTCATAGAGTATCAGCTTTATGGGAACAGACCACAAAGCAAATAGGATATGTAACAGCATGGACCATATTGAATATATCCCCAAAGCAAGTATACATCCCAAATTTTGATTGTCATCTACTACTATTTAGCTTCTGGTTCCAATAACATACTGGACATATGAGGTTCCTATCTAAGTTTATGATTTCTTGCTAAAGCAGACCAAAAAATAGCCCATTTTCTACCCCAAATAGGAAAACCTAAATTATCAGCTGCACATGTACTAATTTAAGACCATTTCAAGTAATACACACATATTTCCTCAAAAATCCTTGTAATTACCCTGTAAGGTTAAAACAACACCACAAGAGTCATATTGTGGCATCTTCAAGCTAATTTATGAGCTTCTGTGGTTCTCAAGCTGTAGATATATGAAACATAGTCTTACAGTGCAACAAACTACACACTATCCTCCTTGGAAATCTGCAAAGTAATTATTTTCCACATATTATAAACAGAGGACCAAGGCTAATAAATAGCAACCTTCCCAAAGCTACATTGCAAATGTATAGCCAAGCTAAAGTCTGAGTCAAGGACCACCTGCTTTACTATATAATCTCAGTGTACATTATTCATACAATTATGGCAAACTGAAAATAGTTTTGTACTTATATAAGCCACCTCAGTTAAATGTAAAGCAAGCAAAATAAAAAATATCTTCCTACATAGACTGGGTGATTTTATTTTTTTACATTTATTACAAAATTCATATCCCTCTTATTCAGAGACTCTAAACAGTTCACAAATTAGCAGTTCATAAATCTATTAAATACAAGGATAAATCTGTTATTCTCTCCGAAGGAGCAGGTCTAGCTTCCTTATTCAGTTTGATTGGAGACTAGGTGAAAGTTATCCAACACAATCAGATCATGGATTGAGATATATATATATATATTTAGGAGAGGGCACATCATTGCCTCTTGGTGAAGCTCAGTTTATAGAGGTGGAAAAGGGAGATTTAAGGATTCTGCCTGCAGTGCAGTACCAGGCTACACAACTGGGTATAAAAATTGGAAAGCTCAAGGACATTTGGCAAGGTTTTGAATTTTAGACCCCTATCATAAGATTTGTGCAGTTTTAGGCAAGAAATGGAGACCCAATCTACAAATATTTTTTCAGGTTTCACTTACCTGAAAACTACTTTTTCCAAATATAAGCTGCACACATGTTGAATTTATCTATTTGAAGCAGGACATCAACATACATCAAGTAATGCTTTCCTGAAGTACATATAAGCAAAAGTCTGACTTGTGATTCTCATTTGAATTCTAAAGGAGGGAACAGAAGTATTATATTGTACAAATCCTTCCAATATGATACATGAAAATTTATACTTAAAAACTGGCACCAGATCACAAAATGATCTTGAAATTCAAAATGGCAAAGCAGAAGTGGGTAAGCAGACCATATGGGGAAATATTTTGTACAACATATTCAGGGACTGAAACAGATGTCTTCTCTAAATATATGCAAGTAATAAAATTAACTCACAAACCATTACTAAATTTTCCCAGTTATATTTCAATTTATGTCATTTGAGATTTCAATAATGGTTTGTAGTAAAATAAAAGCTTAGGGCTTTTTTTGTTTAAAATATTGAGAGTCTTGCCATTTTTTTCAATTAGAAAACATTCATGCTTTAAATTAATGCTCTCTAATTATACTCAATTAAACACACTGTAATTAATTGTGGTGAATCCTATTCTCTTCCCAAGAGAATTTTCAATTTACCACACACTGAGAAAAAAAGAACCACTTAGATTGCCCCAGCAACCATCAATCAAATCTTTATTGCAGTCATAGGCCAGAACTGCATGCAATTCCAAAAAGACAATCAGAATAAAGAAATTTTACATGTAAAAACTTTACATGTAAAATTTTACATGTAAAATCTTATACATAAATGAGAAATAAACTATAAGACAAGCCTAAAAGGCAGCACATAATTTGCTACTCAACCTTCCCATGCAAGCTGCTTTCCAACTTTTGTTAAAAGTGACTTTTGTTTTTTTTAAAAAAACCTGTCACATGAACATAATATGCACCCATTAATAAGAAGCTCCATAAATAACTAGTACATTGTTTTATGTATTTATTTTAAAAATAAACAATTCTATAATATATATCATTAAAGAAATCTCTATCACTGCCTCAATTGGTTAATATAGTGCAGATCTTCTTCAGAAAGCTCCTTGATCTTGTTAATATTTTCCTCACAAAGAAAGACATTTTAATAGTTAATATATTGCCTACTGCCACTATAATAAAAGATCTTAGCATAGTAATGAAACCAATCCCCCACTCGCTCATCCACATACACAGTGGAATAACTTGATTTCATATTAAGATCAGATATCTCAGAGAACTCTTAATTTGCTAAGGAAAATATTTTCTTCCTCCAAATATACTGCTACGGAACTACTTAATCACCTATATATGGATTATTACTCACTTGTGGATTCACTGCTACAAAAAAAAACTTAGAAGTAACTAGTAAAAATATTAGCTATATGTAATGTTCAAAGTCAAGTAAACTGCAGAGTTGAGGATTTCCCCCCATCAAATGCTCAGCCATTTTCTCCATTAATTTCACAAATGATGGGGGGGGGGGGCGGGGGGGTGGAGAAAGACTGGACAAATATCAAACCAGAAAGAAAATGTGAATTCTACATCAACCAAATTAGTTACAGAAGTTGTGAAAAAAAAATTCTGATATTAAAATCTGTTTAAACAAATTATGTTAACATCAGCAAAGACTTAGTGGAGAAACTGTCCTTCTTATGCAATCTGGATTAGTGATTGCTTCCACAATTTCCAACACCTGACAGCTACGCTTAGAATGTAGGATTTGCAGCTTTTGTTTGCATGCCATGCTCCATTATAAGTAATTTAACCATGGCCTACCAAATTAACCCAATGTTCTAGTTCATATAACAGACTACATTATAACCAGTCACCTGGAATTCATTCATACATGTGAGGATAGTGTGTCATGCAAGCACAGATATTCAAGGGTTTCAGACTTTAATCTGGAAATTTAGGACGAAAGTGGTGTGAACCATCTGTGGGAAGAGTGGGACAGTTGGGATTCCTTGGAATAAACACATGTTGCACAAACGTATTTATGACTCAAGGCTTTACCTTCAAACACTCAACATTAAACCATTTAAATTCAATAGCTGGATTCACACAACATGCTAAACCATTAACCATAATTTTTCAATGACAACGGTTAAGCTAAACCAAACAAGATGCTTTAAAGCTTAGCATGCTGTGTAAGCTAGGCCATCACTTTAAGCCATAATGTGATTTGGCTTTGCTTAGCATGTTAAACAAAGACGTCAGTTTGTTAACCATGGTTTATCAATCAGCATTTTACACAAATAAAGCCAATAAAAAAGGTAATAGACACACAAAGTCTGGCTAGCTTTATCCATCTTTATTACTCTTTCTATCTAAGAGCATCACTTCTTGATCAATTTCATGCACTTCCTTGGATTAAAAGTGTAATTCTCATACTCTTTGCTAATCAACGGTTGTCCGGATTTTTATTAGCCTTAGTTTATAAGGTTTGAGGCTTAACCTCACAGAGGTGTATTTCTGAACTGATTTTATCCTTGTCACCGTGAAGCACGAAGTTGTGCTGTAGGAGAATAGCGAGATGGGTGAAGGCATTCAGAGGGAAGAAACCGAGTATTTCAAGACAGTCATTCTACCCACGCAGAAACCGACACTACTCAGGGCGGTTTCGGGGTCTCAAAGAGGAAGTGGGAGCGTTTCACCTCCCGCTTCTCTGAATACCTGAAGCCACGCTCTGCCAAAACCAGACCGCTCCCCCAACCTCTGAGAAACCGAGTTAGAAGCACCCTCCGCAAGAACCACGCCAGAACAACTTCGAGTTGTCACGGATACCTCTCTCACCTGCGGACCTTCCGCCCGACGGCTCGGCGGAGGGGACCGCGATCGGGAGACGCTCCCCTCGCCCCTCCGTCATTCGCCAGCCGTAGCCGACGTTTCCGGCTTCCGGTTGAGCGTGACGTTATTTCCTGTGCGCTTGCAGTTCCCGTGAGCGGCGGCGTTTCGAGACGTAGAACTCAGCAGCTCTTGTCTGAGTTATAGATTGCGGCGGTGAGGGCAGTTCTCGGAGCGTCGGAACCCCCGGCTAGAGACTTTTCCCATCTCTGCAGTGGCCCAGCCATGATCCCTCAGATGTCGCTACCGAAAGAGAACAAACCCTAGATTTGGAGTCCTTTAAATTGCAGAGTATGTCTGTTGGTGGATCTTGAGGTTCCAGCGTATATATGCTTTAAGAAAACGCGCAAACCTGGTTTACCTATTCTTGCGCTTCCTGGCCGTATGTGGCATGAGTACTGCTCGGGTAGATACTAAGTTGGGGGAGATGGGCGGCATACAAATTTAATAAATAAATAAATAAACAAGATTAATTCCTAATGAAAGTACAGCTGTTAGGAGACTCAGTTGTTCAGGAGAATGGAGTGCAATTGATTTTGGAAAGGATGACTCTTTTCCAGAATGCTGATGTTCAGAGTATTATTATCAGCATCAGCATCCTGCCTTTTTAATAAATAACTCAAGGTGGCGAACGGACCTAATGCTCCTGCCTATTTTCCCCACAACAACCCTGTGAGGTGGGCTGGGCTGGGCTGAGAGAAAGCGATTGGCCCGAAGTCACCCAGCCACCTTTCATGCCTAAGAGAGGCCTAGAACTCACAGTCTCCTGCTTTCTAGACCAGCACCTTCACCACTACACCAAACTGGTATAGGGTTGAAGTTAAATCCATCATGGAACTGACTTCTGTCTCTCATAAATTAATGCTGCTTGTTTAGGTTGAGGATTACCTAGATGAAATCTGAGCTGTCTATTTCAGTTTTGATTCCTGCAATCTGCTCTTCATCCATCTGCCTTTCATGAAAGCCTGAAACCATTGGATAGTATAGAATGCATATGTATCTAATGCTTGGAATAATGTAACCCTGGAGATCTGTCATTTATTTGCTACATATTGCTCCTCTCCCAAGTTTCTTGGTTCTTGACAAAGACGTAAAACAAAACAGAACAAAAGATGATAAAAGCCCATGAAACACAGAAACACCTGTGTTATCAAACCTGAGTCAAAAGATAAAAATGGAAGCCCAGCATCACCACTAAAACTAATGTTTGCCTGTAGAAGGCTGTTTTAACTTACTTATAGAGGCTTATAGCAGAGGTGCAGATGCACTTTTGGAGGCAAATGTTCCAAATGTTGTGACTACTAAAATGAAGATCTGGCTTTGAGTTTATAGGGCCCTTCCCTCTCATGGGCCGGCACCCTAAATATCACCTCCCTCAGTGATCATCCAGGAGAGGCAAAATCTCATCAGGAGTAGACAGTTTCTAAACTAATCTGGGATTTGTGCCATGTAGGGTTCTGTAGGTAAAAACCAGCAGTAGGAAGATTAGGACAGTCTGTGTATGATCAGTAAATATTAGAACTTGTACTAACGTCACATCTTAAAGAGGCAGTATTTCTATTTAAGCTTTATATATATTGCCTCTATGATGTGTGGCTGTCAAAGTGTATTATGTACACATCTGGATTGTGTATGTAATACACTTTGTAAGTGTAAGTGGCATTTGGATTGAACAGTTTTTATCTCCAGTTGTAATCTGAGCAATATATATCATGTTTACTCACATGAACAAACAAGGCATTAAATTGGAGCTGTATATGCATCATCATCATAAAGAGGAAGAAATAATAGTAATATAATAATTAAAATATAGTAATATAGTACTAAAATATAGTAATATTTTCTATATGAAGCTTAAACAGTAGGGGGGAACTTGCAAGATGTAAGTAAAATTATATTTTACATTTTATCACACAGTATCTAATAAGAATTGACATCTGTAGAAGCAACAATTTTATTTTTTGTAATAGGTAAGGTAAAAGCATTCATACGACTGAAGTTTCTTAACCCTCTGAAACGAGAGAACAGCAACTCAAAATAAGAGGTAGAAGAGTCTGTTTAGCATATGATCTCTTACAGGTTAATAGATTATTCTATTAACTGACTATTTTAGAAACATAGTTGCTACCACTTTATAACAGTTTTACAATAGATCACTGCAACCATATTCCTCTGTAGAAAAATGTAGCTTTTTACATCTCTCCTCAAAGATTCATATGCCATGTGTTTTGTGCTACTTGAAATAAATTTGCACAAAAAAATGCAGCTGATTTAAGGAGTTAATTCATCAGAGTGATTAT
Organism: Liasis olivaceus; assembly: GCA_030867105.1. Lineage (NCBI taxonomy): Eukaryota > Metazoa > Chordata > Lepidosauria > Squamata > Pythonidae > Liasis > Liasis olivaceus. Next base: position 73,108,786 of record CM061349.1, read on the forward strand.
GATTCTTGACGCAGCCACATTCTTTTCAAGGAATTTTTGAAGCATGCACAGCCATGTTAGGTATGAAGGCCATTTGGGTGACTTTGGGCCAATCACTCTCTCTCAGCCCAAACCACCTCACAGGGTTGTGGGTTGTTGTAGGGAAAATAGGAGAAGGGAGTGTTGGGTATGTTTGCCGCCTTGAGTTGACCAAATATTTTTTAAAAGGTGGGATAAAAATATAATAACAATGATAATAATAATATTGTTTAACACTGATACCCTTTGTGCTGGATGGACAAAAATCAGGATGTTTATTTTTACAATCTGAGATACTTAGTTGCAAATAAAAACTATTAATTCCAGTACCTTCTTCCTATATTTCTCCATTTACATCTTTCCTCCATATATGCTGTTGTGACATTCTAGACATTCCTTTAGCTCCACATCTAAAAAATTACTCTTTCTCAGAGGTAAAGAGGAAGCTCAGAAACATCCCTATATATCCAAGTTGAAAAATGAATATCCTCTTGGCTTCAAATATGGTGTCAGGATCTACGCAAGCTAGGAAACTTAGTTACTTTTAATTTAGCTTAGCAATATATTTTAAAGGGTTAATAGCAAAATGTTAATTGCAGGCCGCTTGCTTGTCCTGTCATTGAAGTTAGGAGAAAGGGGGGGAGAAGATGCCAGGTGCTGTTATCTCTTCAGTGGAACTTCAAAGGCGCGAAGAATTCAAGCGGGAAAGGAGAAGGGGGGGGGAATTTGGGCTTAAAAAGGCAAGGTATTGGTTTGTAGAGTTAGACTCAACAATCTATGATGCTGTGCACTTCTCCTAATAAAGAAATCCTTGATGGAACTGTTTCGTCTCGAACGGATTACTGAACTTTGGGAATGAGTGTGCAGACTCTGACATTTGGTTCTTGTTTGTACTATGACCATACTTCCTATCCTTCTGTAAAGGATGAATGTACTTTTTACTTTGAAAAATATAGGCAGCTCTTAGATAGAAATGATAAGGTAGTTAAAATATTAGTTTAACTCCTTTATAGGAATGGTCCTAAATATAGTATTGGAGAGTTCTGACTTCAGAGTTTAGGAGCATTCAAAGCACTACTGTTTGCAAACTAACAGAGCAGAAGAAAGGTGATTTTATGCATTTTATTTTTTTACTGAGAAAATCTTTCATGTTAGGAACCTTAAGTTTGCAGCCCTTCTTTAATGATACTTTTGTTCAAATCAAGTCACAATTAAGTAAAAGGAGGTAGGAACAGGGAACCCTTGCATTTGTCTTCTTTGCAAAAGATACACTGAGGACCGAATTGGGATTTTGAGGAGGAGAATTTAGTAAATAGACAAATAAGGGTTATAAAAGTTTATATATAATAGGCACATACAGGTGAAACTCGAAAAATTAGAATATCGTGCATATGTTCATTCATGTCAGTATGGCAACTCCAAAGGTGAAACCAATATATGAGATAGACGCATTACATGCAAAGTGAGATATGTCAAGCCTTACTTTGGTATAATTGTGATGATTATGGCGTACAGCTTATGAAAACCCCAAATTCACAATCTCAGAAAATTAGAATAGTGTGAAAAGGTTCAATATTCTAGGCTCAAAGTGTCCCACTCTAGTCAGCTAATGAATCCATAACACCTGCAAAGGGTTCCTGAGCCTTTAAATGGTCTCTCAGGCTGGTTCAGTAGGAATCACAAGCATGGGAAAGACTGCTGACCTGACAGTTGTGCAGAAAACCATCATTGACACCCTCCATAAGGAGGGAAAGCCCCAAAAGGTAATTGCAAAAGAAGTGGGATGTTCCCAAAGTGCTGTATCAAAGCACATCAATAGAAGGTTATGTGGAAGGGAAAAGTGTGGTAGAAAAAGGTGCACAAGCAGCAGGGATGACCGCAGCCTAGAGAGGATTGTCAGGAAAAGGCCATTCAAAAGTGTTGGGGACTTTCACAAGGAGTGGACTGAGGCTGGAGTTAGTGCATCAAGAGCCACCACACACAGACGGATCCTGGACATGGGCTTCAAATGTCGTATTCCTCTTGTCAAGCCGCTCCTGAACAACAAACAACGTCAGAAGCGTCTTACCTGGGCTACAGAAAAAAAGAACTGGTCTGTTGCCCAGTGGCCCAAAGTCCTCTTTTCTGAGGAGAGCAACTTTTGCATCTCATTTGGGAACCAAGGACCCAGAGTCTGGAGGAAGAATGGAGAGGCGCACAATGCACGATGCTTGAAGTCCAGTGTGAGGTTTCCACAGTCTCTGTTGATCTGGGGAGCCATGTCATCTGCTGGTGTTGGTCCACTGTGCTTCATTAAGTCCAGGGTCAACGCAGCTGTCTACCAGATTTTGGAGCACTTCATGCTTCCTTCCGCAGACGAGCTTTATGGGGATGCTGACTTCATTTTCCAGCACGACTTGGCACCTGCCCACACTGCCAAAAGTACCAAAACCTGGTTCAATGGCCATGGGATTACTGTGTTTGATTGGCCAGCAAACTCGCCTGACCTGAACCCCATAGAGAATCTATGGGGCATTGCCAAGAGAAAGATGAGGGACATGAGACCGAACAATGCAGCGGAGCTGAAGGCCGCTATTGAAGCATCCTGGTCTTCCATAACACCTCAGCAGTGCCACAGGCTGATAGCATCCATGCCATGCCGCATTGCGGCAGTCATTGCTGCAAAAGGGGCCCAAACCAAGTACTGAGTACATATGCATGCTTATACTTTGCAGAGGTCCGATATTGTTCTATTTGCAATCCTTGTGTTATTGATGTCATGTCATATTCTCATTTTCTGAGATTGTGAATTTGGGGTTTTCATAAGCTGTACGCCATAATCATCACAATTATACCAAAGTAAGGCTTGACATATCTTGCTTTGCATGTAATGCGTCTATCTCATATATTGGTTTCACCTTTTGAGTTGCCATACTGACATAAATGAACATTTGCACGATATTCTAATTTTTCGAGTTTCACCTGTAGAAATGAATGCATTCCTAACATATATCTGAAAGTTCTTAGACAACTCAAGTGTGATAATAGAAAAATCTTTACTGTGGCATGGTATAAAAGGACTGGAAAATAAGTAAAAGAAATCCAAGATGGAATCTGTGAAGTTACTGGCTGGATACCCAAGTATCATTTTCCCAATTAATTGATGGATAATGTTATTAAAAATAGAATTATGAAGCATGTAAAAGTGAAATTTGCTGAAGAATAAATATAACTTTTGCAAAAGGAATCCCACCCAATAACATTTCACAGTTCCCTAGAAATATCAGCAAGCATGTGCATAAGAGTGATGGAACTGACTGCAGGTGAACACAGATTTTCTCCTGAGTCACACATTGAGTAGTCACATACACAAATACTGAGGCATTAGAGAAGAGAATGCCTAAGGATGATCTCACGTAATCTTCCTTTGCTATTGTATTTCTAGCATCTGCTACTTTGGGTGGCTAAGGAGGTTGGATATGAATATTTTCAGTGTGCCAAATAGATACTGTTTGTTCAGATTTTCAGAAAGTCCATCAGAATCTCATGAACAAATGTAGCGCTTGTGGCATAGAAAGTGTTTCTTAGCAATCTATTATAAGAAGTGTTTCATAAGGGAGGTATGTAAACAATGGGTACCTCTCCCCCAGGTTCTGTAATGTAGATGGAGTTCAAATATTATTTAGCATTAATGATCAGCCATGAGGTTTGCAGATATCAGTAATTAAATAGATTGGTTGAAATAAAGGACAGGGAAGAGCTCCAAAAGGATCTATACAATCTGGGTGAGTAAGCAAACGTAAGGAGAGTCAGTTTGGTGTAGTGGTTTAAGGCACCAGGCTAGAAACCAGGAGACTATGACTTCTAGTCCTGCTCTAGTCATGAAGCCAGCTGGGTGGACCACTCACTCTCTCTTAGCCCTAGGAAGAAATGGCAAACTGCTTCCAAAAATCTTGCCAAGAAAACGGCATGGTTTTGTCTAGGTAGGAGTCGAGAATGACTCAAAGGAACCCATGTATACATAAGCAAAAGTAAAGAGATGCACATTGCAAGACAATAATTTTCACCACAGTTATAGTGATTGGGATTTGAATTGGTAATATCTGACTGGCTAGGAAAGGGATCTTGGCGTAGTGGCGGATACATTAAAAATGTTGATTCACTCTATGATTCCTATAAATAACATGTTGGAAATCATTGGAAAAATAAAACTGCCAATACAATATTTTTAGACAAACCTATAATGTGGCATCTTTAGTATTGTAATCCTGCTCATACCTCAAAAAGATGTTCAAGAGTTGTAAAAGTTACAGGAAAAGGAACTGAGAGAATTGAGTAACATTCCTATAAGGAAAGGTGTTTACCTCCAATGGATAATAAAGGTAGAGCTGTTTACCCCCAGTGGATAATGAGTAAGTGGGCATGGTGTAAATATATATAGAATTATGCACATGGATAGAAATGGCTAAGAAGATGAGGGATCTTCCCCCTAATAAAATGCAGGCTCTGGAATCTTTCTCGAAAATGACTTTTTAACCATATATTTACAACAAGACAGAGGTTGAAACACGCCCTGAATTGTTAGAATAGCAGACATGTGGGATTTGCAAAGCCAGGAACTATAAGGATGCAAGCAAGATACCCAGGGATCCTTTGTTAATGCTTCAACAGGCAATAGAGACATAATACCTTCAAATACTTCACAACCTCCATTCAGACTGTTCGGTCTACAATTTTCTTCTCAGTTTGGCCTTTTCCCTAGCATAGGCTCCCTCATTTATTGTTAGAAACAATGTCTCTTGCCTTTCAACTTTCAGAATTGATTGCTGTTTTCCATTTCTCCCATTTCAGCTGTATTTTCTTATCCACCACAGTAATAAACTCAGCCAATCTACTCAAAGTAAAAATGAGGGTTCAGGCCTATCATTTTGCCCACGTTTCCAGGCATCTCTTTGGAAGGCTGAACTCCAACAGCAGAGGGCAGTGCTGTTCTGCTGAAGTCCAAAAATGTACAGTATATGCTTGTTGAAGGAGAAACCTGGCCAGTGAGGCTTTGCAGGTACTGAAGTGGGCCATCCAAAGCTAAGTGTAACAATTAGCATCCCCTTCTATCGTGACAGAAGGAAGAGCATAAATTTCTCTCAGCTATCAAGATCTAACTAGTGATTAGAATTGTTCTGTTTTGTTTTTTTCCCCCATTGCTTCCAGGGATGAAAAATGCAAGAGAAAGCATTTAAGTCCTGCTATGGTGAGTGGTAAGATGAATGGAAGGATGAGAGGGAGAAGGAGAATGGGCCTACAGTGGCCATATGGCCCTTATTATAAAGGACAGTCCTTTATTTCAGAAAGCTGTCCTTTGTTAGAATATGCATTTTTGTAAAATTTTTCTTGGTCTTGCTCTTGAATTTTCCTTTGTAAAGCAAAGCTATGAACATAAACATTTTTTTAATCTTTATGAACCTCTTTCTGATTTGCCCCTTTTTCAGGCTTGTCCTTTATTTTTTCCAAGAAAATATGGTCACCGTAACCTACACAGAGGCACTCCGAGCAATCAGTAAGCCCCATAGAATTGGTCAGGCAAATTAAAGAAACTGCGGCAAATCCCAATATCTTGTCATTTGATTTGTGACTCAGCATAAATGAAAGGAGCACTTTTTTGGTGTGTGTGTTTTTTTAAGGGAATTTTCTGCAGAATCTTCATGGACAAATCAGCTGGAGAGAGTTGGTGGAAAGGGGGGAAATCTCATGGTGAAACAACCTTGAATACAGAAGAGCAGTTTATAATGAAACATTTAATGTTGATCCAGCTAAGGTTTTCTTAGTTATACTGCATTACTTTATCTGTGTCTTTATTGTTTTTGACTAGTATGGGAAATCATTATGCCCAGTTTTACCAACTGAAAACTGATGAGTAAATCCTTCAGGATTGTTGGTGATGAGTGATATGTAAATACTTTAATAAATGTATGTATGTATGTATGTATATTTCCAGTTTGGTCACCACCCATCTCACTAGGAAGTGACTCTGGGTGGTTTAAAATAAAAAAACAAAAATAAATATTAATTAAAATACAGTAAAAATAGTATAAAAATACAATAAAAATACAGTAAAAACCATATACATACATAAATAATATACATAAATAATATCTTCCAAGGTGCTGCTGGTAGAAAAGATATTAACATACAGGAACATCTTCAAGGTGCTGGCCACCCCCAGGGTTGGTTACCCCTTTTCTCGCCTCAGACATGTTGGCAGAGCCAAGTCTTAATTGCCTTCTAGAAGGTCAAGAGAGTAGGGGCCTGCCTCACCTCTGGGGGGAGGGAATTCCATAGGGCGGGGGCCACGGCAGAGAAGGCTCTCCTTCTGGGCCCCACCAGTTGACATTCTTTCATCAACAGGGTCTGCAGCATACCCTCTCTGCTTGACCAGGTGGGATGGGTTGATATAATGGGGGTGAGACGGTCCCTTAGGTAACCTGGTCCAGTGCCATGTAGGGCTTTAAAGGTGATAACCAACACCTTGAATTGGAGCCAGAAGCAAACTGGCACCCAATGCAGCTCCCGCAGTAAAGGTGTAACGTGCCATCTTTGGGGCACCCAAAATTGCCCATGCGGCTGCATTTTGAACCAGTTGTAGCTTCCGAATACTCTTCAAGGGTGGCTCCATGTAGAGCACATTGCAGTAGTCTATATGGGAGATGACTAGGGCATGAGTGACTGACTGGAGGGCCTCCTGATCCAGGAAAGGACATAACTGGCGCACAACATGTAGTTGAGCAAAGGCCCTCCTGGCCACTGCTGCCACCTGCTCCTTGAGCAGGAGTCATGAGTCCAGGAGGACCCCCAGACTACTCTGGGTGTCTGGGGTAGTGCAATCCCATCCAGAACCAAAGATAGTAAATCCTCAGATACAGAGGAGCCCCCAACCCACAGCCACTCCATCTTACCAGGGTGAGGCTGAAGCCTGTTGTTCCCCATCCAGACCCCCACAGCCTCCAGGCACTGCAAAAGGGTAGTCACAGCATCACTCAAATCACCTGGGATGGAGATATATAACTGGGTATCATTTGCATATTGATGATACCTCATCTCATGGAGGCTGATGATCTCACCCAGTGGTTTCATGTAGATGTTAAAAAGGAGCGGGGAAAGTACCGGACCTTGTGGCACCTTACAAAGGAGGGGCTGTGGGCTGGACCTCTCATCCCCTATCAACAGCACATTGCATCAGACTGTTAGCATGGCTTAATTATCTGAAGGCTCTAAACCAAATATAAGTATCTCTCATTCTTGAAATTCCTTTGATATGTCCACCATTTTGAGGTGGGAACACAAAAAACCTCCAGCACAAGCCTTAAATAATAGAAGAAGAAAGAAGACCCCAAAACACAAAACAGTCCTGTCCCATTGTCGCCTCAGTCTCCCTCAAAATGTTAATAATGGCTCTTGGCCATCAAAAATTTGCTTATCCCTTCTGTAAATAATGGGGCGGTTGTGCTCCACCATTTAACTGATCGTTGTTTCTTGGGTTCTCCATGAATATCCATTCATCCAATATTTTGTTGATGGGGTTAATGTAGTGACCTTTAATTGAATTAGATTTACTCTACTGAACACAATAGCACGTATTTCCAAAGAAGCTTGTGATACACCAACTGCTTTGCTTAGCTAGCCATGTATTCTGTTTCCCAAGTGGGTTAGAGAAACCTGGACTTCTCTCTAGGAACGTGCAAGCTCATGCTGTCCTACTATATCACTAATGCTCATTTTAACCTTATATCCAGCTATTTTAAGGAAGCATGCTCTCACTGACTGTCCTCTCACTGTAGAAGATGATATTACTTATTGCATAGCTGAAGCAGGCTCTGCATTTAGTACAATGTCATAACACTTCTGGAATGATGCTAAGAGAGCTAAATTAAGTATCCACAAGATATAGGTCATGACAGTATATAGGTCATGACAGCAGAATGTGCTTATCATTATGAAATTTACAGAATGCTATATGCTGTCACTTTATTAGCAAATTAACCTATTCCAGATGTTGGGGTCCTAAACTATATGATCAAACAACAAGAGAAGTTCCTAGTGCTTGCTTCCCACTATCAAGTAATTTTACATTCCAGTGATCAAGTAACTGGTGCTTAAATTATTTGAAGAATGTCCATAGCAAAGTGGGATAGTGGATGGACAGAGACAAGACTCAGAGCAGAAATAAAATGTGTTTCACATTTTCATTCTTTGCTTCTTAATAAAACAGCACAATTACTTCAGGGTCCAAATCTTTAAACAATCAAGCATTAGTTTCAATCTAGATGTAACTGGTTCAAGGAGACATGGGGTGGGAAAACTTACGGTGGATAAGCCCCACATTTGATGTTGTTGTGTAGAGCCCAAGACCACAGTAGAAGTGTCAAGAACATAAAGTGGGTTCATAAAGTGAGTGAGCAACATTATACAAATTGCCGGAGCAAGGATTTTCTGGAATGTTTTCTCTTTGTACAGATTCTTTTTTTAAAAAAAATATTCAGCCTGTTTTAGAGCTCAATTCTAATTTAATTTATTGTTTATTAATACTTTGGAATGTTTCTCACTGTTTGACAGGCTCTAGGGCCACAAAGAAGAGTCTTTGGAGACTGCAGATTATCCGCTCCCTGGAATAGACCCATTGAAATAATATAGTGCAAACCTATTGTTTCTTAGCTTGGAGACACTTTGCTTCCTGTCGCTCAAGAAATCTCAGTAACTGGAAGAAATCTTGGGCTTCTAAATCATTTACATTTTAGAGAAGTGTGTATACCGCCCAGAGTCACCCGTTGGGGGAGATGGGCGGCATACAAGTTGAATAAATAAATAAATAAATAAATACATGTGCCTGGATGAGCTCTTTTTCACAGATTGTGTCCATCCATGCAATGTGAACATTCTTATCCTCCAAGCCAGCTCAAGCTGCCACTTCTCAGAAATGGATATAACATTTACGATGGAAATGTAAGTCATCCCTAAAGGCCTTTTGACATTCAAGTTTTTCTCTGCATCTTTCAGAAAAAGGATATCCTTCTAATGTTGAGGTATTCTTCCATAAAGTTACCAAAGCATGCACAGTTGTAGTCATGGGGCTCTAAACTGGGTCCACAAATGGTCCAGATACAAGGAATTGTGCTTATCTTTATCATAACAACCTTGGATAGCCAAGTATATGCAGAAAATTGCTTTGCTAAGGAGCATCAGAAACTTGTAGGCATTTATAAAACCCAAAATTTACTATCTTATTAATATCAAGGAGAAAATGATTCAATATGAATCAAGGATTGCCTAAAAATTGGGAACCAGCCATTCATCTCTGAAACAAAGCATTCATCTATCAGAACGGTGACCAAGTATCACAGAATCTTCCATGTAACTGGACCATTGGTTATGCCACATGCTGCCAAAAAAAAGGGCTGAATTCTGCTGACTATCCGGTGCCCAGAGGCATTCCATGGTATTTGCCTGGCCGATTTGAACTGACAAGGTTGGCGTGCTCTGGGTACCTTCAATTAAACAATGTCATATTTCAGGATCCAGGAAACATGCCTTCTCTGTAACAGTGCCTCCCCTCTGGAACGAGTTTCCCCTGAGAGCCAGATGCCCCCCGCTCTGCTGTTGTTCAGAAGAGCCATGAAGACCTGACTCTTCACCCAGGCCATGAACTAGGGTGGTTGGTGCTGTCCTTATTGGATGTTAGTTGTGGATGGAATGCTTTGCCAGGGTCACCATCTTGCTTTTCTTTCTTTTTCTCTTGTTCTAGTTTGATTTTGTTGTCTGTCTGTTTCAGTTATATTGTTTTTGTATTGTTTGGTGTACCATATTGTGAGCCTCCCAAAGTCAGGCAGCATTAAATCGAATGAATAAAATAAAATAAATAAAAATAAATCCTGTGAATCTATAAAAGGTCAAGGTAGTCTCTCTTGTGTTGAATTTAATTTCTGGTGACTACACAGACACGTACATGTAGTTTTCTTGGCAGCAATAGAGAAGTGATTTGCCAATGCCACCTTTGGAGATTTTTTCTTTAAATGCTTACTTTCCAGTTCAGCCTACAACCCATTTCCATATGGTCTCCCATCCAAGTATTAACTAGATCTAATCCAGTGTCTGTGCTTTTTCCCAAATTAAACAACTGCATCAGGTTAATTCCAAAAGCAACAACTGAGGATTGATAGAAATTAGTGCACGTAGCCAACCTGAACTGATCTAGAAAAAAAACCTAAGTAAGGGCCTGATTAGTATTGGGATGTGAGATCTCCAAGAAAGCTTAGGGCTGTAGGTTAGACTGGGAATTTAAAAAAAACTTTTTTTTTGAGAAGACGGCAATGACAAATGGATGTCGCCAGGAGTCAACCTCAGTTCAAAGGAGATTTTTCATTTAGTTGCATTCTTATCAAATAAAATAGGAATTTTGTACCAGATAAATCAGCAAAGAATGTAAATTCAGTAAATACTGCTTTCTGTGGTGCTTAATTCTGAGGACGTCTTTTAAAAATGTGAGCATGTACCTTTCCATGGTTCTTTGCAGAAGAGGTCTTGTTTGTATTCCGATGGTACAGCTAAGGCAGACAGGTTTGCAGCAAACCAGTTTATTTTTAGATTCTGACTTGCCATTTATATCCTGCAAAATTATTCACCAGCTTCAGGTGACAGGCTATTTATTTGTATAAATACGTCAGAGCAGGGCTTTCCTCCCCCCACTTTGAGCTTTCATGTGCAGTACAAAGCAGGTGGGGAATTAATTTCAGATCACAAGTAAAGAATTTTCAGTTCAAAGCCAATTACTCTCTTGCTGTTCATTCATATTCTGCAGCCAACACCTTACCTGCTTCCTATTGCTGTAAAATGATTATTATACAGAGCTGATACTGGAGGGGACAGCAAAATGACAACAGAGCTTAGCCAGGACTCCTAGCTGTTTATCAGTGGAGATGGATTGACAATGACAACATATGGTTTAGGGAATAGTATTTTCAAATCACCCCTTTGAAGTATCAGTTGAACTACTGTGTATGTATAATACTGTAGTTATAATACTGTAAGTATAAATTTTGTATAATACTGTATGTATAAATTTTAAAAGCCGACTAATGGTCATTCTCACACCCTCACCTTGGTTCTGAGGTGGCCTGCTTACTGTTTATTGAGGATATATCTTCACAACAGAGTCTTGACTTTGGTGCCAGCCAGCAGGCTGAAGCAAGATCAAGGTTAAAGCCTGCTGCAGGATCAACCCCACCCTCCCTTCCAGCCCCAAGGCTCTGTGCCTCCACGGCCATTTCTTCTTTGGCTGTTGAGGGAACAGAAGACTTACCCAGCAGTCATTTTTTGGGTCAGAGAATTTCAACTTATGGATACTCTCCATGAGGCTGATACTACGACCTCCACGCACAGACCAATTTTTTCCTCTCCTTGCTGTTGTCCCCTTCATTGTACCTTCCTGATCCTCCATGCTTGCTGGAGAGCACTGCCACTATTTCCAACAGCAGCAACCACAATCTTTGGAAGGACCCATACTTGACTTGGGTTCAGCAGTAACTTGCTGCTGCTTTTTGAGCCAGCAACAGTATTTCTTGGTGGAAAACCAAGACCCAAGCTTGGCTGGTGGGGAGAGAAGCAGACAGCAAAGAAGAAGACTCCCCTTCTTTATTCCTTGGTCCCCCACAACAGCAGCAGCAACCATGTAAGGGCAGTGACTCTACCAAGCTTGTTCCTAAGGCAGAGTAAGATTAATGATGTGGGGGTTGATGCATTGGAAAGGAATACCTTCCCCCACATCTCAAAAATGGGATGAAAGCTCATCTCCAGGAGCATGGAGAAGAATCCTAAGGCCAGTCTCTTCAGGCTTATCTCCCATAAGATATTAATCCTGACATATTTATCATCTTTGGAAATTATTAGAAATAATAATGTTATTCAAAATAATGGTTAATTATTAGAAATAATAATGGTTATTATTAGAAAAATCTTCAGTGAGAAATCAACCTGTAAGTGCTGTTTCTGATATGGTATAGTCCCCTCACAGGAGACAACTGCATGTAATATATCTATATTCTAATCATATTTAGGCTCAAAAAGAAGATTACTTATCTCTGTTGAGTAATTCAGGATGCCTTTGATTATGAAGAAATCAAATACAATTCTCTAGTGTACATTCTGAAATGGTATGTCCCAAGAGACATCAGTTCTGGATCAGAAATAGCACACTGTAAATTTGGCTGCAGAACATATGTGCAATTAAAGTAAAAAGAATGGAGCAGTGGAGTCACATTACTTTTACTCTATTATATCTGGCCTGAAGCCAGATGCTAATTTTATGTAATATGCAAGAATTTTACTTGTAAGGGCTACTGAGTCACCGATAGTAACAGTTCTGTACCGTTGATCCAGTACTACCAAATATCTAATGGGAGTGAAATACTCAATGTTTTTTCTCTGTATTTAACTCAAATGAAACCCTCAGTTTAAACAATCTGGCTTGGGTCTCTTCCTGCAAATACTTCTCTAGACTTGAAATTGGATTGACTTGTTCAGTCTTGATATTTAAAGTTCTGATCAATGAAAAAAATGTTTGTTATCACAGCTAATCATAGTATCCATCTTTAACCCATCATTTATTTTCTGCATCTTGTTCAGAGGAGGAAAATAAAGGTCACAAGGAGGACTTGGCTAGAATAGCTAAGCCTTTGTGCATGCATGTCCTTCTGCACATTCAGAATCTGATGGAGAACAGCAGGGAACACACAGAGCAGCTAAAAATAGTATTTGCCTCCAATGTTTATACAGCATGGGATCGTTATGCTTGTTTTGCTCGTGTCCTTTACTATGAATAAATGTTCCCTGCAGCTTAGGACAAAAAAAAGTTTTGGGGAAAAAAAACTACTGAAAAATCTGGACCTTATGAGCTAGGGGAATATCATATCTTTGTCAAAAACCGCCTGCACCCATAATGCTCTTTTTTTGGTTCTACACCTAAAAGATAACTCTCTGTTCAAATGTGCAACCCATCATGTTAAAGTTCAACCTGCCTGCAAAGGGGGTTTCTAACCAGCAGGTACTTAGCCTATATGCTGCACTTGAGTTAATAGGCCCCAAGTTGCATAGTCTTGCTTTAGAATGACCCCTGGTCATGAACTAGCTTTAGGAAAGGTTGGTGGCACATGGCTGCTATTGGTGAGGATCGCTGGAGGGACAGGAGTCCTAGGTGACACAATGGAGAGTGGTCAGGGATGGAGAAGCAGTGAACAGACAGATGATAGGTGAAATGAGCAGCTGGAAAGCCAGAGAAAAGTTTAGGAAGGAGATGGAGTTTGGGAGGTGGAAAGGTATGAAGCAAAAGGATGTTGGAGATGTCAAGAGAGAGCAGAGAGCACTGGAGAAGACAGTTATAAAGCTTAGAAAGCTGTAGAGAAGGGGGTTGAGAAGGCCTAGTTGGCTAGGGCAGGAAGAATGGAGGTGGGCTAGAGGCTGGCCCCAACCCAGTTTGGAGTAGACCTAGCTTTCCCAGAGATGTCCCTTGGAAGAGTATTAGGATTGAAGGTTGGAGTAACCCACATTGGGAGGGGGCAGAGAGGATTCTGTCACTAGACGAATAGACAGGACCCTCTGTGGAATGAGTTCAGCTGCCTATAAATTAGATCTGTGCCACTCCTGGCTAATTCATGTGAGCAGAGAAGGAATGGCAGCATGAGTACAGGAGATGATGAACGTGTTCCTAATGGAGGGGTGATGCGCCCCCTTGAGAAACTCTCATTCAACTCAGTTATCTTAGACAGTTATCAACCTGCATTCTTTTTAGGAAGGTTTGTTTGCTTGATTCATTGATTTAGAAGGCTGCCCTACTCCAAAATGACTCTGGGTGGCTTACATAAATTAAAAAGAGAAGAAGCAGCAATTAAAAAAGAGAATATATACACCCAGAAAAAAATCATCTGAAACCTGATAATACTACACAAAAACTGCCAGAGGCTCAACAACCAACCTAACCCCAGGCCTGGGAGAAAAGCCATGTTTTTAAGATTTTCAGAATCCTTGTAGGGTAGAAGCTGCATGAATATGTGAGGGGATGATGTTCCAGAGGGCAGGTTGCCTCAAACATGGGTCTTCTACAACTACACAGGGCCCTGAATGAAGTGGCTTATCTGGATCTCTTTCAGTCAAGTTCAGGTCTTGGCATGGGGTGGAAATTGCAGTGGTCACTCCTGTTGATGACCTGAGTAGACCTGGATGGCAACGGCACACTGTTCTCAGTCCTGTTAGATCTCTCACTGGCATTCCACCAAGATATCCCTTTGGGCTAGCTGTGGGGATCAATGGCATTGTTTTGCAATGATTTCACTCCTTCTTAAGTGGGCAGTTCCAGTTGGTATTGATGGGGAAAAAGAAGTTGAGCCCTTGGGCATTTTACTGTGTGGCTCTTAAACCCTGGACTTCTCCCCCACACTAAACTGCTAGGGAAAGTTATCCATGGGTTTTGAGTTTGATTACGGTTGTGAGTAACTAGATGAAGTATGACAGATTCAGATTGAATCCAAGCAAGACAGAGTTGTTTGTACAGAAGCCCCTCATTCTGTGGATGTGTACTTACTGCTCTTGATGGGATTGCAGTCCCCTGAAGGAACAGTATGCAATCTTGGGGTTCTCTTGGATTCATGGTTCCTGCTAAAACAGGAGTGCATTCAACCAGAACAAGAAGTGCTGTAGACAGTGAATTAGGTCTTTGGCATCATATGATTAGATTACTGCAATCAGCTTTAGAATTTAGCAAAATAATATTTATTTTGTGGAAACTGCACTGGTTGCTGGTAGGCTTCTGAGGCCAATTCAAGATGCTGGTGGTTACCTATAAAGACCTTTAGACCTTGTTATCTTTGGTAGCTTCTTCTCCATGTGGAATATGTCCACTCTATGTGGCCTAGTTAGGAGGGCATGTTGTGAGCACCTACTTACTGGTGACTGGGGGCTGGGGCCCAGAGGACTGCCTTTTCAGTAGCAGCCCCTTCACTATGGAACAGAGGTCAGATTAGCTCCTGCCCTTTCATCATTTATAAGGGTAGTGAAGAGAGATGTATTTCATCAAGCATTTGGAACTGGATATGCTTCTTAGGTGACAGTGATTGGATGGATATTGTTGCACTGATTTTAGAGTGCTGCTTTTATGTTGGAAGGATACTTTACTGTTTTAGAAAAGTAAGCTGCCCAGAGATAGTTAAATAGCAGGCATACAAATTATTGTAGATAAAATAAAAATATGTCTATTGTATAGAACACGTTCTTTCTTCCAGAGCAAGGTTTTGTCTCAATATGATCAGGAAGAGAAGGCAGTACCCCCATTGGAAAGCCCTAGTATTTGTTAAAGCATGCCCATCTAATTTCTTCGGCCATTTTGTCTCTCTAGCACCAAGAGAAGTGAAAGTACCAGTAAGCAGGAGGAGGAATGAGAGTCGTTGAAAGCCTTTCCTTTTTGTCTCCCATTCAAACTAAACACATATTTCTCCATGTAGGATACTTTAATTCAGTGTTTCTCAACTTTGGCAACTTTAAGATATGTGGACTTCAGCTCCCAGAATTCCCCAGCTAGCCATGCTGGCTGGAGAATTCTAGGAGTTGAAGTCCACATATCTTGAAGTTGCTAAGGTTGAGAAACACTAATTTAATTACTTACAATCAAATATATGAAAATCCTTCTACTCTGTCAAACTTGTTACATGGGTTTTTCCTACAACCCTCAAGGTATAAGGATGTATCAAACTGCAATTATAACAGATTGCCCTGTTAGTTCTCCATTCAGACCCATAATACATAACATCTTATTTCCCACAGCACGCAGCATAGTTTATGGGGCTATCCAGTTACAAAGTTATTTATAATTCTATAAGAATTTCTAATTTTTCATCACCATCCATGTTAAGTTCTGACAGCAATATTCTGCTTCAGCTTTAAAGATGACCCTCATATCAAACCTCCAGTTTACAAAAACTGCAGCTTTCAGAAAGTGAACTCAATTGCACTTTGCAAAACAGAGAGCAACTTTTTATTATTATTATTTTGGGGAAAGAAATTTTAAAAAATTATGAAACAATCAAGATAAGGCACACTGACCCATCATCGTCATTTACTACCAAAGGCTAACCAAACAATTGAATCTTAGAGAGGTTATTTTCTCCTTCTCTTCCTCCTGCTGGATAAAAATCATCTTAACTTATTCTGAAAAACAATTTAAGAAACAACCAGTATTCTTCAGAATGTGTTGATCTGCAAACCCTTATTTAAGGTCCATTTCTTTTCATGTGATGGTGCATTTTCCACTTATTTACAACACAGCCAGTTAAATTAGGTCCTTGTCCATTAATGGGACAATCCTACCACAGAACTTTTAAAAGGTCATCTTACAGCAAAGTTTATTATAGATCAACATTTCTCTCTATGCTGTGAATGGATGTTCTTTTGTTTCAGGACTGATGAAAGACCAATAGATTATTTTATTTCAGAGATAGATCCAAGCTATAAAAAGAAGCGGACCGGCCATCTTTGATTAATCCCAGGGTTGAATTCTTCAAACTATTACAGAATTTAGGGTTTTGTGTTGACTCTGAAGTTTTCCCGATCAATGCAGATGTAACAGTGTCAGTCTGCTAAAAAATCCAAATTGATTTCAGAACTTCATGTCCCATTTCCTGTGAATGCTTTAATTGTACCACTAAAATTTACAACTTTGGAAGATGCACCAAGGCTTTGGAAGGCGACAGCTTCTGCATACTTGCTTTAAATCAGATGTGGAACTTGTAGCCCACATGTATGTCCTGAGACCCATTTCTGCAGCTTCTAGAGCCTGGCAATATTGTGCCACAGTTAATTTGCCACAGTTAAACGCTTTTTGCCCTGCCCTTTCTGGTGATACTACTATATCACTTCCATGCTTTTTGTGATCCCAAAGGCCATTTTTTTTAAGAAGACAAAGTATGCATACTCCCTAACTGAAAAATATGCTTAACTCTACTTTAAATCCTAGTTAAAAGTTAGCATTTAGTACAGCTAACCGTAGTTAATGTCAGACATAACAATTAGCCATTTGGAAAGGATGCAATTACCACTCACATTTGCAAGGAGAAGAACTACAAGGAATATGTGAATCTAGGGTCTCCTCCTGATCTCTTCAAAAGAGTGAAGAGACAGGAACTGTGACATCTATTCTGGTCTTGAGAATCCTGAACTTCATTAGTAAATCTATTCACAATGGAACAGATAAGATCCAGACATGACTTTCTTTATCTGTGTAAAAATACATTTAAATCTGTCTCTATTTTTTTTTCCCTAAAGTGGCTTACAAAATGTTTAATTTAGATCCAAGTTAGCTATATTTTGGGTTTCAGCTGAAGACATGGCAATTTTTTTAAAACAATCTATTCGGTGGCAAAAACCTTTCCCTCAGAAAAAGATGAAACCAGAAGGGCACCATTGCTTTCTGCTTAACAGAACACAAGTCTACTAATTAAAAACAAAAAGACAATACAGAGGTTAGAGACTGCAGAAAACCCAATCCTTGCTAGTTGGGCCCTATCCACCATAATAACGAGAAGAAAGCTAAAAAAAAAAATGGTTTCCTACTAAATAGGAAAAATAGCAGTAAGTAATTTAAAAGACAAAATCTTGATTGATAGCCCCTGCAGGAACACACCAATGCTCTCTATTGTTTTCCCACTAACTTGCTGAAAACATCGTAGACTTCTGGTTTCTCTTGTGCAAACTGCTCCACTGTATTCTTCTGCAACCAATCAGATGAGCGCATTTGTTGCTGAAGGAGACCAATCAGGTCACCAAGGGTGGAATTCCCAGAGGAGGTTGGTTCCTGGTGGTGAGACACAAAGATCACTTCATCCGTGCTGTCTACTGTGCCTTCCGATTCAGACTGACACAACTGATCTTTATCTTCATTCAGGATTTCACGTTCCTGTTCTTCTAGTACTTCACAGATTCTCTGCATCCCTGGAAGGAAGGGTGGGGAATGGAGAGTAAGGGAAATAGACAGGATGAAATAAAAGTTGGATGCAGATGTGGAACTATGATGATAAAGCTTCCAAGTAGTGGCAACACTAGAAAGTTTAGTAACATCGCAGTCAAGTAAAGAACCTTCAGCTTACTACTTTTTGTTTCACTTCAAGTTAAAAAGTTGATCATCACCTGATCCAAACCTTTTGGGGCAGTACTATATTCTGACTATTGTAATACATTGTACACAGGGCTGCTGTTGAAAAGAAAATATGTCCAGAAAGCTCAAATGATATACAGAATGAAGCAGCCATGCTATCCTAGAGCTGACTAATATAAACACAGTGCTCTTTGGCTAAAAAAAATTTAGTGGCTTCTCAGTTCCAGGGCTCAGTTGAAGTTCTGGTTTTTGATCTGGCACCAGGTTATGAAAGGGATGTGTTTCACAGACATTAAACTGCCCTTCATAAGTTCTTCAGAGACCTTTCCCCTAGTATCCTTAGCTTAGGAGATATGGGCAGCTAAAGAAAGATGAGAGGATCTTTTCAGCATTGGTGCCCAAGTTATGGAACTGCCTCCCAAGGAATATTTTATCTGGTGAGTTTTTTTCTTTGTTATTTATAGGCACCAACAGAGGGACCCTAATTCTTCCTAGAATCAGACGCCTTTCCATTGCTTTTTATCAGATCTTCACTGGGGCTTCAAATGCATGTATCTTATATTTGTTTTAGCTTGTTTTTGTACCATTAAGTTGCCTTGAAGCTATTGGGCAGGAGGAAGGCAGAATAGTAGTCTAAAAAGATTATGTCAGGTCTTAATGAGAATGCTGAAAGAAGAGCTCAAATTTATTTTGAGATGGAAAGGAAAATATTCCTTCAAATGTTTTCTTCTTTCCTCACAGATTAATTTGGATTGCTCCTTTCTCCAGCTTTTTATTTTATATATATATAATTTTTATTGAAAGAAAATTTTACACATGATTAAAAAACTATAGAAACTTGAACTGAAAAATAGAAAAAAGATATAAAAGCATAAAAGGAAAAGTGAGGAGCAGCATTAACTAGGTCTTTTAGGTGGAGATTGAATGAATCTATTCTGCAAAAAGAAAATGTTGTGGAGAACTGTAAGAAGAAACTAAAGGACTTTTTTGAGATTAATCTAGATAAAGGTGTAGATTTAAAAACAGTGTGGGATACCAGTAAAGCAGTTATGAGGGGAAATTTTATTTGTCATAATCGTATTCTCAAGAAAAAGTCTCAACAAAAATTACAAATGGTTTTAGATCAGATCAAGTTGAAGGAGAAGGAACTCCAGGAAAAAAAAGTCTGATAATAATATTGTTTATCAACTCAAGTTACTACACCAACAAATTTCAATGTTGACTGTGAAAGAAATTGAAATGAAATTAAGATATGCTAGAAGGAAATGTGGAATTATTGGATAATGAAAAGATTAAAAAAGCATTTCATAATTTCTTTTCTAATTTATATAAAAAACAAGACATTTCTTTGGAAAAGGTTGATGAATATTTGAATAAACAAAATTTACCAAAACTTTCACAGCCACAGGATCCTCTTTTAATTAAGAATTATAGACCAATTTCACTGTTGAACAATGATTATAAAATATTTGCTTCAGTGTTGGCAGAAAGGTTAAAAAAAATCTTGCAAGAATTTATTCATCATGATCAATGTGGATTTTTGCCTAAAAGACAACTAAAAGACAATATTAGGGTCGTGCTGGATACTACAGAATATTTACAATATCATAATGAATGTCAGGCGGCTCTTATTCTTTTGGATGCAGAAAAAGCCTTTGATAATTTGAATTGGATGTTTATGTTTAAAGTTTTGGAAAGTATGGACTTTGGAGAACATTTTGTATAGGGAATAAAGTCAATTTATATGCTTCAGAAGGCTAGTATTATTGTGAATGAAGAACTAATATTTTGGTTCTCGAAGTTCTTAATAGAGACATTAGAAGGGATGAACAAATAAAGGGCTTAAAGATTAAACAAGAGGTTTTTAAACTGAGGGCTTTTGCTGATGATTTCGTTTTGATATTTGATATACAAGACCCTCTGTTATCTGCTGAGCATTTGATGAAGAAATTGAAGAAATTTGGTTCACTGGCGGGTTTTAAAGTAAATAAACAAAAAACAAAAATGTTAATTAAAAACATGACCCTGCCTGATCAAGATCTGCTGATGAGCAAGACGGGTTTCAGGACTGAAAAAAAGGTGAGATATTTGGGGGTGATTCTGTCTACCAAAAATAGTGTGTTGTTCCAGAATAACTATGGCAAAATTATGGAATGAACTGAAAAAAGATTTGGTAAGATGGGAAAAATTACAATTGTCTCTCATGGGGAGAATCTCAGTGATTAAAATGAATGTTTTGCCTAGGATGTTGTTTCTTTTCCAGACTGTACCGATTTTGACTACAGATTTACCATTTAAACAGTGGCAGAGAGATATATCTAAGTTCATTTGGCAAGGCAAAAAACCGAGAATTAAATATAAACTGCTACAAGATGCCAAGGAACAAAGAGGTTTGGGTCTGCCTAATTTTAAACTGTATTTTGATGCTTGCTGTTTGCTTTGGATGAAGGAGTGGATAACCTTGGAGAATAAAGAATTATTACAACTTGAAGGTCATGAATTAAGATTCAGGTGGCATGCCTATTTGTGGTATGATAAAGTTCAAGTTAATAAGGATTTTAAAAATCATTATATTAGGAATGCCTTACTGCGGATTTGGAACAAATATAAGGTAAGACTGTCTCCTAATGTACCCTTGTGGTTGTCACCTCAGGAAGCATTTACTAGAAGATAAAATGTGGGAGAAATGAAGTGGTTAAAATCTAAAGATTTACTAAATTTTGAGGAGGGTGAACCAAGTTTTAAAACAAGAGAACAGTTAGAATTAGAAGGTTTTATATGTCACTGGTTTACTCATATGCAATTATTTGAACGTTTTAAGCTGGATAAAAAGAATTATAGATTTGTTAATGAAATATCTTATTTCGAGACTCAACTTTGTACAAATGATGAACATGTTATTGCTAAAATGTATAAGATGTTGTTACAGATGAACGTAGAAGACGAACAAGTCAAGGAATGTATGATTAAATGGGCTAAAAACTTTGGACACAATATCATGTTGGAACAATGGGAAAATATGTGGAACAAAGGTTTGAAATGTACGTTGAATTATAATTTAAAATAAATTTTTTATAAAATGATGTACCACTGGTATTTAACTCCTGATAAGTTATCAAAAATGTATACTGGTATAACAAATGTTTGTTGGAAATGTTCACAGGGTGAAGGAACCTTTTATCGTCTTTGGTGGACTTATGAAAAGGCCAAAAAATTTTGGGACCAGATATGTATTGCTGTTCAAAAGATTCTTAAAGTGAACATTAAAAAAAAACATTGTTTCTACTGGGTTTGATGGAGAAAGGATTGGAGAAACAACATGGAACTTTGCTTCTATATATGATCATAGCTGCAAGACTGTTATACGCGCAAAGATGGAAAGACTCACAAATACCTACAGTGGAAGAATGGATTATTAAATTAATGGACTTGGCTCAAATGGTGAAGTTAACAGCTTTAATAAGAGATAATACTGTTTCTAAGTTTGTCTCCTCATGGCAACCCTTCCTAAATTACGTGCTTGGGTTGGGAAAAAAATGAAGCTTTGATTGTGGGATTTAATGGTTAGATGGTTTGTGTTGATAGAAATAATGTGAATTTGGACTAATTAGTGGTAAGAGATTAACTTTTTTTCACATTTGTACTCATATCTGTATTGGAGATAGTCGGAAGTCATTTCCCGTTTCATCTTTCTACCTATTCTCACTATTTTAGTTTTTGTCTTTTTCTTTTAGTTCTATCTTCTTTCTTTTCTATTCTTTTTTATTTGTATTTGATTTGTACTTTTTATATATTTTAATAAAAGTTCTAATAAAGAAAAGAAAAAGTGAGGAGCAGCAAAAGACAAAGAAAGAAAAGAAAAGAAAGAAATCTAAAGAAACAACTTTAGATCTTCTTTGCAGCAGTTATAGACATTATAGTTACAGTCTCCACACTCCCAGATTACATATCTTGGTGTCCTTCTTCCCATAAACAACCCCTTTTTAATCAGTAAATCCAGAAATCACCAGTCATGTTTATCTATTTTCAGCAAAAAGTCCATAAACGGTTTCCAATCTTTTATAATAGTAATTATTGTTCCCTTAATCAAACAAGTCAGTCTAGCCGTTTCTGCAAACCCTGCCATCTTCACAATCGATTCCTCCATTATGGGTATTTCTGGCTTCTTCCATCTTTATGCTCTTTCTCCAGTTTTTTAGATGAGGTGACAAAAACCATACTATTGCAAATACAGCTGCAGTATAACATTATTAAAGGCATTAGAATACTTTTAAAATCTTCCATAGTTTAGAATTCAGGTTTTAGTTGGCTGATAGCTTAGGCTTTTTCTGAGATAGGACCACTGAGTGCACTGAACAATAGTGCAACATCCTCTGAGCAGCTCCCCTAAAACAAATATCCCCAAACTGGTGCACTTAAGATGTTGGACTTCAACCTCCCATAATCCTCCAGGGCCATGGCCATATTATGGGAGTTATAAATCCAACAGATTTGGGAAACACCAGACTGGACTATACAACCCTACTGTGTAAGTGGCCTCAAACAGTAAACTAGAGAGGAGAGATGGTCACACAACCCAAACTGCAGCTCTGACCAAGATAGGGGGTGGGGGGGAAAAGGAATGAGACTCTTTTAGACAGGAAAATGTGTCTAAAAAGCAGATGAAGGACAATAAACATCCATGAAAACCTGCATATCAGTTATTATGAGTGCATTCTTCCAATTTCTGGTGGTGTCTTTGAACCTGTTCCTTGCTCACATACTTCATAAAATATTTCTGAGAATATTTTAATAAGAGTCGAAAGCACAGCTACCATCAGACTTTTCCTTTGAACTAGATGAATATCCCACAAAATGATCCTAAGCTGGTTTCCATGATAATCTACACCTGCCACCAACTGTTTCTTTTCCGATACGTACCTACAAATGAACCACTTCAAGACTTTTCAGTCCACTTCTGTGTTTCAAGTTGTGTTCAGATCAGCTGAATAAAATAGGTCTTATTATTTCCCAAAGAATTGTCCATGACATGAGGGTTGGTCTAATAAACTTCACTATCATTAATAGTACATACTCCAACTTCTCTCATTCTAGAATGTCCATCTGTCTTCCAAGTGTTTTAGAAAATAAATAAAACCAGAATGCAAAGTAGAGCTAGGATGGTAAAAGTAAGGAGGAAAGTATGATACATGTAACTTTTGGCCAACCAAGTTGAATACAGTCCATCAATCATGTGTAAATCCATCCTACCTGGCATTTGGTTGTTAATGCCATTTACCCAGGACTGCAAAATAGCAATCAACAGTGATAAAGAGGTCCCTGTATCTTCAGAGTGGGCTGGAAAAGCTCCAGAACTTCTGTCAGTCAGAATAAAACATCCTATCTTATGTGACAGATGGGCTGTTGATTTGTTGGATCACTATTGGGCTAATCTTGGATATAATATAGGAGAGGACACCACTAACCAAGCCGCAGCCGATGTATCTTGTCAGCAAAGATGATGCGGAACCAGCCAGGCTCATTGCACTCAAATGAGTTACCAGGAGAGAGTAAGACCTTTTTGTCCAGGAAGCGCCTCCAGAGTAGCATTTCCTCTTCAAATGTTCCTTTTCTTAAATACTGGAATCAGTTAACAAGAGAAAAAGAATAAGGAAACAATCTCTTACACCCACAAGAAGGAATTGTATCATTCTCTCTCGAATTGCAGAAAATTTAACACACACAGGATGGGTAGAAAACCTGTGGCTTTTCAGATGTGGCACAATTATAACTCCTAGGAATCTCAGCCAACCCAGCCAATAGTGAGAGATGCTGAGATCTGTAGTTCAGAAACTTTTGGAAACCACAGATTCCCCATCTCTGCCCCAGAGAATAAGGGTAGACTGAGAAACTAGCAAAAAGGTAAAAGATCTGCTCCAACAAGAAAAGAGTGGCATTTATGATGTGTGTGTATGTGAGGATGCAAATGTGTAAGCAATGCATATACACACACACACACTCACAATGAGTATGTTTCAGCCCTCCCAAACTTGGTGCTCTCCAAATGTGTCAAAAACATAAGTCCCACAATTTTAAAAGTGTGTAGCAAATATGTATATTTGAACTACAACCATTTTTTCCCAAATTTATAATTCTAGATAGTGACTTGATTTCTGCCAACCCTTTCCTGAGACCAGCAAGGGAATTTCTGGCTTATCTAATCCATCATTCTCTTTCCCACAAAAGTCAAACAAGCTGCATTATAAAAGGCAATTGTTGTTTTTGCACCATGATAAACTACGTGGAATCTGAAACCAGATGCTGGATACAAACAATAGAGAAGACCAGCTGCCTTCACACCCTACTTGTAAAAAGAACCATCTGTTTTTCCACCAGTGAACAGATACAGGGCCACTAAAGACCACTGACCTTTCGGAAGTCAATCCATATAAAAAAACCTGCACTGCGGTTGAGGAAGGGAACACCAAGGGTTTTGAGTTCATCTGTCACAAAAGTGTGCGCAGCTTTCAGTCTCTCATGGTTGGCCCGTAAGTATACTTGGTTGATCCAATCTACCCAAGAATAGAAAACATTTAGCAAAGACATGAATATGTATGTACTACTGCTTAATTTCTAAAAGCCTTGTAGGTTAATAGATGAAGACTACATTAAAAAATACTGTCCTTTGTGCAAAGTAAGACAACATTTATATTCTGCCTGCTGCATTTGATCTGTGATAATTCATTTGTAGACATCATTCATCACTGATACTTTATCAAGCAAAGAACATGTATGTGTGAACCAGATCACAGAGAAAAAAGTGGACAAGAATTTCCAAGGCTATATATCTGATGTACTTGTGTGTGTGAACACACACATAAGTTTAAGTGAAGGAGAACAATATGAACATGATCTTGGTGCAATGTGAGATTTTTTTGTTTTCCCAGATTTGTCAAATTGGCAATCACCTTCAATATACTTCCTAAAATCCTATGATACATGACAGAATTGTGTCGGATATACATTTTATAAATAAAACATAGGAGCACCTGTAGCAAAAGTCTCTCCTCAAGAGGAACAATGAATATAGGTGCTCCTAAGTTACTCTTTGCCTCACCTCTGTCTCTGAGTAGCTGGGCAATTTTGTATTGCATAGGCCCACAGATACCATGAAGGTAACCAAAAGAAGCCACACCCTTGATAACATCTTGGTTTAGCGTGTACAAGGTACCAAACCGGATTCCAGAGGCAGCAAAATCCTGTAAAGGGAGAGAAGAATTACCAATCCAGCTTCCATAATATAAATAATATTTTGATTCAACCAACATTCATAGTCCAGGTATTTGAAGGAGTACCACCTGAATAGTAGAGTAGTACGTACCTTACTAATCCCCCATATTACATGGGTACGTTGTGGATCAGGCAATCTGTATGTAAGGAGAATACATATATGAATATTTGCAATAAATAATGGAGGCTTCTTGATCAACCTTTTCCACTCTGGTGCTTTCTAAATGTATTAGACTACAACTCCCAGAATTTCCAGACAGAAGGCCATGTTACTTTGGAGTTATGGGAGTTACAGTAAAGTACATCTCAAGGCATTAAGTTAGGAAAGATTGTTCTTGATCATCAATCCAGAGTTCCAAAACAACAAAGAACATAATTAATAATTATCAATATTGTTAATGGAAACTTTGTTCCATAGGGCCAAATTAATGACCGCTTAATTTTGTGAATATGGAAAAAGTGGAGAAGCTGAATATTCTCCCTATTTAAATGTCAACAATATTCCCTTCCCCTTAAGCCAGTGTTTCCCAATCTTGGCAACTTTAAGATGTGTGGACTTCCCACGTCTTAAAGTTGCCAAGGTTGGGAAACACTGCCCTAAACTTCTATTTGCATTTCAGGGAAATGATCACTAGAAATAAAAGCAGAAGCTTCTTAGAGGAGGCTTCTGTCAAGACTATGGAAGGAAACAAATGATTAAATCTTCCCATCCCTTGATCCATTGATCAATAGTAATTCCATAAGTCACATTTAGTCTAGCAGTCCAAAAGCAAAAAAGTGCCAAAAGTCTCTTTTCTTCCTGAAAATTATGTATTCCCCAAATGTGTTTCAGGAAGGTAAAGGGGAAAAATGCCCTTGAGTTGAGCTCAACTCCTTTCCCTGTATGGATGCATCTATCCAATTTTCTTAACAGCTTTATGGAAATGGTTTGCCATCGCCTTCTTTTGGGATAGCTTTCAGCTTCCCAGGCAACCAGGTGTCCCTCATCAAAGTGACTTAATCAGGGCTGACCATGCTTAGCTTCTTAGATGAATGTTGGCAGGTGCTAGAAAAGTTCGAGAAAAATGTTGAGAACAACATAAAGGGAGAAGTTAAAGAGCTGCTCTCTCAGTGGTGCTTTCTAAAGTGAGGAAAAATTAGGTTACAAAGAAACCTTCTGAAGCCACATGATACGCTGGTGCAGAAGCACAAAAAACTACTGTTCTCATTAAGGGAATATAGAATATTTTACTTCCAACAACAATTGCCACTTCTGAGCTGGAAGGACACTATTATTATTCACAGATTGTTTGTTTGTTTGTTTAATTGCATTGATAAGGCTTCCAACTCTATAACGGTTTGCTAGTGTTGGTGACCTTTGTTACTAAATGACTGAAACTATAAAGCAGACCTTACCTGTCCATTTCCAGCACACTGTGAAATGTGGCAGAATCATCAAAAACTGACAGCATGTAGATCTCATCAACAATCACATGCAACTCATGTCTAGAATGGAGAAAAATAAAAACAGAGAACACTTCAGCAATTGGAAAGAAAATGACTTGCTCTCATGAAATAGGCAAGACGTTTTTGTTCTTCCATGGACAGTCAGTAGAATGATTGACTAGAAAAGAACATCCAAGGTTCTGAGAAAATTTGAGAAGAAGAATGGAGTTCAAGCATCAGCGACTCAAGGACACGCTCATTGCTAGAGATTACAGCAAAACCTCAAAAGATATTACAGTCTCCCCATAAATGCTTGGATTCACAAAGCAGCCCACTGAGAAGAGTTAGACTGGTTTAACTCTTTCAGAAGAAGTAATGTAATGAAATTGATGAAATGGAATGCAAATCAGAAATCCCAGCCCCATGATTTTTGCTCCTTCAGCTTTATCATTGTCTACCTGAGTACCTCCTATTTCCTTAAATTCTTATTTGTTTCCCTTTTCCATGACGTTTTTGGCTTTAATCTTTAGCCTAAGGGTCCAACAGAATTTAGGTCTGAGATAGATAGATGGATGGATGGATGGATGGATGGATGGATGGATGGATAGACAGACAGACAGACAGACAGACAGACAGACAGACAGACAGACAGACAGACATAGGCACAGATGAGATATTTCTTGACTGATTTCCCCCAAAAGCTACTCTGGTAGAATTCCTGGACCTCTTTGCAAGATTCTGTCCTGTCAGATAAAAATTCCTTTTGAAGAGGCTGTTCTGAATGGAAACTGGGGGTATTGCTATTCAGTGGTTCTATTCCTACTGATAAGCATGAAATTGAGCAAACTCAGGGAGGCAGTGAAAGATAGGAAGGCCTGGCGCAATATGGTTCATGGGGTCATGAAGAGTCGGACACGACTTAACGACTGAACAACAACAAAAATTCCTACTGAGGTGGATATTTCAAGATGGTGCCAAATTTCTCATTTCATGGCAGGTCCACTATAATAATTAAATAGGCCAGTTTCCTTTTCCATACTGTTCAAAATCCACATATAACTCTTGAGATCATCCGGAAATGCAATGTTAGAATAATTAATTCTATTCTTCCTTTTCATCAAGTTCAGGTAAAGCTGGTCATAATCTATATTAGCATCCAAAATCCCAGAAAGTCCTAGAGAGCTTAGGATGCTATTATTTTAGGATCACCTGCTCTCATATAAATCTGCTCCCACTTGAAAGTTATGAGTTATGATATCTGCATTCCAGATTCTGGCCAGCAACTAACAGAAAAGTCTCTAAATACTTTTAAAGTCCATAATGTAACAACTGTTTGTAATTTGCAGAAATGTTCAACACTAACTAGGCAGCATATCATATTTCAACTTTTGGACCATCAGATGCTCTAAAACTTTTAAGATTGTCATACCTTTTTGCAAATTCCAAGTAGTCTTGTAACTCTGAGAGAGAATAGATATCCCCCAAAGGATTTTGTGGATTCAGGAGAATTAAACCCCTTACCTTGACACCCTATAAAAGAAACAAGAGTGTTTAAAAGTGCACATATATGTGCATATGGGAACTAAACACATCAGCATATCAAACAAAGCCTGTCAAGAAACCTGCTTATCCTGCAGGAGTTTGATTTTAAAAAACTGACTCTTTTTATTATTAAGTGACTGAAGCATACAGTTTGCTTTCCCTTTTTAAATCAATGCATTCTACAGTGTGGCAAATTTCCTTTTATGCACGACCCTGCTGGATTTAAGTCCCACCTGCTTCCCCCAAAGAATTAATCTCAAAGACAGATAACTGCACCCTTCCCTTAGGAGTGCTTTGGAGAAATAGTGCAAAAAAGTGTACTGTAAGATTAAATCAGAGATTTCAGTCTTCC
Source organism: Liasis olivaceus (assembly GCA_030867105.1). Classification (NCBI taxonomy): domain Eukaryota; kingdom Metazoa; phylum Chordata; class Lepidosauria; order Squamata; family Pythonidae; genus Liasis; species Liasis olivaceus. The sequence goes on from CM061349.1 coordinate 73,137,552, forward strand.
AATGTCCCTGGTGCCTGCCCCATCTGATTTAATAAAATCAAGTCTTGAGTGTTTTAGAGCTACAGACTCTTTCTATTTCACTCTAGAATATTAAACATTTCTTTAATAAAAATTATTAAACAATAGAATATTAAAAGAAAATATGTTTAATTGGTAAACACCCCCAGACACAAAATGCAGAAAGGATAATGAAATAGTACAAGTAATTTGAACTTCTCTATGTAAGTGATCCATACTGAAGAAAAAAAGTTAAAAAATTTTCTAGTGAATTTTGAAAAAAAAACAATTATGAGAAAAACATGAATGGGAATCTTTGCTAAAGCAAATTTCTTTATTATATCTTCATTTATTCTAAGTCAGGTTAGCAAGAGGATACTTGTAGGTAGCACTCTGATCTTCATTTCACTCAAAGTCAAACAGGATTGGGAAAATTTTCACTGGTTGAAGGTAATACTTCAAAAAGGTTTATTCATTCTAAAGCTCTAACACAGAAGAAGGAAAATTGCCATAGATCAGTCCACAGCACACTTGGCAGCCAATGTTCACAAAAATAGTTGAGGCTGATAGACTAGCTTGGCCACTGAAATAATTTGAAGCCACATCTAAAACATTTGTAGTTCACTCCATAACCTCCTTTTGCCATGTCCCCCTATCCAGTCCTGGGCCAGTATATCTAGCAAGAATTGAATCAGCAAAGTTCACCTCTGATTGTGCATCCTGCAAGGCCTTTTTTAGCTTATCCACCGTAAGCTGGAATGGACGGGTGCAACTGCCAGTGACCTGAAACATACCAGACAAGAGACTGAGTAGTGGCTTTCAGACCCATTGCATGTAACAGTAATAAGGAATATAGTTAACCCACTTCAAGGTGGCATAATTCACAGAATTTGGAGTCTACCCTGTACTTCAAGGTGGATATTTCAGCAGGACAAAAAGAATCTTGGAATGCTAATCCAAACACAAGCATATACTCTTTATCTATATCACAAACTGTTTATATGTCCATGTCCCTACGATCCATTTTAAATTCACGAACAGTTGCTCTCAAACCTATCTACATCTACATCACGTCGCAGTATCGCTAACATTCTGCTGGTCCAGAGAACATTCAGTCTGTGTGGGGGTCAACCCAACTGTTTAAAAGCTTACTGTCCTGTGAACTATTAAGTGCTATGGCCAAAAAGCTGAATGGAGTGCCATGAGATTCCAGAATGTGATGGTCATCCATACACTTCCTTACCTGGCTATCTAAATAGGCATAAACCAACTTGACATTGCCACACAGGGACACATTTCTGCTGATTCCTCCATAGAAAGGAGTAGCAATCAGGAACGCCTCTGAAATCAAAAGAATGAAGACAGTAACCCACTGCTGCTGTTGTTGTTCCTTATATTCACTGAGGATCAGGTCAATTATTTATAAGCTTCGGTCTATATGGTAATTTCAGGATTAATTTTGACTCTGCAGTCTGTAGTTCCAGTGGTTTTAATGTCATTTCCATACCTCAAAGACAAAATACACATTCCTCAGTGGAATGGAAAGGAGGAGGATTTTTTAAAAATCTGTACTCAAGAATTCAGTCAAATTATCAGACAAGAAGTTAATTAAAAAAAAAAAAACTAAGGCAGGGGCAGGGAATTCTATTTTCAGCTGCAAAAGTACAAATTGGGTGTCTTACCCCTTGCAGAAACTTAATAGACTTACTTTCTCTCGTTTTGTGAAGAAAAGATGAAAAACTGCGCTGCTGCAAAAGAGCTGTTTTATTGGGGAAGCTTTGGAGATGGTGCAAAGATGGTGGCTGCATAGTTTGTCCACCATGTGAGATGAAGCCATACCCAGCTTGCTGAGTACACTTGTGTTGACTATAACTCCCATCACACACTATCACCATGGGCATTAACATATGGAAAGCTCTGCTAGAGAAATTCAAGTAGCAGCCTATGAGAAAAAGGACTAACAGAACAACCTCAAACATCCATTCCAGTGAAAACGGGAACACAACTCATTCATCTCCCATCACTGCTTTCTTGCAGTGTCAGCAGAGAGAAAGATAGGAGAGAACCTCGTCCTGAGGAAGATATGAGCACTCGGTGCTGAGTCCATGAAAATATATACTTTTCTCCTTTGGGGCTTAAAAAAACGAAACCTTGTGATTTCCTAGTTTGTCACTTCTAGATAACATTTAAAGCAGAACAGAATCATCCTGAAAGGAAAAATGAGTTGATAAACATGAAAAGAATTAAATTCTCTGAAGCCCTATACTCAGATTTAAGATGGGAATATCTACATGGCCATTTTTTTTCTGTCTGTCACTGTATCCTTGGACTGAGTGCATATACTAAGTCAAAAGTATGAATGCTGTGTACACGTTATGAAGTGAAGCAGGATTCGTTAAGAAAAAAAAGGAATGAGTCCCATGATATAATTCTATAGAGATATTCTGGCACGGATACTCTTTTTTCACAGAGTGCATGTCCTTTTGGCTCATAAATCATTGGTAGTATACAAATACAGTAAATGAATAAATATCCATGTATTTTTGGTTTCATCACATGACAGTGTCTATGGAGTATACTGTCATAAACAAGCAGGTTAAAAAAAACCCAACTTGTATATAGCAACCATGGCAACTAATTAATCAAAGGTCTTCTCCAGATCTGTCCTGATTAATGAGAGTTATTTAGTACAGGCTCCTGTGCTACATCTGACATAATACTTAGAAAAACACAAGCAATTTTACTCCTTTTCTGCAAAAGTCCTACTTTGCGGCCATCTAACAAACCTGTATTTTAAATTGCTGCAGCTCACCTACCTCCTGGGTCACAGAGAACCATAGCCAAGGCAGAAAACAAAGATCCACAGCCATTCAGCAGAATCACCTACAGAAAAGGCATTCAGACAGACATTACTTTCTTTCTGGAGAGACTATTCTTCCAATAAGATTTCTAGCATCGAGGATTATCCATTCTCTTCTATCTCCAGAATGTACATAAACACACTACTATAGTGCCATTTCTGAGTCTTTGCAGAAGGAAAGCATGCTCTCATGACCCCTACTTATCCTGGCTTATTTGAGGAGCACCAACCAGATAAATCCAGGTAGTGATGACTGCACCCTTCTGTGATAGTGCTGCCAGCACTCCTTGGATCCAGAAGATTTTGCCAACTATCACAAGTGCTCCCTTTGGGGCAAGATATTTGAAAGGATATCGTTATGTGCATCTACAGACATTCTTAGAGAGTAATTATGTTGACCCCTTTCCAACTAGGTTCGCCTTGGTTTTGGGACGGGATCAGCCATGATAATCTTGATAGATGACCTACTGCAGAAGACAGAGAGAGTGCAACTTGTTTGATATTTCAGTGGCTTTTAATATATAGACTAGGATATCTTCCTTAACCACTTCTGTGAGTTGGAATTGGGAAAACTATATTACCAGGGTTTTACTTCTACCTGTCAAAAAAACTCAGAAAGTGATATAGGGTGATTGTGCCTTTAGATCCTATCAACAAAAGGCACTATTTTATGTCCAAAGCTGTTTAACATCTATATGAAGCTCCTTGGGGCAGTCAAAAGATATATTGGGTTTAGGAGTCATCCATAAGCTGATGACACTCAATCTACATTACTTGAATCAAACAGGTTCCTAATCTGAATTAGTATATTGATGCAGTGATAGGATGAATGAGGTATGGATGAGGGCCAACAGAGAAAGACAGAACCCTGACAACAGGGTGATTCTGAATGAGGTGATTTTTCAGTTCTGAATGGAGCTGCACTCCCTCAGAAAGAACAGGCACACAGTTTACCAGCAATCGTAGAGTCATCACTGTCATTCTAAAGACAAAGAATCAATTGGAGTTGGGTGGCCAATAAACTTAAATAAACTCAAACAAACAAACAAACAAACAAACAAACAAATAACCAGCTAGATAGGAACAGCAGTTGATATACTAATAACCTCACATTTAGATATATAGTAATGGACTCTATATGAGTCTGCCTTTGCCCTTGACCTGGCAGCTGCAGCTGGTGCAGAATGAGGTGGTCAGACTGCTGAATGAACATTGGTTATGTTCACACTCTCTGCCAATTAGCAATGGATCCAGGTTCCAGATGTGTTCTTGACATAGGAATACTGAACAACTTGGGACCAGGATAGCTAACAGATTACCATTACAAACTGGGTTAATCATGAGGACCACCTTAGCAGGTTTTCCAGTGTGTGCTGAGAACTGCACAGTGCCATCTTGACGTTATTTTGGCAGATGGACAGCTATATAAGTATGTTAAATAAACCAATAAACTGGTCCTTCTCTGGGGTGATACTTTCTGTAAAGCTTTCTACCATGAATTTGTAATTCACTTAGAAGTGCATCCATGGATAGGAACTACAGGGCATATTCCCCTTAGGCTGAATACTCATTCTGGGCTGAGTTACCAAGTAAACTGGTGTCACCCAGCTTCCACACATAGGAAAGCAGTGACCCCAAGAAAGGAAAACACCTCCTGAGGCTCAGATTCCTGAGGCTACAGCAACTCCTACTGCTTGCCCCCTTCTAACTCAAACAAGATGTAGTCAGAAGCAACCACACCCCCTGGGAGCAACAGAGAGATAGAGAAAGGGAAGGGCTGGTATCTGTCTCTCTTTTCTGCTTTTCTACTGCTATTGCTCTGCTCTGTCTACCCTTTTTCATCAGAGTGATAGCCTGGTCTAATCTGGCCTGGCCTAGTCAACTTGTATGGGGGGAAACCAGTCTTTCTACAGGTAGTCCTTGTTTAGCAACTGCTATTTGGGACCAGCAACTCGGTTGTTAAGTGAAGCAGTTGCTAAGTGAGCCTGCGACTGTGCTTATGATCTTACTTCAGCTTTCCTTGACTTTATAGACTTCCAAAGGTTGTAACTGTGAGGTAGCAAAGTTACTTTTTCACCACCACTGTAGCTGCAAGCAGTCCCTAAATGAGGCAGTCACTAAATGAGGACTACCTGTATCTCTATGGAAAGGTCATCAATAAGAAAATGGAAGAGTAGTCCTGTTGGGTTGACTTTATGGTGCGTGGCTTGTACTGTTACTGAGGAACAAACACTTGCCAGCACTTTTAGTGCAGGATATGCCATAGGTTGTCCAACAAGGAATGTGAATGAAGAAAGAGAATCCTTACCAGATAGAACTTTGGATGAGACCTCAAAGCAGAGGTCAGGGACACCCAGATACCTTGTTATTTCAAAGCAAACATTTGAACTGCTGTACTACAATTTAAAACTGGGTCAAGATTTTGCAGCATTCGATGCTCTGCCACTCAGATGAATACTTCTCTTCCAAACACTTAATGAGATAAGAATGCCTATGAAGCCTTTGTTCAGACTACCTTCACCAACTAGAAGAATTTTAATAGCTGTCAGCATTCTAACTTGTAACACGCAGCAGCTATCCATGCTGAAGCAAACAAAAGAAATGCAAGAGGCTAGAAGAGACCTGCTGACCATCTTATCATGATTTCAGTGTCTAGTCGGGGTGGTAGTTCACAGTGTTCCACAACTGTTCCTTGGAGAGGCTGAAAGAGCAGATTATCTGCTGTAATCATGGGTGAATTGCAGATATTAGCCTGGTGGAGAAAGTTTTATTTTCTTTTTGCATTGCTAGTGGATACATGTATTGAGAAATTGGGGGGTGGCGGGGATGAGAGGTTAGAAAACTTGTGACACAAAAGTACAATCTCTGCTGTCCGCATCAATCTGCAACTTCTTCAAGCTGCATCTTTTCCCAGCACCGTGCCCTTGCCCTCTACACACCCCTCATGTCTAGATATAGTTGTCTGACATAGAATGGTAATCACTTGCTGAAAAAAAACTAGACAAACCAGAAAGTAGGTTGACTTACATTTTCTGCTTTGAGAGGTGCAGCTGCTTTGCCATAATAGGTCAAAAATCGAGCCACTTCCTCTCGCACACTGAAGGAGATATAAAAGCAGTCAGAGTTTTCCAAGGGAAATCGTCACTCCTCTCTAGGCTGTATTGTGGAAAACACAGATTTGGGCTTTCTGACAAAAGAGGGAGGAGGTTCATGACAAAGGCTACTTACAACAAATGGCCCTTCCAATCAGGATACTGCAGCAGGGAAGGTTCTATGAGGTTCATGCCACTCTGTGTCAGCTATCAGCAATGAGAAGGAGAGGGGAGAATTATTAAGCATATTAATAGAAGAGAATATATGTAGCTCAGGGTTGAACTGTAGAATCTTTTGGCTTCTCTGAGCGTGGTTGTTCTCTTGCAGATGTTTCATTACCCGGCTAGGTAACATCTTCAGTGCTAGAAGGGAGTGGGGTTTGCTCTCTGTTTATATACAGTAGCTTGCCCTGTCAGTGTTGGTGTGGGAGTTGTTTTTTGGTAGTTCCTAGATTAGGCTGTTGTTTACTGCTTTGTTTGTTTGAGTTGGTAGTTCCTTGATTAGGGTATTGTACAATACCTATTGTACAATGAAACATCTGCAAGAAAACAAGCAAACTCAGAGAACTCCAAGGACTCTATTAAGCATAGTGCCAGAAACTGGTCTGGAAATCAGCAAGTAAAAGCTATGAAGATTCCATAATTTCCTTCTTCGCTTGGAAGGCATTCTTGCAAATGAACTACACACACAGAGGCTGGGTTTGCACATTATGATTCATTTGATTTTGGCTTAATATGTTGTGTGAACCCAATCAAGAGTAATTTGTTCAAGAAACTACAATTGTACAAACCATGACTTGGAATAATATGTGAAAGGCCTATGATTTTATTTAGTGATTTAGATCACTATAACGTAATTTCACAACATATATATATAAAATGCAAGCTTGACAGACATACATGTATAATGCTTAAAGAGCACTGCCATTCATTTAAAAGAGAACAGTGGCTTTGCTTCCTGTCACAATATACCAGTTTTTTTGCCTGCTGCTTCCCCTCCCCACTTAACTCCATGAAAAACTTTGGGGAGGGGGAGGAACTAAAGGAAGTATATCCATTTACCACAAAACCATTTGTCTGAGATTAATGGATAAAAAATAGAGTGGTGAGTGTCATTCACATGTATTAGTGACCCTGCAAAGCTCTCTAAATGGATTTCCAAAAGATCCGTGGTCCATGCCAAAGGAAGAAGCATGTGGTTATTCATGAAGAGAACAAAGCCAACTAGTATCAATATAAACAGATAACAAAACAGAAAATCAATATAAGCCTCAGGTGACTCATCTGGGAAATTATTTACTTTGTGAAATCTTCATGAAATGCCATCACTTCCCAGTGGTGATCACTATTACTTAAGAATGAAGTGTGTTTACAATATTCTTACCTTTTTGGACAATAGATCAAAGCAGAGTTTGTTCTCACTGGTACCCAGATTAATGATGCCCTGGGGATACAGATAAAAGTTTCATTAAAGACAAATATTAGTTGGTGTCCTATCAGCTATCTCAAAAATTATGTTCCATAAAACATTAACATTTCTAGAGCCGAAAAAGATTCTGGAAAGGGGATTGTGATAAAAGATACATATAGGTCAAGAGGACATAGCTTAAGTTTCATTCCACTTTTTGTTGTGAGAAACTTTTAAAGATTTCAATTGCAATTTGCCCACATTTATACTCTCCATACCACTGTATATTCTATACTATTGCTTACATTTGGAAGCTTCATTTTTCATACAGGACTCAAAGAAACTGCAGGTTAGCATCACACACATGCACATACACACACTTATTCATTCATTCCCCATGGAAAAAAAAGTCTAGCCAAGCCACTATTTTACCCAGATAATTTTTTATGGATAAAATGTATGTTTTACATTTAAATACTACTCTATGCTAAAGAGAGATACAAGGACTTATGCCATTTTATTTGCACAAAAGTCCAGTAAGCTAACTTTAACTGAGCAACAGTAAGTATAAAACAGAAAACAACAAAACTCCAACTAAAATTAATGGTTAAGAGAGGATTTGAATCCAAACCAAATCAGTTCAACAGTTCAGCTATAATACACTGCCTATACTGATTGCTATGGAAGAATGAACTAAAAGATTAGCATTCTAATAATGGGTTTCTCAGTCAAGAAACATGTAATGAGGCTGAATTTTTAAAAAATTCTCACATTTTGAATGAAATCCTAGGTTACGGTAGCTATTTGAAGTTTATGTAATATAAAAAGATTACACTGATTAGAGCTAGCATAGTGAAGGATAGTAGTGTTAATGCTGTTATAATAATTTGGATGCCCTGCTGTTTTAGTGCTTATCATGGGGGCAGAGTGTATTTCTTTTTTACTGTAAGCAGCTTTGGAAATTCTTCAGGACAAAAGAGTCCTTTTAAAAGAGTTTACTTTTATTTTACAGTAAAATAAAAGTATTACATGTAAAATAAAAGTCAACTTGCAGAAAATGCTACTAAGTGTTGCTCTGAATAAAAAGCTGAAAGCTACTGTGAAAATCACTATAGAATCTACACTGATACTAGATTTTTGATATGACAGCAGGAAAAAGCTCACTATAATCAGTGTTTAGAGTGTAACATCAGCAATGAAGGGTGATATGGAACAAAGAATTCTAAACCATCATAAAGACAGATGTTTGGGGCACATGATTTTGCTTATGGATGGGGCATATATGGTCCTGCAAATGTTGCTATATTAAAATTCTTAACACCTCAGAAAGCATGGCCATATTGAGAGATGCTGGGAGCTATAATTTAGAAATCTCTGGTGCCGATAAGCGCCTCATCTTTCAGCTAGCTTAAGTTAGGGTCTGGCCAGCATCTGGATGGAAAACTACCTGAAAAACTACCTTGAATCCATTGATGGAAGCAAAGTGGAACATAACTGCACTGCTTTGAGACAAAATATCTAGTCACATATCTAACTCATCTGCATAACAAATTTAGAAGCATGTGTCAAGTAAATTATGTATCAGGACTATTCTCTCTCTTAAAAATAGGACCCAATCACAATGACTTGGTGTGGTTGGCAATCTTTCCTGGCATTCAAAAATAATTATAGTCCTTATGGATTAAAATGTTCTTATGTCATGTTTAGGAGAATTATTTTATTTATTTATTTGTTTGTTTTTCAAATTTGTCACTGCTCATCTCACTGCAGAGCGACTCTGGATGGTTTGCAGTAAAAAGAATAAATATTAGTTAAAATAGAATAAGTATGAATTAAAATACATTACAAAAAGACTTCCTATATAAATAATAAATATCTTAGATTTGGGGAGTGTCTTCAAGGAGCTAGCCACCCCCAGGGTTGGTTATATCCCCTCTCGCCCCATGCGAGTTGGCAGAGACAGGTCTTCAGCCCTTTCTGGAAGGCAGGGAGAGTGGGGGCCTGCCTCACCTCTGGGGGAAGAGTGTTCCATAGGGCAGGGGCAACGGCAGAGGAGGCTCTCCTCCTGGGCCCCACCAGTCAACATTCTTTCGCAGACAGGGTCTGTAACATACCTTCTTTGCCTCTTTAACTCTAAAAACATGCCATTTAAAAATAAATGAAACAAGACATTTTCTTCTAATGTTCATTTCTGCCTGGTGGGGCAAGGTGGGTTCATGGAAATTGTAGAGGAAATTATTAAACCACTACCTCCCTAGTGTGGCTTCTGCCTAAGAAAAGCTAATCTTTCTGTTAAGTTTTTCAAAAAAAAAATTTAGTTCAAGATGGTTGTTAACTCAGTAAATAAATGCCTTGGTAGAGTTAGGGAATAGCGATTATCTTCCCTTCTGTCCTACATGACATACCCACCATGATAGTCCATGAATGAACAGGCTTTCCATCCACATTGGTCGTAGAATCTATAAAACGCTCTCAACCTCTCAAATAAGCCTAACTAAGTCATTAAAACTCCATACTAAAGAACTGACACCTTTGTTAAAGCTTTTCTTTCTTGATGGCAAATAATAAATAGCCATTGAAAATCAGTATGCTTGTTTAGAAACAAGTAACTGAAAGACTTTTACTCACACTGGGGTTTTTGTCCTCATCATACTTGTCAGCATGGTAGACCTCATACCCCTCTTCTGAGGAGGTCCAAACAATACTCGCACTATTGCCTCGGACAGAGAGGTAAGGGCTGCTTTGAAAATCAGCTCGGTAGCAGGAACCGTGCACACTGGCTATCCTGTCCAATCTGGTTTGCCCTAAATGGAGGGCCTTGGCTTCTTCTGACATCCGTTCTCCTATTTCTGTGGCACTGGAAAATGCCTGGTTAAGGTCCACATTCGGAGCCACTCCGGTTACAGAAGAGCCCTGATTGCCCTGCCTCAAGATGCTCAGCATTTGGGCAAAGACGTTGAACATACGGAAATCATGATCCCGTTCCAATTCAAAGCGTCGCTGCTCCAGCTGGATTCGGCGCTCTTCTGCCTCCAAGTCTCGCTGGAGCCGGCGTTCCTCCATCTGCAGAAAGCGCTCCTCCATTTCCCGCTGTGCAGTTAAAGTCTTCAACAGCAGAGCATCCACAGGGTCTTTCAGCCGCTGGCCTTTCCTTTTCTTCCGCAAGCGGTGCAAAGTAGAAAAACCAGACCAGGGCCCTAGACTTTGGAGCCGAGATGAAGAAGCTGCATTGGGTTCACTGAAACCTAAGAGTAAACAGATTAAGAATAATCAACCCTACCCATTTCTTTTTGGCAAAGGTCAAGCTTGCTGGAATGATTATGTACTGCCCTCCCTTAATCATCCGAGCCCTTAGCAGACTCTCAGAGTAAATGAGTTACTTCACTAATGAATATTGAGAAATGTGCATTTTTCTTTACATAATAGATAACATATGTTGCACAGACACAAGAATGCAGCTGAATTTCCACCACACACTATATCATAAAATATAATGACAAATTACAGCAGCTGGCTTTGCTGAATACACTAAATTATAAATGAGCAAAGCCACATTTTGGCTTAGTGTGTCATACAAATCTAGCCACCATCCCCTCCAGCATTTCAACTCAGACCAAGAATATTATAGAGCTCCACAGTAATTCAATATGCAAAATGGCAGACCTGCCACTTTTTAATTCTATATACAGGCTAACAGATATATATATCCAAAGTATCGAAAGGTTTAGAGATATCCCAGTCACAATTATAAGTGGTTCCAAGTAAAGGATTAGGGACCTGTAACAGATTCTAATACTCATAAGACCTATTAAAAATAGAAATCTAAGTGAATTCATCTGCTTTAGCTAAAGAACTTCCATCGCCATGTGGAGCTCATCCTATAGAAGTGTACTTCAAGAAAGTTTCTCTTCCAGCTTAATTAATATTTGCTGCTGAAAGGGAGGGCAGAGCTCAGTTTACGTCTGAATGCATTACTCTGGGTATACTGCACAGAAGTGCGCTGCCCATCATTTGAGATCATTTGGGACCATCACTCTCTCTAAACACCTGGCTGAATATTAGGAATAATATATTAAGTGAGGCAGGGGAGACCAAGCCGTTGTCAACATTCATTCTGGAGTACACTGGGTACAGTCCAGTTTGTGGGGTCTCATTGACAGCACTCAGTCTGCATTTTGTTTTTAATCTCGTGTTATAGATCCCACCCCTTGATGTATCAATATAGTTCAGGCTATAAGCATTTTAATAAAACTTATCAATTAAAAAAAAACCTGCCAGTTTGTTGGCTGCTAAGCGAGCTAATATGATAGGCTGAATCTGCATTTCCACATGTACTTACAGAATAGAAGAGGCAGCAACAGGAAAAGATACTTGGAGAAGCACTGGGACTTGTCTGCTTTCTCCATTCATATCTCTGGCATCATAAGTTACTATAGAAACATGGAGAATCCTGGTTCATATTAAGCCCTGGGGTAAATGTAGCATATCATTTTGAGGCCTCAGAAGAATAAAGGTGATTTCCTAAAACATTGTTAAATGTGCAGTTCTATCTGAAACATACATGTCAGCTCTACAGATTCTAAGACCCAATGACTTCCAAGAGATGAAAATTGATGCATAAGAAAATATTTGCCAAGTAACCATTTTCTTTTATAAATTCCAGTGCTTTGCTCCCAACCAAAAATAGCTCCTCATTTCCTAAGTGGTTCTGGCACCAACCAATCATCTTCTGCTGAGATTGCTAAAAGGAAGTTCCAAAGAATACTGTTCCCTCTTCGTCTAAAAATAATAAAAGAGCTCCATCAATCCATGGTCAATGATACTACTATAAGTCTCTTCTGCTTTAACAAACCCTACTCTGTTCAGGTGCTCTTGTGGACTTGGAAAAAACGAATGAAGAGAACAGTACAAGAAACTCACTTTGTGACTGCTTATGTAGACTTGAAGGTGTTTAAGTAACTAAGTATATTTGCTTGGTGGAGTTTAAACCTCCAGGGTACTTTTGACTTGTAATCAGAATTAATTGGTCTTTATGAGATCCAAAGCAGTTTACTTCTGTCCTGAATTCACTTAAACCTCAGTTTTAAATACTGTCTGTCATGGTTTAAAGCTACTGTTTGCACATCAACGAGGACACACAGCAAAGGTCAGTTTCCAAGCATGTTTCAATTGTGTGACCTAAAGTATTTTGGATAGACTTAAAAATATTTCTAGCAACAAAAGTCACTCATCCACTTACCATAGAGTATTTTGAAGGTCACATTTGCTATTTCATCATTTCACTCCCCAAAATAAGCTAATGTGGGAAAGGCTTGGACAGCACTAGAGGGGGGGAGGGAGGCTCCCAGCCTCCACTCTCTCTCCATCCACTGGGTTCTACCTCTGAGTGTTGTCAATGCAACTTTAAGAAGGGAAAGTAGTGAGTCTTCCTGTTTCACCCACTCTGGATAACTGTGCAGGAAGATCAGGTCCTGTTGTTTACCCACGGTACAGCAAAGTGGATAGGCAACAGAAAGAGTCCACAGCCTGACTACCCTCTGGACAGCAGAACAATGAGAATTCCTCCAGGGCCCCAAATTCTCTGAGCACAGGAGAGAAAGTGAAATGGATTTCCATCACCAATTCTCTGCATAGCAAGCCAACATCACTTCTTGCACTGTGATCCCATTTCTCTTTGCCCCAGTGTCCAACTGAAGGAAAGAAAGGAGGCAGAGAAACGTTCCCTACAAATGGCAGAACATTAAGGAGGAAGTACTGGGGAGAGAAGAAAGATGAATGGAGGGGGCAGAAGTGCCCCTCCCTTGTTCTTTTTCAGTCTCCATTGCAGGACCCTGAAAAAGAGGATTACAATTTACTGTGTGCTGCTTGACTGTTTCCCATCACCCAAGCCAGCTTGGCAGATGCCCACTTAACAGGACATGCAGTTAGGTCCTGAAAAAAAGGTTCAGCCATTCTCTTCAGGGCAACAGCATTTCAGGCTGCAAGAAGGTGGGAAGCCTGGGGGAACCTTTCACAATGACAAGTATCTCTGTGGGCAGTGCAACCCATGCAGGGGCTGTATGGTTCCCACCACCCAGCCTTCCTTCTGGTCCTTCAGATCTGCTTATAAAGTTCCCGGGATTTGGCCTCTGCTCAGTCTCTTTCAGGAGCAGAGGAGAGGCCCTGCCGGTTGGCCTGATTCGATCTGGCATTCCTACCTGAAAGGGAGACAGTGGTCTCAATGGGGATCTCCACCCTGGAGATGGGAGAGTCATTCTGGGACCTCTCCAGGAAGGCCCTGTCTATCTCGTGCTCCTCAGCAGAGCCCCCCGGCTGGTAGGTGAGAGAAGGCAGAGGCTCAGGCGTCAAGCACTGGTCCTCTGAATCCACCTCCTCGCATTTGATCTCCATCAGCTCCGGGGGCTGAGCGGGCGGGAAGGCCAGCGCCGAAGAGGGGCCCAAGGGGGGGTGGAAGCTCTCTACCCCCCCGCCAGGGAGCCCTTGCTGCGCCAACACGTAGCCGCCGCCGCCGCTGCCGTTGCCGGCGGCGCTGTAGGCGAGCGGAGGCCGGCTGGCCAGGACGCGGTCCATCACCTCGTAGAACTTCCACGTCCGGCCCCCGCGCGGAGCCTTGTTGTTGTCCTTGAGGCGGCGGTACTCCAGCTTCATCTTCTTGATCTTCTCCCGGCACTGGTCGCCGGTGCGGTGGATGCCCTTCTCGCGCAGCACCTCGGCGATCCGGTTGAAGACGTGCTGGTTCCGCAGGCAGCTCTCCAGCTCCGCCTGCACCGATTCGTCAGCCCACAGGTGCAGAAGCTCCACCACCTCTGGGTCTGACCAGTTGGTGCCCCGCTCGTACTTCTTCCCTCGAAAATCCATGCTTGCTCGGCGCTCAGTTCCTCCACCGCGCCCACCTCCCCGCTAAGGATCGAAGGGCAGAATCGAAGCCCCAGAGAAAGAAGGCGCGCGGAAAGCCATGAAGCGACGGACGAGGCGACTGTCGCTCGACCCTCGCAGAGAAGCCCTTCTGGGGCTAGAACGGGCTTGGCTTGGTTCAATTTATTGGTGCTGGGCAGCCTAACGCTTTACTTCATTGGGAAGGCGAAGGGGGGAGAAAGACGGCCTTTTCCCCTTCCCGTTTCCGCAGCTGTAGAAGCTGCAAAACGGATCGGAGAAGTTGGCACGGCTCGGCAGGGATTCTCGCTTTTTTCACAAAGCGAGCTCCCGGGTAAAGCAGGCTGGGAAGCGGGCGCAAGTAAGCATGTTCACATCCGGTGTGATGGCACATGCGTGCTTCCTTTATTCCGGGATAACTTTGGTCCGTGTCAATCACACGATCCGCAACCTGGCCGGGCTGGGCTAAACGAGGCAGAAGCGCACGAATGCATTGGGGCGGGGCCTCTGGAGGCCCCGCCTCCACAGACCGCCCCTTTGAACGCCTCGAGCAAGAGACGAGAGAACGATTCCGGGTAAATAGATAGCGCGAGACAAGTTGAGTGCGGTTATCAAACAACTGAGTAAGTTGGACGCAGTGGTCCAAGTCTCTGGAAAGTGCACTGAATCAACAATTGCTAGAGATCTGAAATTGTTTTTTTCTTACAGCGACTGAACATGGTTTTTTTCTGTTCTAAATATGCTGAGGACGACGTACGCCAGATTTCCCCTTTGCGCTCCGAGTGAAATTAATTGTAGCATTCATTCAATTGTAACATAGTTCAGAATCTGTTTCAAACGCGTGCACAGCGGTGTATTCAGGCCTAGGTATTGTTTGGGTGCTTTATTAATACTGGCTGCTTTATTTAAAAATTATTCTGTTTCACTAGCAGGCTCGAGAACCTGACAGAAATATAAACCATAACATTACAGTCACCTAAACCCAGCTCCAGTGCTGAATATACATTTAAAAAGAATTTGAAAGAGCAGAAAAATGACGGAGATGATACATATCTAGATACATGGGACAAAGGGCACAAAATGTGCAAGGTACAATTTTTGAGTTCATTTTCAACATGCTGAAAGTCTTTACTTAACAAATCTCTTTCAACCTCAATATTTTATTTTTAGTCACGCTGAAATTTCCTCACTGATGTTATTTGACAGAAAATTGACAAAAAAGTCTAGACGATTTGGACCAAGACAAACCGCATACTGAACATTCATTTTGAGTGCAGAAAGCTTATATAGTTCTTGTAAAGCACACAAAGTGGATGAGGAGGAAACAGGGTGGTGCTGAACCAGCAAAGACTACCGTTGTGTTGCCCCAACCCACCACACTCCCACACTAGCTTTGATTAGATATGTGTGAAGCTAATAAAGCCCTCTACCAACCGGAAGTGGGTCCTATTTCATTGCCACTGAATTTCCAGCTGCTCTTTCTGTCCTGAAGTGGGGATTACAGGAGAAGAGAAGATGGTTTCAGAGCTGCCATTCCCCCTTTGCTGCCTTCTAGATGTGCCGGAATTCAGTTCCCTTCTGAACAGATGGCTCATGTTGGGGAACAGAAAGGGCACAACAAAGAGAAGGAATGATGATAAGACCAAAATTTTGTGCTAGATGGATTACAGTACCTGACTTGGAATGCAGTTGCATCATTCTGGAAGATCAGGTTTACTACTTGTGTTGCTCCTCGGTCCATTTATCCTGTCAGAGGTGTCAGTTACAAGCAACTTCTTTTTCTAGTTTGGCCTGGCTTGCCACACCTAACAAAGGTAGACTTTGCTCTCGTTAGAGCACACTTGTATGGGTTGGGGTCAAAGGCCTTCTGGAAACTGCAGGAAATGCAAAATGCAGTGACTAGCAGCTAGGCTGAGAATAGGAGCCAAGCATTTTTGCTCTGTAATGTCTATTTTAGCAGAGATGCACTTAAGGTCTCCCTCAAGATGAGCATGACTCCTGGTGACCTCATGGATGCTTCCATGTTGTTTTCTTAGCAACAGTAGGAAGTGATTGGCCACTGTCTAATTCCAAGATGTCAGACTGACTTCTCAGTCTACTCTGTACAGCCCTGCTATTCCGTAAAGGAAGGAAATTCAACATCTTCCTTTTCTGTAAATATATTTTTTATTAAGAATTTTTATTACAATAGTAAAAACTAATGCAAACTAAACTTAGAGAGAGAGAAGAGAATGGAAAAAAGTGCAGGAAAAAAGAAAAAGAAAAAAAGAAAGAATATGATGAAGAAAAGAAGTATATAAAGAAGTGACTTCCAACCTTCATCACAACAAGTATAAACAAATTTAATCACTCTTCACTCCCTATAAGGTTAAACAGATATCTCTTCATCCCATATCCCATCCTTTATCTATAAGCAAATCCATAAAACGTCCACTTTTCAATCCTGATGCCAGCAAAAAGTCCATAAAGGGTTGCCAGAACTTTGCAAAAAAAAAAAAAGTCTTATTTTCACCTTAATCAAATAAACCAATTTTATATTCCTTCCTTTTACTTCTAACAGTCTTACTCTTTAATTCAATCAAATATTGTCATAGGATTTTGTTTCTCTTCAATTCTTCTTTATCCCATAAACAGATTTCTTCAAGGGTTTAACATGCCTCTTTTGTACATCCAATAAGAAAACATTTTCCCGATCATTCTCTTGGTTTATCATCTATATTTCCCTTTTAAATTTTAAAACTTCAGCCAGTTTTTTTTCTTTTTTTTGGTATATTCAATAAAACGTCCTTTTCCAAATCATTCTCTTGGCCTGTCATTTGTAGTTCCACATTCTCTACTTTATCTATCTTGTCACATAAAATTTGTTCCATATCTGTCATTCTTTCATTAACACCTTTTAGACACAGTCTATCCATAGAAGCAAACATCATTACTGACAGTGTTGATACTATAGTTACTAACTTCTGGCTCCATTCTTCAATGATCTCCTTTAATATTTCCAATGCTATAATGTTTTGTGTCATTTTGTAAGTCCCAGTATTAACTGACAACAAGAACAGGCTTGTATTTTCTTTTTCCTTCTGCTTAAAATCTTTAGTCCCCTCTACTGTCCAGTTTCTAAAATCAACACTTATCTTTTGTTATGACTTGCAGTAACCAGGATAGCCAAAATAAGTATGTTTCCCATGAGAAGTTGTTTATTTTTTATAGCTAAATCCAAAATCATATAATAAAAGTCAATATTCCAGATGTATCTGGACTCTTAATCCATTTAAAACTTTCTTATATCAATATTGTATTTAGCTTTTGCTGTTTATTTCAAATTATTTAAGTTCTTAAGCTTGTAATTAATTTTTCTTTTGTTCAGAGTTGAAGATAAACTCACCTAATGACACCAACTTGTCATTCCAAAGGTCTCTAATAGCTTTAAGATAGTTAATAAGTAATATCTGAAAGTGATTAGAAACTGAGGTTTGCAAACTTAGTGTCCTTTAAAAGGCTCCACCATTGTTGCGAGCAAGATGGCTGATCCTGTCATCTCCCGGTACTCAAACCTTTGAAAACCACTGCCCTGTGGTTTCCTCATGAGGAGCAGCTGTCCAGAGCAAATGTGAGCAATCTCCTGTCCTCCTTATCCAGAGAGGTTCCAAGGAACTGGTCTATTCACCAGTTCTTTGGTCTTTGCTGTGGTCATCGGTTCCGCTTTCACAGAACTGTCTTCAGTTCACCATACCTCCCCCAGAAGTGGAAATTCAACATCTCCCATGCAGCTCTCCTGATTTGATCCAGTTATTGTTGAGGTAATACCTTCAGTCCTCAGGCTCCCTAAAGCCAGCTGGGTAGCCACCAGACCCAGAATCTTTTTTGGAAGGACATCTACCTTGGATTTGCTACCCTCCTTAAGTGAACTCAGAAGCTAAGCAGGATCAGACAGGGTCTTTGCTTGGATGGGAATGCCAGAATTATAGGCTATTCTGGGAAGTAAAAAAGAGATGTCCTAGAAGAAGGCAATGTCATTTTAACAACAACAACAACAACAGCAACAGTGCATCATCAAAATGGAAGATCAGGTTGGAAAATAATATTAGCATGCTAAATTCAGATGCAAGCAAACTAGAACAGATGAAAGAAAAGAAGCTGAAGAATAAGAAGACCAAAGAATACCTAATCAAGAAATATCACCTAGAGACAAGGAAGATCAAGGAAGCACTGAAAATAATAAAACAGCAAATAACAGCCATAGCCAAGAAAATCAGCAGATACGAAGCTTGAATTGCACATTACAGGCAGAATCCCCAATTTCAGCTGAATCAGAAACATTTCTACCAATCTATCAATGGAGAACCTGCAATGAACCAGCCAACACCTGACAAATAAGAAACAGTGCAGTTCTGGGCAAAGTTATGGGACAACCCAAAGAAATACATCAAGAATGCAGTTTGGATAAAGGAGGTAGAGAAGGAAAAAGAAGAAGCTGAAATGGAAGAACTTGTAAAAACAGCAGAAATGATGGAGAAAAGGGCAAGGAAGATCAAGGATCTGTCAGCACCAAATGAAGATGAACTGCATGGTTTTGATTGAAACATCTGAATGGTCTGCACCCACTCATTGCCAAGGAGTTTAACAACATACTGCAAGGAGGTGCAATTGAAGATTGGTTAACATCTGGCAAAACCCACCTGATAATGAAAGATCCAACAAAAGGGGCAGCACCAGGCAACCACAGGCCAATTACCTGCTTACCAACAACTTTCAAATTGCTAACTGTTGTTGGAGCTGATGCAGTCCAACAGCACCTAGCTGAAAACAAGTTCTTTCCATCTGAGCAGAAAGGAAACTGCCCAAACAGCAGAGGAACAAAAGATCAGCTCCTAATTAGCAAGATAATTTTGGAAAACTGCAAGAGAAGGAAGACCAACTTGAATGTAGCTTGGATTGATTATAAGAAGGCATTCAACTCCCTGCCACATGACTGGATAATCAAGTGCCTAGGAATAACGAGTCAATAGAAACATCAAAAACTTTGTGCAAAGACCAATGGCACAGTGGAAGACACGGTTGCTGGTCAATGGTGATAAACTGGGAGAGGTTAACAACAAGAGAGGAACCTTTCAAGGAGACTCACTATCACCACTACTGTTTGTCATTGCATTGATTTCTCTGTCAACAACACAGAACAAGTCAGACCATGGCTATTAAATATTGAAAACATCGGCCAGGCTATCCCACCTCCTTTACATGGACAATCTGAAACTGTATGGAAAAACACCATCTGAAATAGAATCACTGCTCAACACTGTCTAAATATACAGCCAAGATATTGCAATGGAGTTTGGACTGGACAAATGTGCCACCCTTACCATCAACAGGGGAAAAATAGTGAAAACTGAAGAAATCAAGATGCCCACTGGAAATAATATCAAGAGTCTGGATGAAGAAGATCACTACAAATACCTGGGCATCCTTCAAGCTATAGAAATTGTGTAAATAAATAAAGCTGACAACATCAAGTACATTGAAGTTCAGAAGAAGTATGTTGTTTGTAAATCAAGTAGTATGGCTTAGCACTATGCATGAGATGAGCCAATGGTGGCTTATTCAACAAACCATAATTTAAAAATTGTAGCTTATTGTATGTGAACCAGCTTTCTAAAAAGTGGCTCAGACTGATTCATGCATCATGCTAACCTATGGTTTGTTTAATTATTATTAACTGAATAAACCACAACTGGCTGAGTTTACTTAGCAATGACAGAATTAAAGCATTCCTGGAGCCAGAGGACCCTTGCCTTGGTCTGAAGGAAGCAGTCTTTTGCTATGGGAATGAAACTGTTTTTTTGCTGCCCTCTCCCTCACTATCCCTCACATAGTCACATATAGAGCTTAACTGCAATTCTGACATTATGCTGTAAATACTTTTCTATTCTATTAGCTTACATAAGGAAATAATACCCCTTTGCCAACTCTGATTTTTAGAAAAGGAAATTATCTGAGGGCATGGAGTTTCATGTTTTAAACTCATACATATTGTAACATATCATGAATACAGGAAGAAAACAGAGACAGTTGTAGAGTTGTTCATATATATTTAAAACAAAACCAACTTGATTTATGGGTTAGTATATAATATGTCAACCCAGCCACGTGTGTTATCAATAAACCCCAATTGCATTTTGGTTAATAGAAATGGATGTTTTCCTTAGGACACTTGGGAAGTTTTCCAACCGTTGGACAGGCAATTATACCAAGGATCTAGCTGCCACTTAAAATAGGGAGGTCTGCAACAAGATTGCCCCTGAACAGCCTCTTATTCTTAGCTGAACCTGAAGGGCTCCTTAATGTACAGAAATCTTCCAGGAGATGAAGCAATGGAAGATAGACCTGGGGTGCCAGTGGAGGAAAATGAAGAGTGAATCTGGGAGGCATGGATATAAGCTGATGTTAGAGCCTACCCCATGGCAGTAATAGCAGTATGGTTAATTTCATCTCCATCTTTATTGCATCAGTGGGTTGTCATCCAGCAACTTGTATAAGGTTGTTCATTCCCTGTTAGGGAATACTGACCAGGAAGAACTACCACCTGGCCACTTCAAGCAGTTAGCACAATATTTTGCTGATAAAGTTGCTTGGATTTGCTGTAATCTTCATCTGCAGAAACTGATGTGGTACCTGGAGCAATATCCTGCAATATATGGGGTTCTTTTTGACCTGTGGACTCTGATGAAGTGGAGAAAGTGAGTGGAACTGCTGCCTAGTTTGACTTGTGCCATTTGCTGGCTTAACACATGCACCTCTGGACTTCTTTGAGGATCGGGGGGAACATGATGAGTTGGGTCCAAAGATTCTCAGCATCTCACTGAGGAAGGGGACATTTTCATCAACCTTGAAAAAAGTGGCTGTACATTCCTTCCTTAAGAAGCCATCCCAGAACCCAACAGTTTTAGACAACTATTGCCCATCTCCAACCTTCCCTTCCCTGGACAGGTTCTCAAGAAAGTTGTGTGTTGTCAGCTACAGAGTGCTCTTGATGAAGTGGATTATCGAGACCCATTTCAGTCTGGATTCAGACTTAGTCATGAGATGGAAACTGTATTGATTGCTCTGGTACATAACTTTTTTCAGGACCTGGATGGGAAGAGTGCACCCCTCCTGGTCCTTTTAGACTTCTGAGCAACATTTGCTAACTTCAGTCATTGTATTCTATGGGTGTGGGTTCACATTGTTTCATTGGTTTTGCTCCTACCTGAGTGGTTGGTGCCAGTCAGTAGCAGGAAGAAGGAAAGGTCAGCCTTGTAGATCTTTATTTGTGGGGTCCCACGGGGTTTGATTTTCTCACCCCTCTTGTTTAACTCCTATATGAAGCTGCTGAGAAAGATCATCTGTTGATTTGGGGTGAGATACCATTATTATGCTGATGACACTCAGCTGTACATCTCCACCCTGGGCTGAGCCAGAGATACAGCAGAAGGCTTGAACAAGTGCCTGGAGGCTGTCCAGGTCTGGATGGGATGACACCAGGTTGAATTTGAACCCAAGCAAGATAGAGTTGCTGTATGTGCAGAAGGGATCTCTTTCACCAATGATAATTGAAGGGGGGAGCACTTCCCCTAAAGAGCAGGTCTGTGACTTGGGAGGGTCCTCCTAGATTCAGGGCTGCTGCTTGAAAGGCAGGTGGAGGCTCAGGCTAGGTGGCCTTTCTCCACACATTTAGCTTACTGCAATATGCTCTATATGGAGCTGCCTGTGAAGTGCACCTGGAAATTGCAATTGGCGCAAAATGTGTTAGCCTGTATATCTGTCAATCAAAGCTGGTCTTGAGATACTTATAGGACCTCCTCCTCTGCATAGAGGTGGCCTGCTCAGCTTGTCTGGTGAGGACCTCCTGCTATCTTTTAATGTCCCCCATGTAATGAAGGGTTGCTTCTCAAGCAGTGTTTCTCTGTGGTAGCCCCCATGCTGGGGAACACTCTCCTTCTCAAGCTTAGGTTGCCATCCTCAGTTTTGGCCTTCCAGAAACCATTAATGACAGAGTTGTTCTGGAGGACCTTTGGGGATTGGTCAGTGTTATACTTACTGCTTTACTGTTGTTTGTGTTTCTATTGATTTTTAGGTTTGTACACTGTTTTTATACTGTAAATCACCAGAAGTCATTTTTGTTGAATCTGGCAGTATATAAACACAATTAACAAACTATGATTTAGTAAAGTTGTGTGAACCCACTCTTTATTTGCTTTTGCTGCAATACACTAACACAGATGTTCCTCTGGATTCAGAAGAAGAAACTAAATTTCAAAGGCCTGACATACACCTGGTTTCCAGAGGAAAGGGAGCAGGCAACAAAACAGTGCTTGTCAGGCCTCTATGCCTTGACCACAGTCTTGTCAGCCCATGATTAACTAGTGCAGAAGAATGGTGTGATTATTGGAGTAACATGATCAGCCAGAAGTGTCAAAATCATGCGTGTGTAAAGAAATTGCTGGATTTTTTTAAATGAAGATTTGTCTTTCCCTTATGGCCTAATGAAACATTTCAAGTCGCATGAAAGGTTGCAAACCTTAATGAAAGAGAATAGGCAGTCCGAAAGCAACCCTGCCAGCAGGTGGCACTAAATCCTCACTTTCCAATCGAGGCAAGCACACTGACTTCTCAAGCTGATCTGGAGGCTCAGTGAGGCTGGGAAACAGGGTGCATGGTGACAAGTGCAGTCTCCGCAGTTCAAGGATTTGGTCAAGTGCTGTGTTGGTGCTGTTGTATTGGTGCTGTTTGGTTCTCCAAAGTGGATGGATTTTTTTCCCCCCATAAAAATGATGTCAGTAAAGGCAACTCATTTCGCAAGGTAGCTTTAAAACCAATAAATCAAAGATTTGCAGATTAACTTTAGAGGATTTGATGAGGCATATCCAAACATGATATAGATCTATCTGCTTCCCCCCCCCCCCCCAACCTGATGGTTAGAGTCTAGAAATGTTTAGGGCTTCCAAATCTGAGCAGCAAAAATCCAGATGACCATTAAGTGGCAGTGAAGAGAAACTATCTTGACTCTTTGCTGCCATTTAGTAATTGTCTGGAGTTTTGCCATCTAGATCTGGTAGCTCTAGAAAATGTTGTCCAATTTATTTGAAGCAAGCTTGAATTGCATTGTAACCACAGCAATACATTGGGTGCAATACTAAACCATAAAATCATGATCATGCTTCAGTTTCTCACTGAGTCTTTCTCCACTATTCAGTTAAAGTGATATCCACTCAACCTTGAACTGGCACAAAGCAAGGTTAGCATAATATTTACTGCCCCCATTGCCAAACCCTTTCCTGCTTCTGTTGCATCCATCTCACTGTCAGATAGTATTGTCCTCATTTATGAGTTTGCCATCCTTTATACACAAGGCAGTTGTTTTTCTCCTTGAGCTTTGGGCCACCCCTTTTAACATGTCACCAGCCTGTAAGGAAATATCCACCAATCTGAGCACTATGGCAGGAATGGGGAAGGTGTGTCTTCAGGACTCTGCCTGTGGTAGTCTCTGTTGCTTCTCCCACACTTATCTGGGCCTCTCCCAAGTTTTTAAAAAGTGAAACAAAGAAACTTAAAGGAAGACATCTGGGCAAATAACAGTCTGGGAGTGGGAGAAGAGGCAGACCCTGCCATGATTGTGCAACTGGCTGTACCTGTAGTGAGGGAGCAGTGAAACTGACTAGCTGTTGAGAATTCAGGTGATGTGTGTGTAGGATTCATATGGTCAGGACAGTAATTGCACCATGGTCAACTTCAGGTAAGATTAGGTTAATCATGCTTGTTGATGATTGTCAACAGTGATTGTCCCACTGATGTCTTTGCAAGTGTATCTATATCTTTACCACCATGAAACCTAAAAACAGCTGAAGGAGGAATTTCCAGCAGAGAACTAGCATAAGGATAACAAATTAAGAAGCTGTTCCTCCTCATTCTACTTTTCTTTTTTTCATAGTAACTTTATTAAAAATCACAATTATAACAATAATAAACTAATACAAACTTTAAAAAAATAGAAGAATAAAAAGAAAAAATAGAAGGTGCAAAAAAAAAAGGAAATAGAAAAGAAAAAAAAAGAACATAGTAAATGAAAAGAAATATATAAAGAAATTACTTCCCCCTTCATCATAACAAGTATAAGCGAATTTAGTAACTTATCACCTTCTCTTAAAATATAACAAATGATCTCTTCTTCCCATATCCCATCTCTATCTATAAACAAATCTTTAAAAACTCTTCATTTCAGTCCTGATCAGCAGAAGTCCATTAAGGGTTACCAGAGATAACAACATATCTATTTTAACCTTGATCAAATAAACCACCTTTGTATTCCTTCCTTTTACTTTTAACAATCTTGATCTTTAGTCCCTTCAAATAATGTCCTAGAACTTGATTTCTTTTCATTTCTTTTGTCCGTTCTCACAAAATTCTTCAAAGCTTTCTTTTGTAAATCCAATATAGGAAAATTATCTAGGTCACTCTCTTGGTTTGTTATTTGTATATCCCTTTTAATAAGACATCAGCCAGTTTCTTTTGTATGTTCAGTGTGGCATCTTTTTCCATATCATTCTTGTAGCGTGTCATTTTAAAATCCACTTTCAGATCAGTCTCAGCCTTGTCCAGTAAAACTTGTTTCTCTTCCGTAACATCTTTAAAACACAGTCTATCTATAGAGACAAACACTCCTAAAATTAACTTCTGGGTCCATTGTTCAAAAATACCCTTCAGTAAGTCCAATATTAAAATGTTCTGCTTCATTCTGTATTAGTAAATCAAATTTAAGTGTTCTTCTCCTTTAATTGTAATCTTTAGTTCCTTCTAGTTCCCTCTAGTGTCCAACCTTCAAAGTCCCATCCTATCATTTAAAAAAAAAAAAAGAATTTAAAACAAAAGCATTTTCCCATGGGAAGGATTCTTATCATTAATTCCAAAATCTTATTTCAAATCCATCTGGACACTTAGTCCATTTGTACCTCTCCAAAATCAAAGTTCCAATCACCCTTTTTCTGTTTGTTCATATATATATATATATATATATATATATATATACACACACACACACACACACACACACACACACATTTTTAACACCTTTAAAGCATACTTCCCTTTCTAATCACTTTTGGAAATTGCTTGTTAACTGCTTTTCAGCTATTAGGAACCTTTGGATTGACAAATTTTACAGCATAATAATATTATATTCCTTAAACTTGTATTTAAAACTTCTTTCACTAAGGATTGAAGGAAATTCACCTGGTGCTGTAAAATTTGTCAATCCAAAGGTTCCTAATAGCTGAAAAGCAGTTAACAAGCAATTTCCAAAAGTGATTAGAAAGGGAAGTATGCTTTAAAAGTATCCTTTTAAAGGTGCCAACTATTGATTGAGCAAGATAGCATTTCCTCATCTCCCAGAGCTCTAAACCCACCAAATACTGTTGTCTTGTGGTCTCCTTGCAAGAAGCAATTGTCTGGAGCACTTATGGGTGATCTCAAGTCCTCTCCTTGTCCAGAGAGGAATTATGAAGAGCCAGTCTACTCACCAGCTCTTCATTCCACTACAGTCGTCAGCTCTACTTTTAGCAGAGCCATCTTCAGTTCTCCATTTCTTCCCTGGAAGATCCCTCATTCTGCTTTTCCACTTTAAATGTCAGCCTCATATAATGGCTACATTATACACATACCTACCCATCACATAATTCCCTTACAGGGTAAGCAACATTATGCAAAATTCAGAAAACAAGTAGGTTCTTTTGATTATTGATTATGTGCCATCAAGTTGTTTTTGATTCCTAATGACCAAATAGATAGATTTTCTCCATGATGATCTATCCCTAACCTGGTCCTTCAGATCTTCCAACAGTACACTTATTGCCACTGTAACTGAGTCCATCTACCATCTGCTGGTTATCACCTTCTTCTCTTTCCTTCCATCTTTCCCGGCATTAGAGCCTTCTCCAGAGAGCTAGGTCTTCACATAATGTATCTGAAGCAGGATAATTTCACCCTGGTCATTTGTGCCTCGAGTGAGAACTCTGGTTGATTTGTTTGATGATCCATTGGTTTGTTTTCTTGGCTGTCCATGGTATTCTCAGGAGTCTTCTCCAACACCTAAGTTCAAAGGCATCAATACTCTTCTTATCCTGCTTCTTCAAAGTCCAACTTTCACTTCCATAGCATGTCACAGGAAATACCATAACTTACACAATTCTGATCTTTGTGGGTATAGACACATCACGGTATTTGAAAATCTTTTCCAAGTACTGAGCAAAAGAAATTAAAGAAAAAAGGTAAAACGGAAGACAACGTGTACAGTAGCTAAGTACTGCCTGTCATCCTGTCATGTGAACTCCCAGACAGGCCTGCTGTTCTTCTCTGAAAAGGATGTCTGAGAGAAGAGAAAATAACAAACTTTTCTCCCAGGCAGAAACTTTCTCACAGAAAAGGAGGGATCTGGCTAGATTTGAAGAGAGGGAGAAAAAGGAAGAGAAATGATGGTTGGCAAACTAAAAATTGATTCCAGACAGTTTGAACTGCTGAATGCCTGATGGTTCCAAGACAGCCAGAGGCAGGACTCCTGAAGTGCTCCTGGATGGTGTCCGGAGAAGGCCATGGTAAAAGGGGGATGGACAGCTATGGACATGTCGTGATGCAGGTGGCCTTGAGGCTGAAGAGAGAAGACCAGGTCCTGCCAGCCCAAGAAATAATGCAGGCCAGTGTAATTTAACACCCTTGCTCACCTATAAGTCAGGAGGGAATTGAAGGGAAACTATACACCTAAATAGCCACAAGCTTAACATTACACATAGTGAAACAGTTAACTGAGATATATTGGCACAAGTAGCTGTAAATCGCTGACACACTCCTATTTATTTACAGCAAAAGGGAGGAGGACATAGGAAAGAAGACCTTTCGCTTAACTGCCTTAACAGAATACTGCATAAACTGCTTTGCATCCCTGAAAATGGAACTAAGAAACTTGCCTTTATCTATTAATAAACAGGGGGGGGGGGGGGAAACACAAGGATATTTTTGTGTGTTTAATGCTTGTTCATTTTCCTAGAACCCAAAAACCTCGTGGCAAAAGGAAATCTAACTAAGGATTTTCCACACTGCAGCCTTAAGTCACCGGACATTTCTGCATAAATCGGCTGGAAGTGAAGTCAGCTTAAGAAATCTCTTTCCAGATTTCAACCCCTTCCTCCACTTTGGCCCCAGTGATGCCTGACATTCTGACTGGATCAGGTATACCATACCCCCCCCCCCCCCATGTTTAGATTCCCTTGCTTCTTGATCCCATCACCAGCACCATCTCTGCCAGGAAAGCCGGCACCATCCGCTTTCCTTTCCATGAGTGAGTCTTGGAGGACATGTGGTTTCCATTGAAATAACTTTTGTCCAAGCTTTCTGCTGATTTCCCTTCTGCCTGGTGCGCCCCCCGCCCCACTGGTTTAAAAAAAAAGAAGAAGAAGAATACACCACCATTTAACCATTCTTCCTGTCTCTTGGTCTAGATGGGGAAACTGACAGAACTCTTGTCAATTTCACCTTGTTAAAAGAAGAAAAGGAAGAAAGGCTAACTGTTTCAGGTTCCATCAGTGAACTTGTAAAAAGAAGAAGACAAAAATCAGATTTTCATCATTCCATGGTGAACTTGTAAAACAAACAAAAATCCAGAGGTTTACTAGTTGGGGTGCCTTCAGAAGGGGGCAGGCAGATCAGCAGACCAGAACAAAGTGGTTGTGACTGGAGGGGACAGGTGATTCATATCACACCTCACAGTAGCTGACTGGAAGGGAAGCATTTGCCTACAGTGAAATGAAGCACAACAGGGAATGGGACAGCACTGCTGATAGACAGAATAAATGCATTCAGAGTTACTTTGTTTGTGCTGAAATTTGGTAAACCTAAGGCTGTAGGCAAAGTACACATTATGTTTGCAAAAATCCAAAGGCAATAATACAAACAGAACAAGTGCTGTTTACCCCACATTCTGCATAAGCAGTTACTATTTTGGAACACTATACTTATGAGTATGAACATTGTCCAACAGATCCAGTTTTTTGTTTTTTTAATTCTGATCTGCTGCCTACTCCTCCTGTCTGGTTTCATGATCTCAATGTATTATTTTGCAATGCTGCTGTTGCAAATGTGCCATCTTGACCTACTATTCCTTCTACGATACGAATCCTAAGCACCCTTGGAAAATGTCATCATGATCACGTCAAGCTTCTGTGGTTTCCTTAGTGATTAAACTGTGTATATTGCTCTCTCATCACTTGAGCTTTAAGCAGAGATCTCTGAAAAGATCTCCATCAACATTCTGGACCTTTCATCAATGCTAGTTTCAAATGTGCCATATTTGGGCAAATGATAGCCTGGATGTGAACAACTATCACTTGCTCTGTCTGTGTTTTAGGATTTATCTTAGCCCGGTTTCAGAGTCCACTTTAATCCAGCTTTGGAAAAGAAACTCTCAGGTGCCACCTACATGACCAGCACTCAGCAGCCAATATCATTTCAGATCACCACCAGGACTGGAGTTTGGAAGTCCTAAATGAGTAGTTCCATTTCTGCCTGGAAGAATATGGGGCTGGAAGACTGCAGTTCTAACTCTTGAGAATGATGTTGTGTATTCTATGGGTAATGATGATGATGCCAAGTTCTTCCTTTCTTCTGATCCCAGTTAGGTTTGGAATTCCTAAATGCTTGCCTAGAAGTAGTGATGGGTTAGATTAATGTCAGTTAATAAGATGGGAGTTATTTCTGTGGGCAGTCCAAAGGAATTGGCAATCTAAACAAATATAATATCTTCTTTCTGACATAAATAGTAGGTGGCTTGAAAAAGAGTTCTCGTTTGCTACAACTGCTTCTGTTAAATGAGCAAGCAACCCTTTTTTCCAGCTGTTCTTGATGTACTTTTCCTAGGAATCAAACACCTTAACACTATGAATCAAGACATGATAATCTCTTGTTTATGCTGAAATATATGAGCAGTGTGAGTTAGTTGAGAATGTAGCAAATATAGTTCAAGGTTTACCAGATGGTTCATATAGCGTGTATTCTTATCAAACACCTTTTTTTTTTTTTTGCTTGCTTGACTGTGTGCTCAGTTCCAACTTGTTTAATATCCTAAATGGTTTCATACTATGATCACTTAAAACACAAGGTTTAAAATCTTCTCAGCGGGATTTAATATTTTCTCTAGGGTGTCTGAATGCTGAAAACCAGATTCTGGGCTTTTTGTGCCATGGCTTCCTGGCTAATAATCTCCTACACTTTCTGGTTAACTTCTTTTTTCCAAAGATTTGGAGGTGGGAGGGGCAGGGAACTAGTGTAGGAAGTCACTTGTATGTTGTAGCTGTCATTTTCTTCATTGTCTTTGAATTTTGGTTTTAAAACTAGGTTTTATTGCATGAAATAGATTTTGTGCTGTGAATTATTTCAGAAGTTTGAAAGCAACTAATAATGTGGGTCTAATGATCAGAAGGCAAGAAAAATAGTCACTTGTTTCCTGCTGAGTGATCAGGATGTAAAATAGTGACAGTCTAAATCATTGACATAACTCTAGATGGTTTTGAAACCATATTTCTCTGACTAAAGGAGATTGTGATAATTTAAAACAAAACCAAACTCCAAACAAAATAAGCAAGAAGGGAAAGGAAGAAAAAACAGGTGTTTAGTAGTGAATTACATTAAAGAGAAAGGTTTCCCTTACATTTAGTGGACTTCAATCAGATGGATTCCAGATAAAATTACATATACTGGAATGACAAGAACGATATATGACGTCAGATAAAAGACTTACTTTATCACTTATATCCTCATTAAAACTATGTTGAATAAATGAATAAATTCACAACATAGAAGATATAATCTGCAACCAATATTAAAATAAGAGTGATGAAAGTAAGACAAAAAGCCTTATGTCATGAATCAAAGGTGCCATGTCCATTGTTAGGTGAACTTGCTGATTTACAATCCATGAGACAGTACTCATTGCAACACTTTTGTTATATACATTTTATATAGGTTAATCTAATTTCAGTATTAGGCAATGAACATTCAAACTATTCATGCAATTATAGTGTATCTGACATTTGTGTCGGTTCTGGACCTCTAAAACAAGTGAGCATGATCTTGCAAGTAGATGTCAGTATGAAGGAAGAGTGAGTGGATTGAGGGGAAGGAGAGAGCAACAAAGGTTGGACAGAGATTATAAAAGCCTGCAAAAGAGAGAGGTGAGAAGTTTAAAAGACAAAGCACAATATATGAATCAGGGTGTGGTGAAAGCAAGAATGGTTTACAAGAATAAAAAGGTATGTAAAAAATGTAGTGAATGGTGCCACTATAAACTCGATTTTGTTGCATTTCCTTTTCATTTCTCTTATCTTTTAACAAATTACTTTTGTTAAGTTGCTTATCCCAAAAAGGGAAAGAATAGTATGTATGTGTGTATGTATGTATGTATGTATGTATGTATGCTCAGCTATGAGAGATAAAAATATCATCTCTTGAATCACTGCTGATTGCCGTTTGCCTTCTGATAAAAGGGTGTGATTGGCCATTTTGTCAATGGCCAGGACCATCTTCAATTTAGCACCATTTTCTATTCTTCCATGTTTTGTTTTTTCTGCCTTTTGGTCTTTGTGATTGCTGTGGTTGATTTATTGGTTATGACTTTATAATGGAGATTTTGAAATTTTTAAGCTGAGTTATACTGTGGAAGTTCTAATTAATTTTCATTTCTTGTAAACCACTGATAATCTTGAGACTGCAGCAGGATACAAATAAAGAAACATACAAACAAAGTCATCACAGCCATGTTCTCTGAGTGCCATAACAAGACCCCAAAATATCCAAGGTATTCACAAAGCTAAAAAATTTATAGAACCTTTATTTTGTCAGAAAGCTGTGTAAGTGATAGATTTTTGACAACACACAGGCATCAGAATGTATACCTTTCAAATAAGTCTGAGCCTGATTTGTGATGATCAGTCTGAAAGATGTTTGTGCTAATGGCCATCACAGCATTCTGAGAAAAAAAAAACTATTAAGTGTTAATTTTGATTCTCTAAATGTTGGTTCCATCAGTTTAATTAAGAACACTTGTTTCATATGTTTGAAAAGTGAATCATTTCCTCATAATTTATTTCCAGACTTTGGCCCTAATATAACTTTAACTACTTAAAGCCTTGCAGGATACATTTTCTGTAAAGATAACTTACATTCCAGTTTCCAGTAAATTGGAGGCAATTTAACTAGATAAAGGTCAAAGCTCTTAAATTAGCCTTGCTTTTGTTGATGACAAATAGGCATTTGAATTTATGTTGGAAGAAATGGGCTAAACCATGGAAACAAAAGATCATTTTGATAATTATGAATATGGCTTTTTATAATTTTCTTATCTCTTGACCATGACTGGGCTAAGGGGCATTTCAAAACATCAGATGAATAGATTGTTCATTATAAATCAAATAAGATAAACAGTTCTTTAATTTCCTCATTATATAATTCAAGTATGAAATAAACAGTATATTTTCAATATGAAATATGTTTCCAATACAGAATATGCAATATATCTACTCACTGCTGTAGTTACTACTAAGAAGTATTTAGCATATTTAAGTGTCTTACCTTTGGCAGATCGGAAGGGTATTATTGGAGAATACTATTCATTCTCTTCTTGCAAAAATATCTGTTAGAATCCTAGGATAAGTTCCATCTTTCCCTTACTGAATTTGGTGGAAGGAAGTTCTTTTCTTGTTAAACTGTTAATTAAGGCTGATGTTAATAACTATGTAACTTTTAGAATAGCTAAATTAATAGTGTTAGCCATACAGTTTCAGGAAATACTGGTATTAGTATGGCACTAACTATATGTTCCTTGTTGAAATACTGCACATGTTTGTATTTAATTCTATCCCCCTTATTCTTTTTTTTTTTTAACTAAGCAAATCTTAGAACAGTTATTTTTCATAGAGTGAAAAAGCTTTCTCTTTAAGTCTTTCTTTGTAGGAATATATATTCTGTTGATCATGTTCCTTAACTCCTCCTGTTCCTACCCTTCCTATTACTTCTGAAAAGATGCGATCGCCAGGATGCACCAAATATTTACACATTGACGTGATATAATGTTACTATCAATTTTATGTTGATTTTCCTTCTGCAGGAGGAAAGGAGAATTATTTTTAGCCACTGCAAATTTCAGGCTTAAAAATTTTGTCCAGACAAAAGTAGCATTAAATCCAGGCAGCAAACACTTCAGCTGTTGCAAGAAGCCAATTGTGTCTCGTGCCATTCCATGATTGTTATTATAATAACTAACGGCGGGTTTACTTTACTTCAATTCTACTTAGTGCTTTAGCCAGAGAATCTTAAATACTGGAATTATTTATAAAATTAGTCAAGTTTATAAAGTACAGTATATGCCTTCTTACAATGTAACAGCTAAAAAACTGTCTTCAACAATAATATGGTGTGCATATATACAGCTATATTTCTAGATTATAATAAAATAAAGCAAGGCTGGAAAGATCTTCTAAAACTGGGTCTCACCTCCAAACTGTGTGCCAGTACAAGGTGGTTTAGAATGGATGACTGTATATGGCCAGCCTTGTCCTCCTTCCAGCATTGCCCTGCCAATCAAGAAGAAAAAAATGCATAGTGGGGGACCATTGGCAGGATTCCATATGCTACCATTGGGAAAGGGGAATTTGTAAACCAGAGCTCTAATGCTGAAGTGAATTTCACAAATTGAGTCAAATGCCCATATATAGAGCCAGTACGGTCTAGCGGCTAAGGCACCAGGCTAGAAAGCAGGAGACTGTGAGTTCTAGTCCTGCCTTAGGCATGAAAGTCGGCTGGGTGACTTTCAGCTAGTCGCTCTCTCTCAGCCCAACTCACCTCACAGGGTTGTTGTTGTGGGGAAGATACGGGGAGGAAGGAGTATTAGGTATGTTCCCCACCTTAAGTTACTTATAAAAATAATAAAACCGGATTAAAAGTTTTTTAAAAATCCAATCTGCAGTCAATCATTTGAAACATTCTACATGTGATGGATGCTGAAAATCTTCCCTACTGCTTA
This sequence comes from Liasis olivaceus, assembly GCA_030867105.1. Lineage (NCBI taxonomy): Eukaryota > Metazoa > Chordata > Lepidosauria > Squamata > Pythonidae > Liasis > Liasis olivaceus. The sequence goes on from CM061349.1 coordinate 73,170,875, forward strand.
TTAAGGTGAAGCACAACAACTGATTTTTTTCCTGGATACCAGCTTGATCATTTCTTTGGATTCTCATAACATAACATGAGTGGAAGGGTGAAAGAGGAGACAGAGACAGACAGAGAATGAGTGAGAGAAAGAAGAAAAAATAATTTTTTACTGAGACAGAAGAAATCAGTATTACAAGAAAAAAAATCTTCTCTTGCTATCATTTAGTGTGGATTTCATCAGATTGTTTGGGAGTCCCAGATGGATGGCTTCTTAGCACAGCTAGTCAGAAGAAACAAAGGGGAAGCTGTAACCCAGTGTTTCTCAACCTTGGCAGCTTGAAGATATGCGGACTTCAATTCCCAGAATCCCCCAGACAGCCATGCTGGCTGGGGAATTCTGGAAACTGAAATCCACACATCTTCAGGTTGCCAAGGTTGAGAAACACTCCTGAAACCAGTAAAAAGCACTGTTGCCAGAACCACCCATAGAACTTTGTGAATGACTGCATGTTGAAGTCTTTTCCTGAAGGCTTCTACTTACCTCCCACCTCATCTCTTCCACTGAAATAAACAATTAATTTTAAAATGGTTAGTGTATGCTCATATTTCTAAATCTAAATAACAAGAACATTCCACCCTTTTTTTTAAAAAAAATCTTCAACCCTTTCTAAAACACTAATAGGAATGTGTTAGATAAGCCTGCTGTAGAAACTGAATTTTATAGTATACTTCCTGTGGTTAGCATTTCTGAAAAACAGTATATTCTGCTCCTTTTCAAGCTAGCAGAGGACCATTGTTTTTGTTATTATTTTTTGTAAAGAAAAGCAAAAAAGTACAGAAAATGATGGCACCCCTTTGGACCTGCTTTTCAAAGCCACAATACAGCCTCATTGAATGTTGGTACAGGTCAGTTGAGAAGATCACCTACTTCAGGTCACTCTGGTCTTCAAAAAACTAAGCAAGTTTGGACCTAGATATTACTTTGATGAAGGACCATCAGAAAAAACCAGGGCTAGTCTGGGCAGTCTAAAATCACCCCAGAGTAAGATGACAGCAAATCATTTCTGCATTTGTGCCAGGAAAACTACATGGACATTTCTATAACATTAACAGCCTTGACTCAACTTGACTCAAGAGAATCTTTATCGTTTTGCTGAAAAGATTGCTGCAAAGTTCATATCTGACTTGTTTACATAAAATCATTGGAAGTGCACAGTCTATGTTGCCTAGGATCAGGTGGACACTCATCTGAGAGATCAATAAGCATCTCAGATGTTGTAGCTTGCCATGGAGGGGGGGAGCTTCTGTGGGAATGTGGAGACAGATGAATGCTGCTGAAAAAGTATTTTTGGCATGGCTACAAAAAGCTGGCATTCGCTCACATTTAAAATATGCAAGCCATTTATTGTGACTCAGAAGGAATAGAATTAGTCCACAAAGGGTGGTATCCCAATATTCTTCTGCAGAGAGGAGACATCTGTCTTGAAAAGGAGAGGGGGGATTTTTGCTGACTCCCCTTGCTTCCTGCACTGTCTTAAAATGTGCTTCAGTGGTTTGGATGACAAATGAGACTATTTGGAAGGCATGCAAGAATCCTCCACGTGGGAACAGAGTTTTACAGATTAGGAGAATAAGAAGCAAACATAATATGTACATTTCTTAAGTGGCTACAACATAGGAAACTGTTGGACACTGACTGGTCCATTTGGATCAATATTGTCTACATGGATCACAATGAAATAAGCATAGTCCCTGTTGTTGTTGTTCAGTCGTTAAGTCATGTCCAACTCTTCGTAACCCCATGAACCATATCGCGCCAGGCCTTCCTGTCCTTCACTGCCTCCCTGAGTTTGCTCAGTTTCATGCTCATTGCTTCAGTGATGCTATCTAACCATCTCATCCTCTGCCATCCCCTTCTCCTTTTGCCTTCCACCTTTCCCAGCATCAGGGTCTTTTCCAAAGAGTCCTCTCTTCGCATTAGGTGACCAAAGTATCTGAGCTTGAGCTTCATTATCAATCCTTCCAATGAGCAGTCAGTGTTGATTTCCTTTAAGATTGACTGGTTTGACCTCCTAGCAGTCCAGGGGACTCTTAAGAGTCTTCTCCAGCACCACAGTTCAAAGGCATCAATTCTTCGGTGCTCAGCCTTCTTTATGGTCCAGCTCTCATAGCCATACATTACTACTGGAAAAACCATAGCTTTGACTATGCGGATCTTTGTCGGCAAGGTGACGTCTCTGCTTTTTAATATGCTGTCTAGGTTTGCCATAGCTTTCCTCCCAAGGAGCAAGCGTCTTTTAATTTCATGGCTGCAGTCTCCGTCTGCGGTGATCTTGGAGCCCAGTTAAATGAAGTCTGTTATTGCTTCCATTTCTACCCCTTCTATTTGCCGGGAATTGATGGGTCCAGATGCCATGATCTTAGTTTTTTTAATGTTGAGTTTCAAGCCAGCTTTCGCAGCTTTCGTCCTCTTTCACCCTCATCAAGAGGCTCTTTAGTTCTTCTTCACTTTCTGCCATTAGGGTGGTATCATCTGCATATCTGAGGTTGTTGATGTTTCTTCCTGCAATCTTAATTCTGGCTTGTGATTCTTCCAGCCTGGCATTTCTCATGATGTACTCTGCATATAAGTTAAATAAGCAGGGTGACAGTATACAGCCTTGTCATACTCCTTTCCCTATTTTGAACCAATCGGTTGTTCTGTGACTGGTTCTAACTGTTGCTTCTTGGCCCGCATACAGATTTCTCAGGAGACAAGTAAGGTGGTCTGGTACCCTCATCTCTTTAAGAATTTGCCACAGTTTGTTGTGATCCACATGTATGATTACAAAATATTCACTACACGTATTACCACGAAACATGTATAGACAGCGGAAGCATCAAACCTCAGCCAAGCTTTAAGCATTGTTGGCATGGCCGCCAGCATAATTTTTTACCATTCTGATGCTGGAAATATATGAAACTATAGAATAGGCTTGATGGTAGACTTCATGTAGTTCAAATTGCAAAAATGGGGGGGGGGGGGAGGCAGATTCTGTGGAGATACAGTACATCTGGGAAAGGTAGTCCCAGTGACTGTACCTCTTACTCCATAAAAAAGGTAAGTAGCCAGCAAAAAGATGCTCCCTTCTGGTATAAACTACTGCTACCGCTTCTGCAGAGTATGGGGTTCACAACATTAATTACTTCTGTGATGATGGTAGTGATGATGAAGTTACTGACACAGCAAGGAAAAAGTTTTACTCTAACCTCTTTTCTGATTACAATGACTAAGCTAGAAGAAGTGAAGGGCAAATTTAAAGGTTTAGTTACAGGGATACTGTTGGCTGTGATAAAGAATTATCCCAGATAACAATCACTTTCCAACACCCCCCCAAAATCCCCAAGTGAGATGCTGAACCTTCTCAAGATTTATAATAAGTACAAGAGAACAGCAGAGAGCTGCCCTGCATGCTTTTAACAGCTCTGGCATGTATCTATCTGACAAGAACATCTAGCAGATTGCAACATGGACTTAATGTCCAGAATGTACAGTAATGCCATTGCAAAACAATCAAACCCTGTTTGAAACTTTCTCCGGACATGTGACGGCAGTTCTTCCCCAAGCAAAGACCACTGGTGCTGTTTAGTCCACTGTGGGAGACCTTTGCCCTTCCATGTTGGGGCCTACGTTTGAATAAGATATGGACAACTTGAAGGCGTTCAGAGGAAAGCAACGAGGAGGCAAGACGTTGGGAGCTGGGTTGAAAAGTTCAAGGATCTGTCTGTGTTTAGCCTAGTAAAACAAAATCACCCAAAATACTCTTGCAGTATAGGATGACAGCTTTATAATATTTGTTTAACGAGATCATTGGGGTTTATTTGCAGTCAGAGGAAACAGATACCACCCCTTCTCCCCAGCATCCTGACAAAGTATACTTAAAGTGATGTGACTTCCAGAAAAAAAAAATGTTTTGCAATCATCTTACTTCTCTAACCATAGAGCACCATAACTGGGTAAAGTAGTTCTGGGCAGTTGTTGAAAATGAAAGAAGTATACTGCAGTTTGTATCTATGTACATGCACATTCAAGTGACAATGTGGTACAGTGGATAGAGCAATCTTCCTCAGCCAGGCAGTTGCCTGGTATATTTCACTACATGAATTTGTGTTAAGTTAGAAAAACTGAGTTAGGATGTCAGGTTAGGACTTGAAAGGTACAGATCCTTTAGCTGTAACTCTAACCGGATGATTCAGTCTCACCTACTGTGGCTGTAGTGAAGATGATAAAAGAGTGAGAATATGCCATTCTAACCTCCTTGGAGGGAGGGCAGAATAAATGTGATGTACAAAAAGGCACGTTAGCAACCATTTTGTAAAAAAAGTAATATAATAATTCCCTAAATCACCCAAACACAGTGTTTTACCAGGGATAGGGATCAAAACATAGGGATTATCCCTTAAAAAGAAGGGCAGTTGAAGCACATGATCTGGCATGTGGTCATGATCAATAAGCTGTTGGTTAGGAATATTAGCTTCCAAGAAATAGCAGAGCTTCCAGAATGTAGCCTGAACCATAAAACAATATCTATCTTCCAGACTCAACCTATCTCTGAGCCTTCAAAGGCTGTGGTGCTAGTTCTTGATGTTATTTGATGTTCCTCTACTGGGCTAAGTGAGAATATTCCCTCATTAAAATTCCTGCAAAAGTATTATTCGGCACAGTGCATGCACAAGCAGTCCTCAGGTGAAGTAATAGGTAACTCAGTTTAATTCCACTCTTGGGTGTGTGAGTGTGTGCACTTAGGTATTTGAGTAACACAACGCCACTGCTTTTCCTAAATATTTATCTGCCAGAGTTTCTGCTGTCAGACTGAGGAATGTCTTGAGATAGAAGAAGGAAATTAAGCTGCCTGGAGCTCAGCCCAGCATTTTTTTCTAGCAAATTAGTTCCAAATCAAATATTTACAGACATAAATAAGATATTAGGAAATTGAAAAAGAGAGAGACAGCTATCATGTGCTACAGCCAGCGTTTTTTAAGCTCAAAAACCGAGGACAAGTTAAAAAAATACAGATGAACAATGCAAAAAGGTTGCAAACTTCATCTCAAAACCAACCACTTCAGAAAGATGGATATGAACTATCGGGTGGAAACAGAATACCTTTTTTGGGAAAAGAATTCTACTTGGCCTTTTCAACGTTTTTTTTTTTTTTTTAAAAGAAAAATATTTTCATTGCCTTAGCTAAATGATAAAGAGGTCTAACATACAAGAGCTAAATTTTGCTTTGAGCAGGAGAGGGGGAAATGTTGCCTCAATAATTTTGAAATCATTTGATGTCATCCAAGGATGTCTATGGTGGTGGTGGGAAGGCAAATAGTATCTGCATCCATGCAACCAAAGCCCTGACCCCTTTTTACATGCATCACACATATTTGGCACAAGTATTTTGTGTAGATTTTTCAAAAGGAACTTAGCAGCTTGATGTCAGCTGATAGCCAGGATCTTTTGGTCAGGGGCTTAGCACCATTCTGGAATAGTGTAATACTGGAATAGTGCTAAATCTGTGTCATAAAGAAGCCCTTTGAACATACCCATGTGAAAATTTGTGCCAAATCTGAACTAATAGTTCACTATTGTTTGGGACGTGGGTTTAGCATTATTCCAAAAAAGCACTAAAGCCATTTTCAACATGATTGCAGCAAAAAAGGTTTCTTGGACCCTGTTTGTACAAATGGGGAAAAGCCTCTAATCATCACCCCAGACAAGAGACTCCTCCTTTTATTCTAAGTTCTGGCACAAGGTCTCACTCAAGAAAAGGTGAGATCACCAATTTGGATATCTGGCCAAGTATCTTTCCTATCTCACCCATTTGGATATTTGAAGAACAGCAGTTATCCAAATTGACAATCACCAGTACAGCAACAAGAGACAAGCAATCTAAATAAAATCAGAAAGATCTAACTCCAAAATTTTTCACCTCCTCCTAAATTTAGATTTCCTCCTCCTAATTTGAGATGTACCATTGAAGTTCTATGTCCTAGACCACAGTCACGATTAATCAAGGAAGCAGCGAATGAATTGAGGACTGGATTTCATAAACGTGCAAAATGTGAAACTGCTGTTAACACTGCTGTTAAATCTCCATTGCGATTTAGAATCCAACCATTAGATATCAGCAAAAGAAATGAATAAATATTAAAAACTGTAATTCCTTTCTGTTGTGTACCTTAAAACCAAAAGGAATTTCAAACCCAGATCTGCATTGTTAGTTTAGGTTCAAATCTCTCATTCCTGTAATGATTATAGTCACAGTTGTCTGTGACTTTAACCAGTAGGAACTGCAAGATGGAGACCCTATATAGCAACAAAATCTAGCAGCAATTTATCTTAATTCTATGAAAGGAAAGTGTTGATTCCAGGCTCAACCACTTTTCTTGTTCAGTTCTCCATCTTCTTTGCTTTGATTACAATTTCCCTTGGCATGCAAATAAGCTTCTTCATACTCCTTTACACTTCTTCCACTTCAAAGTAGTCTTGGGTTCATTAGAGGTCTGCTGTTAAACTCCATTTAAACTTTTTTGAATTTAGCAGTGACAGTTTGATTATTCAGAGAGCACACAAAATGTATATAGTAGGGAAACTAAACCAAAATATGCATTGTGCTTGGGAAAATATATTGCAAAAATGTGTATATTAAGAGAAACATATCCATAACATGTGAATCAGAAACATCTTATTTTTCGTTTTATAGGTGATTGATTGATTGATTGATTGATAGCATTTTTCACAGAACATGTTACAAATAGAAATACAAAAAAAGTACAGGTAATGAAATTCAGGAAATAAGGTGTGTTCAACTATTAGGAAAGTTTAAAAACTAGCACATTTAAGTCCTGGGTAAAAAAGAAATCTTAGATTGATGCTGACATTAAAACAAGTACCTGGAGACCATTTAGTGACACCACTACCAACTAGGCCCTTTCTCTAATAAACAGCCACTATACTTCAAGGAGCAAGAATATCTGGAGAATGAAGATCTTGGTAGATCAACATATGGAAACAACTGATCCTCCCAGCAGTCTGGTCTCAAACTATAACATTTCTGAATGGTGAAAGGTTTTTGCAAAAAAGCTCTGACAGAATGCCTCACACGTCTTCCAGAAGAAGCCTGTTGTTGTTGTTTAGTTGTTAAGTCGTGTCCGACTCTTCGTGACCCCATGAACCATATTGCGCCAGGCCTTCCTATCTTTCACTGCCTCCCTGAGTTTGCTCAATTTCATGCTCATTGCTTCAGTGATGCTATCTAGCCATCACATCCTCTGCCGTCCTCTTCTCCTTTTGCCTTCCATCTTTCCCAACATCAGGGTCTTTTCCAAAGAGTCCTCACTTCGCATTAGGTGACCAAAGTATCTGAGCTTGAGCTTCATTATCAATCCTTCCAATGAGCAATCAGAGTTGATTTCCTTTAAGATTGACTGGTTTGACCTCCTAGCAGTCCAGGGGACTCTTAAGAGTCTTCTCCAGCACCACAATTCAAAGGCATCAATTCTTCGGCGTTCAGCCTTCTTTATGGTCCAGCTCTCACAGCCATACATTACTACTGGAAAAACCATAGCTTTGACTATGCAGATCTTTGTCAGTAAGGTGACGTCTCTGCTTTTTAATATGCTATCTAGGTTTGCCATAGCTTTCCTCCCAAGGAGCAAGCGTCTTTTAATTTCATGACTGCAGTCTCCGTCTGCGGTGATCTTGGAGCCCAGATAAATGAAGTCTGTTACTGCTTCCATTTCTACCCCTTCTATTTGCCAGGGATTGATGGGTCCAGATGCCATGATCTTAGTTTTTTTAATGTTGAGTTTCAAGCCAGCTTTCGCACTCTCCTCTTTCACCCTCATCAAGAGGCTCTTTAGTTCTTCTTCACTTTCTGCCATTAGGGTGGTATCGTCTGCATATCTGAGGTTATTGATGTTTCTTCCTCCAATCTTAATTCCGGCTTGTGATTCTTCCAGCCTGGCATTTCTCATGATGTACTCTGCATATAGGTTAAATAAGCAGGGTGACAGTATACAGCCTTGTCGTACTCCTTTCCCTATTTTGAACCAATGGGTTGTTCCATGACTGGTTCTAACTGTTGCTTCTTGGCCCGCATACAGATTTCTCAGGAGACAGGTAAGGTGGTCTGGTATCCCCATCTCTTTAAGAATTTGCCACAGTTTGTTGTGATCCACACAATCCAAGGCTTTTGCATAGTCAATGAAGCAGAAGTAGATGCTTTTCTGGAACTCTCGTGCTTTCTCCATGATCCAGCGAATGTTGGCAATTTGATCTCTAGTTCCTCTGCCTCTTCGAAACCCAGCTTGTACATCCGGTAGTTCTTGGTTCACGTACTGCTGAAGCCTAGCTTGTAGGATTTTGAGCATAACCTTGCTAGCATGTGAAATGAGTGCAATTGGGCGATAGTTTGAGCATTCTTTGGCATTGCCCTTCTTTGGAATTGGAACGTAAACTGACCTTTTCCAATCCCGTGGCCACTGTTGCGTTTTCCAAACTTGCTGGCATATTGAGTGCAGCACTTTAACAGCATTGTGTTTTAGTATTTTCAATAACTCAGCTGGAATACTGTCATCTCCACTAGCTTTGTTGTTAGCAATGCTTCCTAAGGCCCACTTGACTTCACTCTCTAGGATGTCTGGCTCAGGGTCAGTGACCACACCAGCATGGACATCAGGGACATTAAGATCTTTCTTGTATAGTTCTTCTGTGTATTCTTGCCACCTCTTCTTAATCTCTTCTGCTTCTGTTAGGTCCCTGCCTTTTTTGTCCTTTATCATGCCCATCTTTGCACTAAACTTTCCTTTGATATCTCCAATTTTCTTGAAGAGATCTCTAGTCTTCCCCATTCTATTGTTTTCTTCCATTTCTTTGCATTGTTCATTTAAGAAGGCCTTCTTATCTCTCCTTGCTATTCTCTGGAAATCTGCATTCAGTTGCTTATATCTTTCCCTTTCACCCTTGCTTTTCGCATTCCTTCTTTCCACAGCTATTTGTAAAGCCTCATCAGACAGCCATTTTGCTTTCTTGCATTTCTTTTTCTTTGGGATGGTTTTAGTTGCTGCCTCTTGTACAATGTTACAGACCTCCGTCCATAGTTCTTCAGGCACTCTGTCTACCAAATCTAATCCTCTAAATCTATTCATCACCTTCACTGTGTACTCACATGGAATATGATCTAAGTCATACCTGAGTGGTCTAGTGGTTTTCCCTACATTCTTCAATTGAAGCCTAAATTTTGCAGTAAGAAGCTCATGATCTGAGCCACAGTCAGCTCGTGGTCTTGTTTTTGCTGTCTGTATAGAGCTTCTCCATCTTTGGCTGCAAAGTATGTAATCTATCTGGTTTCGGTATTGACCATCTGGTGATGTCCATGTGTAGAGTCGTCTCTTGTGTTGTTGGAAAAGAGTGTTTGCTATGACTAGCTTGTTCTCTTGACAGAACTCTATTAGCCTTTGCCCTGCTTCATTTTGTACTCCAAGGCCAAACTTGCCTGTTATTCCGATTACTCCTTGACTTCCTACTTTAGCATTCCAATCCCCTATGATGAAAAGGACATCTTTTTTTGGTGCTAGTTCTAGAAGGTCTTGTAGGTCTTCATAGAACCGGTCAACTTCAGCTTCTTCGGCATCAGTGGTTGGGGCATAGACTTGGATTACCATGATGTTGAATGGTTTTCCTTGGATACGCATTGAGATCATTCTGTCGTTTTTGAGGTTGTACCCCATTATTGCCTTTCCCACTCTCTTATTGACTATGAGTGCAACTCCATTTCTTCTAAGGGTTTCTTGCCCACAGTAGTAGATACAGTGGTCACCTGAATTAAATTCACCCATTCCCGTCCATTTCAATTTGCTGATTCCCAAGATGTCGACGTTCAATCTTGTCATCTCATGTTTGACCACATCCAGCTTGCCTTGGTTCATGGATCTTACATTCCACGTACCTATACAATATTGTTCTTTACAGCATCGGACCTTCTTTTCGCTTCCAGATACATCCACAGCTGAACGTCCTTTCGGCTTTGGCCCAGCCGCTTCACTCTTTCTGGAGCTACTTGGAATTGCCCTCTGCTCTTCCCCAGTAGCATATTGGACATCTTCCGACCTGAGGGGCTCATCTTCCGGCGTCATATCTTTTAGCCTTTTAACATTGTCCATGGGGTTTTCTTGGCAAGGATACTGGAGTGGGTTGCCATTTCCTTCTCCAGTGGACCACATTTTGTCAGAACTGTCTGTCATGACCCGTCCATCTTGGGTGGCCCTGCACGGTATAGCTCATGGCTTCACTGAGTTACACAAGCCCCTTCGCCACGACAAGGCAGTGATCCATGAAGGGGAGAAGAAGCCTATAAGATATCAAATGACCCGCTTAGTGGCAATCATGATGCTTTGAGGAATGACTTAAGAGCACTCCTTAGAATGGTTTCCTCAATCCTATTAAATGGAAACTTGCAAATTTGCTTCCATGGGGAGCAAGGCCAGTCACAAAACACCCCTTTGCCAAAAGCAAACTAGAAAGGATGATATCTCCAGAATGCACCTTACCATCACCGGTTACCTTTGTTTTTCTTCTGGGTAGTGGAGCACCAGATATTCTTATTTTCTCTAAATGCCTGTGACTCATTCCTGGAAATAAACAAGAGGCTGGAGGCTGGTGCTTTAGTATATTGCATGCTGGCTTCCCATTTTCCTTTGAAATTAAAAGACCCATTTTAAAACATTAGGTAAAGCAAAATCCAACAGGTGCCAACAGCATAGGAGAGAGTTCAGGTCTTCTGAAGTTCAAACAGAGAGATCAAAAGTTCCCAGCATCACATGCTGTTTTGAGACTCCCTGTTTCTTTTCTGCTGTTGTGTTAGCATGCATAGGAAAAAAATAAATAAACAGAAGTCTCAAAAATTGCTCCAATAGCGTTGGACAGACAAAAGTCACACTAAGAAATTTCTAGCACAGATCAGGTTGCAGCAGGCCTCAATATCTCTGTGGAGTGCCAAGATTATTCCGATAAATTAGTCTGGAAGCAAGCTGGAGATGATGTGCTAATAAAAAACATCAGCTTGCATATGCCTCTGGAGAACAGATTGGAGAAGGTATTGTTGACAGAAGGAATGAGTACTGAGCTATGATGGAGGTGGAGGAACTACCAAAAATGTGGGGCCAGCTGCAGTAACAAAAGCAGAAGCCAGATGTAAGGCATGTAAAAGAAAAAGTATGGGAACCAAAAGAGATTCTGAACAAGGCATTAGGGAATTGACGTCAATGGAATTATTCCATTGGCTCTTCTATGTTTACTGTCCACTTTGCAAAATCCCTTTTCTAAATTTATAATTTCTTCTTTGAAAACAACAATCAAACAGATCAGTGGATAAATGTCTGCTGCCAAGACACCTCACACGAAAGATATAATAGAGATCAGGATCAGCTTCTATTTTGCTTACGACTGAATGATTTGAGCAAAGTCAGGGATGAAGTATATATCAGTTTCAATTCTATTACCTATTTTTCTAATCTTAAATCCTATTTATCTTACTTCTAATCAGATTGCCACTTTTTTAAAAAAGAAAGGTACAAAGATGCATACACATTTTCATATGCATTTGGGCAAGCACGTTTTCTAACCTAATGTTTTTATGAGAAGTATTTTTTTTTCAGTCTGTCAGGCCTCTGCATATCCTTGGAGTAGAGAATGTAATCACCATTGCATTCTATAATCCACAGGCAGTTTGCTTTATAATATAAGGTCAACAAAAGGACCAGGTAGATTATCTCACAGACCCAGAGCCAAATAAAGAAGATAGAAATTTCCAGCTGTGTGTCTGCAAATATTCAAAGAGGGAGCCCAAGATCTCCACTGGTTCCAGAGTACTTAGGGATCTTTGTCTTGGACCAGCAGAAAACTAAATCACCATAAAATTTGCTATCTCTTCTGTAGATTCCCTATTCTGCTACAGGTATAATGCCAGCAAATGCTAATGTCCTTATTTATGATGTACAGAGCATGCTAAGGACAGGAATTGGTGGAGTGCCCTTGTTTTATTTCCTTCCCCTCCCACCAAATATCACCAGCTAGCAGGAATACGTACACAAATTACTCACTCTCCTTAACGTGGAATGGGGTTCAAGTTGGAGGTAAGTTTTGACAGATGTAAGACTATTGGATTTGGTCATCTGTCAAAACTCAGTCTGGTTTTGAGCCCAACTTTCAGCTGATAAATTATACCCAGGGACTAGAGAGGAGATTTCTGGTGCATGTTTGTGCCATAGTTAAATACATGTAGGAAAGAGGCTTGGCTCCCTAGATTCTGGCCATTGGATCAGAAGCTTCAATCAGAAAGAAGTAATGTCCATTTTGCCTAATCATTGTTCCCCTTTCTCTAAATTATAATTCATAATTCAAGTAAAAAGTATTCCCCGTCATTGTCCGTGCATGGAAAATAGTATCTTTTTTTTCCAACCTAGATGGTCCTGTGCTTTAGAACTTGCTTCTTTTTGCTATACAGGAGAGGGTGCTGATTAACTATTATATTCGGTCAGTCTTACCCAGGTTGCAGAAATAACCATGAAAGAACTTTGGAACCAACAAGAGAAGAGAAGAGGAGAGGAGGGGAGGGGAGGGGAGGGGAGGGGAGGGGAGGGGACAGAAGTATTTTGTAGCCATCTGCAAGCTTTCCTTACATAGTTTACACATAACTCTCATGCTGTAAGTCTTTAGCATTAAGAGGCAATGCGAACTTTGCCTGTTGGACAGCAAAGCCAGAAGAATACCTGCAATGACTCATTGTTGGGATGAGAAAAGCACAATGCATATCAGAACATGCGGCAGGTCAAAGGACTTGTTATGCCAAATTTGGTAAATATCCAAGGATGGAAAGTACACCAAGAAGGAGGCTAAAGTGGCCCTATTTCCAATTCCAAGAAAAGGCTCTTTTGCCTCATTCTAACCCTATAATTGTTTATGTATTTAAAAGGGAAATTTAAGAATGAAACAGATGAAAGATAAAGAAAGCTTTTTTTTTTTTTTGTGGGCTACTGCTACTACTTACTCAAAAACTAAGCCATATGGGGTTCAGTAGGTTTTACTCCTGTAAATAAGCACATGAGTACAGCTTCAGTGTTGTACTGTTTTTCACAATTCTAACACTGATGCTGAACTCCTGTGCTCATTTACAGGAATAAAGCCCACTGAACCGCGTGACTAGTTTCTGAGTTAACATGCATAAGACAGTGCTATAATTAGCTTCAAATGGACATCTGTATTTCTTGGACTATGCACAGAGCCATGGCTGCTCTGTCTGGAGACTTTTCTTTCATTCCTGTTGCTATCCAGATGTGAAGGCAGTCAAAAAGAGAGGGAGTCTAGTAGCTCCTGCAGTATTAACAACAATGTCTCATGACCTGATACCTGTGCCATAATGAAATTATGTCTTCCTTATGCCTCACTTTTGGAAAGGGAAAAAATTACAGCATAGGGTCAGATGGTGTATTCATTGTGGGAGAGAATATAGGGGTATATTTATATGGAGAGGGGTTAATCGGTTAATTTTGCTTCCATGCAGTTTCACATTTTTCCAATCGTAAATTCAGGTATAATGCCTGTTTTCATGGTCTTTGTTAAAGCTTGCATTAAAATTAATACACATTTTTGTGTTTACTTGATGTGTAATTCTGTACACAGAATTTTTCCTAATACAATTGTGTTCATGTACACTTTCCCTAATGTATGTATTTTTGTAAATTATTTTTTATGATTTAATATGTTTTTATTAACAATTTGTATACATTTTTAAAGCTGCAAACTACATCACAAGACTGGAAAAAAATGAAGTGCATCATTGTGTTCCAGTTCACATGTAGCTTTGGGAATACCAAAAGAGGACAATCAGTGTGAACCAAATGCACTGGCCCATCTGCAGTTTTGTAATATCTATTAATAAATACTTACTGTAAGGAGACACACAGATGCACTATGTGTCCAAAAGCATCCTCCTCTTCAATTTCCAAAAACAGTGACCTACCCGACAAAAATCTTTCCCTGGTGACTAGTTACCCCCTCCCAAAATGCGCACAGTAGCTTTTGTTTTTGCTTCTGGCCAGTATGACATCACTAACTCATGATGCAAGACATTTTGAAGATCCAGAAAATCAGTGCTCCTTAGAGTTCTTTTCTCACTGGCGCCATACCATCTGTCAGCACCTGATGAGGTCTTCTTTATGGCCTGACTTGTTGGGGGGTTTCTTGTTTGGGCTTAATGTATTCCATTTGGAATTTATAGTTTATGCAATCCCAGAATTGTGTGTTTTGTTTTAAAAAAAGACATGATTAAACAAATTTTGGATTAGCAGAAGGGTAAGAAATCTTACCCTTAGCAGAAGGGGCCTCATTTAACAGGAGGAGGAATGTGGGCCCCAACAGGCAGATTAATGATGTAGATGTGTTGCACCTGTAAACAAAACCAGAATTTTCTGTTTTTTTTTTCACACTGGAGCCTCTGGTTGATCACTCCTGACTTAGCACAATGTGTGGACCCAGGGTATATGTGAGAGCTAGTCAATTGCATCATTACCTTCCCCTTCTCTTAAAGGGGCTGTGACGTCCTTTCAATTGCAAAACACAGCTTTATGGCCTATAATAGATCAAATAACCCAAGGATGGAGAGTTACTTTGCATCAATTGCATATTTATGACACTGTTTACCACAGTCAGTTTTATACTGGGCAGGGGATGTGTAAGCAAGAGTTTTGCTCTTCAGCAGGTCACTGAAATCTATGAAAGTGAGAAAGGAAGTTTATTGTGAATTTGCTGAGAAAGTAAGGTTGAAACATTTACACAAATATGGAATTGAAAGTTGGTTGCTGTTGCTGACTGTAATAAGAACAGCATATGATAGAAAGAAAGGAGGCATGAGGATAAATGGAATGTTTAGCAAATGATTCAACATTGAACAGGGAGTAAGAGACGGGTGTGTGATATGGACAAGCGTATAAGGAATGCTTCTGATGACATCAGAAGTACAGTATATTACTTGCAGACAAGAATGCGCATAAGCAGGTACTTTTCTAAGCAGTCACTGCTGTGCTGTTGGCTTAGAAGCCACACCGTTTGCAAGAAATGCTAGAAAATTGTTAGACAAATGCAGTGAGGAAAAAAGATCTGAAAGTTAATCAATCAAAACCAAGGTAGCTCTGGTTGATTGGGAAGTGGAATGAATGTTTGCAAATTACACATATATAGGAAAAAATAATTTGAGAAAATGGTTATTAAAGATGGGGAAATGGATAGACTAAAGTTGGAAGAAAAATATTGCATAGCAAAGTAGTCTGTTGTAAGGAGTGTTCTTTGTTGAAAGAATTGAACATGACTATGTATAAAACCATGCTTCTGCCCACTTTGTTGAGAATTGGGTATGATGGGAGAAACAAAAAGTTGAATGCAGTGGGAATAGGTTAGTTAAGCAATGGGGGGGGGGGTAAAACCACAAGAAATAGGGTCAAGAAGGAATGAATGCTGAACAAATATGGTTTGAATACAAAAGTGAGGGACCAGTACAGAAAAAGTATACTGAGGTGGTTTTGTCATTGTGACGGAGATCCAGGGTCGTGAGAAATAACCATCTTTTTTGCATATTTCTCTGTTCTCAATAGTAGGTGGGAAAACTTCCTGATTTATACTTCGATGTGACATGGATAAAGCATTTATCGCCCGCTAGAAAACTAACTTCGTTGTTAGATAGCCATAAGCCTTTGTATTAGATGAGAGCGTGGGAAAGAGCCCTGGTTTGTATCCCGAACTGTAACTATTGCAAACTCTGTTAAGTAAATCAGAGTGGGATTCTAAATTGTTAACACCTGTGGAGAGGGGTGGAGGCCAATTCTGAAAGGGTATTTAAGATTAGCCCTGGAGGAGAGCGGGAGGTGTTGGAGAAGCAAAGGTCGACCACGAATAGCTACTGCTCTGCATCATAATAGATTTCCGGAGAAGCTATGGTTTTAAGTCTTGCTTCGGCTGCAGGAGGGGGGACTCGCTCGTTTCATCCTCTTGCCATCAAGACACGTTCATGTAAGGCTACTCAGGCAAAGAGGGCTTATATTCCTGCCTTTATCTTTTATATTGACTGTTGGTCCATATGGAAGGACTTTTAATTTGCAGCTTATTTTATCAAACCCTTTTGGAGCATTGAGTAAAGCCTTGGTTGAAAACCTACTGCTTGCCTTTTGAGTTACTCTGTCATCATGCTTGCACATAACCAGAAAGAAAAGAACCCAGAGAGAAAACTGAGGGTACATCACCCCGGGGGAAATCTGTCATAGTCATACAGAAAGAATGAATGAAGACTGAATCACAAAACAAATAAAGGATAGAAGAGTGAAGGAGGGGGGAAGACCAGGAAAGTTAGGGTTAAATGGAATTGATGAGAACCTGAAAAACAGAGAGCTGAGTTTAAAGAACAAAAGGCAAAGTATGAATGAGTAGATGGACATGATGGAATCAAGGATGGTTTGCAAGGATCAAAAGGTACAGATAGCTAGAATTAATGGTGCTGGTGTAAACTAGATTTAGCTATAGTTCCTTTTTTTTCTCTTTCTTCATGCCTTCACTCTCTTTTGCTACTGTTTATTACTCCTCTTCTACACTTCATATAATGTTGCTTATCCTGAAATATCCTGAAGGCCCTGTAAGTATGCTAGCATCATAGCAAGCGGATTATGAGAATCCATCAGCATATGCAGGATTTAGCCCAGATGCAGCTAATGGAAAAAGAGGGGGAGGGGACCCAAGATTGATATGTCTTCTGTATGAGCCTGTAAATGTTTATAACACAACCTTTGCAGCAGTAAATCAGTACTAAGTAGCTTTCTAATTGGTAAATGAAATAATGTTTTCAATTGGTCAACAGACTTTTTTTATGGTCATTTTCATAGCTGATGGCGATCCTCTTCCAGAAGTCATGATATTTTCTTTTTCACACAGCTCCCTTTCCATAGGTGTATCTCAACTGGGAATAAAATCAAAATTGCCTTATATTTGGTTCAAATATTACAAAATACATCTTTCTTATGTTAGGACTATGTTTGACTGCTCTTGGCTGAAAAAGCTATAGCAGGAAATGGATCTGCGTCATTCAACACAAGGCAGCAGTCACTTATCCTTCTGGGTGGGATATGGGACAGCTTGCTACAAGCTAAGGAAAATAAGGACCATGAACAAAAAAAGAATATGGGTAGAGGGGAAGAGCTGACTATACACTGCTGTATCCATCTGACAAAATAGTGTTATAATTGCAGTGCAAAGATATATAATTTTCCGTCCCCAACACTGTAAGAGTATCTAGTGAACAGCACAGATGTCTACAGATGGGCTGTTTGCCAGCTTAGTTGAACAGAGGTAACATTTTGGTTAAGGAATGCCAACTCAGAAGAAATTGGTGTGTCTGATAAAACAAAATACATATCATAATTTCAGGACTGTATTTTCTCTATGCAAAAAAGATAAAAAAGTTTTTTAAAAAAAGATAAAAAGTTCCAGCTTTCATTATCTTCATGTTTGAGTAAGGTGAAGGGAGGAAGCAGGTTTATAACTGGGATTCTGTTCCAGAGAAACAAGACTATAAAATTAGATATCACAAGGAACAGCGTTCATGTGCTGTTTGGATGAATGAATGCTCTCTAGTTCAGACCTTGAAGAAGAAAACAGCCAGTTCAGTTAACAAAAAATGTAGGGGAGGGGGAATTATAGAAAATTCTTAAAAAGCAGTCTCTTTGATGCCTAATTATTATTCCAAGGTCTGGGCTGAAAGTCTAACCTGGAATATAGTTTTCAAGGGGAGGGAGTTTACTTGAAATAGACAAGAAACTGTAAGGTAGGAACAAGCATTTCCAAAGCTTTGTGTAATTACTGATATGAGGCTATCCCAGTAAAGTGATTACTTTCAAGGCTATTCAGTTTTATCTGAGAGTGGCTTGTTCTTTCTAGACAACACAATAGCAATACAGATTGTCTACAAATTCTTGACTAGCACCTAATACTTAGAAATCAGATTACATGGCTAAAGTTTGCCATTGGATTTGTTAATTAATAGTTGGGGGATTGTTTGTTGATGGTGGTAGCGGTAATGGTGGTTATGATTTTTAATCCCTCTGTATTTTAAAAAATTGTGATCTCAGTAGCATTCCATTGATTTAAAAAGTAGTAACTGTTCTGTGTGTTCCTAGAAATTTGGCAGGCCTACTTTGACAAAATAGGGCAGAAATCCCAAGCCACCTGGCTCACATCTCTGCTTGTCCCAAATTGGAATCTTTGTCTATGTAAAATTCTAGCTACCATATGATCATGGGAAATGATCATGCTGTCCCTCTGGCATCTCAATGTGAAGGTTCTGGTGATGGAAGCAAAGCTAGAGAAGATCTCCACCTGAGATTGAGAAGAGCTATGCTTCTATCACAGTAGATCCTTTTGAACAAGCTAGTAAGAGCATAGATTTAACTTACTCTAAAATAGAGTGTTGCTCTTTTAAGATTGTGTTTTCAGAGAGAAGAGGGTTTATGGAGCTAGGAGAATGGCTGAAATGCCATTGATAGTCTGGGGCTTGGCATATCTTTTGTTAGGGAAGTTAAAAGTAAACTCATGATTAGAACGTAGCTAGAGAAAATGACTCACCCTTATTCTTTCCAATAGAGAGGGTACTTGGTTTTACTGTTTTGCCTTGTTTTTTTGGATTCTAATCCATCATGAGGTGAATGAGGTTGGTATTATTTCTGCAACTGTTCTTGTCCTCAGCTACTACTATATGTATATTTATTGTTACTGTTCTTGATTGTTTTATTGAATTTTTAATGTAGTTAGCTGCCCAGATTCACTGTTGCAAGATGGGCAGCCATATAAATTTAAATAAATAAATATCCTACGAATAAAGGGCAGCCTATAAATATTATATATTAGATCAATAACTTTCTCCCATGTTAGGACAAGGTACAAATGCAGAAGCAGGCACACCATATCTTTCAATTTCCTTTTGCTATTAGCCTTATACCTTGTGTGTTGACCAGATATCTTTTCCTCAGCCTAAAATCAATATTCTCAAGGGGTATTGAAAAGAGCAGGCAAAATTCAAACATACCAACAACAAAACAAAACAATCATGAGCAATTTCCCTAGAAATGAGACAGAGACACAGCAACCCAAGTACACTTGCAATTGCCCAAGGGAATTGAGAAAACAACAAAGAAGTTATATATTGACTGGAGGAAAGATCCTATAAATATTGTCAGAAAAGGCAAAGAATGAACAGGGAGAAACAGCACTACTGCTCTTTGTATTAGGTGCCAGAACTTCTGCAAATCATCCCACATCAGGTTTCTCAATGTACCTTTTCAACACAGGGATTGGTAGAGAAAGCTTCTGTTGGCTATCCAGCTGCTTGACGCAAATACTTGCAACACAGTTACTGAAAAGTCCTTGCTTCAAGGCCAAGCTATGTTGTTTTTAGTTGATTTTTTAGAAACATGTTTTTCCTCTCTCCAACTATGCAGATAAGGTCATGGGAAGCATCATCAAGCTGGCTCCAAAGAAGACACACCACCAGCGTGTTGACTGCATACAAAAAGAAGCACAGAGTTCTTCTGGGGAGTTCTAAGGAAGACTAATTTATATCGAATCAAAAGACAAGCTTGTTTCATTTTTTAATCTACTTAGTCAAGTTAACCAGCTAAGTTGTCAGCCTCTTCAGTTAAGGCAGTTGTTATCATCTGCTGGTAGAATTTGCCCCAACCGATGCTGACAGTGCAATCCTAGGCACATTTATTGAGAATTAGACTGCTATTACATTCAGGGATGTTATGTAAATTAGGCAACAAGTTATATTATCACTCCACCTTCCTAGCATCTTCTCACCAGCTCACCTATCTCTGATCTTCCCAGCCTCTGTCTATTACTGCTGCAACTCTCCTGCCAGCCTGCCTCCCCATCTCCAATAGTAAGTTTTACAACTGTAAAAATTGTATATTTTAGTCAATTTTGCACAGAATGACAAAAGTTAATAGGTAACAACCATTCCCACAAACTAGACTGAACTGGGTAGATCATTTTCCTCATTACATGCCATCAATTTATCAATATTATTACTTGTAGAAGTTGTTCCTTACCAAATTTATAGCCTGTTTTTCTGTTTAGAGTGAACTCTGAAGGCATATAAGAAACTTATCAGAGCAGAAGGTGGCAACTCATGGCCGGCCTGCAGACACACAGCCCCTTGAATCAAGGCACTGAAATTCAGTAGTAAAATGATTGAATATAGGTGGTTTCTTCTCCTTTTAGAATTAAAGGGAAAAACCTGAGAACATACCTGCTGGATTAGGCCTCTCACTCTCATTTTCACCTTTCAACAGAACTCCAAAATAGCCCAAATTACCAGTTTCTTGAGCAACTTTGGCTGTTCTTTGCATTTTGAAGGAATTTTAAGGGTGGGCATAGGAGACCTCTAGGCAATAAACCACTCCCATCTCCACACATAAAATCCTCCAAAAATTTCCTCACATCAGCCCTTAATCTGTCATTTCAGGGTGAGCAGGTGGGAGGAGTGTTGTTAAAGTTGGGATCGGAAGCAATTTGCCTCCTGACAGCTTTCTACTCCCATTCCCACCCTTAATTTTCTACACGCATGCAGACACACAGATACACACTCAAATACAATGGGCCAAATGGAGTCATCAGATGGCTTTCTGCTATCTTCTGAGAGGTCAGAGGCTACATCTGAGAGCCCCCAAGTCCTCAAACATGCTCTCTCCCTGGATTAGAAAGACTAGGCAAACCACCACGGAGAGATGGGACAGAGAGGTCTCCCCATCTCTGTTTTGCTCAAGGGACTGATGGGCAGGAAAGATTTATTTAAAAAATACACAAGAATGAAGGAACATGAATCTTTGAACTTGCGTACATCAGTATATAGAAAATTGGACTCCACCTCCCAACACAGGAGCAACTAAAGCCTGTAACTGCAGTGGTATAAACATGGAGTCATTCCAGCACCTCCTACCTTTTCTGCAGGGTTGAAGTAGCTGCCTCATGCCTACATTCTAAACACAAGAGAACTGTCTTGTAGTCTTTGTTTTGTGCCTGCTGACAGCAATAATATTTTTCTGTACCACCACCCTGTTTCATATACACTGAAGAGGCCTCAGTATAGATCCTACCTCTGCTTTAATTAGCTACTGTATTTACAAACAGATATCTGCCTATGAGGACTCTGCACTTTCAGAATCCTCCACTAGATTCTCACAGTGGATAAAACTAGGGCTTGATATCATCCAATGAAGCTGAATCATGGAATATTCGGAGAAAAGGATATATAAGTTATATCTGCTACTTTACAAGACATTTTAGAAGAATAGATGATGGAGTTACGAAAACAGTTTAGATTGTTTTGTTGTTCTGCTGAACTGGCATGCAAAAAAACAAATGCAATAAGATAAGGGACCTTGATGCATATCAGCCATACAGTCTCAGAAGCAAAAGGACACCAGTATCTACCATTTTCCAAGGAAATGTCCAGCATTACATCCTCTCAGCTTGAACCTGTGCCTCGAACACAGGAATAATTTCCCTGCTCCTGTGTCTTGATAGCCCTGGTAAAAGCATTCACTGTGATCAGAAATGTCATGACACATGCACAAAAGGGGCAGAGCTTGCATCACCATTTCCCCACCCCCACCCCTTGCAGATGCCTCCTTTTGGAATACTGTGTACAGTTCTAGTTCCCAGATCTCAAAGGAGAATCATGGAACTGGAGAAGTTGCAGAAAAGGACAACCAAAATGAACAGAGGGCTTAAATATGAGGAAAGGATGTTTAGCTTAAATAAAATATGCTCATGGGAAGATACGATTAAATCGTATAAAATTATGCATGGTAAAGGAAGGGTGACCAGGGAAACATTTTTCTTCATCTCCCATAATACAAGAACTACAGACCATCCAATAAAGTTGACTAATAGAAGATTTAAAACTAGTAAGAGAAAAGAAAGATAATCTTTCTTCATGCAGGACGTGTGAAATATGCTGCTGCCAAATGTGGGGCTGGTCATTAGTTTAGATGACTTCAAAAGGCAAATCCCTAGAGGACAGGTCTATCAATGGTTAGTACCCTTGATAACTGGGTGCTGCCTCTAGGCACAGAGGCCAGTCCATTTCTACTAGGTGCTAGGTGCAAGGGAAAACACTAGCAACAGGAGAGGAGTGCTCCCTTGATCTCGATGTGTAGGCTTCCTAGATGCATCTGATGAGCCACTATCTGAGTTTGAATTTCAACTGGATGGGCCTAATTCCTAATTTAGCAGGAAGTTTTCCAGAGAAATTATTTTTCCCAGCATTGCATGATCTTTGCTCCCATTATCCTCATGGCTGTTAATTAGGGGGGGAAACATCCCAATTTGGGGAGGAATTGCTCAGGTTTGTTTTCTAAATAGACATAGAAAGTCTATTTTTCATCAATAACCCACCCTATTTCTGCAGTGATTCGAATTCCAATGTCGAGACATTGCACAGCACTTTTTTCTTTCAGAGTGGGTGATATTTTTTCCAAGATAATATTTTCTTACCATTCACAGAGCCTCCAAGTTTCCCTGTGAGTCTTCCCCATTTCTTCCCTGACCATAGTACAGTTACTCATATGTTCTTTTGCTTAAACAGCTAACCATGGTTTAGATAATTGGAGGGAACATTTTTATCAATTCAGAACTCACACATTGATACAATGAGGAGGAAGTCGTGACAAAAACAATCAATTGGCTAGCCTGGAGATAGTGAAAGAAACACTGACTGATTGGTCTGTTTGACAAGGATCCCAACATTCCCCATCCTGGGCTGTGGGCAAATGAAACACTATGAATGTCACCAAAGAAATATAAAAAATATATAGATACAGCATTTGGTCCTCCATTACAAATGTTTAGATAACAAATGAGCTGGTCATCTGGAAAGCTTCATGCTGTATTATAGTGGCAACAAATAGAATTAACATCATTCTTCCCTATTCACTTTCAGCTAAACATCCTTGAGCTTTTAAATGTTATCATGCACTTTTCTACAGATGCTTCAGCATATGCGTAGAGCAGTTCAGGATTGTTTATTGCCCCATTTACTTTTTTTCCTTTTGACTGTCTCACATTCTATATTTTAAGCACCACTTGATTCAGGACTTAATCAAATCTCTGGAAAAAAGGCTCGTACCAGTCAGGTCATGAAGACAGGAAAGCAGCTGGCCCCTTGAATGGAATGGATATGTGATGAGGGGATTGCTATGGAAACATCACCTGCACATTCTGTAGCAGTACTAAAGTTATAAAGAAAGAACACGCTTTAATTAACTGCTTTCAACATTTCCAATAGCTGCCTCCATACAGTGTGCTAAAACACATCGCAAATATATTAAACCCTGGGTAAGAAATTAACAAATCAGAAGCATCTTTTTCCACAATGACCAATCTAGTGCCAGAGGATATCCTCCTGTGGCAGGTAAGCTGTTTCTGCCTTTAGCTGTGCTACTATAAATTAGAAACCTTTCCCTTCAATCTGAGGTAGATGGGCACTCGGATTCTGCTTAAACACTTCCAGTGATCCCCCCCCCCAATTTCCAAAAACACCCTATTCCACTACCAAACAGCTCTTACTTTTAGGAGATTTCTCCTAATTGTTAGATAAGATATTCATCCCTACAATGTCTATCCAAAGCTCCTAGTTCTTCTAGATGGGACAGTTTTGTTCCATCTTCTGCATGACAGATTTCAGGTGCCTGAAGACTAAACATAGCCATTATTTTCCCTCATTTTCCGCAGGTCTTGGCTTCCCTTCAAGATGATAATAAAATACTGGATTATGTTTAATGAAAGCAACACAAAACAAGAAGCTTAAAGGAAGTAAGAAGGAAAAGCTGAAAGAGGATCAAATAAATCAGAAGAAGGTGTCAAAAGAAAAATGTTCAAAGAAGCTTTTAAACTGCTCAGGCCAAACTAAGGAATGCACTAATGGGGAACCCTGAATAGTTTACCAGGGAAGCCTCTCTTATTAATCAATGCCCTCTAGCCTGATAAAAAGGATAATGCCTTTTTCTTCATCCTTATTTCATAGTTCTATTTTCTCCTTCCTTAATTGCTCATGACCTAAACTTCTAGTATCTTCCTGCCTGTATCACTGCCACTTCATCAAATGAAATGGAAATTTGAAGATGGGAATTTCCGTTATGGAAAAAACTTACATCACTATGGGAGCATTGACTGGCTTTTGCAATGAGAATCCATCCTCACAGCATGTTAAGCAACGTAATGTGTGAAAGAATGAAGTTTGAGAAGCTGCTGAAGCCACAATCCTTCTGATATGGATGATGGTGATGATGATATAAGCTCTTCTTTTTGAACAAGAAGCATTCCCTTCACACACATGGTATTTGGATATCTGCAACCCTGCAATCATGTTGCAAGTTCCAGAAATCATGCAGGCAATGGTTTTCCCTGTGACACTCTATGGAAGCAAAAGTCAACTTTTTATTTATTTGTTTGTTTGTTTAAATTTATTAGCTGCCCAACTCCAATGGAGTTTGAAGAATAGGATAGAAATGTATTGATGCTTTTGAACACTGGTGTTAGAGAAGACTCCTGAAAGTACCATGGATAGCTAAGAAAACAAATAAATGGATCATAGTAGAAACTAATTCAGAGTTCTTACCCAAGGCACAAATGACCAGGCTCAAATTATTTTGTTTTGGACACATTGTACAAAGACCTAATTCTCTTGAGAAATCTATAATGCTGGGAAATGTGGAAGGAAAGAGAAAAAGAGGATGACCAACAGAAAGGGAGATAGACTCAATTACAGCAGTGATGGGAGCACTGTTAGAAGAAGGACCATACTGGGGATAGATCATCTTGGAGAAAATCTATCTATGCGGTCACTAAGAGTCGACACCAAGTTGATGGTACATCATCATCATCATCATCATCAACATCATCATCATGCAAAGTGCAGAAACAGAGTAAGATAAGTAAGCAAAAGTAATGAAATATGAAACGAAAGGAAAAATAACTAAACCTAATTTATACCATGCAATATACCTCTCCATATCTTTTTATCCTTAGAAACCATCTTTGATCACACTACATCAATACACCACTACATTGCCTTTTGTTTTTAGGCTTCTTGTTTTTCTCCTTTTGCAGATCTCATCAACTCTATCCAACCACAACTTTCTTGATCTTCCCCTTCTGCTCTACTTATTCACTCTTGACCCAATCTCTTCTTTGCCTTAACACTTAAATATCCCATTCCCATGGCATTCAACTTACTTATATGTTTCTCCTGACACATCCAGTCCTCACTTCTATATAACCAAGTAGCTTCTCCATCTTCTTTCTTTGCATCCACTTTCTATTCATTCTGTTGGAAGATTAATCTGTGTTCTAATACCTTTTCACACAGTACTCACACTGTAGATTCTCTTCCTGCATTCTGCTTTCTTTTTTCCCACTTCTTTCCCTTTTCTTTCAGGTCCATTTTTTCCCAAAATCCACTCTTGACATTACAAAATAAGTTTGTCCCACATTCAGAATCTTTCATCACCCTTGTACCTTCGCTAATGCTCTTAATTTTTCATCATAATCAGCCATGTTTTTAGATATCTATTTGTTCCTTTGCCATTTGTGAATATATAAAGACATATTTAAAGCACATACCAAACTCATCAGTCACCTCTTTTATTAATTCTTGAATGTCCAAATGGACCTATCATTTTTTCAGTCTTCTTTTGCCTATTCTCAACCATTCATTCATGTTACCTATGAGTGCTTTAAAAAAGTGAAAAAAAGAAAAAGAAAGTATAATATATTATAACAGTTAACAGTTACAATTCATTTTTTATGCTTTTTTTTTTGAGAATGCATGTATTTGCATCATAATTTTCTTTGTGCTTGTTCTTTTTCTTTTTCTGTTACTATTCAGTTTAAAATAAGTTACAAGACTAGCCTGGATTATTAATAGCTATCATGCAAAGGATGATTCAGATGCAGGTAGCATACAATTCAGTGTTCTTCTCATATTGTGAAAGAACACAGCGTCTGTTGCTGTTTTCCTGTTTTCACTCCCACCTTCAGTTTTCTTATTCTCTTTGCTTTTGTCACAGGGAGAAATGCTGAATCATTTCCCAGGCAAGATGGAAATCGCTGATGTGATTGAGTGCTCTGAATGGTTAGGGTTGCCGAAAAAGAATATCCAGAATGTTCCCGCATTGTGTTTCTCAGTTGAAGTAGGGCAATTCACTCCTTTCCTACAAAAGGCACAGAAGAAAATCCCCTGCAAATTACGCAGCTTCCACCTGCAAGAGGAACAACGGTTGAAAAAAACAAATTCACATCTTGTGGGTAGAGTTATTATAACCCAAGCCAATGATTTCAGCGGTGTATGGATTCTTAACGCTTTTGTATTTGTTCTTATTCAAATTCATATCGAACTCTCACATAGGAGGGTGGCTGTGAATATATTTGTACACCTTATCTTATTTTCATCCTAGGCAAGAGCCATTCTTAGAATGTAAGTTTGATGAGCTTGATTGGAAGCGATTTTGGTGAGCCACTATGATGCACAGTATACAAAATGTCCCTTGAATTAATTTCGATTTGCCTTCTAAGACAACTTTCAGTCATAGATTGGCTGTGTGAACAGCCAAATGACAATTTATATGGATGATCTGTCTTCTCATTTTATTTAGTATATGTGTGTATATATGTGCCTGGGAGAAATGAGTCATTTTTGTCCATCATTTACTCTTCCTTGGCCCATTCAGGTTGCCAGGGAAGCTGATCCCCAGCTTATCAATTGTCTTTTGTCAGACCTATTTATTGATGCATTTATTCCCAGATATCTTAAGAGTCAAGAATAACAGAGCTGAAAGGGATTGTAATGGGTCATTTTGACCCACCTTAACTCATAGCAATCTATGCCCATCTGGAGTTTGGAATAAAAGACTCACTATAAAATTCTTAAGTACCTTTCTGCACAAATCATGAGCAGCATTCAATATTATTCTGCAACTTTTCTCAGAGCCAACGCAACATTTAGAGTGAAGCTGCCCTAGAAGAAAAAGGAGGAAAATTATTATAAACCCAACTGACAATTAAAAGCATACTGAGGAGAGTAAACCAAACTTGCTGAAGGAACAAAATGTACTGAGATGCATATACCCATTTTTTTCTGCCAACTCAGTTCAAACAACTGCATGCACAACAGAAACAAAAGGCTCAGAGCAACATGACTTTATAAACAGTGTTGCCTATTAATCATTTGTAAACAGAAAGGGCCTGTTGAAGTTCTAATGCTGCTAAATGTGACTCAAGCCTTCATTATTCAGTGGTTTTATTATATTTTTAATGTACAAAGCACTTTCAATGTTTTTGCTCATCTGCATACCAGTAAAATTGGGGAGTCATGCTTCAAGGATTACAGGTGAAACTCAAAAAATTAGAATATCGTGCAAATGTTCATTTATGTCAGTATGGCAACTCAAAAGGTGAAACCAATATATGAGATAGACACATTACATGCAAAGCGAGATATGTCAAGCCTTACTTTGGTATAATTGTGATGATTATGGCGTACAGCTTATGAAAACCCCAAATTCGCAATCTCAGAAAATGAGAATATGACATGACATCAATAACACAAGGATTGGAAATAGAACAATATC
Organism: Liasis olivaceus; assembly: GCA_030867105.1. NCBI lineage: Eukaryota > Metazoa > Chordata > Lepidosauria > Squamata > Pythonidae > Liasis > Liasis olivaceus. The sequence continues at coordinate 73,198,612 of CM061349.1, forward strand.
GGACCTCTGCAAAGTATAAGCATGCATATGTACTCAGTACTTGGTTTGGGCCCCTTTTGCAGCAATGACTGCCGCAATGCGGCGTGGCATGGATGCTATCAGCCTGTGGCACTGCTGAGGTGTTATGGAAGACCAGGATGCTTCAATAGCGGCCTTCAGCTCCGCTGCATTGTTCAGTCTCATGCCCCTCATCTTTCTCTTGGCAATGCCCCATAGATTCTCTATGGGGTTCAGGTCAGGCGAGTTTGCTGGCCAATCAAGCACAGTAATCCCATGGTCATTGAACCAGGTTTTGGTACTTTTGGCAGTGTGGGCAGGTGCCAAGTCCTGCTGGAAAATGAAGTCAGCATCCCCATAAAGCTCATCTGCGGAAGGAAGCATGAAGTGCTCCAAAATCTCCTGGTAGACAGCTGCGTTGACCTTGGACTTAATGAAGCACAGTGGACCAACACCAGCAGATGACATGGCTCCCCAAATCAACACAGACTGTGGAAACTTCACACTGGACTTCAAGCATCGTGCATTGTGTGCCTCTCCATTCTTCCTCCAGACTCTGGGTCCTTGGTTCCCAAATGAGATGCAAAAGTTGCTCTCCTCAGAAAAGAGGACTTTGGACCACTGGGCAACAGACCAGTTCTTTTTTTCTGTAGCCCAGGTAAGACGCTTCTGACGTTGTTTGTTGTTCAGGAGCGGCTTGACAAGAGGAATACGACATTTGAAGCCCATGTCCAGGATCCATCTGTGTGTGGTGGCTCTTGATGCACTAACTCCAGCCTTAGTCCACTCCTTGTGAAAATCCCCAACACTTTTGAATGGCCTTTTCCTGACAATCCTCTCCAGGCTGCGGTCATCCCTGCTGCGTGTGCACCTTTTTCTCCCACACTTTTCCCTTCCACATAACCTTCTATTGATGTGCTTTGATACAGCACTTTGGGAACATCCAACTTCTTTTGCAATTACCTTTTGGGGCTTTCCCTTCTGATGGAGGGTGTCAATGATGGTTTTCTGCACAACTGTCAGGTCAGCAGTCTTTCCCATGCTTGTGATTCCTACTGAACCAGCCTGACAGACCATTTAAAGGCTCAGGAACCCTTTGCAGGTGTTAGGGATTCATTAGCTGATTAGGGTGGGACACTTTGAGCCTAGAATATTGAACCTTTTCACACTATTCTAATTTTCTGAGATTGTGAATTTGGGGTTTTCATAAGCTGTACGCCATAATCATCACAATTATACCAAAGTAAGGCTTGACATATCTCGCTTTGCATGTAATGCGTCTATCTCATATATTGGTTTCACCTTTGGAGTTGCCATACTGACATAAATGAACATTTGCACGATATTCTAATTTTTCAAGTTTCACCTGTGTATTGCACTTCCAGGAGAGCAAATCTATCCACAAAGTGCATCTATCCACAAAGTGCATTGTGCAGTTTTGCTCTTTGCACAATGCACCCTATAAAGCCTTTGTAATCTACATAGGATAGGATAGGATAGGATAGGATAGGATAGGATAGGATAGGATAGCGTAGCGTAGCGTAGCGTCGCATCACATTGCATCGAATTGCATTGCATCACATCGCATCACATCACATCACATTGAATTGCATCGCATAGCTCTAAGACATAATCAAGATACCTTGATGCACCTATTACTTCATTTCCCTTATTATCCAAAGCAGAGAAATGACACTGAAAATGCTTGTAATTCAGGGCAAGATTGAAAAAAGATGGTATTTTTTTTCATCTGTACACAGTAAAAGGTGGGGAAAATGTGAATGGACAGAGGGTTAAGATGCAATTTTCCTAGCATTGCTTATTATTTTTGTCTCCTGAGATCAAAGAAATGTTTCACAGTTCATGTGGCAATACTTGACCAATCTTCTGCACTCAGAAGTTAAGCAAATCTGGCCTGGTTAATACTTAGATGGGATCCTTCCAGGGGCATCTAAGGGGTGCTCAAAAAAGTCAAGATAACAGCTGCAACCACATGACTGGAACTCTGACCTTTTGTACATGTGTGCATTAAAAAATGGGTGGAGATTCTATTACACAGATGCCATCTTGTCTCTTTTGACCCACCCCCGTACACATCCCTGTATTCTTAAAACCTTAGCTGTTAGCTAGACTAGGAAGTTGAGCAAAAATCCCAGAAGGCAGCAGTGACAAACCACATCCATATTGCTACTGAAAAAATTACACATTTTTTTGCAAAAGTCCATGTAATCACCAGGAGTCAAGCTTAATTCAAGAGCTGCTTTCTTCTTTTATTTATTTATTTATTTTACTTTTTCCTGAAACTTTGGTGTACATTGAGGTCCCCATCCTTTATCTGGGAATAAGTTTCATTGGATTGTTAAGTCTCCTTTGAGTCAAGGTCATCAATCTCTTGATTCAATATATTTTTTAAAAAAATCAGAACATAATCTAATCCAATTTGGGACATAATCAAACTGATTTGTGGGGATGATGTGCCAAAGCTTTCTTGTTAACTGAGAAGTAGGTCCCTTGGATTTCAAGAGACTTGGGCTGAAATCCTGAGTTCCAAAAGCTCCATTCAACTGAGTGGAATCTTGCTGGCCTTTTTCAAGTTTTATTATTGATACACCTCAGCAATATGAATCCCCTATTTTATTTATTATTTACTATTTAAATTTATGGATTCCCACTCAACACATGACTCCGGGCAACTAACAATCAAATTAAAAATATCATTAAATAAACAAAGATTTCTCCCTGCAAGTCCAAAGGAGCTCCTCCCCCAACACCAAAACTTTCCCATTCTTCACAGGAATATTTTATATCATGTGTGATGCTGTCTCCCTCTCAGCTTCTGATTCCCCTCTAGACTTTGACCTCTATCATATCATTAGTCATTGAACTCTGTTAATTTTAATTAACTACCACTGGACCTGCACAGATATTAAACATCACCAGTGTTTCAATAAGACTCCTCAATAACTTGTGTATAACTAATAGTTTTGGTTCCATAGTTTGGAATATTCCTAGATCATTATCCTAACATATCTCCTTTCATGGCTTTGATCGCAGGAAAAGTTCAGTGTGTGGTAAAGGTATGATCTATTTTTGGTCCAAAACACCAAGCAAGCATCTCCCTACTTGCTTTTCCTTACAATTCTACAAAATACTAACATAATTATGTCAATTTGGCTTAACAAAAATGCTTTCCCACAAGGAGTTAATATTATCAATAAGCTACTTATATGATATATTTTTAATATTATATCAGATTAGTCATGATCCTCCTACAGGTATGTTCTGGTATATTGGGTTTCTATGTTTATTTGATTGTTATATTTAGATTTTGCATTTTCTTTGGGAGGTCAAGGCAGCTTCCATGGGACCTGTCTTTATTTAATCCTCACAATAATATTCCTATGGAGTAGGTTGGTTTGAGAAAATGGCTGGCCTAAAGTCACTAAGCATGTAAATTTTAGTGTTTTAGAACATAGCCAAACTGCTTCCTTAAGCTGCTCCTGATGTGGGCTGAAGATGACTTAATTCTAAGATAGCTTAAGAAACTGAAATGTTTTGGCAGAGACTTGTAATGGATCCAGTTTAGGTTGTAGGCTATTATGGCCAACCACTGGAAAATTCCCCTGCTGCTGTGCCCTCCCAACTTTCCATTCAGGAAAGCAATTGTCCATCACTTTCTTTTCTGTGGGCAGGTCTTACTGGACATATATATGTGTTTGAATGTGCACATGTATGTATGTATGCGTGTGTGTATACATAAATCTCTTCACCCTACTTTTCCACTGGGGTTACTTTTCTACCTCAAGTGACCAGAAAAATGAAGAAATGGTGCATTGGTAGACTTATTTTTGGGGAAAAAAAAAAAAAAAGTCCAGTGGAAAAGTAGGTAGCTCAGGGAAAGAAAAACAGTAATTAAAAAAAAAAAGTTTATGTTGTGTTTCAAACCTGGGACATTCTGAATTTCAATCAAGTGTTACACCACTGTTCCATTGAGAAAGATCTGTAACAGAAGCTGCTGTCTTCAAGAGTTTCTTGAAGAAAAACTGAGAAAATGGGATAAGCAGAAGGGGCATATTGCAGACCCCACCGGTCAAGGAATTTCAACTGGTGGGTTCTAGGTAGAGGGCCTTTTCTACTGTGGCCCCCGCCCTATGGAACAATCTGCCATTGTCTATAGAGGTCCAGTGTGCCCCCACTCTCATGGCCTTCAGGAAAGGGGTGAAATCCTGGCTGTGCCAGAAGGCCTGGGGGCCAGATAGGGGTTCGCACCAGTGGAGGTGGCTTGTGGGGTGATTGACCTTGCCTGCCCCCCCCCCCCCGTCATCTTGAATGTTCTTAGTATTTATGTACAGGGTTTGTTGTCTTTATTTGATTTTTAATGGATTAATTTATTTTAAATATTTATGTGGGATTTTTAATTGTTGATGGGGTTTCTGATTTTAATTGTGAGCTGCCCAGAGTCACCTGTTGGGGGGAGATGGGCGGCATACAAATTAAATAAATAAGTCAGTCAGTCAGTCAGTCAGTCAGTCAGTCAGTCCTGCCTCTGCACAGTATGTAGTTAATCAAACTGCAGGGGTTTCCTAGAACAAAGTAAAGCCTAGTGAGTAAATGGAAGGAATACTTGAGGCAGCACAAACTAGAAGTCACTATTTTCAATTCATATCAAGACATAATCACAGTGAGCTGGATAAGTAGAAAATAATATCAGTTCCTTTCCTCCAGAAACCAATGGCGGACCATAGTCATGACAGATCAGCCTGGCAGTGCAGATGTAATCTTAGAGAGTTATGTAATTCTGAATGCAATAATGTTAGCATATTAAGCATCCTATTGTATGTTTGGCAATAGGAAGACTCCTTTTTGAAATCTCCAAATTTAAATTAGGATACTGCAAATCAGGGCATACAGTACTGAATTAAATGGACCAAGGACAGATTGCTATGCTCCTACATTGTCCCAACCCAGGAAATAAGAAATGCCTTTTCTAAATCTCAGTAAAGCCATCAGAGTGACAGTAAACAATACTTGCTTACCTACTTATCAATAATTGTTTGCCATGTTATTAGAGCAGGCACTTGAAGTAATCATTTTTTGCAAAGGTAGAAGCAAGTTTGTAGGAATTCCTGTTATGTGATGGCACTTTGGTGCTAATGGCACCCCTTTCCTCTCTACCTGTACATGTATTAATAAATATTACCAAATAAATTATTCTTACCAAAGAAAAAAGAAAACACACACACACATAAAATACCTCTGTCATTTGGCATGAACAAATACTAAAATCAGAAACAAAATATATATATTTTGGAAGGTGAGATAGACCTGATTAGTCCATTGGGGAAGAATATTAAAACAAACAAGTGCATTTTAAGCACTTTTTAAGTCATATTAATTAGCAAACTTTTCTCTCCCCTGGGCATACTTTTCACTTATTAGTTCTTTCTCTTCTTTTCCTCTCCTCTTCCCTCCCTGTCTTTGTCCATTAAATTATACATCTGAGGACATGGACATTTTTAGATTTCACTTAGTCTATTACACTTTCTTTGAAGGTAACATAAATGAGTTCAAATATCATGTTGCAACTTTCCCAGTCTCCCAAAGCATTTTGAGAATTATGAGAGAAACACCACATTTTCCTGCCATAAGGCCTGACTCTTCAAGCATCTGGGTAGTTTAACAATGCTTCAGCCACCAGGTGAGCACTAACAAGTGACATTAACAGCAGGAAGTGTTAATAGAGAATTGATGAAATTCTACGAACAAATAATTCCAAACTTGACACCAGAAAAACTCCTGCTGCCTCAGATGACATGTTCTTTGAAGTGGAGAAGCTGCTTCTGGTGCTTTTCCTGAGTCAGTTAAGGCTCCCCGGGTGTCAAGCAGTTATAAAACAACTCAATTAGCTGCATTATTTCCTCTGAAACTCTGTGGAAAGATGTGTGAAGGACAGGTCAGGTCAAAATTGTTGGTGCTTGAAGGTCAGGCAAGATGTCCTCCTTTCTATGTCATGGATAGAAGTTGGGAAAGGAATCTTCAACCCTGACCACAGGGCAGAGTAGGAAACAGTGGGGTCTAAAGGCAGGCTGCTGCCTTTATAGCAGTTGCAGGCATCTGACCCAGCATCTGTCACCTGAGGTGACCGCTTCACTCTGGCTAACAGGAACTGGCTTGGGGGAAGAAAAAAGAAGGAAGCCTTCCAAACAAGCAGCTTTTTGCCTTTTCACCATTCCAATGCCCTTTCCCTGAACTCAGAAAGACAAGCCTACATTTATGAAAACGGCTAGGTATAAAAAGACCTAGCAGCAAGTCTGGCGATTACAAAAACATGATTGATAAGGATTATAGAATATAATTAGAGAGTTTGATGACTTCAGACGTTCCAAAGTATCCTGTCACAGAACCTTGTTCCCTGTTACATAATGAGTTAAAGCCCAGGTGTTTCTGTCTGTTTTCTAAAAACAGATTGTATTTTACAGTTATGTGCCTTTCTTCTTGCATAGAACTGCATGTACAGATTATGAGAAACAGAAGGATTTGCCTGTCTGATATTGACAAATCTGTAAGTGAAATGTTTGTCTCTGTAACCAAGCACTCGAGAGTTATGTTTCTCTGATAGCTGCTTTTGCTGAATTGTATCAGTGTTATCAACCATACTAATATCCAAAACATATTATAATTTTCACATTACAGATTTCATCTTGCAACAAATTTGGGGTTAAAAGTCAGTCCCAAGTTTGAAAAAGATAAAGATTACCACCTTTAATTTTACTGAACAAGCTGTAACACTATGTACCTCACTTTTCTTCTCTTTTCCGCTGGGATATTCATTGGCATCCATTTAGCTTCTGTCGAGCCCAGAACAGCCCAGTAATCATGGATGGATCATTGCTTGAAGCAAATGGTTTAATGTACAAAATATCCGGGAATGATGACAGCTACTATTGTGAAGCCTCTCCAGCCAAGGCTAGAAATAAGAGCCAGAGCACAGTATTTTGGGAAAAGGCATTGGAGTTCCCCATATGTGTCCACAGCACTGCAAACACAATGAACTTACAAGGTTAGATTTTTCCACCGCAAAATAACCAGCTAGGAGAAAACTGAAAGCAGTTCAAAAATGCTCTTTAAATCTTTAATGTTCAGCCTCTTTTTATAGTTAAATATGAAAAGCCTTAAAAAGTATAACCTAATAGCTCTGTGGCTAAACTAATGGCATGGATGGTCACCATTGTGTCTACCCTGCTATAGTCTGGCATTTACCAGTCAGTCTTCCCCTGTCCATGTGCATTAAGTGACCTTGCATAAGGGGGTTGGGGGATGCTCTGCTATTAGAAATCCACTTTGGTGTGTACTGAAGCCTATCCTATTACCAAAGATCTTTGGGATAATGCTGGCTTGGTGGAAGGTGGGTTCCATGAGTCCAACCAATTTTTGGCAGGGGAAAGACATACATGATTATTTAAATGTATTTTTCAAGGTGGGGGTGTGGCTCTTGCTTGGAAAAACAAGTAATTGCATTTAAAAGAGGAATTTAAAATTTATACACATTTTGTGAATGGCCACAACCCAAAGGTAGCCATTTTATAATTCAGGGCAGCCATTTGGGCTATTATGTCCAAATGTACCTACAACAATGTTGCCTACATTAACATAGATCCTTAGTAACTATTAATCTACTGCCTTCCATTAATTAATGTTTATTATTGGCAATTACTATACATGTTGATAAAACATTAATTGTGCATGACATAAAAAAACCATTTTCATCTTTTTGGAGCAATCATGCTCTAATTTACTGGCATGCATGAAAGCACTAGTTCTGAAAATGGAAGCCTATTAACATTTGTGTTTTTTTTAGAACTGGTATAATAAATCATTAGTCAAAAGTTATCAACACCAGGATGAATAAGCCATCCAGAATGGTTCTTCTGCACTCATAGATAGAACACTTTGAAATAATGGGGGCGTATCCATGTATTTATGGCACTTTCAAAGAGCAATCCATGTTTAAAAGCCAAAACCCCGCTCCTAAACATCCATCCGCTGTGTGGATTTTGATCCTTCTGGCATGTTTCACAACAGTCCTAAGTGGATGTGTGGGTAAGGAAGGAAGTTGTAGATCCTCCCCCACTTTTAAAACCCTGCTGGACCATACATTCAGAGCATGCATTGTGGGAGAACGGACTTAATCTCTTTTTCTTAAGTCCTGGCCCTTGGCTAGATTTCTCATTTCCTTATTTCCCTTGAAGTTATATCATCTCTTCATGCCATATACCCTCAAGTCTAAACTCTAGAATTTTACTAGCTGCCTTAAATCTGCAGAGCAGCGGCCCCAAGTATTTTAAATAAAACAGTAAGATTCATACTTTTGGCTTGCTATAAGTTTTTTTAACTATTGCTTTATTGTTTTTATTTTTTCGATGCTGCTGTGAATCCTGCATTCTTGGATGGGAATTAGGGCTCCCAAATCCAGGGTTCCAAAATTGAGATAACCGCTGATGTTAATTCTATCATGAGTTAGAGTTTTCTAGGTCTCACTGCTGCCTTCTAGCAGTCATCTGGATATTTGCAACTCAGCTTTGGTAGCCCTAGCATACATTCCCCTAAATAAAGGGTCTCTCCTGATTCCAGAAAAGGAGTTAAGCTAAGTTAAACTATGCAATCCTAACAAGCATGCTAATGCTGATGGAATATTGGATTTTTTCATATGCATGCCAATACAATGACATTAGGGTTCCTGACTGATTAGGGTAAAAAAATATCTGGCCAACTAACTTTTTACAGAAAGGAGAGAAGCCTTACCATCTGCCAATGTCAGCAAACAAAGCTGCTATTAAAGGCACAACTATGGGGACTGATTGAAAAGTTGGCAGTGCCTGAAGTTCAAAGATTAGAAGATGAAATTCTCCTTCCATAACATGCTTGGAAACTTTGCCTTCCCCCATTCCTCCTGGCCATAATCCTTTGGTTCTCAATTTAAAAAGCCCAAATACTTTCACCTGTTTACTCATAGGGGACAGCCCCCAACTTCTTGATGATGAATTGCTTTTCTCTACAGATTTTTGCCTCTGCGTTTTAATATTGTCAGATAAGATGGCCAGAATTAATTAATTAATTAATTAGAATTGGAGGCCACCAACTCCCAGACAATTCTGAGCAGCTGACATCCAAGGACAGGAAATCATCATCATCATCATCATCATCCAAACACATCCAGAAAAAAACACACATACCCAAAACTAACAAAATAACTGTTGGCATTTCATCAACCACCCTAACTACAGGCCTGGGAACAATGCCAGGTCTTCAGAGACTTCCAGAACAACTGAAGGGTGGGAATTTTATGGATCCAAGAATGTATGTCTTTTCCCAAATAAAGCTACAAAAGAGATTTGTGGGAGGATAGGGAGGGAGAGAGAGATGCCCTAACAGTTTCATATTCGATCCCTTTTCTTATAATTTCCATCCCTTGCTTTGTGTTTTTCACTCTTGCTGAACATTCAGCTGACCTTTTCTATGAAAAGTCAGACATGCCCATGAGAACATTTTCTTGGTAGTTCAGACTTCTTAGCATGTAAACATAGCTTTTAAGATTCCTATGCTTGGCATGCTGTGAAAATTCTATATGCTACATGTTTATCTGATCTGTTTAAACATGAAATGTGAATACAGGCCATGGATTTCAGTTTTGTTTTGCCTGTTCACCCAGATGACACTACAGAGCTTAGCTGCCTGAGGAGGAAGATGTTATTGGAACACAATGGCGCAGTACAGATGCTGGATGGACACAAATGCCATGTGTGGTGGGATCTAATCTTGCAGTCCTATAGTCACTGACCTAAGAACAAGCCTCACAGAATTCAGTGAGCCTTACTTATAAATAGATACACATAAGCAGTGTCCTTCTAGTCCATTTTAAGAGAAATCAAGCAAAAACTTTGTGGATTCAATATCTAGCCAGCATTTTCTGCCCATCTGGCCTTATTTTCCCAACTACCCATCTGGCAAAAAGTTTTGTAAACTAAAACTTTTGCTCACTATTTCATACTGGCAGCTGTAGTTAAATTATTCCACATTAAATACACTGACATATCCTTGGTAATATCCATTGCTGAGCAAGGAAAATTGAGAATAGCATTACCTTCCTTCAGTTTTTCAAGTCACGGGAAATTCCAGAGGAAAGGAATTGACCAAGTTTGGCTTTCTTAGGAGAGATGGCCACCAAAGGTTTGTTGTAATTTGTAGTACTAGATTTATTTATGAATAAGCAGACTGACCCTCCAACAGGCAGAAAAGACTGATTTCTCATGTCCGATCTACAGGAGACACACCTCACCACCCCTGCATATTTCCTCACAAACCTTTCCCTCTGTCTCTCTCCCCCTTTAAAACTGAAGTTTGTTCTGTTTCATAGAGAAAACTGGTAATAGATAAGATTGGGTACAAAAATCCTTCCTCCTGTCCATGCTTTGATTCATTTTCCCCCTGTTCAGAACATCAAAGGATGGTCCTCTATCAAGCAACAGTCTTCCAGATTTTTGCTGTAGAGGCACATCACCTTAACAATCAGATTATTAATATTCCTTTGTCAAGCTAGAAGTTCTGCCCAAATATTGTTTCTAGGTAAGCTACAGTGACTGTCCTATTCAAAGAAATTTGATAGCAAAGCACAATAACATTTTGATGTCTGGAAAGTAGCTACTGAAGAAGGCTGGGGACAAGAGTAATTGATTTAGACACTGGAAACTAATGCCCTTGGGAAAAATATCTGTTCAAATAAACACCAGATCCTGGAATCTCCTCCTTGGGCTCAGTGTTTCTGATTATTGCTTCCTGTTCATCCCTTCCAGTACCTTGGGGAGAACTGAAAGCACAACTGAAGCCTGGTTGTTTCTGGGAGACTTCTGTTTTCTGGGCAATCATTACAAGGAAAAATGAGAAAGCAAGCCCTTTGAGACTAACAGGATTAAAATAGCTTCTGGAAGCCAGTCTAAAATGGAGCAAATAGGCATAATCGACACAAATTCCATTAATGTGTTAGATATATGGAAGAAATGATGGAGAAAGTCTAAAGTAAACCTAGCGTTAAAGTGCTGAACAAGGATTGGAAAGCCCCACTTTCTAATCCTCACTCATCACTAAACCTCTCTGATCACTCTGGGCTTATCGTTAATTCCCAGATGAGCCTACTTCAAAGCATTATGGGAAGGATTAAATGGGAAGGGACAGAGCTGAAGAACATGTATGCTACCTTAAGCTACTAATGTGACAACCAAAACAGAGTAAGACTACATACAGCAGGAGAGAATAAAAATTATACTATTTATTGTTGTATTATTTAATATATGTGTAAGTGCTCTGCACAATTACAAGTCATGAGGCAGTTCGCAATCAACAAGAAAAACACAAAGCATAAACAGTAAACTAAAATAACATTCATATTTATGCATCTGTGTAAAAATAAAAATATTCAGTTTAAAAAGTAAGGGGAAGAACAAAAAAAATATTTCATACAGGGAAGACCTGTATGAAGAGATTGATCATCAGTAGACATTCAAAAAATATAATCATGGGCACCTAACAAATTTCAGGGAAACTAAATTGAAGGAGCCACTCTTAAGAAAGTCTGCCCCTAGGCATTCAAGGTCACCATCATGATGAAACATGTTTCATGATGTCACAATGCAAGTACATAAGGGACAGCGTTTGGGTCATAAGGTTGCAGCATACTTTTTCTCAGTTACCGCCTTGCCTTCCCATGCAGACAGCCATAGGCCTCCCACAAATAAATGCAAGATGGCACACCGTGGTTCTGAGCACATGCAGGAGGACCTCCCTGGGCAAGCTTAACTGAGCTACCCAACTGGGTCTTTGGGGTCTTATATGTCAACAGCAAAACCTTGACTCTGGGTTCCGAGTTAATTGGCAGCCAATGTAATTACTTCAGCAGCAGTTTGGCCTAAGCACTGCCGACTGCCTCAGGCCACTGCAGCAGCTGAATAACTGAATCCTGACATTCTGATGTTCACTTGTAGGGGATGGCATGTTTTTTTCTTTTTCAGTCAGCCCAAATTCATACCTGTGAACTGGAAACTACCCACTCCTAGCTTCTCTGCTTTGCCACATTTTTCAAGGTCAAATAAAATATGTGTACGTAGTAGAGTTGTCTGGGTTCACGTGGTGTGCTAAGTCACAAACAAGGGAATCCCATTTTGACTTAGTAATCATATTGTGCAACCCTACCCTTTAATTCCACATAGTAGAAACTGGCGAAGAAAGGGAAGCAAAGATGAGGGTTGAGAATCAGTAATCCATTGTTTCCATTTATGAGCTTATGCTAAAGGTCAAATATTACATTAATCACTCAGGGTTTATCCATACTGCCAGATTGCCCTCTCACCAGAACAGGCAGGCAACTATTTCTGGAGGACAGAAATAGATGATGCTGTCCTCTATGAATCCTCCACAGATCATCAAGGCAATCTCAGAGGGGTTTTGTTTTTTTAGTTTTGTTTTGTTTTCTGCTCTACATTTGACGTAACTTTACCGTGTTGCATCACCTTGAGGCTCCTGTCCATTTTGGGTAGTATGCTTCAGCTTGTTGTAGGCTAACCCCAGCAGTTAAACAGCTACTTTGCAGAGGAACACCCCTTCAACTGAGTCAGTGCTTATCATGTTATCTCATACCTTTTAAAGCTGCCCTAGACCACGAATGCAGAAGTATTATAATGTTTATAGTTCTTGCCTTACAAATAGAAGGTTGTTGGCTCAAAATGTTTGTTGTTTTAATTATTTTTCTTTCCCTGAGCTTCCTACTTTTCTCTATGTTTTTTTTTTTTAAGAAGTCCAGTAGTGCATTGTTTTTTCAGTCACCTGAGGTAGAAGTGTTTTACCTTCAGCTCCCAGATAACCTATGAGCCATTTGGGACCTGGAGATCAAACCCTTCTATTACAGGGAAAAGGAAAAGCTCAGGGAAAGAAAAAAAGTAATAAAGAAAAATGCTGTGGGTTTCAAATGTCAACCTTTTACTTACAAAGTAACACTTACAGCCATTGTGCAATTATAACACTCATGGTAAGGGTAGATCTAAAAGATATTAGAAAGAAAAAAGAGCAGTCAGAAAGGATTTTTTTTAAAGCTTACATGTATGTGCTTTTTGATACTTAACTCTGTACTTATACATTTAGTTTAATTTTCTGTGTGTGTGTGTGCACATGTCTGTGTTTTGTACGGGTATGATGTATAAGCTGTGCTTTACAGTAAATAGTGGAGGGCCCCAGCTAAAGAAAGACAACCAGCAAACAATTGTGTCAAGTTAGTTTCACAAAGGAAAAAAGTAAAGAAAGAAAACCTGTTGGAAAGGAAATAAATCGTTTTGTCTTCTCTTCACTAAGGGTTTTTTTTCCCAACTTTTTTTTTCCTCCCCCTGATTTCTTTCTTCCAAGTTCTGCTTCTTGTCCCCAGTCCTTTGACTCTATAAATCCTCTTTCACCAAACTTCTTTTATTTGGGGAAAACCACCTGTCTGTCCCCCTTTATCATGGGGCTTTAATGACAACTGGTGACGCACAGGATCTGCTATATCCGGGCCCCACTATGCCTTAACGTTTGCAATATGCAAGGCAAACAGTGAAATCAACACTGCACACGCGTGCGCACACACACACACACACACACACACCCTTCCTCCTCTCATTCCTGCGTTTCTGTGTTGCCTGGAACTAGTAGACCTGTCTTTATTATAGTCGTGACTGAGAAATAAATTGCGTGAGGCACAGCAAGAAAAACTATTATCTTCTCCAAACTATGATCTTTGCCTAGGGAAATGTCTGGCCACATTTCACTGAAATCAAGCAATATTGACTTTCTTTAGCAGCAGAAAACAAGCAATAATCAGAAGGCAACAATGATGCCAGATCAGGGCCTTTTTAAGACTTAAGGCCCAGGGTTGGGGGAACCATGTTCATTTAAGCCCTTATGTCAAACACAGAGAATTTTTTCCTCATAGCCCCTGTCAGTGTAATCTTTTTTTCCTTTTTTTGTTTATTGAATCAACATCCCTCTACATGAGAACATGTGCAACATCTCAACATATTAAACAGCTTTAATATGCATTAAGCATCCCTTTGAAATGCTCAAATATTGAGACAGAGTTTGGGTGAAACCCTTTCTAGTTATCCCTCTTCCCAAAGTCCTGAGCCGGATCCAATTTTCAGAGAGGGAGGAGGAAGGGAATAAATGGTGCTGTGTGTTAAGAAGAAGGGTTGGTGGACTCCCCAGTTTTGTTTCCCCCCTTTTCACCATCTGTCACCAACTGACAGGAAAATTTCCTCCAATCGTTCTTCTTCATGAAAGCTGGAGCTGAGGCTGAGGCTGGAGAAGCAAGTATGGAAAAAAAATGACTTTCCCTCTGTTCAAAGCAGAATGGCCTTGTTTCCCAAGGAAAACTGGAGGAGAAGGGGAAGACTCCATATACTGAACCCTGGTAAGACGGAGTGGCTGTGGATACAGGGATCCTCAAGATCTAGGAGTTTGTCATCTCTGGTCCTTGACAGGGTCACACTACCCCAGACAGACCCGGTGCATAATCTGGGGGTTTTCCTGGACTCATGACTCCTGCTCGAAGAGCAGGTGGCAGTCGTGGCTAGGAGGGCCTTTGCACAACTTCATGTTGTGCAGCAGTTACGCCCCTTCCTGGATCAGGAGGCCCTCCCCATGGTCACTCATGCCCTGGTCACCTCCGGGTTAGACTACTGTAACGCGCTCTACATGGGGCTACCCTTGAAGAGTATCTGGAAGCTACAGCTGGTGCAGAATACGGCGGCGCGGACAGTTTTCAATGCCCCTAGGAGGGCACGTATAACACTGCTGTTGTGTGAGCTGCATTGGTTACCAGTTTGTTTCCGGGTCCAATTCAAGGTGTTGGTCATCACCTTTAAAGCCCTTCATGGCACAGGACCAGGTTATCTGAGGAACCGCCTCGCCCCAGTCATTTCAGTCCGCCCCACTTGGTCCAGCAGAAGGGGCAAGTTGCAGACCCCACTGGTCAAGGAATTTCGATTGGTGGGGTCTAGGCAGGGAGCCTTTTCTGCTGTAGCTCCCGCCCTATGGAACATCTTGCCTCCTGAGGTCCGGTGTGCCCCCTCCCTCAGGAAAGGGATTAAATCCTGGCTCTGCCGGAAGGCCTGGGGGCCGGATGGGGGCTCGCACCTGTGGAGATGGCTGGTGGGGTGATGGGTTCGCCCCCCCCCCCAGCATCTTGAAGGTTTTTAGGGCTAAAAATTATAGGAGGTTTTTAAGACATTTTTAATACATGTTTCTTTTTAATTATTTATGGATTTTACCCATTGTTGGAGGGACTCATGTTTTTTCCTTTTTTATTATTGTGAGCCACCCAGAGTCACCCGTTGGGGGAGATGGGCGGCATACAAGTTTAATAATAAATAAATAAATAATAAATATACAGTATGAGCCTGAAATGGCCAATAGATGCCTGGTTGATTCTGTCTCCCTAGGGGTTACTTAACTGCATCAATAACACATGTTAGATTGCACCCATGGCAGAAGGCTTGTTGCCTACTGAAATGGGAAAGTATGAATTGGAATGAGATGAGTGCCCTGCTCACAGTCAGTCATGTCTTGGTAGCTTCCTGTTTGGACCATTGCAATGTACTCCACATGGGGCTGCCTTTGAAGACCGCATGGAAGCTGCAGTTGGTACAGATTGCAGTGGCGTGAGTAGTCAAGGATGCACCATGATATGCCCATGTAACACCACTGCTTTGCAAATGCATAAGCTTCTGGGTGCAATTCAAAGTTCTGATTACCACCTATAAAGCCCTTGATGGCACAAATCCAGGTTGTTTGTGGGACCACCTGACTTTGGTTGATTCTGCTCATCCTATGAAGTCTGTCAGGATAAGCATGCTTTGGGTCCCCTCTATGAACCAATGCAACCTAACAGGATCTTCTCTGTTACAGCCCCTGTCCTTTGGAACAGCATATCCCCCAGAACCCTACTGACCTTCAATAAGGCAATTAGAAACCTGGTCTTTCCCCTGAGCATTGGGCCAGGGTGTCAGATGTGCCCATCCTGTAACAGTTTGATTTGAAATATGTTTGCAGCTTGGCCTCAGTTTTCTGTATTGAACTGTGTTTTATGTTTTAAACCCTATGTTAGCTTCTCAGAGTTGCTATCAGCAAGCTGGGCAGACATGTAAATCAAATCAAATCAAATCAAATCAAATCAATCAATCAATCAGAGAGTGTCATAAGGACATGGCAGAAAAAACAGACTTCCAAGATATGTTTGTGCTGTGGTTGATTGCACATGGAGAAATGCCCTAGGAAAAATTGAGTAAGCTAAAGTTTAATTGAGAGCCAGTCTGGTATAATGGTCAAAGGCACTGGACTACAAACCAGCTGGGTGGCTTTGGGCAAGTCACTCTCTCTCAACCCTAGGAAGAAGGCAGTGGCAAACCATTTCCAAAAATGTTGCCAAGAAAACTGCAGGGACTTGTTGAGGCAGTCACCAAGAGTCAAGATTCACTTGAAGACACAAATGAACAGAAGTTTAATTAGCCAAAGTTGTCAAACCAACTGACATGTATTTGGGCCCTCAACTAAATGACAAAATATCAGAGTTGATCTGCATCTTGAAGGGACAATTTTGGACACATCATTATTTATCATATATCATCCCTGCATGCTAACTTGCTCTAATCTGAAATTTCTTTGACATAGTTTTATCAAGGGTCTAGAACAGTGTTTTTCAAACTTGGCAACTTTAAGATGTGTGGACTTCAACTCCCAGAATTCCCCAGCCAGTATACTGGGAGTTGAACACCACACATCTTAAAGCTGCCAAGTTTGAAAAACACTATTCTAGAGGATCAGACCTCAGTTGTGTTTGGTAAAACTAAAAGACCCTGGATTAATTAATTAACTTTCAGTCCACCAAAGCTTCCCCATCTGGTCCACCAGGTTCCTGTCCCCTAAAGATCAGGTGCAGCTCCATGATTTCCATGCCATCTCAGTTCTCTAACTTGACTTCCTGACCAACTGAATTTTATAGCTTCTTCTTCTCCACCACTAAATAGAGGCATCTGTTATGAAATGAACATGGATAATTACCGGTACTCCTAAATAGCATGCCTTGTTCAGATTTTGTATCTAATGCATTGGCTTTATGAATGTAATTTCAGATTGCAACATATCCTGGCTTATTTTATTTCTGATATTCTGTTTTAAAGGCTTTTTGCATGAATGGAATGCAACAGTGTGCACGAGCATATGTATACATACACAAACACATTATTAAATCAAAGTGAATGAGGTACAAGCTCTAAGTACTTCGTATACTAACTTCATCCCACAAAACATAACAATGTGAGTCAGGTCTCAGCCACAACATAGTGACTCATCATGGATTAATGGCTTATTACTGGGAACAAACACTCAAAGGATGTTTTCACACACACTGAATGGTAACATCCGTCACTGTAACAAGGTGATCATGTGTTGAATCACCAACCACTACACATTAGTTCCATCCAAGGAACTCCCATTTTCGGACATTGGGCTCAAGTGGTCAGTGGTGACTCACAACACAGATTGATATTATAAAACTCTGGCTTTATATTTTACAGGGAAGTTTACTATGAGATTATCCCATAGTTCTTCAAAGTCTACCTGTTTTCAAAAATATGCCTCGATCTGATGAAAACAACCTACTAACATGGGAAAGGATAGGTTTCAATGGAGGAATGCAGCATGGTTATATCACAGCATGGAGACATTTCCCTGTAAAGCTTAATTCAGAAATGTAACAGGGTGTCATATCTTGAATCCAATCAGAATGGTACAGTTTTGCTTCACTAATCCACAAGTCTACCTACTCAACTTTACCTCTGTTCTCTCTCAAAGTTATGAAGCATTTAGAAAGTCAGACACTAAATCACTAGTTGAAGACTAGCAGATACTTTTCTCAAGATGTGCTCTTTGAATGGAACAATGTATGGCACTAGACAGAATTATCTGGCTTCTGCATTAAGACAAGCAGTAGAAAATCTTGATTTAGGACTCCCCTCCATGTGCTTTACTAAAAAGAAGCCCCATATGCACAGAGTCTCTTGCCCCTGAAGCAGTTCAACCCTGTTGCTGATTCAGTACAAGCTGATCTTACAAAGCCAGGGAATCTGATAATACTGGCCAATGGAAGAATGGTCAACAGGAAGATATTCCATCTTCAGAAGCAGCAGTCTGACAATTGAGGGTATGGATAGGGCTTTTCAAAATCTTGCAAGCATCTAAGAGTTTAGCAGCACTATCATCAATTCTATGGCTTTTCTAGATTGTATAGTCAGCCTTTCTTAAGAGATCCTGTAGATCAGTGTTTCTCAACCTTGGCAACTTTAAGATGTGTGCTGGCTGGGGAATTCTGGGAGTTAAAGTCCACACATTTTAAAGTTGCCAAGGCTGAGAAATGCTGCTTTAGATGTACCAGTTTATAAGGACTGTCATATTCAGGCACCTGCCATTCTTGCTGGAGCTGATGGGAATTGTAGTTGATATATCCAGGGGGCATCAGGCTATCAAGAGTTTTGGCCCCTGCAGAGTTTTTACCTCTGATTTAGCCATTGGGGCTCTCTAGATCTTCCATGCTCCTTCTCCTTGGGTTCCTTCTGTTATCCAGGGATTGGAAGTCCCCCCCCACCACCACCACCATGAGCAATGCTAGGTGGAGAAGATCTCTGCATGAATGATATCTCCTTTCTTTTCTCAGTAAATGTATAGCCATATAGCAGAAATCTCATGTCTATTATCCTTTTTTGGGAACTGGATGCCAAACTGATGGTTTATGAGTTTATCTCTGGGAGACACTGTGCAGAGGGAGAACTGTCAGCTCTTAAATAAAGTCACAGGTATAAGATTCTCCTTCTAGAACCTAAAAAGATGGCTTACACAAACTACTTCCCTTTGTATTTTATTCCTTATTCCATTACCACCCACGTATTACTGGGGGGGGGGGGGGCTAACTCTAGATCTTACATTGGATCAATATGATTGGAGGGAGCTGAAGATGGACGGAAATGGAAAGAGGGCAATCAGTAGAAGACACATTGATTATATGAAAATGAATTACTTCCCACTGTTTTGGTCCACTTCACTATTTATGGAGCATTCTTTAAAAGTTGCTCTCCCAGCCAGAACATCAGGTTGCTTACCTCTCAGCTGGGAAATATTAAAAAATAAAACCTGTAGATAGAGTTAGATAGCAAGGTACACAAGAAGAAAAGTCTCTTATATCTTTATAAGATGTGTAGAAGAGAGAATTGTTATGGAACTAAACCACTGAAATTCCCTTTTGTGATTAAGCTGTGCCCTGTTTTGCATTTGGCCATCCAGGGCTGTTCACAATTCATGAAAGTGGTACCTATGCCTTAAATCTACTCCCATTTGGTTGGACCACTGAGATTGTTGATGGTCATTGCTTACAGAGAATCAGATTCAGGCAAGTGGAAAACAATTCATGCAAGGCTGGGCAGAAGCAAGCTCTCATCTAATGGTAGATCTCTGGATAATCTGCAGTAAATTAGAAATAAATTCTGGATATCAATCAATTGACAATAGCAGCAAAAAAAAAAGGAAAAAAAACCCTGAATCCTGCCCTAATTATATATCTAAAAGTAAAAAAAAAAAATTCTTAGGATAATTAGGAATGAATGTTTGTGTGGAAAGTCTGCAAGCTGTATTTAGTTCTGATGCTAAATAAACTTGGGGGCACAAAATTCTTTGATTCTGCAATTTTTTTTACACTAGGTTAATATTAGTGGACCTAGTAATATTATTATTACTTTAATACTACATTATTGTTAGTTTATTAAGAAAGGAGATCCTACAGATCTAGATTCTGTTAAATGCAGGGCTTGCCTACAGATCTAGATTCTATAGATCTACAGATCTAGATTCTATTAAATGCAGGGCAATTATCAGGGGACAAGAATGACTTGAAGGCATGAACATATACCACTCAAACACAACTCCCCCTATAATGTATATTCATGGACTGCTGAACCCCCCACTACACCAAGATCAAGTCAGATTTGTCAGATCTTGTTCTATGCCTGACCCTACATCAAAACCTCACTCCTTAGAATTATTGATAATAATCAGTAATAATAATGTTACAGCTGGAAATATTTGAGATGATAGATAAGTGCTTGTGCCATACTGAACTGAATTCTAAACACCTGCTACTCATGTAAAAACCATTCAAGATGTGGTGGACATGAGGTTCCGCCTTGCTGAATCTTGTCATTTTCCCACAATAAGAGTCCAATGGCAAATGACAGCATACGACGTGTGGATTCTTTATATGGCATTTCCAGATTGACCAGCTGAGGATGAGAGGATAATCCTGTCCTTTTTTAAAAGATGCTTCTTCTACAAAGCTAGAACACCTTTTTTCCTGTTTCATTTTTAGATTTTAACGAATGGAAACATGCACGCCTCAGAGTTGGTTTTAATGATATGGAAACATTTCTTTCTACCCTCGGTGAAATTGTTCTGTCTGAACTAGGACTAACCATGCAGAAACATTTGGAAGTATTTAAATATAGATATTATAAATTTAAATAAGTAGCATGATTGCCTTATAGTCTTCATAGTATCAACAGTCATTGCATTTTGGATTGATTTACCTGTCATCCCTAAGGTTTCGCCTCCACTCCTGGTGACTGACTGACTGACTGACTTATTTATTTATTTATTAAATTAAATTTATTTTATTTAATGTATAGGCTGCTCAACTCCCAGATGACTCTGGGTCACTTACAACTAAAAAGCAACCTATTAAAAGAAAATACAGTAGATCAGAAGAGCAAAGTAGTGTACAAATAAAAAGCAAAACCAAGCACTTATGTAGACTATTTGGGAAGAAAAGGGTGGCCATTCCACTCTTCCAAGTTGCCTTTTTTCAGCTTCCCAGTCCAACCTCTAGTCCTGGAATTTCCCAGTGGTCTCCCATCTGAGAATTAACTACATCTAACCCTGCTTAGCTTTTCTGAGATCAGCCTAGGTTGATTAGGTGCTGTTATCTGCTGTGACCTTTAACCTCAAGTACATCATTTATTACATATTACTTCTTAAATAATCCTGTAACAATCCTAATGGGCCACTATTATTCTTTTTTGTAGATGGGATGCTAAGGCTGAGATACAGACAAAGTTCTTACATTGGTATAAGTCAACAGATCCAACAGCATGCTAGGCCAAAAGCCAATAAATTTCACTATAATTTAGCATGACTTGAGAACCCAGTTTAGTGACATGCAAATGTGAAACTGAGGCTTTTTGTCTATGTGGCAAAAAGTGGCACCTGAACTCTTTTCTCAACACTGTTTTTAGTCATTTGATTTTCCAGCTCTTATTCAAATAATAATTGCGTCTATAATGGTGGTTGGATTTTTGAAGTGCTTTTAAGTGCGCAGATTATTTTTTTCTGTTGTATACAGCAGGCTATGTTTTAAAGGAGAAGAAATTGAGAGTAGACACGCAATCGGTAGGAACGGACTGCTTATCACTTGTCATACTGGAGGCTGATGCTATCCCCATCTGTTCTTGAATGTATCACTACATGGCTGGAATAGAAATGAAGAAAGATTGCACTTCACTCAGTTCAGTGTTCTCAGAGTTTACGGAATGTGCAGAGAAGAATGCCAAACAGCCTATGTTCTAGTGAAATATCGTCAAGATCAGACACTAAGAAATCCATTTGGGACAGGGTATGGAAAATGTCTTTCTGGATTCAATTGTCCAGAATATTTTGATTTAATCAACCAGGTACCAATGGTTACAAGACTAAATAGAACCACTTGCTGAATGCTTGTTTATACACAGGATCAACCAAAGCCACCTACATAGCTTCAGCTGAGTTCATTTAAATCAAGAGTAACATAGCAATCTCTGCAGTGTGAAATACTTTAGAAGCTATTGCTCGAGAGTTGGAGTCCAACAGCTCTGGCTGTCCAATCCTGTCTGCGTCAAGTTAAAAAAGCACAGTAGCCAAATGGAAAATGTGAGTGATCTAGGATTATGAAAGTGGGGATTATTTTGTTTTTAAACTGTAAATCAAATAATGCACAGAGCACAGCAGAAAGTGGGCTGCTGGCACTAGCTTTAGGCAGAGTTAGAGAGATCATGGCTGGGTTATGGTAGGACAGTGTTTCTCAAACTTGGCAACTTTAAGACATATGGACTTCAACTCCCAGAATTCCTTAGCCAGCATGTTGCCAAGTTTGAGAAACACTGTGATAGGGGGGAAATGCTCAGGAAAGGATACAAGGATTGAACAGGACAAAAATAGCCTGCTTCAAGTGGGATTTTCTTTCCTTTATTAAGATTTAATTAATTAAGATTAATTAAGATAATCTTTATTAAAATCAAAATTTTAAGATTAAGATTAAGATTTACTTTCCTATCTTAAAAGCTAGTTTGGTCTAGTGGTAAAGGCACCAGGCTAGAAAGCAGGAGACTGTGAGTTCTAGTCCTACCTTAGGCGTGAAAACCAGCTGGGTTACTTTGGGCCAGTCAATCTCTCTGAGCCCAATTCATCTCACAAGGTTGTTGTTGTGGGGAAAATAGAGGAGGAAAGAGTATTAGGTATGTTTGCTGCCTTGAATTATTTATAAAAATAATAAAGGCAGGATTTTAAAAAATCTAAAAAAAAATATTGTTAAGGAATTTTTGTATTTGATGAACGTAACTGCTCAGAAGCAACTGTGAAGAAAATAAGATAGTTTCCTGCATACCAAGGGATATTGAAAAACACTTTCCCTGGGTGTAAAACAATGGAACCCCCCCCCCACTTCAAGTTTGTTATTACATCCAATTAGAAAAAAAAATCTTGTTACAAATTGAAATGACTGAAATCTGTCCCCTCCATAGTTTCTCCATTTAAGGGTCAGTTAAGAATTGAAATAATGATATAGTGTTTTACAATTATCACTGGAATGTGTACTTCATTGTCTGTGTACCTCCACTGATTATCCTGGTTGACCCTACATTCCAGAACTAGCTCTACTGTTAGGCTTAGTAAGACACACATCTCAGACAACAACTGTTTGCTTAGCCATGGCCTATCAAAGATATCACAGTTGGCTGGAATTATATAATACCATACTGGGTTCACATAACATCCTAATCAAAGCTAGTTACGTGACCTGGCACACATACCACACTAAGTCACATGCAAATTCAGCCATTGTGGTTTATAAATCATTATTGATAGCTTAGTGTGTTCTAAACATCCAGTCAATAACGGTTTATTCAATAAGCCATAAATTGCTGCTTTGCTCAACATGTGCACCAGATCTGTAAGTGATATGCAGCATATATTGTGCCCTTAAGGTAGTCTGCGATCTTCCAATGGAATAGAAGATGCCCATGTTGAAATATGCCGATGTTCAGTCAACTTTTGTTTGTGAAATTGGGGAAGGAGACACCATCCTGCCCTTCATTTCAGGGCAGCAAAATGTTTGGGGCTTCATTTGGAATTTAAGCATTGAACCTCAGAAAGTAGATATTCCAGTATGTGCAGGGCAGGTACAATTATCTGTAGAGTAACTGAAATTCTCACACTTCATATTACAGAACGGCATGGAAAAGTGGCATTCATATCTTTTATTAAGACCTTCAAGCAACATTTTTCAAAGGCTACTGGATAGGAGGTTATTTGGCTAATATGGGGAAAGATTTCAAGGAGTATTGATTAATTCAGGCTGTTCATCATTCAAGCACTGAGCTAAAGGATGCTTACAATTCTGCAGAAGTTGGAGAAACTATCTGAAATCCTGGCAGCAGTCCTGACCCTTCTGGGAAAAGCAGGCATGTGAAATGAAAGCAATAGGAATTTTGGGGGGGGGGGGGGGGGGGAAGGGCCATGGTATCATTCTGAAATTTGTATAAAACCTTAACAAGGATCCTTGACAAACTTGTTTCAAAAAGCTCAGAGAAAAGTTTTTTCTCTCCAAAGAGAAAGAAGGAATGGGGGGGGGGGGGCAGCTCAAAAATGATGGGAGCTTCTGAAAAAATAAAATTCAGAGGGCACAAAAGAAAGAAAACTGAGAAACATCTAAGAAAACCAGTGTACTTCCACAAGGAACATTTTGGTGAGCTGAGCTTTTAATCAGAGATGGGAAGAAGGAGCATTTTGAAATGATGAAAATGCACTAGCTGAAATATAATAAGGATGATATCAGAAAGACCGTAGCCCAAAATGCACAAAGGCTTCCAAAGGATGGTGAAAATTAACTGAAAAAGAAATATTAGGCTATGATGCAAGCAAGGCAAAGAAGAAAAAGAAGGCAGTTCCAGTGCTTGGAGGAAATGTTAACATGTGATTGAAAAAAGGTGGAATCACTCAATTAGCATGTTAGTTAAGACTTCTCCCACCCAAAAGAAAAAAAAAAATCTGTTCCATATATTACAAAAAGAAGAAAGAATGGAAGAGCAAATTTGCATTCAAGGCTAGGAAAGAAAATGGCTGGAAAATACCCCAGCTACTTTAAATGAATTTGTATCTCTCCAAATGCATGCCTAACTGATCTGGAAAATCATAGGAATGCCATGGATACTGTATACTATACAGTATCATGATTTCAGTAAAACACTTGATACAAATCACTTACAACTTTTGGACAACATGGTAACATGAGGGCTGGAATTAAGTGAACTGGTAAGCAGTTAACAGTGTTCCTTAATAAAGGTCAACGCCAATCCAGAGAGAATTTCCACATGGAGTACTTTGGGTCCTGTGCTGTTTGATGTTTTCATAAATGGCTTGGATGATGGTACATAATTGATGCTGATCAAATATTTGCAGTGGGTCAGCTATCTTCACAGAAAACAGAAAAGATCCTGATATGTTGGAATGCTGGGCTGAGACAAAAACATTAAATTTAGTAGAAATAAATACAGGACAATTAAGTATTCAGAATCAAAGGCACAAGGGAAATGTATGACTTGGAATCAGTTTGTGCAAAAATGTCTCTAGATATCTTAGCTGATTGCATGCTGAAAATGAGCCAGCTGCATGCTGCAGTTGCTAAAAAGCCAGTGCAGTCCTAAGCTATGGTAGAGAAGCATTGTATCTAGATCTCTGATCAGGCTATCTGTGAAATATTCTACTTTGTCTTGCATGCCACAATTTAAGAAGGACATAGTACTACTATGTCAACTGGAGAATGGCTAGGATGATAAATAGTTTGCGAACCAAGTCATTCAAGAAATGGTTGAAAAGATTACGCTTGTTTATTCTGGATCAGAGAATATTGAAAAAAATGTAATTGCTTTCTGAAGATGAAGCAGACTAAGTCACTGTTACTTTTGAAAATTAGATTAGAACTACTGTGTAAATTGCTGGGAGGCAGGTTGAAGTAAACATTAGGAAACCTAAATGCAGAAGTCTGTGGTGGGCTCTCCACTAGAGATTTATAGTCAGAGGTTGAACGTCCATCTGTCAGAGATGCATGGGTTAGAAAAATGATCCCAACATCCTTTCCAACTCTGCATTTACAGATAAATGAGCATAACTTTTAAAAGTTTTTAGAACAGTTCCAGATGAAGCAGTTATGGACTTGTGACTCCCACACCAAGAAATCTCTTCCATATTCCTTCAATTATGACTCATCTTGAAACTGTGCTTCAGTCCTGATCTACAGATTTCCTTCCTACTCAAGCTGTCTCTCACATATATTTTTCATGCCCAGCAGTGACTAAACTGAGACCAACTTAGCAGTTGTAGCCAGAGGTAGCTGCTGCTTCTTTTGAACTACAGTGCCAGGATATAAATTTGTGTAGGTTAATAGTTCTATGTTCTCTTTCCAAGGCTAGATTGTGCATTGTATGAGTACTGATTCACCCCCTTCTAATTCATATGGACTAATCCAGAATTAATGAGATCACCATAAAACACAGAAAGTCAGACAGCAACAGGGGGTAATTCCATTTTTTACTCCAAGAGGTAAATTGCAAGGAGAGTCATACTTAGAGATGTAGTGACAAATGAATAAACACTAAGTGCTCTGGGATGCTCAGATGTGCTTCAGTGGAGGTGGAGGAGATACTGATGATACCATAAGGCACATACTGTAGAACAGAGTTTTTCAACCTTGGCCACTTTAAGATGGGTGGACTTCAACTCCCATGATTTCCCAGCCAGCCATGCTGGCTGGGGAATTCTGGGAGTTGAAGTCCACCCATCTTAAAGTGACCAAGGTTGAAAAACACTGCTGTAGAAGAATTAACCTGAAAGAGAGCAGCTTGCCTAGTGGACTCATGACTAGGGAAAATTGAAACAGGACATGTTGTTTCACAACTCACTCTCTTAGCCTTTGTATGATGCAAGGTCTAAATTCACAGAATGAGAGTTGGTAAAAGCCATTTAGACCTTTGAACTCAACTCCCTGCTCAGCACCAAAGCAATCATCCAAATTAAAGCATCCATAAAGGATGATTGCCCAGACTCTGTCTGGACACATCCAGCAAAGGAGAGTCCACCAACTCTCTGGGTAATTGGTTCCACTGCCAAACTGTTTTTCCTGTTAGGAAGATTTCCTAACATTCAACCAGAATCTGTCTTTTGTCATTTAAGTTTCATCTCAGTCATCTTTTCTCAAAAATACTAATATATTCCTCTCAGTCCCTCTTGGTAAAACTTAATTTCTAGTCCCCTTATTATTTTTGTTGTACTTCTCAGCACCTGTCCAATATTTTTTTTAATTTGTTTTTTCTTTAAAATGTAGTGCTGAACTGGACTTAGTAGTCAGGATAAGTGATCTGGCCAATGAAGAATATGGTGAACTGCTGATATTCTAGCCTAAAATAGTATTTGTCTTCCAGTCATACCACACTAGTGACACATATTCTGCTTGTAATTAACTATAGTTCCAAGAACTTTTTCATACTTACTATTCACCAGCCAAGTACCCTTCATCTTATACCTGTACACTTGAATTATTTTCCTAAAAGAAGAATACTGATTATTCTCAATTTAGTTACAGCCTGTTATTTTTATTTATTTATTAAATTTTAGCTATCAAGATTATGTTGAGCTTTACTTTGTATTAGCTCTTCCACCATGTATTATCTGCACATTGGATAAGCATTCCCTCCACCTCTTCACCCAATTCAGAAATGAAATATAGTAGACCTAGACCAAAACCTGTTTTAGTCCACATGATGCCTTATTTATTTACTATTTGTTTATTAAACAAATTTATATGGCCACCTAACTCACACATGGTGACTCTGGGAGGCTTACAGAATTAAAACCCATAATACAAAAACCAACAAACCCCCACCCCAACCCCCCTGGCAGCAACAAACACACTCAGACTAACCATTTGATTAGCTTCAAATCAGCCTGGGGTCCCCAGGCTTGCTGACAAAACGACATCTTCAGGGTCTTCCAGAAAAGTATCAAGGTGGGGGCCACTCTTATCTCTGGAGGAATGATATTCTATAGGGAGGGAGCCTCCACAGAGAAGGCCCTTTTTCTTGGTCCCCCAATGGTGTACCTCCCTCACTGAAAGGACCTGCAACACACCCTGCCTTCCCACTTTGGTGGGCCAGGTAGATGTAACTGGGGAAAGGTGGTCCTTCAAATAATCTGGCCCCAAGCCATGTAGGGCTTTAAAGGTGATAACCAGCACCTTGAATTGGACCCAGAAGCAAATTGGCAACTAATGCAGCTCCCACAAAAGAGGTGACACATGTGCAAATCTAGGCTTGTGCAAAACTGTGCAGGCTGCCACATTTTGAACCAACTGAACCTTCCAGATACTCCTCAAGGGCAGTCCCATGTAGACCATATTACAATAGTCCAAACAGGAGGTGACTAGGGTGTGGGTGACTGTGAGAAAGGCATATTGGTCCAGGAATGTCACTAGTCCAGGAGAATCCCCAGATTACGCACCAGGTCCGTCTGGGGCAGCGCAACCCCATCCAAGACCAAAGATGGTAATTCTGAGACCAAAGAGCCCCGAACCCAAAGCCATTCCGTCTTGCCAGGGTTCAGCTTCAGACTGTTGTTCCCTATCCAGACCTCAACAGCTTCCAGGCACCGAGAAAGGGCAGTCACTTAACCCACCATGAGCAGGGATGTACAACTATCATCAGCATATTGATGATATCTCCCCTCATGGTGGTGGACAATCTCACCCAGTGGCTTCATGTAGATGTTAAACAGGAGCAGAGAAAGCACCAACCCTTGTGGAACCCTTTACACCAATCTGATGATGAACCATTGATGAGTACTCTAAATACAGTTTTCAAAAAGTAGCATGGTCCAGTAGCAGAATTTTCCAATTTTGCAGCCTCTTCTGGATCACTGTAAATTACTTCCTGTTCCAGAATAATCACTTCTGAAAAATGTAGAACTCCCCCAGAAAGGCTGAATTCTGGCAGGAAAAAAAATGGAATGTTCAAGGGTTCACAGGAATCAGACCATTTTTGTTGTTGTTGTTCAGTCATTAAGTCGTGTCCGACTCTTCGTGACCCCATGAACCATATTGCGCCAGGCCTTCCTGTCCTTCACTGCCTCCCTGAGTTTGCTCAGTTTCATGCTCATTGCTTCAGTGATGCTATCTAACCATCTCATCCTCCGCCGTCCCCTTCTCCTTTTGCCTTCAATCTTTCCCAGCATCAGGGTCTTTTCCAAAGAGTCCTCTCTTCGCATTAGGTTACCAAAGTATCTGAGCTTGAGCTTCATTATCAATCCTTCCAATGAGCAATCAGAGTTGATTTCCTTTAAGATTGACTGGTTTGACCTCCTAGCAGTCCAGGGGACTCTTAAGAGTCTTCTCCAGCACCACAGTTCAAAGGCATCAATTCTTCAGCGTTCAGCCTTCTTTATGGTCCAGCTCTCACAGCCATACATTACTACTGGAAAAACCATAGCTTTGACTATGCGGATCTTTGTCGGCAAGGTGACGTCTCTGCTTTTTAATATGCTATCTAGGTTTGCCATAGCTTTCCTCCCAAGGAGCAAGCGTAATCAGACCATGGAGTTCCACTATTTTCAAGTAAGCTGTTGCTATGACTGATATACATGGCATCCAGCCCATACTTATCTAGCTTCCTAAACAGAATATCATGAGGTCTTCTGTCTTCCTCCATCTTTTAAAGAAGAAAATGGTGAGAAAGACAGTCAGGAATTTCCTGG
The DNA here is from genome assembly GCA_030867105.1 of Liasis olivaceus. Taxonomy (NCBI): domain Eukaryota; kingdom Metazoa; phylum Chordata; class Lepidosauria; order Squamata; family Pythonidae; genus Liasis; species Liasis olivaceus. The sequence goes on from CM061349.1 coordinate 73,227,832, forward strand.
AAGAACCATGCTTACTTACCTTCCAGTTTGTCTACCAACAGATATCGGGGTAATTAAAATCCCTCATCACTGCCACTTTATGCCTCTTTGAAATAGCTGCAATTTACTATCGAAAAACATAATCTGCATTTTCTCTTTGGTTGGCCGATCACTAACAGTGGTGCTTCTTTTATTTTCTCTTTCACATTTTAACTCTGATTCTCTCAATACCGCTGCCAAGTTCATTTCCTTGGATTTCTCTGCAGAGGTGGAAATTTTTAACATACAGTGCAACTCCTCTGACCTTCCAATTGTTTATGTTCCCTATGAATAAGTTGTATCACTGTTTATTATATTCCAATCATAAGAATCATCCCAATATCTCAGTTATATCTATTAAATTATATTTGCCTTTCGGTAATAATACTTCAAGATGATAATCATTTATTTCTTATTTCAAGCCTTAGTGCAAAGACAATAAAGGCTATGAATTTTATCTGTCAGTGTCCTTCCTGGTTGTTCATACAGTGGTGCACATGGCCCTAGTGTAGGACACATTCAGAAACCTTGTCTAATGGCTTTTCCTCCACTCTGGGAAGGAGCACAAAGGATGTCAGCATAAATTTGCTCTGCTCCTATAGCCATTCTATTCAACCTCATTAGTGGTTCTTTCCTGACACTCTAATGTGGGGCAAGTCAAGATTCAGCAACTAGTGGATTTCTCTGACCTTGAGAGAAATGTCCACCAAATGTTTCCCCTAACATGGGCTGGGGCTAAGGGAGGAGAGGAGTTTTAATAGATGGCTAGACCAGCAGGTTTAGCCAACTTCAGACTCTACAGACAAGAATGGCTGTAGCAATCTTGGTGCATCTTGCTAGTCAGACGTGTACAGAAACTAATCCCCAACAGGCAGGTCACTCTTCGTTTCTACATGAGTCTGACAGGCAAGTTGCTTTAGAAAACTCACCTTACAGGACTATACAACTGGCTGTATATTGATGGCCAGTTGATACTCCCAGAACCAGAAATTTGGGTCACAGCCATCTGAAGAGTGGATGTTGGAACCCACCTTTTGCTTTGGGGTAACAGAATAATGATGCTGGGAAGTTAGGAAAGGAAAAAAATAACCAATTAATGGTTATTAAATAAATTGCTGGCAAGAGATAACCTTACAGATGCCAAGGGCATGCTGTGGCTTTTAAGGAAACAATACTGTTTAAAGACTGCTGCAGTCTGGAAATAAACATACAGTATGTTATGAAGACATAAGACTTCAGTGCTGTCTCCTCACACGGCAACAAATCCTGTGAAATGCAGCTACAAAATTTCTAAAAGCTCAGTGAAAAGAGAACAAAGCAGTGTAACATAAAGTTAAATGAACTACAGTGATCAACACCTTAGTGAAAACTTTACCCACATTTATTGAATAATGATATTAATAATATTTGCCCCTCTGCTGTGAAATGATATGTACATTCCTGCTCTCATTCATCAGAACAACTGCAATTCTATTAATGCAGAGTTTTCTCCAGCAAAGCTCAGTAATATTAATTCTGTCGGGTAGATTAAAATTCCAATGCTAATAAGGAAGATAGATGCCAAAGCTATCTTCTCCAGTCTGGTGCTCCCCAGATGTTATTTGGTCTGTAAATCCCAGTAGTCCAGCCAGCAAATTCTAACACATCTGGACAAGAGAGGGCTGTCTTATATTATAGAAGCTGTAATTTAAACGTTGACCAATTCAAGCAATAAACACAGAATTATAAAGTCTCCCATTTAATTGGAACAATCATTTGCATCATATTGTAACTTCTTTGTACAAAACACAGGACAGCTTTGCTACAGAACAGTAATATGGAGCTGAGCTTGGACAACTATGATAGCCTGGTAAATTAAGAAAGAGGTCAGTGCAGCCTTTCCTCCAAGGATCTTAAATATATACCCTCTCCAACTTATCCTCACTACAATCCTTAAAGGAAAGTTGGTCTCAGAGCTAATGACTGGCAAAAGATTATCCTGCGGACTTTGCATCTAAGTGAAGATTTGTGCCTGGATCTTACCAACCTGAGACCGAAGTCTCATTCTAGAATCAAAGACTGGTCATTTATTCTACGGATGCTTTAATTGCAACTCAGAATAGAAAAGACCACTGAGCAAGAGTCTAACTGCATTTGTAAGGGATCATATCATCATCAACTAGATCAGAAATTGATAGGAGCACGACCTCTTCTTAATGCTAGTTTTATAAGAACCTGTAGAGTATGGCCAGAGAAAAGAGGGGTCATATTGATAGGTGGTAGGACCCTCCCAATCAACCCAAACCTAACCATTTAGCTCTCACCTCTTTATTGTCTTGGTGTAGATTCTGGTTATCAGTTATGAGTCCTACTGTCACTATCCACCATTCTGGAGGAAAGAAATCTGTACCTCTGGCTCCTAACCCTTAATGCTGACTTCTGAGAGAGATGGGCCTCTCACAGCCTAACTTGCCAATATATGCGGGGGAGGGGAAGGGGAAGGGGAAGGGGGAGAAGGAGAAGGAGGAGGAGGAGGAGGAGGTGGAGGAGGAGATCCAGTGTCACCACCTGGCCTTAGTAGTTTTGAGGAGTGTGGACAGAGAACAGATTTCAATGGAATTTCAGTGGAATTTATTTCCATCCAGTTTTCTGTAGTTAAGACTCCAAATCTATCAGGAATCTGGTAGCACCTTTTCCAACTAACACATTTTATTAAAAGGCATAAGCTTTTATGAATTCATGAAAACTTATGTTTTTTAATAAAGTGTGCTAGTCAGAAAAGGTGCCACATGTTCCCTAATTTTTGCCACCATTGACTAACACAGCTCTCCTCCTACAACGATTACAGATCTAATATCCCAATTAATCCATAAGTACATTGCCTATGCCAGTCATTAGGTACATTAACTTTTTAGTTCATGCTAGAGCAACAACCCAACACCATAAACAGCATGGAGCAGCCGGCAGACACTCCTGCAAGGGTTGTTTTCTTTTCTCCCCTCATGACAAACCTATGCCATGCAGCCAAACCCACTTTTTGCTGTATATATGTTGGCCTTTCTTCAGTTCCACATAGGTGGCCTCTGAAGTTTAATAACACCTGGATAACTTTGATTTGGCTTGAAAACACTAAATATAGAAGGATCTGACAGTACTTGGATGGGAAACGACCAGAAAATCCCAGGGCTACTGTATACACTGGGCTGGGAAGTTGAAAAGAGTCCAGAAAAATACATTGGGAAAACTCTTCTGTACTTTCACAAATTGCATGAATACTGTATATTCCTCAAGTCATTAGGAATTTAGCTTGGCAAAGGAGGCCTTTTTTTTCCTTTTTTCTATATGGGTGAAACCTGAGCCTAACAAAGGTAGCTTCTGTCACAGATTCCCCCTATAGTATAACAGTCAGAGCAGCATACAATTTTGCAATACATTTGTTATACAGACTGAGAGCTGATGGCAAGCAGTTCATTGAAGATCTCCCTTCAGCAACATTTTCTCCAAAGGAAAAAAAAAAGTGTTTACTCCTTTACCTCCCCTGTGCTGGGCTGCTATAATCTCAGGATCTTGGGTTTTAAGTTAGAGTTGCATGTTGACTCCAACAGAGAGCACATGAGTCCACCCTTCTTAGCTGCCTTTCAGTAGCAAAACACACATGCAACGTACACATTGTAAAGAGCATCATTCAGCTTGCCTAAATGCAAAATTTCTCCTAATAGACACAGAAAGAGGAGGTGGGTATGATAATCTTTTAGGAATAAGAGAAGCTACCATAACCCAGATCAGTCTAGAATGGAATTCACACATAGTTCATTTTAACCATAACTTGTTGAAGAGGCCATAGTGGCTTTGTTCATATATAATACTAAGCCATAAACTATGGTGTACAAACCACAATGGGTAGGTTTATGTGCTGGCTAGGCTGAAGTCAAACAAGCCACTTTATGGATTTAGCACAATTATGAATTCAGTTTCTGCCCATTCTGATGGGAAGTAGAAATTTAGGGTCTAAATCAGAGATGGGTATTTCTAATTTTTCATGGTTCTTTAACTGAAGTTCCAAGGATTGTTCTTTAGATCTTTGCACAAAAATCATTTGCTATATTGCTACTTTTCCAGTGGCTATTTGAATATTTAATATAGGAAAATGCAACTTTCCTTCTAATCATAATATGTAATATTGGGCTGGAAGGGCCAGTTTGGTGTAGTGGTGAAGGCACCAGGCTAGTAACCAGGAGACTGGGAGTTCTAGTCCCACCTTAGGCACAAAACCAGCTGGGTGACCTTGGGCCAGTCACTCTCTCTCAGCGCTAGGAAGCAGGCAGTGGCAAACCACTCTGAAAAACCTTGCCAAGAAAACTGCAGGGTCTCATCCAGGCAGTCACCAGGAGACAAAAAATGACTTGAAGGCACCAAAAAAAATAAAATAAAAATTGGGCTGTGGATCCCCTAAGAAAATAAAAGGACACTCTGGACTTACAGGCACTGCCTCCTATGTTATTGTGGAATGTATGTCAAACAATTCACAAAATAAAATTCTGGTAAGCCTTGGTTCAAATTCACTTCATGGAAAGGATATTGTTTTGTTTATTACATTAAGGAGATTCCAGTTCACTGACTCTCTAAAGACTTTAAAAATTATAGCAACATCAAGGTAGAGAAACCCTGTAAATACGAGCTAAGAACTGTTCAGTGGAGAGATGGATGGCATGTTTCCATTCCCTAAAAGGAAAGTGGATAAAGAAAAAATGGATATAATGCTTTTGAAAGAAAATTTGGTGCAAAAGGGGCATTCTTCATGTTTTTACTAGAGTCATAGCTGCTAGCAAAAGAACATATCTTATCCTAACTTTGATAGCAATAAATAGTTTATTTCTCTAAGCCTTTTATGAGTAAGAAGGCAATGTTTCCTATTTACTGCATGGCAGGATTATTAGTCAAGAGTGTCTGTGTTACAGGGTACTCTTCTGTATGAATATAATCAGTTTATAAAACAAGATCCTTCAGTTTTCTTATTGATAGGGAAGTAAGGATGAAGCATAACTACGTACTTCCAGCAGCAATGGATAGAAAGTAAATGCTTTGCTGTTGCTTGATTATGTGCCATTATATTGGTGCTGACTCTTAGTAAGCGGATAAGCAAAATTCACAAAATCAGTACATTTGTGCATAGCTGAACATACTAGTTAAAGGATGTAGTGCAAGTTAATTAAGTAAATAATTCTACATTGATTTTTAACAAAGCAAAGTAAAAAAGCACTAAGCTATGATTCTTAGATATATTTAGTGGAGTCCAAAGTTGTGCTTGCAAAACAGACTAAACCATAAATCAGGACTGATAAATCAAAGTGGCTGTGTTCACACAACATACTAAGATCAACCATGTTATATATGATGGACTGGGTCACATACCATGCTAAGGTATTATGCCATTCCTTTGGTTTAGTTTATATTGGTATGTAAACAATGGCTTATGGTTTAGTGAGTCCTATAAACAGTCATTTCAGTTGTAACTCTTGTTACATTGATTGAGTTCACACACCCTATACTAATTTATACATTATTTTAATCAAGATTTGTTCAATCTTGCTCTGGTTTACACATTGCAGTGAGCCACCATTTGTTAACCATGGATTGTTTTTAATATATTTGGCTAGATTCACACATTGTGCTAAGCCATAGTATGCAAACCATTCTGCCTGGACTTGCACAATACTAGGGCTACCTTATCTGGACTGCACAAATCCAGGCAGTTACTAGATGGCAGCAAAGACATGCAGAAATCTCTCTTTGCCTCCATCTAGTGGCCATCTCAGGTTTTGCAGACCAGTTATTAACTTTTCAATATTCAGAAAAATATAGCATAAAAAGGGTCCATCCGAGATTCATATGTCCAAAAATTCCAAGTTGGCAACCTTGGGGTATGTGTATATGTGTGTGTGTGTAAAAAAATGGCAAGATGGGTAAGCATGACCATATGATTGAAGCCGTTCCCCTTTTTAATGTGCAACATACGTCACACAGATATAAAAAAGGGGTAAGGTTTCAGTGTACTCACAGCTGCCACAATGACATTTTTGATTCTTCCCAACAGATGCCCTGTTGACAATCTCTAGAGATGATGCAGTGATTCATATATGAGAATAGAAATGAATACCTATGTGCTGCTAAGAGATCCTGAGTACCACTAATATCCACATGCTCAAGAACTTCCTTGTTTGGTAGTAGAACAGGACACCTGCTCATCCTAAGCCTGTGATAAACATCTGCTTTCCACTGCACAGTGCAAAGCACATGATTCAGAAATCTTGCTAGATTGGTTTGGGGAGTGCTTAGGTAGAAAACCACATGAGAGAAGCCTTGAATTCTGTTTGATCAATATATTTAAATAATATTTGGATCATCTTACCAGACTGCATATAAGCAAGGCTTGAATCATAGCATAGTAAATACAAGATAAATGTTGCCAGCTTCTCAAATAGGCAGCAATATGCCATTAGCAATTCAATATGGAAGTTAGCCGTCATAATCTTTATCCTGACACTGAAAGAAATGTAGGCTGATTCTAATTATTTAAGATGTTTATTTACTGCATTGCATAAACTATATCACAGAGGTTTACAAATTTAATATGCAACGATAAACAATACTTAGTAAAGATGAAATCTCTCTGCTCACAAAACAGAAATAGCAACAAAATAATAATAAAATGTGGGATAGAACAATTACCCTGTCATTAAAGGCCAGCTGGAATAGAGTGCACTGTTTATGCTTCCTTGCAGAAAGTCAACAGGAGAGATTACTGTATATACATTTCTTAGAACTGAGTTACATCATGTAACAGTAGAACTGCAGAGGAAAAATTCCTCAGAAATACAGAGGAAAAATTCCTACAGAAATACAGTAAAATGGGATGTACACTGCAACCTCATCTTCTTCCAGAGTGCCAGAGAAGAAGACTGGATTTGTTCAACAAGCCAGACTAAAAAGTAGTTGGCTAGTGGGTGGTTCAGTATTATGACAACCCAACCACTGTGGTTAGTTTATAGTCCAATGTGTTACGTGAATTCAGGCAGTTGGACTAATTCAGTGAACCTTGTTCTTTTCATCATGCTTTATCATATTGTGTGTGTGTATGTATGTATGTGTGTGTGTGTATATACACACACACAAACACACATACATACATACACACAATATGATAAAGCATGATGAAAGGAACATAGTTCACTGAATTATATACAATATATGGTTTGCTTAACTGCACTTTGTTGAAGAAGCCATCGTTCAAAATAGCCCCATTTTCTATGCAACAAAGTGCTATTAAAGGTACAAGATTGATCGTGCCTTATTCTTGACCAAATTGCTCTCCTTCCTGCAAAGGATGGTTGCTCCTGAGAAATAGCAAAGCCATCAGCAGGCATAGGAGGAGACTACAGAATAGGGGCAAAATGGCAGGAGGTTGTATTGGTGTGGCGGTATGTCTACCACACTCACCCATCGTTATCTAGCCCAGCGTTCTGGGTTTGTGCAATTCACTAAACCAAGTAACTAAACTAACCATACAGGCTAGAAGGTACCTACAGAATGCACCTCATTTTTATTTGCAAGAGAAGAAAGGCAGGTAGAAATCTAAAAGAGGAATAAACACGCACAGAGTACGCTAAAATGTAGTTGGTCATTTACTTCTAACCTGCTTATAACATAGAGGACTACTAGGGTACTACTAAGACTGGCCTTGCACAATATAAATATACTCTAATGTATATACTAGATTAAAATCTGACTCAGTGTATGTGATGCCAAGGCAGGCAATATGTGGTTAGTTTATGGTTCAGCACATTGTATGAGTTCAGGCAGTTTGCTTAATGGGATAAACCATGGTTCTGATTTTGTGTGTTGTTTGAATGCAACCAAAGAGTTAATATTTTCTACAAGAGGTAAGGAAGGTTAAATTCAATCCCAGGTTTGAAAATATATCACTTACAATATATAATTTATAATTTTATTCAGATACTGACTATTTAAAAGATCCTATTTATCTTGTTTTTCTTTTTTCCCTCGGCATCTATTATGTCTGATCCAGCAATTCCATTCACCGAGAATGCTGAATCCCAGCAGGTTTTCTGAATTCAGGCCAGTTTATAGCCTTGGTTCCTTTGGACTACACTAGTTTTAAAATATGTGTTTATCTTCTGAAAGAAGGCTTCTTGGTTCTCTGTTAACCATAACAATCAAACTGTAACCTACAGTAACTACTTACCCCAGATAGGTTAGGCAAGGTTTACCAAAATTTCAGCCAGCTTCTACAGCTCTTTAACAACATTTTGATGTGCAACATTTGGTTATAAAAAGATTATAGTCCATTCTTGTCACAATGCACTGAAACAGGAAAAGGAGTTTGTCTTGCTTTCTCAGCTCCTTACATTGATTGGCCATATAATACACATAATAAGGTCTGTAATGCAGATGTCTTTGAACTAGAACAAAATTTTAATTTTGTTTAGATTGTGTGTATGTGTGTGGCTTAATGTGTTCTGAGAATCCAGCTCTTTTAGTTATTTTATGATTCAATGTATTTTGTGGACGCAGAAAATAAGTTAAATTGGTAATTAAATTATGTGTAGCACATTGTACAAATCCAGTACCAACGTGTTAAAGAGATAATTTGATCACTATTTGCTTCCTATGTTCTGAACATTAAGCTGCTGTTAAAGGTACAACAGTTTATCAAGCCATTTCCTCCCCACCCACCCCCTTCTTCTAGCACTCTTATGATGACCACTGTTAAAAGTGGTTTGAGATCTTTTTCTGGTAGAGAAAATATCTTGATATGCAAGCTTTATTCAAACATTGCATAAACCATGCCTGGGATTTGCACCACACACTAAACCTAAAATCATGGCTAAAAAACCCAGCAAATCACAAAATGGCTTCATCTGATACATGATCTTGGTGACATTTATCTAAATGTAGTAGCTTTTCATTCCGGGATGATTACATCCCATGCAAGTGTGCACAAGGTTATTTCTTCCACTTGATAATTTTGACTCACATATCAGGTCTCCGGAGTTCAAGATGGAAAAGGAGGTAAAGTTGTTGTCTAATTACCCCTGATAAGAGTAACAAGGCTATTTAAAATAAAGCAGCAGAACCACCTAGCCAGTTGTTTATCTTTTAAGGATTTAAGGAATGGTGCTTTCTTATTTTGCATGCTTTAAGAGTTTCAGCTGAGAAATGGTGGTGCTGGACCTGCCTTTCCTAGTCTGGCAACCTCTAGAAGTGTTGGGAGACTGCCGAAGTTCCTAATTGCTAAGCAGCATAGGATGATGACAAATGCTTAGAACCTCATGAAATTTTCAGCAGTATAATTGGAAGGACCCAAGATCAACAGCGATAAACATATACTATGTTTGAGTTGGTTTCCTTCAGTGACCCCACAGACATTATGCAAATGTGCTATACTCATCTCTGTTTTTCTCTCCCATCTGTTTTCATTCTCACTTAAGTATGAACAAGACTCAACATCACTGAAAGAAAACATCCTCTTCAGCTAAATCTCAACAAATAACTTCAGCCTCTTCTATGTACATTTTTGTTGTTGTTGTTGGGGTGAGAAGATAGTCTCTACTGAGGGAAAGCCATCAATTACTGAGGCAAATCTTACTTTCCTTGCATTCAGCATCCAGCTTAACTTATTTGGGCTTGCAGAGGAGAAGGAAAAGGCAAATAAATCACTGTGTTTTTAAATATGTACAAATTATAGTAATAAGCACCAGAAAGATCATCTCCTTATGTCTCCTGATTCATCCTATCATTCAGCTATAAAAGTTTGTCTAGATTATCTGTATGTGTATCTTCTGTACTTTAGTCTTTGAAGGATATTACTATGAAAGCAATAGATAGAAAAGGAGGGTAGGTGGCCTGTTCCATTTTCCTTTAAAAATAGTTGGGTAACCAGCATGTGAACTCAGAAAAGCTGGCCTGCATTCAATTCAGGAATCTAAAAATCCCCATATCAGTTCTTTCTCAGCAATAGATCCAGCTTACTGGTCATGGAGAATAATGGCACTGGGTCATAGGTGATACCACAGGCACTATTTAATAGGTGTCCAGGATGAAGACTCCCTTGAGTTGACTTCTGGTGATTTCATTGTTGCATCCATTTGGGTTTTTTTGGCAGTAGCATAGAAGTGGTTTGTCACTGCTTTTTCTTCTGGAATATTTTTCCACTATCCCTGTCTAGCTTAGAATCCTGGGATCTCCTAGTGGTCTCCCACACTACTACTAAGCAGGAAAGACTAGTCATGATTCGCTTTTGGGGGATCAATCAAAGTTACCATACCATTTCTGATTTGCAAAAATATGGAGAACCAGTAGATGGCAGCAAAGCATTAGAGTTTCTATACCTAGGTTTCTACAGCTTATATATGCTACCTTTACCCACATAGGGTAGGAGTTGCCATCATCTGTAAACCTCTAGTTAAGCAACACTTCAAATGGAATTCCTTCAGCAATAATATATAAATATTTTAAGTATCAGGAAATAGCAATAGTCTTGAAACAGAAGATATCGGCCATTTCCAGAATGGATTTATTGTGAATAATAGCCTCTTATAGTGTTACCCAACCATCACTGTGATGATATATTACTAACGAAGACCAACTTTCTATCGCCATAGCAATGGTTAGATGATGTTCTAAGATGCTATAATCACAGTTGTAAAAATGGCAATTTGTAAGCAAATAAGAAGTGATGTGTTGATCAGGCCTAAGGCCACCAGGTCCACTGTTGTGTTCTCAGAATTAAAAACCAGTTGCCCTAGAGAAGCCCCAAGCAGAAATAATTATAGCAGGGCTTCCAAATCTGGGTTTCTTAGCAACTTCTACCTATGGCTGTTGACACCATCATGAATTGTTGCCATTCTAAGATTCTAATCTTGATAGTTATCTTGTGTTCTTTTCCTAATGATTCCCAATATGGAATTTGCCTCCTTTTTTTTACAGCTGCCCATTGGATTGACACATTCATTGCATCATCCACCATGAATCCAGAACGCTTTCTTAATCTGCTTACTGACATTTCAGGCCCAACAAACAAACACACAAATGTCCATTCTGCAGTTTGGAGTTACTCTGCTGAAACAATGCTGTCTTTTCTTCAATAAGAGTTGATCTTAAGTATCAGATGTAATTTTTTTTTAGAGGATCAAAGATTACACATTTGAGTTCAAGGATATGGGACCTCTATCCAGGCCCTCAAGAGGGCTCCTATTTGTTTTAATTTATTATCAAATGAATAAGGAGAAATTATTATGAAAAAAAATATTATTTTTTTCTCTCAGGAGAAAAAAAATTAAAAAACCAAGCCCCCCTTAAATCCTGGATAGTATGCTAGTGAATTCAGGTATAATGATGGAATAATGAGAATTTTTAAAATAATTTTTAAAAAATGTATTAGCAAAACCACAACATGGAGTGAAGCAACATGAAATGATGTTTGTATAATCTGTATAATTTCTGTCACAAAAACTCTGTATAAAATTTGGGACAATAGGTTGGCTGAGAATGTGGCAGTTTCTACCTAAGCACGGGCCAAATTTCCTCCCTAATTTTGTATGGAATGTTCCATTAAATTCCTCCACCAAAGCCAAATTGTATCTTTCTAACTTATTTTTCATATTGGCTATACTCACAAATTAAATGAAGATTGGATTCATGCACACTTTTGGTAAAGCAGATTACTTTCTTCCCAGCCAACGGCTGTCCTTTTCATATTTCAAGATTTCTCCCTATTGTGTAGAACCCTGTTGCAGCTCATTGAAGCAAGACTACCCTATTTTCACACATCGATTTCAGGTCTTTTCTGTTCTTCCCTTTGCTTATACTTAAAAAAAAAAAAACTGTTCTAGGATTTGACTCCAGAATGCCCACCACATAAGTCCTCTGTTCTACAGCAGCATATTCTCCATGTAAAGGCTCTGAATTTCTGTATCATTTAGTACAAATGGCTCTAAGACAGATGCCAATGGGTATATGGCCATGTATACTGTACGTGGACTCTCTGCTTTTGACATTTGTACTGAGTATGCAAACCCTGCAAGGAAACTAATATCACTTAAATGGAATCAGTGATGTGGGTGAGGCTCAACCAGAACTTCCATTGCAGCACACTCCAGTTTAGATTATGCCTGAACAGTGATCTAGTCATCTTGTGATCTGCTGTTGGGGACTTTCCCCAACAGTCTAAAGTTTTCTGCTACTTTTTATATTTCATATTTCTGCCAAATCAAATCTCAGCTGGTTGGTAGCACAGATTTGTGGTTTAGCTACTTAATTGGCTCCTAGCACTGGCATCTTATTACTGAAACAGAGTGCTTTATATTACTAGAATCATCTCTGAATAATATACCCTAATTCAGTAACAATACAATGTAGACAGTATTTAAATAATTATATTAAAAATGGCTCCTTTTAACCACTCAACTGAACTCTTTGGAAGGGAAGTGCATAGAGAGAATACAGAAAATGAAGGCAACTGGATACAATTACATGCTTATTACTAAGCAGCTTGGTTGTAGATTGACATTTGCAAGTTACATTTTAGATATTATTTCACATTTAAGAATCAGTAATTTCTAGCAATATTGTGAAATGGAGCTTGCTGGGACTTTCATGTCTGCATAAATCAGCTAAATTCTCTTTTTTAGGTTAAGTCTCAATTGTAATTAAAAATCCTCACATGTATTGTTGATACTTAAACCAAGCATTGGAAATATGTAACCCTCCAGATGTAGAACTACCATTCCCAATATATTTCACCAGTGACTACGTTCTCTGGCCTATGGACAAAGGATTTACATGTCATTGGAAATGTTCAACAGTGTTGCATCCATGCAATCTTCTATATGAAGTCCAAAATAGAATAGTACATAGTATGTTCCAAAAAAATGTAAACCAGCCTAGCTGCATTGTTTTTTACTAGAAGGACGATGTAGCCCTTCTTTGAGGAAAAAGTGTTTTATTTAAATAAAATAAAAACAATTTAGTGGAATAGGTTACATTATTTTAAGAGTTGAAATTGTCTATCATTTCTGACTAGATTCCGAACATGAATGTATGGAACTTTGAAGCAAATGTAATTTCTGTTTCTGTACAGGATGTCTATTGTGTTCCTATCAGCTCCCTGACAGAGTACAGCCTTTTCTAATCAGTTCATGATGGCATTTAAGGCAAGAATAATCTACAAGAGTAGTGAAAAGGACGCAGGCAATGCCAGCATACAGAGCAGACTGGAAAGCTAAGGATTATGATTATACAAACTGAGATAATTCCCAGCTCAGCTTTTTATAAAAGTTCCATTTATACTTTCAGATGGGTAAACCTGCCCAGAGTTGCTTTGGGTGGGATGGGCAGCTATATAAATGTGATGTATAAATAAGTAAATAGATAAAATAGATAAACCTGCAAAGCCACATTTCTGGAAGCACTAGGGTAGAAGTATTTCAAACCCATCCTGTGTTGTGAATGTAAGTAATCATTACCCAGCTGCAGTTATATTACTGTATATAAATTGTGGCTAAAAGAGCAATCTTGAATCTCCAAGCCAATAAAATAAGTAAACAGAAAACCTCTACGGGTTTCCTACAGTACAAATTATGGGGAAAGTCTGCTAACTAGATAACTGCTAAATAATTTAAAAGAACTTAGGCATAAGACTGTTCCATTTCAGCTTGGATTAGTAGCTTCCAGTCTGGCATGGTCTCTTAAATAAACTTTTTCTCTGGATATTGAAGGTTTTTAATATTTATCACGAAAAGTAGTACTTTCCTGTCTCATTCTCTTTTATGTTACATCAATAGAATTCTTCTGTTTAAAAAAATTTCCCCCATTGGAAAAAATACATTTGGCGCAACTGTAGTCCAAATACTGTTTTGGTGGTGCTTTTCAATACTGCCTGTTTGCCCTTCTGTACAGGGACACTGGGGCAGAAGCATGGTGTAGCCCTCCCAAATTTGCTGCATTTGGTGTTCTAGTCTTAGTGCCTTTGGTTTTGCAGTATCGTTTCTGAACCAACACTATACTCTTCAGCACCTCTTATTTTTAATATGCATATCTGTTCCCAGCAAAATCTGTCCTGACATTAGAATTAATCAGTCCCTACAAGTATTCAGTCACGCCCTTTGAAAAGGAATTTCAGCAGGCATCCAGGCTGGCAAAGGCCTTTCCAGAAATTTTCCCAACTGGAATACCTCTTGCAATTAGATATTCAAATCTGGCAGAATAAAGTAGAATAATACTGTTGATAAAAATTAAGGCAAGGGATGTTCATGTGGCAGAGGAAATAATACATAAGCAAAAAAAGCTTACAGCAGTGTTGTCCAAACTTGGCCACTTTAAGATGAGTGGACTTCAACTCCCAGAATTCCCCAGCCAGCATGGGTGGCTGGAGAATTCTGGGAGTTGAAGTCCACTCATCTTAAAGTGGCCAAGTTTGGACAGCATTGGCTTACAGTATTAGTATTCTGATGCTTACCAGAAACTAGCAACAGTACTTCACATCTGAACATGGTACAAAATGCTGTAGTTTAAACTGAAAACTAGAAAACTGTAGTAGGGGGAAAGGAAAAAGATAAGTGTGAGTATTTTGCTTTAAAAAGGGATGTGAAGGTAATGCCCTCCCTGTAAAATATTGCTGACTTCTCATCCAATTCTGGTGTGCCTTGCATAATAAACAGTATCACTACATCCACTCTGAAACTTGACAAACCATTTGATGGCCAGAAGAGGGGAAAAAAATAAGCCAAGCCTTAAGAGACAATTCTGAAAAAAGCTATTAAAATATCCAAAGCCTTCCACTACAGAAATTGTAAAGTATTTAGATTCAGAAACACAATATCTTAGTTGATGGAACAGGTAATCAACTGATATGTTAACACAAAAATTAGTAATTTAGATTAATGTATATAGCAATTGTTTCTTTATGACAAAACTCTAGCTCGCCCTGCCTCCACTCCAGATCACTGTTTCCACACAATACCTCTCCATAGGATTAAAAACCGCCAAGCGACATTGTGAACATCAACCAGTCTAAGTGCATTGTGCAAATATATCAGCTTTATTTCTCTTTTGTGGAAATAATTACAGACATTCAGGTAGAAACATATTAAATTAATGCAGTCTAGAGTTTAAATGCAAAAATAAATATAAAGTCCAGCAGCTGATTGCATTCATAAAACTTCATTTCCCCCCCCCAATGTTTAGAAAAAGATGTGCAATTTTTAATATTTTCTTCATTTTGTAAAGAAAAAGAAAACCAAACAGCCAAGATAGAAACATACAAGCATTTTCCCCAAACAAAATATTGACCTCACTTGCAGACTGCTCTCAGAATGTAGCACATTCATACTGGATCTTATTATCGATAAAGAAAAGGAGGAAAATAATAAGTGGGGGAGAGAATGGAATTCCATCCTGTCAAGTCCCTGCACGATTTGGATTTATGATACAAAATAGACTGGAGCGCCCAACGGCTATTTATTGGAGGAGGGAAAGCCGAATAAACGTTATTTGTCACCAAGTCTTTTCAGAAACCGTCCCTTTCCCCCCCCTTTAAGATAGCCGTCCACAGAGTTCCTCCGCCAACTTCATTGTGAAGCACAGCGCCGGGGGTGCGGTGGGGCGGGTACAGTCCAGACAGCGCACCCGCTTCTCCCCTCCGGCGGGTGAGGCGCGCCCGAGCCCAGCCAAGGCGCAGGTCCGTCTTCAGAGGGCAGAGTCGGAGTCGCTGGAGTCCAGGCTGTTCCTCAGGCGGCTGCAGCTGCTCAGCTTCTTCTCCTTATGCAAGCTGAGGTTCTGGGTGCTGCGGCGGAGGCACTCGAGGGACTGCAGGAAAGACTTCTTGGCTTTCTCCTCCTCCATGGGGGAGACCCCCTCCTCTTCCACCTCTTGGATCTCGTCGAAGGTCACCGGCTGCGTCTTGAAGCGGGACTGGCGGGGTCTGCGCAGCTTGCCCTTGGCCAGCTTGGCGGGCCGGATCGGCTGAGGGAACTCCTCAGCGATGCACATGAAGTGCGGCATCACCGCCTGGTAGCTCGAGCAGATGCCCATCAGCTCGGCCGGTTTGGCGGCGGCGGCGGCGGCTGCCATCCTGCTTCTTCGAACTTCCCCTTCCACGCAGGGTCGAGGCAAGGAACTCCCGGTCGCGCTTGGCACCTGCCGGCTGTGGGCGCTGCCACTGCGGTGACCCTGGCTTCGCTCCGTGCCGCTTGAGTATCCTCCCCGGGAAGGAGCGAAATTGCGCGGGAAAGCGCCGAGGAGCCGGCCGCCTCTTTTTAACGTCTCCGCCGAAGGGGAGCCCAGCGCGCCCGAGGCTCCCTCCGCTCCCGCCGAGTTGCGTCGGCTCCTTGCCTGAGAGCTCCGCGTTGCGTCCCAGCCCTTTTATACCCCTCGCTGGCCCACTTAGGAGCATGCTCAGATGACAAGCAATGCCATTTAAAGGCGATGAGGCTGCTTCCCTTCCGCCTGAGGTCTCTACAGCTCTCTTTAAAAAAAAGCGAGCAAGCAAGCAAGCAAGCAAGCAACAATAATAATAAAGTAACAGGGACAGCCCCCGCGATCGCCCACTGCAGAGTCGGAGGAAGAGGAGGGCGCGTGAAAAGGCAGGAGGACGTGCTTCTTCTGCATCATCCCCACCCGCGGGAGGGGTTTCCGAGCGAAGACTGGGAGAAAGCGGAGCGACACCCGCCTCGCAGGAGGCAGGGAGAGGAGAAAAGATTGGGGTGTTCTCCCCGCAGCCAGAAACGCGGCTTCAGAGGCAGTCGCGCCGAATTGTAGGCGGCAGATCCGCCCGGAAGCTGCGTGATGGGATTCCCAACTTTAAACGCTAATTTGAACAACTTTGATGAAGCTGCAGGGACAGCAATCTGCTTTTGGACCTAAGAGCTGCGCTCGGCTGGACACGTGGTTTTAACCCTGGACCAGTTGGGAGGGGGTATATCCTCCCCCCCATCTCTAATCTATATCGCACCCACCCCCTTCTACCGACGGATGTTACCCCTGATGGCAAGCAAGAACAGTGACCATGTATTTAAGCATACAACATTTATGAAAGAGAAGGATAATGTGGTTTCCCAGGTCTCTGAGAAAGCAAAGCTTAAGCACTGTCGAAGGTAGGAAGGTGGGTGTCAGTTTGTTTGGGCTCAGTCATGTCACTCCATCGCGGTTTTGTTTTGCTGCATCCACATGGATGGTGTTTAGAATTGTTTATGATCACTGTGCAGAAGAATAGCAAGTTTCTTGGGAAAAGGGATTCAGGTAATTTGTTACAGTAGTGTAAGAAAAGGAGTATCTGTAGCAGCCCATCTTTTATAGGTATGTCATAGGAAAGTTAGATAAACTGATTAGTTAAAAACATTTCAACTGACTGAAAAGCATTCTTTTTATTTTTAATAAGCATAAATAACCACACCTTCACTTTAATAAGCCAATTCCAGAAGATATTTGCTTCCTATTTGTATCCCACAAACCTCAAGACCACAAGCAAAACTTTAAGATGCTTTCCCTATTTGCATCTAAAGACCATACAAACATACCTGGCAACATTTTTAGGCCATGTCCCATGATGTTGTCTTCATCTTGTCCTCAGCCCAGGAGTGAGACAAGTGTAAATTATCCTTAACTGTGTTATAGTAGTATTTACCATCTTAACCCATCACCATCCAAAGGGAACCTCAAAATGTGTAAAATCCATTCTACTTTGGCCATTTCCTCATTAATGAATTATAGCTTCATTCCACCATACCAGTGAAATAAAGCTTGTTTTCATTACTAACATAGTGACATAGCAATGGCAACCAAATGATGCTGTGATTACCTTAAAAATCCCAGGGGAGGAGTGGCCTTCGTCATCCATTAACATGGAGGAAAATCAGTTGCCTGAAACAGGTAATTCGGGCAGGATAGAGTTTGGCACTGGAGAACAGCAAATTTCATGCATGGTAGTTTTCTGCTGACTCAGGAATTAGGGAAGAGCACTTCAGCTCAGCAGTGGGTAAGGCACTTACATATATAGCCATCATATTACTCCCTTACAAGCAACATTATGCAAAACACAGAAAATGAGTAAAAAAATAAAAAGACAAATTAAGACATGAGATAAGAAAAGGAAATATAGCTAGATTTATAATATGCTATACCACCTTTCACCACCCTTCACACCACAATACACCACTTTAGATGTTGGCTTTGTTCTTTAAACTTCTCATTAGCCTCTTTTTGAGGAACTTCTCAGTTTCATCCAACCAAAACTTTCTCATTCTTCTCTTCCTTTTGTCCCATTGACTCTTTCTTCCTATATTTGTTTTGCTATTTGATCCTCATTAATTCTCTCTATATGATCAAACCATCTCACCATATTTCATAATGGTGACTTAGTTGGTTACTTAATCCACATCCATTTTCTCTCCAAGATCCAACACCAAATATTGGTCTGCTTCACATTCAGAACCTCTCATCCACCTTCACTAATTATCTCAATGTCTCATAATAAACAATGAAATCAATCATGCTTTTTTATTTAAAAATTCTGTTCATTTCTTTATTTTATTGCATATGAATAGGTTTATGCTTAACAAATACACCTTTTTTGTAAACAGTCCCCAGTCCCCATTCTCATTCATTCTTGGATCTTTCAATAGTCCACCAATTTTTATGTTCTGTCTCTCTGGTTTAAGGATTATGGGAATCGAATTCCAATCCAGTTGGAGAATATTAGACATTTTTTCCCAAAACTCACTTCTGGTTCTGTTCTTACCACTGGAGTCCATGGAGTTCTTACCTCCAGCCATGACCAACCTTTGAAGTACTACTTTCATACACACCCACTATAATCTAGATGACACTTATTCCAACTTTATGACATATATTTTAGTACTTTCATGTATAATTAAACCTACACCTTCAGTTCCCTACATGCATTCATCAACTTCATAAGATCTAACCATTTCATTCAGACCTGCCCACCTTCATTCAGATTTACCGCATCTGAAACAACCTGTTTTTTCTTCTTCCTTCCTTCCTTCCTTCCTTCCCTTCCTCCCTCCCTCCCTCCCTCCCTCCCTCCCTCCCTCCCTTCTTTCTTTCTTTCTTTCTTTCTTTCTTTCTTTCTTTCTTTCTTTCTTTCTTTCTTTCTTTCTTTCTCATTTCATTTGTTAAAGCATGCTGTTTACCACTTACTCTGGTTACATTCCAATTCACAATTTTCCATTTGTCTTCACTACACAGCATGATGTTTCTCATAGTTATTTTGTTAGTATTGCCTTTGTTCATTGGAGCAAGGATTATGGGAGTTGAATTTCCAGTCCAGTCTTCAGGTTAGAGAAGACTGTTTTATGGGGATCAGCTAAAATGTCACAAAGTTCTAAGTAACTGAGTTTTTAAAACTTCTTGCCTATCATAGTTTATGTTGAAAAAAACCTAAATATTTCAGTTACTTGTTCTTCATATTTTCTGGCAAGTAGATTGAGAACAGCTGGGTAAGTTTATGGGAAGCATACTCAAGCCAGTTTTCCATAATTTTCTTATGCACTGACAGGGCATATTAAGTGTCCCATGGGGACTGGGGTAAAAAGCACTGTGTTTTGTATGGAATGTCTGAAGTGCATTGTGTACTAGAAACCAGGATTCTAGTTATTTTCAAAGTTGTGGTGTTTTTTTTTTTTTTTGTAAAGACAATTCACTAACAGAATTATTCATAATTTATGGAGTTTCTATATGTAAACAAAAATAATAAAGTGTTATTTTAGGATATCAGTAGAGCAAGAGTGAAGTTTTGGCTGATCAACTAAAATATGAGTATTTTGTGATTTAAATTTGCTATAATATAAAACAATGGAAGGGGCATGTTGATGTTTTGTCCAGAATCTTCAAAACTTTTCCCCAGTCACCCTTTCCCAGAAACCAAAGCCTCTGCAATAACCTGGGACTGAGGTTAATGCATCATCTGGCTCACTTCCTAGACCTTTGTGAGGAGTGTGTTGAATTGTGTTTGAAAGGAAAAAAGGAAAGGAAAGAATAATACTAATTTGGCAACAGTAATTCTTACTGCCAGTTAAGTGAAACTTCACCAGTACTTTAAGGCTGCTATAAGATGATTTTTTTGTAAAATCCATGGAGTGAATAGTATATTATTATATAGTTGAACCTTTATTGACACTAAGCTCAATATATTATTATTTTATAGTTTCAAACACATAATCATTTGCCCTTTAGCAAACCCATAAGTACCATCTATCCAGATGTTTCTACAGAAAACTGCTGCAGGTCAAAATCAAACTTGAGATACAAACCAATACTTGAGGCTTTGAGGGCCTCAGGATTTTTGTGAACTCCAGCCACATTACCCTGAGAATTTGAGGAAACATTTAAGAATATTTATTGGGCATTAAAAGATTGAGCTGCAGGTGCAGAACAAAATGTTTCCATCAAGTACATGAAATGGAAAACCTGGAAGAATGTTGCTGACATCAATAATCAGATACTCAGATAAAACATTGACATAATTATTACTTCTATTTTAAGCCAAAGTAAATTACAAGCATTTCCAAGATCTAGTAAACTAGAAACAAAAAACACAGTTTCCATTCTTCTTAGTGAAGTTAAGCCCACATGATTGCATAGGCATATATAATTTTTGACGAACGAGTTAAGCTTTGTTTAGCTGTGTGGGCAGGGAGTAAACAAGGAGGAACAAAATAGGGAAATGCTTATAGATTCAAGAAGAGGTAGGACCAATCCACTGAAATCAGTATTTTTTGCAATATTCTTACAAGCTGCTACTGTTTTTTGTGGAATCTCCCCCCCCCCCTCCAAAAAACAGGTAAATTTACATGCAGACTCACTGTTATTTCCAATTTAAAAAGTACCAAATGCCACCTGAAATCTCATGAAATAATCAGGAGGTTCTTAGAAATTTGACTTATACTTTGTAAAGCCACAAATAAGATAAATGAATGTTTCTTGCTTGGGAGTGCATTCTGTTGTATAGGTACGGTGGGAAATGGGGGTGGGAATTAACTGGGTTCACAGATTGTAACACAACATAGCACTTAAGCTGGGTGTCGGGCAGTGTATATGTTTAATAAATGATTATTAATACTAAATCCAAATTTATTGTTATTTATTTGTTAGATTTCTATCCTGCCTTTCCTGCTGGAGCTCAATGTAGCATACGTGTTTGTCCCTACAACAGCACCCTGTGAGAGTTAAAGCTAAGCTTAGAGAAAAAATGCCTGGCCAACATCATCCAGTGAGTTTCCATGATTGATGCACTTCAATGAATGAGTCTCCCTGACCCTGGACCAGCCCCTTAATCACTACACCACACTGACTAGGAATTTTGGAATTAGCTTAGCATCTTATATGAAGCATTTTGGTTTACTACCCACAGTGGCTCATTCCATTGTTAAAACCTAATGCTGACTATAACGTTGATGATAGGGCACATGCACAGAGCAGAGCTTATGTTTAAAAAAACTTTGGGCAGATTTATATGCATCCTTTTTAAAAGAAAAGTAGGTAACTTTGTGATCTGTTTATTGAAGTATAGGATGAGAAGTTACTTTTTGTTGTTGTTGTTGTTGTTCCCAATCCCTTTAATGCTTTCATCCTCTTTAATGACATTGGCTAAAATGTCTATAACTGAAGTAAATAGAATCGTGGAAAGGGGACAACCTTGCCTCGTACCTCGGGCTAGTGAAATTTGATCTGTCCTTACATTGTTCACCACAACCGCTGCAGTATTTTGTCAGTATAATTAATTTATCAATCGTTGAAATCTTTCCCCAAATCCACAGGTTTCTATTATTATCTTTAGAGCTGGCCATTCCACACAATCAAAGGCCTTAAATATGTCCAAAGCTATTAGACCTGCTTTCAGTCTGTTTTTATTTATTATATTTATTATGTTCAACACTCATCCAGTTAAATTTGATATCTGCCTTCCTGCTGTAAAACCACATTGATCCTTATTAATATATCTAAAGAGAAAAGTATTCATTCTTATCACCATTATTGCTGTCAATATTTTAGCATCCTGATTTATTAACAAAATTGTTCTATTTGATCCCAGATCTGTTAAATCTTTATCCATCTTTGGAATTAGTACAATTAACGATTGTTCCCATGATAATGGGATCTTGTCTCCTTCTATTACTCTATTATATAGTATCTTTAGTTTGGGTATCAATAAATGTTTAAATATTTTGTAATATTCCGGTCCCAATCCATCTACTCCTGGGGATTTTCCCCCTTTTAATTTGTCAATATCTTCTTCAATTTCTTTATCCAATACTGGTTGTTCCGTCACCCCCTACCATCCTCCTGCAACTTTATTGTCCAGTATTTCCTTATATATTCTCTAATCCATTCAGTACATTGGATACAGGTCAGCTCTCCTATCAAAAGAGTGGTGTCCCATCCCTTCTGGCACCAATCTTCAAATTCATTTTGAGCAAACCTAATACTCCCCCCATGCTCATCCAATGATACAATTATATTTGAGGCAGATGATCATTCTAACAGTGAATTAGTCAGACTGATTGCATGACTTATCAGCAAACAAATAGCTCATCAGGGATGTGTCAAATACCACATTTAATTTTTGTTGGTGAAAGGAGAGCAAAGGGCCATAGTATCCAGGGCAATGACATAATGTGGGTGAGACAGCATTAAATATGATTTTCTGCTTTTATGAAAAAGGTATTCTGATGTTTTCTCATGTTCTTTAAACGTGTTAGATCTCTTCTGGAGTTTACAATATGGCTTTGGCAGTTGGGCTTCAGAAATTCAGCAATGCCAGTGAATGGGACTCTGAAATCCACTGAAAAGAGGCTTAGGAGCACATGTCACCCAGGGCTTCAGGTTGCCTACCTATGTTGGAACTGAAAAGGGCAGTGAAACCTTTCTTTGTTTGCCCTGATGAATAAATTAGGCAAATTGCTACAGGAGATATGGTGGCAGAACCAAGAAGGTCCTGTCCATGGAAATTCCCCCCACCCCCACAATTCTACCTCAGAAGGCTTGTCAGCATATTAGAATGCATATTGTTTTCATGGAAGGAAGTTAATGCCTTGCAGGTAGTCCCCACTTAACAACCACAATAGGGACCGTAAAATTCATTGTTAAGCAGGGTGGCTAAATGAGGCATCATGTGACTGCACCTGATTTTACATTTTTTGTGGCAGTTGTTAAGCAAATCATGGGGTCATTAAGCAAATCACATGGTTCCCCATTGATTTTGCTTGCTGGAAGCTGGCTGGGAAGGTCACAAATGGCTGTCATGTGATCCCAGGATGCTGTAACTGTTGTAAGTGTGAGCTGGTTGCCAAGTTCCCGGATTGCGATCACATGATAGCAGGGGTGCTGCAATGGTTGAAAGTGTGAGGACTGGTTGTGAGTAGCTTTTTTCAGCACCGTCGTAACTTTGAATGGTCATTAAATTAATGGTCGTTAAGCAAGGACTGCTGTATGTGGAATAGCTAGATCATTTTTCATTTCTTGGGTTGACTGTTGGGTTTTACTGTTGGAATGTACTTTGATTTTGTATTGTCTTTTTATTTCTTTTTTATACTCCTTCCAGAAGACAGTTGTTATTAGGTAACAGTAATACATCTTTATCATGTATTAAATAAATGAACTTATAGGTCAAGGACTCATTATTCTGGAAGGGAGTTACTTCCCTGAGTGTTTCCTTTCCTTATAGATTGTGCCCAGTTGTACACCTGGCTTACTCCTGGGTAGGTGTACAGACGATTGCAGCCTTAAAGATTTGCAGTTTAGCAAGAAAAGCTTTGAATCAAACAGTGAGAATCAGCTATTTCCAATATTTCTCTGAGGATTGTTATATTAGCCACTGATACAAATTAAATCAATTACTTTGCCAAAGCTGCTTAGCCCTGAAATCAGATGTAGAGTCTAGATTAATACTTAATTCATTATTTTTGTTGGACAATGCCATTACATTTATGAGGGAACAACTCTGTATTATTTCCAAAATAAAATAAGTCTATTTCCCTGAAAGCCAGTTCCATTGGACGTGAAACGAATTGGCAATGTGGAGCAATTCCTGCACCTGCTCCAATAACAGGACTGCATTTCCATGGTGCAATTGTGGGAAATTGGCAGTGCATTTCCCACTGCTTTTAGATGGAAAACATTGAGTCACTACAATAAAAAGTGTGATATAACTGCAATAAATATGCAAATATCCAAATAAATAAATATATAGTAATATTATTGTGTTAGGCCTAAAATAGATTCAACACGTTAACAAATGAAGAAAATTCCTCAGAAAACCTATACATCTTACATGTCTGATGTGGTCTCACCCAGTTTTCATCTTTGCCCTTCCAATTCTATATCATCAGTGTGTTCACTGCATACTTTTTATGTCCCCATCTGCCAGAAGTGCTGATTTCTGGATTTAGAATAACGTACAAGTGGATCAGAAATGTATTCTATCAACTAAGGGTACAGAGCACAGAAAGACTAGAAGATGGCAGCTCTCGTTTAAATACACACTTATATCAAGATATAACTCTTTTCTGTAAAATAACTATTTCATAATAGTCCTTATTATAGATATTTTTTAAAAGGTATTTGTCCTTTTAAGAATTTGAGATAGGAGTACTGATGGAAATAATTATTTTTGTCAACTCAGGGGCTTAACAGATAGATAGATAGATAGATAGATAGATAGATAGATAGATCCCCTTTGAACTGTAGATCAGAGCATGTTACTCCTTTCAGTTTCAAAATATACTCTCTGTGCAAGAAAAATTGCTATTGATGAGATACACATCATCCAAAGTCACTGAGAACATATAGAAATACTCCCATTATGCAATTAATTATGTCTTCCAAACAAATTCATAAACAGAATATTCTTGTGAGCAGTACTGTATCCATTCTATACTGCTCACATCTGGCACTCAGACATCTCTTTAAAAAAAGAATGTAGCTTGTGTGCAATCAAACTTAGTAGCTACCTTTTCAAATAACTTTAATGGGATTAGATTAAAAAGCCAAAAGATCATTATTCCACTGGTGAAATCAGCCTTAATGAGAAAATCATAGTTCATATAGGTTATTTATTTTCTTCGAAGGTAATATACAGTATTGGTATACTTTTCTGACTTTCTTTCCCATTTTTTTTTCATTTCATTTTGCTATTTAATTCTGCTTAGAATTTCCACCACATTTGAAATAGGCTGCTGATACAGAGAAAAACCTTTTACATGAACAGATGTTTGATCTGCCTTAGCAACAACCTATCAGGAAAGAATCAAAGGCTCAGAACAAAGTATATTTTATCGCTAACCTATAATTAAATACTAATCATGCTCATTCTTTTCCATCCTCTCCTCTCCCTTATGTTATGAACAGAGTTCTGCATCAGAACAACTATTTTCCCTCCATCTGCACCAAGCATTTATGCTGTACCATTGTGATCATAAATGGTTTTGGATAATTTTCTGCTGAGTCAATGTACCATGTAGCTGAGGATGCTGTCTGCCAAACGTTGGGGCTGCATAGCCCCTTTTTTTGTCAACATGACCCACGCAGGAATTCTTTCTTAGCTGTACTGAAAAAAGAATATAAGATGCATAACAGGTGGGGAGAGTACTTTTTGCCCAAGCAAGCCTAAAATTTTAAGTGGAAATATTCACTGATGCAATTTTCTAACTTGGGCTTTGGCTTACAAACTGCCCTAATGTCTATATTTGTTCCAGTGGCTTAAGTCATTGCTTTAATCTGGAATCCCCCTGGTATCTGAAATGTGACACTGACATATAGATGACTGATACTTCATGCCATGCGGTTGCTCTAAGTAAGTATATTCCTTGCATACAGCAAATTCAACATAGCATATACATAAGGCATTCACCTTCTGACTATATCTGGTAACATTTGAACCCCTACATGTTATTTAAACCAACACTAGATAAAGGAAACGCAATAAAACCACTGTGACTGACCATCATTCTGAGTTACGCACTGTTTTAATTATGTGCCATCAAGTGACCAGATGGCTAGACCTTCTCCAGGGTGAGAATTATACATTCTGCTGCAATTCTGGCATGGATCTATTTGGTTCAAAAACTAGAAGTTCAAAGGCTGCAAGCCCCATTTAGCTCAGGGACTTAATTTTGAGTAGAATTGTATAAGATTAACCTCTAAGCCTTTTTGTCTTGTTCCTTCCTTTATCTAGTGTTGGTCTTATTCATTTAAATTTTTTTAGTAATGTTAGTGGAACAGTTGTCAGCGATTTAACAAAACAGCACTAAACATGGATGAGTAAAGTTGTTTACTTCAAATGGAGAGAAGTTATTTGAAGCTATTTGTAAAGCTGGTATCTACTGCTAGGAGACAGGACCGTGCCAGATGTTTTGTTTTGTTTCCAGTTGGGAACTTTCTGTGTTCAAAATTACCCCAATAGAGTACAGGTAGTCCCCAGTTTAAGAACCATTCCCAAGATCTGTCCTTAAGTCAAATTTGTATGTAAACCAGAACAGTATTATTGTATAAGTAGTATTGTGTAATGAACTCGAACTGTTGTGTATTTAACTCAATTTTTGCTACAATAGGCTCTGTTTTAACTATGGGTCGTCTGTAAACTGGGTGTTCTTAACCCAGGGACTCCCTGTAAATATTCACCTTTTTCTCTGTCTTGTTCTGAGCCATTATTTCACCAGCTTGGTACAATTTCAGCACAATTTCTTCCTTACAATTGGAGCATTTAAGAACCATTGGAGCATTTAAGGTCCTGGGACAGCATCTGAAAAGTTGGAGGATGTATCTGTTTCCTCCCCTTGGATGTTAGAAACAGACTCTGACCCTGGAAAAGAGAATCTGACATGTAGCACTTCCACTGGTCTCTAGGTCTGGCTTTTTCTAGGATGGGGAAATTACAAGCTTTTAAAACCTTTGAAGAGGATCTGTCAGAGTGGGAGTTCAGAACCATTGACTTCTAAAAAAATCATTTCTTCATCCAAGCATGTCATGTCCAAAGTTCTTTTTAGATTGAATGATTCCAGATTTGTGGGATATAATTTAACAAAATTTTGACATTTTTAATCTTTATCAGACTTTGAAGAACTTGATTCATCTTAGCAATAATACCTAACCAATATGGAATTACAAACCTACAACATGTGTATCAAAGTTCCTTCAAATTTATTGTATCTCCAGCATAAAAACAATGAGAGTCAACCCTTTTTAAACATTCTTAGATATAGCCAATAGACCATAAATTTTTTGCTCACATAGCCAAGTTTTTAAATCATAAGAAATATATGTACTATTTTTTAAAAACCTGAAGCTATTGGTTCAGTAATATAGGATACTCCAATTCACTATTTCAATTGTGTTGATATTATCCAAATTTATTTCTGAAATATTTTAAAAATGTTGCTATTAATCAATTATTGGTTTAATTTTCATAAAGGCCATATCCAACAACTTAAAAAATCTCTGTATTTTCAAGGTATTTCCATTTCAAAGCTGAACAATGTAACTATACGTGTTTTAACTATATATATTGCCATTCAACCTTTCTAGGTAAATTATATTCCTTTTGTAGAATTTGGAAGGGTTTAAAAGTATTAGTACTTAATAGTTGACTGAGGGTAATAATTCCATCATGAATCAATATTTTCCAGAAAAATATGTTACCAGCCATTTTCAAATAAGAATTACTCCAGAGTGTCAGTTTCTCATAAGAAAAATAAATTTACATTTTCTATCCAACCTTGACAAGTTCCATGCTGCATTTTAATAACTGGTGAAATAATCTCATTACTAAGAACACAAGTAGAATAAATTGTAATCCAAGAAATAAATTCTATAAGAATCTAAACTTCTTCAACAGAGGAACTAAAAACTTGATTCAAACCATATCAAAAGCTTTTTCTGCATCCAGTGGAGCTAACAGTGCAGATTCATATGGACCAGCATACAAAGCTATTATATATTGGAATATATTATTTATTTAGGACTATTTTTATATTGTATTTTTAATTAATTTTATCTTCTCTGTAAACTGCCCAGAGTTGCTTTTTAATGAGATGGGCGGTGACCAATTTGATATATGAATGAATAAACAAATATCAACCAGAAGTCTTATATTATCTAAAAGCTGGTGCCCTTTCATGAAGCCAGACTTGTGCAGGGTAAATTGTTGTGAGTAATACCTTCTTGCCAATGTACTGTAGCTGTTAAAATCTTAGCATCAACATTTAACAAAAATGTCGGAAGATAACTTGTGCGCTAAGTAGGATCCTTCCCAGCCTTCAAAATTACAGTAATATAAGCATCATAATATGAAACTGGTAGGACTTCATTTTCGTAAGATATCTGAGATATCTCTAGGAAGATAGGAACTTCTTTTTCCTTAAAATTTTTATATCATTCTATTGTTCTTCCATCTCCTCCAGCGGCTTTTCATATCAATAGGATCATAGATTTCCTGGGAAGTTAATGGTGCAGCCAGCTTCTCTGAGTGAACATCTGAAATTACTAGAATATTTATCATTTTTTTAAAAGCCTCTATCTGCTGGCCTGCTATATGTACATCTGTAGAATATAAGTATTTATAGAATTTTTTAAAAATGAAGACTAATTTCATTATACTTTAATTGGTGGGCATTGCTCCCAAGGAATCTCTTATTAGAGGTTTTATTTTACTTTGTTGCAAAATGTTTCAGTCGAGAAGCCAAAGGTTTCATAGGTTTTTTTCCCTTATTCTCAATATATTTGTTTCATTTGTTTTAAGAAATATTCTGTGTCCGAGGCATATAATTAGCCTAACTTCATTTTAGTAGCTCTAAAAGCAGGTTATGCTTCCTGAGTCTGTTTTGTGCTATATTCTTTTAATGCATGTTTTACTTTTGATTCAGGATTCCTACTTGTGATTCATACATCTTTTTCTGCCATGAAGCATAGTTATTATCTCATAATCTTAATTTTTCCATTAAAAATAATCAGTCTTGAAATCCAGCTTTGACACATAGGATGACAGAAAAGTTAGCTCAGAAAGGTTTACATGCAATTAGACACCATGTTGCAGCAAAACCATTCATAAATGTTTTGTTATACGGAAATCCTTTGATATTTTGAGGTTATAAAGGACTTCTAATAAAATGCTTGCTCTCCCCCTGCACCTCCAGAAAGAATACCTCTGAGCTTTCCCTTTTCCTCGTGTCTCTGTGAAAGGCTGTTTCATGCAAGAAATCCTTCATGGTGCCAATGGCAGATCTTCAGCATCAAACGTACCATAGAACCTTTATCAAATGTAAGTAGGAAAAAGTAAATGAATCTGGAAGTGGTATGGTGAGAAGCACATAATTCAAAGTTCTAGTCCTCATGATTACCTCATTTCTGTAGATGTTATCAGTTTATCTAAATAGTTTTGCTTTAAGCTTATGCATATGATTGTAGAATGCATATGAGGAAAATATTTTTGCTTTTCAAGTCTATTAAGACTGAATGCGGGCGCTATCTTATTCCCTCTTTAATTTTAGCATAATTCTGATCTCAACTGAATTTGAGCATCATCCAGAATTATAGACTGAGATTTATTTGAGGCTTGGTAATAAGTTAAAGATACATTGAAATGTATTTAAGCCAATGGCTTCTTTACAACCATATGGTTTTATTACTAATAAATTCTTCTGCTTCTGGATGGTGTTAATGGGCTACTTCCATTGTTGCAGCCTGGTGTGCAATGAAGCTTTCTCTTACTGCCTCCCTCTTTGTATCCCCAAGTCTATACTACAGAATTTCCCAGCTTCCATGGAGGGAGAGGCAGGTAGAGAAAGAAAGAAGACTTTATTTTACTGGCAGAAAGTACCAACAGGTACAACTCACTGCTTAATCAAAATTTCTAAGTACCTAAGCTCTTTAAAAAAACAACACTAAAGTGAAAAGGAAGGAAGTGCACAAGTATGCAAAGGGAACTCTCAGAGGATATAAACATTTCATTTTAGTACAGCTAAATGCAGAGACAAAGCAGAGATGGCTGATTCTGAACAATGAAAATGAGAAATTCCGATACAGACTCTGCTACAGCAAGTGACTGATGTAGTTCAGTTAATTTTGGTGACAGATGTCAGACTGAATAACAGCTTGTCTACTAAACCATCAATGCCAAGCTACATTCTCATTAATTCAGTGAGTAGAGTAAAAATGGCTTTCTGCCAAATGTATACAACTGGAATGTTTCTAAGAACGGTATTTGTATGCATATATTTTAAAACATGAAATTAAAACTGAATGGCTACATGAAAGAGTTGTTGACAAGCCTTAATCCACTTGTTTCCATCCTCTGCACAGCCTTGGGCAAAAGCAGCACTTTTTATTTGTATCAGGGTTATTTTTAATAGTTGCTCCATTCACATGAAACTTCACAAACAGTTCTATCTACAATTTCCAGAGTCAACCTTTGCCAGAGTCAAACCAATCCCCCAGAAAAGTTGTATTAGTCCAAGCAGTTTTATACTTTGGAATCTATTTCAAGACTATTGGACAGCCACACATTTCTTTTGCAAACAGTAAAAGGTGAAAAGGAGATCCAAGTGAATTGTGTGGAATTCTGACTGCGAGTTATCAGAATCCCTCAATCAACAGTGTGAAAATGAAGGTATGAAGTATGAAGGTAAAAACAAGTTGTATTTTAGCTTTAATCATCTCTGATTTTATAATCCATGTTTCGGAGTTCCAGAAAAAAATCCACTTTCATTACTGACCCAATGGTATTTATGACAAATCATAGCTTTTGCACAGAAATGGGTGGTGCATTGAACCAACAGTGGGAACCTGTGGCCATCCAAATGTTGTACTCTCAGATCCCATAAGCTACATCCAGCATATCCAGTAATCACAGATGAAGTATCTTTCACATATGCTAAACCAAAATAATTTGCTCAGTTGATGGCTTGACAAATGTGATCAATGGTGGCTTATTCAATAAACTGGGGTTAAACAAATCCTTGCTTAGTGTTATGTTTGAATCTAATTTGTTACTGTAGTTTCAATCCAACATTTGCTAGTTCTCTAGTTTCCATTGAAACTCTTGCATAGATTGGCCTATTGAGACAGTCTGAATGGATGACAATACATATGAAGTAGAAATTGTCCTTTGATCACTTTGCAAGCCATGATATTGTCACATGGCAGGCATCTATTGGCCTGACTTTCTACAAAGCTCATCCAATAGAAAATGTTAAAGAAGTTGGGCTTGATGAAACCTAATCCCCTTGCTTTCCTTACAGGTAGTCCTTGAGTTACGACTGCAGTTGGGACTGGGATTGCCATCACTAAGCAATGCGATCATCAAGCAAGACATCACTTGACTGCATCGCTTAGCAACGGCAATCCAGGCAGTCCTAGTTGTCGTCATAACCCAAGATCCGCATGTTGTTCACCAGAAAGCAGAGGGAGTCCCAGATAAGTGCAGGGGTGCCACAGGGGGGTGGGGGAGGTCCTGGGAGGCCCAGCGCAGGCCACTCATGAGTCGGGGAGGGGTGCTCAGTGTGATACAAGCTCAGAAAGGCCAGGTAATGAGGCATGGGGTGCATGTGATCACAGGGAAGCTGGGGAAAGAGGACTTGCATATGTGTGATCATATGTGCAATCACAGGGAGGCCAGGGAAAGAGGGCACAGGGTGTGTGCAAGCAAAGGGGGGAAAGAGGGCACGGTCTGTGCAAGTGAAAAAAGGCAGGGGGAGGAGACTTACTTCAGCAAATTGTGACCTTTCTTGCCAGCTTCCCATTGACTTTGCTTGGGGGAAGCCAGCAGGGAAGCATGCAAATGGCAATCACATGACCACAGGACGCTGCAACTGGTCCTAAGTGCAAGCTGGTTACCAGGCACCCAAATTTTGTTCACATGACCGCAGGGGCACTGCAATGGCTGGAACTTTGAGGACCAGTCGTAGATCTCCTTCTTCCAAAGGTTGAATCTGACCCCTTGACATATTACTTTTAAAAAGCATCACGTTTTTCAACTAAGCTCAGCACTTCCCTCTAGAAAGCTTCAAGGCAAGGCTAATGGCAGAAGCAGGAGAGACAAAAGCAAACATAAACGCCATATCGAAAAAAACCCTTGTTCTCCCAGTGACTCTTGTAACCAGACCAAAGAGCTATAGGCAGGCCTCTGAGCACAGCCTGGAACTGGCTGCAGATACAAGAAGATTGGGACTCTTTTTAAGCAGTGCGAGTAAGTGAGAAGAAAAACATATTAATCAAGATATCATCAAGGGTCAGTATGCTTAGCCTACACTTGCAAAAGATAAGCTATCTTGGCAGAGGGACAGCTTGCCCCTCCACTAAACCATTTCTCAACTGCCCTGCTGGTCTGTGAACTTGTTTGAGGAAAGAAACTGGGATCCAGGCAGAGGAGGCTGGGTCTTGTTGATTTGGGGGTAAGCACAGTCCTTCCTGAAGTCAGGCATGCATACATCTGTCAAGTGCCTCTGTATTCACATGGGCTGCCTCCTCCTCCCACTCCAATAGTGGGCAGGCACAGCTCACTCTGATTATACTGCGCTGGCAATCTAGATGGGCACAGTGTTTGTCCTTGCCCGTCCCAATACGACACCCAATAAGTTCTGCAAAAGATGCCAATCCAAACTGAACCTAAGCCAAGGTTTGGACTCTCATTAATACATGCTGAAACAGTGATGTAAGAAGAAAGTTGTGGCCATCCCTTGTCACTGAGCATGCAAATGTAGCTGAAGTACAAAACACTGCAAACTGCAGCTTGAAGTAGACATATCACATCTGGACTGCCAAAATCCAGATGACTGCTAAAATGGCAACAATCTCTTTGCTTCCAGCTTGTGCTCATTTGAATTTTTCCAGCCTATATATGATACGCTTACTTGAAGAAGACTTTTTTCTCCAAAGCATTCAAAAGTTGAACACCTCCTTTCTAAGTGTTATTGCTCTAATTCAAATTGGAGATTCCTGTACTGTAAACAGATCTGGAAAAAAACAGCCATTTATTTTGTACTTCTCAGAGGAAAGAGGTCAAGCCTGAGTAGCAAAGTCTTTGCTGAAGCAGCAACATACTCAACAAATCTTCCCCAGCTCTGATAAAGAAACTTGGAACACAATGACAATTACAGAAAAGATTTGGTCTTGGAAGGGCATGGCAGTGATTCCTAATTCAAGCAAATAAAAAAGGGTTGCTGTAGAAACAAGGTATTTAAAAGTTGAACGCACACCATACACAAACGTGCAAAATCATTAATAAGCCATCTTCTGCTTCCAAGTGGAAACATCTGTCCAGAAAAGGAAAACTAGGTAAATTGTATTTAGTTAAGAAAATGGTGCCAGTACTTGATGCTGAGATATTTTGGGCTTTACAGACATCCATCAAGACTTGCCTTATAT
Organism: Liasis olivaceus; assembly: GCA_030867105.1. Taxonomy (NCBI): domain Eukaryota; kingdom Metazoa; phylum Chordata; class Lepidosauria; order Squamata; family Pythonidae; genus Liasis; species Liasis olivaceus. Next base: position 73,261,282 of record CM061349.1, read on the forward strand.
TGCCACTTGATGAAAAATGTTATCCTAGGCCACCCAAGATTCATTTCTGTTGGCTCCATGGCTACTTAAGCTCTTTCTTGTCATCAAGTATCTGCAGCACTGAAAACTCAGACTAGGTATCAGGTGACTTGGCCACTGATCACTCGAACAGTCCTAACATAATGGATAGAATGAGGCCAACTTGTCAGTTTGATAAAAATGCATGAATGATTTCAAGGGAAGACAGATTACAAAGAAGTGCTTAAGCAAAAGAAAGAGAAGGTGAAGAAATAACAGTGGATTGGCTACTTTTTTGTTTTTTGTTTGTTTTTAAAAAGCTTCCTACTTTTGGTCGCCTTTGCTTTCATTTTTGCTACACAGAAACTCCACTAAATAATGAGGAAGAGATATGAAATATGTCTTTAGATAGATAAAAACCCTACTGACCCAGCACTCTACTTTTGTTTTTAAGGCCTAAGGCAAATAGTAATACTGGATCCCAGTAGATGGAACACTATAGTGTTCCATGCATGAACCATTTCATGCTCAGAACAGATGGTTTTGGATGGTTCTTATATGACCTGAAATGCTTGGGGTCATGCATGTTTGGAGTCATGCATGTAAGCAAATCCAGAACAGAAGTGGTTGAAGGGAAAAATGGGCAGATGAGGGAAAGGCAAGGGAGGGAGGGAAGCAAAGGTGTTCAGAAGAATGGCAGTAGGCCAATTAAATGTCTCCACTGGGAATCTTTTACTGCTAAGACCATTGCAGTAAGAAACAGATGCAGAGGCCACTATATTGGCAGTAAGGAGAGAGAGAAGCAGGGAAGACTGGAGAGTCAGGTGGGTTGATCGGACATGCCATGCTGGGACATTGGTTGTAGCTGAGGGAAAAGAGAGGAGAGAAGGTGCTGAGAAGATGGGGCAGCAAGTTGGTAAGATATTGCATACCAGAAGCTGCTCAGAATCAAGAGCCTGGTAGCACCTTTTCTGACTAACAAACGTTATTAAAAGGTTTTTGTGAATTGCAGCTCACTTCATCGGATGCATACAGTGATTAGACTGATGTAGGACTTAAATTGGGTTGAATAGGGGGTGAAAAGGTTTGGGGAAGGGAGGGGAAGATAGGTTGGCTATGCAGGTACAGGTTATGTGTAAGGCAGATTACAATAAATCAACAGTTGTAATCAATAATTGTAAAGTGTTAAACACCCATTTGTTTGTTCAGACTTTCTGAGATTGCCTGAAACCTTTTGATGCATGTTAGTTCAACAATTTCTTGCTTGATGGTGCTGTTAAAGTCCCATTTTTCCAAAATAGTCACTTTGAAGTCTGCTATGGAGCATCCTGGGAGGTTTTAAATGCTCTCATATTATGTTGTCCTTGTTTTGAGTCCTGCTGTCAAACTTTTGTCCATTAATACTTTGGCATAAAGTTTGTCCTATGTAGAATCCAGAGGGGCATAGCTGGCAGATGATGGCATACATCAATTGGAGGAAAAGCATGTGAAGGTGCCTCTAGTTTTCTGTGTTCATTTGTTGGGGCCTGTGATGGTGCTGTTGTAGACATGGGAGCAAATTTTTGCTATTTTGCCATTGTAGACTAACACGGCTCTCCTCCTACAATGTCAGAAGCTGCTCAGGGAAGGGAGATCCATGTTAAGGAAAGGGGGATCAGAGGCAACACATCCACCTTGTCCTGTCTTGTTTCTCAGCTCTTCTGAATTGTAACTGATTGTAACTGATCCAAAATGGTTTGGCAGAATCTCTGGAACATGGGAACTATTGTCTTCCAGTAAAGTTGTTTATTGCTCCACATATCATCAAGTTCATGCATAGCATTAAGCCATAATATGACCTGTTTTGTTTTGACTTAGCATATCTAAAGCTATCATGCTTTATATTGTAGCTGTCAACCCATTACTTTGTTGCTTATTCAAAAAAGTAGTAAGATGAGCAAAATCAGCGACTGTAATTTATACATATTTATAGCTTAACCTGCCATGTGAACTAATCATGGTTTATTCAATAACCATGGTTAAACTAATAATAGTTTAGTAAGTGATAAACTTTGAAAGGTTTGCTGATAGAGCTTGACAGATTTGAAAGATGATGTTGTTTGCCTGCTGCCTCTTCTATTACAACAGGCAGAATCCTTGAAAGGCACATTCCCTAAAAATATTTCTGCGGAAAGAACCTACCGTCAGTTGCATAATTTTCACTTTCAATGAAAGCTTGCCATGGACACAGCTGTAAATGGCATTTGAAACAAATTGCTACCATTTGCCCTGTGTATCCAGATTAGATTTTCAATTATGACAAAATAGAACCACCTATTGATTGCACAGCTTCATGCCCAGCCATTACGGGCCAAAGGCATTACTGAACAGCAATCTTTTTTGATCCAGTTAAAGATAATAACATAAAAAAAAGGAGAGGGGGAGTCATGCTTATTGTCCAGCTACTCAATTTTTTTATTGCGCAGAAAAGGCTGAATCACACATTCAGAATCAGAGCAGGCAATGAACAAGCTCTAAGTAAAGGGGAGGGAGGAAGAGAACTGTTTGCAGCAGAGCAGCTGCCAGCCCAAAGCATTGCCACCTATGTCTACCCAATCCAAGTATGAAACATTAACCCCACTGCTTAACAATTTCGGGGAGTGGGTAGCAATTTGGAATTTGGAGATCATCTTGTGGGCATTGGCATGAAATTAGTTGCCACTGAAGTCTGCCTTTTCATTAAGTAGTTGGCATGGTGGCACAGTCCATCACAAAAATACGCATTTATCAAAAGATAAAGTTAGTGAGGCTGCTGTCTGCCACCCAGCTACATTCTTCTCCCAGATGTTTCCCATTATTTCAACTTTGACTTTTCTGGGAACACGGGGGCCACTTCCAGACCAAACATTCAGGTGCAACTCCTTACCATGTTTACTTTTTCTAAGAAGAACTGAAAGATCTATGGAAGCCCAGAGACACTCTTACACATAAAGGTGATATTGAAGGCAGATGTTGTAGGTATTGGCAAACTAGCTTCTCCCTCATTTTTTCAGTTAGAAAATCTAAATAAAAATAATTGGAGTGCAGATCCTGGTGGGCATCCCCCTTCAGTCTTTTACAGCTGTTCAGTTCAGTCATTCACAAAACACCAGATCATCAGTTACTTTAGGCAGTTTTACTGGAAGCTTTTAGAAGAAATTCAAACTTCCAAGGTATCTGGTATTGTGAAGAAAACTTTTTCCATGTGCTTCACTTTTTCCTTTCCATTTTTAAATACACGTGCAAAACTATAGCGATGCATGCTGCTTGATCTCCTACCTTATGTTTATATACAAACCATTTCAAGATCATTACACACTAGCTCAATAAATTTTCAAATTAGTATAGGCCCATAAATGGTAGTATCCAGCATTTCAAAACTCATTTGAGAAAGTTGCAAGATTCTTTATGTAAGCATCAAGGTATTACTTTATTACCTTTACAATTTGTGAAGCAAATTCTACCCAGTTTACTTCAATAATTTGAGCACTCACACTTTACAGTTACTACTAAAAGCAGGAATGTACAGAGATTTCTACACATTTCCTCTTCCAGCCCAAGTGACAGGAACAATGGTAAAATTGTCACATGTTCCAAAAGACTGGTAAATCTCTGTCCAACAACAGCCCAACTAACAAGTTGGTAGGCAGGAGGGCAGTCAAGAGCTTCACCCCATTTCTCTCTTCTGACCAACTGACCTGTTGGCTGGACTATTTTGGGACACAGGTTTACAAATCTTCCAGAAGGTAGATAAACTTGCATTCAGAAATATCCCCAGTGAGAGTTTACTAGTGTGGTGCACTTCCCCACTAGCAACCTGCCATTCCAACAACTTGAGAGGTGTCTAAAGCCTCCATCCCAAACACCCAACCAAGCCTACCCCACCATACTGTAAAGAGTGTGATTGGTGGATAGTCTGTCACCAGCAATTGACACTGGATGGGAAGGGAAACAAAACAGAGTAATCCACCAATTACTGCCCTTAAATTGGCTCACAGTATATGTGTATAGATAGGACAAAGCCCCCTTACTGAGACAGATTAGAGCTATCAGGAACACAAATTGTGTCGTCATATATTTCTGCCAACTCCACAACTAGAGGAATACAGGCAGTCCTCATTTAGCTACCACAACTGGGATCAGCAACTCAGTCATTAAGCGAAACTGTGACTGTGCTTATCATCTTACTTCAGCTTTCCTTTGGTTTACAGACCTGTGAAAGTCATAAATGTGAAGATTGGTTGGAAAGTTATTTTTTTCATCACAGTCATAACTACAAACAGTTGCTAAATGAGGGAGTTGCTAAACAAGGACTACTTGTAAAGGTGGTCATGAGGAAGAGCTTTGAACATTTTTAACCCTGGAAAAATTACAAGTGTATTATTTTTAAATATGCTGTGACTTTTTCTTTCTCTAAACACTGGACAACCCCACCCCACCAACTACACTTGAAAAACAGCCAACACAGTACTCTAACAGTCAGCTAATAACTGTACTTCAAAATTTGATATTTAATGTCTCTTTGTCAGGACTTTTTTGTCTGTACAGTAGTTCCAAATCATATACAATTACTCATATTATTTATCAGTAAGAGTATCTATTATTTAATCACTTGTGTTTCCCATGTAGGATGTAACTGGTTTTAACAACTGTTCCATAAGGTAATAAGCTAGAGAAATATTTTGTAGCTTTTGCTGAAAATGGGCAGATTTATTTATTACACTTGTTTGCACACTACCTACTCCATAGAGTCAAGGTGATTTATCAAAATTTCACTTGATATTCTTGATAATTATTTGCTCCTTTTGAAAAATACACTGATGTAGCTATATCCATAGATCACAGACATAGCACTGAGTCATTATTGTGCTATGTATATTCCAGTGCAGTGGTTCTCAACTGAAGATTCTGATCAACTGTAACTAGGAATGTGGTCATTTCTTCCCCATCTAATCTCATGAATAACTACACTTCAGAAGGAATATACTCCTGACCCTTGAAAAATGAGGCCAAGGCTCCTAGATACCTATTTTCAAACATTATTGAAATTCATCTAACACAACAGAATGCTAGACTTAATGTCATGAGTTATTTAAAACAGCTTCGTCCTATGTTCAGTAATAATCCCCTTACTGAAAAAGGTAGAAGATCCTATTGAAATTATCCAAGCTACAGGATTACAGCTAATTATGCTAGACATTTTTCCCTCCTAGGAAAATTGCCCCAGTGTTGCAGGAAATGGTCATGAATGTGACAACTACAGTTACAGGTTCTGAAAATGGAGATGTTTTTGAAGACTATTATTAGTCCTCCTCCTCAAGAAAAATCCTTTCAGTTCTCCATTAAAGATGACATTTGCACTCTGAATGCATTTAACATTTTAACAAGTTTTAAACAATAACAAATAATTTTATCATCAGGCATTACATATTAGCAAGCAGCCCGAGAAAGCAATACATTACTCAACGGAAATATGCAAAAGTTGTAAGTTCTCTTTGCAGCAGTCTCTTTCTTCTCCCCTGAGATGGTGGCAGTAGAATGCTGAACCTGGCTGGGTCATCACATCCAAGCCAGCATTAACCTCTGGGCTCAGCAGCAAAAATACAGTTCTGCATTTCTTTCAATCATGTATGCATTGCCTCTGGTTCTGGATATATTGTCCTGAATGTCAAATTTATACGTGGTTCCCTGGAGTGATACTCCTTGGGAACACGATGCTGAAAAAGAACCAAATCAGCCGATCAGTTACATAACACATGTTGATTAGAGAAATACAAATATCTTGTTTTTTGGCATGCACACTATTATCAAATTTAAGATGAGTTTCCTTATAACTGTTGTACTTGGTTTTCTTCCAAAAATGAAGAAGAGGCCAAATCTCATCTTCCTTTTGTTGTTGTTTTTAAAGTTACATCATTGTTTTTGTTAACAACAGAATATTATTTGCTTACTGCACCACCATGCAGCATTATTTCACAGGTGATAATCTCACTTCTGCTGGTTGTTAAGAAAAAAAAAAAATTGTAAGATTTTTGTGACCTATGAAAGACAAGCAGCCCAACCTTATAGGAAACAACTTTTCAGTTCTCCCCACTTAAATGCGTTTCAGTGATGCATTAGCCTTAGGTTCCCAGCTCTATATATGGAGCTCTGTAGGGAAGGAAATGGCATTTGTACAATTTTTATTTAGGCTCCTCACCTGCCAGTCTTCTTGAGTAGCTCCTTCCATCATTAGCAAAGTACCATGATCCAGTGGTATCTGAACTCTTCGCATGTAAGTATAATCATTGTTATCTTCCTAAAAAAGATGTATTAAGTATTGTTAATTTATAGTCATAAAATTACAGAATTGGAAGAGGCTACTCAGGCTATCTAATTCAACCCTCTGCCCAGTAGATGTCTTCGCTTCTGCTTGAATACAATGAAAGTAGGGGAATAAAATGTCCTTAAGTCAAGGATTCTCATTGTGCCATTACTTCCTAAAAGAATGAATTTGTGCAATCCCTCCAATTAATAAAACTAAAAATTTCATTAGGGTTAGGGGTGGGGAAAAAAATCACTTTTATTAAAGTTTAATCAGATAAAACAATGATACATTTTGCAATTTTATAAATATACAATCACTCAGAAACTGCAGAATGTGGTGATGCATGCAAGGGCAGCATCATGTAAAGCAACAGTCTACATGCAAGGAGACTAAGATATGCGTCATTGTGAAAAGGGACTCTCAATCCAGGAAGGAGAACAACTGATATACCAAATGAATTTGGGTAAAAGCCCTGCTGGCCACAGCTGCCACATGGTTTTTGAGCAGAAGCTGCAAGTCCAAGAGGACCCCCAAATTGCACAGGTCTGCTTGGGGAAGTGCGATCCCATTCAGGATGGAAAATCTATGGTACTGGAAGAATCAGGAACATACAGCCATTCAGATTCATCAGGGTAGAGTTTATGCCTACCCTTCCATCCCCACCTCCAGACTCTAACAGGTACTGAGACAAGACCTTGACAGCATCACTTGGTCAGCCTGGGGTCAAGATTCAGTTGAGTATCATCCACTGGCTTAATACAGATGTTAAACAGGAGAGGAAAGATCAAACTGGACATGGAAGAAAGAGAACCACCACAATACTGTCCCTCCCATTTTTAAGCCTTTTATTTATTTATTTATTTATTTATATTTATTTATTTAATTTTTCAACCACCCATCTCCCCCCAATGGGGGAACTCTGGGCGATTCACAACAAACATTAAAACATACAATATATAAATACATAAAACCTTAATTAAAACATTACTAAAAAGGAGAAGGAGAGTCCAAGAGGATGAAAAATCTGAGGCTGAAGGCAGAAGGGCTAGCCATCCCCATGCTTGAGGTATTCCCACCCCATCCCAGGCCAGGTGGCAGAACCAGGTCTTCAAAGTCTTATGGAAGGACAGGAGTGAGGGGGCCAATCCCACCTCTGGGGGCAGAATGTTCCAAAGAGTAGGGGCTACCGCAGAGAAGGCCTGCCGTCTGGACCCGGCCAGTCGAAGTTCTTTCACCGAGGGGGTCTGAAGCATGCCCTCTCTGTGTGATCGGGTGGGACAGGTTCAGGTCATAGGGGAGAGGCGGTCCCTTAGATAACCTGGTCCCATGCCATGTAGGGTTTTAAAGGTGATAACCAACACCTTGTATTGGACCCGGAAGCAAACTGGCACCCAATGCAGCTCATGGAGCAGAGGCGTTACATGGGCCCCTCCTTGGGGCTCCAACAATAGCCCGTGCGGCTGCATTCTGGACCAGCTGTAGCTTCCGGATACTCTTCAAGGGTAGCCCCATGTAGAGTGCATTGCAGTAATCTATCTGGGAGATAACAAGGGTGTGAGTGACTGTTCAAAGGGCATCCTGATCCAGGAAAGGGCGTAACTGATGCACAACCCGAAGTTGCGCAAAGGCCCTCCTTGCCACAGCTGCCACCTGCTCTTCAAGCAGGAGCTGTGAGTCTAGGACCACCCCCAGATGACGCACTGGGTCTGTCTGGGGCAGTGCCACCCCATCTAGCACCAAAGATGACAAAATTCCGGATACAGAGGAGCCATTAACCCACAGCCACTCTGTCTTACCAGGGTTCAGCCGAAGCCTGTTGTTCCCCATCCAGACCCTTACAGCCTCCAGGCACCGTGAAAGGGTGGCCACGGCATCACTTACTTCACCAGGGATGAAGACGTATAGCTGCGTATCATCAGCGTACTGATGATACCTTATCCCATGATGACGGATGATCTTGCCCAGCGGTTTCATGTAGAAGTTGAAAAGGAGCGGAGAGAGAACTGAACCCTGCGGCACCCCACAAAGGAGGGGCCAAGGATGGGACCTCTCGCTCCCTATCACCACTGATTGGGATCAGCCCTGGAGAAAGAAGGTGAACCAGCACAAGACCGTGCTGCCCACCCCCAATTCCCTGAGCCGTTCCAACAGGATACCATGGTCGATGTTATTGAAAGCCGCTGAGAGATCAAGGAGAGCAAGGATGGTTGCATTTCCACCATCCTGCTCCCGCCAGAGGTCATCCATAAGTGCGACCAATGCCGTTTCCGTTCCATATCCAGGCCTGAAACCTGACTGGAAGAGATCCAGATAATCCGTTTCCTCCAGAACCCTTTGGAACTGTGATGCCACCACTTTCTCAACCACCTTCCCCAAAAAGGGGAGGTGGGAGACTGGACGAAAATTGTCCAGTACAGTAGGATCCGGGGAGGGTTTCTTGAGGAGGGGGGTGCACCAATGCCTCCTTAAAAGCAGATGCAAACACTCCCTCCTGCAAGGATGTAGTAACCATCGCCTAAATCCAACCACATGTCACCTCCCGAGCTGCTTTCACCAGCACCATGGGTCAAGATGGCAAGTGGTGGCCTTCACAGTCCCCAGGATCCTGTCTACTTCCTCAGGAGCAACAGGATCAAACCGTTCCCAGATAACTGGGTAAGAAAAGTCCCCCGGTATCTCCCCAGACCCTGCCCCACGCTCGGAGTCTAACTTGGAACGAATCCGAGTGACTTTGTCCTGCAGATGCTCTGAAAATTCCTCTGCATGGCCCTGCAAATGAACCCCCACATCCCCCTTACCAGGGAGGGACCTAGTGATCCTAAACAGGGCCGCTGGGCGGCATTCTGCAGACGCAATAAGGGTGGAGAAGTAAAGGCACTTCGCCGCTCTTATTGCCACAAGGTAGGCCTTGATAGCGGCTCTAACCTGTGTTTGGTCGGATTCAGTCTGTTTTCCTCCAGCGGCGCTCTGGATGTCTCTTAGCCCTCTTCAGCACCCTCAACTCCTCTGTGAACCATGGGGAGTGTCGGGGCCGATGTGGCAAGAGAGGTCGCATAGGCGCGATCCTGTCCAAGGCCCCGGCTGCCTCCCTATTCCAGGCAGCAGCCAAGGCCTCTGCTGGATCGTGCAGATGATCCGTGGGAATATCCCCCAGCTCCTTCTGAAACCCTGACGGGTCCGTCAGGCACCAGGGGCGGACCAATCACATGGGTCCGGCCTCCCTGCAGAGGGGGGTGGTATAGGAGAAACTCAGGGTCACCAGGACGTGATCTGACTATGACAACGGGGAAAGCTGTAGATCTCCCCTCAGATCACTTTGCCATTGCTCCGACAAGAAAACCAAATCCGGCATGTGGCCACTGTCTCAGGTTGGGTCCCGCACAATTTGAGACAGGCCCATGACTGCCATGGTAGCCATGAACTCCCAAGCTGCCTCCGAGGACCGCCCCAGGGATGGTAGGTTGAAGTCCCCCAGAACCATAAGCCTGGGGAACTCCACCACCAGCCCATTATCTATTATCTAGACCCATTTCAGTTGGGCTTCAGGCCAGGACATAGCACAGACATAACACTGATCACACTTGTTGAATATGGTCTCTTTTTGAATCCAGGGCCCTCTGAAGCTCCAATTCAAGTACCTTCTCAACAATCTTCTGCAAGAAGGGGAGACTAGACTAAAAAGCGTTTAGAATTGTTGGCTCCACTGATGGCTTCTTGAGAAGGAGGCATATGCCGCCACCTTCAAGGCAGGCAGAACACCTCCTCATTCAAAGATGTATTCAACACCACATGGACCCAACCACATATTATCTCTCAAAAAGAAAGATATGAAGAGCATGGATCTAAAAGGCAGGTAGTGGGGTTAACAGTCACAAGAATCCTGTCTTTTTTCTCATGAGTTACAAGGACAAATACTTCCCAGGTAACAGGACAAGACTGTGCCTCTGTCAACTCACACAGACTTGTCCAGTCAGAGCCTAACTCCTAGCATTCAAGTGACTTTATTCACCAGATGTCTAGAATAATGCAAATAGTCCTGTGACCCATCCTACCCCAGCAGAGAACTTGACTGAACTGGGCTATTGGCCAGCAACCTGCAAACAAACATATTGTACCACTCTTAGTGCTACAATGCAATCCCTAATTCAAGCTCTTATATGTGTTTGATTGGATTCATTCTTCTTCTTTCTCCAATGGCTAAGTGTCTCTTCTGTCATTTCATTTCCAGCAGCTCTTCAGAAATCCAGGAAGCTTTTCAGGATCAATGAACAGGGAGACACTGTGGTCTGATCCAAGGCCCTTGACACCCACCCATTCCCAGGGTGTGTCTTAGTTTAATTGACCACCACATCCCTAAGCTCTCTGTGAAACCTGTCAGGTTGCCTGGATCAGGTTGATTTGATAGCTCCAAGCTCCCAGCACAGGTGGGGGAAGCAAGCTGAAGACCAACCAGAGAGCCATCTGACCATAATGAATGACTGCTAATAATATTCTCCACCTTCAGATCACATTGTAACTGTCCCAAGACAAAATCCAGGTCTAACATGTGATCACCAGTGTGAGTCAGCCCCTCAAAAATCTGGGATAGATTCATGATTGCCATGAGCTCCTTAATCAATCCATGCTCAATACCACATTGCTGGCTTGAACAGGCAGAATAACAGCAAGCTCTGTTGGTTTGTACGGGCAGAATGGGTGAGAGTTCTTGCAGCTGCTGGCTTTCAAGCAAAGTGAAGAGGAAACCCAAAGTGCATCTCCTCTCAATGATAAATATACCTTGTATCTGTACAGTTCCTATTGAATTTCCCATCCCTTGGTCATCTTAGCTGCCCTTCTCTGATATTTATATCCCATCTTTCCTCTAAGGAGCTCAAGCGTTATAAACAGTTCTTCTGTTTCCAATTATTCTAATAATAATCCTGTAAGGATTAGGTCATGACATAGCAATTGGCCCTAGCTGAGCCACCAAGCTTACTAAAAAAGAGAATAATCTTGAGTCAGAGATCTCATTGTTTAGATCTCTAGCAACTCTTGGAATACCTCCAGATGAGGTTTATATTATATTACTAGAGATCAAGATATTGCCATCTTCTGCCCCATATTTTTCCATTACATGTGCAATCCTTTAGATTACAAAAGTAATTCTGTTTAGGAGGAAAAGATGGAACAGCTGCACAATGTATTGTGATTGGTAGAACCAGAAACCAGTAGAAGGAATGATGTGTTTCTGCAAGCAGTATTTCAACTATTGCACCAAGAAAACGTCCAGGTAATGCTCTTTTCCTGAAGGAATGTATCTTTCAACAGCTAGAATCATCTGCAATTACTGTGTGGAATGTAGATACATGTAACTGCCATTGACTAAATGGTATTATGACCTCAAACAATGGGCATCCGATCTCTTCCCAGATCCATGTTGAATTTCGAATCTTACTGCTTTAAGAGTTAAAAATTCAGCTACTGTATCAATTAAGAAAAGCATCTATCCCATCTCCTCGTCTCAAAGCAAGGGGAGTTTGGTGAACTTTGTGTTCAGAAATTCCATTCCAGTGTATTAATTTTTTAAAAATTATCCTTGCACATCCACTGCAATACTGAATAGTAATAAGCATCTCCCACAAGTAAGGTGAGAACTTTTTCAAGTCTGAAACATTGATAGGATATTGGGCAACTGGTTAAAAAAAACTCTGATTGAGGAAGTTTCCATGTACTACAGGACCCATCCACACAATGTTTCAGACTTCAGAGAGAAAATGCTAGTTTTACTACAATAGCTATTGATATTCAAGATACCACAGTAAATCTGGTCTACAGTTCCATTGTTGCTAGTTGCAGAATAATAATAGAGTGGCAGAAGCTATCAATGGTGGGAATATGATACTGGAGAAACACTGATGGAGTGGGAGAGAAAATAACGTTGCATGAAGAAGCATGGAAATGTGCCTATTTTGTTGCTGTAGTCATACAGTCATTCCATCCAAGTTTTTTTTTTAAAATTTCAGGTCAATTCTCTTATTTGGAATTCTGATTAATACAGAAGCCAACAATGATGCACGATGTGGCCCTGGAGGTGGCTGTCAAAACTGTGTGTAGGATTGACTTGGCTGGATAATTGGCCTGAACAAGTAAACACCCAGATAGTTATGGTTGAATATTTTGTCAGGCATCAGTCACAGAGTGGGAGGGAGGTGAAGTAGAAGTAATTTGAGATAGCACTTTTGCAGACACAGGAAACAAAATTGATCCAACAGGAGTGTATTCCCATTAAAGATCTGGGATGCTGCTAGCATGTCACCAAGCTCCTCAAATCTGCACTATAATTAATGCAATGTTCTGACATTTATTAATAGTTTTAGCACGACTACTTTGACATTCTACATAGCATTCTGAAATCCTTGGCAGAAAAACAGAACACATCACTGTCAAGAACTATCACCGTTAACTATTATCTGGCTATGAATCTTTGCACTTATACATTCCTTTCTTTCAAGTAGCCAGAGCTATTACTTCTGTAGAAACACCCAAAGTACCCCTCTTCTCTACTAGTTATCACAATTATTATTATAGCTCTTTTTTCTTATCAAGGACCCTCTAATTCATGAATTCATGTCTCCTGCAGCCTTACAAATAAACTGGCATTCTATTTATTTCAGTGTTTTGCTTTTAAAATCAGTCTCCTATGTTGGTTTCTTACAGAGAAATCGTTTCTTTCAGATGTTATGGCCAAGCAGAATGCTCCCATTGTTACATAATCTCCTGCTAGAAATGTAGATGTTCTATGTTTCATTTGCAGCAGAGGGTGGGGGAACCTGCAGCCCACCAGATATTGGATTACAATTTCCATCAGCCTCACCTGGAGTGGCAGAATAGAGATTCATAGGTTTGTCAATTTACAGGGAATCTGTTCTGTCTTGATTTAGGCTATGCACACTTAATATTCACCCAATAGACATAGAACTATGAGTAACAACTCATACACATAAACCGTTATTACCTCCTTATCAATAAAACAAAAGGCCTTGTCTGCAGCTCTTGTTTTGATTTTCTTTCTTTTGTAAATAATTAAGGCACTTAGCATACTTCAAGTGGAAGGGATTAGACTTTGTTTAGTATCTTGCTGGAAAAACAAAATTATCCAGAGGCTAATCATGGATATCCATTATTATCTAATATATACACCCCAACTCCTCCTCCTGCTCCCAGCTACCTGTTTCCTTGGTTACAATCTTAGTAGCAGAACTGCTGCCTGCCTACTATTACAGTTAGGCTTCATAGCTTTAAATTTACATTGCAGTATAAGCTAGGAGTTAACTGCAGTGAACTAATTCTTCAAGCAAATTCAGGGCTCTGCAGCAAAAGAGACAGCATAAGGAAATTTTGCAGATCTGAACATTTACCATTTATCTAAGATCTAAAGTGTGCTATATTCTTTCTGAAACGAAAAGCCAAATTGCACACAGGTAGTCCTCGTTTAACTACCATTTGTTAGTGACTGTTTGAAGTTACAATGGCATTAAAAAGCTACTTACAACTTGTCCTCGTTAAGACCATCACAACACCCCCACGGTCACATGATCGTGATCTGGGCACTTGGCAACCAGCTTGCACTTACGACGGTTGCAGCATCCTGCGGTCACACGATTGCCATTTGCAACCTTCCCAACCAGCTTCCAGCAAGCAAAATCAATGGGGAACTGTGATTCGCTTAATGACCATGTGATTCACTTAACAACCAGTGATTCGCTTAATGATCACCACAAAAATGTCACAAAATCAGGTGTGGTCACGTGATGCCTTGCTTAACTACCACCCCACTTATCAACAAATTTTCTGATCTCTACTGTGGTTGTTAAGCGAGGACTACCTGTACTGAAAAATTAGTCACATTTATGTCACACATTTCAAACCCAATGTATATCTATGTATACACATACCCTTTTTGCAAGAAATCAGAATTCGTTCAAGGTTCTAGAAAAACAGATGTATTGAATATATTGAGTGAAAAGGGCCCTTCTATTAGATATCTATTGATCTTTGTCAATAGTCTAAAAGTGTTTCAGCAAAACACTTTTACTATTAAGAAAACTGTTTTTAATTTTAATTTCTAGAGTATTAGCTACCTCACCCAAATTTGTGTCATCTGCAAATCTGATGAGCATTTTTTCTACCTCTTCATCTGTCACTAATAAAAATATTGAAATTACAGTGCCTAGAACTGAACCCAGTGCCATCCCATTCAATACTTCCCTCCAACCTGATGAAGAACCATTACTCTTTGAGTATTATTTTCAAATCACCTATGTATCTTTTGTACTTGTCATAACATCCAGCCAACATTTAACTAGTGTGATAATTAGGATTATCATAGGCCATTTTACAAATGCTTTCCTGAAATCAAGACATAAAATGCTTACATTTCCATAATGGATTAAGGAAATTATCTGGTCAAAACATGCAATAATATTAGTTGGCAAGACTTGTTCTTGACAAATCCATGTTGACTTTTTATTATTACCACACTACTTTTAAGGTGCTTACAAGTATCCCCTTCTTTGTAATCTGCTCTAGAATCATCCCAGGTACTGATAACAAACCGGTCTGGTCCTTCTTTTTTCCCTTTCGCTATTTGCAACCACCTGCCGGCTTTCCCATTGACTTTGCTTGTCAGAAGCCAGTAGCGAAGGTCGCAAATGGTGACCGCGTGACTGCAGGACACTGCCATGTTGTAACTGCAAGCCAGTTGCCAAGCGCCTGAATTGTGATCACATGAATGTGGGGATGCTGCAACAACTGCAACTACGAGGACCCACTGTTAAGTTCCCCTCATTCAGCATCATTGTAACTTCAGCTGCTGAATGAGTGGATGTTAAACAAGGACTACCTGTATTGTAGAAAGTGCTTGACTTTCTTCTGTCCCTTTTGCTTGATTTGCAACTTGCACACAAGCATAATCTATTCCATAGTCAGCCCCTGATTATGTCTTTGCTATTATAATTGAGCTCTTTTACCTCCTTGCACTAGTAGTATAGTCAACTTGATTTCTGTGTGCTCCATCTAGTGATGTCCATGTATGTAGGTGTCAGTTTCTATTGCTTGAAGAATGCATTAGCAATTAAAAAATTACTGGATTAGCAGAAACAGATAAGTCATTCTCTTGTTTCATTTCTGTTTTTTAGCCCTTAGAGCCCAATCATGTTTTGTTTGTTTGTTTGTTTGTTTGTTTATTTATTTATTTATTTATTTATTCGATTTGTCCCTGCCCATCTCCCCTACAATGGGGGACTCTGGGCGGCTTACAATCACTAAAATCACAATTAAATTAAAAAAGTTTAAAAGTTTTCCTCATTATTTCCACCTTTGGTATTCCAGTCTCAAGCTACAGGCAGCGTATCTTACTATTTCAAACCAAACTTTGATTATAAACCTCATCAACCAGCAGTTTTCTTGACAAGATTTTTCAGAAGTGGTTTGCCACTGCCTCCTTCCTAGGGTTGAACTGGGTGAATGGCCCAAAGTCACCCAGCTGGCTACCATACCTAAGACAGAACTAGCACTCATTCTCCTGGTTTCTAGCCTGGTGCCTTAACCACTACAAAAATAAATGACTGATATTAAGCCTTGATGAATTTCAGCATGACAGCTAAACAATAATACAAGCTACTTGTTGCTTTATGTACCTCTTCAATCAGCTACTCCTCCATCATCTACTATACAATATCCCCATCCTCCTCATAATGGGAAATCACTACAATTAAGGCAGGATATTTTCCAGCCTCATCCAGAAATGGCAGCAAAAAAACCCATGTTCAGACTATGCACCCTATCACTGAGCTATTGCCAGTGCATCCCACCCTATCCCACACAGCTCATCAACGCTATTAGGACTATGAACTGGTTAATAATGGCTTGCGGACTGGGTTTATGTGCTGCCCACCTGTGGTTTTAGGTATGTGGGATAGAAAGAGCTATATTATATTATGCATTTAAAGTATTTAAAATATGTTGTTTCTACTGGATTACATTCCAGCTTTATAAACTCACAGGCAGAGGCTTCTTCCTCATCTCAAACATCCGGGTGGCACCAAAACTAAGCGATGCAATTATGGGTTTTTTTCCCAGTGTAGGTTCATCATCACTATGCCAATCAACACTGTCCTTTTCATTTCGGTAGAGGTTACAGAGTAGGGAGTTGAAGGTGTTCTTAGTGAAATCTTCTATGAGATCCTTCAACATGGCCAGTAGCGGGTGCCACTGAAATCAGAGCCAAAAAAAAAAGGTAAACATCACAAGTAGTACCAAACTCAATGCTCAGTAGATCAGATAGCTTATTACCACAAAGTCTGCTTCCAACTCTGTTGACACTAGCTTGAAAAATAAGGAAAATTATTGTACCTGGAACCTAAACTTGTGTTCACTATTTTAAGCACAATGAAATAAGACTTTCTCATCTTATATATGTAGGAACATGAAGCAGTTAAGTGGTTGCAAACCCTTGAGAAAGTGGGCAGTTTATCAATATTTCTATGAGACAGACTAGGAAGTAAAAAAAAAAAAATCCCAGAAGAACAGCAAACTATGTTTGTATTACTGCCAAGAAAACTATATGGACATATGCATGCAACTGGCAGGAGTGTTTCTCGGTGCCATTCAAGACACTGATGATCACATTTAAAATCCTACATGGACTGGGGCCAGACCATCTTTGGGACCATTTAGAATTTGCCTTCCCAAGATGTCCCTGTAGAGAGAAATTTCCACCACTTGCAAGGTGGATGAGAGGGGACTCTGAGGCAAGCATTCTCTGTGGGAGCTCCCTCCTGCGGAATGGCCTCCCACCAGATATAAGAACCCTACCCTCACTTCTAACGTTTAGGAAGCTCTCAATAACGTCCCTTTCCCAATGTACATTTGGGGACTGAGGTGAGAAAGGGGGACATACCTGATGAATCCAGGTGTTTTGATGGTGCAAGATGTCATGGCTTACAAGGCAGTCACTAAGTGAGGACTCCCTATAATTTGTTAAATATTCACCTTGTGGCAGGTGCATAATTGAATCACAAAAATTAAATCAGTTACAAACCTGCTTAACTGGCATGCTGCCTAATTCACTGTCCATGGGAATTATAGTTATGATAAATTCAACATTGTTAACAAAATTTCTATAACTGCCTCAATGGTTTAACATCCAGGGCTGTTGGGGTTTTTTTCCCTTAGTAAACCATGGCATAAATCTGAATTAAAGTCGCAATTATCACTGCTATTAATAGGTAAACCAGTGTTAATTTCTTCCCTCAATTCTAATTGAAGTAATGAAAAAATATTGTATCATTTGATTATGAGGCATGAAGAGTAACAGTGACTTTTACTCTGCTCTTTTCCAATACTGCCCTCCAGTGTTTGATAAATGCAAGATTTTGTTTTTTTCTCTCACAGCAGAATTTTCCATCACTGAAGAGATTTGTACAAGGCAATGGGCATTTTTCTATATCCTTGGAGTAAGGGTAAGCCAGCTTATTTTAGAAAAAGGTATAAGATCAACATGTTTTAAAGTACATATTAATTAGGTTTAAGTCTTACAAAAAACTTGTAGGCTATGCCTCTGAGTCAAGGGTTGAGAAGTGATACCTAATTAAGCAGAGGAACAAGAAGAGGAAAGGCTGAAAATTGAAAATGAGACTCAAGCAAATCACATGAGATTCTCTGTGAGTGCAGTTCACTGCCCAAACTAGATGTTAATGAAATATTCCTTCTCCATGCTCAATTCTCCAATTTAACTGAGCAAGAAGAATACAAGTTCAAAAGGCTTTAGCTATGAAATCAGCACAGCAGATGGAACAAAACAGGTTGAAAGTCCCTATTCTGTAATGCCCTTGACTTGAAAGCTCAATAACTGCATTCCATAACCTCCTCAACCAGGCACAGTAAGAAAGTATAATTATATTATTGCTGCCAAAACATCTACTCCTTACTTTTTAAAACTTTAACATACCCCCATAGAGGGAAGAAAGAATGGTTTGAGGGACAGGAAGAAGAGCTGCTGCCAAGACAACAGTCAGATAAAAGAGGGCTAAGTCCAGGGCAGAAATGTAACTTGAGTAAACAACTCAGACAAGACCCTCCCTAGTTGTCACAAAGATAAAAGGAGAGGGGAGGCACATTCAGGCTTGCAAGATTCTGTTACTATAGCTTTACAATAATAGTAGTACTACCTACATGACCCTGGATTCCTAGTCTGATCTATCTTGAAAAGATGACACATCCCTAGCCCCTTCTGAGATCATGAAGCTTTTAAGGGTCTGGGGGAGCTGAACTGATGATCTATCAGCTTACTTTCTGTTTCAAAGGTAACACTGTGAAGACAGTTGAGCTGCGGCGTAGAGATTTTCCACTGAAGGAAACTCTGTTTTATCCGGCCTCAGGGGATTTACCCCATTCACAATTCTCCACGGTTGCACTAAGAGGTAGCTTTGCTGCTCTCCCTCACTCCCACCCCCTGTATCCAGTGGGGTTTTAATTTTTTCCCCTTGCCTGAAAAGAAAACACAGTGAGGAAAGGGGGGGGGGGGCAGAACAACGGTTAACTATTTTTTGTATGCCTTCATTGGTGGAAGTGCTGGCTGGCAACATGAGAGGACACAGCAGTGGAATACTGCTGCAGAGGACAAGAAGAGAAAGCTCGTAGCTGTGTGTGGAAATGCCTGAAATTCAGATCACCATGTTACTAGGCCTTTTTATTTTTTCCACTTTAGAAAGGCTTAAGTTTCATACGTACATCAGGGTTTGCCTGCATTTCAAGCCTGGAATAGGTGTAGGGTAGTTTTCCATACCATGCTGTGAGTCTGGGTTCATCGTAAGATTGATCTACAGAAAGAAAATTGGATGCAATAATTATGGCTTCTATGGAAACCAATATTATATGGTTATAAAGTTTCTTAGCATTTGGGGAATAAATGGCTTACTAATGACTCTTAACAATTTTTTTTTTTTGGCCTTCCCTAGATAAAAGAACTCAGCAAATGAGACTTTTAATTGGCAATTCATAAGTAATACAGCCAAGAGAAAATTATTCTAGCTATTTATGCATCAACTATGTCATCTTGCTTGAAATACAAATCTATAGAAGTAAATGGGAGAAGTAACACAAATGTCCCCAAGTGAACCAAGTTCAGATCGCATAGCTATTCTTGCATTACAATAGTTAAATGTTTTGCTAAGGAAACCTATCAGATTCCACAAAGCTGAATGTTGTAATACTCTCATCCAAATCCAACAGATAAATAAATAAATAGTTTGTTGGGTAAACAACCAAAGCAGTGTTTCTCAACCTTGGCAACTTGAAAATATGTGGACTTCAACTCCCAGAATTCTAGGAATTGAAATCCACACATCTTCATGTTGCCCAAGTTGAGAAACACTGAACCAAAGATATGCCATTGTCAGAACCTGCTCTACCACAGAAGATGTGGTCCCAACTTCATACTGCCTTCTGAAATTCAGTATAAAATCAGGAACAAGCAGACCAGTTCAGAGCTGAAATGACGACAATGGACCTCCAGCCTCTCAGCAAAAATAATCACCAACAAAATAATCACTCAGCAAAAATAATCACTCAGGAAAGAAAAATCACCAGCAGGTGCACAGAACCTTTCTGAACCTTCTTTAGAGCACGAAAGAACACGTAATGGTTTGTTTTAGCTATCTCCTTATACTCCTCATACAAGTTAGCCCAAAATCTATATGTTAAGTGGAGACTAGAGATGGTGGCAGAGGGCCAGGTACTGTGCTGGCTGCAATTGATTCTACTAGAGTGAGTACGCCAGGAGTTACTGCTGGGCCTGGTGGAAACAGGAGACTGACAGCATAGCTACCATGTCTAACGTGTGTTCTTTGCCTCCATGGAATTTCATGGAAAAGCTGGTCAAACATCCAGTCTGCTTCACTCAAGGAAATGAAGCCAGGAATCAAATGAATCCTAGAATAAAGAAAAGTCACACTATGCATTGATATTTTCTGATCCATTTCAAAATAAGACATTCTAGGCAGGTTCTGTGTCATTTCTTTCCACCTAGCAAAGAAAACAAGTAGGTTGCTAAGAAAGAGTAGCCCCCTTTCTCTGCACCCAGTACAACAATATAGTGAGTTGCTTTAGGAGTTATCAAGTTCTTCTACCCCCATTGGCTTATTTTTATAGTAGTGTTAGTCAACCTTTTTTAGCCTTTTTATGCTACTAAAACTCTACTGTCTATTTGTAACCTTCACAGGGCAACAATTTTTGAACCAAGGTACCTCAAATAGGCTAACTTAAAGAATGCATCCAAAATCCAGGACCCATTACTCCTGTGGGATTGAAATTTGGCAAAGTTGTGGCCGCTTCAGGGCTGCTGCAGTCACGGGATCATCATTTCCAGTGCTCCCTGACAGATTCCCACAAGTCAATGGGGAAGCCAGCAGGAAGTCAGAAGTCACTCCTGCTCCCACTGCTTTTTTGCCCTTCTGTTTTTCTGTTTAGGTAAGGAATATCTCTGAAATGTGAACCCAACAGGTCACGGGCTGCCTAGTTCTCTTCTTGTACTTTACCTGGAGGACGAAGGGGATGGTCTCATGTCATCAAAGCTGACTGAACTGAAATTTTAAAAATTATTTTACCCTGAGGTTAAACGCACATATTCTGCTCTTAACCATCACCCCTCACCTACTACTATTCTTCACCCTTGTCCATGTGGATGGAGGTTTGGGGCTGCAAATAACATATGAAGGTTTGAGGCTTCCTACCCATTATTTAAGAATGTAAATAACTACAACATTAGATTTACAATGCAGTCAGTCTGAAATTCTAATCCTTTTCAGTCCACCTATCTTGGTAACATAAGGCCAACATCCGATACAGTGACACACCTTTAAATACAACCCTTATACTATGACATGTATCATCAAAGAAGAATGCAGAGGCGGACTAGAAGTGCCAAGGTGCACAAAACAATAGCTTGGAAGAGAATTTTGCCATATGATCAGATTATGATGCTGTAAGACAACAGCAGGCCATGACTGTGGAAGACGTCTGTACACTCAAGCAGCAGTGGACCCCATCCATGAAAGAAACAAGCCCAGGGGGATTATATTCCTAAACGCTTGCCACAGAGGCTAACTACAGAAGATTGCTCCCTCAGATAGGTACGAAGGTGGAATCATTCTCTTCTCAGAGACTAGTATCTTGAAATGATATAGAAGAAGCAGTAAGGAGCAGGTTAAGATGAGACCAAGAGCTGAAAACTGAGTGAGACAATGCACTGAAAAGTCTGTTGCTCCTCACGCTACCTCATAAGTAGTTAGGAGTAGAGATATGCAAAGTTTTAACAATTCAAAATGTTTTGAGTTTTAAATGGGCTGTTCTGACCTTACCAAAGTGTTCTAATACTATTCTGATCATTCTGAAAATGTTGTGAACTAATAACGGCTTTGATTTAAAAACAGATATGTTTTGGATATGTTCTACTTTGTTTCTGGTCTGTTGTTTGGTCAATTCAGTGGATGACTTATACTGGAAAAATGATTGGGAAAATATTGTTAATTCTCCCAGACTTCTCAGTAACCTTCAATATCATTGCCCATAGTATCACAGTGAGCCAATGATAGTGGCCAAAGCAGGACTGAAGGCATAATGCTACAGGGTTCCAGGTCATTCAGGAGAGCCATATGCAAATGGTAGACTCTCTGAAGCAGATTAGAGGTCAGTGAGGCTATAGGAGTCAAAAGTGCTCACAGATTTATGTAGTTTGGATCTAGTGGTAGTACCAATTCATTTATTGTTAACTTTATCTATTTCTTAAATGCAGATCTGGAATCTCATGTAACACATTTTGAATCATTTTGGCTCTCATACAGATAGCATGACTAAAAGCAATGAACTGAATACAGAGATTACTTTTTCTGAACACAAGTCTTCTGTAAGTGAAAGGGGCTCTCTGCTCATTTAATGTAAGTTTTTCTTCATTAGAAAAGAAAAATTAAGTTCAATAATGTCCTTTCATTAGCACAGAATTTCTTGGACATCAAGGAGAAGGTGTGGTTTAGGGAAGGGGTAAGGCTCTATGTCCTCCAAACAAAAAGTCTACAGGTAAGTCCCCAACCCCCACAAGCAGAGATATTTCTTCCTCTGATAGCATTCTTTGGATCCATCAGAAAAAGATTAAGTAAGTAAGATACAAGATTTAGTAAGCAAGGCAGAAGAAATACTCAAGCTAATTGTCAGTCGAAGAGAGCTACAGCTATTTCCCACATTACTAAGAGCTGGTACGGTAGATAAGTTGTTGGACTAAGATTGGGGAGACCCACTTTCAAATCTACCCTTTGCCATAGAAAGTCACTGGATGTTTTTGAGCCACTCTCTCTCTCTCTCTCTCAGCCTACATTACCTCACAGGATTCCTGTTGTGGGTGTGCAACAAGGGGAAATCCCCATGTAGGTTGCCTTCTGCTCTTGGAAGAAAGTCAGGATATAAATCTAACAAATAAATACATTAAATTGTTGGAAGGTAATTGATAGGAATGGTCTTGACCCAATGATACTTTTCAGCTAGAGGAAGATTTAGTAAAGACAGCTTTAAAAAACAGTTAACTATATAGTAGACTCTATAGTAGGCTCTATAGTAGACAGATACCTTATGTCAGAAAAGAAAGCTAATATGGATAATGTTATTAGAACAAATGCCTGTGAGTAAAGATAAAAGGATGTTCATAGCTTGGGTGAAAGTTAAGAAAAATGTAATTGTTAATAATTTTCTAAAGAATACCATGGTCTTCCACGTCTGTTTGTCCTTTACAAAAACATCTTTGCTATAGTTCCTTAATATTCAGATTGATTCAGATACTGGAACATACCCTTACTGCAGTATCCTGCAAGAACACACACACAGACACACACACACACACACACAGAGTATTAGATACTTACTTTGATACTCCTGAGGGCAATGTGCTGATCTCATATAGACCCTGTTTCCTGCAGCAGAGGGGTAAAAATCCATCATGGTTGGGTAGACATAAAAGGTTCAAACTATTAATCAGGGTTAGGGAAAGAAAATTTACCAAATCTATGGGATGTGGGAGTAAAAACACGTTAAGAGCCACAAAGTCTAATGGATCAAGAAATATTAAAATGATTGGAAATACTTACTCTATTAATCTGGGTTCTGGGACTTTGCATACAACCTAAGGATTAAAAAAAACTCACATTTTTATAAAGTATGTATATTCACGCTGTTACAGTTAAAAAGGGACAAAGAACTGTTAATATTCTGAGCATGTTTAAGTTTCCCAGTGCTACTTTGTATTACTAAATCATGTTTAAAATTGTATTTTTAATTATTTTTATATAACTACCTTGAGATGGGAAACACTATAGATCATGATGCAAATTATCTAAATAGGATAAAAAGGTAGATTATCAGGTTTTGGCAATTAAACATAAAGAGTACTAATTTACAGGGGGTGGGTGGGGGTAAAAATAACTAAAAATCATATATTTTGTAACCAAAGTGACAAATATTGCTGAACATTCCAATAATAATTGTTTAGTTATGCTGTTCTATGATGCTGATAATGCATCTGAGTTGGGAGTTATTTTTTAAAACAATGCACATAAGAAACATTAAAATGTGCTTGTTATGTGTTCAGACAGTCTTATATACATATAAACAAAGCAAGGACAATATAATACAATATTTTTACCTCTTCAGGTGCTTTAAAAACAAATTGTCTTTTGGATGGATCTGCCTCTCTTTGGAACCTGGATGGTGCTGAATTGGCAAGTGCTTGATTTCTAGCACTGGGATCTCTAAAAGCTAACATAAAAAGGAACAGTTTCAACCAAACTAGATAACAAGAAATTTCATATTTTCAATGTTACTTAGTAATTGTATTTTCACCATCAAGAGTGCATTCACACACACTGGTAACATTTTATCCCTGGGTGTCTCTACTTCAGGAACTGTGATTTTCGTCAAAGGGCTCAGAGATTTGGGAGAACTTATTCTTTTATGCAGAGCCCTCACGTATGAAGTACTTTGAGAAACTGACATTAAAATTAATACAATCTAAAATCAAGTTTATTATTTTTTCATGCTATTCTTCCTAGAAAATATATGCATGTATGCACGGAGACTTTTAGACGTGCTCAAATAAGTACGTGGTTTCGCTTCCTTTATGCTATTCATGAAGAAATCTATACTTTTGAGTTGAAACTAAATTTTTATAATACTTCCAATAAAATCTATCATATGAAGCTCTGTTTTTTTCTTCCCTAAATAGCATTTAAAAAGCTTACACTGCAATCCTATATTTTAAGTAGCAGTAAGCTTCAATGTTAAATAGGATTTATTTCTGAGTGACCATGCATACAATTAGGCTGAAGTGGCCTTTACTGAGCTGTTCAATTATTTGGGTCACTGGGGAAAATACAACATTAATGTGTCATATTTAATAAACAAACATTTGAAAAATCCTAGATTAAATCTCCTA
Organism: Liasis olivaceus; assembly: GCA_030867105.1. Classification (NCBI taxonomy): domain Eukaryota; kingdom Metazoa; phylum Chordata; class Lepidosauria; order Squamata; family Pythonidae; genus Liasis; species Liasis olivaceus. The sequence goes on from CM061349.1 coordinate 73,286,118, forward strand.
TTTAGAACAATCAAAATTCTTCCGTCCAAAAGTTTCTAAGAACTCAGATCAATGACTGCTTAGGCTAAGAAGCTGTTTCTAGAGCCATCATTCCAAAGGTCTTAGGGAGGCAATTAAAGGCCTTATTCTGCTAGCCTCCCTTCAGCTGAAGTGATTTAATTGTTTTAAATATTATTTTATTTACAGAAATGGGAAGCTAGCATGTTTCAAACCAACTACTAGCCTCAGCCAAAACCTGCCTCTAAATCTGAGGTATTTCTGCTCTATGAGTATTTTCCACTAAATGTTGTCAGATGCAATGTCAGTGGAACATAATACTAAGTTTAGTTTAAATGCCAATCATTGTAAGGATTGTACTGAGGCCAAGAGCCTTGTGCTCACACAAATCCTAAGGATCAAAAAGCAAAATGCCTTGTGCCATTAGTACACATGTTCAAAAAACTAAGATCATGCAATCCTTTAGGGGTCTGAAGGGCCAAAGAAATGGCTGTTCTAGAGTTAAACAGCTGATCCCCAAGGCTGGGTCAACAGTCAATAGAGAGCTGACTTGGAGAAAAAATTAACTATATAAGAGTAGCAGCTGATAGAGGAAGTTAGATCAGAAGAAGTCACTTGTAGTGAGCTACTTCAGAGACCCAAGGGACAGCATAGAGCACTGTTTTCCAACCTTGGCAGCTTGAAGATGTGTGGATTTCAACTCCCCAGAATGGCTGGCTGGGGAATTCTGGGAGTTGAAGTCCACACATCTTCAAGCTGCCAAGGTTGAAAAACACTGGCATAGAGGAACCCCTTCTGCAGTAGTTATAGGTAGGAGGAGATATCTGTGAATTGGCAGTAGTGTTCCTGCACGGCAGCAACTTTTCATTAAGTTTGTTTATACACTTTAGAACAAAAGATAGCATTTACCTGTACATGGGGTCATTCTGCTATTTCCCTGGCTAGCCCAGCCACCCTGGACTCTGGCTCTCTGCCTTTTATCTTCCATTGTTCTTCTTTATCAGCCTTTGTTGTACTGTAAAGGGTTTAACACTCCTAAATCACACACACACACGTGTTTATTACAGCCCTAAGGCCAGATACAATCAAAATATATAACAGTAACCATCTTACATTTATGTATATATATAAAACAAAACAATTAATATTATTTAATCTAAAAATAAAAGTACTAAAATATATCAAAGTAAAATACTATGTTATGAAGTTTTAAATCTAAATAATGGTGGAGCGTACTGTGCAGATGGTAGCACAAAACTGGGCAACTTGGGAGGATATTTTCGGATCCTTGTCTGAAAGGAGTAACATTAAATAGAAATCACATTCCCTGCCAGGAAATCTCTTCACTATCAGGTATATAAATATCTGTCTAGAGTCCTTATATAGGGAACAGTATAATAACATATGGCTTAGTGTTTATATTGAGCCATCTCCACACGGACATAATCAAAGGTGCATTGGAGTACCCTTAAAACATTCAAATAGCACTGCTGAGGGCAGTGCATCCAGTCTGGCTAAGGTGAAAGCTTTATGAAATTTCAAAATTGTAATAGATAAATAAGAAGCTGGAATAAGCCCTTTTGGTAGAAAATGACAAATATTGGGGTGTAGCACCTTACTTATATTTGCTTGTAGATCTATATCCCTGATACTGTCAAGTCTACAATGATAAAACTCCTTTATTGGATGGTACATGCAGCTCTAAGCAAAGCATTGCTAAAACTAAAGCCTGCGTAATTTTCCCTCTCCTTTTATCCCTTCTGCCCCCCTTCTACTTTGGCGCCTGATTTCTTTCTCACCAAGTCTTGGCCTTGTAAATTCCTCACCCTGATAACACGCTTCTTCCTGGCCTTCAAGGTGACACCGGTTTTGTCTTCATTCATTCCCCCCCCCCCCCATTTGTTACAATTGGTAGGATCAAAGCAAGCAAACTAAGCACACCTAGTAATTACTATCTCTAATAAAACAACTCTCTTTTGACTAAACATTTGATTGATGTAGGTTCTGACAGATACATTGTTTAAGGGCTACTAAATCAAAATATAAACAATATCAGCACACTGCTAAACAACTTAGCTCTTAGCACCTGCTGGTTTTGGAGAAGTATGTAATAAAGTATAATGTATGAGCAGAAAACACAGAAGAAAGGCTCACTACACATTATTGGGAAACAAACTCTCTAATATTGCCTTATTGACAACAATAGAAAGACAGGTAAGAAACTAACTTCTGAAATGTAGCAGCACCCAGTTCAACGATCTTGCAGAGTTACATAGAAACAAGTCTGGTTAACACCAGAAAGCTTTATTTCGGTTTTCCCTAACCAGGGGACTTCAAGATGTGGAACAGAACCCTTAGAACGTCTGTCTGAGAAGGCCAACGACCACTCTGGGCAAGGTAGGCCCAAGGACATCCTGTTAGGGAAGCAGCCTCAGGTCTACACTGGAGCTAACATGCAGAGTAACATTCCAGATTGAACTAGAGCGTGCTCCATATGCGCCGGACCAACCCCTTCTACCACACCAGCCTAGAGTTATGGGAACTGAGATTCAACATATCCTGAGGTCACTTATTTGGAAAAACGGGAGCGGCGACTGGGAGTAATAGAAAAGGCCTAGATCTAAGGAATATCTCTCTCCTCTCCTCTCCTCTCCTCTCCATTTCCATCCCACCGCCAGACCCAAAGCACGAGCACTAAAATTCTCCAGGCTACCGCAAAGCTTAACTCCAATTCTTAGGGTTTCTCCATTAAACCTGCCTCTTTCCTCCAGTCCGTCCTCCCCACTTTTTTCCCCCAGCGCTGGCGGACAACAGATCTACTCACCCCAGTACGCCGCGAACAACTACACCTAGGCGACCTCCAAGAAGGGGGAAAGCCCTCCGGCCCACCTGCGCGCGCACTTTCCGAAGGACACGCCTTTTTCTCTACGGCACAGATTGATCAGAACGGGCGAGTTCCTCGCGCGTTATCCATTGGGCAACATGACATTCTTCACCCCGCCCACCGCTACGTGTCTTCTCCGCCCCGGTCTGCGGATCGGAGTGGTAGGAGCGGGAGGGGGGTGATGCGTCTCGTTCCCTTGAAAGTTCTTGGGGACGGGATTCAGCGGAGCGGCCTTGCGGTGCTTGTTCGAAGACCCTTCTGGGTCGCCACCTCTTTTATTTCACGGGCCAGCAGATGGCTGGATTGCCCACAGCAGGATCTGGGTGGGGGAGACTCCGCCGGCTGCCCTCCCTTAGCAATCGGCATTCTGAGTTGAGGTGCTTTTGAGCTGGGCGACAGGTTGCAGAGTTTTACTCCCAAGCCTTCCTCAGTGGCATTAGGGAGTTTCACATTTTTGGATTTAAAATGATAAAGATTTGGACTTTATTTTGACCCGCTTTTACAGTTCTCCTAGAGATTAACTGTGCGTGGAACTCCTGTTTTACAACCTGAACCTGTAATTGTTTACTCAAAAACAAGACTCTGGTGCTTATTACTGAGAGGGAAACTGGATAAATCTAAAGGATTTATTTCGGTTATCTGGTTTAAATATTTTGCTATCTTTTTACCCTTGTGTTCACTTTCTTACAGTTCATTTTGATGCACATTTACTCAGAAGCAAACAGCAAAGAGAAAAGCCTAACTCTTTGCAGTGGGCTAGTGGCCGTCTGGATTTTGGCAATCCAAACCTAACAAACAGCCCTGGTCTTAAGGGGAGAAAATGTGTGTGCCCCTGGGGCATTAACCTAAGACACAAACTCCTTGTTGCGGAGTGACGCGTGTTTATAGAAGACACACCCTGGCAACATCTTTCTTTTGCCACGTCTCTGTGAAGCTGCCTTCATTTCAGACTCACTTCATGAGTTAGACTTAAATTGTCCTAAGCTGGGTTCATACAATCGGTTACACTTTGCCAAGCCATTAGCCTGGAAATGAAATCAGGTGACCAGCAGATATAGGATCAGAGCAGTGCTTGTGGATTGCTTGAAGAGGATGTGGGCAACCCCCTTTCCCTCTTGTTCTAGGTTCCAGCCTCACCAGCCACCATGCAGTTTCCCTAAAGAGGTGGAGACAGCAACACTGCAGGCTATCAGAATTGCACAGCACCTAGCAGTACTGTGGCACTTACTGCAAGGCTGAAATAGCATATCCCTGGAATGAGGAAAATCCCTCCCACCCCCTACCATGCTTCCCATAAAGAGCCCACAGGAATATGGAAGTTGGCATTTGTCAGGATAGGAAAGAAAGAAAAGGAAGAGAAACCCCAAGTAGATGTGTTGCTTGTGGTGCTACTGTAAAGCAAATCATCTATGTCACAGGGTTCTAAAACTCTGCAGTATTATAACTGCCCAGTGCAGGCAAAGCCAGGAGCTAGAGTTAAGATACCTCGATTTTGCCTGAGCTAGAGTTATGACACTTCTACTTTCCTTGTACAAACCCACAGTTGGCTTTTGCAGCCAAAGTGGGGAACAAATCCTGAGCAAGTGTTGATAAGCGTTCCTATTTTGCATGAGCAAGTCTGACCTGTTTTTTATAAGTTGCTTGTGACCTCTTACCAGGTTGAAACCAACCGTCTTAGAATGCCCGCACTAAGTCAAAACTAAACAATAAAGCCAGCCACTACGTTATACTACCCTTTCTCTCCAAGCACTAGAATTATACTGTCCAATCTTTTACTGAAGCAGCCCTCCAAAGGATTGTGGGAGGGAAATATATAAAGAAATGTATTCCTTGTGTGTTAAGAGACACACTAGTTATAAGCATGGGTCATTGTTTTCTGGTTCCCCCTGCTTGCAGACAGTGGCAGATTCCCACTGGATCCTCTGTGCACCGTGACTATTCTCTCACATGGGCCAGGCCAGGATTTTAGGGGTTTTCTTATGATGCAAGAAAGTTGGGACAGTGTTTGTTTGGTAAAGTTGTGCTTATTTTTCATGTATGGAGGATTCTCATTATTCGTGGTAGTTACGTTCTATAGTCACCACAAACACTGAGTTACCAAATACTGAAACGGCTGGGAACATGCGTCAGACAACTCACAATGTTCACCACTTTATGTGGCCACAAAGGACCACAAAAGTGCTGCAGGTATTGATTTTGCAGTTACAAATAAATGTTACTGAGTAGACGAATTTGCAAATACAGAATCTGTGAATAATGAAGATTGTATATCCTGCCTCAGAACGGTGGGAAAGAGCCACCTAATGGGTCCCACTATATGCAGAGGGGGTTCTAAGGGCTGCACAAAAGAAACAAAGCGAGAAAGAGAAAGAAGGAAGGAAGGCAGACAGACGGACAGACAGTTTAATGGGGCCTGGGGGTCCCAGGATATCCACCCCTCCACTACAAAGTTAATTTTCCCTTCTGGTGTGTCAAACATCAAAACCCATAATCCCCAGCCAGCATGACTACAGCAAAGGGAGTCCTATTCCATTATAGAAATGTAGACATAGAGACCATATCCATCAGTTCTAATGGGAATATTTCAATAGGATGTGAGGTATAGCAATAGAATCTCTCATATTGTAAGTCTGATAGTTCTTTACTCAAACTACAGTACTGTGCAAAAGTTGTAGGCAGGTGTCAAAAAATGCTGTAAAGTAAGAACGCTTTCAAAAATATATATTGTAATCATTTATGTTTATCAATTTACAAAATGCAAAGTGAGCAAACAGAAGAAAAACCTAAAGCAAATCAATATTTGGTATGATTACCCTTTGGCTTCAAACCAGCATCAAATCTTACACTTGCACACTTTGTACACTTGCACAAAGTCAGGGATCTTGTAGGATTAGAGTCAGGTATATGATTAACCAATTATACCAAGCAGGCGCTAATGGTCATCAATTTCATATATAGGTTGAAATGGTCATTAACTGAAACAAACAGCTGCTTAGGAGGCTTAAAACTGGGTGAGGAACAGCCAAACTCTGCTACTAAGGTGAGGCTGTGGAGGACAGCTGCATGTCACAGGTCATACACCATGGCAAGACTGAGCACACAAGACACAAGGTAGTTATACTGCATCAGCAAGGTCTCTCCCAGGCAAACATTTCAAAGCAGACTGGGGTTTCAAGATGTGCTGTTCAAGCTCTTTTGAAGAAGCACAAAGAAACAGGCAATGTTGAGGACCGTAGATGCAATGGTTGGCCAAGGAAACTTAATGCAGCAGATGGAAGACACATCGTTTGCTTCCCTTTGATATCAGAAGATGTCCAGCAGTGCCATCAGCACAGAACTGGTGGAAACCAGTGGGACCCAGGTACACCCATCTACTGTCCGGAGAAGTCTGGCCAGAAGTGCTCTTCATGGAAGAATTGAGGCCAAAAAGCCATACCTCTGACATGGAAACAAGGCTAAGCGACTTGACTCTGCATGAAAACAGGAACTGGGGTGCAGAAAAAAGGCAGCAGGTGCTCTGGACTGATGAGTCAACATCTGAAATATTTGGCTGTAGCACGAGGCAGTTTGTTTGCCGAAGGACTGAAGTGTGGTACAATAAGAGTGTCTGCAGGCAACAGTGAAGCATGGTGGAGGTTCCTTGCAAGTCTGGGGCTGCATTTCTGCAAATGGAGTTGGAGATTTGGTCAGGATCAATGGTGTCCTCAATGCTGAGAAATACAGGCAGATACTTATCCATCATGCCATACCATCAGGGAGGTGTGTGAATGGCCCCAATTTTATTCTGCAGCAGGACAACGACCCCAAACATACAGCCAATGCCATTAAGAACTACTTTCAGCATAAAGAAGAGCAAGGAGTCCTGGAAGTGATGGTTTGGCCCCCACAGAGCCCTGATCTCAACATCATCGAGTCTGTCTGGGATTACATGAAGAAACAGAAGGATCTGAGGCAGCCTACATCCACAGGAGATCTGTGGTTAGTTCTCCAAGATGCTTGGAACAACCTACCTGCCGAGTTCCTTCAAAAACTGTCTGCAAGCGTACCTAGAAGAATTGATGCTGTTTTGAAGGCAAAGGGTGGTCACACCAAATATTGATTTGATTTGGATTTTTCTTTTGTTCGCTCACTTTGCATTTTGTAAATTGATGAACATAAACAATTACAATATATATTTTTGAAAGCATTCTTACTTTACAGCATTTTTTCACACCTGCCTAAAACTTTTGCACAGTACTATATGTTTGGTGCTGCTAGAGATGGTCATACATGAAGTGAAAATTTACACGTTACCCTTCATCTAGCCGAATTTCAGGAGATGCAAGCCAGGCTGTGCATTTTTCCAGGATCCAAATAGATGCCCTGTTATTAATTTACTGACATTCACCAAAAGAATGAGCTTGTACAGTGTGACTGTAACAAAACCAAGAGAAATATTTAAACCAGAGATGAGCTAGGGGAGCTGGAATGTACAATTGTGTCATTTTTCCTCTCACTGCCTGCATCCCGTGTCATCCGTCTATCATCAGTTTTATAATGAATTCATTTCCCTTGTGAGATTTCATGTCTATTCTGATCTAAGTAGCCTTTTATTGTTTTGAAAGACATTATCACTCCCCCTACTCCACTGCCAAGAATAAGCTACTGGGAGCCAAGAAGATGGGGAAGAGAAAAAAAATCCAGTCAGGCTAGGAAGCCAAGATGTTGGTAATGGAGAGCCAAAGATCTCAGCAGTCAGTCCATTCTGGCAGAAGGCAGGAGACCAAACAGGCAAGTGGCAAGCTTACTGCCTGGCCGAATCTCCCTCAATGTTTTCATAAAAAACCCTTATGGGCAAAAGGGGAGGATATACATCCCAAGGCCCAAGATAAACATTTTTGCCACACAAAATGTCTAATCTCGTTTTGTGACTCCAAAGTACTATTACCATCAGCACTTTCTTTTCTGATGCTTTATTGTTATATAATTTTCATGGACTGAAACTGGTAATTTGCCTGGATTAAAATAAGGTTCTCTACTCTTTTATTGCTACTTTATAATTTTGGTATATTTATAAACACAGACCAATTCTTTCATATGTTAACCACTGTATTTATCAATTAAAATAAAGCTTGCCTTCAATCCTAAAGAAAAACACAGAAAAAAACCCAATTCTAATTTTCCCATTTTCTTCCCGAGTCCTTTAGATATCTTTTGCAATCACTATTATAATGTGAATCAATAATATAACAACAGTTTTCTAAGTAAACAACAGAAAACCCTTCAGAGAAATCTTTTATTTTAATTATAAAAGTTTATAGATTTCATTATAAATATGTACTGTTATACAGGCATGCCAGCATATATTTCACCTACTGTCAGATATTCCATAGACACAGAGTATATTGCCACAATTTATCTTTCAACGACTCTCCACTAAAAAATACAACCATTCTGGGACAAAACTTGTTTCTCATTCCCAATTAGCACCATTGCATCGGTTTTTGTTTATTTTCTATGTGCAATCATGTTTAAACACATATTTACTTTCACATCAGTCTTAAATTATTCCTCACAGGACAATACTCAGAATTGAGATTACAGGGTCTCCAGCATCTATAAAACATGCCCAAATTAATTTGCAAGGATGATTATTTGTATGCATACTGATAAAGGCAATTGCCCCCAATAAAGCAAAGGGAGTGGAATGGTAGTGTGCAATTTTTCCTTTTTCCACTCAGGCAAAGGTTGTGTCCTTGGCTACTTCTAGCCTCCAATGAATATACCTGCCAGGCTCAGGATATAAGTGAGTTTTCAATAAAGGAAGGAAGCCCATGAAAGTTACAGCATTTTCATTTTATTTGTTCTGAAGATACAAATAATAATATGAGTTAAGGAATTAAAAATCCAAATCTTAATTTTCATGTAAAGGTAGATAAAACTATTTCTAAGTCTCAAGAAGGCAATTTTTCATTTTGCTGAGTTACAATGAAGGAATAACAAATCCCTGTTAAATGTATTACCAACATTTGCAAGGACTCATTTTAATTCTGGAGCCAATAATTCTTATGCAAGAGGACATGTTCCCCAAACATGCTTACCTTCTTTGTTTTATTACCTTTTGGGTTGCAGCCTTCTATACTACATCTCATATCACTTAAAGAGCTCCCTCACCTTATTATAGAATGGAGAGTCCCACCGCATCAGTGGAATCTCACAAGCACTTCCTGGGCCCAAGCCACAGACATTTATATTAATACAACATCAAGATAATGAATGTCCCGTCTGCTGCTGCAATCCTTATTCTTTAATATTTGATAGAACACGTCCCACAAAGTACCACTTTACTTAAAGTATTGTCATTAGTTAAAAAAAATTGTGAACATGTGAAATTAGTGCTACCATTATATTAAGCCATATTTCTTAAGCTTTGTTAAAGAATAAAAGCATTATTATGATGCCTGAAGCTGACTATCACATAAAGAACACTCCCATTGACAAGACAAAGATCCTACAGCCAATCTATTGTAATTTTTAAATTACAAACACATTTCAATAAGGGGTACTTCTTGAAATATCAAAATTGAGGAAATAACAGTAGATTTTTAGTTTAAAATACAATAAGCTATCTGACTCCATTATTGGCAGGGATATGTTACAAATTCCAAATTGTTCTATTTCAATTTCTACCACTTTTCTCAAAATGAACCTTTCTGAAACACTACTGATGCACTTCAGTAAAACTATTAATTGAAAATATTGTTTAATACTTAATTATGTATCACAAAACATTTTAATAGAATGGTTTCAGAGCAGCAGATACTCTAGAAGTTGTTCTCATATATATTTTTTTTCTTCATGCCAGTCTCTGGTTTCCCTCAAAATATTTCATACAAAGAATATAACACATGACAAAGTATTTGATGCTTGAATGTAGATTCTAAAAATACCAAGGATCTTGTTAAGGCAATTTAGCTTAGTTTTCCTTTAGTTTCTTTAAAAAGTGCATTCTTAATTTTAAGAATGTCTTTATGATGGTTTTTCTTACAAACCATGTGGGGAAATGCTTGAAAAACAACATCTAAGAAACAGAGAGAGAGAAAAAGACGTGTTACTAAGTTGTTAAAGACCAAGGTATCAATGTATTGATAAATGAAAGCAAGTTATAGGCAGTCTTGGAAATTTTAACCTCTCTTTGAATATACATACCGCAATAGCATGAGATGGATATCCAGAAGTTACTGTTTCAAGACCAAGTGAATTGAGGGCATATTTTACATATTGTTCAGGACCGGGTCTAAAGAAGCTTGTACTACGAAGTTTAGACAGTTTTGTCACCACGAAATATGGTTGAACAGTCTGAAAAGGAAAGAACATGGTTTTCTCATTCGTAGAAATTGGTCACTTGGATTTTTAATATATCAAGAAATAAAAGTCATGCCAAATATTACATGCTATCAAACAGTTATAGATATTAATGATTCGTCATTATGGGTGATTAACTTTGAAAATCTCCATTGATTGTCAAATATATATATTGTTTTTTAGAAAGATGACAAAGCAATTTAGAAAAGGCTGGAAGAGATGAAACAGTAATTGTTTTCAAATCAATTCTGGTACTGTAACAGTATGTGGCAATGACCTTGAGAGACTGGATGAAGAAATGCTGCCTAAGGAACAGTCACATAAGAGAGAATACAGCCCACAGCTTTATAGTGGGCAGAGCAAGAGGCTCAGAAGGGACTCTTCCTAAGTTCTTGGGCTGTAAAGGTGATGGCAGGAGAACTGTACTTTCAGATTTGCAAGATTCTGTTAATATAGCTTTACAATAAAGTAGAATTAGCTTATCTGGTCATGTTTCCTGTCTGGTCTACCAGGTAAGGCTGACAGGTACTTCAGCTTCCAGTTCTTAAATCTGTGCAGGTTTAAGATGTAAAAGATCCCATTTTCCAATCAAGAAAACTCAATAATTTAGGCAATTAAAGACTATTATCATTATAGATTTCTAGAAAAATCACTTAAATGGTTATAATAATGGAGACATTTTGATATTATTCATTGGACTGAACACACTTCAACATTAAATTTATTTTATTTAATTTATATCTAGCAGTTTGGATCTGTATATTGCCTTAAAGTCTTATTTAATATTTACAACAGATTAATACATGTGCTACAAACCATTTTAAGCATGCAAACTGCCATGGTGACAGCCTGTTATGGTAAGAACCACATGGTTAAATGTATAGGTAGTCCTTGCTTACCAACAGCCTCATTCAGCAACTGTTTGAAGTTACAATGGTGCTGAAAAAAAAACTTTACAATCACTGTCCACATTTATGACCTTTGCAGCATCCCTCAATCACATGATTGCCAATACAGTCAGTACGCATTGTCCTGTTCCTGTCAGTTTTTTTTTTCTCCCCTTGCAGAGCAGAGAGATCGGAGAGGAAGGGATTACAAGACAGTAAGCAGGCACACAATGCGGAATACACCTTGAAAGGAATGCGCTGGTGCTGGCAGCCATGAGTGCGCTACACAAACAGCCCAGGGAATTCCCCACTGTGTGCCTGCTTGGTCTCTTGTAATCCCTTCCACTCCAATGAATGTAAATACAAACATTAATTCCATTCTTGATAATTATCCCAGCACCAGCTGGGGTGAGTATTCCAAAGGGCAGGGAGTGGTTAGGAGGCAAACAAAAGTGGAAGGTGTGAAACTGATTAGCCTTGCCTGTTTTGAGCATGCTATCCCAATACTGGGGTGAGCATTCCAGAGGGCGGGGGAGTGGGGAAAAGAAAGCACAGTCGCAGTCATGTAATTTCTCACTTAGCAACCGCTTTGCTTAATGACAGTTGCCAGTCCCAATTGTGGTCGCTAAATGAGGACTACCTGTAGTTATTTATTTCTTTATATTTATTAAGAATTTTGATATAATAAAAGCTAAGTCTAAAGAAAAGAAGAAAAACAGAAAAGAAAAAGAAAAGAAAAAGAAAACTAAAGTTAAGAAATATATAAATGACTTCCAACCTTCTGTTCAACAGATAACATTCTTATTATCCTTCCTCCCTCTTAAATATTTTACAAATCCCTTCACCCCCTCATTTAGTCTGCAACTTTCTTAATTTTCAAATCTATAAATCATCAATTCATTTTTTTCTTCTTTCAGCAAAAAGTCCATATGAGGTTTACAGTCTTTCAAAAAAGTTTTTGTTCGTTGTTTGTCCTCTGACCAAATAGGCCAATTTTGCCATTTCTGCAAATTCTGACATTTTCACAATCCATTCCTCCACTGTGTGAATTTCATTATTCTTCCATTGTTGTGTGAGGACTATTTGTAGTTTGATATGGGCACCAATATGCTGTCAACTGTTTAAAACTTTGTTTTAAACTGTTTAAAACAGTTGCATTTTTACATATTTCTGTAGTCACACAATGTTCACAACCTGCACACTTCTGCATATAGTCTGTTATACTTCCCATTAGTGTGAGCAGGTAAAACAATCAAATAAGTTATAATAGAAACCTGAGATTATAGTTTATTATACTCAAACAATTTGGACTTCTAAGTTAACAAACTAGCTCACTGGCTTACTTGGACACAATAAGTCATTATGATTTAGAAGCAACATTAAATCATCTATGCCTCCTTTGTTCGACACATCTGAACTAAACTCAGTTTATTTGATATTAAGTGCACATAAAACTTATATATCATGGATTAACTAACTAGGATCATTGTATTAAGGTATACTGAAATGCAGCTTTAGTCTTCAAATTGTATCGTTCAGTTACCACACTGGGTGGCACCAAAGGATAAAATATTAAATACTATAATACCGCTACAAGTGGTATCATTATACAATTTTTCACTTAGAAACTGGTCTTCAGGATGCTACTTTAAACAAGATTCCATATTAGCAAATATTTCCGAATTACCCTTTTTCAATTAAATAAAAGAGTTTTAGAGTTTGATCTAAATCTATTGATCTAAATCTAAATCTAGATGCATTTTTTCAGATCTTTATGTTTTCCCAAGGTGAAGAAATCTATTGCTCTTTACTAATATTTATCTGGATAATTTTTTTTTATAGTTTTATATATAATCAAAGTTATCTCTTACAGCCACTCCTGTTTAGAGGCTACCTCATTTAGCAAATTACAATTTGCAATTGACCGTTTGCAAATACAATGGTAATTTTAAAAAAATAATTTGCCCAGCAATGCTGCATTTAGGACCAGATTTTGTGTGCCTGACAACAAAAGCCTTCAGTGTGAAATTGATTAAGGTCTGGTCAGTTTCAGTCAGCAGTGCAAGCTGGCTTGAGGGTTCTAATCAATTGATTAAGGTCACAGAGCTGAGTTTGTTAACTTGTGGTGAGTGGTAAGCACTTTTTAGTGAAGCACTGGGTACGAGAAAAGTAGCTCAAGTAGAGAGAGCTTGTCCAAGCAATCTCTCTGCCCTGCAAGGGGGAAAACAATGGGTCAGGCACAGGACATTGTAAGAGAGAACTTTATCTGAATGAGATGCAGCAACCAGTGATCTTCATAGCATTTCTCTTTCTGTGTCACATGTTCGCTTAGTGACCATTTTACTTAGTGACTATTTTGCTTCCGATTTAAGGAACAGATTGCAGTCACTAAATGAGGAGAGGGTGTACTTCAGTATAGTAAAGCTACAACACTCAAATCTGGCAAGGTTGTGATGGAGGACTAAGAATTTTAAGTTAGTAATGCCAAGGGTCATGACAAAAAACAGGTAAATGCACAAATAGTTTTCAACTAATTTTGTAGCATTTCTCTTGCTTCAGTTTCTGAAGTCACATCAGAACCAAAAAAATTACTACCTGTTTAAAATGCTGTTAAATAATTCAAGAACAGGTCATCACTGTATTATAAATGTTATTTTTGGATCCTTATTTTCTGCAGTATAGTGAACTGTGTGTTGCAGTATAAATAATGCAGTTCAGAACTGTGTTATAGATAATGTGACAGTCATGTCTGCAACTATACTGAACAGTGCCTTTTCACCACTTAGTATATAAACACCTTGTGAGTTTTGGAGAATAATAAAGGTTGTCTATTTCATTAATTTGGTATACTGAACATTAGTTTTAAAAATGAATGGCAGTAACTCTAGAATTAAACAACTGAATTCTCTCATAAAACGGAGAGAATTTATTTGATTTGATTAGATTTGTATAGCACCCATCTCACATATGTGACTCGGGGCAGCTTACAATAAAATAAAAACAAATAAAATGCATAATGTAAAATAAAAACACAGGACAGCTGAGCTTCATAAAATAATCATCAACAAAGTCAAGAGATGGGCTCCATCACATTTCTGGGCCCCAGGCCCAGGCATAAAACCAAGTTTTTAGCGTCTTGCAAAAGGCCAGCAGGTTCAGGGGGAACCTAATCTCAGGTGGAATGATGTTCCACAGGGTGGACACCACAGCAAAAAAGGCACTCCTCCTGGGCCCCGCCAGCCAACACTCCTTAGCAGATGGCACCCAGAGCATGCCCTTCCTGCTGGACCAGGTAGGACGGGTAGAAAAACTGGGGAGAGAAGAAACCATAAATAGCCTGGTCCCAAGCTATGAAGGACTTTAAAGATAACTACCAGCATCCTGAATTGCACCCAGAAGCACACTGGAAGGCAATGCAGCTCACAGAGCAGTGGTGTCACATGCACCAAAACCCCAACACCATTAGCTACCTGCTGAAGCTTCTGAATGCTCCTCAAGGGAAGCCTCATGTATACTGCATTGCAATAGTCCAATCCGGAGGTCACAAGGGCATGAGTGACCAAGAGCAGCCCCCCCGTCTACTCCAGGAATGGGTGCAACTGATGCACAACCTGCTCCAGGAGGATCCAGATTGTGTACTGGGTCTGTTTGGGGCAGTGCCACCCCATCCAGTCTTGCTTGGGTTGAGCTGAAACCTGTTGCACCCCCTCCAAGAACTGAAACAGAACCTCCATAATATCACTCAGGTGGCCTGGGGTAGAGGTGTCAAGTCCCAAACCATCAAATGACCTCAGCCAGCGGCTTCTTGTAGGGGAGGGCAGAAAGTACCACGCCCTACAGCCCCCCACAAAGGAGGGCTGCGGTCTGGACTTCTCCCCTTCAACACCAACTGGAACTGGCCCTTCTATAAAAAGGAAGGGTTGAAAACTGAAGATATTGTCCAAGATGATGGGGTGTAGCAATGGCCTCTTAAGGAGGGGGCAAACCACCACCTCCTTAAGAGATGGTGGGACCACTCCCTCTCTCAAAAAGGAATTAACTACCGCAAGAACCCACCACATGCCCTTTCCTGGGTGACTGTG
The DNA here is from genome assembly GCA_030867105.1 of Liasis olivaceus. Taxonomy (NCBI): domain Eukaryota; kingdom Metazoa; phylum Chordata; class Lepidosauria; order Squamata; family Pythonidae; genus Liasis; species Liasis olivaceus. The sequence goes on from CM061349.1 coordinate 73,301,312, forward strand.
TCCAGCCAGGAGGAGCATGGATCTAATATAGAGGTGGCCCAGCTAACAGTCCTGAGGACCCTGTCCACTTCCTCAGGACAACAGGATCAAACTCTTCTCAGATAAATGAGCCAGACCTGGTCCCAGTAACCTCCATTGGACCCTCATCAAGACCTGAGTCCAACTTAGAGACGATCCAATTGACTTTATTCTCCAGATTCCTAGCATATTCTTCACATCAATGTATAGATGAACCATATGTGAGAGGAAAATTTTAGTAGCCTTCTATATGTTTTAATGTTAGTTTTGATTGCATTTAATAAAGCCAAGTTAGCTTCTTGTGACCTGTAGGGCAATGACAGGAAAAGTCAAATGCAAGACTAAGCAACTTGCTGATGAGAAACGACGTGACAGGGACGAATAGAACAGGAAAGTATGGTAAAATTAGCACCAAGGAAGTTATGATCCAGTTGCTAAACCTAGGAGTCATGTCTGTGGTTTGTGGTTTTAAAGGATAAAAAGGATTGCATCTGAGGGGGTCGGTACCATTTTGGTCAAGCTGTCTACCTGACAGCTCGGTTAAAATGGTTGACATTGCAATGTGAATCTAAGTGAGTACCATGCATGCTATTGGTTGAACTTTACCTGCTTATTGAACTAACATTTAATAAAGCTTTTAGAACTCTGAAGTGACTTGTTTTATGGTGTGTCTGCCTCCCGTGTTTAACGTGGTTTTTTCCCTGACACATAGAATCACTCCCACCAAGGAGTGACTGGGTTACCCAAAACAAGGTCATCAGGCGGCTATTTGTAGATGCAATAAAGGCAGAGAAATGTGTTTCACTGCCCTTACTGCCACAAGGCAGGCCCTAATAGCAGCTCTAGCTTATGTTTGATCAGGTTCATCCTTGTCACTCTCCAGCAGCACTCTAGGTGTCTCTTCTCCTATTTCACCTCCATTAGCTCCTCTGTATACCGGGGGAGTTTCAGGATCCTGAAGCACAATCCAATCCAAAGCCCCAGCTGCCTTCTCATTCCAGGCGGCCATCAGTCAGGCCAAGCAGCAGAACTTGGAACAACTCCAAGCTCCTTCTGAAACCCAGTTGGGTCCATTTGTCCCCTGGGGCAGACCAATCTAACAGGTCTAGCCTCCCTGTGGTATAGGGTGGCACCAGAGAACTGTAGAGTTTCCAGAGAGTGGTCTGACCATGACAGGGAATAAATATATATTATTTATACTCTGTTTCTTAACCAACCCTTTCAACATAGCTTGCATCCCAGCCACAGTGATCCTCTTCTGGATATTTTTAAAAATATCTTCCTGCATGCAGTGGAAAATAATTTATTTAGAAGAGGTAAATAATTGCTCTAAAATGTTGTCAAAGGGGATGTGGCATGTCTTCAGAGCCTTTGCCTCCAATGCTGTTTTGACTCTTCCAAATTTTCACTACACTCTCTTTTGGAGTTTTCTGATGTTAGAAAATCCTGAAAATGGAAATAGTCTATTGTGGAGGCTGGTGAAGAAGAGGGGGCTAAATTTTAACCTCATTTTCCAAGATGCAATATCAGCTTTTAGCCAAAAAAGGAGGGATCAACTGACCCTACAACTCTCAGACAACTGCCCAAAGGACATTTGCAACCACAAGTAAAGTAGTAATAGAATTCCAAAATGGTCATACAACACTAGCAGTAAAAGCAAGTAAAACTCATCCAAATTAACTAAAAGCTCTCTGTTAGCCAGATGGTTAACAGAATAAAGTTTTAAAGATGGCATTTCATAACATCAGCACTATAATGAAAATACTTTGATTCAAGGAACTGCCTACTAAAATTCTTTTGGCAATGGTACCTACAACTGCATTTCAGATGAGGCAGAATTTTGGACTGGATTTTAGTCTTAGGTTAATTACACAAAAAGAGTATCAAAATAGATCCATTATACTAACCTGCACAAGGATACCTTTGTCTTTATATTCCACACCAAGAGCTTGAGAGAAGAAACTCTGAAAAGCCTAAATATATGTAAAGAAACATGATGTTATGAATGTACAATATGTAAGTGCAAATAACTTATATACTGTAAATTTTGCATATCTTGCCAGAAATGATAACCCTTTAGTGTGGAAAATAGCATTCCAAACTAAGAACTTTGTGTATTGTAAAGAAATGATCTAATGTGAGTAATACTAGTGTATCTATCTTGTATTACATGGTCAGCTAAATACATTCATAATCATCAGTATATTGTTCATATTCCCTAAACAGAAGAGGCAGATATACTCCAGAAGAGTCATAAAGCTCAAGGTTGTATTGTAATGTAAGAAGGCAAAACTTTTCCGATTGCCTAAAATCTAAAGGCAACTTGATTGCTGTAGCAATGCAATCAGTACTGGTACAGGTAGTCGTTGCTTGCTTAGTGACCACAACTGGCACTGGCAACTCCATCGTTAAGCAACACCATTGCTGAGCAAGACATCACGTAACTGCACTGGACTTACTTTTCCCCATGGTCGTTAAGCAAAAGATCACATGACCGTGACTTGCAATTTCACTGCTGGCTTCTCCATTGACTGCTTGTCAGAAGCTGGCTGTGAAACATGCAAATGGTGATCACATGACCGCGGGATGCTGCAACCGTCATAAGTGTGAAGACCAGTTGTAAAGTTAGTTTTTCAGCACTGTCGTAACTTCAAACAGTCACTAGACAGGGAAGTCATTAAATGAGGATTACCTGTATTAACAGTTGGTTTGTTAATTGACCCATGGTAAGAGCTTATTTGGAATTGACAGAAATGGTTCTGAAGTTACTCACTATGGTATCTATTAACTCAGTAGCCCACAAGAGCACCTTAAGGTGAGAAGAACAATTTCTCCTTGTAGTACAAACTACAATAAATAGTCTTTATGAGCACTTGGCAAAGAATGCACAAATCTACAAAATGTCCTTCTCCAAGTTGAACAAGCAGAATGACTATTCATCTGTGAGTGGCAACTTTATTGCCACATTTGAAGCATTTGCAGAATAGGGATCCAGTGATTAAAACCACTCGGGTGGGATAAGAAAGCTTCCTAACCAAGAATGTATCTTGTATCTAATTTCTTCTGAAATTATATAAATATGCAAATCAATGCCAAAAACAAAAACAGTAAGAGTATAAGAACAGATAAATTAATTTAAATTAAATTAATAGGATAGATCCTCAGGATCATTTTTCAACAAAGCAAGGAAAGGGTTCATAACAAAATAACTGTTATAGTAATTGAAGAATTGAGGGAAAAGCAAGAGAAAAGCTTCTGAGCATACCACCAAAAATCACATCCATTACAGAAGGTTCCCAACAAGGGCTCTGTGCAGTCAAAGAAGTCATATATATAAAAATTCTCCTCTCACCCCTATGGGTGGTATGTGTCTTCCTCAATCTCGGGTCCTCTACCAGAGGCCTGGGAGTTTGAGGGTTCTGCGCAGTATCTTAGCTGTTCCTAGCACTGCACTCTTCTGCACAGAGAGCTCTGATGTTGTTTCTGGGATCTGTTTGAGCCATTCTCCCAGCTTAGGAGTCATGGCCCCGAGTGCTCCTACCACCACTGGGACCACTTTGGCCTTTACTTTCCACATCCTCTCGATTTCCTCCTTCAGGCCCTGGTGCTTCTCCAGCTTCTCATGCTCCTTCTTCCTGATGTTGCTGTCACTTGGCACTGCTACATCTATCACTACTGCTGTCTTCTGGTCTTTGTCTGCTACCACGATGTCTGGTTGATTAGCCAGTACCTGCCTGTCCGTCTGGATCTGGAAGTCCCACAGGATCTTAGCCCTGTTATTCTCCACGACCTTCTGTGGAATCTCCCATCTGGACTTGGGGGGGTATAGCCCATACACTGTGCAGATGTTCCTGTACACAATGCCAGCTACTTGGTTGTGCCGTTCAGTGTATGCTGTTCCTGCCTGCATCTTACACCCTGCCACTATGTGTTGGACTGTCTCTGAGGCCTCTTTGCACAATCTGCACCTTGGATCCTGTCTAGTGTGGTAGACCCCTGCTTCTATGGATCTGGTGCTTAGTGCCTGTTCTTGTGCTGCTATGATCAGTGCCTCAGTGCTGTCTTTCAGTCCGGCCCTTTCCAGCCACTGATAGGATTTCCCAATGTCAGCCATCTCAGCTATCTGTCGATGGTACATCCCATGCAGGGGCTTGTCTTGCCATGGCACTTCCTCTGCTTGAACCTCCTGCCTTGTCTGCTGCTGCCTGAGGCATTCTCTCAGCAGCTCATCTTTGGGTGCCATCTTACTGATGTACTCCTGGATACTTCGGGTTTCGTCCAGGACAGTGGCTTTGACACTCATCAGGCCCCGCCCGCCCTCTTTGCGCCTGGTGTACAGTCTCTGGGTGTTGAACTTGGGGTGGAAACCTCCATACATTGTGAGGAGCTTCCGGGTCTTCACATCAGCAGCCTCCATGTCTTCCTTTGGCCAGCTCACTATACCGGCAGGGTATCTGATGACTGGCAGGGCATACATGTTGATGGCATGGATCTTGTTCTTCCCATTGAGCTGGCTCTTCAGGACCTGTCTTATCCTTTGGTGGTACTTGGATGTTGCTGTCTTTCTTGCCTCCTCCTCATGGTTCCCATGTGACTGTGGGACACCAAGGTATTTATAGCTGGTCTCTATGTCTGCTATGTGGCCCACTGGTAGTTCCACTCCATCGGTCTTAACTACCTTCTCTCTCTTTACTATCATCCTGCCACACTTCTCCAGTCCGAATGACATCCCAATGTCCTCACTGTAGATCCGTGTCAGGTGGATCAGTGAGTCGATGTCTCGTTCACTTTTAGCATACAGCTTGATGTCATCCATGTAGAGGAGGTGGCTGATGGTGACTCCACTCAACTTGTACCCATATCCAGACCTTGTGATTATCTGGCTGAGGGGGTTTAAGCCTATGCAGAACAGCAGTGGGGACAGTGCATCACCTTGGTATATGCCGCACTTGATGGCCACTTGTGCGAGCTGTCTTGAGTTCACTTCCAGTGTTGTCTTCCACAGTCCCACTGAGTGCTTGAGGAAGGTCCTTAGTGTCCTGTTGACTTTGTATAGTGCCAGGTGTTCACAGATCCATGTGTGCGGCATTGAGTCATAGGCTTTCCTGTAGTCAATCCAGGCTGTGCTCAGATTGGTCTGCCTAGACCTTGAGTCTTGGGCGACTGCCCTATCTATGAGTAACTGGTGTTTTGAGCCTCTGGTGTTGTTCCCAATGCCCTTCTGAGCTGTGCTCATGTACTGGCCCATATGGTCCTGTAGCTTGGCAGCTATGATGCCTGATAGAACTTTCTATGTTGTGGGGAGGCAGGTTATTGGCCGGTAGTTGGATGGTGCTGTTCCTTTGTGTTAGCCAGTCTGGGTGGGAGCCTGCTGCTAGCAGTTGGTTCATCTGTGCTGCTAGGCGTTCATGCACTGCTGTTAGTTTCTTTAGCCAGTACGTGTGGATCATGTCCGGGCCAGGTGCTGTCCAGCTTTTCATGTTCTTGACCCGCTGTTGGATGTCTGCTACTGTGATGGTGACTGGTTCCTGTTCTGGGAGATTGCTGTGGTCTGCTTTCAGGTCCTGCAGCCACTTTGCACTGGTGTTATGCGTCTTCTCTTTCTCCCATATGTTCTTCCAGTACTGTTCAGTTTCTGCTGCTGGTGGCTCAGCTGCTACTCTGTGGTTGCACTGCAGTTGGGAGTACACTTTGGATGGTTCTTTGGAGAACACGGCATTTATCTTCTTGGCCTCTGCTTCTCTAGTGTATCTCCTTAGCCTGGTAGCCAGTGCTGTGAGCCTTTGTTTAGCAGTCTCTAGGGCTTCAGATGGAGTCAGGCCCATGTATTTTTTCAGTAGCCGAGTCTTATCCTTAATCTCCACACGCTTCTGTAGTTCCACCAGCTGACTGACTTCTCTCCAAGTTGCCTTGATCTTAGCCTCCAATCTCATTTTCCAGGGTGGGTATGTATTGCTGTTCTTCTTGATCGTGTAGCCAAGCATTTCCAGGATTACAGCAGCTGTAGCATATACCAATTCATTGGTTTCAGTTATGGTGGTAGTAGGGATTGTCTGGAGGGCTCTGTTGGCATCTTCTAGCATACTATCTGATGGTACTTCTCCACTGAGCCTTGGTAATCGGACTCGAGGGTTGACTGTAGCTAGTTTATCCATGATCTTATGCCTCATATCAGCTGCTGTGTTCTGTAATGGAAGGGGTGGCAGTGACATTCCAACTTCAGGTGTTGGCTGCACATCTGCTTGTTCTTCCAGGTCTGCTTGAGTCCGGGTTGTAATGTGGAGTTGGTCTATCTCAAGTTGTGAGAGCAGCTTCCTCTTTACTCTGTTGAAGCGCTGGGTAACTAGTTGTTTCTCAGTTAGTGTGGATGTAGGCCTTCTGTCTATCCATAGTTCCCTCATACGTTTCATATATCCCCTCTCATTAGGTCTGCTGTTGTAGTAGCATTCCATCATTTCCAAGTTCTCTTGTCTCGTCCATGTATGGTTTGTTCCAGTAGCCTACTTAACATCAGATTGTCCTGGTTCCCCAACATCTGACGCGGACCTTGTTAATCCAGGCGACGTCCGAGCCGGCATGACTCTCTTAGTTCGTGTCACTCTCATATTTTTGAGGTAGGCAGGTGAAGCGTTAGGGGGTCTTTGCCCAAGGACCCCTACTGGTAAGGTAGGTACCAGCCGGGATTTGAACCCCACTCTCCTGCATCAAAGGCGGTGTTCTAACCACTACGCTATCCAGCCGCTTTATATATATAAAATGAAGAGATACTATGGTGAAAATGACTGTGATTGTTATTTATTTATGAAACATATTTCTATCTTGTCACAATCAAGACTCTTGGCAGCTGTTGCTATTATTGCTTAGATTTATACCCTGCTTTGACTAGTAGCTCAAGGTGATGTATAAAATGGGGATTGGTTTATTGACTGGAATGTCTTAAACATTTGGGAATAATTCCAAGATAAACATCTGTATTGGTAGATATGAATATTGTAAACTGCGTAACTCAGATTAACACTCATATTAATCAAAATGGTTAAAAATCCAGATGGTAAAAGAATAAATCTGAATATGAATTTTACTTCAAGACTGGTATATACTTTAAAAATGATACCTATGTTAATCCCATTTAGATATTTCAGACAAGCTGGTAAGTTAGTTATTCAGTTTATGGGATAGTCAGATGTTAAGGTTCTCTCTTTGTAAAGTGTGATTCCTATATGAAAACAGGAGTTTAATCTTCCAGATGTTTACTTATGCCATATGGCATATATATTAACCTCTGTCCCTTTATTGGGGTGGGGGTTGACAAATGAAAATGAGTTTGAATATGAACCACAATTGAAACAACCACGACATCATTATCTGGCTTCTTTGAATCAGCAGGTGCTCAGCTTTGATTGTAGTTTGAATTGAACTACATTTCCAGCACCAAACGGACTCTCTGGGATAATTCTTATTTGCAAATAGTGATAAAATGGCTTTTTGTTTGTTTTTAAACTTGGACTGAACAAGGGGTTAATACCCTAGAGCTAGTCATTGTTAATTATATTTTTACAAGAATTTACAAAAATGCCTGAATAGCAATATATTCATTTAAACTTTTGTTATTCTCCCAATTCGGAGCTGATGCTTTGGTGACCTTGGAAACCCCTATAATTCTGAATACGTTAGAAGAAGATTTTTAGAGGTTGATCCCACAATTCATCTACATCAACAATTGAATAACTTTATTAAATAACTGCTAATTTACAAGAAACATGGAACAAATAATTGGAGTATCCCATTTTAATAGGTCTCCAGTTTTTAAGAATATTAAATATGTCTCTTATGAACTTTTTTTCAGGCTTACTTGTCACCTCAATGGATGTTCAACAAGGGTCGGTTATCTACCTTTTTTATGTAGGGAACGTAATAAATTTGAAGGAACATTAACATATTGATTTAGATACACTCTCTAATTGTTCCATATTAATTTAACATGCTTAATATTGTCAGTAAGGTTTCAGCAAAGGAGATGACATTTAAAGATGTCAATGTGTTGTTAAATTATATTCTTAAAATTCAGAATATTTTTATTTATGAAAAACTTTGGATCTTTTGCACCTAGAATATTGCAAAAAGGATAATAATGTATTCTTGGAAAGCTGCTAGTATAACAGATGCCAGAAGTTGGTTGGAAGAAATGTGTGCACTCTCAGCCTATGGCTGTCTACAATGTAAAAGACTGGACAATATGATTTTGTGTGGACAAGGTTTAATTTGTTACTTAAAACTGAGCTCTATTTTTTAAAAATGATATAACTCTGAGTTTATTGAGGTATTTTTGTATTTGTTCCATATTTGTTGGTTACAGTTTTTAAAAATTTTATTATACAATGCTACTTTAGCATTTTATAATTTTGATTCATGTTTTTTAAGCAATAATTTCAATTAAAAAACAAAGCACTCCCTCCTCCAATTTTTTCTCACAATAATCCTGTGAAGTAGGTTTGAAAGAGAGATAATGACTGAGCCAATGTTACCTAGTGAGCCTCCATGGCGAAGAATGGACTTTATATAATTAGTACACCAGGCTCACATGTTCCCTTATCCCTTTCTCTAATGTGGCTGCCAGAATAGCAGAAAGGTTGGTCTTAGAATAACTGTAGTTTAGGGTGTTGCCTGAAGTGTAAATTACTACTAATCTTCGCTATGATCACTTGAAAGAAGCCAGGCTTCCGGAACCTGGAATTGGCCTACAAGTAGTAAAAACTATAAACATACTTAATGTACATTAAAATGTATACATTCATGCAGAATTACAATAGGAAATCAATTGGCAGGTTTTAAGAACTCCTCTTACATCAAAATATTTCCTTAAAACAGTAGCATTCAAGCCAACCCAAATTTGTAAAGACTCCTTGCCCAAAGCTGAAGGAGGCAACTATATTTTTAAATACAGTTAAGGCTGTCCCACACCAATGAAGTTATAGGCACATTTCTTTTTAAAAACTGAATTAAACAGACCTAATTCCAAGGACCCTGTATTCACTTCTGTGAAATAAGGAAGTCTTTACCCTCTTAAAAGGACTACTGTAAATATTACATTTGCCATTCCATCCAGTTCAGCTGAAGAATGAAAAAAATTACAGACAATTGTGTTTTCCCCATATACGTACCTTGCTTGCTGAATAAAGATTCAAAAATGGAAATGGTGTTACTCCAGCCATAGAACTGACATTAATTATAATTCCCTTGGACCTAAAAAGTAGACAGAATATAAATTATAACAATTGTTGAAACAAAATAGAACACTAAAAATATACAGATGTTAGCTATACTTGTGCCACGCAACGCAGTAAAGGACCTAAATATAGGGTTCACGCGGGACCCTGTGGCATTCTGGGGAATAAAGGTGGCAGGTAAGTAAAAGCTCGTGTTTCATTATGAAGTGTGCAGTCATATACTTTAAAAAAGTGAGTGTGTGTGGGTCTAGGTGTGTCTAGGTATGTCTATACACACAGAGAAACACACAAAAAAAGTATATTCACAGATACCAATAGGGGACTCCACAGGCACAAAGGAAATACCCACTGTATATAATTCCCAGGTGAGCAGCTGTTTCATCTGTTACAACAACAACAACAACAACCATACAATCCCTACTAAAAAGTCATAATTAGCTATTGTGTAATGTATTTGTAACTGCCATTCAAATGTAAATTATTTTCCCAAGGAAGTTTAAAGTAAAAACTACTGCAAAACAACATTAAAACATGAAATCAGATGTACAAACCCAATTAAAAAGAAACATCAAACAGAAGCAGGTAAATATATAGCATCACAAATAATTCAAGGACAAATAAGAAAGAAACCGAGAATATTTCTAGAGATGGGGGGGGGGGGGAACCATTTGGTTTATACATATCAGCCTAATACTCTCAGTGACTGACAATATTGTGGGACCCCATCTTCTAGACTTAATGGTTCAGGAAGATATATACAAACACAGGTGGTCCAAGATAACCTGATCAGAAATAATTCTGGACTTTAAAAATTAATACTAGCAGATGAAAATGGGCTCAGAAATGAATAGGTAGTCAATGTAACTGGATTACTGCAATGTGCTCTACATGGGGCTACCCTTGAAGAGTATCCAGAAGCTACAGCTGGCGCAGAATACAGCAGTGAAGACAGTTCTGAAGGCCCCCGGGGGGGCCATATAACACTGCTGTTACACGAGCTGCATTGGTTGCCGGCTTGCTTCTGGGTCCAATTCAAGGTGTTGGTTATCACCTTTAAAGCCCTTCATGGCATAGGACAAGGTTATCTGAGGAGCTGTCTTGCCCTCGTTATATCAGCCCGCCCCACTCGGTCCAGCAGAAGGGGCATAGTGCAGACCCCACCAGTCAAGGAATTTCGACCGGTGGGATCTAAGAAGAGGGTCTTTTCTGCCGTGGCCCCCACTTTGTGGAACAACTTACCACCCGAGGTTCAGTGTGCCCCCACTCTCATGGCCTTCAGGAAGAGCGTGAAATCTTGGCTATGCCAGATGGCCTGGGGGCCGGATGGGGGCTCACACCAGTGGAAGTGGCTTGTGGGGTAATTGATTTTACCCCCCCCCCCCGGTCATCTTGAATGTTTTTAGTTTTTTATGTATAGGGTTCGTTATATATAGCCTGACTTTTTAATTAATTAATGTATTTATTTTTTAACTATTTGTGGGTTTTACTCTAATTGTGAGCCGCTCAGAGTCACCCGCAGGGGGAGATGGGCAGCATACAAATTTAATAAATAAATAAATAAAATAAATATTGAATAACTGTAAAGTGATCAGACCACTAGTTCCTGCTACCAGTATCTCTAAAAACAGACTGAGATCAATGCACTGTCATAAAGTTGATGTGTGTGTGTGTGAAGATTGCAGCTGCCAAAAAGCACTCTTCATCACTAATTATGCTTGCACCTTCACACAGAAAAAAAAGTCCAGGAATATTCACAACTACACACTTGGTTATTTAGCATGGCATAACTCCATTCACGATCAGTTTATATCACTATCCAGTCAGTATCCATTCCCATCTTGCCTGGATGAATTTTCATCCTTTTCACTCTTATTTGCCTCAAATAGTGCATGACAGAAGATCCTAGACTGAGATCCAATGCCTAAGAGAACTGCATATCTACATAATGAACCATTGCCAACTTTGTTGGGAAGTTTCAGGCTTGACTTATTCTATCAGTTCCTAAGATGCAAATATGTACATGATTTTCTGGGGAGGCAGAGTAGAGAGATTGGAGAGGAATGGATTAGAAGAGAGTAAGCAGGCACACAACGGGGAATACATTGGGCTATTTGCACAGCACATTCACAGCTGCCAGTGCCAGCACATTACTTTTGATGTGTATTCCCCATTGTGTGCTGTCTTACTGCTTATTGTCTTCTAATACTCTCCCCTCCAATAAATATAAATACAAACATCAATTTCCTTGTTAATTATCCCAGCCCTGGGGTGAGCATTCCAAAGGGCGGGGTGAGTACTTAGGAGGCAAACAAAAGCCAAAGGAGTGAAACTGATTCCTCTTGTCAATTTTGAGCAGGAAAGCACAGTTGCAATGTGATTTCCCACTTAGTGACTGCTTCGCTTAGCAACGGAGTTGCTGGTCCCAATTGTGGTTGCTAAACGAGGACTAACTGTAACTTATGTTGTTGGAGATGCAGTCAAAATACCAGTCCATTAAACACATGTTTTTGCAATGTCCTAAAGTTATTAGGTTTGGGGAAGAAGTAAATATATATATATTAATTTCACTTTGAGACAAAGTTTAGTATTTTTGAATCCATACATTCTTTTGAACTACATACCTACTACATAGAAATTGACAGCTGGGCTGTTATTATTGCCAAGAAATTAGTTCTTCAACACTGGAAAGATAAATTCATGGCCTTAAGGATCCAGTGGATGAAAGATCTGGTATTACTTATGATTTATGAACAAGTAGACAGATTATGTATGGATGGTAACAATGAAATACAGCTTTATCAACACTGTTAACAAGTTTTAATGATAGCAAATATTCTGATATTGGTAAACTAATTAAACACATACAAGTAATGTTCAGACATCATACTAAGTCGGACTAAAAGGCTAAATGTGGAATGCTAAAACTTAAGACCAAACAATTTGTAGTAATTTTAAAAGATCCATATCTGAAAATACTATTAAAACTATGCAGTCTATATACAATGTAAATAAAAACTTCAGAGGTAATTTGTTAAAAAAATCCCTTGCATTTGACTCCTGCATAGGTGATTGCATAGAATAGCCATGTAGTTTTCAGGACAACATTGTAGAAGCTGTCTGCCACTGCCTTCTTCCCTACTGTCCTTTTAAAAAAAAACAAAACAAAAAAAACTTCCCAGTCTAGGCTACAAACCTGAGATTTCTTGGTGGTTTCTCAAACAGGTACAGGTAGTCCTCGCTTACTGACTACCTTGTTTAGCAACTGTTGGAACTTACAACAGTGTAAAAACCAGCATTGTGACCAATCCTTGCATTTACAACTGTCGCAGGGTCATGAGGTCACGTGATTATCATTCAGGTGCTTTGCAACCAGCACGCATTTACAACCATTGCAGTGTCTTGCAGTCACGTGATTGCTATTTGCATGCTTCCCAACTGGCTTGCAACAAGCAGAATTAATGGAGAACAAGGAAGTAAAATTGCAGGTCATGGCCATGTGATGTTTTACTTAAGCGATGACTTGCTTAACAACTGAAGGGGAAGTGATGTCATACGTCTGTTGCAGTTACATGATTTTCTGTTTAGTGACTGCAGTGCTTAGCGACAGAGTTGCCAGTCCCAATTGTGGTTGCTAAGTGAGGACTACCTGTATTATCCAGGTCCAATCCTGGTTAGCTTTTTCAAGATTAGCTGCCATCTGCCTTAACATAATTCATTTTAAGCATGGCAACAATGAAACAAATGTCTTATAACTTTTAGATGATTGAGTGATCAATTCATAAAATCAGTGTAATAAGTATAATCAGTACAAAGGAAAAATAACTGTTTACATGATGCATGCTTTTCTGTTATAAACTGTATTGCTTTCAATCTACAACAAAAAGAAAAAAGACAATAAGCAAGTACAAAATTAGTCATAATACAAAAAGCAAAACAAAATCACCCAAAAAATAAAAGCATGTTTTGTAGTATTTTGGTAGCATCATCTTTCTTCCTCTCATAGAAGAGGGAAAGTTTTTTCTTGGTTGGTTTTACAAGTGTTAGAATTAAAGCATAGCTCTAGTGCCCAATTAACTAGGAACAGAGTTTTATTTAAAAAAATAATTCAATTAAATATTAAATCCCCAACGGCTATTAAGATTTTCCAAGAATGTAGGATTTTGTTTGTTGTTGTAACACATGATAAAGTGGGGAATTACAGCAGGATCCAATTCAATGCCACAAGTCAAAACAGCAACATTTCCTCTGTAACCAGGGAAGCATTCAGACTATAACATATAGCCATATGTAATTTTATCATATTTTTACTAGATTTCTCTAACATGAATACATAAACTAGATATATCCTAATTTTATCAATTTTTTTTTTAAGTAGGCTTATAAAAACATGGTATCTTTACTACTCCCATTGTTGTTATAGTAATCTTTGTTTCCACAACTGAATATAAAATGATAAGAAGAAAGCTGCCTTTGTCATGCAATTAGCTTGAATGGGGCAAAAAAATCAAGTTTGTGTATAATACTGTTGTCTCATTCAAATCAAGCCAAAGGCTATGTCATCACACTGAAAACTGCACCACATATATGGTTCAGTACAGACATGAGTAGAAAATAGGGGGTGCAGATAGCATTTGATCTAAAGTTGCAGAAATGACCTCATCAAGTCCAAATAACTCTAGAAGTAGTTCAGTCTGATTTAACATCTGAATTGGGCCTGATATTCACAAAATATACTGTTGGACAGGGTGGGGTAGGGGAGTGTAAGGCATAAATTCACTAATCTTTGCTATTAAATAAAACCACCATAGAAGGGAGAAAAATGCTACTCACAGACAAAACATAATATTCAGAACAAGAGAGTTACTGACAATGAGTAACAGTAAATGTAAAACTAAGGCCCAATTCTCTTCTTCTTTGTAGAACTGTTAAATAGGGAGCAGCTGCTTGCAGAGCCTAAAGTTCTTCAGGGTGGTAGTCAAAAATAATCACAACAAAGAACAATACCTTCAAACTGGGGAGTTAGAGGTGTATTGAGGATATAGATTCAAACTGTTCAGAGAGTGGCAAGAATTATGAAGTTTCAGGTAGGGATTGGTTTCTGAACAGGAGAATGAATATTGAGAAGACTTTTCAAGAAATGTTTCATGACTGGATGAAAAGAAATTAACCACCATGGTACATGTTGCTGAAATTTTAGCAAGATAAACTCTGCTAGACGGTGATCTTCTTAGTCTCAAAAAATCCTAAAGATGACATGAAATAAAAAGACATCTGCTACTTGGAGGAAATGTTGTGGCAGATCTAGACAAAATACTAAAGTGCAGGCATCACACTGACAGCAAAAGTATGTATTTGGAAAATCATGAAAGCTGACCCATCCAAAAGGATGAACAAAGAAAAACAGATGCCTTTGAACTGTAGTGTTGAAAAAAAAAATGGCTGGAAATAAGTTGAAGTGGAAGCACCAGTAACAAAGCTAAAGCTTAAATATTTTGGACACGTAACATGAAGGCAAAAGTCACTGGAGAAGAATCTGATACTTGGAAAAATAGAAGGCAATTGGAAAAAAAAAAAAAAAGCCAGAAGCAGCTAGATACTATTATTGATGTCATAAGCATGAACTTGCAGAACTCAAAAGAAACAATTTCTGACAGACAATCCTGGCAAAATGAAGTCCATGGGTCATGTAGATTCAGAAGTGATAGAATGAATAAACACCAACAAACTCTGAAAGCAATAGGAAGGTCCTGAGCTTTATATAAATGCAGATTAAAAAAAAAAACCTGCAGTAGTCAGGTAAATGGATCAAAACTGATTTAGGCCCCCCTCCAAAAGGAGAACTTTTACACTTAGAGAACATCCAATAAATGGTTTATTAGACTTGATAATACCTATATAGAGAAGGATCAGGTTGAATGGACTATGACATTGGATAGAAAATTTTGAAACTGAGACAGTTTGACATAAGAAGGATGAAGAACCACGCTTGTCCAAATCATCATGGTGCTATCAGGATAGAGGGAGACTGAATGTGATTGAATATATCATCAGAATTCTGCTGATAAGCAAGAAAAGGGAAACACGTGCAGAAATGATAGATAGAGAAATGCATCCCTCAGGGGATCCTGGTTTCAGCTTGTTTTGCTACATACGCAGGAGCAAGGAATGTTGGAATGAGTAGTGAAATGATTGATTAAAGAAATCCCCATTTCCCAGCAAATGAAAGAGGCTGGAAATAATGTCCAAATGTAACATATATTCGTGTCACATATCCTGGGATCAACTGAGGCCATCTAAAAAGATCATTCTCTCAACCTCCTTGTTGATATAACAGAAATGTGGCCAGATAATTTGTTGGAATATGGATATGGGAGAAGCAGCTTGAAGGCCCTCAGAACTTTAAGAATTGTTGATAGCCTGAGTGTCGTCAATGACCACAGAATGACTAACAGCCTGATATGGCGTGCAAAGCAGAATGAACCCCTGCAACAGGCATTTCTAGTATGCAAGCTTCCAAAGCAAACCTGCACAACATGCAGTATGCCAAGCAGCCTTGTGCAGCTTCCTGGCATTTTAAAAAGACTCAATAAATTCACCACTGCCAAATGATGCTGCTGGCTGAGGGCTTCCAACGCCTCGCCGACACTGCCAGCCCCGCTGCTGCTGCTGCTCTGCTAGCTGCCAAACAGCTGATCAGCACACCAGCTATTACTTTGTGTCTTGTGATTATTTTTAATTTATCAGTGTGGCCCTTTCCCCTCTACAAGTTGTGCAGGCCTGTTCTAGAGATTCCTATTAGGTAGGCTTCATCCACAATTAATCCTGTAGTCCAATTCTTTCTACCCTCTAAGATAAATCTATGACAACTGATTGACTGGCTAAATTTTTGTTAAAAATTAACTCCTCTTTCTCTGGGGTTAAATAATGAGAAGAGAATTTGTTGGAGGCTTTTGTTGTTTTGATTTTCCCTGGAAGCAGAAGCTGGCTGTGGGAATGAGAAGAATCTAAGTCCTCACCCCCCAACTGTGGTATTAAACCTTACAGGATGCAGGAATCTACTCCACACACAATTCTAGTTATAGTAAGTAATTAGGCAGAGT
Source organism: Liasis olivaceus (assembly GCA_030867105.1). NCBI lineage: Eukaryota > Metazoa > Chordata > Lepidosauria > Squamata > Pythonidae > Liasis > Liasis olivaceus. The sequence goes on from CM061349.1 coordinate 73,317,657, forward strand.
GGCATTAGGGTTTGGTTTTATTTTTAATATTCTCAAGGAAAGCATCCAGTTCTCTTCAAAGATGCCTTTTCTCTGAAAAATGACCATATTTCATTATAATCACTCATGTATAATCTACATCTGTAAGCAGTTCATTCATAAGTTGCAAGTAACATCAGGTCTTCAATTCACTGAGTAATTACAACTTTAAATGTATCTTTCCAATGCTGAAGAACAAGGTTCTTAACAATAAGAAGAGTGTGGAGAATCCAGTTCCATCATCCAGCCATCAGACTGCCGAAAGGGAAAGGCATTTATTTCCATTTTTGACCTTGCTTTTATAATTATTTTTGAGGAGAAGAAAATAAAGTAGTGGCAGCAAATATCAAACAGTTACTACTGTACCATCCCAGGTTATCCTGGTTGTAAAGGAATCCTTTATAGCTTCTCAACCAAGACTTGAGACACTTGTCATTACTGTGACTGATGGGAAAGGTGAAATAAATATGGTAGATGCATTTGCCATAAAAGGATTGGAGGACTATTATAGGTAAGAAGAGGTGAAGATAAACTAGATCTAAATAAGGGTGGAAGTCTAAGAGAAAACAGTGCTGACAAAACTCTCTGGGAAGTCTAAGAAATGGCATTAATGTCATGGTTACTGCCAAAGATCTCAATAAAATTTGAAACTGCCTTACAGCAGTGCAACCCCAGTGATGCATTTCAGGTGCCAAGTTTGCAAGGAAGAGATTTGTCTTCCAGTATGCAGGAATGGAGATATGTTTCTCTGTGTGTATATATACTAATAAAAAAACACATGATAGGATAGATAGAGATGTCTAGATTGGGACAAAGGCCAAGGTAATATAATAGAGTGAGCATGAGAAAAAGGTGATGTGGAAGCATGGGCCAGAACTGTGCTAGAAACAGCTACATATGAGTGGATATGACCTCTAGACAGATGAAGATAGGAGTTCCATGAAGAACTAGAGAAGCCAAAAGGAAGGATTCAAACGAGTGCCGTTCCCAAGGTCTGTCCTTAAGTTGAATTTGTATATAAGCTGGAACAGTATTATTGTATAATACTGTATAAGTAGTATTGTGTAATTAATTCGAACCATTGTGTTTTTAACTCAAATTTTGCTACAATAGGCTCCATTCTTAACTATGGGTTGTTCTTAACCGGCCATTCTTAACCTGGGGACTATCTTTCAGTTATACAGATGTAAGCCAATCACTTGATGAAATGGAGAATAAAGGACAGACAAGAAGATTATTCAAAAATGGACTGTAATTAAGAGTTTAGAACTCAAATCCAGAGTTCTAACATAGAATAACATTTTCCTTGGGAACCACAGAATAACAACAACAACAACAAAAGTTACCAGAAAGCACTTGGATTTGATGAATGTTCTCTATCACCCTTTGTTATACATGTGAAACATGATGGTCACTTCTAAATTGAGAATTGTCAAGCAAGTGGAAGAATGAAAAATTGCCAAAGACAGCCATTGTGAAACTCAAGAGCATAATCCAGATAAACAGTGAAAAGGATTCACAGGCCATAATTGTGACCAAAGCTGGAAAGACACCATTCAAATATGAGCCAAAATGAAACTGGGGGTACAGGCCCAAAGAAGTCAAAAGCTACATTTTTAGTTTCTTTCCAGGCTTCTGCTTGAGTAATCTTTAGTAGTGAGGTACAGAAGCACTTTTTGAGCATTTTAGTGTCAATCATTTCAGAACTTAAAGGAGTCTGCTTCCTTCCATGGCAGGTCCGTAATACATTCTAGCCTACCATGAGAGTCTTGAAGTACATAACCATACACATGGATGTCATAGCTCCATTATCACAGTTTATTCATCTACTAATTAGATTTATCTGGGCCGCAATTGATGAAGGTCTCAGCAATCAATGAGGTTTCAACATCCATCGATACAAAACAAAATGTCCACTGTACAAATACTAAAAATACGGTAACATCATAGAGGAAACTTAACATACACAGTGCTGTAACAGATGCCAAAGTGCTTTCCATAAAAGCTGTTTTTAAGTGCTTGAAGAAAGCCCACAGCATAAGGGCAGACTGAATTCCTGGGGGGAGTTGTCCCACAGTGCAGGCACCCCACCAAAACAAATTTTAACTGCAAAAGCTGCGCCAGAGGCAACAGAGTGCTTTGAATTTGTTTTGTAAGATGGCAGACCTTGGATAAGAAAATGTTTGGAACATCTTTATTGTCAGAAACATACTGAAGGAAAGTAGCCATCTTTATCCCATTGAAAATGTTGGTGGCTAACAATGAAGAAAAAGAACATCACAAAGCCAGAGTAACTCTTTCTTTCCACTGCATCTAAATCTCTACGCTCCTTCTCAGATGGAGCACAGTAAGGTAAAAGCCAGCAAAAGAAGGGTAGGGATACGTGTTGCAGAATATAGGTGGAGGCAGAGATGCCTATATCAAGAATGAGGAGTATGAAGCCTTCCTTTATTCATTTTCTCAGGCTTATACGGAAGCATGCTTAAAAGCACACTTCTGCACTTTCATCTTTGACCACAACCAATCAAGGGAATAACCCAGGGTTGGTAGACTATAATCTTCAGTATCAAAACATTTGTTCTAACTAACAGAAAACAGGTTAGATGCTGTGGATGATGCTGATAACTGCTCCATAAAATTGGACTGTCTGAGTCACAGAGATTGTATAGATTTATCTAAGATAGGGTTTGTTGGCAAACATACTTTCACCTAGAAGAGAATTTGAAGGCAAGATAAATGACTGCACCAAACCAGTTTAGTAAACTTTTGGCAGTGCAGGCAAGTTATCTACTAAATAAGTTTTCCAAGACTCAGAATTTTTAGAGAATACTATCTGTTGGCAGTAAGTTGCTCTCATATTTCAAGCACTTTCAAAACAATGCTCCTGTTGCTATAAGTCCAAAGGCTTTACATTAATGTGAGTGGTACTTCACAAGATTGTAGAATGAAGAAAACAAAACAAAAACAAAATTAATATGATGCAAAGGAGCATAGGAAAAAACAAATTAGACAAAGAACAAAAAAAAATTCCCTTAATTTTTGCCAGAGAAATGCAGAGGAAGAACCTAACAATGTTATAGGTACAGCAGTTGAAAAGGAACTGAGCTTCAGCCCTGGATACATGCATACCTTTCACCACAATCTCAGCAACTGGAAGTTCCTCGCAATGATTCTTGTACAGGCGAATGGATTACACATGGGAATTACACATTATACAAAACCAGCAATAATGTGTTAAATAGTAAATATGAAAAGCTTAATGGGAAGTAAGTTTAGTTCTGATGAAAGACAGTGAGAATGTGACAAGTTTCAACTCAGAAAGCACTCCAAAACTGTGAAACTGCTATGGGGAAGACCTATTCTTGGGCTCACTTATCAAATCTGGGAGACTGCACCAAGAAAAGAAGACTTCAGCACCTATTTAAATTTCAGTAAGGTGCTTATATGAGAGCAAGGAACGTCTTGCTCAATCAATCAATACTTTAAACACTCAGTAAAGAAAAATATTTTTAATGGCCAAAATCTCTTTTTGGCATTCTCCCATCCTGAAGAGATCTGAACAGATGAGCTTGGATGGAAAAAATGGACCACTTAACTCAGCAAAGGAGGAAATAATCTGCAAGGGAGCACAAGACACTTTAACGCAGAACCAAATATTGTTCTTCAAAAACAAGTATATCAAACTGAAGGAAGACAATAGAGACTAATGGTAGCATGGTTTTCTGTGTCCATTTTTGTGGGATATAACCTGGAAGGAACTAAGCAAGTGATAATTTTTAATTTTCAGAAGAATTACCTACTTCATGTAACAATGGCATACATGGAGAAATGCCAAAAGGACGATCTACACTAATACCAAAAGGCTGCCATCTCTTAGCCACGTATTATTCCAGAGTCTCTTGCTTTTGTGCATGCATTTTCTGTACCTGCCATATAAGGAGAGCTTGTTCTCTCTATCTGTTTTCCTTCCAGTGACACTCAGGAATGGCTTTAAGGTTATTCCCAGGAACATCCCAGAACCATAGCCACCCCCACAGAATAGACTGTTGTTGAGTTCTCACCGATGAGTCATTCAGGCTTTTTAATTCCATTTTAAAAAGAAATCACTAAACAGTGGAAAGAAAATAAAAAAGGGAATCAAGTAGAGATAGGCTTTCACGGTCTGATGATTCATGCTCCCAATCCCATGACTCACACAGCATTACACTGCCAATAAAATATGGAGGCCTGGCTGATTAGTCACAGTAATGAATTTTTCAAAGAAAGGATTTTCCCCTATAAATAATGATGGTTGTCTGGATGTGTTTATGTGACTCACCTTTCCACCATGCGAGGAAGCACCAATTGTGTCATCTGAAAAAAAAAAAATAGGAAAATGATCGAGTAATATGCAGAAACCAGACTGAGGAAAGCCCTCTCATAAAGCAGCTGACCCCTCTTCACCTCAAAGAACTATAGAAGAATTGAGGACCTTCATCTGTGGAGGCAGTATATTTTTATTCTACTTATGTAGTTTGGTTCTTCAATAAAACATGTTGAGCAAATCAGATGAACTAATCTGCACTTACAACAGTTTAATCAGTCTGTCTGATTTTGAGCTGTTACAGAACGGTTTCAGAGCTTCTGTATGAGACTGATCAAAATCTAGTGCTGATGCTAGACTGTGCAAGAATTCAAGTTTAATTAATAAAACAAAATGGGAAAAAATAGTGGCTGAACAGTGCAAATTGTACGAAGGGTATCAGAAATGACAGGCTTAACCATTTAAAAGAATATGAAACAAAAGTCAACTGGTCATGGATTACAACTCCCATAAGTCTCAGCCAGCATGATTAAGTGGGAGGTTGTACCAGGCACTTCCCATAATCCATTCCATCTTAGGTGAACAGAAGGCACAGCATAAATAGGCAACCTAACCACAAACATGAATAACATTTTCCAGGCTGCTGATCACAGAAAGAAATCTAAGCCTTCGGCTTTGTGATTTTTAAAGGTAAAAATTTCCATTATCTGGAAAACCAAGGCACTAAAAGGGCTAAAATTATTTTACTTTGCCACAGATCACCTAGTGCTGCCTTCTATCTTATGCAACGTATTGTTTTAGCCAGCTTTTAAAATTAAAAGGTGATTCTAAAAGAATATGGCTTTCGTGTGAAATAAATTGTCATAATATCAGAAAAATTGGTTCTCCAGCCAAAACGACACAGTGCCTAATCTGTATTTTAGTGTACCAAATCTAAGGAGCCTGTACTATAGCAATAAGTTACCATTAAAAAAAAAAGTATTTTATCAAAAAATATGCTGCTCTTTTTCACAGCACAAACACCATCATGAGAACATTACATTAATTCAATCTACAGTTTCCATCTTGAGTCTAATTCAAATTGCAAGCTTTGTGACCACAACATCTGCCCTAAAGTTGGGCTTCACTTCTTTTGCCCCTACCTCCCACCCTCACTACACAGTCTGACAAAGAACTCTGGAAAATGTAAACTGTGCACAATTTTCTGTGGCATTTTCATTGTTAACCATGTTTTTTTAAGTAATGTTGATTGTTTATGATAAATCCAAGAAATTAGCATGCAATTACTTGAATTAGATAAATTAAAAGATTATAATAGTGACAGATGATTATATTTCAGATACAAAATGTAACGGAGTATATTAGGGAGCAATTTAGTGAGAGAACTCAGCATTTTAAAGAACTGAAACAAATTCAGAATGAATGTTGGATCTTATAGGATAGAAAAGGGGCCGGGGGAGGAAACACTAGCATCCTTCCAGACTGTCACAGTGTTATCCTACATACTTCACAGTATATGAACTATTTAGGCTTACTAAATATTAGTACAAATTAGTTATATTACAGGTGAAACTCGAAAAATTAGAATATCGTGCAAATGTTCATTTATGTCAGTATGGCAACTCAAAAGGTGAAACCAATATATGAGATAAACGCATTACATGCAAAGCAAGATATGTCAAGCCTTACTTTGGTATAATTGTGATGATTATGGCGTACAGCTTATGAAAACCCCAAATTCACAATCTCAGAAAATTAGAATAGTGTGAAAAGGTTCAATATTCTAGGCTCAAAGTGTCCCACTCTAATCAGCTAATGAATCCATAACACCTGCAAAGGGTTCCTGAGCCTTTAAATGTCTCTCAGGCTGGTTCAGTAGGAATCACAAGCATGGGAAAGACTGCTGACCTGACAGTTGTGCAGAAAACCATCCTTGACACCCTCCATAAGGAGGGAAAGCCCCAAAAGGTAATTGCAAAAGAAGTTGGATGTTCCCAAAGTGCTGTATCAAAGCACATCAATAGAAGGTTATGTGGAAGGGAAAAGTGTGGTAGAAAAAGGTGCACAAGCAGCAGGGATGACGGCAGCCTGGAGAGGATAGTCAGGAAAAGGCCATTCAAAAGTGTTGGGGACTTTCACAAGGAGTGGACTGAGGCTGGAGTTAGTGCATCAAGAGCCACCACACACAGACAGATCCTGGACATGGGCTTCAAATGTTGTATTCCTCTTGTCAAGCCGCTCCTGAACAACAAACAACGTCAGAAGCGTCTTACCTGGGCTACAGAAAAAAAGAACTGGTCTGTTGCCCAGTGGTCCAAAGTCCTCTTTTCTGAGGAGAGCAACTTTTGCATCTCATTTGGGAACCAAGGACCCAGAGTCTGGAGGAAGAATGGAGAGGCACACAATGCACGATGCTTGAAGTCCAGTGTGAGGTTTCCACAGTCTCTGTTGATCTGGGGAGCCATGTCATCTGCTGGTGTTGGTCCACTGTGCTTCATTAAGTCCAGGGTCAACGCAGCCGTCTACCAGGAGATTTTGGAGCACTTCATGCTTCCTTCCGCAGATGAGCTTTATGGGGATGCTGACTTCATTTTCCAGCAGGACGTGGCACCTGCCCACACTGCCAAAAGTACCAAAACCTGGTTCAGTGACCATGGGATTACTGTGCTTGATTGGCCAGCAAACTCGCCTGACCTGAACCCCATAGAGAATCTATGGGGCATTGCCAAGAGAAAGATGAGGGACATGAGACTGAACAATGCAGCGGAGCTGAAGGCTGCTATTGAAGCATCCTGGTCTTCCATAACACCTCAGCAGTGCCACAGGCTGATAGCATCCATGCCACGCCGCATTGCGGCAGTCATTGCTGCAAAAGGGGCCCAAACCAAGTACTGAGTACATATGCATGCTTATACTTTGCAGAGGTCCGATATTGTTCTATTTCCAATCCTTGTGTTATTGATGTCATGTAATATTCTAATTTTCTGAGATTGTGAATTTGGGGTTTTCATAAGCTGTACGCCATAATCATCACAATTATACCAAAGTAAGGCTTGACATATCTCGCTTTGCATGTAATGCGTCTATCTCATATATTGGTTTCACCTTTTGAGTTGCCATACTGACATAAATGAACATTTGCACGATATTCTAATTTTTCGAGTTTCACCTGTATAACCTCAGTTGTTGATGAAAAACAGGATTACCCAATGATTTACATGAGGAATACAAAATTCTCTCTATTTCCAGTCTTCGCAGGTGAGTCAGAAATGGCACAAATGGCAAATAAAATTTTTCATAAATGGAAACATTTTTGGGGGGGAAATCCTGGGGGGACAGGCAGGGGAAGAAAATAGATGGGATGGAGACACCTTGCAGAACAATCAGCAGTGGCCACAGAATGCCTGAAAAGTTCAAAAACAGGACAAATGACTTCAGTGGATGTGAGCCCTGGCCAAACTACATTCTCATATACTGCATGATATAGATGCAATACTTGATTTCCTGAAGCGTGCAAGGTCTAAGTAAATAATTTGTGATAACGGAAGGTAGTTCAAGCAAGAAGAGATAGATGGACTCTATAGTCTACACAATACCATATATTTTCCACAATTCTTTTATCGCTATTTTTATTTTATTTATACTCTGCTCTTAGTCTGAAAGTGTCCCAGAGTGCATTTACAGAATACAAACAAGACAAACCCTGCCCTCAGATTAGCACTGTAAAATTTTGTGGTGCGAAAGAAAAAAGGGGATGGGAAAGTATAAGGACAACAGTAAAATTCAAGCACCACTCCTTAATGTTTTATGGGTATTATAAAAGCCAGCAGTGATATTAAATGATTTGCTTACAGAGGCTCAGATATCACCATCAACCACAGAGCAGATGGTCCTATTGCTCTTCCTCACTGATCATTGATTTCAATGGTCTCTGGGAGGAAGAAGGAGGGGAACACAGTTCGTTGCATCAGCAGTGAGCAGAGATGGTAATCCTCATTCTTATGAACTGTTTTGCTCTCTTAAACATCTAACAACGTATTTCACTATAGTCTGCCTATGTACTTAAGGTCAGCTATCTCTTATGATCATTTCTGCATACTATAGTAATGGTGTCAAAATACTGTACCAACATGACCCAACAGATGGACTTCGGCTCGAAATAACAATGCTATCTTCTGTGAAATAACCAAGTGGTTTTTTTAACAAGTCACATCTAGTAGCATATTTGTAAAATGAGAATTAAAACAATTTGAGCGAGAGAAGCTTAATCAAAGAACAAATTTAACTAGCCATTTACAATCAGAAGTTCTATTCTAATGCCACCTTTTCTAGGTACTATAACTTTTTAAAAGGTCTAATTTCCATTCTGAAGAATATGAACAACTGTTTTAGGTATTCTGAAGGAATACAGGACTACATATAAAGGGTAGGACAACAACACAGGCCACATAAATTGGGAGAGGCCAGGGTAGGGCTTGGGAGGCCTAGCACAGCAGGAAGGCTGGGGGATGGATGGTACGGCAGGGCACGAGCACAGGAAGGCCAGGGGCACTTACCAGAGCAACTTCCAACCTTCTCTGCCAGCTTCCCCCCAGTCTTTGCTTGTGGGAAGCTGGCAGGGAAGGTCACAAATGGGGATCACGTGACTGTGGGGGATGCTGTAATGGCCAGAACTTCGAGGACCGGTTGTAAGTACCACTCATTCAGTGCTGTCGCAACTTTGAACAGTCACTAATTGAGTGGTTGGTAAACAAGGACTACCTGTATTCCAAACTTTAATAAAAATGCATGTTTAAAAGATTGCTGAAGAGTGGCTTTTGAGCAGGCCATACGTCAGTTTCAAGGATGTCTTAGCACAATACCACTCTGACAGATCCTCTCTTACATACCCTGCTAGCAGATGACAAAATTAGTAGTGCTCCATAAGCAGAGTACAATTTACACTCCTATGTATTAATTTAAAAGGAAAAAAAAACATTTCATATAAAAACACATAATAAAAATAGAAGTTTATATGGCATCATATATACATCATTCTCCAGTAGAGACCTACAACATTTACTGTTTCTAGAAAGTAATTATACTTACACTCAGATGAAAGCTATAAATAGAAATACTAGCATACCACATAGAAATAATAAGATAGGAATGCTGGTTGTTTCCTTCATATCAGCATCTTTTTAGTAGTTAAGATTTATGTGTTCTTTTGACCTCAACTTTGTGACATCAGATGTTTGCTCAATTTCAAGACAGAGAAGCACTGCTTTGAGATTTTGGAAAGAAGGGGAAAGCCTTATTCTAGAAATGAGAATGCCTGACAATATTGTTTGGGGAAAATGGCAACAAAATGCCATTCTCTCAAGCAGAGGAAATAACAGTCTTTCTCTATCAAGGGGGAAACATCATGCTTCCAAATGAAACACTTGTAAAATGGTGTCCAGAGGAAAGGCAGAAGAGATGCCTGAAGCATGTAATATAGTTGAAAAAAAATTAAATGGAACATGGAATAAAAGGAAATGAATAAAACTAAGTAGAAAAAATATGCAGGGAATTACTTGTGGAACTACTCAGATTTAATTTGCAGTATGAAAAAGAACAATTGGAAAAAAGGGTGCAAAAATTTTTAGGCTCTGAGCTTTCAGTATATGTTTCCAAATGTCCTTTGTCTATTTTTTGCCTGGAACATGATTCCTTACAAAGTATTGCAAGTTCTTCTGCTATTTCTGACATTGCATATCTATGCCTTCTATATACCTCTTTTCCAGAGTAAGAAAACCTTTTTTTTTTTATAAATACCAAAAAGGCTTGGCAGGCTGAGGTATGAACAACTTCAAGTATATTTCATCCTTTCTTCTCCAGGAAAGTATTGTGCTATTAATATATGCAGAATAACTTCTAGAGGCTGGTAGAGAAAAATGGAGTTATGGAGAAACTCTACAGGAAGCCATTTTAATGCATAAAATGGCCATGTATATAATTGCACCGGCTTTACAGAGACCAAACTGCACAGAAATCATTTAAGACAAATGTTTTATTAATTTATACCTGCAAAATAGTTAATGCTCCAGCATTATCAAAACTTCCCAAAATGGCACTTACCTTGCACATAGATATGATATTAATATTTATGAGCTTGTCAATTTTCTGTAAAGGGGGAAAAAAGTGTAACAGCATATTACAAACTCTTGATTTAAAGGTGTACAGCAACTAAGATTACTAGAGTATACTATGCAGAAATCATTGGATCAAACTTGGAACCCCAATTAGGATCTTGGTAATTTATTGATCTGATTTGATTTCTGGATCCAGAATTCAGAGAATCAGATCTCCATTTTCCTAGAGTTAACAGGAGAATCAGAAATGTTAATAAATTTTTCTTAGCAGAGTTGACACAAGCATGTGGTATCAGTGTATCATCTCAAACTTTGCTTTTTAAAAGTCTTTTTAATTTAAAACATGCCTTAAAATTACCATTTTAGGACAGATTGTGATGGAATTTACAGTGATGGTAATCTCTACAGTGATAACTACTAACAGTCAGATGGTTTTTTTTCTGCAGAAGAAAGGGAAGATGTCCCTTCCTGAATGCAGAGGAGATGATTATTGGGAACTGAGATAGAAATGTAAGGAATCAATTCACATATCCTTATTCTTGCTAAATGTAGCATTTTGAAAACTATAAATTATGTCCTCAGAATTTTTGAATTAGACTAGTGTCCAGACCAGATGGCATATGGACAGAATGAAAAAATAAAAATATTATCACACAGCCACTTAGGATGAATTATTACGAACAATGGAGCATAGCCATGTGGAGCAAATGGTAAAATTAAGGCTTTCCCACTCCATGATTTCTTCACCCTGCAAGACACTGTAACTGGAGTGAGCTTAATTTCAAGGACTGTTTTGCTTTGAGAACAGACGTATACATGACATGTATATAAATTATTAATGCTTCTCTTCCTTTTCTACAGCATCGCAAACCACTAGAAAAAGGGATTAGGACTGGACTTAATTGATACCAAGCATTAGAATGCAGTGAGCTCGGGCTTATCCACTCTACCTTGAGAATGAAAATCTGGTTCAAATTATTCCCTTTTCCCCTTGGCATTTCCCCAAATTACACTGGCATTCATCAAGTGTCTAGTGTGCCCATTTTGAACTGAAAAGCCAGTAATATTTGTTTTAAATGTTTTTATTTTATTGTAAGTAGATATTGTTTTATTTCTGGGTTGTGAGCTGCCCAGAGTTTGGGTCAAGATGGGCAGCTATATAAATGTTTTAAATGAATGGATGGATGGATGAATTCACTGAGGAGCCAAGATTCAGCCTTGATGGGAGAGAAGTTACAAATGCAATTCCCGAATAAGCTGAGGGACAAGGTCTTCTTAAAAGGAAACCTCAGAGGCTGGGTGGAATTTTTACAATCACAACTTTCCACATATCAGAATGCAGTAATATAAAGTATGTTGTAACTAATTTATTTGAAGACCTTATTTTGGTATGTTTTATCTGATATTGCTTAACTATGTGTATCTTGTATGCATTTTTACCAAGTTAAAGTGCAGCTTAGACAATCAGGATATGTGAAACGCAAAGCAATTCCTGCTCTTAAAGGTCAGTACAGTAGCCTCAATTATTATTTTTCTTGCATGTAAAACAAAATAAAGACATCTACAAAACTGAGAAACAAAAGTGTAAATATAACATTAATTCAAATAAGACTAATGCACAGGATGAGGGAATGGAAGCATCCTGAATCCTTGGATTAGGATCAATCATTACACATCTTAATTTTACTTTAAGTTAATGAACTGCTTATAGGACTGTCTCTAAATCTGGGGGGGGGGGGGATTGTTACTAAGTTCTTATTCATACTTTTTGAGCTAATTATATTAACAAATCTAATAAAAACAGTGTCACATTTTAACAAATATTACTTAAATTTAAAAGATAGGTGAGGGAGGAAAAGAATACTTACTTTATCTAAATCTGGGACCTCAAGGAAATATTCAGGGTATTCATATGAATCACCCACGTTGTTCACTGAAACATACATAATTTTTTTTAACACATACCTTGAATGTATGATGTTCTGAAATTAACTTGCGGGTAGCATTGTGTTTAGCTATTAGTTAAGTTAACATCTCCAGTTCCTATAAGCATTGATGCCTGAGATTATGAATGTATTAAAGTTTCTTAAAATGTTATTAATCAAGGCACAGAATAGCAATGAACACAAAAGCAAATACAATACAATCACTTCTATTAAAGTCAGCTCCATAAAGCACCAGAAAGACTAATTTGGTTGGATCCAGACTTAGCCATACTTCCTGGTTGTTTTCACACATGACACAAAATCAGGATTATCTACCATGGTTAGCTTAACAAGCCATAATGGTATGGCTCACATACAGCACTAAGCTATAACAAAATGATTCATACATTAAGCTAAGCCAAATAGCTCAATGGTTTTGTCTGATGTGTGAATTTTGCCATTGAAATCAACAGGACTTAACTTATCATGATTTCAATATGTCTGTTTTAGGAAGCTGTCTGATTTAATCTATGTTTCTATTTCAATCCATCAATTATAGTCTAAATTCAGTTTAATTCTGGCCTACCAATTAGTATATGACTATGATTAATCATTATAAATTAAATAAAACAGATTAAAATGCAGCTTCTCAGATTAGCTATAGAAAGAAAGTTTTCTGTTTCACTATGCAGAAACAATCCTATTTTCTGTGTGCTAAGATATGGTTCATTGGACTGAATTAAGTTTGGATCAGGCCAATGAAAAGCATGACTTTAAAAGTATGCAAATACTAACATATATAACTGTTTTTATGATTGGTATATATAGCTAAAGAAATGCTATCAGCTAAATCAGTGTAAGATATAACAGTTCTTATGAAGAAGTACTTTGTATGTCAATGCAATCTAGTTATTTAAACTTTAAAATGCATGCAGTACTCCAATTGAGATTAAACTGTAAAAGAATATAAACAGCAGCATTCTAGCATACATGTTAACATGTAGTTTAATATTGAACTCAATTACCTGCCAGTATACAAGTGAGTTTGTATTTTCCAGGCAATTCATACCATTATGAATTTTAGTCTCATTACCTCTTAAAGAAACATAAAAGTACTGCCTTTTCTGCCGATAAAACACAATTCTGTGAAAAAGAATTCATCTTCTTTTGGATTATCTGATTTTTCTGAATGCCCTTGCCACTGAACATTATCACAGTTTCATGCGGCATATAAATGGACCTTGGGTGAATGACTAATTCATAAACAAATAATCCAGCATACACCCCTCTAGTTCAATTAATTAAGTTAAAAACAAAACTATGGCCAGATGTATGAGTACTTTATTAAACCATCATGGATGATTTGGGCTAACCCTGCCCTATGTAAATCTCATAAACTTTGGCCCCCTTTATCTCAGTGAAATTCTCTTCACACTGATTCTAGAGGTATATCATACCATTAAAAGAAATTTCTGAAGATTTCCATTAAAAAGTCACTGATGCCTATCAGTCTAAGGAAGGTTAAAAAACCATTTCTAAAGCTCTAGGGGACAACCAATCCTCACAGATAGAGTTCTGAAATGGAAAAGACTTGGGCCAACAATGAATCACTACAAAATCACTAAAAGAAAACAGCATAAAATTATCCAGGAAGTCACAAAGAACCCCAGAACAACATCCAGAGATCTGCAGGCTTCTCTCACCTTGGTTTAATCATCAGAAAAGCACCAGGTAAAAACGGAATTCATGGAAGAGGAACAAAACCCAGTACACTGATGCTCATCTTAAGTTTGGAAAAACAAAACAAAACAAACTCTCCCAAAACAAAACCCAACACCTGGATGACTGGATGATGGACAGATGAATCAAAAGTGGAATTTTCCAGGCTACATGAATATCATTATGTATAGCAGAAACCATAAACTGCATTCCACAATAAGAATCTCATATCACTGCCTAGCCTGGAGGTGATTGTGTCATGGGTTGAGGATGCTTTATTGTCTCAGGATCTGGACAACTTGAAGGAAGCATGAATTCTGCTTTGTATCAGAGAAATCTACAGAGGAATACAGATCTTTTCTTTCTTTCTTTCTTTCTTTCTTTCTTTCTTTCTTTCTTTCTTTCTTTCTTTCTTTCTTTCTTTCTTTCTTTCAAATTTATATATGCCGCCCATCTCACTATACAAGTGACTCTAAGCAGCATTAGCTGAAGCTGAAGCATACTGGGGGAAAGGAAGCAAGATAGCGATTTTCAACAAAGAAGTAAGTCTACAAGAGAATAGATGAAGAACAAATTCAGTGTTTTGAAACAGCCAAGCAAAAGTCCTTGGAAATATTAATGCAGGGCTTGAAACAAGCAATTCAGGCTAGAAAATTTTCCAATGTTTTTGATCTGAAGCAATATGCCATAGAAGAATGGGACAAAATTCCTACATAGTGATATAACAGACTGAGCATCAATTATAGGAAGCATTTGGCTGCAGGTACTGAAGCTAAAGGTACTGCAACCAGTTATTGAATCTAATGGGGTGATTATTTTTTCATATTGGTTCACTGCATGCTGGATGATTTTGTTTATTAAATGAATTAAACAAGAACCAAACTTTGATCTTATTTGTTCACTCATACTCTATGTATCAATAGGCCTTACATTACATTAATAATATTCAGCAGCAAAGACATGCAGAAATTCAGAATAACCAAAAGGAGGCAAATACTTTTGTACAGAACTGATTTTTTTTTTCATCCTAGCATTTTTCCCGCATATGCAGGGTATGCTTCTCCCCCCCCCCCCGATCAACCGAATGTTGATCCATTGATTGCGACAAGAATTGACCAACTGGCTTGTTGCCCAATGTCAGGGGCTGAGGGAGAATGAGAGGCCCAAAGTCACCCAGTTGCCTTTCCTGCCTAAGGCAGGACTAGAACTCAGTCTCCTGGTTTCTAGTCTGATCCCTTAACTCTGAGACCAAACTGAATATGACATTTTAAAATTGGTTCCAGAAAATAAATGGGTAAAGTTTATTAACTATCACACCAGCCCTCTTTCCTTCATTTAGATGCAAATTTTAACTACTTACTTTCTACTTCAAATAGCATCCTTTAATAATACTGAGAGAACCAGTTTGGTGTAATAGTTAAAGGCACCAGGCTAGAAACCAGGAGACTATGAGTCTAGTCCCGCCTTAGGCATGAAGCCAGCTGGGTGACTTTGGGCCAGTCACTCTCTCTCAACCCTAGGAAGAAAGCAATGATAAACCCCTTCAGAAAATCTTGCCAGGAAAACTACATGAATTTGTTCAGGCAGTCATCAAGATTCACTTGAATTTCTCTCTCTGAGAAATAAATTATATTTTTTAACTATTTCACAACTGATGCATGCAAAACTACTGTATGATTATTTGCCCTAATATGCCAAATTGCTGACCACGACCTGCACATCAATATCATTTGTAGCCCTGTCTATTAACAGTATTTATGCAAGACGTCTAAATCTGTAGAGGCAATTTGAAGAATAAATTACGTTCTTCAACTGGTCTTGAATCAGACTACAGAACATTAGATGGCAGTATAAACCAACGCATGGTATATGTAAACGCTGAAATCACTCAATGAAAAATAGTTGAGTGAAGTGAGGAAGACAAAGAAGATGGAAGTATAAGAATAATGCAGAACAGTATCATTAATAACAATTTTACCACTGTAAACATTTTCTTTCAGCCACCATTTCTTGTTTTTAAGATGTTTTCTTTTTGCTTCCATGCTGCTAGGAGGTCCATTTTTACAGATTAGCCAAGTATAAGTGTTTTGAAAAACTCTTTTCACACACTTCAAATCTGTGAAACTGTTCTGGTCATCCCCAATCAATTGACAGAACTTTCATTCAACATAATTTCAATCTAAAATTTTCATGAAGTATTTTTTATTATCAGAGTTACCACTCACTTTAAGTGAGTCCCTTTCAGAAAAAAAAAGGTAGGATCGATCTGAGGGTGGTAAATAGCTTTGTTTTCTTGGGTTCAAGAACAGAGATAGGACTGGATGCTGAAGCAGTAAAGAGATTACTCCAACAGAAGGCAATGACAAAATTTAACAAGATCATGAAGAATAAGGGTATTGAAATGATAAATGAAATGAAAATAGTTAATGGTAGTAATATATGGATGTGAAAACTGATCACTGATAAAAAGAAAGACAGATGCCCACAAATTATGGATTTAGAGACAACTACTAAGAGTACCATGAGCCTCAAGAAGAATAAATCAACCAGTTCTAGATTAAATAAAGGCTGTACACTTGAGCAGATGGTCAGCAAGCAAAAGTGTACATCCTTTGGACATATGATGTGAGTAGATGATAGACTAGAAAAAATGATTACGTTTCACAACACTGAAAAGAAATAGAACGCAGTTCTTCGAACTTTTTCATGGTACAGAACCTGTTAGTTATAAAATAATGATGATGTTTTATGGATTTCTTTATAGATAAGAGATGGAATATGGGATGAAGAGATAAAAGTTTGTACCTTTAGAGAGGGTGAAGCATTACTAAATTTGTTCATGCTTGTGATGGAATTTGGAAGTCACTTCTTTATATATTTCTTTTCTCTTTATTATATTTTTACTTTTTTCTTTTTCTTTCTTTTTCCTTGCACTTTTTATTCCTTCTCTCTATTCTCCTTTCTTTAAGTTTAGTTTGTATTAGATTTTACTATTATAATCAAAATTCTTAATAAAAATAAATATATTAAATTAATTAATTAATTAATTAATTAATTAATTTAAAAAATCCCCAGAGCCCCTAATCAAAAGGCATTGGTTGTGTTTGAACCAACATTTTTTTTTGTCCCTAGTCTCTCATGGAACCTCATCAAATTCTCATGAAAGCCTAGGGTCCCATGGAACACAGTTTGAAAAACTCTGAGGTAAAACGGGGGGACAACAAGATGAATGGGTCTATAGACATTATTGGAATGTCCTCGTAAGAGCTATTATTAATGACTGGAAAAATTATATTTGTACAGTTAACAGAAGTTGCCCACCTCAAATGGTAGGTAATTGACAATTCACTTAACTTACACTTTTCACTACTGATAGTGAAAACTCTAATCACCACTTAAAAAGGTGGGAAATAGAGAGACAGCATGCAATATATTAATTAATCCTAACTGCTATGATAATTTTCCCTTCTAGAACATGGCATGGCCAACAAATACTTTAAACAAGATCTACTGTGTAAACCAGGAATCAACCTCAGTTTGGTAGAAACACAACCCTTTCCTTCCTTACTTTCAGCTGCTGCCACATCAATGTCCCAGTCTGAAATATCCCACCAACCTTCAACTTTCTCAGTGCCTTTCCTTTCCTTCTTCCCCTCAGTCACCACTACTAATATTTCTATATATCATCAGCAGTCTTGGCTTTTCCTTGCCGTCTTCTATGAAAGTACATCTGATATAATCTGAGGATTCTTTCCTCGCTTCAAGAATGTCATGGTAGAAAGAGAAAAACAGAATGCTTCCTATTCAAGGAAAGAATTTTTTTTTTAATCCTTCATCTTCAAATTGTGGAACAATGTATATTAGTGCTCTATCCCTTAGTAAAAAGATTTCAGTACTTCCAGACTCTAATACAAGAAATTATTTCTAAATTCACTTTTTTTGTTGTTTTGCAATACTGTCAAAATATGTAATTCTAAAGAGGGAATATGTGGAGATTGTGATTTTATTTTTTACAGCCCACATAGGGTTCTGCTCAGCAAGGAGAGATTGTATGATTTTAAATGTTTCCCCAAAATAGCTGAGTTTAAAGTGTACTAGATAAGAGCAACCTGGATATTTAGGGAGAAAGTTAAGTATTTCTTTTAAAACATAAATAATAAAAACATTTAAGCCACTTGTTAACACCATTTACTCCTAGCTAGAATAGGGCAGAAGTCTGTAAATTTATTAGATACACATAATGGGGTAATGATATCTCTAAAGATATGTAAAGTAAGAAAGATATGGGGTAGATGACATTACATTAAATTATCTTCAGAAAGAAATGTTCTATTTTTTGTCTTCAAGGTATCAAACATTCCACAGAGAACAAATGCAATTAAAAAGTGCATTTTATCTGTCTGTTGCAAGGCTATGGTTTCCTCCCACCCCACCCCCTAAAAAAATTAAAGAAGCTGAATTTAAGATACAAACCTAATATACCAATTTCAAGGCCTTCCAAGCCTGCTTTTATATTGCTGTAAGTATTTTCTCGGTTAACAAAGTCAGCAACAACTGTTTTTGTTTCCACCTTGAATTTGTCCTCTGAAATAAAGAACACACACATAACAGGTAACTATGGAGCACTGTGTCTCATTACTATTATACACTAAGGTGAAATGGTAAAACAGCCAGGTATTGAAATATACCATTGCAATAAATCTTCATTTTTATCAGATTATTTTTGTAGTTTGCTCATTTTGATTTGAAGGCTTTTAAGAAATTTTAACTTTCCTATTTTGCAATAAAGAAAAGATTTCCAAAAATAATATTTAGTTATTCTAGGGTACACCAAGCCTCTTCTGTTAAGAGTCTAACAGGTCACTTATTTAGTAGATATTTAAAATCATTCTTTTCTAGGCATTCCTCACTGACCCACTTAGTAAGCAACCCACCTTTAATACTGGATCAGATATTTTCCAGTAGAAATATACTGGATGGTAATATAAAATAACTATGAATGGAGGAATGTAGTTCATAGTTTTATTCATTACTTAATAGCACTAAAGCACTACCAAATGACAACCTGGGAACAAAATAATCAGTCTGACAGTTCAAAGTTGCTTTCTGATATTTTTTAGCCCAAGTAACAGCAGTAACAGTATATATCACACAGAATTCAAAGTTCCTTTACACAACACTATTTAGCCACCCATTACAATCTAGCAAAATGCATGATGCCGGAAGACCCCTATCACATGCCCATATGCCGGTCTTCCATTCTGGGTTTACTTATCCCTTCATCTGTAGTTTAGGCAGATACAAGACTGTAATCTTAGTTATAATCTACTGAGTCTCATCAAATCCTATACCTGGTGCTAGAACAAATACACTGATGACTAGTTTCTATTTTAACTCTGGATGGCTCATTGTGGCTTAAAACTCAATAACTGAATACTTGATTTATTTTCTAGTATGTTTCTTTTCACTATGTATTTTTCACAAATAGTGGTGTTGTTTTACATCTGATACTTGACTTTTATATTCTGTCTATTACCAAGTTGAATGTCATGCCTATACAGTATAAGCACTATAAAAATATAAGGTTGACTCAATTATAGTGGTAATAGGTACATCACTGGAAGACCAAGTTGGGGACAGGACATCCTGGAGAAAATCTACCTTTGTGGCTGCTAAGAGTCAGCCTGATGGCTCATCATCATTGTATAGCTTGATCAGATATTTCATACTTTGGTTGTATCTGGACATTAGATTTTCAAGTGCTGTATTTTGTTTGTTTCTGCTGTTCTAATAAGTTAACAAGCTCTTGTAAAACGTTTGTGGGCAAAGCATACCCTATCAAGTGTTTTATGTTTTAGCTATCTCCTAATCCAAGCACTGCAACCTTCAGCAAGAATGAAATTCAATGAAATTCCTATTGGGCATTCAGGCAACTGCTAGCATAGCACTGGATTTTACAATTTGTAAGATATTCCATTAACAAGCTACTGATAAACACATAGAGTATAAATATTTATGGCAGTTCATCTTTGTCAATATCCTTCAAAATCTTGGATTATTTTTACTAGCAGTAAAAAAAACAAGCCTTTACAATAAAGAGATATGATCTGGAAATAGTGCTCATTGATAGACTTCTCTACTAAAACTCTGACCATAGGATTTCAAAGAAGAACAGATGTAGCTAAAAATAGCACTCTACCTCACTCTAGAGATGTTGAACCTGTTTCCCCCCCCCCCCCCCCCCCGATGTGATCACAAGATTGCTGCTGCAGTAGAAACTTAATGCTATTTACGTCGTCATTTTGCATAGCAGCATGTCCCTGGGGATTTTAAAATAATGCACTTGTTTCCAAAAGATGAAATACAAAGTGAACATTTGTATCTTGCTATAAGGACTATTTAATTTGGGGTGAGGAGGGGGGAATGGAGGAAAAAGTAACTGAAAACAAATGACAATTCTCCATGAGCAGACAAACAATGGAAAAGAAAAATAAGTGTATACCATATGGTTTGGTCCCAAGGTACAAGGTGACTAATTGGGAAAATGTGGAAATCTGCAAACACTTGCAATGACAGAAGGGAAGGGCAAGATTAAGCTCTGCCCTCCTAAAATACAGTATTTACCAATCTAACAAGAGCACAATCAAGATATATAGATCTGCATACCACTTCACATTTTTCTTTTAAATAAATGGACACAGAAGATGGTTTTAATTACAGAGATACAATTTAGTGTCTAACTATGATTCAGTGGATTAAATGCTATCTGCAGAATGCACTTATCTGCTATTTATGGAACAGAAATGAAGACTAAACATTTCATCTATTACTTATATTAATACTAATTTGTTTCCAGCCTTTCTGCTTGATTTGTTCTATCAAGGTGGATTACAACAAACAAACAGTAACATTTAAAAAGAATAATAAAAAGACAAGTTAAAGCCAATACAGACATCTGTTAATAATTTAAAATCTAATCTAGGACAGCAAGTCTGTATTTTTAGCAAGAAATCAACAGGCTGTATTAAGATATTTAACAATATTATTCCTTAGTTTAGCAGTCCTATGGCAAGACAAACATCTTACCAATTTATTGTCATCAGGGATGTGCAAGGTTCTTATATAAAAGTCATGCTATAACATTGTACAATTAAAACTTTCCAATTTATTTAACTTTAATATTTTTAGCTCACTCTTCAGACAAAAAGTTTCCTATATTGATTGATACAAGGTCATTTGTGTAGTTATTTGACTAATATGGCCACCCACCTTAAAAAAAACAATTCTGGGCAGCTTACAGCAACAATAAAAGCCAAAAATCATTAGAACCAAAACCTGGCATCTCAACCAACCTTCCCCAACACATCCCGCAAAACCATCTCTAAGCTTGAACCTCACCCTAACGCTGCACTTGGGGGAAGAGCCAGGTCTTTATGGCCTTCTGGAAGGCTAAGAGGGTGGGGGCCTGCTGGATCCCAAGAGAAAGGTATACCACAGGGTAGGGACTGCCATGGAAAAGTCACAGTTCCTAGGTTCTGCTAGGTGGCAACATTAAAGGGAAGAGATCTGGAGCATGCCCATCATATCTGACTTGGTAGAATGGGCAGATACCCTCAGGGACAGCCAGTCCAGCAAATAACTTGCCCCGTGCCAGGTTAGCAAGTCATTAAAGCATAAACCACTTGAAGAGGCAGTAATTATGATAGTTTGATTATTCTTCTCTTCACAGGACAATCTCTGAGGAGAGCAGCAGCAATATGTGACAATGATTGACTAATTATTCTTAGTTAAGGACAATAAACTAATTTTGTATTTCTCACATATTATCTGCAATTAAATGGCCAAACAACTGTCATTTTTAAATAAGATGTCTTTTACATGCTGTATGTTATATGTGTACATGTGTATTTTTATATGGCCCATTAACATTGGCAAATTGTTGATGCACTGCCTTACTAGCTATTCACTCACATCTGAATTTGTGGGTGGATTTTTAGTCATTAAGAAGAATCCTAGCAAAAGATACTACTCATTATATGTAAAAGGTATAAACAGACGGGGTAATTTTCTACCCCCTCTGTTTACATCTTTGTTGTTAAACAGCACTATAAAAACCAGGAAGCAGTCTGTCTGGAGAAGCCTTCCTTCCTACCTACTACCTACATTTGTATAAGTGCCCATCTTAAAACCACCTCTGGATGGCCTACAGCCAATAAAACAATATTTACAATCATAAAACCAACAACCATTAACAATTTCACATTTTAAACCTGATAAAAATTCACAAAATAAGAACACACTATTTGGATCACAACTAATAAAACTGAAATGAGAAAGCATTATGTAATGGTTTATTTCTGTAGTTTGAAGATAGTTCTATAATTCAAGATTAAAGTCACAGATAAAAAAGACCACATTGTGACCATATCCTCTTGAAATATCCGTGACACATAGAATGGCTGAATCCAGATTGATGCTCAGTAGAATTCCTATGGTAGTTTTCTCTTACACTTTTCCCCCTTCGGTTCCCAGTACCAACTCCCCAACTCTGTGGCTTTAGGAACAAACTGAGGGGAGTTCAGGAGAATCAGAGAAAATCACCACCTATTTCTTCCAGCAGGAACCCTCTACTAGACCCTGATTTCTTCCACAAATGGAAAGAAAGTTAATTTACGTAAGGGTAAATCTCAATACCATCAAGTATGCATAAGCCCCATTCTGCTGTATTCAATCATCTATCTACTTATATTCAATCATCTGTTTAAATCAGGAAAGCATAATCCACTATGTATTTGCTGTGGACAATGTTTTGTTCCAAATTAGTGTAGTATGGAATGCTAACTTGCTTTTAGGTAGTCTTAGTGTCTTTGTACAGAATCATATCCAAAAGGCATGACTTCTTTATTTATTAAACTTGAATGACACCTCAATCACAAAGGCAACTCCAGGCAGCTACACAAAAGATGACAGATAAATGGACACAAAAGCACAAAGCCATAAGGTAATGGGATCCAACAACCTGCTTGACTTTTAGGGAGCAAAAGGACAGGCAACATAATACTGAAGATTTTTCAGTTCTTCAGTGTTCTTCTACTAAGAGTCTAATTTAGCTGGATGGTTTACCAATCTGAATTCCTCTGTATAAAACTCTTTGTTGAGCAGTCTTTAACAATTGTATACTATTCCTGCATATACTTACACATACCTAACTTTATATATATATGTAGGAGCCACATTATAATATCAATACTACACATTTGGTTTCTTACTTGAAATATGAAAAATTACTCCAATTTCTACAAGGACTGTAGTACTCTACCCAAATTCTGCAGTTTAAACATTACAACTGCACAAAAACTACTGAATGTATCTTGCAGCAATACCACTGGACAGTCTTATGAACACCTTAGACAATCATACCCATTACTGCACTGGAAAAACAGACCCCAGATCTGTTTTTTTTTTTGGCTTGGTTTTTTTAATTGAGCTCTTCCACATGGAGTGTCTGTCTTTCCTTAGGGAAGCATCAAGCTTAATTAACCTTTTGCTCCCTTGAGGAATTTTTTTCTCCTGACATTTTATACCATTGGCCCATTTTTCTTATGTAAGCATAAACTGGATTTCAGGAATTGTTAATACACACCACAGAAAACATACTGCCCATGATATGATGCAGCTGAAAAGAAGGAACCATGCTTAATTACTGATATTACAATATAATGTCTAACTTATACCACTAGACTGCATAGCATTAATCTTATCTGTGGTTTGTACAAAATTGTTCTACTCTTTCAAATCACTGGTGGTAACCAGAGAGCTGGGGAATTTTGGTCTGCCACTAGAATGACATGAAGTATGTTCAATGACACCAAAGATGACCTGCTAAAGAAAAGGAGCATTCTGCTTGATAAACAGCTGTTTTTATAATCAATGTTTTATCAATCTAAAGGGTGGGGGAATCCCCTATCTTTTCATCCACTGCAAAAGAGCTACAGGAAAAATTAGTTTCACTACAGAACCTTTCATCAATTTGAATGATTTAGCACAGGGAAGATTATATTCGTTTTAAACTCTTCTACAAGGTTGTCATGATGCTGCTCATGTCTGAGTGTGTTCCTCATGCTTATGATAATGAGTACTATTTTTAGCCTTGTTGAAAGGCAGACACCTGCCCAGAGGTTCCTGCATGCATTGTACCACATATGCAGTCTTGTGGATTGCTAAGCTTTGTTTTGAAGCTTGGATGCATACAGTGGTTTTAGTAATGTGTTTTAAAAAAAAAATTTTTTTTGGTAGTAACAGCTTTGAAAATGTTGATTTAGAATGAGACAAGTTATCTTTAAAGTAACATTTCAAAATACTATTCTTGAAGTAAAGTGTGAAACAAATGAATATCCATTTAGTAACATTTGCTAAATTTACTGAAATGGAGTACAAGGAATAAAGATAGTCTCCAGTTTAAGAAAGGATTCTGTTCCCAAGGTCTGTTCTTAAGTTGAATTTGTATGTAAGCCAGAACAGTATTATTGTATAATACTGTATAAGTAGTATTGTGTAATTAACTCGAACCACTGTGTATTTAACTCAAATCATTGTGTACTTAACTTGAATTTTGCTACAATAGGCTCCATTCTTAACTATGGATTGTCCTTAAACCAAGTGTTCTTGGTACACAAGAACTGTGCAGGACCAGTTCAAAGATCTATCTAGGTCAGCGTTCTGTTCTCATCATGATCAACCAGATGCTTATGGGATATCCACAAACAGGGCATACATACATTTTATAACAATATACTGCTCATATTCTCCAACAAGTGGTACTGAGTGGCAAAGTGCCTCCAGTAATTGGAATAATATACAGTCATCATGACTAACAGATATTAATAGCTTTATCTTGAATCAAGTTATCTTTTTGAAATCCATCCAATTGAATTTAAAAAGTGATGGGGGCTATCACTAATACCATGTGTAAAATACATACTACAATAAGAATATGTGGCTGCTAAGACCTAAAATTAATTTTGAGGCAGAGGTGGGAATGCCAACCATTCTGCGATTTGTCCAGTTCATACCAAACAGGGTAGGAATCAGGTGTGTATGGCAGCTTTACTGGGCTTTTTCATCCAACGGATCAACAGTGTTTAATTTGCTGGTTTGGGCAATTAGCATTTTAACTTGATTTCAGAACTGGTTTGGGAACAGTAACAAATCCGGATGCCCCTATTATGGCTTATGCTGAAAACATCAAAGCTGTTGCTTCTCTCATACCCCACAGTGACTTTTGACATACTCACACACTGGGAACAAAGCACTGTGCTGGGAAACAGGAGTAGGTGCTGCAGTAGAAACTGAAAGGCAAGTAAAGCAGGTATTTTCTGAAGAGTTCAAGATCACCACTTTCCCTCCCTGCTTCCTAAATGTCTGCTTCATCCTGCCTTATGCCAGAGTTGGACCTGACCAGAAAAGGCGCTGAGAGATGTCCATTTCAAAGCTGTCTATTAGCTTATGATGTGCCACATGTTTTCATTGCCTTCTTCATGCTTTTTAATATCTACATGAAACCAAAAAGGAAGCTATTTTTGGAGGTCTGGACTAAAGGGGATGAAAACAAGTACCTATACATGGTGCTTATGAACACCCCAAATTAAGCAACACTTTGTTGTTGTTGTTGTTTAGTCGTTAAGTCGTGTCCGACTCTTCGTGACCCCATGAACCATATTGCGCCAGGCCTTCCTATCTTTCACTGCCTCCCTGAGTTTGCTCAATTTCATGCTCATTGCTTCAGTGATGCTATCTAGCCATCTCATCCTCTGCCGTCCTCTTCTCCTTTTGCCTTCCATCTTTCCCAGCATCAGGGTCTTTTCCAAAGAGTCCTTTCTTCGCATTAGGTGACCAAAGTATCTGAGCTTGAGCTTCATTATCAATCCTTCCAATGAGCAATCAGAGTTGATTTCCTTTAAGATTGAAAGCAACACTTTAAAAACGTAAAAATAATTTTAAATAAATGGCTTAAAGCATGCACATTTATCAAGTTTTCTTTATAGTAATTTATTAATTATAGATTATAATTACAACAGTGCACATTTATCAAGTGCTGTGAGATTTCAACATTCTCTGATGGGATTTTAGATATGGTCATATGAAATACTGGGGTGCGATCACTTAAATCTCTTATAGTTTAGGGCAAAAAAAAAAAAAAAACTACTTTGAGGAAGCTGCCTATACCATCACATAAGATTATAAAAAATTCCCCTCTCACTCCTATGGGTGGTATGTGTCTCCCTCAATCTCGGGTCCTCTACCAGAGGCCTGGGAGTTTGAAGGTTCTGTGCAGTATCTTAGCTGTTCCTAGCACTGCACTCTTCTGGACAGAGAGCTTTCATGTTGTTCCTGGGATCTATTGGAGCCACTCTCCCAGCTTAGGAGTCAAAGTCCTGCGTACTCCTACTACCACTGGGACCACTTTGGCTTTTACTTTCCACATCCTCTCTAGTTCCTCCTTCAGGCCCTGATACTTCTCCAGCTTCTCATACTCCTTCTTCCTGATGCTGCTGTTACTTGGCACTGCTACATCTATCACCACTTGTCTACTCTCACAATGTCTGGTTGATTGGCCAGTACCTGCCTGTCCGTCTGGATCTGGAAGTCTGGATTCTTAGCCCTTTTATTCTCCGCCCTGTTATTCTCCATGACCTTCTCTGGAATCTCCCATCTGGACTTGGGATGGTCTAGCTCATACACTGTGCAGATGTTCCTGTACACAATGCCAGCTACTTGGTTGTGCCATCCAGTGTATGCTTGCATCTTACACTCTGCCACTATGTGTTGGACCGTCTCTGAAGGCCTCTCTGCAGAGTCTGCACCTTGGGTCCTGTCTAGGGTTGTAGACCTCTGCTTCTATGGATCTGGTGCTTAGTGACTGAAAAATAAAAATAAGCACACAGAAAGTTCCCAGCAGTTAAGTAAAGCATTATTAGTATGTGGATGATATTCAGTGTTGCCTCTTGCTTACTTTTATTTATTTTAAGAAGGTAGCAGAACTTCTGAAGTTGCATCTAGAAAGAGTTTTGACATAAAAACATATCTGATAATTCAGAGGTACTGTGGGTAGGAAAGCCAACTACTCTGAATCAAGTACAAATAGTGTTATATAGCTTCTTTAGCTGTAAAAACTGTTTTGCAGTTCTTCCAGATTATGGGGAAGCCCAGATAATGATGTCCAGAAGTGTCTTCTTGTTGGGTTTTTGAAATCCTTTTAGGCTGATTCTGTCCTTGTCAGAGAAGCGATCTTGCTTCTTATCCATTTTTTTTTTTTAATCTGCACTCAGTCATTACCAACTCTGCAGTGACTGCTTTTTTTTTTTTGGACGAGTCCTTTGCAGTTTTCAAGGCAAGGTGTTTCGGAAGTGGTTTGCCAGTGCCTCCTTCCTAGAGCAGAGCCCAGCTGGCGAGGGCAGGAGGCGGGGTTGCCATTGCTTCGCGCCTTTTTTGGGCGAACGCAGCTTCCGCGCTACCGGCAACTGCTCCTGACTCCTTTTGCAAGGTGCCACCAGCATTTTTCCTCCCACCGGAGTGAGAGTACCCATTTATCTACTCACATGAGTTTTCGAACTGTTGGGTTGACAGGAACTGGGGGAGGAAGCAGGAGCTCACTCTGCTATGCAAAGGCTGGCCTCGAACTGCTGAAGTGTCGACCATTTCTGGCCGGCAACTTTCAGCGTCATTAAGCCACTGCGCCACCGCATCCCCCTTCTTATCCATACACTTGTGCAAAACTTGTATTCCCCAAATGTGTTGGACTTTAATTCTCATAATTTTAACTGGTATTGCCATGAGAAGAATGAAGTGGAATCCTAGCTGGATAGCTCGCATAAAAAACGCTCTATGTGAGGTTATTTTAAATACTTCAAACCTGTGAAGAATGTAACCAAATATCACTTCATTTACACTATACTCCTTTGATGCCAGAATGCTTTCAAGCACAATATACTGGTTTTAAAGCTTTATATAGTTTGTGGACCAAGTTACTTGACAGACTACTTTCACATGCACTTTAAAATTAGCAAGACAAGCCCATCTCAAGTGTCTATTAGTTGCAAGATCCAGACTGGTAGAAATGAAGGAGAGGAAATTCTCAAATAAGCAAAAATGAGACTGAAATCACCTACCTCTTCCTCACTTAGCCCACCTGAGTGAAAAAAGGACAGAGAGTGTATAAACTAAGATGCTTTAACATCAAATTCCCCCCACCTACCAACTGTTTCCATAAGCTGCCTACCCAGTTTCTTCTTAAGGGCCAGTTGTCTCCTTAGAGTTTGATCAGGGAAGAAAATGGTGAATTCTTCAGAAGGAATTGGATTTGCCTATACTTATTATTTTACATGTCATTTATCTAGCTGTACTTATTGGTGTTTAGTAACTTTAGAGACTGGATGTTATTATCGCTAATTCTTATAAATTTGATCATTTGTGTTGTGGAGAGTACCGTGAAAGGGTTTTAAAAGGTGTTTATACATCCTTTTAACAAATGAAAGGAGAAGGAGATACCAATACAATAGCCTGAAGTGACTGGTTTTTCTAATCCATGATACTGTATGTGTAGAAATGCCATTCTCATTTTCCATGAATGCGCAAAGCATAAAGGCCAGGCAAACAATCTGATTCCTTCCACTGCTCCCCATTCTGGCTGAACTTCTGGATGGAACATAAGAAAATATATAACCATGATATATATGGATATTCAGCAAATTGGACGTGACAAATTTATGGATTACAGATATTCAGAGCCTTCATTATATTTTATTAATATAGAAGACAATACAAGGCAGCTCATACTGTTGAACTGTTGGGTCTTAATACATTTAGAAAAAATTACACAAGGTATTTCCAATTACATATAGAAATCTCACTCTAAAGAAAAAAATCTAGTCATGCACTTCAGCTCATCAAGCACTTCAGTTCAAATACCTCTGATTCTTGGTAAAACTTAAATTGTAATATGCATGTGCATTTTAATTTATTAGTAAGTAAAAGTGGAACACGTTAAACAAGAGTTCAAAATAAGGAGAATATAAGTTTCTCATTCAGTCATCTCTGAAAAACTACATTATTAGATTGCAAGAATAAGAAAAATGCAATGGATAGACACAGATAGTCTCATATGTAAACACTAGAAGCTTAAAGCTTCCACACACACCCTAAGTCTTCCCGTGCTGCCTCATCATGGTGTATGTGTGTATGTGTGTTCCTGGGAGGGATGAGCAAAGAATATCAGGAGTGTATGCCAAGAGCATACATTCCCAGTAGGGCCACTAAGGCATGAAAGTCATCCCAGCTGCTCAGCTAAAGCAAGCAGGCACCTATATTGGACAGCAGCAATATAGGAAAATCCTGGAAGCAGATGATGGCTTTAGTGTCAATGGCAATACTGAATGGGAGATGGCAATCATAAACCACTCCTGTATTTTTAGCAAGAAAACCACATAGATAGAAAATATAAAATGACTGATGACATATTGCCGGATGATGGGCCCCCAGGTCAGATGGCATTCAACAAACTACTGAGGAAAAGCTGAGGGTCTTTCAGAGTATTAATGGTGTTTATGACATGACTAGATTAAAGCCTTTGGGACGTCTATTGCTGATGTTGGCATACAGAAAAAGAAAATCTGAAGCTTTAAAGACAGAATTACAGTAGGAACATGAAACGTAAAAAGCATGAACATGGGAAAGCTCAACACAGTGAAAGATGAAATGAAACAACTACAAATTGACATCCTAGGCATCAGTGAATTGAGGTGGACCCAGATCAGACACTTTCAGTCACAAGATCACACTATTTATTACTCAGGATATGAAAAACAAAGACAAAACAGCACTGCTTTTATAGTTAGGGAGGGTATAACAAGATCAGTACTTGGTTACAATGCAATCAATGACCAAATAATATTGATTAGACTTTATGAACAACCCTTTAATATGACAATCATTCAAGTATATGCTCCAACCACTGATGCAGAAGAGGTTGAGCTTTATGATCAAGTTCAATGTGAAATTGACAGAAAATGCAAGCAGGATGTGTTGCTTGTGACTGGAGACTGGAATGCCAAAGTTAGAAACATTAAAGAGGAAAATATAGTTGGATATGGCTTAGAAAACCAAAATGAATCAGGAGACCGACATAACCAATTTCCGCTACTCCAATGAATTCCTCATAGCTAACACTGTCTTCAAACAACCAAAATGACACCTCCATACATGGACATCAGATGGAGTATATAGATATCAAATTGACTGTATTATTGCTAAAAGGAGGTGGAAGAGCTCAATTATAGCATCAAAGACATGGCTAGGCGCTGACTGTGGAACAGGTCACAAAATGCTTATGTGCAAGTTCCAAGTTAAGCTAAAGAAGAAGAAGAAAGCCTGTTAGTTTCCACGATATGATCTTGAACATATACCCACTACTTTCAAGGAGAACATCAGGAATCACTTTGAAGTCCTGAACCTCACTGATAGAGAAACATAGGAATTATGGAATGAATGTAAAAAAGTATGAGGGATAAATGTGAAAAGAAACTGCCAAAAATGAAGAAAGAGAAGAAAGCAAACTAGATATTAAAATAAACCCTGGAAATTGCCAAGGGAAGAAAAGTCAAAGCCAAGAAAGACAAAGATCTCAGAAAAGAATTTAAAAAAGAGTTTCAGAGAGCTGTTAGAATGCTCAAGAAGCAGTATTATTGCAACAAGATTTGTAAAGACATTGAAGATGGAAACAGACATGGAAAAACAAGGAAAGACTTTCAAAAGATCTCAAAACTCAGAAGGTTTCAGCCCCAAATTGGTATACTAAAGGACACCAATGGACAGATAATCGATTCAAAAGACATAATTTGAAGATGGAAGGAGTATACTGAAACACTGTACAACAGAGATGTCAACATCCAAGGTACCTTAGAAAATATTCCCCACTTGCAAGAACCTCTAGTATTAGAAGATGAAGTTAGATCAGCCTTCCAGTTATTACCAAGTTAGAAGGCTACAGGAACTGATGAAATATCTATTGAAATAAGGCGAGCAACAGAAGAACAATTAGTCAAGGTTCTAACCAAGCTATGGCAGCAAATCTGGAGAACAACACAGTAGCCAACAGATTGGAAGAAGTCAATCTACATTCTAATACCCAAAAAAAGAGACTTAACAGAGTGTGTAAACTATCATACAATATCCTTAATTTCACATGCTAGTAAAATAATGCTTAGAGTCATGCAAAGCAGATTAGAGCCCTACACAGAAAAAGAGATGCCAGATGTTCAAGCTGGCTTTAGAAAAGGCCAAGGAACACAAGACATTATTGCTGATGCATGCTGGATAATTGAGAAAGCTAACAGAATACCAAAAAGAAGACACTATGTGCTTCACTGATTATAGAAAAGCCTTTGTGTCAATCACATCAAGCTATGGAATGTGCTCAGAATAATTGGAATCCCAGAACATCTCACTGTCCTCATGAGAAACTCATGCAAAGGATCTGCAAGCTCTAGTAATGAAAGGAGTACAGTGAAAAAATGGGACTCAAATATTAAAGAAGACCACACTAATGGCAATAGGCAGAACAACCAGCCTTAGAATTGGCAATGAAGATATCAAAGTGGTGGATAGCTTTGTCTCAGACATGTGATGTTTTGCTTAATGACTGCAGTGATTTGCTTAATGACTGAAGGGGAAGTGAGGTCATAAGCCTGTTGTGGTGACGTGATGTTTTGTTTAGCAACTGAGGTGCTTAAGGATGGAGTTGCAGGTCCCAATTGTGGCTGCTAAGCAAGGACTACCTGTAGGCAATTGATAAGTTCAAGTATGTGCTTAGCAACCACAACTGGTTTGATCAACTGTTGATTAAGTTCAACAGTGAGGTACCATTCTCATCACAAAAGATGGGCTTGACAGGAAAAGGTTAAATGAAGCCCTAACAATTACCTTGTTCTGGTGAAACTAACAGAAATCCCCACCCCTCCTGGCTGACGCTAACACAAGGCAAATTGTCCTCTATCTGTGTATATTAACTGGAATCTATCAGATGGGTTCAAAGGAAGCAGTACCCAAGGTCTAGAGATCAAATCTAATGAAGAGAAACCTGGTATATGACTGGGGGAAGATGTGCATAGCCATAATATAAGGGTGGTGATGGGCATGGGGAGATACGGTGGGAGACAGGGAGCAGGCTGTTCCAGGGGAACTCAGGACCGATGTCTCATACCAGTTCCACGTTCCAGCTCCTTGATCTCAGCCCAGTACCCTGTCAGCAGACCTTCAGTGGCCCTGGCCTCAGGCTGCTGCTACTAAACGCCAGGTTGGTCTGCAATAAGGCTTCCCTCATTCATGCTTTAATCACTGACGAGAGGCCTGACCTGGCATGCATTACTGAAATCTGGCTGGGTCCAGAAGGGGGGTGGGTAGCCCTCTCTTGAGCTATACCCAGTGGGGTTTTGGGTGTAACATCAGCCAAGACCCTGGGGCAGGGGTGGGGGGGTGTCAATTATCATCCAGGAATCCCTTACGGCTTTCAGGAGTGCTGCCCTACAGGTCCCCAGATGTGAGACTCTATTCCTTAGGGTTGGACTCTAGGGATCAGTTGGGATTGTTGCTGTTGTACCAGCCTCCCTGCTGCATAGCAACCTCCCTGCCTGAGCTCCTTGATCTCAGGGTTGGCTCAGGGAGACTTCAATCTGCCTTCTCTCAGAGTGGGGTCTGAGGTAGCGTGGGAGTTCATGGGCAGGTCATCCAGAGCCCGAAGAGGGATAGCGGTCACACTCCAGATTTGGTATTCCTGTCAGAGCAGTAGCTATATGAACTGAAATTGGGGGAGCTTTTGGTGTCTTTGTCATGGTTAGATCATGCCCTGATTTCCATGGGATTCTCTAGCACCATTACCCACTGCAGGGAGGCTGGACCCAGTAGATTGGCCTGCCCCCAGCAACTGATGGACCCCAATGAGTTTCAGAGGGAGCTGGGGGTACCTTCTGCTGGTCTGCTGCATGGTCCATCTGAAGCCTTGGTTGCTGCTTGGAATAAGAGGGTGGCTAAGGCCTTGGATTGGACTGTGCCCAAGTGACCTGTCCCCTCCCGTGGATTCTGTCATTCCCTGTGGTTTACGGAGGAGCTGAGGGAGATGAAATGAGAGAAGAGACATCTAGAGAGTTGTTGCTGCTCAACCAAGAACGAACTTGACCGGACATGGGTTAGAGCCGCTATTAAGGCCTACCTGATAGCAGTAAGGGCAGCAAAATGACAATACTTTTCCGCCTTTATTGCATCCGCAAACTGCTGCCCTGTAGCTCTGTTTCAGATGACACGGGCCCTTTTGGGTAAAGGGGGCCTGGAGTACCTTTTGCAGGAGCGTGCAGAGAAATTTGCTCAGCATCTGTCAGTTAGTTGCTTGGATTAGTTCACAATTGGAGGCTGGTTTTGCTGCGGGTCCAGAGGAGATGCCTGGGGTACAGCTTTGCCTGGTTATCTGGGAACAGTTTGAAGCTGTTGGATCTGAGGAAGTAGACAGGGGCCTCCCAGCTGTGAGCTTAGCCACCTATTCCCTAGATCCATGCTGCTCCTGGCTTGTGAAAGTGGCCTGGGGGTGTTGTGTGATTGGGCTCTAGCAGTGGTTAATTCATCCTTGAGGGAGGGGGTTGTTCTGTTGCCTCTCAAAGAGGCTCTGGTGTGCCCCCTCCTCAAGAAGCCATTGCTAGATCCCACCATACTGGACAAATTTCGTCCAGTACCTAACCTCCCTTTTTTGGATAAGGTGGTTGAGAAGGTGGTTGTGCAACAGCTTCAGAAGGCCTTGGATAAAGCGGATTATCTGGATCCTTTTCAGTCCAGATTCAGACCTGGGTATGGGATAGAAACAGCATTGGTTACACTTCTGGATGATCTCTGGCATGGGCAGGATGGAGGTTATGCATCCATCCTTGTCCTACTTGACCTCTCAGTGGCTTTCGATACCATCAACCATGGCATCCTTTGGGTCGGCTCAGGAGATTTGGGGTGGGCGGCACTGTGTTGGAGCCAATTCCAGTCGTTGATAGTTGTGGAGGAGAGATTCCTGCTCTACCCCCCTCTATTTAATATCTACACGAGGCCGATGGGTGGCTCATCCATCACCACGGGGTGAGGTATCGTCAATATGCTGAGGATACCCAACTATACATCTCTGCCCCGGTGAAGTAAATAATGCTGTGGACACCTTATCCCAGTGTCTGGAAGCTGAGAGGGTCTGAATGGGGAAGAACATGCTTCAATTGAACCCTGGCAAAACTGAGTAGCTTTGGGTTCGGGGTCCTGCCTATACCATCTTTGGTGTTGGATAGGGTGGCACTGACCCAGACAGACCCAGTGCCCAATTTGGGGGTCCTCCTAGACTCATGACTCCTGCTCAAAGAGCAGGTGGCAATCAGGGCTAGGAGGGCCTTTGCACAGCTCTGTGTTGTGCGCCAACTGCACCCTTTCCTGGATCGGGAGGTTCTGCTCACACAGTCACTCATGCCCTAGAGTAGTGGACTACTGTAATGCACTCTACATGGGGCTGCCCTTGAAGAATATCCAGAAGCTTCAACTGGTGCAGAATGCAGCAGTGCAGGCAGTTATGTGCACTCCTAGAAGAGCACCCGTTACACCTCTGCTTTGTGAATTGCATTGGCTGCCAATTTGCTTCTGGGTCCAATTCAAGGTGCTGGTTTTGACCTTTAAAGCCCTTCATGCCATGGGGCCAGGTTATCTGAGGGACTGCCTCTCCCAGATCACATCAGCCCGTCTCTTTAGATCTAGCAGGGAAGGTATGCTACACATTCCATCGGCCAGGGACTTGCATTTGGTGGGTCCTAGGAGGTGGGCCTTCTCTGCCATGGCTCCCTCCTTGTGGAACATTCTCTCCCCTGAAGTTAGGCTTGCCCCTTCCCTGCTGATGTTTAGGAAGTCCCTCAAGACCTGGTTGTGTCATCAGGCCTGGGGGTCTTTGGGAACTGGAGACATTCTTAGATGGCTCCACCGTAATTGATATTCTGCTCTCTCTGTGGGGCTTGTATATTTTAAAATCTTTTTAAAAATCTGTGATAACATTTTTATTTTAATAATAACTTATCTTTTTATAATGCGTTTTTATTCACTTATTTTAATTGTTGTACACCATCCAGAGTTGCTTTGTGTGAGAAGGGTGGCTATATAAATATGATGGATAAATAAAAATAGCAACCCTGAGGAAGAAAGTACACATAGGAGTGTACTGAGAGAAGGCTGCTCATCTTTCTGGCAGGGCAGAACCCAGGGTGGTGATGTGCCCATATAGGATATTAGCCACTAGCCTCTTATTGAGCCCTGCTTGTAGGAAGTCCCACAGCTCTGCAACCCCAGCAGTTATTGCCACAAGCGTCTTCTCCTGTACCATTCTTCAAACTCCCCTAGGCTATCTGGTATCTCCTTCAGGTTGCTGGCCATCTGCATGCCAAGATCTCTTCTACCACAAAGTCTATAAGCCCAGGACTCAGGAAGTGTTGCAATCCAGTTTCCAGGTGCAAAGGTGTAGCTATTTGAGTACAAGGTCCTTTACCAGTCTGTGGCTAAGTGTATCAGTGGTGTCATAGTGTCTTTCCACTCATCTCAACTATACCTGAAACCCAAGGCCTCCTGGGCCAGGAAGAAGTGATCACAATAATTCATACCATTAATATTTTACTCTCTGCACCAGCTTAGAAAAAAATTAGTCATCAGGAGCAGATCAACTGAGGGGTTTACCAACTCTTTGAACATCTGTAAGTGGAGTCTGTTCTCCATGAGATAGGTGCTAATGTTGTATTTAGGAACCTCTTTGTGTTAGTAACTCCTTTATCTCCTGCAAGTTAAGATGGATGTGCTTTTCCAATCATTTCATCAGGCAAACAGCCCCCTTCCAGAGGCCCTTTGATTTTGTTTTATCCTGGTCGTTGATGGAGACTCTCAATGTACCTTCATTTCATTGCATATCGTGCCCCTACTCAATAGGCTCATGCTATCCCTACCCAAAGCTAGTTTTGTTAACAGGCCATGCTGAACCCTACTGGGGCCACTGATCCTGGGCTAAACAAATCTGGAAGTAGACTCCCCACATCAGGCTGCTGTCTATGGTCATCTGGTCCCTGACACTTCTCTTGAGCAATGTTTTTCTGATCAGGTTGATTGGAACTAACCACCAGTATAAGAATCTGATCACCTCATTCAAACATATGTGTGCGTGTGGTGGTGTCTGATCTAGTTCTGGACTCGTAGCAGGAACTACTGTCACTGTCTGGGATGGATAAAATGGTCCATGGCATCATGTTCAGGATTCCAACTCTGACTTCTTACTAATGTCATAAGAAAAGCTGCCTCTTGATTAAGTCTCCCTCACTGCATTCTGAAGCTTCACTGTGTATTCCTGTGACAGAAAAAGATCCTCTCTTCTGTGTTGATGGATCATACTCTGCTCTGAAGACATGAATAAATTCCTTATCAAGTTCATTAGGAAGAACCCATGCTCCTAAGGGCATCTGACAGATGTGTTGATACTATTCACTGCTTAGCTGAGGAAGCCCTTAAAAGCAAGGATATGTTCCCAGAGTCCTCAGGTGTCCTATCAAGGTTGCCATCACCTTGGTGGACAACTGTATAATCCTGGCCTGCTTTACAAAGTTGGTGTGAGTAAGGGGGATTCATATGAGCAGGAAAATTGTCTGAGTCAGGCCAAAGCATTTGTGAATCCTTGTTCAGCACTGGTTGGCCAGAGGCTCTTCCAAGTCTTTCTCATCTCCTGCTTCTTTTAAACTTGGACATACTAGAGATTGAACTGGGAGACATGGGTATGTGTGGTGCCATGATGTTGAAACCAAAATCAAAGTTCTGAACTGGAACTATGCAACCTTGAGAAAAAAGTCCAATGTGCAGGTACAATGGGAACATGTGGATAAGCCTCCGACTGGTCTGACATCAGAGGGTCATTTGGAATGATGATTATCATGACCTTCAATGCTTTCACTCTGAAGACTGATTACCTGTTGAACCCTATTCAATGGTTTGAACCTCAGGATATCTCCTCAAGTCCTACCCTTCTTTAGCAACTTCAACCTGTGCTGCTGCTTCTTGATTTCGGATAGAGA
The DNA here is from genome assembly GCA_030867105.1 of Liasis olivaceus. Taxonomy (NCBI): domain Eukaryota; kingdom Metazoa; phylum Chordata; class Lepidosauria; order Squamata; family Pythonidae; genus Liasis; species Liasis olivaceus. Next base: position 73,354,894 of record CM061349.1, read on the forward strand.
TGTGACTCACTGTACTCTGAATTCCAGTGCACCATTCCACTGATATTCAGTGCTATTACATGGACTTGTTTAGCCCTCCATCTATTCTATGTTTCACTGGATCTCTCAGTGCCTCTATTCCCTCAATTGGGAGGGGACATTTTTAAACTGAAGTTTGCTGTAGCTCATTGGTACTTTGTGATTTTTCCGTTGAGGAGGTCACCCAAATTTGCTTGGTTCCACTCCTTGCTGGCTATCTCTGATAAATTATCTTGAAAATGTCTTCTCATGGCAGAGTTGGGCTTTGAAGGGAACAAGTCAGCAACGCCTTGCAATCCCTAGTAAAGTTGCTGAGCCCCTCCTTCAGATTCAATATCTTATTTGAATAAGAATTTCTGAAATAACCAAATATACAATGACTTCACATCAAGGAGCAAAGAGGTGAACTAGGCTCTGTATAGTTTACCTATTTTCTAAATAATAATAGGACACATCTGTAATGAAGGCAAATGTGATCCTGGGATGCCTTGACAGAAATATAGTGACAAATCAGTGCAACTCTGCTGGACAATGCAAAGGACACGCTCCCACAGGAACTGTGGCTGACACTCAAATTTTGGTGACAGTTCCTGCATTGCAAGTAGAGTTGGAATAGACGATCTTCAGAGCTTTCACCAACTCATTATAATATCTATGCTTCCATGATTTAAATGTTCTTGATGTCCCTAATCATCTTGCATTTACTTATTTATTCAATTTATATAGCCTCCTTAATAGAAGAAACACCTAGAGGAAGAGCAACACCTCAGACTCTAGGGCTGCCTATTGCCTCTGAGAACCTTGAATATGGCCCTCAGAACCAAAGATTCCAGAAGGAGCAACCCAAATTATAACATGCCTCAGTTTAATCCATTTAATAATCACCCGGGCTGCCTGAGCCATGGCACAGGCTGCTTGGGGCCATCTCACTGTAGGAAGAAAAGCCACTGGGGGTATAATATACTGCTGTCTCTGGTACCCATAACTTAGCCATGTCTACCACCTGGGGGAGGAAGCCCATGATGCGACCAGCAGGAGAGGAAGCTGCCACAAAAGACCTAACTAATCCAGACTGCATCTTTGCTCTCTTGCCCCACCCTTCTGGCCACTGATTGGTAAAATCTAAGCCCTGCCTTCTAGCCAAAAGAGGTGGAGTTAACTCCTTCTTGGTCACCATAAAATGGAGGTGACAAGAATTGATTGCATAAAGCTAAGTATGGCCAGGCTTGGTTAGTACTTGGACAGAAGACCACCAGAAAATTCCACAGTGGCTTAAAAAAGGAATCCTGGGAAAAAAACAAAAGCAAAATACTTCTGTTGTTAAGAAAATTACATGGACATGTTCTTGAAGTCATCAGGAGTCAAATTCAACTCAGATTTTCTATTAGTCAAGAAAAAACAAAAAAGTTACTCACTTATTTCACTGGCAACCTTATCCAGTCTTTCTTGAGATCTGCTGATAAGAGCCACCTTCATTCCACGCCTTGCTAACTGAAAAAAGAAAATAATACACCACGATTAACTCCAATTCTATACAAGATCAGCATCATTATTAAGGATTGCAACTGTGGAGTTGAATCCAAAGATTCTGCCAGAAGGAAACATTAGTATCCATCTAATTCCAAATAACTGTTTCAGATAGGGGAAAAAAGCCCTATTATACAGCATCCAAGTGAATATGCTAACTTTAGCTAAGATGAATGATTACTGATCAATCAGTTTTTCATTTGTAGATGGAATATCTAGGCTGTTGTGAATATACTCTCCTGACAAGGCAACAGGCTCAGACATCCCCCCAAACATCCCAATGAACAGATGCTCTTTGTCAACTACATACAAAGTTAAATTTCCCCATCCCACCCCCTTTGTTAGAGAAAGGAAAAGTAGCTTGTTTAAGAGCAAACCACAGCTGAACTGAAGCCAGAAGCAACGCTTTATTAAAATGGATTCTCCTAAAAACACTGAAAGAAGTTCAGGTAAATGAAACAGAGGAACTTCTGCTTGGGAAAATTGCTATTTTATAAGGAAGTAGGTAAAAGTCTAGCTAGAAAATTGTGTCAAGATTTTTAATTTCTTTTTACACTGACTGGAGCTGAGACAAATCTATTCTTCTCCGTATAATCTAGAAAATAGGGTTTAATCTCAGCTTTTTAATCAGGCTTATCATACAAATCTAAACACAACTCTCAACCCCTCAGCAAAGTTCAGAACTCCAGGTTCATCAAAAGAAAACTGTTGTATCAGGAATATGTCCATAAGAACACAGAAAGGGGTACAAGCCTTGGAGACAGTTAGTTATGCTTAGCAAGTTTCATAACCACACCCAAATGGACACATGGAGTGGGAAGAACCAAAGAGAGAATAAAACAAAACTTTTACTGGACTGGATATGGCAGGGATGTGATGGAATATGTAAAATCCTGTAATATTTGCAGAGAATGGGAAACGGCAAGAACAGAGTAAAAGCACCTTTGCAACTCTTGCTTGTCCAGAACGTGGCAGTAGACATCCTGGGGCCTATTAGCCTCAGTCACCTTAAGGAAAGCAATATGTATAGACTCTTGGGGACTATGCCATCACCCTATTTTTAAAAAGTCTCTGAAAACTGACTCTTCCTCAGACCTTGGGTTAGGGTGGGTGGGAAGCACCTTTTACAATTTTATTTGTTAGCAAAATGGTTTCATCCAGGACACACACAGTTTTTTTTCTCCTTCTTTGGTTTCTATTCCTTTTAATGTTTTACATAGCCTAGATTCATTTAGAGTTAGGCAGCCTTCTAGATTAAATTGATGAACGGATGGAGGTAGTAGCTTTAAACTGGATTAGCGCTAAGAGTGTTAAGTCAAGCCTTGATTGATCTGTTTGCCAGGATAGGATAGCTGCTGGAATCATGACAGATATAGCAATTACTTTCTTGTAAAGGGCAGTGGAGAAGTTATGGGCTACTTATGGCATGGAATAGTTTCATGTCAGTCCCCTACCAGCACCAATTGGCTTAGTGGAGAAATTCAGTGGAATGTTGAGCGTCATGATTAAACAGTTCATCCAAGAAAACTCCAATAATTGGGATTTGATATTGCCATATTTCTTGTTTCACTTTAGTTGGGATTTCCCCCTTTCAAATTAATATATGACCAGAATGTCTGAGAGCCTGTGGAGCTGATACATTATCAGGTAAGAAAGAAAAAAATCCTCCAGAAGTAAACATGTTGAACTTTTTAGAGCGGTATAGGAACTGGTATTTATAACTAGAGTTTTTTATCTTGCAAATATGGAAAACTTCACATCCACAATGAAGAATTTACTCTCCATATTTTATAATGAGCTTAGTTAATGGTATAAAATAAGTTAGTACTATTATTACTGAATTACCATTCAAGTATCAGTTTCTAAATGTGATTAGTACATCTTATTGCTATATTTATTCAAATGCAGTATAAAATGGCAGCATACTATGCTAATACAAACAAAAAATATCCTTTAAGACGTAATTTATTTCAAAACTGCCACATTAAAGAATATAAAGTTCATTTAAGTAAAAAAAAAAAAAAATTAAAAACTCCATGGTGACCTATTGTAACTTAGAATGTAGTTAACTCCCCTATACCACTCTTACAATAATATTCTTACTGTCACATGAGAGCGGGGGAAGGCTGTTCCTGGGAGGGATGAACAGTGAATATCGGGAGTGTATCCAAGGGTATAGATTCCCAGCAGAGTCACCTAAGGTTTGAAGGTCATCTCAGCTGCTCAGCTATAAAGCAAGCAGGCACCTATATTGGGCAGCAGCTATATATAAAATATCGGCCTCCATGATCACTTTAGTGATGATAGTAAAGGCATCATTTCATACTGCATGGTAGAAGGCAATCATAAACCACTCCTGTATTCTTACCAAGAAAACCATATGGATAGAATATATAAAATGACTGATAATATAGTGCCAGATAATGAGCCCCTCAGGTCGGATGGCATTCAACAAGCTACTAAGGAAATGCTGAGGATCTTTTGGAGTACTAATGGTGTTTATGACGTAACTAGATTAAAGCCTTTGGGACATCTATTGCTGATGCTGCCATAGAAGAAGAGAAAATCTGAAGCTGCAAAGACAGAATTATAGTGGGAACATGGAATGTAAGAAGTGTGAATATGAGAAAGCACAGTGAAAGATGAAACAACTACAAATTGACATCTGAGGCATCAGTGGCTTGAGATGGACCCAGATTGGACATTTGCAGTCAGAAGGTCACACTATTTATTACTCAGGGCATGAAAAACTAAAGAATGGCATTGCTTTTATAGTTAGGAAAGGTATAGCAAGAACAGTACTTGGCTATAATGCAATCAATGACTGAATAATATCAATTATTTGGTGTACAAGAGGTTGATGAATACTATGATAAAGGTAAATTTGAAATCAAAAGATCATGCAAGCAAGACGTGCTGCTTGTGATTGGAGACTGGAATGCCAAAATATTAAGGAGAAAAATGTAGTTGGATGATACAGCTTAGGAAACTGAAATGAAGCTGGATTTATTAATTTCTGGCACTTCAATGAATTCTTCATAGCTAACAAGGTCTTCAAACAACCAAAACAATGTCTGTATACATGGACATCACCAGATGGAATACACAGAAATCAACATGACTATCTTATTGTTAAAAGGAGGTGAAGGAGCTCAGTTATAGCATCAAAGACATGGACAGGTGCTGACTGTGGAACAGATCACAAACAGCTCATGTGCAAGTTTCAGGTTAAGCTAAAGAAGAAGAAAGCAACCAGTTTCCACAATATTCCCACTATTTTCTAGGAGAATATCAAGAATTGCTTTGAAGTCCTGAGTCTGATTTATAGAGAATCAGAGGTATTGTGAAATGAATTCAACTGTGGAATGAACTTAACAAAATAATTACCCATGAATGTGAAAAGAGACTTGCAAAGATGAAGAAACAGAAGAAAGGAAACTGGGTGGCAGAACAAATCATGGAAACTGTCAAGAAGAGAAGGGAAGCCATAGTCAAGAAAGACAAAAATCTCAGGAAGAAACTTAACAAAGAGTTTCAGAGAGCTGTTGGAAGACAAGAAGCAGCATTACAACAACATCCATACAGACACTGAAGATAGAAACAGATATGAAAAAACAAAGAAAGTCTTCCAAAAGATCTCTGAACACAGGAGGAGGTTCCAACCTTCAATCGCTAAGCTAAAGGACACCAATAGACAGATAGTAACCAATTCAAAGAAAATCAACAAAGTTAGGAGTATATTGAAATACTGCATAGGAGAGATGTCAACATCCGATACCTTAGAAGATAGGCCCTACTTACATGAACCTCTCATCCTAGAAGATGAAGTTAGATCAGCTCTTTGGTCATTACCAAGCTGGAAAGCTGCCAGAACTGATGTAATATGGCAAGTTCTAATCAAGCTATGCCAGCAAATCTGGAGAACGACACAGTGACCAACAAACTGGAAGAGATCACTCTACATATCAATGCCAAAAAAGGAGACTTAACAGGATGTGCAAATTATTAATTTCACACACTACCAAATAATGCTTAGGATCATGCAATGCGGATTAGAGCCCTACATGGAAAAGGAGATGCCAGATGTTCAAGCTGGGTTTAGAAAAGGCTGAGGAACACGAAACATTAATGCTGATGCATGCTGGATAATTGAGAAAGCCAGAGAATACCAAAAACAAAAAAAAGTCAGAATGTGGTGCACTGATTATAGAAAGGATTTTGATTGTGTTGATCATGTCAATCTGTAGCAGATACTTAGAAAAATGGGAATCCCAGAATATCTCATTATACTCATACAAAACCTATATACAGTCAGGAAGCAATAGTATGGGCAGAATATAGCAAAACAGACTGGCTCCTGGCTGGCAAATGAGTGGGACAAGATTGTATACTTATTTATTCAACTTTTATGCCGAATATATACATTAAGGGAAGCTGGATTGGAAGAAGATGAGTGTGGTTTTAAAAGCTGAGGAAGAAACATCAACAACCTGTGCTATGCTGATGACATTACTCTGCATAGCTGAAAATGTAAAGGATCTGCATGCAGTGAAAAAAATGGAACTAAAATTAAATATAAAAACCAACTAATGACAACAGGTAGAACAACCAGCCTTAGAACTGACAATGAAGGTATCAGAGTGGTAGATAGCTTCTGCCTTTTAGGATCAATCATCAACAATAAAGGAACAAGCAGTCAAGAAATACACTGCAGAGTGGCACTTGGAAAAAAAGCTTGGAAAAAATTTTCAGATGCTGGGATGTGTCTATATCTACAAAGATCAAAATAGTGCAAGCAATGACATTTCCTGTGACATCCTATGGAAGCAAGTTGGACTTTGAAAAAGCAGGATAGGATGAGTACTGACACTTTGAACTTTGGTGTTGGAGAAGACTCCTGAGACATGGACACCTAATAAAACTAACAAATAGATCAGTGAACAGATCAACCCAGAGTTCTCACACAAAGCACAAATGACCTGGCACAAATGATCCTACTTTAGACACATTATGTGAAGACTTAATGGAGAAGGCTCCATGCTAGATAAGGTGGAAGGAAAGAGAAGAAGACAATGACAAGTAGCGGTGGACTCAGTATAGTGGTGATGGGTGCACCATTAGAAGGCCTGAAGGACCAGGTGTCATAGCCAGCTCTCACTCAGAGAAGTTGGACACAGAGGAGTATGCTCTGGAAGAACCGGGTGGATTTCAACCTGAGAAAGCTTTGAGCATTCAATCACCTGAGGCTGATCCACCCAGCAATCACCAAGGAATAGCTGTGTCCATTGTTGGAGGATGAGGAACTGGAGCTACAGAGCCCCAGAGCGCACCATGTGCAACGGAGAGCGAAGCAATGGTGTTTGGTGTGTATCCTTGCATGCCAGGGCTATTCTCAGCCTTGATTAAGTTCCCTGGCTTGGGTTCTATTTAAGAGCAATCACTCTGCTATTCGGAACTATGCTTGTTTCCGACCTGCCTGTGGAAACTCTGTTTCTTTGGACCTGGACTGTCTGACAACTAACCCACGATGCTGAGACCCATGGACTGTGCCCCAACAATGCTTTTGCCCACTGCTTTGGATTTTGGTGACTAGAAACTCTTTAAGGCTAGTTTCCAAAGGATTTTGGGACAGCTCAAAACTGAGCATGTGATTACACACGCTTCCTGCCTGCTACTGCCTGTATTTGCACCATTTAAAGTAAAGCCTTACAATCAAACTCCTGTGTGTCTGTGTGCGTGTGCATGTGCATACATACCTGGTCTGGGACAGGACACCAGGTTAGGGAGAGACTGTTGTGGAGAAAATCTATGTGGTCATTAAGAGTCAACACCAACTTGATGGTGCATAATCAATTTAAAAAATTAATTTTGATCACAGGAGAATACAATGAGTAAGAATACCATTTTCAAAACTTATATGCAAAGTAGATTCAAGGTATTAATACATTATTAACTGAAAAGATTTCAATTCTGTCCAGACTTGAGGTGGGCCAAAGGCAATACAGAACAAGGTGCATGTATCTTTCATATTTATATAGAGTGCAAATTTCTGTGTACTGTCAGTCTCCTGTTTATAAAAGAACTGACTTCTGTAACCTAAATTTACACAAGGGATGCAAAAATGACAGCTGGCTTCTTGCACATGCACATAGCACAAAATCTAATATACAGAACAAATAGAGTATGTAAGAATTCCTGGAATTGAATACTTGTGCAATCAGGGTACTGCCTATATAGGCCAGTCACCCTCTGGGGGAGATGGGCAGCATATAAATTTAATTAATTAATTAATAAACACATACATACATACAGCTTGCATTGCAAAAGTTTGCTTTTCACACACTATATGGGTGTACAAATATGTATACATATCACCATATACAATAGGGATGTACAAAATATTTTTAATATGAGTTGTCCCATGTTCAAAACAGAATGCTTCAATTACTCTAGAAATTTCTGAATTTGAAACCACTGCACAAAATGTATTAAAATAATTCACAGTGACTCATATTTAATAAAAATTAAGGGAATTTTAAAAGGGAATTTCCAATTCTACATATGGAATAATAAACTTGATTAAGTTTACATATGGAATAATAAACCTAACTTTAATGCCACTATAAGTTGACCATAAGCACAGCAACCCCTCTTTTGCAAAGTGGAGTTCATCCTTCCCATTCTAATCCAAAATGAATTTTTTATTTATTTATTTTATTTATTTTTCAATTTATATAGCCACCCACCTCAGACCAGTGGCTCTGGGCAGCTAACAATAAAAACAATTGAACAATTAAAACAATACAGAAAATTAAATATAAATACAGCCAAGAGATCTTTAAAAAGTGTCAGCACAACTGTGAAACGGGGCCCTTTGCACATGCGGGGCCCCAGGCCCAGGCATAAAGCCAGGTCTTCAAGGCCTTCTGAAAAGCCAAAAGGGTCAGGGACATCCTGATCTCAGGAGGGAGGATGTTCCCACAGGGCAGGCACCACAGCAGAAAAGGCACGTCTTTAATCCGTTTAATCATGTCTCCTGGATAAGTCCCTGCAGTTTTCTTGGCAAGGTTTTTCAGAAGTGGTTTGCCACTGCCTCCTTCCTAGGGCTGAGAGGAAGTGACTGGCCCAAGATCACTCAGCTGGCTTTGTGCCTAGGCAGGACTAGTACTCACAGTCTCCTGGTTTCCAGCCTGATGCCTTAACCATTACATCAACTGGCTCTCTATGAATTTACTTGTGACTTTTAAACATATTTTGTAGCACCTTAATATATATATGAAAGAATACATTTATCCTTGAATTACTGTTTATAAAGGGAAATACTTCTAAAACAGACCAGCACTACACAGAATGCATAGAATCACAGTTTAGGACAGGGCTGAGAAATAAAAGCTTAAGGCTTACCGCTTCTGCATAGGCCTTTCCAATTCCATCAGTAGCTCCTGTGATAACTATAAAATAGAGAGGGCAGGGGAGAGAATAGAATTCTGAGAGTGAATTAAGATTTCAAAGTACAGAATAGCATAAATAAACAAACACTAGATACTAATATTCTCATTACAAGAGGGCTTTAAGGATGTTCTTCCATTTTTTTCTTGTAATTCAAGCACTGTAATGCTTAGCATTACTTCATCATCTCCTTCTAAATTAGAATTCAAGACTGGTGTGAATGAATTAACAATATCTGGATGCAAATTATTCCATTACAAGTTGACATCAAATAGCAAGTTCCTTATAGCCCTAACACAAATTGCCAGTCAGCACTGCTTCAAAATAGGCAAAGTAACCTGGCTTGTCTGAACTGGGTTTTTTGAGGAGGAATAGAATGTAGAACATGGGTAGGCTGTTTTGCCTGGGGCTTAGACAATGGGATGGAAGCTGAAACAGAACCAGCTTCAGTGATATTTTTGGACTCTGCAGCTCCAATATCTGTTCTAAAGTCTCTGAATCTTAAACAGCATTATCACTGTTGAACAAAGGTTGGGATATCCCAACCTTTGCCTGAATCACGAGCACTCTTCTAACCTCACCTATCTCATATAAGATATATTATTTCTTGGTTTTGGAACCAGGTATTAGCTTAGATATTTCTTTGCATTCTGGGATTTCTGCAGAACTAATTTATGACAGTGAAGTGGGACAGCACAGGAATATTCAGTATAGCAGCATGGGGTCAGGGCAAAATCTCTACAAGCTCTGTAAATGTTCTTGTGAGGAAAAAGTCTACTCTAGCTAAAACTCTGCATAATTCAAACTTCACACAATATAGAAGTATATGGTAGAGATTAGATCACAAGGATACAATTTGGCTTTGAAGATGGAAAATTTGCCCTCCATTTAAAATAAAGATTGGCACATTCCCAGCAGCCCTCTCTGTTTGTGACCCATCAAAATCAACAATGTCTGGGGGAAAAAAAACCATGCATATACAGCAATGTCACAAAAAATAAGATCAAAGTGGGATCTTATGAGAAATATCAATTAAGTTCATTAAAACTTAGTACAGTAGTAGTTAACAGCCAAGATACGGGGCTTTTCAGAAAACAGTATTTCACACAGTCAGTTTCGCACTGACCAGGAAATTTTTGTAAAGTTATGCAGTGGAAGAGTGGTGGGCTCATGACCAGGAATGTACTGTGGTTCAGAACTGAAGCTGAAAAGATCTCTAGAGCAAAGGTGGGCACGCATACCGCACATGTTTAAAGAAGTCTTTAAGTAAGCAATCCCTTCTCCCAGGCTCTCATGGAGCTGTATGATTCCAGAAGAATACATGCTTGATAAAAGGGTGCTGACATGCTGCATCAAGGTGCTTCAGAGTGGACACAGGCATACCATCAGCACCTCATTAACTTAACTGCCTATTTTTCTGGGATTACATAGCTACATTGTGACTCCAGTAAAAGATGAAACTTCTTTAAGGAGGTACTGAGAGGTACACTCTGTGTGCCTGCTTTGAGGCACTATTTAGCTTTGGGCCTCAAGCACAACCTATCCCTACACAGAACTCAAAGATCAATGGATTGTGTTAGTGCCCTGCATGTACCTCCTAGTTGGTGGTAAATGAGCAACAGCAATGTTTGCTTGTAAAATAATCATTAAATTCGATTCTCTGCAGTCATAAATGAATTTTTAAAAATTAACTTGTCCTGGTTAAAATATATGTGGCTTTAGCTTACTTGATTTACTTTTATTAATAATCTGATTATTCTTATCAAAATCAAGAAATCGAAAGCACATTATAAGAACGCTTGAAGGCAAAATGTTCACCTCTACCTATTACCTGCCATTACCCTCTATACAAACTATTTGAAACTGGTTCAGTTCATGCTCTTTTTTGCCCCTTGAACACTTAAATGCACAAACACTTGATTGATTAAAGATTAATACTGCAGTAAGCTTTGACAGCTGTCTTTTGTCTGTGTGCTTTTGGGGAGGGGAAATATATGCAGTGACAGAGAGCTTGCATCAATATTCCTCTTGGGATCTATTACATGGAAAGAAAATTGCTATTTCAATTCTCCTTTCTTGCTAAAAATAGCAGCCCCGATTGATTCAAGCAAACACAGCACCAGCTTAGCAGTGCCAAATTTAGAAGCCACTAAAGTCCCTAGAAGTAAAAGCTAATGGAGTCTAATATATGCCAAGTCATATTTTAGTAAGAACAAAAAAGGTAAGTATGCAGAACCTGCAAGTTAGTAAGTCAGTACTAATACATTACATTTAGAGAACCCCCCCCCCAAAAAAAACTTGGTACAAAAATGACACAAATGTGAATTTTAAAAATGTCATCTTTTTCATTCACAGTGCAACAGTACACCTTCAGACTTCACACATTATCTTTCTTTTATTCATTATGCTTCCCACACATAAATTATGCAAAGATATCACATCATCAAATTTGTGCAAAAGAATCACGACATCATGGATTTTATATAAAAGGACCACAAGTATGTAAGTTTATGTAGCTGGACCAAGGAAAAATGCAAACAAAATCATACCTGTGTAAGAGAATATTTCTCATAGCTGCCCCCTGCCTCCTCACTCCCACTTGAAGCTACTGATGCAAGTTTTGGATGAATAATAGAGGTTGAAATAGGTTTAAGACTCTAAAGCACCTTGGAACCCAAAACTAAAAAGACAGATGTCAGGACATTATAGAGGAATGGGAAACATCACAGATTAGTTGGTTAGTTTAACTGGAAATTTTAAAAGCAATTTTAAATAGCCCTGTTCCATGTTCATAACTACATGAGCTTCAGAACTGGTAATTATTATTTCTACTTTGCAGTATTTTCAATAGGTTTTCAGGCCAAATTAAACAAGTTGCCTACCTTTTATTTTCTCAGCTGAGGACAAATGTCCACATGAACCAATCTGCATTTTAAGTCTTCATGGAAGGCTGCTTTAAGCTGCCCTCACTAATAAAGACAGGGCCTTCTTGATGGCAATATCTCAGTTACAGATCATTCTTCAGTACAGAGAAGAGTGTTGTTTTGATGTCAGGACATTTTCTTTTTATTTTTCCAAGTATGCATGGTGTAATTTTAATGCTTTGAAATGTCCTTCAGACTGTATTCTTGTATTGATTTCATAATTATCATGTAATGGCTCCATTTTTTAGTACTGAAATATGTCTGCAGGATACTTGAAAAATATACTAAATATACTACCCTTCCTTGACCAACAACATGTTATTAATTAAAGCTCTGCTGGATCATACTAGGGAACCTCTCTAGTACAATAATACCTCCAGGAAAGCAAAATGCAAACATAATGCTCTTCCCTTTGAACCTGACAGCTTGGCAGCAGAAAGTTCATTTTCTGCATCTCTTTGTTGCGAATGATTGTTTTGATTTTTGCAGCAAAAAAGTTAAAAAATCTAGCTGTGCCCACTCTGTGAGGTTCTGCAGATGTTAGGGGCAACATACAGGCAATGGGCTACTCATTTTTGGTCTAAACTATCTCAGTGAAAAAGAGATTATAAATACCTATGAAACAAAGTTAGGATGAGACAAAATAATGCTGTTATAAAATGTATATGCTAATGACGCCCTTGCTTTCCTAACAGCTTTCCTTTATGAACCTGTGACCTTACCTTAATGTAGCCATAGTGTAGCATACAAGGAACACACTGCTTCACTTCCTTACTCAGGAGACAAAATCTATCTTTCATTCTGTTTCCCCAGCTCCCAATAGTCTTAGCTTCTTAATCAGTTTAACTCTAACCACTGGCACTGCTAAATTGTTTGGTCCACCACCAGGGAGTTCAGGGTCTGTATGATCACTGCTTGGCCTGTATAACAATGATTCAAATAGTAATGTTGTCAAACCTTTCTCACTGCTTTAGGTATAATCTGTACCACCTGCACTTATTTGCTATTATTTGAGCTAATCCCTTATCTTATAGTTAGTTGGCTAATCATCAAGTAAATCATTTGACCATTTTTAAAATTCTTTTGTTTTAATGAAACCAATTTCCTTCTTAAGAAAGTAGCAGAACTCTCACTTTGTCAAGGTGCTCTATTGCCAATATTAAAGGAATATGGTTTACGTTGAAACATATGAGTATCAGTGTGGAAATACATGGCAGAGACATTTGATGTGTAACACCATCTGTCTGTGTTTCAATGCTAATGCTACAAGTCAACAATCCAAGGTGGAAAGTTGGACTACTTTTTAAAGACATGCACTTATATATACAGTGGTACCTCAAGATACAAACGCCCCACCTTACGAAAATTTCGAGATACGACCAGCTCCGGCCGCAAAAATTTACCTCAACATGCGAACTCCGCCTCAATCTACGAACCGGATCCGCGGCCATTTGCCCTGCTGCCACGCGGTCGTGGCTTCCTGTGGGCGAGATCGCGGTAGCAAGGAGACATTCGGTGAGGCTTGTGGTGTGTTTTGTGGCGTTTGGAAGGTTTTTGGTGTGCTTGTCAGCATGGTTCCAAAGAAAATGCAGAGTGGGCGTGGCAAGAATAAGGCTTTGAAGAAGAAAGTGACGATCGAACTGAAGAAGGACATTATAGAAAAGCATGATCGTGGGGTTCGTGTGACTGATCTGGCCGCGGAGTACAACATGGCGAAGTCGACCATCTCGACTATTTTGAAGAATAAAGATGCCATCAGAGAAGCTGACGTGGCAAAAGGAGTAACGACCTTAACGAGGAAGAGGACACAAGCGCTGGAAGAGGTGGAAAAGCTGTTGTTAGTGTGGCTGAATGAGAAACAGCTGGCAGGTGATAGCGTGAGTGAAGCTATCATCTGTGAAAAAGGCTGGAAGCTGCACAGTGATTTACTGCAGAAAAACCCCTCTACCAGTGCAGCAAGTGAGGAATTTAAAGCCAGCAGAGGCTGGTTTGAGAAATTCCGCAGGAGAAGTGGCATCCACAATGTGTCAAGACATGGAGAGGCTTCCAGTTCTGACAAGGCTGCTGCAGAAGCCTACAAGGAAGAATTTGAGGACTTCATAAAGGCGGAAGGATACATCCCTCAGCAAGTGTTCAACTGCGACGAGACGGGGCTCTTCTGGAAGAAGATGCCAAACAGAACCTACATCACGCAGGAGGAAAAGGCACTGCCAGGGCACAAGCCCATGAAGGACAGACTGACCCTTTTGCTGTGTGCGAACGCAAGCGGCGACCTGAAGATTAAGCCGCTACTGGTATACCATTCCCAGATCCCTCGTGCGTTCAGGGAACACAGTGTGAACAAGGCCAGACTGCCTGTCATGTGGAGGGCCAATGCGAGAGCGTGGGTCACAAGGGAGTTGTTTATGGAATGGCTGCACGAGGTGTTCACACCCAGCGTTAAAAAATATCTTTCCGACAACCAGCTGCCTGAAAGGTGCCTTCTTCCGATGGACAATGCCCCGGCACACCCTCCAGCCTTGGTGGATGCTATGGACGCTGAGTATGACTTTATAAAGGTCAAGTTCCTCCCCCCCAACACACCTCTCCTGCAGCCCATGGACCAGCAAATGATCTGCAACTTTAAGAAGCTCTACACAAAGGCGCTCTTCACCAGGTGTTTCAATGTCACTGAGGAAACATCCTTGACTCTGGCAGAGTTTTGGAAGAAACATTTCAATGTCCTCCACTGCATCGGCCTCATTGACAAAGCCTGGCAAGATGTCACCTGCCGGACCTTAAACTCAGCCTGGAGGAAACTGTGGCCAGAATGTGTAGCTGAACGTGACCGTGAAGGGTCTGATGCAGAGGTAGTGGAGGAGATTGTGTCCATGGGCAAGAGCGTGGGTCTGGTTGTCGATGGTGCAGACGTAGAGGAGCTTGTTGAGGACCATGAGGAGGAGCTGACCATGGAAGAACTTGCTGAGCTCCAGAGTGAGCAACAGAAAGCGCTTGGTGAGGAGCATTCCACTGAGGAAGAGGAAGACAGGGAGGAGGTGAGCAGTGACGTGATTAAATCCATTATGGAAAAATGGAATGAGTGCCAGGACTTCTTTGAGACGCACCACCCCAACATAACTGTAACAAACAAGAGTGTTGAACATGATGAACGATAACGTGGTCTCTCATTTCCGGAGGGTTATGCAGCACAGGAAAAAACAACTGACTTTAGACAGGTTTTTCCCCAGAACTGAGCCTGCAGCTAAGAGGCAAAGAAGACAGGAAACCCCTGAAGGAGATCTCCCCGATGTCCCTTTGGAGGGGGACTCTCCCTCCAAACAATAACTGCCTCCCCACCCCATTCTCCCTCTTCATACTGTGCTGTACGTACTTTTTTTCATGTTTTTGTGGTTTAAAAATAAAATGCGTATGTTTCAGAACTGTTTGTATTTACACTGAACCTTATGGGGAAATTTGCTTCAGGATGCGACCAAATTCGGAGGGCGGAACGGATTAACCGTATTTACATTGAACCCTATGGGAAAATTTGCTTCAGGATGCGACCAATTCGACTTGCGATCAGAGTCACGGAACGGATTAAATTCGTATCTTGAGGTACCACTGTATTAGGCATTACAGAACTTGGTGAAATGGAGAAAACCAGTGCAACACACTAATGTCTGGATGCTGCTTCTATAGGAAAAATGGCATGAGCCTATACTCAACTCAATGGAATTCAATGCAGCATAAAATTTTCATCTTATTTGACAGGATAGCTACTATAGCCATGAATCAATCTATAGTTAACCACATATCAAATACTGTACAGAAATGTGGCCATGTCAAAGCTCAGTAATGGTAATTTGTATTCAAGTTAAGTTTAACCCAAATATGTATATATCTAAGAATTCCTGTTAATATATGTGCGCGCATTAGAGATTAAATCCATTATTTGATTTTAACATCCTATGTTTTATACATAGAAAGATCAAAGCAATAACTGAGGATCATGAAATATACATTTAGCATGCAAAAAGTTGCCACAGGTATTCACTAAATATTGTATTTAGGTTAATTTATCGCTACCATGGTCAGCAAGAAACCATGGTTGTGATTTGCTCAGGGCTATCTTGAAATATCATTCCCAAGCAGAAATATGAATCTAGTCTCACTGGCAGAGCACAACCAGTTCAACTTAGTCAATTGCACATACTGATGTTTAATCAGTACCTACCATTCAAATACGCTTTGGGGGAAAAGCGAAACACCTTATTTGCAGATACTGACATAGATTTAACTTCAGCATATTTTGTGGACGTGTTGATGCATGTGTGCAAAAACATCCAATTGAGAATTATAGCAGAGGCATCTAAATTGATTAATTTGCCCCTCCCATGCCTTTCGTGTTTGAACAGTAGAACAATTCAACCATAATAGACAATAAGCAGAGATGCGTAAGCAACTGTGAATAGAAAAAGATGAATGAAATGCATGACGTTAGAGAACTGTGAATTGGGGAGTTCAGTGCATGAATTGAAATCTAAAGTAATCTGCCCCTCTACCTTGAGCTGAACACTGCAAAGCAAAATAGAAAGATAGGAAGAAAAAAAAAGTGGTCTCTGACACATTTACAGAAACTGATGGCCTGTCACCTAGACACTGATGAGCATTTTCACTGGATAAAAATGGCAAGCTATAGTCTAAAAATAGACTAGTGTGCTGCAGACCTGTCTGGCTTGGCTACACTACCAGAATACCAATGTAATTCCTTGCCAGTATGCTTGTCCCATACTTGTACAGTGAAGGTGAGGGGGAAAAAAGATTATTCTATACTTTTATTTGCCACTGGAAAGAATATACTAATGAGTTAGAATACCAATACATTAGGCATATGCTTAGTTTAAATTTTACGAGAGAAATAAGCTGTAAATAACACCAATATTATAAAGAACACAATCCACATTTCAGCCCATCAATCCAGAATTTTGCTTCAATTCTAATTTCTGGAACTCTATCACTTTTAAAAACTTGAAAATGCAAAGTCTTCACTAAAATTATTTAATTTGAGTGAAGATCATATTTATTCATGCTTCAAAAAGCCACTGTTGCATGAATAAATATGTAGCTTTATTGTAGCTGTCTTTAGATAAAATGATGCAAGAGCTATGAGTTATAATTTTACCAAAAGTAAAATTAAAAGTACTTTATATAGTTATGCAATGTCTTGCTATATGAAACAAATTGCTTTTGTCATTTTCATAGTGCACACTAGGTTTTTAGAAAGCCTCAGTACTGTATACAAAGCAAAAATTATCATAGATGCTTTTCCTTGCTGAATTTAAATGTATGAATTCTGCATCCACCCTGAATATTTTAGATTTATTTCATTTAAGATTTTGCACATCACACAAAGGTCCATTTAAGAAGTAAGTTTTTCCTTAGTGAAATACATCTAAACTATGTATGTGTTCAATGTGGATGCAAAACAAATTCAGAGGGTGCAATAATATAAATACTCTGGCCGTATTTTGACAAACAGGATCATACATGGAAATAAGGAGCAGGGTTGAACTTACTTTGAAAAATAAGTAAACTTGCTTGTTCGCTGGTGAGATTTAAAACTGAAAGTCCATTGGTGGATTGCCTGCTATTATGACCATTTTTTATATGGAGCAAAGCATGGACAATGACTCAAACAACCATCAGGAGAATAGGTTTTAATAGGAGTCCACAGAATACATTTTGAAATGTGGATTTACACATTACTTTAAAATATCATGGGCTGAATATGTACAAAATGAAACAGTCCTCCATAGAACAGGCAATGATACAGAACATGTGAAAGTATTTGGAATGCTTGGGACACATGATACTCAATCAGGAATACCAACTATTTCAGTTAACTATACAAGGAAAGATTCAAGGGAAACTCAGTAATGGAATATAACACATGTCTGAAAAATCTATATGCAGTTTGGCAAAAACAAAGTATCCCTGTTTCAGATAGTAAACAGGAAAAGAAATAGTATTGATAGTTGCCAACATCTAGCAGGAGAAAGCATTAAAAGGACAGCTGAAGATCAAGATACAGAGTATATACAGTGGTACCTTGGTTCACGAACTTAATTCGTTCTGCGACTCTGGTCGCAAACTGAATTGGTCGTGAACCGAATCAAATTTTTCCATAAGGTTCAATGTAAATACGGTTAATCCGTTCTGACCCCTACGAATTTGGTCGCCAACCGATTTTTGATCGCGTCCCGAATCAAATTTCCCCATAAGGTTCAATGTAATTACTGTTAATCCGTTCTGAACCATATGTTTTGTTTTTTTTAAACCGCAAAAATATGACACAAAGTACAGTACGAAGAGAGAGAAAGCTAACCTTGCTCGACGCGACTTCTGGCGTGGAAGACAGGAAGGTGGGTGGGGAGGCGGTTACTGCTTGGAGGGAGAGTCCCCCTCCCTACAGGAAGCCGTGACGACGTGTCACGGCAGGGAAAATGGCCGCGGATCCTGTTCGTCACCCGATGCGGAGTTCGCGAACAGAGGTAAAATTTTGCTACCGGAGCTGTTCGTGAACCGAATTGTTCGTGAACAGAAGCGTTCGTGAACCGAGGTACCACTGTACTTTGTTTACACATAGCCATTATCTGTACAAATTTCTAACCTACTCTATTTATGTATTTTATAAGCAGAAGTGCAAAAATCCATGCATATTTTCTATAAAAGTTATTGAGGGTGAAGTTCAAATAATTTGAAGCAGAAGAAAATATCTGTCTCAGAAAACTGCTCTTCCTGTAGAATTAGGTAAGTCTAGACAGGAAGTTACATTACTTTGTTTTATTTGTGCTTGTGTTTGAAACTCTTGTCTTCTATTCGCCTGTACCACTTACAAATGTATGTATTTTCAGCCTTTCCATTCTTCAGGCTGGGCATGAGAATATCTCCCTTTTTTTTAAATGTGGAATCTTTTCTGATCTGTAATAAATTGGAAATCTCTCCAATATCTTTCTTTAAGGTGCTAGTAGAACACTACTTTGCAGTAAAGCAGTGGTGTCTTGTGGTCTGCTGGGGGTATTACTTTTTCTTCTGTAGATTCCCTTTTTAAATCAAGTTGTTGTTTGCATGAAATCTCAACAGCCCTGTAACTGATCTCCCTCACTACTGAATATTCATATTTTTGGATATTTAAAGGTATATTTAAAGAGGTTGGGTTTTAAAAAATACTTTTTAATAATGTTTCATTTTGCTTCTTTCATGAGACTGGACTGTCTCCCAAGTGTGGTGAAGGGCTGAAACCTATAGCCATATGCCTTAACACTGAATGGCCATAATATGACACTACAGAATTATTTCAGTTTTTGCTTCTTAAACTTACCACCAGAAAAGCAGCACAAGGCATGAGAGCCCTATCTTTCACACACACCAGGTGTATGCATTTAGTAATTCCTCATATAATAAACACTTGATTTAACAGACCTTGATTTAGTAGACTTCAGATGCAGTGGAAAATATCTATCTTTATTGTATGCTTTTGTGCATTCATGTCCAATACAATAAAATCTTGTGTCATTAAGAAATGTAAGTACAAAAATGCCAACAGAAAAGAAGTACCGTATTTTTCCGACTCTAAGACGATACTTTTTTCTAAAATCCTTACATTAAAAATTGAAGGGCGTCTTATTCAAGGAAGTCAGCTGAAGAGAGAACCTCGCTGTTAGAAAACTGCCCATACTTTGTCTCTGCAGACAGGCTTCCTCCTATTGCTAGCCTCCAATCACGAGTGAAATAGCTTGTCTCCCAAACAGACTTCCTCCAATCAGAGCCTGATGTAACTGATGTCAGCTGATGCTGAACAAACCAATTAGAGGAAGGCTGTCTGCAGAGAGAAGCTATCGGCAGTTTCACTTGTGCTTGAATGTAATCAGTTATGCAAAAGAGCATGGAAATAGAGCTGCAGAGAGACGGTTTGGACCTCCTCCCACCGAGTGTATCAGGTAAATGTTAACTAATTACTAAATAAAAATGTGTTCTGCACTATCTTTAAAATATTGATTTCTTAATTTGGGGTTGGAAAAATGGGGGTTGTCTTGTACATGGGGGCGTCTTATTGTCGGAAAAATACGGTAATCAGAAAAATCATAAAAGACCTTAGACACACATGGCAATACAAATATATACATGCAGAGAGTATGTTATTTTGAGGAAATTAAATGGGATGTTCCTTAAAACTCAGCTATCTGGACCCAAAATGAGCTCTGCATCTGTGGGGCCCGTAGATTGCTTTGGCAGAGTTTGTCATCATTGCAACAAGATGATAAGTTAATAAACAATACCCCACCAAAAATGTTGGTGATTAACTAAGCTGAAAAGCAGTTACTGGACAAAAGCGAGTTCCCTGAGTAAACTGTGACTTATACCTGATGTCCCAAGTGCTAAACAAAAATGCAGAACAGAATGCATTTTAAAAAGATCACTTCTTCTTTAAAATAAGCTTTTTATAAGCCTCTATCAGGAAAATTTTGCTCACATTTCTACTTATCACCAAAGCATACATGAGTTCCATCTGCAGAGCAAATCATTCCCTTGCATTTTCCTCCATACGGAGTAGAAGTCTGTCAAACAACTATTTCAAAAATAAAAATATTAAAGCAAGTTGGCCAACTGGGGCTAATTAAGTGGGAAACTATGTGAGAACACAAACTAGCTACAATATAACTTTTATAATTCATACTGATTTTTTTCAATATTGTTCAGAGGCCATTTCTAATCAGAGATGTTACAAAAATACCAGTTTTCTGTTGAACTGTTTGGTTGGAAATCTACACAGAAGGCAACAGTTTTAAAGAACACTACTTCTATATAGATAGAAATTGTAAAGTCAGTTCACAAATTAGCCAGCAGAGGTAGCAATACACTCTAAAAGCATTTTTCTACAACAGGTTAACAACTTTTTCAGATGCAGGATGCTATCATATGTTTTTGCATGGGTGCATCAAAAAATCAAAATAAAATTAAACATGACCAACTATTATGATATTTCAGCATTTAAGCCTTGACATTTCACAAAATTCTGGTATTTGTTTTTTTTTACTTGGGAAGTCTCACAGATGCCATATGTGAGTATCATGAGTAATGCCCATGTGCACCAGGTTGCTGATCCCTGAACATATACTCTTACAGGAATAATTAAATTCAAAACAAAATATTTTGCCACTAGACATACAATAGTCTCTTTATTACACTGGTCATTCTTTATGTTTCTTTATCAAAACTGCCTAAGGGATTCGGAGGAACTGCTAGGTAACCGGCAACTGCACGTTTCTTAATTTATATTACATATGCATGACATTTGTATTTCAGCTTTAGCAAATCATTACCTCAAGACTGCTTCTAGTTAAATTTGTTCAAGGAGTCATTTAAGGGATCTTCTAGAATACAGTGAAAGCGGATGGATTTGTAACAAAAACAGCAGACAACAGCACTTGTCTTGTACATCTCTTTGGGGAACTTAACAATAGTTTAAAAAATCAGTTATCATAGCCACCCATTTATTAGAGACAGGTTCACAAATTATACTCTTAGAGCCATTGCTGATTCTTTTCATCATATATTTTTAAAGCCTAGTCACTAATTAGGAAACATTGTCTAGTCAGCAAGAACTGTACTGGAAGGAAGGATGTACCAAGGAGCCGTGATAGTTAGCTATTGCTGATGGCTAAGAGAGTTGCCCTTTACTTTGAGGAATTATACTACTTATCAGTGGTTATTTTAATTACAGCTATTAATTTGGAAATAACATTTTGTCAATGCTTGAAACGCTTGTGTATTATCTCCCACTACCCAATTTAAAAAAAAGAAATCAGTCTTTGCTCACCAGCTATGAGTTTTTGTTCATCCTAGATGAGCATACAAAAAGTTTACTGTTAAAAGGGAACTAACTATGCATGTTAGATCTTCTGGTTAAGATTGAATGTGCACACACTATTTTTCCTTGAAAGTTGGTGAGCAAAAGGGGGATGGGGAGGGAGAATCAAATACATACCTCTACCTGTCTGAAACATAAGTTCAATATTGTTTTAAAATACTTTATTATAGACATTAGAATTTATGGTTGTGTGCTCCTCATTCTGTTTTCAATTAGACTGCCAAATGCAAAATGGTGTACATGCATTTCAGAATGTATTGCCATGCTGTTGAACTTTCAGGTTAGCAAATGCACAAATTACTTTGGTTTTTTGTTTGTTTTTTGAGCTTGGCAAGTAAGTTGTCAAAAAAAGCATGGATGTCCATTAAAAGTCTCAAGAAAACAACTAGAAAAGCATGCAGCTATTTATCCATCTATCCATCCATCCATCCATCCACCCCCCCACCCATCTACCTCTTTTATTTACATGGCCATCCAACTTGCAAAGCAACTCTGAGCAGCTTGCAGTTGTACAGAAGCATGAAAACAAAAGAACTGAAAACAAAACTCAGCAAAGATCAGGAACCAAGGAATAGAATAATAGAATAACAAAATAAAAAGAAACAGAATAGCCAAGTCCAAACATAGTATAGCCCTTTCATTCTGGACAGGTTCATCTCATGTTCTAGCCCAGTACCTGGGGTAAGAACCATGTGTGCAGGGCCTTACAGAAATCCAGCAGGTCAGAGCTATCCAAACATCAGGGGTGAATGTTGTCCATGGATTGTATTGAAATTAACCTGTTACTATTATTTCATTGCTAAATTCAGTTTTATATTATTTGTGCAATTCTCTGGCTGTGTCAGTTCTATGAGTCAATTCTATAGCTACTCAGGCAGGCTAGAATAAAAAGAATGCTTCGCTATTATTTCCATTGTTTATTGTGGGCACTTTAAAAGTATGTAACTTTTCTTTTTAAAAATTTTCCCCATGACTTATTTTTTTCCCCAGATTTGGTATACATAGCTCTCAATATCTCATATACTTTTATGGCTATAGACAAAAAATAAGAAAGCAAGGGACTTGTTTTGAGTTTTCTATTGTTCCTTAAGGCAGACTTGAAATATTCCCATGAAATAGAACCCTTTTAAACTATTCAAATGAAAAATTCTGACCAAGCCTGTTTTGTTCCAAGCAAGGAACTTTTTTTCTCTCTCACTTCAGGTACATCTCAAATTTTCCAATCATAGGATCAATCTGTACCTTGCCTTCTTGACAGAAAGATTTGCTGTTGTCACCAAAAAGGTTCAGGAGAATGGGCAGAATACCTCTTCAAAAAGTAGTACCGCTAGATAGTTGGTGGCCATTACACACTGTTTCACCCCAATCAGCAAATATATTTAAAGAAATTTGTATACTGCTCCCAACAAAGATTGGATTGCCATTTTAATCTCCTCTAGAGATGCTAGTAGTAAATACTAACACAAGACAAGATTATGACTTAAAAGAGATTATCTAATTTACATGGGACGCGGTGGCGCAGCGGCTTAATGACGCTGAAAATGCCGGCCAGAAATGGCTGAAAGCTTCAGCGGTTCGAGTCCAGCCTCACGTTAACAAGGTGAGCTCTTGTTTCTATACCCGCAGCTTCTGCCAACTCAGCAGATCGAAAACGTACGTGAGTAGATAAATGAGCACTCTCACTCCGGTGGGAGGAAAATGCTGGCAGTGGCTCCACAGAGAGACGGGACAGTTGCCGGTAAAAAGCGCGAAACCGCGCTCATCTGAAAAAGGGGCACGAAGCAACGGAAATCCCGCCTCCTGTGCTGCCAGCTGGGCTGACGCTCTAGGAATTAGGCTCTGGCAAAGTCTAATTCCGAAACTAGAAAGATGCAATTGCCTTGAAAACCGCTAGGGGGCGGTCACTGCAGGGTCAGTAATGACTGTTAAGCAGATTAAAAAAAAAAAAAAATTTACATTACTGATATCCAGCCAGATACTCAATACAGCATCAGCACAATATTTGGGGTGGGGTATGGGTTCTAATAAGCTATAGAAATTTGAAATGTCTTACCAAGAATCCAATATTACCTTGAGAAGTAGTTGTAAGGATTTGATGCAAAAATCACATAGTCATCTTGTAGGTATATACTTGCCTTATTTATTTGCTGATTTATGAGGCTGCCCAATTCAAATTATGTGACTCGCATAACAACCAACAACGAAACAAACCCCAACCACAAAATGTTAAAACATACACAGAATGTAAATGTAAAATACAGAACATATAATGGTGTCCAAGCACAATAATAAAAACAACCAAAAGGGGACTCTACTCAACTGGCCCCAAATGCCTGGGGGGGGGAAAGCCAGGTCTTTACAGTTTTCCTAAAGGCAAACAGAATTGGGGTGGAGAATCATTTCAGAGAACAGGGGAAGGCACCACAAAGGCATGCTTCCTAGGTTTTGTAAGGTGTCAAGATTTAAAAGAGAGAACCTGGAACATGCCTTCCCTATGGAAACGTATAGGGCATGCAGAGGTCCTTGGGAAAAGGCAGCCCCACAAGTACCCTGGCCCTTTACATATAGGCTTTAAAGGTGATAACCAGTACCTTGAATTGCATCCGTAAGCCTACTGGGAGCTAGTGCAGCTCGTGGAGTAGTGATATTACATGGGTGTAATAGGTTGTGCCCATAACTTCCTGTGCCACTGCATTCTAGATGATTTTCAAGGGCAGCATGTTGCAGTAGTCCAACTGGGAGGTGACTAAGGTGTGAGTGACCCTGAGGAGGGCCTCCCAGTCTAGGAATGGATGCAACTTGGTCATCAGACATTGTACAAAAGGTCCCCTGGCCACAGCTACCACCTGCTCTTTGAGCAGGAGCTGTGAGTCCAGAGGAACCCTCAGACTGCATACCAAATCTAAATGGGGTAGTGCCACCTCATCCAGAACCAAAGATGGAAACATTCCAATTCCCTGGAATTTGGATCTGAGGAACCCAAAACCTATAACCACTCAGTCCTAGCAGGGTTAAGCTGCAACCTGTTGTTCCCCATCCAGATACTGGGACAAAGCTTCAAAAGCTTCACTTGGACAGCCAGTGACAGAGATGTATAACTAGGTATCATCTGCATATTGATGATATCTCACCCCTCATCCAGTGGCTTCATGTAGATATTAAAAAGGAGTGGTGAGAGAATAGAGCCCTGAGGCAGCCCGGAAAGCAGGGATCTGGAATAGTGATATAATGATGACACTCAACTGTTTCTTTTCCAACTAAAACAGGCACAATAAATGAATGACGTCAGTGTTATACCAATCAGCTGTTCCTTGATCTGAAGGGAAAACAGCATATGAGAAGGTTCAGCAGCAGCAGCAGCAAAAGGACAGAAATAGTACCAAAAATTTGGGAATAAAGAATTACAAAGGCAAGAGAGTAGACAGCAAGAAAAAAACAAGCAAACAAGATCTGACATCAGTAAACATATAGAAAGTAAGGCAGCTTAAGTCCATTACAGCAAAATGAACCATATATCAATGAGGTAGCCTTATATTTATATGCCTGTACTATTGCTCCTCTGAGAAAGTAAATTTGCTCCACTATAGGCCTATATGAATACTACATCTTCTCTCATTCAATGAGCATAGTCAGGTAAAAATATGATAATATAACCTAAGAGTGAATAACTTATTTGTTAATCATTTTGTTCAGCAGTAATACAATTCATTAAAATTATGTATTTTATTAGATTTAGAGGCCACCTGAATCCAAACAACTCCGAGTGGCTTACATATTAAAAAACATAATTAGAAATAAAAGAAAAATATGATAAGCATCTGGAATAATACAATGTCCCCAAAACAGAACACAATACCCCCCCCCCCCACCAAAACTAACAGAGGCCCAGCAACCATCCTACCCCAAAGTCTGGGAGCAAGTTTTCAACACCCCCGGGATAGGAGTCATATAGATCTCGGGGGGGGGGGGATACGGTTGCAAATACATGCAGGTAAATATTGCTTACAAAAACTTAAAGATACATAGTAGTACAATAATAAAATAAAATCCCCTTTGAGTACAGCTTGACTCCTGGTGACCACATGAGCACGTAATTTTCTTTACCTCAATACAGAAGTGATTTGCCACTGCCTTCTTCTGGGATGTTTTTTTGATTCTCATTCTAATCTACTACCTTAGTATTTTCCAGTAATTTCCTACTGAATCAGGTCTAACCCAGTTTAGCAAAAAATCTCTGCACATTAAAATTGTAAATCATTTGAATTGTAGGAGAATTATCACCAAACACAGCAGACAATTTATCAAAAGTCTTAGATAGGAAACATACTTTGAGCTGACCAAGGAGGCAATTCCATAACTGGGGTGCTTGTATCAAGATTGCTCTCTCTCAAATCACAGCAAACTGCTGACAAATACAGACACTTCAAAGGGCATCCCCACTGTATTTTAATTTACCAGCTAGCAGAGATGGAACCATTAATTCAGGTAAGTGATTGATTTCACTCTGTACTGCTCAGCTACAGATTACAGGCAACCATGAGATTACATACACTGCTTAAGGCACTAAATACAATTCATATTTTTTGACTGACAAACTACATGGTCTGCCAATTTCAAATTCCCTTAACTGGAAACCAAATACATAAAGCATCTCTTCAGCACATCATCAAAGTGATAAATTTCTGTGAAAGTTCACATTCATCCACTTTGGTTCTGTACTTATAAGTTCTAGGCAGAACTCAGCAAGCAGGCCCAGACATGTATGAACTTCACTTAAAAAAATACTGTACATTAATGAAAACAACAGGCCACTGTCAAGAAAACTGAAATATTTGTCAATAATGTACCCTTAAAAATGTCCACAAATCTACTATAACAGATATCAGTTGACATGCAGTGATACAAGTTGTTTCTACAGAGTACGTATTCTGAAATTGTATAAATCTTTTGTAGAAGCACTAAGTTATTTTCACATGTGCTATGCCATTTTCTTCTTCCAAATAGATCCATTATAATGTTAAATAACAAGGGTATTTTTGTATGGAGGTTCTGTGTTGCCCCTAGTTGGATTGAATATTACATATTTTACTCTAGATTCTCATTACTGAAGGCAAGCCATCTATCTGAATCCAAGACTCTGTATTGCTATGACAAAAGAAGAAAAAAAAATTGAAGAAAGAAATGGAAAAAGGGCAAATGAATACTGAAAGAAAAATGCTAGGGCTCAGATGTAGAAATGTCCAGTGATGGGCAAAGACAAAAGTGAATACTATAGAATGGGGGAGGGAAAGGAAACTAATAGTTATAATGATCTGGATAGAGTAAGGATAAAGAACGAAGGATGCTCATTTTGTGGAAGCCACCTTGGTATTCATGGTACCAAGATCTTTAAAAAATTATGAAGAACATAGAAGATAAAGATTTAAATTTAAAATGCACACACATCAAGAAAATCTAGTTCACACGAATTAGATATGAACCAGAATTCTTGAATTTATGATAGATTCATTTAAAAATACAGAATAACAGTTAAATGGGCAAACATCTTTTTTGAAAATTAATTGAAAGTAAAGCAAAACATCATATGTTATATACGTTTAACATACAGCCATAATTGAAATACTGTCTGAAATTCCTGTCACCTTATCTCAACAAAAAGATATTCCAGAGGTAGAAAAATACAGAAAAGAGCAACTAATATGAATATTTGGAAGGCTTAAAAGGGAGAATAGGACAGAGAGTTATAATAATAATGAATTATTTAGATGTACGGTTGAAAAGCAGTACACTTATCAATATCATGTATCAGGGAAATACCGCAAGGAAGTGTTATTGAGAGCAATTTTGACTAAACTGGGAAACAAATTCTGGATTTGATTATCATTTTGATTGCAAAGATCAAGACTTTTGATATGTTCAGGAAGAACTGACATATAGAGTAAAAACCAACAGAGAAAGGAAAACAGTGTGTCATAGATAAAAAAAAGTGTTAAATGATGTAGATAGAAAAGAAACAGAAAGTAGTAACAAAATGTGTTTAAGATGGAATACAATGCTTTTTCCATGATTAACATGATAGCATTCCTCCAGTGTTAACAAAAATATAGTCAAATAGTGTTTCCCTGTAATATATAACAATTCATGTCACACCCTTATTATTTAAAGAATTTAAACTTTTGCAAATATGGTAAACTATGGTGAACATCATTTTCAAGTTGTGACAAGTAGTCTCATTAAAGCAAGTCATTACAAGTACTCTTATGAAAGCAAAATTACTTTAAAGATAAAAAAACCCATGTAACAATACAATTTAACGTTTTGTAAAATGTGAGTTACAACACCTCAGTTCATATACTATTAAGGATTGAAACTGAGACACCTTCCTTTAAAGAAAGGCCAACTGTGGGAAAGTACAAAAGTTGCACAATGTAGTTTGAACCTGTTCCATGACAATGTAGCACTCAGCATTTTTGCTTATATTTCCATTATCATACATAGTATTTTTTAATAAAACATATACACCATTTTGAATGCATGTCAATTATATTAAAGTAGGATATAATATAGAGTTTTAACTTTGTCAAACTTATGGGCTGTAAAAACAGGAAGGATTTAGCTCTGAGAATTCCACTCTATCGGTAATATACTCCTAATGTAAGCTTAATTAACTAGATCTTCTAGAAGAGATTAAAGGAAAAGTGAAAGCCAGCCTGTATCCCTTTGACATGCAATTCAGAAGGCTACTGGATTTCTATTTCTTTCAATCAATACAATGGTACAGAATTGTAAGACTATATTTTCATCACTACATCTATAGCTCCCATCTATAACCAATACTATTAAGGAAGATGGAGCCAAAAGCAGACACTACATTAAAAAAGGGGGAAAGCCGTTTTCAGATAAGATGCAGCCTTCTTTCTCCTCGTGTGCAACCAAAGGCAAAGTACAGCAATAAAAAGGAACATGTGGAAGAACTAGTGCACATTCAGTGACCCTGAGCACGCACTGTCCTTCCTGGCAAAGAGCAACAGGGAGAAGTATTAGCTCCAAAGCGGGAACCCCAAGTATCACACAGGTGCGTTAGACAAGACAAAGGCCCCTAGGAAAGGGAGGAAAGCTTAGGTGCGATTTAAAAGAGAAACACTGCTCGAGGGCAAAACCGGCAATTAACTTAAACTGGGGGAATAAAAAAGATCACAGAAAAGAAAAGGCGCCAGCTGGTCTGTGGAGCAGCCTTGCAGAATTAAAAGGCGCAAAACAGCGACCCAAGCCAGAAACCGGGCGGGAAGCGTCGGGGAAAGAAGGGAATAGACTCACCTGCCCAGGTGTTCAGGTACGGGCCCAGTACCGCTGAGTTGTCCACCAGCCGCAGGCGGATTATACCCACTAACTCAGAAAGGACTTTATAAACGTAGTAGCCGCCGACCAACACTCCGATCCAATAGAAAAGATCGGCAGGGAAGAATAAAAAAGAAGCAGGAACCTCCATGGCGTTCCCAAAGCTGCGCCAACAGCAACCGGAATGATAGCCCAGCAAGACTGAGTCCTCCTCGCTTCCGTCGGACCCTCCCACAGAACAGAACAGCCCCGAAGAGCAGCTATTGGCTAATTAATACAATGTA
Source organism: Liasis olivaceus (assembly GCA_030867105.1). NCBI lineage: Eukaryota > Metazoa > Chordata > Lepidosauria > Squamata > Pythonidae > Liasis > Liasis olivaceus. The sequence goes on from CM061349.1 coordinate 73,384,344, forward strand.
GGATTGCTATTGGATACTTCGTGGAACACATGGCGCTTGCTCTCGCGATGTTTTCTTTTCAAAAGAGGCGTAATCTGAAGTAAATTCCCCCACAGACGAGGATAATGGTCCTTAAATCGCTTCGCGCGCCCAGGTGGCGAACGCCTCTTCCGGTGGAGCCTGTTTCTCTGGCTCCTATTGGTGGAGACTAATATCATTCATGCGGAGCCTCGTTGTGATTAGAGGGTATAATTATGAGCAGACCAGTGCGGAAGAGAATTTATTGCGTGGAGGCTAAATAGTGGAACTGGCGTGGGGATGGATTTCTCTTTTTTACAGGTTTTTTCCCCCTAAATCTGTCCTCATTTGGTCTCTTTATAACCAAAGTAGTATTATCTTGTTGATGTCTTTTATATTCAACCCACACTCGTTCATCGTCCATTCATTCCTGGCCTTCCCCTTGTTTTACTACGTATTCTTAAGGACCCCACTGCCTACATACACAAATAGGAAAAGGAAAAAATATAAATGCAAGTGAGACAAAACAAGGTATTGAAATACAATTAGAACAAACCAACAGAAAAGTTATATGCACAGTACAAGTACAACATATTTGTATAGACGTTGCTGCAGCTCAGTTTGTAAAACAATGAATTGAACCTATTCCTTTCACTATATTGTCCAGTCTTTCCTTGATGCCAAAAAGCCCTTTCAAAGGCTGAGAATGGACACATTTCATCAAACCAATTTTGGTATTTGGCACACAAATGTCTTTCCAGGAAAACATCATCTTTTTGGCAACAGCAACCACAGTAAATCCAAAACTTCAGAAACAAATTCCAAATTCTTGGAATATCTTTTGGCAGCATTTTTACATTTTAAATTTCTTCCAAGACCCTGGCTCTCCACAGTAAGAATATCAAACCAATTTTTACTAGAGGATGATCTGATGTTGTACAGTAATAGAACCTACAGAACAGATCTTGGCCACATTCATTATAGATTAAGATATTAAAAAATAACCCAAGCATAAAAATATGCCTCAGGGAGCTGAAAGATATATTTTTTCATTATATTTAATTGTCTCCATATATCAACAAAATTAAAATCCTGAATGGGGTGCACTGATTATGATTATGTGCCATCAAGTCATTTTTGACTCTAGTGACCACATAGATTTTCTCCATGAATGGAGAGCACTTCAGTTCTGTAAACTAATCACAGAAACTTAATTTCAGTCAGTTGATGGTTGCTGGCTACAAAACTAAATTAAAATTCCTAGCAAGTATATTTATTATCTGTAAATGAAAAAGGTTCACAAAATATTTATGCAAAATACCTAGTTTATCTCCAGTTGATCCAAAAATATAATCAAAGCTATCTGATTATCACCATTGGATATTATATAATAACTAACTGTATCCAAAATTTCTTGTTCATCTGTGAAATTTGAAGATTCCTTAATTAGTACAGAGTCATTTCTCTGGTCATTTTTTAATTTCCACTTGTGAATTTGATCAATGCAATTCCTTGTAAGTAAATAGTTTTTGTGAGAGAGAATATTCATTTTCTTTCAGTAAAACATTGCAGGCTTCAACTTCTTCAATTTATAAAAAAATCATTCACCTCTCAGATATAATTCTTAGAGATTCCACAATATAAATGATGACATTATTACAGAGGACAAAAAATTACAAAACAATTTTATATTGGAAAAAACCAATCTGATCCCAGTCAAGGTCACAACAAATCATATCATAATATTATAGTAATATAGTATTCAGAGGAATGAATCTTGTTCCCATTTACCAAAATAGTCAATTTAAAGAAAAGCCATAATATTGGAATTTTAAAAAATTAGAGATAGTGGTTAAAAAAGCTATGGAAAAATCCATAGAATGGGAAAGGCAAAAAAATTTTTTTTATCTCTGAGGATAAAAAAAATGTGATAACAAAAAAAAGAGCTATTGCTAAAGAGACTTCTAGTAGCAAAATAACTTGACCCAAGACATATCCACTCTCATTTCTAACTGAAAATCTAGTTGTACTTCAATGGAAACCCCTCCCCCCCTTCATACTCTAGTTCTTAATTATATACAGAAGAAGAACTAAATAGTTTTCTAAACAGATTTTTAGTTTGAGGACTACTGGAATTTCCAACCAAAAATTGGATTTTAGCTAATTTAATATAATTAACTTAAGAATTGAACTTTGGTGTTGGAGAAGATGCCTGGGAATACTATGAAGAGCCAAGAAAACAAACATATGGATCACTGAACAAATCAACCCAAAGTTCTCAATAAGGCATAAATGGCCAGACTCAAATTATCATACTTTGGGCACATTATGCAAAGACCTACCTCTCTAGTGAAGTCTATAATTCTAGAAAAGGTGGAAGGAAAGGCAATAGGATGACAAGCAGCCAGGTGGATGGATTCAATTATAACAGTGATGGGTGCACTGCTGGAAGACCTGAAAGACCAGTTTGTGGATAGATTGTCATGGAGAAAATGTATCTGTGTGGTTGCTAAAAGTTGATACTGACTTGATACACATAATCAAATCAAATTAGGAATTAATTAAGAAACTTGTGGCAGTTTCAGGATCATAATATTTCCTTAATCCACTGTCCAAGGATAGGAAGAAAATTGCAGGATACAGGAAAAAGTTCCTATCCCTTGATTTATAATATCCTAGATTTGATTAAATTGCATGCTTTTTTACAACCCTAAAAGGAAGATCAGGAAAGATCATTCATTTTTGCTGGCATATTCCTAGCTAGTTGTTTGCCTGGAAAGCTGCAAAATATTGTCATATTCATGCATTCACATTCATACACACTCGCTTACCGACTGCCTCATTTAACAATTGTTTGAAGTTATGACAGTGTAAAACAAAAATAGCTTTGCGACCAATCCTCGCCTCCCATGGTCAGGTGATTGCCATATGTGCACTTCGCAACCAGCATGCACTTATGACTGTCACAGTATCCCACAGTCACATGATCAACATTTGTTTGCTTCGCAACTGCCTTGTGATAAGTAGAGTTAATGGAGAACGTGGAAGTAAAATCTTAAGTCATGGTCACATGATGTTTTGCTTAACAACCGTGGTGATTTGCTTAATGACCAAAGGGGAACACTTAATAACTTTTCCGGAAGGTCTGGAGAGTAGTGGCCCACCTCACCTCTGAGGGAAGAGTATTCCATAGGGCGGGGGCACCTCACCACCACCACCTGATTCAGTCTATGATAAGATTAAAATCTTGTTTGAACTGGATATGCAGGTTCCAGAAATTCCCTGTGATCCCCCCCTTCCCACATCCTGGCTGCCTGTTAGAGGATTGGCGAGTATAGCTCCCTGTACTTTGTGGTGTTGACAATCTGGAGCTGAAAATGAGAGGGTCCCCGCTGACGAGTCAATGTCAGGGTTGTGCAACCTGAGCCACGAAGTTCCCAAGACCACTGGCACATGTAAAGATTCTGTCACATACAGTGGTAGCAACTCCATGTGATCGTGAATGGTCAGTTGTAGAGGGACTGTGGATTGCCGCACCGGACCCGCCCTCAATGGTTGAGAATCTATAGTCTCTACGTTTATGGGTTTGTTCAAATCCACTGTAGGTAACTGCCATTTCTGTACAGTCTGAACATCTATGAAACTCGTGGTAGCGCCTGAATCTATGAGAGCCTCCAATTTAATTTTGGAGCCGGAAGGCAATGTCACTGTGAGTGGCACTACCATGAATGCCTGATTGCCGTCTCCATTGTGAGCTCTCCTTAATTGCTTGATAGCCCCCCCCCCGCGAGCTCTGAGGAGGGGGGCTTTGCCAGTTTCCCTGCTGCTGAGCTGGGACGGAAACTGCTTTCTTGAGAGATGTCTGCTGTGTGCGCTTGGCTCCCGCTAGTATATCTCTCGCCGGGCAAACTCTCACCATATGCCCTGGGGCTCCACAATAGAAACACAAGTTAAGATCCCTTCTCCTCTGCCTTTCCTCTCCTGATACCGTTCTCCGAGCAGCTCCCAACTGCATCGGTTCTCCCGCTGTAAATTCTGGTGTTAATGTGTGAGGGGAAGGCATTGTGGCCAAGGGAGGTTGAGGAGCGACGAAGGGAGTTAACGGATCATACTGTTTCAATTCCATGAGCCTGGCTTCAACTATTATACAAAGCTGATATAGGTCATCCAGAGTATTTGGAATACCTTGTTTTACCATTTCCGATTGGATTTCAGGGTCCAACCCTTCTCTAAACTGGTCTATAAGAGCCACTTCATTCCACTCAACATCTCCCGCTAATAACTTGAAATCTGCAATGAATAATCTTACCGATCTGTCGCCTTGTCTGAGTTTACGAATGTCCCGACAGGTAGTTAATCGTCTCACTGGGTCTCCAAAGTGCCCCCTGAAAGCTGTGACAAAATTCCGGTAGTTGTTGAGTATTGGATCTCCTGTCTCTATGAGGGGAGTAGCCCACTTGGCTGCAGAGCCCTTCAATAAACTCATCACAAAAGCCACCCTTGTTCGATCTGTAGGAAATTCTCCCGGTCTACCGTCCATGAACAAGTCACATTGTGCCAGGAAGGTTCTCATCTGTTCCACCTCACCTCCGTACTTCTCAGGCATACTGCCAGGTGAACGCAGTAACACTGGCAGTGGAGGAGGTGGTGGCTGGACTACTGGTCCGAGTTGCTGTATTAGCTGTCCCATAGCTGCCTGCAGGTTATTAATCTGTGCATCCACTTGCTGCTGATGCTGTAGCAGGGCGGCTGCCAACAATTCTGGTGTCAAATTCGCTCCCTGTGGATCTGTAGCCATGATGTAGCTCCTTCTTCTGGAAGGTAGTTTGAGTCTGGGAAGATTGATGTCAGGTTTAGCCCAGGGAACTCCAGGAGACCATTCAGATTCAATCCAGCAAGGTTTATTTGGCTTCAACCTCTATACAGAATCTTCCCAGACTGGGAGTAGTTCCCAGGGTCAATCAGTAAATACCTCTAGCATTCCTCAGGGAGGTGCCAGTCTCATCCTCTTATCTCTCCCTCGCGGTTCGGGAGACGAAAGAACATTCTTGACCCCCCTAACCTGGCCTCTATCTTCCCATATCCCCACACAGGCCCCATTAATGAAAAAGTGTTGACTGGTGGGGCCAGGAAGGAGAGCCTTCTCTGCCGTTTTCCCCACCCTATGGAATATTGTCCCCCCAAGAGGTGAGGTGGGCCCCTACTCTCCCGACCTTCCAGAAAGAGGTGAAGACCTGGCTCTGTCAACTTGCCTTCGTGGGGCAAGAAGAGGTAGCTGGCACCTTGAAGATGCTCCTGTAACCTTTATTTACCATCAGTATCTTGGAACCATTATTTATGTATGAACATGACTTTTTATTGTATTTTTATTGTATTTTAATTAATATTTATTCTTGTTTTACTGTAAACCACCCAGAGTTGCTCTTCAGTGAGATGGGCAGTAACTAAATTTGAAAAAGGAAGGAAGGAAGGAAGGAAGGAAGGAAGGAAGGAAGGAAGGAAGGAAGGAAGGAAGGAAGGAAGGAAGGAAGGAAGGAAGATGGGTGCACTAAACTGTCTTTTCATATGACGCTCAGTAACCTATTGAAAAGCAAAAAATTCTAGTCTGCACACACCCCTACCCATGGCACAAAGCTGGTTTCTACAGCCCCTGCTTAGCATTACTTATTTGTGTGTCGGGGGGAGGAAACAAGATGGCGACGAGGCTGCAGCTTTAACAATGAGCTCCCGCAAAAAGGTTCTCTACTTCTAAATCCACATATCCTTTAAAATTTTGAGATCTACTTGCAATATAAGACGGTACAACCCTCCCTTCTGGAGTATTTTTGGATAACAGCTAAAGCTGCAACTAACTCCTTGTGTTATGGGGAAAAGGAAGAAGCGACAAAGAATACCTTCTGCAACGCAACCTTCAGCAAAGCCGCTGAAGCAACAGAAGGTAGATAAATTTATAACCAATAAACGTATCATAATTCCTCCCTACTTCACTTATCGGACAGATATGATCCATTCGAGTGGGACTTACAAGCAGCGATAGAGAGCCAGCAACTGGTGGAGCTTACCTCTTCCTTGATAGAAAATGCCCCCTCTCCACAGGCTGTTGCTGTTAGCTCAGCTGCCGAACAGTTTATCCAGAAGGGAGTTGGAGCTTCTGACCTCCCAAATTTGAAAGATCAAAACGCTGTAGATTTATTAACTAGACAGTTTGTTGACGGCACAGACTGTTCTCTCAATTTTCGACTTATTGACCACAGTCAAAAACCAAGTAGATGCCTTAAAAGAATCCTTCATAGAATTTACTAAAAACCATCAGAAGCAATTTGAGTACCCCGACAAATCCAAGAATCCACCTCCAAAATGCCCTTTGCAAACACTCATCAGAGGAAAGGAAGACCCTTGTTTCAGAACAAATCCCTCAGTAGGACCAGCTAGGGAGGACAAGGTAAAGATAAACAGCCTTGTACACTAAGGAGATAAGGGGGACAGACCAGTAATAAGTAATTGTTACTTACAAACCAACAAGATAACACTTCAAATTTTAAACATCAGTATGAACAGAGGCAAATGGGAGACCAAAAGGACAGTCACCCAATCATTAAGTCTGCTATTACGCTGTGAAAAACAGCTCCTGGACTTGCATAAGATAGAATGGCTACCAGCCAGAGGCAGCTTTAAGCAAGTTTTGCTGACATTTGGGCAGCCAGTGATTCCCAGTATGCTCCTAAAAATGAAAGCCTTTTTGAAATCTTTCTCAATATTTCCAATCCGGGTCTTTCATTCTGGGGCAATTAGCTCTCTAACAGCTCAGTGCAGCCGAGAGAACGATGGAGCTGTAATATGTAGTGGAAAGGTTGCTTCAGATAATTTCAAGGCTATTCCACCAGTGGAGTCCAGGACAAGGAATGATGAAAGCAAACAACCCACTTGTCCTACATATGCACAGCTGCCTGCTGACTCATTAGAAGAAAGTCTAATTAACTCCTTCGGTGCCCTTGCCGATAGCAGACAAGTGGAAATACTTAAGAAATTAGATGATTTAAGGGGATCCTTGATGTCAATATGTCATGCAGCAAAGCCACTTATAAACCTAGAACTCTGCAAAATGCAGGTCAATCCCATCCCTCTTGAACATCAAAGTAAATGTGCAGATGGCATGGAACTTCCCATCAGCATTGATAAAGATGCTGTAAAGATACACAAAATACAAAAGCCGGTTATAATATTGGAGTCAGAAGTCCCTAGTATGCATAGTGCAAGCTTCAATTCCTTCCAGAAGCAACAGGAAATTACTAGAAAAAAAATATTAACAGTGGCCCAGATTCATGAGCAACCCTCTGATACACCCAATCCTGGACTTGCAGAAGATAGATGTACTGATGAGATGGAACAGATAGAGGAAAGGGAAAGTCCTTTAACACAGATGGTTTAGCAGCATGCGGACCGGTACAAGACAAAGCCCCTTAAAGATTATATCATGGAATTTAGCCAGTTGGCATCGCAATAATGGCTTCAACCATCTTGAGTTTTTGTCAGACATGGATGTTCTACTGCTGCAGGAAACTTGGACAGCTGATGATCTTTAATGGGTTCCAATCATATAAATTGGAAGCAACTGAAGGTAAAGGCCCGGGGCAACTAAAAAGTGGTCTGGGAATTCTCATCTCCACCGCCCTGAGAGTTGCCCCTATACCTATCTCCCCTCTTAAACAAATGGCCATGGCGATACTTTTGAACATGGGTAGCATGCATTTGTTAGTTATTAATGTTTATCTTTCTCCAAAGCGAAAAAAAAAAATGAAACTGCCACAAGTTGGCTAGAACTAGAGGATTATGTTGGCAATCTTCTTTTGGAATTCCCCAACGCCATGGTTCTTCTGGGGGGTGACTTTAATGCTAGGCTACGCACTGATAACCTTGCACTATATACTAAATTCCATCAGCATCCCCCTTCTGTTGTGCCTAATCTACCCCCTACCGTGTTGGTGCGGCTCTCTAGAGATAAAAAATCTAACTATGCTGGACTATGACTCGCCAAGTTGGCAAATAAATTTAATTTACTCATCCTAAATGGCTCCATTACAAGTGACTATCCAGGTGAACTCACTTTTATTGCCGGGTACAGAAAAAGTACTATTGACTATATGTTAGTCAATTCAAATCTAACACACCTGGTGAAGAACTTCGAGGTACTACCACATCCAGAAAATGACCATCTTCCACTCTGTTTGCAGCTGGAGACTCCAGCTATGCAGAAGCATCTGGTGAGTCATTATATTCCTGGAATTGTCCCAGAAGGTCAAGCCAAGTGTCGTGCCAGATGGTCTCCTTCTCTTGACCATAAGATGAGGTCAGCACTCGTAGATTTACAAACACTTCAGGCATCCATTATGTCAACTGATAACACACAGGACCCTTTGAGGGTATATAAAACATTAATACAAAAATTACAACCTATAATAACTCGCACCCCAAACTCCTTGGCCAAAGGGGGGCAAGTTTTTCCAAGCCATGGTTTGATAGAGAATGTGTTGACGCTAAGAAAATGCTTACACTGGCCTACCATCAGTATAAAAATGAAATAGAGAATAATAGCACCAGCACCAAGTCTCTTGAACACCTTCTTAATATCAAAAAACAGTATAAGAAACTATTGGCTAACAAAAAGAAAAATGATATGAAATCCACCTGGCAACGACTTATTGAAGCTGCTAAGATGAAGAATTCTTCCTGGTTCTGGCATCTACTTTCCCATCTATCTGCGAGATCCTCTACCATGTAAGACTCCCACATAGCCCCAGAAATATGGGAACGTCACTTTCAGAGACTATATGAAGATTCCTCCGCTGAGATGGAAATACAAATGAAAGATGGCCGAGTGGCCGCCTGTCTCAACAGCTAAAATCAAGATGTTAATTGGTCAACTAAGAAAAGGAAAGGCCCTGGGAGCAGATTTTATTCCAGTAGAAGCATTGAAAAATTTCATGAAATGGTGGGCTCCGATGCTAGCATCCCTCTTTACTTACATTGATAAGACGGGACGAATCCGGGAGGATTGGGGCTTGGCTATTATAGTCCCAATCTTTAAAAAAGGCAGGAGGGATGACCCTACAAACTATAGGCCGATTAGCTTGCTAAACACAATCAGCAAATTATATGCTAGACACTTGCAGGAAAAACTCAAGGACTGGATGGTCCAGAAGAACCTGATAGCAGATGAGCAGGCAGGATTCAGAGAGGGACCAGATACCATCGAACAATGTCAAGTTCTTCAACATCTGATAGAAAAGTATTCCAGCAACAAGATTACATCATTGTATGCTGCCTTTATAGACCTCAAGGCAGCCTTCGACTCTGTTTCCAGGACCAAGCTTTGGGAGAAGCTGGAAGCTGCATCAATAGACAGTAGGCTTCTCTATTTAATTCGGGCGCTACATACTAACACCACCCTTAAGGTTAAATGTAATAGGCAAGGGTTTCTTTCAAAACCAATTAAAGTGCAAAAGGGGGTGAAACAGGGATGCATCTTGGCTCCCTTACTCTTTAATTTTTACATCAATGACATGGTGAGATACCTAAACCACCCGGATTTTCACCCACCTAAATTAGGGGTTCGTAGCATTGTCCTGCTGCTTTATGCAGATGATGCAGTTGTCCTATCTAGGACACTGATTGGTCTAAGAAGAGCCCTGAGAACTCTGGTCCAATATTGTGCAAACAACCTTCTAGATATAAACTATCAGAAAACAAAGATTATGGCCTTTTCCAAAAGACCAAAACAACACGTCTGGACTATCAACAGTCATAGAATAGAACAAGTGAATAGTTTCAAATACTTAGGCATAATCATGCATGCCTCCGGATCAAGGAGAGCTCATTGTGAATATGCGGCTGATTTAGGTCTTTGTTCTGCCAATGCCATTTAAAAAAATTTTTGAAGTAAAGGGCGGTATTTTGTCCCAGCAGCTCTCAAACTTTTCCAGGCAAAGGCGCTAACTCAACTTCTCTATGGGTCTGTTGTCGGCTCTCCAGCTTCAAGTGTGACATACTTGGAAAGAGTCCAAGCTAAATTCATCAGGGCAATCCTGCAAATGCCCAGATGTGTCTCCGATGCACAATTATGCTTGGAAACAGGCACGATAAAGGTCGAGTTGAAAGTGCGCCTAGCTTCGCTGAATTTTTGGCTAAAAATAAAGCACTACCCGCAGGGCCTAGCTCCACTTATCCTTCAAGTTAAATTTCAATCCTTGTGGAAAAAGGATATCGAGCTCAACCTCTCTAAGTTAGGCTATTCTATGGCTGGGAATCTAGCAATGAAATATGAGCAGGCAAGAATGGCCATAAAGCAAAGGACAGAGGATATAGAACGTCAAATAGATTTAGGGAAGGTTCCATCCTTTTTGTCCCCGCCATGTAGCAAGTATACTGTCACTGCTGCCCGATATCTAGCGCAGCTTGAGCTCCCCAGTCAGCGGAAAGCATTCTCTTTAGCGCGTTGCCATGTTCTTCCTTCAGCAGTGCTGGATGGCAAATACAAAAAAATTCCATTAGCTGCAAGACTTTGCCCTTGTGATGCCAAGGAAGTAGAAGCATGGGCCATGTTCTTCTCCGCTGTATCTTTTACCAAGTCCCACGGAGTAAATTGCTCGCACCCCTGATCAGCAAGCAGCCTGGCTGTCAAGAATCAGATTATCTTCAAATGCTTCACATGGATGACCGGCCTTATGTCACAGGGCAGGTAGCCAGGTTCTGCGCGGCAGCAATAAAGATCCGTCAACATCGGATAGGAAGCTGCTGAAAGGTTTTGCAGTAATGGATTATAGCCAACTAGTATTTTAGTTTGCATTAACAGTTCCCAAAGAGACCTGAAAATACCAGTTCGAGAGTCAGGGGGCCTTGCCGAGTGGAATCGATTTTGGTAGGGGTGGACTAAGTAGGTGACCATGAAAAAACAGAAATATCACCAACACACTTCAATTTTAGATATTATCATTTTATCATCACCTTATTTTAGCTAATGATCAATAATTGTAGGATATCATAATTTATGGAGTAATAATTACACTATAGGATAGGCTGTTTGACTTCATGTATAAATGACATTTAGGCAGCCAAATTATAATTATGATATAGATTTTACTTGATATTATTATATCTAAGATTTTTAAGTAGATATGCTATGTGCATTTTTAGTTGTACTGGTCTATGACTGTAATAAACTGATTGATTGATATTTGTGTGTCTTGAATATGGGATTGTATTCAGAGTCCATATTTCTCTAGCTTGACTCCACATTTAGGTGATAGGAAAATAATCTATTGCAGCCTTGATAAATGATTGTGCCCTATTTAGAAAAGCTGATTAATGCAACAATAGAAGGTATTGGTTAATTCATTTAATAAAAACAGCAACTTCTCAGAGACAATTGTACAATTGCTGAGCGGAAGAGAACCTGTTAATACCTGTACAGAATAATTATATGCAATGATCACGTGAATTGTCTGGGACACACCCAAATTGTTTCATTCGTGCAACTGGTTATATGAGTTTTTCTGCCTAAATCAAAAATATTTCAGATCTAGTGATCAATATATTTGCATAGTCTTTTCAGAAAAAGATCTTCCTAGGCCTATTTAAATTGAAAGGTATCAGGAGATGAATGACCAAAAACATATTTCTATTCTTATGTGATTCCTTATGAATAAATCTGATATGGTTTCAATTAGTAGTTTAAAAGTGCAATGTTAATTTGATAAGGTCTAATATTAATTTGATAAGATTTAAAAACACAAATGTGGGAGTAATTGCCATGTTGGATTAGAATGAGTTCATATCCTCACTGAGTTGTAAAGTTTGTTTCATGAACTAGGGCCTGTTACTTTCAGAGTTCCTTCCTCCCATAGGAACAAGTGGGAGTAGAAATCTTCACAAGAAAGATGAGATAAAGATTCTGTGAATTAAGATTTCTATATTTAAAAAATCATTTGTTGCTAGGGTTGGCAATATATTCTGCATGAACACCAGTTGTTCACCAGTTGGTATTGGATGTACTCCATTTCTGCATTTATACTTTCATTCAGCAGGATAAGAGTAGGATGTCTCAATCTGATTACTAGATTTTAAAAATATTTGTACATTTCTAGATGATTACGAATTAATTACACATAAGGCTGCTTTGTCATATTACATATTACATATATGGCTGTTTTGATCCTTTTCGAGTACTCTCTGTATATGGGGGGGTGTGTGGAATTATTCTAATTATAAACTGTGGTATAATTGATAAACTGTTAATAGTGTATTTTGTGTTTATTCTCATTTGTTTATTTTCAGTGTTTCTTGATAAAGGATACTTGTTTAAAACATGTTGGGAATTAAACATACCATTTGAAAATAACTGGGGGTTATTTCTCATATTGTGCCAAAATTATCTTTAAAAGATCAGAAAGTCTTCCCAAAGGGTAAGACTTCAAATGTTATGGTGCTTACCATTTTACCTCATTAGTCCCAGCATGGGCTAATTCTCTATCTGCTTGCTTGCCCTTGTTGGACCATTGATGCCCACTTACATACCAATCAGATACGTGATTGGAAAGAAACAAAAAGTTTGGTGGTAGGTCTGTTATGGACTAAAAGAAATATTAAGGGAAGATGAGTGCATTGGATTTAGAGAATAAAAAGAGTCCAGGATTACAGGGTATGGTATAAAGAGGGAAGCATGAGATAGACTATGGCATCAATGGGAGAGAGAGGAAAAAGGGAAACTAGAGGAATATATAATGGCACACACACACAAAAAGAGAGAGATGAAGAAAATTGTGATGTGAGTTGACTGGTAAAAAAAGAGATTCTGTCAACTGACTTTAATTTGAGTTAGTCAAATTCAAACTAACTTGGAAGAAGTGAATTAATTGGCACAGACATGGAAAAAATCATTTATCTTCTGCAAATTTGAAGTGTTGCTTTCTGTTGGTCGGGAGGAGCCACGAAGGCAATGATTTTGGAGGAGGAGTAAAGAGCTCCTCCAAAAGATTGTTTTTATCACCCTTTTTCTTAATCTATTGTTTTAAATACCAGCTTATTTTATTTTACAATTACCCCTCCACCCATGCTTTTAGTGTGACAGCCTCGTGCTGCCCTATCGGAACCTTCAACACACAGAAAGAGTAGAGAAAACTTCAGGACACCACCAATCATCATGGGAAAAAGAAGGAAGAGACACCGGACACCTTCTGCCATGCAAGCTACATCCAAGCCCACAAAACAGCTGCAAGTCGACAGTTACCTAACAAGCAGGCAGCCATGTCCTGTAAGTAATCTAATCCCCTTAATCCACCCGATGGACATGATGCTCTAGAGTGGGATCTACAAGCGGAGATCGAAAGCCAACAGTTTATAGATCTCTCCTCTTTTATGGAAGAGGATGCCCCCCCCCCCAAACATACTGCTGCAATCTGCTCAGCAGCTGTACAGCTTTTGCAGGATGAGGGTGGGAATACAAACCTTTTAAACTTAAAGAATGGAAATATAACTGTAAGTGAGCATCAATGGTCCAACAAGGGCAAGCAAGTACCAACTATCTAAAGCAACTGCAACTACTTTGAGAGAGGACTTGCTGACATCCCAGCCCCCTCCTCCGACTTGTGGAATCTAGATATGCAAATCATCAATGCAGAGTCCCCTGAAGCAGATCCAAACTCCTCTACATTGACTCCTGTTAAACAGCACAACATTCAGAAACTTCAAAGAACAAAAAGCTGGATGCTTTTTGTTCAACAAGAGGAGGGACTCGACTGCCTAAAGCTCTGGGAATCACAATCAGAGCTAGGTGGTGGGCCACACCAGGAACATAAAATGGACACTTGCAGCTTAACACATCCAATAAGCTCCCCAGGCAAACCTGTGCTTCAGGAACCACAGGAAATCATGACAAAAGTAGTCCACGAGGCAGGAAGAACACCATCGCCCAGGGCTGAGACAACTCCTTTGATCAATGATATAGACGTGGTACAACAATTTGCTAATGTTCATTATTTTATGTGCAAATCATTACAAAACTTATCTGATTCCACACAGCAGCAAGAGAGCAGCAAAGGTAGGCCAAATTTCAACCAGTGTGTCTTCCTAGATACTGAAGGAATTCTGGACCTCATTTCACCTGTAGAATGACTGCATGAGCCACATCTTCCAACCACAGACCCCAACTTACTGCCAGCTACCCCTTCCAACAACAAACAAGGAAGTTCCATTTGGCTACTGACATGGTACATAGCTGGATGGAAGAACAGAACGTCAGATGGAGATCTGATGGAATTTCTCTCCAGGTTTGACATCATAGCACTCCAAGAGACATGGCTAACCACTGATGATGAAGATGCTCACATACCAGATTTTAGATGCTAGTCTACACCAACATGTACATTCAAGACAAAAGGGCAGGCCTCAGGTGGATTATGTGTTCTTGCCAAGGCAGAGTTGAGCTGGCAAGGGCAGGAACTGGTCCTCAGAGATGACCCCTTCTATCTTCTAGCTATTCAATTTAAATACAAATAATTTGAAGTAGTGCTGTTAAATGTATATCTACCCCCATATTCCTCTCCTGGCTTCTCCCCTGACATCTGGGTGCAATTAGAAAAAGCAGTCTTAAACATAAAACATCCTAAAGCCATGATGATTCTACTGGGAGACTTCAGCTCTAGAGTGGGGGCTTCCTTGTATGATTATGCCCAGCTGGGCATCATACCTGAGGACTATCTATCAAATGGCCCACCCTGGTACTCCAGAGACTCTAAAAGGAACATGGCAGGCTCTAAATTGATCTCCTTAATCTATACATGCAATCTCCATATCCTAGGAGGCAAGGACAGTTGCTTTATATCCCTCCACCTTCCATGCTGGGAATGCAAGCAGTGTCCTCAACAGACAAAATCGACTTATTCTCAGACATTCAAGTTTACGTGAGGGAAGACAGCAACCATCAACCGATTGCAGTTAACTTTTATGGTAGTTCTGATTTAAGACAACCTGTACCACATGACAAGAGGCTACTTGCTAACCTTGAAGTGAGGCAAGCTAGGAGGCTCAAATGGCCTAAGGTGGACACCAAGGCAATTGCCAGTTTTATGAACTCTGAGAGGGCCCAGTCCTCGGTGAAAAAAGTTGTTATATCTACTCAAGACCCAAACAAAACATTTACCATATATGCCAATTTGTGTTGCATGCTAAGAAACTTTTTAATAGAAAAATTGCCAGCTAGGAACCAACAGCACACAAGATCTGATTGGTTTGACCATGATTGCTCTCACTCAAGAAAGATCCTAAGAGCAGCTATGTGTTTGGTCCAAAGAAACCCCACACCAAAAAATCATGCCAAGATGTTAAAGCTCAGATGTAATTACAAGAAACTAATAGCTACCAAGAAGGTTCAACACACAGCTACAGTTTGGTCTGAGCTAGAAAAGTCAGCAAAAGGGTCCAACTCAGTTATATTTTGGAATATCGTATCCGGCATGCTGAAGGAGCATAAGCTTCTACTTGATATTCCCATCCCAGCTACAGTTTGGGAGGACTTTTATGCTAACTTATTTGCCAATTCCAAACAAGAACATCCAGAGACCCTTGATAATCTCCCTCCTTGGCCACCAGTGTCAGTGACAGAAATTAAATACATTATTCAGTCACTGAAACCCAATAAGGCACCTGGTGAAGACTTTCTACCCCCAGAACATTTTCAGGTCACACACTGAGTGGTGCGCTCCACTGCTGGCAGGGCTGTTTACATATGTAGACAACACTGGTATATTCCAGCAGGTTGAGAACTCTCCATCATTGTTCCCGTTCATAAAAAAGGAGATAAGAAAGACCCAAAGAATTATAGACCCATAAGCCTCATTGATATAACTGCTAAGATGTACGCAAAACATCTCTTGAGAAAAATACAGGATTGGGAGATTGAGAAGAATATACTAGTGGAAGAACAGGCTGGGTTCATACCTAGGTACTCCACAATATACAATTGCTTTGTATTACACCATCTTATCACCAAATATACAATAGATGGTAAACATTTGTTTACATCTTTCATAGATCTTACTGCAGCATTTGACTCCATAAACAGAGATGTGTTATGGAAGAAGCTTGCTAAGCTAAATATGGAACCTAGACTTTTATACCTGGTAAAGGCCCTCTATACAAATACACGCCTGAAAGTCTGTACTGGAATTAGTGGCTCTCTTACACAGAGCATACCCACTTACAAAAGTGTAAGAAAAGGATGCATTCTGGCCCCAATGTTGTTTAATCTTTATGTCAATGACATTCCAGGATTTCTACGTTCTATGGATGTTCACATGCCAAAGATCCTGAACAGACACATCAACATCCTTTTGTATGTAGATGACATGGTTCTGATGGCACACTCTCAAGAAGGCCTGAGAAGATTGATGGGGAAATTTGGTGCCTACTGCACTTCCAACTTTCTGAATATTAACAAGCCTAAATCCAAAGTGGTGATTTTTGGAAAAAGATGGCCCAGATACAATTGGTACTTGGATGGAGAGCCTAGAAAACAAATAAACTACTTCTCGTATTCAGGGGTGGTTTTTACAGATACAGGGTCTTGGGCTAACTACTTCAAACAAAGTTCTATAAAGGCAACAACAAGCTCCAAAAAGCTAACTAAATTACTTAGTTAGCCACCCACATTCTCTGCTCCCCGTTCTAAAGGTCCACAAGGCGAAAATTGTACCAATGTTAAGATATGGTGCAGATTTGTGGGGACTATCAAAGGTCTCCTTATTGGAACAAAATCAAGCATGCTTTCTAAGAACTATTTTAGGGACTGACAGCAGCAGTAAGAGTTGAAATTGGTGTCCATTCCATTTATAGTCTAACAGTAATCAAAGTCTTTAATTACTGGTGGAAGATCCTCTCAATGGAACCTGACAGACTACCAAAAATGTGCCTTGAAGAACAGATGGCCACACTTCAACCCACCACATGGATCAATCAACTTCTCCAAATCATCTCCCATCTTGGCTTCTCAACACAATATCTATTTTCAGCCGACCAGGCCAAAGCAATATTCAAACAAAGAGTTCTGGATGTTAATGCCCAAACCGATATTGAGTCACTTGCAAACATCAGGTCATTGAAATGGCTGGCCAAAAATAAAATGTCCTTCCAAACAGAAAAATACTTGATAATGGGTTTGACTCAATACCATAGGGCAGCTCTTACCAGAGCAAGATTCGAGCAGTCAGATTCTACGGTCAAATATGGACGATTCCACCAAGTGCCATATCCTGAGAGAATATGTATTTGTGGAGCATCAGAAATAGAAGACATTGCACATGTCCTGGTCAACTGTCAATTATATGCCTCAATAACGGCTCAGTACTTATAGACACTACTTGACAGAACTATATATTGGGACTCTAACAAAAGATTATCTTATTTTCTTCAGGGCACAAACAAATATGTAGCCACTAGAACTGTCAAATTTATAGTTGGGGTTGTCCAACAGAGAACATGTTTTATAGAACACATCGAGGTTGCATGCAGAGGTGATGAACTCACCTAAACACATACTGTCTTCTAATTTTAATATTCATTTTATTATATATCTCTGCACTTTATTTTATCTTATACTATTTTATCCTACTTGTTATCCTTACTCTGTCTTACCTTACTACATTTATCTATTTTATCTCACTGCAGTCTATTTTATCCTATTTTACTGTACCTCACTTCACTCCATTTTATTGTATCTTACTCTGGCTGATGCCTATGTTTTGACATGGTCAAATGACTAATCAATCAGTAAAGGATACTATACTACTGCTTTCTGTTAAATGGATGAACTTGTAGAGGACAATCAGTGCAAGAGCCATTAGCAGATAAAAGAGACTATAAATGACCTCTCAGCCCTGGGAAAGGAGGGAGCATGAGAAAGAGACTCAAGATAATCCCACCTTGATTCTGTATTGTATAAGAGGGGGCACAGGGAAACTCTGGCAGGCTTTCAAGATTCTGTTATTATACTCTAGAACAATAAAGTAGTATTGTCCAGTAGTCCTTGTGGTGTCTATTTCCTGACCTGACCTACCTGAAAGGTCTGACACCAATCATGAAAGCCTCACTATTTTCTAATTAGTCTAATCAGATCCTCAAGTCACTCTAATGTCTATAGAACAACTTGCTTAAGTTATTGTTACAACATGTAACAACATTAGCAGTTGTTATTATCCCTATTACTCTTTGAACACCCTCAGATATAGAAATACAACTCTGCACTCTTGAAGATTCAGGTGCAACAGCCAATTTCATAGATAAGACCATGGTACAACAGTTTATATTGTCAAAACAGTTATTAGAGAAACCTATGCTTGGAAAACAATTGATGGGCAAGTGCTTCAAGCTGGTTCTATTTTACAATGCACAACACTTTTGCAACTAACAGTAAATGGCCACTTGCCATTTGCCACTCTACATGACAGCTTCCTTGCATGTTCCCATTGTGCTGGACATTGATTGGCTGCAAACCCATAATCTAGATTGTAACTGGGAGTAAGAGACTATTTCTTTTCTGTCTCAAAAATGTCAACAGCACCATTTACAAGCTTCCCAAGCTTATCATTCTTCCTTTCCTGCTCAGCTCTCTGAATCTCCTTCCTGGCTAGAAAAGTATGCAGGGTTTGCTGATGTTTTGGGGGAGAAGGAAGCAACTACATTGCCTCTTCATCAGGCATGTGACTGTACCATCAACTTGAAGTCAGGAACCAGGTCCCAAATAAGAAGCACTACTCTGTGTCTACTCAAGAGTTAGCCACACTGAAGGAGTTTCTGGATGATATTTGAAGATTTTATTTGCTCTTCTAAATCTCCAGTGTCTGCACCCACGTTTTTCATCCCCAAGAGGGGAATGCATTCTGAATTCTAGCTGCAGGAGGAGGTATTTGGAATTTCTTATTCACTGGAAGGGCTACCCTGAATTGGAAAGGTTGTGGGACAGTGCAACCAACATTGATGCACACACCTTGCACATAAGTTCCATCTGAAATTCCCACACAAACCTTTTCCTCATCACTTACCATTGCTATCAATAGACTGTGAACCCCAGGACAAAGAAAACTCAGTGCTTCCCACCATGATACACTCTCCAGTACTAATTGCCATGCAAAGACTTGGCTTTTAACCTTGGGAAACTAACAAGCAAGGGCGGGGGGAATAAGTCTGTCATCATTTCCCATGGCAACGTGCCTGGGACGTCTTGGCCCACAGGAAAGGAAGGAGACTGGTTTTGAAAGGGGTGGTGGTGTAGAGGAGAACAGAGGTAAAGTTGGCAAAGGTATGCAAGAGTCTTTAGCAGATAAAAGGTGCTCTGCCAGTACCTGGAGGTTGTACAAGTCTGGATGGGGAAGAACCAGTTTCAGCTCAACCCTGACAGATTGAGTGGCTGTGGATTTCAAGATCCCTTGCATCTAGTGAACTTCTATTGTTAACTCTGCATGGGGTTACATTCCCCTAGCAGAATTGGCGCGCAGTCTGGGGGTTCTCCTGGACTCGCAGCTCCTGCTCAAGGAGCAGGTGGCAGCCGTGGCCATGAGAACCTTCACAAAAGTATATCTCATGCATTAGTTGTACCCATTCCTAGATCAGAAGGCATTGCTCATGGTAGCTCACATATTAATCACCTCCTGCTCTACATGGGGCTGCCCTTCAAGATCATTCAGAATTTTCAGCAGATCCAGAATATAGTGGTATATGCAGTTTTGGGTGCACAAC
Organism: Liasis olivaceus; assembly: GCA_030867105.1. Taxonomy (NCBI): domain Eukaryota; kingdom Metazoa; phylum Chordata; class Lepidosauria; order Squamata; family Pythonidae; genus Liasis; species Liasis olivaceus. Next base: position 73,404,123 of record CM061349.1, read on the forward strand.
AGTATGTCCATGTAACACTGCTGTTATGTAAGCTGCACTGGTTCCGAGTAGGCTTCTGGCTGCAAATCAAAGTGCTGGTTGTCACCTTTAAAGCCCTATGTAGCATTGTGAGACCACCTATCCCAGATGATTTTTCTCCATCTCATCCTACCAGATTTGGCAAAGTGGGCATATTCCAGGTCCTCTCAGTGAAGGGGTATCAGCTGGTGGGCCCTAGAAATGGTTCCTTTTCTGTCATAGCACCTGCTCTGTGGAACAGTCTACCTCCAGAAATGCAGACAGCCCACTCTATTGGCCTTACAGAAGGCTGTGAAGTCCTGGCTCTTCCCCCAGGCACTAAGACTAGGATGCTAATTGAATGAAAGTCTGGCTGTATATGTACTGTAGGTTTAATGGGGAGAACTGATATTTTTATAGGGGCCTCAACCTGGGTTTTGTTTGTTGGTGTTTTTAATGCATTGGGATTTGTTTTATGTTTGCCACCCAAAATTTCTTTGGAAAGATGGGGGGCCATGGAAATTTGATTAATAAATAAATGAAATAAATAAAAATAAATAAATAACTAAAAGAGATAAATGACCTCTCGTGCCCTGGGAAAGGAGGGAGAAAGAGATTCTGTATGGTATAAGAGGGGGCAGAGGGAAACTCTGGTAGGCTTTCAACCAGAGCTGAAGGCTAGGAGGAGCCCAGAATCCTATATATCCTCCAACAATAAAGTGGAATGCCAGTCGTCTTTGCAGTGTTTGTTTCCTGATCTGGCCTGCCTTGAAGGGATGACAGAAGTTTTGGACTCTCTGCTTTCATAATCACTTTCTTTTTGTTCTTTAGACTCAGCAGTTTGCCTTCTGCAATTTCTAAATCTGAAAATGGATCCCAATATGTTTGATATCATGCAACAGCAAAGCTGCAGAATCATTATATCCTCCATTAATATTTAGCATTTTAATTACAGAGGTGTAATTTGTAGACTCCTATTACTCTTATCTTTCATCTTATTTATATAGTTCTCTGCAGTACTTTAATAGGTGGGTAAATAAAATCTTTCCCACCCATATATCTGGCCCTCATCTGTCTTTGTTTTTAGTAATTTTCTGGGAAATTTCTTTTTTGTTTTTGCGCCAGTGTTGACTCCTAGCAACTGCTTGAACTAGTCCCTGCAATTCTGGCAAGATTTCAAAAGTGGTTTGCCATTGTCTGCTTCCTAGGGCTGAGAGAGAGTGACTGGCCCAAAGTCACCCAGCTGGCTTTGTGCCTAAAGCAGGACTAGAACTCATGGTCTCCCACTTTCTAGCCTGGTGCCTTTAACCATTACACCAAACTGGCTCTCTTCCTTCATATTATTTTTAAAATGTTCTTTCCTTCAAGTTCTTCAAATCACTGATCTTAGTTCATAACTTGATTTTTCTTTCCAAATTAGCTTTTGCCTTGCAACATAGTAGTCCTACTATAATGTTATAAATTAGTTGATTAGTTTCAACCAATAATGAAACAATATGTCTGTTTCAATATTGTCTGCTACCAAGTTTGCATATTGATATTCTTTTTCAATTATTTCAATGCTTTTCCCTATGATTTTTGAGTTATTCATATATTCAATATTTTTTTTTTCATTTCCATCTGTCTGCCAGGGAGCTGACATTCATATTTTTTGTTCAGTGTTTCCATATTTTTCATCATCATTTGTTCTCTGTCTTGGTAACATTTGATGTTGCTATTCAAAAATTTTGTTCATTTAATGATCTTCAGTTTAATTCATGTTGTTATCAATACTATTAGCAGTCTCTGCTAGTTTTTCCAGTTTTTTCAATTCAACATCTGTAAAAGCTTTTATTCTAAGGATAAATCTTCACTGATCCATTAATTTAATCCATATCTGAGTCTGAGTATTTATTTTCCCAAATACCAAACATTCTGTTTTGAAATCCTCTCATTTTAGGATTTAATTCAAAATAGCATTTCATGATTGCTTGATTTTCTTCAATTGACCATTTCTTTCACTTTGCTGGTTCTTGCAATCACTTTACAGCCAGCCTCCCTGATTGTCTAGCAGAACCAGCTGAGCCCTCTAGCCCATTTACCAACTGATGTCCAGGAGCCATAACACCAGACATGGTCCTTGTCGACCTGCTTTTCTATTGTGTTCATTACTGAAAATGGGTTGTGTCTGGACCATACTTCATCTCATATATGACACACACATTATTTACATCTTATGTGTTTTCTGCCTTACCTTGTATTTCCTTATTAGGACAAGCTTTCTATTTTCTGAAGGAAACCTTTCTTTTTATACCTCAATGGACACTACTAGAGAACTAGGCTGCTTGACCCTTTCTTACTGTGGAATATCTTCCAGCTGAGCCTCGGTTATTGTGGTTTTAAATAACCTCCAGGCATTATGAAGAGATTTGGTCCTCTTGACTTTTCCTTTCAATCTTTTTCAGTAGTCCGCTCATATTTTATAAACTTTCCCTTTTTTGCTGTTGAATGTGATTGTGTTAGACCCCACTTGCATGTATGCTAGATGTAATTGCATTATGGTTTCTGTGTCCAATTGGTTCCACTTATGTCTCACATCAGTTCATGATCATCATTTAGGACTAAATCCAAAGCTTTCTCTCCGTTGGTCAGTTCCAAGATAAACTTTTCTGAGGCATAGTCATTTTGCATCTAGAAATGTGGGTTACTTTCATAACGTGAGCTGGAAGTTCCCATTCTGTATAAGTGTAATTGAAATTCCTATTTTTACAATATCTTCTCTTTTACAAGCCTCCCTGAATATGTTTTGAAAAATCATAATATAAACAGCAACACCTCCTTCAGTGTGCACTCCCTTCAGTTTTCTATAGAGTTAACCCACAGATTTATGAAATATGGAGCAGCAGGTCTGACAAATTTCACCACCAATTCAATTTTTCCTCTGTTTTTCCTCACTGTTTTCCAAGGAAACAACACAATAAATTAGTTGTCTGCATTCGTATGCATGAGAATTATGTTGGGGGTTAGGATTTTCCAGAACAAGAATGCTGATTATGTCAATAGTTAATTGTTATCTAACATCAAGCCTGAGAAGTACAAAGCAAGATGTCTGTTAAAATATGGGAAAGTTAGGAAAAAACAAATGTCATATTTAAATTGCAGCGGGTATGAGAGGGAAGTGTACTCCCATGTTGTCAATCATCTGCTTAAAATGGCTTTTTTTTCCTAATATGCAGTAAAGATTCTTATGTAGCCATGTCATGTTGAGCATCTGGGTGGCTCATGCTGAGTTGAGTTTCAGCCAGGAAGTTTGACAGTATTTTCCTATTAAAAAACAAGTCATACAGATTATAAGTGTAGTATCAACACCATGATGCTTAATTGGACTAATAAGAATGGGAATTTGGTTTAAAAAGCCAGGAATATTAAGATCCCTAAACAATCTAGAGCAAATGGTAAAATTAATTTTTAAAAGCTGTACCAACTAATTGAGAGACTGAAACTGGAAAACTTAAGGAAGGAAATTGGCATAAAACATCTAGAAAAAGAATTAAAAAATGTAACGTAACTGGCCAGAATAACTCGGAGTCAAAAGAATAGGCAAAACTTAATGAAGGCAAAGCCAACAAGGGACCAACTACTGGAGTGAGCACTCTGCTTCGTATGCAACATTCTGACTCAGACGCAGCTGCCAGAATACCAAGATTAAATATGAAATGGTTTGACAGCTCTTGACATCTTTCCCTCATTCCTTTTAAACTGGCATGTATAAATTACCTCAAACCTAAGGGCCTCCTAACTCAAGAGGAGCTAGTTACACTCTATGAAACCTTGTAAATGAAGAATGCCCTTGCTATTTCTCTGATTTCCAGTTGTTTGTTTTGGACGTGTATCCTCTTAATGCTCTGGTATTCTGCAGAGAGAAAGAAACTCAAAGGATCTCAAAATAGGTTTCAGTGCTTTATTTCAAACAAAAACAAATGAAACAGTATAAGAACAAAGCAAAAATCCATGTTAGTTCTCTTAGTTTAGAAAGTCATCCTATATTTCTGAATATAAAGATCTTTACCCAAGTTGTGAGCTCTAGTCAGATGGCCAGTCCAACTACTGTAGAAACCTAAAGATCTTAGGAACAGATAGTAGAACAATGAGACAGAGAAATCCCATTTCAACAGTGATGATGTTGGTAGGGTTCCTCTGAATTTTAACCTTGACACAGGTCATATTTTATACCTTTGTAAATTGGTCTAAATTGGCCTGATGGTTGGGTTACTTAACCCATCGTACAAGATTAAACTTGCTGATTGGTCAGTTCTCTTCAGCTCACCTGGAATCTTTTGGAATACTCCTTGACTGTGGTTGGTCCATCTGATAAGGTTCTTGCTTCTCCTCTAAGACAGTCCAAATGGTATCCCTGGGTCCTTTTGGTTCAAGTTTATTTAAGCAATATATTTATTTAAGCAATTTATATGGCCGCCCAACTCACTCATGGTGACTCAGGGCAGCTTACGAGAATAAAAATCCCAAATACGAAACATTAATCTTCTCTATCCCATCTGCTGAATTCAGATGTGCATGTCGTTTCTTTATCGTGTTTCCTTATTAAGTCAATTTGACTCACAATCATATAACCATACATTCTTTATTTGGGAAATTTCAGTTCTACCACAAACTATATAACAAGCAAATAGTATATATACTGTAACTATACTCTGCAAGCCTGAACCAATGTTCTAATCCTCCACCTTCTTTTTCTAATGCAAAGCCACAATCAGTATATTTGTAGGACTAACTCTCTCCCAAATCCTGTCATGGTGTTTTGGGAGGCCCAAATGTGGTAATATTTTGCAGTCATCCAGGAAAGCAGTTACCCTGGAACGTTTTGGTATTAATAGTATTTCCTTGGCTCCAAGCATAAGGAATTTTATTTTACTTTATTTAATCAAGTGCATCTCAAAGCCAGACAACAGGACATAAAACCTTTTTCTAAACTGCAGTGACTGAAACACCATATTTATAGAAATACAGTAGGTATAGATGATGGAGATATAGAAAGAGATTCATTCAGTGAAGATGAAGGAATGTTTTTTCTTCTTTTCCCTTTCCTTGATTTTTACAGCTTGGGAAAGAAGGAGAATATGTCTGTGGCTTACATGTCTCTGTTGGGAATCCTTGTAGGCATACTTTTTTTTTCTTTTTAAAAAAATAACTTTTTATACCTTTTTTCAGTTCATTTTTATTCATTTTTCTATTTTGTAGGATTATTTTGGTGGAATGACCATGATTATAGCTTTCATTTTTTTCTTTCTTATAGTATTTTTATTTTAAGATTCTTATATTTTACTTTCAAAATAAGATTTCTTTGTTTAAACTGAGAACTTGTTAGATAGGACTTCCAGGGAAGAAATGGCGAACTGAAGACAGCTCCGCTAAAAGCAGACAGGGTCCTTAATTACTGTGAACCAGGTCACCTACTTATTAGATCCTTGCTCCTCCTGGTTGGCAAAAGCTTCCAGGGAGGTGATATGTGGCTAGGTTTCAGCACTGGTAAATTCTTTGAGAGAGAGGATGATGCCAGTGCACCTTAAAGAGGCGTTGGTTTGCCCTCTCCTCAGGAAGCCATTGCTGGACCCAACCATTCTGGACAATTTTCATCCAGTGTCCAAATTCCCTATTTTTAGGGAAGATTGTGGAGAAGGTGATCATGAACAGCTTCAGAGGGCCCTGGACAAAGCAGATTATCTGGATCCTTTTCAGTCAGGCTTCAGGCTCAGTGTGGGACCAATACAGCATTGTTCGTGCTTTTTGATGACCTCTGGTGAGAGCGGGATAGGAGTACTGCATCCATCCTTGCTCTTGAGCTTTCAGTGGCTTTCAACACCATCGACCATGGTATCCTTCTGGTCTGGCTGAGGGAATTGGGAGTGGGTGGCACTGTATTAAGCTGGTTCTCTTCCTTCCTCAGTGGCCGGTTTCAATTGGTGTTGACTGGGGGCAGGAAGTCCCACCCTCGGCCCCTAAACTGTGGGGTGCTGCAGGTTCGGTACTCTCTCTGCTCCTATTTAACATCTACATGAAGCCACTGGGTGAGGTCATCCGTAGCCATGGGAGGAGATATCATCAGTATGCTGATGATACCCAGCTGTATATCTCTGCTTCTGGTGAAGTAAGCAATGCTGCCAACATCCTGTCTTGGTATCTGGAAGCTGTAGGGGTTTGGATGGGGAACAAGAGGCTTCGGTTCAACCCTAGCAAGACTTTGGGTTTTTGGGCCACCTGGATCGAGGAATTTATCACCTTTGGTTCTGGATGGGGTTACACTTCCCTAGACAGACCTGGTGTGCAATCTGGGTGTCCTTCTGGACTCACAACTCCTGCTTGAAGAGCAGGTGGCAGTCATGGCTATGAGGGCCTTTGCATAGCTTCGAGTTGTGTGCCAGTTGCACCCATTCCTGGATCAGGAGTCTCTACACTTGCTCATGCCGTGGTCACCTCCCACATGGATTACTGTAATGCACTTTACATGGGGCTACTTTTGAAGAATATTCTGAAGCTTCAGTTCATGCAAAATGCAGCAGCATGGGCAGTTATGTGTGTGCCTAGATCTGCACACATTACACGTCTGCTCTGCAAGCTGCATTAGTTATCAATTTGCTCCCGGGTCCAATTCAAAGTACTGGTGATAACTTATACAGCCTTACATGGCATGAGGCTGGGTTATTTGAGGGACCGCCTCTCCCCCGTGACATCTACCTGTTCCATCAGGTCCAGCAGAAGGGGCTTGTTGCAGGTTCCATCCTCTAGAGAATGTTTCCCCCAAGGTCAGGCTGGCCCCAACCTTGATAGCCTTCCGGAAGGGCTGAAGACCTGGCTTTGCCATCTGGCCTGGGCATCATAAAATGGCTGTACTGTCCTTGAATGGCTGTGCTTTCCTGGGAATTGCACTGTACGTCTTTAATTGTTTTTAATATTTGTGTTGTTTGTATGGCTGTTTTTTAATTTTTTGGTACTGTTTGTGTTTTCATTGTAAGCCGGCCAGAGTCACGAATGTGAGATGGGTGGCTATATAAATTGAATAGACAAACCAACCTTTGGTAGGTTTACCAAGACAATCTGGTGACATTCAGGTTGTTCAGGTAACAAGGACTGAATACAAGTTGTTGCTATATTAAGATGATATCTTGGGCTTTCTAACAATTATCAAAGATCTTTGCCCAGATTTGTAAATCATACGATGGGCACCCCATAAACTGGAATAAATCTAATACACTGTGTGCACAATTATTAGGCAAGTTGTATTTTTGAGGATGAATTTCATTATTGAACAACTACAGTGCTCTCGGTCAATCCAAAATGTTAATAAACCTCAAACCTGAATATTTAAGAAAGTAAAAGTGAGGTTTTGGCTTTCTTAGGAGCATATCTATGTGTGCACAATTATTAGGCAACTATTAGTGTGCAGAATTATTATGCAACTAAATGAAACACAAAAATCCCCCCTTCTCACTCGTTTATTTTCATCTGTTAAAGTGAGAATAATAAACAACTCAATATTTACAAATAGACATTTCTGACATTTCAAACAAAAAATCAGTGACCAATATAGCCACCCTTCTTTGCAATAACAGTCATAAGCCTTCCATTCATGGAGTCTGTCAGTTTCTTGATGTTGACGATCAACTTTTTGTGCAGCAGCAACCACAGCCTCCCTGACACTGTTCAGAGAGGTGTACTGTTTTCCTTCACCATAAATGTCCCATTTGAGAAGGGCCCACAAGTTCTCAATAGGGTTTAGGTCAGGTGAGGAAGGGGGCCATGTCATTATTCTTTCATCTTTGAGGCCTTTACTGGCTAGCCACATAGTGGAGTACTTCGATGCATGCAATGGAGCATTGTCCTGCATAAACATCATGGTCTTCTTGAAAGATGCAGACTTCTTCCTGTACCACTGCTTGAAGAAAGTGTCTTCTAAAAACTGGCAGTAGGTTTGGGAGTTGATGCTGAGTCCATCTTCAACCCGAAAAGGTCCAACTAGCTCATCTGTAATAATACCAGCCCATACCAATACCCCACCTCCACGTTGCTGGCATCTGAGTCTAAGTGGAGCTCTGTGCCCATTACTGATCCAGCCATGGGCCCATCCATCTGGTCCGTCAAGAGTCACCCTCATCTCATCAGTCCATAAAACCTTTGAAAAATCTGTCTTCAGATATTTCTTGGCCCAGTCTTGCTGTTTCAACTTATGTGTCTTGTTCAGTGGTAGTTGAGTTTCAGCCTTCCTTACCTTGGCCATGTCTCTGAGCACTGAACACCTTGTATTTCTGGGCACTCCAGGTAGGTTGCAGTTCTGGAATATGACAGCGCTGGAGGATAATGGGTTCCTGGTAGCTTCACGTTTGATTCTTCTCAAATCTTTGGCAGTTAATTTGCGTCTTTTTTCCTCAACACATTTCTTGTGACCCTGTTGACTTTGCAACAAAACGTTTGATGGTTCTGTGGTCACGCCCCAATATCTTAGCAATTTCAAGCATGCTGCATCCCTCTGAAAGACTTTTTACAATTTTTTACTTTTCAGAGTCAGTTAAATCTCTTTTTTGGCTCATTTTGCCTGAGGAAAAGCAGCTGCCTAATAATTATGCACACCTTGATATAGGGTGTTGATCTCCTTAGGCCACACCCTCCCTCATTACACAAATACACATCACCTGATATGCTTATATCCAATAAGCATTCAGGTTTATACAGCTTGGAGGTGGAAAATATGCATAAAAATGATATGGTCAAAATACTCACTTGCCTAATAATTGTGCACACAGTGTAGTTTGCTAATTGATAATAACCCGTGGAAGCATGTAAGACATTAAGAATAATTTATGGTTCTGATTCTACTAAATATCTGAGGATATTAATTCTAGCTGTATAGGGCAGATAAAAGAGGATATTAAGAGATGGATTACTTGTGAGTTTGTGAGGGAAAATAAATGTAAAAGGAATATGGCTTCAAGTTTGGCATACACTTTTAGAGAGCTGTTTGTGTTGATTCCTCTCAATCATTTTATGGAAATTGATGTTAGTGATAATTTTTTAATGGAATGGTGCAATACCAAGGGTCTCTCTTTTACAGCTGCAGCTTTCATATGACAACGGTGCTTTACATTCTCCCAATTTTAAACTTATCGTTTGGCATATGTTAACTTTGGTAAGGTATTGAATGAAAATGGCACTGAATAGATACTTTATTCAAGTGGACAGTTATTATTTGACCCTGTTGAAATCTGGCAAGTACTCAGTTCCAATTATAGTATGAATTCTGTGATATTTCCAACACTTAAGGTGATTAGATACATTTGAGTACTAAGATTGATATGAACTTGCTCAAGAAATCGAATACCCTCTATTTTAAAATGGTGGGGCAAACTTTTTTTTTAAAAACTTGAGCAGAAAATGCAATAGTTACCCACAACTGGTTGATTTTCAATGGTACTTTTAAGATTTTTCTAAGAGTACAACAGCAATATAATTTACCTAAAACAGGTAGATGGCAATATATTCATTTAAAGTATTGGCTGCACTCTTTGTTTCGTCTGAATACCTTAACACTTTCTGAAACTCTGGTAGCTTTAAAAGTATTGGAAAAGGTTTTTACAGAAGCTAAACAAAGTCAATATGATCAACGATTTAAAGATTTCACATAAATAAGTGGATAATATGCAAGAAATTTAAAAATTAATCTAAATAGCAGCTTCCTGGGGTATATAGAAATGACATCTACATCTCTGAGTATTAAAAAATACTCAATATAAACAAGAATGCATTTTCTAATGATCATTATATAATCTTCCTAACTAATGAATAAATAGTAACTGAAATAATTAAACTGGGTCTTCCTGACTAAAACTTCTTGTTCAGAATTCTGGCTACCTATTACATCCAGCACCAATAAAAGTCCAGAAATGACTGCTGAGAATGTTTCTTTTGGATCAGAGAATGTGAGAAGGAACTCTCATATACTGTAGAGTAAGGAAGATTACTTTGATGGAGCAAGCATCGTGCATTGTGTGCCTCTCCATTTGTCCTCCAGACTCTGGGTCCTTGGTTCCCAAATGAGATGCAAAAGTTGCTCTTATCAGAAAAGAGGACTTTGGACCACTGGGCAACAGACCAGTTCTTTTTTTCTGTAGCCCAGATAAGACGCTTCTGACGTTGTTTGTTGTTCAGGAGCGGCTTGACAAGAGGAATACAACATTTGAAGCCCACGTCCAGGATCCGTCTGTGTGTGGTGGCCCTTGATGCACTAACTCCAGCCTCAGTCCACTCTTTGTGAAAGTCCCCAACACTTTTGAATGGCCTTTTCCTGACAATCCTCTCTCTAGGCTGCAGTCATCCCTGCTGCTTGTGCACCTTTTTCTACCACACTTTTCCCTTCCACATAACCTTCTATTGATGTGCTTTGATACAGCACTTTGGGAACATCCAACTTCTTTTGCAATTACCTTTTGGGGCTTTCCCTCCCGATGGAGGGTGTCAATGATGGTTTTCTGCACCACTCTCAGCTCAGCAGTCTTTCCCATGCTTGTGATTCCTACTGAACCAGCCTGAGAGACCATTAAAAGGCTCAGGAACCCTTTGCAGGTGTTATGGATTCATTAGCTGATTAGAGTGGGACACTTTGAGCCTAGAATATTGAACCTTTTCACAATATTCTAATTTTCTGAGATTGTGAATTTGGGGTTTTCATAAGCTGTACGCCATAATCATCACAATTATACCAAAGTAAGGCTCGACATATCTCGCTTTGCATGTAATGCGTTTATCTCATATATTGGTTTCACCTTTGGAGTTGCCATACTGACATAAATGAACATTTGCACGATATTCTAATTTTTCAAGTTTCAGCTGTATTTGGTAATAGGCTTATTTGGTAATAGACTATTGTATCATTCTTGAAATCAAGATGAACCTATAATTGCATTACTGTGTATATAAAACATGAACAAATCGTAAGCGTGTGCAAACAGTGATCTCTGAGGCACAATTGCAGCACAGAGGTTTCTGCAGTTACTCCTAAATTTCACAATCTGAATGTTCCTGTTTAGATTCTGCTTAAGTAACTTTATTTAAAGTTTCACCCAATAGTCCAAAGCTCCACACTTAGTAAGTTACTTCCAACAAGCTTAATTCATCCCAGCTCTAAACTGGCACCCAATAAATAAATGATTGAGGGGAATCAACACAAACAGCTCTCTAAAAGTGTATGCCAAACTTGAAGCCATATTCCTTTTACATTTATTTTCCCTCACAAACTCACAAGTAATCCATCTCTTAATATCCTCTTTTATCTGCCCTATACAGCTAGAATTAATATCCTCAGATATTTAGTAGAATCAGAACCATAAATTATTCTTAATGTCTTACATGCTTCCACGGGTTATTATCAATTAGCAAACTACACTGTGTGCACAATTATTAGGCAAGTGAGTATTTTGACCATATCATTTTTATGCATATTTTCCACCTCCAAGCTGTATAAACCTGAATGCTTATTGGATATAAGCATATCAGGTGATGTGTATTTGTGTAATGAGGGAGGGTGTGGCCTAAGGAGATCAACACCCTATATCAAGGTGTGCATAATTATTAGGCAGCTGCTTTTCCTCAGGCAAAATGGGCCAAAAAAGAGATTTAACTGACTCTGAAAAGTAAAAAATTGTAAAAAGTCTTTCAGAGGGATGCAGCATGCTTGAAATTGCTAAGATATTGGGGCGTGACCACAGAACCATCAAACGTTTTGTTGCAAAGTCAACAGGGTCACAAGAAATGTGTTGAGGAAAAAAGACGCAAATTAACTGCCAAAGATTTGAGAAGAATCAAACGTGAAGCTACCAGGAACCCATTATCCTCCAGCGCTGTCATATTCCAGAACTGCAACCTACCTGGAGTGCCCAGAAATACAAGGTGTTCAGTGCTCAGAGACATGGCCAAGGTAAGGAAGGCTGAAACTCAACTACCACTGAACAAGACACATAAGTTGAAACAGCAAGACTGGGCCAAGAAATATCTGAAGACAGATTTTTCAAAGGTTTTATGGACTGATGAGATGAGGGTGACTCTTGACGGACCAGATGGATGGGCCCATGGCTGGATCAGTAATGGGCACAGAGCTCCACTTAGACTCAGATGCCAGCAACGTGGAGGTGGGGTATTGGTATGGGCTGGTATTATTACAGATGAGCTAGTTGGACCTTTTCGGGTTGAAGATGGACTCAGCATCAACTCCCAAACCTACTGCCAGTTTTTAGAAGACACTTTCTTCAAGCAGTGGTACAGGAAGAAGTCTGCATCTTTCAAGAAGACCATGATGTTTATGCAGGACAATGCTCCATTGCATGCATCGAAGTACTCCACTATGTGGCTAGCCAGTAAAGGCCTCAAAGATGAAAGAATAATGACATGGCCCCCTTCCTCACCTGACCTAAACCCTATTGAGAACTTGTGGGCCCTTCTCAAATGGGACATTTATGGTGAAGGAAAACAGTACACCTCTCTGAACAGTGTCAGGGAGGCTGTGGTTGCTGCTGCACAAAAAGTTGATCGTCAACATCAAGAAACTGACAGACTCCATGAATGGAAGGCTTATGACTGTTATTGCAAAGAAGGGTGGCTATATTGGTCACTGATTTTTTGTTTGAAATGTCAGAAATGTCTATTTGTAAATATTGAGTTGTTTATTATTCTCACTTTAACAGATGAAAATAAACGAGTGAGAAGGGGGGATTTTTGTGTTTCATTTAGTTGCATAATAATTCTGCACACTAATAGTTGCCTAATAATTGTGCACACATAGATATGCTCCTAAGAAAGCCAAAACCTCACTTTTACTTTCTTAAATATTCAGGTTTGAGGTTTATTAACATTTTGGATTGACCGAGAGCACTGTAGTTGTTCAATAATGAAATTCATCCTCAAAAATACAACTTGCCTAATAATTGTGCACACAGTGTATTAGATTTATTCCAGTTTATGGGGTGCCCATCGTATGATTTACAAATCTGGGCAAAGATCTTTGATAATTGTTAGAAAGCCCAAGATATCATCTTAATATAGCAACAACTTGTATTCAGTCCTTGTTACCTGAACAACCTGAATGTCACCAGATTGTCTTGGTAAACCTACCAAAGGTTGGTTTGTCTATTCAATTTATATAGCCACCCATCTCACATTCGTGACTCTGGCCGGCTTACAATGAAAACACAAACAGTACCAAAAAATTAAAAAACAGCCATACAAACAACACAAATATTAAAAACAATTAAAGACGTACAGTGCAATTCCCAGGAAAGCACAGCCATTCAAGGACAGTACAGCCATTTTATGATGCCCAGGCCAGATGGCAAAGCCAGGTCTTCAGCCCTTCCGGAAGGCTATCAAGGTTGGGGCCAGCCTGACCTTGGGGGAAACATTCTCTAGAGGATGGAACCTGCAACAAGCCCCTTCTGCTGGACCTGATGGAACAGGTAGATGTCACGGGGGAGAGGCGGTCCCTCAAATAACCCAGCCTCATGCCATGTAAGGCTGTATAAGTTATCACCAGTACTTTGAATTGGACCCTGTCTTGGTATCTGGAAGCTGTAGGGATTTGGATGGGGAACAAGAGGCTTCAGTTCAACCCTAGCAAGACTTTGGGTTTTTGGGCCACCTTTTCGAGTTTCACCTGTATGTCTTACTCTCCATAAGAATGGAAGGGAAATTTGTTCAGTCACATTTATTCATTTTTATTTAAGCCAACTAGAATGAGTCAGGCAACAAAATTAAAACTTTTCAAATTCTGCAATGTACTTTTCAAATTGACAGAGGTACACTAAATGTGTAAGTTAAGGTAAAGTACAAACAAATAAAAGGTATATCGGAAATATGGATATTGATGAACTTGCAAACTGGTAATAGGAAGCTAGGAAAATAAAATTGAGGAAAACTAGAAATTTGCCCATCCATCTCAAAAAATGATAGTTTGTATTTTGGATTAATTGAGGATCCTCTTCCATTAAGTTTTTGGCATTCACAAATTGGCAGTTTTTAAAGAGGGATAGAACACGAAAAGGGAATTGAGTCAGGGCTGGGGATAGCAATGTGTGTGTTGCCTCTAAGTGTGTGTTTGTTCTTCCCTTATGTTATATCTGGGTGGCTGTTGGGCCTGTGCATTCTCGGAAGACAAAGGCAAACTATATACATTCTACTTTGGGTCATATGAACAGGAGGGAGAAGGAAACCCAAAGTGCACCAACTCTGCCAACATGTACCAGCTGGGCAGAAACCAGGTGGTCCCTCAAATAAACTGGTCCTATGTAGGGCTTTATAGGTCATAACCAGCACCTTGAATCACAACCAGAAGCAGACAATCAACCAATGCAGTTTGCAGAGCAGAGATGTCACATGAGCATACTGAGGCATGCCCATCCCTGCTCGCACCACTACATTCTGAACCAGCGTGTGGAACCATTATATCTTCTGCCTACCTTGTATGTGTCTTTTCATGGATGCATTCTGCCAATCTTTATTTGTCCTACATATTTATTTCTGCTGTCTTTACATTGTACGTTGTAAAGGAGTCCTTTCTGCCTCCTTTGGCTAATGGGTCTTTGGGTTTGCTTAGGATCTTTGGAGGGATTTTGTTGCTTTGTAGGCTACAGTGATGCCAAGGGGTTGTATTAACCCATTTGGTGCTTTCTGAAATGTTTTGATGTGTGGACGAGTTATCCATTTTGTGGGTTGTGATGGTTATGCTACGGTTGTATAGAGAGTAAGGAAGACAATGTTGATGGAGATACAGACTCCATTCCCAAAGCAACAAAGGCTAAAACGTTTCATATAGATAATGTTTGGAAGCAGCTCAGATAGCTTCTTAATTCACTGAACTATGAGGAGGAGGTACGGCAAAATCAGACTTCTGTTATTATAGCCGATCTCAATAAAAATTGTAGACATCCCGTGGAGGTGATTTCATGGACTGGTCTACCTAGTAGGGCTGATGGGTTGGTTATGTGGATCTCCACTGCATTGGAACATGTTATATAGATAATCTATTTCTGGTTTTTGTAGTCCTGAGTTAGTGCAATGCAGTTTCGCTTGTCTGAATAGGGTCCTCATGTAGCTTCTTTTGTGTGCTGTTCGTTGCTGTAGCAGTTGAATACTTGGTTAGCATGTGTTTATCATGCACCTAGACTGGTAATTTGTCACTGTTTTCTTTGCTGATGATAACATCCATGAAGCATAGTTTGTTACTCTTCTACTCTTGTGAATCTGATTCCCTCAAAGGTGTTGATGGATTGTTTTGTGTGTGTTCTTTAATTGTTCTTTCTTGATTATGACAAAAGTATCATCCACGTAACAGATCCATATTTTGGGTTATGTGTGTAAGAATACTGCTACTTCCAAACATTGTATCACTATCTCTACTAGGAATCTGGAGATGGTTGATCCCATTGATGTTCCCCAATTTGTTTATATATTCATCTGTCAAACTGCAAGCATGTGGTGAGGCACATGTCTATCAGTTCAATAAGTCTTGATATTTCAATATTTGTATATTCTGTTAGGGTTTGGAGTGCTGTAATAGATTCTTTCACCAGTTTTGAATCAATGGAAGTGAAGAGCACAATGACTCAAATGAAAGCATGATTTCATCTTCAGTTGTTAGATCTTCAATTTTCATGAACGCTGTAGAGGTGGATTAATGGAATGTTCGTTCCCCTCTATGCGGTGTCTTGAGTTTCTTGGTGAGTTCATTGGCTAAATTGTACACTGGGGTCCCTGGAAGTGACACAGTTGGGTGAAGTGGTATGTCAGGTTTGTGTATTTTAAGGCATCCATAGAAGTCTTGGAAGATTGGTCCACAGCTTTTCATATGCCATTGTTCTTCTTTTGTTATTGGTTATTGTTTTGGTTAGATTGTTGAAGGTTTTCTTGATTTGATTGCCCAATTTCTGTACTGGGTTTATGAGATTGTAAATTTATGATATGATAGCTTTCCTTGATATTCAACAGTTCTTTTGCTTTTTGGATGTACTGTACTCTGTCTCTATGATAACTGTTGTTCAACCTTTGTCTGCTGGGAAGATAGCAATAGTAGGGTCATTCCTTGGTGTTTTTAGAACCACTCTTTCTTCTGCCCTAAGATGATTCTGTTTCTGTGTCCATCTAGTCACAGGTACAATGATCTCTGCTACTCTCAATCCTTTTCCAGTGCCCTCTCCCATATAGATATATTGGGGGATTTTTTTTTTCCTCTCAGCCAAATCCAGCTTATTTTTCAAACACAGTTCTTGCTTATGGCTTCTCCCCCTGCTCCTCTCTACCAAACGTGGTCCTGTTTTGCTATGTTTGGAGAATTCTCCTGCTGACAGACATACAAGCAGAGTCCCAAATCTGTTTACATAATTTCTTACCAACATTCCATGGAGCTGGAAAGAATAAAAGGACAGATACAAGTTAAAAGAAGGACAAGTCACTAAGGTAACATACAGATAACTTAGAATTGTAGAGATGGTATTAGAAAGATTATCTTCCAGAATGAATTTAATCTGGCAAAGGATGAACAATAACAAAAGGCTTATTTGTGCATGTTCAAAATATATACCACCTGCTATATACCAAGAAAGCAAATGCTCGCATTTAATAAAGAAAAGGCAATATTATTCATTTATTTTGGATATGTTTTTTCAAAGAAAGGTACATGTTTCACTGGACAATTATGAAGGGCAGGATGAAGGAGCAGGATTAAAGCTTAAGGCTGATACAAATACAATCTGAAATACGTATATATTTCTTTATTTAACCATCACACTTCCTAAATGACTCATGGTAATATGCAACAAAAATAAAACAATATAACCCTATAAAAATGCATAATTAAAATGGCAATCATCATCACCACCATTAGGCATCCTGCAATTGACACTCATCTCAAATATTAAAAGTTATTTTAAACAATTGTTTTCACCAATTTTCCTAAAGATCAGGAAAGAGGGCACTGGTGGATTTCCAGAGGAAGACTGTTTGACAGGGCTGGGATCATAACGGAGAACCACCCTCCAAATCTCCCATGTGCCTTTTCTAATTCTGCCTTTTCTTTAATAAATGTTACCATTTGTTATCTTGGCCTATATAGCAGTTGGTATATATTTTGAAACAGGATGGGTAGACCTGACAGATAGGTACTATTTAAAGCAGACAATCCAGTCCTGTAGATGCTTATGCACCAAGTCACACAGGCCTCTACTGGTTAAAATCTGCATTTTGAACTGTATCTAGACTATCAGTAATCAGTGAGAGCTTACAGCACCTGTGCTATATGCAAATAGTGGCTCCCACCTGCCAGCAAGCAGGCTGCTGCTTTCTGTACTAACTGCAGCTTCTGGGAAACCATATATAGAATGCATTCCAGTAAGTTATATGAGAGGTGATGAGGATGTGAGTTTGTCACCTAGGCCTCTTTCTCCAGGAAACTTATTTTCTTTGAATGAATTTCAGTCTTCAGGTCCAGAGGAAATACATCCAAAGATAGTGAAACAAACTGCCCATTTGAGATGTGCACAAAAAGAAAAATAAAACATATTCTGAGCTTGGTGCAAAACTGACAGAATAAAACCTGGAATGTTTGGAATGTACTGTTGAAATATGAAATATTTCAGGTGATTTAGCTAGGAGAAACAGTATTACCTTGGGACAAGCTTCTGGTTCCTTTGTTTCTTACCTAAGGGCCACAAGGGTAGATGGGATATTCTATGCAATCTATCACATGAATTGTAGAAAATTCAGCCAAAAGAATTATTTTTAACATTTTTAAAAACCTTAAAACAACTGTTGGAAACAATTAGAATCCATTCTGATTTCATCTATTGAAGACTCAGTATAAGGTAGAAACTGTTATAAAAAAACCCTGCCTCCTCTTCTCAACAGAGAGAACAGACAGAGGTCTTTTCAATTTTAATAAACTCCCTGGCTCACTCAGTTACAGGACAAAGAAAACAGATCATCTGTCTGGTATTCTTTTCAATTAGTACATATCCTCTATGAGGCTTACTTAAAGATTTAACTCTTTAAATGACCCATTTTTCTGTACCCACTGACCCCTCACTTACTACTTAGCAAGACCAAGCAGCAGAGCTGGCATCCTTTTCCTTTTTTCCTTGCAGCTTCTCAACCTGGCACAAGCCTAGGAGAAAGCAACTGTGTTGTTCTTTGTTGCTTTGTTCTGCACATACAGAAGGCGGCTGGCTGCAAAAATAAAAAAGACCACAAGACTATATGAACATCACAAGGACATAAGAGCATGTACATCATATACAATCATGTCAAAGCTTAAGGCCACCATATTTGGCCTGCAAAAATCCAGAGGACCACTAGATAGCAACAAAAAGAACAGAAGACACAAACTCTTTATTGCTACCAAGTGATGTCCAGATTTTTGCTGCCCTACCAAAGCACAACAAACTCTTCACAACAATGTAACATCTTTCCATTCTTAAATGCAGAGTTATCCACAGGCCACAACAGCATATACAGAGTGGACATGTAAATCAAAGTTTAACAAGGTAGTCCTTGTTTAGCAACCACAAGTGGGGCCTGCAACTCAGTCATTAAGCAAAACTGCAACTGTGCTTATGACCTTACTTCAGCTGTCCTTTGCTTTTCAGACTTGCGAAGGTTGTAAATGTGAGGATTGGTCACAAAGTTACTTTTTCATCACTGTCGTAACTGTGAACAGTCACTAAACGAGGCAGTTGCTAAACAAGGACTACTAACATTGTACTAGCAGTGTTTTCATTTGGATCACCTCAGTAGCATTAGGAACGCTTGTGGGTGAAACACAGCTGTACTTACATACAAACAGTTCTGCATTATCTGCAAGCAAAATAAAGAACAACACAACACACATTCCACCTACTCATCTGCCCACATGAACCCTACCAGTTTCATAGCATGCAGCTGTGAGTGGTCTTCTGCCTGCCTTGTATTTAAACTGCATCTTCTCAACATTCCATTCTAATATTTTTCATCCAGTCTGAACCAATAGCGCAGGTCCAGAGGCATCCATGGGGAGACGGCGGGGAGGGGAATGATGAAAGCTCCACCTCTATTAAACCTGCATTGTGACATTACACACCTGTATTGAAAGGGCAGTGTTTGTATCACAATGCTGCTTTTGCATTTTGATGAAAACTTTCAAACCAGCAGATGTCTCTGAGCAGGTCCCTGCTGCTGTATTAGTTAATTAGTTAAACTAGAAAAAGTTGGCCAAAAAAAAAAATTAAACTAGTTACAGTCCACAAGACAACAGCCTGGTCTAAGTGCATTTGGAACAATACTGCTTGAAACAGTCAAATTTTGCTTCAAGCTTAGAACAAGTGTTTGTTCCAATGGCAAAACAGAACTCTTCAAATACACATTCTGTTTCACTATCAGAACACTTGAAGCAACCATTTTTTCAGCGAAAACATCTGGCCTATCCTTACTGATAGGCCTTTCAGCAACTCTGGAGAACAGGTAAAGTCCCAGATGGCCAGAGGAGAGCTAAAAGAAAAACCCAGGAAACTACAGAGCAGCCAGTCTGACACTGATACAGTGAAACCTCAATTTAATAGATCCCTCTTTACCAAAACTTGGATGCAGCCAATCAAATTTCCATCTGGACATCCCCTGGAAATAACACAGAACTCAGCTATAGTAAAGGCAATATTTAATAGACAGTAAATACCTATTAAATATATTTGCGAGTATTGGACACTCTTGTTCACTCCAAATGGTTTAAAGCAGGTTACACTGTACCTGGGAAGATTATTTCTTGGGAAGATCTCATCATAAAAAAGATAAGCATGTAATATTCTCAAAATAATGCAATGATTACCTGAACTGAATCCGTCTTGCACTGGGAAATCTGTCAATACTCATTGTGTTTTGAGCAAGATACCTCTCTGGAACAGCTCTGTTTCAATCAGTAGCAATAATCTGGCCCTTTGGCCCTTTGGTTATTGCACTATATGTTCTACAGGGATAGGTCCTCTCTTTGTTCAATAAGTAGGTAAAACTGATTACCAAAGGGTTTAGGGTGAGGCAATATGATGACACTCTATTTCATCTTTTTTTTCCTTCAAAACTACACACCATCTGAGAAAGATTCGTCATTACTTGAAAGCATCAACAAATTAGATTAGTTCCAGGAAACAAGACTAAATCCTGAGAAGAGAGAAATTATATGGCTTTATGATTCCTAAGTCTGCCAACTATGGGAATGGGATAGGATGACATCTGTGATTAAGAAAGATGAGAAAAAAAGACAGAGCTTTATTTTGCAATGAGCACACACAATTTCACTAAAGTAATTGGCTTCCCTATGAAGTAAAGCAGCAGCCGTGAGGGACATGATCCATGCAGGTGGGGCAAGATATCCTAGTGGAAGAGGAGAAAAATGTTGGAGAATATCAGCATTGGTGTGAGGAGTTTAGGATGGGTTTATGTTGATAGAAAGTACAGGTGAAACTCGAAAAATTAGAATATCGTGCAAATGTTCATTTATGTCAGTATGGCAACTCAAAAGGTGAAACCAATATATGAGATAGATGCATTACATGCAAAGCGAGATATGTCAAGCCTTACTTTGGTATAATTGTGATGATTATGGCATACAGCTTATGAAAACCCCAAATTCACAATCTCAGAAAATTAGAATACTACATGACATCAATAACACAAGGATTGGAAATAGAACAATATCGGACCTCTGCAAAGTATAAGCATGCATATGTACTCAGTACTTGGTTTGGGCCCCTTTTGCAGCAATGACTGCCGCAATGCGGCATGGCATGGATGCTATCAGCCTGTGGCACTGCTGAGGTGTTATGGAAGACCAGGATGCTTCAATAGTGGCCTTCAGCTCTGCTGCATTGTTCGGTCTCATGTCCCTCATCTTTCTCTCGGCAATGCCCCATAGATTCTCTATGGGGTTCAGGTCAGGCGAGTTTGCTGGCCAATCAAGCACAGTAATCCCATGGTCATTGAACCAGGTTTTGGTACTTTTGGCAGTGTGGGCAGGTGCCAAGTCGTGCTGGAAAATGAAGTCAGCATCCCCATAAAGCTCGTCTGCAGAAGGAAGCATGAAGTGCTCCAAAATCTCCTGGTAGACGGCTGCGTTGACCCTGGACTTAATGAAGCACAGTGGACCAACACCAGCAGATGACATGGCTCCCCAGATCAACACAGACTGTGGAAACTTCACACTGGACTTCAAGCATCGTGCATTGTGTGCCTCTCCATTCTTCCTCCAGACTCTGGGTCCTTGGTTCCCAAACGAGATGCAAAAGTTGCTCTCATCAGAAAAGAGGACTTTGGACCACTGGGCAACAGACCAGTTCTTTTTTTCTGTAGCCCAGGTAAGACGCTTCTGACGTTGTTTGTTGTTCAGGAGCGGCTTGACAAGAGGAATACAACATTTGAAGCCCATGTCCAGGATCTGTCTGTGTGTGGTGGCTCTTGATGCACTAACTCCAGCCTCAGTCCACTCCTTGTGAAAGTCCCCAACACTTTTGAATGGCCTTTTCCTGACAATCCTCTCCAGGCTGCAGTCATACCTGCTGCTTGTGCACCTTTTTCTACCACACTTTTCCCTTCCACATAACCTTCTATTGATGTGCTTTGATACAGCACTTTGGGAACATCCAACTTCTTTTGCAATTACCTTTTGGGGCTTTCCCTCCTTATGGAGGGTGTCAGTGATGGTTTTCTGCACAACTGTCAGGTCAGCAGTCTTTCCCATGCTTGTGATTCCTACTGAACCAGCCTGAGAGACCATTGAAAGGCTCAGGAACCCTTTGCAGGTGTTATGGATTCATTAGCTGACTAGAGTGGGACACTTTGAGCCTAGAATATTGAACCTTTTCACACTATTCTAATTTTCTGAGATTGTGAATTTGGGGTTTTCATAAGCTGTACGCCATAATCATCACTATTATACCAAAGTAAGGCTTGACATATCTCACTTTGCATGTAATGCGTCTATCTCATATATTGGTTTCACCTTTTGAGTTGCCATACTGACATAAATGAACATTTGCACGAGTTTTTCGAGTTTCACCTGTAATACAAGCAGACTAGCAGCCTGAGTGAATCTTGCTTGTGGTGACTTTTCTGTCCTCACTAGGAATAAACCTCAGGGTACTTTCTCAAATTGTAAGAATCAGGAACTGTATCAGGGCAATAATGCTGTGTCTCTTGTAAAACGTGAGATCATGTTTCTTTTTCTTTAATTGCAAACCATGCATGGCATTTACCTACTTCAGGGAAAACGTAGGTACACAGATATGAATCTGCTTGCGGTTTGGCATTTTCAAATCCTTTACTGCTTGGGACTTTAGTAGTTGGAGGGCTGCCTGCTACTATAAATCTGAGCAAATATAACGTCTGCCAGCAGAGGAGAGGCAGATGGCAACAGTGTCATAGTTTTTTGGTTTTTTAGTGAAGATTTTCAGTGTATGGAATATCTTTCCTAGAGAACTTCATCTGGTGCTGCTTTATTATATTGTATTCTGTCTAAAATAGCTTTATCCTATTTTTTCTACTTAAAAGCTACTGAAAGCAATTTTAGATTTTGGCCCTAGATTAAGAACATGGTCATTGCCCAAGATTTAAGTTTCTTCTTTAGGAGAACAGTGAAGTTGCTTTTCATCTGAATTTTTTTGTCTATTAGTTTTTATAATTGTTCTATCTAATGCTTCCTATATAAGCTAGGGCTACCAGATTTGGGCTGCAAATGACCAGAGTTTTTTTAAATCTCTTTGCTGCCATCTAGTGGTCATCCAGAGTTTTACAGCCCAGATATGATAGGCCTAACTAAACAGTAAAAGGGTTCTTTGGTGTTGACAGTATAAAATGAAGAATCATTCTGATCTACTAATAACTGTTAACTAGACACCATGGATTTCTCAACAAACCATGGCTGAAATCTCACATTATCATAAAATCTGAATTAGAACATTATTTGTTTAATTTATTGCTAAGGTTTGTTTTCATTTCCATAAATTTGTTTTATTGATATATAATGCTACATGTTCTGGAGATTTTATTTAGCAGTGAAGTAGCAGGCATTTCAATACCTTAAACAGAAATGACCTTAAATCCAAAATTGTCCTATTGTGCAAGAGTTTGAGTAATCTCTTGCTGCTAGTATTGCTACAGGACTAACTTGAGTTATATTTTTCAATATTTTAATCAGTACAATTACATACAGTAGGATTGTAAGTCACTCAGAGTTGGTCAACAACTGGAATTGTATATAAGGCTAGCAAAATGAATACATTTACTGAAATATCATTAACAAAGAAAATATGTCCATGTTATCTATAGTGGCAAAATGCTGGATTTTGTGTCTACTCTGAATAACAACAGACAGTCAAGAATCTTAAAAGCTCATCCATGGTTTCATCAGATTCCTTTAGAATTCTCTATGCCTGAGTTGACATACTGACTGGATTCAGACATCATACTAAACCAGATTTGTTTCAAATATTGTATATTGAATAAATCACAACAGCTTAACTTCACACAACTTAGCCAAAACCAAGCAAACATGCATTAGTAAAATGTACCAACTTGATAAGTATGCACTGAATTCAGGCTAAGTCATAATTTAGTGCTATTAGGCTAGATCTAATTTTAAGTGCCTCCCAGCGGAACGGACTAGTTGTAGATACATGAAAGGCAGAATCTGATCTGCAAATTTGATTCACTGATTGGCCCCACTGGAACAACTGGGAAGAGGGGAACTCCCTTTGTTTAGGCAACCACTTGCATTACAATGGATGTTAACTAATTGGAATACTCTAAGAGCAGTGTTTCTTAAACTTTCTTCTCAGGACCCCTCCCCACTTTTAAAAATTACAGAGGACCCCAAAAGAGCTTTTATTTGCATATATCTATCAATATTTACCATATTAAAAATTAAGACTGACACATTTGATACCACTACTGCTTCTCACAATTGTTTGATGGGATTTTAATATTGTATTATTTTTCAATGTAAATTGGAAAATAATTTTGATTATGCGGATCCCTGAGAGGGTCTTGGGGGACCCCCAGGAGTCCTTGGACTACACTTTGATGCCTTATTTGAATGGAACTTCATCTGAATTAAAGAATTTGAATTTCTGAAAATTTTGAAGCATTTTTTTTCAGAAAATTGGAAATTTTGGGAAAAATTAAAACACATGTAATACAATTTTAACTCCTCTTATTGATGCAAAGCCATTTTCCTACTTTATACAGATGTGAGCAGGAGGGCCTTTGCTAAGCTCCAACTGGTATATCTTAGAGATCACCTATCCCATGTAAATTTTGTCAACACAATCCAAGTGAATAAAGAGTACCTACTAAAGGTCTTTTCTTATGAGGAAGTAGAATGGGGGGGGCATTACTCCCCCAGATGAGAATGGTCCCCACTCTCATTGCCTTCTGGAGACAGGATCAGACCTAGCTCTTCTGGAAGACCCTTGAAGAGGACACAGCTGGAGCAAGATCCATGCCAGTGTAGAGATACTGCTTTTGTTATAGTGTTGTGGTTTTATTCTGTGTTCTATTATTACTAATGCATTATTATTTTATTTATATACTGCTTGGAGCATTTGGAATGAGGAAATCTTACAAATAAAATAAAATGTATAAATCTTACAAATAAAAAAATAAAATGTGTCACGTATAACAATGAAGAATGCTTTGTATATAAAATTAGTGTAAAAACTGAACATGTAGTCTTGATTCAATTTATTTTTAAATGGTTTTAATTGTTCTTACAATTGGACCTAAAAGGTGCTGAATCCTTCATTTTTGACTTTGGAAGAAGCAGGCAAGCAAAAAATTAATTATAAAAATAGAAGAAACAAAGTACACATTCTGGCTTTCATCCTTCACTATATTAAACAGAAAAAGTTTAATATACATATTAAAAACACTATTTCGCTACATAAAACATTGTCTAGGCAGTTTTATTTTCTAAATCTGAAGTATTATCTCTATCAGCAGCTCCTAGTTCTTCTGTTCCTTTTTTAAAAAGTAATTTTACTAATTTTTATTTGAAAATAGGTTTTCTTGTTCTGAGCAAGAATCTCTACCCTCTTACATGTTCATTTAATTCTTGATTTGGGTGAGCATTTTCAAATTTAGGCTAATTTCCTTCATATCTTAAACATTTCAGGAATCATGTAAAATAACAACAGAAAAAAGATCCAGTGCGTCGGGGGAAAAAAGCCTTCCCAACTTTGTCCAGTTTGTTTCTGGGGCTTCATATCTCCAGCCACCTCAAGGGTTTATCATTCACATCTGCATAGCTAATCATGACTTTCCTAAATGCAAATCAGGCTCCAAAGATTGCTACAGAGAATACACACCCAGAATACACTAAAAAGATCCTATCAAAGGACTTTTGCAATTTATTGTCCTCCAATAAAACTCAAAGGCTGGGTTCACATGTCTTGTTTGGCTTAGTGCAGCCTTCCTAAACTGTGTGTCCTTCAGATGTGTGACATTCAACTTCCGGGATTCTCCAGCCAAAGTGGCCATTGCTGAAAATTCTGGGAGTTGTAGTCCACATAACTGGACAGTGTCAGGCTGGTGTAGTCTGGCTTAGTGGAAATGTGAATCCTCACATTGTAGTAAAGCATTATATATAAATCAAAATACCATGGTTGGTCCAAAACCAGGATTAGCATAATGTGTGAAGCAATACAGGGACACAATTTATTTAGAGCCTGATTTTCATTAACTCTGGTTTCCTGTTGTTAAATTGTAGATAGTTACAAATATTGGGCTTGGGCTTTATATATATTTACTGGGGCTGGCCAAAATATCAAGAAAAACACTGAATTGCACATTTATACCTCCTCTAAGTTACCATATCAGAAATATTACAAAACTCGTGTCTCTACATAAATGGATACTTTGCGTATGAATTCCTGCAATTATATATTGTTGTATAAAGAAACACATTTATAACTGTTTTAAGTTAAAATGGTAACTTTTAGGGGACTTGGCAGAACTGATCCATCCAAAAATCTTATAATATTTCTAAACAGGTTTTAAGCAACAATCCCAAGAAACCAGCCATTTCCAACATGTTTCTACCAACAAAGGGAAATTGTAAAACTGAAATAGCAAGACGCTTCGTCCAAAACCACAACGGTCTCACATTGGAAAGATACAGAAGACAAGCTAATAATTCTACTCTAAGGAAAAAAAGGGAAACGCGACTAACCGATATATTTATACACCAACGATAAATAGTGCAAAAAGCCAGCACGAAAAAATAAATATACAAGATAAAGATGAAAACCCTAAAAGCGAAACAAAAATACAGAGCCTGTTAACGACACGAAGCAAACAAACAAGCATGACCTCCAGCCAGCAAAGCAGGCAGGATCACGACATTTTCATCACTACCGGAGAGCCGGCTAAAGCAATTCTTCTCTTTCTTCCAACCCTGTTTGCTCCTTAATTAATAGCAACCTATCCTGAGACTTATATCACTTCAGTGGTGTGCACTCTGCTCCCCTAGGATTTGTGAAAAACGGGCTTTTCCCAGAGAGAAAAACGCTCCTCATCCTTTCCGCAGGCAGCCATTGCAGGAGGAAGCGAGACGATTTTACGACATCTCCCAGCATGCTGACAGCCTACAACTCCCATACTGCACATGCTCGCCGCCCTCGTTAACCCTTTTATTACCCACACGAACTTTCTGCCACCAAACTCCACAGCCCAATTTATCTACTTTCTCCTTTCAGCTGAGCGCAGACAGCTGGCACGGGGAGATGCCTTAAAAACATTCACCTGCCGTAATGAAGCACGCATCGCCCTCGCCCCCCACACCAAGAACAGAACTTCCAAAGAAATCCCTGAGAATTTAAAGCAAAGAATAGAATATATATCATTCCTCACTAATAGCAATAGTAACAACAAAAACCATCAGTCGTTGCAAAAGGCAGCTTTACTTGGAGCAGCTTACATCCTGTGATGATACGTTTAACACCATCAAGCAACAAGATCTGCCTATCCCAGGTCCTTGGGAAGGACTCCATAGGTGGACAGAAATGCCAAATCCAGTCTAAACAGCTGGCTGTGCAACCACCCCCACCATCAACAACAACAACAACAACAACAACAACAACAATAAATCTGCAACTGCAGTCATCAGAAGTTTAATCTGAATGGTTTGTGCTTTTCTTGTTTTTCTGCAAGTCTCGAGAGTTTTTGTACATAATCACTATAACCCTTCTGTGCACCTTGGAGAAAAGAGATGGAATTCATATTCCTTAATTAAAACCTGATCAACCTACACTTCTTAAAATAGCCAACTCTCCTTTTCAGGTTCCGAATATTTTTATCCCCCAATATAGCAAAAATAAAGATTTAGGAAAACCGATAATTTCTTTGCCTTATAAATGGAGAGTATGTATCCCAAATATTAGTATGCTTTTACACTGTTTTTCAAAGACTTTGGAGTCTGAAGAACCGGCAAACTAATTTTATAAATAGCAACAAACTAAAAACAAATGCAACCCTGAAACAGTATGTATTTTAAAAGAAACAGATTAGGTCATGAAACACGTCTTTAGAGAGGCCTTATCAATCTTAACTATAATGGGCATTTAATATTTTGAAAAATATATTTCTCCCTGATTTTTATTCAGTATATTTGAAGTAACAGCCAGAAATATCACTGACCCTCCCCAAAACAACCATTCTAATTATTGTATTATAATTTGTGCTGCAATAGTCACTATTATATGGCTAGAGATTCTCTTGACTTTTAGCTGCCTAACAGTTACCATAAAGTGATTGGTCAATCCTTTCTAAAACAAATTCAGATTTCTCAAAGCAATCTGTTCTTTGTACAACACTTAATTTTGTACAAGTAGGTGAAACATAGTCATTTACTGTCAATTTAGAACTGCTTTTTCTTCTATTTATCATTGATTTTAGACATGAAAGCAAAGCAGAACAGGCCATTTCTTTTCCTTCCCTCCTTCCTTCAACAAAGCTGGCCTATAAAGTGCTGTCATGCATCTTAATAAAGTTAATAAAACATTTTCATTATGTTTTCAATCTTAAAGCAGTTTTTTCAAGCTAATATGTAGTTCAGAAAAAAATCCAAATTCCTAGTCTTGTGACACTGTTAATATGTAATATAATCTCCAAAGCCAATGTGATCTTTTTTGTCAAATAACACCTGTACACTTATTTACGAATTTTTTTCTGTACTATTTCTTTGGTTATATTTTATTCAGAAAGTTTCCACAGAAAAACCCAGTTTCAACAGCAAAGATTTCAACATTTCTATTAAAAAAAAACCCTTTCAACAGCTACAGATATACAGCATTTTGGGTTTCTTTTTCTTTTAAACAGGAATCACAATATTTTCACTTTAATACATGGGTTGCAACCATGAAAAGATCCACAGAACACAAGATGTGCAAATAAACCAGGAACATAGGTGACTTAGTTGTACCATATTCAATATATATCCATAAAACCTCTCTCTCTTGGGACATATATCTGTCCCAATATATGGATAGCTTTCTCATGTATTTTATATACTTACATTATCAATATTAGTTACATGTATTTTATACTATCAGTATTAGTAAAAAGGTTTTTTTTTAAATCACAGACTAAAATATCTTAACATTAGTATTTCAGTGTTATTCTTACTAATATAATAGTTTAAAATTAAAGGTTGGTAGAATAACATAAAGTTTTAACACAGATGCACACTCCTATTAGATTTTTTCCAAAGTTTCATAGATAAGAGAGCAAAGATTTCATATAATTTTCCGTGTGAATCAAAGGGGGAAAACATGTCATGTTCTTTAAAGTACAAGCAATCTCATTGTCAAAATTGTTTAAAAATCAAAGTTAAAAATGAGAGTGAATATTTGATAAGTATACGGATAAGATTTCCTGACAATCTTTATTTTCAGCTAGAACTCTCTTTGTTTATTCAGTAAGATAACAGAAAGCATCAATTACATTTTCCAATATATTTTAGAATATGTATATTTTACAGGAACTGAAATAATAATTTTTGTACTATTTATAAACAATGTATTATTTTTAAAAAATGCCTTGTTTCTGGCTTTAAAAGATTTTGGAACAATATGAACATGTAGGGCCTTCTGCTTAAGATTTATTTTCCTATTACAACTATACTATAAACATCAAATTCTATTAATCAGAATTTAATATTTTATATTTCTAGATAATCAGAATGGAATAAACAACCTATAAATCAGCTGAGCTACTCAGGGGCAACAAAATATTCTATTCTTAAACTATTTCTTATCCCCCAGGGTTTAGTATGGCATAAAATAATCTGTAATATAAAACAAGTCAGGAATATTAAGTTTGTAATACAGCCATGTTTTATATAGGTTAAATTGTGTACCTTCTGTATTGTGAAATTAGCTTTTATGGAATAGCACTGCCATCAAACACAGCATATCAAAATCATCATTACATCATAACCAATTTTCAGTCAATCTGTTTTTAAACGTAAGCTTTATTCAACTCCCTGGGAATTTTCTATACAGTACACAGATCCAACAGAAATGAATAAAAAGAGGCATTGCATACATTCATTTCATTAAAGGTTACATAGGAAATATAACTGATAGTGCTGCTTATCAAAGTAGTCTATTTAAAAATTTGTAACACATCTTTGCCTGTTAAGAATTAGTGTTTCTACTTCCTTTTTCAACAAACAATCTAAGATTACCTTCCACATTGTATTTTATGTTTGCATTCTGAAATAGATTTGACTTACATAAACACAGTTTGAGAATAGAGTGCTGAGCCGTTTTTCCTTAATATTAGACTGTTCACTTCATTGTGATATGTATTTAATAATTTTACCATCCTTAACTAGTTTGAAAAATGCTGAAACGTTTTGCAAAAAATAGATACACATAGCTTAGTATCCTAAAGGCACCAAATTTAACATTATAAAGTTATCATACAATTATTATTTTTTCAAACCAAGAAAATATTTAAATAATAATACAGAGTTTTATCTGTAATTTGCTTACATTTTATCCATCACAGAGCCTGAAATGATGATCTCCAATATCTTCTGTAAATTGAAAGAGATATAACAATAAATTTGCCAAGTAATTAGATACAGTCCTGGAAACCTATACATGGTTAAAATATAATCAGGACTACAAAGGGTTTAGGAATGCTACTTCCAGGAGAAAAAAAAATTGAAGCCACCAGATTGCTATATAGAAGATATTGGAAGAACATGTTAAAAAAAAAAAAAAAAAGTAAGTTTAATGACTCTTTTGAATCTATGTATCTGTGCAAGGCCATATGAAGATGGTTCATCAATTCAACCGATGCAAGCTTTTTTTTTTAATTATGCAGATTTCACCTTCCTCCATTTTTAAAAAAGTCCTTTATTAGTGAAGTGCATTTTGAAAATAAAAAGTCTACAGGATATTTTTTATGAAGCCGAAAAAGTCCTAATGGTTTTTGCTGAAAAAAAGTGAAACAGAGTATCGTATTGCTAATTATCCTTCTGAAGAAATGTTCATTCATTTTCAAAAACAGTTCATAACATTGTACAATAATGCTGTATGAATACTGGTACGGTAATACACGTTTTACTTATTTTTTCAAAATCACTGCGTATCTACTATTTTCATACTTTTTTTTGTTTGTTTTCTTTCTCCATTTAATATCGTATTATTTAGGCAATGAATGCACAATACCCCAAAGACAAAGGCATGGATAAGGCTCTTTAAAGGCTATCAATTTATAAGGAATAATTAATACTTTTTCCTTTTGTCTTTTAAAGGGAAAACTTGGGATTTCAGTGCAAGAACTAAATCAGATTTGAAACTGCATTTTTTCCAGATTTTAATCCTGATTAAGTTATGTTGATATAACTGTTTCTTTATATTTACCCTTCCAGTGGAAGTTCAGCTATATTGCACTGAGACAAGGCCCATTTCTCCCTCATTTTAAACATAACTAAATATAACACTGGCTCAAATATTTTCCCCAATTCTTTCTCTTCTTTGCTTTTGCTGCATAACTTATTGGTCATTATTTTTTTTCTTTCTATTTTAGTTTAGTATTACATTGATTTATATCTTTACCTGAACCTGTGAAGAATGAACTGCATGAGCATCACGCTTGGTTTTCATGCAGTGTCTCCATGTTTTGTTTAGTTTTGACAAGAAAAATGCCCTCCAGGAGCTGAATTAATATGTATTCCCTGACTTAAAAAGCAGCAACAAACCAATGCAACTTCTCTCCTCATGTTGGCTTATTAAAATCTCCTTATTTGGTACAAAGCTAATATAGATTGCAACACTATAGCAGAGCTAGAGTTTGGGGGTACCCACAGCCATTCCCAAGAGAAAGCAAGCTCAGACTTCCACAATTTAGAGTAAATATAATGTACAGAAGGCTTGACATTCTAAGGTACAGTTTAAATCCTCCCTCTTGACTTGGGGTTCCTGGAAATATTTTTTTCAATTTTCTAATATTACAGAAGATTCTGAAAATCAGATTTACATTTTAATGTTATCTGCCAGGGATTTTGACTTTCATATTTAAGACAGAAAGGTGGGAATACTCCACTTTCTAAAATGTTTGTTTTTGCTACTTTTGCTCTGTAGCAGCCCTGGATCTCTATTGCTTAGATTTAAATTGCTTTAAGTATATTCCTAAAAATTAATAATTGCATTTAAACTTGCTATATTTTCTTACTACTGCCAGTATTAAGAAAACATACTTTTTAAGAGAACTAAAAAAAAAAAAAAAACTCTGAAAGAAATGTTATATGATGCTAAAGCTATTGATGTCTATTTCAAGCACTATAGAAGACATCTTCATTTATTCACATGCAAATATTGTTGTCCCAATAAAATCAGTTACAGAATTGTGTGTAATATCTAGAACCTAGATATTATCCAATGTACAGTTTAATACTAGCAAACTTAAAGTTAGGCATCTGACTCTTCTTATCTAAAACAAACTCGTGTTGAGCTTGTATCAGAATTGGTTATTTCAAGTTCATTTTTCTATAAACTTCTTTAAAACACTGGCATTAAGGTGAGTTAAACTATATTTTGAAACTCTGTAGCTGAACCCATTTTTAAATTTGTATTTAAACTTTCTCTTGCACAAAATCAACCACAAACGTGAGCTTAATTTATAAAATCAGAGGATTGCTATTTTGGCTCTATTGTTCCTCCCTCGCGCACATGTCCATGTATCATATATGAAGCATCGTAGTTTAACGTGCATGATTTTAGACTAGTGCTAAGTCACAAAGGCAAAATATTCCACAGATCATTACTAGATTTAAATACGCTTGTGACATTTTCAGTCGCATTGTGTTTATTCTCCCCTCACCTGTTTTATGCTTCAGCTTGTTTTATTTTTAAAGTTAGGAAAAAACAAACAAACAGAAACTTAGTAGTTCTAGTTTCAAAATTCCTTCTATGGATTTCTATTTACTGATTAAGCCAGCAAATAAACAGTGATGGAGCAGTTCTAACTCTTAGATCACGGGCCACAGAGAGTCAGGACGCTGGAGAGATCTCTTTCCACCAATTAACTCCAAAAGTGTAAAGCTACTTTCAGTAGTTTTTGTGCTGGGGGGAGGCTAGGAGAAAGCCTCAAATGGGCTGTTCCAGGGTCATGGTAGCCAAGTTTTGAATTCACTGCATCCAAAGTCCCTCAACACCTTAATTTATATCCAGCTAAAGGTAATATTATGACCCGTCCCATAAGAAAGAAAGAAAGAAAGAAAGAAAGAAAGAAAGAAAGAAAGAAAGAAAGAAAGAAAGAAAGAAAGAAAGAAAGAAAGAAAGAAAGAAAGAAAGAAAGAGAAGGCTAAAGCAATGAGATCTGCTGGGATATCAACAGGTAAAAACCCCACACCATCCTTTCCCAAGCTTTTTGTTTTCCAACAAGTTTTTGCATGTAAATCTCCAGATATAGTCTCTCAGGCCAAGTCTAAGACCGAATTGTGCAACTGAAGAAAGCAGACTTGCTCTGTTAATGCTTGCTGGAACTGATTTTATTAAAACATTAGTATTTGTCCATAAAGAAACATAGGATTCCAAGAACACTTCTTAATGTTTACTGGAAAAAATCTACGTCTTTCACAGTGATGATAAAGGTGAAATGATTTTTTTTTTTTTTTTTTAGAATTTTTATTGAAGAAATGTTTAACAAAGTAAAAACCATAAAAGAAAATAAAGATAATAAAGAAAAATAGTAAATAGTGAAAAAAGAAAATAGAAAAAGAAAAGATTATAAAGACGTAGCTTCTGATCTTCTTGGCAGAGGTTATAAATACATTTATATTTTGCTCTCTGTCTCTAAAGTTACATCATAATTTCCTTCTTTCCATAAGCTACCCTTTCTAATCTGTAAACCCATAAATCACAAGTTCATTTTTCTTTTTTCAGCAAAAGGTCCATGAGGGATTTTCAATGACTGATAAATGTAATTGTTGATCTTTCTCTAATCAAACAAGTTAATTTTGCCACTTCTGCTAGTTCTGTCATCTTCACCAAGCATTCCTCTGTTGTGGGTATTTCAGAGTCTTTCTATTTTTGCTCATTTAATAATCTTGCAGCAGTAATCATATATAAAAATAATCTTCCATGGCTCTTTTCTAATTGGCTGTCCATTAATCCCAGCAAGAAAAGTTCTGGTTTCAATTGAATGTTGAGCTTTAAAATTCTTTATATCATTATATGTATTTGAACCCAGAAATTTCTGGCTTTTTTACAAGTCCACCAGGCATAATAATATGACCCTTCATGTTGTCTACATTTCCAGTATAAATTTGAAGTACCTTTATACATGCTAGACAATTTTTCTGGAGTCATATACCAACAGTACATCATTTTATCTTTTAATCACTTAAAATCTTCTAAAAAGCGGGTCCTGCTGGGCCCACTTTCAGGGTGTTGTGCTCGGCACGCTATACAAAACATGGACTCATAAGCCCCTGGAAATTGTATACCCTTGCCATAAACTAAGACATGCATTTTGAGATGCAAACCTAAAGCAAGACAGGAGCCAGGTTGAATTCCTCTGATATGCCAAGTTTCAAAAAGAATAAAAAATTAAGAATATAAGGATTAAGGATAAACTCAGGCTTCCCTGTATATCTATATTTGATATGTTTAACAATAATGAACAGATTTAAAATGCTTGCCACCCTGAATGCTACATCAGCTGCTATTTTAATAGATGGTTACAACCTAGATTTTTGCGACCAGTATACAATAACATAACATAACATAACATAACATAACATAACATAACATAACATAACATAACATAACATACATTCTTTTTGGCACTGAATGGCTATTAAACATAC
Source organism: Liasis olivaceus (assembly GCA_030867105.1). Lineage (NCBI taxonomy): Eukaryota > Metazoa > Chordata > Lepidosauria > Squamata > Pythonidae > Liasis > Liasis olivaceus. The sequence goes on from CM061349.1 coordinate 73,438,546, forward strand.
TAGTAGGTGTATATAATTTTTACTTATTTCAGCTTTAAAACCATCTGTCTCTTAATGAGCAGGATAACTCAAAACTGATCTTGATGGCCCCAACCTTGTTTGGCCTTCCAGAATGCTATGAAGATGTGGCTTTTTCCTCAAGTATTAGAGCCAAATTGTTAGTGGAGTCTGATATATGTGTTTTTGGTGTGGCATGAGGCACCTCAGTTATTGTATTATTAAATATTCTGAATGGTATTTTTATCTTGTTTTGTATTGGTTTTATAATAGGGTTTTTTCTGTGCATTGCTGGTTACCCACCCAAGGTTATTTGTTTAAGATGGCCAACCATATAAATATTCTAAATAAATGAATAAAACTGCATGCAGATGGTAGTAACTTAAATAGTATTAACTTAAAATGTAAGTCAGTAACTTGAAATAATTTTTTAAAAATGACTTAATAGTAAAAACAGCAGGAAAAAATAATCTAAAAGTCCACTGAAAAAAATCCAGAAACATGGTATCATAGCCCTGCCTATGAATAGCCATCTGGTTAAAAAAGTTTTTGTGTCACAGCCAGTTTGAGCTACCACTACATCAGTTTTTCTTAATATGGGTCTGTCAAGTTGTTCTGGACTTCAGCTTCCATCAGCCCAGCCAGTATGATTAATGCCAAGGATTGTGGGAATCATAGTGAAGAACTTATGGAGAGCATAAAATTGGAAAGTAATGGGTCAGAATGTTAAGCTTGATCATGACTTGGAATTCCAACTATGAAATCCTGATTTACAAAGCTTTATAGTAGACAAATCAAAGAAACCACAATTATGGCTTAGAATGATCTGTAAACCCATTTTGGTTTACAAACCATTGTTTCTCATTTTACATTATTCATGAATCTGTCATCGCAAAGAAATCTTATTCCCCAAAACTTAATTAAAACAAACTTTACTGCAGTAATGAATCCACCTACCTCCCAGCCTAATTTACTCACCACTGCATGATTGCAAGATTAAAATGCTGCTTTAACCTCTTTAAAAGGAGTAATAATTAAATGAAGGAATTATTAGATTTGAGTAGGATAAAATTCATAATTAGGGGCAGTGGAAGTATAATGAAATGTGTTGCATTAAATTCTATAATATACTTCTATGTAAACAGGATTGTTCTGCATGCTGAGAAACATTTACTGGGATATGGAACTTCAAATTCTTTCCTCTGGAAAAAGCAACAGAATCCTATTGCAACTTAAAAGCTAACAAATGGATCATGCTTTTTTTAGTTATCTGATAAACTATACATTTCTGTTATGAAAGCTTATGTCATAACCCTTAGCTTAAGTAACATATCATATTAAACCATAATCTAGTTCATTGGCTTTGTCTTAATCTATTGCAGTGTTTTTCAAACTTGGCAACTTTAAGACGTGTGGACTTCAACTCCCAGAATTCTAGCTGGGGGATTCTAGGGATTGAAGCCCACACATCTTAAAGATGCCAACTTTGAAAAACACTGGCCTATTGTATAGAGCCAGCCTTGGTCATAAATATATAAATATAAAACACAGTGTAATAAAAATGTCTCCAATGTAAGTCACTGTTCGGCACTAAGCCCTATTCAGCTCTGACTGAGAAAAATACAACTCACCTTTCCAATAGTAATGAACAGCCCCTCCCACTTCCTTGTTACACTAGTGATGTCAGTGAAGAGCCAGAGGTAGGCATGGAAAGCTGATGCCTGAACAGGGCTCAGGTCTCTCCAATATAGTATATTGCCGAATGTCAGATAATAATGCTCAAGGAGAGGGCATTTTGTTGAACAACTGAATTTATGGTTAAAACAATGTCCTCAAATTGTATTGACTGATGCTTAGGTTCCATAATATATTGCATCCTATGTGGATTTTAATTCAACAGCTTAGAACAGTCCCCTCCCCCAATTTTTTAGGGATACCATATCACTGCTACTCAATAACATGGCCGACATTCATAAATTAGCTGCCAAAATGGATGTGGTATGTCATGAAACGCAAATTTTAAAAATGAACTAGTTAAAAAATAAACCTCAGGGTATTGACTATCAACTAGCTACCTATGTATTCTTTTTTTTTTTTTTTCCTGGACAGATCTTAATGTTTACAAAGAAAACATTTGGTTGCAATCATCCATTATTTTTATTGCTCAGAATGCCTCTGAGGCCTAGGCAGCACCCAAGGGCATTCTTGAAACAAAGATTTTCCAGAGCAGAGTTTCTCAAACTTGGCAAGTTTAAGATGTGTGGACTTCAACTCCCAGTATTCTGGCTGGGAAATTCTGGGAGTTTAGATGTCCACACATCTTAAAGTTGCCAAGTCTGAGAAATGCTGCTCCAGAGGCTTTGCACTGCAAAATTATTTTAAAATTTAATTATTTCAAAATTAAGATATTCTTAATTTTTATCTTGCATTGTTTTAATTGAGGATGTTTTTATCACTGTTCTTACCTGTCCAGAGTTGTGTGCCACAACATGGGTGGCCATATAAATCTTTTAAATAAATAAATAATGTTTAAAAAACTTAAAATGTAGAGTGGTATACAGTATGGGTCTGGCAACTGTCAGGCTAGATAACTGCATGCACTTGGTTGGCTGTGTACGACACTTATCTGTGCTGCAAAAAAATCAGATCATCCTTAAATGGGAACAAAGAGATACAGAAAATGCTAATGTTTTGCTGCTATCTAATGGTCATCCATAAATTTACAGCCCAGGTAGGCTTAGAATCACAGAGCGCTATTAAGAGATGTCCTGTAGAGTTAATATAAAAGATAATAAAATCTGTCTTTTTATATTGACAGAATATTTTATTTTGAATTTAAACTCTGAGCAGCTCTGAAGGATAGACTTCTAATGAAAGGTTAGACATACCTTTCCTGAATGAGTGAAGAATTAAACAACTAATACTGTATGACTATTTTTGTTCGGGTTTATTTAAAGGAAAACAGCCAATAAAATCTTATTCCCAAACTTTCTTTCCTACATATATGTACACACACACACACAGGCACTATTTTCCATTTGGTCATGGCATTGATTTTTGTGTGTGTGTATATATCTTCCAGTCAGTCTTGATTCCTGGCGACTACCTGAATAAGTCCCTGCAGTTTTCTTGGCAACATTTTTCAGAAGTGGTTTGCTATTGCCTCCTTCCTAGAGCTGAGAGAAGTGACTGGCCCAAGGTCACCCAGCTGGCTTTGTGACTAAGGCAGGACTAGAACTCATAGTCTCCCGGTTTCTAATCAGGTGCATTTATTTATTTTATTTATAATTTTTAATTACAAAAAGAAGAAAAAAACACCTAAAAAGCGCTTTAACAAAAAAGTGAAATACAACAAAGAGAAAAAGTGTTAATATGTCATTATAACAATAAACAATTTGAATTATATATATGCTTATCTAATGGAAATATTATTCAAGTACATGTATATTTCTAATAGATTTATATGACTATCATTTTTTTTAACCTACTGTATTTTGTATAAACGAGTCCCATATTTCATTATACATGTCCATACAAAGTCTACATCTATAGGCATAATCAGATGCCTTAACCATCATCAAACTGGTTCTACACTGAAATATTGGCTATATTTCACCAAATAAACACCAAATAAAATACCGTATTTTTCCGACTATAAGACGATACTGTTTTCTAAAATCCTTACCCTAAAAATTGAAGGGCGTCTTATTCAAGGAAGTCAGCTGAGGAGAGAACCGCGCGGTGGCAAAACTGCCCATACCTTGTCTCTGCAGACAGGCTTCCTCCTATTGCTAGCCTCCAATCACGAGTGAAATAGCTTGTCTCCCAAACAGACTTCCTCCAATCACGAGCCTTATGTAATTGACGTCAGCTGATGCAGAACAAACCAATTAGAGGAAGGCTGTTTGCAGAGACAAGCTATCGGCAGTTTCACTCGTGCTTGTATGTAATCAGTTATGCAAAAGAGCATGGAAATAGAGCTGCAGAGAGACGGTTTGGACCTCCTCCCACCGAGTGTATCAGGTAAATGTTAACTAATTACTAAATAAAAATGTGTTCTGCACTATCTTTAAAATATTGATTTCTTAATTTTGGGTTGGAAAAGTGGGGGTCATCTTGTACACGGGGGCGTCTTATTGATGGAAAAATACGGTAATAGTTTGTTTAACCTTGGTTATTGAATAAACATAATTGACTAGGTTTTCTGAGCCATAAATCATAAAACACCCTAAGCCAAAATTAAAGAAACACAATCTATGTATAACTAAACAATCTACTGGGCTATAGCATTAGGGTCCTAAGATTCAGTTTGTAGACCAGTTCTTCCATTTTATGCCAGCATCTTAAATCTGATTCCTGAAAAACTAATTAAATTGCTTTTGGCAGATTTACTTCTGCCAAAATTTGTAAAGAGTGTGGCATTAGTACAAATCTGGTATAACGTATAATACTAAGTATAATATGTTCCAATCATAGCTTGATTAATACACTGTGGTGGCCTGGTTCTCATATAATGCTGTGGTTGGATTCCTACTTCATACTATGCAAAACCAAACAAATCACATTCATTGGAATTATTGGCTGGATTCACACATCATCTAAACCATGGTATAATTTGCTTATATGTGACTAACCACAATGTGTGATCCCAGCAATGTAGCTGAACATTAAGTATAAATTATCTCATGAATCTAATATACTTAAACCATCATAAATTCTTTAGGAAATTGAGTTCCATTAACACCATGTACTGCTGACCCTCCTGTGTCCTTAAAATCTGCTTTAGCCCATGGAAGTAAAATGTATTTTCATGAGCGGAGTGGGTGCTGTACTTTAGGTGGGATCACAGACATGCCAAGCCGTAACTCATGGTTTATAAATCAGAACAACAACATGCAAAGCAACTGCATTTACATTGTATGCTAAGCCCAAATCAAAGGAGGCAAGTGATGTGTGAATTAGTTCAATGATTCCAGATAGTTTTATAATATTCACCCAAATGGAATACTTAGTTAATAAGATGGAACTTGCCTACCCATTCATGAGCAAGATCCTTCATTATTTTGCCAGTTCTACTACTGAATGCCACTACATGTTAAAAAAAAAATGGGCCATCTGAAACTTCCGGATAGTAATGGTCCTAATGCAGCCCCATTAAATTTGGTTATACCTAGTTTCATGATATAAATACATGACTCATACATAAATCCATTTGATTCCAATGAAAATTAAATATTTCTCTGCATTAGGATTTATTGTTTTTGGAAAATTTACTATTTTTAGAAATGCTCTTTTTGAATCACAGGCAATCATTACTGAAATGGATGGAATTTTCAGAAGCAAATTGCGGTATGAAGTGATATGTTTTTGAAAGAGAAAAAACAAACTCACTGGTCATCCTTAGAACCCTAGTTTATGAACACAAAAGAAGTTGACTTCATAAAAAGCAGGAAAATCTATTCTTAAATCTATTCTCTTTTCCTTACAACATAAAAAGTGTTATTTTCATAATCAGGATCTGATCGTATTACCATCTGATATATCATACAATCTGAACAATACATTTGGTTCATTCAAAACCAAATATTTAACATTTGTTGAAGAAATAATTTCAACATTGTCTGCTCTTAATCCTGCAAACAATTTAAATAGATCAGGCATTCCTCATGTAAAATTTGCAAGCATGGAATACATAGATTACATTTTAATTAATAATGTTGATCTCTATCCAAAATACTATTATTGTCGTGCTATTATAATGCTCCATTTAATTTGGAAAACAGTAAGGTCTTTAATTTGGAAAAGATTTAGGCAGTTCTTCTTAGATACATTAACAAATGTTTCCATCGTAAGTAAACTTAAGTGAGCACTAGCTTTTGATAATTAAAAGTACCAGTATATCGTTCTATAAATAGCAGTGCTTCCTACATGGAAAGACAATTTTTTAATGTGGCTTTAATCACAATTAAAGCTCAGGTAAAATACAATAACAGATTATTGATGTTTCTATAATGCTGTAGATTCAAACAGATTGATTAAAGCAACATTTCTCTATATTCTGAGTCTTACAGTGTTGGATACATGTATTTTAAAAATACCATACAGTTTTGGGGAACTAGATAAGAAAAGGATGTTTATATGTTACTATGCTTGTGTTTTGGGTTTCAGTGGTCAGAATTTTCCTTCATATATATATATGTATATAGGAAGCCAACTTTTAAATGGAAGAGGTAAAGTTATAGTTTAAGTTATCCAGCAGGAAAATATTTTTATAATCTATCTAAGAGGTAGGTAGGTAGGTAGAGTCATCCTATAATCTTATGATTAGGCATCTAAAATCTAAACACACATCTATTTAACAGCCAGGTTTATTTGTTCTTTATAGCATGGTTTGGATATACTGCATTTTCTTGATACAAACAAGGAAATCTGAGAAGTCACACAAAAGATAGATTCAAAGCCCAGGAAATACTTGAAAAAAGCATTTACAGAAATATCCTTTATTTGATTCCAATATAGAACCCAGCTCTATCTTTGGAGTTAAATTATTTAACTATATTACTTACATAGTATATTCTGCTTCTTATACTAGCCTTAAAAAGTAACTGTTAATGAGAAATTTAGGTTGGAATAAATGAAACAGGAAAGGATACTCCTATTCAAGTCATACATTGGGTAATAGTCAAAGTTCAAAGGTTTTTTTTTCTTTAAAATACTTCATATATAAAATATACAATGCTAATGATATTTAATAAAAATCAAATACCATTTCAAAATGTTTTTATATTCTTGTGTTTTGTAATTGAAATTTTCATAGTAATCTAGTTAAATCCTTTTATCAAATACAAGCCTAATACTATCAATGAAGACATAAGTTGAGCAAATTGATATAAAAATCAATTGCATTTTAAGACTATTTAAGGAACAATGTATGGATTGTCCTTTGGGAGAAAATGTTTTTGATATCTGTTTAGTTAGAGGCAAATTACTACATAAGCATTATAATAACTAGGTATGGAGTTTTTAAAGATATAAAATTAAAAAATAGGAACCATTCTGTTAAAAGTGAGCTCCCCCCCCCCCCTTTTAAATTATTATTTGTGCAATTTTCAGAAAAAATCCTTTCATTGTGCATAGAGCTTTAGCTTTATGAAATCTGGACAATTAATTCCCACTAAGAAATGCCAGAAAATACTGTATTTTGAAAAGGTTGTGACAGTGTTACTCAAAATAAAAAGCTATTTGACGAGACCTTCCTATGCATGCTTATTCAGAAATAAGAAGTGCATTCAGTAAGGCTCAGACTCAAAGATACAGGCAGACAAACTGCAGTCTTCCCAGGCAATCCTATCCATACCTGTTCAGAAGTAAGTCCATTTGAATGCAATCCTATTGATGTCTACCGGGAAATAATCCCCGCAGAGTCCTGCCAGACAATTGGATGCAGGGTTTGAACCTTACCAATGGTCCAGTGATTCATATAAATTAGATATTTACTTTGGGTTATTTTACATTGCCATCACTTTCACAGCTGTCCAAAGGAAGTAGCGTCCTCTCAAGAAAGTTTGCGTATGATTTTCCCCTTAAATGTGTTCGTTTCAAATGATGCAGTTTAATTCTATTTTTGGTTTTAAAAATAAACAGAAACAGAAACCCTTGCATTTTTTATGTACTGTGGTATTATCAAATGGCAAGTATCTATTAATTCTGAGGTTAGTTCTCTTTCTGTATCATATAATACACTATACATTTTAGCCACAAAGCAATCAAGGTCCACAGTGACTTGTTTTTAAGAGACAGCCATTGAGCTTCAATTCCACTCAAATATTCTTGGAAGTTCATTATGTGCATGAAAAAAAGGCTTCCATAGGTTTATTTTGGGGCAGATTACTCTTACAGTTTTTAAATGCTAGTGCAATTCTTTTTCAAATTCAGAGAATTTGCTTCTCAAGAATGACTATGTGATTGCTATATTCTCTAAGATTGCAGTAACTTCAAAAAATAGATTTTTCTGTCCCTGTACATAAGTAAGGAATGCAAGCTTTCTAGAATTGTTACAATTACATGAATTTGTTGCATAAAGCTTAAAAAACAGTATCCGTCTTCTTTCAGTTTATTTTGTCATTAAATTAACTTTGTACTTGGGAATTACAGATACCATTTCCTCCTGATTTTGAATCTGCTTAAAACCTATTATTTTGGAATCACCCATACTATCGGACAGAGGAAGGAAATTACCTCAGATGGCAGAGGCTTAGGAGCAGCGGTGGTGCCTTCTTAAACTGTTCCTCCCCAGCTGGTCCCTCTGTGGGAGGATAGAACTACGTATGTCACTCAATTTGACCTGAGGCCCATTATTCTAACCTCTGCTTCAGGTGAGGCTGTTCCAACAGTACTGATGTAAATTGAACTACTGGTCCAGCTGCTACTTGTATATGGAATGTGGAAACAAGATCATTTTGTTCTTTGCCTGGAGGAGCAAAGTGTTTTGGGACAACCTTGTACTAAAATTCAGATGAGGCATTCAAAGAAACAGAGATAATGTCTGAAAGTTTTTAATAATTATAAGGTGCAAGTTATCTCAGAGTTCCCATTCACAGCCCTCTACCTGCACCCAACCATGCCCTGGTAACCATTTTTATATGCCATGTCCTCTGATGTTGCCTTCATTTCATTCCCAGCCCACAGCTGAGGCAGCTTAACATCTTTATTAAGTTTTTTCTTCTCCCAATAGAAATTTTTGCCATGGATATGATTTAACAGGCTTCATCAGTGATGTGACTGCTGATATGATCAAGAGCTCCTATTAATTACTTTAAGCTTTTATAGGCTTGACTTTTCATTTCTGGCTGCTGGGCACTGCCCCCATGGCCATTTTGGCATGTGCTATAAGGAAAGGATGAACATCTGGCTTCCATAGAGGCATCTGCTTATGTAATGCCTGACCAGCATTTTCCAAGACACATGTTAAGTATTGTGCAGATTCCTTATATAAATAAAGGTTTCATGCTCTTCTGAAAGAGCACTAGACCTATGTTTTAAAAAATAGGAGTAGACCTGTGGTACAGAAAAGGTTGATTCAAACCAGGAAAGAGAGCAGGCTTCTGACAACTGTGTGTTGCTGGCTTTGTTATTAATAAGTGCACTACAGGTTCCCCACTGCTTCTGCCAACAAGAAGCTCTGTGTGGCCTTTCTTTTACTTTTCATTACTTTGGTGGAGTGAGCAGGGCCATTCTGCCCACTCTGGGTGCTACTGGCTACAGCCACTAGGAACCCACTGGACCATTTTCTCCTAGTATTAGTCAAGGACAGAGTTTGGCATTACCAGTCACTTCCTCCTACTTCACCTAAGTGCCCATTAGCCCAACTGACAGGTCACAGGAATGGAATAGGGATGCAGGGTGAAGTGGGAAGAAGGTCTCCTGATGTTCCTCAGAACATCAGGAGAGCTCCCTCCTGCTTCTTCCACATACCTCCTCCACGTTTGTGACCCATCTGTTCAACAGTGGCTAAACCAAAGCATCCACCTACACTCACTGTTCAGAAAAGCTATCGGTGGTTGTTTTTCCTGTTGTCAGATGATACTTGATGGAAGGGAAAATGAAGCTGGAGGAATGTACCAGTTGTTTTCCTGAACCTGTCCCTGCATTAAGGCTATAGGGACATCATCCTTTGCCAGCCTCATTACTGAAACAGAATAGGATTTGGCTGTCAAGCAGGCAATTTTATGCAGGCACACTTTTCTGTCAATGGATTGTATTTTAATGCAGTCATCTGCCTGTGCCCTCAGGTCCGTCCAGTCATCTCTTAAAGTCCCAGTACAGCTGGTTTGTGGGTTAGATCTGATAGCACTTCCAATTCCGAAATGAGGAGGCTGGTAGAGATCTTTTACCTCTTTATGCTGTCTACATATCTTTTCAAAATGTAGAGATTGTTATTATTATATTTTCCTGACCACTCTTTCTTTCTGATTTTTTTTCCTTCCATTTTTAAAAAATCTGTTACAGGTAATATGTATTCTCTTGCATCAGTAAAAACTATGAAATCTGGGCAAGATCCAGACTGAAGTTAATTGAGCATAGATCTCAGTAAAACTGAATTCAGAATTATAACAATATAGAATTACAGAGGATAGCTAGATATATTAAGATTATGTGGTCACAGCCTATTATGTTCAACATAGTTGTATTTAGGACAATATACTCCATTGATTTCCACAATGCACAGAGAGCCAGTTTGGTGTAGTGGTTAAGGCATCAGGCTAGAAGCCGGGAGACCATGAGTTCTAGTCCCACCTAGGCACAAAGCCAGCTGGGTGACCTTGGGCCAGTCACTCTTTCTCAGCCCTAGGAAGGTAGGAAGGCAGGCAGGAGGCAATGGCAAACCACTTCTAAAAACCTTGCCAAGGAAACTGCAGGGACAGGCATGATTGAACGGAAAAACAAATAAAACAATGCACATCTGAATATTCCAGCATTATGATTGTGCAGAAAGTTGTAAGGCAACAAAAGTTACTGTTGACCTCGGCGGGAGCTGGATTGTGTCCTAGGTTCTTATATTATCTTCTTATTCAGTGGAGATGAAGATGAGGATCCAAATGTGTCCTTACCAGCAACCATCCTCTGCCAGATGATGATGCACTGCACAGGTGTACCATTCATGTGAATTTAACAATATTATCTATCTGTTCTAATGCAGATTTGCAAAATGTTTCTTAAATCCCTCCTGCTACCAGTTGACAATCACAAAAAGTACAACCTTTCCTCCTGTTTGTGTTTGGCAGCTGTTACTTATTGCCTTTCATTAACTTCACCAGATTCTCCAGTCTTCACTTTCTACCATCCAACACACTGTTAAGTGCACTTGATACTGCCAAGTTAAGTCCACTTAAATGTGTGTAGGGTTGTAAAAATAAGAATTGTTCATCTTCTATATCTTCAGAAATGTGTTTCAGAATAAGACTTCAGCTATTGAACCATACATGATTTCTTATGCTTTCCTTGATGTAACACTTATGTTAATATTTTGATATGATACATCTTGTATTTCCCATGTAGTTTCTCTGTAAAAATGACAAAAAACAACAAATTGTGTCAGTTTTCCTAGTATAAAATTTTATTTATAAATGTTAGAACTTTTATATGTCCCTGAAATAAAAATTTCTCTTGTCAAGACAGCTAGGATATATCCAGTTTATTTCTCCTAATCTTTAATCTAGTTTTGTTTATCTATCATCTGGAAAAGGAGAAGAAAAGCTTGGTTCTGGAGTTAGATCAGCAAATTCTTTTATTAATGTCCCTTCCAAAAGTTGATGTTGATGTATTCCTCACAGTTGTTTGTCTCCATTATTAATCCAAATTCTAAACTTTCAAGAAATAGTGTAAAATGAAAGCTCTAAATTGATCCACACCTTAACATTTTTATGTTTTGGTTTCGATGGACAATTATATTTCAAGGTTATACATTAAGTGTGAGTTGATTAATAATTTGATTAGCATTTTGAAATTTTAATGTTAAAAGACAGGTATGAATAAGAAAAACAGATTAATATCAGAGGTTTCACTGGCATCATTCATAGATTTTCAGATTGCTGGATTGAATATCCATATACACTGCTCAGAGTCAGTTTGTGTGAGATGGGTGGCTATATAAATGTGATGTATAAATAAATAAAAATAAAATAAATATACTTCTTGCAGTACATCACAGAACATATTTGTAGCATAGTAGACAGACAATATATATATCGGTATTGAAATATTCCTGCTAAGGGAAAAATCTAAACAACATGGAAACATGGTGAATCTTAGCATATATATAGAAATCTAATGCAATATAGAAAATGTTAAAATCTCACAGTGGAGCTTAAATTAGGCCTCTATGAACTATAAAACTAAAACATCTGGGCCAAGAGCATATAAATACATGATTAGTTCCTGTAGTGATTGCAACCACCGAGGATGCAAAATTGACAACATACACATGGTGACATGACACAAATCCTAGCCTTAGATACTTGTATCTCAATGTCTACACAGGTAAATAAGTCCCAATATTTGCATCATGACACGACACATGTTTTGTCACTTATGCCGCTTTGGCCCCTCTGCGGTTGCTCACAATTGGGTCTAATCCTGATTAAAGGCACAGAAGATGATGGTCTTAGCCTTCCATGCTCCCCAAAAATGTGAATTTTCTCAATACTTAGAGTTTAAACTTTATAGGATCTGATCTAGCAATATGCACAATTATTCATAAAAGCTTAGATGATAGACCTCTGAACTGATTTTCCTATTTGCTTCCTTTAGAATGTAAGCATTCACCAACCAGTCATTTCCTATTAAATGGCAAGAAGATTTATCAAAAACATGAGAAGATAAAACAGATTAAGAAAGCCATTTCTTCCATTTTCCTGAGACTACTGATGAATACATTTAATTCTCTGCCTGCCTACAAGTTTCAGTAGTTTGAGTCAAAATGTTCATGGGCTAAATCAGCAGCCATATGTTTAATGGTATTATCCAGATTATGGATGAATTTTATTAAGCAAAATGAATGATTGTCTGATATGAATGATGTGTACTGAATTTAATGCTGATTTATTGTTGGCTGTATAGTTCTTTCTCCCCTTCAGGGTCAGGGCTAAACAATTATAAAAATTGTAACAGAATCCTGTGCTAGCACAGAAAGAGTTAATGAAGTAATTCGATCCCATGTCATGGGCTTCTTGAGATATGTCCTTCAGGCATAGGTGATCTGATGAGCTCATGCAGAGAATCTAATACAAGCAACATACAGGCACATGATGCTGTTTCTATCTGCAAAACATATGGCTTGACCAGAGGACCCAGAAGAAATGGTGCAACCTATGTTGCCTTCATAGCTGGTATCAATGTTCAGCATAATATGCCCAGTTATGCCCTTTCCTGGACCAAGAGGCCCTTCGAACAGTCACTCATGCCCTGGTCATCTCCCATATAGACTATTGTAATGTGGTCTACATGGGGCTACCCTTGAAAAGTATCCGGAAGCTTCAACTGGTCCAGAATGTGGCTGCGTGGGCGATTTTAGGTGTTTCAACATCAGCACATATAACACCTTTGCTCCGTGAGCTGCACTGGGTGCCAGTTTGCTTCCGGGTCCAATTCAAGGTGTTCGTTATTACCTTTAAAGCCCTACGTGGCATGGGTCCAGGGTACCTGAAGGACCGTCTCATCCCCATCACATCAAGCTGTCCCACCCGGTCATGCAGAAAGGGCATGCTATGGACCCCGTCTGCAAGGGAATTTCATCTGACGGAGTCCAGGAGGTAAGCCTTCTCTGCAGCAGCCCCTGCCCTTTGGAACACTCTTCCCCCAGAAGTGAGGTTGGCCCCCTCCCTCTTAGACTTCAGAAAAAAACTGAAGACCTGGTTTTGTCGTCACGCATGGGGTGGGGATGGGAATAGTCAGTTTTGGGGTTGGCTGGTTCCCTAGCCTTACCTTTGACCGATATTATCTGGTCACAGGCTGAAATAATATCACCATCTCTTGGATTCTATTGTATTTAATACTTGTATTTTATATTTGTATTATTTATGTTTTTACTGATTTAAAATTGTTTTGTTGTGAACTGCCCAGAGTCCCTCCTTTTGGGGGAGTTCTGCGGTGATATAAATTTGATACACATATATATAAATAAATAAATAAAGGCTGCCCTTTCCAATTCCACCACTCCTAATTATACACAGTTGCATCTCTCTACAAAAATGAAAAGTTATCATTAGAACATGCCAGTGATGCAGAATTAATGGTGATGGAAAGCGTCAAACTGGTTTCAGAGTTTTTCTGGTCATTGCACAACTGGATGATGTAGGTACATAAGAACCTGCCACATATCATTGGAACATCTGATTTGGTGTTATCTGTCAACACAAGCTATGCCTAACCCCAATAGTCTAGATTATAACTATCATGATCCTCAGACAATGCAGTAGCAGCTCACCACATTCTCAGACAGGGCTGTTTGCCAACCTTACAGAAAATGTCCGTGAATGAACTTGAGATCCTTTTCAAAGTATGTGCTGTGCCACTGGGAACACTTCTAGACCATGATATTATTGTTAATTTTGTGTGTCTGTGTGTGTATGCACACCTTTTCTTGTAAAAGGAAGAAGAGGAAGGAGGAGGGGAGGAGGAGGAGAAGGGACAACTTTTGTGCAGGAAGTTTTCTTACTGTACACCCATTATCCAAGAACTTTCCCTACTTTTAACTCTATAGGCAGTACTAATGTTTCTGGCTACGCAGGACAGCAGAGTCTATGAACAGCTTCCAGCACACCACTGAGCCTGAAACTACATGTCATGTTGTACGGCTGTGTGCTGCTTCAGATCTGATGCAAGAAAAGGTGCTTTGGAGCATGCAGGGATGCAAACGTAGCACCTCTCTATAACTCTTTAAAACAGTTACATTATTTCCAGGGATCACGTGCTGGGCAGTTACTTTAAAGAATTGCTTCATTTGTGCCCCTGCATTCTCTGGAGTGTCTTTTCTTTATTATTTTCAAAGAGCTGCACAGTTCTATCATAAACTCCAGAGCAAAAAAGCAGATAAAGAGTTTTTATTTTCTTTTTATTGTTATTGGCTTAGCCAATATTTGAGAGTCTAAAAAAATAAAATAGGGTATTATCTAGTTTTTAACTGCCCCAGAACTGCAACCGTGCATTTTCTTAGCAATGTTACAGAACAGATCTTCCTTCTTCAGCAATGTTTTTTATCTTAACAGTCTAATCTGCAGCCTTGGTATTCCATAGTGGTCTCCCATCCAAGAAGTAATCAGATGGTTCCTGCTTAGCTTCTCAGCCCAAACAAGGTTAGCTAAGTCCTGAACTAGCTATCAGCCCATAAGGGTAGGAAAATTTCTCATGCAGTGCTTACAAGTAGCCTAGAATATGGTACGCATGATACCAGCATTACTGCTGTCAATTACATTGCTTATCTTAAAAATCAGTACATCAGGAGTAAAATCAAAAAAGTGGGAGACCATGTTTAAATTGCTGTTGCTGGTCCAGAAGTACTTGCCTGTATGATTAGAATAAATTTGATTAAAATAGTAAATAATTTTGTAAGTCTACAAGGCTCATAAAAGTTGTTTCTATTATGCATTTAACTTTTAATACACTTCACATTTCTGAAAGTCAATCAATGAGTTCTAATTCTAATCCTAACCATTTACTTGAAAGAAGTCCTATTCTTTCAGTTCAGAGATACTTAATTTGCAAGTCTAGGATAACAACACTTATGCTATCCTATTAATGCTCAGACTATAATCAACCCAATATTGCTACTGCAATCTAAATTTATTAAAATGGGAGTTATACGAACCATCATATTGATAGCAAGAATTTAAGGTCTTAGACACTGGTTCAAAGTTATTGAATATAATTTAGTCCTCAAGTCACCCTCAATTAGACTATTGAAGACAGAGTGGGTCAGATTCTAACAGAAGAGAAATTGCATTCAGATTTAAAACAAAAATGGATTTTTCCATTACAAACCACTCTGAAGCTTTGATCGCTGGATCTCTCTCTCTCTCACACACACACACACACTTCAATTATCAGAATTATTTTCATAAGGTACAGGACTTTTTTTTCCAGACAGCTGCAGAATGACCATAAAGTTCTATTAAGACTTAAGTATACATAAATCTCTCTTGCTTTAAGTGACTGTTCTTTAAAATGAATGTAATAATACTGGCCAAAACCTCCAATCCTTGTTACCAGGAGTAAAAGTTTGTCTTCATCTTGCTTAGGAATAGAATCTTTAACTGACTGTCCTTTGTTCATGCACTTGGTACCAGTCTGAGGCATAACATTCAGGGAGGACTTTCCTGAATAATTTCTTTAAACAGGTTGTCATGATTAAATGGTAGAATAAGTAAATTGTTTTGTGTCAAAAAATACTGTACTTTTGCCCCCTTTTAAATAAATTTCCCCATTTAAATAAATAAATGACATATCTCAACCATTAAAATAGGCTCATTTTAAGATCTTCTGAATATATTGGAAGAACCCATGAGTTCACGGTGGTCCAAATCCTTCTGTCCTTTACTTTTTGTCCTTTAAGTTACTTTGTAGAATAACTAAGAGTTAGTTGCTGGTCCAAGATCACTTGATATTTAGACATTGTATTAAGTCATAAAGTGATTTATTTGTTTTTGCTTGATGTGCCCCTTAACACAGAGGTAAAAACACTACATCCCACATTTGACTCCCAAACCCTAGTTTTAGTGCCCCCTTGAGCCCCACAAAATCTTGCAGCTCCTTTTTTGTTGTAAAAATAATGAAAATGGTGGTAAGCTTCTACTAAGCTTAATTCAATCATGTTCCATTTTCCCTCCCCCAAACTCTCAAAACCCATCAAACATAGGTCGGCATTTCAGTCCCATTCCCTCCAGTGGTGTCACTACATTAGTACTCCTCCCATGACTCTTGGAAACCAGAAGAAGTTTTAAATCAAATCACAAATTTTAAATTACCATTTTGAAGTTCAGTTTACCAATTACCAGTTCAATGTTCAGAAGACATAATAGGCCAACTTCGCTCTGAATGATGCAATATAATTATTTAAGTTATTTTATTTATTTATTGAAATATTCATATGACTGCCCAGTTTGTAGAACACAACTCTGGGCGGCTGACCGCCACAATAAAATCAGAAACAGTAAAAAAAGAAAACCCCAAAACAGAAAAAGCAAAGCAAAAAAAGAAAAAGAGAGAGGAGAGTAGAGTAGAGTAGAGTAGAGTAGAGTAGAGGAGAGGAGAGGAGAGGAGAGGAGAGGAGAGGAGAGGAGAGGAGAGGAGAGGAGAGGAGAGGAGAGGGAAGAGGCACCTAACCCATCATATCCACTGCATCAGACTAAACAGCCCTTGGGCTCCAACATTACCCTATCCCAGCGCCTGGTGGAAAAGCTAGCCCTTCACGGTCTTCTGGAAGGCTAAAAGGGTAGGAGACTGCCAGATTCCAGGGGAAGGGGAGTTCTACAGGGCAGAGGTTACTATGGAAAAGGCACATTCCTGGGTCCCACTAGATAACAATGCTTCAGGGAAGGGACCTGGAGCATGCCCACCCTATCTAGCTTAGTAGAGCAGGCAGATATCCTCAGAGAGAGGCAGTTCTGTAAATAACCCGGCCCTTGCCATGTAGGGCTTTAACAGTAATAACCAGCACCTTGAATTGCACTCAGAAAGAAACTGGAATCCAGTGCCACTCATGTAGCAGCACTGTAGCATAGGCAAACCAAGGGTTTATTTTATTTAATAAAATAAAAGTTCCAGCATCTGCATGAACATTCTGCTATGAAATAGTACAAACCTAGCAACTTTGAGAAAAAAATATTAAGAAAAAATATTAATAAAAGCCCACAAAATGACATGGTCAAGGGAAAGGGTGAGATCCATCTGAATTATCATGATCCCTAAAGAGTCCAAATACCCTCAATGTGTAATATTCCTCAACAGCAGGATTCCTGATATGAAACAAAAAAGGTTACCAAATGCACAACTGGCTAATAGCTATGTATTTTTGGAAGCATTCATTGGTATTTTATTGTGTCTTATGTAAATTTTAATATTAATTTTCAGTCAATGTGCTGAAAATAATCTGCTCTAAAAGCATACCAAAGAAGAACATCTGTGACTGTTCGGAATGCATATCATGCATATCTGGATAGGAGATCATCTGGGAATTTTATTAGAAATTATCCTTATCCATATATTTACTTATATTTCTTACTGGTCTATATCCCCCCAAGATGGTTTGTAACTGAGTATGACACAACCATTTTCACCAATCTGGTACACAAAATATATATTGGACTAGAATACTTAGATCTGGTAGTCCTAATAAAATCTCAGAGTAGAATGAAAAGCAGAATTTCCTAATGAATACAGCAACCAGGTCTAGGCTGCAAAAATCCAGATGATTACAAGACGACAGCAAAGAGATGAAGAAAACTATCCATATATTGGTGTGTGATCATTTGAGCAAAGCGTCTCTTCTCAGAGTGTGAAAGGAGCCACATCCTCCCCAAAACTTGTACCACTGCTTTGAAAACCCATCCCAGTGATCTGCATGTCCAAGCACAGACAATACTTTTACTGGAAATACTAATGAAGAGAAGGGCTATGCGTATACAGCATACTCGGGTCATTGCAACAGTCTTCTTCAAAACATCTTGCATGAACCTGCCAAAGAATGTGGTTGATTTAATGATTCAAGGACCGGTATCCTGCTCATACTAACATGCTTTGTGCAACCCCAGTAGATGCATACATATACACACATACACACATGTATGCTACACTTTTAATTTGTTTATTTGTTTTTGGGGATAGAATCTCCAGAACTGGTTTCAACTGGAATTAATCATCCCAGGCTGACAAGGTGGGAAGCTGGACACTGCACAAGATTTTTGATGGTGCTTAAAACTTTTTGAAAAAACTGTTCCTCCTTTTCAGGAGATAGCCTTAAATTCAAAGTCCATTCCCTTTCAGGTTCATACTATATTTTTTTGATCCAACTGAAGCTTCCGGACCATCATTAAAAGCAGCCCCAGTGAAGTTCCATTTAAGTTTTTCAAATAATGTTTGGCAATGTGATTATTAGCTATTAGACAAAGCTGAGAATAGGATAGGGCTGAGTAGGAAGGTGATATTAACTAATGGTTATGTATGCTTTGAAAGTGATTCAGAAGAGACACTTTGCTTATAGGAATGTGAGCACAACATCTTTGCAAAGCAGCTGCATCTTTTTTAAGCATCTAAATGAGTCTGAAAAAAGAAAAGGCTGCTTTAATAAGCCAGCTCATTATAGCAGCTTCGGCTTTAATACAACTCTTTAAAGCAGCCGTGTTTGTTTTCAGGTTCACATGGAAATCTGATGCATCTGCTTTAAAGAGATATTGTGCTTGCACTCTTGAGAAGCACCTCTTCTGAATTATTTTCAAAGCACACACAACCCTATTTGAAAAAAACAAGAAATCCATGAGCAGATTTCTTGTGATTGGCAATAGTTTTGCCTGTCAGCAGACGGTTAATAAGGATCCTAATTTCTATCCCTTGGATCAAAACAGCAAAACAACACTGTTCTCAAGAGATTAACATAAGAATTCTCAGAAACACAACAAAAGAGCCAAATGCAAAACTTGCATCACATTACACTGTCACTAGGCAGATAAAATAAAATAAATTCAAAGCAATACTAATACCCATCATACTGAAGAGTAATTTTTAGAGCCACTATATACTGGGAATCCCATGGCTTCAAGCTATAATGGCTTCTTTCATGGCCATTTTTGGACAAGCAAATCTAAATAATTACATCTAAATAACTAAAAAAAGTATTAGAGCTGTGGTTAAGACTTAAATTAAGACTACAATTTTTTTGTCTGAGTAGACAAATATCCAACAAGTAGAGACTTCTGCAGCATATTTCAACATTATCTGTTGAATCTCTCTCCATCATATGGCTGTACAATAATAATTAAAATTTTAATTTTAATAATTAAAATTAAAATTAAATTGCATATATGGAACACTGAGGTTGAGAACAGGTAGATTGCAAAACGCCACCTAAGAAATTGCTTGATAGAAAAGCAAACATGTACATACATATCTCTTTAACTTTGTATTATTATTCTCTCTGTGTGTATGTGGATGGGTGTTTAAATTTGGTATTTTTGCTTTCTTAAAAAAAAAAAAAAAGCAAGGTTTAAAATGAGGATTCTCTGAACATTTCTATCTTATCACTCATTCTCCCCAGTCTTTCAAAAACTTTTGGAAGACCATCCATGGCCTTCTTGAAACCTACCAACTTCATAAAAATTACTGGCTTGATTCAAGCTGGCACAGGTCCTTTGGGGAGCAAAAATCTCTTCATCCACACAAAAGAGAAATAAATTGTTTGCATCTCCACCTGTCCCTCACTGCCTCAACATCCATATCCTTCCAACGCATGTGTTACATGCATTATGATATAAACTACTTGGAACTGCTTTTGAGTTTGGCAGTATAAAACTTTTTTTTTTAATGGCTACATACAAAAAGAAGCCCAACTGTCATATAAGAGGGAGCTGAAGAGGGGCCAAATAGGGGAATCTTACTATTCCCCTTGAAAAACCCAAAGTCTAGGAGCTAGAAGGTATGGTCTAGAAGGAAGCTAGGCAGAATATTTGCAAATGAGGAAACAGATTGCCCACAAGCCTCACAAACCTGCAGTATTAAAAGAAAGCCTGATTTTACTGCAGTTTCAAATGTCTTGCCGTTGTGTCAGAAATAAGTCAGCCCAGCTCTCAAACAGAGCCAACCTTGTGGGATCACAGAAACACAGCACTAGTTCCAAATTGGCTCAGGGTCCTGGTGTGGAAATCCTCAGTAAGAGTTTATATTCCTATTACATATCATCAGTTCCTAGTATTACTTGAATAATTTGTGACTTGCATTAGCATACACATCCTGCTATCTTTTCTTCCAACATACTAGCTATAACTTAACCAGTATCATTATCTGATGACTGGAAACGTCACTATGAATGGAGAGAGTGGCAAACATGATTTGAGTTCACCTATAGTTCTCCACAGCAAACTGCCATGAAAGCTTGTACAAAGATTTTGTATAGCAAAGCTGGTACAATACTGACACTTAAAAAGAAGAACTTACAAAGCCATATTGCTAAATTAACAGATAAGGGTTACTTATGCTGTGATTCTCAACAATCCAGATTCTTTAAGGCAGGGTTTCAGGAAGATAATATTGCACTATCCTACTTAATAAACTAGAAGCAGGGTTGTTTCTGCAAATGAAATCCTCCCATGAAAAAAAACGTATCCCCTGAGGTTGTGGTAGGAATTGTGAGCCAAGTAAATTAGAGGCTCTTTTCCCTTTAAAACTGCCATTGAGACAAGAGGCTCAACGCAATCATTGTCCAATGTCACTGAGAGCCACAGCAACAAAGTGAAGGGACCCAGTGTAGTCATCAGATGCTCAAACTGCAGGATGGAGTTGCACAGCTCCTGACTGGTCAACTGCATCTTGCACAGCCTACTGCCAGAGACCCTTTTTTAAAAATGTCTCCAGATATGCACAATTAAACAGCATTAGATCATCCACTTTAATTTTTAATATTCCTCCAGAAGTTGACAAATGTCTGTTCTTAGGTAAAATCACAAGTGGTTATATAAGGGGAAAACCCGCAAATGACAAGCCATCTTAAATCCATTGCTCTTCAGCAGAGTCAGTTTACATGTTCAGTAGTGAGTCATCAACCATCAAGAACTTATATACATATGGGAACCAGCCATAAACTCAGTGTTTTATACTGTGTCAAAACTGAAAATTGTGTGATGGACAACTTAGTGAGGGACATAACAAATGTAACATTCAAAGTACTAGCACTTTGTGGATTAAAAAAGAAATATAGCAATAAATCAATAAATCAATAAGACTCAAAAAGCACACAAGACTCAACTACATGTTTAACCCTTTTCCCCATTACTGAGTTTCATAAAAAAAAATCTTACTCCGCAAAGCAGTTCACAGGAAAAAAACAAAATAAAACTTCTCACTGGCACCAATGGAAGATTCCCCCCCCCCCCCCCCCCAGCTTTCTGATTATACTTAGAAAGGGCAATTTTTGACAAACTCGTATCTGGGGATAAAAGAATTAAATTTCCCCTTCTCTGCTGACTGCAGTGCTGATTCAAAACAGATTCATTTTTGATTACTTTTTTTTTTTAAATCTCAAATAATGTATATGTGTAGTTAAGTCTGAAATTATTTTATTGCATTTCAAGTGTTAAGTCAGTGAGTTGAATGCAACCTTACTAGTGATTACTATACTAAATGATCCATTTCTAGCAAAGCAATCTAGCAAAACATAAGTTAAAATAATGGTGTGTGTAATAATTTTAAACACTTCTAGAGTAGATTTAATAGGTCAACTTCCTAATACATTAACTTCACTAATGTTAGTACAAACAGAAAATTAGTTGTAAAGGCTTCAGATGACCTGTTTCCTTATTGAAATAATGTGTAACTTTTCTATGTGAACTGCCTTGGATATATTCATTGAAGAAAAATACGTATATCCATTAAACAAAATAATGAAGATCCAACAAAATCTATAAATGCTTTTTTTATACATGCAAAATATCTGTCACATTAGACACTTGCAATGCCTAATGCATTTTCATATATAACTTATCTTAATTTTAAGATAAAATTAAAACATAAAACATATGATGGGGAACAGACACAGCATAAACCAGTGTTTCACAAATGTCTGATATATGGAGAACATTTTCTGGATTCAGACTGGAGTATAATCTGAAAGCAGATTAAAAATGTAACACTACTACTACTACTAATACTACTAAGGTAATATTTACTATACTGTTACATTTAAAAAGTTGCAAGAATACTCCCTTGCACTTAGGGATTGCCCACTGATATTTGGAACTACTCTCTCCCCTTTCACAGAATCATAAGGTTGAAAGGTGGTTTTAAAGCCAGCTAGACAAATGTAGTGTCAAATATGGTGATGCTACACATCACTAAGATACAAGATATGCTACTTGAACAACATTAATGCTTATGAAATTCCTCCTCCTTGTTAACTGCAGTACAAGCTGTTCTTTATTTGTTATGGTGATGTAATTGCCCATATATGGGCAGAAACAAGAGAAAGTAATGCATCTTATAACATACCAACAACGTTGGAAAACAGGTGATGAATTCAAGCTTTTTCTTCTAGGCATGCTTCTGTCTCTTACACATCACAGTTTGGGAATCACTGGCCAAGGTACACAATTAGCTTGATCCACAACTTCCACAAACACAGACTTAAGTATCTACCCATTTTCCTGATTTTCTATTTTATTTTTTCTGAATTAAATTGTAAGGTTATTTGTTCCTCTTACGGACACATTGACAGAAAGAACATTTACAATGCAGCATGCAAATGCATATGCATACATACCGTATTCAAATACATACCTAAAATGGATATCTGCTTTCTAGAAGGAATACTTTTCCTCAAAGGACAGGAGAAGATACAGGAATAAACTGCAGAGAAAAACCAACAACACATAAATATGTTAAATAATTTCGCCTTTTTTGAAACATCAATATTCTCTTCATATATGGGTTCACAGGAGGGTAAAAGGATGGAATGTGGGTTGGGAATTATTTATTTTATTAAAATATTTATAATCCAGCCAACATCAATTGATTCCAGGATCTGGTACTGTATAACCAATGAAACAATTTACTAATAGACATAAGGTAAAGACTCCCTTGGTTTGAGCTTGATACAATCATGCAGTTTTCTTGGACAACAATATGCAAGTAATTTACCACTGCCTTATTCTAGGGTATTTCTCAGTTTAGCCCAAAGCCTTAGGATTTCCTGGTCCTAACCAGGCCAGACTCTGTTAAATTTTCTACTCCAGACAAGGTCGGCCTGGTACATCCACGTTCTAAGACTGATAGGCTTAAACAAAAATCCACAATCCAATAAAAATTTCAACAGTATGAAATCTACACTAATAAATTCAAACACACTCAACCGTACTCAGTAAAGCTCAGTAATCAAATCACAGCCTGCCTTGAAATAAACCCAATGTCAGGATTAGCCAAACCTCTGGTGGTGGTGGTGGTGGTAGGGGGACGAATTCCATATTCAGAGTGATCGTCTGATTATGGCTGTTCTGTCTGGTTCTGTATACTGGGTAGCTGTCAGCAGTAGAATGCAGAGAAACATTCCCCTAATCTCAATATTTAGATTAGGACTAGCTATTAGATCTGGGCTGAAAAAATCCAGACAACCAATGAATGGCAACAAAAGGTACAGAAAACTCCAACTCTGAAAAAAAAGGGTTCAACTTATCTTGAGCAAAGATATCCCAAGAGACCCTCAAGCAAATTCTTCCAAACCCAAAATATTTCTAACATTGAACACCTATGTTTCATGTTGCCTTTTCAAGGCCTACATAGTTTGAAGGATTTATAAATCAGAAAATAAATGGTGGGTGTATTTCAAGGTTTCCTATACTGCATACATCCATGATTCCTAAGATCAAATTGAAGTTCCTTCAAAAGCATCACCAGTAGCTATATTCCTTTCTTTGTTACACAAAAGTAAACACAGAGGTACCAACCAACCTGGTTCTGGCCATTAGAGGAGGATACATGGTCCTTTAGCTTTTGTACCTGAGGTGGGCAATATTTATATTTACAAAATGGACCATATTTTGGCAATGTATGTTGGAGGCATGATATAGTGTACTGATGTGACTAAAGTCTTCCTGTCACTCATCTTAGATTCCCAATGTAAGTAGGATTCATTTTGGAGTGAAAAAGAAAATAAGGGATGTAGCTACCAGTCACAGGAGTATCTAAACAAGGTTTCTGGCCCTTAAGAAATACAGTGCTCCTTTTAAAAAAGGTTTTTGTGCTTTACTGAGAATTCCTAGAGATGTTTGTAAAATAGTATCATTTTAAATTAAAAAATGACTTAATAAAGTTTGATACCTGATTACAGAAAAATTCATCCATATAAAAATAAACTAGCTATATTGGAATTGAAAAGAGCTAGAATTAGAGCAAGTAAATGAATTTGTAAACCTATTTTGTTTATTAAAAATAGGGAAATGGATAGTGAAATATTAAGACATGCAAATGTTGGTAAAAACAAAGAGGGTAGTGTGTGGTCTGTAGTGATGAATTAAAGTTTGTCAAAAAAGCAAAACTGACTGCATATAAGAGTATGTTTCTGCCAACTTTGTTAAATGGAAGTGAGAGTTGAGAATGTCAGGAGAAACATGAAAGGTAAATGCAGAGGGAATGAGGTAATTAAGGAGTGTGTGTAGTAAAACGAGAAGATGTAGTGTCAAGAATGAACAGATTATGAATTAATGTAGCTTGAAAGTGAGTGACCAGTATGAAACAAGTTACGCTGAGGCGGTTTGGTGATATAGAGAAAATGAACGAGGATCAAATTGCCAAACAAATATAGGGAGAAAGAGGGAATGCATTAAAAGGAAGGGAAAGGTGGAGCTGATAAGAGCCTCAAAAAGAAAAAGGTGAGAAGTTGAAAGAATAGGAGACAATGATGGTTTGGAAGAGTGTAGAGAGATAAGGTGAATGGAAAGAAAAATATGGAGAGGTATAGTGAATGTTCTTGATGTATATAGATTTAGCCGTATTTCATTTTCTATTCCTTCCCATGCCTTTAATGCCTTTTACTTACTGTATCATTTCTTGCTTTTTTCCCCCAGCACTTTGCCTAGCATTACTTACACCAAAATGAAATATTGGGATAGGTATATCAGTTTCCATGAATACCCTCCCTATCTTTAAAAAAAAAGCCTATCCATCTCTACCAACTTATCACCTGGTACTGAAGAACTTACAGAATAATCACAAATAGGCCAGCAGCAGATTCATTGCCCCATATCCAACTGTACCATTCAGGGCTGGAAAAGTGGGGGGTGCTTTTGCCCCCACTCACTCCCCACTTAAAGCAATAGAGACAGATCAGCTAAAAGTGCTCCAAAGTCAGAGCCCAGAACCAAATGGAGGAATTGGTTGTCTTGGAAGCGGAGAAGCCATAGCTAAGTACCAGCAGGGAAACAGAATCTGGGTCTACAATCCAAATTGCTGTGGCAGGACAGGGTCTTAGTTTCTGCTTCTGGCCCAAGCTGCCAAACATTGTTTCTGACTGCAAGAGCATACAAATATGTTTGATAGATAAATACGTTTTTAAAAGGCCAACATCTAAGAATCAAGTTAGAGGCAAGACAGATGAATCAAATTCACTGGAAAACACAGGCTTTGCAGAAGTAATAGGGGCCAACTAACAAGAAGTATGCTTGGATGGACACTCAGGAAATCTAGGGGATATAAAAGACCAAAGCAGCTTTTCTGCTCAAGTTTATTCTTTGCCTATCTGTCGTCTGGGAAGAACTGTCATGAGTAGGAACTTGAAGTGAACTCATTCTTTATTAGAACTTTACTATGTGTTAGCTTCTTAACACAAGTGGGTGCTTCTAATTTATGATTGGTCAAGATAAGCACATCAGACATCTAGTGTAGTAGATAAGCCAGATCTGTTCCATCTGGACCTAAAATCTTCCCAAGCACTAGGATAGGATGAAGTTGGGGCTGGAAGATAGTGCTGTTGGTTGCATTGAGGAAGATTGGTTGTGGTGCCAGGTTACTTTGTCTCTGTTTTTATTTTATTATCTATGGCAAAGGAAGGGTACCAGCTTTGGCTGAAGGAGGGAGACATGACATGCACTGGTAATATAAAAGATGAATTATCTGCAGTCTTTGTGAGGCAGGCCTTGAATGTGGTTCAGAAATTGCAGCTGACCCAGGCCACATTAGTGATGCCATTGATGTGAGAACTAGAGCGGAAGGGGTTAAGCGCGTACTCTTATCCCCAGAACAAAGAGGAAGAGATAAGAGGATGAGACTGGCACCTCCCTGAGGAATGCAGGATGTTTGTGGGGTGACTCTGGGAATTGCTTTCACTCTGAGAAGATTTCTGTAACGGGAATGAAGCCAATAAACCTTGCTGGATAGAATCTGTACTGTCTCCTGGAGTTTCATGGGCTAATCCTGACAATTGAAGTCTTAACCCAATACCTGGAGGCTGCGAAGGTCTGGATGTGTCAACCCTCCTAGGTAAACCAGACAGGAAACATGACCAGATGAGCTAATTCTACTTTACTGTCAGGCTACACGAAAAGAATCCTGCAAGTCTGAAAGTACTGATCTCCTGCCATCCCTTTTAACTGCCTGATCAGTTAGGGTGGATCCTTTCTATGTTTTAAGTTTCTTTCTTTGCTGTTACTCAGTTGCGGGCTCCTCCTCCTTTTAACAGATCGTTCCCTAAGCAGCATATCTTCCTCCTACCCCCGTCTTCCAAGGTCATTCTCAGATTCCATTACAGGATGGGAAAGAACAAGCTGAAATTAAATCCCCAAAAGACAGAGTTGCTGTTTCTCCACTGAGTTTCTCTGTATCCCTCAGTGCTGTCTCATAATGGGGAAGGATTTCCGCTGAAGAAACCAATCTGTGACCAGGTAGGGGCCATGGCAAGAGGGGCCTTTGCCCAGCTTCCACTGGTATGCCAGTTGCAGTCCTACCTGGGGCAGGAGGACCTGGCAACAATGACTTATGCCCTTGTCACCACTCACATGGTCTATGGCAATGCAACGTATGTAGTGCTGCCTTTAAAGACCACTCAGAAGCTACAGCTGGTTCAAAGTGCAGTGGCCCAAGTGTTAACTGGCCTCTATCAATGGAAGCTCCTTACACCTATTCTGAGGGCAATGTACTGGTTGTAAAATGGCTTCCAAGCACAGTCATGTGGGATTGGGTGGCACCAAATTGGGGAAAACAAATAAATAATACACTTAAAGTATTGGTCTTGACCTATAAAGCCCTATATAGCTTGGCATTAAGTTACCTGCAGGACTGCATTTTCGTACTAGAATTGGCCTAGACAACTCCTTACTTTTGGGAAGTGAGAGGACATTGAGGCTCAGAGGTGCTGCTTTGGAACGGCCCCCCAGTGGAGACTAGACCAGCCTGTACTCTGACAGCTTTCTGATACATGTTGAAGACAGAGCTTTTCCAGAGGGCATCTGAGGTATAATGCCAGAAGTTAGGTGGGGTGTGTCTGATGGCTGTTGAGTTTTTATGCCATATTGTAGTTATTATTATTGAAATATGTTTTATCATAGTTTTGATTCAACTGTGGATATTTTAATTGCATATGTATTCCTGTGAACCAGCAAGAGTCCCTTGGGACTGTAGCAGAGTACAAATTTGGAAAAATGAATTCTCCCTGTGTTCAAACAAGTCTGCTGGCTACCTGTCTCTTTCAAATTCCAAGTCAAGGTGTTCAGTTTGGCTTAAGCCTGAGTTATCAACAGGATCACCAGATCGCCAATCTATCCTTTATTCTCAAGTCTCCAATGGGGCATCTTTTATACATTCTGCCACAAACTTATCTAATTTTGACATTCTGCTGTTTCTGTTATGGGCCTTTAATTACGGAATAAATTGCCAATGGAGTTGAAGCAGATCCTCATCTTGTTACAGTTTAGGAGAGAGATTAAAATATATGTATTCACTTTAATGAATAAAGCATTTTTAATGCTGCTGTTTTAATTTACATTTTATAGTTGTTATGTTTTAAAAACTCTTTTTATGGATGTTTTGCCATTTCTTGGTCAGCCACCCAGAGTGATTGAGGGACTGGGTGATAGGGCCACATATACATTTTATAAATAAAACCAAACAAGCCACATTATGGCTTAATGTGGTATGTGAATTCAACCACAGTGTTTAAAAGCCTTTGAAAGACTAGACCTGGATTTAAGAGGTGAAATTGTATTATACTGATTTCCTCTTTCTATACTTTTTTTCCTTGAGGAATATTTTGAAGAAAAAACGGGGTATAACAAGTTATTTCCCTTTTGTAAATTTGGAGTATCATGGAGGAGTTGCTGGAGTTGGGCAGCAAATAAACTTAATGAATTATATACACAAACACACACAGACACACAGACACACACACACAACTATATATAGTTTGTTCATAGGTTCTTAGAATTTTGCAGGTTTTCTGTTTGAAGGTTGTAAAAATATAAATAAATGTGTGCTTTTTGAATTTTATTAGTTCTTCTTTTCATTTATTTCCAGTTATAGAATTGTATTAATAGTTGTATCTAGATTTGCATTGGTTGTTTGAAATGAGACCTGAGAAACATATGCACAGAATATCAACCCAGATTGTTTATATGGATTTTAAAGAATACAAAAATATAAGAATTTTCAGTTTATTTCTTTCCATATCTTTAAATTGTTTAATTAGTGAATTCCCCCCCCCCCAAAAAAAAATACTATGTCTGCATCACATTGGGCTTCATAGAATTTTTGTCACAATGACTGAAAATTCTCATCTGCTTTTTTTGGTGCCATCCCCTCTTGTTTGGGTGGAAGGTTGTTCACAAGATGTGAACCAAGCTACATTCTCAATTGATTAAATGTGTCCCTTCCTTCTTAGCTTTTCAGGTGCCATTCTGGTGAAATTCTTGATCTGTTGTTGAGAATCAAGCTTTATGTTTTCTGTATAAAATCTATTTTCCCATTAGCTCATTTGGTACTATAAGCTATTGACCAAGCTAATTACTTCATTGTCTAGTTATGTAAGTCACTGGTAAAATGTAAACCATCCAAGGGACAAGTCAGGGGCACTTTGCTTAATGTGCATGCCAGAACTCTATGACCTTACCAGTGGCCCTTTCTCTAATGAACATAAATGGCTTATTTGCCAATCAATGGAATTAGAAAACGAAACAGGAGCATTTAGTAGAATTCTGTAAACTTGCATCTTCTCCAGGGAAGGAGATGGCTTAGAGCAATGTGGAGCAATACGTGGTGTGTATTAATTCCACTTACAATATTCTGGTATTCTTTTGTTGTAATTCCTGTTGGCTTAGGTCCACAAATCCCATGATCCATAAATTCCACTGATGTGCTCTTTGTGTTGGAAAATGAGCCTTCTAGAAGAATCCAGCACAGAGACTTGCTGGGGAGAAATCATCACCTACAGGTGAAACTCGACAAATTAGAATATCGCGCAAATGTTCATTTATGTCAGTATGGCAACTCAAAAGGTGAAACCAATATATGAGATAGACGCATTACATGCAAAGCGAGATATGTCAAGCCGTACTTTGGTATAATTGTGATGATTATGGCGTACAGCTTATGAAAACCCCAAATTCACAATCTCAGAAAATTAGAATACTACATGACATCAATAACACAAGGATTGGAAATAGAACAATATCGGACCTCTGCAAAGTATAAGCATGCATATGTACTCAGTACTTGGTTTGGGCCCCTTTTGCAGCAATGACTGCCGCAATGCGGCATGGCATGGATGCTATCAGCCTGTGGCACTGCTGAGGTGTTATGGAAGACCAGGATGCTTCAATAGTGGCCTTCAGCTCCGCTGCATTGTTCGGTCTCATGTCCCTCATCTTTCTCTTGGCAATTCCCCATAGATTCTCTATGGGGTTCAGGTCAGGCGAGTTTGCTGGCCAGTCAAGCACAGTAATCCCATGGTCATTGAACCAGGTTTTGGTACTTTTGGCAGTGTGGGCAGGTGCCAAGTCGAGCTGGAAAATGAAGTCAGCATCCCCATATAGCTCGTCTGCGGAAGGAAGCATGAAGTGCTCCAAAATCTCCTGGTAGACGGCTGCGTTGACCCTGGACTTAATGAAGCACAGTGGACCAACACCAGCAGATGACATGGCTCCCCAGATCAACACAGACTGTGGAAACTTCACACTGGACTTCAAGCATCGTGCATTGTGTGCCTCTCCATTCTTCCTCCAGACTCTGGGTCCTTGGTTCCCAAACGAGATGCAAAAGTTGCTCTCATCAGAAAAGAGGACTTTGGACCACTGGGCAACAGACCAGTTCTTTTTTTCTGTAGCCCAGGCAAGACGCTTCTGACGTTGTTTGTTGTTCAGGAGCGGCTTGACAAGAGGAATACGACATTTGAAGCCCATGTCCAGGATCTGTCTGTGTGTGGTGGTTCTTGATGCACTAACTCCAGCCTCAGTCCACTCCTTGTGAAAGTCCCCAACACTTTTGAATGGCCTTTTCCTGACAATCCTCTCCAGGCTGCGGTCATCCCTGCTGCTTGTGCACCTTTTTCTACCACACTTTTCCCTTCCACATAACCTTCTATTGATGTGCTTTGATACAGCACTTTGGGAACATCCAACTTCTTTTGCAATTCCCTTTTGGGGCTTTCCCTCCTTATGGAGGGTGTCAAGGATGGTTTTCTGCACAACTGTCAGGTCAGCAGTCTTTCCCATGCTTGTGATTCCTACTGAACCAGCCTGAGAGACCATTGAAAGGCTCAGGAACCCTTTGCAGGTGTTATGGATTCATTAGCTGATTAGAGTGGGACGCTTTGAGCCTAGAATATTGAACCTTTTCACACTATTCTAATTTTCTGAGATTGTGAATTTGGGGTTTTCATAAGCTGCACGCCATAATCATCACAATTATACCAAAGTAAGGCTTGACATATCTCGCTTTGCATGTAATGCGTCTATCTCATATATTGGTTTCACTTTTTGAGTTGCCATACTGACATAAATGAACATTTGCACGATATTCTAATTTTTCGAGTTTCACCTGTATAAGCAAGAGCCTTCTGAAAGAAAGACTCTTTCAGAAATAAGAGGCCTTCTTTTCTCAGAAGAAGAAGCCCAAACGTTGCTTGCTGCCTGCCCTAAACAATACAGTGTACAGTTGTCCTTGCTTCTCTGACATATAAAAGGAATAGTACTGAAAAATTACAGTACTTCTCCCATAACCTTTGGGTAGACACATAAAGATTGGCTCATCTCATGATTATAGTATCAAACTGGTATTTGCATGTGTGAAAGTTCCAGCTGATCGGCCATCAAGCCCCACCAACAAAGCATCCATATCACTTCATTTCACTGCTTTTTGATCTAGCTGACTGATACATTCAGCTGCAATTAACCAGTGATGAGAAATAAAACATGGGGCTGTTACATTCCCTTTCATCTTTCTACATGCCACGTATGGCATTATATTTGGCCACCTTCTGTCTCTGAATCTTTTTGTTGATGGGCATATTCCCATGAGCAAAACGTGAAATACATTGCTCTGGTTGAAATCCACCAAATGGCACATAAAGTAGCATTTTCTCCTTCCTGTCATATAATATCTCTTTGCTCCAGCAGCATTAAATGCAGAGATTGCAAATAATGTACCCAACAATTTGTTTCAGAGAATGAAAAAAAGATTGGCTACAACTGTGCTTGGCCTATGACCGTAATTAGATTAAACTAAATTTTGCCACAGTTTTATGGATTATAGCTTCCATGAGGTTTTGGGGCCCTGTAAGACTTGGATCTAAATGCTTTGCATCCTTAGTTTTTTTTCTTTTTTTCCCTTCTCCCAGTCAAAAAGCTGGAGAACTTCCCCCTTCCCTCCCAGGTATCGTTTGGCAGCAGGATTCTTCGGGTATAAAGAGAAACTTTTCCCTTGCTCTGTGGGAACTATCAAGCTGCTCCTTTGTCATCTCCAGCAAGTCTTGGATTACAGGATTCAGGGTCCTGTTTCCTTTAACACTGTCTTAAGTGGAATGGTGTTTGCAAGTGTACTGCTTTTTAAAGGAGCTACATCATATTTATAAGATACTATACTCTCGTCCCAGACTTGCTATAGCTTAGATAATTTCCATTCTGTTGAGAGCCAGTTTGGTGTAATGATGAAGGCATCAGACTAGAAACCGGCAGACCGTGAGTTCTAGTCCTGCCTGAGGCACAATGCCAGCTGGGTGACTTTGGGCCAGTCACTCACTCTCAGCCCTAGGAAGGAGGCAATGGCAAACCTTACTAAGAAAACTGCAGGGACTAGTCAAGACAGTACATTGCATAATGTTGCAATCATAAAAGAAGTATTTCAATAGTGCAGTTATCAGGATGTATTTGCTACCTCATGTCAGAAAAATCTATTGCTTTTTTGACTACTAGGAAAACTACTTGCATTGCAGAACTTTACTAACTGCCAGAATGTCTTTTTGGGAGGTTACTTATCCAGGGATTGGAACTGAAGAGCTAAAGCAAGTCTTGACCTTCTGTAGGACTTCAGCACTGGTACAAGAATCTTAGCTGTGCCTCCCTTGTAAGCCCCATTAGGTAAAGTCCTGGCTTATTCAGGGGAAAGAATAAAAATTTAGATTGGACTCTATAAGTTGACAGGGCAAAACCTCCTACTGCTAGGAGGTTGACTTCGATTCTGAGAAGTTAAAAGAAAAGCAATTTTCTGAATACCAGCCAACTAGCTTGCCCCTTAAGAGTTAAATTTAAAAACCTGGATTGAATGTCTGAAAACAAAGGACAATGAAACAGAAAAAGTGACACATGTTCCCCCAAACCATGCCACATGGGCAGAGTTTGGAATCATAACGTGTTTTCTTTCTGTTGCATCCTCAGTTGAGTTACAGGGAATAATTTCTGACAATATTCACAGTTAGAGGTACTTTGATCATTCTGTAGCAATGGGGAATGTTGTTATTTGCAATGGCACTTAAAATCAGATGGTCAAAGATTTATTTAGCAGGAAGAAAGCTCAAAGAACAAAACAACTCAAAGAAGCCATAATAGTGGATTTGATGGGTTGAATATTTTACTAGCTTAACTTTCATTTGTTCCAAAAGACAATGTTTAGTTAATCTAATATCTGGTAGGGAAAGCAGCCTGAGCTAGTAACTACTGTGAATAATGGAATAATCATGATGTAACAGATATTATACCATCTGTTACATAGATCGGCGAAACACAGAATCAATGTGAATCTAAGTTCTGCAAGAAATAGTCATAAGAATTTTGTTTTGAAAATATATCCAGTGTCTGAGGAGACTTTCATGGAGTTAGTTGCATTAGTGAAAACTCTGTAACTCTAGATCATGGACAGACCCTGGCTACCTGTTAGCTATCTTACATCAATCCTTTTCTTGACTGGCAAAGAACAATTAACAGATGTATATAGAGCAGGGGAAAAAAAACAAGAGTAAGATTCAAAATTTTAAGACTTAAAAGAAAAAGGTGCCCTAACATTTCCTAATCTCAGATTGTATTACAGAGCAAGTTTCTTATTATGGATAACAGAATGGATAAAATTTCCAAACAGCAGAACATCAATTGTAGAAGGAGCAGCCCCAGCTAATGGACTTCATAGGTGTCCATGGTACAAAGAAACAAGAGAAGAAAAGAATCTGAAGGAACATATTATAAGACAAAGTACATCCATCTTCTATACTGTAAATGACATTAATATTACAGAGGTACATCTACAAAAAACTAAGCCATGGAGATATGAATAGATTTTTAAAATCTATTACATTCTGAGTTGTGCTCAGAATTTGGAAATTAATTTGGTTTTGTAATATTTGCTCCTAACAAATCCTTGTTGATACTTATTAATCAGTTGTCTTGTGATTCAACAAGAAAACTGTAGCATATACTTAGAAAGGCAAGGACTCCTTCTTTAATAATATTTATGTATTTTATGTGATAATGCTAAAAGGTTCCAGTCTTGGATTAAAACTGGAGTGCCTGATTCTATAAGAAAGGGGAACAATATGGCACACCTATGAGAAAATTGATAGGCTGGACAGAATTGGAAGTCCACAATTATCTCTAGGTATAAACTGTATAAAAGAAGGGCATATATTCAAGGATATATGTTTCAATGAGTACACACAATGATGAGTAAAATGATTTAGAAAATATAAAAGGAGCAAACTCTTCTACAGAACTATGTTTGATAACAATACCAGATCTTTTTATACACCAGGCTAGTATTAGACCAAAATGTTAAAGTGATAAGAAAATCAGGCAGGTAGAAGAAAACAAAAGCAAAAAGCCTACCTTCTTGTAATAATGGGTGGGTTTTACTATCTTCATTTCAACTGCCTAAATTTTTTAGCAAAAATGAATGTTTTTATTTATATCTGTGAATTTATTATGTAAATACAGCACATTTGCATGGCTCATTATAGAGCATAATACAGCAGATTTATCTCAGGAGAACATCATCATCTATAATTTGGCAGAAACATGTCATGGTGGATTCATCCTCAGAGAATGAGGAGCTACTGAGGAGGCTCTGGAGACTGATGAACCCAGGAGCCAGGGGAGGAAAGAACTGGCAATTGCTATCTAAATACCTCAGGTCCAGATCAGGACTTACCTGAGCACTTCCTAGGCACAAGAGTGATGGCCATAGCAGACATGCCAGTGTGCTGAAAGGTGCAAAAGGATGAAACTGAAAGAAAATGCTCCTTTTGGAGTAATGATCTTTTTGGGAGCTGCTATTCTTCCTTACTAGGGTGGCAATCTGAACTAACTCACTGGAATCACCTGGTTTTCACTAAAAACTTGAAACTCAGGATACAAAGCTGACTCTTGGGCTGTTCCTTCAGTTGCTGGTTGGTTGTTATTAGGCCTTCTCAGCTTTCCTTCTAGCCAACATGTCTGCCAGCATTTGCCTGCCAAGCATATGACTCTTCTGTAGAAAGAGTCTACTGTAGAAACAGTAGAGAAGGGAATAAAGAGAAATGGAGCTAGGAGTAAAAGGGGGGAAATTATATTTAACAAGGAGAGAAAGGTCAATCAATTTTTTAAAACTTTTTTTTTAAAGAAAATTTCTGTTTACCTATGAGGGAAATAAAATGTGCACAAGATGGCAATTAAATGATCAGCGGTAGTGGTGATGATGATGATGACTCAAACATTTTGCTAAAAATAATTAAAACCTACAATAAGAATTTACTTTGATTTGTTAGTTCAAAAAGGAGATGGAAAAATTATAAGTTGGCAGAAAAGTGAAAATAATATTAAAGGAAGATTGCGCAGACACTGAATACATTTTAAGAGCCTATTCAATGTGAACAACATACACAGAATAAATAATTATCTTGAACTCTACCTAAATTCACAATAGTATTGAAGTACTACTGAGTGAAATAGAATAAGATTAAAAATTCTAGAGCTTACCAACAATTTAAGAATAAACTAGAATTGGGTTTGGATGATATTCCTCCAAGATTTATTTAAGAACTCAAATTCTATGACTTTGTGGATCTTCTGAGAAAAATACACACTGTAGAAAGTTGTGAATAAGGCAGTGGTTTTAAAAAAGAAAATACAGAGGGTCTAATAATTATAAGCCAGCTAGCATGTGTTCCAGTCTAGTAGTAGGGCCCATCATTATCAGTAGCATGATTTAAATATCTAAAAGGACAAAAAGTATTGAGGAACAATAAGGATGACTTCTGCAGAGGAAAGCCCTGCACCCCAAACTATTTTTTCCAGGACCCATGTACATACCGATAATTTGGTAGACTGATACTTGGCCTTCAAAAAAGGCTTTTAATGATGTCTCTTGAGTGAGTGTAGCAAAAGAAACTAGCAGCTATCAGCCTAAGACAAGTACTACCCCTATAGCTTTGGAATTGTTTTCTCATGGCTAACAAGACTACTATTCCTTTTATGATTAAATTAAATTGGTAACTAGCCAAAAAACAAGAAGCAGAAATGGGGTATGTAGGGAGCTTTCATAAGTGGTGGAGAGTAAGAACTAACGTGGAAACAAGGATGAGTAGGGAGGTGATCAGTAATGGTCAACAAAGTAATATTATTGTTATTAAAAAGGGGGAAAAAGTATAT
The DNA here is from genome assembly GCA_030867105.1 of Liasis olivaceus. Lineage (NCBI taxonomy): Eukaryota > Metazoa > Chordata > Lepidosauria > Squamata > Pythonidae > Liasis > Liasis olivaceus. The sequence goes on from CM061349.1 coordinate 73,474,887, forward strand.
AATGACTCTGATTTTGCCTTTATAATACTGAATTTAAAGTTACTAAGGAAGAAATTAATCATTTTTAAATAATGCTGTTCTTCCACAGATTACACATGAACAAGTTGTTTATCTAGCTGCACCTTTATCTCCCCAAGAAGTAATTGATACTATTATAATTGATGGCTATCCTATTGAGTAGTAGAAGACATATACTGATCTTTTTTCAGTCCTATATTGTTGAAAGTTTACTACAGTACTTTTTTTTAATTAAGATTTTCCAACGTCCTTTAATAGAACTGTAGTTTAAAGGCTAGTAAAGATTCTGCTGATTCTGCAAGTTATCCCTCAATCTCCTTGTTAAATGTTGATACACAAATTTAACAGTAAACCCCGGCATGTAGTATACAATTGATATTACATTAGATTATCTTATTTTATTTATTTATTTATAAGTCACATTTATATAACCGCCCATATCACCACAAAGCGATGCCAATGGTGTACAACAATTAAATAAAATAACAAATGGATAAAAACAATCATTATAAAAAGATAAAAGGTGATTATCAAAATAAAAACATTATCAAAAGTTTTAAAAATTATCCACTCTCTGCAATCTAGTTTTATAAAAGGGTGACAGATAATGGCAGATTACTAATTTGTAACACTAATCAGCAGTGATAATTTCATAGGATTATGAAGGCCTTTGATAAGGTGCAATTCAGCTTTTTGAAGCAACTGTGGGCCAAATGTGAATTTCCTACTTTTTAAATAATTGGATTACAATGTGGTGTTCTGATTCCTTGATCAAGGTTACTAGAATTGGAATTATTTCTTATTTATCAGGATATCTCATGAAATTTGTCAACAATTCTTTTTATCTCCTCTTATATTTGATTTGATATTGGGACCACTGGCCTGTCTTTCCAGACATGGAAAGGATATTCTGGACATAAAAGCAGCTGGAGTTGAACCAAACATTGTTCTTATATGATGATGTTAAACAATTAGGAATGTTCTATATTAAAATATACTGACATAACAGTTTGATTAATTATCAGGCAATTCAGTGTGGGCAAATTTCATATACTTCCGATAGTTTTAATGTATTGATGGAAATCTGTAAAAATTGGAGCTTTACTTGGTATTTGAATTCTTGAAATACCTTGGCATAATTATTCCTAGAAAAAAATGTTTAGTTGTAAATGCAAATATTTCAAATTATTTATCTCAAATTAATGCTGATATAACAAGATGGTTAAAAGTCCCAGTGAGTTTACTGATAAAGATAAATGTTCCAAAAATTAATATTGTTCCAAAGTTAATATATGTACTTAGAGGAATTCCTATGTTAATACCTTTAGGGTACTCCTTTAGGGTTTATCCATTGATAAACTAAGAATGTTGTTTTGGGAAGAATAAACCCTTAAATTTTCATTATTTCAATTATAGTTATATTATAGGCTTTTAACTTTCCTCTCTTTATGGTTTATCACTGGGCATATATTTTAACTTCTATTTCTCTATGGAATCCAAGTGATTAAACCATGATGGATACAATTACAAAGTTATTATATGATCACTTTGGTGTCATGGCAGGGTTGTAGTTCCCCTTTTAGTCATAACTGCTAATTATTTTTAGCATTAAAGGCTGCTTGGCATATTTAGAAAATATTGGGATGGAAATACAATTTTGATCTTTCCTCATACAATAAGTTTACACTTTGGGATAAGACCAGTGTGAGAAGAGCAGGTTGTTTGATTTACTTATTTTGGAATTCATGGGCTAATCAGGATATTAATAGATAAGCTTATTGTCAGTCAATTTTTAAAATAATATTTGAGTTTAAAACCTTCTGCAATAGGAATTTGGATTGTCTAAAACTGAGAATGGCAGCATATCCAATTAAAATGGCTTTTGATGTTTTACAATTTGGTCCTTATGCATTAACCTCTAAAATTCCTGAACTACTAAAAACATTGAAATGTGTTCTGAATTATTTTAAGTCTACAGTATTTTTATAGACAATTACAGGTAGTCCTCGACTTATGACCACAATTGGGACCAGAACTTCCATTGCTAAGCAATGTGGTTGTTAAGTGAGTCACACCCAATTTTATGACCTTTTTTGCCATGGTCATTAAGCGAATCACTGCATTCATTAAGTGAATCACATGGTTGTTAAATGAAACTGGCTTCCCCCATTAACTTTGCTTGTTGGAAGTCCCTGGGAAGGTCACAAATGGCAATCACATGACCCCAGGACGTTGCAACCATCATAAATACATGCCAGTTGCAAAGCACCCAAATTTTGATCACGTGACCATGGGGACACTGCAAAGATCATAAGTGCAAGGACTGGTTGTAAGTCACTTTTTTAGCACCATTGTAACTTTGAACAGTCATTAAATGAATGGTCATAAGTTGAGTTAACTACATAAGTTATAATGTACTTATAAGTTCATTAATATGGTTTTGGAAAATCAGAGAATTGTGATTTAAAGGTGTAAGTGTAATTTTGAACTATAGACTACTCTTTCATAATGAAAAGACAATCCACACCGGATTTACAGTCTTGGAATGCTGATACTTATTCTCACTCTGCTGATTAACTGTTTATCAACATAATGGAAACACAGATCAATATTATTTCATGTGCTCAAGGTTTAATGCCCTGTTTAAAAGCAGTTGTTTTTTAACATATGTATTTTGTTGCTTTTTCCTTTCCTTTTTAATTTTCCTTTCCTCCCCCCCCCTTTTTTTTTTCTATCTTTATTTATGAACAGTATACTAAGTGGTCAAGTTTGCAGATGATACCAAAGCATTCAGAAGAATTGATCAATCCGATCTTTATTCCGGTCATAGACCAGCATAAGCAGTCAGAAAAAAACCTGAAGCAGACTCTGTAAAATTCAGAAGGTTCTCTCCAAATTTTGATTTTGCTAGATAATCAAAACATCAGTTAAATGTGTAGCAAACAGTGAAAAAAAGCCAATTCTATTCTAGGGATTATTGAGCAAAAGGTAGAGGAACTATATTTTGCCTTTATATACTTACATGGTGCAGCCTTATTTGGAATGCCCTTTGCATTTCTAATTATAACACCCAAAAACAGCCATAAAAGGATCTAAAAGACCTGGAAATGGTAAAGAACAGAGCAACCCAAAATAATAATAATTTTAAAAATAGGGTGAAGCAACTTTCCTATTTTTATAAAATAATATGTTAGGGTCTTTTAAGTTTAAAGGAAAGGGGAAAGACCTAAGAGAACTTATAGGATGATTTTAAAATTAGGCACTATGTGAAAAAAATGGAAAAGATTATTTTTTTAAAAAATCTTATACTATATTACATTGTCTTCTTTCTTTCTGTTCCATGTTCATAGAAAATTCCCAGTTCAAAGTTCTTGTTACTCTTGATGATTTAATATTTAACGTTTTTCATATTTTTACTGTAGACTTAATACATGGGTGCTATACGTGCATGCTGAATTTTTAGAAGAGAGTTGGTTATATATCTAAATTAGGCATACCTCAAACTTTTGGGATCTACCATTTTTAAAACCAGAAAATAGGTCCAAATCACCTCTTTAAAAAAGAAACAGTGTGCCTTCAAGTATCTCTCAGTGCGAGAACCAACCTAACAAAAATCCACTATATTCTTTTCTAACAGGGTGGGGCAAACAGACATTTCCTAGCTTTGGCTGTTGTTACAACTTAGTATTAAAATAGGCATAGGCTATAGACTCTGATCTGCACCTAGCTAGGCAGAGACAGTCTGGGTAACACATCATATGGCTGGTCTGCACCATAACATTTCAACATTAGACGTCTCCTCTTAAGATTTAAAATCCTATTCAGAAAATTCATATTTGCTTGCTGGAGGTCATTAACACAAGTAGGCAGGGTATTCTGCCCCTTTTGAAGGGAACCGTCAATGTATTTAGCAATGATAGTTGATATCAGAGAAAACATTTCAGTGTCAAATTACAGTTGCAGCTATTGCATAAGAATAAAAAGCACAGTGTCACTGGAAGCAAAAGTAAACCTTATATTAGCAGCCAAAGCAGTCCCATTCATTACTTTGGGAAAGGGGCTGCAAAAAAGAGCTCCAAAGTAGCTTTCAAACAGGTCTTCGAATTAAAACTGATTTGCTCAGGGTCACCAATTTGAAATGAGGATGGCAGGTCTCACTCGGAATTGGCTTTGTGATCGCTGAGCACAGTCAAATCTGCCTAGGTAATGTCATAGTGCTAAGGCATTCTTTCTGTAATTACTAGTAAGAAAAAAAAAACATTCTGAGAAGGAGAAAAAATGGTTTTAAAACAACAAGAATAGAGAGGATTAAAAAAAGAAAAAAAACTCTACCTCTAAATAATGAAAAGATAGCTTTCAGAAGCCCAGTAAGAATTTTGTTCCCAACCATGAAATGCACTCCCTGAGAAGTTGAGCTTGCCTCTTGCTTCTTCTGCCTTCAGAAAAGAAGTGAAGAACTTCCTCTTCTAAAGCTCTGAATTGGAAGAATAATTATGTAAGGTTGTGGTTTTTTGTTGTTGTTGTTGTTGTTTAACTTACTGGATTTTAACAGGATAGAAGGCAAGGCACTGAACAAATAAATGACATTTATTTTGGGAGAGGATATTTTGGGCTTCATTTGTTCAACATTTGTTTGAAAATATTGAGTATGGTCTTATTAAATACAGGAGACTACCTGTGTATTGTACAGCAATGAGAATTTTTTAAATATATATTTATACATTTATGTACAGTACCTCAGGGGGCTACATACAGTATGTCTTCAGAATAAGTCCTACTGATTTCAGTACAAGTTATTCTCAAGCAAGAGTGCATGAAATACTTCAACTTTACTACCATTGTTAACCCTAAATTTTCATAAGTGATTTTCATAAGTGTTTAAATGGTTTCCAGTATATTTACAAAGCACTACAACTAGCTAAGTATATAATCATAATATAGGGGATAGAGCTAAAGTGTCATATAAATATTTAATTACACAAAATGACCAATGTGGCTTTGAGGATACTATTTTAGAATCATAACATGTGTGTTCTTGCACGCTCTCTCTCTCTCTCTCCCCCCTTCCCCTCCCCTCCTTGAACTGTGTGTATGATTTTTAATGTACATATACTACAATGACAAGTTCCACCATCTTGGAATTTCTGACCATTCTAGGAAGCAAAAATAGCTCTCCTAGTCCTTGCAATGCTTTCGATCACTGCCATTCTCTTCTCCATGGAATTTCAATGCTAATATGTTTACAATCCTGGTGTACATTATTTCACATAAGAATTTAGTTGCTATCACAAAAAAAGAGGGAATGGAATAAAACTAAGCAGGCTTCCACTATAATAAATGTTGTTGTTCTGTGATCTTTATTTAGAAGAAAAGTTATCAATATTTTTGGAGTAATTTGTTACAAAACACTTTAATTTATATGTACAGAAAGCTCTCTTGGAATAATTAATGTATGGATGCAACAGGCTGACAACAAAATTTGGATTCAAAAATTAAATTCCCCAAAGCATTAATTTTCAATTTATTTATGAGGAAAAAATGACCAAAAATGTGCTTTATTTGCACCAAGAAGAATGACATTTGATAACTATTATTAGATTATGAATTTGATCAGAAAATCATATAATATCATTTGGAAATTTAAAATATTTGTTTTAATGTAAACAGTGTAAACATTTGTGGCATCTGCATACATTAATAGAAGGCAATCTGAACAATTCTATTTCCAATGGGGAGGAACTTGACTTGACTACTGCAATGCGCTCTACGTGAGGCTGCCCCTGAAGACCACCCAAAAGCTTCAGCTGGTCCAGAATGCAGCAGTGTGGGCAGTGATGGTCATGCCTCAGTATGCCCATGTAACACCTCTACTTCACGAGCTACACTGGTTGCCAGTTTGCTTCTGGGTGCAATTCAAGATGCTGGTCGTGAACTGTAAAGCTCTACATGGCATAGGGCCTGGTCACTTGAGGGACCACCTATCTTCCATAGTATCTGCCCAGCTGATTTGATCTGTCATGGTTGGCAGGCTCTGGGTTCCATTGATTAAACAATGATACCTATCAGGACCCTGGAAGCACACCTTCTTTGTAGCAGCACTTGCCCTCTGGAATGAGGTTCCTCCCAAGATTCAGATGGCCTCCACTCTACTGGTATTTTGAAGGGCCCTTTGGAGAGGATGACTGATGCCCCTTTCTTCCTTTTCCTTGTTCCCCTCTGGGTTTGTTTTCTTTGCCCTCTTTGTTCTTTTGTTTTGTGCTGTTTTTGTATTGTTCTTTGATTTAAACATTTTTAACAATTTGTAAACCACCCAGAGTCTCTGAGAGTCAGATGGCATATACATTTAATAAATTATTAGTATTAGCATTATTAGTATTATTAAATTACCAAACCCAGAACTTGCTGGGGCCTGAAAGGGAGAAAGGTTGATCAGTACTATTTGTGATTGTGATGATAGATATATTTTCTACTATCCACCCACACTGTTTTAAATATTTTTATGCAGTATTTGTCTTCCATTCCAGGCATATTTCAATCCCTCAGCCACTTCTGGGAACAGACCTGCTATTAACATGGAGGCACAATAGTGGCCTGTAACACAGAGAAAGCTTCTTGGGTGGAGAAGCAAGTCCATAAGCCTAGGATCTATAGATGTGTAACTTCTGGGTTTTTGCAAATCTGAGCCTAAATATCTCAACTTCTGCAAGGCATTCAAATATTCAACAAAGATTTTTTTGTAAATTGGAGAGCCAAATGCTATGCATCTTGCATATGTTCAGGTATCTTTGGATAGCAGTCATTCAACTGACTAAAATAAGCAGGGTTGATCCACACCAGAAAACTAGTAGAGTGTAGTGGTTAAGATGTATGACTTGGACCCTAGAAATTAGTTCTCATTCTCACCAGACCATAAAGTCACTGGATAACTTTTGCCTAGTTTACTTTCTCTCAGTTCAAATTATAAAATGGTTACTGTGGGCAAAAGATTAGCTGAGATCCTTCAGCAATCAAAAAAAAAAGCTAAGATATAAATGCAATAAATAACTCTGATTAAGTTTCCCTAATTGGGAATTAATAGTAGAATTTATTAATATGCATACATATATTCTTTGCTCATCTAAGCAGATATGTACAAAATCCAAAGTGAACTACAGACAGTTTGGATTCACTTTTCATTTTCCCCAAATAATTTCAGTATGTGATTGTTATATACAGTAATAATACAGAAAGTAAGTGGATGGTACAGTCATGGAGAAAATCTATCTATGCGATCACTAAGAGTCAACAATGACTCGATGGCACATAATCAATCAATCAAAAGGTCGCAAAGTTTATTCACTATCATATAAACTACTTCATCTGGGTTGGGATACAGTTCCTGTGTTTTGCTCCTGTTTACGAGAAAATTAAGTTATTGTGTATTTCCCTAGCTTGTGTACTCTAAAACAAAAAGCTGGTTTATATCCATTTGTACTATTTGTCTACCCCAGTACTTTCTGTGATGATTATTAGTTTCTTTCTGAATCTCAGGCAGAGATATGAAGTGAACATCAGCACAACTGCTTCTGCTTTTAAACTAACTTGAGTTCTGTCTTACATGTGAACTGGTAGAGTTCCGATTTGGTTGAAAGTTTGGTCTGAAAACAAGCTGGGAATATAAATTATGATTAGATCATGGCTGATTTGAACGAACCAGAATATAAATTAAGAAGTGTTTCTCAAAGTTCAGACAGTGCAAATTTAAAAGCAGAAATGAAAACTTAATGGTTGTCAAAAGACAATAGTTTAGCATTCATGCTACCTATTGAACATAATGTTAAGTTAGCTATGCTTAAAAATGCTTTCTCTCTCATTCTCCCAGATTGATCCAAATGAAAGAAAATATATGCTCTGCTTTAAAAAAAAATCCTGTTTTTGTTTTTTTAATTAATAAGAATTATATCCAGAATTTACAAAGTAGGCTTAAAGGCCTGAGAATACTCTGGAACACTTTCCCTAAAATAAAAAAATAAAAACAGAACAGTATTTAAACTGAATCAGTTCTACCTGTATTTAGAAAGTCTACCAATTAAAAAAACAGCTTAGCCTCATGGCGCAGAGGGCTACTACCTGAGAAAGACAAGCCTACTACTTCTTTCATCACACAGAAATTGTACTGTTCCTTATTTCCTGGAAACGCATCACAGAAATTATACTATAACTAAATGTTTATATAGACATGAAATAACTGGATTATTTTGTGTCACTGAAATCAATAAAGTAATATATCTCGTAACTTTAAATCTAGTACCCAGGCTACACTGAGTGGCTAAATGAATTATTAATGAGTAAAATGATATAATATCTTATGAGAATGAAGAGGAAAACTCAGGCAATCTATACTTTAAATTCAAATTTATCATAAGAATGCAGTTTTATTTAGTTTTAATGTTACCCCAAAAGAGAATTGGAATCCTGCCCAAACTATGTATTTTTGAAACGATTCACACTTGAGTAAGTGAATTTTAAGAAAAGTGCATGCTCGTATACCTTTTGTTCCTTTTTTAATAAATACATATAATTTTATTAAATATTTTTTACAAAGAAAAAAGATGAAGAAAAAAATAGAAAGGGGAGAAAAAGAAAAAAAATATACTTAAAGGTGACTTCCAATCTTCTTAACAGCAGTTATAGACATACTTGATACCATTTTCCCCTTCAAAATGATACAACAGAGTTCCCTTCTCCCCATATACAGCCTTTTCTAATTAGTAAATCCAGAAATCACTACTTCCTTTTTATCCATTTTCAGCAAAAAGTCCATAAAAGGTTTCCAGTCTTTTATAAAAGTAGTAGTTGTTCCCTCCCAAATCAAACAAGTCAATGTAGCCATTTCTGCAGGTTCTACCATCTTCATAGTCCACTCCTCTGTTGTGGGTATTTCTGTATTCTTCTATCTTTGTGCATATAATAACCTCACTGCTGTTACCATATCTAAATCAACTGGCCTTGAGTCTTTTCTAATTGACTACCTTTTGTTCCTTTCTGACCTCAGGTTTGTAAGAATATCTTAAAATTAAGGCTCACAGATAAGACACCTTCGTGCAAACCTACAGCTATTCAGAGTCAACTTTTAAAATGTAAATTTTAAGGAGGTGTTAGTTCCCGCTTGTGACATTTCAGTTTCTGGTGTCTTTAATGTGATTTTAAAATTCACATTAAAGACATCAGAAACTGAAATGCAATTAATTTAGAAATTAATAGAATATGCAATTAATTTAAAAATAGCTTTCCTGCTTTTAGTCGTGCATTGCCACCATGCACAAGGGCACAGGAAAAATAGAAGCAACTTAAACAAATGTTCATTTGTTTATGTTACTTCTGTTCTACTCCTCCTTCTGGCTGGCTTACATGGGCTTCCTAGCAAATACCCACTGCAATAGTTGTCATAAGGTGGCCCACACACAGGAGTAGCTTCCCTTCTTAAATTTCTTATCTACTAGAAATAGCATGTATTCCTGACATTACATTTGCACGCACATTTTCTAAATAGTTAAAATTGCTGTATTAAACAATCACACAAGTATTATTTTAATGAAATATCCTTTAAAATTATGCCTTTTTAGAATGCATTTCTAACAAAGATAATATACTCTTAAAGGCAAGAGTGACTGTTTCTGCCTACATGTTGTAGACATAACTTTTAAACTTTTATAAAAAGTATTGGAGCAAGTACTGTTAGATTGTTGTTGTCTTTTAATTCGTCATGTGTTTGCAATTCAAATATAATGACTATAGTGACTGCATTAATGAACACCAGATACACTGGACCCTCAGATACTTTCTCCTTTGACTGCACATTTATCTATGAGACTTCATAGCACATAAGACTTTCAAGAGGCAAAATCAGGTTGTACTTGACTCAGACCTGCCGCAGGAAATGACAGCCTGGTGTCAAGATCTCTTTCCATAATATTTAGTCATACTGTCTTGTTCCATGACAATATCATGCCCAATGATGTAGAATGTGAGTAGGAGACACACAACGTGGCATTGTGAAAGATATAATTAATCTTGAATATATATGAGAGATAGGTAAACAGTACTACATGACGAAAAAAGCATAATTTTAATTTAGCCCCACATGAGAAGATTACTGTTTAGCCACAACTCTTGGGGAAAGCTCTCATGAACCTGAAAGGACTTGATCTTTAACTAGTTTTAGACATGATGGTACTATTAAAAAGCATTATTACAATTGGGTTAAAAGATGGTAAACGATCTATATTGATAGATGAGCAGGTAGGATTATTAACTATAGAAGCACTACTAGACTATATTAATCTTAGAATTATCATTATGAGTGGATTAATGATTTATATGAAGAACTACTTTGATACTTTAAATATTGTAAGTAAACCGTCATGATGTGAGATAAATTAATGTTAGGAGCAATGCCCTGACATATTATTATTGTTGTTGTTGTTGTTGTTGTTGTTAAAATAGGGTGAATGATTTATGTACCTGAGAAGGGAACCAGCTGACATGATGTTTTTCTGAGTATTGATACATAAAATAAAATAAAATAAAATAAAATAAAATAAAATAATAATAATAATAATAATAATAATAATAATAATAGAATTTAAATCTAGGGGGGAAAAATGCCTGGTTCTTTTTATTTCTCTTTCAACCTCTTCTATACTTTTTATTCTTGGTTTATGTTCTGCCTTTGAATTCTTTTTTCTTTCTTTTCAAATTAATTTGCGCTAAGGCAGGGACATACAAAATATACTAATGGTACAAATCCTTACTCTCAGCAAATGTCAGCCTCTAATTCAATGCCTTTCTTTCCATTGCAGGCATGAATCCTTATGCCACAATTTAAACCAAAGTATACCTAATCATTTATATCATTTCTGAAATTCTTCATGAGTATTTTGCTTTCTTATACCCTTAATATGCCACAATCAACAAGAGCAGAACAGAATGGCTCTAAGAATGGAAATCTAACTTCAATGAGAAACTGATTATATTCTACAAAGTATATTGAAGTTGAATATTTGGATGTAATCTGTTCCAAGACTTATTCAGTAATATTCATTCTAATGCAAGTGGACTGAGTTGAAAACAACATTCTGGCTTATCTGATTTGAGGATTGGGCTATTACCTTGTTTGTCATCATGATCCTTACAAAAATATAAGTAATTGGTTAGAGCATTGGGGAAAGTAGATAGCTATTTGGAGTTTCCTGCTGAAGATTTGACTTTTTTTTTTTTAAGAATCCAATTCATTCTTTTTGTTATGTCCTCATTAATTTATTCTTAATAATCTGTTTAGCACTCTAGACTTTTCAAGGAGAATAATAAATACAGGTATTTATGAACTTGAACCATTATAATGGAAGAATTTGACCTTTTTGTGAGATGGACAGCTATATAAATTTGATAAATAAATAAATAAAACTATTTCTTAATCATAGAAATATTTGCATACAATTATCACTCTCCTTAAAGGTAAATAAAATAAAATAAAATAAAATAAAAAGGTTTATATGACGTCAATATACAAGAACATTTGACAGGATTTAAGCAACAACTATTACAGGGTAAAAAACAAGCAGTATGAATAATCACTACATAGCCTAATAATCCTACTTATCACCTTCACTGACAAGCAAACCAAGCATCAACTACTATGTTTTATTACTACTGCTACTACTCCCCCTTCTCCTCCCTTGCTAGGGCTACAGGTAGTATCTCATGTAAAGGAGAAGTAAAAGTGGGTGTTAGTACCACTTTGATGACACTACACCTTCTCCACATACTTCACTCAAGAGCTTTGTGTAAGACTGTGAGATAAGGTAGAATCTTGAGTGAAGTTGATATCATCAATACCATAGGAAACTATGGCCAATGCTACTGAAGACTATCAAGAGATTCAGCTGAATTTCTTCCCTGTGCTTTTTTCCACATAGGTTATTCATCAGGATACTTGGCCCAATTTTCTATGTCAAAATCAGGTCTGAAAGTAGACTAAAATGAGGTCTAAACAAGTTTCCTCCAAAAAATGTATGTAATAATATAGCAGTACCAGCCTCCCAGAAAGTAGATATTAGTAACCAACTGAGAGTTGTTATGGACTTCCTGATTCAAGGCAGGATTGTTAAGGAGTACTTTTCACATCCATCTTGTATTTCCTTTTTAAAAAGTTATTCTCTATATTCCAGAGCCAAACAATCCTATTCTACTCAATGATATTCATGGTACCACTCATCTGTCCCAGCATTTTAGCCAACCCTAGAGTTCATCCAGTAAAATAAGATAAGATAATGCTCTGAGTATATCTGTAGACAAGTATAGTATCTCTTGTCTCTTTTTCTTTTGAAATATTACATCTCTTCCTTGGCCAAGTTGGTGAAATCACTGGAAAAAGCTCTGAAATATTTCTTTACCTGCCTTCACTGCCCCAAACAGTCCCAATAATTATCCATTTTCTATGTCTGATTGGGAGATAACTCAAATTTAAGTAATAGCCTTTGACTTTGAAGTAAATCATGGATTTAAAATGAGCTGTACCAGGTGGGGATGGTAGAATTCCCAATATTGGGAAACCAACAGAAGTTCTAATCATTCCAGTAAAAAACTAATCTGCTACTTGGAAGTCAACCCATTCAGCTATTTTATAACTAGCATGTGTATACAAATAGCCATTACATACACACACATGTTCACACACACTTATATCTAAAATATTATGTGAGAAATATGTGGAAAGAAATCTTATATACTGATGTATTTTGAAGACATATTGTCTATCTTGGGGATCCTCATTAATTTGTGTCAAGCTACATAGTGTTGTAGGTGTCAAATAGTTGTGTCCAAAGTGTAATATTTTATATTTTCCCCACAGAATTATTCTGTTTATTTATTTCTGGAGAATATATATAAATTATAAATAAATAAAATATAAATAAACAAATCAAATTAATTAAAAATACTTTTTTTATGCCCAAAAGAAAATCTGAAATTATATAACACTATTTCTTAACAATCTCCCCAGAGGATTCTGGGGTTCTCGATATGAAAAGGAAGGATTATCGGGGATTATCAGGAGGCATTTGGGTGACATTCTGTTGAGTTGGTATCAGAGTTTTCTCTCTTTATTTTCTATCAAAATCTTTAAAGGATGATGCTACAAGAAGATACTTCTTTGGGGCTGAATGATCATTACTTAGTTATCAAATGGATTGTCCCATCTCTTGACATATAATAGGAATTAAAATAGGTTCTGTATTGTAGCTTCTTTCTGCTATAAAGGATTGTCCACAATGTATTCCTGTGGTTGTAATAATTTTCACTGATACATCTTGCTTTGACAAAGAGATAGCTTTGGATTTTAGTATGTTTCAAGAATTGTCAAAGACCCATATGAGGAATACATTGTGCAAGATAGCAATACATAAAACCCTAATCTATAACATCAGGCACTGAGAAAACAATTTGACAAACTTTTTTCTTTTCTTTTCTTTTCTTTTCTTTTCTTTTCTTTTCTTTTCTTAGTTACTTGTTAAAAAAAAAAAACTGGTCATTTTACTAGAGCTGATATTTCGGGGGGGGGGTCCCCTTCTAATGAACTGTCTGCCCCATAGGGTGAAGATAGTCCCCTCTCTTCTTCCAGAAGCTGGTAAAAACTTGGCTTTTCTGGAAGGCCTCTGGGGATTGACCATGGAATCATTGGCACCAGTATTCATTTTCCTATTATTGTGTGGTCACTGTATTATTTGTTTTTATTATATTACTTTGTATTCATAGTATCTGTATACCACCTATAGTCCATTTGGATCAAGGCAGTAGATAAATCCCAGAAATAAATAAGTGTAAACCCACTCCATCAAGGATCAGTTATGTATACAAACCTGAATTTTATTTTATTTGTCAGAATACTGCACATACTCCCTGGTTGGTGGCATGTAGGAAAGATTATATTGATGTGCAAGATAGTCTTAAGATTAGAAAGCCTCTCTTGCATGGAATAGTGTGAATATATTTGGGACAAAACTAGGATTTGCTTGCTTATGTCATACCATTATCATTAGCAGGGAATGCTCCATGTGGTACAGGTACAAACAAGACTGATAATCAAAACTACTTTTCTATCTCACCAGAAAGCATTATGTGAAAGCCTCAATTGATCAAAGTCAAATGGGCAATGGAAGCTAATATCCATTGATAACTCCTTTTTTGTACTTAGCATAACATTGCTTACACTAAAAGGGACCAGCAGGATGGACATGTATTTCTGTAACTTCTTTTTTAAGCCCCGCGGTTGTCTTTTCAATGCACCATCCAGCAAGGTAAGGTGACAAGCCAGGATGTAGAAGCCTACTGATGTGCACTAGAATGGAAATCTCAATAGATGACTAGAGAATTCAATCAGAACTTACAATCGTGAACATATTTAGTTAGAAGGGGAATACAGATTTCTGGACAGAATTATTTGGCAAAATACATGATCAAACAATAAAAGAACAACTGCAAATACTTAGTAAACCTGACAATTCCTACAAAACATGGGGGAACATGACATCTGATAATGAATCACTAGTGGTTTACCCATCCATTCTACACATGGCTGAAAAATCATCTTCATGTGCTATATTATTGGTATATATTGCAATAAACTCTACTACACCAATTTAAAACTGTAAAGAAAGGGGGATTGCTTGATTATAAATACATGCATATATACATACATCATACATACATACAAAGGCCCCCATTTAGCAGAAAGTGCAGAAAACAAAACAATGTTATGGCCAAAACTACCATTTTAAAAAGAGCAGAACATAGCTCTAAACATTATAAAATGCAAAGCAGAAAAATAAAAATTCAGAAAGCTGAAATAGTACTAAACTACCATATAAATTAAAAACTTGGAAAATTAAGAAGTTTTTGCCTGTTTCAAAAAGACATTAAGTCAGACACTACAAAGATCTCTAAGGAAGGCATTCTTCAATTAGAGGACCACCATTGAAAAGGCTATTTCACACAAGGCCACCCACCTGGAGAGACACAGCATGGCTTTAGATTAGGGTTTGCATCATAATTTGACATTGTTTAGCTCAATGAACTTCAGCAATTGCTGTTGGTAAAATGGCAGTGTCTCACAATTATTCACATTTGTTTATATGCGTATATGCCAGAGAGAATGTGACTAAATTTTGAAAAAAACTAGCAGATAAGAGTAAGGATTGTGCTATCAGTCTATTAACATCTAGAAACCTTGAACTACACCTGAAAGAATTTCAGTTCAAGCAACTATTATTAATAAAGGTTTAACAGGCATCCTCAAAAAGATCAAAGATAAATACAAAACTGGAACAGTTGTAAACAGGGATGGATAACAAAAAATAATGACTAACCCAAGTAGGATAAATTACTAGGGAGCTAGAATAGCTCTCCTATGGGAAAAATTATGATGAGATAGATAGATGATAGACAGACAGATAGACAGACAGACAGACAGACAGACAAGGGTGAAAACATATACTAGGAGTCACAATAGAGGTACAGTATATAAAACACTGGCATGAAAAGTCTGGGCAAAGAAATGTGTTCCTCCTCTTGTTCCTCCTCACCCCCCTCCCATTTTGCAATGTTAGACCTCAAAATGATCCACTGACAATGAAAACAGGGAAGTTTCAGACTGATCAAGGGAAATGATTCTTTACAGAACATATAGCTAAACAATGGAATTTGGTGCTGCCAGGTTGGTGATGCCCAATTTATATAGTTTTATAAGGGTACTATAGAAATGTACAGAAGATGTAGCTATCACTGGTTACTAGTTTTGATGGCTGTATATACTGCTTCCTGATTCACAGGTGGAAGGCCTTAAATATTATCAACTGCTGAAGAGCCACAGCAGAAGAAAGCTTTTGCGCATGCGTCTTGTTTGTCAATTTCCAGATTCCTTTGGAAGACCACTGTGTGACACAGAATGTTGGACTAGGTGGATCTTTGGTCTGATCCAAGGGCATGTTTTAGATTCTTATAGTTGATGGATATGTGAATCTGACCTAAGTAGGTATAAATGCAACACATCCTACTCATTGTCTTATTTCAGATTATAGTGGCAGTAAGCTTGCCATGTGATTGAATGCTTTGTCATACTGTACAACAAAATTCATTGTGTATAGTTCAGAATGACATTCCATAACACAGATTATCCTAGTAGAGTTCCAGTTATGAATTTACAAGACTAAGCAAATAATTGTAATATGTTGTTAGCTCTGAAAGCACTCTCATCTATTGAATTTCTCAAGGCTTTCAAATATTTAGGGCTCTAATAGGTAAATCAAAGTTATATCTCACAGCTGGTTTTCTCCACTGTTTCTAATATTGATGATGTTGTTCTAAATTAATGAATAATGAAATGTTGTAGCTATTCATTAGCAAAATATGAAAAGAAACCCAAATAGTTTAAACAAGCACCTTCTCAATATGAGAATATTCTCAATATGAATTTAATTTTATCTTACCAATAACCACAGAAATCAACAGTGCAACCTAAAACATATATTGTCTATACAGAAAATAAGTAATTTCTCAAAGTACATTATTGAAAAAGTAGCCACCCGTTTGAAAGCATATGCTCTCCTGCTCATCGCCTTTGATTGGCATCAGCCTCCACCTTGGCCTATATCTCATCATTAAAAAAATAATAGGAGAGTTAAAGCTTTTATCCTAATTTCAATGGACAAGCACAAGGACTTTATATAAAAGCTTTTTGTCTAGCTTTCCGTCAACTATTTCTTTGACAGAAGTTTGCAAATTGTGTTGTGCTTCTGGACCTATAAATCTGGGCTACAGCGAACATCTGGAAAAAAAGATTGCTCCCATAAGTGGAATATTTTCAAGCCCATTTTGTGAAAATGTGTCTTGTTTTAAAATTTGAAATGAAAGAATTGCAATTTACTTTCTCTTTATTTTTCTAATATATAGGCAGAATAGATGTTATGGTAGAGCTGTTGTGAAAAGGCACAGCAAAAAAGAGATTTGAACATACAGAAATGCTCTCTTCCTAACTCCAAGGACATCTGAAATAATGCCAATTGAAGATGAAATTAATATTTAAAATTACTTTCAAATTTAAAGTTCCTAAGACTTGCTTTTCTAAGCTCCAGACTCATAGCAATTTTCATACTGATTTATTACTCTGAGACTTAGTGCTTAATTAAATCTTATAGGGCTGTGTGGCTTTTGATAACTAGTGTTTCCTCTATGCACTTATTTGGTAACGCCTAAATGAGTGTTTCTCAACCTTCGCCACTTTAAAATGGGTGGACTTCAACTCCCAGAATTCCCTAGCCAACATGGCTGGCTGGGGAATTCTGTGAGTTGAAGTCCACCCATCTTAAAGTTGCCAAAGTTGAGAAACACTGGTCTAAACAAAAGAAATACATAGAGGGGAATTATACTGCTCATCATATTCCAACATACTCCACTCTCCATCCTGTATTTCTTATTGGATAGAGAGAAACAATGAGAGAGAAATTGGTGAGTAACAGGACCTTTCCCACCCGCTGTGTTTTATTGTTATAGTTCTTGTGGTTACATTCACATCTGTATTCCACTTTTCTGAAATTAAGCTCAGAATATTGCCTATGGGTATCATTTCCTCTCCAATCCTCAACAACCCTGTAAAGTAAGGCTGAGAAAAAGAGGCCCAAGTTCACCCACATGTGCCAAATCACGTTTGCTTCCTGCTTTGTTTTGCAGATTTATTTATTTTTTCTTAGCAATTTTATAACTTTTTTTATGAAAAAAAACCCTTCCAAAATGCTTTATAATAGTTACAGTATAGTAAATGCTTTAAAGGGGCAAATAAAAACAATAAAAACAGTTTTTAAAAAAACTAAACTTTTTTTAAAAATAATATTATTTATTTGTTTGTTTGTTTGATCCATTTTTATGGCCACCTGCTCATCCACAACTCTGAGCCACTTATGGAGGGTTAATGCAATAAAAAAAATTAACCAACCATGCTGGGAGGAGCAAATCAAATATATTACACCACTGCTGGTGCTTAGTGGGACCACATGTAAATCTAACTCAGAGCTGCTGGCACAACCACATCTTACATTCCTTCCTGAAGACCACCTAGGTCAGGGCTATATGAACCTCAGGGGAAATTCTATTCCACAACAAACAAGATATGCCTCCCAGATCCCATAAAGTGACTTTGTTTAATTGATGGGCTCCAAAGCCCGACAACCTGGTCATATTTTATAGGACAGTGAGCAGCTGAGATGCCACAAATATCTAGGACCTGTGCTACGAAGGGTTTTGTAGATGACCACCAGCACCTTGAATTGTACCCAGAACTCCAACTGGTAATCAGTGCACCTTACAAAGTAGTGGTATTACATGGGTATACTATTTGTACCACTGTCCATAACTACTGCAACATTTTGGACCAGTTGTAGCTTCTCAATAGTCCCTCATAAAGCACATTGCATTAATCCAGCTGTAAAGGGTTCAAGGCATGACTGACTGTGAAAAGGATATCCTGCTTCAGGAATAGGTACAATTGGTGCATAAGATAATTCTGTGCAAAGACCCTCCTGACCACAGCTAACATCTGCTGAAACAAATGGGAACTGTGAGTCCAAGAGTGCCACCAAATTGCACACCAGCTTTGTTTGGGTAAGTGCTAACTCATCCAGAGCTAAAGTTGAAAGATCCCTGGAAATAGATGGCCCATATACCCAGAGCCACTTGGTTTTGCTAGGGATGAGTCTAAGCCAGATCTCAACAGCCTCCAGGTACTGTGACAGAACCTTGACAGCATCACTTGGTCAACTTAAGGGTTGAAATGTACAGCTGGTATCATCATCTTATTGATGATACCTGATCCCATGCCATTTAATTACTTTGTCTAGCAGCTTCACAGGAGAAAAGAGCCAACTTTGACACCCTACAGGTGTGGTGCCCCCCAATGGAGCCAGCTTCTCCTCCATTATAACTACCCACTAAGGAAGGATTGGGATCATTGCAGAATAGTGTCTCTGGTCCGTAACACCCATAGCATGGTTGATGACAGCTGAGAGACCCAATAAGACCAGAAGGGTGCATTATCTCTCATCTAAGTTCCAACAAAGGTAATCTACCTGCATGACCAATGCCATTTCTATCCCATACCCAGATCTGAATCCTGATTAAAAGGGGAATAGTTGATTTATTTATTTTAGGGCACTCTGTAATTAGATTCTTACTACCCTCCCACCACCCTTCCCCCAAAGCAAAAAGTTGCAGACTTGGTTATAATGGCCAAATACAGCTGGAGCCTTTTGAGGAAGAGATGAAACAGTCTCTTTCAAGGCTGCAGTCATCACCCCCTCCCATGCAAGGTGTTCATAATTTCCTTGATCCATCCAATCACATCCATACCTGCCCCTGAAGGAGCCAGGAGGGAAATTATCTAGCTCAGAAGTAGTCATGCCAGAGAGCATTCTATCCACCTTATCAAAGGCCAAAACAGGTGCCTAGATATCACTCCAATCACAATGTGAGACCCTTGCCATAAACAGTCAAAATTCTGGTGAATCTGAGTGACTTCCTTGGCAAAATGAGTGCAACAACCAGACAGGAAATCTAACTTCTCACTTCTTCCTAAAAGGAGGTTGGCAACCCTAAACTAAACTGCAGGCCAATAGCACACCAGTGCAGTAAGAGAGCACCTTGCCTCCCTAATCACCACAGTATAGGCCTGAACTAGAGTTTTTACTCATGCTCAGTCACATTCACTTTTTGTTCCAGTTGTTTTTGCCACTCCATCTTCTGGAGCTCCTCAGTAATCCAAGCAGATTGCTTTGACTGCTGAATAGAGATAGGCTGCTCCAAAGCAATCAGTTTGTAAGCCCAGGTCATCTCCTGATGCCAGTGATTAACCAAGTCAATGCAACTGCCTACCAAATCACTAGGAAATTTCCCAAGTACCTACTAGAATCTATCCAGATCCATGAGGTACTGGAACAGATCATCTGAATCAGCCTGTCATCCTATGGAAATCCCAGAAATGATCTGTCTACAGCAAAAGGCTGGATCACACGACTGCTCAGAAGCAAAAACAAGCTCTAATATAGTATGACTACTTGCATGTGTCAAACGAGATTATCCATGGTCATTGAGCCCTCCTGGACTTAACTTTCAGGGCATGGAGATTGAAGTCACCTAACACCAAAGGTGCAGGGATTCCAATACCAGTCCCAAGATTAGGTCCAATAGCTTGAGAAGGAACCCCCCTGGGCAGCAGAGTAGCCACTACACTAACAGGATTCCCATTTTGTCCCTATAGCCCAACTTAACACACAAGCACTCATACCACGCCAACCTGACAGCAAGATTGCAGTAATTGTAGCAAAATTCTATATCAATTATATGTATCAATTGTATGCATTAATTGCTGTTGTACTAGTGAAACCTAGTAGGTGCTTTTGGCCAGTTGAGCCACCAGAGACAAAGCTGAATCTTCAAGAACATGTTCCTGCAGGATGAATTCTATTCCATTCAGAAAAGGTAAGGTACTTAAGTCCCAAACGTAAGGATCACTTACCCTTAAGACCTAGGTCTTATTTGGCTTCAGATTTAGCCTATTTGTCCTCAATGCATGGAATTTTTAATTATCTTCAGGAAGGAAGATCTTGGCTACTCATTACATTCACTACACAAGAGCATCCTATCATGTTACAACCCCCCCCCCCCCTTGAAAAGGTTAGGATTTCTGCTCTTCCTGTTCTTCTCTCTTAGAGGGGAAATTAACCCCTATGTGGGGAAATAAGACGAGGTAGCAAGACAAAGGAAGCCAACGCTGTTTTCACTGTCCTCTGAAGTTTGCTCTGCTGGGCTCAAAGAAGACAGCTCTGACTGGCAATGCTTTTAGTAGGGGGCATTCATTCAGTGTACTGAATGCCAAGTGAACAATGGTCTTGTGAAGAATCCAACAGACATTTTTGTCATTGTCATTTCTGGAGGCAAGCTTGCATTTAGGGTGGATGAAGCTGTGCCTGCCTGACTTCCAACTTCCCAGATTAGCCTCGGCACATGCAGCTGCCACATTAAAAATGCAGTCTCACTCTGATTCCCTTCATTGTAACCATATAGCAAAGGGCCACTCCATCCTATCACAAGAACACACCTATAAATGCACCCATAAATGTGGCAGCAAAGCAGAGTACATCTGTGTAACCCAAAATGGGGGAACGGACAATAACAAGACAAAGATGGTGCAGTGTGAATATAAAGTAACAGCTCCTTGAGTGAAATCCTATCTTCCCATATGGATATTGGTTTGAGATTGGCTGTGACTAACACAGAAGGAGACTTGGAGTTTTCTGTATCTCTTTACTGCCATCTAGTGGTCATCTAGACTTTTGCAACCTAGATATACTAATCCTGAACTTAATAAATAAATTATTTCACTCAATATCTCAGGACAGAGCTTATTAGGAATAGAATAAGAAAGGGAAAAAAATCAGATGGTGAAGGAACATTTGAAATAAAGCTGTGTATGGTCCTAGAGTATAGTAATCTCAAAGGGAATAGGGGAGAGCCAAAAAGAAGGGACAGAATGCAGCAATCAAGATGATCAAAAGCTATGAGCATTTTAGAATGTTTATCATACACAAAAGTGAGTAACAAGAAATTGGCAAGAGAGACAGGAAAGATTCTAGGAAGTTATTTTTCATAGCATATATTTATGGATTCATTGCCACAGAGTGCAGTAACGGTCACAGTCTTAAATGGACTTAAGTGGAGATTAAAGCAATTCAGTAGCATGCATCAGTCAGTACTACTTCTAATAAATATGACTTCCAAGTTCACTCCAGGCAACTATCATCCCATCTCTAACCATTCTTGTTGGTGAAGGTTATTGAGAAAATGGTGGGGCTGCAGTGGCAGAGGGCTCTGAGGAACACAAATTATGTTTCCCTTGCTTGATGTGATTTTTTTCATTTTATGTAAAAAAAAATGCAGTTATCTGATTTGTGCCAGCATAGTCAATTTGCGCCCAAAGGTCTGGAAATATGCTTAGACTTCTTCCCACCTAACTTTCTTGAACATATTTCTGCCAACCCCCCTTTCTAGCTTCATTGTACATAGAGGTAAGGAAGCAAACAAGTAAGTAACATAAGCTCAAAAATTTATGAGCACATTTGTCAGTGCATTTGGATTTAAAAATTTCAAACAATACCTGCCAATCCCCTTCTTTTCCACTGGTTCAGTGTCTCAGTTTATGCAAATTGACTTTATGTGAGGTTTTAGGGGACCCTAATCCTAGCATCCCCTTCATGGATCACTGCCTTGTCGTGGCGAAGGGGCTTGTGTAACTCAGTGAAGCCATGAGCTATACCATGCAGGGCCACCCAAGACGGACAGGTCATGACAGAGAGTTCTGACAAAATGTGGTCCACTGGAGAAGGAAATGGCAACCCACTCCAGTATCCTTGCCAAGAAAACCCCATGGACAATGTTAAAAGGCTAAAAGATATGACGCCGGAAGATGAGCCCCTCAGGTCGGAAGGTGTCCAAGATGCTACTGGGGAAGAGCGGAGGGCAATTCCAAGTAGCTCCAGAAAGAGTGAAGCGGCTGGGCCAAAGCCGAAAGGACATTCAGCTGTGGATGTATCTGGAAGCGAAAAGAAGGTCCGATGCTGTAAAGAACAATATTGTATAGGTACGTGGAATGTAAGATCCATGAACCAAGGCAAGCTGGATGTGGTCAAACATGAGATGACAAGATTGAACGTCGACATCTTGGGAATCAGTGAATTGAAATGGACGGGAATGGGTGAATTTAATTCAGGTGACCATTATATCTACTACTGTGGGCAAGAAACCCTTAGAAGAAATGGAGTTGCACTCATAGTCAATAAGAGAGTGGGAAAGGCAGTAATGGGGTACAACCTCAAAAACGACAGAATGATCTCAGTGCGTATCCAAGGAAAACCATTCAACATCACGGTAATCCAAGTCTATGCCCCAACCACTGATGCCGAAGAAGCTGAAGTTGACCGCTTCTATGAAGACCTACAACACCTTCTAGAACTAGCACCAAAAAAAGATGTCCTTTTCATCATAGGGGACTGGAATGCTAAAGTAGGAAGTCAAGGAGTAATCGGAATAACAGGCAAGTTTGGCCTTGGAGTACAAAATGAAACAGGGCAAAGGCTAATAGAGTTCTGTCAAGAGAACAAGCTAGTCATAGCAAACACTCTTTTCCAACAACACAAGAGACGACTCTACACATGGACATCACCAGATGGTCAATACCGAAACCAGATTGATTACATACTTTGCAGCCAAAGATGGAGAAGCTCTATACAGACGGCAAAAACAAGACCAGGAGCTGACTGTGGCTCAGATCATGAACTTCTTACTGCAAAATTTAGGCTTAAATTGAAGAATGTAGGGAAAACCACTAGACCACTCAGGTATGACTTAGATCATATTCCATGTGAGTACACAGTGAAGGTGATGAATAGATTTAGAGGATTAGATTTGGTAGACAGAGTGCCTGAAGAACTATGGATGGAGGTCTGTAACATTGTACAAGAGGCAGCAACTAAAACCATCCCAAAGAAAAAGAAATGCAAGAAAGCCAAATGGCTGTCTGATGAGGCTTTACAAATAGCTGTGGAAAGAAGGAATGCGAAAAGCAAGGGTGAAAGGGAAAGATATAAGCAACTGAATGCAGATTTCCAGAGAATAGCAAGGAGAGATAAGAAGGCCTTCTTAAATGAACAATGCAAAGAAATTGAAGAAAACAATAGAATGGGGAAGACTAGAGATCTCTTCAAGAAAATTGGAGATATCAAAGGAACGTTTAGTGCAAAGATGGGCATGATAAAGGACAAAAAAGGCAGGGACCTAACAGAAGCAGAAGAGATTAAGAAGAGGTGGCAAGAATACACAGAAGAACTATGCAAGAAAGATCTTAATGTCCCTGATGTCCATGCTGGTGTGGTCACTGACCCTGAGCCAGACATCCTAGAGAGTGAAGTCAAGTGGGCCTTAGGAAGCATTGCTAACAACAAAGCTAGTGGAGATGACAGTATTCCAGCTGAGTTATTTAAAATACTAAAAGACGACGCTGTTAAAGTGCTGCACTCAATATGCCAGCAAGTTTGGAAAACGCAACAGTGGCCACGGGATTGGAAAAGATCAGTTTACGTTCCAATTCCAAAGAAGGGCAATGCCAAAGAATGCTCAAACTATCGCACAATTGCACTCATTTCACATGCTAGCAAGGTTCTGCTCAAAATCCTACAAGCTAGGCTTCAGCAGTACGTGAACCGAGAACTACCGGATGTACAAGCTGGGTTTCGAAGAGGCAGAGGAACTAGAGATCAAATTGCCAACATTCGCTGGATCATGGAGAAAGCACGAGAGTTCCAGAAAAGCATCTACTTCTGCTTCATTGACTATGCAAAAGCCTTGGATTGTGTGGATCACAACAAACTGTGGCAAATTCTTAAAGAGATGGGGATACCAGACCACCTTACCTGTCTCCTGAGAAATCTGTATGCGGGCCAAGAAGCAACGGTTAGAACCGGTCATGGAACAACCGATTGGTTCAAAATAGGGAAAGGAGTACGACAAGGCTGTATACTGTCACCCTGCTTATTTAACCTATATGCAGAGGACATCATGAGAAATGCCAGGCTGGAAGAATCACAAGCCGGAATTAAGATTGCAGGAAGAAACATCAATAACCTCAGATATGCAGACGATACCACCCTAATGGCAGAAAGTGAAGAAGAACTAAAGAGCCTCTTGATGAGGGTGAAAGAGGAGAGTGCGAAAGCTGGCTTGAAACTCAACATTAAAAACACTAAGATCATGGCATCTGGACCCATCAATCCCTGGCAAATAGAAGGGGTAGAAATGGAAGCAGTAACAGACTTCATTTATTTGGGCTCCAAGATCACTGCAGACGGAGACTGCAGCCATGAAATTAAAAGACGCTTGCTCCTTGGGAGGAAAGCTATGGCAAACCTAGATAGCATATTAAAAAGCAGAGACGTCACCTTGCCGACAAAGATCCGCATAGTCAAAGCTATGGTTTTTCCAGTAGTAATGTATGGCTGTGAGAGCTGGACCATAAAGAAGGTCCAGCCGAAGAATTGATGCCTTTGAACTGTGGTGCTGGAGAAGACTCTTAAGAGTCCCCTGGACTGCTAGGAGGTCAAACCAGTCAATCTTAAAGGAAATCAACTCTGATTGCTCATTGGAAGGATTGATAATGAAGCTCAAGCTCAGATACTTTGGTCACCTAATGCGAAGAGAGGACTCTTTGGAAAAGACCCTGATGCTGGGAAAGATGGAAGGCAAAAGGAGAAGAGGACGGCAGAGGATGTGATGGCTAGATAGCATCACTGAAGCAATGAGCATGAAATTGAGCAAACTCAGGGAGGCAGTGAAGGATAGGAAGGCCTGGTGCAATATGGTTCATGGGGTCACAAAGAGTCGGACACGACTGAACGACTGAACAACAACAACAACAAAAATCCTAGCATGAAGTCAGGGAAGCCTGTATCTGGACCCATAGGAGTCTGAGGTTAGACCTGGGCATGAGATGAAAACCACATTGGCCGCTCTCATGGATAATCTATGGTAAGCCTTGGATGGAGATGGTGTGACCATTCTTATCCTCTTATATCTTTCAGCAACCTTCAGTACTGTCAACCACAGTGTCCTTCTGGACAGTCTGAAAGGGTAAGGAGTTGGAGACAAAGTTTTACTGTGGTTCCATTCCTACCTGAGTGGGTGGGTCGAGAATGGAGTGGAGAGGTCAAACCCACAGGCATGTGTTATGGACTGCTTCAAGGTTCAAACCTTTTCTCTATCCTGATCAAGATCTATCTGAAGCTGCTGGGAGAAATCATCTGCTGGTTTGGGGTGAAGTATCACGAAAATGTAGATGATACTCAGTCATGCATCTCCATCCCAGGCCCATTGGGAGATACGATTTGGGTCAGACTTAACCCAATCAAGAGGGAGTGGCTATTGATTCTGAAATCAACTGACTCAAGAACTGTACCACCTCTGGCTCTAGATGGAGTTATGCTCCACCAGAAAGAGCAAGTTCTCAGTCTGGGGGTTCTCATGGACTAACATCTCCTGCCCAAAGAGCAGATGAAAACTGTGGCCAGAAGGGCTTTTGCACTTTGGTTGGTGTGCCAGATACTGCGTTATTTTGAACAGGATGCACTGAAGATAGTCACTCATACCTTTGTCATCTCTTGATTAGATTACTGTAATCTGTTCTACTTGGAGCTGCCCTTGAAGACCACCCAGAAACTTCAGCTGGTCCAGAATGCAGCAGCACACACATACTTAGTGATCAATCACAGTACTGCCATGTTACATTTCTACTACATGAGATGCACTAGTTACCAAGAGGTTTCTGAGTGCAATTCAAGGAAGTGGTTGCTATCTATAAAGGCCAATAAAGCTCAGAGTCTGGGTATCTTAGGGACTGTCACTTCCAATAGCTTGTCCCCTATACTACTTGGACAACTAGGGAATGTCTGCTAAGAATTCCCACCTACTAGGAGGTATGTATGAGGTGGCCTGATGGCAGGTGTTTTCTGTGGCTGTTCCCCTCCTCTGGAATAGTTTGCTCTATGAAGCATAGATGGCCCCCACCTTCATGGCTTTCTGAAAGCAGATGGAAATGTGGCTCTTCTGGAAGACCTTTGGGGACTAATTGTACACAGCGGTGGCATTTTCCATAATACTATAATTTTAATCTTTTATCTCTAGCTGCTATTTTAAATACTTGTTTCTGATTTTGTATTTTGTTTTTACTGAATTCTTAAGTCACCTAGCATACAGCTGATTTTAGGTGGTCAGATAAAATTCATAAGAAACAAAAGAAAGGAATGTTGTAAATAAAGGCGATGGAAGCAACAGTAGGAAAAGCCTGATATCTTCTTGCACATATTTTTTATGTATTTATTTGTTGGGGTTTATATGCTGTTCTAGCCCTGTAGGATTCTGAGTAGCCTTTATTCCCTCCTGACAGTAAAAGGGTTAAAATACAAAAAGGCTATAATAAAATAATAAACTACACTAAGAAATAATAACAATAGACATTGCTAAGAAAGAAGCTAAGGCCACCAAGAACAAAAACATTCCAAAACAATGGTTGCAAGATTTTATACAAGATCTCTTCCCAGGGCTTTCTTTAAAAGCCAGGTTTCAATGGCTCTCCTAAACCCAGCAGGCTGGGGGGCTATTCCGATCTCAGAAAGTAAACTATTCCCAAAAAGTGGGGATACAACCCAGAAAGACCAGTTCCCTGGGACTTGTAGGTAATAATCCCTAAGGAATGAGCCTGCCCTGTTTGATGTTATTGGATAGCCATGGGGAGCCCTATGAGCCATGTAGGGCTTTATAGGTAACAACCATCACCTTGAATTGCCCCTGGAAGCTGACACTTCTTACAGGCTTCCCAGCAAAACAGGTTATTGACTTATATTGTTCCTCACTCTGAGTCAGCAAAGACATTTTTGAATCTTTTGTGAGCTTGGGCCTTCACTTTCCACTGAAGTGAATGAGCCATACATTCAGAACTTTGCATCAGCAATGAAATACAAACAAGCCTCTGCACTGAGAGGTATCTTTGTAGCAGGCAGAAAAGTAAGGCTTACCAGATATGTGTTAGAGAGTCCCTGGTGCCCTCTGAACTTGGTTGTTTCTTGCAGACGTTTCATTACCCAACTAGGTAACATCATCAATGTGAGTGAGTGAGGGGTTTCCTGCCTGTTTATATGTAGTAACTTGCCCTGCCAGTTTTGATGCAGGTGTAGTTTCCTCCTTGGTGGTTCCTTGATTAGAGTATTGTTTTCTGCCTGGTTGTTTGGTATTGATCCCTGCTTATCTGAGTACTGGCTGCTGGAGGAAATGTGTTGTAGTCTTTTTGTTTTCAATAGGGGGCTTGTGGTAGGTTTTTTATTGTCTCTTTTGAATGGTGTGTAAATGTGGTTTATCTCTATGTGTCTATTGATGACTGATTTGTCTAAATGCCAAGCTTCCAGGAATTTCCTTTGGATTTGGTTTGTTCTAAGATGCTAATAGTATCCCAGCTGAAACTGTGATTGAGTCATTGTACCACATACAATGCAAGGACTGTAACAGCCACCATGTAGGACAGACAGGCAGAAGGCTTGCAGAGCGCATCCATGAACACCAACTAGCAGTCAGAAGACATGATAAAAACTTCTTAATCTCACAACACATGGACAGACTCAATCACAGTTTCAGTTTGTACTGTAATGTCAACTCATGCTTCAATTACTGCAATCTCCTTGTACTGCATGTGTTCCAATTCTGCATTATTTTTACTTTTCCCACTAGAAGTGGCTTAAAAGCTATAGAATATGTCTGCAACCCTACTTATTCCTTGACTTTAAGTCAAAAAAGTGTGGTGATTGTTTTTACCCCTCAGGGTGATTTGGAAAAGTAGTTGCCAAATGTAAAAGAGGACAGGGGGAGGGAGAGAGAAAGAGATTGCGAATGAGAGAGAAGCCTGAAACGGTAGTGGAGTGAATGGGGAGCTAACAAAACCTGAATTCACCAAACTTTGCCATGAAGAAGAAAGTTAAACTAAATCCACTAAATTCCATTAGAAACTATATTGTTCAGAAAAACAAATCTGCACTCCTGTTCACCTGTGGAGATGTGCATGAAACTCCCATTCTTTAAAAAAACACATGAAATAGCAGCATAGTCTCCCTTTTGCCCCCTAGTTTAGCACAACAGGGGTCTTATGGTACAGGCTCACACTATAAACACCAATGACAAAAAAGGACTTTTCAACATTCACTTACTTCTCCTGCAGTTATGAACTAAACATTATGGTATGGCCCTGTGAAGCATTCATTTACTAGGGTCATGTGAGTAGGCAACATACAAATATTTGTACTAATAGATGGTATATAAACATTTGTAATAAACAAACACTTGTGATTCCAGACCAAGCAATTCCAGGCCAAGCAAGAAAAAAAAATATGTCAGCATATTGACACTCCAGAAATGAAACAGTCTCCAGTGTAGATCCTACTGGTATTTTGTTGATAAGGATTGAATCAATGGGAGGGAAAGTATGAACCAATTAACTGTTTGGTGAGATCAGTGTTTCTCAACCTTGGTGACTTTAAGATGTGTGGACTTCAACTCCCAGAATTCCCCAGCCAGCATGAAACCAATATGCATCTAATTCAACTTTCAATTTCCAACTGTGGCCAGAAGTCAATCAAAACTCATCAGCAAAGCATTAAAATAAGGAACATGTTCTGTTTCTTATTCCTGGCATCTGCTTCTCAAAAGTCTGCTGCAGCTGCGCATGGAAGCTCAACAAATAGACTACTCTTCCCTGAATTTAATGAATCTTTATTTAAAGCTACTTAAACCAGTGGCTATGACTTTGGTAATTAATCTAAACGTTCATGGTGTTTTGTGTGAGATATATTTCATTTGAGTTGTCCTGACCTATTACAGATTGGCTTAGGAATCATAGCCTTTTATAGCTGGAAAAGACTTTGCACGTCATCAGGTTGATTCTCTGGTTGTTGCAGGATTCAGCTACAGCTAAGTCCCCAAATGGTGCACTGGTCACCAGTGTTCCTGCAGACGCCTCCTTGAGTACTTGCTAGGCTCCCTGCTCATCTGAATTTTTACATTACAAGCAATATTTTACTTGCAAACAATGGATGTCTGTCATGTCTGAAAGCGAAGCACTATCCTTCAGCATTACTTTAGGTCATCAAAATTAATATTGGCATCAATAATTCCTCCTAAGTCAGTTCCAAAGCCCTTCTGGAAGAGCCAGGTTTTTACCAGCTTCCAGAAGGCCATGAGAGTATCAGCCATCTTTGCCTTGTGGGGCAGGCTGTTTCATAGGAGGGGAGACCCCAGAGAGAATGCTTGCCATCAGGCCTCAGTATTTTGTCTATAAATATGCCTATGTGCTCTGGAAAAGGTCAAGGGTTGATGAGTAGTACAGAACATCTTGTGGGAAAGGGTTAGAGGGGATAGCAGATGGTAAGATGATACACTTATGCTTTGTGGCTGGTCATTCTGGCAGCTATTTTGAAAGCTTTCTAGCTGCTATTTTGCAAGAGCATCTGTAACAGAGTTTCTCCAAGTGTGGACCAAGGACCCCTGGGGGTCCCCCAAGACCCTCTCAGGAGTCCATGAAATCAAAAATATTTGCCAGCCTATGCTGAAAATAATGTAATATTAAAATCCCATCAAACCATCATGAGAAGTGGTAGCGGCAATAAATGCATCAATTTTAATTTTAATATGGTAAATATTGATAAATATAACCCATACAAAAAAAAACTCCTTTGGGGTCCTCCAAAACGTTTTAAAAAGTTTAAGAAACACTGATCTATAACATGACCTCAAGATTCCGAATAGGTCCACAAGTCTGAAAGGGTAAGGAACCCGAAATTATGGCGTCCCAGACAGTTGGATGTTCAGATTCTTCTAAAATACATTTATGGAAAATCCCAAAACTATTGAAGAAGACCACTAAATTAATAAAGAACTTATTATGAAAATTCTCCTAATTTTTAATTGAATTCCATTTCTTTACAAGTTTCACTCTTTAGTTCTAATCCTGTTTTCTGAAGCAGGAGAGAACTAGTCCGCGACATCTTCTGAATGGGAAAGCTTCAGAATTTTGAAAACAGGTATAGAGGTCTTCTCTTAATGTTTTCTCTTCCTGCCTAAAGACACTCAGATTTTTCAACTATGCATGATGCTATGGCTGGGGAACTCTGGGAGTTGAAGTCCACACACCTTAAAGTTGCCAAGGTTGAAAAACACTGCTATATACTATCAGTAACCGCATTGTCATCTTTATCTGAACAAACTAGCTTTTCCATGTCTTTATGGATAGCTCAGTTCTAGATCCTTTCCATCTTGCCACCGTTTTCACTTCTCAAATTCACAAAACACATCCAAACCAACATGTCCTTGTCCTTAATGCAGCTAACCTTGGGATACTGAGAACCCACATGAGCCAACAATGGTCCTTCTAGCTGACCAATGGAAGAGCAGAACAACAGCTACCAAATTGCACCCATGTACACTGTGTTCAATTTTTTGTTGATTGATAAAAGTTGCTACATTCACTAAACTGACGGAAAGCTGCCATAGCACCAACCCTGAATTGACAAGTAAAAAGAATAGTGAATGGTGAAACAGTAATAACTAAGAGTTAGGCCACTGCAATTAAGCTTCTGCAGAATGACACAGGCCAGGATTTTCTGCCAGTGTGAAATGGTTATCCACAAACTCCACGCAGGTCCTTTGGCTTTGGATGTACTACAACTAAACCAGAATAAATTAGCCCAGTTGCTCAACAATCAATATTGTGAAAGGACAAAAGTGTGGTGCAAATTTAGAAGCAACCCAAAAACGATGTATAAAGGTGCTCCTAGGTCTCCTAAGAAAAGAATAAATTATCCATGTTGATTTTCTAAATTTGAAAACGTCAAATCCTCCTGCTAGGGAAGGGGCTCCAATTCTTTAGTAATCTTTTTGGCCATTTTTTTACTTTATACCTTTGTAAGATCGGCAATGTCTCTTTCAAAACAAGGTAAACAGAATTGTGCTCAGCACTCTATATTAAATTCAAAAGTTACATACTGGCATTTTGAATCTGTAACAATGAAGTTGCAATGCATATAATCTATAATCTACTAGCCCATGAAACTAAATTTCTATCAGTTGCTTAAAAGACATACTGTAGAATGTCATCATTGTGAAACAGAAAATACCTAAACGATATAGATAGGCATACATTGCATTTGCCATTGTTATTCCATGTGCCAGGGCAGAAACAGCATTTGGGAGTCCTTTTTTTGGCTTCTTTTTGTGCCAGTTAATATTAGGAGATTTTTACTGGAAATGTACAGACTATTTATGGCCATTTATTTTCTAAAAATGATACAAAATAGTATCATTTACAGTATAACGACTGAAGCTGGTATCAAACCGTTTTAAAAAGTTGGTGTCCTAACCAGAACTGAAATGTAGAGTTAAAAATATTATGGAATTCAATTAAAATTTGTAGCTACATTTTTAACGACTTGACTGATGATTGATGGTGTACATAGATTCAGCCAAGTCGGGCTGAGTTGCTTTTTGAATGTGCTCTGAAGAATGACCTAGTCATCGCGGCTATGAAATTCACCGGATTAAAGCAGCTTCAGCTATCACTTTGGGACTTATCTCCTTGAGAGGGTTGTTGTCGGGACAAAATGGGGCAGGAAAAAGGCTGGATGCCTCCCCTCAAGCTTCTTGGAAAAAGGAGTTGATATAAAGTTAACACATAATCAGTATTGATACTGATACATTATATATACCTATATATATCAGGTATATACTGGCCTAAATAAATTGTAGTGCAAACGGAAGTTACTCAATAGTTACCAAGTGTTCCCTTTATGCTTAACCTCTGATTCTAAATGTATTTGCAAATGGCTTGAACACTGAAAATAACTATATGTACTGTATTTTATAATATATTGTTGGAATTGCATATTTCGGGGGAAGTGATCATTAATTTTTTTTTGCAGATCTGGGAATGGAAAACTACACATTTCATGAAACATTGTCATGAATTAAATCGAGGTCTTCAAATAGTGTGAAATATTGTCCTTAATACTATGAAAATTAAACTTTTTAAAAAAGCAATACGCATCAACAGCAACAGTAAAAGCACAACCAGTCACAGGACTGTACCTCTATCAAGCAGAGCTTGTGTACATAGATCCATTGATTGTCTACAACCACAGTCACTTATGCTGCAATCCTATCACATTTATCCACAAGTGAATGCTAACACAGAAGAACTTACTTCCAAGGAAACATATTATCCAACTGCCCTGTTAAGGTACAAAATAAGTGATCTGTCCCAAAGTCCCTGTAACAAAGACACAAAGCAAGGCATTTACTTTATCCAGAGCTCTGCTACACTGTTGGTTTATTTAATAGTTACTAGAGCTACTATAGAAATTAACACAACTAAACAAAATTATTCTTCGTGCTATTTTTATGTCTCTGCTGTTACTGTTTGCATGAATTTAAACTAGATTTAATGCCCAGGAGAGAGAAAGTAGGGAATTCTTCTTCAAGCATCATCATCTTGCTCTATATTCCAACTTATTTGTGCAGAAAACCAAGACGTGGGGAAGGACATATCAAAATTTCAACCAGGCAGCAAAGAAAAATACCTTGTAACTGGAAATCAAAGCATTTAACTTCTTGGTGACAACTGATCACAATGCAGCCCATTCTACCCCAACAAAGGAGTACAAAAGCCTTCTTAAAACTTGCAAAAAAAAAAAAGCCAAAATATAAGGTCCATAACAGGCGAAGCTAAAAATGAGTGTATTATGTCCATGATACCCTGTAGCTTGTTGCAGGGACTTCAATATTCACATTTGTTAGAGTATACATGACAGACTTTGGCTTGCAAAGAATTATTGCACTTCAGCTATATTAATTTTCCTGAGTGCTGAAACTTCATGTATGTGCTTAAAATAAATAAATAAATAAATATAAAACTCAAGTACCCATTCCAAATATTAGTTTGAACATTAGTGTTAAAAAAAAAAACACCTAACAAAATGAAGGATATCAACCAATTCATGATTTTAAAAAAATATTTTCACTGATACAGGAATTTAATAACTTGTTCCATAAATATAATAGCATCTCACTTGCATTAGATTCTGTTCACTGGCTGAATATTGCAGGCAAATAATGTATTCTTTGAAATATAATCCTTAAAATACATATTTATTAAATTTATAGGCCACCCCAATGTTTATGGGATACAACCATTAAAAAAACTGATGAAAACACAGAATATATAATCCAAAAGAAAGTCAATGAATCAACTGAAAATCAGTGAAACAACCGAAACATCTCACAAGGATTCTATGAATGTGCACATGGATTCTTTAGCTTCGCCTCTGGTGAGTAGAATATCGGAGTCAGGAAATCCACTCAAAACCCATCTTTTTACTATACAAGCTATATACATATCATTAAAGATCCTTTTGTAGTGTGTTAATGTTTTCACTTTGGCAATAAACATTGGAGACTCACAAGACTCAAGCATGGTAAATCTCAGGCCTATCTCTGAATGTTATTTAGCAAAGATATCACATAAAAATAAATGAAGATGGGCGGTATCTAAATTTGAAATATAAATAAATAAATAAAATAAATAAGGGAGGAAAATATAAAAAGGGATCCAGCACTCGCAGACTTTCGCTTTCTTCCGAGCTCTTTTTGGATGTTACATTCACATAGAATGAATGCACGTGTGGCGTTGAGCCCTGCATCTAGAGCTTCCGTTCGGTTTCATCCAGAGAGCTTTGGGTTTTTTGCTTTTGTTAATGTGGACATTTCCTGGGTAGAACCAGGAGAAGTGCAAGTATGAAGGAAGAAGTAATCAAGCCCAGCAAATAAGGAAGAAATTTAGAAAATCAGAGAAAGCGAGGATTAAGAACCTAAATAATATATTAAGTCAACCTTCTCACACCTTTGGAGGGCATCAAGTTGGGTAAAACTGTGTTAGATGCATATAAACGTTTAACATTTTGTTTTATATAAATAACAGCCATAAAGAAGGGGGCTCAGGAAGAGGAAAAAGCACAGGAGAAAGGGTTTTAAAATCTTTTCTCTCTACAGCTCAATGAAAATGACTTGTCTGAAACTATTGTTTGCCCTGGTAAATAAGCCACAATGGCACCAAAATCAACAATGCTGACATTATACCAAGTTCAGCTTCTTTTCCCAAGTCTTGAAATGGGAACAATTTCAATGCTTGTCATTTTCATTCACGTGCTTTTCCCCACCCCTTGGGGTTTTTAGAAGGAAGGAAGGGAAGTTTATATATTTTTCAGACAAGAAGTCAGCTTTGGCCCTGAATCTGCCAGATGTTTGTCTTTCCAATTCCCTTTCCCATAACATTGGTTATAAGTAAGACATTTAGGTTTCATTAAGTGCAGAGACTTCATTTTTCCAGTGCTACTACTTCTGTATATCTTCTCACTATTTCTGGGCTTAGCAGGCCCACCACAGCAACACTCAGTAGCTTCATATCTCAGAACTTTGGAAGCCAATCTTTCTAGACAAGAAAGCTAAATCTCAGTTATGCAGAATTTGCAAGCATGGGGTGTGGTAGGGAATCACATTCAATATTTGTTCATAATCATTTCATTTAGCTTTGTTTGTTTGGACATAATTGTAAAGTAGGTAACTCTACTGACTAATATGTGGCAGGAAAAATTCAAGTGAAAGAATAACTCTATTAAGCCTAGTATATTCAGTTTGCATTTCTAGTTGCTTGGGATCTTTTTTATTAATTAGAAATTATTTTATTAATTAGAAATGAAAAGGTTAGAGATCCCTAAAAGTAAATACTGAGGAATGGGAAATTTTAACAGACTATGTGAAGATCAGGGAAATGTTTTTGCTCACTGACAAATTAGAAAGCAAATAGATTTGCCTTCACAGTAGTTAGAATGAAAAAATAAATACCAGTCTTAACTATTATTTCTTTTGGCATTTTACAGCAGATATTTTTATTTACTTACTCAAATAACAGTTATTTTATTTGAATTAAATAAAATAATTGCACCCAATTTGTTTTCTTTTTCCTTTATATGCTCTGTTAACTTTTTTAAAAATGTGATTTAAAAAAAAAAAGACATTATTTGAAGATCTAGAGCAGTAAACCAATTAAGGAAATAGAAAGATCCCAAACCAGTTCTTTAATCTAAACGTATATTCTTAGTTTACTTTTTCTACCTTCCTTGCCTACTAAAGCAATGGATGGAATTACAGAAGCTGACAATTTATTTACTCTAAATATTAAAGGCAGTTTTAAAATACTATATTGTAAATAATGTAGCAAAGAATGGAGACCAGAAGGGAAGACATGGCTAATAATCATGGCTACAAGCCATACACATATGGTTTTCAGGCACAGTTAGAAACAAATAGGTTTCTTTTTCTCCTTTGGAACAGTTATAACATTGTTATCAGTATATTGCTGCTTCTATTTTACTGTATTATGAGCCATTTTAATTACTATTTACTGACAAATTAATATAATTATAAACAGAAAAGAATGTAATGTTGATAGTCTTTAAAAATTTTCCAAAATCTATGTTAGGACAATATCTGTAATGAGAAAGCCTCATTTTCAAAGAAGTACTGTAAAGGTCAGTGTGTGTGTATTTGTGTATGTGTAAATGTATGTGTATATGTATATACACACACACAACATATATATATACACCCACATTAATTTCATTTTTTAAAAGAGTATAGATGTTATCTAAGAAATGCAGTGCTTGGATTAGATGGGCCAAAATGGTGGCTCACCTTTGCACCCCATTTTTTTGTCTGTGCCTGTAACTGTGTCCTACACGGTAAAAATACTTACCTGCTAATACAATCTGTTCTTTTCCACAAGGGCTGAGAGTATAAATAATGAATATTGCAAATGAGCCTGTTGCCATACCTATATTGCCGGATTTTTTAACATAAAATAAAATAAATAAAATAAAATAAAATAAAATAAAATAAAAGTTTTAAATGCATGAAATTGTTTAATCTATAAAATAATTTTTTAACTTAGTTTCAGCTACTAAAGAGCCTCTGGAAAAACGTCTGCTCAAGAACGTGAGAAGGGAAAGTATTTTACAGAATAATAAGAGCCATGACTAAGAAAATGCTACGTACCCTTAAAGCTTTGCTCAGACAGAATAATGTACACAGGAGTTTTCTCAGCTGATTGTAGAATCTACAACAGGACTTAGGCCATAGCACAAACCTGTCCTGGCAACATTTATTTTCCCCCTTATTCCCATGACCTTGCTTTCATCTCAACCCCAATTCATGAATGAGAAGGTGTAAATGATTCTCAGCTGCACTGATACTACAGTAGGGCTTTCCACTTTATTCCAACATCATCCAAAGGTATATAAAATCTGTTAGCCTTGTCACACTTTACTTTGGAGGGAGTTAATAGAAGCAGGGTAGGGATTAGCAATGGGGGCAGCAAATTTCATGCCAGTAGAGCAGTATTTCTCAACCTTGGCAACTCTAAGATGTGTGGACTTCAACTCCTAGAATTCCCCAGCCAGCATGGCTGGGTGGGGAATTCTGGGAGCTGAAATCCACACTTCTTAGAGTTGCCAAGATTGAGAAACACTGCAGTAGAGTTTGGGGCCAATTCCATTCCATAATAGGGAAAGACCCATAATATATAATATTGATGCTGGTTTGCTCTTTGCTGCTGATAAGCAGCTGTGAGAATGAGGAAGCCCTTCGTTATATAAGTAAATAAGGGTTTCTCTGTCCCGCTGGAATTTTATAATAGCATAAGACAAATAGAAAATAATTAAATGGTTTTTGTATAGAAGGCAAAGGAGAGAGAGAAAAAAGACCCCCTCCCAAGGCTAGGATCCAAAGAACTATACAAGTTGTCCATTATTTCCGCAGCTCTCGTAAGTCCCCTTGCAAACGAGGTGAACCAAATTTGAAAGAGCGAATCTTCAAAGGACGTTGCAAGGTGAAATGAGGCCTGCTCTTCAAAGGAGGGCATAATTAAAACAAAAACAAAAATAAAGTAACCATGCATAAAATATCTGTATAGTTTCCTGTCACAGGCTACAGTTTTAAGGATCCTTTTCTGAATTTTCTGAATCCAAACCAACAGGGGCTAGTAATTCTGGACGAACAGACTGGATTCAGCTATAAGGTGCCTGATTCAGAATAAATATGATTTAGTTCTGCAAAGGATTATATATAACTACTGGTTTTGTATGCTATAATTGACTCTTGCTAATAATTTCCAGAGGGCTACTATTTTGTACTGAGGTAAAACAAAAAGAATCCTGTGACACTTTAAAGAGCAATACATTTATTTTATATACATTTTGTGGATTAGAATCTGCTTTGTCTAATACTTCTGACAAAGTGGGCTTTTCTTTCCCAAAGCTGATCTAGATTTGAAAGTCCACAATACTCTGTGTTTGTAGCATTATATAATATGTAATTTAATATTAAGGGCAGTTGTATACCAGACTAAAATATATATCTGCAAATCTTAACTTATATAAGACTGCAGTCATTTGTAATTCTTACCTAGAATAAATCAGATTGAGAACTGAGCCTTGCCTTCAATTTTTATACCATACCATCGCTTTGTTAGTCAGTCCTAAAGCGGCAATTTCTGGTTAAGTTATGCCCTTTTGGTAAGCTGGGGGATAGACTCAATTAATGCACCAGGCCACTTCCCACTGCTTGAGATGGGATAAAAATTAAGCAGAAATATATATATATATTTCC
This sequence comes from Liasis olivaceus, assembly GCA_030867105.1. Taxonomy (NCBI): domain Eukaryota; kingdom Metazoa; phylum Chordata; class Lepidosauria; order Squamata; family Pythonidae; genus Liasis; species Liasis olivaceus. Next base: position 73,513,344 of record CM061349.1, read on the forward strand.
CTTCATGTTTTCATCCCAAACCACCATTTACTGTCTGGGAATGAAGCTGTAGCTCAGAGTCTTCACAGGGCATCAAGCTAGGGAGCAATCCATTATGTTTCCCGGCCATAAACTGAGCTGGCTATGCAGGGTGAAATCAAGTCACTAACATTTTAAAAGATATCTACATAAGCGCTGATGGATTTGGAACTTGTTTACTTTAACCCTTTTTGTATTGCACTGCCCTGAGAACGTTTATATTGAAAGGACAACATAGAAACTAACATAGATCAATAAAAGGAAATATTCCATATCTCAAACTCTGCAACATCCTTCTATATTTAAGTTAAGATTACAATTTCATGGATTGAACCTCAGCTAATACTTTGTACTTTTCCATCTTTCCTGAGGAAAAAATCTGCAACATTTAACTCTTGACCCACTTTTTGACATCTTTATTGTTGGCCTAATCTTGCCCTAAAAGGGATTCTGTGATTTTTTTTTAATATGGCCCCAATTACATTTATGCATTAATAAATTGGTCAGCCTTAAAGTACTATATATGTCTTTGTTTCTAATCAATCAGTTGCAGATGTGTGTGTGTGTGTGTGTGTGTGTGTGTATGTATGTATGTTTGGAATGAATGACACTGCTTAAGATCATGTTAATGGGGACCTGAATTAATTGGCATTCATTTTTTCCTCTGTTCCCACTGTACTATGTCTGTTATTGTAAAAGCGACCTGCAGTATATTTTGCACAGAACACACAGAATTATTATGTAGGAAAAAATAATATATAAATGGGTATAAATGTACAAAATCTAAGTCTGAACATCATTTTACAATGATAATACTATTATAGATGGTGAGAAAACCTAGTTACTATGTAAGAGACTCTTAGCTAGGTTTAATTCATTGCTGAATTGTGGCCTGTTGCACTAATTGTTGGTGTTTCTCAACATGTCTTGAAGGCTAGAACAGTCACTTATCCCACTTTTTCTCACTCTCCAACTCCAGCAAGATGGGAATTAGGCTTAGTAGCAATCCATTTCCAGTTTCTTCTTCCCAAGGACAAAATCATCATGATTAAAACTGGGCATCTATCTATCTCTTGGGAGATGTGAACCTGGCTGCAATCAGCAAAGCATATGATATGCACAAGCCTGGATTCTGGATTTCTTTAAGATATTCTCTCTCTCGCTCTCTTTTTCTCACGCAGCACATACACACAGACACAAAGTGTACCTATAAACATTTATCAAACATCATTGGAACCTTTCGACAGGAATCTATTTACATAGGGTATGCCTGCTAGAATAGGAAAGCTTTCTACATGAAATGCCTGTAATTAATGATGATGTCATTCATATATGATACCCCCTACTCATATCACACCAACTTTTGCCCAGATCTTTTATCTTTCATTGTGGTTTGCAGAGGAGAAGTTCTTGAATAATTTTAGACTCCTGTTTAATCTATTCTCTTATAGCCAAGACCCATCACCATCTCTGCTGTCTGTCACTAAATTAGATTATAAGATATTTTTATGAATTATATATATTTCAATGGGGTTGAAATAGAAAGACATTTATTATTTAAATAAATGGGGGGGGGTTGTTGTTGTTTGAGAATAGCTGGAATTGAATGTGTAAGTTCTAGTTGTGTTTATAATTAGAAATATAATTTAAAAGGGTTTTTTTTTTTTAAGGCAGAGGATGCCTGGTTAATTGTACCCAGTATCTACATTTAGAAAACAGTAAGCACATCTCATCTAAATTTTTTCCCTTTTTTTTAACTTATTCCCTGAAACTGGTCTTTTTGCTTTTGCTGTTTACTTTTTTTTCTAATTTCACTGGCAAAAATGAATCCAGTCAAGCTGTTTAGAAAAGAAAATTATTTTAATTTCAATAAGGTAGAAACAGTCCAGTGTATTTCTTTTTCTTCATATAACATCCCTCTATCTTCTCTGCATGACATTCTAGATACATAGGCACTAGACTATCAGGTAGATTTGCAAATTTTTTGAGGTCCAAATCAGGATCCAGCCTATAAAGTGTCATGGAAGTTCTGTCCACCATTTCTAAACACTAAAGCTGGTTAGGAGATTTTAATATGAGGGAAATCAGGAAAATATTTGTAATAATGAGGCAATATTCCAAACTCTTCTAATTCACAGGTACTCATCTGCAACTTAATTTGAAGCAGTGTAGTTCTGATTATACCAAACTATTTTTTCTATACATCACATACATCTGCAAATGTATATTTTTGCAGGTGTTACTAAGCTTGTTTCCAACAATGTTAGGCAACAATCCAGTCAAGTAACATTGCCTGACCTCAACTGATTTCAGTGAAATTTAAATTCTCCCAGGTAAGTCCACTTCAAAGCCTGAGGTTTGTTCACAGAACTCCAGCTAATGCTTTTGGAGAGTGGAGAGGAGTTCTTGTGTAACCCTTTGATCATATGAAACCTCCTCATTTTGTATTGAAGTGAAGTGGGGAAGCTCCACATCTTGAGAAATTAAATTTAAATCTCTCCCTATATTGATGATTGGATCACTAATATGACAATTCACTACAATGTACATTCTTATGACAACTCTAATGGGTTCCAAGCACACTGAAGAGAGAAGTTGTGCTAAGGCTAAACAGAGTATGGACAGCTTTATCCAACAAATGTACAATTCCATTAGGATCTGAATACTCCCAGGCACACTTCAGTGCTGTTTTATTGGTCCTCAGTAAGGTTTCTACTGCATATGCATATTATATATACATTTGTTATACTGATTGTGCCTACTAACACTTCACATGTATGAATAATATTTGAGAGGCATAATTCGTGTCTATATGTTTGACAGCCTATACAATAACATTAAAAAGTGGGATAAGAGAAAACTGAATGGCTCTTGTTGGGTGCTAGATATTTTAGGTGTTATCAGAAATTAGTTAGCAGATATTAGTCTCATGAAATATTGTATGCTATTTCATCTGCCCAAAAAAGTACTCAAAGGCCATAACAACTGGTATACCCTTATCTTTTTTCTGACATTGATAACAATGTAGAAAAGTTATTCGGCTTAATGTAAAACTGGCATCTTCTCTAACCTCTGAGGCAACCAATCTTATATTGACTTTTAAAGTTTCAATCTCTAATAAACAACAGGGCAAGACTGTTCATCTACCTTGGTTATTCTCATAAGAAATAAGAGAACTCATGTTGGATTAGACCTAAGGCCCATCTAATCCAGCATTCTGCTCCCTCATATGCTTAAGGGATATCCTCAAGCAGAAGTACAAGTGGTACCTCATGCTCTTATGAAATTGGTACCAAGTGGCTTATACCCTCCTATTATTGCTGGGCAGAATCCACTAGATTCATGAACTTTAATTCTCCTTGCTCGTTCTCCTGCTTTTTCATTTGATGAATAGAACACTCATAGACAGGAATCATAGCACAGAAGGTGGGTAGTATCGAGCTGACGGATGGATGGCTTTTTTTCTTTTTTGAGGACAAAGGGAACATGAGATAGTTTTTGAATCTTGGCCAAGAAGAAGCAAAGTAAAATAAAGAGAAAAAGCAGGGAGAAGGGAGAAGGGGAAGAAAAGGAAAAAAATAAGCACACAAGTCCAAAGTTTAAGTCTATTAATTGTTGAAAGAATTTCCAATATCATACATTTCCTCGACCTATGCTATACAAATCCATGAAATGATTGCCTGATAGGATTTGGTACATGAAAACTAGGGTGGAAAACTCTGTATACCCTTTATCATATGCCATTCAGATAGTTAGATGTTAAATGCTAAAATGTAGGAAAACTTTTTCTCCAGTGTTTTCATGTAGTCTATTTTGACTCAGACGTTTGTATTTCCCAAACCATTGATTTTCCTAAGGACAATATTATTTTCCAATGTGTTTTCCACTAGTCCTCATCTTTTCCCCACCACAGTGGTGTTCCTAGGACCAACCCAACACTTCTTTTATTCCAAAGATGAAGATCAAAACAAACTGCAGGCCTTCCAACTCTTTCAGACGGGACACAATTCAGAGAAAGTTATCTAATACATGCCTAATAGAAATAAGCATATTACATAAGAAGATTTACATGTCTCCTAATCGTGTCAATAGAACACGCGCTGGACTACTTCAAAACAGATTGTGTCGTCCACTCTGATACTTTCATGATAACCAAATTTGTCCCTGAAATATGACCTCTGGGCCATCTCTGAATGCCTGGTCTGTTACAGTCATTACTAAGGTTATCTATCTACTATCCATCTGTCATCAATCTATCTATCTATCATCTATCTATTCTCAAGGTTCCACTGCATTCAACTAAAACACTACGTAGGATAAAGCTATGCAGGTAAGAGTCCAATTGAACTATACATGCTATGTAGTCAGAATAATATTCTGAAAAGGGAAATAAGATTGTTGTCCTATTCATTTTAAGTCCTTTACAAGACCTCCCACCACAGCACAACACCATAAAGCAAGTAGTTCACTTAGCAACATTACAGCCATCTCACCAGCTGAATTCTTTTTGCCTTCTCTCCTCTCTGTGAATGGCTTCCAGTAATTCCAGTGGACAACAGTAATATTCTGCAGCTGCCACTTGTATTGTAGATAAAAGCTGATCTCTGTCTTGGTCTTTATGAAACAACAGGGTCCCACAGAGCCCACACAGAGACATGTAGCATCCTCAGGAATCTGTGCAGCACACATGTCTTTCTCCCACATATATTCTAAGATGTACTTTGATAAGCAATTTGCTAGTCTAATACAATAATCAGTCTTATGGTTAGGTCAGAAAACAGATTATGAAAAAAAAAGGTGGCCATTCTATAGACAATAAGCTACAAGAATCCAGCCCAACTAAGGTCAAGGTACTTTCTTGCTATTTATCTTTAATGCTACGTACACTGGGATGAGGCTAATAAATTACATAGGAGCAGGGACAGTAGCAATGTTATAGGAGAATGTTATTACCATTTGGAACATTTTTCGAAAACGGTATGTGTGATTGACATTAACTTGTGAGAATTTCAGTCTTTAAGCCAAATTAGGCCTTTGCGACTTAAAAAGACACAAAGGTACATTTGTGGTTTTAAAGACAGGGGGAGGGCATTTGCTTTCCACATGTTAAAAAAAAAAACTTTTATCTGTTCTTGCCCCCTGGTTTTCAGCATTGCAAACCATTATCAAAGTTATGGTTTCAACAGTATCCTTTGTTTCTCCATGAAAAATCACTCCTGGTAAGGAGACTGTTTTAAAAGGCAGTCCTATCATAAATAGTGAAGCTAATTTGGGTCTTTATAGAGAGAATGAATGCCCTATAATGGTTAGTGACTGAGCCAGACTGTGAAGAGTGAGAGATTCTCCTTTGGACATAAACAGTCACTTAATGAATTTGGATCATTGACATGTTCTCAGCCTTGCCCACTATCCTGGGTTATTATGGAGGTAAAACGGAGTAGGAATGTTCTAGAATGGAAGAATGGTATAAATAGATATGATTATACTGATAACTTCCTTAGAGCGAATCAGACCACTAGTCCTTCAAGTTCAGTGCTGCCTACGCTGACAAGCAACATCTCTCCATTCTTTTACTCTCCCACAGCCTTATTTGGAGACGTCAGCAATGACAGAGGGGCCTTCTCCCTCCATCTTCTATACTACGAAACAACAGGTCTTCCAAAAGAATAATACTGTCTTTTCAGCTCTGAGCAGATTAACCGGAACCAGTCACATTGCAATCATCTGGCCTATAAATATATTGCCAACGGGATGATATATTTCAAAAGATTCAATTACATTTTTTCCTACTAAGGGAAAACAAGTTCCCTCCTCATTATTCAGTTGTACACATATTAATGGTCCTGTGTTAGAAAAGAAGAAAACAAGGGGAGCAAGTTTTTCTTTTACCCCCTTTTATCAGCCATATAAATTCCAAAACAGAGCGTGTCCTGTGATAGTTAAATAAGAATTTCCCCCTTCTCAACTGTTTAATGTTTCTCCCAGTCCTGTATGTATTAAAGGAAAGGGCCAATTTTCCTCTTTCTGACTCTAATCTTCCTCTTGACAAAAGTTAATTTGTGTGCTGACTGCTCAGATAGGAAACTTGTGGTGAGTTTTACCTGAGAGCTGCTCTGTGATGCTTTCTCCACCTAAGTCGCTAGAAAAGATGTCGACATCCATTGCCATGCCATGTTCAAGGACACAAAATGAGCAACAGCTGAATTGATTTTTGGAGGGCAAAAAACTGCCCTCTTCATGGGAGAAAAGTTCTCTCCCTGACAGATACATCAGCATTAATATAATGTGAACTTATTCAAAACTACCAAAATGCCAAGGAAGAGCTCCGTATGAAGGGGAAAGGTAGAATATAAATTTGAGCCATGTAATAAAATGTGCCAGAGATTGGGGAGATGGATACTTCAATACAACATGCCCTAATGAAACTGCTTATCGTGGAAGTATTAAAATTTTTTTTTTTTAAATCCTGGAATTTAACAACCTGATCTTATGAAATGATTAAGATAACACTGATGGCCATTTTGAAGAACTAGTGTAGTTTCAGCCTTATTTTATATAAACCAGACTGGGACCTCATGAAACTAGATGAAAGGGCCATTGCTTCGCTACGCTAATGGATACATTTCTTTAAGAATTCTAAGGTGAAATTAAGTATATAAATAGGGTTTGCTGCATTATAATTCAAGAACACAATGCCTAAAATATACAATTCTATATTCTGACTATAAAGAAAAAGTCTGGCTTCAGAGCAATTTACGTTACCATGATTTGATCATTTAAAGTTAAAAGAAGTTACTGCAAGGCCTCAGCTATAGTTAATTGAGAAGATCTGTTTTATATCCATGTATGTATTTTGCATACACCTGTTGACATATATACTGTATGGACTAATGAAAATCAAATAATACACATTCTTCCTAAGTTTATGTGAAATATACACCTTCTTTGGATGTAGCTATAATTTCAAAATCATATTTTAAAAATCCAAGCTATTTTTTTTCTAAAAATCATAATATTTCTCAACCAAGATTTGCTTAGTCAGTTCTTCAGTCATCTGCATCCAAATACTGTACTATCTGCACTAACATCTGAAAGTTAAAATGTCATATCTTGCTACCACTAGTTGGGCCTAATCTTTGTCCCCAGTAGTATTGGTTCTTGTATATATGCAGCATTTAAAAAATAATTCTTTGCAGAAACAGCAAAAATAGATTTTTCCTTCAATTTAAATGTTGGCAACCATTTAGATGACACTAGAGATAGTTAAAGATTGTTGTTGATGTTTCATCTTACATTGAATAAAAGCTTGTTTTTTTTCTCTTCCCAAGTGAGTCAGCAGAAAAGTGTGTGACGTTCCATATGGTGGGAATCGCTAGTTAGGAAATAGGGGTGCACAGTTTGTAAAGTGGCAACTTGGCCATCCTAAAGAAGTGATATTAATTGTAAGATAGATATAAGATTTCTCTTTATTCCACTGAGCTTACAGTTCTGTTAAAGAAAAAGGAAATTACCTATATGGGGAATGCAACTGTTTCTGTTTTAATATAGTGTTGTAAAGCGTGTGAGACATTGCAAACCTGTGAAATACAGGATTTACTGGACATTTGTATAAAGTGCTTGTACACTCATGTACAGAAATTAGTTTTCTTATTGAACAAAGGAGAACATAAATCAGATACCCAAGTTATAGTTTAATGGAATATTCTCACTGTTATTTTAAAAAGAACCGGCAAAGAAAAACCTGCACTTTTAAATTGTAAACTGTTCAGTGGGGATATAGAGGTGCTGAAAACTTCAAAACAGCACAATGACTTTCCAGCCAATTCCCAGACTTTCAGGAATAATACATTTAATATATGGAGGTTTATCATCAATCCGTTCAATTTAATTTTCCATGCAAACCAGAAGCTACTATAAAACAATATGGCAAAATCAGCTTCTTGGTGTTGTTTTAAAGCAAAGAATGAATTAGGAATGGTCTACAGAAATTACTGAATGAATGAAATGAGGACTAAACGAGGAATGGAGTTAAGTGAGTGATGGAACCTAGGATACAAGAGTTTGTAGGCACTGATAAGATTATTATAACTGTCCCTCAACTAGGGTGAAATAAATATGCATCTTTCTATCAGTAGAATTGCTAAGAAATATATTCATCACAGCTGGATAGAATTATAATCCTGCTTCAGTCTGTATCAAATGCAAGGGAAACCTATTCTTCTGGTATACTGAATATTCATTATCAAACTATGTACCTTTCCTTTCTTGGAGCAGTTTTTCAGAGAAAGAGAGAGAGAGAGATGATGGGAATTTCTTGAAATAAATAAAGTGGTATTTTGTCAGATAAAAAGTACAAAGTGGTTGAAGTGAAAAACAGCCCAAAGTGAGCAGAGCAATGCAATTGGGAGAAAAGCATTTGATTACATATGCCATTAAGGGGAATGGTGGCAAGGAAGCAGACCTCAACTGATGGCAAAACAGCCATATACCTGTTTTCAGGTATATCTTTTTGTGCTTTACTTCATGCTAAAACAGACAAAGAGTGATATCACCTGAATCTTTAACTTGAACCAGGTTTCAACTGCGAATAATGGGCCTTTCTCCCAAGTAAGAAATGCCACTTTAATTTTCTTGAGATTAAGCCCTTATCTTTGTTATCAAATTCCTGCATAGGACCAATATAAAAATGAATATAACAATAAAAATTTGTAGTATGTCAAATGCTAGCTTCTAAGGGGCCCACAAGGCTCTATGTTATCTTTCCTGCAAAAGACTCATATAGTTCACCAACGTGAATATGGTTAACTAGGGTAAAAAAAATTTCTAGAGATATTTATTCACTGCAATATATTCCACATTTCTGTACCAAAAATATTCTGCATGGCTGATATTCCGCCCTCCTGCCTTAAATTAAGGCTGCAGTCCTAAGAGATGTACTTGGGAATAAGCCTCATTCAGATCAGACTGGCTAATTTCCAAGAAACTGTGCACAGAATTGGTATTGCGTAGCATTGTATTTCTATATATAAATATACAAGCAACATTTTTATCACAATAACAGATGATGTTAAGTGTTGCCACGTCTAAACCTTTCACACTGTAAAAAAAGGCATGGCCCAAGACAATTCAATAAATAGCACCATATTTGTAATGCCACCAGACCATAATAGCACCTTTCTGAAGAACATTCTGCTACGTTACAGAAAATTGTGCATTACAATGGTTTCCTATGCAACTAAGGGCCAAGACGCAATGACAGAAATGGTCTCTAATAGAAAGAGATCCTGAAAAACTCTTACTTTAAGTCTCAGAATCCCAAATGTTGTCATCTTAAATATACTTTGGGGTCAAATATTCAATTAGATACTTATAAACCCATCATTAATTGATCATTTTTCATTCTGTTTATTTCTAATTGACCAACAAAACAAAGTCATATGTTTAAACCTCTTCATCTTTTAAAGAAATGGCACCTTCCTCCTATAAATGAATTAAATTTAGTCTGCAGCTATTATTCTATATAGGAATAACATTCCAAAGTTCTCCAGATTTTAAGATAAATTGTGACATTATTTCTGAAGACATTGGCCCAGGATAGCTACAATTTGCTTCTAAGTGAGACTCAGGTAAAAATAAACCTTCCTGGATTTTCCTTGTCCCAAATGAAAAGCTTCTAATCACTGCTTAACGGTAGTCTTGAAGTTACAGAAAGGTCAGCAGATAACAGAGTCCCTTCATGGTGCAGCAACGCTCGTGGCTGCAATCTTTCCCACAGTTACAACTTGGGCTGAGTTGGGTTACGACTCAGAAATGCTGTATAATCTAATAATATAATATCTGTGAGCAATATTGCACCTTGTTCATACACATTCTTGTTTTACGGAAAATAAAGGAATTCCATGCTTTGGCCCAATCCTCTTTCTCTGTGATAACACATGAGCTAGTACATTAGACCTGTAAATCAGGAAGCCTATTTAGATTGCAATTTTACGATACACTATTTTACTCCTGGGTTAGAACTTTTACTACCAAACGACTGACCAGTCTGGAGATAGGAGTTGTTTTGAATGGAAACCATGATGCATATTAATAGTTTTGATTTTTCCTCCCCCTTTCACTATCCATGCATACATTAGTCCTAGTCAGTTCAGTCTCTAGAAAATCCTCTTCCATCCAGGTTGCATTTCGGATATACTGTAATGGGCTTTTAACCACAGGGAAATGGGGCCATTCAAATGCTGATGCAGCAAGATTATTTCAAGGTAGGAAGATCCAGATCTTTTATCTTGGACCAGTTAATTGGGACTAGCTAATCCATAAACATTTTATCTGACCTACAGTTTTTAAACAAATATGGAAAGCTAGGCTTAACCCAGACACAGAACAAGTTATTTGTTCTGAAAAGTATGTTTTAAAGATGCATGCCAAACCAAGAAATGAGAAAACCTTACAATTTGGGTGTTTATTTTTTCCAGAAGGCTTCCACAGCTAATTAAACTGCTAATTTTATTTCCACCCGCAGAAGGACAAATGAAGAGTAGCCATCTCTTTCTGCTTGCTTTTTATCTAGTTATTCATTCTGCTGGATAAGTGATATTTGTTTGTTGTTTACGGGGATATCTTTAGCCTAGCATCCCAGCACATTTAAAAAAGGCCTTTTGAAAAAGCTGGGGCTGGAAAACATTCCTTTAGGAAAGAGGTGGGCAGGAAAGAGACATCTCTGCTGAGAGTTTCAACTTCAAACATGAGTTATATTTCTAGGGAATAGAAGAAGAATGCTGACGATTCTCAGTTCAACTTTAGAGACTGATTTCAGATTTGCAGGGCAAAGGGAGAATGCAATGTAGATTCCCTTTACTGCTCACATTATATTTTTTCCTATGTTCAGAGCAAACTTAAAATTATGTCATCACCCTTCCACCTCCACATTTCCATCTCCAAGATGGTTAAAAAATAAGTCATATCACCAGTAAGTTTGCTCATTCTGGGTTTTCTCCCCCTTTCCCAAAACCTTGGAAGATATATTCCTCCTTTACTTGCAGGCCCTAAACCCTACAAATGTTCTACCTAGATAACAACAGAAAATGGCACACGCTCTGCCTACCTAGTGAATCTCAGGATGATTCCCTCTGCTCTGCTCCAGGAATAATGGGGTTGATCAGAAGAGCAAGTTGTTGTTTAGTGGCCTTTGGTGGTAATTCAGCTCAGTCTGTTAGGGATTTTGGGGGAACATAGGCATCTTTCTCACCTGCATTCTCCCAACTAGGTGAGTCCTCTTCGGCTCTCTTTCCTTGGAGATTGGATCTCTGCGAAAGGCCTCGCTCAGCCCAAATGTAGGGGCCCACCTGCAAGGAAGCACAATGTACTCTACTTTAATGCTTACAGCTGTTGCTGCTGCCATGCAGGGTGGGGGGAAAAAGAGATTCTGTTGCAGGGCTCACAAAAGGGTATACAGAAAGGGTGGGAAGTGTTAAGGGCAGACATCAGATGAGAAATATTGAATGCAAACTACAGTTGGAAACTTCTTTCACGATATATTGGGGCAGGGGAAGAGGGAGAAACAAGAGATGAAGTATAGAAATAACACCTTGAAAGACAGAGCCTATTTTTTTCCAACTTTTCCAAGATTTCTTGAGTTTCTCTGAGAGGAGTTTGTTTGGTTCTTCCTTCAGACTCAGCTTAGCTCATCTTTTGGACAGTTTGTCTTAGCTTTTGGTTATGTTTGGCATGCTTTTGAAATGGAAAGGTAGAGCTCTAAGGTTATAGATGGGGAGGGTCCTTTGGGGGGGGCGAATAGAAAGGTTTTTTCCTAATGTCCCTTTTCCCCTTGAAAACAATCCCTCTCAACAAGCAAGCGAGAATAACATAAAAGTGAGCTATGCAGAATGATTAAAGATTAGCCATTCCTTCACCTCCTTCCTAGAGAAAGGGGGGGGGGGGGCAGGAAACCAGCAGTCCCTATGATGCATCCCCAGCTTTTCCCTCAGCCTTTGCCTGCAAAAACCTGAGAATTTTTCATTGGGAGAAAAGTGAACGGAGGCTGAGGCCTTCCCTGCACTCCAGATGAGTGAGGCTTACGTCCCAGTTTCTTCATTTGTGGAGAAACCCAGTGTAAATCTATGCAATCAGGTGGAACACACCCAAACTGGTGAGATTTTGAAGGGGCAAGTGTGAGTATTTCTGTTGTCCGTCACCTCAAGCTGCTTAGGCAGCTGCTGTTCCTTGAGCAGAGATGGTGGAACGTCACCCAAATAGAACACCCCCCTCCTGATGCTACAAACATACACACATAGAAAAAAAAAACTGGGGAAGTGGACATAAAGGAAGCAAGAATTTAGGATCTGCTTTTGCCCTTTGGGATCTGGAGCTGAAAAAGGGCATTAAGATTCCAGCAACTACAGCAGTTTCCCCAGACTAGTAGCAACAGTTGGCTGCCAATGTGAGAACTGAGGAACCAAGGCAAGAAGCTAACCTAGGGTGGTTGGGCTTTTTAAAAAGCTTCTCTTCAGACACCCCTCACCTCCCAGCTTGCCAAGGTTGGGATTCTTACTCAAATAGAGACTTGTCCGTGCACTCTTTTTCCTCCCTTTTATTCCTTGAGTACACCCTTCTTACTCCCTGCCTTTCTCTTAAGAGCTGCCCAGGACTTTGCACTTGCAGAGAGGGGCTGCTGCTGATGGGAAGGTAGATGGGAAGAAAGGCAAGGCTGGTGGTGCTGAAGGTTGTGTACGAAGAAGAAGACGAAAAAGGCAACCACCGTGGGCAAAGGCAGACTTGGTTGCAGAATGGTGTGGTCCTCGTGATGTAACCTCTCTCTAGCTACCTCGCTTAGGAGTCACGAATCTTGGCTAAGGTTGGGAAGCGAGGATGGGAAAGGAAACTGAGCTGCTCCTTTGCTTTTCCGGGGCTTCCTCGCTCACCCCTTAGGCAGCCTTTTACTCTTTCCTGAAACCCCTCAGGTTGTCAAATGGTCTTTTATCTCTGGAGAAGGAGCAGCCCTTAGCCTGGGCTGTGCCAGTCGCCCTGTTGCCACTGCAGCTTTCTCTCCTGAGCGAGAGGGAACTCCTTCCTGAGCGGAGCACTTTCCCCTCTCTATTGGCTGGAAGAAGGGGGATCCTGAGAGTTGTCAATAGTTAGAAAAGGAGCCTTTGGAATATCTGGGTTCCCCCTCCCTCCCGCCCACCCTCCCTCCCAAGAAGGCTTTTGCAACCAATAGGCCCTTCAATTGCGACAACCGGGCATTCCACTGGCACCTTGCTGTTCGCCCCTTCCCTCTCACTGGTCTGGTCTCTCGGCCGGAGCTCTTCGCCCATTTGTCTTCTTAGGCGGTGGGGGCAACCATTAAGGGAAACCTCCCCGCGCCCTTCTCTCGGGTGGCTTGCTCATTAGAAGCAAGGGGAAAGGCAAAGCAATGCGAGCTGCCTCGAACTCCTCGCCGCGCCGGGTCTGGCCAAGGGAGGACGAGGCACTTTCCTCGGCGCTAGACAGCGGAGGCTGAGGCGGCTTCTCTCGCTCTCAGCCGCCTCGGCCAAAAGCAGCGCCTCGGTCGGGTTCTCCGCGGGATGTGGCCTGTTTTACCACGTCCAGGATCGCTTCGAGTTGGAAAAGGGGCGACCTGGGAGATCAGAGGATTACAAGTTGCCTAAAAGGAGGTTGGAAGTGAAGAGGCGGAGGAAGGAAAGGCATCGCCTAATACGAAAGTTCCCCTCAACCGCGGCTGCTTCTCGTCCTTCCCCCACCCTATTATTTATGAGGTGATTCCCCAATATCCCACCCACTCCCATTTGGAAAGCTCCCCCATTTTAAACACAGACGACGCTCCTTGCCTTCGTCTACGGGAGGTCAAATGCACATCAACTCCAATCCTGATGGGGTGGAAGGGGGTGAAACACATCACACCCTTCAAGCGGGGGAGGGGGCGTCCTCCAAACTTTGCGAAAGTTTTATTGCATTTTATTCGGTGATTAAAAAAAAATAAAAATAAAAAGGCACCACGACATCGTCCACGGAAAAGAGCGAGCAGAAGTCGGTTCAGAAAGTTAAGCTAGGAAGGGATCGTAGGGACGGGGACAAGGCGTTTAATCCTCGCGATACGCGCGCGCACACACACACAGAGGACGGAGGGGTCCATGGGGTTACAGAGGGAAAGCAAAGGGAAAGCCCAGAGTCTAGGTAAGTCCAAGTCTCGGCGGTCGCGCAGCTGCTCCTTCGGCGAAAGCGCCCTCCGCGAATGCTTTTTGGGGTAAGGGCTTCCCGGCTAGGTACTTATATACAGCAAGCCCAGACCGCAAAAAGATTCGCGAAGGACAAAGTCTCCTGTGGCTTCCTACATTCATCCATCCGGCTGCCACCAAAGAGGAAAAATGTGTGTATAGATCCAAGACGGCGGATTGCTGATTTCTCAGGCACTAGGGAACACCTTCCGCCCCACTGTCCATTCACTCACACACGCTCCATCCCCACCGACTACCTCGGCGAGCCCAAGCCGAGATATCCAACTCAGGAGAGTAAGAGGAGGGGAAGGAAAGAAAGGAGGGGTGGGGTGGGGGGGTTTCCTTGGCCCAGCCCTTCACATCCAGCCCCCTCCTTCTCTGTGCCCGTGAAGGGGCCGAGAGCACTGGGTTGCAGAAGCAGGGGGCTCTGTGAGCAAGGCAGAGTTCGGAATGCGCTCCCCCCACACCCCTCCATCGCTCTGCTCCCGAGCAGAGGGTCTAGCGCTGTGCACAGACGCTGCGTAAAGAGAAAACTCTCCCCCTGAGCACTAAATAAATAGAGACGAGGCCCGCCGTTCATTGGTGCGAGCTAAAATCGTCACTCGCCAATCAGGTGGCGCCTTACTTTTTTTTTTCTTTCTCTCCCTCTTTTTTCCCCAAAGGGGAGGGGGAAAGAGCAAGAGAAGAAACATTTCCATGTCTAATTATTCAACAAACCCTAGATAAGACCACGATCCATAGTGCTGCTATGCCTGCCAGACCCCTTCCTTCTGCCTGCCCCGGGGTTGAAGATGGGGGTTAGGATAGAATAGGGTTCCAGATGAAACAGCCATACGTCCTAACATCGAGCAGCAAGATTTAAAAATAAACACAACATAAAACGCACCCGAAGGACCAGCTGGTGAGCCATGTGGGCATGATGATGATGATGATGGTGATGGTGGTGATGATGATGATGAAGACCAAAACCACAAGTCAAAAAGTTCAGATCCGTGAAGGTTCACCTGATCCCTTTTCACCGAATCATTCCACCCAAGGAAAGCCCACTGGTGGAGGTCAACCAATGGCCGTGGCTGATCCAAAAGACTGGAGATGAGATCCCACAGCACTGGGAGTGTGGCTAGTTCCAAGAGATGTACGTTTCATTTGCCCATCAGTGGCTTCTGAGCTTCTGTCCAACCCTCCAAAGAACCCGAAGATGGGGTAAAGGAGTGGGAGGAAGAAACGCCTTCGCAGCGAAAAGTTGCAGGAGATGGCATCGAACTAATTCCACCGCCCTACTGGGCACTGAAGCCTGGCAAAGGTGCCCAGTCTACAGCAGGTCGGCAGTGAAAGACAGCGGACACTTTCCCACGAAGTTCGTCGCCAAGTTAAATAAGACGAAATTCTCCTCCGGGAACCCAAGAAACTTGGTAGAGCCCTTTCTGACTACCTCCGCCCAGCCACTTCCCCCCAAGCGCGCAGAGCAAGATCCTTCCTTCTAGGAGACCCGAAAGCTCCTACCTTCTCCGCTGCCTTTTCCTTGCCAAATCCACCTTGACAAGCAACAGCTCTCCTCCAGCAGCAGCAGCAGCAGCAGCAGCAGCAGCAGCAGCAGCAGCAGCAGCAGCGCAGCCCCGTCGAGAGGCGAGCTCCTACTGAGCAATACCTGCTTCCTCTTTCCCTTCTAGTACTGTTCTTATTGCTGCTGCTGCTGCTGCTGCTGCTGCCGCCGCCGCCGCCGCCGCCGCTGCTGCGGATTCACTCCCAACTTGCTCTGCTTTCGAGACGTTCTGGACTGGGGAAGCGAGGATCGGAGAGAGGACCACAAAGTTAGGGACCCCTTTCCCTTTCACTTACCTCTTTCGCCAGGCGCTTAGCGGCCACTGGTGAGAATAGGGTAGGAATAATCCTTGCTTGGAGGTACAGGCATCGCCTCCCCCAGTGTGTGTGCACGCGTGTGCGTATGTTGTTGTTGTTGTTGTTTTTTTAAAAAAAGGAAACTCGTGGCAAGCATCCCTTCCTCCAGGTATGTATAAACTACTGTAGTGTGTGGGAGGGTCACGATCTTGCTAAGTGCAGAAGATTTCCCCAAGATTAACCCTTTCCTCGCTGCCTCAGTTCTCTTTCTGCAACTTGTTGCGACAAGTCTCTCTGAGCACACACACACACACACACACACACAAGAATGTGTAAAACCTGAGACACACACGCGCACACATGCACAAGGATGGGGAAGCAAAAAAGGCAAAGAAGCTCAGAGGAGTCCAGTTTCCCCTGGACGCTGTTTTGATTGGATGGTCTTTTCATGTAGAGGGGACGTCTCAAGTCGAAGTCACGATTTCTCCTCAGTTTGGAACCATCTGTGACTGGAGCCATGACGCAGCCAGCACACATTACTCACTTTTACAGTCACGACTTGGAAATCCGTGCAGTTTGCAAGCGAAATTACACCACCACCATTGAATTATTTAATAGGATCCAGTTAAGGGTAACCTTATACATTGACCTGAGAGATGCCCGAGTATGATCTGGCAAAAGTGCGAGCAGGTTGGGGAAATCTATGGCAAGAGGATGGGTGGGTGGGGAATGGTAGGAACGAAGGGCTTCTTAGTTTACAGTGGCTTTGGATATTAAGCACCAAGCACCTGGAAGGGTCTGCTCTCAGGACCACCGACTCTTTCGTAATAGGGCCAGACAAGCCCAGGAAATGGACGTCTCTTTCGATATTTTTAGGACATTTAGTGAGTGTTTCTGTGCTCTAATACTTGACTCATGGTCTGCGTTGTCTCTGTAGCAAGAACTGTCCACGCTATTCCAGGCAATCTGAGCAAGGCTGCTTTAACGAACCCTATTTATCTATTATCTGCTCTATCATCTTCTTCTGACGATCCTGTCTGCCTCTCTCTCAGTGTCTGCAGAACCATAGATGTTGTTGAGCTTTGCATGTGGTAGGTGCACCGTTTTTCTCAGCTTCATATGTAGCTTGGTTTACTCTATGAAGCAGGCTACTCATTTCCACTATTAGCTGCCTTAAAACTTCATTTTGGGCAGATTTTAGGCTTCTTCTAAAAGTGTCCACACACCCACCTCCTCCCTCCCCTTCTTGTCAAATATTGAGATAAATGAGTAAAGGGATTTATAGATATGAACACTGGGGTGCATCTATGTTTCAGTTCCTTCTGACGATAGGGCTTCTGCTAACCAGAAATGCTTCTGTGATAGCATGAGCACTAGTTAAAAAGAACATTCCTGGCTTTAAGAAGATAGCGGGAATGACTGGGCTTTGTATCCTCAGGATAATGCTATAGCTGCTGAATGCACACATCACAACAAATTCTCAGCATTGCTTCGCCTCCACTTTCCATTCTTCCACCAACTCATTTGGTGAGGAAGTCTCTAAGGGGGGCGAAGAAAGGGCAATAATAACAAAGACATACACACGAGGATAGGCAGAAGGTGTGGGCATTTCGGAGGGGTGAAACGAGGTGGGAGGAGAAGGGGTGAGTCCAAATGAAACAACCTATAGACTCTTCTTTGAGAAGCACCATCATCAGGTGCCGGCTCTTTCAAACGCACAGGCGGGAAAAGGATAGACAAGTCAAACCAGAGCGGTGCTTTTACGCACCTGATGAAAAAACCTGGATTAGAAAAGGAAGCTCCTGGCATTTCAGTCACAATGTGCGGAAGTCCCGGCACTTTCTGCCCCTCGGCCCCACCGTCATTGTACATCACTCCTATCTGCCTCCCTCGCCGGCGTGCAATTATGGTGTCCTAGCGGTTGCACGGCGAAGAGGTCGATCTTCCGGGCAGCCGAAAGTTAAACCGGGCTGCCCGCTCTTTCAGCACCCGGAGCTGTGGACAGCTCCCAGGCAGAAAAGGCTTGGGTGGCTTTCCGAGCGCGAGAAGGAGCGAACTAATCATTTCGTCTTTGTGCAGCTTACAGCGAAAATTCTACTCTCTGCTTCTCCTTTGCTCTCTCTTGCTCGTTTTCTCTCAAGCTAAGCAGAAATCCTGCCATTAGATTGCATCTAGCCACCCTTCTGAAAATTGGGGGGGGGGGGGGAAGCGAGTGGAGCTCGAAAGAGAAAGAAGGACTCTATAGCGCCGACAGAGAGGAATCGAGAGAGTTGCAGTTTGCTATTGATTCAGAGATTTACCGACAGGGTGATTCCCCTTTCTGCAAGAATTCCCTGTGTCTGGGGCTCCGTGCATGCACCAAATTCGTTAAACAGACGAGTACGATCTTCCCTCCCTCTTCCTCCACCCTGCTTCAATATAAAAATAGAGAGACGAAATAAATCCAAGCATGCATACAATATAGTCAAGATTCACCGACACATTCTCTGCCGCATGCACAAGAAATATTACTACTTACCCAAACGGGAACTCCTTTGGTAGGGATGGGAGGGGAAGAGAGTTGGAGGATAGGGGAGTGGAGGAAAAGTCGTGGTGGTGATGGGGAGGGGGAGACAGAAAACATACAGACAGAGAGAAGAGGGAAAAAAATCCAACAATTAATTTCCAGACAGTTGTTAGGCAAAATATACTGCGGTGATGTCCAGGTTTTCTTCCACCCGCGCTGGCGTTTATATACAAGTGCAACTCTCTGTCTATTTCTGGAACGCGATCAAAACCCTGGTGCTATTTTTAGCAAGTGCTGGGGAGAAAAAAAAAATCCACACAAAGGCATTTCGCTCGAACGTTATGTCCAAAATATTAAATGTGCATTAAGTCTTCCACCTGCTCCCCCCTCCCCAATTCACAGTTTCTTTCTCCTTCACCGTTAAGAGTTGTTTTAGGAAGCATCATTGCAGAGAATTTAGAGGGGCGATATTGATCGCTTTCCATATTGTCCTACTGTTCAACCTCCCCCCCTTCACAGTTCTATTGAGAGTGACTCTGCCTGTTGCCTTGCAAGCATTGTTGTGTCTCTCTTGCATTGTCTTTATAAAGTAGATTCTAACAGTAATAATAATAGTAACAATAGCAGCAATAGCAACACACACATAACAGCCATGCACTACTTTACCAGCATGCACAAATGTGGTTTTTAAGCAAGCTTGCTTGCTTGTCTAAGAAAAAGAGAGACCTTGCACAGAAGGAATTATACTCAGCACAAAGAAAGGTTGTTTTTAACATTCTTCTTTCCCCACCCCATTTTTTTTTAAAAAAATCCTTTGTCTGCGAATAAAGCCTCTATAAATACACACTCACACACATACAGTTTTAAAAACGTGAATGTGTGTATATACACGATTGCGTTCTAGTAAATCACTAGGAAGAGAGATGAGGGGAAAAATAGAATCATTAAGGCTTTCAGGCTGCAAGAAGGCAGCCTGAGACTCCTTTCCAAGGCTGCGTCAGTTATCAGCTATTGACGTCACGTTCAGATTCTCCTCTTCAGAGGCTCCAGTTCATCATAAAAGATGTGTATGCTTGGAGCTTTGTGCTTGCAGAGAAGCAATTGAGATCGAGGGAAAAGAGTTAATTAGCAAGAGCCACATTTTTTAGGGTTGCATCTATTTCTACATTTGCACCGCTCCTGCAATTAAATTGCTGTTTTTTTTAAAAAAGAACACAAACATAATACATACACAATGGGAGGGGGGCATTAGAAGAAATGGAGAGACAAAGGTGTTGCTGAAAGGCTATGTGGAGAACTGGATTTATTTAAAACACATACTTCTGCTAGAAATAACTTGATGATGATATGATGATATTATTATTATTAATAATAATAATAATAATAATAATACACCCTATACATACACTCTGCAAGAATTCTCTCATGTTTTCCCACCTTTTTTATTCTGACGTGCAGTAAGATGAAAAGTGGGGGGATATAACATCTGAAGTAGTATATATTTATCAGGCAAACTGGAGGGTGTGGTGGATGCATTTTAAAACCCCTCCCTTATTCTCACCCACACGTTGAAACATCTGGAGAAAAACAGTGTTTAACATCTCTCCCTTTTATACAGAGAGCCACATATACTGCACACACACTTCATATTTTTATCTCTCTACAGTAGCAAAACCCATATATTGATAAAGCAGAGATTAATTCTGTATATTTGCAGGCAACCAGCCCTGTCTCCTAGAGTGACGCAAAGAACAAATTCTATGGCTCTGGCTTTCTATATTCTGCACCCACGCACTCTGCTTGGTCTCCCACGGAATCAGCTACAGAGAGCAATGATCCAGATTAGAGAGGAGGGGGAGGAGATGGAGAGGCAGAGAGAGAGAGAGAGAGAGAGAGAGATTGCAATTAAAAATTATAACAACAGCTATAAGTCTATACACACAAGGTGAAATCTGATGTTTCAGTGGTACACAATACACGCATCCAGAGGACCAATGCCAATCTATCATTTCAACACCAATTACTCCAAAAGAAATTGTCTTATTGAAAAAATGTAGTTTATTTGGCAAAGAGGGTATTTCCTCCACATACAAACTCCCTCCCCTCAACTCCATTAAAAAAAAATGTGCCTGCAAAGACCCAGATTACAAACACTGGCAGGAAAAATAAACACTGAGGTTGAAAAATAGGTGTGGGTGGAGAGAGAAAAGAACTGTATATCCTCATGGGCATTAATCTGAATCTTTACTGCAAAATAGGTTTCTTTCTCCTTCGCTTCTTCCTCATCCTCCTCTAAAAATTATAAGCAACTTCAGAGAAGTGTGCAATGTGTTAGTCAATGCTATTTTTAAGGAGCTTCTGTTTGGCAAAGGATGGTTAAATGTATCCAGGTAAAAATGGAAAAGAGAAACAAGGATCTGTGGATCAAAATGAAAATTATATATCGTGAATCATACACCAAAGGGCTTGTCTTTTCCAAGAGCTCACTTCACATCTTGTTCAGATGAATGAAAGAAGCTAAATGTGCAGACAAGATGTAGTAAACTATCTGTTATCTAAATTGCATGGGTAAACACAGTTTATTAATGATGCCAGTTATTAACTTTTTGCAATTCTATTTTTTCCTATTAGACATACATCAATTGAAGTAAGAGACACTAGCTTTACCAATGATGCCACAGTCATGTTAGGATAGCCCATATACACCTAGATAAATATTACAAGATAGGCCTTTATTGGCTTTAAAAACATAATCCAGCTGCTGTCTTTATCTTTAGGCAGCTGTGATCAGATGCAGTGAGAGCATCTCCCTACATGCCTCATTCAGAATACCTCTCATTTCTGCGTCTCTCTCATATAGAGAGGTCTTCTCTCTGTGAAGGTAGCATACACCAATCAAATTAATGCAAAATTCTCAGAAAAACCTAAATCCATAAATCTATAACAAGTTAACCAAAAACACTGTACCCAACTTTTTGGGCAGACTACTTCAGAAAGTCATATTTCTTGTTCTCTCTCTTTTTTAAAGCATATATGTAATGAGGTATTTATCATCCTGTAAACAGTGGTGAGGGAAATCTTGCAAAACATCCCATTTTTTTTCTCAATCTTTTTGACTCAAGAAAACAGTCTAAGAAAGACTGTCAAATCTCATACTTATTTACAGTCTACTTACTTTCATACTTACAGTCGAAGAAGGACTGTAAGATTTCATACTGAGTTCTTGGATTAAAGGTCATGTATAGGAATATACAGCTAGGCCTTCTTTCCTCTAACGAAATGCTTAGCATCTGGGTTAACAAATTCATCCTTCTATTATTCCAGTTCATGATGGAACAGTCCAGGCAGTATCACACAAAATTGATGAAAGGATATCCTATGGTAAACTTTGATTTATCCTGGTTCTATTGATATAATAAATAAAAAGGCAGCAATATGCATAGGATTGCAAAATTTATCATTAACATATTTGTTACAAATCAAACTATATAGTGGAAGATGAATTGCAGTTCAGGTAATCCAGCTATAAAATGATCTGATCTGATCAGAGAGTAGTTCTATAAAATTTAAGAAACTGATCTGCTACATCTCTTACACATTTAATGCTCTATGGGAGATTAGAACCATGGAATGTTTCTTACCATTCTTTCTTATGGTTCATGTTTTGTTACCAGCAACTACTTTAGCTTAGTAAAATGAATGGTGTTCAAAGCATAGGCTACTTGAGAGAACCTCCACCCCACTCACCAAGATCTTCAGGGGAAGTGCATTTAGCTTTTAGGGGCTCATCTCATGATGACTCATGGTAGAGTTTTCTCAGTAACTGCCTCAATTTTTTTATAATGCAGTCCTTAATACATGTAACTTATAATGTATTTGAAGGACATATTTAAGTAATAGATATAGGGTTCAAAGCACTATGAGTAACACTGTGAGTTTTGAGAAAAATTATGAAAAATAACACATTTCAAGAGAAAGGAAAAGAGGGAGGAGTCTTATTATGGCCAAACGAACCTCAAAGATTCGTTTTAGATCAAAGATGTCTGCCTTCTTGATGCATTTCACATGTAATGGTTATGCATTTATTGCAGTCAGTCAACAGCAGTGCTACAGTGTGCTGGAGAAGTACTGTATTTTCTACTCCATAATATCTGTGTTTTCATACTGCGCTTTGTTTGACTTTCTATACTACCCAGAGCCTCTGGAGTGATATAGTTTATATATCTTATAAATAATCAAGCAGACAAACAAAATCTCAGTTTCATATCATTACATTTCTTTTTTCATTGGTAGTAGCATGTTTGGCCTGTTCTGAATGTTTGTTTTGCATCCGACAGTATTTAACAATGAGACATGTTTGTTTAAAATAGTTCCAAATCGCTCTTCATCTGAATGAAGCCAGAGACGTTACTATTTTACATTTTGCATTTATTTTCCACCATTTAATATAAACATAGACTACTGATTAGTTGTTTGTAATTTTAAGAAGTTAGTTTTGATATAATGTAGCTTACAGTTATAGAACACCAAGAGTCTGTATTATCTCCTTCTGTTACTTGTATTTACTTTGGACAAAAGAACTTACCACCAGCAATTCCAGCTGAGAAGTGTTTTCCTCAAATACAAATAGGTTTAATTTTTTAAAAAATAGCTTTTATCATTCAAGATTTTGGGGCATTTGGCCTGTGAATTAGAATGGCTTTAGACGTGTTACAATTAGACATGGAATATCCATGGGCCTACTAGCCCAAAGCTCATATGGTTATCATTAATGCACATGGATTTTAGTTGGCTCTGCAACCCGAAGCCTCCTTTCCAAGAAAATAGGCCAGTCATTGCACATGAATGTCTTTGCATACTGCACATTGCACATATACATAAAGAGGACTTGTAATTCCATATAAATTGTACCATCAGTTTAAACTGTGAATGTAGACTCATCACAGCACTTCTAGTGTGCAGTATCCATTTCAATATTTATTATACTTAAATTAGAAATATGTGCCATTGACAAAAGATCTCGGTAGCAGATCTTTGGTTCATAAGGCTCAAATCTCATTGGTCCAATATATGTTTTGAATGTGTACAATACAAAATCCAATTCTGACTAACTTTAAAAGTAGCAGAGCTACAAAAAACTAAGATTTTGGAGAGACACTGCTGGACAGAGATAGCAATGGCTAAGAGGACAAACAATGCAACTGCTGATTTCAAAGAAAATTGATCTTTTATTCCAGCATAGAAGAATTATAATTTTCATTCCGTGTTAAAGGATAGACATTCTATATAGATAATAATGTCTTTGTTACATTAAGACATTTTTCTGGTGTGAGTCCAGACATTTAGATTAGGTTCCTGTTCAGTCTGAGCTCCAGTAAACTGAGGCTCAAATTTGTTTAAGTCTAAGCCCTTGATGAAGTTGCATGGAAATAAAAAGTGATTAGGACTATGTCATCAGCATAATGACATTAGAAAGAAAACATATTCTTTCACACCACTTTTACCAAAAACCCTTATATTTATAACATTTTATTAGTAAATTTACTTTGCATTTAAATTTACATTAGGCATAATTACCACTGATCTTTAACATAAACAAAAAGTTCTGTATAAGTATTTCAGGTCATTTTTGAGAAAATAATACACAATGTGGGTGAAAATATATATATAGGAAAAAAGTTTGTAGATTTGTAGAGTCTTTGGAGCAATAAAATTGAGGCAACTGAAAATGTCCATTGACTCTAACTAAAGAAACATGTAAATCTCACTGAAAGAGAACAATAATTAAATAAATAATCAATCAGGCTGCATGAAATATTTAAGATCAGAAATAACAGAGTGATACTTAGTCAGGGATAGACATCACTTTGCCTTCAGGGAGGATGTGACATAATGCACTTCCTTCCCCAACCTAGTGCTCTTTCAGGTATATTGGACTTGAACTCCCATCACTCTGCCAGGTTAGAGAACATGATAGTAATCAGAGAAAAAATGAAAGAGAAATTACAAGAATTAGAGTATGGGGGAAGTTCATTAAAGTAGGCATTGAAGAATGAAAGGAGAAATGCAGGATGAGAACACATCTGGCTTAACTACCTTAGAAATGCTGGTTCTGAAATTCAATTTGTCATAGTTCTCAGAATACGGTAGGAGTCCATATTCCCAACACTACTGTTCAGCAGTAGCAATATACTATGCATGTAAACACTACAACACTAAGACCACTTTCTGCCTCACAAAACAGAAAGACAGGATGACCTGTCTCAGCTGTAGACACGGTACCTGTGAACTTTCCTTACCAACAAGTGGTTTATTTAGCACAGTAGAACCACTCTGATTTATTCACCTAGCACCTTGATCCTAAGTACACTCATTTAGTAGTAATTCAGCCAGACCAATGCTACTTTTTCTTCCAAGATTTCAGAGTGGGATGGAAGATATATAATTTATTTTTTTACTTAGGAAAAAAAAGAGGGTTCAATGTTAAAAGTGCATTTCTATTCATCAGAGGAGAAAGGTGATTTGGGGAATAAAAGCTATTGCTCTTTTGTCCTATGTGTGGATTTCCTACAGCTATCTAACTGGCCACTGTGAAAACAGGATGTTGGCCAGATAGACTCTTTCTTACGTACTGACATTTAAGCAGCAAGTGATGCATTTACAATATAGTGCTTCTTAGGAATTGACCATACTACCAAAATATTTGAAATGAAGGACAAACATAGGACAAATGGGACGAGACTGAGAAACTCACAAAGAAGGAAAAATTCAACTACAATGGCCTATGGAAGATTTTTTTTTCCAGTTAATTTTTTCTAGTGCAATCTTTATCTTAATTTTCTTGCACTATAGTTGCATTTCAATATCCCTGTTTAGGTTTTCTTATGGTAAAATGTTTGAAGTTTAAGCAGTTACTATGTTGTCCACATTTCTCACCTATTTTCAGAAACAAATATTTCTGTAGGATGCAATCGTAGCCAATATTCAGGAGAGTATGTTCTATTAAATTCAGGGTTATTAATTTCCAAGTTCTGAAAATGAAGGAATATGACTCATCATGGGAGCAGGGTGGTGTGAAGAATGTGAAGCATATTAACTAAAATGGTTTTAGATGTATAAACCCGGCTTCTGAACATTTAAGAATTCATTAGAAACTTAACAACAAAGGTTCTCAGACAGCATAATGAGGTTCTCTAAGGTTCCTCAGAAGTTTATTTGGGGCTTCTTCAACATGAAGAAGATTAATAATGGCAAATCCATTCCCCAAAATACAGCTTTCCTCTGTTACCAATCTTCTTCCTCTGCAACATGCAACCTGGGTTACTTGTAGGTAATGTTCAGCTTATGGTGAGATCAAACAGCATATAAACAGTGTGGCATACTGTCTTCAAGCTATAGGTCAAGAGAACTCATAACTATTTTGTAGCTGCATCCTGACCTAGGTGGGTTGCTAATTTATGGTACTTTGAGAAAGAGAAAGAAATGATTCAACTGTGTATGATTGAAGACTATTTATAAGGTAAACAGACTACTGTCCAAAAAAGAGTTGATTTAGAAAGGGTTCCCTGAAGGTGTTTCATTCCTTCATACACACTCAAATGCAAAATCTAAAGTCTTCTTGAAGTATTGCATATATTGAACACAACTATTATTTTTCCAATTCCTATAGATATTTTCTAATTACTGTAACATAAAATGGAATGGCTGGAAATCAGTTTCACCCCTCCTTCACTGCAGACTTTATTTTTAAGGGAACCTAAATGCTTCACAGATACATTTCCTTTACAGAAATCACAGCCACTTTTTTTTTTTTTTACCATACTGTTGCTTATTGAGGGTTTTTTTTTCCAGACAAGCAATTATATCCAGATTGAGAATGACTGATCTCTTCCACTCCCTTGACATTTTTTAATTAAAACCCAGCGCTTTAAAATGACTTGTAAATTACTGTTATTGTTTATTTGGTTTGTTTTTTTCAAAGTTTTAGCTTATTTTCTAATTTTATTCATTATTGCTTTAGTTTAGATTTATTGTGCACTGACTTTTAGCAAAAGTGCAATAACAGTGATAAAAATCTCAAAACAAAATACCTGCATACTTACTACTGGCAGCAAGTAGAGAAAAGATTTATTATTATTTCTAGCCAAGGAGCTACAAATATTAATCCTTGACCAACGATTCATTTACACTTCAATTAGATATAATTAGATTGAATTCCATTACTGCCTTTAATTTACTATGACTTTTACATCCGCTCATAATTTTATATATTGTGTTTTAATAGTTGGGTTTTTTTGCTTGGTATTTATTTTTATATTTGGTATGTAACTGTTGCTGCCTGGGCACATACAATATACAAAGACACAATATACATTTAATCAAATAATACAATTGCTTTCAGTTGCTCAGAAAACAATAAATCTATTTCCCTGTTGATAAATGTTATCAGAGTTGATTCATAGGTTATTCTAGATATACTTCATTCATTCATTCATTCATTCATTCATTCATTCTTCAATTAGATATCTAATTTTGTATAGAGAAAAACTACAGCTCTACCAAAGCTTGGGAGTCCACATGAAAACATTAATCCAAGGCACCTCCAGGTAAGGCTCAGTAAGATCTTTGGTTGAAAGCTTGGAACTACTATGTAAGCTGGTAATATTAATATTAATCTAAAAGAGCCAGTTTGGCATAGTGGTTAAAGCATCAGGCTAGAAACCGGGAGACTGTGAGTTCTAGCCCTGCCTAAGGCACGAAGCCAGCTAGGAGACCTTGGGCCAGTCACTCTCTCTCAGCCCTAGGAAGGAGGCAACGGCAAATCACTTCTGAAAAATCTTGCTAAGAAAACTCCAGGGATTTGTCCAGGCAATCACCAGGAGTCAAAAACTGATTTGAAGGCACCAAAAAAACAAAAAACACTACACTGACCTGCAGTCTAAGCTGGCACATGAACCAGCATCTTCAACCATAATGAGAACTGATGTGAGTAAATCTGTGTCGCAAAATTCTAGGATGCATTGAACAAAGATCTGCATCCTAACATTATCCTTGACCTCTTTTGCATTACTCAATGTCAGTACTTTCAATAACTATTTAACAATTTCTAGTTCTTTTATGTCTTAGTACCAACTCTGATCACATATTCATTAGACCAGCTACTACTCTACCATGACAGAAGGAAAACAGATCTCTTTGCAATGGTTTGAATAATGCGTAAGATTGGTGTAAACTAAATTCTAAAATTCAGCTTTTCATTGTGGACATGCAGCATGTTCAAAATTGTAGTGAACCTGCAACAGCCCTGTGTGGCTGAGAAGGCCTTGATCTGTTTACCTGACATGAAGGGAAGTCAGTATAAGTATGCAACATGCCTGTGTCACCTCAGTCTTTCTTAGTGATGTAGGACATGTGTTTAAGCTCTTACTCTTACTAAGGCACAACAAGGCCTTACAAAATGTGACAAATAGTTGTAGTAACCTGGCTAATGTAGGAGAGGACCATTTGATCATACTCAACGTGTTCTGTGAGCGTATGTTCACAGTTCAAGTCTTTTTTCATGCTGTACAGTTACAGAGGCCATACAGCCTTTTTCTACAGTATCAGGGAGATAGGAGAGATGGCCTACAGCGTTTACATTTGATTCATATGTTGCCTTTTCTGATAGTCTTTTTGCAAGTGTCCATCTGCTTTCCTTAAACTCTCAAGAAACAGGGCTGCCAAATGAAGATTGCCAGAGTTTCAAGGCTACATTTCAAAGTACCCAGGTGCTAAAATGTTGTTTACCACAAACCTACCTGGAGGTTAGGTTTAAATATCAGAATGGGTCCTGGAAATCGGTTTTAAAAAGATCTACATCCAAATCTACAGTGTTTTCTTGGCTATGGGCTTCCAGGATTAACTTGATGAATGTAGCTCCTTTATTTAATAATAAAATAAAATAACCCACTATAAAAATAAAATAACCCACTATATCCACAAAGATTTGGAAAACAAGAAAGATTTTTTCTTAGATAGTCTAGTAATTGTCATTATGTGTGGATATATGTTCAAGAAGAAAGAATGTATGTCTATATTATATATTTTTAGTGTGTACTTCTAGTGCCAACAATGGAGTCATATATTAAATATATACATGATGTTATTTTATTTTTAACAAAATTTTACTGTATTATTTACTTCATATTGTAACATCTATTTATTTCGGATTAATTTATTTTTTATGTCTAAAGGATAAGATTTGAAATTATGCCCTTTAAAAAAATATTAATGCTCTTCTTACGATACTATATTCCATGTTGTAAAATGAAAAGACTGCTATTATTTCTTCATATGATGGAAGTGTTGTGCAACAAGAATCACATTTGTGAAATGATACAGGAGAGTCTATGTGGAGCATCAAAATATTGTTTCTAGTTGGTCTTTCCATTAGATGCAATGTTGGCTGAGTTCTTTTCTTAAATGTGTGAAATATCCAGTAATAGCTAATGTTACTTCATTTTTTCTCTTTTATAACACAGTAAGTACTTCTAGCACTCTGCTACTTAATAACTTTCACTCTAGTTTTTAATTGTCAGATTGAATGCCATCCATTTTGGTACTTTTATGCCACAGTGATAGAAGTTTCCACCATTTACTGAAAAATCATTTGCTTTATCATGCAATTTTGACTTTGTCTTTACCTTGTAACTAAAAATAAATCACTTCATGATAAATTTGGATCAAAGTTATCCTTTTAGGGTTGTAATTCTGCAGAATAGGATGTACATATACTCACCTGAGGACAATAGGACTTAGATAGGCATAAGTATTTCTAGAAAAACATTTGAAGCCATAAGTGGTTCCAAGCAGACTTATCAATTTGGACTTACCGATCTAAAAATGTTATGCTTTTGGTGCCTCACTGTTTCATTCAATTTTATTCCAAAGAAGCATAGGAACTGATCCATCTGAGAGACAACTGTCTAATAATCTAACCATGGACGGAATGCCTTGAGTAGAAGCTTTACTGTAATAACTGAACTCACTTGGTGCAACTATGTAGCGATGGGGAAAAAAGATAGAAATTAAGTTTTGTTCTCTACCCTTATTATTCTTGATTAAGTGATAGAAAGCAGACAGAGATAACACTGCAGACCTCTTAAATGATAACCACAGTGGATCCAGTTGTTAATTAGGGGTACTGTTTCTTAACCTTTGCTACGTCTTCCATTTAATTGATTGCTTAAATGGGTGAACATCCGTGTGTGCAGTGTATGCCGAAGGACACCTATTGCACAAACCTATCCATGTCTTCTCACTTCCCATTCAGTTCAGTTTGTGTTCCTCCAAAGTAAATGGACATATGATTGCAGTCTTGGTAAGCTAGCAAACTATATTAACGCTGCAGTCTAGGGTGCGTCTGGTAGCTTATAAAATGGAGTGCACTCACATATCCTTGCAAGTTAAAAATAACATGTAATTGACCATGACAGCAATTCTTCAGAGAGGATGTAAAGCCTTTGCTAAAGCTAAAAATATTAATTCATTTGTATCAGATCATGACTGAGGCACCAATCTTTCCATTGCAATGATTCATTTACCACCATAGGTAACGCCGTTGGTGCTCTTGCATCCAGTTAACTTTAGGATTCCCAAGTCTCTTAATTCCATGTTATGATAATAAATGGCACTACTGCATCTATTCAGGGAGCAGCCCATGACTAAGCTATGCTAGCTCTCCTGTCTCTATTACACTTCAGTTCTTGTCCCTGAATCTGAAATTTGTAGCAGAACAGATTTCAATGAAGCAGTTTTCAGTGTAGACACAACTGTACGAATCAGGGTCATAGTAGTTAAAGAGTCGAAACATGGTGTGCCATGAACATATAACTGACAGTGGCAAGAATGTTTCTCCAGTCAGTTGAATCAAATTCTTCATGGGTAAAGAAGGGTTAATAGACCACCTCACCCCAAACATTCTAGCAGTGTGCTCTCAACTCTTTTTGCCTCCATTGTGAAAGCTCCTTCAAATGAACCATGAATGGAAACTTCTCGAGCAAAGCACCTGTTGATACAGTAGACTTCTACTAGAAAGGCAGCATTGAAGATGGTCAGAAATGTATGTCAAAAGATCAGAGGGCTGTTTCCCATTTCCATGAGACTCATTCAAATAATAGAGATTCCAAAAAGTCAGGGCCATTGACAGATATCTGAGCATAAATCTGGCATTTGTATGATGTCCTTCCTGCCTCGTAAAGTTTAGAATGGGAAATTCTCTTTCATTTTCTTCCAGACACAATTTATAAGGGAGGGGGAATTTTGGTGTATAAAGATCTCCCTCTACAGGTGGTTGAAGACCGTGGCAGCATCTTCTTCTTCCATAAGAGAGGATTATTTCAATCTTCATTTCTTCTCCCCATTTATCTTGCGCCTATCCTTGTGTTTGCCAGAGTTCTTTATACAGTACCAGAACACCAGTCCCTTTTTCTTGCTCACCTTTCCCTGGATTCATCAGCAAACTGCCCATCTTTTTTAATGTAATCAGCATTGCATATGCATGATCCTTAGTCAAATAAGTTTTCTCTTGGTTCCAACGTGTGGCAAAGTACAACTATTAGCAAAGTCTATCACACAACTTAATACGCACACAGATCCATCCACTACCCCGTTTGGAGTTTGTTTCTGAAAGACTGATCGTCCTTAGCTTCCAAAGGTGGCATGCATTTTCCACCTTTTGCATCCCGCCCCCCACCCCCCACCCCCCACCCCCAGCAAAACCCCTTAAATAAACTGAAAATACAGCCCGTAATAGTCTGGAACTTTTTCCCCCTTTCCTGAAAGGGAGGGCTTGCTGGCCAATGCTTCGTGCAGCTTTCCAAAGACAGGCAGCAACAGCGAAGTCTGCTCTTTACAAAACCATTCAGCCACTGAAATCAGAAAACTTTTGTCAAAAGCAAAAACCACAACAGCTTACAAAACAGAGACAGGCAAGAAGAGACAGTGCACAGAAACCTACCTTGCAACATCTTCTTCACTTATGTGTACGGGGCGGAGGGGCGGGGGGGGGGGAGTTCACAAAACAACGGCAAACCAAAAGAAAATCAAAAGCGGGGGGGGGGGGAGGCAGGGAGCCACATCAACTTCCTCCGCACAAGCCTTATAGATGGATTTCTAGGGAATTTTGGCGAGGACTGCAAAGGGAGGAAAAGGGGGGTGGGGGGTGGGGATTACATAAATACAACTCCAGCATTTAATGCTGGGCACCCTAGGAAAAGGCTGTGAGAATATCGCGTAATGTGTGTCTGAACTCTTCCAGGAAGGAGGGGGGGGGGAAGGAAAGGAAAAATCATTTAAAAAACCCAGTTCGCGTTCTCTGCCTGACTTGGAGACAGAGAGAAGCAACCCCCCTCCCTCCCACTCACCCTCCCACCCACGCATCCACCCCCACACCACCAATACAGGCACCTCCTGAGTAACTGAGCGGTGCAGAATAACTCATCACCCACGTTCGCAAGCCTCCCGCTCGCCCGCCCTCCCCGCTCCTCTCCCCCCTCCCCGCTTGGGGAGTAAATTGCCAATGCACGCACCTTCGCGAGCTCTATTTATAGGCTCCTAATGCTGAGCGTGTGCTGCATTCACAACGTGTGTGTGTGTGCGCGCCTGTGTGTGTGTCTGTATCAATAAAGCTACTTTGACAGGCAAAAGGGTGGTTTTTTTTGCACTGCAGTGCGTCTGATCACAGTTTTCTTCTTTTTTAAAGATATTTTTGTAGGTGCATGTGCGTGCAAATAGCACGCATCGTTTCTTATAATGGGGAGATCTTTTGGAGGATTTAGAAAGGAGGGGGTCGAAACATTCATATTGGTGAATATATTACCGGGGGGGTGTCATTTTTGCAAAGGGGCTCTTTCATTGTGGTGTGTGTGTGTGTGTGTGTGCAAGAGCGCTGCTTTTTTTTGGTTGGAAGCTCTTCCCTCCCGGTAGCACAGTCAGTTCCTCCAGTGTGTGCTATTGACCTGCATTGACGTCATTGCGTCATTAGGTCTCCCTTAGAAACACTGACTTTCAAAAATAGTATCAAATTAATTCAACTGGCAGAGAGAGGCCACTAGCTGGAATGAGCTATAAAACTCCAGAATCTTCAGCTTAGCTCTGCCGTGTTTCCTCCCCCCCACCCACAAATCTCCCCTCCCTAGGAGTCGGGGGGGGGGGGGGAGAAAAAAAAAGAGAAAGAAGAATAAAATTGCATAAAAATACTCTTGATAGAAATCAAGGGGGGAAGAGAATCAAATGAGATTGCACACCCCAGACCAGCCCTCCCCCCTTTCTCGCGCTCTACCTCTCTCCCCCCGCCTCCCCCTCCTCCTCTCTTTTTCTGATCTAAAAATAGCTCCCTTGCTAGAGCTGACTGCGGTATCTTTTGTGTTGCATCTTTCTGTTTTTAGCCCTCGCCTGAGCCATTGAAGGGTGCTCGCAGAAGCCGAGGCACAGGCGCACCCCCACCGCAGGGCCAGCGAAGGGCGCTGCCTCCGGAGCGGCGGAAGAGGGGTCTCTCGCCTGGGGTGGAGGTCGGGGGCACGGGAGGAAAGGGGCGTTTTAGGAGAGCGTTCAGGTTTTTCAACCATCCCCCCTCTCATTCAGTTCCTTTGTAGAAAACACACCCCGAGAGAAAGGGATATACAATTCCTGCCCCTCTCTCCTGTCTCACGTGGATGTGTGGGCAAGCACATGTCGCCCCCATTCATACAAATACAATGCAACAGAGCGTAGGTAATGTGCAGAGACGGCACATTCACAAACAGCAACGCCGTCTCTTTCATGCAGGTGGATTTCATTGAAAGGACACCCTGGCCCGGAGGAATTTCAGGAGCGGGAGGGAGGGGGCAGATTTTAAAATCTACAGTGGCTTATCGAATTTTCCGTTGCATTACTCTTAATCGGGAGAACAGGGAAAGGGAACAGCAGCAACAGGATCTTTCAGCTCCCCTTCCTGCTTTCTTTCTTTTTTTAAAATACAGCTTTTTAAAATTCACACACCGAGATTAATTTAAATGCACCTCCCCATGCCCAAAAGCAGATAAGAAACCATGGAGTGTGGTGGGAAATTTTACTCATATGTGTTGCAAAAGATGTTGAGGACAGCCTGGCTAAAGAAAGAGGGAGACGGGTTTTTTATAATTTTTTTTAAAGCACCATTCTCGAGATGGGGAATTACTATTATGCATGCTACACATATTATGCAGAATGTATAATATCTCACCACTATGTATAATGTCTCGCTACTTTTTTTCCAGCATGCTATTTCCTAACTATCTTTTTTGGCTTCATGTTGAAGAAAAATCTGTTCTATGGTTTACAATATAAATTACATTGTTTACATGGCTAACTGGGTGGTGTCTGAAACCAGACACACAGAGAATGTAACTACCTTACAACTGGCCTTTCCTGAAATACAGGTAGCTGAAGTACAGGTAGTCCTCAGGTTACAACTCTAATTGGGACTAGAATTTCCATTGCTAAGCAAAGCTGTCATTAAGCAATCCATCACATCACCATGCCGTTTAGCGACCGCAGTTCTGGCTGCAGACGTTAGGCAAGGACTGTTCAGTCGTTAGGTGAGGACCTCACACTTCTCCTGCCCTGTGAGAACTGCTTCTGCTTCAGCTCCCCCCATCTCTGCCCTTTTGGCCACCCTGCATTCCGCTCTCTACCTCTGCTGCCCGCCACTGCTGCCGCCGCCCCCCCAGATGACCTTCGCTGTCTTCTTCCTCCTGCTGCTGGTCCAGGATCCAGGCGCGGGGCCCTGGGACTCGCATGGCGAGTATGGCAGGACGGTGGAGCCTCATCTGCTGAAGGGAGCTCACTGGGCCCTGCCAGGGAGGAGACAGTAGGATGGAGTCAGTGGATGAGATCTGAATATATAAAACAAAATCTAATAAAAACAACTCATAACAAAAGGCAGACCATAGCCACCATTAGTGCTCAAATGTTTGATGGAACACAGTAGTCTTAACAGATTTACAAAAGGCTAGCTAGCTGGGACCCAACAAATCTTAGGGAATAAGATGTTCCATAATGTGGGAACTACCACTGAGAAAGACTGCCCCCAGGTCTGCATCCCCCTTACCTCCATGGACTTTCAGCATCTCCTACTGGGATGAACACACAGGATGGGCATATTTTGGATGTGTGAGATTAGGCTGATGGTACATGGGATGTGAGCTGTGTAAGAATGTATAGGTTAACACCAACACTTTGAATTAGATCTGGAAATTTAGTGGTAACCAATACAGTGACCAAAGCACTGATGCTGTGGTGCCAGAACCTTTAAAGCTCGGCCCCTGCATTTTGGACCAACTGAATCTTCTGAGTGATCTTCAAAGGTAGCCTTATGTAGAGCACATTGCTGTAGTTTAATGATATGGTGATAACCGCATGAGTCATTGTCAGAAGGGCTCCCCACATATGGGAAAAGTTGATGTTTTAGGTTAAAGTTCTGCTGGACTTTATCAGTCAAATCAGTGCCTTGAATTCTGGAAAAAGAGCAGAACCTATAAAGGTGGCCATGGTGGTGGTGGTGGTGACGGTTGTAAGTACTTCTATAATATTTCATTAACTATAGGGCATCACACTGGGGCACCACACTGAAGACCCTTTCTCTGGTAATTAGCCACCCACAATACATTATTTTGCTTGGATATCTTTAAAAAAGTACCATAAAATATCTTACAATCTAGATAAATAAATATAGGAAGCGGCAATCCTTCAATATCCTGTCCCCCTAAAGTATAATATTTATACTAAATATGATGCTACCTAATATCTAATATCATGCCAGGTAGTATTAACTTGATGCTACCTAGGATGTACAAAAGATTTCAACAGGCTAGGTCTCAGTAAACTGTATTCTATGATCTCCCAATTTCTCCATTAATTAATGTATTTAATTAATTCAGACATCACATAACTGTATCAGCTGTGAACCAGAAGGTAATACTTCTCCATGTCTTCCTTAGATTGCCTGAACTTTTTGATTTTTTATTCATAACACATCTTGCAGAAGTGTTACAAAGTTTTAAAATGTTTTGTTAAAATGAATAACTTACTTTCACAGCATAATTCCAGTTTTTTGTGGAAATTGATTAGAGTGACTGATGTTATGATTAAATCCTCACACTTTGGTGGATTCAACAAAAATAAAATTTGGTCCCTAAACATCACGCTCAAGACCACCCATCAGAGAAATAGTTTATTGATGATATAAAGCTAATGGATGTGATTGAAACAAACAAAAGAGTAATAAAAAGGCAAATGCAATTTAATGTAAGCAAATGGATGTACATTAGGGCTAAACAAGTACAAAAAAGTCCTCCAACTTTTGTAGAAATATTAATGGAACCTAGCCTGGTGTGATTAATTGGAAAACAATTTTTGGATTTATTTATTGGTGCAACAAGACAAATAGTTCAATCGACTTCTTAGGCATAGCTCAGTTTTCTCAAGCCTAATGTTCTCCAGATGTGGTCAAGCTGACTGAGAATTCTGGGATCCTTAGTGTCCTTGTATCAAAAATCAGAGTTTGCCATGATAGAAATCTGTTTCTGTCAGGATTAGCCCAGGAAACTCCAGGAGACAGTACAGATTCAATCCTGCAAGGTTTAATGGCCTTTCTCCCGTTACAGAAATCTTCTCAGAGTGAGAGCAAATTCCAGGGTCACCCTCCCAACCTCCCTTGCATTCTTTAGGGAGGGTTCAGTCTCATCCTCTTATCAGTTCCTCGTTGCTCTGGTGATGAGAGTAAATTCTTAACCCCTCTGGTCCTGACTCTCACAGTTTCTATCATTATGGATACTGTAATGTATTTGCCACATAGTTGAGTGGGTGTTTGGGGAGAATATTTAGAGGGTACCAATTGGCTGATGAATATTCAATGGTATGTTTTACCTATAATTCCTCCTAAGATACAGGTAAATTCCCAGGAATCTACCAATGAATGAACAAGGCTTGTCTGGTCCCATGAACATGCCTCCTCTCCCACCAAAAGAAGGATAGAAGAGCATAGTACTATGGATCTGTGTCAAGTCTAAGCAGGAAAAACTGTTTTTTACAGTACATAAAGGAGCTGAATAAAACTTTAAATATTGGGCTGGGGGCAAAATAAGGTCAGTGTCATATGATCAAGGGCTTGCCATTTCTTAAAAGACCAGTGTTTAATTTAACATGCAGGCTGCAATCCTATACTCACTTACCTGGGAATTTTTTTTATTGAATTCAATGTGGCTTATTTTTGAGTAGGCAATGTTGCCACCTATCCCCTTGTACGTGGATATATTCTTCATGCAAGTACTCAATTATTCCTGTAAAGGTTCTTGACTAATAGTCATGGCCTGCAGCATCAGGATTTGGTGCAGCTAGGTGTGAAAGAGGAAGGTATAATCAACTAGTGGTAGTGTACTTGAATGATAGCAAGCATTCATTATTTTAATTGATGGACAGATGAAAACAATATTGTGTAGCATTCAAATGGCACTGCTGATCTTGGTTAAGTTATAGAAGTGTTTGGGCTGTAAATCAAGAAGTGTTTGGGCTGTGAATCCCATAATTCCCAGGCAACATGGCAAAAGGCCTTGCTTGCATGTTTCAGAAAGTTGGAACAATACACCTGAATGATAAAATGATGTAAGGGGAATGAAGCAGCATGCATGGTGCGTTGTGTGTCACAACCAGCAAGATGGCGGACAGCGCATTGTGATGCAAGTCCTTTTCCTTTTGTACTTCCACATGCGCATTCCAGATAGGGCTTAGACTGCAATGTTCTGTCTACATCTCCCCTGGATGCTGCTGGGGGAGGAGGGTAGAGATAGAATAATAGTAAGAACAAGATGCCAAAGGCTTAATCAAAGAAGAAATATAGACTAGACTATGAATAACTTGATCTATGGAGATATGGATGGCTGCTTGAAAGAGAGAAGAGGGAAGAAATAGATTAGGTGAAATATGCATGACTGGAATGCCAGAAAGCCAAGGACATAAAAGAGGGAGTATTCCTACTGTGCTTAAAGGCCCTACTGTGAACCCAGGATACAACTTTGAACTGGGCCACAGGAATAAATGAAGTGCAAAACCCCAGAACTTAAATGATAAAGCATAATTGAAAAGGGGAAAGGTTATGGAGATAGGTTGTGATTTACAGATTTTCCTGATTCCCCATACCCCAAGATGGTATGAGTTCTCCTTGGATTTTCTCAGATGGAACAAATCATAGCATTTTAGCAAACTTTGAAGAGCAAGACTTTCTTCACTCATCAAAGAAGGCACAGCCTTCACTCTAAAGTGAAGCAAAGAGGTAGGAACATAAGAGTGGTGTTGAATCAGCCCAGCCTAGTCTAGCTTTCTGTTCCCATTGTGGCAAACCAGATGTCTACAGAAAACTCACAGCAGGTCATGAGTGCAGTAGTACCTTCCTACTTGGGTTCCCTAGCAACTAGTATTCACCAGCATGTTTCCTGTGATTCTGAGGATAAAGGCAGTGTGACTTGTAGCCACTGATAGCCTTGTACTTCATTAATCTGTCTAATTCCTTATAAAAATCATCCAAATTGGTTGGTATCATTATATCTTGCAATTGCAAATTGCATGCATAAAATTCCTATGTGCTGTGGGAGTAAATACTTCTTCTTATCTGTCCTGAATATCCTGCTATTTGGTTGCATTGGACGACTCAGAGTTCTCTAATAAAGCCAACCAACAAATAAATAAAGATGAGTAAGGGATTAAGAATTGTAAAGTATTGGCAATTGGTCTGTCTGAGAGAGAGAAGCTAGTCTTCTCTTCCTCTCTCTCAATTTCACTCACCTATACACTCAAGATTTACTTGAAAGGTCTAGGTTTTTTCCCCCTAATAATTTACACTTAAAATTGAAGGATCATCTTAAATTACAGTAAAAAAGTCAAATGAGTTCTTGTATCTGGGCTTCCTATTTTGTGCGGGGTGGGGCCAGAAAACATCTTAAATTCAGAGTTTTCCTGGTTTTGGTTAAATACAGCCTATAGGTATTAATTAATTAATTAATTAATTAAATGTATATGCCGCCCATTTCCCCCAGAGGGTGACTCCGGGCAGCTCACAATTAAAATTATTATCCATTAATCATAAGATCCTAACTATTATAGAGCTCAGGATTACAGTAATTCCCCCCGTCCCTGCCCAATGATATGTAGGAACTTGATTTTTGTTTCAGTCTGTAAGCCATGACCTTCCAATTACAAATAAATAAGTCTCATTTGTGCTTTTTGGCAAATTTGATGGCATGATCTTAGGGATTCTTTCTTCACAGACTTCCCCTGACACAGATTCTTCATTCTGTTTACTGTGTGTGCCAAGCAGGTCTAATGATGCTGTATAGGAATAGGGATGTTCCTGAACTGACTACAAGTATCTGATAAACAGGGAGCAGTAATAGTGATAGTGAAAACACCTGAATGAATCTTGAGTATAATTTCTTATTAACACGAGAGTTCCAACTAAGTCATAGGGAAGTGGCACACATCACAGTGGGTGTGCCTGGATGACTTGACTGCATTACAGACTGAGTGTAAGAAAGACATTTGCACAGGAGGGAACTCAAAATCACAAAGGGATGTGCTTCCTTGGCAACAACACCTACAGGACTGTACTGTGAGATTTAGGAAGATGAAAATAATCAGGTGGAAATCTAAATGGAACAAACAGACCATGCCTGACTAGGTAATATCATTTATTTATTGAATTGTTGCCATACCTAAATTTTGGAACTTCTTATGCAGGGTAGGTCATCTTACCCTTTCTCTCATTATTTCTCATTTCCCACAATCTCACAAAGGCTTACAGTTCTATACATAAAGTGAAGGAGGGGGGAATGTTTTTGATCTGCTGAAACTCAGTATTTTAATTAACTCCCTGGATTATATATCTATGTTATTTTATCTATGAAGTCTCTATCTATTGACCTTTAATTTTTAGGTGCTGTTCTTTAATTTAATGTTGACCAAAACTGACCTTGAGCAATGATTCTTTTACATAGGAAATATATTTAATATCTCACTACATATTAACAATTTCTATACCTTTTTATTTAAATAAATGCTAAAGAATCAGTGTCTGATTACTGAAATGGCCTAAAAACAGTCCTAATAAATAAGCAAAATAATAATAATAATAATAATAATAATAATAGTAATAGTAATAGTAATAGTAATAGATGTTTTAATAACTAAAACAAAATACAGTGGTACCTCGGGTTACGAACTTAATCCGTTCCATGACTCTGATCGCAACTCGATTTGGTCGCAACACGAGGTAAATTTTCCCATAAGGTTCAATGTAAATACGGTTAATCCGTTCCGCCCTCCGAATTTGGTCACACTACGAGGCAAATTTCCCCATAAGGTTCAATGTAAATAGGGCTAATCCGCCCTCCGAATTTGGTCGCACCACGAGGCAAATTTCCCCACTTTTTTCTTCAAAGCCTTATTCTTGCCAAGCCTGCTCTGCATTTTCTTTGGAGCCATGCTGACAAGCACACCAAAAACCTTCCAAACGCCACAAAACACACCACAAGCCTCACCGAACGTCTCCTTGCTACCGCGATCTCGCCCACGGGAAGCCGCGACCGTGTGGCAGCAGGGCAAATGGCCGTGGATCTGGTTCATAGCTCAAGGCGGAGGTCGCATGGCGAGGTAAATTTTTGGGGCCGGAGCTGGTCGTATCCCAAAAAATTTGTAAGGAGGGGTGTTCGTAACCCGAGGTACCACTGT
Source organism: Liasis olivaceus (assembly GCA_030867105.1). Lineage (NCBI taxonomy): Eukaryota > Metazoa > Chordata > Lepidosauria > Squamata > Pythonidae > Liasis > Liasis olivaceus. The sequence goes on from CM061349.1 coordinate 73,553,697, forward strand.
ACTTAAAATAACTCACAGGGCAAATTCCAAGTAAAGCCAGGGACTGATAATCCTTAATAGAAGATTTGATTGCATTTATTATCTACCTGATTTATTAACTGCCCCATAAATAATTTCTCTAGGTATGGTGCATTAGCTGTCACCATCATTATCATCAGTTTAACTGTGGTCATTTGGCCAGAAGAACACAGAGAGGTTATGGACATTATCCATATGAGTTGTTATGGACACACTATGTTATGAACATACACATACACATATGAGTCAGTTTTATTATGGGTTGATGATATAGCCAGTGTGGCACAGTGATGGAGGTATAGAACTAGGACCAGAGGGATCCATGTCCATCAGCAGCCATGGAAACTTGCTGGGTGACTTTGGGACAGTTACTGTCTCTCAGCCTAGCCTACCACATACTTTTGCTGTTGTGGAGAAAAATTGGAGAAGGGAATGATTTGTATGCTGCCTTGAGCATCTGGAGTTAAGGCTGGATATAAATCTAACAAGCACACGCGCACACACGCACACAAATCTATTTGTCTTTTGAAACTCATATCAACTTTAGTGGACTTTCCATGTGCATTGTACAAATTTCCAATAAAAAAAAAGATCCACAGAATAAGCTTATTAAAACAATATAAATGCAGAACTAAAGGTGCCATCAGGTCTAAGTAGATGATAGGGTTAGGGTTTTCTGGAAGAATGGAAAAACCTTAGTCTAGTGCCACAAAGGTAGCAGGAAAGCAGAAGGAGGAATATATGACCAGATTTCCTTCTGTGAGATTGAGACTGACGATTAAATCAAACTAAAGATTGTTGACTGGTATGACCGGTGTGAAAAAAATGCACAGAAATGCTTTTTTCTTACTTTCATAATACTACAATTTGAAGTCCTCCAATGACATTGACTGGCAGCAGATTCAAACATGAGTAAATATTTCAACAGTGCATAATTTATTTATGAATTTGCTGTCATGAGAAACTGATGGCCATTGACTTAGGTCTGGCCTATATATATGTCACAGAAGTAATTGGTGCTGGAGCATAAGCACTGGAAAATATATAGGGCACATTTTAAATTCTGTGCTACATAGTTTTAAAAAAAGAAAGTGAACAGAAATGTGAAAAATTAGCACAAAAACATATTAGATGACAGAAATATTGTCTCTCTGTTTCCTCATTTAGTTTCAAGTATATTTTTTAATCTGCAAAAGTATTAAAAATGTTGTTTTCTAACTATAGACAGACGACTTATTGCCCAATGTTCATCATACCATATTAAGATTCTACATCTCATTCTGTTGTTTATGTAGGCATTAATTTAGGAGATCTGTTAGAGCTTCTGCTACATGGTTCCATCAATAGCCTTTAGCCATGTAACTATTCTAGGCATATCATATCTGGACTGCAAAAATCTGTGCTAAACATCAAATAATTTTCCAAATGATACACTGTCTGGAAGAAAAACCTATCCCAGAGATTGGTGACCTGCAGTCATAGATTGTCTATTCTCTCCAATTCTTTCTGCCCACCTGGTGTGTTCTGGCAGAGTGGGTATGCTCCAGGAAGTTTCTATTAAACATTGTGATCTTATGGGACTGAGGAAGTGTGCCTTCTCAGTCACTGCCCCACCCTCTGGAACAGCATCTCCCCAGAGATATGGATGGCACTCACTCTCCTGGGGTTCTGAAAAGCCCTTAAGATCGGGCTTTGGTCTCAAGCCTGAGGTAAAGTCTTTGTGGGGGCCCTGGTGTGGTGTGTTACTGTTATGATTGTTTTAGTCCAGGCTGCCCATGGTGTTGTATGATTTTAATTGTTTTTATTGTTTTTGTAATGTGTAAGCTGCCCAGAGTCTACTGGAGTGGATGGCTATAATAAATTTAAACAATTTAAACAAACAAACAAACAAACAAATGCCTGGCCTAATGTCATCTGTTCTTTGGTTAAATTTCAATCTATCCTAAAGGGTCGGTTCAAACCTATTATAAGACTGATCTGCTTCCTCCAGGCAACCTAACGACTAGGGAGAAAATTTAGGAGGGGAAAATTGCAAAAAGAGGTAGCAGTAATAGAGATGGGTTTGGTTTTGACACAGCAGGTGGCTGTACCAAGCTGATCTGACCTTCAGAAAAGCTAAGCAGGGCCAGATTCAGTTAATATTTAGGTGGGAGACCAACCAGATATCCTAGGGGTGTAAGTTAGATGGAGACATTGAAAAAACATCCTGGAAGAAGTCAATAGCACACCAAGAAAACTACATGGAAGTTCAGCATTATGTGTAAACCTAGCATACAGCTTATTCAATAAACCACAATTCAGCAAACTATGGCTTAATGTAAGCTTAACCTAGTCATTTTCCTTTCTTGGGAGGATACTCAACTACATTCTCAAAGAATCGTCACCATCTCAGTATTCATTTATTCAGTTAGTGTCTCAGAAACAGAGAAGCGGAAGAATCTTATGAATAAATCTTCCTATAGGCAACACCATTTCTGTAGCTGAAATCTTATATTCACCTAGCACACCCAAGAGCTGTTAGGTTTTTCTTTGGCAACCATCATGAAATTCAGTTTTATGGCATAGTTACGTTTCTAGTTCAGACAATTTTTCTCATTGTTAAATGGAATCTTGCCCTACATTGGGAGGATTGGATAGATTCTCCATTCCGCATCCTATGCCTGTTTTATTTAATCTCATTTTCACAGGGAAACACAGTAGTAAATGTCTATATAAAACTGTGGTTCTAATCCACTGCATGCTTGGCCCAATAAACCTTTCAACTTCTCCACATGCTGTTTGTATTTGTACAACTGCTGGTTCAGTTATCATTTGATTCATGTATGATCTTCCTTGGCTCTTGTTCACAACCACTCTTAAGACACGTCATTCTTTCCAATTTCCTTCTTCCCACAAGTAAGATCCACAAACTCCTTGACTAATTCTGTGGGTCCATTTGTAGAGTATTGCCATTTTTCCTGTTCTTGATGGAAAAACTTGCAAAAACATAAGGCAGGTTTTGATTTTCTGCTTTAAGGCATTCAGTGGAACAATGAGACAAAGAAGAAGCAGAGGTCTCACTAACTATTGTGTTAAGTTTGGATCCAGAGGTAAAAAAACTCTGCCATGTCTTGAAGAACATAACTAGTAGATATTGGAGGTGCTGTTCAAATCCACTGAAATGCAGTGGGCATTGATTGGTGTGTATCTGTGGATGTGAGAGAGAGACTGGAGAAGATAAGAGGTATTAGAGGGAGGGGATGATGGTATATTGTGATGTAATGCTCAAAACAGTCTTTGCACGATTTCATGAGGAAGCTAAGCCCGTGTCATTATCTCCCTGGCCAACTTCTCACATCAGTGTAGAGAAGACTGCTTCCATTTAAAACACGCACACACACACACACACTCACACACACTCCAAACTAAATTTCCTACTTTCCCCTACCGCAGTTTAACATATCTGCTGAGTTTCTGTCAAATGGGATTCCCTTTCTTTGATTTCCCATTCATAAATCCAAGTGGCTTCCTGTATGTATTCCATCTTCTGTCCCAAGCAATATTTAAAATAAACCACAACCACAAAATATGAGATAAAAACAACTTCTCTTCATCTGTTCTTCAATGACATTTAAGGTTGGGAATGAAATTAGAGTCAAAATGGCAAGTAAAGAAGATCTGGTTGATACTACTTCACCTTCTGTTGTAGAAAGTCCTATTCCATTCCACTCCCATTCTGTGTCTCATCTATCAAACATGGCATGACAATATTTGAGAAGTTGTTCTTTCAGGGGGCCTTTCCCTGAGTTAAAATGCTATCCACCCATTCTTGTATCAGCACAAAACAATGTTGTTATAAAATTTGTTGTCTTCACTGCCAATCCTTATTCTGCCTCTGTTACATAGGTTCTGAATCATTGCCAAGTGGTTTTGTACTGACTTGTGAGTGTGCCAGTCATTATAAGTAAAGTGGTTGGGTTTCTTCTCTGGCTTTGCCGCTGCTCCTCTTCAGCATGTCAACAGCCAGGAAGAAAAACATCCAGCAGTCAGGACACATCAGAACAAATAGGGTAGGTCTGTCTTCAGGACTCTTATCTGAGGTTCCCTAGGATGGTTGTTTCCTTGTCCTTCCAGACCCTTTTGGATATACCTCAAGTTTTTTAAAAAATGTGTGAAATGAAGACACATATGGGGAGATACTAGAACAGAAATTGCTCCAGAGATGATGGTGGTAGTTCCTGTCATGATCCTACTACTAGCTAGACCATGTAGAGTAGAACTGACTAGCTGCTGGGCCATCAGTCTCTTGATTGGCTGGGGATGGTGGGTGGGAATGAGAGAAGGCGAGGGGAAGTAAGAGAAACTGAAATTAAGGGAAAGCCCAGTTCAAAATCCCTAATTATTTTCTGGACATCGCAATATGAAAAATCAGCATAATAAAGATACAGTTTATGGACAGCCAGATGGCCATGTTACAATGCTATCCTCTAATCCAGAAAAAAGTATGCCAGCATAAATTGTGCTACCCTAATTGTGAAGCCCTATTCTGCCTCCATGATGAGGCTGGTGAATGATGTTGTACTCACCTTTTTAACGTGGGACAAATTAATGAAAGCTATTGGTGGATTCCTCCAGCTTTGTTCTCATTTCCCCTGAGTGTCTACCAGCAAGAAAAACAACCATAAATCATTCTCCTTAAGGAATGGGTCAGTGAAGATAGATGCTTGGAAATGGCTTAGTTCTACCTAACAGATCCCAGGTGTGGAGGTCCAGAACAAACTTCAGATCACACTCACAGCAGGTCAGCTTCCTCACCTCCAAGATAATGCAACATAGCATTATGGATTTTACATACCTTGCACTGTAGTGGAACAGTAAAGGGGCTATTTTTATTTGTACACAAGCACACCTAATGACAAGTTAAGAATTTTCACTCACAGGCTGAGGTTGAGATGAAGCAATGTCATGTGAGTAAGTGGGAAAATTGGTATTTACAGGGCATGTGCCAAGCTAAAGTGAAAACAAGGCCTAAATACCTTTAGCAAGACCACACACAATAGATTTGGCAGTGCACAAGTTGCATGTTTATTCATCATCTGTCCATTTGTTCACTATGTATTTCTGAAAACTGTATTTCTGAAAACTGACTACATGGAAAAGTTTGGTGACAAGTAATGGTTCACTCAGACATTCAAGCCCTGACCTGATATCATAATCAGTCAACAAATGATGGTCATAAATGAGTGAGCTACATGCCCCAAGATTAGCAATAGTAACTTTCATAGTAGTAGTAGTAGTAGTAGTAGTAGTAGTAGTAGTAGTAGTCAACCCTGGCATCTTTTTCCAGATGTCTCCAGCTGTCCTGGAGTAAACAAGAGCCAAACTAGAACAAAGTCTGTCTTGAATTTCAAAGATAAATGTTGGCTTCAATCACTCCCTCTAACATGAAATGTTGCTATGGAGTGCCAGTCATAACAGAATCCTTTGTTTTAAAATCAATTTCTGATATATAGTCTTTTTTTTTAAAAAATCAAAAATTCTCCTTGGGTCTCTATCCTGCAACTTCAAGCACTGAGGACTCTTCATAAACCTAGCACCTGTCTATCATGCTATGTTCTTCTTCACTGCTATGGACAACCCACAGATGGCCTGATGATTTCCATCAGGATTTGGGAGGTTTTTTGCTTACAGCTTTGGCTCAGATCCTCAATGTTACCTGGGCCAATGGAATGGAAATCAGAATGAATACATGGTTGTTGAACCACCATTACTGTTTTCAATTGTGAAGAAATCAGCAAAAGTTTAAGACTTCAATCTGGGTGTTTTGCAGATCTCATGAGACTACAACTCCCAGTTTCCCCAGCAGGCACTAAGCTAAGTAAGGCTGCTAGGCATCCGCCAATTAACCATCCCAGTATAGCTAAAACTCAGTGACCTGGTTGCCTCTAAAGTAGTTTCCCCAAACTGGTGCTTTTCAGATGGAATGAACCACAGCACCCACATTTCTCAACCAGAAAAGAGAGAAGAGAAACATGTTTGGATGGAAGCACTTGGAAGAATCTATTTTAAGGGATTCTAAAGAAATCTGTCTTATTTCTTGGGTGCAGGTTCTCTTTCTCTATGAACTTCACTGGCAAGAAAAGTTTGCAACAGTCCCCAAATTTGTCTTCTTTCAGGCATTTCTTAAAAGAGCACAAAGGTAGTAAGTTTACATACTGCCTGCCCCCCCCCCCCCAAATTTCACTACAATGCTTCTGTATATAGCTGAGGCCATCTTCCAACCCATTAATTCTCCAGAGAAGGGCCAAGATCATTAAGAAGATCTTGGACCTTCTCTAGAGAATCCCTTAGGGTTTTTGGGTCTCTAAGCTGCAGTCTTATACTCCCCCACATAGCCTAAATGATTTCAAATAAAGTTATTTCTTAGCAAGCATGTATTCATGCATCATATGCATGTACATGCATGTCTCATCATGTATATATCAGGATTTTCTCATGGGAAGAAGGTCATCCCGTTCCCTATACAAAAACAGGTGTCGAGATTATTCTATGAGTTAATGTAAACAAAGAATCTTGTGACCCTGTTATGCTTTTTACTGCCACCTACTGTAATGTGTATGTTAGTTATTCAGTGGGGGGGGGTGACATGCTGGCAATATAACGGGAGGTTAAATGCCCAGCCTGTTCAGTCAGGTTTGTCTTGTATAGTTAATCATGTAGGTTTTATAGGTTATGTAGTCTTAACTAGTAACCAAGTAGTGTACCTCTTCTCTGAGAGTGTTTTTTAGCTAAAGGCTTTGTTGTGGATAAGTCTTGGAAGCTAAGATGAGAAGAAGTCTTTGTTATATCCTATATTTTGTATGCAACTTGTATTTTATGAAGTTTTGCATTTTTATCAATAAAGACCAGTTAGTTTATATTTTCTGACTGGATTTTCTTTGGAAAGCAAACTATGGATATTGCATTTTGCAAGCTCTCATGCTGATGTGTAATTTTCCTGAGAGCAGGATTTTTGGGACCTTTTGCTGCACTCTGCACAACAGTATATACCTGAATTATGCACTGTGTGTCATCAGAGTTCAGTTTAGCCACATTGAAAAATGATGCTGCGTCCTTTTGTGCAGCTGTGAAAGCAATGCAAAGTACACCCTTTGGAAATGTGGTGGCTACTACCAGAGTAATGCCTCAACGGTCAAGCTAAAAATGGCCTGCAAATCCATATCATAGATCTGCACTTTGGAATTTCAGCTCCAGATCGGCCTTCTTCTCTTCCTTTGCAGCCAGCCCTCCCAGCACTTGTGAGTGTCTAGACTCCTGCAGCATTAACTTAGGCACACACCATTCACCGAGAGTTCCGCGGCTTTTTTGTCAATGAATGCACATTTTATGAATTAGAACAGCGCATGCCCTCTTGTGGCTGTCATTGGCTCCCTTTGCTATCACGCAAGCTCCTTCCACACCCAGAGCGTCTGAAACCGGGAAGGAGACACTCAAGCTCTCCAGGCATTGCCCATGATTTAAGAAACAGGGTAGCATGTGCCAGAACAAAGTGTCCATTGCAGGCAAATGACCCGCTCCAATCTAAGGGCACAAGAGCTGGAAGAAAGGAAACATTCCTAGGAAGCCAAGAGCTGATAGCCACTGTCAGCAGAGGAGGGGAAAGGAAGAGAAATCATTTTCTGTCTACGTGCATGCTGTCAGGCACAAGAGCTCATGCTTGTATTCCGTGTTGATTAACTCCGATTAGTTACCGCCCGACTGCATTCACAAGTGCTAAAGCAGATTGGGATAATCATGTCATCAACTAGCGCTTAAAGGGTAGGCGAGTGATAAAGCCCACCATTTCCCCAGCTTGATTTCTAATATACTGGGGAAGTTAAGATTCTCCCCATATACTGTTCCAAGGGTCCTGCATTGTGGAAGCCTCTATTAACGTGCATGGGATCCACTTGGTGTCCCCAGTATTTTTCATCTGAAGTTCAGGGGGAGAATTTTTCCTTTTACTTCCCCCCCTCCTTTCTTGTTGCAGCCAAAGCTCTCACCAGTCCCAGAACTGATTTTGACTTGTAGGCTCAGCCCTTCTGAGTGTGCAGTATTTAAAGGGATGCCTTTGAGCATGTGAAGAGTAAGACTCCCAACACTGGGAGAGAAAAATATCAGCAAAAAACATTCTGGCTAAGCAGTCCATTAACATGAGGCTACTTGTATAGACTAGTGCTTAAAACGATGAGGATGTGATGAGGATGATTTGTATCTAACATCCCCTCTGCAAATCCTGATGGTAGCTGAAAAAAAAAAAAAAAGGTAACCCTCCTTCTTTCCTGCTCACCCTTGAGTGACCCCTGTCAGAGCTCACATAATAGAGATTAGGTAAAAGCATGCAAAGTTTAACTGCAGTACCATACCTCCCTCATTAGGAATTACACTATTTCCATTTATTTGTGTGAGCACCCACCTTATTCAATCTTTATTCAAGAAGTACAGCATCAAGTGAGACATTCCAGAGCTCACTAGAAGTGTTTTTCAATGCCATCCCATATTATCTCAAACTGTGCTTTCCAATGGGATCAACAGTTCACACACTTCAGTTCTAGTCCGCTGCTCTTTGTGAACAAGTGCTGGTTAGGCATGTGTAAATCAGTTATGTGTTTTGAATGTTGGTTTTAGAATTGCCTGGTCTACTTTTGAATTGCAGCTAACCTGTGTTATGGATTCACCATCTATTAAAAAGAATACCATTCACACTTCAGTTTACTGAAGTAATAGGATAATCATCCATTCTTAAACACTGCAGGTGGACATGGCTGGATGTATGCACATAAACACAAATGTATCTCTGATCCAGGAAGACCTTGAACATTCAATGAACTGAAACTGCCTTCCAGGGCCAGGAGGCTTCCAACAACAAGCAAACAATTATTGTATCTTGAGTTGCTCCTCTTTGAACCGATAAGAGATGCTATTTGGCTTTCACAGAGAAATAATAAGAGCAGAGGCACCCAACATGGTGCCTGGTGGTGCCAGCATGCCTGCCCATACCTTGGTGTCTGCCAGTCTCTCTCTCCAACCGACTCTTTATATTTGTTAAAAAACATGTTAATGATGGAAAAATAGGAAGCTGTCACATTATAAAAGCAAATTGCCTGCCTCCAATACCGACTTTATGGGCCTCCAAAGCGTGACTGGTGGCTACAACAAAGTGTTTTGTTTATAAGTATGTGAACTTGCCTAGAAAAAGGATAAATGTAAGCAAGGATGATAAGCAGTGTTTGGGGGGTGGGGAATGGAGACTAGAAGGAGTGATAGGTAGCCTTCTGGTAAACTGGGGCTTTGTAAGTAGCTTTCTCCCTTTTGTCTCTTGCGGCAGCTATTTTATGAATGGCTGTTTTACAAGAACACCCAGAAGTGCTCAAAATTCAGAATGGGCTCACAAGGCCACATAAAGTTTGAGGACTCCTGGAATAAGGGGATGGGAGACTCAAGTAACTCTGAACTGGGGTTTGTTTAGGACATATTTTAGCTTTGTTTTTTGTTGATGAAGATTGATGAAGAACAGAAAAAGAAGGTGTGAGTGTACAGGAGACACTCTGGGGAGAGTAAGCCTAGTTTGTCAAGTATGAAAGTAGTTAATGAAGCAGCACAGAAAATGGCAAAGAAGTTGAACAGAGAACAAGCCTGGTCTGACACAAAATACTTTTGTTAAATACAAACTGGCCTGAGGTCATTTAGTTTGCTTCATAGATGACTGGTGAAGTGAACCCAACTCTCCCCAGTCATTTATCTGTCTGTGGTTCAACGCAAGAATCTGAATTTTGAGTATCTCTTTGACAGTTTAGCTATAGGCTCTTTTAGGGGTGTTGTTAAGGTGGTTGCCAGGATAAGTTCTGTACTTTCAAATTTACTACTTCATCACTAGCACTACAGTAAAAGTTTCAGTAAAAGTTACAATAAAATTTTCCAAGGCCATCTACAAGTTGTCCTAAAACAAGCAAATTTTTCAAAGGCAGTTCTGGGAAAGGCAGGAAGTCCTGACCAGTAGCTATTTTATAAGGTGTAAATCCAGTACTTTGGTGCACCATATTATTGTAAGCCACTTCAGCAAAAGGTAAAAGTTCTGACCAATCATCCTGTTGGTGATTAGTAAAGCATCTCAAATATTGTTCTAATAATGAGTTCATTTTCTCCGTCGATCTGTCCGTTTCCGGATGAAAACTGGAACTCAGGGCCTGAGTGGAACCAATTAACATAATAAATTCCCTCCAAAACTTGGAGGTGAACTGTGGCCCATGATCTGAAATCAACCTCTTGGGGGCGCCATGGAGGCAGTATATGTTTTGAATAAATAATTTAGCAAGTCTTTTGGCATTAGGAATTGAAGCACATGGAATAAAATGTGCCTGTTTAGAGAAAAGATCAATTACAACCCAAATAACAGTGTTGTGGTTACTCTCAGGTAAATCAACAATAAAGTCCATAGAAATTTCTTTCCAGGGTTGTTGAGGTGATGCAACAGGTTGTAAAAGTCCCAAAGGCTTTCCTCCCCTCTTTTTTGAAATGGCACATGTAGGGCATGTAGATACATATTCAGAAATGTCTTTTCTCATGGTAGGCCACCAAAATTGCCTACGTAATAAATGCAAAGTCTTTATAAATCCAAAATGTCCAGAGGTTTTGTCATCATGGCCCTTTTGCAAAATGAGTTTATGTAGTGAAGCTGGTACATACAATTTGTCTCCCATCCACCAGGCTTGTTGTTCATGGGTTAAAGTATTTTTATTGTGCTGGAACCATTCATCTGAATCCAATGCTGCGTTTAATTTTTTAAGCAGTTCACTTAAGTAGGTGCTTGTTTAGGAGTTCTGGTAAGTGCCACTGAGCCTGGTTGTGATTTTGGGATAACGGGAGCGACTATCTGCTCTTGTTGGCTGTTATGCTGAGGCAGTCTGCCCTTACCATCATTATCACGTTCACACACACCCCTAGCCCATTCTCCCTTGATATCTATACACTAGAATAAATTCAAAAAATTATTGTGATCTAGGCATCTTTTCCACCTTTTTCATCTCACCCATGAGGGATCTAATGGGAAGAATCCAGACACTATAGAAATGTGAAGAGGACAGGGATGCAGCAATAGTCTAATTGCCAAGAAGTAGCACCCTGCCTTTCTTCCATATGATTTAAGTGATATGGAGGATAACACTTCAACAATTATGTGAAGAAAACTGCAGCTTCTGCTCCTACCTAGCAAACTAATTGGGGGACCAAGTGGTTGCCCTGGGCTCAGTAAAATGTAGCTGCTACAAGTAGGGAAATTAGCTTACATCAGCAAAAAGTTCTAATTCAGGATCAATCAAAACATGCAGATCACGCAAAGGCTGTACAGGTAGTCCTTGTTTACTAACTGCCTCATTTAGCAACCATTTGCAGTTATGATGGTGATGAAAAAATAACTTTATAACCAAACCTCACATTTACGATCTTCACAAGTCTGTAAAGAAAAAGAAAGCTGAAGTAAGATCATAAGCACGGTCACGGTTTCATTTAGCAACTGCTTCGCTTAATGACTGAGTCACTGGTCCCAATTGTGGCCACTAAATGAGGACTACCTGTACTACATTATGCTGATATGGAAGTCTACAGTACATATACAAATGTTTCCCCACAGACTTCTGGGGAAGGAATGGTGGACTGAAGATGGTTCTGTGAGAGCAGAGCCAACGACCATGGCAGAATGAGGAGCCAGCAAATGGATTGGCTTCTCAGAATTCCTCTATGGAGCAAGGAGAGGACCATGATTGCCCACAAGCACTCCATACAGTGGCTTCCCACAAGGAGACTGTAAGACAGTGGTCTCCAGCAGGTTTTAGAGCTCTGGGAGCCAAGGGAGAGCCATCTTTGCCTAAGCTGCAGCTCAGGGCCTTCAAAAGGACGCTGAGTTTGCATACTTCCTTTCTTAATCACTTTTGGAAATTGCTTGTTAACAGCTTTTTGGACATTAAGAACCTTTAGAAAATACTGGGTGAGTTTCATTCTATCTTTGATGAAAGAAGTTTTGTATAAGAATAAAAAAATCTTATTTTGGAATAAACAGCAAAAGAGTGATTAGTACGTTGATTTTGGAAAGTTATAAATGGACTAAGGGGACTTGAAATAAGATTTTGAAATTAATTACAAGAATCCTTACTGTGGGTTGTTCAAAATTTTATAAAAAATATACGAAGATTTTGAAATTAAGTGTAAGAAACCTTCCTGTGGGAAAATGTTGTTGATTAGAAAAAAAACACAATAAGAGAGGACTTTGAAGGTTGGAGGGAACCAGAAAGAATTAAAGATTATAATTAAAGGAGAAGAGACAGAAGAGACATTAATACAGAATAGAGCAAATTAATCTGACTTTGGAAGAATTCAAGGATATTTGGGAACAATGCATTCAGAAATTACTCTTAAGATTGTCTACTATAAAAACAGATTTAAAAGAGGTTGCAGAAGAGGAACAGATTTTACTGGACAAAATAGAGACAGACTGATTCAAATGTCGATTTGAAAGTGGATTTAAAAATGTCAGGCTATAAGAATGATATGGAAAAAGATGTTTCACTGGATTTACAAATGAAACAGGCTGATGTCTTAATAATTAAAAGGGACATACCCTTAATAAATCAGAAAAGTGACTTGGAATACTTTCTTATCTTGGAATTAAAAAAGAGATGTGCTAAACTTATGAAGGAGTTTCTGAGAAGAGACAAAGAGAAAATGGAAAAAGATCAACTTTTTCTTAAAAGTAAATGCAAGGAATACAAAGTTGGTTTATTTGACCAAGGTTAAAATACATATGTTGTTGTTTCTATTAGCTCTTATTGGACTTTTCTTGACTAGGACCTACTGATGAGGCTTTAAAGATTTTTTTTATAGAAAAGCGATAAGTTATGGGAAGAAGAGATCCTTTGTTGTATTTTTAGAGAACATGATTAGTTACTGTGTTAAAAGGAAAGGAAAGAAATATAAGACTGGGTTATTTGATTAAGGTTAAAATTGTGATGGAATGTATCTATGAAGAGGAGGGTGATGTGAAAGATCAAGGCTATCAGGAAAGAGGGGGTGCATTCCAGGAGGCGAAAGGAGACAAAAGACAATACAGTCTGCAGGGGGAGTGTGGGAAGTGAAAGAAGTTCAAGATTCCATCTATAAGGTGTAAGCAAATAAAGGAACTTTACTCAACTGAACAGTTTCACTGTTGTTCTTGGGCTGAGCCTGACATCAATCTTGCCAGACTAAATCTATACTACTGCAAGTAGTGGATATATCCTGGGAGATTCTAGGGAGTGGCTACTCTGAACCTCTTACTCTTCTCACTCACCCCCTGTGGAGTGTGTTGTCTTTTGCCTCCTTTTCCCTGCTGGAATGCCGCCCCTCCTTCTTGATAGCCTTGATCTCTGACATCACCCTCCTCTTCGTAGTTACATTCCATCACAAAAATATATATGTTATTTCTGGTAACTCTTAATGGATTTTGCTGACTAGGACTGAACGATGAGGCTTTAAAATTTGTTTACAGATAAGAGATGCAATATGGGAAGAAGAGATTTTTGTTGAAGTATCAGAGAAGGTGATAAGTTACTGAAATTGTTTGTACTTGTCATGATGAAGGGGGAAGTCACTCCTTTATATACCTCTTTTCTTTTTTCTTTTTCTCTGCACCTTTTCTTTTTACTTTTCATATTTTTCTTAGTTTGTATTAGTTTTTTATCTTTGTATCTGCAAATTTCAATAAAAATTATTATAAAAAATTTAAAAAACCAAATGTTTCCTCTAAAACTGCTTCTTTCAGTGAAATGAAATGCTACCATATTAGAAACAATAGCATACTTGAGGTTTATCTACTTGCTAATATGTTAGATTTTCACTGCAGTTAATTTTTAAAAAAGAAAACTAAGAAAACATTAAAGCATTCAGTCCAATATCTGCAGTACAAGTAGTCCTTGCTTACCAACCATTCATTCAGTGACCATTCAAAGTTACGACAATGCTGAAAAAAGAATTTTATGGCCCATGTATGACTACAGGTAAACTGAGACATCACGTGACTGCATCGCTTAGGGACAGCAATCCACGCAGTCCTGGTTATCATCATAACCTCAAGACACATGGGTCATTAAATGGAAGCAGAGGGAGCCCCAGGAAAGGAGCGCGGGGAGCAGGGGGGTCGGGGAGGCCCAGTGCAGGCTGTGTGCAAGTTGGGGGTTGCTACAGTGTGGCGCATGTGCAGGGAGGCTAGGAAAAGAGGGCATGGGGGGGGGTATGCAAGTGCAGGAAGGCCCAGAGGAGGACACTGGTGGGTGGGTGTGTGTGAGCACAGGAAGGCCCAGGGAAAGAGGGGCTGGTGGGTGCATGCATGTGTGCAAGCGCAGGAAGACCCGGGGAAGGAGCACATGGTGTGTGCAAGCAAGCAAAGGAGGGAAGGAGGGCACAGGGGGTATGAGCAAAGAAAGGCTGGGGTGGGGGAGACTTACCTGAACAACTTGTGACCCTCCCTGCCGGCTTCCCCGTTGACTTTGCTTGTGGGAAGCTGGCAGAGAAGATCGGTAACAGTGATCACATGACTCTGGGAGGCTGCAACTGGTCGTAAGTGCAAGCTGGTTGCCAAGCACCTGAATTTTGTTCATGTGACCTCAGGGGTGCTGCAACATCTGGAACTTGGAGGACTGGTCGTAAGTCTTTCATTCAAGTCCATCGTAACTTCAAACAGTTGCTGAATGAATGGTCATAACTCGAGGACTACCTGCAGTCTTATCTCTTTCCAGCCAGAAAACACAGTTGTGGTCGTATGATTTCCCACTTAGCAACCACTAAGTGACTTGATCTATCAATTATTATTTTATATTTACTTGACAATTCTTGGTAAAGTCTGATAATTTCTGTACTAGGTTTCAATCACATTTCATGGCCTACATATACTTATACTGGCAAAAGAAAAAAAAAAGTATGAACATGAGCTTTAAGACTGAATCCTTGTTTCTGGCAAATGAAAACAATGTTGATTATCTGCACAAGCTTAATCATTTCCTAATACAGTACAGAATATTCACTGCATGTTTGTGTGGAGAAGAAGAATGACTTAGCAATGGCAGAAACTTTGCAAGTGTTCACCAACTGGGACTCTGCTGATAACGATGCTGGCATGCTGCCAATTTAATGGGGAGATAAGGACATGTTTTCAGTCTATACCCCTCATCACCACACAAACAACATACAAAACGGTGCCATGACACCTCAATTTTACAACCACAGAACTCCAAAATTAATCAGCCATTGTCACCAGT
Organism: Liasis olivaceus; assembly: GCA_030867105.1. NCBI lineage: Eukaryota > Metazoa > Chordata > Lepidosauria > Squamata > Pythonidae > Liasis > Liasis olivaceus. The sequence goes on from CM061349.1 coordinate 73,569,017, forward strand.
GACAACGATACTTCAAGTTCCTAGTGTCTGCTACAGATCCCCTTAAGCAACTTGCAACCAAAGTTTAAAAGGAGGAAACACAACATCCACTAGACCAAAGTCAGAACATCTGCAGGAGCCACACACGGCCATTCTGGGAACGTGGTAAATTTCAAGTAAAGGCTGAAGCTGGCAAGAAGGGAACCAGCAATGCTGAATGTTGGCAATGCGATTTTGGGGAATAAAACAAATTGGGGCTGTGGGTTTACATATGACCACAGGTTGCCCATCCCTGCTATAACTTTTCACTTGTTACTTCAGGTATATGATCGATCCTAAATTTTCATAGTTATTGGCTAGGATGACAGAGTTGGTAAACCATCCAGTTATAAGTATACATAGCCTTTCTCCACTTGCATCAAACTACAGCACATGGTGCTGTGCCTGGTAACATCTCTTTTCTTCTGTGTTCCTAGATGAAACCCCATCTACAGAGAGGAAGCTCACTGAGTAAATGAACAGACAGATCAAATGTATGTTTGGCAAGGGAGGGGTATTTTTCCATTACAGGCTACCCCTTACCCAGAGAAGCAGTTTCTGGGAACTCTTGGCCAGGGCAAGCAAAGAAGAAGGACCCGGGGAAGTTTTTGTAGGATTTCAGCAGGGAGAGTTGATAGGGGAGGCTCCAAGCAACATGGATAATGAAGGGATTTTTGCCGTAATTTGCTAGATGTGTGCAATGTTTATCTTTCACCTGAGGAAGACTGAATTATAACTTCTGCAAGTGCAAACTTCTACCCTTATTGGAAAAGAAAATAAAGGGGCTTGAGATAATTTCTACACTGTAACACAACAGGGAGGATGAGAACTTCCTGGACAGGACAGCTGAAGTTCTTCAAAAGGTGGCAGAGAAGTGAACACAAGTACAGTGGTACCTCGGGTTACGAACGCCCCTCCTTATGAATTTTTCGGGATACGACCAGCTCCGGCCCCAAAAATTTACCTCGCCATGCGACCTCCGCCTCGAGCTACGAACCGGATCCGCAGCCATTTGCCCTGCTGCCACGTGGTCGCGGCTTCCTGTGGGCGAGATCGCGGTAGCAAGGAGACGTTCGGTGAGGCTTGTGGTGTGTTTTGTGGCGTTTGGAAGGTTTTTGGTGTGCTTGTCAGCATGGCTCCAAAGAAAATGCAGAGCAGGCTTGGCAAGAATAAGGCTTTGAAGAAAAAAGTGGGGAAATTTGCCTCGTGGTGCGACCAAATTCAGAGGGCGGATTAGCCGTATTTACATTGAACCTTATGGGAAAATTTACTTCGCGTTGCGACCAAATCAAGTTGCAATCAGAGTCACGGAACGGATTAAGTTCGTAATGCGAGGTACCACTGTATACAGGAAAAACTCCTTTTGACAGAGGCAAAGACTGGAAGCATGGGATTCAAAGAAGCAAAGGATTGAGAAGATTCAGGGCCAGTGGAGCTCAGGAAATGGTACCAGTCTCTCCCTCCAGAGGATGATCTATAGCTGTCTGAGCACACCTTGCCCTGGAACACTGTGGAAGTCACTTCAGCCCCATGGATGAAAGAAACCCAAGAGCTACCTTGAGAAAGAAGAGTGTGGTGATGATGGCTGAGAGGAGCCATGGCAGATCTGTGCAGAAGTTAAATGCAAACTTACTTGCCCTTACATATGAGCATGAGATGTCATCTGATATCATGTGAGATGTGTTCCAGGTGGCTGTATCTAGAAGATAAAGATACAGAGACTTCATACTCTCCAATATTCAACAGAGATATTCATGTGGAGAGAAATAATATGATCAGAAGAGACTTTGAAAGGCCTTGGGCAGGACGATAAAGGAACTGGGAGCACAAATAACTTTTACATCAGTCCTTCCAGTTAAGAGTCACAGTGCAAGAAGACAGGATCCTGAAGGCAACAGCTGGCTACATAGATGGTTTCAGAAAGAAAAGTTTGGATTTCTAAGAGAAAGGCCTGTGCTACCTTTACAAAGGATTCCTGGGAAGAGATGAGCTACAATGCATGAAGACAAGGGAAGAAATATTTGACATGTTAAACTGAAACAAAAAGTGGAAGGCGGCTAAAACCCAGAGTGAACCAAATATTCAGGCAAGGGTTCTGGTAAGAGAGTGGAGCACAAAAGAAGAAGCAGGATCAAGGGAATGGAAGGCTTGTTGAAACTGGGTAAGAATAAAAGAGAAGAGGAACAAAAATGTGGAACTTTATTTTAGACTATCTGGGTAGGCAGAAAGATGAGGTCTTTCTGAATCAGAGTCATGCAATAGTGATAATGGGAGATTTCAGTTAAACCTGACATCTACTGGGAATCTGCCCAGAGTCAGGAATCCAACAAATTCTTGTCCCTTTTCACTGACAATTTCATTTGCCAGAAATTAGAAGAACAAGGGGATTGGCTATCCTAAACCTAATCCTCACCAACAGAGAGGAATTGTGGAGTCCTTGGGGTTCTCTGAGCTTGGTTCTTTTCTTGCAAACGTTGGCTTGAAATCCTGAAGGATGGGAAATCCTATGAAATGAGATACTGAAGGTACAGTTGAAATAATTCCTACTTGAAGAAAAAATGGTAGAAATCTAAAGAGACCAGCATGAATACAGATATACTCTCTATAATTCTGTATAATTATATAAAGTTCCCCCATTGGGGGGAGATGGGCGGTCAAGAAATTTAATTAATAAATAAATAAATAAATAAATAAATAAATAAATAAATAAATAAATCTAGAGAAAAATGAAATAGGAGGGGAACAAAGAATACAAGGTAGCCTCCAAAAATTGGTTGGTCATCTGTCAGAGATGCATTAGTGCATCTTGTACTGAGGTTGGATTAGATGTTCTCCAAAGTCCCTTCCAAGGTTGTCATTCTATGTTGCCTTCATCTTGTCCCCAGACCATGAATCAGACAAGCTTAAGCTATCCTTAAGTGATCTGGTATCAATCTGGTGTTTCCCTTTTATTCCAATATTATCCAAGGGCAAACTCAAGATTTAAAACATCTGATAGGCACCATCACCCATTATCTTGGAGGGAAGTCAGCTGACTGGGAACAGATGCAACCAAGGCAGGATAGGGATCGACAATGGGGACAGCAAATGTTACACTGGTATAGTTTTCTGCTAACTCAAGGATGGGCAGTTAGCAGTTCAGCTCACCATGGAAAGGCCCACAGAAAAGTTTTTTTTTATTCTCAGTTTTGTCCTTTATTTTGCAATGATATGCTGGGGGAGGGGGGGAGAACCACTGTGATTTTTAAAATTTACATCATTTTTCTAAAGGCTCATGGAAACTTTGAGATGAATGGGCAATTTCTTCAGTTTGTAAGCTCAAGTATTACATCTGTGGATTAGAAGAGAAAGTTTGATATTGGTTTTAGCTACTTTTTTTTTTTTTTGGCTGACTGCTATAGTTCTAGGTGGATTGCACAATATTAACTATCTAAAGAAAAAATCATGGTTGACAGATACTGTTGTTCAGTCATTCAATCATATCAGACTCTTTGTGATGCAACGGACATCTGTTTGCCAGGACCATCTGCCCATAACTGTTTGAGGTCTTGTAAGCTCATTCTTGTGTCATAGTGATGGTATCTATCCTCCTTATCTTCGGTTGGCCTTTTTTGATTGCCTTTTATTTTTCCAAGCATCAGGTTCTTCACAAGTGACCACTGCTTTCGCATTAGGTGTCCGTAGCATTTGAACTTTAACTTCATTATTATAATTGTTTATTATTACTGCTTGCAGTCTTTTACTTCATCTAACATGGAAATGTCTATTCTTCTCCAGCATGACAATCCAAAAGCATCCATTTTTCTGTGTTCAGCCTTTCTGAAGTTCCAGCTTTCACAGCCATGTTACAATTGGGAAAACCACAGCTTTGATGAAAGGTACCCCTAATGTCAATGTGAGGTCTTTCTGCTGACAAGCTTCATCCTGAAAAAGAATGGGTGTTCACCTAGCATTCCTAGGAATTTGCTAAAATCATCCCACTAGAACAGGGGTTCTCAAACTACGGCCCGCGGGCCAGATACAGCCCGCCAGGGTCATTTATCCGGCCCGCCCGCCTGATTGGCCGCCGCTGCTGTCTCTCAGAAGCGGAAGAGTCAGGGCTGTGTTGGGAGCTGCAGGCGATGCACGAGGAGGGAGACTGCAGAGCCGGACTCTTCTACATTACAGGTATACCGGGTCTGGCGGCTCTCCTCATACTCCGCAGGAGGGATCCTCTGTGCAGGGTGATCAATGTGTCATTCTCCAAGCTGCTTGTGTCATTCTTTCTCCCAATTGCCCACCCCGTTCTTGCAATCCCTCGGAAACCATCTGGTCTTCCCCAGGTCTCATGAGTACAGGCGCCCTATTTGGAGAATGGCAGGAGCCCCGTTCTCATGATGCTTCGCATTTGCATTTTATGTTCCTTCCTGTTTTACCCACACAATGGATTTCTTTGGGAATGTCTTTAAAATATTCCCAATAACCTGCTGCCATGACTAGGTTTTAGTCAACAGAAGGCACTATCAGTGCCTGAAACTTATTTCCAAGATTAAATTCGTTTTACAGGGACAGTCCTGATTTTGGGGAAGGCATCTTCGAACTAATGGAAGGGCTCAAGGTAGAGCAGGCAGAACAGTATGGGAACAAGTAGCCAAAGAAACGATGTCTTTCCATTACTCATCAAGTCTCGGGGTACCTTATGGTGGAAGGAAACGTGGGAATGAAGCTATTCCATTATCCATTTTACTGGCTGATTGATTAGTACTAGTCTGCAGAAATCCAGAATAAGAAGCAAAGTTAGTGTTTCCTGTATCTCTTTGCTGACAACTAATGGATTTTTGCAGATCAGGTCTGATAGCCTTATGATGGAGAGTGGTCAATTGATTGTTAGTCATTTATTAAATTAATTTGGCCTGGAAATAATCTTTCACAGAGTGTAAAAGCACAACAGGGGACAGGAATGTTTGGAACTACAGTGGTACCTCGCGTTACGAACTTAATCCGTTCCGTGACTCTGATCGCAACTTGATTTGGTTGCGCCGCGAGGCAAATTTCCCCATAAGGTTCAATGTAAATACGGCTAATCCGCCCTCCGAATTTGGTCGCGCCGCGAGGCAAATTTCCCCATAAGGGTCAATGTAAATACATACGGCTCTGCATTTTCTTTGGAGCCATGCTGACAAGCACACCAAAAACCTTCCAAACACCACAAAACACACCACAAGCCTCACCGAACGTCTCCTTGCTACCACGATCTCACCCACAGGAAGCCGCGACCACGTGGCAGCAGGGCAAATGGCCGCGGATCCGGTTTGTAGCGTGGGGCGGAGGTCGCACGGCGAGGTAAATTTTTGGGGCCGGAGCTGATCGTATCGCGAAAAATTCGTAAGGAGGGGCGTTCGTAACCCGAGGTACCACTGTACTTAAAGTTGCTTCATTCCAGAGAAGCTCTTCTAAACATCTTTGTGTCCTTTTTTTTCTGGTAATTTTTGCCTGTGACTTTGGGGAAATTGACTTGTAGATTTGTATACATGTATGCATTTTTAAATATTCGTATATGCAAGTTTTTATTTTTGGAAATCAGGTCAGCCTACTTCTTTGCAAATTATCAGGACCACAGAAAGCATTGTACTCAGTTTGTTTCACTTTTTCTTCTCTTCTGTTCCTTGCATTTATATCCAAACTCCTCTTCCTTGCCCAGACCTGTTCCATCATCTCAAATTCTTTGTTAAGCCATCGCTTAACAACCATTCATTTAGTAGTTATGCTCAGTCCCCAAAGTTACAGCTGTTGCAGCACCCCTGCAGTCACATGATCAAAATTCGGGCACTTGGCAGCCCGTTCACACTTACAACCACAGGGGCACTTCAACTCATACTTCCTCATACTCTGTGGGAGGGATCCTCTGTGCAGGGTGATCGGTGGGGTCCAGGGCGCCCTATTACTTTCTCCATTTGGGCCGTGTGGTTGCCCCTCAAGTAGAATGGCCACTGGCACTGACCAATAATGTGGGGGGCAGGGGGTGGGGGGACGATAACATTTACTGACACTGACCACCAATGCAGGGTGGGGTTTATGTTGGTTAAAATTGTTCTTTATTTTAATTATTGTATTTTTTTTCCTGGTTTTTTTTTGTACTACAAATAAAATATGTGCAGTGTGCATAAGAATTCATTCATGTTTTTTTCAAACTATTATTGTGAGCTGCCCAGAGTCACCCGTTGGGGGAGATGGGTGGCATACAAGTTTAATAATAATAATAATAATAATAATAATAAAATAATAATAATAATAGTCCAGCCCCCCAACATTCTGAGGGACTGTGAACTGGCCCCCTGTTTAAAAAGTTTGAGGACCCCTGCACTAGAACATATCAGCAATCACTATTAGCAAGTATTCAGAATTATTTGGGGGAAGAATAATTCTTCTCTTTAAAAGGGCAGAGGTGAATTTAGGAAAACCGCCCCATTTATTCTAAAGTGGTCTTGTTAATTCATTTAGAATTAGTACTAAGGTAGATCTACATCTACAGTCCAAAATAAAAAGATGGAAGTATCACAGAATAGTCAAATTACACTAAGAAAGCACACTGTAGAAGTATGTCTGCATCATACTTGGTGGGAAACATATTGTTACATCTAATGCTTTGGACACAATGTCTGGGTTCACTAAAACCATAATATGGGTTGCCTGGTTTTGATTTAGCATTTTAGGTGAACAGTCATCTTGATTTGTAAATCAACCAACTAAGAAATCATGGTAAGTCAAGCCATGGTTCAACGTGCATGAACCCAATTGATGTATTGGCAAGTTACCCGTATGCACAAGAACCCACTGAAAAACACACTTGCAATGTGTGATTGTTCTTCCAAGTGGCTACCTTAACGAAGACTTTTTCTTGCAAGATTTTGCAGTTATCAACTGTGAGATGGATTCTGAATCAACCATGAAATATGCATCTATATTCCCTCTGTGACAAGCCCCCCAAATTCTAGTTCTTTGTTCCGTCCCCACGCACCAATACCATCCGCGAAACGCGCAGATCACGTTTTGCAAGAACAACAAGGCCAGTCACTCGGGTTAACTGCGGTTTCTTCCATTGAGGGAGTTCCCTTTCCAGAGGCATGGTTAAAATGGCGCACGCAACCGAAGGCACACTGGTTTCTATCGTTTCAGTCCAATTCCATGCGTGTTTACTCGGGAGGCAGCCCCACTGAACCACAAGGAGCTGACTTCAAAGGTGACTGCAGTCCCCGCTAGGCTTTGTGGGGGAAGGGAAGACAGTAAACGTAGCTTGCGTAGTTAACCTCGCTCCCCCCTCCCCCCGCTCTGTCCCCGGCGAATAAGATCGTGCGTTTGTTTGTGTTTAAATATAGCCCCAACCCTTCCTCGGCTCCTAACTTCGGAGAAGGACAGAGGCGGGCAGCAGCTGGCCCCGCCCTCTGCAGCCCCTCCTGCGGCTGTTGGAAGCGTAGGCGAGCGGTGCCCGGGTCTGCCGTCACCCCGTGTCCCCAGGAAGGGTGAGCGGGGAGGGCGGCGGGTGGAGACGCTCAGGCGAAAAGGAAGGAGATGAAGGGAAAGGAGGGTGGGACCACCCTGACATGACTGGGATTGTGGGCGCACTTCAATGTACCCTGTTTTCCTGCTTTATCCCTTTCCCAGCCCCCCCGTTTCTCCATGCCAAGCTGCAGCTCTCTCCCTTTCCTTGCGAAGTGTGGCTCGCTTCTCCCCGCCGCTGCTTCGCGTATCTCTTCTCCTCCTGCCGCCTTGGAATTGTGTAGTAGCCCTGAATTAGCATGTCACGTGTATGGCATGTGGAAATGAATCACGGGCATGTGAGCGGCGGAGGGGGGGGCGCGATGAGGAGGACGCCTGTGTTTGCATCCAAGGATCTCCTCTCGCTCGCTGGTTGCGTAGGTGTCTCGCTCCCTCCCGCGACTGCCTCCAGCGCTGCCCCTCCCCTCAGCCTTCCATCTGGCCGCCTCCCTCCGCTCGGTGCCAGCTCGAGCCAGCCTGCAGCGCGGTGCCCGGCAGAATCCCTCGCCCGCCGGCGGTGGCAGCAGCAAGATGGGTCCTCCGCCTACTTCTCCGCTTTACTGCAGTGTCCAGAAACCATCACCTGAATAAACCGCTCGCCCTGTCGAATAGGAAACTATGTGTCAATGCAAACGGTGCCCTTTCACGTTTCCATATTGGGGGGAGTGGGGAGAGAATCAAAATCCAAAAGCCTCCTTGGGGATCTGATCCATTGTAATTGCGGAAACAAAGAACCCGTCCTTCTAAAACAACACTTAAAAAGCAAAAATAGTATTCCTTTTATTTCTTAACAATTTTATCTCACAATAACCAGTTCTTGAATAACTCTAAGGACTGAAAAACGCTGGGGTGTCTGGGTTGCATGACAGACCCCACAAACAAAATGCATACATTAGAACTGGGAACTTGGGGGCTGCGTTTTTGCTCAGACTATGATATTGATCAGCCTTAAGCAAGATCCAGCTTCTAGGGTCATCCAACCATCCTTGTGCCAAAGTAACAATAATGAGGACAGGCTTTGGGTCACTTCAGTGATGGCTGAGTGATGCTGTGAAGATGCTGAAAGTCGCTAGTGGGGAAATGGTCGCAGGCTCTCTGTCCATAGAGCACCCAGATGCTTAAATTCTGCATTCATTGAATGGGGAAGGGAAGGAAACAGACAATGTAATGGTCTGCTGGCTGAGGAATTTTGGGAGTTGATGTCTACGCATCTTGAAGTGGCCAAGGTTGAGAAACACTGGTCTAAAACACCGATTTCAAATCATGAATGAATGCCCCTGTGAAACAAGAGGGAACTAGCAACATCCTGGGAAACACTGGCAAAAAATAATGAAAATCCCTTCCAGAACAAAAAGAAATAGTACATTCACCTGGCGGGAGAGAGACAGTCATGTGAAAAAGAAAGTACACCCCCTTTGAGTTCTATGGTTTTACGTATCAGGACATAATAAAAATCATCTGGTCTTTAGCAGTTGTCAAAAGTAGGTAAATATAACCTCAGATGAACAACAACATGTGACATATTACACCATGTCTTCATTTATTTTATAAAAAGAAAGCCAAAATAGAGAAGCCATGTGTGAAAAACTAAGTACACCCTTACTGTTTCCATAAGTATGAAGACGCTAAGTAGCAGCCAGGTGCTGCTAATCAAATGCCCTTGATCAATTGGTCATCAGCAAGTGTGACTACCTCTATAACAGTTTTAGGAGTTTGCTGGTCTCAGGCATTGAGGTGTGTGTGTGTTAACACAATGCCAAAGAGTAAAGACATCAGCAATGATCTTAGAGAAGCAATTCTTGCTGCCCATCAATCAGGGAAGGATTATAAAGCCATTTCCAAACAATTTAAAGTCCATCATTCTACAGTGAGGAAGATTATTCACAAGTGGAAAACATTCAAGACAGTTGCCAATCTTCCCAGGAGTGGATGTCCCACGGTCAGACTGCAATGCTCAGAGAAATTGCAAAAAATCCAAGAGTTACATCTCAGGCTCTACAGGCCTCAGTTAGCATGTTAAATGTTAAAGTTCATGACAGTACAATTAGAAAAAGACTGAACAAGTATGGTTTGTTTGGAAGGGTTGCCAGGAGAAAGACTCTTCTCTCTAAAAAGAACACGGCAGCATGGCTTAGGTTTGCGAAGTTGCATCTGAACAAATCACAAGATTTCTGGAACACTCTCCTTTGGACAGACGAGACCAAAGTGGAGATGTTTGGCCATAATGCACAGCGCCATGTTTGGCGAAAACCAAACACAGGATATCAGCGCAAGCATCTCATACCAACCGGCAAGCATGATGGTGGAGGGGTGGTGATTTGGGCTTGTTTTGCAGCCACAGGACCTGGGCACCTTGCAGTCATTGAGTCGACCATGAACAACTCTGTATACCAAAGTATTCTAGAGTCAAATGTGAGGCCATCTGTCTGACAGCTAAAGCTTGGCTGACTTTGGGTCATGCAACAGGACCATGATCCCAAGCACACCAGCAAATCTTCAACAGATGGCTGAAAAAGAAAAGAATCAAGGTGTTGCAATGGCCCAGTCAAAGTCCAGACCTCAACCCGATTGAAATGCTGTGGCGGGACCTCAGGAGAGCTGTGCATAAACAAATGCCCGCAACCTAATGAACTGAAGCAATGTTGTAAAGAAGAGTGGGCTTAAATTCCTCCACAATGATGTGAGAGACTGATAAAGTCATACAGAAAACAATTACTTCAAGTTATTGCTGCTAAAGGTGGTTCTGCAAGCTATTGAATCATAAGGTGTACTTAGTTTTTCACACATGGCTTCTCCATTTTGGCTTTCTTTTTGTAAAATAAATGATGACGTGGTGTAATACGCCATGTGTTGTTGTCATCTGAGGCTGTATTTACCTACTTTTGAGAACTGCTAAGGACCAGATGATTTTTATTATGTCCTGATACGTAAAACCATAGAATTCAAAGAGGGTGTACTTTCTTTTTTCACAACTGTACCTTGATCAAAAGGAAAAGAAATAGAGAAGTGACAAAACCACCTTTTAATATGATGTGGTGATTTAAGCTGTTGACCCAGTTTTTAGTCTATCCTTAGCCATGGAAGCTCACTGGGTGGCTTTGGGTTAGTCACTCTCTTTCAGGCCAATTTAACTCACCAGGTTATAGTGGAGACAAACAAGGTTTGTACTGCCCTTAGACACAGGGACACAACAAATAAAAATACCGTATTGTAATACAACCTAGTGAAGACTAAACATACTTGGCTGAATGTCTGTGTTCACCCATCATGCTAAGCTACAATGCACTTGGCTTACTGAATAAGCCACAATTAATTTTATGGAATATACTAAAACATAAATTATGGTTTACTAAAGATAATGGTTGGTTTCAAGAAGGTAAGCCAAAACTGAACAAATCAGATTCTCTGTTTTGTGAATGCAGTCCCAGTGTATGGAAGAAGGTTCAAGAAAGCAGGATACTGAATGGAATTGAGTATCCTGAAAGAAAGCATGATTAGTTAGGAACCTGAATAAAGATAGTTCATCTTCAGACATTTTGTTGAAAGAGCCATTTACAATTATCTGCATTTAATTTTCAGTGTCCTCCAGCCTCTAAAGTGTCTTGTGCTTTGAACAGACTTACACAAGTGATGGTGGGCCATTGCTTTACATGTGGTCTATAGCAGTGTTTCTCAACCTCAGCAACTTTAAAATGGGTGAACTTCAACTCCCAGAATTTCCCTGGCTGGCTGGGGAATTCTAGGCGTTGAAGTCGACACAGTTGCTGAGGTTGAGAAACACTGGTCTATAGCAAAGCTACCAGATATGGGCTGCAAAAATCCAAAGGACCATGGGATGACAGGAGAGATACAGAAAGCTCTCTTTGCTGCTATCTAGTGGTGATCTGGATTTTTAATTACTTTGTTAACTCTCTTCAATTAGCCATCCTCCGTAAGAAGCTTATGACTGCTTTAAGAAGGGTCTGCTGCACTGATACTGCCTTACTACTCGCTTTTGCCTCCATTACTGGATGTGTCCCTGTGCCTGACAGATCATTGAAACCAGCTGCTGAAAGGACCTTCCATCTGATAATCTACTTTTGGAAGCCTATGGAGGCCATCATGGATTTTCAAACCTGGCAAATCAAAGAGTGCAAAGCCAGTCTGGCTCTGTGAGGCAGTCTTATGAGAACAACAGCAATCTCCTATGCTTTTCTCTTCCATGTGAAAAATAGGAAGATGGTTTCTTCCATTAGGTAGAGCTTCGGGCAGCAGATGCTGATAGTAGGAACGAACAGTGGGATAATGGCAATAGTTTTCTGTGCCACATGGCCTGCACTTCTAAGGTAGTCTCTTGCCCTCAGATGCAATACAGAATATTGTCCAACTGTCAGATCTGAAGTAGATCCAGTTGCCAATTCAGTTGATTTTAATATGGGGAATGAGCATTTGTGCACCATCTAGTCCTTTGCTCAGGCAGAAAAATGCCTTGGGCTGTCCATGGATACCCGATGGGTAACCTGTGTTAAGGACAACTGGCCACTTACTATTTCTCAGGCCACTCTACTATTTCTCAATAGCTTAGCCCCAGGGCTGAGTGTGATTTACATCACTGTAACTCAGGAGGGTGATGTTTTCATGATGCTGAGAAAGAATAGGCACCAGTCAACCAATGTAGGTGATCTCATCTGCCAAGCAAACCAGCTAGGCAAAACACTGACCAAAAGCCAATGTTTTGGTGGATGGGATAGTGAATAAGCAATGCTCTTATCTGCCATGCTACAGCTATATTGAATTAGTCTTGGCTGCAAGGCATCCATGGGTTTTATTTGTAAATGGTGAGTTGCTTTGGCCATCATGATCAATTGCTTAATTTGTAAATGGATTGATTTTGAGAGTTAGGGACAGTCCTGTATCAGAACTCTGTTACCTAATTGGGATGTCTTTTGATTCCTGGTATGTAAAGTTGATTAGGCTGCTTTATGATGAAAGAAAATTATTCTGAGGTTAGGTTCACAAATTCTGCTAAGGCATTGCATGGTTTGGTCTTGGCTTTGTGGGTTTCATGAAACTCCTCCTTGTAGTTTATTCAACAAATAACACTTAGGAAACTACGTCTTAGCTCAAAGTGTAAACCCAATATGTGTGTAGTTACAGTGTTGTTAAATGGAAGACTGGTGTGAAATTGCAACAATAAACCATTCTTTCCAGATTTCTTCAGTCTGATCTTTAGTAGCAAGTAGTTTTGTATGCTGTTTTAAAGCTTATTTTAATGTATTTTTTAAATATTATTTTGCTGTATACTACCTTGGTGACTTTTATGAAATGATTGTGTATTTATCCTATAAAGAAATAAAACAGTAACATGGATTCCAGGATTTATCTCAAGCAGTTATGTCTTAAAGCTGGCGTTTAAATAAGGAAAGTTGTTTTGAGCAGGAAGTCTAAGAAAGGCCTCAAACACAGAAGACTAACTGCCAGCCACAGTGATACCCAGTGGTGGGCTAGAAGATTAATGATGTTTTCATATGTTCATTCATTTACTGCTGTCCATATGAGAAATATATATGGATTTCATAGACCCATCTCCTTTATATTAACATACGTGCTCATGGCTTTCACTACACAGAACAAGACTATCAAATCTGGGCTGCAAAAATCTGGACCACTATCTGATGGCAGCAGATGGTCTATTTGGTAGCTGTAACACAGGATAGACGGGCACATGCAGGTTATATTTTTGTGTTTATCACCTTGATCTTTGTAGATTGCAATAAAGATTTTTCTCTGATTAATCTAGAGAAACAACTTGTCCTTTGTTTATTAAAAACACGTAACCTGAATGAGTCCGAAAATAATGCTACTAGCACAAGAGCATCTCTGAGATGGATCCTCCCTTTCCACTACATATACCATGTACGTAATCAAGCCACAGACAATTTGTAATTACAGTTACAAGCTAGGAAGAAGGCCCTTATTAAAGGGAGAGTAGACCAGAACTTGCTGTAAAGGGTGAGATATGATCTAACTTCAGAATATATCTTTTTTGGGAGACACATACGAGTCATTGTATTCCCGTGACATGCTTCATTTGGGTCAAAAGGCAGGGATAGGGTGGGGGATAATGTGTTGAAGAATGTGGTAACCAACTTTGGATCACCTGATCCAGTCAACTAACTCAAGATTTGGTTTAGCCCAAAACAGACCTAGTCTAGCGTAAGGTTAAACTATACCCAGCCAGTAGTGTTATATCAGTACTAAAGGCCACTCAATTTTCTTATTTAATACTCCAGGAAAAAAGAGTTGGAGAGGAAGAATGGCTAAAAAAGTAAGCCTCTCTGTTCCAAAATCCATTGCCAAGCCCTAGCAGCACACTACATACCTCCCAAACATTAACTGCTGCTTCCTTGGCTAATGATGAAAGGACTGGTGATACGTACATTGGTTTCAAAGACAAAAAGGTGCTTGGGTGTGTGTGGAGACATTCATTATCATCTATCTGCAGTTTATTAAACCAAAGGTACTTTTGCAGGGATTGTGCAAAAGTGAGCCATGCAACTCCCAGGAAGAGATGCTGCTTTTAAGAATTGTGGACGGGCACCATGTGTGCAAATCTGCATGCTCTGAAGCACTTTTTTTGTCTTTGAATCCAAAGTGCTGCACCCTTAGGCATCCACAGGGGAGTGGAAGCAAGAGGGGAAAGGATGACACATGTAATGATAGACAAATGATGTGACTTAGGTGCTTGCATTGCATCCTGATGTGATGGCACATGTGTCATTCTGTCTTCATCTGTTTGCTACCTCCTATTGAAGTCTTATCAGTACTGTCCTGTTACAAGGGCTTAGGGGATTCTTGGCTGTTCCTGGAGAAAATGGGTGGGGACTTTGTATTCCCAAAAGGATGATTTACAGTTCTTTGTGTGACTGTGCCCTGTCAGTATCACTAAGAGAGTAGGCTTGTTGGCTGATTGGGTGTTACGGGATCAAGGTTACAGGGAGCCATACAGATGGAGGAAGAAAAGGGTGGAGAAGTAGCAGTGAAAGAGACACATTGTCACTCAGAACAAGATTTGAATGAACATGGAATTGTCCCTTGCTTTCACATTTTCCCTTTAGTACCAGGTCATTGTGTTTCCTTCTGCTGTACTCTTTCTTGCCCAGATTTCCTCTCTCCCCTGATTCTTTATCATTTCTCTTGCTTATAGTAAGAGACCTGCTGCTCCCTTCTTTCTGTTTCTTTTTATCAGGCAGAGTCAGTCCTCAGTCCCTCTCTTTTCTTCCCATATTGCATACCAGGCAAACTGTGTCCCCAGAAGACTCCCCCACTCCTGGGCTCATGATGCCATTTTTCTGCAGCGCTGATGCTGATGAAAAGGTGCAGCCCCTTGCAGAGAGAAAAAGAAGGAAGGAAGGGAGAGGTTAAAAATAGCTCAGCAAATGCTTTCTCATTGACATGGCTTGGATAGAGCATGGGAAAACAAACAGAGGAAACTCCATCTAACAAGTTCACATCTAAATAATGGTTTGCACATTCCTCCTGTGAAATAATAACAGATTTTCCATGAAGGTGTGGATAATACCTTGGAAGAGAGCAGGAACCAAAACAAATTATGTACACCTAGTGGATGTCAATATTTTGGTCCCCTCAGTTCTCACATTGTAGTCATTAGGCACACACAGATTGCCTATATTTAGAAGAAGGTGTAACCATGCTGACTTCCATTAATAACAGCAGAGCACATTCAGTGAGGCAGCCCTAGCTGGAGCCATGGATGTTGCTGTAGTGACGTGTAGAAGCCCAAGAGATAAAAGACAAGGCTAGAGAGAGAACAAATATTTTGAAGCCTGGATAGTAATTACCTTCAACTTTGCAGTTGTGAGGTTTCATGTATTTCATATATATATAAACTCAGGCTGCATTTGGAAGGGAACATCTTAATTCATTTGGAAGCGAGTCCAATTTGTTTCAAGGGAATTTATGGAAGCTTTTAAAAGACATATCCTTAAGTAGGCTTTGAGAAATAGGTGCTTTATATGCATAGCTGTAGATAGACACACACCATGCCCTTTTGGTATATTATATGCTAAGTCACCAGAAGTGTGCTTAAGACAAGAAGATAAAGAAGCAAGTCATACGCCCTGAAGTAGATATGGAAAGGTTGCTTTGATTTTTAGTAAATATATTCAGTTTGAGGTGAGGGCATGGGGAATTATGCCTAGAATGAAACATGGCATCCCATTTTCAAGGTGGGTGAGGATGTCTAATTTGTGAATTAAAGTCTGCAGCTGCTGCTTCATTGCAAATAAGTCTTTTCCCAAGATGCCTTTGCATGCTGTAGTTTTTGTGCTGCAGATATCTTGGTTTCCCTGAGATCAAGCTTCAGTATATAATCTGAGAAGATTAAGTTCTTTCTCTATGTGCATCCATTGCTTTTCTTGGTGACATAGAGTACGTACGTGGGTGTACAAGTGTCACGAACTACCAGCTAATGCCATTGATGCATTTGGTGATCAAAAGCTTATGACTTTCCTATGTTGCCCATTTTGTGATTTTAGAAATATTCCCACCCCGTATATTGTTCAAGCGTGGGATGCTTAGGCTTTGAGAAACAAAGTGGCAAACATCATCAAGGCTACTGTACTATGGCAGAATGTTCATCAATTTCACGAACTCTGAAAATATGAGTAACTCTTTCTCCTTAGAGCAAGCCACCCATCATCCACAATGTCATTTTACTAACATCAGATTTAGGATAATGTGGTGTCACATGGAAGGAAATCTTGTGTTTCTTATTGCTCACAAAAACACTAGTGGGAAAATGAACATCAAATGCAGAGATCTTAAATGTATCACCATTCACTCAGTCTAACTCCTTTGCTAAAATGATCTTGCATAGGCTTATGAGTTGTTGGTTTTTTTTGGTCCTCAGTTGGAAGCATGAACTTAACCACAGATTCTTACATCTGAAATAATCAGAAAAAGCAGAAGAAACTATTTTCTGAAGCATGCTGACCAAATCCTCAGTCATTTTGCCCATCAAGACAGAGCTTGGAAATGTGAGAACTATCTAGTAGCCACTAGGTGCTAGCTTACTTTGCTCCATACAACAAGCCATGTCTGTCTCCTGTTCTTTAAAAGCTAACTCTAAAGAGTTTCTCTCATTTGTACAATGAGCAAGACATTTTTCAGAGGAAGGTATGGATTCTAGATGTTTGTCTTCTGCTCCTCTTGAACTGTTTTGTTCCAGAATCCTTGATCTCAACTAAGTTAAATTAAAGTGAGCTCAAATCCTTGTGTATAAATTGAGGGAAGCTGGATTGGAAAAAGATGAGTGTGGTTTTAAAACTGGAGGAAGAAACATCAATAACCTACACTAGGTTGATGACACTACTCTGATTGCTGAAATAGGATTGGATAGCCAAGAAAACAAATGATTCATCGAACAAATCAACCCAGAGGGCTCACTTGAAGCACAAACGACCAGGCTCAAATTATCATACTCTGAACTCATTACCATTTTATCGAATGATATTCAAGGCAGCTGACAGTAACAATAAAAATGAATAATAGAATTCTAATAAGGTAGTTGCACTTTAGAACAGAATTTTCTCATGAAAACACCATTAGGAACACATAAGAAAAACAAACAACATGCCCATCTCCAAGTCAGCAACCCCAATCCATTTACATGCCATAGTGTAGCAGATAAAGAAGTTTGCATGCTGGTTGATGATCGGGATTCTGTAGGTCTTAGAAAACATCTTCCAATGAAAGGACTCTTGCCTCTCTCAGTTAGCTGCAACCTCTGAGAATAACAAGGATTTCGTAACTGGTGGGGAGAACTGGAACTGAGAGGGAAACATTGGCAGGGAAAATATAGGCAGATGTGTTGGGAGCATTTTATTTCTTTTCAGTGTTGCTTTGCTCATTTGGGTTGTTTTACCATTGTTTACATTTTCTGTTCTTCTATTTCTTAGTTTGTTTGCTGTTAATGATATATAACTCTTATATCTAGGCCTCTATATCTTGGTTTGTCTATCTTCCTTTCAAGTACTCACTTTACTGTATTTCTTAAAGTAAAGATCCTTTACTCGTGATTACTCCAGTGTCTTATTTGTAATAACACACTGAATTCCAAAACCTTTTTGGACTGATCATCCTGGTTAACAGAGAGAAACCTGAAATCATTTATTTAAAAATGCAGTCCTGGGAAGGGGAATTTCAGAGAAACATCTCCCTACTATGAGAACAGATGGTGGCAGCCAGAAGCATGTGTTGTGGGGGGAATGTCGGTCAAAAAAGTCAAGGATGAGGTTGTAACCATGCAGTCAAAGCCCACATTTTTTTTTTCATATATTGCATGCACATAAAAAAGGGGGTGGAGCTTTGATAGTGTGGTCGCAATAGCCATCTTGACTTTTTCAGTTCTTCCAGTAGATGCCCTGGTGGCAGCTTGTCAGCTACCCCACATAGAACTCCTTCATCTTGACAAACTATTACATCAAGATACCCCAGAACTCAGGAAGGAATCTGGCATTTTTGTGTTCTGTGCTGCAATAGCCACCCTGCTATATCTGGATTACATTTTTTTTAAAGCTAATCTAATAACAGAAGGATACCAGAGAAGGAGTAAACCCTGACTTTTCTTGATGAGGCATTTCAAAGGCCTGGAACAGCTGCTGTCAGCACTGTTTTCTGCAAATTTGATGAGGATTCCTTCTATCTCCTCATCTAAGTCATTTATGAAAATGTTGAAGATAATTGGGCCCAGCACAGAACTCTGGGGTACCGCACTGCAAACCTTCCCTCCATGTAGGCATAGATTCCTTAAGGACCATGTGTGGGGTATGGTTCTTAAACAAACTGCAAATCCATCTGGTAGTGGGACCATCCATCCTACATTGTTTCATTATATCAAGAAGGAGGTTATGGTCAACTTTATCAAATTACTAACTGCATCCCTCCCACAGCATTCCTTAAGTCTACTAATCTGGTCACTGTAAAAAAATAGCAGTAAGATTTGTCTGGTACAACCATTTTTAACAAACCCATGCTTGTTTTTTTCCCTAATGCTTGCAGTTCCAATGCTTGATGATTTCTGGGATCTTCCCAGGTATTGATGTCAAGCTAATAGGTCTCTATCATCCTGAGTATATTTTTCCCTCCTTTTAAAAGAGTGAAACAACATTTGCTGTTCTCCAATCTTTCCCCATATTTCAAAGATCACATCTACTACTTCCTTTAACACTCTGAGATGGAATCCATCCAGTCCTGGGAACTTGAATTCATTCAAAACAGCTAGATGTTATGTTCCCAATTTCTTACCTATTTTGACCTGCATTTCTTTTCTGTTCCCCATGGTGTATCTTCTGACAAGATGGGCCTTTTGTGAAAAGACAGGTACAAAACAAGAATTAAACCATTCAGCCTTCTCCCTGTTGCCCATCACTTTCTTCCCATCTTCTGCAACTAGCAGACTGACCACTTCCTTGGCTTTCCTTTTGTTCTACAAATATCCAAAGTACCTTTTTTGTTATTTTTTGATATTCACTGCAAGCCTCTGTTCATTCTTACCTTTAGCCATCCTGACTCCCATCATTATAGATTTGGGCTATTCCCTGATATTCTGCTTTTGTTATATATCCTTCTTTCCATTTTTTAAACTTGTCATTGTTGTTTCTCAGTTTATCAGAGAGCTCTTTACAAGTAGTCCTCAAGTTATAACCATCCATTCAGTGACCATTTGAAGTTACAGCAGTGCTGAATGAATGGTACTTACACCCGGTCCCCGAAGTTAGGGCCATTGCAGTGCCCTCATAGTCACATGATTGAAATTCAGGTGCTTGGCAGCCTGGCTGCACTTATGACTGCAGAGTTGTTTCAACTCCCCCCACCCGCCTAACTCTCCCCCATCTCTGCTCTTTTGGTCGCCCTGCACAGTGGCACTCCTCAGCAGCGCAGCTGAAGTAGTGGCCTGGGGCCTTCAGCAGTTTCAGCTGGCCACCATTGCCCCCGGGTCTCTACTTCAGCCCCAGGGCCACCACCACCACTGCCAAGGAATGCCACCTCAAGCCCTGCATCATGACCAGCCACTCCAGCAACACAGCGCAAAGCCCCCGCCACCCTATGCTCCACTTGCCCTGCCACGCTGCCAGCCTTGCACTCTTTGCTGCCCTATTTCATTTAACCACCAAAATAATTTCATGCTTGTCCACAAAATAATCACTGTCAACTCAAATAATTTCTAAACAGGTAAAAGACAGATGAAGTAAACATGCAATACTGGGGAGAACTAGCAAATTATGAGGTTGCAATCCCTGATAATTGAGGTATTGTATTTCTCCATAAGGCCAATAGCAGACATCTAGGAGTTCCACAAATGTTCATGAGATGCCCTTAGTTTTGACCATAAGTTGTTCTTTTATCCAGTAGAACTAATCTGGATTTCTATTCACATTTTACTATTTTCACAAAGATACAAAATGAGTCATGTTACTGGACACACAGGATTAGTTTGCAGGTGTTGGTGGCATTGGTAAACGTCATCTGCTACAATTTAATTAGGCTGCTGAGTGTACTATGGGCTTTTTGTAAACTAGAGAGTTGCAAGGTTTTAGCATTAGGTTACCAGGTATCAAATTTTTCATATTCACAATTAACAAATGGAGGCAGGAAGATGATTAGTGTTGGAGGTAATCAGTTAAGGAGAATCCCTGATATCGTGGTCATGGCAGCAGTACAAGGATTATAGTTTAGGAAAATGCAGTTTGAAGCTTTTTGGCTCAAGTGTTGTATAGTCTTCTGCTGAGGGACTTCTGGAAAGCAAGCTATGTCATTCAATAACTTGGTGCAGTATGAAGATTTTTAAAAACTACACTTTGAGTTGTGTTGTGAATATTTAAGCCTACAATCCAGCCTAGATCTGAATAAGAGTTCTGTGCTAGTGTAAATCAATAACCATAACCATAATCATAATCTCAAACAAACCCATAGGATGGGGCAGGGTGTCAGTCTTTTGAGGTTGGAGGAGGCACAGTTCTCTTTGGGAGCAGTACAGTTAGCCTGGCCAATGGGTGAGACTGGCTTCACGCATTGCCCTAAGTAATAGTTTATTTTAGTTATGACTAAACTCCAGTGGCTTGATTCACATAAAGCTCCAGCAATTGCAATATGGAAAAATACAATCATACATCGTGCAGTTGGCTTGAGATACAGATATAGTTCAGAGCCATCCCTCTGTGTTTGCTTTTGTAAGATCAGATACACTAAATGGGTGGTGTAGGAAATAATGTTATTTCTGCTTGTCTATGGACAATGCAGTGAAGACTGCTAGTCAGAACATAATTCATTGGGAAATTATTTTCTATATTTTTCATTTAGAGAAAATAGGAGCTATCCAGAAGCATGGTCAAATTACTGGGCAGTCAAATCAAGCAACTGATGTTTTCCGAATTTGTTGGGACTACAACTAGAATTTTGGCTAGTGTGCTGGTCTGGAGTTCTAGGTGATATAATTCCAATTCATCTGGATGGCACTACTTTGGAAAACGACTGCAGAAGACAGGACATCTTTAGTCAATTGGATGTTTATTTTATGCAGCCCCCAAAATGAGTTCCGATATTTGAAACTATCCCAGAGAACTGCATGTAGGATCCTGTGGAAGGCAGTTTAAGCATCATTCATGTTCTCCTATTCCTGTCCTTTTCTTTTCCATGTTATCATAAAGAGAATTCTGGAAATCTTCTAGCACAGCTGTACTGCAGTTTTGTAGGAGGGAGGCAACTAGTAGATCTGATAGAGATGTTAGCCTCTGTATTCTGTTAATGGCATGCAGCTGTCCCATCTGCAAAGAGCTTTTCATCCTGCTACATCTTATTTGGAAAATAAAAAACTTTGAGATGATGTAAGTCTCTCTTAACTGGATCTTTATCAGTTGCTTTGAAATTTTCGAATGAAAGATGCCACTGACAAAGTGTCCTACACTTGTTCCAGCTGCCAAAGAAAAGAGATAAGAAAAATAGTTGCTACTGAGGATATCAATTTCATAAAGGAAATCTCTGTTCCCTATTTTATAATTAATGGACCTCTATATATCATATGCAAGAAGTATCAATGGGTGGAGAATGATTTTCTAACACATCCATCAATGCTGTGTACAAATGTTTGTCTCCAATATCTACATGTGATGTGGCTAGTTAGCAGGATTAAATAAGGGTGCATGTGCTCTAACAGAAGGAATATGAAACTCTTGGCAAGACAAATGCTCTGAGGAGGCTGGCTTTCATGGGCATGAAAGAGTTAATCCCGGCAGGGTTTTCATGTACGTCAGAGCAAGGTTTCTGCCTGTGCAGCACTTAGCTTGGATTGAAAATTCTTGTTCCTTTTTTGTTGTTAAGATTTCTTTGCAGTTGGCAGTTCTCCCTCTTTTTATAAGACCCCCGGAGGACATACACTACAGAGACAAGTCACCATTATCTTTAGTCTTCCAGTGTCCATGTTTATCAAGTTTTTATCAAAGCTTGAAAAATTCTACCCCGGGGGGGGGGAGGGGGGAGCAGTTACAATTTTTAATTCAAAGGAGAAGAATAAATATGCTTTTAATGAACACATCATGTAAATGTTTAGCCTCCTGTGATGATTTTAGGATCCCAGACATCATTTTTGGTCTATTTAATTGGCTAGAGCAGACTTCAGACAAATAGTGATGTTGTAAAAGACTCAGATGTCATTAAGGAGCATATCTAAAAATGTAATATGCATCTAATGATATAAAAATATCTGCATGACAATCTTTGGGAGTAATCTGGTACTTTAGACTACAGCTCCCTTAGTTCCTTGCCATTAGCTATGAACATAGATGGATGAAATCTATTCAACATTGGACAAAGCTGGGAAAGATACGCATAAGGCAATTCCTTTCTGTTAATGTTTCCACTATGAAATGGTATGATTCAGCGGATTCACAGTTCTTTCTATAACAATCCATTTATTAATACTGGAGCTTCTTCAGTGGCTGATTAAAAAAAAATATCTCCAAAGGTTTGTATCTCAGACTTCTTTGCAACCATCTGCTTTTTCCTAGGTGCATGAGAAATAATGAGCTTAATATTCACTGGACTGTTCTTTCTCTAAATTATTAGGGTCTTCTTTTCAAATAGGACTAGATCAATCCTTTTAAAAAAGCTGGCATACTTTGTTCTTGAAACTATAGTTGGTTTAATTTGTGGGTTCACTAACTGCACCAAAACTCTGAAACATACCTCTGAAAAGTCTATTTAAATTTATCAAGGAAAATGTTCATGAAATAGGGAAGGTTGTTTGGAAGCCAGAGAAGGTGGACATGCTGGCATACCCTTTTTGGTTAGTTAAATGTCAAACCTGCCTACAGTTGAATAGTACAGCAAGAAACATGTCTAAAGTGGAGGAGCAAAAGGAATGACTGGTCCAGTTAACGATCACTGGCCAATTTCTAGTGGATCATGAGATACTTGAGATGTCACAAGGTACCTCTCGTGTACTTAAAATTCCATGCGTATCACAAATTAATTATGACCAAACTCGTAAGGTATTATGGATTTGCACTTATGTTTGTAAATTCAGAATGCATTAGTGAAGCAGAGATGTGGAATGGGCAACCTGTGATTCTAAGGCTGCAGGCAGTCCATGGCCTACTTTCAAAAGTCCTCTGAGGGCTAAGTTTAGATTTTTAATAAGAGATACTTTTTCCATTTCCCACTGCTTGCTGCATGGAGTGTCAGAAAGACAAAGACAAAAGAGTTATTTGGCAGGAAGAAAACAGCTCTCTCCATCTACATCAGCCCTGAAAAACTCAGCTCAGCTCAGCTCACCCCTGCTTAAAAATGAAAACAAATAAATGTAAATAATCACAAAATGGTTCACATATATGTATGGAAATGAAATAGAGATACCTTTTTCTGATTTTCATTCAAGCAAGAAGTAGGAGCATCCTCCTATATTTAGCTATTGGAGGTAAGGGAACTGCCCATCCTATTTTATGCAGGAGTGTCTATTTTTAGGGCCTTTTTTTTTTAAACCAGTGGTGCTAAATATGGGTTCAAGCTGCCACCTGGAGGATTCCAGATGTGTTGGCAGCTATTTTCATCACAATCTGTTGTTCAACAGCTTGACTGATGGAGGGAAAGTAGTTGGGAGAGCGAGTGAGAACACATTCATGTTTTCTGAAAATCTTGTTGATATGGCACTTTATTAACAAGAAACTGATTTATGAAGATAGTAAGTATGTATTTTTGTGTTACGGCATTGTCAGGTTCATCTAGTTTTCTAGGAATCTCTCATTACTCATGAAAGTGAACTTAAGAATAGTCCTTTCTGGAAAAATGATACTGGAGTCTTACAGCATTTCTCTACTACATGGCTTATATTACATATTCAAGTGGGGCACAGATGGAGACAAATAAGTAACTGTTCATTGCCCATCATTATATTCCTTAAAGGGCACTTCAAGTTGCCTTCCAAACTACAGTTAAATCTTTTATGTTTCTTTCTGCCTCTGTTCAAGAACTCATGTACACACAGCTGGCCTTGAAAAATGTCTGGACATTTAAGTCAATACAAAATGCAGTATCTAGAAAAGACGTTAGCCCCATATCATACAAAATTTATATTTTTATAAAGGTAATTTCTGATTTTATGTTTTATGCTGCTGCTTTGGTTTTTGTATCTTGATGTCTCAATTTTTCACTGTTTTAAAGGAGGCATGTTGGCTAGGAAGACTTCAAGGAATGGCTGCAGATTTGCCATACAATTTTTTCATAAAATAGGCATTAGGCAACAATAATATATTAATGTGTATATACACCCCCCCCAATAAGAACTTTGATTTCTCCCCTGCAAAATGGAGCACATGTGTATATTCCACTCATGTATGTAAGTTACTTATTACATCTAGTAAGTAATTCAAAAAACCCTGGACACTTCATTTTTTGCTGTATCTTGCATTAAGTGCAGTGCTTTTCCCACATTTTATTTACAGCTCTTCTCACATTTTATTTAAATCTGAGAGTTAATTTTCCTGCTCTAGACATCAAAGATGAAACATATAACATCTGTATGCCAGACTATGCAATGCCACCATCTTTCCAGATTTCTGACATTTTAAAAGAGGTCTGAAGTATATAACTGGCAGTAAAGAATTTCAATATTTTAAACCTGATTGCAACAACTGCTAAAGAAGTCAAGGTATGTCAGGTATTGGGCTATTCAATTAAGTTTTTTAGTAGGTTCTCATCAAACTGTATTTGAACCACTTCCATTGAGAAATCTGGGACTAGGTAAAAAGCAGACACTGGATTTAAATTAATTCAATTTAATTGAACTCAAGTGAAAAAAGGAGTATCAAACTTAGCTTTCAAATTTTACCAATGCAACAGAAACTGGCTGTAAGAGAAATACAGCTTTTCCTTACAACTGAGTCTTAGATATTATAGAAAACTTTTCTATGAATTTGCCAGAGTTCACTGATTTTAGCCAAGTTGTGTGTTACTGAAATGTCTAGAAATGGGAAAGCAATGGAACTGATGGTGGTTAAGAGAATATCTTCCTGGATTCACATATTGTGCTAAACTGTGGCTTAATCATGATTTATTATATAAATCACAACTGGCTGGATTCATGTGTGTTCAGCCAGAACTAAACAAACCATCTTAATGTGTTCAGTAACCAGCCCTATGGCTCTCTTTTATAGAGCAAATCAACTGTAATAGCAAAGCTAAAACTCTACCAACAACTTTTATGCTTGAAATCACACTGTAACTGCCCACATCCTTTGAATGGAATTTTAAATATTTAATCTTGTAAAAAATATGGAGTTAAAATCAAGGGATGATTCTACATGTATAAGCAAAAATCCTCTCCCTACCCCATAATGTGTGTATATTAATAAAAGACATGGAATGTGGAATTTTGGGCTAAGGCATTGGTGTATCATGTAATACACGTTTCACCGTAAAAAAAAAAAGAGGCATCAGTATTCTGTTTATTACATAATTGTTTATTTTTGCTTCAAGTTTTGTGCCCTTGTTGATTCAACAATGAAATCTGCAATTTGGTCCTTTCACTGACCAAACTGGATGCTGATTTAGAAACAGACCACTTGTCCTATTTGCTAACATGCTCCCTCTCGCTTAAGCTTTTGGACATGCAGAGAAAGAGCATGTGTGCATATGCCTTTACCACTTGCAGTGTACACTCAGTTGGGTAAAACATAGTTAGTAAAGACAGGCTAAAGGCTGCAAAGGGCTTCTAATATATATGGATTAAAAAAAAAACCTCTGAAATTACATTTCTTTCTTATCTGTTGTTCTTTCTTCTTGTAAACCATAATATAAATGATTTCACACAATGTTGTTTTCACTATTCCCCCCCACCCACCCCCAATAAAAGCAACAATAGATAGAAGGCTGTTTGTTCTTAAGATGTATTAAAATGATTTGCAATCCCCTGCATTATCTCACAGTCTTTCTCTGAGCTGGTAATGCTGCAGTATGGACTGGATGAAGTGGTAGAATATGAGCTCCTGACAGATGAAAAGCCTTCCTCTTACATACGGTGTCTGATGCAATGATGTGCTTTGCATTTTCATAGATGTGCTAAGACAAGAAGCAGGTTAAATTTTATGCTGGCATCCAATCAAGTATTGTGGAAAATCTAATGATGTTTGGGTCACAGGCATGTGGAAGTTCTCTGGGCTCTATATTTGTTTATACACTTGTCTGGTATAACATTTTTATTATAGTTTCTCCAAAGATATTCTTGTTTCTGAATAATACAACCAACCTCCAACTCTTACTAGAAACAGTGTTTTCCAATTTCTATTAGCTCACCTCATTTCAAGCCTATTAATGAACAATGATTTTGCTGTCTTGGAAAAAAAAGGGAAGAAGATTGTAATATTTAAGGAGAATGTCTTTCGTTTTTCATGAGTAAATGACACTGAATGGCACGAATTCGATTCTTTGCTGGTGCAAATTCAGGCTGAAGCTTCAATGTAGATTCATACCACCTCATCGCCTTCTCAAACTCCTCCTGTAGGAATCACAGATCCAAAATCATCAGCATTCAAAATAACTTTTACCTTACTATTGTATACACCATACTTTGTTAACCTATTAGGGATAGAGCGCTGAATCTCAAAGTAAATATCTTCAAGCATTGGGATATTAATTAGCCCAGGCAAATGAACATAAGAAATAGGCCTTTCTTTTTCATAGAATATTTTTCTCTGTCATGGTAGAAGTTTATGTGGATTTTCCTGCTTTATTAGATTTATATTCTGCCTTTCCTCCAGGAGCTCAATATTCCTAATTAGCCATTACAACATAACTTAATGCTACTGAATGAACTCGTTTAACTCTTGGGCTTCAGTATTTCCTCCTCCCTTTCCTTGGCCAAAACCCAAACTGCATACACTTTCACTGTTAAGAAAAAACTTACACTTCCTCAATTAAATTAAGCTCTATTTATTATTACGCCAAAACTGGAAAGAAATAGTAACTTACCTATACCTAGTTTGAGTAGGCAACTCTTATGTGAATTTACACATAAGGGGTTCTGTACTTGCATATTAGTGCTATTGGAATATTCCACAACTAAATCAATTTTTGGTGGGAGTCCTATTGCCACATATTTATACGGCCAGATATGGATCCTTCTTCCTCTCCATTTCTACACAGCAATGACACAACCAAAGGATTGAAAAGCAATTACCTAAGACCGTGAGGGGATGGGTTGTGTGAATTCACAGATGACAACCAGAAGCACCTCAGTTACAAACAAATAGCTAGTTCTTCTTCATTATGATTTCTGTGAATGAAGCCAATGATGCCAAGGCTATTCTGCTGCCTGCCTCTGAGAACCAATATCTAGGGCTTCATGGATGGAGAAGGCTGTATCCACTGAGGCCACCCTGCAAAGCTCTTGAAGTGGGAACAGGCCTCAGGATACAGAGGTGGGCACAAGAGAGGTGGAACAACCTTCTGCACTCTCTGGTTGTGCATATTAGCCACCTTGTATCATAGTCTGATATCAGCCAGGGTTGAAACTGGCACTCCTTTCCCAGATTCCGTACAGCAAAGGAAGAGGCACATATCCTTTTGGAAAATGCTGTTTGATGAAGGCAGAAGGTTATGACCCTGTGCAAATCTAGAGTGTGAAAAGACAAAGGGACGTTTACCAAAAAACAAAACAAAACAAAAAAACCCAGGAAAGACCATGTTTTGGTTCAGGTGAAAGTCCAAATTGTTTTGGACAAAAAGTATGGATTGGGGCAGAGGAAAACCTAACAACAATGGTGTAATCATAAGGCTGCTAATTCACTAGTTCATCTCACTGATATGGCAATAACAAAAACTGTCTGCTAAGCAAAAATTGGGCAATTAACATGTACTCACTGCTGTTGAATCTTCGCTATGGCCCTGACTAGTAATAATATTGGGGAAAGAAGTAGAATAGTTGTCTCATCCAGAAAAAGAGAAATATGTCCTAGAGATCCCTGTTCCAACCTCATTCTGCTGCATTATCTGTTGCACTGACAGTTGCTCTGAGATGCAAATAGATCCACTATGAGATATTCCCACCCCCTTAAAAGGGAGGTGATGACAATATGCTTGATTCTCCATTCATAGGAGACCTGGAGTGATCAATAAAGGGAGTTTGTCAGGAGATTGTTCTGGCCTGACATATGAACTATGATGAAATAAATTCATTGCACACATATACTAGGTTCAAAACCAAAGGGTAAGTTGAAGAAAGCATATGGATCTTGTCTGCTGAAAACAACAGACACATTGTTGGTTATATTTGAATGAGACAAGAGGTGACATCTAGGGTTGTGCTGCACTTTGTATCCAAAACCAAAAAGGTGTTTTGGAGAGGACAGGGCACATGCTGTACCTGTCAGTGCCTCCTTAAAGGAGTTGCATCTTTTCCTGGGTTTGGATGATAGCCATGTGATTCCAAGAAAATATGTGAGTTAAGGAGACACTGATTGCACACCCACACCGAATCACCTTGTCACACCTTATCAGTGCCTCCTTAATCTCAAATGTGTATTTGTCCGGACTCAGATTGCTACTATGCAAGCCCAGGAGAGTCTTCTACATTTAGACAATAAAAGTGCTCCATAATCATTGTGCTTTAGCAACGGCATGTCCCTTTCTGGAGAAGCTGGGTGTCCATGTTTTGTTAGAAAGATTGGCTCTAATGTGAATTACAGTACTTTAAAGAAAGGCATGACAAGGAGTAAAGCTTCAAAGTTCACAGGTCTAAGGCATTCCTAGCTTCAAATGCCAGGTTGAAACTTAGAGATATCAATCAGGCTTGTGAGGCAACCAAGATAATAAGATTAGAAGCCTCTAAACCCTGGAACTCAGAGGGAGGCCTACTGGCCTCAGTGCAGTGACCAAATGGAATTTATGAAATCAGAATAAATCTCTGGATTGTAAATGCTTTTTAATATCACCCTTCAAGATGGAATCTTTGGTTGTGTCAGACAAATAGGATTATTTGTCTTTTGATTGTCTTCTATCTTATTGGTGAAAGGAGTAAAGGTGCTGGGTGGTATTAGCAATGGGTTCCTCAGGTAAGTAGTGCAAATGGAACTGCAGGTGGCAAAATTACTTCGAGGTCATAGATGGTACAATCTGTGTTAAATGCTAATTCTATTCTTTTTCTTTTGACATCTGGATTGATTTGACTCAGCTTGAGGCTACTGGTTGGACTGGTCTGGTGTTACTAATCAGAATGGGACCAAAGTTGGTGGGTAGGGTAGACTGTGTTCTCTCCTGTTTGGTTTTTTCCACCCCACCAAATCATGTATCCCTGAAATAAGTTCCACTTTAAGAGCTTTTAACAGGCGGACTGAGACTATTTAAATTGGGATAGGAACATCCCGAACTATTGAGTTAGTAATCTACAACAGTATCCAAAAGTGGAAAGAATACTTCTCCCTCATAGCAGGAGATAATCTTCTATTTTATGGCCCTCCATCAGGCACAAGGAGTAACCATCTGGCAGTAGTATCTTATTGCCACGTGACTGATATTATGAAATGTCACATTATAATGCTATATAAAAAAAATACAAAGGAAGGATACAAAAGAGGAAACCCAAATTCTATGAAGATTGAATCTCTGGAATATATTTCTAGGATATTACTCTATGGCTGAAAAAGAAGAGGGGGGAAACTTCTAGCCAGCTATATAAGGGACAGTGTGGGACTCCCATTAAAAATATGCAGAATCCATATTGATTCACAGAAGCCACTATTAAGAATAGGTGATAGTTTGAACTGCAGAGAATAGGCAACAACTGAATCTCTAGTCTATTCAGTGTTGCAGATGGCCCAATCAGCTGGCTTAAACCAAGTCAGACTGGAAGTGATACACAATGCTTCCATATTCCTTAGAAGCATGGAAGACACAAAGGCTGCAGAGACTGAAAAAAGGAGAAAAGAGCAGAAAATGGCATAAGGGCTAAAAAGTTTTATAATTCTAGGCTAATGAAGGTCAGTGGTGAGCCAAGTAATCATACACTTTCACCTCTAACAGAAGGCCATTATAAGGACAGGAGAATTTTAGGCCTGAGGAGAAACAAAAGAACCACTGAAAGTCTGCACTGAGCTTCTAGACACTAGTGGGCATTTTGTTTTAATTCACGTGGTGAAAGGGCATGGGTGAGAACATGATCGATGTTCGATCTTGGCATGTTTCAGTAGACATAGCCTGTTTATTTAGTACAGAATTTATATACCGCCTTTCTGTTGTTATAATAATTACTATTTGTCCTTCTCAAGATAGCAGTTAACTGCAACTATCTGCTTCCAATCACTGCTTTGCAGATATGGAAGGAGAGACTCTGAGCAAGATTAATTTATTCTGGTTCATGTGTCTCTAAAAACATAACTTTGCACTACTTCTGAACCTAAGTATAAAGTATGAGAGCTTAACTCATGTTACCCCTGTGTTATGGAAAACTTTGTAAAAATGGAATTACATATATATTTCCCACACAAGCAGCTATATGTTTAAACTAATTTAGTGCAGATACACTCGGTCATTTCAACCAAACCAGTGCTGCATAAGATGTTATCATATAAACCACGTCCAATATAAAACTATGCATTTTCCCCTTTGTTAACTATAATGTCATAAAAGTACCATATCAACCAGACTAATGTCATAGATCAGTATGTAATGACTGGGAGAAATGTGGAGAAAATGGATGGCTATCACACAGAAGTCAAAATAATTACTTTATCCAGTAACCGCTAAAAATAATTTAGAGATCACTGGAAGAGAACAGTTATTATTTCATTAAATGAATTTAGATTATGTTTTCATTTTTAGTTTATGGCTAAAATTATTATAAATGTTATTATTTATTTTATTATTATAAATAAAATTATGGTTCACTGACCCAACACAACTTCTTCCCAGCTTATCACTTCTTTCTGCAATGGAAATAAACTTCTGCTTGGTACGGCTTTTTAAAGCATTCTGAAAAATCTTATACTTTCTGAATGAAAAAGTATGATATGAGATACAGCGTACAATAGTGGATTCTGGTAAGAAGAAATGAACCACATGGTACAGAGAGTAAAACAAATTATGTCACCCTAAAAAACTATAGTATTTCATGGGATCCTCGCCTATTTCACTTCTATACCAAAAGAGAGTACTTCTTACTTGCTGGTTTTCTCATGTCAATATGTTTTCTTGTTTCAGGTGTTAATTCACCAGGTTACTAGTCTTCCTAATGCTAAAACTTGGTACTCTTATCATACATTAGATCTGACAGAAGGGGATGACAAGTGACTGGTTATCACATTTCCTCCCCACAAGTTACTTCTAACCTCCGACTTTCTGAATGAAGATGGTCATTATCCCATTATTAGATAATGTAGACAAAGAACATTTCTTTACAAAGCGATTTACAAAGAAGTTTATGGTGGATGATTAGCAGTTACCTCTATCTTTAATGTTATACAGCCAATCATTAGACCAATCTCTCTACCAATTTGATCATAAGAACTTTTTCATTTGTATTTACACTTGCAGGACTGCTGTGATTTCATGAAAAAAAGGATGTGTTTTGCTCTTGCAGGCAGCATGTTTATGTTATATTCAAGTAACACATTGATAGACGCATCATTTCCATCTTATATAAATTCACTATTAGAAGAGGTCTGTGGGTAATTTTCACATAAGTGGTATATATATTTACACAACTAGGTATAAAGGAGAAGAGCCTACCATGGCTCCAGGATTGCAGAAGAGTCGGTGTTGCCAGGATTGTGGCTCAACCAAACAAAAGACATCAAGAGAAGCATGGTTAAAACTGCCAGTAATATGATGCCCTATTCTAAGAGACTGCATATCTTATGGGGTTTCCCTGCAAGTTGAGAGTTTGTATGACTTACGATGGATTTAAACAGGCTTCAGGCTCAAAAAGGACAGCCTAGGGGACAGGTGAAGCTCTAGAACTGAACTCCAGGAAAAGATCACATGGATGCTGAGCAAAGTTTATCCTCTCCCCAAACTAAAGTATGGGTAAGAAATCCAAAGCATAGTTCAGAAAGTTCTGTCTCATCCAAATGATAAACTGAGAGGTGGGGTGGAGTTAAATTTTCTGAAAATTTTCAGAATGGAAAAATATTAAAAGGAAAAGATTCTTTTATTTTACAAACTGCTATTATGTGTTGTGTGGACTGCTGTCTCGGGTTTTTAAACTTCTCTATCACTGGGCCTCAGAGTGCTATAAAAAGAAATGGATCAAAATTTAGCAATTATTTACTCACCATTGCTACATAAACATTAGCCAAGGTGAAATGATTGACGACAAAGTGTGGAGCAATCTCTACTGCCATTGTAGCCACAATGATAGCATCATTCCAAAGCTTTGCATTGTGGAAGATATTTGCTAAACTTATGAGAGGCACATCCTGAAAAGAAGAAAAGTGGAACAAATCCTGTGTGAGGAACATGTTGCTTTTAAAAATAAGGCTATTTAAAATAATGGGTGTTGAAAGATTCAGCTCTTATTAATGTCAGCTTCCATTTCTTGTTCCTGATGCACAGATTTTAATCAATAAGGGAAAAAAGTCAACTGTTCCAGTGCAGAAGTTCTCCTGCCTCATTTAACCAACAAAGTGTCAACCGAAGGATTTCTGCAATTAATATCAATCATCTAAATCAATAAAGATGAGAGGACACATTTTTAAAATGGCACTCTTGAAAAATCAGTTCATTTCTATATTAATAGGGAGATTTCTTTATTTCTTTATTTCTTTATTAATTTAATTTCTCACCCGCCCATCTCCCCTCAATGGGGGAACTCTGGGCGACTCACACCAAACATTAAAAACATAAACAGATATAAATACATAAAACATCAGTTTAAAAACATTTCTAAAAAAGGGGAAGGATAGTCCAAGAAAATGAAAAATCTGAGGCTGAAGACAGAAGGCCTCTATGGGGCTAGCCATCCCCATGCTTGAGGTATTCCCTCCCCACCCCAGGCCAAGTGGCAGAACCAGGTCTTCAAAGCCCTACAGAAGGCCAGGAGTGAGGGGGCCAATCGCACCTCCCGGGGCAGAATGTTCCAAAGAGCGGGGGCTACCGCAGAGAAGGCCCGCCTTCTGGACCCCGCTAATCGAAGTTCTTTTACTGAGGGGGTCTGAAGCATGCCCTCTCTGTGTGATCGGGTGGGACGGGTTGAAGTCATAGGGGAGAGACTGTCCCTTAGGTAACCTGGTCCCATGCCATGTACAGCTTTAAAGGTGGTAACCAACACCTTGAATTGGACCCAGAAGCAAACTGGTACCCAATGCAGCTCGCGGAGCAGTGGCATTACAGGGGCCCTCCTTGGGGCTCCAAAAATAGCCCGCGCAGCTGCATTCTGGACCAGCTGTAGCTTCCGGATACTCTTCAAGGGTAGCCCCATGTAGAGCGCATTGCAGTAGTCTATCTGGGAGATAACAAGGGCATGAATGACTGTTCGAAGGGCATCCCGATCCAGGAAAGGGCGTAACTGATGCACAACCCAAAGTTGTGCAAAGGCCCTCCTTGCCGTGGCCGCCACCTGCTCTTCAAGCAGGAGCCGTGAGTCTAGGACCACCCCCAGATTACGCACTGGGTCTGTCTGGGGCAGTGCCACTCCATCCAGCACCAAAGACGACAGTCCTGGATACAGAGAATCCATTAACCCACAGCCACTCCATCTTACCAGGGTTCAGCCGAAGCCTGTTTTTCCCCATCCAGACCCTGACAGCCTCCAGGCACCGTGAAAGGGCGGCCACGGCATCACTTACTTCACCAGGGATGGAGATGTATAGCTGTATATCATCAGCATACTGATGATACCTCATCCCATGATGGCGGATGATCTCACCCAGCGGTTTCATGTAGATGTTGAAAAGGAGCGGAGAGATAACCGAACCCTGTGGCAACCCACAAAGGAGGGGCTGAGGATGGGACCTCTTGCTCCCTATCACCACCGATTGGGATCGGCCCTGGAGAAAGAAGATGAACCAGCACAAGACCGTGCCGCCCACCCCCAATTCCCTGAGCCATCCCAACAGGATACCGTGGTTGACGGTATCGAAAGCCACTGAGAGATCAAGGAGAGCAAGGATGATCGCACTTCCACCATCCCGCTCCTGCCAGAGGTCATCCGTAAGTGTGAGCAATGCTGTTTCCATTCCATAACCGGGCCTGAAACCTGACTGGAAGGGATCCAGATACTCCGTTTCCTCCAGAACCCTTTGGAGCTGTGATGCCACCACTTTCTGATATGAAAGTTGTTCCATCTTGTTAGGGAAACAGGATTATAGTCTTTCAAAATTTGTTCTTCTATCTATTGTAAACTTAAAACACAGGAGTAAGACTGGACATTCACTTGCACTGGTCTGTCTCCTCCTCACTGCAATGCATTCAGCTCCAGTTTGTTCTCTGAATTCCTCTTGCTACTTTTTATTTGGTGCAGTCACAGAAAGCAACCAGAGAACTACCCTGTTTTGTGAGTTAAGTGTTTCTGCATCCTCATCCTCATTTATATATTCTACCAAAGTGTTGATGACAGACCATATAAAGTTGAGTATTCCATAATTTATTCCTATGAACGTCATTCTAGAATCCTTAGAATCAGTGAAAGCATATCCATTGCTAAATATAAAATGAAAGCCATAATCATAGACATATTGTGTCCAGTGTTATTTATTACACCCACCTTCATGTAATATGGCGTGTGATGTAAGGCTTGCCGCAAGCAGTCAATTGCTTTCTTCCCTTGACCTTTTACCCTCCAGTAAAGGGCTGCCATGCTGGAAAGGATCCAAGAAGTTTGATTCTGGCATAAAACACAAGAAAGAAGGAAAATTTCACCATATGTTGACTATATTTGTTTCATACTTTTACTATTTTTCCTTACCATTTCATGCCTATTCAAAGATCTAGAAACTTAGAACACCTCTCTCTTAGTAAGGTACACCTTGTATAGGGAGCCATACTATCAGAGGATGTATGTCGAACTTTAATATGGTTACAAGTAAGTTTAATTTTTATTTCAAAATCAAAACTTTGATTTTTGCTTAGCAGAGAAATACTGCCACTTTGTGGTGATTTAAAGCAATTCCTTAAGAATCTGTTTTTGAACTAATGGGGCATTTGGAATTTTGAAACCATAGTGGGGCCACTCTCACAGAATGGTTCTTGAAGTGTTAGGGCTTGTCCATTCATACAATGGTTACCAAAGTGGGAAATCATAAAACACTTATATACTAAAATGCAAACTGGTGAATAAAGTAACTTCTCCAAGGAATTCAATACAAAGCAAAGTTGAAGTCTGAGCCTCTTTACCCAAAACACATATTTTACCTGCACAAAGCACAACAAAATACCATTTCGCAAAAGACAAGCAAGTGATCCTCAGAGAAATACACATATTGAGGCAAAATGTCCAGCCACGCCACACTTCCACAAGAAAGAGAAAGGTGAGACGTGCATGCGGCTCATGCAGAAAAGCCAAAGCACAAAGTAGACTACACACCAAAATCAACAAGCCAGCACTTTGTTCCACAAACACACAGATCAGTGGTAAGACATCCCCTCTTCCTGGCCATCCCCATCTAACCTATAGGATGTTTTCTACCTGCCCCCTGCTGGTGTACTTTTTTTTTTTAACGCATTTCACAACAAAAAAATCACCTGCCATTTTTATTTTCTAATAATGCTTCTTGGAAAAAAATAGTGACAGTGTTTGAGAGCAGTGCTTTGCTCTGAAGAATAATAATTACATAATAGGTAGATAGACTGATAAATAAAAGCAGGAAATCCTGAAGGGTCTAGGGGAGGTCAGGGATCCAAGTGTTCTGAGAGCCATTCTCCAATGAAGTGCCTTGAAGTAGTAAGATGATGATGGGGATGGAAGATAGGTAGGGAGCTTGGGATGGACACTAGTATATGACTATTCTTTTGAGGTCAAAGAACTGGTGGTCTCCCTAAAAAAAATGCATGGTTGTTTGAATTGCTTTGAGACTCTGGCACACTCTGAAAAGGAAATGAAAATGTGTCTGTTAGAGATCAGTCTGAATCTGCAGATTCAGAAGCTGAAGAATTTGACCAGCCTGAGCACCAGCCTGCACCAGGTGAGGAGATACAGGTGCAGGCTGAGTCATTGGACCCACAGCCAGAGCTAGGCAAGGTCCTGAGCCCAGCAACACACTGCAAATTATGAACAGAAGATCAAAGGAACTCAACCCATCTATCTAAAAGAAGTGTAACTCAACCAATTAGTCAAAACAAATTTCAGATTTCCTACCCATGACTCTGGGTAGAAAAGGTAGTATATTGTTGTTGGATTACCTAGAATCTTGGACTGAGAAAAGACCATCCTTGGATCTTTCTGAACTTGAGATTTGTCTCTCTGTACTCTTTTGCTAAAGCAAGCTCTTGTGCCTGTTTTCTATGCAGAATGCTTTAAGTCTGCAACATGCTTTGTGTTACTTTGGTGAAAGATTTATGATTGCAATAAACACCTTGAGTTTGTTATCAGAAGCTAGTTATGTGTGCGTAACTGACAGCACAGAACAGACTGTCTGCCACCCCCACGTCAAAGGAGTTGACTCCTTTAACTGCAGTAATTGAAACTGAGGAATTACAAGTTGAAATTCAACTACTGCATGTACAGCTTCTCTGACTGACCATGCAAGGTACACAGAATTTATGAGTGCCTCCAGCACCATGACATAAATGTCCTGAAGACTTTCTCACAGACCAGGTTAAATCTGGTTTTGTTATCATCTTATTTCCTGGCTGAGCTGCAAAATGGGCTACTCTGCTACTACAACAGAGCCCATTACTGTTTAATTATGACAAATTTGTCAAGCATTTCAAGTTGATGTTTGAAGGCCCAGCTAAATCAGTTACAGCAAATGGAGCATTAGAGAGCTACATAAGGGAAGCTGGTCAAAAGCTGAATATGTAAATGACATCAGGCTCTTGGTACAAGAACTGGAGTGGAATGAGGTGGCTCTGATGGATTATTCCCAGAAAGGACTTACGGATGAGATCTTGGATGAGCTGACCTGAGTGGAATGCCTTTCCTCCCTGTAAGATCTGATCTATTGATGCCAGCATATTGATGGATGCCTTGAACACTGAGGTTGGTGCTCTCCAGACCTCATTTGCCTCCCTTTAGACCCCAAATGCAGGGACCTCCAACTACTTCTCTTAGAGCCAATGCAAACATGAGCAAGATCTCATTTATCTCCAGAAAAAAAGGGGGCCAAGGACATTGGGCTACTACACACACCAGATGCGAACAAACAGGATGCATCCAGTCTACTGTAGAGGGGTTCCAAGACTGGGGAACCACAACTGCTCAGCTAGACCCAATCCCAGGTACAATATTTAGTCAGCTCTTGATTTTTCTTATAAAGATCCAGTTCCCTGGTTGCCCAGCTCTACAGGCCATGACTGATTCTGGAACCACCAGTACTTTCATGGACATTTGTGGAGGCTCATGGGATTTTGGAACATTCTACCCAGCCTTTTGTATCTATGAAAACAATTGAAAACACCTGCTACTAGGACTAGTAGTCTGGGTCATACTGCATAGCTTCATAAACATGACCCTCAAATCATCTAGTCAAAAGGAAAGGTATGTTTCAGTTCACACAACTTTGAGAGGCAATTCCTGTCCAGTCCTCCAGTGGTTCTAGCAACCAATAGAAATGAACATATGATCAGACTTCCAGTTAAATACACAAATTTCAGTGATGTTTTCAGCTTGATATCAGGAAGTTATCAGCTACCATCATATCATCACTGTCCTTTTGATCTGGTTCCTGGAGTCAAGATCTCAGTGGGGTGGATATACCCACTTCTGAACTCACAACTCTGCAAAATTTCACAGCAAAAAAAAATCAAAATCAAAATAAAAAATAGATGGAGTTCATTCATCCTTCCACTTCACTCACAGCCACCCCTATATTTGTCAAGAAAAAATCAGGAGAATTGAGGCTCTTCAATGACTACTGGGCCCTCAGCAAGTTCACTGTCTGAATTGGTACCCTCTGCATCTCAGGGCCCCTAGAGCATCTAAAGCAGGCCTGCACAACATGAACCTGCTAAGCAGCCTTGTGTGGCCTGCTGGTGTTTTTAAAAACTCAGATAAATTCACTGCTGCTGCTGTCTTGAAAGATAGACTGCTGAGTCCTTCCAATGCCTCCAGTCCTCATAAATGCCACTAGCTCCAGCACTGCCACCGCTCTGCTTGCCACCAAGCAGCTGATCAACATGCCAGATATTCCTTTGTGGCCCACAATTATTTTCAATTTATCAATGTAGCCCTTTGCAAGTTGTGCAGGCCTGATCCGAACATTTTCAAAAACTCAAGAGGAACCTACAACTTGGTATGGTTCTGAGAAAGCAAGGTAAACTGCTTTTTGCACTTGGTGCAGCCATTCTGAATATATGGTAAATCCATTTAGATAATGCAACATTGCTACATCATTCCAGCACCTGATAAATGACATTTGGGGAGATTTCATGGGCCAGTTTGTTATCACCTACTTAGATGACATCCTGATTTGTCTTTCCTTCAGCAACACAAACACCATATAAGAATGGTCCTGTAACCTCTCAGAGAACACCACTTGTATGCAGAACTTAAAAAATGAGAGCTCAAAGT
Source organism: Liasis olivaceus (assembly GCA_030867105.1). NCBI lineage: Eukaryota > Metazoa > Chordata > Lepidosauria > Squamata > Pythonidae > Liasis > Liasis olivaceus. The sequence continues at coordinate 73,607,760 of CM061349.1, forward strand.
TCTAACTATTGATTTTTTGGGACTCTGCATCTCTGCCAAAAGGATACAGATCAATCCTACCAAAGTGGAAGCTATCTTGTCCTGACAAACTTCAATGGGGGCCAATGATGTTCAAACGTTAAAGTCTTTGCAAACTATTATTGCATCTTTATCCTGAGCTTTGCAAACTCACAGCTCCTTTAACCAACCTGCTTCAAAAAAATATACTGTTCAGATGGGAAGTCCCAATCCAGAAAGCTTTTGAAAAATTAAAGGGTTAGGGTCCCTGGCCCATCCTCCAATATCTGACTCTACTAGACCACTGTAGTAGAAATTATCAATTTGACAGTGACATTGACATTGCAGTGGGGCTATTTTGCTACAAGCTGTAGTGAAAATACAGATCTTGCTTCTTTGCGCTAAATACTCAAGAAAGTTAAATGCACCAGAACACCACTATACTATCTGGGACAAGGAAATATTGTTTCTAATTCTTCTAATTAAGGTACCCCTTGAAACTTGGAGGCAGAAGATTTTGATCTTCTTCCATTTACTGGAAGAAGATCAAAATCCTGTGGAAGTTCCAACTGAGTACAGTTAGTCCTTGCTTAATGACCATTCATTCAGTGACTGTTCAAAGTTACGACGGTGCTGAATGAATGGTACTTACGCACAGCCCTCAGAGTTATGGCTGATGGTTGTTGCAGCGCCCCTGCGGTCACATGATCAAAATTAAGGCGCTTGGCAGCCTGCCTGCATTTATGACTGCAGGGGTGCTTCAACTCCTCCCACCCGCTTATTTCCCCCCATTTCTGCCTTTTTGGCCACCCTGCACTCCACCACCCCTACCGCTGTGTGCTCTGCTGCCCGTCACCCTGCACTCTGCTGCTCCCAGCTGACCTTTGCTGTCTTCCTCCTGCTGCTGACGAGGTACGCATGGCCTGGCCTTTGTGAGGCAGCTGCTGGCTGCATGAGGCCTTCTTCCGCATGAGGGAGGAAGAAGATGGTGAAGGTCAGCTGGGAGTGGCAGGAGTAGCGGAGCGCAGGGCTGCTTGTGTGCCCTTCCACCCCCAGCAGGAGCCAATCCTGGCCTGCCTGTCAGCCTGCTTGCAAGCCAGCCAGGACTCATGACTTCCTGCTGGCTTCCCCATTGACTCTGCTTGTTGGAAGCCGGCAGGAAGTAGTGAAGAGGTCATCACTCGGTGACCCACAATCCTTGCTTAACATTGGCAACAAGGACTGCCGGGATTGCTATTGCTAAGCGTTGTGGTGACGTGACATCATGCTTTATGACGTAATTGCTTAGTGATGGAAATTCCAGTCCCAATTACTATTGTTAACTGAGGACTACCTGTATTGTAACCTGGAATACCTGCAATCACCTCAGAAGCTGGCTCAACGGGAAATCCAATGGTTATTTTTTATTCCCAGTTCAATTTTAGAGTGATTTATATTCGAAGCACTCACAACAGTTATTGTTCTATCCCAGAAACCAGAATATAAAGGGAAAGTGGACTCACCACTATCCTTGACAGTGCTCCTAAGAATTTTGCCACCATGACATCCTCTGTCTCATTAATAAATCAGGATAAGCAGTAGTTGCATGGGGACCCCCATGCAAAGGAGCATAGATAAGGACTGCAGAATACTGTTACTGACCAGTTTTTACCATGCTCATGAAATCAAGAACTTCATTATTCAGGCTGCTGCTATATTCTGTCAGATCCTCAAGGTAGACTAGGTCAGGAAATAGGCACTACATGAACTGTTAGAATTGTACTTGATTGTTATGGGATATAATAGCAGCATCTTGAAAGCCTGACAGATTCTTTCTCTCCCCCTTTATACTAAAAAAAGTCAAGGTGGGGCAATATTGAGGTTTTTTCCTCATCCTGTCCTATTTGGGCAAAGCTGGTGTTTACATAAATGGTTGTTGAATTCCTTCCCCAAGGTCATCTCTACACTCCTTTATGTATTCCCCTAGTAACTTAACCCACAAGCCTTTTATTACTTCTGCCCAAAACACCTTGCTTTTGAATCCAGTGTTTTTGGATTTCATTCCTGAGTTACAGAAATCAGAAAGTGCTAACACCTTTTCAGATGTTGTAAGCAATTTTTCTACAATGACTCACTTTATATGTTGCTCATCCCTGCTGACAGCTAATGAGACAGCTCACCTATTTTTGGACATTTTCCAGTTTCATGGGTTTCCCAAGTATTTTAATTTAGACTATGGACCCCAATTCGCAGAATGTTTTTGGTGCTTTCTATTTAAAAGTCTAAATGTCAAGATCTATCAACTTACTATCCATAATCTGACAGTCACAATATCCATATCCAGGTCTAGCATGTGGCCTGCCAAGCAGCCTTGTGCAGCCCATTAGGATTTTTAAAAAAGTAAATTCACAGCCATTGTGAAAGATGTGCTGCCAAGCACCTCCAAGCCTTACCACTATTGCCAGCTCCAGTGCTACTGCCGCTCTGCAAGCCGGCAAATAGTCAGCTGGCACATCAGGTATTCTTTTGTGACCCACAACTATTTTTTAATTTATCAGTGTGACCATTTCCCCTCTAAATGTTGTGCAAGTCTGTCCTAGACTCTTAGAAACACAAGGAAAGTATTTCATTAAGTGGAAGGGATATGGGCCTGAAGAACCCAAGTTAGTTATTCCACCTATAATACTCCCTGAAGCCTAAACCCTCAGTGTATGTGGTGGGGCATGGGTGCTGAATGGAGGAATAGTGTTAAGGATCAATCTGAACCTTCAGATTCAGACCTGAGGAGACACAGGTGCAGACTGAGGCTTAGACTGGTTAAACTTTTCAGCTTTTTAACCTAAGTTAGGCAAGGTCCCAAATCCAGCAACATCTTGAAAATTAAGAACAAAGGAAGAGCAGGCCATCAACTTGAAAGAAAGAAGCATGACTCAGCCAATCAGTCATGGCTCTTTGTGGCAAATAACAGTCGAAATTCATACCCATGACTCTGTACACTATTGTTGGATTACCCAAAACCTTGAATTGAAACCTTGATCTTCCTGAACTTGAGAATGGTCTCTCCAAACTCTTTTCCTAAAGTAAGCTATTGTGCCTACTTCCTACTCAGAAAGCTTTGAATCTGTAGTATGCTTTGTATTGCTTTGGGGAAAGATTTATGACCGTAAAAAATATATTGAGTTTGTTATCAGAAGCTGGCTATGTATGTGTAACTGGCAGCATAGAATAGCGCCTTTTGGAGTATTATATACCATTTTTAATGTAATTCTATTGTTTCATTTGCTTTATCACTTATTTTACTTACAAAGGAACTAGCTTCCGCTCATACATTTTCTCATTGATCAGACAGTATCAATTTGCATACACCATCCAAATTGTGTAGGTGAATAGCTGGGTGACCTGACTGAAGTTCTCAGCTACTCTGCAAATTACAGAACTAAAGTTCTTTTATAAGTTAATTCAGTACATTCACTGGGAATCTTCTGAGATATTCTTAGGGTCTTTTGGGCTGGGAGGAAGGGGGAGAGGGAAGATTCCATGTATGAGGAATAATGATGATGATGATGATGATGTAGGTGTGTTTTATTGTGAAAATAGTATTAAACCAATTTGATGCAAACTTTGAGCCAAGGTATGTAAGATACTTAAACAAACAAAAACTCAAGAAGGAACTTTCTTCTAATTGCCTTTTGCTGGGAATTTAATTTAACACAAAATGTTCAGTATGTTTGAGCAACACTTGTGTTCAAACTGAACAAAACTGAAAATGTTTTGAATGTTCTGTCATAGGCAACAATGGGAATTAGGAAAAACAAACTTGATCCCTCACTGGTTTTGTCATAGGGACTCAGAAATAAATGGTGTGTGTGTGTGTCAGTTTTTAATATATGCTACCTACTACCCAACTTACAGAAAAACTGATTTAAGAAATTATTGATACACAGGTATACCAAAAATCAGGCCCCAAAGACAACTTATTATATAAATTACATTAACTATTTAAATGGGTTGTCACTTTCTAATAACTCTTCTTTACTCATTTGATGCACGACCTTTGAATATTCCTCAGTATAACAACATTTTCTCTGAAAAAAATATTAATTAATAAAATATACTGTGATTAGTCTATGGAGCCTGACTTTTGGTACATTCTGTATATTCAAAAATATAACACCCTCATTTAACAATGGAATCAACAGTTAAACATGCTATATGCAATTTGCCTGCATAGCCACAGTACCAAGCCCAGCAAAGAAGCAACAATAATGAATTCACTTCAACACACACCATGAACATATAAAAGCAGCAAAATCACGCTTCAAGCTATGGGCTTGAAGGCTTTTCCTAATATACATGCATAGTGCACATTTTTTACATTTGGCAATCTGCCTGCAAAGCTCAACTAACACAGTAATATAGTTTTTGCATTTGGCAACCTGAAGGCTCAAAAGTGTAGCAACGCTATCTGTAATGCACATGCACTGTGCACATGTTTGCATTCGGCAACCTGCCTGAAAAAGAAACACAATACACAGAGAACACATAGGGAAAACAGCATTACATTACAGCCCATGGACTGTAACTTCCCAACAGCAAAGAATTTAAAAATAGCAATAAACTTATCTATCAAAGTAGGTAGTATATGTTTGACTGATTCTCTCACACATCTACCTACTTTTAACTATTTCTAACCAATAGCTATACGTGCAGGAGATTGGAACACTCAAAATTACATGGAACAAAATGCTCTGCTATTCCTGATTTTGAGACCAAACACCAGAACACCAGGTGTTTTGTGCACAGTTTTAAACACACAAAATAGGCATTCCAAGCTTGGAATGCTTGCACACCCTTAGTATTTAGAAAAAAATATGCTGGGATTATCATTGTAGTGTATTATTTGATGGAAGTTCTGCTGTAAAAATTAAAGGAATGGTTGATGAAAATAAGTGTAACTCAGAGCCTTTTCCCACTAGACTTGTCCTCCTACTAGCTCCCTGATATTCTGTAAGCCAATAATCAACCCCAGTTGTCACAATAAGATTTATTCCATTCATCATTTTTTATTTGGCTAGGAGCATGCAGACACATCAGAGATTCTATTCTTAATTGGTGGAGACACGAAGAGAATGTTTGTTTAATATCTATATAATGTTCTGCAGATTAGGAGAGAAGTGTAAAAGATATTCAGATGACACCAAACTATATATTTCATTCATTATGCAATCAACAGCTGATCAAAATCAGCCTGAATATATAGATGAAACAGAGCTATGCTATTGGTAAAGTTGGCATTTATGGGAAGAACAACTCCGTATGTCAGTGACAAAACTGTGGTTGATTTTTCAAAACATTTTGCAGGCTTATGTGCATTTCTGGATCTAGCTTTGTACATAAAGACACAAACTAAGTGGTGGCCAGAAGTATCTTTTATAGATGACATCTAACAGGGAGACCATGCTCCTTAAGAGAACAGAGATGAAACTATTTTTATCTATTTGCACCATTTGGATGGACTACTGCAATAAGCTTTAAGTCCTTGAACACGACTCAGAAACTTCACCTGGTACAGTATATTACAGCCTATCTTCCTGAAAGTATAAGGAGATGGGATTTTTAACCACTGTGATAAACACTGGATGCAGCTGAAGGTCCCAGTCTTAAAGTTTTCAAAGCATTCACTCCTCCTATGCGCTAGCTCACCACTTCCATTTCATATTCCATTGCTGTTAAAACTGGGCATTCTCAACCACTACTGAGATAGTTGTATTTGCTCCCAGAAAAAATTGTAGTAGCAAGTTGCTTTGAGAACTTAAGTAGGATTGTAGAACCTAGTGTCAAAAAGGCATTCTGATAGCAGGAAATAATGTTTTCACTGAAAGCTTCCAATTTCACCAATGGTTTTCCTAAGCTTCAGGAAAAATATGAAGACCTTGCACAGGAGGGGAATGTTCTGTGACTTAAAGGTGGGGTTGCAGGTACATGATGTTTTTTAATTTTTATGTGTATATGGGTATTTTGGGGTATTTTTATATGTTTATATTGTTTTATATGTTTATATTGTTAGCTGCTTAGAGTCTGCAGCAATGGATGGCATACAAGCTAAGTAAGTCAGTAAATATATTTTTGTTTAAGTTTTTGTTAGATTTTATGGTTTATGTCTGTAAGTGCTGTTGCAAACCAACTCACATGTACATACAGAATACAGAAAGATTTTCTATACAGAAAATATATAGTTCCACCCAGATGATTCCAACCTGGGGCCAAGTCCAAGGCCCACGTTTATTGGCCTATAATTCCCATCATTCCTCAGTCAATCCAAATACTGGTTACGCTTGTCTAAAATTATGGGAATTGCAGTCCACCGTACCTGGATGGGGAAGTCTGATCTTGATTATGGATTCCTTCATCATCATAGAAAAGCATCACTTAAGTCATAATTTAGTTTTAAAACACTTTTGATACACAAGTGGCCTTCTCCTGCACACTGGCAATTTTGTGCTCTCTAGATGGGTTGAGATTGTAACTCCCTAAATTACTAGCCAATATCAAGAATACCCCAATCTAATTATTTCCAAAGGAACAACTATCCATTGGAACACACTTGATATAATCAAAGTACTGTATTCTCAGCAGCAAAAAGAGGGTAAGTATTATTTAATGCTGTTATTATATTGTTTTAAGAGTTTGTTGTTATGCAGGGATTCTTAGAACATTAATGACATTTTAAAAGTATTAATATAGTAACAAAATAACATAATTTTCTTTAAATGTGCTGCCTTCTCATATCGAGAATGGATTTACACATGATACTAAAATGTGGAATGGAAAAAACAAGCTCTATTAGATGCCAAGTTACTCCATGATGACATTACTGATCTCTATTTCCTTATTATTTGGACACTATCCACTCCAGCATAACCATTCCAGTAAGGAGGCTGGTGCTAGAGTGTTTCTATCAAGTATGATGAAGAAGAACTGATTTGTGCTACGGCTGTAGAACAGACAAATCATTTTTTTGAGATGAGAGGTAAGAGGTATGAAAAATGCCTCAAACATGGTACGCTGGATGGTTTTGATCTTGCTTCTCAGATACCTATTTTTTTTCTAAAGAGCAGGCAGCAGGAAGTACCAACTTGGTCTGTAGAAATCAGCCTTTCCCAACCTTGCTCTCTTTAGATGTGTAGGCTTGCAACTTGGCCATCATACTGGCAATCCTGGGAACTGCAACTGCAACACACTTGGAATTTACTGCTTTGGGGGATGGCTCGTGTTTAGAGAGCCCTACAGATCACAACCACAGCTATCATTCAACTAAAACTAGGAGAATGTAAACTTATATTCTTTTGAATGCATGTAGCTACCTTTTCGAGTACTTTGGCTATTCGAGTACCAACTTGTTCTAAAGACTGTGGTAGATAACGGTCTTTTCCAAGATTCTGCAATACCTGTGAATCAAGAAACAAACAAACATTCTGATATAATTGCCATCCAATTGGTCTGGCAGATTCTTCTGAAGATATAGTCTCTTCCCTTCTGAAAGGCTGAGCCCAGTATTCTTGCAGATTTCTATTCTGCAATTAACACACGTTTAAAAAATTACTACTTCCAAATTTGTGCATATAAAAAGCTTTAAGAATGTTTTAGTTCAATTATTAAGATTTACAAGCCTGGAATCCTCAAATTAGAAAAGTTTAAAAAACTAATGAGCAGATCCCATGATAAAATCAAGTACCCATGGCGAGTCTTCCAGAAATTAGATAATACATCTTTGACTAAGATGGAGTACCCATTTTTCCTATGGATCTATTATTCACAAATAATTTTATTCTTTCCCCACCTGCCCAGTGTAGTCTTATTCTCTGCAAACTAAATTCTCCAAAACCATAGATTTCATGCCTGAAAATAGGAAAGTTAAATGAATACAGGTATTTGTTTCATGAAATCTGATGATATAATCTGATTTTCTAAACATGAACAGAAATGTAAATACTGTTGCCTCCTGAATGCCAGATAATATAGAACACTGAAAAGTATCTGTGAAGATAATGTGAAATTATCCAAAATAATTTTTATACGCAGTTAAGCTGCATAGTAGGGAACTAGCAAAACAAAGCTATCTGCCATTGTTTTATGGAAGTGGTAAGAAGGTAGATAAGCACATTCTATAACTGAAATTTCTGATTTTCCTTTATGAACACTTCTGCATGGTTTTGTTAGAGTTTTATTGGAATATGGTTCATTCAGTCAAAACATCTGATCCTCACGTATGGTTAGCTTGCTTGTCAATGTTCTGTATGGGTACACTATCATTACAACATAACATCATGAGCTAGCCCTCTATTCATGCTAAATAAATATCCAGTGGATAGCAGTACATGTGCAGTGTTCTTATAGTACATACTCTTTTTATGGACATCTGATTTCATGTTCAAGTATCAACAGATTCACAGGAAATTTCTTGAGATGATATAATTATATATTTTAAATCCATCAGTAAACAGTTTATTAACATCAAGTCTGTACATGCTGCTGAGCAACTAATGGCACAGAATTGAGAAATTGTTAACCATAGTGAACATTTCCCTAGAAAAAGACGTGTAGCTTTCTATCAGCCAAGCTTCGTATGGATGTACTGACATCAGTAACTCATGAATAAATTAAGCAATACTGATTTCAAATGAGTCTGTTCTAAACATGCTAAATTTAGATCAACCCCAAGCCCATACGAGAGCATAACCCTACCTCTTTCAGTTGATTCTCTCCCATGTAATGGAGACTGGCTCGATTGGCAACACCATGGAGATGATCCAATGTATGCATGCTGGCAGGCAGGTTGCCATTGCAGAGAGGCTCCATGGCAGGCTCTTGCAGGGGAGTGGCAAAATCAATGTGCTCTGTGATGCTACAAAAGACAGAGGATCATTACGATATTAAAGGAAACAAACATATTACAATTGAAACCATTTCTAACAGAGATTTACTTCAGAAGCTGTATACCTGACTCACATTTTGCAGAAGATTTTCTAATGTTTCTATCAACTATTGGAACATTCCCCTACAAAAAAAAGTTTATGTGAACAGCAGGTGATCCACTCCAGTACTGTCTTTCCTTACATCATTCGGAAATTATACCAGAGGATAAAAGCAATCAGAGGTTTTCCTACATGTAAATTGTTAAGGGGAGGGGAAAGACTCCTGCAGATGAGTTTGATTCTGTATTCTTTGCAGCCCTTTGCATTTGTTTTCTTCTGGGATATTGTTTCCACTTCCTAAGCTGGCATACAGCCCTCCTCCCTATGACTGCTAAATTATGGACCAACTCTGCACAGGAAAACATCAGCCAGTGCAGAGTCAAAGATTAAATATCTCTGAAATTAGTGGGCCTTCATACCCAAGAACCTCTGTATTGTTAGGTTTAAGATTCAGCCTATTGAGATTCAGAACCTCAACACATCTCCTGTTTCCCCTGAAGCTAAGATGTATAACTGAGTGACATCAGCATACTGATAATACCTGGTTCCATGCTGACAGATGACCTGCCCCAGTGGCTTCATATTAAAATAGGAGGAGTATGTCAATCCTAAGACACTGGACAATGATGGATAATATGTTAATCTTAGGCAAAATTAAGTTACAAATCATTCACAGCTTGATAAAGTAATCATGGTTTTATTACAGACAGTGTCCTAGGATTTTCCAGGTCTATCTACCATTTTACTGGTAACTGACAGTGAGATTTAATGCAGCATCAAACACAATTCTAAACTACAGTACTGTCCAAAAGTTTTAGGCAGGTGTGAAAAAATGCTGTAAAGTAAGAATGCTTTCAAAAATATATATTGTAATTGTTTATGTTTATCAATTTACAAAATGCAAAGTGAGGGAACAGAAGAGAAATCTAAATCAAATCAATGTTTGGTGTGACTACCCTTTGGCTTCAAACCAGCATCAATTCTTACACTTGCACACTTGTACACTTGCACAAAGTCAGGGATCTTGTAGGATTAGAGTCAGGTGTATGATTAACCAATTATACCAAGCAGGTGCTAATGATCATCAATTTCATATGTAGGTTGAAACAAAGTCATTAACTGAAACAGAAACAGCTGTGTAGGAGGCTTAAAACTGGGTGAGGAACAGCCAAACTCTGCTATTAAGGTGAGGTTGTGGAAGACAGTGTCATGTCACAGGTCATACACTGTGGCAAGACTGAGTGCAGCAACAACACACAAGGTAGTCATACTGCATCAGCAAGGTCTCTCCCAGGCAAAAATGTCAAAGCAGAATGGGGTTTCAAGATGTGCTGTTCAAGCTCTTTTGAAGAAGCACAAAGAAATGGGCAACGTTGAGGACTGTAGATGCAGTGGTTGGCCAAGGAAACTTAATGCAGAAGATGGAAGACACATCATACTTACTTCCCTTGCCAATGTCATTAAGAACTATCTTCAGTGTAAAGAAGAATAAGGAGTCCTGGAAGTGATGGTTTGGCACCCACAGAGCCCTGATCTCAACATCATCGAGTCTGTCTGGGACTACATGAAGAGACAGAAGAATTTGAGGCAGACTACATCCACAGGAGATCTGTGGTTAGTTCTCCAAGATGTTTGGAACAACCTACCTGCCGAGTTTCTTCAAAAACTGTGTGCAAGCGTACCTAGAAGAATTGATGCTGTTTTGAAGGCAATTTTGATTTGGGTTTTTCTTCTGTTTGCTCACTTTGCATTTTGTAAATTGATAAACATAAACAATTATATATATATTTTAAAGCATTCTTACTTTACAGCATTTTTTCACACCTGCCTAAAAGTTTTGCACAGTACTGTATATTTTCTTAGGATGTCACAACCAATTCAAAATAGATGCAAAATTACAATTCTCCCTGCCTCCTGCAGTGTATCACTTTGCACATTTTACAATCACCCTTGATATTTCTTCGTCTCATTTGAAGAGATATTCCTGGAACCCTTCAGAGTTTGTTTTGGACATAACTTGATTAAACCACTGCTGACTTCCACTCATTTCTGAAGCCATTAAGTAATAAGTCATGAGGTTCTGCAGGATAGTACATAATGCTGGAGATGACATGTGTGACGTTAGAACACAGACACTCACAGAAGCTTAGACTTCTATGGATTGTACTATTAACTCCAATAATAGCATTGTCAAAGTAAGTGAAAGACTACAGAACAGTTGCAGCTTGGTGGACCAGCCCATTAGGATGAATATTTTAAGCCATACATATCTGTCCTAGTTATGTACTGACCTAATTTTGTTTATAGCAAAAGTACTCACTCAATATTTTTAGCAGAAACAGCTAGCCATGTGCTGGCTACTGTAGTAAGATCCATTCTGCGGAACTTAATGCACTCATCAGGACTTGGCCAGCCCAAGCTACGATAGTCTTTCTTTCTTCCTGCAAGGAAGCAAGCAAGTCTTTTGAAAAAGAAGAATCATTTCAATTTTCTTAATTCTTTTTCTACAGTGAGAAGTTCAACTATTGGAACAGTACAGGCTAAAAAGCATAGCTAGAGTTCATGATTATCTGATTCTATCTTAGGAACAAAAGCATAGGTATGGATTTTGAACCAAAGAAATAAAAAAACATTTTAAAAAGCTGTATTTTATGAATGTGCAAGAAACAAAACATGTGGGTTGCTCTGTACTAAAAGCGAACATCTTGTGCCTCAAAAAGTCTCTGGACCATTCTGGGTGGGACTTGGTCCTGCCAAAATGGCACCCAAATAATTTAGGTTAATCTAGGTTTCAGTTAAAGCAAATCTGTAATAGTGTTAATAGGCAAAAAAGATATGGCAATGATAGCATCCCTCATCCCTCTTTCCCTTCCTCAGCAGGTCTGTGTACCAGTTTCCTTGCCAATCTTTCCAGTGCTTTCTACCCCTTTACTGCTGTACCTCTATGCTGCCGCCCCACATCCAGCCAATGGACCTGTCCTCCTTCTCTGCAGAAGCACATCTTCCTTCTGAATGACCATCTTGCTGCTTCTTGCACCTACCCAGCATACTTGCCCTATCTCCTTGCAGTCACATGCCATATAGGTAGTCCTTGGTTTATGATGGCAATTGGGACTGAGATTACAATCACTAAGCAGTGCAGTCGTATAGCGCAACCTCACGACCTCATTGCTTAGCGATGACAATCCAGGCAGTCCTGGTTGCATCATAACCACAAGACGCATGAGTCATTAGGTGGAAAGAGGAGAGAGTCCCAGGTATGGAGCTTGGGGGTGCCATGGGGGAGGCCCTGGGAGGGCTGGTGCAGGCTGTGCGTGAGTTGGAGCGGGGGTGCTGTGGGTGAAAGAAAAAGCAGGAGCAACTTGCAACCTTCCCTGGTGGCTTCCCCATTGACTTTGCTTGTGGGAAGCTGGCAGGGAAGGTCACAAATTGTGTTCACATGATCGTGGGATGTGGCAACTGTTATGTAAGCTGGCTGCCAAGCATTCAGATCACAATCATGTGACTGTGGGGGTGCTGGGACAGCTGGAACTTTGAGTACCAGATGTAACTACCACTTGTTCAGTGCTGTTATAACTTTGAATGGTCACTGAATGAGTGATCATTAACCAAGGACTACCTGTACTGATGATACCAAATCCTGAACTAATGGATGACCTCAGTGATTTCATGCAGATGTTAAACAGGAAGGCTGAGAGTATCAAACCATAAGGCATCCCATAACTGAGGGGCCATGGGTGTGATCTCTCCCACCTCTCAATACTGACTGGAACCAACCACTGAGGAATGAAGCAAAGCACTGCAACATCATACCCCCCCACTCCCAATCCCTGCAAATACTGTGATTGACAATATTGCAAAAATAGCTATTGAAATGAGCACAAGAATGAATGCACCACCCCCATCCCGATTATGCCATAGGTCATTAACATGCATGGCCAACACTGTCTCTGTACTATACTTGGCCTGAAAACCTACTGGAACAGATCCAGATAATCTGCAGATCCAGATAATCCAGATAAGACCCTATGCAATAACTGCCTGACAATCTTCTCAACAACCTTCCCCACAAAGGGAAGGTTGGAGATTGGACAATAACTTTCCAGGATGAAGGGGTCCAATGACAGCCTCTTGAGAAGGGGGTGGCCAGCACCTCCGTCAAGACTGGGAGAATCAACTCCTTTTTTAAAGTGGCTGATACTATTGCATGGACCAACCTACAGGTCATCTCCTGGGCCTCCTTAATAACCCAGGAGGAGCCTGGGTCTAAAGACAGGTGGCCAAACTTACAGTACAGAGGACCTTGTCCACTTCATCAGGAGTCACAGAATCAAACTCAGTCAAGGATAAGTCTGGAGACTGTGGCCTATGCAACCCACTCAGATCTGCCTGGTCAGGGTCCAACTCCAAGTGAATATGAGTGATTCTGTCCTCCAGAGAGCATGATTACTCCTCCCCACAGCTCTGTAGATAATCCTGTGGCCCATACCTTCCAAACAGGGAACAGGTCTCCCTAAATAGGGCTGCAGGGTGGCTATTGGAGGACCCAATAAGGGTAGAGAAATAACATTTCACCACGCTTATCACCAAGATGTAGGTCTGAATATGGGCTCTTACTCATCTTCAGTCATATCCACTCTTTGTCTTCCTCCAATGGCCCTCCAGGCATGTGTGTGCTAAGGCTGGAGGAAAAGTAGTAGGTAATATGTGGTCTGTTATGAGGAATGAATGTTTGTCAAGAGAAATGAAAATGGCTGCAAAGAGCTTTTGCTCACTTCATTATGCCAAAATGAAAGTTGGGTATGCCAAGAGAAACATAAAAGTAATTTGAACACAGTGGGAATGGGGTATTTAATAAGTATGTGTGGAGATGGGGTCAAGAAGAAATGGTTGCTGAACTAAAATGTACTGAATATAAAAGTGAGTGACCAGTGTGAAAGAAGCATTTTGAGGTGGTTGGGTCATATAGAGAGAATAAATGAGGCTGAATTAAAAAATAAATACTTGAAGGAAGAATGAATGAATCAAGAGAAGGGAGAAGGCTAAGCAGAAATTGTGAGTAGAATTGATGAGATCCTAAAAAGAAAGAGTAGAGAAAGAAAAAAGGCAATATGTAAATTGGTGTATGAACATGATAGAAATATGTATGGTTTTCAGGGACAGAAAGGTGTGGAGAGGTATAGTGAATGATTCTGGTTTGTACTAGTTTAATTTGAACTAGTTTAGCTGTGCTTTTTTCTTTGTCTTTTTATTTCTTACTCCTGATGTTACTTACTCTGAAAGGAAACATTATGATGAGTATTTATTTTTTAGATTCATGTCTCACATTTCCTCTAGAGACTCAAGGTGGCATACACAGCAATAATAATAATAATAATTCTTTCATTTTACCCCCCAACAAGCCTCCGAGGAAGGTTTTGACTGGCTCTAAGTCATCCAGTGGACTTCAATGGCTGAAGGTGATCTGAAACTAGGTATCCACAATCCTAGTCAAACATGCATCAAACATGCAATGGCTCTCCAGTTAGAGGTGTGTGTGTGTGTGTATCTATGCTTAGCTTGGTAAGTCCTTTTTCTTGTACACTCTCCCTCCTCTTCCATCAACATAGCCACAGGGGTGAAATGGGAAGCTTTCATTCACAGTATTTACAGTGAAATTTAGTGTTTTGTCAAAATCTAAAGTGCAGTGAGTCTTAACAAATGTCTGAAACAACCCAGAGTTATATCAATGCTCTGAAGCTGTTTTTTTTTAATTAACTGCACAGTTATTTGTTAAAACTGAAGAACTTCAATTATACTTTCATTCTGGCTAGTTTTATGGACATTATTTTTATTTTGGTTATTGGGAAAATTTGCACCCTGTCACACAAAAACAAATACTATTTTACCAACTATAATGAAATGCTACAGTTTCCTTGCAGGACAGGATTTTGCTTGTTCCCCTTTGTCAAAGAGGCCAAGGTTGCAAAGCTAGACACACGTAGTTGGCAATAAGCCCTTTCATGTGTTCTGGGACGTACAGTATCTATGAATGAACATGCACAGAATTTCACTGCACAATGTATGCAGTATACTTTTATCACCACTTATTTAAAGTGTGAATCAAATGTATCCTGATGTTCTGAAAAAGTATCAGTCTTGTTCTTAAAAGAAAAACATATTACCAGGTGGCCCAGGGGAAGGTATTTTTGGCCCACTGATTTCCAATGCCATTTGGTAAAGGTTTTCATTTTCTCCAGCTACTCCTTCCTCTCCATTTCTTCCAGCAGGTTCTTGTGGGTCTGTATTTTCTGGTTTGTGTTTCTTTACACGTTTTACTTGAAATGTGATCTGTCAAATTGAAAAAAAATGGTGAAGGTAACAGGACTAAATATATCAGGCATACTGATAAGAATGAAGAGCTAAGCTGATTCTTTTCAGACTAAGTTGATCTTCAAGGGCAATTTCCAGACAGCTTCCTTTTTCTTGATGACTCTAGTCACTCTTATTCTGCTCACATCTTAACACATCAAATGTAAAAACATAAACATATAACAATAATTTGTTTATCTCAGAATTGGATAACACAGTCAGCACTGAAGGACCCTCAGAAAAGGTTTAATAGTATGAAAGTAGGTAGGCAATGATCCTGTATTATTAAAATAAATAGGCTAGACTACTAGAAATTGCTAAAATCCCATATCTTCAGAGCCAGTGTCTCACCAGAACCAACAGCTAATGTGTAGGGAGAAGCCTCCTGGCTTTGCTTCTGTGTGCCCTACTGCCTATGCTAGCAACAGGCATTTGCAAAATGAACACTTTGAAGAAGGAGTAGGCACATGTCTATGCACAACATGCTGAGCATGGAGATATGAGAAGGAGCACATCAGGGAAGAGATGAGACATGGTCCAATTTAGTCCCATACAAGAATATAATTTTTGAACAGATTTTTTGGGGTAAGGGCACTTTCTGAGGTTACTGTATGATGGTGGAAAAGACTTGCTCATTATGGTCCATTTTGTGTTTAATAATCCGTATTTATGGTCTGGCCAAGACAACAAATTTCAATTTGACATTTACATTATAATAGCCTGTTAAAACTGGAAAATAACAATAATTTTCCCAAAGAAAAGGAATATGTACTGTATGATGGTGATAATGATTTATATTCACATTTTCTCCAAGAATCATCCAGTGCCAAGAGTTATGACAAACTACTTCAAATAAATTGGCACAGATAAGTTAAATTACTGAGAAGAAGAAATCTAAGTAGAAAGTAGAGAAGAGCAAAGTAAATGGGGAAGTTAAAGTAGACAAATAGGGGTACAAAAAGATCTATGGGATTAAAAAAAATCAGAAAAATAGGAAAACTAGAGGTCCTGAGAGCAAAAAGTGGTATGGGCAAGCAAAACAAAGGTTTCTCTAAGTAGAGACAGAGAGACAAAGTGGAGAAAGAGAAAAAAGAGGAAAACAGTGGAAGGGGTTGGACAGAGACTTGTGATGATGAACCATGATGGCTAAAAGAGGGGAAACAAACTTAAAATGAAATATTTCTTTATAGTTTACAAAACAATCTAACTTTTGTGTAAGTTTTTTAAAAAATACAGTACCCTTGAAAATTATTTGAATTGTCCACCTCTGCTTTTACTTTTTTTAATATAATTTTTAAAAAGATTTTTAAAAAGGAAGATAAAAACTAATACAAACTAATATAAAGTAAGAAAAAGAAATCAAGGAGAAAGCTAAAAGTGCAAGAAAGAAAAAAAGTAAAAGAGAAATAGAAAAGAAGGAAAAAAGATACAGAGAAGTAACTTCCGATCTTTTCAGCAGTTATAAGTACAATTATAAATTTACCTCTTACTCTGTGATTACAACATAACTCTCCTCTTTCTATAATCTATTCTGTCTAATCGTCAGAACCATAAATCATAAGTTCATTTTTTTCTGTTTTATGCAAAAAGTCCATAAGGGGTTTCCAGTCAGAAATAAATGTACAAAATGTCTTTTCTCTGATCAAAGAAATCAATTTAGCCATCTCAGCAAGTTCCATCTTCATCAACCATTCCTCCATTGTAGGTAGTGCTGAATCTTTCCATCTTTGTGCATACAATAATCTTGCTGCAGTTACCATGTACAAAAACAAAGTTCCACGACTTTTTTCCGTTTGTTTATCCATCAGTCCCAAAAGAAAAACCTCTGGTCTCAGTTGTATATTAATCTTTAAAATCCTCTGAATCAGTGTATGTATTTGAATTCAGAATTTTCTAGCCTTTTTACAGTTCCACCAAACATGATAAAATGTCCCTTCTTGTTGTTCACATTTTCAACATAAATTTGAAGTGCCTTTATACATTCTAGATAATTTCTCTGGGGCCATATACCAACAGTACACCATTTTATAAAAATGTTCTTTAATATTATAACAGTATAAATTTCAATCCTTTCAGCCACATATTTCCCTTTGTTCCATCTGTATATTATAACCAAAATTTTTAGCCTACTTTATCATACATTCTTTCACTTGTTCTTCTTCTGCTTCAAATTTCAATAAAAGTTTATACATTTTAACATTTACGTTCATCATACACAATTCTATTTTGAACTCACCTCTGCTTTTACTAAAACCAAGACTACTAACACATACAAAGTGTATATGTCTCAAAAGTTAAATCTGCTACAGAATTGAAATGTTTAAATATCAAGTAACCCTGATTCAAACCACAGGCAATTCAGATACAATATACTGTATGTATATCAGAATTCCATTATGATAAATCTGTTGAGAGTCCTTACCCATTCAGTTTCACCATCATCACCATCATCATCTCCACAATCTCCCAAACAGGAGCTGGCAAGTCCATCTTGAGAACCTTTCTTGAGGACACGGATTCCTTGCAAGTCCATCCGATGGCCTTTTACTTCCAGTGCCCCTTCAAAAGCTTCAAGGGGCCAAGAGTTTTCAAACTCATCCACTAATGCTAGCATCTCATCAGACATCTGAACATCTCCTAAACTTTCTATTTCTTCTGAGTCATTGTTTTCTGCAATAACAGTACCTATAAAGGGAGAATCAACAAAATGTATCGCTTTGTTCAAAAGTGGTGTGCAAAAGAAGTGTGACAATTCTGCCATTCCCAATCCAAGTGATCAGTACAAAAGCATGTCATACTCTTAATCAAAGCATCATTTTTGATGCTTATTTTTTTAAATAAGGTAATCTGCATTGTGAAGGCTTTTTTATCCTGAAAAACTCATTTTTGGTCTATTAAATAAATATTTCAGTAAAAAAGACAAAACACAAAATATTTACTTTGTAGTTATGAACATATGTGCTGGGAAAGATGGAAGGAAAAGAAGAGGATGACCAGCAGCAAGGTGGGTGGAATCAGTTACAGTATGATGGGTGCACTGTTGAAAGAACTGAAGGACCACGTTAAGGACAGATCATCATGGAGTGAATCTATCTATATGATTACTAAGAGTTGACACTGACTTGATGGCAACCAACCAATCAATCAATCAATCAATCAATCAAAGCTTTGCAGAACATTATCTTGTCAAGCTATTTGTCCCTGCTTTTGTCTAGAACCAGTTACACTCTCATACAGAATATGCCACCTTAAACATATATTCTATTAAGTTCAGAATCCTTACCACATTGTTTATTTTAAAAACACAAAGTCATAATTTGAATAAATACTGTGTGTGGCCATGCCTAGAAAACATGCAACATAAGAAAGATCTAAAATTCACTTGGGTGAAAATAATTTATTTTCCTGGACTGTTAAGAATAATTTCTTTCCTATTCTCAAAACTTGTTCTGAAACATTTTGCACAACATTGTTTTCTTGAGTATGTTTTTATATTCAACGTATTTTTGATATATTGTCACCAACTTATTGGATGCTAACTTGGGATACAAGTGTGAGTGTGTGTGCATGGGTGTATGAAAAAGAGATAAACAGACTTTTATCAACATACCATCTGAAGAGGTCAGAATGTAGATTTTATTAATAATGTATTCAATTGCTTTTCAAGCTCTTAGTCTCTTGTCCAGGGTTTTCCATTTTATTTCCTAAAATATGTCTACACTGAAATCACCCAAAAGGCAAAATATATCTAAAACAGCTGCATGCTTCTCTTTTAAAATGTAATGAAATATATTTCCATTACTTGAAGAGAACAGCAATTCCAGAAACTAGAACATTTCACTAAGACATGTAAGTGAAGGGGATTACACACCAGAATTGTTCACAGTAGATTTCCTGCTGGCGTAAAGAGGAAAGGATTTGTATGGACCTGCCATCCTCACTGAGGCCAAAGAGAACATTAAGGACACTGTGAATGGCTCAATATGAGCTGGCAGTTGCAGAAAGTGCATCTTGCTCATTTGTCTTAGTTGGCTAATGGGGAAGGGAATGGTGTAGGCAATTCTGTGCTTCTGCAGTCAAGAAATGATTGTGCTAAATTTAATGTGCCCTGTTCACCTATCAGTTCCCCTGCTGTCCTTGCTTTTCATCTAAAATTAATTCAGAAATATCTCTCTATGATTTCATAACAAAACTAAATGTTATTCAGTTGCCTACATAATTCTTTGGCTTTAGTTAAAATCAGCAAAAATAGAATATATTCCACACAAGTAAGGCATTTTACTGGCTGTACAGTGATGAGCATGGCTGTACAGTGCTTTAGAGTCAATCTCCAAATGGTGCTCCAAAGCATGGGAAGATACGCAGCTGTTTTATGATCTTACATCAGTGCTCTGATGCACTGTACACTCTACTAATTAAAAGTTGCAAAACTCAGATCGCCCTGTATACTGTAGAATCTTTTTTTTTTTTTAAGTTCAGAAGAATATGTGAATTACTGCTCTACCTTCAAAGAATCCCCTTGAACATTTCAGTTTTAGATGAGCCATCAGTTTAACAGTTTGCTGGATACCTGAGACATGCAAATATTTTAATGATAAAAATGTAAATACTTTAGTACAATTAGAAAAATGTTTGTATTATTCCTATTCGTTCTAGTACACAATCTAATTTTGACCAAAAGTATGTATAGGTATTCTGCGGTTATTCAGACAAAATGATCAGTAGCCCATAATTGTTTAGTGTTAGCTGCTGTCAGTGGTCCATGCCATTGTGCATTTAAACTTAAATGAATCATTTAGGGCCTGGATCACCTATCAATCAAGTTGTTTTGCACCTGAAGCAGAAAACCTAGCAGGACTTCTTACTAGGACTAAAAGCACAGATATTAAATATATTTGCTGCATTTTTAAGTCACTAAAAACCCACTGCCTGAGATAGCTGCCTTTGCCTAATAGTTATATTGGTTCTGAGTGTTCACTTACTTTCTAAAGTCAAAGAGGATGAATCCCCTGCTGAATTATGAACCTGATCTGTCAAATCATCTTCAGTAGCTGTCTTGAGAGTTTCTTCTATTAGTATGATATCAGAATCCTGTGGGTTAAAGTACTTCTGCTTGGCATGGTTGTCATCTTGGCTCTTCTCATGACAGTAACCTATGAGATATGCACAGAAAAAGAGAGATTGCAGACATGATTCCCTCAGGGCAAAACACTTGCTACATCTCTTGAATTATTGATATACAGAAGTAAAAGGCCTAAAGGGAAGAATAACTACGTACAATGCTGTTGAGATTAATGGATGTCAAGCAGCAACACTGTTTGGATAGATTCCTTAGTGGTTTAACATCTTTATCATGCTAAGAGCATAATGACAGCTTCCCATGGTATTGACATGATACCAGAGTATCCAGGAAATCTTACAGAGAAATTGCAAATAGCTCTCCCTTCCTTCTCAGTATTCATGGCTGAACTTCATTACCAGTCAAATAGCATTTTAGGAGGGCTGCATATCCATCTCTAGTAAAAAGTGAAAGTGTGGAGAACTTGGGATCTCATATAAATTAGATAATACAGTATGAAGAGAGAAGAAGCTAAGATTTATGCAATAAATAAGACTTCCTCTTTAATATGCTGATATCTGTTCTTCTATTTAGTTACAGAACAAAATTAGCATCCAACGGTACTTTATAAAAAAGTTTAATTAAGGGATATGCTATAATCAAATTCAATCATTTTTATCAACCAAGGAGGAGAATTACAATATTTTAAAGTAATTTTATCTTAGGCTAGGGTTTTGTTTTTTTTTTAAAGTGGCTAGATTGCTGGCCTGTTCATTTTGGAAGCAAATACTCTACTGTATTAGGAAAGGGTTAAAGGTACTAATCCTAACTTTACTTTAGGATTTACTCCTATTGATTTACAAAAGAAGGTGGCTGATTAGAAAGCTACCACCTTTACAGGAATATTTTTTTGTCCTGATTATGAAGACTTTGAATACTAAAAGTGCAGTGTTTCTTGTTACTTAAGTGTGCTGTATGCATGCGTATGTACATGTGTGTATAAAAATGCAGACATTTTTATTATTTATTTATTCATTTAATTTATATACTGTAGCTGCCCATCTCACATACATGACTCTGGGGATTCACGCACTTAAAAACAGAAAACAATAAATAGTTACAAATTGTATCGAAAAAGAAAACCATCAAAAACCAATTAAAACAGTTAAAACTTAATTTGCAGGTGAGTACAATCCATACAATGACTAACATTACAGCCAACTAACATGTTCCATATCACCATATCACTTGGATCCCCAAGCACAATGATAAAGCCATGTCTTGAGACCCTTCTGAAAGGCCAGCAGGGTTGGGGCCAGTATAACCTGGGGCATGATGATTTTCCAAAGGGTGTATGCTGTGGCAGAAAAGGCTCTCCTTCTAGGTCCCATCAGACGACATTCCTTGGTAGATGAGACCCATAATAACATGTCTCTCCTGCCAGCCCTGATGGGATGGCTAGATGTAACCGGGGGGAGGTGGTTCCTCAGATAATCAGGCCCCTGCCATATATACAGTGAGTTTGTGAACTTGTTTGAATTTTCAATATTTCTGCATAAATATGGCCTAAAATGTGATCTGTTCTCTACACAAGTCCTAAAACTAGATACAGAACCCAATTAAACAAATGAGTCAAAACATTATAATTGTTAATTTATTTTTTTGAGGAAAATGATCCAAAACTACACATTTGTATGTGGCAAAAGTATGTGGACCTCTTGGATTATCAATTCATTTGAAGGGGAAATTAGAGTCAGGTGTTTCAATCACTAGGATGCTAATCAGGGTTGAGTGTGGGAAGTCCTGCCTTATTTGAAGAACAGAATTCTGGGTATTCACTATCAAAGTCTGATCTTCACAACACAGGTCTGTGGAAGTGTGTTATGGCTTGAACAGAGGAGATTTCTGAGGACCTCCAAAAAATAGTTGTATATGCTCACCAGGCTGGAAAAGTTTATAAAACTAAGGCCAAAGAATTTAGACTCCATCAATTCACTGTCAGGCAGATTGAGTACAAATGAAGGCAATTCTACACCATTATCACCCTCCCCAGGAGTGGTTGACCAACCTAGATCACACCAAGAGCAAGCTATGTAAAACTCCAGGAGGCGTCAAAGAATCCCAAGGTAACATCTAAGGAACTAAAGACTTCTCTTGCCTTGACAAATGTTAGTGTTCATGAGACCAACATCAGGAGAACACTGAACACAATGGTGTACATGGCAGGGTTACAAGGAGAAAGCCACTACTCTCCAAAAAGAACATTGCTGCCTCTCTACAGTTTGTGAAAAACCATGTGGATAAGCCAGAAGGCTACTGGAAGAATGTTCAGTGGACAAATAAGACGAAAATAAAACTTTTGGGCTTGAATGAAAAGTGTTATGTTTGGCGAAAGGCAAATACTGCATTTCAGCCTAAGAACTTTATCCCATCTATGAGACATGGTGCTGGCAATATCATGGTTTGGGCCTACTTTGCTGCCTCTGGACCAGGATGGCTTGCCATCATTGATGGAACTATGAATTCTGAATTGTTCCAGTAAATGCCACAGGAAAATTTCAGGATATCTGCCCGTGAACTGAAGTGCAAGAGAAAGTGGGTCATGCAGCAAGACAACGACCCAAGTCCAAGTTGCATGACCAAAGAATGGTTGAAGCAGAAGAAAGCTAATGTTTTGGAATGGCCAAGTCAAAGTCCTGACTTTAATACTATAGAAACATTGTGGAAGGACCTGAAGTGGGCAGTTCATGTGAGGAAGCCCATCAACATCCCTGAGTTGAAGCTGTTCTGTAAGGAGGAATGGGCTAAAATTCCTCCCAGCCAACGTGCAGGACTGATCAACAGTTATCAGAAACTGTTTTGAATTTTTAATATTTCTGTATAAATATGACCTAAAATGTGATCTGTTCTCCACACAAGTCCTAAAACTATATAAAGAGAACCCAATTAAACAAATGAGTCAAAAACATTCTATTTGTTCGTTTACTGAGCTGCTTTTCTCTGCAAGGCTTCCTCAAAAGTGCTAACCTCAAGTTAACAAGCTCAGGTCTGTGATCTTAATTATCTAGCTCCCAGCTGCTGCCTTTAACTGATAAGACTTTAATCACTTTCACATGTTAGGCTTTGAATGCTCACCCCGGTGCTAGGATAATTAGCAAGAAAGAGTTAATGTTTGTATTTATGTTTATTGGAGAGGAAGGGATTACAAGTGAGTAAGCAGGCACACAGTGGGGAACACACATCGAAAGCAGTGTGCTAGCAGTGACTGGGTGAACATTCCAAAGGGCAGGGAAGTAAGGAAAAAGGAAAGCTGAAGTAAAATCCTTAGAAGTAAGTTCAGGGAGCTACTCTTTTCTTCTTTTTCTTTGCCATGAAAGAAAATTCTCCAATAGCCTGGATTTAAGACTATAAGGGAAGCACAACCTAGCTTTCCTTTCTTTCACAAAAGACTCATTCACTGACTTCTCCTCTTCTCATATTTTTCTTGTGTAGAATGTCTAATACGTTGTAAAGAGACTGCAGGGATGATGATGGTGATGATTATTGTATTGTATTATATGGCCACTCATCTTGCTTTTACAAGTGACTCTGAGTGGCTTATAATGTTATTTATATACTAACAATTACACATTAACAATTACATTAACTAAACTTGGCCAGCAGCAGTCGCAGGGGAGTCAGATCATCCAGGTTTTCTTTCTCCACTGGTCTTCCACTGATCGTAGCTTTGTAGAATGCTTAGCAAATTATAGCTGTTTTGTAAAAATGTAACACCAGGAATAAAATGTACAGATAAGAAAACATCTATATGCATCTTACAGGGAACAAATTAGGTGAGCTGCATATATCAACTTTACTGCAAGTCGAAGGCTGGTGTGGGTCTTCTGGGCTGTGTGGCTGTGTTCCGGAAGTTTTGTTTCCTAACATTTTGCCAGCATGTGACCGGCATCTTCAGAGAGCAGGAGCAGTTCTCTCTGTGCCCAGGATGATGTGACCCTTTTGTGGGTATTTATAGAGATCTGAAAGGGGGGGTGGGGGGGGTTGGGTTACCGAGTGGCTGCTTGTTTTGGTGTCAGAATATGTGTGTATCTTCCTGGGGGTTAGGCAGGGTTTTTTCTTCTATTGAGTTGTTAACGAGTGGCTGCTGAGGGTGATTAGCATGTTCATTGTGTGAACTTTTCACACGTCCTGGTGGTTGAGCTGAGTTAGTTGATCTTTTGCAGGCTGTATTTTTCAGGACTGGTAGCCAGGTTTTGTTGATTTTTAGACTCTTCTCTTTTTTATTGAAACTGTGCTGGTGTTTGTGAATCTCAATGGCTTCCCGGTATAGCCTGGTATAGTGGCTGTTGGTGTTGTCTAGTATCTCTGTGTTTTCAAATAGGATTTTTTGTCCAGTGTGCTTGAGAGCATGTTCAGCTACTGCAGATTTTTCTGGTTGCTGTAGTCTGCAGTGTCTTTCGTGTTCTTTTATCCTGGTATGGATGCTGCGTTTTGTGGTCCCAATGTATACTTGCCCGCAGCTGCATGGTACACGGTATACTCCTGCGGCGGTGAGGGGATCCCTTTTGTCTTTTGCTGATTTTAGCACTTGTTGTATTTTTCTGGTGGGTCTGAAGATTGTTTGGAAATTGTGTTTTTCCATCAGTTTTCCCATGCGGTCTGTGACTCCTTTGATGTAGGGCAGAAATACTTTGTTGGTGGGTGGCTGTTTTTCTTCTTCAGTCGCATGTTGTTTTCTTGGTTTGATGGCTCTTTTTATTTCATTCTTGGAGTAGCCATTCGCTTGTAGGACCCAATTAAGGTGGTTAGGTTCAGAGTTTAGGAATTGGGTTTTGCAGATCTGACTGGCAAGATCCATGAGGGTTTTGATAATGCCTCTTTTCTGATGTGGGTGGTGGTTGGAGTTTTTGTGTAGGTACCAGTGTGTGTGTGTGGGTTTTCTGTAAACTTTGTGTCCTAATTTGAGGTCTGGTTTGCGTATGACCAACCTGTTTAGAAATGGAAGTTTGCCATCCATTTCTTTTTCCATGGTGAATTGTATATTGGGTTGAATGCTGTTTAGGTGGTTCAGGAACTTCTCTAGTTCTTCTTCATCCTGACTCCAAATTGCGAAGGTGTCATCCACAACTTTACTGCAAGTGTTTTTCACATAGAGCAAGGTAATGTTAAAATATAGTATATTTAACTGAATCTAGGTTAATTCTTGTGGGGTTTTTTTTGTTAACAGGCACTTGGTAGTTTAGAGTAGAATCAGTGAATGACACCACTGAAAAGAATGCACTTGAGATGACACTGACTGACAAGCTGTATAAAACAATCACTTTGGAAACTGTAAAAAATCTCTGATAGTTCAGTCTTCAACTAATAAACATGCTTGTTTAAACAGCCCACAGTTGACCAAGGCTTACTAGGAAATCAAAAGTAGTCTAAAGGAAGCAAGTGTTGTATACAGTGTTTTATGCCACAAATCCTCCATCAGTGAGGTTATTCAAAGTCCTTTCTTATATGATGATTTCGTTATTTTAGAGATCTTAGAATTGGGCTTGCAACATTTGACAGTGTAACAGATAAATCTCCTATCTCAATTTGTTTTATAGTCAAACTCTGCTCTTCTCCATTTATTCCACATAAATTGCCACATTTATGCCAGTAAGCAGGCACACTAATCAAAATTGATTCACAATGCTTGCCTGATGGTGCAGTTTTCAGCATAGATTCAAAGGGTTCCCCACAACTTTACATGAGTGGGCTTTTGCTTGCACAGTGGGATTTCTCCTTCCTCTGCTTTATTCCTCAATTCCTCTCTGATTTAGCTTCATCCACAATTTGAGCAGGGCAGATGCACGTGTTTCTCTGATACTTTTTTTTTTTTTTTTTACTTATGAAAGATTTCTTTTGCATTATAACAAAGCATTAGCAGCAACATACACCAAAACCGAACACCTGATCATTGCATAAAGGCTGTCCCTAGACATTATATTTCATAAAGGTAATTTTTAGCTCTATCATAAATAAATCATGAAAAGAAAATTAGACACTATGTAGCACAAATGCGACATATGATCACATAGCTTTTCTCTGCTCCTCTGAGAATTTATTAGGATGGATAACAATATCACAATCTCTTTAAAAACATGCTTTTGACCCATTAGTAATGGCTAGGTTGGTAACCTAATTAGTTACACCCCATCTTTTCTCCTTGCATCACTGGATATAACAAGCTTTTTCTTTTTGTGACGTGGACAGAGACCACAGTATGTTCTCAGCAGTATCTGGGAATGAGGCCCAACATGGAAGATGGTTTTCTAAATTTAAATTGTGAACATCATCAGCAGATAAGAAAGGCTACAAAATGCTATTTGCAATGCTTCTCAGGCTATTCTGATGCTACATATAGAGCAGAATAATAAGTAGCGTTGTGGCCTGAATTTCAATTAGTGCCTCAAAAATAACCTGATGTCCTTTAAAAAACAGAGAACAAATACATTCTGAATGGTGACAGCGTGCAGTTGGCAAAGTTTTGTGATCTAAACTGTAGTTTCAAAATCTTATTTCAAGTATTATTTTTATTTTTTCCCACCATAATTTATTTTCTACAAAAATTAGCTTGTATGAAGAATTATTCACTTCTGGACTTCCTAAACAAATATAGGTACTAAATTCTTTCTACAAACCAATTCTGACTACGGATCATTACAATAAGCAACAGAAACAGATGTCAAGTTAATTTATAGCAAAAGTAAACTCTCTTAATGAGTTATTTCACTCTTTTGTGAAACAATTTGTTTATAATGGGTTAGTCTTTTAGTCATGCTTTACTCCAACTGAAATCAATGTGACTTAAGGTAATAATTATTAACTTGTTCCATTCATTTCAGCGTAATAGAATTTTATCTGGAATCTAGCAATCTAGTGTCTTAACATACACTAGCATAATTTCAGACTTCCTCCTGGGGTGTTTAAAATACATGCTATTTTAAATACTGAAACAGGAAACTATAAATCATTATTCAGTTCAACTATGGTCCTAGGACAGATACTGCTGCCACAATGAATTAAAGAGGGAAAAAGTACACTTCTCCAGCAGTAGTATTAATACGTCATACCTTTAGTTGTTATTTTTAAAGATTTTTTTATTCCACCTTTATTATTTTTATAAATAACTCAAAGTGGTAAACATATCTAATACTTCTTCCTCCTCCTATTTTCCCCACAACAATCCTGTGAGGTTTGTTGGGCTGAGAGAGAGTGACTAGCCCAAAGTCACCCAGCCGGCTTTCATACCTAAGGTGGGACTAGAACTCATGGTCTCCTGCTTTCTAGCCTGGTGCCTTAACCACTAGACCAAACTGGCTCTCTTCAGTGACCAATGATAATACAGAATTTTCTTTATGGCAAAAATCACTGTGCATATTTTCTTTAATTTTAAGCATTATTTGCCTTTAATTATCATATTATTTATCCTGCAGTGTGGGATAATTTTTGAATAAGAATCTCAACAGACTAAAAATAAAGAACACAGTAAATATAGCTCCTTTGCACTTGCCTCCCCGCCTCATCCCCCCAGTTATTGCTGCTTCTTGCCCTTGTGTCTTCAAATTCATTTACATAGTCACAAGGCCAAATTCCACAGTGAGTTTGAAAGAAACCTAATGTCAAATACGCAGAATTAGTACAGTAAAATTTACTGGGCAGCATGTGTTGATTAAGTCACCAGGAATTAAGTTGGATTTGAAGAAAGCTTTATCTTTATTTATTACTAAATGTGTGCCAAATAGCAACTATAGGTGCATTTGTCACAATTCAGATTTAATATGGTCCTGCTTCTGGGCAAATTTCCTTATGGTTCAATGTGGTTTGATAGCACCTGCAACGGAATCTCTCATACACATAATTTTAAGCTAGTGAATGATTCAATATCTAAAACAAGGGGCCCATTATTCCAGCTAGTTATTTCTATTGTATGCTCTTGTTTTCAGAAAGCATTTGGCACATGGAAACTATTTATGAGTGAAGATGTTATCTCATTTATTCTTAATAGGTTTAATATTTGATTTTACAGAATAATGTAATGTCTAGAACAATTTTACAGCATTATATTGGCTTGTATCAATTACAGTGCTCAAATACACATCATGTTATGATGGGAAGACTGTATACACTCTATCTGCATACGTCACTACTATCTAACATCCTCTCCTTGTCAATTTCAAAGCTACTTTCTGAACTCTAGCCTATCAGTCTGGAGTATAGGTTTTGGAGGATAATTGTTTTTACAAATTTATGCCCCTCTTCTGGGTGTCTATGAATTTATGACTCAATGCCTATATTTATGGTTTTTGCCAGCTCTGCTAGATATAGTATTGCTATCAACAGATACTAACCAGTAGAATGTTTGGGTTCAACTACTGATGACTGTATGGATTTATCATCATGACTTGTCTTTAGTAGTAACTTACTGCTTTTCAAGGATGTCCCAGTAATCTCTTTGACCCCATCCATCTGCCATATCCATTATCTTCCCTTCTTCTATGTTTTCAATCTGGCCAAGCACTTTTTAAATCCATCATCCACTCATACTACATGCCTAAAGTATATGAGTCTCTGTTGATCTTCTCAAGGGTGCAATAAGTGTTTATCTGGCCAAGGACTGATAATTTTTTCTTTGGGTAGCCCATTATACTCGTAGTTACTATCTCCAAATTCATAATTTGAAGGAATCTTGTTTTGTCCCTTCCTAATATCCAGCTTTCAAAGCCTTATATTGCAACTTTAATCCTTCAGATCATTGCCATCAATGAAATTTCCTTGTCCTTTATGATCTTGTCTGTCATTGCCTTTGGGTTTATCTTCTATTTCTCTAGCACAATGTCTATCTACTTTTGAACTCAAAGGTGTGCACGTGTGGGAAAATTAGTACCATCTTCAACTTGTTTCTGTTAACTGTAAATTAATTAAGCATGCAGATTTCTCTCCTTCTTAACATTAGTCCAGATTTTTCACTTTAACTGTCAGGTTCAGCCCAAGAAACTCCACGGGATGGTTCTGGAATTGCTCAGTTACTAGCTTACACCTGCTAGACAGAATCTCGTCAGACTAACTCTCTCCCAAAGTCTGCAAGTAAACACTACGAATTCCTTAGGGTGGTGCCAGTCTCATCCTCTTAGCTTTCACGTGCTCAGGCTGTGGGCTGAGGAGATGCTTGAGATTCTTTTCTCCATGACCTTGAATCTCCTCATCCAAGTCCTCCATCACATCAGCTTTCGTAATGTGTTTTTCAATTTTTTAAAAATGTTCAGTTAACAGTATAATCTGCATATATCAAACTGTTATGATGCTGTCTATCAAATGTATTGTCAGCTTCTTCCCAGAAATTTTGTCTGTATTTCATTTGGCTTATGTGGCTGTTTTAATTTTCTACATTAGAGTCAGTAATCATGAAAACACAATTATTATCTCATTCAAACTAAGTTGTGCAAGTGGTGTTTCATAATGTCTATGACAAAGGGAAGTATATACTAACTAGATCCTGGCTGCTGAAAAAGTAGTTGACCTTGCCTACCAGCAAGAATGATATATAGTTATATTATATGTGCAATAATAATCTTATTATCGTTATTCAACAATGGAAGAATGGAGTTGCGTACTTGCTAAAAATTAAAAAAAAAATTATACCTAATTTTTAGAAAGGGCCTTTATATAGATAAAATGGGCAGAAACAATATATATATTTCCTACAAAGATCTTTCTAATAGTCAAAAAATAATACGTACTACTAAATAAAATGCCTCAAATGGGGAAAAAACATGGAATTTTTAGAAAACACAATATAGTACACAAATGCATCTGCAATCTAAAGCAGGGGCAAGGAAGCCAAAGCCCTCCAGGTGCTATTGGATTAGCTTGTCTATTATCCCTAACCAATTGTTGTTTTTGTATTACTGGCAATTGGAGTTGAAGAGCAACAGATTACATGAGAGGGAAATCAGGAAAGTATCTAGATGGTATTGCAACAGATGATGGTATATTACCAAATTCACTTTTTGGAAGGATCTTGAGATTTATCTTAAGGGTTATCATAGATAAACCCCACAAAATAATACTTGATATATATCTTAATTTGGGGAAAAAAACAAAAAACAAACCAGAGTTAGTGTGGTTAAATTTACCTTTCTGAAGGTAGATTCATGCTGATCTAACGTACATAATTTTAAGACTGCACTCTTATACCCATTTCTTTGAAAGAAAGTCCCACTGAATTAACAAAGTTAACGTTTGAGTAGAAATGTACAGGATTATATTTTATTGCAAAATTAAGTATTACTATGTAAAATAATGAACTGTTCACTTTACTGGAGGATGCTTTTCCCTCCAACTGTGTAGTGCTTTGGAGCTGGAAAGGAGATATATAAAGGATAAGAAAAATAAATGTTTTGGTGGTGATAATGAATTTTAATATTAGGGTATACTAGGCCTATACAAGTCATTCAATTAGACATTTTAACAACTATTCTAGCAGAGGTGTCTTTTGTGCATATTCATAAAAAAGCCCACTCACTTTGAGTCACTGTGGCTACTGTAATGGTACATGGGAATGACACTGGAAGTCAGGAGGAAGAGCCGCAGACTAGACAACTGTCAGATAAGTGGCAGCTCAGTCCGCAGAAGGAATGGGGGCGTGGCAAACGCCTCAGGAGGGAACCTCCCTAGTTTCTTGGTCTGTAAAGGTGAAGGGGGGAGAGATGTACTTTTAGACTTGCAAGATTCTGTTAATGTAACCTTACAATAAAGCTAGAGCTAATGCTTCTAGGTGTGCTTCTTATCTCGACTACCTTGCAAGGCTGACAACTACTTAGATGAATGGACTTGGGGAGCACTTCACTTGCAATTGAAGGACCTTAGCAAACTATCTGCCTTGAGAATACCATTATCATAATATACTTGGGGTAGGATTCTGACTATTAATGTTTGTTGTGTAACTCTGTACAAACTAGAGTCACTGTAAAAGCAAATATCTATCAAAAACCATTGTAAATTCTTAGACCAAGGAGGAGTATTATCTGTTATAATTTTCCATTGTCCTTGTAGTGAGAAACCAAAAACAATATACATATGCAGGTTAGCATATGGGATGCAAGTGGGAGATACCTTACTTTTGAGAATACAAAATGTATTTATCCAGACTAAATGAAGAAATACCCATAGAGCCTGTAATTAATAAAACTAATCTTATTGTGCTTCCTTATATTCAATGGTTGTGATATTATACCTACTGTTTTATTACGAATATTACTTAATATAGATTTGTTTGAGATTTATTTTCTAATGATGGTCACAAAACAGGAAGGAGTACTCATAATCTGGCAATTACAAACACTTATTATATTTGGATTCTGCTATCACTATTTTTTTATTATAAACCTGAGACCACTAACCACAATTTGGGCAATATATGTAAACACATTTTTCTATGCCTTAAAAAAAAATTTTTTTTTTTGAAATCTGCAAAAATATCAATATCAGAAGTTGGATTTACTAGAATGTTTATTTCACATTCCTAAAAAGAAATGTCCACTTCTCATATTAAAAGTTCTAAAATTTTCACATTAGCAGAGAATAGGCAAAATTAGTGTTGCTCATCACACACACACACATGTGTGTGTATGCATAAATAAAAATAAAACAAATAAAAGAAAGGAAGGTAGCATGTGAAGAGCAACACAGAGGAATCAACATATATTATAGAAGCTTCTAAATGAAAACCTATTTAACTATTTCTCTCCAGTTAGGTCTTGAATATTTATGAGGGAACCAAAGTTATTAATAAAAGCCAGAAGTATAATCTACCTGAAAACAAATTAGTACAAAATTGGCAATGTTCCTATTAGAAGCATTAACTTAATGAATAAGGATTTCATCTGTCCTGCTATTAAGAGTCTTACAAACTAAAAGAGCTAACAAAACAGAAGAATGATATAGTCCTCAACACCCCTGGTCTTGTTTTAATATGTGCTTAAAATATAACAAAATAATAGGGTATTGCTTCCAAGATATACAAAAAATATAGCACGAAAAAGGCACATATCCAATAGTTATGTACATTTTAATTGCAGAGTTCTTTAGCAAAACTTTCATCTGGCAGTTTTTAAGTAAAGGAACCTGCATTTAGCTACCTGGAAATGCATGAAATAATCAGGGTCTAAGAAACATAAGTGGTAAATATCTGTACGTGGTAGTGTTGTGTACATTTTCTGCCTCTAGCCCAAGAACTGGAAATATTTTGATAACATTTGGAGTAACAGAAAAGAAGAAAGGAGAAGAATGGAAATGGAGATTTAGTGGAGAATGGAAGGGAACCGCTAACAACTGGAGAAAAATAAGCAATTATATATGACAAAGAAGTCCTTGCCCTGCCTCTTCAATCCTGTCTTCAAATGAAATCTTGAAACTTTTCAGTTTTAAAGCCAGATTCTTAGGTAGCCAGATTTTAAGTTCAGCACTTATCAAGAATAAAGGAAAAAATAAATCTGGACTTATTATTATTACTATTATTATTATGATGCCACTGACACCAAACAACTCTGCAATCTATTTTTAAGTCCCTAAAACTTAAATCCTTGAAGTCCTTTTATATAAATAGACTGGGGTTGAGTGTATATTTAAGAAGAATTAATAATAATGTGCTTTCTACCATACTTTTAACTCGAAATTGAATGAATAGCTATGTGAGGGGCTTTTTATTAAGTGCGTGTGTATGTATATTGGGGCATGTCAACTACGAAACAAAAAAAGTGTTAAGGAACAAGTATGTATGGAGATACATTTGTTTTACGTTTTTCACTATTCTGTTTGAACAGGAAGCTAAAACTCTTCAAAATATATTGCAGATGCTGAAGAATATGGTTTAATATATCACCTACATTTAATATATGACATCTTCTATTCAACAAGAAAAAGGCTGGATTTAAAGTGATATTATTCATACAGTAGTTAGTGTTTCTCTCTCTGTCCTTCTACATGAATAATATCTTGTGTTTCTAGTATTTGTTAAATAAACACGAAAACATTACAACAGTCCTAAACAGAGGCAATGTTCTGGAGAGAGTGTCTGGTTAATATCTAGTGGGATCTAAGCAGAAAATAATGTGCGTAGACACTGAAATTGGAAATAGCCAAGGTGAAAAAAGGAGAGATTTTTTAGACACTTTGACAATTATTCTTAATGAGACTTCAATAAAAAAATCCTCAGGAGCTATTGCTATGGCTAACATAATGACCAAAAAGGACTAAAGAAATTGATGGAAAAATTATTACTGAGAGAAAATGTCCAATTTCTTTAGGTAGAGTTACGTTGTTAGGGTATTAGGTTGCTTACCACTGCAGGCGGATGAGGTGACGTTGTACAGAAACGGATAGAACTGCAAACAACGGATCAGCTTCAGGCTCCTCTCGCACTCGATACATTTTGTGGCAATATCTAGAGCGTTTCTGAAAACTTGTAATGCCCCACTGACATTCTTCAAAGCCAAATAGGCATTTCCTAAGCTCAAAAAAGTCAGAGGCTAAAAGGAGAAAAACAAACTTTTCTCAGTATAGAAACATGGGAGGGCCAGAATTTCACTTGTATATACTAGTTATCTAGCCTTAACTTTTCCAAAAGAGATCCAGGAAAAAAGATTCAATCTTTTATAAACTCTTCTGTTAACTGGTAAAAAGAACTGGAAATTTTACAATAACTACTTTCTTGGGTGTGTGTGTGTATGTGTGTGTGTTTGAAAGAAACTGATTTAAACTAAATATATCCTTATATTAATACAACTTTAATTTCAAGTGAAGACCAAAAATATGGAATGCCAAACTAACAAGATGAGGAGAAAACAAACATGTTCTCTCTATTACAGTGAGGTTATACTACTCATTTACTTGTTACTGAATATATTTCTTGGATCCTAAGTACAGCTAGTAAACTTCTCATCCATCTGTAGTTCTAATCCTTCCAGAGAATCTGAGACCTGCTGGACAACAAGGAAACTGGCCAAAATTAGAAGATAGCAACTTTAATCTTACATATTAAAAGTTTATTTTTTGTAATTTTCCTGGCTTATACTAGGTAAGAAATAACAGCACAAATAAAATCATACATTCATTCATTTCCTAGTATAAAACAGTACAAACCCTACTTTTCAAAGTTTGAAGAAAAGAAATATTTCCACATTTCCATTTGAAAATGTATGAAAGAACAGAAGTGGAGACAAGGAACCTTGCTTTTCTCCTCCAAGAAAAAACACTCACCTCAGAATCATTGATGGCTAACGCTTTGTGGAGAAGCTTGCTGGCATCTAGGTGAAGGCCATAATGAATGAGAAGGTTTGCTAGATTGACTAAAGGGATATCTTGGAATTCATGAGGGGTCAAGTTAAATGCTTTTCGTAAACAGGTGAAGGCAAAGGTGCCATTTCCAAGTGCACGCCAATAAAGACCAGCCTCATTGAGCACCAGCCATAAGGGTTCCCTTGCCTAAAAGTCAATAAAAAAGAAAAAAGAGGAAACATTGCCCTTATTAATCACACTGTCAGTTGCAATGTTAACCCTCTGCCACTCTAACTGCAGCTACAGGTCTAGAGCATTCCCTCTGATTACCAAAAGGTCATGCTTACCAAAAAAAAAAAAAATGCATATAAAGCATTTACTTACAAAAGGGCCAGACAATAACCTGTCTAAATATTAGGAGAAAATAAAGCACTGTACTTGAGGAATAACACCACAATGGAAACTAACCCTACCAGAATATTCTGAGGCTGAAGTGATAACCCTCACAGAAGAAGTGCACCATCTGCCTCCTAATCTTGAAGTTTGCTGAACAAGAAACAGTAGATCAACACTCCCCTTTTCCCATGTAAAATAACAACCAAGCACTAGGTTCAAAGCTGTCTCTTTTCAATTCTAACACTGTTTTTTAATTTAAAAAATCCAAACACTGGGTGCTTTCCCTCCCTTTCTTTGTGACTATAGATTGGCAATGTGAGAGTAACAAATAAATAGCACGGATGGGATTTTGTTATGGATGGAATGGATATAATGATGATAAACTGAAGCTACAGTGCTAAATGTACTTTTGAGATAGTATTCTTTATCTAGAGCAGTGTTGTCCAAACTTGGCCACTTTAAGATGAGTGGACTTCAACTCCCAGAATTCCCCAGCCAGCCATGGGGTTGGGGAATTCTG
Source organism: Liasis olivaceus (assembly GCA_030867105.1). Lineage (NCBI taxonomy): Eukaryota > Metazoa > Chordata > Lepidosauria > Squamata > Pythonidae > Liasis > Liasis olivaceus. The sequence goes on from CM061349.1 coordinate 73,643,347, forward strand.
GGAGTTGAAGTCCACTCATCTTAAAGTGGCCAAGTTTGGCCACACTGATCTAGAGTGATGGAACTTGGCTTCAATCAACCCATGCATGATTGCCCTGTGAATCATTCACTGAAAGAAGTGGGATTACAACTTTAAATATGCAAACTTACATAAATTATTAATTTTATATCCAACACAAAGTTTTATGCACTGTTCTGATTGAGCCAAAGAGGAAAGTGGGGGAAGGAGTTGACTGAGGGAATAATACAAAAAAAATAAATTGTCTTCTCATGCTCCCAGCCAATATGAGTTGCTCCAACTCAGATAATTCTTATAGCTAACGGATCATAATGGGCTTTTCTTCTTTTTTTAGTAATTTTTATTGAACATTTTTAGATAGATAAAAAGAGAAACATGAAAAAATATAAAGAAAAGTTAGAGAAAGAAAAAAGATAAAAGAAAAAGTGAAGGAAGTAGTATAGTTAAAGAAAGAAAAAAAAGAAAAAGATAAAGAAGCAACTTCTGATCTTTGCAGCAGTTACAAATAAAGTTATTATTGCTCCTCCCTCATTCAAATTACATTACAGAGATTCTTCTGTCCCATCTTCAACTTTTTTCAATCAGCAAATCCACAAATCACCATTTCACTTTTTTCCATTTTCACCAAAAAGTCAATAAAAGGTTTCCAGTCTTTTATAAATGTACTTATTGTTTTATCCCTGACCAAACAGATCAGTTTTGCCATTTCTGCTAATTGTGTCATCTTTACAATCCATTCTTCCATTGTGGGCATTTCAGTATTTCTCCATCATTGTGCATATAATAATCTTGCTGCAGTTACCATATATAAAATCAATCTTCCATAAGTCTTTTCTCAATAATTATCCATTAGCCCCAATAAGAAAAGTTCTGGTTTCGTTTAAAAGGATTTCTTTAAAATCCTTTGTATCAACATATCTATTTGTATCCAACTTTTTTTTTTTTTTTTTGCTTTTCACAAGTCCACCATGATGGTAAAGTGACCCTTCATGTTTTTCACATTTCCAACACTGACTAGAAGTACCTTTATACATCTTAGTTAATTCTGGTGTCACATACTAACATTTTATAAACATTCTTTCTTAAATTATAAAAAACAATGTGAATTTCAATCCTTTTACCCACAATCTCTCCCACTGATCCATCTGTATGTTATAACCAAAATTCTTAGCCCATTTTATCACACAATCTTTAACTTGTTCTTCTGTTTCAAGTCTCAACAAAAGTTTATACATTTTTGCAATCATGTGTTCATCATTTGTATATAGCTGTTTCAAATTCCGTCTTATGTTGTTCAATTCCAGTTACCTTTTTATCTATATTAAATATTTCTCTTAATTGTGGATATGAAAACGATTGAAAACTAAATCCCACTGCAGTCAATTGTTCTCTTGACTTCATCTTAAGTTCTCCATGTTCTGTATTAACAAATCTTGATGTTAACCATGTCTTTTTGTCTGCAGTTTCTTTTTTGTACAGGTAGTCCTCAGTTAACGATCACTTGTTCAGCAACTGTTTGAAGTTATGATGGTGCTTAACAAGTGGTACTTATGACTGATCCTTGAAGTTCTGGCAGTCCTAACACTCTGCAGCCATGTGATTGCAATCTGGGTGCTTGGCAACTTAATTGCACTTACAAAGGTTGCAGTGTCCCACAATCACACGATCGCCATTTGTGACATTCCCTGCTGGCTTCCCACAAGCAAAGTCAATGGAGAAGTTGGCAGGGAATGTTGCAAGTCACTCCAGTAAGTCTCCCCACCTGGCAGCAGCCACCCCCATTCCCGTCGAGCTCGTGCTGGCCACACATGGCCATCCTCCCATGCCCAGCAGCAGCCACCCCTAGTCCCATTGTGCAGCCTTCCATGCCTGGCAACAGCCACCCCTGCCATGCTTGTGCTGCACTGGCCACCCATGCAACCTCCCCCACCCAGCAGCAGCCACTTACCTGTCCAGCAGCCTGCTTGTGAGCCACTTGGGACTTGCAATTTCCTCCCAGCTTCATCACTGACTTTGGTTGTTGGAAGCCGGCAGGAAGTTGCGAGGAAGTCCTCACTTAACAACCTGCAATCCTCGCTTAATGATGGCAGTGGGGGCTGCTGGGATTGCTATCGCTAAGCAACATGGTCACATGATGTTGCGCTTTACAGCTGATCTCAATTCCGGTCCCAATTACTGCTGTTAACCGAGGACTACCTGTAAAATGCTTCTCTTGATAAGATCAATAAAGATATTTTTGGGCACAGCCTGGCCTTATATTTATTCTATATTCTTAATATGGCACTTCTCACATAATGATTTTTAAACCTATATTAACTTTAATTTTCTTGTACCATAAAAAGCCATGCTAACCAAATTTCAGGTTATGTTCTTCTAATTCTAACGTTCTCTTGTTTCTCAGCAACACCCACTCTTTCATCCAAACTAAATAGCAGGCTGCAAAATACAATCTGAAGTCTGGCAAGCCTAGTCCTCCTCTTTCCTTTGCATCTTGAAGAATTTTATATTTAACCCTTGCTTTCTTCCCTTGCCATATAAATCTACATATATCTTTTTGCCACTGCTTAAAAGGTACATTGTTTTTCAAAACAATAATGAGTTTTTTGTTAGGATAAGATACATATTATAGTTGCCACTTTTTAAAATACTTCTAATATATTTCCAGATTTAAAACAAAGCTGCTAAGACATATGCTATCTTCTCAAAATAAATCTCCTTTCCTCTTTTTCCTGTCGAAAGCTAAATTGTTTAATGAAGACTGGAATAAAGTGATTTTGAAGTGAATCTCCTTATTATTTGAAGTATTATAAAAAGAAAAAAAAAAGAAACATGAGTAACACGGTCAGGAGAAAACAGAATTTTGCTTTATCATGGAGAAGTCCAAAGGTCTAGAATTTAGGAGCGCTAAGGCTCAGAAGGAAAGGAGCTGTCTTCTTGTGCCCTGTACTGGATTATATTTCCTTAGGCCCAAAATTCTTTTATTGGAAGAAATGGAGCCTTTCCTTGCACTGATATTGCTTTCTAGAGTGAAGCTATAGCAATACATCTTGGGTTTTCCTTATATTAAATATAGCATTTATTAATACATCATGAAAACTTGCAACACTTCGGGTGTAGACTGGAAGGGGGAGATATGTCTAACTCTACAATAGTGAATTGTGAACTTCACTATTTTTTAAAAAAATACCTATTTGTAAAACAGGTCAAATCCCAATTTTTTCCCCAGTCACTTTCTTTTCTTCACTCCCTTGAAAAACTCTTCTAGAGAGATGAGAAAACAAAAATAACCTTTCCTCCTATCACCTATAATGGGAATACTGGGATTCCAGGGCTGCTTGTAGCTCCTGAAAGTCAAGGGCTCAGCAGCTTCTACAGTCCTCCTAAGGTTGTTACCAAATCATCATTTTTAATATGGTAGAAGTGAATTATGTCCTGGAAAGTAATCATATTAGCTACACTTAATTTTAATTATTTTAACTGTAAATTAAATGAAGTAACATTTAAATTTTGCGAAATGTGCATGTGACTGCTACACTTAGCAACTGCAATCTGGGCACTCCCAGTTGTAGTCATTAAGCGATCTCTCAGGTCATTAAGCGGATGGAGTGAAAGAGCTGTCTGCCGAAGGATTTCAGCTCCACACAGAGCTGAAATCCTTCAGCAGACAAGCTCTTTCGCTCTGTCCTCTTTCCCCTTCCCTCTCTCAATGGTGAATGGAGCACCTGAAGATTTGAGGTCTGCGACTACCTAGCACTGAAGGGGGAGGGGAAACCTCCCAGTCCTGGGCAGTCATGGAGCTCAAATCCTGAAGATCTGAAGTCCATGAGTGCTCGGTGCTGAAAGGAGAGGGAAAACTTCTCCTCCTTCAGCACCAGGCAGTTGTGGACCTCAAATCTCCAGGATTTGAATTCTGTGACTGCCCAGTGCTGGGAAGTTTCCCCTCCCCCTTCAGTGCTGGGCAGTCACAGACCTCAAACCTTCAGGATTTGAGCTCCGTAACTGCCCAACGGTGAAAGGGGAGGGGAAATCTCCCAGTGCTGGGGGGTTACAGAGCTCAAATGCTGAAGATTTGAGGTCCATTCCTTCACACCGATGCGTCCCCTCCACTTACAACCTACCTTGCCAGCTTCCAAGGGAAGCTGGCAGAGAAGACTGCGAATGGCAATCACATGATTGCTTAATCCCACTGCATATCTTTGTATGCTATTTTTTATAGGTCTTTGTAAAGCCTCACCAAACTTCAAGAAGTTTTTGAATGTGTCACCAGGCATGTGGATGGAGGTGACTCTGCTGACATAATACAGCTGCATTTTCAAAACACATCTGACAAAATTCTTCATCAAAGGCTTTTCAGCAAACTTGGCAGTTGTGGGATAAAAGGACTTGTTATTTTATGAATTACTAACTGGTTAAAAGTGGAAATAAGGAGCAGTGCTCTCTAGGATCTATGTTTGGATTATGCTTTTTAACTTGTTCATAAATTACATTAATTTACAATAGGAATTACCAACGCTAAAAAAGTTTGGAAATGACAGCAGGGTATTCAGAGTGTGAAAACCTGAGGTGATTGTGAAGAGCTCCAGAAACCTCTCTTTAAATTTGATGAATAATTAATCAAACGGCGAATAAAGTTCAGTATAAATAAATGTAAACATATGCGTATTAGAGCAAAATTTGCTCTGATGGACAAGGTCCCTTAATTTCACATACATACAGATGGGATTTGAGCTGTCTGTATCTAACCAGGAAAAATGTAATAAATACATCAATGAAGACAGCAATTCAGTGTGCAGTGGCTGTAAATCCCATGCTGGGGATAATTAGGAAACAGATTAAAATAAAACTAATAACATTCCCTTACATAAATCTATCATACATCAGCATCTGGAGTACTGTCTACATTATGGTCCTTCCATCTGAAAAATAGAGCTGAAAAAGCACAGAAGGCAGCAAAGAAAATGATAGGGGGTTCAAAGACCTTCTTTATGAGAAAAGGCTAGGATATATGGGACTCCACCTTAGAAAAAAGATAACAGGGCATGATTAAAGTGTATAAGAACAATGCACAAAATGGAGAAATGTTAAAGGCATAGGATTTTCTCCTATTTTAAAACACTGGAATCAGAAGTCATCCAATGATGTTGATCGTAAAGAGATTTAGAACAGACAAAAAGAAGGTACTTTTTTACAGATCATATAATTAAACTGTGGAATTTATTACTGTAACATGTGATGATGGCCACGAACCTGGATGCTTTTAAAGGGTGACTGGATAATTTTACAGAGGAAGGACAAGTCTATCAAAGGCAATTAGTCTTGAACACTCAAAGGACAGTATACCTCCAAATACTGATTGCAAGAGAGCAATCAATCATCAACAACCATCTCTTGTTTGTGAGCACCCCAGATGCATTTAGTTAGCCACTGTGAGAAACAACATGCTGAATGAAGATGGGCCCTGGCCTGATCCTGCAGGCAAATAATAATAACAGTACTCTTATTTATACTATGTATCAGGACATGTATAAAATATTTGAAATTGGAAAAGAAAGCCAGAACAACTAAAATTTCGACACTTCATTTTGAGGTTTAAGTCCGAAGTATATTAAACAGAAGTGCACTGCTGCTGGCTTAAAGTTCAGAATGTCACACTAGTATAACACTGTTTTGCATAAATATTCTTGCAATTGTCAGTAAGTCAGTGATCAACATTCTATATTGCTTTTACAAACAACTTTACATATCAGTAAATCACACAATTAATATAGAAAAACTATGAGGCTTTCTTATAAATAATGGAACTCACCTTTAAAATGGCATGATGGATGAATGATCCTATTTGCTGTTGTGTAACCGACTGATTGTTGACATGAGAATATAAGATCTGCATGGAAAATTGTTTAAAACTAAACATCAGAAAATATAAAAAGTAAGCTTTTAATGAAGAAAAGCTGAGATTCTGTTTAAATTACAGGACTAACACTGATTAAAAATCTTTACAGATTACACATAGTTGTCTTAATTGTTTCATGTTTTTTATGCTGTTTTAATTACTATTAGCTGCTCAGAGTCATGAATTTAAGATGGGCAGCCACATAAATTGAGGCAATAAATAAATAAATAAAATTTAAAAATATCAGTTAAAGTGGGTACAAATCTAATATTGCACAATATATATGCCCTATTCTCTTATGCCCATTGCAACATCTGTTCCATGCCTTCCCCCTCAAAAAATGTTAGCAACATCTATTTCTCATTGTGAACAGAGAGGAAGAAGATAAAATAATAATTATTATATAATGCAAAGTATGTCAATATTAGGACACTACCATCACTGATTGGTGAGTAATGGTAGCACAGCATTAAGGCTGAGTAAAGGCATTTCAAATCAAGGGTTTCATTGTTCACAGCTCAATCTCTTAACCATCAGCAAAGTTTAAAACATCACACTTTATGTTAGTACAAAGTGTAAACTACTACTGGTTCACAGTTTATTACCATCTTTTTACATATATAATACAATTATTGAAAACTGCCAAACGTACAAAATCATCTTAGAAAACAACAGAGGACTACAATGCAGATTATTCTTTGATATCACATAAAACACAAATCTTACAGTAGTTTCCTTTCCTTAATAGTTCATTTATTTCTAAATTTGATTTTTATGTGGGGAGATTTTCTTGCTTTTAAGAATATGTCAAGTTTGGAAGTATCCATTTGTAAAAACAATGTGCATGTTAACAAATTAATCAATAAACTTACTTGCTTTGCATAATCATCTGGCATCTTTTCCGTCAGATCTAGATGACTGTTTAGTTCTTTGATCAAGAAGTACACAGAGTCACTGTTAGGGGTGTCAGTAATGGAAGAACAATCTGGCTCATGAACTTCTGTCTGTGTGAGGTCTTCCCCTGGATTGTCAAGTATCGAATGGATTCTAACAATCAAAACACATTAGAATAACCACATGATTCAGACTGCAGAGTAATAATCCCAGACAGCATAGCTAAATCCATGTGAGGGAAACTAGTAGAGGTAGAACCATTAATTGCAAATAGTCAAGAGAGCAGTTTGACATCGCCCATGTAGCTGTATTATTAATGGCAAATTGCAAAAGATCATAAAATCAGTGTAATTTATTATTAAGACAGCAGTTTCATAATTGAAGAAGATGCATAATTTCATAACTTTATTTTGTGCTGCTTACAACAATGTGCTTTATAGCAATTTAGGGTTTTTATATTTTTATAATTACATTATGATGTTTTAAACTATGGAATATAAACTGCTTTGGGTACAACAGAAAAGCAACATAAAAATTCTTACCTTTGTCCCCTGTTTTCTGGGTGTAGGATATAGGTTGGCAATTCCTCTGGGGAAGGGATAGCCGGATAAGATTTTACACAATCTGATCTTTTAGGCCACATAACATCCTGCTTATCCTGATCAAAGGAAAAAGATTCATGAAGTGGTTTTGTTAATCATCACTTATTTGCTAACTGCTAGGTAAACTTTTTAGAATATGATATAATAAAACAGACAGAGCAAAATTTTCTAGTTAAAAGTGGTCAAACTTAGTGACAGTGATTCCAACTTATATAGACTGATCCTTGTTCATAGCAGGCCAATGCTTTTCAAAGATCAAGCAGCAGGTTTTGAAGCTCTGAGCACAATAATGGCAATAATTTTATTCTTATTTATACTACATACTTTAGCAAGTTTAAAATATCTGAACTAGAAAGGGAAGCCAGACTAACTGAAGTATTATGTAGTGTATGTCCAAAATATATATTATAAATCTTCCACAATGTCCAGATCAGAAGAAAGAAGAAACATTGCTGTTGTATCATTTACCCTATAATCATCAGCTTCCAAACCCCATAATGAGAATACAGAATGGACCCAAGGGGAGGACTCCAAGGAGTGGCTGAGATCGCTGCTGTTGACCTGAAGTTCGGAATTCATGGATGCCATAGTAGCAATTGAAGAATCACCACCAAACTGCAAAGAATAATACAGGAATGAGAATGAAGGATAGAACTGACACCTCAAGGATTTTTTTAAAAACGTTTTTTACAAAAATAACTTGACTAGACCCAATTTTGCTTCAAAATTCTGGAATATTTACAAAAACATCTAAACTAACTGACAGATATTACGTATGATTTTTTTGGGTTGTTCTTGATGCAAAAAAATTCCTTAGGCACTTATCACTTGATGTTTACATTTCCTGAAAACACTTGTTGAATGTAACAGAAGCTGAAAGCATACTGTATACAGAGAGCAAACCCCATTCCATTCTAGCATTGAAGATGTTACCTAGCTGGGTAACGACATGTTTGCAAGAAAACAACCAAGCTCAGAGAACCCCAAGGATTCCACTTTTATTTTTTATTATTATGCATATTTAAGTGAACGTGGGATACATGTCTGGTGGAGGGTTGTGGATCTAGGAGCAGATAATGTTCTCGAACATTGCTTACTTTAATTAGGCACAAAATTTGCTCCTGAAGCCTCAAGGAGAAGCAGATGAGTGTTATAAAAGAAATATTCACTAAGATTTTTTCTAGGCAGTTGGTAGGATCAAAGAATGGGGAATTTATTTATTTATCTATTTACTAAAAGGGGCTATAGGGCACCACAATCAACCAACTCTGAGTGGTATACGACTCCCCATTACATAAGTTGGGATTAAAAACAAACATAAAAATAATCAAATGCAACATTAAATTGAACATGGGTTAAGTACAGAAGGATGATGATTTCTAACTATGAGAGAGACCTGTTCTATTAAAAGTGATTTTTCTCTTTAGTTGTTTTAAAGCAATATTCAATAAATATTTATTAATAGTATTTAATTTCTGTATTTCAAAAATGGACTGGTAGAAAGGAATGCTGGTAGGAAGAAATCTATGGAGGGCCCTAGACTGAGTTTAATCTCCATGAAATCAAGAGGCGAGGGATATGCTATTATTTTATTTTTTGCTTTTTCAGAAATAAATAAAAATAAAATAGGTAAAGTGATTTTAGCTTGGCATCTGTTCATTATTTGAGCTTTGGGAAAGACACACTGTCTTGGCAAGAAGATTGCCTATCTTCACTTGTTATGGTTCTGAAGAATCTCCATTTTTCCAGGAGTTAAAGGCATGTAGCAATATATTTTTGTGGAATGAGGAAGTTTAGGTCAAAAGACACTCTGAAAAAGTCTTTAGTTCCAAAAGGAATTATCAACATGCTTCATTTGGGCATAAAGAATTGAGAACTAGAAAAGGTTATTTCCTAACAGGTTAAACTTAGATTAAAGTATACTCTGAATAATTTCACGAGATTCAGGTACACATATGGAGTGTTCAGGAACCCGGCAGAAGATGGAACTTAGAGCTCCAAATAGAATTTCTGGGGGCAGGCTAGACATTGCCATTCCTACATTGTTTAAAAGCCTTGCTACAGGTAACTTCATGGAAACAGATTTAAAAAATCTTATTTTTAGGCATCTCAGGATGATCTGTGTTCACCTTTACAAACCACGGGTGAGAAAGAGAAATTCACTATAGACAAACCTCAACATATTCAACATTTTCAAACATGTCACCACGGTGATAACGGACAGGTTGGTCCCACTGGCAATGCAAACTGTGCTGCTGATTGCCCAAGCGACAAATCTGATGGTTTCCTGCAAGATATGAAACATGTACATATACAGAGAGATATTGTATCTAGAAACATCTGTTTGCCAACAGAACAAAACCTTTTAGCACAATTTAAGTTTCTATGGAACCATTTAAATAATTCAGAGGACTCCCATTTTGCAAGTTGATAGATCTGACTTGAGAGAGACATGCATGCCTTTGCCTTCTGTACAGTGTAGTTACCTACTTCAGAAGGCAGCCACAATTTTAGGGAACGTTGTTGCAGATGGTCCCATGAGCTTGCAAGATGGCTTTCTGAGAAGAATACAAGGACTTAATGCTTGAAATGAGATCCTGAAAGCCTTCACATGTTTCTATAAATGTTTATTTGAACAGCAACACTGACTTTGTTTAAATAAAATAGAACTTAACAATATGCATTTTTTAAAATCATTCTAACATTTATCTGGCAAGTATTCTGCTCAACGTGTAAATGAATACAAAAGCATTGGTTTTCCTGAAACAGAACTGAATTCTTTAGACAATCACATGGGTGCCTGTTTGGCTTTCATGTTTATTTATGAATATTTGTTATATGCCAGATACCTAATTGTGCCTCTTTCGCCATCTGTGTTTCATGGATAATATTCCTCAGGATCTGCTCTTCCTGAATCAGTTTGTGCTTTTCTAAGATTTCCTGCTGCCTCAAGTAATGGTCATGTTGCTTCTGATATTCCTTCAATTCATTTAATGTTCGTTGAAGTGATCTTGAAAAACATCAGAGAAAATTCCATTGAACTTACTTTAAATGTCCTGCAAATTTACTTTAGTACTAATTCTGATGTATTGCTTTATACTTGTGATGGAATGGAATCATGAAGGCCAGACTCAGGGAGAAAAACATTTTCTTTCATCTCCTGAGTCGCCGGGGAGAGATAAGAGGATGAGGCTGGCACCTCCCTGAGGAATTGGGAAGATTGATGTCAGGCCTAGCCCAAGGAACAACAAGAGACCATGTAAATTCAGTCCAGCAATGTTTATTAGCTACAACCTCTAGCAAGAATCTTCCCAGACTGAAACCCCAGCTCCCAAGCAATGCCAGCCACAACATTGTGAATTCCTCAAGGAGGTGCCAGCCTCATCCTCTTATCTCTCCCCCGCGACTCAGGAGATGAAAGAAAATGTTTTTCTCCCTGAGTCTGGCCTTCATGATTCCATTCCATCACAGTACTGTTGTTACTAGACACAATTGTTATATTACGTTATTTTTTATTATGTTAATGTTATTATTATTACCTCAAAAAAAAAAAGAACATAGTATTAAAAGGAAAAGTAAACTAAGACAAAAGCAAGAATGAATTTTAAATGATTATTATTTGTTTTATTTTTGATGTTATATGTTATTTTAAACCACAATATAAAATACAACTGATACAAGAATGGTTAATATGATGAAAGAGCAGAAGCCCATTAGTTTCCATGACAGCAGAATGAAGAAAGGCCTACCTGTGTTGAGCTTCAAGTTTTTGCTCAAGCTTTTGCTGGCATAGGACAGCATGCTTCCTTTTAATTGCTTGCTCAAACCCTGGCTTGGCCTGTAAAGCATGATCATAACATAAAACTGAGTGGTTGTATTCCCCAAGCATCTGAAAAAAGATTGAGAAGGAAAAAAGGTCTGTCAGCTGAAATAAGGTTATAATAGAAAGATCAGTTTTGAAATTTCAACTATCATCTTGATTATTAATTTCACCATGTGATTGTGTTGGAGGTAAAATTATGGTTACTATATTACTACTTCAGTGAGCTTTCTATTCCCCTTCCCTAACAGGATATAAATGGTCTACTAACTTAAGACAGAATAATTTGTAATGGAGTAAAACAATGGAATGCTGTCATTCAAGAGAACTGAAATTAAGGTCTTATTTACTGCATATATGTTTCCTAAAGTATAATAGCTGGTGAAGACATCACTGTAATCCAGAGCGGCATGGACTACAATAGCTGCATCAGCAGAGAAGTGCGCTCTGTGTAACACGTTTGCCAGATTTATCAGTGCAACATCTTTATTATGCCTGAAAAGAAAAGAGACAAAATAATAAGTATGATTATTTATGTATTTTTTTTTGTAAATAGCTGATGGATTTCTAATATGTACAGTAGAAGTAGCAAGCTATCAGTCTGAGACTATGGAAAAATGCATTTCACTCAAACTGAAAATGCTAACTATACACAGGGCTTGATAAATTGCTGGCCCAACCCCATGTGAAAGATTTCTTTATTTCAAACCCATTATGCATCTAGTTTGCTATCCAAAGATTACCTTTCAGCATATGAATGAAATGAGCAGATATTAGCAGGCCACTAGTTTAGCCTAATGTTTAGAAGTTAACAATTTAGCTGACACGTTCAGTGAGTTAAAAAACATGCATGAACAGATTTCATCCTTGATTAATAGCAGAATGAAAATTTAAGAATGAATGAATGTATGTCTGTGTGTGTGTCTGTGTGTGTGTATCTATATTTATAACTATCTGAACTGTAACAATAATTTTAATTAAAAAATTCCCATATTGGCACAATAAAGTAAATTATAATTATGCCATTTATGTTCTGGGATAGGAAACATTTTGAAGTTACTGTAAGTAACAGAGACACCACCTTGTGTAAGTATCATGGCATTCAATTTATATTCAGTAATGTGGTTCAGAATAGCTGATAGCATTACTATACATCACAAGTAGCTAATGCAGAAATGAATAAGCCAATGTATAACATAGATGAAGTACTACTACTTAAATGTACTAAATGGATTATTTATTCATTGATTAGATTTATATTACACTTTCCTTCCAGGACCTCAGTATTTGTTTCCTCCAACTGAAACTAAACAAGAGCAAACAGTATTTATAATTTTTAAGGTTAAAGACTCTCTACTAGATCCATTCAGCAAAATAAAGACGAAAAAGCCCTTGAGGTGACTTTGATACCTGATGACTGGATTCTTGGTACGGTTAACAAAGTAATTTACACAGCCTTCTCCTTGTCTTTTTTTTTTTTAATTTCCAACCTAGCCATCAGCCCTGATATTCTCAAGTGGTTCCCCATTCATATTGTATTTCAGCAATGAAATCATACTGAGGCCTAGTAATAATGGTAAGTTAGTGCATGAAAGCCCATTATTGTGTGATATAACTGCATTTTCCTATCAAACTTAAATGAGTTGCAAACAATAATCATTTAACTTAATTTTCAATTATATGTTCATTATATTATATTGCTAGTAAAGCCTATCTTTCTCATTAACAGCTTACCTTGTAGAAAAATGGAGAGCTCGCATTGCACATTCCACTACTTGATATGGGTCATTTTTTATTCTCCAATAGAAGGAAGCCATATTGTATAACACCCAAGAAGATGAATTCTGTAAAAGGAATAATAAACGTGGAAAGAAATGATGACTTTTAAACTAAATATTGCCCCAAACATAACCCCATCTCTGTGTATACGACCATAACTTTGTTGGAGTAATTTTTTCTTCTAAAGACCTTTCAGATACCACACTCATGTATGTATGTACAGTATTAGATCATTTTTGTTTAATCCCGCCTTTATTACTATATAAGTACTGTATTTATCAGCGTATAACACACTTTTCCCTTAAAATTTGGGGATGAAATCCTACTGTGTGTTATATGCCAATTTGCGTATTATATGTCGATGTATAAGCCCCTATATAAGCCCTGCGGCTTCTCACCTCAAGCAGCAGGGCTTGGAGAGTGGAGCCTGCATTTGAGCCAGGGCTGTAACCAGGGCTGCAACTGCGTGCTTCCCACCTCCTCCTCCGACTGATGGCACTTAAACCATGCCTCCTCTGTTTGCAGTCTTTAGTAACATCACCCGCGCAGTCTGGCACTCAGTGTGTCAGAGCAAAGTGCCGGCGTTTTGCTCTGACTCATTACTACATGCTGGACTGTGCAGGTGATGTCACTAAAGCACCATGAGCTTCCCTCTTCTCTTTGCAGCGTTCTGGTGTATAGTAATGAGTCAGAGCAAAGTGCCGGCGCTTTGCTCTGACACACTGAGTGCCGGACCATGCGGGTGATGTCACTAAAGACTGCAAACAGAGGAGGCATACCCTAATAATAAATTACTGTACCCCCCAATCCACTTTATTTTGCTTCCAAGTCATTTATTTTAAATTTAAGTGTTTTTACTCAAACTTCCTTCTTAAAATTAAGGTGCGTGTTATATACCTGTGCATGTTATATGCTGATAAATGCGGTAACTCAAGGCGGCAAACATACATAATACTCCTCCCTCCTCCTATTTTCCCCACAACCACCCTGTGAAGCAGGTTGGGCTAAGAGAGAGTGACTGACCCAAAGTCACCCAGCCAGCTTTTATGTATGAGGCAGGACTAGAACTCACAGTCTCCCGGTTTCTAGCCTGGAGCCTTAACCACTAGAGCAAACTGGCTTTTAAAGAGAGTAAGGAAGTTTTTGGAAGTTGCACTTTGTGAGGAGACTGAGAATTGCAAACTGGAGGGAGCTACATCACACACACACACACACAGACAGACAGACAGACAGACAGACAAAAGTTAGGCTTTGGGGGAGGATTTATTTTTTAACTATGATATGCCTACTTTAAGAGTTATCCCATTCTCTTCATGAGTTTCCCATCTCAAAATGATGGGAAACTGTACTGTCACTTTTCAGTAATCACGGTCAAAAGGGGCATTTAGGGCCACAGAAAGGTGAATAAGGCCTCATGCTGCTTCGGCCTGCAAAGCTACTTGTATCTGTTCTAGATAATGCTGGTTTAGACAAAACAACAAAAGTAGTGACTATATTCATACCTTCATGAGACCTTCATATATGCGATGGCCTATCTCTTCTATATTCCTTCCTAATCGTCTTGATAGGTAGTTCAATACAGGATCTTCTTTAGGTAACAAGGGTGCAGAAAGATTAACTCTTTCTTGAATACCCTAGATGGAAAGAGGAAAAGTATTAGCATTTGAATTCTTAAGATGGCTTGACTTTTTGGAAAAAAAAAAAGTCCCCCCCCCCCCCCGATTCTATGTTCCCTTAAAGTTAATTAGATTTATGGAGCAACTGTGCATATATAATATTTCTTAAAGTATAACTAATATGAATAACTTTGAGGTATGCAATTCTGATTAATAAAATAAGAAGTGTCTGGATGCATGACATCAAGATAAACGTAGGTCAGCATTCTTTATAAAAATCTCAATAAAGCAGGCAATGCCATCCAGTAGAAATTGGCTATTGTTTCATCATATTCAGCTTCCCCACCTGTACTGTAACAAAAGATACACTAGCTTTCAAAAGATAACTATTATGATTTGGATAGCCAGTTTACTCTAGTGGTTAAAATGCTGGGCTAGCAAGGAAACCTGAGTTCTAGTACTGTCTTAGTCATGAAAGCCAGGTGGATGACCTTGGACTGGTCACTTTCTCTTAGGCCTAAGAAAAAGGCAGTGGCAAACCAGTTCAAAAAATACTGCCTAGATAACTGCATGGACTTGTCCATGTAGTCACCAGGAGTCAAATCTGATTCAAAGAAAAAAAAAAAAGAAAAGAATATCCAATGTAAGTTGCTGCATTTTTATACATATAGAACCACAGTCTTGACTGATACATAACAGTTCAAAACTAAACTACCAAATTATAGGATACCAGAATATGATTCTTAAGAGACTACACTATCTCACTGTAAACAATTCAGTGAGTATATAACCAGCAGAACTGTAACCCAATTAAACTTATACAACATTAAAAACAGTATCATATATAAAATCTATAAAAGAATGTATATCTCTCCAGATAATTCAAAGATTAAGAGACATGGCAAATTAACTATTTAGAAGAGTGGACTGCTGCTAGCACTATCTGGCGCTATGTATAATTTAAAAGTTACTGAGCATTGCAAACAAGTGAAATAGTTTCTGCTTAGAAGACTTAGATATACTCCTTTAGATACTTTTACACTAATTTTTCTTAGCAACTATAGTATAGGTGACAGCAAGTCACATAGACAACCATTAAACCATAGAATGACACTATTAAATAAGGATATATATACACACACATACACATATTAATATGAGGTTATATATGTTCACAAGCAATGCTTCCTTTGTTAGCAAGGAAAGAGGAGATGGGAAAGAGGCATGGAAGAATAGTACTAATAAAAAAGTCACACTCACTTTCTCAATTTTCCTACCGTCAAAATTATCCAATCAGGTATACAGGTAGTCCTCGATTGGGATTGGAATTTCTGTTGCTAAGTGATGCAATCGTAAAGCACAACTGCATCACTTAGCAACAGCAATCCCTGCAGTCCCAGTTTCCGCCATTAACCAAATCCCATGGTCATTAGGCTAGGCAACTTCTTGCTAGCTTCCCACAATCAAAGTCAATGGGGAAGCTGGCAGAAGGCTGCAAGTCCCAAGCTGACAGGCAGGTAAGTGGCTGCTGCTGGGTGAGGGAGGGAGTGAGAGTGTGAGTGGGGGAGGGTATGCAACAGGCACGGGATGGGGAGGGTGCGTGGTGCAGGTTGGGGAGGGTGTGTGATGCAGATTGGGTGCGTGAGGATGTGCGCGAGAGACACGGGGTGGGTCAGGTGTGCAAGAGGCATGACATGGGTGTGAGGGGGTGTGCAAGAGGCATGGGTCAGGGAGGATGTGCAAGTGGCCAGTGCAGCATGAGCGTAGATGGGCTGGGGGAGAGTGTGTGAGTGAGGGATACTTACCCCAGTGACTTGCAACCTTCGCTGCCGGCTTCCCCACTGACTTTCTGAGGAAGCCAGTAGGGAAGGTTGCAAATGGCAATCATGTGATCGCGGGGTGCTGCAACCAGTTGTAAGTGCGAACCAGTTGCGAAGTGTCCAGATCACAATCACATGACTGGCGGGGTACTAGGATGGTTGGAACTCTGAGGACTGATCATAACCACCATTTATTCAGTGCTGTTGTAACTTTGAACGGTCACTGAACGAATGGTCGTAGGTCGAGGACTACCTCTAGCTGCTTTAAATGACCATATGTAATACTTCTCAAAAGCATCAGGAAGAGTACCAAGATGCAGCCATTAGCACTACAATCTGATAAAGAATACATGGCTTCATCACTCTGAACCTTTAAAAGCCCTTTAAATACATTTTCATTACAGTCTGCATCGGTTTAATTTTAATACATTGGCTCTTTGGAGCTTTTTAAACTGCTGCTTATAAAGAAGAGTTGATGGGGCAATTATTTTTATTATGCTTGAAAATGAGCTGCCTTTGTAGGGGCAAACTGCTCTGAAATGTAATTTAGAAATCTTTCAAGTGATAAGTGTAGTGCATGTCTCCTCAGAAGTAAGGCCCACTGAGTTTTATCAGTTTAAGTGGGTATAACATGGCAGTCTCAAAGAGGCCGAAGATCTAGCTCTCCACACCAAAATCATGATTTCTTTGGCAAAGTGGTTTTCTATTTAGGTCTTAAAATATTCATATCCCCATATACAGGCAAACGTTTGCATCTAGTTTGGAGAAATTTTGTTACTGAACTGAAATACTCAATAGCAGAAATGAAGTATAAAGCATAGAAGAGGCATGGAAAAGAATAGCCCTGGCCTGTTGTGCTAAATGCCTAATGGCATTAGGTAACTGAGTTCATTCACATAGAACCAGGATTCCAAGGAAATCGCGTTATAAAATAGAAAATTGCTAAAATGTAGCTTTAGCATTCTACATAAATGCATTGTTCCTTCAATAATTCAGAAGGATGTAAAGTTTGGAAAAAGTTTTTTCACAGGAGTGTTTATAAGCATACAGAAACCAAGATGAGATTGAGAATACAACACAATACAAAAAAGTAGCTAGAACAGTTGTTTAAAAAGTTAAACAGAATTAAAGCTCTGTCCCATCATCACCGAAAGCAGTTGCGATTTCTGAATTTTCTTTTACTGTGTTAATAATACAGTTGTAAAACTTGTAAGTCTCCATTATTTCAAATAATAACATAACTGATTACTTACCCGTAAATGCTGGAATGCATGAATGCTGTATGGCAGATCTAAAATTTTAGTACATTCTGGTTCTTCTAGGTCTAGAGGTAAAGGAGACTTTGTGTCTACATAATCTTCAGGACTAAAGCATAAACAAAGCAAACAAATAAATAACAGAATTTTGATGCAATGAAATAAATTACAAAGTACTAATTAGAAAAAGCAATGTGGAAATACTGTCAAAAATCTTCAACTCTACTAAAACATATATTTCTATATCACTTCACTGTTCATTCTTTCATCTCCCAAAGCAGCTATAATTAACAGGATAACCAATAATCCAGACAGCTTGTTACTAAGTAGGGATTGTTATGATATCCCCTTCCCACCTCCTAAAATTATAGGTTTTCTAATTTTTTTGTACAATTAGCTATTTTAGTACCTGATGTCTTTGCTCTCTAAGGTGATATAAGTGCCATCATAGAGATCCAAATCCCCCAAGGGCACCTTTGCCTTAATGCAGTCAGGATCTTCTTTATTATGCCTTTGTTCCAATCCTGTATCTCTGTCTTCATTCTCCTCTATATGGATCTTCTGAGCTACTAATTGTTTCTACAAAAAACCCCCCCACCAAAATAAAATCAAATGCATAGTTCAAAATGCAAACATCACTTAAAATTCATATTCATTTCTGTTTCTATGAAAATGACATGGCAATTGTCTCTTGATCCTTAACCTCAGGGCCTATAGGGGTCATGTACAGTAACGTTACTAGTTAGTGATCCTATTTTTTGAGGTTGGGGAGTGGTTAGGATTTTAAGAGTTAAAATGGGAGTATTAAGTCTTAGGTTCATCTTTATTTTTATTTAAGCAAAAATTTGCCAAAAATAATTCTGCTGAAACTTGGACATTTTGCACCTAAATCATGTCACCAAAAATCAGCAATTCCTTTCAATCTGAAATGGCTTCCTGTTTTTCAAAAGTGACTTTCTGCTTATATGGTGCATGTACACAAGGAAGAACCTTAAGTGTAGAGGCCAACCTGCCACCCCCCCATATCTTATTATACAACTATAGTTGTTAATCTTTTCCAAGTTCCAAATCTACCCTCTCTCTCACTGCAATTTTGAAAAAGGGCACGGCACTGGCACTTTGAATGAGGTGGTGGTGTACCCTAACCTGAAGAAGTAATTTCTTATTTCCAACTATATTAGACAACTTCTGCCTGGACTCCCTTTTTTAGGGAAGATTTCAAAGAAGATGGTGGGGCTATAGTCACAAAGAATCTTAAATGATTATCTGAACTCCTTTCAGTCATGGTTCAGAACCTGGAACTTGAATGAAAACTGCATTGGTTGCTCTGGTGGAAACTTCTGTTGATATCTGGATGGGGTGATCACAACCCTCTTGGTCCTATTAGATTTTTTGGCAGCATTCAGTACCATTAACCATGGTATCCTACTAGACCATCTGTGAGGTCTAGGAGTGAGTTTACTGTGGTTCCACTCCGTCCTGAGATGGCAGTTCCAGACAGTAGTAATGGGTACAAAGTGGCCAAACCCATGGCTCTTCTATTGTGGAGACCTATAGGGTTCCATTTTCTCTCTCATGCTATTCACCATCTGTATGAAACATCCCCTTTAAGTAAAATCTGTTCATCCAGTACAGTCTTCCTGAGAAAAGATGCTTTGAATTTCCATCTTAGACAAAGTTAGTGGGGCCGGGGTCCAGAAGCAGATCTTTTTGTCTCCTAAGATTACAGTGGTACCTCAAGATACGAATTTAATCCGTTCCGTGACTCTGATCGCAAGTCAAATTGGTCGCATCCTGAAGCACGTTTTCCCATAGGGTTCAATGTAAATACGGTTAATCCGTTCCACCCTCTGAATTTGGTCGCATCCTGAAGCAAATTTCCCCATAAGGTTCAATGTAATTACGGCTAATCCGCCCTCCGAATTTGGTCGCATCCTGAAGCACATGTCCCCAAGTGGCTAGGAAATTCCCCAGGCGCGCTTTAGTCAGCTCTAGCACAGAAAAAGGAAGTGCTAATGAAATCTGAGAAAGGCTCCCACGCGCACAGCCGGGAGCGGGAGCTCCCCCCCCCCCGCTGATTCTTCTTAATTCCGCGCTCTTCCCTCCCTGCATAGCCCTTGGCGCGCGGGACAAAAGCACAGTGAAAGGAATGGGGGGGAAGGCTTATGTCGCGCGCACAGCGGAGCGGGAGCTTCCCCACCCCCGTCCTGCTGCTTAATTCCTCCCTCTTCCCTCCCTGCATAGCCCTTGGCACGCGCGAGAAAAGCACAGTGAAAGGAATGGGGGGAAGGCTTATGTCGCGCGCACAGCGGAGCGGGAGCTTCCCCACCCCCGTCCGTCCTGCTGCTTAATTCCTCCCTCTTCCCTCCCTGCATAGCCCTTGGCACGCGAGAAAAGCACAGTGAAAGGAATGGGGGGAAGGCTTATGTCGCGCGCACACACAGCGGAGCGGGAGCTCCCCCCGCATTCCTCCTTGCTCTTTCCTTTCTCCATAGCGACAAAAGCACAGTGAAAGCAATCAGCGCGCTGGGGGGAAAGGCTTATGTCGCGCGCACGCACAGCGGAGCGGGAGCTCCCCCCCCCCATTCCTCCACGCTCTTTCCTTTCTCCATAGCGACAAAAGCACAGTGAAAGCAATCAGCGCGCTGGGGGGAAAGGCTTATGTCGCGCGCACGCACAGCGGAGCGGGAGCTCCCCCCCCCATTCCTCCACGCTCTTTCCTTTCTCCATAGCGACAAAACCACAGTGAAAGCAATCACCAGGCCAAGGGCTATGGCCAAAGGAAAGAGCAAATTTCCCCATAAGGTTCAATGTAAATACAAACAGTTCTGAAACATATGCATTTTATTTTTAAACCACAAAAACATGAAAAAAAGCACAGTATGAAGAGGGAGAATGGGGTGGGGAGGCAGTTATTGTTTGGAGGGAGAGTCCCCCTCCAAAGGGACTTCGGGGAGATCTCCTTCAGGGGTTTCCTCTCTTCTTTGCCTCTTAGCTGCAAAGCCTTATTCTTGCCACGCCCGCTCTGCATTTTCTTTGGAGCCATGCTGACAAGCACACCAAAAACCTTCCAAACGCCACAAAACACACCACAAGCCTCACCGAACGCCTCCTTGCTACCGCGATCTCGCCCACAGGAAGCCGCAACCACGTGGCAGCAGGGCAAATGGCTTTTCCTTTTCCTTTTTCCTTTCTCCATAGCGACAAAAGCACAGTGAAAGCAATATCAGCGCGCATGCACAGCCGGGAGCGGGAGCTCCCCCCCCCCCGCGCACTCAGATTTCATTAGCAGTTCCTCTTTCTGCATTGCTTTCCTTGGGCTTTTGTCCTCCCGCTCAGATTTCATTAGCACTTCCTCTTGGAAGCCGAGACCACGTGGTAGCAGGGCAAATGGCCGTGGATCTGGTTCGTAGCTTGAGGCGGAGTTCGCATGTTGAGATAAATTTTTGCGGCCGGAGCTGGTCGTATCTTGAAATTTTCGTAAGATGGGGCGTTCGTATCTTGAGGTACCACTGTAGATTGGCCCCTTCCCTATTTATTAGGAAGGTGGTTAACATAATTTTGTTCCACTCGGCATTTGAGAATTAGGGATATTTTGGTGGGCTTCATCTCATTGTGGATCTGTTTTCGTTTACATATACATTTGTTTTTAATGAATGATGGTATATACTGATTCTATTTTTACTGACTTACTACATGTTGTAAATTGCTCAGAGTCTTGAGATGGAGGTAGTATACAAAAGTACAGTACTATGCAAAAGTTTTAGGCAGGTGTGAAAAAATGCTGTAAAGTAAGAATGCTTTCAAAAATATATATTGTAATTGCTTATGTTTATCAATTTACAAAATGCAAAGTGAGCAAACAGAAGAAAAACCCAAATCAAATCAATATTTGGTGTGACCACCCTTTGCCTTCAAAACAGCATCAATTCTTCTAGGTACGCTTGCAGACAGTTTTTGAAGGAACTCAGCAGGTAGGTTGTTCCAAACATCTTGGAGAACTAACCACAGATCTTCTGTGGATGTAGGCTGCCTCAAATCCTTCTGTCTTTTCATGTAATCCCACACAGACTCAATGATGTTGAGATCAGGGCTCTGTGGGGGCCAAACCATCACTTCCAGGGCTCCTTGTTCTTCTTTACGCTGAAGATAGTTCTTAATGACATTGGCTGTATGTTTGGGGCCGTTGTCCTGCTGCAGAATAAATCTGGGGCCAGTCACACGCCTCCCTGATGGTATGGCATGATGGATAAGTATCTGCCTGTATTTCTCAGCATTGAGGACACCATTGATCCTGACCAAATCTCCAACTCCATTTGCAGGAATGCAGCCCCAAACTTGCAAGGAACCTCCACCATGCTTCACTGTTGCCTGCAGACATTCATTATTGTACTGCTCTCCAGCCCTTCAGCAAACAAACTGCCTCCTGCTACAGCCAAATATTTCAAACATCGACTCATCAGTCCAGAGCACCTGCTGCCATTTTTCTGCATCCTAGTTCCTATGTTTTCGTGTATAGTTGAGTCACTTAGCCTTGTTTCCACGTCAGAGGTATGGCTTTTTGGCCACAATTCTTCCATGGACCACTTCTGGCCAGACCTCTCTGGACAGTAGATGGCTGTACCTGGGTCCCACTGGTTTCTGCCAGTTCTGTGCTGATGGCACTGCTGGACATCTTCCAATATCAAAGGGAAGTAAGCATGATGTGTCTTCCATCTGCTGCATTAAGTTTCCTTGGCCAACCACTGACTGCCTACAGTCCTCAACGTTGCCCATTTTTTGTGCTTCTTCAGAAGAGCTTGAACAGCACATCTTGAAACCCCAGTCTGCTTTGACATTTTTGCCTGGGAGAGACCTTGCTGATGCAGTATAACTACCTTGTGTCTTGCTGCTGTGCTCAGTCTTGCCATGGTATATGACCTGTGACATGACACTGTCTTCCACAACCTCACCTTAGTAGCAGAGTTTGGCTGTTCCTCACCCAGTTTTAAGCCTCCTACACAGCTGTTTCTGTTACAGTTAATGACTGTGTTTCAACCTACATATGAAATTGATGATCATTAGCACCTGCTTGGTATAATTGGTTAACCATACACCTGACTCTAATCCTATAAGATCCCTGACTTTGTGCAAGTGTACAAGTGTGCAAGTGTAAGAATTGATGCTGTTTTGAAGCCAAAGGGTAGTCACACCAACTATTGATTTGATTTAGATTTCTCTTCTGTTCACTCACTTTGCATTTTCTAAACTGATAAACATAAACAATTACAATATATATTTTTGAAAGCATTCTTACTTTACAGCATTTTTTCACACCTGCCTAAAACTTTTGCACAGTACTGTATATAATACACATTTCTTAAACAGTAGATTCTGCTGATATTTGTACCAATTAAAATATTACATACAACAGCACCCAACAGTTTCACTAAGATTTCCTCATGATCCAATGAAGAAACTGGACTCTTCAAAAGTAATTAATAGATTTAGTAATCATGTTGGGGTTATCCATCATGAGTACACATATTTGTTGAAGGATTACTTAGTATTACTTTAGTAACGCAAGTCCAATTCAGAAGAATATTATTTATACAAGATATTATCTCTTAATATTTAGAAAATTGTTAAAAACCCGGTTATTCAAGCAGGCATTGGGGAATTAAGGGTACGATAATCAGAGGGTTATAGTGCTATTATTATGATTTTATGAAATTAATTGGAATGAATATTTATGATTTTATAGATTGTACTGTTATTTATTTGGCCATATGTCTTACTATAACTATAAGCTACTTAGATCCAACCTACTAAAGAGGCATAAAAGTACCTGTAATAAACAAACAAATAAACAAACAAATAAACAAATAAAGCTATTTGTATAAGGTAACTTTCTTTTATTAAAAATTTTCTTTTATTAAAACTGTTTTTTAAAGATTGAGGAGATTATTTTGAATTTGGATCCAAGGAGCTACTTTTCATGCATGATTATTTTTTAATTAAAGTGGTTGGATTAATGATCTTCTGAAACTTTTTAGCCATCAGGTTGTCCTTAACCTGCATCAAAATGGCTTTTTCAAAAATCTATTATTTTCTAGAAAAGTCTGCCAGCAGATGTAAGGTGGCAAATAAAAGGCGAAGTCTTCATCAGCTGAGAACTACATAGATATTATTGGTTTCTAAATGAATAAATACACTATTTCAGGTAGAAGATAAAAACTATTTACAACAATGCTAAACTTATTTAGATATATACAGGGATCCAAAGAGTTCACTTAAATTTTCATAAGGGACATGCATCAGCTTGGATGACTAAACACAAATGTACATTACTAAAAATAGAACTGGGACTTAAACTTCCAGACTCAATATTTTAAAACTACAAATTTATATTGACAAAGAAAGCTATTGTTTCCTAATTTTGTTTGCCAAAAAAGTGGGTTTTGAAAATAAAATAATTACACCAATCTCACCTCCAGCTCTTTGAGGTAGTTAACAGTTGTTTCTTGTCTCATTAATATTACTAAATCATGAGGATGTTTCAGGTTCATTGGTGAATCAACCTGCAATACAGTCCAAAATAACCACTGTTGTAATTCTTCTTTCAAACTGACTTTCTTGCATCCTTTTGAATAAATCTATCCTAGCTTAGTAAACACACTGTAGCATACTGAGAATGATGAACACCCCTGGGCCTGTATCAAGGACTACTTATATGCTGGCTTTGGACTTCTGATCTTGGTTAGTTTAAGCTATGGTTCCTATTTGGCTGAAAGAGATAATGGTGGGTTCAATTTTGACACATATTACATTCCTAGTTAGAAAACTGGTATTAAGCACAGTTCTGGACATAACAGAGAATTGCAATTTAAACTAATCAGGACTGAGGTTCTGAAGCTGGGAAACACGTATGCCTAATTCTTTTGTCTTTTTAAAACATTGTTTACAAAATAGATTTATTATATCCAAATTGGGACCAAATTATTATTTAGACCAATTTGGTATAATTGATAAATCATAAATTGAACGTTTCATCATATTAATTCTTTCTCAATTCTCATTTTGCAGTACTTCAGGAGGCAATGTATTTGTCTTCAGAAACCTCCCTCTTTAAAATTACAGAACCCAAAAGAACACAGAATTTGTTTCTTTCCTATCCAAAGAGATTAGACAATGGAGTAAAAATCATAGGTAACTGAACAAATTAAACTCAAGGTGGTAAAAGGTATGTGCTGCTGTCTAGTTAGGAGAAAAGAAAAAGAAAAATTCATTCATAGATCTTTAGAGAACATTCTGGAAATATTTTTTTTTAGTAATTGCCCTGTTATTCAAAAGCAGGGAAAAGAAAATTCTACTTCATAAAAGGCAACAATATTCAATGGACATAGATTAATTAACAAAAGAAAAATACAAATGTATGCAAGTGAGACGGTCATCAAAAAAAGGGACTTAAAACACATTTGTTCAATGTACATCATTAAGATTACACTAGTTTTATCAGCACCTCCTCCTCTAGATTCTTCCTCATTTTTTCTCATGTGATACTTCAGTCGCCACATTCAGCACTTCTGTATAGTCAAATAATGGACTAGAATCCAGTGTTACAAAACTGTATGTTTCTGGTCACTGACTGTAACAAAATGAAACTGGACTTAGCTCAGTTGGCACTAAAGAGATAGTTTCAAATGTCAGCAGAAGGGCTGAATTCTTATTTGAATGTACTACACAATAAAAGTGGCATGCAAAATGTTTCAAATTAAAAATGTTTAGTGTTAGAAACATCCTGTTTCAAGTCCAAACAGCTGTTCCAACCATTCTGGAAGTATTCTAAGATCAAAGCAGCACTTTTTAAACAAGAAATATCATTGGAATGGTATGAACAATGTTGGAAAATTTCTGGTAAGGTTGAAACAATCTAATTTGAACTTAAAATAACTGTTCTGAGTTTGAAATGGGGCACTTCAAGACATTTTTCACACCCCTGAGAAGAGGCCTTAAACAGTTATGTTTATTCTCTGATTTAACCACTTCCACATGCTTTGCCATTGTGTTCCCACATCTGCATAGAAAGTAAACATTCAAGAATATCTATAGTAGAAAGCAGAGGAGGTATCAAATTCAACAGAATACCTTACCTATTGCCTTATCTATTACACATATTTTTAGTAAGAAGCTCTCTTCCATCTAGCTAATAGAGGTTTCTAAACATTTGCCGGGTTTGAAGACTTTTAGAGCATATACAATTGTTCTTTTCTTACAAATTGATAAGGCAGACAATCATATATACCCCCTCCCCCCCCAATCTCATTTTGGAGAACTCTGAGGCATTTCATTTTTGGTGCACATCACACCACTATTCCAGGGGTGTTCCAAACGTTTTTTGTATTTAAACTGTTCAGAACCTGAATTGGTTCATGGTATTCTTGATGTGGTCTATACAAAGCACCTTTTATCTTAATTACATTTTTACAAATATAAGTTTTTAATTTCCATTGATCATATTTCCAGTTAATTCTTAAGACTGTCTCCTCCAATACTACCTAACAGTTGGTCCCTCTGTCATTTTGTTACAAATCTATACATGCCTATTGATGCAGGAACTTACAGAATAACAAATGCTCAGAAGCAGGCTACACTTTATATTATTTTTAAAACAGTTTAAATTATTGTGTATTTTATTGCCTTGTGTTATAAAAGGTGGCTTTATTGACTGTTTTATTTATTTTTTCTATTGAAGACTGTGTATTGTTCTTCTGTATACTGTTTTGGGTTCTAAAGGGTGGAAGAACATCTTAAAAGTAAAACTTAATAAATTATTACTATTAATAAAACACTATAAATTAACTATCCTAGCCAGGTGCCCTTTAGATGTATTGGCTTTCAACACTCATAATAATCCCCAATGGAGTGGGAAGGATGATATAAAATATGGAGATGTAACTTCTTGGGCCAAGGGATATTTTGGGGCAGTCTCTGAGGGTCACAGGGAGAGAAGCCAGTGATACTATATCACTGGAATAGCTGGAGCCAATATTTTCAGCTTGAGGGGGACATAAGACACTAATTTTGCCTTGTAAAGTCCTCCAAATGGGGGGAGGGGGAAGACAGATTTTTTTTTTTTAAATTTTAAGAGGTGAAACAGGTGCCTTAAAATTCTGCAGGGCTTCTGGTATCCATTTACCTGTTAATATCCTCCTGAAAGCCAGAACTCTGGCTCTACCCACTCCAGAGGTGCTCATGAAGCTGCAAAAGGG
Source organism: Liasis olivaceus (assembly GCA_030867105.1). Lineage (NCBI taxonomy): Eukaryota > Metazoa > Chordata > Lepidosauria > Squamata > Pythonidae > Liasis > Liasis olivaceus. The sequence continues at coordinate 73,670,296 of CM061349.1, forward strand.
GAGCTGGGTGCCTTATGCAGACCCTTGGCTGCAAATTGTGCACCTTTATTATAAATACTCAGAAGGAAGCTTCATCAAAAATAAAAAAGAAACACTATAATGGAATCAAAAGACTTGACTGAGAAACTGTGAGAAATTCAATGTGGAGGAAAAATAAATTAATGGGTACACCTGATATAGACAGAAAAGAGAGACTAGTTTTAGAAGTATCCCATAATAACGCACGCTGCAATCTAATTTCTGAATCTTCTAATATCAATAAAAACATTCTGCAAGTTTTGCACTTACAATTACGGTACAGTGTTTTGGGCAAGTGATTAACACTTCAGGGACAGAACAATGTTCTTTACACAACAGGATTGAAAGCTAAAAAAAAAAAAATCATCCACAGATAAGTTTTTCTAGAAGCAATAATTGAGGGAGTCCTGAACTGACTGTACATGAAGGACCAATGAAATGGTTGGATTAAAAGCCAATAAACAGATGATTTGGAAGATGCACCATTTTTCAGCTGAGAGCTGAAAATGGGGGAAAGCAAAATATAAGAAAGCAGCAGCAGCTACCCCAAGATTTGGACCACTGTAGAAAGTGGAAACCTAAGAAGAAATAAAAAATAAACAAGGAAAAGAAAATGAACAGAATTACTTTGAAGTCAAAAGACAGGTGAGAAACAATATGGTTTGGGGACAAACACCACACATAGGATAAGGTGAAGGGGATACAACTTCAGCAGCTGTGCCTTGCCATTGCTGCCTTACAAGTGAGCTGACCAAGGTCCTGAAGAGACAGCATAAAGATCTTTTGGTGATGCTTATTTAGAAGGGGAAGCATTTTGTGAATGTAAACTATTGTTCACATGAAGGAACACAGAGAATCTACTACCTTAACTTGATTGATGAGTATAGCTGAGGAGAAAATATGAGAAAGTAACAATTCAGTATGGGAAAGGGAATTAGAGTAGATTTCCACAGAGAGCTAGGGAGGGAAATTATGTCTGCTTTTAGGGATAAGCACGCTTTCAGCTAACTCAACACTCACTCTTAAACCTATGTACTGTTTGTAGCATTAAAAGGGTATACATATCACTTAATATTACTTTTTTCTAGACGTTCTATTGTATCAAATAAATCCATATTTTACGGAGCTGTTAGAATTTTACCTTTATCACCATTACTTTCAATCCTATTTACATATTATACTAGATTAGAGAGAAAAATATGATTTTTTTTTCCAAAGGGAAAATTTTGTTGTATTACACATCAGTAGCTAGGCCTTAAGCTAGAATTGATAATTTTCAGTGGCTGCTGGGTACTACACTCACTGAAATTCAAAAACTTGTGCAAACACCTATTTTTCAAAAGTGCTATATACTGCAGTATTACTTTTAAGGCACCTAGAATCCAGATAAAAGCAGCTTCATTAGCAACTGAAACTATAGCAGTGACATCAGAATTTCCTTCTTGGGTAACTTTCAAAGCAAGGTTAGACGGAAGGAAATCAGTTAATTTCCCATGAAAATTAAAATGTAAATTATCATTATTGCCTTACAATTTACACATGGGGAAAGTAGATTCACTTTCCTATCCCTGTATGGTAGAAATCCAATCCTCTCTACTTTTATGTTCAAACACAGCAGACTCATTATTGTGTCTATACACAACACTTAAAAATGGCTTTGTACTCAATCCACAAAATCCATCTTGTGACTGAACTGCTGCCATAAAACTCATGGCTTAAACATTTGCCTAATATTCAGATTTTCTTGCATCTTCTTCACCCCTTTTTGGTAACATCTTATTTGATGACATGTTCTGAAGAATTCAGATGCTTTAACACCCTTTTGTATTATTTTGGTCAACCCTAAAAATGAAATTGGAATTAATGTTTTAACAATATTTTTCCTTTAGCACTGGCATTTGTTTATTTATTAAATTTATATAGCTGCCCATCTCACATCTCTGACTCTGGGCAGCGTACAATAAAACAATCAAATAATCTAAAATAATATAATACAACCGTTTAAAAATTTAAAACAGTTAAAACACAGATATAAATAAGACTGTGGAAGAATGGACCAACAATTTATATTATTGTTGTTAATGTTAAATGTTAAATTATAGTCAGAAGGCCTAATCCTTAACATGTTCTGGGTCAAGATGCATGTATACATGATTTAATTAAAAAAAATGATATTCTTGTTGTCAACCATTTCACTGAACCTTTGAATGAAGCTTACAAATCACTTCTATGCATAGTGATGAAGAAACAAGCATTTTCTTACTATTTTAATGGAAGCTCACTGCTAGTACTACAGCTATTTCTATGCTATATTAAGTTTACGAACTGTTCTATGCCTAACTGGAACAAAAAAAAACTAAGTCAGGATGTGTATATTTTAAGACATATAACTTGTATTTTCAAAATACAGCAGAAAGCCCAATTCAGCCATATTTCTAACTGAATATTAGGCCATTATATAACTTATGGTAATAAAACAGAGCAAATAAAAATCTGAACTGCAGCATACCAAATGGAGCACAAAACCCTTTAATCCCTAAATAAAACAGTTTCTAGGACTAGGATTCAGATTATTATAATCTGATAACTATTGCAAAGCACCCTCTTTTTGAAGACTGTTGTGTGCATGTACAAAAAATTGGACATCAGCATAGATTTGAATTATTAAAAGGTAATTTTCTCCCATCCTGATTCTGGAAAAGGACAATCAGAAAAGGCAAATATAATTCTGAGTACTAACAGACAAGTGGGATCCTTGTGAATAGCCTCATCCAGTTAATTTTACTTTTAAAGAGATTTTAATGTGCTCTTTTCTGAAAAGATCTAGTCTTAATTAAAACTATATATTGCTGAATACCTAGCATTTCTCCAAGGATACACTTTAAGAGTAATCCTTATCTTATTAACTTTAATCAATATTCTAAGACATGTGCTAATCCAGTCAAGAGTTGCTTTCCCAGCTAACAAACTATGGTCACATCTGAGTAACAATATTTTTTATTCCCTTTTCTGACAATATTATCCTGCTTCCAGGATGCTTCTATGTTTTAGTGAGCTAATGCCAATTAATATGGGGTCATCTTTTTTTTTTCTGAGTTCTCTAACCAGGGTCTTCTACTCACCTACTCTGATTGGCCAATCCCATATTCATAGTCAAGTAAGTAGTGAATTTCCCACAGCCGTAAAGCTTACACTTTCCCATTATTTCCAGAGAAACCCAGAGAGACTGTAAGTTTAGAAAGATAAATCCCACTACGTATGTTTTTGTGGAAGCCCAAGCAGGATAAATTTCTTGCAGACTGAAGAGAAATCTTCCTTTTCCCCAGCTAGAGCTATAGCTGTCTCCTGCTCTGAAAAGTCAAGCTTCTTTGCCTCTTGTTTGAAGAAATAAATGTGGTGTGTGTGCATGTAGCTGCTTATGTTGTAGTTATAAAGGATCTCAGAAGATAACTTAAGGGGAAAAAAAAGAAGTAGGCTTAAATATATATTTTTTATTTTTGTTAGGGACAGAGCTTTAGGTAAACCACCTTTCTGAAGCCTTAGTCCTCCCCAAATCAAAAGTAATTTTCCAAAAAGAGATATATCTATGCCAGAAACAGGACTTGTACTGTTACTTCAGAGGTCAGCACACAATCTGATCAGCTAATGCTGCTTGCAAACATCTCTTGAGGGAAGCCAACCTTATTTCACCAACATATGCTTCTTTGAAATTTGCAATAGGCCATGGTCTTTCAGCAGTGCTTTTTGGAAAAGCTTAAGAAGCCTGACAGCCAGATGGCCTCTGTAGAAAGGTTTCAGAAGCCTTCTCCCCAACTCTAGCCAGCTCCTGCTCCACCCCACTGCTCTGGCCTCTAGAACCTGAAGCCAACAGGATCTGCTAAGACTGCACTTACTGTAGAGGAGACTGATGTTTTTCCTCACCAGGGTTCTTAAAGAACTGAAATTTCTCAAGAGCTGCAGTTCAAAGGTACTATATAACATTGAGGTCCCAGCCAAGAGAGGACAGGAAAAGTTATCCCAGTGTTCTACAGTACTGTGGGCATCCACTTTGGGTCTTTTTTATTATCTTTTGCCTAGATCCAAGCTGATAGACAACTTTTTGAACATTCTCTTCCATCTTTATGTAAAAGTTCTGTTTCCAAATTGGACTCTCCCCAGTTTTACCTCAATTCCACTGAAGTAAGTGCCCTTGCCTTTTTTATTTTGCATTGCAGAATTAATTTCTTCAAATTAAAATTAGTAGAATTTGTTGTATATTTGCTATTCTCTAAAAAAAAATACTTGAATACTTTTATTCCATCTGCTTTAAGCATGTCAGCAAAAATTCTTTTAATTGGAAGATAACAAATTTGCAAACATAGGTACAATTACTGGACTTACTGATTAGCAAGTAGGAAAGCTGGGACAAGAACATAAATTAAACTTCTGGCTTTCTATATTCAACCACGAATTTTAAAAGTAACTAAACTTTTCCCAGTTTAAATATGCCATTCACTATGTATAATAAAACAGATTTCATGTATCCCAGCTTTTGAGTTCCAAAATTACTCATCAATCACGGCTTTTGCTGAGAATTTTGGAAATTAGTCCACAAATCAAAGGGAGATTGGATTGAGAAATGTTGCAGTGTAATGTACAGAAGAAAAGTTTTTTAAAAGAGCAACAACGAAAGATTTATAAGCCTAAAGAAAAAAAGAAAACCACTGAATTCAGACATAAAAGGAACAACAGAACACCTGATTTAGATAAGTGAAAGATCCCTAATATTTTTATACAATAAGATATTTTGAGAGCTTGTTGTGGGTACTCAAAGAAAAACCTAGATATGAGCATGCATATTGGGCAATGATGCTCCCCTCTGCTGGCAAACACTCAACATGTGAGGAAGAGAAGACAAGCTGCAATGGCATTACTTTTTTTGTTACATATCTAGTTATCGGCATCAGTGAACTACAGTTATATGACTATCATCATTTATATCTCATCTAGTAATTGCTTAATGAAATAAATAATGCAATTTTAAAAATTTCAGAATTGGCAAACTTCTCCATAATGAGTGATCAATGTGCTTCACTGTAAAAAAAAAAAAAAAAGCCTAAAAACAATATTCAATGATCTGGACTAAAGTACTGTGCCTCTTGTATTCTCTCAAGAGCAAACTGATTATTTAAGGCAACATTTTTTTAAATGTAATTTTTTTTCTTAAGGTTCACCTGTTATTCACCTAATAACAAATATGAATTAGAGCATTAGCTATAGCTCTATTAACTCAACAGCTAATTTATACCTCCTAATATAGGAATCTAAATAATTTCTGTTTGCTGTTTTGTATGATTGGGTCTCAGCTAAAGCAAAAAAAAAAGGGGGGGGGAGAAAGAGAGAATGGAAGCACACGGGAAAAACAGAAAAACAGAGTTAACTATAGGGCTTCCTACATTAACTAATTTCACAAATTTTCATAGCTATTGGTCATAAGATTGATCCATTACAAGACTATTTTAAATATATTTCCCTATTTAAAAACAAAAAAAACAAACCCTGCAGTACATGTGCAGTATGACAAAAGATATAAGGATATGCGGGAAGAATGAATATATGTTATATGTAATTCTCTGTTTAGCAATAAATGCGGTTTGATGGTTATATATGCACTATTATTGATTGAATTTATTTTAAAAATGACAAAGCAATCTGGTTTGGTGCAATCATAAGAGTAAGTACCAAAGACTATTACTGTGTCTCTGCATGGCAAAATGGGACTTTGTACTCTTGAAACTCTGCTAAGAGTCTCCATCTTTTACTGAATGGTAGACATTAAACAGCAAATGGAATGAAGAAGGCAAAGGTTAAGCTGATGATGCTGTCCGCTGAATCAAATGAATGAAAGAATCAAAGGAGATCTGAGAAAATACAGTGCTTATCCTAATTGTATCTTAGATAGAAAGTATTCTTGAACCTAGCAGATTTTTTTTTAAAAAAACTATTAATGAATTAGAATGGCTTTTGCAAAGAGATGCTATGCTTTATATTAAATCCCATAGGCATCTGGTTCGCTGCAATGAGAACAGAAAGCAGCATTTGAGACTTTATTCTCCTCCAACAGGCTTCTCATTGCCATATATAGGCAGGAAAATGAGAGATGTAAACTTTACCTGAAGAGTGTAGGTTTTCTCCCAGAGAATTTGTCATTAAAATGGAGGACAGCTGAGATTCACTGAGAATATGGTAATGTTTAATTTACCCTTCCCTATCAGGATTGTCTTCTTTTCATGTAAAAACAGTACTTTCATTAAGGTTTTCAAATAACAAAACAGTACAACAAAGTAATAAATAATAAAAACCCATAATAACCATAAGCAAGCAGTAAAATTCCCAGAGATGTTTTCCTTGCAATGGCAATCTAGTACTGCTAGGGTACTAGCAGTAACTTGCAATTTCTGAAGATTTACAGTTGCTATAATTGGCCAAATAGCCTAATTTAGCAAAGGACTGTGAAAAATTCTACAAAGATGTTATTAAATTACTTGAATGAGCAATAAAATAGCAGTTGTGGGTACCAAGTACATTAGGATACCAGGGAGAAATACTAAGCAGCTATAGTGGTTCTTCCCTTGAAAGCATTATTTCAGGATGCAGTAGTTATGAAAAAAACAAATGGAAAAAATCAAGTGATTAGGAATAGACAAAGCAGCAAATTATTAAGGGCCTAGAGTTTTCTAACATGGGAAACTTACAATATTATAGCTTTTTCATTTACTAAAAAAGGCGGCTACAGAGACACACACAAAATGCTTATAAAATGTCTTCTCTCCCTCTGTCCCAATATGAAAATCAGGGTCATCTGTATCTACATGGCCAAACAGCACCTTCACGCGTACGGGCAGCCTATCTCGGACAACCATATGCAGGAGAGGAGATGCTGAGAAAGGACAGCGCGCTGACTTCGTCCTTGCTCGCCTGTGAAATCTCGCAGGCCACAGGGAAACACCGGACGCCCGTCCAGGCGGATCCAGCCAAACTGTTAGCCGAAAAGCCAGGCGTGCCTCTCTCTCAAGAACGGCAACAGAGAAAAAGGCAAGGGGCCGTCAGAGGTATCCCCAGTCACCAAGGGAGAAAAGTTTCGGCTTGGAACTCTCCCTTCAGCTTCAGCCACCCTACTGAAGGGGCAGCCCTACTTACCTACCTACCTACCTACCGACAACTCTCGAGGGAAGCTGATCCGGCTACTCTTTTCCTAGCTAGAAGACCGCGCAGCCCTCGACTCTTCCCGCTGGCCCGAGAAGAACTGAGGAAGGGAGAAATATTTCCATAGGGACGTTCTTCATGTCGACCTGAAGATCCCCTCCCTCACCTGCTGCTGGATCTTGCCGTCCTCGGTGACCACCCAGTGCGTGGTGGCGGCGCCAGGACGAGGCGCCAAGCCCAGCAGCAGAAAGAGGCCGAAGAACGAGCGCAGGGAAGCGGACGCCAGCTTTCGGCCACTCCACCCAGACTCTCCTGCTGACACCGCCATCTTCCACAACCCCGGCCTGCCCGCATTACCCGGAACCGGAAGCATCCACGTCGCCATTTTGGATAAGGAAGTGTGTGTGTCTACCGTTCTATACTATAAGCGGAAGAAAGAGGTAGAAAAAGAGGAAAAGTTCGAGCGACGCGAAATTGGGGAAGAAAATTCTGAGCTCTCTTGGCAGGGTGCGACACCTCTGTATAGAGGTGTACGCGATCTATGTCGTGGGGATGAAAGAGTGGGGCGCGAGCTTCGTGTTTAACTTGTAAACTGGCGGTAGGAATGCGACTCTTCAATTTTTCCTATCTCTATGGGAGTGCAGGAGGCGGGAGGAAGAATGTGGCACAAGAGGGCGTTGCCTCCAGGGAGAAGGCGCGGGCGTGTTGCTTGTTTTCCTCGGCCGTCCTGTGGTTGCACGTGCCGCGCGGAGGCAGCCGCCAATCCTGTAGCGCCGTCTGCCGAGTGAGGGCCGCGCCCCTTTTGCTCGCGGAGGGAAGGGGAAGTCGCTCCCGCGCTGCCTCTTCCCTGCGGCGGAGGAAAGCGCAGAGTCATCGTTGGCTCAGCAGGGAGCTGGCCTCGCCTGGCACTGCACGGCAGTTCGTGGGCGGCCGCCTGAAGGAGCGCTAAGGGGGTTGTTTTGGAAACTAAAAGCCCAATTCCGTTTTTCATTTGTTACGGGGGAATGTTGCTTCTTCCTTTGTACTCTCTGTGTCGTGACCGGTTATTGTGGTCCAGTTTTCAATCGGTTTTGATCTGATTGAGATCAAACAAATGCTTTTCAGCGTGTCCTTTTGTTTCTGACGTCCTGTTATATTAGCGCTTAACTACAGGAGCCAAAGTCCAATTGAAGCGATATTCATCCATGCACGATACATAACCACGTATTAACTAGCTTGTCAACTCTAGATTGAGAAGAAAATAATTGCTGCTGCTTCGTTGTCAATTGAAAATCCACGAATGTTGCTAGTGCTTTCTGTTAAGGTGCCGTTTTTCCTGGTTTAATTCAGAATGAAGAGCTCGGAAATGTATTGTCCCAAGAAACAATAAAAGCAGAAACACCCAGGTATGTCCTTGTTGCTGAATAAACTATATTTTGAACATAGTCACGTATCATCCCATAAAAACCTAAACACTGCTGACATTTATACTGTTCTGAAAATGCAGAGATGATGTGCTTCGTCATTCTGCATATTTTATCAAGGTATCCTTAAAAAATGAACAGCCACAAATCACTAACAAAATTACAAAATGGATTTATTGCAAAAGCATAAAGGAAATTTTACAAATCAAAGTGGTTAAAGGGTGTCTCCAAAATAATTCACTGCATTTTTAACACAAAATGAGAGCTATTTCTAATTGACAATCTGCACATTATTTCTGAGTAGAACTATATGGTCAACCTATTACTCAACAGAGCCCCCTCTCAAAACTATATGTAGAAAAAGTGGTTAAACTTCCTTAAAGTTAGGTTTCTGAAAACTGACAGTCCAATAAGCAATATACTGAATTAACAGAAAATGTTTTAAAATCTGTTTTAATCCACTATTGATTTGTATTTTGAACTGGTCAGTTTTTAGAATAATGGCCTAATGGGAGACATAAATTATCCCTCTAAATTAGAATCCTTTTTCTTAAATCCAACTGGTAAATTTTAAAATCACCTTCCTTACAACATGAGTACAACAAATGTAGAGCAGACCCATAACTTGAATCATTTTGCTCATCAACACCTCTATATCAGAAAAGGGTGTACCAGCCATCAGAACCTAAACAAATCTGCAGTTACCAAGAAATGCATCTCTGTCCATTTTACAAACTAATTTTAGCTAATACATATTAGGAGCTTGTCAGAAATACCTATGTACATAAATTTGGTTTTGTTACGCCTAACAAAATTGTAAAAAAGGACTTGGGTCTAGGATGAGAAGGAATTTGCAGTTCTTTAAATCCAGTTGTAGCTGGATTGATTTCAATGTTTCTGCAGCATATGATGTTTATTACATTTTACTCCTGTCTAACATCTGCATCTTACAATGTTCAGTCCAAAAACAAACCTGGGGAAAATTCTCAAGGAAAAAATGGTTTAAATGGCAAAAACTGAAGAAATTGCAGTCTTTTAAATAACATTTTGAAGATGCCTATTATAATAAGGAGCTTTTCTTTTTGTAAGAATTACCAAGACATTTGCAAGGTTTTTTTTTAACCAAAGGGCAACTAAATTGTTGTAATTTTAAGTGTCAAATGCCACACTTATTTTAAAATGCAGCCATTTAACTGACTTGGAAAACAAATAGCTGCTCAAGGCTAAAAAAAAATCTTAGTTTAACAGGAGTCATGTTACTGCTCAGCCACCTTAATATCTGTCAGAGCATTAATCTTTCCTGGGGTGCATTTCTAGCATTTTATTATTTTTCACTGGAATTTTATGACACATATATGTGTCTGCATGGATACATATATGGACACATATATAGAACTTTTAAAAATCCATTTGCAACAGATACATTATATAACCATATATGGAAAAGAGCAAGATGTAGCGTTAAAATTAACACGTTTCCCCAGAAGTAATTGGATTGGTTTAAGATAACAGCACAGATTCTTCTGCATCCATGTTGCACGCTTTAAAAATCAAGGAATTCAGTCAAGGAACCATGCCACTCACTATTGGCAGTTTATACTACTTTTTTTTCTTTTGCAAAATAATTCTTTCCCAAGTGTGGAAATATGATTCGGTTTGAAGAGAAGTTCCTACTGATTTCAATTACAACATTTCCATCCATTATCTAGTATTTTATTATTATACACTGAGTCCACTTTGTATTATAAGCCACATTTATAGATGAATGTAACATCTGTACGGAAGCAGCTTCAGCTTGAACACCCATGCTTTTTCCTGAATAAATCCTGAAGACGCTTTAAAAACAAACACAAACTCAAAATGCCAGCTGTTAAACATCCAAAAATACAGTTGTCATTTCACTGAGAGTCTGTAGTCCATTAGAAAAGTAGATCATACATACAAAGGTGTAAGAACATTTAAACCAGTCTTTTGCAGAAGGCGGTCTTTTAGACAATGCAGCCCCCTACAGGCAATCCTTCAAACTTTAAAGATGTTTTAGCCATAAAGTAATGGCTTTGGAAATGCTTTCAGTAGATTCTCCCACGGCTACGGTTACCACGTCCACCCCATCCTCTTCCCCGTCCACCACGGAAACCACCTCTGTGCTCTGAAATAAAAGAGAATAAAAAGTTCTTTCCCAGTGCATTTAAACTGTTTGAAATAAAGGAGCAGTTATTACTGGTTTTTGCTTTTAAAAATAATATCCGTTTTAATCCAGAACAAATAGCACTAAGAACAGCTTCCCATTCTTACATTCCTTTATGTAGTCATAAAGGCTGTCCTCATTCAGCGACAGTTCAAAGTTACAATGGTGCTAAACGAGGAGACTTACGGCCAATCCTCTAAACTGTGGCCATTGTAGCATCCCCACAGTCATTGCAACCTTCACTGCTGGCATCCATCAAGCAAGGTCAATGAGGAAGCTGGCAGGAAGTCGCAAGTCATGGTCATGTGACATCATGCTTAACCACGTGCCATCAGTGCAATTGTAGGTTGGTGCAGTCACATATTTTTTGCTTTGCAACTGTGTCGCTTAGTGACGGAGTTCCCGGTCCCAATTATGGTTGTTAACTCAGGACTACCTATACAAGGGGAACACAATAGTGTCTAGCGAGGTTAATAAGGATCAGAACAGCCGAGTACGGCTATTCCTAAAGAAATGTGTCAATAAGAACCTATCCTTGAAGGAATATTTTTTAAATTAAATATACAGTGCATTCAGAAAGTATTCAGACCCCCTTCACTTTTTTCAATTTTGTTATGTTGCAGCCTGATACTACAATTGTTCAAATTCATTTTTTTTCTCATTAATCTACACTCAGTGCCCCATATTGACAAAGTGAAAACAGAATTTTAGAAATGTCTGTAAATTTATTAAAAAGGAAAAACTGAAATATCACACTGGCATAAGTATTCAGACCCTTTGCAACAACACTTGAAATTTAGCTCAGGTGCCTCCCATTTCTCTTGATTGTTGTTGAGCTGTTTCTACACCTTGATCGGAGTCCACTTGTGGTAATTGATTGGACATGATTTGGAAAGGCACACACCTCTCTATAGAAGGCCTCACAGCTGACAATGCATACTGTATCAGAGCAAAAGCCATGAGGTCAAAGGAACTGCCTGCAGAGCTCACAGACAGGATTACTGCAAGGCACAGTTCTGGGGAAGGCTACAAAAACATTTCTGCTGCACTGAAGGTTCCCAAGAGCACAGTGGCCTCCATAATTCTCAAATGGAAGAAGTTTGGCACAACCAGGACTCTTCCAAGAGCTGATTGCCTGGCCAAACTGAGCAATTGGGGGAGAACAGCCTCAGTAAGAGAGGTGACCAAGAACCCGATGGTCACTCTGACTGAGCTCCAGAGATCCTGTGTGAAGATGGGACAAAGTTCCAGAAGGACAACCATCACTGCAGCCCTCCACCGATCTGGGCTTCATGGCAGAGTGGCTAGACGGAAGCCTCTCCTCAGTGCAAAACACAGGAAAGCCCGCTTGGAGTTTCCAAAAGCACCTGAAGGACTCTCAGACTGTGAGGAACAAGATTCTCTGGTCTGATGAAACCAAGATCGAACTGTTTGGCCTCAATTCTAAACGTTATGTCTGGAGGAAACCAGGCACTGCTCATCACCTGCCCAATACCATCCCAACAGTGAAGCATGGTGGTGGCAGCATCATGCTGTGGGGGTGTTTTTAAGCAGCAGGGACCGGGAGACTGGTCAGGGTTGAGAGAAAGCTGAATGGAGCAAAGTACAGAGATATCCTCAATGAAAGCCTGTTCCACAGTGCTTAGGACCTCAGACTGGGCCGAAAGTTCACTTTCCAACATGACAACAATCCTAAGCATACAGCCAAGACAACACAGGAATGGCTTAGGGAATGTCCTAGAGTGGCCCAGCCAAAGCCCTGACTTGAACCCTATTGAACATCTCTGAAGAGACCTGAAAATGGCTGTCCACCGACGGTCCCCATCCAACCTGACTGAGCTTGAGAGGATTTGCAAAGAAGAATGGCAGAAAATCCCCCAATCCAGGCGTGTAAAGCTTGTTGCGTCATACTGAAAAAGACTCGAGGCTGTAATTGCTGCCAAAGGTGCTTCAACAAAGTACTGAGTAAAGGGTCTGAATACTTAAGTACATGTGATATTTCAGTTTTTTCTTTTTAATAAATTTATAGACATTTCTAAAATTCTGTTTTCACTTTGTCATTATGGGGTATTGAGTTAGATTAATGAGAAAAAAAAATGAATTTAAACGATTGTAGTATCAGACTGCAACATAACAAAATTGAAAAAAAAGTGAAGGGGGTCTGAATACTTTCCGAATGCACTGTATACTTTTGACTTTTAATATGCTGTGAAGAAGCATTAGTTTGTAATATTTAGCAAACTCTGCTACTTCTAGCCAGTATTAGTTGTTATTGAAATTCAACAGTTCAGCTCCAATCTAAAAAACAGCCAGCCTGTTCTGCTTCAGACTGGACTGCTTTTATCCCATTTGAAACTCAGTGCTGAACTTTGATTCCGAAATCTGGAAAGAGTATAATTTCCCATATCTGGAAATCAACTAATGAATTTAAGTGTGTTTATGGCATTGGATGAAATTTAGTGTAACAGCAGTTCTTTACAAGGAGTTTTCTGAACAGTTTCAAAAAAAGCATATTTATTTATTTATATTTCAAATTTGTTACCGCCCATCTCATTGCAGAGCAACTCTGGGTGGCTTTTTGTGCGGAGTATGTTTTAATTGTTTAAGAATAGGGACTGCAATGCTGATATGTTGAATTGTTGGTTAACCAGACCTCAGTTTAGCAGATTTTGGATACAACTGTGAAGTTTTCAGTTCTGATGTTGTCCAAATCTAATGGACAAGTCCACTGCATCTGAAGCAATTCAAATAATTCATTTCCATTAACTGACATTTGTGTTGTGATACAACTGACAGTACAGGTAGTCCTCTATTTATGACCATTTGTTTAATGACCATTCGAAGTTATAACAGCACTGAAAAAAATGACTTATGACTGGTCCTTGTACTTATGACTGCTGCAGTATCCCTGCAGTCATGTGATCAAAATTCAGGTGCTTGGCAACCAGCATGTATTTACAATGGTTGCAGCATCCTGGGGTCATGTGATTGCTACTTGAGAACTTCCCAGGGGGCTTCCGACAAGCAAAGTCAATGGGGCAAGCTGGATTCCCTTAACAACCATGGCGATTTGCTTAATAACTGCAGCAAAAAGGTCATAAAATTGGTTGTGACTCACTTAACAACTGAATCATTTAGTGATGGAAGTTCCAGTCCCAACGGTGGTCGTAAGTCGAAGACTATGTGCATATGCATAATGTTGTCATTATGTAAATGACAAATTGTGCCATAACATCATGATATAAAAGCAAATTATGTATTTTCAGTTTTAATGGATGTTCAAGAGTAAAAGACATCCCTTCCGCTGATCTATTAAACCTAAGGCTTTCTGTATTTTTTTTTAACTGCTTAACAGAAATTGATGAAGTATGCAGCAAAAGTTGCTCCTTCTGAAAGGATAAAAATGCCAAGTTTTCAGATGAGTATATTTATGTGGAGTAAAGTCTATCACTCCAGCTGTCATTTAACAGGGCAAATGACTTCATTCTACCTTTTGCACATGAGCAATTGCTATACAAAATCAAACATTCTACTATTTCCACTAACATAATTATTACTTATGCTTGCATATATTATATACATACTATCACTATACTCAGGTGACTTCCAGGTCTTAGAAAAAGATGCAGTTACTGATTACTTCAAGCAACAGCTACCTGCCTGGTCACCTGTGACAAATTTGCAAAGGCAAGGTTTTGGAAAGTGGAAATGAGTTTTTATTTCCTTAATCTGCTATTAATCTGAGGTACAGGTTGGCTACTGGAAGTGCCAGTGGACTTATCTGACAGACTTATCTGTCTTAAAACAAAAACAAACCACAATGCAAATTCCAACTTGCTTGGCTATACTATATTTACTCTAAAGGAAGCTAACTTGAATATAAGACACTCTTCCCTTAAAAAAGAAGAATAAAGTTATAAGCATACACTAAAATTCTGTGCAAAGTTCAGTTCTCTTGCCAGGTCTACCTAGAGTTACCTGCTCCAGTTGAAACCAATTTGTCTCCAAATAAATGTGAGTGACATGGGGGGGGGGGGCATGCAGATATTTGTCAGAAGCCCATGCTACGAAAACCAGGAACAGCAGGACAAAAGAAATTAACTAAATTGTGGAAAAATGTTTAAGCTACACAAATTATCTTTCCTCTTTGCAGCAGAAATGGGGAAAAACACCCTAATATACAGTCATTACTTCCCACTTATTTGCAGGTATTTATTTGAGGGAAAGGAAACCAAGACATAATTTTGAGAGTGTATTTGCATGTCGGTTTCCAAGATTGGTCTCCACCTAACCAGACAATTACTGTATTTATAACTCTGAGAAAGTCCTGATGAAGGACTAACTGCTAATGTACATCTAAGAAACTCTTTGGAATCCAGCCAACCTGTTTGGTATGGCAGTGACTATGCCTAAAAACTAAAGCATGGTTACTTAATTGGCATGAAAAACCTGAACACTGCTCATCAATTTTCTCTATTAAAAAAACAAAAATGATTTTTCTTTTAATGACCTAATTCTAAAACTTCAAAATATATACCTTGTATTTTAAACATTTCTAAGATATCTCAAGCTGAGTTACATACTATTAAAAGGAAAACAGCACAGCAAAAAACTGTGCTAAAAACCTACATCCTAACCAGCACCCAGCTGCATGCAAAAGTTTAGGAATATCTAGTCAAACTGTATATTTCAATGAATCCCTAAGTGAATAGAAGGTGATGTTCCCTACCAAAGGAGATGTTACAAGTATTGATTGAAAGGGTGTCCAAATGCCTGCATCTGCCTATTCATTGTTTTCTTTCTTTGAATCAGTAAACAACTGCACATAAATAATAAGTATGCCTTCAAATTTGCAGAAACCTGTGTTTAATTTTGTAACATGTAGAAGTTGTGTCAACGTCTGTTCACTTAGGGATTTCACTGAAATATTCAGTTTGACCAGGAGTACTTAAATGTTTGCATACATTGTATACTAATATAAGCAGTGTGCATTCAGAGAAATATCTTCCAGGATACCAAGAAGTTTAATCATTTCCTAAATTACATAATACAGATACATGCTAATATCTTGTCCTAGACGTTCAGCATTTAAAATGGAATAATATTAGGATGATACCTTCAAAAACTAGGAAGACACACACATAATCCTGAAAAGGATACAAAGGGGGGAAAAAATCAAAACACAGAGCCTGGCTACTCACACATAAGACAGAACTGTAGTAGAGTTACCTTGTAATACTCACCATATGAAAAGTTCCCCAGGTTACTACTGTACTTCCCACTGGGTGGATTGTAAATCTGCCTAGCATCTCTTTTGGGCCCAGCTTGGGTCTTTTTTGCTGGCAAGTCTGAAGATGTATCTTCACTAGCCCGTTTTTGCCTTCATAAAAACAAGACAATAGCAATATAATTAGAAGACAAATTAAGACTTGAAGATTAATGTAAGGTTCTTAATATTCAGTTTTGGAATATGCCAACGATAGTACTCTGCAGAAAATTATTTTAGAGAGGTGCAAAGTTAATAGAGTTGTTTGTTTGCTTTAAGCAAAAGGCAGCTCTTGTGTAATTAATACTTCTCCTCTGATGCAAAATAGTTGAATTTTAATGGCATGATTTTCCTTTTTTAAAAAAAAATAAGCCTGGGAATAGGAATAGGAGGTGTTTGGGAAACAAATTGTTTCCACTGAAGCCCTTGAAAAATGGACCAAAATCTGAAGGCATGATTTGAACATTTGGGGGATCTTTTTTAGGAGTTTAAGTACAGGAATAGGTATAGTTTGCCTCCTACAGATCTCCATCTCCCGTAATTCCCCAACCACCCAATAAAAAGACTTTTTTATTTTTTTTAAAAAACACTTTTGTTCCTAGCCAGCAGCATCACCAAGACATAGAATACCTCCTGTAGCCTTCCATCAGGTTGGAATGTTGTACTTACAAATTGCCACCCCTATGTTAGACCAACACATTTACATTTCCATGGACTGAACATGGAGTTTTAAATCTTACACAAAAGATAGTTCATTTCACCGTATTCCTTATCTCTGCATATCAAAAACATAATTAAAGACAATAAGATTCCCTGGACTGTCAGAAAAGATAGGAACTTATTATCATTCACTGTTATCTTACCCAACTTCAGACTTCTGTACAGGTTTCCAGGAGAGCGTAACTGTGCTTTTATATGAAGGGGGAATGTGGAAAAGATCCTAGAGGCAAAATGGGAAAAAGTCTGTTTTGAGCTTCCTGAAATCAAATTTCTTGGATTATGAAGTGTTTTCTAGAAAAATCTCATTTTAAAAATAAGCACATTTGACTTCTGAATGTCTCATACATCTCAGAATAATGAAAATGTCTCATTCTCAAAAGAAAGAAAGAGAATCTCATTTTCTCCTTATGTTTTCGAAGACACACACAGTACATTTGACACAGGCTTCGCATATTGCTCAAATACAAGAAAATAATGACAGAGCAGACTTGTCAATGTTTTTATTCCACATGTAAACACTTACCTTAATTAAAACGTTGATGTTGTTTGTTATTTTCAGTGCAACCACTTTAATTTTGTTCTGCAAAAAAAGAGAATATGGACTATTTATTAAGTGCCATACCTACATGATTTAAATGCTGAAATACCCTCTGCCATTTCCCCCAGTCCAATTTTTGGTGCAGAGGGTACTGGTTAATTATTTCCCAATAGGAATATTGTTCTTTATTCTAGCTGGAAGCTTTCATGTTAACAGAAGCCTGATAAACTATGTTAATAATCTACAACTAATATACAATTACTTTGATATATATAAAATGTAATGTAATGTAATGTAATATCTAACTATCTAACTTCTGCAAAGAATCACTGTGCTGAGAAACTTGCTACTTACAACCTTTATAGTAGTTCTTTTCCAATTTCTTGAAGTGATAAAACCAAGTAAACAACATACTGCTGTGCTTTGGAAGGTCCTCCACAGATGCTATGGAGGTAAAATCACCAAAATTGCCTCCCTCCTTCTTGTTTGTGAGAGTACCTAACTTGGAGAACCCTGTTCTGTTCAATTCACAGTTCAGTTGTGCTTATTAGTGAAAGATGGGATTCTGATTTTCCTCAGTGTTCCTTGACAGACTCTATAATACATCTTATTATTTCTGGAAATTCTCTAACACTCAGAGAATTTTAGAATATTTGTGGAATCAGAGAAAAATTCACACACTAATGCTATGAACCAAGTCACTCTCATTAAGTGTATACATTGTATCATTATATTGTAATGAAGTTGATGTTATGAGTGAATATTGGTTAGGAAAAGTTCCTATTTGTACGGGTCTTACAATGCACCGTGACATGAAAACTGAGCCTTTAAGTAAACCCACTTAAGGTCAGAGTTTTCAGATGGCTACTTACTTCTTCTGTCTTTAGTGCTTCTCCTGTTTTGCCTTGGAGAGCCAAACGAAGTTGTCGGATGTAAACCTGAAGTCCTCTAGCAAAATACTGCAATCTAGAAAACAGAATCGTTTAATACAAAACTGTGCAGCGCTATATAGTGAAACCAACTTCCTTCTTAATCTTAGGAAAGAATAAAAAAGGTGACCACCTAAAAGAAACCTATATTGCCTGTCAGAAAAACTTTTGAACACTGAATTTGTACTAGTAAAAAACATGTACAAAGGCATAAATGAATGCAACTTTTTAGACAAAAAAGTTTTATTATAATTCAATATTTTTCAGTAATAGAATTAGCTGTTTAAAAGTAGTATTTTACAAATGATATAATACTGCAACCACTATTTTACCCTAGAAGTATCTTAGCATTAATTCTAAAATGCTCAAGCTTTGCTGCATACTGAATGGGCAATCAAGGATGGCTGCAGTTATCATGAGAACTTGGGCAAAGTATTCTGTAGTCTCTCTCCTTGTCTTGTATGCTCCTGGAGGAATACTGGGGAGGAACAACTGGAACTAGCCATTAGGCTCCTTTGATTAGGACTTAGCAGTAAACCACAAATCTCTAGACTTTACACAGTTGAACATGGTTCCTAGTCTACCAGTTGGTAAAAGTTTCATAGGCTGCTCAGCTAATTCTCAGTCTCTAACTCAGCTAAATAAAAATATTTATGGAAAACAAGAATAAACCAAATGAAACAGTTGACTGCCCATTACTACCAGTATGAATGTGTAAGTGCCTTTTATATCTATGGTGAGGCAAATCTGAATTTTTCTTCCTGCTTTTCCTGTAAATTATCATATTATTAAATTCACGACTCATACTATTAAATTCACAACTTGGAAAGTAAAAGGGTCACTAAGACAGTAATGGTATTCTAAGGGTGCTAGGGCCACATACATTTTCAGCATTCCAGAAGCATTACTGTGTCATTGAGAAACCTACAAAAATGCTTTCCAAAAACTTTGACATCTTATCTTCACCTTCAGGCTACAATTCCTTTATATAGAGACAAAGGCTGAGATGAAATACTTTATGTGAGAATTGTATATCCATTACATTCATTTTGGTTGCTGTTAATAAAAGCAGGATTAGCTTTAGGAACTTTGTAAAGAATTCTGCAAAGACACAGCCCTCATGCAGTATTCCAGAACACTTAAATTGCACTTCAACTTTGACTTAATATGCTGTAAGACGTGAACATGCAGACAATACTTTGTAGTAGATCTATTGGGTATCCCTTTGATTTGAAAAGTATTCAGTGGATGTTAAATAGAACAAATGTATTTTGTTTCATAAGAAATTATATTTCATTTGTATTGTTTAGAGCCCAAATATTTAGTAGCATCTGTGTTATTTAGGAAATTGAACCCTGAATGTATGATAATTAGCTTTGAGATAATTGAAATCAATACTCAAACTTACATAGGAGAAGAAACTACTGGAACAGTTCTAAAATTAACACTACAAACACATGCATTTTCTCTCAGAACTCGATAGTGTTTCTTCACAGGTAAAATCACAGGGCTGCTTCTTCAGAAGACACCATTAAACCAATTACATCTTAAATTGTAATTATAATTGTAGTTCTGGGCTATACACCTATTGTGGCAAAGAAAACTTTTTTCTTTCCATATTTCCCTTCCAAACAATACTTTGACCATTCTTTTATGAATATTTATAATAACTTGCCTGCAGCACAGAAAGACAATATTCTATTCCATATTTTTCACATGGACACATTATTGTCATTCTAATAAAGCCTGCACAGTACTACCTGATTTTAAAGTCTTTCACTTTATCTGTATTCAACTTTGCTGTTAGGAAGTCTGGAAGTTTTCGTCCCAGTTGATGAAAGCTATATAACAAACATTCCACATAGCTGAATTGCAGTTTAGGCTCTTCATTGCCTGCATTCTCCCCATTCTCTGCTTCTTCTGGAGGAAGTGGCATGTACTCCTTAGAAGCAAAAATGCAAGTTATACAGCATTTATTTTCAACTATTATTTCTCATGCTATATTTCCAATTAAGTACTATGAGCTATTTCTAACATTATCTGAGAACATTTCCATTTGTAAAGTGAGCTTCCTGTTGTTTTCCTCCATCCCTCCACCCAGGTGCACAAAACTAATCTGCTCCAAAGAGCAGATTTTGGGATATACAAAGGCATGATGAGTCTGTCCCACTGGGAGAACAGTATTTGTCAGGAGAATGACACTGTGGAATCCAGTTTGAATTTTCTTTTAAACAAGAATCTACAAATAGGATTGCTACAATAATAAAATATTATATTCCATCATCCTTGTAAAATAACTGGCAGCATTTTTCCTACTAGTCTATTCCCTGCTTTGTCTGACTAAGCAGGAGAGGTTTTTCAATTATTTCTCTTATATTTCATCTGTGGTTTTCCACTGTACTTCTGAAAATTCCTTTAATCCTCACTTCTTGCTCTTTCTACAACAACAAACATACAGTTGCAAGAAAAAGAAAAACCTTTTGGAATTTCATGGTGTTCTGCATTAATTTGTCATAAAATGTGATCTGTCTGTCATCTAAGTCAAGAGTATTGACAAATATAATGTGCCTAAAATAATAACACAAAAACAATTCTGATCCTTCATGTCTTTATTGAACACACACTCAACATTCAAAATGCTAGTGGAAAAAGTAAGTGAACCCTTGGAATCAATAACTGGTTGACCCCCGCCCTTGGCAGCAATAACCTCAACCAGGCGCTTCCTGTACCTGTGACCTGCACATCGTTCAGGAAGGATTTTAGCCCATTCTTCCTGGCAGAACTGCTTTAGCTCTGTCATATTCTTTGGACATCTCATGTGTATGGCTCTCTTCAAGTCATTCCATAGCATCTTTATTGGGTTGAGGTCTGGGCTCTGACTTGGCCACTCCAAAAGGCGGATTTTGTTTTTCTGAAGCCATTCTGTTGTGGACTTGCTCCGGTGTTTTGGGTCATTGTCCTGCTGCATCACCCAACTTCTACAGAGTTTCAGCTGATGTACAGACATCCTCACATTATCCTGAAGAATTTTTTGATACACTTGGGAATTCATCTTCCCCTCAATGACTGCAAGCTGGCCAGGCCCTGATGCAGCAAAGCAGGCCCAAATCATGATGTTTCCTCCACCATACTTTACGGTTGGGATTATGTTTTCATGATGATATGCAGTGCCCTTTTTATGCCAGATGTAGTGCTGCGTGTTCTTTCCAAATAGTTCAATCTTTGTTTCATCAGTCCACGAAACATTTTGCCAATACTGCTGTGGAGCGTCAATGTGCTCTTTCGCAAACTTCAGGCGTGTAGCAATGTTCTCTGTAGTAAGCAGTAGCTTCCTTCATGGTGTCCTGCCATAGACACCCTGCTTGTTCAATGTTTTACATACTGTAGACTCATGAACACAGATGTTAGCCAGTTCCAGTGATGCCTTCAAATCTTTGGCTGTCACTTGGGGTTGTTTCTTTACCTCATTGATGAGTCTTCGTTGTGCTCTTGGGGTCATTTTGACTGGGTGCCCACTTCTTGGTAGAGTAGTCACAGTTCCAAAGTGTCTCCATTTGTAGATTGTTTGCCTAACTGTAGACTGGTGAATTTCTAAGGTCTTTGAAATCACTTTGTAACCCTTTCCAGCTTTATGTAAATCAACAATACTTGATTGTAGATCCTCTGAAAGCTCTTTTTGGCAAGGCATGGCTCACATAAGCATATTCTTCTTGTGCGAAGCAAACTCAAAAAGTTTGAGTGGTTTTTATCAGTCACTGTAGCTCTAGTCCACACCTCCAAACTCATTTTCTTAACAAGGCTCCAGGTATGCTAACACCTGACTCCAATTAGCTTTTTTGAGGTCAACTCAAGGGTTCACATAATTTTTCCACTAGCACTATGAGGTTTTTATGGTTGTTTGCAATAAAGACATGAAGGATCAGAACTGTTTTTGTGTTATTATTTTAGGCACATTATATTTGTCAATATTCTTGACTTAGATGACGGTCAGATCACATTTTATGACAAATTAATGCAGAACACCGTGAAATTCCAAAAGGTTCGCATACTTTTTCTTTCAACTGTACGTCTAGAATATATTTAAAGACACTTAAAATTCTGACCCTGTAGAAGAGTCTAGTAGAATCAATAGTTTGGCCACCATGTATCACCAAAGTACATGGACCGCTGCCCTTTAATATTAAAAGTAAGCAAGCCTTTCCTTTTAACCCATCCGAGCTGCCAATCATTTACTTTTTAGGTGCTGTGTTATCACAGAGAACTGAAATTTAGAAATTTCTACATATGTTTTACAATAATAGATGTATTAACTAGTCCACTAAAGCAGTTGTTATTATGATACACACACACACGTGTGTATGTGTATATATATAATTTGATTGTCCAATTAGTAACCTAACAACTATTTAATTCCTGAAATACTTATATACTCAATATACTCAGAGATTTAAGTTTAATTATGAACTAAATTAATTTTAAATTTTAATTATGAACTTTTACAACATCCCTAAGATTATGAATACTCTTACCAGTAGTTTATCAAAAAGTTTCTTTAGATTTGATTCTAGCTTTTCCATGTCCCCACAAAAGGAACTCATCTCAGCAAGCAGTTTTAGTACCTGAAAAAGATGAACTCTAGCTTTAGAAAATGAGGATTTACAACTTTGTACAATGACAATGTTAAACAGAAGTAGACTTGAAAAACAAAGCAAAGTAAATCTTGTTCACTTGATTATGACATCAATCTGATAAGTCAAAATGATAAAAACACTGATTTGTAAAAACGATTGTGCCTGTTTGGCTCAATGCAATACACCTTAAATTAGATTATTCTTCTAGATTGTAAACTCCAGGCAAGGGGTGATTTACTTTTTATCATTTTGCAGTGTAGTGTGCAAAATAAAAGAGAATTCTATATAACTACAGGAAAGAATTTGAGGATAATAAAACTTTAGAAGTACAGGTAGTCCTTGACTTACAACCACAATTGGGACCAGAATTTCCATTGCTAAACGAAGTGGTCTTAAAGCGAAACATCATGTGACCACATCACTTAGCAGCCATGATCCCGGCAATTCCCCTTGCTGTCGTTGAGCAAATTTCACTGGGTGTTAGCCAAGGACCCCCCTAATCCAAGCCATTCTGGGCTTGGTCCCTCCCAGCCCCTAGCCTCAGTAAGGTAAGGGACTGCCTCCAACTCCCCCCCATCTCCCCCCTCTGGGCTGTTCTACACCCTGCCTTGCAGGGTGGCAAGCAGCCACAGAACTGCACAGCAATGGGGCTGCAAGAAGCCTCTCATCCACAGCCAATGGGAAAGGCAGGAAACAGTTTCGCCTAATGGGAAAGGGCTGGGGGGTTGGTTTAGGGAGCCACGTTGTAGGGATGAGCGCAGGGAGAGGCCAGGCAAGAGGGGTCAAGAACGTTCTCTCATCCCCCAAACAGCAAGGGAGAGATAAGAGGATGAGACTGGCACCTCCCTGAGGAATGCTAGAGATGTTTATGGATTGGCCCTGGGAACTACTCTCAGTTTGGGAAGATTCTCTGTATAGGCTGAAGCCAAATAAACCATGCTGGATTGAATCTGTATGGTATCCTGGAGTTTCATGGGCTAAACCTGACATACATGTAGGAATTGTTTGCTGGAGAAACTGCTTGCAAAGGGGCTTGCTTTTGTTGGCTTTGCACAAAGGGGCTTCCTGGAGTGAAGGGCCAGGCTGGGTGCACCTCGTCAGCAGAGGGAGCAAGAAGATAGCAAAGTGAGCTGGGGCGGCAGGGGTCCTGGAGTTCACGGTGGTGAGGCTGACTGCAGCTGGGACTGGGCTGGTGCTGCTGCAGCTTCCTGGGCCAAGACAAGCAGACCCAGAGCCATGGGGTTCTGTGGCTGCTTGCTGACCCACAAGGCAGGGTGCAGGATGGCCAAAAGAGCAGAGATGGGGGGGAGACAGATGGGTGCGGGGAGCTGAAACACCTCTGTGGTCGTAAGTGCAGGTGGGCTGCCAAGCACCTGAATTCTGATCAAGTGAGCATGCGGCTGCTGCAATGGCTGTAACTCATTTTTTTCAGCGCCTTCATAATTCTGAACAGCCGTTGAACGAAAGGCCATAAGTCGAGGACTACCTGTACCTGTCAGTATTAGCAATACATTTCTTCATTTGATATACCTTGGATAACTGTAATTCTAGCTATGTTAGGTATATTCAGATTAGCTTACCTCTAATTGGATATCAAGGCCTTCAACTGGAGTGGTCAGAGAACTCAAATTTGGCAGCACATGCTCACAGAAATAAGTGACAAATCTTGTAGAGTGGACATTTTTCTGTAAAAATCAGAACAGCAATTACTACTGCCAGATTAGCAGCAGTTAGCACTGGAAAAATTGTATCAATATATGGTTGTTACGATTCTCATATTACCTGGTAAGCCTGGCCTTATTTTTCCAGATGACTGAACAATTTCAAAATTTTTGGAGACTCACTTACGCACAGTGCTATTTATACACAGTTGTAGTACTGTTGCACTTAGCCACCCATCTAGGCCAAAATCCCCAGTGAACCACTTATTCATACTCAAGTAAATTGGTATTTTGAAGAGTATGAAAAGCTAACTGACATTTCATTCATTCTCATCTATAAAACTGAATAATAGAACTATAATAATCAAAGTTCAACGAAGATGATAAAGTAGAAGAACTACAAGGAGAAAAGGATTTTGAAGTTCAAAGATGAACTTGCAAAAAAAAAAATTCAATTCTCCTTTAGCTGTTCCATGCTGAAAATGTCATAAAACCATAAGGAATATAATTGAAACAATTTTTAATGAAGATCCTGTAGAATAAATTATATTTTATTTCAGGTACGGTCAATAAAACGCATCCAAATACTGTATGCGTAATAAGAGGAAGCATAGTAATAAGGGCAAGCATACTCCAAAAATGAGTAATATCCAAATATTTAATGTTAAAAAGTGGTGTTGTTTTTTTTTTGCAACACTATAAACACGACTCTCCCTCTGGAAAATATTTATAAGAATAGATATACAGGCTGCATATTTAGCATTTCTGATGGGAATGCAGTAGAAACCAGCGTTATTCATCTGGCAGAACCCCTACTATATAACAGAAAAACACTATTTAAGTTGTTCTGTGGTCACAAAAGAGAAGGTAATTACTAATATCTCATAGATATGCCAGAAGCTATATAAAAATTATGTTCTATGAGCCATTAAATACTAGTTTAGCAAAAGGTGCTATAGAACTTTTTAATAATGACTGTTTTTTGATATGTTTATTGTTTTATATCCTTGTTGTATGCTGCTCAGAGTCACTTTTTGTGAGATGGGCAGCCATATAAATTTTATATATAAATAAATAATAAATGCTAAGAACATATTTACTCTTACAAAAGTTAGGTAAACGGTTTTGTTTTTTTTTTTTGGTCTGTGCTCAGTCATTACTGACCCTGCAGTGACTGCCTGGACGAGTCCTTGCATTTTTCATGCTTGGACGAGTCCTTGCAGTTTTCAAGGCAATTGTTTTTCGGAAGTGGTTTGCCAGAGCCTCCTTCCTAAGGTAAATGGTTACATTCCGCTTAAATCTTAATCTAGTTTGAATCTTTTATTTTTGCTTGCTGATTATATTTTTCACTTAATTTTATTTATACAATTTTTATACCATCCAAAACTCTAGGTAGTTTACAATAAAACATAAAATAATGATTTACAGTAAAACTCAACACTTCAGATTAAAGTAACATAGCTAAAAATAGCTGCCCATTCACCACCAATTCATATCAAAATGCCCCCCTAAAGGGCCTCTTCAGGGCTTTCTCAGATTCAGAAATGAATGGGCCAGCATTATCTTTGGGAATAGCAAGTTCTACAATGATGGGCAATCACAGAGAAAGTCTTCCTTGTGGCCCATGTACCCTTCATGACTTTCAGTGGTGGATCCTTATTTAATGCATTGATATTTTTTTTTGCTCTACTGTTAGCCCCTTTGAGTGCCTCTGTTTTGGTGGTGGGGAGCAAGAGAGTTAAAAAACAGGATACAAATGATTTTCAAAATAAATGCATCTGCTATAAATACATAGCCATGGCCTGCATTACAGAATACAGGTAGTCCTCGCTTAACAACGGTAATTGGGACAGAGGTACCTGTTGCTAAGCGACATGGTCGTAAAGTGTGACGTCATGTGATTGCATCGACTTATGATGGCAGTTGCAGTTGCTGTCGTTAAGTGAATCCCGTGCAGTAGTTATGCACAACATCACGTGATCACCATTTACAACCTCCTGCCAGCTTCCCCATTGACTTTGCTTGTTGGAAGGGGGCAATGAAGGTTGCAAATGGTGATCAATGACCACGGAATGCTGCAACTGTCATAATTGTGAGTCAGTTGCCAAGCGCCCAAATCACAATCACGTGACTGTGGAGATGCGGTGATAGCAGCAACTACAAGGACTGGTCATAAGTCTCCTTGTTCAGCACCACTGTAACTTCGAACGGCCAGTGAATAAATGGTCATTAAGTGAGGACTACCTGTATTCATTCCACCCTAGCCTGTTTGTTTTTTTGAGCTGGCATAAAAGTCACAATATCCTTTAACATGAATACGTACAGAAAACAGTGGAACTGCTTGGCGAGTGCACTGCAAGAGTCTGTCCACGCAATCAGGGTCCGATGGATTGAAGGTTTGCTCAAGGTCAGCCTGTTCAGCCACTAGTTCAACTAGCTGTTGCCTCCCACTTACTGTCTGGAGGCTTTTTAAGCCAGATAGTATCTTCATGAATAAGACAAACTCCTCACCTGTCACATCCTCAAGCACCTGAAGAAATGCAAAAAAGGAGAAAATAAAGAATATAGAATTATAGTGCACTTGGGGGGGGATTTTTGCATATTTCCTTTCCTTACACACAATAATTGATATTTTAATTGCTTGCAATGTACACATTATTTAAATAGCTACTCATTTAGCCTAAGAATGCCCCTGAATAATATGTTAATTTCCTCCAAGACCAGCCATAACTAGCTAAGCAAAGATTTGAATTTTGATTACCTGTGTTCAAATCCAACACTATTATTTGCTCTATCTTATTGAATCCCTGATTAGACTGATTACAGGTAATAGCAATACGATTAGAACATAAGAAAGCACTTTGCAAAAGATACTGGGCATAAGCAAGGTTCTTACCTTCAGGCTGGTAATTTTACTGTTATATAGAGCTAACTGTTTAATAGTACTATTAAACTATGGTAATAGTATTTTTATTAGGATCAACTAAGACAGCCTTTTCCCCCAATGAAAGGCTAATGATCAAGAGAGTCAACTGGACCCAACAGAGCATGCAGTCAAAGTGAGGAAAATGTGTTAGTATTACAAAGACCTCTATTTGTATGATCTCACATAAATTAGGATACAAGAATGTATGTTCCTATGACAGCTTAAACCTCTCACAAAAGTAATGGACAAATTCAAGGAATTCTTTTTCAGAATGGATGTTAAGCAAAACAGAAAAAGAAAAAAAAAGACATAATGTCCCAATGTGAAATCTGCAATAACCTTAAGATGAGAACTATACAGATGTAGAATAACAATCTGGGATGTGCCAACAATTTTGAGTTTTAAACCTTAAGCGCTTGAAATAGGTTATTTTCACCTTATTGGAAGTGTTCTGACCTCAAAATTGTCTTGTTTTGGCTCTGAATACTTCTGCTACAGTAAGAACTTTTCCAGCAAGGTCTGAACAGTTATTCAACAACAAAATGGGGAAAATGAAATTGAAATATTTTGCACAACACCAGAAACAATGGGTACTTTTTTCCTGAAAAATATAAAAGTGAGAAGTCATACAACTCTGTCTCTGGGAACAAGTCCTTTATACGAGTAAAAAAAAAACTTGTGAAGTCTTATTTTGACAAAGCTGGACATTAATTTTAGATAACATATCATACAATGTCATCTTTGATGTGATAAAACGTCAACAGAAGCTTAACTAATTTGTATTACGCCATTCTGCAATAACGAAACTTCAAATGGAAACTGCAAGGTGAAACCAAAAGAAGAGAAAGCTTATTCCATTAGTAAAAATCTGTTCATCTGATGTTGGATTGTACCCAACCTTTTTTTAAAAAAATCACACTATGTATGTTACATCTATTTACTAACGTCAAGATATTTATTTATTTATTATTAAATTTGTATGCCGCCCATCTCCCCCAGTGGGTGACTCTGGGCGGCTCACAATTAAAAATTGAAAGCCTATAAACAATTAACATACCCCATAAATAATTCAATACTCAATCCATTAAAATCCACTATAAAACAAACCCTATACATAAATACTAAAGACATTCAAGATGACGGGGGGGGGGGCAGTAAAATTAATCACCCCACAAGCCACTTCCACTTATGCGAGCCCCCATCCAGCCCCCAGGCCTTTTGGCATAGCCAGGATTTCACACCTTTCCTAAAGGCCATGAGAGTGGGGGCACACTGCACCTCGGGAGGTAGACTGTTCCATACAGCGGGGGCCACAGCAGAAAAGGCCCTCTGCCTTGATCCCACCAGTTGAAATTCCTTGACTGGTGGGGTCTGCAACATGCCCCTTCTGCCAGACTGAGTGGGGTGGGCTGAAATAACAGGGGTGAGACAGCTCCTCAGATAACCTGGTCCTGTGCCATGAAGGGCTTTAAAGGTGATGACCACACCTTGAATTGGAACTGGAAGCAAACTGGCAATGAATGCAGCTCACGTAACAGCGGTGTTATATGTGCCCTCCTAGGGGCATTCAGAACTGTCTGTGCCGCCACATTCTGCACCAGCTGTAGCTTCTGGATACTCTTCAAGGGTAGCCCCATGTAGAGCACGTAACAGTAATCCAACCGGGAGGTGACCAGGGCATAAGTGACCATGTGGAGGGCCTCCTGATTGAGGAAGGGGTGTAACTGCCACACAACACGAAGTTGCGCAAAGGCCCTCCTAGCCACAACTACCACCTGCTCTTCGAACAGGAGTTGTGAGTCCAGGAGAACCCCCAGATTACGCATCGGAGATATCAGTAAGGAGATATCAGTATTATCACCAACTGTTTTTTGAGAATGGCTGCAGTTAATAATTTAATTATTTTCTACTCATAATATAGTGTAGCACTTCATGCTGTTTATAAAAATTCTTTGTAATCATTTAACTAGATTAATATATTTACCTTCTTTGATTCTGTCAGTATGAGCTCCTCTACTTCTTTTGTTAACACTTCTTCAGGCAGTGTTTTGAGTTTTGTAGAGAGGAATTTGATGGCTCTTTCACGCACAATATCCTCTCCCTGAAGAATTTGACTGAACAAACCACCCAGTGTTCCTAAAACAGTGACAAAAGACACAAATTACTTTCTTTATAACTGAAAGGAACAGATCTTTTTGTTAAATATTTAAGGCTACATCCAACAGTATATGAGGGCATTTGCTTATATAAGGAGTTCTCCTTGCAATACTCCCCTTTTTAACTGCCCCCGTATTCCCTCTTATCCTAAATCTGCTCAGCAGATTCTAAAAGGGGAATAAGGGGGGGAAAAGAATAATATTGTTGAATTTTTTTGTAAGCAACCCAGAGTCATCTTGGTTGAGTTGGCCATACAAATATTTTAAATAAATAAATAATGCTGAGACACACCCATTGGATGCAATCCATTATTTTCCAGTAATATAAATGGAAATAATATGGAAAATGTAGCTTTAAGATGGTTTTTTATAAAAGCAAAAATAAACAAAAACTTTCTAACTGATCTGTATTATATTTCTAAATAGCTATCATAGTAGCAAGCATTGAATTGTTATCTTTACAAATGATTTTGCTAGTGTTACCATAAAATGCTTTTGTTCTGGCTACTATTCTATTGTATAAGACAAAATATACTCAATCTTTTATTTTATTTCAAAATATTCAACACAGATAACATTAACATTATAAAATATTTTAGCATAAAAATGCATTATTTACCTTTAGCATCCATCTTAAATATACTAAGCAAAGCATTGTTAACTAAGTTGAATTCAGCAGAATCATCTAAAAAAAGAAAAGAAAGGATCAGAAATCCTTTTAAGCTAAACAGTGCCAAATACTGGAAATTAGGAAATACAGAATTTCATGTAATAAACTATTCCAGGCAAAAGCCTTACAAAGAAAGCAGAAAGCAAGACAGTGCAAATATAACATTCAGTGAAAACTGATTCCGGCTAAATATTTTTTTTCCTTACAATAAACTTGTATGCATAGAAATATACCAAGTACATAAGTATATGACTACAATAAGAATAGAAGAAAAATGTTCATTTTGCACCAAAAACATAAATAAAACAGAACATGGGGGCATCAGTATTTAAAAAGTAGACAGACATCAATGCCACAATTTAGCTTCTGTGGTGCACTTTAACAGCAGTATCTAAAGCACTATTTTCCAACAAGTGAGACTGAATATATGCCATGAAGTTGGTGTCGACTCTTAGTGACCACATAAATTACATAGGTAACATCTAAGACAGATTTTGAAGCTGTAAAAACTGTCTCCTACCCAAACATTTCTTCTGTATTCTGTATTATAACAGCAGTGCTAACAAAGACTCAAAATCAGCCTCTTTTAGATCACAACATCCCCTATACAATCCATATTTTCAATGGAAAAATATAATATTTAGGAATATGATGAGATAACAAGAATAAAAGGAAGAAGAGAAATTCTTCAAAAATAGTACAACTTCTGATAAAACAGTAAGAAAGCGGAAGCAACAAAGCTATAGCAATGAATATTTAACCTTGCCTTTGACTAAAACTAATACAATGATCCTTCCCACCTGATTGCAGAAGCTGGGTAAGTATGTCTGCTACTCTAGGAAGGTTATCACCCATTGCAAACTGAGGTAATTCTTTGATTGCTTGGCGCCGGATCTATAAACAAAAAAGACACACATTCAACACTTGGATAAATATATTCCAATACTCTCTCATACAGATGATTCAGCATCAGGATCATCACAATATAAAATATAAAATCCAGCATGAACAGTATTAGAATTTCATTGAATCAAAACTGGCATATTATGCTATTAGTAGATTTACAATGTAATTCTGCGACTGTTGTATGCTAATTTCACAAGAATAGCAGAAATAATAGCACAGGTTATGGACTATTGTTAACAATCTCAACAGACTGTGCAGCTACACCATAAATTAAACAGATTTTGCACAGTCACATTTTGCAACTGCATGAAGAGAATGGGCAAAACAGCCACATAAAATGTATTGTTGGTGTGATTTTCAGTTACTGCATCAATGCACATTCCAATAGCATTTCCCCCTTTTGTAAAGAAAAAGGCACTTACCGAAACATCTTCATCTTCACAAAGATCCAGCTGGGCATTTATAGCAGAATCTGCCAACTCAGGGAAATGTTTGAAGAATTTTGGAATAAACTGTGCTGCTAATCTCTTCTCCTTAGCACCTCCTTTTACACCATCCAAGATAACCTGATAAGCATCTTTGTGCTAGAAAAGAAGACAGAATTCTAAGAATGCAGAGCTTTCTAAGCAATGAAAAATTAAAAAATAGTTATGATTTACCTGAAAATTAGTTTCTCATAATAAGCAAATTATCTATAACAATTCATAGATTATCCCACCATTTCTGATTAAACATTCAGCAGAGACATACTACTTCGAAAGTATCAAATTTTACAATGAATGTTAGAATGTTCTATTGCTACACATAGTGTTTGACAGATTGTACTCAAAAAGTATAACATGCTAGCTCCCACTCAGCATCTGAAATAGTGTGCTTAGAATTAAACTGTTAGCCTATGAAATAATGAATAATGTAAGATGACAGCAATTTACTGCAATCTTCCACAAGCACCCTTTTTATCATCCTTCATATGCCTCACAAACAACCAGAAAAGTTCTGCTGCCTTTCTACAGTTAAGAATGGCCTGTCTTTTGAAGTTCATGAGGGTAAGCATTTTTTTTAGCTGTTGCAATACCTTATCTGTTCTGTCTTTTGGGCACCAAGCTTAATCTGATACAGGACAAAGCATTTTAACACTAGTAATCCAAATGCAAAGGTTTTTCAGCTTACACATGGACATTCATGCTGCACTTACTGGCCAAGTCCTTAAAGAAGCTTCATCTTTTCCTTGGATCTTGTTGCCTTAATTAAGGAGATGCTAACAGTTGTGATGTGTGTGCCCAATCATATTTTCCCTACTTAATAGGTTCTATGTTTTTTTTTTAATCAGTTAAACTGTATTCACCTGAAAGGACAACAATCCTAAATTTAAGAATGCATCTCTCCCTAAAGGGAAGATTACACAAAACGCATAGTTACTATACTTTCAGCAAATCTAAAGTGGCCAACTCATTTTAAAAGTGCATGGGGGAAGGGGGGAGAAATCTAGTCTTCTTACTATATAAATGCACTACTTGGATAGTTTTCCTTTCTTTCTATCTGCTGAAAACTTCAGTATAAGACTGAAATGAAATACAGACAAAAGGGACTTCTGTTATATTCTATGAGGCATATCTAACATGTTTGTGTAATATATGCTACATAATCATGTAACAGTGTGTCTGTGATTCCTTAAAGACTAGTATATTAGATTCAGTGAGACTATGATTTTTACTGCAACTGACTAGTCCTCTTCTCCAGAAATTATAAATTAGAGAAGGACTTCCCCAACTGCAGTGCAAAAAGGAATAATGGCAAACTGAAGGAAAAAAACAACAACACTTGATGATTTTTATATAACAATAGGCACAAGAAGCTACCAGGCAGAAAAGGAGTTTTGAATATTTCTTGAGACACAATCGCTTTTTTATTTTACATGATATCTTACCATCATATCCCAATGTATTTTAAGAAATAAAATGTTTCAAAGGAAAACCATGAACACTTCACTGGAAGGAGAATCTGACTTGTTTCCTTGGACCAGTTTTTGTTTGAAAAACTCCATGGACTGTTTAAGAAATTAACATTTTACATTGTCCACAACAACAAAAAAGTACTCCATTCTCCACCCTTTCTTAATTAACAGAAAGAAAAGTAAATGCAAATGGCTGAAACATGGAGGCATACCTTACTATTGTACAGGTGACAATGCCTCAGGAAAAAGCATATGTCTGTATAAATTCTCTAATGAAATGATCAGGACTAACAAGACACTGCTCTTCCCCAGCACTTACAAAGAATCAAATCAAACCGCATCCTAGAGAAACTCCACAAAACTTAAAGGGACACTTTTATGTCAATTTTCATAGGATTCTGCTACCCGACTACGAACCCTTCGAGTTGTAGACTGAAGTGATAACACCCCAGTACCACTTCGTTTTAGGTCTGAAGTCCGTCACAGTGTATCTAAGACGGATACACGCGTTCACAAAATCTCGCTAAGGGAGAGGGGGCAAAGAGGATTTTAGGGCACGCCAATGATTGTTTATGCAAAACTTGGCAGCGTCTGCTACTCTGTTATTTTTAAGTGGAATCCTATCTACCTGGCACAACTGACGAGAGCGAGCGCGGGAGAAGCAAGAGCAGTAATCTCTACGCGCACCGCTTAGGGATATGCCTCCAAAGGCACTCGTCTTCGTAAACTAGCAGCAAGGCAGTGAAAGATGGATTGGGGGAAACAAAACGTGCTGAGAGGGCTACCTCCCCCGCCCCCCGGCGACTTCAGTCGGTTTACGGGCTCCTTCGCGCCGCTGACGACTCGGAGGCCGCGGGGGCGCTTCCGAGACCGCCCGGGCCCTGCCGAACCCACCGCTCTCCACGGCTAAAGGAGACTTGAGGGCTTCGCTTCCCTTCTGCCCCGCTAGGCCCAGAGCCCGAAGCCCCGCGGGCAAACCCCGTCGCGTCCCACCTCGGCGGCGGTTTCCTTAGCGTCGGCTAGGATGCCGTAATTACGGTACAGCTCCTCCACGGTGGGCATCATGCAGCCTCGGCGTCTGCTCCACTGGCCCCCCGACGCCTTTGCTGCAGCGGCGAAGACAACCACCCTTCTCCACTCCGCAAACTGAAGCCAGCGATACCGCCAAGTCAGGCCGCGCACAGCTACGCAGCATCCGGTGGCCAAGGCGGCACCCCGCCCAACAGCGGCCCCTGCAGTCGCGGAAGTCACAATGCAGCCGTACTCCCGGCGGGGCTGCGCGGGTGACGTAGGCCGGGAGCGTCGGAAAGCGCATCAGGTGATTCTGCCGTGCCGAGTTCTAGTAATGCGGGGGGCTGTGACGAGTTTCCAGAGGACGTCTGGGAGCGCTACCCATGACAGGCGTTGCCTGGCTCCAGGAGGAGCCTAGAAGGCTGCGCTGTGTCAGCGACTCAGGTTCACAGCTGTAAGTCAACCCGCTCTTGATTTTATACACATTGTAATTCTGATCTTTTAAAATGTTAGAGTTTATACACATAGAGATTCGTTTGCGTTAGTTCTATCTCTGGATGAAACACCACCAAGAAGGATAAAACGCCCACGCAGCCTCTCTCTGACTGTTTGATTGTTATGGTGTCTTTCTACACATTTCGCTGCTATTAGAAGGTTCTGAGATTGTTATTCAAGGGGTTTAAATTCCCAGTTTGCGTTTTGGGTAAACTGTCTCTTTTGCTCTGGTTACCCTGATCAGAGGAATCATCTTAACACACATGTCTTAATGCACTCTCTGTAGCAGGGGAATATTAGTATTCTCCTGCAAAGAACCTGAGTTTAGCATAAGTTTTATTGTTGTATAGTTGTAATAAAAGTGTTGTTTTTTATATTATTTACCTGTGTCTGTGTGCTTTGTTAGCTATGCTGATAGCCAGCAAACATATACGGTGCTCACGCAGCACTGTCTGCAGCACATGGCCAATGTGCACAAAATGCTGTGGTTATATACTTCCTCTGGATGTCTGATACAAGTATGCAGGTTGTAGCATTTGCATGGTGTCCTCAGCCATGTGTCATTTGTCTGCAGCAAATCACAGTGATGTCAACATGACAGCCCATGCTGTCACACATACATCTTGAAGCTGGCTCTCTCTCCAAAGCTGCAACTGAAGGGCAATTAATAGGAAAAATGAATTAAACCAATCTTCTCCACTGTGCCAAGATGCATAAGAAAGATATAAGCAAACCATTTGAAAATACCATTAAAGAAATCTAAATGAGGTAAAGAAAAATCATGTTGCGTTGGCCACGGAGAGGGTATTCTCTATTAACAGACTACAATATACAATGTGATATCTATGGGCATCAAATATACAGGTAACCTTTCCCTGGGTACCTCTCAAAATCTGTGCCCCACCTGAAAATATTCATTTCTTTTAAAAAAAAATTTAGTTCAGACAAAAAGAGGAGGAGACTTTGCAGCAAACAAAACAGCAACCTCTGGTGTAACCTTTAAAATTCCAGGAACGCTCCTGAGTCCAGAGGCATTCTTACATGGTAAAAACAATGGCAGGCCAATGCTACACTTATAACTGCACTTAAAAAAGCAAAGGTATGTTGCAGTGGTAGAAAGTATCTTATTTTCAATAACCCTGTGAAGTAAGCTAGGCAGAAAGTATAACTGGCCTTCATAGTTGTGGGTAGACTTGAACTTGAATCTCCTTGGTGCCAGTCCAAAACCTTAAACCAGTGTTTCTCAAACTTGGCAACTATAAGATGTGTGGACTTCAACTCCCAGAATTCCCCAGCCAGCCACGGGAATTCTGGGAGTTGAAGTCCACACATCTTAAAGTTGCCAAGTTTGAGAAACACTGGTTTAAACCGTCTTGAAGGACTAGAGGGGACAATGGGAAACAACCTCAACAATTTGCCTTCTTGTGGAATTTTATGACTGCCCATGCCTTCCAGGGCAGCCATTTTGTGAGAGTGCCCATGACTTCAAAATTCCAAACATTTAGGAGCTCTGCTTAAACTCTGCAAGTGGAGAACATCTGATCACAGCAAGGAGATAAAGAAAACAATACTTCCATCTAGTAAGCATCTGGATTTCTCCAGACTAGATCTGGCAGCTCTAACATGAAAGGCTCTCAGAAACAGAATCAGGCGTCTGGGGAATTCAGAGCTGCAATGAGCCAGGCTTAGGCCTTAACAGTTATGTCCCTGGTTATGGCATAAGCTGACTTTTAAGGGTTTTCTCATGAATAAACAAAATATTGACCAGCCACATTTAATTGCCACAAGATGGCAGTAGGAATCCATGGCAGCCTGCAATTTATGTCGTGGAAAAAAAAAAGCACTAGTAGGGAGCAAAACATTTCAAATCCATGGCTGGTGAAAATGCTTATAATACTGAATTCCCAGGGTATTTTTGAACTGTTAGGCTGGAAGCGTTTATAATGAAATTTCAAAGTTGTACAGATACATATGCTGCATCTGTTTCTCTGTAATCAGAGGAAAGTCCTTTATTGAACTATCTTACTTCTTATGCTGGGTTTTATCTAAATTAGTGACTTAAATAGATCTCTTAGGCTCTTCTCTAGTAATTTCTTTTTGCACACTATTGAAAAATTACTCTCTATTGTTGCCTGTTATAAACGACTGCCTTGTTTCCTTTCACTTCTTTTCTCTGCTTCATAAAGAACTTGTGCATTTCATTCAGAGCTGAAGATGAGCCTGAATTATATGGCTGAAATGAAAGTGGAAAAGGGCTGCCATGATGGCGTCTTTGTGCCTGAAATCCATGAATGCTTAATTGATTCTACCCCCACTGAGTCTGATGATTTCTTCCAGCACATTAGTTAAGATCACCACCATTTCCTGACTGTTGATTTACAGGATCTTCTGGCATCAACCAGCCATCATTGAGGCAATACAAAGCCTGCCCTTATTTTTCAGCACAATGGTTGGAAGACTCTAGAAGATACTATAAATTATTAGTGGGAATCCTGGTATGACTGACTTCACATAACTGGTGAAACCATGGTTTGGTTCTCTTGATTTACTGACTAAATCACAGGGGATTGGTTTGCACACCATACTAAGCCACAAACCAGCAAACCACATTATGGATTAGCATGAAGTCCAAGCCCTCTCTGTTATGACTGGTGATGTTGTGCCTTTCACCCAACGGCATGTTTTCCCTCCTGGTTGCTTAAAAATCCAGTGTTTCCCAAAATGGGTTCAACATTCGTGAGCATTTTGGTTGGTCCTATTAAAGATATTCTATGGCAGAGGAAGGAAGTTTGGATTCTCTCCCCACCACTACTGACCAGTATTTGTTTATTAGATTTATATTTCTCAGAGTATAAGGTTGTATAAAGAGAGCCAGTTTGGTGTAGTGGTTAAGGCACTAGGCTAGAAACCAGGAGAATTCTAATCCCACCTTAAGCACAAAGCCAGCTGGGTGACCTCAACCGTAGGAAGAAGGCAGTGGCAAACCCCTTCCAAAAACCTTGCCAAGAAAACTGCAGGGACTAATTCAGGCAGTTACTAGGAGTCCAGACTGACTGGAAGGCATATGTGTGCATACACACACACAGAGGTTGTATAAATAGTAATAATGTTATATTCACTGCAATTAGTAGGTTGAAAGACAGGAAATAGCCCTGCATGGTGCCCTCTGCTTTTTTAGTAATTTTCTTTCCCACTTTCATTAGCTTTTGGGTCTTTCATACAACCATGCCAGCCTCTTGCACTTCCTGTCTATTTGGCTTTGCACTAGCAGGCAATTTGACCCTAAAGAGGGAGTGTAAGAAACATTGACACAAACAGAAACACTAGTTAGTCTGGGATTTTGTGCGATGAACTTGGTTGGATCAATCAGACGTTTGCATTGGTCTTGTCAGAAAAGAAGAGATCAACCTTAATTGACTGTCCCTCACTGTGCCACCCTGAAGCTACTTCCAGCACTATTTCAGAAGGACTCCAACCCTCTGAAGCAGATTTAAGGAACACATTGAATAAAGGGGCAATTGGCAAAATGGTCCCCTTCCTTTATTCAGCCAGAAGAAAAGTATTACTGGACCCAAAGCTGCCTGCTAATGAACTTCTCTGTGAAGGCATTACCAGCACTGGCAAGGCAGGCCACAGCACATAAATAGAGAGCAAACCCATCCCATTTTAGCACTGAAGATGTTACCTAGCCGGGTAATGAAACGTTTGCAAGAAAAGAACCAAGCTCAGAGAACCCCAAGGAATCCACAGTTGAACCCTGAGCTGCACATATTCACCTCTGTTGGTTTTCTGTATCTATTTGCTGTCCTCTAGCGGTTGTTTGGATTTCTGCCTTACCAGAAGTCCCATATCACACTAATATTCCCTCCATGCCTTGCATTCAGCCAGAGAGAAGTAAAAAATGAAGTTTTTAAAAGAAATACAGAGATGTGTTCCCAGCTGACATGCACAAATCTGCTCATGATATCCAATCAGTTGATGGGCTTCAGCTTCATTGAGCACTTTTTCAGAACTTACAGTTACTAATTCAATCTGTGTCTTAACTAATGATTGCCAGTGTTAACAAATGCAATATATATGCAATCAAATTTATGAGATTTTGCACTGACATGCTGTACTAATGCTGGGACATAATTTTGGAGCTGGGGAGAGCGTACTGTAGTATTAAATCACAGATGTATCCATACGTTATTGGGTGACATTGGTGAAGCTCCACCAGTTTTTATGTGCACTCATGACATACAAAATGCCAAAGTGAAACTAGTATTAGAAACCTAAAAGTCTTTTAGAATGCTTTCAAATGGACAGATTTTCTGGTGTGAGGCAAACTTACTCTACACTTTTGTCACCTTCAACCCTTATGCAAGAGAATTCTTGGAAGCCTGGTATTCAGTTGTTGTTGTTGTGGTTGTTGTTCAGTCGTTAAGTCGTGTCCGACTCTTCGTGACCCCATGAACCATATTGCGCCAGGCCTTCCTGTCCTTCACTGCCTCCCTGAGTTTGCTCAATTTCATGCTCATTGCTTCAGTGATGCTATCTAACCATCTCATCCTCTGCCGTCCTCTTCTCCTTTTGCCTTCAATCTTTCCCAGCATCAGGGTCGACAGGGCAGCAATTAACAGACACATAGAGATTAACAGCATCTACATACTATTCAAAAGAGATAAAAGACCAGAAGATTGCATCACCAGCAATCAATCACCAGCAATCATCACCCAGATAAGTAAAGGTTACCACCAGGCACACAATCAGGCAGCAAACACATGCCAATCAAAGAACTACAGAGGAGCAAAACAAACCCCCCACCCTTACCAGCATTGGCAAGGCAGGCCACAGCACATAAATAGAGAGCAAACCCCATCCCATTTTAGCACTGAAGATGTTACCTAGCCAGGTAATGAAACGTTTGCAAGAAAAGAACCAAGCTCAGAGAACCCTAAGGAATCCATAGATACAGAAAACTGTATCTCTTGCTTCTAGTGATTATCCAGATTTTTTGGTAGTGTAGAAATTGTAGGTCTTGGTTTTTAACCAATGCTTAGGAATACATACTTCCAATAAATGTTTTAAAAGACTCCAATAACTCTATGGTACTACTCCATTGTGGTCAGATTCACAAGATTGTAGAGCATATTAAAATATGCTCTGGGTGTGCCAACTTGTCTCACTGTAAACAGTAATTGTATTCCTTTTCTCCCTGGTGCCTCCAATAACTGCTGTTACCATTCTCTGTAAATTTGCTATTCATATTATGTCTTATGAATATGACTATATGAATTATTCAGAGTGAAGGCACAACATAAACTCATATCTCAGTTTATAATATTTTGCTTATGATTACCTATCTTCCTGATTAATGCAACCAGCTATTGCCTTGCTCATCCATTGAATGAATCCCTTCATTGATTTTTCTCCAAAAAGCTTTATTCCTAAAAGACTAGAGCTATTTATATATGGATCTATTCCACATTTCTGTTAACAGACATCATCATATGTGTGCTTTCACAGTAATAGTTTCCATTGGGTTCAGTGAGGTTTATTTCCAAGTAAATGCATTTAGCCATTTCTGTAATACAAAGCTGGAATTTAAACTGGATTAATCCCATTAAGACTTGGTGAAAATATCATTTTAAATCAAGGTATTTAGATTAGCTAGTTTATGCACTGGGCTCTCAAAACCATATTGGATTAAAATAGGAGTCTTTACTGATACGTTGTTCCTTGTTTGCCCAGCAGATGACATTCAATAGTCACACTTTTCTTGTTACTACAGTCTTTTCTCAACAGAGATGATGCATATTTATAGTATGAAAAGAGATTATGCAAACTTGGAATGAATAAGAAGTTAAGACTGCACTATCCTGTAGTGCAGTACCAATAATCCTTAAGTACAATGGCATTATTAGGAGCAATATTTAACTTAATATTTAGCACAGTTAGTATGGTGGCATGTTCCTCTTCAAAGAAATCAGCAAGAATAACAATTTAAAAAGCTGCAATCTTTCCAACCTGATGCTTTCTAGATATGATTAACCTCAAGTCCCATGATACCCAGTTACCAGAACTAGTGATGATGCTGGTTGGGGATTATATGGTTCCCACATATCTACAGTGACAAATTGAGGAAGGTTTTTGCAGGCTGACAGTTGTGCTCATTGAATAATCTTTCATATTGTCCTATTTTATGTTATGGGTCCCTTCTTCTGTTCTTCATGCAAATAATTCAGCAATTTTTCTGCTCAAGGGTTTTCCTGATATATCTGTGTTACTAGAAGTGGATCTATTCTCTTCTTCTGTTCTGACTTATTTTTCCTCCTCTGTCATTCTAACCACTGATTGAATTCCCTCTGTGATAATTAATCTCCTAGGTAGTGACCGCCTCTAGCAATTCTAATTAACTGCCCAATCAAGGAGCTAACGGATCTTTATTTACAGAGATGAATGAGTTGGGAAAAGGGATATATCTGTAATATGAAATATCTGATTCAAATTGCCAGGGGGATATAAAGGAGAGGAAAAGACTGTGATGGTTTCTGGGGATAACACCTGCATGGCAAACGTAAAACCTATAAAAAGTCTAATTATAATTATCATTGATCCTTGGCAGGGGAGAAAGACTTATAGCAGAAAGAGGAACAAATGGGAAACCACAAGAAATTATTCAGAACATCAACAAATCTGTACTGATGAATTGTGGGGGTTGTTTTACACAACTTTACAACATTGGATTGTACAATTTAGTACAATTAGCTAATTATTACAGGTTATTTGGGGACATTTCTATGTTATCTATCTTTTTTTTCCCCTTTGTATTATAATATGGTATAGTATGACAGTTTTTACAAAAACATAGCTCCGTAATACATTTTTTTAAAATGGGCAGAGTTTGTCAATCTGTTGTTTTGCTCTTGGGAGGCAGCTCCACAACAATATTCTGTGTAAAAGAAATGAAACAGTCTTAGAATAAGTTTTGATGCTATGATTGCAACTTATTGTTGTCATATGATTGATTTTATTGAATGTAATGTGCCAACGTAGTTGTACACTAATTTTTATCAAAGTCATAGTCCTCAAATACAGTACCCAGTGGCATTTACAATTTTTCCTTAAGATCAAAGTATGCATTATCTGGTTCCTAATTGATACTTATCCATAACTATGCAATTGCTTACTCCAAGATAATTTTATGGGTCTACATGGCACACTATGCTATAAACTAACTACTTGAGCTGGATTCATGTGAACTTACTAGGCTAAAATGTGATTGGTCAGTTTGTGGTTCTGTGTGTGTGTGAAAATAGCTTTTCTTGCAGCAATCTGTGACAGGTTTTCATAATGGCTTAATTCTGAGTTAAAGGAATTCTGGAGGAATTCTGAATTTCATCAAAGTACCAACAGTAGGATAAAGAGGTTGTTTAAGCCTTCCTTACATCTCACATAACTTTATGGATTTAAATTACCCTTCCCCAGCTGTTTTATGTTGTGCAAGGGAAACATAAAAAGAACCATGTTGAATCAGACCAAAGACTGATGTAATTCTTACTTGGAAAATCAGAAACCTATGGAAACCAGAAACAGGGCATAACAACAATGCAATCCTCTTGTTTCCCACGACTGGTGTCAAGAGGCCAATGCTTCTAATTGTGGACATGCCTCACTTTGGGTCTGAAGCACAAAAGATGCTTTGGGGATATGTGGATGTGCACACTGCACCTGGCAGCACCTCCTTAAAGAATCTGCATCTTTTCTTGGGCTTGCACAATCCAAGGAAAAGAGAGGCAAGGAGGTGCCGATAGGGTGTGACAAGGTGCTTTGGAATGGAGGTGGGCATACTCTAGGCCCCTCTTTACTTTACTTCATAGATGGGTTTTTTTTCCAGTGGCTATGTGAGTCAAGAGCTAGTTTGGTGTATGGTTAAGGCATCAGGCTGCAAACTGGGAAACCGTGAATTCTAGTCCTGCCTTAGGTACGAAGCTAACTGGGTGAACTTGGGCCAGTCACACTTTCTCAGCCCTGGGAAGCAGGCGATAGGAAATCACTTTCAAAAAATCTTGCCAAGAGAACTGCAGGACTTGTCCAGGCAGTCACCAGGTGTCAAAACTGACCCAAAGGTAGACATACATATACACACTGTGTGAGTCCAGGGAAGGATGCAGCAGCTTATTTAAGGTGGTACCTGTAGGAGCGGTATGCACATCCCTTCCTCATCTGAAGCATCTTTCCTGCTTCAGATTGGAAGTGCTGCACATCCATACTTCTGGTCCTAGAGGTAATCTAATCATCTTGACTACTAGCCATTGATAGTAGTACTCTTCGTTTTTATAGAGCTACCAGATCTGGAATACAAAAATCCAGACAACAAGATAGCAGCTTCGAATTGTGTCAAAATTTGTTCAATTCCACCCAGTTTCTCTCTGCTGCAGTTGGTGTCAGTTTTAACATCATGCTCATTTGTGAACTGGCACTTGATTTGAAGGGTTGCAAGGGGAAAGTTGCAGGGGCATCTTTACTTCACAGCTTGTTTTTCTGATGCCCTTCTACTCTCTACATTCATCTCATCTTTTCTTCTTTAAGAAGAATTGGCAGAGCTGGGCAGCAAAGTTGAAGAAAGAGATTCAATTAGTAGAAAAATGTGATTGAAAAAGTAAGAAATCAGGTGGGGGAAAGTTAAGATTGGGAATGAGTTTGGACTTAACAGCTTTACCTGGTTGCGGTTAATACAGAAGGGGCCTCAGAGAGTCATTTTTGTTTCTTATCCCTTCAGATGTGTAAACTAGAACAGCAAAAGGCACGATCTTAGTTAATTTTCTGATTGGGCCTAATATCTAACTAACTTCCAAATAAGAAGCCTCTTTTGAATTTCTTCTGGATTGCCCTGGATATTTATTTAAGTACATGTATTATAGCTGCCTACTCCAACAGACTTTGAGTGGCCTTCAGAATGTAATACCAAATTAAAACAAACAGCATGGACTAAAAACAACCATTAAAACAAAGCATAACACACACACACCAACACATTACCCACAGACCTGGGACCAAAGCCAGGTTTTAAGGGCTTTT
Source organism: Liasis olivaceus (assembly GCA_030867105.1). Taxonomy (NCBI): domain Eukaryota; kingdom Metazoa; phylum Chordata; class Lepidosauria; order Squamata; family Pythonidae; genus Liasis; species Liasis olivaceus. The sequence goes on from CM061349.1 coordinate 73,714,016, forward strand.
TGGAACCCCAGGAGAGAGGCCGCCATGTGTATGGCTTAGTCACAATATACATTAGCTTCTGAGAGAGGTACTAGGAAGTGTTTTCTTTTAGGGACCTGTAAATTTCAGCAAAGCAATGATAGAAGGCTCATAGAGGAAGAACAACATGCTCTTTTTATTATTCTAATTTATTGCAAGTGGGACTGCACAAGTCAGAAAACCTAGCTGTGTCTCTTTATCAACCTCTTGATATCAGACCAAGATACCATTTGAGGGTGGGAACTCCCATTGAGAAGCTTGAATTCACTAACAAATCAATACTGTATGACCTTAGCTTTCAATTATTCATGCATGTACTTTAGATACTTAGCCTATGACTGAGTCGCTGAAGGTGGGAGTGGAATCAGGCTTCAGACGTGGAATAAGAGGACAGAGTGGGAATGCTGCAGGTCCCATCTGTTAGGGACTTATGCTTGGTGGCGGGCCTTCTCTGCCATGGTGCCCACCTTATGGAACATTCTTCCCTGCAAAGTGAGGTTAGCTCCATACTTGTAAATGTTCCGGAAGTCCCTCAAGACCTGTCTATGTCATCAGGCCTGGGTCTCCCAGGGGACCAGTGACATTCTAAGATGGCTCCATCATTGCAATGAATATTCAGTCTCCTGTCCCTTGGTTTTTTTAATATTTTAATAATGATTGTTTTATATTTTAATAATGACTTTTTATATATTTAATGTTTTATTCAATTGTTGTATGCCACCCAGAGTCACTGTAGTGAGATGAGTGGCCATATAAATTTGATAGATAGATAGAAGGAGAAGGAGAGGGAGAGAGAAGGTTGGTAGCTGCAAATAACGTTGTTCAGAAAAGGATGATCTCCTGTTTATATTCTAGTGGGACAAGTCTCTTCCTTGACAAGAGAAGTGTATGACTACGGAAATTCTGATCCTCCCTCCCTCCCTCTATTCTAAAAAGTGGATCTGAAATAAATTTTGCAGTGTGGAATGCTTCTGTTAATGATGCCAGCCAGCCAGTTAGCATTTCATAGTCATTGAATATGGTCAGCTATCATTGCATAGCTTTTTGTGAGAACTCTTGTGATTAGATTTCTTCATGAACTTTTGGAGGGGACTTTTGCTAACCTTAGGGCCCTCTGAGTTCAGTGATTCTTCATTCTTGTATGTGGATGGCAACATTTTGGCCATAAGTGATAGGCACTTGGAAAATTAATTCACTGTAAGTATAGTAGGGGGGAAACTACAGTAGAGCTGTGCAGTACTTCAGGTTGTCTCCAAAAGATACTTCAGAGAATATGATTCAGGGAGTATGAACTTAGCACCTGTCTGCATCACCTTAAAGCAACCACATCCTTTTCCAGAGTCAGGCATGCAGGAAGCATGCCTAGGCAAAGATGAGTGCTGTAAAGTAGTGCACCCAGGTGCTAAGTTGACTGAATCCAAAGCACTACTCAATCCTAATATACAGTAGGGGGTAGGCTACCTAAATTCTAAAATGGCTAGAATCCCTTCTGTGTGTTTTTTAATAATTCTTCTGAGCACATGGAGCAGCCCTTATAATTTTTCAGCCAAGTCTAAGTGAAAGCCCTGCCAATAGAATGTTGACAAGATTCTCTGCTGTCTTCCCTAAAAATGAATACAAAGCATGTTGCAAATTCAGTAAGCTACAGGATCCCTAAGTGCTTTGAAACAATACAGAATTAGAAAGTGACTTGGAATTAAAAGCATAATGTCCAATTAGCTGCCAATTCAATGGAAAGTGGGTGGGGATGAACCAGCATGTGAAAGAACTGGGTAGCCCAGCATCCTTTGTAGCTGCTTGTCAACTAACAGGCTTTTTCCCTTGTTAGAAATCACCTTGCTGTAATTTGGCAATGATTTCGCAGCCACAATATGTTTTGTTTCTGAATTGCTGCTAAGCAAGAGCTCAGCACAAAAGGAGGCAGGTCTGAATTAGAACAGTATAGTGTTCCAATTTTATACAGTGTGTTAAGAATCTTGATGTAGGGGTCAGTCATGAGAGTTTGAAGCAACAAACCCAAAGATTTTGGATAAAACTAGATCCTTCAGTATATGGTAATATTCATAATGATCCCCCAAAGTGTCATGGAATAGTTAATTGTGACAATTTTTACTGGGCTAATATTTTGTTGGGAAAGCTTCCAGTGATCTTGTCTGGCACAGTTTTGGAAGGAAGGAAAAGAAGAAAAACAATATAATATCTTCATGAATCTCTTCTGGATCCATTAATTAATTTAGCAAATTTATATAGCTGCTCATCTCACCATAAGCAACTCTGGGTGGCATACAGCAATCAGATAAAAAACAAATATAAAAACAATATGAAAAATATAAAAACCACATTAATAAATATCATAAAAATCAAGATACAAACCCTAGGCGAGGGAGAATAACAATACCCCCCTCAGCAATGGAACCATCTAAGCATTCAATGTATAAACTACTGCGGGGTAAATGTGATCAGTGCTATAACAAGTGATATAGTTAACCAGCATATCAGACACAAATAGATGCAGGGCAGCTTGTATCTGCATAATTATGCCCTCAAATGGGCTATTCTACATTTAGTAGAATAGTTCATGTAAAAAAAACTCAAACAAGCAAAACTTGGCAGTCTGGTTGCAGATACTGTACATGATAAGTGTGAAGCACCATCTATTCAAAGGGGAAAACTGAAGACAGCTGCTGGGTTCACTCATTGGGTTGAACCATGATGTGTTTTGTTGTGGCATAGTGCAAAAGTGGTCTTAGGTCTCTGCATGTATTGTGTGTCTGAGATTCTCCCCAGGTTTTCAGAAATGTTTAAGTCTGGAGACCATGTCCTAAGCCCTTGTTAAAATCTTTATTTTTCTCTCCTGTAAGTATTTCATAATTAATTTGGAGGAATGTTTCAGGCTTTGCTTTGCTGAAATACCTCTTTGAAGGAAAAAACCAAGTCACGTTACCAGGTGTTAAGCAATATTGTGCAGGTGGAAAGAAGAATGGATTCACAATGAGTGAAGAAGGTGAAGCTGAAAAGATGTTGGATAAAGGAAACCTTAAGAATATTTTTGGGCTGGAAGATTTAGGTAAAGAATAGCGGGGGAAAAAGTACAGTACTGATCAGAAGAGTGTCCAGAGTTCTGAATCTTTTGCACTTACTGTCTTCTTACTTTGAAGATGTAAACAATCTGCAGAAAGATATCTGTAACTCTGTACCATGTAGAGGTTGTAAATTTCTGTTCATTTATGGATTCAGTAAAAATACAGTATGACCAGGGTACCTAGACTTTTGCATGCAGCTGTATTTTGCTCCAAAATGAAATAACAATGATGGCAATAGATAATAATCCAAACACTCACTTCTTTATCTCTGGCAACCCTCTACTAGCCTCAAAATTTGCTTTGGAGGCTCTCCCTAAACATGAATACCTGCAGTGGGATGGTTACTGTTCCACTCATGACAGAAGCTAGTTGGATATCAAAAACAACAACTAGGCTTTGGCTTTACGTACTGAAAATAAAGAACAAAATTTCTGTGGGAATGGTAGAGACCATGATACACAAACCATTTGTTCATTTTAGCTATAATATATTTTAAGCCTTTACTGTCTTTGGTAAACTTTGCCAATAGTTTTGGGAAAAATAAAATCCTTATTTTATACTGGAAAGATATATCTTTCTCTGGAATATGTGATTTTCCCAACATGTCTTCTAGTCCCTTCTGGCAACTCTTGTTGAGTTTAGTGTTCCATCTTTTGATTTTCTCTGGTCCCTTTTCATGTACTGAATATCATTAATCTGCGGCCACTGGAAATGATTGCTGGATTGGCTGGGTTGAACAGTAGGAGTTGGGGATTAGCAAGAGCGCATCACTAGACCTGAAAAGACTAATGAGAAAAACACTTTGTATTGTGCTTTTCTGTAGCAAAAACACCTCAAGCATTTTGGCCTTTGGCTGTTTCTTTGCTAGCTGGATCTTTCCACTCACAACACACATGCATTCAGAATTCATAGATCTCTTTGCTGGAGTCACATTTATCAGTAGGGACTCAACCAGTACATAATAAAGTCTTGCAAGGAGAATCAATTCCAAAGGAGCTGATTTTTCTTCTAGGGAAAGAAGCTGGGTTACATTTTTTTTTCTAATTGCAAACATCAGGTGCTCTCAGGATAGCATGGCAACAACACATGGAAGGCTATGTAGCAGATGTGAGAAACTAATGATACACTTTCACACCAGAGCGCTTTGAGACTAATGCTGTATATTAAAATTGTCTTGCTAAAACAGGTTCAGGCTGTTGTGGGAAAGGCAGTCCCAAAGTGCATAGCAACATGCACTGATATAACTGCAGCACATTATCTTGTGTTCACTCCTAATGTACTTATGGTTTTTGCAGTCTAGGCAATTAGAACTGATGTTAAATACTGTAGGTCCTACTTTCAAGTACATAGTACAACTTAGGATGCAGATGCAGTAAGCAACAAGACTACCATTGCTATTTATCTAGAGAAGTGAATATACACTGATGAGACTTTCTTGATTTTTAGTTGTCTGGTAGAGAGGACGGGAAGTGCTTAATGAACTTGATTTTTGCCCATGTTGATACACACGGACATGCTGATGCACGCTTCTAAGATTAACGTGTGGATTGGAATTTAGGCTGGAATCTGAAGTTCATTTATTGGAGAGTCAAATCTGGTTGAACATAATACTGTAGACTGATTTGTAAACCATGATGCGGTACACCTGCTTTTGGCTTAGTATTATGCACAAAGCATTTTGGCTTTGTGTTATATGCAAGACGGGGTTGTTCAACAAACAAATGCCATTTTAGGATTATGTATAAATGCAACAAGTACACATAGATTTTGCAGTTCTTTTAACTGAGACCTTGGATTTAAAAAAAAAAATCAAAATAAGAGAAGCAATGCATGCCCTGATAGAAAACAGGTGTGCCCCCTCCCTCATGGACTTCAGGAAAGGGCTCAAATCCTGGCTCTGCCAGAAGGCCTGGGGGCCAGAGGGGGGCCTGCACCTGTGGAGATGGCTGGTGGGATGATGGGTTGTCCCCCCTCCCAGCATCTTACAGGTTTTTTAGGGCTAAAATCATAGGAGGTTTTTAGGGCATTTTTAATATATATTTTTTAATTATTTATAGATTTTAGCCATGTTCGGAGAGACCTGTGTTTTTTCTTCTTTTTTATTATTGTGAGCCGCCCAGAGTCACCCGTTGGGGGAGATGGGCGGCATACAAGCCTGATAAATAAATAAATAAATAAATAAATACATAAATAAATAAATACAGATGCCTTCTTGTTGTCCCAGGTTCAACCTAGCAGTCATATTTTTAAATCAAAATATGCCTTGCAACCCATATAGGATGGTTTGGGAAAACAAAATTGAAGGAAGAGATACAAGGAGAGTAGCGGAGTAGAAATTCCATTGTTCAAATAGACTTCTCATGTGCAGTTTTTTTATAGTACTGTTCCATTTTTATAATTTCTTTTGGGGTGGTGTGGCCTCTATGGCATTTAGTATGCAGGTGAAAGTTACATCTTATAGGCTTCATTTTCTTTGTTCTGCTCTAGCCCTTGTTATATGACTTAATATGGTTCAATTCTATTCTAAAAAAAGCAATGGAAAGTTCTTACAGAATGTTTGATGAAGCAAAGGCAAATGATTTGCCTTTTCCATAATGAAGCTTTGTTGATATTAAGTGAACAAATAAATAAAATTGATTGAGCAAGTTCTTTCTGTTCAAACATGGATTTTGGCAATATGACTGAAGGCTTTCTCCATGGCAGCAGGTCTGAGATACATTAGCAATTCCCCAAGTTTTGCTTAGCAAACCAGTGAAAGCATTATGTCTTTGTTTCCTCCTGGCAGTGCTATTCACTCATTAGTGGTTTGCTTCAACTGTTGCCATTGGTACTCCTATTGGAATGGAGTGCAATAATGATAGGTCACACGTACACACCCACACCCCCTTTTTTCCCCCTTGAAACTCAAAAGAGAAACAAAGGTACAAATACCAATTTCAAATTTTCCCAACATTGTCAAATAGCAGAGGATGATGAGGTCTACATTAACAAGCTGATAAAGTAAACCCTTCTAGCTTAGCATTTCTAAACCTTAGCCCTTGTTCCATGACTTTGAATGCATCATTCAATCTAGGTGCATGCATTATGAAGCTGAATTCAATAGACTGTGCACCAGGAAACGTTTTTACTATATAATTGTATTATATCCAGGAAGAGGCTTTTGCATCAGCTCAGTATAGAAATGTGTTGTGATTTGGTGGTTAGTTATGAAGACAAGTCTTAGTTAATTAGTGGTAGGAAAAAGTGTGCAGGCCCAAAGAGATGATTAAAAAGAACAAAATTCTGTGAAGATTGAGATGAGCAACAAGAGAAAGGGACATGGGAATTGCCTGTTTTTCAGTGATAAGGCTAACAGTGCCACACAAGGCCTAGAGTTCCATAATATACGTATGTTCATTTTTTCTTGAATATGAGGAAGAACATTTTTTTGGTCGAGAACTTTTGCATCCTTCCTTGGGGAAATAGTCAAGGGTTGGGATAACTAAACTACAGAGTATACATCAATAAAGACACAGAGTAATTATTCTAAAATGAATTCTAAAGCATCATGGTTTGTGGGAATGAACATCCTGGAAACGTTGATATCATAAATCTGTCTGATTTCTTCCATTCTTTTGAGTTACTGGAAAGATCCTAAAGCTGCAGGTTTAAACTGATTTCAGTGTGAGATTGCTTTGCTTTAAATGTCTATGAAATTGTTTTGTTTTAATTGTATTTTTCCTCTGAGCAGAAAAGCATGATGATAATGGTTAGGGATATGTGAATCAGTATAAATATAATCCTTTTTATTGTCTAGCTTTATATTCCAGTCCATCAGGTTTTCTTTTTAAATTATTTGTTAAAAACATTTGGTTTTGTTCATGAATTTTCCTCACATATAGAACTTTCATAAGCAATTCCCTTTGATTTGCATTGTGAATATAAATTCTCAGACCTTTTTTAAAAGTGCCAAATTTCCTTGAGAGCATTCTTGGTTACATAAATTTCCTCATTGCAGGCTTTTTATTTATCCGACCTCAGATCTTTATTTTTCTTCTCTAACTAACCCTCTCAATATGCAACTGTCAGAAATAGTTCTTTTTCAGGCTCATCTAATACAAACACATTTGTGCTGCTCTGACTGTGTCATGTGGGAATCCATTTTGGCAGATCTCACCAATGTTCTCTTACTGAAATACGTCTTGGAATTTTCATCCTTAATCATGAAGAAGATGACTTTGCTATCACAGCTGGTACAGGTTCAGTGACCTCTGCTTGTCCAGGGGTAACTGTACTTTCCAGCTGATGCAGCCCATAGATACAAGTGGGACTTGGTGAAGTGAAATTGATAATGTTTGTTCTACAGCCTTGTCCTGCCTGGCTTAAAAAATAGTTGAGGGAACCAGCTGAATGAAAATAGTAGTGAATGTTTCATTGCAACAAAATGGGATTCTGTCATGTTTCAACCAACCAACCAACCAACCAACCAACCAACCAACCTCCCTCCCCCCCCCTCCTCCTCCTTCCTTCCTTCCTTTCTTTCTTTCTCTTTGAACTTCTCTGTTGGAGTATTTATATGAGTTATTTCTAACCCAGTTCTTTCATAATGAGTATTGTGTGGTGGATACTTCAAATTGACAGAGGGCAATCAACAACTTAAAGCGGCTTTATCCCAGGACACAGAAAACATTCTTACCTATTGTGTCATGTCAAATGTCTGGGTAACATCTGCCAAATTTGAGCCATAGATAGCCTGATGCTCTAAGGGTCTATAACTTTTAATATATCTTGGATATGCTTAGATATTTATGTTGGGAATTCTGATAAAGGACATGTTGGTCTTATGATTTAAGTCAAATTACTGGATGTTCTGTGCTTTTTGTTGTTCTGAATTAGTTGATTATATGGCCAGGAACAATTCCCAATTAGTTTCTAATGTTCCATTCTTGAGCAAAGTACTGGAGCATTTCATTTAAGGTTTGGATCTGGTGTTAAGAAGGGGAAATGGCTGCTGGAGGCAAAGGAGAGTATGGTAAAGAATTGGAACTAGGATATAAGTCACTGTCATCTTCTGCTGCCTCCACTTCATCACCAACCCATTCTTTCTTTTCTGCCTGACCACCCAATAGCTGCCTTGCTCATTTCCTTATCTGTCTGCTTATTCTCTATCTAATCAGCAAGCTAGTTGTCAGAATAGTACCTCTCCTTTCATCAGTCCTTCAACACATGTACAAAAGGAGCGGGCTTTGATTGCACTGCTGTGAATGCCATCTTGCCTTGTTGGACCCTCCCTGCAAATGCTGGTGCTTTGAAGCCTAAATACCTCATTTTGAGAGGATCCTCAGAGCAAGTCATGGGGACTAGGCATGGCAGCCATCTGTCCCACTACATTTCCTCACAATGTTTCACTCTGAATCTTCCTCTGTAATGGTACTTGGGAATGAACTTGGGAGATGGGGGAAGACCCGCAGCCAGGGCAACAGTCAGATAAGAGGCAGCTTAACCCACAGCAGGAATGTGGGAGTGGCAAACATCTTAGAAGGGACCCTCCCTAGTTTCATGCCATGTAAAGGTGAGGGGGGGGGGAATGTACGTTCAGACTTGTGAGATTGATGTCAGCCTTGAAAGGTAATCCAGACAAGAAGCACACCCAGAAATACTAGCTCTAACTTTATTGTAAGGTTACGTTAACAGAATTTTCTCTGTCACAAAGGAACTCTTCAAGTCCTAAATTGATATCTGATACTGATAATAGGCTGGAGCTTGAAGGTTAATCCAGTCAAGGCAGAAACGTGCTTATTCATGTAAAAAGTAAACTGGGTTACTGCTGAAGGGATGAGTGTTGTTTGTTTTAACAATGTGTTTTAATGGTGTTTTAAATATGTTTAATTGTGGTTTTATAAAACAAAATGTATTGGCCATGTGAACTAGGAATTATGGGAACCAAACAGAGATGGAAGGCACCAGGTTGGAGAGGATTGTTCTAAGGATTTCCAGGGCTTTGCAAGAAATTGAGAGTTCATTTCATGCTAGTTGTACTGATTGTTACTCCTTTCTCAAAGCCACCTTTAAAGATAGTTACTGCTCTTGTTGCTTTTTAACCAGCCAAAAGGTTTTCTGGAATTCAGCCTGCCCTGCCTTATCACTATATTTTTATTCTCTTTCCTCTTTTATGCTAGAGTGGCATTTTGGATAAGTAATTGTCAGAACAATTTAGTGCTGCACTCTTTCTACATACCTGTCTTTTTTTTTTATCTTCGCTACCTTAAAGAGAAACCAAAGTTAGACATGGATATGTATGTTACAAACCATAGTCTTCCTGACAGCAAAGAAGGAGAGGTTAGGCTTATCAGCCAGCTGCACACTTCTTGGCCATGAGAATCCATCTGAGACATCGTCCATCACTTTGGAGAGGTTAGGACTTCAGATGAAAAGCAGCACAACACTGAAGCATATGTTTCAAGATAACCTTGCACTAGGCACAAGCACCATCCTGCCCCCGAAAGGCAATCAAACATAATGTAAATGTTCTTGCTTTATGGATTGGCTTTCCTTTTGAAAATATTTTAGTTTTAAAAAATGAAAGGCAATTTACTGTTATCCATAGCAGTTCACTCAACAATAGAGGCAAGAACTTTATGTATAAGTCCCAATTTATTTACTACTGGAATTTCATCCTGATCCACCTACTTGCATTGTTCTGTCTTTCCTAAATTGCTACACTCCAGCTGTGTCAGATTTCAGCTCCTAATAATCCCCCAAAAGTACAGCCAGTGCCCAAGAAACTGGAGAACGTTGAAGAAAGTTGGTCTTAATATATTAAACCATGTGTAAAATTTCAGCAACAAAACAAAATATTTTAGAAACCATTTCTGCCTCATCCTGATACATAACACAGTACTCAGAGCAGTGGCCATTCTTTCAGATCTCCTTCAAAAGTTTATTAAGTCGCCATTGAATTTGGTCTTTAAATCCAAATGGCTGAGTGACTTTTAACAGATGCTTGTATATGTGTAAACTGTAAGTAAGTTAAGGAGAAAAGTCAGATAGGGCTGTAGGACTGTAATTTTCACAGTGTTCCAGCTGTCAAGCTGAAAATATAGGAGACAGTGCTGCACTTGATTTAGTGCCAGTAAATCAGAAGGTCTTGAACCGCAAAGTCTGCAGGTCACAAAGATATAAGAACAAGATGTTGAGGTAGGACAAGAGATGCTCATTCAGTCAAGAAGCAAGGAGCCTACCATATACTATTCTGCCTGAAAAAAAAAAAAGAATACACCAGGGAAACATAGAGATTGGATTGGATTGAAAATTTGCTTAGCCAACCTTTGGGGACCCATTCTTGCCTGTATGAACTGATTTCACTGCACTATTTGTCTTGGTAATGTAACCAGAATTACTTTTGCCCTTTGGGGGATTCAAGTGACTGTTGCTCTAACCTCTTTTGAACTAAAACTGCATCTGCATCGCTTATCAGACAAATCTGTTACCATGAAATTCGCACTACTTTGATATCTGAAGGCCAGTTCCAAAATGACTTGGTTAATATTGCCACTCTGGCTACAAGAACCCTCACCCTGAAAACAGAAGGCAGCTGCCATAGTTTCCAACAAATGTGTGTAATCTGACAATAGAAGGCAAAACTTATTATGACTGGACGGTTGACTTCCTCTGATTAATGAACTGGGTCCCCATGACCATTATATTTACAGGAGACTTTGTACTGTATTTTTAAATTTTAACTAAAGAACTATGGAAATGGAAGATCCAGCTTGTGATCTAGTTTTTTCACTATCAGAAATAAGGAAGATTCAGATTTGTGATTGGGAAGAGGAATGCAAAGTCGTTGGCCTACGATGAGAAATGTAACGTATCAAAATAGTAGAATAGTTGTTACAGTTAGCAGCAAAAAGCATTGGTCTGTATCTAAAATTACAGTTCAGTCTCTGGCAATAGACAAAGATATTGTCAGGAATGAAAGGCTACAGAGTCTGTGTAGGTTAACTGAGTGCACCTGTAAACTAGATGGAGCAATACTATTTTATTGGAGTAGCAATAGGTTCTTCTGTCCTTGAAGTTTGGATGGTAGTGTAACACATACTGCTGAAGCAGTACTGTAGCTGGGGATACAACTGCATATATGTTTCCCAGGGGCACATATTTGGCATCATAGTATACAAACAGGAGTATGAAAGCACTTCTGCAGACCCCACATTCTTCAAGTGCCATGAAAAAAGGGTCATAATTCATGGAATTGTATTAGTTTTTCTCTAGGCATACTTGTAAACCCAGCTGATCTTTGTCACCATGTCTTATAAAATTATTTATTTACCCACATTTACCCCTTGTAACTCTAGGTTAGAGACCTCAGTGAAAGTCAGCAGGGGACAGACAGAGTGAAATCAATATTACCCAGCCTTAGAAAACTCCTATATGATTTTGTTTGAAGTGGGAGAAGAAGTGAGTTATGTTCTACCTGACTGTGGCAATTACAGTATAAAAATTGCTATTTCAGGTCTCTGATTACGCTCATTGTCTTTCTTACAAATACCCACAGTGACACCATCAAAACAGTTTGTCCAGAAGACTGTGTAGGGCAGCAAAGAGGAAAAGAATCCAAATGATTATGTGTGAATTACTAGAACCTAATCTATTTAAAGTTTATGACTCCTTATGCTCTGTTTTAATTGAATTTGCTAGAATTACCCTTCTGCAAATGTATGAACTCCAGATAAAAGTTGATGCTTTCCTGAGAGTCTAGTCACTACCCCAGTCTGGCGACACAGAGCTAATCTACAATTGGTCAATATACAGTTCTGTGTGGATATATCCTCTAATCCTGAAATATTTTCAGCTCTAGATATAATATTCATTAAATCACCACTGTAATTTTATTCTACTCACAGTTACCTAAATTGGTCCCTTAGAATGCCATGCATGCTTAACTAGCTAGCCTAAATTCAAACATATTCATTTTTTATTTTATTTCATAATATTTAGAACATACCCCAATCCTAATAGATTCTGGGTAGGAAATAACACAGTTCAAACTAATGCATTAAAAACTGATATAAGTAATAGAAATCAATAATAAAACTCTGGTACATCAAAGACACCATTTGCTTAACCTAAGGCCCAAATACTCTGTGAACAAAGCCACAGTATTGTGGCTATGGATATTCAGGAAGCATGTGCGCCACTGTGAGAACAAGTGACATGACATTTAAGGATTGTTGGGTTTAAACTCAGTGAACCTTAGGCCAAGCTTAGGCCAAGATAAACTAAGGCTTAGGCCAAGCTATAAGCCAAAGACCTTTTCAGAATAGCAAGTATGTATGCTCAGTATTTATGTACCCTCCTTATCTTGTGTTCTTGTCCCAGATTCATTCTTTATTTGTTTTAAATAAAGTGCCAGTGTATTAAAATGGTTAAACTGTTGGAGCTGGAGTGGGGGAACCCAGGTTCAAGTCCCCACTCAACCTCTGAGTTCAGTAGTGATTATGAGCTGCTTGTTCTCTTTCAGCTCAACCTCCCTCACAGGTCATTGGAATTAGGATAAAATTAGGGAAGATGCTATGTTGCTTTGAGCCTTTACAGCAAAGGCTATAAATGCAATCAAAGAAATAATAAATCATAACCTGCTTTTTTATTCAATTAAGCATTCAAGGTGGCCAAAACCAATTATAATTCAAAAATACAAAATACATATTTTAAAAATGTTAAAAATATTAAGAGCTAAAGGCATGACAAAAAAGATACTGTATACTTCAGATGTTCTTCCAAAGGCAGAGACAGTGAAGGCCTTGCATTCCAAAATTTGGGACTGATACAGGAGAACCACTTCTCCTGTATGCCTGATAAATGGGCTTCTGAAAACAGTTGCTTTCAGAATGACCTCTCTTGCAGACCTTAGCATCTGGACCTAAACCATTTAAGGCTTTGAAGGCTAGCATCAGCTCCTTAAATTCTTGAAAAGCAATTGGCAACCAATGCTGATCTTTTATCACGGGTATCATGTGATTTTCCTAGAACACTTACATGCTTCTTTTTTTCTTCAGGTTAGGTAAGGTCTCTGGAGAGGAATTTCCACACCATGAAAGGCTCCAAAACTGCTTGGTTTGCCTTTGGCATCCCAACTGATGCTTTTACAGGAAAAAAAAGAGCATTAGGTAAACCATTCTCTCTCATATACAGCCTCTTTTGTATTAAACCTGTGGAAAAACCTGTGGAATTTAGGGAAGGCCTTGCCCCTTGTGAATTTGTCCAAGGATTGTAAACAACTACGACATTGGTTTTATTCAATATATGTGTATAGAAGCATATTTAGAGACGCGTGAAGATTCACAGTAACACACACAGGTTATACTATTACTTTCAATGTTTTTACCACCCAAGTCCAATTTTTGGTGTGAAATGTCACCCCAGACCCATCTTTGCTTTTTCTTAGAGCCTTGTGAGTGATTTGATCACTGTATGACTGGGAAATGCTTCTCTGTCCACTCTGCACAGGTCTCTAGTTTGGGCAATTCTTCAACCACTACTGTTTTGATCTATGGGAACAATATATATTGATTAGAGACTGGACATGAAACTCTGTAAGGCTGAAGGACGCTTCTTTTATTGAGAGCAGATTCCCTGCTCGCTTCATTTTCTTGTTATAAGCCTCACAAGCAAAGATTAATGATAGCCGTTCCACTTGTTTAAGCAGCTGATGTCTCAGCCCTGGATCCCACCTGAGGCTCCCTGCTGGACAAGAACAATAGACCATTACAGAACTAAGGGGAAAAAAACCCCAACAACCCTGAGAATTCACAAAGCTCAGATTTTTTAGGCAGGTAAAGAAAAAGTAGGGTTTCTAAGACCTTCAAAAAGTCTTTGGAGAGATTGTAAAACCACCCTACCTGTGGATATCAGAAAACAAGTAACATATGTTGGAACACTACAGTATTCTAATTTTAAATAAGATAGCATATAAATACACTCCATATAAAACTGGGCAACAGAACTATAATTTACCACAGTTATTTTTAGACCATTTATTAGCTTGACATATACTATGAAGGAATATATTTATATTAATATCTAAATATTAATATTTATTTGTACAGTTTGTTTTCAGAAATGGTATTGAATTTTAACACTGGGCTATAGCCAGAATAAAGTAACTGTACCAAATTAATTGAAGTCAGAACCTTTTGAGGCAAAGCATGGAAAGACTGCTTACAAATAATTTGGAGGATATACAGGGACATGTAAGTAAATTCAGCAGTAAGGGTAAAAATAGTAGGATAAAAATATTGTACAGGAGAAACCCTGACATCGACTGATCAGATACAGATCAGGGTTGAACTGTATTCAGCCTTCATTCTGCCATGGAATAGCCTTGGCACCAGAGTACCATATAAAAGTACGAATCATCAGCCAACTAGGGTTGAGAATTCAAGAGACTTAAGGGAAGCAGGCAGCTTAAAAACGATATCTAAATCCTCAGAAGCCATGGTCCAGAGAATAAATTGTCTGTTCATGCTCTTTAGCTTACTAGGCTATGAATTTGCAAGCACAACAGATGAAGGAAAAACAAGTCTGAGCTGCAATAATTGTGAACTGGAATGTCTTTTTGGAATCAATTTTCTCAATTAAATAGAATCTGCTTCTAGCACAAACATGTTATAAAGATAAAATGGGGTTGGTAAAGCCACATACCACTCTCTGCCAAAGCAATTGTTGCAGTTCATTCTAGGTTAGTGACATAAAGTATTTTACCATATTCTAGACTACAAGTTTTGGGTTTTTTCTTATAGCAAAGGTACAATTGTTAGAACAGAGTATTCTTGAACATTTTAGTAGTAAAACATAAAACAGCCATGGAGGTAAAAAGTCCATTCTGATTGTTTTTCTTTTTTCTTTTTCCTTTTAACTTCAGTAGTGGAAATAAGAGTTTTCTGGACAAAAAATTAATATTTGAATGCATGAATAGGGTGGAACAGAAACTCTGTCAGCTTTAGTGGGTCTTGACTTATTTTATAGTCAAAAGGTTATATTTGATACCTATTTGTTTGCCAACTATGGCTTCACATTACAATTGCAGGTAACATATCCTCATACTGAGTTTCCATGTGCTTCTAAATTAAAATCTATTGGTAACTGTTCTGTGGCATCTTTCCTGTTTCTGGTATCCAGAAAGTCACAATTGCAGTACGTTGATCTTGAGCTCAAAAGTGTAAAATTATATTTATGCATCTGTACTGGCTATACATCTATACTAAATATACATTTAAGCTACTTCAGGTGGCCAGAAGAGATAGGTCTTCCCCAATAGTAATTATGTAGTGAACTGAAAGCAGGGGACACGGTGGCGCAGCGGCTTAATGACGCTGAAAGTTGCCAGCCAGAAATGGCTGACGCTTCGGCGGTTCGAGTCCAGCCTTCGCGTTAACAGGGTGAGCTCCTGTTTCCTCCCCAGCTCCTGTCAACCCAACAGGTCGAAAACTTACGTGAGTAGATAAATGGGGACTCTCACTCCAGTGGGAGGAAAAATGCTGGCAGCGCCTTGCAGAGAGACGGGACCAGTTGCCGGTAAGCGCGAAACCGCGATCGCCCGAAAACGGCGCGAAGCAACGGAAATCCCGCCTCCTGCTCTCGCCAGCTGGGCTCTGCTCTAGGAAGGAGGCTCTGGCAAACCACTTCTGAAAAACAATTGCCTTGAAAACTGCAAGGATTCGTCCAGGCAGTCACTGCAGGGTCAGTAATGACTGAGCGCAGACAAAAAAAAAAAAAAAAGTGAACTGAAAATACCTCTGGTGACTGACAGCATCTGAAAGGTAGTTTGGCCTACATGTGATTTGTTTCTTAGGAGAATCTGTCCATTTTGCATGTGGCTGATATGTTAAGATCACCACCACCCCTTCTCAACCATCAACTAAATGCTGTATTTGTGAGAAAGGAGCATTTGCAAGCTTAAATGCTCCAAATGTGGCTAAACAACCAGAAATTAAACAGAGGAATGTGTTGCTGAGTTTTAGCTGTTAGCTTAGCACCTTTTCCCAAGCAAATAGTGGAGCTCTACCAGCTGCACAAATTCGACCTCTGAAGCCTCAGATGTGTGGGTAGAGGGAAGGAGGATGAAAACAAGAATAGTGGAGTCTTCCCTTTCTGCCCATATTCTCTTGTAATTCCACAATATTTCCATCAATGCCCAAGCAGGTCTGGATTAATGCCGGCATGATCTCTGGGTGCTGGTCAATTAAACTGTTTTCATTCCAGTCCAAATTCTAAGCTAACAGCTAAAACTCAGCAGCATATTCCTGTACCAAATGCTTATCCTATTGCAGATGATGGATTTCACAGTTGGCAGTCACTTATTTGTCCAACTCCTCAAAGTTAACTCTCAGACATGCCATACTATTAGCTTTATTGTCAAACTTTGAACTGTTTTGAATTAGCTCCCTCCGTCTTTGGTCTAATTACAAATACTACATGGGCTTGGCCAGTGGAGAAGTAATTTGGTCCGAAGATGTATAATTCACATTAAATGAGGAAGGCAGTAATTTGCTTGGATTTTCACCATATTTGTCAGCCAAAGAGGGTGGGTTTTGGTGTTGGGGGCCTGTAACTGCTGCTACAGCCATGGTTGCAGGGACATGGGACAGGTATGGGGATCATGCCAGTATGACCAGTAAGAGTTGTGGTAGATTTTGTCCTACCTGGTGGACCAGCTGGTGATCTTGTGGGCTAACAGGTCCATCTAGGTTTTATATTGGAGCAAGGCACTTGTGACTTGATTCAGTTAGCAGGATTGCCATGGTATAATCCTTGGTTTGTAGGTGAAGGCTGTCCTCCTGCAGCAATAGAGGTATAAATAGGTTGCCAAGCCTCACACCAGGGCTCAGCAGATAATCATAGCTCTATAGACATTTAACCCCTTATTCAGCACTTGGTATGACTCTCATTTACAACCTGGCTAAATAAGAAATTTAGACAGCTGAGGTATATTTACGTATGTTCTGGTTCCAGCCTTGCCAATTTCAGCCCTTACATTTAGGATGTCTAAGTAGCTACTTCTGCTATCCTGTATGATAATCTTTCAGTATGGACACTGAAAAAACTATGAACTGCTGGATTGCCTAGAGATTCTTTGACAGTGTTGGATTACACTCAGGCCAAAAAAGCCAGTGCTGCAAAGATTGAGTGATACTGGATATCAATCTGAAGTCAGCACACTCTCTCAGAGCTCTAGAATCCTTCTAGATACAGGTTCCTGGGAACCAGACCGCTTTTTGTACACTCTCACTTCCTCTAAGTTGAGGAAAGGATTTTTTAGGGCTAGCCTCAATGGGCTCCTACTGGTGCTTCTATACAGCAGGCATTCCAACATTCCCATACCCCAGCATATAATGCCCTTGTGACTCTGAGGAAATTGAAACAATCCAACATGTCCTCCATTGCTGTAACTTCTACAAAGATCTTTGAAACAACATTACAATTCCCCTTTTACTGTGAATGCCAGAGAAAATGGATGATTTCTATACCCACTAACTCCTTTTAGGCTCAGATTGTGACATCATCCACTAGTCAGCTAAATTTATCACTGCAGCAGTTAAACATAGGCAACAGTTAACCAACTCAGTCTTGATAACTCAACATCCTTGGACTATTTTATTTTCCTTTCCTTTCCTTTCCTTTCCTTTCCTTTCCTTTCCTTTCCTTTCCTTTCCTTTCCTTTCCTTTCCTTTCCTTTCCTTTCCTTTCCTTTCCTTTCCTTTCCTTTCCTTTCCTTTCCTTTCCCTTCTCTTTCTTTTTCTCTCTCTCCTCCTCTTATATATCCCTAAATTATTATTATAATGCATGACGAAGTAGGTATTAAGTAATCAACATTGAAGTATTCCAGTAGAACTTTATTATTTTAGTATACACCTCTGCATTTTATCACACTTTTAATTGTCTAAATGTATTAATATATTAGTATTTTAATACTCTATTAGACCGTTGTACAGCAATATAGCTTTGTACATACTTAACAGTCAAGTATTTTTTGCAATTTTTGCTGCATTACATACTTTAACTATGGTCTGGTACTCCAGTTCTTACCAGCTATTTTTACTTTTCCTCTTCTTGCTCCTCTCTTTTGTGTGAATTGCTCAGCTTCCTGTATCCCACTCCCCTTTCCCCCTTGTAATATTGTTACTGCATTGTACCTACATCTGGTCATTGACTGTAATAAAGGATTAGATTTGATTTAGGATGTCTAAACAATCAGATTGAATCCAGTGAGTTCAGAACCTGGGAAACTTAACTTGATTTGAAAGTAAAAAGTAACAGAACCAAGGCAGAGAAGATTTTTGAAGCAGAGTCCTGGATATGGATAAGTGGTCAGGACAGGTTTGAGACCTGAATATTTGATTGTGGGATTTGATGTTTCAAATGATGATTGAATATCACTTGACCCTTCCAGAGAACTATGCTTGCTTTCCTGCTTTTGAAAATGTTATAAATGTTATAAATAACCCCCTAATAACATAGGGCAAATTCAGATGTCATGATGAAAACATGAGACTTTCAACTTGCATTTTCTTTCTTTCTTTCTTTCTTTCTTTCTTTCTTTCTTTCTTTCTTTCTTTCTTTCTTTCTTTCTTTCTCTTTCCTTCCTTCCTTCCTTCCTTCCTTCCTTCCTTCCTTCCTTCCTTCCTTCCTTCCTTCTTTCCTTCTTTCCTTCTTTCTCCCTCCCTCCCTCCCTCCCTCTTTCTTTCTTTCTTTCTTTCTTTCTTTCTTTCTTTCTTTCTTTCTTTCTTTCTTTCTTTCTTTCTTTCTTTCTGAATATGTTTAACTGTAAAATTTTGCACTACTAAAAGATACTACACACTAAAGTCAGAAATAAAAGAATAGAAATGAGGAGAAATACAAAATACAAGGGGTAAAATAATATAAAGAACAGAACAGAAAAAAGAGAAAGGATAGAAAAAAGAATTTTTAAAGAAGTGACTCCTGATCTTCCTTGTAATAAATATAAGCAAATTAATATTTTCCCACCCCTTAAATGGTTACATACATAATCAACTTGCATTTTCTTATAGAATTAATTTAGGAGATCTGAAGGAAAAGATGACAGGGCAAATGAGTCTGATGAATTCTTCCTTACTTGCCTGTTTCCTTCTGCAATATTTTTAATGTTCTTTTCCAACAATCTCTAAATACAGGTGTGCTTGGCTTGTCATGAAGGGCAATTTGCTGGAAAGAATCAACATGACTGGCAGGGGTTGGGAACAACCCTGTTGCTATGGCCCTGGAGCTTAAAAAGCATAGTAGGTTTTAGAACAAGTGGGTTTCAAATTTCAGATTTTACCTCAACTGCAGGAACTCACCTTAGCTACTAAACTAAAGTGTTTGTCTGAAGCTACTCATTATTACCTATGCACAAGTCATTCTTTATATATTGTCTGAAGTCATAATCAGGATTTCATTCAGTGTGGAAACTGGAAGTAAGAGCAGCCACTAATACGATCCAAGATTCAAACAGTGAAAATGGAGATCTACAATGCAAGTTCAGAAAAGGTAGGTAGCATGTTTCATCCTGAAAGTCAATAACATAATCTAGTACAAGATTTACAAGGCATGGCTAATGCAGAAATTATTCTAATACTTGTCTGATCTCAAGCACAGGCTTTTATGTTAGAAGTACCAATCTCCTCCTAAGCCAAGTCAGGATACACAGCTGCTTGAAAATAATTCAGAGAACTTTCTCCTATTTTCTTCTCTCAACCCCTACCTCTTGAACTAGAGACACTTCTGCTTCTGAGGACTTGGTGGACAGATCTTCTGATCAGAATTAAAGCAGCAGTGTCCCTAGTTGCAGGAGTCAGGACCACTCCCAACTTCCATGCTCAGACTTAACTCTTTCACTTCAGAGAGCTATGCAGGCTCACCCTCCTCAGATAAGGATCATCTGGGCTGGACCTGACAATATTTCAAGGTGCTATCAGGTATAGTTCCTAGTTCTATAGCGCAAAAGACACTGTGTACCTATTCTTTAATGGATTTTTTTTTTCAAGGAAAGAAAAGAAAGAAAACAAAGGAAAGTTATATGTGAAGCGTTTGTGGAATACATGTGGAACATCATCTGGAGCCCATTTACAGTTCAGTGAAATGAGGCAAGGTGATTAGGTTATAAAAGCCATATCTGAAATGCGGCCTCAGTGTTAAGATCTCATTCCATGATACGTGATAATAAGGCTAGTCCATCTTATTGCTGTAGTTTATCTCAAATGCATCTTGAGAATGCCAAGTATTATTAGTGTTCCTCAGTTTTTTTGCAAACCAAACCAAAGCAGAAAAAGAACTTGGGTATATGTCAAAAGCATCTGGAAATTATTTTGGTTCCTTTTTATGGAATATAACAATAATTATATCCATATGCACTCTTCTGATTCCCAGTCAGAAAGCAATTTTGAATGAAGCTCTCCAGTACTGAAGTTGAGATTCTCTAAAATAAAGTTCTCTGGTTCCTTCCTGGACTTTTTCAACCAAATCTAAACAGCTTTTAAAAATAAGTTTCTGAGAAAGCTGAAAATAGGGTTTGGGTCTGTTCCAGTCCTGCCTTCTTTGTAACCATTGCAAATGTCAGAATATATTATTGGCTTTTGGAAATGCTTCCTAGTGGGCCCTGTAGAAAGGAAGTAGAGAACTATTACTTGAAAATCTGTCAGAGCCAGCTTCCTATCTTTTCAGAAGTCTGTTAAGGAGGACTTGAAAGATTTCAAACTATGCAGGAACATACTTAGTCTTTTTTGAGTTTTGGGGGGGATAGGTAGAATAAAAATGTTCTGTTTTGCACTTTTTGTTCCTGAGAGGTATTAATCAGATAGGAAATGAATCACTTTACCAATCAGGATTCTTTTTAATATGAATAAAATGTAAATTGGAAATGTCTTTGTGAGAAAACGAATGGGTATGTTGTCAGATTGCTATTTTTTTCATGCATTGTTTATCTGCACTTTGTACACCATCATAAAAAAATAAAGGCTTCCTCAGGTCAACCTTGACTCCTTTGGGTCCATTGGGTTCTTGGTGACAGTAAATGGTTGGTCATTTTCTTCTCGTTTTATTTTTTATTGGGTTTCTCAAAGCAATGTGTGACATATAAGGCTACAAAAGTACCACAATATAAATCCATGCAGCAAATTGCTTTGGTGAAAAGCATCATAGCGCATATCAGTTCTGGTATTTTTCTCTCCAAAAGTTTTTTAGAAGTAAAAGAAAAAAATATCCTTGGATTCATAAACTATGGTACATGAATAGATTGTCATTTGATCATAGGAAGTTAGTCAAAATGGTTCTACATTGTCAGTACCCCTTTTAGGGCATTTGTAAAATTTTGTTGTGGATGGCAAAAAATGGAGTGCAACTCTGAAGAAGGTAATCACACTTTACTGAAACAACAATTGTTGGATTTCAGCTTACAAAAGAAGGGGAACAAAATACAATGGAAAGATAAGATCTTTTATAGGAATTTTAAAATGTGGAGTGGGAAATTCTAGGGCTTTGATCTGGTGTCAGAATTTTGGGACTATGCTATAGAAGGAAAACTGGATAGGTTTTACCAAGGAGAGCTGAAAAAACACACTTTTTGGAAGTGGCAACAACACTGGATATAGCTATTGTATGATGGCTGGTGTGGGTCTTCCGGGCTGTGTGGCCATGTTCTGGAAGTTTTGTTTCCTAACGTTTCGCCAGCATCTTCAGAGGGCAGGAGCACAGACAGGAGCAGTTCTCTCTGCGCCCAGGATGATGTGACCCTTTTGTGGGTATTTATAGAGATCTGAAGGGGGGGAGAGTGGGGAGGTGGGGGATTGGGGGGGTGAGGGGGTTGGGTTACCGAGTGGCTGCTTGTTTTGGTATCAGAATATGTGTGTATCTTCCTGGGAGTTAGGCAGGGTTTTTTCTTCTATTGAGTTGTTAACGAGTGGGTGCTGAGGGTGATTAGCATGTTCATTGTGTGAGCTGTTCGCATGTCCTGGTGGTTGAGCTGAGTTCGTTGACCTTTTGCAGGCTGTATTTTTCAGGATTGGTAGCCAGGTTTTGTTGATTTTTAGACTCTCCTCTTTTTTATTGAAACTGTGCTGGTGTTTGTGAATCTCAATGGCTTCCCGGTATAGCCTGGTATAGTGGCTGTTGGTGTTGTCCAGTATCTCTGTGTTTTCATTTTGTGTCCAGTGTGCTTGAGAGCATGTTCAGCTACTGCAGATTTTTCTGGTTGCTGTAGTCTGCAGTGTCTTTCGTGTTCTTTTATCCTGGTATGGATGCTGCATTTTGTGGTCCCGATGTATACTTGCCCGCAGCTGCATGGTATGCGGTATACTCCTGCGGCGGTGAGGGGATCCCTTTTGTCTTTTGCTGATTTTAGCACTTGTTGTATTTTTCTGGTGGGTCTGAAGATTGTTTGGAAATTGTGTTTTCCCATCAGTTTTCCCATGCGGTCTGTGACTCTTTTGATGTAGGGCAGAAATACTTTGTTGGTGGGTGGCTGTTTTTCTTCTTCAGTCGCATGTTGTTTTCTTGGTTTGATGGCTCTTTTTATTTCATTCTTGGAGTAGCCATTCGCTTGTAGGACCCAATTAAGGTGGTTAGGTTCAGAGTTTAGGAATTGGGTTTCGCAGATCCGATTGGCACGATCCATCAGGGTTTTGATAATGCCTCTTTTCTGATGTGGGTGGTGGTTGGAGTTTTTATGTAGGTACCGGTGTGTGTGTGTGGGTTTTCTGTAAACTTTGTGTCCTAATTTGAGGTCTGGTTTGCGTATGACCAACCTGTCTAGAAATGGAAGTTTGCCGTCCATTTCTTTTTCCATGGTGAATTGTATATTGGGGTGGATGCTGTTTAGGTGGTTCAGGAACTTCTCTAGTTCTTCTTCATCCTGACTCCAAATTGCGAAGGTGTCATCCACAAGAAGAAAAAACCCTGCCTAACCCCCAGGAAGATACACACATATTCTGACACCAAAACAAGCAGCAACTCGTTAACCCAACCCCCCTAACCCCCCCAACCCCCCCCCCTTCAGATCTCTGTAAATACCCACAAAAGGGTCACATCATCCTGGGCACAGAGAGAACTGCTATCGTCTGTGTTCCTGCCCTCTGAAGATGCCGGTCACAGATGCTGACGAAACGTTAGGAAACAAAACTTCCAGAACACGGCCACACAGCCCGGAAGACCCACACCAGCCATCGTATTCCAGCTGTGAAAGCCTTCGACAATACATAGCTATTGTATCCTTGTTAACGATCAGTTAAATACTGATGGGATTAGGAACATATCTCCAGTTTACATAGAGCATCTGCAATTTCGCTGAGTTACGTTGTTGATCTTTCCCTTATTAGGTTTGCCTTAAACAAATACATGAGGCTGGATCTCCACTGCCTTGAGTGAGTTTCATTCTGCCTTTGTTAAGATAAATAGTATTTCTTTCTTTTCAGTAGGAAAGGATTAAGGGGCTTTGTCCTGAGAAGGGAGTGGTTTTCTTAGGTCTGATGGGATTATGTAAATGGAGAACTGGACCTGGTCTCTGTCATGTCCCCAGAGGCAGAGAGAGATGTCCTATTCTAAGGACATCTTTTCATTTCAGTCCTAACAAGCTCTTAAACTGCATTTATTGAAGAGACTTGGGGATGTGCCTGTTGGTTCCACTCATCTATTTTGGGCCTTCCTGCAATGGCTGGGATTTGGCCTTTAGTTTTGAAGGATGATTATATTTGTTTTCCATTTTCTGTTGAGTAAAAGTACAGTTATAAATTGAAATTATAAGCAAAGCCTCAGCATAGAATTGGAATTGGAAGAGGCAGAGCTAGTATGTGCAGCTCCATTTGCTGTCAGATTGACAATACTTGAATTCAGGTGAGTTTGAGGGTTTGGGGTTTGTGGAAGTTTTCAGCCAGTACTTATTCTTTGTAAAGGGTTACGTGCATCTGGAAATGCAAAAAGTAAGTTTGCAAGTAATGCATGGTCAAATGATAAAAATCCAAACTTCAGTGAAGTTCACAGCAATTAGCGCAAAGCAGTGCAGGAAAACAGGACTATATTTTCAAAAATCCGAATAGGGTTAAATAGGGTTAAAGTGTAATAGTAGAAAGGTTTTCTCGTCTTTCTACTCAGAACAGGATGATTAGAAATGACCAAACCAGGACCTGTTTTCCTGCACTGCTTTGCGCTAACTGCTATGAACTTCATTGAAATTTGGATTTTTATCATTTGACAATGCATTACTTGCAGACTTACTTCTTTGCATTTCCAGATGTATGTAACCCTTTACAAAGAATAAGTACTGGCTGAAAACTTCCACAAACCCCAAACCTTCCAACTCACCTGAATTCTAGTGTTGTCAATCTGAAAGCAAACACAAGTGACTTTGTCTACAGAAAAGTCCATAAAGCCTTCAAAATTTACCAACAAGTTCTAAAAGCCTACAGCAGTCTCTGAACCACTCAGAGCAGTTCTCAAACTTACAGTTCAAAATGTTTCTCCAGTTCCATATGTAAGAATAAAAAAGAGGATTTGTTTATATCAAGTGTCTTTATCTCACTGATTACTAATGGGTTGGAAAGGCAAACTTAAGTGAACAGCTTTTTAAACCATAATACTGGGAAGATGGTCAGAGCTAGATAATTTTCTCCTGGCATTCTACCAATGGATGATATTTTCTGTTAACTTGTAATTGCCAAGCAATTGTCCAAAGAGAAATTGAGAAGAGGATAAAAAATGTAGTGGCTGTGTGTTCACCTTTTTATTTTAAATCTAATTAAAACATGTCTGGGTGAAAATGTAAATAGTGTTAGTTTCCTACAAGAGGAAGCCAATATGCAGGCCTCAACCTACGGAAAAAGAAAAAAAAAAGACTTTCTTTTCCATTTGCCAATGCAAAATTAGGATTTCATGATGCATTTACATGAGAGATTCAGGTAAAAATAGGGCTCAAATATTCTAATGAGCTATGAGGCTTTTACAGAGATTCACTAGAGAACAGTTAGGCTCTAGATACATTCTACCTGCACTATTGGGGTAAAAACAGTTGTAATATCAGTGGAATTACTTCTTGTTAATAATGATGAAACTGACCTCATTACCTTTCCTTCAGTCTTTCTTCCCCACCCCTTTATTGCCCCTTTGCTTGCCTTTTATGACTTTTTCAATCAAGTTCTTATACCTTCTAAAATATTAACTTAAAAGTAATAATTCATTCTTATATGTAGAGACCAAGAAACTAATGACTCCTCCAAGAGGTATGGTTAAGATTTGATTTTATCTGTTTGGGGCTCTAGTGTTCAAATGATTCCATCTTTCATTAAATGGAAACTATAGAACATTAATCCAAGCAATATTTTAAAGGCTTTCAATGATCACAGGAAATTCCTCCTTTTTAATTTTTGACCTACTATCTCACTTGAACTGTGAATACAAAAGTTTCTCTTTCTTTCCCCTTGAATCTGCATTCTGTTTTCTTTTCTAGAAACTTTTTTTTAAAAAAATGCTCCCAAGAGCTTTCACTTGATCCTAAAATTTGCAATCGTACTATTAGTGATAAATTTTGAAGAGCCATGAAAGCAAATTTCAATTTAGGATTATGCTCCTGCCCTGCTTTTGAGAAGCTATAGTGCAGAAACTGTACCTTTGCAATAGAAGGATAGAACTTAGCGCAGGACAGGAATGGACTACCCCTTGTTTTGCCAAGGGACCATGCCTTTCTACTTTATTTTTTTCAATATCTATATGGGGAAGCACAAATTTTCATTTGGCAGAGGGAGAAAGAGAAAGAGAGTTTAGTTTACACAAAAATAGGGATGTTAAGCCTTTCAGAGGGTTAATGTGACTGTTTTAGGGTACAATTTGTTAAAGATAATGAAAAAAACTCGCCAGTCTCATTTTTGCTGTTGTATTTCAGTGATGCAATTTTGGGGAGCTTTGGAGATTAAATAATGGGTTGTAGTTCACCTTTAAAACTGGGAAACCACTGGCTACAGCGTGTTGTTGCACCCACTGGAATGTTGGCCTAGAACTGGGGAGGTCCAAGTTCCAATTCATTCAGCTGCAAAACCCACTAGACAAACCTGCTTAAGTCACTCTCTCCATGGAGATAAGGAAGATGGACAAGATATAAGAGTAATAAAATTAAGGAAGAAGTTAAATAAGTATAAAAATAAATGCATTTGAGTATTTTATAAAGTCAGCAGACTGTCATTTGAGAGAGTACACATTTTTCAAACAACTAGGCAGTGCTGAGGCAGAAAGTCTTGAAGAATCAAGTGGTTTTTAAGGTTAACACACCCATTTATTTCCAGTTATAGCAACATTTAAAACATAAATAATTATTGAAAAAATAAACATAAAACCTTAACAAGCAGTACCCAAATTATGCTGTGTATATAATGCATATGTGTGTTTGGTGAAAGATGTTTGTGTTTTTTGATAGTGAAATGTTCTCAATGAAATATTTATGATGGTTGCACAATAAAGATGCACTTCTCACAGCTGGCAAGGAGGAAGAATAATATTTTTTCAGCAGGCATAGTTTGTAGTTTCAGTGTTCAAAAATCATGATTTTACCCAAGAAAAGTTGCAACTTAGAAGAAAAACACCTCTATCCCCCACAGTGAATTACAAGGATACACTGATTTTCTAAATAAATATTTTATGTAAGCTCAGATTTTTTCCAGGCTGGGTCTTCCAATTCTGAAGTAATGCAAGCTGATCATGGCATTGGAAGTACTAGGAAAGTACTAGCTATGGCTAGGAAAGCCTTTGCACAACTCCATCTGGTGCACCAGTTGTGCCCTTTGCTAGTTTGGGGACCTTCAAATAGTCACTCCAGCCCTAGTCACTTCAAGGCTTGACTACTGCAATGCTGTCTACATGGGGTTGCCCTTGAAGACCACTTGGAAACTTCAGCTGGTCCAGAATGCAGGTATGAGCAGTAATGAGTGTGCCCTGGTATGCTCATATAATACCTCTGCTTCATGAACTGCACTGGTTGCCAGTTTGCTTCTGGATGTGATTCAAGGTGCTGGTTGTTACCTTTAAAGCCCTACATGGCATAGGGCCTGGTTACTTGAGGGACTGCCTGTCTCCCATACCATCTGCCTGGCCAATTCAATCCTGCAAGGTTGGCACGCTCTGGGTTTCTTCAGTTAAAGAATGTCATCTCTCGGGACTCTGGAAGCATGCCTTCTCTGTAACAGTGCCTGACCTCTGGAACTAGGTTCCCCATGAAATCCAGATGCTCCCTACTCTGCTGTTGTGTAGAAGAACCATGAAGATCTGGCTCTTCACCCTGGCCAAGAAAAGGCTGAATAAAGGGTTCCAACAATTATATTTGATTCAGTATCTGGTAGAAGTAAGGGCCAAAAAGAGCAAG
Source organism: Liasis olivaceus (assembly GCA_030867105.1). Lineage (NCBI taxonomy): Eukaryota > Metazoa > Chordata > Lepidosauria > Squamata > Pythonidae > Liasis > Liasis olivaceus. Next base: position 73,741,490 of record CM061349.1, read on the forward strand.
GATTCAGGAAGCTGACCTACAACAGACGTTGCACTAGCAACTGCCTAGTTAAACGGGGTCTGGATTCCTTTAAAACACTACTTAGGAATGGTTCCCAACATGGATACACAAAAGCTGGAAACCCAGTTCGCTTTCATATAAGTTCTCATTGTTACTACCAATCAAAGCACAACTATTCTATCTTTCCTCCTTAATGTACATTCTCTGCCTGGACCTCTCTGTGAATATGTGATAGAGCAATTGTGTAATAAATTGGAGATTGAATTCCTTCATCTTTCACTAGTTCTGACTAATTTAAATCCTATTTCACCTGATGATGAGACAGAAGCATATTCAGGCAGGGAGATTCTGTGGCCAACTTCCAAACATTTATTTATGGTCAAAGATCAGAAAAGATGCACTAACACAAAATCTGAACACAGACAGTATAATGAACAATAAGAACTATAATATGTAACAGGCAGTAATAGTAATTGAACAGAATTTCACAACCATTCTGGAAATTGCCATTGACCTGTCAGCAAAGAGGAAAATAACAATTTTCTCTTCTGAACTTCCATTATAGTTGAATAACAAAGGCATTATTAGATCCTCCCACCAGGTCATATGAAAGCAACAGTGAAGACGTATGTATACAACAGATTCAATTTCTCCCATTGGGCACAGGCAAAGCTCTCTTGCCAAGGAGTACAATTAAATCTGTGAGGATGGCCAAATGACAAATCTGTCTAAAGTAAGGGTTCTCCTTTGCATTGGACATAAATTATTAGCATGGTAAATGGTAGTAAACCTGATCTAAAAAGCATAGGGGTAGAACTTAAATAGGTTTCAACTTATGTAGAGAATCAGAGATGACCTTGGAGAAGGAATGTAACAGTTAGCAAAACATGATTTAAAGCCAGGAAAAGAAGCCAATATTAGAAAGAAACATAAACTGGCTTTACCTTAACTCTCTTTGGTATAAGAGGGAGGATGGGAAAATGTCAGGTGTTAAAGATTCTGTTACTATAGCCTATATCAATAAAGTAGAATTCTAGTATTTCTTATGGAGTCTATTTCCTGACTTGACCTACCTCAAACGGCTGCCAGCTTGAGCAAGGTGGTCTTAAAGCTAGTTGAAGTGAGATACTGAGCAGATACGCCGCACAGTTTTTGGTACAAATTATCCACAATAATGTGAAATTATCCCGTAAGGTCAAGGAGGCAAGGGAGTTCTGAATGAAATTAATTCAAGCCAAAATTTCAGTAGCAAAGCTGCATATTTGCCTCTGTGGAAATTAATCTCAGTTCCAGTGAGTTGGGAACACACTAGAGGAATAGAGTTCCTAAACTTATGGATTGGACCTAATCAAAAGGAATCAAATTATGGTAATTGCAGATCAGTTCTGGGTGCAATAAGCCAAAAGGCTCAGGCACTTTAATCAATACATTTTCTTCTTGCAATGTATTTTAATTCATATTTATTCTATTTTAATTCATATTTATTCTTTTTACTATAAACCACCCAGAATCGCTCTGCAGTGAGATGGGCGGTGACAAAATTGAAATATAAACAAATAAATAAATTACCATTATGATTTATATAATGCAGAATAGTATTACAATATTATAGGCTCAGGTGGATTCCATAATTGTTCATTCTGAATCGCTGAAGCATGAAAGGAGACATCTAGGTATTTGAATATCTTGGATTTGTCAGTACAGATACAAATTTTCCAGGAATGATGGCAAATAGCAGGTCTTCTGAAGAATATAGCAACTTTCATTTTGTCATGCTTGATAATTAGACTTTTCTGTTTTTAGTAGAAATGAATACTCGCCTCAGATCTAGAGAGGATGGCTTTGTCATCAATATAACAAAGAATTAAAAGAGGTCTATTGGTCCACATACAAAGTGAAATTCCAGTTTTGATAAATAAATTGATATAGAAATGGAAAAAGACAAGGTGCCAACAAGCATTTTTGTTTTTCTTCTTGTTGAATAGGAATTGGAGGGGAGAGAGAAAAATGCTCTGAAGTACTTCAGGAGCCCTGTATTGAATTTCAGGTAGTTTTATGATTAGGATGAGAAGATGCTGGTCAATGGAGGAAGTGACTGATTTTCTCCTGAACCTGTTTCTGGGTCAAATTGAAAGTGATCTTTAAATTAATAAAGGCAACATAAACTTTTCCTTGAGTGTGAGAAGTGTACTTCACATTAAATGATGGAGAACCAGGCACTGATCAAATGTTGATCACCATTTTTGGAATCTAGTTTGCTTTTCTGTGAAAATACTACCTTGTAACATTTAATCCATTATTTACCATGAACTGAATTTATTTACTACGCTCATAGGCTTATTGGGTGGCTGTTTGATGAGATATTATCTCTGTTTTTATGTGGTATGATAGTAATGGATCTCCTCCAGTCTGCTGGGATCTGAAATGAGCAACCTGTATGTGTAAACAACATTGCCATTAGAGGTTTTCACCAATTGCTGCTTGACTTTAGCAACTGAAGTGAAATTAAGTCTACCTGCGTGGCTTTGCCATTCTTTAATGTAAGATCAGTTTGGAGGCCCAAGAAGGAGACACAGGGGCCAGTGTGCAATAACTTCAAAGACAAACTTTGCTAAAACTGTAGCACCTATGGCATCACTAAATAGAGTGCTGAAACATTCAATCAAGATCTCAGGATAAGCAGTACAGTGTGGCTCAGCAGGAGCTTTTGGGAAGATAGAGGCTATAGGGCACCAGAAAGAAAAAGAATTCTTTTTCTTTTTGGACAAACTTTCTCTGCTTTTTAATCTGGGCCCCCATTCCCCCCCCCTTTTTAATAAGACTTTATGTATTTTTTACTCTCTTAAGACAATGCCCTGATACAAAGATCTTTGAAGATACAAAGTTCTTCAACTGACCTACCCCTAGCTTCAACACATTTGCAATAAAACATAATCTTAGTATTATGTTTAGTCCTGGGTTTCTCCTTGGAAGCTTTAGCTAGGGCTTCTTGGATGCTAGAAATTAAAAGCTGAAAACTGCATATAACAGTTGAAACAGACAGTCCTCTACAGATGGTATGCTAAAGCTACATTGCTTCATCTAAACCATTGTTTCTCAACCTTAGGAACTTTAAGATGTGTGGACTTCAACTCCCAGAATTCCCCAGCCAGCATGGCTGGCTGGAGAATTCTGGGAGTTGAAGTCCACACATCTTAAAGTTCCTAAGGTTGAGAAACACTGATTTAAACTAAGGGAAAATGAAATAGATTGCTCCATTTCCTTCGTCCACATAATTTTCAGATCCTTTCCCAAAATGGGATTTGCTTGGCAATATAACTCCTGTAGACAAACACAGACATTTATAGCTAATTTTGCAGCAAGGGTTGCAGCAAGATTATCACAATATGGATGACTGTCAATTGAAAAGAAAATGATACACAAAAAGATTGAAGATAACAGGAAAAGTCCATGCTGTTAGCATCATATCCAACCCTGTAGGTGAGTTCCCCTTTCACAAGCCCTCTCTACTGATCCATATAAAATGAGAAAATCAAATGTAACTGTCATCTAAGACAACCTCAATCCCCCATGATTAATTCCTGAATCTTTGTCTCTTGTGTAAGCCTCACATTGATGCAAATAAAATGTAAGGCAATTACAAGTGTGAGAGTTTTTATTAGCATGCTGTAAATCTTCCACCAGTAGACAAGAGAGAGTTAAGAGCTGGTAATACAGACAAAGACTTTGAGAGTTCAAAGAGATGTTGCTTCCTTGTAAATCATGCCAGTGAAACAAGCTGCTAGCTTGAAGAGTTCAGAGGCAGGAATGCTGAGGAATCTAAAGCTATAGGCAGCATGCCAGAGAATTCCACAGAAGCTGGTCCAAATGTCAAACCAAAGATCTGATCATGGCAAGAAACAGGAGGAACTAGGAGCTGGACGTCACAGGAACACATGTTGCAAGCAGGAGCCTTGTTTCCAGCAAGGGGAATGTCCAGAGCACATTCTCACAGCCCGAGTTCCCGATTGTGCTTAATGAGGGGAGCTAATGCTACCTCCTCTTGAAAACCTGGGCTGACCTCTGCTACTCAGCCTTCTTCAGCCGACTGGCAGAGACAAGTAACAAACTTTGTACAGTCTAATAAAAGACTGAGGATTAAACTGAAGTTACTACCGGGGTCAAAATAATGAGGTAATCTGGCAGTCCTGAACTTCAAACTGTACTATCAAGCTAGCTGTCTAACCTGAATTATAGATTGGATCTGTTTATGGTTGTGCTACCTCTGTTGATGGAACAGGATTTCCCGTGGTTTGCACAAATATCTATGGACTGATACAAACAGAAATAAACAGCTTCTAAGAGATCCAGCAATAAGAAGGATATTAAAAAAAAGGGATAAACACATGAAAATAATCAGTGCAGGCATATAACCTCTCGCCTCTTTATTAAACATTTATTTCCATGAAGAAGAAAGCACAAAGAAATTTGCTGATAGATAACAAATCATATAGACTGCAAGATTTAATTATTAAGAGAATTAAATCTTTTAAGATTTTCTTTTTGAAATCGCCAGAATCACCTGACTGGTGTCAGTATCTTCAGATACTTAGTATACCTTAAAAAAAACACACACACAGACAAAAAAACTGTAAAAGCAAGGGAGAACACTCAGAGATTTGGCTGAAGTTGAAAACCTTATACCACAAAATTCGGAGCATTTGCTGGGCCTTATTTATAAACCGTTAGTGTAACATGACTCAAAACCTGAACAAGATAAACACTATTAAATGGATGTAGAATTTAGATAATGATAAACAACATGCATGCCCAGAGTCCCCCGTTGTAGGGAAGATGGGCGGGGCCAAATCAAATAAATAAATAAATCAATAAATAAATCAATGGAAATTTCAACAGAAGTAAAGCATTAAATTCACACTGAATATTTTACCAAAACAAAAACAAAACACCCTGGTATAAGAAGTTTTACTACTGGTATGCTACCAGAATTGTTTGCTAAAATATTAAAATGGTTATAAATGCAACAATCTGATTCAATTATTTTTCCATGTTTGGAGGCAATTTTGTAAAGCTCAACAATTCTGGAAAACGATTTATAATAAAATGAAACAAGTTCTAAAACCTGAATTTCCTTTCCAACCTGCTTTTTTTTTTTTTTAACTAAGTATTACTAATCCTTATATTCTCATAAAGTATACCAAACATACCATACAGTTCCTTCTGCAGAAGAATGGTTAATTAAATTGTGAGAGTATGCTTCCATGTCCAAAATAACTTTTTATTTCAAAAGTAAAATTAACAGTTTGGCAACTTGGCAACTATTTTTGGCAATCATTCTATATATGAGCTTGTATGACATCCAAAACGCATTTTTTTAAACATAAAATCTTAATATTTTAACTTTCAGTGATTATTAAATAAGGATAAATCTTTCACAGCTCAGATAGAAATTAATGTAATTCCTAATCTGATTTCATGATTTATTCTGTGCTGATTATTGCTATTGCTGTTTATAAATTACTTGGATTATAACAATGACCTGTAGTTTTTTAAATGATGCAATCAGATATATAAGATTAACTAATGAAATATTGAAAATGTTTACCTAATTCTATGACACTTGTAAATTCTGTTTGTTCACTCTGTGTTTTATTTTTCTCTTTTTGTCTCTTTTTTCTTATTTGTCTTTTTTTCCTTTCTCAAAAATGTTTAATAAAAATATAATAATAATAATAATAATAATAATAATAATAATAATAATAAGAAGAAGAAGAAGAAGAAGAAGAAGTGACCAGCTGCACTAAGTCAGATCCAACGCTCACAGCTGCCTCTTGAGCTGTAGTCTGAGAATCTCCTAGATCCTCCTTTACATCTTCAGAATCAGAGAACTTCATAGCACTCTAAAGAAACAGGGATGGAGTGTTCCATACCCATTACAAAGAGGGGGGACACTATTGAAGCATTAAGCAACATTTAATCATTTATACCAAATGTGGCATTAAAATCTCCTACTATTAATCACATCAGGGAGCTGAAAAGCCCGATCTGATGTGTATTCCTCTGGCTTATCCCAAGCATTATTAATGTGGCATAGTAAGTGCTGAGGAGTAATAAGTTTCAGTAATAAGAACTTATGTTCATCTACTTTCAAGGCCCGTATAGGCAGAACCAAGAGCATGTTAAACAGATTGTCTGAAATCAGCAGGCTAAAGACTGCCATGAAAAAAGCATGATAGCCAAGCATGCTAAATATGTTCTCCTTGGACACCCTGAGGCCCCAAATTAGTGGGACTGTCAGGTTCTTGGTAGCCAATTCAGCTAAAAGCAAGATTTCCACAAAATCTTCTTTGGCTAGATTTATTAATACAACTCAATAATGTGTAATATAAATAAAATATATAAACAGATTTCTTCAGATATTGATTGATGGGAGTCATTAAACCTCATCCTTTAGAGAAAAGTGAATGCTCTCAGAATGAATATTATTCCCAGATTAATTTATATTGTGAGAGAATTCCAGTTCATATATCTGGAAAATATTTTCAGAAAATAAATTCTTTGTTTAGAAAAATGTTATGGGGTTCTTTGATTCCAAGACTATCCCTACAGAACATGGAATTACCAAAGAATGAGGGAGAATTTGGTTTTCGAATCTGGAGCTATATCATCAATCTTACCTGTTGTCAAGTATTAAATACTGGAAGCCAACAATTGGTGTTAATTTTCCAATTTGGGCAACTTTGGAATATACATATATAGCACCTTTAGTTGGATGGATGGACAGTATTAGGATCTAAATACACTAGATCTCTAGTATCTCTGGAAACAATTGTGTCAGTCAGAAAGCTATGTAATGTAATGTCTAATAAAAAAAAAATTGACCCTTTTGCCCATACTAAATTGACATTATAGGGAAACGCAACATTAAAATTTGGGAAAAAGATGGTGATATGGAAAATTGGATGGAAGAGGGGATAGTGACTTTGGACCAATTGATAGATGATGAAGATGAATTTTTAACATATGCTGTGTTAAGAGATAAATATCATCTACCAGATGTAACCCAATGGCAATATTTACAGTTACAACATTTGTTAACATTGTTTGGATCAGCAGCATTTTCAGTTTCTGAGACACCTGAGATACTAGAACAACTTGTTACAACTTTAAAACTAAAACGCCTACTATTAGTTTTTATACATATTTGTTATCAATAAATCAAACTGATATGCAGGTGCTAAGAAATGAGTGGAATAAAGAATTAGAAGTTCCTATATTGCCTAAATGGGAGAGTGTCTTAACTTCTATAGCAAGAGTGTCAATGGCCTTTAAACTATGACTTATACAACAAAAATAGCATTTATTGGACTCTACTATGTTTGTATAGAAAAGGTTCGTCTAAGACAGTTCTATCTACCTACCTACCTACCTACCTACCTACCTACCTACCTACCTACCTAATATAAACATATAAATCACCAGTAATGACTGGTGAAGCAGTTCTATCATCAGATGACATTTATAAAGGGAGTAAGGACTTTCTCAGCATTAAGACAGCATTTTGTTGGAGATGTAATAAGGATAATGTTTCTTTAAAACACATATTTTTACCATGCCCTATACTTACTAAGTTTTGGGAGAAAGTAGTGGACCATATAAATGGGACTGTGCAACAAAAGCTAAAATTTTCAGTGGATAATATTCTCTTGAATTGCATACATGGAACTTGATAACTGGACAAGGTAAATGAATCCTCCATGCCCTTACTATGGCTAAACGACTGATATTGCAGCATTGGAAAGATAAATGCATGGCCCCATTCACTCAATGGATTGAAGACCTGATTACACTTGCCACCTATGAACAGATTGCCTATAGACGTAGACATTGTATGGAGAAGTATAATAGCTAGATTTATTGAAAGCAAACAGGAAAAGGTTACAGAATTTTCAGCATCTGGATTACTTTCACTTTAGTGTCCAATTTATTTCACAGTGTGTTAGGGTGGAGACTTCTCCAGTTTCTTAATAATGGCTTTTCTGTGAGTTAATGAGCTGGCTGCTCTTTTCAAAATAATGCAGGAATTTGCATTGTTGATGTTTTCCAAACTATCTCTGGAATCTTTACTGGGGTCCAAACATCATTACATGGATGTAAAATTATCAAGCTGCAGAGATTCATACTCTGGGTCTCTTGTACAAAATAAAATAAAAGTCCAATTAAGTTTAGGACAAATGTGTTGCTCCTTTTAGATCATCACCTAGCAATGTTCAAGAGATCAATGAGATTTCCTGTTGATTTTTCACAGTCAATCAGTTGGTGACAAGCTTGACCTTTCTTCCAGAGGAAAGAGAATATTTTTACTTTATCCTGAAAACTGTTTAACAATATGTTGCTCTTGGCAGCTTTTCAGAATTGTTTAATAACTTAGAGAACACATTATAATAGTATCAAAATCACTCAAAGCTTTAGTAGACATTCTTTACTTTGTTCATGTACAAGTAAGCAAGATGTGAAAATAGGTGCAGATGAAAAGGAGAACTATGTAAAGCAAACTAATAATTTAAAGTTAAAAAACACTGCCTGAAGTATTATCAGTTAAATAACCTTATACTAACCCTCAATGATCCTGAGAAGAATTGCTCTTCTGTCCCAAGGATAAAAGACTGAGATTTTATTATTTCACACATTATGGGTAGAATTCTCCTTGCCAGATACATCTTGGCAAGATCATGAACATATTTATGGAGTATGTCAAACAATGACAGAGTTGTGCCAGACATTTTACAAGGGCAAATCCATCCATATCAACTGCTCTTTACAAGGACACTTCTGTATTTTCACAATTAGGTCATTTGGAGGTCTAGTGAAGAGGGCAAATTGAATCATGACTGCCTATATTCTGGGATAAAAAGTCTAATCTCCAAATAAATCTTGGCCCCAGAATTTGGGTTTGAAATTTCATGAAGATCAAGAAAGTGTTCTCAGTAGTAGTTACACCAATATTATTAATATACATAGGTAATCTTCAATTGAGTATCCTTCAGATGTGCTGATCTACATATTGCTTCAGTGATATGTATTCTGGGGGGTCGCAGAATTTGTAGTCTAACACTTCTGGAGGGCATATTACAATGTATTTTGTTATTGCCTGCTCTAGTCACAACTTTTCCTATTTCTTATTGGGTGTGGTTCTGCTCTGTGTTGTACCTGGAATAATTCATGTTGATGTTATTACTCTTCAAGGACATTCCACCATTTGTTTTTTGGTCGCTTTTTACTGTTACTTTTGGTACATTAATCCCAGCTTTTATATGGAAATCAGAGGAAATTTCCAACAGACTTACCTCGGGTGTATTACATAGTTGTGTCACTGCTTTCTCCCTTTTTAAGGCTTCCTAGAGGATAATCCCAGGAGGACTGCAGACAACAAAATAAATAAAGTTTCTATCTGGGGGGTTAAATTGAGGGAGTTTCATGCTTAAGTGTCTTTTGGGAAATGTTAATGGGACTTTGGGATCTAATTATGGTATAATTAATACAGTTGTCCTACTTTATCCTCTGGGGTAGAAGGCAGAAGAAAAGCATTTTAATGAGCTCCCTTAGGTTTTAGCAGGTATGTTATAATATGCAGAGCCAGAATTAAACAAATTGAGAGACATGTCTCAAGAGATTGACAAAAATCAGCTATTCAGTTTAGCTAGTGTTATAATAATGTTGGAACAAAAATGTACTTTGCATTTAGGGATAAAGAAGAGCCACAAGGTTATGAACTTCATAACATAGGAAAAAAGTAAAAGACCAGCCATTTGCAAAGTGCTGAATTCATCTTTTTCTGGAAAATATGCATACATTGATAGTAGCAAGTCATTCTGAGCTTTGACAAAAATTGAAAATATAAACCACAGTCCAGCCAAAGTTAAACATAATTACTTGTAATGCAAGAGAATTAAGTATGTGCCTAATTCTCCACATGAAATCTGTGGTCCTTCAATGTGACTGTCTGTGCTCTTCCCTAAAATAGTTTTCTAATCATGTTTCTAGACTACATTTTCCTCTTTTTCAGTTTCTTACTGTAGCGTTAGATTTCTGGTTTTTCTTCCAATAGGGGAGCAATAAAAGTATCGTCAGGCATGAGTGAAGTCCTTACACACATTGAACAAATCATGTATCCACCCCATGAGTAAATCTCATCCATATGTGAACATTTCTGTAGTTATACCATGCAGCATTACAATTTTTCAACCTTTTCACAGAATTTGTGGCTTCCCTTTTATCTGTATTTTCTTTGGTGCTGACATCTATAGCATTAATTTCAATTCCACTCTTTCACATATCACTGTCATTCCCATAAAAATCTCTAAAACACTCCTTCTAGCATTCCCTTGTTTAGTTTCATGCTAAATAATTAAACACTGTTATTTTTAATTCCATCAACTCTGCTTGTTTAGCCCTTTTCACTGGCTTCCAGATCTATTTTTTAAATTTCTATTAAAATCACTCTACATTTTCCCTGCTTTTTCTAATGTTAACTGTTCCTTACTCTCTTTGACTACATTATTTTCAATTAGTGTTTTTCTAGATACATATTATAAAATATATTTTCTCATCTTAATTTTTGCAGCATTCTCTAATATACATTTTTTTATCCACATTTACTTTACTTTCATTCTAGTTTCTTCTCTTTCATGAAGACTTTTTCCCAAAATCTAATCTTGATATTATCAAATAATGGTCTGTCTCACATTCAGAACCTTGCATTATCTTTAATTCTCTCCATCTTTCATCATAAACAACCAAAGCAATGATGTGTTTCAATAATTCCTTTGCAATATGTACACATGAATAACCTTATGCTTAATCCATATATATGAAACAAACATTTTTTTTCCAAGACGATTCATTCATTCATTTATTTATTTACAAGACTCTCACATAATGATTCTAGGCAGATCACAACAATCCATAAAAACACAGATAAAAACAGAAGTGCCCTTCCCCCCAGGTGCCAGACCAAACAGCCTCCAGCTCATCCCCCATCGAAGTCCAATGCTTGGGGGAAGAGCCAGTTCTTCATGGCCCTCTGGAAGGCTAAAAGTGTGGGGATCCCTCAGATCTCAGGTGGGATGCTATTCCAAAGGGCTGGGATATATACTAAACAGTCATTATCTTCATTCATTCTTGAATGTTGGAATAGTGCAATTTTTTTCCATATTCTCTCATCTTGTTACCAACTATCCATTCCTTTCACCTATCAGGATAATTTTTCCCTCAGGTTGTATTTGTTCAGAATGTTGTGCAATTTTTCCAAAATTCATCTCTGCTCAACTCTTCCATCATTACTATTCACTTAGCATGCCACTACCACTAGCCTATCAATTTCTATGTTCATACACACCACAAGAATTTAGAAGACGTCAATTCATACTTTCTGAATACATTTAGCCCTTTTATTCATAATAATGATTAGACCTGTATCTTCATTTCCATGCAGATATTCATCAACTCCACTCCACAAGATTAGATCACCATCATTCAGCTCTATTATATCCTTTCTTTTTCATAAACACACAACAGATCTACCTTTACTAATGAAAGAAAGTCATGCTGTTTACTATTTACTCCTCTTACATTTCAAGTTGAAATCTTCTGTATGACATAGTCATTGCGACATGGGGTATTAATATTGACTTCTGCCATCCATTTGTCATGGTTTTGGTCCATCAAGACTTTGATAAAACTTTTTAGAAACATAGAAACAGTATATATTGTATACCATCCTTAGTCACTTCTGTGCTACATAAACTGTTCTCTACTAATGATAAGGACGGTTCTAGTTAGTTGTGACACATTTTGACTAGTATGCTACAAGTGCATTCAAATTCCAATTTTACCCCAACATGCTCTCTCCATTCTATGCAAACTACAATCTCTACTCTTGAGACTACCTTGCAGCATTTTATAAAAGTCTTCAGGTTGGGACAGGCAAAGCAAGAGCACTGTCAAAACCTGCATCTGCTTTTAGTAGACAAAGCCGCACGGCCTGTATGGTGTAAACTAGGAGGTATATGTATTGTATATGCTCAGGATGCTTAGAACTTTTTTGCATGTAAGGTTATAAAGGTATCTCCCATCTTGTATCTGTGCATTTGATTCTTTTTCTAAACTGAATAACTTTGTATTTGTCTCTATTAAATTTAATTCTGTAATTTGCATTTTATTTCTCTAATCCAGGAATTCTCAAACTTTATGTTACCATGACCTATAAAGTGATGCATGAATTTGTGCAACTTTCCTATGAATAAAACTAATAATTTAATTTGAATTAGGCAAGAAATAAATATACCACTTACTAATAAATATGTACATCTCATGATACTTTACTGATCTTATTTGTATCAGCACTACTGGTAAATTAGTCATTTAATTTTTTCTGTTACTACCCAATAAAACCTTTTCCAGTATGAAAGTCTCTACTTTTGAAATAATGGGAAAGAAACCCTAGAATTTCATTAATGTGTACATTTCTAGAGATACTACAAAGACTAAAGATGTACTAGTACAGGCCACCCTGGAATTAGCGGCCAGCAAGAAACCATCTGCCAATTACTGTGATTTCCAGATGTTTTTGACAGATGGCTAGATCCATGGGTTTGGCCATCTCTCAAGCCCCACTGTGGGCATTGATTCTTGCTTTGTTTTGCAGGAAGCGGGAGCGCTCTCAAAACCTGCTATATTCTTTCCCTACGCAAGCCTGTTGCGGCTTTGTCTACTAAAAGCAGATGCAGGTTTTGACAGTGCTCTTGCTTTGCCTGTCCCAACCTAAAGACCTTTATAAAATGCTGCAACCCGTCTCTAAATTGCTTATGACCCCATATGAGATTGCAATCCACACTTTGAGATCTTCTGCCCTAATCTGTTAAGATAATTTTGAACATTGTTTCTATTTTGTACCATATTAGTTTACTGTATTATTTTTATCATATGCAAATTTGATAAAGATTTTCTCCACCTCTTCATACAAGCCCATGAGAGAAAGGAGGAGCATGGTTGAAAACACTCCTCTGCACTTGGAAGATTCAGTGCTGAAGTCACCCAACTGAAAAACAGAAACAGTTTCTCCTTTTCAAAGCCAAGTTTAGCTTAACAACTCCCGGGGGGGCGGGGGGGGAAGGAGACACACAATTTATTATTGTCCAGGCTGTGCCAGGGAACCCAAAGAAAGAATGCTCAATCATCCAAGACTGCTGAGAGAGGCAGACCTACTGGCACAGACCAACCTCACCTACATCCATATTGGTGTTCCAGCCAGCCAGTACAACAAAATTCAGAGGTATCTAGTTTAGCCACACCCTGGCCTTTTCAAGGATAAGACACTGTCCATAGCCAGGTAGGCTAGGCCACCTCACCCCACTCATGCCATAAGGATAAAAAATGGAAAAGGGTTATGTGGAAGAGCAGGCTGTTGAGGAACAATTGCAACCACCTGTGCTGCCTCCCCTCCTATCTGAGCCTTCTCCCCAGTGTCAGCATGGCAGAGTTGCTTATAAAAGCTACAACATTGAAACAGGGAAGGAGACAGAGAGAGAACGGCACATATTGTGGAAGCTCTGCAGCAGCAACAAACAGAGAAAGCAGCCAGATAAAAGAAGTGTCTTCTTCACAGAGACTGGAGGGTCCAGAGGAAAAAGAAGAGGCAAAGCCAAGCCAAGCACAATGTTGGGAAGGTGCAAGTGCTTTACATGCTGCCCATTAATAAAGAAGAAAAAAAAAATTTAGGAGAAATCCTAGAGAGGGAGAGGATTTAAAGACAGACCAGGGTCTCTAAGAGTAAAACACTGTAATAGTAAAATACTAGTAATAGTAGTATAATAGCAATACTAAAAGTATACTAATAATAGTATAATATAGCATAGAAGTAATAGTATAGAGTGTAGTATAGTAATGGTAGTAGAATATAGTATAGAGAAAATGTTATAGTATCATTAGTAATAGAAATTGAATGCAGGATAAGATAATAGAAAGAACTCATACATATGTTTGTATTTTTCACTTCTGTAATCTTGGATGGTTGTTTTCAAAATAAAACATCTCCCCAGCTCTTATAGGGAGATATAAAAATCCAAGCATCTGATGCTTTTTGTGGATCTTTTCAATTAGAAAATTGAATATAGTTTAAAAAGAACCCATGACAAATTGGCAGTAGAGGCGGGATTGGCTCAGATCAAAGGATGCATTAAATACTGTGTATGAAAAGAAAATGAACCTTAGTTGCTAAAGGAAGGGAATTTGGCCCTTGCAGACCACAGACTGCAGGCAATAGACCACTCACAACAGCCTACATCAAACAAGCAGGGATGGAAAAAGTAGAAGGGGCTGATTCTGTTTGGACACAGAGACGGTTACTACTCTGGTAGAGACAGGTGTCCAGCCTAAGCCTGTGGTTAAAGCAAAGAAGAAGGTAGAATAGGCAGAAAGAGGGCAAGGCTCAGATATTTGGAGCAATATTGTATCAGAAATGTTGAAGCAACAGCAAGAGGAAAGGCTTCAATTAATTAAAAAAGAGGAGGAACAGCAGCTCTGGAGGGAGACAGAGAGGAAAGATAGGTTAGAATGGGAAAAGAGTGACAGAGAGGCAAGGAGGGAAGAGTTCTGGGGACTGATAGACCTACTAAAAGGGGTCCAGTCTCCAGGAGAAGTACATTCACCTCTAGAGTTTCCTGAACATACAGAGAGGGGGATTGGTCCCAAAGATATCAAAATTCCTAAATTAACAGAGGAAGAAGATATAGAAGCCTATTTGACAGTTTGAAAGGGTTGCTACTTCTTGTAAATGGCCTGAGAGTGAATGGATGGCCAGGTTAGCCCCTAGTCTAACAGAAAAAGCTCTAAGGGCTTATAGCAGTCTTCCAGCTAGTGAAGTAACATTATTATCACATGAAAGAGGTAATCTTATACAGGTATGATTTAACTCCTAATACCTAAAGGCAGAGGTTTAGGGTTTTACACATTTATTTACACATTAAACAAACATGATAGAGTTCATGAATTGTGGGCAAGGCTGGAAAGCCTAGGTAAGAAATGGTCGAGGCCAGATGAAAGGAGCAAAGAAAAAATGGTAGAGGAAGTAATTTTAGAACAGTCTCTACATGTTCTGTCTGCCAAAGTGAGATTTTAAGTATAAGAACACCACTCAAAAACAGGCCAAAGGACAGTAGAATTGGCTGAGGATTACCTAGCAGCAAAAAGGGCAGAAGATGATTGGAAGGGAGATAGAGAAGGAGAAAGGAAAATAAGAAAGCCTGTTTCAGAAATCAGGAACCATAAAGAGCAGGAAGGGTTGAAGGAGAAAGGTGTAAAGAAGCTTTTAGCTCCTGCCCAAATGAAAGGAAGGCATTGGGAAGCTAGAGAGACTCGTAGTTGTTACAGCTGGGGGAAAAGAGAACATTTGTCAAAGGATTATAAATTCCAGAGGAAAAGGAAATGTCTGCAGTAGTAAAGCACCTCTGAGGGAACAAAATTATGGCTCCAGCAAAAGTTAGTAGGGTAATTGTCAGAAGTTTAGTAGATACTGGGAGTAGAAGGATGTTAGTGCATCCTCACTTAGTAAAAAAGACAGAATATATAAGAAAAGAGCCTCTTATAAGTGTGCTTGGGCAGAGTGAAATGGATCCATTGGTTAAAGCCAGGATACAGGCAAAGGGAAATGAACAGGCAATGGTGGTAGGAGTAATCCCTAAATTACCATGTAATGTATGATTGGAACTGATTTTCCAATTGCTGAGGGTTGGATTCAAACAAAAGTCTTCAAGGAGAAAGCTAAGATAGTGGGAGTAACCATAAGAACTCAGTCTAAGGCAGAAGTGAAGAAAGAGCAGAGGCAGGAAGGGAAGGAACCTGGGATCCTTCCTAGCCATGTTGATTTAATAGGGGAAGTGGGATGTTCATAAGGAGAAAGCCTTATGAAAAATTGATAAAGCCAGAGGTGAACCCATAGGGATAGACACTCCTAAATGGGAAATTGATTTAGGTTCCTTACGAAAGAAGGATCCTACCTTAAAACATTCTTGGTTAGCAGCAGAACAGGAAGGAAACTGGGAAACAACACCCAGATTCCAAGAAAAAATAGGGTTGCTGTTTCAAATTAGGTTCCATCCATATACAAAGAAGCAGAACAAATAGTAGTTCCCCAGGAATATTGCAAAGCTATATTGGAACTAGCCCCTGAAAATCCTTGATCTGGACATATGGGTAGACATCATACAACATTTTGAATATTAGACAGATTTTATTGGCCAGGGATTAGTAAAGATGTGGCCCATTACTGTAGATACTGCCCTTTTGTCAATTAGTGAAACCAAAAGGGGAACAAGATATAGTTCCATTGGACAGAGTACTTTTAATTCCCATTCCCTTTTCTAAAATAGCCATCAATATTGTGGGTCCTCTACCCCAATCCAGTAAAGGCAATGAATATATCCTAGTTGCTTGCGACTATGCAACTCAATATCCAGAAGCAGTTCCAATAAGGAATGTGACAACTAAAAGAAAACCAGAGGAGCTGGTCAAAATCTTTAGTAGGGTATGTATACCAAAGGAGATCTTCACAGATCTAATTTTCAATTAGCTCTGCTTAAATATCTTTACGTTGATTTAGGGATAAAAGTTAGTTAAAGCTACCAAGGAGGTGACCTTAGGGTGGGTTCTGGCGGTGGTTAATTCATCCTTGCAGGAGGGGGTGTTTCTGAAGCCTTTCAAAGATGCTTTGGTCCGCCCACTTCTCAAGAAACCGTTGCTAGACCCCACCCTTCTGGACAATTTTCGTCCAGTCTCCCACCTCCCCTTTTTAGGGAAGGTGGTGGAAAAGGTGGTCACGTGGCAGCTTCAGAGGATCCTGGAGGAAACAGATTATCTGGACCCCTATCAGTCAGGGTTCAGGCCCGGTTATGGGACAGAAACAGCATTGGTCGCTGTTTAGCTGATCTCTGGCGAGAGCGGGATGGGGGGAGTACATCCATCCTTGCTCTTCTTGACTTCTCGGTGGCTTTTGATACCATCGACCATGGTATCCTTTTGGGTCGGCTGCAGGAGTTGGGGCTGGGTGGCACAATGTTGTGCTGGTTCAGCTCCTTTCTCCAAGGCCGAACCCAATCAGTGTTGATAGGGAGTGAGAGGTCCAGCCCCCGGCCCCTACTTTGTGGGGTGCCGCAGGGGTCAGTGCTTTCATCGCTCCTATTTAACATCTACATGAAACCGCTGGGTGAGATCATCCGGCACCATGGGGTGAGGTATCATCAGTATGCCGATGATACCCAATTATACATCTCCATCCCAGGTGCCTTAAGTGACGCTGTGACTGCCCTCTCGCAGTGCCTGGAGGCTGTGGGGGCCTGGATGGGGTACAACAGGCTTCAACTGAACCCTGGTAAGACGGAGTGGCTGTGGATATGGGGAGCCTCAAGATCTAGAAGCTTGTCATCTTTGGTTCTTGACGGGGTCTCACTACCCCAGACAGACCCGGTGCATAATCTGGGGGTTCTCCTGGACTCATGACTCCTGCTCGAAGAGCAGGTGGCAGTCGTGGCTAGGAGGGCCTTTGCACGACTTCGTGTTGTGCGGCAGTTATGCCCCTTCCTGGATCAGGAGGACCTCCGCACGGTCACTCATGCCCTGGTCACCTCTGGGTTGGACTACTGTAATGAGCTCTACATGGGGCTACACTTGAAGAGTATCTGGAAGCTACAGCTGGTGCAGAATGCGTCAGCGCAGACAGTTCTCAATGCCCCTAGGAGGGCACGTATAACATCGCTGTTGCATGAGCTGCATTGGTTGCCAGTTTGTTTCCAGGTCCAATTCAACATGTTGGTCATCACCTTTAAAGCCCTTCATGGCACAGGACCAGGTTATCTGAGGAACCGCCTCGCCCCGGTCATTTCAGCCCACCCCACTTGGTTCAGCAGAAGTGGCAGGTTGCAGACCCCACTGGTCAAGGAATTTCGATTGGTAGGGTTTAGGCAGAGAGCCTCTTTTGCTGCAGCTCCCGCCCTATGGAACATCTTGCCTCCTGAGGTCCGATGTGTCCCCTCCCTCATGGCCTTCAGGAAAGGGATTAAATCCTGGCTCTGCCAGAAGGCCTGGGGGCCAGATGGGAGGTCCGCACCTGTGGAGATGGTTGGTGGGGTGATGGGTTTTCTCCCCCCCCCCCCCCCGCCAGCATCTTGCAGGTTTTTAGGGCTAAAAATTATAGGAGGTTCTTAGGACATTTTTAATATATGTTTCTTTTAAATTATTTATAGATTTTACCCATTGTTGGAGGGACTCGTGTTTTTTCCTTTTTTATTATTGTGAGCCACCCAGAGTCACCCATTGGGGGAGATGGGCGGCATACAAGTTTGATAAGAGATAGATAGATAGATAGATAGATAGATAGATAGATAGATAGATAAAAGGGGTGTGTACCAGTCCTTATCATCCCCAGGCAGATGGTCTTACTGAAAGGATGAATTGGACCCCAAAGGCTATGCTAAGGAAATATGCAGGTCATGACCCAAAATGTTGGGATGTCTGGCTGCCATTTCTAGTGTTCGCTTATAGAGAAATCTCACAGGCGTCCACAGGATTTGGCCCCTTTGAGTTACTCTATGGGAGGCAACCTCAAGGGGTTTTGGACATTATTAAGGAAGGCTGGTGTGAAAACTTAGAAGGTCATAAGAACTTAATAGAATATATATTAACCCAGAGAAACAAATTAAAGACACTAGGACACATTAAAATATAGACAATGAAGGCCATGAACTTTATGAATGAGTTTGCTTCCTGACTGTTTTCATTGAATGGCTTTTTAGACCTCAGTTTAATTATTCATGCATTTCAGCAGTGGACAAATCCTTATCTGAAATTCTTAGTTTTGGAATCCTATATCCACACAGGATTTAGTTTAAAACCTCTTGATGAAGTTCAAAATACTTCAGCCAAACCCATTATTTCCATTCTTTGTGTGGATGCAATCCATCTCATTCCAGAAGCTCATCAACTTTGTAATCCAGGTCATAGTTCCAGAAAGCCAGTCCTCTTGTCAACATCATTTTCCAAGCCTGTCATTCATCTGCAATATTCTTCTTCCCCTTTCTTCTTCCTGGGATTGGAAGGAAAGATGGGAACACCACCTGAACTTTCAAGTGCATTAGCTTCCTTCCTTGAGCAATGAAGCCTAGTATGATATGGTTGTAGCCATTCTTGGTATTATTTGTCTCCATGTGGATAAGCAGAAAGCATATCTGTTATCTGGCTCGATGAATCTCAGCAGCTGCTGCATCACGTCCCTCCTCTGTACTTTTAGGAGACAACACAGTTTCATTTCCTGGTTAGGCCAGCCCCTTATTCCTTATCTGGAGACTCAGAGCTTGCTTATTCTGCAAGAGCCTGAATTTCTGACTTTAGGCAATGCAAAATAAGTTCTGGGTCTCTGGCTTCTGGTTTGGTCTCTTACCTATTCTGGTTGTTCATTTGTTGAACAATGCTTTTTCTTTAACCCCTGCTGCAAGCTTGTACATACAGCGAATATATGCCAGGTTCTGGTATACGCAGCTATTTGGATTGGAAACAAGGGAATGACTTTGGATCTAAATAGCTGCCCATCCCTAGGCAGGTTGTTTTCAAGCAAAAAGATAAACATTCCACATGAATTGTGGGTCACAACCTCATAGTCCTGTCTGCTAATCTTCAATTTTATTATCTAAGGTACCATCACTAGAAGGCTTTTATTTCTTTTTGTTCTTTCTCAGGATCTCAGATTAGCCAGTATACACTGTTGATTTAGAAGGAAAATTTGTTAGGCACTTCTCCTTGAAGTCCCCCACTGATCATGCTCCCAAATTTCTATTAGCTCTCCCTATTTGCTTCCTTGGTGAGCTTCTGTTTCTGGAATCTGGCTGCCTTATATTCTGGAGAAATTTCTGTTTCAGTCTCTCAGAATATATCTCTTCTTTGCTTATTCATACAAAATAATATTTCAAAATGACAAACCCTGTCCCCAGAAGCATTCAACCTAATATTCAATCCAGGGAATCCAATGGCAGAAGAAAAAGAAAATAATTAGGAAAGTAATATGTGATGTTTAAAATTTGGGGTACTTAGGGTACTTCCATACCATGTTTTTCTCTCCCTACGTGCTCCAAAGAAATTTAAACCCCACCTATGATTATCTTCACCTCTGCTGGCTTCAAAACACTGAGAACATGCTAAGATCAATATAGGCCAACCAGTGTTCTCCCTAACTGGCCAATAAGAGAATACTATGAATATCATTTAATTGGTTACTCAACTGGAATGGCCACCATCATGTACTAATGTTTCTTCTCCAATCAACTTACACAAAAGAGAAACAAAATAAATTGCTAGTACACCTACCACATTGTATAGTTTATGTTGTGTATATATGCCTGACCATTTGAAAAAAACCAAAGTGAATGGTTGCTATGAGATGGAAGATCAACTGACAGACAAGGAAGGAAATAGGGAGATAAGTACTGCAGTGTTAGAAAGAAAGAAGCAACAGCATTGTAATCTTTACAATTGCTAAATAATTCCAGTTATTATTTATATTGCACAAGCTCTTTAGAGAATTCAAGAAAATTAAATGTCAGAGTTTCATAATTTTTGATAGCCACTGTCTTGACTTTGAAAGTGTTTGGGCCCATAGCGACAGAACAAGTTTCCATTTGCTCTTTCTGTGAGGGACTGGAATATTTTCATTATTAGGAGATGACTGCATGAGAAGCTTTGCTTTCCCTGTACTTCTTTCCCTCCTATCTCTCATGCTGGCTGCTACGGTAGTTGGGTTGATAAACTGCTTTTTCCTAGGCTGTTGCATCTTTGAGCCAAGTATTTGGAGTTGATGTGGCACCTAAACTCTTCTGTAGGCTTTGATGATATTAACAAATTGAGTTGCTGCAGTAGATTGACTTTTCTCCTCCCATATTTCAAAGAGCTTTTTGGAATGAAATCACCAAACCCATCACAGCTGCCATTGTAAATCAAGCTGACAGTCAATTACAAGGCCAACAATGTATTCGAACAAGCCTAGCATTGAAAACCTAGCCATCTCAAACATGCTTATGGAACTGTAAATAGCTCTTATTTTGAGGTCACAATTTACCCTCCTCCTCCAGCAAAAACCTTTCCTTTCCTTTCCTTTCCTTTCCTTTCCTTTCCTTTCCTTTCCTTTCCTTTCCTTTCCTTTCCTTTCCTTTCCTTTCCTTTCCTTTCCTTTCCTTTCCTTTCCTTTCCTTTCCTTTCCTTTCCTTTCCTTTCCTTTCCTTTCCTTTCCTTTCCTTTCCTTTCCTTTCCTTTCCTTTCCTTTCCTTTCCTTTCCTTTCCTTTCCTTTCCTTTCCTTTCCTTTCCTTTCCTTTCCTTTCCTTTCCTTCTGTACAGCTGACACCAAATATTGGCTAAGGTGCCAGCAGAATTTCAAATGCTCATGGCATTTGAAGGAAAGGAAATAAGTCTACTTGCCTTCTAGAGTGGGAGAGGAAGTGGGTCATCTCAGTAGATGCAGGTCATCCCCAGTTTAAGAATGAATTCCGTTCCCAAGGTCTGTCCTTAAGTCAAATTTGTATGTAAGCTGGAACAGTATTATTGTATAATATTTTATAAGTAGTATGTAATGAACTCGAACCATTGCGTATTTAACTTGAATCATTGTGTATTTAGCTCAAATTTTGCTACAATAGGCTCTGTTCTTAATTATGGGTCATTTGTAAACTGGGTGTTCTTAACCCAGGGACGACCTGTATCTTTTTAATCTACTGAATTTCACAATCCAAGAACCTAATTACTGCTTTGGAATTTCCATTTGAAGTTTGTTTTCCTTGATTGTCAATGTGTTAATCAGCACAAGTGTGCTGTCCAGACATAGTCAAAGCTCCAAGCCCTACCCTATAAGAATCTCCATATGATCAAGAAATCTATGTTATCTCCCACAACTAATTCTTTTCCTTTAGTCACCATTTTTCCTCCCTCTTAACCTTTGCTTTATGGATGAGAGAATCTGCTTTTGATCTGCTTGGAATGACAAGTCTTAAGTTTGCTTTTTAGAATCTTAAAGCATTTTAAAAATCAGAAAAAGTGGCATACACAGAGATTATCTCCAGCTTTGTGATTAAAAACACCACCTAATGAATCTCTCTTGTTTTCTGTCAACCATGGACCTATATATCTGGCATTAGGAAGGGAACAGATTTCACCTAAAAAATAGATTTTATATTTCCTAAAATGGAGAACCAACAGTTGTTTGGTTTCTTGTTTCTAACATGTCTTGGGTGAATCCTAGATGTTACTGTTCAGTGGTAAAGCACAACCTTTGCATGTGGACAATCTTAAGGTCAGTCCCTGCATCTCCTGACAGGCTGGGAAATGTTCTGTCTGAAAACATGGAAAGATGTTGCCAATCATTCTAAACAGTACAGGGATTTAAGACAGTTTTCTTTACTTCCTAACCTAAAACTACAACTTCACTTGATAGGAGCTATTTCCCTTCCTCCCAACCTTCATTCATATATTTCAAATTCCTCCCACACTATATCTAAAATTTAAATAATGCAGACATAACATAAATCCTTAACACTATTTTAAATCCTTCATTCTGCCTTCTGATTGTTTTGTAGCACTTTGCCTGCTGAAGAGCTTTTGGGAACTCAAAAGTATGCATATGGTTTTGTAAACCTTAAACTGGTCTAGTAAAGATACTGCTTTAATATGGATTTTGAATTCTATGAGATCAGATCCAGCTGAATCATCTATGTCTGCACTATCCCACTTTCCATATCTTCTGGATTTTACAACTTTTGCAAAACAGCTTAAATTCTTCAAAGCCACTTTTCTCTTCTCTGAGCTGAGGTATTTTTTCCTGCCAAATCTCTGATTTTGCCAACAGATTATGTTTCTATTCCTTCTGTATCTCAGGAAAAGCCCATAAGTAATAGTGTGAAGATTTCTGTTTTAGGCCTACTTGTGTTTTACAGGGAGCTCTATATAATTCCTTATCACCGCTCCTTTTTAAAATGTATATCAGTTTATGCATATCCATGCTTTTTTCCTTAAGTTTATTCATGAATCACATCATTGGACTTGCCAGTCTCACCTAACCTTCTCAACATCAAAAACAATACCCCATATCCATATATTCATAAATCATAGATCACATACAGGTGCACAGATAGGTATATGCAGAACATGATTCCCTGTGGAGCAAGTGACAGACCCAAATGATCTTGAGAAAAAAGATTCATTTCTGAAGATTACATCTGCTATGTACTGTAACTGGTATGAGTGTCTGTGCCCTTGTTCATATATGTTAGACAGCATAGCAAGGTCTACTGTTTTAGGGAGAGAAACCTAAAATCTGGTGCCTTATTACCCCCACCACAAACAATGTCAGAGTTTTTCTGCTCATTATTAAGAATATCACTAGAATCAAGTGCAAGGTATTGGAAGACAACAAGTAAAATTTATCTCTGATAAAACAGCTCATTTTTTTCTGAGTTTTATTTTTATTTTATTTATATTTCGAATTTAGATACCACCCATCTCATGAGAAAGTGATTCTGGGTGGTTCACAATAAAACAAAAAATGTTTACAAAAAACAATTTTGCTTTGTCTTTGACCATATAAGATACAGGTAATCCCCGGGTTAAGAATGCCTGGTTTACGGACAACCCATAGTTAAGAACGGAGCCTATTGTAGCAAAATTCAAGTTAAATACACAATATTTCACATTAAATACACAATGGTTCGAGTTAATTACACAATACTACTTATACTGTATTATACAATAATATTGTTCCAGCTTACATACAAATTCAGTTTAAGGGCAGACTTTGGGAATGGAACTTGTTCTTCGGTTGGGGACTACCTGTATCTGCAGAGTACAGATCTTATTTATTTATTTATTTATGGCTGGACGGATGCAGCAAAGAGCACACCCAAGGAGCTTGGGAAAAGAAAGCTTACTATGCCTTCTTCTGGATGTTCAGCCACATGGCTTTGGAACATATGTACCTGGCTTCAAAACTCTTTGGGGTGCCTTTGTTATTTCTGTTTTTTCCCCTCTCCCATGATAATCCCCATGCAATAACTAAGAAACTGGAAGAATAAAAATAAAAGAGGACATGGAAGGATTGTTGAGGGCAAAGAGTTATGAGGTAATAGTTTTATTTATGTCGAGTATTTGTACAGGAGAGGCTGCTGGACATCCTTCATCTTGACAGTAATCTGCTATAGACTCCCCTCAAGCACTGGATAAAGACAGAAAGGATAGTATTTTTTCTGACTGTGTTAGGGTTTATCTTGTCATGAAAACCATTGCAGTAAGTTGACTTTTCTAACTTGTTGTTCTTCAGGGTGCCCACAGTTTCCAATCCAACAAAGCTAGGTGATGCCAGATTGGAAAGGCTGTGGGATTATATAACATGGGATTATTTCCAGTTGATTATATTCCATAATAAATTGTTAAATTTACACATATGAATGGACTTAAGAAGTTCAATTTGCTCTCATTCTGTTTTCTCATTCCCCCACTCCATGTTGTGTTGCCTTTCCTTCTCTTATTCTCTGACCCATGAGGTTGCTAAATGACCTTGTCCAGAAACCAGAACACTTTGATACTTTGTGGTGAAGACAGTTCTTTTTCCTCAATGAACCTTGTGTAGTGAAGAAACTGGAATCACTTTGTTTTCAATTATGCCTTCAAAGAGAACTTACAAATGTCTTCTATTATTTGATTGTCTTTTACAAAAACTGTACAAAGGTAGCAGAGTTACATGGACACATTTATTATTAGAAACTTCCATCAATCCTATTCAGTGTAATAAAACAATCTGCACTAACTTTCTTTAGCCTCACAAAAGCACAAGTGTATTTCAATTAGCTAGAAGCAAAATTAAAATCTTTAATGAGAAGCAACCATTGTCTCAGTATTTTGGTTCAGTGTGGCCAAACATTAGCATTCCTTCCTTCCTTCCTTCCTTCCTTCCTGCCTGCCTGCCTGCCTGCACTCAGGTAGGAGTGAGTGGCCCATACTGGTGATGGACCAAGCAGAAAGTGCAGATCTGCCCTCAAAAGCTGAAAGACCTGGTCTAACAAGCTGGTAGGCAATCACCGGAAGGAGACCAGGGTGACAATGAGCAGGAGCAGTGAGGACAGACTCAGATAATGAGAGGCCAGATCCTGGCAAGGTGCTTATCCCCAGGCAACTTCAATGGATAAAGCAAAAGCGATCTGTTCAGCTGCTTGGGAAGCAAGGATGATACTGCCTCTGACAATGTTGGTTAGTTTGAGGGACTTGGAGTTTATCTGTGTTTCTGTCAGGTTTTGGTTGGTTTATTTTATTTATTTGATTTTATTTTGTGTTAACTTTGTTTATTGCCTTGGAGTCACAATGACCCTTGGTCAGTGAAAGAGTAGGGCAGGAGGGATGAATGCTTACTGGTCCCTGCCTACTCCCATGCTGCTCTGATCATCTCTGAGACTGCTCTCTGAGCTGCAGAGGTATCACCACATAGGAACAGGGGTACATGGCAACAAGACTGAGTAAGATTGGAGCTGGAGGCTTTGTCTGGAGACTATAAGTGGACTTGGGAGCTATGGTCCCATGCCACTGGAACTGGCAAAGTTGGCAGATCCAGCAGAGTCAGTGGAGCCAGTAGGACCATCAACATGCAGTTGCCTAGAGAAGCAAGTAAGGCCTGACATGAACTGTGGGATTGGTGAGGGACTGGAGAGGCTGCAGAGGAGGCAGAGGCCTGAGGCAATACTCAGACCAACTGGCCACAGCAGGGCAAATGGTGTAAACATCAGGGCTAATGGCTGGCCAGGCAAGGTGAATGAGGCTGGTGGCAAGGGCAGTGATGCTGACTTCAAAGGAACTGGTGCTCAGTGGGGCCTGACATTATCTCAGACTCTCTGGTGGGTATTGTAGAGAAAAAGGAAGATGACCTTGACAGAGATATGCAGGAACTGTTACCTAGGCAAAAGGGGCTAAAGCATTTTTAAAGTCCAGAACGAGATAACATTTAAAGCAGCTCAGGCAGAGACCTCCCTAATTTCACTTCACCTAAGAAGGAGGACGAAATACAGCACAAACAGACTTGCAAGATTCTGTGGCCAATCTCAATAAAAATAGTGTTAGCCTTCCTGTGGAGTTCATTTCCTGATCTGGTCTGCCTAAGGGAGCTGACATGACATTAGGCCTGATTTTTGTCACACATTAGATCTGGAGCTGTTGCGATGTGATCTGGTAGTGGAAGATCTGGTGGGCAGCTCTGCTGAGGCCTTGGCCGGAAGCTGGAACAGGCATGTGATACAGGCCTTGTACCACATAGCTTCTCTTTTCATGTGCCAGTCCCACAATGCTTCTTGGTTTTCTGAGGATCTCTGGGAGATGAAGCACAAGAAGAGATTCCTGAGTGCTATTGGAGGAAGGCAAAGAGTGAGTCTGATTGAACATGAGTAAGAGTCCATATTAGGGGTTACATCCTGGCAGTAAGTGCAATGAAATGTCATTATTTTTCTATCTTTATTGCATCTGCTGATAGCCACCTGGTGGCTTAGGGTGACCTGCTGGGAAGGGAGAGCCACAGGAACATCTTCAGGGCTGCTATGAGGAATTTGCTTCACTCAGAGTTGGACACCAACTAGGCAGATCCAGTTGAGGTTCCTGGGGCAAGTCTTATGGGATTATCTGTACTGAGTCTGAACCTGTGATTCATGAGGAAGTGGACAAGGTCCTTCGATCTGTGGGTTCAGCTACTTGCTTATTAGATCCAGGATCTTCCTGGGTTATTAAAGCAACCTGGAAAGTATTTGGGTCCATGCAATGGTGTCAGTTTCACTGAAGGAGGAGCTGGTCACCGTCTCTTTGAAAGAGGTGGTAGTGTGCACCTGTGAGAGTCAGGACCAGGGGGGTTAAGAATTTACTCTCGTCGCCAGAGCAACGAGGAACTGATAAGAGGATGAGACTGAACCCTCCCTAAAGAATGCAAGGGAGGTTGGGAGGGTGACCCTGGAATTTGCTCTCACTCTGAGAAGATTGATGTCAGGATTAGCCCAGGAAACTCCAGGAGACAGTACAGATTTAATCCAGCAAGGTTTAATGGCCTTTCTCCCGTTACAGAAATCTTCTCAGAGTGAGAGCAAATTCCAGGGTCACCCTCCCAACCTCCCTTGCATTCTTTAGGGAGGGTTCAGTCTCATCCTCTTATCAGTTCCTCGTTGCTCTGGCGACGAGAGTAAATTCTTAACCCCCCTGGTCCTGACTCTCACAGCACCCTCCTTAAGAAGCCCTCACTAGACCCAACAATGCTGGACAGCTATTTTCCAGCTTCCAAGCTTTCCTTTTAGGGAAGATCATTGAGAATGTGGTAGGACAGCAGTTGAAAGAAGAAGATTATCTGGATTTGTTTCAGTCAGTTTCAGGCTGGGGTATGGAGACAGTATTGGTCATGCCTATTGATGAGTTTGGTGGAGTCTGGATGTGGGTGGTGCATCATCCTCATGCTCCTTATCTCTCAGTGGTTTTCATTGCCATAAACTGTTGTATCCTTGAGGACCAGCTACAGGATTTAGCGGTGAGAGGCATTCTTTTACGGTGAATCTCCTCCTTATTTTGTCATCAGTGCCAGTCAGTGTTGACAGAAGGGGAGAGTTGCATCTCGAACCCCTCATTTGTGAGATGCCTCAGGACTTGAACTCTTTCCCCTCTTGTTTAACAACTACATGAAACCAATAAGTGATGCTATGTATTGTTTTGGGATCTGGTATGATCAGTACACTGATGATACTCAATTGTATATTTTGGTCCTGGGCTGTCCAGGTGATTCTGTCAATGTCCTGACCCGTGCCTGGAGGCTGTTTGGGTCTGAATGGGGAAGAACAGACTCAGGGTCAATCCTCACCAGATTGAGTGGCTGTAATGATTTGGTCCTGGATATGAGGATTTTTCATTTTTGATTGTATATGGAATTTCACTTCCCCATTCAAGACTGATGTGTGATCTGGGGGTCTTCCTGGATTTACAGCTTCTGCTCAAGGAGCAGGAGTGTGGCCAGGAAGGCCTTTGCACAGGTTCATCTGGTATGCCAGTTGTTCCCTTTCCTACAGCGGGAGACCCTTGTCACATTTCAACTGGATTACTGCAATGCAGTCTACATGGGGCTGCTCTTGAAGACCACTTGGAAGCTACAGCCAGTCCAGAAGGCTGCAGCACAGGCAGTGGTAGGTGTGTCACATTATGCCCACGGATCATTCCTGCTTCATGAGCTGCACTGGTTGCCAGTTGGCTTCTGGGTACAATTCAAGGTGCTGGTTATTACCTATAAAGCCCTAGATGGCCTAGGGCCTGGTTATTTCAGGGACCATCTGCTTGCCCAGTGAAACCAAGCAGAGTGGGAGTGCTCCAGGTCCTCTTAATTGAACAATGTCATCCTGGGACCTAGGCATCACACCTCCCTTGTTGCTCACCCTTCAGCTGTTTTGGAAGTCGTTAAAAACATGACCTGGATGCTGAGCCTTTGTTAATTTTTTCTTGGTTTGAGGTACATTTGGTTGTTTCACTGTTCTAGATGCATGTGGCTTTTTTAATTGTTTGATTTTCTTTTTCTGTGTGTGTATTGTAAGTCATCTAGAGCCTTCTGGAAGTCAGGCAGTTTCCAGGCTAGGAAGTAGGGGACTGTGAGTTCTAGTCCCACTTTAGGCATGAAAGCTGGCTGGGTGACTTTGGGCCAGTCAACCTCTCTCAGCCCAACCTCACAGGGTGAAGGGGAAAATAGGAGGAAGAAGGAGTATTAGGTTTTTTGCCACTTTGAATTATTTATAAAAATAATAAAAGCAGGATAAAAAAAAAATCTAAAAAAAAAAACCTGAGGTGTTTCTGCAGCTGGGGCTACTTAGGACAGTCTCTAGGACCTTGCTGTCCATTAGAAATAATTATCCAAAGTCAGTCCTGAGTTTCTGTATTACAGTATTGCTCTGCTATTGAGAAAAGAGCAGAACAAAACCAGCTCAAGGGGGAAATGAAGTACAGCTCAACCAGTAAGCTCCCTTCTTTAAGTGATAAGAACAGCTCTAGTGTCAACCAGACTCTACAATTAAACAAAGTGCTTCTACAAATTAAGAGGATCAACATTAATAGAGGAAAGTAGAACATTCTCAGTTCTTGGAGACAGCTGTAAATCCCTGCCCAAGCAAGCTATATGAATAAATAAAAGGATGGATTAGTCTTCCCTATCTTGGATGCTCCAACTATAAATTCTATCATCCCAGGCAGATGTCTTCAGATCAGAGTTCTCATCATCTCCAACCTATATGGTCTGGTGGAAATTGAAATCCAGTATAGCAGGAGAATACCTGCTTGAGAAAAATGATCATAGATGTTTCTTTAGCTTCTAATAGTGCAGGCATTTGCTTTACAGTTCTGATGTGTTTTTCAGTAAAAATACATGGTGACAGTGACTTGAAGCCTTACTCATTTTGGAAGCAGCAAAATCCAAGTTTGTCAGGAATCCAATTTTGGACAAGATAGAAGAGGGAGAACAAAATCCTGTATGTATAGAACTCTGAAAGACAAAGGGATCTGCCTGGCAACTTTGACCATTGCTGCTTTCAGCCTAGGAATTTATGATCTCTTTCCCCACCCTAACACAGGGCTACATTCCTCAGGTTGATAGATTTCCTGTGGATCCTTCCATAGTGAGAATTAAATAGAAAGGTGACAAGCTCAAAGGTCAAAGGAAACATTACCCCATACATGGTCTGATTGGGTTGATGAGCTCAATTTTGTTTAATATATAATTAGATTTGGAAGCTAAGATTCAAAGAAGGACAAGGTATCCATATATTGTATGTGATCAGAATGTCTACAGCAATGTTAATTAAGACTGTTACATTTAAAGAAGAATGCTAAGAAAACTGTACAATGGTTTTAGCCAGTCTAGAGAGAGAAGATGCATATGGAGTGGTTTAGGCATCCCATGGCAGCTTATTAAGAGAATGCAGCAGATTCTTATAGAATTTGGTATATTAAATGAAACTAAATATGGTGTCCTAACTCACACAGATTCTTACTTCACAGTTGTGACATAGGTAAAGATTCCATGATACTTCTTTTTAATGCAGTCACGCATTATGAAGGGTGAAATTTGCTAAGCTGTACTGAAAACTAAAGTTTCTTAGGATCTTAGACCTTCCTATAAGGGCTGCATTTAGCATAAAAATAAGGAACAGCTCTGTCTCCTTTAAGTTTTAAGTCAAATCTGCTTCAGTTGATCAGACTGGTCAAAATGGAAGAGGTCAAATGCAAAATTATGTTAAATACACAGCCTTCAGCTGTCTCCCTGAATTATTGCTTTTTCCACAAAAGAATGCGCGGGGCTCTGATTTGGAATAGGAATACTGTTGTGTGGAAGGAAAGTTGAAAATTTACCTACTAGCCACTTCTTTCTTGAAAAGGATGATTAAAAATACATGCTGATGGGAGAGGATGGTAATTTTAAGAGGGATACAATTGTTCAGTATTCTAAACCTCCCTTCCCCATGCTTGCTGCCCCAGTTCAGCCTGGGGCTCTGCATAGTTACATGTGAAAAAGTAGAACACAGCTGCATGGTATCTGTATGAAACATAATGTAAACATAATATAAAGGGCAGGGAGGAATAAGCAATCACTGTACCAGCACAAAAGGGATAACGTTCAACTGTGCAGAAAGCCAGCCTGAGGTCCTAACTGAATCTCTAAAGCCTTTTTGGGCCGTCTAGAGCTCAGTAAGAAAGCTGTTGAACCCCTGGGCTCAAATTGATTTGGACCTGTTCTGTCTTCTTATAGATATTGGTGTTGTTTTCCAAAGCTTGGTCTTCAAAAGCAACATCTATATAGACACCTATGGTTCAGGCTTAATATAGAAAAGAGGCTTCCCAGGCAGGCAACAGACAAATTGCTTATGCACCTGCTGTGTGCAATTATGTGGTCAGGATAGAGACAAAGATGGGTCCAGCCCTCTGACTCCAGCTGCTAAGCTATGTGGCTTTTTATCCTGAAACAGATTCATCTAAGTGTAGCAAAGATTCCCATTAGTGCAAACGGGTTCCATTCTTAAGAGGCATTTCTTTTAGTACAATCCTGGAGAGAGAAGCTTTTAGAAGCCATCAGGGTGTTTCAAAACATAATTTAAAATCCATGGCCTAAATGTCAGTCAAATCCAAGTACATGACCTACTTCTTCCAGCACAGAAGGTACACATATGAGGGAGATCAAGGCCCTGGATACAGTTCAAGAAGGAAATTTCTTTGCCAGACAAATTTCCCCAGTTTTCAAGCACAGATTTCCATTAAAATAAATGAATAAATAAGCAAAATGCTTTAACAACACAGACACTGAAAAACTTTGGTGATTTGAAATTTGTCCAAGTGCTTTTCTTCCCAATGTGATATTTATCAGTGCAACTTTACTGTCCTTTCTGTGGCCACATACATAAGGAATAATTTCCCATAGGGAAATGAGAAGCAGTCCTTATTTTATATTAAGCAAGCACTCAATATAGGCAGTTTACAAGCTGCCATGTTATAGAAGAAAGGTGCTTTACTTGCAGGATTTAAATTAACAGCCAGTAAGTGGAGCTAAAGCTCTGTGAGAGGCTATTTGTATATGAAAAAAAAAATGCAATTTTAATGGAACATTTTCCTCCATCTTGTCTTTAACTATATTTATCTAACTGTTTTGGGTGCACGTAAACAATTGCATCATTTTCACAACATGGTATGTTTAATGGTGTCTTTAGAGTTAGAGAAGAGGGAGAGAAAAAAGAAACAGCACAGCCTGGGCAGCAATCCATTTTTGGTAAAATTGATTGTGATCCATAAATATTTGTGCATGATTGGGGGATGAGAGGATGGGCCTGCTGATGGATTGGCAGCTGGTTAAAAACAGCAAGAATGGAATAAAACAAATGGACAGTTCTTACAAGGGGATGTAGGATGTAAATGCTTCAAAGGTTTTGTATAGTAACTTGCTCATAAATAAACTGGTTTTGAAAGTGGCAGTAAGGAGGGAAATAGCCAAGTTTGTTTATGGTACCAAATTAGTGAGATTGCTTAGAGCAAAAATGAACTGTGAAGAACACCAACAAGATCTTTCCAAACTAGATGAATGGGCAATAAAATGCCAAATGGTCCAGTAGAAGGAAGTATAAAGTAATGCACATTGGAGCAAAATGAATTGTAATTTCTGATATACAGATGGTGTTTGAGATGCATGGCAGTGAAAGGAAATGCTGGGGAAAATCTGTTTAAGTGTAATAAAGTTATCTGGGGCATACTTGCCATGAACGTATAAGATGTGTGATACTTAGGCAGAAAGATTTAGAAGTTTCTGCTACTTATATCATTCCTGCATGTACATCAGGCTATCTCACTTTTAGATCTCCTCAGGATGAATAGAGAGATCCAAAATAAGTAAATAATATGTATGACCATGAGGGAGAATTCTACTCAAGTTCAAATGAACAAGGATGAAACTTAGGGTTTATGGATCAACATGACAGGATCTCAAGGTGACAGGACAAGGCCAGCATGGCTGGTCCTACTGTTCTATTCATGTGATGGAATAGAATTATGAAGGCCACACTCAGGGAGGCAAACATCCTCTTTCGTCTCCTGAAGGGCGAGGAAGAGATAAGAGGATGAGGCTGGCACCTCCCTGAGGAATTCACTCTGTTTTCACAGCTACTGTGGGAACAGAGTTTCAGTCTGGGAAGATTCTTGATAGAGGTTGTAGCTAATAAACATTGCTGAACAGAATTTGCATGGTCTCCTGGAGTTCCTCGGGCTAGGCCTGACAATTCATTTGCCAAGCCCTTAAATGTTCAGGTGAACAAACAGGGTTATTGCATGCAATGTATTTAAAGTTAAAGCAATTCTAGTTGTGTTCTTTCTTAGAGGGTTCTTAACTCTAGTGTTAGTTGTAATTTCCAATTCTTTTATTATATCATAACTTTAGACATAGCACCCTCACAGTTTTCTATGTTGTCTCCTTTCCCACTCCTCTCTCAAGTCCTTCCTTTTCGTATCTGCTACAATTTCTTCTAGGACCTGTAGTACTACATTACGACCAGCAACAGTATTGATATATCATGCTGTGCTATTCACACAGTGCTTCTCAGCTAGTCTTCTGGGCAACCATTGCTGTTGCATCTGATCTCAAGCTTCTGGGCAAGGATCCTATTATTCCACCGTAATGCATATCGTTATAATATAAGCCAGTGTTTCTCAACCTTGGCAACTTTAAGCTGTATGGACCTCAACTCCCAGAATTCCCCAGCCAGCAAAGTTGCCAAGGTTGAGAAACACTGATATAAGCAAATGACTGATTATGTATAAATGTAAAACATATACATTTATAAATGTGTGTGTGTGTGTATATATAATAAACATAAAACCCCCTGGTTGTTCACCATTGTGAGAATGTCTAACATTTTGAAAATGTAAGTAAAACCTCTCTCTGACATTTAAGAAGTCTGCTTGCTCTGCCAAAGATATTTTAACAAACGGCTTTGGCTCCTGTTGTACTCTCTGAGTTTGGATATTCCATTAGCTGATGCAGATACATTTGTTTTAAATCTCCAGGGTAGAGAATTATTTGTGCACAATGAGAAGAAATAAAGTTCTGATTCAACATTCTTTTCAAGTTGTATGTTTGAAAGAGAGAATTTACAAATGGACCAAAGACAATGTAAATGTCATGTTAATGAGGTAAACCCACATAGGCAGCCAGACAGAATTATGACCATGGCCACCACCACAGTATTGATTTTGGCTCAAGTCTACCCTCAGCCATGGAAACTCACTGGGTTACTTTGGGGCAGTTACTTTCTCTCAGCCCAACCTGCCATGTAGGCTCAGGTGTGTGTATGTGTATCACACTAACTAGACTTATGTGTATTTTTCACATTCCACAACTATTGAATGAAGAAAGAAATGTCAGAAGTCAGAAAAATAATCTTATATAAATGAGCCCAGTGTCCTTCACAGAAAACAATTAGAAAAAACCCAGTCTTCTATTTAAGGACCTCTATTTAAATGACACCTTATTTAAGTGGTGTTTTGTAAGAGCATAGATGAGCCAATGACTCCACTTTTATATATCCATCTCTCTATAAAAATTGAGAAATTGCTGTAATTGCTTCAGCTCTCAAATATTCTTCACTAAAGAACACCTCATAGCATCTTTTCATCATCTTCTTCCCAAACATTTTGACAAGGTTAATTTGTAGAAATATAGTTTTATCATTTTTAGCCATCAAAAAAGAGTAATGTAAGGCACCACATCTTCTGAAATCTTTTAAGGTATATACAGAAAAACTAATGTAATGTAATCCAATAGCCTGGTGAGCTGAAAAGTAAGATATAAATAAGAATTAATAGTAATAATATGCCTCTCTCTCTTAATTTTATTTATAACTATAAATTTAATATTAATTTGAACCATATTCATATTTTGTGGTATATATACAGTACATAGAGTTTTGTTTATCTAAATACTGAACTACTCAAAAATCTATTATTTTTCTATTTGTCTAGATGATGTAGACTAAATTAAAATTTGTGCTTCCAGTTTATAGGTAATTCTGTAGGTTCCTCTATAAACAAATGGGTGTTTAATTTATTCTGGGTTTCTAGGATGAAGGTTGACTTACTTTTGCAGAAAAATCATGGTCCATTCTGTACCATGTAGAATGGAAGAGTCACCTTCATAGAAAAAGCTTCTCATTTGTGGATCATTATCAAGACAGAGAGACACTTTGTAAGCAAATGTTCTTGGCACACTTATTTCTACTATATACATGCTTTTACTCATAAGTTTAAAACAATATTTTTCAGGGTGATATGGTACAATCTTGGAAAATTATAGTTGGTGATTCTGTTTAGAATATAAATCAGACCTGAAAGATGTTTGCAGTACTCCAAAATTTTGTAGTATAATTTTTGCTTTATCAAACCCAAATCAGTGATCAAGTTATTTAATAAACATCTTCTTCTTCCCCCCACATCCCTCATCCTATTACAACTCTAGAATCCTGAGATAGCAACTGTATAAATGCTAGTCCCTTCCCATCTTCATCCCACATAAGAATTTTTTATTAGCTACTGAAGCACTCCTTAACCTTTTCCTGTTAATGAAATGTAATTTGTGTTACAGGTTTTGATCACCATATTAGCAAAGGCAGCTGGAATACTGTATGCCATGCTTAATAATCAGGAAATTGGAGCTGGCATAATGTGAAATATATTTATAATCAGGGATCACTGTTGCATAGATCTCTGCTTTCTGAATATATCTACTTCTAGTTTCTATACCAGCCAGAACTCTCAGTGTTCTTCCTTTCATCATGAGATGTGTGAACATAAAGCTAGAAGCTAGTTCCCTACATCAAGCTGTCATTGTTTCCATTTTCTCTTGAAATAATACCCATGTCCATTCTGTTTGGAGCAGCTTCAGAAGGTAGAAGTCCTTGTGTTATGATCACAAAAGAACTCAAGCCTTGTGTATGTTTTACTTCACTTTTGTTCTTGTTTAGTATTTCATATAGTGGAAATACATCCTGGGATTTTTCTTCAGCATAATTCAGCTATCATGTGAAGTTTCATAGGATTTATTTTAAAGGAGAAAAGAGAACACTTTCAGCATAAACACACAATATACTTTTTATAATACAAGCCATACTTTTATTATTTACATTCAGCCTTTTGGGATCTGGTGGAAGGACTGGTTATGTGGCATGTTGAAATGCATAATAGTGGACTTCATGACATCTCTGACTCTTCATTTTTGGCATACATAATGACCTCTAAACCATTTGCCAAAAAAAAAAAAAAAAGATTAAAAGAAGAAGTGTGAATGTTAAAAGTATAATTGGTAAGTATAATAAAAATCTGATCATTTAGAGTGTTGAAAAATGAGAGGAAAAGCCCCATTTCCATTAATACCTAGAACAATTCTAACTGGGAAACATTAAAGAAGATATTTAGTATTAACTACCATTATCAAGACCTGTACCAAGACCTCTTTTCCCCTTCACTACAGACATGACCTTTACTCAGTTCTGTAGTCATTTTAGGGCAAATCTGGATCTAATCTTTTTGTGAGAGAGGACCCTTTTTTTTTTTTTTTCCAGTGAAGCTGTTTTTCTACTACACCATTAGAAAAACTGAGCATGAATTCTGATAGAACTCTTCACATGGATAAATTATGCATCACTGCACAATATAAATACAATAAAAACAAAATTTTAAATGTTCATTTGAACATTGTGAGGATTTCTTTTTAACATGCTTTGGGAGCATAGATTGTTTATATTATCTTAGAAAAACATATGTGTGTGTGTGTGTGTGTGTGTGTGTTACGTGGAGTTATTTTCAAAGTTTATTTTACTTGTAAAGCATTAATTTCTAAACAATTATGGGTTTTAAGATACAAAGTAATTATAAATAACTTATCACTGACAAAACCCCAGCAGCAGACAAATAAAAGATAAATATATTGTTATCCAAATCTTCTAATTTTATGTTTAACACAGACAATTATTACAAGCAATTACAGACAATTATTACTTTTGTAATGTATTACAATCTTATAATCTTTACAATGTCTATAATCCTGAATTCTTTACGAGTTCTGACTTACAAATTGAGTACATTTGTATTCATTGTTGTAAAGGAAGAGACAGGAAACTCTGGAAAAGGGCATTTGTGTAATCTTAATGCCAGACATGATTGTATGTTTCTCAAGGCTCCCCTACCACCGCCTTAGCTTCTACCATCCTCTGGAACTTCAAATCCACCCCCAGGGGGTAGTGCTGCCCCCCATGGGAAATGCTGCATGATGGATCCTCACAATCATCTTAATGGCATGTCAGATTTTCATGTTGCCACTGTCCTCATGTTGCTAAGAAAAAGCCCCCTTACTTGCCTTTCTTCCTCATCCAGGCTGCTTAAAACAGGAGCATAATTCAGTAAAAATATGAAAGCTGTTATCTCAGGTTGACTTAAGGTCTGCTAATTGCAAGCTAAAACTGAAACCATTAGATGGCCCTTGTGATCAGTAGATAGGTTACACAGGTGCCACTGGAAAGGATTGTTAAGTCTTTTTGCCAAATGATCTCCTGTTCTAAAATGGTTGCTAAGTCAAAAGTGCAGAGATTAAGAGTGCAACTACAGGTAGTCCTCATTCAGCGACCACTTGTTCAGTGACTGTTCAAAGTTACAATGGCATTGAACGAGGAGACTAATGACTGGTCCTCATAGTTGTGGCTGTCACAGCGTCCCCACGGTCATGGGATCATGTTTTGGGTACTTGGTAACTGGCTCACAATTATTACATCATAGCATCTTGCAGTTACATGATTGCCATTTGCAAATTTCACTGTCAGCTTTTGACAAGCAACATCAATGGGGAAGTGTCAGGATTAGCCCAGGAAACTCCAGGAGACGGTACAGATTCAATTCAGCAGGGTTTATTGGCTTCAGTCCCGTTACAGAAATCTTCTCAGAGTGAAAGCAATTCCCAGAGTCACCCCACAAACATCCTGCATTCCTCAGGGAGGTGCCAGTCTCATCCTCTTATCTCTGCCTCTCTGTTCTGGTGATAAGAGAGCGCGCTTAACTCTTTCCGCTCTAGCTCTCACAGGAAGCCGGCAGGAGATCGCAAATAATGATCATGTAATGTTGCACCTAATAATCACGTGGGATTTGCCTAATGATGGCAACTGGAACTGCTGGAACTGCCATCATAACTCAGTGCAGTCATGTGACTTTGCCTTTTATGACCACATCGCTTAGTGACAGAGTTCCTGTCCCAATTACTGTCATTAACCAAGGACCATCTGTAGTTTCAGATAAAGTGCAACCCTTTTAGAGCAGCCACTTTTAGCAGGGATGATGTAATGGTATATGGGAAAGACCATGGGAGACGGGGTGAAGAGATGCTGCCGAGGGAATGGTCAGATAAGAGACAGCATAGCTTGCAGCTGCATAGTGGGGGGAGCAAGAGACTCAGAAGTGACTATCCCTAAGTTCTTGGGCTGTAAAGGTGATGGTGAGAGAATTGTACTTTCAGACTTGCAAGATTCTGTTAATGTAGCTTTACAATAAAGTAGAATTAGTTCATCTGGTTGTGTTTCCTGTCTGGTCTACATGGTAAGGCTGACACCAGTCTTGCACGTCTGAAAGTACAAATCTCCCATTGTCACCTTTACAGCCTGACAAACTAGGGAGGGTCCCTTCTGATCCTCTTGCTCCACCCACTATGCAGCTGCAACTATGTTGTCTCTTATCTGACCATTCCCTCGGTAACATCGCTTTGCCCCATCTCCCAAGGTCTTTCCCACATACCATTACAGATAGAGTGGTCAAAATGGCGGTTGTAAAAACAGAATTATTATTATTATTAAAATGTATTGGCTGCCCAACTCCAGTGGATTTTTGTGATTGATTGGACGGAATATTATCTTTAGCTAAAATGGGCCTTACAAACAGCTGATCCCCAAGACTGGCCAAATCGTTCCATCTCCAGCATCTCATCCAGCATCGTCTCCAGCATAATTGTTCCTGATAGTACAATTGTGTCCAGAGCCTGCTCCCTTTCAAGGCTGCTCTAGAGGTTCTGATTGTTCCAGTGACATTCTAGGTCAGAGAGACGTGATTAACTAAGCTAGTCCATGTGGTTTTTTCCCCCCCTTAAGTAATGAGTTTTGTTTATAACTTACCTTTCATGCATTCATACTTTTGTTTGACATTTAAGGCTTTAATCCAGATGGGGAGAATGGAGTGCCAGTGCCTGGAAAAACCAAAAATGCTCCAAATATCAACACACAAAGCACCTGAGCCCTTCTACAGCTAGAAGAATTGCCCTGTGAATTATCAATAGCTGGCAGGCTTTATAACTGTGGAACTTTTTTTTGACAATTTGTCTTAATTAAAAGAAGGCTTCTGTGTCTCTAATACCTAGTTTTGGAAGCCAAGTGAGAATACCTCCCTAGTCTGGTGTATTGGGCTAAGTTCCTTTCAGATGAGTTTCACATTCTCTGAACAGAAGGTAGGCCATATGTCATCCTTTTCCCTTATGTAATGATGAAGCTGAGATCTACTTCATATAGATTAGTGAAAAATATGTGGTCTAGCAAAAGGGCTCCTGTGTGCACTTCTTATATTTGTGACAGTTCCAAAAACAGCTTTAAAAAAATTAAAACAGCATCTAAGTCTAAATGAGAATGACTTGGACCAATATGAGATAAGAAACCCAAGTTCACTTACTACTGCTGAAATGTGTTGGCAGATGTCCATTTTGCTGCTCCATTGTCTACACAAGTGTGTTTGAAAGTTAATTACAAGAGAGAAATAGAAAAAGTTGTAATTCATTCATTCACTGCCCAACCAACCAAGGTTCTGACTAGCTTACGATAATAAAAATATAATAAAAATATAAAGTATAAAAACATAGCCTAACATTAACCTTCCATTAAAACATTCACATGATCATGTAAAAAGAAAAATAAAAAAAAACTCCACTCCTTTCAAAACTTGTACCTCAAAATAAAAATACCATCATTGTCACTGAGAAGCCCACCTAAGCAAGATTGTTTTAGTGTGCACTGTGGAAGGCCAGATGTATAGGGACTTGCTGCTGGCTATGGCTACCAGAGAGAAGGTCTGTCTTTGGGCTCCCATTCCATCTTATAGATGTGGAATCTGAGCATCCCCTCCCTGGGTGATCACAGAGGACAGTCCACAATTAAAGGAGGAGGTGGTCCATAAGATAACCCAAGGCTGAGCTGTAAAAGGTTAAAGTTAAAACCAGCACTTTGAATTGGATGCGGAAACCTTTGGGCAGTCACTGTAGTGATTGTAGCCCAGGTGTCATGCTGCAAAAGCTGTTGTTATCTGCCATCAGCTGGCCTGCTACATTCTGGATCAACTGTAATTTCTGAGTTTTTTTCAAATGAAGTCTTACATAGAGTAAGTAGAGTAAATAAATAATATTTATTGGTATTTATTTATTTGAGTAAACTGTAGTAATCTAAATGCATGATGAAAAATAAGTTAATCTAACCTACCACCTTCTCTCCATATGTAGAAGATCGCTGCTGTATCTGGGCTAAGCATGGATCTCATTAGCTGCAGCTGCTATTGCATGACATGTGGGAAAAGATAAGGTTACCCCAGTGATGGCGAGCCTTTTGGGCTCAGCATGTCAAAAATTAGGAAAATGCCTAACTTGACTCTGCTGGCATGTCACCCTCCCCTCCCCACAAACAAAGCAGAAACAATTCTTTACATATTCGTTTATTTTAAAAAATACAGTCCAATCATGTGTGGTACTATGTATTATAATGAAATAATTACAAAAAGTGAATGGACTAAGGGTTCAGACAAATTTGGAATATTGAAACTTTTACAATAAGATTTTGGAATTAATTATAAAGAACAAACAGCTTCTCATGGGAAAGAGATTTATTTTGGTTTTTGGTAGACATAAGAGAGATAAGCAATTTCATGATTTAGATACTGGACACTAGAGCAAACTAAAAATTTTAGGTAGAGGAAAATAAATACAAGCCTATAAAATGCAAAACATAATAACAATGAAAATACTGAAGGAGCCTTTTGAAGAATGGAGTCAAAAATTAGTAGCCACAATATCAACACTATCAGTAATGATTTCTGCTTCTATGGATAGACTATGTCCAAAAGATGTAATTGAAGAAATAACAGATATAGAGCAAATTTTATCTGACAAGGTAGAGATGGCATTGAAAGTAGTTTTACAACTGACAGGCCAAGAAAAAAACTTGGAAAAGGATGTTTCACTGGATCTACAAAAGAAATTGGCTGGTGTTTTAAAATTCAAAAGGGGAATTCAAATGATAAACCAAGAGAGTAACCTGGGCAATTTTTTCCAACTGGATTTACAAAAGAGGCTTGTTAAAGCCTTGAAGAACTCCGTGCAATGGGACAAAGAAGAAATGAAGAGAAACCAAATCTTATGACAATATTTGAATGAACTAAAGATTAAGACTGTTAGACGTAAAAGAAGGAATATAAAGCTGGTTTATTTGATCAAGGTTAAAACAAGAAATATTGTTACTTCTGACAACCCTTTATGGACTTTCTGCTGATACTGGGACTGAAAAGATGATGCTTTATGGATTTGTCTATAGATAAGGGGTGGGATGTAGAATGAAGAGTCATTGTGACATCTGAACAATTCAGGGGATAGAAGATCTTCCCCAGGAGCCTTACTGAACTTCTGAGTCTGAATGAGTCCTCTAATCTCCTGTTTAGTCACTGGAGGTCAGGGTGAGGAGGGGTTACAGGCCTTTTGTAGATCATTTTGTGGGTCTTCTAGTTTATTTCAGCTGGAGGTGGTGAATAATTGGATGTAGTATGCAGGAAGGGAACTAGAGAGGGCTAGGTTGTAATATTCCCCATTCAGTTATTCATCTGCAGATATGAGGTCAAGGGAACCTGAGGTATTCAAATATACAAACTTATTAGTGGTTTGAATTTTCCTTGAAGTCACTATAGGATGAGACTGCTTTCCAGGACTATAAGACTCATCACCAAGATGACTCCCTTTTGTTGTAGTATTCTGTCTAATATCCATGTGAATCTTCACCTGATACTCCAATGTGCTGATGCTAGGGTCATCCATCTTGGGTGCTATGTACCCTGGGGTCTGGATGCCTCCAAAGATGTTTCATGGTGGTAGGTTCATCTAAAGTTTTGAGAATTTTCTTCTGTGGGGTCCCTATAGCCTGCAGTCCATTTAGTTCCTTAGAGAGAAACAAGGCATTGGAATGCTGTGGACCAGAACTTACATCATGGTGGATACAGTCATTAAATGGGTGCTACAAATTCAACCCCTCTTCATCTATTAGGATTGGCAGATCATCTTCCTTCTGGTTACTTTTCTGTTGAGAATCCTCAGTTGGGTCAAAGTGTTTCAGAGGTATGTGTAGGTTATTATTATTGTTATTACAACCCTGTTTAGGAGATATTACCACTAAGTCAACTAGAGGTTCTGTTGCTATATGTGTTGTTAATAGGGTCTGGTGTAAATTCTTTATTTTTCTCAATATTCTATCTTGCTTACTATTTGGCAGTGCTCCAAAACAATGAATCAGCTGTACTTCTAGGGCTTCATTTGTAATCTTTCTGTCACTAATTGACTCTAGGTGTTTATCTGAGCTGCTCTTTGTCAAGGC
The DNA here is from genome assembly GCA_030867105.1 of Liasis olivaceus. Taxonomy (NCBI): domain Eukaryota; kingdom Metazoa; phylum Chordata; class Lepidosauria; order Squamata; family Pythonidae; genus Liasis; species Liasis olivaceus. Next base: position 73,783,796 of record CM061349.1, read on the forward strand.
TAAATTCTCAAGGTTATTTGCAGTGGACAGTTTATTATTCTTGGTACCTAGAAAAAGATCTTCAGCTTTTCTAGGTGGGTGAAAAAATGAGCATATTTTATCATCCTGAAACATACGTAATGGGAATATTTGAAATGTACCCAGAAAAGGTTTCATTTTGAGCAGCATTCTGGGATTGTAGGGGATTTGAATGTCAACAAAACTCTTTTATTTTCTCTTTTGGTGGGTAGCCATTCAGCTGCCTGTAAGTTGATCAGATGGAGTTGACAACAGAGGAGTTGACTTAAAATTAAAATTATAGCTCTTTTTGTATCCCAATGAGAGTTGCTAGCTCTGTTAAGATAAATATATAGACCTGGTTTGTTTGAAGGAGTTTTTGGGGGTGGGGGGTGCCTTCAGGTCAGTGTTAACACCTGGTGACAGCCTGGACAAGGCCCTGCAGTTTTCTTGGCAAGATTTCGGGAGTGGCTTGCCATTTCCTTCTTCCTAGAGCTGAGGGAGAGTGACTGGCCCAAGGTCACCCAACTGGCATTGTGCCAGTAATTCTTGAGTTCATTCTATGTTGTTTCTTTCTTTTCTGCATTCTCTTGCTTGTTCCACAAAGTGTTTAAAAGTGTTCACAATTAAAAATGAGCCTATACAGCCTGTCCTACTGTCTCGAGTCAAAATAAATTATCAAATCAAAGAATAAAGCAAGATAAAATAAAAGAACTTTAAAAGGACTTAGGCAACACATGTGCACTCCTTGTTATCCTGGCTTATCTCCTTGGCTGGATTAACACAAATAAAAGTCACAGGAGGTATTTCACTTTATTCTGCTTTTGTCAGACACCACCTCAAATACTATGTCCCATTCTGGGCACCACACTTTATGAAGGATTCCGGGAAATTGGAACAGGGTGCTATAAAATAAGGCTTATGAAGAAAGATTGAAAGAACTGGTGAAAGGATGACTGAGGAGGAATATGATAGTATTCTTCAAATGCCTGAAAGGATGTCACCTGTTCTCTCTTATTCCAGAGTGCAGGTCACAGAATCATGGCATAAGTTACAGGAAGGCAGATTCCAATTGAAAGTTAGATTAAACTTCATAACAGCAAGAACAATTATCCAGAGGGGTGGTAGGCTATTCTTCATTCATTGGATGCATTCAAGCAGAGGCTAAAGTGCCATCTGTCTGGGACGCTTCAATTTGGATTCCTACATGGAGCAGTGGTTTGGACTTGATAGCTTAAATGGCTTCTTCCAACTCTGTGGTTCTATGACCTAAATACTGGATGAATTGAAAGCATCTGACTTCAATATGTGTGCTTAAGAACCCTCTTGAAAATCCATGGTACGCTTTCCCTGAATGAATACTATAGAGAATGTTTCCATTTTCATTCCATTTTAAGAACTTAACTTGGTTACTTTGCCAGAAGTAATCAAATAGTTATTATTTAGGAGACCCTCCTAAATAAGTTCTTATTTAGGAGACCCTCCAATGATTAATTTTTAGGGTCTCCTAAATAATAGGGTCTCCTAAATAATAATAACAATAATAGGTTTTATCAGATTATTCTCATTTTATACTTAGAAAAGTAGATGATATAAATAGCAATACTACTTTCAATAGTTGAAAGAGAAATGGGATATTCTATAAACAAAAGGAATGTGTAGTTTAGTACCATAATGGGTGACTAGCACAATGAAAACTACTATTAATGGTTAAAATTTTCTAAGAAATAATAATTAGTGATATAATTCCCTCCCCCATTTTTTAAGATTTACATTTTTATACAGAAGTTCTTCCCTGGTATTGCAGTGCATGACCATCTGATAGAATGCTGAAGAGATGCTCTGCTTAACTCATTGTGTGCTTGAGCTGCTGGGCATGGAAGCAGAAAGCAGAACAACCCCTTACACAGCTCTCAGCACAACTGGTTCAGAATCGCTGAGGTTGGAAACTGCTAAATGGGATGGTGGTAGTGGAGATCCATTTCATGTCCATTTCTGTGCCTCATGACATTTAGACATTAGATGTTATTGTACTCATTTCTATCTGTATGCAAAAGAGCTGTTAGAAAGGACACAAGAACTTATTGTTTAAAGAACAAAGTGAAAATAAGAAAAGAAAAGCTTAATGCTTCTGTTGTTCCAGCCACCAGTTTCATAAACCCTTAGGGACAGCAGACAAAGGCTTGCTGGCTGTTTTCTGTATTATCTTCTAACAGGTGAACAATTAGTTAATTGGTACTGCTAATTACTGTATCCATTAAGCAATCCCAGGTGGCAATTTTACCCTTCCTGTCTGTATCATTGAGACATTCCAGCTACAATTGTCACACACAACTGGAGACAATAGCTTGTGTACTATATGTATACATATATACACACAGCTTGGTGCAGAGCAATTGTAATAATTATATTGAGTAACTTTTGCTACAGGATTTGATTTGTGTAGGGAATTTCTTAGAAGAGTCCCTGACAGTAGTTCATAGGAATGAACATGTTTAGAAAAATGCTGTATTAAAAATCATCATCATTTAGTTTAAAACTAATAAAATATCATCTCTATAAAATGTGGTCTGAACTGTGTGCCGTATTGATAAAGGTTCACATATTAAGTGAACATGATGCTTTGAATCAGATTGGTATAAAACAGGCAGCACTGATTAAAGCTTTCAAACACAATCTGGAAACATATAGTTAGTGAAGCACATATTGACTTCTTTTTGATGTTCTTTGGCTTTCTCAGTTAGCTTGTACATAGATTGACCTCTTCCAATCTGTTGGCCACTTAGTTGTTCTCCAGATTTGTTGGCATAGTTTGGCTAGAAACTTTACTGATTCTTCTTCTTTTGCTTGCCATATTTCTATAGATACTCCATCATTCCTGTAGTCTTCCAGTTTAGTAAGGACTGGAATGCTGATCCAACTTCATTTTCTAGTACCAGAGGTTCTTGTAAACAGGGACTAGCTTCTAAGATATAATGATATCCCTATTGTATAGAATTTCAGTATACACCTATCTCTGTTTGATCTTCTTTGAATTCATTATAATTTGAGGTTGGAACCTCCTCTGAGTTTGGACATCTTTTAGAAAACCTTCCTTATTTTTCTGTGTCTGTTTCCATTGTTTTTCCATATGTTGTAATGCTGCTCTTTGTTTCTTCTAACAGCTCTCTGAAATTCTTTGTTAAACTTTTCCTGAGGTGGTGGTGGTGGTGTTTTTTGCTTTTTTTTGGCTTTGGCTTCTTGGTAGTTTGGTAATTTCCACCATCTATTCTGACATCCAGTTTGGTTTCCTCTGTTTCTTGGCCTTTGGCCTCCCTTTTCCCATTGATCCTTAATAACTGCTTTGATTTTATTCCATGGTTCCTCTGGTTCCTTATCAATAAGGTTCAAGACTTCATAGCAGTTTTAAATGATCTCTTTGAAAATGGTGAATATGGTATTGGTTGGCTTTGTACTTTTGCTTTAGCTTGATATAGAACTTGCACATAAACAATTCGTGTTCTGTTCCACAATCAACCCCTGGCACATCTTTGCTGTTATAACTGAATTCTTCTACTTTCTTTTACCAATAATATAGTCGGTTTGATTTCTGTGTGCTCAGTTAGGTGATCTCCATTTATATAGGTGTCATTTTCATGGATGAAGAATGTCTTAACAATGAAGAAATCATTAGACTGGCAGAAACTGGTAAGTCAGTCTTCTTCATTTATGTTTTCCTAGGCTATACAACCCAACTATGCTTTCCTTCATAATATTTCCAGTGTTGGTATTCCAGTCTCCAACCACAAACAACACATCTGTCAATTTTAAATTTAAACTTAACCATAAAACTCGTTCACTTCTTCTGTATCAGTGGTTGGGGCATAAATTTGAATAACTGTTGTACTGAAGGGTTGTTGATATTAGTTGGTCATTGTCCCCAAGTACTGTCTTTAATATATTCTTCCTATGAAAGCAGTACCATTCCTTCCTTTTTTTGTGTTTGTGTCCTGAGTAGTAAAGGGTATGATCTTTTGACTCAAATTGTCCATTTTTGTCCATTTCAGTTTGCTGATGCCCAAGATGTCAAAATGCAGTGGATTCATCTTTCATTGTGTTGAGCTTTCCCATGTTCATGTTTCTTACATTTCACGCTCTCTCTATAATTCTTTCTTTGCAGCTTTGGATTTTCTTTTTCTGCATGGCAGCATCAGCAACTAGATATGTGTTAGGCTTTAATATAGCTGCATCATAAGCACTATTAGTTCTCCAAAACATCTTCAACAACTCCTCAGTAACATGTTGATTGCCAACCTATCTGAGGAGCTTGTCATTTGGCACTATATCAGCAGTGCCTCTACCTTGTCTATCCATATTGTTTCATGATGAAATACCGGAGTGGTTTACCATTGCCTTCTGTGCTTAGTATAAAATAATAGCTATGTTGTTGTCCTTCTCATCTGCCTACAACACTTTTCTATATCACTTCTGCCCAATAGAGATGCCTACTTGCTTTAGCTGAGAATTTGGGTTGGTCTTCATGCTTTGGGTGATGCCACTGGGAATATACACTGTTAGCGTACAGTCCTGGTATGCTTCACTCATCTCTCTCATGAGCACAGCTCCCTCTGTCCAGCCCCATGATGTAGAGCAGATCAGGATGCAGACTTCAAGGAAGTCTAAAACTACTTTTATTAAGATGGACTATTATAACAGAATTTTGCAAGTTTGATTGTGCTTTACTTTCCTCTCCCTCTTATACTCCTGTGAAACTAAGGAGGTGTCTCTGTGAATAATTTCCTCCTTCCCTCAGATTGTTTTAGGCTTGAGTCATACTTTTCACTTCATTGCTCTGGGAACAAAGCTTATCTCCATCAAGGCCAACTTCTTTACTCTCTACACTTTAGCAAGAAAAACATTAAACACGTTGAAAGCTATCTGGCCCAAATGTAGAGACTGTTTGCAAAAATGAACACTTCTAATGAGCTAAGAGTGGATACATGCAGAAAAATGCACACATATAGCTGATTGCCATTTCATTTCAGTTTCACCACTGGATATACAAAAAACACTTATTCCTATCAGAGTGCTTCTTACCTCTTGAATCATGATGGTACAATACCAAATTCAGTGGGCTACTGCAGCAAGAATGGTGTTCTGTGGCTATCTAAGTGTCTTAAATTCTAATCCAGCATTCTCTCTACTAATCCTACTGATGTGATCTTGTCTGAGCTTAGAAGAACATCAATGTTGGGAATGCTTAGTACTTTGATGGGAGATCACCAGAGGATACTGGGTTGTAGCCTACTTGAAAAGAAGGCAATGACAACCCACTTCTGAACTGTTGCTAAGAGAACTTTACATATGTATGCATGAAATAACAAATAACCGAGACTGACTTAAAGGAAACATTTTTTATATCTGGGTTTTTTTTTTGTATTTTCTCACAAAAATGTGGCTTTTACCATCCTTATTAATAATTTATCCAAAGGTATAAATCTACAGTCCTGGGAATTGGCAACAGAATAGGTATCTCTGTTCACCTATTTTCTGCTTTTCCCTTTATTCCATCTCTACCTGTGAGACTTAAACGCCACCCAGAGTTGCTTGGGAAAAGTGAGATGGGTGGGTAATAAATTGTGCAAATAAAAAATCAATCAATCAATCAATCAATCAATCAATCGATCAATCAGGTCCAGGACTTACCTGACCGTGAGACTTAGACTTTGCAGGAACGTGGCTAACATAAGGATGAATTTTTGAGCATTTTATCTCCTAAACACACATTTTGAAACAGGTATCGGTATTACACAAGAACCTTCTCTAAGTACTACTCATAGAAGAGTCAACACAGATCATACTGAATTGTGGGGAGATAGTGACAGCTTCGTGTTTAGTCCTGTTATAAAAATTAATCTGCAAGGCTGACCAGTGCCTGAATTTCTTTACTAGTCAAGCTAGTCTTTTCCTGCCTCTTCTTTCAAGGAAGTCCTGCTGCCTCCTGAGCTGCCAGAATCAGGGGATAACAAGCCTGCAGCCTCCACTTTTAGAATGTAAATAATCTTTCCATTCTTGCTAACAATGTAATTAACACTTCGCACTTCCTGGTCACATAACTAGTTTTCTGTGCCCATGAATAGATTTATTGCATGCAGCTTGGGGAGCAGGAAGTACTCCTAATTCCCATACTCTTACTGATATGAATATACAAACATCAATTTCATGATCAATCACCCTGGCACCGTTTCCTGGTGCCAGATGGGAAGGGGGATCCCAGGAGTATTGTGATGGAATGGAATTATGAAGGCCAGGCTCAGGGAGATAAGCATTTTCTTAGTTTGCCGCAGGAGTGTGGGAACTACAAGAGGATGAGACTGGCAACTCCCTGAGGAATTCACACTGTTGTGGCTGGCTGACTTGGGACCTGGGGTTTCAATCTGGGAAGATTCTTGCTAGAGGTTGTAGCTAATAAACATAGGTGAACTGATTTTGCATTGTCTCTTGGAGTTCCTTGGGCTAGGCCTGACAAGTATAAACTTGGGTGCTAAAGAACCCATAGTTACAGACACGTCATGACAAAGTGCCTTTCCCCCATTGTCTGATGTGGCTGATCAGGATGAGAGCTGTCCTGTGTAATTTTGTTGCTTCCACTACTTAGTAAATCTTACGTTACAGTAGCCCTGGTATCCATTGCTCATTATATCTCTGGGTTCTCCCTTGCAGTTACCCCCACCCTGCGACAGACAAGTCCATTGCTTGAAGTTTCAGGGTTCCTCTAGATTCTTCATATGATTATGGTGAATGTTTGTAGCAGAAGTTTTGTATCTGAAGAAGCTCTCTGAGTAATTAAGGATACTGGAAAATCCTTAACTATGTGAAGAACCTCCATAGATACTAAAGACTCCCTGCTGCAGGAGTTCACTTAATTATATGAAAAGTTTGAAAGGGCAATGCAGTCTGTCTGCATTCCCCTTGGTTCTTCTGTAAATAATACAATTTTTGTTACATCTCGGGCACTACTCAAATTAAAGACAGAACACTATTGCAGGACTGCTATTTTGTGTTATATTAGTAGCTGCATTCTTTGTACAGTTTAATAAATAACCAACTGTATGTACAATTGTAAAATGTACAACCTATTTTAAGAAGCCCAAAGCTTTTCTTAAGCTATGTCTCAGATGGCAGTAAGAACGGTACCATTTTCAAGGTGGATTGTGTCCAAACCTTTAGTTTGTCTCAATAAAATTGGTCTTTCATTATTGTTTTCAAAATCTTTCCCCTGCCCCTTTCTCTTCAGCTGTTTTTTTTTTTTACCTTTGAGTTTTAGATCAACTTTCTCTTTGCTTTTAACAGATTTTTAATTATCCTGGTGCCACACTGAGAAGAGACTGAGATGCCCACCCTGACTGCTTTTGAATCACATCTGCAAATCACATAGGTATAATCTCTATGGCAACTGACCCATGTTGAGAGGAAGAAAATAAGCTCAGTACTAAAGGTTAATTGCTGTTTCATTTATTCATTTTTGTGCAGTTCCAGCAATGTGAATTGAAGTTCTAATTAGAATTAAATTATCAGCAGATTGAACATCTTCTTTGTTATTAGAGTAGCAATAAAACCAGTCAGCCTTATTTTGAAAATGACTGAAAGAAGATAGTATGCACTCCACCCTGTGCCACAGAATTGATACCAGGAACCCCAGCTAGGCTTTCTTAATGGGAGAATTAGACTTTCTGTTTTTACTATGTGTAACCTCTTTTGTTTGTAAAGAAGACTTATCAGGATGGTCAACTATTTTATTATATATGCCTTGGTATTTCCTGATGGGCCTCTCAGTCAGACTCATTAATAACATGCCTAATCTACAGGGCTAAGTATCTATTGTTTTCAATATATATTTTTTAAAACTATACCACCCACTCTATACATATGTTATTTGAGATTTTGGTATCCATAGCCATAAATTCTGTTATCAGGAGTTTATAGATACCTTCTTCCATCTAGTTTGATCCAGGAACTTAATGTGCTTTCTCACAGTTGAAGATGATAATGCTGGTAGAATTATTCATTGATGGTAAAATATCCAACATAAAAACATCAGCGGGAGCATGTTGGATCAGCTCAGAGGCCAAGTTAAACTAGTACTCTGTTTTCATAGTAGTTTACTTGATGCCTTTTGGGAGTCTACAGAAAAGAATATGAACACAAGTCAAATCTACCTGTGTTCCCAAGGAACTGGAATTCAGAGCACACTGGTCTCCATATGGGAAGTAATAGATAGCTAGTAGACATGGTTATCAATGATGAACCATTTGAGTAAAAAATGGGATATTTAAGCCCAAAAATAAACACAAAACAGTAGTCTGACCACATGTTCTATAATGTCCATTCTGATTTTCTCTGAGTTCAGATATGAGAACTAGTTCTGGAAAGGTCAGAAGCAAACAGTCTGAAATCAGACTAGTTTGCTACTATAACAAGGAACAAGTGGTAACTCTCCCATATAAAAAAGAGGAGGTACAAGCCTGTTGCACTGCATAGTCAAAAGAAAAAAAAGTGTATTTGAACCTTGATTTCACCTTAGCATTTTACATAAATAATGAAAAGGCATCTTTTTGTCTTGGCTACTTGGTTGCTAACCTTTGTAGCATACCAGAACTACCAATAAATTATAATAGAGGCCCAGAATTTGAATGGAATGATCTGGTTATTCTCATGTGAATGAAAATTTGTTCCAAATTACATTGTCTTGTAATCTGGATATAGACTAAATCTAGTACAACCCTCTAAATCCAGCACAACCCTCTATAAGCCCTATTGATTTCAAAGGGATTTGGTTACTGTTAGTAATTAAGTCACTTCCAATTCTTTGTGATCCAATGGACATCATTGCAGCAGGACTGTCTGTCAGTAACTGCTTCTTTGAGTTCTTTTAAGTTCATAGTTGTGTCATGAGTGATAGCATCTAGCTATTTATTTTGGTAAATAAATCTCCTGTCCTTCCCACTTAATTGTTACCTTGATCTTTTTCCATTGCTTATTCAGATGTAACTCTTTGTCTCTCTCTCTTCTTTTTGGTCTTCTCCGGAACTCAATATTTAGTTGGACATTTTTTTTCTACCTCTATTGTCTTCAGCTTTCCAACTTTCTCAAGTATTAGCAAATGCATTACTTGCCTTCTATTGCTCTTTGCATTTTACATTTTTGTTTGCTTCATCTCTAATGATGTCACAAATTTCAGGCACTCTATCACATTTAAAAATTAAATCTATCCTTTTACCACATATCATACGGAATATTGCTGTGGTCATATCTTGTTATGGTATGATGATTTTATTTTCTTTAGTTTAAGTTGTAAATTTGCAAGAAGGAGCTCATGGTCTAATCTGCAATCAGGACCAGGACTTATTGCTGGGTGTGAGGGTTTTTTACTTTCCAAGGATTGGACACACCGCAGCATAGCAAATCTGTACACAATGCTTTATTGCAGCACACACTGCACATGCCTTCCCCAACAACAGACTATTACTCTCCACCCTTCTAGGGCTTGCAAGGTGATGTTGCTGTGTAAATATGTCGTTAATACTCAGTCCTTTAATACTTAGTTCAAGCAAAACTCTATTAGTCCGTAAAGTGATGTACAACCTTCACCTCCTTCTAAAAGTTCTTATACCAGTTGGTATGAAGTGCTGTCTCAGTGTGGCTGTTCCTCTTCTAATTGCTACTGAGCTCCTGGCAAAGCTCCAAGCGTCAGGCAGGAGTCCCACCAGGATATGCTGCTCACCATAGCTTGTGGTTCTGGCAGTTGAATGATAGTCCTCTTGTCTGCTTGTAATAGCTACCAACCTCCAGACGTTGTCTCCACTTCCCCATCTTTATGCTGTTTGCTTATCACCTTTCCTCCTACAAACACCTCTCCTGTCTATCTTAGCATTTTCTTTTTTAAGCTGAGAACTGGGGTGGGGTGAGGCTGCCTCTGGATGTCAGCACATCCTTGAAAATGCCAGGGTGTGGCTTAATTATCACAGGCAGCTGGGATACTGGCTTTGATACTTCATGAGTAAAGTTGTGAGCGAATTAATTAATGTGTGAGGGAAGTGGGGTGAGAAGCATTTCTGCCTGGCTGCAACTATTTTTCCCAAGTGCAGACAGCAGTCCCAACTTCACTCCCTCACACTAGGTGAATAGACAACCTTTGTCTTTACTTGCACAAACTACAGTCAATTAGATGTCAGTGTTGCCTATCCATTGGTGCCTCATGTGTAGAGTTTTAGATTGTCAGAAGAAGGGACTTCCAAATAAATTTGTATGGGATCGTAGCATTTAAATTCATTTAATTTCTGCACATATATTAGGACTATGCAGCACTTTGGATTGGAAAGCAAAGAGTTGCTTTGAATCATGCACCTGTTAAAACTCCTTAAAGTAACAATGTGCTGTCCTACAGCAACTGAAGGCTAACCACGTTGCTTTCAAAGCTGAATATCCAAACTTGAGATGAATCAACAATACTTGTACAGCTCTAGAAACAAGTCACTGAGCCAGTTTGGTGAAGGCACCAGGCTAGAAGCCGGGAAACCATGAGTTCTAGTCCCACCTTAGGCACAAAGCCAGCTGGGTGACCTTGGGCCAGTCACTCTTTCTCAGCCCTAGGAAGCAAACCACTTCCAAAATCTTTCTAAGAAAACTTCAGGGCCTTGTCCAGGCAGTCACCAGAAGTCAACAGTGACTTGAAGGCAAAAACAAAACAAAACAAAAAACATTCCAATAAATATGGATTTGTGTCCTTTTTACTTTCTCTTTATCAAAAACATAACCAATGAAACCTCTGCAGCTGTTGTCTCTCATCAACTGTTTTAGTAAACAGAGAATTAACTTTATAGTCTGTAGTGTCAAGCACCATGTATTTAGTAGAAGGCAGTGAAAGGAATGCTAATGCTTCCATTGGCATATTGGATATTTAACAGATGCTGTAAAAATTTGTTAGTCTTTTGTCAATTTTCACAAATTGATTTTAATATATTTAGGATTTGGATGTTGCTGTCAATTTCTATTTTTTTATATAATTTTATTTAAAATTTTTTAAAAGGAAGATAAAAACTAATACAAACTAATATAAAATAAGAGAAAGGAAAGAAAAAGAAAGAAATCAGAGAGAAACCTAAAAGTGCAAGACAGGGAAAAATAAGTAAAAGAAAAATAGAAAAGAAAGAAAAAACATACAAAGTAGTAGCTTCTGATCTTTACAGCAGTTATAAGTACAATTATAAATTTATTTATTTAGAAAATTTATATGGCTGCCCAAGTCACAGTGACTCCAGGAGGCTTACAAAGTAAAATCTCCAATTCAAAACCCATCAACCCCCCCCCCCCCCCCCATGGCAGCCAAAAACACAACACAACCACTTGATTGACTCCTTTTCAGCTTGGGGTCCCTAGGCCCACTGACAAAACCATGTGTTCAGGGCCTTCTGGAACAACATCAAGGTGGGGGCCAATCTTAATTCAGAGGGAATAACATTCCACAGGGAGGGGGTCACCATGGAAAAGGCCGTTCTTCATAGTCCCAATGATGGGACCTGCAACATATCCAACCTCCCTGCTCTGGTGGTCTGGAAGATGTAAATGGAGAAAGGTGGTCCTGCAAATAAACAGGCCCCAAGCCATGTAGGGCTTTAAAGGTGATAACCAGCACCTTGACTTGGACTCAGAAGCAGATCAGCTACCAATGCAGCTCCCACAAAAGAGGTGACACATGCACAAATCTGTACAGATCTATGCGAGCTGCTGCATTTTGAACTATCTGAAGCTTCTGAATACTCTTCAAGGGCAGCCCCATGTAGAGCACATTACAATAGTCCAAGAGGGAGGTGACTAGGGTGTGGGTGACTGTGAGAAGAGCACATTGGTCCAGAAATGGGCACAACTGATGCACAACTTGTAGTTGTGCAAAGGCCCTCCTGGCCACAATTGCCACCTGCTCCTCAAGCAGGAGTCGTGAGTCCTGGAGAACCCCTAGATTGTGCACCAGGTCCGTCTGGGGCAGTGCCACCCCATCCATGACCAAAGATGGTAATTCTCTCAGAACCAAGGAGCCCTGGATCCAAAGCCACTCTGTCTTGCTAAGGTTCAGTTGCTCCCCATCCAGACCTCGATGGCCTACAGACACCAAGAAAGGGCAGTTGTGGCATCGCTTAACCCACCATGGGCAGAGATGTATAACTGAGTATCATCAGCATATTGATGATATCTCACCCTATGGTGATGGATGATCTCACCCAGCAGCTTCATGTAGATATTAAACAGGAGTAGAGAAAGCAGTGACCCCAGTAGCAGCCCACAATACAGGGGCTGTGGGTTGGACCTCTCGTTCCTGACCAATACTGACTGAAAATGGCCTCGGAGGAAAGAAGTGAACTAGGACAGTATGGTGCCCCACACTTCCAACCCCTTCTTATTCTATAATAAGTTACAACATGACTCTCTTATTTCTATAATCTATCCAATCTAATCATCACAACCATAAATAAGTTCATTTTTTCTGTTTTATGCAAAAAGTCCATAAGGTGTTTCCAGTCAGTAATAAATGTAGATATTCTTCTCTCTGATCAAAGAAGTCAATTTAGCCATCTCAACAAGTTCCACCATCTTCACCATCTCTCCTCCATTATGGGTAGTGCCAGATCTTTCCATCTTTGTGCATACAATAAACTTGCTGCAGTTATCATATACAAAAACAAAGTTCCATGACTTTTTTCCAACTGTTTGTCCATCAATTCCCCGAAGAAATACCTCTTGTTTCTATTGTATATTAATCTTTAAAATCCTCTGAATTGGTGTGTGTATTTGAATCCAATTTTTTTTTAGCTTTTTTACATATCCACCAAGCATGATAAAATGTTCCTTATTAAAATGCTGCTGCAAAACTTGATCCCTTGTCTTATTCCTGACAAAGTGCACCAAAACATCCCTTGGAACGTTTCTTATTTTCACAAATCTTTTATTTATTCTATATACTTTATCAATTTCTGCCTCTGTATCCTCCTCCTCCCAATCCAAAAAATAACCTTAATAACCTTTTCTCTAATACCTTCAGCAGAATCCTCTGGAATTGCTCAAAATCTCAAACAAAATTCCTTCTCTCTCAATTTCAATAGAGCCAAATTATCTAATTCTTTTTCTAACTCTCTGTCTATAACTTCTCTCTTAGTCTCCAGAATTTTCACTTAGTCATTAATTTGTCTTACATTTCCAGACACTTGTTTAACAGAGCTTTCCATCTTCTTAACTTCTTCTTTCATGTCTGCTTTCATCTTTACAAGTCTTTCATCCATTCTTTTTTTCAAAAGCTGTCAATTTAGTATCAAGTAATTTAGTCAATTTAGTGATTCAGCTAACTTACTGCCGAGTTCCTCAAATGTTTTTTGAAGTAAATCTGGTGTAATTCCTCTCTCTGAAGGTTGCTGTAACAATCCTCTGCTCCCTTCTGCTGTTTTGCCAGTTTCTGGTGGTTGCCATTATAATATTATAATCCAAAAATGAAAATGTCACAATTGCAAGGGAAAGAATTAAAGGCAAGCTTCCCCCTGCTTTTTTTTTTTCCCCCCTATTTTGTCTTCTTGTACCCTGAATACTTTAATCTCAAATGGCACTCTGTAGTTACAGTCAGCATCACAGTAACTCATATTACCTTTTATCTTTTGTTTTGTAAAATCCACCAATTATCTGCGCTCTTTAATAGTAAACAAAAAACATTCCCATGAAAGTCTAATTCCAATTTTTTCAAAAGCACTTTCACCAAAAAATAATCTTTCAAAATAACTGTCCCCTTTATCCATTTTAAACTTTCTTACATTGACTCCTTGTTAAGCTTTTTGCCAAAAGTTTTTAAGTCTTTAAAACCTTTTTTCCCCCCTTTGTTTCTTTGTAATCCAGAAAAAAATAATAACTCACCAAGTGGAATTTTCTTATCCTGCCACTCAGAAAATCTCTCTTTAGCTGTAAATTAATTATATCCCAAAATGTTTAAGAAATGAGGCTTGTGCAAACCTTGGGTCCATATAGGCTGCATTATGGCTGTGAGCTTGATTGAAATTCCTTTACTCCTAGCCACTCAACTCATGAGCCATCTGCAAAAACCTCAGTTCCTGCAGTTTACTCATGAGGAGCAGCTGTCTGAAGTGCAAATGGGTGATCTGACAATCTCTCCTTTATTCAGAAAGACTGCGCCAGCCAGAATTCACCGTCTGGCCACCAATCTCCACCGCAATGCCATCCCCATTCCTTCAGGGGCATCTACTTTGCCCTGAACTCTCACTGGAAGCCCTGGTGTTGCTGTCCGTTTCTAAAGCAACTTACCAATTGATTGCTAATTGTATATTTTATTGGTTAATTATTTAGTTATGGGTTAACATAATGTATTACCTAACATATCTCAGGCTATGTCAGATACCTTTATTTCTGCTTCCCTATAAACATACTTCACTTCACTATCTTCTTTGATATTCACACAGAGGCTAACAGTTCCCACTTTATCTTTTACCATATGTGATACATGCAGGTGCCTTGGCCTTGTAGAGAGTAGAGGTCAAATAATATTAAAAGCTGTATGTCAGCAAATCTAGAATATTTTCTGAGGGAAAAACGTCAGTTATATCAAATTGTGTTGCTTTACTTAGTGGTATTGGAGGGAATCAAACTCTTAGTTTGTATAGCTAATCTTAAGATTGTAGAAAATTTTCTTCTTGTGGATCAGGAGTCTGGGAAGTAATGCAGTATGTTCAGATACAATAAAAGCAATATTAGTCTATGAAAAAAAAAAGTTGGGTAAGACTTTTATTGGGACTGACCAAAATGATATAAAAGTGTGTGCAAGTTCTTAGTTTTCTAGAACTCTTCTTCAGTCACCGTATTACAAAACTCAAGGAATGAGGAAGAAGCAAAAATAGGATCAAAAAGGCCAAATATTCTCAAAATTGAAAGCTGCCACGTTCTTTTGTATCATTTTGATTACTTCTGATAAAGATACTACCCAATTATGGATTTTTCATATCTATAGATTTTCTTACAGAGCCTTTTAAACTACAGATAATTTGGTGCCATGCTCCCTCTTGTACACTGTTTGCATTCTGATGTTCTGATCCAGTTTTGTTAAAGGAGCCTTGGACAATCCATTTATATTCTTGAAGAAGGAACTATGCTAGTGAGACAATGAACAAAATGCCCCTTCCCACATTTTATGAACATAAATGGATTGCAAAATGCATTGTCAATGAGATGATAGACTGATATTGTTCCCCTATGTGGCGTCTGATTTTGGATGAGAATCTTCCCAAATACATTTGAACTGGAGACAAGGACATATTACACTGGAGGGCAAATTTGTTCATTAACAGTACTGGAGACAAAGGGTTAGAAGCCTAAAGAGGGGAGGGTTTACATGCAAATTAGAATATACCTGTCATTGGGTATACACAACAACAAGTATTGACTGGGTATAGCACATCAGGTATCTAATGATATCACTGAGCAATTAGGGTGTAACTATGAGGCAATGGGGTATGAACTTCAAAGGACTATGAAGACAGTGGGGTTTGAAAGAACAAAGAGGCAGTATTCCATGAACATAATTTCTTTCGAGAGAGTTTCTTCCTTTTGCTTTCCCAGAGAAAGCAAAGAAGCCCTGTTTATTTTGCTTTAAAAATAATACTTTTTAAATAAATTGTTTAATGGCATATGAAATACTCTTCATTTTCATCATTCTTGATTCATTAGAGACGGTCGTATCAATTTGTATAAAGGTTTCAGGGTTGCAGCCCTCAAGCTAATGAAATAGTCCTCATGAGGCACTATTAATAATCTGATGCTGAGACCCCTATTGTGAATGGTTTTTATTTTTCTCCATGGTTTTTAGTTTTGTCATCTGAAACAGAGACTCTGGCTTCCTTCATTTAGTATAAGCAAGAAAAAGATACAAGAATAAACTACATTTATGCCTTCCATCCATTAGTTTATTCTGAGGGCAATAAGCAGAGCCTAGGGTTTAAATTACAAGGCTAACATACTATAAATGGAGTTATTTTGGATCAGTTAGCTGCACCTGCTCATTTGCTATTGAACCAGGATTCAGAATTATTATGTCATTTAAAGACTAAGATTTTTTAAAGGAAATTAGCTGAGATAGAAATGGACTAGATATTAATTTTTTCAGAATAGACAGATCTGAATGACCTCCTTTCTCATATCTGATTTTATGGACTATCTACTTCATTGCAGAGCAAATGTTTGAGCATTTGGACACCAGAGGACGATTTGTAGATTACTTACATTTCTTTGGTTTCCAAGGTACTCGAGAAATGTAGTTTAAAACATTACTGCTTCAGATAGTCATCTGAACTTGCAATTTTATGAAGGGGAGAGGCTGCCTGTATTATGGAATAAACAATATAATGGAAAACAAAAACAGTAAGTTTTTTATCTCTTCAGCTAAAAAGAAAACATAAGCACATTATTCTTCTATGCAGAGATTCTTGACTTCTTCATAGAGACATTTGGAAATGCAGTTAACTCCTTTGCATGATGTGTGTATAACCCAACAATATTCTTTTCCTCTTTTCTAGAATGAATGAGAATTTACCCTTTTGTGCAAACATTTTATTTATTTATTTGTTTATCGAATTTGTCATTGCCCATCTCGTTAAACAACTCTGGGAAGTTTACAAAACAATTAAAATCAATTCAAATTACAATATTACAATAATAAATACAAAATAAAAAGATCCAACATAATTGGCGATCACTCAGGGAGCATCATCGAGGCGCTAGCCACCCACAGGATTGGGTAGAGTTGTTATCCCCCCATACAAGCTGGCAGAGCCAGGTCTTCAATTTTTTCTGGAAGGCTGGTAGGGTAGGAGCCTGCTGCACCTCTGGGGGGAGAATGTTCCAAAGGGCGGGAGCAACGGCAGAGAGGGCTCTCCTCCTGGGTCCCACCAGTCAACATTCTCTCGCTGACGGGACCCACAACATGCCCTCTCTGCCTGACCGGGTGGGACAGGTTGATGTGATGGGGGTAAGACGGCCTCTCAGGTAAACTGGACCCATGCCATGTAGGGCTTTAAAGGTGATAACCAACATTTTGAATTGGACCCAGAAGCAGACTGGGACCCAATGCAGCTTGTGTAGTAAAGGTGTTATGTGTGCCATACTTGGGGCACTCAGAATTATCTGCGTGGCCACATTTTGGAGCAGCTGTAGCTTCTGGATGCTCTTCAAAGGTAGCCCCATGTGGAGTGCATTGCAATAGTCTAACCAAGAGATGACCAGGGGATGAGTGACTGACGGGAGGGCCTCCTGATACAGGAAGGGGCATAACTGGCATATCACATGAAGGTGGGCAAAGGCTCTCCTGGCCATGACTGCCACCTGCTCCTTGAGCAGGAGTCGTGAGTCCAGGAGGACCCCCAGATTACGCACTGGGTCCATCCGGGGCAGTTTAACCCCATCCAAAACCAAAGATGGTAAATCCTTGGATACAGAGGGGCCTCCAATCCATAGCCACTCCATCTTACTAGGGTTCAGCTGAAGCCTGTTCCACCCCATTCAGACCCCCATAGCCTCCAGGCACTGCAAAATGGTGGTCATGGCATCACTCACCTCACCTGGGATGGAGATGTATAACTGGGCATCATCAGCATATTGATGATACCTTATCCCATGGTGATGGATGATCTCACCCAGGGGTTTCATGTAGATGTTAAAAAGGAGTGGAGAAAGTACCGAGCCCTGGGGCACCCCACCAAGGAGGGGCTGTGAGCTGGATCTCTCGCCCCCAATCAACACCAATTGGGATCGACCTTGGAGGAAGGAAGAAAACCAGCACAAAACTGTGCTGCCCACTCCCAACTCCCCAAGTTGAACCAAAAGGATACCATGGTTGATGGTATCAAAAGCTGCTGAGAGGTCAAGAAGAGCAAGGATGGATGCACTACCCCCAACCTGCTGCTGCCAGAGATCATCCATGAGTGTGACCAATGCCACTTCCATCCCGTATCTGGGGCTGAAACCTGACTGAAAAGGGTCCAGATAATCCATTTCCTCCAGGATCCTCTGAAGCTACAACACTACCACCTTCTCAACCACCTTCCCTAAAAAGGGGAGGTGGGAGACTGGACAAAAATTGTCCAGTATGGTGGGATCCAGTGATGGCTTCTTGAGGAGGGGGTGCACCAGCACCTCCTTGAAGGCAGCTGGAAACACCCTCAAGGATGAATTCACCATTGCCTGGACCCACCCACATGTCACCTCCCAGGAAGCTTTAACTAGCCAGGAGGGACATGGATCTAGTTGACAGATGGTGGCATTGATCATCCAGAGGACCCTGTCCACTTCCTCAGGTTCAACAGGATCAAACTGTTCCCAGATAACAGGGTACGAAGAACATACCCTGGGCATTTCTATAGACCATGCCTCACACTTAGTAGCCAACTGGAACTGGATCTGAGCAATTTTATCCTCCAGATGCCTGGAAAACCTCTCTGTGCAGCCCTGTAAATGGGTTACTGAGCCCCCCTTTCCCAAAAGAGATCGGGTGATCTTGAACAGGGCCACTGGGCAGCATTCTGCGGATGCAGTAAGAGTGGAGAAATATTGACATTTCGCCACTCTTACTGCCACAAGGTAGGCGTTAATAGCAGCTCTAGCTTGTGTTTGGTCGGGTTCGGTCCTTGTTTTCCTCAAGTGGCTCTCTAGACATCTTTTAACCCTTTTCAAAACCCTCAACTTCTCTGTAAACCATGGGGGGTGTCAGGTTTGATGGGTCAAGAGAGGTTGCATGGGTGCGATCTTGTCCAAGGCCTCAGCCACTTTCCTATTCCAGGTAGCAGCCAAGGCCTCCACTGGACCATGCAGCAGGCTCTTGGGTATAACCCTCAGCTCCCTTTGGAACCCAGTTGGGTCCATCGGTCACCAGGGGTGGACCAACTGAATGGGTCCTGCCTCCCTGTGAAGGGGAGTAGCATAAGAGAATCTCAAGGCCACCAGGACATGATCTGACCATGACAAGGGGGACAGCTGTAATTCCTCCTTCAGATCACATTGCCACTGCTCTGACAAGAAAACCAAGTCCGGTGTTAGACCACTGTCCTGAGTCGGGTCATGGAAAATCTGGGATAGGAACTCCCAGGCTGCCTCTGAGTCATGCCCCAGGGACAGCAGATTGAAGTCCCCCAAGACCATCAGTCTGGGGAATTCCACTCCCAGCCTTATGATGGCTTCCGGCAGGACAGGCAGGGAGGTTGCTACGCAGCAGGGAGGCTGGTATGGTAACTAAGATCCCAAATGTGCTCCTGAACCCAACTTCAGGAACAGGGTCTCACAACCGGCCACTTGTGGAGCAGCGCCCCTGATGGCCAACAGAGATTCTCTGATGACAACTGCTGCCCCTCCTCCCCTACCCTGGGGTCTCGGCTGATGCCAAACCACAAACCCAGCCGGGCACATTTTAGTAACACAAACCACAGTTCTGGGATTATATGAGCAGAATGCCTGAACCAGTTGCCTTTAATATTTTATATTACATTTAAACACTCCATCATAGTTCTTAATGAATGTTGGGCTCTGTGTTTTTCCTAGGAGATTTCACATTTTGGCGGTGCCTCTAGAAATCTATGGGCAATAACAAGATGAAAACTTAGTCCTAATATGCTAAATGTATAGCAAGGTTTCTGTATTGTTTAAAATCGAATTGGTAATGAGTTTCCTCTTATTTCTCTGCCCCAGAAAATGTAGGAAATAATAATAATAAAAAAGATCATTTAATTCTTCCTTCAGCATTCTATTCTTACATTAACTGTTTTTGTTCATGACTAAGAAGGAAGTTTTTCAGAGGAAAATGCAGACAAAGAGACAGTTATAACTTTCACCTACCTGTTTTTTCTCTGAAAATCATCCTATCCCAACATATCTGAAGTTTAGGTAATGATGATGGTTCTAGTGGTAAGGTCCAAAAAGGAAAGGCTGGGTTAGTTGATTTGCTTTCCTTCCTTTTCTTTGATGATGCTGGCTATAGCCCATGTCGTGATAATGAGCAAAGCCCATTACATTTTTCTAATATCATAAATTTTCTATAATGTGGAACAACAATATGCAACATAATTAAGAAGTGATTTACCATTTACTGTATTGAAGAATTTACCTTTTGATCAATTAAAGAACAAGCATCTGTACTGGGCAGAAATAAATTTTCAGTAATAAATCTTTTGGGCATTATTTCAGAATTGATCTCTCCTCCCATTCCTGTATTCAGCATTCTTTCTTGTTTTGATACTCTGTAACTTGAATCTGCATCAATTTTTCAGTATTTTTGAGGGCTTATTTTATCCATTCCATGTATCACCATATTAAAGCATCCAAGTTCCTTCATACTAGATCCTGAGTTATCTGACAGTTGTGATTAAAAGGTTTGCCAAATAATTATAATAGTCTGCACCATAATTCAGTAAAGGTCCCACACTCAATTTTCTGACTTTACAAATTGAAGGATACATACCCATTAACCTAGGCTGGCTGAAAATACAATACTTAGGGAAAAGGGCATTTTGGGGAGTTGCACTGTGAAGTTCATATTCACTGTTGAGCCATTTCCAAGTTGTTGAAATGGGACCAGATTATCTGAGACATAAACATTTATGTCTTTTTAATGTTTTGGAGAGGATATCTTGCTGAATGTTGATATTCATGTGATATCATTTAGCTATGGTATGGAGGCAGGCATTCTCTACTGCAGTGTCCACTAATGTGAAACAAATTCCAATCAGAGTTATGTGGGTCTCCAGGATTGAAGGTTTGTATTATAAATTAAACAGGTACCTGTTTCCCAGATCCCATCTATATTTTTGTCAGCTTCCCTGGCAGTTAATTAGTCAATAAAACACTTTAATTGCTTTTTAAAAGTTTATGTTTTTGTAATTTATTTTATATTTTGCTGTATTTATTATATATTCTGTAATATAAGTTTTAAAGTATATATGTAATACATTAAAATGAAAAAAAGCATATAAATTCATTAAAAACCAACCAACAATAAAAGATTCCCTCTCCCATTAAAACACTTTTCTAACCTTCATATGCACAAGCTTGACCTGCATTGAATCAGCCTAGACACCTTGTTTTATTCATTTTCAGTAAAGGAGCATGAATTGAGAAAAAGGGAAGCCTTGCCATTGGTGCTTTGAAAAGCTCAGAGGGTCTAACATACAAGGAAAAATTACAGAAAATAGAAACACGCCCAGATGGAGCTATAATATTTACAGTTTTTAACACAGTAAAAGAAGCTAAGGAATGAATAGTTTGTAGAAGGGATACATGAAACTAGTTCGAAATAAAAACTAGTTCAGGTGAAAAACATATTGAAATAAAAGATCAGGATGTAACATACAAAGCCACCGGCATCTGCAGGATCGTGCTGCTTTTGTCAAGGTGAGAGATGCAGCATCGTGGCATCATACCTTTGGGGGTTTCTATGTACATGATGCATGTAGAAAAGGGGTGGGCTTGCACTGTGATGTCAGTCTGACCTACACTTCTCCCTGCACAGATGCCGCTGAATATAGTATGGGTTAACCTTCAGTTAGTTTCTAATCCAACTTCCCATTCTTGTATTTTTCCACCTATGCCTTCAACTATTTCATACTATATCCAGTGGCATCTGTGCAGGCTTTATCTTTGCATCATTCATAGTATAAAGCCTGTGGTCACAACCGCCATTCTTTCACAAAAAAAGAGCACCACTCACAGAACCATGGAAGATTAGAGTCTGGGTGACAATAACATGTGATTGTAAATGAAAATTTTCTGTCGCTTCACCTTCTTATGGTTTTACTGTCCATTAAAAAGGCTGTGATGAAGACAACGGATGATGTTCTGATTGCAAAGATCTCTCTGATTTGAGAACAGTGATTACTAGAACCCCAAACTCCCCCTCTTTCCTTTTTTTTGGGTGAGGAAGCACTGAATAGTTTTTATTTTTGTTCCTCTTTTAGCCATGGTGGCAATAGCACAGCTCACTGAATATAGCAGAGCCTCTGAACTATACATCAGAGGTAGATTTTTAATTTGGACAGATTTGTTTAGGATGTCAACCTATCTCCAGTATGTTAAAAACTATTCCAAATTATGCTGCTCATTACTTTGAATTGGAATAGAGTCCTAACTGAAGTTGCTGGGGAAAACAAAATGAAAAGTATGTTTTCTCTGAAATAGTTTTTAGTAGTAAAAGTCATCTGCATATGAACAACTTCCAGTCATCATAATGTGCTTCTTTCCTTCATTCCCCCATGACAAATGCTTCTATCATTTAATCAAAGGGCAAATGGAGATAATCAGGATATTCATGACTTGAGTTCTATTTTCCTTGAAACATTCCAAAGAGAACACATCTTGAGCCTGCTGAAAGAAGCACATGATGGAAGTTTCTATAAGTAGACAAGGTCATGAATAATTCAGTTAAGGAAAACACTTGACTTTTCCCTTTTCTTCCACAATATGTCACAGGTGAGTAAGCTCAGAAGAGGAAGTGTCTTCCTCAGTAATAATTAGTCTTTCCCTAAAATCACTGAATGAGCACTTCCTTTTTATTGCAGTTTGGAGCTAAAATGGTTCTTAGGTTATAGAACAAACATATTATTACTAAATGCCCTGGCAAATTATCAGTACCTCCTGGCTTCCATTTCATAAAACATTTGTACATCATCAAGGAAGTGCAGGTTATGGGAAAATGGTAAAAGAGCATTTGCTAGGAGAAACTAGACTTACTACATTGACAGAAGGTATGGGATGACCACAGTGGAAACTTTTTGAGTACAATCTGAATTTAATAGCCTGAACTCACTTTAAGAAGGATTTAGAGGAATTTCATCAGGTTCAGAGAAGGGCAATGAAGGTGATTGGGGACTAGAAACTAAGACCTATGGCAAGAAATTGTAGAGCTGAGTATATTTATCTTTGAGAAAAAGTGACGGGGGGGGGGGGGGATACGATAGTGTTCTTCAAATACTTGAAAGCATGCCAGAGAGAATAAGGTCAAGACCAGTTCTTATTCAGAATTTAAGACATGGAATAATGGATTTAAGTCAAAGATTCTGACTGAGGTTGGAAAATGGTCTTCACAGCAAGAACTGTTTAACAAGAGATCCAGTTACCAGAGAGGTGTTGGCTTCCCCTTCATTGGACCTCTTTTTTTCTGGGATGTTTTATTTGGATTCCTTTACTGAGGAGAGGGTTGAATTTGATGGCCTGAACAGTCTCTTCTAATTCTATGATTCTAAATGTTAGAATCTAAATTCTAATCTCAGACTCTAAATTAGTATTTCTGAACCTTGGTGACTTTAAGATGTATGGACTTCAACACCCAGAATTCCCCAGCCAGCCTATAGGATAGCTGGCTGGGGAAGTCTGGGCATTGAAGTCCACATGTCTTAAATTCAAGGTTGAGAAACACTGCTCTAAATCCTAGTCAAGTATTATCATTGAGAGTGTGTGTGGAATAGTGGTTAAGGTGTTGGGCTAGGAGAGGAGAGACCCAGGTTTAAATCCACTCTCTTCCATGGACACTCAGTGGATAACTTTGGGACAATCACTCTTTCTCAGCCTAACCTATCCTATAGGATCGTTATGGGAAAAATGGATAAAAAAGACACAAACCTAAATAGAAATTGAAAAACCTGTTTCTTATGAACCTTTTGCATGTACAGGACACTTTTCTCATAACTTCAAATATACAGCTGCTCAGGGATGTAACCAGCACAAATGTTGACATGAGGATTAAATGGCTCAACTGTACATAAAGATCAGTTTCTGGCATAATGCAAGATTAGTTTCATATCTTTGGGCAGATAGCATAATCAACAAATATTTAAGGTATACACATATATCATATAGTGATGAGCCTCAATATAGTTATGATTAGGTCCAAGCTGCACCAAGTTGTAGTGAAGCAGTAATGATATGTTCCATTCAGTGCCTAATCAGTTATTCTACTGATTTCCTACTGCACATTACATTACACTCCCCTGTCACCCTGGACATCCAGAAGGTCTGGCTTCTACTCACTTGTTGCTCTCAGATTTGCCACTCCCCTTCCAAGCTTCACCATCTCCACTCCACATCCAGCCTTGGATGTATCTGGGCAGAAATGTGTTCTGTTAGTTCAAGGATTGGGGGAAAAAAAATGAGTTTGTAGAAAATCTTTCTACAAAGTACCACAAAGCTTCTTCTATAACAAATGGCAGAATTAAATAAAAAAATTATCCCTTCCAGCGTGGATGGAAGCATGTTCATGTGAGCTCACTTTTTGACAGATGGCCACAATGAAGCCTTGTTTTATTATACCAACCTCCTGTTATTTTTTCCCAGAAAGCTAAGAGGGTGATAAGCCAGGTAGGAGACATTTTAGCAGACAAGAGAAGCCAAATATATATAAAAAATCTCAGTTGAGCAATTCTCTTAACTGTCTTGAGGCCTTCAGTGTGCTGATACCACTTCTAATTCAGAGTGTTGAAGGTCTCAGAAAGAGGAAAGAGATGTCTATGCCAGCTCAGAATAGGACCTTTGAATCACACTGATTCGTTTGTACACTCTTAGACATTTGATGCATACATATGCAAAGTATATACTGATTCTGGGGTACCTCTGGGAATAACTACTATACAATGTTGTACTATTCATGACCCAAATCTCTGACTTTATTGGACACAATCTCACTGGTGTCCAATCTTTTATTCTTTTGTTAAGAGTAACCTAGAACAGTAACCTCTTAGGGATTATATTGCATGCTGGTAACAGCTGGAATTCAGCCAAAAGGGTATGGAAATACCTATTCCTTTTCTTTGACTTTCTCTCTAGCACAGTCAGCTGCTGGAGAAGGGACAAATGACTTTTGCGAAGGATCCAAATTGCTTGCTTAGGGCTTTTACATTAAGCTAAGAATATATGAGGCCAGAGGCAAGAGGCCACTTGATCTATCTGGAAAAATAAAACAATACTGTTTTTCTCTCATTGCCTCTTGAAAGTTAGGTTTACTAGATCTAATTTCTACAGAAATCCAGGTGACCACCAGATGACAGTAAAGAGATACAGAAAACTCTAATTATCTGTCACCAGCATCTAGAGGTTGGCCAAATTTTTGCAGACCACATCAGTCCAAGCAAAGTTCCACAGCAGCTTGCAAAGCTTCAAAAAATTTTTACACTTTGGCTTACAGGGGCTTCAATTTTTAGCACATGATTATTTTAATGTGTACATTTGTCTATTATCTCTTCATTTAAGAGCACTGAGCATTAATTGATTAGTTTCCTACACAATACACTTGATGAATAATGGTTGGTTGGATGGATCCTCTTAAAAGTCCAAAGTGCTGACAGTCAAAGTTTTAATATTCAATTAGCAGATCCACTGTTGGGAGGAGAGTCAGAAAATATTGCACGACTGTTTTACTGCTGGCTGTGACTCCCCAATAGTTTCTTGTTCTTATGCCACAGGACCTTTAAAAGGGGACCAGTCTTTTCACTGGAGGTCAGTTTGCAATTTTTTTTTTTTTTAAAAAAAGGATATTAAGAAAAAAACTAATTGGATGCAACTTGGGTAACATTAAGCAATATAATTCCCACCATTAATTGAGTTTCCATACTGTGCCTGATAAAGTTTTCGCAGAGTGAAGCACGGCAAAATTGAGGACACAGCAGGTTGCTTATTGGAGCAGCAGAGTGGTATGCATTTTATCTGACAGTAATTACGGTATATCGGTGCCATGGTTATGGTCTGGTTTATCCCTTTAGGACTTCAAAGCAATATTTTGGTGGGTAATAACTAAAAGCTGATTACACATGAGGCCAAAATAAATTAAAGAGGATAGGAAAAGGCAAGTGGCACAAGGCATAATACTTGTGCTGTAAAGGATTCATCTTCTCAAGCTTTGTCTGGATTTGTGATCATTTTGCAAGCTCAAACTATCTGAGGGCATTTGGTTCCCTAGTCTGGATTTATATGCTGCTTCCTTGGCGTATAACTCTACACAATCTTAAATAGCTGTTAATATAAAACAACACTAAAATACATTCATGATTCTGATATCGTGAACAGACCTGACCCAAGACACATTGCTACTTTAAGTGGTGCTGAAATGCTGCTTGACACACAGTTTCTTCAAACCATCAGCTTCCCACCTAATTTAGTGACATTGTTCCATAGATAATATGCCGAGATAAGCAAATCAAGAAAAGAAAAGGAGGTACACAATAAACAGAGAGTCAGAAAAACCAAACAATTAATTTAAAGTGTGTGGGAAATCTTATTATAATAAAGGGAATGAAGAGCTACAAAATTCTAAAATAAGCATCATTTAGATAGGATGCTACCAAAAACTAGAAATGCTTGACTCTTGTAGGAATGGATGATAACACTGTCGATCCAATTTTTCTACTTTTCTATATTTGAAACTCCTACACTTGAGGGTATATGAGTCCGTGCACATTATTTATCCTGTAATGATATACACAACAAAATGCACTGAAAATGTATGTATTGTGCAGTTAATAAATAGAGACACTTGCTTATAAAATGTATATATTATGAAAAGTTCACACAAGATGTGTACTTTAGAAGAAATGCATTGCATTTCAAGATACATGCATTTTCTTAGCTTGTTTGCAAAACTGAATAGGCAATTATTTGACTGGTTTTGGCTGGATGAAGTTGGCTTTGGTGTGTTATGTCATATTATATTTTACTATTTTTCTGGTTATGATGTGCTGTTTTTAGTGCGTATGCTGCCCTGAGTTGCATGTTGATTGGGCAGCTACATAAATCAACTGAATAAATAAATAAATAAAATCCAAACATGACAGATGCACTCACCACTTGGTTTCAGTTTGTATTTGGAAGCAAAATTGATCTACTTCCCACAAACTAACGTGCAGACTGGAATACAACCTGCTGAGGCCTCCCAATATTCTTCTGCTATTTTGAGACTTGAAAGCACTCCAAGTACGTATAAATGCATTTCATGGTAAAACATATAAAATATAGATGAATTGTATGGGGATTTTTTTCCTTAAGAAACAACGTAAGATGGGATATCATGGATTTGTCTGTGAATATATATGACACTGACACAGATAAAAAAAAATAGTCCAATCCATCCCCACCTTTAATTTTAAAAAATGAGCTGCAGGAGCAAATGCTTTAAAATAGCAGACATTGAAAGATTGAATGTCAACTAATAAAAAAGAGCCTTTGGCTATTATTTCTCTGTAACTCCCAGCTCTTGATATTCTAGTGTTACAAATATTTTCTGCTGTTCTTATTGAAAAGGTGATGATCGAGTTGACAATTATTCCATCTGAACTCACTTTTAATTCTGATTTTTCTTTATATTTCTGAAGACTGTTTCTCTTCGTAACTACCATTTTGGAGCAATTATTTGCTTCTTAAATTCAATTGTGTTGACATTTGAAAAAGGAAGTGTGCTCTGTGGGATCAATATAGCAACCCTCAAGGCATTTATTTTACAGTTTCTGATCAATGGTGGAACAAACACTGGCTGATAGTTTCTTACTCTCACTGAGATCTTGTCAGGTTTAGCCCAGGAAACTCCAGGAGACAGTACAGATTCAATCCAGCAAGGTTTATTTGGCTTCACACCATTTACAGAATCTTCTCAGACTGAGATCAGTTCCCAGGCTCAGTAATCAACATGACTAGCATTCCTCAGGGAGGGGCCAGTCTCATCCTCTTATCTCTCCCCTGCTCCTCTGGTGATAAGAGCACATGTTTCTCTACCCTTGCTCTATCTCTCACAGATCTATTCTTAAGAGTTCTTCACATAGACTAAGACATCTGTAATAAGCAAAATTCTAAACCTTGTAGAACTAGGTGTCAAACCAATCTGGGAGATCTGAAGAGAAAAGCTGTGTATGTAGCCAACATTTTGAGGCAAATGCTCTAAATCTGTTATCAAATTATCTCAGTCGGCTATTTTTCCCATGAAACATGCATGAAAGTTACCTTCTGCATCTAATCTCATGCTGCTCCCTGATTAAGATACTACAGTACAGGTAGTCCTCAACCTACAACCATTCGTTTAGTGACAGTTCAAAGTTGCAATAGCTCTGAATGAATGGTGGCCCTTGGAGTTCTGGTTGTCCCAGCATACCTGCAGCCATGTAATTGTGATCTGGGCATTTTGCAACTGGTTTATACTTATGATCGCCATTTGCAACCTTCCCTGCCAGCTTCCCCAGAAAGTCAATGGGGAAGCCGGCAGGGAAGATCACAAGTCGCTGGGGTAGGTTTCCCCCACCTGTGCACACTCCCCCAGCCCCTCTATGCTCACACTGTGCCGGCCACTCAAGCACCCCTGCACACCCTCCCTGACCCCCGCCGTGTCTCCCTCGTACCCTCGCATATCCCCTTGCACCCTAGTGCACCCCCTTGCCCCCCTGCAAATCCTCCCCAACCCTTGCACACCTCCCCAACCTGGGCTGCACCCTTGTGCACCCTCCCTGACCCACACTGTGCCTCTTGTGCACTCCCCTCAACCCTTGTGCACCCTCCCCAACCCACACTGCACCCCTTGCACAGCCCCTCAATCCCTCCCCCACCTGGCAGCAGCCACTTACCTGCCTGCTGGCCTGGGACTTGCAACTGCCTGCTGGCTTTCCCATTGACTTTGGTTGTGGGAAGCCAGCAGGAAGTTGCTTCACTTAACAACCATGGGATTCGGTTAATGATGGCAACTGGGGCTGTAGGGATTGCTGTCACTAAGCAATGTGGTCACGCTTTACAACTACATCACTTAGCGATGGAAATTCTGGTCCCAATTGCCATCGTAAGTCGAGGACTACCTGTACCCTAAAATATTTTGGGACATATTTTCCTGTTTTAAGAGACAGGTTCATACACTTTTTGATTTTCTTACAAAGGTCACATTCTCTTTTACTCAGTACTGTAAATCTATATCTCTACACATAACAACATTTATCTGCAAGAATTCCATTCTTTATCATCTACCTTTTTCCATAGCTTAAATAGCCACACACCTTGTAGTCTTTTGTTATAAGCCAAGTGTTCAATTTGGTTGTCTTCTTTTACACGTTTAGGAATAGTTAAAAAAAAAAAAAAAAGCAAGGACTCACAAAGCTTTGGAGAAAAAGCATTAGAGAAAGCATGACCTGATCAGATCTCACCCAACAGGATGATTGAATGACAAGGGAGAAGTGTTTAGAGATGTTTGAAGGACTGCCTTATTGGAGAAGAACGGCGTTTTTGTTTTTTTTAATATAAGAAAAACAGGACAGAACAATTTGAATCCTTTAAAATGGTTTGAGGACTGCATCATAGAGATGAAGTTACACTCTCCTTAAAGAAAAGTTCTTCAGTCTGAGAGAACTCCTTGAGTCCCAGGTATCACTTTATTCAAGGAGGTGGAAGTATCTAGGAATGGTAGCCATTCCTCATTGGTCAGATTTGACAAGAGTTATCTATATTTGCTCTTGATTATTACAACACAGCCTATGTCAGGCTTTAGTTAAAAAGCATCTAAAATTGTAGGTATAGAAAATTTGGCACTAACCTGCCAGGTGGTATGAGATACAGCAGTCATAGGACACCCATACTGTTATATTCATACTGGCTGCCCCTTTGCTTTCTGGCAGAAGTTAGAGTGCTAATGCAAGACTTTCAGCTTCTAAGTGGTTTGACTGCCTCTCCCTTTATGAAGATGTCCTGACATTAAGATCTGTAGGAAAGTTCCTTCTGAAGATTCCTCTGAGGACTTTTTATTTGGCTTTCAGAGTGATCTTTTCTTGTATCACTCCCAGGCTATAGAATGCATTCCCTTGCCACTTGGTTCCAGGCCTTCTGGATTGAGAACAGCTTTTAAGACATAACATTTTTTTTTGCTAGGTTTTGAAGAGAGAAACATTGCTTTGTATTAGTTCAAATGTGTTACTTTTAATGTGTATTTTAAATTGTCTATTTTCTCTTCTGCATTTTAATTTTGTTAGCCACTTTGACTACTTGATAGAATAGAAATGTCAGAGACACATGAAATAAATAAAGGTCTAAAATAGATAATTTGGGAGTAGTGAAGCCCTGTAGTGACATTGTAAAATACTTGTGTGGGAATGCTTAGTGTAATCAGGCAATAATTTCCACCTGCTCTGCAGGAATAATAAATGAACTATTATCTCGATTTTCTTGAGTGTATCCAGATTACTCATCTTCTTTCAGAACGAACACAGACATTCTTACTTAACCAGTGCTCCAATACAACTGGTGCTGGTTAGATTGACCTGATGATTTCTGCATTGCAGTTTGTACCAATACATTTCTGCTTCATGCTCTGGTCATTAGAATAAGCTAGTCTTGGACAAGGATTTAGAGGCTGCCCTCCCCGCCCCATATCAATGATGTTAGGTACACGTAGCTCTTGCCTTTGAGTGCTACTGCCACTTAAGTAAGCTGCGATGTGGACAAGGCCTTGAGATATATCTGCTAGAATTCCCACTACTGTACAGATGACAGCTCCTCATACACCTTACACACCTGTTTTGCCAGAAGCGCATCTATTTTTGTTGATGTTTATAGAACAGGCAGATATATTAAAAGCCGTGCTTTTCACTCTCAATCAACTGCATGACAGCTTCCTAAAGCGAATCTTTTTCACATAACCACCTCAGTGCTGGAAGAAATTTGTCCATCGCTATTAACAATGCCTAAATGTGTTTAACTTGGAAATCAGGCACTTTGTCCACAAATACCCACACATTAATAAGCTCCTTCACTTTCTGTTAATAAGGAACTTTGATTATAAGATTATTTATTCATGATAGCAAAACCTTACTTTGCCATATATTCAGGGTGGGTTTTTAGGAGCACATTTGGATTTATGGACCCATAAAATCACCTTTTGTTGCTTCCTCAATAAATACTCTCTAAGTGGATGTTCTATATTCTTTATGTTTTTTAAAAGCTAGCTTTCAACACGCTTCTCTGTTCTATGAGACCCAAATTCAGTGTTGGATTTATTTTTCTGTTAAAAGCTTTATTAAGAATTTAATGAATTTGAGTATAATATTCACAGATGTAGATTCAAATCTTATATTACTTTGCCATGAATAAGTTTTAATCTTTTTAAATAGAGAGATAGAGCTATACAGAGGTAGAGATGGTAGAGATGTAGAGATATATTAATATATTGATATATTTTATGAAGTGACCAAAGTGCCCCTTGAAAGATCAGAATGCTGCATCTTTCCCAAGGCTCAGTGTAGTCATTTCAAGAGCATCTCCATGTGTGTGCATGAACAGTAGACCCTTTCCTTTGGGGAAGAGCCTTGAAGAGCCTTTGAGGGGGATATACCATCCTGGTGCTTCAAGCGGCAGGTTTGGAGATATATCTCAATCATTTCATTAAAATTCCCAGTCAAAGGTATATAATCTGTCTGTCTGTCTGTCTTCAGCACATGGCTGTAACATTTATGGCTTTAAATTATTGTCTTTAAACAATTTTGTGGAGTGGGCAGGTCTAGACATGATATAGAAGTATGGAAAGCATATTGTAGTTTTGTAATGAATAGCCATAGGAGGTCTGTTTTGGATCAGCAAATAACCAACTCTGCATACAAATAACCAAAATTCTGCACAAAGTTTTGAAAAGTATCATATGGGTGGACTGTATGCTGTGCACTTGGGCACTGCAAGCTAATAAAAAGTAAGATCTGGAACCTTTGTGTTGTCTGTGTGTGATTGTTTTCCTTTCATGAATTCCATTGTGTGGATTGTTATAATTGCCCATGAATCTAGACCTATGAGTAATTTTAAAAAAATCTATAGTATGGATGGGAGGGGTAGATTCAGAGAATAACGTCTCATGCCAAAGCTTATTATTGGTAATGTACAACAACCTGAACGATATCTCTTTATTTTATCCCATATAGTATGGCAGTAGAAATTTCAGTTGAAAAGGATTAATCCATAGTGTGATAGTTGCCATCCCAGTCTAGAGATGTTCACCCACATTCTATATCAGCTCAGTTTCTAAGTTACCCTCAAGAGCAGCCCTACTTACAAGCCTGCGAGTTACAAAAATATGGTTCACATAACAGCACCATCCCTATTCTGGAAGGGAAGATCCTTTATAGTACAGGTGGTCCTTGTTTAAGGACCACTCATTCAGTGGCTGTTTGAACTTGCGATGGCGCTGATCAAGTGGTAGTTATGACCAGACCTTGATGTTCTGGCCTTTGCAGTGCCCCCATGATCACATGATCATGATTTGCAACTTTTCCTGCTGGCTTCCCACAAGCAAGTCAATGGGGAAGCTGGCAGGAAGCTGGAAGTCATGATCACATGAGGTCCTCACTTAACAACCTGCATGGTCCTTGCTTAATGATGGTAACTGGGGACTTGCTTTATGACCTCATTGCTTAGCGATGGAAATTCCAG
The DNA here is from genome assembly GCA_030867105.1 of Liasis olivaceus. Taxonomy (NCBI): domain Eukaryota; kingdom Metazoa; phylum Chordata; class Lepidosauria; order Squamata; family Pythonidae; genus Liasis; species Liasis olivaceus. The sequence continues at coordinate 73,816,274 of CM061349.1, forward strand.
TCCCAGTTACCATTGTTAAGCAAGGACTACCAGGTTCCTCCATATTCCTTCTAGTCAGAGAAGGAAATAAAGAGGAATAAGACATTTTATGAAACCTAATGGGACAAGAGCATTACTTGTTGATTAAAGACAAATTCAGCATGTGCCTTCATGCCAACATTTCTAATTTGTTCAATAATGCAATAAGGTTGGCTGCTTTTATTGAGCATAAAACTGAGCAAACTCAGGGAGGCAGTGAAGGACAGGAAGGCCTGGTGCAATATGGTTCATGGGGTCACAAAGAGTTGGACATGACTTAATGACTGAACAACAACAACAACAACAACAACTCTTCTTTTATAGGTCAGGGAAATGTGGTAAAATGCCAAGCTGTGAACAAGGTCCAGTTTCTGCCATGAATGTATGAGGTAGACTGGTTCACTAGCCCTGGAATTTTAAAGAAATGTTTGAAGCCTAGAGAACCTGAAAGGCAAAGAACCTTCACCCTAAGAACAATAAACAGCATTTTCATTGGGGGAAAAAAGTTCAAGAGTGGTGGGCTTACGGCTGAGTAAAGCGCCTGCTAAGCTGCCTGATGCTTCTATTACCATCTTCCTTTTTAAGGTATGTTTCCCAAAGGCATTCTGGGAAACAAAATTGGTGGAGATATATATGGCCGCAGCAGGCTCACAAAGTCCTAGTCAGTGCTAAACTAGGTTATCTTACTAAAAAAAAAAGCAAAAAGAAGTGACAACACTTCTAACATTTCCACAACTGGTCAGCAGAAAAATGAAATAGTAAAATCATACAATGTTGAATAGTGCTGTTTATTTATCTATTCATCAAATTTATATGGCCACCCATCTCACAAACAAGTGACTCTGAGTGGCGTACAACAAGGCTAAAACAATTAATAAATACCAAACAGTTGTTGTTGTTATTATTAAAAACTTAAAAACTATAAAGAACTATAAACTATAGAAAACTAAAAACAAAATATTAGATGAAAAGTGGATGTTAATATCAATGGAGCCACTTCAATATCTAACCAGTCCTCTGGGGTCCCCAGGCCTGATGGCATAACCAGGTTTTGAGGGACTTCTGGAAAATCAAGAGGGATACAGCCAACCTCACTTTGGGGGGTGGGGGGGGAAGGATGTTCCCTAAAGTGGGCACCATGGCAGAAAAGGCTCGCCACCTGGGACCCACCAAGTATACCTCCCTAGTTGACGGAATCCGTAGCATTCCCTTTCTGTTGGATCTGATGGGATGGGCAGAGGTAACTGGGGAGAGGCAGTCCCTCAGATAACCCAGCCCCATGCCATGTAGAGCTTTAAAAGTCAAAGCCAGCACCTTGAATTGGACCCAGAAATAGACTGGTAACTGCTTGTGGAGCAAAGGTGTAATGTGTGTTGTTCAAGAAACACACATAACTCCCCACACCACTGCATTTTGTGTCAGCTGAAGCTTCCAGATACTGTTCAAGGGCAGCCCCATGTAGAATGACTAGGAGGTGACTGTGGGCATGAATGACTGTGAGTAGAGACCGTTGATCTAGGAATGGGCACACCTGGTGCACAATATGAAGTTGTACAAAGGCCCTCCTACCCATGACTGTCACCTGCTCTTTGAGCAGGAATTGTGAGTCTAGGAGGACCCCAAAATTGTGCATGGGGTCTGTTTGGGGCAGCACAACCCCACCCAGCACCAAATATGGCATAGTCCTAGAATTGGTGAGATCTGAAGCCTAAAGCCACTCAGTCTTGCCAGGGCTCAGTTGAAGCCTGTTGTTCCCCATCCAGACCCTCATAGCCTTGAGGCAGTGGGATAAGACGCCCACAGCATCACTTAATTCACCAGGGACAGAGATATATAGTTGGGTATCATCAGTGTACTAATGATACCTCATCCCATGGTGATGGATGAGCTCACCCAGTGGCCTCATGTAGATATTGAATAGGAGTGGAGACAGCACAGATCACTGCGGCATCCCATACAGTAGGCGCCGAAGGCAGGATCTCTCTTCCCAAATTGACTCTAGAGAAAGGAGGCAAACCAGCAGAACACCATGACACCCACCCCCAATCCTCTGAGTCGATCCAAAAGGATACCATGGTCAGTGGTATTGAAAGCCATTGAGAGATCAAGTAGGGCAAGGATGGATGTTTAGAACTGAAGCTACTCCATTTCATTTCCCAGTTTTCCATTTCCTTCATCAAGCAGTCACTATTCTGCAGCTGAGTCTGTTTTGTCCTCACTGGAAGTTTGGGGCTTTCCCCCCCTCATGTTTTGTTTTGTTTTACACTTTGTGAAATAGTCTTTGTGATCTTTCCGAATCAAGCCGTAGTCTCCAATATTGATATTTGGATAGTCACCCGTTGGGGGGAGATAGGCAGCATATAAATGTAATAATACATACATACATACATACATACATACATACATAAATAAATAAAATATTTCAGCTACATAAAGAGTTTAAGGGTTGGTAGCTAGTTGATGAATAGGCATGACTGTCATTTTGAGGATATGTCCACAAACTGCTTTCAACATTCTAAATGTTTCCATTGGTCCACAAAGTTGCCTATATGGGAGGTAAAGAATTAATATTATTTTCTCCCAGGTATGAGGGTTGGGATATATCATAGCTGTAGAATTACCTTAGGGTATTTGTAGCTTGCAGGTTGGTGTAAAATTTAAAGATATCGCTTGGTTTTATCATCCCAGGTGAACTAGGTGAACTACTCAACTATTAAGAATGATGATGAAGTAGCTTAGTACAATTCATAGATAGGGCTGAAAGAAAGATGACCAGTCAATTACTTGTCCAGGAGACAACAGATAATATATTGAAGGGCCACATTTCATTCATTCATTCATTCATTCATTCATTCATTCATTCATTCATTCAATTTATCTCCGCCCATCTCCCCTTAATGGGGGACTCTGGGTGGCTCATAAAATCCATTAAAACAATAAATATATAAAACATAAAAACGATTTGCTCTTCTTGTTGCCTAGCAATGGGAAGACAGAACTGGAGGTAGATGTTTTGAGGCATTCTGCATTTATTAGGCTTGATGAGATCCAATTAAACAGCTATTGAGATGAATAAACAGAATGTTTATTTGTAATAATTTCCCAAGTCACCAAATAATGCAGTTAATAAAAAACATAGCTTCCACTCTATTTGCACAATAATTTAAAACTTATTGAGCATAGCACCAGACAACTGTTAAGCTCTCTGAAGACAAAAACATGAGCACCATAATAGAGAAAGGAATGTTTTTACAATATGCCCATTTTTAAGATTTAGTTTCAACCTCTCTTCCACTTTCCTGTGTTATCAAGTAATTAAAGTTCTCAACTAGTCTGAAAATGACTCAGATTTAATTTCATTTTGCTAAGCACCTCAATTTTTCAGCCAGGAAAAAAAGACCATTAGGAATTTGCATTATCCATTACAGCCTCCTTCATGATTTGAAATTTATATGGGAAATGCTAATTGGACGTTCATCATCATAAAGATAACGATTTCTGTACTCTTCTCAATGATAATTAAGATGAAGGATGAAAATGATACAGTGAACATTGTATTCTTTATTTGCTCTAAATGGAGTCTGGGAAATCAATTCCATCTCTGTCTATCAGTGTGGGATGACTTGGGGAAATGTGGAAAGTGATGACATACAGGTTTGTTTTGCTTAATTCGGAAGTATTATTGCCAGTGCTGCTTTCATTCTTTACAGAAGAGACTTACTCTGCAGGGAATTGATCTGAAGACAGAACTGTTCACTATTCTTTAGGAATATCTGAAATATTTTATGGTTCAAACCTTTTATTTAACACAGTGTTTCTCAACCTTGGCAACTTTAAGATGTGTGGACTTCAACTCCCAGAATTCCCAGCCAGCATGGGGTCCACACATTGCCACCTTGAGTTGTTTTACAATACCCCCTGCCCCCTGTTTATATCATTGCCTGTTCCTTAATATAAATACTGTATTCAGTCACAAAGTTCAGACACTTTCAGTTTAAAGTTGAATAGCCTGACAGTTTCACCACTCTTCCTACTTCTTTTATGACCTGGACATTCATGTGTATATCAGAATGGCTAGGAAATTTTACAGCAGGATCCTTACTACCTATAGATGATTCTAGTTCATCACAAAATTCCACCGGGTGACCAAGATATTGACAGGAGCACCCAGCACACTAGCCAGAAAAAGTTTCACAGTTCTCTGCAATATATTAACCTTTGTATGTGGGCTATCCTACAGGAGTCCCCACCCCTGAAGAAAATAGTTATTATGGAAAGTCTAAATTCTAGACAGAGGAGTAGACATACATTTCCCTACTTTTAAGTCACCATCCTCCTGTTCTATGTAAAAAACCAAGCAAAACAAAATGGATCCAGATGTTTCCAACCAAAAGAGTTTGGCCAGAAGTAAGTTGGGACACACCTGTGTTTGCCCTCACTACCACGAAATCCTAAATTCTTGCAACCATAGTGATCTAAGTTGGGACATTGATATCGCCATCACCATCAGGAATCAGGAGTCTTCAGCTCCAGATCTGAGACAATTTTTGTCAGCTAAGATAGGGAGATGGTTAGGATATTGGATTGAGTGGTACTAAAGCCCTAATCTGTCTGAATATTCAACCTCAGATACAAGAACTCTAGATTGGTGTTAGAATGGATAGAAACATATTGCTTCTTCTGCTTCTCTTTAGGGCTGCAGTAAATACCCCACCCACCTTCTTTGAGGCTTCCAGGGTGCAGTAATACCTTATGTGCAGGGGGATAGGGGTCTCTTCTTCAGGCCTAAGGACGAAAATGCAGCCTACTGCTGGTAATGGTAATAGCTTGAGCTGGGGGAAGAGGGCAGATTCCAACCAAAGAGACTTCTGTGGTGTCAGGCACCTACCCTCCTCCCTTTCTCTGCAGGGTCCTTTCTACAGAACAACTGTTGATAATGGCCCTGTGAATGGAGATAAGAGGAAGGAAAGAATCTGTTTGAACAGGCATCTGGAATGGCTTTCACCTTGTACCTCCCTTTCTTCAGGGAAGACTTGGAAGGGGTTGATGGGGGCTGAGAGGGAAGTGTAGTAAAGGCAAATGTTGCAATCTGTTATTTTATAATAAATAAATTTATTTATCTATTTATTTATTTATTTATTTCTATATCAAATTTGTTACTGCACATCTTGTTAAAAAACAACTCTGGGTGGCTTATAAAGCAGTTAAAAGCAATTAAAAAATACAATATAAAATGCTCCTGGATAAATAGAAAATAAATATAATCCAAGAATAAATCTTAAATTTGCAGTAGCTTGGGGAGTGTCATCAAGGTGCCACCCACCCTCAGGATTGGGTAAGATTCTTGTCACCCCATACAAGCTGGCAGAGCCAGGTCTTTAATCCTTTCCAGAGAGCCAGGAGGGTAGGGGCCTGTTGCACCTCTGGGGGGAGAATATTCCAAAGGGTGGGGGTAACGGCAGAGAAGGCTCTCCTCCTGGGCCCCACCAGCTGACATTCTCTCACTGATGGGGTTCGCAACATGCCCTCTCTGTCTGACTGGGTGGGACAGATTGATGTGATAGGGGTAAGACAGTCCCTCAGGTAACCTGGACCCATGCCATGTAGGGTAATAACTTTAAAAGTAATAACCAACACCTTGAATTGGACGTGGAAGCAAACTGAGACCCAGTGCAGGTCTCTCAGTAAAGGTGTTATACGTGCTGTTCTTGGGGCACCCAAGGTTGTCCATGTGGCCACATTTTGAACCAGCTGTAGCTTCTGGATACTCTTCAAGGGTAGTCCCATGTATAGTGCATTGCAACAGTCTAACCGAGAGATGACGAGGGCATGAGTGACTGACCGGAGAGCCTCCTGATCCAGGAAAGGGTGTAATTGGCACACCACACGAAGGTGGGCAAAGGTCCTCCTGGCCATGACTGCCACTTGCTCCTCAAGCAGGAGTCATGAGTCTAGGAGGACCCCCAGATTACACACTGGGTCTATCTGGGGCAGTGCAACCCTGTCCAAAATCAGACATGGTAAATCTTTGGATACAGAGGGGCCTTCAATTCGTAGCTACTCCATCTTACCAAGGTTCAGCTAAAGCCTGTTCCACTCCATTCAGACCCCCACAGACTCCAGGCACTGCAAAAGGATGGTCACAGTGTCACTCATGTCACCTGGGATGGAGATGTATAATTGGGTATTATCTGCATATTGATGATACCTCATCCCATGGTGGCAGATGATCTCACCCAGTGGTTTCATGTTGATGTTAAAAAGGAGCAGAGAGATTACTGAACCTTGCGGCACCCCACAGAGGAAGGGCCAGGGGCTGGACCTCTCGCTCCCTATCAACACCAATTGGGATTGACCTTGGAGGAAGGAAGAGAGCCGGCACAAAATTGTGCCCCCCACTCCCAACTCCCCAAGTTGACCCAAAAGGATACCATGGTCGATGGTATTGAAAGCCACTGAGAGGTCAAGAAGAGCAAGCATGTATGCCCTACCCCCATCCCGCTCCCGCCACAGATCATCCATGAGTGTGACCAATGCTGTTTCCGTCCCGTATCTGGGCCTGAAACCTGACTAAATCTGTTTCCTCCAGGATCGTCTGGAACTGCAATGCCACCACCTTCCCAACCACCTTTTCTAAAAAGAGAAGGTGGGAGACTGGACAAAAATTGTCCAGTATGGTGGAATCCAGTGATGGTTTCTTGAGGGGGGGATGCACCAGAGCCTCTTTAAAGGCAGCTGGAAACAGCCATTCAATTAGTATTACACTTTGTAGTTTACTAGTTACTGTATTTAAGCTAATTCAGAAGTGGCCCTACTGTTTTATGAGGCCACAAGGCTGTTACAGAAAGGAAAAGTGTTAAAACCAAATAAAACAATGGAATAAAGGTGCTATACCTGGTATGATTTTACAACTTTCATGTGATAGACACTAAGATGAGAAAGCATTGAAGATTTATTTCCTGAGTTTCAAAGTTAATGATTGTTATTTCCAGGGGAGCTGTTGTTCAGATGTTTTCACTAGTATTTAGATATATGCACAAGGGAAACTTGAAAAATTATCTTTAATTGTTACCTAGGACAAGAACAATCAAGTTTTATCCAGAATTGATGAAATTTCAAAATTAGGTTTTGAAAACTCATAGTTTCCTCCTAGATGTCATGTATGCTGTCCCCTAAAAGAATAAAAGCACGAGTAATTACTATTGCAAGACTAATTTGCACAGGAAGGTTTTTGATAATTGTAAACTTACATCAGCTTGTGCTTTTCTCAGAATATACATATCACACACTTGATTTACAATACAATCTTATACATTTTTACTCAGGAGTAAATCTCACTGAATTTAAGAGGGCTTATTCTTAGGTAAATGGATATAGGATTGTGGCTGTAGCACTTTAGTGACTCCCAATCTTTGGGAAATATTATTCTAGAACTGGAGTTAAAGATCTCTAATTTACTGAAGTCATTTATAAATGATCCTTTATCATATTTATTGCATATGAGTTACAATGCAAATTTAGGGGAAAAAAACTATTACAACAAAACAGATATGTACATTTATTTATTTAATTAATTAAAGCAGTAGGTTTAAAACTTTTCTGCGGTATCCACATACAATATACTTCCAATATTTAAAAAAGCCCATAATTTTAAAAATCCCAAGGAGAAAACAAATAACTTATTTGAGACAGTAGTTCCAAAACCATGACAAGGAAAAGACATTCCTTAGGGTCCCAAACAATGAAAGATTTAGAGGCCAAAATCACAGTCTGAAGTGGGCTTCGAAGCAATACATTGTAGAGTATAAAGCTCTTGAAAGTAGCACCCATATGTTCTCAGTGAGTCTTCATAATCAAAATCTTGACTGTTACATTTGGAACTGAACTGCATCCCCTGAACTGCTTTCAAAAGAGAGGTCCGTGAATGCTGCTTTACTCTAAACCATGTAGGGTATTACCAAAGATGAACTGTTTTTGCTAGTACATCTCTGCCTAGGAGAGATCATAATTGACATTTCTACCTAACTCATAGGTATCATTTAAGATCCTATGTTATCAGACTTGAATTTTAATTTATTGCAGAGGTAGATAAGATGATGGCTGCAACTCTGTGACCTAAATACCCCTGCATGAGTCACACATAAAAAGGGGCCATGGTTTTGATCCTGTGGTTGCAGCTGCCATCTTGACTTTTTTGACCTCTCTGCAGATGCCCCTCCAATAAATAAACACATACCCAACTCAGACAGCCTTCAATTTGTTTTAGATGGCATGAAGAAATAGAGCTACATGTGAAGGCCTAACAATGTAGAGGCTGTTCTGGAACAGTATGAGAAATATTAGTAGCTTCTTGGAAACATGAAGGGATTCTCACTGAAGGGGGAAATGTGTGAAAGTGGGAGACCTCTTACTTAAAGTAAGCAGAGCTGTTCTTGCAAGGCACTTTTGGATTTTAGCCAGTATATCTGAAGGTCTATATGGGTCAACTTGACGTTCAACTGAAAGTGGTAGCCTAACCACAAATTTATCAATTTGTTACATTTTTTTTCCTGATACTGTAATAACAGGCTTATTGAACCATGTTTTGATTTTGTTGGTGACGCCTTGTTGGTTTAGATGCAATTGGTTTTCAGCTTAAAATGAAGTCAAATGATGCAGGGATTGCAACGTTTTGTCCTTTTCCAAGTGGTCGATACTGCCGGGAGGGAAGCTATCTTTTTCACAGCTGCATGACCCACCTCTTCTAGACCATGAGGTACTGGAGATGGACTGTTTATCCTAACTATTGCCAGTTCAAATGTTGGCAGCTAAGAGCATTAATGTATAGTAATAAAAATTCACAGGTTGGGTCTTTGAATCATTTTTATTTCTAACTGAAAATGTTCAACTTACGTGACTGGCCTGAAAGTTGATCTTTTTTATTCAAAACAATGTGTTTGCCCATTTAAAAGAGAATCACTCTTCTTTTTTTATGTAAAATGCCCTAACAAACCCACCATGTATCATTAGTTAAGGTTTTATTTTGATTTTTATCTGCATAGCTGTGATTTTAGAGTTATGCATTAGTCAATTCCTATTGATAAACTAATTTTCTGCTATTATGAAGCTATGTCTATTGATTTTGAAATAACTAACAGATCTAATACTATTTGTTTGAGATTTAGAAATGTTAAGAGTTGGTTGTGAGGACAACAGTGACTCATTTGTCCTGCTAAGTGTCTTCTTAAAGGGGAATCAATAATGTCATGGGAATGAATAATTGCACTATTTCATAAGTCTCCTTCTTCTGTACCATGATTCATGGGCATTGCCTTTTGGGGGGTGGGGTGACTTCCACAGAGCTAAGGAAACTACCTCCCTCCTGAATCCAACCCTGCTTTTGATATATAATATGCCATTTCGTCAGATATTGCCTTTTTGGAATAACAATTAGAATTGAATTAGTGTGTTGCATGCCGGGATACTGGCCTAGACCATAAGATCAGTAAATGCTATAGAAAACTCTTTTCTACTAAGGGATTACATTCCTTAGTTAGAAAGCTATGAAGCATAGGCCTGGTTCAGAAAAGCTGGTGCATGTTTCAAAAAATACTGTAGGAAGGTAAGAGTATCTTCCTAATTTTTATCATGTGTGGATGGAAACAAGAAGATTCAAGACAGAGGAGGAGAAAAAGGGACCGAAGAATGCTTTATTGTCCTCAGGATGACAGCGTCAGAAATGCCTATCTTTATAAGATCAAGCAGCATACATACTCTTCTCTTATTCTTGGCTGTTCTTGAGCAAAGGGTAAAGGAGGATACCTTTATCCTATTCTTGTGCCAAGTGCCTCCTTTTCAACAGAATGCTACCTATTCAGCCCTCATGACTGATGGGTGTTGATAGACTTATCTTCCCAAAAGCTGTCTTATGTCTTTTTAAAAGATGCCATAACTACATATTTTGCTAATAGTGAATGTAGTGCAGTATTCTGGTTTGACAGTTCTTAACTCATTGTTCTTTATGGGGTGATTTCAACTTGTAGGACACTTGTAGGAAACAAAGGAGAAACATGCCCTATTTTGTATATTATATCCCAACATATTAAACATACATCTTTAAAGTCATGGACCTCTGCATTCTGCTTGTCCACTAATATCTCTAGATATGCTGTCTGTTCTAGGTTTTCTGGGATGAGCAGAAACATCGAAAAAAAAGCTATATTCAGGTTGGGTTGAACTCTATTAAACTCTCAGTGTGAATGGAGCCTGTTTTTTCAGACTTCCTGTTTGCATGGGCATTCGTTGTGGGGAGGCTGAGATCTGACAGGAACAACACTCACAATTACACTAGGGAGGGACTCACATATAGCCTCCTCCTCATGCATGTACCTGATGACAGAATGAGAAAGATTTACATTGTTAATAATTTTATTAACTTCTTTTATTTATTTATTTATTTATTTATTTATTTATTTATTTATTTATTTTCTTGTCCTCTTTAGGTTTTCCAGGTTGAAAAGCCCCTAATAACCCCAAGATTAATCCTGCTGTACACTAAATTCATGTTTTTAGAATGTGGCACGTAATGCTAGGATTGTTCTTCTAGTTAGACGCCATCCATTTAAATCCCATCATATGAAGTTGATTTTGTTTCTGATCCCAATTGACCTAATAGTAGATCTATCATTCTGGAGAGTTCTTGTTGGGGATCTTCATAGTAGGCTGTCATTTCTTCACTATGGTATCCACCATAAACTGGGCTATCACACTGTAGCTCAATCACACATCATCAATCAGCTTTGCTGAACAAGTGCCATAGTCCTGCCATTCCTGATGGCATTAATTTCAGCAATAACTGAAATTGCTATTGTAAGCAGACAAATAGTTCCTTGGAATGATGTTGCTCTGTTCTGAGATACTGTGGACAATTATAGTGGCAGCCACCCTGTAATATGGTTATTATTTTTCTTTTCCTCAGTCAAGCCTGCCCTATTGCCCTTATGAATGGGGCAACCACCTCACTGTGAGGGTGGGCATAGAAACCCTCCTATCTCAAACCTGAAACTGATCTTTGTGGACTTCTAAATCAGTTTTCAGGCCACCCACCTTGGCTAGCTGGCTGCATATGAGCTATATTTGAATCAGTGGGAGGCCTCAGTTCTGTAAGCCTGCACAAAGGCTTTTTATATATAATAAAAACAATCACTCAAACCTTATGTTTTATGTTTCTCTTAATTACCATAGTAGTATATATATCTACCTCAGCAACAGCCTTGAACAGTTCTAAGCATGGAGCGATTTATTTATTTATTTATTTAGGATTCTATCATACAAGGGTTAACATTTTATCATTGCCTCACTTTTCTATTTACCAATAAATAAAACTGTCAAGTGGATCACAAAAAAAAAAAAAAAAATATTCCTGAGGCAACAGCTGTTGGCTTTAGGGCTAGATTCATGAGGGCTGGATATTGATTAGTCAACAGTGATTAAAAATGTTCTGCAAAGAACCTTTTAAGTCTGTTCAGCTGCAAGCTGCTGATTATGAGAAAGGATGCAAGACATTTTTAGTTGAATGGGCTAAGATTATAATTTTTTGCCTATTGTGACATGAGGAGAGAGCATTTTATTGTAATACCAAGGACAGAGGATTTTATACCGCATTTCAAATTGTTCTCATGAACTGTGAAAGTATAGTACTGGAATAATGGCAGCATCTAGCTGACTTTGGTTGATCTTGAAAACTAAGGGTAAGATCTGGTTTGCATCTGGATGGGAGACCATGAGGCAATGCTAGGATTATAGATTAGACTGGAAAATTAAAAAAAAAAAATCGTGGAAGAACACATTGGCAAATCAGGTTCATTTTACTGCAAAAAAGGCTATGTGGGTATGTCTATGAAATTACAAGGAATCAATTTTGACTTGAAGCAGATGATACTGACCTCTGGAGCAGACACTGATTATGTTCTGATCCATGGCAGTTGGACTCCTAAATATTTTCTGTCCCTAATCCTTAGTTCTTTCCTTATTAACTTGGGTTATTCTTTAGCACACCTAATATGGAAGCTCAGATAGCAGTGGCCTACGAGCGCTTCTATCTGCAAAAACTGGATTTTCAGTTAACCATCTTAGGTGAAATTAAGTCTGTATGAATTGTAATTTACTTAAATGGTATTGCCTTTAAAAAGTTCAGAAATTTTAATTGATATAAAATGCATCCGCTTGAATACTGGTGGGAATTAGGCAGTTAAATCATACAGCATCAATACTATATTATTTGAACACAGGTTTTCAGCGTAGTCTTGGAGCCAATGTTTTAAAGTTTGCATCAGCCTTTATACAGTGTGGGACCAACTTTCCTGAATGACTCCCATCACCCACATTCTGAAAATCAAGATTAGACACTCAAATTGTTTTCTTGCTTGTAAGATAATTAGGTTGGCAGGCATGAGGATGGAAACTTCACAGCAGAGACTTCCTATGTCGAACACTATGCCAGTTGATGTCCTCCAGTTCCCATCAATACAAACCTTCAAAGAGGCTCTGAAGACTCACCTGTTTACCTTAGGCTATAACTGAGTTTGGAGTCTACTGGGACATTATGTATATTATGCTGTCTCATTCTAAGTGTTAATGTTGACATCATTAATCTTACAATTATATTATGTGATTAAATGGGTTTCCATGCCATCTTTACCCATTTAAGGAAGCAAACAAAGTTTTGAATAGAATGTCTGATTTTGAAATGGTTTTCCCCCAAAGTCTGAATCCAAACATTGAAAAAGGTTAAATTCAATTTACTTTTCAAGAAAGTAACAAATAGTTTTGGATCAACATGGAGTATATTAACTGTAAAATTATATTTTTAGTATTTGTTAAATGATTTTATTTACCCTGAATTCATGGTGATGAGACAAATTGGAATCACAGAGTTGGAAGGTGACATTTAGCCATTGTTCCCAACCTCCTGATCAGTGCAGAAATACAACACAAAACATCTCAGGCAACTAGCCTTTGCTTGAGCACCTCCAATGAAGGAGAGGCTACTACAATACCTCTCTGCATAATTGGTTTCACTATTAAACTGCTGTTACTGTTTCCTCAATGCTTAATCTCTTTCAATGCCTCTTCATAGGACTTTGTTTCCAGTCCTCTGATCATTCTCTTTGCTGTTCTCTGAACCTATTTTCTCTGAATCTTTTTAGGGTAGTGACCAGAACTGGTTACAGTATTCAAGGTGAGATATGCTGATTTAAATATTTTGCACATGAATGCACACTTGAAAGGCCCTTAAAATGGCTTAGATTGATTAAAAAAAACCCCATTATTAGTTTTGAACAAGAAGTCATTTTGGTTAAAAATACTCAGATTCTTGTAGGGGTCTTGTAAGCTAAAGCAAACAACCCTCCTCCCCCCATATCCAGAGGAAGAGTGTAGGCAGGAATGGGATATTTATTATGACAGTCTTATCCAAATGCTATTCACTGTAATTTTGATGATGAAAGAAAGCCTTAAACATTATAGAATGGTTGAGGTGATATTCCTGTTAACACTGATGAATTAATAAAACAATATTTTCCACTTGCATGATTCTTTCTCTCCATGGTTTTCAAAGGAGTTTATAAAAATGAATGAATTAAGCCTCTGAGGGAAGAGAGTGTTACATTCACTTACCAGAATTCAGACAGAGAAGTGGTAGTAAAATGAAATTTCCTGTTTTATACCCAGAGTTTCATCCATGAATTAGATGAGATTTATTATGAAGAGTGAATGAGATTAGTACCTCCTAATAAACCTAGGTTTTTGTACTGAGCCCATAGTCATCGAGAGATGAGTCTATCATTTATTAGGAAACATCAACTCATCCTTGGCAGCAGTGTTAATTGTGGAAGGTGGGTATCTCTAAGGAAGCTGGAACACTTGGCAGGCAGTGACATCCCCATCAAATTCATTCAGAAGCAGTACTAGCAAAGGCTTTAAATATATCTAAAGAATATATGGCTAGTGAAAATTTATTAATTTTACTAATTTGTATAATATTTAATAATTTCCTGATGGGGTAGATATATTTCAATTTGGAATCAAACCACATTGACCTATATGAATAATTTTACTTATAATCACTTTTAAACAGTTAGCTAACATTTTTATATATAGTTTATAGTCTGCATTGAGAAGTGAGATGGGCCTATAAGATGCCAACTCCTGCGAATTTTACCTGATTTAAGGATCAGAATTATCTTAGACTGTTTCCAAGACTCTGGTAAGGTCCAGACCCCTTGGTGCAAAGGATTACATAAAAATAGAAAATCAGGTATTAAAATCTCTTTAAATTCTCTATAAAATTCAGGGCCAGGAGATTTTCCATTCTGAATAGTGTTAAAGGCTTCAGAGGTTTCTGAAATAGAGAAAGGAGATTCCATAAATTGTACAGCCTCTGGAGCTAAGTCTGGGAATGTTAATCTACTTAAATATTGATTGACTTTTGTTAGTGATGGATTACTTGAGGAATATAATTGTTGTTCTGTATTCTAGCACATCATTCTCAGAGTGGATTTGTTTGGTTGGGTGTCTCTCTCTCTCATATCTTTCTTACATGGGATCATTTTTATAGGTATGTTTAAAGTTATATATTTGGTAAAATCAAATTGGCATAGTATTCTTAGCAAGTCAGCTATATTCAACCTTGTTCATTTCATGTAAATTACCTCCTATATTTTAAATAACACTGGTGTACATAATTGGTATGCATAATGCATTCAAAATAAAATTAAAATTAAATAAGTCTGGCACCCATGTTAATGACTCTAATGGATCCAGAAGTCAGTTAGGTAATGTTGAGATTGATTTTCATAATGTGTGCTCCTGACTATACAGCATCTGTTTTTTATTTATTTATATATATATAAATAGAAAATAGAATATTTCTATATAAATAGAAGAAGAAAGACAGCAACATCCAAGTACCACCAAAGGATAAGACAGGTCCTGAAGAGCCAGCTCAATGGGAAGAACAAGATCCATGCTATCAACATGTATGCCAGTCATCAGATACCCTGCCGGTATAGTGAGCTGGCCAAAGGAAGACATGGAGGCTGCTGATGTGAAGACCCGGAAGCTCCTCACAATGTATGGAGGTTTCCACCCCAAGTCCAACACCCAGAGACTGTACACCAGCCGCAAAGAGGGCGGGCAGGGTCTGATGAGCGTCAAAGCCACTGTCCTGGACGAAACCCAGAGTATCCAGGAATACATCAGTAAGATGGCACCCAAAGATGAGCTGCTGAGAGAATGCCTCAGGCAGCAGCAGACAAGGCAGGAGGTTCAAGCAGAGGAAGTGCCATGGCAAGACAAGCCCCTGCATGGGATGTACCATTGACAGATAGCTGAGGTGGCTGACATTGGGAAATCCTATCAGTGGCTGGAAAGGGCCAGACTAAAAGACAGCACTGAGGCAGTGATCATAGCAGCACAAGAACAGGCACTAAGCACCAGATCCATAGAAGCAGGGGTCTACCACACTAGACAGGATCCAAGGTGCAGATTGTGCAAAGAGGCCTCAGAGACAGTCCAACACATAGTGGCAGGGTGTAAGATGCAGGCAGGAACAGCATACACTGAACGGCACAACCAAGTAGCTGGCATTGTGTACAGGAACATCTGCACAGCGTATGGGCTATACCCCCCCAAGTCCAGATGGGAGATTCCACAGAAGGTTGTGGAGAATAACAGGGCTAATATCCTGTGGGACTTCCAGATCCAGACAGACAGGCAGGTACTGACTAATCAACCAGACATTGTGGTAGTTGACAAAGACCAGAAGACAGCGGTAGTGATAGATGTAGCAGTGCCAAGTGACAGCAACATCAGGAAGAAGGAGGATGAGAAGCTGGAAAAGTACCAGGGCCTGAAGGAGGAAATCAAGAGTATGTGGAAAGTAAAGGCCAAAGTGGTCCCAGTGGTGGTAGGAGCACTCGGGGCCATGACTCCTAAGCTGGGAGAATGGCTCCAACAGATCCCAGGAACAACATCAGAGCTCTCTGTCCAGAAGAGTGCAGTGCTAGGAATAGCTAAGATACTGCGCAGAACCCTCAAACTCCCAGGCCTCTGGTAGAGGACCAGAGATTGAGGAAGACACATACCACCCATAGGGGTGAGAGGGGATTTTTTTTTTTTATACACACACACACACACACACACACACACACAGTACTGTGCAAAAGTTTTAGGCAGGTGTGAAAAATGCTGTTCAAAAATATATATTTTTGAATAAAGAATGCTTTCAAAAATATATATTGTAATTGTTTATGTTTATCAAATTACAGAATGCAAAGTGAGCAAACAGAAGAAAAACCCAAATCAAATCAATATTTGGTGTGACTACCCTTTGGCTTCAAACCGGCATCAAATCTTACACCTGCACACTTTGTACACTTGCACAAAGTCAGGGATCTTGTAGGATTAGAGTCAGCTGTATGATTAACCAATTATACCAAGTAGGTGCTAATGATCATCAATTTCATATATAGGTTGAAACACAGCCATTAACTGAAACAGAAACAGCTATGTAGGAGGCTTAAAACTGGGTGAGGAACAGCCAAACTCTGCTATTAAGGTGAGGTTGTGGAAGACAGTTTCATGTCACAGGTCATACACCATGGCAAGACTGAGCACAGCAACAAGACACAAGGTAGTTATACTGCATCAGCAAGGTCTCTCACAGGCAAAAATTTGAAAGCAGATTGGGGTTTCCAGATGTGCTGTTCAAGCTCTTTTGAAGAAGCACAAAGAAATGGGCAACATTGAGGACCGTAGACACAGTGGTTGGCTAAGGAAACTTAATGCAGCAGGTGGAAGACACATCATGTTTGCTTCCCTTCGACATCAGAAGATGTCCAGCAGTGCCATCAGCACAGAACTGGTGGAAATCAGTGGGATCCAGGTACACCCATCTACTGTCTGGAGAAGTCTGTCCAGAAGTGGTCTTCATGGAAGAATTGCAGCCAAAAAGCCATACCTCCAACATGGAAACAAGGCTTAGCGACTCAACTATACACAAAAACATAGGAACTGGGGTGCAGAAAAATGGCAGCAGGTGCTCTGGACCAGTGAGTCAAAATTTGAAATATTTGGCTGTAGCAGGAGGCAGTTTGTTTGCCAAAGGGCTGGAGAGCAGTACAATAATGGGTGTCTGCTGGCAACAGTGAAGCATGGTGAAGGTTCCTTGCAAGTTTGGGGCTGCGTTCCTGCAAATGGAGTTGGAGATTTGGTCAGGATCAATGGTGTCCTCAATGCTGAGAAATACAGGCAGATACTTATCCATCATGCCATACCATCAGGGAGGTGTGTGACTGGGCCCAAATTTATTCTGCAGCAGGACGACGACCCCAAACATACAGCCAATGTCATTAAGAACGCTCTTCAGCGTAAAGAAAAACAAGGAGTCCTGGAAGTGATGGTTTGGCCCCCACAGAGCCCTGATCTCAACATCATCGAGTGTGTCTGGGATTACATGAAGAGACAGAAGGATTTGAGGCAGCCTACATCCACAGGAGATCTGTGGTTAGTTCTCCAAGATGTTTGGAACAACCTACCTGCCGAGTTCCTTCAAAAACTGTGTGCAAGTATACCTAGAAGAATTGATGCTGTTTCGAAGGCAAAGGGTGGTCATGCCAAATATTGATTTGATTTGGGTTTCTCTTCTGTTCACTCACTTTGCATTTTGTAAATTGATAAACGTAAACAATTACAATATATATATTTTTGAAAGCATTCTTACTTTACAGCCTTTTTTCACACCTGCCTAAAACTTTTGCACAGTACTGTATGTATGTATGTATGTGTATGTACATACATACATACATACATATATGATTAAGAGTTTTTAACTTAGGTAAAAGACAAATACAGAAATATATAAAGAGAAGAAAGAAAAAGAGGAAAGAGAAAGTGGAGAAAACAATACAGTTAACGTAAGAAAAAAAAAACAAAGAAGTGACTTCCACCCTTCTTTACAGCTGTTACAGGCAAACTCTTTATCTCTCCTCCCTCCTTAACATTACAATAATCCCTTCAGCCCCTTATTCAAACCTTTTTCAATCATCAAATCCAGAAATCACCATTTCACATTTTTCCATTTTCAGCAAAAAGTCCATAAAAGGTTTCCAGTCTTTTATAAAAGTACTTATATCTGTTCCTACTATAGATTTCCATTAGGAAAAAGGACAGTCCATGTTTCCTTCTGTTTATAACTGCCTCTCACAAAATTATCCTGTCCTGCAAATCAGAAGAAACAGTTTCCTCAAAGTTCTTTTTCAGCATCCTCTGTTATTTAACAGCCTCACACTGCACTTTGGATCCCATATACCACATCATAAAAAATAAAAATGGCAGTAAGTTGCAATCAGGAGACAACCGCTCTCACTTTTTCCTCACATTTATGGTGAAAGACATGAGCCATCTGTGCTGTTGCTGTGAGGTAAAAAAAGTTGCCTATTGCCACAAAAAACTAGCATGGTAACTTAATTCCCTGTTGATGTTTTCTTTCCAAACATTCTTTCAGGATTCTTTGTCACATTTTCTCCTTTGATTGCTTGAATACAGCTTTAGTCCTTAGTAATAACACAAATCCTAGCACCAAACCCCATAGGGAACAATAATAACTCGGAATAATTTTCTTCTAACTACCAACCTAAGGCAGTAAATAGATAAAAGAGGTCACTCTTAATCACAATGTTATTGTTGAATGTTTATGCCAATAGCAGCAGAGCAGGAAAGCTAAGGCTCCTTTTGCATTTGTCACGGTCCCCCATTCAGAAGCTTGGAAGATTTTGGTTGAGTGACACAGTGATGAACAATTGTTCTTTCTCATCCCCGTATGTATGCATAAACATGCATGCATAGAACTCAAAGTGGAGGGCTTTAAGTGAAAGCCATACAAAGTAACTGTTCATCAGTAATACTTACACTGAATCAGTTTAGTGTGGTGGGTAAGGCATCAGGCTAGAAACTGGGAGTTTATGAGTTCTAATCCCACCTTAGGCACAAAGCCAGCTGGGTGACCTTGGGCCACTCACTCTCTCTCAGCCCTAAGAAGGAGGCAATGGCAAACCACTTCTGAAATCTTGCCAAGAAAACTTCAGGGCCTCGTCCAGGCAGTCACCAGGAGTCAACGCTGACTCGAAGGCACACATACACACACACAGAGTCACAAAACATCTTATATTACATATTTGTGAAATCTAAAGGAATCCTTCTGCAGTAGAAGCTGTCTACAGCATACATAATGTCAGACAGTTACAATAACCCCCTCTTTCCAGGAACAAAAAGTACACTCTATTAATCTCACAGGAAAACCAAGGGACTCATTGTGAGTACAGAGATAAGTTGCTTTCATTGCAGATACAAAAATACCCTTAATAATGATGAATTCTTATGTAGTGTAACAATGTGTGTGTATGTCCAATGTGTATTTAAATCCTGAGTTTCTTTTTCTGCCTTTTTATTGTACTTGACTGCCTGCAGCCCATTTCTCAGGCTGTTGATAGCACTTGGGTACTGGTTTACATAAAGGACTTCTGTGGTCCCAGGTTCCTTGTTTCCTGCCAGACCTCACAATGAAGGATTGTTTATTTTGGATCCAGAGAGAGGTTCTCCCATGTGTGTACACACACACACATGCAGAGGCAGGGAAGCAGACAAAATAGGGAGGGGGGAATGAAATCCAGTGATTGTTAGTTGAGATGCTTAGGGATTATTTTTTCCCCTGGATTGTCTGATGCTGTGAACAATAAACAAGGCCTCATAAAGCTTGACAAACCATGATAAAAGTCCTCTCTTCTGGCTCAAAAATATAGAGACAGATGCTCAAGGGAGAGTTCATAGAGGGCCTCCTGAACCCTAAATTGTCAAAACATCTTTTTGCAGCTAGATAAGATTATGCAGATGTGTTAGGAGTATTTTGTAGTAAGATAATACAGCTTTCTACTATGTGACATGAGCAATTAAAAGTGACTTTTCAAATTAGAAATTAAAAATTATAACTTAGCTTTGGCTGTCCTGGTCTCGTTATGGAACAATACCAGGCTAAGTCAAATGAAGGTCTTTCTTAGTAATATGGTAGTTATAACACTTACCTGACATGCAGAACTTCACTTTGGGGGGCAGGAAGATGATATGACTGGTAGCACAGCCTTTAATTTGTGTGTGTATTTGTTGGGGGTTGTGATGGTGCTGTTGGTGTAGATGTGGTGGTGAAGGAGACGTCTGGGTTGGTTGCAGGGTCTGGTTCCCATGTTAACATTATTGTCTTGTTGTTTCTTGTTGCTTGTGAAAATCTGTTTAGGTTGGGTGCTTGTGTGTAAGTATAGGCCTGTCACCCTGTGTTTGAGAAAGTGCAGTGTCATTGTCTAGTATGGGTTGTAGCTTAAGTGTTTGCTTTCGGTTTATGAACTGATTATCTAGAAATGCAAAGGCTGGTCGATATTATTCATATAGTCAGAGTTTCACTTTTAGCCATGAAAACTCACTGGATGACTTTGGGACAGTCTCTCAGTCTCAGTTTTGTCGTGATGATAAAATGATGAGATACCTCTATAGAAGTTGTCTGTCTGCCTTGAGCTGTTGGGAGGGAGATGGGTGGTTGAAAAATTTAACAAACAAACAAACAAACAAAATCTAACTATTATAACATAACATAACATAACACAACACATTTGAATAAATGATATAAACAAATAAACATGGAGGGTAAAAACAGGTGCAACCATTGCCATGAATATTATAAGTCACAAACTGAACATACCTTGTCTTCAGCTGACACCCCTTTCTCTATCAACCACTCAAGTGTGGCAAAAACAACATTATTACTCAAATAGTGCATACAGGGTGGAGATTTGCCTTTGTAGTTTATTGCCTGTTTGGGTGTGTAATAAAAATAGCCTAAATCTGAGTGAGATCATTAATGCCTGTCAATGCAGAAGATTTCACCGGTTGATATAACCTGACAAAAAAAGAAAAGACAAGGAAAAAAAAAAGAACTGCCACTGTTTGCTGTTGCTGCCTGAAAATATGTGTTGGGGGAAGACAGATAAATTAGGACTGACGTCCACTCTCTCCGTCACCACATTATTAAAGCTCTTTCTGTCTGATTCCAAATGCCACATAGATTGGGAAATTTACAGATTGCTCTGGAAATCCTAATATTCATATATGCACTTCAAAACAAGCTGTCATAAATAGTTAAATTGCCTTGGGAGCAGAGCCAAAATACATTTCTATGATGACTACAGAGATGCCTGCTAAAGGAGGGAGGAGAGAATGTAACAAGTACCATATTACAGGTGCCGTAAGTGACTTTAAACGAAGGGTCAAATTCGTGTCCAGTGCTCTATGTTTTGTCTTGTTGATAACAATTAACAGAAGTGCTTCTTGATTTGATGGCAGGTAGAAGGGAAGGGTGTGAAAATTGAGAAGTTCTCCCTTTCACCTTCAGATATCTCCCTGCAGGAGTAGTCATGAGGTTTTTATGTAATTTATCAGTTCTTGGATCAGAGATAGAACTTGGAAACTAGAAATGCACAAGATGCTGTAGATGCAATAAAATGTGCCAAGAATCATTTGCTGAATATTGGAAGAATAACCATTTAAGGCATAGACGGAAATGGTTCTGTTCTATCTAGGGTGAATTAGCTCAGCCTCTAAGCATACATACTTGTGCTCTGTGATTTGCAACACACTAATGGTAAACAAGAAGAGAAATAGGAGAGGGAACAGGAGTTAGGAGGTGTCCAAATTATAAAGATAAAAGTCACTTGCTTAAGCAGGTTAGTTCATAAAATCAAAATAGTCACAGGATACAGCTTTTCCTAGCATTTGCTATTTGAAGACACAAGATATGGTTGTGCATGACAGGAACAGGAAGAGCTCAAACCAAACTGCACAGTATACTAAGAACATTTCTAGACAAGACATTTATGGGCGGAGTTTTACAGGATATCTGCATTATATCATCCTCCATTTGTAACCCTTCTATGTTTTCCCAGTACAAATTCTGGGAAGAACAAATTCTTCTTTTCCTAACTGTACAATATCTTCTAACTTGTAGTGATGCTGTCTGCAAACGAGTGTGAGGTGGCTGAAAAATTGGTTAAATCCCTTCTTAGTTGACTTGTAAAACCCTAGATAAAGAGGACAATTAAAATAACAATAAGGTCCAAGTACAAGTGCAAAAGCAGAAAGGAAACAAGTAGCTATAATCACCAGACAAGCGTGCAAAAGAAAGTAAACTCTAAATGACTCATCCTTCGATTATTTACCCCAATTTTCTTCTCCTGCTATAGCTTTGCAGTACTTTACTGAAAAATGCTAAGCACAAATTGCCAATAGGTATGTTCAATACATAAAATGTGTCAAAGTGCTTCAGAGTATTTTATGGTGCTCTCCATAGACACAAATTCTCTATATTCAAACATCGTAACAGCAGTACAGATAATAATTGCCTCAGTATGCTTGAACCATTCTTGATCATCACCTTTATAATACAAAATATGTCACATATTCAAATTGTACAATGTGTAATTACAAACGCTTTTCTTCTTAATCTGCAATTACATATTATATTTCCATCACTTATGACCATGCAAATGTTACAAGTAGAGGAAGCAGACTATAGCATAATGTATAATCTATGGAATGAAAATCAAGAATTGGAATGTGTGTGAAATATTACTCTAGTCTAGGGCAGTAGCTTTCAGTTTTAAAAGAGCTTATTATTGCTCGTCACTCCAATTCCTGCTTAATATTCCAATTCAGGAGTTCTATGGTTTAGAAGAAAAAAATAATCTTGAAGCTGTACTTACTTCTGCATTCCAGTGCAAGGCTTTTCTGATTTAAAAGGTAGATTCCAACACTGGAGATTGCACCTTACTTTTTAAATGTAATACAAAGTATATTTCACATTAACATTTTGTACTCACAGTTACTCCTATATGCTGAGGTTAAATTAGCAGGGCTGTGCAATGCTTTGGATTGAATCTCTAAAGCCTGCCCTGGGAAACCTTAAAGTAGCTGCATCTTTTTTCAGGATTGCACAGCAAATGTGGATGGTAGCCATCTAATCTCAGGAAAAGAAGAAGTATCTGCTTTAAGATGTTTGAAACAGGTACACTGTTTGTGCTCCTGCACACCCTGAAGCACTTTTTGTGGATAGAATCTGAAGCATCATGCAGCCCTAGTCTAGTTAGTTAGATAGTTAGTGAGATAGATGATAGATAGATGTGCATGTATACATGCATACACACACATACGTATGCACATACACGCATATACATATATAGAACATCCATCCATCCATCCATCCATCCATCCATCCATCCATCCATCCATCTCATATAACATACAAATATCACATGAGTTTGTAGGCATTAATACAAGTACATCCTCCTTCCTGCTATATTCTTATTTTGAAAAATAGACTGCCTCCCTAATTTAACTGCATGAATACATGGCCTAACTGTCCTTTGTCACTGTTATCAATAGGCAGGTATTTGCTTAGATGCTGTCACAGGATGCAGCTGACATTCATTCATAAAAGCTGTATGACAACACATACTCCGAAAGCAGTGCAACTGCAAGTGAAACAGAAAAACCTGGGTGGGTAGAAGAAACACATGTACAGACAAACCCAGGACCAAAATCTAGGCAAAACTCATTCATCTTTGGGATTTTAAAACCATATAGCAATTTGCATTTAATCAATGATTCATATTTGCATGAAGTTATCTTGTATCATTATGATCTGAAAACCACTAGGTTTTTTAAAATGAAAATATTCATTCTGTGAACTCTTTGTTATTTCACCCAATGTTAAATAAGTAATAATAATTCCAAGAATATAGAAAGGAATATCCATGATAGGAAGACAGGAAAACAAAACAAAACAAAACAAAAAAACCAGTTTGTTATCAGTTTGTGTACTCGATATGGTGGTTTACATTCCTTTTTTATTAGATTATTATAAGAAAAGCCAATTAGGAAGCAAATGAGGTGTGAATTGCTATAGCGTTTTTCAAAAATACTCAAGGCAATATTTACTGAGAAGGTAGAAGACTACATTGGAGTTATCCTTAACCTAGATGTTTTATATTGTAATAACTAAAATATACATTTGTAAAGATTTAAGCTTTTTTAAATATGCATGCAAGGGCAGGGGAAACTGAATTGCTATAGTCACTATGCTGTATAAAACGTGATGTAGAGCAGCCGTCTTCAAACAGGATACCCTCCAGATAAGTGGATTTCCAAAATTTTCAGCAATAGTTGATGCCTGTGGAAATTATTTTGCCATAAAATCATTTGCCCAAACAACAAAAACACATTAGCAAAGGCTGACAGATTTATTTATTATTAATGTCAATACAGGCCTTTCCCTGTGCCATTAACTATGGTCTTTTCCACATAATAAGTTTTACTTTTCCTGCAGGTTAAAACTGCAAGCTTCTTAAAGCTGCTTCACAGATTACATGGTAGCAAAAGCATTTTTGTCACCACGTGGAAGTAACAAACATCTGTAGGCCTGTAGGATATATTCAGAAGGGAACAGGCATTTCCCAGTGGCACACACAATTCATAAGTTTTGTTTTATTTTGACATCTATGTTAAACTTTTATGAATTTACCCTGAGAAGTATAATGCGTATGTATGTCATACCTTCAGTTTTTCATGTTATGTATTCTGAGTCTTAAAAACCTGTATTTACTTACATACATGTTGGCCTTTTGATGTAGAAGATGTTCTCTGAGATATTTCAGATGCAGTTTGATGAGGGCTGAAGGCTGAAAAGCACCCTGAAAAGACAAGTAGCTGGATGCTGAATTGAACTTGGATAGTCTTCAAGGATAGCAATATGTAAGAGTACATAAAACTGTATAACGTAGAAGGCACCACTGTGGGGGCTTAGATTCTGTGTTCCAGCATTGGGTATAGCTGGAATATGAGTTGTCTCTCCTAAGTGCAGGCTGAATACTGTCTGGAATACTTCGAATAAAATTGATCCAAATGTAGGAAATGGTCCTTCATGGAGCTCTCACTTTCATTCATGTAACATCATTGTGAGGCCTTCTTGTACAGCTGTCAAGGCTGCAGCACCCTAACCCTTTACTCTTTTAAAAAAGTGTCCTTGGGAGCTGCAAATACACCATTATTCCAAGCTGTAGTGGTAAAATGATATGATACCTCAGAATTGCCTGGTATTCACTGAAAGTGCTTTTGCTGTCTGCTGCTACAAGGGTTTACTGAGATAGAAATGGACCCAGCAAACAGTTTTTTCAAACTTGAAGCTTGCCCTGCATCCAAACTAGACTTTATCCAGTCGACCAACTGAAATTTTTGGAGAGAGTTTTGCCAAACTGATTCAGGCTCATTCCCTGTAACTTATGCAGAAAATCTTTAGCTCAGGATAGGAAGAGTGTTGACCAGGCTCAAATTATCCTACTTCAGACACATTATGTGAACCCTAGCTCACTGGACAAGACTCGAATACTGGGAAAGTGGAAGAAAAGAAAAGAGGAGGATGACCAGCATCAAGGTGGATGGACTCAGTTACAGTGATGATGGGTGCACCATTAGAAGACCTGAAAGACCAAGTTAGGGACAGATCATCATGGAGGAAATTTATCTACGCGGTCGCTAAGAGTTGACACCAACTTGATGGCACGTAATCACACAAGCAATCAAAGAAACAAGCAAGCCTAAAGATACCAGGTCAATCCTTGGCAGCTTTTGTTTAAATAAGGGGTAAAGCAAGGGATGATACAACATGAAAGATCTGTGCTAGAGGCCCATGGGAGCTGTACCCAGTATGAAAGATCAATACTGTGGCAAAACAGACAGCTGAACTGTTCCTAGTTTGACTGAATAAAGCAGGAATCCTATAGTCACTTATCTAGCACCAAGCTCTACTGATTTCAACCAGATTGACTTCTGAATAAATATGTACTTGCTTGTTCTGTATGGTGACATCCATGGTCATATATTCCGAGCTCTCCCATCTCCCATTTTATAAATGCAGTGTCTGAACAAGAAATCTCTTTTTATATAAAAAAATCCTTCCTTGTTTGTATTTCACAGTAACAACTTATTTCTCAGAATGTATCTCTACTTACTTCTCTTATTATTTTTTTCGTAAGGTACATCACCAAATCCTATTAAATACTATTATACTGACACTTTCAGTAGAATGTAATGATATTCTGGAATTTATCTTCCTTACTTACTCCCTCCTTACCCACTTCTTTTTCCATAAAAGCACTTTATGATTAATCCATTGAATGGATTATGGTATAATCTGTATTTCTGTAGCATGCTAGCACAGTGTAAAAACTTCACTTTGTAATTAAAACTCAGATATTTTGTACGAATTTATAAGCAGAGTTTTAAAAAACATATAGGCCAAATACATTGAATACAATAAAGCATTCAGTGCAGACAATGCAAGCAATGTTGGGTTAGTCCTTGAATATTATTAATTTTTATTGTGAATTTAATATCAAGATGAATGTGTGTGTACACACACACACACACACACACACACACACACACATATATATATATAGAGAGAGAGAAGTGTTTCACCTTTTTGCTTGAAATCAATGAAGATTTGTAGAAAAAATGAAGGACATTTTGCTGCTTTGGGAGCACATGAGATGCAAATAACTGAAAGAATCTACCTCCCAAAAGGAAAGCAAGTAAAATAAACATTATGTTACACTGCATGCCATTACTTTCCTTACCCAAGCTCATTCCTTATTTTTTTCATCAGTGAAACAAGACTGCTTTCCAGTTCAATAGATCAATTTGTGGTGGCTGTTATTATGATTTACAACCACTTTGGATGCCACATGCCTGAAACCATGATTAACAGTCATGAGTTTTGAGGTCTTGGCTCTGATGCTGATTAACCTCATGACCACTAAGAAGAGAGCTCCAGAAAGCCACCTTTTGCCAAGGGTACCCAACTGCGCAAACCACAACTTAAACAAACCATTTGTGAAATACGGTGGGATTTAAAAGTTGCTGTTTTTCTTCTTCCAGCTATGGCATTTCCATTCAGAACCCAGCCTTTTTCAAAGGCACAGATCACAGTAGTCAAGAGCCTCTGCTAGATAAACAATAGGGATGTAGATGCATAAGCATCATTAATCCATGAAGCTGCTGCAACTACAGTGGGGAAGGCAGTGGAATGAAGATGCCAAAGGAGAAGCAGCTTATCAGCCAAGCTCCTCATGGTGGATTGAGGCCAGGCCCTCCAGATCTTCAGAATGGAGGACTGCCTACTCAGTGCCTCACTTTGAGGGAAGCCTCAGGGCAGGTAGTTCCTTTGAGAGTTGTACTGGCTTGTCTTGATGCCAAATTCTGCAGATTTTCCAAAGCAATGCAGCACGGTATGCAGCTACACTGGAGAATCTAAGACCTCATCTTAAGGAATTCTCAAACGAAAGTACTGGAGTGGACAGACTTTCTAATAGTAGGTTAGTCACAAGGAAAAGAGAGGAGACATTGGAGACAGCCATTCCAGAGTCTCACTGGTTCAGATTGCTTGCTCTGAGGACATCTCAGAGGAGATATCCATCTTGTGCACCTCTCTAAGTTGACAGGTAGACCAGATGCTTAGTGCTTTTAGTTCTAAGGGAGTTCTCAGCGTGAGATATTGTAGGGAAATGTCCATGAATGCCCTCTGGACTATGGTATTAGAGATCTTGGTGGCTACCTCCTCCACAATGCTTGCTCTCAGAACTCCTCAGCCTATACAATTAGCAGAGGAAGGGAGACAGTGCTGACTAGAAGTTACTGTGGATTATGGTGGGCCACTGTTGGTGTCTCTTCAGAAATGAGCCCCAATTCCTTTTGTGGAATGTACTCCCACATAAGGATGGCAATCCCAAATCTTTTGCTCTCTCATGCACACTGTAGGAAATTGCTCCTTTTTTCTCTTAAAACAAACATTGAAACCTTTGCAGCATAGTTGTATGGTAGGTATTATCTGCATAAGGAGTGTATGGATTTGAGGGGGGGGGGGAAGAAGGTACAACAATGGATTAGGGAAATCAGGTTAGATGGTAAACAAGTTTGCATCTATTAATATTTAAATTTAAAATGCCTGACCAAAAAAAGAACATTTTGATTTGGCATTGATTAGAAAGCAAACTTAGTGCCTATCATCTCTTCTTGTGAAAGAACTGCAAATGTGGGGTGCCACCACAAAGAAGACTTTCTATTTTGTAAATAGATAATGCATTCCTCCTAGTGGTAGTACTTGGAAAAGACCTCCTCTGAAGATCTTAATATTTAGGTAGGTGCTTTCAGAAATATTTGGAGCACAAGTTATTTTGAACTTTAAAAATGATAACCAGCACCTGGACCTGGACTCAATAATTAAGAAGGGGCTCATAGGAAATTATACTTTGTACAGAAGTTGGTTCAAAGAATCTGTCCTGAAGAAAAAAAAGTTTAACTATCATACCCACAAGTTACAGCCCAAGCCCAAATATATTGTTTTTTGCAAAAGAAAAAAATAGTAGAGTAGGTCCAGTTATGGCTTTATGGCATCATGTTCAGTTAAGCCTTTAGGTTAACCAAGACAGAAGAAAAGAATGGATGCAAGAGAGAAATAAGGAGTATAGGGCTGGAATTTAGTTAAAAGATGATGATTATGATGTGTTCTCCTATGTGATATTGCAATTACTTTTTACCTTTTGTAAAATGGACTGTGAGGTTTTGAAGGCCTCCGTAGAGGCTCCAAAATACGTATTAAATCTATTTCCACGTTCATCCTTCAACGCAGTGTGCACGCCTTTCTTTTAGTGTTTATTAAATACCCTCGAGAATATTTATCACAAAGTCTCCCAGCGGTGTCTTTCACCAAGCCACAGTAGGAGGGCAGAAAAACTCTTTAACATAAAAAGTATACATCAAGTAAGAACAACTTGAAAGAAAAACATTGCTCAAAGAGACCTTTCTTTTTACAAATGACTGGTAAACCTCGCATTATTCTCACAAAATTCAGCTCTCTGGGATTATAGGCAATTTAGTAGCAAAGTCACATTTTAGTAAGAAGCTAATAATGATCTTCCCATTTGAGGATTTGACATTGCCACCCTGCATATTTTCATACAGAAAACACATCCAGTTTCAAGTTCCAACTAGTACGGGGAAAAAAAAAATTTTTTTTCATGAGTATTGTCTGCCTGTTAAAACAGTTTTCCCCCCTCGTTTTCTCCTTATTGGTCTCATTTAAAAGCTTAAAGTAAACACATTAAGAGGAAAACACAGTTCAGCATTGTGTAAAATGTGTCAGTTGTATTTCCAGGCAAGCTTCAAATATGACATGGAATAAAACATAAGACATAGGAAAAAATAATGAGCCACTCTCTTGCCTTTGTCAAGATGTGGGTGGAATATTTTAAGTGAATCAGAGAGATGACAACAAAAATAACCCTCAAACTTCCATATGCATTTATGTCTGCTAGTGAGATTTGTGACTTTTTCACATTTATTTCATCCTCACACTTAAACAGTGGCTAGATCATGTGGCATGTTCTAAGCCCAGAGGTACCACAGTGATAGGTGAGATTGTGTGAAGGGGGCATGTAAAGGTATGCATTTATTTTCATAATTAATTGATTTATGATTTATGAACTATGTTTTTAAGCTACCCCTCCCACAACAACAGAGACTACAACTTTAATGAGAATTACACGAATGAATGGCGATGTGGTCCATCAGGGGACGTAAGTTACTGTAAACCAAATAGCACCTTCATTAATGGGGAAAAGTTTACCTCTTAGTTTTGGATTCTGGATAGCAAACATTAGACTATGAACATGGGCTCTTTTAGACGAGCAATTTTCCAGTCTTTCTACATTTAGTTCAAAATGCAACCAAGATTAATCTGGGTTGCTTTGTATGTATCTTTAGATATGCTAGGAAATTAGGACGCTGAGCAAAAGAACTGTTTGCCAATGAATGCTTGCATGTACATTGCAGTTCTGAAAGCAAGAAAGGCAGTGATAATTTGCCCCCACCCAAAAAAAAGAGGTTTCCATTGGGAGTTCTAGAATCTGTAGATAACACCTACATTTTCACAGGAGTGTTATCTATTTAATTTGAAAATTAGTAAATTAATCTTTTATATTTTGAATTTAAGTCACCTACCAGACAGTGGAGCTCAAGAACCATTTGAAACATTAAAAAAAAAAAACCCTGAAAAAAGCCTTGGGGGCTTTTTTTATTAGTACAAAAGTCTCTCTATGTATGAGCAGAAAAATAATTATGTCTATGAAATATAATGTAAATAAAGGTGTTAATGTATATGAAGGTGTTTGCACTGAATTAGGTTGCATTTGATTCAGTGCAAATTAATAGGCAAGCAGGGTTCACAGGATAAATTTGGCAGGCATTTATCTCAAAAAATTGAGTGTGTTGTATACAACCAGTTGTATGCACCTTCATTGCACTGGAAAATTCATATTTATAATTAATTTTGGGGATTTTTTAAAATAAAAACTCTCTGCATTTCAAGATATATAGAATTGTTTAAAAATCTGTTTTTGTAATAACTATGGTCATATCTATTGTGCCAGTTCGATTTTAATATGTGGAATTAGGTTTGCTGTTAGACTGTTGTGTTGAGGAGTAATTTGATTTTAATTGTACCTAGTACAGGGGTTTGCATGAGAGATTGTAGTATTGTGTAACAAGCCACAGTTGCAGAATGCATTAAGCTTCTGCTACTAATATCTAAAATGCTGGTTGAAACTGAGCTAAATTAAGGAAGGTATACAGTGCAGAATTGGTGAGAAGTATATCAATGACTGTCTTTTGTTCTGAAAGCGAACTGTCAGCCTTACAAGGTAGACTAGATAGGAAACACAGCCAGATGAGTACTTCTTCTTTATTGTAATGCTACGTTAACAGAATCTTGTAAGTCTGAAAGTATATCTCTCCCCCCCATCTTCTTTACAGCCCAGGAAATTAGATAGGATCTCTTCTGAGCCTGTTGCCCTGCCACATTCCTGCTGCAGGCTCAACTGACTTTCATCTGACCGTTCCCTTGGCTGCGTCTCTTTGCCCTGTCTCCCAAGGTCATTCCCACATATCATTACAGGAACAATGTCAGAGAAGAATAATTAAGTAAAGTGACACAGGGCAGCACATGACAACTTGATAGGGCTACCTTATATACCTCTTCCCCTACCTCCCCTCAAACACAAGGGTATTATTTGTAACCTGTTCCTCTGGGCATAACCTATATATAATTATGTATCTTTAATGTACTCTGTCCTAACTTATGCCAATTTGTACAACTTTCTGTAATTCAGCATGCACACATTTTTGTTTATAATTTAAGATACAACATTTGGTATTTATCTTTCCATACAATATGTTGTTTTATATACATATTTCTCTAATGGGTTCATTCTTGTTCCCCAGTCTATACATTCTGTGCTGTTCTGACCCAAAAGCTGCACTGCAGAATTTGGGAAAATGGACATCCAAAGCATAATTCTGTTCTGAACCTCATGTTGGTATGAGAAGTACAAAGTAGATGTATCTGCTCCTTCATCTGAGAAAATAGCACCCTATCTCCTTCTACCAGAAAAGTCAGGGCACATATTCCATTCCACAAAATACAGAAATTTAGGCAGGCTACCACAGAGTACATAAAGTGTTGTGAAGTGCTAAAATTACATTTTTAATGCCACCACAGAACACCAACTACATTGGTGAGAAGTGGAGTTTGATGCCCAGTTCAGACTGAGAGGTCTAGACTCAGGGAACTACTGGTGCTTGTGATCTCATGATTACACACTGTTATCATGAGCCCCCCCCCCCTCTTTTCTTTTTTCTTTTGCATCATCCCAACCTGATAGGCCCAGCCAAAGAACAACAGGGAAACAATCCAACCAAGTTCAGTTCTTTATTGCTTACACCATATAGACAGAATCTTGCCAGACTAAAATCTGTACTATGTAACCCAATGGATGTAACCTGGGCGAGTCTAGGGAGTAGCTATCTTCAGTCTCTTCTTCTTCCCACACTCCTGCTCTGGACTGTGCTGCCTCTTGTCTCCCCCCTGGAACGTACTCCCTCCTTCCTGAGAAACTGGATCTCTGCTGCATTCCACCACACAACCAACTAAAAAATTCACCTTCTGCAAGAATAATGGCATCTATCTTCTGAGATTTGGTGGGCTTTATTTCCACTTATTTTTGTTGATTAAGTCAAACAGCAAAACTATTATAAATATTTTCTTGATTTAAATGAAATTCCTACACCAGTACCTGAAATCTAACAAGCTTTTATTTCATCAGGATAAAATTATTATTCTATTCTGTCTGAATTTCCTATACAAATCAGTGTAAAGCACTGAGTTCTTTCTATGGATTCAGTCCACAATTGAATGGTGTTTGAATCAATCTGAACAGAAAAGTCTGTCTACTGAGTAACAGGATTGTATTTGGTACACATCTCTAAAATGAGTTTTTGTAAATGTTTTGAAACACCAATTTGGGGGCAATTTCTTCATTCTGGTGATGCATTTGTTACTTAGTTGTTATTAGTTAATATTAACTTAGTTAATATTCACTACCTCTTCTGAGGAACTCTGCCATTTTCTACTCTAATTGTATGGATCCACTGTGGAATGTGTTCTGCTCAGTATTTAGCACATAACAAATAGAAAGCAAATATCTAGTCATAGTTCCGTTAGATTTTTATGTTAATGGTTTGATTTAAGTGTGCATTTGAAAGCTAGTGTTATCTGACAAATCCATTGCTCTTGCTTTTGTTTTCTTCTTACTTCCTACTTACGCTGTCAGCTCATCTGGGAATCTCCCTGTTCATGGGGTTAGTTATAGATTTAACCTACTACTCACAATTTGTCTTCTATAATTTTATTGTTCTTATGGTTCTGTCTGGACAAGAAAAATAGAATCCTTTCAATATATATAGACAATGGGAGAAATACTTTGTTTATCCAAGGCAGTGCTGCTTGGCAAATTTAACATGCTGATGCTTATCATCACTGATATGCAGGTTTCCACTGGCATTAATAGCTCTTCCATACAATGTATATACGACTGGAATGTGAAAGAGCATAGCTGCATGGAAGACATTGAATCCTATCTACAGTCTCTATACTCTGGAAAGTCTGTCTTTCTGATCTAAAGATTCACAGTATGTTTGCTGGGCACATGGTTCTCCCAGGTACACTCTCCTCATCAGAGGTGAGGTTCATATGGTAGACATGGAGGACATACCTGTTATGGTGAATGCTGGTGAAGGTATTGTTATATAAAGCACTTAGAGCTAGAAAGAGCTGGGATTTGTGATGGTGCTTCTATTTACAGTCAAAGTATTGGATGCCTAAAATATCATACTAGCTGGTTGCAGCATTTCTAAAATAAGAGTAATAGGCCCTCAGTTCACATGTGGGACAAGAGTTGACTTGGATGAAAAGATATTTCACTGCAGATCTCATAAACTGCTTACAGAGGTTAGAGGGCTGCTGCAATGATGTTTAGGAATTGTACATTTGACTTTTACCCTTTTGTCTAGTGGATGTGGATGTGGATGTGGATAGAGATAGATAGATAGATAGATAGATAGATAGATAGATAGATAGATAGATAGATATGAAAGAGAGATTTGTTCTCTTTTTCCAAATATTATTTTAATATTTCTGTGAAGGATCTGTCTACCTACCTACCTGAAATCTGGCAAGTTAGTGAATGTAATGGTTCAGGCATTTCCTCTCACTGAGGGAAAAGGGGCAAGGATAAAAGACTAATGCTAAAACTGTGGAAAAGTGGTAGTGCTGTGCTGAAAAAAATCTTCATTTTCTTAAACCATCCCATTCTATTGATGGAAAAGAAGTTATTTTCAATTTTGTCTTTCAAAACAATATGAAGGTTTTGTGAAATTCCTAGTGGTAAGGAGTGAAATTTTTGCACTAAGAGAAGGAACTTTGTCCATGCTAAATCCATAAACAAAGAAGGTGCTGAGACTCCATACTTGAAGTAAAGGGTCAATCACTTTAGGAAGACTAGATGAGATAGAAAAAAAAGGATCAATAGCGGATTGTGTGCAAGAAAATTTAAAGAGGATCTTGACTATGTAATTAAAACAGCTAAGGATTATTCCGCTGCTATGTATTTTTATTTTTATATTATGTATTTTATCAGTTTTACCTATTTTATTGTAAGCTGCCTAGAGTCACATATGTGAGATGGGAGGATATATAAATTGAATAAATAAATACATAATTTACAGACACTTGTATCTAATAGTAAATCTGTACTTTCTGCTTGGCCCATCACCAGTAAGGGCCACTCCCACTTGCTGAGCACAGGAGTGGATGATGTCCTCTACCTCCAACCCCCAGCCCATCATAAATGCACCTCACACCCATGTTTCCCAGCTTCAGTTCAAAACTACTGTTTTCTGTCCTGAGCCATCTTAAGCCCTTCAGAATGAATGGCCTCCCACTCTTTGTTCCATTCTAATAGCAGCCCCAGCTCTGATTGGCTGCTGTGCCTGATATGCCCCACCCTCCACCTCCAATGGTTGGTTGCTGCCCTGGGCAGCCATTTCATCCTAGGCCACTGGGCTGCTCTGATCTCTGCTGGTTGGCAGTGGCTGATTTTGTATAATCTTGCATTTGTTCCACTGATGGCCCATTAAGTCAATGAACTATCCTCTCCCCTAGAAGCTCATGCTCCACTCAACCCTTACATCTCCCAGTGGGAAGGGATGTTCCTACTGTTTTCATGAAACTGAACTGTCAGTTCTTCCTTGCTATAAAGTTTCCATGGACCTACAGAGGTTTATAGGAATGAAAGAACAAGCTGTTCCACTATTGCTTTGATTACCATAGAAGGAGGGGAAGGAGGGGAAAGAAAAAAAAGAAAGAAAGAAAGAAAGCTGATGTCAAAGGAGATAATGTAGAAAGGGGATTAAAGGCTTCCCTGTATGCAAACATCTGGTAAAACAAGGGAAAGGCATGGGAGCTAGTGAGAAGGAAAAGGCAGGAGCTGGGAGACCAGTCTACACAGGAGCCAGCCAGCAAGGCTTGCCTTCCCCATATGTATTGGAAGGGCAAGAAGCAGAGGAATGAGCCATCACATCCTGCAGTAGCCATCGTCTGGACTGCACCAAATACCAGCCTCGTCCCACTGCAACCCAGGCTGGAATTTCTGAAGTTGCTTAGAAAAACTGTTGGGAGAAGCATGAGAAACAAGCAGCTTAGACTGCTATGTGGAATTGCCCTAAAGAGATATTTAGGTGGAGGTATACAAAGAGGTACCATGAAAGATGTTAAGATATGTTTTAACCTACTGATCTTGGAATGAAATTTGCTTCTAGATTTGGCTGGGGTTATTTCTATAGGATAACAAGCACCTTGGTATTTAAAGAAGCATTTGCTTTCATCTGAAGTTCCCAAGTTTTGCATAAATTACAGTGAAGGATACACAGAAGGGTATACAATACTTTGCTCATTATAACATTAAACTTTTCCCGCAAATTGCAAATCATCATCCTCTTCCTCCTCACTGCCAAGAGTTCCTTGCACATGAAGTCTTCTTTACAGTAAAGATATATATGAGGTGTAGGGTGGTAACAACAAGAAAAACCAAGTAAAAACCACAGGTGTATAAAACCAGCATGGCTCATAATGAATCAAATGTCTAAAATTAGGTTATTAAAACATATTGGCATGTAAGCACAGCTAAAGTTGACCAAGAGTAGTTTGCAATTTAAATGGGAATGAAATTATTACTTTTAAAAACATGACATGGCTTTCATTTAAAAGGTATTCATTAATGATTTAAAAGAGCCATAAAATAGGTAAAGTGATTGACTTGATGATATTAATGTGAGTCACTAGTGCCTTATGGAAACAAATTAAGCATAACCTTTTGCCTAGGGCTAATATGCTCTGTATTACAAGTGAGACAATAAAGAAGATAAGTGAAATGAGTAAATTCATGCAAACTGTCAATGGAGAAGGGCTGCCACTCAGGGTTCTGGGTTACAATGCATTTTGTACCATAAAAAAGAAATACAGTATTTTCACCCTTTTTCTTTTTCTCTAAAACCCAAGTAGCAGAAGGCATTATGCTGATTTGAACAATGCTGTTTTCAGAAGTGAAAAAAGTATGGGATGATTCCTTTTGAGCCTGCTTTCAAGTTATAGAAATATTTATCCAACTGCCTCTAAAATGAATAGCCTTGATTTTTAATGCACAATTTAATGCATGTTTTGACCTTTTGAGATGCCATATGAAGGTTTGATATTTCAGAGCCAACTGTCAGGGTGAACTTTGCATAAGCTCAAAACAATATACTTTGGATTTTTGTTTCTTAAAAAATCTACTGTTATCTCTGGAATGATTAAAAAACCAAACACTTCCCTTGGTTTATAAGAAGCCAGTGGACAAAAGCTACATACATACACTAAAAAGTAACACCTCAGCTCCATGATTATACTCTGGGGAACTGATAAACTTCTTGGTGACACAGAATTGATAAGGCCATAAATGTTTCAAATTAAGAAAATTGAAGTTATTTCAGTTTGTGCAAAAGAAAAGGAATTTCAGGGAGCATGCAACTCATTTTTGTCTTCTCCTTGCAACCCAAAGTTCACCCCTCTTCTGTCAATTATTTGGTATTATTCTTTAATCATCCTCCTCACAGAACACAAAGTATATATAGAAACATTTGTTGCTTGGATGTATTTCAGGTTTAGCACACTTCTTGATCACCTGCCCTAATTTAGATTGTAAGCACTTTAGTCTAATGGCCTGCTTTTATTGTTTAGGAGTACAATAGCAATAAGAACCAATGTTTGAGAAAGAAGCCCCTTCCAGTTCTATAACAATACATACCCATATTAGAGAGCTAATCTAACTTCAAAAAATTTGGTTCAACCCAGTTTTAGACAGATTCTAAGCCTCCTTGCTCATCCTTTTAAAATATATATTAGCTTTTCCCAATGGTGTCCTAAAATGTGTTGAACTACAAATCTCCAAATGCACAGCCAGCATCTTAAAGATCTCTGGGTCCTAAGAACAGAACAATGTTGGCATATTCCATGTTACCGTAGTTAATTTGTAAAATTTATCCTCTGTTCCCCATATCTATTTAAAATGCTATGCAGTAGCAGTTGCCCTAACGTCACCTGCAATGTCAAAACAGTGGAGACCTCTTCCAACCCTTAAATATGACATAAATAAGAACTGGCAGTTAACAAAGGAGCCTTTTAGACCAGCAAATTTAGCAAAAGATCCAGCAGCTTTATCATTATGCCTCCCTCACCCTCCAGCGCTCCAGGTGAGACCTGTAAACATTGTTATTAGAAATGCATTTTGACCCTTTGCCTGTGAAATTGAAGCAGGGTCACCCAGCCAAAAAAAAAAAAAATCACAGAACATCTCACCCATGCCTGGGATTACTCAGTGGTCTTTAGGAGTCAGCAGAGTTCAGTCTAAATCATTTTCAGTGAGCTGTTTGGAATTATGTATGAGCTGTGATTTCACTTTGGAGTAGGAGAAAAAAAAAGGAAAGGAGATTGGAAGCCAACCCTTCCCACTTTCAGTTTTGTCTGTACAAGGCTGGAAGTCAGTCCATTATCTGCTCATGTAACTGCAATCATTAGGCCCTTAGTTCCGTTAATAACCAGAGCTATGATTTATAACCCCATTTTAGATGGGGAAATCTGCTTTACTGATCAAATATTTCTGGCAGTGCTAGAAATATGACATCAGTTCTGATTTTTGGACAGCAAACCAGGCTGTTCCTTTGAATGGGCAAACCACAGCTCCCCCAGATACTCACCAAAAGATTGGTGGAATTCAATCACAGTTTTCATTCAGTGTTAGATATTCCTGGCAATCCTGACAGAGATCTTCAAGTGCCAATAGATTAGGGGACAAGACAGATTCATATTTCAGGCACTGAAGCTGGCTTTTAGAGAAAGTGTACTTCACTTGTAAAAAAAGGGAATTGGTGGAACTTTATCAGGAACCCACACCTTCAGAATGAGAAATCATATAATCCTTGAGGGAAGCATCTTCTGCAGTTGTTGTAAAGAAGGAAAAATAAAATTCTGTTTCTTCATGGGCACTGCCATAGCTTAAGAGTGCTCCAGAGCTATATGGATCCCATAACTTCTTGAGTGTGACCTCTTGAGCTCATTCTAAAGTTGTCCTTGAAGAGTAATTTTTATTGTAATGTAGCAGAACAGTTGAACCTCTAGAGGGGAAGGCTGAAGGTTTCAAATGTCTTCTCCCAGAAACTCTCTGGGTCTTTAAGCCAGGCCCTGCCTCCTCCTTTTTGGCAGCAGCTTGGTAGTTCCTACTGCCCACCACCTATCTTCCAGGTAATGTTTCACCTAGTATCCTTTCCTAAACCTGGTGTATAAAAGAGATAGTGCTATCACAACCTGTGTTGTCCTATTGATTAAAAGGTCAAACTGCAAATACAGATAGTCCTTGTTTAGCAACCACAATTGGGACCAGCAACTTGGTTGTTAAGCAAAGCAGTCACTAAGTGAAACCACGACTGTGCTTATGATCTTACTTCAGCTTTCCTTTGCTTTACAGACTGGCAAAGGTCATAAATGCAAGGATTGGTCACAAAGTTACTTTTTCATCAGCGTCATAACTGTGAATAGTTGCTGTACAAAGCAGTCACTAAACAAGGACTACCTGCAAATAAGTAAATTTATTCATAGAGGCATAGAGGTACAGGGCTTTACTTTTTCTTCCCCTTCCCTGCAAGATATAGTAAACCAATCTCACAGGAGATAAATTTAGAGTTTGTTAGAAAAGGAAAAGATAAACTATAATCTTTAACTATTTAACTTTATTCAAAATACAAACATTCAGTAGATAAGGAGATCAATTACAAAGTATTTTATTCAGCTGAGAATGAAATTCTCTATTTTATGAGAAAAATAGCAGCTGAATGAAAAACAATGAGAAAATTATGAAAGCAAATGCAGTGCTCTAGGCCAGTGTTTCTCAACATGGCAGCTTTAAGACATGTGGACTTCAACTCCCAGAATTTCCTAGCCAGCATGC
The DNA here is from genome assembly GCA_030867105.1 of Liasis olivaceus. NCBI lineage: Eukaryota > Metazoa > Chordata > Lepidosauria > Squamata > Pythonidae > Liasis > Liasis olivaceus. The sequence goes on from CM061349.1 coordinate 73,855,414, forward strand.
TGGGGAATTCTGGGAGTTGAAGCCCACACATCTTAAAGTTGCCAAGGTTGAGAAACACTGCTCTAGGCAGATTTCAAGATGGTGATGTTTGGTGCAGATAGTGGGACTTTTCCCTAAAGTTTTTTTTTAAAATAGAAGGAGGAGGAGGAGGAGGAGGAGGAAGAATGGGGAGTTCCAAATTAATATTTATTCAATTTATTTTATTTTACAAGATTTATAACCTGCCCCATTCCTAATGAACTGAGTGTCAAGAAAAGAATTACATCCCCAAATAAACAATAATATAAAACTAGTACTAGAACAGCTAATATTACAGATTAACAGAAGATTTCTACAAAGGAAAAGAAAAACTTTCTGGAATAAGTTCAAGTAGGAATTCAGCTGAGGTTGAAAGCAACCAATTCTATAATTTATACAGAGAAATAAGGACAGTGAGACTTACTTCACAGCACATAGAAAACAAAAATCCTAAAGTGAGTTCCTCATTAGGCTTATTTACCTAATTCTTCAGAAGTAGCATTACCTGAAGCATTTGCTTCTCTTCTTCAGTTTTTCAGAACTTAATGGTATCTTGCTGTTTTTCCTAGCAAAGTTTTTCTCTGTTTCCATCAGAAGGAGGGGCTGGAGTTATCTGCCTTTGTGTAGGTGAAAGAACGTCCTTCATATGAGGGAATGTGGATTGGGAATGTCTGAATTCTGCTGGTTGGCAGTTAAACAATGTTCACCACAGATACCTAAAGAAGAAACTTACCAAATATACAGGAATAATGTTGTCTGTATTTGATTTAATTGATTTTAAATTTAAATTAAAACAAGTTTACTTTTGTCTCCTGGCTCTCTCCGCTTTTTTGGAGAGCAGCCCTCAACCTAAAATAAGTTTGACTTCACTGTCTCAGTTGAGGGGCAGGTACAATTATAGTTGGAATAAACCTTTGACCCTGTTACCTGCTCAGTCTTTTCCAGCTGCAAAATTTCCTGCAACTAAGATTAAGGCTTTTGATCAAAATATAGAAATGTGGGAAGGACCTCCTAAACTGTTAGTTTGATCCTGTGCCAGAGTTGGTTAAAGAATAAAGTTGTCTTTGGGCTGAGCTCAGCTCCTCATGATTGACGGGGACACATCTATGACATTTTATGTTTTTATGTAGAAGATATATATTATAGCTGCCCAATTTGCATAATTGTGACTCTGATTTCTTGGCATGATCCAGAAGTGGTTTGCCGTTGCCTGCACCTGAGTTTTTTTTTTTTTAAATTTCCCAGTCTTTCCAGCCTTCCAGGTTATGTCTCATTCAAGTACTATCCATGCTCAACTCTGCTTGGTTTTCTAGATTAGCCAAGATCAGCTGGTGCTGCTACCTTTTTTAGCTTGATAAATGCTTAACCATCCTTTGTCTTGAAGCCTTTATTCAAGCAGAGACACATTCAATTATGGATTTCACTTCAGTAATAAACCTGTCCTGTCCCTCTTATTTAGTTATTGCCCAATTGCAATACACACACACACACACACACACACACACACACACACACACATATAAAATGGGTATTGTTGGTTACCTTGAACTTCTAGGTAATATGGGCTATACATTTAGGGAGAGCTTTCCTTCTTGAATTACTAAGAAAAGAGATGTCTTCAGAATAATTCTCAAATACTCCAAGAAACTCCTGGTAGTTACCACATATTCAAATAAGCCCAAGAATACACAAGCAAAACTTTAAAATTTGGATTTGCTGGTGCATTTCTATCTAACAATTCAGGCATTCTACAAAAGATGAGGATGAGGAGGTGACAGAAATTTAATAGAGAAAAAAAGTAGCAATACAAAAGGGCCATTTCAACTGGCTGATTAACAAACTGGGGACAAAGAGCTTCGTGGAGGAGTAATGCTTTTCCTTATGTCTGGATGGTTAGGATATGAATTATTGGGCTGCCCCCTCACATTTTATATCTTTCTTAATTTAATTATTAAGATGAAGAAAGATGGATGCCTTCACTCTCAGATTCCTATTGGATATGACATTAAAATATAAAAAATATTTTAAAATATTAAAATTTGTTGATCCAGAGTAAACCTTTTCAGTTGATAAAGAGCTTCAATATTTTCCTAATGGGCATCTGGACCATATAGCAAGTTTTAACAAGTGACATGGAAAGAGGAAGAACAGGTTTGATGGGTGTGACCTGGTGGGTGTGATCTGGTGGATTAAACAAAGGGAGGGAGGAGAAAATTCAGTCAGAGGTAACTCAAATGCAAAAATTACCATACAGACACATATACATACATACTTACAACTTTAAAAAAAGTTACTAAATTTGCATTTCTGGAATGGTGGACCTCTCTGTCTCTGTCTCTGTCTCTGTCTCTGTCTCTCTCTCTCTCTCTCTCTCCGTCTGTCTGTCTCTCTCTCTCTCTGTCTCTCAAATTAAAATGGAGCCTTTTCATTACAGTTTAATTTGGCACAATAGTGGGATTTAATTGATGAAAAAATTTCTACCAAATTCAGCGAAAATGAATCTTGGGGTAGTAAAACATCACCAGGATCAAAGCCAGGTGGCATGGTTGACAAGAATGGCATTTCTACTTCTCTAGATCAATGAGACATCTGACTAGATCTCCACCAACAAAACTGGGTTTCTCAAACTTTGGGGGTTGGTTGGCATATTTGTAATTTTGAGATGCTGTTATTGGGACTCTCACAAAATGGTACCATGCTGGGCTTGGCCAATCACAAAACTTTTATTTACCAGCAGGCAAACAAGAGAAGTTGCTCCCCACAATCTACTCTGGCCTCCATCACTTCACCTTCCCTCTGTATTTTGAGTGAGACTGGCACACTCTCAAATAAAGTATCAGATAGTAGCCCTCTGTAAATTTTATTTTCTAAGAATGTATCTTGGGTAAGGGTGGGACCAAAAAGCATTTTTGAAAATAAAGATGAGGCTTGAAATTGGTCCACTACTTTGTATAATGTTGGTTTCCAATTTAAAAAAAAAATCTAAATAATAAAATTAGGTGAGCCTGGTGGGTATACAGTTGGGAAGAGCTGAGAATTCAGGGCAGGAAGGTGCCACATTAGGGACCCAGACTATAGGGGTTGGAAGTGTTTAACATTGTCTGAATCATGTCCAACTTTGCATTTGAAGCATCTCTCAACTATTATTTTTTTAAAAGAGGCTATCTTAATATGAATCCAAAAAGTCAATTGTTCCTTAATTGTTTAATCAAGTATCAAAGTACTGATGTGCTTAGCCAGTGTTTGAGAAGCACGATGTAGAAGTAAATTAAAATTTAAATTTGGAATGCTAATTTCTAGAAACAAAAATATCTATTTCTATATTAAGCAATTCAAGTGGTAAATGGAGCTTGTGGGAGAAAAAGTTATCTAATCAGTGTTTCACTCATCAGATTTAAATTGTAAATCAAATTCTTGTCTGTATGTTATAAAAGCACATGTCATGTTTTGTTAACATAATCAGAAAAATGGATCTGCTGCATATCCTTTTCCTACCTGCCAGTCACTGCATTAAATGTTTCTTCATTTTATTAGAATTCTCTCACTGCAAATCCCATTGAGCTGTGAAATTGGAACTGCAAACAGAAATATTACATTTCCATTTACAGTAGTGCTAGAAAATACCCCTTTCTCACATAAGTAGAGAAGAAAGCAAATTTGTTGTCCTTGTCATGACCGAAGGACAATGGTTGAAACTCTTACAACTCCTTGTGAAAAAAAACTAATTTAATGGCATTTCCCTACACTGTGTCCCATAGTACAAAAGAACGGAACTGTAAATCCTACAACGTTCTTCTGAAACTGTGAGGAGGGAAGAAAAGGTATCCATACCAAAGCCAGTGTGATGGAGCAAATGTTCTTGCTCACTAATTCCAACTCATCTGACTTCCCTCCCATGTCCCCACATTAGAGAATTAAATGAAAAAGTTGACTAATTGATCTGTTAGATGGATGCCATTGTAGTGATACTAACTTATTTTATTTCTTTATTAATTACTTATTTGCAGTCTTGATACACTACTTCATATTTTAAAAATCATGTTTTACAGTACAGTAATAATAAAAATAATAAAAAAGGAGAAAAAAAATAAAAAAGGAGAAGGGGACAGCAAAGGACGAGATGGTTAGATAGCATCACTGAAGCAATGAGCATGAAACGGAGCAAACTCAGGGAGGCAGTGAAGGACAGGAAGGCCTGGCGCAATATGGTTCATGGGGTCACGAAGAGTCGGACATGACTTAACGACTGAACAACAAATAATGAAAGCCAATGATTAAAAAAATGTAAAATATAATATTAGGGGGATTATCAAGTGGGAAGGCTTGCAGTTAGGCAGCCTAATAAATCAAATAAAACAAACAAGTAATAAAATAATAAAATGTCTAAAACATATTAGCATTGGGGTCTGGTATAGCAAAGAATGGCTTATCTACTCATGTTGTCCAATGTCAATCAATGAAGTGTTGGACCTGCATGTGATTTTTGGTTCCTGCCTGTTTTCTCTTCTGGGTCATAATGTGTCTCTAATTTTGTTATAGCCTAATAGCCTTTCTCTGATATAGGTTTGTTACTCTGTTTGACAATTCATCCGTTCTGTGGTGGAATGCTTAACAGATCTATGGGACACAGAGGAGGTGAGAAGACAGTTGAGGGAGGAAACAGGAAACAGTAATTATGGAAGAGATTCTTGAGTCCAGGAGAGGGGGAAAGAGTACTTCCACCTTAATTATACTAGGCATATGTTGTGTGGGAGAATTACTTTGATAGGCTTTCATGGTTCTGTTACATTATTCTACTATCAATAAAGAACTTTCCAGAAATCCAAATGATTCTTGTTTCCTGAGTTTGACAGCACTTGGTACTTTCAAATAATTACTTAGCAGTACTGCTGTTTTTTTTTGTGCTCTTATTCTATTAGGAAGGATGATTACAACTAGTGTAGGTATAGATCACATATGCCTGAATGAGCAGTGATTGTTCAGATGCACCAAGAAAGTGAAAGGTGATTCCTTTCTCAGTGATACCAAAAAAGATGGAACCTGTGGGATCTTGTTTAGGGAAAAGAATCCTTTGGGGGTTGAAGGAGTCACACACTTTGGCCCTGGTCCCATAACATGGCTGATCCCATCAACTTTCCTTATTTTAACTAGATCACAAGTCACCAGTTTTGGAGTTACTGGAGATAGGACATTCTGGCATCTCTAGACAGTTAAAGTAAATGTATTCTTTGGATTTGAACTAACCAGTAGGAGTTATACAAATTATACATCTCTGTTCCTCCCCCAACCAAAAAAAATCTTGTGCCAAGATATTGCACAAAATTGAGGAATCCTATCAAGGTTAGCTATAGCTAACATGATTGGCAAGGTGAGTTATAGAGTTTGGCAGGAACAAACAGGAGGTGGAGATGTATACCACATTGACTCAGGGACACAGTTATTTTTATTTAAGATTTGATATAAGAGTTCTCACGACATGGCTGAGAGGTGGAGTTAGTTTACCCCTGTATATTGTTGGGTCTGTTTTGGAATACATTTAACCCCAGTGTGATTAACCCTTTTTTGGTGTACCATGATATGCTTAATCCCCACTGATCTAGCTTAAGCATGTCAAGGATACATAGTCTTTAAGTCATTGGACTAGAGAGTACTTCTGCTTGTGCTCCAGTTGCCATCCTGTCTATTTCATCATTTTTAGTTCTTAGGTGAACATACAGATTTATGTTTCTCTGCAAGAGGAAAGAGGGCACTTAGGAGTGATCATATCAACTAACTGAGCCATCTCCATATTCCACCGATCAGCCAGAGCATCAACAATATTCCCATGCACATCAAGAAATTCCCCTTAAGCCATTAAGAACCTGGATCAGACTGTTTTAATCAGCCCTCCATTCTGACACAAATTTGAACCAGCTACCAATTTTAAACTGATCAGGAGTCAAAAGTTCAGATCACCTGCATATGCAAACATACTTTGTACAGATGATTCTCTGATCAAAATAAACTTTATGGAATGTTATTTATGGAAATGCTAGATTCAGTTATTTAAAACATTCTTCCATGTTACAGGGCCACCAACAAATATCCATTTCTGGTGTCCAAATGACTCCATTTGAATTGCTTAAAAATGGTTCTAGAATTCCTGGGACTGACTGCCTTCTTTTTCTCTTGTCACATTTTATCTTCCAAGCGATGTTTCTCTCTTTAGTTTTCAGTATTTAATGACGGTTAAGTCTGAGGCTCAATAGAGGCACCTACAGAAATTCTCTACTGCTCTTCTCCCTTAATCAGTGCTGATCTAAGTGGTTTCACCCTTCAGCTGTGAACACAACAGAAAGGCTGATGGTTGCTTGACACTTCAGAAGGTAGGGAGAAAGGGGAAGGAAGTACTACTTCTTTTCTTTTCTACCCTCACCCCATCTTCATCTTCCAGTTTCATTCCGTCTTGCTGAGTTTCTAACTCCTCTATGGCTCTGCTTCAAAGTTGGTTTTGGTGATTCCCAGGACTGTCTCTACCAGTCCAACATCTGGGATACTCACAAAGCCAGTTGGGGATACTTCCACAGACTTTGCAGAAGTCTCTCCACCACAAATGCATCTCCTAACTTCTTTGGATTTTTTACTCTTTTTTCATACTCTTGTTTTCTTCTTACAGTGTTTCTTTTCTTTTCTCTCCTACCTTCAGTCAGCCATTACCACTTTGTTGCTTTTTGAACATTAAGTGCTGACAGCTTGCCTACGTAAGGTACAGGTAGTCCCTGGGTTAAGAATGCCTGGTTTAAGGACAATGGTTGTTAAGAACGGAGCCTATTGTAGCAAAAACTCAAGTTAAATACACAATGATTTGAGTTAAATACACAATGGTTCAAGTTAATTACATAATACTACTTATACAGTATTATACAATAATACTGTTCTGGCTTATGTACAAATTCAATTTAAGGACAGACCTTGGGAACAGAACTCATTTTTAAACTGGGGACTATCTGTAGCTCGGGTTCCAGCCCCTCCCCTTACTTATGCTTATGGGAAGAACATGTGAGAGGTGGGCAGATAGCTTTGCTGCCTCAGCTGTCCTCTCCAAACACTTAAGCTGTGGGAGTGTGGGCAGTTCTGCTCTAGGGTGAAGTATCTTTGCTGGCAGTACTCCTATGTAAAGTAGACTTTTTGTGGCAGAATCAGTTCTTTTTGGAGCCAGAAGAACTCAAAAAGCTTACTTCCCCTTCTTCTTTTTCTGCTTTCCTGCCAAAAATGGATTGGCAAGAGATATGGGAGAAATGCTTTTTTGGCTCTAAGAGAGTCTTGACTCTCCTGCTGCCAAAAAGCAGACGGGCCTGACATCCAGCGATCAAGGAATATGTGGAGGCGGAGTTGTGCCCTCAGTAGCCACAGGTTGCCAATAGTAACAGTGCAGACCTCCACCTCTAAAGTTACTTGAAATGCTTTGCAGGTGATTGACTGTTCAGCACAGCTTGTGCTGGCAGAACTGAAAAAGTACCACCTATGAAAAGAAGCATTGAAAGGCAAGAGGAGGCTGCCTTCATGGTGAGACATGCTGAGGACGATGTCATGCATCCATGTCCTCATTGAATGGTTAGTGGGACATCTTTGTACTGGCAAAGAAGAACATGCAGATGAGCCCTTAGAGACAGTGCTCATCAGTAGCAAAGAGCTGTTCCAATATTGTGGGTGTCACTCCTTCTGTCATTTGCAATGTACAGATTTCCGCCTCTCCTGCACGCAACAAATTCTAAATGGTTTCATTATGCTCAGGTCACTTGCCCTGGTGACCACAACAAATGCACTTTCAGTAAATTACATTCTGTATATATGAAATATAATGTACAAATTCAGCTGAAGCCATTTTGCATAACTGGTCTTGATTTATCTCATATTTTCAGACACAATGATTTCATCAGCAGAACTGAGCCATATGCTTCAGAAAGATCTTTCATTAATTACAATATTTGTATCAAAATCATGATTCCAACAAAGCAGGAAATTATTCTGAAAATACAGACAGTCCTGTAAAAAATGGTGTTTATTCAAATAAACATGTTCATTAATGAATAGATAAACCTTAATATTTTCCCTGCCATGGTAATGAGCATTTTGCAATCATGTGGTAGCTTAGCATTTTATGTTTCAAACATTTTTCTACTGCTTTTTTTTTTTTTTACCATATTCCAGAATGTCATCATTCACACAATGATGACAAATTGTTTGCCCAGCTTTACATCAAACAAACCCCATTATGATATATGACGGAGAACGGAACACCCATATATGATGGTGACTTAAGCCTTACATCTAACAGGACTATGCTGCCTCAAGATTACAAAATTATAATGTTGAGGGTGCATCAGGACCCATTCTGTATGCATCTGCATGAATAGATATTTGTGATTCTAAACTCTAAAATTTATTGAAACTTCTCATGAGCCTATATTTATGAAAAGACGCACAAGCGTCTATACCATTGAGCAAAGTTCAAGAAACATGAGACTAGACTGAAATGTTTGATTTCCATGCAGAATCATTGAACAGATCAGGGAAAACTGAATTAGAACTCAGACTACAAGTTTTGTAGCATTTCTTTCACACGTATAGGAAAAAAGAAACTCTAAAACCCCCAGAAGTAATAAAATCATGGTATTGTAAGGCTAGCAAATACCTCAAGAATTATTCAGTTTAGTCTCTTATACTGAAATTAATACTGGGACAAAGTCCCTTGCTTCATGTGTTTTTAAAATATCAGAATTTTGCATCTAGAAAACATCATCCACACTTTATCCTTGGTTGTGTGGGCAATAGTTGTTGTAGACACTAGCAATATTCTTGCTTTTATTTGTCCCTTCACTGATTTTAACCAAAATGCTCCTGTAGTTCATTCACTTGGAATCCCAAGAAGGTGTAGATGCTTTTACAGTGTTTTATCTTACAGTGTGACTCTTCTCCCCACCCCACTTTTTAATTTGATTTTGTTCCTTTTGAATAAATGCAGCAGAGGATGGCATTAAACAGACTAGATTAGCATTTTACCAGACAAACGTACGATAGACAACTCTAATGAAGTACTTATTAAAGATTGTCTAATATTAATCAAATCTGTAGATTATGAACTTTATGAGAGCAGTTAACAGTGGACAGAGGGATAATTATGCTTTTTTTTTTAATGTCTTACAAACAGAGTTCAATTATTCCAGTGTTTTTACAGAACGTTGTTTCTGACTGCAAGCTTTTTTCTGCTCAGAAGGAAAGACTCAACCATATTCCAGACACATGCTTGCTTCTGATTTGTACTAAGGTGATAACTCCTTGTATGCATAGTTGGTTTGTGCTTCACAGACCCTGTCCAGTCTATTTTTGTTGCTGTTCAGTTATTTCTGCTCATAGTAGGTAATCAGTAGGGGAAGGTAGGCTACATGGCTTAAGGGAACAAGGCTTCACAGAAAATAGTTAAATAGCACTGAGTTCATCTTCTGAAATGCAGTGCAGGTGTGTGTGTGTGATTGAGAGATACAGAGAGAGATTTCTGTGCAAAACAAATAGAGAAACTAACCCTGACTCCAGCATGGTTGAAGGTTAAGGACTATAATTCTAGTCATTGCTAGATCCTCCCTCCCTCCCTCCCTCATCCAACTCTGGTAGATTAATAAATGACATTTTTATAGGCTATCAGAATAAACCAACTCCCACAGTAAATGTTCTTCCAAGGAACTCTATTCTTTTATGTAAGCTACCTTTAGGGAGCTATCTGAATCAAAAGGTGGGATAAAATTAAAATAAAGAGTAAAGGCAGCTGCTTAAGGGAGTTCTGGTAACATCTGACTTAGGTCAAATAGCAATCAACCTTTGAAAGCCAATCAACTTTTGAGTTGACATATTGGACCAGTGAGTTAACTGTCACCCCAACCCTAATCAGGGATGATGTTTTGGATTCATCTGTTGAAACACTATTAAGGGAGAACATTCTCTATTATAATTATTATTCATTATCTCACATAAGGAAAGAAATTTATGATAGAAAGTGGTCACCTTTTCACTGAAGAATCATGGTTGGGAAAGAGATTCCAGGAGATGGAAGTTCAGGCATAGTGAAAAAACTGATGAGGAAAAATCTGCCCCAGAAGAAATCAAGCACACCAATTAGAAAAGAAAGGTTGCTAGAAGTCTCTGGAGCCCTGCAATAGCTATATCTATGTTGCTGTCTGCATTTTCATATCTTGGAAGAGAGAGTGAGTCTGATGCATTATCAAATTCATATGCATGAATGCAAGACTTTGTCTGGTATATTTTCCTGTAGAGCTCCTCTGGGAGACATCGAACAAGGAGACAGCTTATCAAAATCTCTCTCTTTGTGGGTTTAGAAACGAGTTTTCATAGAGCTAACTCTGTTAAGGGAAGACTGTGGAGAATAGTGTGATTAAAGAAGAAGAAAAAAGCTCATTTACACTTGTAAACTTAGCCAGGCTTCCTAACTGAACAAGATTGCATTTATATCTAAAAATGGCTGACATGAGGTTATTATAGCCAAGGACACTTGTGTCTAAATAAGCCTCTGTACTTGAATTGCTATGAACATACACATTTATGGTGTGTTGCATCCCAGAGAAGTAGCGGAATTTGAAGGTAGTGGTGCTTTCAGAACAGATCTGGGAGGTCCAAGTCCAGATCACTTAAATGCAGCAGGCCTAGCTTTATATGGTTTAGAGTCAATCAGTTAATGAAATGATACACACTGGCAATAAAATCCAAAAGAATGCTAGCTAAAAAGGAAAGTGGGTAGGCTGTTCCTTATTCCTGAGACAAACTTGATTCTTCATAGCTTTCACCTACAGTATATCAAGCCAGCAAATAAACACAAAGAAAATAGCATCCCAAAACAATAAATATATTTTCTGATTTGCTTCAGAATAAAAGAAGCATGGCTATGTTTGGCAGTAAAAATACTCCCAAATCTATATCAGATATTATTAGGCCAACCCAAGGTCACATAATACTGTGAAAACATTTTGATTTCTCTTTCTCAGGCAAGTTGATAAATAAACCAAGAGGGGTAGAGAAATGAGAAGGAAAACAGTGACTGAAGCTCAAGCCATAGAGGTTATCCATTAGAACCCTTACTCATGCCTTAACTATCAGCCATGTTTTCTTCTCCTTCTCCATCTGCATTGTTTATTCTCTTGCCTGATGAAGAGTATTGGAGAGCCTAAATATTAGCATACTATGGTGTGATCCTGAGTTGGTTTTAGAGAAAAGCAGGCTTATAGGTATTTTGGGATTCAGAAGCAATGTTCACATCAATATTTCATTGAGATGAAGCAATGCAAGAGCTGAAAACTATTGTTATTAACAAAATATCTGTCTTTCACATATATATTCTTTATTGCTCTGTCCCTCAGCCTAGCGGGCTTATAGGTATTTTGGGATTCAGAAGCAATGATCTCATCAATATGAGTACTTAAGGTAGTATGAGAAAATAACATAATAACCTAAGACAGCAATCAAAGAATATTCAAGAATATGGAAGAGCAAAAGGAAGACAAAAGATCTTAGGGACCTTCAGCCTGTCAAAGAGATTACGGTGGGCAGACCACATTGCACCTGGCCAATATGCAGTACTGTACCTTCCACCAGTGAGATCTGCATGGAAGTTCCATCTCATGGGGGTTTCCAACCAGCTTATACAGACTCCAAAGCACATTAAGTCACATTTGTTTTCAATGGCATCATCTCACTTGATTTTGCCAAGGACAAAAAGGTTATGTTTGTCTTATCTTGTTCTTGGAGTCCTTCACCTACTCCTGCCAAAGATGAGAGCATCCCAGCTTTAAGAATTGTTGGATTGTTGATACCAGGTAGCCATGAGACCATCCCAAGGTTAAGGAGCATTGAACATGAGAAAGATCATGCCATCTACACAGGTGTCCTATAACAAGGACAGAACAATACAGAATGTAACTCTTTAGTGATTAAAATGAATGCTTCATTCTATATTACATGCTCAACCATTACATGGGAATACAAAGTTCTATGTATTTTGCAGCTAATGGAAAGAGGTACACACCAATTCCTGCTTGCCAATCCTCTGATGAAATCATTATCAGACACATACCCATCATTCTATTCTTTTTTGGGGTAGTCGATGTTACACAAAATGCAGCAAAGGAGTAAGAAATCGTAAACCAAAGAAATTAAATGCATGAGATAATGAGATAAGAAAAAGATCAATAAAAAGAAACAAATGCAACTAAATCTACTCACTAGACCACTTCATACCTTTTATCATTTCAAATCAACATTTTTTTTTCCTTCCCATGTTGCATTTTTTGGTTAACCACCATGTTCCCCAAATCCCCAAATCTTGATTGATTCCAAATCCTGAAGTTATAGCTGCAGCCCAGTAGCTTCAGGAAAGTTGGTGCAAGGCAAAAAAAAGTTAATGTTGTTAAACTAAATAGATTGCAGAATGCAGGAAATAGGAACCTTGTAGGTGGTATGTAAATAGAGAAAGAGATTTGGAAAAGTGGTAAGTAAGCTCTTCCTAGATCTGCTGGCTCCAGGTTGTAGTTCAACTAGCCCCAGCTCCTGAACAGCATGCAGTTGAAGGAATGGAGGAAAAGGAAGTTAGTCTGGGGGATGAGGGAGAGTGCTAGCTCAGAAAGAGATGTAAGTCCTCTGCTTTGGATGTGGCAAGACAAAGATGGAGAAAAGAAAAAGAGAAAGGAAGAGTGTTTGGTATTAGCAGGATGGGGAGACACCCCCCCCCAGCTGGCAGAAAGACTACTCTTGAGCAAGGAGATAAGGCATAAGACATTATATAAAGAAGTCCAGGGCACTGATTTGCAGCTGAGCTAGTGTGGAGACTAACAAGTCTATCCAGTGATGAGATTGCACGTTGGACTCCAAGTCTGGACACCAGAGATAGGCAGGGAGAAAACAGATTGAAGACCTGACCCTTGAAGGCAGGAGCCAGCAGCCAGCTAAGTGAGACCTTGGCAGAAACAAATGAGAATATACAGTATTTGCAAAAAGGGAGGAATTCATACTGGTCTTAAGAAATGTCCTGAATCTCTAAGGAGATTGTTAATAGTACAAAGTACTATTAATATTGTAGAAAGTTACTATGTTCCTGCTTATACTGTACTATTCATGTGTCTGTCTGTATACTTTTTTATGGTATAAGCAAAGCTGTAAAATGTTCTTAAAGCTGAAGAAGATCCCACTTGAGAAATCTCTGGGGAAGTCAGCTATCCTACTCAGAATTGGCTGCTTGCTATCTTTCGCTTCGTTTAGGAGAACAGGTGTTGTTTTCACACAGACATTAACTATGTCAGACAGCTATTCCATAAGCATATCATATTTACACCTTAACATTTCTCCTGTTACCCCTTCTACACCTGCAGCCTGACTATTTGTCAATATTCTCACATATTTATGACTTACTTTTCATCATGTTTTCTTGGACATTAACATTTATAGCATTTCAATTCCACTCTTCAAAACCTCATACAAATTTGAAGTATTTCTAAAATACTTCAAATATTCCCTCCTTTCAGCTGCATCTCAAAATGTTTCATCTCTTATTTTTCATCCCAATCACTCTACTGTTTAGCCCTATATGCCCACTTCTTAAATCATTTCTATGTGCACAGATCACTGCATTTTATCTATCTCCTTTAATCTTTACTGTTCCTTTCTCTTTTAGATTATATTCTTTGCATCGTTTTTGTCTTGATACATATCATACAATATATTTCTGTCCTATTTTTTTTTTGCAGCAATTATATTTACATACATTTCTTCTCACTCACAACTTCTTTCATTTCATCATTCCATCAAGCATGCTTTTCATACTTTTAACTAGCATAACTCCTCTCACTTCTGTGGCTGTGACACTATTTTGTTCTTTATGTTCCAAGCAAATTCCACATCCTCTTTACATTTTTTTTGGGGGGGGGGATTAATCTATCTTCTCATACATTTTCCTAGAGTACTGTTTTTTATGCTGCTATTGTACTTTCACTAAGTTTCTTTCATTTTTTTTCTCTTGTTCTTCTATGTCTGTTTTTTCCCAAGATCCACTCTTAACCTACCTGTTCAATATTCAGGGCTACTCTTCACCATTACATCCTTCACTAATTATTTCAATCTTTCACTATAAACAATGGAATAATTCATTTAATTCATTCATCTTCCATGGGTCCATATAAATATACATGCTCATGAACCACTCATTTTTCCTATACTTTTTCATGTTGTTCCCACCTACCCATTCATGTCACCTAACAGTATAAATTTCCCAGGGTTGCATTCATACTGGATGTTGCACAATTTTTCCCAAAACACAACTCAGGTTCTTCCATTATCACCATTCACAAGGAGCATAACATGCATGTATCACCAGCCTATTAACTTCTACTTTCATATGCTCCTATCACAATGTAGGCGACACCACTTCATACTTTATGACATACATTTTTGCCATTTCATTCATAAGTAAATCTACACCTTGATTTCCTTGCATGTGTTCATCAACTCTGCTCAACAAGATCCAACCATCTTTCTTTGGATCTGTTACTTCCTTCCTCTTTCTTTCAATTTCAGAGACATGCACAACACATCTATATTTATTTTTTCATTAATTCATGCACTTTACCATTTATTCCTCTTACATTCCAAAGTTGCAGTCTTAAATATGCCATGGGCTTCACCTGATTTGGGATGAGGCATTTAAGAAAAGACATCAGACGTGCTGTGAGGATGATGATATAATCAAAGGAAATAATCTTTCTAGCAAGTTTCAATCCAGTGACATTCTCCATGTCAAGCAAGTGTTATAATCACTATGACACTGAAAAAAACAAAACCAAACCATAATGGAAGCTACAACAGGTCTTCTTGAGAAAGAGGAGGGAAAATGAGTTGAACAGGCATTTTTGCCTCTGTGCAATAGCCAATCAAAGTGTAGGAGTTTGCCTAAAACAAAGTAAAGGGCAGCAGGCAAACAGACAGCAATGTTTGAGCCAGCACAAGCCAGAAAAAAATACTTTCAAATTTCAGCAGAAAAACATGGGTGGAGGTCATATTCACAGTGGGTTGTAGCTGTGTAGGTGGATGTTCCTACCCTTCAGAAACCGTTGGTGGCCTGTGTTCATGACTGGGCAACCTTTCAGTGTGGATATAGCCTAAGATTCTTTCCCCATGCTTGCAGTGAAGTACTATAAGCCATCCTTTAATTAGCAGAAAACTACTTGCATTGAGTTTGCTGTCCTCAGTGCTGATCTCCATCCTGTCTTTGTTACCCCTATTTCACTTCACTGCACTCACCTCACTTCCCTTGCAGGAAATGGATGACAAAACTGAACAGAGTTTATCCACCTTGAGACTGTCCTTCTGTCAGAATAAGGGGGAAATGCTACTTTAGCACCAGTACAGCCAAGGATGTCTTATGGCTGTCTTGCTTGTGGTCTGGGGATCTGATGCAAGCAGAGTAATGGAAACATGGCAGGAAGAAGAGATTGACAGGGCATGTTTGTGCTGTGGTTAGGTACAAGGGTGGAAAAACCCATTGTGGATTCTTGAATACTTCTAATATTTGAATGTAATATTCTAATATTTGAATTAGGGATAGATATGAAGCTTTCTGTTCAGATAGCAAGTTATTCAGGCCAGATTTCACACTGTCATTGCCTGACACCCACCTCACAAAGGGACTTTGATCATGCTTGAGACCTCCAGCTGCTATTATAATACAAAGTGCCATAATGTTAGAAAGGACTGTGCAATGGAGTGTGCTCTGAGTTTCTCATCTGGCATGCTTAGTGGCTGGAATGGCTGCTGGGCTTCAGTTTGATTCGGCTTCATCTTGCCTCCAGGACTCATTGAAGCAGCTTTCCTCTTGATTATGGCCGTTCCATTTGTTTCTCAAAAATCAATGTGAAGGCTATTACTTTCCATTTCTCCACAGCACTTTCCTCTAAACATCATTAATGACTTGCCTAAGACGGCACTACTTATGCAACTTTGAGGGACCAGCAAAGTAGGTCTATTGGCAGCTCCAGCCATAGTTGGCCAAGTTAAAGATTCAACAAGCAACTGTGATAAGTCACAAGAGCAGCAGTATGTGGTGGGGAGGGAGTTAATTGAGTTTGAACAGTGACAAAATAGATACCATGTTAACAGAGACGTTCAGTATGCAGAGCCAGTTGTTCAATTCATTGCTAATTAAACCTTCCAAAGAAGCTCATCTAGTCAGAGTAAACCCACATAATAATCTGTAGGCTCAAACAACCACACGGTGCACATTCTGGTCTCATTTTCTATTCTTGGCATCTTTTGAAACTTCTTGTGTATATTTGAGGAACTAGGCACAAACCCTCTTTGCTCTGCAGCCTGATCCCTACAGGTACAAAACACCTGATCTTGAGAGATATTAAGAGTGCCTTGCCATAGTAGGGTGAGGCTCTATGTGCTTAGGTTGCCATAATTTAAAATTTACCACCAAGGGCTATTACATGTCACTATTTGAGGCATAATGTCAAAAGAAAGAGAGCATAGGTAAATAGAATGGTCTCTGGAAGGACGTTCCTCCCTGAGATTGTTATGGCCCCCATCTGAATGGTGTTTGGGAAGGCCTTGAAAACCTGGCCATTCTCTCAGGCTTTGGGGTAGGGTGGGTGGGACTCCCCTGATTGTGATGTTTCATGTCTTGATGTGTTGCCTGGATTGCCTTGCAACTGTTTTGTAGCTCTTTATGTTCCTGTGTAATTTGTTGTTGCTGTGTTGCTTTTTTATTACTGTGAGCCAATTTTAGCCCTTTGAGGTATACCAGACAAGAAGCATAACCAGGAGTACTAGCTCCATCTTTATGGTAAGGTTACATTAACAGAATCTCACAAGACTGAAAGTATCTCTCTCCTCCTTTCCTTTTACATGCCAGAAAACTAGGGAGGGCCGCTTCTGAAACATTTCCCATGCCCTCCTTCCTTCTGTGGGCTGAGATATCTGTTACATGCTGGTTGCCCAGCCTGCAGCTCTTCCTCCTGTCTCCCAAGGTCATTCCCACATACTATTACAGCTGCCCAGAGTTGGTTGGAGTAGGGTGGCATTAAAATCAAATAAATAAATAATTGGAGTTATGCACACATACATATATTTATTTAGACTGGTTGTAACTCAACAGCAACCCTTTTTTTCTGTTGGGGTTTTCCTCAGTACTGGTGAATCCATCATGGGCAGAGTAGACCCAGTGGTGATTGGGACACTGCTTTTTCTTACTGCCTTCCCTTCCCCCCCCCCCCTTCCTGTTGGGGAAGAAACCAATAATTCTTGTCAGAAGTTGTAACTGAGCAGATTTTGATGTTATGCTGAAGGCATCATGTGGAACTTAGATTGTTTCATCTGTGCTCTGTGTGATCTCTGATAGAAGCTTTTTCCAGTCATAATATTTAAACCTCTATACTTGGCATTTTCATGCAAATTATGTATTTTGTCAGAAACCAATCACCCATCCATATGACAACTTAATGTTAACTTTATGATATCTTGGCTGCTGATAACACTGCAGATAGGGTTTTAATTAAAGATTAGGGAGGATGGCTAATAACAGTACAAAACCCAATTTAAATCTGCAGTGGAAACTCAGTTTAGCAGACCTTGATGCAACAGACTTTGTAGGTAACAGACCAGATTTCTCCAGTGATTTACTTAATTTGCATACATGGCATAATTACATGAATGACATTCATGGCACAATTTGTGTAATTACATCATGATGTGAATGATGCGGATTATGTCATCTGTATCATCTTATGTTATTTGCATAGTGACATCACACAAATGAGAAAATTAGCCATATCGTCATACTTATTTAACAGACATTTGAGAATAATGGACTCCTCCTTCTCCAGTTAGTGTATTAAAATGAAGCTTCCTAATATAATTTAAGTTGCTGCAGTGGAACATTCTCATTTTCGTCCTATAGGCTCAGAGACACACATTTAGTTGCAAGACTTCTGTACATAGAAGTTGTGATGGAAGATATTCTTTATCATCAGATTGGAGGGCTGTTTCTTTATGCAGCATCTACACCAATATATAGCTCACACCATATGATAAAGGAATTAGAAGGCTACATCTGAATTTCTCATTGGAATTTCTCTCTCACTGGAGAGTTGCTGAACAAATGGGGGTTTAATTAACTGTAGCTAAGTTCTCCATACAATATTCATCATGCCAGGATTGAGAAGAAGCAGATATTTCATGAATGCAGAGGAAGTAGGACGCGAAAAGAAATGGATAGAAAGGAAACCAGGATATTAAAA
The DNA here is from genome assembly GCA_030867105.1 of Liasis olivaceus. Classification (NCBI taxonomy): domain Eukaryota; kingdom Metazoa; phylum Chordata; class Lepidosauria; order Squamata; family Pythonidae; genus Liasis; species Liasis olivaceus. Next base: position 73,873,761 of record CM061349.1, read on the forward strand.
TGCTGCTTATATTTTGCCCAATTAGAAGTTGTTGTTGATGATGATGAGGATGGTGCTGAATCTAAAATTTTAATTTTGCATTGTATGTTTTTACAATTCATTACCTATATTCAATTTTTCATCAGAGGCTTTGAGGTCAAGTCTGTGAGCCTGGACTTGTTCTGATTCATTTCTTTCTTTTCCCCTTTCTGTTGTCTTTTCTTGAGGGATTAGATTGATTTCCAGGATGATCAGGATATTATGACTATTAATTTATCTTCAGGGAGCAGTGGGAATAGATAAAATTGACTAACAAAATAAAATAAAACATAAATAAAACAAGTAAAAAAGAATGAAATAAAACATGGAACAAGTGGATTATCCTGTCAGTTCATCAGTGCAATCCTGTTTTTTTTTTATATAATTTTTATTAAAGATTTTTACTTATATAAAAAATAAACATAAAAATATATAAAGAAAGAAGAAAGAAAAAAGTGCGAAAAGCAGTACAGTTAGAAAAGAAAAAGAAAAAAAGAAAATTAAAGAAGTGACTTCTCACCAGACCCTACCAGATAAGAAACTGTACCATTTGTCCATGACTAAAAATAGGATTCAAGAGAATACACTGGAAGTTTGATTGTATGTGGATGCAGGAAAGAAAACTATCCCTGATCAACTAATTCTGATCAGGATCAAGCAGTATCTAGAAATAAGCATGGCACATCATGGTAAAGAACCCAAGACTGGCCTAGGAAGGTGAATGAATGTGTTTCAGGATAGCAGATCAAATACTCCAATAGAAACCTTCTTTAGAAATTTCAATTTACAATAATGGATTGATTTTTTTTTCCCTCTGAGCAAAAGTCAGACAATTATTACAAAAACACTAGGCATCATCCAAGTGAAATGTAATTAAAACAGTGCTATGCATTCAGTTGTTTTGAAAAGTTTACAAGGATCTAGATTGGATGTTTGTTTACCAATGCTGTATTTTGAGCAGAAAATGGGGGTGAAATAATTGAATGTACAGCTATCATTCATTAGAAGGGGCAAGTAATTATGGAAGGGAAGTTGTTAGTTGCAAGGAAGAATCATGATGTTACTTTATTTATCTTGGCTCATAAGCTAAAGGAATTACAGGACTTGATCAATGATAAGTTGTGTAAAAGGAGATGTGAGATGATGAAGAACTAACAGAGGAATTTTGTAGAGAATAATTATAGTCTGGTCCTGTGGTCCCCATCTCCCTTCCCAACAGGTGAATTTTGGACGATTGATGAGTCCTCGGGCTTAGGCCGTCAGTAGTAATTTAGAGTGGTTGGCCATGCACAAGTGACTCTCATTGCTTCAGACAGCTTCATTACAGCCAGCCTATCTTTCACTTACTGGAGACCTTCTTCCATCAAAGAAAAGATAAATGGGAAAATACAAGAAACCCTATATGTTTGTAATGTTATCCTCTCTGTTGTTGCTTGAGCTCTTAAAAATATGCATTTTGAAGGGGCAGGAGAGACTCTTAAAAATACCCCTTGTAATGTCATTTGCATGCAATCCATTTAGAATCAATTATCTCTGGTTACCCAGCCTGAACTTCTTTCTAACATCTCATTTGCCAACAAATTCTAAAGGATTAATCAAAGGTTCAAGTACCTTGTAAGATAACTGGCAAGTTCAGGTGCTGTAAAGTCATCTTAGCAAACTGTAAGACAGTTGTTAGTGCTCATTGATAGACCTCACAAATTCCTTCAGAAGCCATGCAACTCATGAATGGAAATGCATTTCTGTGTAGAAGTAACCCTGACATTTTGTGTAGAATGCTGTTTGAAGATTGCACACATCCATATTCTGCTGTGTGTGTACATTGTAAATACATGCTGGGAATCAATATTAAATTTTCAGCAGATACATGTGAAATAAAACCTTGTGTAACTACTATGGACAGGTACATAGGATTAATAATGTTTATTATATACAGAAGTACTTCTATTGGGAGAAGTTTAGAAATGTTTTGGAATTCTTTATTCATCTAGGAAAAAAACACCTCTTTGGATTTGAGTTTTTTTTTTTTAATTGTGCTCAGCTATCTGAATGCAAAAAAAGAAGAAAGAAGAAAGAAGAAAGAAAAAAAGCAAGCAAGCATCATCTCAGTAGCAAAATTCACATGGATCTATTTTTGCTCACCCAATTCTTATAGAAGAGAGATTATGCCCTAGAGGATATGAATACTTATTAATGAGATTTTGGATTGATGTGCCAAATATGAAACATGCTTCCTGTGGGAAATAAAATTGCTGGGGCAGCATTTGAGCAGAAGTTCTGTTTGAAAGCTTAACCATTGTAGATTTCTTCTGTTAGGCAATCAGCTTAAATTGAAGCTGTTTATACTTCATTTTATAATACAGTATTGACCTTCATAACTCATCTTGTGTACAGAAACACCATGGGCATTATACAAATGAGTTCCATTATGGTTCAAAGTTATGAGAATTTGGTCAGATGCTACCAGTGCTAAAGCATAATTTCTCCAGGTCTAGTACAAAGATTGCTCTGAAAAAATAGAATTATTATAGTTTTACAGCTTGTTCTAATTATTGATGTTTAAGATCCTTACATATGTGGCTGTTTGAGTTTTATTTATGGCCTGACATGGCTGTAAAACATCTGACACCCAGGTGAGGAATGACCCTTAGATCCTTTTCTTAATAGAGACAACAGCTGTCTAATTCCAGTTCTGGAGAACATGAAGGAGGTGCTATTTATTGTACTAATGGACTAATGGGCCTTTTATGTGTGATTTAGCATGGCTTTTGTTATGTTCTAGTGTTCTTCTTTGTAGGTTAACCAGTTAGTTCAGTTCTTTTATGCACCTGGAGACCAGTGGCCCAAGTAATTTATTGAAATATGTCCTCAGGCCTGTAAATCTGATTGGAAACATAGCTTGAGTGTTCATTTATCCCAGTGAACCTGGTAATTATGGTACTGATCCCATTTTCTTCTTGACAATTATGTTTCTGTGACCTATTGGCCCCCTTCTTCTTGTGGAAAAGGTATGCCTACAGGAATGAACAGTCAAATGTGTCAAGTCCAATCAATGAGGTTCTCACCTTTCCAGCCTAAAGCTTGTACCATTCTTCTTTCATCATTGTTTTATGTTTTTATTCTTTTAAGAACGTTCTTGGAAATTTGGAATCATTTTCATGTGCATTCCTCCTCGAATTAACATTTTTTGGCAATCAATTTCTTTCTGATATGCTTTTGTACAGTATGCTATGTTCACAAACAAGTACATTTCTGAATGCATACATAAGCACGTGCATACCCATCATGCTGTTCACTTTCAGGATAAGCAATGTAATGCAAAAAGCAGAGGGAGATTAAGGAAAGTAAGTAAAGAAAAAATATTAAAAGCATGAGATAAGAAAAAGAGATACAGCACAATTTAATCTACATAAATTGGATTAAAAAAACCTCTCCATACCTCTCTATCCATGCAAACCATCCTTGCATAAACCATGTCTATACATTACCTTTATATATCACCTTTTGTTCTTTAAACGTCTTATCTCTTTCTCTTATTTCTCTCATCAACTACATCCAACCACAACTTTCTCAATCTTATTTTACTTATTTATTTATTTATTTATTTATTTATTTATTTATTTATTTATTTACCACATTTATATAGCCACCCATCTCACAGTAAAGTGTCTAAGCAGCTTACAATAAAAACAATCATAAAATCAAAATGTTAACACCACTACAGTAAAGGACATCAACAATATCTTTAATAACAAGATAGTGGAGAAAACTGATGTTAAAAACAATGAAGTCATCTTACCAAATCATCATTTCTTTGAGATTCCCCGAGCCTGCTGACATATCTTTTCCTTTCTCTCAGCTCATTCACTCTTTCTTCATATATTTGTTTTGCAGTTTGGCCCTCATTCATTGTCAAACAACATCAAGTTCAGATCTGCTTGTCAAATCCTCTTTTCTATGTGCGCCCAACACTACTTGCCTCAAGTCTATTTTGTAGTTGACAGGTCCCATCCTTTGTACCCCAGTAAATGGGTCCCGCTACCTATCTTGAAGTTTGCCTTCCTGATTATGCAACAAAAGCAACACCTTGTTTCCAATTTCTATAGAGCTCTCTCTGTCCTTAATATTGCACCAGTATTTCTATGTATCTTGTGCATTTTCAGGTTTTCCTGCACCACGTGCCTGACTTTTTGCAATATCTCTTTCTGTGTGAGAATATAGTCAGCTAAGTTCTTAAAATGCACAAGGATCTGAAACTTTGTTTGTCCAGCCTTCCTTCATCCTACCCAACATCCTCTTGCTTTTTCACATTTATTGGCTCAAAATGGGCTGAGTTTTTTGGAAGCCTATGGTGCTTCTCTATATGGAAAGAATAAAAGGGAAGCCAGCTTAAGATCCACTGTATATGTCTTTAACATTTGTCAGTACATCTGTCTGAATAGGTGATAGACTATCCTGATCCCAGATATGCTAAGTCTGCATACAAATGCAGACTTAAAGTTTGGGGCTTGATCTGTCAGAGGTATGCCCGCTCTTCTGAACAGTTTCATTAATTCAGTTGCAATGACTTTGGCTGTAGAAGGGTATTGCCACACATATATTATGGTATAATCACAGATAACCAAGATATATTGGTTCCCTTTGGTTGACTTTGGTAAGGGTCCTGCTATATCCATGACAGCTCTGGAAAATGCAACATGGACCAAAGAAATTCTTTTCATGTGAACCTTGTCCTGTTTTTCTTTAGGTTTTACATACGGATAGTCTGGGCACGATGGACAATGAGTTTCCACATCCTTAATCATTACAGGCCAAAAAAATCTATTCCTAAGCCTCCTTAGGGTTTTCTCTTGCCTAATATGACCCAAGCAAAGGGTTTTCATGGATGAATTTCACTAAGTCTGCTTGAAATTCTGGGGAACTTTAACTAGCTCCACTATGTCTCACTGCCTCAATCTCCTCTGACTCTGTCCTGGATTCCTTTTTTTTTTCCTTCACAAAAACAGGGTGTCCTATCCCCTTATCATCCTTGTAACCCTCCTGCAATTTTATTTCTTTTTCCTGAAGACATTTTATATCTACCTCCCATTTGTGCTTTAAAGGCTGTCTGTAATGGTATGTGGGAATGACCTTGGGAGACAGGAGGAACAGCCACAGACTAGGCAATGGCCAGATAAGAGGCAACTGAGCCTGCAGAAAGAATGAGGGCATGACAAATATCTAAGAATGCCTAGTTTCTTCGCATATAAGGGTGAGGGGGGAGAGATGTACTTTCAGACTTGCAAGATTGATGTCAGCTTTGTGAGGTAGTCCAGACAAGAAGCACACCTAGGAGTACTAGCACCATCTTTATTGTAAGGTTATATCAACAGAAACTTGCTTGATACTCCTCTATGAATCTTTATTTCTGTCTCAGGGTTGGGTTCTTGAGCTCAGACCTTGGCTGGCCTTCATGGCATTTACAAGAATTGTTCAAGGACTCCACAACCTGTCTGTTGGTTTTAGAGCCAGGCTGAAGTCATTTAATACTTAGATCCAGCAACCTGGTCCCCAATTCTTTGACCTCTTTCTAAGAATAATACTCTTTGAATCTCTGCCAATATGTATATGGGTTTCCATCACATTGATGCAAAATCACTTCTTTTGCATTGTCCTAGTTCTCCCATGTCTTTAACTGACAGAGTAGTGTAAGCTGTTAACATTTGTTTTCCCCTTTGCCTACAGGAATTTGTTTGGCAATCGTGGCTTCACACCAGAGTCTACTATGGGGCCTGCCCATTTTCCACATCTGCTGTGATAAAGAAATACCTGCCCTTCGACTCAAGACTTATATTCAGTCTTGGCTTCTTTCCTTCCCCCACTCGTTCAAAAGAATTGGTTCAACTTTTACCCTGCCCATGCTTTGCTTGGCTTGCACATTGGCTAATTGCCCTGTAAAAGAATGGATATGTGGCATCTGCAGCTTCTCCAGAACTTTCAAATTCTCTGGTTGGTAGCTAGATGGTAAGGGTCAAATCCCTCTCTTTCTACTTTTCCTTTTCCCTGCATTATGTTGTTTCATATACAAGATTGTGCTGTGTAGTTGCTCAAATCCCATCAAGTCTGCCACCAATTTTCTCATAAGAATTTGGGGTTTATGGAAAATGATCCAACATACAGCACACCAAGTTCCTTCTTGTGAATTTTTCACCCTTTTATTTGAGCATAAGCAATATGAGAAGCACTTCATTCAGCAATGCAGATTTTTTTTAAAAAATCAAACAGCATTTAACTGTTATAATGGACTATACTGGATCTTCTCCTTCCCCCCATCCCATCCTTGCAGCCTTTCTGTTAAGCAGCATTAAACCAATAAAACAGAGACATGATTTATATGCCTTAAACATTGCTAAGAGTCTCTCTCCTGGCAAGTTTCCTGTTACTGATAAAGTCTACTTTGTGATGTATATACTGTAGCTATTTCTACACCTTTCCTGACTTAGATTTAAGTAAGGGCATTAATTACACTGGAAGGCAGTCTTTCCTGATTGACAAGACATCATTTTCTCTTTCAGCCTCCCATAGAAGCCATCTGCATCAGGAAGTTATGTCCTTCATTGTCCCTCTTCTTCTTCACTAGTGTTCAGATCTGATCCAGCTCTGCTTCAGAAGGCTTGTCTTGGTCTCCTGTGGAACTAGTGAGGCTTCATCAGCAACACTGTCTAGAATCCATCACTTTCTCCTTTTCTGGAATTTTCTCCTCTCTAACTAACCAGCTTAGCTCATATCAACTTACTGTCTTCCCTGTTAGTACAGCAGTGCCCCTTTTCTGTCAGAAAGTTGCTGTCTGTATTTCCTCCTGGCTAAAAGTATAAGGCATATATCTACAAGCTCATGTGGTAGGACTGCAAAATTGCTTATAGATGTAGACTGTTATGGCTGATTAGAATGAAATATGATCATCCTTTATTGAAACTATTGCATAAAACTCTTGATAGATATATACATGCATGAGATGCCCTTGTATAATTTCCCTTCCCTTCCCTTCCCTTCCCTTCCCTTCCCTTCCCTTCCCTTCCCTTCCCTTCCCTTCCCTTCCCTTCCCTTCCCTTCCCTTCCCTCCCCTCCCCTCCCCTCCCCTCCCCTCCCCTCCCCTCCCCTTCCCTTCCCTTCCCTTCCCTTTGTTTAAAAAGCAAAATTAAAATTAAAAAAAACCCATGTAAACCCATAGTTACAAGCAACTATGGTCAGGACTTTTTCAATGGTGGCATCAGTTCTGTGAAATTTCCTCACTTTCACTGGCTGATTTCAAGAGAGACCTAAAACTCTACAGTGCAGACTGTGGTGGGGGAGTGTTACTTCTAAGTCCATCATAGCATATAAGGTTTAGCAATGTCTTTACAGCTTCCATTTGGTGGTTATGAAGCACCTAATTTCCAATTTGCTGGCTTTTGAAGCTTGATTAGAAATGGAAATGAGTTATTATCTTAAAATGAAGGCTTTTTAAAAAATGGAAATATATTGTCCCTGATACAATTTTTTTTTTTATTCTGTAATTTGTTTAATTTCTGTTTTGGTGTTCTGCTTCTTCAATAATAATGGAAAAAAATATGGAACTTGGAATAGGTTGTATCAATCTCCTTGTACCATATTCACTTTTGAATCACAGATAAGATGGAAATATCTACATCTATATCTATATTTATATCTACATCCTCTATCCTGGTTGCCGTCTCACCTGCATCCTCACCCTTAAAATGAAGGACTAGAGTGTCCTGAATTCTCACTTTGTATTTTGCCATGATTGAAGGCCCTTCCAGTCATTCTGCCCTGGCCTTGCTGCCTTCACTTCTAACTTCCTTATATTGATGGTAATGAATGCAGTGAGGCTGAACATGGTTACTTACAACCTTTTATGTAATTAGGAAACTTGATTGCAAAGGTTCTTGACCACATAGCGAGTGTAACTGCATTCAATTTCACCATGCACATCTTTTATAGGATACTAAAATAGGCTATAATCTCCAGAAAAATAAAACTACCATGTCACTTTAATAGAGTGAAAAATGTCAAGAGACTTCATAAGATAAGAATACATTGCAAATTTCAGTGAATGTAGTTTTCACAGATAAAAACAATAACCATGTGTCATTAAAATTAAGGACCCAGCCCTGGGGTTGTATGCTATCTTTTTACTCAACTGGAAAAGGTGATTTAAGCTGGCTGATCACACAGACCAGCCTTTCCCAACTTGAAATCTTTCAGATGTACCGGGACTGCTTTCCTCAAATTGTCCTAATTCTGAGATCTACAATTCCAGCATATATGGAAGGTGTTACCTTGGGGTTGAGTGGACCGTGTTTCATAGCAGTGTAGGAATGAATGGTCCAAGAGGAGACTGTCTTACCTCTTTATAATATATTGCTTCTTCCTGCTGTTGTCAGTGATGCAGTGGCTCAACCCACCATCCTAATGGCCTTGGCCAGTTGGATACAAGCCTAAAAATACTGCTTCTGCCTCTAGATTCCTTAGAGACAGGACTGTTTGAATATCTATAGAAGCTGCTATTTATCATTATCCCTTGTTTACAAGCTTCCAGCCAAACTCTTGATTCCTGTGATGGGGCTCCAATCCAAATCCATTTGCTCTAATTGTCCTAAGATTTTGTGAGGCATTGAATCAATAAAGTGTTTACTGCTTAACTTACTTATCTAATAATATTTTACATATATATAGAGCCTTTCATCCTGAAAGATTTTGAACCGCTTCACGAACTATGCTAATTCAATTGCAGCACCAGCAGAATTGTGGTAGTAGCAGAACAAACAGTTTAATGTTGAGCAGAAATGTCCTGCACAAGGACGTTGGGCAAAGTGATGGTTTGGAAAACTTAAAAGGCCTTCTTCAGGCCTTGTTATCATAGACTGACTTTTACTGTTTTGAAGGAGCTTTGCCTCCTAAAGGAATTTCAAACTGAGATCATATATATAGTCCCAGAGCATTTGCTGCCACATATTTCAGTTCTTATGTGATTATTCTTCAGAAGCAGCAGCATCATTGCTGACCATCTGACTAGTTGAATCCACTGAATGACTCTTTTTAAAAACAATTAAAGGAGCTGTGTAGCAAAAGACAAAGAGCCTCCCCCACAAAAATCTGCTCTATCTAGGGAACAATGCAACATTCAATAGACAGCAACTTTTAGCACATGGTTTGCGCAGATAGTAAGACTTGCTTCCTAAAAATATTGTGCTAATTTTCCATTTCTACATATGTCTGCGATGTCCTTCAATTCCTCACTTCTGAATATGCAATGAGTTTGGGGGAGCATTAAAGAGATAATTTTACTTCAGCAACCATGCTGTATAACATCAAATGTTTCAGAATTAATTCACAAGATTTTTTTTCTCTCTCTCTCTCTCTCTCTCTCTCTCTGTTTCCTGACAAGTGCATGGAAACTAGACTTGTGCAGAGCGCAGCAAAGCTCTCAAAAACTCTGCTCTCAAGAAAATCACACATCAGCACGAGAGCTTGCAAAATGCAATGTCCATATTTTGCTCTCCAAAGAAAATCCAGTCACAAAATATATACTAACTGGTTTTTATTGATAAAAATGCAAAACTCCATAAAATACAAGTTGCATACAAAATATAGGAAATAACAAAGATTTCTTCTCATCTTAGCATCCAAGACTTATCCACAACAAAGTGTCTAGCTAAAAAACACTCTCAGAGAAGAGGTACACTACGTGGTTACTAGTTACAACTACATAACCCATAAACCTACATGATGGATAAAACTGTACACGACTGACAGGCTAGGCATCTAGCCCTCCCATTATATTGCCAGCATGTACCCCCCCCACACTGAATAACTAGCATACACATTGCCAATAGGTGGCAGTAAATAGCACAACACAGTCACAAGATGCTTTTGTTTACATTAACTCATAAGCTAGTCAAAATAAGTTTGTTGTACAGATAATGAGATGAAATTTCTTCCCATGAGAAAATCCTGACAAGACTATCAAGATTTCCATCTTCATGATCTGACTCAGACAATTCAACCAGTTCAGCAGCATTGCCTGTATGTGTAGTATTGTTAAGAGAACCCAGCTAACCAATACAAAAGCAAATGCCTGAAGAGGTCATCCAACCTGCAAAAAAATGGCCTCCACGTGCAACATAGATGGAGTACAGTCAGTATAAGAATTGACTGCCATGATCATTGCGATTATTGGCGCTGACCCTGAGATAAACTTTTGGTTCTTCCTCTGATTGAGATGCATGATATAAGGCTACAGAGTCAGATAGCAGTGCTTCCTTCTCTCACTCTGGAATCTGCTAGATAGAAAATGTTTTAGAAAGATGCTGGCAAGCTGCATTGAGGAGTTGTAACTATGGCCCCTATGACATAAAGAGAGATGGCAGAATAAAGAATAAATTCAAAGTAGAGTAGGAATGTAATATTTCATGAAACCTTTTCTCCAAAGCCCTGGTCTTTAATGAACCTGTGATGGCAGAAAGTCAAATTAAATATGAACCTCATTAAACTGTTTTGTTTTTGTTGCAATAGCTAGCTGTTCTACAAATACTTGAGCTTGTTCTGCTTATCAGTGAAGAATACATAAAAGAAATGTAAGTTTAACTTTCGTGGTTTCTCTGTGTGCATGTTTGATTGTTGGACTGATAAGAGTTAGCATAGTTCTTGAATTTTTTAAAAAAAATCTTTTGCCAGTGATGCAGATTGCAAAGAAATATAATGCTGGGAAAGGTGGAAAGAAAGAGAAGAAGAGGATCACCAGCGGCAAGGTGGATGGACACAATTACAGTGGCAATGGGTGCACCATTAGAAGACCTGAAAGACTAGGTTAGGAACAGACTGTCATGGAGACAATCTACCCATGTGGTTGCTAAGAATTGACAATAACTTGATGGCACGTCATCATCATCATCATCATCATCATCATCATCATCATCTATACATGACAAATTAGCAGTTGAATGGATTGGAATGTTTAAGGATGAGTTAGGTTTCAGCCATATATTAAGGCCAATTGAACAGAAGTTGAAAATGGCAGAGGAAGTCCATGGACTGGACAGAATTTATACTATTATTAAGTGGTGTGCTGGTAAATGTTTAACAACTGGCTCTGCCAGCTCCATTGCTGCCACCATGCCACACCTCTAGCTGCCAAACAGCTGACTGGCACCCTAGGTTCAGCTCTGCTGTCAACCAGCTTGCAAAATTCCAGAAAATTTAACAATCATCTCTCGCAAGCTGGTATGAGCCAGCTCCAGCACACCACTGCCCTTAAGGTAATTATTTAGCAGGTTGAGAAATAAATAAAGCCACTGGCATGTATATATTCCTTATATTGTTTTCTCACAGCAAAAGACAAAAAGGAGTTTACTGCAATAGGCAGATTTAAGCCAGAAATGGAGTCGGATAGCAAAGCAATACTTTATGACCATGTCAGTCCTGAACTGGCAAATACTAACACAGTATGGCTTTTAAGGGGGTCTAAATGTTTATAAATACTGTAAATTGGTTGGAGTATAAAGAAGGGGGAAGTTAGAAATCAAATATCCATCACTTTTTCCAAGCAGTTCCTTTTTTTTTCTTTCCTTTTTTGACATTTACAAATAACAATGAATGACAATACAGTGGAGACTTTAGCATTAAGTATTAAGCTCAAATATTGAAACCCTTTTCATATTATAAAATAATTCAGTGAATTTTGCAACTGTTTATCAATGGCATACTTAGCATTAATTGTACAATTCAAGCAACCTTATATTCATTAACACTTTAGAAATTATATTTAACATTGATATAACCTTTTTTCTCATGTTTAAAGATTTAACTTATCTAAATCACCATAGAGTTAATGAATTCTAGTTACTGTTGTATAAATACCACTGTACTCAGCTATTATTTGTATTCTATAATGTATTATTCTCATCTTATAATGCTATAAAACAATTTACTTCTGAAAAAAAAACCCACAGAAAACCAAAGAAGCATAGAATTAGAGGCACTTCCTAAACAGGGATATTGGGATACCTTAAAAGAAGGGATAATTTTTCAAGGGATAATTCAGAAAATTATCATTATTTATGTATTTATTGCTTCCTGTTGATTGCAGCTGGAAATAGACCAATATCTTCAATCAGGAAATATTTAATCAAACTAAAAAGGGTATTTGAAGAATGGGACTTATTCATAATTCACATCATATTGCTTTAAAATAAAGCCAGTAAAGTTAATAAAATACAGGTCCTGCAGTAGGGCTACTGTATCTGGGTAGCAAAAATCCAGATGGCCACTAGATGGCATTTAACAGTCATCTATATTTTTGCACCTCAGATGCCCTAAGCCCTATAAACACCTTCAGCTAGTCAAAAACAATCAACATTTTGCTTTGACATTGCTATAGGGTTATAGTGTGGGAGCAGTGACTGGACTGTGTTTGTGCATGAATGTGTAAGAATCTAAATGTGTTCTGTACATGCATATATCTTACCATGTAGCCTTATACATAATGTCATCTTAGATACAATGTATGTTATACAATAAAAAGAATTCCTGGAAGTTTGGCATTCAGACAAATCAGCCATCAATAGACACATAGAGATAAAGCACATTTACACATCATTCAAAAGAGACAATAAAAAAGCTAAGAAGGAAACAAAAAGACCAGAACACATCCTCTCCAGCAGCCTACACTCAGATAAGCAGGGATTAACACCAGGTAAACAATCAAGCAGAAAACAATACCCTAATCAAGAAACTACCAAGGAGAAAACCACACCTCCACCAGCACTGGCAGGGCAAGCTATGGTATATAACCAGGGAGCAGACCCCACACTCACCAGCACTGATTATGTTATTTAGTCGGGTAATGAAACGTCTGGAAGCAAACGACCAAGCTCAGAGAGCACCAAGGACTCCACAGTTCAACCCTGAGCTACATATATTTTCTTCTATTACGTTTCTTTGCATTTTGACATAACAGAGATAACCTCTGTACTGCATAATAATGAAAGACAGTGGGTGATCTTTGGGCAGTGAAACCAACAATCCTTCAAACAGACACATTTTTCCTATCATAGTAGAGAATCCACATATAATAAGACTATGTGTAAGCAATGGTGCAGTTCACTCTAAATTTAACAGGCTTTGGGGAAGCCCTTCTGTAGTTGATATTACTAAGCATTGCTTCCCACATTTGGGGCTCTTCTTGCTGATTTGAGTCCACAAATCTTGCACAAGATTGCAAGAAGATGATTGTGGCAGTGCAACTGAAGTCCCACTCTTTTGTACATGTGTGCAAAGTCAGTACATGTGCAAAAGGGTGGGACATTGATCTTGCTGTTGTGACTGCCATCTTGCCTATTTTGACTCTTCATGAAGATGTTGGTGCTTCTGCATTTCCTGTAAATAGAAGTTTGGATGTGTGCCCCCAAAGCCATTGATTTGGGATTTACCACAAGACTGATATTTTGCCTTTGTTGATTCTGATTATTTTTGTAAATGTAGTAATTTGAGGGGGGATGTCAACTGTGCTAGATTCAGCCTCTCTACATGTGTGATTATGTGTCTATAGGTAGATGGACTGCAGAAAGACTGCATTGGATTAGGAAATATTCATTTTCCATTATGCAAGATCAAGGCTGCATAGTGCAACCCAAGTTTGGTACTACAGGGAATGATAATATTCACCATTTCTAAAGTGTTTCACAGAGATAATATTGTGATTCCTAGAAAGGGGATAAAAATAGGTGGGCCACTTGCCTGTGCCTGGTTCATGTCTGCAGGGAAACTTGGACTTTGGATTTATAATGAAATTTCTTAGCTAGGCATTCTAACTTTGTTGAGCTTTTATGCATAAGGAACTAATATGGACAGGTAAAGTATCTTCTACTTCCATCACCATTCCATTGCTCTCCATATGTAGAGATTATTGTTATTGATTAATTTATATTTTCTCTGGCAGCTCATGGCAGCTTATGTGGGGACCTCACTTCATTTTATTTTACAACAACAACCCTGTGTAGTAAGTTAGACTGAGAGAGAACAACTGGCTCCAAGTCACCTAATGCATTTCCAGTGCATAACTTGCATTATTTGTACAGTGATGTCATAATGTCTGAGATGTCACTTGCTTCCCCTATGGATGCCCATGGAATCCATTAGCAAATTTTCAGGACTTCCATACCAATTGTTGGCAGTCAAGGAGAGAACACAGTGCGTGCACATTCTGATATGCTCCTACCCAATTACATTCACAGTGCTTGAATTCTGCTTGAGAGCGCTGTGGATCTGAGAGGAAAAATAGCAGCTATGCTTAATATTTTAATAGACAGAGAGGTGGAAATAGCAGAAGCAGCATTGGGTTATTTCTGAGAGTAAAAGGAGTCCCCTATAGGAAGTCTCCCCCCTCTGAAATAGGAAGTCTTGTAAATATGGATTGTCCAACATTTCTAACAATGTGCAGTAGTTCACCGTCTGTTGCCTGGCTTAATTTTAATAGCTTCCTATTTGAAATGGCTTTAGAGAAGATGTAGAATTGGAAAGATACAAAAGGAAATAAATATTTAAGACCAGACACTGGTTGCAATTGGCTCAAGATGCTAATTTCATATTCGTGGAAATGAAATAAAAAAATCAATAAAATATTCAAAGCTTTTTCCACTAGACCTTAAAGTGCCCTTTACTGCTTCATAAAAGCAGCATGATACTATTACTGATTACTCCTGGGGAGACAGAGACCAAAGCTGTGACTATTCTCTTTTTTTCCTGTTCATAACCCTTTTGTGCTGGAACTTCACAATGGGTAGATATTTTTTTTCCGAGCAGGTTTTCCTCTTTGATCTCAGAAGACATCATAAACTCTCCATGAACTTGTGTAGCGCTTGGCTTCAGGTGTTGCCTTATAAACAAGCTTTGCCAGGGGAAATGAATCTAACAATCCTTTTCACCTGGGACTGATTCTTTCTTGTTTGTGTGACCTTGAAAGGTTGAAATAAACCTGTAATTGTGAAAAAAGACAGTTATGAAAAGTTCAAAGGGGTAAATGGTCTTCTTTACTCTTAGAAACATTCAGAGTGTAATATACACAGTTACTCAGGAGTAAGTCCTGCTGAATTTAAGAGAGCTTAATTTTTAGTAGATGTCCACAAGTGGCCCTGGCAATAGAGTGTTTCTGCTCAGGATTCCTACCAGCCATGTGCTTTTCCACTATCCTATTTTCCCTATTTTACATTCCGCTTCCAACCCTTGGAAGGTTAGGCCTCTGAAAATGCCCAGTCCTTTCCATTTCATTGAAAGAAACATTTAGACAACCCAATAATGGTATAAAAAGTGTGCTATTTAATAATTAAGTGAATAATACATTCCCATAATGGTCTCTTGTAATTTAAAATGAAAGACCCACTTCTGTTGTTAGAAAAAAGATTAATTTATCTTTATAAATAGCTGATGTAGTCTTATGGCAGTCTGATGTACTTATGTACAGGTACAGGTAGTCCCCTGCACAGGTAGTCCCCGGGTTAAGAATGCCCAGGTTACAGTCAGCCCATAGTTAAAAATGGAGCCTATTGTAGCAAAATTTGAGTTAATTACACAATGGTTCGAGTTAACTACACAATACTACTTATAAAACAAACTACAATAATACTGTTCTAACTTACATACAAATTTGACCTAAGGACAGACCTTGGGAACAGAACTCGTTCTTAAACTATAGCCGCCTAGAGTCATTTATACAGTGAGATGGGTGGCATATGAATTTGATAAACAAACAAACACATTTGGGACTACCTGTATTCTTCTGAATTTTGAACAGTTCACAGTTGTGCTGTGAGCTTCACAGCTAAATATCTGGCAATGCCAGGTGACAGAAATTGAGACCTGCTCCGTCCTGAGATTCAGCGTAGGGCCACAGGCATCTGCGGACAGGGATGGACAAGGAAGGCAAATGGCATGTGCACCATGATGTAATTGTGCAAATAACAGTGTAATTGATGCATCATTTCCTTGATATCATAACGCATGTCATTTGCACAATTGCATCATGATGCATATGTTATCATTTTGACATCATCACAGCTTGTGTTGGATATCTGCATATCGGGTGGTGGCTGCAACATGCAGGGATTAGAAGGAGATCCATTAACACTTTGCCTTTTTCTCAGTGCCTCTTGCTGTTGCCTCCACAAATCAGAAGTTGCAGTCAGCATCAGGAAGCCCTGCTCAATGAGAAACTCTTTTCAGTTATATATCAAATATATTGAGAGTCACCTTGAATGCTATTTAGCTGGCAGGCTATAAATATTTGTCCCTAAGTATAAGTTAGTATCCCAGGGAGGTCTGTCATTAGATTGGGGCTGTCCCACATATTTCAAACATTTTTACAGCAACATTGGATGATCACAGAAAAATGTTGATGGTTGTGCTCACTGAAAATGTCAATCCCATATGCATGAATTGTTTTATTAAAAAAGGGGGCAAATCCCATGTTAAGAATCATTAGGAAATGGATTGAAAGTAAAACTACCAATATAATCATTCAAGATGATGCAACTGCACTTGGAATATACTGCATATTGAATCCCATAAAGGATGCAGAGCTGGAAAATCTGCCGAAAAGGACAGCAAAAATCATCAAGGAGCTAGAACTGCACCACTCCACTAGGAAAGACTACAGTATTTGGAGCATTTTAGTTTAGACGGAAGATGGGTGAATGAAGACATGGTATAGACGTATTATGTATAGTCTGGGAATGATGTTTTTCCCTTCACTCATTCATAATATTAGGACTCAAGATCAGCTACTGAAGCTAAACAATGGAAGATTCAGGGCTGATGCAAGGAAGAACAGTACCCTATCACTTCAATGGACCATTGAGAGGAGGACATGTAGATTAAACCTGAATATCTGTTAAATCTATAAATGATGTGATTTAATAATGTATTCATTTGCATCAATTTACATTGACATAAAGGATGAGGAGTCTGCTAGCACATTTTCTGATTAACAAAATTTGATCTGAGCTGTACGAAAGCTTTTGCATTTTTAAATAAAATTTGTTGGTCGGAAAAGGTGCTATCTGACTCCTATTTTTTTGCCATCATAGTCTAACATATACAGTTGTTGTTGTTGTTTAGTCGTTAAGTCGTGTCCGACTCTTCGTGACCCCATGAACCATATTGCGCCAGGCCTTCCTATCTTTCACTGCCTCCCTGAGTTTGCTCAATTTCATGCTCATTGCTTCAGTGATGCTATCCAGCCATCTAATCCTCTGCCGTCCTCTTCTCCTTTGGCCTTCCATCTTTCCCAGCATCAGGGTCTTTTCCAAAGAGTCCTCTCTTCGCATTAGGTGACCAAAGTATCTGAGCTTGAGCTTCATTATCAATCCTTCCAATGAGCAATCAGAGTTGATTTCCTTTAAGATTGACTGGTTTGACCTCCTAGCAGTCCAGGGGACTCTTAAGAGCCTTCTCCAGCACCACAGTTCAAAGGCATCAATTCTTCGGCGTTCAGCCTTCTTTATGGTCCAGCTCTCACAGCCATACATTACTACTGGAAAAACCATAGCTTTGACTATGCGGATCTTTGTCGGCAAGGTGACGTCTCTGCTTTTTAATATGCTATCTAGGTTTGCCATAGCTTTCCTCCCAAGGAGCAAGCGTCTTTTAATTTCATGGCTGCAGTCTCCGTCTGCGGTGATCTTGGAGCCCAAATAAATGAAGTCTGTTACTGCTTCCATTTCTACCCCTTCTATTTGCCAGGGATTGATGGGTCCAGATGCCATGATCTTAGTTTTTTTAATGTTGAGTTTCAAGCCAGCTTTCGCACTCTCCTCTTTCACCCTCATCAAGAGGCTCTTTAGTTCTTCTTCACTTTCTGCCATTAGGGTGGTATCGTCTGCATATCTGAGGTTATTGATGTTTCTCCCTGCAATCTTAATTCCGGCTTGTGATTCTTCCAGCCTGGCATTTCTCATGATGTACTCTGCATATAGGTTAAATAAGCAGGGTGACAGTATACAGCCTTGTCGTACTCCTTTCCCTATTTTGAACCAATCGGTTGTTCCATGACCGGTTCTAACTGTTGCTTCTTGGCCCGCATACAGATTTCTCAGGAGACAGGTAAGGTGGTCTGGTATCCCCATCTCTTTAAGAATTTGCCACAGTTTGTTGTGATCCACACAATCCAAGGCTTTTGCATAGTCAATGAAGCAGAAGTAGATGCTTTTCTGGAACTCTCGTGCTTTCTCCATGATCCAGCGAATGTTGGCAATTTGATCTCTAGTTCCTCTGCCTCTTTGAAACCCAGCTTGTACATCCGGTAATTCTCGGTTCACGTACTGCTGAAGCCTAGCTTGTAGGATTTTGAGCATAACCTTGCTAGCATGTGAAATGAGTGCAATTGTGCGATAGTTTGAGCATTCTTTGGCATTGCCCTTCTTTGGAATTGGAACGTAAACTGACCTTTTCCAATCCCGTGGCCACTGTTGCGTTTTCCAAACTTGCTGGCATATTGAGTGCAGCACTTTAACAGCATCGTCTTTTAGTATTTTAAATAACTCAGCTGGAATACTGTCATCTCCACTAGCTTTGTTGTTAGCAATGCTTCCTAAGGCCCACTTGACTTCACTCTCTAGGATGTCTGGCTCAGGGTCAGTGACCACACCAGCATGGACATCAGGGACATTAAGATCTTTCTTGTATAGTTCTTCTGTGTATTCTTGCCACCTCTTTTTAATCTCTTCTGCTTCTGTTAGGTCCCTGCCTTTTTTGTCCTTTATCATGCCCATCTTTGCCCTAAACGTTCCTTTGATATCTCCAATTTTCTTGAAGAGATCTCTAGTCTTCCCCATTCTATTGTTTTCTTCAATTTCTTTGCATTGTTCATTTAAGAAGGCCTTCTTATCTCTCCTTGCTATTCTCTGGAAATCTGCATTCAGTTGCTTATATCTTTCCCTTTCACCCTTGCTTTTCGCATTCCTTCTTTCCACAGCTATTTGTAAAGCCTCATCAGACAGCCATTTTGCTTTCTTGCATTTCTTTTTCTTTGGGATGGTTTTAGTTGCTGCCTCTTGTACGATGTTACAGACCTCCGTCCATAGTTCTTCAGGCACTCTGTCTACCAAATCTAATCCTCTAAATCTATTCATCACCTTCACTGTGTACTCACATGGAATATGATCTAAGTCATACCTGAGTGGTCTAGTGGTTTTCCCTACATTCTTCAGTTTAAGCCTAAATTTTGCAGTAAGAAGCTCATGATCTGAGCCACAGTCAGCTCCTGGTCTTGTTTTTGCAGTCTGTATAGAGCTTCTCCATCTTTGGCTGCAAAGTATGTAATCAATCTGGTTTCGGTATTGACCATCTGGTGATGTCCATGTGTAGAGTCGTCTCTTGTGTTGTTGGAAAAGGGTGTTTGCTATGACTAGCTTGTTCTCTTGACAGAACTCTATTAGCCTTTGCCCTGCTTCATTTTGTACTCCAAGGCCAAACTTGCCTGTTATTCCGATTACTCCTTGACTTCCTACTTTAGCATTCCAATCCCCTATGATGAAAAGGACATCTTTTTTTGGTGCTAGTTCTAGAAGGTCTTGTAGGTCTTCATAGAACCGGTCAACTTCAGCTTCTTCGGCATCAGTGGTTGGGGCATAGACTTGGATTACCGTGATGTTGAATGGTTTTCCTTGGATACGCACTGAGATCATTCTGTCGTTTTTGAGGTTGTACCCCATTACTGCCTTTCCCACTCTCTTATTGACTATGAGTGCAACTCCATTTCTTCTAAGGGTTTCTTGCCCACAGTAGTAGATATAATGGTCACTTGAATTAAATTCACCCATTCCCGTCCATTTCAATTCGCTGATTCCCAAGATGTCGACGTTCAATCTTGTCATCTCATGTTTGACCACATCCAGCTTGCCTTGGTTCATGGATCTTACATTCCACGTACCTATACAATATTGTTCTTTACAGCATCGGACCTTCTTTTCGCTTCCAGATACATCCACAGCTGAACGTCCTTTCGGCTTTGGCCCAGCCGCTTCACTCTTTCTGGAGCTACTTGGAATTGCCCTCCGCTCTTCCCCAGTAGCATATTGGACACCTTCCGACCTGAGGGGCTCATCTTCCGGCGTCATATCTTTTAGCCTTTTAACATTGTCCATGGGGTTTTCTTGGCAAGGATACTGGAGTGGGTTGCCATTTCCTTCTCCAGTGGACCACATTTTGTCAGAACTCTCTGTCATGACCTGTCCGTCTTGGGTGGCCCTGCACGGTATAGCTCATGGCTTCACTGAGTTACACAAGCCCCTTCGCCACGACAAGGCAGTGATCCATGAAGGGGAACATATACAGTAAACCCCCCTAAATTCATACAAAGGATGTAGTTTATGTAACCTGTCCAAATTACTTTAGATACCATGAATTTTGCCCATTATTTTGAGATGATGTCTGAAGGAAAATTTTGTCTCCTGTATCCCCTAACCAAGGATTGGTAAATCAAGGGTTTATTGTATCTTTTCCCCAAGGCAACCTATTTAGAGAGGATAGGGCTGTTAATGGCTAAAAATCTGCATAGCTTCACCAGGTATCCAGGATCAAATGTAGCATGTCCCAAATACCAGTCACTAGAGGGCAACAGTAGAAGAGAACTTGGGAGGACTAAGGTGGCAGCATCTAGTGGACTTTGGATAATCTCAAAAGCTAAGTATCTGGTCAGTACTTGTACGAGTAATTACTAGGAAATGTTATGGCTATAGGTTAGACCAATGTTTCTCAAACTTGGCAACATTAAGTGTGTGGACTTCAACTCCCAGATTGCCCAGCCAGCATGGCTGGCTGGGGAATTCTGAGAGTTGAAGTTCAGGCTCCTTAAAGTTGCCAAGTTTGAGAAACACTGAGGTCCAAAAGCAGTGAAGAAACACTTCCATATTGTTGCAAGAAAACAACATAAATGTTCTTACATGGAGTTGAACTTGACTCAAAGTAGACTTTAATTTTTACTCCTTGGCAATTTCCTGGATGTTTCCAATTTGCCAAAGAATAGTGGAGTAAAATCACCCTCTAGGGTAGATGGGCAGCATACAAATGTAATAATAATAATAATAATAATAATAATAATAATAATAATAATAATAATAATATAAATGGATCTTTGATCTGATCTAGGAGATCATCTTTTAAATGTCACGTTTTGTGAGATGGGTGCCTTTGTAAATATGATGAAATAAATAAATAAATTCTTAACAAAGGAATATATCTGTACCTTTAGTTATTGTCCAGTGGTCCTATTAGAGCAAGACATGTCACTCAGTCTCAGTTGAAGTATCTCTTTTCAGAATTTAGATTTTATTACTGCTTAGTCATCTGAGGTGTACACAAAATTAAAATTATGATCAGTCATTCTCTCTTTCTTTATTCATCTATGAGGGGAAATCTAGGGTTTGGGGGGTAAGATTACCTGACAGCCTGGGGTTATGTGCCCTTCATTTATTAGTACCACATTATTCTGAGGGGATATGTGGAAGCAGAAGCTAGCATAAGTCTGCCAGATGTCTGATAGTATCACAAGGGAAGCAATGATATTTGCCGAATGCATAACTGTGATGGGCTTTAATTAAAAAGAGAGTCTATATTTACTTTTGCTACCTTTGCATCAAATGTGCAGCAGAGCAGAACATGTTGTGCAGTATCTGGAGAGAACAGCACATGGGGGATTAACCTCAGAAGAACAAATGGAGCATTCAGTTTGAAAACTATACATGGCTGATCAGAATAAGATTGTAAGGTTGCCACTCAGCTTATTACAATTTCCTAACTATGAAACAATTATTTCCATTCTATTTTTAGCCTGTTCTCTTTTTACATGCGCACCTGGAATCCTACATGCTAGAACAGATGAAGAAGGTAGGCAGATGAAAGAGAAATGGACAGATCTAACTGCTTTGCTCTCATGGGTTATTTTAAACCTTGCAGGCTTGAAACTGAAGAATGTAACTCATAAATGGTCATATTCCTTTGAAAAACTTAGAGGCTTAATACATAGCAGTTCAGGTGGAGAATACATAACTATAACACTGAATTTGTTGTCTGTTTATCTAAACTGTAGGATCAAGAAAACCTCAGAATATTTCAGGAAATCTTGCCATTTCGTTGGAAAATGCAAAAATTGGATTGCCAGTTTGTGAAAATGCAGAATTTGACATGCTTTTGTGTCTTAAGCCAGGGTTCCTCAACCTTAGCAACTTTAAGATGGGTGGACTGCAACTCCCAGAATTCTGGGAATTAAAGTCCACCCATCTTAAAGTTGCTGAGGTTGAGGAACCCTGGCTTAAGCCACTCTTTAAGTTGAAAAAAATAAGGCAGGGAATCAATGTTTGGAGAGGAATTATATGCACAACCAATTCCTTTGTGGAAAGGAGGATCCCCCTAGTCCAGCATTAAACCCACCCAACCCCAGGTATGAAAGAGCCATAGGCATGCGTAGAGAGTTTTCTCATCTTCCAGATGTGTAGCAATACAGTACATATATTGGTGAAAGAAGACAGCTTCTTCTCAATACATTATAGGTTTGTTGCAATCTCTCTACTCTTACCTGCTAATATCTGCTTTTTAAATGATTTTAATAGTGTAGATCCCATGGGTCTAGCCATCTGTCAAATCCATCCCCCCAGTCACAGCACTGCTATTATGGGTAGAAGGTTTCCTGCTGGTTGGTGACACTCAGAAAAGGGGAAGGCAGCAAAGTCAGAGGATTTAACCAATGGCTTTACTTAACATACTTTGCATACTCAAAATCAGGACACCATAATCCTGCAGCAAAGCAGCAAGACACTATAAAGGCAGGAAATGGATCATCAGCAGAAGAAAAGCAAATTTTACGTTGGTGTATTTTTCTACATTTTAACTGAGCTATGGGAAAAGTCCCACACT
Organism: Liasis olivaceus; assembly: GCA_030867105.1. NCBI lineage: Eukaryota > Metazoa > Chordata > Lepidosauria > Squamata > Pythonidae > Liasis > Liasis olivaceus. The sequence goes on from CM061349.1 coordinate 73,896,723, forward strand.
CCAGTGGATAATAATAGTAGATGCTGATAGAAGGTTTCCATGTAGTGAATGTAGAGTAACTTGTATGTAGAGAATATAGAGACAGGGTTCCTATACTTTTAACCATTGCAGCTATTTAGATCATACTGATATAGTTGTACCTTCGATCTATTTCCTTTAGCACTAGCAGTGTTAAAAAAAGAGAAGTAACAAATTATTGTGTAGATTTAATGACATTTTTCTCTCATCAACAGATCTCTCTCTCTCTCTCTCTCTCTCTCTCTCTCTCTCTCTCTCTCTCTCTCTCTCTCTCTCTCTCTCTTTCTTTCTTTCTTTCTTTCTAGGATCAAAGTTTTATTTAGGTTTTTGCTGTATATTTCAATTTTTTAAAAAAAATAAACTTATGTTTAAATTTTTCTTTCATTAAACATTGAAGGGAAACTCACTCAGCATTCTCAGACTTGTTGATCTGAAAGTCTCTAATAGTTTAAAAGTAGTTAAGCAATTTCCAAATGTGATTTAAAAAGGAAGTTTGCAAACTTAGTGTCCTTTAAAAGGTGCCAACTGCAGTTGGAAGCAAGATGGCTATTCCTGTTATCTCCCAGTGCTCAAAACCTGCTGGGGACCACTGTCTTGTGGTCTCCTCAGAGGAGCAACTGTGGGTGTATGTGGGCAATCTCCTGTCCTCTCCTTGTCTGGAGAAGTTCTGAAGAGCCAGTCTACTTACTGGCTCTCTGTTCTTCACTCGTCATTGGCTCCACTTTTTGAAGAGCCATCTTCAGTCCACCATTTCTTCCCCTGAAAGTCCCAGTCTACCTTTAATCCTGAACAAAAGAGAATTTTAATTATAAGCTTAAGAATGGAAACAATCTGAAATAAACAGCAAAAAGCTAAATAAGATTTTGATCTTAGAAAGTTATAAATGGACTAAGGGTGCAGATAAAATTGGAATATTGAAACTTTTACAATAAGGTTTTGGAATTAATTTTAAAGCAAAAGGAGCTTCTCATGGGAAATAGATCCTGTTTTGGTTTTTACAGGACATAACATAGACAAATAATGTTATGATTTCAAAACTGGACACTAGAGGGGACTAAAGATTTTATGTAGAGGAAAGATATGTCTTTCCTCTAGGCCTGTAAGAAGTGCACTTCAAAAATACTGAAGGGACTTTTGAAGAATGGAATCAGAAAATAGTAGCCACAATATCAACAATGTCAGTAATGATGTGTGCTTCTATGGATAGACTATGTCCAAAAGCTGTTTGGGAAACTCACTTGGCATTCTCAGACTTGTCGATCTGAAGGTCTCTAGAAGAAATGAAGGTCTCTGAAGAAATGTCAGACGTAGAACAAATTTTATGTGACAAGATAGAGATGGTACTGAAAGAGGATTTACAACTGACAGGCTAAGAGAATGATTTAGAAAAGGATGGTTCACTGGATCTACAAAAGAAACTGGCCAAGGTTTTAAAATTTAAAAGTGAAATACAAATGACAAACCAAGAGAGTGACCTGGATAATTTTTTCCTACTGGATTTACAAAAGAGGCTTGTTAAAGCCTTGAAGAACTCTGTGTGATGGGACAAAGAAGAAATGAAGAGAAATTAAATCCTATGACAATATTTGAATGAACTAAAGATTAAGACTGTAATAAGTAAAAGGCAGGAATATGAAGTTGTTTTATTTGATCAGTGTTAAAATAAGATATGTTGTTATTTCTGGCTACCCTTTTTGGACTTTCTGCTGACACCAGGACTGAAAAGATGGCGTTTTATGGATTTGTAAGAGATGGGATATGGGATGAAGAGATAAATGTTTGTAATTTTAGAGAGGATGAAGAGTTACTAAATTTGTTTATACTTGTTGTGATGAAGGTTGGAAGTCACTTCTTTATATTTCTTTTCTCTTTATTATATTCTTACTTATCACTTTCTTCTCTTTTTCTTTTTTCTGTTTCTTTTTCCTTGCACTTTTTTCCTTCTCTCTATTATCTTTTCTTTCTTTAAGTTCAGTTTCTATTAGACTTTAAAATTATAATCAAAATTCTTAATAAAAATGATATCTATAAGAATATTTGGAGCCTTGAATCACTGGCCTATTTGAGTTTTGAGAAGGTTACAAGATTTTCTTCTGTTGAAGTGCTGAATCTTATCACATCAGATTCCACAGTTTCCTTAAAAAGGGATGCTTCAAGGCACTAATCTTTCTCCAGTGCAATGTTTGTGCTCCATGACCCTTCACTACATATTCATGCACAGACACACATGCAAAAACATCTGTGCATACAAAGGCGTTCTTACTCTTTCTGGGTGACTAATATATTATCAAAACTAATAGGAGTCAAATGAAGAAAACTAACCAAGTGAAACCCTGTAGATTGGTTCTTGCAGTGTTGCCATCTCTCCTAATCCTTGATGCGAAGGATTTTCATTCTTGTCCAGCCAGAGCTAAAAGGGGAAGGATTAGAAAGTAAATAACTCCTGCCCCTGCAATGGGGAGCAGTCAGCTGTATCACTGGCCCAGTTCTTAAGCAGGACTGAAATGCAGATAATATTTCAGAATTACCCTGCTGATCCCCCCACTTTCTTTACAAGTGATATTTCTACCGTGAAGTGGAAGGAAAGGAAGGAGGAACAGATATGGCATTGCCATCTCTGTTTTTCTTGCCTGGGTGAGTGGTTAATTTCTGTTCATACTGATGATTCAGAAATTATGTTGGAGTTCAAACTCTGGACCATTTTTCACATTTTGAAGAGACGGTGGGAGTCTGAACGGATTGCACTGAAAGAACCCCAGTGGGAATTAGTCTGCCAATGGAATACTGCCAATAGTAAAATTAGAATTAGTAACTGTGAAAATAGCCTTTGTAGATATCACACAGAAAATGTACAGCATATGCAACCATCACCACAGCTTATTTTCTTTAGGCTCCTTTGGAGAGTGTGCATGGAACTTACTTGTTCCTACAGAGCAGAATTACTAAAAAAATGACTGATGTCATCTAGACTTTTCCTATATCTTTCCCTCTAGTGATTAAATGAGAATTATTATAATTCCTATTGTTATTATTAATAGTAGTATTGTTGTTAGTATTATTAACCTTTCCACGCTGCCCCATTCCAGTCAGCTCTGAATAGTTGTGGGGAAAGAACTATAGATCTCCGCCCCACCCCCCCATATTTTTATGTTTTATTATTAAAAGATTTATAAACTTCTTTCCATTTTGTTTAAAATTCCAGAGTGATTTCAGAGGAAATGAAACAAGATGGCAAATATGGTTTCACACACACACACACACACACACACACAGACACACACAGACACACACCTTTTTTTGTGGCTTTGAGTCAGTTTATGGCGACTGCCTGGACATATCCCTGCAGTTTTCTTGGCAAGATTTCAGAAGTGGTTTACCATTGTCTTATTCTTCCTAGGGCTGAGCAAGAGTGACCTCATGCCTGGTGCCTTAAATCATTACATCAAACTGGCTCTACACACAGTCCAATCAATTTTTTAAAAAAGCCATACAATTAACAGTTATTAGGGATGGCTGGTAATGGGATAATGGAGGAAATGCTCATACTAACAAATAAGCTGGTAATTGCTGGCAGAAACTCTTCATACTGGAAGCTGCCTAATCTGGATTGAGACGTAATTATATGACAGAGGAGAGCCTCCTCGTCCACCATATTACCACCAACTGAGCATCAGCAGCAAGGCATTCTTCACAGGATAGAAAGGTGAAATAGGCCTATATGATAGAAGGCAGTTTCTCAGTTATCCTGTGCTGTTTAGTCCTAAATGTCATAAACCAGCAACAAAAAATTTATATACAGCTCTAGTTAATTGCCTGGTTGATGAAGTTCAGGAACCCATACTTCTGAGAAGTGGTTATATTTGGAATTCTGAAAGTATGTAATATTATTGCAAAATGGTTGCAAGTGTGGTTTTGGCCAGTCACAATACACTTATTTGTCAGACATAGAGATGAGGTCACAACTTCCAAATCTCTTGAGACCCTGGGATAATCCTATTACTCTGGTTTCCGTTCATCTTTTTCTTTGGACAGGGTGTCTATTTTTTCCAGACTAAACCCTGGGCTGAAGCCACCCACTGCTTCTGGTCTTCTGAAAGTCTCTATTATGCCTGGGACTTAGAGGCATTTTTGTAAACAAAGGTGAGGCTGTTCCTTTGTTGTGCAGCATGCCAACTTTTCATATATTGCAATAATTATTTTTCATTTAAAGAATCTTCAGATAATGAAATGTATATGAGGCAGGAAACCCTGCAGGTTCAAAAGAAATCTAATTGGGCATGTTGTTGCCCATAGGTATCATTCTGGCCTGGATGTAGTCTAATAGGTAGGACTGTTGCCATAGGAAGAAGTTCAATTTTAGCTGTACACCTCAGAGAAGATGTCATGAATGCAAGATTGCTTTGGGAGCTTCATTTTCATAACAACAACAACAACAACAACTGGGGACAAAATGATTAAGAATGTTAGTATATTGACCTTAGAGTGGTCAGATCCTGGTTGCAGAACACTGCATGACCACTAGATGCCAGCAAAGAGACTGGGTAACCGTTCTCCAGTTTTGCAACTTTTTTGAATGTTAGTTTTGAGTCTTAAACTTGCAAAGAATAATTTTCAAAATGGGCTCCCATTCCTTGATCTTCCTTCTCTTACTCTAAACATAGTCATTTATGTGAAGCAGCTCATTGTATGACTGTTTCTGTGACACAGTGTAGCATTTACAACTTTGTTTATTAGATTCCAAGATGGACCAGTTGAAAGAACTGTAAAGAGGAAAACTGACACTTGTCAGCTGCTAATCAAGAGATTTGTTTGACAAGACACCTTTTGATTCAGTCAGACACCTTTTCATCTTAGAGTTCTGTTTTTAAAAAGTAACTCACCATTAAGGAGTTCTTTGGAGAGGTGCCTACATCATTACAAATTAGGGCTGTGCAATGATCCAACTCAAAAGGAAAAAGGTGACTTGGAGCATGCATGGGTGCACACATCACACCTGTCAGCATCTCTTTAAATCAAATGCTCCCTTTCCTGGCACAAGGCCAGCAACAGGCACAGCTTTGTGAAAGAATTGCCAACAGATGCAATCTGCACACATTCACAATCTGCATATTTTCCATTTTGAATCACCTTTCTCCTTTCAAATCTGGAGTGTTGCACTACCTGGTTTCAACTACAGAGTGCTCAGGGGTCAAACCTTAGAAGTGATTCATTGTTTGAATGTATCAGTAATACTAATCTGTTTCATGAAATCAAGTAAATACTTAGCAAGTGGGACATGATCACTTACAACTGAAAATATTATTAAACCCCAGTGTTTTTCTTATATTTTCTTCTTTTAGACGTGGGCTTGCTCCATTGATCCTGATGTCTTGCAGCCCTAGTCATCAAAAATATATCAGGTAAGATATATTCTAATTTGCAGTCTATGTGTGTCAAGCGGAGATGAGAAATATCTGTTTTTTTTCCCCATTAATTGAAAGTTGTGGTTATGGTGGAAAAAAGAGATCTTAAAACTAGGATCGGAGGTTATTTGTTTCAATAAACTATTGTTAATACTAACCTCAGCTTGTCTGGATTTTAATACAATGACAAACTAAGGTTAGCTGAAGACAAAAGGAAATGCTTCTGATATCTGCATGGCTATGCTAGAGTAAGTGGGTAGGGGGAGTCCAGGTGCCTGAGCAAAGGCACAGAATATCTGTATGGAAGCAGAACCAAGGGAGATATGCAAGTACACCATCAGGGCATATAAAACTTACCAAGAAATAAGGTTTCTGTCCTACAAGGTTGCTATTTACAATTCAGTGGAATGAGAGAGAAATGGAAACAAGGGACATGAGTGACCCGGTTAAACATGAATAAATGAAGATGCCATTGATTCTTACTGGATACTCTGCATCAGCTGCAGAATATACCCCTTGAACTTACACGGTGCTACTTGCAAACCCACAGTGACATGTGGCAGGTGGCCTAAAATGGATTGCTCTCCAGTTGCTGGAAAAGAGGTAACATTCCTCTTCTGGGCCTCGGCATCAGGGCAAAAACGCATATGAGTGAGCATCTCCTTTGGATTGCAGAGGCTCCTTGGACTGCCCCTTCGGCTTGCTGCCACACAGTTTTGTGTTTCGAAGAAGCAAGAAGCTTCTCCAGGTTTCAAATGGAAATTGGTGAGAATACTGTGGAGGAAAAATGGGCTGCATTTACTCTGTTGGAAACAGCTTGCAGATCCAGTTGGTTGTGGAAAGGTGTATCTCATTGTTTCATTTCGTATTTAGCACTTTGAGTTTATCTGCACTGCCAGCTTGCCAGTGTAGGTCTGCAGCCATCTTTGCAAGGCAGGGATGGATGAAGTCACCTGGTACTCACTCCCTACCCACTGCAAGCATGATATTTTGGCTCTACTTTGAAAGTAATGTTTTCCTGCATCTGTTGGCACAAGCCAGTTTGATTGTTTACTTCACAGAGGCAGGAAACCCCCTCACCACATTTTCCTTGATTTTTCTGAATAGCATCTGCTGCAGATTCTATTATAGCTGGTCTTCCTTACTAGCATCATGCTTATAAAACTTGCCTTATGGGCAGAATGTCCTCAGTTTGAAACCCAACAGGATGATGATGATGTTCCTTCTCCTCTGCTTCTGCTTCTGCTTCTGCTTCTGCTTCTGCTTCTGCTTCTGCTTCTGCTTCTGCTTCTGCTTCTGCTTCTGCTTCTGCTGCTGCTGCTGCTGCTGCTGCTGCTCCTCCTCCTCCTCCTCCTCCTCCTCCTTTTTAAATCTATTTTGCTTTTCCTGAGCTACCTACTTTTCCAGTGGGCTTGGAAAAATGATAAAAAGATGCAGCAGTGGACTTATTGAAGACAAAACAAAACAACAGCCCAGAAGAAAAGCTCAATGAAAGAAAAACAATAATGTTAAGCAAATAAACAAACAAGACCCCCCCTTCTTTTCTGCCAGATTTCAAACTAGGGATATTCTGCACATAATGCAAATGTTATAACTATTAAGCTAGGAAGAAAGACCTATATAACAGAATCTGCAGATATTATTCAGGAAAAGTAGATAAAATACAAGAATTTTACTTTAAAAGTTGGTTATTGTGCTGGCATACATGTGCATTTTGATTCTTTTAACTCTGTATACATAAATGTAATGTATCTGTGTGTGTTAAATTAAATTCATATGCACACATATAAAAGTATCTATGTCCAGTAATACTGGCCACAGGAAAGAACGCAATTGGCAATTGCTTTCCTGGAATAGAAAATTGGGAGACACAGCAGGTGAGGGTCTCTCCAGTGGATGAGGTAGCCTGGGGTCTGGAATGAGTACTTTATAAGCCACAGCCCAAATGTCTCAGTCCAGACAGATTTTCTTAAACTGACTTGGAGTCAAGCTGGAATGGCCAAAGGGCTGGAGTAGCTTAAACAGTAAGTGTGGATGTGTCCATAGGAAGTTGATGGTCTTCCTCTCAAACACAAACACAATCACATGCACACCCACCCACAATCTTTTCAAAATTGGACTTCTCTGACACTGCCTTAATAAGACATATTTCATTATTAAAAACTGAATTTGCACGAAATCCAATTTATCTCATTGACGTGGTTCGTCTGTTGCCTTTCTTCTTCACAAGAAACCAGCTGAGACCACATTCTTAGTGACTGAACAGCAGGAAAGAAACCTTAATATAAGAGCCTCAAATGACTGCAGAATGCAGAGAAAATTGGAATTAGAATATAAACTCAAGTTTTGAGTGGTAAATCTAAATCTAAGAAAAGAGAACGTTCCATATGAAATTCTTTTTAAAAGAGTTTTAGGATGAATTAGACTATTCTTTAAGATACATGCTTTCAGAGGTTGGAAGGAGAAATGCTAGATATAGTGATTATCACAGAGTTGAAGGACCAAAAAGAAAGCTGAATGTAAACTTATCTAATTGATCTCTATTTCACTGACATATAGTACTTTACAAAGTTTAAAGCTGAATCATATTTTCATTAATATCTGAAAACATGCTCAAGTTTCAGGAAGCACTATTCATGAGAAATGGAAATGTTACTGTAACTACATATCCACCAATGAGATATAATGCTTTTCATGATGACTTAAGTAAATAAATTTGCATGTTTGATTACTTCTGTTTTAGTAGGTTTCAGGTAGAGAGTCTAGTGAACCAGGTGGCATAGAAATAAAAGCATTAATATAAATGATTATACCTTATCAAATCAGGATTACTGTTTAATGTTATGTATCGAATGGGTTATGAATTATATTCTATATCATCTTTGTCAGATAAAAGTACTGTTACAGATCAAGTTTCGGATCATAACTGTAAATCTAACCTCACTGGATTTAGGAAGAGTTGAGTTGTTAAATTCACCCATTTGTCAAAAGAAATGGAAATTGTACATTAAAGGTGCTTATCTTAACCCCATGCCATCTACCATAAGCAGTATATAACATTTAACAATATTCTTCTTAAATGTAATTTTGCATTCATGCATCTGCAATGTTCCGTGGTTTGGCAGATGAAGAGTTCTGAAACCACAATTGCATTAATTTAATTGTAAAAGCACAGTTGCTACATGCAATTGTCTTCAACAAAAGATAGAATATAATACTCTGGAACTGTCATCTGTGTGGTATGCCTGTATGTAAGAGCTAGGATTACATGCAGCATAAAGCTGATCCTGAGCTTAGACTAGAGATAAAGGAAATTCCATGTTTGAATTTATTCCCATGAGATCAAATACCCTACATATAGAAAACTAGTATACCATAGCCTAAGTATCCATTCCTAACTACAGTGATGCCAAAATAATGAAATGTGTATGATGATGTTGTGGTGCAAGTTCTGCCTTTTCATACTTGCACTATGATATTGCATGCAAGTACATAAGGGGCAGAGTTTGAATTATGATGTCACAATGCAGGTTTCATCAATTGTCCCTTCTCCCCACTACAGATACGTAAGTGTCCCAGAGATGGAAACAGCCAAAATGTCTCCCTGAGACATTCTCCTTTTTATGCATAAATATATACACACACATTGATGAACAAGAAAGCATTCAGATAATGCAAATTCCCATCTGCTGCTTAAAAGGATTAACATCCCTCAGACTGTTGAAGTTATGACTCTCAGAATTTCTAGGCAGCATAGTTAAGGATCATGCCAGTGATAAATTCTAGGAATTCAAGTCCCAAGCATATGGAGAGCATCAAATTGGGAAGAACTGCTTTAAGTAATGTTTAAAATTGTTCCTTAACTCTTTAGAATAGTTTGGCTAACTGACTGGATTTAAATAGCATAAAATGTTTCAGTGGAGCAATTCCACATCTTGATAAAGATAACCCAGATCTACTCTCATTTTAGAATGTGTGGAGAGTGAAAGGAAAGGGAAGTGGAAAGGTTTGATTCCATTTCTAAACAACTACTGCATATTTGATCAAGTATAATTCTTATTTTGACTCTCACATTATGAAATTATTATCTGGTGAATAGTTCATTTTATGATTCTTATGTTTATGGCAAAATGTTTATAGCAAGATCAGACATGTCATCATTTCTTCTTCCAGAGTCCTGAAATAGGGGACATGTCAAATGCACAACCTTTATTCAGTCTCAAAGCAGAAGCTTATGTGATCAGATTACCCAGTCTAAGAACCCTAAATTAATTTGTATTAAAATATAAATAAACTAACATATTCCATTTCCCTCTTCAGTATCAGATATCTCATTTGGAAATATTGGAAAAAATGATAGTAGTTTGATTTTTAGAAAAGTGAAGTTTACTTCAGATCAGTGAAACTCCCACAGGGGTTGAATGTCCACATTTAAGTCATGAGACAGAGATGGGACAGTTGAATGTCCACATTTAAGTCATGAGACAGAGTATGTGTGTGTCAAAAAAGTCAGGATGGTGGCCATGGCTGTACTGTTGAAGCACATTAAAAATGTTGGGCTTTTGATCATACAGTCATGGCTCTTTTGATCTCATTACAGACATACACACACATACACACACACTATGGATACTCCTGTGAAATGCAGATCAGATTGACAGAACAGAGAAGAATAATACCATTGCTGCTTCCATCGCTCACTACCTTATGATTTCTCATAAGTAAAGCAAACCAGAATATCCTAGCAGAAGGAAGCTTTGGATGTGAAGTACAGAGTCTTTGATTTTTTTTTTTTTTTGAGTTCCTCAAACTGGATTGAGAAATGTTTGATTTGCTTTTGAACTCAGAGGAAAGAAACCAGGTCACTTCCAGGTCAATCCAAATAGAAGCTGATATCTGGGAAGAACTATTATACCATGTATCTACCTTCTAACACATTTACCTAACTTGATTCCAGTTATAAGTTCCAAATTGGAAGTTACCTTCCGGTAAGGTAAGTCATAGTGCTTAAGTTGTATTAATTTCCCTCACTGAAGTCTGCTTATTCTTTCCCACTTCTTCTGTCTTTTTCTATTCCATTCTTCCCAGAATGTCAGTGAAAGTCTAAGGGCCTTTCGCTACTGATGAGTGGAAGTGCCAACTTAAGTTCAAGTAGAAGAAGACTATACAGTTGTGAAATCTGCTATCTCCACTGTTCCCCTTGCCAATCCCTGTCCTGCCTGTATTACTTCTGTTCCTGGAAACTGTGCCACCCTGGCTTGTCTCCAAAAATGATGAGTAACCAAGTCTATCAGACGTTATGCCCTTTGAGGGTCAATATTATTTTAACACTGGTAAAGCTAAGGACCAGTTGATGTCTTGTTCATGGACTGGGACAAGATGAAGGCAAGATCAAGATGGTATGTCTGTAAAAGGAGGCTGCCACCTCCATTTAACCAGCTTACTGTGGTTAAGTGCAAGTGGGTAAGGGCCCTAAGCAAAGCAGTCAGAAAGAGTTTTGAAAATAATACAGAGATGTGTGGACATCTTCATGATGCATGAAGGCTGCTGAATAGAATGGAAGTGCTGTCATAGATTTTGTCATTCTCAATGTCTGATTTGTCACTTAGATGCTTCAGAGGCTCTGCCTAGGAAGGTATAGAAATATATAATCAAAGACAGCTCTAAGTTCTATGGTCAATCATCAAAGAAATGATGATTAGAATGGGAGGATATGTGCTCTCTTGACTGCTTTTCTCATTTTCATTTCACTGAGAACAACAATAGCAATACTCAAACTGTAAGGTGATTTATTTGACAAGCACAAATGGCTTCATCACTTCTTTCAAGAACTGAGAGGTAGATGACAAAGCACTGTTGGCACAATCAGGGCTGTCAACTACACAACAAATTTAGTCCCTGCCAGCAAAAATTCCTGTATCAGTACATTTCTATCATACTCTCTCTGTTGAAATTCCCAGGTCTGCTTGAAGGAAACCAAAAGTCACATCTATATTTCTCAGGTGTGGATATGATTGATCATGAATTGGGCATGCAAAGTATGATTTATGTTACTTTATTGCACTGGGGGGGGCAGAGCTCCCATTTGCATGATTTTCAAAAGAAGCATAATTATGCTATATTAAAATATTAGTCTTGGGATGGTAATTCTTATAGACCTCACTAAATTAATATGCAGAATTATGTGATAATTCACCTCTGTTGTCTGCTGTACATTTATGGGGGGGGGGCGGTCATAGGCATTTAAAATAGTAGATCATAGACTGTATACTTGTATAATGCTTCACTTACAAGAAAGTGATCAGGAAGGAAATCCTGTTCCTAATTCAGTCTACGCATTGAAAATAGATTCAGGGTTGGGTCCAACTTTCGTGTGTCTCATAGGTATCTGCAATGAGGAGCAAGGGTGGAGGGCAAATGATGACAGGTGTGTGATGATGTCATCACACAATTCTGCAACTTACATACTTGTGCCAGATGTCATGATGCAATCATATGGTATTCATATTATGACATCATCACATATATGTTGTCATTCTGATTGCATCATTGTTTGCATCATTTGTTGATTGCTATCAACAGCTGTAGTGTTTGTTTTCATATTTTAGTTGTGAATTCTACAAAAAAATCCTGATTGTGTCCATAGATCCTAGAGAAACATGTGCAAATGTATATTCTTTTTTTATTTATATATTTTGTAACCCATGCTAAACAACTTATTTTCTGGACATGAAACAAGGATATACTTTTTTTTTTTAATGATTTAATATGCATATTGAATCTGTTACAGTAAGCGGCAGTACCTAGCCAACTTTGGCTGATTTTGGAAAATTAACCAGACTTGAACAAGAGACCACTGAGAAATCCTAAGGGCTGTGAATTAGACTAGGAGCATGAAAAACATCTTGGAAGGAAGCAGTGGCAAAAAAATTCTGCACTGTTGCCAGGAAAACACAGATTTGAAAGTAGGGAGAGATGGTAGGAGAGTTTTGCAACCTCCACCAATATACAAGGTATCTATGAGCGAATGATAACTCTTTCTTGAGCCAGCTACAAGGAGGGAGGGAGGGAGAAACTCCAAGTTTCATTAGGTAGGAAACATGGGTGATGTTGAAGGAAGAAGTAGTATACGAATTAGTTCTCAACAGCCACTAAAAAGCACCATGATATCAAATCTCACCATTGCAAAAACAAAGGTCAGGTGGAAACAGGCCAGCTAGTCAAAAGATGGAGCCAAGCAACCTATTTGATAGGGCAGGAAGGAGAAAGATGTGAGAAGGTTTAAATGTTGTTTTTCTGTATAGAATTTATTCTTGAAACAGAGCAATTGCTGACATTCTTTGGTTATGACTTCCTAAAAATCACACAACCAGAAATTCTTGGATTTCTTGTAAACTTGCCTCAATGGTTGCAGTCTGGTCTTCTGGGTGAAACCTGACACAGGCCTTTGGTATAGTCTGAGCCAAAATAGCCATGGGGGCAGTGTCCAGGGACAAGAGGGAAGGGGACATGCTTGCAGCAGCCTAAAATGACTAATAGAAGAATGGTAATTGCTTGCATTTATAGGAATGTCTGAGAAAAAGGAGTGCTGAAGGATGATTTCCTGGAGCAAGGGTCGTGGTTGGTTTCATGTGTATATGAATATGTAACTGCTGTGCGTGTGTGTGTGTGTGTGTGTGTATGGGGGGGGGGGAGAGGTGGATGGGTGGCCCAATTCACCAATGCCTGATTATCATTTGGGGCTTTGGTTCCATTCACCACATACAGTATATGGGCTCTTACTTATTTTCTTCAAGAGAATGTGGCTTTTGACCCTGAGAAAACTGCCAAACTTGGTCTTAAGCCTAAACAAGTGAATTTGGAAGGAAGTCCCATCAGTTTCAAAAGATCTTGGTGATGAATTAGGAGTGCAGCCTTAGAATTGCCTCCAGATTTTAGCTTTGAGTTTCAGTTAATGTATGCTTATTGTCAGATTCTTTATTTTATAAATTGAATTCATTCCACTGCCAGCTCTTTAATTCCCCATAAAATAATGGTTTTCTTAGATTTATAACATTTGTAAGGAGAAACCTAATGATGACTTATTGAACTACACAATGATTGTCATTTACAACAATTAAAAGGAGCAGATGCCAAATAGTGATTGGTGAGATGGGACTAGGGATGGTTTCATCTTTTCAAGACCATTAGGTTGCACAATTTTGATTGAAACGCATGGCCAAACTTCTTTCTCAGATGAGATAAAGAATTCTGATTATAGGAATAATAATTATGTCTACTCATAATATGTAATGTTGCCAGATCACCCTCAATATAAATACCTAATTGAACAGAACTGTTAATTGTACATAACAAGAATATTTTGTTTATACGGTGTGGAGCAGATAGTGGTCTAAGTTTGCTGTTTTTGTAACCTCTGTTAGATACATCTCCTCAATCAAATATACATATATGAATAAAAATTCACTCAAGTGACATGCTGTTTTGGTTCAGATGCTTATAAATATGGCACAGAATGGTTAGGTCAAGCTTTGTACTTATAAGGGGAGAATTTAACAATAGAACACAAATGAAGGCTTAGAGGAAAGAATGTGCATTTCATTATAGAACATTGGGGAGGCTGATTAATACGCAGTTTTATTTCTTGATACAATGTGAATTATACATGCATTGGTCATCTGAACTAGTTTATCTTACTTATTTCCATTATATGTGACATACAGATGAACTTACACCCCTCCTTGAGGATGTCTGTTTAGAAAAAGATACAGCTTAGAGCTCCCGTAGACTGTGAAAACCCCAATTCTTTCAGAAAGACAGCTGGAGACCAGCTTCCTCTGGATGTAAAGGATTTTGAGAAGAAATCTCAACTCCCATCAATCCAAGGAAGCCCTATCATTCTCAGAGGCATAAAACTCAGTTAATTTCCAGGTACAGAAACAACGGTTTTTAGGAGCTAAACAGAGGACTGCTAATAACCTACTTCTGAGAAAAGCCCTCTTTGGGCTTTATCCAAATTTAATGCATACTAACAGCCTGTTTGTGTGTGTGTGTGTCTGTGTGTGATGTGTCATAGGATGCAAATATATGATATTGCATTATTTATATGATGATGTCATGGTACATGTGACACTATTTTGATGTCATTGTGGCTTCTACTGGATATCTATACAGGGAGATCAGTCTATGGATGTATCCAGCCAGTAACTGGATAGGAATAATTATGCTTAAAATTATATGAGAAGTAAATGCGTATATTATTTTTCTCTGTAACCTCGCAGTCTGATGACTAACCTCTTATGTGGGGCTAACATTTACTCTTATTCCACCAAATGGGAGTTAATTCCTGCTGCCCTCAAGCTTTTTAGAGCTAAAACATTAGCTCAGATCTTAAACAGATCACAGTTAGGCATCTATGCCACAAAAACTACAATGTAACTGGTGCAATCAAAATTTTTAAGAACAATCCTGATTGCCCCAAGATAGATAGATAGATAGATAGATAGATAGATAGATAGATAGATAGATAGATATCTAATACTATCCTCAGACTTGATACAAGGATGCTTAAAACTGAGCTGTTGGCCTGGAGCCTGATGACTAACTATTGATTAAAAATCTTGTTTTTCCGTACTGATAAATCTAAATAATAATAATAATAGCAGCAGCAGCAGCAGCAGCAGCAGCAGCAGCAGCAGCAGGAGCCTTTTATCTCTTCTATGGACAGAGAAATATAATTCAAGTTGGAGTGGTTTTATAGAATCCAAACTAGCTTCCTATAGTCTTTCAGCTAAGATCTTTCTTACTATGGATTACAATAAGGCTAGACATATGCTCTTTCAGAGGATAAAATATATGGAGTATCAGTTGTAATTTTTATAGGGATCTAAGGACACATTTATTTTACCTATCTCACAACAACATCCAAGACAAGCCTTGGTATACAAAGTTTCTACTTTCTGATTCTAATGACGACATATAGTGGCCAAATTTTCAGTGGCAGCAGTCAAGACATGCAATTAAATAATGTATCTCTGATGATCACATAATTATTTGTTTTTATATTCTTTTATATGTTAATATGTATGGATAACTGTTGTTTCTGTAATTGCTTCTGAATATTCTCTTCAAGGCCATCTCCATGGCTCCCTACAGTGAGCTTGGTCTATAAAAATTGAAACAGGGGGAAATTGTGCCACCTCATCTGACATGGCATGAGGGTCTGTACATTCTGCAGGTGTTCCAAATTCTTGCTGGGTGTGCCTGTACTGGGGGGGGGGGCTGCTCCCTCCAAGAAATGTCTCCATTGTTGGAATGCTACTTTTATGACAAGCAACTCTTTATTGAAACTTTTCAGCTGGGGGAAACAGTCTGCAATAAAATGCACAAGGCAAGAGAAACTCCCTTCCTTCTCCTGATGCTTCAAGGTATTCACCAGGCTCCAATGCAGAGTCTAAGACATCAGTTTGCACAACAAAAGGATGAGAGGGTCCTGGATGCCTGAGCAGTGGGTGGGAGAAAAGAATGGATTTTCAGGTTCTGAAAAATTTCTCGCTTTTCAGTAGACCATTGAATTTAAGTTAGGAGAATGGTTTTGTGCACTCAGCAAAATTAGGAATGAACTTTTTATAAAAATTGGCATTTTCTACAGAAACATTGGTCATCCTTCACAATTCTAGGGGCCAGCCATGGATAGTACTTTTGCAAGATTCATTTGTATTGCATCTGTAGAGATCTGATACCCAAATAGTCCAACTGGAAAAGATCAAAGTCACACTTTTCCAACTTAATTAAAAGTTTATGCTTGCAAAGTTGCTCTAAGACAATTCTAATATGAGTTATGCAAAGATGAGTCTTCTAAAAAATTGGTGTGTCATCCAAGTATACCACTATGTATTTGTTCAAAATATTGCAAAATAACTTATTCACAAATGTGGAAAAGATAGCACCACAATTACAATTACATTTGTTGTGTGCTGCCAAGAGTCACTTTTGATGCCATATAAATTGATACATAAATTTAAACAAATAAATAAAATTAATCTCTAAAGGCATTACTCCATGTTCAAATTTGCCATATTTAGGGTCAAAAGCTGTTAAATATTCATGGTCCTCTTTTATCCTGATCAAGTTTTAAGTACCTCTCATATCTAAATTAGTGAAAACATGTGCCTTCTGAAGGCAGTCCTGCAGCTCAGAATAAAAGGCAGTGAGTAATGGCCCCTAACAGTTTCAGAGTTCAGAAGCCTATAATTATGAAGTGGCCATAGGGAAGAATTGTTTTTCTTTTTAATGAAAAAGAAAGGTTCAGAGGCAAGGGATGATAAAGGGCAAATGAATCCAGAAACTCTTTTAAGGTGGCTAGATCCTGAGTAGATATGGCATAATGTCTGTTAGCTGGGATCAAGTTGATAATACAGTCACACACCCAATAAGGAGGCAAGGTGGCTGCTTCCTCTTCCCCCCAAATATCAGGTATCTTGAATAACTATGTGAGCAATTCATTTAAGAGATCATTTAAAAGATTAGCTCTTGAATCAGAGTCTAAAAGAGTGGGTAGTTGTATTTCAGTGCCAGTGAGGGTGTGAAGAGTATCTGGAATAATAAAATGTGTTTGCCTGAGCTCTTCTTAATGGTCTGCCAAGTTCTTGGGAGGAGAGCCTGTGAGGTTTCTGGAAGATGAGATTCTGGAGTGATTTGGGCACCCTCTTGCTAAATGGCCTTCAGTTCTACAGATGCAGCACTTTGCAGTTGACTCAGAGGACTGTATTTTAATGGTGCAAGTTTTAGCAAGATGTCCTGGGGCTCTGCAGTAAAACATAATCCGAGGTCTCTCCTTCTCTATTCCTCTACTGAGGATGGGGATCTTGTCATTGCTCCTGTTTGCATGGGTTTCCAGTGCTGGAGTTTGAGGATGTCATAGTGCCAGGGGAGGTGGGGGAGGTAGGTGTGATGGAAGGCTGTAAAACTTCCTCCCCTTATTACTTCTTCAGTGCTGCAAATTGTCCAATCACCCATCAATTAACATGCCACATTGGAACAGTTCTTCAAATTCACTGGTGTACCTTGTGTCACTGATTCATTACTCAGTTCATCAGCAAGTCCTTCCCAAAACTGATCAATAACAGCAAGATCATTCCATCCAACATATCGACCATACAACTGAAAATCAGCTACATACTCATGGACTTGGTGATTTCCTTGCTAAAGCTTGCGAATCTTCCCATTTTGCTGTTGCTCTGCTGGTCAAATCATCAAAAGCAGCTCTAAATCTTTGCATGAAGTTCTGGCAACCACCCAACAATGGATCATTGCCCACAATAATGTCACAGTCCATTTGGTGGCCCCTTCTGTCAGAAGTCTAAAAAAAAGCAACCTTGGAGCAATCTGTAGGTAATTCTCTGACTGACCCACCATGAAAAATTAGAATGCTGCTGACCAGGGGCATCTGTGGAAGGGGGAAGTCAGAAAAGTCAAGATGGTGGTGACAACTGCACATCTTTTTTATGTGCATTGGAAATACAATAAAAAAGGATTGGAGCTTCAATTGCGTGGCTGCAGCTGCTGTCTTGATTATTTTTGCACTCCTCTGCCTCCCCGGATGCTAATGCGTCTCATGGATGTGCAAAGAAGCTGGATCTTACTTGCAGATTTCATTATGGAGACAAATCTTGGGAGTATTAGAGAAGCATAAAAGAAAGGAGATTCATTCCATGTTATCTGCAGAAAGATGATTTAAATTTAGAATCAGTTCAGATATATCCATCCATAAATGTATATGAAGACAGACAGCAAGGACCTTTAATTTTAATGTCCAAGCTTTCATATGTAAGCTATTGACAGTACTTTGAGAGATGTCAGTAGATACAGCCTATTTGATGTCAGCCAAATTAGTAGATGGAGCTGCTCTAGATATATACAAGTTACAGGAAAATATCCTTGCTTTTAAAATAATGGCTTCCTATTTGGGTGTGTGTTTGAGAGTATATAATGTTGTGTCATGACGCAGTAAATCCCAAGCAAGAAGGGATCTAATCAATGTTTGTACAAAGACAGCCTATCTTTAAAACCTTGTATTCGGGTATACACTGAAGCTTTTGCTTATTATGGGGAGGGTACCATCATAAAAAAGAACTGAGTGTTTGGAACTAGTAATATTTAAGGTCAATTGTTTGTTTCTCCTTCCTTCCTGAAGATTAAAACACTGTTCTTATAAATATCTGTGATTCTGCTTGTTTCATATTTATCTGCCTATAAACACAAGAACAAGTCAAAGTTAAGCCCTTTTAGGGGCTGACCCACACTTTCTGCTTGCCTCAGAGTGAGGACAATCCAGCTCCCCTTTTTGGAGGGCAGAAACAAAAGAAGTCATCCTCAGCCTCCCTCTAGCTTGCCTGGAAGGCAATCGGCATCAACGTTTTTCTGCTCTCCATCAACAATGTTTTTTTCTGTCCTCTGCTGCACCAGAGCAGTCCATTTTGCCTGCTGCACTTCATTCCATCTTACACAAATGCCTCTATTGCAGTTGGGTGATGTGCTCTGGCGGGCATGCCCTTCCCCCCTCAGCCCAGTCTGTGCCTTCGATGGCTATTTTATATGGGCTGCTGGGCTGTGTTCATGAAAAGCTGGACTTTTTTTTACATGCTCAGTAGCGGAATAGTGAAATGCTGTTTCTTCCTTCCCTCCTTGAAATAGCCCAAGTGACAGAAAGAACTGTAAAATTCTTATCTTTTTCCCCAGCAGTCCTCAAAAGACATGCCCACAAAGGGTTGGCACTTGCTTTCCTGACATGAGTGGGAGGGGAAGAGAAATGAGGGAATATATAAATTGGGGCCATGTTAACTGCCATCTGGACAGATTACCTGGACATCATTATGGCCAAAGTGGAGGAAAAGGGAGACAGCCAGAAAATGATTTCTTAAGTTTGCTTCATTTCAGCTGAAAGCTGCAGTGCAGAAAAGCTCTAAAACTCATTAACTTCAGAGTGAGAGTTTGGAAGTTAAATATGTTTCATTCCTCTCTCTGGATTATAAAAAAGGTGGTATTTCAAAAGCCTAACCTCTGCTCTGATGCAACTATAATTTGAGAGTTCAAGTTTGTATATGTTGACTTCAATTTTTCATGTCATATACAATTTCATGTAAGCAACAGTTGTACAATTTACTTGAGCTGCATTGGCAGACCACAGTAGATTAGTGTGATTTATAATTTTATAATCATTTTTAATCATTTATAATAATAATTCTTGTAATAGAAGATAGTTCTCTTTAAGGAGGTGGCTAAACCTAATCTGTTGATGTGAGGAACCAAAATCAGGTGTAACACTTTCAGGAGAGAACAATTTACAAGGAAACCCCTACTATGGACCTTGGTGTAGGAACAGGCTTCTTCAATGGAGCACCACATCTGGACTGCCAAAATCCAGAGAGGCCACTAGATGGCAATACAACAATGCAGAACTCTCTTAATGCTCTAGTTGCTACAAGGACCATAAGGATTTTACTGGTTGTGGTGGAAATTACAGAACACTAATTTTTGGGTTAGAGGAGACTCTGACTGTAGAACCAGCTGCCTCAATGTTTTAAAAGGCCATCTCCATATCGTGTGCCTGCTTGGATTGTGATTTCATTTCCTTGATACTCCAAGCAGAAGTGTTATCTTCACAAGCAGATCCACACAATCAGAGAAAGCTCTTGAAGCAGCTACGCTGGCCTTCCAAAGGACAAAGCTGCATCAGTGTTTGCTTTATTACATGTCCCTTTGAATGTTTTATATAATTGTAATAGTAAATATGATTTTCCTATTCAGGATTCTTACTTGCTGTAATGAAGAAGCTAAGGAACATAGAGGTAGGCTACCATTAAAAGTGCTCTCTTTATAGCCTGAGATCCTATTACTTGCAGCATTATTCATGAAAAAGAACCTAACACAATAGGTTTTAACTAGAGGCCCAGAGACTAGTAGTGAAGGTGATCCATGGATTAGAAAAATGTAGTTATAATGTAATCCTGTATACTTCTTAAGTTACTGCATTATTATTCACAACACAATTTGTTTCACAAACATCCTTGTGTAAATATTATATTCTCTGACTTTAAATAGTAGTGCAGGTATGTGATATGGATATGAACCAATCTCTATGCCTATTCAGCAGACAGAACATACAAATCCTACAGTCCTGAAAGCTTTCAATGACAAGGTAATGGTCTGTATAAAAGTGTTGGGGAGAATTATTGATCTAAGGCCTTTGGTATTACCAGGAGCAAAGTCTATTAACTACTTATCAATATAGTTGTAGCTGTGATGCTATGAATAAAACTCCAAATTTTCTGGTTTTGGGATGAAGCCCAATCTGCATTAAACAGCACAGTTTTGGACAGATTCACCCATGGTGCACCTGTCCTTGCTCAGTTCAACAACTTTTGAAAAGCTCCAACTCCAATTTGTCATTTTGGAGCTATACTGTGTTGTAAATGGTGCTGCTGCAGAAGCTAGACCACAGGAGAGAAATATATTTTGAAAGGTTTGGCCTGTTGCTTGTATAACATACTTTGGTGAGAAGGACAGGCAGGGACAGTATTGAGTTCAATGACTAAGATATCTGTCCTACATTTAGATTGTCCTGTATGATCAGACCATCATTATTCATCCCAATCACAGTCCTTGAGATGGGATCATGGAACTAACTAAGCAATGCAGGGAGCTGCCCCAAAAGATACAGGTGGGACAGGATTGGGACAGGTTTCAGTCAACCTGTGCCTCCATAGGATTATTAGGAACTTTGGGAACTCTGATGAAGAGGTCGGTTGGTACAAGTACTTTGCTATAGTCAAAAGACTAAATAAGTAAGTAAGTGAATGAATGAATGAATGAATGAATGAATGAATGAATGAATGAACGAGGATTGTTTATAATAGGCCTGGACAAATTCAGATTAAGGGTTGGGATGCAGTTTAAGAAAGAAGCATAGCTGTTACCAAAATGTGGCCAGGAGAATCTCAACATGGGCTTTCAGAAAGGAATCTGATCCCTTCCTCTTTTCCATCTCTTGCAAATTCTCAGCTTGTTCTACCTCTCCCTAGGGATTTGGAGTGAGAGTTGTACATTCAGGCTGAAGCATGAAGTATGTGGTGGTGGTGGTGGGGGGTGGCTTTTGCCACTTTGCACTTGAGCTTCTTCGTACAGAGAATTATTTTACTAGGAGCAAGAGGAGAAAAATGGCCAGGCTGCACCAGAGCGATTACTCCCCAATTACTTTCTCAGCTAAGGGCCGAAAAAGTAATGAGGCTGGCTTTTTATGACATAAGGAGAATCTTTCTTAAATATTTTTTCCTGAATCATGCATTAGAATAGGAAAATCAGGACTAAGTCACCTAGATGACCTGGGAATGACAAGCTATTTTTGGCATCTCATATCCAGCCCATGTAGCATGTCAAGCAATCTCTGCACAACTCTAATTTCTTTCCTCCTATTTAGATACTTGGCAGGACTTCTCCTCTGCTGTTTATGAAATATTGATCTGGACATTTCTGCTGTTCCTTGTCCTCTTGGATAATCCATGTCATTTGTTCCCATCCTTGTTGTTAGATTTAGAATGAGATTTGGACTTTGGGGAGTCTTACAGATGAATGAGAGGACCAGAGAGTTGGTTTATGCTGATAGTTGACAAGAAAGAGATGAGCTATCCCCAGTCCCCTGTTCTCATCTTGTTTGGGGATCAGTTTTAAGCACACTTATTATTATGAGTCAACTTAAAAAAAAAAAAAGATGGCAGGGTTGATGAGACAGTACAATATTGGATTGGCATGATCCTTGCAAAGGGTCATCTTGATCTCTTGGGTTAGTTGATGGTGGTTGTGCGCCCAATTTTGGCAATTATTTTTCTTGCCTTGCCTTATCTTTTAATTGTTTCCTTCCAACTTTTATGTGGTGGGGGAAAAATGGTTTGACTGATCCATTCTTTGTTTTTCTGCTTGAAATCTCCATTTGAGTACTATACATTAGTTTGCATTTTACAAGGAAATGAAATTGCTTTCATCTCTTTGGTATATAACATACTTTGTCTCCTATTCTTTCTTCAGAAGTGTAATCATAAAAAGGCATGTAAACCTTACTGATATTTTCAGTAAGTCCTAATTTCAGACATAAGCATAGTTTTAGAGTAGGAATGGGGTTGATTATCACTATTAAAACACTCTTATTGTGAATTTTCCTTAGAATATATTTATTTTATGTCTGTGGATAAAAGTAGAAATTTTTGTCCCTATTTGCTTGTGAATAAATCTCAACCCAGTAGCTAAATCCAAATAAAAATGATTATTACTTTTTTCCCCACGAAATATATTAACCACTGAGGATTGCAGACTATAAAAAGGTAATTTGGGACTCTGAGAACATGTTGCAAAAATAATTTACAGTTGTGCTCTTTGCTAGCATAATGTTAAATCACATCAAAAACTTTTCATTGCTCACTGTGTGTTCCATTTTTGTTAAGAATGAATGTGTCCATTGCTTTTCCTTTCTTTTTTATTGTTTTAAATAATACGTTTTCTTCTAGGGTTCTAATGTGCCAGTAGGGAAATCTGTTCTTGGAATTCAGTTAATTATCTGTAGCATGATGCTAAATATTAAATATGAAACAATGCATAAAGTGGAAGGATGACATAATATGGCATTTGTAAGGTATACTGAACATTTCTTCCCTTGTTTCCTCTTTGTGCTAATTCAGAGAAAAAGGCAATTATCATCTGCACAGTTACTCTTGTCTGGGGATTTTGCTAATAAGAATCTAGAAAAAGCTTTTCCAAGCTCCACCCTCATGTGTATATCTAGGTAGCTTAAGGAGCTTTTCAAGTAAGCTTTAGGTGGTGACAGTCCATTTTTGTCACAGCAAAGTAGAAAGTTCTTAAAACTTTTACTGCATTTTTAATCAAGCTTTTCATCTACTACTAGTTAATCATCACTCAAAATTCAACATATAAATGCAGTGGTAATGTTACCAATAGACAGAAATAACAACAATCTGAAGGCTCTCACATCAGGGTTCAGTATCTAATACCCCATGAATAGAGTACAGTTGCTGTATGTTCTCTGTTCAAAAACATGCAAATTCACATATGCATTATTAGATGCCTGATAACAGAATGAAGAGATGTGGCACACATGGAACACGTCTATACACAATTGTTTCAGTAATCTGGGGAATAGTAACCTTCTAATTTGGTAATGATTGGCTTATAACAAAAGTATGCAACCTTGCCTTAAACGGATGTACCGGTGGGCGTGCTCCAAAAAGTGGTGAGGCTAGGACAAAAAGTGAAATGAAATAAGTATTAAATTAATTAAATAAATGACTACTGGTGCTTGTAAAATAATGGTATGCGTAAAATTAAATGAATTGATCCTCATCCACACAGACCCATGATTCGCTTTCATGCACATACAAACACAAACGTGTTAATACATGTCCCTTCCTTTCAGCTGTCATAAGCAAGGTCACTGAGTGAGAGAGAAGCAACGAGGCTTAATTCCTTGTGGAATCAAAACAAAGAAACCACCACCAGCACAAGCCGCAATAAAACAGATGGAGATCAGGCAACTGGAAGGGACATTTGGAATGGATGAGAGTGAAAGGGATGTTGAAGTAGCAAGAAGGTAAAGCAGGCAAGCAGAGAGAAGATGGGCAGGAAGATAAATAATCAGATTGCTAAAGCCAAAGGGAGCAGGAGAAAATAATCAGCAGAAGTAACATGTCATTGAGGAGGCTTTAGGGCTCCACTGAAGCTTTGGGAGGACATGTGGCTTGTGAGCTCTTGCTTGGGCACTTGTGGTCTCAATTGTCACTCTGAGTTACAAGCAGGTTTATGCCACTGCTTCTTTATAGGGAGGCATTAACAAACAATACAGAATTGTTTATTTTGTGTGTGTGTAGTCCTTGTTTAGCAACTGCCTCGTACAGTGACTGTTCGCAGTTACGACACTGATGAAAAAGTAACTTTGTGACCAATCCTCACATTTATGACCTTCATAGGTCTGTAAAGCAAAGGAAAGCTGAAATAAGATCATAAGCGCAGTCATGGTTTCACTTAGTGACTGCTTCACGTAATGACTAAGTTGCTGGTCCCAATTGTGGTTGTTAAATGAGGACCATCTGTGTCTATATGTATGTGTGTTTGTGTATCTATATGTACACACACACACACAGAGGAATAAAGAACCCATTTATACCATGGAGCCCTTTCCCCTGTCCCCCCACATTTAGGTTAGCTCATTTTACAGCATAGACCAGCATGCTTTTCAAGTAATCTTAACTTAAAATGAGAAAGAATGGTGAACAGAGAAAAAACATTTTTAGAATCTCAACATAGCAGTTGGCCTGTTGTGGGGAAATTAATACAATTAGGAAAAAAGGGAGAAAGAACAGAGCAAACATGATTTCTATTAATTAATTGCATATTCTAGAGCATGGGAATGTAAAAGATTTTGCAACAAGATTGTTCAACATATATGTTTTGCATAAGCTGTCATCTAGATTCTCAGTTTCTATTTCTATATATTTCAAGTTTGTTTTAAGTGTTTTTGAGAAGATTATCATTTACAAAAAATGAATATATTGATTTTCTGAAAAATGTGTTTTTGTGGCAATAATGGGGTGCTTAAATGGAGGGTGAATTGTAAATTGGGAATAAAGGGACATGCCAAATGCAAGACTTAGTAGTTAAAAAATATCTTGATTTGCATCTTGATCAATTAAAAAAATCCCCGCTTTATTCAAGGCTTAGTTCAGAAATCCAAATCTCCAATTGCTTATTGTTAAAAATCAACAAATTGACATAATTTTATTTGATATAATTAGAATTGCTTCAGGAATTCCCTCCCCCCCCTTAGGCAATTAATGTCTAATTAAGTTATAGCTACAGGAATTTTGTTCTAGGTGGTTTTAAATAGTGATCTCTTCCTCTCTCTTTTTAAAGTGACTATTTTGTTTCTTGGTGGAATTGGATGAAATGTGTAGGCAAAGGGGATCAGTCTGGAGAGATCAAGTTTGCCAGTCTTCGGATTAATTCTACCAGAGATTTTGTGAAACAGCAATGTTTACATTTGGGAAACAAGCAAACAAAATTTAACAAAAGAAGCAATGTGGCCCTGAAAATCTGAGTCAATCTAAAGTTGAGTGAAAAGAACAATTGCAAGAAGGGTCTGATATGCAACAATTTAATGTTCAGAGAGTCTGAGACAAACCAAACAAGACATGTGTGCCTGAATAAGGCCAGCAACACGATTGGGGACCAAACCCTAAATGGCTCAGAAGTTCATGGCTTGTACTTCAGATAACTTAGAACAGAGGACAGCATCCCAGTTGTTGCTGAAATGCAGTTCCCAGCATCATTCCCCATTGATTATGATTCCTCGGGTTCCTAAGAATTGTAGCAATATCTGGCATGTTAATACAAATAACAAAATTTACATCCAAAGCACTAAAAAGAAACTTTAGGAAAGTCTTGACTGCTTGATTACATTTAGATCTGTGTCGCAAAGTTACAAGTATATACTAAATATAATTACTACTACTATCTGAGATGGATTACTAAACAAAAAACAAACAATAAAATCATGTTAATTTCCTCTAATTCCGTTGAACTATTAGCAGATTGGTGGTGCTTCCAGATAGATTTTTTGTCCTCACTAGGTTTTGGATTAGCCAAACTTTGTGAGTTTATCGGCAGGGTTGAAGCTGGGAATGGGATAGACATGAATAAATATTGATATTTCTCTGGGAAATTCCCTTCAGTCTAATTAACAAAGGAAGAAAATACCTCTGACTCATTCAATCAGCATATGAACAATAATAACAAGATCTTTGTTCTTAGCATATTTACTAGACTTTATTTTAGTTTGCCATCTTTTTCTAGGAGAAAATGGAAGAGGTATTGGTAAGGGAAACACAAGGCACAAAATATCTTGAGCAAGGAATACCAGATTTGAGCTCCTTGATGAGTGCCAAATGTTACATTTTAGATTTTAGAATCTAAATCTAAAGTAGTCACTGCCATGGAGACATAAATACTGATGGTCACCAACATAGCAAAAGCTGAGTGAAAATAAATGTCTTGCTGGGTTATATCAAAGATCTATTTAATGGTTAGAATATACACACAGAACAATGGGAAAATATGTGGCTGAAAGAATTGAAATTTACATTATGTTATAATCGTAAAAAGAATTTTCATAAAAAGATGTACTGTTGGTATATGTTACCAGAGAAATTGTCTAGAATGCATAAGGGCACTGCAAATTTATGTTGGAAATGTGAACAACAAGAAGGGACATTTTATCATGTCTGGTGGACATGTAAAAAAGCTGGAAAATTCTGGATTCAAATACACATACTGATTCAGAGGATTTTAAAGATTAATATACAATTGAGACCAGAGGTTTTCTTTTGGGATTGATGGACAAACAGTTGAAAAAAAGTCATGGAACTTTGTTTTTTTACATGATAACTGCAGTGAAATTATTGTATGCACAAAGATGAGCATTACCCACAATGGAGGAATAGTTGGTGAAGATGATGGAACTTGCCGAGATGGCTAAATTGACTTCTTTGATCAGAGAAAAGACAATATCTACAGTTATTGCTGACTGGAAACCCCTTATAGACTTTTTGCGTGACACAGAAAAAAAATGAACTTATGATTTATGGTTTTGATGATTAGACAGAATAGATTATATAAAAAAGAGTTATGTTGTAACCATAGAACAAGAGGTAAACTTATAATTGTACTTATAACTGCTATAAAGAATATCAGAAGCGCCTTCTTTGTACCTTGTTTCTTTCTTTTCTATTTTTTCTTTTACTTTTCCCCCCTTTCTTGCACTTTTAGCCTTCTCTTTGATTTCTTTCTTCTTTTCTTTTTCTCACTTTATATTAGTTTGTATTAGTGTGTGTGTGTCTGTCTGTCTGTCTGTGTGTATATATATTTAGTCTCACATTCTGTTCTCACACTGGCTAACTGGATGTGTACAAAGTCATGAGTGCACTAGCACTTTCCCACTCATTTTGTATGCTAGCTTTAATATATAAGCTATCTTGACTAGTGCCTATGAATATCCCTATTCTATGTAAAGTTGTCTAATTCCCTTTTAAAGACTTCTTGATTGGCAGCCGTCACTCTATCTTGTATGTGGAAGCAAACTCTTTAATTCACCTGTGTACCAGGTGAAGACGTTCTCCTTTTTGAGTGTTCTGAACCTGCCACTGTTGGCTTTCTCAGGGAGTTGTTTCATTATAAGATTCAGAGGTCTGTTGTGACTGAGCACATGCAGAAGAACATATGGTAGCTTTCTGTAATCAAAGTGTTGAATTCAGATTAATTTGTGTTGTTTTCAAACATGTATTTGCCCTTGCTTAAATGTTTTGACGGCAATACGCAAATGAGCTGAATATCAATCTCTACCCATGATTGCCTTTCTTCTATTTAGTAGAATGGGTATTAGAGTTTCTTTTGTATTTCCTCTATTTATATTTCAGTTATAGGCTCAGAACGATCAATTCATGGTACATGGTAAACATGACTTCTATTATGTTAAACGATGTGCCATTTCTTACTGAATGCAAATATCTTTTGTCAGATAGAAATATATTGTTGTTTTCTTGTTATTTGTATGGAAAAGCCAGGGATCGGGGTTTTTTTCTGTCTTGAATATGACTTTGACATTTACAGAGAACTTCAGAAGTTGTTTACATGGAAATGTTTTAAAGACATAACATATGATTCATAACATGTAGACTAGAGTATCATTTTTCACTTTGAAAGGAGTAATTCAAGGTGCTAGTTATCACATTTATCCTTCATGGCTATACCATCAAGCAGGGTGGGTGTGCTGTGGGTCCCATCTTCCAGAACCCAGGAAGTGCACCTACTCTGTTGTAATACCTGCCTTCTGGGATAATATCCCTCCCTGAGTTTTGTGTGGCTCCCACCCTTATGTCATTTTAATAATTGTTAAAGATCTGGCCATTCTCCCAGGTCTTGGGTTATGGTGAATGTGGAGCTCCCCTTAGTTATTGTTGGTTTATAGTTGTTGTTCTGTTTTTCATGGGGGTCAGTTGTGATACTGAATAGAACCCAGCAGAAAGTTATGCTTTGCTGGTGGAATATGGCCAAATGGGTTTTTTGGCATTTCAGACTTCAGTAGCTTACTTGGCAGAACATAGTTTTAATGTAGTTTTAAAGGAAAATAATTTCCTGGCCAGTCTGCATTGGATCATAACGCCTTTCTCAAATGGTTTTTATTTGCTTTAAACAAATTGGCCTTAAAATCCCCCAACCACATGTACTTTTGTTTCAACTTTTTCCTGGGCTATAGTAGGAGCATCCTTAATTTTTTGAGCACATAACTGTTGGAAATGAAACTTAAGTTGACTTACTCTTCATCATCTTACAATTTAGAAATCTCAGTGGGCAGTGTGGTCTAGATAGTTTGGAAATTCCTCTGCATACCCTCTTTATCTTACCCTCTGCCTACTTTTGGTCAGTGACTACTAATCTCCGGGAGGTGTGTGTGGGGGGGCTTCCTTCCTGCTTTTGCCTTCCCAAACATGCTCTCTGACATTCTGTTAGGATGTAGGAGCTAGGATTTCCTTAGAAGCTCACTAAAAGTTAGGATTTTCCTACTCCCCATATATTTCCTGTCACAATGATTACTTTTGTTAAAGTTATAAAGGGTTGGTTCACAGGTCCTTGCTCAAATTAGATTCCTGCTTTATAGGAACACAAAATTGTTCCCTCTGACAAGGGGCACTCAAAAGTAAACTGATTTCTGTTTTATTCTTACTTTATAACATCCACTATTGGGCTTGTATGTTGTGGAAAGATCAATGGGCACTTTAATCCATCTCTTTACAGATTCAGATGTTCAGCCTTACCCTTACCATGACTCCTGCAAGACCATCTATGCATTTTGAGTCAGCCCTCACAAGATTCTTTTAAAAAAATTGATGAAGTAAGATTGTGGCTGTGGGCTACTCACATATTTGTTTTGACAAGCTAAGTTGTTAAGAAAATACGCTATACTTCTGCATTTATACCAAAATCAGCAGCCATTGCAATGCTGATTAGTGTTCAATGCTTACATACACTTATTTATCTATCTATTTATTTATTTATTTTTCA
Organism: Liasis olivaceus; assembly: GCA_030867105.1. NCBI lineage: Eukaryota > Metazoa > Chordata > Lepidosauria > Squamata > Pythonidae > Liasis > Liasis olivaceus. The sequence continues at coordinate 73,926,320 of CM061349.1, forward strand.
AATTTAGATACCGCCCATCTCACAAAAAGTGACTCCGCCCATCTCACAAAAAGTGATTCTATTTAAACTAACATCAGTTAGTTTAAATAGAATGTAATGATAATCATCTTTTAATATAGATTACATGTCATGAATGTACTTGTGATAATAATGATCAATTGAGTAAGTATTATAAAGCAAATATATGTTAGAAATGTATCCTGTGATATTGCAGCATATTTTTATTTTATAGTAAGCAAAACAAAGGCTTTAGTCCAGCTACAATCCACTGTGATTTGTTGTCATTAAAAACATTTATTTAATTTGTTTATATGCTGCTTTCTATGCTGAAGCATCTTGAAATAGCTTATAATAAAATAGCAATAAAATATATAATACAACAACACCTTAAAACAATATTCAGAAAAATGTATGGGAAGAAAGAAAGAAAAACCCACACATTCTTCTGATAGGCCTATCAGAGTTGCCTAAAGTTATGGTAGATTATAATAGGTACCTCCTGAATGTCAGTGAGGAGAACGTTTCAGAGTATTCTAGCACTACAGAGCAGTCCTACCCTTGAGCAGTTTCCAAGTGTCATTCAACAATTCTTAGAAGATATATTAGGACCTCCCCAGTAATCTCAAAGACTACCAGATCAGTAATAATAAGTAGGTGTAGCTAGACTAGCTTATAAATGATTCCTTGACTTTTCATAGTTGGTAAACTGGATGAAAGTGATGTATGTTCTACAAATTATGATGAAGAGAAATAGGTGAAATGTTGGGAAATAAAATAGGATCCCATCTAGATCTATTTAAGGAATTCTAGTTGCCTATTGCTACTAGGGTTCTGTGTGGTGAGCACATGTTCTCAGGAATTAAAAGACACATCTGAATAATTCAGTGGGGTCTGAATTAAATCACAATGTATCTAGAGCTATCCATGGTCAGACACTTCTGCAGTCACACTGGTTATATATGCATGCAACAGACAACTTCTGCAGCTAAGTGAGTGCATCTAATAAATAACTTCCCATTTGATTGATGTAACATTTTCCAATTAATTTATCCATCTATATTTGTTTGTAAAGGTATCCCTTTACCTATGCTGCTCAAATGATAACAATTTGGCCTTCTACATCTTTTTTCTCTTTCTCCCTTAAATCAGATGATTTCACTTTTATCAGTGACACAATCTAGGCACTGGTATAAGCTAAATTCCAGATGTGTAATCATGATGCTCCACAAATCATCTTTCATTAGGAAAACCAATTTGTTATTTCTTCTTCTTCTTCTTTTTTTTCAGGAGCATGTCAGATAGGCTAATGCCATACGTAATGGCATCTGATCGATAGCTAATTTGTTTAGCATGCCGAGCATCATTAGTGGTCTAATTCTGTCATATGGGTAGAGAGTACAGCAAAGAGAAAGGTCTGGCTTTCCCATGAAACAGGCAGAGATTGCTAAAGGTCAGATCTTACACATCACTACCCTCAAAGCTGTTGGCTTTCCATCAGCCAAAGACTATTGCCTACCAAGTACCCACTGCTGCTAAGTTACTGTAGCTCCCTCCTGACTTTTATGCTCTTTTATTAGTTACTGCCTATCCTTATCATTACCTCTCTGACAAATCACTGGTTCAATGAGGAGCTGCATATGCTAGATGGATGAAGTGCTGAAGAGGAGATTCTGGTCTTTGGCTTATTGGCTTTGGGACTTAGGGCATCTACACGGAACAGACTATATTGGCTGATAAAGGAGAACATTCCTTGAGGTACAAAGATTGATTTGCCAGAGGAAGATTGCGTGATCGTTGCACTCAGGCATAGAGTATCTATGGAGGTGATGAGATGAGGTTCTGTCTTCAAGTATGACAAACTAAATATGCCTGCTCGAGAGACAAGTTTCTGGTTTCTTAATGTTTAAGAAACATCAAACATTATCTTGTGATAATGTTTATCATATTACATGTATGAATCAGTTGACCAATGTAAGAATGTCTAGGCCATTTTCAATAACTCCTTTATGAACTGCCATGACCAATAGGTGATTATTATGGTCTGTACTGCCTTCATCATTAAATTAAAGATGCTTGGTCCTTGGGAGGAAAGCTATGGCAAACCTAGATAGCATATTAAAAAGCAGAGACGTCACCTTGCCGACAAAGATCCGCATAGTCAAAGCTATGGTTTTTCCAGTAGTAATGTATGGCTGTGAGAGCTGGACCATAAAGAAGGCTGAGCACTGAAGAATTTATGCCTTTGAACTGTGGTGCTGGAGAAGACACTTAAGAGTCCCCTGGACTGCTAGGAGGTCAAACCAGTCAATCTTAAAGGAAATCAACCCTGATTGCTCATTGGAAGGATTGATAATGAAGCTCAAGCTCAGATACTTTGGTCACCTAATGCGAAGAGAGGACTCTTTGGAAAAGACCCTGATGCTGGGAAAGATGGAAGGCAAAAGGAGAAGAGGACGGCAAAGGATGGTTAGACAGCATCACTGAAGCAATGAGCATGAAACTGAGCAAACTCAGGGAGGCAGTGAAGGACAGGAAGGCCTGGTGCGATATGGTTCATGGGGTCACGAAGAGTCAGACACGACTTAATGACTGAACAACAACAACTGACTTCATTTCTTTTCCTTCTTACATCTCTGTACATATTCTACAAACTGAGTCCTGAGCCACGGGAAGGCATGGCCTTTGCCCAGTAATACTCTGTGCGTTGGATGAAATAGAAAGTAATCCACAAAAATTTTGGCCTTTAAGCTACAAAACTGTTCGGGGTTTTTTTTTTTTTTTTTGGCTGCCACAAACTAACAGATCTATGTTGTGAAGATATGCTTTTAACAACAACAACAATATGTAAAAGTGGAAGGACAGGTCCTTAGATCGTTATACCTGTTATCTTTAACTTGACTATGGCTGTCTTTTCATGATACGGGGCTTTTGCACAAACAAGGTCTGGTTGATTTTATCTCTCCTGCAGTGACTGCCTGTATGAAACCTCCCCTCAAAAAAAAAAAAAAAAAAGAAAAAGAAAAAGAAAAAGAAAAAAATAACAGAAAGCTACATCGCTGAAGAATATACGTTCAGTGAGCCATGAGAATGAGGCAGTTGCCTCAAGCAATTGATTTTGGTTGTCATAACGGAGCAGCACATTTTTAGTTATTTAATATATCATATGTGTGTGTGTGTGTGTGTTTAAAGCCAGAGAACAGGAAAGTCATAAGTGAGATTTCTGCTTCAGCTGTCAAAATAACCTGGCTAGATTAGCTATTATGCACCTTACCTTTGGATGGGGCAAGTGCCATTTGCTGTTCCGCCTCAGGCAGTGCAGAAAAATATCTTGGGGTGGCTGTGCAGAATGGATAGGTCACTTCTGGTTAAAGCACAGCACTGCACCCAAGGTTTGCGGCATTAAGCCTTTAAGATGAGAGAAGGCTCACATACTAAAGAAGAGATGCTGATTATATTGCTGGCAGCATAAAGGACCAGCTACAGCAGTTCAGGAAGTCAGTTATCAAGGATAACAAACACAAATGGCTCTACCATCAGAGTTTCAGAATGTAAGGCTGCTATACTTGATTTAGGAGTAAGTTCTGCTGTGCTTATGGAAGAATGTCCATAGGGGTACTTGAAGATTTCTTTCTAGGCCATATAAATATTTGACTTCAGTTGAACTAGCACCACAGTCTAAAAGTTTGCAGATGGAAAATGTGGATATTCCTTCTCAAGCAATTCAATGAAGAATGTCAAATGAAGTAAAATGAGTTTGACATTAAACTAGTAGAATTTTCCAGAGTGACTCTGTATATATCTTGATTGTTACTTGGTAGTTCCAGTGAAGGTAGGAAACACAGAAGAAGGAGGGCCTGGAGGCAGGAGGGACATCTGGTTGGGTTATTAGGCTATGGTAGTAGGTTGAAATGTCATGTGTGAAACAGTGGAAAGGGTATTGTGAAAGGTGTGTGTGTGAAAGAGAGGGTGAGAGTACGTTTGCATGGAATATTAGATAAGTGGTAGTAGATAAGGAGATTTGATGAGCTTGCTAGAATGGTGTTGTCAAATATCTGGCTTCCTTAAGACAGGACTCCCTTTCTTAACAAGATAAATTCAAAACTGAAGGTTTGGTGTGGTGACTTTGGGAGAAATAGTTTGAGGCATATATGACTTGCAGGAGACTTTGTGATGGCACCTTAATATTGGATCGTGCCTGTAATACTCCTAAGGGGAGAGAAGGAGACAAAGCAGATTATGGTAGTGACAGGGAGGGGAAAGTATGGCTAAAAGCATAAGGCATATGCTATTACATAAAAAGAGAGATCAGCAATCTATTGCCAATCCCTTCTTCTGACCTCTCAGCTACATTCTTGGGTCTAGGAATTCTTGGCCTTAAACTACAGCAGTCATCTTGGGTTTCAGGTCCTATACCAACTAAAATGCCAAGGAGAAGGTGAAGTGGTAGCAATGACCTTCAGGAACAGTTTGTCTGTCTAATTTTTTTTTGAGCTGACAGGATGTGAATACCTGGGAGTGACATTGGGCCACAGGGCTGTGTTGGGAGTCCTCCTGATGAGCTGATGGATCTGGATTGGTGTTGGAGTTCCTCCAGCTGTTAGAGTTAGAAATTGGCAAACTGGGTGAAGGCTTCTCTGGCCATAGCCTCTTCTGTGCACACAGCAGTAGCCATGAGCCTAAGAAGACACTCTAGTTCAGATCTGCTCCTCCAGCAGGAATGCTACTCTATCCAGAGACAGGTGGTCTCTGGGCAAAAGAACTCAGTCTTGCTAGAGTTCAACTTCACCCTCCTCTCATCCAGATATCCTGCAGCCTCCAAACATTGAGTCAAGACTTCCATGGCATCTCCAGCCTTGCCTACTTCACCCCAAACTGGTGTATATCCTCTCCCTGTGGTCTCCTGTAGATGATAAATAGTAAGAAGGAGAGGACTGATTTCTGAAGCCCCCTGTCCACCCAGTCTAAACAAGTCACAAGATTTGGCACTACACAATAAATAAGGAAAGGAAACATTACCCTGAGGCTGCCCTTCAATTGTGTTGGAAGGAGGAGGAAGCACTATTTAAACATCAGTGCAACTAAGGACCACTTGAGGCTGCCTCAGTCGTGGGCTGAGATGAAGCCAACGTTATGGAGACATGACAGAAAAAATATGTTTTCAGGGTGTGTTTGTGATGTGGTTAGATGCAAGTGGGAAAAGGCCCTGTATGAGGCTGTCATTGTATGTTCCAGGCAGATTGTCCTTTAAGATGTATGTGACTTTAATCATGATTTTATGTTTGTGCCACAAGAGAGGAAATAAGTGAGGTATCTCCCTGTTCTTCAAGCTAAAGGAAGTAATGACTGATGACAAAGTTTTCTATCCCCTAAAAGAAAATGCAAGGGGGAGGCAAGTGTTTTAAACCTTCACAACAAAATCTTTCTGTGTGACAACTCAGATTAAGGCACCCTGAGAATAGGCTAGTGATTGCTGAGACAATTTATCTATCACTGTGAAGGTATTAGCAACTATAAATATGAAAATAATAAAACCCACAACCCTTAAGACAACAGCAACCACAGCAACAAGCTGAAAAGGTCTCCCTCTCTATTAATTATGTTGTCTTTTATTGCAGCAATGCTGGGAGGACAACACTATGAATACTCTGCCTTCCAGTGCAGCAGACTAAAACAAAGTAATTATTCTACATTTGTATTTTCCCAATTCAACTTGAAAGAGATATCTGATCATCCCTCAAGGTTTAGATACCAAAGAACAATTCAGGGCAAGTTTTTTCAATCAATATTCAGATCTGATTAATGTTTTGCCCCTGCAGCTGTGATCACAATCCAGAACTGCAAAAGTTACACTCCAGCCTGCACATGAAGAATAAGAATATTTACTGAGGTAATGTTAGCTGAATGATGGCTTGCTTGAAAAGTGAGATCTTGCAATAGTGTGAGAAAAAAATTGGACCTGTGAAAGAAGGAAGAAGAGAATGGTAGCTACACAATCCTTAAAACTCAGGTCTAAAGAAAAATAGCTGACCCACACATTACAATCACAAAGTTGTCAGAAAAGCATTTCACTCCACACTGCAGACAAGAAAAGAAAAGAGAAAAAGAAATAGGTACATACTTGTAACATCTCATCTCATTCTTCTGTACATAAAACACACTGATAAAGAAGCTACTTGGTTTTCTTTTATATTTATTTACTCTGCATATATTCCTCTTGTGAGAGAGTTAGTGAGGTGTTTTTTTTCCCTGTTTCATTAAAGATATAGCAAGAAGATAAGATTACTGTAAAACGGCAGTAGTAGAGCATTTATCAGAAATGAGCTGCAGGCACCCCATACTCCATGATTATTGTCTAGAGCAGGGAAACAGGAGAACCCAGGATAATGGCAATGCTGGTAGCCCACATGAATCCTAGCCACAAGAGGGGCAACATTTGGAACTCTTTGCATCCTTAAGCAAAATCAGGCTTCCATAAAGCAAAATAAGATGATGGTAGATGGACCTTTGCATACTATCTATATATGTATTCATACTTGTAGCTCACCCACTTTCCAGAAGATATTGTGGCAGGTTAAAATGGATAAGAATAAGATAAAGTAATACAATCAAGTAAGATAAATACAAAATTAGTTAAAAACACACATTTTGAAGCACACAATAATAAACATGTAACACCACAGAGAAGCACTCCAGCTACAAAAGGCATACCTACGTTGTGGTTGCTGAGTCCCAGATGTGAAAATAAAAATATAGAACTTCACTCAGCACCAAAAGACAGCCAATATTGGTGCCAGCCTGGCCTCCACAGGAAGGGCATTTTACACATAGGGTGTTGCAACAGAGATGACTAACTTCCTCCCACATCCCATGCCTTTTCTGGCCACAGGATGCTGAGGAGACTACCTTTGCAAATCCTAACATTCAGGTAGATACATTCTGGAAAAGGCAGCCACTCAAATATCAGGGCCTTAAACTAGTGTTTCTCAACCTTGGCAACTTAAAGATGTGTGGACTTCAACTCCCAGAATTCCCCAGCCAGCATGCCAAGGTTGAGAAACACTGCCTTAAACAGTTAAAGGTATTAAATATAATTGCTAGGATTTTGAAGTCTAACTGGTTGCATATAATGTAGGTGGCCAGTGCTGTTCTTTTAAGACTACTATTACCACTTGAACACCATCAGCATTGACAAAATCACCATCAGTCAATTGCAAAAGGCAGCTTTACTTGCAACAGCTTACATCCTGCAATGATACCTTTAACACCATCAAACAACAACATCTGCCTATCTCAGGTCCTTGGGAAGGACTCGACAGGTGGATAAAAATGCCAAACCCAGTCTAAACATCTGCCTCACTGTGCAACCATAATAATTTATTAAATTTATATGCCACCCAACTCCAACCATTAAAACATTTTAAAAACAAAGAACAATAGAAAAATAAAAAATATAAAAATAAAATATAAAAATAAAATAAATAAAAATAATAAATAAAATAAAATAAAATAAAATAAAAAATAAAATAAATAAAAATAAAAAAACAGCACAAAAACAGCACAAGACAAAGGAACAATGATGGCAGGAAAATAAATCCAGAAGGGAACAGAAAGAAAGGAAGGGGTGTCTGTCATCCTCTCTGAAGGCCTGGGCAAAGAGCCTGGCCTTTAAGGCCCTTTGAAACACCTGAAGGGTGGGAGCCATTTGAATCTTGGGGGGGAACTCCATTCCAGAGGGCAGGCGCTGCTACAGAGAACGTGTGCTTCTGGGACCCCGATAGGTGGCACTGTGTAATCGATGGAGCCTGGAGTGCGCCAACATCATTTTCCAGGACAGAACCATTTTGAGCACATAACTGTAACTGACATGGGAGTTACAAGAGCATATACTAATGTGGTTAAGGAAGGGTTGAAGCTGCTGGATGAGACAGAACTGGTTGAATGCAGTCCAGGTCACAGATACTCTTTGGGTCTCAAATCCGGGAGTGTAGTAAGGTTGTCTACTTGCTCCTTCAGAGATTGTGCACCTCATCTGGAGTTGGTGATCTACCCTATTCCTAGCGGATATAAAAACATTGTTCAGAGATGTAAACTTAATGGACATAGTATCTTAAAGTGAGAAGCGAACTTAGAGGTTATCTAGTCCAACTTCCTGCTTGGTACAAGATCCACTAGATCATCTCTGACAGATGACATCCAGACTTTATCTGAAGACCTCTAGTGAAAGAAAACTCAGCACTTCAGGTGTCAGCTTGTTTCACTAACAGGAAGAGCTCACACAGTCAGGGAGTTCCTCCTTCAGTCTAGCCTGATAACTTTCTTGTAGTTTCAACCCATTGATTCTGATCCTGTCTTCTTGTGCAATAGAGAACAAATCTACTCCCTCTTCTAAGTGATAGCACTTCAGATATTTGAAGACTCTCAGTTGTCTTTTCTGTGGGCCAAACATAGGCAGAACCTTTAACCATTACTCATAGGAGCTGGTTTCTAGATCCCTGACCATCTTGGTAGCACTCCTCTGAATTTGCTCCAGTTTGTCACTGGGCATGGTATTCCAAATGGAGTCTGACTAGGGTAGAGTAGAGCAATTATTCCTTTGTTCTGGATTTGGTGCTCCTGTAAATGCACCCCAACGTAGCATTTGACTTTTTAGTAGTTGCATCATACTGCTAGCTCACTGCCCAGCTCCTTTTCACATGTGCTATTGCTAAGATAGGGCTTTCCCTTATATTTGTGCCTTCCTATCCAGTTTATAGCACTTTACATTTCTTCTTACTAGCTTTCTCTCTTGTTGAGTTCAGGATCAAGCCTGTCTAGATCTTTCTGAGTTTTCTCCTTCTCCTCTAAAGTATTAGCCACCCCTTCTAGCTTTGTGTCATCAGTGAACTTGGCAACTATCCCCTCAACTCCCTCACCCAAGTCATTGATAAAAATATTGAATAACACAGAGACCTGTGGCACTCCTTTCAATACTTCCTCTAAGCTTAAGTGGGGCTATTAATGAATGCTCTTTTGGGGCAGTGAACCAGTTGATTGTTAATTTTCTAAAATTAGCATCATCTAGCCTAAATTTCGTTAGATTTGTCAAAGGCTTCAATGACATCCAAGTATTCTGGGTCCATAGTGCTCCCCTGATCTACAAAGCTAGTAGTGCTATCAACAAAGGAAATATGATTAGTCTAGCATGATTAGTTGTTAATGATAGTATGCTGACCATTGTAGCATGCCTATACAAATGCCCACAAACCTGCTGTTTAATAATACGTTTAAAGAACCTGCCAAATATGGACATCAAGCTGACAGACCTTTAGTTTCTCAGGGTCTCTTTCTTGCCCTTTTTGAAGATGGAGATAACATTTGGTCTCCTCCAGTTTTCTGGGATTTTGCCTGTCCTCCAGGAATTCCCAAAGATTACTAAGAGCAGTTCTGCAATCACCTCTTTTAGTTCTTTTAGTATCCTGATTTAAACCATTGGATCCTGGAGACTTGAATTCATTTAAATTAAGTAAATTAAGTAAATTTTCTCTTACCCCTTCCTTATCTGTCCTAATTTGCAGTTCCCTCCTACTCTCAGTGGCATAACAATTACCAGATAGGGCTTCATTTCCCTTCTGAGAAAAGACAGATGCAAAATAGTGGTTAAGAAGTTCACCTTCCCGCCATTGTATATGTAGTAAATAAGTAGACATCATAGGTTAAAACAAGATTTGCACTGATGGCAGTCTGGAACAACAATTGAATGATAAATAGGAATGCATGATAATAATGTCTGGTGAGGGATACTACCATGTCTTCTATATAACATGGACCCTACAAACTGATGCAAAACAAATTTAAAAAGGGGGGAGTTACAGGTATGTTTGCACATCTTAAAATAACAAACACTTCAATATGATTTATTTAGTCATGAGAGGCTAAAACTCACTGGTGTGATAAGAAGACCATTTGTCTTAGCAAGTATCTCGTTATTGGTGATCAATAATGGAGCTAAGATGACTGATTGTTTTATTTTCTTGTGGTGCTCAACCATTCTAAATTATTTATTTGACATGGTGCCTCCTGGCCAATTCAGAGAAAGACTTGGTGATCATAAGTTTGCCCTCTTGTGTCATACTGATATACCTGAGCATGCATGGAGCCATTTCCAGATTGCAGTGATACATGGCTGCAGAGTATAGGCTGATAAAAATCTGCTGAGTAAATGGGATTGTATTTTTCTCTCTCTCTGTTGCACAACTAGTCATTCTGGAATTTAAAAACAAACAACCCCCCCCCCCCTTTATTTGTCTCTTAAGATCAAATCAAATCTTTATTATGGTCATAGGCCAACATAAGGAGGGTGGGGCACAGTCAATTAAAAAGCATAGAAGATACATCAGAGTCTAAAAAAAATTATGAAAAGCTAGAAGATACAAAAATACATGTATTAAAACAGAAAGTATGAGTCTAAAAGAATCTAAAAGGAGGGGTAGGAGCATTAGATGGGTGGAGGGGAGCATAAAGGTTAGCATGTGGAAGACTATGTCAAATTACAGAGCACTCTAGTATGATGAATTAGATGCTCATTAAGTTTAGTTTATGACACAGGTCATCATCTGACAAATTTTAAGTGCTGCTGCGCAGAACCTGCCAACATTATATATTGTAGCAGGGTTGGTATCTGAAAGCAGCAGAGAGGTGTAGAACTGTCCTGTGTGCCCTGGGTATTTATGCAATGATGGTGAGATGAGGCTAGTACGAATGTCTCTGTAATACAGGCACTGGAAAAGCACATGCTCTGTTGTTTCTGTGTGTCCAGAGTCACAGGAGCATTGTCTCTCTGGGTAAGGAATCTTCCTGTATTGGCCTTCAAGGACAGCTGAGAGGAAGGCATGACATCATGCCAGAGTAAAAGTACCCTCTGGTGTTTGGTACTTTAGGTTTAGTTAAGTATGCCGTAAGGGAGGCAGAGTACTTGCTGGATTCACTGGGAGTAAAGGTTGGGGTCCTGGCTAGATTCAATTGGTGTTCTGTGTCTGCTGCACACTGTTTAATGAGTGCATTTTAAGATCAATATTCTAAAAGTGCAATCCTAGAGGCTTTTAGCTATATGAAGTCGTGCAAGTGCCGTTTCACTGTGGGAGAGGAACTCTGCTTTTAGGGCAGTACTTTTGCCCCCAGAAGGATCTGGATAATTCTTCCCCTCAGCACATAAACCTACTGGTAGAAAACTCCATCAGAATAGGTGTACAATATAGGTATAAAGCCAGTACTTTTTGGTAACTAGTGAAGAGAGTTCCAGTCACATATTTTAGGAAGAGCAAGGAATGCCTCAGGATAAAAGCCATCTTTATTCCCATAATAGCACTACACAGAAAAGAAAACACCACAATAGACTTGGAACTACCAACAAGAAGTTCTTTTCTTTACTGTCAATGTAAGGAAAAATAGAACAAATGAAAGTGTGTGTCATCTTCCAGTGAAAGTTCCAAATTCCCCACTTCCTTTCCGGATCTTTTAACTAGAGTACAGTACACATACTAAACACTTAAAAAAAAACTCATTAAACCCCCCCCCCCCCCTCATCTGGACATACTTCTAAACAGACCTATATAAAGCTGTATTTGAAAGTATCAAGATAATAGTTATCTGCAGATATTGATGAAACTATCTTTCTAAGCCATGAAAGCCAGGTGTGAAATTAACACTAGAGACCATCATCATCAAAAAGAATGATGGGACAATAATCTTCATCCTGGCCTTATTTTTATAATTTATTCACAAATATAGCATTTAATTAGGGATGTTTAACACCAACGGCAAGTGTTTTCAGACTGTTAGCACTGCAAACATAGAACAATTTTCACATCTGATGGTTTCTTGAACATTAGTTTAAAGGAATGAAGGACAAAAATAACTTCTGTGATTATTAACACGCTTTATTACATTTTGATAATGAAGTAATTTTTTAAAGTAATGAATAAGATATTTAAATGTCAGGCAGTTCCAGCTGTGTTTCATACTTATGATCAGTTCCAGATGGAAAATGAATTATGCTTTTGAATGAAAAGTTCAGCTCGGAATGGGTTATCAAATTTCAGAAGTTAAATTGTTTGGTATTTTTAATCCTGCTTTTGAGCAGCTATAGAACTATGTTAAAACCAAAATAGATTATTATTGTGAATTTAAAACACCATAATACTGAATACTAATTTGTTTGCTAATGGGAGATTCTCAGCTCATCACTTATGTCACTTGTAGATGTTATTAACTTTTCGGACATATTGCAATAAAATGTGGCAACTTTCCCAGAATATGTTCAACCTTTGAACACAGGTAGAATAGAGATCTTTTAATTAGGCAATTATTAAGCCCTAGTAAATTTACACTGATTTACCATAATGGAATCATTATATCTACTTTCCCTTGTTTGATACATGACATTGTTGGTAAAAGTATGGTGCAAACTCAACTGTGCCAAAAGTACACTATTATTTGAGCTATATCTAGTGATACTTCAGATCTTGACATTCCTAAATCTCTCCATCTAATTTCGCTTAGATCTTTCTTACATTACAGCACAATCCTATGACCCACTGGAGACACTTCAAGGGTCATGATGCTGTGTATCTTCCACACAGTGGGAAAATGAACAGATCTGCCAGTGAAAGTCTTCCTTTCATGGCTGAGGAAATCTTTGTGCCTGTATGTTGGAAAGTTGACCGTCATTCTTAGAACCTGCTGGAAGATGCTTTGGGAAGACTGGACAAGCCACCCTTCCATTCTCTCATCACTTTGTATCACTGGAGAAATTATCCTTCAGTTAAACTTTAGAATTAGAGCAATCACACATGTTTTTTATGTTGTCATTTGCTTACATTAGTACAAAGACACTTGAATGCCAAAATTATTTTTATTTTTGTCAGTAGGCTTATGAGTCATTTGAATGGCAATTAGAAGAAAGTTGATAATAATAATAGCCACTTCAGTTTTCCTTGTTTTTCTGTGTATGAAGACATTTGAGCATGGTGATAATTTTGCATTAAAAAAGAGTCTCCTTTAATGCTTTTCCCAATGTGAAGAAGAGTATTTTGTCTTTCAGTGTATTGCATTTGCAACTGGTGTATGTCCTTCTCCTTCTCCTTCTCCTTCTCCTTTCCTTTTCCTGGAAAAGAAAAGAGTTTGGAATTATAGGATGCATAACAGTAATGGAGTATAGTAGAGACATCTTTTTCTCTGGATTTCTTTTTCTCTTATGTATTTCTTTCATTTATTTGTGCAATTATACTCTTTATCCATACATATCCCCAGTTTCCCTCTTACTTTCCATCCATCCATCCAGTGCATATATTCTCTCTCTCTGTTTCTCTCTGTCTCTCTGTCTCTCTCTCTCAGTCCGAACAACCTTTCTTACTATGTAAGAAAGAAATGGGGAGGATGAGAGATACTGATATGAGAGAGAGAGAGACAGAGACAGAGAGACAGAGAGGAGAGTAAATGCACCAGCATTTCTCAGGATAATAACACTGTGTCAGATGTTGCTTTGTGATATTCGAGCTGACTGGATTTGTATATTTTATAGCATACTCAGCTAGAGCAGCAGGATATGAAGAACACATTTCTATCTCAGATAACACATTTATTACCATGGACTCATAGTAAACTTAAGCTGGTATTTCTTGTTCTCATGGAACGGATGCCACAAAGGTGAGGCAAACCTGGACATTTATAAAGGAAGTTGAGAGCAATTAGTTCCTATTTGCTTAACACCATTTCCTAATTTGGAGCTCTAAAACTTTTCTCAGAATCTTTTAAACACAATTGATTTTCCTTAGCCATCCCCTAATATTTCAAAGCAAATGCAGGACCAGGCAATTGCAATCAAGCTACCACAGGTCGATAGCCATTTTCTTTTAGTTAAATAGGAACAATCAGTGATACAAGATGAGACTTCATTGAGAGTAATAGTATATTCGTCTGTTTGGTGAACTTGTTCAATACACACACATACACACAACATTGTAGAGCATGTAGAATCGCAGCACTTCACTTTGCAAAAAATTCAGCCAGGAAGAGATATAAAGGAGCTGTCCATTTCTTAAAGCTGGCTGTCTTCCTGCTTTACTTCCTAAATGTCCCATTTGTTTTTCATCCTTTAGTTTTATTTATTTATTTGAATTTATTAGTTGATTTTTATCCTTTTTTGTATTAGTATGAATTTGTTCTTCAAATAGTTTTTACAAGAATTGGTATAATTCTGTGGGCATTTCTCAATATGCATTTCTGTACCCCTTTTCCTAATTTATTTAACAAACAGGATTAAACCAGTTCAATTGCAAAGCTGGCCAGTTTATTGCTAACTCCTAAGTATATAAATTTACTGAACAAAGTAAAAAATGCCAATACAGATTCACAAAGAAATGCCACTGTTTACTTTCCTCCATTGTGACAACTTAATCCTAATCCCAATTTTTCATTCTTTAAGAGTTATCAGTGCATAACAGGGCCCACTATTTTATGCCATGTCTGCTAATCCTTTTTTCCAAGACTGAGAAACTGTAGGAAAGAAATATTTAAATATCAGTGTACACAGCATTTGCCAGACCATGACTATCCACATACTTTTGACACTCTCAAAGAAGTCTTAAAAGTTAGTGAGACAGGAATCAGTTTTTCAGAAATAATGTTGATCCTTTTTCACTGAGATATATTCTCCCATATTCTTGATTATTTTATTTATAAGCTGCCATGTCCTTTCCTGGACTGCTTTCATTTGAGATTTTTCTTTTTAAATGTTGTTACATTTGACAGATTCTTGTTCTCAGATATTGACATTAATACAATGTATGTATTTTCAGAAGGTTAATAATTTTACTTTTGAGTTAAAGTACTCTCAGATAGACTCCACCTGGATCTAGTGATGTTTCAATTTTTAATTTGTTAATAAAATCTAGAACGTTATCTCCTGTCATTGCTATTTATTTCAGTTCTTCGGAATCTCTTATAAAAACTAGTTCTGCCATGAATAGAATAGGCTCAGTGAGCGGCAGGAAAAATCCAACCCATCTTGATGTGCTTATCAAGAGAGTAAAAATGCAGAGAATGTAACTTGTTAGGCATTAAGATGATGAGATAGGAGCACTCCCCAGGGTTGAGAGAACATTTCTCCCAAGTGGCCTTGAAGGCATGCAAAATATTCATTGTCTCAGAAAGGAGGGAGGAAGAAGACTAAGATTTAAACACTACAGCAGGTCTGTGCATGGATCTGTGCATGCATTCATGTGAGTATGCATGAGCTTTGAGTGCCATGAACTGCAGTAAGCACATCTTCTGTTGCACATGGCTTCATTTTAGTCTGTAATAAAACAACTATTCAAGCCAAATCTTGTCTTTGAGTCTTCAGTCATGACGCTAGGTCCTGAATAAGGGGTCGGTGTCAGGACAGCTGAGATTTTCAGTCATTCCTGGAGGGAAGCTTGATAGCAAATCTGCCTACTCCTGCTCCCACCATCCAATGGGAACAAAGTCTGCACCTAGAGACCAAGTTTACACGATGGCTACAGATTCTCTTGCAAACCTGCTAACCATCAATCTAATTGCCAATACCTTGCTCCAGTATCAGAACCAAGTAGTGACCCAGATGCCTTAAATAATTCACACAATGAGCTTGATAACCCAGCAAATACAACAGAACCTACATCAGCTGGCCAAGATCTGACAGTTATTCTGGAATAATGACAGCTGGTGCAGGTCTTTAACACTTAATACCCACCTCCTGCTTGAAAAAAAAGAATATGGGACCATCTTCCTCATTCCCTGTGAACAATACATCTCATGAGGATTTCCTGCAGACCAAATCTGAGTTGGCTTAATGACAGAAGAAGCTACAAAATAGCCAACTGCCCTTCTGATGAAGCATAACCCAGACGTGGGCAGCTACGCAACTTTTTTCTCACACACCTAAGAACTTACTTCCATGACTCAGTCAAGCATATAACTACCAACTTGAAATCCATTGTCTTTGTCAAAGTAAGCACTTGGTGTAGGAGAATGCTGCTGACTTTCAACTGTTAGCTCAGGATTTGGGCTGGAATGAATGAACCTTAACTGGCCAGTCACCAGTTTAAAGAGGGACTAGGGCATTTATTTATTTATTTATTAACTACAACTGTGCATCGGCTAGCTCAGTGTTTGGGACAAAATCCTCTGCATGTACAGATTGCTCCCTCTCCAATTTGGAGATCAGGCTGCAACTGGAACTGTGGCATTGATACCAAGGGCCTATTTTATTGCCAGACAATTGTGATGGTTCTCTGCATAAATGTACTGTTTACTTGACTCAAAGGGAATTGTTGATGTCTCTCTAACTGGAGGACATCCCCATAGAAAGAATCTGGATAGGGTTCTTGATAAGCTTCATGATGGTAGGGTCATCTCAGTTCCCAAATAAATGAGTCGAGAAGGGTAAGGTTATTCCAGGATCTTCATTGGGGCCTGAAGATAATGACAGAGTTCAATTACTGGCTGGAAATTTCCAGCAAGAACTGTGGTTTATTTGTAACTAAATCTTATATGGAGAGCAGTAAATATTTGTGCAAGGACCATGGATTAAAGGCTATAATATTCTACTGATAGAAAAAATAGCAGGAAAGGTTTAGGGTTAGATGCAATTATTACTGCACCACTTCTTTATTTATTTCTACCAACTGCAATGCATTGTAAGTGGTGCAGTGAAACTTTCAAGTGGTTCTGACATTTTTCCCATGCTCACATTCAGAACAACAAGGTGAAGAAAAAGAAACCTTTTCACTCACTCATTTACAAAAGTTACAGAAACTTCCACTTGGAGTTGAGCTTTCCCAAAGGCCTAATTGATTGATAATGTGCCATAAGACAGTTTCAGCACCTGGTGATTCATAGATTTTTTCCAAGACAATTTGTCCCCAACCTGGTTCTTTAGGTCTTCCATCAGTGCAGCCATTGCCACTTTAATGGAGTCCATCCACCTTGCTGCTGGTTGTCCTCTTCTCTTTCCTTCCACCTTTCCCAACATTATAGACTTCTCCAGAGAGCTAGGTCTTCACATAATGTGTCTGAACTAGAATAATTTAAGCCTGGCCATTTGTGCCTTGTGAGAACTCTGGGCTGATTTATTCATTGATTCATTTGTGTGTTTTCTTGGCTGTCCATAGTATTCTCAGGAGTCTTCTCCAACACCAATGTTCAAAGGTCTCTTCCTATCCTGCTTCTTCAAAGTCCAACTTTCACTTCCATAGAGTGTCACAGGGAATTCCATGTCTTGCCCATTTCTTATCTTTGTAGGTATAGCCACATCATGGCATTTGAATATCTTTTCCAAGGCCTTTATGGCTGCTCTTCTGAATGCTAGTCTGCTGTGTACTTCTTGTCTGCTTGTTCCTTTGCTGTTGATGGTTGATCCTAAAAGACAGAAGCTATCCACTACTTAAGTATCTTCGTTGCCAATTCTAAGGCTGGTTGTCCTACCTGTTGTCATTAGTTTGGTGTTGTTTAATTTAATTGTAGTCCCATTGTTTCACTGTGCTCCTTGACGTTCATTACCAGAGCTTTCAGTTCATTTGCATTTGGCCATCAGAGTAGTGTCAGAATTTCAAAGCAGTTCCTGATGATCTTGAGAATGGTGGATATATGCTCAAGGTCACATTGTGGAAACTGGTTGGCTGTCTTCTGCTTTTACTTGCCTTGGCATTTGCACATAAGCAGTTCCTAATCTCTTCCACAGTCAGCTCCTGGCCATGTCTTTGATGCTATAACTAAACTCCTCCATCTCCTTGTACCATAATATAGTCTGAAACTATAGTAATATAGTTTCTATGTACTCCATCTAGTGATGTCTATGTATATTGGCATCATTTTGGTTATTTGAAGATTATGTTAACAATGAAGTAATCGTTGGATACCTATTACCCAGCCTGCCTTGAAAAACGGATCAGTTCAATTGCTTAAAATGGTCAATTGTTATTTTACAAAATTATACCTGTTGCCCAAATGGCCAGTGTGGTATAGTGGCTAAAGTGTTGGACTGGCACTAGAAGACACAGATCAAAGTCCACTGTCAGGCCTAGAAGCTCATGGGGTAACTTTGGGCCACTTCTCTCGCAGCCCAAGCTATCTCACAAGGTTGTGGCTCTGGGGAAAAATAGGAAGAGAAAGTACTGTGTGTATGCCTGTCCTGGGTTCTTTTTTAAACTGTGCCCAATTAGACTGACCCAGACTCAAGAGTGACACAAAAGCACTAGACCCTGGACAGGTGGTTTCTTTATATCTTCCCATAAGGATTGGGGAGATGTTTTATTTTGTAAAAACAAACATATAAAAGTGATATGTGAGTGCTTCCTACTGTATATTCTATTCTATTGCTATCTCTATACTATTACTATGATAATTACTATTATAATATACTATTACTCTTCAATTACTATTACAGTGTTTATATTATACTCTATACTATTACTATTCAGTATACTATACTCTATATGATTACTATTCAATTACTATTACTGTTACATGTTACTTTATTACCGATTACCTACATACTATGCTCCATACTATTACTAGTATGCATCAACATTTCTTTCTTAAGCCTATTCTGCCTCAAGTCCCCTTTCTCTGAGATTTCTTCTCCTTTTTCTGTTAAAGGCCAGCGCGTAGAGCTCTTGCACCTTGTTTATGTCCTGCTTTGTCTTGCTGCGCTGCTAGACTCCTTTTCTGCTCTTTCGGACTGTCCACTCCTTCTGAAGAAAGAAGGCAGCACAGGGGTCTGCAATTATGCCAAGCAGCCTGCTCTTCCACAACGTCACCTTGAACTCCTGGAGAAAAGTGGAATATAAATCAAAGAAACAAATGGTCAGTTCCTTCTACTTTAATGTGAGATTTTATAATTTGTATATGTTTCACATTAGTATTTGATTTTTGGTGTTTGTACAGTGCTTTGGTCTAAGAATCAAATAAATAAATAATGCTATATACTGCCGTATGTAGATTTGGAGGTAGGGGAATGCTTAAAGAGGCTTAATATATGTAGCTAAACTAAATGTGACATACCAGCCATCTGTAGTAGTCATCCAGGTTCTTTAGAAATCCATTCCAAAGTCTATAATCTCCAAAAATTAAGAAAAACAAGCAGGAAGGTCTACTGATCTTTAAGTGTAAATATTTATCTCAGTAGATCAGTGGTTGTTAAGGCTTAGGTTAAAAAAGGTGGCTAACCCAAGGAATGTCACTCCTTTCCTGCACAAGCCAAATACCATTTTGGATGGTTGTTTTTGTTACTTCTTTTACTTTTTTCAGCTCATTGAACTGTATGGGCTCCCCATCTCTAATGCTGAAGTATAGCTTAAAACTGTGAAAAGCAATTTGAGCTTTTTCAGCATAATGATAAGAATAAAAATGATTTTATCACATGGATAAATAAAAAATAATCTGTTCAAACAGTTCAAGCAGAGAGCTTCAGACAAGAAGCGCTTCATTATAGACAAGATAATTGTGCTATTATATTCTTGACAAAATGTTATTATATGAAGTAAATAGATAAACTTGCCAAAAATTAAAGTAAATGTTGCATTTGCTGGCTGGAAAGTATACTGATATTCATTTATTCTTTACCTGACCCTTAAACTCTAAATTAATTACTATGAAGTAGAACTTTGACAATGAAGATATTGAAGTGGTGGATAGCTTCTGCTTTTTAGGATGGACTATCAACAGCAAAGGAGCTGGCAGTCAAGAAATACACCACTGATTAGCATTTGTAGAGTAGCAATGAAAGCCTTGGAAATGATATTCTGATGCTGGGATATGTCTATACCCAAAAAGTTCAGAATTGTGCAGAATTTGGGCACATTTGTGGAAATCTAGTTCTCTGGAGAACTCTATAATGCTGGGAAAGGTGGAAAGAAAGAAGAGGATGGCCAGCCACAAGGTGGATGGATTCAATTACATTGGCAGTGGGGGACCATTGGAAGATCTGAAAGACCAGGCTAGGGACAAATCATCTTCAAGTAAATCTATGCCAAGACTTGACACTGACTTTTTGGCACATAATCAAGCAATCAAGGTAGAAATTTTTAGAATAATTATTAAAAATGTTTTTAAGAAACTTAATATTGTTCCTTATCTCATGTAAGGGTCTGATTTGTTTATTCTTATAAATAAATGATCAAATCAGACTCGTATATGAGATAAGGAAACACACACATACACACACACACATGCACATGCACATACAAAACATTAGGGTGACTCAAGATAAATTGGATAATTTATGATGGTTGTGTAACAGCTTTGAGAATCTATATATTTCATATAAATTTATATTTTTACACTGACCACAAAATTCAGGACCTGAAATATGTGATGAATTGACCTTATTTGTACATAAAGCTACACTGTACTTTTTCCATTATCTCTGAACCCAGAGGAATTAAGGTTCTGTTAAACTATTATATGCCAAAAAAAGCCAAGTAACCATTCATAGTACAGAAGATAGTTTAAATAATGCAGAAGTCAGATACCTGTTAATCAACTGCTGAATCATGTTTTAGCATTAACTCTGACTGCCATTTTATGTTTGGTTGCTGGAAGGCAGAATTGCCAATGGTATACTTTTGTTTGTGGTGCTGTTATAATTGTTATAATTTTGTGATTTCAGCAGCAGAAACAGCCAGATGTCATGCATTGTGGGTCAAGGGCTATTGGGAGCAATTGATCCAAGCAGGTCATTGCATTTCATTTTTATTTCTAGAACTTACACTTCTCTTTGAAGCTGTTTCTCTTCCTATCTCATCTCTCCCTCAGCTTTCCTCTCATGCTTTTTGTTTAGTATAATTTGAACAGATAGTAAAAAGAATAAAAGCAGTGGTCACCCCCAGTTCTGGTTATCTGAGAGATAACATCTGTTGAAAGTTCTGAGTGACATTTACCCATAAATATGAGTAGAAAAACTTGGTGAGTTTTGTTAGATTTGCATACCTAAAGGTGACTTGTTAGCTCTGGTGATAACTGAAGTGTTAATGTGGTTATATGTCAGTCCCAATTAGAGCAGCTTGAATTCATAAGAGTCAATTAATTTTTGAGTGAGAAAATCCAGAAAGTTGATGGAAACTTTTCTGGAGGCCACCATAGAGTTCCACACAGTTTCTTCCTTGTCACTTGTTAAATATTGCAAACAGTTCCGTAGCTAAAGAGGACAATTTAAGAATGAAAGATTGGAGTTTCTGAAACTTTTGGGAAGTTCTGCAAATGTCTAGAGGAAGGAATAGGTACATATATGTTTAATGATTTAACTTTCATCCCTGGCTCATTTGCTATCATATATCAGACTGAAGAAGATCTATTGACCAGATTTGAAAGTAGTATAAATCTCTAGAGTCAGGGACAGTGTCTGTGCAAAACATTAGTGATGTGTGTCTGGTCTAATGGAGGTTATTCTTGAATATCGGCACAGTCCAACCTAAAGTGATAAATCTGGAAGTGGACTGCCTGCAAGCAGGAATTCATTCAATTAAGTGTCCCCCCATGTTGGAATACAATAAACAACTTCTCTATGTGGAATTAATCTGCTCTTCATCCAAGTGAACCAACTGGATCAATCTTCAAAATTTAACATGGTTCTGTGATTCAGGACACTCTTCTCTGAACCCTTTGCATGGTGTGAAAAATTCCCTTTCAAGTTTAAAGTCTTTCCAATTGCAGAGACATCTGCAGAATCTGCCAGTTCTGTTGGAATGACAAAATGAGTGTTGTAATGTCAGAATGCAAGCTCAACCCTTTACGTATGTGTATGCAATGTACAGTTGTAAAAAGGGATGGATCTTGTATTGTAATATCACAATACTTATTCCATTATTTGTCCTCCATGCCCACCTGTGGATGCCTATGCCCCTCATAGTAGAGTTCCATCTTTTAAATGTAAAAAACATAGTATCCAGTAGAGAAATTGTCTAGCATTTTTCCAATCAATGTTCATTTGATGCAAGATAATTTGCTTTAGAATTTCTGGAGAAAAGAATTTCAAGGAAATTGTCATGAGCAGAGGATGGCATTTTTGCATTCACATATTTCTCTACAAGATGGCCAGAGTGCAGTTGTATAAAAGTATTTTATTTCATTGTACAATCATTTATCCAGCAGGTTCCCCTGGTTCCCCACACTTCAGTTTTATCCCAAGCGAATTCATCATGAAGGAATTCTTCCCACTGATCTTCCCTTTTTTCAGATTGCTGGAAAATCTCTCCTTCCTCTGGAGAAATTCAGAGAAGCCACCCACAAATTTTGTTGACAGTTTTAAAGAGCTTTAAATGTTCTCCTTTTCCCTAGTCAAAACCATTCCAAATGTCTACAAAGTATAGCTGGTAGCATATAGGTGTTCAAAATTTGACAACTAGTATAACATGCCCTTTTCTTACTAACCTATTCAGAAAAAAAAAAAATAGATGCCTAGAGAGGCAATCATTTCCATAGAGGTCCCTGGAGAAAGGGATTCTTACCAAAGGAATTGGTCCCATTAGTACAAACAATTACCCAGAGAAGTAGTAGTTCAGCAATTACCCTATGAGGTACTGGGCTCCTCTTCGGTGCATGTGTTCAAGCAGAGATGGAGAGCAGTTTGTCTGACATGCTCTAATCTGGATTCTTTTGCTGAGTAGGACTTTGGACAAATGGTCCTTTCAACTCTATCGTTCTATGATAACTCCTAGGAGCGTTTATGGCCCCATTTAGAATTCCCATGCAGTGGCTGCCATGTTTTACTGTAGTGGGAGAAATATTCTTAAACCTAGAATGTTCTAGATATTGTTTTAAAAACCTCAGATGTGGGAAGGAAGAAAAGTGAAAGTGAATAGGATCACACTTGACTGAATTATTAATCTCAGCTCCTGGGGTATATTGATATACATGCCTCTGTTTCCACTTGACAGTGTTTTGTAAAGCTTCTCAAAACAGTGCATTCCTTCACTTCTTTAAATGCTTTCCTTTTAAAAGAGAGCATATTCATTCTGAATCTTTCAGATCAGTACCTAAGCAGTTGAATGATCTGCATACCAAGTAGCTCACAAATTTATACCCTCTCTCACTGTGCCAAAAGGATTAAAATTCATTCATGAAACAATAGCTCCTTGTAATCACATCAAACCAGACTTCAATAACAATTCAGGCGTATAAAAGGCTCTTGGTTTCATATGTATTAAAAATAACTTCTTTTCATTTTTCAGTTTCTGCTTTGAGTACAAACTTTCTTCTTTTTAAATGTTCCTTGTTCATTGTGGTTGATTCTCTTCCCTTCAGTGAATCCTACCATGCTATTGTCTATGAGTATTTTCCCTTTATTAACATAAAGAGAAGAGACAGAGGAGTCTGAATGATTGATAAGGGCATTATAAAGGAAAACCTTTTCACCCTGAGATCATCATTTCAGATCAAGCTCTTATGAATTGTGACTGAAAGTTATTATCTTCAGATTTTAGTCTGGGATGTACATGGGATGGGCCTAGTAATGCTGGAGGCAAATCTTTAGTAGAGAAATGGGTCAGATTGCAAAAGTTATCCTGAAGGTGACAAAGAGGCTATAATAACATACTTGCCATTACCTGATATTACCTGACAATTGATCTTTAGTAAATGTGAGGGATACATATTCCCCTCTCCACTTTGTTAGACCATTCTTCTAAGCAAGGAGTAGGTCCAGACATCTACCTAAATACATTGCAGCTTGAATGTTTGGTTGAATAATTCAGAGCTGGTCCAGGTCCAGTGAAATCAAAACCTGAAACATCTTGACTGTTACTATATGTCACCAGAGAAATATACAAGGGTACTTTGAATCATTGCTGGAAGTATGAAAAGCATGAAGGGACATTTTACCATGCATGCTGGGCTTGTGAAAAAGCAAAAAAATATTAGACACAAACACATATAATGATGCAGAAAATTTTTAGAATTAACATCCAGATGTAACCAGAATTTTTTCTATTAGGACTTACGGATAGTCAGTTAGAAAAGACTTATGGATGATTGATTTTATATATGGTAATGGCAGTGAGGTTATTATATGCACAAAAATGGAAGAATATAGAAATACCTTCAATGGCGGAATGAACAATGAAGATGGGTGAATTTGCAGAAATGGCTAATCTGACTTGCTTGATTAGGGAGAGAACAACTACTATTTTTATAAAAGATTGGAAACACTTTATGGACATTTTGCTGAAAATAGATAAAAAAGAACTGATGATTTTTGGATTTACTGATTAATAAGGGTGGAATATGGAGAGAAGGGAAACATGTTATGTAATTTTGAAGGGGAGAAACAGTTTTAAATATAAGTGCTGTGAAGAAGATCGAAAGCTGCTTCTTTAACTGTCTTTCTGTTTCCTTTCCCTATTTTTTCTCTTTATTGCTTTAACACTTTTTTCCTTTCCTTTTCTCTTTTCTAACTTTTTATATTGTTTTGTGTTTATCTTTTTAACTTTGTAAAAAATTCTTCAGTAAAACTTATTAAAAAAAAATCTGAAACATCTTGGTTGTTCTAGGTTTTTCCTGAGCCAAATGCTGAAGAGGTCTTGCAAGGGAAGTAAGACAAGGCTGGTGAGACTCAGCCCTATCTCCCTTCCTCTTCTATGTGACATGGGTACCAGCCCATCCAGTGATCTTTCTAGGACATTTCTTGTCCTTAGCCACAAATGCTACCCTTGAATTCACATGTGACATACCAAACTGGCCCATCTGTTCCCTCTCCCCAATCTTTACGGCACCCGTTTTTTCTCTTTCTTTCCTCTTCCCTTAGCTGCTGCCCATGATTTTGCCTTTTTCCTGATCTCTTTTGCCCTTCAATGTCCGTGCCCAGAACGTACATGTTTTAATCAGTGTGTACACTACCTGAACCTGGCTGTTCCATGCATGGAACAGTCCATTCACAGAATATTTTTTACATCCCTACTGTTTGGTTAGCCTGGGGAGTGATCTGATCCATGTGCTAGACTGTTGGGTGTACATGTTTATCTTAAGGAGAGTAATGGAAAGCTATGGGAAAAGGAGGCTGTCCTCATCTGAGTACAGCCTTAGGTCTGAATTGTGTGTTCAGGCAGAGGTTTAGTATTTATAAATCATGCAAATGGTGGCAACATATCTCCCTTGGAAATATATAACAAAGGGTCTGGCAGCCAGCTGTACTTCGCAAGCCTGGAGATGCAGACAGTTTGTAGAGTTGTCATAGCAAGTGAAGAAGAAATGTTTAGAAATTTTGCACAAGGCCTAGGCAGTTTCAGCTTAGTTAAATATATTAGTCTATTATACTAGGGCTACTCTGTATATTTGAAAAATAAATATTAGCTGTAATATGATATATCATTTCAAGATGTGAAACTTGCTGGGAGAAAAAGCTTTTTCTTTTACCGTTGATAGCAGGATGCTCTTCAGAATGGATCAATTGCCTGAACTGCTTCTTGCAAGCAGAAGTAGTTATGTACCACATTATATTTCCTGCTAATAGAGAAATGTTGGTTTGACATGTTGAGAGTGAGAGCACTGCCAAAAGAAAGAGAGGGGAAAAAAGGTCCCCAGAGCAGTTGCTTATGAACCCTGACTCTCAATGAGTTGAACTGGAAATCCCTCTTCCCTTCTTCATAGATAAACAGCTCACGCTTGGCAAGAGGGAGAAATTAAGTGAGAAATAAATAAGCACTGTATTTATATCCCAGTCTATTTGGCAGATTCTGGAATAAAGTTGATTGAAGTTGCTATCCAACAGATTGAAATAGTTTTATGTATTATATTAAAAGCTGAGGTAGAAAACCAAACTGGACAGTTGGCTTGGTTTTTTTTCATACTGAAGAAATATACCTTGAGGGGGGTTGTAGGTGAATGATGCCAGATAATTCTCAGTACCAAATCAATTGATAATTCTAGGAGGAGTCATGACAAAGCAGCTTAAAACTGGTATTAACAAATTGATTTTGTCATGATCTCAGAGTATAGTGCATAACCAAGAATAACCAAGAAACAAAAGGCTGGTGCACCAGGATGATAATGGAGGAAGTACTGGAACCAAGCACCACCACTGAACAAGGAAACATCTGAGACCATAATACAAATGTTGCCTGGAACTGAAATGGATAAATCATGTTTATTAACATACCTTGAAATGGAGTGGTACATCTCCAAAACAGAAAGGTAGATAACAAACATCTGTTGGGAAGTCCAGTAGAGTCAAATAAAATTCCCCTCTCACCCCTATGGGTGGTACGTGTCTTCCTCAATCTCGGGTCCTCTACCAGAGGCCTGGGAGTTTGAGGGTTCTGCGCAGTATCTTAGCTGTTCCTAGCACTGCACTCTTCTGGACAGAGAGCTCAGATGTTGTTCCTGGGATCTGTTGGAGCCACTCTCCCAGCTTAGGAGTCACGGCCCCAAGTGCTCCTACCACCACTGGGACCACTTTGGCCTTTACTTTCCACATCCTCTTGATTTCCTCCTTCAGGCCCTGGTACTTCTCCAGCTTCTCATGCTCCTTCTTCCTGATGTTGCTGTCACTTGGCACTGCTACATCTATCACTACCGCTGTCTTCTGGTCGTTGTCTATTACCACGATGTCTGGTTGATTGGCTAGTACCTGCCTGTCTGTCTGGATCTGGAAGTCCCACAGTATCTTAACCCTGTTATTCTCCACAACCTTCTGTGGAATCTCCCATCTGGACTTGGGGGGGGTCTAGCTCATATGCTGTGCAGATGTTCCTGTACACAATGCCAGCTACTTGGTAGTGCCGTTCAGTGTATGCTGTTCCTGCCTGCATCTTACACCCTGCCACTATGTGTTGGACTGACTCTGAGGCCTCTTTGCACAATCTGCATATATATATAAAATTAGTCTCATATTAAGATGAAAAAAGATATATAGAAGCAGAGATCATTGATTTGTTCATATGTGTGATAAAACAGTATCTTTTACACCGCCCATATTTATCAAACAACCATACGTTCTTACATTTTCCTTCTTTGAGGAGGCACCATTTTAATGCATCTGATGACAGGAGGAATGTTGGAACTACTTGTTCATTTCCTTCTTTTCATAATTATTTTGTTTATTTCTTGGATTTGTAAAGCTGCCCAATTCAGAAATGACTCTTTAAAAGTACACATATTGAAAATGCACCTGAAGAGGACTGACATTTCCTGTGTATTTAGCATCTTTCATCTTTGGATTTCAGAGTCTTCTGTTAAAGGAACTGGAAATATATTTGTTGTATGCTCATAATATACCATCACTTTATGAAACAGAAAATGGCTCAAGAGAGAATTCTGAGAGACTTAATGGCAAAAGTCATCTCAACATTCACAAACCAGTTTCATGAACCATAATTAAGCATCTGGCTGCAAAGTTATTTTGAGGATATGTGTGTTTGTGTATACATGTGTAATTTTATACCCAATAAATATTCATAGTCTTCACAGAAGACACATCTTTGGAGGATGAGAATAAACCAGAAAATGCATTAAATCTTTTTAGATATAAAGAGCAGAACCCAGTAGGGCAAGTAGGGAAAAACTGACTCAAGCTACCCATGGATTGGCAGCCCCAAATTTTGATCAGAGCTCTTCTAAACACCCTCAAAATCTATGAGAACAATGGCAGCTCTAGAGCAGAGGCTGAGAGGTGCAGAAACATGGAAATACACCTTGGGAGTAATAGGCTACACAGGAGTCGCTTTTGCTCTGGAGCAAACTAATATTCTGAACTGACCAAATACAATCCAGCTTGTTTAACTTAAACCTGGGACTTAAACCTGGGATCTGAAGTCATCATTTGGAGATGATCCAATGCTAGAAAAATGTTTTTATTTTGTGTTTTCCTACAAGAGTCTGTAGTAAACCATGATGACAGCAAAATGATGACAAAGACATCATGACATCATTGTACAAATGATGCAATTATTTATTAGTGTCATGATATCTCATTCAAATATCAATAAGCTAGAGTGGGAAAGCATTAAAACACCCATAGCTGCCACTTTTGTGGGGCAAAATAGGATGAAAATAGCAGGGAAAAAGGAATCATTTTCAGACACCTACCCTGTCAAATTTCAGTTGGAAACCTTCAAGAATTTTTAAACATCTTCTCTGCCTGCTTTAAGGCAGTGATGGTGTGAAGGAGGATGGCACAATATAGCAGCCTCTAAACTGTCCTGCAAATAGTCTAAGTTGTGCTAAACCTGTAGAAAGCTCTTATTCCTACTTAAATTTTCAAAATCTGCTTAAGACATAAGTATCCTCTTTTCCACTTGCTTTTCTGGAGTGCTAGATTTTGTATAACACTGACGTCCATTAACTTAACCTTTAATGCCTCTGATCATTGGCTTTTGTGGAATTGGTATAACTAGTTGGCAAGCCTGGTCCCTCCTTGGAAGGCTCTCCTCATCACTGGCAGGTCTTGGCTGAGTCAAATTTATGATTTGTTAGCTCTACTGTATTATTGTTATTTAGTTAGCAAAGGCAGCCAAAGCAGGTTGCCCTAGTGAGATACAATACTACAGAAATAGGTAAACCATAGAAAAAAGCAGCTGGCACAGAGAAAGTGACACTAATAAAACAGTAAATATATAAACCAGTGTCTACACATTTTAGCCCGCCACTGATTCACTCACGGTTGAGACTTAAGTCTGCCACTGCAGAATTTAAAAATTAAGGTTTGACCCAAGAATATGTACCAGACTAGTCAGCCTTGAAGCCATTTAGAGTGCTGAGAACTGAGCTGAACCCTTTGTTGTGTTGGTAGGGTCTTCACAGAAATGCAGCACTCCATCAGCAGACGAAAGAGCAAAATTAAAGTTTGTGGCCACATTAAAGAATTCGAGAGCTGAGAAAGTCAATGAAGCCCAATGAAATGTGAACAATGTTATCCCAAATGGACTCTGATCAGCAGGAGTGGTTCCTAAGTTGATAAATCTTATAGCTCCTTTGACATTGATATTAGCAGGCAACCAATCACACCACTCAACGCTCCTCAGCATTTTCCATAAATGGAAGTGAAGTTCCAACAATCTCAGATACATCAGATAAACCACTGAATCTATGAATTAAGCTACGCAGTGCTTCAAAGACGCCTGATTAATCTGAACCACTACTTTGAAGCAGATACCTCTTTCTGTTTGTGAATCTGTTTGGATGGGGTATGTTGTGAAAAAAATGCTCCCCTAAAGGAAAATCCAAAGCATTTGGAGATAGAAGCAACTTTTTGTCAAACTGAAGTGCTGCTCTGAAATTTTGCATAGCCCTATCATGTCAGACTTTCAGACAGACTTATTGGTCCCCAAACTGGTTTGTACCTTGATCTTGCTCTTGACTTGAATTCTTCAGTATTTGAAATTGTATTGTTCTTTTGGCTGGTTCCTAGATCTTAGTCAGACCTTGTCTCCATTATTTGGCTATAGGAAAGGCCTATCTTCCTATTAAGCATGGAGATTCTTTGTGAGAACAGGAGATTCTGTGCCTTACATTTGTGACTTCAGTTTTGATAGCCCATAAAAGTGAAACCTTTTCTCTTGCCCTCTTTGCAAGTTGCCTGACAGGAGATACGTTTTGATCATGGAATGCCTTTTCAGTAAGTCCCATGTGGTGAAAAGAAACTGGAACCATTGCTTTAAGAAACCTATAATCAGAAGAACATTTTATTAAAACTTCTGCCATGCAAATGTTCATATCTAAATCAACTATCTGTTTTATTACCTAATGGTTGGTGCACAAAGCAAGCTCGGCTGCGAAGTAGTCAGCTTTTGAAAAAGAAGATAAATTTCTATTAGCTAATTTAAAAGGGTTAAGTGGAGTTGGTTGGCCACTTTGGGTAACCTACATTGAAGGATAAGGATGATTCTGAGATGTTGATAAACAATAGCCTACTTTGTCTTGCCCCTTCCCTCAAAGTTAGTCTGCTGTTCCTTTCTGTTGCCAATATTAAATCAGATCAAACTCATAGCTGTATATATAGTAAGGTGGGGTGGAATCAAGACAGGACCTACAATACAATGTATGGTTGGAAACCATTCTTCATCTTCCCTGAACTAAAATGTGCACAACTTCTATACTGGTAATTATTCAACACAACATCTAAGAACAATCTGATAACATGTGACTGTTTTAGCTGTGATGATGTAAAGGAGGATGGCAAACATTGGACTAGTAAGAGTAAATCAGAACCCTTTGCCTGGCTACCAAGGTAAAGCTTAGGAAGAGCCATAGATTGTCTCTACTACCCAGCAAGAAAATGCCATGTCAGTTACCAGCTGATGTCTCGAAGCTACTGTGGAGGTGAACAAGCTTAATAGGTTTAGACATTTAGTCTCAAATAATGGTTCAAGATCTGCTTTGTTCAGGAGAAATGCAGGTGGCAGTTTAACAGACTCCAAGAGAACTTGAACTGGCAATTCAAGTGAATCTTTGAGTTATTCCAGTTATTCCAACAAAAAAGACATTGAATTTCCTCTGTTAAGTGAGAGGCCCGTAGGATGCTATGTAAAGCATATCCCAATTTTCTCTTCATTTTTTGGCAGAAATCATGTCATGCTTTGGCACATTTGTATCAGCCAAGGCAAGCTGTAACTCCTTGAACTCAGCAAGTTATTTAGTCAGGGTTCATGAACAAATATTTGTCCAATTTTAAATCATTTTGATAGGGCAATTAATCTGATTTCCCATGGTTTTGAGGAGTGCTAATTTATATTTTCCTAACAAGCCTTCTGATGATTTACATTTAAAGCCAGGGTTCCTCCTGCAATAAGGATAATGCATACAAGAAAGAAGTTATTTGCCTATATTGTAATTTCTATTTCTTCGGGATGTAAATGTAGACACCAGAAATTTAGAATACACTGGCTACATATAATATTAAGAAGTAACACATGAATAACTACAGAAAGAGTTGAGAGTGAATATGGCTCTATGGTGCTAAAGGCTGAGAAGACATGACTGTAATTCTACTTCAGTTTCTCTACAAAAATGTGATTAATCATGCATCAGCCTCTTTTATAAATACTTTTCAGTGACAGAAATCTAACATCCTCATTAAAGTTCATGCTGCCACATTTTTGTCTTTGCTGGTTTGTATCTGTAACTGTAACTGTAACTAATGAGAGAAATCATGATTAATTTTTACAAGGAGCAATGTGTAAGCAATAAAAGATGACAGTGTAGGCTGTAATGTGTTCATTAATGATAATATCCAAATGTAAATGGAGCATAAGTCTCAAATCTGTAAGTTTGTCATACCCAAGAGGCAATCATGCTAGCATAAACTTATACAACCATTGGATTTTTCAAATATTTATATTTGAGCAAGTGATGAGGTAACCACTTTCTAGGTAATATAGAAGAACTTTTAGGATTATATATAGTTCATTAATATAATCTAGAAGACAGAGGCTTCAGACTAGCCTTTAATATTGTTATGGATTTGAGGTATTAGGTCCTTAGTGCAGGTTTCATAGACAGAGTTAGCTATGGAACTTACTTGCCCCAGCCCTTTTCAGGGCAGATAGTGACTTTTGAAAGAGTGACTGAAGTACAACTGTTACTAGTTCCATGATCTATAAGTTGCAATATATATATATATATATATATATATATATGTATGTATGTATGTATGTATGTCATAGCAAGCAAAACTCCAATCAGATATGGAAAATATGTTCCAGCTGAATTTTGAAGTTCTTACTACATTTGTCAAATCTATTGGGGTTCTAATTCCAGCAGCAGATGAAGGGAGGAATGGGGTAAAAGAGAAAACGGCATTTATATCCAGGCATTCTCTTTCATCAATGTCTATCAATTTCTCCTTCAACAGTTTTGTACTTGGAGAACAGAATTGCACGGAATAAGCTGCAGTGGGTCTGGAAAGGGGCATGAAGGAAAAAGAAGGTTGCTTCCTTCTTCTAAAAAGGTTGCTTCCTTCTTCTAAAAAGAAGGAAGCAACCAATATAAAGAGGTTCAAACTGTGAGGAGTCCGCATTTGTGCTTCAGGCAAGAACTTTTTCAATCCTGCTCCAGATCAACATATTAGCAATGACATTTATGAGAAGGGATAGTGATATAATGGACAAAGGGAGGCTGTTCTAACCAATTTTTAAAATATTTTTAAAACATATAGCAGGAATCTTGGTAGGAAGAAAAAGTAATTCATTTGTATGATCAGGAATAGCTGCCAGACTGGTTTCTCTTTTTAAATATTTTCATAATTTCTTTTATAATAGATTGTGAATGGGAGAATTCTGAAGCAAATTATCCTAATTAAAATTCACA
This sequence comes from Liasis olivaceus, assembly GCA_030867105.1. Lineage (NCBI taxonomy): Eukaryota > Metazoa > Chordata > Lepidosauria > Squamata > Pythonidae > Liasis > Liasis olivaceus. Next base: position 73,958,612 of record CM061349.1, read on the forward strand.
TATAGAAACACGAAGCTTCTGTTTTCAGTTTGACTGAATATGAACTCTGAATTCAGACTGCATAATGCAAATAATCCTGGGAAGGAACAGGATTGTTCAAGTACAACAGCTACATTTTATCATTTTTTAAAATCCTGGATGCAGTTTTTGTGTGTCTCTGTGTGTGTGTGTTATGCTTTTACATTTTCTTTTAACACTGTTAGCTGCCCAGAGTCATGAATTTGAGATGGGCAGCCATATAAATTGAAATAATGGATAAACAAACGAATAATAAAACATATTACCAAAGTAAGAAACCATGTTGCAGGAAATCTTCCTTCCCCTGAGCAACAGAAAGCAGAATTTAAAAGACTTTCTAGGCATATGAGTGGCCCTTTCTGTGTGGTGGAACATGTCCCAGATGAGAAGGAAAATGTATAGATTTTTCAAGGAACTGGAAGGCGTGTACAGATCTTGCAAACTTGCTTATTCAGAGAAGCTAATAGCTGTGTAAAATTGATGGAAATTAATAGAGATGTTTAAATTGACAGCAACTCAAAGTAATTTTCTCTCAAATGCTTAGCCATATGGTATATAATAATTGAATTTTTTCCATCTGAAAGAAGAAGAATTGAAGCCTTTATGCTGTAAATGATATTTCACTATTGGATTCATTTCCATTTATTTTTTGAAGAAGTTCATTCCAGCTCAGTTTGAACTACTGCCCTGCATTTATGTACATATGGATGTGTATATTAGGGAATTGTCAGAAAATAGTGTCTGTCAAAGGACTGAGTAATTTATAGTAATAGTTGGCATTTTTATTCTTCCCTCCTTTGAGATATACAGTAGATATCCTACTGAATATGGCAAAACTGTGTTAAATTGTAGCTTGAAATTGTAAAATAATGACTAATGTTCTATTTGGAATAGAAACAAGTACTTACGAGGTTAAAGTATAGTTTATACAACTTAAGTGTAAATTGAGTCCAGAGTTTCTGCCTGTAATAGACACACGATATCTGTGTTTTGTTTTCCGGAACAGGTCTTATTGTTAAATGTTTAATGTTGCATCTGGTCAGGAATCTAAAATCTGAAGGAAAAAAAAAGTCTGCATTTAAGAGGTTAGCTGAAACACATTAGGGGTTAACACACATCAGGGGTTAATTTCACCCAAAACATATCTTTAGAAAACTATGTGATTTGTCAAGCTTTTTAAACTAAACAACCGCAACTGACCCTTAAAACTTCTTCAGTGGCAGCTTTAAGAAAGTTTTCCCCAAGGAAGTACAGGGAGTTTCAGATGGCTGCTGATAGACCCAGGCCTCAGAACTGGCATTAGAATTGAGTTTGTCTCCAATCCTACAGTCATACCCAGCTTTTCTTGTTCACTTTCATTTGAACATTCTAAAAGTCTCAGAGATCATCTAGTCAAACCCACTGCGTGATGCAGGGTCTGAGCATTTAGGACAGATGGCTATCCATATTCTGTTTGAAGACTGCCTGTGAAGGGAAATATATCACTTGCTGAGGCAATTGATTTCACTGACTGAAGCTCTTACTATCAGAAAACGTCTCCTAAATATCTAACCTGACTCTACTTCCCTGTAGTTTCATCTCATTAGTTCTGGTCTTATCTACTCTCTCCTCTGTATGACAGCCCTTTAGATAGCTGTGGTGGCGCAACGGCTTAATGACGCTGAAAGTTGCCGGCCAGAAATGGCTGACGCTTCGGCGGTTCGAGTCCAGCCTTCGCGTTAACAGGGTGAGCTCCTGTTTCCCCCCCCCCCCAGCTCCTGTCAACCCAACAGGTCGAAAACTCACGTGAGTAGATAAATGGGTACTCTCACTCCGGTGGGAGGAAAAATGCTGGCAGCGCCTTGCACAGAGAGACAGGACCAGTTGCCGGTAAGCGCGAAACCGCGCTCGCCCGAAAAGGGCGCGAAGCAACGTAAACCCCGCCTCCTGTGCTCTCCAGCTGGGCTCTGCTCTAGGAAGGAGGCTCTGGCAAACCACTTCCGAAAAACAATTGCCTTGAAAACTGCAAGGATTCGTCCAGGCAGTCACTGCAGGGTCAGTAATGACTGAGCGCAGACAAAAAAAAAAAAAAAAAGATAGCTGAAGAATGCTGTCATATCCCTCTCAGTCTTCCCTTCTGCAGATTTAACACATAGTTCCTTTAATCATTCCTCATAGGATTTGGTTTCCAGTCTGCTTCTCTCTGAACTCACTACAGATTGTTGATGTCCTTTTTAGCTTGCAGTGGCCAGAAAAGAAGAACGTATTCCAAGTGAGGCTTGACCTAGGCAAAGAAGAGTGGGACAGTTACTTCTTGTGCTCTAAACACTATGCCCCTGTTTAAAACTTCCTAAGATAGCATTTGCCTTTTTAGCAGCTACATCACACTATTGGTTCATGTTCAACTTCTGACAGAACCCTATGGCACTCCATTCAGTACTTGTCTCCAGGATGATGTGAAGTCATTTATGAGTTCTCTCTGGGTACAGTCATTCAGTTAATTTAACTGTTGTAACATCTAGTTCATATTGTATGATTTTATTATCATAATAAAGTTATAATGCAAGACTTCGTCAAAAGCTTTGCTGAGGTCAAAGTACATAGTACTGTTCTGAAGTGCTGCACCGTAACTCCATCAGAAAGGGAGTTATGATTAATCTGGCTTGTCTTGTTTGTGACAAACCTAAGCTAACTTTTGTTAATTGTTGCACTGCTATCCAAGTGCTCAAATATTCAGTTTAATAATCAGCTTGAGGACCTTGCCTGATACCCACATTAAACTGTACTTTTTTGGGTCCTCAAGCTGATTATAGGGATTTAAAGAAGAAGATTTACTTTCCTTCAGTCTTCTTAACCTCTTCCCAGTTCTTCAGGAGTTCTCTAGTTCACCAATTCACTCCTTTCTCTAAGATTATAGCTAATAATCTAATAATCACCTCCTATAGTTTCTTCATTGCTCAAGAATGTAATTCCTTGGAGACTTGAATTCATTTACATTAAATATTATTTTACCCTCTTCTTGTCTATCTTCTCTAGTGTTACAATGCTGGCCATCTAGGACTTCATTTCCCTATCTAAGAATTGAAAAATGTGAACTAAGATGATTGTTCTCCCTTCTCACATCACCAGTTACCAATTCACCCCTTTCTCCTCACAACACACCTACAAGCCTCTTTGTAACCCTGTTTCTGTTATTCTTGGGGGGGGGGGGGACCCTTTTTGGTTATTTGGGACATTTTTTGCAAGTCTCAGCTCATCTGTACTTCAGCTGCATTTTCTGATGGAATCTCTATAGTTTCTGGAAACTGCCTTGTATCCTTCGTTTATACAATCCGTTCTTGCATTTTCTGTGCATATTTTCTGTTCTTTTCAACATTTTAGAAAGCTCTCCCATTTTTCCTTCTAGTGAGAATTGTTTGTGATTGCACCTTTGGTATCTCATTTTGAAGGATTTATCATCCTTTCTATTCTTCTCATTTGAGATGTTAAGCCATTGGATATGATCCATCTTCTGAGTTAATCTAAATTCTTTCTTCTGAAATCCAGTATACAAGTCTGACTTGTTTCTATTCTTTCCCCCCTTAATACGATGAACTCATGGATAATATTTCCCCCCAAGGTTCCAGTCAATTTCACTTCTTTCTTAACAATTCCTCCCTGTTCATAATGATTGGGTCCAAGATAGCAGACCCTCTTGTTCCTTTTTCCACTTTCTGACAAAGTTATAAACAAAAGAGGGCATGAATTTCTTGCACCTCTGATTCTTGGCAGAGTTAAATTTCCACCAGATGTCAGAGTAGTTGAAATCTCTCATTGTCACTATGCATTGTCTCTTTGAAACTTTGGTCATCTGACATAGAAATGCCTCATTTGTACCTTCTGCCTGTCCAAGTGGTCTATGTTAAATTCCCATGATGTTATCACTTTTTTTCTCACTCCTTTTTTTATTACCCAAACACTCTCAACCACATTTCTATATTTCACTTTAGGAGATTTTGTTACATTACCTTATTTGGATTTCCCGAAATCCAAGTGGTTCTTGTCTCCTGAGTTTGCCAAACTTGTAGGACTTGCCAATAATCTTGAAAGCCTGCGAAAGTAATTATCCTGCCCAATTTATACCTACTGTAATTAAAGTGGAGTTATTCTGAGTCTCTTTCTCAGGCTTCCCCCCTCCCTTGGAATGAAGAATCTCTTCTGCAAAGGCAGTTTCCTGTTTCCTTCCATAACTATCTTGCTGCCTCTTCTGTATTCCTACCACAACTCCCTTATTTGCTTCTTATTTGTTCATTCAATGCACTGATTTTATACATCCTCTGAAACATACGAGCCATTGACCAAATCAGTGGGGGATCAGTCATACTTAAGGGTTTTTTTAAATTATTATTATTACTCCAAATTGTTGGTATTACTTGCACATTCTCCCCTTGAAGGTGAGAGTACTTGAATAGCCATATAAAGTAGTCACTTAAATTATAATATTGACTTCATAGGTATATAAGTATTTATACTTCACTTTTCTGTTACAAGCACCTTATGAAGCCAACAGTTAGTACAAGCCAGAGCACAGAAATATTCTACTAAAGCAGAAAATGTATTTCAAGAATTTTCAGATATAAAGATTAACTGAGTTATAAACTGCAAAATTGCTTTTGTATAAAGTGCCACGCAGCGTGCATATTTTTTAACCATGAGAGAATCTTTAGTATGTGTATTTTAAAATACTGTTCTTGCTAACAAAGGAATTTTTCAGAAGTAATGAAATGTGAATAACAGCTGGGCTTCCTACCCAGAGTTCCATATCCCATCAATTAACCCCTCTTGCAACTTCTTCATACCACATATTGTAGTTCTCAGGTTGATTTTCTCATACAGGTATCGCCTTTTGAATGGCTGTGGTGACTTACAATTTGGGACTTTTTGTTCACTTGCTTTTGCTGTCACCCATAACACAATGTTAGCCCTTAATGAAATATAAATAATAATAATAAAAAATCCCATGTAGTTCAGACTTCCATGAATTGGACTGGGACTCAAATGCGCCCCATGGGAAATAAGTAAAAATTGTCCACATAATTAGGAACACACACACACACATACACCCCCCCCCCCCAAGAAGATAAGAAAACTGAAACAGCACCAATATAGTAGGTCAGCCAACTTCCAGAAAGTGCTTTAGGAATGAGCTACCTGCATAAGCATTCTAAAAGTAGAAGCAAAGGCTGCTCTTTTTTTTTTTTTTGACCCTAATTGTCATTTTGAGGTTTACTTATAAGATCTTTGATAACCTGAGCTGCTTTCAGGGAGATCTGTCACCCCTGTGATAAATCAGTTTGGACAAGTGGAAACATTTAAATGTTACCTATCATTCCTTTCGAATGAATGTTGTTTCTTACACATTTCCTAGATAGGCGCGAAGAGAACCTTTGAACAGACAGTCTCCTAAATTTGACCAAAAGCTCCTCTGTGGTATAACTGAAGAAGAAAGCCCATCAGGAGCAGCATCTCTTCCTTGGCCCTTCCTCAGCTGGTAAAGTGGAGGGCTGGCTGGCAAGAATTTTATGCAGGTGACTGGTCTGCTATCAGATTTCCTATAAAATCCCTTTGCTTTCTTTTCAGCCCAGTTTAGAAAAAGAAGTTCCATATTTGGCAATATCCAGCAGCTCATTGATCCGTCCCTCCACACAAGGAGTTGATTTGCATTTCTAGCTCCTGAGAATTAATTCTGTAATGACTTTTTGGCCCATTGGGAACACTTCTTCTCTCATTTATTAAGAGCCTGAGAAAGGCTAATATTCCTCTAAGCTGAACACATATTGAAGTTAAGGCAATTCTAATCAAATCTATCCCAAAAGCAGTTGTTAATGGGATCATTTCATGTCGTCTCATGTCTGATGCTTCTCCCAGTCCGATTTGGTCCATTTTTAAGTTCCTCCCATCAGTGCAAAGAGCTCTAGTTCCATTTCTTGCTCTAATTTATAATCAGAATACAATTGCCAAATGCAGTAGCTTATTTTATCTTCTATATAGACCTTGCTAAGAGAAAAATGGATTTTTTTTTCAATTTCATTTTGAAAAAAATGGACAATTCCCCAATTCACTTAGCTTTAGCCTTAGCTGTAAATGAAAAATAGTTCTCTCTCTCTCTCTCCCTCACACACACACACACACAATTTTTTGGAGTACTACAGTAGTAAAAATTGAGTGTTGGGTTTTGTCAATGCATCTCGTGGAAGTTGTTCTTGATTAGCATTTGCATTGCCCTCTGATGCAATGTTGATGAAATGATCATGATAAAGCATGAAGTTTGAAGAACCCTTTAATTAAAAAATTAGGTTTTTCGCCCTTGGTGTTTCTTGCTTCTTCATTTGGTGGCTTCCACCCCCCACCCCCCCTTTTTTCTGCTGCTTCTGTGCATTCAAACAAATTGTTCAGACGAGGAGACAGTTCTGGAAAGGTCAGAAGCAAACCTTCTGGAACCAGATTACTTAGCTGCAATAACAAGGGACAGATGGAAACCCTTCATCCCACTTAGGAAAGAGAGGTGTCCAGCTTGTTAGAGAAAAAAAAAGTTTTACATTTAATTTATATTTTAAAAATGTTTATCATTCTTGCAATAGGGAGTTCGGAGCAGAAGTCATTTTTGAAGTGGTTCTCCTCCTTCTTCTGAGGCCAGTTTCAGTTGGGTTTGGTAGGTAGGAGTGGTCAAGACCTAGGCCCCTACTGTTGGGGTGCCTCAGGGCTTGGTTCTTTCTCCACTCCTATTTAACATCTACATGAAGCCATATTTTGGTCATATGTCAATATGTCATATGTTATATGTAGATCATATGTCAATATGGGGTGAGATATTGTCAGTATGCTGATACTATTTAGTTGTACATCTCTGGCCTGGGCTGTACAAGTGATGCTGTAGAGATGCATATTCAGGCCATGGAGCCTGTGAACATCTGGAAAGAGATGAACAAACTGCAACTCAACTCTAGCAAGACTGAGGGTCTCTGGGTTTTTGAGCCCTCTGATTCTAGAGCTGTTCCATTGATAACTTTGGATGGGGTTGCACTCCTCCAGACATAATTGATATGCAATCCTCCTGGACTTATTAATCCTGCTTAAAGAGCAGGTGGAAGTCACAACCAGGAGATCCTTTGAACTGATCCACCCTGAATGCCAGTTGTGCCTGTTCCTGGAACAGGAGGCTATGTATGCCAGTTTCAGGGAGACAGCGCTCTGCTATTAAAAGAGAGTGAGGTTCTTGAGGAAGGAAGGCATCAAGTTCCAGAAACTGGGGATGGTTAACAAACCACCTATTGTAGCCTGTCAGTACCTAAAATATTCACATCCTAGGGTGGCAAAAACAAGCAGCAATCCTGAGTCATACAACAGTAGTGTATTGACTTGGGTTTGAGGAGTTGCGGGTAATACAGGAAGTCTCTATATATGCATGGGGAAAACCAGTAAATGTGATTGTTATATGGCCTTGCTCCAGGTTAGAAAAATGCTGAAACAGCAGGGTGTTACACCCCAGCTCCTGTTGGCATAACTAATAAAAATAATAATGAATAAGAAGAGTATCTAGAGTTTTGTCACAATGCCTGCATATTTGATACTATGTATTTCAATTTACTTATTCCACTGAGATCCTTGACTAGCATTCATCATATTTCAGAACAACACTTCCAGCAGTTTAATTTCAGAGCCTTAGTTGGAGAATTTTTGAGCCATAACCTGCCTAGGCAAGCTAGAATCCATACTCCAAAGTGTTGGCCTGATCATCAGTTTAGATACTGGACTGCTATCAAGATGTGAGATGCTATTTGAACTCCCAGCTGTGGCAAAGTGGAACTGGAAATGTTTGGGGACTAGAAGTACCAGAGAGTAGGCTCCAGTGTATCGCAACAAAGAACAACTACAGCGTGTCAAGAAAAATAAAGTTATCCAAGTGACAATTTTGGAAGCAAAACTGATACGATGTGTGCATTTGTATTGGAATTTTATATTCTAACCTCTCTCTGTTTTGCTGTGCTATTAAAGCAGAGGTGCAACCAAGGCAGTCACAAATAAGGAAAACCTTTCAGCTTTTCTTCTCCCCACTGAATGGTAGCAGATGGCGTACTACACGAGGATGGCTTTTCCACTGCTTGCAGCACGTGTCACACAGTCAGTTTGGGCATAAATGATCAGCTTAGTCTTACTTATTCAGCAAAGTCAGATATTATAATGACATACCTTTAGTTCAATGTCTTACACCTGGTGATGGAAAAGAGTGAAGCAAATGAATACCGAGTTGCCATATGGTATATAGTTCTGCTATGTGATTTCAGAAGAGAAACTGGTTTTCCTCTGTTACTATAGGCCACAAATCAAGGACAACTGAAGTCTTGTCCACATATTCAAGGAAGAACTTTGAGGTGATAGAAAGTGCGGTATCACACAAAACAGCTGGGCAAATGGCATTTTTAAGAATATCTTAAATTTTAAACAATAACAATTCATGATAAGTTGAAAGCTCATAGTCTAGTGAGTTCAGGGCCTTTTATAGGCAGAGGGTAATGAGGCAAATATCCTGAGCCCCACACAGGGAGAGACCCCCATTTGAAACATAATTCAGCACTTGAAATGATTAGATGGATCAATGTTTTTTTATTCAAGGCAGTAAAACTAATCAGTCAAAATAACATGCTAGAAGTCATGTCAGATTTCCCCTCAGTAATTAATTCTCTGTCATTGATTTCAAGACAAAAGCTGGCAGCAGAACAAAACTGCACTGACACGGGATGCAGTGAGAAGAAAATGCAGGGAGGGGATATCCAAATGAACATTATTTCCAAGAGCCTCTTAGAGTCTTAAAAAGCCCTAGACAAGTTTGATTTAAATTTGGTAGTTTTTAATGCAATAGAATAGAAAATAATTTTCTTCCCCTATAGTTAGAAGTAATTGAGTCTACTTTACCAGATCAAGATTCAACTAATTACTTGTAGTGCACATGCAGGTAGTCTGAGAGCATGGTTGCCCTGATGAGACAGTCTCATATCTTCTTCTGAATATTGCAACTATTACGGCCTTTTACTGTGGCATTTTTTGGGCTTAGACTTCTCTAAACATGATTTCTTGTTTCCATTGTGTGATTTATTCTTTATACAACCTTACATTCCCTTCTTGCTAAGAAAATAAGCATTTGAGAAAATAAGATATACTAGAATTCTGCACAGGGAAAACTGATTTGTGGAATCCTTATGAATTATACAGACTTTTGCATAACTTCCTAAAATCTTTCCTTGTTTGCATACCATTGAAAGTAATGAGGATGCTCCAATACTTTTAATAAAATGATAGGCCAAATAAAGCTATGTATGTATGGGATGCCATTATTCTTTTTACTGATTATTTTTCAGTGATTGTGATATTAATCAATGCATCTATCCACTCCCATCATGCTATTCCCTTTAAGAGTATGCAACATTATGCAAAGTGCAGAAAAAGAATAGGAAGTAGCAAGTAAAAAATAGATAGATAGATAGATAGATAGATAGATAGATAGATAAGATAAAGGAAAGAGAAAAAACCCTTAATTCTGCCTGGGGAAGTACAATTTCATCCAAAAATAAAGATAGAATGTTTCTGGAATCAAAAAGGTTCTGGCAGGTTCTGCCTCTCCATCTTGTTGGGTTGAAACTAAGCCTGTTTGTCTCATCTAGACCCTACTAGTCTAGGTCTGCAGCAAGAGGACCTTGACTACGTCTCCTGTACAGCTCACAGTCAAGATATAAAGGTGAGTATAATTAATGTACTAATGATACTTGAATCTGTGCTAGTGGATGACATCACCCAGAAGCTTCATGTAGGAGCAGCAACAGCATTGAGCTCCATAGCTCCCCATAATAGAGGGTCCAAGGGCTTGACCTCCCCACCCCACCAATGACCCATCCACTAAGGTAGGAAGAGAACTACTGCAGAAAAGTGCCTCCCACACCCAACCCTCACAAGTAGTCAAGAATAATCTGGGGGTCCTCTTGGACTCATAGTTCCTAGTTGGAGAACAGGCAGTAGCTGTGATTAGGAGGACCATTGCATAGCTCCATCTTTTGTGTCAGTTATGACCTTTCCTGGAAATGAGGTTCTGCTTAGCTTCCCTCATGCTTAAGTCATCCCTCCTGGGGACTACTGCAGTGTGTTCTACATTGAACAGCACCCAGAAGCTGCAGCTGGTTCAGAATACAGTTGCTCAGGCAGTTATGGGTGCTAACTGGTGCCCATGTAACACCACATAGGAAATCTGCTTGCAGCCCAAGGTGCTGGGTGCTTGGTACTTCATGTCCAAGGACCTGGGCATCTTTGGGGACCACCTACCCCAGAGAATTTTGCTCATTGATCTGGAGGAGAAGATGCTTCTGGACCATAGTCTAGAGTTTTCTCAGTCATTTCCCCCTTCTGTGGAATACTGTTCCCAAATATTAGATGAGTCCCTGAGCTTTCAAAAATCTTTTAAGCTCTGTGTCAAGCCCTACACAGTTGTGCATGATTGAGAAAGCAAGAATTGTACAGACTTCAGTAAGGTATCTTTAATGCTAGTCTTTCGCAGAATCTTGGAAATGGTAAGAGGAATTTCCTACCCTCATTTATGGGGAGTTAATTAAGGCATATCTCTTTGAATGATTTAAAATGCTTCTTCCCAGGTTTCTTGTGACCTGGCTTAGTTGCCATTTCTGAAATAAGTCGTTAGCTGATTCATGCTCTATCTCTTGATTATGTTTACTCTCTATTTGTTTCCCAACCTCCCTATAATCCTACACACCCTAGCTTTTCTGGCTTGTTTTGGGGACCTGAAACATTTATCTTTGATCCTTTCTGTGAGGGAAGTGTTGTATGAAATTGGTTATTAGCAGTGACTGCAGTATTTTGACATATATTTATTATGTATTTCTTAGGTATCCAACTACTGTATCAGGCATATGCACTGCTTAATGTCAATTTTGACTGGAGCAGCAGGGAAACCCGTTAAATATATAACACTGAAAATATTGTGCAATACATCTATTTTCTTTATTGATTTCATTCTCTTTAACAGTTTTGCCTTTTACAGATCAGAGTCCCACTGATCAATATGCTATGCTCATCATCAGATGGGCCTGCAGATACTGACATTGGTTGCCCATCATGGTTTTGGTTAGTCAAAGCTTTCACATAATGTTTTTTAATAAAAGAAGGAAAGAATAGATTAGGTTACCAGCCTAAATTGTACCTGTGTCATTTGAGCATTCCATGAGGTTAGTATTAGTCCATTGTGGCACATTTTGGCCAGGATGCCACAAGTTCAACCTAAACCCACTGTTACCATTAGCATGCTTTCAGTCGTCTAGGATCTCTAATCTAGACCAGGATCTCCGATCTATTGATTGAATACCTTGCAAGCCAGCATACTGTTCCCTGTAATCACCAACTAGGAAGTGCATATCAATGTACAAATCCCCTCAGGCTATTTGCAATATGTTGTGAAGGAGAATTTTTTAGGGGTACCTTTGAACTGGAGATCAGGACACAGCCACACTTGAAGCATAAATTGGTTAATTGACCGGATTGGTACTGGTAGCCGTATAGAGAGAAGCCTAAAGAGAATAGGGTTATAAATACGTGCACTGGAATGTATAATAAAGTGTGAAGAGGATGAAGTAATACATTCCTTATACAAGGATCCTTTGGATTAAACAAAGGGGTCCAAAAAAGTTTTAATTTTTTTAGCTTAACTGCAATTTGCAATAGTTCCCAGTGCTATTTGTTAATTCTACAGGGCCAGGCTTGCATTCCTGCAATTAACACCTTCACTTATCTTGTTAGTGCCTTGTTATATTTGGTGCTGTTGAGAATTATGCCTAATAGCTTTTTAGCTGAGCCTGCGATACTTTTTATTCAAAGAATATGTGTAGGTTAAAGTCCTGCACTGGACCCTTCAAAAGTTTCTCCTGCACTTGAAAGAAACATTAATCAAACTTTTTTTTTTTATTAGTACTGTGTACTGATATGTGTGAATCATAAAGGTAATAACGATGTTACTCCTCTGCATTCTGACAGTGGCTATCAATTTATTCTAGGCAAAATGCAAAGTACTGGTTATTATTTTTGGATTCCTATATTGCTTAGGTCCAGGCCATTTCAGAGATTGCTTCCTTCCTTCATCCATGCTTAGTGAGATTGTCTAAGGAGGCTGTCTTATAGTTGCCATAAACTTGACTTGGGCTTAAACGGTTGCGACTGTTCTTTAGAATGCATTCATGGCGGAGTCGAAGGGTTTAATATCTTTATCAGATTTTAAAAGGCCATTAGAACACATCTTTTTGGCAGACTTTTAACCATTGATTTTAACAACTATTAATTTTATTATTGCTTTCATTGCTATTTTAACGGTTTTTAATGTCTCAATTTTATTTTATTTTTATTGTAAATTGCTGAGAGGCTTTGATCGTTGGCAATATAGCAAGTCAAGTAAATTCATTAATAGCAAAAGTGAACTGAGAATGAAACTGAGAATGAAATGGGGCGATCCTTGCTGTTTTTCAACTCACTTGTCTTTGATTCTAAAACCTCCACAAACTTGGCAATTGCAATATAGTTTGGAACAATGCACCAAACTGGCAATGGGCCAAAGAGAGTCTTAATTTAAAAAAAAAAAACCTTTGGTGGTTAGTAGTCATAGAGTGGTTCTTATTTATTTATCTGTATGCTGCTGCAGAAGGGAAATGGAGAAGGGGCAAAAAATTAAGAAGCAAAAAAAAATGTAAAGAGAAATTGAGTTTCTTCTTTAATACTAATAGGACACCAGGAATCTCCCACAGCACCATTTGTAAAGCATACATAAAGGACCTCTTAATTAAATTAGTAGCAAAACAAAAAAGAGTACAATAAATGAAAAGAACAATTAGATGCCAAAATAAGAGAATTGGAACAAAAGCATATAACTAACCCAAACAAACAACTGCTGAAAGAATTTCAAGAAAATAAATAGCAGTTGGGTTTATTAGAAATGGAAGAATTACAGAAGAAAATAAAATTTGCCAAACAGAAGTATTTTGAACGTGCGAATAAACCAGGAAAATATCTAGCTTATCAACTTCAGAAAAAGAAAGAAATATGGACAATATCAGTAATAAAGAAAGGGTCCAAATTGTTACACCCAAGATCAGAAATAATAGAAGAGTTGACAGGTTATTTAAATGATTATATTGTTAGATCAACACTGATGAAGCTGCTATGAATAAATATATTGAAAAATCAGTTATCAGAGAATTCAGTGATCAACACAGGCAAATATTAAGTACACTTATAACTGCCCAAGAAACAAAACAGTCAATAAAATGAATCAAATTAGGAAAACCACCAGGTCCATATGGGTTGATAGCTCAATATTACAAAGAACTTGAGGGGGAATTGTAAAAACCATTGACAAACATGATGAATGAAATTAAAGAAACAAAGGCAATACCACCAACATGGGAATAGGTATACTTAACCCTGATTTACAAAGAAGGAAATGACCCAGAGAAACCACAGTTACAGTATATAGCCCAATTTCCCTGCTGAATTTAGAGTACAAAATATTTACAATACTAGCTGATTGATTGAAGAAATGTGTTTCAGATATAAAATGTGTTTCAGGCTACATTACAAAGAGGAATATTAAGGACAATAGTAGGCTCATAATCAATATAAAAAAAACAAATTAACAAAAAAAGGAAGAAAGCTGCATTAATCTTTTTGGAAGTGGAAAAAGCCTTTGGTGATTTGCAGTGGCAATTCCTACTGGCTGTACATAAAATGAAACCCAGAGAAGAGTTCCAAACTTGGGTCAAAAGCATATATTGATGGTGAAAAGCAAAGATTATGGCCAACAGAGTGCTGTCCACAGACATTCAAATCAGCAAAGATACAAGGCAAGGATGTCCACTCTCTCCATTACTATTCATCATTTCTGAAGAAATATTGGCAGAAAAGGTTTGAGATGATAAACAAATATCAGGTATCAAAATCCATGGAGAGGAATATAAACTCAAATGTTAAACAGATGATGTAGTATTAATCACAGAACCACAAAAGGCAATAAAGCATAATGAAATCAATTCATACTTTTGGAGCATTTTCTGGATACAAAATCAATGTCCAAAACCCCAACATAATGACAAGATAAGATATTTAACACAAGGAGAAGTTAATCTTCTGCAGAAAAAATGTGCTCACTCAGTAAAATACCTTGGTCTGCATTTGACATGTAATAATCAAGAAATATATATATCTAGATCTAGATCTAGATCTAGATCTAGATCTAGATCTATATAAATTATGTCAAGAAATTAAAAGAGATCTTGAAGGATGGAGGAACCTAAAGCCATCTTGGTTAGGATCAATTGCAATCATTAAATGAATGTATTATCCAAAATAAATTATTTGTTCCAAATGACACTAGTTACAATCTCAGAGAGGAGCTTACAAGAATGGCAAGAAATTGTCAGCAAATTTATATTCATGAAAGGTGTGAAAAGACCCAGAGTTAAATTCAAAATTTTACAAGATTCAGAAGTCAGAGGTGGTCTTGCTCTTCCCAGTTTTAAATTGTATCATAAAGCAGATAACGTAGTGGATAAAATTCCCGAACAGTAGAATGTCAATACTGGAAGAAGCTGGCCTAGGTAATTAACTTCACAGATGTTTATGGTACACAGACACAAAGGAGGATAAAAAACTTAAAGGGACATATTATCAGACAAGGTTTGATAAAAGCATGGAATTTTATAAAGAAAATAATAAGCCCAACAACTAAGAAATAGAACCAGATCAATAACAATTGAGCAATTGATTGATTATGTGCCATCAAGTTGGTGTCAACTCTTAGCGACTGAATAGATTGATTTTCTCCATGATGATCTGTCCCTAACCTGGTTACATATACATACACATATACACATATTTAACAGACTAAAAGGAAAATACAGGTAGTCCTCGTTCAGCAACCACTCGTTCAGTGACCATTCAAAGTTACAATGGTGCTGAACAAGAGGACTTATAACTGTTCACTGTAGTTGTGGCTGTCACAGCATCCCTGTGGTCATGTGATTGCGATTCAGGTGGTTGGCAACTGGCTCACAATTATGATGGTCGCAGAGTCCTGCAGTCATGTGATTGCCATTTGCAACCTTCACTGCCAGCTTCCATCAAGTAAAGCCAATGGGGAAGCCGGCAGCAGATTGCAAATGGTGATCACATAACTGTGGGATGCTGTGACCATGCAGGATTCACCTAATGATGGCAACTGAGACTACCAGAATTGCTGTCTTAAGTTGGTGCACTAATGTGATTTTTTGCTTTACAGCTGCATTGCTTAGCGGTGGAATTGCCAGCCTCAATTTCCATCATTAAACAAGGACTACCTGTATTGTATAATTATAACATCTGTATAACTGTATTACCTGATTATATTTCAACAAATCTTGACTATTTATGGTGATCAAGGTCTCTCTCTCTCTCTCTCTCTCTCTCTCATAGCCTTTTGATTTGTGAGCATATTTAGTTCTTGAATTTTACTGAATTAAAATATTCCAGTAATTTCAGTATCATCCAGTGGTTCCAAGTTGCTGTGGAGCTGTGTTATTTCTGTTTTTTTTTTAAAAAACTATTGGATATCATCCCAAATAGATGGGATCTTATATTCTACCCTGAAAGTTTCAGAGATGAAAGAAGCTATATAAATATCATTTTCTTTCACTATGAAGTTCAGTTTCAGAAAGCTGCAAAGTGGAAATATTTGGAAGAGTTTTGTTTTGCTTCAAATTTCTCTTCAAAATAGGAAGTGTCATTTTATTGTTGTTTTAGAAACTGGGTTTCAAATGTATTCAGAACATTTATCAATACAGTAAGTTTCATTCTGTAGTGACAAAATGCTGAAGGTCTTTGGACCATGGAGCATCCTGGCTTTTCTTCTCCTAAAAAAGCCTGAAAGCCTGCAGAGCAGAAATGCCATCACATTCTGAGTCATTGGAACAAATCAGAAAAATAGCATGCTTGAACATTTGACAGAGTATTGACCTGTATCTTTTACTGTAAAGTAATAATGGACTCATTCATTACTCAAAAAAACACTACAATGCCAAAGAGCTAGGGAAAATGTGTGTGGTTCAGTTATGCAAGTTCCTGGTCAAATTCTTAGCAAAACAACAACAGCAACATAGTCTGAGACAGCTACCCATTATAGATGAAAAATAGAGATCACACTCTTTGTAAAGGAAAATATCATGATAACTAACATAAGAGTTTTACTTGGAAAAAACAACTATTTCCCAAGGATGAGTAATAATATGATGAAGGGAGGACTTTAAAATCAACTACCAAAACCCACATTTTGCTAATTTGCTAGTCAGGCATACAATATATTCAATAAAGAAGCTAGTTTGGAAATCCTTATACAGATGAAAAATATTCTATGGTTTGTACTGAATTGGCTTTATCCATCAGTGGAACAGTCAGGCTTATAGAATGGATATTGCTAGATACGTGCACACTCTACCAATTCACCAACTCTCAAGAGCTACTTTGTAGGCCTGTACAAACCAGCTGTGATCTGAGTCAAATCAGAGTTTCAAAACCAGAAGAGGGTATGATTTGCATTAAGTTAGCAATGATAAATTCAGGGGAAAAGTAATTCAGTTTGAGTCATGTTGGGACAATAATGGGAAAGCATCAAAAGACCCGCAGCTCTTTCATTTTAGGGACGAACTGGAGGAGTGGAGCAGATATGAAATGTTAGTAATGTTAATAATGCAAAGTTTCAGCTGAACATCTTCAAGGGAATTTGAAATACTACCCTTGCCTCTTTTAAGGGCGAGGTAGCAGGGATGAAAAAAAGGACAGTACAGCAGATTCCAACTGTTCCAGCAGACAACCTGTATTGGCTGTGGTGAAGCAATACCAATGATGTCCTACTTCAACCTAAAAATGAAAAACATTCAAAAATAATTTTAAAAATAAATACTTTTCCATGACTTTTTTGGGGGGAGGGGGAGTGCTGGGCTTGGCATGACACTGAAGACTGATCACTAACTTGCTCTTGTTGGGGGAGTCTGGTTTTTTGGGTATCAAGCAGATTAACATAGCCCCTTAGCTAACCTGGATCCTGATCACTGGCTTTTGGGTTTTTTTTGGAGGGAGGGGGGCAGGCAAGCTAGTGCAAAGCACATTAGCAAAGTTTGATTTCTTCCTAGCTACACTGACTTGCCTTAAGGGTTTTTCGGGTGCCAGGAGAATCAGCATGGTTGGCAAGTATGGCTCCTTTGGGGAAGAAATGCCTCATCAATGGCAGAATTTGGTGATGGCTGACTAGTGATACTCAATCAGCAGAAGCACAGCATTACAGATCAGCAGGTCACAGAGAGAGGCTGGCACAGAAATAGTGGCATTCATAGCCTTGGCACCAGCTATGAATCTCACCATCCATTCACTCATGGCTGAAACACTTAAAACTTCCAAATTATGCAGAATTTTAAAAAAAAATCAGATTTGACCCAAGAGTGTGTTCCAGACTAGTCAGCAATAAGCCCACATTTAAAGTGATGACAGCTGAGCTGAGATCCTAATTTTGTTGGCAGGATTGTTACAGAAATGTAACTGTGATGGTTCTGCTTTCAGCCAGAGTTTCTTGCTAGCTCTTTATGCATCCACATAGATAGCCAAACAAAACAATTTATATTCACTTTGCTGATAAGGAGCTGAGAGTAGTTGTTATGTTAAATTCTGATAGGAAAATAGTTATCATAGGAGAAGGAAGATTGGCAGATAAGGAGTAGCAAAGAAGAAGTCTTAAAAAACACCCACAGGGATTGTAGGAAGAAGAAGGTTGGAAATGGAGATGATGGTTGGCAGTTAAAATGGCTAACATGGACTTAGAAAGCTCTAGTGGCTGTTGTAGATGGATTCTTGGATTCAGTCCAGAGAAAGTGTGGCTAGTCATCATAAAATGGATTAAGTAGCTTTTGCACTGCTTAAGGCTCATTAGTTTGTAAGCCTATGAAGCATTTGAGAGGATGATCCAGGAGAAGAGTGCAGAAAAGTAAGAGGACCAACATGAGACCTAATCTACTTATGGCAGAGGACCCTCTATGTGGTTGAAGATGATGGAAGGGAAGAAAAGAGGATCAAATGTTTTAGATCTAGGCTACCTGCCAGTTTGTATGACTGAATCAGAAAAAGAGGTTAATTTCCTATTAATATCTTACTTGTTGCCCCATGCTGCCAGATGGAGGATTTTCTGCCTGGGGCTGATGTCAGCAGCCATATGATGGGACTGCTGGGTGAACAAATCAGCTGTTGTGTGATTTTCATGCTGATCAGCACTAAGCAACACAGCAGCAGCAGGAGGCCAGCAGCATCGGAGATGTCCTGGGGTCCCTCTGTCAGTTTGGGTGGAGGAAGAATGCTGGATCTTTGCTGGGGCTGAAGGAGATGTGACTAATGGAGTGGCCTAGAAGATTTGCAGATGGCTGCTTCTTCATCAAACTGGAGACACCAGTGTGGGTGAGTTGGCTGTGGCAGAGGCAGAGGCAGAAACAGGCTGAAGTGTTGGTGTTGGCCTGGCTCCTGTGGCTGTAGCCTTTATTCCCCCACTTTGTCTGGTGGCCATTTTGCCTTCTTTGTGGACTGGGACTCAGAGGGACTTTGTGGTGGCTATCTTTGGGTGGCTTATAGCTTTTGGAACCATCTCAACCCATTTGAATTCCTATTGGTGGACTTGGATGTGGGATTGTGAGGAGAGTTGTGGGTAATGGAGGGTGATTCCCTTTGGAGGTGGGGAGTGCCTGTCCCCCCACAGATGAGGTGGGGTTAGTTTCACCTTCTGTTGGTTGTATGAGTGGGTCCCCCTGCCAGTCTGGTGAGAAGGGACTGGCTGGGGGTGCCTGGAGTTGGTAGATGTGGGGGAGGGGGGGTCTGTTAGCCAGAGTTTCTGAGTGCACGAGGCAGAAGCATATATGAGATTCAGTGGGCCTTTAGGTGTGAAGTGTTGTTGAATGGCTATGGTGGGGGGCTTGGGCATGGGCCAGGATGGAAGGGATCAGTGGGAAGTCTCAAGGGTTGTGGAGGCAGATCATAACATCATGGTATTGACAGGGAGGGGGATACATGATGGGAGACAGGGGGCAGGCTACTCCCAGGGAATGCACCAGAGTTATGTAGTTCCAGTGTTGCATTCTAGCCCCTTGGTCCCAAGTCTAGGTCCTGGTGGGCAGATCTTCAAGGCCCTGGGCTTTTGACTGTTGCTGCTAAACACCAGGTCACTCTGTAACACGGTTGTCCATATCCATGATTTGATCATGGATGAGAGGGCTGACCTGGTGTGTATTACCAAGGCCTGACTGGGTCTGGAGGGGAGTTCCCCAACAGTGACTAGCTGGGTTTCAGGTGTGGCATCAGCTGAGATCTCAGGGTAGAAGTGGTGGGGTGGCAGTTGCCATCCAAGATACTTGGGAGGTTTTCAGAGGCACTGTCCCACAAATTACTGGGTGCAAGATCCTGTGTTGGGACTATTGCTATTGTGCCAGCCTGCCTGCTGCATAGCAACCTCCCTGCCTGAACTCCTTGACTCCATGGGCGGGTTGGTGGTGCAGTTCCCTAGGCTTATGGACTTGGAGAACTTTAACTTGCCTTCTCTGAGTGTGGGGTCAGAAGCAGCTTGGGAGTTCAAGGTCATCCAGGGGCTGACAGATAATAGTGGTCATATGCCTAGCCTGGTTTTTCTGTCGGAGCAGTTGGGTTCCTGAAAGAGCTTGGGGTTGTTCCAGAGGCTGTACTGCTCAGTCCACCCACAGCCCTGGTGGCCACCTGGAATGAGAAGGCAGCTAGGGCTTTGGATAGGACTGCAGCTTCAGAGGACCCTGGAAGAAGTAGATAGAGGTAGCATTAGAATAGTGCACATTTATGCTGGGCTTAGATCATAATCTATGCACATATGTATACTCAGAGTTGACTAGAGCTGAAGGAGGAAATGCAGGAAAAAAATATTCTCTCGTGTCCTTTTGAAACACTGTGTTATCAGAAGGGGAGGGAAACTGCATTGGTATATAGAGTAATTAGATTGCAATAAACTGTACTTGCAAAGTTTAGCTGGAAATGAAACTACTACTTCTATGTGTTGAATCAGTAATTTGAATAACAAAGGAAAAAAAGTACTTGTTTTGTCCTGTTTCTCTCAATCAAATCCTTGAAACCCTTAAATTTACTGTATGACAGCAATGTTCCATTAGCACAAGAGGCAGCAAAGTTTCAGTTTGTAACCAGATGAAAGAAGCTGAGAGGTGAGAAAGTGAATGAAGCAGAATGCAATGTCCTTTGCTCAAAAGAACTCTAGGTAGCATTTAATAAGATGATGCTAATTGGCTTCCTTCTCTACCACTAAGTCCCTCCAGTATTTTTCATATTTGTAAGAAACACAGGAAAGCCATACAATCTTCAAAATGTTAGTTATCATGCATTTCACAGCTACCTGATTTGGTTTGTTCTTTCAGAGAGTAGTCATTTAATTTGGGATGCTGCTTGAATGGGATGATTTGGTCAAAGCTTTGTTGAATCGAAGCACTTTTGAAGCTTTGTGCAGCTTGAATGATTTGCTCATGTAACTTTAGATGTTATCCTATATGCAGGAGCTTCTGAACTATTCAATTTGGGTATCCCTGTTGTCCATTGTCCCAGGCACAAAATAATATAGACTGTAGGCTCTACAAAGAGCCAGTCTGGTGTAGTGGTGAAGGCACCAAGCTAGAAACCAGGAGACCATCTAAGGCATGAAGCCAGCTGGATGACCTTGGGCCAGTCACTTTCTCTCAGCCCTAGGAAGAAGGCAATGGCAAACTACCTCTGAAAAATCTTGCCAAGAAAACCATAGGGACTTGTCCAGGTAGTCAGGAGGAGTGAAAAACTGACATGAAGACAACAAAAAAAAAAAAAAAAAAGAAAAAAAAACTCTACAAAGCTTTTGAAAGAGGTGCTTCACAGTTAATGGGAGGCCATACAAATTCCATACTGTTAAAGTAGCTGCATCATTTGTAAGCCTCATGTGGTTGCTTCAGAAGCTATTCCTGGTCTTCTTCACATGTGAATACCTGCACAGCCATTTTGCTTTACCTTTTTCAGAAGAAGCCAGCACATCCTGATTCTTGGAGAAGTTAGAATCATTTATACTAGTACAGTGTTGTCCATTGTCCCAGGCACAAAATAATATAGACTGTTGAAGTCCACTCATCTTAAAGTGGCCAAGTTTGGACAACACTGTACTAGGAGGAAGATGCCTCATGAACAATTCAATAAATATTAGAGGTAATTGCAGTGAATAACAGTTTGCTAATAATAATCCTTTGCAACCTTGAGAATTTACGAAAATAATTTTAATGACCGTTATTATGTCTTATAATTTGTATTGCTTATTGGTTTAAAAAAATAAGTTACATCTCTAAATGTGTTTATATCCTGCCTATATCAAAGGGGGAAACTTTTCAGCTGCATGGGGTACCAGGCATATGTGTGAGTGAGCAATCATGTGTATAAAATTACATGCATGCATGCAGGCATATTCACACAGACAAAGTCTTTCCCCCCAGAATCTCAGCTACATCAAGACTGTTGACTGTGAGAGTTTAAAGTCCTACTACTGCAACAATTTCAGTGCATCTATGATTACCATTTCCCCAAAGTTATTAGCAGCAGGAGAAAATATTTCCACTGAGATTGCTGGCAGTGGTGACAATGAGGTTGTAATTGGTGGAAGGAAGGAAGGAAGGAAGGAAGGAAGGAAGGAAGGAAGGAAGGAAGGAAGGAAGGAAGGTCTTTATGTGGTTTATATATTACAAAACTCAAGATAGATGGCTTAAGTTAACCTATGGCAATTTAAACTATTTATTTAAATTAAAGGATTCGGTTTATTTCCTTTCTTCCTAGAAGGTATGATTATAGAAGGAAAGTATAAATCAACTTTCATATGCATTTCTTTTTATTCTATAACATCCAGTTAGTTAATGATTGCTAATACTGTAAGTAATGTTTTTAGCATCAAAAGTTAACTGAAACAAAAAGTTCAGGATAGAATCTTGTTCTGTCTCTCATCTAAAGTGGTAATTCTATATATATTTTTGAATAATGAAAGGAATTGTTCTCTTGAACAATGATGGTTCTTCCACATTCTGACTCTAAGGACACTTAGAGCTATCAGCCCCAGATCCCCTGCAATGGTGCCCTTACTTCTATGCTCTATCCACTCATGGAGCTGGCCTGTTTTCACTCAAAATGGCCCATGGGAAGGTGCAAAAATCAAACTATTGAGCACCTGCCTCCCCCCTGGTTCTTCCTTTGCTGCAGCTGCTTTTTCTAGCAAGGGGAAAAAAGGGGGAGGAACCCAGCCACATGGGAGGAATGGTGAAGTGCTCAGCAATCTGTAAAAAGCTCATCTTAAGCCCAAGAGTGTTGTTGGGGAAGAGAAGGCAGGGTTGCTCTTAACCAATATTGCCTTTGTGTATAGAAGCAGCCTTATCTAAGCTCTTTCGGCTGTGACTGGTAGCGTTTCTCTATGGCTGGAGATAACTTTGGACCACGTCCCACATAATCCACTTTTTGCTGGTAAGAGGCAGTCAGTCAACACTGTCTAACTGCTTGCTGTGCAGTCTTGCTGTGTCCTTGGTACTAGGCCCAACTGCTTCTCTTGTAGCATCATCATACTGCACACTTTCCTAATTGCACACCCTGTACTTCATTAGCCTCTCTGTATCAGAAAACTGGCATACTTTCATAATTGCATACCATGTACTTCATTAGCCTCTCTGTATCAGAAATCTGGCACATTTCCCTTTGCTTAAAATTTAATCAGAGGTTTTACAGCTCATGAACATTTTAACAGGAGCAGACAGAACTCTGAAACTTTGCATTTTGATTTAATTACTGCTAACAGACATATGCCGTTTTCAGCTATTTTCATTCTTCTGTACAGCCAAATTTTTTACTGTTAAAAATCCAAACATGAGTTTGGATAAATAGAATAGTTTTCAGATGCTCTTAGTAAGGTACAGGGAGCCTTTATCTCCTGCCTAGCAGGATGAAGTAGAAAATCATCCCTTAAAGTTTGTCACGTGTGTGTGTGTGTGTGTGTGTGGAAATCTTATGGTGAAATCAAAATACTTGGCTCTGCTTCAGTCTAAGACCATGAATATTAACTGAGAAAAAATGTTTCATATCAGATAATTGATTTACATCAAAGCATTTGGGTATGTTGTTGGACTGATGAATTTTGGTCTGATGGTGCCACAACAAAGTAAAATTGGAGAAGATGGTTTGCCACAACTAAATTGTGCTGGAGATTTGTGGATTTGAAGACAGTGAACACACAAATGAGGTAGAGGTTGAAAGGATTTCTTGAACAAAGCAAAGTAAAAGAATAACTAACTGCACAGTGTAAAGTAGGCAGGAAATATCCACAGTGAGGGCTATAAAACAAGAAGTGGCCCATATTGAACAGAGGAATGTAAATACAGAACAACATCGTATGTTCATCAGCTGTTGGGATGAACATTTTAGAGGCAACAGCTGTATTTTCCTAGATTATTCCTGCAAATGCATTGCACGAATCCTGGGTACGCTCACGCTGAAACTCCTCCCTAGGAGAGGTTTCATAGAGTATGTAGTGTTCTGCTGCAGTTATTCATACTTCAAATTAAGCACATGGATTTATAATTCTTGTCTATCAGCTAGCAAAACATTATGTGAGAATATACTCCCTGCCACAGGGGTCTGAGTTTGGAAGAGCACACCTACAAGAAAGAGATGCCACCATTAAACTAGGCTGCATGAGTAGACGAGAAAAGAGCTAATTAGAGAAACTGCTGGAGTGGGGGACAGGAGATGGAATTTCAGAGGCTTGTTTTTAGGAACCAAGGCCATACCGAAGCATGGCAGACAGATGTGTCAGTGCATCTGTGGGTATCAGGCTATTTAGCAGCCTCTTCAGCATCTGTCTCAGAGGAGTCCAGAACACGCCTGCCTTCAAACCTGCTTCCTCCAGTATTTAAAAGTTAATGAAATAGTGTGTCTAAAACAAGTGAGACAGACAGAAACAATCCCATCCCCTCTATCAGGGCATGGTCCAAACACACTCAAAATATTGTAAATTAATGAAAGCAATAAAGTCAGTGTATACCACGATACATTTACAGTCACAGTAAAAAAATAACTGTTATACAGCTATAAAATCCTAAACCGATAAACCTGATACCTCATTTGTAAATTGATAGGAACAAATGAAGATTGAAATAAATATATGTATTCATATTTGTATGAATGTGTGTTTGTGTATGGGTGTGTATATATTCTAAAACATGTACTTTGCTTTGCTGGTTATTATGGTGAGGATTTAGGCTTTTGCTTCCTACAAACTGTTGAATTCTGAACATTAGAGCACAATATAGGTCACTTTCAAAGTCAAGCCTGTTGTTCTGTTATGAGCTAAAAGTGCCGAGGAAAGAGTTTAATAAAGCGGTATGTGATGAAAGTAGACTCTGCTCGCTTGTTTTAATAAAATAAAATAAAACAAGTTATCTTTGTGGGAAGTTACCTTTGGCAACTGAATCAAACTTGAGTTTCCAAAAAGTTATCTTGGAGATTCTCTGGAGAACACTGAATGTTCCTGGTAAAAAAGTTGTCCTTGAAGCTTCATTTATATTATACTGAACTATGCTGAAAGCTGTAATTTTTGAAATCTTGAAGTATTCAATATAATCAATGATATTTCAAAAATAGGGTCATGTCTTCCTTCAGGTACCTGATGAGATACATATAGAAGGTTCCAGGATCTGACTAAAAGAGACAAGGCCACATAGTTTTCTATTTTTTTCCATGTTTGTTCAATTTAGAGATGGAAAGATGCAATTTGGGTGTCAGCCAAGCTTTAGCAGAATAGTCAATCACTTTAAATCCTCCTGGCTTCTTCTTTGGGGTGGTCATGGTAGTAGTTCCTGATCCAGGACATTGTGACTGTGGGAGGAATTGATGCTGGTAACCCTTAAATAAGTGTTGGTTCACTCCCTCCCTATGAGGTCCTCCCTAAATCCAGAGGTATTAGACAGTTACCATCTGGTTTCCAACCATTCTTTTTTGTGAAAATTATTGAGATGTTTTGGAACTAACTACAAAGTGCCCTACGAAAAGTGGATTACCTGGACCCATATCAGTCATGGTTCAGACCCAAGTATGGGACTGAGACAGTGTTGGTTGCTCTAGTTGATTATCTCTGTTGGGATCTGGATGGGGATAATGTGCCTGTCCTGTTTTTCTGGACCTTTTAGTGGTCTTTGATACCATCAGTCATGGTATATCCTTCTGGATCAGCTGCAGGAACTGAGGGTTGGAGGTATTGTCTTACAGTTGTTCCACTCCTTCCTCAGCAGTCAGTTCCAATCAGTGGTATCTGGGGAGGAGAGATTAGCAGGATGGTTGCTTCCATGGGGAGGATGGCAGGGGTCAATTCTCTCACTCCTGTTACTTAACGTCTATGTGAAGCTGTTGGGGGAGATCATCCACTAGTTAAGTGTCTGGTATCATCAATATGCTAAAAATACTCAATTGTATATTGTGACCTTGGGCTGCAATGGAGATCCTATTGAATGCTGTTGAATGGAGAGAACAGGCTTAAATTGAACTTTAGAAAGTCAGAACTATAGTTTGTAAATTGGGTTCCTTTACTCTCCCTCTGTTTTGTCCCTGGACACTGCTTGAAGAAGCAGATCTGTGACTTGGGAGTCCTCTTGGATTCATGGCTCCTCTGGATCAGCAGATGGAAGCTGTGGCCAGGAGGGCCTTTTGCTCAGCTTCAGCAGGTATGCCAGTTGTGGCCTTACTTGTGATGAGAGGATCTTGACTCCAGTGGCCTGTGCTCTCATCACCACCCAATTAGACCACTGCAACATGCACTACATAGAGCTGCCTTTAAAGACCAACCAAAATGCTCACAGGTGCTTGTTGGTGGGCACGTATTTCACTTGTTTTGGGAGCTCTATACTGGCATCCTATTAGCTTCTGGGTGCAATTGAAAAAAAGGAAAAGCAGTTGGCTGGTCCCCATTTTCAAGCGGCTGGTGGGGTGGAAGCCCAGAAGTGTTTTTCTGAGATGCACCAGTGGATTAGAGGTTCATTCATCTCATGAATGTATGATCTGCCTTCAAGAAAAAGTTGAAAAGTGAGCTTTTTCAGAAGCTTTTGGGGTTTGACACCAGGCATTTGGGGGAGGGAGGGAGGTATGAATACATTTATAATATATTTTTTGCTATTATTATGCTTTACTTTTTATTATGAGTTGCCAAGAATCTATTTCAATTGTGGTGGGATATAGATCTAATAAACAAACAAACAAACAAACATTTTAAGTCAGTTTACTTGACAGAATGAATATATTAAAAAATAAGGCATGTAAACTAATATTCACAGTCCAAAGTTCATATGGAACTTCTGGCAATAAAATAGTTTTAAATATATATAGAGAGAGATTATTTATTCAGATCATTTTTATACTTGACAAAGAATGGATGTCCTTCCAGCTCAGTAGTATAGTTTTTTGGGGATTATAAAAGTGCCCAGCATCTATGTCTATTATTCTTCTGCTAGTTTCCAAACTGTTGTTATATAATGTAAAATAATGTAAACATCTCTAAAAACCAATGAATCTTCTAGCACAAAATTAATGCATGAAATATCTTCTAAAGGGAGCCATTACAGCATAAAACCATTTCATATGAATCAGTATTGCATTCTGAGCACTGTATCTTCAACATTTATGTCATGTGTCCAATAAATATGAAGTAATACTTTGGTCATTTTAATCACAATTTAAATTCTATAGAAATCTGAGATATAGGTGCCAAAATGGCCTTTCCCTAACATTCTTATAGTGATTCTTTTATTCTTTATTCCATGCCTTGCTATATTTTTGCCCTGAGCTGCCCCACTGCATACTTCCCTCCATGTAGACATAGATCCATTAAGGATCATGTGTAGGGTACATTTTTCCAACTAACCATGAATCTATCCTTTAGTGTGACTACTTATCTCACATTGTTTCATTTTTTGAAGAAGGAGGCTATGGTCATCTTATCAAATACCTTATCGAAGTATACTACATCTACAGCATTCTCTTGGTCTAGTAATCTAGTCACTTTGTTATTAAAAAAAAAATGTTTGGCATTACCTATTTTTTAACAAATCTGTTCTGGCTCCTAGTAATCACCTTGTTCCTTTCTAAGTGCTTGTCAACCCATGGCTTGATTATTTTTTCTAGGGTTTTTCCAGGTATTGATGCCAGGGCCTGGGAAAATTTTTGTGGGTGCAGGCAGTCCTTTAAATAACATGATCCAAAATCATTTCAAGCTTTAAAGGTCAATATAATTGCTTCTAATTAAGCTGAGGTTATACAGATAATCAGTACAATGAATCTATTGATATAACATGCTCTATCAAGCTTTTAGACAGCATTTATTCTATCAACCATTATGGATCTTCTATGAAAGTCCTAAGATGTCTCTAAGTGGTGATCTCTATTACCACATTAGTTGCAGTTTTTAAAAGTTATGCATGCAAATGTATGCAGATTTGCATGCACATATCTCTAAATATGTACATCTTTGCATGTACTTTTCCTCGTATATTTTCTTCTTTTGCAAAACAACAGTCTTTAATTTAATGCATTACTGTGTATTGTTTTCTCCAAAGTATGCCTTTGTTTATGCATGTAGTTTGATAAATATTTGAAATATTTGAAAAGTATAAATATTGAAGAATATATACATTTTGGTGTTTTGATAAGTGATTTTTTTTTTATGTGTAAATTTAGGAAGTTTGTATTAAAATGCAAACCAAGCAAATTTATATTAGAATTGCCACTGCATACACAAAGTTATATTGCTCTAGGCAAACTTTCACTACATATGTGTAGAGTTAGAAATAGCCATGCATGCACATCCCATATAGTTTTTTTTTGCTAGGATCTTACAGCCTTGGCATGAATTGAAATCCTGATAAGGCAAAATTACCAGGTGCAGTGCTAAAAATGCAATCTTGTGAAGCTGCTGATAGTCTCATTAGAGATCTTCATGCTAAATGTGCCCAAGATCTTTGCATAGAGCTATGTACATAGGAATGTTGGGGGCAGGGTATATACATAGACCTGTGGTCTTCAGCCTTACTAAGCCTTATTTATGAGCAGGTGAAATCCTGCATGTATGCATAAGCATCACACTATTCATTTTTCTCATGTTTGCAATGTTATGCACAGCACATAAAAGGAATAAGAAATTGGAAGATAAATAAATGAAGCTGTAAGGTGAGGAAAAGAAAGGGAACATAACTAAAACTAGTTTACATCAACACCATTCACTATAACTCTTCATTACTTATTATCCTTAGAAACCATCTTTGCTTCCATTAAGTCAATATACTTTTCATAGAGTCTTTTGTTCTTTGAACTCCTCACCTCTCTCTTTTTAAGGATTTCATCAACTCCATATAATTATGATTGTCTCAGTGTTCCTCTTGCTCTCATTCCTTGCAAGAGGTCACATACAATTACCTTTCTAGCAACATTTGCATATTTTAAAATTTCTCCATCTATTTTCCATCTTTAATAAATATTCTACCAACGTAGACAAATTCATCTACTTCTAGGATTCCCTTCTGCCCCATTTATAGTTGCTCACTTTATTTTCACCTTCAAATAAAATCATCTTGGTCTTTAATAGGTTTCAGACCATTATATTATACTGCATCATACAGTCTCAGATTTGCTGCAAATCATTTAGGTTCTCAGCCATAAACATGGCATCATCTGCATACAAAAGTTAATGCACATTCACTTTCCTAACCAACATTCTTCTGATGTCACCACAAGCATTCCCAATAGATTTATCCACATATATATTAAAAAACCAAGGGGACATCACATGCCCTTGGCTTAGTTCCTGTTCAATGTTGAACCATTATTCAAATTAATTTTATTCATGCTTTGCTTCCATCCTATACTATTCTTGCTACATTAAGCAACCAACCTTCAACTCCATATTCTCATGTAGCATTCCATAATTCAAGCCTATTCACTTTATCATATACTTTCTTTAACACAAGAAAAATAATAAACTGACATTCCTATGCTTATATCGTAAAATCACACCACACTTCAGATTTTGCTCATTGTCATCACTCCCGCTCTTTCAATCAGAACTCTGCTAAGCCCTTATCTAGAGACATTTATTTATTTATTTATTTATTTGACCAATTTATATAGCCATCTATCTCACCACAGGCGACTCTGGGAAGTGTACAACAAAGCCAAAAACAATCTATAAATACATTTAAATATAAAAAGCAAAATAAAATAGAGAATAAAAGGATGTTAAAAATGAGGGAGCCACCTCACTAATTCCCCCGTCCCCTGGGGTCCCCAGGCCTGATGGCAGAACCAAGTCTTAAGGGACTCTGGAAGCTCAACAGTGATGAGGTCAACTTCACCTCAGAGGCGAGAAGATTCCACAGCACAGGAGCCACAGTAGAAAAGCCCCAGTGCCTGGGGCCCGCCAAATGTACAGTAGCTCCCTAGGCGACAGAATCTGTAACATGACCTGTCTGCTGGATCTGGTAGGATGGGCAGATGAAATTGGGGAGAGGCGGTTCCTTTAACCAAACTAATACTTCAGTAGGCCTTTGTAGTTATTCATCCTACTTTTACCTTTGTATAGGGGAACACAAATGACATTTTTAAAACTGTCAAGCAAAGATAAAGTCTTCAACAAGAAGTTGTACAGCCAAAATCATAAGCAAAGCACATATCTATTTGGATAACTGCCTTGTCATGGTGAAGGGGCTTGCGTAACTCAGTGAAGCCATGAGCTATACTGTGCAGGGCCACCCAAGACGGACAGGTCATGACAGAGAGTTCTGACAAAATGTGGTCCACTGGAGAAGGAAATGGCAACCCACTCCAGTATCCTTGCCAAGAAAACCTCATGGACAATGTTAAAAGGCTAAAAGATATGATGCCGGAAGATGAGCCCCTCAGGTCGGAAGGTGTCCAATATGCTACTGGGGAAGAGCGGAGGGCAATTCCAAGTAGCTCCAGAAAGAGTGAAGCGGCTGGGCCAAAGCCGAAAGGACGTTCAGCTGTGGATGTATCTGGAAGCGAAAAGAAGGTCCGATGCTGTAAAGAACAATATTGTATAACAGTATTCCAGCTGACTTATTTAAAATACTAAAAGACAATGCTGTTAAAGTGCTGCACTCAATATGCCAGCAAGTTTGGAAAACGCAACAGTGGCCACAGGAATGGAAAAGGTCAGTTTATGTTCCAATTCCAAAGAAGGGCAATGCCAAAGAATGCTCAAACTATCACACAATTACACTCATTTCACATGCTAGCAAGGTTATGCTCAAAATCCTATAAGCTAGGCTTCAGCAGTACGTGAACCGAGAACTACCGGATGTACAAGCTGGGTTTCGAAGAGGCAGAGGAACTAGAGATCAAATTGCCAACATTTGCTGGATCATGGAGAAAGCACGAGAGTTCCAGAAAAACATCTACTTCTGCTTCATTGACTATGCAAAAGCCTTAGATTGTGTGGATCACAACAAACTGTGGCAAATTCTTAAAGAGATGGGGGTACCAGACCATCTTACCTGTCTCCTGAGAAATCTGTATGCAGGCCAAGAAGCAACAGTTAGAACCGGTCATGGAACAACCGATTGGTTCAAAATAGGGAAAGGAGTACGACAAGGCTGTATACTGTCACCCTGCTTATTTAACCTATATGCAGAGTACATCATGAGAAATGCCAGGCTGGAAGAATCACAAGCCGGAATTAAGATTGCAGGGAGAATCATCAATAACCTCAGATATGCAGACGATACCACCCTAATGGCAGAAAGTGAAGAAGAACTAAAGAGCCTCTTGATGAGGGTGAAAGAGGAGAGTGCGAAAGCTGGCTTGAAACTCAACATTAAAAAAACTAAGATCATGGCATCTGGACCCATCAATCCCTGGCAAATAGAAGGGGTAGAAATGGAAGCAGTAATAGACTTCATTTATTTGGGCTCCAAGATCACCGCAGATGGAGACTGCAGCCATGAAATTAAAAGATGCTTGCTCCTTGGGAGGAAAGCTATGGCAAACCTAGATAGCATATTAAAAAGCAGAGACGTCACCTTGCCGACAAAGATCCGCATAGTCAAAGCTATGGTTTTTCCAGTAGTAATGTATGGCTGTGAGAGCTGGACCATTAAGAAGGCTGAGCACCGAAGAATTGATGCCTTTGAACTGTAGTGCTGGAGAAGACTCTTAAGAGTCCCCTGGACTGCTAGGAGGTCAAACCAGTCAGTCTTAAACGAAATCAACCCTGATTGCTCGTTGGAAGGACTGATAATGAAGCTCAAGCTCAGATACTTTGGTCACCTAATGCGAAGAGAGGACTCTTTGGAAAAGACCCTGATGCTGGGAAAGATTGAAGGCAAAAGGAGAAGGGGACGGCGGAGGATGAGATGGTTAGATAGCATCACTGAAGCAATGAGCATGAAACTGAGCAAACTTAGGGAGGCAATGAAGGACAGGACGGCCTGGCGCAATATGGTTCATGGGGTCACGAAGAGTCGGACACGACTTAACGACTGAACAACAACAACAATTATACCAACTATTCCTGAAGCTTTACCATTTTTAATATTCTTACAGTATTTATGATTTTCTTTTCATCGTTTTTTTCTTCAGTGCCAATATTGACAGCATTCATTTCAGTTGTGCATGCTGACATATCGTTATCATTCCCATTTCCTCATTTCAGTTTCACCCTAAATAATTTCATCATGTTTATTTTTAATTCCATTCACTGTGATGAAGAATCCTTACTCAGCCCTTTTCACTCACTTCCAAAACAATTTCTATTTCCATCCAAATACTTCTTCAGTTTCTCTGCCTTTTTTAATCTTACCCACCTCTTGCTTTCTTTGACTGCATTATTGCAATTATCTTTTTCTCTGTATGAACAGAATAAAGAGGGTATACGGAGTATATTGTATACTGTGTATGCATCTGCAGCAATCATTCTCTTACATGCTTTTTTCTTCTCCTGCCCACAGTCCCCTTTCACTTCATCATCCCACCAAGCACTCTGGTTCACATTTTCTATTAGCATAATTCCACCCATCTTCTATGGTACTTGATGACACAATTCTTTCCACTCTGTTCTAGGCAGCTTCCATATCCTCTTTCTTTATATCCAGTTTCCATTTATTCTATTGGAAGATTAATCTGTCATTTAATGGTTTTTCATGCAAGATTCATATTTTCTTCTCCTGCAATTGTACCACTTTCATTGTAGTTCCTTTACAAATTTCCTTTTCTCCCATATCCATTTTTCCCCAAGATCCATTCCTGATTTCCACATTCAGAACCACTTACTACTCTTGCATCCTTCATTAATTTTCCCATTTTTTCTCATTATATTGTTTCTAAGCAGATAAACACCAGTCACCATTCCTATTCATCCTATTAATACATTTTTATTTTATGAATCAATCCTCTTATATTTGTACCATTTATTCATCTTATAAGTTGCAATTTTCCATATGCCATGGTTAGTACCAAATGGGCTTGGAAATATTGACCTCCATGGCCCATCATAGCTATGGTCAACCAAGACTTTCACATAAACCTTTTTAGTAAGATAGAGAAGGTATAGCCAAGGTTACAAGTTTTAGTTACACTCATACCACGTTCATATTCCCTGCTAACAGTTCTAGTCAGTTTGGCACATTTTCTCCAGTATGTCAGAAGCACAAAAAATGGCTAGTTTTACCTCACGTATACTGATGCTATTCTATGCAAGCTTGGCTCTCTAACATAAAGGCTTCCTTGCAAGCTAACATAGTGTTGCCTCATCACACAAACTAGGAGATAAATGCAGTACAGTGAGACATGCTTGAGATAGGGCCTCTGTTTGAAGAAAAGCTGAAGAAAAGAGAAAATTTCAAGGACATGCTATTTCATATTCTTGCTTGTTTGTTCATGTTTCATTTTCAAAGCATAAATTTTTAATTGCATTTGTTGATGTCACAGTGATTACCTTACTTTAGCACTAAAAGTGTCCTTGGATGTTTATTTTTAGATTTTGGGATAAAATGACTCTATACTTCCTTTAGCTGTCTCCTGCATAATAAGCAATAAAATGGCAAGACTGTAAAAGTATGGAAAAATATCTCTATTGAATGTAAAAAGTTAATGTTTAAGAGTTTCTTGAAATTTTCACCTCTGTCTTAAGCATAGCAAGTCATGTCAATAAATGTCATTAATACTAAACCAGAAAAGGGGAAAAAAAGTATAATGTACACTAAAAGAAAGAAAGAAAGAAAGAAAGAAAGAAAGAAAGAAAGAAAGAAAGAAGGAAGGAAGGAAGGAAGGAAGGAAGGAAGGAAGGAAGGAAGGAAGGAAGAAAGAAAGAAAGAAAGAAAGAAAGAAAGAAAATAATGTACCCAAGTGGATGCATTAAACTAATACCATTACCTGCATTTGAATTTTGCATTCTATGTTTTGACAAGATGTAGGAAACATTTAGTGGACTGTCTTATGGAAAAAAATATTTTGGTTTTCATTTTTGGTAAAACATGACTGTTTCACAAAGGAATTAATGGTTTTAGTTGATATAGATAACTTCAGCTCGAGGTTGGCAAAGCAGTGCTACAAAGCTGCATATTTGCATCTTATTTATTCAGACTATATGCTGAATATATATTAAGGGAAGCTGGATTGGAAGATGATGAGCATGGTTTTAAAATTGGAGGAAGAAACATCAATAACTTGCACTATGCAGATGACACTACTCTGACAGCTGAAAATGCAAATGATTTGCAAGCTCTAGTAATAAAAGTCAAGAAGCACAGTGAAAAAAATGGGACTAAAATGATATATAAAGAATACGAAGCTAATGACAACAGGCACAACAACCAGCCTTAGATTTGACAATGAAGATAGTGAAGTGATGGATAGCTTTTGCCCTTTAGGATCAACCATGTATAATAAAGGAACAAGCAGTCAAGGAATATGCCACAGACCAGCACTAGGTAGAGCACCATGAAGGCCTTGAAAAGATATTCAAGTGCCATGATTGGTCTATACCTACAAAGATCAAAATCATGCAAGCAATGGTATTCCTTCTGAGACTATGGAAGCAAAAGTTGGACTTCGAAGAAGCAGGATAAGAAGAGTATTGATGCCTTTGAACTTTGGTATTGGAGAAGATTCCTGAGAATACATGGACAGCCAAGAAAACAAACAAATGGATCTTCAAAAAAATGAACTCAGAGTTCTCACTCAAGGTATAAAGGACTAGGCTTAAATTATCATACTGTGCAAAGACCTAGCTCTCTGGATAAGGCTCTCATGCTGGGAAAGATATAAGGAAAGAGAAGAAGAGGATGACCAACAGCAAGGTGAATGGACTCAATTACAATGGTGATGGGTGCACCATTGGAAGATATGAAGGACCAGATTAGGGACTGATAGTGATGGAGAAAAATTGTCTCTATGGTTGCTAAGAGTCAGACACTTGATAGCACTCACTCATTCCCTCACTCACTCACTCACTCACTCACTCAATCAATCGTAAATATCAATTCTGAGGTAAGTCTTCTTATATTCAGTGAGATTTACAAGTTTGTATAGGATTATAGTATTACTAAGTAGTTATTATGGTCATAAGGTCAGACATGTGGCCTAAGTAGAGATAAATCGTGAGAAATTCTAAAGTTGCTGTCTTACTCCATTCTGGTATATTTTGGAAATGAAAACTGAAATAGGTAAATGGTGAATATCTGAGTTTATTTGCAAATATATTGTTTAAAGATAGTTGGGGGCACAGCTTATATTAGCCTTCCCCAACTGGTAGTCCTTCAGTTGCATTGGTCTTCAGCCAATGGTGATTAGGCATTAAGGAAGTTGAACTCCAACACGTCTAAAAGGCACTGACTATATGTAGATTAGTCTGCTTTTGCTGCATAGATATAGAAAAATGTCTAAAAATTGATCCCATAAAAACACATTACCTGAAAATTTCAGACTATTACCATTGCTTTATAAAATTATTTTAGCTCTCCAAAAATATTTGGGTAGATAAATCTGCCTACTCTTTTGATTCCTTGGTTTGATCAATGCCTCCAAATGTAATAACTTCCTGCTTCCTTATATGCCTTAGATTTCATATCTGCTATGGCTTCCTCTAATCTTCAGTTGTAGCTTTGGAATTCAGATTGCTCACAGTTTGTGAGTCCACACTTGTCTCTGGGAAAATCCACATAGCTTCCTTGCTCCAGTGCAAGGACAGCCCACTAACCATTTTCAGAGGATATATCTGAATGCCACCACTTGCAAAGTTGTCTTTGGACTTACAATCTTATAGCGTATGGACCTGGCAATCAGCAACAGTAGTCTGAGGCCAAGGACACCAAGAAAAGAGACAGATGCTAAAAGTGGAGACCTCTGTCAAATTGCTGGCCATATTTTCCTGGAATAGCTAGCCAAAAGCCTCCTGTCAAAACTTCCCCTGCCCATCAGGGTTGGAATTCATTGCTTGACATCTTAGTCCCCCTAAGACTTTCCAGATTGCCCCCATTGCCTCAGATTCAATACATCTCACAGTCCAATGGATACCAGTTTGGAGCACTACTGCTGCTGCCCTCGTTATATTCACACACCCTCCTCAACCTGCACATACTACCCAACCTCTGATCTCAGAAACTTCATACTTTCTAGGACCCTTGGTTGAGAGGGAGCCCAGCACTGTACTTTAACTCCAGTGGGTGGCTCCTGCTCTGCCCCTTGCCTCCTTATTACAATGCTTCCCAAGCAGTCCTACAGTGCTAGCTAAGCTGTGGCCACAACAGCAACCAACAGAGACTCATGAGGTCCCAGCTTCAACTACAGTCCAATGGAATTCTTTCTAAGTTATAACTGTCTGCGTTGCCAACTCCAGTCTGTCCTCTGGTCTACATTCTCCAGACCCACCAGCTTAACCTGGAACTCTTCCTTGCCACCATCACTCCACTTGTCCACTAGCCTTCTCCTCCTTCCCAGCTACCCAATCTGTAAATATGGTAGTTCATCTCCTGTAGACATAGCAATGAAGGAAACAGGAATCTTAACTTCTGTTCCTTCCTTACCACTTTTACTATCTTCTCTCTTTTCTGTTGCTTTGGATAGTTCCTCAGCTTCTCCCAAGCATCTACTGCTTCTACTTTTTTTCATATCCCTTCTATCTTCCATTCCTATCCAGATCTATGAATGTTCAAATCTATTAGGATCACTTCTTCCTCTCTCCAGGTTTACTTTACAAACACCCCAAACACTTCCCTACACACATTCTTAAACTACCCCACCCCCCATGTTCATGGGGTGCCATGAACAAAAGTGATAGAAAGAGATCGGGTCTATCAAGTTGGTTTTGGGGTGGCATTAAAATAAATAAAATGTGCTTCTGGTGAAGAGTGAATATCAGTTAAAGCAAGACAAGTTTTATCACAATAGCAAATATATTTTGCTTGTCTTGTAGTTCTAGCTAACAGAGATTAAATAAGTGTATCTATTTAAAGATGGCAAGTTAAATTGCAAGTTATTGATTTCACTTTTTTGATGTGCCTTCTTTGGCACATCCAGGTTTATGAATTGGCAGACTCATCTAAGATGGCAGCAAGTATTTCTTTGTGACAGAGTTGAAAGAGCAGGAAGGAAAAACTCTTTGTATCACTATTTGTACTTTGCCTCTTCTGCCTTCTGTTGATTCTTAGATTGTCACCAGGTGGCACTCAGTTGTAAATGCATTGATTTGTATAAATAAATGAACAGTAACAATTAATTACACACTTTGTGAGTGCAGCTCAGTGGGAAGGCAGGGACTGTGCAGACTTGTTCTGTCTTGCTGGTCCCAGTGGTGTGATCAGAAACTTCATTATCAGGCTGTACAACCTTTGGTTATTCCTGCTAGCTCTCATGTTTAAAAATCTATTTATTTTAAAAAGCAACAGCAGCAAAAGGTAGAACTTACCATTATTTTTGATACTTTTGAGCCTTCTCCCTTGGTTTGAGGGGGGCATGCCTTTGACCAAGACTGAGGTGGTAGAGCAACACGGGCTGCCCTGAGAAATTAAGCTCTGCCATATGAATAGTTGGGATACTTAGGGGCTTTCCCTCCTGCTGGGCTGGAGTGTTCTCCACTCATCCTTGAGTCAGCAGAAAACTAAACCAGCATGAAATTTGCTTCCCCCATTCTCAATCCCTTTCCAGTCTCTATTGCCTCTACCAAATGATGCTGTCTGGATTTTATACGTGCAGAACATGACAACCAAAGTGATTCCACTGGCCCTGCTGCCCTCCTTCTTTTGCACCTTATCGGCTGGCAGGAGAAATATCCACCGATCATGGCACCCCTGCAGGACCAGGTCAGGTTTGACTGCAGGAGTGTCCATCATCTTCAGGCACCTTCCCGTGCCCTTCTTCCTACATTGCATTTTGTTGAAATCGGAGTTGAATAAGGGTTAGGGAAAAATCAGAGATGAGCTATGCTGAGGAAGCTGGGTCACATGCAGAATTTCTACCTAGGATTTCTGTCCTCTTCCTTTCCTTTCTTTAAATAGGCAGCCAAAGCCAACTTCCAGATTCCTCCTTACTCTATTTGTGAAGAACTGGAGGGAGGGGAGATGGTCCTGTCATTCCATTGTTTGCTATTCGAATTTGTGTTAAGCCATTCAGGACCATAGAGTTAAAGCTTACTCACAGTACTACCAGCTGAGCAGTCTAGGGCTTTGGAGGGATTCTGATAGACCACTGTGATAGGAAACAGCAGAATGACAGCAGAGGAGGCTGACCTGAGACCAAAGAGGAGGAGACATGCCCACATTAGTCAGAAATGGCAAATAAGCACTGTTCTGATCCCATCCTCTATTGGTCACCTGACCTTGCCTGTGTCATAGTGGGTAGTAATCTATTTACATACTTTGCAGGTACCCTTGGATGTTGTCAGTTTAAGGGGAAATCACTGCTTTAACACCAGTACAGCTAAAAACTCTTAAGGCTGTCTCACTCATGGGCTGAAAATGTGATGGAGGCAATTTCATGGAGATGCAACGGAAAAAAGATGTTTGCAGGACATGTTTGTACTGCAGTTAGGAAAAGGCCCTTGGAAAATTAATATAATGACAGCTACATTGGCAGATGAGGCCAAAGAAATACAAAAGAAATGATGAAGAGAACATATATTAATATTAATGTGCTAACAAGTACTGAAAATTGCTAAAAAGAGGGAACCTTTTCAACAGTCATGAAAATACAAAATGAGGTAAGTCCAGCTCTTGTCTTAACTATACTGTACAATGCAATATTTATGTATTTACTGTAATTTTTAATCTCACTTTTCTTCTAATTTTCAGTATTATGGAAAGGGCTTTTATAATAAATTATCAGGGCCTCAGTGCTATAGTTAATTTGATTGAAAACTGATGATTGAGAAAGTATTAATAGAAGAAATGCCAGATAGTTTAAATTAAGTCTGGTGGGCTGCAAACTTCTGAAATCAGTGTTATATATTCCTCCATGGAACCTGGGAACCACCAGCTAAAACAAAGTGCAAAATAATGGATCAGAAAAAGATACAGATGTATACTTAGACTTAAAGACCAGGGAACTTCAGCTGAGGAATTTGTTTTAGTGGAAGAACTGAATTCACTGTCCTTTCACATGAAAAGCAATTCCTCTCTGAACATGCTTGTTTCTGAAGCCTATTTATTTTGCAGAGTACAGGAAGAAAAGTTATTGCTATTGTTAAACAATTAGAAGACATAAAACCTTAGTGATATGTTGTAAAGATACACACACACACACACACACACACACACACACTGTATGATTGTGTGTGTATGTGTGTGTATGTATGTATATATATATATATGTATAGGTATCTGTATGTGTGTGTGTGTGTGTGTGTGTATTTGTGTGTATATATATATCCCCTACCTTCTCTCCAGTCAGGTCTAAATAATATGTTGCTTTAAAATTGTTAGCTGTCTTATTACACACTCGTGCATGGGTGCATGCACACACAACTTCACCCCTTCCTGAGAGGGTTACTTTTAAACCTATAGATTCTTCTTTTCTTCTACTCCATGCATCTATAGCAGCACATCAATTAAATAGACCAGAGAGTATTACACAAGGATAATTAAATCTCTAGGTGTTCTTCTCTTCCGATGGCTTTCCTTACAATGTGCCTGTAGTGACAGGTAGATGAGTCTCTAAGGTCCTGGATAAATGACTTACCTTGGCAGCCACATTCTGCAGTTTCCCTTTTGTTGTTTATATCAAAGCTATTTGTATGAAAGAAAAGGGAGAGGAATAAATAAAGGTAAAGAGTGGAAGCTCACACAAAGTCACTGGCAGCATGCCGTGAAGACAAAACTTTACTGAAGCTCATTAATATGTTACTATTATGAAAGCTGACAAAAGGGAAGGCGTGTGAGAGCTGGTTTCTCAGACTGATAAAAAGTTGAGTAGCTGCTTCCAAAACAATCAGTAGATATAGCACAAAAGAGACAAGCCTCCTCTCTTTACGTAGAAAGAGTGAAAGAAAAAGAACCAAACCCTTCCCTGATTTGCTTGTATATAGGTTTCTGATCTGAAAGTACAGTTCTCACAGGAATTCTTGTGTTGTTATTTAAACTTCTTCTTAACACATCTGACTAGTAAGCTCCAGGACTGTCTGCAGTAAAAGGTCATTATGAAACCCTACTCCTCTTGTATGTCAATTGTGACATCACATGCAGATACATAATGGTAGAACCTGTGATGTCATGACACATATTTCATCTTTTGCCCATATCTCAGACAGTTGTTTCTTGAAATTAGCTGCTTCTAAGTTCTCTGGATTGGTGTTCTCATAATATCATATTATATCAGTCAATCAACCAATGGAATTCTGTTGTAACCAGTAATATTCACTCTCTAGTGCAGTGGATACTTGTGAATGAATAGTATTATGTTCCTCCCCACAGCTGTGTCCCCTCTAAGTCTGCTCTGGACAATCAGGAGATCTTCCAGACTGAGTTTATGGGAAGGTTGCAGGAAGTTCAGAAAGAAGGACAGCAAGATAAAGTTTCACCGCATAAGCAGAAGTTGAACTTTCAGATATCAGACACAGAGGTATTCTGCATGACTCACTACCTGCAAATGGACAACACTTTTGCAATTGCATTGAGAGGGTTTGAATGGAGATTTCACTTTCCTGTTTTGTTTCAAAAGTGGTATTTTCTGACTTGCACCAGCATATGCCTGGTGTGCTGTTTCTCGGTTGCTCTTTCATTGGTCTAGCAATACCCATATATCTCTTGTACAGAGCTTCTGGTATGATCCTCTCCTGTTTTTTGGGTGTTGCTCTTCGTGGCCAGTTTTGGGATAACTATATCTGAAGATGCCCACATAAAACCAGAGCCTTGCTGTACTTTGTGAGGCAGGTCTCAGGCAATACGAGGGTACCTATTATTTCTCTAATAAGTAATGCTCTGATTTATTAGTACAGTGGTTCATGTCCACACATGTAACCAGTGTACCAATGGTAAGGGCAAGTGATATTAGGTCAAAAAGCACTGAAGCACTGGACTTCTTTAACCAGGTG
This sequence comes from Liasis olivaceus, assembly GCA_030867105.1. Lineage (NCBI taxonomy): Eukaryota > Metazoa > Chordata > Lepidosauria > Squamata > Pythonidae > Liasis > Liasis olivaceus. The sequence goes on from CM061349.1 coordinate 73,999,353, forward strand.
AGCTTGACAAGAATTCTACCAGTTTCCATGTCTAGCCCAAGTAACAGGAAGAAAAACAAGATTTTATTTTTACCAATCCACAGGGGGACTGGCCAGATGGGAAGAAGTAAAGTATGAGTGTATGTACTTTGTAATATAAGGCTTGCATTAATGGCTATTTTGTGAGAAGCATAGTTCAAAATATGAATTTAAATCTGCTTTATGTGTACATTTATTAAATTTTAAATTTGCAGGGTCATAGGGACTGGGAAAGAATGGACTTCTGTATAAGCATGTGCAAAATTGGCACAGACAGAAAACTGACTGTTACATCTGTTGCTAGAAAAGTTTGGCCTGCTTGAGTTACATGGTGCCAAGAAAGAGGCAGGCCAAACCTGCCTTTTTCTTGGCCTCTAGAGAAATCTGGAGTAGCTTTCATTCTAGGAACCTTATTGTGGTTTCTTGCTCCATAGACCATTACATATTTTATATAGTTAAAGACTGATCTGCATTGCTTTGCCAGAAACAGAATATCTCCTTCAGACTTCTTGCTTGGTGGGACTGGCTTTTCTTGTCTTTTTTATAGTGTAACTCTACAAATGTTTATTCTAACATAAGCTTTACTGAATTTATTGAGACTGATCTCTACGTGAGCAATGTCCATACTTTTTAAAATAACTGAAGAATGAACTTATTGTTTGGAAACTCTTATTCCCTCTCCTATCCTCAATGTAGTAGTTTTACAGTGGAATTGATTTTCTTTTATATAGGTAATTGATTGATTATGTGCTATCAAGTCAGTATCTATTCTTAGTAACCAAATCAATAGATTTGCTCCAGGAGGATTTGACCACCAATCTGGACCTTAAGATCTTCCAACAGTGTACTCATTGCAGCTGAAACTGAGTCCATCCGCTTTGCTGCTGGTTGTCCCCTTCTCTTTCTTTCCACCTGCCTTTTAATGCATGCACAAAATCTATTATTCACAAGCCAACATTCTTTTTCTTTCTGGAAGACGACCAAAACATAATTCTAATGGTTTCATAGATTAGTGAAAAAATCAGAAAGCAGAACTAGAGGATCCTGCTTGGTGCTGTTTTGACATCATACTGTCAAATGTTAGTTGCTTGGCTGAACCTTAGTAAAGGAACTGAATGCAGGAAGCTAACTCTCAGAGATCAATATCTGGAGATGTCATCAGCAGGGAGTGCCTTCAGACACTTTGTGAAAGGCACAGAGGGATCCATTCTGTCTTCGGGAGCTTTGTAATATTTCCCCATGAGCTTGCTGATGCTTGCGACAAGCAACATTGCTAATAACATTATGCAGTTGTGGAGAGGGGACCTGGGAATGGAGCTGGTTCCTGAGGAAAGTCAGTTTCCATATGCTGACTGTAAGAGGATTCATAGCCTGCAGAGAAAATACAAGTCCTCCTGTAAATAAATGAAGCATTTAGAATTATATTATGGGAATATGGGATTTATTCAGTATATCTGAATGTGTAGATCTAGATGAAATGCCCTCCAGCTCAGGGTCCCTGTGATTAGTAACTAAGATTGGGAACAATGAACATCCTGTTGGATAAAATATAGTTGTCCTTATATATCATAAAAAGGGCAGGAAAGGTTCATTATATTATATTATTATATTATATTATATTATATTATATTAATTATTAAATTATTAATCATTATTTAATAATAAATAAATAAATAACATTTGTTTTACTTTATGCATTTAAAAGACTTATATGGTTGCTCATCTTATGTGCCATAATCCTGGGTGGCTCACAAAACATCGCAAAACCATATCAAAAACTCTTGGCACCCCAAAACCAAACATACATTAACATTCAATGTTGCTGAGTTCCAGCCTCACCCTACCCCAACTCTTGTGGGAAGTGCCAGCTCTTCAAGACCTTCCAGAAGGCCAGGAGCCTGCTGGATTTCAGGGGGAAGGGTGTTCCACAGGCAGGGGCTGCTATTGGGAAAGTACACTTCCTGGGTCCCATCAGATAGCAACATTTAAGGGACCTGGAGCATACCCACCCTATCCAACCTGGTGGAATGGGTAGAGAGAGGTGGTCTTGCAAATAGTTTGCCCTCATGCCATTCATGGCTTTAAAGCTTTAAATATTTCTATCACGTCTAGCCAGACCAGAACTTTTATACTTCTAGTTGCTTAGAACAGTTGATGACATACATTCTTATTCTCTGTTACAGTACGTTGGAAGAGCTTTCTAAATCACAACTCCAGAAATATTCAGGTACTGTTTATGTTAGGTTCAAAGATCATGTTATGACACAACCATAAGAATATACATATACCCAATTTCACTGAGAGTTTTCGATCCTGGCATGTAGGAAGATATAATGGTATGTGGGTATGAACTTGAGAGACAGGAGGAAGGGCCGCAGACTAGACAACAGTCAGATAAGAGGCAGAAGGAATGGAGGCATGACAAATGTCACAGAAGGGACCATCCGTAGTTTTTTGGACTGTAAAGGTGATGGGGAGAAATGTACTTTCAGACTTGCAAGATTCTGTTAATGCAACCTTACAATAAAAATAGAGCTAGTGCTCCTGGGTGTACTTCTTGCCTGGACTACCTTGCAAAGCTGACACAATCTGTATCATGACCTAGTGCTAAGTTCCTGGGTACATGACTGACTCCCTAATTCCATGACTTTTGTTTAGTTTAGTTTAAATTAAAACCATTTTGTGAATGAGCAAACCCACTCTACGTCAGCCATAGGCATTGCACACTATGCTCTCAAAGCACCAAATGTATCTACCTGCAAAGAAGAAGAGGAGGAAGAGGAAGAGGAAGAGATCCCTCATCCAGAAGATTTCATAATTTGATATATCCTCCACTGATAGGAATGCCTATACCTAACTAATTTGCCATGGATTATGTAAATGAATTGTCAACAGATCCCTCATGTAGAATCAGTTCCTAGAATTAACTGCATAGTGCATGGTCCCCCAGCTGCCTAGAGTCACCTTGGTGATTGGTTATAAATAAATAAATAGGTCGCATGACCTTTCCCCCCCTTCTCTGGGGAATCTGATAAATAATGTAAATGATTACACCTGTCAACATACCGTTGAATTGTCAACAAAATTGACCCAGTGCCTCTTTACCTTAAAATGTTGGAAACTCATAATAAATCTGCAGTTTGTGTTCATCCAAAATTTCATATTACAAATATTATTGCACAAAGCATATGACTAAATACAAAACTGGCCCTGTACTGGCTTCTTGGATATCTGGATGAAAGTATAACATTGTAGAGTGTTCTGCTTTTATCTAAAATCAGAGTATTTGCATTTTACTACAACCCCGTCATCAGAAGGAGAATATCCTATTAATTGTTCATTTTTATCAGGTTATTATCTTAACTTTCTCCAGTTTGTTGATCTCTCACAAGAAATTTTTAAAAAATCAATTATTAGTCCACATTTGCATATATTACACAATAATGGTACACACAATGATTCAGAAATTAGTCCTATGGGATTCAGTAGGACATTCTTCAATATATATATGTAGAACTGTGCTCACAGTTACTGTCTGCACATCTCCATTCATAATGAAAAGAACATATATTGTCTTTCTCATCTCTGCAGTAATTCTTTAATTCATATTCTGCTGCAAATAGAAAATACTATAAAACTAATAGTATGGAAATCTTCCTCTGCTTTGGCATATATGAAAATAAATGGATACAATCTGACTACATTAGAGAGGCAACATTAACACAATAGTCAGGTTTATGTTACTCTTTTTAAAATGTTTGCCATGAATATCAAATGTCACTAATTCATAGTAAGCTAGATCCTGATTTTGATGAATGATTATCTCACTGTTTTCATCCAATATGGAAGCTCTTGTTTATTTCTTTCCAGAATACCTTTTGGAGAACATTACCCTTCTGTTCTGCAAAAGAGAACAGTCACTCAGAATGATTAAAGAGAATTCCTCAGAGGTGCTGAAGAGCTGCGCATTCAAATGCAGGATATTTGGCTTAATCCAATATAGAAACAGGATTAATTTATCTTTTATGTAGTTTTTCTTGTTTCCAAGCAATGCATATGCATAGACACATCAAAATATCTTTCCAATGCAGATAGAAAACTATTTTTCCCAGTGTGGTGACCTCCAGATGATTGAGATTGCAATGTCTGGGCCTGTCAATTAGGGGAGAGTTTGCCTGTATGCAGAAATAAGTAAATCTCTGACTTGATAATAGGCACAAACAAATGTCAGGCATTTGATAGATTGCTTAGTCCATTTTCAGAGGCTGCAAATACATTGCATTGTTTAAAGAAATTATGATTTCATCAATAGAAGGAATTAGATGGGACCTGAGTTTAAACCTTCCTGCTCCTACACCTGCTTGATGGCTGATTAGTTTACTCATAGTCCTGATTGCTACAGAGCTATGAATCTGCAGTTCTGGTTATTATGTATGCCTATATGGATCAATGGTAAAGGTTTGAAAGTTTCTCTATTTAAATCTGGGAAAATGTAAAACAGATTCTCATTTGTTCCAAAAACTAACTAACTAGCAAACAAAAAATCCAGAGAAGGTCCATTCCATGTAAGCATACACTCACTGGATATTCTGTCATTCTTTAGCACTTTGTCTTATGGGAAAAAAAATGAAGTTAAAGTTAACATGAATTTAGACATCTCTAGAGTTTTTTGCAACACAGCTATTTTTGGCTGAATTTAAAACAATATGCATGCTATCTGTTGGCAGCTTTGTAATATTGTCCCAGGTTGCTCTTCAGAACGAAGTTAAATTGAAGGTAAAAATATATCCTAAGCAAATTAAAAATTGATTAAAGCTTTCTAAACAGTTTAAATATTGATGCTATTTATTTTCAATTTTGCCATTTTTAAGGAGCTGTGTTGGCCCTTTATGCTTTCATTCAGCTTGATAGCAAGCAATGAAATGGGTTGAGATGCTAAAGATACTGGAAAAATTCCAGCACAAATTAGAAGCATTTAAAGGGTAACAAAAGTGGACAGTATGAACAGTTGATATTTACATTTTGTGGTATATTCAGATCTGAAAATAATGTATGCCCTTAATTCCTAAAATGTAAATGAAATGCCAGAGGAAGCCATTTTTCTGCATATGGAAATCCTACTCTGGATCAGGTGCACACTTGGTCTTTTCTGCATGAACATTCCCAAGTACTACTTAGTTCTGCCTGCAATGTCATAAGATAAATATGCTTTGGGAATCTGTCTGATGGTTAATATTTCATGGAGTGTCCCATTATGTTTTATTCAGACCAGTGTGTGGTTTCAAATGAGCTTAGATGTCATTGTCACCAAAGGACCAATCAATGCAACTGTTTACCCACCCTTTGCAGGACCATTCCCTGTTATCTGAGCACATGCACAATTTTTCATGCATCTTTTTTAAAGGAAGGAAAATTATGTGTTGAGGAGGAGCTTAGTGGGTCTATTCCAGAACATAATATAATCCATTTTCATCATTATTTCAGAATAATTAATAGCAGTAAGAGTCACTAGACAGATTTTAGTGGGAAAAAATAGAAACTATTTTTTTTTCAATATGCCAAGAAAGTATTCCCCTTCAAAGTATGGAAGCCAAACTCTGATCTCAGTAATGCTACAGCAATTCAAAGATGGATTTGCTTTGAATTTACAGTATGATATAATTCAATGACATGTTTTATATGCTGTTGTCAGGCTTCCTATTACAGCTCAGATATTTCACTGGAAACCCACCCTTCAATGTAATATTGATCAAACTTTGTTCAGTATTACAACAAAAAATCAACCTTGATGCCAATGTTCTTTTGATTCCAATTGAGATTAACACAATAACACATTAATCATAATTTCATTTATATATTTATGCATTGACCTACATATTGTAAATGAATACAATATCTTTGAATATATGAAACAGAGACCCTTGTGTGATAGCCTTACATTGATGGATTGTATGACTGATATAACTGTAAGTGTAAAATAGGAGCCTTCATTAACCGCCTCATTATATCAGACCTTGCCTAGAAGTGAATGAAAATTTATCTCCAGGAGCAGGATAAATTCTCCAACAAATTTCCTAAAGATGAAGTTGCTCACTATTAGCAAAAACAGTAGTGGTGCTACTTTCTTCCTTCCTCCTACTGTTTTTACAAGTTTATTTTTTTTAACAAAAAATAAAATGTTCAGCTATCCTAGTGCACTTTTACAGTGGTTGAATATTGATAGCATTTTTCTTCAGAACATTGGTAACTGGTCAACAAAGTAACTGATTACTTAGGAATATAGGTTCTTTCTTATTGGTTACTTTGATAGACAGACAGCTGAGGGGATGCTCTTAACAACAGGTCTTCTGACAGTATAGTCTATAAGACATCATTAAACTTCAGTCTCAGAAATAATAACAGTTATGAGAAGTTTTTCATTCTGTTCTTTGTTTTATTACAAGCCAGTGACTGCTGTAAAAGAATTTGAGGGCAATGTCTGATAGTGAACTTAAATGAATTTTAGAGTAATGTTGATATTCCATCCATTTAAAATAACCAAGTTTGGTGGTGTAATTTTGGGCTGTTTTGTGGTGGTGGTGGTGGATTAGGGGTAGGGGAAAAAGCAGTTTGCCTCCCAGGAGCCTTCTGCTCCCATTCCTGTCAATGAGTGACAATTTTGTCTCCCTTACCAACTTATTTTTTTGTTAATTCTTAAACTTCATGGAAGGAACAATAGGAAAAATAGGTAGATTTACTGATGTAATTCAGGCTGCTTCACTTTAGGATCTCTTAGGAGTTGATGACTTTGGGTCTAGTATGTTACTAGACATATGTTATTTGTTTTGTTATAAAATAGCTGCCAGACTGTTCTAAGGACATTGGTGGAATGGAAATCAGCTTGAGAAATTCCTCATCTGCCTCCTACACTCCCTTTCCCCAAAGTTAAGAAATGTTCCTATAGGCAGCTAGAGGTAGCTAGAGGTAGCTAGAATCAACAATGGCAAAGAATATAATAGGACGCCAAAGCACAGCATTCCAAAGGAAAAGTAACCCTGAAAGTGTCCCATTTTTGCTTAAGAAAATGAGTTCCAAGGAATCTTCTTCTTTTTTTAAGCAGGTACAATATTCTATGTTGTTGAGAAGATGCTGAATCCTAGTTTCCATTCAGCAGAAAGGAGATACCGTGCTCCTGGGGCCTTATAGGGAAGGTGTAATTTAGAATTTTAATGTTTCTTTGTCAAGCAATAAGGAACTCAACAGAATTCTGCCACCTTCACTAAATTCCATCTTACTCAACATATCTTTGAGGGCTTGAGCAAGTAGGATAATCATGAGGGAAGCAAATGCTTGAGATGCAGTTGAGGAGGTCCTACTCAACTAGTTCTATTTACAAGGAATCACACTGGATTTTTTGCTTTTTCAAGCACAGATATGCAATTCTCCCAATAAATGGAAATAACAAACACAAGTGCATTGTTGATGAATGATTTATGAAAATAAATGGAAATCAAATAAATGAATAATGAAAGAAAAACTTAACAATGGAAACAAATGGAGTAGTCAAATGGGAAAAATTCTCAGGAAATTAGTAGTAATACAACTTTCAAGCTTATATGAAGACAATTTTTATTTATATCAGCTTCTTTTGGTCTAAGCCCCACTGGCTGGTTGTCAGTGAGTTGATGATATAGCTGTTGATAGGTATATTTAAAACAGGAAGCAATGGAATACGGTGAAATATCCTAAGTGCAATGGAAAACTGAGATGCATAGGTTACCTCCATGGATTCATTTTTTTCTGAATAATATCTCTAAAAAGAATGATGTGTTCTCTTATACACTAATGCCTTAGGGCATTTGTCGCTCAATTTCCTATGCATATACCACTAGTTGGATTTTCAAGTTGTTGAGATGGTATTATCTGTTAGAAAAGAGTTACTTGTTCTGTTTTAAACCTTTGGGTCCCCTCATAAAATTTTCTGCACTGTGGATACTAAAGAAGAATTATGTACTGATCTGCATGCTAGTCCAGGAGGTGTGGATCAGCTGAGTTTGCTTCAGAATACAGATCCAACCAGTGCTTCCAGCATCTCTTCTGGAATCCATATGGACATCAGGCAAAGCCACTGGCATCCAAATGTAGCTCTCTAATATACCGAGAAAATGGTTCAAGGCCCTCTGTTTTATCTTACTGCATATTATTTTTAGTGTAACTTGCACTTTTTCAGCAGAAGAATAAATACGTATATCTCAGTCATCTCACGAAGAAAAGGAAAGAAAATAGGGATAAAATTAAACCAACTCCCCATTTCAATCCAAAAGGATAAAGCAACTGAGAAGCCATTATCCACTTGAAACTAGTATGATCTTCTGGCATCAGAAGATGTCCACATTTCAAAATAGAAGAAACTTAAATTTGACTCATTTTCAGATCATTTGAATACTGCTTCTTATACTTACAAAAGAAACATGATGAATGAGCCACATGCAATATTGGCCTTTTGAAAGATTAACTATGAAAACTGACACATGTTCAAATAACTTTTCCCCAAATGACAAATTGCAATATTGTTTAATGAGGTTACATATAAAATGAATTATGTGAAATATAGATTTCAAATCCATTAACTACAATATAAGTATTTCTGGTAAGATGTAATATTTGATAATTACAGCTGGATATTTTCAATTAAAAATAGAGAGAATGTGTATTTTTAAAAAGGCAGAATTAGTTTTATTTTAGGAGTTTTAAAGAAATTATTGCACAATATAGATTTAAGAAACTAAAAGCAATGCAGTTGAAGCAATAAGATAGTTAGCAAAGATATACTGATGGCATAAAAATATTAAAAATCCACAAGGCAACATGCTTATTAGATGTTTTATAGCAGCTGCATGCTTTTATACTCATTAAGCAAAATGGTTAAAAACTGGAAAAAAGTGTACTGCACTAGAATTCTGACAAATCTTGCTAGAAAGAATGAATATCATTTCTCTATCTCTGAAAATATAAATTCTAGTTGTCAGTGTCGTCAGTTTTTTTCCCCTGGCCTTTTTTCCCCTCTGTCTTTTGTATTATCATTCTGGGAAGTCCTGACTTAATTAAAGATGCAACAAGAGAGAATCACCAGCTTATCCCAATAGCAACAAACTCAGGAAACAAAGAAATCTACTTCATGTTCCAATTAGTCAACCTGCTGCCAGCTGCCATTACCAGTTCTTAAGCTGTCAGTAGCAACTGGGCATCTAGAATTTTTTATCCTTGCTGAATGCCCATGGCATCTTTTTTTTAAAAAATCATGAAGTTGGAGACCTACTTCTACTAGTGTTCTAGCATCGAGTTGGCTGCAGTACTTAACAGTGTGGAAGGAAATTGATGTCAGCACCATAATATTTGATTCATTACAGATGAAGCCATATTGTCTTGAATATTTCAAACACCCAACAAAATCATTCTGGAAGTGAGAATATTACCCCAAATGGTGGTTTGCCCTGACCATTCCCCTCCCCTCTCCCTGCTATTAAAAATAAACAAACACCAGTGCAGCCCAAGAATATTATGTTCCTTTGTTAACTTCGGGCATAACGATCCTTTAAGGCTTTCATAAGACCAAATCCAGTTCTTTTTCCTGGGTTGCAAACCACATGCATAATCTAGCTACTTAACCCATTTTGGAGGGTTGCATAGTACGCTGAATCATAGTTAAAGAAGCTGGGTTCTTCCAGCACATCAAACCATAAAAAGCTTGTCAATCTTTGCAAATTGTGTTACGTCTTAATCTGCACCTGGTAGGTCTTAATCTGATCTGGTTGTGTGAACACAGCCTGTGAATATAGTGTGCAAAAAAGAACAAATGCTGCATCATTTGCATTTTCTTGGCAGAGACCTACAAGTTCTTCGGGTATGTGATAAATGAATTGTTCACCAGGATTCATGTTGCCAGTCTCAGCAAAAAGACCCATTATTAGTTCTCTGGTTTTCTGTGTGAGAATTTGTAGTTGCAAATGAGCAATGAAAGCTAAAGCAACAAAAAAACTAAAAATTAAAAAAAAAAAACTTTTTGTGAGTTCACATAGTGTGCAATAAAAAGATAGCTTCTCTGTCATAAAATCTATCAAACTTTCTCTGCAGCTCTATATTTTTATATGTCTTCCTGACTGCAGGCAGATGCTTCTACATATGTTCCTTGATTTTATGCCCACATTACAATGGTATCAAAGCACTTCTAGCTGCATGGGCCCATTTTTTATCCATCTCCAGCCTTCTGTTGCTGGAAAACTTGATACAGCTGATAGAAAAGGGATGAGATAATGGGGGTAATTTAGGGAATGTGCGGCCCAAGATGCTCCCAGAAGCTGAAAGCTGTCTGCCCCATCCTCTAGTGTGGCAGCCAAGATCTGCTTTCATGACCATTACAGAGATAGAATTTTATGTAATCTGCTTATGCCAAAGTTCTTAGGAAATGCTTAAACTAGTTTTATAAAAGTGCTCATTATTTATTGTGTTGTAAAAATGAAAATTCCGTGGAGGCAGCACAATACATGAGCTATTTAACAACAGTAAAGAAGAACTCAATCAAACCCTGGGGGCCAATTCATGTAATATTTATCTGGCACAGTAGAAATAAGAATCACTTGTAGTTCTTTATACTCATTAATAAGAGAAAAGCTGATCAGTTGACATGTGAATCTCACCAAAAGGTATATCTGTATAATATTCTACATTAATCGCCATGGGGGAGAACATTACTTCATCTCAAGATTACATACATTAATTTGCACCAATCACACATAATAAGCTACTTCTGCATTTTTCTTCAGTTGATAAATGATTGCAGTTATTGCATTTATTTATTTTTGTTTTAGCAACAGTGAAAACAGTCATTGAAACCCCAGCATTCTATGCTATGGTTACCATTAGTTGGGGCAAGATTCACCATTCCAAAAAGAGATATTTATTTATTTCTCTCCAACTTTTCAAACAATTACTGTTTGTCAAAGCAGTAAAAAGAGAGAGCGAGAGAGACACCATCCAGAAAGACAAGATACGTATGGGATGGGGAATGGAGGAAAAGGGAATTTCTTCAACGCTAGAAAGATGTAGTGTCATCTATATACAAATCAGATCAGGCTGATCTTCACTTCTTGGAGATTCTGTTTGAATAGTAATTTCCGGCTGTTGTTCCTTTTACTGACTGATGGTTAGCTATGGTCAATGAATGAAAGAGAGTACCCAGTTCTGTAGATTCAAGACAAGGGTCCATGAAAGCTGGATGATTTGTCTGACATCTCCCTGCTATAGGTTTTCTCTGGCTAATATAAGGACCAAGTTGGGCTCCCTCTTGCTATGATGCTATTCCTGAGAAACCATGGGTATGACTTCCCAGCAGCATTTGTTCTTGTGGCTAAAAGATGACTCCAGTGTGGGATAACCTCCTGCTTTCCAGTCCCAGGGAATTTGTCAAGAATAATTGACAAATGTGTGAGCTAGTCAATATGCACTTAGAGATAAGTCAACAATCCTAGCTAACTTGTTAAAGTTCTGTCTATAATGTTTACCCAGTATCTATGAATGTTTGGACAGAAATATTAAAACATATACATAAATAAACAAATAAACAAATAATCTGTTATTTAGAAACTTTGGTAAATGTGTAATTTTAATTCAGAGTTTTCTTCCGCAAGTTACAATAGCAGAAGAAAGAAACAGTACATGTTAAGTAACTAAAACAGTTTATCCATATTTTTCTATATATCAAGAAGAAGATATCAACATTCTTATGTTCTGATTAGTATTTGCTATTTAACATGAAATTTAAACAGTTATTATTTGTACTTTAAAAATATACTAATATTTTGCTTTCTTTGGCTTAAAACTTGGAGCATTAACATAAACATGGATCCACTTTGAAGTTCAAATCAAATATCTTGGAATGTTTTCTTGGTTTAAAATCCAAGAACCAGAATAAGAATTTGACTGAGAGTTCCCTCCCTCCAGTTAATGCCTGGCATAATAATGGTTACAAATAATGGTTGCTAATAATTGGGGACTCAATTTGTCCCTGAAACAAATCTTTCAAAGTTTTTTTCAACATAGGATATTGCTTATGCCATCACATTTCAATTTTGCTAAGCATCTCTGCTCCTAAATTTTAATAAGGAGGAAAAGCTGAGTAGTAGTGCTGAGGCTCAGTCAAAAGAGAAAACTTTCTACACTGGTTTTATTGTTGTTGTTGTTGTTGTTGTTGTTGTCCATTAGTCTTTCCTTGTGATTATTGGGTATTTGAACTGCCAATCAGACATGGCAATACAGGTCAACTCCTCTCAGTTTATATTCTGGAGGGAGGAAGGAATTTAGGAGAGAAGGATTTGAGAAGTGTTGGTAGAAGATGGGAGGTAAACTCAGAGTCCTAGTCCTGAGAAGGCCTCCATCTGTCAGAATGACAGGTTTATGAATGTATATTTAAAGCATGGGAAGGCAAGAATTGATAACATATAGATATGCTGTAATGTTAAGATAACCAGCTTACAACCCATTTAAATTATTTAACTTTAATGTTATGTTTAATGTCAACAATGTGACTGTGCTGTTCTGTATCTTCCCCATGTTCTATTTGGTTACCTCTTCTAATCCAACTACATTCCCAGGGTAGGAATCCTCAGACCATCCCAGATAAATGGCTGCCCAACTGTTGCTTGAAAACCTCCAGTGATGTTGCACCCATGATTCCAGGACGAAGGCTGTTTCCTTGCTTAATAGCTCTCATGGTCAAGAAATTCCTCCTCATTTTAAGTTTGGATCTCTTTCTGTCAGGCTTCCACCTCTTGGTTCACATCCCCTCAGGCACTACAGAGAATAAATCCATACTCTTTTCCCTGTGACAGCCCTTTAAGTATTGGAAGGCTGCTATCATGTCTTCCCTTAGACTTCTTCTCTTTAGACTAAGGATACCTGGTTTGTTTAACTGTTTTTCATAAGATTTAGCCTCCAAGCCCCTCACCATCTTTGTAGCTCTTCTCTGTACTTTTTCCAGTTCCTCAGCATCCTTGTATTGTGGCAACCAAAACTGGACACAGAATTGCAGGTGTGGTCTGACCAGAGTTGCAGAGTGTGGGACTATCACTACCTGAAAACTTGACATCATACCTCTATTGATGCAGCTCAGGAGTGCATTGACTCTTTTGGCCACTGTAGCGCACTGCTGGCTCATGCCTACTCTGTAGTCTATCAAGATGCTCAGATCTACCTACAAGTGCTACTGCTGAGCCAGGTGCTGCCTGTCTTTAGGTCTTTAGAGATATCCTTGGGTTAGTGGTATTACACTTTTCTCTTTGAAGAAATTACAAAAAAAAAAAAAAAAAAAGGAAGAAAAAGATCTCCAGAAAGAGATGGCATGTGACACTCCACCATCTGTTTTCTGTAAGGTGAAGGTTTCTTGGTTTTCTTTTTGCTTTGAAGGGGAGCAGGTAGCAAGATCCTGGCTCTTCGTGAGGCTGCAGAGCCATAAGATGGCAAACTATTTATTTATTTATTGGATTTTCAAAGCTGCCTGACTCTGAAAGTACTGTGGGCATCTTACAATGTTTCCAATACATAATTTAAAACACAGCTAAAAATATAAATGCTGGGGAAAAACAACAACTGTAGAATTAAAAATTGGACTATTGCAATGCGCTCTATATGGGGCTGCCCTTGAAGAGCATTCAGAAGCTTCAGCTGCTACAGAATGCAGCTGCCGCGGTTGTAAATAGTGTCAGCTACTTGGCATATGTAACACCACTGTTTTGGGAGCTGCACTGGTTGCTGGTGTGTTTCCAGGTGCAATTCAAGGTGCTGGTCATCACCTGTAAAGACCTTCATGGCTTGGGACCAGGTTACCTTAGGGACCATCTTTTCCCAGTTGTTTCTACCATCCAATCTGGTCCGGCAGGTTGAGCATGCTCCAAGTCCCGTCAGCCAAGGAATGTCGGCTGGTGGGGACCAGGAGACGTGTCTTTTCTGCTGTGGCACCTGCCCTCTGGGACATCCTCCCTCGGGGTTAGGATGGCCCTGGCCCTTTTGGCTTTTTGAAAGGCCTTGAAGACCTGCCTTTGTGTCCAGGCCTGGGGCCCCAAGTGTGTGAAGAGCCCCATTTCATGGTTGTGTTGATACCGATGGTTTTTTGAGATCTCTTGGCTGCATTTATCTTATATTTAATTTTTGCATTGTTTTTAATGTTGATTGTTTTTATTGTTGTTAGCCACCCAGAGTCACAGGTTTGATATTGGTGGCTATATAAATTGAATGAATGAATGAATGAATGAATGAATGAATGAATAAAAAAGTTGCACAGGAGCTCTACAACACTCTAACCCCAGGCCAGGGAACAGAGCCCAATCTTTCAGACTATGTCAACTCCACTAAGTAGATTGGATCAACAAATCAACTCCATCGGAAGGCTAAAACTGCTTTATTTAGACTGGCTACAATGACACAATCTTGCAAGTCTGTGCTCCTCCTCCCTTTTATACTTCCATGAATTAGGGAGGCGTCTGTCTGGGCAGTTTCCAAATATTATATGTCTCTTGTGGACTTAAAATATTCTTCACCCTCTGTTCTTTGGTAACAGATCTTGAATATCTCTGCCAAGGCCATCCTCCTTATTCTCAACAGACCATAATCTGAAAGTACCAGGGCCTGGTTTTAAAAGAGAGCTTTTCAAACTGCACGAATTTACATTTCATTAATCTGCTTCTTGAAATTTAAATCCAGAAGGAACAATTTAAAACAAATGCTCTTTCAGTTAGAAACTTTAGCCACATTTCAGATTATCAGCATTGCCAGCTGCAGCCTGTGACTGCACAGAGTAAGGTATCTGTCTTAGATGGCACATCCTGCCCTGGATATTTTTCCTGGACTCTGCAGCTGTTATTCTGATTGAGAACAAAGATAGGTATGCCAGACAACCTTTCCTGGGGTGGTACAACCTATCTTGGTGCATTGTAACATTCTTACCATTGGTAGTGTAAGCTCCAATTGCTAGTGCAGATGACCTCTATGCATGGAATAAGAAGAGTAGGCATCTCTATCTTCATCTCAAATATCTTTGAACTACATCCAATTTCCATGGCTTTCTGTTGCTTGAGGAGTATGATGCTGTACCACAATCACCATACAGCAAGACCCCCATAGCAGGAGAATTCCTCTGATGAGTTAAAATATGTTTGTATATTTCGCTAGTTTTTCTTCCCCATTTGCATCTGTTATATCGAGATCAGGCATGGAGTTGGGGGGAGTCACAGCTCTTGAAACCCATTAAGCTTTTGCTATTAAATCCCATCTCTTGAGCCAAGTAGTACAGTAATTAAAGCAGTATTTACAGTGTAATAAAGGCAAGGCTAATTACAAGCAAATGAGAGCAGGATGGTACTCTATCTGAGGAAAATTCATCCTGGATCAGACCAGACCAATAAATCTTTTAGCTTCTTCATTTGTTAATTATTATCTTCACAACCCTCTTGCTAGTAATGATTATCTAATTTATTACCACTAAGCAGGGGAACACTCTATGGCAGCAAAAGAAACAAAATGTAAGGAAGTCAGAATTAAGAGAAATAGCCCTAAAATCTCTTTATCCTTTCATTAATTCCTATGCATCCTTTGTTATCTTTGCCTATTCTTCTCCCCATTCTTCCTAAATTTAATTTTAGTCTTCTCTAAGCAGGATTTTCTTTTACATATTATGACACATGCTGAAATATTGTACAAATAATAATAATAAAAAATAAAGTATGACAGTTTTCCCTCCCTGACATCCATGGCAAGTGGAATGGGGGAAGAAAGAGAGACCTGATCCTTCCCTTTTCTCACTACCAGCTTCTTTTCCTGAAAAAAGCAATCAGCAGTATTTATCCAGGAGGAAATTAATCCAGCTAGACAGTATCTATATTAGGATCAATCAAAATATTGCAAAAGAACATTCTCCAAAAGTCTTCATCAGGCCAGATGTTGCTGACATCCTGAATCTTAGACTGACTTTATTTGACCATTTCATCTCCCTCTTAAAGTTTGGCCTGTGGAGTCCTTGGTGCTCTCTGAGCTTGGTTGTTTGCTTGCAGACATTTCATTACTCAACTAGGTAGCCTCATCAGTACGAAGGAGTGTGGGGTCTGCCCCCTGTTTATATACAGTAGCTTGCCCTGCCAGTGTTGGAGGTGTGGTTTTCTCCTTGGTAGTTCCTTGATTAGGGTATTGTTTTCTGCTTGATTTTTTGCCTGGTGTTATCTGATGATGATGATGTTACCTAGTTGGGTAATGAAATGTCTGCAAGCAAACAACCAAGCTCAGAGAGCACCAAGGACTCCACAGTTCAGCCCTGAGCTACGTATATTCTCTTCTACTGGAAGTTTGGCCTGCTTCTGACCCCCCTGCCATTTCCAAATGTTCTGCATTCCTGACTTGGTTGTGGTCTTGCTTGTTCAACAGTTTACCCATGCTCTAAGCTGAAAATTAGTTTGGCAACACCTGAACTCTTACTGCTAAACATTAAAAGAAAATAAAGGACAGGACAGCTTTGGAGCCAGATAGATGTTTAGCCTATCAAATACAAACCCATATTGATGTGCTGAAGTAGCTGAGGAACTCTTTAGCTTGCTTTTATGTTGGGCAAGAGATGAGAAGCTGAGACTGGAATTTTAACTGATCTACATTTTAGAATCAGGAATGGAGTCACTCAGTTTAGAATTCAGATTAATGTGCAGATGACAACTGAAGGGGAATGTAGCACAAAGAATATTTGAGGCTGATAGCATATAAGGCAATCAGATAAGAAGCAGTTAATGATTTTTGGAAAATTTAATTCATTCACTTCAGTAAGAGCAGGGAAAAAAGATGAGAGAAAGCTGAAGTTCAGTGACCAGAGAAATGGAGGAGGTTTCCAGATGGGATTTCTTTTATACAATATTCACTTATAGAAGAAGAAGGCAGAAAGAGAAATACAGAAACTCTTGCCACAAAACAGAAAGCCATAATTCTGAGGACTTCCTGCCATAGCAAATAGGAAGAGAAATTTGCCAGATGTAGTAGTCATGCTACACACACAATACAGAGTGTGCAAAATAGGAGCACTTTTTCTATAGGCACTGCCTCATTTGGGACTGGAGAATAAAATAGAAAGAATGTTTCTGAAGTAAAAGGAGAGAAAGAAAGAGGGAAAGGGAAAGGGGGAGAGAGAGAGAGAGAGGGAGAGAGAGAGAAAGAAAGAAAGAAAGAAAGAAAGAAAGAAAGAAAGAAAGAAAGAAAGAAAGAAAGAAAGAAAGAAAGAAAGAAAGAAAGAAAGAAAGAAAGAAAGAAAGAAAGAAAGAAAGAAAGGAGGGAGGGAGGGAGGGAGGGAGGGAGGGAGGAGAGAAAGAGAAAGGGAAAGGGAAAGGGAAAGGGAAAGAGAAAGAGAAAGAGAAGGAAGGAAGGAAGGAAGGAAGGAAGGAAGGAAGGAAGGAAGGAAGGAAGGAAGGAAGGAAGGATGGAAGGAAGGAAGAGGCACCTTTCCTTTTCAGCTCTGGGTGGCATCAGCATTAATTAATTGATTAGCATTAGATTCTGGTCCTCAAAGACTGGCATTTAATGGAACTTCCACCAGTAGGAGGGGAACAAAGATAAAGGTAGTCCTACCTGGGAAAAATAAAGGACAAAAGAGATGGTCAAGAGTAACAAAAGAAAATTTAAAAAGACAAAAACTGGGGAAAGGCAAATCCAGTGACAGGGTTGGATTAATGGCATTCCTCTTGGCTGAACAAGACTTGCTAAAAGATTGATGACCCTGAAAAAGATTTTGGGACTCCAAAAGAAATTCCAAGGAAGAATGGGTAGATCATTGAAAAGCATGATGCCTATGTTCTAATTAGTAAATGCATGGCCCTGGCTTCATGCCTCTGACATTATCTCATGTAGATATCATTTTTGCTACATCTGCCATTATTTTACCAAGCCACAGGAATCAGCAATGCAAATAGGAAGATTTGAGGGGGATGTTTGCATAATCTTAGTTTTCAAAGGTCATCCTTGGTTCCTTGTAATATCATTTTTATCCCCTGTTTCTACTAGAATTGCTATATACAGAGGTTATGGAAATGGCTAGTGAAACCACCCCGCTTTTCTTTAAACTGAAGTCCTTTTCCCAAATAGATATGTTTGCTTGACTCTTTCTATTGCAGAAATAGAATATCATTTCATGTAATCAGAGTTTTTAACCTGTTGGTTCAACCATGGAATACTGAACCACATTTGGTTAAGGTGCTGGACAAGAAACCAGAAAACTTTCCTTAGACATAAGTCAGCTGGATGTCTTTGGATCAGTCACTCCATCTCTCAGCCCAACTCATTGTTGCAATGAAAATATGAGGGATGTAATGCATATCTCCTTGAGTTGTATAAAAACAAAAAATGAGATGTAAATCAAATAAATGAGTAAATAAAATTTACAGAAGAGAGCAAATAGGGTAATAACCTAGATTTAGTGTGCTGTGTGAACCCAGTCAATATTTTCAAAATGAAAAAGACAAAGGATTGAAAATGGCACAAAGACACAGCATCATGTCACAAGAAGCAGGCAGATATCACAAGTAGTAAGAGTGTACTAAATTTTAACAGAGTATGTCATCAGCTCCATCAGTGATGTCGCTTCCAATCTCATACCAGAAGGGCTTCTGATTGGCTGAAAATAGGAAGTGATGTCACAGAAGTGACATTCATTGGTCCAAAACCCAGGGGTGACATCACATCCGCCCTCCTCTGGAAGTGGCGCTCATTGGCTCAAAACCCAGAAGTGACACACATAGACCCACCCCTGGAAGTGACACTCATTGGCCCCAAACCACTCAACCACTCAACCTACTGCAACACAACCCACACAAGCTATAGAAAGGATAACACTGCCATACATCAGAAACGTCTCAGAAACAACCAACAGACTATTACAACCACATAGCATCTCTGTAACACACAAACCAACTGAAGCCCTCCAAAACATCTTAAGTAAAGACCCAGTAGCCCAAGAAGAAAAAAAACACAGAGGCTATTTACAACATACAGTGTAGGGACTGTAACAACCATTATGTAGGACAGACAGGCAGAAGGCTAGCAGAGTGCATCCATGAACACCAACTAGCAGAAGACACAATGAAAATTCCTTAATCTCACAACACATGGACAGACATAACCATAGCTTCAACTGGGAAACTGTCAGCATTTTAGACCAAGCTAAATCCAAAAATGTGAGGGAATTCCTGGAAGCTTGGTATTCAGACAAGGTAGTCGTCAACAGGCACATCGAGATAAACAACATCTACACACTATTCAAAAGAGACAATAAAAAGGAAACAAAAGACCAGAACATCTCCTCACCAGCAATCATCGCCCAGGTAAGCAGAGATTAACACCAAGATTATCACCAGACATACGATCAAGCAGTAAACAACAACAACAACAAACACCAGCGCAGGCAGGGCACGCCACTGTATATAAACACAGAGCAAACTCCACTCCATTCTAGGACTGAAGATGTTACCTAGCCTGGTAACAAAATGTTTGCAAGAGAACAACCAAACTCAGAGAACCCCAAAGACTCCACAATTCAATCCTGAGCTACACATATTCTCTTCTATTAGTTACCTTTAGGCTATCCTTACTATTTGCAAATAGAAAAAGAAAAGCAAAATTACCCAAAGTAATTATCCAGCTCAATATAAATTTAGAATAAAAGCAAACTGATCATGATAAATTATAATAATCTGATAGGAAATTTGGATCAGAATCTTTCATTCTCTGCTGGCAATCAGTAGTGAAAGAATGTAGAAGAGATGACAAAGGAAATCTGGCTTTGGTTCTTTCTTCTGTTAAGGCAGCTGATAACCATGACTCACTATTGATCTGCCACCTCTCCTGTATTCCTTCTTCTGTGTCTGTTGTAGACTGGGACCTCTCTGGGCCTCAGCCAGTCAAGCAATTTGGGCCCTAAATAGTGAACTGCATAGACCATGTGCCATTTTTGGTGTGCACAGCTCTCTTGCTTCTTCTCTGCTGCCTTGCCACCACATGAGAAGATTTGTAGTCACCAAGGGGACATTTGCAAATGCACACTATAGTGAGTAGAGCCTGTTAATCACAGGTGGAAGCCTGGCACAATGTGGAATTAACATGCTTTTTCCAGGTCTCTGTGTTGAGATGAATGATGCCTTCCCTGAGCTATGAAGCCACACCAAGGCAATAAAACATATTTTTCAGGGATGACATACTCAGCAGTGAATCACCGACTGTGATGGCTATTTTATTCTCTTCTACTTTACCAGCTCCACAACATTATTACCCTTTTGCACTGTCAGATATTAAAATCATATTAACGATCAGGAACTGTATTAAACTGTCAAAAAGTGAAATAATATAGCACCACCACTGAAGGTTAGAGACAGCCCTTGGGTGTAATTCACTAAACTCCAATCTACCTGCTTGATACTCTGGAGATTAAATAGATTGCATTGTTTTCTGGGAGATCAATTGCCATTAAGGTATAGGAGCAACACATCCCAAATTATTCACAGACCTGGCCGTATTTTCCTTGGTGACTTTCTCAGGAAATGGTTACATTTAGGTGGTAAGGCTGCTTTTATATACCCAATAAAATATTGTTCTAAAACCAGATCAGATGATAAGAAAAATGCAATATGATCTAGCGGTGGGATTTTAATAAGACTCCCATCCCTGGACTCACCAAATGTTGACTGAGAAGACTGCATAATAGGGATTCCAAGCTCCTTATTGGCTATGTACTTCCAAAGGCAGCTTCTGATTAGTTAAACTGGTTGCCACTCATACAGTACCTGAGAAAATTTCCTCATTTGATATTACCATTAAGCCTTGATCAGTTGGCTGGAACAGCACATTCTTTTATATCAGCAGTGGATAACTGATTCCCCACCATCAACACTAAACCTCTGTTTTCATGGCCTTTGGATCTCCTCCTGCCGAGAACTAGCAGTACCTTTTCTTATCCATTTGAGATTAAAAAAAAAAAACAACTAGAAAAACTAGAATGTAAACCCTAAAATAAGCCAAACAGAAATTAAAGCAAACTAACCCACTGAAAATCAGAAAAAAGCAAAAAAAAACCCAGTTCTCCTTAATAGATGAAGTATCCAACACATAAAGATCATTGCAATACTACCTGCAGCTCTCTGTTCAGTCCTTGCCCCACCTCACCCCCAATGTTCAGTGTGGACCCAGGCCCCCCAAAAGTTGCCCATCCTTATTTTATAGCATGGCACTGCTGTCTTTGCCTGGTGTGGGGTTGTTGTTGTTGCTTTTACTCATCTTGGACTGTTGGAAGGGAGCTGGACTAGGCTCTTCAGTACCATACATTATTATGAATAGTTGCTAATCTTCATAGGCTCTAGTTTATGTGATGTGGCATCATGTTAAATAGGCTGCATGGAACCGCATGCAGATTAAGGAATGGAGGAATCTGGAGATGAACCTCTGGCACAAGTTCATTGAGAAAAATGTGGATTACTGGACCACAGTCTATACTGCCTACAGGAAGGCCTTCTGGCAAGAGACTCACCTCATAAAGATGAGAAGGATGTTTTTGGCAGACATCTTGCTTGAGTCCTCTGGCAGGCTTTAAATTGAATTTAGAGGGGGAGTTGCAGTAGGTAAATCTAAGAAGGGCAGTACTAAAACGCTCAGATGCTTGTACACCAAAGCACAGAGTATGGAGAACAAACAGGGAATCTTGGTATTTTTTGAGGGGGGGCAAATGTGTCATTGTTGGTATTACAGAAATCTGGTGGGATGGAACTCATGACTGGAATACCATGAAGGATATTATTTGTTCAAAAGAAACAGTCCCAGCAAATGGGGAGGGGTGATCATATTGTACACCTATACAGATTGAAAACTCTGCTGAAAGTTGGGTTAAAATTAAGGGGGAAAGATTTAAAAAATGACACTGTTGTGGGTGTATTTTAAATGCCCTCCACCCAACCAGAAGTAACAGATGAAATCCTCATTAATGTGGTGGCCAAGATGCCCAGGAAACGTATCATTATGGTAATGGGAGATTTCAAGCAGCCTGCCATCAACTAGAATCAAACTCTGCATCAAACAAGAGACCCAAAAAGTTCTTGATATGTCTTTCAGACAACCTTATATATAAATATATAACTTATATTTCTATATACATTTGAAAAATAAATAAATAAACTTTGCAATCCACAAAGAGAAGCAGGGAATCAGCTATATTGAACTACATGCATACTAACAGGGAAGAAATGGTCAAGGAAGTGGAACTTGTATAACACTTGGGAAAGATTGACCACATGATTCTAGAATTCACCATATTGCAGACAGTAATAACTGAGGGTAGTCAGATTATAATCTTAGATTTTAATAAAGGTAAGGGGAAAAGTAGGATGGATTCCACTGGTGAAGATCCTGAAGTGGAAAACAGTTCAGGAAAGTTGGGGCATTCTGAAAAATAAGATAATTAAGGCCCAAACACGAGCAATACCAAAGATAAAGACCAATGGGAGATACCTGATACTGTGATTACATAAAAGGTCTCTGAGAAACTGAGAAGCAAGACATTGGAGAAGAAGGCAAGATGGTAACAGGCAACAGGAAGAAAGCTGAATTGCTTAATTCCTATTTTGCATTTGTCCTTTCACAAAAGAAAAAAAGTGTTCCACCCTGTCAAAGCCACACCAATGGGGGGCAGAAGAGAAATGCGGGTCAAAATAGGAAAGTAATTGGTAAGAGAAGTTCTGGCTGCTTTGAATGAATTCAAGTCTCTGGGACCAGATGGATCATGTATCAAGTAGTAAAGGAACTGGCAGATGTGATCTTAACACTACTGACTGTAATCTTTGAGAACTCCTGGAATACAGGGGAAGTGCCAGAAGATTAGAGAAGAGCTAACACTTATCAAATTTTTTAAAGAGGAAGAAAAAAGTGGACCCAAGAAACTACTGACCAATCAGCATGATATTTGTACCTAGGAAATTCCTAGAAAAGATAATCGAGCAGTGGGTTTGCAAACGTTTGGAAATGAATAAGGTGATTACTAGAATCCAGCTTGTGTTTCTTAAAAATAGGTTGTGTCAAACAAAACTTACAGGGTTTTTTAAATAAAATGATTAGTTGAGTAGACTAAGGGAATGGTGTGGATGTAATATACTTAGACTTCAGTTAGGCATTTGATAAAGTTGATCATAGCCTCCTTGACAAAATGGAAGAATGTGGGATAGATGACCTCACTCCCACAGGGATTCACAGTTAGTTGAACAACTATATACAACATGTATCTTTATTGGATCTATATCTACATGGAAGGCATGAATCAAGGTACCACAGGGTTCTGTCTTAGGCCCAGTATTCTTCAACATTTTCATAAATTACTTAGATGAAGGGCTAGATTAAATATCTCCTCATCAATTTTTCAGATAATACAAAGCTGGGGAGAGGGGCAACACCTCAGAAGATAGGGTCAAGATTCAAATGGATCTCAGTAGACTTGAATATTGGCCCCTATTCATCAGTATGCAGTTCAGTGGTGAGAAATGAAAGATTTTACACCTAGATAGGAAAAAACAAAAAATAAAACAAACAAAAAAACAGATATACAGGTACAATTATACGTTTCTCTTGCATGCCTGAAATCATCTTTTTGGCCACTGATTATGATATAGGTAGACACTGCAAGTTCTTCATATGCATAGCTCACCAAGCACACTGGGGAGTCAAAAAGGAGAAGACCTATGCAATAGTATAACTCAACTTTTACTGAAAAAAACGTAGGATGCAACCTAAATGTACCTACTTTTACTTTCAGAAGGTCTCAGTGTCAAAAACAGTAGCAAGAGGAGCACATAACAAATGAGTTTGTCATTAGGGTATTTTTCCACTTTTATTAACTCTATGAAGTTTTTTTTGGCTACATATTTAATATGGTACTTGTGTTCCTTTTACTTCTTCATTAATTGCTTATTCCAGCAACTATTCTCTATGTGAACTATGAAGCATATTCTCTTCACCATCACCAATCTCTCTAAATCCTCTGTTAATTCTTTGTACTTTGTTTTGCTCTGAGTCTCTTTTTTACATGGATCTTTTTCAGCCCCTTTAATCTTTCTAATAATCCTCAACACAATTTGTAATTCCCTGGGTAAGTCATGAAACTCTGTCTGAGCAACACTCTGGGAAGAAGGAATGGGGACAATTGCTCGGGCTCTATTCCTACTGCGACATTCCTGGACTTCTGCTTGAAATCTGAGCTTCTTGCGTATCTGCTGTAATGCACCACTGGGTTTAGTTAGTAGGGCTAAGCTTTTAATTAAAAGTCATTATTAAAATTGAGACCAATATTTTCCAATGCTTTACTTATGTTTGCTCTAAGGCTTAGGTGTAAAAAAGTACAATAGTCCAAAAGAAGAATAGATTGATTTTCTTACATAGTAGGAAATTAAACCACTGAAGAGATTAAGGGGTATGTGTTATTGATCTCTTGTTGTGGAATAATGTATGGGGCTTTACACCAAATAAAAAGGCATATGGCAGCCCTGAACAAGACCAGTGAATGAACAGATGGTCAAGCCTGTAGGCATTTGTTCTACATTTCATGCCAGAATAGCAGGTTGTCCACAACTACCACAATGGGACATGGATAAAGAAATGGCTAAAGGCAAGAATAACCAGGACTGTATGAACAGCTTCCTATGAGATGATTTTGACCTGTAGCATCAAGAGGATGATTTCCAGTAATTTTCTCTGCCAGTTTCTCAAGCAGATTTCTGCACCCCCTGCAGTTTGCTTTGTTTGTTGCCATAGGATCTTCTAGAACAGCTGTAACAGTTCATCTTAGGAGATATTGCCTTTTCCTCGTGATGAAGAATTTTGGATTGCTAGAAGACCTACTTTCTTTTAATATTTAAACATTTCTCTTAGGGTATTGCTGAAACCCAAGGCGATATTACTGATGCTTTCAATTATTAAAAAAGTACTGCTTCCATCTGGGCATCTCACTGCTCCCAACTTTTCATATTTTATTTGCCTTTATGTGCAGTTTTAATTAAAATTTGAACATTGAGTAACTGCAAAATATTATTTTTAAGAAAATGATGAATTGGTGCCAATGGACCACAATTTATTCTATGTTCCCATTAACTAGTCAGCTTGATGATTGCTTCCTCTATAGAATTTGGAAAAATTGAATTGTCAAATCTTTGTGACTTAACAGAAACTGAAAGGACTATCAGGGTTGATGGGGAGAATGTTTAGAACTTTCAGAATTTTGAAAGGTATAATTGTTAGACTTTTTGTATTTGAAATGTAAGGTGAGTATAAAATAGATATTGCTATTTCAGGATAAATTAGAGAAATTACTTTCGTAGTCTGGAAATATGTCAAAATCACACTGATGTACTGTAACTAGCCAGTGTTTTAGGGTTGATCTGCACAACAAGCTTGCCCCAGTGCCAGTATGGGCCACCAACCATTTCTTAAGGACAGAAATGCATGACATTATCCATTACCCAGCCACAGGCTTCTGGGAAATCTGCCTATCTTTTCATGTTATACATTAAAATTAATGTTTTCCAACATATACAACTTCAAGCAGTGCTGTATAGTTTGCCTGCTGTACTTCATTTCATTGTAGACAAATCTTTCCACTCCAACTGGCTACTACAGTATGTACTGTGGCAGGAATGCCTCTTCTACTTGCTCTCTATGGCATTTTTTTTTAACAAGTTCACCAGTGGAACAGAGAAAAGATGCCCTTTTGTTTTTACATTTTGTGATGAAACAGTGAAAACAATCCACTTAAAAAAAGGAGGTGAAATTACCAAGAGTTCTGTTACTTTCTCCTTCTAGCCCCACTAACAGGAAAAATTATTAAACTGTGGAATCTCCTTCCTTCCTTCCTTCCTTCCTTCCTTCCTTCCTTCCTTCCTTCCTTCCTTCCTTCCTTCCTTCCTTCCTTCCTTCCTTCCTTCCCTCCCTCCCTCCCTCCCTCCCTCCCTCCCTCCTATCAAGTAAGCATGGAATCCACAAATCAGTGATCATAGTGAACACTGCCTGGGCAAACTATCAGACCATCATCTTGATCAAAGTGGAGGGAAGGATTAAAATACAGAAAGGGATTTCTTAAGCTTGTTTCATTTCAGCTGGTTTATGCATGGGAATCAATCAGTTTAAGAATGAAATGTGGAAACCCTCTTAGCTAATAAGAAGAGAGATTATAATTATTTTCTTAGTCTTTATGTATGTGGGAGAAAAAGTGGTCTTGTGTGGTTTCAGCCCACATTGCTCTGATAACTAGTGATGACTAGTTCAAGGTGTGTCAGAGATTTTGTAAATAACAAATCCAGTCACTGGGATGTGAATAAGCCATTTCTTCTAGACATAATAAATAATACTTCTGTATAGAATGGTATATTTGGTCACTGGTTTGAGACGAGGCTATACAAATTGAACAAATAAATAAAATATTTTCCACTATTCTGGAAATTCAACAGAATACTAATCTCTCCTAAGTCTCGTATTACAACCATAATAATAGCTGTATATCAATTATATATTTTACCATACCAGTATAATGACTAAGCTATGATATGCAGTCAGAACTTGCCTGCCTTCCTGTAAACTGCTTGAAATGGAGTCTGAAACAGAGAGTTAGAGTTCGTCTCTAACTTGGACCAAGTCAGTCCTTTTATAGAGGTCCCAGGATAGACTTTATTGAACTTGGGTGGTGAAGATATATATACATGTGTGTGCGTGCACACACATGCACACACATGCTCCAGAGCTCCCTAGAAATGCATAAGCATTTTCTGGTATGTAATTTAGTGCTACAGAGCTCTTGTGCTTTGAACAAACTAAATAGAATAGGAATTTGCATAGGCTTCTTCAAACTCATGAAATGAAACAAAAAGATCCTATATACCCTTACATACCTAGATTGAAATATATAAAAAGTCAGGGAAAATGAAAAGATCAATAGTTAAAAATGAAAATGAAAAATAAAAACAATTACATTCTGATTGCTAGAGTGCCAATACAATTCATTACCCAAATTATGGAGTTGCAAGAACACTTGACATGGATGCCATGAATAACTAATGATTCATAAAGGAAGAATGGTCCATAAACTTTCTTAGAATCTGGATTATCTGATTCTATTTGTATTCACCCAGAAGACAGTCTCACTTTATTCATTTGAACTTACTTTCAACTAAAAGGAAACAGGAGTTTTTTAATGTTATTCTGCTGCTATAATCATACAAACGTCACACATATGACTATCTGCCTGTTGTGCATAAGTTGTGGATTTGCGTTTGATCCAATTATCTCTTGACATTCAAGAAGCAAGTCCATTGATTTGAAACCAAGGTAGTTGCACTGGAGATGCTCAGACAGCCAAAGAAATCTGTAGGAGCGTGCCTCTCCTGTTGGATCTGATAGGACAGGTAGATACAACCAGGGAGAGATGGTCCCACAATTTAAAAGTTATTCTCCTACTTTTTTGATGTTATTGGTTTAAATGGAGCCCATCTCTCTTGTACAAGTTAAACTTCTCCGGAAATGTTCTCTAGTGCCTAACAAATCTAAATCTCTCTGCTTGTCATCAGCATATCACATTGTATCATAGCATATCATTATTAACTGTCCAGGATCATGTATTTGAGATGAACAGCTATATAAATGGAATGAAGAGAGAGAAAGAAGCTTATAGGTTCTTTCCAATTCAGAAGAGTGTATATATTTCAGGAAATATTATAAGGAAAAAGACTAATGTTGGAAGTGGGTTAATGGGTGGTTACATCAATTAGAAGATGAAAGGGAGACAAAGAGGCTGGAAAAAAAGTAAGCATTTGTAAAAAATATGTACTACATGTATGTCTATGCCAGTGCTGAAAGTTTCAAAGCCAAGATGGGAAATAAAAGTGCTTGATTGTGAGTAAGAACATAGATATAGTGGGTATAGGAAAATCTGGTGGAATGAAGAAAATCAGTGGAGTACAGTCATTCTTGGATACAGACTTTACTAGAAAAGATGAGGAAGGGCATGCTGGTAGAGGTGTTGTTGTTTATATCAAGAGAGGTATAAAATCTAATGTACTAGGGAAAAAAAATAGAAGACTGGATTTCCCTGCTGAATCACTACCTATGGTACTATTTGTCCACAAATGGAAATTAGATCTAAAGATATGTTATCACTCACCTTATCAAAATACTGAGGGTAATCTTGAGATGTTGAAAGAGATCAGAGGGACATACAAAGAAGTAGATATCATAATGGGGGATTTCAAACACTCACATATAGACTAGATTTATGCTCAGGCCATGACAAAGAAACCACATTTCTTCATATTGTAAACAATCGTGTCTTAAAACAGTTGGTCTTGGAACCATCCAGAGGGGAGGCAATCCTAGACTTAATCCTAAACAGTGATCATAATCCAGTGTGAGTTGTAACCAATGAGGAACCAACAGGAAACAGTAACCATAATGCTACTATATTTAGTACACAGGTGACTAGGAAATTCAAGCACAGTCTAGCACAGTCACAATTGACTAAAAAAAGATGAATTTCTAAAAAATGAGGAGTCTAGTGAAAAAAAGATGGAAAGGAAAAAGTCTGGAGATCCATACCTCTGCATAGTACCTGGAGGTAATTTAAAACTGCAGTAACTGATGTTTATCTTGAAAATATTCCACAATGTTAGAAAAGGTCAGGAAAACCTGACTTTCCAGTGATGTCCAGGAAGCTGTAAACATTCAAGAAATAAACAATTAAATAAAAAAAAAGCTTGTCCAATGAAGAGAACAAAAAGGAGCAGCAACTCTGACTGAAAAGGTACAAGGAATGAACAGGGAATGCAAAATGAATGAATCAATGAATGAATGAAAATGCACATATGGTAAAAATGTAAGGTGAAACAATAATCAAATATATTCAAAGCAAAAAAAAAAAAAAAGCTACTCTTATTTTGTACAGTGCTTCACTTCCCACACAAACTAGCACAAAAAGCAACAGATTTGTTCCCACATTGATCTCCAAGAATTAGTATTCAGAGCCATATTGCTTTTGATTAGGTTGTGAGAGGGCAAGTAATCCCTTCCCCTCTTCACATTCTTCATTTCATGTGAAGAAGTACATGGTTTTATGATGGTCAACCTCTTTTTTATCATGGTCAGATAGTCCAACTCCTTCTAATGTTACTGTCTTCGCTCCATGGGGAGTTGCTTCAGCCCCATGATCATTTTGATTGTCCTTTTAAATATTGTTTCTTGCTCTCAACAGGTTTTCCAGCTTGAGTCAAGTTTACATGGAAGCCTGAGGGTGGAATGGAGCCAAAGAGACACGTCAGAAAAAGCTATTTAAAGTAGCTCAGGCAGAAGAAAGACACAGTAAAGAATAAGTGACTGGAAAGATTAAAGCCAGGTAATAGAAAACATTGCATGGATTTCCCAAAGGGGGAAAAATAGATATTTTAGAATGGTAGGTAAAATGTAGCACTCACCTTTTTTTTTCAGATTTATTTTTTATATAATTTTTATTAAAAGAGGATTTTACATGAGATTAAAATACTACAGAAATGTAAAAAGTAGAAAAAAGAGATATGAAAAAATAAAAGAAAAAGTGAAAGACAAAGAAAGACAAAGAAAAAGAAAGATATCTAAAGAAGTGACTTCCAATCTTCTTTGCAACAGTTACAAACATGATAATCACCATCTCCACCCTCCAGAATAACATATCATGGTTCCCTTCTTCCCATAAGCAACCCTTATTCAGTAAATCCTGAAATCCCCAATTCATTTTTATCCATTTTCATATCCTTTAAGGGTTACATTTATTGGTCAGATTTAGATCTCCAGCATCTCAGGGAGGTGTCCCTTCCAGTCTGTCCCCTAACTTTTCTCCATCACAACAACCCTGTGAGGTACGCTGTGCTGACATACAGGTGAAACTCGAAAAATTAGAATATCGTGCAAATGTTCATTTATGTCAGTATGGCAACTCAAAAGGTGAAACCAATATATGAGATAGACGCATTACATGCAAAGCAAGATATGTCAAGCCTTACTTTGGTATAATTGTGATGATTATGGTGTACAGTTTATGAAAACCCCAAATTGACAATCCCAGAAAATTAGAATAGTGTGAAAAGGTTCAATATTCTAGGCTCAAAGTGTCCCACTCTAAGCAGCTAATGAATCCATAACACCTGCAAAGGGTTCCTGAGCCTTTCAATGTCTCTCAGGCTGGTTCAGTAGGAATCACAAGCATGGGAAAGACTGCTGACCTGACAGTTGTGCAGAAAACCATCCTTGACACCCTCCATAAGGAGGGAAAGCCCCAAAAGGTAATTGCAAAAGACATTGGATGTTCCCAAAGTGCTGTATCAAAGCACATCAATAGAAGGTTATGTGGAAGGGAAAAGTGTGGTAGAAAAAGGTGCACAAGCAGCAGGGATGAGCGCAGCCTGGAGAGGATTGTCAGGAAAAGGCCATTCCAAAGTGTTAGGGACTTTCACAAGGAGTGGACTGAGGCTGGAGTTAGTGCATCAAGAGCCACCACACACAGACAGATCCTGGACATGGGCTTCAAATGTCGTATTCCTCTTGTCAAGCCGCTCCTGAACAACAAACAACATCAGAAGCGTCTTACCTGGGCTACAGAAAAAAAGAACTGGTCTGTTGCCCAGTGGTCCAAAGTCCTCTTTTCTGATGGGAGCAACTTTTGCATCTCATTTGGGAACCAAGGACCCAGAGTCTGGAGGAAGAATGGAGAGGCACACAATGCACGATGCTTGAAGTCCAGTGTGAAGTTTCCACAGTCTGTGTTGATTTGGGGAGCCATGTCATCTGCCGGTGTTGGTCCACTGTGCTTCATTAAGTCCAGGGTCAATGCAGCCATCTACCAGGAGATTTTGGAGCACTTCATGCTTCCTTCCGCAGACGAGCTTTATGGGGATGCTGACTTCATTTTCCCGCAGGACTTGGCACCTGCCCACACTGCCAAAAGTACCAAAACCTGGTTCAATGACCATGGGATTACTGTGCTTGATTGGCCAGCAAACTCGCCTGACCTGAACCCCATAGAGAATCTATGGGGCATTGCCAAGAGCAAGATGAGGGACATGAGACCGAACAATGCAGCGGAGCTGAAGGCCGCTATTGAAGCATCCTGGTCTTCCATAACATCTCAGCAGTGCCACAGGCTGAGAGCATCCATGCCACGCCGCATTGCGGCAGTCATTGCTGCAAAAGGGGCCCAAACCAAGTACTGAGTACATATGCATGCTTATACTTTGCAGAGGTCCGATATTGTTCTATTTCCAATCCTTGTGTTATTGATGTCATGTAGTATTCTAATTTTCTGAGATTGTGAATTTGGGGTTTTCATAAGCTGTACGCCATAATCATCACAATTATACCAAAGTAAGGCTTGACATATCTCGCTTTGCATGTAATGCGTCTATCTCATATATTGGTTTCACCTTTTGAGTTGCCATACTGACATAAATGAACATTTGCATGATATTCTAATTTTTCGAGTTTCACCTGTATAGTGACTGGGCCTAAAGTCACCTTCCTTCCACTGCTGAGGTGGACTTGAACCTGAATCTCTGCAGTCCTAGTCCAATACCACATCACAAAGGCTCTCTTTCTTTACACCTTTTCTCAGCCCTCACTTTTGTCCGTGTTATCCAGGACTGGTAAGAACTGGGTTGGGGCACAAGTTTTGAACTGTAAAAATCCAGAGGAGCAGCAAAGAAAAATCCAGAAATTGTGACCTCTCTATGGCTGTTTTGTGGTTGTCTGAATTTTTTTCATATCTGGTAGTCCTGCTTTGAAGGGAAGTGAGATGCCTCCACTGATTCGAAACAGAGCAATAGAATCAGGGTAATAGAAGTTGGCAATGGGGCAGCAAATGTTATGCTAGTATGGTTTTGTGCCAATTCAAGGATGAATGGATGGATAGCACTTCGTTTTAGCAGTTTAGCATTCAAATGGGATTTCAAATCATGAGAACTGTACTAAGCATGCTCAGTGGAATGTTTGGAGAACTTCTCCAGTTAACTCAGAAATGTTGGCGTGGAGCTGAAGAAACATTTGAAACAGAAGAAGGCATGCAGGATGCACTGCTTTACTTATTCCATGAAATAGCAGGTTTTTTTGAAACTTGGCAACTTTAAGATGTGTAGACTTCAACTTCCAGAATTCCCCAGTTAGCACATAGCAAATTCTGAGAGAGTAAACTTGAACAAGTCAGAGGCTTTTTAAAATTACAGTCAGGTTAGATCACTCATAATTAATAAGCATTTGCTGGCAAAAATGAAGTTGGACAAACTGCAGTCTCTCCTTACCTCCTCAGAACAAAATTCCACAAGGCGATGACAGCATTTTGTACCCCTTGACTAGTCTGTTCCCTCATGGTTTACAGGCATCTGTTCCTTTGCCATTTAGACAATTTCTTACTGATAAATTAAAAAGTAGTCTAATTAAACACTATAATGGAACTATCAATCTGTGTTAGTGAGCTGGAACTAGGATGTAATTAGTTATTGATATCAACAGATTTGTTTAGAAGAGAGTATCAGCGCTGTCAATTGCTGCAGGCTTTATTCAACCTTAATGTCTTTTCAAAAAAGCCTGACCCTTTTATTATCCCACCTTACAATAAGAACGAGTTCATATATAGTTTTCTAAATCTATATATTTATAGAACACTCAGTCCAGTGCTATCTGAAGTTCCTGGTTTTCATGGAGCAGCTTTTCTCAAGGGAAGATGATGAACATTCCCTACTTTTTTGTTCGGGTTTTGCTTCCAGTTTATTATACTTTTACCAGTGGTGTTTAGAAATAATGTATAATCAGAGTACAGTAATGGAATAAGCACTTGCAAGCTTGATTTAGGTTGCAAAATATCCAGATTACAAGTAATAGTAATAATAATTTATTAAACTTGTATGCCGCCCAACTCTCAGTGACTCTGAGCGGCTCAAAACTTTCAAAGAAATGATAGTAAATTACATATTTGAGTAATGCGTTTGGATAATCTAAAGGAGGGTTTGTGGAGGAAAGTATGTGGCACTCGCCTAAGAATGTTTTCCCCCTAGCTGGGATTCTGATCATTCTCAAGTTATATGCTTCAAGATGTCAAGAGAAGATAATGTTAAGATGTTTCAATGGGGTTTTTCCACTACTATCATCAGTAAATAGAGAACAGTTTTTATTTTTGTCTCATAGCATATAGAGAAAGGAGTCTGAAAACATGTAGAATTTTATAAATGAAATTCATCACCCTGAATTGGGAAGAAAATAATAATAATAATAATAATAATAATAATAATAATAATAATAATAATACCACCACCACCACCACCACCACCACCACCACCACCACCACCATTACCTTGATGCTGTTGTGGGGCTTGAGCGCACCAAGAAGGATGAAAGTTGTTTCAGAGGTTCAACCATACTGGACAGGACTCGTCAGAGGAGTCAGATGAAGAGTGTCTCTCCGATAAACAATATGGTGAGACGAACTTACAAAAACCTATACCTGATTGGCCATCAGCTGGGTCAACGAGGACTGCACAAGGTATTCTAGTTCCTCAACATCTGGTGACAAGTGGGCTACAGGACTCAGAACTGTTGGTTGAGCAACCAGGACCAGCAGCTGCAGGACTATCGGAGCAAAAGTTGTTTACCTGTTGCAAACATACAAAGGCTGAAAACAAAGAAATAATGATCTGCTATTACAAATCAAGTTCAACGAGAAGATGATATCTGAAAAGAATGCACTAGTTTCTGAAAGAACAACATCCAGAATCAGAAATAACAGAACAGAGGCTAGCAGATCAATGTTGATTTATAACATGAAATAAAGTATTCACAGAAATAGAATTGGAAGAACTGCAAAGGTCTACCCAGGTGAAAGAAATTGAAGCCTTGCCAGAAGTAGAACCAGGCAGAGTTGACAGTAGAGGAAGCCAGCATAGCTACTGAGTCATTTACATTCCCAAACCAGGCATCCTCTCCTCCACCTTCTCCTTGGAAAGAACAAAGCCATCTAACTAAAAAAACAAGAGGAATTGAAACAAAGAATAACTGAGTATCTAGAACAGCACAAAATGCACAGAATAGGGTTGCCTGCATTGAAGCTTGTTACAAAGAAACAGCTAGTACAAGTATTAAAAGATGCCACTACTGTAATATCAAATACAAGCACCAGCTCACTGCAAAAACCAAACCAACTGGTGCACAGCACGGCTGCAGTTATAACTGAATACCCTGGATGCAAAATCAACAAACAAGAAAAAAAGCCAAACAGTGCACCACCAAAAAGGAAGATCAGGTTGGAAAATAAGATCAGCATGCTAAGATCAGATGCAAGCAAGCTAGAACAGATGAAAGAAAAGAAGCTGAAGAACAAGAAGACCAAAGAATACCTGATCAAGAAATATCAGCTAGAAACAAGGAAGATCAAAGAAGCACTGGAAATAATAAAGCAGCAAAATAACAGCCATAGCCAAAAAGATAAGCAGATACGAAGCTCAAATTACACACTACAGGCAGAATCTCCAATTTCAGACAAATCAAAAACATTTATCCCAATCCATCAAGGGAGAGACTGCAATGAACCAGTCAACACCTAACAAGGAAGAAACAGTGCAGTTCTGGGTGCAGCTATGGGACGACCCAAAGAAATAGAACAACAGTACAACTTGGATAAATGAGGTGGATAAGAATAAAAAAGAAGCTGAAATGAAAGAACTTGTAATAACAGTAGAAATGGTGGAGAAAAGGGCAAGGAAGATCAAGAATTGATCAGCACCAGGTGAAGATGAACTGCATAGTTTTTGGTTGAAACATCTGATTGGTCTGGATCCACTCATTGCCAAGCAGTTTAACAACATAGTGCAAGGAGGTGAAATTGAAGTTTGGTTAACATCTGGCAAAACCTACATGATAATGAAAGATCCAGCAAAAGGGGCAGCACCAGACAACTATAGGCCAATTGTCTGCTTACCAACAACTTTCAAATTGCTAACTGGTGTTGTAGCTGATGCAGCCCAATAGCATCTAGTTGAAAACAAGCTCTTTCCATCTGAGCAGACAGGAAACTGCCCAAACAGCAGAGGAACAAAAAATCAGCTCCTAATTGACAAGATAATTTTGGAAAACTCAGGAGAAGGAAGACCAACTTGAATTTAGCTAGGATTGATTACAAGAAGGCATTCCACTCCCTGCCAGATGATCAAGTGCCTAGAAATAACAGGAGTCAGTAGAAACATCAGAAGCTGTGTGCAAAGATCAATGGCATAGTGGAAGACACAATTGCTGGTCAGTGCTGATAGGCTGGGAGAGTTTAACATCAAGAGAAGAATCTTTCAAGGAGACTCACTATCACCACTACTGTTTGTCATTGCACTGATTCCTTTATCAACGATACTGAATAAGTCAGGCCATGGCTATCAAACATCAGAAACATCTGCCAGATTATCCTACCTTCTTTACACGGATGATCTGAAGCTGTATGGAAAAACACCATCTGAAATGGAATTGCTGCTCAACACTGTCCAAATATACAGCCAATATTGCAATGGAGTTTGGACTGGACAAATGTGCCACCCTTACCATCAAAAGGGGAAAAATAGTGAAAACCAAAGGAATCAAGATGTCCTATGGAAATGACATCAAGAGTCTGGATGAAGAAGATCACTACAAATACCTGAACATCCTTCAAGCTGACAACATCAAGCACTTGGAAGTCAAGAAGAAGGTTAATAGTGAATACATCACAAAAGTGAAGATCTTAAAGGCCAAACTCAGTGAAGGGAATACCATCAAGGCAATTAACACCTGGGCAATTCCAGTCATTAGATACACAGCTGGAATAGTGGACTGGAATCAAGCAGAACTAAAAGCCCTGGACAGGAAGACCAGAAAAATAATGACAATGAATCATGCCCTTCATCCATGCAGTGACGTTGACAGACTCTACTTACCAAGGAGCACAGGTGGGTGTAGAATGTTGCAAGTATACCAGACAGCTGAAGAAGAAAAAATGGCATTGGAAGAATATCTGAAAGACAGTGAAAAAAATGCACTGAAGCTAGTACACCATGAAGGCTTACTGAATATTGAAGAGACCAAATTGGCCTACAAGAAAGACCAATGAAGAACAGAAAAGAGTCATGGCAATAGAAAAGTATTACATGGCCAATACACACACACACACACACACACACATGCACAAAACCTAGCAGGCAAAGCAGATAACAACAAGACCTGACAATGGCTAAGAGCAGGAAAGTTGAAGAAAGAGACAGGGGAGTTAATTCTGACTGCACAAGATAAAGCCTTAAGAACAAATGCATACAAAGCCAGAATGAAGAAGACAGCAACAGACAGCAAATGCCACCTTTGCAAAGAAGCTGAAGAAACAGTGGGCCACCTAGTCAGCTGCTGCAAGAAGATTGCACAGATTGATTATAAACAATGGCATGACATAATAGCAGTAATGATGCATTGGAATATCTGCAAGAAATACCATTTGCCTGCAAGCAAGAACTAGTGGGACCAAAAAACAGACAGTAATAGAAAATGAAGATGCTAAAGTGCTCTGGGACTTCAGACTTCAAACAGACAAGCACCTGCCATGTAACACCCCAGACTTAACAATTGTTGATAAGAAAGACAAAAATGTCTGGATAGTGGACACTGCAATACCTGGAGGCAGCAGAAGAGAAGAGAAAAAACTGGAGAAAACCACAAAATACAAAGATCTTGAAATACAAATAGAACGACTGTGGCAAAAGAAAGCAAAGATAGTACCAATAGTAATAGGTGCCTTGGGTGCAATCCCAAAACATCTGGAGCACCACTTGAACACCATTGGCATTGACAAAATCACCATTAGTCAATTGCAAAAGGCAGCTTTACTTGAAACAGCTTACATCCTGTGACGATACACTTAACACTATCAAATAACATCTGCCAATCCCAGGTCCTTAGGAAGGACTCGATAGGTCGATAAAAATGCCAAATCCAGTCTAAATAACTCACTAACTGTGCGACCAACAATATAATTTATTAAATTTATATGCCACCCGATTCCCAGTGACCCAAATGAGTTGGAAACCAATGGAGGCATGTAAACTCCGGTGTAATAAGTTTATAACACCTGTCCCAGTTAAAACTCTTATTGCACTGTTGTGGTGGTGGCGGTGTTGGTGATGATGATGATGATGCTCTGAGAATCTACCACCATGATGTGGTAGAAGTCTTTTCATACAGAGGAACTAGCTTTCACCTGGGAAGGTAGTTTGCTGAAGGGCATGCTTATTTCAAAATTATGGTCCTTACAAAGAGACAAGACCTTTAGGTATGTGATTTCTAATCAAACCTGCTGACAAAATCCATTACCCACTTTCATCTTTGATGCCCAGAGCACTATGTTACAATTTAAATATGATAAATTGTGTTCAATCTGAGAAATTCAAGCTAGAAATGTGTTAAAAGATTTTTATGATTTTTTTCTTACTTTTTCTCTCTCCTTATCCCTCATTATCTTTCTGATATTGATTGTATTCAATAAAGGATGATCAGTGTTCAAGCAAAAAGAATACTAGGTAGAAACTATTATTGAAAAGGTTCATCTGCCATTAATTGTGACTGATAGTAGACCCACTGAAGTGTTTTCTAGTGAGGAGTGGGTAGCAGAAATTTCTGCATTCCTACTTCTGGTGTTAGCCAGCTTCTTCTTCCAATAAGGCTTGGAAGCTGCTGTGGAGAAACAACAATAAATTCAGAAATTATAATTAGGACTTCAGACTGTAACATTTTCCTCTTTATTCCTTACTTGCACCTGAGTATAATGAAACTGGATGGCAGAACTCTTAGATTTTTTATGTACAAGAAGAAAATGGGAGGTTGGGGGAGGAATATTTCAAAGTGTATCCTTTTTACAACTATACCATCTTCTTTTGGAAAATTTATTGTACTATACACTAAAGTTGAACTTGGATTAAATGAAAGCAGTCTTTGATTTATAAAATGCCTTATTTCATTCTGGGAACCTGATAAAATTGTTGATCATGGAACAAATGACTTTGGATTAATCAAAGGGGATCTATATAGCCATTAATAGGTCTGAAAAAAAATCTACAAAAGCTTTATTTATTTGACTTGTATTCTACTTTCCAAACTAAGGGGGGAAAAATCAACATGACTTTCAAAGAGAAAGCTTTCCATTTGTCTGCTTGGAAATATTCCTCTGAAGGATCTCCTGGGATTCTTAATTGTAATCCTGGAGCTCCTCTGATGCCCCCCCCCCCCCCCCCCCCACTGACAAGGGCTACCAGAACTGGGCTGCAAAAATCTGGATGACCACTAAATGTCAGCAAAGAGTCCTAGCATTGACTTATTGGTGGCCTTTAGCTTAGCAGACTGTGGTTGCACTGGAGTGGAAATACTGCCTTAAGGAGACAAATATCCAAGAGCTCCTCACTATAATGTGTGTTTGCATAGTTATTGTGTGTGCACATATACAGAGAAGAGATTGGCTTTCATTGGGTGCATGTATAGGGCCACCACATCTAGGAGACAAATATCCATATGACCACTCTATGGCAGCAAAGAGATACAGAAAACTACATTTTGATGCCATTTACTGGTTGTCTATATTTTTGCTCCCTAGATATGGTGGTCCTGTATGGTAGTCCCATATGGCTGCTTCTACTAGGGCCTGGGTTTGAGGAATCTATCCCAAAGAGGAGGATACAGGATCTTGGGAGCATTGATCAAAGAGTAATAGGGGTAGATGTGGTGGGATATGTCAACTTGGCTATTGCAGAAAAAGGACAGACTGCTGACTGGCCTCACCTACTTTTAGACTTCAGTCATAATGACAGGGAAAGATGATTTCTCCACTTTAAAGGTCCTGCACTTCAGTGCCACAGCATTGGCTATTTATTTTTATTTTATTTATTTATTTATTTATTTGATTTCTCTCCTGCCCATCTCCCCTACAATAGGGGACTCTGGGCGGGTTACAAAAACATTAAAACTATAAATATATATAAAATACATAGCATATATACAGTTAAAACAATACTAGAAACAAACAATCTAAGCAGATGGAAAATCAGGGCGGGGACAGCCAGCCGCTATGGGGCTAGCCATCTCCCTGCTTGAGCTGTTCCCTCCCCACCCCAGGCCAGGTGGCAGAACCAGGTCTTCAAGGTCCTTTGGAAGGCCAGGAGTGAGGGGGCCAATTACACCTCTGGGGGCAGAATGTTCCAAAGAGCGGGGGCTACCGCAGAGAAGGCCCGCCTTCTGGACCCTGCTAGGCGGAGTTCTTTTACTGAGGGGGTCCGAAGCATGCCCTCTCTGTGTGATCGGGTGGGACAGGTTGAAGTCACAGGGGAGAGGCAGTCCCTTAGGTAACCTGGTCCCATGCCATGTACAGCTTTAAAGGTAATAACCAACACCTTGAATTGGACCCGGAAGCAAACTGGTACCCAATGCAGTTCGCGGAGCAATGGTGTTACACGGGCCCTTCTTGGGGCTCCAAAAATAGCCCGCACGGTTGCATTCTGGACCAGCTGTAGCTTCCGGATACTCTTCAAGGGTAGCCCCATGTAGAGTACATTGCAGTAGTCTATCTGGGAGATAAGAAGGGCGTGAGTGACTGTTTGAAGGGCTTCCCGATCCAGGAAAGGGCGTAACTGATGCACAACCTGAAG
The DNA here is from genome assembly GCA_030867105.1 of Liasis olivaceus. Classification (NCBI taxonomy): domain Eukaryota; kingdom Metazoa; phylum Chordata; class Lepidosauria; order Squamata; family Pythonidae; genus Liasis; species Liasis olivaceus. The sequence continues at coordinate 74,039,141 of CM061349.1, forward strand.
TTGTGCAAAGGTCCTCCTTGCCACGGCTGCCACCTGATCTTCAAGCAGGAGCCATGAGTCTAGGAGGACCCCCAGATTATGCACTGGATCTGTCTGGGGTAGTGCCATCCCATCGAGCACCAGAGATGATAAAGTCCCGGATACAGAGGAGCCATTAACCCACAGCCACTCCATCTTACCAGGGTTCAGCCAAAGCCTGTTGCTCCCCATCCAGACCCTTACAGCCTCCGGGCACCGAGAAAGGGCAGCCACGGCATCACGTACTTCACCAGGGATGGAGATGTATAATTGCGTATCATCAGCGTACTGATGGTATCTCATCCCATGGTGACAGATGATCTCACCCAGTGGCTTCATGTAGATGTTGAAAAGGAGTGGGGAGAGAACCGAACCCTGTGGCACCCCACACAGGAGGGGCCGAGAATGGGACCTCTCGCTCCCTATCAACACCGATTGGGATTGGCCCTGGAGAAAGGAGGTGAATCAGCACAATACTGTGCCGCCCACCCCCAATTCCCTGAGCCGTTCCAACAGGATTCTGTGGTCGACAGTATTGAAAGCCACTGAGAGATCAAGGAGAGCAAGGATGATCGCACTTACACCATCCCACTCCCGCCAGAGATCATCCATAAGTGCAACCAATGCCGTTTCCGTTACATAACCGTGCCTGAAACCTGACTGGAAAGGGTCCAGATAATCCGTTTCCTCCAGGACCCTTTGGAGCTGTGAAGCCACCACTTTCTCAACCACCTTCCCCAGAAAGGGCAGGTGGGAGACTGGATGAAAATTGTCCAGTACGGTGGGATCCAGGGAGGGTTTCTTGAGGAGGGGGTGCACCAATGCCTCCTTGAAGGCAGCCGGAAACATCCCCTCCTGCAAGGATGTAGTAACCATCGCCTGGATCCAACCACATGTCACCTCCCGAGCTGCTTTCACCAGCCAGGAGGGGCATGGGTCAAGATGGCAAGTGGTGGTCTTCACAGTCCCCAGGACCTTGTCCACTTCCTCAGGAGCAACAGGATCAAACTGTTCCCAGATAACTGGGTAAGAACGGTCCCCTGGTATCTCCCCAGATCCTGCCCCATGCTCAGAGTCTAACTTGGAATGAATCCGAGTTACTTTGTCCTGCAGATGCCCTGAAAATTCCTCCGCACAGCCCTGCAAATGAACTCCCACAACACCCTTGCCAAGGAGGGACCTAGTGATCCCAAACAGGGCCACCGGGCGGCATTCTGCAGACGTAATAAGGGCGGAAAAGTATTGGTGCTTTGCCCCCCTTATTGCCACAATGTAGGCCTTAACAGCGGCTCTAACCTCTGTTTGGTCGGATTTGGTCTTTGTCTTTCTCCAGCAGTGCTCTAGACATCTCTTAACCCTCTTCAGCACCCTCAACTCCTCCGTAAACCACGGGGGGTGTCGGGGCTGATGTGGCAAGAGAGGTTGCATAAGCGCGATCCTGTCCAAGGCCCCAGCCGCCTCCCTATTCCAGGCAGCAGCCAAGGCCTCCGCTGGACCAAGATATTTATACATATCTCATCCAGGATTTCATTGTGTTTGACAGTACCAGCCTGGTGTGTAACACAGAGACCTTAGAAGAAAAGGTGGAATTCTCCTCCATCGGTTTGCCTGCCAGGCTGCTCTGTTATTCAGCTGACTAAGGCTGGAGGGCGAAGAGGTGAATTAGTGATAATGTGTAGGACAATCTACAAGAACTCTATCTCACAGGGCAGATTTTCCATCCAACAGCCAGCCAGTCTGAATGTACTGTAGGGATACTGATAATGTATTGTCAATTTCACTACCTTACAGAGTTACCCTTCTAAAGTGATCTTGGGAGATGGCATTGGATTACCATAGACATCTCATCCTGGAGATTTATTTCAGTGTTTGTGCTGAGTCTGAAGTTTCTGTCTGCTATGGCAACTATGGACATGTCACAATTGGTATCTGGCCTCATTCATTCAGTAGAGCTTACTTTAAATTTTATTTTCATTTAGGTGGATATGCTGATCTAAGGATGCAGGAGTTCAGAGTAACCTGACATAGACAGATCATTCTCGGATCAGTTTTGGTTGGTCATGGTCTGAAGTTTTGTAAGAATGGATGGTTTGTAGGAGTGAACGGTTCTTGGTTGGTTGCAAATGATTTCTTGAATGCCCTTGGGGATTTTCCTGCCTCCACTATTGGATACTTTTGAAGCCCAGGCTAGTCTGTGAAATACGGATAGACACTACTTCTCTTAAGTCCCCTCTTCCCTTTCACATAATCAGGGGGCTTATTGATTTTATGGGGAGTCAAGAAAGAGCTCCTGTTGCTCAGTGGTAAACCAGGATCTGGAATGGAGGTTTACTGTCTTCTGAATAGAGTAACGGTTCCCTGAAACAACAGGTCTAAAATCTGGAAGTTCTCTCTGGATTTCTAGGTGCAGGGAGTACATTTGCACAATTACTTTTAGTGTCACAACTGCCAAAAGTCATGAGCTGCCAAAAGTCAAAAGCCCTACATGGCATAGGGCCAGGTTATTTGCAGGACCACCTCTCCCTGAGGGTATCCACCCATCCTACTAGGTTAAATAGGGTGGCCATGCTCCAGGTCCCCTTCCTTAAGTGCTGCCACCTGATGGAAGCTCGAAGGAGTGCCTTCGCAGTGGCCACCCCAGCCCTTTGGAATAGCCTTCCACAGGAGATCAGGGATATACCTGTCCTTCTACCCTTCTGGAAGGCCTTGAGGACCTGGCTCTTCCCCCAGACATTGGGCCATGATGGAGGTTGAGCTGGGAGGCTCTTTGGTCTGATGCCTGGGGGGAAGGACACTTCTATTTTTATATGTGTTTTTATGGATTGTTGTGAGCTGCCCAGAATCATTATGTGAGATAGGCAGCCATATAAGTCCTGTAAATAAATAAAATACATAATCTACTAGAGTTTTTTGAAGATGTTAATAAATACATGGATAAGGGCAAACTAGTAGACACTATCCACTTAACTCTTGAAAAAGCCTTTGATAAAGTCCATCATCAAAGACTTTTCCGTATGTTTAACAGCCAAGGAATAAAAGGGCAAGTCCACTTGTGGACAAGCAACTGGCTAAATAATAGAAAACAAAGAGTGGGAGTAAATGGACATTTTTCACAATGGGGGATGTAACTAGGGGGTCCCCCAGGGTTCTGTCCTAGGACTGGTGCTTTTTAACATATTTATAAATGATCTTGAATTGGGTGTGAATAATGGAATAGCCAAGTTTGCAGATAACACTCAATTGTTCAGAGTGGTAAAAACAATAAAAGGCTTTGAAGAGTTCCTGAGGGATTTCTGCACATTAGAAGACTTGGCACATTAGGGGATCAGTGCTAGCAGTGACTGATGAGGAAGGAGATCTTGGAATAAATGTAAGCAGTGCAATGAAGGTGTTGACACAGTGTGCATCAGCTGTAAAAAAAAGTCAACAGCGTGTTAGGGATAATAAGAAATGGTACTGAAAATAGAGATGCCGATATCAGAATGCCCTTATATAAATGAATGATGTGAATGTGCCTGGTTCTTGTTGCTGCACCTCCAAAAAGCTGTGGAGCTGGAGAATGTTCAGAGCAGAGCAACTAAGATGATCAAGGGACTGAAGCACACCCCCTATGAGGAAAGTTTGCAACATTTGTGGCTTTTTAGTCTAGAAAGGAGGCAAATGAGAGAGGACATGATTGAGGTGTACAGAATTATGCATAGTGTGGATAAAGTGGACAAGGAGAAGCTATTTTCCCCTTTCCCAACGTCTAGAACCAGAGGTCACATGATGAAATTAAACCCTGGAAGAATCAGGAGAGACATAAGGATTTATTTACTTTTTTTATACAATGTATTATCAAACATTGGAATTCATTATCACAAGATGTGGTGCTGGCCGCCAGCTTGGCTGACTTCAAAAAAAGGTTTGGACTAATTCATGGAAATCATGGAAATCAATGGCTATAATTCTCGATAGCAATATGACTGCCTCCAAAGGCCATCTGCTTGAAGACTAATAGGCTTCCTTGTGCATTTGGTTGGCCACTATGAAAACAGACTGTTGGACTAGACGAGCAAAAGGTCCAACCCAGCAGGGCATTGCTTATGTTCTTAGTTCTATCCTAACATGTGGGGGCAAGCTTCAGTTGATTCAACCGGTTATAGTTACCTTGCTATACTGCATAGAATACCAGGACAATATTATGTCCACACCGAAAGGCCTGCACTGGTGATCAATATTTTCCAGACATAACTTAAGTTATTGGTTTTAACCTTTAAAGGTTAGGACTTGATTATATGAGAAGGGGCCCATGTCAATAGAGACCTGTCTGGATATTAAGATTGGCGGGAGAGATTTTTTTTAAAAAAAGTTATCCTCACTTTCTGAGACCCAGTTTTGGAAGTATGGCAGAGGGTCATCTATGCTATTCTCAAGCTGTGCAACAAAGTCTCTCAGGAGCTGCATTTGACTCCTTTCACTTTTAGGAAAGAAGTCAAGACCTTCCTTTTGATCAAGGTATTTTCAAATTGAGTTAGTTTTAATTGTATGTTTTTTTTAACTCTTGTGTTTTTTAAGTCTTCTTTGGGTAGAAAAACAGGATTATTATTTTATTTGCATCCCACCTTTATTTTATACAACTCAAGGGGGCATACATAATGCTGCTGCCTCCTATTTTCCATCAACAACAATCCTGTGAGGTAGGCTAGTCTGAGAGAGAACGACTGGCCCAAAATCAGCCAGTTGGCTTTCATGCCTAAGGGATGACTATAATTAATGTTTTCTAGCCCAGCACCATAATCAGTATGCCAAACTCGCTCTTATTATCTACAAATAATAAATGAATAAATGAATAAATGAATAAATAAATAAATAAATACAAGGAATTTGTATTAATATTACAATATTTGTATACTATTAATATACAATTAAATTAGACATGTTTTAACGTTTTTAATTAAAAATAAGAGCACATGAAGATTTAAATTTCCATCACAGAAATAAGAAAAGAAATAATTCAAACAAAGAAGTCCTGGGTGAAGAGACAAAAAAATCATTAACACATCCATAAGAAGTCTGATTTTCAAGTCTCCGTTACAGAAGCTTGTCTCCTGTTCTATATACCAAGGAACTGTTCTTTAATTAGGATTAAAATGCAATGTTCCTTTTCATGCTAAAAAAGAACAAAGTTTGTTCTTTTTCTGAAGATTGGGAAATATACTGTATTTGCAAAAAGGCAATTTTAATTTAACTTTCCAGCCCTTTGAATTGTTTCAGATTTTAATATTACCAAGCCCTGATGTTAATGCTAAATTTCAAAACTGTTACCTTTTCTTTTTCAAATGGCATGGCCTTCAGACTACATTATTCCTATTAATTTCAGTGGGACATAGTTATAACTAACCTCATGTGAATGCTACCCTGCAGACTAACTTGCTGAAAAATGCCTGTACGTTAATAAGTTAATCATGCAAAAGTATTACTGTTCATATTTTGATACTTGTAACATGTCATTTTATTAATGTCTTATACTATAGTTGCTTATTTTGGAGTTCTTTGGGTGGCAAGAACTGAGTTATGGTTCACTTCCTAATGGAAATGACCATTTCTTTCCCTTGACAGCGTCCTCTGTTTATAAAACCATGCCTATCCCATCTCCTGGTGACCCTGTGGCAGGTCAAATTGATAAAGGCCTATGACCCTGCTTTGTACTTAGCTCCTATCTTTAGCTCAGTGCTCTGCCATTTCTGTTTTATGCCTCAGTTATCCTTTTTCTGTAGTGGCCATCAGTTTTTGCTCAGTTTCTCTCCTGCCGAAGATCGTGGCCTTTTTTAATCTGTGTCAGGGGTATTTGTAGGGAAGTTAAAAAAAAAAGAAAATCAAGATAGCAGCTGCAAACACCTGATCAAAGCCCCACCCTTTTAATGTGCATCACACATGCAATGCATGTTAAAAAGGGGTGGGGCTTCAATCATGTGGTTGCAACTGACATCTTGACTTTTTTGACCACCTCATAGATGTTCCTAGTGGTTTTACTCACATCCATTTTATCTGTTCTATTTTGCTTTAGATGAAGGGAACTGTGAGGGTTTTGTTTTCCTATACCCTTTCTACTGGCACGCCTCAGGCATGACAGTTCAGGTTGATCAAGGCCTATATATTCTTATGGTGAAAGCTCATGTCTTGAGCACATCCTGGTTGTGCTTGGGGCTAACTTTGACCTGCCTTTCCTTATAATTTCCATCTAAGCTCTGACTGTTGGATTTGAATTTTTAGTTTTACCTGGTCTTCATCAAATATGCTTGTTAGGCTATATTTGACATAGCTAAAGGCAATAGTTATCCTTTATACAATTATATTACTTTATTCTTTGTTGAACCTTTCTACTAACTTGCACCTTTAAGATATACCTGTGCTTCTGTGTTTTATAACATACTGGCAGCCATTTCAGTTACCTGAGTAGGGGCGGACACACTTCCAGTGTCATCTCTGAGTTAATATCTTCTGTTTGCCAGGAAGAGGGATCACATTTCCTGGATGTGTTCAGCAATGGATATAATCTTTATTATTTTTAACTTAAACATAAACCTAGCTACATCATGATCTTGTGTGACAAAAGGGTGGGGTGCGGAGGCTGTATGTCCTTATCTATATATAGCCCATGAACACGCACTATGGAAATGGGCTACTGTTGAGTATACAGGCACCTTTTTGAGCCTCAATTACAGTTTGTAAACTCATGCCCGGAAAAGTTATCCCAATGTGCATTATCTGTATCCATTTGTCTTGTAATTCTTTGTAAAAGGGGACTCAATGTCATCCCGCTATACTATTAATCAGTATAGTTTTAATAAAATGACCCATTTCTCTGTGTGTCTCTTGTTAAGGATATCAACATCCAGCAAATATATATCACATAGCAAAAAATATTTCCTAAATTGGGATTTCTGGCCAAGACCACAGCTGATAGACAGTTAGTGGGGGAAATGTTTCAGTAATTCCAAAAGCATAAGTAGGATGATCTTAGCAATTACACAAGTCTGTATCAGGAAAAAGATTCTGACAGTAATTGGGTCCCAAGTTGTTCAGGGTATTATACACCAGTAACAAGATCTTGAACTGGCCTCAGTCGTTAATAGGCAGCCAGCCCAGTCACTTCACCTCTAGAGTAATATGTGCATAATCAGACCCCTCCCTGAGCATCTTGGCTGACTATTCTGCACCATCTGTGGCTTCTGGACCAATAGCAGGGGTACGTTAAGTACTTTTCAGCAGTCTAAACAAGACAGGACTGGATAAGTCATGCCGTATAGCTAATGTACCTTTGGCAGCAACAACAACAGTAGTAATAATAATGAAGTATCTCCTTTCTTCAACATTTTTTGAGTAATGCTGAGTTTTTAAACTACCTGTGATGCAGGAAGAAAAGGAAGATGAAGTGTAATGAAGTTTTAGCAACTACAATTCAGTTTGCACAGATGCCAACCCAGGTGTGAGGATTACAGGTATAAAACTGCAAGAGAGTCCATGAAGTCAAAGCAATAAAAAAGGCAGGTCTTAAAGGGCACGGTGAGAAAGAAATGCAGATGTCCCACTTCGGTCCAGCAGGGCAAAAATTCCCTCCTGCTTATTGAGCAATATTGTCTCATCACTGCTTTTACTCATACAAAATAAATATAACTAAGCAATAGGGGTAAGTTATGAATATCACATTTAAGACCAACAGTCTTGGCAAATATTTGTGCTGTATGTATGGATAATAAGTACAGTACATAATTAATAGGACAGGTATTTGGTGATTCTTTATATTATCTTTATGTCTTGCCTTGGGATGACTGCAGGGTTGAACTGCAAGGCGCTAGGTACTTTACATTTATTATGAACAGCATCTGTAGATCAAAAGAAGAAAAAAAGCAATATGTACTAGTAAGTATATCAATACTTTGGATAATTTAGGAGAAGAGGAATCGTCATAACGGGAATAGCTGATAATGGGGGCCTCTAAATTAGAAGGCTGTGAGACAGAAGTGAGGCGCTCTCAATCTCTCTGACAGTTCTATTAGTCAGAAGAATCTTCGGTACATGAGTTGAGCTGGTAAAGTGAAGAGTTTTAGAATTGGGGTTTGAAGTACAGTATGTGCACTTCACATGAAAAGAGTGCTTCCTCAGTACACTCCTATAACACCTCTACTTTGAGTACTGGGCTGATTACCAGTTAGCTTCTGGGTGCAATTCAGGATGTTACCCTTAACGCCTTTCATGGTTCAGGGCCTCCATATCTGTGGGACCGCCTTTTCCCAGAAACATCTGCTGACTTGATAAGACTGAGTAGGGTGGACTCACTCTGGGGCCCTGTTCTCAGGAACTGCCATCTGCAGGGATCTTGGCAGTGTGCCTTTTCAGATGTGCTCCCTGTTGCCTGGAATCGCTTGCCCCAAGACCTTAGAAGAGCTCCCTTTCTCCTGGCCTCCAGACATTCCATTAAAACTTGTCCAACCCATCAACCATCAGGACCAGAATGCTATGACTACTCCCATTAGAAAGGAATGGTGCTTTAATTGGGGGGCATTGATTGTTACATTCCCAGTTTTTACATATTATTGTTTATTTTATTAATGTATTTGTTTTAATCTGAGTTACAGAGATGGGCACTGTCCACCACTCAGAGCCAGTTTCAGATGGGCCAGCTTATAACACGTAAAATAAATGGAAAGCAAACAAAGGAAAAATAAATGAACCTTCATCTAACTGAAGCATCCATTCAAAGCTCTGTGCAAGCCTATTCTAAACAAAATTCTCTCACTTGCCTGTCTGCCTACTGTTTGCATTTTTACTTTTCAGAGAAAAATATTCCCATAGTTTATACAAGTAGAAAAAAGGTTCCTTCATGCATGTGTACAGTCTAAAGTACATGTCACAGAAATGGGGAAAAAATGAAGGGGTGTGGAAAGGGAAAAAGAAACAAAAGCAAATTTAGGAGCTTGGTGGCATTGCTGGTTATTTTAGAACTCTGCTTCCCATCCCATTCTTGTAGACTGCTCTGGACAACTGGGGATGGTTCGTGATTTTATTGCTCAAGGCCAGAGATCATAAGTCATTAATTCCAGGCAGAGAATGCAGCTATATATTTTGCCAAGCAAAACGGCTTAGTGCATTTGGTAGAAATAGGGTGTACTCACTGGGATATAGGTTGATATCATTATTGCTAGGGTTCTTATTTATATAGTGCTAACGACTAAACAACAACAATCACTGAACATGCTAGTAGTTCTTGCTCTGAGTTGTTTACAATATAACATATGATGTAGAGAAGGCAACAGAGGAAGATAAAACTGAGTGTGAGTAGGAAAGGTGTGTTCAGTTCAATTACAAATATTGATGCTAACTATCAGTAGAGGATACAGATGAATACATTGTACCAACAGAAAAAAATGAGTGAGGAAAGATTTGGAAGAGCAGATATAGTAGTAGTTCAAGAAACAGCATTCAGGTCAGAATGGATGGCAAGAGAGCAAAGACAGAATTCTTTCAGAATGGAAAAGGCAAAGGAGAGTTTTAGAGGAAAGGAGTCAGTGGGGTGACCAGAAATGAATGGAATGGAAAGATAGGTGTCATAGACTGTTATTTGCCTTTGGTAGTTCTGGAAAGAGACAAGGGGACAAGTTGGGCAAGAAAACTACATAGAGGAAAAGGTTGCGGCAATCAGCTGACTAGAATGTAGCATGTAGTAAAGGCAGTATTTTTACTACCTTGTTGGCAGACTAAATACTGTATGGGGACAAGAAAAAGAGGAATATCATTAAAAGCTTCATGCTTCATAAACATTGGATTGCAGTGTTTAAAAATTAAATGTGCCTCTGAAATGCCAGTGACATAGTCAAGTAGAAATATCAAATAGCTGAAGATGATGGATTGGCTGCAGTTGGACATTCTTGGGTAGAAATATGCAAATGGGTACTACCAATGAATCAATGGTAGTGAAAACCTATAGGATATATTGGGGTTATGGGAGATGATGAAGACAAAAAATAGCATAAGTCCCTGGGGACCTGAGAACAAAAACAGAACAGGAGTGGGATGGCTTTCCAAATTGGAAGTGTCAAGTGACTGATAAGGCAAGGAAGAAAGAGGACCAGCAGAGAACAAAGTCATAGAAGCTAAAAGAGCTCTCCAGCAGGTAGGAAATATCCTGCAGGATAATAATATCCTCCGTGGGGCAGAATCAGAAAGCTCTGACACTGGAGGTACTCCAGTGTCACTGCACAATTGGTAGTAAGGACAGTAGGACAAATTTCAGGTGTCTTCTCAGCGATCGATAGGAGGAAGCTGGACTTCCTCCCATCATGTGGAGAAAACCAGATTAGTGGAATGAAGGGAGAAAAACAAACTTTTAAAAGACTCCCCCCCCCCCCAAAAAAAAAAACAGTTTTCATAAAGGGCCCTGTCCCCTATTGTCTGTCCTTTCTGGTCCAAACCTTGCAGAGTTTAGGATATGATATGAACCTCTCCAGCCACATACAACTGCTCTGTTAATTGCTATTTGTTCTACTGTTTGTGTCTATGTGTGTGTGTGTGAATGTAGCAGCCCTTTTGGAACCCTGCCTGAATCTATAAATGAATAGGTGCTTCCCTATGCAGAACATACTGCTTGTCTACATTCCTGATAGAGATTTTGCATAAAAACCCCAAGTCTTACTTTTTCATATAGCAGGGGGATTGAAATAGAGCAGTAAATCAGAAAGGAGAGCAAAGAGTTAATGTTTCCATTTTCAGACATGAGAGCCAGATCCCATCTCCTGCAGAACACCAAGAGCTTGTTGAAGCAGCTGTTGCAAGTTCATCTGTGAGGGTCAAGGGCCTGCCAGCTTGCTAGAGCTGTGAGACACTCTTATCATTTTGAGGTTAGAATTTGCATCCTCTGGATAAGTCTTTTTTTTTTTTCTCCTGCTAATGGATAATGAAATGTTTGATTCAAATCTTTGCTGACGCAAGAAACACTGTCTAAGAAGGCAGTCTAATGTTAAAACGAAGTTATACACTTTATGTTAAATAAAAAGAAAATGATGTAGAATATATTATTTATTCCAATAGTTCTAAACACATCATTTTACAGCCAACAGCAGTCATGCTATTTGGTCCCTATGTCTAATTAAAACAAAAACAAACAAACAAACAAAAAAACAGGGAGTGGGGGGCAGAAAGTGTAATGTGCCCTCTGGCTACTAAGATGCCAAGTAGTTCAACAAAGCAGGAACCTCTTCTGGGCAAGACCGGTCTGTGCTAATATAGACTAAATGGAAATGACTTTGTAGGTCCATGATCATAGGGCTCATATTCTTCTTCCTTTTCTTAATCCGTTTCAGACTTCTTAGAAAATAGCTCATAGTGTAAGAACACATACCATACTCCCTGTTCCAGCTCAAAACTTGATATACTGTAGATAGAAAGGCCTGGAATGAAATTATTAATGCACTTACAGAGATTGCACCGTGGTGAACATGTAATATGCTGCATCAGTTGGCCCTTCTAGAAAATGATGTATCTTCATGCATGCCTTCCAACGTGGACAGTGTCTCTGACCAGATTCAGTCATTGCACTAAACCAAAATGTGGTCTGTTTTTGCCTGAATGTGTTGTATAAATCTAGCCACTGCAGTTATTAAATCATGGGTTAACCCAATAGAAGTTTAACCAAATTTAAGCAAGAATGGTTCCCATACGTACAATATATCACACAGCATGGCAAATATAATCACTTACAGTCCGGCTTCTAAGGGGGCCTAAATGTTTATAAACATTGTAAGTTAGTAGATGCACAAAATGATGGAAGTTAGAAACTCAGTAGTCTTTCTCTTTCTTCTTTCTTCTCTTTCTTTTTTTCTTTCTATATTTTTTTGTATTTTAATTGTTAAATTTTCTTTGTGCATCTTCTTTTTGTCTTTATCAGCATGTACAAAAACATTAAGCAACAATACAATGGAGATCTAGAACTAAGGAATTAGCTTAAACTGAAAACTTTATTGTACAATAAATAATGCAGTGTTTGTTTTTAATGCTATATTCTATTCTGGATGAAAAAGCCAAATAATCTTACATTCATTAACACTGACATTCAAAATTGTAATTAATATTGATATAATACTTTTTCTTCTTTTTATCCTTGATAGTCTAAGTTATCCAAACATTAGAGCATTAACAATCTTCGGTCAATACTGTACAAATATCATTGTATTGAAAAAACATACTGCATTAAGATTTACAACATAATAATTTTTAAAAAAATCATGGTTTAAGTTTTAGACACTGTGCAAACCCAATCAATTGTGGTTTAGCATGAGAGGCAAACCCAGTATTATTTTCAGCAAAATGCCTATTTGTCTAAATAGCCAAATGAGTTATTTTTTTTCATATTCCAACACAAAGAGTCACGTTTGTGTCTGTCCTCTATACACCCAGCTTGTTTAGATCTTGTTATTTCAAGATTTTTGGAAAGTCTAAGCTAATGTATTAAATTCATTTTTAAAGAAAGAACCTGAAAAAAATTAAGATAATGATTTCCTTTATATAATGTAAAAGTTCTTCTAGTATATCTTTTAAGGTCACACACACAAAGAAAACAAAAGCAGGTTGGTTAGCAATTTAATTTTTCTTGTGACCTCCACTGTACTTCAAGGTATGTCAGTAATTTTGTTTTGCCCTGGAATTGAGGTTTTTGTTGTATCCTAAAAAGAAGGACATTGACACACATGCCATTTCTACTACTATGGAGAAAAATAAATCTTTTTTTTTTCTTTTTAGTCCAGTTATTTCTAATATCTTTGCAGTAAATATGGACCAGACTATTGGGAAGAGAACAACAAATTGCCCTTAATTCTGACCTTGTAGAAGGAGATAGAGAAAGAAATAAGCTTATTCTGGAAGTGATGGAAGAATAAACACTTGGGTCTTCAGTAAGTTGGGTCTTCAATTTCAGATGTGCATTTATATCTCTGAAATATAACAAGCATTCCTATAACTATCAGACTAGATCATTTTCAACATTCTTTAGATTCTGTTTATATCCAATAGTTATCTTTAATTGGTTAAAGAGTTATATAAAGATATATAAAGTTATATAAAGATATATAAATTAACAGTGAAAGAGTTGTTATTACAAAAATCTGAATATTAGACAGATGATTTATTCAATTTGTTAGGAAAGGTTTTTTTTAATTATTCATAATTATAGACTTGTGCACATCTTATTCTAGATGGTTCACAAACTTGCAATCCCCCTTCCCCCAAATTATAAATATGTATCCATCAAAAAGTCAATCAAAATGGCAAAAATTCTACTAATATTAAACTGGAACAGAGAGGCCAGCAATAAATTGATACGATTGGGATCACATTAGACCAGATGTTTGTTTGTTTTTATTAATCAACATATAGCTGCAGAAAGTGGGGGATCTTATCATAATATCAACAGAGGACTTGGGTGCTTAGCCATCTCCTCTGCAGTCTTCAAAGTGTTGTGGTAGCTGCAGCTTCCAAAAAAGTTGGCCCAGGATCTTCCCAGATTGTCTATGCAAGTTGATTGACTGATTGATTTATTATGTGCCATCAAGTCAGTGTCAACTCTTAGTGACCACACATAGATTTTCTCCAGGAGAATCTCAGCCTGGTCCTTCAGGTTTTCCAGTGGTGCACCCATCACCATTACAACTGACTCTCTCTCTATATATATACATCACACACACACATGGTTTATTTTGGTATATCAAACCAATTAATAAAAGAAAAAGAACTATTAAAATTATGTGTTTGCAGCACTTTGTACACTCAGCAAATTGAATGTTTTAGTTTGTATTAGTTCTCACTATTGTTAAAACTTTCAATAAAAGTTATATAAAAAAGAAAAGAAAATTGAGTGCTACATAAATGCTATGTGTGATTCTAACTAGACCTTGATGTTTTTCTGTGCTGGCACAGAAACCAAGTATCATTCAACTGTTTTGTTGTAAATGGTATGTTTGTAAATGTGGACAGCCTGTGTTATGATCTGAAAATGTCTGTCTATGAATCAGTCTTCAGCAGATGATTTAAACCATCACCTCTGTGGAGTGGAGTAAACCTGAACCCAAAATATGTCTTCTTTTCCTAAATAGGATATGAAGATGGCCACAGAGCTACCAGCAGCAACCATCTGTTCATCACTGTATTAGTGGGACCCTGTCCAGGATTTAGAACTGTGCATGCAGCTGCTGGAACAGATATTCATGCCAGAGGACACATAAGAAGCAATTTTGGGTATATGGTTTCTGTTCTGTCAGATAATTTGCTTCTCCATCAGCTGACTGAAGTGTGTTGTGGATTTATCTTCTTGACAATTCGGGGCACATGAGTGCATGTACCAAACCCTTCTTTCCTGAGTAAAGGTTGTTTACTTAGGAACAATTAACTTTATGTGGCTACCAGCACGAGAAGTTCTTATTATGTTGGATGCATTGAAAGAATCAGGGGACAGAAAAGACAAGATGGTTTTTCTCACTGGGCTCAAATTTCTAAAAATCTATATATGTGTCATAAAGAACTGATTGAATTATTGTTGAAAGTGCAGTGAAACACAGATTGGTGATTGTGGATTGCTCTGTAGGTCATATATAATTGCTGCCTATGTCTGCTTCCATTTCCTCTCTTGCTGTATTACTTTTGGTTAGGGTTTGTAATTCCAATTTGGGGATCTTCCTTTATTGAATTGTTTATTACATCATGCTATTTTTTTCAGTGCAAACAACATTATACAAAGCAATGAAAAGGAATAAGAAATAATAAGCAAAAATAAAGATTTGAGGTTAGAGAGAACAAAAAAGGAAATAATAGCTAAATCTAGTTTGCATTAACCCTGTTTATGCTTCTCCATACCTCCTTGTCCTTGGAAACTATCTTTGTTTCCATCAATCCATATTTCACTTCAAAAGTGTCTTTAGTTCTTTAATTTCTTTGCCTCTCTCTTTTTTAGGAACCCATTAACTCCATCCAGCTAAAATTTCCCTAGTCTTCCCCTTCGTCTCAGCTGATTCAGTTCTTCCTTCATATCTTTAATTTGAAATTCAGTCTTCATTCATTCTCTTCATATGCCAAACCAATCTTAATTACCCTTTTCTGACACTACTAGCTGGACTCATTACAGTATGGTAGAAGTAAGGGGGAAAAGAAATTGCTTCCTTTCACAGATGTGTCTTTAGGGTTTGGGTTTTTTTTTTGGTTAGGTTTTTGTCTAAAGAAAGATAATGGAGGGAAAAAAAAATTATCTTCCCTAGCTCCAGAGCGGGTATTTATTTATTTATTTGATTTATATAGCCACTCATCTCACATATGAGACTCTGGGCAGCTTACAATAAAATAGATAAAAACAAATAAAATTCATAATATAAAATAAAAAACATAGCTGAGTTTCATAAAACAACTGTCAACCAAGCCAAGAAACAAGCTCTATCATACTTTGAGGCCCCAGGCTCAGGCCCAAAACCGAGTTTTTAGGGCTTTGCAAAAGGCCAGCAGGGTCAGGGATAACCTAATCTCAGGTGGAATGCCATTCCACAGAGTGGAGGCCATGGAAGAAAAGGCCCTCTTCTTGGGCTCCTCCAGCTGACCCTAGCACCTGGAGCATGCCCCTCCTGCCAGACTGGGTGGGACAGGTAGGAGCAACAAATTATTCCATAAGGCTGAAGACTTTGCCCTTGGCCCTCTCACCATACCTCCTTCTCATCCTTTTTGTTCCTAGAATTGTGGTGTAGGAAACAAACTTGAATGCCTCTGGAGATTGAGATAGGATTTCCAATTTTGATTTGCATCTCCAAACTTGGGAGGTTTTTTCTTTCTTTCTTTTTCTTCAGAAGGAGATTCTGAAAAAGTTTATGACCTCTGGGTTAATCTCCGCAGGATGGTAACTAACTTTAGTTAGTTAATTACTTAGATGTAGGAGGACAACTTATCCAAATAAACAGGATACTTAATGATGCAATCTTATACAGCACAGGATGGCAACCTTTTGGTAGCCGAGACTAAATTCTGTGTGTCTTAAAAAAAATATTTAGCTGTGTTACATCTATATTAGGGCTTATGCTACTGTTTCTCATTCCCACCTCAATCTGCTGGAAAATTGTATTTTCCAGCACTTGTGATCAAAGGGGGTTCCTTAGAGCCATAAAAGAGGGCTTGAGTACTTCAGGTTGCTCTTTCTTCTATACATGTGTATTAAAAAATAAGCCCCATTGAATTAAATTAGATTTTTTATTAGAAACATTGCATCTACTTTAGGCTGTAATCTGTGCATACTTCCTTGGGAGTATATCCTATTTAATTCTTTGGACTTTACAACACTTAGTAGACCTGTTTAGGATTGCTAAATAGACTAAAATAATTCCCCAAGCGCTTATTCATCAAGTAAGCAGAGCAGAGATCACAGATGGCAAATACTTTTCTAATGGTACGAAATAAAAGATTTGGTGATAGACTTTATCTAGGTAAATAAATCAATGTTAATGCTCCTACCAGACTCTTAATGCTTCCAGCTGGAGTCAAAGCACTATTGTCAAATGAAATCACCATTGTTGGAGACATGCCCAATAGATATTTTGAATCTATTGCTAAACTCTTAGTTTTGTTCAGGTTTAATTACCCAGCCTAGCAAATATACTGTATGTACCAAATGGTTATTTATTCTGGAAATGTATGCTTTTATGACTCAATTATGAGAGGAATACATCATCACTGACATTAAACATGAATAACTACATTGAGCAGAATATGGACATTATTTAAAAACTAGTAATTCAGTCCCAGTGACCTAATAACTATGTCATTTATCTCACAAAGTATTGTGACTCTTTTCTCTGACATGGAAATCTTTTAAGTGCTGTTTAAGATCATAGACACACAGTATCAGTTGATAAGGGAAAAGCATGCTGGTCCAAAGAACAATTGCTTCCAGAACACGTTACTGCCCAATTCCATCCATTTTAAGTCCCATAATATTAAAAACAAATTATTATTATTATTATTATTATTATTATTATTAGCCTGATTAAATTTGCATTGCATGATGAAGGTTACAGACTGTAATCTATCACACTGGTCCAGTGTCCAGATGTTTTTCAGCTTCCCAGTACAGGGCTGAGAAAGAGAGAAAGACTAATCCAAAGTCACCCAGCCAGCTTCTAAAAGGAAGGACTAGAATCTGGATCTCCACTTTCCTAGTCCAGCACCTTAATCACTGTACCACACTGGCAATTATCTACCTATAACTAAATCTCTCTCTCTATCTCTATCTCTATCTCTCTCTCTCTCTCTCTCTCTATCTCTATCTCTATCATCTCTCTCTCTCTCTCTCTCTCTCTCTCATTCTCTCTCTCTCTCTCTCTATCAATCAGCTATGTCCATCTCTTTTCTCCAATACTGTTGCTTCTATCTTACAGAGGGGGGAAGTAAAGAAGGTTAGGGCACAGAAGCACTATCTCCTAAAGGAGGTTAGATGAATGAGATGGATGCCCTGAAGATGGCAGAAGAATCAAGTGTTGGGCATAATTTATATCATCTGCAATTCTACACATAATTCTCAGAAATTACCCCCCACCCTGCAAAGACTATATGCCTTACTTTTGAACAGACACATGCAGTATTGTTCTTGACAGAGAGACAGACAATGTGTATGATTTGTTATATTGTTTTCCTATCATCAGCTGGGGAGATACCGGGAGCTACTATGCAGTTTATCCATTTCTAAATGGTATTTATGGCTTGGGAAACAAAAAGATGCTGGATGAACTGTTGTACTATCTAAAACATAATAAAACACTGGTATTGATTATTTCATTCTGGAAGGACTGGGACAGATTAGCATTGCTTAACCTGTCTTTCTGTAGTGAGTTTCCTTCATGCTGCAATATCTTCTGGAGGCAAGTAAGCTAGGAAAGCAAGCCCCCAACCAAGAGCTGCCACATTGGCAAGGAGAGTTAGAAAGGAAGGAAGGAAACCACGTTCTGTTCCCTTTTGACCAAAGGTATCTTTGGACAGACAGACTTTCCATAGCACAGGCAAGCAAAGTCATTTTTTAAAAGGCCAAATTGATAAAAATTGAATATTTTCCAATGGAATGTAAGTGAAAAATATAATAGAAAAGTGCTGGGAAAAGTGTATTACTAGCTGTTGTGTATTCAGGCAAGAAACTCATACCTTCATGTATGATGAAAGCTTTATAGAACCCTAAAATTTAATATCTGGAAGAGGCTTTTAGGTCATTAAGTCCAGCTTCCTGCTCCATGTAGAAATACAACAGTTTTCTTGTGTCTCTCCCCCCCCGCCCCCACTTTGGAAACAGTCTTTCAAGCAAAGACTCTATGAAGTGAAATGTTTAAAACCTAAATAATTTATGACACAAGATCATCTATCCTGGAATGCTCAATTGTTAAGAAACTAAGGAACACATGAGACTTTTACCTTAGCTAAGATATTAATACTGCATGGTTAGTTCAGTGGTAACCAGCAAAGACATGTGTTTCCTAACCAAAAAAAAAAAAAAACCCGAAAGGGAGACATATTTTCTAACGTCTGATTTTCTCATGATTTTTTTTTTCATTCAAAATTCAGTGGGGGCAAATTATTCTGCAATTTTGTGTTGGTGCCTAAAAAAAAAAAAAAAAAAAAGGAAAACGATACTACTAGGCTGTCTTGTGGAGTGGAAGAGATTTAACATTTAATGGATGGAAATTCATGTCAGGATTTTCTCATGGGAAGAAGTCCAGCTCATTATCTGTACAAAACTATTAGGGCTACATAGATAATGTAAACAAAACCTGTTATTGTGTGTTGTGCACGTATACTGCTATTTACTGCCACCTATTGGCGTGTGTATGCTAGTTATTCAGTGGGGGGGTACATGTTGGCAATATAATGGGAGGGCGAGATGCCTAGCCTGTCAGTCGTGTACAGTTTTATCCATCATGTAGTTAGGTTTTATGGGTTATGTAGTTGTAACTATAACCAAGTAGTGTACCTGTTCTCTGAGAGTTTTTAGGTAGAGACTTTGTGGATAAGTCTTGGATGCTAAGATGAGAAGAAGCCTTTGTTATTTCCTATATTTTGTATGCAACTTGTATTTTATGAAGTTTTGCATTTTTATCAATAAAACCAGTTAGTATATATTTTCCGACTGGATTTCTTTGGAGAACAAAATATGGACATTGCATTTTGCAAGCTCTCATGCTGATGTGTATTTTTCCTGAGAGCAGAGTTTTCTGGGGGCTTTGCTGCGCTCTGAACAACAATTCAGTCTCACTTCCCTTGCTTGGGTCATGTTGAAATGGCTATCTGCCAATCCCTTGGTATTTTAGAGAATGTGGTGCCTCCATGCTGTGGAGCCTGGCACCCATCAGTGAAGCCAGATGAAGAGGACCCTAAATGCTTACTGATTAAAGGTAAATGTAAGTCTCTGGACTTGCTGCCAGGACTATGCAATTAATTCTCAGGAACATCAGTGTCTTTGGCTAGGTCAGCAGTAGTAAAAGCTTTGAATAAATACAATAACAAAGGTAAAGCACACAAAAGCATGCAAATAACATTTTCCAAAGAACAGTGAAACTATTCATTCTACACACTGCTGTATAATTTAATCCTGAGTGTATTCAATAGTTCTGCCAATTTTGTTGTGCAGAGTGCAGCAACGCTCTCAAAAACTCTGCTGTCAGGAAAAACACATATCAGCATGAGAGCTTGCAAAATGTAATGTCCATATTTTGCTCTCCAAAGAAATTCCAGTCAGAAAATATATACTAACTGGTTTTTATTGATAAAAATGCAAAACTCCATAAAATACAAGTTGCATACAAAATATAGGAAATAACAAAGACTTCTTCTCATCTTAGCATCCAAAACTTATCCACAACAAAGTCTCTAGCTAAAAAACACTCTCAGAGAGGAGGTACACTACGTGGTTACTAGTTACAACTACGTAACCCATAAACCTACATGATGGATAAAACTATACACGACTGACAGGCTAGGCATCTAGCCCTCCCATTATATTGCCAGCATGTACCCCCCCACTGAATAACTAGCATACACATGCCAATAGGTGGCAGTAAATAGCACAACACAGTCACACGATGCTTTGTTTACATTAACTTCCCACAGTAGACGAAACAAGTTGTTGTACCGAGAACGGGATGACTTTCTTCCCATGAGAAAATCCTGACACCCCTCTCAGCCTGTTTTCGACACAACAACACATGTTACAGGGTAGTATAAGCAAATGATTACAACAATACAGAAACAATTTACATTTGCTCTAATCCAAGGTTTGCTAACATTGCTTCATGTTGTACAATAGGCAATGGTTTGGTAAATACATCTGCAAGATTTGCCTCAGATGCACAATACACAAGATCAATGAAATTTTCTAACATAGCTTGTCTCACATTTTTATACTTTACATCAACATACTTTGTACGAGCTCTAAGGTTTTCTGTTTTAGCTAACCCTATACAGGCTTGAGAATCTTCATATACTGAATAAGGCAATGACACTTGAATGTTTAAATCAGTGAATAATTGATGAAACCATCTTAATTCACAGACTGCTTCTGATAAAGCTGCAAATTCTGCTTCTGCAGTAGACAAGGCAATGGAGGTTTGCTTCTTTGCTTTCAATGCAATTGTAGATTCACCAAATTTACAAACAAACCCAGTTATGGACTTTCGGTCACTTTCTTCTGCAAATGAGCTATCAACAAAAATTACAGGTTTTTCTGATCCACTAGTTGACATTTTAAGACAAAGGTCTATTGTACCTTTTAAATATCTCATTAATCTTTTCAATCCTTGCCAGTCATGTTCTGTAGGATTAGCCACCTTATGGCTCAAAATCCCAACAGCATAGGATACATTAGGACGTGTCCATTGTGCTAGGTGCAGTACAGAACCAATCACAGAATGGTAGACTGCAGGTGTTTCACACAACCTTTCACATGTTTCACATGTTTCATGAATGCACTGAACATTCAAGAAAATGTCTTATTCTAAGCAGTCTCCTGGGATCCCGGTTTGAAGTGGATTCTTATGTTGTCCATTAGCCAGAAACATTTCTCTTAAATCTACATCTGATTTAAAAAAAAAAAAAAGTGACTGCCTGAAGTCTTCACTGATTTGCCAATTTTCTTTAATGTTACAACTGTTGTAAGAATTTCTTTCTATTTTCCTAAGAAAACATATACAGTATGAAATTAAAATATTAATTTACATCAGGAAGGTGCATATCAGCCAAGATTCAATTTTTATTTGAGATTCAGATTTGGTTCAAAGTTGTGATTTGGAGATTCTATACAGCTCTCAACATGTGCTACCCTTACTTTCTCCTGAAGATCAGAGAACCAGTTTATCATTTAAACTCATTTCAGTTATGTGAAAAATTACCCCAAGTAAATAGACAAAAGCAATTGTCACAGTGATTCCATTAGAAAATACCATCAAAGTTTTAAGGAAAAGCGAGAAGTAAATCAGAGAGAATATCCTATCTTAGATTCCCATATGGTACTTTTGGGGAATCAGTTCTTCAAAATCCCTGCCTCGTTTCTAAAATTAAAGATGATCCTTTTTTATCTGCTGTCATGTTCAGGGCTAAAAGGATGGCCATGAAAGGAGTTCTAGTGAGCTTTATGCATTTAAATTGTTGATGACTTTTGTAATTGTCTTTTTGATTTCATATCTTTTCACAGTTAGTAATAAAACATTAATCCTTGACTTTGCTTGGAGATGATTCATTACGTAAAGACTGGATAAGAATGACACTTTTGCATTTCTCAAATACAGTATAATATTTCTCTAACAGTAGCTGGCTCAGAAAAAAAACTGACTGAACCTTAATGAAGGGATATCGTTGTGAAACCTTGCAAAAACCCTGATCGCCCAGGCAAATACAAATGTTATGTTGCTACTGAGAACAAGCTGGCACCTCAATATTTTTGTTCTGATGCTGAGTCACTCTAAATAATTCACAGGCCTCTGAATACCAGTGGATGACTTTATTTTGTGCAAAGAGCTACAACAGTTTACAGAAATTATTTGTTGGCCTCTACACTGCATGACGTGGTATGACATGGCAAAGGTCCGAAGTAAGTTATGATAGGCCCCAGAGCCAAAATGGAAGAGGGTCACCATGCTTTTTCTGGATTCCTTTTACACCGTTTCTGACATTCCTGTTTTTCCCTTTGCCTGGCATCTTCTTTCCATTCTGTCCTTCTTGTCATGTAGCAGGCTGCCAAGGAAGAGACAGCTCATTTTTGTCAGCTTGCTAATTATGCCCATGAGAAAATTCTGGATTAAGATTTGGCAATGCTGCCCATACATGCCTTCTGCACATTAACTGAATCTCACATGGAGATGTGAATTCCTGTGCTGAGCACTGGTTTGGACTAGATTATGGACTCAGCGCCTTCCAAGTGTGCGATTGTTTGAATGCGTGGAGAACAGCCGAAAAAAGTAGCAGCTCATATCACACAAGAAAACTGCCATACACAGTCTTTTATCACACAGTAAGCTACATGTCAACATATTTCCCAGTTTTTCTCCTCTTTGGAATAAAGAAAAGGTCAATGCTTTCTGAATTTATGGATGGTCTGCAATCTAGGTATGCCACTATTTATAATCTGTTGGATCTTGAAGTTCTTATTGCACTGAAAATGATTGACAGATTTTAATTGTCATTGATGTTCTTATTGCATTGAAAATGATTGACAGATTTTAATTGTGTTAATTTAAATAATAAATATCAACACAGTAACTGTAGCAGCAAGAATAATTTCTTTTAAATCAAGTCAATTTTACCTTGATGCCTTGGAAAGTTACATGTTTTCACATTTATATTTAGACTCCCTTTTCTCAGGAGGCAATATATGAAGTGTCAGTACAGAAAAAGTGAGAGGCTGACAGACTTCCCAAAGACTGAATCAAAACAATTTTAATACTGTAAACTGAATCTTGGTCTTTCTGATTTTAAATAACACTTCATCCTCAGGGATTTTTTAAAAATAACACAAGACAGTTTCCTTTATTAATAGCAAACAATAAAAGTGAAAAGATAGTAAAGGAAATCTTGGGCAGGAATAGAGTGTCATATAAAAACAGATATAATGAAATAAAGAGACAAACCCTGGAATTAGACAGTTTATTTGAACATATGTGGAGAGCAGACATCTTGATGGATGAATATATGTCAGTGTTGGAATATATTTATGCAATACCTACAGGTCTATTTATGCATGCCATAATTCCGTCTTGTTTACTAGGGCTTTGTGAGTTCCAAGGAGTAAAGAACAGACAATTCTTTACTCCTTGAAACTTGTTCATAGGGCCAAATCAGTGAGCTAAAAATTAAAATGGTGTCTAGGTGTTATATCCCTTGGACAAAAAGAGTGATGGTAGGCCTGCGAACATTGATTTCAGCTTTTTTAATGGATTTCATTGTCCATCCCTGACTGCCCACAGGTACTGGGAGAGCAAGCTTCTGCACTGGAAAGTCTTCTCTACTAATGATGCTTTTGGAACCATGATCTTCCAAAGTTTAAGCAACATGGTAATGTAGCAGAGAAGGATTCCCATTGCAGAAATTTGCCTTCTAATACATAGACAGTGATAAACCTAAGAGTATGAGAAATTGTGGGAGGCTGGGGAAATAACAAGAGGAATGTTAGACATCAACAACTAGCCAATGGGAAAGGAGTTTGTTGGTAGCTTATCTCATAAACAGCAGCTTAGTTGAAGCTGCAAAAAGCTCTGGAAGAAGAGATTCAAAGTGTTCAAAGACACTCTATTTTAATGAACTCATTCATAAATAAAGGCTGGAAGTTTCAATTGTAGTTTCCAAGACTGTGTACCTTATCCCTAATTCTTGCATCAAACTCCTCATTAAAGCCTGTGACTCTTGCTTCCTTGATCATGCCCTGCGGTATGGAGGATGACAAAGGGATGGGGCCAAGCAACTTGTTCCCATTCCCTGATACTACAAGATAATAATGCTAGGTAAGAACAGAACAGAACAGAACAGAACAGAACAGAACAGAACAGAACAGAACAGAACAGAACAGAACAGAATAGAATAGAATAGAATAGAATAGAATAGAATAGAATAGAATAGAATAGAATAGCTTTACTGGCCAAGTATGATTAGATATACAAGGAATTTGACTTCGGTGCAAAGAGCTCTCAGTGTATTTGCATAGCATCAGGAAATAAAGAATAATAAAAATAATAACATTATATACTAAAACTATGCAGTCAGAAGAGGAGAATTGGAGGAAGAATAATATTGCGGCTATTGAATAACATGTATTCATTTTTAAAAGGAGAAGCTATTATCCAGCATATATTCACATTTAACAGAGCATTATCAGTCACATCTTAGCAGTCATATCTTATCATGCAATGTCAATCAGTATATCATGCTACATTAATTAGGTGTTCAACAGAGCAATGGCACAAGGGAAAAAACTGTTCTGGTGTCTAGATGTTTTAACATACGGTGCTTTGTAGCACCATCCTGAGGGAAGAAGGTGAAACAATTTATGTCCAGGATGAGAGGGATCTGCAGATATCTTCTCTGCCCTCCTTTTAACCCTCACAGTATACAGATTTTCTATAGGAGGCAAGTGGATTGCAATTATTCTTTCTGCAGACTTAACTATCCATTAGAGTCTGTATCTGTCCTGTTTGGTTATGGAGTCAAACCAAACTGTTATAGAGGAACAGATAACAGACTCAATGGTTCCTCTATAAAACTACCAAAAGCTCCTGAGGTAATTTAAACTTCCTAAGTTGACGCAGGAAGAACATCCTTTGTTGTGCCTTTTTAATGGTTCTGATGTTAAGCGTCCATTTCAGGTCTTGGGAGATTATAGAACCCAAGAACTTGAAGGACTCTACTACTATTGATACTGGGCTGTTGAGTATAGTAAAGAGAGGGGAATTAGGAGGGTTCTTCCTAAAATCCACAATCATCTCCACAGTTTTGAATGTATTCAGTTTCAAGTTGTTATGACCGCACCACAAGACCAGTTGTTGAATCTCCTGTCTATATGCTGACTCATCATCATTTCGAATGAGACCAATGACAGTTGTATCATCTGCGAATTTCAGAACTTTAACAGAAGAGTCTTTTGAGGTACAGTCATTGGTGTAGAGGGAGAAAAGCAACAGGGAGAGCACACATCCCTGAGGGGCACCTGTACTGATTAACCGGCTACTGGATATAGTTTTGCCTAACCTCACGTGTTGTTTCCTATCTGTTAGAAAGCTGATTATCCACCTACAGGTATGGTCAGGCACAGTAAGCTGGATCAGTTTGTTATAAAGGATTTCTGGAATAATAGTGTTAAATGCTGAGCTGAGGTCCACAAAAAAAAAAAAAAGCAGGACATGGATTTCCCCATTCCTGCTTTTTTTTCTTTTCAAACATTTACTTTTATTGTGATATTATAAATCTTGATTCATTGCATTATTTCAGTGTAGAGTTCAATGCAATAACATTTATATAATATGATTAAAATTCTATTATTTAGAAAGCTTAAAGTATTGAAAATGAAAGGAGAAAAGTAAAAATTCTATCAGTATTAATTGCAGTTTAGGATGTCAATATTACAAACATAACATTATTTAGTTTTTCATCCAAAGTTCAGTATACCAGAAAAAAATCCCCACTGCAATTCACTTTGAAGTATTAGTTATATAATAATAGTTTTGGTCTTGAACTAATTGCTTAATACTAAGATCTCCATTGTACAGTTACTTTGTGTGTACATACATACATATGTGTGTGTGTGTGTGTGTGTGTGTGTATGTATAGATAGATAGATAGATAGATAGATAGATAGATAGATAGTTGATAGGTAGAGGGAAATGAAAGATTGATGAAGTAACCTTAACAAAAATTAAAATACTTGAAAAGTAGGAAAAAAGAAGTAATAATAATAATAAAGGGGAAAAAAAAACTATTGATATCTGACTCCCCCCTTTTTGTATATTTGCTAATTTGTGATTATTTGTAAACATTCAGACCCCCTTAAAAGCCATACTGTAAGTGGTTATATTTACTGTGGTATATGATGCATTGTACGTATGCGAACCATTCTTACTTAAATTTAGTTAAACTTCTATTGTGGAAGTTTACTGTTACTTTTGCCATTGCTGAGTATTCTCCAAGTTCAGGTTCCCAATCAGATAGTGTCAGGATTGTGTCTTTCTTCCAGTGTTGAGCAAAGTTTATTCTCACTGCTGTAAGCATATATCTCATTAAATTATGATATTGCTTGTTATTTTTTTCTGAGATTATATCTAATAAAAACAGTTGTGGATTCATTTCACATTTAAATTCCAAGATTTTCTGCATTATACTACATATGTCTTTCCAATACTTTGGAGTTCTTTTACATGTCCACCACAGGTGATGAAATGTTCCTTCTGTATCATGGCACTTCCAGCATTTATTACTGTATGATTTGTCCACCTTAGATATTATTGATGGAGTTTTATACGATCTATAAAACATTTTGTACCAATTTTCCTTTAAGTTATAACTTAGGGTGAATGTTGTAGATTTAGTCCATAATGCTTCCCATTGTTGTGCTGTAACTGTTTCTTTGAAATTTTGCAAAAACAGCTCTCAATAACTTAGCTGTTTCATTTAAACCAGTCCCTTCAAACTATTTTTTTTGTAACTGAGTAGACTCTTCTTATAAAAAGGGAGAAGTACTTAATCCAGTGGTATCTCTAGCTTTTGTTATATGAGGGTCACATTCTGTATGTGTTTCTACACTTCACATTAGTTCATCATTAATAGCTAGAAGCAGCAAATTGAAAGAAATTAAATGAAAGTCAATGGCAACATGTTTATTAACAAGGATTTTCCAATTGCTAACTAGATAAGAAACAAAGAAGCAATATGGTTTGGGTTGCAAGAGACAATTCACACAAAATATAGAAAGGAAGAAAAATACATATTTGGGTGAGCAGGAATAGGGAAGATCACTTTAAGAGACTGATTAGAAAAGAAGAGATAACTGAAAATGTAAATGATCTTTATTAGCTTATCTACTGCTTTAAGAAGGCCTGATTACACTAAACCTTTTCAACTTTGTTGGCTTTTTCCTATAGCCCATATGGAATTATGAAGATACTTTTTTTCTCTTATATATCTGGTGTATTTTTTAAATGTATCTGGTACCATTCCAAAGTTGTCATCCTTACTCTTTCAAAATTGCAAGCCAGCTATATGGAGTGGCCCATTTATTGGAAAGCACACTATATTTTTGAATTTCTTTACTTTCAATTGAGTTCTCTTACACCAAAGATACATCTCTTGGGAGCAGGAGTACCATGGTTGTGGACCATTTAATTGTTAGAGACATTGTTGAGTTTCTGTACATTACACAGAAACCTACCTGCCTGCCTGCTCATTAAAAGTTGCAAATATTATACATGTCAGATTTGCCTTTGTACCATAGGGTAGGAAAGTGGCTGATGTAAAAAGAATGTATAAAAGGAGGGGAAAGAAATCCAGTGGGGAAAGAAATTACAGCCCTGGATTATTTAATAAAAAGGAATATTAAAGATAACATTAAGGCAAGTCTAGAAATGACAAGATGTTTATTTATATTTATTTTTAATGTCAAACTACACTCCAACATCAGTAAGGTATACAGTAGATATCAATATGTAACTATGTTCTGGTTCATTTGTAGGTTAGAAAATGTCAAGGGAAATGTGACTTAGAAAAATCCCTTCCTCCAACCTTATTCTTATCAAGACATTAATCACAATTAATAACATAGCTAGTGACCTTGAGAGATTTCAAAAGCCAATATAATCAAGAATTGAAAAAGCTGATGTTTTTCTTATTATCCAGCTAAGCGACCTAACAAAGTAAATGGGATCCATAACAAGAAGATGTAAAAGAAATTATATATACATCAAAACATTAATGTAGGAGCTACTGACACAATAAATGAAAGTAGAAAAAGTATGCTTGAATCCTAATAAAAATAATATGCTACCATTTTTGTTTTAAATCTATAAATTATTTTTAAAATCTGGCTGGCCAGTTACCTATAGTGCAGAAGAACTTAAGCCTTCATGAAAGCAAAATATACTGCAAGTGCAAAGGGAAGATCACATCTTTGCACATTAATTAATTTGTAATAAGCACAATTGTTGCCTGTTACTCACAATCACTGACATAAATTAGAAGACTTACTCTGCACATTATGATATTCAAGACAGCAGTGAAATTTACCTTCTGCCACTTTTGAAATATCCTTATTGGTTTGGTTCCATTCATTGTAGGCACAAACAGCTCCCCAACTGTCAGTGCAGTGCTGTGGAACAAATTCTAGGACAACTGGTAATGACCAAAGAGGTGGCCTCTCTGAACCAAGCATGTCCTTATTTTTGGAGTTGCCCTGCTTAGATATGGCCTTTTGAACTTCCAAGGCTTCAGGCTTCTCAGTGGCATTATCAACACATAACAGCGGGAAAAAGCAAAACCCTGGTCATAGCTCATTTTGTTTTATGTCTAATATGCCATGATTAATGCTCAAACATTAATATAATTGTGATGAAAAGGTCAATGGGGATCTACACCAGAAAACTATGTTCACATCAGAAAGCTATGAATGTAACCTTTGTTAATAATTTATGGGCAATGTCTTTCTCAGTGTGGTACACATGCTTTTATTTCAATTGAAGCCAAGTCTATTTCCTAGATTTCCCTAAATATTATCTTTCTAAGACTAGAAAGACATTAATAAGGAAGTGTTCTGTAAAGATGAGGCACACCCCTTCAGGCTGATATGTTCAGATAGGCACACTCCATTTGCTTTGAAAAATGGTCCAATTATGCTCCATTTCAGTATGCAGAAAAATGATGTACTTGCATAACTGGAAACAATAAATCTAACACTTAGAAAAGCTCCCCCATGCAATTAGTTGCCAGACTGAAGCAATTTAGTCTTGAAGAAAACAATAGTTGCTTCTATCACTCACAAAGGACAGATATAAAAGACTAATATACAGGTGAAACTCGAAAAATTAGAATATCGTGCAAATGTTCATTTATGTCAGTATGGCAACTCAAAAGGTGAAACCAATATATGAGATAGATGCATTACATGCAAAGCGAGATATGTCAAGCCTTACTTTGCTATAATTGTGATGATTATGGCGTACAGCTTATGAAAACCCCAAATTCACAATCTCAGAAAATTAGAATATTACACGACATCAATAACACAAGGATTGGAAATAGAACAATATTGGACCTCTGGAAAGTATAAGCATGCATATGTACTCAGTACTTGGTTTGGGCCCCTTTTGCAGCAATGACTGCCGCAATGTGGCGTGGCATGGATGCTATCGGCCTGTGGCACTGCTGAGGTGTTATGGAAGACTAGGATGCTTCAATAGCGGCCTTCAGCTCCGCTGTGTTGTTCGGTCTCATGTCCCTCATCTTTCTCTTGGCAATGCCCCATAGATTTTCTATGGGGTTCAGGTCAGGCGAGTTTGCTGGCCAATCAAGCACAGTAATCTCATGGTCACTGAACCAGGTTTTGGTACTTTTGGCAGTGTGGGCAGGTGCCAAGTCCTGCTGGAAAATGAAGTCAGCATCCCCATAAAGCTCGTCTGCGGAAGGAAGCATGAAGTGCTCCAAAATCTCCTGGTAGATGGCTGCGTTGACCCTGGACTTAATGAAGCACAGTGGACCAACACCGGCAGATGACATGGCTCCCCAAATCAACACAGACTGTGGAAACTTCACACTGGACTTCAAGCATCATGCATTGTGTGCCTCTCCATTCTTCCTCCAGACTCTGGGTCCTTGGTTCCCAAATGAGATGCAAAAGTTGCTCTCATCAGAAAAGAGGACTTTGGACCACTGGGCAACAGACCAGTTCTTTTTTTCTGTAGCCCAGGTAAGACGTTTCTGACGTTGTTTGTTGTTCAGGAGCGGCTTGACAAGAGGAATACGACATTTGAAGCCCATGTCCTGACAATCCTCTCCAGGCTGCGCTCATCCCTGCTGCGTCTGCACCTTTTTCTACCACACTTTTCCCTTCCACATAACCTTCTATTGCTGTGCTTTGATACAGCACTTTGGGAACATCCAACTTCTTTTGCAATTCCCTTTTGGGGCTTTCCCTCCTTATGGAGGGTGTCAATGATGGTTTTCTGCACAACTGTCAGGTCAGCAGTCTTTCCCATGCTTGTGATTCCTACTGAACCAGCCTGAGAGACCATTTAAAGGCTCAGGAACCCTTTGCAGGTGTTATGGATTCATTAGCTGATTAGAGTGGGACACTTTGAGCCTAGAATATTGAACCTTTTCACACTATTCTAATTTTCTGAGATTGTGAATTTGGGGTTTTCATAAACTGTACGCCATAATCATCACAATTATACCAAAGTAAGGCTTGACATATCTTGCTTTGCATGTAATGCGTCTATCTCATATATTGGTTTCACCTTTTGAGTTGCCATACTGACATAAATGAACATTTGCATGATATTCTAATTTTTCGAGTTTCACCTGTAGTATAAGAATTCTCCAATTTTTATTTGGATACCATGTTGGATTTCTATATTGAAGTATCATCCCTTTCTGTGCTAAAAACTCTGTGTGGGACAGGGAAGTTACCTGTACCTGTCCTTGAGTCACATTGCATTATACTCAGCATTATAGTAGTGTAAGGTATTTAAACCAGGGGACTATGGAACTGTAGCTGTTGTGCACTATACCAGAAACAAGTGGGAAAGAAATGGAGGTGGTAGCCAGAAAGACAGAGAACTGGTTGATCTTTCCATTCTAACTTGCTGGTTAGAATTATGATCCAGTGCTTTCATACAATGCTACAAGTTGTAAAATATGAAAATTACAGTATCAAACATTATACAACACAATATCTTTTCCTAATGTTTTATTTATTTGTTTCTTAAATTTATATCCCACCTTTCCTTCAGAAGCACAAGGCATACATAGCAGTCTTTCCTCCACAGCAACAACCCTGTGAGTTAAACTGGGCTGAGAGAGAATGACAGACACCAATTGAGTTCCCATGACTGAGGGTGAACTTGAACCTCAATCTTCGCAGTCCTACACCCTGCACATTTGCCAGGATACTGCCCAAAACAATAACATTTGACTAAGAATAAATGCAGTAACACTAGCAAAATAAGTTTTTAATATGTTGGTATGTGTGGTTTGAACATTTATTGAATTTACAAAACTAATGTCAGGTATAATAATGCAGAAAATATGGGGCATTATTACAGTGATACCAGCATCTGTAAATGCCGTAATAGCAAAGTAGAATGCTGCATCTCTATACCCATCATCAAGTCACCTATATTTCTGTCCTGAAAGTAATGGGGAGTGCACAAGTGTAGATTTATAATATAAGGCTGCTGTCAATCTCTTTTTCATTTCGGGCAGTAAGGAAATTGAAGACTTACATTTAATGCAAACCCTGTTTTAACCCAGGCATTCTGGGAATGACTGTGGAAAAAGAAGATTGGTTGTTGATGATAATAGTTTTATGGTGTGTTTCTTTATCTGTTGCACACTGTCTTGATAGGTATTTTTATAATGCCTTGCACAAAATTTTTCCAACATTTTTTCATGAGTGAAGTATGGTGTTCTGACGTTCATTGTGCCAATATCTCTCCAGCAGACTACAGACTTTTGGGGAATTTCAGTGAGATGAAACCTTGTGCTATAGAAAGCAACATTAGCAGTTACACCCCCACGACTTCCAGCAAAGAAGTAAACTCAAAAACACACTGAGAATGTAATGGAGATTTCATTCCAGCATTTGTTATTGTTTAAAGAATAAAGGTAGAAATAAAAATAAAGAAGCAAGAATAGAAAAGAAAAAATATTGTGAGGATAGCATTTTTCTTTTTCCATGAGACATATTATTTCCAGTTCTGGGTATCTAGACAGTTTTAGAGAAGCTGGAACAATTCAGAGAAGAGTGACAAAGATTATCAAAGGACTAAAAACTATGTGCCATGAAGAGAGATTGAATAATCTGGGAATGCTTCGACTTGAGAAGAGGAGTCTGGGTGAGGATATGATAGTACTCCTCAAATACCAGAAAGCATATCACAGAAAAGAAGATCAATAGCAGTTCTCCATAATTTCAGAATAATAGATTCACGTTACAGGAAGGCAGTTTCTGAATGAATGTTTGAAAAACCTCCTAACAGTAACAGCAGTTCAACAGTGGGACTAATTACCCAGAAAATTGGTGGGCTCCCCTTTGCTAAATATGGCTCAAGTGAAGGTTGGACAGTCATCTGTCAGAGATCCTTTAAACTAGATGTCTGCACTAAGGGTAAGGGAATTGGACTAAGCAGTCAAAATGGCCCTTTCCAACTGTATGATTCTATAGTTTTAGTATCTGTTTCTAGAAAATCCCACCCACCTTGAGTTCATTTTCTCATTAGCTTCTCCTGCTATGGGATCCTAATTATAATCTGTTTTTGAAGTCCAAGAAAATTAATAAATCCAGCATTATTATAACTTTTCCCCAAGGTGCCTTCTACTTCCACTTCTTCAAGTAAGTCTTCTCTGTCAGCTACTATCACTAAAGGATATCTGATCTTCCTATGTTTATCCACTGAAGGAAAAAGTTGTCAGTAAGATTCATCAGGAATTTCCTGGAAGGATCATGCTTGGTAGAATTCGTCTTCTAACAAATGTTGGGTTATTAAAGCCTCCCATCATTACTACTTTATGTCTGTTGGTAAGACCTGCTTTTTTCTTCTGGAAAGCATAATCTATATATTTTTTTGTTAATCCAGTTATGCTGTACAATATCGCCATGTTAATTCACTTAAATTTCTGAGCAATAGTTTTAGCACACAGCTTCTCCTCCTTTTCTCCTACTTCACTTTTGAACAAATTATGTCCTTCAATTGCTATATTCTGATCAAGGAAGTTAATGTATCTCTGTAATGCCTGTTGAATTATATTTGCATTCAAGACCATTTCATTAGCTTCCCATATTCTTGAGCCAATGTATCAACTTTACATTGGCTTTTACACCTGTTGAATTTTGAGTGGTTTAAGAGACCCCATTACATCAAAGCACTTGTTTCACCTTCAATGTACAAATCTTCACCTGAACACACCTCAGTGTTTTATTCTCCAACCACACTAGGGTTCAACTGAAAACCATCCTGACTGAGCTCACCATGCTTTAGACAACCATATTTTTACCAGTCTTGTATGGTACAACATATTTCACACCAGCAGTCCATTGTTTAGGTAACTCAAGCTATGGTTCCAGAAACAAAATCTTTCCCATCAACCCTGTATACAGCATTTTCCTTTCTCTTTCTGTTCCTCTTCTGTGGATTTTGAATTTCTTTTTAAATCTTCAAAGTCCATAGTTATATATAGATGTAATTGTTTTTTAAAATATTATTTGTCCCAGGATGAATTAGCAAAAAGAGATATTTATTAGTTGATCTGATAAGTTTTGGAAGTTGTTCTGTTACTTCCCTGATTCTTTGTTATGGCAAAAAATATACTTGATGATCTGATGGGTCCTATGAGAGCTGGCTCTGACACAATCACAAATGAATGTAGGTAGTCCTTGGGTTATGACAGCAATTGGGACCAGAATTTCCATTGCTAAGTGATGCAGTTGTAAAGTGCAATGTCACATGGCCACATCACTTAGCAACGGCAATGCCAGCAGTCCCCATTGCTGGTATAACCCCAGGACTGCACTGGTCATTAAGCAAAGACCTCATGTGACCATAATGTGGGAAGAGGTGGGAGTCCCAGGCAAGCAGGGTGACAGGTGAGAGCGATGGGTGAGTGGGCAGGTACCATGGGTAAGTACTATGGAGTTAGGGAGGTGGGTGCCACATGCATGCATTATGGAGTGTAGATGGGTGGGTGCCATGAGTGGTCACTATGGAGCACAGGGGGCAGGCGGGTGAAAAATTGGTGGGAGTGGGAGTGACTTGTGAGAGCAACTTGTGACTTCCTGCTGGCTTCCCCATTGACTTTGCTTGGGTGAATCTACAGGGAAGGTTGCAGATAGTGATCATGTGACCGTAGGACACTTCAACCACTGCAATTGCAAGCTGGGTGCCAAGCACCTGAATCACAATCATTTGACCACAGGGATGGTGCAACAGCTGCAACTTCAAGGGCCAGTTGTAAGTCCCCCTCGTTCAGCACTGTCATAACTTTGAAAGGTCGCTGAATGAGTGGTTGTAACCCAAGGACTATCTGTAGTCTACAATTAGTCTAATCCATCACCAGAAAAAGAGACAGATGGAAACCTTCTGTCCCACCAAAATAGAGAGGACTCAAGTCTGTTGCAGTGTGCTGGTAGGAAAAAAAGGTACAAGAATTTGAACTTTGATTTCATTATAAATGTATTCAATACATAATGTTACTCAGATTATTTTGTAACAGCTTCTTTAGTTTTTCTCACAGTAAGCCACATCAGAAACTTATCAGAAACGTCCTCAAATGCTTGTGCCTGCTTCCAGTTCCAATTCAAGTAAAGCCAGTGTAATGAATCAGGGAGATGGCCTTGAAGGAAATAAGCAAGGACCGTCATATAAGTAAAGAGGGCTGAAATATTCCTTATGTCCTGGGAAACGAGATAGTATTCAGAAAAGATTTAGGCAGGATTCTTCCTGATTTATTGTAATATAAGAGGAAGGGGAGGTAAAGCACACTCAGACTTGCAAGATTGATGTCAGCCCTTTTGGTTATACTAGATCAGGAAACAGACTCCACAGGAAGACTAGAACTATATTTTATTGAGATAGGCTATAATAGGATCTATCATGTTTCCTAGACATCTTCTCTTTTTCCTGAACACTCTTCTGTGGTGACTTGAAAACTGTTTATGAGTTCTAGCAGTGCAAAATATCTTCTCAGTCTTATGCTTCTGATTGTTACTGGGCTTACTTCTTTGTTTTGTCCTCTTCCTTACGGAAAGGTGCTTCCACTGTCAATTCCTGCTGCAGCATCTTCTTTCTTTGGTCTGATAAATCTACATTCTTTCACAAAAGCTGAAGTGTAATTACTCCAGTCCTCTGATCCTTTTTCTTTAAGGATTACTACAGTCCTGCGCTGCTTGCAAATGTAAGCCAGATTGTTTTCAAATAGAAAGACAAACATTTCATAAGTATTGCAGTTCCTAGTATCATCAGTGAAAGGTTTTTAGGTTTTGATTTCAAGTCAGTTTTGACACCTGGGGACTGTCTGGACAAGTCCCTGCAGTTTTCCCAGCAACATTTTTGGAAGTGGTTTGCCATTGCCTTCTTCCTAGGGCTGAGAGAGAATGACTGGCTCAGAATCACACTGGCTTTGTGTCTAAAGCTGGACTAGAATTCATAGTCTTCTGGTATCTAGCCTGGTACCTTTAACCATCACACCAAACATCCTTAACTAATTAAATATTGCCAACTTAGAGGGAAAACCTGTTATAGACTTCCCCTTAAACTTTGCCTAATTCCACTAGCAAACTCCTGTTTGCTCCTCTTGTTTGCTTGCTCAGTCTTGAGAAAAGAAAGCAGTGGGAAGGAGTGCACAATGTTCTATTTAGAAGTTATAGGAGAAAAGATTCTCAGGAAAGGCACACCATAAAGAGAATGCTATCATCTGAAGAATTTAGGCATTAAATCTGGATGGATTTGGTTAAAGTTCTATGTAATCCCTTGATGTCTGGTTTAGACCTAGGACCCCCCCCCCCCCCCCCAGATACTTCTGTGAACTGTATGTGTTTCAGATGAAGGCCACAGATGCTTCCTGACATTTGTCCCAGCATCCTGCATTTGGAGAATGGTGAGCAGCTGTGGAAAGATGAACTTGCTTAATCATTTTCAATGTTTCTAAAGTAGCTAAGTACACTAGCAGTCCTCTTTCCACAGCTGATCTGCACTGTAAGAATGTGCTTATTTCCAAATTTAATTCCGCACCTTGATTTCAACACACTAGTAAGTCTAACCAAATTCAAGCAAGAATGGTTCTCTTATATACAACATATCACACAGCAAGACAAGCTAAGACACTTAGAATATGATTTTTGAAGAAAAAGAGAAAATAATAGCAACAACAATTAAAATGATCCAAAATAATTGAGTAATAATGTCCAGCTATATCAGTTTATTTCTCTATCTACAAGGCTGTCCATCAGATTAACTAAAGCTTTTATTCCAAGGTGCATTGGGATAATTCCAAAGAGATTTTCACTTACTTGGGATGGAGCAAAGAGTTCTGAAACTCCTGCACTCTGAATATGGACCTCCGGGAAACTCAGTTGTGACCTAGCTGCATCAGTGTGCTGGAATGTTTGGTCTAGTGTTGTAACAGTAAGGGGTGGGGGAATCCCATTTCATTGTTTATGTAAAACACCAGGTGGTGAAAGGTACACTCAGATCAGATCACAATATCACAGAGAATGGGAAGATGTTGGAGGCTGAGAAAAAAATCTTCATTTCTATGGGCATGGGGCAGTATGGTGGGAGCCAGAGGGCAGGCCGTTTCAGGGGAAGACACCCCCGATGCGTTATACCGGTGGCGTGTTCAAGCCCTCAGAGCTCAAGCCCAGACCCTGGTCAGCAGGCCTACAGAGGCCCGGGCTTTCGACTGTTGCTGCTGAATGCCAGGTCAGTCAATAATAAGGCCCCCCTTATTCACAACCTTATTGGGGAGGAGCAGGCTGACCTGGCGTGCATCACCGAGACCTGGCTGGCACCAGAGGGGGGAGTAGCCCTCTCGGAATTGTGTCCATCTGGGTTTAGGGTGTGGTACCAGCCGAGACCCCAAGGCAGGGGAAGGGGAGTGGCAGTAGTCATCAGGGAATCCCTATTGGCCTTCAGGGGCCCTGCTCCACAAGTGGCTGGATGTGAGACCCTGTTCCTGAGGTTGGGCACACGGGATCAGTTGGGAGTGCTGCTAGTGTACCAGCCTCCCTGCTGCATAGCAGCCTCCCTGCCTGAGCTGCTGGAGGCCATCTCGGGGTTGGCAGTGGAGTTCCCCAGACTTATGGTCTTGGGGGACTTTAATCTGCCATCCCTGGGGTTGGCCTCGGAGGCGGCTCAGGAGTTCATGGCTACCATGGCAGCCATGGGCCTATCCCAGGTCATCGATGGCCCAACCCGGGATAGTGGTCACACCCCAGACATGGTTTTCTTGTCAGAGCAGTGGCAGCGTGATCTGGTGGGGGATTTTATATTATCCCCCCTGTCATGATCAGATCACTCCCTGGTGGCGGCGGGATTCTCCTATGTTGCCCCCCTCTGCAGGGAGGTGGGACCTATTCGAATGGTCCACCCCTGGTGACTGATGGACCCGTACGGGTTCCAAAGGGAGCTGGGGGTTGTTCCTGAGGCCTTGCTGCATGGCCCAGCAGAGGCTCTGGCCACAGCCTGGAACAAGGAGGTGGTTGTGGCCTTGGACAGGATCGTGCCTGTGCATCCTCTCTTGGCCCATCACCCCTGGCGCTCCCCATGGTTCACGGAGGAGTTGAGGGAGCTGAAAAGGGCTAAGAGACATCTAGAGCACCACTGGCGGAAAACTGGGGACGAATCAGACCGAACATGGGTTAGAGCTGCTATTAAGGCCTACCTAGTGGCAGTAAGGGTGGCGAAACGTCAACATTTCTCCGCTCTTATTGCATCCTCAGAGTGTCGCCATGCAGCCCTGTTTAGGGTCACCCGGGCCCTCCTGGGAAAAGGGGGGCGGGCGGACTACTTGCAGGGTCGTGCAAAGGAATTTGCTGAACACCTGATGGATAAAATCGCTCAGATCCATTCTCAGTTGGAAGCCAAGCATGGAGTAGGTCCAGGGGAGTTGCCCAGGGAGCGTTCTTGCCTAGTTATCTGGGAATGGTTTGATCCTGTTGCCCCTAAGCAAGTGGACAGGGTCCTCAGGGCTGTCAGTGCGACCACCTGTGGTTTAGATCCTTGTCCCTCCTGGTTAGTTAAAGCTACCAAGGAGGTGACTTTAGGGTGGGTTCTGGCGGTGGTTAATTCATCCTTGCAGGAGGGGGTGTTTCCAAAGCCTTTCAAAGAGGCTTTGGTCTGCCCACTCCTCAAGAAACCATTGCTAGACCCCACCCTCCTGGACAATTTTCGTCCAGTCTCCCAGCTCCCCTTTTTAGGGAAAGTGGTAGAAAAGGTGGTCGCGCAGCAGCTTCAGAGGATCCTGGAGGAAACGAATTATCTGGACCCCTATCAGTGAGGATTCAGGCCTGGTTATGGGACAGAAACAGCATTGGTCGCACTTTTAGATAATCTCTGGTGAGAGCGGGATGGGGGGAGTGCATCCATCCTTGCTCTTCTTGACCTCTTGGCGACTTTTGATACCATTGACCATGGTATCCTTTTGGGTCGGCTGCAGGGGTTGGAGCTGGGTGGCACAATGTTGTGCTGGTTCAGCTCCTTTCTCCAAGGCTGAACCCAATCGGTGTTGATTGGGACCGAGAGGTCCAGCCCCTGGCCCCTACTTTGTGGGGTGCCACAGGGGTCAGTGCTTTCACCGCTCCTATTTAACATCTACATGAAACCGCTGGGTGAGATCATCCGGCACCATGGGGTGAGATATCATCAGTATGCTGATGATACCCAACTATACATCTCCATCCCAGGTGCCTTAAGTGACGCTGTGACTGCCCTCTCGCGGTGCCTGGAAGTTGTGGGGGCCTGGATGGGGTACAACGGGCTTCAGCTGAACCCTGGTAAGACGGAGTGGCTGTGGATACGGGGAGCCTCAAGATCTAGGAGCTTGTCATCTTTGGTTCTTGATGGGGTTGCACTACCCCAGACAGACCCGGTGCGTAATCTGGGGGTTCTCCTGGACTCATGACTCCTGCTCGAAGAGCAGGTGGCAGTCGTGGCCAGGAGGGCCTTTGTACGACTTCATGTTGTGCGACAGTTACGCTCCTTCCTGGATCAGGAGGACCTCTGCACGGTCACTCATGCCCTGGTCACCTCCGGGTTGGACTACTGCAATGCGCTCTACATGGGGCTACCCTTGAAGAGTATCCAGAAGCCAGAGCTGGTGCAGAATGCGGCAGTGCGGACAGTTCTTAATGCCCCTAGGAGGGCACGTATAACACCGCTGTTGCGTGAGCTGCATTGGTTACCAGTTTGTTTCTGGGTCCAATTCAAGGTGTTGGTCATCACCTTTAAAGCCCTTCATGGCACGGGACCAGGTTATTTGAGGAACCGCCTCGCCCCGGTCATTTCAGCCCGCCCCACTCAGTCCAGCAGAAGGGGCAGGTTGCAGACCCCACCAGTCAAGGAATTTCGATTGGTGGGGTCTAGGCAGAGAGCCTTTTCTGCTGTAGCGCCCGCCCTATGTAACATCCTGCCTCCTGAGGTGCGGTGTGCCCCCTCCCTCATGGCCTTCAGGAAAGGGCTCAAATCCTGGCTCTGCCAGAAGGCCTGGGGGCCAGAGTGGGGCCCGCACCTGTGGAGATGGCTGGTGGGGTGATGGGTTTGTCCCCCCCCCCCCAGCATCTTACAGGTTTTTTAGGGCTAAAATCATAGGAGGTTTTTAGGGCATTTTTAATATACGTTTTTTAATTATTTATAGATTTTATCCATGTTTGGAGGGACCTATGTTTTTTCTTCTTTTTTATTATTGTGAGCCACCCAGAGTCACCCATTGGGGGAGATGGGCGGCATACAAGTCTGAAAATAAATAAATAAATAAATAAATAAATAAATAAATTTCCAAATTTGTTCTAGCTCAGTGTCACACAATCTTTCAACCTGAGAAATCTTGAGCAAAATATTATGATACTTCATCAGTTGCATTAGCAGTCAGCATTAGTCTCAGATGACTAATATGTTTTAAGGATAAAACCAGTAAGAAACCCTTCACAATCTGCTCTGCAACATTTAGGAAGAGGCATCATCATTCCTCATAAACACCTCTTCTCTTACACAACCTCTCTCAACCTATTTATTTGAAAGGTTTTTTTTTTTTTTTGCATTCTGGATTTTTAAAGTGGAAACTGAATGGCATCTGGACTTTGCTTCTTGATAGCCTTCACATGACACATAGAAGATACCAAATACTGATAAGGTAGCAGAAACCTGACTGAAAATAATGCTCTGTCTATCACTGAGTAGCTTGAAATTCAGTAAATTTAGCTCCTAATATTCTTACAATCTGATTTACAACACATAAGAGGTTAGAGAGGTAGTTCTAGGTTGCCAAACAGGACTCATGGTGATGGATTTTACTTTGGATTTTGGTCTGTCTTCACTACTATTCATGGTGACCTTCTGGAGCAGTTATTATTGTGGATGGCTCAGTGCAAAGGTATTTACTGCCTTGACTATCTGTCTATGATGTAGGTTTCTGCATTTTCCTTTTTAAATAAGTTTTTGTTGGAGTCAGCCTCTCAGTACTAGCAGGTCATGGCAAAGAATAAATTTTCCCATTTACTCCTTATTTTTCCATTTACTCCTAATATTAAGTAATGTATTTGTATTGTGCATGTATTAATAGAAATTGATTATGTGTCATCAAGTTGTTGTCAAAATCTATGTATGTGGCATCCACATACATAGATTTTCTCCATGGCAATCTGTCCCTAACCTGGTTTTTCACTAAATCATAGCTTGAATGATGCGTGAAGATTTGGCAGTAGAAAAGAGATTTGAGAAAAGTTAAACTGGTCTTAAATTGCTCAGTTTCACTGCTTGCTCAGGCAGACAGCACTGGGTGGGAACAAGCATCCAGAAGCTGCCCCCCAGTTGCCTTATCCCTACTGTGGAGTTAAAAAGTTAGAATTCTTTAAAAACATGTTTTCTTAAATGAGACTTTGATTTTTGTGTTTAAATCATGTTTCCTGTGACAGTAGAAAATTGCACAGAATGAAGACAGTGGTTGGGATTCAGGATGCCCTTTGATACTGTGATTGATTATGTGCCATCATATTGGTGTCAACTCTTAACAACTGCACAGATAGATTTTCTTCATGACAGTCTGTCCCCAACCCGGTCCTTCACGTCTTCCAATGGTGCACCCATCTCTATTGTAACTGAATCCATCCACCTTGTTGCTGGTCATCCTCTTCTTCTCTTTCCTTCCACCTTTCCCAGCATTAGAGCATATTCTTCAATGCATCTTGGCAATTTGCAGCATCAAAATAGGCTTTACTGAAATTACTTCATTTCAATTTACTATTGTTGTAGTTCACTTGCAGTGGTTCAAGAAAGTAAAGTTGAAACAAACAAACAAACAAACAAACAAACAAACAAACAAGAAGTTTAGGACTGGGTAATCTATATACACAAATCCCTTTAAGCTTTTCAGACATCTGTAGACTTAGTATCCTAGCGCTTTCCCCCTCTTTGCACATATTAGGGAACAAACATGCCCAACATGTTTCTACTATGTCCCTATGAAATAATAATAAAAATTAATAATAGTAATAATAATAAATTTATATGCTGCTCAACTCCCAGCAACTCTGGGAGGTCTACAACTGCTAAAACATTTAAAAAACAGAGAACAATACAAAAAACACAAAAACAGCACAAGATAAAGGACCAACAATGGCAAAGAAAACAAACCTGGAGGGAAACAGAAATAAAGAAAGGGGCATCAATGTTGCTTGCTTATGATTCTGCTAGAATTGGCTTTCACACTTGTTCTACAATTTAGGAATAGATGCTGAAACACCTTAACTTGTATAAGGCAACTCAATGGTTGAATGAAGAGTTAAAATACAAATTTGAGTGAGAGAGCATAAAATAATAAGTTATTTTTTCCTGAACACATATACAAGTAACACTATTGTTCATTTTTCCATCTCCCTAACATTGGAAGCAATCCCTTTGGTCTTCCATCTTTGTTTTAGATTACAATAAAGTGCTTTGATAGCCAATGGATTATTAATTAAATATTAAAATGAACTTCCTACTGATATGGGCAGTACCAAATTTGAAATATAAATAAAATAAAAATTGTTGGTTCTAACACAATTTTTAAAATCTCCAAATACTCTCTTTCTGATTATATATTGTTGGTGGGCAGGACATTTTATAAACAGTGTAATTAAAGTTAACTTTAGAAGAAGTTCTCATGACCTTTAAACATTTCCTGAGGTTACTCCAACATTTTAAGTTCAATGCTTCATTTTCAATTATTATCAGAGACAAGTCCAAGAGAGTCTTGACATTTGAAATGTTTTAGAAAACTGCAATACTTTATGATTAGGTTCTAGGTTAGAGCTAATTTTTTAGGACTATATTTTGAGCTGAAAAGGCTTAATATATAGCAGTTCACCCACTGACAACAGTTTCATCTAGGACCCAGAGGCCTCTGATCCCTCCCCAATGTAAAAGCAAATGCATTTTCTCTTATTCCTCAAAGCTACTTGCTTGCC
Organism: Liasis olivaceus; assembly: GCA_030867105.1. Classification (NCBI taxonomy): domain Eukaryota; kingdom Metazoa; phylum Chordata; class Lepidosauria; order Squamata; family Pythonidae; genus Liasis; species Liasis olivaceus. The sequence goes on from CM061349.1 coordinate 74,081,601, forward strand.
TTGGCATTAGATACCAGAGATGTCACTCCACTCATCTGGATCTCTAGAAGATGCTAACTTTTGTCTGACCTGCCAGAAAGAGGATGAAGAGCAGAATTTGAAGACTTTGTGGCTTGGGATTCACTTTCTTCTCTCTCATCCGACTTTTGCTAGTAAAACTATAACTGTTCCTGAAAGAGAGAGAGAAAACAGTGAGTCTGGGCCACTTTGTAGTGAAGAAGAGTAAAGCATAGTAATAATTTTCCCCACCCTGCTTTGAATGTTTAGTATCTATCATTTGTGTCCGTTGCTATATTTTTCCTCTTTTTGCTGCTACTGTTTTAGCAACTTCTTTCCCCCTTTTGTCCCTAGTTGGAGCTTAGTTCCCCTTCTTAGATGGATCCCGGTCAAACAAGTGACAATATAATAAGCATGGTAATATCACCGTGCTTTGTAGCCAACCCTGTCTCAGTTCAAAATGATGCTACAAAGTGCAAATAAAGCAATGGGAAGGGAAGAACATGTTTTCTGTATCAGCCACATTGGACTACTGGTGACCATTATTCTGCATTGGTGAACATTTTGCTTTTGACAGAAAACCAAAATCAAATACCAAAAAAACTGTTAGTATGAAAAAAGGGAAGAGATTTTTTAAAGTACCCTTCCTTCTAGTTCTATAAGTCTCTATTACTTCCTGTTGATTTTTTTTGGGGGGGGGGGGGAAAGAAAGCTATACACCTAGCAACAGAAGTAAACATGTCCATTTTTTCTGAATGTGCAACAGAAGGCCTGTGATCCACCCCCTTTCCCAAATGCCAGTTGGAATACCTGAAGCAAAGCAGATGCATACTGTATATGGTTTCCCCAGTAGAACTGAACAGCTTTAAAAATTAAACTTTTGTTGTGGCAGCTTTTGGAATCAACTGAACAAAATGTACTGTTTCATTCTTGTTCCCCTAGTATTAGTTTCAAACATCTTTTATTTACTGATGGCGTTTGCTTTCAAGACAGCTCAGCCGCTTCATCAATACTTTTTAACTTTTCATATTGTACATGATCTGTGATCACGGAAGCTGTTGGTGTTGAAATCACTCTCCGAGGATGCTGATCACAAATGCCCTGCAACTAAGAAAAAGACAGATTGAGGATGTCTATTTGCATGTGTATACATGCGAAAGCAAAAGACAAACAGCTGCAGGAAGTTCCAAGCTTAGAAACCATGCAAATCTTTGCCTAAATCATTCACTACTTCTTTTGCAGAAGAGTCTACCATATTTTGTCCATGCAGATTCTTGTCAGGCCACATTAGAAGTCCTCTGGCTGCAGTGTTATAGTTACACTAGAATATGTCAGTTTTATCTACTGGACATACATACAGTACATTCTCCTACTAATGTAATTAGAAAGAAACACAACCTTGTATACTAACAGGGAAGAGAAACAGCCTTACCCTCCACTTTTTGCATGGGTCCTACTCCACAACTGAAGGCTCAAGAGCTACTTTGATTGGGTTGGATTGCCAAGTTCATTAGCTTCTCTTTGAGTGATTTCTCTCATTAATGTTGTTTCTCTTTACTAGCACTAGTCATGATAATCTCTAATGCAAAAGACAGATGAATAGACATAGTAGAAGAAAGCTCTGGGCTGCTATATTCCATAATCCTAAAGATTCTCAAACTTGAATTGTGTTTTTTCCCCCCAGAAAACATTCACTAGCATTTATGATATCAGCTTCTAGCAGTCAGCGATGATGAATGGCATTAAAGGACATCACACAATCAACAGGATTTAATTTTCCCCCAGTCTCCAGAAACTTATAGTATCTCAAACCAAAACCACAAATACAATTTGATATCAAACCCAGGATGCAGTGCAAACTGGCCAAATCTGTAGAGCAATTTCTCTTCCAGCCAACTTTACCAGAAAAGAAACATTGCCCATGACATCACACATAGCTGAGAAGAAATCACATTTCTGATGAATAGGTTACTCTCTCAATAACTGGCTTGGTAATTTAGTTTCATGTTCACTATAAATATCCTTGAGCAAGAGGGTGAATCCACTCCTTGAAAAGATCTTTTGTACAATATCTTTGATTCATGTTTATAATGGATGATCATTAATTTAGAGGGTTTTGGATATTCTTGTATGGAATTGCAGAGAAAGTTGGCCAGTTATCAAGGCCATCCTTGATATTTCTCCTGCAACTGCTACAGCCACTTTTATAGGACATTGCCATGAAATTTCCTGTAAGTTGAATCTACAGAAGTGTACTTGAGGGTGTTCAACACTTCATCTTATCTGATAAAGACACTGAATAATGAAATCATTCCAAATGGCCTTATGAAGAAGAATGGAATAGCAACAAAAGCTTGTTTTGGCACTAGTCTTCTAACTGTGCTTTCCCCAATTAATTCCTCCATGTTACATCAAAACAATATTGTTTAGTTCTAGAAATTACAAATCAAAGTCACTAACCCAAAGGAGCAAGAAACTCAAGAAACTTCCTCCCTCCCTCCACTAAATAATTGAAACAGAAAGGCCCACTATAGTGAAAAAACAAATAAAATATCTTATGCTTACTTTGGCTCAGGAAGGGAGATGATTATGTGTGTAAGTAAATGGAGTAAAAACATACCAGTTGGGTAGGAAATTAAAATCTTCAGCTTGGAGATACATTATGAGAATGTGGAGTCATGCCTTTTCTGTTACAAAATCATTTTTTCTTATTTTGTGACAGAAGAGAAAAAGATATTCCCTCCATTCATTTCCTGCAGAGAGTGAATTTAGAATACTGGGAGCTAATATGTGGAAGCTACTTAAAACCTACTTACCTGGTCTGGTTACCATGTACAGAAGTAGTCTCTGGTAGTTTTCAACTGTATTAACCCCACCATCCCAACAAACCTCTTGGTCAGAAATCTAGACTTAACTTGATATTGCCATTGCGTTAGAATTAGGACAATGATGCTAACATGAGAACCAGACACTGAACCCTCAACAAGAACATACACAAGATCAGAGGCACCTTACATGCTCTTCCTTTAATATGATATATGCCATCATCTGCTAGCAATGTCCTTCTGGTTTAAATAGGACAAACTTCATACAAAAGAATTAATGGACACAAGTGTGGCAGGACTCAAAACAAGGACAAAGAAATAGTACAGCATTTCAACCTCCCAGGACCCCTATTGCAGACCTTAAAGTCACTATTTTGAAAAAATGAGATTTTAACAACACCATTGAGTGAGAGATTGCTGAACTCACATACATCGAAAGGTTTCAGGCAATCTCAAAAGGTTTCAGCAAACAGAATGGGTTTTTAACACATTACTTGTAATCTGTCTCACACGTAACCTCCATGCTTATAACCAACTTGTCTTCCCCTGCCTTCCTTCCCACTTCATCCTAATTCAAATCCTAACTCATTCTAGCCACTCCATGTATCTCCATGCTGCAGATCATGAAATCTTATGCCTTTTAATAAAATTTGCTAGTCAGAAAAGGTATAACCAGAATCGTTTTGATTTTTGGCTACCATAGATTAACATAGCTCTCCTCTTACAGTAGTTAAGGTTACAAGTGATTATGCCCAAGAATATTCAAGAACCCTAATGCCACATTGTTATGGGTATTACTGCTCTTGTTTTTAATTAAGGTAGAGAAACTGGGAAGGAGAAAGAAAGAAGTTATTTCTATTCCCCCTTCATATCTGTGTTCTAACTATTCCTTCTGCTTTCAGTAATATGTGGACCTTTGCAACATGTATAACTGGAATCCCTTAGTATGAAGCAGTTTGGGGGGGGAGGGGAATCAGGAAGGCAAAACCATGTGCAGAGAAATGATTAATATATTGTCAGTATTATTTAATTATCAAAAATAATTATCCTAACCCTAATTAAAACAAGATCAGGCCTTCTAGAGAATGACATTATCTTAGGGCTTTCATATCTGGTTTACAAAACCAGGAGTGACCAGAAAAGGTTACAGAAAAACCTAATATTTTTTTTTCCTGCCATCTAATGGTCATCCAGATTTTTGCAAACTACTCTGGTAGTTCACTTCATTCATTCATTCATTCATTCATTCATTCATTCATTCATTCATTTCAGTCTTTATATACTTCTAATTTCATAGGGCTTTTTATGAAAATAAAAAAGTACAATAAAATCTAGACTGTACTCTACAACATAAGAAATGATGCAATAGGTAGTCTGCACACCATTGGGCCACAAATACTTGGCAGAAGAGCCAGGTTTTAAGTTATTTCCAAAAAGCAAAAAAAGGTTAAAGCATTCCAAATTTTGGGATTCAGGGTTTCTACGGCATGAGGGCAGCTATATAGAAGGCAAATTGCTGAGTAATATCCCTCAGTAAACCTTCTCTGCAGGAATGCCTGGGGTGGGAGAGATGGATTGAGTACCTGGGTGCCAAACCATGAAGACATTTAATGATAACCACCAGCACTTTTAATTGGACTCAGAAGCAAATTGGCACATAGTAAAGTGCATGTAACTGAGTAATATGACTAAATTTGCTACCACAAAGTTAGCAGATGAGCCCTTGCACTTGGGACCAACTGAAGCTTCTGCATTGTCATCAAAGGCAGCCCCAGTAGCCTAAACGTTATGAAACAAGGACATGCGTCATTGTAGTTACCTGCAATTATATGTATTCAGCCTAAGATCTACTAAAAAACAGATGTTTGCAATGAAATAATGGCTGATTGTTATCTGTACTGTCTTTCTAAGCATATTTTTATGGCAAAACTTGGTCTGTACATTTGGATTATCATGAGAAGCAGATGGGATGCAGTTTTTTAATAGGTAGTTTATTCTATGCTTAAATTTTGTTCCCTGTACAGAGATGACAGCTCTATTAACTCAAGGATTAACTCACTGCTTTTTTTTGTCTGCTAATGGTTCTAAGGTTCTCTCTCTCTCTCTCTCTCTCTCTCTGTGTGTGTGTGTGTGTGTGTGTGTGCCTTCAAGCCAGTCTCGACTTGTGGCAATTACCTGTACAAATCCATGCAATTTTCTTGGCATCATTTCTCAGTAGTGATTTGTCCCTGTCTTCTTCCTAGGTTGAGAGGAGACGACTGGCCCAAAGTCACCCAGTTGGCCTTCATACCTAAGGCAGGACTAGAACACGTGGATTCCTGGCTGATAGTCAGTGCCCTTTAACCACTACACCAAACCAGGTCTCCCTAAGATTCTAATGTACCTGGAAATAATGAAGTTCTTTTTCTCCTTCACCTCTTTCATCTCTCTAGAAGGACACTTATGCAGTAGCCTCCTGCTTCCCAAACTTCAGTAAAACTCTGAGGGAAGACCTCATGAGAGAATACTTCCCATGGGCTTTTTCAGGCCAGGGGGAAAAAAAAACAAAAACAGGCAGCTATAGATGCATAGTGATGGAAAGAACAAAAAATAGCAACAGCACCCTCTGCCACCTAGCTCTGGTAAGGTGAGTTCAAAAAACAAACAACAGAAATGCTAAAGACATTGGAAAATGATTTGCCATTGCCTCCCTCATAGGGTTGAGAGAGAGTGACTGGCGCAAGGTCATCCAGCTGGCTTTGTGCCTAAAGCAGGACTAGAACTCACAGTCTCCTGGTTTCTAGCCTGGTGCCTTAACCACCTCACCAGACTGGCTCTCTACTATAACCACTATGAGTAGTTTATAGATACTACTACTACTGTTTACAGATAACTTGCTTTGCTGAGGGAAATCAGTCATGTCCTCTCTCCTCCTCAAAGGATGGAGCAGGGACAACTGGCAATGAAGAAGTGAGTTTTCTGTATCTCTTTGCTAAATTCTGCTAGTCATCTGAATATTTACATCCCAGATCTTGTAGCCTTACGTTTGTATGGATTTTGGAAGGATATTGTTTATTTACAAATAATAATGACTTGAATGTAGTCACCAGTTAAATAAGCTGCTAGTTGCAAAGGATGTTTACTAATAGAGGTGAAAACTCCTCAGATCAAGTTTGACTCCTGGTGTCAGAAATCATCCTCAAATATAGGCCTTGTTATTTCTTATAGAGCAGATCTGTACTTTCTCCTTGGCCCATCACCAGTACAGGCCACCAGTCACTTTCTGAGTGCAAGAACAGATTGTGTTGTGCCTTACACGTCTAGCCCATTACAACTGCACCCATGTTTTCTAGTTTCAATTAAAAATGGTTGTTTTCTGCCCTGAGCTGTTCTGAGACTTTCAGGGTGGATGGTCTCCAGAGCTTCATTCCATTCTAGTAACAGCCCCCATTTCAGCTGGCTGCAATGACTGGCATGAGCCCTCCCTTCCAGTGGCTAGTCACTGTCCTGGGCAGCCATTTCACCCTGGGCTGGTAAATTGCTATATTACTTGCTTGTTGGAAGTTGCTGGTGGTTTTTTGGGTGGTGGTGGTGGTGGTGGGTTGATCCAATGATAGCCAATGGATTATCATCTGCCCTAGAAACTCTTACATCTCCCATTGGGCACCTTTTTGGTTTCTACCCAGGGTGGGTGAAGCATTCCACCCTTGCTTTCTCACTACCTGCTCATAGTACTGCAAAGATTCCTTCCTTCTTTCCTCCCTCCCTCCATGGAGAAACATTGCTATTCCTTTTCTATGACTTTATATCACTTTTCCTTGATACCAGCTTTCCATGGGCATACAGAGGAATGTAGGATTGAAATAACTATCTGTTCCCCTGTTGGCTTGGTTTTTGTAGTAACAGAGCAACCATGGTATCATATAGGGAAAAAAAGAAAAAGAAAGGCTTTGCATTGTGTTAAAGTAGATAATATGGGAAGGGGGTGGGTGAAGACGACATCTGTGTCGAGCATGTGTGCGACATCTGAGAAACCAAAGGAAAGGCATGGAAACTAGGGAGGGAATAATCCTTAAAAGAAAAAGGCAGGCACTGGGAGACCAGTCTGCAGAGCAACCAGCCAGCAAGGCTCATCTCCTCTGCATGGACCCGAAGGGCAAGAAGCAAGGGATTGACTAATCAAGTCTTGTGGTAGTTATAGTTCAGACTGAGCAGCAGCCCAGCCTCATTGCCAACCCAGTGAGATTCAAACTGGAATTTCTGAAGTTGGTTTAAGGCACAGCTAGGGGTGGCATGGGAGACAAGCAGCTTAGGTGGCAGTGCAGAATTGCCCCAAGAGCAATAACATTGGTAGGCCAAAACTTAGGGCTTGCGTTGTGAAAACAGTCATGTCCTTCAGTGCAAGTGAACTAGCTGTAGATGGCAGCGTTGCTTTAAAATTCCCAGGCCACCGAAGGAGTGACTGACATAATTCTTGTGTTCTGCTAATGGCAATTTTGCAGCTGCTGCCGCCGCCTATGGAAGGACAGCTACAGGCTCCCTGCGCCCACTTACTTCTTCAGCACTGTAGCAGGCCCCTTTTTCAGTGCCTCCAGGCTATCCAGAAAGCAAGAGGATAATCCTCTCACCATGATTTTGCCATTCCTGTTCTCGTGCTTGTTTGTTGTCACTGTCCTTGTTTGTTACTGATGATGAATATCACTGCGTAAGAACTAATGAAGTTATTTGTGCAGGTTGCTGAAATTGAACCAGAGCTGCCTGATTAAAGGCAAGGTGGTGCTCAGCTGTACTTTGCTTAAATTTGCTTCCTTTTCCTCCAAGGTGCGTGTACATTTTTTTATGCTAGTAGAAACTCCATTAATCAATAGGCTTTACGGGGACTATGTATTTTAACTGCAAATTGTCAGTTACAATCCTTCACTACTTAGCTTGTCTTCCAGCACTATTTTTTCGTTGTTCCCTATTAATCAAAGTAGCAAAGGTGATGGCAGTTTGGAAAAATATGCACAGGTTTTTCTTGTCATGTATTTCTCATCCTCTGACATGTTGTTTACTGAAAAATATTTCTTCTTAATACCAGCCCCAGGGTTGCCTAAAGGAAGCTAAAATAATTTATTATTTAATGAACATGCCTATTTATTTCAGTTATGATAATAAAGGTCTCAGTAAAATACTGGAGAACTTCAAGCAGAACCTAGATAGCCATTTGTATAGGAACTTATTTTGTGCATGCGCCTTTGAGTCAGTGTTGACTCCTGGCGACTGCCTGGACAAGTCCCTGCAGTTTTCTTGGCAAGATTTCAGAAGTGGTTTGCTATTGCCTACTTCCTAGGGCTGAGAGAGAGTGACTGGCCAAATGTCACCCAGCTGGCTTCGTGCCTAAGGCAGGACTAGAACTCACGGTCTCCTGGTTTCTAGCTTGGTGCCTTAGCCACTATAGTATAGGATACTTGTACTGGGTTTTCTGTATGAAGCAGGATGAGGAGGTCTATGAGAAATGATCCAACTCTAGGTTTCAGTCTTCTCAAATTTGAACATAAGACTGGGCAGTCATCAGTATAGGAACTTGCTTTGTGACCCTTTATCTGAAGCAAGGAAGAAAAAATTAAGAGGGACTTTTTCTCTAGTAATGTCTTCCCCAAATCGTTGCCTTCAAATATGTTTGGAATATAATTGACCACTTTGACAGGGATTTGCAGTCAAACTGCATCTGGAAGGCAACAGTGGCAGAGCTGCAATGGAAAGGAAGTTAGTTGTTCTCAAGACCTATTAGTAGCTGTCAGACATGACATTTAAAATATTTATATGCCACTTTGTTTAAACGTTCTCTCAAAGCAGTTTACCACAACAGGCTTCTCTAGAATTTAAACATGGCTGACTATTTCTGGACAGGGTTCACTGTGTAAGGCAGCTGAAACAGACTTTTCACTCAAGACTCTCCTGATTTATTATCACATTAGTTGTAAGCTTCCCAGTCAGAACCCTGATCAATCTGACTGAATCTGGCTTTTTCACATGTGCCTCATGGATTTGTGCCATCTGCTATTCTATCATATACAGTATATGCTGCCAATTAGGGCAGTGGTGTATCATTTCTTCTTTTTGCCATAACATTAAGACTAGAATGTTTGAAAGAAAATGGAGTGACTAGCACTGATAAATAGCAGCATTCATTGACAACCAAGATGTCAAAGCCAAATATTTGCTGAAGCATGAAATATCTATCAAAATATTTTTATTCTAACATCAACTCAGAGTGCCAGGACCCCTTTTACCCAAGATATTTCTCACTTTGACTCACATTACATTAATGAAGAATAACCTGCTATGCCTCTAAAAGCCTTTTGGTCTCAAAGGATGCAAGATTTCTATCAAATTGAGGATCTTTGTTCTTGTAAGAGACATTCCTTGATGGCAACTACATATAAATCCAGGTTGTCCATCATTCAGGTAAGATAAAGATTTGCTTTGAGTCATAATATTGATCCCTCTTGAACATTGTCTTTTTTCATTGCTAGTATACTCTGAGGCAAAATATTCTTTTAACTGAGCTCCCAATATTTTGATGTGGGATTTTGGTATATAACATACATACATGCATATATGGAACTTATTATGACTTTTTACCCAGCTAGTCAATCTCAGTTTTTTTTCTCACCTGGTTATGAAAGCATTTGTAAATTTTGGCAAATTGATATTAAAAACAGAACAAAACAAAACAAAAAAATGTTACTCCTCCTTAACAGAGAGAAAGTTTGGTGTAGTGGTTAAGGCACCAGGCTAGAAACCAGGAGACTGTGAGTTCTAGTCCTGCCTTAGGCACAAAGCCAGCTGGGTGACCTTGGGCCAGTCTCTGTCTCTGAGCCCTGGGAAAGAGGCAATGGCAAACCACTTCTGAAATCTTGCCAAGAAAACTGCAGGGACTTGTCCAGGGAGTTGCCAGGGGTCAACACTGACTTGAAGGCACCAAAAAAGGAAAAGATATGTGCAGATGGGAGGTATACAAGGAAAGCTCCTATTGCATTGACAGAGAGAAACATGGCATAGAATGTAGCTCAAAGGATGTGATGAATTAATGTTGATTTAGAATGAAGAGATGGGCAACTTATAGGATGTCATTAATTATTTCCCAAAATGGAGATATTTTATCCAATACTCCTTTTTAAAAATAATTAGCCCTTTTTGTTGCATGTTCTAGGTCTCATTAGGTCAAAATAATGGTGCATGTCAATTATCTCCACAGGCATTGGTAATAGAAAGTGGAAAACTGGAAAATATGTGCTATCTCTAAGAGAATCCTGGAAGCTTTATTTACCATTGTTATTAATTCCTAAAAAGTACAGACTCTTTAGGAATCAGAGTAAGATACCAGATCTATTATTTATTAGTTCAGGATCTTAATGGCAAACATTTCACTTCCAGCTGCATATCGTAAGCAGAGTTGCACGTATAGGCACTGGCAAATTTCACAAAGGTACCTTTTCATAATGCAGATAGAGCAGGTCAGTATCAGTCCAGCCAATGAGGCTATTCAAGAAGCTCTTCTATGGAAGAGCCTTTATGGTAGAACTTAGAGAGGTTCCATCATTATAAAATTATTTTCACAGGCATCAAAGGATACTCCATTCAGAAAAAGCCACACTCTCTTTCATTTTTTGCTTTACAGATATCAGTGATGAAGGTGAAATCTTCTAATTACAGAAGAAGTCCAGTCATTTCTTTGACACAATACTTGTATATGTCTTTCATATACAGTTTACAATTTAGCAATTAAGTTTGCTATTAAATTCACTGAACAGTAATATTCCAATTCTGCATCAACAAGATAAGTGGGGTACAGTTTACCGTGAAATTTCTATTCTCCATTGTAAATGCATATGTCCCATGTAAATATTTTCTGACCCAGGTGAAAGAGATTTTAACATGAACTAAGCTCAGGTGGGTTTTGTTTTTTGGTTGTGTGTGTGTGTGTGTGTCAGTTTGGCATCACTTTTAACCTTGCACTATGTTTTATCCTTACAAAATACAAAAAAGTAATTTCCAAACTGTTTTGACCCTGGTTAGATAAAGCACATTGCTTTTATGTACCGATATAAAATATAATTCCTCTGTGTCCAACATCCGTGAATTGCTTCTTTCTGCACGTTGGGATATTATGAGATAATGTAAAACACCCATAACCTTCCAGAAATGCTGCCAGGTATCTTATCCGCATAGCAGGCAGATACGAAGATGCTCATTTTCCTAACAGATTGAAGTCCTATTTAGTTCATCACTGGTTAACAAGAACCAAACACAAATATTTGGAAAGTGCAAAAGCAGAATATAATGGATGTAACCAATAGATCAATTCCTATAATTGGGAAATGGCATTTAAATTGATTAAAGAAAATAATAATAATCATATATTGCCCTGAATATGAAAGCCCAGCTTAAGTTATTATGACTAATAACCAGTCATTGACCTAGTCCCTAACCTGTTTATTGTATACATATCTTATTTCTTTGAGAACTTATGATGAACATGGGTAACAACAATGCTGTGAGAACGACTAGACTGAAAAAGATTAATTCAAAGTCACCCAGCAAGCTCTATTGTTGACTGGAGATTTGAGTTAGGGACTCCAGTGCAAATCCAACTTCCTGATCACTATGGAACACTCTATTACATTACACTGCATTTTCTGTCGCTTTCCTCTGTCCCCTTCCATCCCCATAATCAGACAATTCTATCTGACTGGGTTTTTATTGACTCATCTTACCCAACACAATAGCTTACAGTATCTTTGGCTTTGTTAATATACAGACTATGTCTATTAACTTTCTTTTGTTTCTCTCTCTCTCTTTCTGTTTCCAAAGATTTGGGCATCTTACAAAAGGATGGAAATAACTTTACATTATGATTTCAAAAATGAGAATCGAACAGTGACTTGTTTCTTTTGTCTTCCCAGCAATCTTTTATAAGGGTCCTTGATGTTCTTGATACAGCCCGACATGTATAGATAAAACCTATGCCAACACCATCAGAGTTTGTCACCTGCTATTATATTTGAGATAATTATGTTTGGCATGGATTACATAATAGCTACTTTTTTCCCCTTCCCAATCCCCTTCTTTTTCAGGTTGATTTTTAATCATTTTGCCTGATGAAGAGTTCTTAGAAACAAGAGTATTATCTTACCATCTTTTAACTGACCTAACTATTGCTATAATGTGGATTTGGGATGGCATTCTTCAGGCATTCAAACAGTTAACATGTGTAGTAGTATGTGGGAATGACTTTGGGAGACCAGGCAAAGAGATGCTGCCTAGGGAACGGTCAGATAAGAGGAAGCATAGCCCACAGCTGCATAGTGGGAAAAGCAAGAGGCTCAGAAGGGACCCTCCCTAAGTTATCGGGCTGTAAAGGTGATGGTGGGAGAATTATACTTTCAGACTTGCAAGATTCGGTTAATGTAGCCTTACAATAAAGTAGAATTAGCTCATCTGATCATGTTTCCTGTCTGGTCTACCTGGGAAGGCTGACATCAATCTTGCAAGTCTGAAAGTGCAATTCTCCCACCATCACCTTTACAGCCCAATAACGTAGGCAGCATCTATGCATTCTGTAGGCAGCATCTCTTCACCCAGTCTCCCAAGGTCATTCCCACATACCATTACAATGTGTCAATAGGTAATACGTTTAACTGACGCAGCTCAGATTTCAATCAGTTGGTCCACAACTTTTAAAGAATACTCCAGGGAGTAGTAACACCACTCTACGGTTCATATGGCCCTCAGAACAATGTACTGGAAGAAGAAATCTATACCAGCTTTGCAACAGAAATGTACAGTATTTATATCCAAAGTAGGCAAAGGTGCTTTAGATGTGGCTTGGACATCCCCTCAGGACCTTTAAAAAAATCACACTTTTTTCTGGGGTTCAAGCAGTAACTGCCCAAGTTAGGAAAACTATGTGTTTGGGTTAAGGAGGCATTAAGGAGGTGGCAACAGGAAGACAAAGATCACACCTGTCTGTCAGAGGAGAGAGCCCTATGCGCACTGCTTCAAATTTCTGAAAGAAAGGTGAGATAAAAATCCAATGAGTGCATGAAGCATTAACATTATGCTGAAATGTATCTTTTTTCAGTAGTTTAATATACATAATGTATTTTGGTAGTCTAATATAGCTAATACATACATAATTTATGTAATTCATGCCAGATTTATGTGTATCCACCATTGAATTATTTTATCTTGGCAAAATCGGATGGCTTCTTCCCCTAGCAGTCCACTTTTATTGTTTTAACTTACTACATTCTTTTTAACCATGGTAAGCTAACCAAAGTCAGGTGAGTGGGCAACCCTAGAACTGGAAAATATAAACATAAATAAATGTTTTGCCACCATTTGTTATTATTCATAGCATGGGAAAGAAATCCAACATGCCTTTAACTGTCAGCATAAGGACTTCTGCCTTTTCTGTTCCTAGAGTACACTCAGTATGTAATGTACCAGAAGTGGACAGGCCAGTTTCAGAAGATTCTAGCAAAGAAGATGGCCTTTCAGTTGTCCTGCCCTAATTTTGCAAGTCCTGCCCTAATTTTTAAAGGTCAGCACTGACACACTAAAATGGGCCTAGGAAGCCATCAAAAGCTGTTTCAAAGGGTGTCATTTTGCTTCTTCCCAGCAATCAAGCTTTGATTATTTTAGTTCTCAGAATGGAGTGGGATGAGAAAGAATTTGTCACTGTTGGTCACTTTAAGCAATCAAACACCAGCCAATTGCTATCTATGGTACCTGTATCACCCTTGTCTGCGGGGAACTCAGATCAGCAAAATAAATACTATGAGGGGGAGAGAAGATTTCCCCATCCAGAATGCTATTGTTTATTACCAGAAAGGTGCTATTTCTTCACAACAGATGCCCTAGCTAAGGCATTATGAATGATCCCCTGTAACAATTGCCTAACACCTGCATGTTTATTGTGCAATAAAAACAGCCATCTGTTGGAATCTCACCTACTACATTTTCTCTTAGGAATAAAAAAAGTCCAATTGTCTAAACTCACTGTTAAGAGAAAAAAATATATGGTATAATTTCAAACTTCTTGCCTTGCTTAAAAAAAAAAAAAACTTTAATCTTAAATTGCTCCATGTTTCCAAATTACTTCAAGTAACATGATCAGTGCATGGGAGAGTAGAACTTCCTGGCTGTTTATATATAGTGGCTTGTGCTGGTTCATTGATGATTGTTTCTTTCTTGATTGTTTATTGGGTGTTGTTTCCTGCTTATCTGGATATTGAAGGAACCATCAAGGCATAAACCACACCCTAACCAGGACTGGCAGGGCAAGCCACTATATATAAACAGCCAGCAAACTCCAATCTCCCATGCATTGATGATTTACTACTTTAGTAAAGAAACATCTGCAAGAAAACAACCAAACTCAGAGAACACCAAGAACCCAACAGTTCAACAATACGTATTCTACACTATTGGAATTAAATCTATTTCAGAATTTAACTTTTCTTAGTTAAATTTGTCTCATTATTTCTTCTATCTCAAAAAGATTAGTTAATGAGTCCTGGTATTATATGACTTCTGTTACTTCCTTTCAAAAGGGCCATTTGCTACTTGTATTGCATGATGTTTGAACATTTTAAAGCTAAATAAAAATATCTAATGCTGAATAAATGGATCAAAGGTAAGTATTGGAGCTAAGCCACAGAAATAGTCCTTGAAAAAGATCCAAGAGCTGGGTAGGAACCAGTAGTGTAACAAGGTCAGTAATGAGAAGGTCAGACCAAGATCTGGAACCAAAGTAACTAAGAACCAGGAAGACCAGTCATAAATAAGACCTGAGTGGGGGAGAGCTGAGAGATCAGTTAGAAAGGCAAGGCAAGAAACAAGCTAAGGGCAAAAAGAAATCATGGTTGGAAATTGCTTCCCAAATCAGTTATTAATATAAACATGACATCTTGTTAAGGAGGGGTGTGCGTGTGCGTGCATGCATGTGCGTACTCTTCCAGTCATTGTTGACTCCTGGCAACTGCCTGGACTAGTTCCTGCAGTTTTCTTTGTAAGATTTCAGAAGTGGCTAACCATTGCCTCCTTTCTGGTGCTGGATGAACAGAACTAATAAAAGGTTTTGAAAAGAATGGCCTTAACATTGTTGGACTGTAATTAAATCAACAATGGTTCTAAGGCACATTCGGTGACTAAAGCTTCTTTGTACCAAACTGAATTTCACATTTATTAGTTTTTGGCTAATAGAAACCTGATGTAATATATGCAGCTGTAAAATATTGCTTTTTAGCATACAGGACTTGCTGTGATATGGTACCCTGGGTGGGATTGAACTAATGTATGTACTTATCCAAGTTTTATCAAATGTATTCTCTTTTATGGTTCTATTTTATGTATGGATTCTGATTTAGACCTAATAAAGTATATTCATGTCATGCATCTCTCATGTAAACAAGTTCTAGACTAACCCCTGATGGTTCCAAAATAACAATAGATATCATAATATATATTAAATATTAATATAATTGACTCATAGATTTGTCAGGAACTCAGAAGTCATCCAGTCTAATCCCCTGCTCAATAAAGGCTCTACTATAACATCTCTAACAGAGGACCATTCAATTTCTGTTTGAAGACTTCTAGCAAAGGAGAACTCACCACCCCATGGCAGTCTGTTGCATTGGTTGAGAGTTCATACAACCAGGAAATTCCTCTTAATGTCTAGCCTGAAACTCTTTCTTTGTAGTTTTAATCCATTAGTTCTGGTCCTGCCCTCTGGGCAGTAGAGAATAAATCCATTTCCTCTTCTCTGTGACAACCCTTGAGATATATGTATGCACTGTTGTTGTTAAAGAATTTCAAAAGTCTTAACAACCTAGATATTTATCATTTTTACCACAACAAAAAGGAAATAAACTGCTGAATCCTGACTGGCAGTATTCTTTATTAACATGGTTTTGGTTTCTGGCTGATAAACCTGTGAAGCACACACTGAGTTGATGTGTCCAATATTTTTTCCCATTTCTTTCAGCATTTTGAATGAATTTCATGTTTAAAATAATTTAAAAAGCAGCCTCATAGGGATCAGGATGTTTACCCTTATATTATCCCAATAATGATGCTTGTAAACTGCAGAGGGTTTCTGCTAGCTGTAAGTATTCTTCAGTGTATAAGAAAGGAATATATCTAGCTTAATGGATGAAACCTGATATTTTGTGAGTGAACTTCTGTTTGATTAACTCTCAACTCCATATCTCTTTGAGTAACCTCAATATCACCTCCAATGGATCTGGAAACTTTTCACCAAAGCTTTTGACAGCACCCAGGGGACAGTCTGTTGATGGAATCTGTTCCATCTAATTCAAGGCAGAAAAATTTCCTTACTTTTTATATGTTCTCACTGAAGGTTAAGAAATAAAATTGCTTTAATTTAAAAGAAAAAAATATATTTTAGAGATGATTTCAAGAGCATGGGGGTTTTGTGCTTATTAATTATAAGCTGGTCAGAGGCTGGATATGAATGCCTTGTTTTTCAAGGATAAGGAGATCTTATTCTTGAAAAATGCTTGGATAATTTCTCCTAGTCCCAGAAATATTAAGAGACATGATCTACTCAATTTCCCTGCCCCGAATTTTCACCTCATTCTATTAAATCAAAGTCAAGAAATGATGTACTAATCACTGGGATCCATGAAACTTTGAGTTTATGACTCCTGTTTTGGCTTTGGTCTCTGAGTTGAATACAATGGCTTTGATGTGATCTGAGTCAAAGGATCTCCTAGCTAATGTTCACTCCTTGTTGATACTCTGAGCAGGCTATTAAGTATCTTTAAAGAAACAACACCCAAATAATTTTAGCCACAGATTAATTATAATTCTAAATTCCAAATAGATATTCTGTGTATGTGTGAGAGAGAGACAGAGATATCATGAATATTTCATTTTATTCATAAGAGTTAATCAGTCATTTTATTAATCAAGGTTCACATATTCTCTAGTTTCCCTTGGGCTGACAGGTGTGTTCCCAAGGATTCTAATAAGGGTCAGATTGCACATGCAATCAAGGTGTTCATAGATATATTTTTTCCCTGCTTAGTTAAAAGTGCTTGCTCTTTATGGCAAAAGCTAGTTGTTGCATGTGTCACACTTGTTATTCTGGGAGATGGGATTCAATCCTTTTTAAAAGGTTTTTACCTTTTTTGTTATATATATAAAACAAAAAGAGAAAAAAAATAACAGATAGAACAAATATAACCATTTTTATTCAAGTTAATTTTTTCAGCACCAAAAGAACTTGGAGGAATTTTAAAGGTGTTTCACCCTCAAGTTGTCATCTCTACCACTAATGAACTCAAGATCAGTGCCAGCCAAATTGGCCCACTAAACTTTGGATTAAAATTGCTACGACCGTACTGCCCAGGTCACCAAACTCAGGCTGAACATTCTGCATTGTGCTGTTCTGGTATTGATGAAAGGGAGATTCTGAGGCTAATGAAACTCTTTTATTATTGTTGATGTAGCTTCTCAATCAATAGAGCAATCATGCACACATACTGAGACTAACTTCTGCTCTGCACGCTGACTACTGCTTTGCAAACAGTCACAGCCAGATCTCTTACCATGTGATGGCTACAGAATTCTTAAAGCAATAATACTACTCCCATACACATCATTCAATTCACCACTAATTTTACCACTGGACCCAGTAGTAGTTTCATCCAAGGTTAAACAACATCAATTTAAGAATATTTTATGATAAAAAAGAGAGAGAAGCCTCTATGCTATAAAACAACATGCTACTTTCTGGCATCATTTTTATTTATAAGAATGCCTATGGACCCCAAAGGGTCCCTTAAACACTCTTAGAAATAAAAATGATTGCAGGCTACAGTCTAGTGCTTTGACTGGAACTCTTTGCAGAAAAAGAGACAAACATTAAGCTGAGCAGCTGCTGAGCTAGGATGATGGTGAAAGGATTTTTTTATACCATAAAGAAATGTAGAGATTACTTGGGGGAATGAATGAATGAATCAATGAATGAATCAATGAATGAACCATTAAGGGAGCAGAAATGACAACTTATTCTGTGGACAATGGGATACCTCTAAGTTCTGTCACCATTTTCAAGATCTGATGGCAAGGTTCAGTGCTTCTCTGATGAGAGAGTAGTGAGGCTTTCAAGATTGATGTCAGCCCTTTGAGGTAGGCCAGGTCAAGAAACAGACACCACAAGGATTCTGGGAATATTGTTGTAGTAGTGTATAATAACAGAATCTTGAAAGCCTGTCAGAGTTTTTCTCTGCCCTGTCTTATACCAGATAAGATCAAGACAGTATTTTGAGTTTTGCTTTGTCAGAACTGAGCTGACATTTCTTCCTCCCTTAATGCTTTCTCCCTTTCTTCTCCAAAGTTATCTCTATATTACTTCACATGTGTGGTAAAAGGATCTTCTGTGACTAGCAATGTGCATCATGATGAATAAAACTGCTATAGAAGGCATATTGTGAATAGACAAGTGTCATTGGCAGCCATCTGGGGGCACACTCTTGAAATTCAAAATGTGTTTGCTGACCCAGATAGTTTCCCTGGTTTAACCTGATGACCATTCATACCTACACACTTTTTATTAAAAAAGGAAATCAATCTTTAATATTGTTTCTCTTCTCCTTTCATTGACATTTAATATTGCTAGTGTTTAAATGCACCCCCCCTCCCACAGATACAACCAACAGCTGTGTTACATACACAGATTCTGAGTTTGCCATTTATACATTATACTGAAAAGGCAAATTTGATTTCAAGCAAAAGATAAACATGGTGGTGTTTTGTTTAATAATGAGATCTGTTGAATGTATTTATTGCATGAGAAATTCAAGGATATTTAAAAGATGAAATGCAACAAATAAATATATTAAATCAATGCATAAATAATATAGGTGACACATTATAATGGACGTTTCCAGTGGAAGATCAGGGTGTATTAAATGCAACACGTGGCCAGGCATTAGTTACTTTCTTTTTTACCTTTAGCCAAAAGTCAGTTCCTTCCAGCTCATGCACCACAGGAGACTTCTAGATACCAGAGTCCTGCTCCTTTCCAGACTTACCTACAAAATTACTCAGGTTTCAAGATGTGCAGGCAAATGAATCACTCCTGTTGTTTAATTTATTTACCTAATTCTTAATGTAGCTTACTAAGAACTACACATTCATTACCTTCACCAAAAAGTTCAGAAGTAATGGGCTCTGAATACAAATTTCCCCAGCTTGTAATGCTCAAATGTATTCTAGGAAGAAGGAGGAGAAGAAAACAAAAACAAAACAAAAACAACCCCCCCCCCCGCCCTAAAATTCTTACTGGCCACGGAATGCAAAATGAAGCTATTATGAGTTTATGTGTTGATTTTGCACTTGTGCATCTGCCTTCATCACTCACAGGCACTCAAAGCTGGCAGCTGCTGCTGGTGCATGCTCAGAATGTGATTCCTTTAACCCCTTATCTCCAATGTAACTGGCTGCTCAGACTGACCAGGAGCAAACTTGGAGAGACAGAAATGCAGTTTATTGAGGAGTTCTTCAGCTCCTGAGCAATCTGTTGTCTCAGGCAGTTCCAAGTTTGAAAAAGTCAGGTATACCCCAAGGGCATGAAGCATATAGAAGTGACCTTTCAAGTAACTTGCAAGCATTTTTTTGGGAAGAAAAATCCTTGTCTTGTAAAAAAAACTAATCAGAGTTCCAGTTAGAAAGGAGTAACATTTATATCCTCATGCCAGCTAAGGCACCCTCGTGCGTATCTATACAAATATACATCTTTGAAGGGACTGAGGATCTGAGTCTATACTCCAAAAGGCATATGGGCCAAGAACAAATAGGTCAAAAATTAAATAGGATTTAATCTGAATTAAATTTACATTAAAATAATTCAATACAATTAACAGGACCTCTCAAATGTAGTAATTTTCTCCTTCTGTCACATAAAAATATAGTTTGATGGCAACTTTCGGAGGAATTCTGAAGCCACACCCAAGGCTTATGGGGGCTAGAAGGGATTGTAAGGCATCTGATAGTTCACTTCTGAAGTAGAATAAGCAATCCTGGGTGAAGAGCAGGAACTTCAGCAAAAACCAGTTTTAAAGAATACTGAATTCTCTAATGACTGACTTAGCTGCTAGTTTGGGAGAAGGGTGCTTCGGAAGTATACATAAAATAAAAAATGTGTTTTGTTCCATATACAAAATAAACACATTGTCACTCAAAGATTTGGTTAAATCATTTCAGGCAGATCATAGTTCAGTTGAACTGAAACTTGGAACATCTTTGAAGTTTTGGCAGAGAGAAATTTTAGAGCCTTGTGAAGTAAGTAGAACAAGGTTGGTGTGCATTGTCCCATTCTCTCCTTCTGTTCCACTAATGGTGGAAGTGCTCATTAAACTTCCCAACAGCTTCCTTGCCCTAGTTACCACTGCACTTGAATTTAACTCATTCTTCATCCTAATCTTCTCAGCACCTCGCTTCCTCTAGCTGCCACCTTTCAATTCAAGCATGCCACAATCCAAACGATCCGCAGTCCCTTTTCCCCAATCTTCACAATGCCCCTCTTTCTTTAGCTGCCTCTATGGCCTACAGATGATTTGCCTTTTCCTCACTGTCTCCCACCTGGAACACCTGTGCCCAGACCAAACACATGCAGATTGTGGTCTGTATACAGACTGCCCAAACGTGTCTGTTCCAGCATGGAATAGCTATTGGCAGAATATTTTGTCCATCCCTTTGGTTTTTAAGGGTAAGGTGAAAGCTTAATAGAAAAAAAAAGTTGATTTTTACTCCACCCAAGCTGCAACTAGGAACTGTCCATGCTAACTCCAAGCCAGGTTTGGAGGATGAGTACTCATATACTGATACATGAGAAAAGGTGCATCTGAATTCTTGCTGTCTCTGTAGCTCATCACCACATGCTAGAGCCTTAATGCATCCACTTCAACCAGGGTCCTCTGGATTTGCGAAGTCTTAACAGTCTGAACAGATACTTAAAAAAAATTGAAGGGCTGATAGTATACCCAGCTGAAGTTTACTTGTTAATGAGTGACAGAAATTTTCATATTGAAATTCCATAACATGTTTCTGCTATTAAATGAGGAAATTATTTTAATGCCTCATTTAATGGAAGTGAATCAGTCAGTCACAGATACCCAGGATAATAAGACTGCTGCAATTACAAGGTCTGTATCAGAATTCTTTGTTTCTTTTTTAAAGAAAATTAACAACTTAATTGTAATATCCTTTCCTCCATTTGGATTTTCAATTTCCATGCCTTGATGTGACGTGTCATACATAGACCTTTTTACTAAGAAGTTCCTCCCTTTCCCTCCCCACGATGAAATGCAGAAGATTATCATGTTATTAAATGTGATGTGCAAAAGACAAATAGTAGTGACTAATTTAGAGCCTGAATAAAAAGCAATTCATATATATCAGAATCAGTGGCATTCAGGACCATATTCAAGTATCACCTACCAGGCAAAGCAGATGCCTGGGCTGAGAGCTCACTGACAAATACTAGTGACTATTCCTGGCATGAATGTGGGATTTTCTTCCATAGCAAATGCAAATTCAAAAAAGAATTTTTTAAAGGAAAAAAACAGGAGCATAGTTTCCATGTGTGCTCTAATGCAATTAAGTTAATAAAATTAGCATTTTTAAAACCTGTGAGTTAAAGGTGCATTTAACACTGTGAGCACTGCCAATCATGGGGACAACTCTGCACCTGTTTTTGGAAACACTCCTGTACATTACCGACTGCAGTGTGGTAGCATCAAGTTGTGAAGAAACTGAAACTCTCTCCTTTGTCTTGGAGTAACAACTTTTTCCTGCTTCCTCTACCTCTGATGGAAATTGGGTTACTATATATTCCTTGAGTCCCTTTTTTCCCCACTGATCTAAGTTCTAGCCATAGTTCCTGATGGCAGCGAGTTCTTGAAATACTTATTTGTTGGGGAGACAGGGGGAAATCAGTTGGGCTACTGTGTACTGCAAACTCAGTGGGATGTGATGTGACAGGGATCTATGAAGTGTGGTAAAATATAGGCCTGTTCTGAAGTGTGGAATCTTCAGAAAATGTGATGATGTCCCTAACTGCAAAAGAGCAGTTTAAAAAAAAAGGGGTGGGTTTCAGTTAAATATATCTACATTTCTATTCACTCCTTTAATTTTCTAATTGTTTGGGCTACTTTGGATTGGATTCAGAGGAATGTTTTCCAGTAGAAAAGCTTTCTCCAAAACAGGAATTATCTGATGGAGATCCTCCACTGGAATTAATTGACTATTTACTGTATACTGCTTAGGCTGGTGATCATTTTTGTTGTTTAAGTAGTAAGTGATAAGAAAGTCTACTACAGTTACCTTTAGTCCAAGATCTTTCACAAGGTGTCAAAGCTGAACTGTTGGAAACCAACATGATCCCATTTAGAAATATTCTCTGGTAACAACTTATGGCACCAAGTTTTATTTTATTTTTCCTTTCCCTGTAATGTTATAAATCTTGATACATTGTATTATTTCAATGCAGATTTCAAAAATATTGAAAATATTAAATATTTATGTAATGTGATTATAAATGATTATAAATGATTCTATTATTTAGAAAGCTGGAAGTATTGAAAATAAGGAAAAAGTAAAAATTATATCAGTTAATAGCATTTTAGGATGTCAATATTGCAAGCATAAAATTATTTAACTTTTCATCCAAAATTGAGTATAAGTGGCACTGCATTTTAGTAAGCCTTTGAGAATTTTTCTCCCAGTTTACTTGATCAGTCCTCCCAAAATTTCTATAGTTGGCTAAAAGTCTGATTCTTAGATAGATAGATAGATAGATAGATAGATAGATAGATAGATAGATAAATAGATGAACTTTAACAACATTTAACTATACTCTGAAGCTAAATCTCAAGCTCTGTTATAAGTTGAAAGCACTGATTATGGAAGGCATATTACTGCAATGAACATATGGATAAATAAATAACATTTCAGCATCATTTTATAGGAAGCCATAAGGCCAAATATCTAAGGGCAATTTATATTTGAATTTGTTAATGTCTTTCAGCTCTTGCATGGGTGATGACTTTATAAATAGTATCTATTATGAACAACAAACATGCCACCACAATCCTAAATCTGGCTGTGATAAAAGTAAAAGTCAAAGAACTTCTGTCTCACTCTCTCCTCCCTGTCCCCTATCTCTATTTGTTTCCTTGGTCCCAGCAATTCCTAATTATTTTAAAATAATAAAATTTACAGTACACTTAAGATACCCACAATGCCAAATCTAATTTATGCCAACTAAGTACTAAAATCAAAGCATGAATTAAGTCAGTATTCATTAAGGGGGGGGGGCGGGGGAATCACAATCCAAGTATCATGAACTTTTCTTCCTATCTGGTTCTCTAGTATCATGTAATCTAATTTGTGATCTCTGGGAAAGAAAGAAAAAATTAAAAATAAGTTGAGGTGAACTAAGTAGTGAGTGATTGACAGCCTCAGAGAGAAGAGATGAAAGTTAGATACAATCTTTCATCAAATTGTATATGTTATTGTATATTAAACTTTGAGACAATGAAATCTCCCTCCCTCCCTCATATCAACTGGAGGAATTCTCTAAAATTTAATTAATTTCTTCACTGTTCTATGCATTTCCCATCCTATTTCCTACATTCTGCCAATAAACATTAAACCATTAATAAAGTTTCTGACATGCCATATGAAATTGCCACGTCCCAGGTTGCGGTATGTTGTGGAATTTTTGCCAAAGATAGGAGCACAACACTGACAAGAAGAACCATGTTTATTGCAATGATCATTGGGTGCCTGCTTTCAAGAAAGAGGGACCCTGAACAATGGAAAAGCATAGAATTTACACACTTTTGAGGTTGAGAGGTGGGAAATCTGAGGGATCTGATTCGAGGATAGGTTTGGATAGGTGTTAAATGGGGGATAAATGGTTTTTTTCTATTGCAAGATAAGAACCATGGCAACCCCTTAAGCAGACAGGTGACGGCCCTCCTATTGCTTCAGTATGATAGAGGGCTATTTTTGGCAGCGGAACATGGTCACTCTTGGGTCATGCAATAGCCTGGAGCTGATCCTGTTTTGCATGAGCAAAGAATGGCAGGAGGAAGTGGAGAAAAGAGATTGCAGGAGAGGCAAGGGGGAGGGGGGAGAATTTCCTGCTTTATTTTATTATTTTTCCATCACACAGTGCATATATAATAGATCATTACTGGGCTCTGTCGATATAGATTTATACTCCAGCATGCCAAAGAAATGAAGTATGGCTAGCGTTAAGCAGATAGGACCATCTTCCTTATCCCATTAAGTCTTACAAAATTTCAGTTAATGCCATTGCTGGTAAAGCATTAAACAAGATTTTTTTTCAGCATTTGCCATCGCATATATTAAATAAATTATTGTCTAAAGACATGCTCTAATAATGCCCCAACACTGAATCATGATTGGTGTTATAGAGATGGGTGACATGATCAGCTGAGGGCTCCAATACACTTGTGCAACAGATTGAGCCTTCTGATAATCAATCAAAACTGTTGCTGTTTTCCCCATTCATTTGTTCCTATCTTTCCGTTGCTGCAACTGGAAGGTTTTTGGAAATGGGAAACTGCCATTTGCAGCAGTGAGTGGAACTGCAGAAGGGGTTGTGATGTGTTCTGGTTTGCATGGAGCTGTCTCTCAGCCTAGAGGGGTAGGGGTCAGTGGAGAGAAGAGCTGGTTGTCTCCTACATGGCTTGGATCATGTGGCACGTGCAGTGTGGCTCCCTGTGGAGGATGACGTACAACTGACAGTAAACCACATCTTATGTCAGGGCTGCTAAACTTTCATTGGCATGAGATGGCTATGTTTAGGGCAATATTCCAAAAGTGAGCAAAATTTCTAAAAATAAAAAAAGCCCATCATTGTTGGCTCTGCCTACTCTGAAAGAGCTCTGGGAGGTGGACACAATCACCTCCTGCATTCATGCTGGCATCTTCGTGAAATATATAGCGCTCGTGCTCATGCATTTTGCATGATCAGCTAGCAAATGTAAATTTCATAATGTCATTGGAGAACAATCCCCCCCCCCCAAAAAAAACACATGTACTGTTTATCTGGCCCATGACATCCCAGTAAATCTGTAATATTTTCCAATATATTCCAACCATTTTGCATGTAATTGGGCTTTAATTATTTTTCCAACTATGAACTGTATGGCTGAGTGTTTTATGATACAAAATTGAGATGTTCAGGATTATTGGAAGTGAGAGCATAGTTGATGGGAAACATTTCCTTCTTAAGGCCCCTTGCTGTATCTGTTGGATTAAGGAAAATCTGAATTTGGTGTCTGTTGCTGCTGATCAAAATGCATCCTTAATTAAGGGTTTACAAGATAATTGCGTTTGATTAAAACAGTGAGCTCAGTTTCACTTGATTGGTAATTAAAGATTTTTTTTTTTTTCCTGGCTGTTCTACTTTCCATCAGCATTAAATGGTTAATCACTCTGTAACTTTCTGGAACTGTGAAATTTAAAAATAGTGAACAAGCTAAATAAAATCACATGGTTTCCACCAAGTTGCTCCTCAATGTATATAAAATAGATAAGACAAAAATGAAGGATCTGCCAAGGACTAAAATGATAGGATAAGGACATCTCAGTTTAACAAAACAAATGCAATTGGGATATGAATTTCTCATGATTCATGAAGTCATATGAGATAAACCTGCAGGTTTTTAAAACTGAAGGTATGCTGTCAATTATTCTGAACATGGGGATATCTGGTGTAGTTAGAATATAGGTCAGGACTGGGGGGAGGGTAGGCTTTCAGAAGAGGAAAAAGCTGCTCCAAATTCATTGTAGGTCGTTTGGGGAACATCTTGGGCAGAAGATTTTTCATGCTGGTTATACTCCTTTATATTCTTACCTCAGAGTAAGTCCTGCTAAATTGAGTGAGGCACTATCTGAGCATATACACATAGGATTGCATTGGCTGCCTATTAGATAATGCTGCTTCTAAAATGGATATGAGCAACAGTATGCAGTTGATATTCAATTTTCACTTAGCAAATGATTAAGGACAACGGGAGCTGTGGTCCGGGGACATCTGAAGATCTCACTCCGCCAGAGTTATCAGTCAGTCTAAATAGGCCTTTCCACTACAATCAACATGCAGCAGGGGCAGGGCCACTGGAAAACAAATCCTGACATCCTTCTTAAGACTATCCTTACACTTATTATACTTTTATCTCACTTCAGGGCAGTGAACATACCTTCCTCCTTCTATTTTCCCCACAAGAACAACCCTGTGAGGTGGATTGGTCTGAGAGAGAGTAACTGGCCCAAAGTCACCCAGCCGGCTTTCATGCCTAAGGGAGGCCTAGTCTCCCTTAGCCCAGCACTTTAACCACCATACCAGACTGGCTCTCTAAAACTTTATTCTAACACCAAAGAAAGAAGTTCCAGTTGAAGTAACTGCAGGGTTTTTTGGGGTTTTGTTTTTGTTTTTTGGCTTTATATTGTCCAGATTCCTAACAGCTGTTTGCCTGTCGTAACTGCAACTTTATTTAATGGAATCTGTTCCCTCTTGCCTCCAATTTGGCCCCATTGTGTGGTCTATGGATTTATCACTGTTAATGTCAATATTGTCCCAAGGAATCCTCTGATGAGGAGTTGGTATCTCTTCAGCAACAGGCATTACAAGAGATGGGAATCAGAGTCATTTATCAGGAAAGATCTGGAAGCAAATTCTTCTTCAGAAGTGGGAATAGCTAGAAGTGAGGAGCTGTTGGAATCCACACATACTCTCTCTTGTCTGAGTAAGGAGAGGCAGCTCAGCCTGCAAAAACAAGGCTACAGTGAGTGGCTAAGGCTAAGAACTGCCCTGGCTGATTACTTAAGCAACACCTACCAGGACATTTAAAAACCTCACTGTCCATTCCCATTGGGGACTGAAATCTTTTCACTTGTCTCTGCTAAAATTCATTATGTTAAAATGAACATTTTCAGTGAATTTCTATCAGTCATTTTGAATTTTGTTTCTATCTTCTAGAATATTAGCAATCCCAACCAGTGTTGCATGATGTGAAAATGTGAAGAGCATTTCCTCCACCTATTTGTCCAACATAGTGATGAAAATATTAAAGAATTCCAGGCCCAGAACTCAACCTGTAGCACCACACTTTACATTTCATTGTAATTTGATGAGAAACTGCTGTTGAGTATTCTCTGAGCAGTTTTCAAGCCACTTGTAGATGCATTGAATAATTTGCCTTTCAGCCCACTTCAGTAGATTCTTAATCAGAATGTTAGGGGTACTTAGTCAAATGTTTTTGTACTTAGTCAACTTCTACATATCCCTCTTTCAATTTGAGAGCCAGTTTGGTCAAGTGGTTAAGGCACCAGGCTAGAAAGCAGGAGACTGTGAGTTCTAGTCCCACCTTAGGCATGAAAGCCAGCTGGGTGACTTTGGACCAGTCACTCTCTCAGCCTCACTCACCTCCCAGGGTTGTTGTGGGGAAAACAGGAGGAGGCAGGAGTATTAGGTATGTTCGCAACCTTAAGTTATTTATAAAAATAAGAAAGGTGGGATAAAAAATCTAAAAAAAAATGTTTTGCTGAAATCAAGATATATAATACCCATAATATTCTTACAATCTATTAAGGAAGTTAGACTCTTAATGAGATAATGTTATGCTGTCTTAGTCTTCACAGCATTATTCTGGTGTAGGCTTTTATGGGCAATGTCAATCAACCAGCTGTCAGGACACCAGAAAACTAGACCTCCTCCATTCAGCCCAAAATCTCATCAACGCTTCATCTTCACAGCATTGTTCTTAAAGTGTTTAGAGTTTTGCTCTCTTCTATAATATTCCCAAGTATGAAATGGTCTTTGGCTTCCCAGATCCTTTTTTGTAATCACTCCCCCCCCTTTTTTTTTTTAAATATAGGGACATGATTTACCCACCCCAATCAACTAGTACCCATTTTCCAGGAGATCTCAAAAACAATTAATAGACATTCACACCAACAACTAGCAAGTCCCTTCAGTATCCTAAGATTTAGTTCCTGGATATCTGAACTCATTGAAGGTCAGTAGGTTTCTGTGTTTCTACCAGATGTGTAGAAAAGAGGGGAAAGGGTTGCTTATATCTTCTTCAGAAACACAGTATTCATATCACTCTGGTAGTCTCTACAGCTAGGTAATACGTAACCAAAATGCAAGTGCAATAATGTCAGTGATATTTACTTTGAAATGCTGTTCTTTCCAAGGTATGGGCCTGCTTTGAAGATTGATTATGCTATTTATTGTGCAAGTTTGTTAAATGGAAAGTGATTAGATATACAACTACTACTTAATCCCATCTCTGTCACTCTCTTAGACAACTGTCTAGTGGCACGGTTCTAGAGCTTTGCATGTACTTGTGCAGAAAGGTCACATTTAGCCATCAGCACTAAAAAACAATATTGAAGGGCAACTTAACTGCATTATAATGAGGGCTGTGAGCCCCTTACAACATTCTATTTCAACACAATACACAAACTTTTCTTTAGCAAGAAAATCAATATGGTAGCAGTTGCATCTTTCAGGTCTCCCAATGTAACAAAATAAACCAGGATTTCTACTCATCATGAAGGAGTTTGTCTATTATGAAAGCCAGTCTGGATTTTAGCATGTAGGATACTGTGGCCAGGTATTTTTTCCCCCAGTCCAACCTTCCCAGTCTATTGGGTAAGACTGTAGATTAGAGCCAAGTCCCCATCCGCTGGCCTCTAATCTATATCCTAAGCAAATTAGTCACTTGTTCTGGGAACTCTGCATTGCAGATCAGGTGATTGATGGCTATCCCTGTGCATGGCAATGCAGGCAACTCACACTGCAACAGTCCAAGGGCTTGATCGGAGCAAGGTTTACTGGCCAGGTGCAAGGCTGCTTGGTAGACAAATGATCTGCTGAATGTATGTAGGTGTGTGTGTGTGTGGACAGGGAGGAAAGATGGTGGCAGTGAGCCCTACCACATGAGGTGATGGCTTTTCTCAGGTAATACATGGTTCCTGTCTGATTAACCCTTGCACAGTATCATTTTGAGGCTGTACTGTACGGCTAGAGAGAGAATCTTGTTTACTCTTGTGGTCTTATTGGAAGAAAGATGGCACAAAAAGATTGCATATAAATATTCTCCAATTGCAATAGGTCATCATATCTTGGCATCTGAATCACATGATCATCTATATAATATATTCAGACTTGGTCCTATGTGGCAGTCAAGTCCCAACTGAACCCAACTTAAACTTATTTCTAATCTAAATAGACATGTATGGGATTTTATTATCCATCCCCAGTATGTCTTGGGCTGCGTTGCAGGTCATACTATGAAACTTTTCTAAGTGTGCCATTTAGCTTCCTCAAGTATGCACTGCTTGAGCCTTGATACTATTTTAAGCACCACTGTTTATGACCCTTTTAAGCACATGGAGGAAGGGAACTCATCAACTAACTTGATCTAAATAATGCAGGTGATGCCTGACAATTGATAAAGCAATCAGTAATCCCTGAAAAGATCAGGTTGCAAGGAATTTACAGTTTACATTATGAAACTTTTAAAAAGTAATAAAAAAATCTTTAAACTTCAACAATGTAGGCATATTTTCCTCCTAAGATGCAATAAATATAAAGTTTCTAAGTGATGTGTTGATAAGTGGGTTCTCCAAAAGGAACTGTTTAGTTGAAAAAATGGTATGTTTGTGAGGAGAACTTAATATTTTGCAAAAATAGAATGGTAATTAGCAATTATGACAATGTGATTTATACTAATTAAAATTAAGTCAGACAAAATGACAACATTAGTAATCATTTGAAGTACTGTATTACCCATTAAACTATGCTTTGTAAACATCTCTCTTGAAATTAAAAAATAATTAGTAGCATTTTAGTCTTTTAATTCACTATAATTAGAATTTTAAAGAAACTACATCCTGTCTGCAGGAAGCTTTTATTGTTTCATTTGAGGAATGGTTTTGCTTGTAGCTGATGTTTAAAACTTTGAGCAATAGTTCATTTTATATTGATATAATCTTCGCAAAGCCAAAAAGCAATTGTATAATTAAAAGCATTATGCAGTTATTGGAAATGATCAGAGATTGACAGCCCAATCTATCTTAATACAATAATGAGTTTTGACTTGCTCCAAGAAATTAAGCCCTTTCCTGAGTTACTATTTCAGACTCTAATGAGAGAAAGATCAAAGAGTTGTACCCTTGATGATTACTCGGATAAATCTGCAGTTTG
Organism: Liasis olivaceus; assembly: GCA_030867105.1. Lineage (NCBI taxonomy): Eukaryota > Metazoa > Chordata > Lepidosauria > Squamata > Pythonidae > Liasis > Liasis olivaceus. Next base: position 74,111,739 of record CM061349.1, read on the forward strand.
CTCATCACTAAATTGATTATCAGCACATGGGGAGAATTCAGCAATAATATACAGGTAAATATATCAATTTCAATTTCTCATTTTTGTGACTATTAAGTTCAGCTGATAAACTTGGAAAAGGATTTTTTTTGTGAAGATATTTTTACAAAGTTTGCATGAAAATGTCTATGCATTTTATTTATTTTACTTGCTTATTTATATGCCATATATTCCCAAAGGGTCTGAGCATCTAACAATCAAAAACATCAGTAAAAAATACTAAAAATAAAAAATCCACCCCCAAAAATCCCAATAACATTGTAAGGGACAAAGGGAAACTTTCAAAGCCATGTGTCCACTAGTGCATTCTAACATTCACAGCATACAGTACTTTCCTCCTGGGGTAGATAGAAAAACCTGGTCTTAACTGCTCTTCTGAAACCCAGGAGGAAAGTGGTAAAATGGATCACCATAAGAAGGGAGTTCCAAACTATAGGGGTGGCAATAATGTTAACTTTCTAGGTCTCATCAGATGGCATTCTCAAATACAGTAATACCTCGGTTCACGAACGCTTCTGTTCACGAACAATTCGGTTCGCAAACAGTGTTCGCAAAATTTTGCTTCCATTTGCGAACTCCGCATCGGGTGATGAACACGACCCACAGCCATCTTCCCTGCTCTGACACGTGATCATGGCTTCCTCTAGGTGAGATCGCGGTCACAGACAGACACTTGCTGTGAAGCTTTTTGGTGTCGCCTCAAGCAAGGTTAGTGTTCTCTCTCTTCATACTGTACTGTACTTTGTTTCATATTTTTGTGGTTAAAAAAAAATACGTATGGTTCAGAATGGATTAACCTTATTTACATTGAACTTTATGGGAAAATTTGATTCAGCTGGTGACCAATTCGGCTCGCGACCAGAATTGTGGAACGAATTAAGTTCGTGAACCGAGGTACCACTGTAGATGGAACCTGGAGGGCATTGATCCTGTTTTTGATCTGATTGGGTAGACAAATGAATACTGGAGAAGGCAGTCCCACAGATAATTTAGTTCTGGAACCATGTGGAACCTTAAAGGTGACAACCATCTCCTTCAATTGCACCTAGAAGTCAATTGCCAACTAGTGCTGGTCCCAAGGCAGCATGGATGAGCTCAAGGCCAACGTTGCACCATTCGCTTAGACAGAAAGGAGCAACAACTGGTGATTTTATCCAAACCCTGTCATAGAACTGGAAACAAAACAAGAATAGCCCTGAGGCTGTACTCAGATGGCCATAGCTGATCAAAAGTTTCATTCTGAGTTATAAAAGTAATTTTGGAGGAGGTTTCTGGCTCGTTGACTGAGCTAGTTATCTTTAATAAAAGCCTGACTATGAGAGACAAAGACCTAACCATATGGAGAACAAAATCTATTGCACCGATTCTAAAATGCCATTTGATAGTAGCGTAATATGACATCCTTGGCATGTTTCGTACCATAATGCTGATTCAAAACCAGAAGTTATAGACTTGGGCAACTGATTCATTAACAACAAAATCTGATTATCTGAATAGTATAAAAGGTAGTGATTGTGGGTCTACACTTTTCCTTTCAGCTCAGCTCAGGGATCCTGTCAGTGAGCCTAGCTCTAGTCAACAACCTTGTTGCCATCTCTGGGCTGGCAAAATTTCACATTCCTCCTAGATTTGCAACTCACTAGGGAAGAGAAAATAACAATTTAATGAATGAAATTCATCTTGCTTTCCATCTGAATCAGTACCTTTAATGAGAACCTTATACTGGTTCAGCTGTAAGGTTCTCTTACACAAAGTTTGGAAGAAAAATTAATTCAGATCCAGCCTGAATAATGTATTTGGTACTTAGCATACTATTCATGCATTGCAATTAATGCAGCTTGACAAGACACTTTAATTGACATAATTTGTTTTGCAATAACCAAGAATCCAACTGTCAAAGTTCTTGTGTTTCCCTTTACATTGATTTAAACCAGGACTGCATTAAATATTTGAGCATTTTGATTTTCATCAGGGAACCAACATAATCCCCTAAGTTTCAGGGAGGATTGGGTTTTTTTGTGGGGTGGGGGTTCATTCCTATTTGATTTTATAGGTCCCTCCAATGCTGCTACTTGGGCATTGCTAGTATGTTTTGCTTGTGATTAATGCATTCCTTTTAGGGAAAAGTTGAACAGTAAGTTTGCTCTGTTCACCTGCCTGCTTTTTTGGAAGATTTTCTATAAATCTTTTATTTAAAAGATCTGTGGAAAGATTTGCCAGGTCATATGGATGCCCAAGATAAATGGAAATCTCTCTTCAAAGAGCCCCCCACTGTCATTAATGCATTAGGCATTTATATAGGAACAAAAAAGAAAATGGATGATCCTTGTCCACGTCATCTCTTTAATAAACAAAATCTAATGCCTATGTATTCCCCCCATAGGTTTTCTTTTCAGACTTCATTCTCATTGGGATTCATTCTGCAATGGATTAGCTGGGAGCAAAACATCCAGATTTGCTCTCAGCAGAATCCACAGTGAAGTCCTTTTTAATCTCATCCCTCCCCCCACCCCAGCAGAGTTAATCTAATATTATAGGTGATTTCTAGCCATTTGGTGGTCCCATGGGGTAGAGAATAGGATGATATCACAACATTGTACACCCAATTGATTTGACTGCATATCAGTATCAGTGAGAGCCAGTAATACAGCTTTAGAGTAAGGGCACTGTTTCTCTCTGAATGAACAAATATAATCACCTTATATTGGAACAAACCATCTCTGGGAGCAACAACTAGCTGAACTCGGCTTCTCCTGGAAATGTTAAGCAGGGTTGGACCCAGTTACTGCTTGGATAGGAGGCCACTAGGAAACCCCAGGACTATCTTGTTTCAACTTCTGCATTGTTTCCATGAAAACTACATGGATGTGCCTATGTAGTCAGGAGTCAAGCAAGAGCTGAGCTCACCCTGAAGGTGCCTTTATACTTTTTACTGGAGTAGCTTCTAGAATGTTCCACATTTTTCTGCTAGCAAACTTACTTTCAGAGGGCCCAGTTTCTGGCTGCTGCTTCTAAATGCCAGGTCAATCTGTAATAAGGCCTTCCTCATCTGCGATTTAATCACTAATGAGTGGGCTGACCTGGCATATGTTACTGAGACCTGGATAGGCCCAGAAGGGGAGTGGCCCTTTCCAAGTTATGCCCAGCTGGATTTTGGGTGGGGCATCAGCCAAGACCCCAGGGCAGGGATGGGGTGTGGTGACTGTCATCTGGGAATTGCTTACACCTTTCGGGGTACTGCACCACAGGTCACCAGATGTGAGACCCTGTTCATTAAGTTGGGCTCTAGGGATTAGTTGGGATTGTTGCTGTTGTACCAGCCTCCCTGCTGCATAGCAACCTCCCTGCTTAAGCTCCTTGACTCCATCTCTGGTGTTCCCCAGACTTATGGTCTTGGGTGATTTCAATCTGCCTTCTCTGGAAGTGGAGTCTGAGGCAGCTGAGGAGTTTATGCCACCATCATGGCCATGGGCCTATCCCAGGTCATCCAGAGCCTGACACAGGACAGTGGTCACACATCGGATCTGGTGTTCCTGTCAGAGCAATGGCTATGTGATCTGAAATTGGGGGAGTTTTTGGTGTCCCCCTTGTCATGATCAGATCACACCCTGATTACCATGGGATTCTCTGACACAGCCATCCAGTGCAGGAAGGCTGGATCTATTAGATCAGTCAACCCCTGATGATTAATGGGACCCTGATAGGTTTCAGAGGGAGCTAGGGGTTGTTCCTGCTGGACTGCTGCATGGTCCATCTGGAGCCTTGATCACCACTCGGAATAAGAGGGCAGCTGAGGACTTGGATCGGATTGCATCTATGCAACCTCTCCCCTCTTGTGGATCCCAGCACTGCCCATGGTTTACGGAGGATCTAAGGGAGTTGAAATGAGAGAAAAGACATCTAGAGCATTGCTGGCATTCTACAGGGGACCAACTCAACCAGACATGGGTTAGAACTGCTATTAAGGCCTACCTTGTGGTGGTAAGAGCAGTGAAGTATCAGTACTTCTCTGCCCTTATTGCATCTGCAGATAGCCATCCTGCAGCCCTGTTTCAGGTGCATGTGCCCTCTTGGGTAGAGAGGGCTTGGAGAACTTGGGGAGCATGTTCCAGGGGCATGTGGAAAAATTTGTCCAGCATGTGTCACACAAAGCCACTCGAATTCACTCACAGCTGGATGCTAGCCTTGTTGCAGGTCCAGAGGAAGTGCCTCGGGAGGAGTCTTACCTGGTTATCTGGGAATGGTTTGATCTTGTTGGCTCTGATGAAGTGGACACAGTCCTTAGAACTGTGAGTTCAGCCACCTGCTCTTTGGACCCATGCCCCTCCTGGCTGGTTAAGACAGCCTGGGGGGTGTTGTGTGAGTGGGTTCTCGTGGTGGTAAATTCTTCTTTGAGTGAGGTGGTTGTTCCTTTTCCTCTTAAAGAGGCTTTGGTTTGCCCCCTCCTCAAGAAGCCTTTGCAGGGCCCCACTATACTGGACAATTTTTATCCAGTATTGAACCTCCCCTTTTTGGAGAAGGTGATTAAGAAGGTGGTTGCACAACAGCTTCAGAGGACCCTGGATGAAGCGGATTATCTACATCCTTTTCAATTGGGATTCAGACCCTGGTACAGGATGGAAATGGCATGGGTCACTCTTCTGGATGATCTCTGGTGTGGGCGGGATGGTGGTTGCCATCCATCCTTGCCCTACTTGACCTCTCAGTGGCTTTCAAGACCATCAACTTTGGTATCCTTCTGGATTGGGGTGGGGGTGGCACAGAGTAGTGCTGGTTTGCCTCCTTTCTCAGAGGTCAATTCCAGTCAGTGGTGATTGTGGGGGAGTGATCCCACCCTTGGTCCCTATTGAGTGGGATGCTACAGGGGTCAGTGCTCTCTCTGCTTCTATTTAACATCTACACACAGCCACTGGGTGAGCTCATCCATCATCATGGGGTGAGGTATCATCAGTATGCTGATGATATCCAGTTATATATCTCTGCCCCTGGTGAACTAACAATACTCTGGGCATCTTATCCCGGTGCCTGGAGGCTGTGAGGGTCTGGATGGGGAACAACAGGCTTCAACTGAACCCTGGCAAGACTGAGTGACTTTGGTTTTTGGGGCCCACCAGTTCTAGGACTATACTATCTTTGGTGCTGGATGTGGTTGCACTGTTCCAAACAGACCCTGTGCACAATCTGGGGATTCTCCTTGACTCATGACTCCTGCTTGAGGAGCAGGTGGCAGTCGTGGCTAGGAGGGTCTTTGCTCAACTTCTTGTGTGTTAGTTGCACCTGTTCCTAGACAGTCATTCATGCCCTGGTCGCCTCCTGGCTGGGCTACTGTAATGCACTCTACGTGGGGCTGCCCTTGAAGAGTATCTGAAAGCTTCAGCTGGTGCAGAATGCAGTGGCATGGGCAGGTATGTGTGTTTCCAGAAGAACACATGTGACACCTCTGCTCCATGATCTGCACTGTTACCAGTCTGTTTTTGGGTCCAATTCAAGGTGCTGGTTTTTACCTTTAAAGCCCTACATGGCACGCGGGCAAGTTATTTGAGCGACTGTCTCTCCCCAGTTATATCTGCCTGTCCCACCAGATCCAGGAGAGATAGCTTGATGTGGATCCCATTGACTAAGGCAGGTCCTAGGCAGTGGGCCTTTCTATTGTGACCCCCGCTTTATGGAACATCCACCCCCCCAAAGTGAGGCTGGATTCATCCCTTTTAGCTTTCTGGAGATCCTTCAAGACCTGGTTGTGTCCTCAGACTTGGGGACCTCAGGGAACTGGCAAAATATTGAGATGACTCCTGTATAACTAACATCTCCTGTTCACCTAATCTCTTTTTTATTCTGTTTTTAGCTTTGGGCTTTTCATAATTTAAAAGTTTTTAATACTAATAATATTAATTTGTATATTTTGTTTTTAACTTTGTTTTATGCCACCCAGAGTCACTTGATTGTGAGGTGGGCAGCTACATACATATGATTAATAATAAATACATACATACATACATACATACATACATACATACATACTTCTAAAAGCTTCTCTAGCTGAGGTTGAACAAAACAATACTACAGGCTTTTCTTCTTCTTGGTCCCAGCACATCCTCATCTGCTTCTCTGTGGAAGATAAGTCAATGACAATGTAATAATGAAAGAATAAATGCCATGGTGGTGAAGGTGGTGGCAGTAAGACCGGAAGAGGGCAGATTCATACAGGATTTAAATGGTCCTTTATATCAACCTGTTCCTTTGCCTCAGGGAAGTTATGCTTGCTTGTAATTGTCAGCACCTTCATTAAGCAAAAGTTCATCTTTGCTCTGGTGTGTCTAGGCAAAAGTGCAAGTTCATTTAGCACCTGCCAGACATGCATAAATGGGCTCCTAACAAATAAACACTCAGCCTCATGACTTCAGAAACTTGGCAACTCAACCGAGATGCTGAAGATCAATACTATAAAACTGAGGTTGGGTTTGTGTGCCTTTGGAGCAAAAATGTTATTCTGCTTTGTTAAGTGCAGTGGAAACAAGCAGGTGATTTCCAGTTAGAGCGCAAAAGAATTCTAGTGTTAATGATACCCTGCAGCAGCGTATCAGAGATGGGCACCTTTTGGCTCCTTGCAAATTGAAGTTAATGTAAGGCAAATTTCTGCTGGGTTTGCTGGTTGCCCAGAATAAATGAAACATCCTCCTTGCTTACTGTTGTCATCCTCTTCCTCTTCCTCTTCCTCTTCCTCTTCCTCTTCCTCTTCCTCTTCCTCTTCCTCCTCCTCCTCCTCCTTTCCCATTGGGCACCTTTTACCACCCTTTCCTTTCTGTACTTAAGATGCTTGCTTTTGTCTCATTTGTCCCTCCAGTTAAAGAGACAGTCTCTCCACTCCTTTTTTTCCCTGAGATTGGAATGGGATCAATATATTTTATTTTTTCTTTCATCATAATTCCTTTTTCTTGGAGTATGCGAGTTTATAGCATTCTCCCAGATTTCTTCTGTCTAGAGATAAGGTGTTCTGGCTACTGGATTCTTCAAGTTTTCAAATGGTATTGTTACTATCCAGATAAAGATTATATACCATGTTATGGTTGTCATGTTTTCATGATATTGTCATTAGAAACATTTTGTCAATAAGAACTGTTCTTCAATGAGCTTATTATTAAATCCACATTTTGGTAGGAAAGTTGAGATGGACTTCTGAACCCACCAGTGGGACATTTTGCAACAGCTGGAAATAAGGGAGGCAGTAAACAATGAATGAAAATGAAGGGTTACCTATTGAATCCATTCTTTATAAATTATAGTAATTGCTTCCTTTCCTGGGCCAGAAATAAAGAGTGGTGGCAGGAGCAGTATGGAGGAAGGGCCATTCAAGGAAAAGGTCTACTGACAGTATCTTGCCCAAACCAATCTCCTCCTCCAAAGATTTTGGGGTTTATGCTTCTTATTCAAGCGTCAGTATTATGGTTTAAGACAAATAGGCTATATAAAACAATGTGGATGTGTTATTTGATTTTTATCCTGTCTTTATTTTGTACAACTCAAGCAGTGCTCATAATGCTGCCTCCGCCTATTCTTCCCACAACAACCCCAAAGGTAGGTTAGGCCGAGAGAGAGTGAGTTGCCCAAAGTCACTCAGCTGGCTCTCATGTCTCAGGGAGGGGTAGAACTCACCATTTCCTGGCTTCTAGCCCAGCACCCTGGCTTATATTGATGATGATGATGATGATGATGATGATGATGATGATGATGATGATGATAGAAACTTGGTCATAGCCCAAGAAGGTAAATCAAAATCTCAGATTGGATTACAGTTGTAGGTATTGATTGTAAAGTTCCACAAACTGAGAGCTCTTTGTAAATCACCATCCTCCCCCATTGTTATTCGTTACTGATTGTAACATAAAATAGCTACTTCACAGTGTAAGGATGGCAATTACACTGCAGTTAAATTACAGTTATGATCTCATTTGAAAGTGCAATTCATAGAATTAACCTTCTGTTAGGATTTTGCAAAAGTTATATGTACATGTACCAATTCAGGATAATTACAAGCTAATGTATTAAGTATGACACTACTAAGGTAATTATAAGTGATTTTTTCATTTAGTTAACCTTGTTTAATGAATTAATGGCAATTACAGAGAGGAAACAAAAACACACACAATATAAATAAAATGCTTATTTCAGCTCCCTTCTCTGGAAATCTACCATACGTTTGAGAAAAGTGTTTCTCAAGTTCCATCCCACTGAGAAAAACACAATGGAAACAGATGATATCAAAAACAAAAGCATGTTTGGCTGCAGACTGTCAAGTCTACGTAGTTCTTTATCCATGCTTAAAATACAAGAATTCATCTCTCTGTTGCCTCACCTACTCACACATACCAGCAGTGAAATGCAAATGAAGACCCTTCTCCATTATCTCTAAAAGGACAGGTCATGGACAAGGAAATCAAGCCAATGAATGAATATGCATCTCAAGATATTCTAGAATGGGGACATGACCAGCTGACATAAAAATCTATAGGGTACAAAGTGCAAAAATTGTAAAGTTTAACCATATGAAGCAAAAGCAGACACTAAACCAGTGAGGAATGGATACATTGTGCTATGCAAATTTATTAATACGATAACCATCCTAATGCTGGTATTTGCTCTTGCAGGACAGATCCAACAAACATTACTGAATAAATTTATCTCTTCACCTGTTGGCCTCCTCTACTTGTTGGGTACGGAACTGTCATTCTGCAACAGAGGATAGGGCTGCTCTTGCAGAAATCATTGTTCAAAAGCCCTCCAGCCATTTATACCCCCCCATGACAATGCTTGAATGTACAGAATGGTTTTAACCTGGTATTTTTGGTACAAAGGAACCAAGCTATTTTAAAGGCTTCCATCTGAATGCATTCAGCAATCAATCACATTTGTAGAAACAACCATATACAGTAGATGTGTACCCATCCCTTTTCAATATTTTGCTATAACTCATGTTGTGTTCTCTTTGCTAAGCAAAATTTTAGACTTGGCTGTTGAATAGCATTTGGAGGGAATGCTTTCTACCTGTGTTCAACCATTTCCTGAGTTTATATATTTAATTTGCCTATTTATAATGAATAATGAGTGATTTGCAGGACAAGAGTTTGCATGTTTCTTCATGTCAATTAAAGTCAATCTATCACTGTAAATTCCATGTGACTCCTTAAACAAAGCACACATTTAATTGCCAAGCATAGAAGAATCACTATGATGTATTGTGATGCATGGGGTTGAAATACAATTTTATATCATACATATCACTTTCCCAAAGAGGACTAAGTGATATGTCAAAAATGGACATCCTATTAAATATCATAACTGGGAAGTTTTGTCTGATATTATATTATTGGGTTTGTAGTTACAGAACAACTTAAAAAAAACAAGATGGGACCAATTCACATATCACTAGTTTTTAATTTTATGTTATTTAATACACATAAGAGTGTCCAATAAAAGCATCAGGTAAAACAATTTAGAACAGTTAAAACATGCATTATAAGTCCTTTTACAAAGACAATGGACTTCAAAAATTTCTATATTATGATTCACATCTTACTGTGGCCTGCTTCCTGTGTGTTCACAGCTGCTTCAAGTATTCTGTACTTGAAACATGACACAGGTACTGTATTCTGAGAATTTGTTTGAAGGTCAGGGAAAAAACAAACAAACCTCAACCAGTGTCAAGTTTTGTTCCAGTGTATCACTGGCCACTTGAAATATTCCAGTAGAATATTTTGAGAGCAGCTATCATGTCCCCATGTTGAAACAAAACACTTTTCCTGTCCATGCACACCCCTATGCTCAATTATAATCTTCTTAAGAATCATGAAGAAGATTAGTAGGGAGAGGCAGAGATTGTACCAAGGTTACCTTGTGAACATTAATTTGAATCAATCTAATTGAGCATACCATTCATTATACCACAGTAACTTAAACCTTGATCTTGAGTATGGGCATTTAGATTTTTTTTCTCTCAAAATGTATCACATTGCTCTGACATAGCTTCTATTTGCTTTCTGTTATGTACTGAATTTGAAGAGATCACATTGGAGTTTTTTATTCCTGCTTGGAAAGGATGTCATCATTTGTCATCATTGAGGTTATCTATAAATATGATTAATTAATCATATATAATATGTTGATATAGCATTGGTCTCACTGTAGATCCTTTTTCTGTTATGAACAAAGTCCATTTACTTGCAGTGTTTTCTTTCCTTCTGTTAAACTGTTGTTGATCAAAAAATAACCACAGTAGCTCTTTCATTCCTTAATTCAACAGATTGGAGGCTGCACATGTATGTTACAAATGTACACAGAAAGCCTTTGTTCTCACTCCACTTTCATAAGCTACACTCACCTCATTCTGTTGTCTAGGGAAGAGTTTAGACTTCTTTCTCATTTAAATTGCACTTCCAATGATTAGATTGCCTATTGCAAAACAGTCAGTGTGGGATTGTCCTTGAAACATATCTGAAAGTTGCTAGTGGAGAATCAGTGCAAACTACAGAGTTTATATATACTGATAAATGTGTAGTGATTGTCACATGATAGACCTGGTCTTTGCCTTTGAGCAGTTGGTGATTTTGATGTGGAGGATATTACCATCTGCCCTTTGTGTGGGCAAATCACTCTCTGGTCCAGATACACTTTACTCCCATCCATTTCCTCACAGGGCTGGGCCTATTTGGATCTGCCTCAGATGTCTTATGGATCTATCTGGTTTCCAGAGAGCACTTGGGGACTTCCCTGAAGATCTTGAGATGAGTTGCCATGCAGCAGCATTTTGGGCCCTTGATGAAATCACTCCTGAGATGCCTCTCTCTGTTGGACAATCCTAGTTGGCTCTGAGACTTTCAGGAGATGAAGCAGCAGAAGCAATTCCTGCAACACGGGTAGAGAATGACCTTTGACCTGTGTCAAAGACTGAATTTGACTAAGCATGGGTAAGTGCCCATGTTTAGGCCTACTCTATGGTGATAAAGAGAGGTGAAATGTAATTATTTCTCCTTTCCTATTCTGTTGTCTGGTTGTTGTCTGATGGCCCTTTCCCAGACGGCCAACTTCCTTTTAGGGAGGGGCCATCCTGTTGATTTACTGTCTGGCTGCTGTAACCAGTTTGCATGACACTTTGTTGGCACAGTTGCTCAGATTTGCTCCAGTCTGGACTCTACTTAGGCAGGGTCTGGAGCATTGTTTTGACAGGTTACTTGGGTTTTTTTTTTTTTTTTTTTTGCTGTTGTTGTTGTTTTGTTTTTTGGCCTGTTACTTCTAAGGAAGTGGATAGGCTGCTCTCTAGATGTCCATGCCCATCTATCGGCTGAATCCTTGTCTCTTCTGGCTTTTTGGGTAACTGGGGAGGCATTAGTTCCCCAGATCTTGGGAGATTGTGAATACCTCTTTGCAGGAGGGGTCAGCGCTGGAAGACCTTAAGAAAGCATTAGTTCATTGTAATGGTATGTCGGAATGGTCTTGGGAGACAGGAGGGAGAGCCACAGACTGAGCAACCAACATGTAAAAGATATCTCAGCCCACAGAATGAGAGAAGGTGTGGGAAATGTTTCAGAAGGGACCCTCCCTAGTTTTCTGGAGAGTAAAAGGAAAGGAGGAGAGAAATACTTTCATTCTTTCAAGATTCTGTTAATGTAACCTTAAATAAAGATAGAGATAGTACTCCTGGTTGTGCTTCTTGTCTGGACTACCTCAAAGGGCTAACATTCATCCCCTCCTTAAGAGATCTTCTGTGGATCCAGAAATATTAGATAATTACTGCCAATCTCCAATCTTCCCTTTGTGGTGAAGGTTGTTAAGACAGTGGTTGGGGAGCAACTACAGAGGACCCTAGAAGCAGATTATCTGGACCCATTTCAATCCCAGGCCTGGGATAGAGATGTTATTGGTTGCTTTTGTTGATGATCTATGTCAGAACATGGACCCTTACTCTCTGTAGTGTGCCTGTCCTGGTGCTTTTGGGTCTTTCAGTGACCTTCAAAATCATTGAGCATGGTATCCTTTTGGACAGCTGTGGGAATTGGAGGCACTGTTCTGCAGTGGTTTAGTTCCTTCCTTAGCTTTGGCTCCAGTCAGATGTAGTGTATATGTGTGTGTGTGTTTGGGGGGGGGGGGGGGGAAGATTGGCACTGAAGTTGTTCCTTTGTGCTGTAGTGGTCAGTTCTTTCCCCCTTTTGTTATTTAACATCTATAAGAAGCCACTGGGAGATCATGCAGCAGTTTGGTGTACAATATCAACAATATGCCAGTGATACCCAACTGTATAATGTGACCCTGGCCCAAGCCAGAGATGCTGTCAAAGTTCTGTCCTAGTGCCTGGAGGCCATGAGGGTTTGGGAATAATAGCATTAAATGGAACCCTAGCAAGGTAGAGCTACTGTTTAAGCACTGGGATTCCTCTGTGCCACCTATTTTGTCTCTGATGGGGTCGCCCTGCCCATGAAAAAGTAGCAGCTAGAGGCTGTGGCTGGAGGGCTTTTGCCCAGTTTTAGCTAGTGTGCCAGTTGTGGCCTTAGATGAGATGAGAGGACCCGACTACAGTGGTTCACACCCTCATCTTCACCCAGTTAGATTACTGAAATGTGCTGTACTTGGAGTTACCTTTAAAGACCACCCAGAAGCTTCAGTTGGTGCAAAATATATGAAAGAGTGGTTTTGCTTATACTTCATGAAGGAATTCCTTTGACAGGACTTTCAGCCAAGTCATAAATAGCTTTATATGTGGAGACTTTATGTTTAATGTAGAGATGTTTATCTTTATGTTTAATGTGGAGACTTTATATGTGTAGACTTAAGCTTTATATGTGGAGTTAGTGCTTTATATGTGGAGACTTCAAGGATAAATTGTTATTGGTATGATAAATTTTGATAGATTTTTTCAATTAGAGCAATATTCTGTAGGATCTGAGAGGAAATACTGTCTTAGCTTCCCCAATATGGTAACATATAGATAACAGCATAAACAGACTGATTCTAATTATATCACTATAGCATCTATTGATTATGAGCCATCATCGTGCCAACTTTTACTAACCACAAAGATAGATTTCCTCCAAGACAATCTGTCCCCAACCTGGACCTTCAGTTCTTCCATCCATCAATGCACCCATCCCATCGCCTCTGTAACTAGTCCATCCACCTTGTTGATCACTGTCCTCTTCTTCTCTTTCCTTCCACATTTCCCAGCATTATAGACTTCTCCAAAGAGCCAGGTCTTCAAAAATTATCACATTTGAGCCTGGTCATTTGTGCTTCGAGGGAGAATGCTGGGTTGGCTTGTTCGATGCTCTATTTCTTGTTTTCCATCCATGCTATTCTCAGGAGCCTTCTCCAACACCAAGATCAAAAGCATCAATACTCTTTCAGTCCTGCTTCTTCATGGTCAAACTTTTACTTCTATAAACTGCCACAGGGAATACCACTGTCTGCATCATTCTGATCTTTGTAGGTATAGACACATCATGTGACCTGAATATCTTTTCCAAGGCCCTCATTGCTACTCTACTAATGCTGATCTGCAGTGTATTTCTTGATTGCTGGTTCCCTTACTGTGACAGCTGATCCTTAAAGGCAGAAGCTAGCCACCACTTTAATATCCTCATTGTCAGTTCAAAGGTTTTTGCTGTACTTGTTGTTTGATCTTCTTTATATTCATCCCATTTTTTTCACTCTGCTCCTTGACTTTCATTACTACAGTTAGCAGATCATTTGCATTTTCAGCCAACAGAGTAGTGTCATCAGCATAGAGCAGCTTATTGATGTTTCTTTCTCCAATTTTAAATCCAGCTTCCCTCAGTATACATTCAGTACGTAGGTTGAAAAAATAAAGGGAGAGTATACAGCCTTATCTCACTCCTTTTCTGTAGAGGCTAGACCTGACATTTGTCAACCTGGAGTCATTTTCATGTTCCATCTGGACTGTGGCTTCCTAATGTGTGTATAGGTTTCTATGAGAACATGAAGGCAATGAGATGTTCTAAGCACATTCCACAACTTGATGATTGACACATTTGAAGGCCTTTCTGTAATCAATATATATTGGCTTCTTTTTGGTATTCTTTGGCTTTCTCAATTATCCAGAGTGCTTCAGTAATAATGTCTTGTGTTAATTGGCTTTTTCTAAAGCCAACTTGAATATCTGGCATCTCCTTTTCCATGTAGTGAATAGACAATAGTGAGATATTATATGTTATAATGAGCTAAATGTATGCTGTGTTTCTTGAGCATTGCATTTTGGGGGGGGATATAAAAAACATATCCTTTACTAAAAGTGAGCTGATCTAGGTCAGCTCATACATTTATCAAGTCAAATTTATTTGATTTGTATGGTGATCAAGTAGGGATGGTTGTCACTATTTCACAAAACAACATAATACAGGGGAACTTTTACATATGCAAAGTCCACCTGTAAATTCCTTCTCCTTTTCTTGAGGATTATAATGTGACTGGGGCAGTGGCATGCATCATTTATCTACACTGCAGCTTCAAAGATAGTTAGATAGTAAAAAGGAATTTGATATAATTTATACAATTTATGTGGCCTGGCAAGCATAAGAAAGACCTAATCCTCATGTCAGCATGTTGGTGATCTTCAATCCCATTAAATGGTCCTTTCCATGAATCTTCTGTGCAAATATATGCAGTTATGAAGTGTGGAGGTTCTAAAATGTATACCAGGGCTTGGATCAGGTTTTGGAGATTTGAAATCTTAATCCCAGAGAAGAGTAGTAGCCAGAGAGGACTGTGCAAATGTAAATGGATGGCTGTATTAGAACAGGATCAGAAGCAGAGAAGAAGTATAGAGGCTGGGGGGAGAAATATAGTGTAATATTCTTTTCCTTTCCTTTTCCAATTCAGAATAAATTCCAAGGTCTCCCCTTTCTCTAGCACTCTTTTCTCCCAATCACCTTTTCACAAGTAGCTTCTCTTGTTGTATGAAAGGCCATAAAATACCAACAGATATGTCTTTATGCAATATGTAGTTTGATCTCTCTTTCTGAAGCATAAATCTTCCTAATAGCCACAGATTTTAAATATGTTAATATTCCTAACTATAATTCCATCAGTCTGTGATTGTACTGGGGAAAAAGATCTGTATCAGCCTGTGCTTTTGAATGACATTTTCCAAATGATTTGGACATGTCATTTTTAATTTGTTTAACAAGAAGATGGTGATAAATTATCAAAATGTGATTAGGCTTTTCATGGAATTACCATATAAGATTTACAGCTCTCTCAGTGTTTTAAAAAGCCCCATAAAATGTAATCTGTGTAAAACAGAGTAGGCTTATAAAGAATTTTGTAAAAATTAAATAAACTTTTCATTATTGATTGTACTGTTGTTAGGTTAATAATTTCTTCCAGTTCCTGTTCTGAATAATGTAATAATATTATCCTTAGGGGATTTCTAGGTTTCTTTAATATAATGGGTTCTGATGCAAAAAGAATACTAGTGAAAGTCTAATAATTTTTTTGTAAGACCAAATCCAAATCCGAACATATTTTAAATAGATGGCTTAATTTAGAGAATTCAGAGTTATGTTTTTGTTACAAACTATTTTCCAGTTATATATTGGTCAATGCAAATCATGTCTTTTGTAAAAGAATATACACAAGCATGCAGGTATGTATGCCCAAATCAGGAAGACCATGGCAATATCGCTGGTTGGGCAGTTTGCTAGTTAAAACTGTAGTTGCTGCTACATAATAGCAGAAGAGGGGAAAGCACTGCAAAATGCAAATTTGCTGAGCAAATAATTGAGCCAATGTAGGCCAGGCTGATCATCCTTTAGCAACCTTTCTCTTTGCACCTTTCAGCCTAGAGGTGGCATTCCTACCTCTCCTTTCTAGCACCTAAAAGGGGAAAGATGGGAGTGTACCTCCTCCTCTATGCCTACCTCCTCCTCTAGTGACCACCAGAGAGTTCAGCTATTGATCCATCTTACCAAGAATCACTACAGCAAGTCAAAAGAAAATTCATTCCAAATACAAGCGGCAGAAAGAAATTAGTAAGATACCAAATAAGCACTCCAGCCCGCAGATCACCGCAGAAAACTACAACTTTCATTTTCCATAAAATTGCAGAGAGCGAGCCACTGGAGCCACTATCATGGCAGCTCTGTTTTCAGTTACAATTTATGGCAGATGAGGGAAAGTACTTGGAGAAGGAAGGTCAAGATAATCATTACCTAAGGCAACAACACCTCTTAGATAACTAGTACTTATTTCTTTTCCAGCCAAAGAAAACACAATTCAGTGTGTCATTACAATGGAGCTTGGCCCTCTACACCTTCAAGCTGTTCTTAAAATTGGTGTGTCATTTGATACACCATCCCCATCCACCATATTGTTTCTTACATGCTACAGAACAGAGGAGGGATCACCTGGTGTTGTACTCTCCATCTCTATTCTGCTGCTATTATGTATATTAAAGGGTTAAAGCTGAAATAACTAAAGGTCACTCCCTTTGGGACGGTCTGCTAATGTCCCACAGTGTTGTTTCCAGTGTCTCTGAAAAATTCTATGCCTTTGATATCGCTATGTAGCTATACAGATAAATGTAAATTCTTATCTTGTTCACATCTTTCTGTCTCCTGCTTTTGCCTGCCTCTTGTCCCATTTTGTCAGTTAACGTTTTTGATGTTTGCTGATGTTTAATCAGTAAACGTCAAGCTATATTTTAGTAGCCGAAATAAGTGGTGTGATTGTTTTATTCTAGATGTAGGGATTGACTGGGTGTGCTGGGTGCCAGCTAAGCTAAAAGTTACCCATTGCAATTTTCCATCAGCATCGGTCACTCAAAATAACAGGTACAAGCTTACTTGAAGAGAACAAAAGAACTGAAACTTACCCTTAATTTCCTATTCAGAAGATATCCATCACATGATGATAATTACTGTCTTGAAACAATTCCCCTCTAAGAAAGTGTATGCTTTTGAAAGACCTATTTTTATCATTTGAAGAAATATTTATTGGTACAATTTCCAAATATAAAGAAAATACAGTGTATGCTAGTTTCCCAAATTTCCCCCCCAAAAAATCCATGTGATCCTCATCTAGATTCAGAGCAAGATTTACCTGTGAAATATTCCACAACAATAATAAAGAAACGTTAAAATGAAGTGAACTCTGAAGCCTCCAGTAGCTCATTAATGATTATTTATGCAATATGCTTCCTAGCCAAGCACTTCATTGGTAAGGTACATCATAAATGGTTAGCGATAAATCTCAGTGAATATTTCATGACTCTCTCTGGAAATTAAAGTTTAAATGACATCTTCCATGTATAGGCTATAAAAACAGAATCCAAAGTCTAAGTAATATGAAATTGCATGATGTCATTCAAAAATTCCCAGTAGATTCAATAAAGTCTGGACTTTAGAGCACCTTTCATAAACCGGCAGGCATGGAACTCCACTCTGGTTATTATTCTTTGGCTCTCCATCTATCAACTCTGCTAATCCATTTCTGAGGATCAGTTTTGTCAATTCTAAGTAAAGGCAATATGCTCTGAGAGGTTTCTAGATAATCACAGTAAATCATCTCAATTCCACTAAGTTAGTCTATGTTTTCTAGGATCTGGCAAAACAGCTAAGCTACAGTGTCACTTGGGGGTGATTGGCAGTACATTGTTAATTTGACTCTACAGCTGCACACAGTTAGAAAGTTGCTGGGGCTAATGCAAGGACTACAGGCTAAATATTAAGCATTCTATCATCCCATTAAAACAAATGAATCTCCAAACTTTATCTGGAGCTTGTTTTTGTTTGCTTGTTACAAATCAATCAGGAAAGCAGCATGTCCAGAGGTCTATGCTACAGGGATGTATACTTTGATTAGGATACAACACAAGGGAGCTGATCAGACTCAGATATAAATTGACTGGAATTCAGGGTGACCTTTCTTGGATATATCTAACTCATGCTTACAAAAGTGGACAATATGCCTATGAAATTTTGCATAAACAAGTAAAAGAACTGAGTATGTCTGTTCTGCTCAGTCAATAGTTGTCCTGATATCTTGAGTGAAAGGCCAAGTTAGCAGGAATTTACAACCAAGTGGCAGTCAGACTGAGCAGAGAGTCACTTTTGGAATCAAAATGGCTCTACTATAAGAGTTCCAGGTGTTGAGTCTGGTCATTCACTTCTGGATTTATTTGCCCAAGGTTCTTTACTTGAGACACATGACTGCTGTTACTGAAGCCATAAAGCAGAACAGAGCATAAAAGATTTTTTTTTTTAATTCCAGGAATGCTTTAAAGTGGTCTGTAATGGATTATGCTACTGAAAAGAAACAAAAACCTATTCCACTTAGTATGGGTTGTTTGTAGCTTCGTGATAGAGTATAGAATCAAGCGTCAGAAGGTAGCAGCACCTAGCTGACCTTATCTTATCTGGAAAGCTAAGTAGGGTCAAGTTCCATTACTAGTTGGAAGTGGGCCTGTTTGAGAAATCTAGAGTTCTAGCTTAGATTGGAGAGTAGAAAGGAAAAAAGAGAGAGATGCCAATGACAAGTCATTTCTGTACCATGTCAAGAAAACTGCACGATTGTGTTCATATAAGTCACTAGGAGATCAGCTCGACTTGAAGGTGACTTTACTTCACAGCATCAAAGCATCATCTCCAGGCTTTCTAAATTCACTAATGAGACATAGAAACATTTCTTTTCCTTTTTCCCTCTTCTTACACAGAATGTTGAGAAATGGGGAAAGGAATACACTGCAGTTCTCATAAACTAGGTCTGTAATCTTTATAGTCTTGTTTCAGGAAGCCAGTGACACACACTGATAAAGGTAATACATGGTTATGTATCTTGGAAGCACCCAGAGAGAAATACTACACAATGAATTTCCCTTACCTTTGCATGCATTATTACAACCTAGTGTGAGCACAAGAAATCTCCTTTGAAATCAGATAGGGATCAGTGTTGTTGTTGTTGTTTTTTAACCTTGAAATGGCACAGGAACATATGGATCCATAATGTCAGGAGATAAATGATCTAACAGTGCCAATGGTATCATTGCTGATTTCCAAGCTGATGCATTTTTTTTTTCATATTAAAAGTTTATATATATAGTGGCTGGATAGCTTAGTGGTTAGAGCGCTGCCCTTTGATGCAGGAGAACTGAGTTCAAATCCCAGCTGTACCTACCTTACCAGTAGGGGTCCTTCAGCAAAGGCTCCCTAACACTTCACCTGCCAATCTCGTATATGAGTGATATGAACTAAGAGAGTTATGCCGGCCTAACCCAGATTAACAAAGTCCACACTAGATGTTGGGGAACCAGGAATATCTGATGATAAGTGGGCTACTGAAACAAACCATACATGAACAAGACAAGAGAAGCTGGAATTAATGGAATGCTACTACAACAGTAGACCTAATGAGAGGGGATATATGAAATGTACGAGGGAACTATGGATGTACAGGAGACCTACATCCACACTGAGAAACAGCTAGTTATCCAACACTTCAACATAGTGAAGAGGAAGCTACTCTCACAACTTGAGATAGACCAACTACACATTACATCCCAGACTCAAGAAGACCCGGAAGAACAACTGGATGTGCAGCCAACACCTGAAGCTGGAATGTCACTGCCACCCCCTCCATTACAAAGCACAGCAGCTGATGTGAGGCATAAGATCACGGATAAACTAGCTACAGTACTAGCTACCCTTGAGACTGATTACCAAGGCTCAGTGGAGAAGTACCATCAGATAATATGCTAGAAGATGCCAATAGAGCCTAACAACAATCCCTACTAATGCCATGATTCATGGTAATGAATTGGTATATGCTACAGCCACTGTAATCCTGCAGATGCTTGGCTACACAATCAATAAGATTAAGGCAATTTGGAGAGAAGTCAGTCAGCTGGTGGAACTACAGAAGGGTGTGGAGATTAAGACTCAGCCACTGAAAAAATACAAGGGCCTGACTCCATCTGAAGGCCTAGAGACTGCTAAACAAAGGCTCATAGAACTGGCTGCCAGGCTAAGGAGATACACTAGAGAAGCAGAGGCCAAGAAGATAAATGCCCTGTTCTCCAAAGAACCATCCAAAGTGTACTCCCAACTGCAGTGCAACAACACAGTAACAGAGCCACCAGCAGCAGAAACTGAACAGTACTGGAAGAACACATGGGAGAAAGAGAAGACACATAACACCAATGCAAAGTGACTGCAGGACCTGAAAGCAGACCACAGCAATCTCCCAGAACAGGAACCAGTCACCATCACAGTAGCAGACATCCAACAGTGGGTCAAGAACATGAAGAGATGAACAGCACCTGACCCAGACATGATCCACACCTATTGGCTAAAGAAACTAACAGCAGTGCATGAACACCTAGCACATTACATCCCAGACTCAAGAAGACCCAGAAGAACAACTGGTGCTAGCAGCAGGCTCCCACCCAGACTGGCTAACACAAGGAAGGACAGTGCTGATCATGAGCACTGTTCCCCCACAAGGGAACAGCACCGTCTGACTACCGGTCAATAACCTTCCTCCCCAGAACATGGAAAGTCCTATCGGGCATCATAGCCACCAAGCTACAGGACCATATGGGTCAGTACATGAGAACACCTCAGAAGGGCATTGGGAACAACACTAGAGGCTCAAAACACCAGTTGCTCATAGATAGAGCAGTGTCCCAAGATTCAAGACACAGCCTGGATTAACTACAGGAAAGGCTGCAACTCAGTGCCACACACATGGATCTGTCAATGCCTGGCACTATACAAAGTCGACAGGACACTAAGGACCTTCCTCAAGAACTCAGTGGGACTGTGGAAGACAACACTGGAAGTCAACTTAGGACAGCTCTCAAAGTGGCTATCAATTGCTGCAAATACCAAGGTGATGCACTGTCTTCGCTGCTGTTTTGCACAGGCTTGAACTCTCTCAGCCAGATAATTACAAGGACTGGATACAGATACAAGTTCAGTAGTGGAACTCCCAAGTCCAGATGGGAAATTCTGCAGAAGGAGAAGAACAGGGCTAAGATAGTGTAGGACTTTCAGATCCAGATGGAGAGGCAGGTACTGGCCAATCAACCAGACACTGTGGTAGTAGACAAGGATGAGAAGACAGTGGTGGTGATAGATGTAGCAGTGCAAAGTGACAGCAATGTCAGGAAGAAGGAGTATGAGAAACCAGGTCCTGAAGGAGGAACTAGAGAGGATGTGGCAAATAAAGGCCAAATGGTCCCAATGGTAGAAGCACTCGGGACTATGACTCCTAAGCTGGGAGAGTGGCTCCAACAGATCCCACGAACAGCATCAAAGCTTTCTGTCCAAAAGAATATGTACAGTGCTAGGAACAGCTAAGATACTGCATGGAACCAAACTCCCAGGCCTTTGGTAGAGGACCTGAGGTTGAGGAAGACACATACCATCCGTAGGATGAGAGGGGAATTTTTATATATACTGTACATATACATATACATACATGCACACACACACACACACACACACACACACACACAAAACTAGTTATTTGTTTTAGACAGGGTACTTATTTATCCCAGCTGATGCTGATGATGCTATGGAATGTTCTTGCTACAGTACCATAAGCATTGCTTGCTCAGCTGGCATTACAAAGACATCTAAAGATAGAGTAATGCTACACATTCATTTTGTGTAGGCTGCTCTGAGCTTCTCACTACTTTGTCGGAAGTACTGAATTGTTTAGTATTAAATCAGTGCTAATATTTCCTTTAATAATTAATTGTACAACTGGTTCTCCAAAAGCAGAAGAGCATCCTTAGTCCATAACACTGCTCTAAATCTAATTTCCTGCTAATAGATTATTCAGGATTCTGGTTCATGTCTCTTAAAATTAATTCACAAGATAAATCAACAATTTTTCTTTTTATGATATAAATGAATGATTGAACCATCTCTAGTTTATTAACAGACATAATTTTGAATGCACATTTATTTTCTTTCCATTTCATCAGATAAGAATCCTCCATAGAAAATCATTCTATCCATAAATTCTGATCATTGTCGAGAGATTCATTTCTACACATATGTACTGTTCCAAAATTATCACCACAGAAGGGCCATCACTCTTCTAGCATTGATATCAACTCCCACAAAATACTGTTGGCTTTTATTCCATGGTAGCAATCACAGAGATTTATACCTGTTTTGAACTGGACCAAGGTGAGATTTTCCTAGCTTCTTTGCAAAACAGCTTTTAGTAATTAGATAAACTAGAAGTGCAGAATACACTTGGATGTTATACAAGGCTTGATTGTTAGCACAATGAAGATTTTCTGGCAGTCCTTTCACATAATATAACTTCTGATCTTGGCCAGCATCAGATTTTGTCTTGAATTAAAAGCTCTTGCAGTGTTGGCTTTACAACATGTTAGAGGGGATGCAACTCTTTTTACCAAAGGGAAAGGCGATGCAATTATGTTATATTGTGGGCCATATTTTCAGTGGCTTGGGAAAGAGAATATATAGGTGAATAATAGCGCCTATGTTTAAAAAGTGTGTTAACAAAATGGTTGGCTAATGTAATGCTCTTTTGAAATAGGAAGATATTCAAACAACTGAATTTAAACAAAAATATTTCTAGCCAGGACTGATACTTCAAATTTACTAGGAGGGGAAGACAGAAGCCAAATGAACACAAAGATCAGATTTTAATACAGCTAAGTATTCCAAATTGGGGAAAAATATATATAGAACTATGTCAGTACAAATTTTGGTGAAATCTGGCTAATTGTTATTTCTCTTGGACAAGACTTTCTTGCTTTTTCTGTCTTTCTCCATCTTCTAAAGAATTTCTCATAGCATCAACAGCTCCATTCATATGATGATAATCTGTATCTTTTTGGATTATTCACTGCCTCTTGCCAATGTAATGTAACCATGCTGGTTCCCCAGCAGGCATTCATGGATTAAGCACATCCTGACTAATGTACTCCATGTCTTGTAGGTTCTGGTTCATACAGAAGCAAATATGGCTTCCCTCCTGTTGACTTGTGTGTTGAGTATGTGATTATGTATAGGGACAAAGTCAGTATTATCTGAGAGATGTTGGTCAGGGCAAGGCTTAACCATGGTGTTTGTATAATGAGCTCTCAAGTTTTATAACACCTTTATGGGGTTTCCATAAGCTATGATTATTCCATCCACAATGGATAGAAGTAAGTGAGTAATTGTGAGGGATTATCAGACCGGGGTACTTTTTCCAATCTGACAAATTTTTAATTAGATTTTTCATTAAAAAACCATAGAACAAACAGATTGCTGTGAGTAATTTCTAGTCTAGTTTGCACCCAACGTAGTACCAGTCAATCCTTATATCCAGATCACAGCAAGCACTGTTGGAAGACTTTTCTAGGGTTTAAAGTAGATCTGCTTGCAGTAAAATGCGACCTGAGAGAAAACCCTTGAACACAAGTGAAAAATTGCTTTTGCAGCACCTTTAAGTTTCAAAAATGTTTGGAGCATCGTAAGTAGTGGTAAACAGGGCAAAAGAGGCCTCCTTTTGATCTAGGAGGAAATACATGGTTTCCAAGGTTACCTGGCACCTCAAGGACACAAAAGACTCCTAGCACATTCTTATTAGAACAGTTCTTACCATTACAAAGAAGTTAGATGAACAAACCTTGCTGTAGTATCATTAAAAATATAAAGGTCTCACTGAATTTCTTATCTTTGCCCTTGCTGCTAAGTCTAAGTCTATGTAATTTCCTTCTAAAGTATTCAGTGCATGTCTTCAAATATAAAACATGTGTAACTCTATAGATACTCCTGAAACCTTTACTCTGGTTCTCAGACCCTAAAGTTTAGGGTGCAGTGTCTCATTGTGTTGATAAATATAGCAAAACTGCCATTTTGATCCCTTCCAGTTGTTTGGCTAAGATTGTTGGGTGCTGTTTATATCACAGCACATGCCACAACATTCAGCTAGCAAAAATATCCCTTGATGTGTATTTATTAAGCATCAGCAAACATCAAAACAGTTAAATGGCAAAATAAAATAAAATAAAATAAAATAAAATAAAATAAAATAAAATAAAATAAAATAGCAGATATTAAAAGCAGGGAGAGAGAAACATAACAACAGGCAAGAATTAACATTATCTCTATCAAAAAGGACAGAACTTTTAGAGCCACTGGGAACAATACTGTGAGAAATTAACGTGGATAGTCCTAAAGGGGGTGGTCTTTGGTTCTTCCAGCTTAAACCATTTTATATACATAGCAGCAGAATAAAGATAGCAGGTAGAATAACAGATGATCCTTCCTCTATTCTATACCATTAAGTTAACAATTTGGTGGATGGGGATGAGTCATCCACAGAATGGCCATGTGGTCACAGTAATGGCAGCAACTTTCTCAAAAGTAAAACATATTTCACAGTTAGATTTACCGCCTGCCATTCCTTTGAGGAGCACAAAGAAATGTGCCTCTTGTCCTATAATAAACCTGTGAGATAGGCTGGGTTGAGAGGAGGTAACTAGTCCAAAGTAATTCAGTGAGCTTTGGCATAGAATGGACTTGACCCTGGGTCTGTGTGGTCCTAATCCAAAACCTTAACTCTACATTAGACTGACTCAAAGGCAGAAGTGTAAAATAGCAATGAAGCATAATCCATAATCCTAATTGCTCTTGCATTTTTTCAGAGAAAGAAAACACTAGCTGGACTTTGTTCCACCATGGATCTTCCTTGGATCCTCTACAGCAAAATACTTAGATTCAGTGCCTGCTGCTCTTATGGTGGAATTCTTTTTAATTCCTAGTTATCACCATCCAATGTTAGCAAAATCACTAAACTGTTGTGCAGAGCGCAGCAAAGCTCTCAAAAACTCTGCTCTCAAGAAAACCACACATCAGCATGAGAGCTTGCAAAATGCAATGTCCATATTTTGCTCTCCAAAGAAATTCCAGTCAGAAAATATATACTAACTGGTTTTTACTGATAAAAATGCAAAACTCCAAAAAATACAAGTTGCATACAAAATATAGGAAATAACAAAGACTTCTTCTCATCTTAGCATCCAAGACTTATCCACAACAAAGTCTCTAGCTAAAAACTTTCAGAGAAGAGGTACACTACTTGGTTACTAGTTACAACTACATAACCCATAAAACCTACATGATGGATAAAACTATACACGACTGACAGACTAGGCATCTAGCCCTCCCATTATATTGCCAGCATGTACCCCCCCCACTGAATAACTAGCATACACATGCCAATAGGTGGCAGTAAATAGCACAACACAATCACAAGATGCTTTGTTTACATTAAACTACATACAGTAGACGTAACAATTTGTTGTACAGATAACGAGATGAAATTTCTTCCCATGAGAAAATCCTGACATAAACATGCTTATATGCCTGTATTAAACAACATCTGCTATTTAGCTAGATGCACTAGATTCCTTGCCTGCCACCTTTAATTGAGAGATAAATACTTAAAAATAGTAATTCTGTATGAAATAAAACTGTCTTGTGTCCTTGATAAGTATACATCTTCTGGAATACCTCTGCGCAAGTGGAGAACAGAAGAAAGAAAGGCAGTTTTTATTGGAAGATGGATATTCATCAGCTCACTTGCATGCCTTTTGAGTATTTGCATAAATTATTTGGTAATTAGTAGCTTTAATTGCTTTTTGACTCTCAAAATTATTCTGGCTGCCCTGTTATGCATTCCCAGTCAGAACCATTACTGTTAATGTTGTTGGAGTTTATGTTAAAGTTATGTTTATCATCTGGCTTCTTTTTTCATTAAATAAGCTCAAATGATACCCAGACCAATAAGATGGTTCTGTGATTCTTACTCCATGATAATTTCATCAACAAGGAAAGTGGATCATTTGTACAGATTGCATGTTGACCTCTACCTATCTATGCTGTTACTACTTTCCAGATTTTAGCAAAAACTTAGAGTGCATTAAAACTAATAGTTCATTCTTTTTTCAAAAGATAATAATGCAGCCTGCCTGGCTTGGTGCTTCCAATATGTGAAAATTTACAAACATTTGTATACTGATTATCACCAAATTCTAAACAGATAACAGTGCTAAAATATTCAAACACCTATCAGTATAAGACCAGTACATTAATGTCCATGCAAACTGGTGTCAGATACTAGGATCCTCCAGTCTAAAAGGCTTATGGAAGTTGTCAGTTTTCAGTGTTCTTCTAAATGACAAAAAAGTGAGTATTAACCTGGCCTCAGGGAGCAGACTGTTCCACAGTGAAGGGGATAGTGCTCTGGGCTACTTCCCTGATCTCCCATTTTCCCTAAATAAAGAGCATTGTAGCCTATCCCATCTGGAGGGCTAAAACCTGAAGAAATTGGTTACATGGCTCCCAGTACAGAGATAATCCATTAATCCAGTTTTGAATTGTGTAGATAGATACATTGTGAATCAAAATTAGATTAACCAATTTCTATTACATTTACTTGGCCTGAGCTCCAGAGTCTATTGATATAAAACATGCAACATACTTAACATATGTAAGTATGTTCATGCAACATACTTAACCAAGTCAGTTAAATGATTAGAAGTGTAATTTATCTGATGTGTGCTCAGGTTAAGATTTTATTTAATTTATGATGCCATTGCACTTTTTTAAGGAATAGTTTTTCTTTTGTTAAGTAAACAAAATGCTATTACCCAGGCAACAGGTTAGAAGGGGAAGAAGTACATGAAGAAAAGGACTTTTTTCCTTACATGCTCTTTTCTTGCTAAATGTCACCCTCTCTCGAATCTGCTTTTGCTCCACTGGAGAAAACATATGCTTTTGCTGTATCTTAGAAGATAGATTTCCAATTAACTACTGTAAAAAGATGGAAGGTTGATTGGAATATTCTGCCTATGATACATCATCTGTAATCACCCACAAAAATAAGTATTTTGCATTGTTATCTGCTGGATTATTAGAATGTACTCTTTGTGCAACTACCTTTAGAGATGAATTCAGTGCTCCAGCTGATATAAAATGCAGCATCTGGATTGACAGCAGAACAATCCTGCCAATGTGGAGTAACACAATCTTGAAGTTATTGCATTGGTTACTAGTGGACTTCTGGGCCCAATTCAAAATGCTAGTCATCACCTTTAAAGCACCAGAATACATAAACTGCCAAAACTGCATGTGCCTATCTGGCCCAGACAACTAGAGAAGGCCTGTTGATGACTGTCCTTCCTGAACGGCTACATGGGATATAGACTAGACGACAGATCTTCTCTGGGTGGCCCCCACTTTATGGAACAGTCTTTTCCCAGTGGTACAAGTGGCCTCAGCTCTCCCTGCATTTTGCAATCAGGTTGTTTCGATATTCTTTCAATGTATTATCAGACCTGGGTGTCTATAAAGAAATATGATTACATGATTGCTTTAACTATCTTTGTATTCTTGTTTTCTTGAATATTATTGGTTATGCACAGTGGGTCATCCCAAAGTCTATTAGGATGGGGACAGGTTATAAATATTGTCAAATAAACAATTCAATATCTTTATTGGGGAGCTTTCTCTGTTCTCCCTAAAATGTGTAAATTATCCTAATAAAAGCTGGGTTCTCCTCCACCTCCTCCTCCTCCTCATTAACATTTGATTATTTTCTTCACTCTGAGCTACATTACTGTGACATTTCAGTGAAATCAGTGAGGAACTTTTTTTCTATACTACTACAAAGAATTATGGCTACAAAGAACAAATACCACACAAACAAAGTGGATAAAGAGATTAGAATGGTAAGAAGAGAAGATATCCTATATTGGGAATCGGCAAAGTCATATTTTGAAATGAGAATGTTGTGCTAAAAAGAAAATTTCTTTATTGAATTGATAGTACCCTGAGTAAAAGTTGCTTTCAAAATAATTAGCTAAATCCTTTCTCTTGATAATGGTTCTGATCTTCAGATTTAATTAGAACATAATTGCCATTTTAAATTATCTCTATGTTTGCTGTTTCAACATACTCCTAATCCCTTGTTGAATTCCTATATCATGTCCTCTACAAAATTATAAAATGATTGTTGAATTATGTGTCACTGCAATCCTAGTGTGTTGCATTATATTAACTATTTAAATTTTGTGTATGCTTCCTTATTCTTCTTTTTCCTCAGGATGAATGTATTGGTGTAAAATAATTGACAGTTTTGTTTGTGGTATCAGGAGAGGCATTTCAAAAGGATTTTGAGTACTTCTGATTGCTCACAATCAGGCATTCTGCGTTCCCTTCAGGCAACAATTTGCAACAAAGAGACTGATGACACAGTTTTTAAAACCTGTAATATTGAAGACTGAGTTGGAGTTAGCTCAGTTGCTTCTTGATCATTCTTATGTTTGTTTGTTTGTTTTCAGCTTAAATATTTGTTATTTGGACTCTTTGGTTTATGCTGTTAATGGTTGAGTCAGGCAATAAGGTTTGTTAGTATTTATAGAACACTGAAAGATGAAATTTATATAATAGTGGTAGAAACATTAATAGTGTTTGTACCACTATTATGTACCATTATTATATGTGTTGTTATGTACTCTTTTTGTTTGTTTATTAAAGCAAATGATACACATAAAAGTTAATAATAATGATAATAATAAGAGCACCATTTGAACACCATTGGCATTGACAAAATCACCATCAGTCAATTGCAAAAGGCAGCTTTACTTGGAACAGCTTACATCCTGCAACAATATCTTTAACACCATCAAACAACATCTGCCTATCCCAGGTCTTTGGTGGATAAAAATCCACTTTTATAGTGGATAAAAATGCCAAATCCAGTCTAAACATCTGGCTGACTGTGCGACCAACCATAATAATAATCGACCCTTGGGGGTCGATACTGACCACTTTGGGGAACACTGGTATAGATTAATCAATTGTAGAGTCTGAATGGGCAATCTTATTTGGCAATATGGAACTCGCGAGCAAATATAAAAGCTGTAGTTTAATCTGGACTGACAACCTTTGACTACCTAAGGGCTGGATTTGGTCTTTTCCCCCCTTTATTAGATAGGGCAAAGGTGGGAGGTAGAAGTAGTTATACAAGGACTACCATTGGATATTATTTGCTGCTATTCTCTGTTGCTGCTGTTTATTACCTATTATTTGCCTGCTAGTTTATGTTATATTTTATTATATGGTCAGTTTACTACAAAATTTTGGTGTATTCAGCTAAAACAATGAGAAGTTTCTCACTGTTGCATAAAATTAGCAGGATGAAGATTTGTGTGTATGGTTGTCAATTTTTTTCACAAGCATGCAGACTCTATTCATATTTTCAGTCCTGCTTCTAACAAATACCCTTTTTTATTATTATATTTGGCACCCACAGTATGTCCCTAGGTAAGTTCTGCCTACTATTTAACAAGACAAAAAGATAGAGAGTGAAATGAAGAAGGAATAATTTTTCTTCTGATTTGATCTGGGTCCAATTATTGGCTGATCACCAAGGCTAAAGTTTTATGAATTCAGAGATAATTTTAGATTTGGTTAGTGACATATTATTTTTTCTTAAAAAAACACCATTAGTTAATTTCCATGGAAGGAGGTCCATTCCATCTTCTACACAGCATTTTCTCTTCAATTCGTTGCAGGGCAGCACAGGATTGAGAGTGCAAGCCAGAGATGATGGTTTATTTCCTGCTTGCATTGGAACGTTATTGTTTCTGAAGGGAAAATAATTTTGTTTTGTTTTGTTTTTAATAGCCCCTGGAAAATGAGGCAAGATTCTGTCACATTTTGATTTATAGAGTGCCTTTTGACTAAGTAATCAAAAAGAGCGAGAGATGTGTATCATGGGATAACAAGATTTATGAAACATGAAATCCATATGCCCCCTTTTTGTGGATGGTGTCAGAATGAGAACTCAGGTGAGGAAAGAGACAGAAGGGCTGGAGGTAGAAAATAAAGTTGGGACATGATTTACAGCAACTAAGGGCTGAATACAGATGTATGAATGCACAACTCTTTCACTCTTAATATTTGAGGCCGATGTGAAAGCCTTCTGGGAAAATCAGTAATTACCAGCTGGGATTCTGACATTCAGCTGAGCTCTAGTGACATGCGCTAGGGGCAGATGTAATGTTCAAAACAATTAAATATTAAAGAGGAATGAAGGACAGCAAAGGAGGAGAAGGCCTGGAGCTATTTTCTTTTACCCTACGGTTTTAATAAAAGAGGTAGATGTTTAAAATGGAGAAAGCCCCACAAGGTCCCATTGCTCTATTAGAAGTTTGGAGGGAAAAAGATCAGTGTTGAGAAATGCAGTCTGACATTCTTGTTTCTATCCTTTTATGCCAGTGTGGTGAGAAGGAAACTTCTACTGCTATTGGATGAAACATTTCTGTCACCTCAGTGACAACATTTTCCATTATAAAATGATTTAAAATAAACAAGTCCCCAGAAGTATTAACAATGCTAAAGCTGCACAGGGCCCTACTTCAAATAGACCCTTCTGTTTTGAGTATGATAAAGCTCTCCTTTTCAGTTGCAGTTTCCATTTGGGTTGTAAACCAGGATGATGACCTGGCTGGAAGTGTTCCAGCTATAGTGTTCCATACTATATATGGAACAAATAATATTAGCTTAGAAAAGTAAAGATGAAGCTGCCACCTGAAGGGCTATTATGTGAAAAACAAGAGATTTCTTCACTGTTCCTCCAGAGGGCAGGATTACTATCAAGGTTAGTTGCTGGGAAACAGATTTGGTATAAACAACAGGAGAAACATTTATGTCTACCAACTACAGTGGTACCTCAAGATACGAACGCCCCACCTTACGAAAATTTCGAGATACGACCAGCTCCGGCCGCAAAAATTTACCTCGACATGCGAACTACGTCTCAAGCTACGAACCGGATCCGCGGCCATTTGCCCTGCTGCCACGTGGTCCCGGCTTCCTGTGGGCGAGATCGTGGTAGCAAGGAGACGTTCGGTGAGGCTTGTGGTGTGTTTTGTGGCATTTGGAAGGTTTTTGGTGTGCTTGTCAGCATGGCTCCAAAGAAAATGCAGAGCCGTATGTATTTACATTGTGTAAGATCTTGCCCCGTTCGTCAAGAGAAACTCCCGTGACACGTGTAGTTCACAAAAGAGGTTTACTCAAGTGTAACGCAACAGTTACAAGCAAAGCCAGGACTGGCTTGGTACAATACATTGGTTCCTTTATACCTCCCCTCCTTACAGGCTGCGGATTATCAGCGCCCCAATGATCCCCCTTAATTGTCCAGATGGCAGGTTCAGCCTGAGTCCCATTGTTCTTTAATTGTTGTTAGCCCTTGGCCTGGTCATTGCTTTCCTTGGGCTTTTGTCGCGCACACAGCCGGGAGCGGGAGCTTTTCCTTGCGCGCTGATTGCTCTTCCTCAATTCTGTGGCTCTTTCCTTTGTCCATAGCGCCTGCGGCCCTCTGGCATTAACAGATTAGTGAAGAGGCGCCAGGTGGCCCTTTCATTAGCACTTCCTCTTTCTGCGCTAGCACTCGAGCGGTGAAACTGACTAAAGTGTGCCTGGGGAATTTCCTAGCCCTGCAACGCCGGCTGACACATTGAACCTTATGGGGAAATTTGCCTCGTGGTGCGACCAAATTCGGAGGGTGGATTAGCCGTATTTACATTGAACCTTATGGGGAAATTTGCCTCGTGGTGCGACCAAATTCGGAGGGCGGAACGGATTAACCATATTTACATTGAACCCTATGGGAAAATTTGCTTCAGGATGCAACCAATTCGAGTTGCGATCAGAGTCACGGAACGGATTAAATTCGTATCTTGAGGTACCACTGTACTTACCACCTTTTCAGCCATAATTCTCTGCAGAAGTATGGAGTATCCCTAAGCCTAATTTGTGATCTGTGCTTGATAATGGAGCTGCATTAAGTTCCTCCCTTCCTTCTGTTATTCTCGAATATTCAGCAGAAAAAAACAAAGAGTTCAGCAGAATAAGTAGAGGCAGAAATGACTGAAGGAGATCCATAGCTTCCATGCCAACCCTGAGCTTCAGATCTACTCCTATAAGAAGGCCTTGATGGGGCATTGCAATTTCTGTAAACAGCTAGTTTTGGGGACTCCGTCATCCCTAAGTGTCAGGTGGAAGGAGAACATAAGACAATGGGACAGTATACCTAATCCCAGACAACTCCAAAAACACATAATTATTACCTGATAAAGACTGTATTGAATGTCTAGTGAAGATGTGGAGTTCTAATAGATGATTAGTCTATTAGACCCATCTCCTTATATCTAATTGAAGCCTGTTACAAAACCTTGTGGACATAAATGTCTCACCTCATATCCGGAACATGTGACACTTGGTCTGGCTCAGCTATATTGCCTTCCTATTCTTTTTTGAGCAAAATTCAAGGTATTTGTTTTAACATATAAACCACTTTACAACTTGGTCTTGTCTGCTAAAAGAACAATTTCTCCATAATGTTACCAACTCCATTTGCCTTTTATGAGTTTATTAGAGTCTTGCAAGTAGCAGCATACAAATGCTTGTAAATAAATATGACATGTACCACCAAGAAAAGAGGCTTTGCTAGAAACAGCTGGGGCCAGGGTTCTTCCCAGTGGATTTCCTTGTCTACAATGCTGCAGATGTCACTCTCCCTGGCTGGTGTTAAGAGAAACCTGAAGACCTGTTTTTATCAGCAAGCACTCCCTTTTTAATTCTGGCATTTAATTTTATGCATTATGGCTCTATCAGGCATTTAAGCTTTTTATTGTTTTCTATTGTTTTATCTGATGCTATTAATTGACATTAATCAACGATGTTTAACGTTGCTTGGTGTTGCATTGGAAATTGCTGCAAGATATTATTCTGCCAGCTTATGGATATAAATCTGACAATAAATTAATAAAATAAGTTTTTTTTTCATTTGGCTTCAGATTAACATATACTGTACATCCAGGTTCAAATACTGAGTGGCAAATGCTTTTACAATTGTTGACTTGGCATGCAGCAGCTACTGCAAACATTACCAGTAATCTGCTATCTGCCACCCAAATAATGGGAAGCTGCTGGTTTTGAGATCTGCCACAAGACAAAGTGGCCAGTACGCCTTATTCCTTCTTGCAGAATTCCCAGACAGGGCAAGAATATCTACACCATTTGCATTCATGTAAGTTCCTTGGAAGGATTATATTGAATAACAGTAGAAGAGGTGAGTCAGTCAGGTAATCATTCTGATATCTCCATACTGCATATATGTTCTGTCTACACATAAGATGAAGTACTGCATAAAATCTAGCATATGTTTCATCAGAGTTAGTAAATCAGTCATTAATTTTAAATAAACTGAAATTAAAAAGCATCTTTCTTCTGTTTTGGAATAATTGCTTCCAATCATCATCATCATCATCAGTGCCCCCTTCCCACTGTTATAGAATAACAATGCGAAAAATATATATTTCTGCAATAAGCTTGGAATAAAAGCTTCAAACAATAGTTATCATAAGCTCACAGCCATAAAATGAGACCTGTGTGTTTCTCTCACTCTCGCTCACTCTAGTGAAGTATTAATTTCCAGTATCCAAAACAAATACACAAAAAAGGAGTTGAGGAGGGGGAAAAAAAACAACAACCAAAAACCAGAGGAATGGAGTAGTTCTTTTGAAGGATCACTGACAGAAAATTGAATTTTACCTGCAAGTAAGCCTCACACTGAGTCAATAACTCAGAATTCAGTACAAATTATACTAACTTACTTGGGGATGGGGGTACAGAGCTAGTATAACTATATTAAAAAAAACCAGTTTTCATAAATCATGTATGTAAAGCAAAAAGTTCTAAATAGTTAATTAGTATAATTCATTAATCAGATATAAAAAAAGGCTTGTGCTAATTAGATATTAATTGTAACTAGCTCTTGAGGGCAAGTTTCAGTGGTTATGATGAGGTTCTGCATAATAAGGTATCAGTGCCATTTACATGGAACAACTTTTTCTTAATTAAATATCTTAGTTTCATTTGTACTCAGATTCTGCAAATAATTTTTATTCCCCCTAGTTACTCAAGTCAAAGCACAATAGTTAATCAAATACAGTTTTTCATCAGTAGGCAAATTCTAACCCACAGGCACACAACCAAAAACATTCAGAGAAGCGGCATAATTCAGCCAAACTCTACTTTTTTTAAGCAAATTTTTTATCTAAATGCATTGTTGAATATGAAAAAGTATGAGAACATAAACTTCCTGAATAATGGGAACTGGTTAAAAGAAAGAGAAAGGAAAGCTGCTTAGAACATAATTGGGGGAAAAAAACTTATGTTACAGAGTGCCACAGAAGAGGCACTCTAATGTGTAGGATGAAAAAGGGTGCTGGTGAAATGAGGAAGCAACAGAGGCTGTGAATAAGCAAAAATGCATATAATAGAATGATTGCTGAAAAAGATGAAGATGAGATAAATAAATAAATTTATTTATTTATTTATTTATTTATTTATTTATTTATTTATTTATTTATTTATTTATTTATTTGGCTTGTATGCCGCCCATCTCCCCCAACGGGTGACTCTGGGCGGCTCACAATAAAAAACACAGTTCTCTCCAAAGATGGCTAAAATCTATAAATAATTAAAAAACATATTAAAAATACCCTAAAAAACCTCCTCTGATTTTGGCCCTAAAAAAAAACAAACAAACCCCCCCCCCCGTAAGATGCTGGGGGGGGACAACCCATCATCCCACCAGCCATCTCCACAGGTGCGGGCCCCCCTCTGGCCCCCAGGCCTTCTGGCAGAGCCAGGATTTGATACCTTTCCTGAAGGCCATGATGCATACATATTGCATAATGTAGAGAGAGAGAAAAAGATAGTTGCAAACAACATAGCTGAAGAAAGTAAGGAATTTTAAGATTAAAAGAGACAGTGGAAATACAGAATGATTTTGATGGATTTTTTTAAAATAAATGTTTTGGAAATGGGTGAAGTGGAATGGTAAAGGAGCCTCTAGCAGAGTAAATGGTATTAAAAATAGAAGTAATGAAATTATTTGGGCAAGAACATGTTGGAAGGAGAATGTTAGACATTTGTTTGGGAATGATGGTAATACATTTAAGAATGAAATTTTAAAAAATGCTATAAATGTTATTTTCCAAGGAAAAAACAACCATGTCAAGAATGTCACAAATGGCATGAGAATGCTGAAAAATTGCCTAGAATTATGAAATATTTTGCACAAATATGGATTTGAAGGTTGGCTATTGAGTGCAATCAGAGCAGTACATGATAAAAATAAAGCTTGTGTGAGAATCAGTGGAATGTTTAGCAGATGATTCAGCCGTAAGCAAGAAATAAAACAAGGATGCATAAGGAATGCTTGTAGTGATGTTAGAGTTGCATTGGTTGAAGATTTATATGCGGTTGATGTTGTGTTTTTGGCTAAGAATCTGAATAATAGAGAACCAGTTTGGTGTACAGGTATTCCTCACTTAATGATCCTAACTGAGACTGGAATTTCTGTTGCTAAGCACAGCAGTCGTTAGGCAAAGCATCACGTGACCATGCCACTTAGGTACGGCAATTCTAGTACTGGGTGCATGGCAAAGCATGACAGGCCTTTTGCCTGCTCAAGGGAGCTCGCCGGACCTGGCTGGGGAGGAGGCAGCATGGCAGTGCAGGCAGCAGCTCCCCCGGCAAAGATGGCAGCTGTTGGCACTGTACACCATACCCCAATTTTTACAAATGATTCAGAACTCAAATTTGTATATACAAGAATGTGTATATTAAAGAAATGTCTTCCATATGTTAAAAAAATACATACAAAGGTGCTTTATATTAGGGGAAATAATAAAAGCATAGATATTAGGTAACATAGAAACCAAAGTCTCCATTGAATAGATAATGCCTATGGTAATGTATGCAAATTTCCATGTATCCTTTTTTTTGGGAGGGGTGAATCTACAAACTAAGCAGAAATAAATTGAAATTAACATCTTTGGGGAAAAATGAGAAATTGACTGAAACCAAAGCTAACAGATTTGTCGAATCCTAAAACACTGAGTTCAATATTCTCTTCATCTGTGTCCAGCTAGTGAATTGTTAAACCATGGGAATTCACTGATATAATATGTTATGATGACTAGCAAAAGAGCAAAGTCAAGGAAAAGAAAAATATAAATTAGGGCTGCACATCACTTTGGATTTGAAGACTCAAAGGAGATTTGGAGCATGTGGGGATGAAAACATAGCAATTTTCTGCAGCTCCTTAAGCCAAACTTATTCCTCCTGAGATCACCTGGTGGGCATTTATAGGCATAGAAAATTATTGATGTTTGGTTTTCAATAGTTTTCCTGGGATTTGCAAGACAAAGAAGAAAATATGGCTGGCAAATATGGAACTTGGAAATATGGCTAAGTCTAGATATAAGTAAAGGAGTTTATCTGAAGGGATATATCACCAGAGAAACACAATCCATAATTTCAATGCATCTATTTTAGATATTATTCTTTCCGTATATTTTTTCATGATCCCTAAAAGTCCATTTTTTATTATCTGTCTTTTAAAGAATTAGGAAATTAGGCTGAGATATTTTGCTACTTAAGGTGATATTCTCTGTGCAAAATCTGAATGAGCTGCCAGTTTGATCTCATCAGTGCTCATACTGGGCTAATATCTTCTTCCATACTTGAGCGCTCAGGAAAGAAAAGAGAGGGTATATCTGACTTCAGGCATCAGAGGGGAAATAAATTAGCCTTAATGGATGTCCTATGTCAGGACAGAGAAAGGGAAGTCTGATTATGTTGATTCTCTGTAAATGTTAGCCTTTTGAGGTAGTCCAGACAGGAAGCACAACCATGAGTACTAACTCTATCTTTATTGTAACGTTACATTAACAGAATTTTGCAAGTCTGGAAGTACCCCTCCTGTCCTTACTTTTACTCTCCTGAAAACTAGGGAGGGTCCCTTCTGAGATGCTTTCTCCACCCCTCCTCCTTTGAATTTTGTTTATTGGACTGTTGTCTAGGCTGTGGCTCTTCCTCCTGTCTCCCAAGGTCATTCCCACATACTATTATATTAAGCATAGCATTTGGGTCTATCTGAATGAGCATAGGAAGCAACTATTTGCAGGACTGATTTTCTTAAAGCAGTATTCAGAAGGAAGAGTACACACTGTTGTAGTACTTTGTGGGATATCTTCCACATTGAGGTGAGATTAGTGCTAACATTATCATATTTTTGGTTCAAACCTACTTACTAAGCATCTTAAGCTGGATTTGTAATTTTAATTTTTTCTTATATTTCATCACTGTTGTTAACACTTGCATTCAGAAAGTCAAAAAGAAAATACTAGTAATGAGTCCCCTTCATGGATCACTGCCTTGTCGTGGCAAAGGGGCTTGTGTAACTCAGTGAAGCCATGAGCTATACTGTGCAGGGCCACCCAAGACGGACAGGTCATGACAGAGAGTTCTGACAAAATGTGGTCCACTGGAGAAGGAAATGGCAACCCACTCCAGTATCCTTGCCAAGAAAACCCAATGGACAATGTTAAAAGGCTAAAAGATATGACGCCGGAAGATGAGCCCCTCAGGTCTGAAGGTGTCCAATATGCTACTGGGGAAGAGCGGAGGGCAATTCCAAGTAGCTCCAGAAAGAGTGAAGCGGCTGGGCCAAAGCCGAAAGGATGTTTGGCTGTGGATGTATCTGGAAGCGAAAAGAAGGTCCGATGCTGTAAAGAACAATATTGTATAGGTATGTGGAATGTAAGATCCATGAACCAAGGCAAGCTGGATGTGGTCAAACATGAGATGACAAGATTGAACGTCGACATCTTGGGAATCAGCGAATTGAAATGGACAGGAATGGGTGAATTTAATTCAGGTGACCATTATATCTACTACTGTGGGCAAGAAACCCTTAGAAGAAATGGAGTTGCACTCATAGTCAATAAGAGAGTGGGAAAGGCAGTAATGGGGTACAACCTCAAAAACGACAGAATGATCTCAGTGCGTATCCAAGGAAAACCATTCAACATCACGGTAATCCAAGTCTATGCCCCAACCACTGATGCTGAAGAAGCTGAAGTTGACCGCTTCTATGAAGACCTACAACACCTTCTAGAACTAGCACCAAAAAAAGATGTCCTTTTCATCATAGGGGACTGGAATGCTAAAGTAGGAAGTCAAGGAGTAATCGGAATAACAGGCAAGTTTGGCCTTGGAGTACAAAATGAAGCAGGGCAAAGACTAATAGAGTTCTGTCAAGAGAACAAGCTAGTCATAGCAAACACTCTTTTCCAACAACACAAGAGACGACTCTACACATGGACATCACCAGATGGTCAATACCGAAACCAGATTGATTGCATACTTTGCAGCCAAAGATGGAGAAGCTTTATACAGACGGCAAAAACAAGACCAGGAGCTGACTGTGGCTCAGATCATGAGCTTCTTACTGCAAAATTTAGGCTTAAATTGAAGAATGTAGGGAAAACCACTAGACCACTCAGGTATGACTTAGATCATATTCCATGTGAGTACACAGTGAAGGTGATGAATAGATTTAGCGGATTAGATTTGGTAGACAGAGTGCCTGAAGAACTATGGACGGAGGTCTGTAACATTGTACAAGAGGCAGCAACTAAAACCATCCCAAAGAAAAAGAAATGCAAGAAAGCAAAATGGCTGTCTGATGAGGCTTTACAAATAGCTGTGGAAAGAAGGAATGCGAAAAGCAAGGGTGAAAGGGAAAGATATAAGCAACTGAATGCAGATTTCCAGAGAATAGCAAGGAGAGATAAGAAGGCCTTCTTAAATGAACAATGCAAAGAAATTCAAGAAAACAATAGAATGGGGAAGACTAGAGATCTCTTCAAGAAAATTGGAGATATCAAAGGAACGTTTAGCACAAAGTTGGGCATGATAAAGGACAAAAAAGGCAGGGACCTAACAGAAGCAGAAGAGATTAAGAAGAGGTGGCAAGAATACACAGAAGAACTATACAAGAAAGATCTTAATGTCCCTGATGTCCATGCTGGTGTGGTCACTGACCCTGAGCCAGACATCCTAGAGAGTGAAGTCACGTGGGCCTTAGGAAGCATTGCTAACAACAAAGCTAGTGGAGATGACAGTATTCCAGCTGAGTTATTTAAAATACTAAAAGACGATGCTGTTAAAGTGCTGCACTCAATATGCCAGCAAGTTTGGAAAACGCAACAGTGGCCCCGGGATTGGAAAAGGTCAGTTTACATTCCAATTCCAAAGAAGGGCAATGCCAAAGAATGCTCAAACTATCGCACAATTGCACTCATTTCACATGCTAGCAAGGTTATGCTCAAAATCCTACAAGCTAGGCTTCAGCAGTACGTGAACTGAGAACTACCGGATGTACAAGCTGGGTTTCGAAGAGGCAGAGGAACTAGAGATCAAATTGCCAACATTCGCTGGATCATGGAGAAAGCCTGAGAGTTCCAGAAAAGCATCTACTTCTGCTTCATTGACTATGCAAAAGCCTTTGATTGTGTGGATCACAACAAGCTGTGGCAAATTCTTGGAGAGATGGGGATACCAGACCACTTTACCTGTCTCCTGAGAAATCTGTATGTGGGCCAAGAAGCAACAGTTAGAACCGGTCATAGAACAACCGATTGGTTCAAAATAGGGAAAGGAGTACGACAAGGCTGTATACTGTCACCCTGCTTATTTAACCTATATGCAGAGTACATCATGAGAAATGCCAGGCTGGAAGAATCACAAGCCGGAATTAAGATTGCAGGGAGAAACATCAATAACTTCTGATATGCAGACGATACCACCCTAATGGCAGAAAGTGAAGAAGAACTAAAGAGCCTCTTGATGAGGGTGAAAGAGGAGAGTGCGAAAGCTGGCTTGAAACTCAACCTTAAAAAAACTAAGATCATGGCATCTGGACCCATCAATCCCTGGCAAATAGAAGGGGTAGAAATGGAAGCAGTAACAGACTTCATTTATTTGGGCTCCAAGATCACTGCAGATGGAGACTGCAGCCATGAAATTAAAAGACGCTTGCTCCTTGGGAGGAAAGCTATGGCAAACCTAGATAGCATATTAAAAAGCAGAGACGTCACCTTGCCGACAAAGATCCACGTAGTCAAAGCTATGGTTTTTCCAGTAGTAATGTATATGGCTGTGAGAGCTGGACCATAAAGAAGGCTGAACGCCGAAGAATTGATGCCTTTGAACTGTGGTGCTGGAGAAGACTCTTAAGAGTCCCCTGGACTGCTAGGAGGTCAAACCAGTCAATCTTAAAGGAAATCAACTCTGATTGCTCATTGGAAGGATTGATAATGAAGCTCAAGCTCAGATACTTTGGTCACCTAATGCGAAGAGAGGACTCTTTGGAAAAGACCCTGATGCTGGGAAAGATGGAAGGCAAAAGGAGAAGAGGACGGCAGAGGATGAGATGGCTAGATAGCATCACTGAAGCAATGAGCATGAAATTGAGCAAACTCAGGGAGGCAGTGAAAGATAGGAAGGCCTGGTGCAATATGGTTCATGGGGTCACGAAGAGTCAGACACAACTTAACGACTGAACAACAACAAAAAGTAATGAGTACAATTGTCAGTTTTGTTTGTTTAAAATTAAACATCTACTTTGGGCTCATGTTTTAATACCCTCTAGGTGCTAGAACTTCAGACCTACTTAATACCTTGCATCGCTGTGGGACACAAGCACACACACACACACAAATCCTGACAAAAGTGCCTGATATAAATGTTGCTGAGCTATTCTGATCCTCACTTGCCTGGAGGCTGCATTTGACAATAATCGGCTGGATGTTACGCATTAATGTCTACACTCTATAATCTGCCACTGAAAGTGTTGAAAGTCTTTTGGAACTGTACTGTATCAGAGAAGGCTGTAATGACTGTGTCAGAGAATCTGGGTCCTCAAGTGTCATTTCAAATAAATTTGGCTCTACCACTGCTGGCTTAAGATCGAGAGAGAAATGCAGTTGGCTTTAAGCGATCAGGGCTGTGAATCACAAGTGTTACCTTACCTAGGATGCCTAGAGATTGTTGTTCTTGTGATTTCAGTTTCACAGATTAATCAGAAAGGCTTTGAGAAATTCATTATGTTCTAAAGTTACCCTAACATTTCAAGCTGTGCTCCTCAGGTACCATGGTATACTAGAAGCTGTATTCACATGATAACAGACAAAAAAGAGTAAGCAGTACTAGAGCAGGGGGGAAAGGATCATTATTTTCATAATTTGTAATGCTTGGTTTTGTAAATAACTTGTACTAATTTGTAATGTCTGCTTTGTATTTAGCATGGCTTGACTGACCAGAATGTAAGATTCAGAGAGTTAGCTGTGTCAATTCACTGCAGAAACTACAAAAAACAAAACCTCTTATATCTTAAAGACTTACACATTTGTGGTCTCAGCTTTTGTGGATCACAGTTGACCATCAGCTGCAAGAGTATTACATATATGCACAACTGTTGTTGAGAGAAAGAATGGTGGGTTTGGGGAGTAAATTGATAAATTGAGAGGCATGAGACCAGGAGAGTTATCTATAATAGCCATAAAATGCATATGACACAGCTGTTCTTGCATTTATAAGTTAGTGCACATATATAATATAAGGAACCATGATCTTGGTTTAATTCATGAAATTGTATTAAATCTTCCAGTACTAACCATGGCTTCACCAACTTCACACAATGCCATCAGGGAAGGGGCTACAAGAATACTCTCACCTCTGAGGGCAAGCTATTCCATAGGAGGAAAATCTCCACAGGAAGTGCTAATTTCTGAGCTCTGTCTCACAACATTTCTTGGTAAGTAGTTACTCTCAACATATACTTTCCAGTAGCATGTACTATTTAATGCAGGCAGTCTTCAAGATACCCAGTCCCAAGCCATATAGATCAAGACCATGAACTGCACCTAGAAACTCATCAGTAACACAGTCATTATACGACAGTGGGAAGCCACATTCTGGACCATTTGAAACTTTTGAATAGTCTTCAAGAGCAGTCCCATATAGAGTTTGTAGCTGAGAGTTTCTTTTTCTCAGAAGCATGACAGCTATTACAGTCTCTACAACAAATGCTAGTAGAGATTGTAACAGCTGTCATGCTTCTGAGATGATTATTGTTGACAGAGGGGAAACATCTATATTGGACATTGCCATGTGTTGTATGTTAAGTAGGCTATGTATATTAAATATGTTATATATATTGCCATGTGTTAAATGTTAAGTATACACTAATTTTGCCCTTAAACTTATTATTATTTCTGTGTTGATGGGAACACTTCACTTTTAAATAAACAATTAGGAAGGACAGTTCCTATAGCTGTAGACTGCCCAACTGCTTTTATAGGAGTTAATAGTAAAATTATAATATTACTTCTTCTGGTACTTGTGGGCAAAGATCTCCAAGATACATGATATATTTTTATTTCAATACCCAAATACTATTTATAGGAGAATTTAATCCATATTTCTTTCCATATTTCTCCCTTGGATAAAAGAAGTAAAATGAGCGAATGAATGAACAAAGTCTTTTAGTACTTTTTAGTAAAAAAAATGTGGATTTTTCACTTAAACTTTTTTTTCCTGCATAGACCAACCTTACCTTGCATATTGCTAAGTTGATGGATAAGGTAAAGGATACAAAAAATTGTGTTTTTAAATCTATGTATTACCAGGAAACGTCCAAACCCAATGTAAGAAAGTATAATATACTCATGAAATCATTGCTCCCTGTGTAAGTTGCCAGAAGCATTATGCAACAAACATTTTACCCCTTCATCAGAGGTAAATTTCTGTCCACACTAAGGAAATTAGTAGCAGTTACTAAAATTCTTTCTAGTGGATGGGGAGATATAAATGACACTGTTGTACTGTGTATACTTCAGATGCTCATCAGAACTCCGAGTACTTTTCTTCTGTCTTGCTACTCTCTCTTTCTGGAGATGTTATAGAAAGTAAGTACTGCCTGACTCTCAGGGGTTTTGAGAATTCTTACAGAAAGCACCAGGCCTGTTCTTCTCGTTCCAGCTTCTCTTGGGGCCCTGGGGTCTCATACATATACTCTGTGATATTTTGGAATGTATTAGCACTTTGCAAAATATCATAATCTATCTATTTACTGCAGTAGAGGATAATTGCTGGTGGGGAGAGGCAGAGTATTACTTATAACCCTACCAAGAGATAGTTGAGGCAGAAAAATGGGCATTGCCAAGCAAATAATGATTGCAGCAACATCTTTAAAAATTGCTCAACAAAAAGGGTTAACTTTAGGGGGAAAAACCAGCCATGCCTACTTACTGAATTTTACTTCTCTGTTATACTGGTTTGCAAAAGGAAAATAATAAAGATGTAAGATAACATGCAAAAGAAAAAAAGAATACATC
The DNA here is from genome assembly GCA_030867105.1 of Liasis olivaceus. Classification (NCBI taxonomy): domain Eukaryota; kingdom Metazoa; phylum Chordata; class Lepidosauria; order Squamata; family Pythonidae; genus Liasis; species Liasis olivaceus. The sequence continues at coordinate 74,155,141 of CM061349.1, forward strand.
ACACAAGAATGGTGTCAATATTCATTGTGGTAACAAGCAAATTCCTTTAAAACTGAGGCATGACAATACAAAGAGGTACCTCCAAATCTGTATTCCATACAAATATGTTTACAAAGAATTAGAATGTTTATCTGAGGTTAGACTTGGTTACAAACTGAGGCTTATTGCTCTGTAAAATCTTCTCTTTGGAATGGATGAAACTATGAGGTAGAAATGTTCCTCTTTAGGTGAGGATGAAGCTGAACAACTACAGAAACATATTTAAACTGATTTCCTTCTTGGACAGGTAAAGCTGAGGAACCAGGAAGGATGGGCAGGATGAATGTCTATAAGTAGCCACTGTGAGGAATGTCCTAAGCATGTGGAGGATAAGATTGCTCAGATCCATTCAAAGTTGGGTGCTTGCTGGGTAGGTCTAGGGGACCTAGCCGAGGCTCATCTTTTTGTATATCTGGTATGAACTGGATCCTGTGAGTCCTAGGAAGTGGATGATGTTCTCTGAGATATCAGCTCACTGACTAGTGGTCTGGATCCCTGCCCTTTCTGGTTAATGAAACCCCCCAGGGAGATAATAGGAACCTCAGTCAGGTTAGTGGTGAATGCATCCTTAAGAAAGGAGGTACTGCTGCTCTATCTGAAAGAGGCAGTGGTGTGTCACCTGCTCAAGAAACCAATGCTCAACACAGATATAATTATTTTCTTGTTTCCAACTTTCCCTTTTTGGAGAAGTTTGTTAAAAAAGTGGTGGGGTTCCCATTGCAGTAGGCCCTGGAGGAAACAGATTGACTGGACCCTTTTCAGTCCAGTTTCAGCAGAGACAGCATGCTTGTAGATGATCTCTGGTGGGACTAGGAAAAGGTTAGTGTGAGCTTCCTGGTCCAGCTTGATCTCTAAGCAGCTTTTGATACCATCAATCATTGTATTCTTCTGAGCCATCTCTGAAGGCTGGGAGCGGAGTGTAGTGATTTTACTCACTGTCACTCATTCTTTGGTCATTGCGTTACAATCTGCATGGTGTTGCCCTTAAAGAGCATTTGGAAGCTACAGCTGGTCCAGAATGTAGTGGCTTGAGTAGTTATGAGTGGACTTTGAGGGCCACTGTTTTACTTCAAGAGCTGCACTGGTTGCCTGTCTGGGTGCATTTCAAGGTAGTTCAGAGAGCGCTGTGGACTCCATAGTTCAACCCTGAGCTACATATATTCTCTTCTATTGGAAATAGACTGAGTGACTAATCATTGTGAAATTCTGTTCAGCTTTGTTTAAAGCACAAGCATACAGGATGATCAAAATCATAGGGTGAGAAAAGGCACAAGGCAATGAAATCATGGGGTAAGCAAAGGCAGCTTCTAAATAGCATGATTTTAAAAGCCTGTATCTTGAGAAATGTATGTAACACAGAATAGCATCATGGAAAGTTGTTAAAAAAGGCTTCTTGGGAAATTTTCTTAGTACCATACATTAGGAAAATTCTATGCTGCAAAGGAAAACATCAGCATAACCTTTATTCTGAACAATGCCTCTGGGCCTCACAAAGAACCCAGAGGCATACTTATAATGCAATATGGTAAATGACAAGAGACAAGTGCTTTGTGTGCCAACTAGTATGTGATTGGCTTCACTTACCCTGGCAATTCTTTTGTAAGAATGCCCATCGCTTTCTCTCAGAATACAGTTGTCCCTACAGTAATGTGAAAAAGGGGGGAAATTCAATAAAGTAATGGTTTTTACCTTAAACAACTGAAATAATGCAACTTTACATCTCTAATATGTAATACATATGGGAAAGCAAATATTGATTCTAGATCAATTAGCTAGCAGAGTTTTTAGTCTTATTCTAAATTGTATCGTTTTCCTACATCGTTATCAAATAATGTGATTGATTTTTTTTAAACAGAATTTGAGACTCCTACAGTTTTCAGAGAAATGGGATACTGGTCACGTTTCCTTTTTCTCTTCAATAAGTACTAAATACTGTTAAATCTAAGGCACATAGACAATTTTATTGGAATTAAATAATGAAGACTTTTCTAACAGACTCTCCCCCCCCCCCATTTTTTTAATGAGGCTTATATTGCAGCTCTTCCCAAACTCTGTAAAGTAATACTAAGAGTTTAACAGCTATATTGGCTCAAATATTATTGCCTAAACATCCAATTACAGTGTAAATGGGTTTAAGCAGGACAGAAAAGGTTTTGATTCTATTTGATTGCTGATTGATATCATAATTTTAATTCAAAATAGAATCCAGTAGCATTTTCTGGAATCCTGAGAAAACTTTTGATATGGTTTCCTGGGGATTTCTGAAGTAGGTTTTGATTTATCATGAGTTCACCTAAAATTTTTCATTGTGTGTCCATATGTATGGGTACCCATTTTATTTAATAATTAGGTTAGGGATAATTTCCAATGGAGTGATCTTTACCTTTTAAAATTGATATTGCAGCTCACTTCAAAGATACCTCCTTTCCCTTTTAATCTGGATTTAAGGCCCCTGGTTTATGCTCCTGGAAGTTCTGAAAACATAAAACTGTAGGTGGGGCAGATACTACTGAATACAGATGGTACCTTATGTTTGATAGATAGGCCAACAACTTTTATCCCTGACCTTATTTCTTTGATGCAAAAGTATAATCTAAATCAAACTTGATGCCACTGAGTCTTAGTAATAGTATCAACATTTTTAGGGCTTGAGTTTTTAACTTGCATTCTGATGTTTTTGTTTATATTAGTGTAATCATTCCAGAAAGTTTTCTCAATGAATTAATTAAATATTTGCTCTTATTTTGGCACAGATGAGTTTAAAAGGGCTTTCCTATTTCTGTTGCTTTATGCTATTATAAGTGGATTTACAAATCATTACATAATTTTCTTAGGCAGGATCAACTTTAGAGATTTTAATTGCCTACTGGTAAAGTTATATTTAATTATCTACATTTTCCAGTTTATCACTGAGCATTTATTTTGGCTCTGGTTCTAAGCTCTAAGGTGGTTTTAGAAAAAGCTAAGGAACATGAAACATTATTGCTCACGCACAATGGAAAATTGAGAAAGCCAAAAAATACCAAAAATAAATCAAGATGTACTTCATTAGTTATAGAAAGGCCTTCAATTATGTTGAACATGTCAAGCTGTAGAATTGCTTAGGAAAATAAGAGTCCCAGGACATCTCATTGTCCTCATGAGAAACATATACACAAGTCAAAAATCCACAGTCTGGACAGAACATGGTAAAACAGACTGGCTCCAGATTGACAAACGAGTGAGAAAAGGCTATATACACTCTCCTCATTTATTCAGTTTACATGCTGAATGTATATTGAGGGAGACTGCATTGGAAGAAGATGAATGTTGTTTTAAAAGTGAAGAAACATCAATAACCTACGTCATGCTGATGACACTACCCTGATGGATGAAATTGCAAATGATCTGCAAGCTCTAGTAATGAAAATCAGAAGCACAGTGAAAAAATGGGAGGATTAAATATAAAGAAGGCCAAACTAATGGCAATAGGTATAGCAATCAACCTTAGAATTGACAGTGAAGATATTGAAGTGGTAGATGGCTTCTGCCTTTTAGGATTGACTATCAACAGTAAAGGAACAAGCAATCAATAAATATACCACAGACTAACACTTGACAGGTTAGCAATGAATGTCTTTGATAAGATATTTAGATGCTATAACATGTCTATACCTACAAAGAGCAGAATGGTGCAGGGAATGGATTTCACTCCATTGTGACACTCCATGGATGGGAAAGTTGGACTTTGAAGAAGGCAGATACAAAGTGCATTAACTCTTTTTGAACTTTGGTGTTGGAGAAGACTCCTGAAAATACCATGCATAACCAAGAAACAAACAAATGAATCATTGAACAAATCAACCCAAAGTTCTCACATGAGGTACAAATGACCAGGTTCAAATTATCATATTTTAGATGCATTATGCAAAGATCTAGCTCTCTTGAGAAGTCTACAATATGGGAAATGTGTGAAGGAGGAAGACGAGGACGAGGAGGCAGCGGTTAGCAGCAAGGTGGATGGACTTCATTACAGGGATGATGAGTGCACTGTGCACTCTGAAGCCTAGGTTGGGGACAGATCATCCTAGCGAAGGTCTGTCTATGGGGTTGCTAAGAGTGGACATCTACTGGATATCACATAATCAACCAATCTAGGCTATAATATGGATTTTAGAATTCAGCTCTTCAGTTTGAGATTATTATTTGACCTTAATGAAACTTGGCAGAACTGCAATCCTTGTTTATCCTTGTTATTCAATACATGGTCATCCACCGGTTTATGGATTTTTGGTACCCCGATAGCCAAAAATGCAAATGATCTGCAAGCTATAGTAATAAAAGTCTAAGGAATACAATAAAAAAATGGGACTAAAATTAAATATAAAGAAGGCCAAGCTAACAACAACAGGTAGAGCAACCAGCCTTAGAACTGACAATGAAGATATCAACGTTTCTGCCTTTTAGGATCAACCATCAACAGTAAAGGACAGTAAGGTCAAGAAATACACTGTAGCCTAGCACTTGGTAGAGCATCCATGAAGGCCTTGGAAAAGTTATTCAAATGCCATGATATATCTATACCTACAGATTTGTGCAACCCATGGTATTACCTGTGATACTTTATGGAAGTGAAAGGTGGACTTTGAAAAAGAATGAAAGGAGTATCGATGCTTTTGAACATCAATTGTTTGAATCAATCAATTGTTGGAGAAGACTCCTGAGAATACCATGGAGAGCCAAGAAAACAAATGGATCATTGAACAGATCAACTTAAAGTTCTCACTCAAGGCACAAATGTCTAGGCGCAAATCATCCTACTTCAGACACATTATGCAAAGACTTAACTCTCTGGAGAATGCTGGAAAAAGTGGAAGGAAAGAAGGAGAGGATGAACAGCAGCAGAGTAGATGGACTCAGTTACAGCGACAATAAGTACACCATTTGAAGATCTGAAAGACCAGGTTAGGGACAGGTCATCATGGAGAAAATCCATCTATGTGGTCACTAAAAATTGACAATGACTTGGTGGCACATAATCAACCAATCAATAAAAAATATGGATATTTTATTTTTAAGAATGAGAAATTATGAATCCCACAAAATGTTAATGTATCAGTCTGAATGTACCTTACCATACTTGCTAAAAAAATAAAGCAAAGCAAAGCAGGGGGTAGGACTTGTCAAGCAACAGAGATGAAATCTCCTAGAGAATCTTAGTCAAAACACTTGTTCAAGAAATATAGAAAACGTCTCAAATGATTTTCCTTCAGAGACAACGGCTATATACAAAGTATGTCTACAATAAGCATTCCCTTATAGTTATTTCTCAAGCATCAGACAGTCTTGATATATGGTTGCTATACTGTTTTCAGTCTAGCAGTCATCACAAGTTATACCAAACTGTTATAGGAGAAGCAAGAGGGCCTGTCAGCTTGCCTTGATATTATAAATATGAACATTTACTTAAAAGAAACTGTAGAGATAATTGACTGCTTCACCATTCAAATATTATTAGCAAGTTCTGGGTTTCAGCAATTTCAGGTAGAAGTCAAAGAGAATTGTAGAGATTTTGCTGAGGGGCTGAATAGGTCTGTTCATGGATAATAGATAGAATGATACATAATCTTTCCAAAATAATGTTTTATGGGTTTATAATTTGATACTAACCTGCAAAGAAGATTAGTTTCTTATTTCCTTTGAATGTTATAGAAGAAGAATGTCATGGGAAAGGGGTTGGCCTTCCTTATACCATACCCATCTACTTAGTTTGAAATTTTCTTCATTTTGCAACTGCTCTTGCTTTTAAAAAATACGTTAAATGCTTGGTCTGTTTTGAGCACATTGTCTAGCCCTTCCAGTAATAAATACATTTTTCCCTTTGTTAATAATTTGATAGGAGGACAGTACAGGTAGTCCCCATTTAGTGACCACAATTGGGACCAGCAACTCAGTCATTAAGTGAAGCAGTTGGTAAGTGAAACTATGATCTTACTTCAGCTTTCCTTTGCTTTACAGACCTATGAAGGTTGTAAGTGTGAGGATTGGTTGTAAAGTTACTTTTTCATCACCGTCATAATTGCAAACAGTTGCTAAATGAGGCAGTCACTAAATGAGCACTACCTGTATTCAATATATTGTTTTGTTAGAGAAGGAATAATTAGGACATTAGTAGCACTACATTTGCTCAGGAATGATTCTGTGATTTCAACTGATCTTATTTATAGCTTGTGTGTGGAGGACTGTAGCTCAATGTCCTATAAAGCTTTGTTTTCTCTGGGTACACTGGAATAACAGGGAATAAAGTGCTTGGTTTTCTAAATATGTAAATCCAACCATGTTTAAACACAGGACATCTGAATTTGATAGATTGTCTGATCCAATAATTACTTTTACAGCCATTTATTTAGTCCCTTATTTGGAACACTATTATATACATGATTAATAGTGCCTCCATTTTATTCAGTTTTTAGTTGGCTTCATTCATATAATCTTATATAGTCTATTATAGTTTAAACTTGACTGTTTTTTTCCCCTTTGAAATAAAATAACAACCTCCCTTGCTGTTTTTGCTAGTTTTATTTTCCTTTGCTTATCCAAGATAATTGATAGAAGTTCTTGCTTTTATCGGTTCCTTACTTATTTCTTCCTTCATATCTAAAGATGAAAACTGGGGAAGTCATTCAGGTAAAGCATGCTCAGTTTGTTTGCTGCTTCTTGCTTTGAAAATTGGGAGCTGGAATAGACTATGTGGTGGTGACTGTAAACCAGTGTTCCTCAACCTTGGCAGCTTTCAGATGGGTGGACTGCAACTCCCAGAATTCCCTGGCCAGCCTTGCTGGCTGGGGAATTCTGGGAGTTGAAGTCCACCCATCTGAAGGCTGCCAAGGTTGAGGAACAGTGTTGTAAACAATAAACTAGAGCGGAAAATAACAAGAGCTCTTTGACTATATTGAACAGAAACTACAGTTCCCTAGAAAAAGAAATATCAGAGAGTTGCTTGGGAATCTTTGGAAAGTCTTTGTGGATATTTGAAAAAGTAACTAAGTGGTATTAGCATTATATAATACTAATACTATAACAGTATTATAAATTGAATTGTAGTACCTTTTGAGGAGTTCTTATCTGCAGGTAAAACCAGAAAAAAATGCACTTGATTTTGCCCTTTAAGCATATAGCATGTAGGAATAATAGGGAATTGTTATTTTTTACATTTATTGTTATAATTGTTCATTATGCAATTCAGCAAATCTGAATTAATTTACACTGGAATGGAAAATAAGGCATTCTAGGAGGAAGGTTTCAGTTCCAAGGGGTTGATGAGTTAAAAGAAATGATACTGAAAACATTTATATGGTTTGAAGCACAATTAAAATCCTTGAATTAAGACTGAAAATAAATACTTGATGCTGTTTAATATGATAGATGAATGATATACATATAGATATATGGATCATTTATGAAAGGAATTGGAAAAACTGAGAAGGCTAAGGTTAGTTTATCAAGCTGCTTGGTAAAGAAAACACTGAAGCAAAAGAGGATGTTTAAAACAATCCAACAAAAATATTGATGGCTGAAGAGCAATATGGAGATAAAAGAAAGGCCTGTTAGGCATTTAGGCATAAATCCTACATTTACAATACTACCACATTGTAAATATAACAGGCTTCCTGATTGGTTCATCAAAGTCAGGGAAAGTGCTCAGAAAGGGGAATCTGACCTCTGTTTCCCCTGTCCTGACTCCCCATCAGCCTATTGTTATAGATGGGACATTCTGACCTTGGCGAGCTGTTGGCGAGTGGAATACTTTGAACCCAAAGCTTTATCTTCCAATTTTGGGAGATGTTGGAAGAACAGTTTGTATCAGCTATCCATAATGAATAGCTTTTTACTAGTTTGCCTTATTTTTGCTTGTTTGTTGTTGTTTTTAAACCCTCCACTTTCTAGCTGGCTGATTTGCTGCCATTGCCAGCAATTCTTTGGGAGTTGTCAAAGTGCTCTAATTTAGGGATAGGATAATCCTGCTAGAAAATCAATTAAAACACATATTAGAGTTATAAAGAACAAAATAAATGTCAGATATTTAAAGAAAACATTGGAAAAAAGATGTTTTAGCTCATCATTTCAGGCCCTTTAATTATATTAATTCAGGGACTGTAACATGAAATCCATTTGATAGATTCTGATTTTCTTTCAAAATGGCCACAGATAATGCTGGTGGTGGTACAGTATAGTATTAAGACAATATCAAAATTAGTTGAACTTTTTACATTTGGTAGAAAACTGAAAGAGCTTTAGTTCCATGGTCCTTTCTTGCAAACCCTCTGCCTAATCCTCAGTACACCTTTTTTCCAACTTTGAATTATATTCAAAGTTGAAACTTTCTAATATGTATGAATTTGCTAGGATTATCTTATTTTATTTGTAAGAACCTATCTATAAACTAGATAGTAGTTATCCTTGGTTTTCTTATTTCTGAGAATTTTTGTTGCATTTCTTCTTTTTTGAAAATACTTAAAGATACATAAATGAAAGAAAACTACGTGAATATCTCTATAAGGGGAAATAGTTTGTCCCAATTTATATATATTAGGAAGAATTGCACACAGACAATTATCAGTTTCTGCTGAAAGTGAACAGAAAAAATGTGACTGAGGACTCACCAGTAAGAGAAAGTAAGAGAAATGTGAATGTCCCAGAGATGATAGGATTCTCATTTTGATTTTTTTTTTCTCTCTCTCTTGAACAGAAGTCCATTTCTGAACAAGGAGATCCAACCTATCTTGCCTCCTTAATGAGGGTGCAGAAAAGGCCTACAGCTGTTGAATATTTAGATTCCATTGTCAGAGAACTCCAAAAGTTCCCAAACAGAGCATGCTAGATTCATTCAGTTAGAGGATGTAGAGCCATAGCATCAACAGTCTTCCCATGCCAGCTCATGATCTATGTCTATTACCCAATTTTCTTAACTAAGCATCACTTTATATTCTGTGACTACTGACAAACTTGGTTCCCACTGAGCTTTAGAGATGCTGCTTATGCTTGCTTATGAATGCTTCTGTCTTTCCTTAAGCATGCTAACACTGCTTTTTCATTTTTAAGCAGTCCTCTTTTGGATCAGTCTTGGTGCCACTCACATGGCCAATATACAGTTTATGTTACTAGGCCTTTTCATTCAAGGTCTCACTTTTCCATAAATCAAAGAACTCTTCCATTTGGGGCTAGAGGCCCAGCACCATCTGCTAACTCTGAATCTATTCTAAATTAAATGAAGAATATTCTCTCTGCCAATAATTGCTAGCTGTGAAGTTAAATGTATTACCTCAGGGCCATCTCCAAATGACTTTGAATGTTAAGAAGATAGGAGTCCTGGACACAGTTGTTACAATAATAAAATTTGATAACATTAACATGAAGCCAATAACATACTGTCACTGGAACTCTGTTAAAGACAATAATTGATAGACGATTGCCAGTGCCTCAAAGCAACGTGTAAATATTTCAGAAGGCTCTTTCACTGGCTTATAATGAGAGCCCTCCAACTTTAAAAGTGTGCTGGAAAATAGTATGAGAATATATATCTTTCTCAACAAGGGCAAATATCCTAGGGGAAGGTATCTTTGCTTTAGGGGGTAATTAAAGGAAATGGGAATGAGAACTAAAATAACTGGAATAAAAATGATTTCCAAATCTAGGGGGAAAAAGGGACTTTGAACTATGTCAGACAATTCAAATGTATCAAGAAAATGAATAAAGCTGCTAAATAAATCTGAAATTAAAGATGAAATAGACATAATGCAAATGCTTGTACTTCATTCCATTTTTAAAACACAAGGGGAAGAATTATGGAAAAGTTTTTGAAACATCGGGAAACAGTAATGTTTGAATTTAAGTCTCTCTTTGTTTACATTTTCTTCCTGCTCCAAATTGTGTTCCCAAGTTGTTTTTCTTATCACTGCCCAACAAGATACCAAATTATTGTCCTTTAAATATGATAAAATGTGAAATTCACAAGACTTTCTTTTTGGAGTCAAAAATATTATCTCACCTCTTGCTAATTTACAGATTAAATAACAACTCAATCAGCATCCAATAGCTTCCTGCTGGAAATATTTCAAAAGGCAGCTCACAGTCAAGGACCAACATTATGAGCAGCTAAATTATGTGCTGTAAGCGTAATACAGTAATTTGAAGGTAGGCTTGGTTAAATGTTGTTTTCTGGTTTTGGAAGATATTATTATTCCGAGGGAAAAATGCTATGGACCAATTTATATATGACCACTATGTGGCCATGTCACTGTTTGTACAGCATGCATTCGTTTTAGGGAAATATACATGCGTAAAGAAGCCTTTCAAAAGTATTCTTATCACCATATAGTGTTATAATTAGCTGTTCCTTCTCTGGTGATTACAATTTAAGATGAAAACAGAGAGGCAACAATAGGATTGGGCTGGGTGACACACAGAGCTAAGGCTGTATAAAGTGCTCAAATGGCCTTTACGAAATTATGGCAGCACAAGCTGCAAGAAACAGTGATAACGTTTCCTTTCATTTTCAGGCAAATTAAAAAGGAAAAATTATACTGCTCCAAAGACTAAAAAACTAAACTAAAAAACTCCCAAACCTCCCATTCCCCCTCCCTCTTCATGAAAAAATGGAAAATCCTAGCCCATCTTATTTATGTTGCATTATTGCTTCTATCTGCTGGGAAAGATGGAAGGCAAAAGGAGAAGAGGACGGCAGAGGATGAGATGGCTAGATAGCATCACTGAAGCAATGAGCATGAAATTGAGCAAACTCAGGGAGGCAGTGAAAGATAGGAAGGCCTGGCGCAATATGGTTCATGGGGTCATGAAGAGTCGGACACGACTTAATGACTGAACAACAACAACAATTGCTTCTATCATGCTGACCGTTAACTCTAAAATACACTGAGTATTTTGCACCACTAAAAGCAGGGCTTCCCAACTGGGAGGTGTCCCTCTCTTGGGGAGGTACATACAGAGTCCAGGGGAAGTGTGAAGTACCTTTTAGTTGTACATTGTTACAATGAATCCACCTTTCCCAAAATATTAGTTTCAAGTGAATGACATGATGGTGGTGGAGGCACAAACTTTGCTTTTTAATTTTTTATGTCTTTATTAAAAATAAATTTCATTGTATTGTTTTCATTGTTTATTTGTGTACATTTTGGTGTTTGGGATTTTAGGGGAGGTGTGTATATTAAGATTACACTAAAGGGAGGTTTGATGGCAAAAATGTTTAGGAATCCCTGACTAAAAGGTTGGTATCTCCTACCAAGGAGATGAAATGTATCTATTGTATGATATGACTGTATTTAGATTTATATTAGCAGGAGATAATACATTGTATCAAAGGCACAACATTCCTTGAACTTTAAGAAAATTTGAGATTGAGTGGGATTTTTAGGGAAGGAGAAATGTAGTGTCTTGCAGGTCTTCTCTTCATACGTTGCTTCATCCCTTTGCCTTGTACATCATTATTTACTAAAAATAGTCTTCCTTCCTTCCTTCCTTCCTTCCTTCCTTCCTTCCTTCCTTCCTTCCTTCCTTCCTTCCTTCCTTCCTTCCTTCCTCCCTCCCTCCCTCCCTCCCTCCCTCCCTCCCTCCCTCCCTCCCTCTTTCTTTCTTTCTTTCTTTCTTTCTTTCTTTCTTTTTGCAAATCTTAGATAGTCTTTGCTTGGGGGACTTTTAGATGTCTATGGTAAGTTTAAAAGGATGAAGGAAGAAAAGCACCAGTTATGCCATCCCCCTCATGAGAAAGAGGAAGAAAACCACTGGTGCATTAACACAGTAGTTGTGAAGAATTAAGTCTGACATGCCGCCAAACTTATGTGTATTAATAAGTTTCTCCAACTGATCCCCAGTGGCATCCAGATAGATTCATCTGTAGATTGTGGTGTACATGTAAATGTCTGTGCTGGACAAGTTGAGAGGAGCTGTCATAAATTATTAGCCCTGCCAAAAGAACCATGCCAGCTACTATCTGGCTGATGACTTAAGAGACACCTAGTAAGAAAAGAAACAACAGTGGCAGCCATCAAAGCCTTGCTTGCTTGGTAAATCCTGGAATGAAGTATCAAAGGCAATGTGGCCACTCTGCTGCTGCTGGGGGTTAGAAGCTATTTGCCACAAATTGCTTTGGTTTAAAACCTGGAAGCCAATATACTTCCAAATTGCAAGCTGCACATGTTTCCTTGCAGGCAAATGCATGTGTGGGATATGTGTGGGAGAGAGAACCACTTAAGGATAATTGGCAGAGCCAATTAATTTCTGGTGGCCATGAGAAAGCGTTCCTGACTTTGGCTCTCTGTGTCTCTTTCAATTGCTGTCTATGCTGTTAGAAGCAGGGGTGGGCAAATTTTTGGGTTAGTGTGTTTGCTTCCCCCCCCCCCCCCCCCGACTGAGAGCTGCACTTTTAATTAATGTAATTTTTTAAAAAATGCTGGCCGAGTGCAGTGCTATTGTGGTAGATAATTGTCAGGGCAAGGAACTACGCTGGTGTACAACAATTTTCCTCTGTGCATAAAACCTTTCTTAGGCCTCAGACATCTTCGAAAATGCAAATACATATTCTCCATTTCCTTATTTACTGGCTGCCCTGCACAAATTCATCCCAGACGTGCTTCAAGGCCAGCTACCTGGAAGAAAGAGCAAAGGATAATGTGCAAACTGGCATTGTCTAGAGAAGCATTTCTGACCAGTGATTATAAGCAAAAGAAATGGCTAACTAAAATCATAAAAAGATATGGCATCAAAAGTTTGAGAAGTTTCTTAGAGATGGAACAGACCATCTCTGTCAGCTTCCTGTCATTAAACTATTTATTACCCTAGGAACTGGGGAAAAGCCTAGGCATAGGCATCCATGGGGAGAGGGGGAATGTGGCAAGGGGAAATTATAAAATGATGTGGAAATGTTGCAATGGAAACTCTGCCCCTTATGTATATATGTGCAATGTTGTAATACATGTATGAAAGAGAGTCCTTGCATTGTGACAGCATGACGCACATTTTGTCTTTTTGGCACCATGATGATTAGAAATGAATACCTAGCTATGGCAGATTTAGGATAAGGAAGGTTAAGAAACTCTGCACTTCCTCTTTGCTTTCACACATATACACCTTTGCAATTTCAACTTCTATTAAAAAATAATATTCTAGCTACACCCATACTTTCAGAACGTTCTTACTTTATGATTCCTATTTTAAAATTTTCCATTTTTTCTAGCACACTGCTGTGGGCTTGTATACAGATTTTACAAATTTATTTGCCCCCCCCCCCAAAAAAAAAAAAGATATATAAAAGCCTCAGTTGAATTACAGAGTTACTTCCTTGCTTAGAAGTATCCGCATGTTCATTTTCTCATCGTATGGGCCGTAACTTGGAAGCAGATTTTCTTTTGTGTGACTGACTGGAAGAAGAAGAATAAAGAGCAACATTAGCTTGTCCTCCAATGTCCAGTGTTACTGAACACTGGAATATTTTCAGTATTCAGAGGAAAATATATACGTATATGACAATTATATAAGGAATAAAAGTGAAAAGTAAAATGAGTAAGACAAGCATGATTATGCTTAAAATAGCCTGCCATTACTGACATAATTAAGTCATTTCATTTAATATTAATTTACATAAGCAATGGGCATTTTTATTTCCAACTTACCTATGTTTCTTATGGCTTTATGGAAATATTAATTAAAATTAGCTAGAAAAAGTCTGTGATATATGAAGGCAGCAGTTAGGCCAGAAACCTGTGTGATATTTGCTAAGGGGCTTGTGTACTGCAAAACTGGGATGCAGCTTTCTAATCAAAAACACTATAAAAGGTAAGGACATTCCCTTTTTTTTTTTTTAATATTTATTAAAATCTTTCATATAATAATAACAAACCAAAAGAAAAAAGGAAAGAAAAACAGAAAGAAAAAGAAGAGAGAGGGGGGAAAAAAACAAATCTAAGAAACATATAGATGATTTCCAACCTTCTTTTCAATATATAATTACGTTCTTATTGTCCCTCCTCCTTCTTAAGTATTTTACAAGTCCCTTCACCCCTTCATTTTGTCCTCATCTTTCTTAGTCTTCAAATCCATAAGTCATCAATTCATTTTTTTCTTCTTTCAGAAAAAAGTCCATATAAGTCTTCCGGTCTTTCAAAAAAGGTTTTGTTGTTTGTTCTCTGACCAAACAGATCAGTTTTGTCATTTCTGCAAATTCTGACATTTTCACAATCCTCTCCTCCATTGTGGGAATTTCATTATTCTTCCAAAAGGTAAGGAGACTCTCAGTTAGAGTTCTACTTCTGGTGACCATATATATAGTTTTCCTAGCAGCATTATAGATGTGATTTGCCATTCCTGCCATTTTTTCCATTCTTTTTTACTTCCCACGCTACCAACAACCCTAACCAGGTCTGAATCTGTTTAGCTTCTGAGATCAGCCAAGGCCAACTACACATTAACTATCATCTATCTATCTATCTATCTATCTATCTATCTATCTATCTATCTATCTATCTATCATCTATCTAGTTGATTATGTGCCACCAAGTTGGTGTCAACTGTTAGCAATCACATAGGTTTCCTCTGTGATGACCTGTATTCTCAGGAGTCTTCTCACATGTCAAAGTTCAAAAGCTCTTCAATACTCTTCCTATCCTGCTTCTTCAAAGTCCATTTTTCACTTCCATAGAGTATCACAGGCAGTACTATTTCTTGCATCATTCTGTTCTTTGTAGGCACAGACATGTTATAGCATCTGAATGTGTTTTCCAAGGCTTCATTGATAACCTGTCAAGTGTTATCTGTGGTGTATTTCTTGCTTGTTCCTTTACTGTTGATGGCTGATCCTAAAAGACAGAAGCTGTACGCCACTTAGGTACCTCATTGTCAGTTCTAAGGCTGGTTATTGTACCTGTTGTCATTAGTTTGGTCTTTTTTATATTTCATTTTAGTCACATTTTTTCCACTGTATTCCTTGATTTTTATTACTAGAACTTGCAGATCCTTTGCATTTTCAGCTATCAGAGTAGTATCATCAGCATAGTCTTGGTTACTGGTGTTTTTCCTTTAATTTTGAAACCACATTCATGTTCTTCCAATCCAGCTTAATATATATCCAGCATGTAGATTGAATAAATAAGAGGAGAGTATACAGCCTTGTCTCATTCCTTCCCAACCTGAAGCTAGTCTATTTCGCCATGTTCTGTCCTACTGTGGCTTCCTGTCATGTCTGTAGGTTTCTCATGAGGTCAATGAGATGTTCTGAGATTCCCATTTTTCTAAGCACACACAGTACCACATCTTGACATGATCGACATAATGAAAGACATTTCTATAATCAGTGAAGCACATACTAACTTATTTTTTCTTTGGCTTTTCCAATTATCCAATGTGCATCAGCAATAATGTCTCATATCTCTTGGCCTTTTCTAAAGCCAGCTGTATATTTTATAGGGGAATGTACAGTATATAAAAAACATCATTTAAAAAAAATAAATAAAACTTTAAATCAGTTATTTTATAAAAATGCTTACAGAAATTAAATATTAAATGTCTATATTAGGAAACAAACACACAAATATGTATCAGTTTTGTGCAATCTTATAAAAAGAGAAACAGGACAAATAAGTATTAAATTAGGGGAAAAAAATTAAAAGTACTATTAGGTTTACCACCCCTACTTTATAGGTTTAATTCCTATACTTTATTCCTCACATAATTCCTACTTTAAACCCCTACTTTAAACCCCTACTTTATAGGTTTAATTCCTTCACTTTATTCCTCACATAATTCCTTCATTATGTAATTTTATATGTCACTGCAAAACAATATGAGGATAACTCTAGCAAGGACTATATTTATTAGTTTTCTTGCAATGTCATGAAATAAGTATGCTCAAGACACTCATTTATCTCCCCATTCCCCACTCCTCACCCTTTTTTACACTGCATCCAGAAGTTGAACTTAGGAATCTGAGCTCGTATTTGGAACCACTGGGGAAGTTTAATGAAGGGGGAAAAATATTCAGGCTGACTCTACACAAAATGATGGCTGAAGGATGCTTTGATATGGAATGCAGGTGAATATGCCTATTTTAGGTAACTCTAGTACATGCATACCCATTACAGTATTCTCTTTTGGGGCATTCAGTGTTACATAAAACATGGAAAAGAAGTAATAAATAGGAAGCCAGAAGAATTAAAGGAAAAGATAAGAAAATAGAAGGAACTATTGCTTAAATTAGTTTACAGCAACACCTTTCTATACTTATAAACCATGCTTCCATATTCTATTATTCCACCCTGCCCACGTAGTGTTTAATACATTGCCTTTTGTTCATTAAATTTCTTATTACTCTGTTTTTCTGGTTCTTATGAACTCTATTCAATCATGATTTTCTTGATCTTCCTCTTCCTCTCAAACCTTTCACTCTTCCTTCATATATATTTATGTTGTAATTTGAGCCTTATTCAATCTATCTATATAACCAAACCATCTCAACATCCTTTTTCCCACTGGTGTCTCCCTCATATATTCAATCTATCTTCATTCAGTATTCATTCATTCTTGTTTTTCTTCTTCTTGTTTT
The DNA here is from genome assembly GCA_030867105.1 of Liasis olivaceus. Taxonomy (NCBI): domain Eukaryota; kingdom Metazoa; phylum Chordata; class Lepidosauria; order Squamata; family Pythonidae; genus Liasis; species Liasis olivaceus. Next base: position 74,171,768 of record CM061349.1, read on the forward strand.
ACTAAATATCACTTCTGAAGTATCTCTTTCTCACTGCATTCAACTTAGGTTTATGTTTCTTCAGACATACCAAGCCCTCACTTCCATATAACAAAAGTACGCAAAAACACACTCTTATATACTACCATTTTCACTTTCTGTAAATCAACAAACATGTAGGAGGCTGTACATATTCATATTGTACATGTCTTGATGATCGGCTGAAGAGCAAAAAAGCTGATGTGCCTGTTCCCTACCCTGCAATTCTCAAATTTTGCTCATTATCTCTCTCATATGCTTTCAAGTGAAATTCTTCTAAACACTTTCTCAGGAATACTTAATTCCCTTTTCACTTGTTCATTCATTCTTGCAGCTTTCTTCCAATCCTCAGGCACAAATGCAGTCTTCCCATAGACATTAAACACATCACAAGCAAACCACATCCATATTTTAATGTTTAAATGTATTGTCTACACCTGCAACTTTACAATGTTTCAACATTTTTACAGTATTTAGGACTTCCTTTTCATCGGGATTAGGAGGTGGAGTGGAGTTGAACATTTATATATTGCATTCATATCAGTTCCACTCTTAGACATATCACTGTCATTCCTATACAAGTTTCTAAAATATTCCTTCTAGAATTCTGGAATATTGGTTCTCACTTTGGTTTCATCCCAAATAATTTCATTACTTTTGTTTTTAATTCCATGTAATCTGCTGGAGGCTTGTTATTTAGCCCTCTTCACCCACTTCCAAGTTAGTTTTTTATTTCCATCGAAACCACTCTTTATTTACTCTGCCTATTTTAATCTGAAGCATTCCTTACTCTTTGACTACATTTCTTGCATCTGTCTTTTTCTCTCTGTACACATTATACAGTATCTTTCTCTTATCTTCATTTTTGCAGTAATTATTCTCTTATACGCATTTTTTCCTCATCCACAGCTACATTCATTATTTCAAGCATCCTTTTCATACTTGTGGCAATCTGAGCAGTTTCCATGTCCTCTTTGCTTACATCCACTTTCTAATCATTCTGTTTGGTGATAAATCTGTCTTCTAATACTTTTTCATAAAAAACATGAACTTTCTCTTTCTACAGCTATTCTGTTTCACTCTTATGTCTTTCACTTATGCTTTTCATATCCTTCCTTCCTTCCTTCCTTCCTTCCTTCCTTCCTTCCTTCCTTCCTTCCTTCCTCCCTCCCTCCCTCCCTCCCTCCCCGTATTTCTCACAAGATCCAGTCTTGACAGTATGAAATAATGGTTTCCCCACATTCGAAGACTCTGATCTTCATTAATTTTCTCAGTATGTCACAATGAAATCAGTCCTGCTTTTTGATTCTGAGTAACATTTTAGGAATGGTTGATTTGAACATTCATACTAGCTTCCCCTCCACCTGAACAGAATTCCAGGAATAGAAATTTTGAAAAGTAAACAGGAGTTGCTATATTCATTCTCGGTTTTATTATCCTTGTCCTTGGGTTCCAGAATTTATCTAGATAAATAATGTGGAAACTTCCAGTTTCTCCTCAGTGGGATGGCTATGAAAGTAGCCAATAGCAATTAACCCTAACCCAAGAAGTTAAACTATTACATAATCATGTAAATATTGTTAACATATGCACACATATATACACACACCAGATTCCCATCTTCCAGCTAAGCTGTTTTCAGGCCAGTCATGTGGGTGCATTTAAAACTAGACCTTTTCAGTTAGATGTTAAACCAAATTGTCCTGAACTGCCTACATGTTTTTGTGAAGCCACTAAGTGGAGAATTCCAGTTGAAGTCATCCATACCAGAGTCTCTAGATGTAATGAGGGATACTGAATCTATTATCAAATATGCAACCTATAATTGTTGCACTACAATATGCTGCTTGGTTTAGTTGACCAGATGGCTCAATGGGTTGCAGGAGAACATCAATAGCAGCAAAAAGGTTTGATCACCCCAACTGGCATGAACCTACAGCATTTAATCAAGGCATTGATCCATTCAATATAGGAGAGTCTGTCTATTACTGTGAGATATTGAATTCCTGTCAGCTATCACCTTCCTGAACTAAATTGCTAGAGCATAAATGCAAAAAGTCATTCAAAACAGCTAGCTAAGGCATCTTTTCTGCACAAGAGTTTTGAGTGCCTTTTGCTTTTCTCCTTGTCTATTTTTTCATGGATGGTAAATTATATTGTTATTTATTATGCTTATTGTTTATTCTTTCTTTGAGGAATTCTTTGTTGTATAAATGGTGGAGTATATGACAGATTTTGCCCTGTTCCCCTCCCAGGTGCACAGAGTGCCAATTTTGCACAGCAGATTTCTACTCTGAAATATTTAAATTTGGGCTTTTAATGAAGAATTTGGACATACATTCATTGGCTCATATAAGAGAAGAGATTAGTTTATATATATACCTATATTTGAAAATATATGAGACTGTTGGACCCTTGGTTTTTCACTCTCTTTTCCCAGCAAAATTCCCCCTTCCCTACAGACACTTACACACAGAGAGAGCAATGTGTGCTTTCATTCATATACTTCTTTGAAGTGCTTCCTGTACCGATTGTGTAACCACACAATATTGTGCTACTACATGCTCATTTTAAGAAATGCTGCAATGAGGGGGAAAAAACAACCCACATTTTTTTTTTTTGGCTGAAAAAAAGTCTAGAACCTATATTATGCATTTTCAAAAGATATTTTTGAAAGATGAATTGAAAGCTGAACTTCATTCTTGCTTACATATAGTCCACCATAATTCACCTCAAATCCACTCCCAGTACAATTCATGGTGAAATTCTTATACATCTTTAATGAAGAGAAGACTGCAGATCATGTGCCTCTGTACTTGTAAGCAGTGGGCTCAGGGCTCAGTCCTAACAATTCCAGTATCCATGAATATGTAACTGGAGAATAATAGATAATATTAAATAGATGGACAAATAGCCTCTTTTTTTGTGTTGCATCTTGCAGATTACTACAACTGTTAAGCATGAAGCCTCCTATTTTCTCTTTTCTTTCACATGAATACTCTTTTTATTGTTAAAATGAGAGAATACTAAAGAAAGAGAAATAATAAGATGAAACAAATTAAACATAGATTTTTTAAAAAGCGTAGTAAGAAAACTTTCTGGTAACACCTTCTCTTCTATCCCCTTCTCTCCCATTTGTGTCCCTTACCATTAACCACAGTTTAAATATGTTGAACATTAATGAACATTGTTAGTTTCTATTTAAGTCCTAGAAACCATATTCCAAATGTCTAAATCTGCCTTGTTGTGGGTAATGAGTTGTACGTAAGGGAGTCATTTCCTGCTTGAATTTGGTTAAACCTCTATTGTAAGCATGAGCATGTTGCCTTAAATAACTTCTTCAATTCCATCAGACCTCCTGGTTTCTATGGAATTTCAAGAAAACTGTTCTCCATAATAAGGCTTGTGTTTTGCCCTTCTCTGTGGTAATGGCACAGAGGTGAGCTTTCTTGGCAGTGATACTTTCCTGCCAAGGAATGGCCTCTCATCTGCAGCAGGCTAGGCCCCAAGGCTAATAAGCCTTCTATGCTAATAGGCCCCGACAGCCATCTTTTTATGTTGGCTTTTCTGAGCTAACAGGTCCTCCTAATATTTGTCTTTTAATACATAAATTTTGGGACACTATTTATATGTGAAGGAGTGAAGCAGGTCTGCTGCCAGTAATTGATTCCAAAGAAAGTGTTTCCCATTCTGTCTTCCTTCTCCCCACCATTTTCCTTGCAGATAGAACTCCTATTATTTATCTGTTATTATAAATCTCTTTGGGAGTTTTATAGTTGGGCTGGAATCTCAATGTTTTTATAATAAATGATAGATAATGAATAAAATGAATAACATTTTATGTGCTCCCTTCTAGGGTAGAATTTATAGGCACCTTTGGAAAAAAACCCAGCTACTTGTCCCATATATTGTAAGAGCAATGTTATAACAAGTGATAATAAATATTTCCAACAAGAAGGGATGCATCATTTACAAGTCAGTATTTTTATTAACATTGTTCAATTTTCTACACAAGTCTTACAACCCAACAAGCATGTTGGTATGGTTAAAATCTCTGAAAGGCCCAGAGGCTGGTTCATTTTTAGCCTTCATTCATTCTCACTGCACTGGATGTCAATTCCATTGTTTTGTTCAGCTAAGGGGAAAAGCCATGTTTCCATACAATCCTTTTAAAAGCCATCTATATTTAAAACCTGGAATGGCTGGTTACTTGCCAATAGCAGTATGGGAAATATCTTCAAAATGCAATAAAATAATTCTGTCACACTCATTGGCTGGCCTATTCAACCAGATAAATCCCACAATAACTCTTATCTCAGCTACCATTTTGTCGACTCTCAAACCCAGACTAAATGCAGACAAAGGGGTGGCCATCCTTGGCTGCTTGCCTTCAGCCATTTTGCACTTCAAGTCATAAAAGCAACTGCCGCAAGCAGACCATGACAAATCCAAGCAGAAGGAGAGTCGGTAAGAAACCCTTGATGCCAGAACCGATTTGGAATTATCTCATTCAGATAATCCAGCATAGATTCAGATTTTCCAGCATAGAACACATCCAAACTGCAGCACTGAAGTGCTTCTCTACAGTCCATGAACAGGCAGAAAAGTATGCCATCTTAAAATACACTGTTTCATCTTTGACCCCTGTTCTATCTTGGCAGTGAGGCAGAATAGGAGTTCTATCTGCAAGGAAAAGAGTGGAGAAGAGGAAGACAGAGTGGGAAACACTTTCTTTGGAATCAGTTACTGGCAGCAGACCTGCTTCACTCCTTTGCCCTCTCACTTCTCTTGCTTGTGGCCAAGGGAGTTATCTCCCCATTTAACCTGCCTCCAATGAGAAGAGAAGGGATGGCTCTCCTGTTGTCAGTTATCTGATCCTGGTGAAATAGAGGCAAAAAAGGGGCAACAAAAAATCCCTCTGCACCCCACACTTTACCATGGGGTGGTGGTGGCTGAAGAGATGGAAGAGAGAGGTGGAAAATATGTTGTTAGCCTCCCCCAATATTAAAGCAGTTCACTCTTCTGGGGATTAGGCACTGCAGCAGTCTTAGGTAGCCAACTGGAGCAGGATAGGTCCCCATCCCTTCCTTCAGACACTCTGAATTGCATGGTTTGTGTTGGTAGAAGGTGGAAAACACAATCTTAAAATTGGGACAGAAAAAGATAAGTGCAGGTTGGTGTGAGGTAGACTGGAGAGAACTGGAAACCAGCATCACTCATTAATGTATTTCTGGAATAATTTGCGAGGTTTCTGCTTGCTGTGGTTAGCAAGCCATGTAGAAGACCTCATAGGCAGGAAGAAGACTGATAGATGGGTGGAGAGAAAGTAAAAAGAAGAACTTCTGACTTTTGTGACTTTTGATGATGTGACAATAGCTGATGTTTCCACTTATGTATTTGTAAACTCTATTGTCATTGTACTTCTCGTACAACAAAATTAAATTTATTATTTATTATTATTATTTATTATTATGACATATTGAATCAAGTACTCTCATATTTTTTTCCAACCAACTATAACTGGTACTTTTAAGACAGTATTTAGCCAATTCACAGAAAAACATTACTGTCCCATAATAGAATTTATTTTATAATATTTCTTATTACAGTCAGGTTAGCAGGATTCTGAAGAAAAAAGAAGACCACCAACTGGCATGTCCCCTGTGCAAGGTAAGGCATTAAAAAAAGGGAGGGGAGTCCTGAATATGATAATATTCTACTCATATTTTCATATTTTCATAAATATGAAATATCTGACATCTGGCTTCAAGTATTTAGTGATAAAATTTCACTACCACTGTTGCAGTGATGGTGAAGGCCAATGTACTGGAAAGAATAATATCATGCTGATCTAATTTTTCTACCTCTTTCAGAAGAAAAAAAACAAAACACCTTTAATTGGAGGAAAAAGGCTCTTTCAGTCTGAAGAAGGAAACTCTGTTTTTTCCATTGTGATATAATGAAATAGCACAAACACCTGGCCTGTGAGAGATACACTTATAATCTTCCAAGTATGTCCTCCCTTCGAAATATTCAGTCTCCTAAAGTTGTTGGATCCATAATTCATGGGTTACAACTACGATGATCTTAATTCATATATAGCAGCTTTATGCCTCCAACTACAGAGAAACCTAATGGTCCATGAAATATTGAAGTGTCTCATATACATCTACTGAGATTTTAGTTTTTAAAAAGGAAACTGTCATGCATGCACAAGCTCAAAACATAAACAGTAGGAAAAGAAGAAATTATCTTTTCTGTGTCATGCACAATTACCCTTTTGGGTCTATAATGCTGCTTTTCATATGTACAATTCCTTTTGACTCCTCTCAGAACTTTGAAATTTCTGGCCTGGGAGAAGGTAAAATTTATTCCAGGTTGATACCTCACAGTTTTTTTTAAATAAACCCTTTGGAAAATTGGTGTTACTGGGATGCCTCACAATCTTTCACCCTGTTCCTATTTGATAACAAGATCCAGACAGATCCTGGAACAGGCTTTTGTTATCTCCATCTCACAGGAGTGCTACAGCATGAAGGTAGCATCCTGCAGATTTGCTTGGTGACAGCCAGTGTCATGGGACCTTTGGGATACCAAGCTTTTGTTGAGTGTTAGCCTTTTCAGTGCTGACAAGCTAGGGATGCTTGGATTCCAATGAGTAGTTGATTTATTACTATTATACTGAGCCAAATTACTGCTCGGTATACCGTTGAACCTTGCTGGGTAAGGAGTGACTGGCAAAGGTGAGTTTTTCCAGTGCTGTTGAAGAAGTAACAGTAGTCCATTTCTGTCAAAAGCCCAAGAGAGTGATAATCATCTAGCAGAGGATGGATGAGAGCAACATTTTCAAAAATAACATTTTCCAGGCTATGTGGTGGTACCCAATTTACTAGCTAGGCTTCTGGTACTGCCAGGTTTAACTCTCTCACTTTCTCTGGGTGAGGGGCTCAGATCCCTGTTTCGTGCTCGCCTTTTCCTGAACTTCTGTCCAAAGGAAGGGATGACTGCCCTCATGTGTTTTTATTGGAAACTAGCCCCGTGACAGTATCTTTCTATAAAATAGAAAAGGTGGCATAAGTATCAGTCATACTTTTTCTCTGTACTCTGATTACCTGAGCTCTCTGTCAGGCTAGGACCAGTCCCTTTTTATTGATTCCCTTTCTTGATAATTTGCTGGAAGGCTGTAGCAGATAAGGTATTTCCATCATATTGGTATAAGTCCTATCTAGCTGACAATGACAAGTCTCCTATCTCTAAACCAAATTTGATTTGAAAGAGGTTTTGAAAAAAAGAAGGGACATATTTCAAAATACTCCAAGGGGCTCACTAGCTTCTTATTTATCATAGCTATCCTAGGATGAACTGCTGTTTTTATTTTACATTAAAAAAAAAATACATTGGGTTACTTTGCATTATTTAGTTGTTATTATTTATTCATTTTAGTTTGAGGAAAAAAATACAGAAATCAAGCTTCTAGCCAACTTTGCATGTTGATTGTATACCTGGGTTATCTATTCCAATAAAAATTAAAACCTAGCAATTTCTCTAGAACATTTATTGTAATTTACCTGCCAGATATTCTGTCAATAGCTTCTGCCTATGTGTGAATTTTAGCAAGATACATTTTAACACCAAATCTTAGATACCTTGAGAAATAAGATTTTCCTAGTTTCTTTGCCTATTAGTAAGTTTAAAATTAATTATTTCTTAATGTTAGAATATATATTATAGCTTCCATTATATTGAATAATATAAATAAAAAATTTGAATAAAAAATACAGTTCACCCATTTTTTAAAAAAAGATGTTAAGACACATTTTAAACACTGGTTTGTGTTTAAATGTTTTTACTGTTTGTTTGTTTATCTATTTATTTGGATCCATTGCATACTATCTTGGTAGTTTCTTAGTGGAAACATATAACAATATTAAAAATAACTGATTAAGCCAAAAACTCTGAGCAAAAATCATACAAAGAAGTTTTAGTGAAGGAGAACTAATATTTCTACAAAGAAGTAACCACATTATTCAGAGATAAACAGAGTTTGGGGAAAATTCCATCATTAAAAAAACCCCAGAAGTCATTGCAACACAATCCCCCTCCCAAATAATTAGTTCAAAAATAGAATTCCCTCCTTTTTGTTTTCAGGCAGGGGGAGATACAAATTTCAGCACTGAAATGCCATAAGAATATGGATTTCTTATAAGAATAAAACAAAACACTTCTGTGTGAAAAAGAGAGCTAAAGTTAAAATGGCATCTAATGAAGAACAGAAGCTTCCCTATATTTCCAATAATACAGAAATTCAGCGTTGATATATGGTACCTCAGATGAGGATTAATCACATCATAGTTTTTAAATGTCAAATAACAGCTTGTTTTTGAATTGGAGCAACTGAATTGATCCCAAATGGTTCTGGGTAGAAAACCATAAGTATCCAATGAGTTCATTGCTGACTAAGGTAATTAATTATTCATTGTAAACAATTTATATAATGGTCCATCTCAGCATCCTGGCTTTAGATGGCTTACAAAATATTAAAACCAAAGGAACAAAACACACACACACAGACACACACAAAATCATAACATAACATAACATAACATAACATAACAACATAACATAACATAACATAACATAACATAACATAACATAACATAACATAACATAACATAACATACCACATGCCTGGGGCTGAAAAAAAAATGGTTCTGTTTCAGTCACTGAAACAACTAAGAGTCAGCCAATAGGGCTCACTCAGCTTCCAGACCAAATGCCTGTGGGAACTTCCAGGTCTTTAACATCTTGCAAAAGACAACAGGTTGGGGCCAACCAGATCCATGTGAATGCTGTTCCACAAGGGAGGTGCAGCGACAGAGAAGGCATAACTCCTAGTCCCACAAGATGACATGTGATGGAATGCAGTAGAGATCCAGGTTCTCAGGAAGGAGGGAGGGCATTCCAGGGGGGAGACAAGAGGCAACATAGTCCAAAACAGGAGCATGGGAAGAAGAGAGTTAAGACAGTCACTCCCTAGATTCTCCCAGACTATATCTATTAGGTTAGCATAGTGCAGGTTATGATAGAAAAGATTGTGTCTATCTGGTGTAAGCAATAAAGAACTGAACTTGGCTGGATTGTTTCCCTGTTGTTCTTGGGCTGGGCCTGACATGATACTCTCTAATAAACAGGACCTGAAGCATGCCAACTTTGCTGGTTCTGGTGGGGTGAACAGAGACAGTTAGAGACAGGTAGTCCCACAAGTCCCTGGCTCTGTGCCATGTAGGGTTTTATAGGCAATAACCAGCACCTTGATTTGCACCTGGAAGCCCACTAGAACCAATATAGCTTGCAGAATGTAGAACCTAGAAAACTTCACCACTGCATTCTGGATTATCTGCACCTTCTGAATGCTCTTCAAGGGCAGCCTCATGTAGAATAGAGTGCATTACAGTAATCCAGGTGGGAAGGGATTAAGGCCTGAGTTACAGTGAGTAAGGCCTCCTGGTCCAGAAACAGGTACAACGGCAAAGGCCCCCTAGCCACGGCTGCCACCTGCTCCTTGAGCAGGAACATGATTCCATGAGGACCTCCAAATTGTGCACCAACTCTGCCTGGGGAAGTGCAACCCGATTTACAAATAAATATGGACAATTTCCTGATTCAATGTATCAAAACCCATAGCCACTCAGTCTTGCCAGGGTTAAGTTCCAGCCTGTTCTTCCCCATTCAGGTCCCCACAGCCTCCAGATATCGGGAAAGAATCTCAATGATTTCTCTTGCTCAGACTGAGTCAAAGATGTATCATTGGTATCATCAGCAAACTGATGATAATACTTTGCCCCATGTCAATGGATGACTTCCCCCAGCCAATTCATGTAGATATTAAATAGGAGTGGGGGAGACAGTCTTGAGGAATCCTGCATAGTGAGGGCCTCAGGCGTAATCTCTACCCAGCTACTAACACTGACTGGAAGTGGCGCTGGAGGAAAAAAAAGAGAAACACTAGAACACTATACCTTCCACTCCCAGTCCCCTGAGCTAGTCCAGGAAGATACCATGATTGATGATATCACATGCCACTGAGAAATCAAGGAGGGCCAGGATGGATGCTTTACCTTCATCTTGAGCCTGCCAAAGGTCATTGACAAGTGAAATAAGTGCCAACTCAGTACAATAACTGGGTCTGAATCACAACTGAAGGGGGTCAGATAGTCTGCTTCCTCCATGACCCTTTAGAGCTGCAGGAGACTGACAAAAATTATTCCATTGGATCCAGCAATGGCCTATTGAGGAAAATATGGATGACCACCTCCTTCAAAGCAGGTAGCACCACTCCCTTCTGCAATTTTTTTTTGTTTCACTTTTTCAGAGAGGGGAGATAGAAGGGTTTCCCCATCTAGTCCCAAATAGTCTGTTGTGGATCTGCAGCTAAAGAGCTCAAGAGCCCTTTTAGCTCAAGAGACTGGAAAAACTGTGAAATGGTACACTGGTGGATTTAATTACAAGGCAAAGGTTACAATCATTGTGCTATTATCCATATCCGTATTCATATTCATGGTAAGGTATTATAGGCAAGTTCTGAAAGGTATTACAGACTTTGGTGAGCATTGATTCAACTGAAGGGACATTCCTTCAACTTCTTGCTTCTGTGAAGTAGCCAATGAACATTGGGGTCAGCCTGCCAAAAACTGAAGCCCACTATCTGAAATGGGCAGGAGAGTTTAAGCTAAGAAAGAAAAGTATTTTTCAATAGAAGAGCAGAAAAAAGGACTTTGAGGTCACTTCAGTGGTAAGAGGAGGCTTATGCCAACCCTTCCTTTGAGGCAGGCAAGGTCAAGAAGCAGAAGCAGCAGGGATCCCAGGAATGCTCTTTGTTGTTGCAGGGTAGAATAAGAGGATCTTGAAAGCCTGTCAGTGTTTGTCTCTACCACAACTTATACCAAACAATATCAAAGCAGAATTATTTTGAATTTACGTTATGCTTTCTACTTTCTCAGGACTGAGTTACCATTTTTCCTCCCTTAATGTTTCATGGCAGCTTTCCCCTTTCCAAGGCAACATCTACATTTTTTTTCACAGATTAATAGAGAGTGACATTGTCCATTTCTGCCCTTTAGAGTGGTTGATGACCTCTTCTGGCATCAGGCGGTATAGATAAATCCTAAGATATGATTATTGTCACTTCCCCCACAGGTCCTGCTGTACTACCTCATCATGGTGGGGAGGATGAGCAAAGAATGCTGGGAGTATAGCCAAGATTATATAAGCCCAGCAAGTTCACCCAAGGTGTGAAGTTCATCCCAGCTGTCCAGTTAAAGCAAGTAGGAACCTACACTGGGCAGCAGCAATATAGGAAAATGTTAGTGGTGGATGATCACTTTACTGACAACGGCAAAGACATCATTTCATACTGTGCCCAAAAGGCAATGATAAGCTACCCCTGTATTCGATCAAAAAAACAAACAACAAAAAACCCGACATAAACAGACATAATATTGAGAAAAAGTTGATCTTTCAGAGCATTAGTGGTGTTCGTGACATGGCTAGATTAAAGTGTTTGGGATCTCTTATCACTGATGTTGCCATTCAGGGAAAGAAAATCTGAAGCTGTAAAGGCAGAATTATAAAGGATAGATGGAACATAAGAAACATGAATATGGAAAAGTTCAACACAGATGAAAATGAACTGACTACACCCTGACATCTTAGGCCTCAGTGATCATATGTAGGATATGAAAAACCAAGAAGGAACAACATTGCTTTCATAGTAAGGAAGGATAGAGCGAGAATAGTACTTGGTATAATGTAATTGATGATCAAATAATGTTAAACTTCATGGACAACCCTTTAATATGATAATTATCCAAGTTTATGTGCCAACTGCTGATGAATGTGATGGTCAAGTTCAATCTGAAATTGACAGAACATACAAGCAAGATGTGCTGCTTGTGATTTGAGACTGGAATGTCAAAGGTGGAAATATTAAGAAGGAAAATGTAGTTGAATTAGGAAACCAAAATGGCCTTGGAAACCAAAATGAAACAGGAGAACAATTTACCAATTACTGCCAATCCAATTATATTTTCATTGCTAACAGAAACAAAATGACTATTATGTACATGGACATAACCACATGGAGTACTAGAAACCAAACTGACTATAGTATTGGTAGAAAGAGGTAAAACAGCACAGTTATAACAACAAAAATGTGAACAGAAGCTGACTACAATAGATCATGAACTGCTCATGTACAACTTCCAAGTTAAGCTACAGTAGAAGAAGAAAGCCACCCAGTTTCCATGATATGACCGTGACCATTTATTCACCAATTTCAAGGAGAACATCAGGAATTGCTTTGAAATCCTGAATCTTATTGATAGGGAACTAGAGGAACTGTGGAATGAAATAAAAGAATTTGTAAAGATGAATGTGAAAAGAAACTGCCAAAGGCCAAGATACAAAAGAAACACATCCTACAGATTAGAGCCCTACCTGGATGTTCAAGCTGGCTTTAGAAAAGGCTGAAGAACATGAAACATTATTGCTGATGCATGCTAGATAATAGAGAAAGTCAAAGAATACCAAAAGGAATACACTATGTGCTTCATTGGTTATAGAAAGGCCTCTGATTGTGTCAATCATGTCAAGCTGTGAAATATGCTCAGAAAAATAGAAATCCCAGAACGTCTTATTGTCTTCACATGAAATTTACAAAGAGATCAGGAAGCCACTGTGCAGGAAAAAACAGCAAAAGAGACTGGCTCCAGGTTGGTAAAGGAGTGAGGGAAGGCTATAAACTGCCTCCTTATTTATTTAATCTACAGTATATGCTGAATATATATTGAGGGAAGCTGCATTGGAAGAATATGATTGCGGTTTTAAATATTGTATGGAGGAAGAAACATCAATAATCTGTGCTATGCAGATGACACTACTCTGAAAAATGCAAATGATCTGCAAGCTGTATTAATAAAAGTCAAGAAGCACAGTGAAAAAATATACTGTAAAGACCATGACAACAGATACAGCAACCAGCCTTAGAGTTGACAGTGAAGATATTGAACTGGTGGATAGCTTCTCCCTTTTAGGATCTACTATCAACAGTAAAGGAAATATCAATCAAGAAATATGCCATAGACTAGCACTTGTAGAGTGGCAATGAAGACCTTGGAAAATATATTCAGATGCTGGGATCTGTATATACCTACAAAAATCAGAATCCTGCAAGCAGTGGTGTTCTCTGCAGCAATATATAGAAGCAAGAGTTGGAGTTTGAAGAAACATGATAGAAACAGTATTGACTCTTTTGAACTTGGTGTTGAGGAAGACTCCTGAAAATCTCATGGATAGCCAAGGAAGCGAACAAGTGAATCATTGGGCAAATCAACCCATCATTCTCATTCAAGGCACAGGATCAAATTATTATACTTTGTACACATAATGTGAAGATCTTACCCTCTGGAGATGTCTATAATGCTGGGGAAGGCAGAAGGAAAGAGAAGAGGACAATTAGTAGCAAGGTTGTAGTGGCAATGCATGCACCATTGGAAAACCTGAAGGACCAGGTTGGGGACAGAACTTCCTAGAGAAAATCTATGTGATTACTAAGAATTGACACTGACTTGGTGGTTCATAATCAATCACATCCCGTACTATTGCCCACCACCATTAAAAGCTTGGACAACTGCAGATACAATAGCATGCAGTTTGATTTTTTCCCACTAAGTGTACATCATCGGGTTCATTTTAACTTTTCCTTGACACAGGGAAAAGAAACAGTGATTTGTTGTTTGCCCCAAATGTTTTTCATGCATTTCCAAGTCTCAACAAAATGTAAAAAGAAAAGATATGTCAAATACAATAATAAGAACATACCACTAAATTCTAAAGCAATTATTCTGTCATGTAATGCTAATGCAACCAAACTGTATTATCAATATTTGCATGTTACAGCAAATATACTTTGGCACCTTAACAATTACTAAACTAATAAATCTTTGTTGATTCTACTGCCAAAAATTAACAAGGCTCATAGTCAAAAATATGCACATGCTCTATGTCTCCCTGTAAAATTCATTATTGATTTCAGTCCAATTTATTTTCTGTACAATATTCAAATATCTTCAGAAAATTTGGGTTACATTCAGAATCTCAAGACCAGGCTGCATTTCCCATTATTTTAAGAATCATTATTGAAGAGAGTCTTTTTTTTTTTTTTTAAAAAAAGCACTCATCTTTAAGTGAAGAAATATGGATGTGTTCTGCAATTGTCCTTCACTATTCTTGCAGATGTTTTAGATCAAATTAAAAGTAGCCAGCCACGAAGGGCAAAGTATAAAATAAGCCAGTGACATTTGTAACCTGCAGTGATGATTAGTGAGGGTGGCAGAGGGCAAGTTAACTTGAGCTAAATGCTGAATGAGTGTGTCAGGTCCAGAGAAAGGAAAATAAAAGAAGACTCCAGAGAAACTGCAGTAAAGGATGGAAAGATACCTCATTCATCATGTAACTATTCAATAATGTTTATAAGCAATACAGTTAGGTCCAGGAGGTTATAAAGTTTCTCATTACAAAAATGAGTGATCCCATTAAAAGAGGAAATAAGTGGACCCAGAAGATCTTAATAAATATAAACCAGTTACCAACATCCATTTTTTGGACAAGGTGCTCAAGAGTGTGGTGGCTAATTAGATCCAGAATCTCTTAGATGAAATTAATATTCTAGATCCATCCATGATGTTCTTGGAAGAGATATAGGGAGAATGCAACCATTTCATTTTCCTGATCCTTTTAACAGATTTTGATAGAATAGTTAGCTCAAACGTGGTTGTGCTTATACTTCTATGGCCATCTCTAGATGTTGCTGGAAGATTTATGCTTAGGCACATGGCATTTATGTCATGGAATTCTACAGGATCATATTTTATTCTCCATAGAGTTCAATGCAGAGGTGTCCCTGGGTGGGGGCAAGGGGGGCAAATTATATAACTGGCATTGCACTGTCAGAATGCAGACCCTATTCTTTTTGTACAAGCATTATGATGCTCTGTGCATGTATGAAAGGAACAGAACTCACATCACTGACAGCTTGCCAAGTCAAACCAACCATCATATGCTAATGATATGCTCTGCAAACAGTGGCCTGGTTCACATATCACATTGTGTACCATTCCTCATCAATACTGGTATGCCTTAACTATATGTTTAGAAATAATGTTTTTTTCAATCACTTCTCTGAATGGTTCATTATTCAGACTCAAGAAGGATGTGGCTTATAGATTTTAGTGGCCTGGTTTGGCTGTAGTTGTTCTGGCATGAGCCAGAAAATGGAGAGATAAAAGGGAAGAAGAAGCTCAATTCTAGCCTTGAAGGGCAGCTGTGATATCACAAGGAGTGATGAACTGAACTGGCTGCTAGCCAGGGCTGTTGTGATGAGATTTTTAGATATCAGTCCCATTGGCCCAGCCTGTTGGAGATGTTGTTAGCCCTTTGAGGTAGTCCAAACAAGAAGCACAACCATGATTATTAACTCTATTGTAAAGTTACATCAACAGAATCTTGCAAGACTGAAAGTATTTCCCTCCTCCTTTCCTTTTACTCTATGTAAAACTGGGAGGGTCCCTTCTGAAATGCTTCCCATGCCTCCTCTCTTGTGGGCTGAGATATCTTTTACATGTCAGTCATCTGTGGTTCTTCCTTCTATCTCCCAAGGTCATTCCCAGATACCATTACAGACAGGCTGCTGGTCTGACTAAAAATTGGGGAGAGAGAGGAAAGGAGAGGAAAGACTGTGTAAAACAGAGTGGTTGAAGATAAAGTTTGGAGAAAAAAGAGTGTGCAGGGCAGTTCTCAGTTCCTGGTCAGAGAAGGGGAAGAAAAGTCCATGGGAGGCTTCCCTGGAGGATGGGATGTGAAATTCTCGAGAGCAACATTTTCACTAAAGACCCAGCGTGGGAAGGAGAGAATTGGCTGTAGTTGGTGAAGTCCTTGTCTCTGGGGAAGGACTGGGCAGAAGACACCCAAGAGAGATTTTTCCCCCAAGAGTGAGGAGAAGGCAGTTTGGTTGAGCAGGTTCAAGAAAGGAGATAAGAAGCGCTGAGCATACTAGTCAAATATCCAACAGATTCTTTTCTTTTTACTCTCTCTTGATAAGCCCAGAATCGGGGGAGGGAGATGGAAGAAAGGGGGAGAAAGTGAAGCAGTTAGCAGGAGAGCTAGAGGGGAATAGCCTCTGGGAAAGAGACTTAGGAATATTTATTTGTTTGTTTCTTTGTCTGAATTTATTAGCTGCCCAGCTCCAACAGACTCTGGAGTAAACCTGACACCAGGTAAAAGCCAGGATGGTGTTGTAAATACCTATTGTAAATACCTGTTGTTTACTGTATATAGCAATAAAGCATAAAAGCCTTCACTGTCATGCTTCTCTCTATCAATTGCCACCCTTGCCAACCAAAATACACCTCCAGTTCTACAAGAACCCAGTCCTACTGTGACAAAGGACATTTACATTTTTTATCCTAATTTCACATTAAAACAATACATTTTTCCTGAACTCTTGAAATATTGAACTCTGCCCCAACCTGTCCAAAGTAGTTTTAAAATAAGCTTGATACAGAATTCTCAAATCACCACCCAGTAGCCAGGTGGGAAATATAGATGCAGGGCTATGCACCATTTAAAATCATTAGCATAAAATCAATAACTTCAGAAATAATACAGGTTTTTTGTCCCCTGTGGTTCTTCATCCTCTGGGGTTATTTAATTAAGCCCAGAATGAATGGTTTTGATCAGTGATTCTGCTTAAAGCTGAAGAGACAGAGAAAATGTTTTTAGATTCATCAGATAAACATATGCACACACAGACACACATTTAGCCTCTAACCCTATTATATTTGTTTCAATCTGTGGGAAACCATGATTTTTTTTTTCTGGGTACTTCCTTTTACAGATAAAAATATATTATGTATAATATTGTATAGTGTATTATATCACTCAAATCTCTCTCTCTCTCATCATCTCAAAGCTGAATTCAGCTTTCAGACATCTTGGTTCTTCCTATGGGAAGAAGAGATCTCCAAAATGATATTTTAAATATGACAGAGTTACAAAATTATTAAATATATAGCCTCAGTTTAATCATATTAAATCTATTTAATTCTAATTACATTAAATTGCACATAAGATGAAATACAAAAATGATCCTTTATCCTTGGTTCCCCAGTGTAGCTCTCAGCCAGTGAAAAGTACTCAACTCTGATATAAATTCTCATGTGACATTTGATCTATGGCATGCTGCATATGAATTAAATCATGTTCTGTTTGAGAGGTTGGTAAACTCTGCCCATCACTAACATCAGGGCCACGTCTAACATTTCTAAAGAAACAGTTTGACAGACTCCTAGGAGAACATAATTTAGGCTCTCAGAGTCACTAAAGAATTAGATTTTTATCCATCAGACAGTAGTAGAGTCCTTTTAAATTTAAAACAACAACAACAACAACAACAACAAAAACAGGTTGCTTTGCCGCAGGAAACCAGTAAGTACAATTTGCCTCTATTCTGTAACCATTCTTCTTCCACAATACATGTAAAAAAACTAGCAGGTGGACAAATACTTCTGCATTTTTTTATACCAAGTCCTACACCATTTTTAAAAATTTATATTTATTATTATTTTTCCATAGAATAAAAGACATACTGAAAAAAGGAAAAGAAACAAAAAAGAAAGAAACAAAAAAGTGCAAGAAATGAAAAGAAAGAAACTAAAGTTAAGAAAGATGTCAATGACTTCCAATCTTCTTTTCAACAGGTAATTACAATCTTATTGTCCCTCTTCCCTCTTAGATGTTATACAGGTCCCCTCAGCCCCTCATTTAATCCACATCATTCTTAATCTTCAAATCCATAGATCATCATGTCTTTTCTTTCTTCTTTCAGAAAAAAGTGCATATAAGGTTTCCAGTCTTTCCAAAAAAAAAATTCCAGTAGAAGATATATTAGCTCAGGGTTGAACCGTGAAATCCTTGATGCTCTCTGAGCTTGGTTGTTTGCTTGCAGACATTTCATTACCCGAATAGGTAACATCATCAATGCAAGTGAATGTGGGGTTTGCTCCCTGTTTATAACAGTAGCTTGCCTTGCCAGTTTTGGTGAGGGTGTGGTTTTCTCCTTGATAGTTCCTTGATTAGGGTATTGTTTCCTGCTTGATTGTTTGCCTGTTATAAATCCCTGTTCCCCGCTCTAGGTGTTGGCTGCTGAAGAAGATGTGTTCTGGTCTTTTTGTTTCTTCTTCGCATTTTTATTGTCTCTTTTGAATGGTGTGTAAATATAGTTTATTTCTGTGTGTCTATTGATGGCTGATTTGTCTGAATGCCAAGCTTCCAGGAATTCCCTAGTGTTTTTGGATTTAGCTTGGTCTAAGATGCTCACAGTTTCCCAGTTGAAACTGTGGTTGAGTCTGTGCATGTGTTGTGAGATTAAGGAGTTTTCATCATGTCTTCTGACTGCTAGTTGGTGCTCGTGGATGTGCTCTGCTAGCCTTTGGCCTGTCTGTCCTACATAATGACTGCTACATTCCTTACACTGTATGTTGTAGATGACTCCTGTTTTTTCTTCTTGGGCTATTGGGCCTTTTGGTTCACTAAAGATGTTTCAACTCACACTAACCAAGTGCTTCATTACCAAAGTAACACACCAACCTCCCACAAGAGAAGCTGTGTAAGAACATTATTCAGACAAGTACAAACCCACTGCAGCAACCCAGAACACCAGAAAAAGAAAACAGATCACCTATACAACATCTTCCAACAAAATAGATACCCATGCAACTTTATTGAGAAGTACCTGACCACTCAACCCACTACAGCACAACCAACACAAGCTATGAAAAGAATAACACTACCATACATCAAAAACATCTCAGACTATTACAAATAACACTACCATACATCAAAAACAACCAACAGACTATTACAACCACATAGCATTACTGTAGCACACAAACTAACTAAAGACCTCCCAAACACCTAAGTTTTCTTTTAAGGAGAATTTCAGAAGCCCATTTGTGCCCATTTCTAATACAAAGAAGGAACTTTATAATACTGTAATGTCCTTCCAAGGACATGGAAAGCAGGAAAATGCCTGAATTATGGTAGAAGTACCTGTCAAGGTTTGTATGGCTAAAAGAGGTCTGTACTAGTGAGAATTTGCTATCGACATTTTTCCATGATGGTGAATTCATTTAAACAAACAAAGAATGTTTCATTTATTGTCTGGTAAAAGTACTACTTGCAAGTTTCCAAGAAACATAGCATAAGATCATGCATCTTGGGATGTTACATATGACCATGTGCAAGTCTCTGCACATACTGTTGGCTAGCATGTATCCTGCCACATTCAGACATTCTCACGGGGCTTTCTGCAAGCAAACATCTTGATGCAAGATGCTGTGCAACATGCATCTCAAATGGTCGTGCAAGACTTAGTGCAAAAGATTGTGCAATGACATATGCCAACCAAAGAGCATGACTGCATTTCATTTCTTTTCTCATTCAAAAACTTAGCACCTCATGTGTACAGCCATACCAGCCTTATCCTGAATATTCAAGAACATGAACAGTAATTTAGCTACAATTTAACAAAAGCCATGAGCAATAAAATGATAAATCAAATACTGTGTGCAAATGGCTACAACGTTCTCAGTACAATCTGTCATCAGAAAGTCTAATTTCCCCATGCTCTTCTGCCTTGGCAGTGAGGCTTAATAAATACTGACAATGACTATGTGGAATTAAGATATCATACTGGGGTGATTTAGTTTGTGGAATAGATAATAGTCTAATAAATATGCTGCAATTATTACAGGCTGATTTTGGAATATAGCCTGCCTAAAATAAAGCACAATAGAAAGCCAGCTATTCAGCATTATCAGAATTGTGCTACTTATCACATCCAATATCACTTGAGGAGTGCATTGGGGAACTGCCTTACATTCAATTCCACATGACTTGGGGAGGAGGAATGAAGCACAAGATTGGATATAAAGACCTAGGAAAAGGAGGAAGGCCTGTGCAGAAGAGCTTCCACAGAATCTCAGAAATCCAATAGCCTAGAAGCCACAAGAATACTCAGTGCAATGATGGGGATGGGGACGCTGGCATCTGCCAATGATCTGAAAGATGGGCCCCTGCTAGGCCCTTGCAAGAACACAACCCCCGAAAGATTTGAAGTCCTCTGATTGGTAGATAGATAGATGGGCTGCTAGATTGTAGGAAAGACTGACTCAGGAATATTGCATCTACTTGTGAGTGAATCCCTGAATGCAGCTGGCTTCTCTTGCCCGGTACTTTCTAAGGATTCAGTGCTGAGCCAGGATAGGACTCTGAAGGCAGGAGCATATTAAATTTAGCCTTCACATTTGCCATCTCATTTTCACTGCACCTAGCAACAGCTGTTCAGTGTACCTCCTCCAAATGAATATTGCCTATATCTAAATAAACAAAATGGCAGTTATTGGATCACAGTCTGGAACTGCATGTCAGGTTATATTTTAAGAAATTTCATGAGAATGGATCGGGACAGGCTTTGCTTTAAGAAATGCAAACAGTGATGAGCTGAATTTAGATTGATCTGTCTAGCCCTGTCCTTATGATCTGCTTGTGGATGTAAGCAAGCATCTGGTTAGCCACTGGAAAACTGGATTGGGTTGGTACAATTAGGAGGTTCTTTGTATCACCTTGCTACCTGCGCATGGATTCATTTAAGCGATAGAGAGAACTCTTCAGAACACTGCAGATGTGTTTTCACTATTTGCCCATGCGCCAGCCTGATCTTACATTTCCATAGAATGCATTTTTGAAAGCTCCCTCGAGTAGAGTGATGAGTATTGCTTACATGTGGGATCAGTTCTTTACTCAGCAATTGACCTCTTAGAATACCGCTGGCTTTCTCATTTTCCCTCAGCCCAAAATAGATTTGCTATGAAAATAAAATTTGGGATAACCATATATATGCCACTTGGGTTTATTGGAGGAGGACAAGGTACAAACATAACAAATCAATACATTTACTGTAGAACTTTATCGCTGAAACAAAATAATAGTGGGCAGACTCTCTCACCATTGATTCTGCCATTGATTTCAAAAGGGTGCAGCTTGCTGTTGATATATGAAGATACAACAGTTTTATGACATGTACCTGCCCAGGTATCAGCCTCTTCAGAGCTGCCTGAATGGCCATCTACATGCCATACTACCCTGAGAGCATAGCAAGTGCTTCCATAATGGAAGATTATGAGGGTAATGGACCATTTTCCCTTGTAATTATATGATCAATTTATTTTCAGTCACTGAGCATTCAAATTAAGCATAAAATACAGCACTCAGACTTCTGAGGAACATATTCTTTTGGTGTATTTTACTGGAGGGAAATAACAGCTCTCTTAGAGTTTGCCTTTAATGTTGAGTTACTTTGAAGAGCAAACTGAAGATCACTTGCTGCAGAAGGTAATCCTTGCAGGTAGATGGAAAAAAAATAATCAAAAGACAGTAGTGGACATTTTCTAACTCTCACTCTGCAGATAATAATTCTCACATATTGATATAAAGTCTATTTACAAAAATGGCACTTAGCCTGCAATGTAAGATAAGAACACAAAACTGGTTCACTATAGTCGTATGCTAGAAGTCTACCTGCTGTTGACTTTTTCTTCAGATGAAGACACAAACTCATAATAAGTTATATATAATCATCATGCCACTTATAGAGGCAATTGTATTGTATGAAGTTCTCTGAAGAGCAGCAATTTAAATTAATTGTGGAAATGTCTGCTGTGACATCAATGAGAAGGTCAAACAACTTATTCCATCAAGCATTTTTCTGGCTTATGAAGCATGTGCCCTCTATACTGCAGGCACATTCAGAGCTAGATTTTTTTTCACTCTTGAAATGATTAGAAAACTGTTTTCTGTTACAGCAGAATATAGGGCACACTTTCCCTATTTTTTAGTTCTGGGATATTATTCTTGGCCTTGACTGATTCCCATTCCTTTTTCCATTTTATCTCTCTAGATCAGTGTTTCTCAACCTTGGCAACTTGAAGATGAGTGGACTTCAACTCCCAGAATTCCCCAGCTAACATGCTGGCTGGGGAATCCTGGGAGCTGAAGTCCACATATCTTCAAGCTACCAAGGTTGAGAAACACTGCTCTAGATATATAGATATAGGATTTTGAATGCTACCTATTTGATGCCTGATGAAGCAACAAATGTGCCCTATTGCATCAAAACATGGGATTCATTTTTATAAAAAAGCCACAATAGTTGGGTTCATATAACATGCTAAGCCTGCAGGCAAAGCCTATTTTGGCCTATAACGATGTGCAAGCCAGGTCTTATTTTTATTCTTTCTGGTTTATAAAGGACACAGAAGTTATCTCAGTAGATGGGAGGAATATGTTAATTTCAGTTGCTCCTCTAAGGAGGACTTCATACAAGTCAAATGCTTGTCTCAGCACTGATGCTAGTTACTCTTCTTGGTGAGGCTTCATTCAAATCATGTTTATTGCTTCTGCATTGCCTAAGGGGGTATATAAAGCAGTAGCCTTTGTAATTTTTCATGGCAAGGCTAAGAGAATAGCCTTGAACTTAGAGAATTCTTTGGTGTAAAATGATGATGGGAGATCATGCCTCATTTTCTTTCCAGATTGCATTAAATAATGCCATGTACTATATGGTCAGGATTCACCATCTGCAGAACTAGTGTCAAAAAAAAAAAAAAAAAGTGGGAGGGGGGAGATCTCATTCAGTATGACTTTGAAAAACCTCCAGCAAGCTTTTAACGGCGTTATTATTCCACACACAGTCTTATAATTTGTCTAGCTTTTTAAAACTCAATCTCTTTTGCTCTCTTGCTCTCTCACTCACTCGCTTTCTTTGAATGATATAGGTTTAGGGATTTGGGACTTCTTATATCTGAGAAATGAAGAGAAGTGGAAAGTTGCTTAGAAATTAAGCACTGACATACATTCAAGAATTTAAAAGAAATCATGCATGTCATTTGCTCTGTTTATATGCCTGACACTTGGCCGGGTCACCATCCATATGCCTTCTCCTGCCTATCCACCACTGCCATCCGAGGGTGTTTTATCAAAGCATAGGGAAAACAAAGCAAAACAAAACATTGTAAGCTCTAGGTGTCTTATGCTGCTTGGCAAAAGAAATCTCAATTATTATTTATACATTTCAGCAAGATATACTGTTCTATTGCAGTGCTTGGGGAAAGATATGAGCTCCCATTTCTGTGCAATTTTCAGGAAAACTAGCAACATAATTTAAATGCATTTACACCATTCAGAAGAAATATCAGAGTACATTTATTCTGAATTGTTACAGCAAACACAAAAAAAAAAATACTAAAGGTGAGAACCTGCCTATGAGTCAGTGAGAACCTGAACATACCTTGCAGTGAGAACAAAAATGATCATGAAATATTCTTTGTTCCCATGGGATAATAGGTACAGGATTTAGAATGAATAACCAGAACTAGCAGGGATGTTTGAATAAGAAACAGGAAGTAAGGAAACAAGTTGGCAGAGTAGAACATCGGACAGGCAAGGAGGAAGGAGTAGACTCTATAATTGCTCTGTTTACCTAAATCTTCTAAATGGCTCAATGCTGTCTGAGTCTCTCGGTTTTAAAACCAGCATTGTTAATTTGGGGATCCTAGTTTTATTTTATGTTTCTTCTAAGCTTACAATATTGCCTTATTCTCTGCCTAACCATTAGTCCGTCTAACCCAGTATACTTCACACATTGAGGGATAGTAATTCTTCAGACTTATAGAATGTTTTCCAGTTCTACCTGCAGAGACCTGGAACTTTTAGTACTTGTATGTGGTTTACCATTGTGCTGCACTTCCTTGTACACAATGCTTTTAATTTTATGAAGTACTATTTGGATAAATAAGCACCATATAATTATCCTGTCCTAGGTCTACCATATCTGGGCTGCAGAAATCAAGATGGCACTAGATGATAGCAAAGAAATACAGAATACTCTAATGCTTTGTTTTCATGTATTAATTGTCTGAATTTTTGCAATGTGGTTATGGCAGACATATCCTGTCCAATCTCCTGTACATTTAGGAGATCAGGAGTGAGCTACAGAGTCATATCCTTTTCTGCCCTTCACAAAAGCATCTGCTCTCTTTCCTGCTCCTGATTCTCCTTTTGAATGTGAATCTACTCTCCCTTCTTCTCTTGGTGCCTACAAAATATTAATTCTAATGTTAATCTAGCTTAGTTGAACCAAGTTTGCAAACTATGGATACAAGTCGTCTCAGACTTGCAGTTAATCATGATAGCATTAAGACTAGTGAGCTTTTATA
This sequence comes from Liasis olivaceus, assembly GCA_030867105.1. Classification (NCBI taxonomy): domain Eukaryota; kingdom Metazoa; phylum Chordata; class Lepidosauria; order Squamata; family Pythonidae; genus Liasis; species Liasis olivaceus. Next base: position 74,196,175 of record CM061349.1, read on the forward strand.
TTATTTTTCAGTACCTCAACCATAATAACATTCAGCTGAGACCATTCATTCATTCATTCAGCTGTAAGTTATATCATAAGCCAATGACTAATAATAGGATATTGAGTCAAGGACATGCATGCATGAATCACTCTTAACATCTTGATAATTTTATTTCAAATCTTCCAATAAGACTTTACACCAAGAGATATATTTAAGATTCAGAGGCAATCCATTAAGAGAAAATTCATATTCATGAATGGTAGGACATTTTGCACCTTCTATAAAGTACTTGCAATTGAGAAATGTTTGTTACATTGGAGTTTTGCATGCAGAGTTCAACATTTGTTATTTTATTTCTAGCCTTGCCACTTGAAGCTCATTTGTAATTTATGCCACCATGTTACTCTCATGATAAAAATATATGGTGGGGAAAAACAGTAACTGGCTTAAGATCACCCAATGAAAAGCAGTATTTGAGTGGGGATTTTCAATATGGGTCTGCAAAATCCTGACTGCTGTACAAAACTTGCTCTTTTATGTATCATCTGTGAAGTGACTCTAATTTTTTATGATGGGGATTACTAGAAAATTGGTGGGATTTTCTTGATAATTAAACACTCTTTCCCTCTTGTGTACCTACATACATGTACAACACACACACAAAAGAAATTCTATTGATTGAATGAGAATGAAATATGGGCAAGCCACAGGCATTCGCATAAGTCACATAGTGTAAATGGGCTACAGAAATCATCTATGTATTTATACAATATAAAGGTTCCTTTTCCCAAGCCAGATAAGTATCTTATCTTGTATTTTCAAAGGAAAATACAAAGCAATAGTTCTGTGCAAAAACATCTTAATGAGCTCAAGGAGAGGATGACCATGAAGGGTAAGTGGTATGGGGAGAGCAGCCTTGAAATCCAGACTTTGATTTCTACTTTCAGCTAAAATGTTGGAATGTGTTTAGGAATAAAAGATTAAGTAATGCTGCCCATTATAAAATGTCATGTGAATTCTTGTGAATAATGATATAGATCCTCATAAAATGTTCAATTCATCGAATACTGTGTAAATACATACAAACAGAGGACTCCAGGTGTGTATTGCAAGAATACATATTTTCGGCAGAGTCATCCTAGACATGAAAGTCATCCCAGCTGCCCAGCTAAAGCAAGCAGGCACCTACACTGGGCAGCAGCAATATAGGAAGATGCTGGAGGAGGAAGATCATTTTAGTGACAATGGCAAAGGTGTCAATTCATAGTGTGTGGGAGAAGGCAATGGTAAATCACTCCTGGTTTTTTGTTTTTGTTTTTACTAAGAAAACCACATAGATAGAAAATATAAAATGATTGATGATATAGTGCTGGATGATGGGCCTCTCAGGTCAGATGGCCCTCCACAAACTACATAGGAAGAGCTGAGGAACTTTTGGAGTACTAATGCTTAAAATATATATAACATGGTTGAATTAAAGCCTTCCGGAGCTCTGGTTGCTGATGTTGTCATACAGGAAAATAAAACCTGAAGCTACAAAGGCAGAATTACAGTGGGAACATGGAATGTAAGAAACATGAACATAGAAAAGTTCAACACAGTGATAGATGAAATGAAACAATTATGAATTGACATCTTAGGCATCAGTGAAATGAAATGGATTGGGATTATTTCAAAGAAGATCAAACAAAGATGGAAGGAGTATACTGAAATTCTGTTAGTAAAGATGTCATACTTTAAAAGATATTCCCTATTTACAAGAACTCTGGTACTAGAAGATGAAGTTAGATCAGCACTCTAATCATTACCAAGTCGGAAGACTACAGAAATTGATGAAATATCCACAAAAATATGTGCAAGCAACAGAAGAAGAATCAGTAAAGGTTCTAAACAAGTTATGCAGCAAATCTGGGGCGGCCAACAGATTGGAAGAGATCAGTCTACATGCCAATACCAAGGAAGGAGACTTAAGGGAGTGTGTATTGTATGTTATTCTTAATTTCACATGCTAGCAAAATAATGCTTAGGATCATCCTATGCAGACTAGAGCTCTTCATGGAAGGAGAGATTCCAGATGTTCAGGCTGGCTTTAGGAAAAGCTGAGAAACATGAGGCATTATTGCTGATGTGCAATTGAGAAAGTCAAATAATACCAAAAAGAATGTGCTTCATTGATTGTAGAAAAGCCTTTGATTGTGCTGATCATATCAAGCTGTGGTATCTGCTTAGAAAAATGGGAATCCCAGAACATCTCATTGTCCTCATGCAAAACTTATATACAGGTCAGGAAGGCACAATATGGACAGAATCTTGCAAAACAGACTGGGTCCAGGTTGGCAAAGGAATGAGAGAAGGCTGTATACTGTCCCCTTATTTATTCAACTAATATGCTGAATGTATGTTAAGTGAAGCTGGATTGGAAGAAGATGCGAGTAGTTTTAAAACTGGAGGAAGACACATCAATAATCTGCACTAGGGAGCAATAACAGCAGCAACAACCACAAAACCCCTTCATATTATTTATCATATGCAAATTTACTTGCAGAATTGATTTTGGAAATCTTAACCAGAAACAGTGGCAAGCAATTATTGAACTGAAGCAGAAATATTCAGTACATAGCAAAATAAAATGATTTGGTTGTTCTGAAAGACTAATTTCTAATCATACCAAAGACTTACCATATTTTTCTGACAATAAGACGCCCCCATGTACAAGACAACCCCCATTTTTCCAACCCCAAATTAAGAAATCAATATTTTAAAGATAGTGCAGAACACATTTTTATTTAGTAATTAGTTAACATTGACCTGATACACTTGGTGGGAGGAGGTCCAAACCATCTCTCTGCAGCTCTATTTCCAGGCTCTTTTGCATAACTGATTACATTCAAGCACGAGTGAAACTACCAATAGCTTCTCTCTGCAGACAGCCTTCCTCTAATTGGTTTGTTCAGCATCAGCTGGCATCAGTTACATAAGGCTCGTGATTGGAGGAAGTCTGTTTGGGAGACAAGCTATTTCACTTGTGATTGGAGGCTAGCAATAGGAGGAAGCCTGCCTGCAGAGACAAAGTATGGGCAGTTTTGCCTCGGCTGACTTCCTTAAATAAGATGCCCTTCAATTTTTAGGGTAAGGATTTTAGAAAAAAGTATCGTCTTATAGTTGGAAAAATACAGTAAATACACTGAAGTGATAAATGAGTCATTCATGTGCTCTTGTCCAAAATAGTCCCACTGAAGTTTACAAGGCTAATGTGAAGTAAGCAAATTAAGGAACATAGTGTTATTGTTTTTACTACTATGTCTGTAAATGTCTTTCTACTTACTAGTACACTAAAGACATCCCATTTTGATTTTATTTTAACATGGCAGAAAGAAAATAGAACTGGGTGGGTTTTTAAGCAGAGAATTGTGAAGATGTGAGAGTCAGAAGGAGAGGAATCAAGAATGTGCTCTCATCACCAGAGCAACGAGGAGGAGATAAGAAGGTGAGACTGGCCCCTCCCTAAAGAATGCAAGGGAGGTTGGGAGGGTGACCCTGGAAATTACTCTCACTCTGAGAAGATTTCTGTAATGGGACTGAAGCCAATAAACCTTGCTGAATTGAATCTGTACTGTCTCCTGGAGTTTCCTGGGCTAATCCTGACAGAAGAGCTGGTATGTTTGTGCTCTGCAACTCTTCCTAAAAGGGGAGGAGGAGGAGGAAAGTGCCTGAAGCAGTTTCCCAGATAAGTTTGGCTGAAGGAAACAAGGTCATCTTTATCTCCAGAGTTTGGAGATAATTTTTCTGGCCTTCCTAGATGGGTGATGGCTTCTTAATGTCTACAGTTCTGGCTGCCATGTTAATTTCCACAACAAGTAATATTAAATCCTTACACCCCTCTCTCAGAGAGTATTAGACCTGGCTCTTGCCACAGGTATCAGTTGACCACAATGTGTAAACCTGCTATCCTGGGGTAGTAGAGTTTATTCCTCCTTCCTGGTGTGGTCATTTTTTTATTGCTTTTTTTTTTTTTTTAAGCCTGCTCTTGTTTTTAACCCTTGTAAGCTGCCCAAAGTCATTAGTGAGTGTGTGCCTTTAAAGTGATTAAACAAACAAACATACATAATACACTAGAAGACTTTTTTGCTCATAACTGCCATAGGAATGTATGCACATTGCATTTTAGAAGTAATAGCGCTGATTCCAAGGTTTCAGGAAGTCAATACTATGGGGTCAGGTAAGAGAGAACTTCTTGCAAGTAAACTACCACAGTTTCCCATCAATCTTGGTGTGTTGGGATGAGAATCCGCTGAATTCTGAGAGCTATGTGTTGATAAAGTCTGCACTAGAGCTATGTTCTCTTCCATTTGCTTAGTTACATGCTCCAGAAAGGTGGTTTGGGTCTTTAAGATGGTAACCAATGTCTTGAGTTTTATTTCAAGAGTATTGTTGAAACATTCCCAGACTCTGGAAGACATTCAGCCTGCCTTGGACAGACTACTGCTGTTACCCAAATGAAGCAGCAATCAAGCAGCAATGCATTTCAGGAGAAAGCACACTCAATGAAGCCAGTTCTTAAGAGGATCCTGAGTGTATGTGAGCACACTGTATGTAGAACCTAATTGCTGGAGTGCAGGCAACAATATGTTGGCTTGCAAAGTTGTTCTTAGATGAGGGATCCTAGCTGTATAGAATGATATAAGCACACGCAGGGTAAAACTGAGTTTTGATTGTGACTGTGGTGGACTTGCCAAAATATGCCCAAACTGGCAGGTACTTTTGATAAGAAATGATTTTACTCAGGACAAAGTTTGTTCAGATTTTTTCTCTTCAGCAGCTTAACTGAGAAATGAAGGAATGTGGGGGAAAAGTCTATTGTGTATCTGTTGATTGAGAGAAAAGATATAATAAAGCAAGTGGCTTGAATTATGGAACATCTTAGGTGGAATTTAAGGTTGGTTGCTGAATGTGATAAGATTAACATTAATGTTAATGATAGTACAATGGAAGTGAAAAGAATAATGTTAATATGGCAGAAGTAAAATGTGTAAAAAATAAATGCACTGGTTTGACACTGATGAGGAATGAAATAAGGATGTTTGATATGCCCCTGGTTGTTTAACACATTTTTGCATGAATTTATAAGGAATATTTGTGGTGATGCTAGTGGTGTATTGGTCGGGGACATGAATATGCATGCATTTTTTAATGTGCATGTATTTTTGAATGCAGATAATGCCATATTATTGGCTGAGAACCTGTCTGATTTGCAGCAAATTTTCAATAGATTGTATGTTGCAACAAAAAACATGGATTGAAAATTAATGTCTCAAAGATCAAGGTACCTCTGTCTGACAGGAAAAATTAAGTGAATGACTATAACATATTAATAATGGTCAAAAACTAGAGCAAATAGAAGAATTTGTATACCTTAATAGAATGTTTACTACAGTTGGGAGAATGAAGGGAGAAGTTTTAAGATGCAAATGCTGCTAGAAATGTAATGGGTAATATGTGCTCTGTTGTGAGGAATGAATGCTGAAAGAAGTAAAAAATGGGTCTGTATAAAAGTGAATATCTGCTTACTTGGCTAGATGGAAGTGATTTTTAGGTGTAAAAACTAGTTCTCCCATGTTCAAAGAGCCTGACATCAGATCTGGCCACCATCAAAACAAGCAACTCCTGGAAATCACTCTTCCTGCCCCAAAGAAAGTCACTTCTAGCCCTTTATATGGACAAGGTGGGAGAAATGTGGAAGAATTTAAAAACTGCAGTATAAATAGAATTTGCATTTGTTACGCAGCTGAGAAAGTTGTGGTTGGATGGAAATTGGATGAGATTGTCAAGAAAACAAAATTGAGAAGGCGAAAGAATAAAAGGCAGTGTATGAAGGAGGTGTAGGTAAATGGTAGAAACAAGGATAATTTGCAAGGATAGAAAATATGGAGAGGTTTAGTTAATGGTGTTGGTAGAAACCTTGTTTTTGCTTTTTTTTTTTTTTCCTTATCTTGGGCCTTAATTTCTTTGGTTTACTATTTCTTACTCCTTTTCTTTCTCTGCATAAAGTTGCTAACCCCAAAATGGCATATATGTGTATATATTTATGCTAGTCAGAAAGAGAAGGAAGTTAATCCAAGGGAAGCTAATATAAGTATATATTATGAAGCGAGACCAGAAATAAGCAGCCAGATGCAATATAAATGTTACCATCTTGATCCACTGCACTCTGTAACATTGTAAGTCTCCTTCTAAGGTTTTCCTGAGCTAATTTTTGGCTGTAGCTCCACAGCAGCATCTGTCATATAATATAACTTCTAAGTTTTCTGTTCCCAGATGTCTAGCTTCAGTCTTCACTTCAAAGATCAGCTTCAGGACTTCAGCTCAGCCCTTATTTGATTTAAAATGGAGAATCAAGATCTGATATTCTGATCTGAGAGTTAAGAGCAAACCAGTTTGATTCAAGATTCAATTAAAAAAAGAAAGATTCACTCATAGGCTGTAATGAGAAAGCATCAAAACACCTGCAGTGCTTCATTTTTCGTCAAAATAGGATGAAGACAGCACAGATGGCAGCCTCTTTTCAGGGGACATTAATCCTGGCTAATTTAACCTGGATATCGTCAAGCATTCACCTGAATACCTTTTTAAAATATCCCCCCTGTTCATCTCTTAAGGCAGAGACAGCAGGTATAAGGGAAGAGCAGCACAGCAATCTCCAAATTGTCCAGAAAAGAAGACATTGTATTAAATAAGGGCAGCAAGAATTTGGTGCCTAGTTTAAAAACTTTCAAAACCCATTTAATATGGGTTTTGCTCTTACTTTCCATGTACTTTTCTGAGATTTCAGGGATGGCATGATTGGAAAGAAAGAGCACTAACTTGCCTTTGCAGCCTGATAGGCTTTGCTGCCTCTGATAGCCGGGCTGGCAGAGCTGGCTGGCAAACCTGGACCATCCTGGAAAGATTCCCTCCCATCACTGGCTTTGGAGGGATGTCAGGCTGGGCAAGAAACATTGGCAGACCTGGCCTGCCTCTCCTGGACATGACTCAGAAGAGCTTTGACTTGAACTTACGGGGTAATATTCTGTTGCCTTTGATCAGTAGGTTTTGTGGGAGAGCTGACCAGCCTGGGCAGGATTTCATTATGAGGGTTGTGGCTTACTTGCAATACTATATTGTTAATTAGCCAAAGCAGCAGAAGCAGGCTGGCACAGAGATCAGGTGACAAAGAAAGAGGTTGGCCCAGAATGGGTGGCATTTCTTGCTATCCCTTATTCCTAACAACAGCTGTTTAGGCCAGCATCTACTGTAGCTAGGCACACAAGTACTAATTTTCAAGAAACTTAAACTTCCTCCATCCAAGCAGAATTGAACAGTGAGGTCTGACCCCAAAGTGCCTACTGCTTTGGGCATATATTCAAAGTGCTAAGAGCTGAGTTGAGCTCTTAATTGTGTTGGCTGTATCAGCACAGAAATATATCATTCCATTAGCACATGAGAGAGACACATCAAGGCCTGTGGCTGAGAACTGAGACCTGAGAGAGAGAAAGAAACCCAAAGCAGTGTTAGTCTTGCCACCACAAAAGCTTTGATAAGCCGAGTTTGATAGGTGATAAATCTCATTGGCCAGCTGGTCACATCAATGTCAGAGAACCTTACCCCTCTACATTCTCAGTACACAGAAATGAAGCTTCCACATTTTACAGTGGCAGTAGAAAAGCCCTTGAATCTGTGAAGTGCTTCCAAAGGATATGTAGCACTTTGCAGTTACCTGGTTTAATTTGCAGGTTCAAAGCAAAGTCCTTCTTTAGGCTGTAGATCTACTTTTAGAGGTAATTTGATAAAAAGCTTTATCAAACTGAAAGTTTTGCAAGACCCTGTTCAGGACGAATGCCAGGGCTTCATGAGTCCGTTTATAGTCATATATAGAAGAAGCATGAAACTTCTTCTGGTTTAAGCTCAGTAGTATAATTTATATTTATCATCATTATACTTATTGTCATTTCCATGTTTGTCATTTGATGACATCACACACTTATCTGTATTATACTGTCATTCTGACATGCTTGCAGTTTGCTAGGGACACCCTAGTCCAATTCAGAAATATAACAATAAATTGAACTTTTGGTATGGCAGCAACCTCTAGAGTTGTGTGGAGGTGATATGCTCCACCACAATAAGAATGGCTGGTGTGCATCTGCTGAAACCCTTCCACTTGTCCAGAAGTCACACTTATTGGATCAAACTGAAGCAGATCTTTTACTACTCCCTGACCTTTAAAAGTTGGTTGGTTTTGTCACTTTGCTTTGAAGGGAACTTTGTTGAAATTTAATTGAAGTGAAATGCCTTTTTGAAGATTTGTACAGCTCTAATATGCGACTTTATTTCTTCCTTTGCTTGTTTATAATATTCATAGGTACCTCCAATCCATATGAACTCTCGGCAGAGAACAACAATTCCAGAATTCAATAAGTTAAAAGCAATTGATGATAGTAAACAATTCTGCTTTAAGCTAATAGAATGGAAGAACAGTTAGTAAGGTGGTCTTGTGCAATGCAATTTAATAACTCTCAGCAATTATTTTTCAAATCTCTGCCAGTATGGTAAGTTAACTATTAATGTATTTATCCGGCCAGAGTTCCTCTAGCTACCAACACAAGAATTTATACCTGCTTCTCTTACTGGTTATTGTCTTTCATTTTCATTAAAACTTCTAATTCAGGCAGAATTAACATGAGCACATTTTAGGATTATACAACAGTTTTAGAAACAAACACACACACACACAAAGAAATCTATCAAATATTTTGCAGTAGATAGCAAAGCTAAAGATAGGAAGGCCTGGCGCAATATGGTTCATGGGGTCACGAAGAGTCGGACACGACTTAACGACTAAACAACAAAAAGCAAAGCTAAGTTTTTTTTTCATCGTAGCATAACAGCATCATCCACCATAGTTCCTTTTAAGCTGCACTAGTCAACGGAGCATACTTCTCTCTAAGCATAAGAAATGCAGCCAAAACTAATGGAAATAGCCTTGTTACTGCATTAGAAGAACCATTTTTAAAAAATATGTCAACCCAATCAAGGAAGTTATGCCACTTATTTCAACTGAAGGAAGCTTAAATCAGTCAATATTCAAGGACTTGAAGTTCATTTTTATTTTTATAAGAATATGTGAAAAACATGCTACTATACTGTTTGTATCTTCATAGCTATAGTGATTGCATCCAGTCATTCCATTTTAACACAATTAATTAACTTCATAGCACATTTTTAGCTGTGAAGAACAATATCTCCACAAATTCATAGGCACATGTTTCTGTTTATATTAAGTTGTTGGCAATTTGTCAAAGGGATCTTTCTCTCTCTCTTTTTTTAAAAAAACAAAATAATTGAGCTCTCTGAAGATATTTGCTTTTCTTGGTTGTTCTTGCACAATGGTTTTTCAGCTGACAAAATCTAAGAGGTTCCTTTTGGTTTGGAGGCCAAATGGTTTAATCACTGCATGTGACCACAGGTCTAAGGGAACAGAGTCAACGTATTTTGTACAACATTTTTTATCATGCCATAGCTCTTGGCAACAAATGGCTGTGACAGAGCAGGTCAAGTCTATGAATCTTGTGAAACCTGCTCTTGGGGACTGGGAAGCAAAAATAAAGAAATCACGTACTTGACACAGAGACATTTTACCAAACTCTCTCAATTCCTGCAGTGTATGACTTGTTAACTTTGTCAAAAGATAAGATGCTAACTGACAAATGTACAGATATTTCTAGCTTCTATAGTGATACATGTCAAAAATGGCTCTGTGCCCCAGAAGAAAGGGGTCTGCTTTTTAATATATGGTTTTATATAGCACACCTACAAAGTTACTGCAAATATTTAATTAACAAAGGGAGGACACTGCATCATTGTTACAGAAATATATCACTACAAAATGTAGATGTGCTTTTGTCTTTCAATGTGACCTACGCTGAACAAAAACCAATTAAGAAAAACTTCAGCAGTTGTCCTTCTTCTGTTCAATATACAGTTATTTGAAGATAATCCTACCTTAAAGATTGTAATGGCACCCAAGTCTATTATGGTTTCATTCCTTACTAAATATATAACTCAATCATTTTGGAAATGATTCCTGGGGATAACGTTGCCAAAAGGTGCAATCGTGATCATTATCACAATTATCACAATCAAGAACCCCATATTTGGAAGCCGTAGATTTCTCCTTTCTGATTTCAGGAATAAATCGAATTGGGAAGAATTGGGAACTTCAATTTTATTTAACCAGTACTTTGGTTTTCTGTTTAAATCAGTGTTTTCCAGCCTGGAAACTTCTAGATGTGTGGACTTTAACTGACACAATTCTCAGCAATGTTCGTACTGGCTGGAATTTCAGGGAATTCACCCACACATCTGGAAATTACCAAAATTGGGAAACACTGGTCTAAATCCTATTATTTTTAAATAGAAACAGAAAATATTATAGCACATTAAGGCAGAGGCAAATGGGGTTAAGTTTGAGTAGTTGAGTTCAACTCTGAACATCACAGATTGTAACACAATGAGTTGGAGAAGGAGAAAGAAAGAGGGGGCAGCAGAAGTGTGAGATGGAGAGTGGTGAGAGAGAATGAATGAAATGTAAGGACTGTCAATATCAGGTAGAAATTGTTTCCTTTACCCTTCATTAAATTACTGAATTGCCCTGGTTGGCCATATTCTCTAAACAAAGACAATAATTAATTAATATACCAAATGTGTTTAAAGTTTACATGTGTATGAGTGCATATACACACATGCCAGAAGAACATAGTTCCAGGATTCAAAGAAAAGGAAGAAAGAAAACTAAGTACAGACCAGTTAGTTTATCTCCATGTTGGGCAAGGTACAAGGACATATTTTCAAGCAATCTCTGAGCATTTGCAAAATAATGCTTCTACTATCAAGAGCCAGTGTTTCAAGAACAATTTTTAACAACTAAGAAATAATTAACCTTATTTCTGGAATGTTGTGGATATAGAATACTTTAATCTCAATAAATCACAAATTTGCAGGTAACACCAAGTTAGGGTGACAAAATCACTATTCAAAGAGACCTCAGCATGCTGGAACATTGGGCTAAATCCAACAGGATTGTTTTCAGCTGTGTAAAGTATAACCACCTACATTTCGATAGGAAAAATCAAATGCAATGCCAGGTGAGAAACATCTAAGAGTACTACTGGACCACTAGATAAACATGACCAAGCAGTGCTGTAGAAGACAAATAGCTCAAAAGGTCAATGCAATCTTGAGCTGTATTAACAGAAGCATTATAACCAAAACATGAGAAGTAATACCTTACCGTATAGTAAGGTATCTGGTTGGATTATACTTGCAGCACTGTACCTACTTCTGAGCTCTGAACTTTAAAAGGGAGGTAGAGAAGCTGGAATGAGTTCAAATGAGTATTAACAGATGACAAGGATTCTGGACATGAAGCCTAATAAAACAGTCAATAAATATCTAAAAAACGGTCATATGCAAGAGGGAAAGACCTGATCTTTGTTGAAATCAAAAGAAAGACAAAGGCGAATAGGTTGAAATAAGAAGATTCATATATAATGTTAGGAAGAATTTACTGATGGTAAGATCTGTTAAGCAGTGAAATAGTCTGCAAGAGCAAAGGTGAACTTCCCAGTTCTGAGGTCTTCAAATGGACTGGATAATTTTTTTAGTGGATTCTGCAATGAGGATCGAATTGAACTAGATTCACTTCCCACTTAAACATTCTGTAATTCCATTGTATTCTGTATTGCATCTCACTGCAAAATATCCTAAAATCAATAGAAACCAGCATAGAAATAGTCCATCAGTGGCATCTACAGAATAACACCAAACTACATACTAGTGGTATGCCACCATTGCACATTAGAGTACTAATGTCTGACACACATACAAAACTTGCAGCATTTGTATGATGACATCGTTGTACAAGTTTTGTTGGGGATTTTTTTTTTTTTTTTTTTTTGCTGCTATTGCTGTTCATAAGCTACCCAAGGTTATCATGCATAAGATGGATGGCTATACAAGTCAAATAAATAAATAAATAGGTAGGTAGGTAGGTAGGTAGGTAGGTAGGTAGGTAGGTAGGTAGGTAAGTAAGTAAGTAAGTAAGTAAGTAAGTAAGTAAGTAAATAAATAAATAAATAAATAAATCACAGAATGACAACTATTGGATTATCCATATCATATTTACAGTATAATGAGTAATTACGTGGGATGCCGTCACTCATATGTATCTCTCAAGCTTTGAAACCTGTTTGATTAGGTCTCACATGGTCACTGGCAGCTGCTGCTGTGAAAGCATTATGTTTTCTATGATACCGGGTGAAATAATAATCTATGGTGCAATCTGCAAACTTTTCATACACATGGAAGTAATCACCTGAGCTTACAATAAAAATGAGACAGGTAAATAAGCCCAGTACATGCTACAGAATCAGTATTATAACTTATTCTGGCTTTATGTTCATCTTGTATGGTAGGATTCTTTGCTCAAGGTGTCATCCTTAGAATAAAACAAGGTCAAAGGCATTGTGGAAAACAGAAATAGATGAAATAATTTATCCAGCCACAGAAAAAGGGAGGGATGTAGGAATATATGAAACTATACTGACAGAGGTCACTACCTAGCTCAGTGTTGTATCCTGTGACTTTCCAGAGTTAAAGATTCTGTTACTTGGAGTAACTGAGGACTGAAACTGGGAGTTTCGGCATGCAAAGCATGGGGTCTAAATTCAGCCACAACCTTTTGAGAACAGATCAGATTCGGGGGGGGGGGGGGGGGGACTCAAAGTTACTTTATTTAGTAAGGCTGAGGGCAAAGAGCAGAAGAAAGCTCTACTTCCCATAGCACCTGAGCTCTAGCTGCAACAGGATGCCACTATGTTATCTAGTAATATGGTAACTTCAAGGAGAGAGTAAGCTCAGTCTAAGAATTAGGGCTGTTCAGTGCTTTGGATTTAATTCCCCCCAAATGTTTTGGAACATTCCAGGGCTCCACCAGAGCACCTGTCTACAACACTTTAAAGTGGCTGCATCTTCAGTGATCACTGAAAATTAAAATGCCAACATTGTAGTGTCCTTACACAAATCTATGGTATGTCTACACCTGGAGTGCTGTGTACAGTTCTGGTTGCTATAACTGAAAGAGGATATAATAAATCTGGAGAAAATACAGAATAGAACAACCAAAATTATCAGGGGCATAAACACCTTCCCTACAAGAAAAAAAGGAGAATATTTGGGATCTAACATAGAGAAAAGGCAAGTGAGGGAGGACAAATTCTCATGAGGTATATAAAATCATGTATGGCATGGAGAAAGTGGAACGAGACCAAGTTTTTCTCACTCTCTGAAAATACTAGGCTCGGACTTGGAAGATTTTAAAAGGGAACTGCATAAGTTCTTCATAAAGAATTTATCAAATCAAATCTGTTAAGAGTTATTTAGTCTAAAAGTCTCAATTTTACCTCCAAACTGAGGACTCCATGCCTTCATATATCAGCTGTAGAGAAACAACAGTGGGAGAGGAATATGTCTATCTCCTACAGAAAGCATCCCAGAGGCATCTCGGTGACTTCTGAGAGAACATGTTGGACTAAGATGACCAGCAAGGCTGCTCTTATGTTCTTATCTTTTCCCACAAACCAGTGACTGCCTCTACATGGCCCATTGGAATAGACTTTGAAGCAGTGGACCTGCTATTTAGAACCATCACATTCTTAATTATAGAATTCAGAATTAGTGTCAGCTTCAATCTGAGCTTCCGAGAAGGCTTTTCCTAACCAGAGTATCATTAATGCATAGCTCTGTCTTCCCTGGGTTAAGGGCATTGTAGCAATAGATGCTACAATATGGCTGACAAGTCTGTGGCCCTCCAAATGTTACTGAACTATCACTCACAGCTAGCATTGTCAACAGTGAGGAATGCTGGAAGTTATAGTTTCAAAAAACTAGAAGTTTACAGATTTCCTTTCCTCACTGATATAATTTTGATTCAGTAGAATGAAGTTGCTGAAGTGTTAAGGCCATTGCTTAAATTCTCAATTTCTGGAGAAATCTCATTTTGTAGTCGACCTTTGAAGGCATGTATTATAACCAAGATCATGGTTAAATTAGATTGCTTTTCTGACAAATGGTCAATGTGGCAGAGAGTTACTAAAATATTTCTGCCTTTTTCAAGAGGTATGAAATGATGCCCTTAATATTTATGTCATAGTACCTGTTGCCAGATTCTGGTCTGTCAATAATTACATAAAATACCTGTCACTGAGACTTAATAATTTAAATGTAGAGAAACTAAAGTATGCTTAGATATCTACTCTGCTTTAATGGTATTTATCAAGCTGGAATACAGACTGGCTGTTGCAAAGGGGGAAAAAACTATATTAATTAAAGATGTGGAAAAAAAATATCTGTATAATATGTTCAGAAATTAGGGGGGAAAAAAACCCAGAATGTAAGCAAATATATGAAGAAACCCAAAGATATATCTCTGTAAATGGAATTTTGTATGTTCCTTAAGAGAGCAGGTAATTTGATTATCTTGTTGTGCAGAGCGCAGCAAAGCTCTCAAAAACTCTGCTCTCAGGAAAAACACACATCAGCATGAGAGCTTGCAAAATGTAATGTCCATATTTTGCTCTCCAAAGAAATTCCAGTCAGAAAATATATACTAACTGGTTTTTATTGATAAAAATGCAAAACTCCATAAAATACAAGTTGCATACAAAATATAGGAAATAACAAAGACTTCTTCTCATCTTAGCATCCAAGACTTATCCACAACAAAGTCTCTAGCTAAAAAAACTCTCAGAGAAGAGGTACACTACTTGGTTATTAGTTACAACTACATAACCTATAAAACTACATGATAAATGAAACTATACACGACTGAAAGGCTAGGCATCTAGCCCTCCTGTTATATTGCCAGCATGTACCCCCCCACTGAATAACTAGCATACACATGCCAATAGGTGGCAGTAAATAGCACAACACAGTCACAAGATGCTTTGTTTACATTAAGCTACATACAGTAGACATAACAATATTGTTGTACAGATAACGGGATGACTTTCTTCCCATGAGAAAATCCTGACACCCCTCTCATCCCATTTTCGACACAACAACACAGGTTACAGGGTAGTACAAGCAAATGATTACAGCAATACAGAAACAAGTTTACATTTGCTCTAATCCAAGGTTTGCTAACATTGCTTCATGTTGTACAATAGGCAATGGTTTGGTAAATACATCTGCAAGATTTGCTTCAGATGCACAATACACAAGATCAATGAAATTTTCTAATATAGCTTATCTCACATTTTTATACTTTACATCAACATACTTTGTACGAGCTCTTATGTTTTCTGTTTTAGCTAACCCTATACAGGCTTGAGAATCTTCATACACTGAATAAGGCAATGACACTTCAATGTTTAAATCAGTGAATAATTGATGAAACCATCTTAATTCACAGACTGCTTATGACAAAGCTGCAAATTCTGCTTCTGCAGTTGACAAGGCAATGGAGGTTTGCTTCTTTGTTTTCCATGCAATTGTAGATTCACCAAATTTACAAACAAACCCAGTTATGGACTTTCTGTCACTTTCTTCTGCAAATGAACTATCAATAAACATTACAGGTTTTTCTGACCCACTAGTTGACATTTTAAGACAAAAGTCTATTGTACCGTTTAAATATCTCATTAATCTTTTCAATCCTTGCCAGTCATGTTCTGTAGGATTAGCCACTTTACAGCTCAAAATCCCAACAACATAGGATACATCAGGACATGTCCATTGTGCTAGGTGCAGTACAGAACCAATCACAGAATGGTACATTGCAGATGTTTCACACAACTTTTCACATGCTTCATTTTTTAAAAAATCACAAGTCATTGGATTTTTTACAGGTTTTGCATCTGACATTCCCATGTGTGTTAACAATTGTTCTATCTTTTTCTTTTGACTTAGATAGATTTCTCCATTTTCAGCTCTATGCACTTCAATCCCAAGGTAGTATCTTAACATATCTAGATCCTTCAATTTAAAATATTGCTCCATTTGCTTGGCAAACTCTTTTACCAAGTTTAAAGAACTAGTAGCAAGACAGAAATCATCAGCATAAGTGAGAAGTACTGTATAGTCTTTCCCAGTTCCTTTGGTATACACACATTGATCAGCTATTGATTTCTTGAAACCAATTTCCAACAAAGCTTTATCTAAACATTGATGCCAACATCTCCCAGCTTGTTTCAATCCATACAGTGCTTTACGCAATCTGTAGACTTTCTGGGAATCATCACATGTGTAACCTGGAGGTTGCTTCATATACACAGTTTCAGGAAGCTCAGCATTTAAATACACTGTATCCACATCAAAATGATAAACAACCATATCTCTTTGTGCAGCTAAGGCCAACATTACACGCAATGACCCAGGCCTAACTGTAGGTGCATATGTAAGATTATAATTCACAAACTGTTCTTGTGAATAACCTTGTGCAACCAGTCTAGCTTTATACTGAACAGTATTATCAGGTAAAAGCTTTTTTCTAAACACCCATCTGGAACCTATGGCTTTTTCTGATACAGGTAGATCAACCACCTCAAACACGGTCTGTTTTACTAATGCATTAAACTCATTATCCATAGCTTTATTCCATTTCTCTTGCTCATCAATTGCTAAGGTTAACATTTCCTTAAAATTCTGTGGCTCACTAGTTATTTGATACACCCTGACTTGTTGAATAACAATTTTTTCAGGTGGAACTCCTTTAGTTATTCGAGTTGATCTACGAGGAATCTCAAAACTCTCTTGTATTTCCTCTTTCTTTTCTACTTCAGCTAAAGCCTCTGCTTCTTGCTTTATCTGCGGAGAGGGGGGTGCAACAGGTGGTGTTTGTTCTCTAGCTAAATCTGTGTGTGACTGCAAAAAAACCTCTGAATTTGCATGCAGCCTTTGCCACTCAGAACGCTCTTCAAAGCTAGCACTTCTAGAGATAACAATTCGGCCTCGGTTCAGAGAAAATCGATAAGCTTTTGATTCAGATGAATAACCAACAAATCTCAAGCGCTGTGTTTTTGGTTGGTTTTTCCTTCTTTGAGACTGAGGAATTTGTACATAAGCAAAAGTTCCAAACATACGCAAATGCTTTAAGCACGGACGTTTACCATATAGCAAAAAATAAGGAACTTCATTCACAGCTGAATTCCAGTGTCTATTAGTAAGAAACACTGCTGTTAACACTGCTTCACCCCAGAAGCAGGATGGCACTTGGGCATCCAAAAGTAAACTATCCTTAATTACCTTCAGAACACCAATCTTGCGCTCAGCTATCCCATTTTCAGCAGACATGCCCACATTTGTTAATCTATGGAAAATGCCTTTCTTACGTAGCCAATTTTTAAATTCAAGACTCATAAACTCACCCCCTCTGTCTGTCTGCAAGCTCCCCAGTTGATATCCATGTCTTTTTTCAACTAATGACACAAATTCTTTGAAACGAGAGAATGCTTCAGACTTCTGTTTCAACAAATAACAAAGTGTGAAACGTGTTTTATCATCTACTAAAACAAACATGAATCTTGCTCCCCCTTCACTTGGAGGAAACGGACCAGCTAAGTCAGCGTGCACAAGGGCAAATGGCCTTGTGGAAATCCTACTGCTTCTCCTGGCGACAGGGGCAGATTTTATCTTAGATTGCTTACACACAGTACAATCAAGAAACTTAGCACACTTCTTGAATCACAGTTCTGGATACACTTTGGCCATTTGTGACAAACACTTCCATCCAGGATGACCAAGTACTCTATGATAATGATGGATGCAATCATCATGTAAAGGCACATTACCAGAACAACTTCCAATTAACACATCTTGTTTAGGAAGCATTTCATACAATTGATTAACCATTCTCCCTCTAGCACACTCAGCCCCCTCTTTTGTAACATAGCATTCAGAACCTTGGAACATAACAGAATACCCAATGCTAGTTAATACAGGGACACTGAGAAGGGAAAAATCAAATGTAGGAACACAGAGTACATCAGAAACCACTTCCCCCAAACAAGGAATGAACACTTCACCTTGCACGGTTACTTTGGCTGCAGAACCATCAGCCAAATTAACTTGTTGGATTTTAGGCTTACATTTAGTTAATAATGACTGCTCATTCTTTACAATGATTTCACTACAACCAGAGTCCAGTAACCACTTATCAGCAGAACATTTGTCTCCATTAGAAATCAAAGCAGACACCAGTCTAGTACTCCCTTGTTTCTTAATTGATGCTTTTCCACGACGGACGAACCTTCTGGAACTCTCAGCAGGCTCATTTTTCACAGGACAGTCTTTTATAAGGTGCTTGGTAAAATTACAACGAAAACATTTTCTTGCACATTCTGTGCCAGCTGGAGAAGGTTGCTGTTTTACGTTATCAAGTCTTTTCTTAGAATTAGTCTGCATATCAAGTGCGCATTGTATCTCTTGCAATCTATTGGTTAGATATTCGACAGTCAAATCGGCAGGTGGTAAAGTCTGTACAGATTCTACAAGCATATCAAACGAATCATCCAGACTCAAAAGAATTATACCTGCTCTTTGTTGCTCGGGAATAATCAGATTACGATCTGCCAGCTCAGCAAACAAAGTTTTCATCTTATTCAGGTGCTCAATTACATTAGCTCCTGGCTCCAATTTAAGGTTATACAACTGCTTTGTCAAACGTAGGATAGCAGATGAAGTTTGCCTCGCATAGAGCTCACGCAAAGCCACCCAGCATGCGTTAGCAGTCTCCAAACCATGAACATGCACCAATTCTGAAGACTCAAGTCCCAAAATCAAATTACCATATGCACGGTCCATCAAGGCTTGCTCAGCATTCGTGGGTGCCACTGGGGGTGGGTTGTTTACATAACGCCAAAGCCCCTCTCTCATGAAAAAAGATTTTATCTTTATATTCCATGTCTGGTAATTCTTTGAATTCAACCTTTCAAATGGAAGGCTCACTGCTGCAGGTGGAGCTGCTGCCATATTTCACTTAAAACAAGCACTCAACCACAGAGAAAAAAATCCAAACCTCAAACGAAACAGTCACAGGCAGGGTAATAAATCCATAAATCACCCTTTACTCAGGAATTTCAGTCCTTGCTTCCAGCACTCCTGGCTTCACGCCTTGGACATCATTCCTGGAACCTCACGCCTGGGTTCTGTTCTTGAACCACTGACCTCAGTCCTCAGTCCTGGGTCATGGGCACTTGGTCCTGAATTCTGGATCCTGGGTCCCCTCTGGGCTCTGAGACTTAGCTTTGGGCCCAAAACCTGTTGTGCAGAGTGCAGCAAAGCTCTCAAAAACTCTGCTGTCAGGAAAAACACACATCAGCATGAGAGCTTGCAAAATGCAACATCCATATTTTGCTCTCCAAAGAAATTCCAGTCAGAAAATACATACTAACTGGTTTTTATTGATAAAAATGCAAAACTCCATAAAATACAAATTGCATACAAAATATAGGAAATAACAAAGACTTCTCATCTTAGCATCCAAGACTTATCCACAACAAAGTCTCTAGCTAAAAAAACTCTCAGAGAAGAGGTACACTACTTGTTTATTAGTTACAACTACATAACCTATAAAACTACATGATAAATGAAACTATACATGACTGAAAGGCTGGGCATCTAGCCCTCCCATTATATTGCCAGCATGTACCACCCCCCCACTGAATAACTAGCATACACATGCCAATAGGTGGCAGTAAATAGCACAACACAGTCACAAGATGCTTTGTTTACATTAAGCTACATACAGTAGACATAACAATGTTGTTGTACAGATAACAGGATGACTTTCTTCCCATGAGAAAATCCTGACATATCTATCCAACAAACCATTGCTGGATCTGACCATGTTAATCAACTTTTGTTCTATTTCTATTTTTTTAGGGAAGGTTGATGAAAGGTTGGTCACACTGCAGCTTTAGAGAACTCTGGAGGAGGCGGATTATCTGTCCTCCATATTTCAGACCTAGATATGGGACCAAAACTGCATTGATCATGCTTATGGATGACTTCTGACATGAGTATGATGGGGGTGGTGCATCCATCCTTACTGTCTTTGACCTCTCAGCACCTTTGATACAATTAATCATGGTATCCTTCTGGGCCAGCTTCATCAGTTAGGAATGGGGGGCATAGTGTATGTTGATTCTTCTCTTCCTCTGGAGTCAGTTCCAGTTGGTGTTGGTGGGGGGGGGGGGAGAGATCTAGTCCACAGTCTCTGCTTTGTGGGGTGCTCTCCCAACTCATGTTTAATATTGACCTGAAATTTCTGGGTGAGGTCATCTGATGGTATGGGGTGAGGTATCATCAGTCTGGTGATGATATCCAGCTTTATATCTCCACAACTGCCCAATCATGCAATGCAGTGGAGGCTCTGTTTTGGTGTCTGGAGGCTGTGAGAGTTTAGATGGGGAACAGTAGGTTTCACCTTTACCCCAGTAAGACCAAGTGGTTTTGGGTTTTAAGGCTCCCTGGATTGAAGGATTTTCCATCTCTTGTACTGGATGGGATTGTACTACCTTGAACAGAGCCAATGTGTAATTTGGGGGTTCTCCTGGACTTACAGCTCCTCTTAAATAGCAAGCGGCAGCTGTAGTCAGGAGGGCTTTTGCACAACTTTGCCTTGTGCACTAGTTGCACCCTTTCATGGACCATGCAGTTCTGCTCACAGTCACTCATGTATTAGTCACCTCCTGAGTAGATTACTGCAATCTGCTTTACAGGGGGCTGTCCTTGAAGAGCAACTAGAAGCTGCAGCTACTGCACAATGTGGCAGTGCAGCCAGTTATCAATGCGCCTTGGTCTGCACATGTTACATCTCTGCTCTATGAGCTTCACTGGTTTCCAGTGTGCTTCCAGGTGCAATTCAAGATGCTGGTTGTCACCTATAAAGTCCTTCATGGCACAGGGGCAGCTTATTTGTGGGACCACTTCACCCCAGTTGTTTCTACCCATCCCTTTAGATCCAAAAAGGAAGGCATGCTCCGGGTTCCATCAGTCAAATAATGTCATCTTGAGGGACCCAGATGGCTGTACCTGCCCTTTGGTGTCCTATCTACACTGAGATTAGGTTGGCCGCCACCCTGCTGACTCTTTGGAAGGCTGCTAAGACATGTTCCCAGGAACGGGGTCAGAGTATTAGTTAGAACCCATGATATGGCTGTTATTTACTTAGTTTGCTCTGGGTCCTCAGCTATTGTTTATGTTTTATATATGAATTTTTTTCATTGTTTTTAAATGTTGTAAGCAGTCCAAAGTCAGTATTGTGAGATGGATGGCTATATAAATCAAAGAAATAAAACAAACAAAATAAGAGCCTTGTATACTGAGCCTGGAAGTAAATCCTTTACTTTCTATGATTTCAGACACATATTTTTGAAGTGCATATACATTCCAGCTGTTTTCTGCCTCTGCCTGCAATATTTCAGGAGCATAAGAATTTACACACGTTTGCATACAAGTGCTTTATTGAATAATTGTAACAAATGTGTAAAACCATGCCACTTCTGCCTATTATTAGTATATCAACAATTTTATCTTTCAAGAGAGCCCAAAGTAATGCATAGAAGAGTTTGCAATCAAGACAATAAAACAATAGACAGTAAAGCCATGTCTCTTTCAAGATTGATTCCTGGTGACTTCATGGACAAGTATATGTAGTTTTATTGGCCGTGATAAAAAGTGGCTTGTCTTCCAGAATTTAGTATTATTTTTTGTTTACTTTGACTTCCCAGTCTAGACTACAGCCTTGGAATTCCCTGGAGGACTCACATGCAAATACTAACCAAACCCAACTTTAGTTCTGAGTCCAGAAAATTCAGAATGCAAGTGAATCAGAATAAACTATGGGAATGAACATGGGAATGAACATGAAAGCGGTTCAGTCCTGAATTTTGACTCCGCAAATGCCCAGGTAAACAAGTTATTAGTTGCCTGTAGGCAGCCTGGAGGGCAGCTGTACTACCTTTAGGAAGCAGCTCCATAATTACTACTTCCTCTGTTCTCGTCCAGCTAGTATCTATGGTGGCTAAAGAGAAGGTCTGTAAAATTGCCTCTCTCAATGAGAGAAAATGATGTACAGCTTATGATCAATGCAGTGGGGTATCAGGGAAATGCCACAGAGGGAAATAAGAGAAGTTAAGTCAGGCAATCAATGCTCATATTGACTGAACTCTATTTAGAGAAAGGATCCTACAGATTTCACCTAATAGCCCATTCAGGAAACATTTGGTAGAGTTTGCCACAACTGCAGGATTATATACTGTTTTCTTAGATGTTTTCACTGCACAGTCGCTGCCAATTTCCCTGGTCTAATCACAGACGCTGCCTGCTTGGTTCTTATAGCAATAGCATTTTCCTTGAAAAGAGGAAGATAAAGGATCGAGGCTAGGAATAGAAGCAGCCATTGTGGCCTTGATGGAATTGTTGCCAGTCACAGAAGGATATGACTGATGAAAAAAGCAATGATGCCCAGTAGATAGGAGAGTCTGCAAAGGGGCTTTTAAAACCAATAATCAGTTCCATCTTTAAATAGGTAAAATAATATAAGGCATACAGGCACTGAAAAAGGCATCCAGATAGAACTCATCTGAGAGACTAAATACGGAAAGAAGTTCAGGGTGACAGTGAACCAATTCAGGAAGAAATTTGCCTCCTTCTGAGAACTGAAGTCTTTCAGGTACCTTCTAGCATCTCCATATTAAGCATCAGATAAAAGGCATACATTTTAACTTGTTGTGAAACTGAAGTAGTTACTCTTCATGGCTCCCAGAGGAGGCCTTACAAGTTTTGCTGTAAATTTTCTTAAGCTTTGCCAAATAGCAAATGAGTTTAAAATTTAAATGGTTCTCCCATAATAGCTACATCACATTGTAAAATTGAAAATCTTTCACCAGATTTTATTGTATCTCTTGGGAGATTCACTTATAGGAAATTAGTATTGAAATGGCCTAGAACTGACCACAGAAATCAACTTTAAAACACTTCAAGTTGTCAGTAAGAATGGATTAAACACATCATAACAGGAGAGGTTAACATAAATATTCAGAGGAAGAGGTCAGTTTAGAAAACTCTGGATGGCAAGGGTATCTGCATATATAGGTACAAACTCAAAAGTGGAAAATGAAGAATGATCAAAACTAGTGCAGACTTGGACAACTTCTTAACCATTTTGTAGTTTATTCAGTTATCCACACTAGTTTGCAATTGCAAAACCCAGTAGGGTTCTAATCCTCTGATATATGTGTCTTCATATATTGTGCTGTTGGTAAGGCATAACTTGGGCTGATGAGAGAAAGAATCACAGATAATATATACATTGGTTTTAAGGTTATTACATTGAGAAAGAAAATATAAAGTTAAGGAAGCAAAGGAAAACAAAAAAAATAAACGGAGGCCAGAAGATAATATGTCTTGTTATCTAGTATTTGGTGAGGGTGTTGAAAAAGGCAGCATATAAATGAAATATTCCCCCCACCCAAAAAAAAAGCCCTGAACAAAACCCCAAGATTTAGATTGTGAACAAAATACCAGGGGAAGGAATGCATCTCAGGTAGGATGCCTTGTGGGTCAGTCTCCCTGCCATGATCATAGCCACGGATTTAACCCTCCATATAAGGGTGTAAGACAAGGTACCTATCTCTTCAAGAACAAAGTAAAATAAAATAAAATAAAATAAAATAAAATAAAATAAAATACAAAAGTATCGTATTCACTTATCAATTTCTGCCAAAGGAAGAACTCTGGCAAGTGAGTTTCTAGGACACAGCTGTAATAAAACATAAACATTGTAGCTTCTCATCTTGTGTAGGAATGATAAAGACTCCTGTATGGAACTATAAATCCTGAACTACTTCTCTCCATTTAATCTTCAGCAAGGACCTTTGTCTGACAACACAAAGAAAATTGAGTTGCCTAAGCTCAATTGTTGGTCAATAACTTCCCACTAAAAAGCTCATACTTCCCATTAGCAGATTCATTAAGCTGCAATAACAAAATGTTGGCCATCAATTTTCATCAGGACAAATGAAGGAAATGAATGTTATATAGTTTGTATTCTGTAGATATCAGAAGGGAAAAGGTGAGCTTTTATTTTCTTTTTCCAAAATACAATAAAAAACAGACACAGAGAAAATGTACTTTAGCCAAGTCTGGGTCACAGCACAGCCAGGAATCGCACATTTTGCTGCCTGCCTGACATTGCAAACAAGGAGGGAGATTCTCATTATGTGATATCACTCTCTTTTCAGTTTATATGAGTGAAACTCTTACTTCAAACGAGCCCATTTTTAAGATTTTAAGAATTCAATTAGTGGTATGCCAAGTCTGGCACCATACTTTTTTTTTAAAAAAATGTTTTTCTCCCTTTGAAAGAAGGATTTTTTTTCCCTGCCACTCACTAAGAGAGAATAGAAGAATTTATTGAAAAATTCACAAGGGGCTGTGCATAACTATTAAATACATGACAGCCACTCTATCGCCCCACTCACTAAAAGTATCCTATTTGCTTGTCTATTCTACTGGCATTTCCTGAACCAATCAAGTGACCATAGAATAATGTGTAGTCAGTGGATCATCCCAGAAAGTTCTGTAAAAAAGGAAAGCTGGTGTAAACATCTAGCGTTCACATCCCGACTTCATTCCTTCCTTGCGTACACTTACAGGCAATATCAGAGCCCATTGTAAAATGATACTGCTTTGTGGAAAAAACGATGGTTTGAGAGTCAGTAAATCAGAGTGTTTCTATTCATAAGTGGCACCAAAAGACCTTGACAATTACCTGCAATTGAATGAAAAGTGAATTGCTTGCATAAGAAACACATTAAGGTACTAAGTAATTGATGGGTATATTTGCTAAATCCCCAAGACAATAGCATAAAAGACTCACGATAGTTTCAGTGATTCAGAAAGCTTAACAAGATTCCAACATCTGGAATGCATTAAAAAAATTCTTGTGAGTAAAGTTGCTAAATAAAGAAATTGGATATAATGAATTGGAAGAAGGATGGTCACATTTAACAAACAAACAAACAAAATGTGCAAGGAAATCTTTGGTGGGGACCATACCTCTACTTCTAATCAGGTAATCAGTAGGAACAAAATCAATCAGGCTTTCACAATGCCTTTTCTTAAAATCATCTCTTAAAGCTGATTAAATCACATGTGAAAAAGGAAAAGATTCTATGGGTTTTATCTACCTACCTACTTAATTACAGTGCATTAATGAAAGGAATAGGCAAAACAAGAAGTAGTGCAAAAGAGAGAAAGAAGGAAGGAATATGGCCTTAGACTGCTTTTGGTAAGTGGTGTGAGAAGCACAGTTTCAGACAAATTTAGTAAGCTCTATGGGAAAGATACTGAATCATATATCATGGCTGTATTGTCGAAGGCTTTCGTGGCCAGAATATGATGGCTGGTGTGGGTCTTCTGGGCTGTGTGGCCGTGTTCTGGAAGTTTTGTTTCCTAACGTTTCGCCAGCATCTGTGACCAGCATCTCCAGAGGGCAGGAGCACAGACAGGAGCAGTTCTCTCTGTGCCCAGCTGGCGAAATGTTAGGAAACAAAACTTCCAGAACACGGCCACACAGCCCGGAAGACCCACACCAGCCACAATATATCATGGTTGTTAGACACAAACAGTGTGGAGGCACACACAGGAAATCTATGCAAAAATTTGCCTTCACAAGTATGGCCAAAGTTGACTACAGATGGTGCAGGCATATAAATTTGCCCAACACTATATATTTTGATTTAAAAATCATACATTTAGTTAAAGATCTGTTAGAGAGCAGACTTTGGATAAACTATTTATGATCAGGAACTCTATTTCATATGCTTGTTACAGAAGTTGTGATTAGAAGATCTGTGAATTATTTTTTTAAGCAGGTGGGCATGCAGATATATTTATTTATTTGGTTGTTTATTATGTTTCTAGGTTCACCCAGTATAGTTTTCATCTAATTTTGGATGTACAGACTCCAACTTAGGGCCACTAAGAATCTAGCTAATTGTGCTCAGTGTAGATTCTACAGATATCTTGTAAGTAATTGAGAGAGTTTAATTAGAATTTGGAATTGATGTTAGTGATCTCAAGAAATAAAGGCTCTGCTAACATTTGTAGGATGAAGGGGGTATTGTGTCTTGTGAACACCCAAAATGACCCCAAGGGATTAAGACCCCATCCTGCATATCATTGAATTGATTTCACCCTGTCAACCATACCATGCGAAAGCCAAAATCCAATTAATTGCCTTTTTTTTTCCTAGCTAGTTCTCCATGAAAAAAGAAATGGTGGGAAAAAGTGGCTGAAAAGTAAATGTCTGCATCACAGAACTCACTCTAAAGGAAAGACAACATTGGATACACTTCCCAAACACTGATAAGCAGGAAAATCATGCTTATTGCTAATTGCCTAATCAACTGCAAAGTAATATACTGATGTAATAAACTATGGCACAATAGTGAAACCCTGCCATAATTGTCTTTGGACAAGTGCTCATATGATACCAGGCACTTGAGACAGGATTCTGTATTCCCCAGGTAGTGGCTTTTGACCACTGAGTGTGGTTAGTGAATGTAATTAAATGAATTAAGATAAATCTAAAGCTGCAGCTATAACATATTAGCAGTTTTCAGTGAAGGATTTTCTCCAATCTGTCTAGCCATGGTTGTGTTCTGATGTAGGGGCTGAAGTGGGGAGAAATAAGTCCTAAGCAATGACACTGATTTCAGAAATTCCACTTTAAAAAGCAGCCAAGGTGATCTGATTTGTTTTCAATGTTTGAAGGCCACCTTGCAACTCTTTCAAGGCCACAGTGTTCCAATCAAAATGTGCAGTGTTGAAATTGACAAGAATTGTATCTGTTTCCTGTTCTCTTAGACAAGAGATCAGCCCTTCTGAAATTTACCCCTTAAATTTAAAGGGGTAAATTAAGGATGAATGTGAAAAGACTCTGTCAAAGATCAAGAAACAGAAGAAAGCAAATTGGATGTCAGGAAAAACTGTGGAAATTGCCAAGAGAAGAGAAGCCAAAGCCAAGAAAGATAAAGATCTGAGGAAGTAACTCAACAAAAAGTTTCAGCCACCTGTTTGACCTGTTGTTGTTGTTGTTCAGTCATTAAGTCGTGTCCGACTCTTCATGACCCCATGAATCATTTTGCGCCAGGCCTTCCTGTCTTTCATTGCCTCCCTGAGTTTGCTCAGTTTCATGCTCATTGCTTCAGTGATGCTATCTAACCATCTCATCCTCTGCCATCCCCTTCTCCTTTTGCCTTCAATCTTTCCCAGCATCAGGGTCTTTTCCAAAGAGTCCTCTCTTCGCATTAGGTGACCAAAGTATCTGAGTTTGAGCTTCATTATCAATCCTTCCAATGGGTAGTCAGGGTTGATTTCCTTTAAGATTGACTGGTTTGACCTCCCAGCAATCCAAGGGACTCTTAAGTGCCACAGTTCAAAGGCATCAATTCTTTGATGCTCAGCCTTCTTTATGGTCCAGCTCTCACAGCCATACATTACTACTGGAAAAACCATAGCTTTGATTATGTGGATCTTTGTAGGCAAGGTGATGTCTCTGGAGGACACAAAAAGCAGTATTATACCAATGTCTGTAAAGACATCAAACATGGAAACAATAAGTCTTCAAAAGATCTCTGGACTCAGAAGGAGGTTCCAACCTTGAACTGGTATGCTAAAAGATGCCAATGGACAGATAATAGCTAATTCAAAAAAGATCAAATTAAGATGGAAGGGGTATACTAAAATTCTATACATTAGAGATGTCAAAATCCAAGATACCCTAGAAGATATTCCTTATTTAGAAGAACGTCTAGTACTAGAAGATGAAATTAAATCAGTACTCTGGTCACTACCAGGTCAGAAGGCTACAGGGTCGATGGAATATCTACAGAAATATGGCAAACAGAAGAAAAATCTGTAAAGGTTCTAACCAAACTATGCCAGGAAATATGAAAAACAACACAGTGGCCAACAGACTGGAAGATGTAAATCTACATTCCAATTCCAAAAAAAGGAGACTTAACAGAGTCTGCAAAGTATCATACAATATTTTTAATTTCACATGCTATCAAAATGCTTAGGATCATCCAATGCAGATTAGAGTTCTACAGGGAAAAAGAGATGCCAGATGTTTAATCTGGCTTTAGAAAAGGCTGAGAAACAACATATGTTATTGCTGATGCTTGATGGATAATTGAGAAAGCCAAAAAAAGAAAAAAAAAACCCAAAAAGAAGTCAATATGTGCTTCAGTGAATACAGAAAGGCCTTCAGTTGTGTTGCTCAAACTGTGGAATGTCTTAGGAAAATGGGAATTCCATAACATCTCATTAACCCCATGAGAAACCTATAGACAGGGCAGAAAGCTGCAGTCTGGACAAGACAGGGTAAAACAGACTGGCTCCAGGTCAGTGAACGAGTGAGTCAAGGCTGCATACTGTCTCCTTATTTATTCAGCCTACATGTTGCATATATATTGAGGGGAGCTGGATTGGAACAAGATGTGTGTTGGTTTAAAATTGGAGGAAGAAACATCAATAACCTGCACTATGCTATGACACTACTCTGATAACTGAAAATGCAAATAATCTGCAAGCTCTAGTAATAAAAGTCAGGGAGCACAGTGAAAAAAGTAAGATTCTGATTAAATATAAAGAAGTCCAGATTAACAACAGCAGGTACAACAACCAGCCTTAGAATTCACAATGAAGATGTATGCCACAGACTAGCATGTGGTAAGATAGGAATGAAGGTCTTGGAAAGGATATTCAGAAGCTGATATGTACCTATATTTACAAAGATCAGAACCATGCAGGCAAAGGTTTTCCTTGTGACATTCTATGGAAGTGAAAGTTGCACTTTGAAGAAGGATACAAAGAATAGTGTCCCTTTTGAACTTTGGGGTTAGAGAAGACTTTAGGGAATACCATGGATAGCCAAGAAGACAAACAAATGAATCATAGAACAAATCAATCCAGAGTTCTTACTCAAGGTATAAGTGATTAGGCTTAAATTATGATATTTTGGACACATTATGCAAAGACCTTGCTCTCTTAAAAAGTTTCTAGTGTTTCTAGGAAAGAAAGAGATGAAGAGAAGACCTAGCAGCAAGGTGAATAGACTTGATCGCCATGTCAATGGTGCAAGGACCAGATCATCCTGGAGAAGATCTACAGTATCTGTGTGGTTACTAAGAGTCAACACCAGCTTGAGGGCACATAATCAATCAATATATGAATTTTTATGATTTGTATTTTTTCTATTTATTGATGATAGAATATGTTGTTATGACTTTAGTATATGTTATTGATTACTTGGATTTTATTTATTTTGTTTGGCTTTTTGTTGTTAACTACCATGAGTGCCTTTGACCAAGAGTGAGTGGGGTAGAAATATGATACATAAATAAATAAACATCATCTGATCAAACGAGTCCAGAACCAGTTTGGAAGTAGTGTCATATCCTCATGTAGAAATGTCCTATAAATGATCTATTTTCCCACTCCCTTAGATGACTATCAGTTAGGTAAATAACTGAAAGTATCAGGGCATCTTGCATTTTAATGCTTTAATGACCATGCACTTTGCCTCAGTAATGTTACTGAAAGAAGAGAAGAAAAATGCAGGGCTGCTCGCTTGTATGAGATACAATTCAACTTCTGCCTGACATAGTTCCTCCATAATGGCATCTGGAGAAGGTATACCTTTGTAAATTAGACCCGTAGTGTAAGGCAAAACCTGGGGTTAGATCTGGGATTTCTATCCTGCCTGAATTCAAACTCAGCTGCAGATTTAATGGAGGGCAAACCTATTATATATAGTATGACCATTGTTTTAATAATAGATACATACCTCATGTATATTCATACAAGCCCATCACACTGTTTCCTTTCTAGGATAAACAGCATTATGCAAAGTGTTGTAGCTGTACCTGTGCCACATTCAGGATATGATAGCAGTCAATTTTGGTACACGTTTGCCAATACCCCAGCAGAGCAACCACAGCCAGGTTTTATCCCAAACATGCTTTTGCTACTCTATGCAAGGTTGCTAGTTCCCTAATGTAAAGATCATTGAAAACCAATATAATGTTGCCCACAGTCCACAGTTAGGAGGTACATGTAATGTGGTGGCGCTGTCATCATCACTTCCATAGGTCCCTTTCTAAGGAATGGTGGCAACCAAGCAAGACAGTTTATTACAAAAACTGTGCATGTGAGTGTGTGTTTAAATAAATGTATATGTATGTTTGTATGTATACACACACACACACACATTTATTAAGCTTGGTGCCGATACAAATAAGGATTATCTTCTTATATTTTACATGTTTATACTTTCTTCTCTATATTTATATAGGTTTGTTCTTTATCTTTTAAGAGGTTGTTTTACTTACTTTACTCCTCAATCTTCTTACATGCATAGCCCTGTAAACTGAGCAACCCAGCTTTTCCTTAATGTTCACTTATTTCCTTTTCCTCAATTCTTATTTATTTTATCTATTCTTATCCTTATTTTACCATATATTGCTATGCACTATTTCTATACTTAATTCTGTTTCTCCATTTATTTCTCTGGTCAGCTTCAAACTTTTAAACTCTCTTTCTCTCCTCATGTTCCTAGGAAGATTTTTATCTACTGGCAATCTGCAAACTCCTTTATAACTAGATTGCAAGATACTTCTTTGCCACTTACTGGTTTCTGTATCATCTCTTAGTGTTTTACTCTCCTTCTTCCTCCCCAACTCCCCAGTATCACTTGCTTGTTTCTCTCAGCATCTCCTTTCAAGCCTCTGAATACCAAGACTGGTTGTTTGCCATGGGACAGTTGTTGACCATCTTCTCTTGATACAGTGCCATTTTTCCCTCTGAGCTTCACACTTCTCCCAAAGGCTTCTGTGAGAATTCTCCTTTGCTTTTGGTGCCTGGTAACACTTTCCAACATACCACACCACTGGCTGAGTGCAGGATTTTTTCCCCCCTAGGTCTTGTGGGATCTGCTCACCTGCTTTCTGATTCCCCTCTCTGGCTCTCACCACTTGTGATTTTACATAAGAAAGGGTGTGGAAAAGTAATGGCTACCTTCTCCCTCCAACTTTCTTTTTCTTCCCAGGCTAGCCTACCTGGGTCTTCTGAGGTTTTCAGTCTGCTGAATTTATTACTGCGTCTTCTCCGCTCCCACCTTGTCTGCACACATAGCTCTAAGCTAGGATCTCATAGCTTTAAGCTAGGATCTTTTCTTCTGAACTCACTCCCTGTTCTTAGACTGGGTTGCTGTCATCTTTGTGGCCTGAGCAGCTGCCCTGGCCCATGTACACTCACTGGCTCTTCTCCCTCATGCAGAGATAGACTTCTGTTAGGACTCCTAAGTCTACCCAGCTGGTGAACTTGATTCAGGGGAGATGGGTCACTGTTGTGGTCTTCCCTTCTTGCTACTTCTATTCCCTCTGCCCTGGAGGTGCTTCTGCATCAACTAGTTCCCTTTCATACTTAGTCACATTCCTCCCTCCCTCCCTCCCTCCTGGTTTCCTCTCATCTTTCTGCCCCATATACTCTCTCCTTTGTTTTTTCCTGAGCTTCCTTTGGGATTTTTGCTTCTTGCTTCTTGCTCCTTTCTGTTCTTCTCTGACCTCTGTAGGCAAGCCATTCTGATGTTGCAACAACAGCTACAGCCAGGAGCTGTTCTTAATTATTCCATATCCTTTTTAGAAAACTGTTAGTCCACAGAGCACCTCTGGAAAGTTACTGTATCTGCCTACATGCCGTTGGATGTGCAGTTCTGGCTGGAAATAATTGCAGGTAGCTGATGACCTTGGTGAGGGAGTATAGGTTAGGGCAGCAAAGAAGTTTGCTGAGAAATACTTGAACAAAGGGAACACATTCAGGTCATCAATGTCTACATGGTAGATTCTAAAGGAGCTTATTGAGCAAACCTTGAAAATATCAACTGCAATATAGGCAAAATTCACTTAAGTGGTCCCTCAGGGCTAGAAATTAACAATTTTAGTGCTAACATTTTTTTTAAAAGAGAACTGCTTTCTGAAGCACACTTCCTTTAAAATTAATATATTATTGAAATTTATGGGACATAAATTGATTTAAAGGAAGAAGCAAAACCTGGACATTTGCAGACTGATTAACCATTTTTTTTAAAAAAAGCCAAAACAATAAAACACAATAAAAGGAAAATATATGCACAACCAGCAGAAAATGGGTGTGGGCAAAATATTAGCTGACATAAATAATAAATTATCTTCACCTGTCTTGAAAATAATAAATTATTATTCTTGTTATTAGTAAATATTGATAAATAACATGTCATTTTTAGCAGAGCATTTTTTTGAAAGCATATTTTATTAATTAATTATATTTATTTATTCATTTATTATTTGTTCATTCATTCATCAATGAATTAATGCAGCCTCCTTTCTGTTTATTCCATGCTTCAAGATGGCTAACATCAATAAAATATGCAAAGTATAAACAGTAATAATAAAATTCATGCAACTGAAATCAAAACAAAAATTTAAAACAGTCTTACAATAATTAAGAAATAAAAGCTTGGCAAAAGAGTTGTGCTTATGCCTTCTTTCAAACTATTGGGAGAATAGAATTCCAACAACACTTGCTTAAGGAGCTCATTTTATAGCCTGGGGGCCACATAGAAGAAAGTTGTTCCCTGTGTATCTGACAACTAAGCTTCTAGAAGCAGGATAATTTTCAGAAGGTCCTCTCCTGCTGGCCTACATAAGCAATCAGGTTCATGGTTGGATAGACAGTCCTGAAGATAATCAGGCCTAACCTGTTTAGGTCTTTAGTTCTTAACACCCAGTATCTTAAATTGTGTCCAGTGCAAATCTTTCAGTACAAGCATCATATGATCCCTACACCTTGTACCATTCAGCAACTTGGCTACTGTGGTTTTGGCCAATTACAATATCCATACACTTTTTAAGGGTAGCCCTATGTAAAACACATTGCAGTAAACTAAGGCAGTTTTAGATAACTATCATTGAACTCATCTGACTCAGAAAGAGTTGCAGTAGACACACTAGCTGTTTGGGTTTTTTTAATAGTAATTACTGCATCACTTAATTGTAAGCATGCTTGCCCTCCCCAGACATCCATCCAGCAAAATAAATTTAATGTGTTTGGGAAAACCCATTCTGTAAGAACAGTAGAGATGCAATTTTGATACATGCAGGTATTGGAACTGTGAAGTGCTACATTTAATTTCTGCCAAAAGAAATTACCTAATCATAATAACATGTCATCAATATGAATAGATGCAGAGATGAAAAGTCACTCTTGAACAAGAAGTTATTCTAGTTTGGCATCCCATTGATACTTTCCAAATATTTAAATCTCTATCAGGAAAAAAAAAAAAAAAGCACAGTAGAGTGGGCTTCCTTATTCAAAGCCTTTTCTAAAAAAGATAACTATTCATTTTCTCAGGTATGTAGGTTCTCACAAATAGCTCCTAAATTGTGGCAATTCCTGGCAAAATTAATGGCACTGTGGACTTCCTTTATGACCTGATGGATGCTCATTCAGCAGGAGCCCCTTTGTGCATTTGTGACTGTTGATTCTGACAGCAAAATTCTGGGAAAAGGAAGGATGTAGGTGAATCTTGGATGGGGATGACATTTAATTACCAATGGAAATTAAGTAAAGACTGCATGAGAAACATTATACATAAAATAATATTCATTAAAAGCATTTTCTGTCAATTTGACCAAGAACTGTAAATCCCTTAGCCATTCTCTGGATCTACATGAAGTTGAGAACTGGGGGTAAAATAAACAGCCGGGCACTGAGTTCCTAGAAGCACAATAAATAATAACAAGGCAGAATCTTGTCAGAATGTGTTTTACAAATGTATTCTAGTGAATTACATTTTAACAACTGGACTGTGGTGTGTAGCAGTCTCATTGACATCAATGCAGGTTTTATGAAATGAAATTAATATTAGAGTTGGATACTTTTCTAGTGGGTGCCTCAACAGCAAATTCTATTCATGTAACTGAGCAAGTTGTCTTCAGTTCCAATTACTTAGTACATGCTCCCTTGTGGTCCAAAGATCTAGCTTGTTAAAAACAACATATCTGTGGGGAAAGCAAATACATAGATCTATCTCTTTGTAATTCTTCTTGGCAAGTAATTTGAATAAAAAAGGGAAGATTGAGGGGAACTGTGATTTATTCAGGGTAAATACAAAGTCACAACTGCAGGGCAGGGCTTCCACAGAATGTTACGGTTCTGATCTTTGTAGGTATAGACACATCAAGGCATCTAAATACCTTTTCTGAGGGCTTCATTTCTACCCTACCAAGTGTTATTCTGTATATATTTCTTGACTGATAGATCCTTACTGTTGATAGCTGATCCTAAAAGGCAGAGGTTTTCTACCATTTTAGTATCTCCATTATCAATTTTAAGGCTGGCTCTTGTACCTTTTGTAATCAGTTTGGTCTTTATTAAATCTTACTCTCATTTTTTCACTGGACTCCTTGACTTTCATTACTAGACCTTGCAGATCCTTTGCATTTTCAGCTATCAGAATAGTGTCTTCAGCATAGGAAGATTATTGATGTATCTTCCTCCAATTTTAAAACCACTGTCATCTTCTTCCAGTCCAGCTTCCCTCAACATATATTCAGCATATACTGTAGGTTGAATAAATAAGGAGGCAGTATACAGCCTTGTATCATTCCTTTGCCAACTTGGAGCCAATCTGTTTTGCCACATTCTGTCCATACTGTGGCTTCACATGAGGATATTTAGATATTCTGGGATTACCACTTTTCTAAGCACATTCCAAATCTTGATGTGATTGACAAAACTGAAGACATTTTTATAATCAATGAGGCACATACTGACTTCTTTTTGGCATTCTTTGGCTTTCTCAATTATCCAGTGTGCATCAGCAATAATATCTCATGTACCGTGTCCTTTTCTAAACCCATCTTACATATTTATTTATTTTTATTTATTTATATATCAAATTTATATCACCGCCTAACTCCCCCACAAGGAGGGACTCTGTGTGGTTCACAACAAAACAATTTAAAATCAATAAAAACATAAATAATACAAATATAAAATACAATTATTAAATACAATGAAATCCAAGAGATGGTGATATTATTTCAGCCTGTGACCAAATAATATCGGTCAAAGGTAAGACTAGGGAACCAGCCAACCCCAAAACTGACTATTCCCATCCCCACCCCACGTGTGATGACAAAACCAGGTCTTCAGTTTTTTTTCTGAAGTCTAAAAGGGAGGGGGCCAACCTCACTTCTGGGGGAAGAGTGTTCCAATGGGCAGGGGCTGCTGCTGAGAAGGCTTGCCTCCTAGACTCTGTCAGATGAAATTCTCTTGCAAACAGAGTCCGTAGCATGCCCTTTCTGCATGACCGGGTGGGATGGGTTGATGTGACAGGGATGAGACGGTCCTTCAGGTACCCTGGACCCATGCCATGTAAGACTTTAAAGGTGATAACCAACACCTTGAATTGGACCCAGAAGCAAACTGGCACCCAATGCAGCTCACGGAGCAAAGATGTTATATGTGCTGATCTTGATGTACCTAAAATCACCTGCGCGGCCACATTCTGGACCAGTTGAAGCTTCCAGATACTCTTCAAGGGTAGCCCATGTAGAGCGCATTACAATAGTCTATATGGGAGATGACCAGGGCATGAGTGACTGTTCGAAAGGCCTCTCAGTCCAGGAAAGAGTCTAATTGGCGGAAAACACAAAGTTGCACAAAGGCCCTCCTGGCCATGACTGCCACCTGCTCTTTGAGCAGGAGTCGTAAGTCCAAGAGGACCCCCAAGTTATGCACCGGGTCTATCTGGGGCAGTGCAACCCCATCCAGAACCAAAGATGGCAAATTCCTAGGGACCGAGGGACCATTAACCCACAGCCACTCCATCTTGCCAGGGTTCAGCTGAAGCCTATTGTTCCCCATCTAGACCCCCACAGCCTCCAGGCACCTGGAAAGGGCAGCCACAGCATCACTTACTTCCCCCGGGATGGAGATGTATAACTGAGTATTATCGGCGTATTGATGATACCTCATCCCGTGGAGACAGATGATCTCACCCAGCGGTTTCATGTAGATGTTAAAAAGGAGAGGTGAGAGTACCGAACCCTGCGGCACCCCATAAGGGAGGGGCCGCGGGCCCAATCTCTCCTCCCCTATCAACACCGACTAGGACCAGCTCTGGAAGAAGGAGGCAAACCAACAAAAAACTACGCCACCCACCGCCAACTCCCTGAGTCAGTCCAGAAGGATACCATGGTCGATGGTATTGAAAGCCGCTGAGAGGTCAAAGAGAGCCAGGATGGATGCACCACCTCCATCCTGCTCCCACCAGAGATAGTCCATAAGTGCGACCAATGCTGTTTCTGTTCCATATCTGGGCCTGAAACCTGACTGAAAGGGGTCCAGATAATCCATATCATCCAGAATCATCTGAAGCTGCAGTGCCACCACCTTCTCAACCACCATCCCCATAAAGGGGAGGTGGAAGACTGGATGAAAATTATCCAGAACAGTAGGGTCCAATGATGGTTTCTTGAGGAGGGGGCACACCAGCACCTCCTTAAAGGTTGCTGGGAACACCCCCTCTCTCAAGGATGTATTAACCATTGCCAGGACCCAACCACACGTCCCCTCCCTGGCTGCCCTTACCAACCAGGAGGGACATGGCCCTAAAGGGCACGTGGTAGCATTTACAGTCCAGCGGATCCTGTCCACTTTCTCAGGACCAACAGGATCAAACTGGTCCCAGATAACTTGGCAAAGAAGTTCCCCAGGCATCTCACCAGACCATGCCTCATGCTTGGAGTCCAACTTAGAACGGATCCAAGTGACTTTATCCTGCAGATGTTCAGAAAATTCCTCAGCACAGCCCTGTAGATGGTTTTCTAACCCCCTCTCCCCAACAGGGATCAGGTGATTTTAAACAGGGCTGCTAGGCGGCATTCTGCGGATGCAATAAGAGTGGAGAAATACTAATGTTTCGCTGCTCTTACCACCACAAGGTAGGCCTTAACCATGGCTCTAGCTTGTGTTCGGTCGGGTTCAGTCCTTGCCTTCTTCCAGTGGTACTCCAGGTGTCTCTTAATCCTCTGCAGAACTGCCCTATTCCAGACAGCAGCCAGAGACTCCACTGGACCGTGCAGCAAGACCTTGGGGATAACCCCCAGCTCCTTCTGAAACCCTAATGGGTCCATCAGTTGCCAGGGGTGGACTGATCAAATAGGTCCTGTCTCCCTGTGGAGAGGGGTGACAAGCAAGAACCTCAAGGCCACCAGGGCGTGATCTGACCATGGCAATGGGGAAAGATGTAACTCTCCCCTCAGGTCACATTGCCACTGCTCCGACAAGAGACTAAATTCACTGTCTCAAGTCAGATCCTGAATAATCTGAGTCAGGCCCATGGCCGTCATGGTGGCCATGAACTCCTGGGCGGTCTCCGAGGTTCATCCCAGGGATGGCAGATTGAAGTCCCCTGGAACCATAAGCCTGGGGGATTCCACCACCAACCCCGAGACAGCCTCCAGCAGCTCAAGCAGGGAGGTCACTATGCAGCAGGGAGGCTAGTACAGCAAGAACGCTCCCAACTGATCACGGGCCCCCAACTTGAAAAACAGGGTCTCACAACTGGTTACTTGTGGAACAGGGCCCCTGAAGGCCACAAGACAGCCACCCCACCTTCCTGCCCTGGCATCTCGGCTGGCACCACACCTTAAACCCAGCCGGGCACATTTCAGACAAAGCTACTACTCCTTCTAGGCCCAGCCAGGTTTTGGTAATACACACCAGGTCTGCCCCCTCCTCTGTGATCAAATCACATATGAGGGGGGCATTGTTATTGACTGACCTGGCATTAAGCAACAGCAGCTGGAGACCAGGGCCTCCGCAGGTCTGCCGTCCAGAGCCTGAGATCAAGTGCGGAGGTCGGAGTGCACCACAGGCAATAAACACCTGGGGCGCCTTCCTGTAAGATGACATACCCTCCAGCTTCCGTCATAACATCCCCTGCCCATCACCATCTTGATAGGAAGCCCTGCCCTATATCCCCCAGGGTTTTTCAGTCCATTTGCCCCCAATCCTAGAGTCCTGAGGCTCCTGGTTGGGGATAGGGATCCCTCCATTCTACCATCCCATCAGACACACACACACAAATGACCACAAGGGGATGGGGGGCCCCCAGCACACCAGCTATCACTCTCAATGCTGGTAGACCCACACCTCACCCACACTCTTACTATGCCCTCTCCAGCTTCTCTTACTGGCCAGCAGAGGGCATCACAGTCACTGTCCCTCATCCCCTGCCTCTGACTCAGGGGGTAAGTGTACTAACCTACAACATTCACACCTGGGCTCCCTCCTTCATCTCTCACCCATGGGGGAGCCCCCATTCACCTTGGAGGGATCCTAAAAACCCACCGCATATTTGGCATCTCTTTTTTCATGTAAGGTTCTAACTGTGTTGGATAATCCTAATTGTTATTTTACTATCATGTCAAATTAATGATAGTTTAAACACTCCTTTCTTTGGTACCGGTATGTAGACTGACCTCTTCCAATCTATTGGCCACTGTATTATCATGTAGGGCAGCAAATTGTATCATATGTATACATTTACTTGAGGTAGATAGCAGTTTGGTTCATTTCAGTTTAAAAAAAAAAAAAAACTTACCAAATTTCAAAAAAAAAAATGGTAAGAAACATGATTGAAAAAAATGAGGATTAAAAGAAGATAAATATAGAAGGAACAAATGTAGCAGAAAGTAAAATTGATACATATTCTTATCCAGACAGTGACTTTCAGTGCTAATACTGGTTTTATTTCCCAGTGAATGCAATCATAGTTGTAGTGGCGGATTAGCAAGCCATTCTTTTTTGTAGGCTCCCCATCTTTAACTGTTAGATAGTAGAAAATTGTCCTTTCCAGACCAGAAAAAGTGGTGCTATTTTAGGGCTCATATATTCCATTCCATTTCAGGGCTGGTGCTGGATTTTCCGAGGCTTTTGGTGTTAAGTGACTTCAGTCTTCATGTCCTGGGAAAAGGGACCAGTGCTGCTCATGCTACGTATTCTATAGGCTTCATGGCAACCATGGACTTGTCAGTTGTGATTCCAACTCATAGAAAAAGGCAAACACTTGATCTGGTCTTCATTTTGGAGTTGGTGAGATGTAATATGAAGATGGGGGATATTGATATCTGTTCCTTGCTGTGATCAGGTCACTTCCTTGTTCCACTGTGGATCATGGACACCCTGGACATCTATAAAAATTATGGGCATATTAGAATGGTCTGCCCAGGCACCTAATGGAAGCAGAATGCTTCCAGAACTGCTTGTGGATTTTGTTCACATTCTGGTGTGCAGTTCTGGTTTGTGGACAGTTCTGACATTTTGGTCTCTGTAAGACAAAGATGGCCAGAGTTCTGGATGGTATACAAAGCCCAAAGTGGAGGCAACTAAGTACTCATGTATAACCTCACATTTGAGTCAATTATTCTTCATGATAACTGCATCTACAGATTCTTCTTGGGAAGGATTGATGAGGCAAAATGCCCAAAGGGTCACCAAATGAACACATACACACACATACACACACAAGCAAAAAGTTGCTCATATTGTATGGGTCTTGACATTAGTTGGCAGGATCCTCATAAACTCAGGGCTCCTACTTAAACATCAGATGTAAGCCATGACTGGTAGTAGGCTTCCAGGGTACTGGTTATCACCCTAAATGGTGTAGCACCTAGGATATATCAGGTACCACCTTGCTAAAACTGACTCTGCCCATCTGGTATGAATATCTTAAAGAGAACTAGTTCAGAATCCCCTTGCCCCCTTACCTTCTAGTTTTCTACAAAGTACTTAAGACCTATTTATTCCACCATGTCTTTGGTTCTTATTAGTTCTAGATGGCCACTATAGTTCGTGCTGTTGGCAGCTGGGCGGCATATAAATTTAATATATTATTATAAATTATTATCATTAGGTTAATTTATTTCTGTATTTTGTTACTGTTTTTGTTCTTTTTTATTGTTGCAAACAACTCAGAGTCTCCATATATTGGAGTAATCACAGATATTGTTAAATAATAAATAAAACAACATGAGTTGTTCAATAAGATGAGAATGTCATTTGGTTTCTTGTTTTATATAAGAAACTACCAAAATTCATTTGTTATGCTGAACAAAATGTAGCCTGTAACCTATTGTGCTGTGTTCAGTGACATGATTCTTCAGCAGACTGAGTGAGATGACTTCATTTCAAGGGATCATTAGCAGAATACCAGAATTTGTGATGCGTTCTCTCTCTCTCTTTCACACATACACACACACACACACACCAGTTTTTTTATAAATGTTTTCTGACTACCTGAACCTGCAGACTTTCATTTATTTAGTGGCAGGGGTTCATGATTCAGATTCACAAGTATTATTCTTGCTGCCAAAACCCCAGAGGCTTAATAAAACTTGCTATTATTAAAGGTGAACTGCTGAAAACTGACCTCCTATTGCATCTTCTTATCTCCTTTCTTTCCAAGCCTGCAACAAATGTCAGAAACAACCTTTGCCAAGGTAGATGTGATAGCAGCTTCTGCTTCCCACCTTAAGAGAGTCTCTTATGACTATATCGCACTGTAAATGATCACCTTTTTTTTTCTGTAGCGATAAAAAGTCATCTCAAGCAAAGTAGCATTAACATTATATCTCTGAGCATTTGCATTGAAGCACATCCTTGTCATAGAAACATCACTGGGATATGTTTGTACACTGCTCACTAAATGGGATAAAAAGTCTACCATCATCACAAACTCTGTGCAGCAAAAGGTGTCTTAATTCATTCAGCTTGAAGGTCACAGTTGCAGCTACAAATCAATCTGTATGTTCAGATTTGTCTTTGGCACAAAACAACATACAGCAAACAAATGCAGGAGGCTCAGTTAGGAACCAGACCTGTTAGTAATTAATTAAATTAATAATAATTAAGAACCAGAAGGCTATTACTGAATGGCCCAACTTGCCCTCCTCTTGAAAGAATGAATAAGTCAGCACTAGGATGTTCCATCTGAGGGCCTCATCTTTGGCTTTACAAGAAAACTACTTTCATTTTTCTGCCAGTGGGGTTTTTAGCAGTGGAGACTAAGACACCAGGAAGTAATTCTCCCACCCCCAAGCAATGTTTCTCTACATTAATAAAGTGGGACTTTATCTCTTCCTACATACTCCCCAACTGGAGATTTCTCCCTCTTGACTTTTCTTTTCAAATCTCTTTTAGCTGCTGCCTCGTTTTTATTTTTATTTTAGAAACTTCTCTCCTGAAGTTAACTGTAACTGTGTTGGACTTCCTTGGCAATTTTTTACTTAAGTATAAATTAATGCTGATGTCAATACAATGTTACCAAATTGATGGAGCAACTTCTGTATCTCACAGAAGATCCTGATACCACTTAGGATTAAATCTAGTATTGACTTTCCCCTGGTCAGCTCAGCTGAACCAGTTTTAGGATATAATCATTAGGGTGCCTAAATGTTGTACTTATTTGTTGTGAATGGGGCACACATCCATATTGTTTTAAGTATTTTTCTAGAGCCGAATAAAGTAGGAATTGATGAAATTTCAGGGGTCAAACAATTCCATAATAGTGGTGTAACAGTGGGAAAGCAATGTCTATGGACCTCCATTCTCCTTAACTTATGAAAATGGAAAACTGATTGGAGATTCTTCAGGAGGCTCCAATCAGGCATGTTAAAACTGGACAGAAAAGGCAGTCCTAGAGATACTTCAGTGCCAAGCTATGTAGGACATTTTGAACTGTGCATGGGAAGCCAGAGCAGAGCCCAAAGCATAGATATGATGATACGCTCATGTTGGCAAGTACTTGCCATTACTGAAACTTGTGAATGGAACGCGAGGATGGAAGGGTATGATTTATTCAAAAATGTAGGCCAGACAAAAGGGAAGGAGTGACATTATATGTGACAGATAAGCACACATGTGTATAGATCCAGGAATTTAAGCATGATGATCCACTTGAGACCATATGAGTAAGAAAATAGGAAAAGGGAAACTATTATTGTATTATTATCCAGCTATGTTATAGACTGCCAAGTCAAGCAGAAAATATGGACAATGCCCTCCTGAACCAGATTACAGAATTTTGAGACAGGAGAAACATAGTAATAATGGAAGACTTCAACTACCAGAATATCTTTTGGAAAACCAACTCAGCCACAACTATAAGTTCCCACAAGTTCCGCAGTGTTGTACTGACAGTTTCATTTTTCAGAAGGTAGAAGAAAACACAAGGGAATCAGCTCTCCTAGATCTGATCCTAACCAATAGGGAAAAATTGCTCAAAGAGGTAAAAGGAAGGATCCTTGGAAGAAAATAACTGTATCATTTTGGGTTTCAAGAAATTCCAGAAAGGAAAATTGGAGCATTGCTATGCACAGGAAAGTCAATTTCAGCAATTAGAGAAATACTAGTCAGGATCTCATGACAGAAATCCTCAATTTAAAGAGAACAAGGGGGAAATCATGATATTTGAGAAATCCTGGAGGATGGGCATAGTGCCAAAATACTAGAAAAGGACAAGTGTTCTTTCAAAAAGGGGAAAAAAGAGGACCTGGGTAACTATAGACTGATTAGTTAGATACTGATACTGGGGAAAACCCTGTAACAGAGAATTAAGCAGTCAATTTGTAAGCAATTAGATGGCAAAAATGTGGTATGATGGAGCTGCAAAAAAAAGCAAATTGAATCTGAGACTTAATCACCAAGAATGTAGTGTAAAGATCAAGAGAAGTCACACTTCCTCTGAACCTGGCATTGATCAGATCTCACCTAGAATATTGCATCCAGTTCTAGACACCACCTTTTAGGAAATATATTGAAAACTGGAGTATGCCCAGAGGAAAGCAACCAACATAATAAAGTCCTGAAATGGGAGGGGAAAAAAAAAAAAGGAATCATTGGAGGTAATGGATTTGTTTATATGTTTAGCCTCGAGAAGACCAGACTGCAGGGAAACATGACAGTTGTTTAAGTAACCAAAAGGCTATGAAATAGAAGATGGGAAGTCTTCTTCAGTGTTATTATGGAAAGCAAGACAAGAAGCTTAAATTACAAGGAAGAACACGTCAGTTGATATCAGGAAGAATTCCCTAATGGTAAGAAATTTTCAACAATGGAATAGGCTGCTGCGGATGGTGGTGGACTCTCATTTGCAGGGGAACTCCCACTTATTAAAGCTTTTGAGATATATCAGAGAAATTGTCATTTTTATAAATGTGATAAATGTAAATGTATATTGTAAGAACAGAAATACAGGCTAGCAATTACCATCCTGGCATATAGACACATGCTATATCTATTAACATTTATTTAGAGCTATACATACACTGTATAGTGAAATGGGAATGATGTGGTTGAATCCTGATTGTGCAGAATATTCTGTATCACTTTAGCCCAGAGATGGGAGAGTTCATTTATACTTTTTAGTTGTAGCCACATAATAAATAAATTTACTATCATAACTACCAACCGACAGGCAACTGAGAACCCATATTTCCCATATTTGAAGGCATGAGCAGTGAGTGTGTGAAATGTGCTAGCACGTTAGGTGGACAATTTGGTGGTGGAAGAGAGATTGCCAATTCCTACTCTGAGTACTCTTGAGTTTGACATAGCAATAAGCCACATCCTTTCCCTTTCCCTTTCCCTTTCCCTTTCCCTTTCCCTTTCCCTTTCCCTTTCCCTTTCCCTTTTCCTTTCCCTTTCCCTTTCCCTTTCCCTTTCCCTTTTTCTTTTGCAGATATCTTAGCTTATTTCCATACTAATCTGATCTGAGCCAAGTGGAGCTCACCCATCATTAGTTTTAGTCACCAAAGGCATGTAGGTTTACACAGAGAGTATTAGAATTTGCCTTCTTCCAGTGTGAATCAAATGATATCTTCAGTGGAGTGTAATAACTTGAACATCTATTAGGAATGGGCCATTGAGTTCTGAATACAAATGAATATAGCTAAAAAGAAGACCTCTGCAATTTCATAAATGCAATTCATTTAGAATTTAGCATTAGAATTGTTACCAAGAGTCTAAAAATGCAAGACTTGGAGTGAAATTGTGGTGGTTATTTATAGTGGTATAAACTGATTTATATACAATGGAGGATTGTCTCATTAATGTCGATGATTGAAATTGAAAGATTCACTTTGTTTTACCTAAAATCAAAGG
This sequence comes from Liasis olivaceus, assembly GCA_030867105.1. NCBI lineage: Eukaryota > Metazoa > Chordata > Lepidosauria > Squamata > Pythonidae > Liasis > Liasis olivaceus. Next base: position 74,240,536 of record CM061349.1, read on the forward strand.
AAATTAAAAGTAATTAACTTTCACTAGAGTTTATTCCATTAAATAGTTAGAAAAATGTTACTAAATTACCCCAAAATATTATTTGTACTTTTATAAATCTAATCTCATCCACTTGATTTACATTCCACTTCAAGATATATGGGCAAAGCAGCTTTGTACATCAAAAATTGATATGATTCAATGTGAACATTTGACTTTGGGTCTATTTGATCTGGATTTTTGAATCAATTTGTAAAAATCCATTCCTACACATGGACAGTAGTGTCCAAACTCTCTGGATTAATTTGGAAGGATACAATTTGATTTGAAAATTTGAATAGAATTTCTGATTTGATTTGGAGTGATGATTTGATTTGGAGAGTCAGCTGAATCGCCATTGAATCAAATCTGAAATGAATATTCATACAAACCTATTAACTAGAGCTATAGGCTATGCAAACTTAATGGAGAATAAGATCCACTGAATTTAATTTAACTAAACATAAATCATTGGTAAATGTGTACAGCATATTTACCAAGCCCCAGGCATTACTAAGACTTTAGAAAGACTAAGCCACTGCAATAAATAGCTGACTCATGGATAGTATAATCAACAATTTCACAGATCTAGCTCAGAAAGGCTCTATATCTTCCTGAAACCTGTTAGTAACACATGTAACTCCACACGTCACAGTTTTATTCTGGGTAATGCTGCTGACAACTGGAAAAAAAAAAACATGACAATTTTATCAATGGTCAAACTATGCATGATATTAATTACATAGTTTGAGTTTAAGTACAAAGTTTTGTTTTACAAATTGCTAGTATAGAAAGGCCTAATCCAGATTTGGTCTACAGAAAAGCTATCTGACAATGGATCTCTATTGAGAAGCAAAACAGTATGATCCATTAAAATGGAATCTGCTGTACTATGTCAAACACATGATTCACAGAGTGCACTAGTGTCCATTTCCAAATGTTGCATTAAAATATTCACATATTTTGGAAAGTAGCATAGTTGGGAAATCTGTGTACAAAAAAGTCTGTAACTTGGAAAGTTGTAAAGGAGAAAAGCAGATATTGGAAGAGCTACATATAAATGCATACATTAAAGAAATTAAATATATTTCTTTAATTGTAATTATGAAATAAATATATTTAAGGAATTTAAATAAATAAATTGAAGAAAGTTACAACAATGCAGGAATCAAGAGTGTGTACATTTATTTACTTATTTTTAATTTCTGAGGTTTTATGGATGAAACTATCATTTGAATGTTATGTTAAGAAGCCATCGTGAAGAACCCATCTCTTGAGCCAGCCATCCTTGATAACTGTCCCTGCCTTGGCCAGTCTCTAGCCTTCCCTTTAAAAGAAAGGTTATTGAAAAGGTGGTAATAATTCAGTGGCAGATGATCCTAGAGAAATTAAATTACCTGGACCTTCTTAGTCAGGGTGCAGAGTAGTCATAAGATGGAAACAGCAATGGTGATTCTAGTTTTAAAGAGGGGTGGAGAGTGGGCATGGTAGATTGTAACTATTTCCTGGGTTCATATATTTTGATTTTATAATTCTGATTTGTTGGTTGCATTTTGTTTTGTTTTGATCTGACTTATTGGGGTGGGGGTGGGGGTGGGATTGTAGGCTACTTAGAGCCAAAGTGGTTTAGAAGGCCTGTAAAATTATTTTTTTATTTATTTTAAAAGTACAGATTACCTTTATCAGCACCTGAATGGCGGGGAGTATGTTAATCTCAGCAGTATTCAACCATGGTATCCTTCTAGACTTCCTACAAGCGTTGAGAATTGGAAGCAGCATCTTATGATGGATTATTCCATTCTGTGGCTACATGAAACTGCTGGAAGAGGACATACATTGGTTTGAGTTGAGATGTCATCGGCATGCTGAGGATATTCAACTTTACATTGTTACCTCAGGCCAAGCTGAAGTTGCTATAGACATTTCCAACCAGTATTTGGTGGTTGTTAGGGTCTGGATGGGAAGAAACAAGCTTGGACTGTACCCTAGCAGGACAGTTTCTATACATCTGTACACATCAAGGTCATTTATTAATTCTGCCTTGGTAATTACACTTGTTAGGGCTTTAGTCATCCAGAAGAAGCTAGGCCACAACTAGGGGTATCTTCCTGGCCTCAGAGGTTCTGCTAGGCTCTGCCGCTTGACCTGGGGTGGGGAGGGAAGACATCAAGCATGGGGATGGCTAGCCCTTTAGAGGCCTGTCGTCTGCAGCTCTGGAAACCATCAGCTTCTTGGATTTTTTCTTTTCTTTTAGTAACTTTTAGTACAGTTTTTATGTTTTATGTGATTGTATATATATTTATTGTTTTAATGGGTTATGTGAGCTGCCCAGAGTCCCCTATCAGGGAGAGATGGGTGGAGATAAACTTAGTGAATGAATGAATGAATGAATGAATGAATGAATGAATGAATGAATGAATGGTATTTTGATCAGCTTTTTGTGCCAATTCTTGCCTTATTTGCACCAGGGGATAATTACTCATGCCCTGGTCATTTTGCCATTGGACTGTTGAATGTGCTGTATGTAAAGCTGCATTTGAAGAAAATCTGCAGCTGGTACTAGTTGGAAACATTCATTAGTGTAGGATAACACTAATATTGTGATTGTTGCACTGGATGATAATAGGCATCAGAGTGCTACAAATTCTTCTATGGTGTGGCACTAGGATACATCAGGGAATGCCAGATATTAAATAAGGGCCTGCTTCTGGTACCTCCCCAGGGGGATGTCAAAGGAACTAAGACCAGGAGACAGGCCTTCTTGAAAGAAGCCCCTGCTTTATGGAACACACTGCTCCTTGGGGTATGATTAGCCCCTATCCCCCTTTCAGTCAGGAAGGCCCTTGAAACAATTTTACCTCAGTAGGCCTTTTAGTTCTCAAATGCTACTGATGCATATCTATTTTTCACAGTTTGTGATTGTTTTTGTCTAATAGCTATATTAAGAGTGGTTGTTTTAATATATGGAGGTATTCATTATTGAGATTGCTCATTTATGCCACCCAGTGTCATTCAGATTAGGGCAGCCTAGAAGTACCATCAAAGAAATAAATAATTACTCAAAAGCTATGATTAAAATTGTCTTCTAGTTCCACTTACATAATTCTTCAGTTTTCAGCTTTATAGTGAAAGGGAAATTTTCTTCCAGAACTACAAATGAAAGCCAACTAATCATTTCCCAGATTAATACCATCACTCAAGGGGATCCTTCAGCTTCCTCACTCTCTTTGTCTCCTGCCTGCAACATTTAAAACCTGGTTTAGGAGTTTGGAGAACCTGGGACTGAGAAAGGAGGGACTATTCTATAGGACATGTTTCCTGTATGAAATGTCCTACAATTAGACCTGCCAACCATACACCATTCCTTGTGAACAGGTATGTGTGATAATTGATTGTTTGCAAGAGTGAATGAGCTATCACTCGCACATGAGATAGAGTAGCATTGCCTTATTATGCATTCAGCCCCTTCACAGTTATCAAGTGTTGAGTAATAATGTGATGCAAAATCAAGTAGAGTGCAATTATACTGTGAATCATCCTTGGTTTTACTGTTTTACCATTTTCAGATTTTTAAGTATCAGCGGTTATTTATCTATATATTTATTTCACGCAATTACTTTGCCTTAGCTACAATTTTCAACAAAACTCCCATCAGTGATAAAAGCCATTAAAAACTGCAATAAGTAATCAAACCTGCAGTACTAAAGCTATAATTCAGTGAGTCTATTTAGGTGTCTTATTTCTTTATTTGAAACGAAAAAAAAAGTTGCTTTGGGACTTGAATAGGTCGTCAATTAAGAATGATCAAGCAGGGTTTATAAAAACTAGGCAAGCAGCAGCCAACATTAGGTTAGTTGTAGATTTAATAGACTTGAATAAAAACAAAGATCAATTTGTAATTTTATCATTAGATGCTGAAAAAGCCTTTGACAAAATACATAAGCAGTATATGTTTGCCATACTAAATAGATTTGGATTTCCTTTGAAATTTATAAAATGGATGAAGATATTATATGAATCGCTGACATCTAAAGTAAAGGTTAATGATATGTTTTTTCCTAATTTTCCACTATTTAGAGGAACTAGACAAATATGTCCACTTACACCCTTGCTTTTTAACATTTGTGTGGAACCCTTGGCTTGTGCTATTAGACAAAACAGGGAGGTCTACTGTACACAACTCAGTTGAACAGAAATTGGTTTTTTGATGACATTCTTTTGTTTATTTCTAAACATTATATTACTATTCCAGTGTTGATGCAAACAATAGATGCCTTTAGTAAAAAAGCAGGATATTCTATTACCTGGTCCAAATCAGAATTGATGCCAATAGGTGAAAACTTGGTTACCTATTCATTTAAGGAATATCAATTCTGTATTTGTACTGAATCTATTAAATATTTAGGTATGTGTATTCCAAAGGATATAACTCAGTTAGCAACATGTAATATAATAAAATATATAGAGACGTTTTTTCAGATATCAATAGATGGGAGTCATTAAACCTCACCCTTTGGGGAAAGATGAACCTATCAAAATGAATATTATTCCCAGATTAATTTATATTCTGAGAGGAATTACATTTTTTATATCTGGAAAATATTTTCAGAAAATAAATTCTTTATTTAGAAAATGTTTAGGGGGTTCTTCAATTCCAAGAATATCTTTACAGAAAATGCAATTATCAGTTAATGAGGGAGGGTTCGGTCTACCGAATCTGGAGCTACATCATTATGCTTATCTATTGTCAAGTATTAAATACTGGAAACCAACAATTGCTGTTAATTTTCTGATTTGGGCAACTTCAGAATAAAATTCCCCTCTCACCCCTATGGGTGGTATGTGTCTTCCTCAATCTCGGGTCCTCTACCAGAGGCCTGGGAGTTTGAGGGTTCTGCGCAGTATCTTAGCTGTTCCTAGCACTGCACTCTTCTGCACAGAGAGCTCTGATGTTGTTCCTGGGATCTGTTGGAGCCACTCTCCCAGCTTAGGAGTCATGGCCCCGAGTGCTCCTACCACCACTGGGACCACTTTGGCCTTTACTTTCCACATCCTCTCGATTTCCTCCTTCAGGCCCTGGTACTTCTCCAGCTTCTCATGCTCCTTCTTTCTGATGTTGCTGTCACTTGGCACTGCTACATCTATCACTACCGCTGTCTTCTGGTCTTTGTCTACTACCACGATGTCTGGTTGATTAGCCAGTACCTGCCTGTCCGTTTGGATCTGGAAGTCCCACAGGATATTAGCCCTGTTATTCTCCACGACCTTCTGTGGAATCTCCCATCTGGACTTGGGGGGGGTCTAGCCCATACGCTGTGCAGATGTTCCTGTACACAATGCCACACTACTTGGTTGTGCCATTCAGTGTATGCTGTTCCTGCCTGCATCTTACACCCTGCCACTATGTGTTGGACTGTCTCTGAGGCCTCTTTGCACAATCTGCACCTTGGATCCTGTCTAGTGTGGTAGACTAGTGTGCGCTACTATGGATCTGGTGCTTAGTGCCTGTTCTTGTGCTGCTATGATCAGTGCCTCAGTGCTGTCTTTTAGTCCGGCCCTTTCCAGCCACTGATAGGATTTCCCAATGTCAGCCACCTCAGCTATCTGTCGATGGTACATCCCATGCAGGGGCTTGTCTTGCCATGGCACTTCCTCTGCTTGAACCTCCTGCCTTGTCTGCTGCTGCCTGAGGCATTCTCTCAGCAGCCCATCTTTGGGTGCCATCTTACTGATGTACTCCTGGATACTTCGGGTTTCATCCAGGACAGTGGCTTTGACACTCATCAGGCCCCGCCTGCCCTCTTTGCGCCTGGTGTACAGTCTCTGGGTGTTGGACCTGGGGTGGAAACCTCCGTACATTGTGAGGAGCTTCCGGGTCTTCACATCAGCAGCCTCCATGTCTTCCTTTGGCCAGCTCACTATACCAGCAGGGTTTCTGATGACTGGCAGGGCATACATGTTGATGGCATGGATCTTGTTCTTCCCATTGAGCTGGCTCTTCAGGACCTGTCTTATCCTTTGCTGGTACTTGGATGTTGCTGTCTTTCTTGCCTCCTCCTCATGGTTCCCATGTGACTGTGGGACACCAAGGTATTTATAGCTGGTCTCTATGTCTGCTATGTGGCCCACTGGTAGTTCCACTCCATCGGTCTTAACTACCTTCCCTCTCTTTACTATCATCCTGCCACACTTCTCCAGTCCGAATGACATCCCAATGTCCTCACTGTAGATCCATGTCAGGTGGATCAGTGAGTCGATGTCTCGTTCACTCTTAGCATACAGCTTGATGTCATCCATGTAGAGGAGGTGGCTGATGGTGACTCCACTCTTGAACTTGTACCCATATCCAGACCTTGTGATTATCTGGCTGAGGGGGTTTAAGCCTATGCAGAACAGCAGCGGGGACAGTGCATCTCCTTGGTATATGCCGCACTTGATGGCCACTTGTGCGAGCTGTCTTGAGTTGACTTCCAGTGTAGTCTTCCACAGTCCCATTGAGTGCTTGAGGAAGGTCTTTAGTGTCCTGTTGACTTTGTATAGTGCCAGGCATTCACAGATCCATGTGTGCGGCATTGAGTCATAGGCTTTCCTGTAGTCAATCCAGGCTGTGCTCAGATTGGTCTGCCTAGACCTTGAGTCTTGGGCGACTGCCCTATCTATGAGTAACTGGTGTTTTGAGCCTCTGGTGTTGTTCCCAATGCCCTTCTGAGCTGTGCTCATGTACTGGCCCATATGGTCATGTAGCTTGGCAGCTATGATGCCTGATAGAACTTTCCATGTTGTGGGGAGGTGGGTGGGAGCCTGCTGCTAGCAGTTGGTTCATCTGTGCTGCTAGGCGTTCATGCACTGCTGTTAGTTTCTTTAGCCAGTAGGTGTGGATCATGTCTGGGCCAGGTGCTGTCCAGCTTTTCATGTTCTTGACTCGCTGTTGGATGTCTGCTACTGTGATGGTGACTGGTTCCTGTTCTGGGAGATTGCTGTGGTCTGCTTTCAGGTCCTGAAGCCACTTTGCACTGGTGTTATGTGTCTTCTCTTTCTCCCATATGTTCTTCCAGTACTGTTCAGTTTCCGCTGCTGGTGGCTCAGCTGCTACTCTGTGGTTGCACTGCAGTTGGGAGTACACTTTGGATGGTTCTTTGGAGAACAGGGCATTTATCTTCTTGGCCTCTGCTTCTCTAGTGTATCTCCTTAGCCTGGCAGCCAGTGCTATGAGCCTTTGTTTAGCAGTCTCTAGGGCTTCAGATGGAGTCAGGCCCATGTATTTTTTCAGTAGCCGAGTCTTATCCTTAATCTCCACACGCTTCTGTAGTTCCACCAGCTGACTGACTTCTCTCCGAGTTGCCTTGATCTTAGTCTCCAATCTCATTTTCCAGGGTGGATATGTACTGCTGTTCTTCTTGATCGTGTAGCCAAGCATTTCCAGGATTACAGCGGCTGTAGCATATACCAATTCATTGGTTTCAGTTATGGTGGTAGTAGGGATTGTCTGGAGGGCTCTGTTGGCATCTTCTAGCATACTATCTGATGGTACTTCTCCACTGAGCCTTGGTAATCAGACTCGAGGGTTGACTATAGCTAGTTTATCCATGATCTTATGCCTCATATCAGCTGCTGTGCTCTGTAATGGAAGGGGTGGCAGTGACATTCCAACTTCAGGTGTTGGCTGCATATCTGCTTGTTCTTACAGGTCTGCTTGAGTCCGGGTTGTAATGTGGAGTTGGTCTATCTCAAGTTGTGAGAGCAGCTTCCTCTTTACTATGTTGAAGCGCTGGGTAACTAGTTATTTCTCAGTTAGTGTGGATGTAGGCCTTTTGTCTATCCATAGTTCCCTCATACGTTTCATATATCCCCTCTCATTAGGTCTGCTCTTGTAGTAGCATTCCATCATTTCCAAGTTCTCTTGTCTCGTCCATGTATGGTTTGTTCCAGTAGCCTACTTAACATCAGATTGTCCTGGTTCCCCAACATCTGACGTGGACCTTGTTAATCCAGGTGACGTCCAAGCCGGCATGACTCTCTTAGTTTGTGTCGCTCTCATATTTTGAGGTAGGCAGGTGAAGCGTTAGGGGGTCTTTGCCCAAGGACCCCTACTGGTAAGGTAGGTACCAGCCGGGATTTGAACCCCGGTCTCCTGCATCAAAGGCGGTGTTCTAACCATTACGCTATCCAGCTGCCTATATATATATCACCTTTGGTTGGATGGACAATATTAGGATCAAAATATACTAAAACTCTAATATCTCTGGAAACAATTTCATCAGTTCAAAGCTATGGAATGTAATGCCTAATTAAAAAAAAAAAAAAAAGATTTGATCCTTTTTCCCATGCCAAATTGACTTCATAGGGAAACCCAACTTTAAAAATTGGAAAAAAGATGGTGATATGGAAAAAATGGATGGAAGTAGGGATATTGACTTTGGACCAACTGATAGATGATGAAGATGAATCTTTAACGTATTCTGTGTTAAGAGATAAATATCATGTATCAGATGTAACCCAATGGCAATATTTACAGTTATAACATTTGTTAACAACATTGTTTGGACCAGCAGCATTTTCAGCTTCTGAGACATCTGAGGTATTAGAGCAATTTTTCAAATCCTTGAAAACTAAAAAAAAAAAAAAAAAAGCCAAAAAAACTACTATTAGTTTGTATAGATATTTGTTATTGATAAATCAATTTGACATGCAGATGTTAAGGGATGAGTGGAATAAAGAATTAGAGGTTTCTATATTGCCTCAACAATGGGAGAGTGTCTTAACTTCTATAGCAAGAATGTCAATGGACATCAAACTACAACTTATACAGCAAAAAATAATGTTTAGAATTTATTGGGATCCACTACATCTGTATAGAAAAGGATTGTCAAAAACAGCATTTTGTTGGAGATGTAATAAGGACAATGCCTCTTTAAAACATATGTTTTTACAATGTCCTATAATTATTAAGTTTTGGGAAAAAGTAGTAGTCTGTATAAATATGATTGTGAGACAAAAGCTAAAATTTTCAGAGGATAATATTCTTTTGAACTATATACCTAGTACATGGAACTTGACAACTGGACAATGTAAATGGATTCTCTGTGTCCTTGCTTTGGCCAAAAGACTGATATTGCAGCATTGGAAAGATAAATGTATGGCCCCATTTATTCAATGGATTGAAGACCTGATTGCACTTGCTACTTATGAGCAGATTGCCTACAGACATAGACTTTGTATGGACAAGTATAATGAAATATGGGACTCATTTATACAAAATACACTGGGTTTAAAAAAGATAGTCATTTAACTCTATTAGAAATATATATGTACTTGAATATTTATATTAGATAAGTATATATAGAATCGTAACTGTTTACTGTTATGATATATTAACACTTTTTTCTTTTTGTTGTATTTTTTTTACTTTTATGTTAAAGCACTTTTATGTGTTTTTTTTCTTCTTTTTGTAATCAATTAAAAAAAAAATAAATTAAAAAAAAAAAGGAAAGGTCCTCAAAGGGGCTTATAGTTAGATCAGGTACCAAATGTATGTACTATAAAATCTAAGCAATATAAAATGTACATTAATTGTAGCCTACCGCCTTCTCTGGATAAGATATTTGTCCTATACAGTAACATCATTTGTTAATCCTTTGTTACTCTGTTATGATAATTCTTTGTGGATTATGCTGTAAAATGTGCCCAGGTAGCTTCAGAACTTTCATAGATGTCCAATTTAATTTAAAGGAGATCACAAACTGGTGAATCGGGATTCTCACTGTTCCTGGCGAAATATCTGTATGTATATCAAAGTGCACATAGCCTTTGGATTGGTAAGACCATCATTAGATTGGAAAATGAACCAATCAATAAGTGCACACTTAACCTTTTTTTAGAACTTTGGCCTTTCCCAGTCCACTTTGACAAAGGCATTGGTATTGCTGGTACAGCATTATTCCTTCCCCCGTAGACACATTTTGCCCTTCTCAGCAAGAAGCAAGTATCCCAAAAGTATGCCTGATTGCATTATAAATGTATCTGCAGAATGCCATTTGCTGCATTATTTTTAGGTCATCGCTGATGGGAATAGCAAGTTGTTTTTATTTGCAAGGTGAGATTAATTTCTAAATAAATAAAGAGGGGGGTTGAAACTGTTCCAATGTCACTGTGTTGCTTGTGCTTCTGAATTTGGAGACAGAAGTGGAAACTTTCTTTTAAAAAACATTTTCAAAATGAAATATGGTCCAATATCATTTGTCTACTTTCTTTTATAAGGATATTAGTACAAGACTGAGAAAATAAGCATAAAGTCAGTTGCATGTAATCATTTTTCCTAGTAGCCCCATTTGCAAATAAATGTTATTAAAATTTCATCTACTGATTACCTTTCAACAAGCCACTAAATGAGTAAATAAAGTATGTAAATGATTTGTCCATGTAAGAACCTTCATAAACAACCTGTACTTTTAGAAGTGCTACAGAACTGCTGAGTCACTTTTTCAACTGTCAGAGTTTATGCCTATTTCTACCTACTTTTTCTACCTAAATAAAATGAAGAATTACAAAATACATAGCACACATTAAAACAATGTATTTAATAATTAAAAATAGTCTTATAATAAGAGTAGGCTAAAACAAATGTAAGTTCAGGGAGATAAAAATAGCGAACCACTTTAAGAGAATAAAATATTTAGTAGCTAAATCTTAAAATAGGTGGAGGAGTTAACTATATTTGTAAGGACTTCCATCATCTGGTACTAAGATACAGATGCCTAACATCTGGACCTGTTATGCTTTTAAAAGGGATGGAATGCATTACACAGGTTCTGATTTCAATTTCAGTTATTACGAAAGTACATATGGGAAGAGGTAATTCTGCACATACTCTGGGGCTAAACCATGTACAGCAGGAATAGATCAGCTTATTGCCAATCAGGTTTTTAAAGCATTTGAGTTATTGCAAGAGGAATTGCAATAACTTACTTTCACAATTTAGTAGCATCTAACTCCTAAATTATGAGAGCCACTTTGGTGTAGTGGTTAAGATACCAGGCTAGAAACCGGGGGACCATGAATTCTAGTCCTGCCCTAGGCATGAAGCAGGGTGACCTTGGGCCAGTTACTCTCTCTCAGCCCTAGGAAGGAGGCAATGGCAAACCTCTTCTGAAAAAATCTTGCCAAGAAAACTGCAGTGACCTATCCAGGTAGTCACCAGGAGTCAAAAACTGACTTAAAGGCACAAAAACAAAATAAAACCCTTCCAAATTATGGTTAGCATTAGAATGTGTTTTGAAGGATTCTCTGTCTGCATTATTTTTTAAATAAATAATTAATTATGGCTAAGGCAAATATTAATCATTTGCAAGAACTCTGAAATATCCCATATTAAGAAATCACTACCTTGAAGTCTTAAAGAATATGAAATATGTTTCTGATGATTTTTAGGTGAGGATGGTTCCACAAAATAATTTCTTTCAGATTTACTAGACATCCTACAGGATGTTTAAGAAGAATTGACTGTCAATCTCACTTTGCTAGAAATGTAAAATGTGTGAGGGGACACTTACTCATATATTATGGGCTTGTCCTATTTTGGTTTAATATCCATAAGTTGATTAATATATAGCTACAAAATTCAATAGTTTAAATATGTGAATGTACTTTTGAATTATAAACCAAAAGTTTGGAACTTACCACTTTATCAAAAATTGTGCATTGATCAAGTACTGGGCAGACAGCAAAAAATATTTTTCTTTAGTATTGGAAAGAAATTGCAACCCTAGATTTATGACCATGGATTGCTAATAAGCATTTTTTTTTTGTTTTTTATTTTACTTTTTGCTGAGTTTGTGAACTGGCTCATTGTAAATACAATTGAAAATGCAATGAATCAAAATTATTCTGGATGGTCAGGATTTAATGAAATGTTAAAGATTGGATCAAATGATTTTTTTCATGTAAAACTATGACTTTTGTTTCTTTTTCTGTTTCCTTTTTTAAATTCTTGTTTCTTTTTCTTCTTTTTGCCCTTTCCCCTCTTTTTTGAAAGTTAAATCATAAATAAATAAATAAATAACATTTGGAGCAGTGGTAGACATTCTATTGATTTCCAGATATTTTGGACCCACAACCCACAGTTCTTTTACAGTGACAACAGATGAGTCCAAAGGATTGGAAGTTTTTGTCAAAAGGATGAAAGCAGCAATGCCCTGTTGTGACACAAGCCCCACACTTTTCTTATATGCATGCCATGTCACAATGTACATATAAAAGGGACAGACTGTTGCTGTTGTGATGCTGCTACCATCATCATCATCCCCTTCCCCCAACTCCTATGCAGTCACCACCAACCAATAGGGATAATTAAAGTCAGAAGTCCAAAATATCTGGAGGGTATGAAGATCCTTACACTTGATTTAGACTTTATAAGCAAGAGCGGGCAGTTTTACTTGCAGTAGAAACTAAGTGAAACTGGTACAGATACAATAAATCTGGAGCAATAAAATGAGCAAAACTGGCTGCAGAAACTAATTTGGCTGCTACATACTGCATTATCTGAAATTTGTGGATTTTTTTCCCCAGGATATTCCTATGTAAAGTTTGCTACATTAAAGTTGGTAGGATCTTGTAGTATATCAAAGCCTCTTTCAGCCAGTAGGGCCAGAGAGTCAAGAGATACTTTAGTGTGGAAATCTATGAGCAGCATCAGCTATGGAAAATCCTTGCATAAACTGCTGTCGACTTATTTATTTGTTTGTTTGATTTGTAAACTGACTCACTCCAGTGGTGGTGTACAAAATCAAGCACAGCATAAAACATAATCAAAACATTAACACTGTCTTTAATAGCAGGCAATAAAGTGCATCTTCTAGCTGCTTATTCACCAGGAGCCTTCAGGAAAAGCCTGGCTTTAACTATTCTCTGTAAAGATGTAAGAATGGGGGCAAGGAAGGAGTCAGCCACTGAGAACACCCACCTCCCACCTCCCACTTCCCAATATGACCTCTCATATTGTGTCTCCTAATAAGAAGATAGAGAACCTTTAGCGAATGCTCTCTAGTCACTTATTTTGGGTGAATTTTAGAAATAAAAGCATGATGGACCATTTATTATCCATGAATTTTCAGCCTAGGTATTTTGGAACAGCCATGGGGGTAAGATAATCCTTAATCTAATTCTTATTTTTTAATCATTAGATGAGTCTTGCTGGATCCAATCAATGACCTACTCTATTACTCCAGCATCATGCTTCTCATAGTGGTGGATCAGAAGCCTATTCGAAGAAGATGTGGGCAGTAATCCTCAACTACTGATTTAATTTGTCCAGCAACCACTGCTCAGAGGCATGTTGACTCTAAACTTGAACTGCAAACGAGGATGCCAAACCATGGATATGGAATTTTTCCTCACACAGTATGCTTTAATTAAGTAATAGGAATGTCACAGATACATGTCCAGAGAACCAGGACTGTTATCAGAGAAGCAGAAAATAGTTCACAAAATATTTAGAGGGTGTACAAAGTGTGAATTGGCCATAAGATGACAAAGGAATTGAGGATGTAGTTGAAGGACAAAAACATCAGACAAATGAAAAGCTGTCAAAGCAGCTCTTGCAGGCAATATGACCATTCTTTTTCACTTTTAAATGACTTTAGGAACTTCACCCTTCCATATCATTTCTGAAAGCGCAAAGGTATATTTTACCATTAAAAGGGATGGGGGTGGGGAAGATGTTAATGCCATCAGCATTATTCATATCCATAAATATTTCTGATGCTTAATAGGCAAAACTAGCATATGCCATGTTTAATTTACATGTTGTATATCTAAAGCATTTTCCCCAATAGGCTATAGTGTTTGAAAAGAAATATTTGGTTAGGAATAAAGGAAATAAGTACAGATAATGTGGTATATCCAAATACATCCAATACTCTTGAATACTACTTGAATATTTCTAAGTATTTCAAGCCATGAGAAACAATTCATCTTAATTCTTACATTATTTTGATTTTAAAGGGAAAAAAGAGCAGAGGGCCATTAATAGTCACATTTTTATACGCCCAGTGAAATGCTCATAAATATAAAATGATATGTTTTTAACATATGTATTGGATTATTGCACACATTCTGAAACTGGGCAGGCTTAACAAACCCAGTAAAATAAATAAATAAATAATTTTTTTACAACGTTGACTTTAGCATATGTATATACATTCTTTCTAGGTAGACTCCTCATAAAGACAATGAATAACAACAGTTGACTGGCATTGTGTTCATTCATTATGTTAGTAATGCTATTAACCAATTAATGGAAAAGGATGACTTTAAAAAAATAGTAGCACGTCATTGTTTGCCCCCTTCATGGATCACTGCCTTGTCGTGGCGAAGGGGCTTGTGTAACTCAGTGAAGCCATGAGCTATACCGTGCAGGGCCACCAAAGACGGACAGGTCATGACAGAGAGTTCTGACAAAATGTGGTCCACTGGAGAAGGAAATGGCAACCCACTCCAGTATCCTTGCCAAGAAAACCCCATGGACAATGTTAAAAGGCTAAAAGATATGACGCCGGAAGATGAGCCCCTCAGGTCGGAAGGTGTCCAATATGCTACTGGGGAAGAGCGGAGGGCAATTCCAAGTAGCTCCAGAAAGAGTGAAGCGGCTGGGCCAAAGCCGAAAGGACGTTCAGCTGTGGATGTATCTGGAAGCGAAAAGAAGGTCCGATGCTGTAAAGAACAATATTGTATAGGTACGTGGAATGTAAGATCCATGAACCAAGGCAAGCTGGATGTGGTCAAACATGAGATGACAAGATTGAACATCGACATCTTGGGAATCAGCGAATTGAAATGGACGGGAATGGGTGAATTTAATTCAAGTGACCATTATATCTACTACTGTGGGCAAGAAACCCTTAGAAGAAATGGAGTTGCACTCATAGTCAATAAGAGAGTGGGAAAGGCAGTAATGGGGTACAACCTCAAAAACGACAGAATGATCTCAGTGCGTATCCAAGGAAAACCATTCAACATCACGGTAATCCAAGTCTATGCCCCAACCACTGATGCCGAAGAAGCTGAAGTTGACCGGTTCTATGAAGACCTACAAGACCTTCTAGAACTAGCACCAAAAAAAGATGTCCTTTTCATCATAGGGGATTGGAATGCTAAAGTAGGAAGTCAAGGAGTAATCGGAATAACAGGCAAGTTTGGCCTTGGAGTACAAAATGAAGCAGGGCAAAGGCTAATAGAGTTCTGTCAAGAGAACAAGCTAGTCATAGCAAACACCCTTTTCCAACAACACAAGAGACGACTCTACACATGGACATCACCAAATGGTCAATACCAAAACCAGATTGATTACATACTTTGCAGCCAAAGATGGAGAAGCTCTATACAGACGGCAAAAACAAGACCAGGAGCTGACTGTGGCTCAGATCATGAGCTTCTTACTGCAAAATTTAGGCTTAAATTGAAGAATGTAGGGAAAACCACTAGACCACTCAGGTATGACTTAGATCATATTCCATGTGAGTACACAGTGAAGGTGATGAATAGATTTAGAGGATTAGATTTGGTAGACAGAGTGCCTGAAGAACTATGGACGGAGGTCTGTAACATTGTACAAGAGGCAGCAACTAAAACCATCCCAAAGAAAAAGAAATGCAAGAAAGCAAAATGGCTGTCTGATGAGGCTTTACAAATAGCTGTGGAAAGAAGGAATGCGAAAAGCAAGGGTAAAGGGGAAAGATATAAGCAACTGAATGCAGATTTCCAGAGAATAGCAAGGAGAGATAAGAAGGCCTTCTTAAATGAACAATGCAAAGAAATTGAAGAAAACAATAGAATGGGGAAGACTAGAGATCTCTTCAAGAAAATTGGAGATATCAAAGGAACGTTTAGGGCAAAGATGGGCATGATAAAGGACAAAAAAGGCAGGGACCTAACAGAAGCAGAAGAGATTAAGAAGAGGTGGCAAGAATACACAGAAGAACTATACAAGAAAGATCTTAATGTCCCTGATGTCCATGCTGGTGTGGTCACTGACCCTGAGCCAGACATCGTAGAGAGTGAAGTCAAGTGGGCCTTAGGAAGCATTGCTAACAACAAAGCTAGTGGAGATGACAGTATTCCAGCTGAGTTATTTAAAATACTAAAAGACGATGCTGTTAAAGTGCTGCACTCAATATGCCAGCAAGTTTGGAAAACGCAACAGTGGCCATGGGATTGGAAAAGGTCAGTTTACGTTCCAAAGAAGGGCAATGCCAAAGAATGCTCAAACTATCGCACAATTGCACTCATTTCACATGCTAGCAAGGTTATGCTCAAAATCCTACAAGCTAGGCTTCAGCAGTACGTGAACCGAGAACTACCGGATGTACAAGCTGGGTTTCAAAGTGGCAGAGGAACTAGAGATCAAATTGCCAACATTCGCTGGATCATGGAGAAAGCACGAGAGTTCCAGAAAAGCATCTACTTCTGCTTCATTGACTATGCAAAAGCCTTTGATTGTGTGGATCACAACAAACTGTGGCAAATTCTGAAAGAGATGGGGATACCAGACCACCTTACCTGTCTCCTGAGAAATCTGTATGCGGGCCAAGAAGCAACAGTTAGAACCGGTCATGGAACAACCGATTGGTTCAAAATAGGGAAAGGAGTACGACAAGGCTGTATACTGTCACCCTGCTTATTTAACCTATATGCAGAGTACATCATGAGAAATGCCAGGCTGGAAGAATCACAAGCCGGAATTAAGATTGCAGGGAGAAACATCAATAACCTCAGATATGCAGACGATACCACCCTAATGGCAGAAAGTGAAGAAGAACTAAAGATCCACTTGATGAGGGTGGAAGAGGAGAGTGCGAAAGCTGGCTTGAAACTCAACATTAAAAAAACTAAGATCATGGCATCTGGACCCATCAATCCCTGGCAAATAGAAGGGGTAGAAATTGAAGCAGTAACAGACTTCATTTATTTGGGCTCCAAGATCACCGCAGACGGAGACTGCAGCCATGAAATTAAAAGACGCTTGCTCCTTGGGAGGAAAGCTATGGCAAACCTAGATAGCATATTAAAAAGCAGAGACGTCACCTTGCCGACAAAGATCCGCATAGTCAAAGCTATGGTTTTTCCAGTAATAATGTATGGCTGTGAGAGCTGGACCATAAAGAAGGCTGAACGCCGAAGAATTGATGCCTTTGAACTGTGGTGCTGGAGAAGGCTCTTAAGAGTCCCCTGGACTGCTAGGAGGTCAAACCAGTCAATCTTAAAGGAAATCAACTCTGATTGCTCATTGAAAGGATTGATAATGAAGCTCAAGCTCAGATACTTTGGTCACCTAATGCGAAGAGAGGACTCTTTGGAAAAGACCCTGATGCTGGGAAAGATGGAAGGCCAAAGGAGAAGAGGATGGCAGAGGATTAGATGGCTGGATATCATCACTGAAGCAATGAGCATGAAATTGAGCAAACTCAGGGAGGCAGTGAAAGATAGGAAGGCCTGGCGCAATATGGCTCATGGGGTCACGAAGAGTCGGACACGACTTAACGACTAAACAACAACAACATTGTTTGCACTCTGTCCCCAGCTGTTATAGTAATGTCATTATTATATGTGTTTTATTTTTGTCCATTGACTTCAAAAGAAGAACTACACATGTGTTTAAATTCTTACATTCAGAACTATGGAACTTAAGATCTTTGATTGGATTTCAACCAAAGATTGCTTGAGCAGAAGTCAGCTTATGTATTCAGACTTTCTCTTCCTCTTCCCTCTCTGTACCTTTTGAAAAGCCTTTGCAGATGGTTGGTGGAGGAAGACTGTCTAAAGAGCAATGGGCTATATTAGAGGGGAAAGCAGCAGAAACTGATGGAGAGATCTTGAGCCAGAAGAGTTCTCTTTATGATCTTTTACCAAACATGGTAATCAGCTTGATCTCAAAAATTAAACTGTGAGCACAAATCTGTAATTCATTCTTTCTCTTTCTCTTTTTCTTTTTTACAGCTCCTTAGCAACATGCAAGCTGCACACATTTTTTTCTTTGCTTCTCTCTCTGTCTTACTTGGAATGTTAATACTCTCCCAACAGTTGTTAAATTGTAAGAATTTATCAGAAAGTATCCTATCTTGCTGGAAATAAAGGACTAATGTTTTTTTTTTTAAAAAAAAACTTGGCTCTGTAGGTGTTTTAATGGAGCCTGCTATTTGTTTTATTGGACCACTTACATCCATTTACTGTCAAAGATGAGCAAGGATGAGAAGGAAGCACTGCCAACTCTGCTTTCTACCCATGGAAGTATGAGACCAGCCATTATTTACAGATACATGCTTTTTAGCATATAATTGCTTGCAGTGATTCAGGAATCAAGCACCTCACTTAGACGAATCTACAGTATTATTTAATCTTTGCACCCACCTCCAGTGCTTCGCCAGAGAGGAATTGGCTTTTGGAAAACAAATTTCATTCAGGTTAATTGCAAACTCACTAAAACATTTCCACCTTTGGCCCTAAGGCAATTTACACATTTCTTTTCATGGTCTTATAGAAAACTTTGTATGTGCAAATGAATAAAAATGTGTTACTTCTAACTGTATTTCTTCCAAAAAGCAAAATGAAAAACATATCTTATGAAAAGCAAAATAGAAAATAGGTAAGATCCGGGAGGGGCAAGTAGATGGATACAAGTCCCACATGCCCTTTATTCCTGTGGCATTATTCCTGTGCCACAGCAAGGAAGAGGGTCCTAAAGGTATGTGGTCACTCCCAAAGGTCTCTGGAAGGGGGAGAGCAGGAGGAGCAGGGTCAAAACACTTCCCCCACTACACACTACACACCCTATGGGCAGCCAGTATGTCAGTTGTTACTGTTGTTGTAATAATTATGATTATGAACTTGCTTTAGAACACAGCCTTTCAAAACAAAGGTACAATCTATGCCTTGCTATCAAGGTACCAAGAATACTGTGAAGGAATGGTTGGATGAAGGCCGTGCTCGAGGAGATAAGCATTCCCTTAGCCCTCAACAGGAGCATGGGAAGTTTAAGAAGATGAGACTGGCACCACTCTAAGGAATTCATGGTGTTGTGGCTTGCTGGCTTGAGAAGTTAGATTCAGTCTGGAGAGATTCCGTCTTGAGGTGGAAGCTAATAAATGCAACAGAACTGAATCTGCACTGTCTTGGGGAGTTCTTTGGGCTGAACCTGGCAAATACTTTCCAATCAACTTTCTGGAGATTCTATTAAGACTGGGGTTAATGCCTCAAACATTTATTGATGTTAGGGGATAATATTGCTTTGTTTGTTTTATAGAATGTATTTTTATTGGTCAGTAACTGAAATAAAGTCTCTGTCAAACATTTAGGGATATTATATTGCATACCTTTGGCTAAACTTACTGATAATCTGGCTCAGTATAAGACAGTTTTATCTTCTAACACCTAAGAAAGTTAGCCAAGCTGTGGGTACAGTCATCTGGAACTTATTTTACTTAGGCAAAACAATGATAAATGTTTATTATAGAAAAGATTTTAAGGGGCAATCTTTTTTTCCCTAAATATAATTTTATTAAGAATTTTAATTACGATAGTAAAAACGAATATGAACTAAACTTAGAGAAAGAGAAGAGAATGAAAAAAAAAAAGAACAAAAAGTGCAGGAAAAAAGAAAGAGAAAGAAGAAAAAGAAAAGGAATAATATAATGTAACAAAGAAAAAGAAAAGAAATACCATATTTTTCCGACTATAAGATGATACTTTTTTCTAAAATCCTTACCCTAAAAATTGAAGGGCGTCTTATTCAAGGAAGTCAGCTGAGGAGAGAACCGCACGGTGGCAAAACTGCCCATACTTTGTCTCTGCAGGCAGGCTTCCTCCTATTGCTAGCCTCCAATCACGAGTGAAATAGCTTGTCTCCCAAACAGACTTCTTCCAATCACGAGCCTTATGTAACTGACGTCAGCTGATGCTGAACAAACCAATTAGAGAAGGCTGTTTGCAGAGAGAAGCTATTGGTAGTTTCACTCATGCTTGAATGTAATCAGTTATGCAAAAGAGCATGGAAACAGAGCTGCAGAGAGACAGTTTGGACCTCCTTCCACCAAGAGTATCAGGTCAATGTTAACTAATTACGAAATAAAAATGTGTTCTGCACTATCTTTAAAATATTGATTTCTTAATTTGGGGTTGGAAAAATGGGGGTCGTCTTGTACATGGGGGCGTCTTATTGATGGAAAAATATGGTATATAAAGAAGTGATTTCCAACCTTCATCACAACAAGTATAAACAAATTTAGTAGCTCTTCACTCCCTATAAGGTTATAGACAGATATCTCTTCATCCCATATCCCATCCCTTATCTATAAGCAAATCCATAAAACATCAACTTTTCAATCCTACCATCAACAAAAAGTCCATAAGGGGTTGCCAGAACATTGCAAAAAAAAAAAAAAAAAAAGCCTTATTTTAACCTTGATCAAATAAACCAACTTTATATCCCTTCCTTTTACTTCTAACAGTCTTAATCTTTAATTCAATCAAATATTGTCATAGGATTTGATTTCTCTCCAATCCTTCTTCATCCCATCACACAGATTTCTTCAAAGCTTTAAAAGACTTATTTTGTAGATTCAATAATTTCCCAGATCATTCTCTTTGTTTATTCTTTGTATTTCCCTTTTAATTTTTATAACTTCAGCCAATTTCTTTTGTATATCCAGTAAAGTGTCCTTTTCCAAATCATTCTCTTGGCCTGTCATCTGTGGTTCCACTTTTGGTACTTTCTCTGTCTTGTCAGATAAAATTTGTTCCACATCTCTCATTCCTTCATTAACATCTTTTACACATAGTCTATCCATAGAAGCAGACATCATTACTTACAGTATTGTTACTGTAGTTACTAATTTCTGGTTCCATTCTTCAAAGATCTCCTTTAATATTCATATAATGATTTGTGTCATTTTGAAAGTCCCAGTATTAACTGACATCAAGAACAGGCTTGTCTGTTTTTTTCTTTTCCTCTCCTTAGAATCTTTAGTCCCCTCTAGTGTCCAGTTTCTAAAATCATCACTTATCTTTGTTATGATTCACAATAGCCAGGATAGCCGAAAGAAGTCTGTTTCCCATGAGAAGCTTTTTACTTTTTATAGTTAATTCCAAAATCTTATAGTAAAAGTCAATATTCCAAATTTATCTGGACCCTTTCTCTGTTTCTAACTTTCTTAGATCAAAATCTTATTTAACTTTTTGCTGTTTCTTTCAAATTCTTTTGTGCTTCTTTGATGGCTGTTCTCACCGACTAGAACATATACAAACATCTTGGGATGATGCGGTGACAAGGCTATTTGGAGTTGAGCAGCTGAAAGAGATTTCTCCAAATCTCTTAAAAGATTGGTCACTTTTGAAAATTAATCTTGAAGCTCAGTTACACATTCACCTCCTTCTATAAAATTTGAGTGGAGATCATGACTAGTTAAAAGAGGATTTTGTAATGTTCTGAATGGAAAAAAACAACAACAACACTTTCATCAAGTTATTAAATCAATCCAGAACCCTCTTGACTTTGGTGAAACCTAATGGACCTCCATGGGTCACTGAAAAGCAATAAAAGAGAAAAGGCAGTTTGTGGAATGGTGAAATATAGAACAGCGTGTGTTTGTGAACTAAAGACTTATACATTTTCTACCTGTATTTACCAATTTCCTGAACACCAGGGAAGAGATAATAGTAAACTTAAGAATTTCAGATAACAAAATATATTTGTACTATTATAATTGCCAGATTCTGAAAACCTGAATTAATAAAGTATATTTGCTTAAAATATAGATAAGGCCAGTCTTTTTTTAGTAGAACGCTGGTACATTTATCAGGATTTGATGAAGGGTGATTGTCTTTCTGCTTACAGAAATGCTACCATTTGTGTCTATAGATACTTTATTTTATATTTGTAAATTAAATGAATCATTCAGAGTTCCAGAGTGGGCTTTGATTTGTGCCGTGAGACTTTTCCACAAGCTCTAAATTTTCTCTGGATGGTTCTCAATAAACCTGAGTAGATTGGGCAAGATGTGTTTGTGTGTGCAACAGTGGACAGTGAAGAAGAATTAATGGGGCTGGTGAATGCTGTTCTACAAATAGAATGGCACTATTAGATACAACTTTAAATCTCAAATGTTCTCCCCTCAAAAGGAAAGTGACAATTACTGCTCCTGAAATATCTACTTGCTTGGAGAAGTGGAAGTGCACTGTACCAGAGTTATATTGGGAACCAGATGTATAAGTAAGATGACTCATGTAGCATTAAGTGAAAAACTTCAAAGTGTAAAATTGGGCTGATGTCATTTGTCAATGTATTGTTACAAGGGTGAAATGCTGTGTCTGTGAAATTCTCTTAAACAATTTTAACAGTAGAAAGATGCCATTTATTATCTTAGTAAACCTTACAAGCCCATAACTATTATCTATTAAGAAAATATAGTTGATGGATCTAGTGCCACAGATCTGTTTCCTTATCTTTGCCTTGTTAGATAGATCAGTAACACAATGTATGAAACAACTATAGCTCAGAATACATCTATAGCAGGGGTTGCTAAATTGTGTATCAGAGCCAGTGTCAAGTGAAAAGCTTCACCAATGGCAACAATGTCCATGGGGGAGGGCAAAAAAGTCATGAGGTCAATGACCAATGGCACAGCTACCATTAAGAATGAATTTCCCACCCTTTCCACATCAGTTGAATTAGATCTGCTTGAACATGATTGACTGCCTGGATTCTCACATCTGAAAGGAGAATCAGTTTATGGTGGATTGCAGTAATAGAATTTCTCATGATTGATAAGCATGGATCATGTGACTGCCAGGCCAGTAATCAGTGTACCTCTATTGGGAATAATGTACTCATTGTTGAAGCCTAAGGCTGAAACAGTATCGCATAGAATAAATCGGTGAAAACATCACAATGCACCATTTTGAATATCCATTACAAATATGAACTAGTTCTGCATCTACAAATTATTTGTGTGTGTGTATCCAAATTGCTTTGGTTTGATTTATTATAGATTTACCAGATGTTTTATTTTGTAAGAAATACATCTTATTTTTGAACAACAGTAAGATCTGTACTTTAAGTTGATTCACAAAGTTATCTATAAAGACTGTGACTTTATGAAAATAGCAGACATCCGTTTCATTCACACTAGCAAGAGTCAAAATTCCTTTGGTTACATTTGAAATTGGCTAACTTAAGCTTTCTGAACAAGCTTTCAGAAAACTGATGTATCTAAGAGTTATATATCTGAGACTGAGGCTGAGGACTTTGTAGTCCTCCAGATGTGGTGTGCTTAAGCTCCAACTTTCATAATGTCAGACAGTCAACGGTCAATGATAGGAATTATAGTCCAATAATATCTAAGAGGTCACAACTTCCTAATCCTAACCTAAAACTAGAAATACATGGAGTGCTGAATAGGTGTAGTGAGATTCATATCCAAATTTTCATTCATCCTTGATTTTGGTCATTGCTGATCTTTGTTGCCGTATCATTGTGAGGTTGGTGTGAAGGTAAAATGAAAAGGAAAGGCTCTAAATGTCACCATTAACTCCTCAAAGGAAGGCAAGATACAAACTTAGCTAACAAATTTTAATTCATGAGTGCTGGGAGGGTAAATATCATATCTGTAACACACTGGGTCAGGAAATTTTAGTTTATTTTTTCAAGATGGCTCTAAGAATTTAACTCTGGCATTTCTGTAAACTAGTTTAGAATCCCTGAAATTGTCAATATATAATAAAAATAGCATATATCCTTGTTTTTTCAAATACATAACCCAGGAAGAGTTTCTTTAAAGTGAGGATGTGGTCACGTAAAATAACTGAAGGGCAAGCAAGGGTGAGCTTTTTGTATTGATGATGTTAAAAAAAAAATTACCAAGTGCCTCATGAAGTTAATAAAGATGATTTGTTGGTGGGAATGGAAGGATTTTCTTGGATAAACTTTTTTAAAAAATGTATTTATTAAGAATTTTACATAAAGTAAAACACAAATCTAAAGCAAGAGAAAAGAAAAAGGGTGCAAGAAAAAGGTACAAGGAGAGGGGAAAAAAGAAAAAAGAAAGAAACCTAAAGTTATGAAATATAATGACTTCTGATCTTCTGTTCAACAGATATTGACAAACCCATCATCTTCCCTGCTTCTTATCTCTTCCAGAAATCCCTTCAACTTCATATTAAACTCTCATCTTTTTCAATCATTAAATCCATAAATCATCATTTCACTTTTTTCTTCTTTTAGCAAAAAGTCCATAAAGGTTCCAGTCTTTAAAAAAAAAAAAACACTTGTTCTTGGGTAAACTTTTAAACTGATTGTATATGTAACTTTAATTTAAACATAGTTTTAAATTTTAATAACAACAATTCATTTTTTTCCCACTTTTAAGGCCAGCTCCATTTACTTTGGGGATGGTGGTCTCAGCACATTGTAGAGGATTGAATAAGTAAAAGGCAAAAGATTTATATCAGTGTTGTCCAAACTTGGCCACTTTAACATGAGTGGACTTCAACTCCTAGAATTCTCCAGCCAGCCATGCTGGCTGGGGAATTCTGGGAGTTGAAGTCCACTCATCTTAAAGTGGCCAAGTTTGGACAACACTGATTTATATGATCTGAAGAGAAACCAGAGGACTGAATAAGGTTGCCTACTGCAGCCTATTGGGTTAAATATAAATATAATATTGTGAGAAGTGAAACAACAAGCTTTGGATTCCCAAATCTGATTTGGATAGACAGCCTCTAATTCAGTCCAAGCTGAAGCAGGGTGTTTTCCAAATTAGCAAACTGAGCCCATATCAATTTTCATCACTGATACATCAATTTAAAAATTAGATTTGGGGTTCAATGGGCTTTTATTGTTCAGACACAACAGCAAGTTCTGCCTTACCTCTTCGGGAACTGGCCCACTGATGTAGCAAGTGATTTATGATGCAAGTGAAAATAAGTCCCTCTGTACTACAATTATGTATATATGTATATGTATACGTGTATGTGTGTGTGTGTGTGTACTGTGTATTTATGAAGATGGCAAGTTATCTAGGGAAAGATACAATCTATTATTTATTTGTTACATTTCTGTTGCATTTATCTGATGATCTAAAAAGTGATTTCCTCTGTTCCAATCCAGCAAACTGGAAGAGATGATGCATTGTTTCCTGACATTGATCCAAAATTGAGCCGTGAGAGACATAGTCTTCAAAATCAGCAAGCTCATTGTGAGACTCTGTTAGAATTTGGTTAGGGGTCTTTTTATGCTTGTTAAGCATGGGTCACCTTAATACCAACTGACTGTGAAACCAGCTTCACTGGTTAATCTCTTTCTTTTTCTATCAAAAGGAACAGCCCTTGAAAGAGACAGCAGAAACAGCATCTTGAGACCATGGACTCATTATCTGTTGATCCAAATAATGTCTGCAGTGATGGGTTCACAGTGCTTTTAATGAGGGTGTCAGGTAACTGCAATAAACGTGGTAAATAGGGGGGTTGCCTTGTCTTCTCATTTTATTTTCTGGTTCTCTCCTCTGGCAGACTCCTGAGCCTTTCTCCAGGAAGAAAAAAACTGGAGTTCTGTCAACTCTGTGTGTGAAAGTGAACATTTAGCAGCTCCGTGCTGATTTTTATTAGGTCTGCAGTCTTGGAATACTGTTTCAGAATTAGCCAAATAATGTATTTATTCCTTTTTTGTTTATTTTACACATCTGTGTTGCTTTAATCACAAGATTTTAAGTAGTTTATCTATGTAAAATAACCATAACAACAAGAGAAACATAGTAATAATAGTATAATAGAATGTGTATTCTGATGTCACAATGCAAACTCCCATGAGGCAGGGTTCACATCATAACCTCGCAATGCACATTTGTTGTTGTTTTTATCCTCTTGGTTTTTAAGTCATGGGGTTTGCATCACTAATTTCTTGTTACAAAATTTACATGGACCTACAGAGGAACAAAGAACGGCCTTTTCCTCTAGTGCTTTGATAACCGTATCACCAGAACAAGAATGCTATAATAATGGGGAAAAGCAAAAGAAAGTGGAGATAATGTGGGAAGAGGATATGAAGGCATCAATGTGTGCAAACCTCTGGGAAAGCAAAGGAAAGATATGGGGACTAGTAATGAAGGAGCAACCCCCAAAATATAAAGATAGGCAATAGTAGACCACTCCACACAGAAGCCAACCAGCCAGCTCTCTTTCTCTGCATGGATGGGAAGGGCCTGAAGCAGGGGAATGACTGGTCAGGTCTTGTTGTGATCATCATAAGGACTGACCACAAGCCTAGCCTTACTGGCAACCTACTGCAATCAAGATTGGAATTTCTGAAGTTGTTTTAAGAAACATCTGGGAGTGGCATGAGAAAGAAGCAGCTTAGGCTGCAGTGCAGATTCACCCCTAGTCCATTCATCAGGTTTCCCAAATATCAGGTGGTACCATCTGCAGT
The DNA here is from genome assembly GCA_030867105.1 of Liasis olivaceus. Taxonomy (NCBI): domain Eukaryota; kingdom Metazoa; phylum Chordata; class Lepidosauria; order Squamata; family Pythonidae; genus Liasis; species Liasis olivaceus. The sequence goes on from CM061349.1 coordinate 74,267,018, forward strand.
TGGAGAAGGAGAACCCATCTTCTGCCAGCTCTTGCCTGGATCTAAATTTGCATGAATCCAGGAAACAAATTTGATTAAAGAAATATTTTTGTAACTATGGATAGGAAACAATGGTATACATATGTTGCTTTCCTAGGTATGCTGAAAACCCAGCATTGTCATTTTATCAGGATGCTATTGTAGGATAAATGTTTTAGAACAGAAATCAGATGCTGTGACATTGACAACTAAGTTAGTGAAAGCTACAGGCTATGATCAAGCTACAAAGAATAATATCCACATCATGCATTCTCCATGATACAATGATACATACACATGCAATGGGGTTTTCTCTTCTTTTCCACTTCAAAAAAATTGCTATGGAGATTTGTCCAAATCACTGGAAGACATTTTGAATGTTTCATGATGGGGACTGAACAGTGAAGAGGGATCATTCTGCTAGAGGGACGTGTTAATTGTATAGCAGCAAAAATCATCAGTGCTCTATATTATTGTCAGATTCTCTCCCGTTTTGTTCTACCTTACAAAATAAATGAATAGAAGACTAGGGTTAATGTGCCAGGTTTGGACAGAGTTTAAATTCCATGCCTGCAGAACATTAGGTTTAAATAAGTCATGCAAAAAGTCTGTTTAAATGAATGAGCCTATCGCTGGATAGGAGAAGCCAAATGAGAAATACTGTTTGATTGTAAGAATTAAATACTCTGTGTGAAGAAGAATAGATTAAGACTTTTCATAGTCACTGGGCAGAGATAAGAGGAGATGATATGAAGGTACAATAACAGTCTGTGATATGCCCCATAACACTTGTAGCATATGTGTGAACAGGAAGTATATGGAATAATTATTTCCTCTTCCCTTCTTTGATAAAAATGGCATCCTAGATATTTACTTGATATTTTCAGTCTTATGTACTGGGTACAATATGAAAGCTCCAGAAAGTTGATATAGCAAGGCAAAGATCTGCTGTATGTTCTAATAATATAGTTAGTACTATATCTATATATTCAAAAATATAATTATTACAAATAATAATCATGATCATAACAATATGACAACTATAGAGATTGCCAGACTGGCTGTCCATGGAGTCAACAGTGGCGGGAGGGGGGTTAACCCTGCTCTACCTTCCCTGAAGACCTCTAGGAGTGAGCACATACCTTTAAGACCTTTGTTCCTGCTATGACACAATAATTACTTAATACTTCTGCTATTACTACCCATCTTTTCTGGAAAGAGAATGTCTTGATCTGGCATCCTTCCTCTTAACAGTGGCTTGTGAGATCTCACATCCTGAATGTGTACTGCCAGTAAGCTGGAAATCAACACTGGCAATCCTAAAGGTTTTGGAAGCTAAAGCTTTTGCTGAAATCCTATATGGAGCACAGATTGGATATTACACTAAGGCAAGCACACTCACCTCTTCATGGATCACTGCCTTGTCGTGGCGAAGGGGCTTGTGTAACTCAGTGAAGCCATGAGCTATATCATGCAGGGCCACCCAAGACGGACAGGTCATGACAGAGAGTTCTGACAAAATGTGGTCCACTGGAGAAGGAAATGGCAACCCACTCCAGTATCCTTGCCAAGAAAACCCCATGGACAATGTTAAAAGGCTAAAAGATAGGACACTGGAAGATGAGCCCCTCAGGTCGGAAGGTGTCCAATATGCTACTGGGGAAGAGCGGAGGGCAATTCCAAGTAGCTCCAAAAAGAGTGAAGCGGCTGGGCCAAAGCCGAAAGGACGTTCAGCTGTGGATGTATCTGGAAGTGAAAAGAAGGTCCGATGCTGTAAAGAACAATATTGTATAGGTACGTGGAATGTAAGATCCATGAACCAAGGCAAGCTGGATGTGGTCAAACATGAGATGACAAGATTGAACGTCGACATCTTGGGAATCAGTGAATTGAAATGGATGGGAATGGGTGAATTTAATTCAGGTGACCATTATATCTACTACTGTTGGCAAGAAACCCTTAGAAGAAATGGAGTTGCACTCATAGTCAATAAGAGAATGGGAAAGGCAGTAATGGGGTACAACCTCAAAAACGACAGAATGATCTCAGTGCGTATCCAAGGAAAACCATTCAACATCAGAGTAATCCAAGTCTATACCCCAACCACTGATGCCGAAGAAGCTGAAGTTGACCGGTTCTATGAAGACCTACAACACCTTCTAGAACTAGCACCAAAAAAAGATGTCCTTTTCATCATAGGGGACTGGAATGCTAAAGTAGGAAGTCAAGGAGTAATCGGAATAACAGGCAAGTTTGGTCTTGGAGTACAAAATGAAGCAGGGCAAAGGCTAATAGAGTTCTGTCAAGAGAACAAGCTAGTCATAGCAAACACTCTTTTCCAACAACACAAGAGACGACTCTACACATGGACATCACCAGATGGTCAATACCAAAACCAGATTGATTACATACTTTGCAGCCAAAGATGGAGAAGCTCTATACAGACGGCAAAAACAAGACCAGGAGCTGACTGTGGCTCAGATCATGAGCTTCTTACTGCAAAATTTAGGCTTAAACTGAAGAATGTAGGGAAAACCACTAGACCACTCAGGTATGACTTAGATCATATTCCATGTGAGTACACAGTGAAGGTGATGAATAGATTTAGCAGATTAGATTTGGTAGACAGAGTGCCTGAAGAACTATGGACGGAGGTCTGTAACATTGTACAAGAGGCAGCAACTAAAACCATCCCAAAGAAAAAGAAATGCAAGAAAGCAAAATGGCTGTCTGATGAGGCTTTACAAATAGCTGTGGAAAGAAGGAATGCGAAAAGCAAGGGTGAAAGGGAAAGATATAAGCAACTGAATGCAGATTTCCAGAGAATAGCAAGGAGAGATAAGAAGGCCTTCTTAAATGAACAATGCAAAGAAATTCAAGAAAACAATAGAATGGGGAAGACTAGAGATCTCTTCAAGAAAATTGGAGATATCAAAGGAACGTTTAGGGCAAAGATGGGCATGATAAAGGACAAAAAAGGCAGGGACCTAACAGAAGCAGAAGAGATTAAGAAGAGGTGGCAAGAATACACAGAAGAACTATACAAGAAAGATCTTAATGTCCCTGATGTCCATGCTGGTGTGGTCACTGACCCTGAGCCAGACATCCTAGAGAGTGAAGTCAAGTGGGCCTTAGGAAGCATTGCTAACAACAAAGCTAGTGGAGATGACAGTATTCCGGCTGAGTTATTTAAAATACTAAAAGACGATGCTGTTAAAGTGCTGCACTCAATATGCCAGCACGTTTGGAAAACGCAACAGTGGCCACAGGATTGGAAAAGGTCAGTTTACGTTCCAATTCCAAAGAAGGGCAATGCCAAAGAATGCTCAAACTATCGCACAATTGCACTCATTTCACATGCTAGCAAGGTTCTGCTCAAAATCCTACAAGCTAGGCTTCAGCAGTACGTGAACCGAGAACTACCGGATGTACAAGCTGGGTTTTGAAGAGGCAGAGGAACTAGAGATCAAATTGCCAACATTTGCTGGATCATGGAGAAAGCATGAGAGTTCCAGAAAAGCATCTACTTCTGCTTCATTGACTATGCAAAAGCCTTTGATTGTGTGGATCACAACAAACTGTGGCAAATTCTGAAAGAGATGGGGATACCAGACCACCTTACCTGTCTCCTGAGAAATCTGTATGCGGGCCAAGAAGCAACAGTTAGAACCGGTCATGGAACAACCGATTGGTTCAAAATAGGGAAAGGAGTACGACAAGGCTGTATACTGTCACCCTGCTTATTTAACCTATATGCAGAGTACATCATGAGAAATGCCAGGCTGGAAGAATCACAAACTGGAATTAAGATTGCAGGGAGAAACATCAATAACCTCAGATATGCAGACGATACCACCCTAATGGCAGAAAGTGAAGAAGAACTAAAGAGCCTCTTGATGAAGGTGAAAGAGGAGAGTGCAAAAGCTGGCTTGAAACTGAACCTTAAAAAAACTAAGATCATGGCATCTAAACCCATCAATCCCTGGCAAATAGAAGGGGTAGAAATTGAAGCAGTAACAGAGTTCATTTATTTGGGCTCCAAGATCACTGCAGACGGAGACTGCAGCCATGAAATTAAAAGACGCTTGCTCCTTGGGAGGAAAGCTATGGCAAACCTAGATAGCATATTAAAAAGCAGAGACGTCACCTTGCCGACAAAGATCCGCATAGTCAAAGCTATGGTTTTTCCAGTAGTAATGTATGGCTGTGAGAGCTGGACCATAAAGAAGGCTGAACGCCGAAGAATTGATGCCTTTGAACTGTGGTGCTGGATAAGACTCTTAAGAGTCCCCTGGACTGCTAGGAGGTCAAACCAGTCAATCTTAAAGGAAATCAACTCTGATTGCTCATTGGAAGGATTGATAATGAAGGTCAAGCTCAGATACTTTGGTCACCTAATGCGAAGAGAGGACTCTTTGGAAAAGACCCTGATGCTGGGAAAGATGGAAGGCAAAAGGAGAAGAGGACGGCAGAGGATGAGATGGCTAGATAGCATCACTGAAGCAATGAGCATGAAATTGAGCAAACTCAGGGAGGCAGTGAAAGATAGGAAGGCCTGGCGCAATATGGTTCATGGGGTCACGAAGAGTCGGACACGACTTAACGACTCAACAACACCAAAGCACGCTCAAGCTCATACAACTACATTAGTAAGGTCCTTACTTGTGGTGTCTAGGGACATTTCCAACACAATACTCAGATTTGAGACTTAGATTGCCCTGGGAACCTGCAGGTTATCTCCATACATTAATTTTCCCAGGCTGAGCCAATGTGTTACTATTGGTGTTAGTATAGGTTGATTATGCTAAAATTCCACAATAGAGTATACTAGTCTTGGTAATTCTGGAGAAATTGAAACTATTCAGTATCTGCTGTTTTACTGCAATTTTTATAAGAACATTTCCCAGGAAAGACAGATTAATATTATGCCAATGCCAAAAATCTTTAAATTCCAACTGTTTTCTCACGAATACTGCAACCAAATTTTGTGTGGTTGCAATGAAAATGAGGGAACAACAGACACAAAAGGGATTAATTCTGTAGTCTGAATGCAATGTATTCATTTTATTTCATTTGTTTTATTATTCTGGATATAGCTGATCTTTGATCATTATAAACGCTTGCTCTTGTACAGGAAATGAGATGGCATAAAATACAATAAATTTCAAAGATCCACAGTGGGTGGGAGTTGAGGTTTAAAGCTAAAGGCTGAACAAAAACACACTGGAACTGAGTTTGCTATGCATAAATACAATACATTTCAGACACAAAAGTTAATTTGAGATAATTACCAGAAACTATCAAGGAGAAACAGTCTGCAGAAAATATAGCTTAAATCCTAACCCTGATGGTATATTCCAATTTACTGATCCCTGTTATTCTGGTTCGGTGATTATTTAGAGAAACCTTGTTGACTTCCAATTTTCAGATAGAAACTTTCTTTTCCTAGAGCAGTGTTTCTCACCTTTGGCAACTTTAAGATGTGTGGACTTCAACTCCCAGAATTCCCCAGCCAGAATGCTTATTGGGGAACTCTGGGAGCTGAAGTCCACACATCTTAAAGTTGTCAAGGTTGAAAAACACTGTCCTAGAGTCTTCTGATTCCCAATTCAGCACTCCTTCCCCCACCTCCATTCTCCAGAGAAGCCAGCTGTGTTCTTTCTACCAGAGGTCCCAACAGGCTTACCTCTCCATAGACCTGGAGAACTGTCCTATGTTATTCAAAGTTTGCCATTATTAATTTCTTAGAGGCTTTAGGCTTCTGATTTGCTGTAGCTAAAACACAGCATAGGAGGCTAAGGGGGATGAGTGTGAGGGCTGATCCACACTTTTGGCTTGGCCATTGACAAAGGGCACTCACCACTTCTGAAGGAGGAATAGATGTCATCATGCTCCTTCCACTCCCAGCCAATGCAAATATATCCTGCACGCATGTTTTCCAGCTTTGATTCAAAACTGTTTTCTGACCTGAGATGTCTTAAGCCCTTCGGATCTGATGTCTCCAGTGTTCATTCTATTTTAGTTACAGCAACAGCTCTGATTGCAGCACTGCCTGGCATGCTCCATTCCTTCCAGTGACTGGTCATTGCACCAGACAGCCATTTCATCTTGAGTGGCAAGGTAGCTGTGTTCTCTGCTTGCTGCAGTTGTAGTTGATGCAGTGAAGGCCTCACCTCCTGCCCTCATCTCTGTTCCAAGAAAAATTAGCTTCATTCTCTACCACAGATCAAAGCAGTTCACCTCTTCATTGACCTGGAGTCCTGCCATCTACCTTTGTTTTCCACCAGGACCAGGTCACCATAGGGCTTTTTCCATCTTCCATGTTAGCTTATGTCTTCCAGCAGCATCTTTCTAATCTTCTCCAATTTCTTTTTCGGTTACTTCCTCCAGTGATGTCTTCTGCTCACATCTTAGGACAAGACTTTTCAAACAGAAAAGGAGAAGCTGTGGAAACTTTTTACACTTTTTGGTTTTGGTCAGAGAAAAGTCTCTTTTCCCCTTCTCTTTTCTTGAAACTAGGATTCCAAAATGATTACAGTTTTGTTCTCTAGCCAGAAGGGAGGGGCTGTGGGTCATTGCCTTAATGTTTGTGTTATCAGTGATATACAACTTGGGAAGCAAAAGTGTTCATTCTCTGTCTGATGGCTTTGTATAGTGGCCACCTGGGATGAGTGTGAGGGCATATTGCCTGTGTGCAGCAGTTTCTGGAGTGAATGGGATCATCATCATCATCATCATCACACATAAATTAAAAGCCAGAATAAGCAGGAGGAGAAAGGAAACAATTAGATTTTCTTTCTTTCAGTCCATCTTACTTGAGTCTCAAATCAGCAAACATTGCCTTAATGTTTGTGTTATCAGTGATATACAACTTGGGAAGCAAAAGTGTTCATTCTCTGTCTGATGGCTTTGTATAGTGGCCACCTGGGATGAGTGTGAGGGCATATTGCCTATGTGCAGCAGTTTCTGGAGTGAATGGGATCATCATCATCATCATCATCATCATCATCACACATAAATTAAAAGCCAGAATAAGCAGGAGGAGAAAGGAAACAATTAGATTTTCTTTCTTTCAGTCCATCTTACTTGAGTCTCAAATCAGCAAAAGGAAAAAAATTGGTTAAAAGTGAGCTTTGAGCAGGAAGTGATCTAAGTGATCTAAAAGTGAGCCCTTTGAAGGAAGGGATCTACATAACTTTGGCCATGTCAAGAAAAAGGGAGAAGTAATTTAGGCAGCTGAGATTGGCAGAGTCAAGGTTGTAGATATTCAATAAACTAGGCTTATGCTTTTTTTTTATAAGCACCTTCCATGTAACATAACAGGGAGGGATGGGAAAGAAGAATAATTGAATAATGACATCTCTACTTTTTAATCATAGGAAATGGTCAAGCACCCAATCACAGTGCTGATTTGAGACTCAAGATCCCAAGGATGTTAAGTCTGGTATTATTCTTTACTCTTTGATAGTGCTGTTCCATTCTTAAGTCCTAATGAACAAACAAATGTTGAAAGAATGAAGCTTGCTGCACTTCAAGATTACTTCGCTTTATTTCCCTTTCTGCACATGTAACTTAAATTACTGGATAATATCTGAAATGGACTGACATATTTTCTACAACGAATCTGAAAAGTATGCTGTCTAGCCGAATGAGATAGCTTCCCAAATCAATGGTCACAGAAGGTATATTCAATTTCTTAACTTTTTTTTTTTTTAATGAATGCTGGGAAGTGCTTCCCATTGATGTCTCTGTTTACCTAATTTTTCCTTCTTGTGCATGGTGACTGATGAATAAGCACCATGGTTGCTGGCAGCTATTGAGTAAAAAAACCCAATCACCTCTTTCTGCTAATAATAAGTGTTGAAAAGCTGTTTTCCCATAGGATTATACATTTTAGTTACACTATATAGGGCATGTCAGAGGAATTTTACTGATGATTAACATTGTGTTAGTGGATGAAAGCCAATAATAATGGTTTGCCACATGTTGTCAGGAATTTTTGAAGTTCTTTGTGGAGGATAACAATTTGTCAAGGAAGATCACCCAGAACTGTCCTTTAATGAGTTACAATGTCCTACTTTTTTTTAACTGAACATGAAATTCTGCTGTTCCTGGATGATCTTTTCCCATTATATTTTCTTTTAAGAACTTTCCATTGGTTTTCATCCCAAATTTCATGTGCTAGAACGTGAATGCAAGCAGTGTATTTGTGGTAGTTAATGCCTGAATGTTGGCATGTACTTTTATATGTTGATGCCTCAGTCAATATTTTTATGTGAATGTCTGATATTTCTGATATTTACTGGCCCCATTGAGTCTTTAAGATAATCCCTAGCCATGTCTGGCCAATATCTCTCAAATGATATTGGCTTCCTTCAAGAAGTCACAGTCTCATTGTGACTGTCTACAGGAGGACACGTACAGCTGTGACTCTCTTGCAGGTCAGGACCATATATCATCAGGCTCCTGGTTCATGTGGATGTCAATATGCCTTCTCTCCTGCAGACATTCAGGCAGAATGTGCACATGTCTATAAGGAGCCTAGCATCATTAAAGTGATACTGGTAGAAGTCCATCAGTTGCCTGAAGCATCTGTGAAGTGAAGATGCACTAGCTCTTCATCCCACTTTTGAAACTCTCTATGTTTTCTCTGAAGAACCTGGTTTAATTAATCAACAGATGCAGTATTTGCTTATTTAAAACACTTGTATACCAATTCTTTGTTTCATCAATCAGCTATCTTAATCATGCTCATCAAAGAAGAAAGAATAAGGTCTTTCAAAAACTGCTTTCATGCCTTCCTTTGCAGATATTCTCTGACCATATACTGTAGATGGGAAGTAAGACCACACCAACTAGTTGCCTTGACATCTGTACCAACAGCTGAATGAGTGTAAATGGCCTAGTTACTGTGAAGAAGCTCTTTTGCATGTTCTGATGATCATGCAGGCATTAAAGCTTAGCCAGAAGGAAAATATAAAGATAAAAGTGTGAAAAGGGCCCAAAGTTCCCTGAGATTAAGCAATGTCCATTCTAACCAAGAAATTGGATATATTTAATTGAAATCAAATTACGCATAATTTAATGCACACACTATACTAAGAAATGCTGAAAAGAAAGTACTGTATTTGCAAATGTCTCCTTTGCAGGAAGCCACATGGTTTATTTGCTCCTAGGAAATCCAGATAGCTTACATCTGGTATGCAAAGCTAGTGCAATTAGTGCAGAAAATAAGATACTTACTTTTGCTGATTAACAGTGGATCTATTGGCGTCAAGCATTCAGTTGAGTCTTGGGTCAAACATAACCTTTTAATAATATTGTAAAGTAGCCATTACTTGAAAAAGCATTTCTTTCAGTAAATAGAGGACCACAAAAGGAACACAGAATAAATCATCTCCTTCCTAGAAGAAGTAGCATTTGTGGTAGAAGCAGTATGAACCTGAATCCTCAAGACTGCTACCACTTTTCTTTCTTTGCCAAATTAATTTTGATTATTTAGGAATTCATTCCAGTACAAATTAGGGAAAGACAAAACTGACAACACAGGTGTCTCTAAGCTTCTTGTTTTTTCAGCCTTCTGTTCTTTCCATATCATTCTTACATTTGTAGTGTTGCTGAAAATAGTCCATATTTGTTCATGGTAATATGCTATTTTCCTAAAACAAATATATTTAGTCTAATATATGTATATATGCACTCTTTGTGAGCTTTTTTTTTGGGGGGGGGGCTGGAGAACTAGAATGCAAAATTCTGAGTAGTACAAATCTCAAAGAATAACTCTATTCTGGTTTGCATACTGATTCAGGGAGTGTTGTTGTTGTTGTTATCATTATTTAAATTTGTATACTGTCCAATTCCCAATGGCTCTGGGCAATTTGGCATGTGCTTATCAACATGTGGACTAACACATTTTCCCCCACCCCCAGACTCTGATAAGCTTTGATCATAGATGTCCTCTGTATCTAATTGCTGCACACATTGCTTGACTGACTTCTGTAGCAGTTAAAACCTGCAAGATCCTAAATTTCTAGAGTTAACCAATCATGGCCAGTGAAAGTTGGGAAAAACAACACAAACAGTGGGAATGCTGGAGACATTCTATGTGAAAAAAACAGGACGGATTGAATCCTTAATAAGAGAAGGATGCTGAAAATTAAAAGGAAAGGGCAAAAGCCAGTATTATTAAGACTGAAAATGATTATATTCTTTTCTTCCTGATATTTTTTTTCAGTAAGAAATTATCTAAGTAAAAGAAAAGGAGGAAAGTGCAGTGTTCTTATTACTGCTGTTTATTTTAGGTTTCTTTCATGCTTGTAGAATTCTTCACCATTTGCTACAATCCCTTTTCTCTCTTAGATCTTCAGAGTAAGACAGAGGGAAGAAAACTAGATGAATTGCTACTCAACTGGTATGCATAGTCCAGCAGAAAATAAACAGGTGCCATGGTTAATAAAATAAAATGCTGCTTTGCTAATATAAATTGTATCTAGCAGCAGAAGAAAGCAAACAACTTCTGCTTATCAGTGCCTGAAATGCATCCAAATGTTGTTCTTTTGGCTAAAACATGCATCGCACTGGGGGAAAAAAAAAGAGATCCCAAAAATGCATGGATTGGACTTTTCATTGACTTTTTAAAAATTTATTATCTTGCATGATAATGAATTCCAGTGTTTCTATGCATACATGTTCATATGTCTCATACACATGTATAGACACCCATGGTACAGAGTAACCTTAAAAAAAACAACTTCAAGTAGATTAACAAAATATTGGCCATGAATGTAAATATTTTTAAAAGTGATAATTAATATTGAATGCGGTATGTGCCATAAATTATCGTAAAGTGAAACGTAACGGTCTAGCTCTGCGGCTGTTGGGCTAAACAGAAAATTATGCATTCTGAAAATTTAATAGTTGCTGACATTTGAACAAGACTCCATTAATGAATCATTGAGTAATTGCACCTTGTGATTACCAGTTGTGATCATGATTAATAAGAAGTATTGATTAATCTCCCAATAACTCTGGCATGGTTTATGGCTGGAAGAATAAGCCACATTTCATGGGATGCAGGAAGCATGATTAACAAAAGCAATAATAAAAACACTTCACTCTCATTACAGAGCTGTCCTTGGGGGACAAGATTTGTAGAGGTGGGAAACATGGATAGATTCGCTGGAGGTGGAAGCCAAGGTAAAACAACATTACGCCCAAGATTGCCTTAATAAAAGAGACTTATTGGGAAGGCTAGGTGCATTTTTTATCATGATGAATCACCTCTGGCTTTACATTCATTATGCACACACCCCTCCCCTACTCTTCAAATCAGTTTTCATTATAACAGTGCATTACTTTCAGTCTAGCCCTGGCTTGCTGTTTCCTCCTTAGTCCTTCAGAGAATATTAATAAATGTGCCAGTGCCGCATGACAAACTGTCCGTTATCAGTTCCTTCAGCAGAAAATCCTGAACGTTTGGGAGAACAACATCAGAGGAAAACAATTTTCCTCTCATTTCTGTCACTGGACGTGAAAAAGGCATTTCCAGCTGCCCGTCATTGCAATGATGACATATGACACAGCTTAGAACACCCAAATACTGTCAATATCTGTGATGAGATATGAAAGGGGGATTTTTTTTTCTTGTTAAAATAGGAAATTTTACTTTCTCCATTGAAAGCCAGAATCAAAGAGAACAGCTTTTATTTTAATAGGCCGTGGTCTACGAGAACCAATGGGTAAACAATGTGAAAAAGATGTTACTTTTAACAGATCCGTAGCAAAATTAATGATAGCAACAGTAATAATAGTAATTGTTACGTTATAGATTCCTCTTCTTCTCAGAGGGAGTCCATACATAAAATTACAAGGCAATGAACCATTTCACCATTTTTTCCAGTTTCCTGAGGTAGAAGGGTTTCACCCCAACTCCCAGATTGAACTGATGAAAGGAAACACTGTCAGATTTTATTTTAAACTATACAGAAAAAAATAGGAAGCTCAGGGAAAGAAAAACAGATTTCAAACCAGCAATCTTCTATTTACATGGCAAGTATTACAACCATTATGTTATTAGAACAGCCATAGTAAAGACTGTTATACTCAATATTAAAGACTGTGGTAAGCATTAATTCAGGTGAAAGGGCATTTCTGCCTCTGCAAAGTAGCCAATGAACTGCTGGAGTTAACCTGCAACAAACTGAAATACCTATTCCAAACAAGCAGAAGTGTTCAGGATAGAACATAGGAAAGTATACTTTAGAAGTAGACAAATGCACCCTGAAATTAATTTGATGGTGTCTGGAGGATTATTAGAGGACAAGGATTTCTGTCTTCTAGAAACAGTTGCTTGCCTGTTCTGGGCACAGGAAAACTAGGCAGTGTGTATAAGCTCTTAGTTTGCGTTTCTTATTGCTATAATGAACTGTAAGAGCCAGTGTGGTGTAGTGGTTAAGGCACTGGACTAGAAACCAGGAGACTGTGAGTTCTAGTCCCACCATAGGCATGAAGCTAGCTGGGTGACCTTGGGCCAGTTATTCTCTCTCAGCCCTAGGAAGCAAGCAATGGCAAACCACTTTCAAAATCTTGCCAAGAAAACTACAGGGATGAGTCCAGGCAGTCACCAGGATTCAACACTGACTCGACCCTGCCCTCCTGCCAAACACAAAAACAAAAACAAAAAAAAACTGTAGAGGACATGGTGTTGAAGGAAAGGAAGAAGTGCTGCTACCAAGGTAACGGTCAGATAAAATGGGCTTGAGCCTGGGCCAAGAAACTAATTTGAGAAAATGTCTCAGACAAGCCCCTCTCTAGTTCATAGAAAGATAAAGTGAGGGATGGGGCAGCACATTCAGATTTCCAAGATTTTATTAATGTAACTGTTATAGTAAAAGTAGTTGTGACTTATATAGCATTGGTTTCTTAGTCTGGGCTACCTGGTAGGGCTGACATGAACATAAACGCTTTTTCTCCTTTCGTTTGCTTACGTTGACTATTGTTTTGATCAGAGAGAATGCACCAGATGAATGTTACCTATAGTTTCCAAGGCATTTCTGGGTCCAGTTCAAAATGATAATTTACGGCCTTAGAATTGAGCAAACTCAGGGAGGCAGTGAAAGACAGGAAGGCCTGGCGCAATATGGTTCATGGGGTCACCAAGAGTCGGACACGACTTAACGACTGAACAACAACAAAGGCTGTAAAAATGCCTGAAGAACCACCTTCTCATCTATTCTGGGTTCTTCTATTTCTCAAAATTAGCCACTGACAGCAGTTGTAGACTGGGATTTTCTGGGTTGGACACATGCATTGAGAACATTCCTGAAATATATTAGCCTTGGCTTCTTTTTTTAAAAAAATTTTTTAAATATAAGATAAAGTTCTATGAAATATTATATCCTCATCTAGTTTTAATTTAATTCTCCTGGTCTAGCGCTACTGAAACACTTGAAGTTATGTAGCTAAAATTTTGTAAGGCCAAAGTCTCATTCTGCCAAAAAAATGAAGTGGTTGCTTCTTCATTGCATCCCATAGTCAATTCTTTTATCAAATCAAATCTTGAATCAGTTCAAATAGAATGTTAAATCTCAAATTTAGAATGAATCTTCTAATGTTAACATGTGAGCATTTAACAATACATTCTGAGTGGCATCTAGGAAATTCAGTTGGTCCAAAAGCTTTTGCCAAATCTATCTCAAATATTTTAAACTGCTGTTCCATATAAGAATAAGAGATACATACTAAAATAATAGAAAATAATAAGTAGAAAATAAAAGGATTAAGAGAAAATCATGATAAAATCAATAAAAACATATACAGCATTTGCGGAGGGGGGGGAATGCTTATAAATTATGATTTTAAAAAATGCAATCAGTCAATTTTCATTCTGTGGTATAGCCTAGGAAAATAAAGCTGCTATATTAAACCTGGTGGTGATAATATAAAGTTCCCTGATACAAGGGGGAAATTTTAAACATGGCTGTCACTGTTTATATCCAACTTTATTTTACAGGCATTTGATCATGTAAGGATGAATCCTAGGTAAATTTCAACTGATAATCATGTTTGTGTCACAGTGAAGTCCAGCAGAAACACAATGCTGATCAGCACTTTTTCCTCTTGATACAATATGAGTAGGCCTTTCCTCATCTGCTGAACAATCTGATTTTTTTCTTTCCATATTGTTCATTTTGATCATTCTCAGATTTTCTGTAAACTGCTTTGTTTTCCTTACACAAGAAATCTCAGGGTACATGAGCATCTGCATGGAGAAAGAATTGTTCTTCATAGAAAAGATTCCCACTTGTCCATGGCAAAGGAAAGAAATGCAACAGAAACTTTGGGGAACGCTCAGCACAAAAACAAGGGAGTAAATGGAACAATGGCCTGATTTCAGATGCAGCTTCCTATGATCCCACATAACCATTTGTTATTTACAGGCTTGAAAACTTTGCTGATTAATTACTATAATATCCAGAGCAAGCAGACCACTGTTAGCAAGTCTGTCTTTGGTGCTTGATAATACCACATCCTTGTCTGTCTGTCTGTCTGTCTCTCTCTCCCTGAAGGGTGGGAGGTTTTCAAATTGATCATACATGCTACTTGGGGATTACTTATCTGTGTAGAGTGTCAGTACTATGGAGAAACTGTGCTAAACTGAACAGATATTTTGTCTCATGTGCTTAGGGAGAGAGAGAGAGAGAGAGAGAAACACCTAACTATTGTTAAATTTATAGTATGCCATCATTGTGCAACAACTTGGTAACAAATACCTTGGGCATTCATATTTTTAGTAAGGGTTGTGTCTGACATTGTTTTAGAATTATATCAGTTTAGTATTGAACTAGCATAACTGAGTGGAAAACACAAGAGAGATATCCTGTGGGCATTCACCAATCAAAATTTAGCATCTCGAAAACTCACTGAGTTCGCTGAGAATGACTTTATCATATTGTCTGAAATAATACAAAAATATCATACTGTATAATAATATCTACCAGAACTCCTTTGGTAAACAGGCAGCCATATATGTTTGTTTAATAAACAAATACATTTCACTACAGTACATTTCATTGGCCTTGATGTTGGCTTTCCATCAACAGTTAGCGAGGAATGTGAATTCAGGTAACCCCCTGAAATCAACTAGCAATAATCATTTATGGGACACCATCATGGCTGGCAAGTGGTGAGGACATTACTGACATAGCCACTTTAAAAATGGTGGGTTCCTTATTGAAAGCCAAAGGATATATGGGATGAATAAAGCAGGCTGCTTTCATTTTTTTTAAAAAGCTAGAGTCAACTAATTTGAGTGTTTTATACTGAAGAGAGTAATATATCTAAATTGGCATCAGGCAAAATGTGCTTGGTGGTTACATTTTTTATGCATCTATTGATCAGGAAAGAAACTTAGCCATCTCACCTTGTCAGTCTTGTTATTCTTCTAAATTGATACCAAATGAATAGCAAAGTGCTCCTCATTATTGCACAAATACCTTCAACCAAGACTCATGTGGGGCCAATGGGTGCATCCCCGCCTGCCAAGGATTTTAAGGAAATGAAAATAAATTACTTGGCATTTTCACTGTGATGTGAAAATGAAACTCTCCATTTAAAGTCAGGCTTGCTCTGACATTGTTAGGCTTTTGGCATCATTTGGCAACCTGGCTTTTTATTTTAGCACCTGGCACTTAGCAATGGGGACTCTGACTTTTGTCCAGCTGTGTCTGTGCCATTCTAATAGAATGTTATTCTATTAGAAATTCAAAATAACTCTATATTGATTTTGTTTGATATCAAATGGGACAGAGGAAAACTTTGACAGGCTTTCAAGATTGATGCCAGCCTTTCAAGATGGGCAAGGTCAAGAAACAGAAGCAGAAGAGATTCCAGGAATGCTTGCTATTGTTGCAGAATAGAATAACAGAATCTTGAACTGATAACCTTCTATATGCTAGGCAAAGATCATAGGCACCATGCTATTTAAACACTGCTAGTAAAAGGAGATATATAAGTTATCAAAATGGGTAAGGTGGTTGTTGTGCCTGTATTAGTAGGCATTTTGATGTTTTAACCTTGTATGTATAAATTTAACTTTGTGCACACACATACACACACACTAAAGCATTATAGGTCCTGGAAGACCTACCCACAGTAATAAAAGCAATTGGCAAAATAGAACAGAAAGTTGGCAGAGCATAGGAACAGGGGTACCCTACAGTCTGGACTGAATACTTTGCAAGTAGTGGGCAAAGTGTCTCAGTTTGGACAGGATTTTCTTAAGCTAATTTAGAGTCATGCTGGTGTGAACACAGGACAGGAGCAGCTTGAATAAAAGGGAAGATATATCCTTGCTCTCCCATATTATGGTAATGTCACTGGAACTGCCAATTTTTGTTTCATGTTTAAAGGAAATTTAAAGAGAAGTTTTATCTTGCAGAGGCCTTCAGTTCTCACTCCTACCCTTATTTCAGCATTATAGTAACCCCCCCCCCCACAAAAAAACCCCAATCATTTTGGTGGTAAATTTTGATAGTGCAATCCTGGAGTACTTCAAAGGCTACAAACGGGATGTCTTATCAATAGAAGAGAATATATGTAGCTCAGGGTTGAACTATGGAGTCCTTGGGGTTCTTTGAGCTTGGTTGTTTTCTTGCAAACATTTCGTTACCCAGCTAGGTAACATCTTCAGTGCTAGAAGAAGAAAACAACAACACACTACCCTTCCTGGATATCCACGTTAGCAGAGGAAATGACAGCAAATTAAAAACACAAGTCTGTTGGAAAACAACCCATACTAACCCAGTACTCCATCACCAAAATAACAACCTAACCTTCCACAAGCGGAGCTGTGTAAGAACATTATTCAAATGAGCGCAAATGCATTGCAACCCAGAGCAGCAGAAAAAGGAAACAGACTACCTATACAACATCTTCCAACAAAATGGATATCCATGCAACTTTATCAAAAAATAGGCCACTCAACCTATTACAATACAACCAGCACAAGCTATGAAAAGAATAACACTGCCATATATCAGAAATGTCTCAGAAACAGCCAACAGATTATTACAACCACATGGCATCTCTGTAGCACACAAACCAACTAAAGCTGTCCAAAACATCTTAAGTAAACCAAAAAACCCAGTAGTCCAAGAAGAAAAAATAGGAGTCATCTACAACGTACAGTGTAAGGACTGTAACAACCACTATGTGTAGGACAGACAGGCAGAAGGCTAGCAGAGCACATCCATGAACACCAACTAGCAATCAAGACACAATGAAACCTCCTTAATCTCACAACACATGGACAGACTTAACCATAGTTTCAACTGGGAAACTGTCAGCATCTTAGACCAAGCTAAATCCAAAAATGTGAGGAAATTCCTGGAAGCTTGGTATTCAGACAAGTCAGCCATCAACAGGTACATAGAGATAAACAACATCTACACACTATTCAAAAGAGACAATAAAAAGGAAACAAAAAGACCAGAACATCTCCTCACCAGCAATCAACACCCAGATAAGCAGAGATTAACACCAAGATTAATACCAGACAAACAATCAAGCAGTAAACAATACCCTAATCAATAAACTACCAACTCAGACAATCAAGCAGTAAACAACAGCCTAATCAAGGAACTACAAGAAGAAAACCACATTCCCACCAACAGGGCAAACTACTGTATATATACAGAGAGCAAACCCCACTTCCTCCTAGCCCTGAAGATGTTACCTAGCCAGATAACAAAAAGTTTGCAAGAAAACAACCAAGGTCAGAGAACCCCAAGGACTCCACAGGGTGTCATGTACTCTAGTAATAGGTGCTAGAATCAGGTGACTGGCCATCCATGCATTATGACTGATTTTTACCCAGAATGTGTACATAGTAGCTGATGAAATTCAATATGAGGCCTTTTCAGGGATTCTGAGCAGAAAAACAAACCAACAAAAGAAAACAAAACACAACGCTACAATTTCAATTTCTTTGCATAATTAGTTTCTAACTATTAAGCTAATCCTAGTATTGTCAGCCATTTGGAATCAACCCTTCTTCCAAATGCATAGCCTTTTCCTATGTATTAACTCATGGTTGTTGAGTGAACATAGCTGCTGTCCACTCTAGGTACCTGCTTGCTTTAGCTGGACAGCCAGGATGAACTTCACATCTTGGGTGACCCTGCTGGGATGATATACTCTTGGCATGAACTCCCAGTTTTCTTTGTTCATCCCTCCCAAGAGCACCCCCACCACCATGATGAGGCAGCACAGCAGGACTTTTGGTGAGGGGGACTGGATATTAACATAGTAACATTCCTATTGTTAAGATGGCTTATATATGTGCTTGCAAATGACACTTTTCAGGTTGCTCAATGTACTTATATGTGCTGTATACAAACACATACATCTTTCTCAATGAAAATTTCAGGGCCTGTGGAAGAAGAGAGACATTATACACAAGAGTCACCAAGTGTAGTTTCACATTTACAGATTATTTAAGGATATGTCTCAGTAGACAACATGGCCAGGCATGTGTTTTTTTTCCCATAATTAATTTTCCCATAGTGAACAAGAAGTTAGGAAGGATAACAGTTATTTTACAAACCCATAGTAGCTGATGAAATTCAGAAGTAATGAATGCAGTGGTTTGATCACATCTGCTACATGGCCCCATGCTGATTTCCTTATTGATTGCTCTGGAAATCATGCCTGTGAATTTGAAAGTACTGTGATCAGCTCCAAAGAAAGCTTGGCTGAAGCATGTGGAAGAAAATCTAGCAAAAATTAGACGCAACACAACAGTAGCAAACAACTGGTTCACCACAAACAAAAATGGTGGAATATGCTTTGTGACATTATACCTATAATGATAGTACCTAGAGCTGCATGTTGGCTATGCTGCAGATCATTATCAGATACAGGTGAAACTCAAAAAATTAGAATATCGTACAAATGTTCATTTATGTCAGTATGGCAACTCGAAAGGTGAAACCAATATATGAGATAGACGCATTACATGCAAAGCGAGATATGTCAAGCCTTACTTTGGTATAATTGTGATGATTATGGCGTACAGCTTATGAAAACCCCAAATTCACAATCTCAGAAAATTAGAATATTACATGACATCAATAACACAAGGATTGGAAATAGAACAATATCGGACCTCTGCAAAGTAGAAGCATGCATATGTACTCAGTACTTGGTTTGGGCCCCTTTTATAGCAATGACTGCCGCAATGCGGCGTGGCATGGATGCTATCAGCCTGTGGCACTGCTGAGGTGTTATGGAAGACCAGGATGCTTCAATAGCGGCCTTCAGCTCCGCTGCATTGTTCGGTCTCATGTCCCTCATCTTTCTCTTGGCAATGCCCCATAGATTCTCTATGGGGTTCAGGTCAGGCGAGTTTGCTGACCAATCAAGCACAGTAATCCCATGGTCATTGAAGCAGGTTTTGGTACTTTTGGCAGTGTGGGCAGGTGCCAAGTCCTGCTGGAAAATGAAGTCAGCATCCCCATAAAGCTCGTCTGTGGAAGGAAGCATGAAGTGCTCCAAAATCTCCTGGTAGACGGCTGCGTTGACCCTGGACTTAATGAAGCACAGTGGACCAACACCGGCAGATGACATGGCTCCTCAAATCAACACAGACTGTGGAAACTTCACACTGGACTTCAAGCATCGTGCATTGTGTGCCTCTCCATTCTTTCTCCAGACTCTGGATCCTTGGTTCCCAAATGAGATGCAAAAGTTGCTCTCATCAGAAAAGAGGACTTTGGACCACTGGGCAACAGACCAGTTCTTTTTTTCTGTAGCCCAGGTAAGACGCTTCTGATGTTGTTTGTTGTTCAGGAGCGGCTTGACAAGAGGAATACGACATTTGAAGCCCATGTCCAGGATCCGTCTGTGTGTGGTGGCTCTTGATGCACTAACTCCAGCCTCAGTCCACTCCTTGTGAAAGTCCCCAACACTTTTGAATGGCCTTTTCCTGACAATCCTCTCCAGGCTGTGGTCATCCCTGCTGCTTGTGCACCTTTTTCTACCACACTTTTCCCTTCCACATAACCTTCTATTGATGTGCTTTGATCCAGCACTTTGGGAACATCCAACTTCTTTTGCAATTACCTTTTGGGGCTTTCCCTCCTTATGGAGGGTGTCAATGATGGTTTTCTGCACAACTGTCAGGTCAGCAGTCTTTCCCCTGCTTGTGATTCCTACTGAACCAGCCTGAGAGACCATTTAAAGGCTCAGGAACCCTTTGCAGGTGTTATGGATTATTAGCTGCTTAGAGTGGGACACTTTGAGCCTAGAATATTGAACCTTTTCACACTATTCTAATTTTCTGAGATTGTGAATTTGGGGTTTTCATAAGCTGTATGCCATAATCATCACAATTATACCAAAGTAAGGCTTGACATACCTCGCTTTGCATGTAATGCGTCTATCTCATATATTGGTTTCACCTTTTGAGTTGCCATACTGACATAAATGAACATTTGTACGATATTCTAATTTTTCGAGTTTCACCTGTACAAGCTACTGACTTCAAGTTCTAACAAGAATTCAGAATGGAGAAGTAGCTGAAAGGATGCAGACCCCACTGTCTTGGACTTATTGCCCCTGGTTTTGCAATTGTAGCATGGGTCTTCTCTTTTGACAATCAATTAAAACTAATAATTCTAGCCATAGCGTGGCATATGCTCCATGTACTACAAGTGGGAACACTTACTATTAGAAACACCATATTGTGCCCTAGTAGACCCTTACTTTTTTTTCCTTTAGGTCCTTCACTTCTGCATTTTTGTATGAACAAATTGGGCAATGATGTCACCCAGTGATGTTAAGTCATTTCAGTTTTAATTAGCTCTGCCATGCAAGTGGGTTACATTGATGCCTTATTTAATTAAAAATGGATGAGCCATATTTCACTTGCAAAATATGATTCTCTGAACTTTCCTCCTTTTTCTGCTGCACTATGGACATAATTAACAGTAAGGCTATGCTAAATTCTTAGCAAGAAAGGGCAAGAATTTCTTTTTCTTTGAATCATGACAGCAAGCAGCTCGAATTTTGTAAGCTCTATAAGTGTGCAGACAGGAATGTTTATTATTCTGCTCAATAGACTACGCTGACATTCCTTATCATTTCAACATAATGGGGCCAGAAGGTCTGCAAATAGTATTTGCCTTTGGGCAATTTTACACAATGATAATGTCCTTTGATGTCTAGGCTGTGCCCAAGTGACAAAGGCCCTGAGGCTATCTCTGTGCTTCCAAAAGTTGACAACCCCCAGGTTTTTGCCTCTCAGTCATCAAAAAGGAGGGGAAATACACCCAGTAAATCCCAAACATAAACCATAGAAATGTGTTCAGTTGTGGAATTTATTTGCTACAAGTAAAGCAGGAATAAGTAGTTTAAATGTTTCAGAGAAAATGTAAAAAGATGTCTCCTAAAAACTGCCTTGGGCAAGTTTATGCAGAACACACACACACACGCACACACATCAGCATAATTCAGCAATCAACATTCAAACTAGTGTTATTTATTCTGCTTTTTAAAGCATTTCTTTTCAATCTGATGGAAAGGAAATTGCTCTTGTGACTTTTTCTTTTCCATCAGGGAAGAAAATTTCAGTGAAATTGTCTTGGGTGAAGGGTGGGATTCTTTCAGATATCTTAGATGTAAGGTGGCAAAAGGTACCTGTGAATAGCTTGCCTGCATCCTCTCTAGCTTTCCAAGCTCAAGTTAAAGAAATTCTCCATGGGATTTGTTTCAGTTGAAGAAGCATGCACAGCTCGAGGGGCTGCATAATGATGGCATGATTGAGGAGGGAGGGACGGAGGGAGGGAGGAGCATCTTCTCATACACATACCATACGGTGATAATGTAGCTCAGAAATAGGTTTTGAAAAAATGCTAAACCACTGAGAAAGAGTCAGTAGAACAGAGGAAAACTATTGAGCACTGCAAAGACTTCAACAAGGCTTTGATTCAAACAATACAGTGTAGCAATCTGTCCATTACAGAATAAGCCTAAAGAAATACATGTTTCCCATTCTTGACTCTGCTTCTGGCCATGGGGACTTCTTGGCCTGATGAGGCTCAAGCCACTGGATCAGGAAGACTCAGTGTGAGCTATGGAAATGCTCAACCCAGAGCCAGGGCTCATTATTGATTCAATCTCATGTTTTAACAACATTTGCTGATGATTTGGTTTTACTTCTGGAAAAACCTCCAAAAGGGATAGATACACTAATAGAAAAACTAAGGGAATTTGGTGTACTGGCTGCATTTAAAATTAACAAGGACAAAACAAAGATTTTTAAAAATATAATTTTTATTAAGAATTTTAATTACGATAGTAAAAACTAATATGAGCTAAACTTAAAAGAGAATGGGAATAAAAAAGGATAAAAAGTGCAGGAAAAAAGAAAAAGAAAGGAGAAAAAGAAAAGAAAGAATATAATAAAGAAAAAGAAAAGAAATACATAAAGAAATTAATCCCAACCTTCATCACAAGTATAAACAAATTTAATAACTCTTCAACCCCTATACGGTTACAAACGGATATCTCTTAATCCCATATCCCACCCCTTATCTATAAGCAAATCCATAAAACATCAGCTTTTCAATCCAACTGTCAGCAAAAAGTCCATAAAGGGTTGCCAGAACATTGCAAAAAAAAAAAAAAAAAAAGTCTTATTTTAATCTTGATCAAATAAACCAACTTCGCATTCCTTCCTTTTACTTCTTTTTTTTTTTTATTTTTTATTTTTTATCTGCTTAACAGTCATTACTGACCCTGCAGTGACCGCCCCCTAGCGGTTTTCAAGGCAATTGCATCTTTCTAGTTTCGGAATTAGACTTTGCCAGAGCCTAATTCCTAGAGCGTCAGCCCAGCTGGCAGCACAGGAGGCGGGATTTCCGTTGCTTCGCGCCCCTTTTTCGGACGAGCGCGGTTTTCGCGCTTTTACCGGCAACTTGTCCCGTCTCTCTCTGTTGAGCCGCTGCCAGCATTTTTCCTCCACCGGAGTGAGAGTCCTCATTTATCTACTCACGTATGTTTTCGATCTGCTGAGTTGGCAGAAGCTGCGGGTATAGAAACAAGAGCTCACCTTGTTAACGCGAGGCTGGACTCGAACCGCTGAAGCTTTCAGCCATTTCTGGCCGGCACTTTCAGCGTCATTAAGCCGCTGCGCCACCGCGTCCCCCCTCCTTTTACTTCTAACAATCTTTAATTCAATCAAATATTGTCATAGGATTTGATTTCTCTTCAGTTCTTCTTTATCCCATTGCACAGATTTCTTCAAGGCTTTAACATGCCTCTTTTGTAGATCCAATAAGAAAACATTTTCCAGGTCATTCTCTTGGTTTATCATTTGTATTTCCCTTTTAATTTTTAAAACTTCAGCCAGTTTTTTTTTTCCTATATTCAATAAAGCATCCTTTTTCAAATCATTCTCTTGGCCTGTCATTTGTAGTTCCACGTTCTGTACTTCCTCTATCTTATCAGATAAAATTTGTTCCATATCTGTCATTCCTTCATTAACATCTTTTAGACATCGTCTTTCATCTTTTAGACATCGTCACTAACTTCTGGTTCCATTCTTCAAAGATCTCCTTTAATATTTCCAGTGTTATAATGTTTGGTATCATTTTGTAAGTCACAGTATTAACTGACATCAGGCTTGTATTTTTTTTTTTTCTTCTGCTTAAAATCTTTAGTCTCTCCTAGTGTCCAGATTCTAAAATCATGACTTATCTTATGACTTGCAATAACCAGGATAGCCAAAATAAGTCTGTTTCCCATGATAAGTTGTTTATTTTTGTAGTTAATTCCAAAAACTTATAGTAAAAGTCAGTATTTCAAATTTATCAGGACCCTTAATTCATTTATAACTTTCTTAGATCAAAATCTTATTTAGCTTTTTGCTGTTTATTTCAAATTCTTTAAGTTTGAAAGCTTGTAATTAATTTTTATTTTGTTCAAGGTTGAAGATAAACCTACCTGATGAAGACTTGTCAAACTTGTTGTTCCAAAGGTCTCTAATAGCTTTAAGATGGCTAATAGGCAATTTCCAAAAGTGATTAGAAAGTGAGGTTTGCGAACTTAGTGTCTTTTAAAAGGCTCCACCACGGTTGTGAGCAAGATGGCTGATCCCATTGTCTCCCAGCACTCAAACCTGTGGAAAACTGTTGTCCTGCAGTCTCCTCACAGCCTACTCACTGGTTCCTTGGTCTTTGCTGTGGTTGTCAAGCCCACTTTTGCAGAGTTGTCTTCAGTTTGCCATACCTTCCTCAGAAGTCACCCAGACAAAATGAAGATGTTGACAAAGAATATGAGGATGGAAGATCAAAAAGAATTGTTTGCATAAAACTGAGTTTCAGGTTGAAAAAGAATTGAAAAAAATTAGGCATTATTATAAATAATATGAACTGTATGTTATTTCAAAATAATTATGTTAAAGTATGGAGTGAAATTAAGAAGGACTTACTAAGATGGAAAAAAGTTGCAATTATCACTGTTGGGAAGAATTTCTATGGTAAAAATGAATGTGTTACCCAGAATGTTGTTTTTATTCCAGACAACACCTGTTTTGACAAATTATGTATCCTTCAAACAATGGCAAGAAAGTATATTTCTCCACTCTTATTCCATCTGCAGAATGCCACCCAGCAGCCCTGTTTAAGGTCACCCAATCCCTTTTGGGAAAGGAGGCCCCATTGGCCCACCTGCAGGGCTGTGCTGAGGAGTTTTCTGACATCTGGAGGATAAAATCACTCAGATCCATTCCCAGGTGGAGACCAAGCATGGGCCATGGCCCGTGGAGAGTGCTTACCCTGTTATCTGAGATAACAGTTTAATCCTGTTGGGCCTGAGGAAGTGGACAGGGTCCTCTTGTGGGGAGCAGAATCTGGGTAGTGCACCCATCTTTGTGTTCTTGATCTCTCAGAGGCTTTCTAAGCGGCTTTCTCATTGCATCAGCCATGGAATCCTTTTGGGTTGGCTTGGGGAGTTGGGGATGGGTGGCAAAGTTTTGCACTGGTTCACCTCCTTCCTTCAAGGCCAGTCCCAATCTATGTTGATAGGGAGCAAGAGGTCCAGGCTGTGGCCCCTCCTTTGTGGGTGCTACAGGGTTTGCTACTCTCTCTGCTCCTTTTTAACATCTACATGAAACCACTGGATGAGATCATCCACCACCATGGGATGAGATCATCAATATGCAGATGAAAGCCAATTATACATCTCCATCCTGGGTGATTTGAGTAATGCTGTGACCACCGTTTTGAGGTGCCTGGAGGCTGTGGAGGTCTGGATGGGGTACAACAGGCTTCAGCTGAACCCTGGAAAGATGGAGTAGTTGTGGGTTGGGGGCTTCTTTGTATATGGGAGTTTACCATCTTTAGTTCTGGATGGGGTGACATTACCCCAGACAGAGCCAGTTCAGAATCTGGAAGTCCTTCTCGACTCATGACTCCTGCTTGAGGAGCAGGTGGCAGTCATGGCCAGGAGGGCCTTTGCTCAACTTTGTGTTGTGTGCCAGTTATGCCTTTTCCTGGATTGGGAGGCCCTCCAGTCAGTCACTCACACCCTAGTCATCTCCCGTATAGACTATTGCAATGTGCTGCACATGAGGCTACCCTTGAAGAGTTTCTGGAAGCTACAGCTGGTGCAAAATGCAGCTGTGTGGGCAATTTTGAGTGCCCCAAGGATGACACATGTAACACCTTTGCTGTGGAAACTGCATTGGATGCCAGTTTTCTTCTGGGTCCAAGTCAAGGTGTTGGTTATTACGTTTAAAGCCTGACATGGCATGGGACCAGGCTACCCGAGGGACTGTCTCATCCCCATTATGTCAACCTGTCCCACCCAGTCAGGCAGAGAAGGTATATTGCAGACCCCGTCTATGAAGGAATGTTGATTGGTGGGGTCCAGAAGGAGAGCCTTCTCTGCCATTGCCCCTGCACTGTGGAACACTGTTCCCCAGAGGTGAGGCAGGCCCCCATTCTCCTGCCATTCCAGAATGGGGTGAAAACTTGGCTTTGCCTACTTACATGGGGCAAGAAGGGATATAACCAAACCTGGGGGTGGTTGGTGCCTTGAAGACACTCCCTGAGTCTAATAACTCCTAGTTAACATCAGCTTCATGGAAGATATTATTCATATAGGAACCTTTTGTAATGTATTTTAATTAATATTTATTCTATTTTAATTAATATTTATGCTTCTTTACTGTGAACCACCCAAAGTTGCTCTGCAGTGAGATGGGCAGTGACAAATTTGAAAAATAAATAAATAAATAAATAAATAAATATCCAGATTCCTATGGCAGGGGAAGAAACCAAGGGTTAAATATAAGATTCTCCAAAATACAAAGGAAGGAGGTGGACTAGGATGGCCTGATTTTAAATTCTTTTTGGTGTCTGCTGCTTGGTTTGGATGAAGGGGTGGCCGTTATTAAGAAATAAGAGTTTGTTAGAATTATAAGGACAGGACCTGAGGCTTGGCATGGTTTATTATGGTATGATAAAGTTAAAGTAAATATAGACTTTAAAAATCATTATATTAGGAATGTCATATTATAAATACAATAGATACAAACCCAGGCTATGCCTGGAAATACTTTCGTTGGCCTCAGCTCAAGAAGTATTTTATAGAAAAGAAACAGTGGGCAAAGAAAAATGGTTAACATATAAAGATTTGTTAGAACAGGAAAGGGAGAACTTAAGATAAAATCAGGAGAACGATTGACTGCAGAAGGATTTACTTTTCGATGGTTTTCATATGTACCATTAAGAAAGAGGCTCAATATGGATAGAAAGTTCCCAGGCATAGAACAATATGTAACAGAATTTGAAAGGGAATTATGTACAAATGATGAACATGTGATTGCTAAAATGTATAAACTTCTACTGAGATTTGAAATGGAAGAAGAACAAGTTAAAGAGTGCATGATAAAGTGGGCTAAGAATTTTGGTTATAATATACAGATGGATCAGTGGGAATGAATGTGGTTAAAAGAACTGAAATTCACATTGTCATATAATTTAAGAGAGAATTTTTATAAAATGACATATTGTTGGTATATGTCACAGAGAGACTATCTAAGATGTATAAAGTACATCTTACTGTGGCTGAAAATATGAAAAGCATGAAGAGATATTTTACCATGCATGGTGGATTTGCCAAAAAGAAAAAAAAAAAATACTGGATGCAAATATATACGATGATGCAGAAAATTTTAAAACTTAATTTTCAGTTGAAACCAGAGCTCTTTTTTTGCTAGGATTTATGGATAGTCAACTAGAAACGACTCATGGATGATTGGTTTTACATATGGTAACTGCAGCAAGGCTACTGTATGTGCAAACATGGAAAAATACAGAAGTACCCACAGTGGAGTGGACTGTGAAGATGGCAGAACTTGCTGAAATGGCCAGATTGACTTGTCTGATTAGGAAAGGAACAATAACTATTTTTATAAAAGACTGGAAACCCTTTATGGACTTTTTGCTGCAAATGAACAAAAATGAATTGATGATCTTGGGATTTACTAATTAAAAAGGGTTGTTTATGGGAAGAAGGGAATCACAATATGTAATTTGGGAGGGTGGAAATGATAATAATCATGTTTGTAACTGCTGCAAAGAGGATTGGAAGTCGCTTTTGTAGAAATTTTTCTTTTACTTTCTCTTTCTTTTTTCCTCTCTTTTATTGACTTTCACTGTTTCTCACTGTTTCTTTTACCTTTTCATATCTTTTTCCTAATTCTTTCTTTACATTTCCATAGTTTTTTTTTTAATTCTGTATATTTTTTTTTCTCAGTAAAAATTATCTATATCTGTATCTCTCGGGTTTGAACAGAAGTATGTGAGAAAATGGCCTAGCAATCAGGCAATCAGGCATTTTGTTTTGTTTTTTCCCTTCTGCAAAGTAAACCAGGGATACCATTGCTGCTGCCTCTGAAATCAGTCATGGCGAAAGGACAACTACAGGTGCCCTCCTCTAAAAATGGACCTACCATTCAACCAAGGGGAAAAGTCTGGCATATTATCCTGGATCTTTAAAAAAGATTTGACATGCAGGTGTTTTCACTGCATAGAGCAGCCTTTCCCAATGTGTTGCCCACTGAGATCAGAACAGTCACAATTCCAAGCCAGCACCTTGGCTGAAAATTGCAGAAATCACATGATACATCTGGGGGAAGCCAGTTTAGGTAAAACTGGCACAAAAAATGGTGTCGGTTCTTACAAATGCATGTATACCAAGCTGCTGCTAATGGCACAGCGTTAACGATTTAAAAATGCGCACCCTTCATTTCAAACAAAGACATTTTTAGTGCTTGCTTTTGATTACAAAATATGCAACCAGCTACAGATATATATAAAATACCAGTTCTATTTTTTAAACTATTACTGATCTTCACCTCCTCCCTCCCCTGTGCTTCCTCTCCAGTGAACATTAAGTGTCATAAAACTGGAACAAATCAATGCAGTGCCTTCATGTCATGTCTTTGCATTCAGGGCAATGGATAGTTTGAAGGTGTCTTTTGGGGCAGCTTCAATGCCTGTTTTCCATTCAAAGAAAAACTGTATGAGATGAAAAAGGGCTTCTGAGATTTAATTATCTTTCTATATTATCTCTTGCCAGGAAGAAAAGAAAAATTAGCACTTGGCAGTATTCTTCTGACTAACAGTAGAGTCCTCCTGATGTCCCCATGAAACTCATTGTGACTTGCTCCTTGTAAACAGATTGCAGATGAAGTCCTATTCCAGATGTTCTTTTTTATTTATTTATTTGCTTGTTTTGGGAGTCATCTGTCACTTTAAATAATCTACTTCTGTCTCTTCCATTTCTGGTTTACCTTGTTTCCACCGTTTCTCTCTTGTGCACAGATTCATTTATTTCAATATGAAAGTGGTGTAGAACATTTAAATTGATGCAGCCATAGCAGAGATGGGTGAGTTGTGTTCATTCCACAATGAATTTCGTCCTTTGTTTATTCCATATGAATGCTCAAAAGCCTATGAAAGGGAAGAATTTGAATGTTTGGAAGAAAACTCAGTGGACTGAGTTACTTGCTTCCCATTCACCATAATTCCCAGGGAAGAAAAGTTATTCACGTTGGTGGGCAAGCTAGGCAACAAGAGGAGGGATGGATGAAAAATTCATTCCCTCATATTATCTAGAAAAATATACTAATTTCCCACCTACAAACTACAGAAGATCTTGGGATGATGTGGTCTCCAAAATTCAATTGGGGTAGGTTGGTACAGGACTCTGTGAAAAGCATATTACTAGAATGATCTATACCGATATTTTATGCTATAGTCGATTTTATGCTGTAAAAATTCCTTACTACAAAAGTGCCTAATTAGGAGATATGCATGCAAAAATTCTTACAACTTTTCATATGTTCTTTTTCTGCTGAGGTCATAAACCTGATCTGGCAGCAGAGATTGCTCCTCTGAAGACAGCAGACACTTATGCAGTGAACCAAATTAGGAACTTTTTCCTGTGACATGTGTTTGTGTAGAACATGACATGTGCTGATAATCTAAGAGAGTACTGCTGTTGCCAGAGCCAGCAGCCAAACAGCTTAGAAAAGGAGATGTCATTGCCTCCGTGCTGACTATTCAGATTGAGTATTCTGTCATTGCTGTAGCCAGAACATTTTGAAAAGGAAATCTTGCCACCACTGCCCTGACAGAAGTAGTAAGCCTTCAGAAAAATTGGCAAAAGACCTTCTTATACCTAAATCACATTTTTTTTTTTTTTTTATCTGCTTAACAGTCATTACTGACCCTGCAGTGACCGCCCCCTAGCGGTTTTCAAGGCAATTGCATCTTTCTAGTTTCGGAATTAGACTTTGCCAGAGCCTAATTCCTAGAGCGTCAGCCCAGCTGGCAGCACAGGAGGCGGGATTTCCGTTGCTTTGCGCCCCTTTTTCGGACGAGCGCAGTTTCGCGCTTTTTACCGGCAACTTGTCCCTTCTCTCTGTTGAGCTGCTGCCAGCATTTTTCCTCCCACCGGAGTGAGAGTCCTCATTTATCTACTCACGTACGTTTTCGATCTGCTGAGTTGGCAGAAGCTGTGGGTATAGAAACAAGAGCTCACCTTGTTAACGCGAGGCTGGACTCGAACCGCTGAAGCTTTCAGCCATTTCTGGCCGGCACTTTCAGCGTCATTAAGCCGCTGCGCCACCGCGTCCCCTAAATCACATTAGTAAGACTGTATTTGTTGCCTGTGGACTAGGAAGAGAATTTGAGTGGGCTATTTTTTCTGTGTCCAAGATGTTTTAGGCAACTAATATGATCCATCTTGGACAAATATTATGGAAAAAAAGCAGCGACTCACTTGCATTCTCAGAATTAATATAACAGTGTATTGCTCTGCTTCCAGCACAGCAAGGTCAGGTCACAGGTCCGTTTGGATTCAGAAGCAATGACCACACCAGTATGAGAACTTAAGGCTTTATTATAAGAGTATAACACAATAACATGAGATAGCAATCAAAGAATATTCAAGAATACAGGAATAGAATCAGACAGACAGACAGACAGACAGACAGACAGACAGAAAGAAAGAAAGAAAGAGTCTTATATTCCTTCTGCCAGTCAGGAAACCCCAAAGAGATGACAGCAAGCAGACCCCTTCAAGGCCAGACAACATGCAGCCTCCATCCAGGAAGGTCTGCTTCGAAGTTCCATCCCCTGGGAATGTTGACTACCTTATATAGGCTCTCAACCACCATTATTCATGCCCCTTTTCAATGGACTCATCTCACTGGAGTTTGCCAAGGACAAGTTCATTTTTTCTTATGCTTGGAAAGTTTTGTCTAGTTTTGTTTATGTCAGGTGGAAATGGGACTATCTCAAGATCTGTTTCCCAAGATTTCTGGGCTGAAGATGAAACGGTCATCCCACTCTACATAGGTCCTGAACCATTACATGAAAATATACAATCATATAGAGTTCTATATATCATGCAGCTAAGCTAAAGAGGCACACTATTTAATTCCTCCTCACCAATCCTCCAGTAAAAACACCAGCACTACAAATGGGTGGGTGAGGATTTTTATGGGATAGGACTTTGAAAAACACAGGACAACCTGAGACCATGTTTATCATTTAATGTTTTTAAGTACTGCAACCAACAGATGTTTGAGAACTCTTTTGTTTTTCTACTATACCAGACAGATGACAAAAGCAGAATTTCTAGCATTGGACACCAGCTGGCTGACATGGTAGGTTGCATTCTGTTTGTAAGAGTAAAATCAAGCATTTTGGGATGATCAGGAGCACCTTATTTATTCTGATATAAGCCAGCAAGTGACAGTACTTGGCTAACCCAATCTGGACACAGAAGCTAAGCAAATCTGGATCTGATTTGTTCTTAGGTAGGAGTCCTCCAAGGAACACTAGGGCTATAGGTTAGACTGGAAAGTTGAAGCAATTCCCAGAAGAAAACAATGGCGAGCCACTTTCATAGACATGCCCATGAGGTCACCAGGAGTTGAGCTCAGTTTGAAGATTTTCCTTTTTATAAAGCACTCCATCTGTTTAGTGACAATGATTTATTATAATGAATCTGTGAGAAAGTTAGTTAGATTTGCCCTCTGTAGAATGTTTTTTTTAGACAAAGCAGGACTTTCTGTTTGCTAAGCCTATCCACTGTTATCTTCATCGGCAAGAATGCTTGTGCTCAAAAACTAACACAAGGATAGTTGGTGATGTTGCTGTCAGATTGTTCAACCATAGTACAAAATTTACGACAACATCTATTCCTGAGGGGGAGAAAATCCATTACCACTTTCCACTGGGATGTGACCTTTTTTTAAAGAGAAAAAAGGTTACTCAGTATAACAATTTTCAAAAAGAAGAGCCTCTGTACTAGTTAGTGGTTTCTCCCTTAAAACCATTTCAACAAGGTGTAAAGTGAAATGCCCCATTTGCAGTTTGGTTCCCCCACCCCTCTTTTTCTCTGGATGACAGAAGCCTGAAGTATGTGTTGCTTCTTGAAGTTGGTCATCTGTGTTTTGTTTTGTTTTTTTTGGTAAGCAATTAATTGAAAATGGATCATGAAAGATTCTACATTTAAGAGTTTTGTTGACGGCATTAAAGAAGGCTGAAGGGGTTGCCTAGAATGTGAAATAAATAATAAGAAGTTACAACAGCAAAATTCTTCCATTCTCCTCCTCACTGACCTCATCTGTTTTTCTGTGTTTTTGGCAGAGCAGAGATGTCACATTTATGTTAAAGGGAACCAGAATTTGAAGGCTGAGTAGAAGGTACACATGGCACAATTCAGCCAAAATTTTCAAGAGTTTGTGTCTTTAAAAAAGCATTTGACATTCGTAGAACTTTGTGATACCCATCTCTCAGTCTCACACACTCACAGACAGACAAGTATATATGCATCATGTACCAGACAAGCACTTAAAAGCATGGTTGTCCAGATATATATTTCAAAAATATATCCTATTATCTTTGTCTCTGGCCATGCTGGCTTTTATGGATATAATGACATGTATAGTATTATTGGGAACATCATAACAATTCAGAAATAGGCCAAAACTATATCATAAAATCTAAAAGCACATTAATGGCTTAAATTTCTCCCTCACATACACATACTTACTTTTTTTCCAGATTGAATGAGAACTTTTTCTTTTCTGCATCAAAAATACCTGAGTGCATGGTATCACTACTCTCTTGAAACTAAACAGTTCTGAGTCTTGCCAGTGGTGAGATTTTCATAGTGGGAGGAAAATGAGATATAAATATTCTAAAAAGCACAACTCCAAAGTGAAGGAGGAGGGATGGTGATGAGTCTTTGGAAAACTTATTGATGACAAAATGCCTTGTTCTTCAGGAACTTAGATTTGAGGCCTTACATGTGAAATTGGGCTTCAGGGATATGTTGGGGATGCTGATAGTGTATCACCCACCCTACAGTGTCCTGGCCTGAGCTGTTTGATTTTATTGTAAGGGTGATGGATTATACTTCTAGCTTTAGTTGTAGAGGACATCAATCTTCTTGCAACTGAGTGTGGGAGTCAGATTTAACTCAAAATGTCATGGTCACCATGATAACTGTAGCCTTGTCCCAGATTATTTCAGGTGTGACTCACATTTGACCTTGTTGTGACCTTGGAACATTGGAACATGATCTGAAGGTGGAGGACATTACCAAATGTTCTTTGTTATGATCAAACCACTTTCTGATGGACATGATATTCTGATAGCCATGCCACAATCTCCTTAGGAGTCAGGGACCAGTTAGGATGGTCTCTCTAGGTGCCTTAGTGTAATGGTATGTGGGAATGACCTTGGGAGACAGGAGGAAGAGTTACAGACTGGACAACCATAATTAAGAGATATCTCAGTCCACAGAAGGGATGCATGGGAAGTATTTCAGAAGGGACCTCCCTAGTTTTCTGGAGAGTAAAAGGAGAGGAGAGGAGAAACACTTTGTGTCTTGCAAGATTGATGTTAGCTTTTCAAGTAGTCCAGACAAGAAGCACAACTATGAGTACTAACTCTATTTTATTGAGAGGTCACATTAACAGATGAGAAGCTGGATTCAAGAAGCAGTAAATGCCTCTTTGACAGAAGGAGTGATGCTGCTAGCTTTGAAGAAGGTAGTGATACATCTCCTTCTCAAAAAGACATTTTTGAGCCCAGCGATTTTGGACAACTTCTGCCCATCACATTTTCCAGGGAAAATATAGGAAGGGTGGTGGGATAACTATTATAGAGAACCTTGAATGAACAAAGTTCTCTAGATCTCTTCCAGGTTAGGTTTAAGGAAGGGCATGATAATTCCTGTGGATGACCTGACAGAAGGCGTGCAGCTCTTCTTGTCCTGCTGGGTCCCTAAACAGCATCTAGCACTAACAGCCTACAGTTGTTCTGCTGTAATTCCACTCCTTTCTGAGTTAAGGTTAGGGTTAGTCTTAAGAGCTCCCACACTGTGGGAGCTGCATTGGCTGCTGGTTAGCAATTCAAATTCCAGTTCAAGCTTTTAAAAAGTGTCCAATTCAAATTGTTGGTTATTATCTATTAAATGTTTCAGGGCTTGGGTATTGGTGACCTCTGGGCCCTCTCCTCCAAGTGGAATCTCTCTAACCTGCATATGAAAAGGGCATGCTGAAAGTTCCAATCACCATCGCTGTGTGCAGTGAGGAAAATAGAGTTACCCTCTAAGTTGCCCAGATATAAATGTAATAATAAATAAAATAAATAAAAATAAAAACAATAGGAGTTTATAAACAAGCCTTCTTGGTGGTTCTTCTAGCCCTGTAGAACAGCTCCCCTACTCCTCAAGTTTAGGTTGGCCTCCTTTTTTGAACTTCAGAAGCTGGTAAAGACCTTGCTCTTCTGCCAGGTTTTGGGAAGTAAGGGGTAATATCTGGGGCTGCTGTTCCCCTGCCAATTTTTAGTGCTTGGTTTTATAGTTTGTTGTTTATGATTCTTATTACTTTCTTTAGATTTTGTAAGTGTGAGCCCCCAGAGTCTTTTGACTGGGGCAGCATACAAATTTTAGTAGATAAACGCATCTATATGTGTCAAGTGCACAGTCTCATTTGTGTTGATGTTCCTCTTTGCTCTCTTGAATCAGAATCACACTGCTTCAGGAAAAATCAGGCTATGCTTTCAAGGCCATCCCTAGTGACAGGGATTCCCTGCAACCAAGGGTTAATTCATTAATTGATGTCATCAGTAGCCACTAATGACTTGCATATGTTGGTGATTATATACTTAGCACACAGAAAAGTCTTTCATGTTATACTAAGTCACTTTTTAGTGACATCAGATTATAGAGAGAGATGTGTGACCAAAAGCACAGAGAAATTCAGTGCTGCACATGCATGAATAAACTAGTGTCTTGTATTCCCAAGTATAAAGAGTTACATGAATGCATCATGTAAGAAATGTTGTCTTCTTGGTATTATACATGCAGCCCCTTTGCTGCCTTGTGTGTGTGTAACCCAACACAGGACAGGGCAGTTTACTTGAATATCTTCCTTATATTACGTTTGTGAACTTTGGTGTTCCTGAGTGACAGTTGGTGTGCAATAATTATGGTATATATTAAATAACAATGTAAAACATCTAGGAAGAACACTTTACAAAAGGTTCCTTAGACGGTTTAAAATCTGAGCACTGTTCATGAAAAAAGGGAAGGGACAGAGGAAAAAAAAAAACCTCAAATCTTAAGATACTGTTTATTAGCTGAACTGCTTTTGACTATAGCATCATTTTGAATAATAGAATATTCAAAACATAAAACATTTGAAAGCATTTCATTCCAGTTAGTGCTTAGTCGAAGTTAAATCCAATTTAAATAATTCCAGCTTTATCATTACATCATTTTGAGACTGACATAATTAGGCACTTATCAGAGAAAAAAATAAACTTTGATGCTTCCAAGGTATTAAATATTTAGAAAGGACATCAGTGTTGTAAATTTCCTGATGGATGTTTCTTTTTCTTTAACCACAGCAGATAAAATGAAAGCATCACATCCTGTTGTAATAAGTGTATCCAGTCCCTTGAATTATTCACCATTGTATATCCATATGCATAAAATATACATGCAGGAACTCTACAAAGAAAGTAGTGATTGGGAAAAAAAATCTTTTCCAGGTCCAAAATCTCAGACTGAACATAAAATACATTTGTCTAGTTGCTTCACAATGGGAGTTTCTTTGAAAGATGAAACAGATTACAGTTAAAAAGAAAGGTTAAATTAGATTGAACATATAACTAGTGTACATACCTTGGAAAGTGACTTTTCATCTGATCTCATAAAAGAACAGCTAGGAATTCCATAGTGCTAACTTCAGCTTCAACCAGTGCCCAGATTATCCCATGAGAATATGGTCAGCAACAACAAAGCTAAGCATTACTGGGATCCTTTGTGCTTCAACTTAGTTTTGCTTGCAAATTGCCTTTCCTGCTTTTCCTTGTTTAGCTCTTTATTTTGGCTTTTAACCAGGATTTTTCATGGGTCATTTTTCTTTGATGGTGCTTTCTGCCTCCTGGTGAGTAGAGATGTTATTTTAGCTATATGAGGACAAAGATTTCACCTGAAAAGCAATACTAGATACTGTGAAAACATAGGAGAGATAGTTAGGTAGGTAGGTAGATAATATAGATATTATCTTTGTATTCTACATATTAACTATAGAAAGATAATATCTATGTCATCTACCTATACACCTACCTACCTATCTCTCCTATGTTTTTACATAATAATAATGCATAATAGTACATAGCAATACATAACTGCCCAGAGTCGCTCTGTGGTGAGATAGGCAGTGACAAATTTGAAATATATAAAAAATTATAATACATATTAACTATGGAAACAGCCAGTTTGGTCTAGAATTTAAGGCTCCTGGCTAGAAAGCAGGAGACTGTGAGTTCTAGTCCTGCCTTAGGCATGAAATGGGTGACTTTGGGCCAGTCACTCTCTTTCAGGCCACAATGTCAGGCTTGAGTGACAAGCCAGCCAGTCAATTCCTGTTGCAACTAATGGATCAACATTCAGTTTTGCTGGTGGTGGTGGTGGTGGTAAGGGAAGCGAACCCTGCACCTGCAGGAAAAACACTAGGATGGGGGGAAAAAAAGATAGAATTGGTCTCCAAACATCCCCTCTTGGCTATAATTTATCTTATTTTCTCTTTGTTATTTTTTCATTCTCAGCCAATGGTTTAAGTTTTTGGTGTTACTAGGAAATATGCAAACCAGTTCAATTGTTTCTAGCAATTCACATTGAATGTGTAAAGCCAATGACTTGACCAAATTGAGAATTTCAAAGAAAAGGAAAAAGCAGTGGTGGCAGCAGACACTATGTAATAACACTCAGGCTTTTTTTAAGTGTCTGCTTTGAATGATTGCAAAGCATTCACCAAGCTGGAAGTGTATAGTAGGAGGTTCATATATCTCTGAGGCATAGAGAAGTCTGGGGCCTCAGAATTGAGTGTGGTCCCCACAGATTAGTTATGAAATTGTAATTTTTAAAATAATTGGAAAAATTATTAAAGACATGACTGGAAAAGAATCAGCTTAATTATAAATAATTTTAATTTCATTTGAATGTAATAGAAAGCAAATATAAAATTTTAAATCAATCAATAAAATAAGTAAAATATACATTTTGTGTTGAGATCTAACACACTACTTCTTCAAGTGGGAGCTCATCACTTGAATACCAGATCTGTTTTTTGGCTTGGAGGAAGTTGCATATTCCTGTCTTGGGTATGTCTTTGTAAAATTAAGCTTCTCCTGATAAGGACATGTTAAAAGACCTCTGCAGGCATTCTTAACAAATGGAGGATGACTTTTATATGAAGGATGGGTATATCCTGGGACTTCTGGAGGAAGAAATGGTGGACTGAAGATGCTTCACAAAAAGCAGAGCCATGACCGCAGCAAAAAACAAAGAGTTGGTGAGTAGACCAGATCTTTGGAACCTCTCCAAACAAGGAAAGGATGGGAGATCACCTACATGTGCTCTGAACAGTTGTTCCTCACAAGGAGACCACACAACAAAATGGTCCCTGGTGGGTTTTGACAACAGGAATAGCCAACTTGCTCACAACTGCAGTGAGCACCTCTTAGAGGGCACTAAATTTGCAAACTTCCTTTTCTAATCATGTTCAGAAATTGCTTGTTAACTATTTTTAAACTATTACAGACCTTTGGATTGACAAGTCTGAAAATGCCAGGTGAGTTTTCCTTCAATCCTTAATGAAAGAAAATTTTAATTATAAGTTTAAGAATTGTAAAAAATTGAAATAAAGAGCAAAAAGCCAAATAAAACATTGATTCTCGAAAGTTATAAATGAATTAAGGGTCCAGATAAATTTGGAATAAGAGTTTGGAATTAATTATAAAGAATCCTTACTGTGAGAAATAGATTTATTTGGACTTTTGCAGGGCAAAATGAAGATAAGCAATTTTAAAAATTGGACACTAGAGGGAACTAAAGTTTTTAGTTAAAGGAGAAAAATATATAAGCCTGATTAACAGCTAATTAACTTGGATGTATAAAATGACACAAAACATTATAACATTGAAAATACTGAAGGATGCTTTTGAAAAAAGGGATCAGAACTTAGTATCAACAATGTTAATAGTAATGTTTGCTTTTATGGATAGACTGTGTTCAAAAGATGTTATGGAAGAAATGGCAGATGAGGAACAAGTTTTATTTGACAAGACAGAGATGGCATCGAAAATGGATCTACAAATGACAGGCTATGAGAATTACATGGAAAAGAATATCTCACTGGACATATAAAAGAAATCAGTTGGAGTTTTAAAAATCAAAAGGGAAACACAAACCAAGAGACTGACCAGGATAATTTTTTTTTATATTGGATTTACAAAAGAGGCCTGTTAAAGCTTTGAAGAATCTTGTGAGAAGGGACAAAGAAGGAATGAAAAGAAATTAAATTCTATGACATTTGAATGGACTAAGAATTAAGATTGTTAGAAGTAAAAGGAAGGATTATAAAGTTGGTTTATTTGATCAAGGTTAAAATGTGCTATTTTGTTATATCTGGTAACCCTTAATGGACTTTCTGCTGACACTAAGACTGAAAAGATGATGCTTTATGGATCTGTTTATAGATAAGAAATGGGATATGGGATGAAGAGATCATTGGTTGTAAATCAAGAGGGGGTGAAGTAGTGTATGTGCGTGTGTGTGTGTGTATAAGATAGGCATGACCAATGGTCCCTTCCCACCTTGCCTTACTTCTCCATGACCTCATTGCATTCGAATGACAAGTTTGAAGAGAAGTGACCCTTGATTTGCATGGTTGCAAATTAGGCTGAATGAACAGAGCTCCCTTTATAATTGCTACCATATCTTGCCAACAAAAATCCTGATGATTACTGCATGGCATCAGAGAGCTACAGAATACTCTAGCTCTTGGCTGCCATCTACTGGTTGTTGGGTTATGTGCAGCTCAGATATGATAATCCTACTCTTCAGACCTTATGGTAACCTAAGGTCTGTGCATGGCACAAAGACTTGAGACTGGCATAACTACTCATGCTCTATACAATTTAGCCTTGAGGCAGATTTTAGTAAAATTTAGGTAGATATCCATTTTTTTACAGTGGTGATGAGTGCACCATTGAGAGACCTGAAAGAATAGGTTAGGGATAGATTGCATTGGAGAAAATCTATCTATGTGGTTTCTAGGAGTCAAAAACAACTTGATGACACATAATCAAACCAAATGTAATCAAATCTATTCTTTGCTTCTTCCTCTGAACAACTAATAAAGACACCCTTATAAAATGTTTAATCTATGTCTCTATGTACAGCAGGCTTAAAGTGCTGTATGTAAGGTGAAAATTGGTATAAAATTTATTATTAGCATTTGTACTACTAGTAGTAATATGGTAGTAAAAAGTCTAAAACTAAGCCACCTAAAGTAACTAAGGACTGATGAGAGCAGTATAAGCAACTCCCTGTAAGATTTACTTCATAATAACAATTAATTAAGGGGGATAAATCCTAGTTTATTTCCCCCTTCTGAGAAATATAAAGAAAGTAAACAAGAAAATATTCTGAAACATAAAACACATTGACATTTATTTATTTATATTTTATTTTATTAGACTTTAAAGAAAGTATATGAACAACCAGAAAAAAAGACAAGAAGATATACTGAAGTAAAATACAGATGAATAAACAAGGGGTTTATTTATTTATAATTCAAAGTTCAATTCCAACTTGTGACATGTAGAATTAAAAACAAAGAGCAAGCACAGAAAAAGAAAGATGGTCATATTGATTGAACAAACATATACTAAAAGCTGATAAAGCCCCTTATGTAGGGACTTGGGACCCATAGCCCGCCTTAGTCTAGATCCTGGGAAAGAGCCAGGTCTTCAAGGCACATCTAAGGGATAGCAGGATCAGGCCATTTGAATTTATGGGGGGATGGGCAGGGACTGTGATAGAGAAGGTACACTTCCTGGGTCTCAGGAGATGACATTGCTTAATGGATGAAATCCACGGCATGCTGCTTCTGCCTAATCTTGTGGGATGGACATAATCAAAAGGAGAAAGATGTTTCCTTAACCATTTAGGTCTTATGCCATGTAGGGTTTTATAGGAGACAACCAGCACTTTGAATTCCATGTGGTAATCGGTGCAGCTCACACAGGCGAGGTGTTACATGGCCATACCATGGCATGCTCATATCTGCCCACATTGTGGACCGGCTGGAATTTCTGAGTTATGTTCAAGGGCAACCCTTGCAAGTTCATTGCAGTAGTTCACACACAAAGTGACTAGGGAATAAATGACTGAAAAGGGTGTACTGGTCCAGGAAAGAGTCCAATTGGTACACAAAATGAATCTGTGCAAAGGCTTTCCTGACCACAGCTACCACCTACTCTTTGAGGAAGACATCCAAATTATGCATCAGTTCCATAAGAGAAGTACAACCCCATTCAGAACTAAAAATGGAAGGCCTGGAGAAGTAGATAGTCCATGACCCACAATTACTTCATCTTGCTAGGATTAAGCTTAACTATGTTCCTCCCCTTCCACTCACCAACAGGCTCCTGGCACTGGGATAAGCATCACTGGGTCAGCCCAGGGTTGAGCTATACACCTGAGTATTATCATGTACTGATGACAGATAACCTCAACCAGTGACTTCATGTAGATGTTAAACAGAAGAGATAAGAGCATTGAGTCCTGTGGCATTCCACAAATGAGGAATTAATATATTTGTATGTTTCATACTTAAGAGAATAGAGGTCATTTTTATTTCCTCCTTTCTACCAGTAACACAAACATGTAGGTTTGTGGTTCAGGGTGAAATTGGTATGTGATAAAGGACTAATATCATCACTTCTCTGAGGAACAGAGAGGGATCTTTTAATATAATATAGAATAATGTAGCAGTACATCAGATTTCCGAGACGGAAATGGTAGAACAATTGCATGTTTTATCTGCAAACTTTAAAAAGTCAACTTTATATCTCCTGGAGTTATGTCCAGTCAACTATCCTTGTCAGCTCTTTATCCTTGTTATGTTTAAGACAATAAACCTTGCACAAGAGATATTCCAAAATCCATGGTTAAAACCTAACTCTCACTAAAAGGTGATTTGGTGGCCAGTTGGGGTTGAGATGCTAAAATAGGAAGTTATTACCCTAACTGTTGTTCCAGTGATATATCTTTAAGATAGACCAGATCAGGAAACACACTCCACAGGAAGACCAGAACTAAGCTTTTTTTGAGATAGGCTATAATAACAGTATCTTGCAAGTGCTTCTCCTACACTTCCTCTTATACGTCAGTGAGTCAGGAAGAATCATCTGAAGTTTCTTCCTGAGATTTAAGGAATGCTTCTGTCCTCTTTGTTTGAATAATGGTTTCTGAATATTTGCTTCAAGGCTGTCTCCCTGGCTCCCTACAATATCTCCAGGCATACTGGACATAGCCATCTGTACCTGGTTCCAGGAAGATAGTATTCTAGAAAATGAATACCTCATTAATCTGGCACTGAAAATGTTCTTTTAGATATCCTGATGGACATCATGAGGAATAATGTCCCTTTCAAGCCTAGCACTTCAAAAAGCAAGTGGAGATTTCCCCCACAAGTAAATAAATACACTTGCAAATAAAAGCTGGTACATGGACTTGCAGGTAAACGGCTTTGATAAATCACTTTATTGTTTCTTTTAACCCTCATCATTCTTCTAGTGTTTTTTGAAATGAAAGGAAACACAACAGAGATTTAACAGTTGAAATGAAAAGCCAAAAGGCTGAAAGAAGGTAGTGCAAAGAAGAAACAATGCAAACTCCCCAAATCTTTTAGAGAGCAGCTGTGAAATCAGAGTGATTTACTAAGCCCAATGCTCTGCCAGCTGCAGACAAGCAAGGCAGAAGGAGAGAAGTTTGTGTCTCACCACCGTTCTTATTCTTTGCAGTGGGAAAAATATTTAGATCAGCTCATTTCCAGGTTCAGCCTTTGAAATCCTTCTGAGCCAAAGCTTCTACCACACTTTTTGTATTTTCGCAGCAACAATTCAGCCAATTTGTGGAAGAATAAGTTTGGCTATGGTTTGGGAGTTGCAAATATTCACCAGATTAGAGTCAAAGAATGAGTGAAGAAAGGGAAGTATATGATGAAATTTGCCTGAGGGGGAATTCTGCATGGGAATTAAGGAAAAGCTTGCTCTGCATGTAATTCACTCCTCTTGGAAGAACAGCTGGAAAGTGTAGAGTGTTTCCTGGAGACAGAGTGAGCTACTATATCTGGATTGCAAAAATCCAGATGGAAGCAAAAAGGTACAGAAAGTGCAAGCTCTTTGCTGCTATTTTAGCAGCCCATTGTCTCAATTCAAAGCTATCACTAGGGACTCATGTGACTTAATTACTGAGCAATTCTTCTCCCTAGCTTCATCTTACTTTTACTCCACAGCAATGCTGGTTCCTGGATCAGGATAACTTATCTTAGGCTGACTCATGCCACATAACCTTACCATTGAGTTACTGCTATGGACTAACATGCATCTTCCAGACTAGGTGGAATAACCACATATGATCATATAATACCAGTCCTCAAAGCATTGCACCGCCTGTCTGGTTATTACTGGGCTTGACTCAATATGTCAATACCTATGTACAAAGATTCAAGTATTTAAAATAATGCCTTTCCTAGTATGCCATGCTCTTGGCATATGAACCATTAACAGAAGAAGTGGAGTAGGATAAGACTGCAGTGTCAAACCTCAGAGATGCAATCATGCGCTCTTCCTTCTCTTTCTGTCCCTGAAGAATGAGACTCAGAGCAAGAGGCTTAACTGCCCAACACACATGAATATTGCTACCATTGCTTGAAAAGACAGAGAGGAGGAAAAGCCCTGTGTTGCATGATGAGGATCCTTGGGCAGGTTAGCCTATTTGGGAATAGGATGTTGCCTGTTTCCTACAATCAGAACTCCCTGGCACTTGCTATATTTTATTTCTTTATTTACAGGACTTATATGGCCACCTATCTCATATGATGATTCTAGGCAGCTCACAACAATCCATAAAAACAAAGATAAAAACAAAAATACTCTTCCCCCTCCCCCAGTGCCTGGGTCTATATCTGGGTCTATGTTTCTTTTTTTAGAAATAAAGGGCAGAGTTTATAACACTTTTTATCTGGAAAAGCTGAAAATAACCCCTTCTATCTGCCAAACTTCACATAGACAGACAAATTGAGGAGGTTTTGTGCAAAGGGAAAAGGAAGTGGGAAGGAATTATTATGTCCGCGTCCATGAATGTAGTGGAGTTGATTGTCGGGGGTGGGACAGAAGCATAATGGATTAACTGTTTAATCTTTTCCATAGAATAGATCAGATGGCTGTTAGGCCTGATAGGTGAACAGAAACAGCTCAGAAAAATATGAAGACATGAGACTGAATAGTAATTAGATGACACCATGTCTTCCCTTAGCATCTTGTAACTGTTTATTGTCTAAGAAAAGTTTGGGTCAACCAATGACCAGTTTGCAAAAGTTACTTAGATTTGTGGGCAAGCATATTGATTACTTAAACTAATACTTTGGCTCTTCCCACCATTACATTTTATTTAAACAACTGTTTTGTTTTTCTTTTCCTTTTTGGCATAGCTATATTGGCTTCAACAGTTGAAACAATTAGAGTTGCAAAGTAACATACCAATTTCAACATTTCAGTGAGGCATAGAAGTGAAACAGAGTTCTGTTCAGATCTTCCTTCTGTACTTTCAGTAAATGAAACTTTGTTTCAAATTATCCCATTCCACCTCAAGATATAAGCAATGAATGGAGGAGGAGGTAGTGCAGGTAAAACAAGGTCTGTAGTCTCATCGTAATGGTAGAATCTTATTTTCTTCAGCTCACATATTGCAATTGAAAAGGCTGAAAAATAATATTTGAAAATATTTTGAAAAGTAGTTATTTCTATAGTTTTGTGAACCTGGAATTTTCTGATGTACAGTACATACAGTGGCTTCTCTTTACACAAGACAGGGGGTACAGTATGTCACCTTCACTTTCCCTAACACAAGGAGACAATATCATGAAGAGTGTCAGTGAAGATTTATGGGCTGTTGAGCTTCACATTTTCCCTCCTTCCAAGAACTAATGTGAGCAATAAAGTACAGAAGAACACAAAGCCACATAAGTCTCTTTGTCAGTGTTGTCACCTGGATTCAATATATTCTGCTACAAGATGACAGGAATATTTGCTATTGTGTGGGTGACTATCCTAAAAAAAAAGTAGTTTGCCCCTTTACCTTCACCACAAAATGGAATCAGGATCCTTGCCCACAAGCCATTCTCTCTAGCTGATGCATTCATCCATTTGTCTTGTTTATTCCCCAATTTTTGAGTTTGTTTTCTTCTGAGGTGGCTGTTATCCCTGCCTATTTTATATTCTTGTTTTTTTCTTCAGTTTTCCCCTCAATACAGAAAAGGCAAAATGATATCAGATGATCAATAGCTCTTGACAACTGATTCCCTTTTAGGTCAAAAGCAAATCTAAGCATTGTTGGGTGGGTCTTTCTCCCTCCGACTTTCAATTTTCCAAATGTCATAGATAACGGTTCAGAAGAGATCTGTCATCTTCAGAAAATGAAAACACAGAATGAGTGATTAT
Organism: Liasis olivaceus; assembly: GCA_030867105.1. Classification (NCBI taxonomy): domain Eukaryota; kingdom Metazoa; phylum Chordata; class Lepidosauria; order Squamata; family Pythonidae; genus Liasis; species Liasis olivaceus. The sequence continues at coordinate 74,311,711 of CM061349.1, forward strand.
GTAACTCTAGTTTGAACTTATTACAGCATTTTTTTTTTATTGTTCTTATTTTTGTCAGCACTATTGCTAGTGAAAAATACATTTAAGGTACTCAGGAATGAAGGGAGAGTATCACAAGGCATGTGAGTTTATGTTTTCAAACAAGTCTTAGAAAGCCTCAGCAAAACATAATAGAATGAAGATCACTGCAGAAACTAACCTCCATCCTATGGTTTACCTGTAATATGGCTATTCCATTGTCAGATATACCATGGAATGTCACCTAACAATGGATTTGCCATTCTAGTAAGGAATCTCCCTATTAAAATGTTGATCAGTGCTTCCAGGTTTGACCACAGTGACCATTCACTAGGGCAGGGATAGTTAACCCTGGCTTGCAGGCAATCCTGGACAAAAGACAGTTTCAGCCTAATACTGGAGGGTTTGCTTGTAGAGTGCTGATAGGTTGATAATGATCTCTGGTTCTATATCACAGCATTTTATGTGACTAAAACTTCTGCAGGGTGTGAGATCTCAGTCAGGAGCTCTTGGAACTCAAGGGACTTGTCTGAGTCAAAAAATAATTGTGTCACTTCTACAGTGTTTTCAGAACATCTAATCCTAGCAGTGGCTGAACCTATATCATTGACCCTAGCCTGGGTGGGACTGTCCAAAGAGATCAAATAGGGGCTAAGACCCAGATGAAGTGCTAGCAGTGAATGGTTTAGATACAATATATAATAGGTATCACATGGGAGAAAAACCCCAGTCTTTGCTGGAGTGTCTATAGTTTAATTTGGGTTAATTGGTGAAACCAGATTAGGGGCATAGGAGGAGAAAGAACAATCCATCAGATCAGATCTGTTGTCATCTATGTGACCACATCCTGTACTCTGCTACCTCTCTTGGCTGTAGCAAGTTTCCAGTAGTGTTAGCATGCTCACAAGAATGCTCACTTAGGCCATTAGGGTCAGGTTTTTCTATGGAATAATCCATAGCAGGGATGCATGCCAAGAACAGTAAGGCTTCTGAGAGGAGTGGATGGGGCTAAAGCCAAAAGCAGGTGGACTCCTCCATTCTCTCACTATACCACCTTTTATTTCCACCTTCTTTTCTTCCCTCTTTCTAGTATTTGTCCCTTCTTTCTATCTCCATGTAGCAGACTTGGAGTGACTCTTCTTGCCAGAAATTGGAACTGATTGCTGACAGAGGATATTTGAAATTAGGCTGTCCCATGTGAAAGAATGCATGCAAGCATTTAGCCCTATTTTTTTTTTTTAAACTAGTGGTTTTAACTTTTATGCAATTGTCTGGAAGTGGAATTGTGAGGATGGGTCTAATCCTCTCTTCTTACTAAACTTCTGATGTTTCTACTTGCCTTTGGGCTTGCAGGACTACTTCACAATAGAATGTGATGTGCTATGAGATATGCATTTAGATTCTAGGTGGTTTGTTCCAGGACAAATTGCAGAACTTTCTCCATATGTAAAACACTATCTATGCAAAAGTTGAACCCCCACCTACCTCATATGCCTTGTCTGTTTCTCATAAAAATCTGTTCCTTGTATCACATTAGATCCTGCTATTATTTGAGAATCAGCATAGACTCTATTCCTTTTTTTTTTTTATTAAGTAGATCCTGTGACTGAGATAATACTCCCTTGGCAGATAGGCATAGAAATAATCTGATATGAAACACTGAATGTCAACATGATGGCATAATAAAAAATTGGAGTTTGCACTTCCAGGGATGACATAAAAGCAGGACGCTCAATGAATATTTGGGAAGGGATGAAGATGTTCCTCTGTACGAACTAATATAAGTGGCTTCAGAGTGGAAGGAAGGTCATGTAGAGGGCAATGTCTCCTTAAGCTGGGTAGGATTTAAAGCTGAAGACACAAGAAGATGGGATGTTCCTTTAATTTCAGTGCCAAAGGAATACAGTAGAAGATGCAAAAGGGTCTGAAGTGTTCAGACATTTCAGCAAAAAGAAATTCCAAAAAGACCAAAACTAGGTGTCAGGTCTGGAATAGAAAGGATGAAAACATAAACAAATGGAATAAAATCCCAGACAGCATTGGAATTTTGCTGCAGAAAACACCACAATAAAAGGATTAAAGAGATAACATGGCTACTTTAAGAGAACTGTAGCACATTTTCATAGACTCCAGATATGTATAGTTGAATTAGGTGCACAGATATCCAGTTTTGTTAGAAGATTTTGCATATTAAACAGAATGTTGTTATAATCCTTAACAGCTAAATGGAGGGCTGTAACAGTCAAAATATCTTTAGGTATTAACCCCAGTTCAACATAATCAGCCAGAAAGTATATTATCGGTGGTGGTGCACGGAAATCATCTCCAGAATATAGAGACCCATCCATATCAAGTAAGGCAAGTCTCTTAACCACTCTCTCCCAGGAATTTAAAAGAGATGCCAACTGCACCCTCTCTGAGATGAGCCAGAGCAATATAAAGCAGCCTGAACTGTCTTGGCCATCACCAGAACAGCACACTGCCTAGGTGCACATTGAAGCCATATCTGAAACCCACACTTGATCTGGAATTTGATGGAATAAGCTGGGATTAAAATGGAAAAAGTGACCTTTTTTGCAGGGGTGTGGGGGGAAGGCATGGACAGTTATTGCTTTCTAATTCTTTAACTAAAGTGCTCTCTGAAATATTTTCACATTGCCTTTTTTTTTTTCTTTCTTTTTTGTAACTTTTGGCCCAGAGGCCAAAAAAAAAAAAAAGACAAAGAAAATTAGTTATGATAATATAGCTTTTGTTCTTTTCTTTTCTTTTTTTTGTTCTTACAATACCATGTTCTGCATTGAAGAAGGATGAGATTATACCCTCATTACAGAAATAATTAAAGTGAGATTAAGTGAATTGATTCTTTTTTTTTTTTCTTTTTTACTATTACAAAAAGAAAAAATTCTTTTCTTGATGCCATTCTCCTTCTGGCATCAAGATAAAACCCTACATCACAAACTGTACCAGTTAGCAGTAGGATATTCAACAGATGAAAATGTTTTCGCCCAAATTCCATAATGTTAGCATGGTACTCAGAGATTAGGGACAATATTGGGTGAAATATTTTGCTATTGCTCCATCAGGCTTTATCAGCACACCCCCCTACCTCTTCTTCTTGCCTTCGTTCAGCTGTAGAATTCAGGCACAAAAGGCTGTACATTTCTCAGAATAAGATCCCTCTAAACCCTGACAACCTCCAACCAGAGACATTCTTTATTTTCATCCCCCTTTGCTTTGCCATTATTTTTTCCTTAAAGAACTCAAATGTTCAATTTCTGATCTAACAAAAACATGTCAGACCAACCTTCATTTAAAAAAAAAGAAAGATCAAGTTGAACTTGATTCCTGATTACACATATCTATGAAGTTTTCTTGGCAACAATATGGAAGTAGTTTGCCATTGTCATCTGCGATTTTTCTTTCCAGTTCCCAATCTTGGGATTTTTTGAGTGATCTCTCATCTCAATACTATCCAAGCTCTCAACCAAGGTCATCTAAGAGCTACCTCCTATTTAACAGAAGGACAAAAATGGCCAACGTAATATCATGATTTAACCTGTGAACTTACTACAAAACAGTTTGAGAGATAAATCTACCAAGCAGCTAGAAGAAAAAGATGTAATAAGAATACATTGTATAGAGGGTTTTTTTATATTTCCTCGTCTCAGTAACCTTTTATATTTCTTTGATAGGGACATGAGTAATCTAGTAGACATTGCTTCCTTGGATTTCCTTCACTGGACTCACCAAGAGCTCCTGAGAAAATGTAGATGTCATGAGATCAGACAAGAGGTCTTTTTATACACAGGTAATTGATTAAAAAATGGGAGCCAGTAGGAATAAAATGACAAGTCTCATAATGCAAGGTAGTAAAGTAGGTTCCAGCAATGATCTGAATTAAGACTGTTTTATAAATTGTTCATTAACCCTCTGTCAGCCCTTTGAGGTAGGCCAGGTCAGGAAATGACACTACAGGGATTACTTGAACTCTACTTTATTGTTTAAGGGTATGGTTACAAAAGCTTGAAAGCCTGACAGTTTAGTCATTTTTTAAAAAAAGAGTTGTTTCTTTTAATGAGATGGGCAGTGACAAATTTAATATATATAAAAAAATAAAAATAAAAATAAAAATTGTACATCTCTCCAAACTGGGTAATGAACAGCATGTTGTCAATTTTGCAAATATGTATAAAAATAGAAAATGATACATATGGAACAGCTGTTCTAACTTCACATATAGGTTAATATACACAGGCAGTGACTGTTCAAGAATGGAAACTTGGGGCCGAGATAACTCTTTCAATTAAAAAGATGAGAGCCTGTGTGTATAATAGCTGTGAATAAGGCTAATTCCACATTAGTTGTCCATAGACAATGGATTTCAAAGAAGAATTGCAGCTGGATTTGAAGTACAATGAGCAGCCTTGGTTGTTGCACATTAAAATTTGTATTACAGAGTTGGAAAATATTTTTATACGTTTTTATTGCTTTTTAACTAATAACAAAAAGGAAAAAAAACCCGCAATAATAATAATAATAGACGAGAAGAAGAAAGAAAACATTAAAAGGTGGTAAGAGTTGGAAAATGTGAAGAAAATGAGCACCAAACTCATCTGACGAAGAGAGACATTTCTGTGTGTGGAAAAGGTACTGCATGTAAAGCTTTTTAGCCTGGAAAGTGACAGTTAATGTAGAAGACATTTTTCCCTCTCTTGCATTACTTGCAATGTTTTATTTGCTTATATTTGCTTTTAGCTGAAGAACCTTTCAATATGAATGTACAAAATAAAAAGAGAAGCAAATGTACCAAAGAACACATAGATTTAAAATCAGCTTTCTCTCTCAAAATGCAATATAACGATATGGCAAACAGTCTCATCCATGTAGATATACGCACTCAAAATCTAATGCCATATTATTGTTTCAATATTCATCAGATTGTGACCACAGATTTAGGCTGCTGTGGCTTTGAAAAACTGTAAGCAAAGTTTACCACTCTGAAGGTCAGTTCCTAATATTCAGATTCTCAACACTGCAAACATCACAGATCCATGTACCCTCACAATCCCAATGAAAAAGTTTAGCCAATATTGCTGACTCCTCTACTCACAGACACAAAAATGGTGGGAAGGATTAGCTGGAAGTGGCACAGACGAAGGTGCAATTATTATTGAATTTTAAAGAGATAAACACAATACATTCTCACTTTAACAAGGACTTGGGAAAAAAAAGAGCTATATAAGACAACTGGTACTGCTGATGTGCTCAGGTATATGCACATTTAGCTTTAATTAGAAGATGGCTATTTGCTGTTCAGACAAAAATAAAAACTCAGAAACGAAAAAAAGGTGCCGCATGACTCCCTTGGCAAATGCAAAAAAGATTTACATTCCTATTAAGCAGGACAGAAAGATCAGCACAAAAGAAAAGGTAAAGGAGGCCAAGAAGCCCTTGAACTATTTCTACAATGAAGTCTGAGACAAGGCATGCAGCGTTAAGTGCAAACATAGAAGCAGGAGAGAAGTCAAGGAACTTGGACGACTCAATTTCATGGGACAGTCATCCCTGATCATTGCTTCCCTCTTTTCTGAAGTAAGCCAGGAATACTGCAGAGTGGATCCATCTTTAAGATAAATAATCAATGGAGCTCTTTTTCCTTTTTTTTAAACCCTCCTGCAAAGGAGGGCAAATACCAGTAAACAAATAGCTGAAGGGGGAAGTCTAAAACCTGGGCTGGCAACCCAGAATTCTAATGTCACATGCAAGTCATCAACCTCGCTTCATACGGCCTTCTTCCTTATCAAATACAAGCTATCAGCCTAGACCCATAGAAGACAAGTACACAGGCAGGTAGTCAAGATTAAGATTTTTTTTTTTTTTTTAAAGAAAAGATAGTGTAAAAGACAGAAAAAGGAGTGGAGAGCTGGCCCTGCACTTCTCAGTTCTGGCTTTGCCTACAGCAGCTTCAGCCACCACCAGCATGCATCTCCCCTAGATAATCTCTAGGGAAATGTTAGTTTAAAAAAAGTTGCCTACACCTATTTTAAATATGTCTTGTTCTTGTTCCATATCTAGAACCCCACCGCATACATAAAAGAGGGCATTAGGCACACTATATGCTATGAATATAATATGTAGTTGGACTCATTTCTGTTTGGGCTGGCAGCCACTGCATCTCATTAAGCTAAACATCAGACATTAATTTTCATCTAGCTTGGATCTGGAACACAGGGGAATAGTATCGGAGCTTAGACTTAGCTTCTGGAATGAACTGGTGGAAACGTTTTTGTAGATCCCCGGGAAGAAAGATACTTTTAATGTCTAATATTGGCTTTAAAAAATGGTTGTGCTTCAGCTAAAGACAGGGAAAATTATATCTGGTGCAGTGAGAAGGATGGCACTCAACCATTGGACCTTAAATCCTTCCGGCAAGAAGTTAAATCTTCTGAGATCTTGTCCTAACCTGCCTACTTATCTAGGAAAGATCTCATCCTCACCTTCCTGTTGGCATTTAGTCCACCAATGAATTTTTTTGCTGGCTGCTTCAGCATTTTAAATCACAGAATGACAGTATCTTATCTGAAGCAAAACCTTGCTTTTCACCACTAGATATTTGCTGCAAGAACTAAATCATTGGTTTCAAAACTCTGCTCTGAATGGAGTGAATGGTGAATTAGAGCTGCAGATATATATATATATATATATATATATATTTTGTATTTGATGTTGTATTTCAAATAAAAGGCAGGATATAGATTAAGTAAACAAATAAATTTACAAACATTTTTTTCCAACTATGGATATGTGAAACACCATTAAAAATATTGCTCTTCTTTACCTCACTATCCATCAGTTGTTCTGCCTAAAGTGGTAATCCTAGATTCAGTCTGAGTTTAGTTTTAGGCAAAAGATGAGGATTGCTTAAGGCTGAAGTACAAGCTCTGCACCAACTTACATATATACAAGTCTAAGGTATTTCATTAGAAGAAGCAACCTGACTTTTCTTAAACATTCCACACCTAAGGAAGAATCTTCACACCAGTTTTGGAACTTGCCATAGAAGAAATTTTATTGGCAGGTCTGTTTCATCCAAGAAAGATCAGAGGTAGTCCCTTTAATGAGCAATCAAAGCACATTTAAAAGTATCTTGCTAGTTTAAACCTTTCCTGCTATTTTTTTTTTTAAGTTCTTGATAAGCTAAGAATGTTTGGTATGTTAGAGCAGTTATACAAATGAGTCACCAAACCTTTTGTTTTGAAAGTACCACAACCCAGTTTTTCTTTGTGTCCCCCGCCCCCATTTTTTTTAAAGTGAAAATTCTGTTATAGCTTCCAAAGCTATTTCCAACTTAGGAATGATTTTCTCTCCTGAAAGCACTTCTTCATGCCAAGATATCTTACTTTTGCCAAGCCATACCAGTGCCTTCATGTCAACTGCCATACTTTGCAGCATTCTGCTTCCCTTATTTGCCTGGAATGCAGTAGGTAGGAGACATTAGCAAATATCGGGTGCTCCCACTTTCTTGAAAGCAAACTCATCATTGGATGTACAGCAAAAAAATGTCATTCAGCTTTCTTCTTAATCTCAACCATCAAAGGCTGTGATGGAATGTGGGTTGGACTCAGAGAAGAGGGGAGAAAAATGTTGTGCCATTACAGAAAAGATTTTTGAGTCCTGGGACGTAGAAAGCATGAGAAAGAAACTCAGAACGCCTCTGCCTTCATTGTGTTTGGTACAAGTTGAAGTAGAGAGAGGCTTTGGCAGGCTATTAAGGTTCTGTTATTGCATGGCAGTACATTTTAACACTCTTAATGACTCTTGTTTCCTGATCTTGTCTACCTTGAAGAGCTGACCAAGACTTAATAATTTACATTGGTTGGATTTGCACATCGCAATAAGCCATGGTTTGTTTTAATTATGATGAATTTATTTATCGAATTTCTAGGCTGCCCAGCTCCAAACAAGTCTGAGAGCTTCACAAAGTTTTCAAAACTGCATTGTACAGCTTTATACAGTCACAGTGGCCTAGTTCACATAGCTCATTTACCACACATTTTGGCTTTTTTTTTTTTTTTTTATAGCTGGTTAAATTTGCAGCCAAAACCAAAGAAAGCTCATTATGACAGCTTGATGTGTAAATGCAGCTGTTTTTTAACCTCCTCCCCCCACAGCTTATTAGCTTTTTAATGATTTTCCTAAACTTTCTGCCAAAAAAGATAAAAAAGGTAAAATTGCCACACCAATGAAAGCAAAATAACAATTGACAAGGTATGAAAAAAGATACCTTACTCTTCTCAAGATTCATTTTTAATCAAGATTTATATTCTCCCTTGAGATCTGTCAAAAATGCTCACCACCTGTTTGTTCAGATGCTCTTGTTAAAAAGAACTAATTGTTTTATGGGTGATCTGTTGTAATAAATCTTGGTACAAAACTCTAGGGAGGTTTTAACCCTTCTAGTCTTTGAAAGGACGCTGTAAAGTAGAGCTATTCATCTCATTTTTAGACAGTCCCTGCAGAATACTGATATCTGTTATGGCAACAGCTACATTCAGTTCCATATTTTATGAATACAGTGGTACCTCGGTTCACGAACTTAATTCGTTACGCGACTCTGGTCGCGACCCGAAATGGTCGTGAACTGAATCAAATTTTCCCATAAGGTTCAATGTAAATACGGTTAATCCATTCTGACCCCAAATTTGGTCGCCAACCGATTTCTGGTCACGACCCGAGTAAAATTTCCCCATAAGGTTCAATGTAAATACGGTTAATCCGTTCTGAACCATATGTTTTTTTAAAAAAAAACCGCAAAAATATGACACAAAGTACAGTACGAAGAGAGAGAAAGCTAACCTTGCTTGACGCGACTCCCAGCATGGAGGACAGGAAGGTGGGTGGGGAGGCGGTTACTGCTTGGAGGGAGAGTCCCCCTCCCTACAGGAAGCCGCGACCACGTGTCACGGGAGGGAAAATGGCCGTGGTTACTGCTTGGAGGGAGAGTCCCCCTCCCTACAGGAAGCCGCGACCACGTGTCATGGGAGGGAAAATGGCCGCAGATCCTGTTCGTCACCTGATCCGGCGTTCGCGAACGGAGGCAATTTTTTGCGGCTGGAGCTGTTCGTGAACCGAATTGTTCGTGAACAGATGCGTTCGTGAACCGAGGTACCACTGTACTAAGAAATATTAATGCATAATACGAAAGTAAGCCACAGGAACATTCTATGGTATATTTTTCTCATTAGAACAGCAAACACACAAAGGGAGGAGAAAGGAAAGATTTTTCTAGTGAACTTTCCAATTGACATCTTCTGTTGCCAGAATATATAAACTATACAAGGTTGGGCTGATTTTTTGTTTTTTTGGTTTGGTCACTCATTATAATTGGGGCTAGAAGCATTGCTAGGGCCTTCAAATGCAGCTCAATTTAAAATATTTGTTCCATTGTAGATTTACGTTATTTAGAAAAACCCTTGTTATTATATTTGACTTACCCCATTAGAATCCCGTCAGAATGAATAGAATTTTGTTTTGCTACATTTGCTACATTCTATCCATGCAAACTAAATTTACCCTGTTCCTGATTTTATCAGTATGATCTCTGGAAATCATTCCCTCCCCAGTTACTGATTTATTTTAATTCTTGTAAAATAATACATATCTACTTTTGTGTCCATAAAAAAAGGCAACCTTTATCCTTTTGCTCTTGTGATGCAGAATTATTTATTGGGGGAAAGCCAAACTAAACCATGCCTTCTAGCTACTTTTTTTTTTTAAAGCAAAAAACAGGAAAGCAAAATGATAAAATGTTGCAGGAGAGAGGAAGAAGATTCTTCTTCCCCACCCTGTGCTCCACAGATACTATCTCTTTTTCAATCGGTACATTCTGATCTTATTTTGCTTCCTCCATTCAGACTTAAAAGATGGCATCTGGTTTGATCTGTAATTATCTTTTTTCCCCCACAGAATCTAGAGTGATTGTCAAGATTTGGTTGCAAATTTACAGTTTCTATAGCTGTAAAGATGTCCTGCATTGTTTTGTTCCTTAACAATTTCTTTGTCCCAACTTTCTTGATATAATCTTCTATTTTTTCCATGATCATCTTTTTCTTTAATGTAGTCTTGTTTTCATCCTTTTTCCTCTTAAGCTTACTGTTAAGAACTCCATTCTTCTACTCAAACTATAATAGGATTTTTTTTTCTCATGATAGGAACACTGTATTTCCATAAGGAAAAAAGGATGGCATAGCATGATTTATTATTATTTTTTTAAACTGGTCTTATTAAATAAATCTTTCTAGCCGTATTAAGGGGCTTTTACTACTGTTGTTTAGGCAGCATCTCCCCTCTCACTAGAGCTTCTTTTTCAATGCTAAATTAATACTTTGGGTGACCCAGATTGCAATAGTATAATACAAGTAGATAAACATAGTGCTGGTCAAATCAGGGCAATGAAGGGAATTGAATAGGGGGAAATATAAATGAATATTTGAACAGTTCTTCCAAAGAGGAGTAGGAATGTGCGCTCAACTTTAGACATCACAAATCTTTAGGAGCTAAGTATTAATATATTTCTCTTTAAAAATAAAATCTTCCTGTAGGGCCAAGTTGAGGCATTGAAGTGGGGAGGGATTAAGGGAGGCAAATTCATGCCATCATTCTGCAAGCTCTGTACGCATGTGCATAATGGCATGCACACCTGTACAACAGGGGTTGAGCTTGCAATCCAATGACACTACACTGCTTTCATTATTTTAACAAAAGCTCTGAATCCTGTGGTTGCCTCTGGTGACCAGGTAGCTACGATATCTGAAATGTCTTTAGTTTTCTCTGTACATTGCAACTGGCAGCATGATGCAATTAGTAGCATTCAGTATATTGGAAGTTATATTTGGGGGCATTCAAATGGTACTTTTCTGCATTCCACTGTGGCTTGGCAATTAAATATGAAGTCATGATAACACAACCATTGATCAGTTCATAATACAGGGAGTACAATGTGACCTAGTTTAGAGTACCCCATTTCTGGCTGTGACAATACATTTTAGAATCCAGGAAAAACTCCTCTCTTGCTTCTACAGAAACTAAAATTTACTCTAAAGGGTTGTTCAAAATAATGGTCATTAACCTATACATGTGTGTAAACAATATACGGTAAAAGCCTGTCACACTCTGTAACTATATTTAATTTTTTCATAGAAAAACATGGGCATACAAATAACAGAATTTGGGACTAATTCATCAAACCAATTTCAGTTTCAGACATAATGGACACTAAGTCTAAAAAGACAACATGAAGGTTTTAATATTTATCATGTGGGAAAAAACATCATGTTGGAAAAGACCATGTTAGTGGCTATCTGCCATCAGAGCAATGTTCCAACCCACAAGTAGAGGTTATCCATTTTTCAGTTTCTACTTTTAACTCCTTTTGTGGAGAGAGAAAGGAAATCATCTAGGGACAAGATGAAACCAACAGTGTCTCCTTCCTCTTTCCCTTCCTCTTTTGTTTTATTCCTTTCTTGTGGATTTCAGATCACTAGCTAACAATACTCCAAGGTTTATGAACTATAATATACCACCATCATCAAAGATCTAGGCAGGTTAATTAATGTGGTAAATCAGTCACTAGTAAATGTTGCAATAAATAATGCCAGCAAAAATAATTGATTAATAAATCAATTGTACGTTTATACTGTCTAATAACAGGAGTCCTCTAGGTGATGCACAACCAGACAAAACATCATAAAAGGTAAAATTATATACAAACAGTGAAACAGTATGAAATAATATAAAAACCAAATCAGAGAAGAATACCACATACAAGGTAAAAATCCACAGCAGAAACGATCATGGTAATAATACAGCACAAATTCACAATAAGAAAGTAGCAATCTACTGAAGTTCTAAAATTCCAAAATATTTCTTCAAACACCTGGAAAAATGAACATGACTTCATCTGATGCTGAAAATCACAACGCTAGGCAAGCGTCCCACCACTGACAAAGCTCTTTTGCTTGTTGTTACCTATCTTGTCTCATTGTGCAGGGGCATCTGGAGAAGCGTTGTCTACAAGAAGGGGCTAATGTGAAGGAAGGATGTTGAGAAGGTGATGTCCTAGGGAAGCAACCTTTTCAGTCAGGATTCAATACCAGGAAAATGGCAATGGTCACCCTGATGGATTATCTTTATTGGGACCTATATGAGGAGAGTGTGCCTCTAGTGATCTTATTTGACCTTTCAATTATATTTCCTCCCATGAACCACAACATGATTTTGGACCATTTGCAAAATTTGGGAATTGGAGATACTGTTTTGCAATGGTTCCATTCCTTTCTAACTGATTCCAGTCAGTAGTTGTACAGAAGGAGAGGTCAGCCTGGGGTCCTCAGGAATTGGTCCTCTCTCTCACCTTCTTACTTTTTAATGTCTACACAAGGCTACTTGTACAGGGGATCTGTCAGTTCAGCATAAGGAATACACCTCTATTACAAGTCAGGCTGGAGATGCCATGGAAGTCTTGGCTCAGGGCATAGGAGCTATGGGAGTCTGGATGGAGTGAAACAAGCTTAAATTTAACCTTAATAAGACAGAGTTGCTCTTGGTTTAGAAACCTTCTGGCTATCTGGTTATAACCCTGGATCAGATACACTCCTGAATTAGAAGTTTGTAATTTGGGAATTCTCCTGGACTCACAGCTACTGTCAGATTTGCAGGTGGATGCCATGTCTAGGAGAGACTTCACAAAGCTTTAGCTGATGTGCCAGTTGCAGTCCTATTTGAAGTGGAAGGCTCTAGTAACAGGAACTCTTGTTCTTTTCACCACCAGGATAAACTGCCACAATGCGCTTTATATGGCATTGTCTTTGAGGAGTACTTGGAAACTGCAATTGGTATAAGTGCTGGTGGGTAAGATCTGCTACAGTCATATCATACCTATAATGTGGGTGTGGGATTGGCTTTTAATAGGTTTCCAGGGACCAGTCAGGTACTAGTTTTGATTCTGAAAGCCCTACATGACTTTGCTCCCAGATACCTTTAAAACCCAGATAGTTTTAACTGTATATTTATTTTAAGCTTTGTATGCTGTAGACCAGTGTTTCTCAACCTTGGCAAATTTAAGATGTGCGGACTTCAACTCCCAGAATTCCCCGTGCTGGCTGGGAAATTCTGAGAGTTGAAGTCCACACATCTTAAAGTTGTCAAGGTTGAGAAACACTGCTATAGACCCTTGATTCAGGGATATATAAAAGCCAAGATAGATAGATAGAGATAGAGAGATACAGTAGATAGACAGACAGACAGACAGACCCAAGTAATTTAGGCTTTTGTTAATTAATTCCAGTACTTTGAACTGAACTTGGAAACAGCCTTCCAGTCAGTGCAGAAGGCAAAGGATTGGTGTAATGTGATCATTTCAGCAAGTTCCAATTAGCAGGCTGGCTAGCCTGTTTTTTTTTTTTTTTAATCACTTTGGAAGACAGACCAGCATGTTGCAACCCATCACAATAGTCCAAATAAGAGTTACCAGACTGCAAATAACTGGTGCTAGTTTATCTCTGCTCAAGTATTTCAGATGGGGCTGAAATAGCAGTTTAAGCTGACGTAAGGAACTCCAGTCCCCAGAAACAAATTGGATCTTTAGAGACAATGCTGTAACCAACACTATCTTCAGATGGCAAATCTGATCCTTTAAGGAAAGATCAATGCCTTCTAGGGCAGGATGAAAGGTTCAGACGTTATCATTGAATTATAAACTTTAATCTGAAATAGGGAGGAAATTATTAACATGCGGGAAGTCATCATAACAACAGTGTTCAATTAAATCAAATTCATATTTTTCCTTTGTTCCACCAATATTTTTTGCCCACGCCTAGTCCACTTTTGGGGAGTGTGGCCCCTAATATTTCACTTGATTGTCATGTATCTAATTTCCTGAAAAAGGTAGTCCCTGCAGTTTCCTTGGCAAGATTTTCAGAAGTGGTTTGCCCTTGCCTTTTTCCTAAGGCTGAGAGTATGACTGGCCTAAGGTCATCCAGCTGGCTTTGTGCCTAAGGTGGGACTAAAACTCATGGTCTCCCTATTTCTAACCTGGTCCCTTAACACTACACCAAACTGGTCTTCTGTACAACTATACTCTTTTTAAAAATATTTGAAACTGTTGCAGCTGTATCGAAATTACAGTACATTATTGACAGGGATGTTTAGATTAAAATAAACCTGTTTATACATGATAAAATCCTATCAGTTCTTTATTACAGCGCTTATTTATATTAAAATACTAACCACTGCCATTCAGTCCTCCTTAATCTTTACTCCTCAACATAATAATTAAAATTGGTTTTCTGTGCTGATCTAGAAAATATTTAGCTGTGACTTGTAAGCTGTAAAAGTGTTCATGTGTAGAATGTTCAACAAAAAAATGGTATTTTCCCTATAGTATAATACTTGTCCTTCGTTCATGGCTCTGTTAGTGGATTATGACAGTATATGTAGCAATGCAGCAAGCAACAGAGAAGACGTATTTGAGCTCTCATCAGAAAACCAACCAACGAACTGACCACCACATAGTGAGCAACAGCACAATCTCTTCCAGCAATGATCAATGTCTACCTTTATCCTGGAAAATCACAGATTTTGGTATGTCATGGGATTGAGAGCTCAGAATGTCTGCTAAGGCAGTAGTGTTCAAAATTACATGGGAATGTAAGAAAGTTATAAGTTAGCCTAGATTTTTTATGAAACATGGATAAAGTCTATGAAAACCAGTGAACAAATGTTCTTTGTATTTGTTCCTTAAATGCAAATCTAGTTCATTATACAGAATGTAAGAGATATTTGGGTGTACTGTAAGACTATGTGAGAATTTTGTTCCGTTAGTTTTTTTAAAAAGAAATTACCCAGATTCTGATAGTTCTTCATAAGTCAAATAGAAATACATTGAGATTTTTTTTTTAAGTGATAGGAAACTCATCCAGAGGCTTGAATTCTTGACTTCTACCTTGCTTATGGTGCTGAATTATGGTTGTCACTTTTGTGGGGGGCGGGGGGAAGGGCAAACTCCTTATAACTAGTGGTAACATTGTAGGAAAGAACAATATGGCCACTGTCATGCTGTGAATCATTCAGTAGCTCAAAGAATCATACATTCTTTGAGCTACTGAAGACAACTATGTGTTACAGAGAAACTGATTTTCTTTCTTTCTTTATACACCAGATTTATATAGCCACCCATCTCACACAAAGTGACTCTGGGCACGTACAACAATTAAAATAAAATAACAAGTGAATAAAAACAGGCATTATAAAAAGATGAAAAGTTATTATTAGAGTAAAAACATTAGCACAAATTAAAAAAAGATTTTTAAAAAGATTTAAAATATACAAACCCTACAGAGACAGCAGAATATCAATTACATTGGAGCCATCTAAAAATGTCTAATAAGTATCACTTATTTTGTCTTCAGAAGTGACATGTCAATATACCAACTAAATGAATGATATGATGTTGTTTGCATCTATATCTACTTTTTATGGTATGACTGAGATAATGCAAATCAATTACATAATAGTGTGATATCTCAAATGAAAGCCCCAGTGACTTCAACGGGTCATATCTATTTACTTATTAAATCAATTTACATAGCCATCCATCTCACCACAGGCGACTCTGGGCGGCATACAACAAAGTTAAAAACAGTAAATTTTTATTTACTGTATATTTACCAGTAAGTGTGAACCATTGCTGCCTAAACAAAATACTTCATTGACCTACAAGCTTAATTGTGTTGCATGACATTTCCAAATCCATGTAATCTATAAGATTTTTTTAATAAAGATAGAAATAATCTGTGACCTGGTGACATCCAATTCCAAGCCTCTGAAAGTGAATATCAGGCAACAAGATTCCAAGTACAGACCACATAAATATTCCTTCCATTTTTAAAGAGATGCATCTGATAATGAGATAAGCATGACATACTTCCTTTTCTTATAGTAGTGTGAAGCATGATCAACCGTTAATACTTCTATTGTTTATTTCATCCAATATCCTGTTTGCCTTCAGGACCAAAATTTTGCTGCAGTTTAATGGTACTTGTAGACATTTTTAAACTCTACAATCCTTACAGATATGTCAGTTATCTGCATCATGTTATCCTCAGGGATTGTATGAATGTAATTTACTTACATCTACTATTGGTGACAGTGTTGGAGATGTCAGCCTGAAGCTGTTACAAACCATTATTCTAATGAATCAGCCATGTGCTGGTTCTCTCTAGTGGAATGCAAATTGAGCATTGCATTAGAATTTAAAACTTCTTTCTGAGAAGCACCTCTTCAAGTTTACTTTTGCACCTGAGATGAAAGAAGAATGATGAGAAATGTTTGCATTGTCCTGAAGCTTACATCCAATTTCAGAAACGTTGACAAGCCAAAGACAATTTGGTGTAGTAAATACATTTTGAGGTATTTGAAAAGATGGTTATTTAATATATTATACTAAAGACAATGGATTGCATCCAGACTGTCAGTGCATGGAATTTTTCATGACCCAGCACTCTTTTCAGGAAAATCTCAGTTCATTGTATGAATAGAATGTGTGATGTCAAGGAAAGTAATGGTGGTGTGTCAAGGAAATAGACTCAAAGAATCAATCATATTTTAAAACAGGACAAGATATCTAATAATTTCTCCCAGCAGCATGCAGCATTGTCCTATTTATCTTCACAAGTTCTCATAAGTTAGGTGATTGCCCAGGTTTATCCATCCAGGGAAATTTATGCAGAGAAGGACATTTAAACAATTGACTTCCAATTCAGGTCCAGAATGAAGCTCTCTTTCTACTGGCATATAGTTGTAATGAATTGGAGCCTCCCATAGCACCAGTTCTATTGGGAGGTGAACGCTATAGGTTATTAATAAGACATGTGCAGAGGTTATTAAATATTATTTGAGGTTAGTGGCATACAAGGCAACAAAATAATTAAGAATATGATTGATTAGTGATTTGATCAGCTTAATACTGTCTCAGCTCCTAACTTTTTAAATTTAAGCATCTCTTGATCTAAGGAAAAAAAATATTTTTAAGAGCAGAGAAAGAGGAAACCCAGGAGACATCTGATATGGAGTTCTGTATTGCGTGGGCCAATCAGTATTTTAAGATGCCAAAAATTGTGGAATACAGTAGTCACTGGATTAGACTGAATATAAGAGTAGTAGAAAAGACAAGGGAGAGAAAGACTGGGAAAGGAGAGAGACCTGAGAAGCTTTCTCATATGGAACTACAATTACTAAAGAAAGTGATGATTAATAAGTGAAATGGTTGCATAAGGGCTTTGCCTCTGGCAAGGGATAAAATTACCAAGGATAATAATAGAGGTTGATAGGATTTCTTCCTTTCTTTATAAAAAAATCACAAGAAGATCGAACAACCAACAATGCAAACAGGAGAAGAGGTTTGCACAATTAGGTCAGGTCTTTTGCTTATAAAGATTGTCCTTTGGATCATCTTAATTTCTTTTTGTTCCCTACCCTTGTCAGAATTTTGCTGATCCAGGAAAGGATGGGTTGTAAAATTGGCATCCCAGTTCAGAAGGCACCCTATTTTTCCATCAGATACATGCCTCTCAGTCTTCTTCTAGTGCGTACAACTGTACACCTTTACTCCAGGAGTGAGCTGCTTGCTGCACACAGTGTTTTCAGCCTTTGGGCACTGATGAGAGTTTGTGGGGGCTGCACAAGCATTGAGCCAATAAGTACAATTTAGGGAGGGGACAGGAAGTCAGGCGTAGTGTAAGTGTGGGTCATAGCCTTTCCTTCTGATTTTGTTCCAGTTTGGTCCTGAAGAAGAAGGAAAGCCACACTATGTTGAATCACCAAAGCAAGCATGAAGCAACCAGACTTATTTAAAACTGCATTTTTGATTAAATGTAGATAATTTCAGATTTAGTAATATTTAGAGTTTTTTTTTTTTAACACAATTTCTGGTTTTGATGCCCACTACACCTATAGTGAATTGAAGAAGTCCTTATATTCATTCAAGGGAGTACTCAGGGGGAGTTCAAAAAGTTGAGATGCAGCTGCAACCACATGATTGAAGCCTCATGACTTTTTTATGTGTTTTACCTATGTACCCATTTCAGGGTTTCGATAGATGCTTGGCCTGAAAACTTATCAAGGCCCTAAAGCTGCCTTCTCCTCTTCCTCCCGTCTTTATTTGTGTGAGAAAAATAAACTACCTTATTGTTTAGAATCTAGTATTCACTATTTCTATCTTTTCCCTTAGGAAGAGAATCACATATATCCTCTCTACCATTCTACAGTTTGCTAATATATGTAGGACAAGGGTGACAATCTGAAACAGAACTAAGCCCCACTTAAAAATATTGACTTAATTTCCCTCTGTGGAATTTTACACCAGATGCCTCCTCTTCCCCCCCTTCCCTGAAAAAAACCCCTGCTCTTTTCTAAACTATTCTCCCTGATTATATTAACTAACTGGGGAAAAGTAGGATTTATGCAAGATTCAGATGGATAACAGGAAAAATAATAGAGGCATGGGGAATCTTTAACTGTGTAACTGTTTTTTCCAGGAGTTCTTTGGAGATCTTGGCCCAGCTCACTGAGATGGGACTTTGCCTTTCCCCAAATCACTCTACTTTTCATTTGGCTCTTGAAGTGAACAGTGATTTAAGCTATTTTCTTACACTGATCTCCTGCCTTTAGGGTTTCAACTTTCTTCTCAGATTTCACACCTCCCATGATTGATTAAGCTTCCCAATGGTCTCTCCCTTCAGTTGCATCTGTTTCTCTGTTTTCATTCCAAATCAGTTTTCAGCTGATGGGTAGCACAACTTTGGAAGCAGCTGTTTACTGACTCTGAAAACAGCCGTTTCACGGGCATTTTAAGTCTGCATTGAATTTATTACCCACTTAGTCTTTGCTTTCTGGGACATCCTTCCAATGAATGAAAACATTTTAAGTTTTCAACATCTAGTATGAATATTTAGAGGCGTGTGGAAAATACTTCAGCTGGTACATTCTGTTCACAGCACCATCTCTTCCTCACTAAATATTATATTGCGTATTGTTCTGAACTGTAACAGAGTGGGCAGAATGTTAAGAACCTGGCTGCTCTTGTTCAAATAGCATTCGACCACAGAGAAGCAATTTTGACTCAGTGAGCTGGATAGTTTTGATTCATTGTATTGAGAGATTACTCTCTGAAAGATATTTGTCAGGCACCCTATTTGGTGCCTAGAAATAAATGAAAACTTAACTGTGCACTGTGGGTGATCATGACAGTCATGCTCATATCCCAAAGGAGGAGGCAAATCAAAACTGCCACTAAAACAGGAAAAGCTAGTTATTAATAAGATGCTGTTTCCTAATCAAGAATTCCCTTGCTTTCTATAAATGTCCAGTTTGGACTCGGTACTTTGAGTTTAGAATCTTTGTTGGATTAAGAACACTTTTATGTTGTTTAGTTTTTTACTTCAGCAGATGGGAGGGACTGGATAAGAGGCTTATTCAAGATGATCAGAGGGGAGAGCTTTAATCTTACCCTTTTGGAGTTTCAAAGATGGTTAGGTATGAATAATGTAAGGAACAGCCCTTGGGCTTTTATCTGAAATGCAGTGACCTGTATACTGGAGAGGAGGAAGAGTTGGGCCGCTGGAGTTATGTGTGAAAATTACCTCATGATATTATTCTGGTACACAAATAACCTCTTCCAACATAACGACAACTCTTTTGTTTTTGTTGTTAACTTACTGCAATTATAAATACTCCACCTCACAAATCTATTTTCATTAATGCAGATATTGGCAAGATGGGAGAAGGCATTACAACATGACTTACAGACCTCAGATATAACTATTCTTATACCGATTGTTGCATATTTCATTCTTAGTTCCCTTTTCCCCCTTTAAAGAAATCATGTCAGCACACTGCATCTTATAGTGACTGACAGGCCTGTAATGGATTTTTTTTCTTGCTCTTGTCATCAGATTTTAGAAGAAAATGAGGGCAAGTTTCACCAGTTTAGACCTATATATATTTGACAGCTCTTAATGTATAAATTATTGTGTTCCTTTTTCAATGTTGATTGGTTTCTAGATATAAATAACAGTGAGAGAGACAAGCAGTAAGTCATCCAGTTTGGATTCTTCACATTTCTGATAGTATTCTTTCAGCTTGGACCTAATCTGTTACATCTCACAAGACTGTTTTGTTCTTTTTGCAAGCTTTTCACATTTAACAAGTTATGTGGGTACTTGTTTTATCTTCAGCTATCATAACGTGTGTTGTCTTTGTGACTGAGAAAACAAGTTATGCCTCTTAGATGATCATATTTTCAAATGAAAGCCAATAATATTTTATTTTATTATTTTTTTTCTAGTTCTGATGAGCTTAATTTTGAGCAGGTATACAGTTTCCACACTTAAAAATGGGGCTGTCAGATATTTGAGGCAGTGGCTGGAAAGAGCAGTGATACAAATGTAATATTTAATACAAAATGTCAATTTGTATATTCCACTCAATTTCCTGGAGAAATCTCGAAAAAATATCTTATTTAGGCTGAAGACTCAATCAGTTCCATAGCTCAGTCTCTGCCCAGTTGCCATGTAACTCCACATAACAAAAGTTCTGTAATTTCTAAAACAAAAACACAAATCCCCTTTAAAAATCTGGAGCAATCCGACCCCATATCACTGGAAGTGATGTATTTTGGTCACTTAAGGATTTGCACTACAGTCATATGTGTAACTTCCAGGTTCAGGGTTTTAGAAGAGCTGCCCACAAAATTTCAGTGCTGTAAGCATGAATGGATAATTTTAAAAAATCCTGGGTGAAAGAAATGGATATCCACTTTCATATTGCTGCAAAGAAAACTATATGCCCATATAGTCACAAGAAATCAAGCTCAGCCCCTGGGAATATTTATTTTACCTTAGAAAGTTACTCTCAATTGATCCCTTCTTCCCAACCACCATCATATCTTTTCTCTATTCTAAAGAGCGCTGTTTGCATAGGGTCCAGAGGAAGAGGTGCAAGTGGACTGCTACCTTTTCTTCCCCAACCCACCTCTTGTAGAAGGAACAGATGAATTAGGTAGAAAGCAGGAGAATAATCAGGGTCCCAGCCTGATACCAGACCCATACGTCCCACTGATTGTTCAGTCAGGGCTCAGGGATGTGGTTCTACCTTTTAGGGCTATAGTGATATTTTTAGGACTCTGCTGTTCCTTCCTCTGTAGAAAGGGTTGCATCAGGAAATTATATATTTAGATTTATTTCTCTGCACATATATTCCACAATGATCCACTTTAGTGGCAAGCACACAATTAATCTGTATATACATCCACATGTTAAACCAGGGGCATTCCTGAATTTGGGAACTGGTTTCCTCAAGAATCCTGCTGGACAATCCCCAGGTCCTAATCACTTAAAAAAAATAAAAAAACAAACAAACAAAAACAAACAAGCCCCCCCCCCCCCCCCCAAGTTTGAGTCTGTATTATTTCCACCCAGTTTTGGAGTTCTAAGGAAATGGATTTTCATACTTTCTCTGGGAAATCCAATAAAAATAACATGACCACCTCTTGGTTGTGAACAGCAAATATATGTATTGCTAATATTATTTAAACTACTTTACAAAAAAATGGTTAAAAGAGAAGAAAAAAACAGTCACAATTCCCTTCAATTTTTTTTTTTTTTTACACTGGAGGAAGGATATTAAGTTCCACTGAGTACTGATGTCTTATTTCTATAGTAGGGGCTTGTGCCAAAGAACTGGCAACTAGCCCCTCACCTGTGCCTGCATTCACATGCTGGGTTAGTTGCCTTTCCCTAAATGCCTTTATAGCTGATTCCTACTGGAGGCTTCCAATCTTAAAAGCAACAGTGTGTGTTAAATAGGCTATCTCCCCTGCTGATCAACCCAAACACCTATTCTTTTCTCTCTTTAATCTGCAATTCTGTCTCTCCACCTTGATTTCTGTGACCACAACCACTGCTAGGCCTCTCTACCACTTCTTTTCTCACCGTTCGCCCTGCTTATCTTGGCTCCTCTGACCATAATCCTTAGCCACTCCACAATGTGCTTCCATTGCCAATTGTCTTCCTCAGTTGGACATTCTCTGACAACCAAAACATCTGAGTTCCACCTAAAATACTTATGATCCAGGCTACTTTTACTGTTTGCAGATCCCTTGTGCTCAGTGTCTCAGGTGGAAAAAGAGAAAACAAACCCATGAGGTTTCTCCCTCCACATTGCCAGTATTTAGAGACAAAGCTCTAAAAATCTTAAGGATTATACCTGCAAAAGAGTCATGTAACAGAATGAAGGAGTGAGAGTGCTGACCATCTTCCACTACAGCACTCCAGGATCTATTTCAGGATTTGGATGTTGCTGAACCAATTTGAAATCATGACCACAATGCTATAAAAATAATTAGAAAAGATAGCATGTAGCACATTCTTCACAAAGTTAAAAGTTAACTGAATAATGATCAAAAGCAGGCAGCAAAACATTTAGTAGTTAATATGTTAATTGATTGATTGATTGATTGATTGATTGATTGATTGACTGACTATGTACCATCAAGTTGTTTTCAATTCCAAGTTGAATGGAATTGGTTAAATTGATATCAATGGCAAATACATGAGAAAGTGTTTGGACAAATTTTTCTTCAAAAACTCTACAAAGAACTGCCATCCTTTCCTCCCACAAGTTCTTTTTACATTATTAGGTCAACTGAAATGAAATCAGAAAAAATAAATCCATTGGGTTTTTATAACTCCTTGTGACAGATCCAGACTTCCCTTCTTTATTTGTTAAGATAATTTTTCTAAACTAAGTTCATCTTCAGGTATGCTCAGATCAAAATATATATGAATATACACCCCAGACTGACTTTCCTGTGGATCAGATTGATTGATTGACTGATAGATGAAATGTATACATTGCCTCAGTTCAACTGGACTCTAGAAAGTTTACAATGGATGTAGTATGTAATAATATAAAATATAATAATAGCAAATCTTAAAACTTACACAGATGGCTCCAGAATCAATCCCAAAAGGCCTCCCCCCTCCCCCCAAAATCAAATCTGTATAGCTTTCTGGAAGATCATAAGAGTATGCGCCATCCTTGTCTCAGAGGATAAGTTGTTTCATAGGAGTAACATACTTCTTTGGGCTCACTCCTCTCACACCTCTTAGTAGTTGGGACTCTGGGCAGATTTGTCAAGTAAAGTTATTATTATTATTATTATTTAGATATTAGGCCCCAAGCTGTTAAGGGCTTTAAAGGCAGTGATCAGTATCTTGAATTGCATTTGGAAAGATACTGGTAGCCAATGCAGCTTTCACAGTAATGGTATAATATGGCAGTATTGAGACTGACCACTGCATTTTGAACCAGCTAGAGGTTCTGTGTGATTTTTCAAGGGTAGTCCCATGTAGAATGAATTACAGTAATCTAAATGAGAGATGACAAAGTCATACACAATCATCCTCAGTGCTTCCTGTTCCAGGTAAGTCCAAAACTGGTCTACTAGCCAAAGTAGAACAAAAGTCATCCTAGCGTTTAGCAAGAGCCATGAGTCCAAGAGGACCCCAAGTTTGCAAGCCTGTTCCTGCCAAGCCTTGTAGAGAGTCAGAGGTGGAGTCAAAATATCTACCACAACTCCCATTTGACCTGGGTTTGAGATGTATAACTGGGCATCACCAACATATTGATGATACTGTCAGATGTCCTCTCTCAGCAGTTTCAGCAGTAGATGCTAAAGAATTATTAAAGGCACCCTATAACAGAGCATGCAGGGGCCTAACCCACCCTCTCTCTCCACAATCACAACCATCCCACCCCACTTAATGGGAGTAGTATCAGTGTAAAACCACTGGAGATAGGATAGAAATTGTTCATATCTACTGGATCCATACTGGGCTTCTTGAGGAGTGGGAAGATTAGCATCTCCCAGGTAGTATCTAAATGACTGTATAGGAGTACAGAAATAGCTCTGAAGAAGATATGCAGCAGCCATTTGGAAAACATGAATTTAGCCCATAAAAACAGGAAGAAATTCAAAATAGCCCTATGTTGACTCTCTTTAGTATAAGAGGGAGGGAAACAGAAATGCTGTCAAGCTTTCAGGTTTCTGTTATTATAGCCTATATCAGTAAAGTAGAGTTCTAGTATTTTTTGTGGTGTCTGTTTTCTGACCTGGTCTATCTTGAAAAATTGACAGTGGTACTATAGAACTCCACCTAGAAGACAGCTGATCAGGTTATCCAAGATACCGATTTATCAATTTGATTTTCTTTCCTTGGAAGTTAATCCCAGTTCTTTGAAAAGCGCTCTATTTTGTAAACTCACTTTGTCTTTGAGTATCTGACAAAGAGTGAAGACAAGGTCCCTGCTCTGGAAATATCTTCAAAAGTTGTTTCCTAATAAATTTCAATAGTTACAATCAGATCCATTATACTTAGATAAATCAATGTTCTGTTGTTTTATTTTTAGTACATTTGACCATCCCTTCTTCTGAGTCCTTTAATAAAAGTACAAAATTGAAACTGGAATTGATTTAGTCCTTTGGCTAGCTTGATGAGTTATTTTTTCCATGTAAGTACATGCAAAATGTTCCATTCTTCCTCCAGACCAGGCCAATCTGGGCATTCCAGAGATGGCCTGGTAGTTTCCTGGGAGTAAACTGGATACCCATCTGAAACATCATGAACCATTTCATGTTCTGGAAAATTTAGTTCCAGAAAATTATCTGACCAGATCTGGAGCAGTTGGGTCAGCATGGTCTGGAGGAAGATGGGAACAGAATGTTTCAAACATACCTAATGCTCACCTTGTTTTTAAGAACAGAAGCTCAGGAAAAGGACTCTGTCCTCCATAGGTACAATTTTAGGCCTTAATTTTTGTATGTTCAGACTGAAGTATATTAATTGTCTTAAATCACATGAGCAGAGGCAGTATATCTACCTCTAAAATATGTTACAGAATGAGCCTGACAGCCTTTTCTATCTCATGGGAATGGAAATAGAGATGGAAATAACAGATACCTCTATTTATCACACCCTAACATGAGTCTGAAAACAATCTGGCTCTGTGGAAAATATATTACTTTATAACTGTTAATTGTTTTGTTAGGTAAGACAAAATAGCTGTTAGTAGGATTTACTATTCAAATTCACAGCATACACACACACAAGTGTTGCAACTTTAAAAAGGTGTGAGATACAGAGAAATAAATAAAGATCCTTAAAAGATTATGAGAGTTACAACATCATCTCAGGTGTGAAGTATGTATTCCAAGCTACACAGTCATCTGTTTTGAATAAAACTGAATAAGAAAAGAATTCCTTGGAATTTACTGCTCTTTAACTTGAACCCTTTCATTCCATCTTTATGAATTGCCTCTCAGCCTTTCTTCAGTTTTCATCTGTAATTCACTGCCCTAGCTTACAAAGCAATTTTGTGATGGAAACAGAAGAAAGAAGAGACAGTTCTTCCCATCTTTTTTCTTATGCAAGCCCTGCTAATCCTTGTGAAATGTGGCTCATATTTTTTAATGTCTCCACTTATTTCTTATTTGAAAGAGGTAGACCGACAGAAGAACTGCAAGGTTAATGCACAGTACTAATATTTACATAAATTTACATTTTATGTCAACATAAAATACACTGGTAAAAAAAATATGTGGCCTGGACAATCTTCACAGCATTTCCAATATCATGGCACTTCAGAGCCAAGACTAGCCACTTCTTCCATGAGGCTTTCATAAGGCTGGAAGGGTTCTTGGAGATCTTCTAGTCCAGCCCTCTGCCCAGGAGAGGAATCCTCAGACCATCCCAGACCAATGGCTGCTAACCTTTGTTTGAAAATCTCTAGTGATGGAGCACCCATGACTCCAGGAGCGAGGTTGGTCCACTGCTTCATAGCTCTCACAGTCAGAAAATTACTCCTTATTTCAAGTTTGGATCCCTCTCTGTAAAGGTTCCGTATGTTGGTTCTTGCTCAAAACAAATACAAAAGGCACCCCACTGACACCAGTAGCATGCACACGCTCTACAGAGCAAAAGTAATTTCATGATTTAACAAGAATCCAGCAACCAAACTTCAAAGGGTAACCTGAGAAAGGCTGCCCTGGCCAGGGCTTCCATCTGCTGCCCCTGCAGTTGTCGTCAGTCCAGGAGAATCTTCAGGGGAGTGCGACTCTGTGCAGTGCTAAACAAGGGACTGAGATCTCTGTCTTGTTGGGACTAAATTTAGGTTGTTGTATCCCATACATTTCTGCACAGCCTCCAGATACTGAGGACTGCAACTCCACTGCATCTCCAGTCTCATCTGGGATAGCAACATACAGCAGAGTATCATCAACATATTGATGATATCTCATCCAAACTTGCAAGAAATTGTATGAAGGCTAAGAAAGAAAGACAAGTATCCCTAAATATAAACAATCAAAGATTCCATTACAGGTTATCAGATACACAGATGTTTAATCTATCAAATCCATTATGCAAACATTCTGAAGAAATTCAAAAGGCAGAGAGACTCTACCTTAATAAACTCATTAATTAGAGGATTCCTATCTAAGTTCTCAAGATTCTACATCTTAACCCCTAATTCTTGGCATAACAACTCATTAAAGAAAGGCTTTGTGAATCTTTCTTTCTTGATCATACCTGATAGTTAAAGGACTTGCCAAACTGATGGATGACCTCTCCAAGTATTGCCATGTAAATGTTAAATAATGTGTGTGAGAGAGCTGAGATCTGTAGTACCCCACTCTGGAACAATCACAAGCTTGACTGTTGACAACCAAATTAAACCATAACATAGTGTTGCCAAGTCCCAACCCTTGCAAGCAATCCAGAAGAATACCATGTTTAATGGTACTGAATACTACTGAGATGTCTAAAGGTCTAGGAGATGTGCGTTCATTCAGGTTTTTACATAAGTCATTTACCAGAGTGACTAATGCTGTCTAAGTCCCATACCTAGATTGGAATCCTGAACTGAAGGAATCCAGTAATTTATTTCTTCTGGACCTTTTGCAGCTGAAGCCCCACTATCTTCTCCAAATTTTTTCCCTCATAAATGGGAGACTGGATACTGAACAAAGGTTGTTGAGAATATCTGAATCACTAATTTTGTCACTATCCACTGGACCTTTTCTAACATGTGAAAATACTTCTGTGAAAATGTGATGCCCTGAATTGGATACAGTGATCCATGTATGGTCTCACCAATGTATTGTAGTGGGGGAATAAGGACCTCACAAAGTGATATGCTTATTCTAATGCAGCTCAGAACTGTATTAGCCCTTCCAGCAGCTATTTTACACTGCTGGCTCATGTTCAGTTTGTTATCAATGATCACACTTAAGTCCTTCTCTGATATATTGCCTCCAAGCCATGAATCCCTCATCTAGAACATGTATTCTACATTTTTCCTTCCTAAATGTAATACCTTTCATTTTTTGATATTGAGGGATTTTTTTCCCCCAACTTGTCCAACTTGTCCTGATTGCAGTAATATTTTGTCATCTTGGGTGTTGGTCAGATTTCTCAATTTTGCATCCTCAGCAAATTTGATAAGTAACACATCAACCCCATTATTCAGGTCATTAATAAACTGTTGAATATACTGGCCCCAGGACAGATCTCTGTGGGGCCCCATTAGCTAAAACTCTCCAACTTGACATACAGCTATCAGTGCTGATTCTCAGAGTATGGTTAACCAGTCAGTTGTGGACCTATCTTATGTAGTGCCACCCAAACCATATTTTAACAGCTTGTCAATGAGAAAGTCATGTGGGACCTTGTTAAAAGCCTTGCTGAAACTGAGGTAGTTTATATGCTCAGTATCTCCCTAGTCTGTTATCATTTTTTTTGGATAGAGCCAAGGTATTATCTTCAATATTCTTGTAAATGCCCTACTTTATTCTCTACTCCAACATCTTTCCATATATTGATGTTATGCTCACTGGTCAATAATTACTGAGACACATTTATTTATTTGTTTGTTTGTTTGTTTGCCATATTTATATAGCCACCCATCTCACATAAATGTTTTTTCTTTCTTTCTTGAAGATGGGGACCACATTTGCTCTTTTCCAGTCCCCTGGCATCTTCCTAGTTCTCCAAGACACCACAGAGATAATCAATAGAAGTTGCAACTGCTCTTCAGCTAGTTCCTTCAGCATTTTAGGTTATATTTAATCAGGGATTCATATGTTAAAAGTTTCTTTACCACATCCTTACATACCTATATTCTACCTTGTTGTGCATGTTTTCAGGTTATTCCCAAACAATTCCTTTGGATATAAAGATAGGGGCCTCCAAGGCATCTTTTTCCACAGCATCTTCCTTAATATTTCTCTTAGTTTATTAAACCTTAGACCTTCCTGAAAACCATGGTTTGTATCTGGGTTTTTTTTTAACTAAATTTTTGTTAAAATCAAGAACTTGGTTGCTTGTTCCCACCACTTTAATATCTTCAGTCATCTCCTGACTCTAAGGAAGGACCAGATCCAAGGTAGCAGATCCACTAGTGTCAACTTTAACCTTTTGAAAGAGAAAATTATCACCAAAC
The DNA here is from genome assembly GCA_030867105.1 of Liasis olivaceus. Lineage (NCBI taxonomy): Eukaryota > Metazoa > Chordata > Lepidosauria > Squamata > Pythonidae > Liasis > Liasis olivaceus. The sequence goes on from CM061349.1 coordinate 74,340,343, forward strand.
CAAAGTCAAAAATTTATCTGATATTTTGGGTTTAGCACAATTCATCTTCCAACAAATATTTGGATAGTTGAAATGTCTCATCATGATCATTTTTGAAGCTCGCTATGAAGAGATTTTTTCTTCAGAAATGGGTATACCATTGCCACTTCAAGGTGCATGGTACCACCATTTCTATCAGAAACACATCAATCCCCTCCTGAATCCAGCCACATAGCCTCACCTTCTCTATCCAAAGAGACCAGATGGAACATGGGTCCAGCCCACAGGTGGCATAGCTCATAGTACAACTTAAGGTCCAACTTAAAAAGCTCAAAAGAATCCTAGAGAGTTGTGCAAGATATTTCCCTAGCCATATTCACAAGTGATCATTAGTGATTTTTGTTCACAAAAAGTTCACAAACATATCACAGTAGCCTGAAGGAGAGCCATCTCCCCCTGAATTTCTACATAAGGATATGGGTGACCTTAAAAACAGCTACTACATGAGAATTTGTAGACACAATAAGAGTGGAGAATAAACAGTTTCACTGCTCTTATTGCCACAGTATAATCCTGACAAAGACCTGCAGCCATATTTGATCTCACCCAGTGCCCTTGCCATCTTTGATTTCCAGTGCTCAAAAAGATGCATGGGGGAACTGCTGCTAGATTACCCTCAGAGAGTCCAAAAATCATCTGGGCAGATCATCCTAACAGGCCCCCCACCCCTGCATTGATCAAGCAATTGACCAGAAAGCAGTCTGACTATGGCAGTGTCCATCTTCAGATTCTGCATCAACTGTTTGAAGGGTGAAAAAGCAGGTAAAACATGGGACTGTCTATATGCATGCAGCCTGAGGTCATGCAGGACAAATTAAAGATTGCCATGGAAGCCATAAAATTTTGAGCCTATCCAAATCCAATATCCAGGCTTACAGATTGAAATACTCCAGCAACAATGTCCTGGTAGATCAGTCCAATTATGAGATCCAAGAGCTCAAGCTAGTCTGCTGCTGGGTAATATGATTGGCACTATACCACCAGCTGCCCCGATCTGCCCCACTAACTTAATTCCAGAGTGGCAGAGTGGCATGCTCTTGGTACCATCAATAAAACAATGACATGTAGCAGACCCCCAGAAGTGTTCCTTCTCTTCCTTGTGGAACAGTCTCCCCCCTGAAATATGGACAGCCCCTACTTTATTGGCCTTTCACAAGGCTGTGAAGACCTGGCTCTTCCCCCAGGCATTGGGGGTAGGACATTATTGTAAGAGCTCTGGCATGGGTGTATATGTCTAGCAGCTTGTGTTTTTATTGAGCATTTATGTGGGTTTAGTTGATTTTTAATGTAATTCTTTGCTTTTATTTGTTTACCACCCAGGATTTCTTGGATATATGGATGGTCATATAAATTGGATGAATAAATGAATGAATGAATGAATCAATCAATCAATCAATCTGCAGGGAGTATCAACAGTGTCAGAATGAAGGCATGACTAAGCAATTGAAGCCATACCCTTTTTTACTGCATGCAATGAATGCAATATTGTTTTGCCAACTGTCAGAGCAGTGATCAGATGCCCAGGCAATTGGTTCTTTTAGTTCTTTTAGATCCAGAGACAATGAACACACCAGTAGGTAAGGAGATTTTAAGCTTTATTGTTAACTCTAGCAGACAGATTTAAACAGGAATATAAGGCTTAGCAGATAGAATTAAATAGAAATACATAAGCATAGTATAAAAGCATAACACACCAAGCAAGATGATAAAACTCTTCCCCTACTGTTGGGAGCTACAATAAGGTGACAGTGGAGTTACCCTAAGGTGGCTTAGATAGCACAGTGCCTAGTCCCAAGGCCTGTGTTCACGCTCCAAATTCCAGGGCAATGCCAGGGCTTCTTATTAAAGTCTGGCACTGCAATCCCATGACTCTGTTTTGGAGTCAGGGGCTTTGAAAATGACCTTGACCAGATGTTATACCTGCTCATCAAAAGAATCAAGAGCCTGGGAACTGTATAGCTAAACTAGCGTTTAACCTAAACAATCCTGGGGGCTCTCTCCCCACCCCCACTTCTAAGTAAAAGTGAAAAACAAGGCAGTAAACATTATTATGACTCAGAGTGAACTTTCTTACTGTGTGCAGGAGAAATCAAACTATGTCACCTAAATTCCTTGAAATAACAATGGTCTTCCGCATTGCCACTATACATATATAATGAAAAGAGCTGAGGTTTGATCACTCAGTTGCACTGTTGTTTCCCCTTTGGATATTCCTGTTTCCTCACCACCACAACCAAATCTTGTAATATCCAAAATCCAAATATCACTATCACCCGTGCTCAGTGGTGGAGCTTTTAGAACTCCATCTTAACAATAATAACAATAAAATAAATCTAAGAATAATAATTAATGAAATAACTAACAAATCTATATTAAAATAATAGAAAACTTAGATGCATAGTATCGTTAGGTTTCCAATTATTTATAACTCTTTTACTTTATGACTAGATTTTGACAAATTTATTAATTTGACTTTGTCATCTTGTCAATACAGAATTGGTTGAGATAATTAAAAGAAAAAGAAATTGCATTATGCAAATGTTCAGTGAAGCATGGGTCTTCAAAACTATCATACCTACAATCAGAGATGCTTTAGAAAATTGAGGTTTATGAATTCTTAAAAGATAGCTAATGAAATCTCCCTGATTGCACTCACTGAAAATACCCTTCATATAGTATATGACAAATAGAAACAGCATGAAGCATAAACCAGAGGCTCATAAGGATCACTTTGAAAGGAAATCAATTCATTGTGTGTGAGGGAAAAGGTACCTGTGCACTCTGGACAAACCAAGCTAAAAATAAGGCTCTAAATGATGGCCTTATTTTTTCAAATACTTGTAAAATTTAAGGATGCTTTCTCTTTTAATTCTACAGGTCTGAGATTCTATTTTGGATTTTCATCAAATTTGCAATCAGAGTTGGGGAATTTTTTGTTGAAAGAGCAAGTGACAGTTGAACTGCCATGCTATTCATCCTACTAGGGCTTTTTTTAAAAAAAATAGATATGTAGAAATTATACTGTCAAAGATTTAATTTAATTATTTAAAATTGATTTGTGCTAGAAATATAAAAATGGAATACCATAATCACCCTTTCTATTATTTTTTTAATTCACTAAGAAAAATGTCAGTCTTAAGTACCACCCAAATAAGATAATAAGCACACCTTATTTCTACTGATTCATCCATCCCTAGCTTGTACTACTTGAATTTTATTTTGAAGTTCAAAACCATTTTGGCTATGGCTTGTTTATAAATGACACGTTTGGGGTGTTATTTTAATCTATGGATTGTAAGGGAGGTCTAAATCCCATCATTATCTTTTTCCTCATTCACTTTCTTGGCAATAAAGAAAAAAGGCAGGATAAATGAAGCAGGTTTCTTGGGTACCTAGAGATTCCTTGGAAACTCTTTACAGCTTAAAATAAACAGTGAACTCATCTTATTTGCCACAGTAAAATACTGTGCAACCGAGAAAATTGTCACTTATTAAGTCCTTGGGGACATGCTTCAGCTACAGTAACAATTTAATCCCAAGCACCTTGATATTAATGAGAAGAGTTGGGCTGTAAGACGGACTGTTTGTGCCAGAAACGTTTACTTTCACCGATATCTAACCTGGATAGCCACTGTGTGTTCCTTCCTTGCCTCAAAATAGTTGTGTGTGTGTGTGTGTTTTCTAAATATTAATTTAGCTGGAAAAAATAACTGGTTTTTCTCTCACTCTTAAACGCAAACTCAGCATCATTCTAAATGGATTCTGGGTAGATTTCACTTAAGACCCTGAAATGCATCACCTTGTTCAGAAAGCAAAACATGTTTTCAGGTTTGTTAATTTAAGAGAATTCAAGATGCTATTATTTTTTTCAGGATCCCCTGTAGACTGTTGCAGTATATCTTAATTCAATTTTGTTGATAGTATTACAAAAGACCTACTGGGAGAGATTCTTCAGGTAAGGCTTGGCACTAAACCCGGGATTTTTTGCAAGCCTGTATTCTATCAATGAGTTATACTCTTCCCTTAAAGGAACCAATACACAATCCACTGGCTTCATGGATCTTCCCCAACTCTCTTTTTTAATATATATATATATATATATTCCATTGAATCCCCCAACTTCACATTGCTAAACGTCAGCTACAAACTCTCAAAACAAATGTGAGCCTTCGATAGGTATAACCCAGTCTTAGCAAAGAGCCAGAAGGAATAAGAGCATAGAATTTGATGATGGTAAAAAGACATTACAAAATGTTTTTCTAGTATGCACAAGTGTGCATCTCATAAATTTCCTCTACCTCATTTATTTTAATATGATACTTGTATTTTAATAAATCCTTTCGACCACTAAAAATTGTAGTTAGAGGAAAGAAAGATGACCCTGAATGTAAAACAATCCCTTCAAAAAAAGAAGAAGAAGAACAGAAAGCTATAAAACATAGAAAAAATTCTGTACTCTGCTAGGTTTCTGAATCTTGTTAACTTGGGTTAACTCCTACTGAAATTAGTCTTGCAATTATTTTCTTTTTCAACAAACTTATGCATACATGTACCATACACACACACAAACACATGGATATATGTATGGATAAATGCATTTAGTAGAGGCCACATTCTAAAACACCAGCAGGGCCAGAGCAAAGATAAATGTGAATTCATGATTACTGATTAAAATGAATTGCCAGTGAAATAACATAATCAACTGGTAAAATTAATTGATCTCCCATCTGCCTCTGATTGATTATGTGGCATCAAATAGTTATCGACTCTTCATGACCACATAGATTTTCTCCATGATGATCTGTCCCTAACTTGGTCCTTCAGTTCTTCCAACAGCGCACTTATCATGACTTTAACTGAGTCTATCCACCTTGTTGCTGGTCATCCTCTTCTTCTCTTTCCCTCCACCTTTCCCAGTGTTAGAGCCTTCTCTAGAGAACTAAGTCTTTGCATAATGTGTCCAAAGTTGGATACTTTGAGCCTGTTCAATTGTGCCTTGAGTGAGAACCATTTGTTTGTTTTCTTGGCTGTCCATGGTATTCTCAGGAGTCTTCTCCAACACTAAAGCTCAAAAGCATCAGTACTCTTCCTATCTTGCTTCTTCAAAGTCAAACTTTCACTTCCATAGAGCATCACAGGGAATACCACACCTTGCGTTATTCTTATCTTTGTGGGTATAGACACATCACAACATTTAAATATGTTTTCCAAGGCCTTCATGGCTACTGTACCAACTGCTAGTTTGTAGCGTATTTCTTGATTGCTTGTTCCTTTACTGTTGTAGTAAAAGACTAAAGCTATCCACCACTTTGATATCTTTACTGTCAGTTCTAAAGCTGGTTGTCATTAGTTTAGTCTTTATATTTAATTGTCCCATTTTTTCACTGTGATTCTTGACTTTTATTACTAGGGCTTGTAGATCCTTTGCATTTTCAGCTATCAGAGTAGCATCATCAGCATAGCACAGGTTACTAATGTATCTTCCTTAAATTTTAAAACCACACTTCCTTTCTTCCAAACCAGCTTCCCTCAATGTATATTCAGCATACAGGTTGAATAAATAAGGGGAGAGTATACAGCCTTGCTGCACTCCTTTGCCAACCCAGAGCCAGTCTGTCTCACCATGTTCTATCCATATTGCAGCTTACTGACCTATATATAAGTTTCTCATGAAGACAATGAGATGTTCTGGGAACATCTGCCTTTACATATGTACAAATAATTCTTACTCACACAACCATGCTCTTGTGCATGTCCATACAAGATCATAAACACACTGGGAGAGGGAGGGGAAAGTGACTGAAAATCTGGACTCAGCAACTTAAGCTTGTATATGCTTACTCTGTTGTAAGTCTCACTACATTTAATGGCTCTTACTCCCAGATAAGTCTTTGTACCAAAGGAGACATGATGAGTATGCTAGCCACAACCTTGCTTCATTCTCCTCCATGAGTAGAGAGTGAGTACCTGCAACAGAAGGCCTTTCTATCAACAGGGGATATTCCCCCAACAGATGATCCTGATTTTTCAGAGTCCTTATTCATGCTGAGAGTCACCATGGATAGAAGAAGCTCTCCATTATAGATGTTCATAATCAGAGGACAGAGTTAGTATGCTTATTCCAGCACATTTGTTTCCATTATTTGCACTTTCTGCCCATTTTCTTGCTTTCAGCAGTGTTTTCCTGTCATGTTATCAGTGAATAAAGGGCAACAGTCTTCCCCTACCCCATTCCCAGGTAATTATTGGAAGAAGCAGCTCATTTTTCTTGGGCTAAATCTATTAGTAATTGGGAGAGAGTATGGTACTGATCAAAGCTATTTTTAAGTGGTCATCTCTGCTCTTAAAACTTATGGAAGATGGTTTGATAATAAACAAGTGAAACCTGATGATATGTGGCATTCTATTTATAGGTATATTTCTAGCTTGTCTAACATAATGGTTCAACAAGGCTCTGTAATTGCAAAGTTTAATTTCTAACAGCAAGTATATTCATTAAACTGTGTTGAATTGCTTTATTCTCTTGCAATTCTCATCTCTGCTTAAGAGTCAATACAAAAATACCCAGTATAATAGCAAATATAGAATAGGCATATTACTTTTTGAAGGGAATAAATAATCATCTTCTCTAACCAAGGAGTCTCTTCTTAAAGATTTAGGGTTGAGGAGCTTTTTCCCCCCTTCCCTAACATAAAATAAGATGCTGATGACACTGTGGGAATGTGACTATCCTGCTATGTACAATAAATATAAGAGAGGCATCAAGTTTGTCTTTGGGGGCTTCATTTATTTATTAAGCTTACATTTTGAAAAAAGAGTCATGGCTTACTTTCTTGTCAATGGAAGAGTGAAGGACAGGAATCCACACTTTGAAATAAATCTACTATCTTTCTGTTTGCAACTAGATAGATAGATAGATAGATAGATAGATAGATAGATAGATAGATAGATGATACATAGATAGATGGATGGATGGATGGATGGATAGAGGAACATACATATGCAACTCACATAAAATACAGAAAGAATTGTCACACAAGCATGGGTCAGACAAATGTGGATGACAGCAAATTTTCTGATAAAATATTTACAAAAGTGGTTACTTAACAAAGAGTTGCTGATATATAAATATGTCTGTGTTACTTCAGTTTGATATATCCCACTGAGTAGGTCTATGAGCTGGACCTAAAGTTGCTTAAAAGCTTTTCACTGCTATGTGTTAAAGGCAAAGAGTAATAAATAACTTAACAGAACAAACTTTTGACCTCCTTCGCCCTTTACTGTGGTGTTTTAAGTCTTTTTTTTTTTTCTGTCAAAATTTCACCATCCCAAATGGTGTGAAAAGTTGAATGCCAATAACATAGTTTGTGGAAGTAATACTACAACTACCAACACACCACTCTTACAGTGCAGCCTTAACTCTGCAAGTGAACTGGTTGAAGTCAGTTAGGATGTTAGAAAGGCGCACCCCTGGCAGGAGGGGCATGGGCAGCCATCTGTCAAAAGACTTCATTTGTATTTTTGGGAAGTGCCATAGGCATAAATGTACTACAGTGTTTTTCTGACATAAGAAATAAGACATAAGACAAACATTTTAGTGGCATGATTGGTCAATGACAGTTCTTCCTGCAGAATGATGTGAGGATTGTTCTGTTTGTCCCAACATTCTTTTTAACATACATGCATAGATATCCGCACAATGGCCTTGTTAAATTTGCTCCATCTGCAGAGTTGCAGTAGTTGGCCTTTATGTGATTCAGTGGAACCTCCTCCTCCTCCTGGATTTTTATAGCAATGCTCTGCCCTTCTGGTTAGGCATTTAAATTTTTAGGTAGAGCTGAAATAAGGATTGGTGGGATCAGGGTGAAAAGGACTTGGGCCACTGGACGTTGAGTCATGGCAACTGGACTTCTTTTCTTTTGGTTTGATAGGTTTTGCTGCTTGTCCAAGCAGCTTCTTCAGTCTAGAAAGTTGGTTGGGGGGACCCCATAAGTGTCTTCCAGGGTGGCTGCGTTTCTCACTAACATGATGGGCTTATTGAAGGGACAATAGGAGATGTGATTTGTAGAGTCTTTGGGATGTGGATGTCTTACTCCTAATCCCTCACTCATCCCCAAGTGGGTTGTTAAGTGCTGCCTCCCTGGTGAACTTGTGAAGTGGTCTTAACCTTCCTGGGGACTGATGAAAGAGCAGCATGGAAAATGGGAGACAAGTTGGTCTGAGGCCTCCATCTCTACTAAGCGAAGGATTTTCCACTTTGGCATAAATGGATTCCTTCACTCCTCTCTCAAACCACCTATCTTCTATGTCCAAAATGTGAACATTATTGTCCTCAGATGAGTGTCCTTTTTAGATGAAGGTAAACTGCTGATTCTGGTCCTGTGTTGTTGCTCCTCCTGTGCTGGGCCATCCTCTTGGGTAAAGGCTGTTTGGTTTCTCCAATGTAGAGCTCTGAACACTCCACACTGCACTGGCTTGCATATACTACATTGCTCTTCTTCTGTTTTGGTGTTCAATCTTTAGGGTGTACAAGCCTGTGTCTCAGTGTGTTAGTGGGTTTGAAAAACACAGGTATGTGGTGTTTTCCAAATATCTGTTTTATCTTCTCTGACACACCAGCCATGTATGGAATGACAAGATTCTTCTGTTGACTCTGGGTCTCAGCTCTGTCTGCTGTATAACGTATCAGACCAAAAGAAAAGAAGTCCAGTTGCCATGACTCAACCTCCAGATAATTCCACCTGGATGACTGAGAATCTTCATCAATGACTTGAGCCACTATTTCTCTTGTTGGACCTGTCTTTTTCTCTGTTTTCTCCTTCCTTCCTGATATCCTCAGAGCCAGTCTGGTGTGTTGGTAAAGGTGCTGGATTATGACAGGGGAAAACCCAGCTTTAAGTCTATCTTTAGCCATGGAAACTCAAGTACTCACTATCTGTCTGCCCAACATATCCCAGAGGTTTATTAAGGGGATCAGGAACAACAACAACAACAACAAAAATCCCCTCCAGTCCTCTTGAGCTTTCTCTTTTCCTTGTTGTATGGTAGATTGTTGAGCACAGAATAATTATTTTTTGCTAGAAATCTGAGTTCATTGCATGCAAAGGGCTTTTGAGGTTAGGCCTAAAGTTATACAATTTCACTCATCTAATATTACATAGATGATTTTGAGCAAGTTAATCTTCCTGTACTATAAAAGCTACAGAAGAAATTAACGGATGAAAACAAAACTCAAATTCAGTGGCTGGGCAAAGTTTTCATTAGTACCAAATACAACTGCACAAAGGACTATATCGGCCAGTGTTGTCCAAACTTGGCCACTTTAAGATGAGTGGACTAAGTCCACTCATCTTAAAGTGGCCAAGTTTGGACAACACTGATATAGGCTTTTTCAGATTTCTGGAATTCTTCACTGGTGAACTGGTATAAAAACCAAAGGATTAAAAAAGTTAAAATGAAGTGTTAAAATGAAGTCATATATATCTGTCATGCGATTTGCATGTTAGAGCAAAACCAAAAGGTGGATACTGCAGAATGAACACAATACTCCCTAGTAGGTATTACAAGTACTGCTTAAGTTTAGGACCAAAGAAGCAAAGTTGATCATCCCCCATTTTTGGAAATATAATGGTTGTCTTGCAAATAAACTATCCCTGACTTGTTCAAAACACAGATTTTCATTAGAAGTAAAGAAAAATACAGCAGTCTTTATATTAGGTTGCTTTTAGTTGTTGCAGCGAGTTAAAGAAAATTCTACTGAATTAAAATAGCACTGTTCTGTCTAGCAGCTGGGGGAACTGAACTTCAAAATGTAAAACAATTTATATTCAGCTGTTGGAAAACAGTCTTCCTGTCTGGTGGTTATTAAAAATTGTATTTTCCAAGCCACATAGAATATTTGTGCTGGTCAGTGGATAAAAGAGAGAGCGAGCAAAAAAACCCCTTATTATTGTCCATTATATTTTGTTTTTTTTTACCTCATGCACTAATACAGCTACTTTTGTTTTTCACTCCTAATTAATGCTGAAATCCAAACATCAACAGCTATCTATGAATGCCAGAAAAACTAGTTTATATATAGAGATGAGTTGTCCTCTGCCTTTGAATGGAAATCAATCATAATCACAAAATATTGTAGAGCAAGTGATTGCAGGCACTCAGGTTCATTATTAATGGTTTATCCTTTAAAGGAATGTATTAGGACTGTGTTTTTCAACACTTGAACACTTATTATTTCACATGGTGTTGGGATTTCTATCAACTCTAGAGTAGGGGAAATAAAATGAAGGTACACTTTTTCTGACAAGCTGGTGTCAGTCTATTATCGATCCATGGAGACTATAGCAGGTTACCTATTTTCTGAATTGCAGTTACTGGAATCAGTAACAGTTACATATGGTATTTAGTCATCCTGAAGGCTAGAGAACCCATCAGGAAACATTTTTTGGGCTCAAAATGATTGTCACTTTGAAATCCTTCCATAGCCATTTTAGAATACCATTTTTCTTGATGGCAAATGACAAAATTGAACATTGAGAGACACCACCACTTTTATCAGAAATTAGGTAGTTCTCCCAATAACTATTTTGTGTCAAATACTATCATTTCAACTCCAATAATAGCATTTGAGAACTGACAAGGGCTGGCACCAAGAGCTGGAAGCACCCTTATTTATCCAAACATCATTCTGTAAATTTGCTAGCATGGAGGCTTTGAGGTGCAGGCACCTAGCCTAAGAACTTAAAAACAATTGTGTTTTATATTAACTAAGTGCAATTATAGCAAAGAACAAGGAAGTGTGGTGCAAAAGAAGCTCTTGTTATTTTTCACCAGGGGGAAAAGGGAGGGAGTGCTTCAAAGCTATGATATGCTCAAGAAAAATAACAATGATTCTAATTGAAAGGATACATACAGTAAACGTAAGGCAAGATATAATGGTAAAGGCAAGAAAGTGAACATATTTGCTTAGCTCTGACTCATTTAGAAGGGACATTCTTTCTCTCATTTAGAAGCAGCTCTTGTAATAAAAGCTGTAATCATATGAATGTCTCTTAACCTGTTCTTCCCTTCCTCCTTGCCTATTAATTAATTGGTGTAGGCTTTCATGCATGGTATCTGTTGGGCAGTGTTGGGCTTCAGACCAACCAGGATCAGGCACAAAGAACCCAGTCAGAAATCAGCCCTCACTAACCTGCAGCAATTGGAAACCAGTTTGGCTAAACACCAGATACTTGGCTATAAAGACAGGAGCCCAGTCAGTCCCTACTCAGTTGCCTGTAGTCTGCATAGCAGACCACCTTGCCTCTGAAGATGCCAGCCACAGTTGTCAGTGAAACTTCGGGAAATCTGTTGTCCAGACCATGGTCCCTAAACCTGAAGCCCAACACTGCCTAATTAATTAATTCAATTTCAAGGCCACCGCAGTGATTCTAGATGGTTTACTATTAAAAGAGCATTAATAATAATAATAATAATAATAATAAAAATAATAATAATAATAATAATACTGCTGCTGCTGCTGCAACTGACCAGAAGACCAATACCATAACCCAAAAAAACCAAAACTCAAAGGACTGCACCACCATCCTTTCCCAAGGCCTCAGAGAAAGCTAAGTTTTTAAAAGTTTATGGAAGGTCAATAAAGTGGGAGCAGTATGGATCTCTAGAGGGATGTCGTTGAAGAAGGCAGGAGCTGCCACTGAGAAGACATGCTTCCTAAGTCCTGCAAGATGACATTGCTTAATTGACAGGACCCATCAACATACTTATAAATCTAACCACAAATATAGAAACAAATTTGGCCATTTTGGACAGCTTGCATATGAGTAATCAAAATATGGTTTATGGTGGGTAAGGATAATGATACATGCACATGATATCAATATCCTTAGGGTTGTATTGATGTCTAATCAGAAGTGAGGCACTTGCCCGGTTTTGTTAGCCATTAGCCCCTGCCTTAATACTGCTGTGACAAACGTATGTGAAGGTATGAAAACATCTGACTCTGCCCATTATTGTAGCCTGAGCTGCTTCTGTGACAATAAAATGGACATGTAGCATCAGTCAGCTTTTCTTGTTCTCAAAACTATGTGTTTCTCACTTCTTTAAGTTTTTCTGAAGCTGGTGCTTTAATATTATGCTAAGTAGATACAATGAATAATAAAATGGTAGAAAGTAGGATGTTCCAGCAACTGCTATGCCTTCATTTAGGATACCATTAGATATACTGCCATTCATGAAATAGCTTCCTTCATGGTGCAGAGAAGAGGAGGAATCACCTGATGTCCTACTTTCCATTTCTATTCTGCTGCTGTTATGCACATAAAAGGATTGGATAGTATCTCACTCATGTGGCCTCTCTCTTCTCAGACATCTTGTCACCCTCTCTGGTATATGGAAGAGTTGAGGGAGATGAAATGGGTTAAGAGATACTTGGAGCACTGCTGGAGGTCAATGAAGAATGAACTTGCCCAAAATGGGTTAGAGCTGCTATGGGTTGTGGCAGTAAGGGCAGCAAAGCATCAGTACTTCTATGCCATTATTGTGTCTGGGGATAGCCACCCAGTGGCCCTGTTTAGGGTGACCAGAGCCCTCTTGGGTAAAGGAGACTTGGGTGTGCACCTACAGGGCTGCACAGAAGATTTTGCAGAGCATCTGTCAGACAAAATTGCTTGGATTCATTCCCAGTAGATGCCAGTCTTGGTACAGGTTCTGTGGAGGTGCCTGGGGTGCTGTCCAGCCATGTTATCTAGAAGGAGTTTGAATCTATTGGACCTGAGGAAGTAGACAGAGTCCTCATGACTGTGAGTCCAGCCACCTGCTTATTAGACCATGCCCCTCCAGGCTGGCAAACTTTCCTGGGAGGTGAATTGTGGTTAGGTTTTGGCAGTGGGAATTTTTTCTTTGAGAGAGAGGGTGGTTCCTCCATCCCTTAAAGAGGGATTGGTCTGTCCCCTCCTCAAGAAGCCATTGCTAGACCCAACTGTACTGGACAATTTTTGTCCAGTATCCAACCTTTCCATTTAGGAAAGATTGCTGACAAGGTGCTCATGCAGCTGCTTCAGAGGATCCTGAATGAAGCAGGTTATCTGGACCCTTTTCAGTCAGATTTCAGGCCTGGGTATGGGACTGAAACAGCATTGGCTGCACTTTCAGATGACCTTGGGTGGGAGTGGGATGGGGGTAGTACATCCATCCTTGCTCTACCTGACCACATGGCAGCCTTCAGTACCATGGTATCCTTCTGGACCACCTGCAAGGGTTGAGGTGGATGGCATTGTATTGTGCTGGTTCTCCTCCTTCCTTTGTGGATGGTTCCAGTCAATATTGATTGGGAATGAGAGGTCCTACCCTTGGCCCCTACATTGTGGGGTGCCACACAATGGGTGTGGTCATCTATAGTCATGGGGTGAGGTATCATCAATATGTTGATAAAACCCAGCTGTATAACTCTGTCCCTGGTAAAAGAAGTGATGCTGATGATTTCCTGTCTCAGTTCCTGGAGGTTGTGGAGGTTTGGATGGGGAACAACAGGCTTTAGCTCAACCCTGGCAAGACTGAGCGGTTTTGAATTTTGGAGCCACATGGATCTAGGAATTTACTATTTTTAGTTCTGGGTGGGGTGGCACTGCCCCAGACAGACCCCATGTACAATCTGGAACTCCTTCTTGACTCATGATTCCTGCTTGATGAGCAGGTGGCAGTTTTGGCTAGGAGGGCCTTTGTGCAAATTCAAGTTGTGTGCTGGTTGCACCCATTCCTGGACCAGGAGGCCCTATACTCAATCACTTGGGTCACCTCCCCCATGGATTACTGTAATGCACTGTACTTGGGGCTACCCTTGAAGAACATCTGGAAGCTTCAGCTGGTACAAAATGCTGTGCCTCAAGCAGTTATGTACACCTAGGTCAGTGCATGTTACACCTCTGGTCCATGAGCTATATTGATTGCCAGCTTGCTTCTGGGTTCAGTTCAAGTTGTTGGTAAGGACCTATAAAGCCCTACATGGCATGGGACCAGGTTATTTGAGGGACCACCTTTTCCCAGTCACATCTACTCATCCCATCAGGAAGAGCATATTTCAGGTCCCATCCATGAAGGAATGTCATCTGATGGGACCCAGGAGAACAGTCTTTTTTGCTGCAGCACCCATCTTTTGGAACATCATTCCCCCTGAGGTCAAATTGGCCCTGATCTTGCTGGCCTTCTGGAAGGGCCTGAAAACATGGCTTTGGCATCTGGCCTGGGGATCTGGTAGCATGGGTATGGAGCCTGCAAAGTGGCTGTATTGCTAGAGAAATTGAGTGTGCTGTCCTGCAGATTATGTGTCTTTCTTTTTAATGGTTTTTATTGTATTAGGTCTTTTTATGATTTTTGTTGTTGAATTTTCTTGTTATTTTGTTGTATTGTTTTGTGTGTGTGTTTTAAATTTTTTATACTGCTCAAAGTCATGTATGTGAGTTGGGCACCTATAAAAATTTACCAAACAAACAAACAAACAAACAAACAAATAAATAAATAAATAAATAAATAAATAAATACCGGCAAAACCAAAGGCCACTCACAAGCTAATTACCTGCATTATTATTTTCAGTGGCTCTGGAACATTCTGTGCCTTGTGATATATAGCAATAACTATATAGGTAACATTAAGTCTCCTTCCCTTTTATCTCTTGCCTGTTGTTCATATCTCTCCTTGCTGTTGCCTGCTTTTTGTCCTATTTTCCCAGTTAATGTTTTTGATGTTTGCTAATGTTTAATAAATAAACATCAAACCATTTTTTTGTCCATTGAACTGAATGGTGCATGTGCTGGGTATGATCTGGATAGAGGGATTGACTGGGAATGGGCTAGGTGAAAACTAATCCAGAAATTGTCCACAGTACTTTTCCAACAGATCCTGCATTTGATTCTTCCTTGCCTGTTCCTCCCTACCTCATTCTTATTCCTTGGGAATGCTGATATCTCCTCTAGATTTTCAACTGCTATAAATGCTTGAGTTTCCTGTGATAGGTAGGACCCTCTGCTTCACCTCTCTAATGGCAAGTCTGGTTTAGAACCAAGGAAACCAAAGAATATATTCTCCCACTTCAACTTGTCTATGCACTAAGATGTTTGCAAACCCTTCTCCAGGACTTTCTGCCTTTGGAAGTTAAGTAGGTTGAAATCAAAACAATAGGATTTATAGTTCTGGCACCATGATTTTTACAATCATTTACTTGTATGACTGATGGGCACTGGGTGAAAACTTTTTTATTAAGTTTCTCTGGCTTTTAAAAACTTTTAAAAACTAGTTGGTTAATAAAAGTCATAGCACGTCAGCCTTGGTTGATCTCAAAACAAGCTAGGCAGGATTGCACCAGGCTAGTACACAAATGGAAGACCACTAGAACATTCCCCAAGGCTGTAGGCTAAACTGGGAAGATAAAGAAATTTGAAAAGGCAAACCACTTCTATATTTTGGTTGAAAATTATATTCACCAGGAGCAGCGCTCAGCTTAAGAGAAGGTTGACCTTTTTAGTTATTAACAATAATAACGTCAATAATTGAGAAAATTACCACGTAATGTTCTCTGAAAGGATAATGCAAAATTGGGGGGGGGGGGGGGGAGCACAAAAGCCAGCCATAAAGATCAAGAAAAAGTGTTAGGAAATTAAAAATCTACCCCTTGCCTGAGTCATATCTCAGAGTTATTCGTTGAAATTATTATTGGCAGTAGATTTAGGACAGAAAAAAAGGGTGGTTAGCTTCTACATATGGGATTTAGGGAGGTGAAGATGGAAAAAGACATCATCTTGTTCATCTCAGGAAACAAAATATCTTAGGCATGTAGGAAAGTGTGCTGTTTTGTAGCCTAGGAACGGGAGCATGCAATTCTACAACTCTGTTGACAACAAAAGGCTAGAACATGGGACATCAATTCCCATCAGTGTCAGAAAGTGTAGTAATCCAAATCTTTTCGAGGACACCAAATTATCTGCCCATGTGCTAGAGCTATGTTTGCCTTTGCTAACCTCTGAGCTAGAGGCGCATTTATGTTCTAATCAGAAAGCATGCATTTAGCTTCCAACTGTTCAGAAGAATTTTATTATGGAAAAGAAGAAACAAAGTACAGGTAGCCCTTCTTTAGCAACCACAGTTGGGACTGGCAACTCGGTCGTTAAGCAAAATGGTTGGTAAGTGAAACCATGACTGTACTTATGATCTTACTTCAACTTTCCTTTGCCTTACATGCCTGTGAAAGTCATAAACATGAGGATTGGTTGTAAAAGTTACTTTTTCATCACCGTCATAACTGCAAATGGTTGCTAAAAGAGGCAGTCATTAAATGCGGACTACCCGTGTGTCAATCTGCACCGAACTTGTAACTCCTTTACTGATTGTAGGATACAAAAACTATGGTATGTAAGGGAAGAAGCAAGGAATGAGAAGAAGCAAACAAGAGGCATCCCCAGAGACTATTCAGCTCTAGAGTTCAACTGTACATCAAAAAAACCCTGTAATTCTTTACTGTCAAAATCTATGAAGATCAGCCAGCCTTTTCCATTATGTTGCTGATTGCTGCAGCATTTAGCCATCAAGAGATGGCTGAATCACACTGCCACCTACAGCTGGCTTTAGTGGAAAACAGTGACCCTGAGGATTTGCTGTTCTTTTTTCTTTTTTGACAAGACTGATATGCCATTCCTATTTGGATGGTTATTCCTTTACTACATGCTTTTCTCAAACTGCATTTATTTGTACTAAACAGAAAGCTTCTTTGGTAATCAGCTGCATGATGGGGTATTTTTACTCTGCCGTGACAAGGCAATCAGGGCCAATATGGTTAACAGGCGGCTTTCTCTCCAGGCTCCTTCAGAATCATGCCAATCTGCCAGTGGCCTTTTCCAATACTGTACTCCAAACAATCCAACAAGAATATGCAAAAAGAGACTTGATAGATTCTGGAATCCTCTTCTTAATGTAGAGCATCAATGAAATCTAATCATGTGCAGGAGCAGTGCAAGGTCTCTGCTTTCAGCTCTCTTCATACCACACACAGCACACTTAAGCTTATTTTTAACATCGCAGAAAAGGGCTGATTATGTTTTAGTTTCCTGGTTCTTAATATAGGCTAGGAGAAAAATACTCTAACTTGATACCTGGAAGAGACTAAAAAAATTGATCAACTGATCAGAAATTGATCAATCCCTAGTGGGATTTTATTTTCCTTTGAACACAGGCTCTTTCTGTGAATCTATCAAAATCCTGTCTTGCAAATTTTGTTTATTGTGAAAACTGGCGGTGATGAGATTTGGGAAAGAGAAGCACCAGCTTCTTCGGGTCTCTGATGCATGGCATTTAAGGTGAACCAAATCCTTGTTGTAGGCATGGAAATGTATTCAGTCATTTCAGGCTGGGTGGGGGCTATTTGGTTCAGTCTTTATTAACCTCCCAAAATTCAGAAATCCAGTTCATGCTCATTCATTCTCTTTTCAAGGAAAATAAGCTTGGGATCTCTTCAGTGATTAGAAATAATTGGCAGAAGGTATTTTCCAGGTCCTTCAGTAGTACTTATAGCTTTTTATAGTAGTACTTTTTGTGTTTCCCAAATGTCCTGGATGTTGTGTCAACTGGAATCATCACATTTTTCTTTGGAATAATGCAACATCCAAAACATTTTAAGGAAGACAGATCAGCAATTGCTAGGAGGGTTTCTCCATGATTATTCTGTTGCTGCCACCATTACAGTCATCAGGAAAACACAATTTTAAAAAACCTGAGGGCCGATCCGTGTGAACAGCAGAAAACGATTCTGAGTATTAAAATCATTACAATTCACCAAAACACAAAACAGAAAAGATTTTAATAAATAGAACATGAAATGAACAAAGCTTCCTGTAACTAAGACAAAAGGAATCCCAAATGAAGGAACCTGAATGACAGAATGAAACGTCCTACAGAACTGGCTCACATTCCATGCAAATTGATTTCCATAAAATGAAAAAAAAAAGTCTTAAAGATGAGTAAGTGTATTAATATAGCAAGTGTTCAAGCCTGCACCAGAAGATCACAACTTCTCCTTATGTGCCACTGCATTTACAACAATGTCAATATTGCAAGAAAAGAAAAAAGGCTATGTTTCCTGCTCTAAATATTTTACAGGAAGGAAGTGTAAAACTTGCAGCTTAGCAGTTTAATCGGCTGAAGGGGCTCATCAGCACTTAAGACTTCTCTAAATATACTATAAAAGTACTTCATTTGTCTTTTGTAATGATTCTTTGCTGCCACTTACAGTGATTGGACCTCCATTTATAGAGTTATGTGTCTCCCCCTTCCCACCCCCAGTTGAAACTATTTCGATTTTAGTACAAATTTAACAGATCACAGAGTCCATATTTCAAACTACTGAACAGGAACTTTGCAATTGTGGTTTTTTTTTTTTTTAAATGCTCTTCATTTGTAAAAGCTTTTCCTCAGCCATGTAAAAGCCCTTGTACTACTGATACGTTATGTTCCTTTCTTTAACCAAACAGATGCCAGGTGGAAAAACTAGCATTTTTTCTTGTTTAAATGCTGAATCCTAAGAAAAGAAAAGAACAGGTGAATAAAAGTATCCCTACAAACCCACCTCCTTCTTCATTTTGGGGGAGGGGGCAATAGGAACAAGAAATATTGACCTTTAGACAGTGCAGCATAGCAGAATAATGTGATTTCCTATAAAATGAGTATGTTTCTTGAATGCTGAAGATTTGGTGATAAGGGAAAAAGACAGAATTTGCAACAGATTAAGATAAAGGGCTCAGGGAGAACCTGTTCATTTTCAAACTTTTAAAACTATGTAGTGAATAGTTGCTCAATATTTCATTACTTTTTGGTCACAGCAAAATTTCATCATATGCGTTATATAAAGAAATACCCCAAAAATATCTTTTTGGAAATAGAACTTCCTCATATTGCTTTTCCTATTGATGCTGACTGGTCAAATGATTTTCTGATGGATTTTCCATACAGAAATAACTCCCACTGAAGATGAAATTACAGCTCCAAAACATACAATTGCTGATCATGTTAATTTGATATAGAAGCGGTCTTGCAGAGTATCAATCTGGATTATGTGCTTGATGTGTGCCAAAATGATTTCTTCATGTGCTGTTTGTTTTCAAGGTGATGTGTTGTTAGGAAATTAGCATGGTCAGGTTGGCACTTTTCTGAGGGAAATTAACATAGTTGGATATATTAAGATCCCTAGTAATAATTTTGAGAACTTAGATGTTGTTATTGAGAAAAGAATCAAGCTGAGGTGAGAGGAGGGGAAGTTATTTTGGTGATGGAAGCAGGGGAAGGCAAAGGCTAAACTAGGTCTTAATGTGCATTAGCTGTGTAATACAATATTTTAGGGCAAACGTCTCAAATTCAAATACTTATGAGTACCACTTGAGGACTAGTTCATTTAGCCCATGAACAGCAACACTGAAGCTTTCATATATATGAAGTCAAGCAAATAAAAAAATGAAGAAAATGATGAATTGCACCGAAATTTATTTTTAAGTCTCTACTGTGAAGCAGGTATTTTATTTTGGCTATTCAGCTAGCAGCATTTTTCATTAACCAGAACACCAATATTTGGTTTCATTACTGAATTGATTTGTATTTTTTCAATATCATATCAGGGACAATATAATTTAGAAAATCCATCCCAGAGTTTTCGTTTTTTATTTTCTCTCCTTGCTGTGTGGAGATCTTTGTTCCTTCAGTCTTTTTCTCATTTGCTTTACCTTGTCTTCCCTCTTCCTTCCTTCCTTCCTTCCTTCCTTCCTTCCTTCCTTCCTTCCTTCCTTCCTTCCTTCCTTCCTTCCTTCCTTCCTCCCTCCCTCCCTCCCTCCCTCCCTCCCTCCGATCTTGCTTGTATACTTTTTTCCCATTCCTTGCCTACAGAGAGATCCTTTTGGTAGAACAGCCAGAACTTGGTCCTGTTCCTCAGCTACTTCTTCCTTCCATCCCTTGGCAGCCCCAGCCTTCCAGCCTGTCTTCCTTGGCTGAGCATCGTCTCCCTGCTGTTCCTGTCGGGAGACCTTGGCACTATCTCAGAAGCAGTGCCTGCCACAAAGCCAAGAGTGAATTCCTGGATTATAGTGCTGCTCAATGTGAGAAGCCTCAGGACACCAGCTGTACGGCCTGCCCAGTTAGGCCCT
Source organism: Liasis olivaceus (assembly GCA_030867105.1). Taxonomy (NCBI): domain Eukaryota; kingdom Metazoa; phylum Chordata; class Lepidosauria; order Squamata; family Pythonidae; genus Liasis; species Liasis olivaceus. Next base: position 74,360,557 of record CM061349.1, read on the forward strand.
GCTATTGCCAGAAGACTCACTAGCATGGAGCGAGGTGAGCTGAAAAGCCACCGCCACTAGAACTCTTTTGCTTCTGGAGCACTTCTCATGGCCCAGACTTTGTTTCTATGCAGCATTCAATGCCCTGGCTTTTCTGGGCATCACTGTCAGCATCTACCACTTAATACTGTGGGCAACAAAAATGACTTGGAAGGCTGTACATAGTCCATGGCCACAAGTTTGAGACCCCTGGTGTACATTTCACTTTCCATGAATATTAGAATTATCAGAATCTTTGCTCAACTGGAAGCCGCATGACTTCCTTCCTGCAGACATTTGCGCTGAGGTTGTGAATCTTTGAAAAATACAGTGTTATTTGAGCAGTCTGGACTTGGGAATGCGCAGATGGGGAATGCTCCAAATATTTGAACACTTGAATGGGCCTTTACAGACCTTGGAAAATATTGCAGATAGCATGTTTTAATAGAACTCCTGCCCTCACCCCCAGCACATAAGTGTAGTGGCTCATGTGCCCATGCTATTCCACTATAGAAAGATCCTTGATAACTCCTTTGACCACATTAAGGAGCAAAATGTTGGTAAAACAAGCTTCTTCCCTCCCCTGACTACAAGTAATTCTCAGCTACTGGAGAGTTCACAAAAGCAATCATTGAATCTGGAAAGTGCAGTTTGCCTTTTCCTGAGCCGCAATAGAAACAATTCTAAGAACTGTATGCAGTGTCAGTGTCCTCTAATTCTACTTTATTTTCATTATGAATTTCTAGCAGCAACAGGGACAGTGAAGCAACTCCCAGTGGCAACCAGCAAATAAAAAATTCCTTGCAGTATATTCTTTTGAAACAACATGAGATATAGTTGAGGTAATGTAGCACAATTGTGTCTCTTCTAAATTATGCTAAGCAGTGGGTCCCAATTCATTAAAAAACAGGAGAAAATGGTTATGCACTGTTTTGGATTCAAAGGCAAAAAGATGGGGAGTCCTTGGTGCTCTCTGAGCTTGGTTGTAAAAGGGGCAAAAAGGGGCAAAAAAGTGCGTCAGAGCGAACAAGGGCATAAACAAAGCATCTGTCTGCAATTCTTTAATCTAGCTGCACCTTTTCCTGGAATTATATGGCAGTTGCAAATCTAGGAAAAGTTACCTTTAGAATAAAAAGTTGCATCTTTTTATCTTCAAATCCCAAGCACTGCACAGTCCTCTGGATTGCAGAATAGTTCTGCTGGATCAGGTCAAGGCACTTTGTTTCTTACAGCGGCCAACCAGGTGCCAACATGGAGGTAACAATGACTTCTCAAGACTAGCACTTCATAGGCCTGTTCTCCATGAACTAATCCAATTGCATTTTAAAGGCATCCAAATTATTGCCATTGTAGCCATTGCCATGTCTTGTGATAATGAATTCCACCTTAATTATGCAGTCTCTGCAGAAGTACTTTTTTCTTGCCTTTTACAAATTTATTTCCAATCAGCTTCTTTGAGTGACCTCTGGTCAGAGTGTTTTGAATGAAGGACAGAAAATTCTCCTGTCCATTTTTCCATTTGCTTGGCATATATTTATACATGCTGCTTAATGCCAAGTCAGTTAACAACAAGGCCCCCATCATAGGTGATTTAATCACTGAGGAGGGGACAGACCTGGCATGTATTACCGACACCTGGCTGGGGCCTGAGGGGGGGTGCCCCTCTCGGAAATGTGCCCAGCTGGGTTTACGGTGTGGCACCAGCCGAGATACCAGGGCAGGGGAGGAGGGGTGGTTGTTGTCATCCGAGACTCTCTAGTGGCCTTCAGGGGCATTGCTCCACAAGTGTCTGGCTGTGAGACACTGTTTCTTGGGTTGGGCGCCCGCGAACAGTTGGGAGTGCTGCTACTGTACCAGCCTCCCTGCTGCATGGCAGCCTCCCTGCCTGAGCTGCTGGATGTCATCTCGGGGCTGGCGGTGGAGTTCCCCAGGCTTATGGTTCTGGGGGACTTCAACCTGCCATCCCTGGGACGGTCCTCGGAGGCAGCTCGGGAGTTCATGGCTACCATGGCAGCCATGGGCCTGTCTCAAATTGTGCAGGACCCAACCCGAGATAGTGGCCACATGCCAGATTTAGTTTTCTTGTCTGAGCAATGGCAAAGTGATCTGAGGGGAGATGTACAGCTTTCCCCGGTGTCATGGTCAGATCACGTCCTGGTGACCCTGAGTTTCTCCTATGCCATCCCCCTCCGCAGGGAGGCTGGACCCATGCGATTGGTCCGCCCCCGGCGCCTGATGGACCCGTCAGGGTTTCAGAGGGAGCTGGGGGATATTCCCGTGGACCTGCTACACGGTCCAGCGGAGGCCCTGGCTGCTGCCTGGAATAGAGAGGCGGCCGGGGCCTTGGATAGGATCGTGCCTTTGCAGCCTCTCTTGCCACGTCGGCCCCGACACTCCCCGTGGTTTACGGAGGAGCTGAGGGAGCTGAAGAGGGTTAAGAGACGCCTAGAGCGCCGCTGGAGGAAGACAAGGACGGAATCCGACTGAACACGTGTTAGAGCCGCTATTAAGGCCTACATTGTGGCGATAAGGGCGGCGAAGTGGCAATACTTCTCCGCCCTTATTGCGTCTGCAGAGTGCTGCCCAGCGGCCCTGTTTGGGATCACCAGGTCCCTCCTTGGTAAGGGGGATCTGGGGGTTCACTTGCAGGGCCGCACGGAGGAATTCGCAGAGCACCTGCAGGATAAAATCGCTCGGATTCATTCCAAGTTGGACTCCGAGCATGGTGCAGGGTCTGGGGAGATACCGGGGGATCGTTCTTGCCTGGTTATCTGGGAACGGTTTGATCCTGTGGTTCCTGAGGAAGTGGACAGGATCCTCCGGACTGTGAGGGCCACCACTTGTCATCTGGACCCATGCCCCTCCTGGCTTGTGAAAGCAGCTCGGGAGGTGACATGTGGTTGGATCCAGGCGATGGTTAATGCATCCTTGCAGGAGGGAGTGTTTCCGGTGCCCTTTAAAGAGGCATTGGTGCACCCCCTCCTCAAGAAGCCCTCCCTGGATCCTATGGTACTGGACAACTTTCGCCCAGTCTCCCACCTCCCCTTTTTGGGGAAGGTGGTGGAGAAAGTGGTGGCTTCGCAGCTCCAAAGGGTCCTGGAGGAAACGGATTATCTGGACCCCTATCAGTCAGGTTTCAGGCCCGGCTATGGAATGGAAACGGCATTGGTCGCACTTATGGATGATCTCTGGCAGGAGCGGGATGGTGGAAGTGCGACCATCCTTGCTCTCCTTGATCTCTCGGCGGCGTTTGATACCGTCGACCACGGTATCCTATTGGGACGGCTCAGGGATATGGGGGTGGGCGGCACGGTTTTGTGCTGGTTCACCTCCTTTCTCCGGGGCCGATCCCAATCGGTGGTGATAGGGAGTGAGAGGTCCCATCCTCGGCCCCTCCATTGTGGGGTGCCACAAGGTTCGGTTCTCTCTCCGCTCCTTTTCAACATCTATATGAAACCGCTGGGCGAGATCATCCGCCATCATGGGATGAGGTATCATCAGTATGCTGATGATACTCAATTATATATCTCCATCCCTGGTGAGGTAAGTGATGCCGTGACCGCCCTCTCTCGGTGCCTGGAGGCTGTGAGGGTCTGGATGGGGAACAAGAGGCTCCGGCTGAACCCTGGCAAGACGGAGTGGCTGTGGGTTAATGGCTCCTCTGTATCTGGGACGTTGTCATCGTTGGTTCTGGATGGGGTGGCACTGCCCCAGACAGACCCAGTGCGTAATTTGGGGGTCCTCCTGGACTCACGGCTCCTGCTCGAAGAGCAGGTGGCAGCCGTGGCCAGGAGGGCTTTTGCACAGCTTCGGGTTGTGCACCAGTTACGCCCTTTCCTGGATCGGGATGCCCTACGGACAGTCACTCATGCCCTTGTTATCTCCCAGATAGACTACTGCAATGTGCTTTACATTGGGCTACCCTTGAAGAGTATCTGGAAGCTTCAGCTGGTCCAGAATGCAGCCGCGCGGGCAATTTTTGGGGCCCGAAGAAGGACCCATATAACACCTTTGCTCCGCGAGCTGCATTGAGTACCGGTTTGCTTCCGGGTCCAATTCAAGGTGTTGGTTATCACCTTTAAAGCCCTACATGGCATGGGGCCAGGTTACCTGAAGGACCGCCTCGCCCCCATGACTTCAACCCGTCCCACCCAATCTCATAGAGAGGGCATGCTCCGGATCCCCGCAGTAAAAGAACTTCGACTAGCGAGGTCCAGAAGGTGGGCCTTCTCTGCTGTAGCCCCCGCCCTTTGGAACATCTTGCCCCCGGGGGTGAGACAAGCCCCCTCACTCCAGGCCTTTCGGAGGGAGTTGAAGACCTGGCTCTGCCATCTGGCCTGGGGCGGGGAGGGAGGATATCAGAAATGGGGTTGGCTGGCCCCTTAGCGGCCTGGTGGGGCCCTTTTGCCCTCTTGGAGTTTTTAGCTTTTTATCTCTGTAAATTTCTAGTTTTATAATGTGTATAATTTTTTAAACTTTTTTAATTTAATTGTGATTTTAGTGATTGTAAGCTGCCCAGAGTCCCCCATTGTAGGGGAGATGGGCGGGGACAAGTCGAATAAATAAATAAAAATAAATAAATAAATAAATACATCTCAATCACTTTTTCCCTAGCTTAATCGTCTTAAATGTTCTAGCTTTTTCTTATAAGGAAGGAGTTGGATCACCTTATCATTTGGTTAACATCTTCTGTACTTTTTCCAGATCTGTGATATCCTTTTCCAAATGTGCCAATCAGACCTGTAGACAGTATTCCAGATGTGGATATACCACAGATTTGCACAGGAGCATAATAATGTCGGCAGCTTTATTTTCAATCACTTTCCTTGTTTCCAAGATTTATGCACCCTTTTGAAATGAGTACATGAAATCTTCCCTTATATCTAAGCAGGGGGATACAAGATAAGAAATGCAAAGGCTTATTCCAGCTCAGGGGGGCAATTATCTCATTAGTGTATGCCAAATGCTAGCAAGCCAATCTCCAGACATTTGTTGCTTTATGGTTATAAAATCAGTTAAACACTTTAATTCCCCCCCTACACACACACACACATATTGATAGAATCAAACATGTATTTCACTTTCTCTCACTGGAATCAACATGAAACTGTTTCTTTCCAGCTGGTTCATATCCCAACAGAAGGTTGAAAACTTGTGGCCTGCAGATTGCTCATGACCTCCAACTCCTGATTTGTGTTCCTCTAGATCATACTGCCAAAATACCAACATGTTTAAACATGTAAAGAAACATTTAAATATGCATTTTAAATATAACTGCCTCTACAGATACACCTTTCTGAATGTAATTCTAGTATGTGCAGTTTAAATCTTGTTCATACATTATGAGAGTGAAGAATGTGTTTCAATATTCAATGCGTGAGAGATGCTTAAATTCTAATCCGTACATTAATAGATGAGATCACTATGAAATAAGTGGACCTTATAGAATAGAAATTCAGGTCTATATTAGAGCAAATGTTAGGGAATTGTATGGAAACTGAACAAATCAGGGTTAATGGATATGGCAGAGTTGAGCCAATAGCCAGTATGGCTTGGGAATTGTAGTCCAAAAACATTTGTATAGCTCTCCATCCCTGAAACAGAATTAAGAACAGAATGTTAAGAAAATTGACCCTATATTCTTCTTCCTCTCACTGGAAGTTATTCCCAGAAATATGTGTGTAGACTTAATCTGTAAGTGAAAGTGAGCATGGACCCAAAAATTAAAAAAAAAAAATTAGGAAGCACATCTGGTAACCTCTGTAGTCACTTCCAATTTTAAAAGTCTAGAATTTTGTGCCAACATTATGTCAACTTACAATAAAACAGATGCAAGCAAGGTGGAATTGGCCTAGGGTAAAAAACAAAACAAAACCTTGACTTAGGTTTACATTTACTTTATAGATGTTAATACCACAAAGATTATTCCATAGAGTTGTGTTAATATTCAATTTAACATCCTTAAAGTAAAGCAGATTGCCAAGAAAAAACATAAAGGGATTTTTTTTTTCACTATTGTCTTAGTTATTGACTGTAAAATGCCATTTAGATTATAGAAATTTACATAAGAAGAGGAAAATACCTTTTTTTAAATTTCATGTAATACTCCAGATCATTCAAATCATGTTTTAATTGAAAAGGAAGTTCAGCAGAATTTCAAAGGACACAAATATCTCAAATCATTTTTGCTGTTGCTGTATTTTGCAGTGCACTGAATGCAATTCAGATTTTACTGTGAATGGAAGAAGAATAGTAGAAATACAGTATGTTGGGGAACACCCCCCATCATGTAAGGTTGCCTCAGTGAGGGAATAAACTTCTGTATGGGATACAACCTACCGGGCATTCATGACTAGCTGCAGTTTACTATGTTTCCTATCCCCTATAGCAGTTCAGCTTGAAAAAAAAATTTCTTACTAGATGATGAAAAAATTCTCATCATCTTTCAGGTTTCAAATAGGCATGGAAAAAATCTCCATTGGTTTCTAAGGGGTATCGCTTCAATGATCCCCCTTAGAAACCAATGGAGACTTTTTCCATACCTATTTGAAACCTGGAAGATGATGTCTTGCAGTGCCTTACCCTGAAATTGCTTCTTTTACAAATAGTACATTAATTAAGTGGTAGGCTTTTTTTGAAAATAACTGCTATGTAGGGGAACAGTGTTTGTGTGTGTGTTTCCAAGCTGTGTGGAAAATGAATGTATGTATGGATTGTGTATGAAGGAGATGGGCATGTGGATGATAAGAGTGAATGGGCATAAAGTTTTACCTTCAATTAATTGTGTCTTGGAGACTGAGATTAAAGCATGCAACCCCTAGGATGAAAAAAGGTTCCATATTCCTTTTGTCTATGAATTAATTAAAGTCAGCATTCACATTCTTTTGGTCCCAGAACTTGGTCAGGACCTTTCCATTGGCTCTATTCCTTGGTTTTCATGGAAGAAAGTGCTGAGATCTTATTAGCACTGGACATCAGGACTATCTGGGATGAGTTGTAGGCAGCCAACTGAATTAAACTCAGAACTCTCAGGCAAGACAATGATCAAAGTCCACATCCAGACCAAAGATCAAACCAGAAGTCAGGGGCAATGAACAATCATGAATTCTGGAATACTCTGTATTCAGATAATTCATGTTGTCTGATCAAGTTTAACAAAGAAAATGCTTTCTACTGCTTTCTACTTAGAAGGATCCCCTAGCTGGCTTAGGTGGCTGTTATCAAACCAGAGGGGTCTTTCCTGAGAAACTGTAGACAACTGGATTGCCACATGGGACCACAGACCTATAAAGTATCAGTTGTCTGCAATATGTACCTAAAAATTCTTAGCTTTTGTAGCTTCATGTATACCTTGGTGCTGATGAAAAATGACATATACTCCGGTCAAATTATTTCTACATTATTGCAGTTCATGAAATTTCTTTATCACTAATAATTTCCAAGCTCTGCTGTTGCTATATCTGGAATTTTATCAAAATGATCAATTAATTTATGCATAGTCTGTGGCTGATTGCTCTTGTTACATACTTCTCTTTTTCTTGCAAATAGAATTTCAATGGGTTATTTAATTTTCTTTCCTTTGAGGTGATGGCTGAAAGTATACATTCTGGAAATGGGAATCAGAAGACCACCACATAGTACTAAACAAAACTTCTTATATAATGTTTTTGAATCAATTCAATGTTTCCCATTTAAAAACAAAACAAAACAAGAACTGCATGGAATGATTAAATAAATATTTTTTAAATGGACCTATGATTCTCAGAGATAACCGGTTTGGCACAGTGGCTAAGGCTAGAAACTGTGAGACTGTGAGTTCTAATCCCGCTTTAGGCATGAAGCCAGCTGGGCGACCTTGGGCCACTCACTCACTCTCAGCCCTAGGAAGGAGGCAAGGGCAAACCACTTCTGAAAAACCTTGCCAAGAAAACTGCAGGTTCTAGTCCAGACAGTTGCCAGGAGTCAACACTGATTCAAAGGCACCCCTCACCACTATCACCAAAGCCCAAAATATGCCTTCATATTTTGTTCTGTAACTCATATGAAACTCCTAGAAACAGGCTGGAATTTTACCCTAGCTTTCCTTCCATGCATGTAGTTTATGGAAGGGCAGCTACCAGGCTGCTCCTGGGATATGGCATTCTAGCTATGGTGGTTCATTGCTCAGACAAAGCAAAGCTACTGTCTAGAAAAGAAGATTAAGTCTCTGGATTTAGCTGCTGACACTGATTGCTGCCCTACTTCCTTTAATGCCCTCCTCTTTTTTATTGCTATCAGTCATTTATATTGCTTTTTTCTTTACATATTGTTTTGATGGGGATATGGAAGTAGATTCTCTACTGGTGACATTAGGCATAGCATCACATCTTTTTTTATCTGCTGAAAAGGAATGGTTTGCCATGACTCCCAGTTGAAGGCTAATGCTTCAGACTGCTGATCTTTGTTTCTGCTTCTCTGTATATGTCAGTTTCTGCCTGGCCTACTGTTGCTTCTTCTTCCTTTGTTTTTCTACCTTTGTTTCTGAACTGCAAACAATACAAGGAAAATTCTGGTCAATATGAGGCAAACTTTCCTATATACTGTATACTTTTTCCTTTTTTCAAGGAAAGAAGAAAAAGAGAAAACGAAAAGAGTAAGCAGGAGCAGGCAAAGAACTCAGTGAATAACTGAAAAAAAAAATCAGCAAAAGAAATGGATACCACGTTGTGCATTGTCTTCAACACTGCATCCCACATCTACATAAAAGAGGGCCACAGATAAAATATTGTACATTAATTATATATAATATATTATATAAAATGCATTATTTCATTCTATGAATGCTACAAGCTAAAGCAATTATGTATTCTAAGAGGCAAAAGATACATGCAAAAGTTGTTATTGCGATCAATGGCTGGTAATTAGCTATTCATCTCTTTTAGCAGCTGTCTGTTGTTATTCCACAGGAAAGTAAATGAATGAACAAATATTTGTGACCTAGTCAAATAGCTAGTACTTTTATTTATTTATTTATTTACATCATGATGGCTGCAAACTACTTGTAGGCTTTAAATTCTGGAATATCTCCAAGGAGATGTATAAACCTATAGATACGTAGCAAATATACAGATATGTTATGTCTGGAGCCAGTGTGACTGCCAGAAAATGTGATATCTAATCTACATGAAGACAATCTTTTGCTTTCAGCAACCAGTCATTAAGATCAGCACTTAATATAAAGTGCCCCACTTCATATAGCACTTCATTTCGACCTAATAAAATGATGATTGGATGTTCAGTAAATACTGAGCCAACGTTAAGAATATCATCAATGTATTAAAATGTCACAATTATGCAACACAGCAGTGAGTAATTTGTGGCTAATTTGAACAGTGATCCAAAATACGAGAAAAATTCACAATATTTTTGCTGTCTATTAATTTGGCTAGATTTACTAATTAAAAAATAAATAAATAAATAAATAAATAAAAGGACACATTCACTTTCTTGAAGCAAGCAAATGTGTTTTAAACTCCTCCTAAGGCATCAAAAACCAACATCTGCTTTTGTCTTAATTCTCTTTAATGTTTATTACTTAAATTAGGTAGCCAAAAGTAAAGCTTAGATTTCATCTTGACTCATTACAACCTTCAGTGGATTCTATCTTATCTTCAAAGTATTTTTTGATAGTTTGAGACATACATACTTCAAATGCTCCCTATACTCTCTTGTAACGCTAAAATCATTAAGACATAAGAACACAGGCAACTGCTTTATACTGAATTGTAGCATTGCCTTATCTCATGCTGTTAATGCTGACTAGTAGTTTCTCACCAGAGTTTCAGACAAGTACCTTTCTCAGTCCTACTGAAAGGATTTGGTGGTTACTTCTGAGACTTTATATATACATATTCTTTAAATACAAAACTATGTTCTTTTAAAGGACCTTTTTGATTCTTCCCTTTATTATTTTATTCTTCAGTTGTTGCATTTTATAATAATAAATACAAGATGCAGTAAAAGAATAGCAAAGAACAAATATAAATCAAGAAAGGTAAGTAAAAGCTAGGGCATATACAGGTGAAACTTGAAAAATTAGAATATCGTGCAAATGTTCATTTATGTCACTATGGCAACTCAAAAGGTGAAACCAATATATGAGATAGACGCATTACATGCAAAGCGAGGTATGTCAAGCCTTACTTTGGTATAATTGTGATGATTATGGCGTACAGCTTATGAAAACCCCAAATTCACAATCTCAGAAAATTAGAATAGTGTGAAAAGGTTCAATATTCTAGGCTCAAAGTGTCCCACTCTAAGCAGCTAATGAATCCATAACACCTGCAAAGGGTTCCTGAGCCTTTCAATGGTCTCTCAGGCTGGTTCAGTAGGAATCACAAGCATGGGAAAGACTGCTGACCTGACAGTTGTGCAGAAAACCATCATTGACACCCTCCATAAGGAGGGAAAGCCCCAAAAGGTAATTGCAAAAGAAGTTGGATGTTCCCAAAGTGCTGTATCAAAGCACATCAATAGAAGGTTATGTGGAAGGGAAAAGTGTCGGAGAAAAAGGTGCACAAGCAGCAGGGATGACCACAGCCTGGAGAGGATTGTCAGGAAAAGGCAAGGAGTGGACTGAGGCTGGAGTTAGTGCATCAAGAGCCACCACACACAGACGGATCCTGGACATGGGCTTCAAATGTCATATTCCTCTTGTCAAGCCGCTCCTGAACAACAAACAACGTCAGAAGCGTCTTACCTGGGCTACAGAAAAAAAGAACTGGTCTGTTGCCCAGTGGTCCAATGTCCTCTTTTCTGATGAGAGCAACTTTTGCATCTCATTTGGGAACCAAGGACCCAGAGTCTGGAGGAAGAATGGAGAGGCACACAATGCACGATGCTTGAAGTCTAGTGTGAAGTTTCCACAGTCTGTGTTGATCTGGGGAGCCATGTCATCTGCTGGTGTTGGTCCACTGTGCTTCATTAAGTCCAGGGTCAACGCAGCCATCTACCAGGAGATTTTGGAGCACTTCATGCTTCCTTCCGCAGATGAGCTTTATGGGGATGCTGACTTCATTTTCCAGCAGGACCTGGCACCTGCCCACACTGCCAAAAGTACCAAAACCTGGTTCAATGACCATGGGATTACTGTGCTTGATTGGCCAGCAAACCCGCCTGACCTGAACCCCATAGAGAATCTATGGGGCATTGCCAAGAGAGAGATGAGGGACATGAGACCGAACAATGCAGCAGAGCTGAAGGCCGCTATTGAAGCATCCTGGTCTTCCATAACACCTCAGCAGTGCCACAGGCTGATAGCATCCATGCCACGCCGCATTGCGGCAGTCATTGCTGCAAAAGGGGCCCAAACCAAGTACTGAGTACATATGCATGCTTCTACTTTGCAGAGGTCCGATATTGTTCTATTTCCAATCCTTGTGTTATTGATGTCATGTAGTATTCTAATTTTCTGAGATTGTGAATTTGGGGTTTTCATAAGCTGTACGCCATAATCCTCACAATTATACCAAAGTAAGGCTTGACATATCTCGCTTTGCATGTAATGCGTCTATCTCATATATTGGTTTCACCTTTTGAGTTGCCATACTGACATAAATGAACATTTGCATGATATTCTAATTTTTCGAGTTTCACCTGTAGTAGAAAGTACGCCATAGTATAGAGAAGAGGTAATAGTTTATCTTTTGAAAAAAAAAATATCTACAGGTCATTATATAAGGTGTAGGTGATAAGGGCAGTAAGTAAAATAGATGCAAGGGCTGGACTATTGTAGTGGTTAGAGAGCTGAGCTTTATAATCTCTGATTTTTCTGTACCACAGTCAACAGTGGTAACTAATCTCATATAACACTGAGTGAATTCCTTGTACTCCCATCTCTCCATCCTCATATATTCACTCAAATGTGTTAGCAAGAGGCATCATGATTGCTAATAGAATATTTTCTTTTCTACCAAAAGCAAACAAGCAAACAAAAAACACCTCTGATTTTCAGTCCCCAAACAATAAATGTATAGGTTCCTATCTATACACATGCATACATATTCATGCATGTATGTATGTGTGCCTGAACACACACACACACACACACACACACACACACACACAGAATTTAAAGAAACATAACTTGAAAGCACCTGCACATATTACTATGAAATTTGGCAGGTTTCACCATCTCTCAAGAGTCTGGCATATGTGAAACTCATCTTCTTTTGCTACTTAAAAGAAAAAAGAAAAAGTTGGAGCCATTCCGTTTTTTTTTTTAATGTATGCCAAACAATAAAGAATGAAAATTTTGGGGGGGGTGTGTGTGTGTGTTAAGTTTGCTTTGAATTCAGATTTCGGGTTTCAGTTAAGTCAGGGAATGTCTGAAGTTCATCTCTGATCTGGATTCTGTGGTCTGTGCAAGCCACTAGTAATAAACAAGGTGGGGAAAGCTTGTAGAACATGTTTTCTGGAATTTCTGCCAGCAGGGGCCATAGGAGGTTAAGTATTTTGTTCTGTGTCATATCCTTCTCTGGCTGTGTTTCTGCTGTCCCCCTGTATTGCATCTGAACATAGCCAACATTCTGAGCCCAGTTACCTTTTCCATAGGAATGCACCAGAGGAATGTCTCCCCTCCCCCCCCCCCCCCCCCCCCGCAGTCTTCAGTCAGAACCAGACTATTTTCACACGCAATGTTTCTTTTGGTGGCTTCTCTCTCTCTCTCTCTCCACCATCATTTCCCCCCCCCCCCCCATTCTATCCAATTCTGGGACAGTCATCATGCTGATGGACAGACAGTCCCAATGCCCTTTCTACAATTCCTTTCCAGGATTCCACTGGGGGGTAAGAATAAAAATGCATTTCCTTTCTTTCCTTTTAGGTGACAAAGAACTAGTCAGATCTACCTCTTAGTGAAGGAAGTCCATTGTTTCTCTCCTTAATGGCAAATAGGCCAGCTAGCCATTGGGAATATTAGGGAAATTGTCAGTCTGCTCCCAATGGCTGCTCCTGAAGGCCCATCCCGTTGCTCTCAAAGAACTGTCTGGAATCTGCTGCCTCTGTGCCAAGAGGAAAGTGCTTGTCTGCAGATCTCTCTGGTCCTTTTTATTGTGACTGGAGACGCTGGCTCCTTGCCATGCTCTTTTCCTCTAGTTTGCCATGCAGTAGCAGCACAGCAATGTGGAGGCTGTCTTTGCTCTGTTGGGGAAGACCTTCAAACCCCAATAGGTTGCAGCCTGGTAAATTTAAGTGAATGGCCTGGAATGATTAGAATGGAGAAGATGAGCAATGTAACAAGTTTGGGATCAACTAAGCTTTTCTGTTGGGGTGGGGGGGAATGAAATCCAGCCAGGGGATTAAAGGAGAATCAATAGATTTGCTGTTTGTAAAACAGTTCTGTTCTGCCTTCCATTAACAGTGACCAACTTCTTTATCTGTAAACAAATTCCCAAACATCAAACTCTTTAAAGTTCCAGAAGCCTCTCCTTCCAAAAAAATAAATCAAGGGTAGCCCCCCCCCCCCCGATAAAATCTTATTGCATATTGGGACACTGTATACTATTACTTTGCAGAGAGTTTTTGGCACACTTCTGATTCTTTAGAACAGAAAAGTAAGACATTCACTGTTTGGGGTGAAATATCATAATAGTCTGGAACATTAAATATCTTATTTCATTAACCATTATCCACATCAACCAGAGGTTGCACCTATAGTGTTCAGTTCCTTTTTTGATTAAATAAAATTTGATCAGGCATTTCCAACTTGGCTTTCTGTGTCTCTGCAGGATTCATTATTCATCCTCCTTCTTGGCTTTCTTCCCAAAACATTGTGACTCAGATTACAAAAGCTTATGCGTAGGCTTTTACATCAATAAAAATGTGAATAGTTCTTAAAAACATGTTTTTGGGTTTATCTATAAGAAATAATTTCAGTGGAAATTCTGAGAGTGATTTTAGGGATTCCAAAAAATGTAAGGTCAGTTCCTTCCTTCACCCTTCATTGAAAAGCAGATATGTGCTTCATATTACAATCTGTTTTTGAAAATCCTTAGTCTTAAAAGTGGGTTACCATGAAACAGAACTTGATCAGGTCTTTGGATCCCAGTCTATAATGAGTCCAGAGGTGAGATCCTGGTTGATCTATAACTGAATCCCCACCATCATACATCAGCCTCATTTAAGAACAGACATTCTGCCTTTCTACTGAGACCAAAACCTCCTCGGAGAACAAATACCTATTATCCTGAGATCAAAAAGAGGAATTTAAAATTTAAGAATTCACCTTTCTCCATCAGTCCCAGGAACATCTCATAATCCATAGTTTCTTGCTTTCATTGATGTGAAGCCAGTGGAAAATGGACACTAGGGGGCAATAGTGCTTCCTGCCATACCTAGCTACTACTTCACAACCCAGATGGTCCATCAAAAATAAGATTTATATAAGGACTAAGTTTGGTTATAAATAAAATTAATGAAACAGACTGCCAATATTAAAATAAAATAGTTTTGAGTAACCTAGACATGCAATAGTTCTACAGAATCCCAGTACTCACATCATGAATGCATTCATCAGTTTTACTGTTCAGAAACTGGCAATGCTCTGTAGCAAAACATTGGACTTCAGAATTTTGATAGTAAATTGTGCTTCCCAGTCTGGAGGGATATTAGCCCTATTCAGATGTTATAAAAACATGATAAAGCTCACCATGCAAGCTGCAGTGAGAAGCCCTGGTGCTGTGATATTGTGCCTGAAGATTGGTTAGAGAGAGACATGTGCTTATAAAACACAGGTGTTTATACACAGAAGGCCTTTTCATGCATACTGCATATATGTTGGCTGGATTTCCATGAAATTCCTACAGCACAGGGTTCAGGTTACTGTAGATTCAATGAGTGCACAACTATTCACTTGCACATATAGACAGCTATCACAAAGTGTTACAGAAAGTTGCCATACCTCATTACTATTTACATGATGAGTTTACCAGTTTTTGTCATGCCTAGCCTATACGGTTTAGATTAAAAAAAAAAAAGGATTATTCAGATTCTTAATTGGTTGTTCGACGGCTATTCTTTTCAAACAAGAATAATCTTTCCCAGGGTTACTGAATAGATGTCCCTTGCTCTTCTATTTCTCACCAGAATTCAATGGTTGATTTGCTTATTTGTTTTCTTAGATTATGGGTTCTGTTGTGCTTAATCATGGCACAGACATGCTCTGGCAGCATTTTTATTGCTGTGTTGCCAGAACATGTTTGTGCCATGATCTGTGTTAAAGTAACATTTCCTCCTTATTCAAACACTGTCCAAGGACATCCGGAAGGTATGTAGCATCTGCTAAGCTTGGTCACCCATTGCTCTAGTTGGAAGTCAGGTGACATTAGAGAACACAGGCAGGATGGAGAACAGCAGTGGGGACAAGAAATTTCACTGCTTGTTTGCTGCAGATTCCAAAATGCCAGTTTAGCTTTTTTTTATCTCAATAGTGGAGAAAAGCTTAGTCTAGAATTGGCTGGATTATTCCTTCAAAAGGGAGAAGGTAAGTATAAGCTAATAACACTTCCTATTCCTACCTCTTTATCAGCCATTTTGACTGGCTTGAGTGTGATGGAAATGGGGAAGACGTGGGTAGAAGCGATAGCTCAGAATTAGGTAGTGGCCATATGTATCCCCCCCCCCCCCCCCAGCACACACAGAGCAGGAAACAGATACAAACATGCAGACCATTCTGTATCTTCACTGCCAATCTGTCAACCAACAGGGATCAGTTTTATTTGAGCGACATTCGAACATCTGATTTGGGCATCGGATTGTCATAAAATTGAAAAAAAATGAAATGAAATGAAATAAAAATCCAGAGTTCCTTCTTGCCTTTCCCATTTCCTCTATAGATTTTTCATTTCAACTTTTCATTTTTCTAAACTGAAACTTTTCTAAAGTTTCTCTTCTTATATAATGACTTATTACAATTACTCCTCTGTGTCAGATTCCGTAGTTCTGGGATAAAACGTACCTCTGCAGTGAACCTATGGCTATATCGACTATACATGGTTCTGAATTTCCTAGGATTAGTACACTCTGGAATGGCAAATTTGAGAAAACAATTCTTTACCTATTCCTAATACTGTATGCAAGTAACAGGGAGATCAGTCCATAGAGTGTGAGAAGGTAATCTCACTTTATTTACAAAATAGGATGCATCTGGTTTGGTATTGCTTCTAAATGAGCCTGTAAGTATATGGACAGTTTTAGCTACATAAAGAGCTGAGACAAACAAAAACCTATGCCTAGGCAGCACTATGGATCCCCTATGGCTGAGCTGAGAGTAGCAGAGGGGAGATGCCTAGAGAAGCACTCTTTTATTAAAGACGACTCTTTCTGCATGGAGGGAACAGAGAGCATGGAGAAATCAGTGGAGCTGCTGACTGCGCACAGGAAGAGCAGATGTTGGAGGTTAATGGAGCATTAGGAAAAAGGAGGTGAAATCAAAGTTTCCTAATACCTGCTGGGGCTTTTCAAGCCACACATTTTTTCTTTTTTTTAGTGGAGAAACACAAGACATATTCTCGGAATGGACATTTAGACCGAGATATTTCATTGCCTTGTTTAGCATAAATGAGTTTCAGGAGTGACTTCTTGAGCTTCAGTGTTGCTCAATGTGAACTTAATGCATCATAAACACTAGCTGCTGCTGACATTATATTGCCATGGTGTTTTTATTTTTATGCAGTCTGGGCGTCTCCCAAAGCACAGTGAAAAATGGGGAGAGTACCTGATCTGATCAAATGTTTTCTGTAGCACTAAGGCAGATTCCAGCAAGGGCCTGTACATAAAGTAAGGGGGGAAATCACTAAAGAACAAATGGAACTTCATGTAACAGAATTCTACCACATTACTGAGGATGTGTGCTCAAGAAAAGCCATCCCACGTTACTATTTCATTTGGGGCTGCGTATTTCTAGTCTAGTAATTTTATTCTATAGATTTTTAATACAAATTAATGCAGATTACTCTCCTGAGCTCCCATGGATTTTAAAAGTTGGTTTCAAATGCTAGCCAGATGTCATTTGTGGCCAGCATTCATATCACTGCAATTCCACTGGAAACAGAATGTAACACCTACCTTTGCTTCCATTGCAGATCATGGCAACCATCTTTTATATCACTGGGTACCATGAATTATCATGTCAGAAACAATTGCTGGGAATATACAGTGGGGTGGTAGAAACTATGTCCCTCCCCCCCAGAACACAGAGGAACCTCTAGTCCTGTGCAATATCACCTTTGTAAGTTCAAAGTATGCAAAACAGCAAGCAACTTTTCCTCTAGTCACACTGTATGTGAATAGAAGTAATCAATGCTGTGCAGCACAATTGTCTTCTGCAAAGAGCTTTCACATACATACAAATGCTCTCTATGAGCTGAATACTGCCACTGACGAGGTTGAGGCTCACAAGGAAGCAATCTCCATTGTTGCTGAAATTATCATTTTTATTTCCCTTAAAAATAGTTGTAACAAATGCATTGAAAGACAACAAGACAGTATCAGAATAATATTAGTTTATCCTCCCATGTTTCTCCATTGTGTACAGCTAAAAGAGATAACCTTCTAAGTTGATAAGAATTTATTGCTTGGAAAGAAAAAGAAAAAGAAAAATTAGCTCAAAATGCACTTCATAATAGTTTCTTAATTTGATCTGTTAAGAAAAAATGAATCCATAAAATCAGGTTTAAAATATGCATACCAATTTAAATACCTTATGGTACTTGAGAAGTTGTTTCATCAGTAAGGAAATTCCCAAAGGTTTTCTTTCTTTAGTTTTGACATTCCCCTTATGTTTCTTTCAACTGGGAGCTTTTCATCTAACTGTTGGTTAGATGCGTTTGCTTAACTGCTGTCATTTTCAGCTAATGATAAATGAAATACTTTGAAAAGACTACATAAGCCAATTATTAATTTCATTAAGGAATTAGCTTCTGAAAAAAAGCTTTAAGGCAGAATTGGGGTAATTCCTTTTTATATATAAAACTCTAACTAAAAATGAAGGCATTGAATAAATGAGATATTTGTGTCATGTGGAGAACTATGAAGCATTTTCAGGATATAACTAGGGAGGAATGTCTTAGCGTGTCTAAGTGGAATTAATGAAAACAACAGAATAATGGCAAGTTAAAGGGCTAACTTAGGTAACAGCTTCATATACTCATGTGTTAGAGAACATCTTGCAGGGAACTGGGTATGTTTTCTACTCAGATTTCATTCATTCATTCGTTCATTCATTCATTCATTCAATTTAGAGACCTCCTGAGTCCCAAAAGACTCTGGGCACTTTACAATACACACAAAGAAAAACCTCAATATTTTTTTTTTTTAAATGCACATCCAAAAGAGCAAAAACACTAAACATACCCCAAACCAGCAAAAACTAACAAAGGGATCCACCCTAATCCCAGGTCTGGGAGCAGAGCCATGCTTTTAACAACTTCTGGAACAGATGTAGGGTGGGAGCCATAAGAATCTCCAGGGGATTCCACCGCAATAAAGCCAGCTGCTGGAGTGAGCACTTTGCATTTGTCACAGATACAACTGAATAGTCAGTCATGCAATTCTCTACCGGCAGCCCGAGGAAATAAATAGAAGGATTATTCTGACTACATAAAATGAGGATATATTCATGCTATGACTGAATGCACTGCTTAGATATTTTTTTTATAATGGGATTAATAATTTCTTATTGCTTTAAGAAATACATACATTCCCCAGTAAAACTGCCCAGAGTTGGTCGGAGTTGGGCAGCATATAAATATAAATACAAATATGATGATGATGATGATGATGATGATGATGATGATGATGATGATAAACAAAATCACCATCAGTCAGTTGCAAAAGGCAGCTTTATTTGGAACAGCTTATATCCTGTGATGATATCTTTAACACCATCAAACAACATCTGCCTATCTCAGGTCCTTGAGAAGGACTTGATAGGTGGATAAAAATGCCAAATCCAATCTAAACATCTGGCTGACTGTGCAAACAACAGCAGCAACAACAACAACAATAATACAGTTAATTTTTTAAAGATAGTTTTGGCAATTACTTAAGTAAATTCCCATGAACCTTGAACATTATCAGTGATGCATTTTGGAGCTAAGATAATTTTAAAACCTGCAAGAAGGCATCTCTGAATTTTTGTTGTCAGTCCTGGAATTGGCATTAAGGTAGTCAGACAAGTACTGGGTTCACTGACCTGGCAATTGTGGCTGATAGCTTTTTCTTTTAACCTTCCACCCTTGGCCAGAAATGCAAAATAAAAATTGAAATAACAATAATAAGCCACCCCCTTTGAAGCAGTTCCTCAAAGCAATACATCCTCTTTCCTCCCTTCTATTTCTAAACCCAATAGCCACGTTGTTTCCTTTTGAAGCCTTAGAAGATAGTTCCAGCACCCAGAGAAATTCTGGACATGTGTATGGCCCTGCTAGATGAGGCCTTGGAGCAATGCAAAGCACCTTGACTTGTTCAGTGCATCGCTTTTGTGCCTTGACAAATGGCAAACTGCATCAACTCCAGGGCTTAAAGTGTTTCAGCAGTGAAAACTGTAGTCATTTCTCACATCCCTTGACAACTTTTTAAAAAATCACTTTGTACACCTTAGAGCAGGGGTCCCCAAACTCAGCTCATTGAGCCCTTCATGAAATTTCAGTTTATTCACTGAACCCCAATGAACATTAAATTATTATATGAAAATAATTTAATAAATGCTACTTTAACTAATAGTACTAGGAACAACAACAACAACAATAAAGGATAGTCCCATTGACCCTTGGGGGTCGATATTGAGCATTTTAGGGAACCCCGCCTTAGAGGAAGGATCATTTGGCTGACCTTAGCTATGCTCAGAAGCTAAGCTGAGTGGGGCTGAGTAGGGTCTTAAATGAAGGTCATCCAGGGAATACCAGAACTGTAGGGAAAAAAAGCAGTCAATGACAAACCCCATTGTTGCAATGAAAATTGCATAATCACATCCAAAACATTACCAGTCATTGAGCTCAAATTAAAGAATTGCTGTTTATAGAACCAAATGAGACATTTGGCCGCATTCTTGAGCTGAAATGACTGAAGAAAAATCTAAAAGCAAGGACAGCGATAGCAATGACAGGGTCTTGGTTTCCTTTCAGGAGAAGAGAGGAGCTTCTACCTAAAATTATTCTAGGATATTAGTGACTGTGGAAATTAGCTCAAAATACAGCATTTCTCCACTATTGTTGGAGATGTTTTGTCGCATCTGCCTTTCTTGCTCATTTTTCCAATTTCGTTCATGACTTTTCCAATTCAGCAGACTGTATTCTAGCCAAACTTCTATGAACCTGCAAGTATCCTGGAAAGATTTGGCCTTTGTGACTTCCAACTTTCTTTTCCCCATCCCCCATTTTAAATATATTTCTGTTTCTGGGTAAACACCATTGATCGGCTTTGAATACCCTGACATGGGGCAATAGTAGCAGTAGAGAAGGAGAAGGATATTCCATCTGTATTTTGTTTTCTCTTTGCAAGGTCCATCTCTGCATGGTGACATGTTCCTTTGCATAGCATCTCAAGATGTATTTCTGCTGTTGTCTCCAGATTATGCATTTAAAAAAAAAAAAAAAGGATTAAATAACTTCTCTCTTTTTTTAAAGAACTTTTCAGAAATTTCAGGATATTACATTAGTTGAGTTGTTTAGTTTAGTTTAAAAAACCAGAGGTCATATCAAATTGTAGAGTGAGAAAATGGAAAATGGACTTTTTTTTTAAAGGCAAGTCTATATCATCATTTACTAAACAAAAATAAATATCTATCTCATGTCAGGTCAAACCTCTGTCCCAAAATAAATTATAAGAAAACAGTAGTAGCAGTTTGAACTATTTTGTCTTCTGTTTGTGTTAAATCTCTCATGTCCTACTTAAATGTGATGTAACTTTGTTGTATGAAACCTCTTCTGTTTCCACTGTATGGAAACCATTCCTTTTTTCCCTTTCTGCTATGTATACTTTTCCCATTTCAGACTTGTTTTTTCCCCAAAACCAACCAGAACTATTTCATATAGATAAAAAAGCTAAGCTAAGTATCTACATTTGTAGTAGGATAAATGGCACAGCCCTCAGACGGCTGATATAGAAATAGTGTTGTTAACTTATTAGATTACTGTAGAATAAGTGAAGTGCAGATTTTAGCCCAAGAGTGAAGGACTTTATAGGATTTAGAACCTGACACAGCCATTACAGAATATATATGTCACCAAGTTCATTTCAGTTAAAGTAGTTGCCCCACAAAGTTAAACATGCAAGCAACGTTAAGTTGTGAATATTTTAATATATACAAGGATTACATTATTTGTGTTAATTCAATGGCACTGACTTTGCAGCACCTCATGACTTATTGATCACAAGGGGGCATAGGACCATAGAATATAGATAAAGAGATAATTATTTTTTGTGTTATCCCTTCTTTCTTTGTCACTCTACCTGCTCTTTGTTTTATGCGTTTGCTCATCTGAGAATGCTTCTTTCTCCCTCTTTTCCCAGCCAACCACAAAAGGCACATGATCTTTGACTTTCCTCCTGGTAGGATGTAGTTAGTTGTATGCTAGGTTATGCCTTTCCCTATAATGTAATTTCTGTACCTAAATCTCCTTTTCGTTCTGGTTTATAAAACCTGCTTCCATAATCATTGCTCAGGTCGAGCAGTCAGGAACACTCACATTCACACACACAGGATCGCCAACAGTTTGATTATGGGAAAATTGAATATTACAGAGAGAAGTGTATCACAGAATGTTATGAAGCAATGGATATATCTTTTCTTCTTTACTACAAGTGTCTACTAGGCACATTTTCCATTTTCACTGATGATTATAAAGTATGCTTCCTTTTATATTAGTTTGGCCTCAGAAATGGACCTAGTGACCGTCATTCATGCATTTTAACTTCAAGGCTGAACTATTATGCTAAGAGAGAATAATGCTGTTCTGAGTGTCATTTTTCAAATACTGCAAAAGGCTGCAACTCACCTTTTGATAGAGGTGGGTAATTATAGGCACATTGCACTCATGCTAATATGCTATACTGTTTTCAGCGCACTAACTTTCTGGTGCTGAGGGTATAAAAACCTGGACAGCATGCATCCATTATAAAATACATTTTCCATCTTCACAATCAGTGGGAACCTATCCATAGGTTTACCATCTCTAAGCTTCATCAAGGTGGTCCAAATAAGCATTCTTGTTTCCCTTGTTATTTGTAATATACCTTATATGCAAACTTGCCAAAATTGTGCAGTCTTTTTTTTTTTCTGGACAGCAGTATAAAATATTTTAGCCAAACTCATCTGTGATGGCCATTGATAAAATGGGATATGCTAATTATGACATGCTTTGAATTTTGTGGTGAGCAAGTGATATTATATATCAACGGTTCATGCTTTATAATGAAGTCTCTGTGTATATTGTGATACAGACTTATATGACTCTACTACCTGCTCCAAGATGACTGATACTTGGTCTTCAAGTAGCATGGCAAGGTCCACATTCCTAAAAATGGGTGAATTCATGACAAAAATATTTGCAGGTCTAGCACAAAAGCTATGTTTAATTTTAATTATGTTGAACTGACTTTCAATAACAATGGACATTGATTGTTTAACAGTTCCTCTGTAGGTATCATCTAAAAATTGGCAAATACTTTTGAAAGGGCATTGGAAACTGCACCCAAGCTTTGGGTTCATTATATGTAAAGTTTACATACTGAACTCATGTGTAAACTGGATCTATCCTTTACATTTTAATACTATTGTCTTCTTGTAAATGGAACAATGACATTCCTCCATCTATAAATATTCTATATCTAAGCCTCTTTATATTCAAGCACAATGTTCTGTGGTATGTGTTCTTAGGTATTATATGCTTAGCAACTCTGTGCCCAAGACATATTCAAACAGACATGAAAGAGTATACAAGTTATTCCTATTCAGTCGGCATTGCTATTTTCTCTGTGTACAGTTAGAAGGCAAGGATTTTCCCCCCTTAAAGTGGCAGTAGCAAAGTTTCAGTTTCCTCAGAGGAGTTCAACGTTTTATTGAAGTTTCCACTGAAGTTGTGAAGTTTTCCTTTTTAGGTATAATCTGTATCTCCACTGCAAATCTCCAGGTAACATTTTGCTGCTTTTATCATCACTTCACTTACATATCCAACCTAAGCTTTGCAGAGACTCAAGTCATTCTCCATTCATCCTCCAAATCCTCCCTCCCTCCCTTTTGGAGTGATTTTGTTATCACTAAGAAAAGAGAATCAGAGGTTCAGATATATTTTAGCTCCTTTGAAAATATGTTTTTACCAACTCCTGGAATATCTCTGCTGAAAAGGAGAACAGCACAGAATGGCTCACGCTGGAAGATCTCTTATTAAGCTAAGCTTTTGTGAAAAAAGAACTTATACACCAAATAAAAGTTTCCCCAATTAAAAGAAATCCTGAAAACAATTCTTACAGCTGCAGGGTGCACTGGATGAACTGATCTTATTAAAAGAGATTCCCAACAGAATAACCGTTATCATTTTTTCCTATGGCTAATAGCAAATTTTCACAATTTAAAGGGTTTTTTTTAATATGTGTGTGTGTGTGTGTGTACAGTACTGTGCAAAAGTTTTAGGCAGGTGTGAAAAAATGCTGTAAAGTAAGAATGCTTTCAAAAATATATATTGTAATTCTTTAAGTTTATCAATTTACAAAATGCAAAGTGAATGAACAGAAGAAAAACCCAAATCAAATCAATATTTGGTGTGACCACTCTTTGCC
The DNA here is from genome assembly GCA_030867105.1 of Liasis olivaceus. Lineage (NCBI taxonomy): Eukaryota > Metazoa > Chordata > Lepidosauria > Squamata > Pythonidae > Liasis > Liasis olivaceus. The sequence continues at coordinate 74,384,392 of CM061349.1, forward strand.
TTCAAAACAGCATAAATTCTTCTAGGTACACTTGCACACAGTTTTTGAAGGAACTCGGCAGGTAGGTTGTTCCAAACATCTTGGAGAACTAACCACAGATCTCCTGTGGATGTAGGCTGCCTCAAATCCTTCTGTCTCTTCATGTAATCCCAGACACACTCAATGATGTTGACATCAGGGCTCTGTGTGGGCCAAACCATCACTTCCAGGACTCCCTGTTCTTCTTTATGCTGAAGATAGTTTTTAATGATGTTGGCTGTATGTTTGGGGTCATTGTCCTGCTGCAGAATAAATTTGGGGCCAATCACACACCTCCCTGATGGTATGGCATGATGGATAAGTGACTGCCTGTATTACTCAGCATTGGGGACACCATTGATCCTGACCAAATCTCCAACTCCATTTACAGAAATGCAGCCCCAAATCTGCAAGAAACCTCCACCATGCTTCACTGTTGCCTGCAGACACTCATTATTGTACCACTCTCCAGCCCTTCAGTGAACAAACTGCCTCCTGCTACAGCCAAATATTTCAAATGTTGACTCATCAGTCCAGAGCACCTGCTGCCATTTTTCTGCACCCCAGTTCCTATGTTTTCATGCATAGTTCAGTTGCTTAGCCTTGTTTCTACATCAGACATATGGCTTTTTGGCCACAATTCTTCCATGAAGACCTCTTCTGGCCAGACCTCTCCAGACAGTAGATGGGTGTACCTGGGTCCCACTGGTTTCTGCCAGTTCTGTGCTGATGGTACTGCTGGACATCTTCTGATGTCAAAGGGAAGTAAGCATGATGTGTCTTTCATTTGCTGCATTAAATTTCCTTGGCCAACCACTGCATCTACAGTCCTGAACATTGCCCGTTTCTTTGTGCTTCTTCAAAAGAGCTTGAACAGCACATCTTGAGACCCCAGTCTGCTTTGAAATGTTTGCCTGGGAGAGACGTTGCTGATGCAGTATAACTACCTTGTGTCTTGTTGCTCTGCTCAGTCTTTCCATGGTGTATGACCTGTGACATGACACTGTCTTCCACAACCTCACTTTAGTAGCAGAGTTTGGCTGTTCCTCACCCAGTTTTAAGCCACAGCTGTTTCTGTTTCAGTTAATGACTGTGTTTCAACCTACATATGAAATTGATGATCATTAGCACCTGCTTGGTATAATTGATTAATCATACATCTGACTCTAATCCTACAAGATCCCTGACTTTGTGCAAATGTACAAAGTGTGCAAGTGTAAGAATTGATGCTGTTTTGAAGCCAAAGGGTAGTCACACCAAATATTGATTTGATTTAGATTTCTCTTCTGTTTGCTCATTTTGCATTTTGTAAATTGATAAACATAAACAATTACAATATATGTTTTTGAAAGCATTCTGACTTTACAGCATTTTTTCACACCTGCCTAAAACTTTTGCACAGTACTGTATGTCCTATTTAGAAGAATCATACAGAACACAATGAAAAGACACCAATTTATTTTTAAAGTTAAGAAATGAAAGATACACACTAGTTTTAAAATTTAATGAAGTAGCTGGGCATTAGAAGCATAATTGAGCAACTAGAGCATTGGACTAGGATCGAGGAGATCCTGGATCAAATCTGTACCCTTTCTTTCAGCCATGCAGTTTCTTTCAGCCTCATGCAGTGTTTCTCTACCTTGACAACTTTAAGATGTCCCAAAATTGCCAAGGTGGAGAAACACTGGCCTAATGTATTGCTACATTGTTTGAAATAAAATTGGGTTTGGAAGACAGAAAGGGAAGAATCATGCATACTGCTCTGAGTTTCTTGTTACTTAGAAGAGGCAGGATAGAAATAAACTAGCAATGAATGGCTCCCAATTTCAACTTCTTTCCTTTTCTTTGTTTTAAGTTTGTGTTTGCCAATTTTAACTCTCACATGCAATTTTGCATATGTTTTCCATAATAGACATGTTTTTGTATGTAGCTTTGCCTATATGCCAATGTTTCTTAAAGTGTGATCTTAGGACCCTTGCCCCCCTCAAACCCTCTCAGGGGTCTACAAAATCAAAATTATTTGCCAGCCTATCTTAAAAAATAATACAGTATCAAATATCTCATCAAACAATCGTGAGAAGCAGTAGTGGCAGCGAATGCATCAATTTTAATATGGTCAGTGTCAGTATCAATCACTCCAAAATATCCTAAGTAAACCAAAAGACCCAGTAGCCCAAGAAGAAAAAATAGGAATCATCTACAACATACAGTGTAAGGACTGTAACAAACACTACGTAGGACAGACAGGCAGAAGACTAGCAGAGCACATCCACGAGCACCAACGAGCAGTCAGAAGACATGATGAATCTCCTTAATCTCACAACACATGCACAGACTCAATCACAGCTTTGTCTGGGAAACTATTAGCATCATAGACCAAGCCAAATCCAAAAATGCTAGACAATTCTTGGAAGATTGGCATTCAGACAATCAGCCATCAATAGACACAGAGAGATAAACCATTCAAAAAAGACAATAAAAAACCTAGGAAGGAAACACAAAGACTACAGCACATCCCCTCCAGCATCCTACATTCAATCCCCTCCAGCAGTCTACATTCAGATAAGCAGAGATCAGCACCAGACAATCAGGCAGAAAACAATACTCTAAATCAAGGAACCACCAGGGAGGAAACTACACCTGCATCAAGACTGGCAGGGCAAGTTACTGCATATAAACAGGCACTAAACCCCACACTCACTCGCACTGATGATGTTACCTAGTCAGGTAATGAAAGGTCTGCAAGCAAGCAACCAAGCTCAGAGAGTACCAAGGACTTCACAGTTCAACCCTGAGCTTCAGATATTCTCTTCTATTGCAGCATCCCTTCACTTTGAAGCAAGAAACAGAAGTCACAATTGGAAAAACTATAGAAAAAAGGAGAAAAAGTAATAAAATAGGACTTTTGAGTGCAAAACAATGTGAAGGCAGCAACGAAATTAATGTTCCTCCATACCTTAAGTTATTCTCAGTTCCAGTTAGAATAGACTAAAATGAAAACTGTATAACACTGGATTCTATCTCATTCGTCCCCAGAGAATATACCAACTTTTATGTGACTAGCAGAGCGCATCCACGAGCACCAATGAGCAGTCAGAAGACATGATGAAAACTCCTTAATCTCACAACACATGGACAGACTCAACCATAGTTTTAACCAGGAAACTGTCAGCATTTTAGACCAAGCCAAATCCAAATATGCAAGAGAATTCTTGGAAGCCTGGTATTCAGACAAGGCAGCAATTAACAGACACATAGAGATAAACAGTATCTACATACTATTCAAAAGAGACAAATGACCAGAAGATTGCCTCACCAGCAATCATCACCAAGATAAGCAAAGGTTACCACCAGGCACACAATCAAGCAGTAAACATACGCTAATCAAGGAACTACCAGAGGAGCAAAACAAACCTCCCACCCCCACCAGCACTGACAAAGCATGCCACAGTATATAGAGAGCAAACCTCATCCCATTTTAGCACTGAAGATGTTACCTAGCCGGGTAATGAAACGTTTGCAAGAAAAAATCAAGCTCAGAGAACCCCAAGGACTCCACAAATATCAATAAATACAACCTATACAAATAAAAGCTCATTTGGGGTCCTGAAAGAAAAAAGGCTTAATAAGCACTGCTATATGCTATTCTTTTCAAGGGTTTTGTGCATTTAACTCATACATGATTTTTTAATATACTTTACCCTAATATGTCCCCATTCTTTTAGAACAAAATTCTAAGTATGTGTACATAAATTATTTAAATATAAAGATATATATTTAAATAATTTATGATTATTTCTATGATCATTCTAATTGGGAAGTACAAATTTATTAAAATGTAAATTCTCCCACTACATAGTCATCCTATCCTTACTGCATTCCTCACATTCTTGAGGTCAGTGGTTTTGAAAATATGAGAGACCACTGATCTTATAATATTTTTACGTGAGTATATTGCACTGCTTGTGTGGGGGGAAAAGATTGTGGTATTTGAAGTTGGACAGTGAAGAAGAAGAAACAACTAAAGTGTGGTGAGGGATAAGCTTAATTGGATTTAGTTGCTTAATTGCTATTTCTGGCCTATTAGATAGGGACAAATTATTTTCCTTATTAGGAGAAGTAAAGTTTTATGGATGTGAGGTGGGGGAAAGAGCTGAAATATGTATAGTTCTGTTGCCCAGATGGCTGGCTATTCATTTTTGGATATAGCAGGTGTTTAAAGGGAGTGCAAGAAAGTCAGAAGCAGTTTCAGAATGAATTGTGAAGAATATCTTTTAAATGTTGACTGCTCTTAGCAACATATTACAAAACATGCATAACACACTTGCCTGAAGACAATTTCCTTACTTTTATGAACCTTCAGGATAAACATGCACCAAAATATTGTGGCATATTTCTATCTCTCCACACCTTTGTGTCTATTTTTCAGATCTGTATTTGGACTGGAACAGGAAGCTTTATAAAACTTTTTCAACTTCTTGGGGTGAGAAGATAGCAAGGGAGTAATGGCAAATATGCCAGTTTTTTTACTGTGACTTACAATGATTCATATGGTTTAGATTAGCGGCTAGTTATGACTCCAGATCCATAATGTTTTATTTTTGTATAGCAGAAATGGAATTGGTATTAAAAAAAAAAATGAGAAGGCGAAGTAGTGCCCTGTTTTGTTTTGTTTTGTTTTAAAATGAAACATCCCCAACTTTGACTGATCAAAGATTTTTTTTTCAACTTCAAGATAAAATTATCCTAAATGTAACTTTCCTCCCAATTATTCATATATGAAAATAGAAAGGATGTCCTTTAGGCATGAAAAGAGCCATGCTATAAAGTACTGTCTGATCAAATATTTTGTTCTATTAGTAGCCAACCAGATGCCTATGTGATACCTATAAGCAGATAGGGGCACTATCTCACACAAGTTTGCCATCCAGTCTATTGAATATCAGTCTGCTTTTAACACTGGATATACTGTATTGACTCAAAAGGAGTACATCCCCCTCAAAAAAAAAAAAAAAGTAGTTCGAAAATATTGTAATGCCCAACTTTTCTGCTTTGTTACATTTATATCCCACTTTTTTCCCACAAGCTCAATGCAACTTGTATGGTGATCTCAGTTTTATTCCTATAACAATGGCGTGAAGTTGGGTACAATATATAAAACTGGCCAAAAGTTAGCCAGTACATTCTCAGCTTGACTGGACTTGAACCTTGTTCTCCCATCCAAATTCCACTCCTCAACAGCAATTAGGGCTACCAGATCTGGGCTTCAAAAATCCAGACAACCACTAGGTGAAAGCAAAGAGATACAGTAAACACTGACTCCTTGCTACTAACTAGTGTTCATCCAGACTGTTGTAGACCAAATTTGGTAGCCTTCACAAGTATACCATGTTGGCTACCTTGTGAACCTAAGTTTGCTAATTCCAGTTGAAAATAATCCCCACCCCCTATAAATGTATGACTATGAATGCATGTATACATACAGATGGGCTGGAAGACCAAGACAAATAATACATTACTATACTTGACCTTAGCACAAAGGCCAAGTATTAGTATTGATTAAATTAATAGCTACTTATTAACTACTAATTAAATGATTTGTAGTGAGCCATGATTATTTGTTAATGGGATGATTATCCCATTCAGATTAATTGTATACAAAATAAAGCATGCTGTTTATAAAATTTGATTCCTCCATCTGTCATCAGGCATGGACCATTTCCTTACATACACCACAAGTACACCCATCTCCCTCTGCCCCTTTCCCACAGAAACAATGAAAAGAAGAAGAAGAATGTGATGGACAGGAAATGAAGGAAAAGATCAAGAACAAGAGGGAAACAAAACTGGAGGAAGATGAGAAGGAAGAGATAAGGACAGGACAAGAAAGCAAAGCAGAGAGTCTGTTTACATTTCCCATATAGCAGTTGTCAGCCCTACAAGGTAGACCAGACTAAGAAATCAATGTCAGGACTACTTTTATTGTAACAGCTATAGTAACAGAATCTTGCTTCCCCCTCCCTCACTTTAGTTTAATTCTCCTACACAGAGAGTATGGACTCTACAAAACTGTGCAGCCCATGTCAGAGGAAGTCCCCCACCCATGGATTCCATATCTGACTTTTAGAGTTTTCATTGTCAGGGAAACCTCTCAATTGCATCTACTCACTTTAAAAAGCATCTCCTTCTGTTCTGCAGATAGAAAATAACTGCCCCTCCTAATTTAAAAGTAATTACTTGGGGGGGGGAAGCATTACTTTTCTTTCAGGTAAATATAATAACATAACTATTACGAAAAGTAGCCAGCAACAGTCTGAATGTATCTAAACTCATTATGTTTTCTGCAGTAGTAATCATCATTTCATCTTATAGAATTGTCTTATAGAAACAAGCACTATAATTTAGTGGAAGAATTTTTTTTTTCTTTATAATGTGACCTGAATTGCTTGTCTTTGAACTTTCCTGAAGAAACCTATGTTCCAATATTATAAGGGAAGAGCAAAGAGTTTCCTTAACCATTTTGTCCACACTATAGAGGTTCCCATATACAACAACCATCATTTATGCTTCATATTCTAAAAACTAAACCCAGTATTGTGAGCTTTCTTCCACAGGGAAGTTGCTCCAGACCCTTCATTAGTTGATTATTCTTTGCTGCATCCTTTCCAAACATATCTTCCTTGAGGCTAAGAGACAAGAGGTGTCATTGTAGAAGCTTTGAAAAATTCAGTAAGTCAATTTCCTGCCTCTCCCCAAAATTTTACTCTTCCAAAAAAAAGAAAGAAAGAAAGAAAACAAAACAAAACAAAAACCCCAATTCCTCGAATGGACAAGTTTGTATTTTTAGATTAAATGATTTGTCTACCAAATTTGAGGTTCTTTTTCTCTCTCCCCAGCTGTAACAGGCGGAAGGAATAACTTTGAGGAACATGAAGAAGACAATAGTCAGATAAAAGAAACCTGAGTCTGGCAGAATTGTAACCTGAGAAAACATTTCAGACAAGACCCTCCCTAGTTCTCACAAAGATAAAGAGAGGGAAGGGAAGCACATTCAGACTAGCAAGATTCTGTTTTTATAACTTTATAATAAAAGTAGTATTGGCACTACAACAATTTCATGTGGATCTTCCGGGCTGTGTGGCCGTGTTCTGGAAGTTCTGTTTCCTAACATTTCGCCAGCATCTGTGACCGGCATCTTCAGAGTGCAGGAGCACAGACAGGATATTGTATATTGGGGTGGATGCCTATACAATTCACCATGGAAAAAGAAATGGACGGCAAACTTCCATTTCTAGACACTTTGGTCATACACAAACCAGACCTCAAATTAGGACACAAAGTTTACAGAAAACCCACCCACACAGACTGGTATCTACACAAAAACTCCAACCACCACCCACGTCAGAAAAGAGGCATTATCAAAACCCTGATGGATCGTGCCAATCTGATCTGCGAAAGCCAATTCCTAAACTCTGAACTTAACCATCTTAATTGGGTCCTACAAGCGAATGGCTACTCCAAGAATGAAATAAAAAGAGCCATCAAACCAAGAAAACAACATGCGACTGAAGAAGAAAAACAGACACCCACCAACAAAGTATTTCTGCCCAACATCAAAGGGGTCACAGACCGCATGGGAAAACTGATGGAAAAACACAATTTCCAAACAATCTTCAGACCCACCAGAAAAATACAACAAATGCTAAAATCAGCAAAAGACAAAAGGGATCCCCCCACCGCCACAGAAGTATACCGCATACCATGCAGCTGCGGGCAAGTATACATCGGAACCACAAAATGCAGCATCCATACCAGGATAAAAGAACACGAAAGACACTGCAGACTACAGCAACCAGAAAAATCTGCAGTAGCTGAACATGCTGTCAGGCACACTGGACACAAAATGAAAACACAGAGATACTGGACAACACCAACAGCCACTATACCAGGCTATACCGGGAAGCCATTGAGATTCACAAACACCAGCACAGTTTCAATAAAAAAGAGGAGAGTCTAAAAATCAACAAAACCTGGCTACCAATCCTGAAAAATACAGCCTGCAAAAGGTCAACGAACTCAGCTCAGCCACCAGGACATGCGAACAGCTCACACAATGAGCATGCTAATCACCCTCAGCAGCCACTTGTTAACAACTCAATAGAAGAAAAAACCCTGCCTAACCCACAGGAAGATACACAGATATTCTGATACCAAAACAAGCAGCCACTCATTAACCCCCCACCCCCCCCCAGCCCACCCCCAACCCCCCCCTCAATCCCCACCCCCTTCGGATCTCTATAAATACCCACAAAAGGGTCACACCATCCTGGGCACAGAGAGAACTGCTCCTGTCTGTGCTCCTGCACTCTGAAGATGCTGGTCACAGATGCTGGCGAAACGTTAAGAAACAGAACTTCTAGAACACGGCCACACAGCCCAGAAGATCCACACCAGCCTTTGTATGCCGGCCGTGAAAGCCTTCAACAATACACTACAGCAATTTCTTTATACCAGCCATTCAGTGTTTTAAGGTTAATAGTTGTCATTTTTCTCCAGCCTTGGTACATGATGTGATAACAAAAGAAGGAGAGACACAATTTCGGCATCCTTTTTAATGGAGGTATAACAGGTGCCAATATTATAATAATTTTAGTGCTAGGTAAACTATAAAATGTTTTTCCAGACATTTCAAATTGGTATCTTAATATAAACTTCATTTTATGATTTTCTGCCTTTTGTTGCTACATCTCAGATGCTTTATTGTTTTGACTGTACAGCATAATAAGATTTTTATATTTATAGTATATGCCCCCTACTATTTTTTAAAAAAGGAAAGATGATATCAAAGAAAGTTTAATTAATCAATAAATAATACATATTAGAGGCTTCAGTTAGTCTGTAGGTATTTTGTTTTTGACAATACCATGCCACCTAAAGCTCATGGGCCCAGCTTCTGGTTTTTAATTCTGTAATATTTGTGTTGCTATAGTGATGCCCTTTTCCTGTTGTTTCCAAACTACTGCTAAGTTACTTAAAACCCTGGAAACTTCCCAGAATTCATGTTACATGTGACGTTTCTCTTTTCACAGAACTTGCATTCTTGGTATTTCTTGGAACATAGCAGTTGAACCATTTTATTCCCTGATAATTACAGCATGACATGCTTATCAAGGGGATGCTAGCTGGTGACCATGGTATCCAGCATTATTTACCTTTGCCTGGAACAATGGAAAAGACCTAACAATACAATTCCTCTTATGAACGTAGGAAAACAGTTCCCAGAAAATCCTGTAAGATGTTCCTGTAAGACATCTCCTGGCCTAGTCTGAACTAGACTAGAGAACTGGGAAGTGAAAAATAATAGCAGAGCCACCAAAGATTAAAGTCAAAGAAAATGAGAAAGAGAGAGAAAGAGAGAAAGAGAGAAAGAAAGAGAGAAGCCTTGCCCTCATCAGTCACAGGGTTTAGAACATGGGAGTGACCAGGCAAGCCATAGCAATAAAAATATAACAGAAGTCCTCAAAGGAACTGTTCTGAGTTGGGAAAGCTGATTGACATAAACTAAAAGAGAAGATGGCACAAAAGATATGCACACAATATCTTTGGTGCCATTACAATCTTTACTACTTTCTGTTTTCCCTTTCCTCTGCCCTAAATTTATGTGAAGTAACTTGACCAAAGTAACAATAGTGCAGTAAAAAATCTTGATCAACATGAAAATCAAGCTGGAGGAAGGGGGCGGGGGGGTGGGGGAAACAGAACTTTAAAGGTAGACAGGCTAACTGACTCTTGGGTTGAGGGATGACAGGAGCATTTGACACACCATATTTGCTACCTTTAATTTATCCCTTTAATTACTACATATGACAACCTAAATATGTTTGACTTCTGAGAACATAAAGCTGACCAATGTTCAGGAGACAAAACCCTATACAAATAAGTAAGGAGAGAGAAAGTGGCTACAAAAGCTAAATATGTTTAGGGATAAAATAAATAAAAAATAAAAATCTGAAACCTCAGTAAGATAAAACTAAAATTAATAGATACTTTAAAATAGATACCAAGATTGTTGTAGCTATGACCATATGAACATTGCTGAATGTCTGACATGAAGAAACTACTAAAAATTATAATTCCATATTGTTTGGCTAAAAAAAGTGCTGTTGACAAATATGTACAACAATATAAGTCTCCAGGTGAATATGCTCCAGTGTTTCTAAATTACATTTATATTCTTGTTCCACAATCTTCCTGGCTCATTCATGGAATTTCATAGGATTTGGGGGCTTCTGACATAGTCATCTTCCTTCTGGGATATTTTCTAATTATCTTCTGTTTTTCTCCTTCCCCCAAAGAAATTAAAATCAGTATTCTTTGATTGTTTGGTAGCATTAGGAAGCATCCTAAAATTTTGGGAAGGGAAATATTGCTCACTTACTACTTTAGTTTTTCAAAAGAGTAAGTTAAAAATTACATACTGACCTGAAATGCTACCTGCTCAGTATGTAATCCCAGTGCAATGATTATTTAACTGACCTTAACAGAAATGGTTTTAAATCACAAATATTTTTGACAGGACTATTACACCACCCACCCTTAAACACTAAACATTTTGTTTCTGAAATGATAGATTAATTTGCACTAATGTCTTGTTTGGTTGGACCCATAGAAAAATATCTAATTAGGAGTTGGGAGACAAAAATGTCAAAGAGATGTCAGGTAACAGCCTTTATGTTGCTTAAATAGTCCTTAGACAACCTGAATTTCTTCATCTGGACTATGTATTCACCCATATACATAATTAAGTATGTTTTATGTATAATCACCTTACATTCTTAAATGTAGTCCTGCAAACAGCTATGTTTAAACTTCTACTCCTTCAATAGGACTTAATCATTATTATTTTTTTGTTTGTGATCACATTCAATGAAATTTGTATTCTGCCTCTGCCAGAATTTTGAGTAAAATATGGAGGGAGAGGGGAGAGATATCCATCACCAGTATATACTTGCAGTACTGTACATATTATGCAGGGAGACAAAGATATAGACTATTTTTCATTCATTCAGTCTTCATTCATCGCATTTGTTTAGCCACTCATCTTAAAAGCAAACTCTGGGTAGCTAACAACCCACCAATAAAAACAACATCTACAGCTGAAACAAACAATAAAACCCAAAACAGGGACAGAAAACCACACATCACATTCTCCTCCCACTATAACCTCACCCTATTCCAGTGCCTGGGAAAGAGCCAAGTCTTGAGTGCTCTCTGGAAGGTTAAAAGGGTGGGGGCCTATCAGATGTCCAGGAGGAGGGCATTCCAGTTGCACCATCCCCATCCTGAGCTCTCCAGAGATCATCAGCAAATACAACCAATGCTATCATGGTACTATACTCTGGCCTGAACCCAAACTGAAAAGGGTCCAGATAATCTGCTTCATATAGGGCCCTCTCCAACTGAGTGCCAACCCCCTCCCCCCCAACAACCTTCCCTTATAAAGGGAAGTTTGGAAACTGGATGAAAGTTGTCTAAATCTTTTGGGTCCAAGGATGGCCTCTTGAGAAGGGGGCACGCTGTCACTTCCTTCAGGGCAGGTAGTACCTACCCTTCCCACAAAGCGTCATTAACTTCCACTTGGACCCAATCACATGCCATCTCCCTGGAGGCCTTGACCAACCAGGAGCGGCATGGATCCAGGGTACAGGTGGCTGAACTCACAGCTACAAGAACCCTTTCCACTTCCTCAGGACCAACCTTCTGATAAGGTCAGAAAAAGGGGCTCAGACATGTCTCAATCACTTCCAAAGGATCTGCGCAGCTGCAGTCTCACTCTGAGCGAAGTCTTTGTCTAGCAGATGCTCTGTCGGAATATTCACAGCTTCTGTCTGTGGCTGCTTAAAGTTATATTGTCAGCTTGTAAATGGCTTCAGCTTACAAAATAATCATTTGTAAAATACAACAAAATTATTTTAGAAATAATCCTACCAATCATACAGGTTTAAACTTGCATATGCAAGTGGACTGAAAAAGAAACTCCTATTATAATTCTGAAAAAGAATCAAACTTTGGCACTAGTGTATTTCAGATTTCAGATCAGGTAGGAATGGAAGAATTTGGAAGGTGCAAAAAAAGTACAAACAAATTTATAGTAAACATGGCTCACCAAAATTGTAGGAAAGTAACCTAGAATGCCTTTCAAATTAAGCATTTAAAACTACATCCAGACTCATTTATGTGCATTTAGCATTCATTTAATCATTCATTTTAATCATTGCTACCTATTCACATTTATTTTAATGGGACCTATGTGCAAATAATAGTCTGATTCCAACATGTAACATTCTCACTTAGTACACTAATGCTTTTATTAGGCTAGAATTCTTGGTAAATTTAAGAGTTGGATTGTAATACAGGAAATGTGTACCCTGTTAGGAATCATGACTTAAATATCCATTACAACTTGTAGGCATGCGTAGCTTGTATTAAGATTTTTGGGATTTGCATAATGATTGGGGATTTGGCTAAATTCTAAAGTTAGAAGTGAACTGGATTAACTTGGAGAGATCTAAATGAGCTAAATCAAAGCAGGGCTCCTTTGAAGTGGACCAAGTTCCCATCTGAGTTGGCCCCAAGCTTGGTTAGTGAGGGTGCAGATAGGAAAAAGTTTAGTTTTGTTATTGATTAGTTGAGTGTTGGAACACTGCAATCACAGTGGTTTTTGGGGAGGGATATTAATATTAATTTAGTACACTGTTGGTTTCTTCCTATGTTTAGGATCACCAATGATTGTCAACCTTCTTTCTTGGAGAAGAAAACATAAGGATGTTTATTGGATCTTGTTCTCTGTCATTGTTTACTCCACTGACTTGTCTTTCATTGGTATCCCTTTGCCATTTTATATACCAATCTTCTAACCAAAGGGTTATAGCATTTGCTGGATTTGATTAAAATAGTATGTATGATGCTAAGTCAAGATATTTGCTTTATATCTCAGTTGAATTAATTTTACCATAGCAGCTTCATTATTCTCTTTGCAATACTGTTACTTCAAACAGTTTTTGCCAACATTCAATAGCCATTCAATAACTCTCTCTCTCTCTCTCTCTCTCTCTCTCTCTCTCTTTCTCTCACCCCTAAACACTAGCAATGTCTTAGGGCCATAGGATAAGCTGAATGTTCTTCTGGACCTCTGCTGATTTTTAAGCTATCTCTTTCTGAGGTTAGTAAATCACAGCTTTAGAAGGGGATGACAGAGCTGGGGATCAACCCCTCTGGTCCTCCATATCAACTTAAACATTAAGGTGTTGACCCCACATCCCTCTAACTATGGCTTGAAAATACCCCATGAACCATTGATGATTGTCTTCTCATCCCCAGCAATTTGTTCAAGCTAAAGTAGTATTTAGCAGTTTTAAAGTAACATTGTCACTCTTCTCCCAACACAGTTTTCACTATGGACACAATCTACAATGCTTCCCTCATTGATGTGATTGATGATGCAATCCGAAACAAGGATCTGCTCACCTCCTATTGGCCACTTTAGGCTGGTGTGGGTATGCCCCTCCTCTCTGGCCATTTCAGCTGGGCCTCCAGGATAAACTGTCTGTCCAAATAATGCCTGGCAAGCACTTTGGAAAGCACTAGTCAGGCATTAAAGAAGCTCCTTTTGAAAGAGCACTAGATCTGTGGAGAGACTGGGAATCCTGTGTGGCACCAAAGATAGAGTTAAACCAAGAAAAAAAGCTTGGTTCTGTGATCAATGCATTACTGGTTCTGTCACAAAGGAGGACATTATTGGCTTCCTACTGCTTCTGCTCACAAGGAGTTTCATAGGACAGACTTTTTACCATTTATTACTTTGGGGAACACCATTTGGCCTATTCCTACATTACGTTGCATATCCGATGGGCTATGTTTGGTTCTGCAGGCCCCAGTCATTAGCTGCTAACACTGCCATTCCCTTGCAGCATTCATAGATTTAGGATAGGGTTTACTAAACCATGAGGTGTACTTCCTTTGGGGAGGTGCAGACAGAGTCTGGGGAGGTGTGAAGAACCTTTTAGTTGTACATTGTTACAATAAATCCACCTTTCCCAAAGTTTCATTGCATTATTTTTATCTGGTCATTGACCAAAATAAATATTATGTATCATTATATTGTTTTCATTGTTCATTTGTGTTCATTTTGGTGTTTGGATTTTTAGGGGAGGTACGTACCTTAGGATTACCCTAAAGGGAGCTATGATGGCAAAAAGTTTATGAACCCCTGATTTAGGATGTGTATGTCATATCAGTTGCTCCCTTTATTATCCTTTGGTAACTGGTGAATTACTCTTGAGCTTCTCCTCCATGGTGGATACTTTGCAGAACCTCGTAACCGTTCCAAGGCACAGAGAAGCCCAGGTAAAAGGTCCTGGGTTGAACTGGCAAGAATTTTGTCTGTTTCCTGTTTAGTCCAGCAGACTGATCACATGCCATACGATGCAATATCTTTGTATTCTACTTACTCTTGTCACTCTAGGGCTCACAGAGCACCACCACACTTGTGACCTGTTGTCTGGGCAACCTGAAAGATAGTTATACCTCCCCTTCCAGGCAGCTGCCTACATTCACCTCATCCTGCTTTGCCACCCTTAAGGAGAGCAACTGATGGCTGTTTTTCCTGCTGACAGATGACACTGGGTGGCAGGAGAAATGAAGCCATGGGAATCCATTATTTGCTGCCTTTAAACTGTCCTGCATTGAAACCGAAACCATTTTCTGGTCCCATCACTAAGGCAGAATAGAGCTCAGCTTTTGGGTCACAGCAAATTGTATCAGTATACTTTTCTGGTGATTCAAGGACTGGGGAAAAACACATTAATGCCATAAATTTCAGGCAACAGAAATGTTTCCTCACTTGTAAAGGAAAGCTCTTTTTACCAAACACAATCTGGAGAAGAATATTAGGCAATATCCTTTTCCTAATGGCATTAACAGATTAAAAACACACACACGCACATACACTTTTCTGTTTTGTATATTAAGCATGGCTAGCTGCCTTGAGTACTTGTGTGAGCAGAAAAACAGGGTATCAGCTAAATATATAAATAAATGTCATAGAAAAAAAAGAATGAAAGAAAGACAGATGATGGAATAATGCAGATAAATAGGTAATGCTATTTCATTGTGAATTAAAATGAAATAGGAATGCATTCAAAATATGAACAGCTATAAAGATAAATATTGGAAGAGATTTTTCATTATTTCTAAATGTGAATCCTTAAGCTATAGTAGGTAAGTATCCTGTCCTTAAGCTATAATAGGACTTCTGATCTACTTTTGATTTTAAGCAAACTGAAATGTTTTTGATGGAGAATAATACCTTTCACTGGCCTTCTCTTCAATGCTCTTATATTTAAACTGCAAAGTAATTTTCCCCCTGTAAGCTGTTATCTATTACTCTTAAAACCCCAAAGCATCTACTTCTTCCTTCTCCCAACAGGCAGTGGAGAAATATTTGAACAATGGCAGAGAGTTTTACTTCAATCAAGCTTTAATCAGTTCATAAAAAAATGCTGAACTGATTAAAATGTAGAATCTCATCAAGATAAATTCCTTAATTTCCTCTGGTGGTTTTATATCTGGGGTTTGGCAAGGATTTGCTGTCTTGCAGCTAGTCAGGAAATTATGATGAGATTTTATGAAGCAAATTTGCTTTCACCCAGAACCCCACATTTTCACTAATGGATAATTCTAAAAGGGAGACTCAATGGAGCCATAAGCATGATCAGCAATGCTACAGCAACTGCTTTGATTTCTGATGCATATGCTGCACTTTGCTGCTGTAGATAATTAACCTCCCTTTTTGTATTTTATTTTATCAAGTTTGCTTTCTGCTTGGGAAAAAGAAAAGATAGTTACATGTGCATTCTTGAATAAACTACTCAGAAGGAGGAAATGGCAACTGGAAGCTCTCATGCAGGCTACTTTAAAGATAAAGAAATATACATTTAGATGTGATTCAAATGAATGCATAAATGTGCATTCCAATAAAAGCAACAGAGTGGCTACATTTAGTTGACTACTAACATATTCATCTGAAATAAGCCAGTAGTTCCTACAAGCAAGGATACTGATGTTTTGCTGGAGATCCAAAATTCTGGGACAGAAAAGTGAAAGACAGTACAGGGAGAGGGGGAAAGATAAGTTCTCCACATATGATATTATAGTACTTTATTTGTAGAAATATGATCTGGCCTAATCCTACTTATATTTCTGGCTCAGCAGAACACTGGCAAATGAAATACTTTGGTAGTAGAAGTCATAAGCCATGGCTATGCAATGAAGAACTGGTTCCTCCCATTGGTTAAGTAATAATTGGCAGTGTATTTCCCGTATAAAAATGCCCACAATAGAGATCCTAATAGCCTTGCAAAAGACAGTGAATCACACAGAGGAAAAAAAAATATTACTAAGCAAGCTAGAATCTTAAAATGAAAGGCAAAAATATTCTGAATGGTTGCAAAAATCAATCAATCAATTAATTAAATCAATTTATATCACTGCCTATCTCACATATGTGACAGCTGGCTGCAGCCTGATTTAAGAGGCAGCTTTGACCTCCATTCCTTTGCTGGAAACAATTGTCTGATCTCTGGGTCTTGTGTGATGCTCATGTGTGGAGTTTGCCCATGAAATTCTGACCTCTGGATGGCTGACAACCCTGCCCTGGATCTCAGAACCTTGGACTGATTTTGGACTATTCTTCTGCCCATTCCTGTTAAAAAGCAAACCATTCAGGCAAGTGTCTGTCTGAGACTGTTTTGGTTTGCATGCTTTGACTGCTGTTATCTCTTGACCTTGAGTAAACTGTAAATTACCATAGCAACTGTGTGTGAGTCAGTATATGAAACCAGAAGCAGGACACCCAGGCCCCAGACTCAGGCATTATGTAACTAGCAATATACTGGAATTGTACATCCTTAGATAGATTGCTGAATTAGGAAGTGAGAAAATGTGCTTAAGCAAATGTAAACTGGCCTGTAGTCTCTTTGCTACAACTAAAGGTAATGAGCAGGCATAACCCTTATGTTGAAATTAGTCAGAATATCTTTTCACTGGTAATATTCTAGAAGAACGGTCACCCACTACATACATATATAGAGACTAATTCATAAAGAGAATGCAATAATGTCACAAAATGAAAGATCCAGATATTAGTCCAGGATGTAGTTAAAAATCTTGAGCAAGTCATATTCCTCCACTTACCTACTTAAGGTAGATAACAGAATGAATCAAACAGTTGAAGTGAACATTGTCATACATATTTTTAAAAGCTTGACTGATTCACTACCACCAAGTTGGTGTCAACTCTTAGCAACCACATAGATAGGCTTTCTCCAAGATGATCTGTCTTATATCTGGCCTTTCAGGTCTGTCAATAGTGTATTCACTGCTGTTATAATTAAGTGCATCCACTTCACTGCTGGTCATCCCTTCTTCTCCATCTTCCATCTTTCCCAGCATTGTGAACTTCTCCAGTGGGCTGGGTCATTGTATAATGTGTCCACATTATGATTGTTTGAGCCTGGTCCTTTGTGCATTAAGTGAGACTGCTGTTTTGATATCTTCCATGATGAAGAGTCTTCTCCAACACCAAAGTTCAACAGTGTCAATACTCTTTCTATCCTGCTTCTTCAAATCCAATGTGGCTTCAGAATGTCACATTGTTTGCACAGTTCTAATCTTTGTAGGTATAGATACGTTAAGGCATCTGAATATCTTTTCCAAGTTCTTCATTGCTACCATACCAAGTGTTAGTTTGTACCATCTTTCTTGACTGCTGGTTCCTTTACTGTTGTTAGTCAATCATAAAAGGCAGTAGCTATCTACCACTTCAGTGTCTTTATTATCAGTTCTAAGGCTAGCTGTTATACCTGTTGTTATTAGTTTGATTTCCTTTACATTTAATCATAGCCCCATTTTTTTTTTACTGTGCTCCTTGACTTTAATGACTAAGACTTCCAGGTCATTTGCATTTCAGAGTAATATCATAAGCATAGCATATGTTATTGATGTTTCTTCCTCCAATTTTAAAATCACACTCATCTTCTTTCAAACCAGCTTCCCTCAATCTAGGCTAAATAAATTAAGGGAGAATGTATAGCCATGCCTCACTCCTTTGCCAACTTGGAACCAGTCTGTTCTACCATGTTGTCTCAGTACTGTGGCTTCCTAATATGTGTATATGTGTCACAGTGTTTTGTTTTTTTAAACTGGAGGTGTATTGTTTTGCAAGGGTGGCAACTGACACAGAAAACAAGACAGTGGAGGCTTTTATTCTTTTTACTATTTACAGCAGGTAATTACAACAGATACACACAACATAATACTGGTGTTCACCTGGTGTCAGGTTTCCTCCTAAGTCTCCCCTCTCTACAGACTATCCCATTCTAACTCTCCTGCTTCCTCCCCCTTTCTCTCCATCTCCCTCCCTCATTTCTTGGCTTCACGAGAGAGAGAGAGAGAGAGAGAGAGAGAGAGAGAGTGAAAAGAAAGGAATGGGCTGGAATTTACTGAGGTGTGCACAGCATAGCTTAATGCTGGAACTGCTCCGCTTAATGCTGGAACTGCTCCACTGAACACCTATTGCTTCTCTGTTGGGGGAAGAACCTCTCTCAGGGTCTCCTGCCCAGTCCTTCTGCCGAGACCAGGGCTTCTCTGCTGACAGCTGATCCCTTTCTTCCCCTCTGTGGTCTTGGGTGAAGCCACTGCCTGCAGCTAGCTGGGTCCATCCTTCCTGTTCTTGGATCTTGGGTGGAGCTCTCGTTCCTCTGGGTCTTCAGAGAAGCCACCTCTGCCCTTTTCTTCTCCCTTCCTGACCAGGAACCAACAAATGCTCTGCACAATTAACTTCTCCCCACAACTTTTCCCTCTAGCCACTCCATTCTTTCCAGCTACTCCATTCACTCTGTGCACAAACTTTTTCTCTCCTCTCTTTCTCTTCTCTCCTCTCCTTTCCTTCCCTCTCTCCTTCTCTCTCTCTCTCTCTCTCTCTCTAATTTTTAGGTTAGACTGGCAGCATGTCCCCCAGCAACTGTGGAGATGGGTGTCCCCCCAGAGCTCTAGTCCCAAACTGCTATATACCCGGCTGGACCAATGGGACTGCTGTCTTGACATCTCACCTCCACAGCCCTGGCTAGAGCCAGGTCAGCTCATCAGGCCTCGTGACAGCACAGTGGCCCTTCAAGGCCAACATTGGGCTTCTTTTTCTCCTTTTACTCACCCCAATGGCTGGCTTATGCCAGCAGAATGGTAACCATGCCAGGCCACTAAAAACCCATATACCACAATAAGTTTTGCATGAGGGCAATGAGGTGTTCTGGGCTTCCCTTTCCACAGCTTGACATGTGGAATCAAAGGCCTTCACATTTCAGAGCTTGACAATCAAAGTCCTTTCTATAATCAATGAAGCACATCCTGACTTCTTTTTGGCATTCTTTGGCTTCCTCAATTATCCAGTGTGCATCAGCAATAATGTCTTTTGTTCCCTGGCCTGTTCTAAAATCAGCTTGAATATCTGGCATTTCCCTTTCTGTATAGGCTCTAATTTGTGTTGGATGATCCTAAAACATTATTTTGCTAGCAATCCGATGGTAGCTATGGACTTTATTTTTGGAAGGATTAGTTCTCAGTGCTTGAAAATTATGTGAGTAGCTATTTAGAAATGTGGAATTCAGGGTCATTTTTGTACACATAGTTCAGTGATTATTATGCTCACACAGGCTTTTTCTGGTTTTACAAATCTCATGAAAGTCCACCCTACTCCACAGGATTGTTGTGTGGAAAAATGGGAGAAGTGAACTCCAGGTGCTGAACTGAGTAATGCCTTTATTGATATAAATCTAATATACAAACTGTAGAGGGAATAGGGAATGGCCTTGAAAGACAGGAAGAAGGGATTTGAGCCCGGGCCAAGAAATTAATTTGAGTAAATGTTTCAGACAGGCCCCTCCCTAGTTCACACAAAGATAAAGGGAGGAAGAGGGAAGCATGTTCAGACTTGCAAGTTTCTGTTACTATAGCTGTTACAATAAAAGTAGTCCTGACCTATGTGGCATTGTTTTCTTAGTCTGGTCTACCTTGTTGGGCTAACACAAACAAACAAAACTCACAATCTTTACTAAGAGACTGGACCTTGTTGGCCTTGACTTGACTTAGCTAAGCAGGGTCAGACCAGGTTAGTTCATGGATGGAAGAGCACATGGAAATCCAAGGTCTGTTGACTAGTCTAGAAAATCAAACTCAAGGGAGAGTTCCAAATTGCTGTGTGGAAATCTGTATCTTCTTATATCCTATTTCCTAATAGTATAAAGCAAGATATGGCTGAAACTCCTTCTGTTTAATAGATCAAGTTTTCAGATATAAGAATCCATTGTGAGGGGAAAAAGAGATGCAGCCAAATCTATGTACTATAATTCTTTATTGAAAAAAGAAAATGCCAGGGAATTAATGCTATCAACTTCAAGTGAATAGTTGTTGGGGTATCTGTGCACATCTAAGAGCACCTTCTCCAGTTTGAGTTTCCAAAAAAAAAAAAAAAATGTGCTTGCTCCATTGTGATTTTAGTTAACAATTCTTGGGAGAACATAGAGATGATTTACTTGAGAAACAAACAAACAAAAAGGGCAGTACTATAGTAGTTTGTTTAATAACTTGTATGAAAAGAGCACTGATTGCCAAGGTGCCCTTAGAAAAGAAATATGTACATTTTCAAAAGAAAAGTTCAGGGCCAGGGAGTTACATCAGCTAAAAATGTATTTAAGGCTTTTGTGTTTCTGTTTCCTACTCAGTTGACTCCCCCCCCCCCAAAAAAAAAACCCAGCCACAGAAAGTGCAGCAGGATTGAGATGGATGATGATTACAGGATGAAGAGTGGAAGGAGTCATTAATATTTAGCATTTACCCAGTAAGCGCCCAGTGCTACAACCTTCCAGGATCCTTACACTTGTGATCTTTGTCTCAACCCAGGTTCAGTGCACATTTGTGTTCCCATTACTGTTTAGACTGTCAGGCCAATTTCCTTTCAGATGAAGTGTGGCATACCTCAAATTCTAAATCTTCTCTTTAGCAATTTGCAGTGCCGGTGCTCCATGGGCCTTAGAGTAGGCCATTTCCCAATTGACAGGAAGTTTTGTCTCACCCCCATTGCTTGAATTTGGATCTCTTCATAGATTTCACCATCAGCCTCAGTAAATTTGATATTATCCCTCTAGTCAGTTCTGAGTCAGTTTCACAAAGCCCTTAAAAACTCACCCAGATGGATTTTCTCTTCTGCTGTCTCCTATCTCCCAGCCTCTGGTTTCAGTACACCATTACTGTCTCCCCACGCATACATGTATAGAAGCTTTACAGCTGTTGCAGATGTGGGGGAAAGCACCTGGCTTGAAAAACTATGATTTTCTCTCACCATCTCAGCTTTCCTCACATACAAACAACTCAGATTTCTCTTTCCAAAAATTTGTCAAACACAAATTGTATGTACCAAAAGTATGGGGAGAAGGGGTTTGCAAGTAACTCATTTTCCTCTTTCCTAATAGAGTGGACAAGAGGGCATTTTTGTTTCATCAGGTTCATCTGCAGATCCCAATTAGATCATGATTTTTACATTCTCCTGTTGGTTGTCTGAAAGATGCTCATGGCTTCTGCATTCCTTGTCTCACTGGCTCCTTTCTGTTCCCAGTCTTTCAAAGCCAGCAGGAACAAAGACATTTGGATGGCCAACTTCAAAACATTTTGGTGGAATTGGGGAAGATGCATGTGTAAGTGGACAAGGTGTCATGACTTCACTAAAATGTTTACAACTCTCAAAGAAAATTAGCAAAATCACCTATTGGTCCTGCAGTATATTTCTG
The DNA here is from genome assembly GCA_030867105.1 of Liasis olivaceus. Taxonomy (NCBI): domain Eukaryota; kingdom Metazoa; phylum Chordata; class Lepidosauria; order Squamata; family Pythonidae; genus Liasis; species Liasis olivaceus. The sequence goes on from CM061349.1 coordinate 74,406,309, forward strand.
TAGAGGGCAAAGAGGATGACTTTGTAGGATTGACAATTTCAGTGTCCCTTCTGCAAAACACTATGATGAAATGGTAAGAGTAACCAGAACTTGGCTGCAAAATCATGGATGACCATTAGCTGGCAACAAATACATGCAGAAAACTTTTTTGCTTTGTTTTGGTTTTTTTGCTTCCACCCAGCCCAAATCTTTGCAATCTGGTTATGTTAGCCCTTGAAATGGTGCAGTCTTCCTGCTGAGATGAAGCAAGAACTGTTACTCACAAATTATATTCCTTCCTATCCATTGCCATGAATCCAACACTGGCAATTTCCATCTATGGAGCAATATATCATTTTTTGTAGACATTCTAGTCTTCAGATTTCAGACAGTAACAATGTGTTATGAAGGTTCATGTTTAAATGTTGCCAGCTTTGGAAAGTTCAGCTTTGATTTTTATAGATTCTGGAGATAGCTAAATTAATCTATTAAAATCAACGATAGTCCTCCGAGTTTCATTTTACTCTATATGACTTTGTAAGATAAATGTTTATATCCATAGCCTTTTGCATAATGACAGGCTAGAAATCAATGTCTGTCTACTAAAATCAGCTCTTTTGACTAAATAGCAATTATGATGAGCTACAGGTTTGTTGTATGACATCTTGCTCATGAAGACTTATAAGACTGTAAAGCATGAAATTTAACTGCTCCAGCCAGTATAAAATGCTTAATTAGCTCTACTTTTTTGGTCATTTCTGTCAGGAAATATTTTCTATTGTCCTTTCCTTTTTTAGCTCCTAGAGAATTGGTACAGATCACATCTCTTCTACTGCTGAAATAGATCTTATATAATTTCTCCTCACTGTCTCAAATCTGCAGAATTGAAGAAACATACTGAGAAAGAGTGAAGTGAGCCTTAAGGGGAAACGAATTAAATATCCACACATGTACATCAGATAGAAGCTCTCTTTTACCTCTAAACTACAATATGATGCTGATAACAAACACTTGTAATTATACCATTATGAACTCTAGATATTTTCATTTGATGTTTTAGACTCTTTGTACAGAAACAGAAATAGCAACATTTAAAAAAGAAGAGAACTGGGAAAGGATGGGAAAGATATGCCAGAAAGAGTAGCTAAGGAAAATAATATTTCATTCATTGGTCATATGAATAGACCATATAACCATCACAACAAGAAACCCCAAATTTTGTTGGTAAGTTTCAGCATCATACATATAATCCTTCACCATGTATTTTCTGAGGTTTGGATCTGAGGAGCCTAAATACAGGTAGTCCTTGCTTAACCACCACAATCAGGACTGGCAACTCCAGCATTAAGCAATGCAATCATTAAATGAAATATCATGTGACTGCAGTGGACTTATGATGTCACTTCAGCCACAGTTGTTAAGTGAATCACTGTGGGTCATTAAGCGAGATTTCACATGATTCCAACTTGTAATTTTACTGCCAGCTTCTCCATTGACTCTGCTTGTCGGAAGCTGGTTGTGAAGTGTGCAGATGGTGATCACATGACTGTGGGACCCTGCAATGGTCGTAAATGGCCACCAGTTGCAAAGTACCTGAATATCAATCATGTGACCATGGGGGTGCTGCAACAGTCATAAATGCGAGGACTGGTACTCTTTTAGCACCATTGTTACTTCACCTGTAGTCCTGTTGATGGATGGGGGGCAAGGGGAGGTGTAGGTTGTCCTTTGCCCCTAGTCTGTTGTCCTCCATGCAGTGGAGGACTGCTCTGGAGGATGTGTCAAGGAAGAGACAGTACAAGAAATTCTTCCCTCCCTTCTCCATCAGGTAGAGCCTCCCTTGAATCAAAGGCCTTCCTGTAAGTTCATTTAAGAGGAGGTTTGGATCCAAGCCAGAAACTATACAGTACTTCTGTTATTATTTTAAGACATGAAATGTTCTGAGCAATTAAGTTCATAATAACAAAAAACAAACTGAAGTTTATTTTTTAAATTGGTTAACAGTCAGTGTTATATCAGCAAAGGTAATGAGGCTGTTATCTGCTTTAGAGTTAAAAAAAAAATGTCAAGTGTAATTGTAAGTCAATACCTGTTTCCATTTTAATGAAATAGTTCTCTCCTGAAATGTTTCAGTGGCAGAATTCTGGCAAATTCATGAACATGTTACATGCATTACTCTGAATATATGCATTTTATGTACCCTAAGATTACCCCCTAAGGTAAAAAATTATATAAGCAATTTTCCAAATATGCAATTTTGCACATTTATTTATATATTTAATTTTAAGATGACTTTGCAACAAAAATTGGGGACATGTATTTTGAAAGTGAAAAAAGTGCAAATTTGCACATAAATGTGGTGATGGAATGGATTTTTCACCCACTTTGATAAATGCTCTATATGTGCCATGATCACATAAATAGAGTTCAAAACCTTCATCAGAACTGGAAAATCTGTAGCATTAAGGTTGCATCCTAATTTTCACATAATGTTAAATGCTATTTTTCAGCAGTTATTTCAGACCACAGTGAGGTAAGTTTTTGGCACTTCAGATATTGCTGAACTACACTTCTCAGCCATGATTATGCTTGCTATGGATATTGGGAGTTGTAGTTCAGCAACACTGGCATGCCAGCTTTTAGAGTGTCAACATGTGGGGTGCTTCAGATTACTCACCTGTCATTAAATCTAAACTAAAACAATTTTGACAGTGCTCCAGTTTGGTCTACACTAGCTTTTTTTTTTTTTTTTTAATATATTATTCCCCTCTAAATTGCTCATAATCCCTAAGTAGATCCTTACCCACAGTTTGAGAATCCCTTAGACTGATCTTTTGAATCAAGCCTGGAAAACCATTTGCAACCAGGGCAGATCAGGTGTGTTCAGCAAACATGGTGAAAGGTCAGATCAGGGAGTAGATTTTCTTTTCTTAATCTATTCTTCTACAGTTCTATGTGCTGCGAAGGGTGGTATCATGGTAGTTGCATTAAAAAGAGAGAGAGAAAAAAACCCTCTTTTCTATCATTGACATCAAACACCATGGCAGGGAAGAGAGGGAATACTGGTTTCAGTGATAGTCAGCTGTGACCTGTACAGGTAATCCTTGACTTACGACCATTCGTTTAATGACTGTTCAAAGTTACAATGGCACTGAAAATAGTGACTTACGACCAATCCTTGCACTTACAACTGTCGCAGCAGTCCCTGCAGACTTCCCTGCAATCACGTGATCAAAATTCGGGCGCTTGGCAATTGGCATGCATTTACAATAGTTGCAGCATATCAGGGTCACATGACCACCATTTACAACATCTTCTTGAGGTAAGTCTCTGTTAGGTCCTCTTCTTCAATTGCACTGTACTGATGTAACTTGCTCCTTAGAATGAATCTAGCAGCTGCTCGAGAAATCGGTGAGCATCCACTTCCAGAAGAATGAGCGTTATATTTTAACAGGGGTGGAGTGTCCTTTTGTATACTCTTATCAGCTATGGCAGCCTTATTTTTTTCAGCAATGAACAGTGAGCCATGGCAGGCTCTGCCTTCTTATACTGGGTAACCAATTTTTTAATGTAATGTCACGCAGGGCCATCAAATAACAGAAGGTCAGGAAAATTCCAGTGGTTAAATCTGTACCTGGCATGAAGGTACAGTACTGTGCAAAAGTTTTAGGCAGGTGTGAAAAAATGCTGTAAAGTAAGAATGCTTTCAAAAATATATATTGTAATTGTCTATGTTTATTAATTTACAAAATGCAAAGTGAGAAAACAGAAGAGAAATCTAAATCAAATCAATATTTGGTGTGACTACCCTTTGGCTTCAAAACAGCATCAATTCTTACACTTGCACACTTTGTACACTTGCACAAAGTCAGGGATCTTGTAGGATTAGAGTCAGATGTATGATTAACCAATTATACCAAGCAGGTGCTAATGATCATCGATTTCATATGTAGGTTGAAACACAGTTATTAACTGAAACATAAACACCTGTGTAGGAGGCTTCAAACTGGGTGAGGAACAGCCAAACTCTGATACTAAGGTGAATATCTGGGTGTACCTGGGTCCCACTGGTTTCCGCCAGCTCTGTGCTGATGGCACTGCTTGACATCTGCAGGCAACAGTGAAGCATGGTGGAGGTTCCTTACAAGTTTGGGGCTGCATTTCTGCAAATGGAGTTGGAGATTTGGTCAGGATCAATGGTGTCCTCAATGCTGAGAAATACAGGCAGACACTTATCCATCATGCCATACAATCAGGGAGGTGTGTGATTGGCCCCAAATTTATTCTGCAGCAGGACAACAACCCCAAGCATACAGCCAATGTCATTAAGAACTATCTTCAACGTAAAGAAGAACAAGGAGTCCTGGAAGTGATGGTTTGGCCCCCACAGAGCCCTGATGTCAATATCATCGAGTCTGTCTGGGATTACATGAAGAGACAGAAGGATTTGAGGCAGCCTACATCCACAGGAGATCTGTGGTTAGTTCTCCAAGATGTTTGGAACAACCTTCCTGCCGAGTTTCTTCAAAAACTGTATGCAAGTGTACCTAGAAGAATTGATGCTGTTTTGAAGGCAAAGGGTGGTCACACCGAATATTGATTTGATTTGGGTTTTTCTTCTGTTCACTCTGCATTTTGTAAATTGATAAATATAAACAATTGCCATATATATTTTTGAAAGCATTCTTACTTTGCAGCATTTTTTCACACTTCCCTAAAACTGTTGCACAGTACTGTAAATAATTAAACCCACCAACCAACAAAACAAGGATAAAACAGGTTGTCAGCCATCTCCAGGTACTTGTCTGGGTCCTTTATCTCCTAGCTAAATGTGTCTGTCTCATTCATTCATTCATTCATTCATTCATTCATTCATTCATTCATTTTCTATAGTTGCCCATCTCAATCCAAGTGACTCTGGGAGGTGAATAATTTCACAATCATTAAAACTATTAAAACAATTACAAATTATACATATAGGCAGCTGAGAATTATCATAATAATTATATAAATCTAATGGTGTAACCAAGTAACGGGGCCCATGACACTTTCAGGACCCCAGGCTAGGGCACATAGCCAAGTTTTTAAAGCCTTATGAAAGGCTAGCAAGGTTGGGGCCATCCTGAGTTCCAAAGGAAGAATGCTCCAAAGGGCAGGGGCTACTACTGAGAAGGCATGCCTTCTGGTCCCTGCCAGCCAACATTCCTTGGTAACGGGATCTGCAGCATCCCCAATTTACTAGACCAAATTGGACAAGTAGAAACTATTGGGAGAAGATGGTCTCTTAGGTTACATGGTCCCAATGCATGAAGGGCTTTAAAGGTGACAACCAGCACCTTGAATTGCACTTGGAAACACACCAGCAACCAGTGCAATTCCCATAGTAATTGTGTTACTTGTGATGTATATCTGGCACCATTTACCACCTGTGCAGCTGCATTTTGCACCAGTTGAAGCTTCTGAATTCTCTTCAAGGGCAGCCCCAAGTAAAGCACATTGTGGTAATCCAAACGGGAGGTAACAAGGGCATGAGCGACCATGGGGAGAGCCTCCCAGCCCAGGAATGGGTGCAACTGGCACACAGCCCAAAGATGTACAAAGGCCCTCTTAGTCACAGCAGCCAACTGCTCTTTGTTCAGGAGCTGTGAGACTAACAGGACCCCCAAATTGCACACAGGGTCTGTCTGGGGCAATGCATCCCCATCTGGCACCAAAGATGGAAAAACCTTGTTCCCAAGAGGATCAAATACCCAAAGCCACTGTGTCTTGCTTGGATTGAGTTGGAGCCCATTGTGCCCCATCCAAGCCTCTACAGCCTCCAGACACTGGGATGGGACATCCATGAAATCACTCAATGGGCCTGGGGTGGAGATATATAACTGGGTATCATCCACATATTGGATTCTTACACTTTTCTTAACAAAGAGATGGTCAGGGGAACTGTGTAACAGTACACTTTGCTTTTCATTAGATAGTTATCTCCTCCTTGGCTTTCCATGCTTCAATTAGTAGAAGAATAGAAACAAAATAGAAACATTAAGAGAAAAATAGAAACAAAATCAGAAATAGCTAAATGACTCTGGAATAGCTCACAGCTGAGATGGGAGTTTTATTCAGAAGTCTGTACATCACAAAAACAGTGAATTGAACTATACGGTCTCTTTTTTTCTGTGTCCTGTGCTATATTAGCTAAGACTTGCATTGTGTAAGTCTATACAAGGCCTTTCTCTGAAATTTCTCAAAAGTAGTACATACAATTTTGGATAGACTATCAGCAGATTCCTTCAGTATTGGATGCAATTCATCTGATCCTGGAAATTGTGAGAGTTTGAGAACAGCAACATGATTATAGATCAGATCATTTTCTAAACAAAGGAGAGAGAGAGAGGCAAAAATAACCCCCAGATGGGCAAGAGAAAGAAGTGCAAATGTGATGGAAAGCCGAATCTCTACATGAGTTTGTACTTGAAACCCTGTAGCTGCTGGAATTCTCTTGTTATGGCTTTATAACTTTTTTATGATACAAAAATCAGTTAGCAGGACAGCTTGTATTCTTGTAACCTTGCCTAATTGGTCCAGGCCTTGTCTTGCCAGCTGAAGCCTGACAGAAATTAAAACTCTTTCAAAGCAAATCAGCATTGCTTGAACTTGTTTCTATTAATCTCAAGCTTCAGTTTTGCCCTTTACTTTGCTGCTCCCAGTTGTCTGATTCTAGACAGATTCTCCTTTCTGGGGATTAAAAAAAAAAAAAGTTAGTAGTTCTGCCTTTTCTTTGTTACCCGTTAGTATTTTGTCATTTTCACTGAGCAGTTTATACTTTTTTAGATCATGCTTTTGAACACATTTGAAGAAGTTTTCTTTTTCTTTGCAATCTTTACCTATCTCTTTATATAAAGAGATAGGTAAATTTAATATACATTTATTATATTTATTGAATACATCATATGTTTATTAAAGTTTTAAGGATGCAAGATAAAAACTAACAACAACTAATATTTAGAGTAAAGAGAGGGGAGAAAAGAAAGGAGATAAGAAAAAGACAAAGACATAAGTGCAGGGAAAAAAAAGAGAAAGAAAGAAAACATAAAGAAGTGACTTCTGATTTTCTTTTACGACAGTTATAAGTACAAATGTAAATTAACCTCTTACTCTATGGTTACAGCATTACTTATATTTTTTTTCTATAATCTTTTTTTTTAATCATCGAAACCATGTATCATAATTTCATTTGTTTCTGTTTCAGACAAAAAGTCAATAAGGGGTTTCTAATCCGCATTAAACTTAGACAATGTCTTTTCTCTAACCAGAGCTGTCAATCTGGCCAACTCAGCAAGTTCCTCATCTTCACCATCCATTCCTCCATTGTGGGTAAAGTTGAATGTTTCCACCTTTGTGCATATAAGAATCTCGCTGCAGATTATATATTCCTATCTCTCCTCATGCTGAGCTTTGGCCTTTCTGACACTTTCACTATAATTCCATGCTTTCTTTGTATATTTTTTCTTGATGACTTGTCCCTCTTTCTACTTCTTATATTTTTTTTTTCTTTCTATATGTTTGCTATGGTTTTTTTTTTATCATCCATATCAGCTTCTGATGCTCCCCTGAGCATCCTTTTTTTTTCTGCTCTGTGTCCAGCTCCAAGTCAACCTTGGATGAGCTTTTTAATTCCTTTCACCTTCCCTCCTGTGAGAGACTCTATGTGTGAGACAGAAGCCTTAACTGATTTTCTCCTAGCTCATTCCAGCCTCAAGTTATCACCACAAGTTTGGTTTGTATTTTTGGAACATCTCTTAACATGCTGGTGGACAGTATTTACCTTCCCCATTCTGTCACAGTTCCCAGTAAAATGTTCACAGACTTCTTATACATCTCCTAGCTTTGCCTTTAACTTTCACAGTAGTAATACACATAGTCCTCATTTACAGACCACTCATTCAGCAACCATTTGAAAAAGGAAATTTGTGACAGGTCCTCAAAGTTGTGGCCATTGAAGCATCCCTGTGGCCATGTGATTGCAATTTGGGTACTTGGCAACCAGCACACACTTACGAAAGTTGCAGTCACATGACATCATGTTTAACAACCATTCATGATTCACTTAGTGACTGCAACTAGAACTGATGAACTGATGGTGTAAGTCAGGCACAGTCACGTGACATTTCACTTTACAACCATGTTCCTTAGGGGCAGAGCTACTGGTCCCAGTTGCAGTCAGTAAATAAGGACTACCTGTACAATGAGAGATATGAAATCTGGAACCAGTTAGCTGATATATCTTGCCTTTTAGTAAAATGACAAATAAGATAGAATTTAAGTCTTGCGTTTGTATGATAGTAAACAGAAAGCTGCACCAGGAGAAAGCCATCAAATGCATTATTAGACTGACTATGATATGGCTGAAACATTTAAGACTGAAGTGGAAACCCACCTTTGTAATCAACTACATTGCTTTACCTTGGCAAGCTTATTATTTATCATGGAATTGTAAAGTTGGAATGGACAACTGGGTCAGTCTAGTCCACACCTCTGCAATGTGCAGGAAAACCAGTTAAGCCATCCATGAAAAATGGCTATCCAGCCTCTTAACATATTCCAGAGATGGAGAACCCATAGTTTCCATAGGTAGATTGTACCATTGCTGTACAGATCTTACCATCAGAATTGTTTTCCTTATGTATATTTAAACAAAATCTAGCTAGCTGCAACTTATACCCATTATTTCTGGTCGTAGTTTCTGTTGCCATGGAAAATAATTCTTGGCCATCTTCTTCATAGCTTCCTTTTATGTACTTGAATACAGCAATCAGGTCTTCCCCGAGTCTTCTTTTCTTCAGGTAGAACATTCTAAGTTCCTTCAGCCTATCCTCATACGGCATTCCTCAAGTCCCTGCACGATTTTCATTGTCCTACTATGAATCCTCTGTAACCTGTCAGTATCCTTCTGGAAATGGGGTGCCCAGAGTTGTACACAGTGTGCAGAGTGTAGTCTCATCAGTGCCAAGGAATAAAGACTCGCATATCTTTTTAAAGATGCTTCCTCTAATGCAGTCCGAAACTGTGTTGTTCCTTCTAGCAGCTGTCTCATACTGCTGACAGTATTTAAATATTATCCTTTTTTTTTTTACTATATGGATAATCTCAAAGTTATATAAAAAAGATCAGGTGATGAAGTATGATTTAAATATTACCATCACTCTCATGCTACATCTCCATTAGTTTCATGTGGTATCTATATTTCTTGGGAGGAGGGGGGAGAATGAATCTAGTAATATTTAACCCACATTAGACAATAAAGAGTGAGGGATATGGGGACAAAACCAAAAAAAATGATGAATGTGTGTTCTTGTTCAGGTATATATCCTTAGGCTTAAATCAAAGATTTCATAGAAAAGGTCAGAGAAGGAGTTTAAGGAGGAACTTCCTCACCTACAGGGAATCAAGGCAAAGAAGGTGAACATTCTTATGGCAGGATTAACAGTTCACAGCAAGGGATATAGAAAGATATGAGAACATTTTTTTGGTAGAAAGCCAAAGTCCTGGGCCAAAGAAAGTCACAATACCCCTCCCCTCCCCAGTGATACAAAGACAAATTCAGGAAGTCTGAATATCACTCCAGTCTGCATTTCAGCACAATGTGCCTTGCAGAGAGAGGAAATGTTACCCTTAATGAAAAGAATCTTCAAGACCCTCTGCAGTTCCATTAATTTTTCAACCAGTGCTGCTTCTCTTACTTGTAAAAACCATTGATCTAAAAAAAAATTAAACATAAAAAATAGAGATATATTTTGCTTTCCAGTGTTTTTCTATGTAAAAAGGGCAGATAATAACAACACAAATTAATTTCTTATGTTGCATCATGTCTTGGGGAAAATGGTCAATAAAGCACACTTCAATTAATTACCAAAGGTTATTGGGTAATTTTTTCCTGATTTCCTCAAGACCTCTCAACCAAAACTAAAGAACTAAATAGACATTGTTACTACATAGAGTAATGTGTGTGTATGATTGTAATCTATAGAGACTTTGATTAATAAAGTGTAGTTTTAAAAGGATATACTTACTGAAATAGATTATATCCCATATAAACTTTTAAGTTGACTCATCAAGTTCAAGTAAGTAGTATTAAAGAAGTTCCTTTTATTTTAAATGATGTGGATATACCATTCCTCAAATATTAATATGCAATTGATTTAAAAGATCTTGTGAGTTGGTTCTGTTTGTCTAATTTGAAACCAGATAGGACCCATTCATCTGCAAAAGATATTTAGTATGGCTATAGGATTTGCAAAGCCATGTTTTGATTCACTGAAGGCTCAGGTAAAGTGCTCCTCTGAAACAAAACCACAAAATGATGTGGATCCTCACTTCTAAAACAGCTCAGTAGCACTTCACTGGATAGCAGAGGCTTCTACGTGTGTGTAGCATACTGTACAGTACATGCAGAAGTTCTTGATATTGACACAAAGCATCTCATCAAGATGGATTGGCCTGGCCTCAAACTTCAGGATGCAGCAGTACATACTGTATCTACAAGATGCTTCATTATCTTTAGGTTAATCCACACAAGTCTAATATTGAGACGGATAGGCTTACCACCAATAATCAATAGTCTCTAATCCTGTGAAATCCTCTGCCTTTCTATTCCTTGAACTGATCACATTTTTTCTACATATTAAAGAGAAGAGAGGAAGGTTAAGGGGTAGAAATTATGTCCAAAATTATGTTTTATAATCTTCTAAGTGTTAAATATAGATTTGTGATAGTTATTAATTTCACATGAAGCTGCCAGGTTGGTGTGTATGTATGTGCACGTGTGTTTTATTCTAAACATAAGAAGAGTAATTAATAAAGAGAAAATAGCAGGAAAAAACTGAGAAAGAATCCAAAAGTTTTATATGATCAAGGGGGTTGAGGTGGGTTTGGTGAAAATGAATAGACTCATCATTTTATGGTATAAGGGAGAAAGGAAGGGAAGGACTGAAGAAAATAGAAGTAGAGTTAAGATGATTATTTCCCTGTTTTGATCCTCTGGGAATTATATATTCTAAACACAAGAAACTAGTATCAAATTAACAGCAGGATGGGAATAATACATTCCTTGCTTTTCAGAAACATCTGACAGGTCACAACATCCTGCAGTGTGACCCAAGAGAGTGAGAGAGAGATAGAAATAGTTAAAACTAAGGATATTTTCACTTCAAGGGAAGAAATGGCAGACTGAAGATGGCTTCGCTAAAAATGGGGCCAACAGCCACAGCTGTTGAATGAAGAGCCAGCGAGTAGAACGGCTCTTTGTAATTCTTCTCAGGAAAAGGAGAAGACTTGAGATCACCCACAAGTGCTTCAGACAGCTTCTCCTCACGAGGACACTGCAAGACAGTGGTCTCCAGCAGGGTTAGAGCTCTGGGAGATGAGGGAATAGCCATCTTTTTGCTCAAAGCATGGTCAGCACCTTCAAAAGGGTTCACATACTTCCTTTTCTAATCACTTTTGGAAATTGCTTGTTAACTGCTTTTCAGCTATTAGGAACCATTGGATTGACAAGTTTTACACCACCGTATGAGTTTCCTTCAATCCTTAGCGAAAGATGTTTTAAATACAAATTTAAGGACTTAATTTTTTTTCCTTTTGGAATAAACAGCAAAAGGGTAATTAGAACTTTGATTTTGGAAAGCTACAGATGGACTAAGAGATGTCTTAATAATTAAAAGGGGTATACAAATAACAAACCAAAAGATGGACCTCTTTAAGTAATGTAGTTCTACAAAGGAAGACAGAGAAATTTGACTTCGAGTGTAGGTTTTCATAGCTGCTATTTATTGCTGAAATGACTTCCAGCTAGTGCCACGTGAGGCAATGAATATGTGTTGATATTTCATTAGACACACTGCAGAGCAAATATGAAACTGGACTTGGCAATAAATGACAGGCCCGTATATATTACCTGTGTTCAATATATTCACTGTGTTCACAACTTATTACTATCTACCAGTAGAGGACAACTGACAGCATTTCTCCCTATTTAAATTATTTGAAAGTTTATAATTTTTTATTGCCTCTGTAATAATTCTGGGGAAATACAGCTAGCAAAACATTAGCACATTTTCATTGTCTCACATGATGATACCCAGGAATCATTTCATTAAATCTGATCTACTTTCCCAATTCAAAAATTGTGTATAAAATTATATACACATATGGATGATTGTTTCTTTGGGACAGTTGGATGTCAAATTTATTTGGGAAAGCTGTATACAAAGGACATATTCTTGGAAAAATTCTGCATTAAAATTGCAAGATGAGTTTTTAAAAACCCACATACATACAAGGTGCACAAGATAAGGAAAGCTAAGGTGGAAATAAATGTGTATTGACAGAATGACACAGAATGACACTTTTTCACAAGGCCTTTGAATAGTGAACTCCAACTTGGGTTCTCTGCACATGTATGGAATTCAACTTCTGGAATTCCCAGCTATCACGATCATTCTGGAAGTGGAGTTCACATATCTGGAGTGAATTTTAGAAGTTGAGTCATCCATATTGGAGAAGGCTGGACTAATAACTGAATACATGTGATATTGATATGGAATAGATATAGATTGGTCTATGTATTCAGTATTTCAAACACTTCTACAAGGGTAAGACTTTCATATGTTCAATGTGATAAACAACAGCAATTCAGAACTGAGATATTTAATCATTTGGTCCTGTCCGCTGCTTTGAAATACTGTATCTATTGCCCTGAGGTAAAGAAAAGGATGATGTGATATTTTCAAAATATAATAGGCTGTTTTTCTCCAAAATTAGTTAACAAAGTGAAATTACAAGACGCAAAAGTGTTCATCTAGTAATGGAAGAATTTTTTATCTGTTTTAAACTCAATTTCATTTTGCATTGCAAGACGAATGAATATATGCAGTGAATGTATGTATAATGTAAAAATACTAGTTCTATTTTTTTTTTTTTTTAAATCTTTCCCATAAAGGTATCTCAGATACACTACAAATATTCATAGGGAAGAATGACCCATTGACTTGGTTTGCCCCAAGTGCTTAATGGATCCTTCGGATTTCCAGAGGATGCTTGGAGATTTTCTCAAAGGCCTCATAGGCAGTTCTGTTGAAAGCTTGGTCAACTGCTGAAATATGAGGATGGCCACAGTGCTAGATAGGATTGCCTGTGAGTTGCACCTCCCTGTCTACTGATCCAAAAAAGCTCCTTGGTTTACTGAGAAGTTCTGGGAAATATAGCAGCAAAGGAGACACCTGGAACAACAAAGAACTAATATGATCAAAAACATGGCAGTAAGAGTGGTGAAGTGTCTATCACATCCAGAGGCAGACATTCAGCAGCATTGTTTAAAGCTACCTGCACCCTCTTCTCCAGCTGGGTGAGAAGATTGGCTGATGACCATTGTGGTTATTCTCACAACAATTGGAGAATAAAATTATACACTTTCACTCAGAGTTGGCTGGGCAAGTCCAGTTGTGATGATAGAAGCCTTGATTTGTAAGTCTATCTAAGAGCATTTTGGCTGATGTTTTGTTGTTGACTCTGGATGGTCTTAGAGAAAAAACAGGCTTAGGCCAAAAAAATGGACTGATTCCAGAGAAAGTCCATATTTAGTTCTGAATGTGGTTGCACTGTCCCAGATGGAGCAGGAAAGCAATCTAGGGGTCCTCTAGGGCTCGTAGCTCTGCTTGAACCAAAGGGGGAAGCTGTGACCAAAACATCTGGCTGAGTGGCTGGTGGCTGGCCTGCCTGCCTGCCTGCCTTTCTTTCTTTCTTTCTTTCTTTCTTTCTTTCTTTCTTTCTTTCTTTCTTTCTTTCTTTCTTTCTTTCTTTCTTTCTTTCTTTCTTTCTTTCTTTCTTTCTTTCTTTCTCAATTTATATAGCCACTCATCTCACATATGTGACTCTTGGTGGCTTGCAAGGTAATAACACAAACAATACATATATATGTATGTATGTGTGTGTGTGTGTATGTATGTATGTGTGTGTATATATATATACACACACGCACACACACACACACACACACACACAAACATTAAAACATTAAAACATTAAACCAATTAAAATCATGCCATAAAATTAACAGGAGAACACAGTCAGTTCAGGAACAATATAATTATTTATAGGCTCCACACCACCATTACCAGATCCCCAGGCCAGATAGCAAAGCCACATCTTCAGGCCTTTCCAGAAGGCCTGTAAAGTTGGGGCCAGTCTGACCTTGGGGGGATTGATGTTCCATAGGGTGGGTGCAGTGGCAGAAAAGGCTCTCCTCCTAGGTTCCATCAGGTGTCACTCTCTTGTAGACAGAACCTGCAACATGCTCCTTCTGCCCGACCTAATGGGATGGGTAGTTATAACTGGGGAGAGCAGTCCCCCAAATAGCCTTTTTTTAAGTGGGGGGGGGGAGGTAGCCATTTTTGCCCTTGTTATTTCACATCAATTGTAGTTTGGAATAGAGGACCATTTGGAAGCTGAAGCATGAAGCATGTGGAAGCCAAGCTAATCATAACCATACCTTGGTTTGTTCATATAACACTTCTACTACAGGAGCTGTTATTGGTTGCCAGCTAGTTTCTGGGTGGAATTCAAGGTGCTGGTGTCACTTTTAAAGCCCTACATGGCTTAAGACTGAGCTGTTCTGAGTACAATCTGCCTATGCAATGAGATCAGGGACAGAAGGGTGTTGAAAGTCCCTTTCCCAAAGGGATGTCATCTCCAAGGTCCCTGCTGTTAAGGCTTCTTCATGATGCTTCCCTCTTCTGGAATATAATCTCCCAGATATGAACCTGGATCTTTCAGAGGGCCTTTGAGAATGAGAGAGATGTTTGCTATCCTGGAGTGGATGTTGTGGGAGATATGTTGCTGGTGTTTCCTACTTCTTGTTTGTGGAGTCTTTTAAATCTTTTTGTATTGTACACTATAGCACCAGGACTGTAAGATGCTTAGGCTCTCATGATTAGAGGGGCATAGATACCTGAATAATACATAAAAAGATAAATAAAATAAACTTTGATAAAAATTTGGACCTCATGCAAATTTAGTTTGGTCCAGTGGTTAAGGCACCAGGCTAGGAAATCAGAGACTGTGAGTTCTAGTCCCGCCTTAGGCATGAAAGCCAGCTGGGTGACTTTGGGCCAGTCACTCTCTCTCAGCCCAATTCACCTCACAGGTTTAGGGTTAGGGTTAGGGTGCTGTGGGGAAAATAGGAGGAGAAAGGAGTATTAGGTAGGTTCACTGCCTTGAGTTATTTATAAAAATAATAAAGGCAGGATAAAAAATCATCAGCAACAACAACAAAAGCACAGCACCTCTCTACTATTAATTAGGACATCTTTTTCAGTCTTTCACATGAGCCTGGAAAAATGGTGCAGCTGCTTTAAAGAATCAAATAATTAAGACAGCTGCATCTTTAATATGATTCTTAAAAGAGACACGCCTTCTCTCAGGCTTGCATGGAAGCCTGGAAAAAATATGTCCCTAATTTAATGAATAGCACAGAAGTGATTTGCTCACACAGAGTCCAAAGTACTCCCAAATCACATTCAAAACATTGATTCATTGATTCATTCATTCTGTGCCATCAAGACAATGTCAACTCTTACTGACCACATAGATTTTCTCAAAGCATTCACACTCTTATATGCAGTTTTAGCATAAACACTTTATTTGCCATCTTGTTAAAATGCTACAGTGGGCTCTTTGCTTTCAAGATCTTTTTCTTAACTACATCTCTGTAATATTTACTGTCAGCTCTATATATCCTGGCAAAACAGATTGAGGCAGCAGTTTGTTTTGAGTCCTGAATAATTGGTTCTAACTTTTCAAAGAATCGGTAATTCATCAGTCACTTAAACAGAAAGTATGTACCTTGATCTTCAGTAACTGCTTATGACTAATTCATTCCAAGCCTGGAAATTTTCCAGGAGAACCAGTTATCAAACACATAGGTTTAATTCTGTATACAATGAAACTGATTCTAGTATCAGCCAAGTTGCTAGCATTTTGATTGAACATAGTTGAATCAGAACATAAAGTGTTGAAAAACTAAATGTATTTATCATACCATTTTAATAAAAGCTAAAGGAACTGAAATTTACATTAAGATATGACCTCTATCACTTCAATTAGTTGGGTTCACAAATCCTCTTCAGTGGGAAGCAAACCTAACCCACTGATCCTTCATGTCAGTGTCTCAGCTGCAGCTTTCAACCCCAGTGCTGGAATGTGGGAGTGGGGAGTATCTGATAGCCTCCCAAAAGAAAACAAAAAAGAGGAAAATTATGTGGAAATCTGTGCCTCCTTGCCCAAAAGCCTATTTTTTATTTTTTTATTGTTTTTATTTAATTATTATATGCCACACAGAGTTGCTATATAAATGTGATGTATAAATAAAATTACATTTTAGTGCAACCATGGTTTTGGCTGCTTACAAGAAAATGATGCTGCATTATAGGCAGTGGTAGGAAAGTGCTGGAAGGACGAGGTGCATCAGAAATAAGATATTTCTTGTGTGTAATATTCTTCATTAACTAGATATAGAGATGTGCAAATTATTTGGATTCATTTCTGTTTGCTGCCAGTCCCAGTAGAAGTGCCTTCTGTGAATGTTCTAAATTGGCAGTCTGCTAAGTTCAGCAATTTGGCATTCATCCACCTATTCTGTTTGGGCAACCCACACTCTTCCTAGAAAACACAAGTGAACATTTTAGTATCCAAAGCTCTATTTTCCATTTTCCACCTGCTTTTCCAAAGAAATTCAGAGAGATTAAAAGCCTAGCAAGAGAATCACAGACTGCTATTTACATGGAAGTCTTGATGGTTCCAGTGGGACAAGATTTCTATAAACAAGAAAATTCATGCTTTTCACAAATAGAGTTGTAACTGCCTCCTGCTCCAAAAGGCCAAATTCTCTGCTTTTCATTGGAAGAGTGAATGATAGAGCTGTGTGAGAAGTCTTACTTTGCTTCATTTGATGTGGCCTTTCAAAGCTGCTCAACAACCAGAATATGCTTCACTGGGCATTGATGGCCTTCTGTCCATGAAGGCATGAAAGATACTCCTGCCAACGCTCCTGATAAAGCAAAGCAGTTACGGTAAGGGGGTCCACCTAAATACCTGAACTGGAGATGCCTTACTTTTTGAGGTAGAATCACTGCCTTGAAGGAGAGTGCTCCAATGATCAGTTAAGGTAGTTTTGCAAAGCAAAGCACTGTTGCTTTATGTAAATCTAGAAAGCAGGTTGCAGGAAGTTTCTCAAAGGCAGCATTGCAAGGGCATGTTTTAGCAGTGAGATCATAACCAAGGAAGGATAGAGAAAGTGATCGCAGAGTTTTGCAGTTTTGTGCCAATTCCATTTTCAGCTCCTTTATTGTTTTGTGGCATAGACTCAGAGTACTTGTTTCTCTAGCTGTTCTCTAGATTGGTCCAATGAGACTCTTAGTAAGAGTCATCTTCTGATCCTTCCCTTTTTTCAGTGTGGAGAATTTCTACCCTCTCTTAACATTTCCTCAATTTCACTCTTATCACTTTGAGGTATGGTATTTTTCTCTATATTCATTTGTTTCTTATTCTGCCAAATACTGCTTAATAGTAGGAGACACACCTCTATATAGAGTCTCCAAGATCCTCTTCTTTTCAACATCCACTTTTGCACTCATTTATCTGCTTTACCATAATTCCTAAACCTTTTCCCTTCCCCACCCTATTTTGCCCTCTAACTGTTCATTCTC
The DNA here is from genome assembly GCA_030867105.1 of Liasis olivaceus. Classification (NCBI taxonomy): domain Eukaryota; kingdom Metazoa; phylum Chordata; class Lepidosauria; order Squamata; family Pythonidae; genus Liasis; species Liasis olivaceus. Next base: position 74,424,041 of record CM061349.1, read on the forward strand.
AGGTAAATCTTGCTCTCCATTCTTTTTGGTCACAGTAAACTGAAGTAATCAGAAGCCTGCCACACCAGTTCCATTCAAATCTACCAGCTAAGTGCCCAATTCTAGCAACGTTTCATTAATAAAACACTCTTTTTCTGATTGTTTTCTGCTCTGCTATAACTTTTTAAAAATTCTTATTTGGTTTGCATGTTAATTTTCATTTTATGCTTTGCTAATTTTTCAAACTACAAACATAAGATTTTGTTGTTGTTTTGCTAGCTCCACCAAGAAATGATTTGAGTACTTGGATTTTATATGATTTAAAGATCTGTCAATAGAAGCTCTGGGTTTAATTCCCGAAGTCCCATTTTCATCCACTGTTTATCCCTGTCCCTCTCAAGGTGATCTCAAGTCTCACACTTCTGAATGTATCAATTAATAGCATGTTGTCTAGATCTCCACCCATTAGGACAGCTTTCCTAATCATATATGCAGGTACTATACTACCTAAAGCTATATTAGATAGCTTATTGACATTGTTTGTCAATGTTATTGGGCATTTCTGGCCATTGTTCAGTAGAATGGCTCAGGAACTGAAGCATATGTTGCATATTTGAATAAACTTCCACCTCAATTCCTATGTAACTTTTTTTGTCACTAACAGCAGTAGCCTTAATTTTACCCAACTCTTTTATTTTGCTTCATTTTGTTACAGTGGGTGACATAAATGATAATTTTGGGGAAATGTCTTTGAAGCCAACCAAATCCACTTTAAATAGCTAGTTGTGTATAGCAACTCATGGTTTATTTATTTTATTTATGTATATTTCAAATTTAGATACCGCCCATCTCACGAAAAAGTGACTCTGGGCGGTTCACAATAAAACAACAATAAATATTAATTAAAATACAATAAAAATAATATAAAAATACAGTAAACATAGAATAAAATAAAGGTAAGTCTTTAATTAGAAGCAACAGCTATCCTATCTGTGCATCAGCTATTTCAGTGGCTCTGCCTTACTGGCAAGGGCAATTGTTTACAAGCATTCAAACTGGAGACAGTGCAGATCATCAAAGGTTTAACAGAGTTATCTGTTTCAGGAAGCAACATGAACTGCAGCCACCAAACATGATATAGCAACAGTGGGAATGCCTTAGTCTCGCATCTTAACCACTACATCACAGTGGCTGTTCAATTAGAGTGTTCAATTATTGGTGATAACAGAAGTAAATAGAACAGGGTGGCCATTACATTTATTTTCTCAGCCATGTTTTTAAAAGCTTCTCAAAGTATCCTAGGCAGCCCAGATGTCACAACTATTCCTGTAGGTCTGATGCTATACTCCTGACTCTCATTCTAATGCAATTAATCTTCCACTTTGTTCCATTGGATTAACAAGCATATTTACTGCAGTATAAAATTGTGATTATTTTGGGAACAGATGCATTTAAAAAAATGTAAATTAATGACAAGTGACAAATGTGGGCCATGCCTTTAAATACTAGCTCTTCAGCACTGCAGATCTCTCTCTCTCTTTCTTTCTCTCTCCCTCCCCCTTTCCCATTTTCTGGAGCCAATACTTATCACTCCAGTGTTGCTTAGTGACCATTTTGCCAGAAGCAGTTGCGGTTGCTAAACGAAGACTGCCTGTATAAACATATGTTTGTAGCTTTGTCCCAAACTTATGACATAGGCAAAAACTGGAGATGTAGGAATTGCCATTGGAGAAGCCAGGAGGCATTTCTGGAGAGATGGATGTTATTGGAAGATAAAGACATACATATCTAAGAATAATAGTAGCAGGGGGCACAAGAGCTAGAAAGCCATTCTGTTCTTTGGATATCCAGAAATCCATTCAAAATAGCTTTCTACAACCTTACCTATATCTCTAGAGCCTTGACTAAGAGCCAATATGTTGGTAATGCCAATATTTTTATGTATTTATTTATTTACATTTCAAATTTAGATACTGCCCATCTCACGAAAAGTGACTCTTCCATATTGGCCATGGAATGGGGAATCTGAGTTTTAAATCTCCACTAATAGCTAAGAGATTCATTGATAAATAGTCACTCTAAAATTGTGCACCTATTAGAGATAAGTAAATTATTCCAGCAGTACTTCCTTCAATTAAAACCAATTGCTTTTTCCTATGTAGTGAAACCAGTAATTTCATCAAATAAAGCTACCCAGAGTGGTAATAATTATGCTATTGTTGATGCTATTGTTGTTGCATTTACTATTATCACTTTTTCTCCTGAAAGTGTCCAAAAAGAATAATACAATTACCAACAAGAGAATCATCTGCCATAAAAAAATAAATAAATAAAACCATGAGAATAGAATTAAAGTTCATTTTAAAGTGTAGCCTAAAGAATAATGTGATCTTGGAACACCTGTTAACTCTGAAAATGGACAAGCATATCTTCAAGAGTTGTTTCAAAGAAGACCCTTTATAGATCAGCTGTCCTTAACTGGGACAGAGCTTCATTGTTGAGCCATACCCAGCTCTGGGCCGTGAGCAGAGCCACCCCTGCCAAGTTGATCTCCCCTAGCTTAGTTGGGATTGGGAAGGCAATCTTTTAAGTAAAACCACCAAGGCTATCCAAATATCTGTGGCAGGGAGTGAGGGTTAGAAACATCAAAGGATAAAGATTGTCTAGAATGTGGGTAGATCCCATGTACAAAATATTATTTGCATATGACTAATGCCAAGATTGGACCAACAGCCACATTTAACATTTTAAGTAATGGGAACTCCATGATAAAATAAGTGTCCTACTAGAAGGGCTTACTTCTTATTAAAGTGGCTACCATCAATCAAAATAAGAGCAAACTAGGACATGTCCTAATAATTTTTGCTTGTTTCTTTGTTTTTACTGCTCTACTTCATTTTATATACATTAGAACTGATTTTAGTCTTTTTCTTTTTTCTTTTTGGTGCCTTTGAGTCAGTGTTGACTCCTAGCGATTGCCTGGACAAGTCCTTGCAGTTTTCTTGGCAAGGTTTTTCAGAAGTGGTTTGCCATTGCTTCCTTTCTAGGGCTGAGAAAAAGTGAGTGGCCCAAGGCCACCTAGCTTTCTTTGTGCCTAAGGTGGGACTAGAACTCACAGTCTCATGGTTTCTAGCCTGGTGCCTTAACCACTACACCAAACAGTGTAGTTTGATTCATTTACAAACATTAATAATATCTTTTCCATTTTTTAAGACCAAAAACCTTTCAGGGATTGACGACTATGTGTTGCATTGTCCTAAGAAAGAAGAAGTACTACCAAAAACACCTACATTTGTCGTAAGGAAGAAAAAGAATCTTTCTTGCAAGGGGCAATAAGGATATTTGCCCTGGGTTCCATATGGACATGATTCCTTATAACATATGATTCAATATTTGAAATTTTAAGTCAGACTGGTAGCTTTAATTCAAGGTAGTAAAACAGTGTTATTTTAGTATTTTAGTTTCCCACTGGACTATTGACTTCAATGGATAAAAAACAATAGAGAAATTACTGCATTCACATGCAATGGAATGAAAATAGTGCAGTTGTGTTTGTCTATGTACAAGGCTGTTAAAATGAGTATTCTGCCACTGAACCTTTCAGAAGCTTTTAAAGTCTGTGGGATATTGTTCTGAAAATATAAATACAATTCTTAAAATAAATTATTTTTGGAGAAATATACAGATTGTATGAGTAGCAAGCAGGGTGGCAAAGAAAACAAATATTTATTATTTTGTAGGATAGATAAAAAGCAATTATATGACTTGTGAAATGTAAAATCTAATTGTTCAGTTTGGTATTTTATTTCATAAATTTGTATTATTGCTTCATTTTTACTCTTGATGTGACTATCTTAAGAAGATATGAAATGTGGGGAAAATGTAACAGACTTAGTCTAGAAAGATTGTCACAGTTTATAATAAGCAGATAAAAAGAGGAAATTAGGCAAATAGAAATATGTTAATATTTAAAGTTACTATTCATGAAGACAGTTATCTGAATAATGTTGAGATTGGTTCTTCATTAATACATGACTTGCTTCAGTATTAGGTTCAGTATTTAGTCCTTAATAGATTTGTGATGAGGACAATTAATTCAAGACAACTGAGGATGGATTAATCACAACTAGGAAGTTCATGCATAAATGAAGAATCATTTCTAAAACCAATGGCATAATTTTGTAAACAAATAAAATTTTTTAAAAATGACATATATATTTGCATAGAATCTATAGCAGCTTCCTATGGAATCCATCTCTGGGTGGCCTATTTCACTGGCTTAAGGGGGATGCTTCTTCACATCATTAACAAGGGGCTTCAAAAAGAATCTTCAGATACCCTCATGGGCCTTGCTTGAAATAAAAAACAGACACTATCCTGTTTCCATTCAACCCCTTGGTCTATAGACAAAGTAACTGCTTGTTGCTGTGACTGTATTAACAGTTCCTTGTCCCAATAAGCCTTCATTGGACTCTTTTTGCAATACCGCTAATTCTCTTTATTCACTCTGTTCTTCACCTGATACTTGGCTATTGGTGTGAGAATGAACACTGGTATCTCCATGAGACTTCCTGTCTTAGCACTAATGCTCTTTTCTTTCTTCTGTTTCATTATTCTTATGGATAATAGAAGTCCTTTACCTCTTGTGACAAGTTTGATATATTGAACAAGCCGCTGATTTATTCTTTGTTCTGTACTTTATTCTTTTGCTCTATACTTGTATATTCTTTGCTCTGTACCTTAGATTCTGAAATAATTCAGATCCTTGTCAAGTAATTCAAAACTAATCAGATCTTTTGGAAATCAAGTCTGGAACTTTTAATGATATGTAAGCAGATTCTAAATAACATTATTGTCGAAGACTTTCACGGCCAGAATACAATGGCTGGTGTGGGTCTTCCGGGCTGTGTGGCCGTGTTCTGGAAGTTTTGTTTCCTAACGTTTCACCAGCATCTGTGACCGGCATCTTCAGAGGGCAGAAGCACAGACAGGAGCAGTTCTCTCTGTGCCCAGGATGATGTGACCCTTTTGTGGGTATTTATAGAGATCAGCGTAGATGCCTGAAGGGGGGGGGAGGGTGGAAGGGGGGGGTTGGGTTAACGAGTTGCTGCTTGTTTTGGTGTCAAATATGTGTGTATCTTCCTGGGGGTTAGGCAGGGTTTTTTCCTTCTATTGAGTTGTTAATGAGTGGCTGCTGAGGGTGATTAGCATGTTCATTGTGTGAATTGTTTACCTGTCCTGGTGGTTGAGCTGAGTTCATTGACCTTTTGCAGGCTGTATTTTTCAGGATTGGTAGCCAGGTTTTGTTGATTTTTAAACTTTCCTCTTTTTTATTGAAACTGTGCTGGTGTTTGTGAATGTCAATGGCTTCCCGGTATAGCCTGGTATAGTGGCTGTTGGTGTTGTCCAGTATCTCTGTGTTTTCAAATAGGATTTTGTGTCCAGTGTGCTTGAGAGCATGTTCAACTACTGCAGATTTTTCTGGTTGCTGTAGTCTGCAGTGTCTTTCGTGTTCTTTTATCCTGGTATGGATGCTGTGTTTTGTGGTCCCGATGTATACTTGCCCGCAGTTGCATGGTATGCGGTATACTCCTGCGGCGGTGAGGGGATCCCTTTTGTCTTTTGCTGATTTTAGCATTTGTCGGATGACACCTTCACAATTTGGAGTCAGGATGAAGAAGAACTAGAGAAGTTCCTGAACCACCTAAACAGCATCCACCCCAATATACAATTCACCATGGAAAAAGAAATGGACGGCAAACTTCCATTTCTAGACACTTTGGTCATACGCAAACCAGACCTCAAATTAGGACACAAAGTTTACAGAAAACCCACCCACACAGACCGGTACCTACACAAAAACTCCAACCACCATCCACGTCAGGAAAGAGGCATTATCAAAACTCTGATGGATCGTGCCAATTGGATCTTTGAAACCCAATTCCTAAACTCTGAACTTAACCAACTTAATTGGGTCCTACAAGCGAATGGCTACTCCAAGAATGAAATAAAAAGAGCCATCAAACCAAGAAAACAACATGCGACTGAAGAAGAAAAACAGCCACCCACCAACAAAGTATTTCTGCCCAACATCAAAGAGGTCACGGACCGCATGGGAAAACTGATGGAAAAACACAACTTCCAAACAATCTTCAGACCCACCAGAAAAATACAACAAATGCTAAAATCAGCAAAAGACAAAAGGGATCCCCCCACCGCCACAGAAGTATACCGCATACCATGCAACTGCGGGCAAGTATACATCGGGACCACAAAACACAGCATCCATACCAGGATAAAAGAACACGAAAGACACTGCAGACTACAGCAACCAGAAAAATCTGCAGTAGTTGAACATGCTCTCAAGCACACTGGACACAAAATCCTATTTGAAAACAGGGATACTGGACAACACCAACAGCCACTATACCAGGCCATACCAGGAAGCCATGGAGATTCACAAACACCAGCACAGTTTCAATAAAAAAGAGGAAAGTCTAAAAATCAACAAAACCTGGCTACCAATCCTGAAAAATACAGCCTGCAAAAGGTCAATGAACTCAGCTCAACCACCAGGACACGTAAACAATTCACACAATGAACATGCTAATCACCCTCAGCAGCCACTCGTTAACAACTCAATAGAAGGAAAAAACCCTGCCTAACCCCCATATTTGACTAACTACACACATATTTGACACCAAAACAAGCAGCCACTCGTTAACCCAACCCCCCACCCCACCCCACCCCTTCAGGTACCTACGCTGATCTCTATAAATACCCACAAAAGGGTCAAATCATCCTGGGCACAGAGAGAACTGCTCCTGTCTGTGCTCCTGCCCTCTGAAGATGCTGGTCACAGATGTTGGCAAAACGTTAGGAAACAAAACTTCCAGGACACGGCCACACAGCCCAGAAGAGCCACACCAGCCAACATTGTAAAGTCTTTAGATTATTTTCACTCAAAAATTAAGTTTATGAGGTCACTGATTCCACACTAAATCCTTTTCCTTCAAAGATTCAGTTTGTTTTTGCTTCAGATTCTTATAAAGACACAATGCCCATCTCTAATTTTCTGTGCCCTCCCCTGTTTTTTTTTTGGGGGGGGATAACTAACCAAGAGACCAAAGATCCTCCTCATCTCTTAAAGCCTGTGTATGCATTTTTTACCTTTTACTTTTCCTTTTTTCACAAATGAATTTCCTAAACTAAAGGCTCCACTGTTCCATGATCATTTTGGCTATCTTTTATGTTTGAAACTGAACTAGCAATAAAAAGCAGGAAACAATTAATACATGCAGAATCTCCAAGGATAATGGAGAAGAACATCTCCATTTGAGGAAAATAAGCACTGGTAGGTGAATTAATCAGCTAATGGTTTATAAAGTATATAGGCTTTTTATGCATGCTAAAATCTGTTGTTTTCTCCTTGACTTATACCAGACAAAAATGATAGCAACAGAAAAAGCTGTGACTACTGAAGATACTTTTTAGTTTCTAGTGGAAAGCAATATTTTTCACCAAAGAAAACACTATATAAGGAACATGTTTAACTCCAGAAACAACCAGTTTATATGTCATTTCAGAATGCAACTAAATTAATCAAAAGTTGAAATAAAGGACCTAATTTTTATGAGCAACATTAATAAAAAGAAGATATATGAAGTACATGGGGAGCATATTTTCCTGCTTAGATTTATATATAAATATAGATATAGATATATAGATATATACACCCACACACCCCACACCTACACTATATTATACTCATACACACAGACACACACACAGTGCCTTCACGTGAGTGTTGACTCCTGGCCACTGTAAGTCCCAACAGTTTTCTTGGCAATAATTTCAGAAGTGGTTTGCCATTGCCTCCTTCCTAGGGCTGAGAGAGAGAGAGACTGGCCCAAGGTCACCCAGCTGACTTTGTGCCTAAAGCAGGACTAGAACTCATGATCTCCCAGTTTCTAGCCTGGTGCTTTAACCATTATGTCAAACTGGCACACACACACACACACACACACACACACTGATACAATTTATAGCCCACTGTACTGCATGTATATCTTAAAAACTAGTAGTTTTGTGAAGTTGACCTAAAGCTAATGGACTAATCATGTTTGATCACTTCCATGACATTTGTGTTACAAACTGTTTCATTTTCTGTACAAAAATAAACATTAAAAGGAAAAAAAAACTGGAATAATGGAAATGTTATGTAACAGATGCAGCGTAAGGCCTAACTAGTAGAATTCACCTGCTGCTAAAAAAAATGGTATGGAAAAGAAGCCGTTCACATCAAGAGACAATTGAACTTGACAAGCAAAATGTGTAGCTTATTAATAATTGAACATGATTTCTGTGGTCTGTTACTGATGGAATATTTAATCAGTGAATATCATTCCCCCATTTATTATTCATTAAAGATAAATACAAAGTAATGACTCTGGATTGAAATATGTTACTGCAAGATTAAGAGCACCCATAGTTGATATATTATTCAGAAATCGATTAAACTTTTGTGCAGAGTTTAATGACTTAAATAGAGGCTCACCTCTTTAAAGGTGCCACCAAGTTATTTTCTTCCTTTTGTTTAAGAAGTGGTTGGGAAGATATCTACAAGAAAGGAGAGTTGGTAAACTGGCAGTTGGAAAAGGACTGCAATTCTCTAAGCAGATTTTACAGAGAGATAACATCAGCAAAGTCTGGTTCACACATCTCCAAGTGCTTTGTCCCAATTCTGATGTGAAGCTATATAAGAGAGATAGAGAGATAGAGATAGAGATATATAGATATATATTAGCTCCTGCTGTGTTATGTCAAGGTACCACTGCTTTATTTTCTTCTAGTGTTCTTGAACTCTGTAGACCTTTTTCATTTCTTTCCTAAACTGGGTTTGCTGATTCTTTTGAAGAGACCTTATGTAAGATTAAAAAAAAAAAAACAGCTATTATTTTCCCACAATTTATCTTCTCTGTTCGCATTTACTGGTTAAGCCAAAGATTAACAAAGTCCCTTTCTAAGTTTTTCAGCAACAGCAGAGCAGAGAGGAAAAAAATTCTTACCACAAATTGATTGATTTTTTAATTGATTGATTAATTGATTGATTGATTCATTAGTACTAGTTGACTATCCAGCAAAGAGATCTTATTATGTAAAAGAGATAGATTGACAAAAGATTCCTTTTCCTCTGTTAATCATAACTCTATATCTCACACTTTTTCTCATTTTCATCTAATTAGCTACTTGGAATTGGAAGTCTGAGCAGCTTATCAAAAAAGAACTTGAATGCATTCACTAAGATTCATAGACATTGTAAGATGAGAGAACCATTGTTAGTCTATGGTAGGCAAAAATCAGAAGGAATCTAGTGGCACCTTTTCAGACTAAGTAATTTTATTAAAAGCCATAAACTGTTGTGAGATACAGCTTACTTCATCAGATGCATAGAGTGGCTAAAGTGATGTAGGATTTAAATTGGGATGAAGTGGTGGGGAGCGGGGGTAGAGACAGGTTGATGAAGTGAGCTATAGCTCACAAAACCTTATGCCTTTTAATCAAATGGGTTAGTCTGAAAATGTGTCACCGGATTTCTTCTGCTTTTTAGAGTCATAGATGCATTGAAATCTGTGGTGCTATAGCATTTTTCTTTGCATATCCATCCATCTACAAAGAGTTGAAAAACAAAAGTTTACATTCAACGACACACCATGGTTAGATGACAGAATTTGTCCTTCAGAATCTTTAGACAAATATACTAGAATGCACTTGTATAATCTGTATTTTTCATCATGTTGCTGAATCAAAACAAAAATGAATATTAACTTATGGACAAATATTATGGAAAGAATGTTTACAAAGTCTGCATTCACTTTTAAGTGTTTTCACACATAGAAAGGCAGGATAGTAATAACAACAACCACAACAATAACAACAACAGAAGGAATATTTTTATTGTCCAAGAACAAGTATTATGTACAAATATCATAAAGGCAAAAATAGAGGACCAGTTTGGAAAGTAAATGCCAATTGTGCTGAAATAAAGATGAAACAGTTTTATACAGTATAAAACTGATGCAACAAAATCAGGCTGATCACAAAAAAAAAAAAAAAAAACAGGCATTATTGAATTGGGAATATATTACACTGGCATTTATCTTAAAAGTATGGATTCACAGTCCTTGAAAATAACAGAGCAAAAATACTTATAATGTTTTAAAATTCAGATTGATTGCTACTTGGAAAGCAATACATCAGACATTAATGTCACTGAAAAGAACCATGTTTAGTTAATTGATGTAGCCATTCCAAGATGACAAGGAATTAGAAAAAGTTACCAAATATCAAGTTTTGGAAATAGATATCTCAATAATTTGGAAGAAGTTGATGTTATTCGGGTATTTGGTGGAAAAGAATTTGGATCGCCTGCATTTGGAACCACTTATGACAGCCATTTCTGGAGGAAGAAATGGTGGACTGAAGATAGCTCTGCGAAAAGCGAAGCTGATAACTGCAGCAAAGAATGAGAAGCCTGCAAGTAGACTGGTCCTTTGAACCTCCCTGGACAAGGAGAGAACTTGAGATCACCCACAAGTGCTCCAGACAGCTGGTCCTCACAAGGAGACTGCAAACTAGCAATCTCCAGTAGGTTTAGAGCTCAGGGAGACAAGGGAATAGCTGTCTTGCTCAAACCATGGTTGGTGCCTTTGAAAGGACACTAAGTTTGCATACTTTCTTTCCTAATCACTTTTGGAAATCACTTGTTGACTGCTTTTCAGCTATTAGGAACCTTTGGATCAACAAATCTGAAAACACCGGGTAAGTTTCCTTCAACCTTAGCAAAAGAAGTTTTAAATACAAGTTTAAGGACTTTTTTTTTTTTTTAATAAACAGCAAAAGGGTGATTAGAACTTTGATTTTTGAAAGTTACAAATGGACTAAGGGTCCAGATGGATTTGAAATAAGTTTTTGGGATTAATTAAAAGAATCCTTCCTGTGGGAAAATGCTTTTGTTTTGAATTCTTTTTAAAAAAGCATAATAAGATAAGATTCTAAAAATTAGACACTAGACAGAACTAAAGATTACAATTAAAGGAGAAGAACATATAAACCCAATTTAGAATTACAAAGTGGAGCAAAATATTCTAACATTGGAAATATTGAAGAATATTTTTGAAAAATGGACTCAGAAGTTAATATCAATAGTGTCAACAGAGACATCTGCCTCTATATCTAAAAGATGCCATGTCTGGAAGATGTTATGGGAGAGGAACAAGTTTTACCTGACAAGATTGAAACTGATGTGAAAGTGGATTTAAAAATGACAGTCTGCAAGAATGACACAGGAAAAAAAAAAGTTACACTGGACATACAAAAGAAACTGGCTGATGGTTTAATAATTAAAAGGGATATACAAACAATAAACCAGGAGAGTGACCTGGATAATTTTCCTATATTAGATTTACAAAAGAGACTTGTCAAAGTTTTGAAGAATCTTGTGAGAAGGAACCAAGAAAAAATGAAAAGAAACCAAGTTCTATGATGTTATTTGAATGGATTAAAGATTAAAATTGTTAAAAGTAAAGGGAAGGAATATAAAGTTGGATTATTTGTTCAAGGTTAACATAGATATGTTCTTATTTCTGGTAACCCTTAATGGACTTTTGCTGACATCAGGACTGAAATGATGAGGCTTTATGGATTTATTTATAGATAACAGATAGAATATGGGAAGAAGAGATTATTTGTTATAGTTTAAGAGGAGGTGATAAGTTACTAAAATTGTACTTGTGATTAAGGTGGGGAGTCACTTCTTTTTATACAGTATTTCTTTTATTTTTCTTTACTATATTCTTACTTTTCTTTCTTTTTTCTTTCTCTATGTTTTTCCTTTTTTTTCTTTCTATACTTTCTACTCTTTCTTTTTATTCTTCTATCTTTCTTTTAGTTTGCATTCGTTTTTACTATTGTTAATTATAATCTTGAATAAAATTACTATTTTAAAAAAGGAACAACTTATGACAGCCCAGCTACAAACAACAGCACTGTTGGGTACCATAAAGATAAATTAGATGCTACTTCATGATCCCCAAGCCCTTGGGTAAGCCTTGAATCATGACGAAGAAAATTGGTCAACATCAGCTATGACACAATTAGTAGTAGTAGTAGTAGTAGTAGTAGTAGTAGTAGAAGAAGAAGAAGAAGAAGAAGAAGAAGAAGAAGAAGAAGAAGAAGAAGAAGAGGAAGAAGAATTATTTAAAAATGGTTCCATCCCTAACAAGGCTGAACTAAAGGGGATTTACTGTGCAATGCAATCGTATGAATATTTAGTCAACAGCGAATTCTGCTGAAACCAGTGAGACTTTAGCCCTAGCTAACATGTCCATTTGTTTTCATTAGGAGCTATATCACTGCCACCTTTACTTTTGGGGCCAGCAAACTTGATTCCAAGCTAGATTATATATACAGATAATCTAGAGGTGGATATAAATAAGTCAAAAGCAGTGCCTCCTCCATGACTGTTTCACATAACTTTTGAGTAGTCAGTTGTGGGAAAGAAGGGAAGCTTTTATTTTACCAAAACACCAAACTGAAGAGGAAATTGTAATGCAAAAGAAAGTGTGGCCTTTGGCTGTATTCTAATAAACTAGGCAATTTACAGCAAGTGCCTGGCAGAGTACCATCTTCTTGCTTGTCATGCCAGAGACAGGTGAAAATAACTCCCACACTACATATATCCACAGAGAATTGTCCTAGAATTTTGCCCCAGAGCATCTTCTCATTAAAAGTGAAGGGAACAGACAGTGTGTAAGTATCTTCACCTTTTTAAATGAAGGTTCACCAGTGGCAGCATTATTGTGTCAAAATACCTAGATACAGAGAGTAAAAAAGAAGCTGAAGAAAATGTGACTGGAAGCTAACAGAATCTTTGTCAGGGAGAGGAGAGAACTCAGATATGCCCCACTTGCAAAAGACACGCATCTGAATAATTGCATTACAAATTTGCTCAGCTGTTATAAACGGCCCTGCTTCAGCAGCTCAAAAACTTCTATAGTCCGAGTGTTTGCTTGCTAAGCCAAGAAAAAGCATTTTGCATCACAGCATAGTTCGTTTGCAAACCAGTTAATTTAGCAAGAGAAACACTGATTAGCTCCAACTGCAACCAAGTGTAGCTCTACTGGAAAATGCTGATTGTTTTACCTAGATGGAATTCTGCTTCACCTCTCCCTCCCTCCCTCCCTCCCTCCCTCTGTCTCTCTCTCTGGTAGAGCACCATCTATTGACTATATGGGATTTGTAGTTAGGGATTTTCACATCTTTTGTACCTATAACTATATTGATTCTTGTGCAATTCACAGCCTAACCTTTGACAGTTATAAATTCTAGGAAAAAAGGGGCAAGAGGCTACAGACCAAACAGCAAAAGAAATGATCAATAGGGAATGTTGGCATCGGCACCCTTCCCTTCTTTCAGACGAATCTCCTGTTCAATCTGAATGTACAGTTGGGAGAGAAGAGTAGATTAAGTGGAATGGAAGAACTGCTTGGCTAAGATTATCTAAGACTATTCAGAGTAAATTCTTTTGCATTCCCCAGTTCCCCAAGCAGTAGGAAGATCTACAAGGGCATTTGAGTTCTTTTGTGAAGGAGTACTAGAGATGTATATGGAGGGACAAATCTGTCACATGCAGTATTATTCCTTACCATTTTGCCCATCATATATTTATTTTATCTGCTCCCACATCCCTAGTTTTGTTGTATTTTATTTGTTTGTTTATTTATTTTTATTTTCATGCTCATTTCTCCTAATTTAGATATGTAGGTATAGTGTGCTAGATATTTTTGCTGGCGTCTTTCCTCAGATCCTTATCATTTTGAATGTGGTTTTGCTGATGTGATTAATTTGGGGCTACAATTAATTGAACTACATTGTTTTGGTTACCTCTGAATTTACTAACATACTAATCCTTCTAGTGTGAATCCAAGTAACTGATGTAGTTCTCCTTACTCTTCAGGATATTTCTGAATATGGGTCTAGTGATCTGAAAGAATACTGGACCTTGTTGCTTAAACATGTGTCATATCTGAAAAATAGTTGACAGGTAGTATACACAGCAGAAGGATGTGAGTTGAAACATGAAGTAATTCTCCTAGGATCTCTCTTCTCCTTCATCCTGCACCTCTTTGCTGTGCATGCAGTCTTTCAGTCAGGAGCCAGATGAATTAGAAGGGAGCAAGTGATAAGTCCTGCAAGGCAATGTCCATTTTGGTGATGAATGGCCATGGTTGGAGCACCCAATTCAGCCCATTTATTTATTTAATTCAATGTGGACATTGCCCAACTCCAACTGATTCTGGGTGGCTTACATATAGTAACATAAACATCAGTACAAACCTAAGACAAGATGGCATCCAGGCACACTATACAAACAGAAACAACAGTAGCAACTACACTCAAGGGACCCCATCTGTCTCACCCCAAGGCCTAGGAGAACAATCAGGTCTTCAAAACTTTCTGGAATGCCAACAGGGTGGGAGCCACATGGATTTCAGGGGGGATGTCATTCCAAAGGGCAGGCGCCATGATATAGAAGGCATGATTTCTGGGTCTTGATATATAATATTGTTAAATTGAAGAGACCTTGAGCATGCCAACTTTGCTTGCATGTACTGGCTAGGCAAAATCCATGGGAGATAGCCCATGCCTCTTGGCTTCACCTGCAGCCTGTAAATGAGGTTAAAAGGAGAACAGGTAAAGCTCTTGTCAGTTTCATCTCAATGCCCATATGTTCAAAATTAGTGAGTGCTGCAAGGGAATAACAGTGTTGAGTGACCATGACCAGCAACTCCTCAAAGTAGCCTATGGAGTTCACAAAATTGTGTTTGAGATAAAATGGCATTGCCCTCCTCCACCAGTCAAATCTATCACCATATTAAACCCCTTGTTGGTTGAAGCAGCAGATAACAGTCAGGCACTCATTTGGGACAGAACCAGGAACAAACATGGGTAAGGCAAGCTACTCTATATAAACAGGGAGCAAACTGCAAACAACCAAACTCAAAAGAGCACCAAGGACTCCACAGTTCAACTCTGAGCTACATATATTATCTTCTTTTGGAAGAATCCCTCTTCCAGCTGGCCCAAGATGTTGCAGTGGTCAAGATCTATTGCCTGAGACAACAGCTACACTTTGGACTAGCCCTGCTCCTTCTAATCTTGCCATTCATGTAGCTAGAACAGGAACTAAGTGGCTATTTTATTTTTATTTCTTTATTTATGCATGTATATGGCTGCCCAAGTCAAACTATGTGACTCTGGGCAGCATACAAAAAGACAAAAAAAGAAACCACATTTAATTGATACAAAATAACATAGCTTATTAAACCATACTAAGCAATATAACAGAACTGAAACTTTCCACAACTCCAAAGTCTGGAGGAAAAGCCAGGTCTTAACTGCCTTCTTAAAGGTCTGCAGGGTTGGGGGCAACTCTATGCCCTGACAAGATTGTTCCAAGGGGCAGGGGCCATCAGAAAGTGATGGGAAGGTATCAAGGCTGTGGCAGGCACAGATAGGGATGGTAAAACAGAATCAGCTGTAGTGCTCAATCCTTTTTAGACATTAGCTTTAGCCCAGTAGCAAAACAGGACTATTGCCCTTGTATGAGAAAAGTCCTCTTCTTCTTCCAGTTTATCATAGCTTCAGACAGGTATCAAAGTCTGCTCAGTCTTTCTGTTCATGGTTCCTATACTTTTAACTCTAGTCCCACAAATCCACACTGAGATATTGTCAACTTCTGTTGTACACTGCAAAGCCTATCTGTTCACTGTGTCTGACTTTGAATTTGGCATATTAGCAACAACACAGTTTTGTTTATAGCATCAGTAAGGTAATGAGTTGCAATGTTACCCTTGTGAGGATTGTTATAGCAGGGGCTCGTTGTAAATTTGGGAATTGTTCTTTTGTAGCCCAATATTGGCAGCAGGATGTCAAATGGTATGTAATTGTAACATAAATTTATTCAGAGCTGGAAGCAGTTGGGAGTTGTGGCTGAGTTTACAAATTGATTTTTTAACATAAAATTATAAGCACACAGAACATCTTGGTGCATACATAATAGTTAACTACTTAAAATACTCTTTAACAGTACTTATATACAAAATAATGCATGCCCTATGTTTCTTCAGGTAAATCATGTGTAATATTGCCATGCTAATGTGCAGTGTTACAATTTGCTATTCAAAGACAGCTGGCCCCACATGCTTCATATTGAGCTCATAATAGATGTTTAACTCTAGATAGAACTGTTGGATACAAATGAACCCAACTGGAATACAATGGAAAATATGGCATGTTTCAATGCTAAGAATTTCTTGGTTTATCAGAATTCAGCTGCCTTGCAGAAGAATTCACAGGAGAATTTAAATGCTTAGTTAACACCAGAATAACCTAACTCTACTGAAGAGGAAAGAACTGGTATTTAGCATAGAAAAGAAATTCTTGAACTACATCTTTAAAAGTCCTCCATGGAAGCATAGAGCTCAAGGTCCAAGGGCCTTGATCTTGTGAAGTCAAGGAATGCAGCCGTAGGCCAAGTGCCTAGATAAGATCACCTTGAAAACCCAGGTATGTGGCCTTGAATTTTATTCTTAAAAAAGCAAGGATGTGTAGGGAGTTTGGCCCATTTTATCAGCCCTATTTTTCTCCAAGTGGCCTATGCAAATTCTGAATATATTCTTCTGAGGGACAAAGAGGTTTAGCAGAGGGTAGTTGACAGAAACTTTGCCTTTTCTTTTCTTTGCTTTATTTCAACAGTTTTTGCCTCAGCTTTTCAGAAAGGAAGAAAGGCAGGCAGGCAGGCTACTGTTTTGATGACTACTGGAAGACAGCATAAGCTTCTGAGCATATACAAAGCATTACAGAAATATGTTTTGGTATTTGCTCAGAAGGACTGCAGCATACGCTCAGGGCATGTGTTCTAAAGCTGAGTGTTACCTTTGGAGCAGTTTGCTTTACAGTTTAGGAATCATAATGTGAAGTAATGTTGAAGATGAAGGGAGTGTTCTGAGAATGCGCAAATGCAATTGCTTAACCTCCAAGGAACTGATGCTGAGGCCTTACCTGCACTGCTTCCTTATATTGAACCTGTCCTGTGCTCATGCTGGCTGGTTCCTAAGCTGGTTTAAGAACATTTCACCTAGATTTAGACAGTTTAGCAATGTTTTCAGTATGGACAATGGGTTAGTGCATCTTCCTGTTGGATAATTTCACTGTTACTGTGCCCTCCCAACTTTCCATTCCAGGAAAGCAATAGCCAGTTGCTTTCCTTCCTGTGGGTAGGTCTTCCTGGACATATATAGTTTTGTGTGTATATATATTGCTGTACACATAACAAACCTAAAATATTTCTGTAACTATAACAATACAAGATAGAAACTGTTGCTGATGTACTGCCTAGTACTTTCCTTCATACCTCTGTGCACTCAAGTCTGAAACTGACTGAATGTCTAAGAAACTAATGATGTGTTTGGAGAGAAGAAAGTAATGGTGTGCGTAGAGTTATAGCTCCCATTTTTCCTCTAGCAGAGAAGAATTCCTGCAACTGAATCACAATCTGCAACTCCTGTGGCATCTGCATTTATTTCTGTTTATTCTGCCACTCTGTTCCATTTGCTTATCCCAGTTGATTCCATTTCCTGAGGCACCCTTTTTCAAGGTCCAGTGACTACCTTGGCAATGCACCAACAGACATGTTTGTTCCACCAGGTGCTGTGGTGAATAGCAAAAATCCCTAATCAGCTCACTTCACAACTCATCAGCTTCATGTTTGTGATGCTAGTAGGGTGAATGGTGTGAACTGGACTTAGTGGGTTTTCTTTTTCTTTTTTTCTTTTAATGTGACTACTAAAAGCACACAACAAGTGAGAAGGAGGTTAGTGGAGTCTGCCTGATGAAGAATAGCTTTCTGATTTCTTTTCCTGCTAATGGCTTACTTAATGTCCCGTTTAGAAAGAGGGGTGCGTGTCTCAGTGAAATTCCTGTGGACAGACACAACTGTACCCACATGGACAAAAACAGTCTGATTACTATCTACTTGTAAATGTTCATTATGAGGTGTTATTGCCCAATGCATTGTGACCTGAATAAAGGGTTTGGGCTTCTTTCTTTCCTTCTACACAAATGTCCATTTGTCAATGTATGGAAGATCTCATCAAATGGAGAACTCAAAAAGGATGGGGCATAAATCTCTATAATATTTCTGTCTGAAAGAATGGGAAAGTTATAGTAAATGTTAATATAGTGATTTGATTAAGGGCAAGCTTGTTCTGTTAAAATAATATTAAAATAAGGGAGTGTCAATTCTTAATAGTTGATGTGTTGTTCAATAAGAAGACAGAGAACATAGAATAAATTAGCAAAGTTGAAAATGTATGTATATAATAATATGTTGAAAGGAATGTTGGTGGTTTCTTTTGTGCTACTTTCTAAAAATTAATATGAAGCCAGTGATTTCTCCATTAATTGTATAGTCAGTCTGTGAATTTCTGCAGGTGCAAAGGCCAACATAAAGGAACAAGGAAAAAGTTGTGTAGAAAAGGAGAAAAAGTAGGTGAAAAAATAGTGCAAGGACACTGTGTACGTGTGTATGCACACACACCTTCAAATCAGTGTTGACTCCTGGTGACTGCCTGGATTAGTTCCTGCAGTTTTCTTGGCAAGGTTTTTCAGTAGTGGATTGCCTTTGACTTCTTTCTAGGGCTGAGAGAGAACGACTGGCCCAAAGTCACCTAGCTGGCTTTGTGCTTAAGGCAGGACTAGAACATGTAGTCTCCTGTTTTTTAGCCTAGTGCCTTAACCACTACACCAAACTGGTTTTCACAAGAACACTATGGGGACAGCAAAACATAAGGAGATAATCCTGACATCCTTTGTCTGATTGTGTTTTTAAAAATGTGATTTATTGATTTCAGATTTTTTTAAACGTTTAGGTATATAGCCTTATGCACATTTTCTCCTTTTGTGAGGGCTGCTGGCAGAGAGGAGATTTACAGCTGATAAATCATACATCAGCAACCCAGGTGGAGGGATGAGGAGAATGTGTCACAGTGGGGAATTGAATCCTGTCTTCCTTTTTTATCCATTGCCTATCTTGTGCTGCTTTTGTTTATGGATGGGGGCAACATAGAACAAAGTGGAAGGAAGCCATTTGTAGACAAAGAATGTCTTCATTCTTTGATTAACAGATCTAGTAACCTTTTTTTCAGACATTTTCCTGAACATGTGAAAGGTGCAAAGTGGTGAGAACACTACACTGTACAGGCAGGCCTGCCCCCATTCTCCAAACTCCATTTGTTTAAGCAAGAGAACTGAAGAGGAGTCACTTGTGAGAGGTATGAAGAAGAGTTCTAAGTGTGACCTGGAATTCAAGTAAAGCTGGCCCCAGATTCCATTTTCTTTGCATTCAGGTTCAACTGCCCTTCAGATCTTGTGCCTAAATACATGAAAGCTAGAGGAAGACCAAAGAGACCTTTGTCTCTCTACACTCAGCTCCTCATGTGTTTAGATGAAGGTCTGAATGGGTCTATTGTGAAGAACTTTTTTCAGGTATGTATAATAGAAAATGAACAGATGTTGGTCAAATGGCAAACTCCAAACATGCTTTTACCAGACTATGCAATGAAATAATGCAGTTCTCTGTACATTGTGATGTCTGTGTTCCCTCTCTACCCATATATACTGCAAGTTGCTAGTGTTTATACATATTGTTCAAGGGAAGGAGATTTTACAATGAATTGAGGTTGGTGGAGCAAAGCCTATTATGATAATATTTTCTGTGACACAATCATTCATCCAAAAGAAGGACAGAGCAATCTCATACTTCACTAACACTGGATCAGAAGAAGAGATATACCAATGCTACACTAGCAGAATATTTAGTCCGTTTTGCCACAGATACAGAGAATGAAGGCCAGTCATCTACGTTTTGTAGAAATCTTTCACAGTTTTGTGAATTTCTCTAACTCAAAAAAGATGCCACAAAAATGTGTACATTAAGCACCAAAAATTGCTGGCAAAAATATGCACGCCAAAAGACTCTGTTCAAAGGATGTATGGGTGCCAGCATACTCTGAAGTCCAGTAACAATTTTGTGAAGTACCATACTTATTAGTAGGAAGATGAATTCTTCTTCATACACCTAAATAATTATTTGTAAATGGTAGGATCATCTCATATTTGCTAATAAGTATCATAGAAGCTGTTGGAAACAAAGGAATGATCAAGAAGTGGAAATGGCTGCACACTTCAAAGATGCAAAGTATGGAGCTCGTTGCCTTGGGGATTTAACCCTTATGTAGTGCCTAAACTTGACCTCTCTTTTCTTCCCAGCTAGATGCCTCTGCCTCTACTGCACGTCACATCTCTGTCCTGTTGGGTTCCTTTCTTTTTCTTTTCCAGTGGAACCTCCTGTTCTCCTTGCCCAATTTTCATGCTGTTTTAGTCTGGATAATTTTACCATCTCCTCCCCCCACCACACATTCTACATGGTGGAATTTGCCAAAAACTTTCCTAGGCACACTTTGCAAACTAATTGCCCAGTCATTTTCGCATTCACATTTGATGTCTTCCTCTTTGTATACAGGAAGAGTGCTAGCATTCTTCCAAACATCAGACACAATGCAGTCTTCATAAACATGGTAAACAAGCTGCACAACCATTCCATCACACAACCACATCAATATTTCTATATTTACTGTATAGAGCTACACTATAAATTAGTTACACCACTCCTTCAGTCTTATTATTGTTCATCATTCTCATAGCATTTATCACTTTCTTTACATCCATTTTTGCATCAGTATTTATCCATTCATTTCAACTGTACTTTTGAATATAATTATTATTCCCATAGCACTCTAATTTCTTAATATTTTTTTCAGCATTCCCAAATAATATCATCACTTTTAATTTTAATTTCCATTCATTTTCTTGGAGGTTCTTTGTTTAGCCTTTTTCAACCATTTCTAAACATTTTTCCTTCCAACAAAACCATTCTTCCTCTCTGCTTGATGACTCTCTATGACTACATTCTCTGCAACTATCTTTTTCTACATATACATTTTCAACAATATATTTCTTTCACCCTTTTTTATTTTTACAGCAACCATTCTTATTATACATTTTCATCTCATCTACAGCCTCATTCACTTCATTATTCCAAGAATCGTTTTTCATATCATCAACCTACAGATTCCTATATCCATATACACTCACAATAATTTAGCTGCCATTCATTCATACCTTTTCATACTGTATACTTTTTGGCCTTTTCATTCCTGTTTAAAATTTTACTTCCTTGCATGTATTTATCAATGCACTTTCACAAGATCAGTCCATGTTCATTCAGATCTATTATTTCATTTCCCTTTCTTTTCATTTCACAGAATATTTCCTTTCCTTTCCTTTCCTTTCCTTTCCTTTCCTTTCCTTTCCTTTCCTTTCCTTTCCTTTCCTTTCCTTTCCTTTCCTTTCCTTTCCTTTCCTTTCCTTTCCTTTCCTTTCCTTTCCTTTCCTTTTTTTTTATAATTGCTCCAGGTCACAATCCCCAGATGGGTCCACTGATATTGACTGCCACCTGCCATTATGGGTATGGTCAATCAATGCTTTCCTGTAATACTTTTTAATAACATAGAAAAAGTAAATTAGGTTACCAGCCTTATTCATACCTGTACCATATGTAGCATTCCCTGTGAATGGTACAGATAGTATTGGTCAGTTGGGCTATATTTTGACCAGTATATCACAAGCACAATAAAAGCCCAGTTTTACCTCAAGCATACACACTTAGGGTAAGTTAACAAAAACCCATTACGAAAGCTATATATCAGATCCAGGGATATAATGTTGGATTTTTTAAATCAAATACTTCTGCACTTTAGTGAAATTAAACATTTATAAGCAATTGTTTTAGCAAATGTAGTGTTTGCTCCTTATAGGATGGTTTAAGCAGTAAAGCTGCTATATACTTTGGTAACCCTGTTCTCTTGTTATTCAGAGAAAGAAAAATGTCAGTATTAATACTTGCAGTTATATCCTGAAGAAAATTACTTTGGTTACATTGACCAAAGAGACCCTTATTTAAAAGGAAGTTCCCCCTGATGGGAAGGGGAAAAATTCTTTAGACTTTAGGACTATTTATTCCCATGCTATTCATAAACTGATTTCAGAGGAAACAGAGTCAAATTTCTCTAATACTAGTGAGTGTACAAGTATTCTGCAAGCAGAACTCTACAGATGGGAAATTAAATGAAGTTGCATCTGAATTGTGCTCAGCTCCTAGTGATTTGCATGAAGAGGTCCATGCTATTTTTTTTACATGATAAATAAATGCTCTGCCACTTACTTCTTCCAGGATATTTTGTCAATTTCCCAGTCTTGCTTGCATCCTTGGCTTTCTTACATAGTTTCTCCAATTAAGTACAAACCAGGGCTTCCATGCTTAACTCTATAGCTCAGTCAAGGTAATTTACTTGCTTTTCTATTAGATTGCTACAGTCACTTTTCCCAATGTGGAGGACCTTTTGGCTGTGGCAATTGAAGCCCACAGTTCTGATGGTTATCTAAGTTGGGGAAAGGCTGGCCTAGCTGTATAGTACCTTAGTAGTATAGTGTTTGTTTGTTTGTTTTTATATATCTGCTAATGAAATAATTTTGAGACATCCAAATATAACAGTCATCAATCTTCTCCTACTATTAACGTTGCAGTCTACAAATGCATGTCTCCTCCACTGAATTTAATGGAACTCACTGGAACAGGAACTCCAATAACTGGAGAGTGGTTCTAAATCAACGTTGTACACTCTAAGATGGGAACAATTCTGGATCCTCACAAATGTGACACTATTGTAAATGTGTCCATGATTCCAAATAATCAGATGTTTCTTATTTACCATTGGATAGAAGAGGTAATTTTAACAGCTTTTTAACATCAATGATATGCTACTGTATACCTGCTGACACTTTCTCATCCACCTAACTGTAAATGGTTCAGGAGCTGTCTTCTTCCGTATATATTCCCTTATTAGAATATCCCCTTAATAATCTGATTGGCTAGCAAGCTAAATAGTACAAAGTTAGATGGAAAAGTACAAAGTCGGGAACATCCACCTATAGGTTATTTATCAAGTGAATCATTGGGCTAATTAACTGTCAGAATAGGGGAACTGAATAAATAGGGCAAAAAAGTGCAACAAAAGAGGAAAAATAATTTTAAAAAGGATCTAAAGGGATGGATTATTTAAAATATATATACCATCTTATATAAGTTTTAGGTTACTTCCAAAGGAATATCAAATAATATCAGTGACATAACCAATTTAAAATAACAAAGAATATTAATTAAAATAATGCATTCTATAGTAGCGCAGATCCAAAGGGAAATTTTCCTTCTGCCTGAAAAACTGTAATCACTTTGGACTTTGCAGGAGAAGTTGTTAATTATCTCTTGGGCAGTTATGAATGGAATCAGCCTCGTGAAATATGTCCTCTTCACATTTGATAAGGCCCTACCACTCAGTGTTATCCTTGAAAAATGAAGGCAGGCTGAGCTTTATATGAGCCAATCTTTAATATTTGTGATTTCCAGGCCATGCAAAACTTGATAATTTATGCTTCTTTAAGTTTGCACTTTTAAAACTTATTTTAGATTTTTCAGTCTAATACCTAAACCAGTTATCTGTTGGGTTTCGCAATCCTCTGACTTTTGCAGTCCTTTAGCTTTCAGTTCCAAAAAGTGCCAAAATACATACAGAAAACATATTTTCTGGGGAGGAAAAACACCTTTTGTATTAGAATATAAATGCTGTATTTTTTTTTCTTTCTTTCAACTGAGAATGAAGCAGAAAGGAGATGATATGGATTTAAGAAAAGAGACAGACCTGATAAAGATTAAAGTCTTGACTCCTAATCAGTTAAAGCCAATCTTTAAATGTGCCCCCACAGTAATTGTAAGCCAATGAAGTCACTGCAGAATCAGTTTAATATGTCCCTATTTCACTGCATCAAAAGGAGAAAGGTGGAGGTTTTCTACTAAACTGAATGTATATGTTTTATCACAGGGCGTGTCAATTTCTATTACAAATTTTCACTGATATTATTTTTTCTTGGTTCATTATTTGTCTGTAAAGTAACTATTGTTTTATGTACTCACATTTATTGCCCTTATTCTTTTATTTCCTTTAACTTTTTTTCTGCTGTTGCTTTGTGGAGGCAGAAGATCTGTTTTAGCTGGCCATCACCAAATTTAGCCTTTGCTAAAAAGTGAGATATTTTATCATTTGGTCAGTCTTGGGACCATGATGGAGGTGATGATATGGATGTAATGATAAAATAAAGGATGAGAGCTAAGGAGTATATGCCATTTTCTAATTTTTCAAGCTTGGCATACATGAATATGATCTCTTCATTATCCCTTCATAATCTGCTATGAATTAGAAATATTTGCAGTAGGTTGATATCAAATCCTTATGCTGTTTTTCAGAACAGTTTTTCTAAAGGGCACTTCTAACTTCATAAGCATGTGCAATAGGGAAGATGACAGTTTAATTTAAACACTACAACTGACAGATATGGCTCTCAAAGGAGGCATTCCCTGGCTATGTGTATGTATTTTAATACAGTCAGTTTGCCTTTGTTGTCTCTCCAAAATGATCTTCTATTGTGGCCTATGTTTTCCTACCATGGCTTTCAGGGAAGGACCAGAAGACAACCAGTGGCAACTAATGCTGTGTTAACATTGTGATGTAGATCTGTAGCTCATACACAAGTGAGTTTCATTCTAACAAATAGCTTCATTATAGAAAAGCTGCCCAGCATCTAACTCATGAATAATGAGATGTGAATGGGCAGCCTAATGTTGTTTTTGTCCAAGCAAGAGATTTGTGTTCCCATTAGGAACCAGACATAACTATAGAACCCCTTTGTCTAGCTACTGGACATGTGTCAGGCTCCATAAGGAATTTCTCTGTAGCCCGCAAAGACTGCAGTTTGGGAAACTCTAGCTAATCTGTTCACATTTGTTTTGCTTCAGTTATTCTTATGTATCTTTAGTGTTAAACAGAAGTCTTCCTTGAAGGAAATTATCAGTTCCTGAATAATACTGTTATAGTACACAAGAATACAATCTGGATGAAAAGGAGTTGACAAAATGTGAAACTTCAGGTTATATCTCTCAGTCCACTGTTATGGAGGGTAGAGACCTACAGGAAGCTCAAATCATTTGTGGCTTTACATTAATTGTAGAAACAAGAAATTTTAAATATACCTGTACTTAACCTACTTGGTGAGAACTGTCTAAGCCACATAGGCTTCAAGTCTGGGGGAAAAAAAGTCCTGGAATGGAATTAAATGGATTCTTGACATCAGGTAGAGCATCTGGTCTGATATGATTTTCCACATAGTTTGAATTTAGTTGTTGAAACAATATTTTAGCATCATTCAATATCTAGTAACAGCATCATTTCTGGAAGCAAGAATTTGGTAATCCATTTTTAATTTGGAGGAAGGCAGGGCTATAAAATGTATTGCCATCACCTCTGTGATTGGTCCTTCCTTTTAGACATTCAGTAAACTCATAAGAATAAGCCACTTTTATTTTATGTGCTTTTGGTAGACAGAATCCACTATGATAAGATATTGATAAACTTTGTTCTGAAGTAAAAGAGAGTGAATAGATTTAGTGAAAATCGAGGTTTTAAAACATAATCTCCTGGTAGTTCAGCGGGATAGGTCAAGATTTAAAGAAAAAATATTGTTATTCCTGCAGGAAAACTAGCAAACTTCCTAGGGCCCACCTGGTTCCCTGACAACATTTATGCAGAACTTTAGTTAGGTGTGCAGTTTGGGTGAATCCAATATTTGGATTTTTAAGAACTTTAGGAAGAAATTAACCTTGTCATTAGTTCCCCCACCCCTAAACAAGGAAATTGCCTAAAAAAAAAAGATGGTGAGGATATGTATTTATATAAAAGTTAAAGCTAGTACAATTGGGGCTGAAGTCTTTATTTTTCTCCAAATCCCTTTTATGCCTTTCAGTGTTGGATATTCTCTGAGTTCCATTGTGCAGGTCAGCTACTGAATGAGATGGAGGAAGCCAGGAGGAAACAGAAATTCAGTAACCTAAGAGTGAAGTCAAAGGACAGGTTCTATTCTATAAAATGTGTGAAGATCAGGTCTGGACCCCCCACCTCCACCCAGTGTGGCACTGCTACAATTTTTCTTTTTAAATTTATAGCCATTGATATGCAATAATATTAAATAGTTCATAGCATTTGGAAACTTAAATGAAATAGCATTTGACAGTTTGTATGATTTCACATCTGAAATCTAGGAAATTGGGTCAATCAAGAGTTTCACACAGACACTAATTTACACAAATACAGTCACAAGATAAATAAAAAGTTTGTGTAGTTTTGTGTAGTGGTTAAGGTGTTTGCCTAGAAATCAGGAGACTGAATTCTAGTCCTGCCTTAGGCATGAAAAGCTGGCTGGGTGACTTTGGGCCAGTCCCTCTCTCTTAGCCCAATTCACCTCACAGGGTTGTTGCTGTGGGGAAAATAAGAGGAAGAAAGAAAAATTCAGGACCTTTCAGTACCCTAGTTCCCAGCTGGGTTCCTCAAAGTCATGACCATTGTTGTTACATAGTAAGTTTTGTTCTTGAGTTTTTTTTTTTTTTAAAAAAACTTTATTTTAAATACACATATGCACATAAAACTATTTTTCCACATCCCTTCATTGATCAAGTCAGCTAAGAAGAAAAACATGCAGTTAGTTCTTCCTTTTCTTGTGCTAGCTGGCTAGTTGATATCCAGATGCACACTGAATGATGGTCAGGCTTTCAAGTTTCTATACTGTATTCCAAAGATTATGTAAGATGTACATCTTAGCCTAAAATGTACTCTTTTTTTTTTTCTGGGTTAGGAATGTCAAATGTAATATAATTTACCGGGGGGGGGGGGGGGACTATGGTGGAAATGTTTGTAGGATAATTCTCTTGTTTAAAAAATATCACCAAAGTTCAAAGGAAAGGATGTCTGCCTTTTATTTAGATTATATTTCAGTTAACAATTCTATTCCCTGTCACATGCCAAGCTTGGGTTTAATCTTTTCTGCTGGAAAACCTTATTTTTCTTATGAACTAAGTGGAATTGTGTCTTAGAATGCTCTATAGCTTTGTTCAAACTGCACACCCATCAAGTAGGCTGAGCATCTGCTAATTAGATAAAGCTTTTTTAAATCTGCTCATGCTGACACGATTTCCACTACTATCCTTGCCTAGTGTTCATACCATCTGCTGCAAGGATGGGATATGTATCACAGAGCCCAATTACCTTCAGCTTGATTTGCACAACAATCTTTCCATACTCCAGCTTTTTATGTCTCCTGTGCAAATCACAGTGAAACTGTCATCTTCTCATTTAGAGTTATTTACTTCCACTGAGTCAAAGCCCGAGGGGTGCTCTGATGCCTCTGGCTGAGCCATTCTCCTTATACACACTACCAGCCCAAGAAATCCTGAAACTGCATTTCTTCTGTCACTTGGAGTCAGCATCATAATCAGTGAATGGGGGGGGGGGGGGGGGGGGGAGAGGTAGGGCCTGTGCTAGAACTGAGTCATGGGTAGCTACCTGAAATGAGTGAAGAGATAAGAACCAGTAACCATGTGTCCAGTTTGGAGCAGGTGGCCTCTGACCTTCACTGATATTAAAAAAGCTAAGCAGGATTGGACCTGGTTGCTACCAGGAGGAAAGACCACAAGAAAATCCCACTGCTGTAGCCTAGATTGGACAGTAAAGGAGAATTGGAAAAAAGCAATGACAAACCACTTCCATCTTTTTGACACCCCACCCCTTTCACCAGAAAAGAAGGGCAGGAAGGTCACATTATGGGTCCCATCTGCTAAGGAGTTCCATCTGACAGGACCAAGGAGGCAAGCGTTTTCTACCGTAGCACCCACCCTTTGGAGCATCAGTCTTACTGAAGTGAGGTTAGCCCCAACCTTTACGGCCTTCTGGAAAGCCCTCAAAATGCTTTTTTTTTTTTTTTTCCCAACAGATCTGGAGATCCTTTGGCAACAGGGAGCCCACAAGATAGCTTTATTATGCATGAGTTTTTCAACACTCTCCCATGTTATATGCAGGTTTCTTGTTTTTTATTAAGATGTTTTTATTTTCTTTTTACTGTACACCACCAAGAGTCACATTCATGAGATGGGCAGCTATATAAATTTGATAAAGAAATAAAGAAACCCTCACATTTCTGCCTGAACAAACTGAAGCATAAATTGAGTTTTAAAGTGGAAATAATATAGTAGTTGACATTTCTGTAACCTTATCTCTTACCCTTTCAATAAATCCTGTTAAGATTCTGCTGGAATATTTCTTTCAGTTAAGTTGGTTATCAGGAGATGGACTCTTATCAATCAAAGAATAATCAAGGGCACAGGAACATATTTGAGCTCTGAAATAACTTGTTGCTTAAGCACATTTTAACAGGAATAGCCCTGTTGTGCTCCAAGGAGATCTAAGGGCCATCCTGGGTGGACAGATAATGGTACCTAATACCAATATCCCCACAAAGCAGTTGAAACTAACCTACAATCATCTGCCAGTCTCAAAGTGCAAAGAATACACACACACACACAACAACCCAGTCAGTGCCCAGTCTCATTCCTATCTGCTGACCAACAAAAGAATACAAATAGCATAATCCAATCAGTGCTCCTCACTCTAAGTTCCACCAGTTGTAAAGTAACAAAAAATTATTCACCTCGCACTTGACCTTAGAAGGAAATAATAAGAAGTAAATTGCTAGCACTCTCCCGTTCATGTTTTCATGTATTTATCTGCATCTGGCTGGTGGTCTGAGAATCTGTTATAATAGGAAGTTATGTAATAGAAAGTCAGTTGTAAAAACAAAATGTACTTCATTGAAATCTTCCAAAGGCTCCCAGCTACCTTACTGTCAAACCTCTGTATACTCTGAACATAAGCATGGTGATGGGCTTGCATTCTGCTAATTCCAGCTGAATAAGGAGTGGGACTGGAGGGAGAGAGAGATATGTAAAAGGCAGTCCCTACAAACGCTGGCACATCTTAGCTAGTATGCCATAAGCACAACCAAAGCCTAGTTTTACCCCAAGCTTGTTCACATGATTCTATTCATGCTTGGATCTTGAATCCAAATCCTATCTTTCGAGCCTCCCTTTTTCTTAAAATCAGAAATAATTAAAAACAAGCAAACAAACAAAAACAGATCAGCTGAGCACATGCAAGTTATGCTTAAAGAAAATCTCTAGGCTTTGATTTCTGTTGTATTTTAATCAGGTGCGTTTTTGATGAAAAATAATTTGAGGGAGCTTAGCATGTGTGAGTTATGCTCAGAAAATGTCTAGGCTTTGACTTTTAAATAGCGTTTTTAAGAAATGTAGGCAGTTGATGCAATTGACCTACAAGTATGTTTGTAGCTGGACCTAATCCTAACCAGATCCAACTCTACATAGCTGGTCAGTTAGATGTTTCCAGTACAGAAGGCATGAGATAGTGATTATAGACCTATAAAATGGCAGATTTTGACATAAGAAACCACACTGATCAAATATTAGAATTGGAAAAGTTGAAACTGGAAAGCTGTTCAGCTTGGTGAAACTGAAATCTGTTCAGCTCATGAAAATTACCATCCTCATCCCCTTTATAAGATCTATCAGTTTTGTAAATATCGCTAAATTCCATGTATTTTAAAAAGTTGTGGATTCCTGTCATAAGCAGCAGAACCCAAAGAATCTAGAAACTTGATTTTGCTTTAGACCAACTCAGCTGGTCTCTGTAACAGTCTAAGATGACCTTGGCTGTTTTCTGAGTCACCAAACTGGGATCAGAGCTGAACTTCCATTGTGGGATTTTTTTTTTTCCCCAATAGCTGTTTAGCCTTATATAGTTTGAGACCAAGTTACTAGAAGGACTGCCTTCATTTATATCTGCCTGCCCTTTAATAACAGAAAACCTTTCCAGTTTTCATCTTTGAAGTGTGTTGTGTTGACCAGTAGAAAAGAGGAATAAGGGAGTTTCTGCAGTGGCATCTGGGATCCATCAGAACAATATGAATGAAACATAGAGATAAAATCTGTGTTAGCCAAGAAAAGAAAAAATATAGATTATTAGAGGGCAAGGAGAGCACTTTTTAACTGCTCTGAGCATCCTAGTTTAATAAATTAGGATGATTACAGTAAACATTGTTTTATTTTGTTTGTTTTCTTTTGGTAAACTGCATTAGAAGTATCTCTGTTAATTACTATACTAAGGTTACATAAAATTGACCCCTGACTGTTTTTATGGGATTATGCTTAGTTTTAGCTGCAACTATGTGTTACATTTCGTAGTGTCCAAGCTGGAAATTTTACTTGCTATTGTTTGTAGTTTTTATTGTTATAGCATTTCTAGTGCACTAGAATTTGTATAATTTTTATTACCTGGCATTTTATCCTGACATTGCCAATGGAGAGCTTTTTCTCTTAAGACAAACTATTTCAAATCAATAAAGAATATGAGAGGGTGGATAATATAATAATTTTATGACACATTGGAATAAAGATCTTGAGAAAGTTTAGCATACACCTTTAGCATCTGGCAAAAATAAAATCTACTATTTTAGCTTTAACTGATTTGTCAGAAAACACATATGACCTTTGCTAGCTGCCATTAATCAAACAATCAGTAGTAATTTTCTTAGAATTAGTGTTTCATATACAATTATAGTTCTCAGCAATAGTATGTGCCAAGACAAAGGATCCCATAATTTAAATTACTTAAGAGGTTTTAAACATTTTTTTTCATAAGGTCTAGAGTCCAGAAAAATATTATTTCCAAGAAAACTGGAGAATCTTTCAAGGTAGATATGAAACATTCCAAATAATTTGGAAAAATACATATTTGTTAACCAAGCAGGCAATGAGTCAAACACTTTTCTCCATAATTTTGCTCAGAACATTGGTAAATCTAGCTGAATATTATCTCTGTCTGAACCCACTGAACTTAAAACATTATTTATATCATCAATCCTTACTATTTACAGGGTGTGCTATCCTTTTGGTTCTCCACAACAGCAACAAAAGATTGAACGAATCTCAACCTGCTCTTCTGTATTTGAAAATGGGTTGAATGATAAGTATCTCCAGGCAAATGCTTTCTGTAACACTGTAACAGAGAATAATCTGAGAAAGCATGAGGTCCTTCATCAAATCTTTGCCATCTGCACTGGGGAGGATACGGGTGCACATTTGTTTAGATCTCAAAAAGTCACTGATACTTAGATAAGATAATATTTAGCTAGATTTGCCAATGTTCTTGAGTTAATAGGAGTCCCTAACAGTTTTTTGGGGCACTGCTCCACAAATTACTGGATATGAGACCTTGTTCATTAAGTTGGGCTCTACTACTGTACCAGCTTCCCTGCTGCATAGTGACCTCCCTGCCTGAGCTCCTTGACTCCATTTCTGGGTTGGCAGTAGAGTTTCCCAGACTTATGATTCTGGGGCACTTCTCTCTGCCTTCCCTAGCAGAGGGGTCTGAGGTTGCTTAGGAGTTCATGGCTACCATGATAGCCATGGACCTATCCCAGGTCATCCAGGGCCCAACAAGGGACAGTGGTCCCACACTTGATTTGGTTTTCTTGTCAGAGCAGTGGCAATGTGATCTGGAATTGGGGGAGCTCTCTGTAGCTCCCCTGTTATGGGATTTTCTGGCACAATGCTACTGCAGGGAGGCAGGACCTGTTCAGTTGGTCCACCCCTGGTGACTGATGGACTCAGATGGGTTCCAAAGGGAGCTGGGTGTTGTTCTCGATAGTTTGCTGTATGGTCCAGCTGAGGTCTTGGTTGTTGCCTGGAATAAGAGGGCAGTGGAGGCCTTGAATAGCATCGCACCCAAGGGGCCTCTCTCTTCTCTCAGATCCCATCACTCTCTGTGCTTTATGGAAGAGTTAAGAGACAGCTGGAGCACTGCTGGAGAACAAAGAACAAACTTGACTGAACATGAGTTAGAGTCACTATCAAGGCCTACCTTGTGGTGGTAAGGGTGGCAAAGTATCAGTATTATCAACCATTGTATCCTTCTGGACCAGTTGTGAGGCGTGGGTGTGGGTGGCACTTTATTGTTCTGGTCACAGCTAGGAGGGCCTATGTACCAGTTGTGCCCATTCTTGGACCAGGAAGCCGTATACTCAGTCACTCATGCATTGATCACCTCCCACATGGATTACTGTAACATGTTCTACATGGGGCTGCCCTTAAGGAGCATCCATTTCATCTGGTACAAAATGCAGTGGCACGGGCAGTTATGTGTGCACCTAGATCAGCACATATTACACCTCTGGTCCGCAAGCTATATTGGTTGCCAGCTTGCTTCTGGGTTCAATTCAAGGTGCTGGTAATGGGTATAAATGTGCTGGTAGGGTATAAAGCCCTACATAGCATGGGGCTGGGTTATCTGAGGTACAGCCTGATTGGGGAATCATATCTACCCATTCCATCAGGTCCAGCAGGAAGGGCATGTTGTGGGTCCCATCCATGAAGGAATGTCATGTGACAGGACCCAAGAGGAGAGCCTTTTCTTCCATGGCACCTGCCCTTTGGAACATTATTCTTCCTGAGGTCAGATTGGCCCCAACCCTATTGACCTTCCAGAAAGGTGTGAAGACCTGGCTTTGCCATCTGGCCTGGGGATCTGGTAACATGAGTATGGAGCCTGAAAAGTGGCTATATTGCTAGGAAAATTGAGTGCGCTTTCCCACAGATTACGCAGTGTTTTTTTGAGGGGGTGTTTAATGGTTTTTATTGTTTTTAATGTTTTTAATGTTTTTTGTTTTTATGTTTTTGGTTATTTTATTGTATTGTTTTTGTATTTTTAACTTTGTACACTGCTCAGAGTCACGTATGTGAGAGGGCGGCTAGATAAATTTACTAAATAAATAAATAAATTTGCTAAATAAATAAATTGTACTTCTAATATATCTTCCAGGTTAGTCCTGATCTCTCTAGTAACACTGCAGAAATCTTCATTTTGGCTTTGATAACTTTTTCATTCTTCCTGAATGCTAAGTCTACTAACTTAGATGCTTGCGTATCACTATAGTATCAAATAATGTGCAGGCACACACAAATAAAGGAATACTTGGTTTTCATATTTCTTCAGATCTACCAGAAATAAGTGGCTTAAAACAAAGAACTAGAAATGTAGTAGCTGTAATTGTATCTGCCTTTAACATGCTCAAATCTAGGAAACTAGAAATAAGTAGTTTAAAACAAAGAGCTAGAAATGTTGTAACTGTAATTGTATCTGGCTATAACATGTCTGCTGCAATATATTAATACATCAGTCCTACCAAAACTCCATTTTGCCCTGATGTATGGGCCTGGGACTTTTTAATAAATGCCCTTGTCAGTTCTGCAGGTGGATGGTTTATTTGGAACCATTCCAAATACTGCTGATCTGATGGAGGCTGGCTATTCCATCAGTATGGAAACCCAATCACCTGAATATTAAATTTTAATCATGACCAAATTATTTTTGGTTCATAGGAACAAATGTCTGTACATCCTGTATTTGAACAAAAATCTGAGCTGTGACTGAATAATATTGGTAGCAGCAGAGATCTAATACCCTAAATGGGACTGATGTAAAATCAAGGTTGCATCCTACATAAATTAGGGCTTGATTAAAAAAAATAAGACGGATTTCCATTCCACCTCAATTTCATTTCATTTTTTCTTTCTTTCCCCACAACAGAATGAAGCTGGATGTGGGTGTGTATGTAATTCTAACTGAGCTTCTATATGGATTCCTAGGCACACCTGAATAATGTACAAAGAACCTAATTCTTTTTCATTTTCAAGCGCATCTTATGAGCAAGTAATAAGTAATCATTTCTCCACTTTCCTCCTAGATTGAGGAGCAAAGATACATCACATCGGAATGTGATAGGTGGATAATCTAAAGCAATCTGTCAAGGTGGAACATGGAATGGAACCCACTTCTTGGTTTGACTAATAACTACCTGTTTTAACATAGCTCAATGTTAAATGATGGGGTATCTTTTGCACACATTTTTGTTTTAGGGCAGAGAAAAGGCAATTATAGGACTGGACATATTTCTAATTGCCAGCATTAGCATTCTAATTCAGAATTAGAATTCTGACTCTCATGCAGGTCTGAGTTGGCTGGCTTTGACTCTTTAGGAACACTCAGAAAGGCAACAAAAGTCTTTTGGCCAGACATATAAATTATTGTGATGGTCCCTGGCCTGAGTGGATAAGTGCCATTTGGCCTACACCCGCTACTGAAATGCTGTTATTACTAGTTTTGGTTCTGATTTTTATAGAAGCAATGTCTTTCTCCTTGGAAAGGTACTATGGTTGTTAAAGCAACAGCAGTAGGTATACTACTGAGGAAGGGAAATTCAGAGGTGTTGAGAAAGAGAAAGGTGCTTTGAGTGGTAGCCCATTTAATAGGCTTGTAGGAAGAGAAAGAATATGGGCTATATGAGAATAGTAGCTGTGCTATATTATTATCCATGAATAATTATAAGATTGGGAGACAGGGTTTAATTTTAAAACTTGTCTGAATCAAATTACAATTCTTCTTATGGCTCATCTAGTCCTGTACTTTCCCTCAGTTCAACAATGGGTACAATTTGCTCTGTTCCTGGCAGCACAATCAGAATCAGAATTCAGAAGTGAAGCTAGCAAATAGTCCATACAGCTTTAATATGGGACTGCAGGAAATATCCTACCAGAAAAGAAAGCATCCATGAATCTCTTGTCCTAACATGGGTTGGATCTCAGTATGGGGGAGGAGCAAGTTTTGACAGATAGCTATTTCCATGGGTTTGGCCATCTGTCAAACTCTGATTCCCAATAAAGCAGAAGCTTTACTCTTGCTTTACTGGAAAATCCCTATGTATCCCAAAGATCACCTGCAGCACCTGATCCACAGAGACAGGTTGATAGAAACTCTCAGATAAAGCGAGCCTTTGCATTATTTGGTAGCCTCCATTATCACAACTCCATGAATCGGATGCTGGGGTGTGGGGTGTGGGGGAGTGGTATTCAGCTTCCTGGTAAAGCAGAACAGGACAGCCTCTTGGGTTAGCTGTCCAACCTTGCTGCTTTGGAACAGATGGCAACACTGGATCTGGAGCTGTTTTCAAACTGATGTGGAATCCTTATGTGGACTTGCCCAGAGATTTAATATCATGGCTCTGCTTTCCTCATGCAGTCTTCTATAAAACTGTATTGAGGAGGAGCAGAAGACTTCTTGTCAGCTTTTCCTCAGTAGCATGTTGACCACCATCCAACCCAAGGGGCATTATATTCTTAATGACTTTATGTTGTCTACCCACAAGGTTTTCTTGGTAAAATACAGGAGTGATTTACCATTGCCTTCTCCCACACAGTATGAATTGATGCCTTTGCCATTGTCACTAAAGTGATAATCTGCCTCCAGCATCTTTGTATATTACTGCTGCCCAATATTGTTGCATGCTTGTTTTAGCTGGGTAGCTGGGATTGACCTTCATGCCTTGGGAGACTCTCCTGAGAGGATATACTTTGGGCATACACTCCTGCATCCTTAGCACTTTGCCAGGAACACCCAACCAGGTACCCACCCTTTGCCATGATGAGGCAGCATAGCAGGAGTTGTGGGAAAGCTTGTCTTAGACTGTTAGTGACATGTCAAGGGAAAGTTTTCTGCATCAGTCACAGCTTTGGTATTGTGGGAAATGCTGTCCTTTCATGTTTCCTCTCATTTATATTGCATCTCATTTGTTTATTTTTTAAAATCTTGTTCTAATTTTGGCATATTATTTTTCAACATTTTAAAGCAGGTCAATCTAAGCTGCAGGAAAGCAAACTGCATGAGACAATTTTGTTCAGTGCCAGACATTATCCTGTACCAACTTCTGTTTTTCTGAGGGAAATGATTTGTTTATTCAAAACCTCAACAGCCTTTCCTCCCATCTCAGATTTAACCTATTAACAAGCTATAAGTAGGGAGATACAGTCAGAAATTAGTGGCATATGGATTTTACTCAATCTCACTACAAATATAAGGAATAAAGGCTTCCAGCCAAACTGATAGGTAGGGGAATATTAGACTTAACTTTTCTAACTATTGGTACAATTTAGCTTGATTAGTGTATTTTTTTGCTGGAAATAGCTGGTGCTTTAACAACTATATAAAGAACTTGTAGGCCACTGGTTTATTAGAAAAACTATTAGGCATTGATTGCCATCAACAGATTGTCAAACCTTTTCTTTTATCTTTTGTTAATTACTTGAGAAAATGTTAAGAAACTGTTTTCTTCTTTCCTTCATTTAATTAGGAATGAAGAAGGAACCTGTGAGAAGAAATACCTATTTAAATATTTAATTAAAGAAAAACTGACTGGAAGTGCTTTTGTTGACAGGAGAGGCATTAGTGTAGCTTTCTCCAAATTCCCAGATATTGGACAATATTTTCTAAATTCCAAACCAGGACTCCAGGAGTTGTAATTCAATGCATTTGGAGACAACATCCATCTCAGAAATGTTACATTACTACTGTTCAAGGTGGAAGTGCTGCAAATTATGAAGATAGTAAATAGCAAAAAATAGAAAAATAGAAAAATAGCCATTGTTCAGGAATAGAGCAAATTTTTGCATCCAGGTCCAATCTGCTATTTACCATCTTCTGAAAGAATGAATTTACCAGCTGAAAGAATTCATTTACCAGCACAGGATGAGATATACAGATGATATTCATTTTTGTATCTCCACTCCTGGCTGGGCAGGACATACAATACAGGTCTGGACCTGGTGTCTGAGGATGTTAGGGCCTAATTGTGGAAAAACAGGCTGAGACTTAATCCCAGAAAGACAGAACACCATGGATTTGAAAGCCAACTGATTCTAGAGATGGTCCATCTCTAGCTCTGGATGAGATTATGCATCCCTGAAAGGGAATTGTTTGAATCTGGGAAATCTTCTTGGACTTAAGATCAGAACTGCAGGTGGAAGTCATGGCCAAGGGGATCTTTGCACAATTACGTTTTGGACACCAGTTGTGCCCATTCCTGGAAAAGGAGGCTTTTGTCATTTTCCCTCATGACCTTGTCACCTCATATCTGGCTTATTCTTACATGAAGCTGTCAGGCCCCTTAGGGCAGGGTATAACCACACAGAGTTTTAATGCAAGAATTAAGGGTATGAAATAGAATCTTGGAAATGGCATTAGAAAGCTCCAGCCCTCTTTTATTATTAAGTTTGTCTTTTTGAAAAATTTGAAATGCTTATTCCCAAATTTTCTGCAATCTGGACTGTTTACTAGATAAGCCACTAACAAACTCTCTTATCTGTTAAGCAAAGGAGAATATTAGGGGTCAGACTAAAAGCCCCTAACCCAACTACATCTTCTCAAGGAAAACAAACTACTGGCTCAGTTATATGGTATCAAATTAACCAAATATCCCCTCTACAAAAGCACTTTCCCAGGGAAACTAAAACTGTCAGCTTAGCCATAAAAATATTTAGAAGGTCAAGGAGTAATAAGCTGGGAAAAGATACTGGGAGGCAAACAGAGCTCTGGGAAAGCAAAAGAAAATTACTTCCTAGAAAGAAACAGTGTTCACAGAATACCGTCTCTTTGTGTGACATGGGTTTTAGTGGCTTGTCATGGCTGCTGTTCTGCTGGTGTGAGCCAGCCATTGGGGCAAG
The DNA here is from genome assembly GCA_030867105.1 of Liasis olivaceus. NCBI lineage: Eukaryota > Metazoa > Chordata > Lepidosauria > Squamata > Pythonidae > Liasis > Liasis olivaceus. Next base: position 74,461,824 of record CM061349.1, read on the forward strand.
TCAAAGGAGAAAAAGCAGCTCAGTTTTGCCCTTGAAGGGCAGGTGCTCTGTCACAAGGCCCAATGAGCTGACCTGGCTGCTAGCCAGGGCTGTAGTGGTGAGATGTCAAGACAGCAGTCCCATTGGTCCGGTCTGGTATATAGCTGTTTGGGACTAGAGCCCTGGGGGGGCACCCACCTCCTCAGTTGCTGGGGGACATGCTGCCACTCTAACCTAAAAATTACAGAGAGGGAGAGGAGGGGAGAGGAGAGGAGAGGAGAGGAGAGGAGAGGAGAGGAGAGGAGAGGAGAGGAGAGGAGAGGAGAGGAGAGGAGAGGAGAAAAAGTCTGTACATGGAGTGAATGGAGTGGCTGGAGAGAATGGAGTGGCTAGAGAGAAAAGTTGGGGTGGAAAAGTTAAGTGTACAGAGAAGTTGTCAGTTCCTGAATGGGAAGGGAGAACAAAGGTCCAGTGGTGGCTTCCCTGAAGACCAGAGGGATGAGAGCTCCACCCAAGATCTAAGAACAGGAAGGAGGGACCCAGCTAGCTGCAGGCAGTGGCTTCTCCCAAGACTACAGAGGGGAAGAAGGGGATCAGTTGTCAGCAGAGAAGGCCTGGTCTCTGGGGAAGGACTGGGTAGAAGACTCTGAGAGAGGTTCTTCCCCCAACAGAGAAGTGTTCAGCTGAGCAGTTCCAGGAGGAAATTAAGCCATGCTGTGTGCACCTCAGTAAATTCCAGCCCATTCCTTTCTTTTCACTCTGTCTCGTTAAGCCTAGAAATAGGGGAGGTAGATGGAGAGAAAGGGGGAAGAAGCAGGAGAGCTAGAGGGGGATGGGCTCTGGGAGAGAGGAAACCTGACATCAGATGAACAACAGGACTGTTGTAAATAATGTCACTGTGTATAGTAAAAAACATAAAAATCTCCACTGTCTTGTTTTCTGTGTCAATTGCCACCTTGTAAACACACAAGATACCTCCAGTTCAAAAAAGAACCGCATCACACTGTGACACTTTGGTTTTTAGAAAAAACCCTACTGACTTTGTAGTCCTGCTCTATTATTTCATAGTTATACCCTAATTACCTCGCTGAACTCATTAGGCACATGTTGTATTATGTCCAATGAAATGCCTTGCTGCCATACTCTAAGTTGTGTAAGTCTATAAAGAGGGACTGTAACCCCACTCTCTTTAGGCCTGTCTTTGCCTCCAGTGTTTTCAATAAATCAATCTGTGCTTCAGTGTAATGTGTCCTAGGCTCCAATTTAAATGAACCCCTTTTAAGGAAGGTTTTTTTTTTTTTTTACTGTGCTTGATTATATCCAGAGTTACTCCCATTTTTTCCCCCTCAGCCTCCTCACAATCTCTTACGCTGCCCTTTATGACATTTGGAAGTTTCAGTGGATACATCATGAAGCAGCCTTGATAGTTATGGGCATGCTGAAGTTCACTCATACAATACCATTACTACAGGAGCTTCAATGGCTGCCAATTAAGTTCCTAGTGCAATCCAAGGATCTAGTTATCACCTTTAAAGCCCTATGTGGGTTAGGGTCTGGATATCTCCAAGAATGCCTACTCTGGGTTGAAATATCAGGGATAGAAGACTTGCTGAGAGTCCCTCCACCATACTGAAGGAATGTCATCTGCAGGGACCCTGTTGTAAAGCCTGTTTATGGTCTCCCTACCCTGGCATAGTGTACATGGGGATGAGGTGGGAGGTTATACTACTTCTGGGGTATAGGCATACTGGGCTGGATATTATCTGTTTGCTGTTGTTGTTTTGTGGTTCCTTTGTATTTGATGATTTTAAGCTGCTCAAAGTGTCAGGACTGGAACTACATAAAGACTGAAGCAAATCAATCAATCAATCAGTCAATCAATCCTTTATATACAGTACCCAACACAGTCTCAAAAAGACCCTATTCTAACATTGTAAAGGCCCCTGAGTCTTTGATTCAATTAGCCTAGGATTGTCTATAGAGTGTTCTGACTCATTATGAGACAATTTCATAGGATCCTGAGCTGACGGACTCAGGGATTCAGAAGAAATCTGAGATCTCCAGTCATAGGAACAATGTCATTTGAACCCCCTCCAATGCTATGAATAGTTAGTATGCATTCATGATCAAGGCAAAGGAGGGAAATTAAACCAGATATTACTAGAAATACATATATAAAGTCAAGAAAGAAATGCCAGGCAAGCAGCTCACTTTCAGTCATTGATAGAACAAGAAATGACACAAAGAGGAAGATAGGTGAACAAATTTCTCTTTGGCTGAGGGCAAAGGAGTCTCCAAAATGCTTCCAGCTTTCTCACAAAATCCAAGAAGAGATGAAAATTGTATTTACTTGTGCCAACATGGATGATGACATTATCTTGAATTATGGAAGTGAATATCACTATATTAAGAATGAAACTGATAGACATTTTATTCAGTAATAAAACACTTTTTCTAATTTGTTTCTGTTTCTGTTTCTGTTTCTGTTTCTTCTTCTTCTTCTTCTTCTTCTTCTTCTTCTTCTTCTTCTTCTTCTTCTTCTTCTTCTTCTTCTTCTTCTTCCTCCTCCTCCTCCTCCTCCTCCTCCCCCCTCCCTCTCTTTCTTTCTTTCTTTCTTTCTTTCTTTCTTTCTTTCTTTCTTTCTTTCTTTCTTTCTTTCTTTCTTTCTTTCTTTCTCTCTCTCTCTCTCTCTCTCTCTCTCTCTTTCTTTCCTCCCTTCCCCTTCCCCTTCCCCTTCCCCTTCCCCTTCCCCTTCCCCTTCCCCTTCCCCTTCATCCTATTGTTTTTATGGGAACAGGAGGTGTCATTTAGAAGATATTGACTGCTTACGTCATTATATGAACATACTTCAATAGTTTTATTCATAATGGATGTTCTCAGAACACCAGCACATTCAACTTTAACAGGGCAATAATTGCAGTAACATTGGTCCTGTTAACTCATGGAGGCATAAGACTTGTGATCCTCCCCAGCAGTTAGTTAAGCAGCATTGTTACTGAGTGGAAATAAAACTAATTGTCAGTATAAACCCAATAGTAAATATCAAGTAATGGTATTGTAAAGTGTGTTGGGCCCTACTGTCAAAATATAATTCTATTTCTTCAAAAAGTGAAATGGGAAAAATAAATATTTTTCTTATTAAGGTCATTCAGATGTTAATATTCACTATATTTTATATGGTAATATTTTATATGTCACAGTGACTCAAGTGCTTATAGATAAAAATCTGAATTCATATCTAAGCTCAGCCATGTAGTAAAAATTTTGACACTTTTTTTCCAGTTCAGTAATATTACATGATTTTTCTGTAAAGAAAAATGTAGGATTATATATTTCTGTATAAGTTAGCAATGTCATAATGTCATAAAACAGATTGTAGAATATCTGACTTTAACTTTTGCTATATTGTACTTTTCTACTAGTAGAAAGTCATCCAATTCTACTCAAAGGATATGTGTATAAAAGCTAAAATACTTTAATAGAGCTGTCCTCAGCCTGGTGTTCTCCAGATATGTTTAGTTGTAATTCCTATGAAGCTAAAGGCCACGTTGTCTGGACATTTTTTGTATTTCGTCTAATATTTAAAAAAGGTTCCATGTTGGGTAATATTGCCTTATCAGGTCACAAGGAAATGAAACTTGCTTTTTTTTATCCCCCCAGTTTCATTACATTACAGTCAATGTGAAGAAATTTGAAATCCTTTCTTCCATTAAATAATTCATTAGGGTTAGGGTTAAAAAAGAAAACAAGTCTAAAATAGGTGTCCCCAATCTTTTTAGCCTCACAGGCACATTTGGAAAGTTGTTAACATTTGGGTACTACCACAAAATGGAACAAAAACTTAACCAAGAGAAGAAAAAACCAAACCCTGTTTTATTAGAATTGTTCCTCAACCATCCTGGGGTGGGGGGCAGGCAGATTTACTTGTAATCAAGCACTGGACCACAGCCACCTAGTAAAGTTTCTGGGCTCTATTTGACAACCTAAGTCATACTTTGAAAGAATGATGATATGTCCTACTCAATAAAGTCAAGAATACAAGGAATACTGCAAGCAGAAGAAAAGAGCATAGTCAATGCTCAGTATACAGATTCAAAAGACCAGAGGCCATACTGTACAGTTACAGGCACAACCATACAACATAGTCAAGCAACGTGCCAAGGTCCAAATTCTGAATAAGTCTTTACTCTTAAAGAGCTTAGCCTTGAAGCTTTGCTCTTCAGTGCAATACTCTTATTGTTCCTTTGTTTGACAAAGATGCCATTTTCACCTACTTGGTGGTTCTTCAGAAGTACATGCCTGGGTTATGGGCTCCGAAGAGACAAAAGGTGTTTATTCTGCTTTTGAGACTATAGGAAAAAGACTCTTGTGGCAGGAGCAAGATGGCTGTGTGCTAAAAGCCTGCAGCTCCTACCAACGCATACCAACTATGTCAAATGATGCACATCCAAAAAATTTCAGAACTAACCCACACATTCATTTGCTGACAAGTCTGGGAAGCAAATGAGGATAGATTCACTCCTAATCCCTGATAGGAATCTCTCATTAATTTCTACATAGAATAAACCACCACCACCACCACCACCACCACAACATGCTGCCCAACTTCCAGTGACTCTTGGAGATTCTGAATGACTTGGGCACAGAGGTAGAGTGTTTTGGGAAGAGAGAAGAACCCCAACTACAAATTTCCCCCATGTTGAGAAGCTCCAACTCAGGAGGAAAGAAAGCTAAATCCCTGAAGAGCTCTGCCTGCCCCCCCCCCCCCCCTACTGCTCCTTAGAGTGGATCTCCTCAAATATTTGAAAAGGGCTTGTCTTTTAATGACAGAAAGTATAGAATTTTTTTTCTATTTTTGTTTTTGTATCACAGGCCTGTCATTGAAGAACTTGTAATCCAGCACTGCAAAACAGAAAAAGAAGGGTGTAATATATCAAGGCTAATACAGAGCAGTTCTTTGAAACCCTCCCCTAGTTCAAACATTAAGGTTTCAAGAATTTTACAGCCTTCACGGGTAGCACTTCAAATAGAGATGAAATGGCTGAATGAAGGGAGGTAGTCACACCAAAAAGTGATTACATGGTCATTAAGTGCAATACAAAACAAGCCATTTAGAGTTATATCTCCAAACCCAGAATGTATTCAGTTCTTGCCTATTCATCCCAATGCACGGAGAATTGTACTTACACTTAAAAGTTCTTCTTTGCCATTTAAATTGATAAAGATGGGGAGATATCTCTCACACAGCTATTCCATAAGGGGTAACAGAGTCTTTTGTGACTGTGAACCCTAGCCTCTTATTACTTTCCAAAAAAAAAAACTAAACAGGGCCCAGCAGAATGTGAGTGACCACAAGGTGCCCATGAAAATGAGTGATTATCCTCCCAAACTCCTTTCTAGTAAAACAGCTGAAGAAGTCTGCAACATCTCAAGCGTATAAGGAAGAGCACAAATTCCTGAGTGCCTCCAAGAGTTAAAGCAGTTGCTAGAACAAGCAGAAAATAAAAATCCCCCTGTTGACTGAGGATGTAAATGCTACAAATAAAAGTGACACACACACACACACACTCTCACACCTGCCATTACAGATTGATGTGGGTAAGCATATGGCCAATATGGCAACTGATTGTTACCTTTCCCTTCAACAGGCTAACTGGGAAAGCAGAATTTTGTTGCTGAGGAAGACTCTGACTTGAGTATTTCTGACTTTCCTTCTGCACGTTTTGACCATGATAATTTCTTTTTGTTATATGTTGCCATTTCCAAACTATGTCCTGAGACGCAAATATTACTGCCAAGCCAAAAAGAGCACCAGATTAATTCCAGTGAAAAATCCATAGCAGTTATGACCTGTTCACCCATACCCTGTACTGAAATAGTGGCCCACACAGGTGAGGGAAGAAACCCATCTGATACCCAACTAAAACTTGGACCCATCCAAGGTGACATCACAGTTGAGCCCAAGAGGTGTGAGTGATTGCCTAGACATTGGCTTTTGATCTGAACTCTTTGGTAGAAGATCAGCATGGTCTATTGACCTATAATGTCACAGGATGGCAGTCCTACAGGTGAAACTCGAAAAATTAGAATATCGTGCAAATGTTCATTTATGTCAGTATGGCAACTCAAAAGGTGAAACCAATATATGAGATAGATGCATTAAATGCAAAGCGAGATATGTCAAACCTTACTTTGGTATAATTGTGATGATTATGGCGTACAGCTTATGAAAACCCCAAATTCACAATCTCAGAAAATTAGAATAGTGTGAAAAGGTTCAATATTCTAGGCTCAAAGTGTCCCACTCTAAGCAGCTAATGAATCCATAACACCTGCAAAGGGTTCCTGAGCCTTTCAATGGTCTCTCAGGCTGGTTCAGTAGGAATCACAAGCATGGGAAAGACTGCTGACCTGACAGTTGTGCAGAAAACCATCACTGACACCCTCCATAAGGAGGGAAAGCCCCAAAAGGGAATTGCAAAAGAAGTTGGATGTTCCCAAAGTGCTGTATCAAAGCACATCAATAGAAGGTTATGTGGAAGGGAAAAGTGTGGTAGAAAAAGGTGCACAAGCAGCAGGGATGACCGCAGCCTGAAGAGGATTGTCAGGAAAAGGCCATTCAAAAGTGTTGGGGACTTTCACAAGGAGTGGACTGAGGCTGGAGTTAGTGCATCAAGAGCCACCACACACAGACGGATCCTGGACATGGGCTTCAAATGTCATATTCCTCTTGTCAAGCCGCTCCTGAACAACAAACAACATCAGAAGCGTCTTACCTGGGCTACAGAAAAAAAGAACCTGTCTGTTGCCCAGTGGCCCAAAGTCCTCTTTTCTGATGAGAGCAACTTTTGCATCTCATTTGGGAACCAAGGACCCAGAGTCTGGAGGAAGAATGAAGAGGCACACAATGCACGATGCTTGAAGTCCAGTATGAAGTTTCCACAGTCTGTGTTGATTTGGGGAGCCATGTCATCTGCTGGTGTTGGTCCACTGTGCTTCATTAAGTCCAGGGTCAACGCAGCCATCTACCAGGAGATTTTGGAGCACTTCATGCTTCCTTCCGCAGACGAGCTTTATGGGGATGCTGACTTCATTTTCCAGCAGGACCTGGCACCTGCCCACACTGCCAAAAGTACCAAAACCTGGTTCAATGACCATGGGATTACTGTGCTTGATTGGCCAGCAAACTCGCCTGACCTGAACCCCATAGAGAATCTATGGGGCATTGCCATGAGAAAGATGAGGGACATGAGACTGAACAATGCAGCGGAGCGGAAGGCCGCTATTGAAGCATCCTGGTCTTCCATAACACCTCAGCAGTGCCACAGGCTGATAGCATCCATGCCACGCCGCATTGCGGCAGTCATTGCTGCAAAAGGGGCCCAAACCAAGTACTGAGTACATATGCATGCTTATACTTTGCAGAGGTCCGATATTGTTCTATTTCCAATCCTTGTGTTATTGATGTCATGTAATATTCTAATTTTCTGAGATTGTGAATTTGGGGTTTTCATAAGCTGTACACCATAATCATCACAATTATACCAAAGTAAGGCTTGACATATCTCACTTTGCATGTAATGCGTCTATCTCATATATTGGTTTCCACTTTTGAGTTGCCATACTGACATAAATGAACATTTGCACGATATTCTAATTTTTCGAGTTTCACCTGTATACCAGAGATGCCTCTACCTTGACTTACCTATCTAAATAGGATATAATCTTAGTTCAGGAAACATGGGCATGACAAATGCATGTAATGAGTGGTCATGTGCTTGAAGTTGTAATCCCACCTCTGATGGGCAGACCCAAAGGAGGACTTGCAGTGCTGATGTCTACCACTTTAGGAGTGGTAATTGAAAAGCTTTCCCTGTACAATTGCTATGCTATGGTGGTGGCTATATGTGCCAGCAAGCCACCTGGCTAATGTGTATTTGTTCCTTGGAAAATGTAAGTCCAGGCAAGGGCACTATGGCACCTGGACATTTTGGAATTACTCTCTTTTTTCCTTTAGCCTATGCTGTGATTGGAGGTGATTAATGCCAGGTTAGGGCCAGATAATAATACCTTATATGCCTTATACCATTCTTGCTTACCGGACCCTGAGGGACAAGTTCAAAAATGTAACATTGCAGGATTTTGTCACAGATGGCCTATCAACTTCACTTGTACATTTGAAACAGTTCTCTCTCAATTGATCATCCAGAACTCACTTACTGGGTAGAGAATAACACAAGTCTGGTTGACTATGTAATTGTGTCTGGAAACTTCTTTCAGTTTATTGGTTTATTTAAGGTTTACACATATTTTGATAGTGATCATCTCTGGCTAACAGCCCACTTTACATCTTCCTTTTTATTTTTGCAAGTGGAAAGACTGCATCATTCCAACCTACACTCCACAAGGTGTATCTACCAGATTAAATGGCTGCACATTTAGACAAAGGGGCCACAGAACATCTCAGCTCTGACCTTCTGCAGAGAATTTGCCATCTAATATTTTCTGCAGAATCAGTGAATTTGTTTATGCTGGAGTATGATAGACTTCTTTCTGAACTTCAATGATTAATGACTACAAAGCACTCTGACCATCATACTAGATAAGCTTTACCCTCTAGCCCATGGCTGATGGAGAATGCAAGGTGGCAGAAACACTGTTTATTACTAACTGTAGGTTATACGGATTCCATCCAGAATGTTTTCCGCCCAAAAGCCCTTAAGACAAAAGGCTCTGTATAAACAATTCTGCAATGAAAGAAGAGGAGGGATGTGAAAGCAGCATGGCTCCACCTCTTCCATTTTGTTAGTACTAAGATCTCTACCCTTTTGTGGTGCTTAGTATCTGATTGTTTGACTATGTATTCATCACTGTTTGATCATTTTATTCCTCCAGAAACATGGGAAAAGACATTTCAAGCAGTTGTGCAGCAAGGCCAATGTTACCAGACATTTAACCAGCTGACAGACCTACCTGGATGGCTAATGATTAATTCTGCTGAAGTTGTGGATTTGATTGCCCAGCTGAAACTGGGGAAGGCTCCTAAATGTGACTGGATTCTGCTGAATTTGATAAAGAGGAATGTGGTCTGGTGGGGCCCTGGATTTGCAGTCCTGTTGATGGTTGATTGGACCAGGTGAATTCCTAAGGATTGGGGTGTTGCAATTGTAGTGCCTATCTATAGGGAGGGCAACAGAGAGGATCCTTCAAATTATAGACCAATAAGCTTGCTCAGCAACATCAGCAAGTTTTACACCAGGCACTTAAAGTGGAAGCTTCATGATTGGCTGGACAGGAAAAACTCTTTCTGGCTTCAAAGAGGGTTGACCAATATATGCAACACTTGGTACAGAAATACTCTTCTCAATCTGTAACCTCTCCTTATGCAACTTTTATAGATTTAAAATCTCCTTTTCAATCCATTTCACATGATATTCAGTGAGAGAAATGGAAAGCTTCCTCTATAGATTGTGGTGGCAAAAATTCACCTGAAGAAATAAACCAAATGATTTTGGTTTCTTGATTAAGCTAGCAAAATTACAGCAATCCCTGCGTTCCCTGCCAGCTAGAACTAAAAGCACTGAGACTTATTAGTACAGATCCTATATAGGTTTATAAAGAATGCAAAAAGGAGTATAAAGTAATTGAATAATTCATTTATAGCTTCATATAAGAATTGAAGATGGTGTTGCCTAGGGAAGTGGGGTGCCCCATTGTCAGCATAAGGAGAGGTAATGTAAGTAGAAGAAATAAGAATGCCTGGAAATTTAGAGAGGAAAGAGGAAATCAGCTGCAAATGAGTGACCACACAGAACTGGCAGTCTAACAAAACATGGATTGTAGTTTTTATTGTACCTGCATCACAGGGCATCATTGTTTAGCAAAGGGGATTTCTCTTTCAACACTGTCATGGGGAAAGTGTTAAAACAAGCCAGGGTGAAAGCTCTTCTGAAATTTGAAATCATGATCTTATCCTGATAAGTGGCTGATTTGTATTTTGAAAACCGGTTGTTAATAAATATATTACAAGGGCAAACTGCATAATCTATTTGGCCTTCTACATCTAGAACCCTTTGTTTCAAAAGTGAGTTGACATGCTCAAAATTTAGTTGGCAAAAGAGCATTCCAGGAAAAGCCATAAAATCTGATTCCTTAGAAATGGCCCTTTCCAAGATGGAATCAAAAATATGTACTATAGTGAAAGGGCCAATCCAGCTGGAGTATACAATAATTTCAGACAAAACAAAGATAAAAATCCAAAGGTCAGATTCAACTCCTGTGACTACTGCTTCTCAATGAAGCACCTTATTTGGGCCACAGCAAGGGACCTGGGGAAAAAAAATTCTCAAAAGTTTGGAATGGACTTTTTGTAATGTTGCTCCTTTATTGTATGGCCCTAATTGATATCTGTATAATAAATGGGCAAGAGCTTTAGCTGTAAATCACTTAACAGCAATTGGAAAGAACTGTGTGCCTCAGTTTAAAAAGAAGGCTTGCGTATACAATTTTTAAATACTTACAGGTGGTTTTCCAAGCCTCAGGGACCTAAAATGCCCTTTGGGACTAGGATACTAGACTATGTATCCTACAGGTCACAAAGATCAGCTTCAGCTTCAGTATTAGTTCCAGTGATCAGGCTGGCTTTACTTCATCTAGTATTGAGTTATTTGCAGTCCAAAATATTCTCAACAATTGCCTCCAACAAATCAAAAGCACCCATTTTTCTTCATTCTTTGTACTTTTATTTTTTGATGATCCAACTTTCCCAGCCATATGTTACACCTGGGAAAACAATATCCTTTACAATATGTGATGTCTCTGCACTTTAATATTTTGCTAGATTTGTGAAAGAGCTCATACACATTCACTGTTTGCCACAGCATAAAGACACTTTGCTAACTATTTTTTAGGGACTTAGCTTCATAATGTTATTTCCATTTCATCCCCAGCCTGCTGCTGAAGCAGCTTAGACTAGTTTTAAATTGTTAAAATTAAAAAGTGATGTTCTCCTTCTGCTTGTGACACACAACTTCCCAGGTGGACAATCTAGGGTACTTCAGATACAAGTTGGCATATGATGTGTGGTCAGGGACAGCAATCAGCTCAGCTCTAATTGTCACAGCAAATTAGCTGTGGAAATCTCCCTTGTCCACCTGGCCATTGGCCATTGTGCCTTTGTGGCCATTTCAAAATTTGGTTTTAAGAAAGACTGGACACTTAGACTTTCAGATCTCTAGGAGATTGATATATTTGTCAGCCAGGAATCCTGATATTCTCTCTCTCTCTCTCTCTCACACACACACACACACACACATACACACATGTGTGGAGTGCCTGATCAAAATGACTTGTGGTGGAAACTGGCTTCAGAAAAGAAATATCCAGAGGCACAATAGCACTGGGAGAGTGGGTTTCTCTGTTTTATATTTCAAGTCAGCTCTTCTGAACATTCAGGCAGACTTTTTCACAGAGGGGGCTGGGTTGAAATAGGGATATTGATCTTCTGTTTCTCTAACAGGAGTATCAATCTCTCAGGATTTCATAGATGATTTCATAGATGTTGTTATCTAGAGGTTGTGCAGATTATCCTTCCAGAGCCAAGCCATCGCCTTGATCTAACCCTATGCATATATGTTAACACCAGGGTTTTAATACGCACACACACAATGTATGTTCACCAGTGACACTCCTGGTGATACCTGCAGGTCTACCAAACCTGCAATTATACTCAAGTTTCCTTGGGAGTAAGCCCCACTGAAATCCATTCATTCAGTGAGCCACAGAAGCATTTGCACTGCAAGTAGAAGGGGGACAAACTTCTCCCCAGTGCAGAGAAACATTTGGCTGTTTATTTGCTCATAAACACCCAGATAGGCCATAGTCCCACACTTTTGTAAACTGATTTTGGATTGAGATACAAGGAGGAGCCTCACCAGCAGCTTTTGCTTCTTTTCTTTCACTTTAAAAGTTCTTCTTGACGTTTGTGTCTCTGCAAGGGCCCCCAGTCCACATGCCTAGAAAAGAGAAAGAGGAGAAAAAAGAAAATCACCCCAAATCTAAACATTTTCCAAGATCCCACTCATTATCTCTGCCAGAGAAGCAGTTTCTTGTGTCAAAACAAAGCCACCACCTCTAGAAAAGAAGATACCACAGATACAGAAGGGATTACTGTCATAAGTCATAATTTTTCAGTGGAGGATAAGGCTACACCTGCTTTTAAAACAAATATTTCTGTACTCCAACTATCTCAGCAGCAGCACACAGTAAGTAATAAATATTAAGGGTAGATGATGATGATGATGATGATGATGATGATGATGATGATGATGATGAACAGGAAGAAGAAGGAGAAGGAGAAGGAGAAGGAGAAGGAGAAGGAGAAGGAGAAGGAGAAGGAGAAGGAGAAGGAGAAGGAGAAGGAGGCTTGAAACCCCAACCCTGCCCGAGAGTGAAAGATGGCAGGTTATCTTGCTGGTAGATGACACTGAATGGGAAGGAAAGGAAAAGACTGCTGGGAATCAGCCAATATCTCCCCTGAAACTGCTTTGCTAAGGCTCTGTAGCGGTAGGCTGTGGGGGAAGCACAACTGATGCTGATATACATGTTGTGTGCCAGTTGCCCCCATTCCTAGATCGGGGAGGGGGCTCTGCTCACAGTCACTCATGCCCTAGTCACCTCCCGATTGGACTACTGTAATGCTCTCTACATGAGGCTGCCCTTCAAAAGTATCTGGAAGCTTCAGTTGGTACAGAATGCAGCGGCACCTGCAGTTACTTGTGCTTCCAGAATGGCACATGTTATACCTTTGCTCTGCAAGCTGCATTGGTTGCCAGTTTGCTTCCAGGTCCAATTCAAGGTGCTGGTTTTAACTTTTAAAGTCCTTCATGGCATGGGACCAGGTTATCTGTGGGACTGCCTCTCCCCAGTTAAATCTGCCCATTCCATCAGATCTGGCAGAGAAGGTATGCTGTAGGTCCCGTCTGCTAGGGATCTGCACTTGGCAGGTCTCAGGAGGTGGTCCTTCTCTGCTGTAGCACCTGCCTTATGGAACATTCTCCCCCCACCCCCACAGAGTCAGATTAGCTCCAACCCTGTTCATGTTCCAGAACTCCCTCAAGACCTGGCTATGTCATCAGGCCTGGGGTCCTGGCTGGCTGGCTGGGGAATTCTGGGAGTTGAAGTCCACACATCTTCAAGTCACCAAGGCTGAGGAACCCTGTCCCAGGGGACCAGTGAAATTCTAAGATGGCTCCATCATTGTGGCTGATATTCATTCTCTCCTGTGACGGGTGGTTTTTATATTTTAATAATGATCGTTTTATATTTTTAATAATGACTGTTTTTTATATATTTATGGTTTTCAATTAATCATTGTACACTGTCCAGAGTCACTTTTTGTGAGATGGGCAGCCATATAAATTTGATAAATGAAATAAAATAAATAAAATACACTTTCTTCCTAATTCATGGATGGGAGAAAAGCATACTAATGCAGCTGCAAGGAAGAGCCCATAGCCTTTCTCCCAAATGTCATTTCACGGACATAGCTTCCATCCCTGCGAATGTTTGACTGTAGGAAAATAAAGTTGTAAGGTGCTTTAGATTCTTCTCCACATATTTTCATTGGAATTGCATTACTTGCTGACATAGTCTTAGGGTTTCGTGGGTTTTGTTTTAATATTGAGAGACAGGCTTGCTTTTGCATCTTGCTTTTCACTTTCAGCAACCAATTCTTTAAATCTTCCTTGCTTCCTGTGAACAAAGTGATATCATGAGCATATATGAGGTTGTTGATGCTTTTCCTAGCAATTTTAACTCCAGTTTCTATTTCTTCTAGTCCAGCATTTCTCACAATGTATTCTGCATATAACTTAAAATAAAGCTCACAGTACAGTATATAACAATGGCACACTCATTCCCCAATTTTAGTTGCTAGTTAATGTTTAGGTGTTTCATATTCCTTCTACTTTCTGCTTTTTGGGTATAAAAAAATCTTCAACAGGTAGATGAGGGGCCTGACACATGGTTGTTTCTAAGGGGTATCTACAATTTGTTATTGTTGTCTACAAAGTAAAAAAAAAAAATTGTATAATTAATAAAGCAAGAATATGTCACTTTTTGAAATATGTTTCCCTTTAATATTATCCATTGGATGTTACCAATGGGATTTTGGGTGCTCCTGCCTCTTCTGAATCCAACTTGTACAACTGGCAGTTCTTGTTCCATTTATTGTTGTAGTCTCAGTTCCAAAATCTTGAGCATTAATTTGCTAGCATGTGAGATAAGTGCAATTGTTCAGTATTTTGAGCATCCTTTAGAACTGCCCTTTTTTGCTGATTGATTGATTGATTATATGCCATCAAGTTGGTGTTGACTCTTAATGATCCATAAATAGGCCTTCTGTAGGATTACCCTTTTTGGTATTGGAATATACACTGAACTTTTCTTGTCCTTTGCCCCCTGCTGTTTTCTATACTGCTTACAAATTATAAATAGCACTAATTGCATCATGTTACAAGATTTTAAACCATGATGCTGGTATTTCATCAATTCCTGAAGCGTTGTTGTTAGAAATATTTTCTAGGGCCTATTAAACTTCATTTTCCAGAATTCCAGCTTTAGATTAGTGATTAACCTTCATATATGTCATTGATTTGGGAATATTTTCTACAATTTTGTATAATTCTTCTACAGTATATTCACATCATCTTTGTTTCATTTTTTTTTCCAGGTAAATCTTTGCCTTCTTTATGTTTTAATGTGCCCATGTTTGCACACTTTGGTTTCTGTAATTTTGTCATTTGATTGCTATACTCAAATCCTTGGCATTTCATTTTTAGGAATAATTTGTCTCTTCTTGCTTTTCTCTTGAACTTAGTATTTAGCTGGGTAAAATTTTGTATGTCTCTATTATCGCACAGCCATTTTGCCTTCATTTTATTTTTTGTAGTTTGGAATATTTTTGTTTGCTTCATCTATAATGATGTCATGAATTTCAATTCAGAGTTCTTCAAGCACTCAGTTTATCAAATTTAATCCATTAAATCACTTCTTTACCCTCACCTCATAATCACATGGAATATGCTGAGAATTTATCTTGTTGATCTAACAATTTTGATTTCTTTGGCTAGACTGTAATTTTTCAAGGAGTTGATGATCAGAGCCACAGTCAGCACCAGATTCTGTTTTTGCTGACTAAGTAGATCTTCTCCATTCTTTTTGCTTGTACAGTATGTATCAATTTAATTTTGGTGTTGTCCATCTATTGATCTCCATGTGTTGACTCATCTTTTTGTTGTTGGAAGTACAGGTATTTGCAGGGGGCAGGGGGGCGGGCGGGCAGAATTCTGTTAATTGTCATCTGATTCATTTTGTAAACCAAGGCCAAACATTTCCATTATTCTGTCTCCTATGATTTTGGTGTTGTGTTGACAAAAATGTTGGTAGTCCCCAACATAAGTAGAACTGTTCTACTTATGCATCTGTAGTTGGAGCATAGACTTGGATCATCATAATATGGATTGGCTTCTAAAATACAATACAAGCATAATTGTGAGTGATATAGACATGGCTAGAGGGCCTGTAATGCAGAGTACAACATATGCTATATTTCTATGTAGAGGGTCTCTGCTTCAAACCCTGGCATCTCCAGATAGAACTGGAATATTCTGCTTGTATCTTTGAAAATGCTGTGTGAATCAATAATATTGAGCTTAAAGACTTAATTATTTGATTTAGCATGACAGCTTTCAATGTTTTTGTGCTCTTGTATGCATGTGGGTGAATTATTTTAAAATGAATTTCAGTAGACCTAATTTAGCCCATAAGATAAATTAATGGAAAGCCAAGAATTAGTTCAAAGATCTACTGTAAGTAGAAAAGTAGCTCTTTTTCCACACTACCAACCACCATTCCATAATACCTTCTGGACACTAGATCTCCTTTCTTTTCCATTGCAATTCTGTAGGAGGAGAATGTTTAACAAACAGGTTAAAGGATCAACGTTTCAAAACATACAGTCCACACATACATAAAACTAGGCAGGATGTGAAAGTAGCTAATTCTTCACCAAGTCTATCTTTTGCCTTCCAGTGGCTCATGTATAATATGATGTCCATATATTCCTTTTGACTTGTCTTCATCTTGTTTAAGCTATGAATGGGGTTTTTGGGCTTAATTTGGGAAAGATTTCAAGTCTTCTGAGAGATACTTTTTCTAAAATAATTAACAAACATAAATAAATTGGGTCACAGTCTGCAGTTTCTACCCCTGTAAGCAATATTTTGCTTTAAATTTACACTTGAGGTGCAACAAAATTTAAAATGGATATCTTTTAAGATCAGTTTTGTTAAATGTTTGTGATAATGTTTAAAACTGCAAGAGAATCCAGATAATAGATTTCTCATACCAATCCTTTCCACAACCTAAACATTGTTAAAAACAACTCATTACCTATGGTACTATGTTTAAAGGTATTACTGAGCAGCCCTGGCATATAGACCTGAACCCAAAGACCAGGTTGTCCCAATAAATTCTACATAGATTTTGCCAATAATTATAAGCTGACTCTGCTTATTCAGAAATGTGCACACCACCTACTTGATGTGACTCAAGGCCCTTTACAATAATACACCAAAAAAGTAAAAACTAAAATAAGCAATGTAAAAATACAATAGCAATCCGATTTACAAAATACTTAAGGAAGCCTAGTCATTATTAGTACCCAGACTAAATAGCAAAATAGATCCTTGCTTTATTTCTGGCCAAAATTTGGGTTCCACCCTAAAAAAACCATTGATTTTTAGTTGTTCTACTTTTAAATACATTCTAGATTCCATGGTTAATATGGAGGGATCCTATTTACCTGAAGCTATTTCTATTTTAAGTTGTGGTGATCCTTGTGACTTGTGAGAATGTAGTTGTGTGTGTTGGGAAAGGGAGTCTCTAGCTGCTAGCAAGTGCTTTTGAAGGGGGAGGCAAAAAAAAAAAAGAAAAGAAAAACAAGATGGCAGCCACAAGCACGTGAAGCTCCCCTCCTTTTTACATGTGTCACACAACGCACATAAAGAAAGGGTGTCCATATGATTGCAGCTCCCATCTTGCCTTTTTCAAAACCCAGCCCCACCCTGCCTGGCAGAATTTTCTCTCTTTCATAGTACTTATTTTTCTAAGTTTGGTCTGGCTTTCTCACTCAGTTCCTAATCCATAATGCAAGATATTTATTTTGGCTTAGGGTTGTTGTTGTTGTTGTTAATGTTTTTTAATGGATCACTAATTTACAAAGAGAAACAATCACACGAAGTAAGGAAAACAAGACAAGAAGCCAGATTTGAACACTCAATTAATATAGTGGGTTTTACACTTAAAAAAAAAAATCCCCTCCACCCCCAAAACATTGAAAGGATAAAACGTTGAATATAAATTCATTAAGGAATTCAGACATCTCAGTAATCAATGGTATGGAAGGAACCAATACATAAAATAAAAGAGCCTTCTCGCCAGGCACTGGCAGTGGCAAGTATGCCAAAAAGCTATGAGAAGTGGGTAATTTACTTAAGATCCATAGGTGATTTATTCTGATTCCTAAGTGTTAATGTTCTCCTGCAGTTTCATAATATACATATCATGTCTTGAAGTTTGCCCATGCATACCCATTCCTTTTCTGTTTTCTGTCTCCTGTTTTCACAGAGAATCACCCAAATCCTATTTCTATCTGAGTCAAATAAGGAGTATTAACTTCATTGCTTCTGGCATGTCTTTTCTTCTGTCTAGTTCTTTTACTTGTCCATTTACAATGTAAAATGTATGCAAATTATTCCCCACAGTGTAGTGTTTCTCCCCCCTCTGCTGGATGGCTGTAGAACTGCAAATTCTCTCAACAGCAGAATTGTTGTGTTTAAAATGGTTCAGTGTTGCACTACTTTGGCTACTGTTCTATTCACACAAATCAGAACACAGTTTTCCTTTGGGAGTTGCGTTGCTCTAAATTTGGTGAGGCATTTTTCACAAAAATGTGTGCACTGCAGAAAACTGCAAACAAACCCCATACAAAATGCATGTATTTATTTATTTATTTATAAAACATATATGGCTGCCTAAGTTATATGCAATAATCGTAGACAGCTCACAACAAAACTAATAAAACAATAAAAACAATCATATTACCTGTTCAAAGGAGCATTACACTTCCCACTACAGTGCCATAACATCCATTAACTCTGTGTACACTGGCTCATCCCCATCCTAATCTAATACTTGGCAGAAGAGACAGGTCTTCCTGGTGTTCTGGAAGACTAAAAGTGGAGGGGCCCTCCAAAATTTGGGTAGAAGGCCATTCCAAAGGGACAGGACAGCTACAGAGAAGGTATGCCTCCAAAGTCCCACCAGATGGAAAACTTTAAGGGAAGGGACATGGAAGGCACCCACCCTATCTGACCTCATTCAATGGGCAGATAGTGTAAGTGATAGGCTGTCCAGCAAACAACCTGGCTTCATGCCATTCAGGGCTTTAAAGGTAATAAGGAGTTCATTGAATTGTACATGGAAAGAAACTAGAAGCCATTATAACAGTGGTGTAACTTGGGCAAACCATGAGGTGTCCAGAACTGCATGACCACTGCATTCTGAATCAGTTGTAGCTTCTGGGCAGTCTTCAAAGGTAGCCCCATATAGAACATGTTGCAGTAATCCAGATGGGAAATTACTGCCTCCTGGTCCAGGAATGGGCACAATTAGTGCACAAGATGAATTTGTGCAATGACTACACCTGCCACCTGCTCTTTGATCAGGAGCCATGGGTCCAGGAATACCCCCAAATTACATATCAACTCTGTCCAGGGTAGTGCTACCCCATCCATAGTCAAAGATGACAACTCATGAGACTCTGGGGGCCAAAAACCCAAAGCCTTGCTAGGGTTGAGTTTCAGCTGATTCTTTCCCAACCAGGACCTCAAAGTGTCCAGGCACTCAGAAAGCACCTGAATGGCATCACCTGCCCAACATGGAGTACAGATGTATAGCTGAGTATCATCCGCATATTGATGATACCGCACCCCATGCCACCAAATGACCTCACCCAGTGGTTTCATGTAGTTATTAAATAGGAAAGGTGAATTACCTGAGCCCTGAGGCATCCCACATAACAGGGGCCTAGGGCTGGACCTCTCACCCCAACATTATCAGCTGGAACCAGCCATAGAAGAAAAAGAACCATTGCAAAACAGTGATCCCCACTCCCAACCCCTGAAGCCAGTCCAAAAGGATACCGTGGATGATGTTATCAAAAGCCAAAAGAGATTCAGGAGGGCCAGGATGGTTATGCCACCACCATCCCAAGCCCTCCAGAGGTCATCCACAAGTGTGACCAATGTAATCTCAGTACTGTAACCTGACCTGAATCTTGACTGAAAAGGGTCCAGATACTCTGCTTCATCCAGTGCCCTTTGAAGCTGAGACCCCACCACCCTCTCAACAACAGTTTGTTGGAGGCTGGACGAAAGTTATTCAATACTGTGAGTCCAAGGATGGCCTGTTGAGAAGGGGGCATACCACCACCTCCTTCAAGGCAGATGGTACCATCCTCTCCAACAAAGAAGCATTAATCACCATTTGGACCCAAATACATGTCATCTCCCAGAGGGCCTTACCAACCAAGAAGGTCATGAGTTCAGAATACAGTTGGCAGAGCTCATAGCAACAAATCCCTTGGGATTGACTGAATCAAACTCCTCCCATATAACTGAGCCTAGACATGCCTTGGTCATTTGCACAGGAGCTGCCCAGCCAGAGTCCAATTCAGAATGAATCTGAACAACTTTGTCTGACTGATGCTGAGAATATTCCTCACAATGGCCCTGCAAGGGCTCTCCCAGACATCCTTAGCTGTCTACCCAAAACAGGGCTGCTGGCTGGCTATCTGCAGATGCAATAAGAGTGGAGAAGTAAGCATGCTTCGCCACTCCTGCCTGGTCAGTTTTGTCCTTCATCTTCTTCCATCAGCACCCTAGGAGTTTCTTGCATTGTTTCATCTCCCAGAGCTCCTCTGTAAACCACTATGGGATCCACAATGATGAAAATTCCACACAGATGCAATTTGATCGAAGGCCCTACCTGCATTCTCATTCCAAGCCTTGACTAAGGCCTCAGCTGAGGCATGCACTAGAGCCTCAGGAATAAACTCAAGCTCCCTCTGAAACCTTACTGGGCCCACTGGTTTGGGATGGGCCAATCTATCCATAACAAGGGACTGAGGTTAACATCCCCCAACTCCAGTTCATGATGCTGTTGCCTTGAAACAAAAAACAGATCTAATGTGTGACCCCCATTATGAGTTGGGCCCTTAATAAATTGGATCAGGTCCATGGCTGTCATGGTGGCCATGAACTCTGAGCTACCTTAGGTTCTGGGCCCAAAGATGGCAAGTTGAAATCCCCCAGAACCATCAGTCTTGGAAACTCCACCATCAACTCAGCAATGGGGTCAAGGAACTCAGGCAGGGCCTCTGCCACACTGCAGGGGGGAAGTTAGGTGAGCAGCAAGCCCAATTGTTTCTTATGGCCCACTTTTACAAAAAGGGTCTCAGATCTGGCTATGTCTATGTCAGTGCTCTAAATAACAAAGCCACACTCCACTTTTGCCTCAGAGTTGCAGCTGGTACCACACTCAAAAATCAGGAAGGCACATTTCTGAGAAGGACCCCTCCCTCTGTGCCCAACTAGGTTTTGGTAATGCATACCAGGTCAGCTCTCTCATCCACAATAGAATCCATGGTTGAGGTTGGCTTTGGTGACCTGGCATTCAGTCGTAGTAGCCAAAGGCCAGGGCTTCCAAGACTCCAGAGACCAGGTTTTGGGGATGGGCATGGGGAGCTGGAATGTGACACCAGTATTAATGTGACACCAGGTTCACCTTTCCTGAAAGCAGCTCACCCTCTGTCTCCTGCCATAATACACATAAGAGGAAATGCTTGTAAAAATGTGTACATGCAAACAGCCACAAAATTTTGAGGGAAGACGTTTTGCTAAGAATGTGCAAATTAATGTGGAACTGAAGCAGAAAGAAATCAACTTCAGATAATTAATAAATAGTTGCAAGGATAATAGACAGATTGGCCAGTTTCTGATCTCCCAATCTTTCAATATATTTCACTGTGATATATAGATATAGGTATAGATAGACAAAGATAAAGATAGAGATAGAGATTCACTTGTTGATAAAGCTTCTCCAGAATAGTAGAATCTACAGTATGTAGATCTTTGCAAAATATAAATGTGTCTGTACTTTTAGTGTGGTTAATTTTTGTCAGTACAATAATAATCTAGCTGACCATGAAAATGTTGCTAAGTATTTTGGAATCATCCAGTAAAGATGCAGGCTAGAGAATTACATTTCAGTTCACAGTATACTTTGACTGTAATCTAATTTAATTCTGTTTAACTATTTTGCTCTTTGACCACATATAAACCTTAACTAATTCCACTTAGCTCTAAATTCTATTTGAATGAAAAGGGAGCTTTGATAAATATGGCATTACCAAGACTTGGCTGTATTTTTTCACATTCTCACAGAAGGCTCCCATTACTTCTTGCCTAATCCAAAGATCAATTCAATGGGTTTGAATTTTAAAGACCTCAGGGCTATATTCTGACATATCCCATCTGAGGTTGTTGTTGTTGTTCAGTTGTTAAGTCGTGTCCGACTCTTCGTGACCCCATGAACCATATTGCGCCAGGCCTTCCTATCTTTCACTGCCTCCCTGAGTTTGCTCAATTTCATGCTCATTGCTTCAGTAATGCTATCTAGCCATCTCATCCTCTGCCGTCCTCTTCTCCTTTTGCCTTCCATCTTTCCCAGCATCAGGGTCTTTTCCAAAGAGTCCTCTCTTCGCATTAGGTGACCAAAGTATCTGAGCTTGAGCTTCATTATCAATCCTTCCAATGAGCAATCAGAGTTGATTTCCTTTAAGATTGACTGGTTTGACCTCCTAGCAGTCCAGGGGACTCTTAAGAGTCTTCTCCAGCACCACAGTTCAAAGACATCAATTCTTCGGCGTTCAGCCTTCTTTATGGTCCAGCTCTCACAGCCATACATTACTACTGGAAAAACCATAGCTTTGACTATACGGATCTTTGTCGGCAAGGTGACGTCTCTGCTTTTTAATATGCTATCTAGGTTTGCCATAGCTTTCCTCCCAAGGAGCAAGCATCTTTTAATTTCATGGCTGCAGTCTCCGTCTGCGGTGATCTTGGAGCCCAAATAAATGAAGTCTGTTACTGCTCCCATTTCTACCCCTTCTATTTGCCAGGGATTGATGGGTCCAGATGCCATGATCTTAGTTTTTTTAATGTTGAGTTTCAAGCCAACTTTCGCACTCTCCTCTTCCACCCTCATCAAGTGGATCTTTAGTTCTTCTTCACTTTCTGCCATTAGGGTGGTATCGTCTGCATATCTGAGGTTATTGATGTTTCTCCCTGCAATCTTAATTGTTGAATGCTTTTCCTTGGATACGCACTGAGATCATTCTGTCGTTTTTGAGGTTGTACCCCATTACTGCCTTTCCCACTCTCTTATTGACTATGAGTGCAACTCCATTTCTTCTAAGGGTTTCTTGCCCACAGTAGTAGATATAATGGTCACCTGAATTAAATTCACCCATTCCTGTCCATTTCAGTTTGCTGATTCCCAAGATGTCGACGTTCAATCTTGTCATCTCATGTTTGACCACATCCAGCTTGCCTTGGTTCATGGATCTTACATTCCACATATCTATACAATATTGTTCTTTACAGCATCGGACCTTCTTTTCGCTTCCAGATACATCCACAGCTGAACGTCCTTTTGGCTTTGGGCCAGCCGCTTCACTCTTTCTGGAGCTACTTGGAATTGCCCTCTGCTCTTCCCCAGTAGCATATTGGACACCTTCTGACCTGAGGGGCTCATCTTCCGGTGTCATATCTTTTAGCCTTTTAACATTGTCCATGGGGTTTTCTTGGCAAGAATACTGGAGTGGGTTGCCATTTCCTTCTCCAGTGGACCACATTTTTTCAGAACTCTCTGTCATGACCTGTCCGTCTTGGGTGGCCCTGCACGGTATAGCTCATGGCTTCACTGAGTTACACAAGCCCCTTCGCCACGACAAGGCAGTGATCCATGAAGGGGTCATCTGAGGTGCCAAATAACAATTATTCAAGTATTGAATATATTATCCCCATGAATCACTGAGATGATCAGTTACTATATTTACATATAACAGATAGCATTATGTAGTAAATATTATATAGTACAATAATAGCAGAAAACTGATGGCAAAATTCACCTTTAATAACATATTCAGGAGTTCTGCAATTTTCGCAGGATCCATCCATCCATCCATCCATCCATCCATCCATCCATCCACACTTCAAATTTAGTTTTGAGGCATAGTCAAATCTTCTACCACTTCTTCTACTTTTGGTTACTGTAGTATGTTTCTAATTTCTGAAACAGTTAAGCTTTCTCTCAGCTTGAAGAATCTCAGAAAGTTTTAAATTGCCTTCCTATTTTCTCCAGGAATATTTCACTGGTTTTTATTTCATTTTATTTGTACACTGATCTACATTTAAGCAGGCTCTGCCCTAGTTTCTAATGCTGGAAGCAAAATACTATGCTATCTCCTGTGACAATTCTGCTATTTATTTTCTAAAGGTGAGTGTGTGTGTGTGCATATATGCATATCTGTGCATACTAAAGGCACAATTTGTGATCGGTCCAGTACCATAAAACCTAGCATACTTTGGTATCTTCTGAAGGCAACTAGATACATTATAACTAATCCTACAGCTTCCTTCATGGAGCACCTTTTCAAATTAATGAGAAATATATGCTACTTTTGTTCAAGAAATTCAAAAGTGTATTTGTCATTACTTCAGTTGTATCACATTACAATAAATATTAAACAGAACAGCAAAAGTCCAGAATTTTAAAATTTCCATATAGAAATATGCTTGGATTAATATTCATCTAGTTTTTTAAAAAATACTTTTAAATATCCTAAGACAATTACTGAGTTCTAAAAACTCTTATGAAAATGCACAAAACATTTACTTAGCAGTATTAATCCTTAATTTATTTTAAATAACGCAGAAACCTATTAAACAATTCTGTCACGTCATTACATAGGAGGCTACTGTAGTGTTATTACTGGACTATCCAACTCAACATTATCTATATTGATTGGCAAGGGCTGTCAAGGACTTTCAAGATATTTTTTAGGGAAAGCAGAAAGAGTTTCTCTAAGAATTTCACCTCCCTAGATTGTCTCCAAAGATAAACCAATCTTCAGAATGAATACACAGATTCCTCCTGAGCTACGGAACAAAGTCAAATACATTGTGAATAAGGTGACAAAACATTCTCCAATAGGCTTTACATATTTCTGTTCTAAAACCATGAAATTCAAACTTAAGTCAAATTCTCTTTAAAAGAAGAAAAAGGTTAACAGGGCTCAGAAACTGAAAGGAGATTATGTCATTTTTTTATACTCTGGGCAAGCCGCCCAGAGTTTTTGTTCTGAGATGGGCAGCCATACAAATCTTTTAAATAAAATGAATACAGAAATAAATATACTTTGGCTTAAGTAGTAGAGTTTGGGGGCAAAAAGTAACAAAAACTACAAAATGAAATTGGGTTGTCATTGTTATCATCATCTTCATTATCATATCACAGACATGTAAGAAATAAGTAGAAATGATTTTTTTTCCTTGAGATAAGAAAGCCTGCCCAATCTGGAGATATAATAGCTCTTTATAAACATCAAAACTAAGCTGCTTTAAACAATGCAACATTTGCCTTTGAGATGGAAATCAAGCTACATTAGAGTTCAATGAAATAGTAGGAGATTATCAACTGGTATAATGGTTACTTGACATAATTTGATTTTTATCTATAAATCCTATGTAGCAATATTTTCTGAGGTGGCATTCTAAGTCACTGTAGAAAGATCATTCTATAGTCCCTCCCACTGAATCAGAGAAACACATTCTAATTTTACATTGCAGACCAAACTTGATATTGGATAGCAGGCCTAAGATACATGGATCAATCTAATTCCAGGTGATATTACAGATGCAGGTTTTTCTTCTATTATTTCATTCTGTCAATCAGTTAATCAGCAACCTGCATTTTCAATTAATTTCCTTAATTGGCATAATTTGGTATCCAACATTCCTTAATATTTATATTTTTGTGGTCAACATTCCAAAAATAAATTTTTACAAAACACAACACAATGTCCTAATATGCACATTTATTGTCTGCATTTTTCCAAATGTGCATTGTTTGCCAACTGTATGCTTCTTGGTGTGATTTTTTGCATGGAGAGTGAGAAACACTAGGGGGATGAGTTCATTACTCTGTAACAGTGCGCAAGGGGGTCCTTTTTTGGCAGATCACACCACTTTGTTCTCCTAAAATACAGCATTTCTTTTACATCTCTAAAAACTACCTATTGAAGACTCTGGTAACAGCTCATTAAAAATAGCAGCCCTTTCCAGCTGTTGCTCTTCCTGTCAGACTCAGATCCTCTAGTGATCTCTGTTGGTTAACAATAATACGGTGAGTCTGTCAGCCATATTTGCCCTCAAAAGATTTGTAGATATGTATATGTCACTGCAATATGTACTGTTTTATTACTTCTTTCATCATTTTTTCAGCAAATCAGGCTTTTTCCTTTAAACTGCAAGTCTAGGCTTGTTGTCTTATCAATTACAAGTGTGTGTTTCCACAATATACACAGTGAAAATACTTGTTTTATGCTTTTTGTGTGCAACAGAGGACCTTTTCACACTGCAGCCTTAAGCTGCTGGACTCTTATAAATGAAATGGTTGGAAATAAAGACAGCTTAAGAAATCTCTTTCCAGTTTTCAATCTCTTCCTCTGATTCTTCCAAACCTCAGTTGTGTGGTGAGGTATCTTGATGTTGTGTGGGCTCTGCCCAGGAAAGTGGGATCAGATAGGGATGGCTGCCATGTTGAGGTTTTTGGACGGGATTCAGCACGTGCAACTTCCTTCCCTTACACACTGTTCAACCTCACACATTCCCCAGAATGCATAAAGAGGATTTTTTTTAATC
Organism: Liasis olivaceus; assembly: GCA_030867105.1. NCBI lineage: Eukaryota > Metazoa > Chordata > Lepidosauria > Squamata > Pythonidae > Liasis > Liasis olivaceus. The sequence goes on from CM061349.1 coordinate 74,487,911, forward strand.
TTGGGTTAGGTAATCATCCTAGAAGGCATAGATTTGTTTGTAGTCGGAATGTGAAATATGTACTTTCACACTTTCACATGGGGCAGAAAGCCTGTGAATTTTTGTATGACAAGGAAAACAAGAACAAGCAAAGCAAACAAACAAAAGAAACAGGTTCTCGTTTGCATGGAAATATAGCAATGGGGGGAGAGGTTTTTCCCCCGATCAGTCAAATGACTATTAAAGGTAAGAAGGTTTTGCTGTAAATGAGGGCAGTAGCTCTTATGATTGCAGCTGCATTATATTCCAGAATGCAAGTACTGCTATTCATGCTGTCAGATGTGGAAGCTGAAAAAGGAATAAGAGCCACTTCACATTTATAACTGCCTCTGGAATATGAGGAGGCTGCCACAAACTCTTATTATGTGTGGGCCACATGTGCAGCCATGGATGCAAATAGAATCCAGCCCTATGACAAATGGGAAGGAAAAGGGATTCAAACTTTATTTCTACCCTCTCCACTGTGTCCATACCTAACAGAAGGTCACATAAGAACTTTCAGTCCCTGTTCTTAAATGAAGAGTTTTCTTTCACACCTAATCTAGATTAATTTTAAATCTGTCAAGGACTTTCTTTCAGTGTGTCCAAAGCCCTGTAACAAATCTCAAAAACCTTCTTTCTAGAAAGAGAATTGTTAGATACCACTCTTAATTTTGTTTTTCAGCTTTTTGGTCTGTCCTTCTCTAGCTAAAATTTATTTCCTCTTAGTCAGCAATCAGAATGATTTCTGTCCTTGTCATGATGCCCTAAAGTCACATGAAGATAACGCATATGGATTTATATTCTGAACGAGCACTACAAATCTGAGCATTTGAGGGAAGGAACAACAAACTTTAATACTTCATTTTTGGAAGCATCTAGTGTTGTGGATTCACAACAAACTGTGGCAAATTCTTAAAGAGATGGGGATACCAGACCACCTTACCTGTCTCTTGAGAAATCTGTATGCGGGCCAAGAAGCAACAGTTAGAACCGGTCATGGAACAACCGATTGGTTCAAAATAGGGAAAGGAGTACGACAAGGCTGTATACTGTCACCCTGCTTATTTAACCTATATGCAGAGTACATCATGAGAAATGCCAGGCTGGAAGAATCACAAGCCGGAATTAAGATTGCAGGGAGAAACATCAATAACCTCAGATATGCAGACGATACTACCCTAATAGCAGAAAGTGAAGAAGAACTAAAGAGCCTCTTGATGAGGGTGAAAGAGGAGAGTGCAAAAGCTGGCTTGAAACTCAACATTAAAAAAACTAAGATCATGGCATCTGGACCCATCAATTCCTGGCAAATAGAAGGGGTAGAAATGGAAGCAGTAACAGACTTCATTTATTTGGGCTCCAAGATCACCGCAGACGGAGACTGCAGCCATGAAATTAAAAGATGCTTGCTCCTTGGGAGGAAAGCTATGGCAAACCTAGATAGCATATTAAAAAACAGAGACGTCACCTTGCCGACAAAGATCCGCATAGTCAAAGCTATGGTTTTTCCAGTAGTAATGTATGGCTGTGAGAGCTGGACCATAAAGAAGGCTGAACGCCGAAGAATTGATGCCTTTGAACTGTGGTGCTGGAGAAGACTCTTAAGAGTCCCCTGGACTGCTAGGAGGTCAAACCAGTCAATCTTAAAGGAAATCAACTCTGATTGCTCATTGGAAGGATTGATAACGAAGCTCAAGCTCAGATACTTTGGTCACCTAATGCGAAGAGAGGACTCTTTGGAAAAGACCCTGATGCTGGGAAAGATGGAAGGCAAAAGGAGAAGGGGATGGCAGAGGATGAGATGGCTAGATAGCATCACTGAAGCAATGAGCATGAAATTGAGCAAACTCAGGGAGGCAGTGAAAGATAGGAAGGCCTGGCGCAATATGGTTCATGGGGTCACGAAGAGTCGGACACGACTTAACGACTAAACAACAACAACAAAGTGTTGTGGATATTCATTTAGAAACTCCAAACCTACAAAAAAAGAGTTTCACAGTTGTAGGTTTAGGGTCAAAACCAAAGCTGTACAGGCCTCTAAAAACAGGGTTCAAGTTGTCAATTTAATGTGGTAAAAACAGGTACTGGCTTCCAGTTAAGCTCAAATTTTGCTGACTTCATGGACCCATATGTGTATTTTCCTGGTGGGATATGGAAGTGGTGTGCAATTGCCTTTTGAGATCCTTTTTCGACTTCTTCTCCATAGCATCCGTCTTCCTGGAGGTCTCCCATATAAATTAAAACCAAGCTGGTCTTCCTTTGCTTCTGAGCACAGACTGACCAGCTAGATGCTACGACCTACTCACTGAAGGGAAAACATGATTAAGTATTAGCATAAATTAAACATTAAATACCATGAAATGTATATAGATTTAATTTTTGCCTGGCCCCACCCACCTTTTGAAGGGTGATCCCTTAGCATGCTATATGAAGACTAAGGACAGCTTTCCAGTCATAAAAAGTTGAGAATCTTTGCAATAAAAACACACTGGCACTACTTAGAGAAATAAAACATCAGCAACATGTTTCTGGATGACCTAGGATCTCAGGTTAAGTATGTGGAACAGGCTATATTTTAAAGCACTTGCCTACTTTGTTTCTAACATACACTTGAACTTTGAAAAGAAATACAAAGGTTTTGTTTACTTATTACTGCAAGGACTGATGGAAGCTAGTTAGTGAGCAAAGGTGGGAATGTAGCAAAGTTGCCTTGTAGCAAATCAAACTCTCTCTCTCTCTCTCTCTCTCTCTCTCTCTCTCTCTCTCTCCCTCTCTCCCTCTGTGTGTGTGTGTGTAATTCTAAATGGCAGTAGTTCTCTAGGGACAGAGGTTTTTCCATTTCCTTATATATTTCTTTATTCATTTTCAGTCTGTCTTGGAAGTTCTTGAACAGTAAACAGATAAATAAAAGCACGAGAAAAGACCTCCAACATAATAAAACTAAGTCAACGAAACAGCACTTCATAAATCGAAGATAAAACCAGCACTAAAACTAGGAAACTGCACAACATAATCAATGGCTTGAAACAGCATCAACAACAAATGGATACAAAAATCTAAACAACTCTAAAACACTTCCAAACATACAGTACATGAGAAAAATGAAATGATCTTCACTGGATACTGGAAAAATCACTCACATCTCTTAAAAGAATATTTTAGAGTCTGGACACCATCTGTAGGAATATCTCAAGAATGTTTCAGATGATGAATTGTTTTATTCATACCTCACCTTACTTTTCATTTTATCTTCTGTGAAGTTAATTATTTGTTTGTTTTATATATTTTGTTTTATATACTGTGATACTTACCTTTGATACCTGGCAGATAACATCAATAAAATATTAAAACATAACAGAAGCACAGTAATCCCCAGTAGTGCCAACCTCACTCTCAAACACTGTCCAGAAGAGCTCAGTTTTTACCAAATTCTGGAAGATTGCTAATATGGCCTTGAGGGGAAGCTTCCATAAAACAGTGTTTACTAGTGAAAACATTATTTTAGGTACCACATCTCTTCACTTCCTGAAAATGGAAGACCACTACTAAATCTGATTTCTTAACAAACATATCAGACAGGTTGATTCCACTTACAAAAAGCAATCTTTCAAATACCTAGACACCATGCCAAACCAAGTCTTTACCAGCTAAAATCAGCAGTTTGAATTGTATTCAGAAACCTATTGGCAACCAATGCAGAATCACAATAATGGTGTCACCTGATTTCATTCCCCAGTATGGAAGATGCTGCATTCTGTACTCATTGCACCTTCTGAAAGGTACTCAAGTACATTCCAAGTTAGGCTGAGACATGGGATTGATTCTCCCAAGGTCATGTACTGAGCTTCATGACTGAATGGCATTTTCAGCAAAGTGATGCTTATTTCCAAATAAATGCATTTGGCATGAGATTTATAGAAACAAACTCCATTTCATTATTTTAGTCGTGAATTAAGTCAGTTTAAAATGGGAAACTGCATACCCAAAAGATTTATTTTATTTTTGCAAACAACTGGCAAACCAATTTGTTGGTATGACCTAAGCACATTCAGAAACATTTTTTTTTAAAAAAAAGCATGGAATAATGGGGTGGTAAAAATTGTGTGCTGCACAATTGAAGTAGTACATGTGGTTATATAAGATTATTTAGCACCCATAAGATTATGAAGTCCACAATACTGTATGAACCATTCCATAATTTTGTTTTAAATACTGATATTAGAAATTGGACCCAAAAGCTTTTCTGTTGCTGTTAATTAAAAAAACAAACAAACTTTGAAGCACCTCAACAAAGAGTAGCAGTTTCCTGATTCTCAGCCAAAGAACAGAGCAGGTACTCATTTTTCTCAAAGTGAAGGGAGAGCCAAATTTGTCCCATCTCTAATCAGTGTTCCAAGTGTGGCTTCGGTGACACTGACTCTTCAGCATCTCAGAACCTACTAATCACAAGGGGCAATGGAGTATAAATAGAGAATCAGAGATTTATTCTGTGCTCCCTCTTTGTTTTTCATTCTGCTGACTTTATTAAAGAGATGGCTAATCTCAAGGTACCCTTTTCCTTTATTCACAGGCATGCATGCACAAAGCTTGTTGCCTACTTCAATCTTGTATTTTCTTAAATAAATTGTTCTCTCTGTTAAAGTTATACAGCTGTTTTACTAATCCTTGGTCAGAGAAGGATTCCAAATCTCAGGAATGCTCTCTCTCTCTCTCTCTCTCTCACACACACACACACACACATCAAGATAGAACACGCTGTTTGGCATACTGTTTGGCAAAGCTAGCTGGGGAATTCTGGGAGTTGAAGTCCATACATCTTAAAGTTGCCAAGGCTGAGAAACACTGCCCTAATTAGTAGAATAAAGGACCATTGTTTGTTTCATTTTCAGGCTGAGGTATGTCTGTGGTATGCATTCTTAATCAGCATATTGACTGTTATTGACTTTGTTACTGACTGTTATTGACTTTGCTCTAGGTAGCAAACATTGGCTAGAACACTGAATGAAAATAACCAAATTATCCTGTACATTTTGATAGTGAAAGCTTTGAAAACTGGGATTAATCAGATATATAACATGCATTCCAAGAAAGCTAAGTCTGAGAACCTCAGGAAAAGAATGGGTAGGCTCCAATAGCCATAAGAGTTCAGAAGGGATGGGAGAACTTAAGAGCTGACAAAATGAAGGTAAAATCACAGTGGGAAAAAATGGGAGACACCTGAGCAAGCGGTATGGCTATAGATCTTTGGGTCATCAAAGATCATATCTTTGATGACCCAAGGTAAAAAAGAAAGTGTATTGAACAGGAGGAGAAAATAAATGAGGAGAAATACCATAGGCTTTCATGATGTTAAATTTAAGCCTGTAAGTGCTAAAGACAAGAAGTGTTTTTTGGCTAAGTTAGGAGCAAAAGGAAGGTCATGGAATCAAATCATGGCTTAGGAAAGATGGTGAAATGATAACTGGTGATAAAGGGAATCCCCTGTTCCTGTGTTGCCTGTCTTCTCCCAGAAGCAGAGTTGTATTGAACTAGACATAAACAGAATAATTAATATAATGAGAGAATTGCAACCTTACTTATGGGACTGCCTCTCCCCAGTGACATCTACCTGTCCTGTTTGATCTAGCAGGAGAGGCATGTTCTGGGTCCCATCTGTAAGAGAGTGTCATTTAGTAGGACCCAGGAGCAGGGCCTTTTCTGCCATGACACCCACCCCTTGGAATACCGCCCCCCGCCCCCAGAGATCAGACTTGCCCCAACCCTGCTGGCCTTTCACAAGGCATTAAAAACTTGCCTTTGCCAGCAAGCCTGCGGCCCTGATAGGGGGTGAGCCCCTTGTCTGGTTATATTGATTGTGCAGTGTTCAATTATCTCAGCTGCTATTCTATGCTGTTTTAAGTTATTTATGTTGTGTTTTACTTTGTTCCTATTTGTTTCAACTATTAGCTGCCGAGAGTCATATATGTCAGGTGGGTGGCCATATACATTTACTAAATAAACAAACAAATAATAAAACTAGAATGACTGAAGGCATGGTGAATACCTTTTTGAAATAAAGTATTATGGTAAATACATTTGATTGAAAGGATGGCGCCAACAAGTGCATCACTTCTCTTCTTCTCATGCAATCAAAAGCAACTTCATAACTCGCAGCACTTCCAAACAGCTCAGACTTACTTATGGAATGAATTGGCACCATCCTGTTCAATCAGTCCTAACCCTGGGCATGTATGGTTCACACCCAATCACAGCTTCTTCTTGTTTCAATTTGCAAGGTGTTTTTGCAAACTAGAAAGCCAAGTGGGTGTAGTGGTCAAGGTACCAGGCTAGAAGTTGGGAAACTGTGACTTCTAGTCCTGCCTTAGACACAAACCAGCAGGGTGACCTTGGGCCAGTCAATCTCTCTCTCCTCCAGGAAGGAGGCCATGGCAAACACTTCCAAAAAATCTTGCCAAGAAAACTGCAGGGACTTGTCCAGGCAGTCACCAGGAGTCGAAGGCCTGCATGCTCATTATATTTTACATTTTGCAAACTGGAACTCCCATTTGTAAGTAGCAAATCTTGCCAGAAGAAGGAACCTGACTTCAAGCTCATCCATTAGCTTTGAACTCATCTAAGAGCATTCTGTTGGACTGTGGTTTATTTCCAAGTGCCGCTGACTCACAGCACAAAGGGGCCCCATAGCATCCCTCTTACTCTAATAGTCAGTCTGCTTAATCCCTGCTGTGTTTCAAGTGCAAAGATGTACAGTAGATGTAGCCTTATCACCTGGAAACCTCCTCCTTCAGGCCATCATGCTTGAGAATGCTGGAATAGACTCAGGGTTTACAAGCTTGCCCAGGCCCCAGAACCTGTTAGTTAAAACAAAACAAAATCCTAGAACTCCAGATTAAGAGGTAAAGCTCAAGCAATATAAAATTGGTTGCATTTGAGTGAACTTTATTTCCCCCCTCAGTCTCTCCCAGAACGACATCAAGTTCTCAGAGAACCCTGTGGTTTCATGGAACACAGTTTGTAAAACCCTGAAACAGAATATGCTGTAATCATATATGCATAATAGGGAGCATATATAATATATGTCCCATTGTAAATCCCTGCCTGAGATTTATTACTGAATAAAACATGGATAGGTTTGGGATGCATTACTATTTCACAGGCATTCTCATTTAGCAGACAGTGATTTGTAGATATTCCAATGAGTTCAGTCAGGTTTATTTCTTAATATGAGTGTTCAGAACCATAGTGGGGAATCACATTCAGGTCTTTGTCAAGAAGGAGGGGATGATACCCCTCCTGCAGTTCTAAATCATCAATATGTATCTGTAGACTGGGAATAACCAATTGGATTTTTTCTGTCTCAACTGAAGAAGTGTTTCCGCTTTTTTTCTCCACCCCCGCAGCTTATATGGTATGTAATATTAACACATTCAATAAAGAGCTGGACAGCAGGCAGATTGCTTCAGTCTCTCGGGGGGGGGGGGGAGGAGGAGGGGAAGCTGAATTGATTCGTTTTCTCTTTGAAGAGTGAAAAATAAAGGAACGTAGGCTCGTTAAGCAGAATAAATATATCTCTGGCATTGCTACTTCATATAATGACTTTATTCCCAAGACTCACCATTCACAAGGTTGTGTGAATACAGAATGATTTGTTTCTGCCTTCCTCCTATGATTGTGGCAGTCATTTTTTAAAAAGTTCCTTCAGGTAATAACTTCACAGCAATGTCCCTTGTTGGTTCAACATTTTTTTTATTGTTTTTTAAAAAATGATGGAGTAGCAAATAGCAAAATTTCTTTATCAGGCCTAGTTCCCCCCCCTCCCCCCCTGACTTCTCACTTCATTTTTGTCTTGTCTAGAATATGGTCCCAATTTTCAAGAAGCTATTACTGACCGAATCAATGTGATAATGGAATCATTTGATGATCATATGGTAATCTAGGAACTTACAATACAAGATCTGTATCTGGCACCTCAAGCCTTAACTAAGACCTCTAAAATCTTTTAAAAGTTGCTAGGGAAAATGATAGATAACCACTTTAAAAGTATTTCACTAATGTATACTGTTTTCAACCAAATGTAATTTTTGTCCTGGCCCCACCATTTCTTTGTCATTGCTCTGCCTTTAGTTTGGAATATAGTTACTGGCACATCCCTAATTTAGATACAGGCCATACCCTTAGTTATAATAAGTATGTGATAATAGGGCATAAAAGGGCAAAAAAGAGGAAAACATTTCAATGCTAACATAGACAAGTTCGGGAATTACATTCAGCAGATTATTAGCTGCCTTATTGTATCGCTCATACTTGCTTTGAATGGAAATAACGCAAAGCTCTACATACGCAGAGAACAAATGAGGTCTGTGGGTTTTTTTAACCATTTAAAATGTTGCTTTTACACAATTACTGAACCTATGTATTATTTCATATTTGTTTGATTCATTAAGATGCTAGAATGGGAACTTTAAGCTGCATATGGCCCATTAGCACCTCTTCCTAGAGCCCCAGAGCATCCCAAAAGGGTGGAGTTCATGTTTTTGAGGGTTGGGGAGTTCAAGGGCCTGTTTCACCCCTTAAAAGCTGGATCCTTTTTCCCATATTAGGTCCTGGCTCCAACTGTCCTGGAGTAAAGTCCTCAATACGATCTACTGAACTTGCTGTGGCCCCCAAGCTGATTAAATTTGCACAGTCTAGGGTAGACCAAATCACTCTTGACATTTTTTTCCCTCGACAATAGAAGCAGGTTAACTAGAATGAATGAATCAGCCTGTCTTAGGATCATCTCGCTTTTGTATGAGTTCACTGTAGGTCCACCTCAGTTTCTGCATTAATCTGTGATTTAAAAAAGATGTGGACAAGTGTTCCCAGCTTAGTATGTAGGTCAATATTTATTATGAAATAGATTTTGTATGAAAAGAACACAAATTGAAACACATGTTTATATTCCAATGATCTGACAAACAGTGAAATGTTCAGAATATCCAAAAGCCAATTTACCAATTAAGTTTAAATTCAATTATTATGTTTCAAGGTGTCATTAGAATAGTCAATTCATATCAAAATAATATTTAAAAATGAATACCTTAAGCATCTCATGCATTACCTTGACCTGGGCTTTACCCACCTCCATAGACAGCATCAAAACATGACATTCTTCTTTTTCTTACAGCTTTTCATGTCACACAGATATTCATCTTTTTACATTCAGTACTTTGTTATATTGAAGTAAGGTCTGATTTATCTATGTATGAATCTATACAATTAAATATCTGAAATAATGTCCATAAATGTATCTTGCATTTGTTCTTTCACAGCTTACCTTACATCCAGTTTTCAAAATTTCTCTGTAAAACCTCTAATGAAACTAGCAAAATCCTCACATATAAAAGTCTATGGACTAAAAGTGTCAGCCAGCTTAAGGGAAAACCAGCACATTGTGTTGGAGTTCAAGATAATTAGGAGAGGAAAAGCTACACAAGTCAGATATATACCTTGGACTTCAGGGAGGCATATTTCAATGAACTCAGTAAAAGGTAGGCAGCTTCCCATGGCTTGAAATTCTAATCCAAACAAATTCAAGAGGGAAGGGAGATCCTGAAAAACAAGATAATGATTGGCACAAATGATCCTCATGAAAATCCTCACCCTGGTCACTTCAGCCCGTCCCACTCGGTCCAGCAGAAGGGGCAGGTTGCACACCCCACCAGTCAGGGAATTTCGATTGGTGGGGTCGAGGCAGAGAGCCTTGTCTGCTGCAGCGCCCGCCCTATGGAACATCCTGCCTCCTGAGGTCCGGTGTGCCCCCTCCCTCATGGCCTTCAGGAAAGGTATTAAATCCTGGCTCTGCCAGAAGGCCTGGGGGCCAGAGGGGGGCCCGCACCTGTGGAGATGGCTGGTGGGATGATGGGTTGTCTCTCCCCCCCAGCATCTTACAGGTTTTTTAGGGCCATAAACCAGAGGAGGTTTTTTTAGGGTTTTTTAATATGTTTTTAATTATTTATAGTTTTTAGCCATCTCGGTGAGCTGTGTTTTTATTGTGAGCTGCCCAGAGTCACCCGTTGGGGGAGATGGGCGGCATACAAGTTGAATAAATAAATAAATAAATAAATAAATAAAAGGAAAAATGGTGTAAGAAGCTTGAATGGATGGATATCATGCTGAAAGGCTAAGACGGGATGCATAGGAAATGGAAGCATTGTGACTTCTACTGAGGATTCATGGCAAACCAGTCGTCCATGAAGGAGCAGGGATGGCACTGCGGCAGAGATTGGTGGCCATATGATGAATTCTGGCCAGCAAAGACTCTCTGGAAAAAGAAGAGATCATGAGATTGCCCATTTGTATTCCAGGCAGCTGCTACTTGTGAGTAGACTGCAGGAACTGAGGTTTTTGTGTCCAGTTCACGAGTTGAGCAGCTGGGAGTCAAGGGATTTCAGCCAAGCTCACAGCTGTAATGCAGCCTATTCGGACCCAAGGTTTGCTCAAGCCTCATTCCTTAATCACTTTCAGAAATTGCTTCTTAACTGCTTTTCAGCTATTAGGAACTTTTGGATTGACAAGTTTTTTATAGCACTGGGTAAATTTCCTTCAATCCTTAGTGAAAGAAATTTTAAATACAAGTTTAAGGACTTTAAATTTTTTTAAAAATATTTTTTCTGGAATAAACAGCAAAAGTGTGATTAGAACATTGATTTTGAAAAGTTACAAATGGACTAAGGGTCCAGATGGATTTCAAATAAGATTTTGAAAATAATTATAACAATTCTTCCCGTGGGAAAGTGCGGTTGTTTCAAATTCTTTAAAAAAAAAAAAGATAGGATGGGACTTTGAAGGTTGGACACTAGAGAAAACCAGAAGGAACTAAAAATTACAATTAAAGGAGAAGAACACTTAAATTTGACTTACTAATACAGAATGGAGCAAAATATTTTAACACTGGACACGTTGAGGGATATTTGTAAACAAAGGATCCAGAAGTTAACTTTAAAACTGTCTGCCATTATAGATAGACTACATTTAAAAGACGCTATGGAAGAGGAACAAGTTTTCTAGACAAGACTGAGACTAATTTAAAAGTGTATTTAAAAATGAAAGGCTACAAGAATGATATGGAAAAAGATACTACACTGGATATACACATTAAACTGGCTGATGTCTTAATAATTAAAAGAGATATACAATTAACAAACCAAAAGTGTGACTTGGATAATTTTCCTGTATTGGATTTACAAAAGAAACTTGTTAAAGCTTTGAAGGATTTTGTAAGAAGGGACAAATTAAAAATTAAAAGAAATCAAGTTCTAGGACATTGTTTGAAGGAATTAAAGAACAAGGCTGTTAAAAGTAAAAGGAAGAAAAATAAAGTTGGTTTATTTGATCAAGGTTAAAATTGATATTTTGTTATCTTTGCTAACCCTTAATGGACTTTTCCCCTTCATGGATCACTGCCTTGTTGTGGCGAAGGGGCTTCTGTAACTCAGTGAAGCCATGAGCTATACCGTGCAGGGCAACCCAAGATGGACAGGTCATGACAGAGAGTTCTGACAAAATGTGGTCCACTGGAGAAGGAAATGGCAACCCACTCCAGTATCCTTGCCAAGAAAACCCCATGGACAATGTTAAAAGGCTAAAAGATAGGACGCTGGAAGATGAGCCCCTCAGGTCGGAAGGTGTCCAATATGCTACTGGGGAAGAGCGGAGGGCAATTCCAAGTAGCTCCAGAAAGAGTGAAGCGGCTGGGCCAAAGCCGAAAGGACGTTCAGCTGTGGATGTATCTGGAAGCGAAAAGAAGGTCTGATGCGGTAAAGAAAAATATTGTATAGGTATGTGGAATGTAAGATCCATGAACCAAGGCAAGCTGGATGTGGTCAAACATGAGATGACAAGATTGAACGTCGACATCTTGGGAATCAGCGAATTGAAATGGACGGGAATGGGTGAATTTAATTCAGGTGACCACTATATCTACTACTGTGGGCAAGAAACCCTTAGAAGAAATGGAGTTGCACTCATAGTCAATAAGAGAGTGGGAAAGGCAGTAATGGGGTACAACCTCAAAAACGACAGAATGATCTCAGTGCGTATCCAAGGAAAACCATTCAACATCACAGTAATCCAAGTCTATACCCCAACCACTGATGCCGAAGAAGCTGAAGTTGACCGGTTCTATGAAGACCTACAACACCTTCTAGAACTAGCACCAAAAAAAGATGTCCTTTTCATCATAGGGGATTGGAATGCTAAAGTAGGAAGTCAAGGAGTAATCGGAATAACAGGCAAGTTTGGCCTTGGAGTACAAAATGAAGCACGGCAAAGGCTAATAGAGTTCTGTCAAGAGAACAAGCTAGTCATAGCAAACACCCTTTTCCAACAACACAAGAGACGACTCTACACATTGACATCACCAGATGGTCAATACCGAAACCAGATCGATTACATACTTTGCAGCCAAAGATGGAGAAGCTCTATACAGATGGCAAAAACAAGACCAGGAGCTGACTGTGGCTCAGATCATGAGCTTCTTACTGCAAAATTTAGGCTTAAATTGAAGAATGTAGGGAAAACCACTAGACCACTCAGGTATGACTTAGATCATATTCCATGTGAGTACACAGTGAAGGTGATGAATAGATTTAGAGGATTAGATTTGGTAGACAGAGTGCCTGAAGAACTATGGACGGAGGTCTGTAACATTGTACAAGAGGCAGCAACTAAAACCATCCCAAAGAAAAAGAAATGCAAGAAAGCAAAATGGCTGTCTGATGAGGCTTTACAAATAGCTGTGGAAAGAAGGAATGTGAAAAGCAAGGGTGAAAGGGAAAGATATAAGCAACTGAATGCAGATTTCCAGAGAATAGCAAGGAGAGATAAGAAGGCCTTCTTAAATGAACAATGCAAAGAAATTGAAGAAAACAATAGAATGGGGAAGACTAGAGATCTCTTCAAGAAAATTGGAGATATCAAAGGAACGTTTAGTGCAAAGATGGGCATGATAAAGGACAAAAAAGGCAGGGACCTAACAGAAGCAGAAGAGATTAAGAAGAGGTGGCAAGAATACACAGAAGAACTCTACAAGAAAGATCTTAATGTCCCTGATGTCCATGCTGGTGTGGTCACTGACCCTGAGCCAGACATCGTAGAGAGTGAAGTCAAGTGGGCCTTAGGAAGCATTGCTAACAACAAAGCTAGTGGAGATCACAGTATTCCAGCTGAGTTATTTAAAATACTAAAAGACGATGCTGTTAAAGTGCTGCACTCAATATGCCAGCAAGTTTGGAAAACGCAAGAGTGGCCACGGGATTGGAAAAGGTCAGTTTACGTTCCAATTCCAAAGAAGGGCAATGCCAAAGAATGCTCAAACTATCGCACAATTGCACTCATTTCACATGCTAGCAAGGTTATGCTCAAAATCCTACAAGCTAGGCTTCAGCTATACGTGAACCGAGAACTACCGGATGTACAAGCTGGGTTTCGAAGAGGCAGAGGAACTAGAGATCAAATTGCCAAGATTCGCTGGATCATGGAGAAAGCACGAGAGTTCCAGAAAAACATCTACTTCTGCTTCATTGACTATGCAAAAGCCTTTGATTGTGTGGATCACAACAAACTGTGGCAAATTCTTAAAGAGATGGGGATACCAGACCACCTTACCTGTCTCCTGAGAAATCTGTATGCGGGCCAAGAAGCAACAGTTAGAACCGGTCATGGAACAACCGATTGGTTCAAAATAGGGAAAGGAGTACGACAAGGCTGTATACTGTCACCCTGCTTATTTAACCTATATGCAGAGTACATCATGAGAAATGCCAGGCTGGAAGAATCACAAGCCAGAATTAAGATTGCAGGGAGAAACATCAATAACCTCAGATATGCAGACGATACCACCCTAATGGCAGAAAGTGAAGAAGAACTAAAGAGCCTCTTGATGAGGGTGAAAGAGGAGAGTGCGAAAGCTGGCTTGAAACTCAACATTAAAAAAACTAAGATCATGGCATCTGGACCCATCAATCCCTGGCAAATAGAAGGGGTAGAAATGGAAGCAGTAACAGACTTCATTTATTTGGGCTCCAAGATCAGTGCAGATGGAGACTGCAGCCATGAAATTAAAAGACGCTTGCTCCTTGGGGGGAAAGCTATGGCAAACCTAGATATCATATTAAAAAGCAGAGACGTCACCTTGCCGACAAAGATCCGTATAGTCAAAGCTATGGTTTTTCCAGTAGTAATGTATGGCTGTGAGAGCTGGACCATAAAGAAGGCTGAACGCCGAAGAATTGATGCCTTTGAACTGTGGTGCTGGATAAGACTCTTAAGAGTCCCCTGGACTGCTAGGAGGTCAAACCAGTCAATCTTAAAGGAAATCAACTCTGATTGCTCATTGGAAGGATTGATAATGAAGCTCAAGCTCAGATACTTTGGTCACCTAATGCGAAGAGAGGACTCTTTGGAAAAGACCCTGATGCTGGGAAAGATGGAAGGCAAAAGGAGAAGAGGACGGCAGAGGATGAGATGGCTAGATAGCATCACTGAAGCAATGAGCATGAAATTGAGCAAACTCAGGGAGGCAGTGAAAGATAGGAAGGCCTGGCGCAATATGGTTCATGGGGTCACGAAGAGTCGGACACGACTTAACGACTAAACAACAACAACAACAATGGACTTTTGCTGACCAGGACTGAAGGATGAGGCTTTAAGGATTTATTTATAGATAAGAAATGGGGTATGGGAAGAAGAGATCATTTGCTGTATTTTAAGAGAAGGTGATAAGTTACTAAAATTGTTGTGATGAAGGGGGAGGCCAGTTCTTTACATATTTCTTTTCTTTTTCTTTACTATATTCTTATTTTTTCTTTCTTTTCTATTTTTCTTTCTATTTTTTCTTCTTTTCTGCACTTTCTATTTTTTTCCTTTTTATTCCTTTATTTTTTAGTTTGTATTAGTTTTTATCTTTTTTGATTGTAATGTTTAATAAAATTATTATTGTATATATAAAAAAGGAAATGGAAGCAGGAGCTAATAACAAAGAAGGAATACAAACTGGTAGTTTAAGCCTGTCATGATGAAATCAGAAAAGATAAAAGTCAGAGATGAGGTTAGTGAGGAATGCAAAGTGTAATAAAAAGGATTTGAGGATATGTTCAAAATAAGATTCAAGGATGCTATAGGTCAGGCAACACGGGGAAATAATAATAGGGAAGAGGAAAAGAGCTATTTCTAACAAGACTGAGAAATCTCAGCTCAGAATTAATAAAAGTATAATAAGAACCCACTGCACCACCTTAAATGAGTTCTAGTCTCCAGAAGCAGATTAATTATATCCCAGGGTGTTGAAGGAGTTGGCAGAAGTTATCTCAGAACTGCTGAATATAATCTTTGAAAACTCCAGGAAAACTGGGGAAATGCCAGAAGTTTGAAGAAGAACAAAGATAGTCCAATATTCCAAAAGCGGAGGCAAGAGGACAAAGGAAACTATAAACCAGTTAGATTGGTGTCTACACTAGGCAATCTAATAGAACAAATTGTCAAGTAGCATGTCTGCAAGCACAAGCCAGAATGAGTTTGTCAAGAACAAGTTGTGTCAGACTAATCTTACTTCTTTTTAAGGTCAGGTGACTAGTTTGGAAGATCAAGGGAATTATGTTGATCATAACAAAGCATGTAATAAGATCTCTTATGATAATTTTATAGACAAGATAGGGACATGTGACAGCTAGATGGTACTGAGGTCTAGTGGATTTCCATCTCATTCAATAACCACACTAAACGGATGCTTTTAAATGATTCTGCACTATCTTGAGTGTTGAGTAGGTCCTCTAGGGCTCCTCTTTGGACTTGTGTTTTTCAATATCTTTATACATGATTTAGAAGATGGAATGGAAAGAATGCTTATCAAATTTGCAGATGAAATCAAGCTAATGAGATTAGCTAACATCTTAAAGGACAACATCTGATGACTTGATAGGTTAGAACATCGGGCCAAATCCAACAGGCTGAAAATCAACCATGACAAGCAGATTCTAAGAATGGAATAGAGCAAAGAAGATTTGCCAAGCTCTCAGTTCTGCCAATGGAAGGACAGGAGACACCTGTTGGGTATTACCTTCCGGTTTCAAGCTGAATAATATTCTCTGTTTTGTATTGGGCATAGTTGTAATCATGGTACAACATAAAAAAGAATGAAGCATATTCAGGACATGGGCAAAATAACAAGAGGGAACCAAATTCCCTGTTGATTTGAAATCAAGTTCTATTGAATTAATCAGGAATTAATTATAGTAAACAGGAATAACATAAGGTACACAACTGTATGTAAATGTTTAATGATGATTTACTTCTTTCACTTGTTTAGGCTATCAGCTTATCTTTTTACTAAGCTTAAAACTGATTTTTTAGATATTGCCACAATCAAAAGGTGAAAAAGTGAAAGGGTTCTCCCCATATATTTCCTTAGTGGAAAACTGGGATGAACATGAAAAGAGCCAGTTTGGTGTAGTGGTTAAGTGCTGGCCTAGAAAGCTGGAGACTGTGAGTTCTAGTCCCACCTTAGGCATGAAAGCCAGCTGGTTGACTTTGGGCCAGTCATTCTCTCTCAGCCCAATCCACCTCATAGGGTTGTTGTTGAGGGGAAAATAGGAGGTAGATGTATTAGGTATGTTCATTAGGTGGGATAAAAATATAATAATAACATCAAATATTTTGTCCGAATGCCTGAAGAAAGCCCAAATCAGCCCGTCAAGATATGCTGTCTATCAGTGCCGTTGTTTGTTAAGGTTGGTAACCAAAGTGACCAGAACAGTTTCTTTCCAAGGCTGAATATGCTAATTAGCACTAGTGAAAAGCTATTTACTTGGCTTCCTAATTGGGAGTTGGAGTGGGAGGAGGAGAGAGGAGAAAAATATCTAACATGCACAAGTCCATTCTCATTCAGTATTTTTTTTTCTTCCTGTGATCAAAGAATGATGCCCTACCTGTAGTCACATAAAAGTTGGTATATTGTCTGGGGACAAATGAGATAGAATCCAGTGTTATACAGTTTTCATTTTAGTCTATTCTAACTGGAACTTAGAGTAACTTAAGGTATGGAGGAACATTAATTTGGTTGCTGCCTTCACATTGTTTTGCACTCAAAAGTCATATTTTATTACCTTTCTTCCTTTTTTCTATAGTTTTTCCAGTTGTGACTTCTGTTTCTTGCTTCAAAGTGAAGGGATGCTGCAATAGAAGAGAATATCTGAAGCTCAGGGTTGAACTGTGGAGTCCTTGGTACTCTCTGAGCTTGGTTGTTTGCTTGCGGACCTTTCATTACCTGACTAGGTAACATCATCAGTGCGAGTGAGTGTGGGGTTTAGTGCCTGTTTATATGCAGTAACTTGCCCTGCCAGTCTTGATGCAGGTGTAGTTTCCTCCCTGGTGGTTCCTTGATTAGAGTATTGTTTTCTGCCTGATTGTCTGGTGCTGATCTCTGCTTATCTGAATGTAGACTGCTGGAAGGGATTGAATGTAGGATGCTGGAGGGGATGTGCTGTAGTCTTTGTGTTTCCTTCCTAGGTTTTTTATTGTCTTTTTTGAATGGTGTGGTTTATCTCTCTGTGTCTATTGATGGCTGATTTGTCTGAATGCCAATCTTCCAAGAATTCTCTAGCATTTTTGGATTTGGCTTGGTCTATGATGCTAATAGTTTCCCAGACAAAGCTGTGATTGAGTCTGTCCATGTGTTGTGAGATTAAGGAGTTTTCATTTTGTCTTCTGAGTCTAGTTGGTGTTCATGAAGGCTCTGCTAGTCTTCTTCTTGTCTGCCCTACATAGTGGCTGTTACAATCCTTACACTGTATGTTGTAGATGACTCCTGTTTTTTCTTCTTGGGCTACTGGGTCTTTTAGTTTGCTTAAGATACTTTGGAGAGCTTTAGTTGGTTTGTGTGCTACAGTGATGTTGTGTGGATATAGTAGTCTGTTGGTTGTTTCTCAGATGTTTCTGAGAAGGGATACTGTTCCTTCATTGCAGCCATGGAATATGAGGGAAAGACAACGCTAGCCAGAGAAACAGAGTGAAATTGAGTTTATATACTAGGTTTCAAATCATCTGAGTCTCAGACAAGCTTATAAAACCCGATGGCAGCAGATGAAGGGCTTGTGAACACTGACATGGTCTAAAACCATCTGAATGTGGATGAAATGACTGATGTCTGAGTTTAGTGCCTGGGGAAGAAAACACAAAGAAGGTATTGAAGCCCCTGCAACACTGCAATATTATTTTCAAACATCCATTTTATTCTGCTAATATCCAGAATATCTAACACTAATTTCCTAAAATGTTCCATATGCTAAGGCAGGGAAGGCTAATAATTAGAGCAATTCTTACTTCCACTCAGCCATGATGCACATTAAGTGATTGGTTGATATTAACCTATGGCATTTTAACCTACTGAAAAGTAGGGAGGGATGTGCATCATTTTTAGCTCCTTGTAGGGAAAGAGAGTTATTGACATAAAGAATTAAGTAAGACATAAATATTTTCCAATCAATATATTGCATAATCCAGCCTTACTCAGCTAGTATCTCAATTCCATTCACAATATTGTGATCTGTTTTATTAGGAGGGGGAAAAACCACTGGGTTCATGATCCAGCCTATTGGTTTAGAGGATAAAATAGTACAGTCATAGGCAGACTGCTTTTCAGCCAGATGTTTAGAATTATAAGTCTGACAAGACTTTGTCCCTAGCCAAATTTACTGAAACCGATAGGAACTGAAGTCCAGAATATTTGGAGGTCACTAGTTTTCCTAATCTGCAATAATATATTTCTAATATGTTAAAAAAACAGTCTGTCCCACCTTAGCCCAAAGAAACTATTGTAAATCAGTGTGTATAGTGTAAATGTGTTTGAATAATGTCCATTCTTGCTTGTAGTAGGATCTTCTTCCTTTGCTTCCTGACTGAGCTATAACTAGCAGCATCTGCTGGATACATCTGGGACTGCAGCCAAAAGGAATTTACCTGCTTGAACATTGGCACAAATAGCAGCTGTTTTTGTAGTCCAAGAGAGCAAATTCCACTGAGTGCAGCTCTATAGATGAATTTGTACATGGATGATCACAGATGAATAGAGTGTTGGGGAGAGCCATTGCTCAGCCAATCTTTTAGATTCTTTTTTTCTTTGCTGCAAGGCCTGTCATTAAAAGCAATGCATTACACTTGGAATGCTAAGCTAAATGCACATCCCTGGTTTTATTTTCTTTTGTGGTGCTGGGACAAGAAAGAGAAGAAGAGAATACCTCACTGCCGCCCAGGAGAACCAGTCAAGAATGAAAGGGAAGGGGGCTGAAGGAAGCTTGCTGACCACTCCAAAAATTCCTTCCTTCGCCCAGGTGATTTCCAATGTTCTTTCCATAATGAAAGTGTCTGTAATCTTTAGATGTTCTTGCTAGTTTCAAGAACTGCCCTTAACCTTAATTTCTAGGTCTGTAAGAGGACATTTTAGAGCATGCACTGACCCGGACTTTTCAGAGCCATATTTATTAACTTCATCTCTTTGCCTCTTGGAAGAGGTATTTTTCTTTTAACTGGCAGCGCAGGGCCTTGGGCTTTTTGGGAGGGTGGGGTGGAGGGGAACTGAGTCTCTTGTACATCATCAGTAAAGTAAGATCCCAGATTCTGGTCCTCTTGAAAAGAACTGATCCCAAATAAATTCTGCATCTGGCAAATGGGGAAACGGCTCTGTTGAAGCAAGAGCAAAGGAAGCCTCTGCATGTGCTTTCCATCCATGCACAAGATGACACACAGGCACCAGTCATGCTCTTGCTCTCATGCACAGTTGGGCATAGGACTAACACACATAGACAGTGCATGTACAATGCCTTGGAGAAACTGTAGCTAACCACCTTATTAGTATTCCTCCCTCCTCTGTGTTTCACTTGCAGCAAAGGGAGGGCTGAGCAAAATGCAGTAGAAGAGGGACAGAGACAGAGCTGGCAATCATTTCAATGCAGGCGGCTGAATGCAAGGAGTGGGAGGGGGATGCAGCAAAGCAAGATTAATAACCTTGCCATAATCCCAGGCACCCTGCAAAGAGCTGTCTCTGGTGACCACCCAGCCCTCCCTTGATTGATCAAGTGCTGTGAGTGAGTGAGTGGCTGACGGTCCACCTGTTTTTTTTCCGGGGGTGGTGCTGGTGCCGGTGCCGGTGCTGGTGCTGGCGCTGGCGGAGGCGGCTGCCTTTCCCGTTCTTTGAATCGCCTGCCCAATTGGGAAGGTAGGAGTGAGATGTACCATCTGCAGCATAAGACGGCAGCGATTGGAAGCTACCACTGACAGCTTTGCTCTCCCGCTCTGGAGAGCAAGGAGCTAGGCGCACCGTGCAGACGGGGGGATTTCTTGTCTCGGGCCACTGGTTTCGGTGCCTCTTCAACCTTCCTCCTTTTTCCGATTGATTTGGAAACCTGGACTTACTTTTTGCAAAGTCTGTTGGACACCTTTCCTTCCCCCCCCCCCTCCCTGGAGCTGGATGATTAGTAAATGGACCATATAAAAACTCACTGATTATTGTGCTCCGAGGCAACTTAAAAGATCCCCGGGGAAACTAGAGGAATTTTCATTTTCATCGGAGAAGTTTTCAGGGGCGACTGTTGGACAGGTAAGTCCAAGATCTTCATTACCGTCTCTTTTCCTTTAAAAAATTTTTTTTTTCTTATTTTTTGTACCCCCCACCCCCATGTTGAATGGATAATACTTGATCACACGCTAAAGTTGCCTGTAGGGTTAAGCGTTTGTCATGTAAAATGTCTTGGAAGATCTATCTATCTATCTATCTATCTATCTATCTATCTATCTATCCATCCATCCATCCATCCATCCATCCATCCATCCATCCATTCATCTATCTCAACACCTTTAAAATAATTGTGCAAGCCGCTGATATGTGGTAGATTAAAGCAGTATTTTGGAGGCTTGATGTGGAGGTGTTCTGTGGCCTCTTTCTAGAGAAAATAGTATAGAATCTGTACCTCTCCCCATAGCCTCCTCTTACCTAGCAATAACTTTGATTGAAGTCCTTGTATTCACTCCCCCCCCCCCTTGTGCATTTCAGCTGGCTCAGCTAAAATGAATATGTGGGTTCAGGAAGCGGCTCCTGATACTCTCCGTTAATGCAGATTGATAGCAAAATGGAAATCAGTCAGGGTTTGTAAACTGCTGCTTCTCATACCAATTTTCTCAAAGATGTGTTGGTTGCTAGTGGAGCTTCCTTGTACAGTTTCAGATTTATTTCTGATTCCTTTTTGTGTGCTATCCTTTGTATAGGAAGGGGCTAATCACTCTCAAATTTCACAGCAGGCTTCTCTCTCCATCTCTCTCTGGGGGGTGAAAAGTGAGATGATGGTATGTGAATCTAAGTCAACACGCTGAACATCATCGTTTCCTGTGATAGATCTGGTGATTTAAGTTAAATTTTCAACAAGTTCTGGTGCTTGCTTTACTTACAGGTGTTGTCTCTCAGGAATCTGAGACTCAGTTAGCCTCCCTACCTTGTAATTATTCTTTAGGAGGTAAAATGTGATTACAGTGTGGTGCCATCAAAGGCTCCTTCATTTGAGTATTTTGATTAGCACACAGATATGACACTAGTTTTCCAAAGAAGTGAAAAGCATTTTATTAATTCAGGAACAAGCTTTTTCAAGTAGAATTGTGGGATTATCTTGCTTTTTCCTAGTGCATAGATTTGGTTTGTTGTATGCCATATGAGATAACTGACTATTGGATATGAAATGATATATATATGAATGTGCAGAATGTCCATACATGCATGCACACATAAAAGTATATCACCTGGAATGTTGATTACAGGCAACAAACAGCGCACATCTATCCATGCAATATTGAAGTTGGATATCAGCTGGCGAAGCAAAACTACTTGATAGCCAGTTTAATCTATTCAGTGGAAAGGTTTGTTCATTTATTTAAAGACTTTTGTACAACAAAAAAATAAAAGTTAATAAAAAGACACAAATTAAATTTTGTGATGCTTTGATTGGCCTGGCTGTCATTCCTATTGTAAATGTTGGCGACTGTTTTTGTAGAACAGGTTCAAGAGGGGAAGGAAAAGAAAGAAAGGGATACTGTAAACACAGATGCCTTCTCCTCTCATCCTCACAAGAGCAACATGCCAGCCTGCAGTTCACATTGCTGCATTGGAATATAATAGTCCAATCTAGTTGTGGGTTTAGCTTTGTTTTCTGTACATCTTTTTTGTTTGTTTATTGCACATTTTAGGGAGGTTAAGGGAAATATTTTAAACACTTATCATGGATATTTAAATGCTGGCTTCCTTTGCAGGTCTGTGGTAAATAATGAAGATAGGTATGATACCAGACATCTTATTTAGAACCTCAGTGGTAGGAAAGTACCCCAGGAAATTTGGTTGTTTTTGCTTTCATCTATTGAGGTTGAGTTGTCTTCAACTCAACTGGGCTTGTATATGAGTTTGGAAAGAGCTGTTATATTGTATGATTGTGATTCTCATTTGTAGTTATCTGTAGTTCCAACATCTCATGAGGATCCCAAAGTATCTTATGAAAGCATGTGATCTGAGAATTTTTCTATCCAGCGATATCACCTGGCTATTAGTAATTGATACATACTTCACAGATAACAATACTGTACTAGATATACATTTAAACTTGTGTGTCTTTAATTTACTGGTTAATTGTGTGCATTACTTGTCTCACTGAGTTCTCTTAGACTTGCTCCAAAGTCATAAGCATAAAATCTTTGAAAACCCAATCAAACTCTCAATACTGCTAACATTTATTCAACCAATTTATAGTTTACTATCCACCAACCCAAGCTAGACGGTATTAACAATCATGCAACTCTTTGCCAAGATTTGGGGTACACTAGCTAAACCATGAACATTCGCTGCAGCAGTATTGGAACAAATACCTGAAAACAAAGTATGTCTCATTGTTGCCTATGATGATAGATAGATAGATAGATAGATAGATAGATAGATAGATAGATAGATGGATGGATGGATGGATGGATGGATGGATGGATGATATGTTTTCCCTATTTCAGCAACACCAAAATTGCTATAATTCATTCTGTGGTGGATACATTGCTTAAAGAATTATATAAAAGCTCACCTTTTCATAATCCTGTACTTGTAAATGCGTTGCTATGGAAAGTCTATGCAATGACATAAACTAAAGTAATGCGATGCTGCAGTGAACATTTCTCAGCAATAATGTAAGCAAAATGAAGATCCCAAAATGAATGATCCAAATCAGACTTAAAGAAAGACAGTTAAAGTAAGTTCAGGACTGATCGGTCTGTTGGGACTCCTACTGCTGAACTCCTCCAGGCCCTATGACTTTTGCTTCAGAGAGGGTCCTGTGTGCTTCACACATGAATTCTGCCTTTTCTCTTGAACATGCTGGTATGATAACTGGCAAGGCTGTACTGGAATGCTAAATGGGGGGGGGGGGGCAGATTATTTACCAAAAGTGCAAATATTGTGGGCTGATGCAATGCATACCTTCAGTTTGCTGAGTCATCTTGTTACATGGAATATGATAATCCTTTCAAGAGCTGCCATTGAAATCAGTCATGAACTCAATAGTTGTGATAAGCCAAAGCCATTGTATTTGGGTTTTAAAAATAACTTCTTTAAACTGCAAGCAGTTCTCAGGCAAAATGATTGCATTCAGACTTTTTGGACAATTCAGCGCTCTGGTGCTGAAACAAACCAGATAAGCTGATGGTTGTCCAGTCAAATGATCATAGGAAATGCCCTTTGAATGATAATCTTATATCTGTTACTTGCTGATATTTAATACAGTATAGTTTGTATTGTGAGACTGAGTGACATGGAAATTCTTCCTGGATTCTGCTGCCAGACAGATGCTAACTTATCCATGTTTCCTTCCTACAGCAGAATAAAGTTTAGCAAGGGATTTATATGTAACCTTCTAGTTCCAAGAAATGTCAGTCTCCTGAACCCACCAGGACACTATATACTGGGTTAGTAAAACTAATTTTGAGCTATCTGAATTTAGATTTTGTCTTTCATGAAATAAAAAAATACTGTAACTTGCTCATTTTATCCAGCTGGAATAAACAAGAAACCAATCAGATTATGTACAGTCCTCTTGTCTCTGAAATTAATATTTCTATGCATTTCCTGCCCTTTTGTTCCCTTGCATCTTGCTTTATCATGAAGAAATTGTCCCAGACATTAGACTATAACAAAGGCCAGTTTGGTCTAGTAGTGAAGGCTCCAGGCTAGAAAGCTGGAGACTGTGAGTTCTACTTCCACTTTAGGCATGAAAGCCGGCTGGGTGACTTTGGGCCAGTCAGTCTCTCTCAGCCCAACTTACCTCACAGGGTTGTTGTTGTGGGGAAAATAGGAGGAGGAAGGAGTATTAGGTATGTTCGCCACCTTGAGTTATTTATAAAAAAATAATAAAGGGGGATCAAAAAAATAATTTAAAAAAAGGCACAGTTTTCCTGCTAGCAGTGTCTTAAAGCTATGGATGTGCAACCTGAAACTTTTTATATCAGTGGCAGGAAACTTCTGCTCCAATGTGCCTCAGATTGCAATCTAAGTCATCATGCAAGGTACAACACTAATGAGGTGTACAATGGTTAACGTGTGACTCTGGTATGTTAGGAGGACAAAAGGTAGAACCTTTGATGAACTATAGCTTCATTCAGCAGTATAAAAAAATCCTAGTTACTGGGATTCCAGTAAAGAATGCTGCACCCACAAGATATTTGCTTAATCTGATATTTCAAAGAGTATACTAATAAATTAATCATAAGTATTTTTGTATGTCTTAAATATTAAAAGATTCCAGATATACAGACAAAATCATAGATCATGAGAACTTGAATAAAATCAGGTACATTATAATAAAAGTTCCTTCATTTTCTCATCTATTCACACTTTATGTCTTTATACTTTGCAACTCTAAGTCTTCAAAATGGCATGCAATGAATAGACTAATAGCTATTCATAAAGAGTATTTCACAAAACTAATGAATGAGGGCAGGGAAACTAGATATGGCATGCCCTCTGCTTGAATAGTATGCATTCAAACTGTGGATATACTAAGGAAATAAATCATTCTTTTTCTTGCAGAATTTCATGTTAATAAATGTACTAATCTACATACTATCATTTTGCCTGTTTCTTGAAAAATATATGGTTAATTTGGTACAAGCTGTGTATTAATAGAGCATATTCACCTGTGGTTAGAATTAGATCTTTAAATGCACATGTACACATAGGCACACACCATTCACACATGCATACACTCATCTGATGATGAGAAGAGAGAAGAAGAATAAAAGAAGTAGCATCTATTAATATCAACATTTTAAAAGTTGATCCAGTGGCAATATTGTACAATGACCCACATGCTGGAGGTTTCCCATGTCAATAAAAGCCTATTAGGTTAGATGTGGAAACTACTCAGAAAAGTTTTCTGTATTATCACAGTATGTTAGAAGAAGCTCAGTATTAAGATAAACTGTATTAAATGCAGGCTTTGTCAACCAGATGGTGAATACTGTGTGTTCCTTGCCTCATGTGCTTGTTTTAGAATAAGCCAATTTCTGTGCTGCTCGAATTTCAAGGCTATTTGGAAGGATTTTTTTTTTTTAATCCATCCATTTCTAGTTTGTACCATTGCAATTCAGTTCTGACTCTTTCTTCTGTAGTCACTGTATTGTAACAGTGAATAAGTATCTGATGGTGTGGGGATGAGGAGAGAGACACCAAGATTTTATTCAGTTCACCCCTTCTTTCCATAAGTCCCTGGCATAAATTCTGAGTCAAGCTACCCACATAGGCTCCCCAAATGAAGGTCTCCTGCTTACTGAATGAAAACGTAGGCATCAAGCCATACCAATTGTACAGATGCAGGCTGCATCCATGTATCAAGGCTTCCAGAAAGATTGGGTCCCCCAGCCTTTATACCCAAACCCTGCCGTCATAATTGCTTTATTGTTACAGGTTTTGTACAGACTTGTCACACGCTGTGAGACCTTGCTGAATAGGAATAGAAGAGAGAACAGAGGACATAATCTCACTAGTGTATTCATAAGCATCAAACACTTAGAGAGAATGATTAGATGTTTCTGGATGAGTCAGGGACAACAGAACTTTAAAAAGTGGCACTGATAATTTATCTTGCATTTCCACTGAGTCGATACAAGAGGTACCTGCATTTTTGTAATGAGGAGTATAAAAACAAATGTACATTGCATGTAGAAAAGGCAATCCAAACATTAGCAATAAAGGCTAACCTGCCGTGCCACCTTCAGGGTTTCCCCTGATCCTATAATTATTCTCATTAGACATGATTTTATGGAAGGACAGAATTTGTTGAAGTTCTTGAATTGGCTATGGTGTGGGATTACAGCTGAAAACCTCCAAACCAATCCAGTGCAGTTGTGAGTCTTCTCCCACCCCTTTAAATATTCCCCCCCACCTACCAGTCCTCCGTTGAAACTAATGGGAAGGCATTTGGGAGGGAAGATGTTGAGGGGATGGGAGACCATGCTGTTCTGGGAACAGTTTGGTGGTTTCTGGAAGTAAACCTGCTAAGTTGGAAGGAGTGAGTTCAAGGTGTTTCAGACACAATGTTCCAGCCAAAATAGGCATGCATTTGGGCTGGGCCACACCCAGGCTATCTTGAGCTACTTCTGGTTTGATTGACTTCTGGGAAACTGCCAATGTGACCCTTGAATAGTGTAGTCCGTAGTTTGTCATAGTCCGAGGATTGGTGGAGGAGGGTGGAACTACATTCTGGAGGGCTCTCTGATTTCCTATATGGCTGAATTTTGCACATCCCTCGTTTTAAGTTTCAAGAAAGCAGTTGAAACATTAGGGAAGAAATCCCAAAGGTAAGAACAGTTCAACAAGGGAATAAATTACTGAAGATGAGCTGTGAACTCTCCTTCTCTGGAGGTGTTCAAGTAGAGAATAGCCTAATGTTTGTCCACCTCAGCAACTTTAAGATGTGTGGTGTGGCTGAGGAATTCTGGGAGTTGAATTCCACACATCTTAAATTTGTCAAGTTTGAGAAACACTAATTTAAAGTGTATGGTATTATGTTACAGGCAAGGGAGGGAGAATTTGGGATTTCCCCCCCTTTTTTTTTTTCAGGGGGGGAGTGTGCTAAGACACTTTTAAGGGTTACACAACCATCCTTGTATGTGTTCTGCCTCAAAATGGCAGGAAAATGTATACAAATTTCTGTGCATAAAATAGACTGAAAAAATCTGGCAAATTTCAGCAGCCCATTAATATTCAGCTCATGAAAACCTGACTTGGATATTGTGCTGTGGAGAGCGTTTTTCTTCCAAATGAAACAGTGGAAGTCCTGGATCAGCTAACCTCATTCTTAGGGGCAATCTCTTTACTTTTTGCAGTAGCTGTAGTGGGACAAAGTGTTTATGCTGGCTGTTGGCTGATGTTGTATATTGCAGTGGTTCTCCAATTCTTAGTGAACCAACATCTCTTACGCAGCAGACTTGGGATGTATTAAACAGATTGCCTGTGCTGAAATGTGTCTTTAGTGGATTTAATTAAAACACAGAAGACCTATGTTTTCTACTGCACAGTATTTATTGTAAATTAAATGCAAAGGTCTTTCTGATCAATACAAATCTCTCACTACTGCTTTCCTTTGGTTCAAGGTTTATTTCCTTTCAGTACATTTGCTGGCTATAATATGAGGTTTCAAGTCTGTCCTGTGTAAGTAGAATTACACTGGGCAAATAACATTATTTTTGTTCTAGTAAATACAGATAATGGTATACAGCACTTGGACCTGGCATGGACAAGGGTGCTTTGAATGTGTTATAGGCTGGATTTTGCACCCCATTAATGGACAGTATTCATTGTAGAACATATTTAAGAGAAAGTTACAAAACTGTAACTGGACAGACATTTTTTTCAAAAGAAAAGTCTTCACCTCATATCACGCTACAGAGGACAAGGAGAAACATGAGTGCCACCCCCAAGAAAGATATTTATTGAGGAACTAAGTAATAATGTTAAAAGGTT
Source organism: Liasis olivaceus (assembly GCA_030867105.1). Lineage (NCBI taxonomy): Eukaryota > Metazoa > Chordata > Lepidosauria > Squamata > Pythonidae > Liasis > Liasis olivaceus. The sequence goes on from CM061349.1 coordinate 74,515,998, forward strand.
GGAAATAAATATACGAGAGCAAGTACTCAGAAGAAAGGAGGGGGGGACAGAGTGTGAAGTTCTGGGCTTGCTGGATCCCGGCCAAATTTTGCCTTATTCTTTTTTGATTCCAGGGCAATTCTGTTTGGACTCCAAAGTTGGTGGGTGGGGGAACACTAGAAAAGAAGTGAGACTATCACAGAGCTATAGCCAGATTGAAGAGAGTTCAGTGCAACAATACTTTTACCTTTAACACCATCAAACAACATCTGCCTATCCCAGGTCCTTGGGAAGGACTCAGTAAGTGGATAAAAATGCCAAATCCAGTCTAAACAACTGGCTGACTGTGCATCCAACAACAACAATATACTATTATATTTGCCACTCTACTCTCAGTGTCTCTGCATGGCTCACAACAATACAAGATAGACAAAGAAATTACATAAAATCGATAACACATAAAAGATAAAGATAAAAGATGGTAAGCATGATGAAGCAAGGGGTCTCACTCTCCCTCACCAGAGGCCTGGGTTGAAGAACCAGGTCTTCACAGCTCTTCTAAACAACAGCAGAATGGGGGCCATCTGGATCTCAGGGGAGCTTCATTCCAGAGGGCAGGCAATGCTACAGAAAAGGCACACTTCCAGAATTCCTATAAGGAATACATCAAAGGTATCAAAGGAATTCAGAGCGTACCAACCCTGCAGGATAGAATTGGCTAGGCAGATGCTATGGGAGACAGGTGGTTCCCTCAGGTAACTAGGCCATATACCATGGATGCCAATTCTGTTTCATTCACCTGATAATTGCACCTATGGTTATTGCTGAACCAAAACACTACACAGGGATGCTGTTTGAGTCTGTGTCAATGCATATTTGATTGTTGCTTGAAATCTTCACATATTTAGAAAGGAATTGAAGAGTCACATGGTTTGGTGTGACAGCAAACAGGTTGCCAGTTGTGGCAGAAAACTGACACAAAATATGAAAATATGGCATGCAATTACTTCTTAACTTTTTTTTCTGAAAAGGTAGCTCAAACTGAGAAAATGTTGGATAAAGTATCCCATTTCCCTATTGTACTCACCAATTGATACCAATTCCACTGAGAACTTTTGGAGGGGCTTTCTAGAAGTGTTTTCAAATGGGGTGGAGATCTGATTATGAATTAACTGTTGTACCTGTGGATGATATGATGCTGTTATGGATGGCTTAACCATTGTTCTGAATTCTGGTTTCTTCCTGTTACGGCCAGAAGAATTTTGTCACATGGAAAACTCCAGTTTACAAGCAGCAAAGACCACTGCAGATGCTGCAGTATTTTGCTAAGATGTGAGCATCTGTTGTTCTTTGTAGATATTGGAAAGGACAATTAGTGTGCCTTACCTCTCTGGGCCAAAATACAACCTCATTCATAGCTTGCCACCATCAGGAGCATGTGGAATATCTGTTAAAATTCATTTTACAAAAGAAAGGTTTTCCTTAATTCTGCATGAAACATGCTCTTTGGTGAGATCTCTGTGTGCTGAACTGTTGACCAGAAAGATGAGTTGTCACTGGCTGTTGGCTCTCTAGCAGGACAGCCAAACAAGTAAACATACCTGTTCCTAGAACATCCTGGTATCCTAAAATAGTCAGAATAGCTTGCTTCATTTTTATTGTGAAATCAGAGGATTTCTAATGTCTTGGCTCCTGAAAAGTCATCTGGTCATCTGGAAGTGCCATAAATGTGAAGATGTATGCTTTATAAAATCAAATGAGGAATAGTGCTTGTGACCATGCTTGAGTGTTCCTATTACATTTAAATTTAAATTCCAGCCAAATGTTTTGGTAAACTTTTTTTTTTCTAAAAGTGTTCATATGCATAGGTATGGAATATGAAAAAGCCTCTAGAAAAGTCTGCAAGACTTGCACTTGCAAATGAAAATTAGCTTGGATCTGCTTGCTTTGTGCCTCATTCCTGCCCCTGTAGCATTTTGTTAAACCAATAATAGTTGAAACTAAACTGAACTACTTTTGTTCCAGGACAGAGAGCTTTAACAATGTGATTTTTCTGCTCAACAAGATTTTCAGAACACGGTGCACATCCAATGTGGAGGTCATCCTGGATGTGGTAGTCATGCAATGACCACTCTGAATATGAAACGGAACCGATCAAATACAGAATGGCTTTGCATTTGGCTTAGACTATACTTCCTGTACTAAAGTAGCTTTTATATAGGTATGCAGGAAATGCCTTAGGACAAGGTAACTGTTTTACCTTTCCTAATATTGTTTCTACAAGTTGTCAGCAGTTCTTCAGGGTACCAATCCTATGTGGAGGTACCAAAGATTAATTCTGAAATGTTCACAAGCTGAGCTTCAGCAGCATACCTCCCCCGTCCCAACCAACTCCAAGGGTTAATACAGATAATATGGACAAAATAGACACAGTGTCTAAACACAGACATTTTGGATGGGATCCAGATTTTTTTTTTTGCAAAGAGAAGGGCTTGCATTTTTTAAAATGAGTCAGATCCATTGTGAAAGATGGGAAGCAAGTATCATCAATTCATCCTTTATAGTCCTAGCAGCACATCTCTCACTATTCTAGGGAATTCACCAACTGTTCAGAGCAGATTTTCAAGATGTCAGCATGTAAGGAGGGAGACTTCATTTAGTTATCTATTAGATTTCTATTCCATTGTTCATTTGAGATCTCAAGATGGTGTACATAATGCTCTCTCCTGTATCTCATTTTTCCTACAAGAGCAACGTCAGATAAGTTGGGCCGAGAGAATGACTGGTCCAAAGTCATTCAGTGAGCTTCTGTAAGTGAGGGTGGACATGAACATGGGTCTCCCTGGCGCTGGTCCAACAGTTTAACCACTACACTTTGCTAGTGCTCTGCCATCTGCAAGAACATCTAGTTCCATATTGCATAACTCTGGTTTCAACTGTATGATTTATAGCAGATTTTTTTTGTTTGCTTGTTTGCTTTCAGTATTACTGTCCGAAAATATGCCTCTCAATCAGTCAGTGTTTTGTGGAGTAGTAGTTTATATGGATGTAGCTCCAGGCGACGATAAATAGCAGCTATACAATTATGGCTGCAGATGCTTAACTTCTAAGAAGCCCTACATAAGCATGAACGTGCCCACATATATTCCCACATTTGCATGCTATTTTTTAAAAAAATATATAATGCTGTTGTCTGTAGAACTGAATAACAGGGCAAATGAAGTTTGACATCTTGTGTCCCTAAGAGGACTCCTGAATTTACTTTGTCTTCACATGTTGCAGCACTAAGCTTTAGACCAAAGCTAAATCTTGCTGTATCCTGGCATGAATTTAATCCTATATTAAACACATACTTTCTGTGGAAATTTACTTGTCTGCTGTAAATCTTTATTTACAACCCATTGGGTCTCAGACATAGATTCAGGTTTATTTTATATATAAAAGTAGGTTCTATAAACTAGAAAAACACTGGCATGATAAAATTGGTGTGTATTGAAAAAAGTTCAGGCAGTAGCTTTCTTCGCCATTTAAGGATTCACTGAAAATTGCTCATTCTTTTATAAGGAGTGAAATATTCACCAATCAGTTAAAACCATCATGAAAGTTTATGTTTACAGTACCTAAGGATTGACAAAGCAATCCTTTTAGGTACCATGGAACTTACTCTTAATAACCTGTATGTTTGTTTCTGAAGTGTGTTGAAATCTAGATCACGGTGATCATATGACTTGTTTTCTTCTATGTCAGACATGAGACTAGAACATTGGAACAAATTAAGAAGTGAGAATGTTTATGGTAATAAGGGCTGGGCAACCCCCTGCTGAGTTTAAGCACCATTCCAAAGGGTCTTGGTAATGCTCTGGGATACAGCAATCTGTACTTTATCAGTAAAAGGCTCTGCTAAGATGAGCATTTCACAATGGGAAAAGTTGATGCATGGAATCATAAAGTAGGAGGGCACTTCAGCAATCATCTAGTCCAACCCTCTTGCTCAGTGCAGAAGCCATTCAAGCATTTCTGATAGATGACCATCCAGCCTCTGAAGACTTCCAGGGAATGAGAATTCACCACTTAATGTGGCAGCCTACTCCATGAGGTGACAGTGTGAGGAAAACAGTCCAGCTTATACAATTAGGAGTTCCTTCCTGAGATCTAGTCTGAACCTACATCCTTGTAGTTTTAATACTGGTTTTGATTTTGCCCTTTGGGGCATAGAGAATACACAGACTTTCTATGTGTGAAAACTTTAGATTGGAAGAATCTATCATATTTCTCCCCAGACTTTAGGCTAAACATACCCTGATTCTTATACATGTTCATTTCTCATAGGACTTGGTTTCTCATTACCCATTTCTCATAGGGTTTGGTTTCAAGACCCTTACTTTCTCAGTACTTCTCATCTGATCCTTCTCCAGTTTGTTACTCTTCTTTTTAGATGGTGGTGTCCTGGAATGGACACAGTGTTGCCATCAGTGTCTTGCAGGGTAGAGTGGAAGAGTTATTTCCTGTGATCTGGACTGTGCTCCTGTTAACATGATATGCCTTGCCAGTCTCTAATTGGGAAAGTAGGAACATGGTAATGGATGGCATTGCTAGCCTAAACAAAGTGAAACCATTGAAAAATACTATGAAATGTATATATCTGACAAGATGGCAAAATGCTAGGAACTTTCTAAAAGCTAGAAAACTGTCAAGGCCACTGCATGGGTGCTTCTCCAGCCACTTAGAAATAGTCCATGGAAGCTGAATGATTTGCAGAAAGAATTCATTGCAGCTGGACAGATAATCTGCTGCAAGAAACCCTGATTGCTGTCCAGCATTATGTGATCAAGAGAAAGAAAAGATGTGTGAATGGTAAAAATGAAACAAAAGACTAAAAAAGGAAGGCTACTGGTGAATATCACTTATGTGAGAGCTACTGCAAGTAGCTCTGGATGAGATAACTTAATTAGCTAACACATTGTGGATAACGTGTATCTCTTCATGCTGGTGGGAGTATTGGCAGTTGACTTTGTGATGAATTAACAACAGTGGTGGGAGAGACCATGTTTGTTTAGGTAGTGGAAACCATGAGGACAGGAAGTCCTAAGCCTGCGAACTGGGAAAGATGGAGGAAGTAGGCTAGTTGCTGTGGCAAATGGCATTTACACTAATGGGTTCCATGAGTCAGATGCCAAGCAGTTTTAAGTAGTTTATAGATGGCATGCTGACCCATTTGATGAGGGGACTGTCTTAGAGACTTACAAGGAATGCTTCTTGCATGGTTGGGGGCCTTCGTAAGGAAATCTAGTAAAAGAAGATGTCATACATGCATACATTTTTATTTATAATCAAAGGCCCAGATCATATTGGTAAAACATTTAAACTCGAACGAGAGCTCATCCCAGCCACAGCATCACACTGAATGATTTGTTGCCACATTTTTGCAGCAGCTACCCAGACGTTGGGCCACCCTGAGAGTGGTACTTTACATCGGAAAGGGGTAGAATGATATAAAATTCATCTGATCTGCCGAGGTAATCCTGCAGCATGGGGCTAATGTATTTTAAAAGCAAGTCCTTATAAAAAGGGCAGTATAATAAAATGTGATTTATTGTTTCAATTTCCCTGGATTCACATGGGTGTGTTTCTCTTTTCCCTTCCCATTTGCTAGCCCACCCCAAAGTGAGCAAAATGACACTGCAGGGAAGCAAAAAAAAAAAAAAAAAAAAGGTAGGAAAATATATTTGTGAGCTTATGGTAGGCTAAAAAAGAGAAAGGTATGCTTTTTTCTCTTTTTTTAATAGAAATGTGTATAGGCAAAGACATGAGGGGAAAAAGGCATCTTAAAGTCCATATACTTCACCCCCTCCCTCCTGCCAGAAGAACCAGATGTAGCAGCAAGGAGGGAGGGAGAAAGAGGGGGTCCTTCCTTTGTATGCCTGGGGAACAGTAATGTTGTATTAGATTTTGAGGCTTGAGTGACAATTTTGTGTGACACAGAAGTTATATAAGGATGACATTCAGATGATTCTGTAGGGTATAGAAGCATGCAGGAATCTTTATTTGTGTAAATATATGCTGGCTGAGGAAGTGGTCATGGTTTTTCACTCTGGGTCACTTGAGTTCATGTGAAGTAAATGGATGAAAAGCAAAAGATGCAGAAGGAATTTGGTGTGTTGAAGATGTAATAGGAGAAAAAGGAGAGGGCAAAAAAAGGCTTTGAGCCTTTATTCATCTGAAGAAGTTAACTACAGCTTTGGGAGGGTTTAATTTATTAATACATTTATTCCCATGCCACCAAAAATATTTCACATTTGTCTCAAGCAACCAAACAATTAACAAGATCTTCAGCTACTGCAAACCATCCTTAGAGCCCTGCTTTGCAATAGCTTAATTTAACTTAAACCTTTTATATCAGAAGTGATTACAGTAGAGTGATTGGGCAAAAGGGTTCCTACTTGCAGTGGAGGCACTAGAAATATCTGAAGCCTATGTTGGAGCCCACAGGATTATTTTTTAGACTAATCATTTTCCTCTGAGATATAACTTGTCTGGGATAAAAATGCCACATGTAAACAAGGTGAAGGTTGCTCATTGGGTATAGAGCACAGTGGAAACATTGAGAAGTCGAGTGTAACTCTCATAGAATGGATCCTACTGATAATTATGAACAGAAAAACAATACGGGGAAGCATGACACAGATACGGGAGATAGAGAAACAATATAGTACAAAAGAAGTGGGCTATTTTACTGTTGGGAAAACTATTATAAGAAAAGGAAGAGAATTACCCAGTAGGCTCAGGAACTTTCCTCTGATCCATGGCCTTATTGTGGATGAGACAGCAGACCTGGACTGTATTACTAAGACCTGGGTAGATGAGGGGAGGGGTGTTCCTCTCTCAGAGGTGTGCCCATCCAGGTTTCAGGTGCTGCATCAGCTGTGATCCCATGGCAGAGGAGATGGAGTAGTGGTTGCCATCCAGGATACCCTCTAGTTGATCAGAGGCATTGTTCTGCAGAGAAAGAGATTGTGAGGTTGGTCCAGAGAACAGCATGGAGATGGACAATCTTTCAGTAACTAGGTGACATGCTCAGTAGTTTTTAAAAGTGTAACATGTTAGCCCTTCACAGGCCAGGTCAGGAAACAGACCCCAGAAGTCTTACTCCAATTGTAGTTATTGAGATAGGCTATAGTAACAAAATCTCAAAAGCCAGATTCAGTTTTCCTCTCCCTCTCTCTTATACTGTAATGAATTAGGGAGGACTCAGTCTGAGCTTCTTTTTTCATGCATCTGCTGTTTCCTGGGCCTAAATTATGCTTTTGTGGATGTAATCTTGTTGCCTCTGCCTAGTTTCCCCAAGGTCGTCTCTGTGGCTCTTGGTATCATGCCACAATGGATACATTATTGGTGTATCTGTGTCCAAAGTGGACACAGCCACATCACACATATAGGCATGGCCTGGATTTTAGTTTGTTCAAAGGGGAGGGGGGATACATTATTGGTGTTTTGTAAAACAATCTTACTGTAAGGCTTATGCCAAACTTTGTTAAGCCCATTTTAAGACTTGAATACTTGCCACCTAAAAGGTGGAAATTTGTTATTTCAATTTTTAGTGTTTGGAGAAATCTAGAGTATGCACAAAAACCTTTTTAGTGATCCTGGACATATTTGTATTTGTCTCTCCATTCTTACTCCTGTCTGAAATGTAAGGATAAGAATATTAATTTTGGAGCACTACACATTTCTCCTATCGGGCCAGTGTTGGTCAATGTAGTTCCTCTCCTGTCTTGAGATTTTTCCACTCAAAGGGAGCACATTTTATTCCTGCAGCTAGCTGGTTCAGTAGCTAGCTTTCTGTCTGTCTGTCTGTCTTGCTAAGTCTTTCTTGCTAAGACTCTTTCTTGCTTGAGGTTGTTTCTCAGCTTCTTTATGGTGTTGAGATTTGTACTTTTACTAAATTTAATACCCTGGAAACTGTCCAGTCCAAGTTTATAAGAGCTATCCTTGCAGTTCTGAAAAGCATCAAGAATGCTGCCTTACAGTTAGACAGGTTTGGTTTCTCACATCATCAGGCAAGCTTTTGCACACATGCTTTTACAATAATTATTTAATTATACTAGACTTTGTAGTGCTAGTCTATTGGTGCTTGTGTACCAGTAAGCACTAGTAGCTGTGCAATGCCACTGCTTGTAGTTTTCCCATTAGTGTTACATTCAGTCAAACTCCATGTTATTAAGCAGGACAGCAAGCTCTAAATGATTTATTGGTCTTATTAATCAACTAAAGCTTGAACTATAAATTAAGAGTCTTGCCAGGTAAGGTTTCCAATTCTTTTTCAAGAGGTGACCCATTTCTTAGTTTCTGGTCTACTCCATTATTAAAAGAACCCACATTTTAGGATAGTTTGTATGTGAAACACACAACTGATTTGTCATGTTGTATATACAATTAGTGGTCAGGTAGATTTTGAGTTGGACAGGAGATAACTCCGAAGAAAAATACCCCAAGTCATCTAAGGGCAGAATTATATATTAGCAGAGAAGTAGAAGATGATTCAAGAGAGGAATGGTGGTGGATTCAGAATAGAAACTTAGATAAAGTTCTTCACAGTGAGATCTGATTGTCCAGCAACAAGCCTTTTCATACCTGTGATGCATCTGTTATGTAGATTAAATTGCATTTTAGCTGCATTAGTCACTATTCTTACCTATGCAGATTCATCAAAATGCGAATAGATATTCCTGTTTACACAGATGGGGATGCCGTGGCTCTTGACATACAGTACTGGAGGCAGTATTACTGGGAGATGCTTCTCTTCTACTCCCACACTATGTTCTCAGAAAACAAATATATTCATTTCCGCCATTTGAAAGAAAGGTTCTCCATCTTATTTTAGGGGACCAGAAGTGATAATGAGAGTACAATGAAAGATCGATCCATTCTGTACAATCATAAATGATAAACATAATTGGTAACTTTTTTTTCAGTAGCTTTTACATATGCTCAGATAGCTAACTCAGATGCTAGATTTTAACAGATGATACTAAAGCATGCATTGTTGCTTTATCTTTAGACTAGGAAAACCGTCACCTGCCATGTTACTCCTTTTCAGGTTAGATATAAATGGTAGAAAGGGCATACTAGGAAAAAAAAGTTGGTGCCTGCAAAAGAAGTATTTTAGCCTGACTTAAATTTATTCCTCTGCTCTCAGTAGTGGGGTAATAATCTCTCTCACTCAAGGTCATTTTCTCCCCTTTCCTCCCCTGTAGAAAGGAGAAAAAGGAAGAACATTCAAAACCAGTTAAAACATTGCATTTGAAATTCCTGCCAGGAGAAATTCAAAGGACATACAAGGAAGAAAAAAAAAAAAAGGAAGATTAATCTAATGTGTTAGAGCACTCAAGTCGTTATAATGAAAGACATTATGACAGGCATTTTTAAGTCTATAACAAGGGAAAGAAATGAATAGCACAGCTTTTAAAAGGCTGGAAAAGTCATAAGCGGATCAGGCCCACACAAACGCATCTATTCAAGCATTGTGTATCACACAGTGACCAATTGCTTCCAGAAGCTCACAAGCCTGGATTCAAGGGGGGTAGCATAACACAGTATTTAAGACATGCTGCTTATGATTTAGGAAGTAGCCATCAGCCATCAGAATTGGTTGCACTGATAGTCTGATGAGCCAGTCCAGAAACCATTCCAAGGGGGTTATTATTACCAAAAGTGGTAGCTTCAAATTCCACAATTTAACTATGTTGAATAACTATGTTGAAAATGTATGACTGTCTGTCAGTCCTGAATCTCCCTGTATTCAATTTCAAAAAATGACCTCGAGTTCTAACATTGTGGGAGAAAAAAAAAATCTCTCTCTAAATTGTCATATATTATTTATTTATTGCTATCATTTTTTCCCTTACCTTCCTTCATTAGAAGTTCAAATCTGCTGTAGCCTTGCCTCAGAGGGGAGCTGCTCCAACTCCTTGATACTGCTGGCCCCTTTTCAAGGTCTATAATATCCTAGTTAAAGCACAGTCACCAGAACAGTACACAATTCTCTCTGTGTGGTCTCTCCCTAGGTTAGTATAAGGGTGTTATTGACAGTTCTGTTTCTAGTTCCCTTCCTAGTGATTCCAAACATAGAATTTGTCTTTTTTTTTTTTAGCAATTTCACATTGGCTTGATATTTTCATCAAACTGTCCACTACAATCATACAATCCCTTCCTTTAGCTCATATCCCAATAATATACAGATGAAGCTTGGATGTTTTTGAGTTCAACATTTTATGCTTGTTTACACTGAATTGCATTTGTCGTTCTGACACCTGTTCAGTGAGCTGGGAGAGATATTTTGGACTTCTTCACAATCTCTTTTTGATTTGACCCCCAATTTGGTTTCATCAGCAAACATGGTCACTTCATTGCACAGTCTAAACTCCAGTTACTTTATATACTAGTAAAAAGCACCAGTCCAGACACTAAAACCTGGGGGATAACAATATGCCCTTGCTTATCTGCTTCCCTAATCCCTGCGGTTTCCTTTAAAAATAATACCTAGGGAAAAAGCCCATAGTCAGGTTTTTAAGAGTTCATAGCAGAATCCATTCATAAGGATTACATTATGTTAACACTTGGTATGAGATGATCCTCCAACAGAAAGGGGGAGGAAGTGTTCATTCAGTGGTGTACACCTTTAAAAATCATCACTGTCCAGCAAGACTTTAAAGGGTTATTTTGACGCTGCTAGCATCAAAGTATATATATTATATCAGTGGCCTAGTTATGACAGATCTATACTTCCCTTTAATGTCTCTCCACAGTGAGTTGTACAAACTTTGGACAATGGGACATTGCAAGTAAACTCAGTAGAAGTTTCAGTGGTTGTCAAAGGGTATTGTAGTTCAGCTTTCCCAGGTGTCAACTCCCATAATATGGACATTATGAGTGTTCTTCCAAATCATATAGAAGGTACTATGTTGAAGAAGGTTGCTGAAACACCCGGCAGGAGTCTAAATATTAAACTGTGCTGCTGCTGTTACTATTTACTGATTAACAAACAGCAGAATGTGGTAAAAATCACTTCTCTCATTGGTTACAGTCTAATTAATCTTAAAAACTGTATCCTAAATGTGGCTAACTTCAAATTTTGCTAAAGATACATGTGTTCTTTTCAGAATTATAACCCTGAGGATTCATATACGTTGATCTTGGTTCATTATATTAAATCCCATAGTCTAAGCCCTTTTTTTCCTCTCATGAGTGTACCCAGTCTGCAAACATTTTTCCCGTTATAAAACATACATGTCTACTATTTGGAATTCTTGCCCTGTTTATTAATATTATTTAGATAACATGATCTTGGTATGATTAACTCATCATTGACCCAGAGAAGGAGCAATTCAGCATCAAATATCTCATTTAATAGTGGTTTCAAACAGAATACCACAAGGATAAGGGGTGTAGTGGGTTTTGAATTTGGAATTTTTATTCCTGTAAGCCTCCCGGAGTTACGATGAGTGAGTTGGGTGGCCATATAAATTGCTTAAATAAGTAAATAAGTAAATAAGTAAATAAGTAAATAAGTAAATAAATAAATAAATAAATAAAAAACCTTGGAGTGGAGGGGAAAGGGTGAAAAAGAAAGTCACTAAGTGGACTTTTTAAGTACTACAGGTGATATAATGTGTACCTCATGACCACTAGGTATTGCAATAATTCAGCATGATATTGTACCTGGAAATGTCATCCAGCAAAAAGAACATTTGCTTCTCAAATTCAAGTGCCTGCCTCACACCATTAAATCAGATTTCTTCTAACCAAACATAAGCTAGTTTCTTAACAACTGATTACTTAATTAGGTACATGTACTAATATAGCTTAATTTGCTTGGAGGCGAGAACATCAATCCATTAAAGATCAGGGAAACTTTGTTCATTACTTCAGCTATGCACTTCATTTTCATCTATTTGTACTAGAAATGTAATCCCAAATTGAAGAATATACCTGAATAATAGTGGGCTGCTGGAACAGCCATATGCCTATATATTTGATAAACTTGCTCTGGTATAAAGAAGGCCATATTGAGCTGTGAGGAAGAGTAGTCAACAGAGTGAAAACAACTTATTACTTTCCAGGCCTTGGTCTTTCAACCTCCCATCATCCTTAGTTAAGATGTCAGATGGCAAGGGATTTTGTTTATTACAGTCCAACATATCTGGAGAGTATCAGGTAGCCAACTTCAGAAGGTGACAAAGAAATGTTTCTCTGTTTATATCACTTCACAATCTGAAAGGGAGATCCAAGCACATGTTAAATCATGGATAAAAAATTCAGAAGACAAGTGTTCTGTTGGACCCATATAATCCAGAGTTCTGTGCCACACAGTAGCCAGTCAGATGCATTTGGGAAGTTCACAAGGATAGACAGAAAGAAGATTACTTTATTTGATGAGAGCTACCCAGCAACGAGTATTTAAAGTATGCTGCACATGGTTCAGGAGACTGTATATAGATATCAAGACTTGGAGCCATTATTTGCATCAAATTTTGCTTATTTATTTATTTTATTTATTTTTTCAGGCTTGTATGCTGCCCATCTCCCCCAGTGGGTGACTCTGGGAGGCTCACAATAATAAAAAAGAAGAAAAAACGCAAAAGACACAAGTCCCGCCAAACATGGATAAAATCAATAAATAATTAAAAAAAATATGTTAAAAATATCCTAAAAACCTCCTATGATTTTTAGCCCTAAAAGACCTGTAAGATGCTGGGGCGGGGGGGGGACAAACCCATCACCCCACCAGCCATCTCCACAGGTGCGGGCCCCCCTCCGGCCCCCAGGCCTTCTGGCAGAGCCAGGATTTGAGCCCTTTCCTGAAGGTCATGAGGGAGGGGCACACTGAACCTCAGGAGGCAGGATATTCCATAGGGCAGGCGCTGCAGCAGAAAAGGCTCTCTGCCTAGACCCCACCAATCGAAATTCCTTGACTGGTGGGGTCTGCAACCTGCCCCTTCTGCTGGACTGAGTGGGACGGGCTGAAATGACCAGGGCGAGGCGGTCAGCTTAGCTATTTGGATCCTGATTGCTCCATGATTATGATAACATAATGGATGATTTAACATTGGGGGTAGAAAGTTTTGGTTTACAAAATCTACTAAAGATAACCATTATGAATAACTACCCAGAAGTATTGCAGATGAATTCTATTTTGGAATAAAGACTGGGACACAACTGGTTGTTTAATTACCAGGAGCATCTAGATTAGGGTTATCAGATCTGGGCTGCAAAAATCCAGAAAACAGCCATGGGTTAGAGGGTTCTGTATCTTGCTATTGCCATCTAGATTTTTGCAGCCCAATTCTGGTAGACCTAATATAGGCCCAATCTAGCAAAACCTAGTTGTCACTGTTTGCTGCAGCTTAGATAAGAAAGGAAGAACAAGCTTATAATTGAAGTTATTGAGTCTGCATTCTTTTCATTTCAAATGAAAAGCGATGGACTGTTGTAATTATAATCTTTAATAAAATATCTATCTATCTATCTATCTATCTATCTATCTATCTATCTATCTATCTATCTATCTAAAATGAAAAGTAATGGATGAAGAAGAAAACCACAGAAAAGGGTACAGTTGTAACATAGACATAGATTGCTTAGCTCCTTTATTGTGAACATTTGTAGATTCCTTCACATATTCTGGAATCTCCTCAGTTCAGACATTATAGAAGATATCAGAAAATCATCTCCTGAGATCCTGGTCTAACTACAGGGTTTAGTACAGTTCCTTGAATAAAGCCTAGCAAGTTTATAATACTTTTCTGGACATTCCAAATTACTGCCCTAATGTTTCATCTCATATTTCTTTGTTTTCAAAGATATCTATATGCAAACTTGATTAGGTGGCTTTAGACCTACCAACAGTTTGCAATACTATTAGATGTATATATACACAAAGGGTTTAATATGAGTATTTAAAATCTTCATTCGTGCCTTTCATCATTCAACAGAGAGCTTCATACTTGCCAAACAATGCTGCTTTACATTTAGTTCTGCGTTAATTTCAAGCACTTGCTAATTCTGTGTTTATAAAAACTACATCTGTAACTACAGCTACTTCCTGGAACATAGCTTCATGTATATTTATAGTATTATGCTTCTATTCCTCCCAATATATTATTTTATCTTAATAACTTTTCAGACTAGTTCAGTTTCAAATAGTGGTGGTTAAATTGCTGTTCTGATAATTACATGACAACCCGTTACAGATAGGAAAAAGGCAAGTGTTAAATGCCAATTTTAATTCTCTCTCTCTCAATAGCAAACTCAGATTGAACTATGATGGCTTCATTAGGCACATTGGAAATATTCAAAAGCGAGATATTGATAGCAACATTGGTAAAAAACACAGCAATGTTTGATAGACTTACTGGTACATGTTATTCAATAATAATAATAATAATAATAATAATAATAATAATAATAATAGTTATTATTCTTATTATTTTGACCATTACTGGTAGTATTTGGTCACATATCATACTAGGCTAAAATAGTATTGGGAGGCTTGTGGTTCAGCATGTTGTGAGAAGTCAGCCATTTTTAAGCAGATTATGTGCATCTGGATTTGTTTGGGCACAACATGAAATAAGAACAAAGCGATTTTGTTAACCATGTTCAGGGGGCTCTGTAAATCCAGTCTTCCTGTAATTAAAACTCTTTACTATATCTGTAAAAAGTATATTGTACTTAAAGCGTATGTAATATGTATCAGTATTTTTAGACCAATAATTTATGTTCGCAGGAATGGCTGAGGCCACATAATACAACAGAGCTGAGATCTGAGAAGATTTCTTTGACTCACATTCTATTATGTACCACATTATGTTATAATAGGAAATACGCTGTGCTATGAAAATAACATGAAAGCAGGATTCAAATCTCATGCATATGTGTTTTTTTACATGGTAGAAAAATAAATTTTTTGTCAAGGTCTTCTAATATGAGCATTATTCTGAATTTGTGTGTGTGTGTGTTTATTTGTGTGTTATTAGTGCGTGTGTGTGAATGTATGCATGTATGTGTGTCTCTCTGGGTGTGTGTCTACACACACACACATGCATTCCTTTGAGTCAGACATGACTCTGGCAACTACATGGACAAGTCTATGCAATTCTCTTGGCAATGTTTTTGGAAGTTGTTTGTCACTGCCTTCTTCCTAGAGTTGGCTTTGTACTTAAGGCAGGACTAGAATTCATGGTTCCTCACTATCTGGCCCAGTTTCTTTAATCACTACACCAAATTGGCTCTCAATATATATAGAAAACTACATGGAAATATTACCTAAAATCATGCATTCCATATATTGTTCTCATATACGTATAGATGCTTGTGCTTGCTTTCCCTTAATACACAGTTTGCTACAATTTTATCTTTAGTTGGAAATAATACATTTAAAAATTGGAGAATACATTCTTAAA
The DNA here is from genome assembly GCA_030867105.1 of Liasis olivaceus. Classification (NCBI taxonomy): domain Eukaryota; kingdom Metazoa; phylum Chordata; class Lepidosauria; order Squamata; family Pythonidae; genus Liasis; species Liasis olivaceus. Next base: position 74,531,438 of record CM061349.1, read on the forward strand.
AAATAAAAGGTGGTTAGTTATGTAATGGTTTAGGAAATGTAAAATTGGCATGATTGTATAAAAATGAGAACCAAATTAATTTCTCTCCATCACCAGCTAGATTATTTGCAGGCAAACTGAAAGCATTTTCCTTTTCCTTTTGATATTTTATTTTAACTGTTTAAAAATGCAACCAAGAAAAAAGAAATGAGAGAGAGAGAGAGAGAGAGAGAGAGATTTATAAGCTGTAAAATTAAATGAGAATTTTGGAGTAATGTTAGATGAGTATATAAAGGTCATCTTATATTTAGCAATTTAAAACTCTTGTTGAAATCAAATCAGTTAGCAAAGGTAGTCAATGTGATAAGAATTGTCAATCAGAGTAAACAATTAATAATGGGTCTATCTGTATTATATCCAGTCAGGAACAAATCTAATATTTTAAAGCTCTTTGTTAAGACAGACCTCAACTTCAATTGTGATATGAATTAGTGTGCAGAATTATGGTCCATAAATGGTTTCCAGGTTAAATTAAAATCAGACCTATGTTTTTTTTTTTTAAATGTGAGATTATTTTTGACATCAATGCAATGTCCCATAGGCTAGTCTGCTGTTTCTCTAAAGAAGGAATTATGTGTGATTTCCATCATTTACCTTGCAGCTCCTATCACATATAAAACCAACTCTGCATCCTTTGCAGACATGTAAGGCTTAGCAATGCATAACAGAAAACAGTTGGCAGTAAAAAAAGTCAATATTCAAAATTTCTTTCATTTTATGATGAATCATCTTCCAGAATTGTTGAGTTTTATGACATTGTCACCAAGTGTGAAAAAGTGGTCCAATCTGATTACTGCATTTCCAGCAGGTTTTTGTTTTTGTAATAAGAGATATGTATTTTGGCAATAAACATTGGAATAATATACTGACAAACAAGCATTTTGTACCAATTTTACCTGAGTGTTCATATTCATATTTTCTCAATAACCAGTTCCTCCTTTCCCCAAATAACATTTTTGTACTTTCTTGAATGGCTTTTGGAGAAGAACAGTTATTTTTCTTATTTGAAAAATTCATTGCCTTGTATTTTACAAGGGGAAAGAGGCATTCTCCTTCTTTTGTCACTTAGGAAATCTCACTTGACATTTAGAGGGGACATTTGTTAGAATGTCAGATTGATAAGAGCTACTATTACCATGAAAAGGTTGAAAAGGACAGTTGTCTTCTGCTTCTTCTTCTTTTTAGTAATATACTTTTAATGTGACAGTTATGGAAAAGCAAATAGTGTGATGGGGAATTTTTCACTGTCAAAGTATTTTACAGATGCAGTAGTTTCTAACTGAATTAATTAGTCAGTCTCTTCAATCCTCTTTAGCATACTTTGTGACCATCAGGGTTTGTGAAAGAGCTTTGCTAGGAAGTACAAAGAGTTAAAGGAACATACAGGTATAAATGATTAAAGGGAGAGGGGTGTAGGAAAGAAAATAAAACAAGGAGAAGTGTGTGCAGGTATATTCCTGCCACTACTAGTGGTACCAGGGCTTTGCCTGCATAAATATCATTAGATATAAATTGTTACAGATGTGGCTATATTGTAGAAGTGGCAAAACTGTCTTTGGTTCAACACTTCCAATAGCAGCTAGGAACTCACAAGAAGGACTGTGTTACCACATGCTTGTTAAAGCTCTCTGAAATAGGTCATCTGACAACCAGGAAGAAAGCCTTTGCAGTGTGGCCCCTTCCTTTGGACTGGATTTCACAGGGAGATTTACTTGGTGCTCATGTGGGTGAGCCTTTCTATTCTTCCTATCTCCAGCCTTTCAACCCTTTCAAGTTGTCTGTGAGTTAATATTGATTCTTTTATGTCTTCTTGTTTGATTAATTTATCACTGTTTTATTTTTATGATGACTAAAAGCAATTGTTCAGACAGGTACTCAGAGCAACAGACTTGGGGCTTCTGAGGCCAACTTATGCAAGGGCGGTTGGTGGCCAGGGGATTCAGACTAGCTGCACCAGAAGCAGAGTTATTGAAAAGCAACTCTGATGCTAGCTTCACGGCCAGACTTGAGCCAAGAATGAGTATGTTGTATTAGAGCCCTTGAAGCCAAGGACCTGGAATTGGAAAGTCTGCAGTTCATACCTCTGAACCTGGATTCTGAGAAGAATTCCTTTTATACAATATTATCCCATTAGGGCAAGCAGCATGATTGGGGGAAATTGATCCAAAAGTGAGAAGAAATGTTAGGTTCCTAGCCAGAGGCTGCCACTTGAAAGCCTTTTTCTTTCAGGAAGAAGTAAAAATAAGTGAGGTTCTTTGGCTGTGAAGATGAACACTTCATCTGCTCTTAAGAGTTGGCCACAAAAATATATCCATTCAGTGCTTGCTCTAGTGCTTCTCTCACAATTCCCCGTAGGTTTCTTCTCAAAATCAGAATAGGACAATCAGCTGAGAGGATCAGTGAGTACTGAAGACATGGAAGTTAAACTTTTAAAATGGCATGATATTTAGCTTTTTATCTTTGTGCAAGGGATATGGGAATAGAGCCAGCAGGAGGAGCACCGTGTCAAGGTGGTGAACATCTTTCCGTATGGCTACCAGAGATGTAAATTCTTTCCCACTCTCTGCCTCCCAAGAGTTGTGCTGAAAATTCTGTGCTGAGAACATGTCCAGTTTTAAGCAGATTTGACTGAATAGCATGAAGGTGATTTTGTCAGGCTACCAGATGCCTGTGCTCTTAATTGTGGAAGACTAAGTACACAAGCAATTGAGTAAATGGACCCATTTCTATAAGCAATTTCTGCTTGAAACAAAACAAAACAACCTCCCCCCCCCCCCCCCCCAGTTCTGAATGGCAACATAAAAACAAATAAGGTGACAACCCTAAAAAGGTTATTCACAATAAAATCCAAACTGGGTTTAAAAAAATTGAGAAATACTTTAAATAAATACATAAAACAGAGAAATTGATTTCATTTATATGAGACTTTCCTTTAAGCAGATGTGCACAGGGTCACAACCTAGTAGATCGGTTGTCTTAAAAAACAAATTTCTTTGCCATATAGATATGGTATGATTTTAGGAAATCTTGAAGTCGTTATATAACTCTGTCATGTTTTCAGGCTTTTATGGCTGTCAAGGCATCACATCTCCTATGATGTGAGTCATCCACTGAGCTGGCAGAGGGTGGAAAAATGCTGCTTTTAATTTCTCCTGCAATTGACTATTCAGATGTGTGTCTAAAAACATTAAAGCCCCAAATTGCCATTTGAACAGTTGGTGTGGGATTATTATATTTAAAAAAGGATCATATATCTTTTCCCTCCATGGAGATTCACAATTGTGCATATTGATACTTATCTCTTTTCTCTCTTGTATTCTCATTTGTTCAACCTGCAGTATCCTTTTGAGAGGAAGATATGCACAAAGTCCTCTATTAAGGTTTCTAATAATTGGGCTGGCAAACCTCAGTTTTTCAGCTAGTGCAGAAATGCCTTAAGTTGCATTTCTTTGCTTCCATAAGGGAAATAAAGTCCTGTCTCATTTGTATCATTGTGAAGGGTGGGGAAGATAGCATAGGATGGGAGAGCAGCCACCCCTTACTTACTCATCTAAACCAGTGCAAAACAATTTCATTTTACATCATGGATGATGAGGTGATTTGCATGGGGAGCCAGGAAGAAGGGAGGTACGGTAGAAATCAGACTTGCAAGATTCTGTTATTATACCCTATCTCAATAAACAGTAGTTCTAATTTTCATGTGGAGTTGATTTACTGGTCTGGTCTACATAGTGGAGTTGACATCAGACGCCTTGACCAACCTGAAGGGACATGAATCTATGACTGTGCTTACAGCCCAAAGGACTCTGTCCACTTCTCCAGGACTAATAGGCTCAAACTCATTTCTGATAACAGAGCTAGCCAATGGCTCAGTCAGCTCCTTAGGACCTGCACAGCTGGGGTCCAGTTCAAAGTGGATTTGAGAGAGGTTATCTGACAGATGCCTAGAATAGTCTTCACAGCAGCCTTGCTACTATTGGGTTTCCTTAAATAAGGCTACTGACCAGCAGTCTGTGGATGCAATAAGAGTGGAGAAATATCTTTCACCATTCTTACTGACGCAAAGTAATCCTTAACAAAAGCTCTTACTCATTCTCAGCACAGATGTAAACCTCTGGAGCCCCTGCCTGATGGAAAAAGCAGTCCAGGTTCCCACTTCCTCAAGTCTTCCAAGTCCTGCTGGAGCATGAAAGGGGCAAGATAGCTACTGTCTCGAGGTATTTTGCATACTAGCCACAGGACACTCAGTACCAGTACTAGCACCTAGTCAACCAACCTCCCCACTACATAAAATATAGGTATACCCAGGTCCTTACCTCCATGTAACCTTGTCACCATTACCATCTATTGGTAAAAGATCTTAATTGGTGCTGCCATCTCAGCTGAATTGCTGCACCTTAGCTGTTTAGAGGAGATGTGACCAATTCTGAACTGCTCTCTGCCAACCAGCTGATTAGGGGCTCCCCATTTGATGAAGAATTTATAAGATCCTTGGAATTACCTGATTTTTTCTGCTAATTAAGTATCTGTTTAATTTATAAAGCCAATTATGCAAGAATTTGCCTTGCAAATTTGTTTGTATATTCAAATTATGCTCTATCTTTGTTGGATTTTTATTATGGTTTAATAGGGCACAATTACATTGTTTTATTACATTGCTTTTGTAGTCTTTTCATATAATTGATACTTCAATTATTTCTTCTTTCCTTTCAGTCTAACATCCAAGGGTACAAACATCACAAACTGATCTTGAAATTAACTCATTTCAAAGGTCTGCTGTACTAAAACTCTGACAGGTGGTGTGGCACCTGCACATTATACAAAGTACTGGAGTGGTTTTTCAAGACTGGGGCTTGAAAGTTAGGAAGGTCACAAAGAATGGGGCAGTGGATGTAAGGCAAGGAGTAAGACTAGGTCTACTATGAAAGAGTCAAATTTTGCTATAAAGACTTCTCGTATTATTGGAAAGAATTCATAGAGATGAGCAGACCCAGGGATGACAAAATGAAAAACATTGTGGTGTCATGACACAAGCTCTGCCCCTTTTGTACATGTGTCACATTCTTGCATGCGCAAGGGTTAGAGCTTTTGTGGCAATGCTTGTTGCACCATCCTGACAAAACCAGTGGATTCTATGGATGCCTCTATTGGTAGGGCCCATTTTAGGAAGTATAAGAAGGAGAAGGTGGGGACGCAGTGGCGCAGTGGCTTAATGACGCTGAAAGTTGCCGGCCAGAAATGGCTGACGTTTCGGCGGTTCGAGTCCAGCCTTCGCATTAACAGGGTGAGCTCCTGTTTCCTCCCCAGCTCCTGTCAACCCAACAGGTTGAAAGCTCACGTGAGTAGATAAATGGGTACTCTCACTCCGGTTGGAGGAAAAATGCTGGCAGCGCCTTGCACAGAGAGACGGGACCAGTTGCCGGTAAGCGCAAAACCGCGCTTGCCCGAAAAGGGCGCGAAGCAACGGAAATCCCGCCTCCTGCGCTCGCCAGCTGGGCTCTGCTCTAGGAAGGAGGCTCTGGCAAACCACTTCCAAAAAACAATTGCCTTGAAAACTGCAAGGATTCGTCCAGGCAGTCACTGCAGGGTCAGTAATGACTGAGCGCAGACCAAAAAAAAAAAAAAAAGAAGAAGGAGAAAGTACTTCAGAGCATAGTTGCTGAATCAAGATGTTTCTTTATTTTTGCTACCAGTGTATAATTTAATATGAAAGTCCATCTGGCTTAATGTTATGCCTTGTGATTTCAAGGTGAGGAATTTCATTCTGACAGGTAAATTTACCAGAATAATGCAAAAAGCCTACCATGCAGTTTTGAAGAGCTTCATCACTTAGCTGTATTTGAGTGACACAATCTTCTGTCAGCCCTCAAACAAGCAAGGGGAAGAAAAAAAAAAAGACATGCCAAACTGGAGCAATGAATATGCTGCATATGAAAACATCCTAAATCTAGAAAACAGACTCTATTTTTTTTAATAAAAGAAAGTTTCTTACAATTTGTAATGTGATTACTATACAAGAAAGGAACAGCTATCTAATCATGCTCACTAGAATATTTATGAAGATCTTTTCTATCTGGTAACAGGGAAGCTTACTATAATGTATTTGTAATACGTATTTTGAGTCATGAAATAGTGGTAAAGTATATTTTTTAAAGTTAGAAGTAGTATCCCTCAGGGTGGAAACCTAACCCTCCCTGCCCTCTATTTGTGGCTGAACCACTTCATTTTTTGCTATTGGCTGTGCAGAGTAGAGCTGCTGGGAAATATACTTCAGCAACATCTGGAGAACCACTAGTTCTCAGTTCTTGCTGTATACAATTAAGCCCTTTAACTATTTGCAGGTTTGCATCCTAAATCATCTTTCCTAAATCATCTATTTGGGAATTACTGAAATACTTCAGGAATGCACGAACTTAAGTTGTGCATTTTCTACAAAATCACACTAATTTCCTCCAAGTCTACATTCACATTTCACTGTCTGTGTGATGCAAATACTGGAGAATTTGCTTCTTAAGCTTTCCTAATCTCCCATCAAGGGTAAGACTATACGGGGGATGAATAGGGACTGTGCATTCCATCCCCACTTCCACAGAGGCTGTTACAGTCTCTGTGAGATCAGGAATTCAGAGCCAGCAGGGCTACCAGTCATGCTGAAGATTGCAATGTGGTTGCACTGCAGACCTTTCCCATCGAGAGGAGGCAGTGAGATTTGGAAAGGTTGTGACTATAACATGTATTATCTGATTCTTTCCATGTTTGCTGTTTCCTGATGTCTGAATAGTCACAGTTAAAAACACCATTGAGTTGAGCTCACTTACTGGTAACGAGATTAATAATACCACATATGAACTGCAAAAATCTGGATGATTACTGGTTGGCAACAAAGAGAAATGAAACTCTATTTTTTTACTGCCATCTAGTGATGATTCAGTTTTTTTAGGGGTCCAGATATGGGAGCCCAAGACTACACGCATGTAGTTTTCCCAGCAACAATATGGAGGTGGTCTGTTGCTGCCTTCTTCCAAGATGTGTTTTTGAATTCCCTACAGCCCTGGGATTTCCTGAAGTTTTTACATCCAGCTAGGTCCAATCCTGCTTACTTTCTTTGAAATCAACCCAGCTTAGGGGAGGCTGCCACCCACAGCCTGAGCAGGATTATATCAGACATTAAAAGCTCTTTCATCATTTGCCTAGCTGCTTGTTTTATACCAGTATCTTCATTGCTGCATTGCCATGCCTTAATTCCAGTGCCCCTGGAAGCTCCAGAAGAAAATCATTTGGGGGAAGAAAGCTGTGGTTTTACGTCAAGTCCCATTTCGCTTGGTTGTCTTGGAGGAAGACAATGTACAGGCTCTCCAGAAAGTCTTTCTCAAAGAGAATTCACCTTAACCAGTGATCCAACCCCTGAACTAGTTGTTATGAAACTGAGCAGCCTGGGTGTCTGGGGGAGATCAGCAGAACATCTTGATGGTTTCTTATCTTCCTGTTAATTAGCTTCATCAAAACTCCTTCTGCAGGATATTCTCCCCCCCACCCTTCCCCCTTGAAGTAGCCTCTGTGACACTGAGCTGCACAACGTCTGAACACCTCGTGCTGTTCCCCTCCATTCCACCTCACGCTGGCCTGCTGGTTGCCCTGTTACAGCAAGTCTGCCTTCTCTGTGGCAGGCCTCGCTCAGCAGACCTGTTTTCTCTGAGCCTGTCAAGTGTCAAGATGCTGAAGGAAGTTTGAAAAGAGTTCTAGAGTCCCTAGTGGTGACCGAGGAGGAAAACAAATGGCTCTTTCTTTCCCCTTTCGTTTCTTGCAAAGTGTCTGAGAGAGAAGACAGCAGCTGCAGGGACGTGAATGCTAACAAGCGGCTGGGAAGGCATCAAACCCTTTTTCTGGTGCTGTTTACTAATTCTGACATGGTGGTTTCTGCCACTTTAGATTCTGAGCTGCTGTTTGGTGTCACATTTGCAATAAGTTTCCTCAGCAGGGCTCTTTTGTCCTTTGAGTTTGCAGAGAAAATAAAAAGGAACGTCTTTATATGAAAAGGAAACAGTCTGATGCAAGCACAATGCCGGTAAACAGGTTGCTTCCTGTGGCTTATACGCCTTGTTTTATCTTTTCCCCTTAACCTTAAGCCTTCTCAAACTAGAAAAGCTGGAATGTTGGCCTCCCAACTATGTGGACTTTTGATTTCCACTGAGCTGAACAGAATTTTTCTTCTAAGTATGCATACAGTTATAACTATAATGTGTAACATCATTCTCTCACTTGCTCTTTCAGTCTACTGGGAGCCTTTGAAAGTCATCGATGGGAGAAAATACTTATTAAAATCTTTTGAACAAACCTCAATAAGTTGATATTCTTAAAAACCTGCCAGGAAGGTACAGGTTTTATTAAATTTGGCTTTTTGTAACACACGAGCTGGGATAAGGACCTGCCAACTAGTCCTGCAAAGACATTACATGGATAAAGTCCTATCTCTTTTGATACACACATAATCAGAATCATTCATGCTATCATATTGGACTGCTATGTATGGTTTTTTGTTGTTGGTTTTTTTTTTGGTCCCTCTGAGTCAGTTTTTGACTCCTGGTGACTGGACAAGTCCCTGCATTTTTCTTGGCAAGGTTTTTTGGAAGTGGTTTGTCATTGCCTCCTTCCTAGGGCTGAGCGAGAGTGACTGGCCCAAGGTCACCCAGCTGGCTTTGTGCCTAAGCTGGGACTAGAACTCATGGTCTCTAGCCTGGTGCCTTAACCACTACCCCAAACTGTCTTCTTATGCTATGTTTGATTAGATGGATAGATATCATTAGAAATCTAAATATTTCAAGACATTTATGACATGGTTATACCAACAATAACAGAGTTCCTTTGTGATTAAACACCTCCATCTTGTAGTATTGGTGTACATGGCTAAAATGTTATATAGTTATCACTTGAGGGATGTCCCATTGAGATTGGAAAAAAGAGTGGTTGCCTTGGGAGAGCAGCATTATTTATTCAACAAGAGCTCAGGGAATTTAATTGTTGCAACATCCGCAAAGGATTAGTTGTAGACTCTTAAATATAAATATTGTCCACTGATTAATCCACTTCTAGCTGGATAAGTAAAGTTTTAGGTTGTATCCTGATAAGTTTTCCTGTAACATAGTTGTTTTCTTATAAGTATGAACAGCATATAAGTGAGGTACCAAGCATGCATTATTTGAGCTCTATCAAACAACCCCTCACCCCCAGCCCCACCCCCACACACACACTAATCTCCCATTTTAATTTTGGACAACTATATTCATTAATTCATTAAATTTAGAGACTGCCTGACTTCAGATGACTCAAAAAAACCTTCCTTCCTTCCTCCCTCCCTCCCTGTCCAACTTTTATAAGTGTACATTATCACCTGAAAGACCACTGCTTTAATTATTCTAATTTTTGCTTACCCTTCATGCTCTTGTCATTGTCTTCTTCCCTGGGATGAATAACTTCCTGATATCTTCAACATACTCTTTCTGTTTACCTGTTAATAAGTTCAAGAAAACAACTCTCTACCCTCTTTACATTTTAATATCAGTTAATTTTACTAAGCATGCTAGTTGCCATTACTTTTCTCATCTTAATGTTAAGCCATATTTTTCACTTGTTACTTTTATGTTCACAGTAAGCTTTTCTAAAATTGCCTATACTTTCAGTTGATAAATTTTGCATAGTTTATTATGGAACAGTCTCCCTCTGGAGATTAGGTTTTTGGCCTTCTGAAAATTAGTAAAGGCAGACCTGTTCTGAGGGCCTTTAGGGAATGAATAGTCACCACTGCACCTATTCTGTCATGGTAGAACTGTGTATCTGGATATTATGTTACTATATTTTTCTAATTTATGATATAAACCATTGGGAGTTTCTTCTGAGTCTGGCAGTATAAAAACAAAATAAATAAATAAGTATGCAAGCAAGCTAGCTCATTCAAACTCCCCTCTAATCCATCCATTCTTAATATATAGACAGTATCTAAGCTAAACAAAGAGTCAGTTTGGTGTAGTGGTTAAGACACCAGGCTAGAAACTGGGAAACTGTGAGTTCTAGTCCTGTCTTAGGCACGAATCCAGCTAGGTGACCTTGGGCCAGTCGCTCTCTCTCAGCCCTCGGAAGGAGGCAATGGCAAACCACTTCCAAAATCTTGCCAAGAAAACTGTAGGGACTTGTTCAGGCAGTTGCCAGGAGTCAACACTGACTCGAAGGCACTCACAGAACATGCTAAGCAAATATTGTGACAATGTGCATCTTTGCCTCACCCCTTTCCTATTCTGAATTTCAAATTTATTTCTTACAATAGCTTTATGTGCATTGCAAAAGTTCCTCAGAAGAATAACTAGATTTCTGTATTCTGGCATAATCTACACAATCAGAGGGCTTTCTTGATCAGTAAATCAAAGGTAAACCTCCTTATATTTTCTTGATCACTTTATTATTCATTTTATCTAAGCTATTTGATCCTGAACTAAACACATATTGACTGCTTCTTTGAGTTAGTGACCACAAACTCACATTGTTTAGGCATGTGATATGAACAGATAATGAATTGCAAAATATGACTGTGCATGACAAGGTTGAAATACTTAGAAGAAGGGGAAGACAATGACAAGATAAATGGATGGAATGAGGAGATTACAGAATGTCCTTTGAAGATCTACAATTTACTGTTGAGGACAGATCAAGATGGTTAGTTGCAGTCACCAGGAGTTGAGTCTGGCTTCATGCATGGCACCTAACAAATTTTTCCCACATGTTAATTTAGACAAATGCTTCAGGCAGGAATTACTAATATAATTTACACTGCTGGGTGTTATGGATTAATAATACTGCGTATTATGCTACTTTCTTTTTAAATCTAGCACTGAAGAACCTTACTTAGCTATTGTGCAGCACTCAGCTGCATTGTTGGAATCTTCCTTGAAAAGCATAAAGATTTGCAGAAAGGCATACAGCCGGATGAAGACATGTCATAACATGTCTTCATTGTTTTTCTCTCTGGCTCCTTTGCTTTGAGTGGAAAAGAGCTAAAGTGTTAGCAAAGGAATTTTGCACGCGTCAAAGAAAAATGACCTGACCTGACTGTATGTATAATAGTGGGAAAAAAAACCCTGATTTATCTCAGCATGAGGTGCTTGGCCACTTTGTAACAAGGCATTGAGGTTAAGTCTTTGATGGGTACTTTCTACTGTATGTACTTGTTTCTTTTTCCTTCACGAAATCAGGGACCAGCATAACTTATTCATTTTGAAAAGAACAAACAGAAAGTGAGATGGTGTGGCATTATATGCGATGGAAATGCACACATATGTAGAGATGCAGGAATTTGAGAGGAAGGTTCCAGTTGTGAACACTTGGATAAGAATACAAAGATGGGGAAACAACAGTCTGTCTGTCTGTCTGTCTGTCTGTCTGTCTGTCTGTCTTTCTTTCTTTCTTTCTTTCTTTCTTTCTTTCTTTCTTTCTTTCTTTCTTTCTTTCTTTCTTTCTTTCTTTCTTTCTTATTTAGTATGCCGCCCATCTCCACCAGAGGGTGATATTAGCGTAGTGGTGTACTACTGACTAACAAACATGGCAGAAGATCTGGATAATGCCATTCTGATCCAGATTACAGATGTTTTAGGGAGAAGCAACGTAGTAATAATGGGAGACTTCACCTATCTGAACATTTGTTGGAAAAAATCTCAGCCAAGGTAGTAAGATCCCCAAAATTGCTTAGTGATCTTGCTGTTTCCTTCATTTTCCAGAAAGTAGAAGAAGACAAGAGGGAATCAGCTCTCCTAATCCTGATCCTAAAGTGGTTAAAAGCAGTGGGAACTTTGTGAGGAAGTGACTGTGTCACCTTAGGTTTCAAAATATGACAGAAAGGAAAATTGAGTTTTAGTCACATGTGCCCATTTGATTTCAGGACAGCCAGTTTCCATAAACGTAGAGAAATATTAGTTGGAATAACATGGACATAAATCCTCAGGTCACAAGGAGTGTAGGATTGCTGGGAACTTCTAAAAAATACTGGAAATACAATCACACAGAATTCCAGCATTTGTTAATGGTTAGAGAACTTTCAGCTTAAGATAAGAGTTCAAAGGGACATGCACAGGGAATTGAAAAATAGTTCACCAATGAAACATACCAGCAAGTAGCTAATATCTCCAGAATAAAAGACAGAAAGGCTAAAATGCAAAGAGAACTCAGGCTTGTGAGGGAATCTAATCAACATAAAATATGTTTGTTGTTTGTTATATTGGTAGTAAGAGGGGAAAGAGTGGAAATGATGGCCTCACTGCTTAGAGGTCCATTAGGATGATAATAGGGAGAGGGAGAGAAGATAAAGCTCCTCAACTCCTACTTTGCTTTGATCTTTTCCCCAAAAATAACTTTGTTCAAATGGACTTAAGAGCACAATTGCCACAAAGAGGGCATGGCAACCCACAGTAAGTAAAAGGTTAATTAGGGATATCTGGCTACCATGAATGACTATAAATCTCATGAACAGATCAGTTACAATTACAAAGTCTTGAAGGACCTTGTGGATGTCAACTTGCATCCTTTTTCTGTGATCTTTGAGAAATCATGGAGGACTGGAAAAGGGCAAACATTTCTAGCTTCAAAAAGAGGAAGGGGGGAAGTCTAGGGAGCTATGGACTTATACTGACCAAAACTCTGGAACAGATTATTAAACAGTTGGTTTGTGAGCATTTTGAAAATAATGTATTATTAGCAGAAGTCAGAATGGATTTGTTTTATTTTTTATTTTATTTAAATGATTTATATGGCCACCCATCTCACAACAGTGACTCTAGATGGCATAGGAGTATTAGAACAACAATTACAGTGAATAGCCCATGACACCTAAGGTTAAAACAAGTCCCACGTTACAAAAACCAAAGCAACAGCAGACCTCACAAAACTTCCTGATCCACATGCTTGGGAAACAGCCAGGTCCTCAAAGCCTTGTGAAAGGCTAAGAGGGTCATCTGGATTTCTGGAGCAATGCTGTTCCACAGGGCAGACACTGTTTATCATGAAAAACTCATGCCAATCCAACTTTGTTTTTTGATAGAATGATCAGTTTATTTGATGTGGGAATATAGTGGACATAGTGTATGAAATGGAAATGGACATGGAAATCCAAGTAGAGGAGATGCAAAATCTGAGATGGTCTATGCAATCATTAGATCAGTACAAAGCTGGTTGGATGATCATGCTCAGTGTTCGTCAGTGGCTCCATATCATACTGGAAGTTAGCGATCAGTGGCATATTGCAGGCTTCATTCTATCTAAATTGTGCGCTATTCAATATATTTATAAATGACTTGAATTAAGAGTTAGAAAGTACTATTATTCAATTTGGAGACAACAGAAATATAGAGGGGATAGCAAACACTTTAGAGGCCAATGTCAAGAATCAGGAGGATCCTGGCAAGTTAGAACAATGGGCAGAAACAACTAGATTAATTTCATCAGAGACAAATGCAAAGCCCTAATTTGGGTAAGTAAAATCAAAGGCATGAGATGAAGAACCATACTGAGCAGAACTATATGGAAATAAGATCTGATTGTCTTGCTGGATCATGAGCTGAACATGAACCACCAGTGTATTGAATGCAGCCACAACAAAGACAAACAACATTCTAGTTGCATCAACACAAATACAGGATCGAAACCAAGAGGATCAAGTTCTTCTTTATTCTTTGTTAAGGTCAGACCTTACCTAGAATTTTGTGTCTAGTTCTGGACAGTACATTTTAGAAAGGACATTGACACACTAGGGTGAGTCCAGAGGACAGCAACCAAGATAATGAGTCTGGAAGGGAAAAAATATATATACAAAGAACTGTGGGAGATACTGAGTACGTTTAGTGTAGAGAAGAAAAAGCTGAGGAGAAGCATGATAGCAGTATTCAAGTATCAGAAGGCTTGTAATGTTAAAGATGGGTCAGAATTGTTCAGAGTTCTTGCAGAAGACAGAACAAGAAACAATGGCTTAAATTACAAGGAATTAGATTTCAGGTGGACATCAGGAAAACAACAACAATAACCTCCTAATGGTAAAATATTTGTAACAATGCAACAGATCGCTTTGAGAGGTGTTAGACTCTCCTTTACTGAAAAACTCTGACACATAGTGGACAGCTATGTTGGGGTTGCTGTAGTATTCATAGACAGGGGATTCCAATCCTTATATTCTACAATACTATGACTCTATGTTATGTCAATATTCTTTGCAGAAAAGAAAAAGACCAATTACTTTAGGTATGTTTTTTTAGTTGAGAAAGATTATAGTGGAGCTTGTATAACCCTAAATGGTAATACCTTAGTAGATTGCCTGTAATATTAATTCCTATGGTTACCCTGCCACATATAAAATGAAATAGGAAGGAAGGGGAAGTGAGAGACAGGGAGGGATGAGTGAGGATGATTTTTTAAATTTTTTTATTGAGAAGCAATTATTTTATTAAAAAGAAATTATTTATTCCATTTTATTTCTCTCAAATCAATAGGGATTGTAAGACTATTTTCATGTATCTTTTTACATCCCACTCCCCTGAAAGCTCAGAAAAAGCACAATATTGTGCTTATTTCAGCACAACTGCAGCCTACTATAGTCTCATGGGCATGTTTGTCCCTGCATTTGTGTACATATGCATGCAACCGATACAGAAATAACATGGAGCATAGAGATGGCTCTGATTTAAAATTTGTAAATTTAAAATCCAGGCAATTTTGCAGAAATTGAATCTTCAGAGAGTGGTGAATGATACTTTTCCCAATTTATCCTTTAATATATTTGGGGTCATTTCTAGAATAATGGCACATACCATAAACATGCCTCTTAGTTAAGAATTTACAAATGTTCAGAAGAATGGGTGCAAAATCCAGGGTGCTATGATGAATGAAACAATTTAATATGTGTGTGTGTGCACATGCTTAATGTTCTGTTAAAGTAATACAAGTCTGCAAATGGGGTAGATGATTGATCTGTGGCAAAATAGGGGCAATGGGAAAGCACAGAAGGACTTAACGTCTAGCATTTCCCAAGTGAATGCCCAATAGTACTTCATTCCAGATCTTTGCAGATCATCTGAACTGTGTTGGCCATTCCTGCTATGGATTTGTGAAGAGTACTGAATGTGGAGAGCCAGTCTGGTGTAGTGGTTAAGGCACCAGACTAGAAACCAGGAGCCTGTGAGTTCTAGTCCCACCTTAGGCGAAAACCAACTGGGTGATCTTGGGCCACTCATTCTCTCTCAGTGCCAGGAAGCAGGCAATGGCAAACCACTTCTGAAAAACCTTGCCAAGAAAACTGAAGGGACTTGTTCAAGCAGTCGCCAGGAGTCAACACTAACTCAAAGGCACCCCCTCCCCAAACAAACCCCTGAACATGGGAACAATTAAATATTATTTCAACATCATTCACCCAAAGCATTATTATTTAAAAGCCCAGTAAAACCAGTCATTATGGTTAAGAGATTCCACACTGACTTGTCTCCTTCCTGCTTCTCCCTACCTGGATTTTTCCTCATACAGCAAGAGGAAAATATTTATTTTACCATATGAAATATGTGAAAAGCTTTAGGTGTGGAACGGGTGCAGATTCTCATTTGGGTTTCTTTGGAGGACTTCTATTTCAGTTGCGGCTTCTTCCAGATCTGTCTAAATCAATCCAATTCCCTTTGAGATTTAAGATCCATCCAATTCCATTGCAACTCACATTTTGATGCTATTGACCATGATATTTTCATGGGCTACTTTGGAAGTTTGAAGTTGCTGACATTTTGCTCCCTAGGCAGTGTATATAATGACCCCATTTATGTTTGGGGTCTTTTCAAAAACATGGTGCATTTTTTAGAGAAAAAGAATAAGCAAGGCAAAGGAGCTCCTGAAGCAGGTGCTCTCTATTTTGATAACACTGTCAGATGATTTAGTTAATGGCAGTCACTGAAATGATAAAGCCCTACATGGCATGGGCCCTCACCTACTACAATATTCTCCCCCCAGAGGTGTGGTGGGCCCCTATCCTCCTGGCTTTCTGGAAGGAACTAAAGACATGGCTCTGTCAGCTTGCATGGGGCAGTAAGAGTTTTAACCAAACCTGGGGGTGGCTGGTGCCCTGATGATGCTCCCCGAGCCTAATACTCTCTAGTTACCATCAATCTTTGGAATATACTTATTATTTGTATTGTCGAAGGCTTTCACGGCCGGCATATGAAGGCTGGTGTGGATCTTCCGGGTTGTGTGGCCGTGGTCTGGAAGTTCTGTTTCCTAACGTTTCGCCAGCATCTGTGACCGGCATCTTCAGAGTACAGGAGCACAGAGAGTACTCTGAAGATGCCGGTCACAGATGCTGGCGAAACGTTAGGAAACAGAACTTCCAGACCACGGCCACACAACCCGGAAGATCCACACCAGCCTTCATACTTATTATTTATTTAAGACTACTGTTCTATTGTATTTTTAATTACTTATCTTTTCTGTAAACTGCCCAGGGTTGCTTTTTAACGAGATGGGCGATGACAAATTTGTTATATATATAAAATAAATATAAATAAAAACTATCCCCGTGCCTTGGCTTTAGCTGTTCATCTCTCATTTGTGCACCGTTTCTTATCCTCACTGCTGTTTTTTGGGGAATGCTATTGCTCAGCTTAGAAAGAAATCTCCAAGAAAAGAAAAGAATTTTGTGAGTTTTCCTCAAAGTCCTAATATCAAATGAGCCATTGTACCAATCAGATGACTGCGTGAAGGAAAGAAGAGTGCAGCGATAACAAACATTCAAAATAATTTCTCTTCCCATTCTAATTTCCCATACTACAATGCTGCGTATCAAGCCTCATTTTGCTCCTCCTTTTTTGTATTAGTTTGCCATTAATAAAAAATCTGCAAACATGCATTTTCATGGACATTTCTCCTAATATATAAACCATACTGTAGTCTTTTCAGCAATATCTACATTTTAGTACAAGATTATTTTTAAAAAAACAAAGTTGGAAAGCATTTTGCTTGTTAATAATATTATTCCATTTTTATCTTTTCACATAAACACCTGTTTGCATCCATTTATGTCATTTGCATAATGGTATCACACCAATTATGCAAATAGATAAAAATGATGTAATTTTGTCATTTGCATCATGACATTATCACACAAATGGGGTAAATCCCGGTGAGGCCCCACTCAGTTGAACAGACAGTTGAACAGACCCCCTTCCCAGACACACACACACACATGGTATGTACAAATAACATTTAATATTGTGATGTAGTTTATAACTGAGAATAAGTATAACGTGTATACAGGTAGTCCCAAGTTTAAGAACAAGTTCCATTCCCAAGGTCTCTCCTTAAGTCGAATGTATATGTAAGCCGGAACAGTATTATTGTATAACACCACTGTGTATTTTGCTCAAATTTTGCTACAATAGGGTCCATTTTTAAGTATGGGTCATCTTTTAAACTGGGCATTCTTAACCCAGGGACTACCTGTATTAGAATATGCACATTGTGTGCACATACTCTAATACACATGTATTTATTTTCTCAGATATAAACTATACCATAACTTAAAAACAGCCCTGCAGATATAATTCAGCATATAACTTTTTTTTCCTGTTGTATATAACTATTGCCATATAACCTAAAAGAATATGCTCCCCATTCTAATATCAATGTCATTATCACACTTTTCTTTTTAAAAATGCTAAGACCCTGAAATTTTCACAATGGTTAAATTGTATTTTATCTCTCTGAACTAGGATGTTCCACTGATACTGCTGATTTCTTTGTTTTGGAAAAAACAACAACAATAGTGGAATAGAGGTACTACACTTTATAAAAAAAAGGAAGATGATAGTAAATGATGCTTCCATTTTTACCCATTGACATACCCATTTGTTATACTGATTTTTCTGTGTGTATGTTACAGTGAGGTCAAGAAGTAATAACTAAAGAGCTAGTTGGCTGCTACATCTTTGTCATTGCCCTTCTAAGAGTGTTCATAGTTTCTAATAGTGTAGCCTTGTGCCTTCCTATTCCAAGTCCAGTTGAATTCAGTAGGATTTATTCTCTGGAAAATGTATATAGGGTAGTTTTCTCCTTTAGAAAAACAATTCCTTTGTGAGTTGTTTTATCTTTCTTTCTTAACTGCTGCTTAAGACTTTCTCATATTCAGGACATGAACATCTTTGTTTACTGAGACAGTATGAGGAGATTTGCCTCTAGTTGCTGCAAGCTCATCTCATGGCAACCTCAAGGTTGAAGCTATTCTGATGCTGCCCCAACTCTTTGCAATGCATTCCTGCAAAGCTGAGTGGTCGAATATCTTTATTAGATTTTTTAAAAGCCCTTACAACACCTCTTTTTGTACAGACTTTCAATTGTATAAAATTTTAATTATTTCTACTTATTTTACTTTTTTTTAATTGGTATTTTAATGGTTTGTAATGTCTCATTTCTACATTTGTTTTTATTGTATACTGCTGAGGGATTTTGAGAATTGGTAGTATATCATTAATATAAAAGTATAAGACAAAAAAGGTCATTTGGATTTGTTTGATTTAGCTTAAGAGAGCCCTTTAAAGGTGTCTTGGAAATGATTTTAGAAGAATGGCAATGGAATGCACAGACTGAATATCTATCAGATATGAATGCAGAGTCAGGGGAATCCTAAAATTGATATTCAGTGGATATGCTTATGATGCTGTTTATTTTCTGCTAGGTAATGTAATACTATATTTATTTTCTAGGGAGTATTTATTAGATCTACCTAGGGAAGCTACTTGTGGTGGCTACAAACAATTAAGCTGGATCTTAGATGCATGACACCAAACTATTAATATTAATTGCTTTGGTTGCATTTCTTGACAATGACCATCTGGGGCTTCTGGGGCTGTTAAAGTATAGGAAATTATGAAATACAAACTGGGAAATTAGGAAACTGTTTTACATCTCTAGTATCTATACTGTTTTGAAGGACTGAATTAATTGGAAGTTCAACATAGGTATCTTTGAACATGATTATAGGTAAATAATAGACTTGTTGTTTCATACCCAAAGACAACAGAGTGTTAGTTGTGACAACCCCTCACTTGTTATAAAAACTTGTCTTATTATTTTATCTGTTTTTCTTACAAAATCATGAGACACTGTCTTGCTTTGTTGATATTCCAACTACTATGCTTAGTTTTTCTGAGATCCTTTGTTTGGCCTCAGTATCTATGTTGTCTATGTCCATTGATTTATCTGTGTTTCTATTATTTATATCTGTAGTTTTGTATTTCTTCTGTACCATTCCCAGCCTCTTCCATTCACACACTAAAATGGCAACCATTAACCTGCCCTGCCTTCTTGATTAGAAGTAACTAAAAATTCAAGCCGTAAATCCATCAGTATTCTGGTTCAATAATAGGCAAACACAAGCAACTAACTTATCATGAGATAGAATTTTGTCAAGGGGAATGTAAAATAAAATCAAGAGAAGAACTGGTGGCAGAGGGATATAGTTGTCAATGGTTCTCTTATTTACAATTATCAGAAAGATTTAAAGTAGACAAAAAAAATTATGGTTTTGAACATTGTAAGACTGAATTTGAAATAGAATTGTGTACAAATGATGAGCATTTAATTGCTAAACTGTATAAATTTTTATTGAAATATGAAACAGAAGAAGAACAAGTGAATTAATGTATGGTGAAGTAAGCTAAACATTTTGGTTATAATATACAGATGGAAGAATGGTGAAATACGTGGCTGAAAGGATTGAAATTTACACTATATTATAATCTTAAAGAGAATATTTTTATAAAATGATGTACCATTGGTATGTATCACCAGAGAAATTGTCTAGAATGTATAAAGGCACTGCAGATTTGGGAAATGTGAACAACAAGAAGGCACATTTTATCATGTTTGGTGGACATGTAAAAAAGCTAGAAAATTAAGATTCAAATATGTATACTGATTCAAAAGATTTAAAAGATTAATATAGAATTGAGACCAGATGTTTTTCTTTTGTGATTGATGGACAAACAGTTGGAAAAAAGTTATGGAACTTTGTTTTTGTACATGATAACTGCAGCAAGATTAATATATGCACAAAGATGAAAAGATTTGGCACTACCCACAATGGAGGAATGGTTGGTGAAGATGAGATGGTGAGCTTGCTGAGATGGCTAAATTGTCTTTTTTGATCAGAGAAAAGACAATATCTACATTTATTGCTGACTGGAAACCCCTTATAGATTTTTTTGCGTGAAACAGAAAAAAATGAACTTATGATTTATGGTTTTGATGATTAGACAGGATAGTTTATAGAAAGAAGACAGTTATGTTGTAACCATAGAGTAAGAAGTAAATTTATAATTGTACTTATAATTGCTGTAAAGAAGATCAGAAGCTATTTCTTTGTATCTTTTTTCCTTCTTTTATATTTTTATTTTACCTTTTTTCTTTCCTTTCTTGCACTTTTAGCTTTCTCTTTGATTTCTTTCTTTTTCTTTTCTTTATATTTGTTTGTATTAGTTGTTATCTTCCTTCTTAAAAAATATTTGATTATATCTGTATCGATATCGATACCAATATAAATTAAAGAGTTCTGGTTCAATCTGGACAGGATCCACCACTATCCACTTTGCTTAAGTCTGGGCTTTCTGTGTCCAGCTCAGTGAATCATGGTCCTTCTACTCATCTGAGAACCACTCATCCCCCAAGGGTATCACAGTGTCATACTTATGTACAGTGAGTATAAAATGCCCAAAGTCAGAATACATGACATCTTAATGATGAATATTATTCCCTAAAATAAGCTTTCTCTGGGCCAGAAGCCACTGGGTAAGAAAATTTGTTCAGTCTTAATATGCTACAAGTTAACAGAGATACCTATTTTGTACTACCTATCCAGTACTCTGCCATGTATAGGGCCAATGTAAGCATGGCAGGATACCCACGCATATGCAGTGTGGGCTATCCACCCTGGCGGTATGTTATGGTCTTCAGTAATTTCTGAGAAATTGTTTTGACAGTACCTATATCGAGGTCCATAAAAAGCCTGATCATGTTATAAACATCAGTGTTGTATTGAAATTATTTGAGTAAGCTTATTTGTAGCAATAATAGTAATATGAATCTAAAGCAGAATATTTTTCCCCTACTGATATCGCATGCTATACTTAAGTTTTTGTGGAAGTTATAACATTACATTTTTATAAGGGCCAGAACTACTGTTTATTTTTCTCTGTGAACTTTTACTGCTTGTGTGAAAAACAGTAATGCATGCTGTGAGAAGAAGGAAAGAGCAAATGCTAGGAACTTGGAGAAGGTAAACAAATCATAGTAAAAAGGGTTGGCCAGAATTGTTCCTCTTCTGGCAAAACATTACTATTAGATAGTAAGTGGGGCTCTTTTGAATCAACCCTGATGTTGGATGGCTGCCCAGGAGATCGAATCTCAAAGGAGAACCCAGTACAAGTGAAGAAAAACCTGGAAAGAAAGAATGTCTGGAAAACAGCCTAGAATTTTGAGGAAATAATGGTGCTGACAATTTATCAGCAAAGAGTGAAACTTACTGGCATGAGCTTTGCCTCTTAGACTTCAGCTTTTCTCTCCTAAACATGCCCTAGCTTCTATCTTTCAAACAATGCCCATCTGATGAGTGGGAACATAACTGGCCATCGGCTCCTCTTATAGCTGTACTTGGAGTAACTTCGTTGCTCTGTTACTTTAATTATTCTTGAGTAGGATCAACTAGGTCAGATATATATATGTATGTATGTATGTATATGTATATGTGTGTGTGTGTGTGTGTGTATGTGTGTGTATATATTTATACACACACACACATTTAGCCTGTAACTGGAAAAACACTAATAGAAGTAACTATTTTAAGAACGTTTGTCTTGCTGGTGTGACCAAGTGATGCAAGCTCCAGATATTGGAATTTCAACACAGGTTAGAGACTGTAAATTGGGTTGGGAAAGCACAAGGATATGCTCACCCTCTCGTCTCTTTACTTACTAATGTGAGTACATAGTCTCTTTAGAGTAGGTAGGTAATAAATCCTAGTCATCTCAGATCAGTCCCTGTTTATCCCATTGAGAAAGTAGTGTGATCAAATATTCATGGGCAGTTCTGCTGAAATTGAATATGGGGCAGGGTATTGTAACGTGTGCTAATTGTTGACCAATTCATATTGACCTCTGAGGTGGTATGCTCACTAAAGTAAGTAAAAATAAGGACCAAGAACTGGTTGGTCAAACATGAACAGGCGTTATATTGCCACAGTGACAGCTCAATGATGCTATGAATTACTAATGTGGATAGCCTCTGTATGCGTTTCTCTCTGTAGTTATTTTTCAGGAGTAAAGAAGAATAAGGGGAAAAAACGTGAAATCTCTTACTTTGCTGTGTTCAAGTGTTCTCTCTGCTCAGCTGATTTCCCAAATTTAGAAAGAAAGGTCTAACAATAGAATGAAACAGTAGCTTTTTCCATTGCCTTAAATATCCCTGAAATGGCTTACTATATTGTGCAAACTCCAATGTGGGATTTGTGCATAGACCAGAAAGGAATATATTTAACCAAGAGATGATAAGCAAGAACAACTGCAAAACGGAACATGTCTAGCAAAGCTTCACTGAAGAGCTGTCCGTGGAAGATGTGGAAGAATAAACAAAACATTTTTGTGCATTTATTAAATGATTCATGGTTAAGACAATAATGTCTGTACAACATATTTTTACTGTAAACGCATCACTGATTGCAATAATAAGTTGAATGAATGGATTAATTTGTCAGTGAAGCAGACGTGCAGGTGTGAAGATAAGTATTATTATTGAAAGTCAAATTATAATCAATATATCTGTTACACATCATTTTAAATCAGTTCATAGATATGCTCAAGCCTACCAGTAATTGGCAAGAAGAAGATGCACATTAAAAACTGTGCCAAATGACACATACATAGTGCACCAATGTGGAAAAGTATGAAAATCAAAAATAGGAAAATGGTGAATTTCTGATACATACTTGACACTCCACACAAAAAAAGATTGGAAATAATAATAATAGATACGCTGAATCCAGTAAAATGGTAAGGAATTAACTCACTAAAAAGAAGATTGATAACAAGATTAGAAAGAAATAGGTGAATGGTAGGTTTGGGACAGAATGTAAAATGCATGTCAAAAGTATGCATCTGATGTCTTCCAAAAGTTTTGGACTTCAATATCCCTGATTATTGCCCATGATGACTAGGATGTAGATACTTAAATCTAAACCAGCTAAAAGACTTGGAGAGTTTATTCCTGGTATGTAGAATATACTGCAAAAATGTATAATGACTTCTAATTTAGAGGTGCTTGAAAGGAGGTTCAAGGAGATTCAAAGATAATGTTAAAATGATATCTTCCAATTAGTAATAGTTGGAATGGTTTTCTGCCCCCCCTCCCCAGATTTAGCGATACCTGGTGTCTAGTTGAACGCTTTAGAAAAATGATGTACAATTTTGGATTAGGTTATTGATAGACAATAATATCATGTCCAGATGGTTTGGACTATAGATCCTATCAACTTCATCCAGCATGGTCAGTGACAAAAAGTTATGGGAGTGCAGTTCAAAACATTTGAAGGTCATCAAGTCATTTGTTCCCTGGACCAGATGGATTAACATTCTGGTTCACCAGCCTCTCTTATGTTTTTATCATAGGTAATTTGGAGCTCCAATATTTGTGGAGAAATTTGAATAAAGGAAGTTTTATAAGGCTCAGGACTACTTCTGCTTGTTCAATTTTGGCTTATAGTACCACTGCAGACAAAAATTATTTTCCTTCTGTCCTCTTTGAAGGATAACCTGTCATGCTGAAAGCAATTTTGCTTTCTTGTTTTCATGTACTGTAATTTTCATGCATTTATTTGAGTGTTTCTACCCGTATGCAGCATGTTGACATTTAAGAAATAATTCTGAGCTTTATGGATGACATCACATTACCTGTGTTCTACATAGGCTGCTTGACATACAAAGAATAGTTCAAGAAATGCATTTTAGGTTTTGTCTACATTAAAGTATCTACAGGCCAAGTTTGCTTCAGTCTGGCTGCTTTATTGTGGGTTATTTTATTTTATACCCTGTTCTTTAATAGGTTGCTGGGATGGCTTTCTATAAATAACATTTAAAATGTAGCACCAATACTAAAACAATTCAATATAAAATCATTCAGCAGAATGAAAGCAAAAACAACATTCACAGCAACCTAATTCAAAATTATACATCATTTTTCTAAAGTGTCCAACTAGATACAAGGGATCTCTAAATCTGGAGGGTCCAGCAACATCCACAGCAGGTGAGAAATGGGGATGGTGGGAGAAGAGATTTATGTTGAAATGATATCAATATATATATGCTAGAGAAGCTTTCCTGAGTACAGGACTGGTTTATACAGCTGCATTGGACCTTAGAAAAGTGGGGGCCTTCTAAACTGAACAGCAGGCTGAAGGGGACTGTGGGTGATCAAGCGTGCCTAAAAATGGAGATGCTATGGCTGCCTGCATCTGATGATCCTCTCCAGAAAGCATACCGTATTTGTTTCAGAGAGTATGCTTTTTGGATAGGCAGGTTTACCCATTAGGTAATAGAGCTCTGTGTTAACCAATGTACAGATGAGTCAGTAGGGTTTTCAGGTGGGCTAGAAAATGTGCCCAATAGGTGTGTACATGAAGTGGAAAATGTGTTTATTTTGAGCATATTAATTCCAGATGTTTTGTCAAAGCAAACAAGGCTTCATTCATTTTTCTTGTTCCCAGTTTGAGCCTCAACAAAATCCAAACAGATCTCAGAGTGGTTTATGGGGCAAGTAGGCTAAGATTGGTGTGTGGTGCCCTCTTTCTTCCCACAGCAACCCATAACAGTGACCCACCTGTTCCCCTGATCTTCCTATCACCTTCCCTTTCTGCTCATGTTTTGGTTTGAGGATGAATAACCCTGGAAGCAACTGTTTCTGCACAGAATGTTCATAAACTGTTTTGCACATCCCTGATATCCGATGTAGTTCTTCTAGATACTTCTTTAATTTTTGGTTCAGGTTCATGTGGAACATCGCCCTCTGTCTTTGTAAGGAGGTATGGGACAAGCTTGTAACTACAGAAGTACTCACAACACAGAGGATCAGTAACTTTTTGTTTGATCCTGTCCCTTTCATCTTCAGAGTCAAGGCTTGTGTAGAAATACAGTTTCAACAGTTCCTTGTAACTTTAGTCTTCTAGCCAACAAACAGAAACTTCAAAGAAAGGCTAGGCAAACAAAAGAAAGAGGGGGAAAAAAACCCCAACTCAGTTACAGAGTTTTAGAGTACTTTTGTAGAGAAATTATGCAGGCTCTCTTTTGACTGACAAATTTAATTTGCTGACTCCAGTTTCATTCTTCCAACTGAAGGTCTTGAGCAATGCTTTGTGAATTCTTCACAAGCATTAGAGACATGGAATCTTTGAAGAGTTTAATTGACATAGTCAGGTGCATTAAAGTTCTTCCTATACTGAGTCTAGGACCAGAAAGGGCAGAGTTCTTCCTTTAGTAATTTGATCTCCAGCTTCCTTCCCCACACTTCCCCATCTTCTCTATTAGCTGGTCTGTAAAAAATCAAAAACTAATCACCTTGCCTTTGATCCTCTGCAGCCTTTTGCCAAAATTGGCAATCTGCTAAAACTCATATTCCCACTGGCTGCAAAGATTCAGGACTACTTGTGAGGAAGCAGGTCTGTGGGATTTTATTTTGCAGGAATCCATATCCAGTAAATAATCCAGGGCTGTTTAGTGGGAGAGGGTGGGTGGGCTCCTAATGCTATGTTGAATTGGGCCCCTAAATTTCTAAACTAGTCTTGCCAGAGGAGAGTACAGGTAGTCCTCAACTTATGACCATTCATTTAATGACCATTCAAAGTTATGATGGCACTGAGAAAAGTGACTTATGATTGGTCCTCACATTTACAACCGTCACAGTGTCCATGCGTTCACATGATCAAAATTTGGGCACTTGGCAACTGGCATGTATTATGATGGTTGCAGCATCTCAGGGTCACGTGATTGCCATTTGCAGTCTTCCCAGGAGGCTTCTGACAAGCAAAGTCAATGGGGAAAGCCTGATTCACTTAATGACCACAGCAAAAAAAAAGGTTGTAAAATTGGACGTAACTCACTTAATGGCCACATCACTTAGCAGCGGAAGTTCCAGTCCCAATTGTGGTTGTAAGTCAAGGACTATCTATGTGCCACAGGCAGGGTATCCTGCCAAATAGGTTGATCACCTCAAAAGACTGGGGCCTTTCTGAAGCTGCAAAGACTTTTACAGCTTTTACAATCTGATCTTTGAACTGAACCTAGAATGGGTATAGCACAAACAGACATCTGATTATAGCCCTCTGACCTGTGCAGTGTGCTGAGAAACAGCAGTGTTTAAGCAAAGCTAGGTACAAATGGTTTTGTAATTTGTGGGGAAAGAAAATGGATGGATGAACTCCAGGGGAAAGAGGAACTCTCCAGAAAGCTTTTGTTAAGAAACTGCCTGCCTCTTCCTATTATGTATGGATAATTGGAAGAAAATAAACAGGCTTAAAGAAGCAACCATACTATTGAGAACACGAAAATGAAAGTAGCAAAAGAAAAACAGGAAGAAAAGAATACAAAGGTGCAGACTCCACAGGGAATCAGGAAGAAGAATACAGAACCAATAAACCAATAAACAATAAAATATTTTGTTGAAAAAATATGAAACTACTACTACTACTACTAGTTCTTCTTCTTCTTCTTCTTCTTCTTCTTCTTCTTCTTCTTCTTCTTATTATTATTATTATTATTATTATTATTATTATTATATCTATTCAATTGTGTCCGATTCTCGGAGACTGCCTGGACAAAAAGTGGTTTACCATTGCCTCCTTCCTAGGGCCAGGAGAGAGTGACTGGCCCAAGGTCACCCACCTGGCTTCAGGCCTAAGGCGGGACTAGAACTCACAGCCTCCCGGTTTCTAGCTTGATTCCTTAACCACTACATCAAACTGGCTCTCCCAAACTGATACACTACAGCTAATACTCATTGTGGCTCTGCTAACTGCTCGGATGGAACCCTGATGTATTTGCCAAGAGCCAATATGACTTTTTTTCCTGGGGGGGGGGAGGTATTATAGGTGTGAATCATTTCTCCCCCAGAATGAATCTGCTAGCCATTTAAATCAAGTTTGCATAACCTGAGTGCAGTTGTGAGCTGTCAATTCCCCTACAAATTTTGCCACCAAGTTCCAATTTTTAATTGAGGACAGTGATTACATACATGCTAGAATTATTAAATTGAAATCAGATGTAGTTTCTATCTTGGATTTGACTACTTTTGGGTGGCCCTCCATGTGCCCTTCCAAACCCAGTTGTGAGTCTATGTTTGCAAAAATTGTAGACACCTAAGCTCAACCAATTTCATTCTCCAGCATTATTTATGCCCATCCTGGACAGTTATGAATTAACTCACCTTATAAAGAAATGAAAATCAGAAGCTGATATTTTTATTTTAAATTAAATGTTTATAATTCAAAAGATTCACAGATGTCAAAAACCATATGCCTTTTTCTGTTTGACAGAGAAAAATTCAAATTACAAACATATAATCTCAGCTCTGACAACGCAGACTATCATTTTCATATGGTAGCAGAATTGGAATGATTCTATATCTTTTGGCTATAAAACCCTTCAAATTCTGACTTTATCACACATTGCAAAGAATTTTAGCTGAAGTAAGACCCGTCTATATGCCATATATTACCTCAAAACATATTGTATCCTAAAACAAATGTACATGATATGTTAAAACATTTATTATTATGTGTGTATGTGTCTGTGTTTTTGAGTAATTGACAAATCATCACAGATTCTTCATGCAAATATGCAATGTTTCCGCCTTGTTCATCATTAATTTAATTACAAGTAGTCCTCGCTATCCGACCACAATAAGGACCGGAATTTAGGTTGCTAAGCGATTTGCAAATGGTTGCAAAGCGTGATCATGTGACTGAAGGGGTTGTAAAGCACTTTTCCCAAGGCCGTCGTAACTCTGGACTGTCGTTAAATGAATGGTCATTAAGCAAGGACTTCATGATTCTTCATGCATGTATGCAATGTTTCCATCTTGTTCATCATCTAATTTGATTATAAGTAGTCCTCGCTATCTGACCACAATAGGGACCGGAATTTAGGTCACTACGCAATTTGGTCATTAAGCGAATCAGAGCTGATTTTACAACCTTTTTTTATGACAGCCATTAAGTGAATCACCATGGTTGTTAAGCAAGTCATGTGACTGTTAAGCGAATCCAACTTCCCCAATGGACTTTTTTGCTGGAATTTGCTTAATGATCATGCAATTCACTTAACGACCACAGTGATTTGCTTAATGACCATCATAAAAACAGTCACAAATTGTGATCATGTGACCACAGGGGTTGTAAAGCACTTTTCCCAAGGCTGTCGTAACTCTGGACTGTTGTTAAATGAATGGTCATTAAGCAAGGACTACCTGTAATGTGCCTAGTTATATATCTTTAATTCTTGCTAAAGCCAATATTTAAAGGAAGACGGAATTTATCACGTTTAGGGATTAAGTAAGTGTGAAGGGTTTTTAAATGTAATGAAAAATGCTACTATTCCTTTTTATTATACAAAAAAAAATCATGGTTATTATAAAATAAGTAAATTTTACATTTAAGGTAAGACTTTTGTTGTTTAAATATGCATCAGCTTGTCACCAACCCAGTCCTTCTTCAAATCCATATTGTTTATTAACATAATATGCACATTTAATAATACTATATATTGTCTTCTGAGGAATCCTCAACAAATTGTGGTAATATAGGACCTATTCAAGCTTTATCCCAAAACCTAAGAATTGTCAAAATACCACTGTAATATTGTATATATGCAGTTGTGAGTAAAACTGTTTTTTGTAAATGAAATGCTGGGAAGTCAATTTTCTTTATCTGTTTTGACAATTTTGTTGTAATATCTGTAATGTTCCAATAGTTATGATAAAGACTTTTACTGGTTTATTCTATAATCTCAGTATTTCAGTTGTGAAGTCCTGATATTTTCCAATTTTTTTTCAGATCCTTTTGAGCTATTCTGCTGTCAGTCAGTATTACTACATCTATAAGTAAAACTTGCTTTTCTTCAACTAGTGTGATGTCCAGAGTTTTGTGTTTTAGATGTTGGCGTGTCTGAATCTGCAAGTCCCATAAAATGCTTACTTAGTCCTGCTGGAACATTTTTTTCAATGTTACAATGTGCCAATACTTTGGGACATCAAATTGATACTTTTTACATAACATTGAATGTACCATTTTTACGATGTGATCATGTCTTGTCTTATAATCTGTCTGTGCAATTTTGCATCAATTTCTTATGGGATGGTTAACAGTCTCTTCTTCCTCTTTGCATAATCTACTTTTGCTCTTTTTTTAATTTTCATTTTTATGGCAAATTACCAGAATTTGTTCTTGTGCTACAAATATTAATCCTTCTGTTTCCTTGATGGATCCAAGCCTTTATCAAGTTTTATTACTGTTCACTTTACTTTCAGTTTCTTTCAGGTATTGACCATGCAGAGGTTTATTTTATTTTATTTTATTTTATTTTATTTTATTTTATTTTATTTTATTTTGTTTTGTTTTGTTTTGTTTTGTTTTGTTTTGTTTTGTTTTGTTTTGTTTTGTTTTGTTCTGTTCTGTTTTGTTCTGTTTTATTTTATTTATTTATACATCACATTTTTATAGCTGCCCGTCTCACAAAGCGACTCTTGCCAGCATACAACAATTAAAATAAAATAACAATTAAAATAAAATAACAAAATAAAAACAGGTATTATAAAAAGATAAAAAGTTATTATTAGAATAAAAACATTATCACAAATTGAAAAAAAAAGACTTTAAAATATACAAACCCCACTGAGAAAGCAGAATATCAGTTATAGTGGAGCCATCTAAGAATGCCTCCAGTTCCCAAAGACCCCCAGACCTGATGACCTAACCAGGTCTTTTCAACTTTATCTTTTCAATTTTCTTACTAATTCCAAAAAGTTTCCTAATTTTTATTCTAACTATGGGGTAGTAAGTCAAAGGCTTTTCTCTAATCGATCCAGTCCATATAAAGTTTTGTTTTATGCATTTCTGATTTTTTTTTTTTAATATTGGGTTATCAATCAAAATATTACTTGTTTATACAATTTAGAAGTGACCTAACTCCAAATGAATCTGGGCAGCTTACAACTTAAAAGCAGGAACAATAAAATAAAATAAAACATATCATATACATCTGGAGGATAAACTATGCCTAGCAAACAGGAAAACCTACAGGAGCTGAAAAACCATCCTACCACAAATCCTGGGAGAACACCAGGTCTTTAGTGAGATTTTGAACATCATCAGAGTGGGATCCATATAGATCTCTGGGAGCATGTTGTTCCACAGGGCAGGTGCCTTGACAGAGAACTTGGTCTTTTATACTCCAACAGTTTTAAAATTCTCCTTTTGCTCTACAGTGTACAAACAATTTGAGATCTGGTGTTTGTAAACAGACTTTACTGGTAGTGATTCCTGTTAGCAACTTGAATTTGTAGGTGGACAAATGGTTGGATGAAAATTGTTAAATGTTGTTTGTTTTGCTTTATCTTTCATGATCACAAATGTCTGGCCTGGAGCGAGCAAATCATCCATTGATCCTTGCTGCAACATTTGACTGAAATAATTTCTAAGACAAAATGTAAAATGGAAGAAGGTTTGAGCAAACATCAATGAAGTTTGTCTATTAATTAATTAATTAATTAATTAATTAATTTGTATGCTGCCCATCTCCCCCAGTGGGTGACTTTGGGCAGCTCACAGTTAAAATCAAAACCCCGACAACAATTAGAAATGCCCCATAAATAATTAAAAGTAATTAATCCATTCAAAATCAATTATAAAAAACAAACCCTATACAGAATAGGTTTGTACCTATTCTTTTTCTTGGTGTACTCCAATTCTTCACTTAGTTAAGGCCTGCCTAGCTTTCCTGGGGACCTTAAGTCCCACCACTAGGAAACAGTGGCATACCCTAAAGGGGATACGATATTACTGTTGCTGTTTTTATCAGCCTGAATGAATCCACTACAGGATGAAGACTTCTTCTTTGAAGGCTATGCACTATAACCTACTAATATATGTATATGAAGGGTGAATGGGACATTGGTACTATATTAGGTCAGTGTTAATTTCAGAAATCAAAGAATCAGTGCATTTTTGAATGTCTGACTAGTGATTAATGTCCTAGTGCCTTTCTTTTTCCCAGTGTATGTCAATGATTAGAATCAAGATGAATTCACAGGAGATGCATTTTTGTCACCTTTGTGCTTTCTCATGCATGTGCACAATCATTTCTGTAGTAGTAAAGTCTTGATTTGTTGAGCTTTTGGGATGACATGGAGGGTTACTTATGAGTATAAGAAAACAAAGTTGTTGAAACTTTTGTTTCGTTTATTGTTTTGATAACAACTTCCTAATTTCACATTTCTTTTATAAATAAGATGGGAAGATAGGAATGATCAGATGGCTGGCTGGATGGCTGGATACTATAACTTAGTGTACTGTAGGAGAAAGCAAAACTGACAGTTTTACCCATCTCTAAAACTGTAAGATTGTTTTCAGTTCCCCTTCAATCTTACCCAGGTTTCACTTTCAAACTAAAGTACAACTAAAAGACTAAAACTTGTATTGTATGCCAATGAAGAAAAAAGAAAAAAAGAGTAAACTATGGTTAACAGAAAAGAAAGCTGTTGGGACTTAACAATACTTTTAGGATACTATGTCTTTGTTTAGTTTCAATAATTTGTAATCAGCTTCCAAGTTCAATTGAAAATACTGACAATGACCTTTATAACCCTGAATTGAGGCTGGAATATCTACGCAGCCCTTTCAACCCTCTTCTTAATGTCCCTGCCAAGTGAACTTAGACTTTCCATTCTGATATTCCATTTTAGGAAAACTATTTGGAAATAGACTTGCTGGCACTGAAACTGTTATTTTTCAGCTCCAAAGACTTTTCTGTTCTCTGAGAGATTTTTGATTTTAAAGTGATTGATGATTTTAAGTACCCATATTATATAGGAATGGGAACTTTGAGATACGTTACATGAGGCTATCATTTTCATATTTTATTGCCTTTTCAAATGTTTCATTTGTAGTCTTCTCAGAGAACTTCTGCTACTATTTGGGTTAAAGATGTAATAGAGAGATAGACTGGAGGCCTATAGAGTGCAGCACAAGTCAGCAGTGTAGAATTTTATCAGTATCCAACAGTAAATGCAGGACCCACAGAGAGAGGCAAGTGGGGGGAAGCAGGAAGCAGCATGACATTGTAATGATCTGTGGGAATGATCTTAGGAGACAGGAGGAAGATCTGCAGCCTAGGCAACCATCATGCAAAAGTTATCTCAGCCCACAGAAGGAAAAGGGGCATGAAAAATGTCTCAGAAGGGACCCTCCCCAGTTTTCTGGAAAGTAAAAGTAAAGGAGGGGGAGAAGGGCTTGCCAGATTCTGTTATTGTAACCTTACAATAAAGGTAGTATTAGTATTCATGGTTTGTGCTTCTTGTCTGGACTACCTGGAAGGGCTGACAGACATGCATCATAATATGATAACACAGATAGTGTAAACTATATAATTTGGTTCATTTGCACAATTATATCATGACATACATTATATCATCATGGCTTATTCCAGATGTTTTTGTGTTAAGACTATGTCTAGATGTCCTACTGAACATGTGTATGTTATAGAGTAAAGCCCATGTTCCCAGAATGAACATATTACAAAGGCTAATATTACTGTTTGGGATACATCCTTAAAAGCTATTAATGTTTTAAATAATCAGCACAACACAGTGATAGCTTAATAAGTAATTTGCTTTCCTATGAAATAACAATTTTTTACCACCTCTTGAATTTTGAAGATGCTGTTAGGTCTGTTATTAAAACTTTAGAACAAAGAGATAGTTTAAAAGTACATTTTACTAAGATGTCATAACATTTGGATCAGCTGAACAGCATCTCGCTGAAAAATAAAATAATATAAAATCCCTTTTTCTTGCTCTGAATGATAAATAGGTATATATATATATATATATATTTTTGTCTGCGCTCAGTCATTACTGACCCTGCAGTGACTGCCTGGACGAATCCTTGCAGTTTTCAAGGCAATTGTTTTTCAGAAGTGGTTTGCCAGAGCCTCCTTCCTAGAGCATAGCCCAGCTGGCGAGCACAGGAGGCGGGGTTTCCGTTGCTTCGTGCCCTTTTCAGGCGAGCGCAGTTTCGCACTTACCGGCAACTGGTCCCGTCTCACTGTGCAAGGCGCTGCCAACATTTTTCCTCCCACCGGAGTGAGAGTACCCATTTATCCACTCACATAAGTTTTCGACCTGTTGGGTTGACAGGAGCTGGGGGGGGGGGGGGAACAGGAGCTCATCTACTCACGTAAGTTTTCGACCTGTTGGCTTGACAGGAGCTGGGGGGGGGGGGAACAGGATCTCACCCTGTTAACGCGAAGGCTGGACTCGAACCACCGAAGCGTCAGCCATTTCTGGCCGGCAACTTTCAGCGTCATTAAGCCGCTGCGCCACTGCGTCCCCCGATAAATAGGTATATTGCTTGCTTAATCTCTTAAAGAGGAAAGGATGACCCTTTGGTGAATTATGTTGGAAATCTTGAGTGAGAATCCTAAAACCCACTGTGTTCTTTTTGTGAGCATCTGCCACAGTAATGCCTGCTTTGAGAATGGTTCTCTGGATTCTCTGCTAACTGTTTACTGAAATCAATATGTATCAGTCTAATATCACTGAAGTGCTGTTTAGATTTTTCATCACAATGTAAGGACAAAGCTACACAGCAGGCATCTTTCCTCTGGTATGCCAGTAACCCAGTAGGCATGGTTTACCTTCATCACTCTCTGTGTACAGTTCACAGTTACCAAGAGTGTTCATGCTGAGTGGCGTCTGGCAAGTGTATGTACAAGAAGATGAGCAGTGAACTAAACCGTTGGAACCAGAATTTAAACTGAATCTGTTTAAAATGCCCACCACAAAATGATTGTTCCATCTGTTTGTAGGTTTCCTAAATTAAAAGTCCAGATTTAATTGTTTATTTGTTTTTAGAGTTTGGTTTCAATTTGCCAGATATTCCTGGGAAAGGAAAAGCTGTGTTATATTATGGGAAACAATCCAATTCTATGGTGACCTGTGGTATATCCCAGTCATGTGTCCATGCCAGTTGTCCTGTTTTATCATAGCTTATTTGGTACCTGGCATTTTCATTAACATTAATTGGAACTATAGTTTTTTAGAAATATTGATGAAAGAAGTAAACCAAGGGTTGGAACTATAGTTCTTTAAATGCTGACTTTAATTTAATTTTTATTTTAGTTCTTTAAATTATAGTGTCTATAATTTTTTTTGTTATGTGATATTTGGAGATAAAGTTACTTTGTCAATAGGGATCAAGCTTGTCCAATTTCAGGTTTGAAACAAAATATTTTTAAGGGTAGTTTTTATAGATTATATTTTAATTGCAGGAAAAAAGTGTAATTTATATTCTTTATTATTTTGTATGCTACATCTGTGGCAGTTTTAGTAAAATATGTCAAATTGAAAAGGAGAGATATAAAGTTTGGAGATAAACTTCAAGTTATAATTTAGAAAAAAAAAATGTACCATACCTAAATTAAATGAAGAGGACAACATTTTTCTGCAGGGGTTGGGTATGTTCTGATGAATCATTCATGGGGTTCAGATGTTTATCTTTATTAAATAACCCCACATTGTCTGGGTTCATACAATATGTTAAGCTAAACCAAACAAGATACTTTATACAGGTGAAACTCGAAAAATTAGAATATCGTGCAAATGTTCATTTATGTCAGTATGGCAACTCAAAAGGTGAAACCAATATGTGAGATAGACGCATTACATGCAAAGCGAGATATGTCAAGCCTTACTTTGGTATAATTGTGATGATTATGGCGTACAGCTTATGAAAACCCCAAATTCACAATCTCAGAAAATTAGAATAGTGTGAAAAGGTTCAATATTCTAGGCTCAAAGTGTCCCCCTCTAATCAGCTAATGAATCCATAACACCTGCAAAGGGTTCCTGAGCCTTTCAATGGTCTCTCAGGCTGATTCAGTAGGAATCACAAGCATGGGAAAGACTGCTGACCTGACAGTTGTGCAGAAAACCATCATTGACACCCTCCATAAGGAGGGAAAGCCCCAAAAGGTAATTGTAAAAGAAGTTGGATGTTCCCAAAGTGCTGTATCAAAGCACATCAATAGAAGGTTATGTGGAAGGGAAAAGTGTGGTAGAAAAAGGTGCACAAGCAGCAGGGATGACCGCAGCCTGGAGAGGATTGTCAGGAAAAGGCCATTCCAAAGTGTTGGGGACTTTCACAAGGAGTGGACTGAGACTGGAGTTAGTGCATCAAGAGCCACCACACACAGACGGATCCTGGACATGGGCTTCAAATGTCGTATTCCTCTTGTCAAGCCGCTCCTGAACAACAAACAACATCAGAAGCGTCTTACCTGGGCTACCGAAAAAAAGAACTGGTCTGTTGCCCAGTGGTCCAAAGTCCTTTTTTCTGATGAGAGCAACTTTTGCATCTCATTTGGGAACCAAGGACCCAGAGTCTGGAGGAAGAATGGAGAGGCACACAATGCACGATGCTTGAAGTCCAGTATGAAGTTTCCACAGTCTGTGTTGATTTGGAGAGCCATGTCATCTGCCGGTGTTGGTCCACTGGGGTCCAGGGTCAACGCAGCCATCTACCAGGAGATTTTGGAGCACTTCATGCTTCCTTCCGCAGACGAGCTTTATGGGGATGCTGACTTCATTTTCCAGCAGGACTTGGTATCTGCCCGCACTGCCAAAAGTACCAAAACCTGGTTCAATGACCATGGGATTACTGTGCTTGATTGGCCAGCAAACTCGCCTGACCTGAACCCCATAGAGAATCTATGGGGCATTGTCAAGAGAAAGATGAGGGACATGAGACCGAACAATGCAGCGGAGCTGAAGGCCGCTATTGAAGCATCCTGGTCTTCCATAACACCTCAGCAGTGCCACAGGCTGATAGCATCCATGCCACGCCACATTGCGGCAGTCATTCCTGCAAAAGGGGCCCAAACCAAGTACTGAGTACATATGCATGCTTATACTTTGCAGAGGTCCGATATTGTTCTATTTGCAATCCTTGTGTTATTGATGTCATGTAATATTCTAATTTTCTGAGATTGTGAATTTGGGATTTTCATAAGCTGCATGCCATAATCATCACAATTATACCAAAGTAAGGCTTGACATATCTCGCTTTGCATGTAATGCGTCTATCTTATATATTGGTTTCCACTTTTGAGTTGCCATACTGACATAAATGAACATTTGCATGATATTCTAATTTTTTGAGTTTCACCTGTAGCTTTGTGAATTGCATAAACCAGGCTTTCTCTTCCTTATCACCCAATATCCTGGAAATATATATTTTTAAAAAAAGCTAATTTATAGGAATTGTATTTGCATTTGTGAATTGTGCTTTGAAGTGCTGAATCCATCACAAAACTTTATGACAGTCCTAGTTTGGTCCAGGTCAGTTCAGAGGTTCGTGCTTTACATTACAGAGTCCCAGAAACAATCTGAAGTGACTCATTTCCATTTGAGATTATGGATTTACAATCCTACTTTTTAGTGATAATGGAGAAGACAGCAAGCTTAAGTATTTCAGGGTTACAGTGTTAAGAACTTTCTTAAACTTCTTTTTACACTGAGATAAATCCAATGGGGTCTACAATGAATTTATAGAATTCAGTCTAAAGAATGAACACAATTATATGAAAAACAGATTGCTTTTAAAAGAATGTCTCAATTTTTTTTTTTCCAGATGTACTTTGGAACTCCATCTCTCTCTTTCTTAAAACGTTTCTCTGTTTTCTTACA
Organism: Liasis olivaceus; assembly: GCA_030867105.1. NCBI lineage: Eukaryota > Metazoa > Chordata > Lepidosauria > Squamata > Pythonidae > Liasis > Liasis olivaceus. Next base: position 74,568,530 of record CM061349.1, read on the forward strand.
TATATCTGAACTGGCCTTCAGATCTTATACCAGATATAGATATGGATACAGATATATAAAGTAAAAACATTCTGCAGGAGTGTGCAAAATAAGACAATTTTCTATTCTGAATTATTGGAAACAAACAGTACCTTAATGCATCTGAGCATTAAAATAGTCAACTTCATATTCTAATCAGGTAATTTTCAGTTTTAGAAACATCATTAATAAGGATAAAGGGATATGGTCTGATAGGATCGTCCCCTCTATGGAAAAAAACAAAAAACAAAAAAACCCACAGAAACTGGTGCCATGAGACCTTAGTATGTAGCACTAGTATCGTCCCACATCAAATGCCACAGGCAATAAACCAACCCCAGCATAGAAGAGTTCTCATTTGGACTGATCACTGGAAGACCTGGGATAGCTAAAACCCAGTGTCCACCTATTCCACCATATCCATTGCTATTTATACCACATATCTAAAAGCAGTTGGAGGTGGAGTTAGATTTTTTTAAAGCTCTGATTAATAACTGTTTCAAACCAATGGGAGATGTGAGCAGGTGATACCTTCTTTATATAATTTAGACCCAAGTCCACAATGAATTTTCTGTGGTTCTGTGCTTGTTTAAACATATAACAGCCACTCATCAGCAATATTCAATAGGGCTATGCCATACTTTGGATTTTATTCCAAAAAGGTGCTTTGGAGTACATGCGACCTGAATGTAACACTTGACTTCAGCTCTTGAAAACAGCTTCTGATTTGCCTCAGATTACACAGTTCTTGAAAGTTCCAGACAGGTGCTATTTTGTTCACCACCCAGAGTCACTTGTTGAGATGGGTGGCCATACAAATTGAATAAATGAATGAATAAATATTTATTCCCTTGTACTCTCCAAAACACCTTTCCGGAACTGAATCCAAAGTGCTGCCTAAACCTAATATTCAAATGTTATTATATACTATCCATATATTTCCTCCATAAATTCCTTTCCACAGGAGTGCTGCGGGCATACAAGACTCCCTTGTGCAGAGTTCCACTTAATACCCCCTACCCACATTTTTAAAAAAAATGTCAGCTGAATACATGCACACTTACCTGTTGTTGTTTTTTTAACCTTGCAGCTGGTACCCCGCTCCTACAGCATCATTATGCAAGGCACAATTTACACACCAGGTTGTGGGGGTCCTGCCTTCCCATTATATAAACACAGAGAGAGAGAAATAAAAATGTATACTTTTTACAAGTTTTGGTTTGAGGCACTCTATCTATGGAGGGTTTTTTTTTTTTTAATAACAGTAAAGAGCAATTCTTCCCCTTTCCGTTTAAGTAAAAGCCCTTAGATAATTTGCCATTTCCTATGTTGTATGGTTTAACCAGAGATGCAGCAATGAATTGAACTTTTTCTTTTTTAAACAACCTTAGGGTATCAGCGTAAAGATAATACAAGCTAGCATTTGTTCCATCTAAATACTTTGTCCCTTGGAGCTAAACATTTCTTACAAAACCTAATGTTTGGAATTGAGGTAATGAATATGGTGTAAAGAGGAAAATTAATTTTTTCCTTTACTTTCTTAGAGAAAGGAGAGAGATCAGTCACACTCTGAGTGCAGCATATCCTAGCTATAATGGGCTATTTAGACACCCATTATAACTACAAAAAGAATGAAATAGAGGGGGATCGAGCAACAAGTAAAAACACTGAGATGTGTTCTACCGATATTAAGACAATAGCAGCCAACTATAGTTTTGGAGAGATTAAATGTTCCTTGATAAGGAATTGAATATTACCTATGATTGATGACACCAAAGCAGGAAAGAAATTGCTGAGAGAGATAGACCTGACTAGGACAATATATGTAAGAAATCAGAGTTGCCCAAAGACTGGATTAAAGCTCTTGATGGACAGATAATGGAACCTTCCCATGTACCCAGTGAATTCAGGGAGAAACCAAAAAGAGAATACCAGAAAGCAGTGCAACTACTGTGGAGGAAAGCAGGCAAAAGAAACAAAGAGGGATCCAGTTTATGAAAGTATGAGCTATAACTGACAAATTGAATCACTTTGCATTTAGGTGTCTCTCCAAATAAGCAGATAACTCTATAGAAATGGAAAGCAATAGCAAATGTGAGGACATCTTGTGGTTATCACATCAGGCCATAAATGAAATACAAAAAACTTAAATGGAGCATAAAAAAACCCAATTATATACAGTCATACTTCTTGAATACAGAAATATACAGTCCCAAATAGATTCTGATGCCACTTGTAATGTTATCCCCAAATGCCTTATAAAACCCTGTAACTTGTTGATTAATGGTGTTATCCGTGTATAATCACATTATGTTAAAGCCAATAGGAAAATGGCAGCTTAAAATTGCTAACCCAAAGGCAAATGGGAAATACAGGCTAGAGTTTGTGGCTGTGGATGTCCAGCATTTATTTTCACTGTTAGGCACTAGGGCAGCACCAGCAATGAAACTGAGAAAACACTAGAATGTATGGAAGGTGGATAAGGATTGCTTGCTGAGAATAGCATGCAAGCTGCAAGCTGGAAAGGAAGTCAAAGAAGTTCAGCGATGTGTTCATGGGAATGATGTGTTGGATAGACTTTACAATATGGAAAATGACACAACTACACTTTCAGGCAAAAGATAAGGTACCCCTAACCAAATTGTGTGTCTCAATGAACCCCTAAATGAACAGAAGTTACACAACTTCTACATGATACAAAGTTAAATTCAACGTATTTTGGTAAAATTGAATGCATACTTATTAACTTAAAATTGTTTACAGATTCAGAGTAAGAAAACAGTGAGTACAGCTTGATCTGACAACCATAGAATGTCCTCAAATCTGCCTCTATTCTCCATGACCAGAGTGTGTTTAGGTTAGGAGTAGGGAACCTCTAGCCCCAAACCCAGATACAGCCTACAGAAATTCCTGTCTGGTTTTTTCAGGTACTTTCCCCTCTGCATATGCCATGCAGCCCTGCTGTAGGATATTCTGTTTTCTTCATGCAAATAAATTCTAAATGAAAGGGTTGATTAATAATTAGCTTCCAGGTTGTATAATAGTACTAGAATTTGGGATCAGGCCAGGTTTACATCAACATTTGCCAAAACTTAGTTCTTCAATCATTATTATCCAAAGAGAAATATTAAGCCTAATCAGCATCCTTATGTGTGAATAAGTAGCTTTCCCTATCTATTTATCCAGAATAATGATATTAGCTGTGACAGTAATTCCCATCTACTTCCCATAATGCTTCAATTTGATATTATTTCTTAAGTGGCCTTTGTAGAACATGTTAGGAGGCCAATCTGTCCAGTTCCTTCAAGGGCTGTTCAGCAACACAGGTGCTTATCATTTTAGACACCTTTAAATAAATGAGAAGACAGTCTTAATTCCTATCTACTACAGAATATTGTTAACATTTCAGATAGCTAGATTGCTAATCCATCTCTTCACAACAAGCAGAACATATTTATTAAGTGATTGCAGATTTTCTGGCATGAGAATCTCCTGGCTGGTTGCACAGTGAAGACATGATGCAGTCTAGTTATACAGTATGTATTCTTTATCCCCCCAATCCTATAAATTATATTATTCTCTCTGTTTATTTATCATATATATTATTGGTGATATTAAACCATTTTGGAAGCTAAATGAAGAAACACAATGATTATGTGTGTAATCTTAGTCCAACTTCTATACAAACATTTACTTCAGTATATTCTCTGGGAGGACTAATCACTTTTTAAGAAGGTTTTAATGGTGTATATCAGTCATAATGGAGAATACAAAATATCTACTGGGAATTTGAAATGGGTTTCTGTCTTTTTTTCCCAGTTCAGAAGGATAGTCTGTTAGACTTTGTACCCTGGCTTTGTTTTACAGGAATAGAAGACATGGTTCTGCCCCATCACAGAAATTCATCTTGCATAATGGGGAAATCTTTAATCATTTCTGAGGATTGGGTAACTCTCTGAAAATTAGAGAGAGAGAGGTGACCTGAATATTGCAGGAGGGAAGAGGAAGGAGAAGATCATCTCTTTCTACTTTTATACCAGCAGAAGCATTCAGAGCAGAACTCTCTATTCATATGCTACAATTATTATCAAAATAAAAGGTATCCAAGCCAATGTTTGGAGCCTGACAGAAGATGTGCACAAAATGTGTGATTTCTATTTAAACCTTATTGCTAATGAGTCAAAATAATGACATTTTGAGTGAAAGAGTGAAGGAACTGCATCAAAACTTATTTTTTGCAGTGTGGCCATGAATATGACCCTTGATTTTTTAAAGGTTTTGTTCTTTTCTAGGATGCTGCAGTCCTTACTCTACTACATTTCTACTGCACTGTAAATAAGACAATGGAGTAAATAGAGTTAAAAATTACCTTCTGCCATCCTCCTCTAGGTGAAACTCTTAAGTCTTAATTGTCCTGCTTCAGGCAGAGTCACATCTTCTTTCTGTAATAGCTGGCAGATTCAGCTGCTCAGTCAGCCAGCACATAGAGGAAAAACAAGAAGAAAGCCTAGGTGGTAGCTCTAATCCAAGAACAAGTACCAGGAATAAGATTTCTATAAGACAGAGAATGTGGAGATGAAGCAAACATCAATCTAGCTTGTTTAAATATTGGGGGGGGGGGGGCATCTATGCAACATTTATCTCATTAATTTAATATTTTATTAGAGGAAATCTTTTTAACAGAGTGTGTCATTTCTCTTCTCTAGCCAAAAAGGAAGTCAGAGTTCCCTTAGGGCTGATACACTTCTGCTTGCTCCAGTACAAGACATTTTGAATAGCAGGAACAGATAATGTGGTCCTCAGCCCACCTCTAAACTGTTTGGAAGGTAACTTCAACCAAAGTTTTCCTGACCTTCATTAAAAGTATTGTTTTCCCCTCTCCACTGGAGCAAGCAGAGTAGTCCAGCCTACCTGCTGTGCTTCATTCCATCTTACATAGATGAATCTGTTCCAACTGGCTGATGAATGCTCTGGTAGGCAAGTTCCCCTAGTCCCCACCCTCTGCCTTTTGTAGCCTTTACATGCTGTGCTGCTGGGCTGTTTGCCATGAAAACCTGAACTTCTTTAATAGTTTGAACATAGGAATTGTGAAATGCTATAGACCTTACTTTTTCTATCAACACCACCAATTACACAGGAAGCAATTTATCAATCAAATAAATAATTTACCAACAACATGGCATCCAGCCATTAAAAAATAACATCTTCCCACAGGACCATCCCATCCAAGCACGTGCAAAGCAGTCAGGACAGAAGGATATATAACCCTTGCAATGAACCTCACATCTCCAAAATTTTTGCACTGATGGTGTTATCCAGTGTTTTTGAACCTTGACAACTTTAAGATGAGTGGATTCCATTCTGGGAGTTGAAGTCCACTCATCTTAAAGTTGCTAAGGTTGAGAAACACTGGTGTTACCTATCAGGGTAATGAAACATCTGTAAACTAAAACCAAGTTGAAGAAACTTAGCAAGGCAACAGTTCATTTTAATTGTTTGATGCTTTTGTTCCATAAAATGCCTTATTAGCCCACAAAAACAGTTATGAAATCTATGATTTATAAATGAGGCAGAAAGTAAACTTGGAGGGGACAGTTTCTCTATGACATACCTCCTCCACATGTTTCTTTCTCAATTTAATGCATACTTTCTTTTCACATAACTATTCTTTCTAAGTGCCCTGGTTACATCTTAAGGCCAGATACTGATGCTGACAATGAACGTGGCTCTCCATCACACTTGAAATAATTGTGTATGAAACTCTTATAATGTAGAAAACAAATTTTGTGTGGGTGTGCATGAAAATAAATGCATGGTACTGAATTGGTTAGGGTGAAATAAGCCAGTGTTTGCATAATCATATATTTCATTGGTAATCACTAAGGTCATCAAATTAATTTACCATGAATTTCTATGGAAGAAGATTTTCCCCTTCCATCAAAATGGGTACCATACAACATGGATAACAGTTCGAAATAATTTTACTGAATTCTGGATTCATTTTCAATCTCCCTCCCCACTCCCTCAGTTCACAAGCTTGACTTCTCTCTACCCACCACTCCACAAACTGACAAAACACTGACTACAAGAATTAAATATGCACTAATATATATATACCCATACACACACATACATACATACATATCATTGGGAGGGTTCTCACTTTGTGTTCTTCTTAGCTGATCTGACTTCAAGGTGAGTATGTTTTTGAATGGGGATATTTTTTTTTCTGCTGAATCTCTGAATTGACCCTAATGTAAGTACTGTCTAACTTGATTGGCTGAGTAATAATCTAACAGTCAGTAAGTATTTTAAGCTATCATTATCTGGGGGGGGGCTTTTAATATAACCACCATCAAAATGGGAAACAAAATAAACAATAAGAATCTTTTTTTAAAAAAAGAACGTTTTAGTAATTAATAAAGCCTATAGTTTTGCTGATTTTTCCAGATTTAAATGCATGATTAAAGAAAGGTATAAGGGTAATATCAAAGGATTTAAAGAACAAAAGCAAAAGCACAATTCCATTGTGCAGGAATCCACTATGACAACCCATGGGCTGAAGGAAGGAGTGAAGAGAGAAAAATCCCACTGTATGAATGGGGCTTACTCCTGTATTGATAGATTTTGCCGACTATAATTCTTTTTGGGTGGGTGATGATGCAAAGATCAGCAACTGCTTTTAATACTGTGTACTGCTCATTTAATTTGAAAATTCTTTGTCATAAAATAACAAAAGCAAAGAGGTTTGTCCATTAATAAGAAGAAAAAGCCAAACTTATAGTCTACAGAGGGCTTTTTACTGCTCCTGAGTTGAAGCACTCTCTGGTCATCCTGGTTCAAGTCACTGCAGTCATCTGACTTCCCAACGTCAAAATCTCATCAGTTTTTGTTATGAAAAAAGCCTGCTTGCCTAGCCCACTTACTACACTGCAGGCTCAGATATTCACAGTTCATATTCCCACAAGGAGAGGACTTCTTTGTCTCACAGACAGATCTTTCACACCTTCCCACTCCTGGAAATAGGAAAAATACAAAACAAAACAAAACAAAAGGAGAACCTGACAAAAATCCCTGGACTGTGGTGGAAAAAAGTGGGCTTTAATTAAGCCACTGATTAAAGTGGAAAGTCCCCCAAAAGCTAAAGGAAGGCCTGGTAATAGAAGTTGAGGAAACAACTGTTCCAGAAGTCTTCTGTTTCTGCAGGAACAGATAATATCATTCATTCATTCATTCATTCATTCATTCATTCATTCATTCAATTTCTGTAGCCACCCATCTCAAACAAGTGACTCTGGGGAACGAATAATCATAAAATCAATTAAACCAATTAAAAACACAATACAAAAGAAAAAAAATAGTGAGGAATTTGTGTGAGATTTGATTTCTCCTTTCTCTGTGGTGCTAAATCACATTTCATTGGCTCTAATTCTCTGCAACAGAAAATAGATTGGTCTATCTCCCAAGGGCAGAAGAAAGTACCATATGTGGTCCAAAGATCACTTTACATAAATTACTTCAACTATTGCATGTGGATCTTTTGGTGATCACCTGAAAGATAGATGGTAGGAACAAGAGCTACAAAGCCACTCTCCCAAAGCATGAGGGAAGACCAGAGTATGAAAACCCAGTGGCCTTTTGAGAGAAGAGGTTTGAGACCATTAGTCTTCCACCCAATGTATCTTCTACAAATGTATACATCTTAAGGCTTCCCCTGAGTAGCGTTGATGGGATGGGGAGGAATATTACTTTAACATCAGTACAGCCAAGGAAAACTTAAGTCTGTTTCATTCATGAGCTGAGGATGAGATGAAGACAGCATCATTGGAACAGGACATACTTATACCATGGCTAGGTCCAAAATGGTAAGGTTGACCTGACAAAATAAAGATTAAATATAATCTACAATCACTATAGATTATGGATAGCTGTTTTGTTTTGCAGTCTTCTGTTCAGTCTCACCAAAGCCTATCTGGCAGGTCATCTTTTATTATCATGTGCTGTTGACTGGGACTTTCTCAAAGCTACAAGGCATATGGGCTTAATGGCTTTGGTGAAGAACTTTATCTACCCATTCATTAGCAAATGGATGCAGAGTTTGGTGCTTACACTGTCAGTATATAAGGGCACCCTTCTGTTCAATGAACCAGTGAATTGAATGAGAAATAAACAATAGGGTGAGTGCTCTCTCTGTGCTTTTCTCTGTTGGAATCAAAGGATCCCAGCTGCTTTTAGAATGGCAAGACTGAAGAGTAAACCAGATCACATACTGAGAATAATTAGGAAGAGAGGCTTATTTAATTATTTCAAGACATTATTGCAAGTGCACGGTAATTGTTGTGCCCTCTGTTTTTATGAATGCAAAAGGGCCTTCTTTTTAAAATCCCCAGTGCTGGAACAACCTGGACAAAAATTGGGGAAAAATTCTTAGCACTCATTCATTCCTTTTGTTAAAACCATCTTCCGCTCCCTCAATTATCAAGTTGGCCCAAATGATTTTCCACTTGGCAGCTTCAAACATGTTGAATCAGTCCATTAAACAAATCTTATGAACCACCTCCTAGACCTCCTTTCTTAGCGCTGATCTTTGATTGGAGGAAAGTCCCTTTGCAGCTTATAAGAACTGGCAATGCAAAGTCTGTAAGAGAAAGGCTGATGGTGAGAAGAACCAGGTTTGTTTTTCCAAATCATTGGAAGGAATATATGGAGGCTGGGTTTAAGGGTTTTTTTTCCGGGGGAGGAGGTGTTGGTAACCATGGCAACTTAGGCTGTATTCTGAAGAAATGTAAAATCCCAGCTGTTTAGATCCATGTGCAGGGAATATATAAGTTTGTGTGTGTGTGTCCCCACTGCAGAAGTGATGTTAGCTTGAAGTTATTAACTCATTTTCAGGAAGTATGCCTGAATCTTCAGATATTCTGGTACATTGCAATGTGATAATTGTCTTGGCATTTCAACATTCATTTCATTCTGGGAAAGAGAAAGAAAAGGTCACTGGTGCATCTTTATGTACTAAAGTGTAAGTGCCATGTCTTTGTGTTGATTAATGAGTCCCCCAAGACTGACTATGCTATAGTTTGATGGCTGTATCACTACCTATGATAATACTATCTATACCAAAGATATAAATGAGAAGTCTCTGGAAGTCACAAATGGAACATTGCACAAATAATCAGAAATGAATCATAACTGAAAGGACAGAATTGATTTGTGTTGGGCTTTTCTTATTGTGTTTTCATGGTAAACTGTGAAGGAATAATACCTTTGCTTCCATATGCGATGCAAAGAGCATCTCGTGACCACCTGTGGTGAAGCAATTAGACAGCAAAACCAAAAAATACTGGCCTTTCCATTTAGATAAGTAAATGAAGTTTTTGTAGATAGTGTAGAAATGTCTTGAGAGGGATTCACTAATAATTTGGAGAACAAGTCTAGGACAAAAATTTCAGAGAATATCCTAATATCAGACTTTATTTTATTTTACAGATGAAGCACACCTGAAAGGAAGTTACAAAACTTGCATGTTTGTAAAATATAATGAAACTTTATTTCTTTATAACCCACTTTGTGTCAACCTCAGTTCTAGGTGACTTGAATTCATTTTTTGGAAGATGTTGGTACATCTGTCAGTTTTAGGTGTAGTTTTCTGTAGGCTAAACATATCCAGACCTTTTAACTATTCCACATGGTTTCCAGATCCCTCCCCATCTTGGTAGTCCTCCTCTGAACTTAGTCTAATTTCTCACTGTCCTTTTTGAACTGTGGTGCACAGAATTTGATATAGTATTTCAGGTGGGGTGTGACTAGGGGAGAGTTGTACTCAATTACTTCTCATCATCTGATTCTGTGCTTCTATTAATATATCTCAAGATAACATTGCCCTTTTAGCAGTTATATCACACTGCTGGCTCATGTTTAACTTGCAGTCAACAAAGACACACAGATCCTTTTTACAGGTACTACTGCCAAACCACGTTTTTCCTTATCCTTTCATTTTGTCCTATTCAGATACAGAACTTTATATTTTTCCTGAGTGTTTAAGTCCATCTAGATCTTTCTGAATTTAAGTAAAATATCATGACACACTGTTTCAAAGGCTTTGTTCTTGTCAACTACACTATTAGTCTAATATTTTTAATTTTATTTTATTAGTCTAATAAATTTTATTAGTCTAATAAAACTAATATTATTTTTCTTTTTATTTCTGTAAACATGTACTGTTATAAATTTTAATTGTATATCTACTTATTGTTTTAATATGTTGTGAGCCATCCAGAGTCCCCCATTGGGGGGAGATGGGCGGGGACAAGTTTAATAAATAAATAGATATTATTTGTTTGGTTGACACCTGTTCATTGTAGTATGCCTATGCAAGTGCTCACAGATATTCCATGTAAAAACCTGTTGAAGGATTAACAGGCTTGTACAGTAGTTAACTTTTGGAATATGAAGTTGAAATTTGCTCTTCAGTATTCTGGGGCCTCACTAGTCCTCCACGGGTTCTCCACATTTGTTGAGGGTGTTTCTATGATCATCTCTGCTAGCTGCTTCAGCACTCTAGTGTGTAGTAAATCAGTCCCTGGAGACTTGTATTTATTTAAATTAAGTTCTCTGTTACCTGCTCCTTGTTTGTCCAAAGCTATAGTTTCCTCCTTCCTCCTGTGGCAAAACAATAACTCGGTAGGACTCAATTTCCCAGATACAAAATAGAGATGGTCAAAGCTCACTTCCCTTGAGTCACATTTCTGGTGTTTGTTTTTGCATGAATGAAAATGAAGCGTACTTGGAAGTAAAGGAAGCACCGCTTTCTATAGTGAGATTCTTACCTTGTTGAGCCTACAGCTTCAACCTGGTGGATGTGAAGTGGGATTGGGAAGGCAATGGCTGCTTCTCTGTCTTTCCTTTAAATGCCTATGGAGGGAAGTGAAATGGCTTCCTTCCTTGGTGAAGCTCCTTCCTTATTTGACAAGTAGCTCTAGCCTGGCAGATACTTATATTATGTTTATTGAGCACTTAGGAGATTGTATGTATGGACAGAGTAGACTACGATAGCAAGGTGTCCTACTTCAAGTCTCAAGTGGGGAAGTGCAACAGCACAAGTGGTACTGTTTTCTGTAGAATCTTTCAGGATATGTTTTGTATGTTATTTCAACTTTATGGAATTACAGTTCAGGTATCCCTAGTCACAGTGCTAAAGAAGAACTGCAGATTTACTGTGTTATAAAAAATAGATTTTCTATTTATGAAATAGTAATGCAGTGGTGTAAAATAAGTGTTCTGAATGTGTACTGAACTTTGATCCACACTTGGCACACATTATTAAAAAAACATTTAAAAACTGCAAAGCATAAACCATCTCTTGTATCAAGAGTATCCCCTTCATTAATCACATATTTTGTCAAAAATAGTTTTAAGAACTTTGTTGCTGGTGCAGCTGCTAAAGAAGCCATTTTGGCATATCTGTTTTTGATTTAAGTTTTAAAACATCAGACTGAACTTTCAAACTGGTGTCAACATTTTTTGAACCTAGATTTGGTGTGGCTGGAACAAAATGGGAAATATTGTTTTAAATGTAATTGTACCCATGTGTACTAAAGAGTTACATGAAGAATTGAGCATCTCTAAATGTGTTTGTGTACTAGTTGATGCTTCTGACCAAAAAGACATTAAAAATATTCCTATGATTGTGCACTGTTTCCAGGCAGGTATAAATGTTAAAATCCTTGCTTTCAGCCTATTCCTGGATGAACTATAAAATATTAACCAGTCATCTTTTCTCTGTTCTCAAAAAGCATGACTTTATAATGTTATAGGATTTTGTGCTGAAAGTAAAGGATGAGAGCATTTTTTTAAAAGATTAAAATAGAAAATTGGAAGGAATGTGATTGAAATTTGTTATACAGCATACAAAGTGCACAACTGTCTTCAAAATGCAGTTAACATTTTATCATGTGATGTTACTCACCTTAGAAAAATTTTGTGACTTTGCAGCTATAGAATACAAAATAACATTTTCAACATGGCAAAACCAGATTTTTCATGCTATAGAAAGGGTCCTTTATATATTTGAGGACTAGAGCTACAAGAACAGTGCTCATCAATTATCAAGAAGGTTTTGTTTTTTTTAATAACTACATCAAGAGGTATATTTATGGTTAATTCATGGACAGTTTAATAAGGCAGTTCTGAAGTTGGAGAAAATGAATACTTCTGTAACACAAGTAGTTTGTGTACTAAAAAAAAAATATCTAAAGATAGATTAGCAAGGAAAAAAAAAGAACAGTTTTATTCCACAGAGAACAAAATGTTGTTTCAGAAAGTATATACTGATTAAGTTAACTCTAAAGCTTTTATGGAATAAGTTAAAGGGTTATGAAAGATGTTTATTTTACAAATCTCTTTGGAAAACTGTTTCAAGGAAGCTGAGTTGCATATATGAGTAAATGGCAAAATGGCCTGAAAATGAGAAGACTTCAGACAGTTTCAAGGAAAGATATGAGTAGGCTGTAACAGATGTTGATAGTATTTTTGATGAGTAATTTAGCCAAGCATTTTATGTCATGTTATAAAATAAAACTGGGAGGAGAAAATGGATCATTGGTGGAAAAAAAAATAGGTTGCACTATTTAATCATTTCAGTGAAAAGATAATTTTAGTTGCTAACCTCATGCAATAAAAAGACTCCAGTAGAAAGACTCTTTCCTGTTATGAGGAACTTGGGGTCACCAAACTTTTTCTATTTTCATGACAGAAAATAGAGTTCAAATTCTTCTTTCCTGTACACCTCATACTGATTCGACACACTCCCAGTTTTTCCACAAACTAAATGATACTAATTTTTTGCAGAAAGTACTCTCTAGTGAAAAATAAGAATGGACCTCCAAGACTCATTAAAGCACCATAAAATGGGTTAATAGTTTCATTACATAAACAAATGTAAGCAAATATAAAATATGCTGCTGATTTCTTTATTTTCAAGTTTTGTCCCAGCCTAACTGCTTGAAAATATGATAAGCCTAACTAAACTACATCAGCCTGCAATTCTCATCCCCATTTTCTGTTTGTATAGCTTCCATGGTGGCATAAAGGGAATAATTTTACCAGGACAGAATTGGAAAAAGTACTTCCACCCCTCCTCCAACTACATGACATAGGTAGGGGTTAGGAAGTAGCCTGTGTTATGCTATGCAACTTATCTTATCTCCACCATGGATAAGCAGCCTGGTGTCCTTCACACATTTTGAACTATAATTTCAATAAACCATGCCATTCACCATATTGGCTGGGGTATGATGGGAATTGAAGTCCAAAACACCTGGGGTACACCAGGCTGCCTGTCCCTGTTGGCATGCATGTTTGAGCCTGAACTGATCTGCCAATCTATCTAGCAAATGATTGTTGACTTACAATGCCACAGAAGCCTCCATTAGGTGTATTAGGAATGTGCAAGTTCTTCATATGAGGAAGAATAAGGATGAGAATGTGAGTTGTGCCTCCTAACCACCCACTATTTGTAGAGGGGGATTGTCTGTAAAAGAGAACCTTCCCTATCTGCAGAGGTTCCAGATGTGTTATGTAAATTAGATAACAATTTATTTCAATAATAATTTCTCATGTTAGTCCTTCAAAATGAGAAATATCAAAGTAGTTAATAATCAGGATATACCAAGATGTTTTTAAAAAGCTTATTATTTTAACAAAGATGAAACAAGGACATTTCAGACTTTGCAGTGCCATGAACTACTAAATTTCAGATAGGACTGACTTTTTTTTAGCACCTTGATATCAAAAATTCAGGAATCTCTTCCAAATAATATTATTTAACTGAAACTTAATTGAAAAGCTAAAGAAACACATTGATTTTGGAAGGTCTGACAGAAAAAAAAAATCTATATAAAGAATTCCCTTTGAGTTGGGTGTTCTTTACTGAAAATAAAAGGTTAGAAAATTTGGTCCTGGTTGCTTTTCTCAGAGAACTGATGATATAAGAAGAAATAGCTTGTAATCCCTCTTAAGCGCAGATGGTGAAAGCATGAGTGAGAGAGATTTTTTTCCCTTAACCCTCTAACAACCACCTATCTCTTTCTCTCTCCCTCTCTCTTTTAATATAGCTCATTTGGTACACAGATAACCAAAACATTTTTAAAACCTTTATTGGTTAACAGGCATCAACAGCAATACTAAACTCACTAGCCATATTTCTGTCTAGAACTGGGTTGATGTAATATAATTTGTTGCCCAACATCCTACTGGACTGAATCAGCAATGTACACATAGAATTGGATGTTTTAAAAAAATGTAAATCCCAATTATATACAATCAAGTTCTGCTGAAAAAGAATCCATTGAAGTTATTATTTTCTTTAGGTGCTTAAGTACCAATATTAAAGGTAAGGTATAAAGTCATACTTTTCCTGCTATGCCTGAACAAGCTGGTTGTTCAGAGTATGGTCCTATCAGAGTTACAACCTTGCCTGTGCATTCAAACCCCAATATCCATTAGATATACTCCAAATTCTTCTCACTCTGCTTGGATAAGCCAACCTGACCAAGCAGAGCAGGAAAAATATGACTTTCTGGCTTAGCTGATATACATGAAACAGTTTAACAATTAGCTCTCAAGAACCAGACCAAATCACTAGAAAGCGTCTTTCAGATCTCTGGGCAATTTGGAACCCTGACAAATGAACTGCATGGAGAGTCATCTCCACACAGAGAGGAAGCAGAATGTCTACATCAGTGTTGTCCAAACATGGCCACTTTAAGATGAGTGGACTTCAACTCCCAGAATTCCCCAGCCAGCCATGCTGGCTGGGGAATTCTGGGAGTTGAAGTCCACTCATCTTAAAGTGGTCAAGTTTGGACAACACTGGTCTACATGGAGGGTGATGCAAAGAGGTAGAGTTAGTATATTTTTCCTCCAGTCCTTCTTCAAATTTAGAGTTTATTTTTAAAACTCCCAAAGTGCTAGCAGGATGTACCTGCAAAATAATTATGCTTGTACGAAGGGCAGAATTCCAAATGAAATGCAGTAATTCCAACAGGTATCAAAACAGGAATTGTTTAATTCTTGCAACAAAATGACTTCTTGCAATTGGAATTGATTTAGTAGCAACTGTGGTAACTCTGAGTCTGAAGAGCTCACTCCCCACAGGACCTCTTAGCGCAGATCTCTTTCAACTCCTTTGCAACTCATCTTAAACAAGCCTGCTGACAAACTGCTGCCAGCAAGCAGGGGAGGCTTTAAGGGACTTTTGGGGGCTTCCTTCTGCTAGGCTCTGCTCCTGTTCTTCCTGCCTTCTTGTTACTTTAACTCTTTGCTGGTTGATCTCTAAGGCTGATTCCAAATCTTCTGTCACTCCTGCTCTCTTCCAGCTTTCCCATGGCTTGATCCTGTCTGCAACCTTCTCTTTGCCCATACAGTTAGGCACCTGGAACCAATACTTTCCCCTCCCCCTTTTCATGTTGCACTGGGGATGGAAATCTATGGGTAGTGTCAGTGCTGTGGGTATGTCTGTAGTGGGGAAAAGATTTCCTGTTTTGCTTATTCCATTATTCCTAAATAGAATAATTTCCTTTTGTCTTTTCTCTCTCTCTATCCTCCCTGTTTTGATATGCCCAAAGTTGGAGTTTTAATCTCTTTTTGGCTCTTTTCAAGTCTAGCTTTTCCCCATTCCTTCCTTCCTTCCATCCTCCATTCCATTCCCTCTCCTGAAGGAATTATCTCAGTTGTAGGATGGCTAACAGTGAGAACAATCCCACATTTTTCTGTGGGAAAAGCAGAGGGGCAGGGGAGCAAATTACAAAATGTACATCATGACATTGCAATGAAAACCATGACTTAGATAATTATATCTAATGTTGGGACACAAGTATGAAAGGGTCGGGTTTGCGTTGTGATGCTGCAACACCTGTTCCATCATTACAACATCCATTTCCATCATTTTTCAAAATTGGATGCCTTTGAGCCATCTAGCTGTGATCCTAACTTATTTATTGCATCTTACAACTTAGTTTCACAACTTTAACATGTCTTGGCTTGTCTCAGCAAGCCCTACATTGTCTACAAAGAAAGGCTTTGCTCCTCCCAAGTGGAATATTATATTCTTGTCCTTTATACTGTTACTGATTTGCTCTTCCAGCAACAGCTTTAATCCAGTCTCTAAACACTGATTGTGCTAGGATGGTATCCATTTCTCAGCTGCTACCTTTTTGTTTTCCAATATGTTCCTAAACAATTTGAAGAAGTGAATTTGAATATCATCCCAGACAGGAGAATCCTTCTGATGTTTTTCCTGCACTTTCCCTTTGGCTATGGACCTGCAACCTTCTCTCTTTCCTTCCCAGGGTGCTTCCAGTGCCAGCAGATTATTTCCTGAGACATGCTAGCCCTTTGACCTTTCTGCCTTTGCAAAAGACTTCAAGTGTGGCCAAAGAGAGTCTCCTTCATGCACAAGCATTGGCTGGAGATGCAAAATGTGTTCGTGATGCAGACAGCAATGTAGCAAAACTCAGGGTTAACATATGGTAAGCAGCAAGCCTTGAGTTAGTCTAACAGTGTCTCTGAAAAGCTGTAAGCACTTACCTCCTCTGCTATGTTTTGAAATGCTTCCACAGTTTATTCTTTCCCATAAATGTTTATAGCTGTTCATGCTTCAGCAGTTCATGGGAAAGAATCATAATCATCATCTTTGACTTAACAATTGAAACCAGAACGGAATTACTCTACTTCAGGACTGAAGAAGTTCAATTTCTATACACAGAACATATGGTGTATGTTATGCCATTGAAACCAGTAGCAAGTCTATCATTACCTGAAGATACTAGGAAGCTTGCAGAGGTTAGTACCAAATAATGTGATGGATGCTTCTATATCACTCTGTACGTCTCCCTCTCCTTTTCCCTTTCTGGTTTGTCCAAAGAATATCCTAACGTTCACTGTGGGGTTTCCAAGGGTGATAAGGGTATGTTGTGGAGGAAGGAATAACCAGAACATTCAAATAAAGCTGCTGTGGGCCTTTGCATTGTGATCTAACCTGAGTATGAGGAATGTTGTGTGGATAAAGACATTGATACTTAACTTCAAAATGCACAAACAATTTCTGTGAAAAGCGCAGAAGACAAAAAGTGTCTCACTGATAAGGCTTACAATACTACCATACTATAACTTGTTAATTTGTCTAAAAGGAAAGTGAATCTTGGGGAATGGAAACATGTTTCATTCCCCCTATTTATTTTCAGTCCAATTGAAAGTGCTGATTCAAGGTGCCTACAAAAATGAAGTGTAATAGGGAAAGGATTTTATGGAATGGTCTCATCAGGTAATAGCGCCAGGTCAAATTTATTTGAGCTTGGAAGCTAAACAGATTTAGGCCGGGTTAGCAGTTGAATGGGAGACTGCTAGGAAATTCCTGGTCTGTAGGCTAAACAGATAAGTTAAAGAAAAAGATTCCCAGGAGCAATGATAAATCACTCCTATACTGCTATCAGGAGTACAAATTAGACATCTTTATTTTTATTTTATTTTATATTTTTAATAGATATTTAAAAGCACAACCTAGCCAAAAAGGAACAAGAAAAAATAAAAAGATAGAAAAAAGATTTATAAGCTATATAAAATTGAATAAAAATTTGAAAGTAACATTAGATTAGTGTTACATATATAAAAATGATCAAAACCATTATTAAAATCAAATCAATATCCAATATTTAACAAAAATGGCTAATATAATAAGAATCATAAGTTAGAATACGCAGTTAACACAGTTGCTATCTGTGCTAAAAAGTTCTATCCTTATTTAACATGTCAGCCAAGAGCTAATGTATTAAAACCTTATGTTAAGAGAAACTCAAACTTTAATACAGTATGAGTCCATACATAGAATTATAGCCCATGAAAGGTTTCTAAATTTAATTAAGTTTTATATCAGAATTATTTTTCAATTATACTGTTATTTTGCCATCAATGCAAATTCCTACAGTTTACTTTGCCATTCTTCTAAAGAGGGAATTGTATATGGTTTCCGATAAAAGACATAAGGTATCTTAGCAGCAGTTATTATATACATAGCTAACTCCATAAACTTTGTAGAAATATATGATTTGATGATGTTTAACAGAAAAACAGCTGTTAGAATCTCACATTTAACCTTTGTTTCCTTCTATAATTAATCATCTTCCAGAATTGTTGAGTTTTATAACATTGCCACCAAATATGAAAATGAATGATCTGAAGTGATTATTGCATTTCCAACAGTTTTTAAAAATGAATTATCTATTTTGGCAATCAGTACTGAAATAATATAGCAATGGTAAAATGTCTTGTAAAACTTTTCTCTAAGTGTGATATTCATGTTAATTTAATATTTGTTTCTATCAATATTCCATTCAAAAGGAAAAAAAAATAGAAAGTTGAAACTAGAAAATGTAGATATATTCTCCAAGAGTTGCATTTTTAACAGAGTAGTATTAATTTGCTAGAATGTTTAGGTCAAACAGTTCCTTGAACAGATGGGGAAAAAAGTGAAGTAGTCATATATATTAGAAATTTATCATGAAGCCTGAAAAAAAATAAATTCAGGATAAAGGGAGGTTTTTACTCTTCCAATTTCAACGTGGATATGGGGAAATAAAAATTGCTTCTGTTGATGCTCTAAATAATAATGAAACCATTTTTATGAATTTTTTTTTTTCCAATCACTGCTTGGAACTGTGGAGGGATATATTTTGATTATTGGAGATATTACTAGTCCCCCCCCAACTCATCACAATATGGATCACAGGAAGATCTATTATTACTGCAAGAAGATATTAAATCACAGTGTCAACATGAATTAAGCATCTTTTTCTAAACTAATTTAACCTCTGGTTTTTCTTTATCTGCAGTAAAGCATGTATGAGAGGACAATTTATTTATTTGGCATCAAATAGAATGAAAGCCATACAAAATCAAAAGGATATATTAATGAATAAATTGAGTCAATTAAGATCAATACATAAGCAGAACCTGATTTTGGATTCTGAACAAAGGATTAAAGTGACTCCCAATGTACTGGACTTATTGGAAGTAAATTAAATTTACAAGACTAATGTTGCTAAATGTAAACACTTACTCAAAGATTTGGAAAAATATAATCACAGATACTTTAAAATGGAGAAAGCTAAATTTGTCCTGGTTGTAAGGAATGCCCCGTTCGTCAAGAGAAACTCCCGTGACACGAGTGGTTCACAAAAGAGGTTTACTCAAGCATAACGCAACAGTTACAAACAAAGCCAGGACTGGCTTGGCACATTACATGGTTCAATTTATACCTCTCCCCTTCCCGCGTTTTTGCCCCGTCGTCGTGTTACAGGCTGTGGATTATTGGCGCCCCAATAATCCCCTTTAATTGTCCAGATGGAAGGTTCAGCCCGTGTCCCATTGTTCCTTGATTGACTACCCCTCTGGTGTGGGCTGGTTTCCTTGGGATCCTTTGAGTTGCGTGCAAAACCGGGGTTTGCTGGATTGCATGGTGATCTCCGTTCCGCGGCTCACGGCTCCACTCATTGTTAGCTCGCGCCACTTATCAGTGTAAATACAACGCTTCCACCCTCCGGTTTTCCTGTTAACTGGGCTCAGGTGGCCCATTAATCAGCCACGGCTCGCACTTCCTCTTCTCCCTGGCTTGCAAGCGGGCAGCAGAATTAGCTCAGTGTGGCGGGCCGGCTTCCCTAGGAACGCTGTGCTGGCTGAACCTGACATACCGCCTCCCTGAAGACAAGTCCCCCTCCCTAATTGGGCTGCTGGGGTGCTGCCCCCCATCTGCCAGTACGGCGTGCATTTTCTTAGGCTGGGGCTTTGGCCTTACCATGGCTGAGTCACTTATTGGACGGGTCCCCGAAGTTTTCCTTCCCTTCCTTCGTCGCTGCGCACGTCGAGCAGCTGGCCACGTATTTTCTCATATCTCTCCAGAGAGACGGCCACCAAAACTGTTCACGCAGGAGGTGGAAAGTTCTAATGAATCCACAATGTCCTGTAATCTCATTGGTGTGCCCTCGTCTGAGCACATCCACACGGCAAGTTTCTGGCACATAGAGCTTCCCTTTGTGCTCCCACCAGCTCCCTTGTTTCTTTAGAGAGTCCTTGTTGCTTGCCAGCCAGGAGTCTCCCTCGCTTGCCTCCGCACAGCAACGCCTCAGCTCTGGCTCTGCTCCCTTCCCTTGTTTCTCTGCTGGGGTTTGGATTCTGCCTTTTGCCTCCAGCTGGGTCATCGGGTCTATTGATTCGAGTGGCGACTCCCTCAGGGTCCTACAACCCTCCAGATTCCCCTGGGGATGGCAGGGTCCCAGTCTACCGCCGGCTTCTCCACTCGCACTTGGCGTGGACTTCTCGGCTCCTGTCGCCGCTACTGCCCCCACTCTCGGTGCCAGTGTGGTCACCGCCTGCTTTGCTGCAGAGCTCTCGGGTCCCGCTGCCACCGTCTCTGCTGCAGCTGACCTCTGTATTGCTGCAGGGCCCTTCGCTGTCGATGCCACTGCCACCTCGGCGGTCTCCAACCTCGCCACTTTCTCCGCGGCTGCCTTTGCCCCCCTGTCGCTTGGCTGGGGCCTCTCACCACCGGTGCTCCCGCCACCTTGGAGATTTGCGGAATTGCCACCATCTCTGCTGCCGCACCCTCTCGTGTGCTTGCCACCCTGGCTCCTCTGCCAGTTGTCCTCGGCGCTGTCCTCGCCTCGCGTGCAGTTGGTTGCCCGGGCCCCACTGCCGTTGCTGCTGCAGCTTCCTGACCCTTGGCTCTCCGTCCCGCAGCCGCCACCTCGCCGAGCTCCGTGGGGTCCTCTGCTCTCGTGCCTCCTCTGCGGCTCGACCCCATCTGCCCAGTGGTGCCGCCGAACCGCACCGTCTTGGACGCCCAATCGATGTGCGGATTCTGGTGCGTAAGCCATGGCAGTCCCAGCACTAGTGCATGGTCGGCCACCGGGGCAACTACCAAGCATAGCTCCTCCCGGTTTGTCCCAACTGTCAAGCTGACCGGCTCAGTGCTATACTGCGCTGCCCCCCCCGCCGTCGATCCATTCAACTGGCTGAGTGCGATGGGCTCCCTGAGTCTCCTCACTCTGAGCCCCAGCGTGAATGCCAGTACTTGGTGGATCAGGCAGTGGGTGCATCCTGAGTCCAGCAGGGCGTCAACTTTCGCCTCTGCTTCCAATCTCACCCCCTTGAGGTGGACCCTGACCCGCATGGGTGAGCAGTCTCTGCTATCCCGCAGGTCCTCATCCTGCCATTCCGTTGGCTGCTTTGGGATGCGCCTCAGTGTTGCCAGCCGTCACCTTCTGCTGGCTCGCTCTCCTCTCCCTGTGGAGCTGGGCTTCCTCGTAAGCCAGCCGGCTCCGCTGCATGCCACTCCACGAGCTGCTGCCTCCTTCTGGGCTTGGTCAGGGTTCCTTGTAGTTGGCGATCGCTGGGCCCCATCCTCTGTGCAGCGCTCCAGGGCCCCCTGCCTCGAGGGGTACTGCACCATCCGATGCCCCTCTTCTCCACAATGGCAGCAAGTACCCGCAGTCTGCCGGGCCTCACCGACCTCAAGCCTCCACCGTCGGCTCTTGCGCCTCGCCTCCACCATCGGCTCTTGCGCCTCACCTCCGCCGCTGCCTCGTCGCGGTCTGCCGTGGCTGGTATCGGGGTTTGAGTCTCTTGCTTTCCCCGGGCCCCGGCATCTCCCACCATCTATGTCAGCTGGCTGCACCCCGCTGGAGCCTCCGGGTCGTTCCTGCTGGGTGCTCTCCCCTGGATCTCTGAGTGGAGCCTGTCCTGCACACAGGAATAGGTTAGTGGCTCGGGACTCCCCAAAAGCTCGCTCCTCAAGTTCCTTAACCAGGGTGTCTCTGTTGGCCACCGACTCTCCGTCGTGCTTCCCATCAGGCTGAGCATTGTCACCAGCCTGGCCTCCACACCACCCCCTGTGGCTGCCCCAGCCAGGGCTCTGGGTCTGCCACGCCATGCCTGCCGCATGCCCGGTACGGCTGTCTTCTGCTGCTGAAGGTCACCCTCCAGCCGGTCCAGCCTCTCCTCTGGCTCCTGGCTCCTGGACCCTGCGCCACTGGTCCCGGGGACTGCATGTCCCGTTGAACCCTCTGGCTCCATTCCGCCGCCTAGTGCCAGCTTGGCGCCCCGTGAACTGCCCGTGGTTGCAGGTCCTCTTCTCACGCTAGGGACTGGGCCTGCCTGCGCGACCTCTGGTCTGGGCTCCATGCAGCTTCTAAAGCTTGTGCCCTCACTGCTGCTGGCATTGCTTGATTCCTTCTTCGCCTGCAACTCTGCCCTTGGGGCTTTGCCCCGTCAAAGTATGGTCTGCAGCATCACTTGGAAAGCATCCATCCACTGGTTGATCTTGGCCTCCAGTTGGGTGAGTCGTTCCTCCAGCTCCTGGGTCTTGGGTTCCGAGTCACGACTCGTTGTGACTCCCCATGCTGGTGACCCATCAGGGCTCCTGCCCCAGCCGAATGACCACCCATCCTCTGGCGCCCTCTCAGCTGTGTCCGTGCGCCATTTGCCCTGGACTGGTCCCGCCATCGCGCCTTCGGATCTGGGCTCCTGGTTGCCCAGCTGGCTCCTGGTTTCCCCATCACTTGCCATCTCCTGGTGCCGTTAATCGAGTCCTCTCTGGTCCTGGCTGCAGGGAAAGAAGGTGAGCGCTCCTCGGTGTATACCGGGTAGCACTCAATGGGAGTCCTGGCTTTATGTAAGGAGTGCCCCGTTCGTCAAGAGAAACTCCCGTGACACGAGTGGTTCACAAAAGAGGTTTACTCAAGCGTAACGCAACAGGTACAAACAAGGCCAGGACTGGCTTGGCACATTGCATGGTTCAATTTATACCTCTCCCCTTCCTGCGTTTTCACCCCGTCGTCATGTTACAGGCTGCGGATTATCGGCGCCCCAATAATCCCCTTTAATTGTCCAGATGGAAGGTTCAGCCCGTGTCTCATTGTTCCTTGATTGACTACCCCTCTGGCATGGGCTGGTTTCCTTGGGGTCCTTTCAGTTGCGTATAAAACCGGGGTTTGCTGGATTGCACTCCATTCCGCGGCTCATGCACAGAGGATAATTTCCCTAAGAATTCTGGTCTGCACCAGTCAAGGAGCTGCTCCATGCTTTCTTAGAAGCTTGGTGTGTGAACAGTATTTTAAGTGCATAAGCAAGACAGATTCTAAGTCTGTAAATTATTACCTTCTCTCCAAGTGTCAAATCCCATATACTTTAATTAAAGAGAGCAATAAAATATGATAGAAAAAGAAGGGTATTTTTAGTCTAGAAATTAATAACATCAGTTCCTGGGTACTGCTGATTTAAACTAATCAAACTGGTGGAGAATGGGACTGAAAATGAGTTTCTTATAGGCTACAATGTTAGGGTACTAGTAATAGTTAGAATGTGGAATGTGAATTAGAGAAGTCCAGATTCAAATTTCCATGTAGCCAGTGTAGCCAGGAAGCTTACTAAATGACTATGGGCAGTTATTATCTCTCAGCATTAAGAGTAAAATGAAATAATAAATAATGGTGTATATGATGCTTACATGTCTTTTTAAATGAATGGATGGTACTCTTAAAGATGAACAGATAGACCTTTGTGGAGGGATATAGGAGGGGGAAGGCATAGAAGGAATATCAAGGTAGGATGATCTCTGGCTTCTGAGCCAGGAGAAATGGGGGTTATGCAACTGTACAAATGAATCTAGGTTATAACACATGCACAAAGTGATGGAGAGAGGGTTACACTGTGTGAATAAGACAGATCTGTTTTTTCCTTGGAGTAAACTTTTGACTGTCCAATGATAGCAGCAGACACCAGTCAAACAAGCAGAAAACAATAATCAAGGAACTACCAAAGAGAAAACCACACCCCCACCAACATTGGCAGGGCAAACTACTGTATATAAACAGGGAGTAAACCCCACATAGCACTGATGATGTCACCTAGTTGGGTAATGAAACATCTGCAATTAAACAACCAAGTTCAGAGAGCACCAAGGACTCCACAGTTCAACCCTGAGCTATATATATATATTCTCTTCTGTTGTCCAATGATACTTTTTAAAATACTTCTCTTCCTACATCAAGAGCAGGTGTTTCTGTTCCATCCAGTTATGAATTATCTATAACCATGGATACATCTTTTCTAAAGATATTTCACTACTCTAGAGATATTTAAAGTTGGCTTCCATTCAGAATTCATAATAATAATCACAGAATTCTCAAGTATTCATTACCGAGGCTGGATATATTAAACATGGGTCTATCTTATAGCTAAATGGCTTGTCATTCAGTAATACCACTGTTTTAGGTAACAAAGCAGCAAGTGGAACCCATTCCTCAGACAGCTGCCAAGCAATGTTTGGCAGAAATCTTCCTTCTCATGATAATCATGCCAAAGCTTAGACAATTGCAGCTGATAAGTGTCCAGCTGCAGAGCCATGGAGTAAGTTCAGTTACAAGATAAAAGTGGAATAAAAGAAAATGAATCGTCCCAAGGTAATAGGAGGTCAGACTGAGTCTTGCTCCAGATTTGGACTCTTAGAAGGCTTAAGGCTAAGCAGGATATGTAGATGGTCTTGCCATCCCCACCCCCAAGGAATAGGAAGGTATGTTAAGACAGGCAAGGACCAAAACATGAGTAGGGCAGCTTGAAATAGATGAAATTTAGAAATGTAGAGTTCTCCCATTATTTATACATGAAGAAGTTTTGGGAGCTTCATGGCATTAGATTGGCTCTCATTTGTTACTTGAAGCAAAAATTAAAGATAACAGAAGGGAAAACTGGTCAGAAAAAAAGGCTGACAAATATTGAGAAAGCCACAATGATTTTCAGTAAAAGAAGAAACAGTACTCTGCAAGAAAATATTGCCGAGTATGGCTTGTGTTTTTTTAAATCTCCCATTGGCTGGAATGAGAGAGCACAAAGGGCTGCAGCTTTCTTATTTTTAAATAAAATAAGATTTTAAGATGATAAGAACATAAAGAAAAGATACATGCTGCTTCAGAGAACAATATGCAGGTCTTGGAACTAAGGTCCTGATTTGTTAGAAAAGTCCCCGGGACAGAATCATATGACATTTATACACATAGCTGTCCTCCACTAGGGAAAAATGCTAAATTTCAGACAGATAGCTGGAGGGATATTAGCACAAATGGAATCTTTGGGGGACTGAATGCATGCATGTTGTTTAGTGGGTAATTTTGATAGAAGTAGCAGCTCTTGGAGACCTGATTTTGGCACAAAATAAAAAGAAAGAAAGGTCCACATTCCTATGCATTTGTTAGATTGCTAAACATTTTTCCCAGTGGGCTAGCGTGGGGACACTTGCAAGAGAAGAGTGAATTTGAAACTATTACTGAAAGCACTGCAATTTCTAAAAATAATTTTTGGGGGTGTTAGCAGTGTGGAGCATGAGAAAATAACTGACCATAAACACAGTGGGATAGACCCACTGTAAAATGTGTTTCGCCTGTTGCTGAAATAATGGAGAGAATAAATCACTTGCTTTGGCCAGGGTTTTGAGGAGCCAGAATTATTAGAAGTTTAGTGTGCTGTGGATATCATGGAGTTTACAGAGGTGTGTATAGCAGTAGATGGGGAAATGGATCTATCAATTCATTAAAATAAAATCACACTGATGCCTGTTTCTATATGTACATATTTTTATTTTTAATATGTACATTTCTATATGCAGTTTCCTTAGGGTATGCTATTTTTAAAGCATTTTTTTTTTTGCTGGAAAATGCCTTCAACACTTATATTTTGTGGATGCTTTCTTCCAAAATATCCATTTTGTTTGAATATCTTTTGTTATGTTACAGAAATCATTGTTTTGAAATAGATACTAGTGCTATGCAGAGGAAAGCTGCTTTACTTTGTGGAGCCATCTCAACTATGATTGCTGAAATATTCCACTTGGCAGTAACGCCTTGATGCAGAATATCAAGGCACTCCAGTGTGACACGTCTCATGAAAAGCATCCAAGCTGGCCAACTCACTTTACCTGGCTAATACATTTTGGTAGAAATGTCTTTGTTATGAGCAATAAATCGCCTAAGACTATTGAAGCTGCCGATTCAACTCAGCGCAATATTTAATTTGGTGCATAGAAATGGGCCACTGCTTCATTTCATGGAGCATCCACAATGGCTGCATTATTGAATTTGAAGAACTCCTCTGAGGCTTCACCCAGGGCTATTATAATAATTTCAAAATGCTGGACTGACTTTGTTCTGCAGCGACCATTCAAGATAGTCCTCTTCCATAATTAAGTTCAAAAGTATATTTATTATTATGTAGATGCTGTCTATGGGACCATACTAACATACTACCTGCCCATAGCCTGGTGCTAGGTTATGCTGTCAATGCTCTTAATGAAGTAAATACTTTGACATTCCTGTTTTGAGGATAGTTCAATTTCTGTGACATGTGGCAGAAATATTAGAAACCTTTAAAGAACTTAGCAGTGGCCCCAGGCCTTATGTATGGCAACCTTTTCATTATTTGCTAAGATTATCACAAAGGTACAGGAGTCCTGACCTCCTTTACATCCACTTGCCATTATTTCTTCCCTACATTCAATCAGGCAGGTTTTTCCCTAAGCTAAAGTAGGTGGAAGGGAGTTATATAGTTTGAAGATCTTTTAAATATGTCTATTATATGGAAGCCATGAATCTTCAAAGAAGTGGACATTTATTAGCACAAAAGACTTCTTTTTAAAAAGTGCCCAGCAACAAAGGTTAAGCTATAGACCATCAACCAATTTTGAGTTGGCAAGCCTCTCATCTTTTCCCCCCCTAAGGCAAAATAAGACTTTTGGAAAACTAATTCCAAAGCACAGGCTTTAAATCTCTTGCCTCCATATTTATTTTTTCCTTAATAAAAGCTGGACAACTGCCATGACTTGCTTTAAAGAGAGATTTATTGAATTGCTCTTGCTGGCTCCCCCTCCTCATGTCTAAGATCCATTTCTTGTCAAGCTGTGTTTCAGCACAATGGCTGAAATCACAATTCAGCCTCAACCAGCAAGATTTCCACCTTCATATTGAGCAAAGGTTCCTTGCAGTTGATTGGGAGATGTGATGGAGTGCCTCATAGATCTTGGGAACACAAAGGAGGCACCAAGATAGTTAAGGGAGGAAACATGATCATAATGGAAAAGAAGCGGAGGGGGGAAGTAGGAGAAGGAGACTAAGAATAACTCTGCCTTAATTATCTTAGATAATGTGGAAGAATTACTTTGGTAGGCTTTCAAGATTGATTGATTTATTAAAGAATTTCTTAACAGGTCTTACAAAAAGAAATAGGAAAAATACAAAGTGCAAAATACACACACAAAAAAAGGAAGAAAAACATGGAAGTTACAAAACAAAACAAAACAACAAACAGAAAAGGGGAAAACCATCTGTATACATCATATATGAATCAAATGTCAGTTTCCTAAATCTACCTTGGGGGGGGGAAGGTTCTATAATATTACAAATATTACAATATTGCAAAATATATAAAATCTATGCCACAGAAATACATACTGAGTCATTTTTTTGATTGGGGGATAAAATTGTCTTTTCAAAAAAGGATAAGTCACACATCTTTTGAATCCAATCATTAACATCAAGAATATTACTACTTTTTCAATTTTTCAGAATAATTCTTGTAGCCATACCCCAGGCCTGATACAATCATAACTCCTCAAAAATAGTCAAATTCCAAATGTTGGGGACATAATTTAATATAACATTAACATCTTAACACTAAAATAATTCCTCATAAATCTATTTACGTACATTAAAATATTATTCCAAAAATATGTCAATAAATTATGGAACCAAATCATATCAGTCAATGATGCCTCAATTTTTTAATATTGCCAACAGAGAAAATAAGATATCTATTCTTTTGAATCATTCTTTGGGGTGTCAAGCAAACTTGAAATAAAAACTGATGAATCCGTTTTCATTTTAAATCTACTGAAACAAATTTAATATTTTTTAAGATCTGTAACCACTGATGTTCTGTTATTGGGTGTTCTAGTTCTTTAATCATTTATGAACCATAAATGTCCTTAACGTTGATTTTAAAAATGGTATTTAGTTTTTGGTACAAAAAGGATGTGGGTTGAATTTCAAGCATCAACTCCATCAAATATGTTGACACCTCAGGTTTTTCAGATGCAGTCAGAGCAACTGGTCCATATTGAGACATAGAAACATGCTTGAGTTAAATATATGACCACTGTTGTGAATTAGGTAGGAAAAATCTAATGGAAGTTGAGAAAAATCTTTAAAATAGTAATTACAAAGAAATTGATTTAAAATATGTATTCCTGATTCTGATCACAACTTCCAATATAACATTTTAGCCCCTATTTTAGGGTAGAGTTTTTTCCATAAAGTTAAATATTCATGAGTCTCAGCATTATGATTCTATTACCTTACCCTACCAGCAATAAAGATCTTTCAAGAAATCCAATTGGTTCTTCTTTCCTGAATTTGCTAACTGTAAAGGGCTTGACAGGTAGTGAGTTGACAAAAGTGGAATGGAAATTAATTGAACCTTCCTTCTATAGCCATGTTTACTTCAGCGAAGAACGTGTCTTAGATAGCCAGGGAGATTCAGCTTGAAATTCTTACTCAACTAAGTTGCTCACTGGGTGTCTTTGGGCTAGTATCAGATCAACATATGTAACAATAGTAGAAGCTGAGGAGAAACAGTATTGAATCTTAAAGAATCCACTTCTGTTCAGGAGGCCAAGTTAATGAACTTGGTTTTTCTGTAGAGAGCATCTAGATTAAAATAAGTGGAGGAACAAATAAAAGCAGTATTATTTTTGGTACCTAAATCCACTTACCTTTTTCCAAACTAAACTGGTCACAGTGTATGATCAGGTAACTTCATTAGTAGATGGCAGAAAGGCTTAGATGTAATATATTTTAATTTCAGGAAGCTTTTGATAAGGCATCTTAATTAGCCTACTAGTTAACTAACAAGTGTACGCATGACTAACTCAAAAATTGTATTGACAAAGTCCTCATCAATGATATGTCATCAGACTGGAGTAATGTATTCAGTATGGTGCCACAACGTTTAATCTTGAATCCTATATTCTTCAACTTTTTATTACTGACAGGAATGAGGGGTTGAAGGGAATGCTTATCAAATTTGTAGATGACACATACGATCATCTGGCAGTTTGGGTGTGCTACCATGCTGATGATACTCAGCCATATGGTCACTCTGAGCCCAGCTGGAGATACCATCAAAGTCTTGTGCTCTGAGTTTGTTGACAAAACAAGATGAAACTGAACTCTTGCAAGACAGAATTTCTGTTTATTCATTGCAGTTCTTGGAGCAGGTCCATTACTTGGGGATTTATTGGAATTGCAGCTGGTGCTAGCTGGGCAAGTGAAGGTTGTTGCCAGAAGGTCCTTTGCTCAGCTCCAGCTAGTACACCACTTCTGGCCCTTCCTGGAGCAGGAAGACCTAACCACAATAACTCATGCCTTTATCACCCCACTTTTAGATTCTGCAATACACTCTACATGAGACTTGGAAACTGGACCTAGTTGCTATGGTCCTATTAAGCATATTCTGTAGGCTGTATGGATATACTAATAGATTTATGGATGCAATTCAGTGCTAGTTTTGACTTACAAAACCTAGTGCCTAATACCTCTGAAAAGCTTATTCCAACTAGAGGAGAACTAGTCCAAGAAAGTTCTCTTGAAAGAAGCTGTTTATACTGCCCCAGTTTTATGACGTGAGGGAACTGAAGCCAGTATATACTGTTTTTTTCAGACATAGCTCCTTTAGTCTGGAACAGTCTCACTGCAGAAACTAGGGTAGCCCCCATAATGATGACATTCTGGAAAGTTATGAAAATGAAACTCTTCCAAAGGCCTTTGGGGAATGATTATGTTCTATCTGCAGCCAGATTTTATTAGGTAGTTTACTACATTGTTATTGTCTATTATTATAATTATGCTATTTTTTTCTATTGCTTTATTTTTATTTTTCTTCTTACTTTGTTTTATATTATAGTTATTATTATAGTTTGATAGCATATACATGAACAATACATTAAAAATAAATAAAAAATAAATGTGGCTTTTTGCTTCTGGCTTAGTGTCTTGCATCAATCTGTCATGTGTAAATCATGGTTTATACTTTAGCATTTGCTGCAAAATAAGCAGTATTGTTCTTTTTAAAATAAATCATAATCAGTGGCATTATGCAATGTGTAAATCAGTCTCTGTTTTCTGAGTTTTGCAATAAGCGATGCCATTAAGCAGTATTTGAAAGTTTTTCCTTCAGTTTCTTTCAATTAAATTTTGTTCCCGTAAATTAAATGTTTATAAAATGATTAAGATGATCAGAAAATGATTAAGAGAACTACCGTATTTTTCCGACTATAAGACAATACTTTTTTCTAAAATCCTTATGCTAAAAATTGAAGGGCGTCTTATTCAAGGAAGTCAGCCGAGGAGAGAACCGCGTGGTTGCAAAACTGCCCATACTTTGTTTCTGCAAAGAGGCTTCCTCCTATTGCTAGCCTCCAATCACGAGTGAAATAGCTTGAGTCTGCAAACAGACTTCCTCCAATCAGGAGCCTTATGTAACTGACATCAGCTGATGCTGAACAAACCAATTAGAGGAAGTCTGTTTGCAGAGACAAGCTATCAGCAGTTTCACTCGTGCTTGAATGTAATCAGTTATGCAAAAGAGCCTGGAAATAGAGCTGCAGAGAGACGGTTTGGACCTCCTCCCACCGAGTGTATCAGGTCAATGTTAACTAATTACTAAATAAAAATGTGTTGTGCACTATCTTTAAAATATTGATTCCTTAATTTTGGGTTGGAAAAGTGGGGGTCATCTTGTACATGGGGGCGTCTTATTGACGGAAAAATACGGTAATTATTAGGTTATTTACAGATGAGAGACCTCTGTACCTGGTCAGGAAATCTTATTCTACATTTCTTTTAAATTTTGCTAGGTTTGGTTAAGAAAAATCCTATTACCTTGGCTATATTGTAACAAAAGCAATTTTCTTTTGTCAGGTGCTTGGGACCTATGTGGTTGTTCAAGAACTGTTTTCTGTTGGGTTTTTTGTAATTGGCTTTTTTTAAATCAGTGTTTGATCATTTTAATTTGATGGTGTTTGTATGTGAGTTTTCTGACTAGTATTTTCAGAAGAGAGGAATAATTGTACAATTTTTACTGTGCATTTTCGCAAATGTATACCTAAAGACCTGTGCCAGGGCAGGGCAATGTGTGTATGTGTGTGAGCAGTGCATTAAAAGTGTGCTTCTCTGCTGTGGCCTTTTTAGGTAGGTTTCTATTTCTGTCCTTCTTCCATTCTATTTAATTAGTAACCCAAAACAAAAAAGGACTTTATGCTTGTATGGATTTACTTTAAGTAGTGTAATTCCTTGGTATTTATAATCCAGCTATTTTGAAAGTTTGAGCCTTGGATTATTTATAGGTCTCTTCCTGGTAAAATCCAAATGGTGGTTCCTCAACCCATATATAAAAATGCCATTGTTCTGTGCCTCTTAATTTGAGACATATTGATCTAATACTGTTTCTCCCTTTGTTGTGCCATTGTAATATACTTTTTTTTAAGCCAGTGGGAAAGATGTTGCCTTATAATTTATTGCAAAGTGTCAGATCTACAACCATCTGCCTGTTGGATGTAAGCTATAGGTTTGTGTTCAGTGCTGTGAGTTCCTGGTGCTCATGTTGGAAGTCCATTCCCTTGAAATCAAGGATGGCTGAAGTGGGAGATCCTTAGAGGCAGCAACGTATTTTGTTTGTTTGTTTGTTTGTTTATAAATCAAATTTATATCACCGCCCAACTCCCTCACAAGGAGGGACTTTGGGCGGTTATATTAACAAGACCCTCTGGGATATAATAGCTTTGTCTCACTCCCAGGATGGCAACTCTTTTCCTGTCAGGGAGAACTAGGGACTTGGGGAAGGAAGACATCATTTAAAGGATAAGAGTGACATTTTCATAGGAAGGACTTGGTTCTTGATGCTGTCATGTTTTGAGGATACTCCTCTGGAGGTGGAGTACTTTTGGTAATGGGTGATTCAATCTTTAGAAACACAAACACATGATTTTGT
This sequence comes from Liasis olivaceus, assembly GCA_030867105.1. NCBI lineage: Eukaryota > Metazoa > Chordata > Lepidosauria > Squamata > Pythonidae > Liasis > Liasis olivaceus. The sequence continues at coordinate 74,600,687 of CM061349.1, forward strand.
AATGAGTGTGTAGATTGTACCCCTCCCCCCGGAGCAAAGATTGCTGATGTTATGTGCCATCTGGCTGGACTATTAGATAGCATTGGGATGGAGACAGTGTTCAAGGTCCCCGCTGGCCAGTCTTTGAAGCCAAATTTAGGCTTCTGAAGAACAACTAAAATGTGTCAGGTTTAGCCCAAAGAACTCCGAGAGACAATGCAAATTCAGTTCTACTGAGCTTATTAGCTACAACCTCTAGACAGAAATCTCCCCAGACTGAAACCTAGCTCCCAAGCCAGCCAGCCACAACACCGTGAATTCCTCAGGGAGGTGCCAGTCTCATCCTCTTGAACTTCCCACACTCCTCCTGTGAACTAAGAACACGCTTATCTCCCTGATCCTGGCCTTCATAATTCCATTTCCTCACAAATGGGTATTCTAGGACATTTCTAGAGACAAACTGGATCCTGACAGCATCCAGTAAGAGTACTTTAAGGACTCAAATGTGAAATTGCTGATCTCCTAGCAACATATGTAGTTTGTTATTCAGATCAATCTTAAGCAGGTGACTGGAAGTTAGCCAATGTGACATTTTTTTTTTAATGGGTCTAGTTTAAACTAGGAAATTAATAGGCTAATAAGCTAACATCTGCTATGGGTAAATTGATAGAAATAACTTGGCACATAGAGGAACAACTCTTATGTAAGAAAAAATAGCATAGGATTCTGCAAAGATAAATCAAACTTACCAAATGTTTAGTTTTTTGAGAGTGTGAATAGGAATGTGGATAGTGGTAATCCAGTCACCAATGTATACCTGGGTTCTCAAAAAGCCTTTGACATCAGAAGATTTTTTCTCCTCAAAAGCTTTTGAGTAAACCTGGAGGACATTGGATAAGAGGCCTATCCTTTTGTGGGCTGCTAACTGATTAAAAAACAGAATTCAGTGAGCATGAATAAATGGGCAATTTATTCAATGGAGAGAAATAAGAAATTGAGTCCTCAAGGGTCTGTGTTGGGCTAAGTGCTTTTTAACTTGTTCATAAGTTACCTTGGTAGCAAGCTGGCCATGTTTGGGGATTATATGACCTTGTCAGCCAAATGACAAATGTAATTCAATTTAACAGTAAAATGACGCACTCTACTCCAAACCTCTCATATATACTGGTGGAGTCTGAAAGTATCTATAAGTAACCAGGAGAAAGATCTCAGATTAATTTGGATAGCTCAGTGAAGATACTGGCTCACTGTATGACAGTTGTAAAAAAATGGCCCATTCCTTGAGAGGATAATTAAGAAAGGGATTAAAAATAAATATGCCATAATTGTATGTCCTCACTTGGAATAACACAGGTCTGATAATCAGACCTAAAATGGATATAATAGAACTGGATAAAGTACAGAATAAGGCAACCAAAATTATCAGTGTAGTCCCCTAAAAGAAAAAGCAAAAAGGTTTTGGACTTTAGCTTGTAATTATTGAGGTGGACTTGATTAAAGTGTATAAAATCATGCATGGAAAATGAAAGTGGACAGGAGGAAGTTTTTATCCTTTTCTCCTAATACTAGGACTATAAGCCATCCAGTGAAATTGATTTGAAGAACATTTAGAATAAAAAAGAGTACTTTTCAGAGTGCTTAACTAACCCATGGCATTCATTTCCACAAATCATGGTAATGGAGAGAATATAAATAGCTTTAAAAGTAGACTGAGTAAATAGATGGAAATGAAATCTAACAAGGGCTTTTAGTTTTGAAGACTCGATGTTACCTTCAGGCTGGGAATAGCATACCTCCAAATATTAGTTGCAGGGGAACAGTGATGGAAGAGGTATGTCTCTATCTTCTATTTGCAAGAGATGTATGGTTGGCCACTCTTGGAAAGAAATGATGGGCCACAAAGGGTGCAAAGGGGACATATGACAAAACATGTTACACCATCACAACCCAAGCTCTGCCCATAAAATGGACTTGACCAAGCACTAGTAAGAGCTCAGATTCAATTCTTGGTGTTCAGTCGTTAAGTCGTGTCCAACTCTTCATGACCCCATGAATCATATTGCACCGGGCCTCACTGCCTCCCTGAGTTTGCTCAGTTTCATACTCATTGCTTCAGTGATGCTATCTAACCATCTCATCCTCTGCCGTCCTCTTCTCCTTTTGCCTTCCATCTTTCCCAGCATCAGGGTCTCTTCCAAAGAGTCATCTCTTCGCATTAGGTGACCAAAGTATCTGAGCTTGAGCTTCATTACCAACAGGTTCAATTCTACAAGAGGCAATATGAATAATCTCCACACTTAGTGCATGCACTGATTCATGCCCACTGGTCCTTTTTAGTACCAAAGATGAATGGCACAGGGCTCCTACAGGTGCAGTGGATGAATCTGCAGATTTCTTGATGGATAAACCTGATTTGGATGTCAGTTAGAGTATGGTAGTGAGAAGTGAGGCAATGTCTTTGTGGAAATCTGGGATACTTTGAGCTTGTTCAGCCTGATATAATGGATAGGGTCATCAGCAGCCTGAATGCTATCTTTCTAGTTCCAGTTTGGACATGAACAGATCTGTGAGATGGTTGATGCTTCATTGAGGGAGAGAATAGTGCCACCTGCCTTAAAGGAGATGATGCGTGTGCCCTCTCCTGAAGAAGCCCTCTATGGAACCAGCAATGTTTGATAATTCCCACCCAGTTTCCAGCTTCCCCTTCTGGAATACTATTGAGAAGGTGGTGGTGTTGTGAAGCTGCAGAGGATCCTAGAGGAAATTGATTATTTGGATCCTTCTCAGTCAGTATTCAGACTGGTCATGGGAGAGAAAGAGCATTGGTCACTCTGATAAATGATCTACATCTGAACTGAGGGCAGGGGAATGCATCCCTCTTGGTCCTGTTAGAGCTCCACCATCAGCCATGGAATTCCATGGCCTGCTTGAAATGGTTTGGAGTTGGAGTTCCTTCATTAATTCTACTCCTGCCTGAGCAAACATTTCTGGTTGCTGGCCCCAGAAAAGGAACAATCAAGCCCTTGGGAGCTCCTGTTATTTTCCTCCTGTTATTTAACATCAGCATGAAACCATTGGGGGAAACCACCCAATGATTTGCTGTGAAGTATCATCAATATGAAAATGATACCCAGCTATACATTACTATCATAGGCCAAGCCAGAGATACCATGAAAGTCCTGAATAGGTATCTGGAGGCTGTAAGGAAGAGGTCAGATTAAATCTTTCAAAAATAAAGTTGCTGTGTCAGCAAGCATCTAGGCAATCACCAAGAACTGGCCTGGGAATATGCTTTATATTTCCCTCAAAGTGTTGGTTCATGACTTGGGAGGCCTCTTCTGGCTGGCTTCTAATTGCATTTTAATTTGTATTGTTTCAATCTTTGAATGGCCAACTTGCAGCTCCCTAGTTTATGTGGTGCTTTTATTTTGCATTTCACTGTGTGTGTGCGTGTGTGTATGTGTGTATGTTTATATGTATAAAATTCCCCTCTCACCCCTATGGGTGGTACGTGTCTTCTTCAATCTTGGGTCCTCTACCAGAGGCCTGGGAGTTTGAGGGTTCTGTGCAGTATCTTAGCTGTTCCTAGCACTGCACTCTTCTGGACAGAGAGCTCTGATGTTGTTCCTGGGATCTGTTGGAGCCATTCTCCTAGCTTAGGAGTCACGGCCCCGAGTGCTCCTACCACCACTGGGACCACTTTGGCCTTTACTTTCCACATCCTCTTGATTTCCTCCTTCAGGCCCTGGTACTTCTCCAGCTTCTCATGCTCCTTCCTGATGTTGCTGTCACTTGGCACTGCTACATCTAGCACAACTGCTGTCTTCTGGTCCTTGTCTACTACCATGATGTCTGGTTGATTGGCCAGCACCTGCCTGTCTGTCTGGATCTGGAAGTCCCACAGGATCTTAGCCCTGTTATTCTCCATGACCTTCTATGGAATCTCCCATCTGGACTTGGGTGGGTCTAGCCCATACACTGTGCAGATGTTCCTGTACACAATGCCAGCTACTTGGTTGTGCCGTTCAGTATATGCTGTTCCTGCCTGCATCTTACACCCTGCCACTATGTGTTGGACTGTCTCTGAGGCCTCTTTGCACAACCTTCACCTTGGGTCCTGTCTAGTGTGGTAGACCCCTGCTTCTATGGATCTGGTGCTTAGTGCCTGTTCTTGTGCTGCTATGATCAGTGTCTCGGTGCTGTTTTTTTAGTCCAGCCCCTTCCAGCCACTGATAGGATTTCCCAATGTCAGCCACCCCAGCTATGTGTTGATGATACATCCCATGCAGGGATTTGTCTTGCCATGGTACTTGAACTTGAACTTCCTCCCATGTCTGCTGCTGCCTCAGGCATTCTCTCAGCAGCTCATCTTTGGGTGCCATCTTACTGATGTACTCCTGGATGCTCCACGTTTCATCCAGGACAGTGGCTTTGACACTCATCAGACCTCTCCCACCCTCTTTGTGGCTGGTGTACAATTTCTGGGTGTTGGACTTGGGGTGGAAACCTCGGTACATTGTGAGGAGCTTCCAGGTCTTCACATTGGCAGCGTCCATGTCCTCCTTTGGCCAGCTCACTATATCAGCAGGGTATTTGATGACTGGCAGGGCGTACATGTTGATGGCATGGATCTTTTCTTCCCATTGAGCTGGATCTTCAGGACTTGTCTTATCCTTTCACTGTACTTGGATGTTGCTGTCTTCCTTGCTGCCTCATCATGGTTCCCATGTGACTGTGGGATACCAAGGTATTTGTAGCTGGTGTCTATGTCTGCTATGTGGCCCACTGGTAGTTCCACTCCATTGGTCTTAACTATCTTCCCTCTCTTTACTATCATCCTGCCACACTTCTCCAGTCTGAATGACATCCCAATGTCCTCACTGTAGATCCATGTCAGGTGGATCAGTGAGTTGATATCTCGTTCACTCTTAACATACAGATTGATGTCATCCATGTAAAGAAGGTGGCTGATGGTAGTTCCACTCTTGAACTTGTACCTGTATCCAGTCCTTGTGATTATTTGGCTGATGGGGTTTAAGCCTAGGCAGAACAGCAGCAGGGACAGTGCATCACTTTGGTGTATGCCGCACTTGATGGCCACTTCTGCGAGCCATCAACTTTTTGAGTTGACTTCCAGTATTGTCTTCCACAGTCCCATTGAGTTCTTGAGGAAGGTCCTTAGTGTCCTGTTGACTTTGTATAGTGCCAGGCATTCACAGATCCCTGAGTGTGGCATTGAGTCATAGGCTTTCCTGTAGTCAATCCAGGCTGTGCTCAGATTGGTCTGCCTAGACCTTGGGTCTCAGGCAACTGCTCTATCTATGAGTAACTGGTGTTTTGAGCCTCTGGTATTGTTCCCAATGCCCTTCTGAGCTGTGCTCATGTACTGGCCCATATGGTCTTGTAGCTTGGTGGCTAGGATGCCTGATAGTACTTTCCATGTTGTGGGGAGGGAGGTTATTGGCTGATAGTTGGATGGTGCTGTTCCTTTGTGAGGGTCTTTCATGATCAGCACTGTCCTTCCTTGGATTAGCCAGTCTGAGTGGGAGCCTGCTGCTAGCAGCTGGTTCATCTGTACTGCTAGGCGTTCATGCACTGCTGTTAGTTTCTTTAGCCAGTAGGTGTGGATCATGTCCGGGCCAGGTGCTGTCCAACCTTTCATGTTCTTGACCCCCTGTTGGATGTCTGATACTGTGATGTTGACTGGTTCATGTTCTGGGAGATTGCTGTGGTCAGCTTTCAGGTCCTGCAGCCACTTTGCAGCGGTGTTATGTGTCTTCTCTTTCTCCTATATGTTCTTCCAGTACTGTTCAGTTTCTGCTGCTGGTGGCTCTGATGTTACTGTGTGGTTGCGCTGCAGTTGGGAGTACACTTTGGATGGTTTTTTGGAGAACAGGGCATTCATCTTCTTGCCTCTGCTTCTCTAGTGTATCTCCTTAGCCTGACAGCCAGTGCTGTGAGCCTTTGTTTAGCAGTCTCTGGGGCTTCAGATGGAGTCAGGCCCATGCATTTTTGCAGTAGTTGAGTCTTATCTTTAATCTCCACACCCTTCTGTAGTTCCACCAGCTGACTGATTTCTCTCCGGGTTGCCTTGATCTTAGTCTCCAATCTCATTTTCCGGGGGGGGGGGGGTATGTACTGTTGTTCTTCTTGATCGTGTAGCCACACTTTTCCAGGATTACAGCAGCTGTAGTGTATATCAGTTCATTGGTTTGAGTTATGGTGGTTTGAGTTATATATATATACATACATACATACATACATACATACACACACACACATACACATACACATACACACACACACACACACACATACTCTGTGTGTGTGTGTGTGTGTATTAGAGTATATTTTTAGTATGCTTTATGGTAAACTGCCCAGAGAGTATTGGATGTAATAAATAAATAAATACGCTAGTTCCTGTTGGCCAGCAAATGGAATGACTTGGCCCTGGTGATAATTACTCATGCTCTGATCACAACCCAATTAAATTATTGCAACATGTTTTACACAGGGTTGTGTTTGGAGATATACAGAAGCTGATTCTGAAGTTGTTGCACTAGTTATCAGTAGGCTTCTGGGCCCCATTCAAAGTGCTGGTCATCACCTTTAAAGCCTTCATGAAGCAACACTGGATTATGTCAAGCAGAATGTGGCTGAAATAGAATCTAACTATCCAGACTGGACTCCCAGGGTAGGACTTTTGAAGGCTCTCCCCCTCCCTCTGAGAGGCCCATAGGTCATAGACCAGGCAACAGGCCTTCCTAGTTGTGTTCACAAACTTATGGAGGACCTTATTTCTGGAAGTATGAAATGTCCCAAGTCCCCCCCCCCCTTATTTTTTTTTTTTTGGAAACAAGTGGAAATTGTATTGTTCCAGTGAGATTTTGGTCCATAGCTTTGCTTGTCTGGCTATCATAATTACATATTGTTGCTGTTGTTATATCTTGAACTACTATACACTGTCTCAGGTCTGTATGAATTGGACTGGCTTATAAAAATGGTTAAACTTAAATTCAGAGAAGGAGGGGCATTCTAGATGTTATGATTTCTCAGGGCAACTTATCGGAGTCTTTATTTTAATACGAACTTTCCATTTGCATTGCCTGCACATCTTACTTTGTTACTATATTTGTGGTTTTCTTAGTTGTGACCCACTTCTCCAGTCAAAACTGTGTATCAAAATCCATATATTTGGAAAAGGCACCCATTAAAATATGAGTTGGGATGAAAATGTATCTATATGTTAGGAAACATGTTATACCAAAAATGTATTTAAGAAATGTTGATATGCAAATAAATGGGTATATGAAAAGGCATGCAACTGGAAATCAGTGCTTTTTAAACCTACTGCTTCTGAACGGTGGACCTGGACACAGCCAAAATCTTTAAGCCTTGTTGAGAATCTTGCAGGAATCTTTCCAGCAATGGCACCCAGAATCTCCAGCTCCTTTGAGAGCTGTAGTTCTAAAGCATAGAGAAAAAGATGGCAATAAATGAAAGCTAGTGATGAATGCTGCAGGCTCTTAAATCATGGTCTGCAGAATAGGTGCTCACTGGTGATATCTCTTTGGAGAGAAATATGGTGGCAGAAGACAGTCAGCAAAGCAACACAGACATTAGCATTCAAGCTTGCATTTGCTGAAGAAATATGAATAATGCAGAAAAATGAGGTGACTCAAGGCAGCAGATTAGGCCGTTCATCTTCACCTTATAATTATGTCTCTCTCTTCGTTTCTAATAATTTTGGGGCAAAGGGAGAGAGCTATGAATAAATGCTCCCAGTGCTATGAGTCTCATGATCTGTGACAACCAAAATCTGATTGTAAGTGCTAATGTATGATATTTGTTTTTATTTCTGGGAAATACAGAAAAGATACATCAAAATCCTAAAGCTATTAATTTAGTTCCAGTCTTTTGAACAGTGGAACCTTTCAAAATAGTAATACTGGCAGATTAATGAGTCAACTGATGGTTCTGCATTATGGTATGCATACACGGCCACAGTGTTAACATGAAATGAAAGCTTCAATTTATTTTAATAATTAGTTCAAATAGTGTTAACAATGTGCATTCAGTCTTTTGATCTCAAATAAAAAATACATCTGCCATTCAAAAAGTTAATAATGGAATATTGGATAATGAAATGGAAGAATCCATGACACAATCCATAATAACTTTGGGTTGTGGCAGATTGTGTAATTGCTTTGTCAAGAGCATAGCTTTCAAACAAGTATTCTAGGGCTATCAGTTCTGGGCTGCAAAAATACGTACAACCACTAGATATCAGCAGAGAGTTAGTTTATTGTAATTCTTTGCTGCCATCTAATGATCATCCAAAATTTTACATTCCAGATCTGGTAGCTCTATAATTAACTTCTTGTTATCTGGCAGTCATCCAGTTATTTGTACCAGCAAGACGATTTAATAAATTTGCTTAAGTTTCAACTGAATTATTTGCCAGCCACTTCAGTAACTCATCCTCGGTCATTGTCTCTTTACTCAGTGCTCGCTTGCTCATCTGAACTGCCCCAAAGGAGTCTTTGATTGGCTAGGAATGCTTAAGTGTTGTGCTGATCAATCAGATTTCAGCCAGCTGCCTGTTTGGTAAAATATATATGTTATAGCTGATCCTGAGGAGCAAAACAGAACTTAAGCTCCTGGGAGTTGAAATGAACCATGGTTTATGTTTAATTAAAGCTTTGAGGACTATGGACTTGTTGCCTACTTTTCTCTCTCTCTTATTTCCAAAACACCTCATTTCACTCAAATAACTGTGATTTGTGATGCATTAGTATTATATGAATCATTATTCCTTTGCTGCTCCTTCCCCCACTGGCCATGACAAGCATTTTGTCTCCAGCACATTAAGCCTTAAACATCCTCTTTGCAGTCTCTCTCTTTTGAATGTGCTTCATCCTGGCGCATTTCCAAACAGTGGAAATGAAAATCCCCTTGGGATTTGATGCAGAATATAATTTGCTCTGCAGTTTTGGCTATAAACATGATTATAAATTAAAAGATGAATATTCATTAATGCACACATTACTTCTCAGGTTCTCCTTGTTCTTTTCTTCTTTTACTTGTTAACACCTGTCTCCTTTTTCAAAAACCATTTATTAAACTCGGGTTCTCCAGGCTTCATATTTTCACTCAAAGTGTTTGGGTGTTTAAAGGCCAGAAGGCGTCTTCTGCTTGCAGGCCAGGGATGGTATTTGTCCTTGGAGTGTGCGCCAGAGGATCCACTCCAAAAAGGGAGTAGACCAGGACAAAAACTAATTCTGATTCAAGTTAATTTTAATTTAAACTTAATTAAACGACTATAACAACATATAATTAATGCGATTACTGCATAAATATTTAATCATTTCCCCCTTTCTGTGATGCTAAAAATTATAGTACTGCAGGGACATGCCTTCAAATAACACCATTTATTATTATTTTATTATTTAATAGAAAAGAGGAGGTGTTTAAAGCTTTGACTAGTGGCAGTTCTGGCATTCTCAGCCATAGATTAAAGCAAGAAAGGGATTCGTGCCACTTTACAGCTCGCCAAATTTATTTATCTGTTTGTTTATTAATCCAATTTATATGGCTACCCATCAATTATCCAAGAAACTATGGGTGTCAGACAAAAACAGAGAATTACATTAAACATTAAAACAAACAAACAACATTAAAATCAAAAGTGCATTGAGGCTCAACAAAAAGACAAAAGTACAGGATACATGCACCACACTATCTCAATACCAATGCCTGGGGAAAGAGCCAGGTCTTTATAGCCTTGCAAAAGGCCAATAGAGTAGAGGCTGTCCATATTTCAAAATATGTCTGATGAAGAGCCTGGCTTTTTTTTTTAAAAGTTGTGTATGGGGGGGACCCAACATAGGCCATTTGCACAGTGATTTAGCTCCAGAACTTTCAGCAGGTAAATATGCAAAGTCTTTGTCTAGACAGATGAATTTGCCAGTTCTGCTGGTTCCCATATTCAGTTTTGTTTTTTTAATAAATAAATAAACTCAAGTTTTTTTCCACGCCATGGAAAGTTCTTTGATCAGGTTTTTTTTTTAATCAACTTAATATTTTCTTCCATCTTTGCAGTATCCAACATTTCTTAGTCCTCTCTCTGATGAATGGGAGTAGTTCTGCATTTACCAAACAGAGTAACATTCAGAGTGGTCTTTCGACAAAGACTGGGAAGGTGAACGGGAACAGAAACTTCTGCTCTGAGTGATGGATGATGTCTGGCTTATCTTTGCCTTGCTGTGATTTTCCTCCCTGGAAATCAGGAAATGTTCCCTTCCAGGTAGCAATTGCATTGTCGTTCAACACATGGATGGGTGGGTGGGATGTGTTTCAGGATAGAGAAACACCTCTCCCCCCACCAGTGTGTTGAACTGCAATCCACATAATTCTCAGTCAGTTCTGTTGGCCAAATGGCAAAGAGGGGGCAAAGATATAGATACTCTTGGATCAGTCACTTGAGTGACTACAAGAAATGCTGTAGTTTTCTTTGTAACGGTGTGGAAGGGCCTAAGCATTTACAAGGTCAGATCCTGCTTACCTTCTGAGCTGATGATATCAGCTGCCAACATGCTGAAGAGATGTTGTAGCAATATTTTCTACAAATAAACACTTCTATATTATCAGACCACAATCTACTTTAACTCCATTTCAGTGGACTTTAATGCTTAACTTCTCCTTTCTGCCTTTCTTCTATCTACCCTTCCTTCTTCCCTCTCTAATAAATATCTCAAATGAACGCCACCTGCACATGTACACACAAAGTAGTGATGTTGCTGCCACTGTTGCCCACCTGAGGTCAGGCCATAACCCAGTGCTGGATTATGAAGAACAGTTAACTGTTTCATAAGGTAGATTTTTTAAAAAAATAAGTAACTTCTTATGTGGTTTTAAAACTGAAATCTTTGTATTCTTCTATCCTGATGATAACGAAGGTACTCCAGGCAATGTGCTTATCATGAAGGTAAATTCACCTCTGAGGGATTAGATAAACTTGGTTGCTTTCCATATCTTATCATCCCCCTGTGGAGGCAAGATAATCTCTTAGTGATGTCTTTATTTCTTTAATTGTAGCAAAATTTTCTCTTTTCATTCAGAAATGGAATATAAGATACAGACCACCTGGTGTTTTTTTTAAAAAAAGACTGGTAAACAAGTTTTGGGCAGGATGACAAATAAAACTAATAATAACTGCAATACAGAAAAATAATAGATTCCCCCACACAAACAAAATATTATCTAATGTGTTTGTTACTACAAATAATAAAAACAATTGACATTTTCAATTAGCCTTTCCAGTGCTAAAGGAAAATGGATTAATCTAGAAAACCGAAATTATATTGTAGAATCCAGAATGTAAATTGTGGCCTTTTGTTCTTCAGAAGTCAGCAGTGAGGTCAGTTCATATTCTGAAATGTCATGAAAACACCTTTTATCCTTCCCATTTATTAGATCACTGCAAACTGTTATTAGTAAATGCAGGTATACTGAATTCTCTAGTTTTCAACACTCAGATACCTTACCAAAGACACTTCAAATGGATTTCAAGATTTCAGAGCAAAAGCTTTCCTTTTGAACAAGTTCAAGTTTTGCTGATAACATCCACCATTGAGAATCAGCATGAGACATGAAACATTACAATGATGATGAAGTCCTATGAGTTTGTACTCTGTTAAGTTTTAATATTGGAAATGGGATTTTAACACCACTGGAAACTAATTTTAGCTGTCAAATTAAAATACAATATGGCTGGTACAATATTTTAGGTGAAGAGAAATGGTGCAGACTGAAAGGTAAAAGAGTGGATATTTTTTGTAATTTAACTTTTTATTAGTGTACAGCCACAAAAAAGAGAATTAAAGGGGCTTTCTTAAAGTATCTGGTCTGGAATGTGGTAGAATAATATTCTGGATGTGGTATGAATACTAAAAATATTCATTGGATAAGCTGAACCAAGTCCTGAACAAGATAATTTGGGACAGATAATAGGGGTTTTTTTTAATGTTAAGAATCAGATTTAAATGATGCTGGCTCAAAACTTGTGTCAATTTCCATGAATTTTGCTATGTTCTGGTAAATCTGATAAAATTCTACCTTTGCAAAAAGTTTCAACCCATTCAAGTAGAAGCCTGCCTGCCTGCCTGCCTGCCTGCCTGCCTGCCTGCCTGCCTGCCTGCCTGCCTGCCTGCCTATCTATCTATCTATCTATCTATCTATCTATCTATCTATCTATCTATCTATCTACCTACCTACCTACCTACCTACCTACCTACCTACCTATCTTAGGTTTAGCTTAAAGTTGATTGTGGGAGAATTGAACTTTTTTCTCTCCCTAAATTTCACTTTGGTTTTGGACATTGAATTGGGTTGGACTATGGCCCACGACCGAGAGCTGTCTGCAGAGCTATGGATAAGGCCTCCATACTACACTGAGTAATATCTTCTCAATCCTGATGAATAGCTTTGTTGGAGAAATCCATGTGTTCAATTTTTATAACATACAGTTTACAAATAATTTATTGATAATGTTAAGGAAAATATTAGTTTTTCTGTTGCTATATGAGACAAAAGATTTATAATGAAGTTCTCAGCTTTGTTATATTGAATAGATATATATGCATGGGTATCCTAGTACAAGAATATATCTTTAAAAATATTTAAACTGACTTTTTTTCTCCCAATTGTAAGGGTTTCTCTTCATAAGATACTTTCATATTGTTTTTTGATGTTGAATATAATTGGTATAATTCAAGTTAGCAAATGAACTTAACATAAATCAGTTCTCCTTTTTTATGTGTGTACAGAACCAATTTCTGGCTATCTCACATTTTGATTCTATTTTACTCTCTTCTCCTGCAATATATGAGATTGCCATTCTGATTACCAGAATATTTCTTCTATAGCAACATACTGGGGGGCAGGGGGGAATGGGACACTACTGTAGATGTGTAATTGTAGCATGTGAAGAACAAGGTTTAAAAGAATTCTATATGCTTTTAGTCTTTTTCAGAGTTAAAAATATTGGAAGTATTCTGATAAATCAGTATGACAGAGAAGCCAACACATAATAGATATTTTTGGCATAGTGATGTATTGTTTCACACTGTGATACATGGTTGCGTGGGAAAGATGGCAGTTTATTACTAATGCTGTGTAGTAAATTTTGAATAGGAAAGTGCCAATTAACTTAAGCTACATTACATTTCAGGGACATATTCATAGCAGTATAAGTTTTTTTCATTTTAGTTAGGGTTTTTTGTTTTTTGTTTTTTTGTTTTTGTCTTTAATAAATTAGGATTTTTTAAAGATGAAAAATTGTTCACATAGGTTTCTGGATTGTTCCCACAAATGTAGGCTTCCAACTGCAAATTCTGTTCTGACTGATTTGCCAGTAAAATTTAGGATCTAGACCACTTTGGTCTGAAATGTACCAGTAGGAAATCTACATACCAGTATGATAAATGCATTTCACTGTAACCTCAGGGTTACTCTAAAGTATATTAAGGATTATTTATTAATTCCTAATTAATTAATTAAATATTGTATTTTTCTTACATAATTATCAGCATGGCAATTACAAGAGTTAATAATTCAGTCTTGTGGTTCAATTAGAAACAGAGGGAAAACAAACATCAATTCATTTTAAGGAAATAAGTTGACAAAGCTGGCAGTACAAAAGAAGGCACTAAAAGAGCTCACACAATCACTAGCATTTTTATATATATGATTTAAAATAAATCATGTGAAATTTTAATTTTCACTTGACTTCATTGCATGCAGCAATGGTGGGTAATACAACTAAATTAAAAAAATATATAAACTTTCTCTGAATACCTGAAATATTAAATTTGATCTTTAAATAGTAAAGCAGAGAAGCTAAAATGAAGTTCTATGGTGCCCTAAACAATTTTTTAAAGTTTCAAATGCGTTCATTTCCAAAAACATGGTTCAATTTTGTATGAGTCAGCAGAGAAACTGTTAATTCAGTTCTTAAACCAGTTCTAAAATCCTAAACTACATTTAATACTTAATGATAACTAAAGGCTTAAACTGTCTTGTTTCAAGATATTTCTAACTTTAGAAAAGATTTTATACACTGCCTTAAAAACAAAGAAAATAAATAAAGAAAAGTAATAGTACAATCATAATCTCAAAGTCACAGTTTGACTGATGCTACTCTTACAGTTGTTTGTGTGTGTGTGTGTGTGTGTGTGTGTGATTTCATAGGGACCATGAAGGCTTTTTTGTTTGTTTGTTTGGAGAGTCAGTTTGGTGTAGTGATTAAGGTGCTGGCCTAGAAAGCAGGAGACTGTGAGTTCTAGGCTTGCCTTATACATGAAAGCCGGCTGGGTGATTTTGGGCCAGTCACTCTCCCTCAGCTCAACCCATTTCACAGGGTCTTCTGCCCACCTCTTCTGATCTGGGGCTTCCCTGAAGTCTCCAGACATTTCTCTGCAGACACTGTCTCCCTCTGTCTCCATATGCCTTTGGCCCTGGGTGAAGCCCATCCCTCTGTCTGATTCTTTGCTTCTCACAGAGAAGCCTCTAGCTGTTGTCTTCACTCTCCTTTTCCTCTGGGGCCAGGAAACAGCAGTTGCCCACTCCAGTGGACCGGCACACTGACAGCAATGTCTCTCTTCAGCTGCCAACTCCCCATGCAGTCACTCTACTTAACAGCCTCAATGCTCAGAGTGGCACAGGCTCAAACATTAGAATGTGTATCTCTGTCTTTCTTCTTCTCTGTCTGTTTCTTTGTCTGTCGGACTGTCTTTATGGCAACATTTTCCCCAGCAGTTGAGGAGGTGGGTCCCCCCCAGACTTTAGAACCCCAATGCTACATACTAGGTTTTGCCAATCAGAATGCTGCCTTTATCTGCACCACAACAGTCCTGGGTAGCAGCCAGGTCAGGTCATCTGCCCTCTTGATAGTTCAGTTTTATTCCAAGGCTGTACCTGAGCTTTTTCTCCCCATTTTTTTTCCCTGCTGAATTATACTAGGAAAGCAGCCTGTCCAGAAGCAGCCAGCCTGGCAAAAAATATACATGCTGCCCTCTCCCAATCTATCTTCAAAAATTATTCTAAGCAACACTTTTAAGCAAAGCTAGCAAAGAGAGGTAAAGTAAGACAACTCATACATGACAAAAATCCATAATGCATTCTGTTTACTCTTGATTTGGCATGTTATGTAAATGATTGATTGTGATTTAACATAAGATACGAACCAATTGTTCAACAAATCATAGCTAACATCTCTTGTCTTAACATTATGTCTAAACGAACTAGCAAATAAATCTGTAATACCCAAATCTATTGGTCCAATGGCCCAATTTAGATGAAATCATTTAAAGGCAGGGGAAAAATGCATGAAGAGTTTTACTTCCCTTGAAGGAATAGGATCACAACAGCTTGGGGATCCTCCTGGATTCATGGTTCTTGCTTCATCAAAATATGGAGTCTATGGCCAATCAGCCTTTGTCCAGCTTCAACTAGAATACCAATTGCAACCCATTTTGGAGTGGAAGGCCTTAATGACTATGGCATGTCCTCACCACGTCAGATTTAGACTGTTGAAACATTCTCTACTTGGGGTTGCCAGTACAGAGGCAACTGCTGCTTGCTGATGGATACGTAGGGTGATACCATTGTGTGGGTGTTATAGTAGTTGCCATCATTTACTTCTAAGTAAAATTCAAAGTGCTTTGTTAACCTATAAAGGTCTCTGGGACATGGCTTCCTTTTGCTTTAAGACTATCTTCTCCAAAATAATTTGCCTGTCCTGTATGTTTAAGCTGAGAAGAGATGCTTCAGATTCTTCCCCTTGACCAAGGAGAGAGGTAGAACCCAGAGACAGCCCTTCTTGGTGGCTGTCCAGGCTTTGTGGAACACCATGGCCCCCACACTGTCTATTTTTAGAGAAACTGTGAAAATCGTTTTATTTTTATGGATATTTGGGGCTTAAGTGGGTGTTTGTTAGTCTGCCTGATTCAAAACATTTTGGTTTTATATTTAATTTCTATAGTCTATTTTTATCTAAGCTTATTTTAATTACAATCTTTGGGAATAAAGACTGGAAATTTATGGGATTTACTGTATATGGTATTTCATCATATTATTTATTGGTTGTGAACTGTCCAGAGTCTCAGGTTGAAGGCAGGTTATAAACAGTGCAATAAAAAAATAAATAAACGCCTTTAGATGTTGGTCATAGGTAGAGTCTTGTCATATGAATGAAGTTATTTGTCTGCCGATCAGAGCTGAGTCCCCATTGTCTGAAGTACCCTTTGCAACTTCCACATCACCCAAAGCCATCAGTGTTTTCTTCTGTTGTTATTCCAACTATTATTCTGTGAACTTTTATTTTAAAAACATGTTTTGTTTAAATATGTTATAATGTAGGAAATTCAAGTGGTATGATATCATGAATATAGGGTTTTCATTAATTTATCTCAGAGGTATATAATAGAGACATTCATTTACCCTTTATGTTTACTCCAAGAACAATTTAGCAGCATGTGACTTATACAGAACCAGGTTGACAATGTTATTTAAACATTTGGATATAAAATTGACTTTTAATTATTGACATTTAGGTGCATCATCATATAGCCATAGAACTAAACTCTAGATTCATTTGCCTTTAGTGATTTCATGACACAGCCAAAGCTAATTGGCTGTTTAAATGATGCTGTGATATTCACAATATGATATGTAGCTGGCTTGGTTCATACCATAAACCAGAAAAAAAAATGCGAAAGAAGGCTTTGAGAGAAAATGGAATGTCAGGTAGTCATTTCCTGCCACTACCAATGAACTTTTTGTACCATTCAAAATGACATCTTTTGAAGTGAAATTTGGCCATTGGGAAAATTCTGTGCAGTGCTGTTACAGGCTTGGCAGATTCCATTTGTCCTCATGAAGCAATCTGGATGTTCAGATACAACTGGCATGCCAAAATGAAGATCACTTGGTGGTGTCTCCATGTTTCTACCTCAGTCCGTCAGCACATATGAGAGAAAGGAAGAGGAACATTAATGCTGTTTTCTCTAAGTTTTCAAAGTTTACCATAAGCTACTTTTTTATTTCCAAATATATCATTGCTAACGTCTGTGTGGACCTTAAATATTGAACTTTTTTTAAACACTTCCCAAGCCCCTATTATTTAAATAAGATTCCTACTCCATTTAGATAAGCAATAAAATTATTATTATCTACATCTAAACTTTGCCACTCCATATTGGCAAAATCATTAAATACTACCCTTTTCTGTAAGATTGAATACATCTGACTCTACTGTTACTGCTTCAGTAACAGTACAGGGAAAAAGAAGGGATGTAGCCCCTTAGTTATCTGTTTTGACAAGATTTTATAATAAAAAAGTCCTCATTTAATTCTGTGAGTAAGTACTGTAGTTACATTTTTCATGCGTATACAGAGGAAGCTGCTTATAAATGCATGATTAGTTCAGCTTGGGCCATTCCTGGTACTTACTCCTTTTAAGTTCTTTATTTATCTTCTGCCCAGTAAGATAATAAGAACCTGGTATTATAACCAATGGTATTTGCAGAATATTGAGAATTTAAAGTTCAGTTCAACTACAGAAGTCTCTGGGAGGATTAAGGGCTGAAGAGTTTACCTCAGAGAATGCTCTAAAAGCACATAATGCATTTTTCTACTGAATTTGACAGTGTGGCCTCTATCAGGATGAATTACCATTTTGAACTATAGAAGAGTAGTTTTTAGTGATTTGGCAGAAGGACAGAGTATGTGTGATAAATAAATAAAGGTAGGTAGGTATTAAAAATGCAGTCTCATCTCTCCCTTTGAAATTTGGCACAGCAGAGCTCAAATAGTCAGTGGTTTGTTCTGAAATGGAGTATTTGGAGCCTGACTTTGTTCATTTCACAGAATGTCTGTGTTTTTATTCTCCATTTTCCTTATTAACAGGCAAATTGTTTTCTTTTTGTTATTCCTTCCAACCGCTGCAAATAGTATATACCTGATACTATCTTTGTTCAATTCATCCCGACTGTTCCTCTTCCCTGCTCCTGTAAGTGGAAGTCCAATAATAAGCCCTCATTTCTCTGCTCTTTCATGTATGGCAACTTCATTTCAGATGACCCCAATGCCCATTCTCTGTATCACTTCTGCTTGTTAGTTCCTTGGTTTGCTAAGCCTTGTTGTGGAAAATATTCCTTTATCTAATAATGAAAACAACAGGCCAACTGAAGGTTCATTTTATTGAAAGAACAATGGCCATTGGATCTTTCCTGCAGGAGCAGATATCAATAACCAAGTTCACTGGATTTTTATTAGCACTTGTACTTGTGCAATACATTGGCTATTGTGTCACAGTCTGCTTGTTCACCATACATTTATGCTTATATATGATATTGCTACAGTAATAAAAAAATAGAAAGACTCTTCAAAAAGTCCCTTAAGCATGTAGAGTAATATATTTTCTTCAGCTATATTCCTTATAAGTGAGATGTAAAATAACTTTTGCTATGCCATACTGGGGAAATCACATACTTTTGAAGAAATGAAATGGTTACAGATAGAAAGCTTCTATTGTCAGGTGTTACTTTAACCATTTTCCAAGCTGAAAATATGCATTCCTTAGTTTGAACAAAGGAAAATGGAGTTTATTAAAAAGCCAGTGAAGTTTATGATTTTTAGACCACCTCAGCCTTCAGGTTTACTTGAAGCTGCCATAATAGAAACAGATGGTTTAGTTTTTGAAGACATTTTGTGTTGTAATGAAGTGCAACAATATTGTTCTGAATTATAATATGGAGTTGTGCAGTGAGATAAATGAATAGGCCTGTGCAGAGATAATATGTTACAAACCGGGAAGGGGATAATTTAAAAACTCACCTCCAGAACTCTTTCCAAGAGTTCTCCAATAACAGATACTTTAAAAAATATAATACCAGTCAGGCTGAACTTCATGATACCTCCTGGGCTGTCCACCTGGGAATTCTTAGCCATTCTGTGCAGGACTTCTTCCTTCCACCCAGCGCTAAGAAAAATAGAAAGGAGGGCATTTTGGATCTTTTCACCCAGAAATACAGAATTTAATAAACCAGGTGCTGTTTGTGAAAAATAGGGGCTAACTGGAGAATATAAGATGAAGTCAAAAGAACAGTGGACTGAGGAAGGATTTAGTTTTCAATGGTTCTCATATGTACAGCTGAGAGAAAGATTTAAAGTAGATAAAAGGGCATTTGGAGTTGAACAATATAAGACAGAATTTGAAACTGAATGATGAACATGCAATTGCTAAAACATATTAGCTTTTACTGAGATTTGAGGTGGAAGAAGAACAATGTGTATGATAAAATGGGCTAAAACTTTGGCTATAATATACAGATGGATCAATGGGAAAATATGGGGTTGAAAGGCCTGAAATTTACATTAGGTTACAATTTAAAATAGAACTTTAATAAAATGATGTACTGTTGGTATATGACACCAGAAAAACTTTCTAGCATTCATAAAGGTACCTCAAATTTATGCTGGAGATATGGAAAACATGAAGGGTCATTTTATCATGCTTGGTAGAAGTGCAAAAAAACTTAGAAAAATTTGGTTTCAAATACATACAGTAATACAAAGAATTTTAAAGATTAATATTCAACTGAAACCAGAGCTTTTCTTGCTGGAACTAATGGATAAACAACTGGAAAAGACTTATGGACAATTATTTTTGACATGGTAACTGCAGCAAGATATGATGAAAGATGAAAAGACTCTGAAATATCTACAATAGAGAATGGTTGGTGATGATGACAGAATTTGCAAAGAAGGCAAAACTGACCTGTTTAATTAGAGAAAAGACAATAACTACATTTGTTAGTGACTGGAAACCCTTTATGGACTTTTTGCTGAAAACAGGAAAAAATGTACTCGTGATTTATGAATTTGAGGATTAGAAAGGGTAGATTATGGAAAGAAGGGAGCTATGATATAACCTTAGAGAGAGAGGATAAAATTCAAAATGCATTTATAACTGCTATAAAGAAGATAGGAAGACATTTCTCTCTCTCTCTCTCTCTCCCCTTTCTCTTTAATTTCTTTATTCTTTTCTCACTACTGTATTTTTTTTCCTTTAAGTGTTTTTATTCTGTAACTTTTTTTTCAATATTTTTTTTTAAACAGGAGCTACCTATGTAACTGAGTAGGTAGGTAGGTAGGTAGGTAGGTAGGTAGGTAGATAGATAGATAGATAGATAGATAGATGGATGGATGGATGGATGGATGGATGGATGGATAGATAGATAGATAGATAGATAGATAGATAGATAGATAGATAGATAGATAGATAGATATGGTTAGGGCTGCTTTTATGATCTTGTTTGTATTTTGTTAAGAAATTGCCTATGGAAGCAGTTAAGAGAAATCTCCAGATATAGAAAGGAATTTATTCCAAATAGGGGAATATAGGGAAAACAAGAAAAGGGAACACACACACACAGTTCCAAATAAAATCAATAGTCAGCCAAATAAACTGGTTAATTATTACTTCCTTGGCTGAGCTTTTGGGTTTCAGCACATGTTCAGAGTTCCTTTAACAAGGTGGTTTCAAGCAAGACAAAAAAGGTTAAAATTTATTTATTTATTTATTAAATTTAGATGCTGCCCATCTCCCCCAGAGGGTAACTTTGGGCAGCTCAGAATCAAAATCAAACAGTAAAACAGTAAAAACAAATATCCATATTAAATTGCCTAAAAATAATACCATATAAAAAGACTATATAATTCAAGATGACTGGTGGGGGTGGGGGCAGAATCAATTACTCCACCAACCAGTTCCAACAAAGCTGAATGAAGGGGTAATCAGCTTTTGGCTGAATGATTTTCTGTTGTCATGACATTTCACCAGCAGCTATGACTGGTATCTTCAAAGGCAGAGTGAGCTGCTTTTGTGGTATGCCTCCCGGCAGCTCACAGACAACTGAAAAGGGACTGACAGGGCTCTTGCATTTGAACCTGCCAAGCTGATCTCTCATCGCTTCATGTCACAGAAGCTTAAGAAAGCTGGTTCCTCATCTAGGTAGACTTTCAACTGGTCCATTTTGAAGAATTCCAAGAGAACTGGCTCCTGATTAGCCTGTCTTTGAGCCAGGCTGCTGATTTGTTTTTAGCATAGGTGGACTTCTGATTGGGATATTTTGGAGAATACCAAGATAACTGGTTCCTGATTGCCTTGTCTTTGAGCCAGGATATTGCTAGGTGTTTCTGGTGAGGCTGCTGCAGATTCTTGTTCATTAGTGAATGACTGTTTAATCTTGCGGTGGTCCCATAAAGTTGGGATCCTTATTTATTGATCCTGCTTTATTGATTGTCAAACTCTCTTCTGTTGAAGTTGTTGGAATGTTTATGGATCCTGATGGCCTCTCTATGTAGTCACACCTGGTAGTTTGATGTGATTGTCAGTACTTACCTACTAGCTCCAAGCCTCACAAGAAAGATGAAGCACACTAGTCATTTGAATAAGAAGAAAGAAAGAGGAGGTGTTATTCCTCAGGTGAGACCCAACTCGATATTCTCCAGGTTAGCCATTAGATTAGTACGTCCAGTGTCTCTTGGATAACAACCCTTACTGTGAGTTTTGCACAGCCCATCATTAGCATCATGTCTTTTTTTTTTCTTTTGGTATTTCAAACATAGCAGCTACATGCTCAAACCACTTATGCAGTATTCCTCAGATAATTCACAAATAACACTTTGTCAATGCAATTTGATTGAGACCTATCTTCTCTCTCATAAGCCATCTCCCAATGATTTTGCTATCCATCCAAAGTCTGCTACTGGGGTAACCAAGGTAGTTTGCAGTCACGTGGATCAGGTGATTTCTGAAGCCAGTCATCCCTCTTTTCCCTCCTTATAAAAACATTTCATTCAATTAAGAACTTAAAGATAGGCCATCCAAATCACCAAATTGGGGTTGGAGATACACAGAGATTTTTGGCAATTGGTTAGAATGCTATTTTTCCATGTTTTTAAGAACAAATTTTAAATGGTTGAAACAAGCAATTAAAATGCATTGTATTTTAAGCAGTGTGAGCAAAGGGAAGACATCAAGCCATATTGCCATGTTCTTCAGTTGGAAGCAATCAACCAGAAGCAACTGTGAATGTTTGTTTATTATGGGGGCTGGAGAAAATTAGCCTATAAAGAAAACAAAAGCTGAAGATCAGCTTTAATATGCCATGAATATTTCACACAAAAACAAAATAAAGCCTACTTGTTATGTCTGTGAATTGACTCTTCTTTGCCAAGATTTTATCATGTATTTTATTCTGGAGGAAGAAGGATATCTCACTTAGTTTATTAACCTTAAATTGTCTTTCTATTCCACTTCTGAATTTCAAGCAGCTTACTTGATTCACTTTTGTGATATTGGTTCCGAAGGGATTTTGGTGTCATTCACAATTTTTATTTTATATTCTGTACTTATAGTATAATGGTTTGAATTAATCTGGTTTAATCTGTAAAACATCCATGGATAAAAGATCTCATCTAGAGATATGTATTAGACTTAATAGCCTTCTGACTCCCCCACATTACTGATTCTACTGTAAACAAAAGAACAGTTTAAGATAATCAAAATTACAGTGGTTAGCAACCTGTGCAAACCTTTCAAGTCCTGATGAATTTATCAAAGTAGGCTATTTAATACAGCAGTTTATTTGATCATTAAGTTTAAGTTGTGCACATGCAATGAAATTATTTATGCACTGTTTAATTAGTATTTTCTCAACATTGTCAACCATTTTTTGGGAAAGCTGGGTATAAAATTAGTGGTTGAATAAATAAGCATATTCTTAATCTGCTGCTCTTGTTTCTGTTGTTTTCAGTTGAGAGCTACTAACTTGTGTGTGGACAGTTCTGCAACAGTGACATTGGTTCTTTAAAGTGGTATTTCCCAATGTGTGGCAATCCTGATGTTTTGGACTTCATTCCAGGCATTATGGTGACCTTGTTCAAGAATTCCTGGAACTGATAGTAGATGGGAGTTCTGGAAATTGAAATTTATCTGATTGATTTAATTTATATCCATCACCACCACCACACTTTCCTTCAGGAAATCTAACATGTGTGAAGGGTACTGAATTGGTGAAGGCTTCCCTAAAGGAAAATATTATGTATATCTCTTTATATGAAACATGTAAGAATGTTAGGTCTGTTCAGGCATTCAGTGGAACTCAAATGGGTAAAATGATGGGGCTGAAGATGCTGATCTTGCTCCTTTAATTTACATGATCACAATCCTTGTCTTTAGATGATACAGAGCTCCATCAGAAGCCAGATGTAGAAAGACTTACCTCAAATGATGTCCTCATTAAAAATAATAATGCTGAAGTCAACACAGACATATCACAGACCAGAATGAATCTCAAGGCCCATGGAATAGTCCCTAATATCCTCCACAAGTTTTTATGATTTCACTAAAAAAGTTAGAATATGCTTTCACAATTCTTCTGGTAACATCTGTGAGTGCTGAGGGTGAAACAAGGCAGGCGGAAACAGGAAAGATCAGATGTTAAACACAGAATGCTCCCTCAGAGTTGATATATGACCAGCAATTATTCCTAGTTCTCAGGCTGCTCAGCTTTAAAGACTAATGGCAATGAGGTGGTTGTGTGACAAGTGATTGGTGGTTAAGGATAATGAAGATGATTCAGGTTGTTTTATTTGAGGGTACCCTCCGATGATTTATTTTCTGCTTTCCAATCTGAAAACTGCTATATATGTGGAAGAATACAATTGGCAGTCATGTTTAGATGAATGAGAGTGAATGAACTGGAACCTGACAAGAGCTGAAAGGATGATGTGGAGAAAACCAGTCTTCTTTTGGTATTGTGTGTATGTGTATGGAGTGACATGATGTCTAAGTATTTTATTCAAGTGATAAAAATTAATGAAAAAAGCCCAGCGATCAGTTCGCCCTCTACTACAAACTTAACTGGATCAATGAAAGGAAGTTAATATCTGGTGAGAACACACACACAAAAGAGTTAATTGGCCCAGTAACCAGCTATAGGATTACCTAACTAATTACCTCCTAAAATTATGATAAAATTCAAGGGACACAATGCAAAACTGGCCATCCCATCACTCTGGCTGTTATGATTTTCCTCTTCTGCAGCAGGTGATGGTGGGTTGAAAAATGAACAGCAATGGGTGGGAACTGGGTAACTCCCCTAAATGGATCTTCATTGTGTCACTAAGATTTCCTTCCTTCCTTCCTTCCTTCCTTCCTTCCTTCCTTCCTTCCTTCCTTCCTTCCTTCCTTCCTTGGAACTTGGGATAGGTAATGATAGCTTCCCAATCTCTTTTGTACTTACTAGAAGGACTGTACAAATGACCATTACCACCCTGACCTCACCATTCTTCGTTGTGTGCAACTGAAGTGCCACAGGTGAGTCTCATGGATCCACCAGTTTAACTGCATGGCTACATGATAATGCACACTGGGTGATTTGTGTCATTGGAACAGGGTCCTTGAAACTAACTAAAATTGTCTCAGGTGTAGCCAGGGCAGTATGGTATCAGTGTAGCCAACGCTAAGAGAATTCAATGCTAAGAGCTGGGAATAAACACTTGATTCTGATTGTACCTTGTTAGAATTCCTGCTGTTTTCTTGTCATGATTTTGGACTCCCATCAAGAAGTCTCTTCAAGCAGCTTTAAGCTGTGTAACAAAAACAGTAAGGATTAAGTGGTTGTGTAACACATTGGCAAGTTATATGCTATATCAAAAGGCTGATTGGCTCAGACTAATATGTGAAATCAGCTATTTTCCCCATCATACACATTTGGCCTTCATTTCTTCCTTAGGATTTTCCAGTTCACAAGGTAATGTGTTTATAGAATAGAGAGAATTCTAAAGGCTATATTTGTATCATTGACATCAAGGCTAGGGCTAACTCAGGCCTCTTGCCCAGTGCTGACCACTAGATCAATCTGTCTCTGTGGCTGATCATCTTATCACTACCGTCTGTTCACTCAACTGGTCTTTCTCTCTGGCCCTGAAGGAGAGCATTTGCAGGCAATGAGACCAAACAGAAAGAGTTAAAATCCTGGGGAGCGAGGACAGATGCCATAAAGCACACACCATTGATTGTTTTTCTTACTGTTGATAGAAAGCATATATGCTGCAATCAAGTAAATGTACTTCCATGGAAAGGAAAATGCATTTTTTGTTTTATTTTTTTGTGAACAATTTTCCTTTTCTACTTCAGGACTTCATCACAAGCTGCCTTTAAAACATGTCTGGAATTCAAGAGCATGTTATTCAAGGATGTGTGTGCGTGTGTGTGCGGGTAAAAGGTTTTGCTCTATGTACAGCTTGAGGAGGGGGCGGTGCCCAAAATGTTCTAAAATAACTCCTCTCTCTCATCTGTCAGTTGTTAGTGGCAAACCAATTCCAAAGAGTTCAAATAAAGTAACTTCCTTTGAGTTAGCTAAGTAAATGCTGTATTTTGGGTATGCATCTGATGAAATTAATCCTGTAATTTTTTGAAAATGCATGTCATGGGAGCTGCTGTCACTCTGGACGTATTTCCCCACTATAGAATTACAATGCTCCCTACCTATCCTTGAGTCAGCAAAAAAATTATACTGGTATGAAATTTCCTGTTCCTATTACCTATCCTTATCTTCCCTTTATTACCTCTTTTTGCTGGACACTTGACTTCCATCCAAGGTAATGGGTGACAAAGCCTAACAAATGTTATACACCTTAAGGCTACGCTTGGAAGATGCTGAAATAAGGGGGAAAACACTTTTAATACAGATACAGCTTACAGCAAATTAAACTTGTCTGACTCATGGGCTGGGGAAGAAAGCAATTATGATGGGGATCTGGCAGAAAAAAAAAAATGATGCTGCTACAGAATGTTTGTGCCATGGTGAGGCCCAAGTGGAGATACTGCTTCAATGGACAATATTGGCCTCAGTAGTCAAACTCAGTACATGGAAGCTGTGTTTCTCAGTTCATGACATTCTGATGTTCTGGTCTTAACATGGATACAATGCTCAGAAGTATAGAAAACCATGTTTTAAAAAGATAGAAAGGGTATCCTAGGACTTATCAGCCATGTCATAAATGCCAATATTCGATTATTTTTCTTTGCTATTTTATATGCCACTTTATCAAATAACTTTAGGTTGCTTGACAGTAGCACACTTATGCTCTTATATTAGGAAAATATTAGTTTCCTCTTTGCTAATCACCAAGATTCAAAACAGCCAGGCTATGTACATTGGTTATTTTTGTTTAAGTTATCAAAGATTTCATTTGCTGGTAATGTGAACCATTAAGGGTTGTACTACAGATGCACCATTTTCCTTCTCCCCTTCCATCCCAGTTTACTATTTTAGGGAATGAATGTTAAGCACTACAACTATTAATGCCATAGCTTAGTTCAGCTTTTAGCTGGAGACAGAACTTTTGTCCAGCTCATTTTTAAACAATGGCAACTCTGAACCACCAGAAAACTACAATTATCCCTAACTTGGATTAATTACAATAATAATGATGATGTACTTTTTAATTAAGGAGACCTTCGTAATTTCTCCCCAGAATGTACTCCTACAAGAAAAAGGCAGGAGGAGAGAGATTTAATGAGGTCTTCTGCTTTTGACCTGATTAAGTACACACACAACTTTATCTTCTGCTGCTCTTGGCCTCTGCAGCTAATAAATACTCCTTGGGATCCGTACGCTGACAAGGCCACAGTACGAAATAGGTTTCTTGCCCTTGCGAGGTATTATGATTGACAATGTAATCTGAGAGAATGTTATGATACCATGTCTGCTGTGATATATTATGAATATTCTCTATTGGCTACTGGGCTTTTTCTTAATTGTGATGGAGCAGGGAGGTAGATTTATTGATATGCAAAATGCAGCCACGTGACCAGGTTTCCAGCTTCACCTTCATATTTCTTTTAGTCTTACCAAGAGCTAAATAGAAAAGGTGTTTCTTTTGGAAGGGAAGGGATGGGAGATTTCAAGAAAAAAGTCAGATGATTTTATTGGGGTGAAGTGGTTCTACCACCATTATTTACACCTGTCTGCACACCCAGGGATGGTCACAGAGAGCATCTTAAAAAGTCAAGGTGGTGGCCATGATTGTGCAATTGTGCATGCAACATCCTGTAAAAAGGGACAGGATTTTGGATTGCATGGTGGTAGCCACCATCTTGACTTTATTAACTCCCTGAAGATGTTACTATGCCTGCTTCTGACGTGATATGTTATTGTGGTTAAGAATTTCAATACTGTGTTTTTATTTCTTGTTTTTACTTTTGATGTATTTCTGTAATGATGTTTATGTTGTAAGTTTTCATTTTATATCTATCATGAAAAACAGAATTTCTAAATAAACTAATTTGTAAGTAAACTAATCAATAAATGGGAGGTAGGAAGAATGTTGCTGCTTCTGGTGCCAATGAATCCCCCCTTGAAATAGGCCAGCCTGTGGATCAGCTATTCCCCCTCCCTCCAATTTCTTTTCATCTCCCAACAGTGTGATAAATTTGAAAGCAGCGTTTCTAGTAGTTAAACCTAAAATGGAGGCTCAAGCTGAATGTTTAGCTTTCAGGAGGTTGGAGAGGTGAAAATCTTCACAATGATTGTGCAAGAAGAAATTTTTGGGATGGCAGGGTTGGTTGCAGGGACACCTTATGAAACAAAGAACTTTTATAATCTTTCAGCTAGAAAACTCCATTGCTGCTTCAATTTTTAATATACATTCCCAAGAGTATTTTAAAGGTGAAAAATATGCAAAGAATTTTTGGAAGATTGCATTTAGGCCACAATAGTTAAGCAATTTTGAATAGAATTTGGATTTTGTTGACTTCTGCTAATTTATTTATTCATTCATTCATTCATTCATTCATTCATTCATTCAACTTGTATGCCGCCCATCTCCCCCAACGGGTGACTCTGGGTGGCTCACAATAAAAACACAGCTCTCACCAAGATGGCTAAAAACTATAAATAATTAAAAACATATTAAAAACCCTAAAAAACCTCCTCTGGTTTATGGCCTTAAAAAACCTGTAAGATGCTGGTGGGGGGGGGGGAGACAACCCATCATCCTACCAGCCATCTCCACAGGTGCGGGCTCTCCTCTGGCCCCCAGGCCTTCTGGCAGAGCCAGGATTTAATACCTTTCCTGAAGGCCATGAGGGAGGGGGCACACCGGACCTCAGGAGGCAGGATGTTCCATAGGGCGGGCGCTACAGCAGAAAAGGCTCTCTGCCTCGACCCCACCAATCGAAATTCCCTGACTGGTGGAGCCTGCAACCTGCCCCTTCTGCTGGACCGAGTATTCCATGTTTCACTAAAATTTCAGTAATCCCTTGTTCCTCAAACGATATACAAATGGCTCTTTTGTCAGTCACATTTGAGATTGCCAAGGGTGAAACAGGTATTGATTACAGTAAAAAGAGATTTAGTTCCAAATTCTGACTTCCTTCAGTGACTGACTGCAGAATTATAGGCTGTACCTGGTAACTTCTCTTACTCTGCCAATCCAAACTTACTTCTAGCCAAAGAAGTCAAGTTCCTTGAGGTCTGACTGTTGATCATGCCTCATTGGATTATAGCTTTCCTTGTCTAATAGAAGGTCAGCTATTTCATGTTGACATGAAAGATCCCAGTATGATGGTTAGAGGGGGTGGATAACTTGAGAACCTAGAGTTGCAAGTAGTCCCCAAACTATTTTAATCTGCCAAAGCCCCCTTCAGTCACATTTGCTGACAATCATAGCAGTTTGGGGTAGGAAATATATAAAACTCTGGGCTAAGCCCCAAATTAAGCTTAATTTGATTTTTTTTTAATTAAACATACCCAAATATCCTGTCCTTGCCTGTATAAAGGATATAGTACTACTCAGTGTTCTTAACCGATCTACTCATCGTGGCCATTACTTTCTCCAAAATGTTGTACATGGCTTCCAACTAACAAAGCTTGACCATTCCTGCCCTAAAAGGCTGCTAGCAGTCAGAGTAGGTGACACGGTCTCACTGGGCACATAGGCTAAACTAATTCAATGCCGCCTACATTGAGAACACTCAAGAAGTAAGAAGCAAAATAAGTCTGCTTTCTCCAAATTGGTGCTTTGAGATGTATTCAGACTATGGGTATGCTGACTGGGAATTCAGGAAGTCATAGACCCAACAGGTGGGTGCCAGGTTGGGGATGCCTAGGTGAACATTCTTTCCAATTCCATTGTCACAGCAAGGGGGGGGGGGTGATATTGAGATCCTCACAGTGGCACATAAAAGAACTCATGGTATGACGTGCAACTAGGTAATCCTGTTTTAATATATCAATTGCCTCAAGGCTGCAAAAAATAAGAAAAATAAGAATCCAAGAACAGAAATAAATGAAACCCTCTTCAGTAATTTCCTTTCTGGGTACCAGCAGGACTGCCTCCTCCAACTGATCTAGTGGATCATACAGGGAGAAAGTCTTCTTCCCCTTCTTAAAGACAGAAAGGGAGTCAAAGCCAGAAGGCACTGCTTCTCTGGGGCAGTCAAGCTAACCTTCTCCTTGTTGCTTTTCAGGAAGATGTTATGAGCAGAATTATTTTGTTTTAACTCAGTTCATGCACTGAACCAACTGTTATTATTTTTTGTTTTGTTTTATTGTCCTGGTTCTTTACATCGTTTATATTGTGTCTTTCACTCTGTGGGTTTATTTTATTAGTATTTTTAATAATATATTAGAGGTTTTAATAATTGTTATGTCCTATGTCATGTCTTTTGCCAAGAGACATTGGATTGTGGCAGGATATAAATGCAATAAAATTATTCAATCAATCAATCAATCCTAGTTTTGGCCCAATACTTTATCAGTCATGAGGAGTGGTTATGACTGTCCAAGATCACAGTTGAAGTGTGGGTAGTTGACCATATATATTAACATCCTCTGTAGATAGGCAGGGTGTGAGAGCACTGCCTTGTAGTAAGGGACTGAAC
The DNA here is from genome assembly GCA_030867105.1 of Liasis olivaceus. NCBI lineage: Eukaryota > Metazoa > Chordata > Lepidosauria > Squamata > Pythonidae > Liasis > Liasis olivaceus. The sequence continues at coordinate 74,630,688 of CM061349.1, forward strand.
AGCAAAGAACACGTAAACAACTGTATTTATTTAATGCTGTAGTGACGATACCTAGTTAAACTTGGTTTACCTCAAAGTAACTAAGCAGACATGGAATTGGTTAGCACTTGGAGAGGATACCACCAAGAAATAGTAGAGGTATAGATTAGACTGTGAAGTTGGAAAAAAATACAACTAGGAAGAAAACAGCATAAAACCACTTTAATATTGTTGCAAGAAACTAACTTATCTATGTCCATGTCATCACAAATTGAGCCTGATAGAAAGGAGTCTTTATTTTTACTTCAGATTTTTAATACTGAGTACTACACAGGCAAGGTGTATTAAATGTCTTTCTTATAATTTTGAAATTAATTATTATGCCTAAAGCTTTTGATCATATCAATACAACTTGGTATTTGTAATTCAGACTTTCTGGGGCCTAAATAAAATTGAACGTCTTGGAATAAATCAGTGCAATAAGTACACTTTATCCCTTTTGAAAGCATCTCAGCTAATATTTACCACATATTGGGTGGTGGAATTTTGATATTGTGGTATGTAAAAGAAGATAGTGATTTTATTTGATGAGCTTTATATACCATTTTAAAGATGTGCTGAATTGGTTTAGGGGATATATCGTCTACTTTGAAGGAGACCTAAACCAATCATTGAATGCTGATGTAGAAGACTTTTAGAACTTTATTGGAAGTTCTAAAAATTCAGGTAATGTTTTATTATTAAAAGTTTATCCAATACCCAGAATCCTATGTTCCTTGGATTAGAAGTTATGGAGTCTAGAGCCTTCACATATTCTATGCCAGAGTCTAGAGCTATTTTCTCCTTCCTTTTTGATCCCTTGTAGATTAGAGATAATCCAAAACAGAAAAGCCCAATCAGCTAGAAAAGCATGATTTGCCATTATTATTGGCAAAGTTATGAATTGCCTCAGAGTTTAATCAGACAGGTCCCTTGGCCTTCTCTGTCCTTCCCTCAGTAGCACAGCAGTAGAGGTGAGATACATCACTGAGGCATGCCATCTGTTGTCCAGCATGTCTGAGGAATATCCCAATCCCTTTTGAAGATTCTATAGGGAAAAAATAAAATTTTGAAAAGTCCTGGGAGAAAGTTTCCTTCATCCAGTCACCTGTAAGAAGTAGCTGGCCTTGGCTAAAATGTGTGTTCATGTAAGAGAGAGAGGGGAAAAAAATTGTGGACACATACACAGACACACATTAACCCAGAAATAAGCGAGATGGTATCCATGATTTCCATCCTAATTTTCTTATTTCCAGATTGTCCTATATATCTCCTTAAGCAAGGATGGGAGAAAGGTCTGCTAGAGGAAGAACTGCTGCTGAAACCTCATTCCTTTTGCTACTTCCCTAAACTTTCCTTTCTTCTTGGTGCATCTATTCACACATGGGTAATCTGCACAGGAGAAGGCCACTTGATAACTATGAGGGTAAAGTTATCATAGAAAATGTGTCGGAACTTGCTTCTAGCTGTAACCAGATTCCTGTTACCATCTTTCTTTGAGCTGTGAGCATCGTGCTCACAATTTCTGTGGGTAGTTCCCAAACACCAACTGCTCCATGAGATGTGCTTGAGCTGTGTCCAGTTGGGTATGTGATTATAGCTCTGATCCAGCCTCCACACAACCTATAGTGGAGAAGATAGAAAAGATGTATGGTGATTTCGTGTTGATTGCCCCTTGGTGAGACCATGACATATCCTCTGTCAGTAATAAACACTAGCTTTGCCTGATTCTCTTCAGCATGGTGAATAGAAAAGGGCAGAAAACCTTAGCAGACTAGTAACTCCATAAAGGCAAGCTGCTGTGAATGTTGTGCCATCAACAAAGTCCCTGGAAGCCAATTACATGAGTTTCTTGGCAAATCATCTCACCTACTGAAAACCACATATTGTTCTTTTCCTTTCTAATAGCTGAAAAGGAGTTAGAGAAAAAGTTTGTTTTTTCTTTCATCTGCTCAGAGTTCCAACACATAGAGAATGTCGTCTGTGACCATGGTGGAATCCCTGCTAAGTAATGCCATTCCCCCTCCACTCACTCATAGTAAGTTTTTATAGAATTAACAGCAATGGCAGTACACCAATCTGTAAAGATTTTGTTTGTTTGTTTGTTTGTTTCCATGAGTGGTGGAGAAAAGGAGAAGTCAAGGATAAGAAAGCCTGGGTGAGTTGTTAGCGATTGTGGTCATTGTGAAGTTTAATGATGCACAGTGTCTGGCAGAAGTGGTGTCTCTCTGACTCACTTAAGAGAAGATGCTGAGAGATGCTTGTATTTGCAGATTCCAGACAGGCTGGCTGTATTTGTCAGATATGAACATTACAGTCTGACTTCATTTGTTGTCAAGGACAAATCCTGGAATGTGATTTCAACAGAAAGGGGAAAAGGGTGATAAAATCTGATATTCAATGCCTACTTATATTCATTAGTGGAGATAACCTTTTTAAAAAACAAAAAACAAAAAAAAAACCCTTATAAATAACAGTAGCATTTCCCAAAAGATGTCCCGATAGACTTCAGTATTATAATCAAGTAGAAATAGTGTTATGAGAAAGGATGTATAAATGTATTAAATAATCACATAATAAGAAATAGAAAATGCCACTTCCATTTTTGTCCCTCATTGTCAATTGAATTAATTAAGCCTATTGGCAAATGCTGCCTAAATTATTATTTATTGGCATTTTTCTATTGCATTTACTATAATTGTGAGTGCATGTGGATATTCTATAGAATAAAGGTGCTTTTTTTCCCCATCATTGAGTGCAAGAAACAACCTGACTGCAACATTATTTGTTTACCACTAACATCATGGGAACAACATCAGATATGAATGTGCACTCTGTATCGATGAGGGATTGTTGCATGTGTATATCTAAATTAACATGAAAAGATTTTCAAACTTCCTCCTTTAATAAAATTTTGTTTATTTGCATATGGCCCTATTAATCAGCCAAATGTAGTTTGTTTTCTTTTCTCAAGTTAAAGTAGCAAAGTCAACTTGAATCTGATTCTGAGTGAGTTCATTGCCTACTTTCAGGACTTTTATTTTTCATCTCATCTTCATCATCATCATTAATTTATACTATAGTCCAGGCTATATAGATTGAATAAATGAATAAATAAATAAATAAATAAATATTTTCTCATGGTCTCCCATCCAAGTACTAACTGGATCTAACTCTTCTTCCCCTTCAGAGATTGGCTACATTAGGTTCAACTACCTAGCTGGTATTAAAAATAATCAAGCATTTACATGAAAGTTAAAAAAAAATGCACATATTATCATAGTCATTCATTTCATAAACATTTAATATGCTTGTTTATGCACTTTTTCTTATATTCATATTTTCTGATAGATTTTCTGATAGATATTTCCCCTTGTGATAGATTGTGAACATTTCCCAAATGTGCATTTTTTTTTTTTTTGGTAGTTATAGAATGTATTATCAAATGCATTGTAAAAGACAACAAAGTACAAATTTGGACCACAGAACTGTTTTCAGTTCTGCACATGCAGGAAGTATAAGTAAGGATAATTCATATGAAATTAATTACTCGTTCACAGACCTACCAAACTTCTGTGATGCTGATTTGTACTGGTTGACTTGTGGCTGCTATTGTTGCAGCCCAGTTGTCAGAGTCTGCATGCCCATTCCCAAAGTTCAGTAAATCCTCTGGAGACTTGTAAGTTCCATTAAAGATTTCTTTATTAGGATAAGCACACAGCAACCTAAGTTGTTGAGACTAAAGATAAAACACAAACCTGTCCCTTTTAAGCCCATTCTCCCCCCACTTTGAAGTTTTTTCCCCGCTTCTCCCTCTTCGCGCCTTGCACCGGTTCTCACACTTCGTGGCCTTGCAGATGCCTGCGTAGAGATAAGGATGACACCCCTCCTGCCCTCCTCCTCCTTCTTTATGGCAGGTCCAGCAAGTGGCTAACTAAAGCATTCTTTCTATTAACCCTTAGCATCTCTAAGTCCCCTCATATGTAATATATGGTAATATAAAAGCAAGTGTGAAAAAAGCAAGCATGGTTATACATTTCTATCTACATTACTAGCTAACATTTCTCAATTACAATAATGACTTGCGTAGATCCTGACACCAGTCCATGCTAATATTTTACTAGGCTGTTTTTATGTATTAAAGGTTTTAATTATAGTAATAAAAACTAATACAAACTAAACTCAGAGAAAGGAAAGTAAAGAGAGAGAGTAAGAAGTGCAAAGAAAAAAGAAGAAAGAAGAAAGAAAAGAAAAAGGAAAGAATGAAATAAAGTATAAGAAAAATGTATAAAGAAGTGAATTCCAGTCTTCATCACAAGTATAAACATGTTGGTAGCCCTTTACCCTCTATAGGATTATGAGCAGATATCTCTTCTTCCCCTAACTTATCCCTTATCTATAAGCAATTCCATAAGACATCGACTTTTCTATCCCGATGTCAGCAAAAAGTCCGTAAATGTTTGCCAGAATTTCATAAAAACATGTCTTATAACCTTAATCAAATAAACCAACTTTATGTTCCTTCCATTTACCACTGAAAATCTTAATCTTTAATTCAAATATTGTTGTGGGATTTGACATCTCTTCAATTCTTCTTTGTCCCATCACATAGGTTTTTTTCAAGGCTTTAGCAAGCCACATTTAAAAATCCAATTAAATATATATATATATACAGGTCATTCTCTTGGTTTATCATTTGCATTTCCCCTTTAATTTTTAAAACTTCAGCAAGCTTCTTTTGTATATCCAGTAAAGAGATCTTATCCAGGTCATTCTCTTGACCTGCCACTTGCATTTCCACTTTAAATACCTTCTCCATCTTGGAATCCACACTTTTTTATATATATACAATATTTCTGATTCCACTATTTTTTCATCAAGCAAGATTTGTTTCACCTGTCATTCCTTCATTAACATCCTTTAAACATAGCCTATCCATTACTGATAGTTACTGATATTGTTGATGTTGTGGCTACTAATGTCTGGCCCCATTCTTTGAAGATCTCCTTTAATATTTTAAATGTTATAGTGTTTTGTGTCATTTTGTAAATCCCAATCCTAATCAAAATAAAAGGCAGGTTTTTTTCTTTTTTCTTTTTGCCTGGGATCTTTAGTCTCATTAAGTGTCCAATTTAAATCATAAGGTCTCTATTCTCTGTTATGACTTACAGTAGACAAAATAATTTGGGTTCCCATGAAAAGCTGTTTATTTTATATAGTTAGTTCCAAAATCTTATAGTAAAAGTTTCAGTATTCCAAATTTGTATGAACCCTTAGTTTGTTTATAACTTTCTTGGTTCAAAATCTTATTTAGTTTTTTGCTATTTCTTTCAAATTCTTTAAGTTCTTAAATTTATAGTTAATTTTTCTTTTGTTCAGAAATGAAGATAGACTCATCAGGTGGCTTTTCAGACTTGTTGTTCCAAAGATATATAATAGCCTTAAGATAGTTAAATAGGCAATTTCCAAAAGTGATTAGAAGCATGGTTAGTGAACTTAGTGTCCTCTAAAAGGCTCCACTGTGGTTGAGTACTGGATAATTGATCCCTTTGTCTTCTGGCACTTGTAGACTATGATGTTTCTATCATAAAAAGAATGAAATGAAAAAGGCTTTTGAAAGTTGCTTTTTGCTTAGGTTAAAATATAAGTAACAGCAGATAACAAATGTTATAAATGCAACAAAACTGATAAAGATATCATTTATTTATTCATTTTTAAAAGAAGAAAAACAAATTAAAAAAACATAGAAATTGCAAAATACAAATATTGCAAGGAAAAACTTACAAAATAATATAATAGAAAGTAGAAATTATTCCACTGGGAAAAACATCTCATTTTTGTATTTACATATCAACTTGGAAAAATATAGACATGGTTTCACAGCAGTTTAACACTTTTAACAGTTTCAAACTATTATATAAGGCTGTTATTAAAATCAAATTTTAAACTAGATGAAATAGCTGAGAGAGCTATACAACTAAAACTAGAATCCAAATCACAGATGTGGCAACAAAGCTATATACAGCAAATTAATCTGTGCATTCAATTGTAAATTAAAAACAGTGGGGTAAAGAAACCAAAGTTAAGAAGTTTGCAGTGACAATATGAAGAACTAAAACAAGAATTTGACACCAAGTACAACGTCTCTGCCATTTTCTCTATTTAGCATGAAGGAGTAAGAAAAGAGAATATTGTTTATGGAACCATAGTTTCTAAACAAAGAAAGAGACACACTTTTTTGATTGTTAGTTTACTTCTTGATGAACTACAAGATTTTGTTCCAGAACAAATGAGGAATTTGCTAAATTTTCCAGAAATGGACAAATAAAAAACCACATTATTTGGGCGACCAACATTTCAGTATGAACTGCAGACTCTACAAAAATGAAACTTTTCCTTAGCCAAAAGGCAGAAATTTCCTTCCCAAGATTTCTCTCTTGTGGAATATTAGACTCTGAGACCCAACAACACTGGTTGCATTGTTGGCCAAAAGAATCTTAGGTAGAGCCATGAAGGAATCTACCTTCATGCCTCTCTAACTACAATAGGAAGACAATTAATGAGTATGGATATGGGATTCTGTTGGTTTGGTTTTCAGATTGGTTCTACACAATAGCAATCTTGCTTGCATTTGTAGCCATATATATATTTTAAAAAACGGGTTCCCCATTTTCAACTTTTCCCCAATCTAGACCCCTCTTGATGTGTAGGGCAGCTTCAAAAAACTGGACCCTATATGGTCTTTGGAGGTTTCCAAGTTGGAAAAGTCTGCCTTATATTGGTCACAAAGTCTTAGTTTGCTAGCTTTTGGCATAATATTTGTGAGACCCTACACAATTGTGAATTCTCTAAAAAAAAATCTTAGTTAAAATAATTATGGCTTAATATATGTGAACCTAGTCACTGCCTTCAGGACATAGTTACTTCCTTGAGCACTGACTTAAACAGAACAGTTTAAACATGGATTAGTTCTTCAGTAATTCCATTTCACACGAACATGCTAAGTCTAAAGGATCACACTTAAGCAACTACAATGAAGTTTCATTCTGCTTTTATATATTTTTCAGAGTGAAAATGGAAGGAAGGCTCATATATTATGGGGTCCTTGCTGCTGTCCTAAACCTCATTAAAGCTACATGCTGAGCCCATCAATAATGAGATTGTCCCTTTCAGCTACTCTCATTGTCCATTCATTTTTCTTTCCCACCTGCACCCACAATGGGGGCTGTTTGCTCCCACATATATTCAACAAGGCATCACTTGTAAGCTGCCCCCCCCCCATTCATTTCATTCCATTCCTGTTTGAAAGCTTGACAAAAAGCTCAGTGAAAAGCTTTTCAATGTAAATGCCACTTTAATGACTTGGTTCATTCAGTGGAGGGGAATCCATGATAACTTGACTTCTCCCCGCTGCAAATAGAAGAAAATGTTTTCATAAAGCTCCTGACGTGTCCTGTTTGTTAACGAAAAGCCCTGGTTTAGAAGCAGAAAGCAGCAGCTCATAGAGTCTTGGTAATGGGTCTCCCCCAAGCTTCCAGCCTTTTCTCGGTGTGTATCCGACTTTAGAAATGCATCTGTTTTCCAGCCTTTTATTTGATTCATTTTCTCTGCAGAGAATTTTCCCTTGAGGATTAAAAAAAAAAAAAAAAAAACCTTTATGTTATTGGTTCCTTCTGAATATGTTTAAATATCAAATTATCAGAGAGTTACATGGGTAGTTATTTGTGTTCATGCCAAGGACAAATAAGTGTAGGGTAATTTTTGACAATCTGAATTTGAGTCTGGTTCTTATTTTTGAGAGGGAGAAAGAGAGAAGAGAGAATGAAAGCTTTGAGGATTTAACATTAAAAAGAAAACTGTGTGCCTAATGCTTGGCAACAATGGGGATTTGGGAAAAAAATAACAACATTACTTACATCTTAAATCCTGTCACAAACCTCTACCTACTAACTCCAAAATAAATCTTATACATTTCAGTGTAGGAAAGTATATAACTTCATAAATAATTTTCTGCTACTTCATTAGAAGTGAGGAATCTGTAAACTTTCACTTATGTTGGATTCTAGTTTCCATCACTCCAGCCAACAGAGCCAATTGCTGAGGATCATGACTGCTAGACTCCAAAAACTTCTGGAGGACAATAGGCTCTGCACCCTATCTAAAGATGCTGCCCACCTTTGAGGTCAATTGAACGGGCCCTTTTACCTTATTCTGTTCAGTTTGATAATACACAGTAGTCCTCAAAATGTGGATGCACCTGACCCAGGAGGTACATTTGTATTGTAATGTAATATTTTTATAGAAATAGTCTGGCCACCTTTCAGTTAATGTGTTAATGAATATTTGCTCTCTGTTAGGGGTTTGTATTCAATAGTGTCTGTCTGCCAGTAGAATGGCATACACAAACAGTATGCATTTTAATTCAGCTACAACTCCAAATGCTGCTGCTTCTGAGAGTGAAGGATCTTCTGGTGAAGATTTGGATAAGAAATGGAAAGGAAAAGGTAAAAGAAAAGTTTCTTTGCATGAGCAGAAATCTAATGGCATAACATTATGTATAGTTTTCTCACCTCTCTGGATTGATGATGCTTTTTCATATTCTTCACAGTCTTCTTGAGAGCTAGTTTGGTGTATGGATTAAAACACCAGGCTAGAAACTGGGAGACTGTGAGTTCTAGTCCCACCTTAGGCACAAAGGAAGCTGGTTGACCTTGGGCCAGTCTCTCTCTCTCAGCCCCAGGAAGGAGACAATAGCAAACCACTTCTGAAAATGTTGCCAAGAGAACCACATGGACTTGTCCCAACAATTGCCAAGACTGGCTCGAAGGCATAGAAGAGAAAAGAGAAAAGAGAAAAGAGAAAAGAGAAAAGAGAAAGTCTTCTTAATCAGAAGATGGCATATAGGTTCACCATAAATAAATCTTCTTCATGGATTTTAACATGGCTAAAGTTTATTGATTTCCTCCAGTTTTTCTAAAAGTTTGTGCAGGATTTTGTTAATGTTGCTATGAAAATTCTTGTTTTACATAAAATGTCACTGACCACAGTAGGTTTGCAAAAAGATTTAGGAGGAATAGAACTTAGACGTGAAAACTCATAAACTTCACGTTTTCTTCAAAGTTGCACCATCTTTTTAAGACTTTGGAAATCCATGGAGTCCTCCACTTTCTTCCTATGTAAATATAATTGTTTGCATCTTATGTAAATTATTTTCACTGATTTTGAACATTGAAGTCAATGGCTCAGTAAATATTTGACAGAATGATCAGAATACTGAAATAACTTAAAAATTATATGTTAACTACTTCATTTTACTGACTGAGATGCAAACTGAAGTCTTCAAATTATTTCATATACTGAACATATTTTGAATGAAACTCTGTAAGTGTTGGTCCTGTGGCAATTCTCCCCATTTTAACTCTCCAAAGGACCTGTATGGTTTGCTTAAACTATAGATCTTTTAAGTTCTGGGTTTATAGGTAGGGTAATGGAAAAGAATTGGTCTTATTGGCAGCAGCGTAGAAATAAAAACATGGAAGAACCTATGGAGAAACAAAGAAACCAAATAACATGTATATTTTCCAAAATTGATCAAACTTATGTTTTTTAAAAAATAACAGATTAATAATTTATTAAAGTTATACTACCATTCTCATGGTGAGTAATAACTGCCAATCACTTAAACAGAACAATTTGAAACTGAGGGACATTTGTTTTTTAAATGAATAGCAATTTTGAGTATGTGTGTGTGTGCTTTCAAGTCAGTGTTGACTCCTAGCAACTGCCTGGACTAATCCCTACAGTTTTCTTGGTAAGATTTTGGAAGTGGTTTGCCATTGCCTCCTTCCTAGGGGTGAGAGAGAGTGACTGGTTGAAAGTCACCCAGCTGGCTTTGTGGCTAAGGTGGGACTAGAACTCACGGTCTCCCGGTTTCTATCTTGGTGCCTTAACCACTACACCTAACTGACTCTAATTAGCAATATAGAAAGCATTATTGCATATTGCTCATTGAATTTTGAAAATGAATTCAGGGTTCATATTGTGATATTTGAAGGACCAGAATGACTTCTAGCAAGCATTTTAGAAGGATGAGAATTGGCATTTTCCTGCAGAAGTTAACAATAAAAGAACAAGTTTGGGTTGTTTGATACCTGATGTCAATCTCTGTTAGGTATAAAGGAAGACATCAACTCTTAGCAAGTGCAGGAAAGTTGGTAATCAGGTTTTGTCCAAATTAGTATGCCATATACTTCAGTTTTTCTTCTTTCTTTCAGAGGCACCATAGAGAATAGAATATAATGGACTGAGATTAGTGGAGAAATATTGTTTAATAGAGTTCTGGAGAGCTAAATCTTGGTCTTGATGTTACATTGTTATGCAATTCTATGCCTTTCAGTCCTTGAAATATTTGAAGAAACATACAATTATCCTTTTTTTCAATAATTAACTTAATTGTGAATATGGTAGATCTGTTAAAAAGTGGCATAGGATAACTGAACTTCATTAATTGATATTCTGTATGCATTGTATACAACTATTTTTGTTCAGAGAGTGGATAGATAGGTAGATAGATAGTTGATCAATAATGGATAGTAGATTGGATATATATTCTATGCTAGGATTCATTAGGACAAGGTTATGGCTGTAGCTTCAGAAATACAGTATAAATAGATTCTTCAAGCAGATTTTGGCTGAATTTGTTTAAATATGGTTCACTAAATAAAACAAAATTAATTGGGTTCACACAATATACTAGGTCAAAATGAATCAACAACCACATTACAACGTATTGTGCAGTGTGAAACAGTTCATTCTTTCCAGGCAGGTTTAAGTTACATCCACACCTGTAAATCAGACATAGACAATTTTTTTTTTTTTTGGTTAAAGCATCCATTCCCACAAGGGTACTCAGCTAAAGGTCATATGATACTGTCTGGCAGGAATGAGGTAGCATCACTCATCACTCATTCTCTCTGTTTCCGACAACCTCTTTCTAACCCAATCAATTTTTTTCTTTCTCTTTAATCTTTTCTTTCTCCCAGCTAGGTGGCTCTAAATCCATTCTGAATAAAGAAATGAAGGAGCCAATTATTTTCTTGGAATTTATCCCATTCCACACCTCAGTCTACTCTATGAAGAATTATTCTAGTTAGATCATCTTCCGTACCTATCATTAAGAATGAGTATCACAAGTGTACAGAATCAGAGGAGATGCCATGATTCCCATTCTATGGGAGACTTAATTTTATAATGGGAAATTTCATGTTGTTTAGTTAGCCCCCATCCTCACCAATTTAGCACATTCCAATAGAGGTGAATATGTGTATTCACCAATTTAGCACATTCCTCTTGCAATCCAAACTTTCCACTCTTCTTTTCCATTATTTGTATGGCCCCTTTAATCATTGTGACTAAAGTTGGTTTCACTTGTAGATCCATTCTGGCATCCTTTTTCATATCACTCTTATCCTTTTGCATTTTTAAGTTCAGTTTTAAATCCATAACACTGTTATTCATGCCACCTTCAATATCCTAGAATTCTCTTTCAAGTCAATCTCCACTTGCATTTCAAAATTAGCCATCTTATTCACCTTTTCCTCTATCTTTTGTTTCAAGGTACTCAAATCTAGCTCCTAGTTCATCAAACATTAATTGGAGCAACCTTAAAGGAGTTGTTTTATCCTCTGACAGCTGCTCCAAAGACCCTCTTCTAGCCATTTTCTTATTTTTTTTTCCCTCCCTCTAGTCAAACAACTGTAGGAAGTATAAGTGAAAGTAGCTGATAGTTCATGCCCTCTGGTGCCTTTCACACTGTAATTGCATACTCATTTCAGCCAAAAATATACAGAGGGCTCAAATTGCTATCTTCTGTCTTAAAAATCCAGCCAATCAACAAACATGTCACAGAAAAAAAAAATTCCATAGAAAAATCAAATCCAATTATACAGATGGAGTTTCATAAAAATGAACCTTTAAGAAATAGACCTTCTCCCTTTTGCTATAAATGGATTTTAAGTCCCTTTTAAATTCCACTTTTCATCCATCTTTTTGTGAATTAATCAGATTCAAATTGAAACTCTGTTTCTTCTTTTAAATATATAAAATCAAAAATAAAGATAAGCCCCAAGAGAATTACTTATCTGTTGCAAGGAAGGTCTCCCCTAAGTTGAAATGTAGTCATAATCCAAAGTGTTTAAGAAATGAGATTTGGTCGGCTCTAGTGTCCATGAAAAGCTGCACTGCAGCTTCAAACAAGATGGATCCCCTTCCTCTCAGCTGCTCAACTCGAAAGCCTTTCTCAGAAGCTGCTTTTTTCATTATTAGCTTTTGTGGAATGGCCATCTCTGTCTGTATGGGTTGATTGTTTTGCTTCCTCCTAGCACTTATTGCCAGCCACTGGTCAGCTGCATTGTCGTCTCCCCTCTCACGGAGATATGGCTAAGCCGTCATGTCCCCACTGGAAGTCCCAACCCATATTTTGTTTAAATGATCTACCAGTTAATTGCTTAGGTTAGCCAATATATTGAAACATAAAGGAAGTATGGTGGCTGAATAGATATGATAACCTGAATTACAGACTACCCACATTTTACCCTATCGAGTTATGCAAATTTAGCCACAGTTCTGGGAAAAACAGTCTTTTCAATCTCATAAGCAACCTGTAGATTCTATGATGATGTCACCTGCATTGTGACAGCATCGGGTGTGACACTTCTGGCTTTCCAGAAAGCTCTTAAGCCATGTACAAGGCAACTGCTGCATCATGGCACAGATGACATACAGCATGTAACTCAAATAATTTGTATGATGACTCATGTGCCTTACTTGTTCCGTCTTGCTGATGCCCATGCTCCATCCTTCATATATTTGACTGTTACTAAGATAGGCTATTGTTTTTGTTTGTTTTTAATATTCTTCCTCTCTTTTCTTCAATAAGGGAAGATATTAACTAAGGAGAATCTAAAAAAGCCAAGATCCAGTGATGATTAAAAGCACTTCATATGCCGTGTGCGTATTATAGCTCAATTACCCTCATCCTTGTTAAGTCGCTTTTATGCCATAATAATTTTAGTAGGATACATTATGAAACATGTCCTACCACAAATAGCCATGAATCATACCTCATTTTTGTGTCATGTTGGTTGTTCCTAGAACATTAAAAAGCAAATGCAAATGAAATGTTCCATATCCTTTACTATTACGGAAAATTCACCAGAGGATGTGGCACTTACTGATTAAAACTAAAATAACAACCAGAACATTTCACAGTGTGGATGCTAAAAAAAATAATAATCTAATCTTGAACAGTTGATTAATCTCAGTGGTAGACTAATTCAATTACTCTATTCACCTACTACTTTCACTTACTATTCAGTCTTCTACTGCCACACATCTGTTCTTTTACTTAAGTATTTATCCTAAAATGTAGTTCATTTTAGGTTGGCACTAGGCTGATACCTATTATCATGTTTTATATTTCACAGTCAGATGTTAATAATTATTAGGCAACGCTCACTGCTTCCATGTGGTCTCTACTGGAATGTTGTGTATTTAGTGAGATAAAGTGCAGGATTGGAAGATCTTTTATTCTGAAGGTGAATTCTAAAGTGAACTGGGTTGAGGAATGAGCTGAAAGCCAAATTGTGATACTTTTTGTTCATGTTTTCGGTGTAAAGGATGATCCTAGAATGGCTCACTCCATAGATCAGAACAAACCAATGGGTTTAGTGCTGATGTCTTGGTTAAGGGATAGTAATCTAAAGGTCTGCTATCCTCAGATTCTATATCCACTGGGTTTTGTTCCCATAAGTAAAAATATTTTTCAGAGTACATGTTGTTAGTTTCATGAAATATATCTGCTGATGGCTTAAAAGGTAAAGTGCAACAACCCTCTAAAGATATGTGCGTGTGTTTTAAGATGTTTCCAGTTATGTTTCATTTCGGTATTTCTCTTTGGTATGTCTAGGTAACTTTTAAGGTGAGAATAGCTCAAATGATTATCAGTAGTACTGTGCCAAAATCCATTTTCCAATTTCCCCAAAAGTTTCTTCTCCTAAGAAAGAAGTTTTTGTTTTTCTGCTTCATTTTTTCCCATACTTTAGAATGTCTTTAGAATCTCTGTTGGTTGTGTTGTTGAGCTAATGCAATTGTGGGGGTGGTGGGGGGTGGCAAAGGGTGCTTGCCTTGGTTTTGCTTTCTGCTACTCCTCCTCCAATCTCTGTCCCTGCTTGCGTTGCTGATTAAAAAACAAAATCATTAGAGTTCTATGGCTGATGTGGGTCTTCCGGGCTGTGTGGCCATGATCTGGAAGTTTTGGTTCCTGACGTTTTGCCAGCTTCTGTGACCGGCATTAGAGTTCTTTTTCTCTGTGGATTTAACTGAAGCTGGAAGCAAGCCTTTGGAGACATGAGTATAGAATGGTATACAGGACACTGATCTACATTCCTTACTCACTTTGGAAGCATGTGTGTCCACAGGATGGATCAAAAAGTGAAGATGGCAGCTACAGCTGCATGTACAAAGGGACTCTGTTTGACTACATGGATGTGGCCACCATTTTTACTTTTTTGACACTCCCCACTGGCTCTGCTGCTCATAACTAAGGGAAGGGCAAGAATTCAGATTTCACCTACATGCATTTCACTGAAATTGTCTTCAGGGGGAGGGGGAAAAATCAGAAGCAGGAAGGCATAATTAAATACTGAAAAAGAGGGGTTTCCTTGGGACTAAAATAGCAGCTCAAGAGTACCAATGCTTCTTGTGAATAAGACTCTTTAAGTACCTTCCTGTCTTCTGCAGTTGGCCATCAAAAAGGCATCTGGGAGTTGAAGCTAGGAAATCCTCCAGATGAGGCTAACTAGAAATAGAGGGTCTAGCCTGGTTCACTGGTATCTGACTGAGGTGGGTTGTGGAGAAGTTGTCAGGACTTTTCCTTCAGCAGGTAAAGGGGGGAGTCCTTATCCCTCTCTTCTGTGGCTAGAGATGAGATCAAGGGAAGGGGAACTGGAAAATAGATGAGATCATATCAGACTTTGTTTTAATGCTTTTAAACTACTGCACATAATCTACTTTTATCATGGCTTTATGGTCAGTGTTGCATCTGAAGCACGGGAAGGTGAATGTGTATTTCTCATTGTATTCTGAAAGATGGCCCATAAGAAAAGCTCCTGCCTCTGAGGCTTTGCTACTCAATAAAAGGTATGGATATTTATAAGGTCATGTCATAATGTAGTAAATCATCTAAGATACGTTCACAGATTCTGTAGCAATTTACAGTTAGGGGTGTGTGCATATATGTGTCTGGAAAGCATGACAACTGTAGAATACAAAACATTTGAATATATTAATATTTGCACATATTACTATTTTATTGTTTCTATTACTTGCTTTCCAACATTAATATAAGAAAAACAAAACAAAAACAAAAACAAATCAGAATTGAAGTAATAGACCATTAGACCAGTCAGATTTTAATGGATATTGGGAACACATCACTAGGAAATTAGAATTGGACCAATTTTTAAATCTTCTCAAAAATAAATGGGGAGAAGGTTGATGAAGCAATATATTCTCTTCTACGGAACACTGTTCCACCAAGAGGGAATGTTATCTAAGAATACTGCTTTATATCAAACACTTGACCCATCTATCTTGATATTGCTGGATAATCTCCAGATTTTCAGGTAGGACTTTTATGCATGACACACTGACCTAATATACTCCTTCCAAATTTTCAGAATATAGTTACCTCCCCAAATTTTAGAAATGTATTCTTGCCTTAAAAATAGACCAAAATGTTTTAACATGCATATATTAAAGAATAAATATGTTTAAACATATGTACAAAATAAATTAATTGCATTCAACTCTATGGTGGAAGACATATGGCTATTTGGATATGTCAGCACATATATTTTTGTATTGTTAAATTTATTTATTTATTTATTTACTTACTTACTTACTTATTTATTTATCAATCAAATTTATCACCATCCATCTTATTGAAACGACTCTGGGAGGTTTACAGCAGGTAGGTAGGTAGGTAGGTAGGTAGGTAGGTAGGTAGGTAGGTAGATAGATAGATAGATAGATAGATAGATAGATAGATAGATAGATAGATAGATATTTTACAATAACCATATCAGCCCAAATCAATCCACTGCAAGACAAAGGCTTCATTGAAGATTATAGACCATGCTGCTCCAGTGTGGGTTGGTAAATGAATATATTTCTATTTCCTAATCTAGGGCTGAAAAAGAGAGAGGGAGGGAGGGAGGGAGGGAGGGACAGTCACCAGCCAAGCTTTGGTGCCTAAGGGAGGACAGGAACCTTGGTCTCCCCACTCGTAGTTTAACACCTTAACCACTACACCACATTGGTGTATGTTTGTTTGTCTACCTCACAAAGAAAAGATGAAACCCTTGAATGAACACACACACACAGAGACACTCTCTCTCTCTCTCACACACACACACACACAAAGTGTTCTTAATGGAAACTAGAGATGAATGAAGTTTTAGTTAAATCTCCAGTTCTTAAGTGCCCCAACATGATTTGCACTTCCTGATGTAATAAATTGCCCTTCTGTTTTTTCACTTCTTTCAAATTTCCAACATAGTTCTTCACTTAAGTACCAAAAGCCATAGTTTGGTTTTTATATAGATGATATAGATATAGATATAAATATGATGAATAAATACATAAAATAGCTATAGCTACAGCTAGATAGAGAGCTGTAGACACAGACACAGACAAGAGCCAGTTTGGTGTAGTGGTTGAAGCATCTGGTTAGAAACTGGAAGACTGTGAGTTCTACTCCTGCCTTAGGCACGAAACCAGTTGGGTGACCTTGGGCTGGTAACTCTCAGCCCTAGGAGGGAGGAAGCTACTTCTGAAACCTTGCCAAGAAAATTGCAGGGACTTGTCCAGTCAGTCACCAGGAGTCAACACTGACTTGAAGGCACAGGTACAGATAGATGAGATAGATAGATAGAGATAGAGATAGAGATGATAAAGATAGAGATATATCTGCTCATGCTAGACCTCTGAATGAAGGCATGTGAGATTGACATGACCTGATGGAAATACATTGATCCCTACCTCCCTTGTGACATAAATAATTGAACTGAAAGCCATTTGCATATAAAACATACGTGTGAACACAAATTCTTCCTGCATGTAATCATGCTACTTCATCTGTTAGGACTTAAGAAGTATAACATCTGTTGAAGCTTTCAGGCTTGACAGAAGCTGTGATTCTTCCTTAGCTATCAGAAAGCTTGGGCAAGAGTTCCTATAAGGTAGTTCCCCACCACCATCTCCTTTATCATTTATCAAGCTTGCAGAGCTCTGGGATTCATTTACAGGGCAGGGCCTCAATTACCTTATCCTTTTATTTTCCCTTAAAGAATGGCTGGAGTGTATCATTGCTCAGACTTATTTGTAACTCTATTTCATGTTCTGCTTATTCCTAGCACAAAGAAAGAATCTTGGATGGTCTATTTTCAGACCTGTCATGAATATTTATATGTTACCTACATTTTTACAAATTATAGAGCACTAAGATGAATGAGAGCAATGAATCTGCAGAGAAGTACCATGCCATGCTGGCCAAAGTTTGTTCTCTATCTGCTATTTAAAACCTGATGACTTGGAGGACACGACAGGTTGCATTCATTTCAATATCTTTTCTCAATGTTCTGAAACACGGAGGATAGGATTATTGTCATTCAGCTAAAGGGTAGGGGAGAAACTATTTTCAGAAAGAATGTATTTTAAAAATATCAGTTACATTGATTTTGCTAATACCTAGCTTACCATTTGTTTAGATGCTTAAGGCTCAATATTTCACTCAATTACCTGTGAGCAACACAACAGGTAAGATAAGAAATTGGACAGCAAATCAGAAAGATCCTGTTTCTCATGGCAAGCCAGCCACAAACTGATTGGCGGCTCACCGAGAATTATTTATTTATTAATTAAGGAAGAAGCAATGTTTCCTTGCATTTGGGGACTTGAAATTCTGAGTTATCCATGTGCTTTGCATATAGGAAAAACAATATTATGTATTACAATAATTACTGCAGCTGACTAATATATGACAATCTTATGTTTCCTGTCCTTCAAACCTGCATAAGAAATTACTTTATTCTGAGTCAAACTATTGGTTGGTTGTAGTAACTCAATACTAGCTATTCTCTAGAATCTTTTACATTGGAAACCATTACATTGTCAGCTGCACCTGACAGTCTCAGGGATGATCCTGGGATATTCTGCTTCTATATGAGCTTTAGTCCATTCCTTCTGTAACACTTCAGTGGGATTCATAAATACAACATTTTCATAATAATTCTTCTTCGATATTGCTTAAATGTACCGGTCAAGTTTTCTTTGTTTTACCTGGGAGAAGTTAGATGGAACATGGAATATTCCAGATTTCCTGGACATGACTTAATAGGAAAAATAAGAAAATATATTTCTCATTTAAATAGAAAGAAAGAAAGAAAGAAAGAAAGAAAGAAGACAAAGAAACACACAAAAAACCTTTCACAGCAATTGATTAGAGATAAGAAAAATAAGAAAATATACTTCTCATATGTAAAAACAAAACAAACTTTTCACAGCAATCTATTAAAGATATGTAAGGTATGTGATGTCTATTTTTTCCATTAACTGTTTTTCTATTATACATTTCTTTTCTACTTAGATATTCAGTTAGTTAGTTAGTTTATTTATTCATTCATTTAACACATTTACTGTATATAGCCACTCATCTCACTAAATGTGACTCTGGGCATCAGACAACCAATAGTTCAAACAATATTTGTATCATTTAAATTATGGCATATTTAGTATTTTCTTTTCGAAACACATTAATAGTGCTGTTGCAGACATATCTGCTCTGAAGTCAATCACACTGCCTTCAGTGGGTCTACTAAATGTTTACTAAGGCAGAAATAGGCCAAAATTAATGTAAGATCTGAAAAATAATACATGGAGTGAAAAACAAATAGCACATCCCTGACAGATATAGCTATACATCTAAGTTAACCAAGCATGAGAGATTGTAGGAAAGTTGGGGCAAGTCTGTTGAAAGAAAAAATGATGAGAAATCTGGAAAAAAGTACCTCAAAGAGACTTCACTTTAATAAACTCACTATAACCAAAGCTGGGAAATTCCTATTACAGTCTCCAAGATTTCAGATTAGTGTTAAAGATTCCTTACTGAAATCTGTGCCATTCTTGTTTCCTTGGTCTTGCCGCCTATGTGGGCCTTGACAACTTTTGTTACTCATGTTTTTTATCCTATCCTCAAAGGATTAACCAAACCATCCTAGGGAAAGGCCCTTTTTAATGAAGAAGAAGTGAGACAGCCCTCACTGTTTTAGGAAGCTTTAGAAGGAAATGAAAATTTACCCTTGCTAAAGAGTCACATCTCCACGTCTGGAATTTCCTGATCCAGTTATTGTGTCTTTCTTTGAAATTTTGCATGTACAATACTGTACTTGAATTTATAATTTGTTGTATTACACATCATTCCATTTTCCAGTCTCCTATTAATATGTGTGTATGCATGTGTCTCTGTATATATGGTAGATGATTTTTTTTTTTTAGGATTCTTGTGTTAGTTTTACAGTGGAAAAGCTGAAGCTAGCTCAGTTTGTTTTTATCTTTTATGAATTTGATTGTTGGAACTGAAAACTATTTTTGTTCAAACTATTTGTGGGTGCTAATCAGTTAGAAATTTGTGCAAAGCACACACAGTAATGCTATTGGCCTGTGTGACATTATCCATCAATTATATTATCTAAATTACTTTTAACATGCAAAATAACCTATAACATCTGATCAAGTCTCTATAAGAAGGATACTATGGAGATGCAGTTAAATTAAATATACTGTACCATCAAAATGCAAATAGCATCTTCACAAGAACTTTGGTTCTGATAATTATGAGCATACTTCCTGACAGCTGTTATTTTATTTTTAAAAATATATGTTAAATGCATGTTTTTAAATCCTTCTAGCTGAATCTTATACCCTGGGTTGGTTGGTCTTGAAAGATGAAACCTAGCAACACCAAACACTTCCTTGTATATCCAGATCTATTTTACATATTAATATCCTGTCCCTTTCAACATGAGTTCTTGCAGGAAAAAAAATAAGAAAAACACTAAATTATAGCCAAATACTCAAAGACAGCAGCATGCTCAGAAGGAAGAAAAAAAAAAAAAATAGAACTATAGATACAGTAACAGATTGAAAGTGCTGGGTAAAATGTACTAGCCTGATGCCAAATAATAAAAGAGTTGGTACTATGTGTTACTCTGGGGAAGTAAGCAATCAGTGGAGCACTACTACTGAAAAGGTCTTTTCCATATTTTCTCAAAGCAGAATAGATATATCGAAAAGATTGTAATATGAAATAGATGACCCTTAAAATATTAGGGCCCAAGCCGTAGCTATGCGTGCTTCCAATATAGTTTAGAAGAAGTATATTAGGCTTTGACCTCTCTGTTATCTGTTAACGCTGTCCCATATTTTTTCTCGCTTCTGTACAAACCAGAGCAAGATGTAGCTGATTTAAGAGTCCCACTAAAGATGCACTGCTTAAATGATTTGATTCATTAAAGTGGCAATAGTATTTTTCAGGCTCATGTAGAAAATGGAAAAAAAAAACTTGCCTGCTTGAATAGGAGAAGTGCTGTGCTCATGTGAGGCCTTAAGCTTTCTTCTGAATCATTGTCAAAGCATGCACAACCCTAATATTTAACACCATGAATGGTTTATAACACCAATATTTGAAGACTCGCATATGCCTGTATGTACCTGCCCAAACTTTAAGATCTTTGGAGTAATCCTTGTCAACACCCATGCTTCCTTCTTTCCTAGAACCACCACTTTCCCCTTCTTGTCTATTCTGTGTTTCCCGTGTTTATTATTAAAAACAAAACTGCTTACTTAATGAATCCCATGTTGTTCACATAATGTAGGTGAAAAGTTATGGTTATCATATTTCAGCTTTGGAAAAAGAAAACACTCTGGAGAGGGTATTATATATGTAAGGTTCCCATACATAGCATAGCATGCAACATTTATGTATGTATGTATGCTCCTCTGGCACAGTGAAATGGCAAATGGCTTATTAAATCAGTTTTGTTTCCTCTCATTTCTCCCAGTGGAGCTAAGGAGATGTGAAACTAAGTTTCCTCTGTCACCAAACTACTCTGCAGTAGAAAATCCCAAACTGCTGCCAGTTCAGATGGCGTTTTGTGGCATGAAATTACAAGTTGCTGCCGATAGATCAGTATCTGAAATAAGAAGTTAAAAGTCTCTGCCACTAAACCAGTGTCTGCTCAATTAAATCAAAAGAGTCAGTCACTTATACCAGTGTTTGAATGATTTCAGTCTCTCAAGCGAACAAAAATAAGAAATAGCCCTAAACTATCTAACACCCTATTCCCAGATCATGCCTTCTGGTGCCTGTTGTCAGGCTAGAAAGCAGGAGATCGTTAGTTCTAGTCCCACCTTAGGCATGAAGCCAGCTGGGTGACCTCAGGCCAGTTCCTCCCTGTCAGCCCTAGGCAAACCACTTCTGAAAAAGCTTGCCAAGAAAACTTAGGAAAACTGCAGGGACTTATCCAGGCAGTCACCAGGATTTAAAACTGACTCAAAGGCACACACTCACACACTTATCTCCTTGTGTACCAATCATGAGGCCAAAAATCCTCTTCCCTAGAGACTGCTGTTGAAAAGCACTGCCCAATTTTGTTTTGAATGCTGCCCGCTACTGGCCATTATGGCATCCTGCTGCCACCTTACTTTGGCCTGTAACTGTTTCACCATTCTGAAACAAAATGTTCCCAGGACTGGAGGGAGAGGCATGTGTGCACATGCGCACACATGCACGCACGCACACACACACACACACAGAATGATAGATTGATTGATTGACTGGCCAAATACAATAAAGTTGGAGCAAAAAGAGTATGTCTTCTCCAGGATATCTGGACTTAGGTAACCCAAGAAAATTCTTTCCAGTTCCTCGGCCTATTGGAGCCTGGGAGAAGAAAGAATCTTTATGCAACTCCAAACTTGGCAGTCATACATCAGAGTGGGTTCCAGGCAACCTGAGTCCAGCAAATACTGCCCAAACTGGCCCCTGATGGCCCATGCCATGATCAAGATAAAGTTGTTCTCCCTGGCTATCTACACTAGCTGGACCATCAGAGTGAATCTTTCCTTCATAATCCTGAGCTGCAGGCAATGTAAGACTTGGGAATCAGTGTTTTTATTAACACCACTGTCAGTATGCTCTTTAGGCTTTATCAAAATTATTATAAAATAACAGCAAGCCCTTAACCTCATCTATTATGTGCCAGTGGGTTTTTATTAAATACTATCCATAAATTAACATTGGTTGAAAGCATATGAGACATATGGCTCATGGAGGTGTCTCATGCTATTACCAAACCAATCTCCTGTAATACTGCCTAGCTCACCTCTGCTTTGGTCAGGTCATTTCAATTTTTATGACATTAGAATGCATGATTAAAGATTTTTTTGTTTGTTTTTTTGATCTATTCATGAGTTATAAAGCTATTGGTAATAATCAGAACAGGTTTAATTTAATGAAAGGAAAACATATGAGAATATGTGATCCTGTGGCTGATTCCTAATTTCCAATCTCTTGATTGTGATTAAAAAATTATCCTCATTGTAGCACACTGAGCTTCATAGAAGAATTTCAAGCTAGACTTTATATGTATATCAAGCTACCAACCCTAGCCACCAGAGGTGCCAACAGGACTTTCTGGGCCTAGTACACAGCTCTGTATAATAAATTGGGACCTCCCACAATCTTTTGGCAAGCATTTCCATTTATGTATTCATGTACCATGTGCATGAATGAGTGGGAGGGGAGTGCGGAAAGTGAATGTCACAGCCACACCAAATAAATAAGTAAACAGGTAAGCAGTCTTCCTTAGGTTTAGAACTGAAAATAAAGGTTTACAGACAAAAGTATAACATAAGTTTTCAAGAGGGTTGGAGAATGGAACAGTGTGTTTTCTGTGATCTTGACTAAAAAATGATGGAAGTTTGTGAATTCCATTTATTGTTGTCCTTTAGTTGGAACATTGATGGGCAACAATACATGGATTCCACAAGCATCAATTATTGTTTGCTCAAAATTTGTAGAAAGCATGCATTTGGGAAACGGATATTCAAAATAGTCTGGGACAGGTATATATAAAAAAATCTCCATGTACTAGGAAAATTGCATACAGCACTTCATATATAAGAGAAACTGAATGAAAACATTTCCCCAGATTTTTATAACAAATTGCAATGAACAGTTCATTATTCTGAATGTAATACATTTTCTACTGCTTCTCCTGTATTCATAGAATAACATAATCTGTAAGTTGGAAGGGGTCAATTACAGTAAATCATCTAGTCCAACCCTCTGCCCAGTGCAAGAATCCATTAAATTATCTGCAACAGCTTACCATCCAGTATACAGTCATAGCATATGTGATTCTATGGGGCTCACGTATATGAAATCCAGGTTCTAATTCTTATTTAGCTATGAATGCCAATAGGTCTTGAAGTGGTATACAAATATCCAAAATTTTTTTAAAAAAGTAAAAATGAACAATAACTGTATTTTGTAGTAAATTTAAAACAATATAAAATATATGCCCTAAAATATTAGCAGGAAAAAAATCATAAGGTTCATACCAGGTGGGATTTGGTATAAAGAGATTTAAAAGAAGATGAAGAAGAGATTGAGCAACAAAGTAATATTTTAAAAGTTGAGACAATGATTTAGATTGATCATACTTTCCTTTTTCCTGAGCTACCAGTGCATTGCTACTTTACTCTTTTGTACAGGATATTATTTCTTACTCCTGTTTATTGCTTTTACATTACCCTTCATAATGTAAAAAAGTTTCTGCACAAAAGAAACTGAGCTAAGATGCAACAAACTTCCTGGCTGAATTGAGATTTCAGACACATCACAGTTACTTGAAAGGTGGTTATTCTACCAGACAGTCTGGAAGGAGAATTGCGCTACCTTGAAATCTCATGATCCCTAATATGATATTTATGTTTCAACAGTCTGATGTTCTCACTGAAATATAGGCTAGGAAACTCCAAACGTTTAACTGAAGACAAAGTCCTACTCAGAAGAAAGTGATCCCTACTATTTAAGTCTTTGGTCTTCTACTATATCCCTAGGTGATGGCAATCAAGACAAATACAGGTGGTTCTCATTTAGAGACCACAATTGGGACCAGCAACTTAGTCATTAGGTGAAGTGGTCACTACATGAAACTGCGACTGTGCTTATCATCATACTTCTGCTTTCCTTTGCTTTAAAGACCTGCAAAGGTCGTAAATGTAAGGATTGGCCACAAAGCTACTTTTTCATCACCATTGTAGCTGTGAATGGTCGCTAAACGAGGCAGTCACTAAATAAGAACTACCTGTATGTATGTATGTCGATGATATGTAGAATAAACACAACTGTTATGCCTATACACATTATAGCAGAATGACAAAAGATGTAAGATTAGAGGTGATGCTGAAGTGGTTTCAGATGTGATACATTAAGCTTAATTTGCAAAACAGGAAAGGATTACATTTTTTATTCAAAGGATTTGCTTAGTAACAACAACAGCAACACCTTAGGAGGGAAAGAAACAAAGTAGGATTACTATGTGCCTTACAGCCTGTCCTGTGATGATCACCCAAACATATGCATACTCATGCACTGTGTACCCTGGCTTTCCCTCTTCCAATCTGCCTCACTTATAGTCACAGAGTAGTTGCTCGATTGTAGAAGCAGTATGACCAGCTATTATGAGCACTCAGTTTTACTCTGAAGTGCTGACACATTTCTCTGGTCTTCTGCTATTACTATCATCTTCCTTCCAAGTTCCCATGACCTGAGCAGAGCAATGGCAGGGCAAAGGAAAACAAATGTACTTCTAAGTCTCAAAGCATAGCTGATAATTGTGTGATATCATAATATGATATCCATAGTAATTCTCTAAATGTTACTCCAATTATATCATATACTGACAATGGAAAAGTTTCTTCAATCTGTTAATGAACTTAAGTGGACAAAAGGTGTCTGTCAGAATCCTCGCAAGATTTTATAGTAGATTATTATATGGCTAGTTTAAAAAAAAAAAAAAATGATTTTTTCTACATGCTGCGGTTCTGCCATTGGAAAAGGGGAGGGGGAGTAGGAAGGAGAAACCGTTTGATGCAGATGGTTTCTTATCACAAGCCCTGGAATGTTCAAGGCCATGCCAGCAAGGGAATCAGAAGACAAGAACTAAGGGCGAAGAAAGGGGGGGAAAAGAAAGAAAAGCAGTTTTTGGCGCGCTTTTATTCAGTCTCAGCAATGCTTTGGATCTGTACACTTATTCTTAATAAATGAACTTTCTTTTGAATCAATATTGGTTGCAAGGAGAGTTACTGGTTTTAAGATCAACAAGTGGCAGTTCGTTACATTTTGCTGAGACTCCCTGTACAGACTTCTACCAGGGACATTACCCTGAGGGGAGTCACAAGCCTCACGTTAAACGGGATGGCTGATGATGTTATTGAGGAAGAAGAAGAAAGAAAAGTCCCTCCTCCATTGGAAGTAAAGGTGATAACCCAGGGGGAGCCGGTGCAATCATCACGCCCAGACCGGACGGGGATGAAAGCAACGGGGACGAAAGGACGGGCTCCTTCGTTGAAAGATCGCTTGGGGAAGTTGGAAGGGCAGATGGGGTCCATATCCGATGATGTGCGAGCTATAAAGGCAGCCATGGACCAACTGCTTGGAAGGGGATCTACACCTCCCGCACGAGAAGCGGCCGCCACACCAGGAGGCACGGAGGTGGCAGAGCTGTCAGCCGAAGATGAGACTTCCAGCGAGGAGGAGGAGGATATCACACCTAGCAGAGCCAAGAAGAGCCCGATGCAGCAGCGGGGCATCTCCATGAAATTCGGGGGAGATGCTGAGCAGCTGGCTTGCTTTATCACCCAGGTCCGGATCTACATGGAGGGCTACGGGGGTCTGTTTCGCAGCGAGCAGGAGAAGGTTTCCTATGTGTCCAGTTTTTTTGAAGGTATGGCTGCGGAATGGGTGGTTGGCCTGCATAGGGCGAAGGACCGGGCTTTAAGAAAATTGGAGGATTTCATGGCGGCTCTCTGCGCGCGCTTTGAAGACCCGTGTGTGGCGCTCAAAGCACGACGCGACCTGGAAAGGCTGAAGCAGGGGTCCAAGTCGGTATCAGAGTACGCCTATGAATTTCGGGGCTTGGCTCAAAGGCTGCCTCACGTGCCGGAGGAGCTGCTGATTGAGTTTTTCCAGAGAGGCTTGCAACCCGAATTGCTGCAGCGTGTGCTGTGCCGGGGTTTCCCGAAAACCTTTAATGAATGGGTCGCTATGGCCGGCGAAGTGGAGGAGCAATGGCGTACCATTGAAGCAAGAACCCGACTTCCGCCCTTACCCGGTGCAAAGAAGGCGGCGCCCAAAGCGAAGACCAGCGCTCCGAAGAGTAGCGGGGGCCGGCGCGTCTGTTTCAACTGCGGGGAGCCGGGGCATTTTGCCGCTGCGTGCCCTAAAGCGAAGACGGAGCAGGAAGGCAAGAAGACGGAACGGAAGGGGCCGAAGTCTTCAAAGCCCGGCAGGAAGGAATCAGCGGCAGCAGGCAGCGAGACGGGAGCTAGAGCGGCAGCACGCGGCGGTGGCAAAACCCGGAAGTTGTCAGCTCCGCTCTCTCTCCGACAGGCGGCTGCTCTTCCAGAGAAAGAAAGCAGCTCACGGGAGGACTCGGAGAGCGAAGAGATGGGGGTGAGTCCCATTAAAATTTGGGTGGAACTAAGGGTGGTGAGGACTAATCGGAGGGCAGAGATACGGGCGCTGATAGACTCTGGCTGCTCCCGAAATCTGATTAACCCCGCCCTTGCCCGGGGTTTGGGACTGCGCTTAAAGAGACTCAAAACCCTTGTGGTTTTTACCCAGCTGGACGGATCGCCAGCGGGGGGAGGGCCGGTGGAGTATCGTACAGAAGAGCTTGAACTAACTATGGGGGACCATAGAGAGACTATTAAATTCCTAGTGACTCCCATGGCATGCAACCCAGTGCTTCTGGGCATGAACTGGTTAAAAAGGAAAAACCCAGAAGTGAACTGGGAGGAGAAGATCTTGCGTTTCCCGAAGGAGGGGGGAGTGGAAGTTGAAGGAATTACCGAAACGTTGTCAGATGAAGAGATGGGTGCTGTGAGTGGGGAAAAGGCAGTGGAAGCTGCAATCCAGATTCCCAAGGAATACCGCGACCTGCAGGAGGTGTTTAGCGAAAGGGAGTCAGATCAGCTACCCCCCCATCGTGCCAGTGACTGTGCCATAGAGATTGAGCCGGGGGCTAAATTTCCAAGGAAGAAAATGTATCCAATGACACCCAAAGAGTTGGAAGCATTGCGGGAGTTCATTGACAAGAATCTAAAGAGGGGCTTTATTGTACCTACGCATTCTCAAATTGCTGCACCGGTACTATTTAGGGAAAAGAAGGATGGCTCCCTACGTTTGTGCACGGATTATAGAGGGCTAAATGCCATTTCTGCTGACAACAGGTACCCACTCCCCTTAATGAAAGACCTGTTGGCACATTTATCCAAAGGGAAAATTTTCACCAAGCTGGATTTAAGGGAGGCGTACTTCAGGGTGCGAATACGTGAAGGAGACCAATGGAAGTCCGCCTTTAACACGCCTCTGGGGTGCTTCCGTTATGAAATAATGCCGTTCGGATTAAAAGGAGCGGCGGGGGTATTCATGCAACTTATAAATGAGGTGTTACAAGAGTATTTATACCAGGGGGTGTTGGTTTATCTGGACGATATCCTGATTTACACTGAAACCATGGAGCAACATGTGCAATTAGTCAGGAAGGTGCTAAAAAAGCTACTGGAAGCTCAGTTGTATGCCAAGCTCTCCAAATGTGAATTTCATAAACAGCAAATTGACTATTTAGGATATAGAATTTCGCATCAGGGAATTGAAATGGACCCAGCAAAGGTGAGGGACGTTACAGGTTGGGAGGCTCCCAAAACCAGGCGTCAACTTCAAAGTTTCCTGGGCTTTGCTAACTTCTATCGGCAGTTTATACCCAACTTTGCCCAAGTAGCACTCCCACTTACCGATTTGTTGAAAACCAAGGGCAAGGACAAGGCGAAGGCATCAAAACCTGGAGCCCCCTTAGCCTGGACTAAGGAGTGCCAGGAGGCGTTTCAAAGTTTAAAGCGTCTGTTTACGGCTGAACCAATCTTAAAACACCCTGATCCAGAACAGCCATTTGTCATACAGGCAGATGCTTCGGATGTAGCAGTGGGAGCTGTGTTGTTGCAGAAGGGGGCAGGGGGGGAACTGTTTCCTTGTGCATACATATCCCGGAAATTTTCAGAGACTGAGAGACGCTGGTTGGTGTGGGAAAAGGAAGCGTTCGCAGTACGCTGGGCATTAGTTTGTTGGAGGCATTTGTTAGAGGGGTCACCCCATCCATTTGAAATTTGGACTGATCACAAGAATCTAGAGGCTTTGACTGCACCGAGGAAACTGTCACCAAAGCAAATGAGATGGGCACAATATTTTCATCGATTTAACTTCTCCCTGAAGTATATTCCTGGGGGAAAAAATTTTCTGGCAGATGCTCTATCTCGGTTGCCTCAACACAATAGCAAACGGGAGGAAGTAGTCGCTCCAGTAATTCCATGTACCCAAGCAGCCCTAAGAGTGGTCACTAGAGCTCAGAAAAAAAAGGGTGAAGGACAACCAGAAGGAGAGTTATTGGTAAAATTAAATGCCCAGATTGCTCAGGATGAGTGGTTCAAAAGCAACAGCCAGTTGCTAGTAAACAAACAAGGGGCATGGTGGTGGCAAGACAAGCTATATGTCCCTGCAGATGCTAGAAAGTGGGTTTTGCAAAGAAGTCACGACAGCAAAACAGCTGGGCACTTTGGTTTTGTGAAAACATTACATCTGATCAGACGTCAATTTTGGTGGCCAACAATGAGAAAAGATGTAGGGGAATATGTAGCCACATGCCCCACGTGTGCTATGGCCAAAAAGAGAGGGGGCAAACCAATGGGGCTTCTACAGACAGTAGCAAACCCTGTAGCTCCTTGGAAGCAAATAAGCATGGATTTTATTGTAGACCTGCCTGAAAGCAACAAAAAGACTGTTATTTGGGTAGTTACAGACCTTTTTTCCAAACAAGCACATTTTGTGGCATGCCAAGCCATTCCATCAGCACCCAAATTGGCTAAATTATTCATACAACATGTCTACCGAGCTCATGGGGTCCCAGAACGGATAATTTCGGATCGCGGGGTCCAGTTTACTGCCAAGTTCTGGAGAGCGTTCCTAAAACTACTGGGGGCATCGCAAGGCTTGAGTTCGGGTTACCACCCCCAGACAGCGGGATCATGTGAACGTCTGAACTCAGTATTGGAACAATATTTGAGATGTTTCATTAACTACCAACAAGACAATTGGGATGAACTGTTACCATTCGCTGAAGTAGCTTATAATAATGCAGTGCACCAAAGCACTGGTCTCACCCCTTTTAAAATAGCTACAGGACAAGACTTTGTACCCATCCCAGAACTGCCTAAGCAGACCACTCAAGTCGCTTCGGTTGATGAGTGGATCCAGCAGATGACACAAGTGTGGCCTCAGATTGCTGCCTCGTTGCAGGAGGCCAGAGCTACATACAAGAAATTTGCAGATGCTAAGAGAACACCAGAAAAAGACTGGAAAGTAGGAGATAAGGTTCTTTTATCTACTAAACATCTTAAATCATTACAACCTTCCAGAAAGCTCGCTCCAAGATTCATAGGGCCTTTTGTCATCGATAAAGTAATTAATCCAGTTTCACTACGATTACAGATGCCTGCCACCTTTAAAAAAATTCATCCAGTATTCCACTGCGACCTGCTTAAACCATATAAGGAGTCTTCTCAGTGGCATCCCTCTCCAGTACCTCCTAAACCATTGATGGTTGAAGGAGAACAACATTTTGAAGTTAAAGAAATACTGGACAGCAGAAAGCACAGGGGGGGGGTTCAATTTTTAATTCAGTGGAAACATTTTCCCAAGTCAATGGCTGAATGGGTTGACAAGAAACATGTAAAGGCCCCACGTTTAGTTAAAAAATTTTATGATGCTTATCCTACAAAGCCTTAACAATTAGATTGGTTATTGTATTATGTGTATCTTTGCTTTTCCTTTTAGAGTGAAGAAGACTGACATCCTTTTCTGTGGAGGGGCAGTATGTCAGAATCCTCGCAAGATTTTATAGTAGATTATTATATGGCTAGTTTAAAAAAAAAAAAAATGATTTTTTCTACATGCTGCGGTTCTGCCATTGGAAAAGGGGAGGGGGAGTAGGAAGGAGAAACCGTTTGATGCAGATGGTTTCTTATCACAAGCCCTGGAATGTTCAAGGCCATGCCAGCAAGGGAATCAGAAGACAAGAACTAAGGGCGAAGAAAGGGGGGGAAAAGAAAGAAAAGCAGTTTTTGGCGCGCTTTTATTCAGTCTCAGCAATGCTTTGGATCTGTACACTTATTCTTAATAAATGAACTTTCTTTTGAATCAATATTGGTTGCAAGGAGAGTTACTGGTTTTAAGATCAACAAGTGGCAGTTCGTTACAGTGTCAATTTTATAGCCAATTAATTTAGAGACAATGACTCTCAAATGAGGCTGAACTTTAAGCATTCTCAATTATTTGTGATGCAATTCAATTCAAACAGAGTATTCATGAAACTCATGATTAAGAACTATGTGTTGACTGACGCTGAATCTTCAAAGGACCACACTGAGTCAGGTCAAAAGCCTCTCCAGTAAAGCACTCTGTGATGTCCAGTGTAATATAGAGGTTATGATGTTGGATTAAGACGAGGGAACTCAGATTCAAGACCACCTTATCTATGAATACTATAGAGTAAGGAAAGTAGCCTTGAAGGAGATTTACAAGGTCAATTACTAGGGCAATGGGAGGTAAAAAATATTTTAATTCATAACAGACAGCATTCAGAAGTGGCTCAGGCAGACACCTCCCTAATTCACAGAAGTATAAGGAGGAGGAGAAGGTACAGCATCATCAGACTTGCAAGATTCTGTTATTATAGCCAGTCTCAGTAAAAGTAACTTTAGCAATCCTGTAGAGTTGATTTCTTGATCTGATTTACCTAATGGGGGGCTTACAGAAACTGACTGGGTGAACTTCTCATTCTCAACCCAACCTAGCCAACAGTGTTATTTTTAGGGATGTATAAAACTCACCAATTTGGGAATGTAATGTTTCAGAGAATCCCACAGCATTGCTTTTCTGCTCTGGATCATGCTAAACCTCCTCCAGGCCAGGAGCGGCACAGCAATTTCCAGGAGTAAATCCTCTAAACTGGAAGCACTTTGAGACATCTCACAGATGACCTGCCTCCCAAACAGTTTTCTTTTTATCTGAAACACCTCAAAATGTTTACAGTACAGAAGATTTATTTCCCAGGATTGCTGGTCTGGAATTTGGTTCCATTCCATTTCCAAACTGATAGTTTTGCACATCCCTAGTGTTGTTATGGGAAAACAAAAACAAAAAACAAAGAAACAGAAGAGGAAATGCACTAGCTACCTTGAATTGCTGGGGAAAAGGTGGGTTGTGAATCTAACAAAGCAATACCAGATGCATCCAAGAAGCTTACAAGTAGAATATGAGATTAATAACTCTTTTTCACTGCAGTATTTCATGTATGTTGATTGATGATGATTATGTGATATTAACTCAGTGTTGGCTCTTGGCAACCACACAGAAAGACAATCTCCAGGATAATCTAGGAAGCTCTTCAGGCCTTCCAATGGTGCACCCATTACTACTGTAATCATCTGTCTTTCTACTTATCATCCTCTTCTCTTTCCTTCCACCTTTCCCAGTTTTATGGACTTCTCAAGGGAGCTGGGTCTTCACATAATGCGTCCAAAATATTATAAACCTGATCCTGAACATTTGTGCCTCAAGTGAGAACTCAGGATTTATTTGTTCTATGATCCATTTGTTTTCTTGCCTACCCATGGTATTTTCAGGAGTCTTCTCCAATACCAAAGTTCAAAAGAGTCAATATACTTTCTATCCTGTCCAACTTTTGCTTCCATAGAGCGCCATGGGCAAAATAACTGCCTTCATGGTTCTGACCTTTATAGGTATAGACATACAACAACATCTAAATAACTTTTCCAGGGAGTTCATTGCTACTTTCCCAAGTGCTAATCCATGACATATTTTTGATGTTTGGTTCCCTTACTGTTGGTAGCCATCCACAATTCAATATCTTCACTGTCAGTTCTAAGGCTGGTATCTGTATTTATTGTCATTTGTTTGATCTTCCATATATTTGATTGTAGCCCTATTTTTACTGTGCTCCTTGACTTTCATTACTAGAGTTCCAGATCATTTGCATTTTTAGCTGTCAGATTAGTGTCATCAGCACAGAACACTTATTAATGTTTCTTCTTTCAGTTTTAAAATCATGCTCGGCTTCTTCCAATGTAGTCTCCCTCAATATATATTCAGCATATAGGTTGAATAGATAAGGAGACAATATACAGATTTGCCTCACTCTGTTGCCAACCTGGAGTCCATCTGTTTTGCCATATTCTGTCCAGACTGTGGCTTTTTTTCCTGTGTATAGATTTCTCATGAAGATAACTTAATGTATATTATCCATAACTCTATTCTGTGGTTTAAGTGCATTATATGAAGCAGGCCATCACAATGTATGGCCCACTGGCCGCATGCAGCCACCAAGCAGCCTCATGCAGTCTGCTGGCATTTTTTGAAAAGTCAATAAATTTTCCACTGCAGCCACTGCTCCAAAAGACATGCTGCTGAGCACTTCCAATGTCTGCAGGTCATCACTAGCTCCAGCACTGCCACTGTTTCACTAACCACCAAACAGCTGATCTGTGCACCAGGTATTTCTTTGCAGCCCTTGATTATTTTTAATTTATCTGTGTGGCCTTTTCCCCTCTACAAGTTGTCCAGGCCTGATGTAAAGAAATGCTTTCTTTTTATGAGTCTTGAATTTTCCCACAGTATGAATGATTCTAAGTTCTAATAACACAAGAGAAGGAGAATTATTTTTTCCTTCATTTTCATCCACTTTTTTTTTTTTTTAATGCCATGCTTGATTTTATATACTATGTTGTGTTTTCTTATATTCAGTTTCATTCCAAACCATCACAGAATGAGAAGCCTACATCTTCTGGCTGTGTTGACATCATAGACCGAACAAAGTAAGCAATCTGGCTCGAATGGAACAGTCTCTCACAGAATATGACTTGGGAAAAAGACTAAAACTGTTCCATGAAACTGAGCACATGTTTCTGAGCAATAAAATGATTTTCTGGGGGGGGGGGGGGGGGAGTTTGTCCCTTTTCCTCAGACAGAGGAGAACTGATGCAGCTGTTCCTAAGAGGAAGTAGCCATTGATAACGCAACTTTAAAATAAGAGGAACTAGGTATGTAATCACAACTGCAGTAAATGCAAGCCAGTAAAAAATAATTCATTTCAATATTTACAAAGGCTTGATGATACAGATTGATCCCCAAGGCTGACCAGCATGCAAATTCCTGCCTGATCAAGCTAGTCACTTTTTGTCATGCACCACCTTCCTGTGCTGTAAGGCATGGGAGATGATGAGCTTGTGCCTTTCCCCTTCATGGAGCTTTCTGCCCTCACTAACAATGTAACTAGGCTTTCCATGCTCACTAACTCCACAGTGAATGTCCTGTGTTCTACTATGCTCTACCTGAGAAAGGGGAATCACCTCTTGTTCCTGCAGTATTTTCCTTGCCCCCACCTCCCATTTCTTACTTATCTGTATGCTCAGATACTTTGGTCACCTAATGCGAAGAGAGGACTCTTTGGAAAAGACCCCGATGCTGGGAAGGATTGAAGGCAAAAGGAGAAGAGGACGGCAGAGGATGAGATGGTTAGATAGCATCACTGAAGCAATGAGCATGAAACTGAGCAAACTCAGGGAGGCAGTGAAGGACAGGAAGGCCTGGCGCGATATGGTTCATGGGGTCACGAAAAGTCGGACATGACTTAACGACTGAACAACAACAAAATGCTTAGTAAAACTCTATGACCATTTCTTGTTCATTGCAATGCCATTTCCCAGCACGATTGGGAGGTGGGAGCCAAAGGCTATAAAGGTGCCTACTAAAAAGCCTATACGCATGGACTTAAGCCATGGCATACAACTTTTTCTGATGGTGTTTGTCATAGCTGATGGGGAAAAGATCTCCCATGTGTGAATATATTGAATCTATGAAAAAAGCCTTGTTTATTTCAATCACTCTGGCATCTGTCATTTGTTCTTTCTTTCGAATCTACCTGCGGCAGCCCTGGAGAGCAACAGTTGACATTAATATGAATTAACTCATTGCAAAGAGTTAAAAATATGGTTGGCATTAACAGTATCAGCTTAGACTGAATTATTATATACACTAAATTTGTAATGTTTGGGTCGATATGCATCAGTGATTACCTGCTTATATCAAACTGTAGTTGCCAATTAAAATTCACCAGCCTAAAGTCATCTTTTGGAACTCCTCATAATTCCTTTTTGATCTTGTCACCCTGAATAATCAGCAAACAACATAACTGCATGTGTGTGTATGTATGTATGTGTGTATGTGTACACACACACACACACACATATATATATATATATATATATACACACTGCATGTATGTGTGTATACACACACACACATACAGTACATGCTTGCATGCATGCATGCATGCAACCATGAGATAATTGGGAAAGTATTGATGGCTTAGAGAACATTCAAAGTTTTTAAATTTAATAAATACTGATACATGCAACATTATTTTGCTACATATGCTACATGAAACAGAAATTAAGCATTAAGGCAGAAGTTTTAAGATCAAATCAGTTTAAACACTTTTATTTGTGCTTAAATGGCATCATAGTTAAAGAGTAGAAAGCCAATATGGAATGAGAAAATGATGCTGAAAGAGAAGATCGTTAACCTCTTCTCATGTAACATATTCCATATGTATCTCTTCCATTTGCTGTTTGTCCTTATACAGCCTTCTTCCACATCACAGTTTCAATCAAAATTCGCAAAGAGAAAAAAGGTAACTTGCATCTTTTGTTAATTGTAAGCCCTTTACCTGACAAATCATTTTCAGATTTCAATTTTTATGTAGAGTTAAAAGTTCCTTTCTGAACTGAAAGTTTTTCCTTAAGGAGTTTGACATTAACATTAAAAAGTAAATGTCAGGAAAAGAATAGAAGTGATGAAATTAGACTACTTGCTTGTAAATTATTTGAATGTTGTTTTGCTGAGGATGTTTTTCAAACTGAGCAATTTGCTCGTCCACCTATTCTAGTGGAATTTACTTTTAGTACACTAAGAATAATGGAAAGTGACTGACCTCAGAGACTTTCATTTCCTGTAGTATAGAAAGTTAGTGCAATTCATTAGTATATTAAAAAGAGTGGTGCTATATGTTAAGATAATTGAACTTGGAAAAGCAATAAAACAAGCAAGCTGCTGACTGAATGTGCATGGTGGGTTAATGTAAAGAAATTATTTCTTAAATTCCTCAGAATCATAGAGTAGCTTTCTCTGAAGTCTCTTGGAAATGCTTCTAAGGTCAATGACATCAGAGTTTCAGAATACCAATGATTTCAGAATATCTTCCAGCTCAAGAAGTGGTTCCAGTGATTGGAATTCTTTGTCCTGCTCTTTTTCAGCAACTGTGATAGCAAGATAAGGAATTTAGAGGCTTACACATGCAGAATGATAGGAAATCCTTATAATTTTTCACTTCCATTAAACTGAGATGATAGAGCTTGGTCATTTTCCTTCTTTTCTTTAATGGATCTCCAGTAAATAGCCACCCTCATTCTTCATTCCTATACAACAACATTCTCCAATCCTGAGGCAACCAACCAAATAATGATGGGACATTTTCTGCTGCCATCAAACAAACCTGTGTTAACCCTCTGGAAGGCTCAATGTGCTGGTAAAACGTACTGTTCTCGAATCAAAATGGGACAAAAATGGCCCCTTCTGATTATGTTTTTGCATTTTTGCATGGCTTCTACAGCCTTCAACCACTGGAAAGAAATAAAAGAAAAACTGAGACTATGGACACAAAAAAGTTGCCAGACTTGGTTGTTACCCATCAAGTCTTGAGGACATGAGGTTGGGAAAGACTGCTATAAAATTCCTCCCAAAGAACGTATCTGCATCAAAATGCAGATGAGTCCCAGAGATGTAGTTTGGAATTGTTGTGGGTAAGGGTGGGAGGCCTGATTTCAAAGGTCACAGAAGTAGCTGTAGGAATGACATGATATCAGAAAACAGCATTATTCACAATGGACCATTTCCTAGGATGGATTGTTCCTAGGTTAAGGTTGGTCCTCTGCTGTCTCATTTTAAGGGGAAGCATCCTGGCTCAATGTCTAGAATCTGATATTTATGTTGAAAAAGTATCACATCAAAATTTGTGAAAGTGTTTTGCCAAAAGGCAATAAATCTTTTGTAGGAATTTGGAACAATAAATAGGCTAATTTGATGGAAGTTGATAAACTTCATTGGGCTAGAATACATTACACACTTACCCACTGACAGAAAGATTTTTTAAATATTTATTTATATATATAAAGATCTATGACTTATGTCTCCCTTCAGTCACCAGGAACTCTTGGGGAACAACAAAAATGGTTTCTGCATTCAGCCATCACACAGTACCTTTCAGCATTTCAGGTCTATAGTTGAGATTCTTCTTGGGGAAGTTTCAAGGGACTTATATAATTAAGGGTTCCTTAGCTATGTGCTATGTTAATCACTCACAGGCCTGCACTCCTTCAAGACAGGTGGCAAGTGCCCAAGAGAGATAACTGGGTGCTTATTTCTGCATTTCCATATCATACTTTGATACCAAGAAGTAGACCTGCAGTATTTTTGGAGGCCACACAGTAGGTGTGATGTTTAAAGAGAACAAGCTTAAAGGGCTTCCAAATAGTGGGAATAACATGAAGTCTAGGGAGAAAGAGCTAGAATGTGTTCACACTACCACCATCCTCCCTGAAATACATAGATCTTCCACATTTCCAGTACAGAAGGAAGTCTAGCGCTATCAGCTATGAGGAAGGGGGAAGGGGGTTCAACCCAGCACTAAAAGCAGAAAATAACCAGTCAGGTAATGTTCTGAAAAATCGGGCAACGTTTGGGTCTAAAATTTCAGATATGTAATGAGAAAGGAAACCCTCAAAAGGCAAAAATATTGTTGACAGCAATATTACAATTATATTTATAGTCTAATATAAAAACTGTATTATAGTAACATCGCAATTGCTGTATGTTTTCAATTAATTTTCAGCTATGTGTGCTTGGTGATTTAAACAGAGCCACATTAAAAGATGTCAATTCATAAGTGCTTCTTGGATTTTTTTTTTTTAAAATCTATAATCTGTTAATGACATCTTCTCTCTTTCATTAAGAGATTCCTTTCCAAAGAACTCCTTGTTTGCTTATCCTCAAGCACAAGGTTAGATCAGTAGAGATTTGTGCCAAGTTACAACTGAAAATGTAGATGTCGTGTCAAGTATTTGGCTGAATGTTTTCGTTCCTCTCAGTTGGATCCATTGATTTGATGGAGATGATGGGGATAATGCCACTGGAAGCATAGAATACACTCTTAATAAGCACTGTCAATAACCACATAAGGAAACTACATCCTTAAAATGAAAGACACCAAAAAGTGAAGTGAGATATTTCTAAATTATTTATCCCATTCCTCTTGCTGCATAATATTCACTGTTTATTGTGCCACCTCCATAGTGCAAGAAAAAAAGATACATGAATTAGTGCAGAGCAAAATGTACCTTCCTGTCAGTCACAAAAGGGTTTGTTATAACTTCCTCTAAGCTTTGGTAAAGAAGGTCAAAGAGGTCTCTAGCTGAAACAGAAATGTATTTATATTTTAAAAAACCATTATGGATTTCTAGAACAAGCATCCCATTTTCTTTCCAGCTAGTAACCAAAGTATCTTCTCTGTTTCTCTCTTGTGCTTTTTGGTTAGTGATGAGTGTGGGAACAAAGCATATGGAGAGAGGGATGTATATTGTGGTACATGCATCTAAGGAGCTTGCACTGAAACTGTAATCAAATATCTACTAGTTAAACATTATTTTCCCACAGCAGGTACTGCTAGCTGACATCTGTCATTTTGAAGTGTAATCATCATGAGCATCTATGGGATTGTGCTTGAGGCATTTTTGCTGAAACACAATACAATCTGCTAGACTTTATATGTAATTTTTGTAAAGAAGAAAGGCAGCGAAATATAAATGCTCATTGCTCACTTGTTACCTTACTCGGTGCAAATATCAGAGATGTGTTAATGGAAACTTCACTTTTATTATGAAGTTTGGAATAATATTTATTGAAATATCACAAATGCTGTAATCCACTTTCATCTGATAATATTACTTTGGCTAGTTTCATAATATTGTAATGTCTATTCAGCCCAGCTCTACACAACTTGCAAATATCCCTTTTCTGGGTGGGGTGGGATTGGAGGATTGGATGTACAGATTATCATTTATTTATGTTTATTATTATTTACAAAATAGAATGGTTCCATTCACATCTCGCCAGTCTCCTTTGCTTCACTTTCACATGCTCCAGTTGGGGGCTGAGGAGATGCTTGGAATGTCTCTCCCCTTCCCTGTAACCTTGAAGCTCCATTCCAGGATCCTCCTCACTCATGCCTTCCATCACAATATCTTTCATACTTTTTCCTTCTGTGCAATTAAATTACCAATTATATGATTGATCCTCTCTGAATTTTATTGGTTGCCAATTT
Organism: Liasis olivaceus; assembly: GCA_030867105.1. Classification (NCBI taxonomy): domain Eukaryota; kingdom Metazoa; phylum Chordata; class Lepidosauria; order Squamata; family Pythonidae; genus Liasis; species Liasis olivaceus. The sequence goes on from CM061349.1 coordinate 74,669,681, forward strand.
AGTTAGGAATGAGTTAATTCCAAAAGCCCCATCAAATGAGCTGATCTGATAGATTTTGGTGGATATTTCAGTAGAATGGTCTTTTCTGAAGTATCCTGAATTTGAATGCAAATGCTAGTGATTCATAATTCCACCATATAATAGTTTCATTCAAGCAATATATTCCCATGCAAGGGAAAGTCAGCAGACTCTTTCCTTCCAAGCTACATAGGACACTACACTGATGAGATGGTTTCAGTGGATACATAGTAACTCTCTGCAAAAGAAAGCTTTTATGGGCACACAAATGTTCCCACATGACAGGCATAGGGTGCTCACTCAAGCAGGAGCATTTACTTATATACAGAGGCCCTTCATTGCAGACAGTTATACCATACCTATAGATAAGCAGCTCTTCTGTGTGGTTGCCACCATGTCTTGGAGGGGAAAGGGGTTACTCATCTTTTTGTGATGAATTGTGCATGGGAATGTATAACCCGATACAAGGCTATTGTTTCTCCAACAGCCAATACATTTTTCCCAAGTGCTTTTCATAAGGAATACCCTAAGTGAAGAGAAGTGTAAGTGGGATCTGTTCTGATTCGTAATTAAAGCAAATGGGTTTACAACAATCTTCCAATTACAGTGTTTGGATTTTGAAGGAATACATTCCAGGGCTGTTCCAGGATTCACTAGCATTCATTAATTTCCCAAAACAGAAATTTTATAAGAGGTTTGATGGTGTGGTGACATGAAACCATATAACATTGGATACTTTGTTAAATGTGTGGGTCTTTTGTCTTTGCCACTATGCTCCACAGGTTGTTCATTCTTGTCTGTTGTATTGCATTATGTGTGTGTCTGTGTGTGTCTGTGTGTGAAAGATTATGAAAAAAAGTTTCAAGCTTCTTTCATTCAACCAACTTTTTAGCTCCTGCGCTTATTTTTCCAGAATAGGTTTTTGCATTATGGATATTTCTGAAGACTGTTGTCACAAAACTCACCTGCACTCACCAAATTTGTCCCCCTGAAATTTTACAGATTTCTGTGTTGCCAATTTTTCATAACACTTGATCATATGAAACATAGTGGGATGTATTTTGATTTTCACAAATTCTTTGAAATGGCTCCCGCTATTTCTTTGCCCACAAATACAGAGAAGAATTTGTGGAGTCTCTTTACACAAACCTGTATCTGAAACCATGCTGTGAAGTTGGATCCTCTCAGTGGGACCCTTGGTCTTATAAAGCTAGCACTATATTTCCATTTCTTTACTAAAGTGAGCAGAATTGCAGACAATCATAGTCTAAGGACAAGATGTGCATAAGACATTTGTTTTGAATTTTCATATCTTGTATTTCCTAAAGTACAACTTGTTGTCAATATTTACTCTTTTTCAAGTTCTGCAGTGTGGAATAGTAAGTTCCTTTGTTTTGGTCAATCACCAGGATAAAACAATAACAAGGCAAAAGCAAAAACAGGAAAGTAAAGGGGCAAGACATAAAAGAACAAATACAGAGCAGAGAATATCAGATCTATCAGAGCTCCTGAACAACATTTGGATATAGTATAATATAGATATATTATAGTATAATAAAACTGATTATTCTTTAGTCTAAAGTCGAACTCGGAGCTAAATCTAATACAGTGGTACCTCGAGTTACGAACTTAATCCGTTCCGTGACTCTGATCGCAACTCGAGTTGGTCGCAACTCGAGTTAAATTTTCCCATAAGGTTCAATGTAAATACGGTTAATCCGTTCCACCCTCCGAATTTGGTTGCACCACGAGGCAAATTTCCCCGTAAGGTTCAATGTAAATACGGCTAATCCACCCTCCAAATTTGGTCGCACCACGGGGCAAATTTCCCCCAAAACACACACAAGCCTCACTGAACGTCTCCTTGCTACCGCGATCTCGCCCACAGGAAGCTGCGACTGCGTGGCAGCAGGGCAAATGGCCACGGATCCGGTTCGTAGCTCGAGGCGGAGTTTGCATGTCGAGGTAAATTCTTGGGACCGGAGCTGGTTGTATCTCGAAAAATTCGTAAGAAGGGGCGTTCGTAACCCGAGGTACCACTGTATTTCGAGGCCTATCAATGGGAAAGTATGGAGCAGAAATGGGAATTAAACAGAGAAGAATGCATGTACAATAGCTGTGTATGCACAACACGGTTGAGTTTGTTGCTACTCCAAAGAAATCACCCAGCCCAATGAATTGGCAACAAACAAATGAACAAGTGATGTTCCATCAAAAGGGAAGCGGCCATCTGTGCAAGAAGTCAGTAAGTGCCCTTTTCATTGTTAAGAAAAGAAAGTATAATGGCCTGGCTGGGTCAGAACCACAGCAAACAAGATGAGGGGATTCTCATCCCACTGCTTTTTTGTTCCTCTATAATCCTACAGCCCCCATAGCTATAGGGGAGAGGAAGGATCTGGAGTGATCTTGTATTTCCAAAATGCTGGCAGTAGGAAGAAAGCAAGGAATTGTTAGGTTTAAACACTAGCCTTCTCATGTATTGGTACTGTCTGGGCTATGGTGTTTGCATAGCATATTTCACCCTGCTCCCCCCCCCCCCCATTTTTAACCCAATGAAGCGTGGCATGCCAACACAGCCATTTGCCTTCAAAAACAAAAGCCCTCCCAGGTAGGAGAAAGTATGTCCATTATAATAAGGCATATGCTTACTAAGAGAAATGCCATGAAAATTCATAAGTCATTTCATGTTGGGTTTATTGTTTAAAAAATCACAGATGGCAAAAGATAATTAATGTTTTAAAAATGAAAAACTCAGGCTGATAGTCTTCCTGGAGTTAACAGAGTGTTATACCTGTTTATGAAAAGACTGAAGGTGCTATGTGTAAGGAAGCCATAATCATATCAGACTATGCATAACTCCTCTGTCATTCACCATAGCCTGGAAGCCATCATCTGTTTACATACTGATGATTTGAGTAGGGCTGCCAAATCATCGGCCTTGAGGAATTGCATCTGAGATACTGTTCGTGTGCAGTTCCACCTCCACTGTAAATAATTGTTCTAGGCTGTGTAAATATTCTCACAGATAATTGAAGGGAACCGGTGACACAGAATAAATTATTTCCAGTCAATTTTCCTTAGAACTTTGGAGTTAAAGAGCAGTTTGTGTGTGTGTGTGTGTAGATTTTATGTAATTATTTTTTATATATTTATTGTTTTACTGGTTTGTTGTACACTGCCCAGAGTCACTTTTTTTGAGATGAGCAGCTACATAAATTTTACACACACACACACAGAGTATGTATATATCTGTATCTGTATCTGTATCTGTATCTATATCTATCATCTATCTGTATTTTTACTTTGGAGCTTTTACATTCATCCTAGGGTCCCAGGTTTGGGGCAAATAAAGTTCTGCTAAAATGCCTGTTTGAGAGAAGGATACTGCAGAACGGATGTTGTCTTCGGTGTTGTGTGAAACAATATGCTTTGAATTACCAACTGTGTTTTCTTCCTTGGCTGGTTGGGGGGTGGGGGAGGAAGGCTACTGAAAATAAGTTCCGCTATTGCACCATGGTTGTTAATGATCCCTCTCAACAAATGACCTAGCATTTTAAGTACATATCTGCTCTGAGCAGGAAAATACACATGCAGAAGACCAGGGGTGCAAAGGGCTCTGGATGCCTCTATTTTTCTAAATTCTTGGTTTATTGCCTTTCTGGAATAGACTCCTATCAGCCAGGCTGCTCATTGTGGTCCAGCTGTCTGGTCCTAAGCTATTTCAAGTTTCTTTGGTGTAAGCCCCAACCACAGTGGGTTTGTTTTATCAAAAGTCTGTGACTATTTAAAAATGACTTCTACTCTGTGGAGGGCTCTGATAATGAGTAATCAGTAGAGGAAGCTTTTGAAGGTTAAAGGAAAATGTTCAGGGAAAGTTAATCTGGTTAGCAGGGGACAAAAAGCCATCTGCAGCATACTGTGTTCATAGAAAAGAGAGCCAATTTTTCTCCCTCCAACATGTCCTTTGTAGATGATTATTTTATAGTCCAGTTTCAGTACATCTGGGCGAAGATCAAGACTTTTTTTTTTTTTTAAATCAAGTGTTCATGCTTTGGTTGTGGTCCGTGAGGTTTTCTCAGCACCAACATTTCTATATTTTTTCCCTGACAACAGACATTGCCAAATGTAATTGTTATAGTTGTCTACAATATGCTAGTGTAAATATAAAGAATTAAATGTGTGCACACAGCTTAGGTGATTTGGGAACAAACAGCCAGCTTCTCTTTGGATTGATTCAAGGACTCTTCTCTGATTTTGATTCAGAACCAGTCTCTATTCAGAACCAGTTTCCCACTAGCTTTCATTGTAAATCAGCCCCTGGTTCAACCTTTCCATTTGTTCATTTGTTATAATTGAATGGCATTTTCAAGAATAGCAATGTTATTGTTGGTCACACAGTCAGCCAGATGTTTAGACTGGATTTGGCACCTACTGAGTCCTTCCCAAGGACTTGGGATAGATGCTGTTATTTGATGATATTAAAGGCATCGTCGCAGGATATAAGCTGTTCCAAGTAAAGCTGCCTTTTGCAATTGACTGTTGGTGATTTTGTCAATGCTGATGGTGTTCAAGTGGTGCTCCAGATATTTTGGGAGTGCACCTAAGGTGCCTGTAACTATTGGTGGTGGTGGTGGTGGTTGTTGGTATGATGATGATGATGATGATGATGATGATGATGATGATGGTTGATTGCACAGTCAGCCAGATGTTTAGACTGGATTTGGCATTTTTATCCACCAAGGACCTGGGATGGGCAGATCTGGTATGGATTTCTGTAAATTACGTCTCACCATATTGTTTATGGGAGAGACACTCTTTGTCTGGCTCCTCTGATGAGACCTATCCAGTATGGTTGAACCTCTGGCATAACTCTCATCCTACTCAGAGCATGCAAACCCCACAACCATGTCAAGGTAGTGCCTCAGTGGGGATTATTGTTGTTGTTGTAGTTGGTTGCACAGTCAACCAGGTGTTTAGACTGGATTTGGCATTTTTATCCACCTATCGAGTCCTTCCCAAGGACCTGGGATAGGCAGATGTTGTTGTTTGATGGTGTTAAAGGTATCATCACAGGATATAAGCTGTTCCAAGTAAAGTTGCCCTTTGCAATTGACTGATGATGATTTTGTCAATGCTGATGATGTTCAAGTGGTGCTCCAGATGTTTTGGGAGTGCACCTAAGGTGTCTATAGTTATTGGTACTGTCTTTGCTTCCTTTTGCCATAAGCATTCTACTTCTATTTGCAGGTCTTTATATTTTGTGATTTTCTCCAGTTCCTTCTCTTCTATTCCCAATTTGGCTTCTGGGACTTTAGAATTCAAACAGACAAGCACCTGCCACACAACACCCCAGACTTAACAACTGTTGATAAGAAAGACAAAAAAGTCTGGATAGTGGATATTGTAATACCTGGAGACAGCAGAATAGAAGAAAAGGAACTGGAGAAATTGTTGTTGTTGTTATTATTATTATTATTAATTTGAGATGTAAGGTAAAACATATATACTTTTATTCTAGATACTATTTTTTTTTAACAGACAGCTAACTGCTAAGGGGTTTCTTTTTTCTCCTTTTTCACAATTCAGTAAAATTTGTAAACAGCTTAGATTATTCTAGAAGGGTGTCAGATTAATTGCTTTATATCATTTTAAAAAAGAAGTTGTGAAAATGTTGTTTTGTTCTGATGCTGAATCACTACATTGCCACTTATGTTGTATTTTTGGGTGTAGAGGATAAAAGAAAAGTGGAACAAATGAAAATACATACATTATCCATCCAGTCACTGCCATGACTCTGCCTTAATTCTTCCCTTCCCTTCCCTTCCCTTCCCTTCCCTTCCCTTCCCTTCTTAACTTGTGCAATGATTAACAACAACAACAAGAGGAACAACATTGTGGGAAGAGTCAAGGCATCTCTTGGAGTCACTGGGAAAGATGGAGTGATGAGAGCAAGGGACCATGGGCTGCAGGAGGATGGATGAAATCTCAGGAGACTGACTCAGGACAAGGTGATGGAGTGGAAAACTGCACTTTGCAGTTCCTGAGGAATTGCTGCAAACCATCTTTTTCTGAAGCAGGAGCTGAGCTGAGAGCTAATTCTTTCAGCTTCCCAAGATTCATGTAGCCACCATGGCATCATGGAGATACTGGGGCACATTTCATTGGTGAAATGCTTGCATGTGGAAAGGGCTAAGCCCCATTCAGAGAAAAGATGAATAAAATACTGAAGTCATTTAACCTGAACCTTAAGTAACACTATTATAAGTATTTTAAATAAACTGATCTAGACACTTTGTCAAGCAATATTTCTTTCTGGCTATCATAATCATGTGATCTTGTCCCTTAGTATTACACTCTTTTTCATCTTCAAGCTTTTGATCCTTAAATAATGAACGTGAGGAGGACTTTACTCAAAACTTTAATATATGGCAACCTTCCATGTTATTTCAGTAATATTTTTATGTTTAAATCATATAGAAATATAATATTATTCCCTCAGTGTTGAAGTAGAATGGACAGTTACTAGGGGACACTGTTTCTCACAAATAAAATCAGATGTTCTTCTTTAAATTAATGTCCTCGTGCATTCTATCATGCTTTTCAGTAGGACTGGAATTGTCTGTCTTTCTGTGCAGCAAACTGACACACAGAACTGCTGTAGTAACAGTTTATCTTAATTCTTTCACTTAGTATTTGCTCAAGTAACTCCATAATTGGCCCAATGATATTTGTCCTATGGAAGGAAGGCTGTGGGTGTTCCATCACAATATTTTGTGGATCTTGGGGAGATCACCTGGGTCAGGGACTGCCATTAATTTTAGACCATCTGTAAGGTCTGGGAAGAAGTTCCCATCTATTCAGAAGACTATTCAGTAGTCTTCTGATGTTCCCTGTAGCCTCAGCTATTGCCTCAATGTTCCAAAAAATGTATTTGATGATAGAGTCTTTCTTTTGGACAACTAGATAAATTTTCTCCAACTGAAATGAACTATTCCTTTTCAAGAGCACATTTGGAGTCTGGACGCTTCACTTAAGAGGCTACTACCAACATAAATAGGATGAAATAGTAATTTAAATGGATGTGATGCAATAAATAAAATTTCTAATTTTATAGAAGATTTTACTATTTGATATAATTGCCCTGTTCTACAGCATCCTTTAAATTTCTCATTAGCTCCCTAGGTAACTTATTATTATTATTGTTGTTGTTATTATTTATTTATTTATTTATTTATTTTCTTGTCTGATGCCCAGTATAGTACATCCATCCAGGATCTAATAAAAGTACATTATGCAAAATTCTTTGTAATATTAAGGCTTTATAGTTTCTTTTTAATGTTTAATACATATCCAGATGTTCCAGCTGTATCTACTTTATTAGTGCATCATCCTGGCACAGTTACTACTTTTAAGCTGCATTAATTCTAATGAAATGTACTTTGGCATACACTTTGCTCTCTGCAATTCAATGAGACTTCTTTTTGACCCAATCTTTAGTTTTTAATGTATTAATCTGAAGTACAATCACATATGTGAGATGGGCACTGAGTTTGATGGAGAAAGGACTGGAGAAACAACATGGAACTTTGCTTCTATACATGACCACAGCTGCAAGACTGTTGTATGCGCAAAGATGGAAGGACTCACAAATACCTACAGTGGAAGAATGGATTATCAAATTAATGGACTTGGCTCAAATGGTGAAGTTAACAGCTTTAATATGAGATAATACTGTTTCTAAGTTTGTCTCCTCATGGCAACCCTTCCTAGATGGCATGCTCGGGTTGGAAAAAAATGAAGCTTTGATTGTGGGATTTAATGATTAGATGGTTTGTGTTGATAGAAATAATGTGAATTTGGACTAATTAGTGGTAAGAGATTAACTTTTTTTTTAATTTGTACTCATATCTGTATTGGAGATAGTCGGAAGTCACTTTCTGTTTCATTTTTCTGTCTGTTCTCACTATTTTAGTTTTTGTCTTTTTCTTTTAGTTCTATTTTCTTTCTTTTCTATACTTTCTGATTTGTACTGTAACTGTACTTTTTATATATTTTAATAAAAGCTTTAATAAAAAAATATGTGAGATGGGCAGCTATATAAATTTATGAAATAAATAAATAAATAGCTGCAGATCTCTCACTAGATATGTAGAGGTATAGAGATATTACCCACCTCCTTTATGTACTCTTTGCAGAAAAAGGGGCTCAATCCAGGATCAGTAAACACATATAATTTCCTCCAGTGTAATTCCTGACATCTTTGCATTAGACCTGGAGATCTGTAATTGCACAAGGTTATTTAGGAGTTAGAATCCTACATGGAGTAAGGTTTGTGCAAGTAGGCTTTCCTTATCAATATCCAATGTCTGTGGCTAGCATATAATAATCATAATAAGAGGATGAGGGCTTGGGAAAGTCATATCTCACAAATAGAACCAGTTGCATTCCCCTTAATCACATGAGCACTCCTCCAACTACTTAAAGCTTTAATGACTATATCAGTAATAAATGCTATCTAAAAAAAGCAAACTATGTACATTAAATAAGTATGTATGGAAGGAACATATTAGCCCTATGAAGCATTCTAGAATAGCTAAATTCAGCACATGAGGTCAGGCTGACTACTTCCTTCTTCTAAGCTATGGTGTAGCTACTGTTGGGGACATCCATGCCTTCAACTCAAGTGCCTGAAAGAAGCCCAGTCATATGTTTTATTGTTAACCAAAGGGATGTGATAGAATGTGGGAGAAATTAATAGTGTTATAAGTTGGTGAAAACTAGTAGGAGTTGCCAGGAGGTTGCAAAGGTTTGTAACAAGATGTTAAAAGGCTGCTGCGATTGAAAGAATTGGGAGAAAACAGGATCCTTGGAAATGTAGAGTAAATAGGTTGTGATCAAAGGAAGAGATAAGCTTATTATGTTGCAGAAAGTGGAAATGGTGAGGAGATAAAAACCGAAACTCAAAAATGGGAGGGATTCTTTTCTCCAAGAATAAGGATGCAGAAACTTAAGAGCTAGAAAAGTATAAAAGGAGTTAGCTTTAAGTATGCAAGAGAGATGTGTGAAGTCTACAGGAAGGAAAAGTAAAGGAAGAAAAGTATCTCCAGATAAGCAGCCTCAAGAGAAAAAGGAAGAAGAACAGAGCCAGAAGTCTTTTCTCTCTCTGAAGTGTGGGGGGAAAAGCAACCCAGGGCACAAAGGAATAGGAGTTTGGGTTGGTAACAGTGAACCAGTGGGAAAATTGGAAGTACAGTAGTTGGCTATGTCTATAGTGAGAAAAAGTTGTCTAACTGATTGAAACAGAATAAGAGAGGGGTTTGCAGGACCACCAGAAAAGCAAACAGACAATGGATTAGTTGGGGTGGAGTGGGAAATTAGGAGAAATAAAGAGCCAAGAGGTCCAGTGGGGAGACAGAGAAGAGGACTAGATAAGACAGGACAGGATGGAGGAGATCCAGCCTGAAGGCAGTGGTAGCAAGGTGGAGGAGAATGAGAAGGGCTGTTACCTGAGACCTTTGCAGACCTAACCTTTGATTTGGAGCATTCTAGAGCAGAGGAGGGCGTATTCATCCTATAAAGTAAAACTCTGCCTTTAATATTCTACACCTTTAATATGCTTTGAAAGGGGAGTGACTTGGGAGGATAAGTGGGTGGGAATGGTCTGCTCACCACAGCCCTCTGCAAAGCAAAAGAGGGTACATCCCACTGAAATCAATAGCTTAATATGGTTTGAACGTATATCTGTGTGATACCCTTTTAACCATGTGCACATCTGTATTGTTAATTTGTTTATTGGTAGTTGAAAAATTATTACAGCTCACAACAGGATTTTTTTAAAATTAATCTTAATTGAATTTGCCAGGGGGAGGGGACAAAAATTGATCCATTATCACCACCCCACTGGGTAGAGGCATGGCTCAAGGCCACTTTATTTAAAATGCAAGAAGGCTAGGGAAGGCTACATAGTGATCTTGGGGAGCTTTGTTCTCAAACCCAGAACAGCCTCCGCTTTAACTCAGAGCTAACAGTCATTTATTGCTATTTTCTTTCTTTCTTTCTTTCTTTCTTTCTTTCTTTCTTTCTTTCTTTCTTTCTTTCTTTCTTTCTTTCTTTCTTTCTTCTTCCTTCCTTCCTTCCTTCCTTCCTTCCTTCCTTCCTTCCTTCCTTCCTTCCTTCCTTCCTTCCTTTCTTTCTTTCATGTTTATGTTGCTCTTCCTCCCCAAGTAGCCCTGTAAATACAGAGACCCCCACATAATGTGTGTTTTTGCAATTCCAGATTGCAGAGAAGCAGAGTGGAGATAGTTAGCCCTGGTTTCTATGTTTCCAAAACATGTAAATAAGACTAATTATTTCTGTTTTTTAGAGGGGGAAAAAGATCAATAGATGTGGATTTTTTTTTTTAAATGTGAGGATGGAGAAAATTCATGGAATATGTCCACATATGCATGTGATATTTAACATCTGTATCAAACTGCATTTGTGACATTTTCAGGAATGCAATGTATCAGCCGTGTCACAATATGTCTTCCTTCTGTTGTTAAGAGAGTTTTAAAGCACACATACTTGATCTTTTATAGTATTTTCTAATCGAAAAGGTAGGAGGTGAAAGCACATAAGGCTATATACAAGGGAAGTATGATTTCCTAATGAAAAAATCATCAAAAGAAAACATCCATCACTGCCGACTAGGGTAATATAGGCAAACCATATAACATTTAAAAGAACTCACTGAACTGTGAAGAATGACATTTCAGTCTTAATATCAGACTTTGTTAAACAAAGTTAATATATTTTAAGCTTGTTCCATCTTGGGAGTTAATAAAATCAGAGCACTGAGTGATTGCCCAACTGCAAACAGATTGCTTCACATTTTAAGCAATGTCAGATTTAATTTAGCAGCAATATTAATTTATTTTATTTGAAAATGGGAATTGTTATGAAAAGGATTTTTGAGCAATCTGGCAAGTTCTGAATTGATACATACAAATGCAAACTTTAACAGACATTTGTGTTGTTAGACAACACACTGCATGGTTTGCTGTCATATTTATTCTGAATATGATAGGAAGGAGAGCTTAGGTATTGGACAAGAAGAGAGGGGAACTAGAGATCCAGAAGAGGTTATAGAGTTATAACTATGAAGAAAAAGAAATGAAACTAAATGTTAGCTCATGTTTGAATTTATGCAAGAAAACTTTCTCAATCAGTCTATTGTCCTGATCTTTGAGACTGGCTGAGCCCAATCAGAAGCATGGCTAGAACTTAATGACCAACATTCTGAACAGACCACCCTAGGTTCTTCTCCAAAGTAGCAAAATTATTCTTATATAGTTAAACAAGGGCATGATTTGAGAGGCAGGAAAATTATTGCTTCTCTGTATGGCACATTTTGTTAGTAACAACCAAATCCCAGAGTCCCTTATATCACATGAGGGAAAAGGGACACTTGGGGATAGGGAACAGGAATGACAAATTTCCATAACAACCCCAAACCTTGATTCTAGAGATGCTGCTAGTAGAATTTAAAGACCTCAGATACATGAGAATAAAGGCTGCTAACATAAGAATCCAAAGTTTTGGGTAGAGGTAGAGAAAAGCAACATTCCCTTCCATACTTTTCCACCACAGGGCACAGTGGCACAAAAATAACATGTGTGCAATGACTTCCTGATACAAATCCTGCCTTTATGCACTTGTGTCCCAACACCTGATGCAAGGAGGTAAGTTGTGGCATTTGCATTTTAATGTCATCCTACATATTTCATGCTTTGCCACCCTCCCATGGGCACGCATGTTCTTCTTATTTTAGGGGTTGGAAATAATTTCCCTCCATAATGGATGCTGGTTTGCTTGTTTTAATGCTAGCTTAAGACTGATGTAAATCCCCTTCTAGGTGAAGGTTTGTTGTTGTTGTTGTTGTTTTTAAAGAAACCTCCTACTCTCTCTTGGAGACATGCATTTGATCTTTTAAGGACTAAGAGAAAGGGAAAGTCTCCTTCAAGTCAAGCTTGACTCCTGATGACAATGGAATGTCCAGTTCTCCTGTCAACAATACAAAATATCAGGATTTTTTTTTTTTTTCCAACTTCCCAGACTAGCCTACAGTTGTGGGATTTCCTGGATGTCCCCTTCCAAGTATTATTGAGGGCTGGCCCTATTTAGCTTTTTGAGAAAAGCAAACGTTGGTTATGGACTGGGCAGTGATTGACAGAAGCTAAATGAATTTTAGAGACACTAGAACTCTCCAAACACTGTCATTGTCCTACTATGGTACAAGAATAACTTAGTTATTGTGCCTATTGAATGTGAACAAGAAAAGGAAATTGACTTTGGGAGATAATATGTGACTTTGCAATGAAAAGCCAGGAAAACATAAACTTTAGAATGAATGCAATTTTATTTATAAAATGTTTGCAGCCCTATCGGTCCATTCAAATTAAAAAAAAAATCAAAATTGTTATAGAATAACTTTGATTGATTGATTGATTGATTGATTGATTATGTGCCATCAAATTGTTGTTGACTCTTAGCAACCACATAGATAGGTTTTCTCCAAGACAATCTGTCCGTAACCTGGTTTTTCGGGTCTTCCAATGGTGCACTCATTGCCACTGTAACTGAGTCCATCCACCTTGCTGCTAGTTGTTCTTCTTGTCTTTCCTTCCACCTTTCCCAGCATTAGAGCCTTTTCAGAGAGCTGGGTCTTTGCATAATGAGTCCAAAGAAGGATAATTTGAGCCTGGTCATTTGTGCCTTGAGTGAGAACTCTTGATTGGGTTGATTTGTTCGATGATCCATTTTGTTCTTTTCTTGGCAGTCCATAGTATTCTCAAGTATCTGAGACACCAAAGTTCGAAAGCGTCAATACTCTTCCTATCTTGCTTCTTCAAAGTCCAACTTTCACTTCCATAGAGGGCCACAGGAAATACCATGGCTGGCACAATTCTGATCTTTATAGGTATAGGAACATCACGGTATTTGAATAATTTTTCCAAGACCTTTGTGGCTGCTCTCCCAAGTGCTAGTCTGTAGTGTATTTCTTGACTCCTTGTTTCTTTACTGTTGATAGCTCATCCTAAAAGGCAGAAACTATCCACCACTTTGATATCTTCATTGTCAATTCTAAGGCTGGTTGTTTTACCTATTCTTGTTAGTTGGTCTTCTTTTTGTTTAATTTTAGTCCCATTTTTTTCACTATACTCCTTGACATTTATTACTAGATCTTGCAGATCCTTTGCATTTTCAGCTGTTCGGGTAGTATCATCAGCATAGTGCAGATTATTGACGTTTCATTCTCCAATTTTAAAACTATGCTCATCTTCTTCCAGTCAAGATTCTCTTAATATATATTCAGTATTTAGGTCGAATAAATAAGGGGAGAGTATACAGCCTTGTTGCATTTCTTTGCCAACCTAGAGCCAATCTGCTCCACCATGTTCTGCCTGTACTGTGGCTTTCTGACCTATATATATGTTTCTCTTGACAGTGAGATGTTCTGGGATTCCCATGTGCTCAGGCACATTCTATAGCTTGAAGTTATTGACATAATCAAAAATATTTCTATAATCAATGAAGCACATAGTGACTTCTTTTGGTATTCTTTGGCCTTCTCAATTATCTAGTGTGCATCAGCAATAATGTTTCATGTTCCTCAGCCTTTTCCAAAGTCTTCTTGAACATCTGGCATCTCTTTTTCTATGTAGATCTCTAATATGTATTGGATGATACTAAGCATTATTTAGCTAGCATGTGAAATTAGGGTCTCCTCTTTTTTTTGGGGGGGTGTATATTGGAATGTAGATTGACCTCTTCCAATCTTCAGTAACTCTATGTATGGGATGCAATTATAGCAGGCCTCTGAGAGAGAGAGAGAGTCTATATTACAAGATTTGGCCCCAAAATATGATTTGATTCTAATGGCAAATGACTAAATAGTGTTTCCTGCAGCAGAATTAGTAATTTGCCATTACTCTGTTCTGGAATGGTGATTTGTTTGTTTACTTCCCAGGCTTAGTATTTTCTGGAGATCTGTCCAGGTAATGGCCAGATATGACACAGTATAGCTTCCAAATCCAGATGACATCAGTCAGGTACTGACCACTGTGAAAACTGCATATGCCAAAACTCCTACCTCATTAAAAAGCAGGATTTTTATTTTAAAAACTGAAAATTGTATTACAGTACATTATAAAATACATCTGGCTAAAATCTATAAATCTAAGAACTATAATCTCAGAGAAATACTACCTATGTGATCGCTATGAGTCAACACCAACTTGATGGAACATAATAATTAATCAACCATGGACTATAAACAGGTACAGATTATTGTTTTATCTATTAAATAAATGCAGTGTTCTAATTCATTTACTGCATTTGCCTGAAAGGAAGAAGACTTAGCTTTTTTATTTAAGAGATGCAATTTTGAAATGAGAGCATTCTCTTAGATTCACTGAAAATATATGAACGGAGGCAGATTCATTTTTTTCTATCTTATCTTCCTCTTATGGGGGTCGTCATCTTACAGTCAGAGGGAGTGTGGGTGATTAATATGCTCATTCTTTCATTTGATACTAAGGTTAGATGCTTGTTTTTCCTTTGTTTGCTTCCTTCCCTTCCTAGTTCATGCCAGTTTGGCAGAGTACAAGCTTCCTTTGAATGTGATGTTATGGTTGTTCCTAATCTAGGGTACAGAGAGATTTTTCAAGTGAGCAGGTAGAGAGGGAATTATATCCCCTGTTGTCCCTCTAGGAAAGAAACATGTTCTCTCTCTGGTATATTTGGATGCAAGGAACCATGGAGTGATGTTCATAGCTCTAGTCAGCAGTGAGGTCTCTGTGTTACAAAATAGTACAGGTAGTCCTTGTTTACTGACCATAATTGGGACTGGCAACTCTGTCACTAAGTGGCACACTGATAAAGTGAAAAACCATGTGACTGTGCCCAACTTACAAGACAGTAATGGCTGTGGTCCTTAAATGAATCACCTGCAGTCGTCAAGTTCACGGTCATATGACTGTGACTTGTGACTTCCTGCTGGCTTCCCCATTGACTTTGCTTGTCAGAAGCCAGCTGTGAGGGTCACAAATGGCAATCGTGTGACTGCGGGACGCTGTGGATTTCACAAATGTGTGCCAATTGCCAAGCACCCAAATTGCAATCACATGACCACAGGGATGCTACGACAGTGGCAATTTTGAGGACTAGTCATAGGTCTCTTTATTCAGCCCTGTCGTAACTTCAGATGGTCACTGAATGAGTAGTCAGCAAGTGACGGCTACCTGTATACCTTCACCCAACCTCCCAGAGTCAGTGTGCCTGCTGCAGTTTCCAAATACTGTGAGTGAATGAAGAAACTGCAAGGTCTAACGTGGGTTCCCCATTTTATTAACCTAGTTCCATCTCTCCTGAACATTTCTGTAATGCACTTGCTTAACTTTCATAAGTATTTGTGAGAGCTAGAGCAAAAGGGGTTAAGCACCTACTCTTATCCCCAGAGCAGAGCAGAAGAGATAAGAGAATGAGACTGGCACCTCCCTAAGGAATGCAGGATGTTTGTGGGGTGACCCTGGGAATTGCTATCACTCTGAGAAGATTTCTGTAGCGGGAGTGAAGCCAATAAACCTTGCTGGATTGAATCTGTACTGTCTCCTGGAGTTTCATGGGCTAATCCTGACATCAATCTTCTCAGAGTGATAGCAATTCCCAGGGTCACCCCACAAACATCCTGCATTCCTTAGGGAGGTGCCAGTCTCATTCTCTTATCTCTTCCGCTCTGCTCTGGGGATAAGAGTAGGTGCTTAACCCCTTTCGCTCCAGCTCTCACAGTAATAGATTGTATGACACCAACACCCAACAGCAACACGGGTTTTGCTTTTCCACTTTGATTTACTTCAGCAGTTAATAGAAATGAAATCTTATGACAACTCTGATTTTGTTAAAAAAATGAACTTTATGATTCCTCTTCTCTTTTCATGCCTTTTTTTTTTAAAGGACACAACTTTGTTAGAATTGCTCCTGAGGCAATTTAGATAATTAATCCATTTAAGAACTAACAATAAAGTGACCATAAAACCTTATATTTTTTCCTCTCCTTTTTTAGTCTTAAAAAGCAATAAAGTGACACAACTGGCAACTGGAATTTTTATGTTTCTTCCCTGTTTATGAATAATAAAAAGGTGTTACTACTAAATCTCTGCATTCTTAAAATATATTTTGCAAAGCAAGTGGGTTATCATTAGTCCCTGGATGGAATATTCCATGTTTTTAAATACTTTTTTAATTATTATTATTTTAGAAAAAAAATATCTTTACAAGTACCTTGAAATAATCCTGTTAGGACATTTATTTGGATTTCAGGAACAAGTTATATACACTGGTAAAGCATGTCATTTCAGTGCATACATTAATTTATAATCTTTGTTTATTCTTAGTGAAAGCTTTTCAAGTATATTCTTCTTATGTCAGCCCTCTGAGGTAGTCCAGGGAAGAAACACAAACCATGAGTACTAACGCTACCATTATTGGAAGGTTACAGTAACTGCATCTTGCAAGTCTGAAAGTCCTTCTCCCCTCCTTAACTTTTACTTTCCATAAAATTAGGGAGGGTCACTTCTGAGATGCTTCTCATGTCCCTTTTCCTTCTGTGGGCTGAGATCTGCTGTCTGACCATTGTCTAGACAGCAGCTCTTCCTCCTGTCTCCCAAGAACATTCCCCCAGACCATTGGATCTTACATATTTTATTCCTTCTCACACTGAATGGAATGTATTACATTTCTGATAAAGGCTCACTTTATTATAATCATTATCAATATCTTGCCTTATATTTATTTTCCTATTTTTTTGTTTATATCTTTATCCCTTGCATTTATCCTCTTGGCCCAATAACAATATAAAATTATTTATACAAGTAGTCCTCGCTATCTGACCATTTGTTCAACAACCATTTATAGTTATGGCAGAGCCGAATGAAGGGACTTACAATCTGACCTGAGGTTATGGCGATCTGGGCGCTTGGCAATCAGTTTGCCCTTATAACCAATTGCCAAGTGCCCTGCGATCATGTTTTTGCCATTTGCAATCTTTCCTGCCGCTTGCGGGGAAAGTAGCTGGCAGGGAAGGTTACAAGCCACTGCCACCTGCCAAGAAGACTCCTTCTAGTCTCTGAGGGCTGCCTGAAAAAGCTGTGTGGTGAAACCAAAGCAGGATTTCAACATGGGGAATTTTCAGGCAGCCCTGAAAACTTTTGTGCTGAAATCCAAGCAGGATTTGGGCACAGGGAGTTTAGCACACAGAGTAGCTCTGTGCGCTAAACTTCCCATGCCAAAATCCTGCTTGGATTTTGGCACAAAGGTTTTTCAGGCAGCCCCCAAAGCCCCATTTTCTCCCTCACACACCCAACCCACACTGCACCACTGCACACCCAACCTGACCCTCCAATGCACTCCCATGTACCCCCTTGCTCCCTCCCCCACCTGGCAGCACCTGTGGCTTGCAGCTTCCTGCTGGCTTCCCCACTGACTTGATTGTGGGAAACTGGCAGGAAGTTGCCTCACCTAATGACCGGGGCATTCACTTAATGATGGCAGCTGGGATTACGGTCGCTAAGCGATGCGGTCATGTGTTGTTTCTCCTTAATGACCACATCACTTAGTGACCAAAGTTCCAGTCCCAGATGTGATCAGATAGCAAGGACTACCTGTAGTTAGTTCTACTGCTAAAAATGACTTGCCTGCAACCTTTTTGGAACATATACAGTAGCTTTGTAGCATTAAACAGCATCAGAAAAATGTATTTAAGTACAACAATTAGATGAATCTGAATTGAATATAATGTTAGGCTAATGGAAGTTGGGGAAGATTTGTGCAAGCAATAACCAATTTGTTCAGTGACTTGTATAATGGCTTGTATGTTAAAAGAATTATATCATAGAATATCTGCCGAGTTGTGGCTGCAATATGGTCAATAAATTATTCTTCCTATTTTTAAAAAAATATTTTACTTTTTACAAAATCTTATTCTTTATGATCAGCCTTTTGTTTGTTCACAGAAAAATGCATTAAAAAATCATCAGAAAAGAAATAGCAGCTACTAATATAATTGGGAGGAGCAAAATTATCCAAAATTAGGTAACCTTTTCAGTCTTCAGTAGGCTAATGAAATGTCTTGGATTAAAAACAATTTGGACACTACTCAGAACTCATGTAATTTACTATGGCCATGCAAACAAGTTTATGTTAGTTTTAGTTTAAAAAAATGGAGAGCATTATGTTACTGTTCCCTGTTTATGTTGCTATTCCCTAGTCCCTGTTTATTCCATCTGTATCTCACTTTTTAGTTTTAAAAACCCAGAGGAGATTGCTGACAATATTAAAGTGTAAAGTTAGCAATAGAAAAGCATAAAATAAATAAAACCAGTAAGGTATTCGCAATCCCTTTGATGCCATCATGTTGATTACCTCTACCCACCTCTCCTCCCTTTGGTGCCTTCAAGCCAGTCTTGCCTACTGATGACTGCCTGTTTTCTTGACAAGATTTTTAAAAGCTGTTTGCCATTTCCTGCTTCCAAGGGTTGAGAGAGAGTAACTGGCCCAAGGTCACCCAGCTGGCTTTGTGCCTAAGGCAGATTTAGAACTCATAGTCTCCCAGTTTCCAGCCTGATGCCTTAACCACTACACCAAACTGGCTCTCAAAGAGTTCATTAGGCACTTGTAGATACCCAGAAAAATACACGGAGAAGGGTTTTCAACATTCAGAAAAGGTTCTGTCCTATATCTCTAATCAGTAATGCTGAGCTGAAACTTATTTCTTCCTAGATTTAGAAGCACAGACAGGCTGAGAAGAGGCATTGTTTCATATACAGTGCCGAGGTTCGAATCATTTACTTTTACATTTCTTTTAATTAAGACCACAAATGAATAAGTGACAGCTTCCAATCTACATACTGGCAACTTTCTTCCAACTGTAGTTTCCTAAGAGCTGCTCTATGTAAACACATTACACTAATCGAAAGGTTATAAAGTCATAGGTTAATTCAGCCAGCTAAACTAAAGCAGGAATAGTAGCTAGTATTCCATGCTGTAAAAACTTGTGTGACTCCAGTAATAAAATTGTGCAAAGAGTACCCAAACCAGATATCTGGTTCTTTACAGGCAGAATATCCCTCCAAAAACAATCCAGGACTGTTCACAGGAGCTTTGTCTAATGTGCCCTCATCCAACCCATTGATACCAGAATACACTTTTGGAGTAAATCTCCTTGAACATCAGGTGTCATTCCCTCTTATCTTTGGATTAGATACGTTCCTGGTTATACACTGGAATATTTCATTTGTATTCACAGTTTAAATAACTCATTCTATCTTTTCTGTTGCATGAATTGTGGGTAATTCCAATTGTTTTCCTTTGTTCCTAAAATTTGACCTTGCAAAACTGTATGCTGATTGCATTTCTTTTCATTCATTCAATTTCAGTTATTTATGAATAATAATAATTAAAAAAAAAAAACCTCTACAGAGGGTTAAAGTTGTATATGAAAACTCTGGATAGAAATGAGCATGCCATCAATCTTATATGACACCAATACCACCTAAGTAGCACTTTTCTTCCCAACAGCTAGACAGTACAATACTGGTTCTTGAAAGGATATGAATGAGTCACAAAGGAGTGGCCTGAGAGAGTAAGTGAAACCAAGCCAAGGGTAGTAAGATATGGTGCAGGTCTGAGGGTTAGTTAGTTCAAAACTTTTACAAAATCTTAATAAAGGGAAATAGCATTCTTTCTCAGAAAATTCACCACCATCATCTTTAAAAGCGTGGGGTAGAGTAAACCATTGTGGATAGTTAATAAGACTATCTGTATGAATTAAAACATCTCACAATTTTTCTCCTTTCCTTTCCACTTGACTTGGTTAAAAAAAACTGGAGACAAATCTCACCAAAAGCTTTGCTGCCAACCCTGCAAATTAATATTTTCACTGTGTTGGTTTTGTTCCCATAGAAACAGATTTTTCTGAGAAGGAACTGACTAACAAAACATGGTGAGTCTAATTCTGAAGGATTGAAATGGGAATGACTCTTCCAGGTTTTTTTAGCTACTTGTTTCAAGCGCTGAAATTAATTTACAAAGGAAAGATTAGATGAAGAAAAAAAAAAGATATAAATTACCCTGGTAGATTATTTATAACATTCTCATTTTAAGTGGAACTGACTAACAAAACATGGTGAGTCTCATTTTGAAAGACTGAAATGGGAATGACTGTTCCAGGTTTTTTTAGCTACTTGTTTCAAGTGCTGAAATTAATTTACAAAGGAAAGATTAGATGAAGAGGAAAAAAGAGATATAAATTACCCTGGTAGATTATTTATAACATTCTCATTTTAAGTGTTATTATTTACATTATTTCAGAAGGAAGAGAATGGAGATATTACAAGAAGATTACCCAGATTCTTTTCAGTAACTACAATGGTTTTCCTTAAGCCTTTCATAATTTATAAGCTTTTTTAAATGCTGTCTTTTGTACATAAGAAAAAGACATTGAAAGTAAGCAGTTACTAAAAATACAAAGCATAGAGCTAAATAACATATCTAATAATCCTTGTGCTCTTACAAGCAAGTTTTTGATTACAGAATCATTTTTAACGCATGATAGAGAAAACTTGGTGGCAGGATTAACAGATTTTAATAAATGAAAGTTGGTATTTGTGAAGAGAGGAAACTGCTTGGAATTCAGTTTCCCAGAACTATTAAATGCTGTAGCAAAGTATCTGATCTTTACATCCCCCAAATAAGCAAACCTACTTGGAAGTTAGCCCCTTTGATTTTGATTGAAATAAAATTATTTTAAGTAATAATTAAAACAATTAATTCTTCCCAAAAAAATAATCTTCCCAAAGCCTGAAATGTTCCCTTTTTGATTGCTAAGGCAATTATCTATAATATAATCAATTGTATGTAAATTGATAATTGATTGACCTCTGTTAAGAAAATGCTTTTTATTTATTTATTTAATATTATATATTAAATATAATATATTCAATATATTATATATTAAAAGTATTCATTAATCAATAAAATTGTGCAAATGTGCAATACAATGTATAATAAAATAGCATCAAAATAAATGTAATAACAAAGCAATAAAAATAAAATCCATCAAAAACTTAATAAAATAATCAGCCTGACCTGCAGAAAGGTGTTTCCTGAATCGCAGGTTTGACCCCAGCCAGTAGTGTTTATATAGATGTCTAAAGGAAGTAATAAGAATCTCAAAATGACATTGCATATGTCATGATATAATCATGCAAATGATAGATATTATATACTTAACTATCATGTATGAAATTCTTTGGCATTTGTCATTATCTTGAGAAAACAAATGCTTGCTTGCTTTTAGATGCAAGCAAAATGAGTCAAATTCATCAGGAAGCTAAACAACTGCCTCTGCCAATTTATGCTCAGGCCTTCCTCCAAGGCTTCAATGTCATATATATGGCTTTGTGGGAAATGATGAACAGCTTCTTACAAAAGATCAGTTCCCAGGAAAGACCCTCTGATCCTTAAATGGATTTTCCACAAAGAGGAGCTGGGGAAGAACTCAAAAGTCATTGTGGAGATCCTTGCTTGTAAGCCTTCCAGGGGTCATGACTCTGTCCCAACATTACCTTAGGGGAAATCTGTACTTTCTACTTGGGGTATTGCTAATATAGGCCATTCACCACTTCCTGAGTGCAGGGAAGTATGATGTCATCCTCCTTCCACCCATTATAAATGCACCCTGCACCAATGTTTTCCAGCTTTGATTCAAAATTGCACTTTTCCGACTGGAGCTCTCTTTAGCTGTTCAGAGCAGGTGATCTCCAGTGTTTTGTTCCATTCTGATTGGCTGTGGTGCCAGGGCCAGCCATTTTATCCTGGGCTGCCCAACTCTTATGGTCTCTGCTGGTTGGCAGTTGCATGTATGTATCCTGCAATTAATCCAACAGTGGCTTGAATTATCATCAACCCTAGAAGCTCATACTCCATTCAACCCTTGTATCATCCAGTGGGCATCCTTTTGGTTTCTGCCCAGGCTGGGTAAAGCTTGCTCTCCTTGCTTTCTCTCCCTTGCACACAATCCTGCAAAACTTCCCTTCCATTTCCTTTATTTTGTAACATATTTAGGTTTCAGTATCCGAACTTCTAACTTTTTTTTTTTCTATGAAGCTAAACTCTCAGCTCTTCCTTGCTACAAAGTTCTTATGATTGTAGCATCAGAGCAAGGATGGTCCCATGATAGGAAATAAAAAAAAAGGGGGGGGAGGGAAAGGGTCTGCTTTAGTGTCAAAAGAGATAATGTGAGAAGGGGGTTGAGGCATCCATATGTGCAAGCATCTGGGAAAGTGAAGGAAAGGCAGGGAGACTAGTGAAAGGGGAACAATCCCTAAAAGAAAAAGGCAGGCACTGGGAGACTGGTCCCCATAGGAGCCAGCCAGAGAAGCTTGCCTTCCCTGTATGGATGGGAAGGGCAAGAAGCAGAGGAGCAACAGCAATAACAAGTCTTGTGGTGGCCTTAGTCTAGACAGAGCACTGGCCCAATCCATTGCAAGCCCATTGCAATCTGGATTGAAATTTTTGAAGTAGGTTTAAGAAACATCTGGGAGCAGAGAAACGGGAGACAAGCAGCTTGAAGGAGTGCAGAATTAGTTTTAATCCTTGAAGTGTTTAATTTCCCTCTCTTCAATATAATATAGAAAGTTAATGTTTAAATGATAGAATTCTCCTCCTCTGATATTCTGATTTGAGGACAGGATGAAGTTTGAGGTTTGGAAAGTCTACTTTTCCTTTAATAAGTCTTTTTGCAATTCTATCTGATTGGGAAGCTCAGCAGCACCTTTAGAATTGTCAGAATGATAAAAGGGCTCTTAGAATCTCTTCTTCCTATCCTGAAGTTTACTATACTGTCAAAAACTCTTTTGTTGTGACTGTCATAGATCTCTCCCCACCCAGCACTTTTATTCCTTTGACATCAGCATAGACTTCCTGTTTACTTGTGTTCAAACTGTCCTCCCCGATTCAAAGTGTCACAATTATTTTAGCAAACAGCAATTATTTATATTAAAAGACTCAACGTTTCCTGGGAAGAGAGTGATCCCTCTGAGAGAGGGTTAAATTGGTTGTTACCACTAGGTGTCACACTGGCATCATTCATTGAGCAATGAGCCCAGAAATTTGGGAAGTGTGGAGTGGAGGATGTGATCTTTGTTGGAAGGTTCATTTCTTATTATTTTTCCTTGTTTGATTGAAACTCCTCCAAACAGGCTGTGCAGGCTGTCACCACAGTGTGACACATACAGTTACTCAGGACTTTTGTTTGCTTGTTGTGGGCATTTTGCTTTGACACAGCAGAGCTCTTTTCAGCAGATAGCAGACTTAGAGCTCAATACTTATGTTTAGGCAATCCTGTTCTCCTGCCACCCTCTCTGGAGAAAATTGCTCCAAATATGAATGATGATGTATACATTTTTTTTCTAATATAGACATAGGCATCATATATCTAAATTTTTTTTAAATTACATTAGACCTTGGAGCTTGCCCAAGGAAACATGCAAACAACTTACAAAAGCCTACATATTCTCAGTGTCATTTCAAAAAAAGAATGTAATATCTTTTGTACACGCACACATACAATCTGCATCCTAAGTGTGTATCAATGCATGCATATTCCTCCTTGTTGGGGGTATGTGGGCACAGTATTGTGTCTTGTAAAGAAGTCTCTAGATTGTAGACCCTAGCTTGCATGAGAGAGCAAGGGAACACTTGGGAGTAAAACTAGGCTTTGTTTGCACTTGTGGAATATTTGCCAGAATGTGCCAAAGCTGACTGGTGCTGCCTTTACTATTAGTAAGGAAAGCTGCTAGCAGCATGTATATAACTAAGGCAGGTAACCCAGTCTACACCTAGTTTATCTTACTGAAAAGCCTCAGTTAACCAAAGTCGTGATGGGCATGGGGGCATCTGAAGATGACCATAGTGTGTGGAAGATTGAGACTTGGCATGTAACAAGAATTAAATGGTAAAAATATGAATTAATCAATGAAATGAAAATCAGTTTATACAGTATCTGTGTGTCTGTGAAACTAAGAGAAAAGGATGGATATAACTGAACTGAATGAAGGTGGTCTGGCTTTTGGGGAGTGGAGCTTATGAATAAATGCAGTAAAGGCAAAGAGTAAGACTAGTTATGAATAAAAGGGTTAACATTTATGTAAGAAAGTATGGATTAGTCTCATTTAGTTTGTCATGGCTTTTTATGAAAATAGAAAGCCATACATTGGTAATAGTTGTATGTTACACTCCAGGGAACTACACTGGATAATAGAAGATAATAGAAGATCCAGGGATGGGCCTGGGAAAATTGTGCAACATTTTGAATAAATGCATCTTTTTTTGGGGGGGGGGGATATTCTATTAGGTGACATAAATGGATGGATGGAAACAAGATGAGAAAGTACAGAAAGACTGGTTTAGGTCATTTGGAGATTCCAAAATAAAGTAGAATTGTGACTGTTTCATTACTATTTGCTTAGAAAAATGTATGTTCATTTAAAAAACTTCTGTCATTTCATAAATACACATTGCAAAAGAGGCAATATAAATTTAAAAGCATGACTGATTTGATTGTTTATGATGAAATGCTAAGATGATTAGCACAGAACACGAAGTTGTTGAGAGGTTCCGAATGTGGGACAAGTTTTTTTTTTTTTTTTTTATGTCAAGAGTTGTTCCTGGGAAAAACTGGACATGGAAGAAAAGGAAAAAGTAAATGTGGAATGACTGCCAGAACAAAAAGTACAAATTTGGTATGGAAAAAGTATTAGAAGAAAAATTAATCTCCCAATGGAATGAATAGACAGTACATGTAAGGAAAGAAGATGCCAGAATGATTTGAGATATAATGAAAAGAATGATGTTCCAGAGTGCCTCAGAAGTGTGTGAAGTTACACTAATTACATAGTGCACTGCAAAAAGCCCTAGAAGAAAGAGATAATTTGGACCCTTGGCAGTCAGGTTTCAGGCTGGGATAGAAACCAGGAAGTGTATAATTCATGCTTGTGGATGGCCTATGGCAATACCAGGATCAGGAGAGTACAATCTTCTTGGTCTTTCTTGCTATCTCAGTGGCTTTGGAGACCACGGTATCAGTATGAACCAACTCTGAGGGGTTAGAGTAGAGGCACTGTCTTGCAGTGGTTCTCCTCCTTCCTGAAGGGGCAGTTCTACTCAGTGATGATGAGGAAAAATTTGTCCTTAGACCTTTAATTTATGGAGCACCTCGATGTTCTCTCTTCAGTCCTTTTTAATATCTACATGAAGCCAGTGCAGGAGATCATCTGCTGGCACAGAGTTTGGTATCACCAATATGTTAATGATACCCAGCTACACATCTCAGCCCTAGGCCAAACAGATTTCAATGAAAATGAAAGTTGTCAGAGCATGAATGGGGAGGAACAAACTCCAACTGAATCCCTCCAAGATGGAGTGGCTTTGGTTTTGTGGATGTAACTGTTCCAAGGGAATTCCACCTTTGACTCTGAACAGAGTTCAAAGATAGTCTGTAACTTGAGCTTCTCCTAGATTCACAGTTCCTGATTGAAGAGCAGGTGGGAGCTGTGCCTAGGAAGGCTTTTGTACAGCTAGATCTTCTCCTGCCTTCTCTTGTATTCATCCACCTATCTGATGTTATCACCTTTTGGGGCCCGAGAAATGGGCATCTTCAGTAGCCCCTTCCACTTTTTGAGCTGTTTCCCATAGAGAACTTGTCAGTTTCATCCTTCTTGGGGTTCATGAAAATGTTGAAGACCTTCCACCTGGCACAGGAAGAGGATGTGCTACAATGGAAAGTGAGGTTCACAGATGTGTGACATTTTATATTTTTCAGGTTTATGTCTTTTTTGATTTTGTCATTTTTTAATGTATAATTGGGAATTTGTTTTTTGTTTTTTTTTCTTGACAGTGTTAGCAGTCCTGAATTTTTTCAGGAATGGGCAGCATACAAACAAATTTAAATAAGTAAACAAACAAATAAACAGAGGAAGTATGAAAAAGGCTCCTTGGTAGAATAGTGAAATGAGAGAGGCTCTATATAAAAATGGCTATTAGAAAATGGTGCAAAAAATGAGGATGAAAGATGTTACTGGGAATAAGAGATAGTTCTGAAAGGTGGTAAAACAGGGTAAATCAGAATTTGGGATGGAACTGTAAAAGGAATGCTGGAGGGAATCTCTGTTTTTGAGATTTGTATGGAAATCATAATGATAAGTTAAAATTAATGCTATATTTGGGCAGTGTGCAGCTTAAGAAATAAAAGCACATGATAAAAAGACAAAATAAATGAATTCATCATTCTTCAAAACTATCCTATACAGGTAGTCCTCATTGAATGACCACTCATTCAGAGATTATTCGAAGTTCCGACGGCTTTGAATGAGGAAGACTACAGTTCCTTGTAGTTGTGGCTGTTGCAGCATCCACATAGTCATGTGATCATGATTTGGTGCTCAGCGACCAGCTTGCAGTTATGATGTCACAGCATCCCATGGTCATGTTGTCACCATTTGCAACCTTTCCTGCTGGCTTCCAACAAGCAAAGTCAATGGGGAAGCTGGCAGGATGTCACAAATGGCAATCATGTAACCTTGGGATTCACCTAACGATGGCAACTGGGACATCTGCAACTGCCTTCATAAGTCAGCATGGTCAAGTGACATTGCATTTTACGACTGCTTTGCTTAGCAACAGAGTTGCCGGTTCCAATTACCATTGTTAAGCGAGGACTACCTGTATGTAGAATCCAAGAAAAAAAAAACACATGAAAAGCCATAAATGCTGTGAGAATGTTGAAAAATACTAAAGCTGAGATGGGATAATTGGAGAAATAGTAAAATATTGATGTAGTTTGCTTATAGAGTGGCTGTGTGACATATCATATACTGTATGTGTGAAGATTGCAGCTGAGCCTGACAGTGGGAAGATTTCTGTAACCGTTCCCAGTACAAAAGGAAAGTTAGCAGGAGTGAATGCCAACACTGCAGAGTTGTGTTTCTGTTTCTCTAGTGCTGGGGAATTCTGGGAGTTGAAGTCCACACATCCTCAATTTGCCAAAGTTGAAAAACTTTCTACAGAACATAGTTGACATAATTCTGATTGAAAGAAGTGACCAAATTTATGCCAAGCAGATGGATCTTGCGCAGAACAGATTTTTGTTCTACAGGACCCCACTGAAAAATGTATGAATGTGGGAATATTTATTCTAAGTTCATTGATTTAGAGAAAGTGCATGATAAAGTAAATAGGCTTCAATTATGGAATATATTGTGTGAATATGGTGAAGGAGATTCCTGAATAAAATAATATATATCATGGAAATAAAGCATGCATGAGACTAAAATAAATTCTTAGTAAATGGTTAGATGATAGAGATAGATAGACAGACAGACAGACAGACAGATAATGCTGTGTTGTTGGCTATGCCAGCAAGATTATATAATAAAACAAGGAGTATGAATCTGAAAATTAATGTATTAAAAGTAGTTATGTTTTGACTGCAGAAATGGAGTGAAAGATTACAAGTTATAAATACATTATTAAAAAAAATAATAAATACATTAAAGTGCCTACTGTGGTAGAGTTTTTATTAAGATAAAAAAAAATGGATGGAGAAATTTTAAGATGTACAAATGTTACAGAAAGGTAGTGGGTAGTATGTGGTCTGTTATGACGAATAGCCACACATCTGGGTGTGCTTCTTTCTACTTTATTATGTGGAGATGAGCTTTATGAAGAATATACACATGTATAGTGAAACAAGAGGAGACAGGGCCAAGAATGAATGGATTCTAAATAAATGTGGATTTAATCTAAAAGTGAGTGACCAGTAGAAAAGAAGCACTGATTGGGTTTGGTCATGCAGGGAGAATGAATGAGAATTAAATTGTAAGCAAATTTATAAAGTAAAAGTCAATGTGTTGAAAGAAGGGGGAAATAGAGAAAGTTGTAGTTGGATAGAGTTGATGAGATCCTGTAAAAGAGGAAAGTGAAGGAGTAAAATGCAAACTTGTGTATGGATGTGAAGCAAGGATGGTTTTCAAGGACAGGAAACTCTGGAGCTGAACGGTGCTGGTGCAAGCTGGCTTTGGCTACGTTTCCTTTTCTTTTAGTTATCCCATGCCTTCAGTTTCTTTGCCTTACTGCTTTTTACTCTTTTTCTCCACTCTGCATAATATTCCTTAACCTGAAAGGGAATCATGTGATGGCTATGGATGTGTCTTTTCTTTCTCTTTTTGTTCTTATTGCCCTCCATTTCTCTTTCACAATTAAATGTGTTTGTTTCCATTTCTGGAGATGTTGCTTCAAAGGGACTGAGTATTCCTAGGTAAATGATAACTTAACCTAAAATAAAACCAACAACACTACTGGCAATGCTCAACATGTCCCTATTTAATTTTGGGGTCAAAAGTGAATGAAGATAATTTTTTACTTTGATTTAGGGATGCAAGGGCAAATATTTTATCTGATTTGTTTGGCACTATTCTTTACTTCTCTGGTGTCTAGTGACTTTCCTATGAAGCTAATTGAATTTGCTTAT
Organism: Liasis olivaceus; assembly: GCA_030867105.1. Classification (NCBI taxonomy): domain Eukaryota; kingdom Metazoa; phylum Chordata; class Lepidosauria; order Squamata; family Pythonidae; genus Liasis; species Liasis olivaceus. Next base: position 74,698,323 of record CM061349.1, read on the forward strand.
GCTAATGCCAGTAAAGACAGTAAATAAGTAAAGCTAGCTGGCTAATTGAGAAATGATCTGAATAAATATCTCCATCCCCTTTTGAGATGGTCATCAACAGTCCTGCTGAAAGATTGCAACTCCCCAAATGTTCCTCAAAAGCACCACTCTGACTTAGTCCTGCATAAAACCCTGATGTTACCCCCCAGTGATTTTACTTGAAATGGATACTGCTCTTTTGTTTCTAAGAGCCAACCTTTTGATTCATCTTAAAATCTTTTGAAGAAAATACTTAAAGTTATTGCACAAAAAATAGATCAACCTTTCATTTTTCTTTCTAAGTGATGGAATGACCCAGGCATGAGTGCGTCTTCTCAAAATAAGCTGCATTTCAGAAGAGTGCCAAGTGTCTTCTTATCATTTTTGCTTATTGTTAGGATTGCAATTGTTGCGCATATCAATGTCTGAGTAACCCACAGAGTGGGAAAGCTGATCACTGAGACATATTGGGAAGAAATAATATGCAGAGATAATATGGGAAGCAGGAGAGCTGACTCAAAATACATTATGTCATAACTTCAAGCTATCTGCCACTTCTAGTCAGATATCAAGACAGTAGTCCTTTACACTTCCTCTGCCTAGATTTTCAGACAATGAACAATGGAGAATTAAGTCATAATTACAGCAGATTCCCTTTCCCATAAATAATAGGTAAATTGTACCTATTCCTTCAGCAATATACTGTATGCAATACATTCCATCACAGTTCATATCTGAAGAGCAGGTCCTATTGAAAAGCTGTAGTTGCTTTGCTTATGGCAATTCTCTGTGTAGTGGGCATAATTATTTAAAAGTTCCAAGTTCTTCAAATGCTCCATGCCATTCCAATTTTGTGCTGCAGCATTTTCAGTCTGGCACTGCATTGTGCTATTGTACTGACATTGTTGTTGATTGGACCAGCACCTAGTGTAAATAGCCTTTAAATGTCACATCTACCCTAAGAAAGTTCAGTAAACTATTACAGATCCTGAATGTAAATCAGACAACTGGCTCATTCAGTCCAGCATTTCAATAAGGTTTTCATCAAAGACCCACATCAAAGTTGCCTTGTGATGTAACCCATAAGCACCCCTCCCACTGTGAGAAAGCTATGTGAAGCTGATGCATTGTTTTGCACCTCTGAAATGACATGAAGCACCTTGATGAGGCAACATGCATCACCGCCGAGTCTCAGAAAGGCTAACTTTATTGCCTGTACATTGTGAATCAAGTTAGCAAGTCAAAGGGTGGGTGCCTGACATGCCATAGTGTCTCCTCTATTTCTCATTGGGTCATGAAGAAAGAGCATGTCTTGCATTGAATCCAAAACTATGTTGCCTGGCATTGTTTTAAGATGAGACCATTGATATGCCAAGCAAGGGCTATGCCCTTAATATATGGCCGCCACCTTATTACATCACTCCAATGCTTTATTTATGTATTTCTTTAATTGGTTGTACCAATAACTACCAAGGCTTTTTGTAGTTTACAATAAACTAAGCTGGGTCTAGTGCCATGGCATTCATGCATTGAAATGACTATGTTGATTGGCTGATAATCTGTTCCCAATATGTACGTTATGATGGGTTTTTATAATTGATGATTCACACAGCCTACCATTTTGCTAGGAGGGTAGGGTAGCATAAATAGGAGATCTTATAAAGTTACAGACAGACTACATACCCCACCCACTCACCAACCCCAAAAATGTTTCCTTGACTGGTAAGTTTGACATACCAGATTTTAGAATTCACAGTTTATGTCTTGAGAAGATTTAAATACTTTGTAGGGACTATAGATCAAAAGAGAAAAAAAACACTTTGCCAACCAAATATTTGTGTCATTTCATGTGAAGTTTTATGTACTTAAAGTATCAGAAATACTCAAATAAATTTATTCTGTATGGCTTGCCCATATATCTATTCCAATCCATTGTAGCTGTGATTTTTTTTAATAAAAAAAACTCAATTTAAATCTAAATTTATATATTTACATAATCTTTTATGTTCTTTCTTTCTAGATACACAAAATGTACTTCTATAATTGTCTTTAAGAACATTCAGGAAGTGAAAAGACAGTGATTAAATTATGTTCTGCATATTAATTTGCAGGTGTGGATCAACCACAATATATATTTGTTTATGTAAGTTTAGCTAAGTGCCCCATCACAAGCTATTGACATAAAAGACAGGAGTGGGCAATCAACCAACTATATGAATCCTTTAGAGTCTTGGTTACATCTTGGGGGAAAACAGGAGGGTCCATAGGGAGGTCAAAAAAGTCAAGATGGTAGCCACTACCATACAATCAAAACCCCGCCTCTTTTTTATATGTGTTGTAATGCATTTGAAAAAGGGTTTTGTGCGGCTTTGTTCACATGATTGTGGCTTGCCTTTTTCAATACCACTGCAGATGCTCCTGTGGGTAAAATAAGTGCCTGAGGCTATTTACCCTTAAACTCCCCCCTGCCCCCAAAAAGGTTGATTCCCCCCCCCCTTATAATTAGCAGAAGTTAAAGGCAAAGGCAAGAGTTTGAGGGACAAAATCTTGCCCAGAGTAATTTCCTGAAAATCTCCAAAACTCTAAACAATCCTGAAATGGTAGAACATTTTTATTCCTTCTATTCCAGAGATGCTGTGACATCCTTAGCCATGTCACTGCCCACATATAGGTCCGGATAGGATACTAGAAAGGGAGGGTGTCATTGGTGTGAAGCCATCAGGATTTTTCTTATCTCCCAAATTACATTCAGATTCTTTGGCAAATAACATGCATTGGTGACTTACATTCTTCAACTATTCCTATACTGAAACTGCCACAAAGCTTGGCAATACAATTGCCCCTATCTGTGTTTAATTTGAAATCTTTTTGAAGTGCACATGGGTCTGTGTGTACATGTGTGTATGACATTTTCTCATGCAATCTGAAACTAGATACCTTTCTATGATTCCTGTCAGCTAAGTTTAATTTAACGTGTAAATTGATTATTTGAATAAAGGAAAAAAAGTGTCATTTTGTTTCAGACAATGATAGACGAGACCATTGGGGAAAAGCTACACCGTTCTTTCTGCTTCTGCTATCGCATCCTAGAGAATCCTGTGTTGCCTACTTACATTTGATGCAGGGAGCACTTAAAACAAAAACTTACTTTTCATTAACGTCAGTTTTTCTGTGAATCCAAGTGATCGGCTGCAACAATTGCAACCCTAAACTTTTGGGGTGAGGTGCATGAAGAGAAGTTTTAGAGACGCAACTGTTGAATGAGATTATTTTATTAAAAGATGTGAAGTCTTGGCCTGTGAATTACAGTACCTTTTACCCTGTAAGAAATCCAGCTGATTATTAACTTGAAAGTGAGGTTAATGGTGTTTGCCAAGAGTTATAAAAGAGGAAACTTGGGAATGCAAAGATAACAAAGCTGAGTCTAAGAAGAGGAAGAAGAAGAATCCTGATTCCATAGGCAAGAGAGCATCACTTCTATAATACCTCTGGACCAGAAAGGATTTAAACTTAAGGATTCAATTTAGTACACTCTTACTGGGCAATAAATTGCATTAAAAATAGCATCACTTACTTCCAATTAAGCATGCATAGGATTTTGCTCTAAATTTGGCTCTCTCTTCAAGAGGTTGGAGAAATGTCAGCTACAAGGAATTACTAAAAGATTGGTATACAGTGACATAAAACATGTTTAAAACAATAATATGAATCATGATCAGGTCTGAGGCAAACATTCCTTGATATCCTGTAGAGGTTGGTGCTGAATGCTCTATTTCAGAAGATTGATACTTTATTTTTAGGAATAACATAAAATTATACTGAATAATAACTGTCAGTATTATTTCTGTTCTTTGTTTTACCAAAAAAAAAAAAAACACCCACCCCTGCTTTGGATATTTCCATAAGGCCACAGTCGTTGAGAGTTGGGCAGCATATGCATTTAATAATAATAAATAATTTATGATTGTTTACATTCAAAATTGCAGAAGCATTTAATTGACTGTCTTATAACTGGGCCTCTCTAAGTAGGTAACTACAGAAGAGGAAAAAATGGAGAGAGCAGTTTGAACACTTGAGGAGCCAATGTTCTACAATCTCTACCTTGAGCTGTTTTTGTATAGTAGGGATTTATTTTAATCTTATCTTTAGTTTGACATTATTTCCATTCTATTTTGTAAGGCTAAGGATATTTTTCCCCTTAGGTATCCAGCTAGGAAGCTGAACATTACAAATCAAGAAGAAGGAAACAGACAGATAATGTATACTTTTTTTTTAACCCCCTCATATAGTGGCCTGTGAAAACTTTAAGTAAATGTTGCTTATGTTATCTTAACATTTGTTTGGCTTCCCATTATGTTCTTTCTCTTCTGTGAAGGACTTATACCTTTGCTTGGGCAGAATTGCCTGTAAGAGATTTTTGCTATCCTTGAAGTGACTAATCACATATAAATTCAGTTTAGAATGATGCTTTGCTTATAATTCCTTCTATATAGTTACCTACTCATTCAATTCAATAGAAAAGAAAATGCACTGAAACTTTTTTTAAAAAAGAGAAAAAAACATTTTAGTGAGATTCTCCTCAGTATATGATTTTTGCATTTATTCTCTTTTTCTTTGTTCAATCACATCTCTACATAACTTCCATCTCCTTGGCTTTCCAAGTTTCAATTCAGTACCAAGGGAAATCATGGGAGAATTCCTGCCATGTATCTTTTTCCCAACTGGAAGTATGGATAACCACAGGGAGGCTGCGGAATGATTGATATATGTACCCCCACTCAACTCCAAAACAGTGATACCAGCATCCTTTTATTTATTTGATTTATATCCCAAGATGGTGGTGGTGGTGGTGGTGGTGATGATGATGATTTTACAATCAAGGCGTTGTACATAAAGTTCCTTTATCTTATTTTCTCCACAACAGCCATATAAGATGGATTGAGCTGAGACAGATTTCAGTTGAAAGTCACCCAACAGGCTTCCATGCCTAGAACTCAGTCTTCTGGTTTTTAGTCTGACACCTTAACCACTATACTAAACTGACTCTCTTCCCTGTTCCAATAATAACAGAAAGATAAAATCCACCTCCACCAAAATAAATTCTAAAGGAATGTAAAGTACCATGAGAAGAATGGGAAAAAGTAGAGGCCTCTTTGACAAGTGAAGGAAACTGTTGGGAACTAGAAGGATAGATTTTAGTTCAGTTCTGCTTTACAGAAGGCAGATGTGTCACAAACATCTTGACAAAAGGGCCACCAACAGATGGAAGAACTATTAGAGGGGCAAGGCACACCTGTTACATATATCACTATTAGACTAAGGGCTCTTTTAAAGATAGGCAGTTGCCAAGGGCCCTACACCAAAATGAACTACAAGAAATGATCCCACAGAATCTCAAGGCACTCAAGCCAAGGTAAAATATAATCTCAAGAGTTGTCCCACTGTTTTAGGGACCTCAGTGAACAAAAGCAACAGAGGAAAAAGATCCACTTATACAGGATGTGTTGGAAGTTGCAATTATGTGTGTGGGCAAGCATTCCTGAACAAAAATCTGATCTAAGCATAACAGAAAGGAGATTTTACAGGAAATGAATTACAGTGATAGGCAGAACCTAGCATCTGGCTAACTTTCTCCTGTCTAAAGGAAAGTCTTTCAGCTGAAACCATTGGCATGCCTGCTGCTTCCGTACTTCTGCTTCCTCCTCCTCTTCCTCCTTCTCCTCTAGTTAAGGTCTAATTTGGACTCGTGCCCATCAGTGATCCTTGATCCATTGCAATCCATTGGGGATGCCTTAGCAAATATGGCCATCTGTATTGCTTGTGCTGATATATGTTGCATAGCACAGGCAGAAAGGTGGCAGGGGTCCAACACTTCCAAACACTATGCACAGGCCAGGTGACATGTACAGACAAGCACTTCCCTCTTGGCACAAATGCATATGGAAAGAGAAGAACTACATTTAGTGGCATTGCATGGCAGCTGGCCTGAATCACTGGCAGCTTGCAGGCACCTCTGTATCAGCAGTGAGGTACTTTCAGGCCTAGGTGAGGGAATTCTTTGTGTGTGATCAGAGGCATTGACTGGCATTTGACCAACACATAAAGGACATGGGAAAGTGGTTTGAAGCAAGGTGGATAGCCATTACAGCATCAAGACTCACTCGTGCATTGGCTAAATGTGCAGATGTTGCCTGTGCTCACATACACGTGCACTTGACTCAGTGCTTTGGGAGTGATGCATTTGCCCAAAATGGGCTCATGACAATTCTCTGCTCTCTTTCCTCACTCGTCCCCTCTTATAATGTTAGCAATTTGTGTTATCTTAAACCCACATACAGTAATACTACATACATGAAGCTAGGGCTGTCTAACACTAGTAGTTAGTGATAAATTATTGCAGCTGTCATGGTTATAACATAAGACTGGGTTGCTTTTCTGCAGCATCTCTACCTGGCTTGATGAACTCTTTCACCCAATAGGCAATATAATCCCATTCTTATTCCAGAGTCGTTTTCTTGTTTTTCATCTGTGTGAAGTGCAAGAGGCAAGGTGTGCTTTTGGTCTCTTGGGCATCTTTCTATTAAAGTCTGTAACACAGAGATGCTGACCAGCTCTTCTCTCTTTAGCAATTTATGGAGAAGCTAAAGGAGAAGAATGGGCACAGATCAGTGTCCCAGGCAACTGGAACTTAAGGCACTGTGACCTCCTTCTGTGGAGACTGCAATCAGTTTGATTATAATTTGAAAGATTCTATGAGAGGAGAGCTAAAAGCACAAATTAGGTAATTAGCTTTAGGAAGAGTTACCTGATGTTGCTATGGTACTGGCCTGCTTATTTGTAAATGACAACACTGTGAGCTTCTGGTGCTCTATTTCTCAAAGGAAAAATAGCTGGAAAATCTGACTTTGTACAGAGCAGAACTCCATAATCAGCAGCAGCCAAAAGGCTGCCTTTAGTCTTTGAGTTGTGTGCTGGGTGCTGGGTATCAGCACAAAACTCAGTTGTGTGTGTGTGTGTGGGGGGGGGGATTACAAACCAGACAAAGGGATGGTAGCCAACCCAAATCTCTTCCACAGTTTTTCCATCATTTGCTGCTAAGGAATGATGCAAGCCCTCATGTCCCTGTATTGGCCTCTGTATTTTACTCAGTTGCATTTTGAACTCAGCAGACATGGACAAAACTGGATATGTAGAGGAACATTGTGCACTTTAAGCACGGCTTTCTCTGCTCGCAGAAAGAAGCAGGAAGCAGGATGAATTCTGTCTTCCCCACTTTGATTTCTTCTGCTTTGTATTTTTTTGACACTACTCTTAGATTTGTGCTTCAAGTCACAGCTTTCTATCAAGGCTCAGATGGCTGGGCACAGCCAAGGAAACAAGAACTACACGTATTTCAATAAGATATTTTTAATGCTTGTCTGAATATGGAATCTTGGAAAGTGTAATAAGAATTTCTATGTTTAATTTATAATACTTAAGGCAGAGTCTCTTGAATATTTTGACATGTTTTTCTAAGATATCCCTCACCTCGGCTGAGTTACCTTCAATGAGGTGAGCTATCAGCTGATTCACCTGCTGCTAAGTCTTCCATCCTTTCCCAGCCTCCCCACAATCTCTCATATGTCAATTTGGTACTCTGGCTCAAAATAGATAGATAGATAGATAGATAGATAGATAGATAGATGGATGGATGGATGGATGGATGGATGGATGGATAGCACTGAAGGTTTATTTGATTTTTCAGCTGTAAAATAGAGAAAGAGCTAGAAACTTTGTAGTAACACAGAGCTATAAATTGAGGCTGCAGCAATTTACAAATCAAATAACAAATGTCACTGATCTACAATGACTTTATTTATTTCTTTTTTACTTTTATTCCACGATGCTGTTTGTTTGCTTCTTATGCAAATTCTGAATTAAACAAAAAAAGAAGAGGCAGAGAGAAAAGGTTCTAGTAACCAAATTGGGCACCACTTCATTGGCTCTTTTTAAACTCTTGTTTTAATACACTTGACCAAAGTACAACCTCTATTCACTTTTATTTTAATGGGAGTTCCCGCTATTCTAAGCTATTCAAAATTAAATGTTTAATCTAAGAACATTGTTTCTTTTACATAATAAATGGCAGCATTAGACTGCTGATCAGCAAATGTGCTGCAAAATTGACCCCAGAACAGCTGAGGAGTGAGGGTTTTTAACTGCTTTAAACTTTTCCCTTCATGGCAATAATTTTGGATGGAAGGATAGTTTTAACTGCCGTGAATTTAGAAGTGTATGTTACAACAATCCCTTGAGCTGATGATAAGGTTAAATTGTAAGCCTTGGTGGTGCAGTCCTAAATAATGATTCCTCAAAAGTAAATGCAGTAAAATGTTCAGACTTACTATCAGGTCAGTACTCAGTATTCAAATACTTATCTAATAGTCAGATAAGTATTACATTTATTAATACAGAAGTGGTTTTCAGCTATGGGGTACAAACTGAAGAATCTGTACAGTCTATGCTATGAAATAACTTCCTTCCTTCTATAATATGTCAATGTCCAAAGATACCTATAAAGATTCTCCATTTGATTGGATTTTGTGATTTGCAGCATAGTGCTTGACAAAAGGAACTGAAAGTTACTTGCATCATTTTTAATAAGAAATTTGAACATTTAAAGTTTCCAGTTGCGTAGGAGAGTTCAGCCTAACAGTTACTACACTCCTTAGTTTTTTTTTTGAAAAAATCTAATCCAATTTAAGTGTTTAATATAATTTAATTTGGTTATGTCTTGTATACCAAAAGTCAAGGAAGGAAACAAACAGCCCACAGCACATCCTCCCTAGCAACCAGCACCCAGATAAGCAGGTAACAGCATCAAATAAGCAATCAGGGAATAAACATCCCCCAATCAAGGGATCATCAATGAAAAATCCATATTCCAACAAAGATTGGCAGTGCAAGGTATTTTAATAATAATCCCCTCTCACCCCAATGGGTGGTATGTGTCTTCCTCAATCTCAGGTCCTCTACCAGAGGCCTGGGAGTTTGAGGGTTCTGCACAGTATCTTAGCTGTTCCTAGCACTGCACTCTTCTGGACAGAGAGCTCTGATGTTGTTCCTGGGATCTGTTGGAGCCACTCTCCCAGATTAGGAGTCACAGCCCCAAGTGCTCCTACCACCACCGGGACCACTTTGGCCTTGACTTTCCACATCGTCTCTAGTTCCTCCTTCAGAGCCTGGTACTTATCCAGCTTCTCATACTCCTTCCTGATGTTGCTGTCACTTTGCACTGCTACATCTATCACTACCACTGTCTTCTGGTCCTTGTCTACTACCACGATGTCTGGTTGATTGGCCAGTACCTACCTGTCTGTCTGGATCTGGAAGTTTCACAGTTAGCCCTGTTATTCTCCATGACCTTCTGTGGAATCTCCCATCTGGACTTGGGGGGGGGGGGGTCTAACTCATACACTGTGTAGATGTTCCTGTACACTATGCCAGCTTCTTGGTTGTGCCGCTCAGTATATGCTGTTCCTACCTGCATCTTACACCCTGCCACTATGTGTTGGACTGTCTCTGAGGCCTCTTTGCACAATCTGCACCTTGGGTCCTGTCTAGTGTGGTAGGCCCCTGCTTCTATGGATCTGGTGCTTAGTGCCTGTTCTTGTGCTGCTATGATCAGTGCCTCAGTGCTGTCTTTTAGTCCGGCCCTTTCCAGCCGCTGATAGGATTTCCCAGTGTCAGCCACCTCAGCTATCTGCTGAGTGGCACTAAGTGCTTTCCATGGCACTTCCTCCACTTGAACTTCCTCCCATGTCTGCTGCTGCCTCAGGCATTTTCTCAGTTCCTTCTCCCCGTCCTCCTTCTCCTCCTCCTCCTCCTCCTCCACTATGCACTAATAATGTTACCTATCTTGCTAACAAAATGGCTGAGGAAAAATAACCAAGCTCAGAGAACACTAGGAACCCAACTATTCAACCCTGAGCTCCATATAATTTCAAATATGGGAAGTATGGCATAGTTAGCCTTTTGTTTAATATCTCCTAAACTTTCAAAAGAACAACAAAAATGATCATTTTTTCCCCTTATTTATCACTTTTTACGTTTCTTCACAGGAGTAGAACAGATTCATTATTCATTAATGACTTCAGAGCTAAGCAGCAGCATGGGGAAATTATTTCTTCTTTCTTCTAAATACTAATAGACCCTGCCAACACTATGACTATCATTGCTGAATATTGATATGGCATACTAAATGTAAATACTTAATTACAAGCTCAACTCTGAGGCCGTATTCATAATTATTTTTTGGCATCTAAGATGTATTTTTCTCCCAGCATTTTCGCCTCACACCTATTCTACCCAATGTATACACTGGTGGCATCACAAATGTCCATTCCTTTCCTAAGGTAGTTGTTTATAGTTCCATGGCATTTAAAATTTTTCCAGATATGCTCATCTAGGAGAAGAGGAAGAAATGCAAAATGACACAATAGCTGTCTTCTATATAACAGCTGTGTAGTTATTTGAAGACAGGTATTGTGTCATCAGAGTTGTTCAGAGTTGTTCCAGAACAGAAGACAAGAATCAGTGAGTTTAAATGGCAAGGAAATTGATTTTGATTTGATCAGAAAAATTTCCTAATTGTAAGAGATGTTCAGTAATGGAACAGAATGCCTTACAGGATGGTGGACTCTCCTTCACTGAAGGTCTTTAACAGTGGATGGATGGATGGGTGGCCATCTGTCAGGAATTCTGTGGTGGGGGATTCTTCTAGCAGTGGAATGCTGACAGTGGGTTGGAGTAGATGATCTGCAAGGTATTTTACAAACCTTACATTCTATGATTGTATGATGAGGAAAGGCAGAATATAACTACAGGTAGTCCCCAGGTTAAAATTGTCAGGTTTACAGTTGACCCATAGTTAAGAATAGAGCCTATTGTAGCAAAATTCTAGTTAAATACACAATGATTCGAGTTAAATACACAATGGTTCAAGTTCATTACACAATACTACTTATATAGTATTATACAATAATACTGTTCCAGCTTTCATATAAATTCAATTTAAGGACAGACCTTTGAAATGGAACTCGTTCTTAAACTGGGGACTACCTGTATAAAACTGAAATAAACATTCAGTGTTGCTAACTAGCTGAATACAGAGCATGCATATTGTTGATATGACTATTAAGAGGATAAAGAATGCTACTTTTTAGTGGCAGAAAATTGTCTAATCCTGCAGCTTATTTCTAAGCGTCATTTTGGGAGAGAGGCTTTGGATGAGGTTTGTTAGCTATACTTGGTTTTTGACCTAATTTCATATGGGTAGCAGAAGGAGATTGAGGTCAATCCCACATTGTAGATTAAATGGCTTGTCTCCCATGCTGCTCTCTGCTCTTCCTGAAGTTGACTTTAAAAATTCCAGTCCAGATTCCAGTGGGTTGGCCCTGGAGCAAGGCTGGTGTTCAGTCTGGACTGTGGCCACCATAGGACTTGATTAGAATTTCCCCTACCTCTTGTCCTTGGTACTAATGTTATTCTGATTCTACAATAATCAAAGCAACAGGTTGTTATTTGGTTCTATGTTTAAAAAAAAAAATGAAAGGAAGGGAAGATTTGCAGTACTATGGACAGTGGGTGGGAAAGTAAATGGAGCAGAAACCAAAAAGGTGTCCACTGGGAGACAAAAGAGTTGAATGGATATATGAGCTTCTAAAAGAGTGGGGAAGAAACAAGGAGTAAGGGATGTTCATTGGTTGTATGTACTATTGTTGGCTCAACCACAAGATAAATAAAAGCTGGCAGCTGCCAACCAGCAGAGAACATAGTAGCCTGGCAGCCCAGGACAAAAAAGCCACACAGCTATAATCAGCCACTGGAGGGGACAGAGCGTGCCAGATGCTCTAGCCAATTGAAGCTGGGGCTGTTGTTGGATCAGAAGATATCTGCTCAGAAGGGCTTAAGGTGGTCTAGGATGGAAAAGTGTAGTTTTGGAGCTTCAAAACTTGAGAAGAGGACGCATTTCCAATGACCTGGGAGTGAGTGGATGAAGATATTATCCATTCCTGCACTCAAGAAGCAGTGAATGGCCTTTACTGGCAATGGAGTGAGCAAAAAGTGCAGATCTGCCCAGAGAGAGGAGGAGGAAAAGAAGAAATGATACAGAAAAAAAAGCTGCAAACTCAGAGCAATATTGACTGAGAACCCCAATTCAGTTATTTCCAGTTGCCTATTTATATTTTGCAATGAATTGATTAAATATTGAATTAAATGCAGTATACAAGAGCTCATTCTCTCTTCCCACCAGCCTCCAATCCTAAATTTCTGAATCAGGAAATCATCCTCATATTAGTGATCATACTTGATTTGGCTGCTCATTCATTATTTAAAGAAAAATGAACAGCTTCATTATCACTGAGAATGCACTGCAACTGCAGGCAGGAAAAGATTTGAACAGTTGTTTGAAGAAAAAGGCTCACTGTTTGACTACTTTGTATTTCATAACTTAATGAGAAAATGCTAACTGTGTTCCTCTCAGGCTCTCAAGAGGGGAAGGCTGGATAACTCAGTCAAGAGCACTTCTTTGATCACTACATATTCATGATATTTGAACTGAAGTCTGGCTATCATTATTTCTTTCAGCCAATTTGGTACTTTAAGCTGGAAACAGATCACTGCTTCATTTTATCACATTTTTCAATTTATAACAATAGATTTTCCCTAATAGCAGCAGTAGTTGTAGATTCATAATAATATAGCTTTTCTTCATTATTGCAGTTTTTTTTTTTAATTAATAACATGATGGGACAATTTTAGAGCACTTTCATGGTCTTTTATCTGCAGGCACCAAGGAAGAACAGACTGGGTGAATAGCAACTACCACAACCCCTGATCTGCTGGATAGAGTGACTTAGGGTTAGGGTCAGGGAGGGGCATTGCCTCAGCATCAGTGGCATAGCTATGGAGAGTTCTATGTCTGTAGTATAGATGAATAATTGGTGGTGTTTCTGCCAGCACTGTGTCCCCCCCCCCCCCCCAAGGATTCTAGAATCAAGATTAGATAGGTCAGAGGCTGCTGTTGAGGCTCTGTATAATTCAAAACTCTTTCATTTTGTTGACAGCTTCAGGATATGCCCCCTCATTTACTCTAGCCATAGTTATCTTCCCTGGCATTGGTTTATTTGTTTGTTTTATTCTTGTTAAAACCAACATAAGGAAAATACAATGAAAAGAGCAACCGGAAATAATAATAAAAAAAGTAATTGTCCTTGGTGATGTATCCAGCCCCAGCCCCTCCAGCCACCCCAAACATGCTTTAAGATTTTCCTATCCATTACTTCCTCATGGTGTGACAGTAATCCAATCTTTTTTAGACTCTTGGCTGCTTCTGTTTATTGATAACACATTTTATATTCAGCTAATTAAACAGTGATAATCAGCTACTACATGGCAAACCAGGACGTGTTGTTCTACCCGTCTCAAAAGTCCTAAGATTTTTCATCATATCTTTCTGAAGACTTTATTGAACAATAGGCTTAATTCTCTTAATTAATTGTTACTTGGTGGCCATGTATTTTTTAAAATGGAAAGTAAACAAACAAACAGGCAAAGCCCAATTCAAATGACAATAATGTTAATATGACTGCTCTCAGAAGAGAGTTGGGAGAACTTCATGGAACTGGCTCTCAGTGGCTGAGGGGTTTTGAATCCCATCTTTTGTTTTATTGCAGCAAGATAGAAGTAATCAGAAGTGTTAGCATGTTGTTACTCCAGAGATTTGGATGGTGCTTGAGGATCAGTGCTTGGATTTCCATCTGCTGATATACATAAATCAGGGCATAATTATATCCAATCTACTTGAAAGGTGAGAGGGAGAATCACAATCATTTAGCCTATCTAAATGGGGGGGGGGGGGTCTGTACCTAGGTCTTTTTTGTCAATCTGAAAGAAGGGGGGAGTTGCAACTATACACCAAACCAGTTACATGTGCAAGGTATGTTTATGTTATTGTCGCTTTATGGTTGAAAGGAAATGTGTTCCTTTAGGAAAGCTGAAAGTGAGTATGCTTTGTTTTTGCTTTAGGGTGTGATTTCAAGATGGGCAGCAATAAACACAGCTATTATTCCAGTATACTGCTGCTATCTACATATATTACAGCCTGAATAGCTAATGAAAACAAGTGAAAGACATAACAAGTATATTGAAGGGAAGAAAATGCAGAAGCATGAAAAGGAAGTAGAAGCTATGTTGGCAGTGAGGTGTTTGAAATGTGCAGAAAGTAGATGTATTTAAAATGGTGGTGGTGGTGGAAGGGGGAATTCTGCTTCCCATGTTTTCACAAAAGGAAAGATAATAGGAGATCAAATAAGTTTACAGCGGTCCAAGCTAATGATTAGTTTAGAGGACTTTATTTTGGTCAGTGACCAGCTTAAAGTCCAAGCTAAAGAAAACTGTCTTGTTAATTTTCTGTGTGTGTGTGTTTGGTAATGAACAATTAAAGCAGTATTTATTAGGTCTGATTGTCATCCGAAACATACACCATTTTTCTACCATTTTGTTATATCAAGTCCAACTTTTGTAATCCTTTAAAAAATTTGGTAACTAAAATACTTCTGAGAGAGAGCTATCAAACCCTGATAATCATGATGCCATCTCCTCTCAACATCACCAAATTTCTCCCTCTTTTGCCATTTTGTTCCACCGTTTGGGGTTTTGTATGCCTCTCCAAAATTTAGTAACTGATATATCTTCTATAGGAAGATTTGAAGCAACCCAAACCAACATATTCCTACTGACACTAAACAAATGCCTATATTTTTACAATGTTGTTGTGACTGGTCCTGTCACACACAAATTCTTTGTTAACACCTTTGAAATAGTTCAGGATGCTGAATAAATTGAATTTATTTGGGGTAACTTTTTTTTTTTGGAAGTATATAATAGGTTTTGATTCACATTAAGATATATAAGGATGAAATTACTTGTGAATTATTATTAGAAAATGTATAAATTTTGAAATACACATTCATATATAATAATATTACATTAAATTAATAATTAAAAAAAACATTAATTATATTTGTTTTTAACAGCTAACATTTTATCATCAAGTACTAGAAATATAGGGATCTAATAGACCTGGAATGGATTTATAAATTGATAGGTTGTCTGCTACAGTTAGTTAAATGGTTTGATTAAGGAATTATATATTTCAAGACCTGCAAACAGGTTATAATGTGGAAGAAGAGAGTTTTATACCCAGAAATGTAAATTATAAAATTTAGGAAATCAAGACATGGTTATATTGATTATCCAAGAAAATGACACCTTTACCTAGAATAGCCTTTCCCAGAATAGTTCCTTTTCCAAGTGTTATAAATTACAGATCCTCTAATACTCAATTTTGATGGCGAAAGGCCATTTTTGCTGGGGATTATAGGGATTAAAGACACATGAAAACACTAGTTTGGAGAAGGCTAACCTACCTAGATTATAATTCCTACCACCATTAGGTTAGCTGATTGGAATAGCTGTTCCATAGACTGAATATTTCAGGGAATCGCTCATACAATAATTCCTCATTTATATGTTCCTCTACAGTGTAAAGCAGCAGATGGTAAATGAATTTTGCTTTTATTTAATATTGATTTCCTGTTGTTTAGATCATTGCATTCCTCCCATGTGTCATTGTGTCTCCACCTATATGTCATGTAACATCCCACTGCATTCAGGCTGATTGATTTTTTCACTGAAGAACTCAATAGCACCTCACAGAACATGCCTCTTTGCCAAGTTTTACCTGCTGCTATTTTCCCAGTCTGTACAACACACTGAAGCAGACGCAGTTCATTTGCTTGAACAACCTCTACACATAGAAGGGTTTCACATGTCTGGGTTCTAATACCATTGCAATAGAATGGCATTAATCCAACTTCTAACACTGCTCTAATATGAAGGCACTACTCCAGATGATTTCTCATGCTGGCAGGGGCTGCATTTTTTTCTGAATAACTTCTGCTAGCAATGCCATTAGTCCTTCCATTTCCTGTCCTTTTAAATACAGTTTGCTCTTACTCACCCTTTTTGCTCTGGGCTCGAGACTTCTGGCAATGTTTTACATTTGAAAGTAGTAACCACAGATAAAGCAGTTGCCTTCCTTTTATAATACATGGGCACACATGTACATTAATTTGCCTAAACTACATTGATCAGCGCGGTTAATAAATATCTTGTACTTTCCCTATCACAGTATTTCACCCAGACGGTTTGCATAGGTGAATCCAAAACACAAATGTTTTCTACTACAGTTATAATTTATTTGTAGATACTGTTTTCATTCTGTCCCTGTTTTCATTCTTAGCCTCTTCCCAAATGCCTACTTCCCATTTTTCCTGTATTCTCCTGCATCCTCCTGTTACTGCTGCTGATTTTCCTGCTGAACCATCCACCCCACCTTTCAAAATTATACAGTACAGTAGATTCATATTTAAATCCTACAATATTAACTGATAATAATATTCTAGCTAATCATACCAAACTGATTAGATAACATTCCAAGCTCTGTAAGAAGATTATATGGGAGAATTCAGCCCTCACCTGCCCTGTTTTACTTCTTTGAGTGCATGGAAGAGCTCTGTTGTTGAGTTTTTGGCACCGTGTCCATGTATTCTCCTTGTATAACTCTTGCTACTGTTCTCAGCTTTACCAGATGTAAAACTTTGTATCTCATGGCCCTAGAATACAACAGAGGTGTCCTCGAATGTCAGCACTGAAATTATACCATCTTCCACTAATATCATCAGTGGAGGTTTGGGATCCTTGTACCAAAGTTGTTTTATTATTGAATAAGGAAATGCTACTTCAAGGCAGGGAATGGCATTTTTCCTAGGCTCCAATTGTAGCAATGTTTGCAGTGGTTTGGATTGCAAGATTGGGCTTCATTTGGGGGCTTTTGCTGTGGCGAGTGGGAAGCTTTTAAGAGTTTTTAGTACAATGTGATTTTTAATAATTGATCTTTTCTTGCACAGCTTTCCACTCAACCATCTCTGGGACCTTTTCTATAATAGTACACAAATGTTCACAAATACATGTAGAAAAATAGATGGTGAAAAAGCCAAAATTCAGAAAGAGCACCTTTTGAGACTAACAATTTCATTTAAGGCATAAACTCTCATTCTTTAGATGCATGGAGAGGTTTGACTAATGTAGGATTTAATTACATTGGGGTGGAGGAAGGGATGGGGAAGGCAGAGTACTTGTGCAGGTGGGGTTTCTTGGGAGTCACATTACAAATCAATTAACAATTGGAAAGTGTTAAGAACCCACTGTGTTTGTTAAATTCTTCTGAAATAGCCTAAAACCTCTTGAAGTATGTAAGCTCAGCTGTCTCTCACTCAACTGTACTGGCAAAGTTTCCTAGATCCAACACGACTACTTTGAGATCTGTAAGGTTCAGATGCTCTGGTATTATTTTGTCCCTGTTCTGAGTCTTTTAATTCTTTTGCACAAACTCTGGCCTGTTTGCCTTATGTAGAATCTGTAGAAGCATTCCTGGCAGATAATGGCATATATCACATTGGAGGAAAAGCTTGTTAAAGCACCTTTAACTTTGTGTCTGATGCTGTTGGGGCCTGTAATAGTACTGTCCGTGTAGATGTAGGGACAAAGTAGATGTGGTGAATAAGAAAGAGTGAACACTAATGTGTGTGTGGGTACATGTGAAGGGGAAGGGACATTTTAAGCACAAGCCCAGTGCAATCTTGGGACATGACTTGGGGCACTCAGTTTCTGGCTAGTGGAACATTATAGCAACTGAGTATTGATTGGTTCACAATTCTCTGTGCTTATCTATTGGCCAAAAAGGAAACATCCTGATTAGTTAAAGGTTCTCTGAAAGTTTAGGCTTATAACCATATAGACATGACTATGCTTATAAAGTCTTTATGTCTGAGTAGATCTACAAATAAACTAGTGTGGAACAATCTCAGGTGAGTTTTTAATTGGGTTGAGAAACACTGGGATGTGGAAAAGGTAACCCTTAGAAGAACTCAAAGATTTAACTTCCATAATGTTTTGTGACTGTGCAGCTTAAAACATGCTTCCTAGATAAAATAATCAAGTTTATAACTACCAATAAGCTGATCATGTGTGCTATATTATTCCTGATGTAAAAGTAAAGTAGAATAAAAGTAAGGCAAACTTGGTAATCCTTTAGTTGTGTTTTGAATCTTTGTGCATTCATTTAAAGAGGAAAATTCAGTTAAAGAGCAAAAGGTTTGGTCCCTTGACATGTGTGGCCATGAGTGCTAGTAACTTGTCAAATGTGACTTTCTTGGACTGCATGAAACTATGACATAGCCATATTTCTAGCCAATCTCAGGTGGCCATAGTGGATTATTTTTGTAAGAAGAGTTCATGTAGCAGCATTATGCAATAATATACAGTTTGGAGTGAGATATCATCAAGTTGCTGATAATACCCAATACAGATGCAACATTGACTGTGTGGGAGATGTGGTAGACTTTCTGATCCAGGGCTTTGAGGCTGTCCATGCCTTGATGGGGAAAACAGACTGAGATTCAGTCCAAGCAAGATGGAGTGGCTACTAATTCAGAAACTAAACAATTCTAAGATTGTATTTATTTTGATTTTGTACAGAACTGTGGTTCCCTAAAAGAGCAGGCATTCAACTTGTGGTCTTCTAGGACATGCAACTCTTCATCAAGGAGCAAGAAGAAGCTGTGGCCAGAAGAACTTTTGCCCACCTGCAGCTGGCACATCAGTTGCAGCTTTTCTGGAGTGGGGGGCATGAGGACATCCACTCATGAATTTACCAACTCAACTGGATTACTATAATTTGTAATATGTGGGGCTGCCCTTAAAGACTACTCAGGAACTTCAACTTGTACAAAATGTGGTTGCATGTATGCTTAGAGGGCAGACACAATATTGTTGTGTAACATCAGCATTACTATAGCTGCATTGATTCCTGGCTTGTTTATGAATTGAATTTAAGGTGTTGATTGTTATCCATAAAACCCTATATGGCTTGGGGCCTGGGCATCTTTGGAAATACCTTTTCCAGGTAGATTCTGCATATTAAATTGAGAAGGAGGCATTCTGTTTGCAGGCTCCTCTCCCCATGGAACAACTTGCCACTGAAGGCAAGAACAACCTCTTCATTTGTGATATTCTAGAAATTCATGAAAACTCCTGAAGGCCTTTGGGATGATAGATGATTATTATATTGTATTATGATGATTATTTTATGATATGATTGTTATTGTATTATTTTAGAGTTTGATTTCTATGAACTGTAGAGTGCTTGTGATTTAGGCAGAATAAAGTTGCATCAACAAATAAGTAAATGGCCCAGATTTCATACCCTTTATATCCCAGTGAAGTGTATTGAGTAATCTTCCTATGGAGCTTATACTCACACTTGAAATCCTGACACTTTTGAATTGTTTATGATAAAGATGGAGCTGAGCTGAATGGTGGTAATTCAAAGAAGCATTCTATTTATCATATGCAACATCTTGCTGATTTGAAAACCCCCACCCCATGAATGCCATTGTTGAAGATACAGCATTGCACTTGCTGACATATTTCCTTTTATCTTTTGCTGCTGTTGTTCCCTTGCAATTTCACACAATTTTTTTTTTCAAGTTTGAAGGATGCCTTTTATTAAAACATCCTTTATTAGTGCATTGCATTACAACTGGTCCTTCTGTAGCACTGATTTTCTTTAAGGATGCTATTAATTTTGACTTGCAAAATGTCACTCTACTGTTGCGCTTTGCTGGACTGAACAAACTCACCCCCTCCGCCCCCCAGATTTTCTTTTATATGGAAGTTTCAAATGATATCACATACAACTGTTTAGGCAGTAAATCTGCATATTAGATTTAATGTATTAGCTATGCAAATATATTTTATTTTTTCTTCTTGTATGCCAGTTCAGCTGGTGAAATCTCAGCCCATTCTTCTTTGGGGGAAGTGATTGTGAATTCTTTTCAGTAATGG
The DNA here is from genome assembly GCA_030867105.1 of Liasis olivaceus. NCBI lineage: Eukaryota > Metazoa > Chordata > Lepidosauria > Squamata > Pythonidae > Liasis > Liasis olivaceus. Next base: position 74,718,354 of record CM061349.1, read on the forward strand.
GTGTTCACACCATTGCTTTTATCTCCACTTTTCTAGCACTAGTGTTGGTATTTTCCTGGTTTTCTGCAGAATATTCCTATTCTTTGGTAACATCTGATAGTCTTCTGGATTTTTGCAATACAGATCTGGTAACCCTGTGCTAAGCTGTGGTGTTTTGGCTTCCATGGGATTACAGTAATGTACATTCCTAGCTTCCCATTCAGGATAACTGGATGTACTGATTCCCAAAATGTTGTAGTCCTCATAGTGATCTGTACAGCTAGACTTTGTTCCTAGTTGCATTCCTAACTTACCCCTTTGGACTGAAGTTGGAATAGTTCCAATTGAAACTTAGCTCATGGTAGCTACTAGGTCAAACTAATCTTTAATTCAAATTGTCTTTAAAAAAAAAACTCTTCAAGACAAATTCCAGACTTCTTGGTGGAAACTACTTGGTGCCACCCTAAAGTATTGTGGATTTTCCCCTGATGTATTGATTCCCATGGGACTTGATCAGGCCAAAGCATCTTTCAAGCAATGTGCCAGAGATATTGCCCTGCAAAGCTATCTGAGCCAAGTTCCACCTTATACAATTCCAGTAAACTCAGGAAAAAGTGTTCCATGCACTCATTACCTATACAAAATCGCCCCTAAAAACACTAGAACAGTTTCTATACTTGCTCGCTGTAATGCCCTCCCCTCCACCCTTTTGGAGGGAAGGTTCTATAACATACCTCAAGAGCAACAATTCTGCCCTTGGGGTGAGGGGGAAGTTGAAACTTTGGGCCATATGTTGCTGTGCTGCCTTTTTAATAGAGCTCTCTGAGATACATATCGCAGAGGGCAGGACAGAGGGTGATTATCTTAGCCTTTTGCTAGCTGACCAAGAAGCAAATAGTGTGGCCTGGTTCTGTATCCAAGATATGATCCAAGTGAGGTGATTCTGAGCCACATCTAAGTTATCATAACTCAATGTATCTCATAATCCCTTTCCTTTCCTTTCCTTTCCTTTCCTTTCCTTTCCTTTCCTTTCCTTTCCTTTCCTTTCCTTTCCTTTCCTTTCCTTTCCTTTCCCACATACCATTCTTGTTACACTGTATTTAATTTATTATCTTACTTCTAATTGGTTGGATTATGACTGCAATAATCCCAATCAAATTCTAGTAGGCTGCAGCAAGTGTTAGACTCAGTACAATTTATGATAGCTTTATATTGGTATAATGTCTTATAGATCCTAATATTTCTTATGTATTTATCTATAGTTATGTTGTTTAACCTTTTATAGCCTTTAGATTACAGCTTGCAATTTTGTAGATTGTTCCCTAGTATTATGTTCTATATTTTGTAATGTGCTAGTAATGTTTTGTTTATTGTACTAATATGATGTTTTACTCCTCCTACTTCTATTTTTGAATTGGTTGTAAAGTTATTTGTTTTATGCTGGTCTGTGACTGAAATAAAAACAGACTAAAACTGAACTAGATGTTGGCCAAACTACAGTCACTTCCCATTCTCCCTCTTCCACAGAGTTCAAGAAAATCATAGCATGAAATTCTATAACTCATAAAATTACTTTTCAGTACACGACACTTCCCTCCAGTGCCTAATTCAGGTATTGTCTGTGAAGTGGACAGTAGACATTAGAAAACAGTTGCATAGGGAGGCAAGGAATCTCTGTTTAGAAATTTTTTATAAATGGTTTTCTTATAAACTGTATTTGAAAGAATAAAACTATGTTATTATAGTGATCAAAAGCCAAAGAGATACAAGCAGTTTTGTAAAGAATGTTGGGAAATCAAAAAGAATCCAGATGAATTAAAAGTTAGGAGGAATATTTTCAGTGTGTGTATTTGTTTAATGAATTATAAATGTACGACGTGTTGGATGGTGACAGAAACCTGAATTTTGGTGCAACACTGAGATGAGACAGGACACAGAAAAATCAGGAAAGAGGTTTTACTTACAGTTACCTGCCTTCAAAAATATACAGTGATACAAATGCTTGACAGACACATTATGACCTGAGAATATAATCTTATTTAATATTCTATGATCCATGCCAGTTCTTCTAAGTATAAAACAAAAGTTATTAGTTTAATAGCCAGAATTCAAGGAAGCATTTAAATTTTCAGTGGACCTGCTCATTCTTTCTTCCTTGTTCGCCTCAAATAGACTATGCTATGCCCCAGGGTTCATTTCTTTGAAAATTCTCACCAGATCTCAAGCAAGAATGGGTATAAAGGGTTGCACCTTTGAGAAACTACTTTTATCCATAAAAGTGACTTAATTCACATCCTTCTTAGACATCAAAAGTGATACAAGTGAAGGAGAATATATGATAATGTGAAATGGTAGATAAAACTGTTTAGAATTGTTTATATAAATTCTGTCAAAATAAGCAGTGACATCCATCTAGGCTGCTAATCTGGGCTGTTCTCTGAAATCTTAAATCTTAGAATTGGATCTGATTAGTCCTTGAATGGAAGGACATAAGGAAATCCCCAGGCTATAGATTAGAAAGCTGAAAAAAATAACATGCTAAAAGACAAGGGCAAACAAGAAAACTGTATTAATGCAGTCATTAGGAGAGAAGCTTGACTTAAACGACCTATTGTTTGTTCTCACATCATTGTTTTAAGAAGGACCAAGATATTCTCAAGAACTATACAAAAACATACTCTTTAGTTTTATATTATATATTTTAATGGAATTCTGCATAGCCTAGGGAATTACCTGAAATATAAAATAGTTAAGTAAACCAAAAGGGCTAGATTTTGTGCTCCAGCTAATATATGGTTAAATTTGAAAGACTGTGTTAGATTCACTGAGAATATAGTAACTGAGGTCAGTCTAATGTGCACGGGAAGGGTTCTTAAAATCAAGGTCACCTTTTAAAGGACATATGGTATATATCAGTGGTTATTTTACTATACACTAATTAAGGCAGTGGCAGGGAACTAATAGAGTATACATTTTTTTTTTTTTCAATATACAGGAGCTATTATTAATTCTATTGATATCACCTAAATACTTGTTTGCTTGCTCTCCCCCTGCCTCTGCCCTCCTGCACCAAATTATCTGAAACCTTTTTAGATCATTTCAACCTAGGAGAGTTGCAATCACAAAACTGTTAACTAGGATTAGTTGGTTGTATTTGCTTTGAAGTTGCACATGGATGAACAGATGGCAAGCAATTCTACACCCACAGCATTAATAAAGTGCTGTCATTTCAGATCAAGGCTGCAGTTTGTGAATACCAGAAGACAAAATCCATTTTCTCTAAAATAGGACATCTCAACATTAGGCTTGATCATAAAATGATTAATGGTTGAAGAAAAAGTTTGAAAAGCTGATTGTTTAATCTCTGTGCAAATGTGTGTGTAATTTAGAAGGCCAGGTCTAGAAGTAAGTAGAGGCTAATAGTGGGCGTAATCCAGCCAAGTCAAGCAGATTTATGCTACTGCATTAAGAAGAGGATGCTTAAGCATATAGAAATTTAAGCAAATTGAAATCAACATGGTTTAAACATAATTTATTTGGACTGATCACACCATGTTTATTCTCTCCTGGACTTACAAGGAATTAGTTCTACTATAGAATCTTTCAAGCATGTGGGGGGCGGGGGAATTACATAAAGATGAGCAGCTTGTGAAATTCACTAGCATTAAGTTAGAAATTAAATATTTTCCATTAGTTGAAAAGAAAATGGTGGGAAGTTACACTGAATCATGAGTAATGCACACAATATTTTCATTTTTGAAATGCAGTGAGTGGTTTCAGGCATTGAAAAACCACAGTAGTCTGGTTAAGTACCACTATCACTAACTTCACTCAGATTATTTCAGGAAGTTGACTATACAGCACAATTGTGCTGAAAAAGTTATGCAGGCCCTGGGTCCCTGGATGTGTGGTTCAGCCTGTGTAGTAGCTATGTTAATTGTTTTTGGTTGTTGTTGTTGTTGTTTTCTCAGCTGTTGAGATTGTTATATTGTTTTTATCTTGTTTTTAAGTATTGTTAGCTGCCCAGAGTCATGTATTGAGAAGGGCAGCTATATAAATGGAATAAACAAATGCATTCAATGAAAAAACAAAACAAAACTATGACTGCTTTTCTTCTATGTGTTAAGTAAATTATAACTGCTCTAAATATATATTCTTATTAAATTATTTCACAAATATCTATCAGATCTCCAGGGGGAGGGTGTTCCATAGGGCAGGGAAAGGTGTATACAGGGCAAGATATGCTGTGCTGACAATGAGAGGTCAAGTTTAGTATGTAATTAAGAGAGGAAAAAAAGTAAGGAAAATCTCAGACTTCCTGAAATTATCAAAAGTAGAAGAAGCAAGTGATAAGATTTGTTTAATATACTGTATACAATGATCATACTGTCACATCTAGTCTTTAGGGAGGGAGAAATATTGACTGATAAAAACTACAGCTCCTTTACATAGATGGTCACTGTAAAGGTTCAAGGACAATCACAATTAATGCTACTTTCCATTTTGAGAACATTCAGGAATCCAGTTTCATTTCATAGATTAGGCTGATTTGTCCTCTTCAGACTTCAGGTTGGAGGAATAAGTACTCCTGACTGGGAAACAGGTAACAATAAGGAGACTGGCATGTATCTAATCTGGATATCCTTTCAACTTCCCCAAATGTTTTATTTTATTTTAAACATTTTTATAGCTGCCCATCTTAAAACCAACTCTGAGCAGCTTACAACCAATAAAACAACATAAAAACCAACAACAATAAAGCTAAACATAATAATAAAAAAAATCACTTCCTGATACAACCTCACCCTGACCTCACCCTGTCCCAGTCCCTGGGGGAAGAGCCAGGTCCTGAGTGCCCTCTGGAAGGATAGAAAGTTAGTGGCCTATCAGATCTCCAGGGGGAGAGTGTTCCATAGGGCAAGGCAAGGTGTATATAGGTCAAGATATGCTGTGCTGACAATGAGAGGTCACGTTTAGGATGTAATTAAGAGAGGAAAAAAGGTAAGGAAAATCTCAGACTTCCTGAAATTATCAAAAGTAGAAGAAGCTGTGATGGGGAGGGGGCAGAAGAACAGGAAAGGTGCGAGTTATAAATATAGCTAAGGGCTTAACAGTAAATTACTGTTTCTGATGCTGAGTTAGAATCTCAATCTGTTGTACACTTATAGCACTAATTTACATCTTGAGGACTCTTCACTCATATATCTTAGCTTCTTTTTTTTCCAGGAAGTTGATATAAACTCTTGGCTTCCAGCTTCTTACTCACTCCTTGGGAGAGAATGTAGGAAAGTTGAGGGTTAGCTAGTTGAAGATTATCTCAGAAAAGGCAACTCAGCCCAGGTAGTGAGAGTTCTGGGGAAAATTGCCCAAAAAGACTCTGCCTTAATTATTTCACTATAACTGTGGTTGGGAAATTCCTTTTAAAGTTTCCAAGTCTGTGTACTTACTCTAGTGCAGCATTAAAAATCCCTTACTGAAATTCTTGCTTCCTTGTGTTGCCAGCTACATGGGGCTGTTTCTCAGTGCAAAACAACAGAGGCATTCAACCTTGGGCAGGACATTTCTCTTCTAAACCCTTGGCTGTGTGGCCAAGCACACTACGAATCCAAAATCCAAATATGTAACTGGCCATGAAATCCTGATTACAGTATTAGTAATCATCACTATAACCATCACTGTCACCAACAACTGTTTCAGGAAAGGGGATGGAATCAAATATCCTAGAAGTGTGGTTATTCACAAAAATTTCTTGCTTTCATCAGAATAATAAAAGCAACTTTGACCCACAAGCTCTACCCCTTTTTTACATGCATGCAACATCACAACACATATACAAAAGAGGCAGGGCTCGCACCGCAACAGTATAACGTTGCTTTTTAAATTCTGCCCCCTTTGTACATCCCCACCTCACCCCCCACAGATGCTTGGAAGAGAACATAGCTGGTTTACTTCACATTGTAATAGATGGTTGTACATGTTACCTTGCATGAATATATATTGCTTCTTAGAAATTGCATTTGTATCTCTGTTCATTATGAACTGTAAACACAAATTCATTAAAATGGTCTATTGTTTATAAAATAGAATAGTATCTGGCAACAGCAGGTCCCTAAAGCATCCTCTGAACATTGCTTCTGTACTGAAATACATTGCTACCATATATACATTGAATTTACAATAAGGTTTCACAAAAGTCCGTGATCAGTTATGCTGGCTAAAATCAAGTGATAAAAAGTTTTGAGCAAGGGTCAAATGATGACATCTTCCAGTACTTTGCTCAGCAGTTTATCAGGTCACCATTTGGAGTCTGGAAATTAAAAATCGTATGTTTCATTGTTTTGAGTTTATAGAGCCTTTGAACATCTGGTCTTGGCCATAAACTTGTGTAACCTTGTTGACTCAATGGCTCTAAAATTCTTGGCCTAAAAAGAGCAAGGGTCATACTTGATGACTACAAACTTGAGTCCCATATCCTCTGAGACTTTCAACATGTTTTCTGAATCATATTTGATGATCCTTGTATATTCTTGAGATATATTGTGCTTCAGAATTAATTTCTAGAGGATGATCCTGGAGAGAGAGGGAGAGGGAGAGGGAGATGTTTCTGTTGGGATTTTATAATATCTGTAGCCATTTGTGTAATCCTTATGAATCTCCAGAATTTCAAACATTTTCAGCATTTCCTCATCTCTTTATTTGCATGTTCATTTCTATGCTTTGGTAAATTTATTCCTCTGGAAAATATATTTTTTTTCCTGGGTTTGTTTTGTTTCTGCTCTTCAACCCCTCCTCCCACTACTGACCCCAATGACTAGTGGAAGGTCTCTAGATAAGTTCAAAAGTTACATTGATTCGAGGGAAGAATTAAACTTATTTTTGTAATAAATTGATTGGCGCTGAACAGTCCTTGAACTGCTTAAAATTCAATAAGCAAAGCAACGATAGAAAGGAGTGAAGCTGTCAAATCATTGTCATTCAACAATGGACTAAGCTGAGTCATCGTAAGTTACAGTGTCACAGGGTAATAATTACTCTCCATCTTTTATACTGCAGTTATTGTTTGGCACTAGTTTCTGTGTTGACCAGTTTCATCAAGAAAGACGGGAGCGTTTCTGCTTTTTAAAGGGTGCCACAAAGCAGCTTATAAACAATGTTGTGACATGTCAAATTATGAAGGCGTTGCTACGGCAGAAGTCTCTGTGTAATAATGTGCAGAAGAATGAGATGTTAAGTACTTGCTGTTTCTGAATGATAGAGAGTGATTTGTTCAGGACATTGGCTCACTCAGACTTAAGAAGGTTCTTCTTCAGTATCATCTTATACAGAATCTGCTTTTTGTTATGCCTTTTGCTTCCAGGCTCAAACTGGAAAAGAAAGGGGAAAATACATTATTTATACTATGGGAAATTTCTACCAACCTATTTTCTGGTCTCATCATCAAGATGCACTAAACGGCATGCAGTGTTCATTATAAAATATTAATCCTGAATCTTTTTTTTTTTTGCTCATTTCTCAGTATAAAGCAGTTATCTACATATTATATTATATATAATAAAATACATACATGAAACTTAACAAGGCGCTGTCTGATCTTCAAATCCAGTCTAATAAATTTTGTTAAACCCACTTTTCCTGATCACGCCTCAGCAATTAGTCATCCTTGGCTCAGAAGGTTTTGCAAGCTTGGAGGTGGTTGGAATTTGGATGGACCCCCTGAAAATCCCAGGCTTGTAGAATAGACTGGGAAGTTGAAGGAAAAATCTAAAACTAAACTAAGCTAAGCTAAGCTAAGCTAAGCTTATGGAAGAAGGCAATGGCTAAACACTTCTATTGTTATGAAAACTACATTTATACAATGGAGTTCCTTCTACATCTACAGTCCCTCATGTCCATCTTCTAAGCTGCCCCAGAGTATAGACACATCTCTCTGGAATGGCATGAGAGTTGACAATGAGAGGAGTTGCAACGAGAAGGGGAAATTAGGAGAACACTGGGTGGCTGCCTAATGCTAACACCCTTTCTACTTCTGCAGTATGTCTGTCCCGCCAAGCTGTAGTTTGTATCATGGTAACAATTAAATCTTTATTTTTCCTCCTCTCCTGCCTGCCTTTGTCTTCATTCATTCATTCATTCATTCATTCACAGTTTCCATCTTCTCCCTTTCCTGCTCTCTTTCTGTTACAAAAAGTTAAGGGACAGATTCACTGCCAGCTGCTTATGCAACATTTAAAAAAATAAATAAATAAAGGGAACAAACCCTGCTGTTATTTGTTTTCATGGTTTATGATTGCTTGATTATCTTTTCCCTTTTTTTTTTTTTTTTTTCTGTTCCAAACCAGAGAAGCGTTGTGAAGAACAAAATTGGCTTTCTATCTTATTTAGGCTTCATAGCAATCTGTCTTGACAGATTATACTTGTCTTCCAAGTATAAAAATGGAGCCTTCATTGATGGGGGTGTGGAACGGGGGACACAAATGTTTTGTAAAGCACCTTCCCTTTCATTTAATGTTACTAGGGTTATAAATATTCATGAAAATATTTATAGGTATAAATGTTAATAGATATTAAAGTGATCCTGTTAGGCATGGATCACTCCACTACAAACAAAGATTTGATAGAGAGTGGTACAATCCAATCTTCCATCAAGGAATGAACTTTGGGTGAAATAAAATAAAGTGCCATAAAATATTCTGAGCATTTTCCAACCTGAACAAGTTGTACAGAACACTGCAGTACCCTTATTTCATTCTCATCCCCTTTCCAAGCCCCCCCATCAACTTGATGAGATTACAGCATAAAAGAGTATGTTGGATTTTAGAATTATATTGATATTTATTTAATAACATTTGCATAGGTAACATATGCAAGGAGCATGAGCAACTCAGTCCATATGAATTTTCCTGAGAAATGCTTTCTGTACTTATACTAGCTATGGGGAAAGCTCTCAAAACAACTGTCATTTATATACAAACAAGAATCCCACACACTCTGGTGTAGCTACTTTACTTCATCAATTAATTACAGGTAGTCCTCGGTTAAGGACAGTAATTGGGACCAGGAACTCAGTTGCTAATCAACACAGTTATAAAGTATGATGTCATGTGACCATGCCAACTTTCAGTGGCAGTCCTGGCAGTTCCAGATGCCATCATTAGGGAAATCCCATGTGGTCAATAGGTGTGACTTCACATGATCGCCATTTGTGACCTCCTGCTGGCTTCCCCTTTGACTTTGCTTGTCAGAAACTGGCAATGAAGGTCGCAAATGGTGATCAGGTGATGGTGGGACACTGCAACTATCACGATTGCAAGCTGGTTGCCAAGTGCCTGAATTGTGATCATGTGTTCACTGGGATGCTGCAACAGCTGCAACTATGAGGACCAGTTGTAAGTCTCCTCGTTCAGTGCTGTTATAACTTTGAACTTCACTGAATAAGTGGCCACTGAATAAGTACTACCTGTATCTGTATTAATTTAGAGGACACTAAGTGAGGACACTTAATACATTCAGATCTTCTGTTAACTTTAGATCTCAGTGATACAAAGCAGCTTCTTCTTACTTACCTCTGATTTAGACTTTGTAGCCCATTTTAAGATAATAGGAACTTATTTTCCCTTGGTTTCAAGCAAACCTTCACTGATTTATCAAACCAGGTTACTAAAGTTTGCTATTTCAGACGTCAGATAAATAACTAATATCAATTTTATTAACTTCCTTAAACTTCTGAATTAAGGATATGAATAAATATTTGTATTTAATGTCAAAATCACATTGTAGGATTTTTAAAAGAGTTTTGCTTCAGCTTTTACAAAAGTTGATTGAAGAAGTGAGAAAAATGATGCCAATAAAATAAATATTCTGTACTAACTCAGGTGTGATAAAGGAACAAGATATCTAAGGTGTTCATTTTAAAAAATGGAATAAAAATAAATTCATGGTTACCCACTCAGATTTCTGTCATTTGTGTATTGTGGGGGTGTGGAACGGGGGACACAAATGTTTTGTAAAGCACCTTCCCTTTCCTTTAATGTTACTAGGGTTATCTTCTTTCTACCAAAAGGTAGCAAGAGAAAAAGGCACTTCCCTGAAAGAGGGAAAAAGTTTGGAAAGGGGTCTCAAATTTTTAGAAATTTCTTACTTTATATTAGTTTCAAATGAAGATTGTTCCTTTGATTGGACACTATTTTTATTGTTGTAGTTGTTTTATATTTACTGCTGTTTTCAATTTTGTAAAGCTGCCTAGCGTTGTTTAGAATGGGCCAGCTACAGATTCAATAAATAAAGAAGCGTGATTAATTACAAAGCCTGAATTCTCCAATAATAATAATGAAGAAGAAGGAGGAGGAGGAGGAGGAGGAGGAGGAGGAGGAGGAGGAGGAGTAATTTATTGGAACTAACAAACATGTGAGAGGGATTTTAAATTTCCTAGGTGGTAATAATAACAACAACAACAACAACATGCAAACTTTCTCATACTGTAGCAGTGCAGAGACAAAACTATTATGAAAAGCAAAGATGTAAAAGAAAGTCTACTAGAAAGTCTATTAGAGAAGCAGAGTTATAGGACATCATTACAATACAGACAGAACTGCTAGGGTCTGATAATAAAAAGAATCCCCCTGAAAACTATTACCTATCAGTCTCCTTTGCTTGTTTATGAGAGCCATATGTTGCAAATTTCATTTTAATTGGCAAGCTATTTTTGTGTCTGCCCTGCAATTCAAAACTGGAAATGAGAATCCAATTGTGGTTTATCATGCAAATTTAATCATAACTTGCTGCTTGGACAAAAATAGCAAACAATTATTTACCATAAAAAGTGACAATGGAAGAATTAGTGGAAGGGGAAATTGATTGGTCCAAGGATCTTTAAGGAAAAACAGAGGCTACCAGTGAACCAAAATGTTTTTGAAACACATCGGAGCAAACTGATTCATACATCTCTGCTTGGAACAATGGACAACTTTTGGTTAGTAATGAAACATTGTTATAAAATGTTATTTGTAGTTGGGATGACTACCCCAAATGATACTTCCACTGAGGTAGCTACCCTTGGAGCATTTCACTGTTATCAGTACACATTTACAGTAAAAATGTACATTCTGATCTAACAAGCCTTTTCTCCTTTGGTTTCAGAGATGCAACATCCAGAATTAGGGCTTGAAAATATATTAGAGTTAAAATCTAAATTTGTGCTATATTTCATGATGTAGTTAAAGTCATACAATTAGCATTTTGAATCTAATTCATAATCCTGATGTTTTGTTTTGTTTTTCCCTGAATTCTGTAAAGGTTTTAAGGTTGCCAAGGTTTTAAAGCCCCTGAACAGGTATTTAAATGTTCAGTATTTTTTAGAAAATTGCACTGTGTGGGGGAAAGTCAACTATTTTTCCTTTGATATAATATTCAAAAGTGTCTGTGTAACAGCATTTTAATTTTTCTCTTATTTTTATTTCATAGTTTGACTTAAAGTGAAATAAAATTAGTAATAGTAAATGTTCTGGATTTACGTACAGTTTGATTCACCTTTCTCTTGTTTGATCCTTTTGCTTTTATATCTATTTTCATCTTTGGAGTTGAGGTCAGACTGTAACCTTGGCAACAAAGGCAGAAAATGTAATTAAAATTAGGAGGACATTGTTGAGATTGATAAAGAAATCTAATTTGACTCTAGCTAAAAGATTTCTTCTACTGCACATACTTGTGAAAACTGGACATCCATTTAAACATACGTATAGCCATTTAATATTATGTCAACTACAAAGATGTTAGCATTTTATAACTCAAGTATTTTTTTTTTTTTTGAGACAGTTGTGAACTTTGTATTATTTCAGAGGAGATGAAATGTGCACAAACATAACAATATTAAAATATAAATGTAAGGAAGGAAAGGAAATAGGCAGAGAAGGAAGATGACAATGTAAGCCTTTTTAAATTTTCTGCGGGTTTGGGATTTATTTTAATGGAAAGTTGCCTCTGCATACATACACATGCACACACATAATGTATCCCATGCATCGTCGTTGTCATCTTCATCCAACATTTTTTTCAACATGCATCTATAAAACTAAAAATGCTGCAATTAGAGATTTCACCTTATTAGGATATTAATAGATCCAGGAGCTCTTGTTTTTAAATGCCTATCAAAGGCTTGGTGGTTGAAGAAGATTTGAAAGCCTTGGGGCTTTTGCTCATCACCTCTTCTGGAGGCTAACAGCATGTGTAATTAATACTGCTAACGGTTGGAGCCATCTGCTTATATCTGAGCTTTGTGGCTAGGGACAGATGTGCCTATTTATTTATGGACTTCTGACACCAAGTAGGAAGGCAGGCTAAATATGAATGGCAGCAAGGGGAAAGGTCTTCTGTATTAAAAGCTAATAGAAATTGTACTCTTGAGCCAGAATATGTAGTTATTGGAGATCTGTGGTTCCTCAGATGGAATATATTTGCCGGGAGACATTTCCCCATACTGATAATACACATTGTATGATATACAATCTGTAATACAGAAAGTATGCTCTCTGCGCTCGGTAAATTTAAAGCTAAGAGCATATCTAACATTGATTTTGGAACTGGAGCAAGTTACACCTTGTCAGAGGCTTACATTTCGCAGTTAATTTCCAATGCACATTATTTTACATTCCCAAAGCCATTTTGTTGGGCCTATGATTGTATGATGACTCTGTCACTGTGTTACTAACATTTGTCCATATAAGAAAGACCACAGAAAATATAAAGTTTGGCTTTATAACATATTTGGCAAACAAATTAGGTTTTCTATACAGATAATGAACCACTCTCTTGGCCTAGGGCTTTATGAGAGCTTCATTAATACCCAGCACAAAAGCAATTGTGAGAATTAGGCACAGGTCCATAGAATTAAAGAATTCTGCAGCCTTTTTAGGACTAAGTCAGATGTCTCTTTTTTTCTCAGGCCCCTACAAATAAATCTATTAACAGGAAGAAACGTATCTGTGGTGTGTCTTCGCTTGGATCCTAAAATGTGGACAATTGAGATCATGCATGTGATACAGAAGAATCCTCCCACTATCACACCGCCATGCAGATAGAATCATAAAAGCTGCAGTCCCACATTTATGAAAGAATGCGTAGTAGTCACATTCATAAAATTTCCTTCCTTAAAAAACAGAGGGGGCTTTCTAAAATCACAGCCTCCATACAGTCATTGTTTCACATAAAGAATGGAGCATCTGGCTGTTAAGTAGTGGAGAAATTGGGTCTTACGTACCCTGTCCCAACCTGTAACTGGTCCTAATATATAAAACGTATAAGCATGTAGTTAAATTTAAATACGCATTTAGCTTGCTTTACCTGTTTAGAACTTTTAATATTGGCTGTAATAAGAAATCATGAGTTGAATTATAGAAAGAAAATAGTCAGTGAGAATGCTAGCAGAGACAGTTTTGGTAAAAGCCAGGGTAAAAGAATTTAATCTATTGATCAGTTATATTTCTATAGACTTATCAGCTTTGTTCTTTTAATTCTTCGAACAAGAGTTGCAGAAGCTTGGAGAAATAAGCATGAGTGAGGTTCTGCCTCTGCATTTAGAACTGGTTCCATATCTCTACCATCAATAGGAACATCCACAAAGCCCTGCTGAGAATATTCCCATCAGTAGAAATTAAGAAAAGTGATTTTCCTTGATCATGTGCACACAATATTCTGTTTAATTTAAAATTACTACACACAAAGAAATTTCCCAAAAAATTAAATTAAAAAAAATTCTGATAGATAGATGATAGATAGATAGATAGATAGATAGATAGATAGATAGATAGATAGGCAGGCAGGCAGGCAGGCAGGCAGGCAGGCAGGCAGGCAGGCAGGCAGGCAGGCAGATATTTAGGGTGCACCCTAGGGAAATTCCTGCTATACCTGTTAATGTTGCAAAAAAATATATAACCTGTTAACGTTGTCATTTATTGTATCTGATTATCTTTACATCTAGAACTATGAAATCTTGGTTTCTAAAGTTATTTTTCTTTCCATATATGTAGTCAGTTGTTTAGAACCAGTATTACTAGTTCATCCAGACCAGAATTTGAATAAATGAGCATGTGCAGCTCAAGAAATCCAAAATAAAGTCTGAGCAATGTATTTACGAATATTTTCTTTTAAAAACTTATGAGGGTAGACATGCTGGTCTGTAGAGGGAAGTTCCAGTCATACCAAGAGAGTGCCTTCTCTCGTTAATATATGATTCTGGGAAATAAAGATGATGAACATGATTATCTGCAACAGCCAACTCTACAAAAAGCGTTTCCCATTTATCCTTCAAATAATCAAGTGCAGAGGAAAGGGAGCAAAAAGTAGAAGTGTGCAGATTGTCTTCAATCTTCACTGATAGGCTATTTTGTCTTACAAGGCAGGCCATTCCACATTAATGAGGTTAAGCACCTTATAGACATAGGGGTCCACTGGGGCAGGCAAGTGACAAAATGTATGTTGTGGTATGATATATCATGACCCTATGACTTTCAAGCTTGTGTGCAACATCAGGATGGAAGTATGAAAGGGCAAAGTTTGCATCATTACATCATGTTCCACATTTCATCATTTTTTCATCACCTTGGTTGGTAGTGAATACCTATACTTATGAAGGCATAGGACTGCCGAGGTAAGGCCAATCTATTTCTGCCCCTGTCCCTCACTAACATTGACTTTTTTGCATCTGCTGTGTGTACACAAGAGGCCCTGTTTCCAGAAGTTGAACTGCTGTGCCTTGAAGAGGAGCAGGTCAATGCTCCATGGCTTCAGTTTGAAGGACCACTTCAGTCAAAGTCTCAGCAAAATGGCATATCCTTTGAAGAGGTGCACAGCTCTAGCAAACAGGCAATGAATTGAACAGTATGTGAAAATAGAACAAATGGATCCTTCTGTCTGTTGCTGCCACATTCCCAAATTATTGGCAACTTGTTGGGCACAGTTGTGGAAGTAAGCCTGACATACTGCTTAAAAACCTAGGAAAACAAATTCTAAAACAGATCTATAAGATTCTTTTTTTCTTTCTTTTTGTTATCAGGTGGCATGTAGAAGGGGCTAAATTGATTTCTTCTTCTTCTTCTTCTTCTTCTTCTTCTTCTTCTTCTTCTTCTTCTTCTTCTTCTTCTTCTTCTTCTTCTTCTTCTTCTTCTTCTAATAGGGAGGGGAGAGCAAACAGCACAATGTGAGGAGGGGGTGGAGGAAGAGAAGTAATAATGTAATGGGTCCCCCAAGAGGACATCCTGCTCAGTTCTTCCTTAGCTCTGGCAGCCCATCATTTGGGACAAATTTCCACAAAAGCAGATTTTTTTTTTTAGTAGACCCACAGAAATGTCATAACATTACAACTGTTCCTAGTTTATTCAGATGGGATGATAGTTTCACAACAAATTTCTGCAAAAACAACTCATGCCATTTTTATACTGGAAGTGTTCTGCAATTAGCATTTCACTGTTCTGTGTGGGTGAACAGGTGGTATGAAATAATTTGGTGCTTGGCCAGAGGTTGGACTGGCAGATTTTAGGGCAGGAGCTACCATGATCAACTTGGCCAGTTCTTCCTAATCTCTTCCTAGTTCTGGATATAGTTTCAGTATACTTGTCTTGCATACAATTCCTTGCTCATCCTTATAAAACTGGAAGCCATGGGGAAGAAGGAAGAATCTACAGGTAGTCCTCATTTAGTGACTGAGTTGTTTAGTGACTGTTCACATTCACAACAGTGATAAAAAATAACTTTGTGACCAATCTTCACATTTATGACCCTTGCAGTTCCGTAAAACAGAGGAAAGCTGAAGTAAGCTTGTAAGCACAGTTGCAGTTTCACTAAGCAACCAATTCACTTAATGACCAAATTGCTGGTTCCAACTGTGGTCACTAAATGAAGACTACCTGTATAAAGTGGAGATATGCATCACAGAACTTATGAAAAAGAAGGGCTCTGTAACCCTTTAATGCTTTAATACTTTGAATGGAGAAGGAACAGCAGCATGTACACAACCAAAATGTAGTAATTTATTCCTGTAAAAGTGATATGCACACAAGCAGTTTGTCTGATTATCACTCAGGCAGTGTTTCTCTGGAATTAGCTGCTAGGAACAAGCTGTTAATAGAAGCCCTGTATGTGGATGCATTAACCTGCTGGGTTGAAGATATCTTAATTTATGGCATTTGAGATTTGTGACCAGAGAAAAGTGGAGGCAGAAACACTGAGAGTTCAAGGTGTACACTGCTCTGACTTTAGCTCCATGCATTATCTCCTCTTAGCAGTTCCTTGATGCTACCAATTTAGGCCGTGTCACACTCCTCATGTGCTTTTAAGAAGCCCAGCTAGATTCTAAATTATAGCAATATATTTGAGAAAAGGAATCTGTCATTCCTGTAATTCTATAATAGGGAAGGGAGGCAGTATCTTTCTGGAATGCATTATCATTTTGAATTTATTTAGGGAAGGATGTCTGTGTATATTGTCTGTGCTGAAAGAATGAACTTTTCTTCAAAGGACACAGTAGATGTCATCAGAAATCTAGATGACAACCTGACAATTCTCTAGATTAATAATATAAACTGAGCATAAAAATAAAGGTGCCCTACACTTTGACATGATGACTCACTGTATCCAAGGAAGAGGGTTAGATGGAACCAAGGAGTTTGGACGATTTAACAGTCATTTTAGGTTTAGATGACAGAAAAAGCAGGCACTGGCTTAGATACTTAGAGTCTACCTTTAGATTTGTACAGATTCCTTTGTTAGAATCTAGCTTGCTTTTCTTTTGCTGATTCCCTTGCTCCACTATTGTTTCCCTGTAATTTTATATCCATTTTACGTACTTTGGGGGAAATACCCTCTTCCTTTTAGTTTATTACTCTAATATAATCTACTATGGGATTATACACTGACTTGATTGCATCAATAAGACGTGCATGTATCATTTTAAATTAAAGTGGAGATCCCTGTATACTACAAAAGAAGAGAGCAGCCCCCAATTTCCATTCATTATTTGTTGGCATTGAAGAGAGCAACATTTTATAGCTTCTTTCATGTATTTCTCAATATGCTAGTAGAGATATATTCTACTTGGCCATTATGGTACAAGGTCTGTCATGCCACCAATCTTTTCATTGCTAATAATTTCCAGTGTACTTTAAAAACATAGCTTGCTTATTTCAGTGACCTCAGTATCTTCAGATTCCAGATGCTTTTAGCATCGTGTAGTCAAGGTGTTTTTTAATCTGGGTTCTTCAGAGAGCACTTCCAGCCAATCATTGCTCAGACTGATCTAACCAATAGATGAATAAAGAGACTGTCCCCCAAATCACTCTTTCTGCTTCCAGTTGCTCTATTTCTCAGCATACTGCCACCAGAGCTTTCACTGCTGGGTGAATGAATAAACTGTTCATTTATAAAAATAGAAGAAAATACATTTCTAGCATTCTCCCCATCCACCCCCAACAATCCATGTCCTTGTCCCCATGTATTTGTATATATTTGTGTGGAGGTTTACAAGATTCCTCCCAATATGTTGCAAAGGATGCGCTGCAAGGAAAGCTCAGTTTTTGGAAATAATAGCAAATACATTGAGCAATCTCTAAAAACCTTCTGTTTATCATGGCATCAGTTCAGCATTGCAGAGCAGATTCCATGAATGCAGCATTCTACTGAGCTTCCTGGGAGTTTCAAGGCCGCAAACTTTATGAGAGTAGCATGTGGCAAAATTGCAAACAAGGACATTTCCTCTAGCTGAGCTGAAGGAAGCAGTAGCTAGGAGCTAGAAAGGCATATCAGGCAGTCCCTCCAAATAGGAAATGTCCATAAGCATCAGATGAACTCATCAAAGGGGAGTTTCATCTATCTCAGAAGAGAGGGAAGTTTTCTGCGGAGGAAGACAAATCAAAGTTACAGGAAGGCAAATTCCAACTTGATGTTAGGGGGAAAGAAGAAGAAGAACCCCTCAACAGTAAGAGTAGTTCAAAAGTGGAACTAGTTATCTAGAGAGGGGGTGTACTGTCCTTCATTGGATGCATTCCACCTGCTAGGAATGCTTTACTTTGACAGAACAGATTAGACCCAATGGCCTAAATATTCTCTGATTGTGTAATTAACATTCAACTCAAGACTTGGAGAAAACTCAGATTATGGAAGTACAGTATGTTTCTGATACTTACTGTTCCAAGTGAGTCAGATACCTACTTGTTAAAACAATACCAACTATCAGTGATCAATTGTTTTCATTTTATTGATAAATACAATCATATTGTATATAATTCTGATTCAAAGGGGGCTTCTGCACTGCACTTAACAGCTGCTTGTCTCCTCTGCATAAACTGGCTACAAAATAACTTGGTTTAAGAAATCTTTGACTGGATTTCAACCCAATCCTCCACTTTGGCCATAATGACGGCCAGATGTTCTGCCCAGACCACAGTTAACATGTCCGCGCTCGGTGAGTTTCTCTGTTTCGTTTCCCCTTTCTTCCATGCCAGGAAAGCAAGTACCAGTTTCTTTTCTTATGTGGGCAGGTCTTTGGAGGACTGGTGAAAACAACCAACCAACCACCAAAACAAAACAGTTTTACAGGGTTTTTTTTTATGCCTCTTGGGTTAGAAATAGGGACTTCGTAGAAGTCTCGTGAATTTCTCCTGGTTAAAAACAAAGCAAAACAACAGTGAAATGGCTAACATTTTACTATTTCACTACTGAAAGGTCCAGCCTTTTATAGCAAGTAGCTCAATACAAAATAGCCATTGAAGGCACAGCTTGGTGACTAGGGCTGGGTGAGGGCTATGTACCCACCAAAGCACACACCAGTCAATTGCAATGGAGGCATTTGTGTAAAATAGAATGAAGTGCGGCAGGCACTTCATCTCTGCCTGTATCAGCAGAGGGGGGAAACACTTGGATGCAGAGCCAGAAAACCCAGGTGGAGGTTACTTTCCTAGCAGGCTAAGGGTGGGCTGAGAATTATATCATCTGCTCCTGCCCTTCCAAAATGATGTGGCCTATCCCCACTGGGAAAAACAGGAAGTGCAGATCAGTCTAAAGATTCAGTGCAAAAGGGACTCATTTGAATCATTTCTTTTTTCAAATAATTGTTTAAATCTAATGTCCAAACTGACCTATTGCATCAAATAAAATTGGACCCCTTCCAATCAATTTGAAGATCCATTAGATTTTTACACAGGTGCCAATGCATTTTAATTCAAACCTTTCAATCAAATCTTAAACTCCAATTGAATAAATCTTCCAACTGAATCATAAATTCAAATTAGATTTGGTTGTTTTGCAAATCCCTGATATTTTTTTCTGATCATGGCTCACAAAAATGTGAAAGAAAAGTAAGCATCATGGATTATTTTTGCTCAGAAAACCATTTAGTTCTTTTACAGAGCCTTTCTTCAGAGCAAAAGACAGGAGAGAAAGAGATTTGGCAATCATTCCAAACCTATTCTTTGCTGCAAAGAGTTAAGACGGGAATAATAACTGAAAGGTAGAAGATAGACACTGTTCAAATGCTCATAAAGGAGAGGGGATACTAAGGATAACAAACAACTCAGAAGAGAGATATACCACTCCATGGAGAAGAAAGGGATTTAAAGTCAAGAACATCGTCATATGTCAGAGCAGTTATAGGTTTCATTTTTTACTGAAAGGTATAAAAGAATGGAACGTTCTTGGAAGATGATTCCCATGTACAGTAGTGTCAGTCTCGCCGGGTAAACCAGGAATCAAGACCAGATGAGCTAATTCCACTTTATTGTAAAGCTACATTGACAGAATCTTGCAAATCTGAAAGTACAATTCTTCCCCCTTCTCCTTTACAGCCCAAGAAACTAGGGAGGGTCTCTTCTAAACCTCTTGCCTCACCCACTATCCATCTGCAGGCTGTGCTGTCTCTTATCTGACTGTTCCCTTGGCAGCACCTCTTCGCCCATGTACCATAACAGTAGGGGAGGGACTGTGTAGTATAAGGGGGTAAATTAAATTAAGAACAGAGAAAAACTGGGTGTACCCTATATCAAAAGGTCCCAAAGTAGCCAAGTGTGAGGGCCACTCAGTTGTTCATATCAATAAAGAAATCCCCTGGCAAACGTATAACCTTGAATTGATGAATATAATGCACCCTGTAGCACTTCCTTGAAGCAACCAATTTAAGCTATCTCCCATTCTTCCTGATTAGCTTAACCTGGACCCAAAGGCTAGGAAACATATAAATTGCTGATTGGCTTTTGCTCACATGTAGGGATTATAATGATGAATTTACAGTGACAATGGAAATGGAAACACACAGTAAAATATTCAAGGAGAAAAATAGCAGCCACATCTACTGGCTCCTTTCCTTGTAGAGGAATACACATATTAGTGCTCACATATCATCTTCTCTATTCTACTATGGCACCAGATAGATTGCTAACAGCCACAACAGCTTTTCTGTCACACTGTTTATCCTCTTCCACTTTCCCATCATTAAGGATGGGGCATGTCAGAATGTATTCATTGTGCAAGCTGTTTTTCACTCATACCTTCCTACCAACCTTGCACTGAATAAAAATGTTACTGAGATATAGCTGTTCCACACTGAACACACGCGCACATATACTGTAGATGCACACACATACACACCACCAAAGTCCATTTCAAAGAAATTCCAACTTTTAGAGAAAGGCATAAAATTAATCTAAACTTCTAGGCCAAGAAGTATCCAGCACACTTAATCTCTTCCAGAAGGTGTTGAAGAATAGTTGCTGATAATCAGTTTGATAAGAGGTTATATATCTCCTCTTCAGACTGAATGCACAAGATCAATGCCTCTCATTAATCTCATGTTAACGGAATGAAAACACAAAGTTCTGCCCTGCAGAGTGTATCAGGAGCATTTTTAAAAATATTCATCATTAATTTTATTTCAGTCGGCATCATTCAGTGCCTTATAACCTATATAAAACTGAGCAAAGTGGGCTGTTATCAGCTGACACATGCTCTGAGATATGCCTTCTGAGGTTTGATAATAATGTTTTTCTCCATAAAAAAGGTAAAATAACTGTTTTTCATGGACTGGATCAAGCTTTTTGTGGATGAGGGAATGTGAGGATAATGTTTGTGTTATTTTGTTTTGTTCTGAGAAATAAGTTGTTCATAATACAAGCTAATTAAGATATTTCAGTGGTAACAGCAGGGCTTACTCTGCTTTGGTTTGTACCCTAAAAGCTTTAAGAGGCAACATTTCGTATGAATCTGGAAATGCATAAACTCTGCTTTCCTGATTAGGCGTATTCTGAAAGTGAAGTATATTATTCTAGTCTATTAATTTGAATCATATGCTAGCTTCAGGAAGAAGAGCATTTTCACTGATGTAAGACAGAAACCATTTTTTAAAAATGTGCTGGTAGAAAGAGAAGTAATCATAAATAACATGGGAACTAGATGCAACCATTTGACATGTTATTCTTAGCAAATACACTTCTATGGAAATTTTATATTCCTATATCTTTTCTCTCTTAATTTTATTACTTTTATGCTACAATAGCTTTAAGAAGAGAAGCCTCTTCTGGCTCCCCTTGTTTTACTCATGGCCATCTTGGGTTTTAGAAAAGGATGTATGTATACCTCCATATTTTCTTCCTTCTTATTCCTCTACTCTTGAATTTCCCTCCCTGCTTTCCTGTTACTCCAATGTATCTCAGCATTAGAAAGCATGGGATGATCTGTGTGACTTTAATTCATTGCAGTCAGTAGTCTTTAAAAAAATCGCAGTTGCTAAGTAAGGAAACCCATATTGAAATTCACCTTCTTTATACCATTAGCAATGAAAAAAGGAAGGAAGGAAGGAAGGAAGCAAGCACGCGTATTTCAATAGCCAAGCATACTCGGGATGGATTTTTCCCCCTTGTGAAGGTCACATTATTCTTTAAATTACATATGGATTAGATTGAACTGGACCACCACTTAGTGAGCCAAGAGAAGCAATACAAAAATGTCAATTGCATGAGGAAGCTTTGAACAATGCAAAGCCATCTGATAAATATGAATGAGATGATTCTCTTTATTTATTCCCCCCTGAACCCCAACCCAAGGCTATAACTGCTGCTGCTGCTGTGGCTACAGCAGATGACAAACTAATTGTGCCTGCCTAAAACTAGGTAGTAACTTCACATTACAATGCGTGTGTTCTCTCATTATTGCACTAGATGAAGAATAACAGATTTGACTGCACTCGGGCACAGGCAAAACTGCTTCTAAAAGTCACTTAGGAAGCAACGTAGCAAAGATGAATCTGCATTTTTTTTTTTAATTTACTGTGCAGCTAACTCAAGCTGATTATTATTCACAGGAGGAACTGCAACGTGCATAATTCCCAACATCATCTTTTAGCACTGCTCTGATCTAGCAGCATTCTGGTAATGGATCAGTGAAAGAAGCCTCCTGCTTGAAGAATATGGCACATCAGTGCTTTCAGAAGGCATTAAAGTTAAGAGAAATTCACAAACGCAGTCACAGCCAATGCCCACTATTAACAGCTGTGATAGAGATTACTCCTCAGGCATTGTGAAAAAAACCATCCAGAGTGAAGATTGGAGGCCTAGGCAAAATTAGTTCTGACATGGTGACCAGATCAATCTGCATGAAGCTGGGTATCATCTGGAATAGCATAGGCCCTGGATCCTGGAGTGCCGTTAGCAAGGGAAGGAAGATGCACACAATAACCTCTTCCTCATCGACTGGCTTTTTGCTGTGTCCCAATGACTTTATTATTATGGCAAATGTAAAACATTGGCTATGCCCATCAGGTGTGAATGCTCCTTTAGTGAACAAGACATTGACAGCAATCATGTTTTTTTTTTTTTAAAGTGACTTTCTAGAATTTGAGGGCTTTAGCATTCAAACAGTCCTCTAGAAGAGTGCTTCTCAAATTATCTGTGGTAAAGGACCCTTTTTTAAAAAAAATTCCACTCCATTGCAGTACTCTTATAAAATACAATAAATACAAATTATTGTCAACATGAAATTAAAAAAAAAAAAGACATAGAAAGCAAAAGCCCCACATTTTTATTATTAAATTCAACAGAGATAAAATTACATCTCAGTGTGTTTGTGTGTGTGTTTGTGTGTGTATTCAAAACAAACATAACATAAGAAAAAAGAAAAGAATTACAAAAATTGCAACTAAAGAAAAAGTTATGTGTGAAACAGCAATTCCCCATATTAAATACTTATATGACACTTTGAACAAATATGATACATATCAATATTTAAAGTTTTTATGTGACAAATCAGCCTATTTCTTGCTTGTTAACTTATCTAATCTAGGTTAGATTGACAATAACACCACTTACAGTGAATAAAGTCTATCTAAATTGTTTCTATGTTTTGCTTTAATAACACCCATTATAGAGAAACTAGCCTCATAGAGAACAGAAGAAGAGATTTTAAAGCAACTTCAGCAAGTTCAGAATATTCATGTTTAACTTTTATCCAAAATGGATGTCCAATTTACATCTTCCAAAAGTTGGGACCAAATTGGTTTCTTATCTTGCAGAAACATAGGTTCAACATAGTTCAAACATAAATTTTCCTTTCCATAACCATCATACCTCAGCATGCAATTGGTTATTTATGATCAGCTTCCAAATTATCACATAACAAAGAAAATAATCTCAAATTTAATGCATTAGCCTTTATACAATTTTTACTACATCACTAAACACACTGTTTAGTTCAGCTGTCTTTTTCTTTTTCATAGCAAGACCTTCCCAGTGAAGGAAGGAATGAATTGATTTACAATCTGGTGCAGCCTCCTTAATCTGGGTAACTATTCTAGAATGTTTTCCTCTCATGGCATCTGTGTCATCAGAATATACTCCTACATAAAACTTAAGCTCCAAACCACATTTGTTGACAAGGTAATCCTTCATATTTTTATACAGTTCAGAGCTAGTTGTGTTTGCTGGCAATGAAGCAGAAAAAAAGAATTTTTCCTTCCTACAATCATCATGTTCAAATCACACATATACTAAAAGAATTGCTATGTTAGCAATATCTGTGCATTTGTCAAATTACAATGAAAAATACTTTGTTAGCTTTATTTGTTCTGTGAGTTGATTTTCCTGTTGTTAGCCAGTACTGGATTACATTGAGCTATGGTGTCTATAATGATTCTTCAGCTACCTTCTTTGCTATAGAAGAGCAGGTGGCAGTCATGGCCAGGAGGTCCTTTGCCCACCTTTGGGTGGTGCGTCAGTTATGCCCCTTCTTGGATCAGAAGGCTCTCTGGTCAGTCACTCATGCCCTGGTCACCTCTCAGTTAGACTATTGCAATGTACTCTACATGGGGCTACCCTTGAAGAGTATCCAGAAGCTACAGCTGGTTCAAACTGTGGCTGTGTAGACGATCTTGGGTACCCGAAAAATGGCACATATAACACCTTTACTGTGGGAGCTACATTAGGTCCCAGTTTGCTTCTGGATCCAATTCAAGGTGTTGGCTATTACCTTTAAAGCCCTACATGGCATGGGGCCAGGTTACCTGAGGGACCATCTCATCCCCATTACATCAACCTGCCCCACCTGATCAGGCAGAGAGGGCATGTTGCAGATCCTGTCAGCGAGGGAATGTTGGCTGGCAGGGCCCAGGAAGACAGCCTTCTCTGCTGATACCCCCACCCTTTGGAATATTCTCCCCCCCAGAGGTGCAGTGGGCCCCTACCCTCCCATCTTTCCGAAAGGGTTTAAAGGCCTGGGTCTCTCAGTGTTCATGGGGTGATATGGGCTCTACCCATCCCTGGGGGTGGTTAGCCCTATGATGATGCTCCCTAGAATTACTCACCAACTTTCCATCTTCTTGGAACCTATTTATTTTTAGGACTGTTTTTATGTCGCATTTTAATGAATTTTATCTTTGCTGTAAACTGCCCAGAGTCGTTTCAATGAGATGGGTGGTGACAAGCTCACATCTTTGATCCAGTCTTTCACTGATGTCTTGGCAACTGTATATGATTTTTTTAGTCTTAACAACCCAAAATGCTACTTTACAAGAGACTCACAGGGCACTAATGGTTATATGTGAAATACTGAACAACCTTAAATAGCACATATTGTAAAATGGTCTTGTTGCACATAACTAGTACACATATGATTCTCCATGCATGTTTGGGAACACCTGAACTGGTCTATACCTTGTTCAACATGACAAGTCCAGTCATTATGAGCTTGGAGATCATGGCAATGGCAAATTGCTATAAAAGTTTCTAAAGACTCTCAAAATTTGTATCTATCTCATTGTGAACTGACAACAAACAGTGTGCAGATTGGCACATGTCTGCAGCCTACACTTGAGTAGCACTGGTCTAAAAGTTTTGGCTATATCCTTGTTTTAGTAATAGATTGGATTGAATTTGATCATTTATTGATCCTAATGATTGCTCTTATTCCTGAAGGGATGGAGATAAGAATAGTTGGGTTGAAAAAGCAAAACCAAACTGAATTAGGTTGTATCCCATAACTAAGCATTGCAATCTCTTTTGATAGTATTTTATTACTTAAGTCATGTCGTTTCTATTTAAACCTTGAGCAGATTTATGTGTGTTCGGCTAGTACGCATAGTATCAAGATTATATTCCTCGTCTCCAATTGTTTCACAGTAGCTACCCTCTATGTATTTAAGACCATTATACAAGATCTTGTGACTGTATACTTCAATACATCTTTACAAACTGTCTTTTCCATTTTCTAGGATATTGACTGCACATTCATAACTAATGTGCACTAGTATATATTCATAGAGGCTCAAATATAACTGTAACTAGGAAGTTGAACTTATTGAAGTTGGATGTACACACAGAATGTCTTAACTTCTTAATTGCTCTTGTAATGTTCAAAATGCTAAAATATATTTAAGAGATATAGGACACAGGAGGTAGCATTAGCATGGGAATAGGTACATTATAAAACTCCCCTGTGGTTTTCTCACTTATTTATTTACTTATTTACTTACTTACTTAATTTTACTTACTTACAGGACTTATATGGCCACTGATCTCATACAATGACTCTAGGTGGCTCACAATAATCTATAAAAACACAGATAAAAACAGAACTGCCCTTTCCTCCAGGCACCAGACCAAACAGCCTCCCAGGTCAACTTCCATCCTAACCCAAAGCTTGGGGGAACAGCCAGAACTTCACAGCACTTCAGCTATTTTTGGAGCACTGCGTAACATCCCAGGCTTGGGGGTCAGTTAGTGGGAGCCCATGAGGTTGTGGTTGAATTTATTGTAAAACAAGTTTGTACCTTGGCTGCCTTTATGGATTTTCTAAAGCTGTTTTAATACTATCTGGACTTTGTTTTTATATGCTGTTAGCTGCCTAGTGTTGTTAAGGCAGGATGGGCAGCCATATAAATTGAACAAACAAACAAATCAATTGAACCTGTAAGCACAGCTCTCAGTTACATGTCTACTGTATTTTCCATCATTCAAATTTCAAATGTCCCACTGATTTTTTTTTTTTAAAGTTTATCCCCCAAAACAAAACAAAAAGAAACAAAAAGCAAGAAAGCAAGGTAGGGAAAAAAAATCTACAAAGAGTTTGCAGAATCCTATGTACTGAACACAACCAATCTTACTTATACTGGAATATATTATTATTATTATTGTTGTTGTTGTTGTCAGTTAATTCATTAATAGAAAGGGAAAATAAGTCTATAAATGAGTAAATGCAGTATACATTACTACATAATTCTTCAAATGGGTCTCCCAGCAGTAAAATGTGTGTTCAGACACAGAAAGAGAGCTAGGTTTTTTACACATATACTGTATAATGACATATAAAAGAATACAAGCATCTACGAAAACATTAACTTTTCTAGAACAAAATTAATATTGAAATTATTTCTGTACAAAAGAGAACATTATAAATCATTGCTTTATTTTGAGCAGCAGTCTATAACAGTTTGTTCTACCCACAGATTTCTTCCTAAAAAGGTGTAAACTATTTTTGTTGTATTTGTGGGGTTTTTATTTATAAAATGTAGTAATTTGACATCAGTTTTTTATAAATTCAAGGATAAGTATGGATAACATTTTCTTGGCAATAAACAGAGGGGGGGGGTTTGTTTGTTTTTTAGCAAACCACCACCATGTTTTAATATTTCTCCAGTAGCACCATCTACATCTGAAAAGGAAGCCATAATTACTGTAAGAAAATTGAAAAATGGTAAGGCTGCAGTTGTAGATAGTGTAACTGGAGATATTAAAATATGGATATGGTTTGCTTAACATGTATGTGAAGACTGTGATTGGAAGAATGCTGTTATTCTTACCCTATAAAAAGGGGAAAGTAGTAAAAATAATGCAAAAAACAACATAGTGATTATTGCTCAGTATACATGGAAAGACATTTGGCAGAGGATGTGACAATAAGAAAAATTGCAGTATGGCTGGTGGTCTCCAGAGCAGAATGGTCTTCAGCATATTACTAAGAAATATATTAATGTGAAAAGGGAACAGGTTTGAAATATGGTAAGTTTTTCATGAACATGGAACTGAAGGTTGACTGCTGAATGTGATAAGAGCAATGTATGATGGAAGAAAATGTGTGAGAATAAATGTCATGGATTTCAACATTGAACAGGTGTTGAGACAAGGATGTCATATTGGTGTGTGTGTGTGTATGTATGTGTGTGTGTCAGAAAAAGTGCTTGGTAGGGACATGAACATGTCCTATATGTATACAGATGATGACAACCAAAATGATTTGGAGCAAATGTTAGATTGCATGATGCAAGAAGAATGATTGTGAGAAATGAGGCCAGTGGGACAGGTATCATTTGTTCTCAGGACAGTGACAATTTCTACAGAAACACTGAGCTGGTGACTCTTGCTTGCAAGGCCATGAAGAGAATGGCTGAATTTCTGTTGCCTCAGAAAGGCAGCAGATAGGCACCTAGAATTTAAACTCAAAAACTGACATATATTTCTGTGTACTGCAGTAGTCAAAACTTCAGGAAATATATAATTTCATTCTTGTCTGCAGTAAAGCAATTAATCTCACTTTATTGTGCCTATGAACTGCTGTGAGCACATTTCTGAATGCGGAATTGTCTGAAGAGTTGAAATTTATGGCCATTCCTGTCCCCTCAAAAACAAAGTTTGACAAGTATGGACCTGAAAATTTATATATTAGAGTTGAAAATAGTGTTAGTTGTGAAAACTAAGTGAGCAATTGTAAGTTATACATAAATGGTGAAAAACTAGAGAAATAGATGAATTTGTGTACATTGGTAGAATGCTTGCTATGTACGTATGTTCAGCAGATGGCTTTTAGGTGTGCAGATATTTTACTCTCCACCTTGCAATTGCAATATGGGGGTTTATAGTAGTGACAGGATTGTTATAAAATTTGTATTGAGATAATGTATATAAAGCATTTGGTAATTATAGCTACCCAGCTGTGCTGTTTTCTCATCTCATCTGAAATACATCCTCCCAAATATTGGGCTACTGATGCTATGGGTAAAAATAACAAGGAGAATAAAACTATATTCATATTAGTATAAAGCATGAAAATAATTTTTAAAAAAGTAAAAATTAAAAAAAAGGGTTAGGGACTAAAATAAATATTTTGTCTCTGGACTTCTCAGAATCTTGAAATGATCCTGAGCAGAAGTTATAAAAGATTATCTCTGGGGAATATATGTGACCATTTTGTTTTCTAAGTTAAAATCCTGACATTTTGCCCAGGGAGCATTGTAGGCAAGAAGATGACAAAAAGGGATGTTTTAAAGCTATTATTCCATAATCTCTGGTTTATTGAAACAGGGCTTGGAATTTGCCCAATTTTTCCCTGTTCCTTGGAAAGGGCACCCTTGCCTTCTACCCTGATGTTGCCCTTAAAGGGAATAGCAGGAGCAGAAAAGCCTTCCTTTCAGTTAAGAACAGGGAAATCAAGAGCTATGCTCACTTAGAAGAAACTCAGCGAAACATTGCCCCAGCTTCCTTAGATCACAGTTTAATAGATTTTTAAAAGTCTAAGTCAGTGTTTCTCAGCCTTGGGAACTTTAAGATGAGTGGACTTCAGTTCCCAGAATGGCTGGCTGGGGAATTATGGGAGTTGAAGTCCTCTCATCTTAAAGTTGCTAAGGTTGAGAAACACGGATCGAAGTGAAAGGTTTGCTGCTGAAATGATAGCCAAAAAAGTTGGGGCGGGGGGTAAGCAATGAATTTCTACATCTTTTCTAAGCATCTCACTTTGCCTTAGCTCTCCAAGATGCTAGCACACTGCTGCTTAAGAGAACAATTCTGTTTAGAATTTAATGCATATTTAATGTCTGTATTTACACTTTTAAAGCCAATACATCAAACATAGAATTAGTTCAACTTCCAAATTCTCGCTTTTCCCAATTTTGTCCTGAGTTTTCCCATGCAGAAACACGCTAGCGCTATAAAATAACTTACAAAAATTTAAGACATTATTAGAAGAAAAAAGTGCTACCACAAAAATGTCCTATTGGGCAAATCAATGCCTAAACGTGTGTATTGGGGAAAATGCATACCAAAAATGAATACATATTTTCATACAGCCGTTTGAAAAATATTAAATTGATATGGAAATCACATAAATTGTATGTTCCGCTTGAGAAACATGTGAACTTAAAAGCTTTCTTGCAAAGTAACATGTGAACTTAAAAGCTTTCTCGAAAAGGAAATGTTCCTCCCAGCGCCTCCTAAACAAGATTATCTCTTCAGTGTTTCTTCTACTACCTGGCTTGCCTCTTTGTTACTCCCCCCTCCAAAATCTACCTCTCTCTTTGGGCTATGAGAAGAAGCTAGAGATAAACAAGGTTGAGGAATGGCTCAATTGTCTTCTAAAGAAAGAAATGCATTCAGTGGGTGCTTTCATTTAGAACTACTACCTAAGGATCCTCCCTGTTCTCTGAATTAGCTTTCTGTAATGATTAAAGTCTTGACTGATGATGATTCTCCAAGTTGTTTTCATAGAATTTATGCTTCCCAAGCAGACATTACATCCACCCTTAGTCAAAGTCTCTCCTGTCACCAAAAGGGGGCATGCTGAGGCAGAGCCATCAGCATTCAAATCAGAGTGGCTTTATTAGGCTTGAGAGTCAATTTAATGCACAGACAAGTAGCCGAAACCCAGGATTGCAAGATTTTAGATGATCATTGCTGGAGCAGGTTTAATAGTCCAATCTGTGAAAGTCATTTTCCATGTTTTACATTATTGTTCAAGAGGCTAGGATCATAGGACAAATTTACAATGGTGGTTATATTTCTATTTTATGGGAACACAACAAGGAAGTAAAGATTTTTCAGTAGGCAATTGGCTTTCTTTTTTTCCCACTAGGAAAAGAGTGGACTGCATATCAAATGCTTTTCAATTATTCGTTTCAACTTTTCTGTTGCAACACTGAAAAAATCCATCAATCTGGGTTTCCCTCTGTTTCTCATTTGGTCAACTTTTCTTTTTCTTCCTTATCTCTATCACTTCACATTTTTCATAAAGTATATTTTAAATGCATACAGACATTAGTCTTTCCCAAAATGCACATTGTATGCACCTTTCCACAGTCTGTGAATCTTTTGCAATTATATACATACATACATACATACATACATACATACACACACACACACACACACACACACACACACACACACATATATATATATATATATATATATATATATATATATATATATATATATAATTCATAGGGATGAGAGAGGGTGTTTGTGTGTGTGTGTGTGTGTGTGTGTGTATCCTCTGTCATCCCTATGGGTAGTATGTGTCTTCTTCAATCTTGGGTCCTCTACCAGAGGCCTGGGAGTTTGAGGGTTCTGTGCAGTATCTTAGCTGTTCCCAGCACTGCACTCTTCTGGACAGAGAGCTCTGATGTTGTTCCTGGGATCTGTTGTAGCCACTCTCCCAGCTTAGGAGTCACATCCCTGAGTGTTCCTGCCACCACCAGGACCACTTTGGCCTTGACTTTCCACATAGTCTCTAGTTCCTCCTTCAGAGCCTGGTACTTCAGCTTATCATACTCCTTCTTCCTGATGTTTCTGTCACTTGACACTGCTACATCTATCACCACTGCTGTCTTCTGGTCCTTGTCTACTACCATGATGTCTGGTTGATTGGCTAGTACCTGCTTCTCCATCTGGATCTTGAAGTCCCACATGATCTTAGCCCTGTTATTCTCCATGACCTTCTGTGGAATCTCCCATCTGGACTTGGGACGGTCTAGTCCATACACTATGCAGATGTTTCTGTACACAATACTAGCTACTTGGTTGTGCCATTCAGTGTATGTATCTTACACCCTGCCACTACGTGTCTCTGAGGCCTATCTCCACCTTGGGTCCTGTCTAGTGTGGTAGACTCCTGCTTCTATGGATCTTGTGCTTAGTGCCTGTTCTTGTGCTGCTATGATCAGTGCCTCAGTGCTATCTTTTAGTCCAGCCATTTCCAGCCACTGGTAGGATAGCCTAATGTCAGCCACTTCGGCTATCTCTCATACATCCCATGCAAGGTCTTGTCTTGCCCTGGCACTTCCTCTGCTTGAACTTTTTCCCATGTCTCTGTTGCCTCAGACATTCTCTTACATGCATACAGTATGCATCCATCTTACTGATGTACTCCTGGATGCTCTGGATTTCATCCAGGATAGTGGCTTTGACACTCACCAGACCCTGCCCGCCCTCTTTATGGCTGGTGTACAGTCTCTGGGTGTTGGACCTGGGGTGGAAATCTCCATACATTGTGAAGAGCTTCTGGGTCTTCACATTGGCAGCCTCCATGTCGTCCTTTGGCCAGCTCACTATACCAGCAGGTTATCTGATAACCGGCAAAACATACGCGTTGATAGGGTGGATCTTGTTCTTCCCATTGAGCTGGCTCTTCAGGAGCTGTCTTATCCTTTGGTGGTACTTGGATGTTGCTTTCTTCCTTGCCTCCTCATTGTCGTTCCCATGTGACTGTGGGATACAGCAATACTTGTAACTGGTCTGTATGTCTGCTATGTGGCCTGCTGGTAGTTCCACCCCATCAGTCTTAACTACCTTCCCTCTCTTTACTACCATCTGTCCACACTTCTCCAATCCAAATGACATCCCAATGTCTTCACTGTAGATCCATGTCAGGTGGATCAGTGAGTCAATGTCTCATTCACTCTTAGCATACAGCCTGATGTCATCCATGTAAAGAAGGTGGCTGATGGTAGTTCCACTCTTGAACCTGAATCTCTAATCTGGGTGATGTCCAAGAGAGCATGACTCTCTTAGTTCATGTCACTCTTATATCCAAGGTAGACAGGTAAAGTATCAGGGGGTCTTTGCCCAAGGACACCTACTGGCAAGGCAGGTAATAGCTGGGATTTAGACCCTGGTGTCCCACATCAAAGGGTGCTGCTGTAACCACTATGCTATCCAGTCATGCATGCACACACACACACACACACACACACACAGAGTATATCCCCTTTCATCCCTATGGGTGGTATATCTCTTCCTCAATCTTGGGTCCTCTACCAGAGGCCTGGGAGTTTGAGTGGTCCCAGTAGTGGTAGGACCACTCGGGGCTGCGACTCCTAAGCTGGGAGAGTGGCTCCAACAGACCCCAGGAACAACATCAGAGCTCTCTGTGCAGAAGAGTGCAGTGCTAGGAACAGCTAAGATACTGCGCAGAACCCTCAAACTCCCAGGCCTCTGGTAGAGGACCCGAGATTGATGAAGACACATACCACCCATAGGGGTGAGAGAGGATCTATCTATCTATCTATCTATCTATCTATCTATCTATCTATCTATCATGTTTATATATATTGCTTTCTTTATAAAACACATTTTGGTACATACTTTCCCCTATGACTTGCATTTTTGTGTGCATTTTTTTTTAAATGGTAAACTACCTTGCAAAGTACAGAGAACCACTAATTTGAATTAAAGTTGTATTTCAGTTTACATCTGAATTAGACAGATTTGCATTGAAACTGAATTGAACTGATTTTTCCCCTATTCTTCATTTGTTATACCAGTCTACAATCAGAATTAGACCAGAGGTATCTGGAAGGCACGGGGTGCCAGGGGCCAATTGGGGGGGGGGGGAACATTGTTGCACTGACACAATAGAAGCCCCACTCTTTTGTTTGTGGGTCATGAATATCTTATGCACATACAAAAGAGATGGACATTGCTGTGCAACATTGTTTCCATTATTCTGATAAAAATGCTAGGTCCTGTGGATGCCTTTGAGCTGAACTATAGAAATCCATTGGCTGTAGAAATTGTCACAAACAAAAGCTACTATTTGTATTTTCACTTACAAGGAAATGAAGCAATGCATCACAATATGCTCTATCAACTATCCATCCATCCATCCATCCATCCACCTTATCTATCTATCTACCTATCATATCCAAGTGTTTTGATTCCTTCAGCCTCTGATGACCTTTCTGATAAATCCTATATTAAATACAAATACTTTAGGTACTTTTAAGCCTTTGATGACAACCAAAGATTAACAGCTGAGCCTTTCATGCTACAGAGACAAATTATTGGATAACCTTTGCTTGATAAGTTTTACTTTGTCTTGACACCAGGACCAGAAAATATAGCACCAGGGGCCAGAAAATACAGTGACAACCCAAAGTTCATAATATTGGCTTTCTCAGCTATTGTTTCATACTGTATTTTTGCAGTACAATGTTATGCATATCTTGTTAGAAGCAAGCCAATTGACTTACAGCTTGGGAAGTAAATTCAGAGTTGTAGTTATAGAGAATTATCTGGATATTACATTTGTTGAGTTCTAGAAGGGTCAAATAGTGTATTCCTTCTTAAGTCTTGGAAAGGAATGCAATTCTTGAAATGTGACTATAACTATATTTCTCTATGGTGTCAAGGAAACATATTCAAATGAAACAGTCAGTGCTGTCCATGGTGTGTGTGTGTGTGGGGGGGGGGGGTAAAACTGGCAAAATGGTGGGTGCTGTGTTAGAACTGAAGTGCCACCCATATGAACAACCAAAAATTTTCTAGGAATGAAAGACATATTCCGGTCAAATCTGCAAATACAGTATTCTAAAAACACTTCCCAATACCCTTCATTTGCCATGAATCAATTTTTCCTACCACTGAAATCTCAAGGACAAAGCTGTCCCAACCAAAGCCATCAGACATAATCATAGAAGTAAGTAGGCAGCGTTTACATTTTTCTGCTACACATTTTCTCCATACTTCAGTGTCACTTGATTCTAGCAGCAAAACATCACTCGGTGACAGAGGATGCTTGCAGGCCTGCAGGCTTAATTTGATTCAGGAGCAGCAGAAACTGGCATAGTCCTATCATTTATCTGTCAAGTGGTTATATGTAAAGCTATACACAAAATCTGGGTGACAGAGAAAAACAAACTAAGTAAAATTGCAGCCAGGCTTGACCTCAGAACTGATTACTTCGGTGACTCTGATGGCTTGACTAAAGAACCAGATCAGCAATGTGCAAATGTTGTGGACTGATCTCTGTTAAGCTTTCCCTTTTGACCCAGTATCTTTGGTTAACATTTTTATCATTCCAACTGGCAGGGTTCAAGGGCAGTGGACCTGCAGTGAGTTCCAGCAAAGAATTTCAATCCCATATTTGGACACAGTGCCCTTGGAGAGATTAGTTTTCTCCTATTTGACAAACATTGGGACAGACGTGTTTTTAAATAAACAGGCAAGTCTCTTTTCTCTCCCCCTCTTGTGCTTTCCAAAACCAACGTTAATTGTTTTAGGGCTTGGTGGTTTTAGTTTTAGTTTTTAAGAATTTCATGGCAACTCTTTTTTCTTGACACTGGTCTTTTAATGCTTTCCTCCAAAAATACTGTTATAGTTTCAACATGCTGGGTTACTAGAAAGAAAAATATAAGGCACAGTGTATTTGGAGAAAATGAATGACACACCCAAATTGGGTCACTGCCTACCTGCACACAGGCTGGGAGGAAATGTGTTTGCAGTTGGCTACACTACATAAACTTTTCCTTCAGTCACATAAATCTTACTACTATTGCAGCTTGTGGGGAGGGAAAATATGAGCATATCATTCTTCTTTCGTGATAATAGAAACTGCTGTAGAATTAGGCATGTATAATATGACTGTTACATGACCTTGATTTTAATGTCTGGATTTTTTTTTTTTTTTTTTACCTGCTTCAGTGCAAATCAGAATCATGTTTCTGTTTGAGCTGGTCTCAGTCATTCATTTTATTTCTGGGAGCAAATTATGGCAAACAACATAATGTAGTAGAAAATCTCTTCTATTTGTTTACTCGATTTTAATTTAATGTATGTTTGTAAAATTTGCGGGAGGTAACATAGGCAAATTACACTTTACTGTGAAACTAACTGAGGTACTTTAATACATAGAAAACTGGCCTACCCAGCTGTGAATCAGAAGGAGCTACGTTTTAATCTTCAGTCTTGTTTATGGAAGGGATGGACGTCACAAAATTGATGCTACATTGTCCCATTTTAGTATCATTTAGTATCCCCTGCTCTCTTGCTCAGATTATCTGGCACCATTAGGCTGCTTTTCATATCATTGGAAATGAACAACTCTCCACCGTCACCTGTATGATTGAAGCTCTGTTCTCTGTTTTATTAACAGGCAGAACCAAATACAATATCTTATATGTGAACATATTGTGTTATTTATCATATATAATAAATATACAAATATATTAAAATATAAAATATATAAAAATAAATATATAAATATAAAGATATGATAAATATATAAATAAATATGAAATATATCATGAATGCATGATAAGCCCTCTGTGAGAGTTCAAAATCTGAAAGTGTGGACACAACAAGGTCAGTCCTTACAGAACTCATCCATGTATACTGGTGGGTATTTGAAGCAGCAAGGTCATTGCGTTCATGAATACAGTTCTACGATGCCATATTGTCAGGAACCCTAAAAGGTAAAGTTCCCAACTCTGCATAGCTCTGGATCCATTTAATTTGGATTCCTACACTAAGCAGGGTCTGGGACTCCAGTGGGCCTTTTTGGTGCCAGGACTGTGTTAGACAGTGTGCTTAGCTTGGTTATTGAATTAATTCATTTTCTATGTTAGGGTTGGCCTTTTAAAAGTTCCCAAGTTTAGCATATGGTCTTTAAAGATGAAGTATGCTATATGTGTTCATCTTTAAAGACCATATGCTAAACTTTCAGCCCTTTGAAATAAGCAAGGTGAAGAAATGGAAGCAGGATGGGTATCATTGGGGTTTCATTTCATTCATCATTTCATTATCATTGTAGAATCCATCTTATACTAAATATAATCAGAGTGGGGTTATTTTGTGTTTCTCATGCTTTCCATTTTCCAGGACTGAGTTATCTTTTATCCTTGTTTAATGATTCATTGATCCCACCCCCCTTTATCCTTTCCCAAGGTCAGATCTACATTCCTTTACAGATTCTTTGAAGGTAGTTAATATTTTTTTCTTTCATGTCCTCTGGATAAATATGTGTGAGGAGAGGGCTATAGAAAATGTCATGGCTTCCCTTCATGCTTCCAATTTTTCAATACCAAAAGATACTTATCAGCTTTTCACATATTAGTGTTGTGCGACAATGTTTAAGGAATAATGTATCCAGCAGTCAATAAAAGTGTGAGAGGACTATATAAACACTGATTTCTCACAGTAGTTTTCCCCTCCCTTTTTCTTTTCTCCTGATCTTGGCAAAAGATTCTGTACCTCCACATTTTCCATACCACGTTCCATGCTGCCATATATTAAAACTTCTACCTAAATCAGATCTAAAGAATTAAATTTACACTGCATTGATATAAACCTTGAACAATACAACTTTAGTCAGCAATGCTATAATGGCTTTTCATTGAGGCATTTAATTACAGACCCTTGAGCCAAGTGTTGGACTTGATTTAGGAATTAAAGGAACAGGTAAATGGAAGCTATAAGCAATTACATCTGTCACATAGCTAAAACAAGGAACAAAGAATTGTCATGAACCCAGAATCTGGTAGCTTCTTATTGTTAAATCATCAAACCATCAGTATGAGACAGCATTTGCTGCTCTGAATTCGCCTCTAGTAGATATTCATGATGCACTAAGAGAACAATCAATGATACATTTATGTTTGGTAAACTTGATGTTTTAACTCTGACAGTTTTTGATTGTAACCCTGTAGGAAACAACGTAATTAGAAAATACATCAAGTATGACCTGCTTTTAGTGCTTCCAAGGAACAAACTTCTACCACTACTGCATTTATGGTAAATTGAATAATAACTGAGATGAGAGAACACCCTTAATCCATTTTAGGATCTTAATTTGCTTAAGTTTCCAATTATTTAATAGTGTCTACTCTTGGTACAAAGCTATGGAAAAGAATATGAAGCAGAAACTTCACTATAGCCAACAAAAAGAAGAGAAGTGGCAGCATTGTAGGGTTTCATGGTCAATTGTCAACAGTGATTGAATTCCCATGCTTTTATTCAAGAGCTAACATGAAACTTACTGAAACAGTAAATCTATCCACATCAAATGAAAGGCTGAGAAAGAGGAACCTAAAACTAGAAAACAGAAATGTTGAAATGAATCTTAACTGTTTCTTCTGTTATACTCTCTGTGTGCCCTTTGAGGTTTCTCTGCCTTCATACCTACCCTCTCACAACAATTGTAAAATGCCAGCTATCTGTTACATGGCATATTTCTGAAATGGCTATTGATGCTAAATCATCTCATGGCACTGTCATTCAAGATATTGAATTAAGGTCTGTAGCTCTTAGTATTCACCTCACGAAGATCTTAGCCTGAGGTACCTTATATAAACGTAAGTTCTCATGAAAAGTCTGATATGAATGCATCTGGAAGCCTTCCAAGTATTAGTTGTTTACTAGGTCTGATTTGGTCAGTTAGGAACATCCACAGACCTCCACCCCAACTCCTTGCAAAAATGATACATTAAATGAAGAGAACAAAAATTGAAGAATCAATCTTCCATTTCCCCCATCACTAAAAAGATTGCTTTAAAAAGTCCTGACAGAAAATATTGCCAAGGGTTGTAAGCATAAGAGTGGTTGAAATAGAAGCAAGAAAAGATATGTAAATTAGCCAGGGCTTTATTTTACGCTAACATCATTGCTCATTTCCTAGTAAATGAACATCATATCAAATAGTGTCTTGCAATGTTTTAAGATTCAGGTGATATGGGGCTAGTCCCTCTCACAGCCCTATCTACCACATAGAATCTTTGCTGTGGGGATAAAACTAGGAGAGAGACTATACAAACCATCTTCAGCCATCAGAAAAACATTAGGATCTAAATGTGACAGACAGACAGTATACCACAGTTACCTAGATTTTTAAGTATAATCTGGAAGTATAATCTTTTCACATGATGCATTAAAAGGAGGAAACATGGATTGAGGAATAGTGTGGTGGCGATGGCAATACAGTGATATTTTGTGGATCCTATTTTGTAATTTCAGAACAGAATGGAAGTAGATATTATAAGTATATATGGGATATGAAACATAAATCATATTTCACAGTAGAGAAAATAGAACACTCAGTTCCGAAATATGGTGTTAAATGTCTAGTTCTCATGTATATGTACTTTGGAGATCTCTATATTCTTGGTGACTTCTCTTGATTTGCAAATCTGAAAAGCATCTGTGTAATGTTCTCCTGGTTTTTTATATTATATTTTATCACTGTAACAAAAGATGCTGCACTGGTATTCAATTTCTTTTGTATCATGGAAGACAATTAACTTATCATGGCTCAAAGTTTACTAGCATGTTTTACAAAATGTCTTTTTATGGGGATAAGGATGAATACATCCTAAAGCAGGTTCCTTACAAGACAACTTGCTATAGATAAACAATACATAAATAAATATAATTTGGAACAGCCGTCAGTCACAGCCTTCATCTTTAATGCATACTTAATGGAACAGTAATGACTGATAAATCAAATAAATAATGCTAAACTTATTTTATCCTTCTTTCTCTTCTTCAGACATACCATTGGGCAATTAAAATATGGTCAAATCTTCCAAGTCTGGCATGCTCATTTTGAGTTGGAATTCACAGTGGGCTCTTTAAAAAGCAAATTAGTAATAGCCATTAGCGTTGGCTTATTCCTCTGCATTAAGCAGTAAATGAGTACCATGGTTTGCAAAGTCAACACCCATCACAGCTCTCAGGATACTAAGCATTTTGGTTGCTTACTTTTCATCTCAGTTCCTACGAGTTGCCTATTGGGCAGAACAGATTAGTATGCTGTTTTCCATGCAGACATCATACATTCATGATTTCTGTTGGCCAGCCTCACACAGCTTATTATAATGCCAAAGGCTAAATATGATAATGATTAATTATCTACCCTGACAGTTGTTAATTACTGTACTGTTCTCTCAATGCAGAGCGGCTTTGAAACGCATACGAAGACAAACATCCTTAAAAGCAGACATTTAACTGCAACGAAAACCACTGCAGCTTGGCTTGACTGGGAATGAGCAGGTGATAGATAGACAGACAGATAATACATGACTATTTTTAATGTTGGGATTAACATGGAAGCATAATTATTAAAATTTAATCCTAATTCACTGCATTTAAACAACAACAAGGACTCATACACACTTACTCAACTACCACAAAAAGTATAATAATGTAATGGTAATGTAAAATTAGCTGTCTTGACTTGTAGCACATAAGCTGTGTTCACAGATAAGTAACACATAAGTCTGTTCAGTCAATGCATTCATGTGTAAATATGAACATGCAAGGAATGGTGAACTCCCCCTCCCCTCTCTCAGTTGCACCAGTGAGGTCACTGAAGAGGTCTCAGCGGAGCCTTCTGGTAAGTGGTCACCACTACTCATTCCTCAATTCTCCATGCAAACAAATCACTTGAGCAGGGTTATAAACTACCGTGTTATTAAATATGCAATCATATGCATATGCAGAGATGCATCTTACTGAGTTCAGGAGACATATTCTTGAATAAATACTTATACAATTGGACCAAAGGCAAGGGAAGGGCTTATTTTAATTTTCATCAATTTTCCTGTTCCAAAAATTTAATGATTGAACACAAAAATGACTGGAGAAGAAAAGTTTAAACAAGATTTCCTCCCTCCCACCACCACAAAGAAATATGTCAAGGATGCAAGCTTCATGATTGAATTTTTAATTGTAAAATTGTGTTGTGTTTTGTGTGTGTGTGTGTGTGTGTGGAAAGGGGGGGGAGGGAGGGAGGGGAGGGAGGGAGAGGGGGAGAGAGAGAGAGAGAGAGAGAGAGAACCAGTGTGCTGTACTGGTTAAGATGCTAGGCTAGGAGTGGGGAGACTGAGGTCCTAGTCTCCCTTTAGGCATGGAAACCAGCTGAGTGACTTTGAACCTGTCACACTCTCAGAAGCTGTATAAAATCAGGAGATCTGTCATTTACTGCCTAGTCCTAGTCAAGGAAGCCTAACACCTGCTAAAAAGAATTTCATATTTATTTTATTTATTTTTATTTAGCAGACTTGTCCCCGCCCATCTCCCCCCAATGGGGGACTCTACTTAACCCCATAGTACTGAGTGATGTATTTTAGTCTGATGTTTAGTTATTTTTCGAGAGTTATGTACCATGTTCACACAACAAGCTGATCTTAGTTCTGAATTAACCATAGTTAGGAGACAGACCTGTTGATCATCCTGCAACTTAATCATCCATCAGAGGCCCCCTCTTCACCTACTGTCAAGGCTTGGCACCCCATCCATCTTAGTTTCTATCACTTCTCTTCTTTTCTTTCAGCTTCAAAATTTGGAGAGAGAAGAAATGTGGTGACCTGACCAAATGAGGGTCAGAGCATCATGGCATGGCAGGGAAAATCTGAGTTTTTTATACTTCTTTTGTGATGTCCTATATGCTCATTGGAAATGAAATGTAAATTCAAACAATACAGAACCTATTGTTCAGGTGGCTCTGCTTGGTGACCATTCTAGCACTCCAGTCTGATGCTCACTGGACCAGTGGCAGCTGCAAGGGGTCACAAATCTTGGA
This sequence comes from Liasis olivaceus, assembly GCA_030867105.1. Lineage (NCBI taxonomy): Eukaryota > Metazoa > Chordata > Lepidosauria > Squamata > Pythonidae > Liasis > Liasis olivaceus. The sequence continues at coordinate 74,759,412 of CM061349.1, forward strand.
CAACACATTAGATTGTGGTTTATTTATTTATTTACTTTGGCTAATATGCTGCTTCAATCCCAAATGACTAGATAAGGAATGATAATAAAAGCCAAGTTATGCTTATATACTGTATTTAAGGTACTGTGCTTTGACCTATATCTGATCCATTCTCTGTATCTTAACAATATGCTAACCCAAATTATAATGACTTAGTAAATCAATGAAGGTGGTCTTTCTATTAGGTAGGGATATGCAAATCCATCTAATGGTCATCTGTATGACACATATATACTTACACACATACATACACACACACACACACACACACACACACAAATATATATGTGTGTGCCTATGTAAGATATACTTTGAAGCATGGAGTCCTTGGGGTTCTCTGAGCTTGGTTCTTTTCTTGCAAACATTATGAAACATTATGAATCCATAGTTCAACCCTGAGCTACACATATTTACCTCTATTGATACTTTGAATCAAATTTTTCCCAGTGTATCTATTTTAGGTAGTTTTTTCAAATAAACACATTTATACACATATATACAGTGGTACCTCGGGTCACGAACTTAATTCGTTCCGCGACTCTGGTTGCAACCTGAATTGGTCGTGACCCGAATCAAATTTTCCCATAAGGTTCAATGTAAATACGGTTAATCCGTTCTGACCCCTACAAATTTGGTCGCCAACCGATTTTGGTCACGACCAGAATCAAATTTTCCCATAAGGTTCAGTGTAAATATGGTTAATCCATTCTGAACCATATGTTTTTGCTTTTTTAAACCACAAAAATATGACACAAAGTACAGTACAGTACAGTATGAAAAGAGAGAACACTAACCTTGCTTGAGGCGTGGAGGACAGGAAGGCGGGTGGGGAGGTGGTTATTGTTTGGAGGGAGAGTCCCCCTCCCTACAGGAAGCCACGACCACGTGTGTCAGCAGGGAAAATGGCCGCGGATCCTGTTCGTCACCTGATGCGGAGTTCGCGAATGGAAGCAAAATTTTGCGAACCGTGCTGTTCGGGACCCGAATTGGTCGTGAACAGAAGCGTTCGTGACCCGAGGTACCACTGTACTGGTAAACTCTTAATTATCTGGTCATTCATGTCAATATGGATTCTGTCCCATATAATTTCTTTTGAAAAGAAATATATGACAAGTTTACTATACATTTTATGCATCCCATGAAAGACTAGTTCCACGACCTAAGCTCAGAATGCCATCCAGTAAAGTTCCAGAGATACTGTAGTCCCTCTGTTGTTATATCTGAATAAGAAAAGGATGAAGAACGTTCCAGCTATATCTATGATACCTATAAGTGTATGCTAAGATTCCTTGTATCACAGCCCAGTCAATGACTCATCAGGAATGAATGAATGAATGAATTAAGGTGTGTGTGTGTGTTTGTATGTGTATATATATACACACACACACATACATACATATACATCCAGCCTTTTCAAAATAGCCAGTTGTGAGCTGAAGCTACCAACTCATACATATTTAAGTAATTCTTATCTCTACGATTAATGGCTAGAAGCTTTTGAAAATTAGCTTTAGTTTTTCTGGAAGGGACTCTATTAAAGGTAACATTTCTGAGAAGCATGCCTAATTGTCAGAGAAATGTAGTACGTAAGATGCTGCGCACAGCTAATGTCTCTGTTGCTTCTCTTCTAACTTCTTAGTGTATTCATGCTTTGAGACCTAGAGATGTCATTTTGATACCTTGCAAATAATTCCAGGATTTTTTTTTAAGTTATTCCTCAGCTGTAAAGCATATTAAAACAAAAAACAAAACAAAACAAAAACCAGATTCTCTTTTTACATCTCCAGTAAGAAAAGCTGAATGAGTTCTTGTATTTATAGATAAAGCTAGAAACGACCTCTGTCTTAAATCCTGAAGAGCTACTGACAGTTGAAATAGACACCATTTTGACAGTGGTCTAACTATATGTAAGGCAGCTTCATATGGCAATTTCAATTTTTCAGAAATTCATGTGCACTTGAAGAAGACAGCCTACATTTATATTTAGGCACTTGCTGGCCACTTCCTGTGGATTCTGAAGTCTCAAGAAAAATATTTCTACATGGAGCGGGACTCCACTGGATAAAAATGAAGGAGTTCCCTTCTATAGTAAAACTGACATACTAATGCCCTAGAAGAAATTTGTCAGTCATGGGTGATTTGGAAAGGGAGCCCAGTTTGAAGAAAAGTAGGGTGTTTTTTGATAGCCCCTTCCATGACCACTGGTATAGAGCAATTCTAGTTGCAACAAGAAAGAAAAATCTTATTAAAGGGATTCAGGCGTGATCTTTCAAAACTAAGATTGTGCAGACATCCTCCTCAGTTCCTTCAGCACTGCTGATTGCTGGGAATGTTAGATGTAGCAAATGGATAAGGTAACGCTGCCATAGCCATAAACTTTTCTTCAGTGATTCTTTTGTCAGAATCAATAGACATATTCTTCTCAGTGATTCACTGACTCTGCTTGGAATCTCTTTTGATAACAGAAAGGAGTCTAAAAAACCTTTTCAATACCATCAACCTATTGGATGTTCATTTGTTCAGTCTATGAGGAAAACTATTAAACCAACCCAGTTACCAGACCCAATCCTTTCCTGTTTTTGTCTTTATCTGATTCTCTTTTGTTAGTCTTGACCAGCTCTTTTGTCCCCCATTTTTATCTCCCATTTTTCCCAGGTGGGACTACCTGGACTAGCAACACCTTTGGACAGGATGTAGAAATCTTCTATTAAAAGAGAAGGAAAACTTAACCTCTCTTTCTTTCTTCTACATCAAAGTCACTCAGGAGAACTGCAGAGACAGCCAGCCACCTCTGAGCTTTTCCATCACTTGCCAGCCTTTTGTTGATCCCAGAGAAAAATGTCTTTGAACCACCTGAAATCATACACTCCTCACAGACTAGACTAGAACCCAGTTAGTATGATTTTCAAATAGACAAAGGCCTCTCAAGATCCTCCGCAGAATTAGGCTTCTCATAGACCCCTAAGGAGGGGGTTGAGCTTCACAGGAAGTGAACTGCAGTGCATTGTCTTTTTGAAAGCACGTTCAGCCTGGGTCTGTGAAGCAGCCCAGCTGAATTGGGTCATATATTGTGTATGGATATATTTTAGTTTTTCACAGGAGTCTTCTTGAAAGTCTTACTCTGTTTGATGGGATTTTCTCTCCAGACATGTGCAACTTCTTTCCTCTGCCTCCTTTTTAAAGGCAGTAAACACTGTCAATTACCTCCCTTTCTTTATTGTTAAATGCCTGCATGTGATTTAGTTCTTTTCCTTCCCCAAAATGCTAAAACTGCAAGTTTTAGACTTTTCACCTTGATGTTAATATCAAGCATTCATTCCCCAAGATTTTGGGTTCCTCACTGCCTTCACCATCTGCCCCAGTATACCTGTTCTAAGGGTAATATTAAATATGTACCGGTAATTTTGACTTACAACCATTAATTCAGTGACCATTCAAAGTTATGACAATGATGAACCAATAGGGTTACGACTGGTCCTCAGAGTTCCGGACATCCTAGCATCCCATCATGATCTGGGCACTTGGCAACCAGCTCACAATTATGACCGGTTACAGCGCTTGCAAGCACATATCACCATTTGCAACCTTCCCTGCCAGCTTTCCCAGAAAGTCAGTGGGGAAGCTGGCATGGAAGGTTGCAAGTCACTGGGGTAAGTCTCCTCCAAGTGTGTATCCTCCCCTAGCCCCTCTGCACTTTTGCTGCGCCAGCCACTTGCACACCCCTATGCATCCTCCCTGAGCCTCACCATGCCTCCCTCACAGTCTCGCACACCCCAACCACCCTTGCACACCGTCCATGGCCCTCACCACACCTCCTGAACACCCCTCTGCACACCCTCTCACCCCCATGCACCCCCCCTTGAGCCTTACTGCACACACCCTGCACCTCCCTTGCACCTCCTCGCTCCCTCCCAAACCCGGCAGCAGCCACTTACCTGCTGGCCTGCTTGCAAGCTGCCTGGGACTTGTAACTTCCTGCTGCCTTCCCCACTGATTTGGAGTGGGAGGCTGGCAGGAAGTTGTCTTGGCTAACAAACATGAGATTTGTTTAATGACGGCAACCAGGACTGCAGGGATTGCTATTGCTAAGTGATGTGGTTGCCCTTTACGACTGTATTGCTTAGTAACAGAAATTCCAGTCCCAATTGCTATTGTAAGTTGAGGACTACCTGTACCATCATATATGTCTTGCATACAGAACAGCTAAACCATATAAACCTCCTAGTGCTGGTATGAAGTGAAGGGGACCAGGAGTAAGTGCCAGAAATATGACCACTTGGAGAAAAACTGTGAGATTTATTAGGGGAGAATTGGCAGATCCTGGAGGCATTAAGCAATGCTTATAATCTACTAATTATATGATCACCCCCAAATGAAGTTTCCTCAGAAAATATGGCCTTGTGCTTGCTGAGAAACTTGTAATTTCACCCAACACATCCATCAAAATATTAAGATATAATGCATTTATTAAACTTAGACTGGAATATTCATTTTGCTATTTATGAAATGAAAAAAAAATGCAGCGTTCTTAAAACATTAAAGATGTGTCTACAGTAGAACAGTCACAGAAATGGTGCAGCCATTCTTTTATGATGTATATCAAGTTCTATTTGGAGTTCTACAGAATAGTTTAAGATGGACAAAATGCACAGAGATCTAATAAGCATGAATGCTGGTCACAGATTGACCCACTCCTGATTTTAAGCAAATTGTATACAAGCAAACTGTGTTTCTACAAGCAGTCTGTGCATGTTAAAGATTCTGTATATCATTCAGATCTGGCAATGGTAGTCATTCCTCATGTAGAACATTTTGCTTGTTCGAAGACAATGACTACTGTGTAGCTCTATTACAATTGAACAGGATAGTTGCTATTATAAGAGGTGTCTGTGGGGTGGTGGAAGGTATCAAAGTCAAGATAGTGCTCACAAATGTATGTAACGGGGGCGGGGGTTGTTTGTATGATCATGATTGCCATCATAACTCCCTCTGTGTCTTTGGCCATTATGCCTCAAAGGCTGTTTCATAGCATCTAGGAATATCTGTTATGAAAACTGGAACTTCCATCACCTAACAGAAGACATGTTCTGAGGAATAGCAAAAATAGCTTTCTTCCCCCTGGGAAGTTTAATAAACAGTTTTATTTTGTTATCTGCACAATTTAAATAATGTATCATTTCCATCCATTTAAAAAACATAATACTTTCTCTAGTTAATTTTTTCCCCAGTTGATCCTAAAGTGGCTGGAGTGTTTCCATGGAAATAATACAAATGGCAGGGAATTATAAACAAAGATCAGGGTGGTTGTTGTTGTTTTTTTTGGTTTTTCCCCCCCCCATTCTAGTCTGAAACCTTTGCTTATATGCCATTATTTGAGCTCCAAAGTAAGGTGTTTTATTCAGGTGTAATTCAGTTGGGGGAGGGGGAAGCAAGTATTCTCTCTTTCTTTCTTTTTTTAATGTAATTATTTACTATTTCTCCTCTCTGGCAATTTGAGGGCTCTGCTAAACTCACATGGAAGGTCTCCGTTCAGGATTTACTGCAGGCTTTTTTAATGCAATGAATTAAATATAATTAACTAAATTTTAATTAATTAAATATAATTAATTAAAATATAATAACATGGTTGGATCCTAAAAGACAGCTGGATTATTTGCCTTTTCTTTCAGTATCATTTGTACTACCTAAATAATTCCTGTTAAAGTCAACGATCCTTTCTTTCTAAGGCGCATCTCTGCAAGTACTTGGATACATTCATTAATGGTCTAACGAGCTGCTGAGAAGTTCAGCAGAATGTTTTAGTTACTGCTAGAGATATTTTTACCCTGCTGGACTTGGAGGAGGAAGAGGAGGAGGAGTGATCAAGGGCTTCTAAGGTTAGATCAATCCTGGAGAGGACGATTCCAGTAGGGTGACACCAGTAACCCCCCCTCTGGCTGAGGCAAATCTAGCAAGCCTCCAGGACTTCCTGCTGTACCCACTGACAGCCTTTCAGACTCTGAAGTTCACCACCCAGTCCCAAGCAGAGATGGTGCTATAAAGATACAGCAGCAGAGGGCTGAGCTCCACAGGTCAGACAGACTAGCCAAGAAGCTGGGTGGCAGGAGAGTAGAGTCCAGTGTGTAATGGACCTCAGCTGTTATTTATTTATTGTCCTCATTCCTTGAGAGAAAGAACAGAACAACTTCTCAAGCCTCAGTTCCATCTTGTTTACCTTGTTGTGCCATGCTTTGAACTCTGGATTCCACCTTACTTTGTCTCCTGTCTTTTCCATCAGATTCCTGGTCTTGATCTGTGCCAAGCCTATGATTACATTTTCAGTTGCCATCTTAAGATACTGGTAAAAAGGACTGTTTGCTTCTAAAAATTCTACCTGAGTTTGCATATCTCTGGACTATGGCTGGCATCCAGCTTGCTATTTTGTTGACTGGCAGCCAGCTGTGCTGGCACACAAGAATAGGCAATCAACCTGGTGACCAGCAACCTTGGTCCCAAAACCAGGTCTGAAGCCATTTGGATTTAAGTGAAGAAAAACAAACTGTCCCTTCATGATGCACCTCCTTTAAATGATTGAATTCTGTACCAGGATAAAAAGATGGTACCTTTAATGGGGATGGGGGGGGGGAGTGGTATTCATATAACATAAAGTTATCAATGGTCACGATGGATACTTCCAGAACTGGGAATACTGTTCTTGTGAGTATTGATTGCTAAGCAGTTGTGATGAAATAATATTATTGTCCTCTAGCTGTTTTTAAGTTTCTCGGGGATTCTGGTTGGTCCCTGTGGGAATGAACACTGGATGAAAATGATTTTTGGTCTGATTCAGAAAGTGTTCATATGTTCTTAGATGTATTTATTTATTTATATTTATTTAACATGTGGACATTTCTTTGTTTTTCTTCTCAAGCAAAGCATGAGAAAAAGAATAATCAAAGAATAATGTCATTCACTTTCTCTCACACACAGGTAAGATTTTGCATGTACTTACTGTCATTATGCTGTTGTCCACTAGCAAGCAAAAGGCTTCATTTATTCACTGCACTTCTTCAAGATTGCACCATTGCAGGTTATGTGGGTGATTTAGAAATATTAGAGTGAAGTGATGGAAGAAGAATCTGGGAGGTGCAATGAAAAGACATGCATTAGACAAGAAATAATGTCACAGTTTTAATCTTTCCACCTACACTCCTTATGGTGCTGCCATGTGGCTCTTTTCATCGTTGCTCGCTTATCTGTCTTCCTAGTGATTGAACCATTTAAAAGTTTGAAGTTATGAAGTAAATTACAAAAATTAAAAACCCTTTGGACAGAATCCGCTTCCAGGGATGGAACTGTTTGTTTGGAATTATGTTCTGTTGCAATCATTGAGACCTTGTTCTCAGTAAAAATGGTAAGATGAAACAAAAAGTACCATCCAGTTGAACTGTTTATACTCAATTATAATGTGTACAGCTGTATAGCTACAGTTATAATCCAAGTTATAATCATTAAAATGAATTACAAGTCGACTAACCGTGACAAATGGTGAAATCTAAGCCTGCATTTAAGCCTTTTATGTACTCCACAGCCAGAATATTTTTTTCCAGGCTCTGCATTCTTGAAGAGTGGAAAGACCTGAAGATACAAGGCCTCTGCCTTGGAGACTAGCACTCTTTTTTTCTTAGACCCTTTCCTCAATTCTCAATAGGTTGCCACAGTTCATTGTGGGGGGGGGGGGGGGAGGGAGTCTTCAGATTGTGGATTCCTAATTGGGGAAATGTCACCAATCTGATGGTCTTTGCCTATTTATTATACTGGAACATTAAAGCACATCTATGCCTAATGTCTCAGGTCAGCCACCTCACTAAGAGAGCTTAAGTCTAAATCCACTTTGCTGCTAGATGGGACCTTTGTACAAATAACAGCAAATGCCATGATGATGCCCATTGTTGCAAGACATAATGATTGTGAGCAACACATTCTCAGTTGGCTTGGCATCCAGGAACCTCCAGGGCTGCCTATTCCAACCAATGTCTACCCATCAAAGGAGGTTCTCTAGAAATTAGACTGGCCCCCTAGAGTGATGGTCTTCTAGAAGCTAGCATTCTTTCAGAGAGTGTTTGGGATGTGATTCTTCGCCATCACAATTTGCTCTTTATTATGGATTATTTAATATTATTGTTAGGTTTAGGTTTTTGAGTTTGCATTCTGGGGTGGAATGAATTTTTAATTTGTTAATTCCCTCCCTTTTTTATTTATGTTTTTGTTTTTGTTTTTCTTACAGTAGATATTTTACTTTATTTTGTTATAAGCTGCCAGGAGTCAGAATTATTCAGCAGCATATGAATTTAATTGATTAATTAATATAATTAATTACTGGCAAAGTTGTCCTGGGGGAATTATTCTCTATTCAACTGAATGTTCCTCCTGCGTGTTATCCATCTCATTTATCTTTAAGGACAAGTTAAAATGTTATTTTGATAGTGCTGTGAAGGATGTTATGTCCTGATTGAGTTATCTTTCCTTTCCTTTGTAAAAGAGAATCATGGGAATACATAGCATGATACCTTCATGTGTTACCATGCCTTTGTTCTACATCTTCATTGTTTGGTCATCCAGACCTTTGCAATTATTGTGGCTTAAATATTTGCATTTTCTATCTGATTATAATGCCATTATAGAATTCTGAAGACATCCGATTGTCAAAAAAATTAGGTATGTAACAAATGGTAAGAAATGCCTGTGCTGAAGATGCTAATAAAGAGAAAAACTTTCAAACTAATCAACTTGTCTAACTTGAAGCCACAAATTCTGAACTGGAAAACCTGCTGTGTTAACCCATACATATGGATGTTTATTTGGTATTTCTCAGCTCCAGTTTAATTATTCAAGCCAACGCTGCTTTTGTGCAGCAGGACTGACAAAACATTATGAGTTTGTCAGTGTCCTGATTCCATCCATCTTAAGAGAGCCAGAAAACTACACTTATAGCTAGTGTATGTACAAAATGGATATAGATAGATACATATAAAAACACATACTTTTTTTGGTGGGCATATATAATCACCCAGCAAATTGGTTACACATTTTTGGGTGTGTCTGGGATGCAAGATTCCAGTGTCTTGAACTTCCTCATGCACACTGGGCTAAATGTCTGAACAGCTGTTAAACAGTGAGGCAGCAACATTTCTTACTAGTATTCTCATTTGAATTCTTATCACCATCATAACAGTTATAAACATTTTCAGGCTGAAATGTTCGTACCAGTCGTGTACAGTGACTGAATGTGAGAACTGTGATGCACCATTGTGGGCTACAGCTTTCTTCATTCCCCACCATCGGTCATATTGGCTAAAGTTGTTCGCCACAGCCTGAATTTGCCTTTTCAAGTTTATGCAGAAGTAAGCCCCAATGTTTTAAATGAGACTTGTTTCCTGGAATGAGCACACCATTGCAACTTTAATTACATAATTACGTTCTGTTTGATTCCTGCCTTTAATTCCATTCCAAAAGGTCTTGGCTTTTAATATAGTTCTACTTTCAGGTGATTCTGTTTTAGTTAAGATTAAAAACCCCTTTCACATTTTCTTCTAAACGCCACAATCTGAATAACTAACAAGAGCAGCTGTTTTGAGCTGGAATTATGAGGATTTAGGGAGACAATATAAAATAAAGTGTCTCAAAATGATACACAAGGAAATAGGTTTTTTCCCCTTAAACATGAAGAATTGTGGAGAAAAAATTAGCATACAAAATATAAGTGAAACTAGAGGTAGGAAACCAAATTGCCAGGCTTAAGAGGTTTTAAGAAAGAAAGAAAAGACATCTCAGAAGAGGAATTTAAAACAGTAATTACAACAAGGTTCTCTAAAAATTCCTGTTGTTCCTTATTCATTCAAACATGTTGTGCTTTTTTCATATAATACAAAGCAAGACGCATTAAAGAAGAAGTTTATTCCATCAGATGCTCTGACAAAATTTTTAATATTACTCAAGTCTCTCTTATTATAATTCAGGTGATGTTGGAATAATATTAAGTGTGTTGTTTTCTGTATTATTAATTTGCTTTTTATTGAACCATCTGCGGAATTTTCATTTAGAATGCCTTGTTCAATATTAGTGATTACAGCAATTTAGGCTGCAGTTCTATGGCTCTTGGCACTCTAATCTTGAAGATACATCAGAAAAATCAAATGGCACTGGTGGAAGTGTGCCAGGGGTACATATCTGTGCATTGTAAGAAAAGACCCTATAACTGTATGGTTTATCCACAGAATGGAGACATATCCTGTGATTTTTTCTTATTATATGTGTGCTATTTGTTTATCTAAAATATTCCTGCTTTTCTGAATTTATCAAAGCAATACATGCTTTTAAAAAAAATCTCAAAATTTTAATAAAGACTAATGCATAAAGTAATCTACACTGAGCAGGAAGTGAGACTTATCAAATTCAACAGGCTTTTAAGTGGACACACATAGGTTGCAATGGAAATCTATTAAAACAGCACTAATAGTATTACAATATTTTAGAAGACCCAGTTTAAAAGTTCCATAATGGTGTGCTTTTGGGGAAATAAACAGAGTAACCTCTAAGAAATCATCAGGGGGAAAAAAAAAAAAAAGACAGGACATAGCACCTCTCCTGCCTTTTTTTCCACTGTGCCCTTCTTATTAGTTCCAATTGTGGCAAATGCACAAAAACATATAGTTTTGTAACCTTCTGAGTACAGAGTTTGGGATTATTTTTAATTAAAATTTTAATTGCTCATCAAAGGAAGAAAGTGTAAGAAAAAATGGAGCAATTGCTAATCACTTTGATGCCACCAGTCAACACTTTTCCCAAGGTGAGCTGTTGTGTAGGTGTGATGGGCCACCTACAAGGGTTGAAGTTCCTCAGTAGTTCCACTCCTTTCTGAGCAGACAGTTCCAGTTGGTGGTGGAGAGAAGAGACCTACCTTTCAGCCGCTCCAATGTAGTAGTTCACAGGGTTCTTCTCCCCTCCCTTCCATCCCACCTGATGCTTAATGTTCACATGAAGTTTTGTGAAAATTGAAGCTGAATCCACTGAAGATTTCAGTGGATTGATGGATTTAGAAAATTTAGAAGACAACCCATCTTATATACTATAACTCTGGCCAGTTCATAGCAACAACAATAAAAAAAAAGTTAACTAAATAATCAACATTCAAAATGAAACAGCACCCAACAACACTCCCCGATAACAATAACAACAATTGCTGTGCTCCTGCCTCACCCCATCCCAATGCTTGGGAAGAGGAGTCAGCTTTTTAAAGCTTGCCAGAAGGCTAGAAGTGTGGGGGCCTGCTGGATCTCAGGTGAAAAGGTGTTCTACAGGGCAGGGGCTGCTACTGTGAAGGCACACTTCTTAGGTCCCACTAGATGACAACCTCTCAGAAAAGGGACCTGGAGCATGCCCACCCTATCTGACCTAGTAGAATGGGCAGATACCCTCCAGGAGAGGTGGTCCTGCAGATAATCTGGCCCTATGCCTTGCAAGGTATTAAAGTAAGTACCAGCACCCTGAATTGCACCTGGGGGAAAAAAAAAAACCTGGAAGTCAGTGCAGCTTGCATGGCAGTGGTTTAAAACTGAGGGGCACCTGAGACTGCATTCTGGACCAGTTGTAACTTCTGGATGGTTTTCAAGGGCAGCCCTATGTAGAGGCCATTGCACTAATCCAACCTGGAAGTGACCAAGGTATGAGTGATTGGGAGTAAGGCCTCCTGGTCTAGGAATGGGTACAACTGACACACAAGCTTTAGTATAGTGCAATTTGGCTATTACGTGTCAATCAGACTTTCAGCCACCACATCTGTATAATTTCCATGCATGTGGTAGTGGTATCACTTGAAAAGGCTTTGAAGGCCCTCTCCAAGGCTGAGTGCCCCACTTTTGGAAATGTCCTAGCCTCTTATCTTAAGAAAAGACAGGCCTTCTTCAAAAGCCAGTGAATTTGATTAAAAAGTCTGATCCAAAGACCAGAGTTTAGGCAGCCACCCACTGTTTCAAGGCCATCCCATTTTCAAGCATAAAAGGGAAATTAATTGAACTAGCTCTTGAGCACTTCTGATAGTTTCCCACAATTGAAGACAGACAGCTATAGATCCAGATTTCCAACAAAAAGCTTGCAAAAAACAAAACCGTTGTTTTTAACATTAAGTGAAAATGGGTTGATATCTGCTGGAGACATTCACTCCTTTGTAATGAGTTTTCAGTGAAAGTCACTGAGGAAACTCGGGTGATGAAGCTGTCTTGCCTTCCTTACTGGAGAGTTTCATCTTATTTCGCGGGCTGCATTGAAATAATATCCCAACCAGCCAGGGGTCTCTGAATTCTTTGAGACATACTGTATGTATCACTGTCACAGATACAGTGGAAGTAACAGAGTAGCATGGTAGCAGAGGAAATGTTATTTCTGACTAGCCACAAAACATATTTTCTTGCTTTCCTTCAATGAGAAGAGCTCAACAGGGTTGAGACTCACGGTAATTCACTCTCAGTGCCTTTTTGTGCAGTCTGACCACAGAATTCAGTAGATGGAAGTAACCTACAAAAAGTGGTATTCAGAGTTAGCTATTGAAACTATTGTGGATGTATTACTTACCTAATATGCACACTCCCTGAATATAGAAATGGAGGTTTTCAGGTTAAGGAATGGCATGCTTGCTATATCTCTGTGGTCACTTATATGTTGTTCTATCCTTATTTGAATATTCAGAGTTCTGTGAAAGTTATTTTCCATGCAAAAGTTACCTGTCAGATGAGAGTCAGATGTAAGCATTGTTGGTTCCTCCCACATGGTACAGTATCCCAATTAGTAGGGAATATCCTGGGTCCATGTGGAAAGGGTAGCCACGGTGCTCTTGTAATGTAAGAATGTATCTTTTTACATGAATTGTGCTGAATAGCTTTCCCCAACAGGGCTCCCTCCTGATGCATTAGACTACAACTCCCATAAATCCCAAGTAGCCCAGCCATTTCCCAAGCCCTAGATGGGAAATATTGGAGTTGTATTTCAATGTATCTGAAGGGTACCAGCTGGTTACGTATCCTAGCAAGCTAGGTCAGTTTGAAAAACTTTTTTTCTGCCTTCAAGTCAGTGTTGACTTCTGGATGAGTCTCTGCAGTTTTCTTGGCAATATTTTCAGAAGTGTTTTGCCATTGCCTCCTTCCCAGGGCTGAGGGAGAGTGACTGGCTCAAGGCCACCAGCTCGTTTTGTGCCTAAGGTGGGACTAGAACTCATGATCTCCTGGTTACTAGCCTGGTGCCTTAACCGCTACACCAAACTGGCTCTCTTTGAAAAGTTCCTGCTTTCAGATATGTGTTGGTTCATTGTTCTGTACTTTAGCTTCAGGGTAATCTATAGTCTCCAGGGAACTTTACAGGTAACAGCATCTCAATAAAAAACAGAATCCCATCTTCATATCTTATTGCACCTGCAGATGAAAGAAATTGAAGGACAAGTTTTCTTATTTTTAGAAAATATATATGGACTGTCTGCATGACATTAAAGTGCTCATTGACTGATTCCACTGCATTAGAAACTCTCTGTATTAATTTACCTTAGTCTGTTGCACACAACATTGTTGTTTCTATATAAATTATTCTGGTTAATTAGCAATTAAAAAAAAAAATCCTATGAGAAAGTCCTTAATCTATTGCTTTCCAATTGTAACTTATGGAGCATTAAAGAGAACATGTTGAATTTCAGCAATATATATTTTCCTTTATTTTTGTTACACTTAGTGTTTCTTCTGTAGCACAGAGATTGTTAAAGAAAAAAATAAACAAAATAATGCCATATATCCAAATGCAGGATAGGCTAAAGCAGGATTCTCAACCTTGGCAATGTGCCAAGGTTGAAAAATATTGGGCTAAAGGGAACTCTGCTTTCAGTGTATTCTAACCTCAGTTTCAAATATTTGCTTTCCCTAGATATTGTAATATTTGTGAGACATCAACATACTGACATTGATAGTTCAAATATATTAGAAACAGCTTAGACAATACAGCAGTAATTTATCTGGTCAGTTTAGGGTCCTCTGATGAGACACCTCTTCTTTAAGATAGTTCCTACCTACCTAGGTTAACACTAGCAGTAGAATAATTTCTAACAACTGCATTTATAAGCAGAAAGAATCACACTTAATTTTTCCTGCAGCACAGGTTTTTTTTTTAACATTGTGAAGATCCATCTCAGGTGAAATAGCCCAGGAATATTCAGAAACAAAAGCTATTTTGCTGATCTCCCACTAGGGAACATCTATCAAATGGTGATAATATTCTCCCAGATGGATCCCAGATTGTCAATGTTCTCTTTTAAGCCATGTTTCAAATGCCACCTCATATTGACGTTTTGGCACTCTTCATTTATATAGGCATTTATGAGGAATTATAGACTGCCGTGATGTTTGCAGTTGGACCTGTGGTGGATGGTTCATTGCTTTCATTGATTATTTTATTGTTTGGTTGTTTAAATCTTTTATTCATTGCACAGTGCTCTTCCATAGCTCACCCAAGAGCTGACTTGCAGGCAGAGAGGAATGCTAGTACAAAAGTGTTATACCATTAATTAACAGTAGAGTAATATTGCAATATAATTCTACAGGGGCACTGTGATATAATACTCCAACATGTCCAGCAGCTTTTTGTAAAGCTATCTGATGAACCTCAGGGTATGCTGACAATGGGAGGAAGAGGCAAATCTCTGATGTATGAATAGTGTATGTGCATTCACAGATACACATATGGATACACTTGAGAATCAAAGCCATTGCTTCCTTTGGTTGGTGGCAACAAGGCCCATTGCCATAGTTGTATCATCAGGTGAGAGGAAAGATTCCAAGGACATGATATGGTCAGCTCTGGGTCCGCCATATGTACCCAAGCCCAGAAGAGGAAAAATAGTGCTGGTCTTGGATCGGACATAGTTGTTTTCTGTTCCATATTAGTCAATAAAAGATAAAGTAGTAAGTAAAAAGGAACTGAAAAACATACATAATCTTGGTCTTCTATCTTGGCTTGTTTAGTGTTCTGTCCTTCCATTCATAGAATGAAGGCTAACCATAAACAGATTTCTAAATGACCCAAAGCCTTGCATTTCTTCTTTTTGACTATCATAGAAAGATCATAACAACTTTCACATTTTTATTTTTCAATTGAATGATATGAAATGCACAAGCACACTAGGACTTCGTTGGTGGACAAGGTCTGCCAGATTTGAGATAAATTGTAGTAGTTATAAGATAAGGGCTATTTTTTTAAAAAAAAGCTAAATGATGTTTAGCTTTGATTCTCTGAAAACAAAAAGACTCAGACTAAACTTTATTTCTTGGAAGAACTGGAACATTTGACCTTTGTGAGACAACACAGCTCATCAGTGGAAGGTTTTGTTTTTAATGGATTATTTAGAGCCTTGCATTGTGCGTGTGTGTGTACAATTTGTATGAAAATAACATATAGCCTAAAGGAGACCTGGGATAAAATTTGCATAATTTCAGAAGAATGCATAGATTTTTGGGCAAATAGAATTGTTAATGTTTCAGTCATGCCTTAGAGGTTATTTGTTGTTTGCTTGGAAATTTGTATGAAAGTAGCAAATGTCACAGAGATGCCATTAGGTAATATGCATGGGAAAAAAATCAAACAAATAGATGCAGAAGTTAGATAATTGTAATTACTGAAAAGCATTTAGCTTTTGTTTTTGATTTTCTGCTCGGTGTACAAGAAAGTAACAGAAACTTAATTTGCTTCATTATTGATTGAATGGATGAACAATACTTTACTGAGAGAATGCATTAAAGTATATTCTGTAGAGCTTGTGCACATTGTTTAGTACAAGTAGAGAAAATTAACATTTGGTATGCCCTTTTGTGGGCAATTTATTTTGTCCTTTGTGCATTGCAGAACTATCACACATATATACAGCATTAGGGCAGTGCTTGGTGCAATAATACAGTTTCTCTGTCTCCTACCCCTGGCTCATATTCTTTCAGGCATAAAAGGGACATCTTTCAGATGGTTGGTTTTGTTTTGTTTTCAGATCAAGATGTTCACTTCACTCCTGGGCTTTACTATCAGCAATAGTAGGGGGGAAAGATTGGTTCTTTCTCTCCCCAGTTACTCATTCTTGTAGTCCTCAGCTCCATTATGAGTTCCTGGCAGGCATTTTGAGTAAGAAGACATAGCCTGTACTCTGCCATACCAGAAAACTAGGGTGAAAACAGGAGGGGTGTGTCAAGACTTGGTAGATCTTGTTGGAGAAATACCCTCAGAAAATCCTTCAGTGCCTGGGAGGTGAGATTTGGGTCCCATCCTCTACTCAGTCAGAGTAGGCACAGATTAAAAGTCTCCAAAAGTTTATTAAGAATCTGCAGAGGCTTGGTCAGCACACAAGGATATATTCAGTAACATTCCCAGGTGAAAGACCCCAAGTACACATTCAAGCAAACTTATATAGTCAATTTCACACAAGGCCTTTCAAATGGTGCAGTCCCATTGGCTAATCCACATTTCGTTATTTACATGTTTCTAAGCAAGTGGAAAATCCCATCAAAATTTGCCTTGGCACGTGCGTATAATAGTGGCATTTCCATAGCAACCTATTGTAGAGCTTGTCCTGTTATATATAGCAGCTGTTTCACAGAGCAGTGTGCAGTTCCACCCAGTGGTATGCTCTAAATGTTTAAGAGCCCACTTTGCAGGTTCCATTGCTGCCACCGTGCCATGCCACTAGCTGTGGAACAGCTGATTGGTGTGCTAGGTATTGAGGTTCGCTTCTGCAGTTAACCAGCTTGCAAAATTCCAGAAAATTTAACAAACAGCTCTTGTGAGCCAGTGCAAACTGGCTGTAGCACACCACTGGTTCCACCACACCCAAACTGAACCCTTGAATCTGGGTAAGCATAGTGATGTTTGCTTATCTATTCTGTCCTGTTTCAACCAACTTTGCATCCTAATGATAAAGTCTGTTTGACTAAAAGCTAAACCTCTTTATTGGGATTAAATGAATGAATCCCCCAAATTCTGCTCGGTTCACCTATCTCTTACAGTCTCCACATATCTGGATGGGGCCTTCATGTCCACAATCATCCTCTAAGGAGGTCCTGAGTGCTCCTTTGCCCACAGACAAAAAGAACAAAAAACACAAAATCAGTTTCTTATGTGTTACTTACTATTCTTATTCATTCTTAAAAAGCAGGGGCTGGTAAACATTCTGACTGGAAGTTGGAATTGTCAGTCACAACATTCTAGTCCTTTCCTGTCCCTTAACACCATCCCTACCTTGCCATTTTCTTATTAGAGTTGGGGAGAAGTATGTGCACATGTGTGGGAGTATTTTGCAGTTCTAGGATCAGTTTGGAAAGAGATGGAGGACCCTAGATTCATTTCAGTTATAGATTAATGAAGGACACCCCCCCCCCCCCAAATTCATATATACGTTGCAGGTAATACTGTGCTGAAATGTACCTTGTTTCTTCCCCTGTGAAAAAAGGTTTTTATCTTTTCTACTCAGTTCTGTAGGATGTGTTTCTCCTTCTATGGATTAATTCTTGCATTGTTGAGTATGACAGAGGCTGCTGCTGCTTCTGTTTTTCTTTTCTATTATGCATCTTTCCATCATTTGATAGAGTGCCCTCACTGCTCACGCTTCCCAAACCGTGGAGGCTCAGTGGGAAGAGTACCTTTGGCATGTAGATTAATTTGTGGAAGCCAGGGTAGTTACAGAGCACCAAAGAGATTACAACAAAAAACAGGACTTTCCTCACCTAAAGTTATCCAGCTGGTTTCTGTACCTAAGGGAGGACTAGAGCCTGGGACACCTTAACCACTGTACCATGTTTGATCTCTACCCTTGGCCACCTTATAGAGTAAACAAAAAATGGAAGAACACTTTTCTCTACCAAGGAGATTTTCACACACAAAAAAATCTTCTCAACTGAAATAATTTCTAAAGCAACTTCTCTTTCACTAAATTGAGACTGGAGTTAAATTGAACTAAATTGAGTTAGAAAATTATACATATAGCATAGCACTAGTTTTGAGGACCTCACTTCCCTGCAAACAATAACATTGTTCAGTATGTCTTAGAGAAGGAAGGGGCTGCTCACCATTTTGCAAAAAATCTTGATCTCTGTACACAAATCAGTGGTTTCCACGGGAGGGATCAGGAGTTACAAAACAGGCAACATAGAGGTGATCGCATTGCTTGCTCCTTTTACATGTGTATCAATCTTGTATGCATGAATAAAGGGATGGGCCTTTGATCACAATATTGCAACTACCATTGTTTTGACCTCCCTGTGGACAAGGGAAGTCTGCAGAGTGTGGTAAAAAAAAGTCAAGATAGCAACCTCAATGGTGCAATTGAAACTCTGGCTGGTTTTTATGTGTATTGCTTATGCATAAAAAATAGGCAGAGCTTCAACTGCACTCTTCATCTGCCATCTTGGTTTGGTTTTGTTTTTTCCCTTCATCTTTTTGAGGGTGCTGCTGATTCATTTGTAATAAATCTAAACCTTCCAAGCTAGATAAATCTTAATTTTGACATATACCAACTGTAGAACATTGGTGGTTACAAATTGTAAGACATTTTCCACTTGTAAAGCCCTTATATCAGACAATTTTAAGGAAACTCTTTTATAATGAAAGCTTTGTATTTTCATATTCATTACTAATGGATTATTTACTATGCATTCATCTACAGTGGCTCCTCCTGGAAGCCACTTATGCAAGTGGCCATTATCATATTTTAAAGCAATGAGTTCAATAGTCTTTTACTGTCAGCCTTCCCAGGTAGACCAGACAGGAAACACAACCAGATGAACTAATTCTACTTTATTATAAGGCTGCGTTAACAGAATCTTGCAAGCCTGAAAGTACAAATCTCCCACTGCCTCTTTTACAACCTGATAAATTAAGGAGGTTCCTTTCTGAGTTTCTTTCTCTTCCTGTTATGCAGCTGTGAGCTACCCCCCCTTGTCTGACCATTCCCTAGGCAGCATCTCTTCCCCCGTCTCCCAAGGTCATTTCCACATACAGTTACATTTATGTAAAGAAACTCTTCCTCACAAATGGTGGATGTGTGAAAACCTCTTTTGTAATATGTGCTGTTGCACCCTTGAAAAATCACCATACAGTGATTCATAGCTGAATGAGTGGACTATTTGATTAAAAGGATCCAGAAATGTAACAAAAATCATATATATTTATATAAATATTTGTGTGCGTGTCTGTGTGTCTGTGTGTGTATGTCTGTGTGTCTGTGTTGAAAGCATCTGTAGTATTTGAGCATGAATGTATTACAAGCTATTTCAAGATGATGTATGATCTTCTGTGCTGAATTAATTAAAAACAAACAAACAGACAATTTCAGCCCCTCTTTCCACCTCAGGCTTTGTTAGTTATTCATCTTAGGTGGTTCTCCAATAGACAGTGGTTAATAACTTTTCTTTTTTTTTGTCTGCGCTCAGTCATTACTGACCCTGCAGTGACTGCCTGGACGAATCCTTGCAGTTTTCAAGGCAATTGTTTTTCGGAAGTGGTTTGCCAGAGCCTCCTTCCTAGAGCAGAGCCCAGCTGGCGAGCGCAGGAGGCGGGGTTTCCGTTGCTTCCTGCCCTTTTCGGGCGAGCGCGGTTTCGCGCTTACCGGCAACTGGTCCTGTCTCTCTGTGCAAAGCGCTGCCAGCATTTTTCCTCCCACCGGAGTGAGAGTACCCATTTATCTACTCACGTGAGTTTTCGACCTGTTGGGTTGACAGGAGCTGGGGGCCGGGGAAACAGGAGCTCCCCCTGTTAACGCGAAGGCTGGACTCGAACCGCCGAAGTGTCAGCCATTTCTGGCCGGCAACTTTCAGCGTCATTAAGCCGCTGCACCACCGCATCCCCGGTTAATAACTACTTTGTTCCTAAGTTTGAAAAAAATTGCTTTCTGTAGAGGCTTAAGCTGAGATATCAGACAGCAATGATGTGATGACTAAGCTAGAAGTGACATGCTCCATAGGAAACAGGTGTCTGGGGATGTCATTTTTAGTATATATTTATCATTCATTTGCAGACCCATCAGAATGATTTGAAGATCAAAATAATGCTCTGCTAAAGGGTCTTTAAATTGTTATTACTCTTCCCTGATCAAGATGTTACCTCCTAGCCTCTGATTTATTCCTTTGTTGGATTTGTGTGCCACCAATTCCAAACAGACTCATGGTGGCTTACTGAATAACACTGAAAACATCTACAATGTAACATAAACAACCACATAAAACCATTAAACATCCATAATACATATAAATAAAACATCCACAATAAGTCGCACATTAAAACAATCAGTACTGACAATTAAAATCCACAATAAAACTCTAATACAGATGTTAACTAACACTATTAAACTATCTGTAAAGAATCCTGCACTAATTCTAATATTTATTACTAATAAGGGGGGGGGGGGAAGCAGAAGGAGCAAAGGGCATTGCTGAGTGCTCAAGCTGGGTCTCCCATATGGTCTTTATGAAGTAGAAGTCATCACTTACTTCGTATTAACATTCTCATATTGGATGTATTTCCAATTAAGCAAACCCTGCTTAATTAGTTAAAGCGTCAGTCAAAACTGATTCTAAGCAGTGAATCCTCTCCCTTTGGAACAAAGGATAAAACATTATTAAATAGATAAATGATAGATAGGTAGGTAGGTAGGTAGGTAGATAGATGATAGATAGATAGATAGATAGATAGATAGATAGATAGATAGATAGATAGATAGATAGGCAGACAGGCAGGCAGGCAGGCAGGCAGGCAGGCAGGCAGATGATAGATAGATATAGATATATAAAAATAAATGGAATTACCACTATGTGTTCAGGGATGTTAATCTATCTGGATTTTGTAAGAATTGGGTTACTGCAATTATGGAGGTTGGGGTGGGGGTCAGGGGGGTGGGAAGA
Organism: Liasis olivaceus; assembly: GCA_030867105.1. Lineage (NCBI taxonomy): Eukaryota > Metazoa > Chordata > Lepidosauria > Squamata > Pythonidae > Liasis > Liasis olivaceus. Next base: position 74,780,396 of record CM061349.1, read on the forward strand.
GACACAGTAAATGAGAAGGTCTGATTACTGGGTTTCTTATAATAAGACTTTCTTACAGTAGGGTGTCAAAGAATGCTCTCCCTCCCTGTTATCTCTGAGCAGGCAGATGATGCTGGGAGCAGACAGTCCCACAGATAACCAGGTCCTAAGCTATGCAAAGCTTTAAAGGTGTCAATCAGCACCTTGAATCACAATGGGAAGCCTGCTGGTAACCAGCACAGCTTTCAAAGTAGTGGTGTTACGTGGGCAAAATCAGGAGTGCCTACAACTCCTCAAGGTGCCACATTCTGGACTAGTTGTAGCTTCTGAGTTATCCTTAAGGATATCCCCATGCAGAGTGCATTGCAGTAGTCAAGGCTGGAGGTGACCAAGGTTTGTGTGACTATGCACAAAGCCTCCTGATTCGGGAAGGGCAACAACTGGTACACAAGATGCAGTTTTGCGAAGGCCTTCTGGGTCATATCTGAAACTCCACACCACTCTACCATATAAGATCCAATTTGCCCACTCTTCCTATTACTCTGTCCAAAAAATACAGTGTGGTACAAACATGGTTTCAACACTTTCTGCTCTCCTTTCCCATTGATATAATAGATATGGGGAGGGGGGAGGGGGACTACTGAACCTGATACAGAGTTCTGAGAAATATGAACACTTCTAAATATTAGAAAACTTCTACACCCTCTCCTCATTTAGTGACCACAATCTGTTGCGGTAACTTTGTCATTGAGCAAAATGGTCACTTAATGAGGGATTGAGAGAGAGAGAGAGAGAGAGAGAGAGAGAGAGAGGGAGGGAGAGGGAAGGATGCTGTCAAGATCACTGGTTGCTGTCATTTCATTCAGATAAAGTTATCTCCTACAGCTACACCAGCGTTACTCTCACTCCAGTGTGCATTGTGGTCAGGCACAGAAATTCGGTTGTAAGTTCATGCATTGGTTGGATTTTTTTTTAATACCATTTATTATCATCGTATTTGTAAATGGTCTCTAACCGAGGTATTGGCCTAATAAAGGTTTTATCTCTGTGGATCTGTGATTTTAAATACTTTTCAAGTCATGGTCAATTTAGAAACACGTTTTCCACTTGAGGGCAGACAGAGGGAACAGGGTGTTGATCTGGGTGCTGGTATTCACTGTTACCTTTTCCTCTGAAACCATGCTGCCCCCTGAAATTTATAGTGCTTAGGATGGATTTAAAACTGGGAAAATGTTTTACAGTGGTACCTCAAGATACGAATTTAATCCGTTCCGTGACTCTGATCGCAAGTCGAATTGGTCGCATCCTGAAGCACGTTTTCCCATAGGGTTCAATGTAAATACGGTTAATCCGTTCCACCCTCTGAATTTGGTCGCATCCTGAAGCAAATTTCCCCATAAGGTTCAATGTAAATACGGCTAATCCGCCCTCCGAATTTGGTCGCATCCTGAAGCACATGTCCCCATAAGGTTCAATGTGTCAGCTGGCGTTGCACGGCTAAGAAATTCCCCAGGCGCGCTTTAGTCAGCCCTAGCACAATAAAAGGAAGTGCTAATGAAATCTGAGAAAGGCTCCCGCGTGCACAGCTTCCCCCCCACTCCCCGTGCTGCTGCTTCTTAATTCCGCGCTCTTTCCTCTGTGCATAGCCCTTGGCGCGTGCGACAAAAGCACACTGAAAGCAATGGGGGGGAAGGCTTATGTCGTGCACATGCACAGCTGGGAGCGGGAGTTTATCGCCCCCCACTGATTCCTCCACACTCTTTCCTTTCTCCATAGCACAAAAGCACAGTGAAAGCAATCAGCGCGCTGGGGGGAAAGGCTTATGTCGTGCGCATGCACAGTGAAGCGGGAGCTCCCCCCCCCGATTCCTCCGCGCTCTTTCCTTTCTCCATAGCGACAAAAGCACAGTGAAAGCAATCACCAGGCCAAGGGCTATGGCCAAAGGAAAGAGCAAATTTCCCCATAAGGTTCAATGTAAATACAAACAGTTCTGAAAAATATGCATTTTATTTTTAAACCACAAAAACATGAAAAAAAGCACAGTATGAAGAGGGAGAATGGGGTGGGGAGGCAGTTATTGTTTGGAGGGAGAGTCCCCCTCCAAAGGGACTTCGGGGAGATCTCCTTCAGGGGTTTCCTCTCTTCTTTGCCTCTTAGCTGCAAAGCCTTATTCTTGCCATGCCCGCTCTGCATTTTCTTTGGAGCCATGCTGACAAACACACCAAAAACCTTCCAACCTTCCAAACACCACAAAACACACCACAAGCCTCGCCCACAGGAAGCCGCGACCACGTGGCAGCAGGGCAAATGGTTTTTCCTTTTCCTTTTTCCTTTCTCCATAGTGACAAAAGCACAGTGAAAGCAATATCAGCGCGCACGCACAGCCGGGAGCAGGAGCTCCCCCCCCCCCCGCGCGCGCTCAGATTTCATTAGCAGTTCCTCTTTCTGCATTGCTTTCCTTGGGCTTTTGTCCTCCCGCTCAGATTTCATTAGCACTTCCTCTTGGAAGCCGCAACCACGTGGCAGCAGGGCAAATGGCCGCGGATCCGGTTCGTAGCTTGAGGCGGAGTTCGCATGTTGAGGTAAATTTTTGCGGCCGGAGCTGGTCGTATCTTGAAATTTTCTTAAGATGGGGCGTTCGTATCTTGAGGTACCACTGTATTTCTCAGACCTCCAATCTGCCATTTTTAAATGAGTGAATCAGAACCTGATTACAGATGTCCTGCACTTGTTGGTCCTTAGAGAACATTCTCCAAACAATTGCTTATGTTTCTGTTTCTCCCACTACATTTTCCTCAACTTTTCAACTACTTAAAAATTTCCATAATGGCAACTGTGAAAAGCTTGATTTTTCAGTCTCAAAACTTTACAAGCTTCATTTCTAATTAATTGCTGATTTGTTCTCTCTCCCATTTACAGTCATGGGAGTTTTATATGGAAAGATATGTAGTTCAGCAGAAAAAGACATTCCTGTAAGCCCTGCTCTTTTGACCCCAAATGTTGTCCTCTTTGGCAAGGCAGGCATAAACCAGTTTTCCCTAGTTTTGTGATTCAGCATTCCCAAGAAGCACAACATAGACTTGAATGCTGATATGTCTTTTGTAGTTATGTCAGAGTTCAGACTTTTAAAAATAAACATGGCTTGGTATTTTTTCAAGGTGAAAGCACTATTTAAAAATCCATTATATTTCATATCACTGGAGCGCCTGCATCACAGTGCTGGATCCTGTTGCCTGTAGCAACGCAAAACTGCAGTAAGAACTCAACAATGCAATGTTCTAAACTGATGTGGCCAGCTAGGAAAAAAAGGGGATTCCCAAAGAGCACTTTAAATGACTAACATAATTAAATTTAATCAGAATATTTCAGTAGCTAAAAACAGAGTGCAGAAATCAATAGCGTGGCTTGTTAGTTTGGCTAGTAACTTAGAAACAGAAGGTAACAAAACAAGTATCTTAAAAAAAAAAAAAAAAACTCTTCCTCCTCCCCCCCCGCCCCCCCCCCCCCCATATAGGATCTGACTCATACTTTCATGAAATCAACAATGGGAAGGTTGCCATTTCTTAAAGAGCAATATAATAATTTTTTAAAACTTATTAGAAGACATTTTCTTGTTATAATATTACAGGATAAGATTGACATTAGTATCCTCTTTCTACTATAATTCTGAAGCACCTCAGTTAAGTGATACACAAAAAGTAGGATTAATTGTTTTCATTATCAATAATTTAATTTTTAACATAAGCCTGATATACATTTTCACCATTTTGATATCTCCACCAGGGGCCTTGGTAAAGCAAGATTCTGGCCCACTTCTGATATAGTCAGTTAGAAGACTTAATGAATAGTCGTCATCATCCAAGACAGCTAATGGTTGGATTCCAGATGAAGCAGATGCTTCTCAAGGCCAGGAGCAGATGATGTGGACTAAGAAGGGATGATAGCTGGTTTTGGGAATGAGTAGTTAAATGAATATTTATTTAGGGAGTGATGGAATTGATGGATCAGCTAACAGTATTTAACTGATAATGAAGCCTGAAGGGCAGTGTTTGCTTACTGAGTCCTATCTGCTGGGTTTGTGCAGGTGGAATGGGGGAGGGAGAGGGAAGTAGAGATGCTGCTGAATGCTCCAGAGCAGTGTTTCTCAAACTTGGCAACTTTAAGATGTGTGGACTTCAACTTCAGTTGCCAAGTCCAAGAAACACTGCTCAAGACTGAAGCAAAAGCACATGTGCAGATACATCACCTCACAGCTTAAAAAAAGTGAGGGGCTACTATAGGTTGGCGAATTGGACAGAAATTGCACTTTCCTTTCTATCCAAGACACAGTCTCACCTCAACTGATGATCCTCATAAACATGTTGATATCCTGCTATATCACATGATATCGCCTGAGAGTTTAATATATTGTACAGCCAGTCTATTCATGCAATATTCACCCTATACCCTGAAAATATTTCTATCCTTAGGGACATAAATCTACAGTTATAAGTATTTATAGTTTTTTACAGTACTTGTTTGTTTTGGCAGCATTTCATTCATTCATTCATTCATTCATTCATTCATTCATTCATTTATTTAACAAATTTATATGGCCATCCATCTCACTGAACGTGACTCTGGACAGCATACGACCAACAATTAAAAACAGTGTCACAACTTAAAACACTTTGAAGAATTAATAAAAGCATGAGTGTGGGAGAAGAACATCCATCTAAACTCAGTATTAACATTTTATAGTTTTTTAATGGGCTGAAAAATTGCAGAGTTTTTCTTTGTTCCTTAAATAGTAATGTCAGTCTTTTCTTAGCAGATCCTAGAACTGGACAAACAGTGATTTAAGGACACAGAACTCTGATACACATGATTATTACAAAAACTAAGGAAGCCATTAATAAAAAATTCCAGAAATTACTAAGTATAAAATTCAAACCCTATTTAGAGTAAAACAAGAGTTCAATTTTTACACTTCTTTTTCTCACCCATGCAGTGCAGTGCTTTTGACCAGAAGGAACAGTTGCCATTTGTGCTAAATCAGGCTGCTTGCCTCTGACCTTGCCAGAACTAGCTCTCACAACTTCTCCCTCTCCTATTATAATTTAATTCCAGTTTTCACTTGAAAAAAAATGCTGGTATCATGAATAATGTTTTCTCAATAGGATTAAACATTGCTTTCTGAATATTTGCTCTCTTAAATTGTATATGCACATGTTAACTAAAATATAATTTAGGTTTTGTTTAAGTAAATTTAGCCAAGAATGTATTCATACATCTGTTAAATAAAGGACAGAAATATTTATATTTATTAATGTCCTGTTCCAACTTTGGAGTGATCTCACTGGAAGGGTTCTGCTATCAGAAAGAACTGCTCCAACTTTACTAAGACAACTCTAGCCTTGAAACAAACAGATCCACCTGAACAACCACCAGGACATTTCAGCTTCTATTTAAAGTATTTTGCATACCTCTGATTTCTTGCAATATCAAACTTGGCGCTCTCATTCTATCAGGTCAGTGGTAAAACACATCATCCACAAATTATTTGCATCATTAAGGTTCATAAAATATCCAGGACAGCCTAAGGAATTGCATTTTTGTGAAGTCATATTACAACATCTCGATGAGTCTCTAGATTAGTTGCAGTACAGAATTAACTATCTGCTATATTTTTCAGTTCTCCCTATCTTGTAATTGGGAATTCTCATAGTATTTGGGAATGCCAATTCTCGTTCAATCTGATGAAAGAGAATTTGCTTTTGAAATGTCTTTCAAAGAAAACATAATTTTGAAAAATTCTCATGGTAGAAGTGTGGTGTTTTTGTACTTTGTTAGTTACAAGGTAGCCAAGAGATATGGGTGAATGTTCTACTTTTCTACAATCAGATCTCTATATCTTCAGTCCTGGCTTCCCACATTTAAATGAATTGCCAAGAGAAGACATCATGAGGGAATTCTTCCGTTATCTGTTTCTGAGATTGGAAGAGTAGGTAGCCACAAGTCTTCAGAGGAAAAGAAAAATGTGTAGTAAAATATAACACTTGATCAGTAGCATCCTTCCAGACTTCCAATTAAAAAAAAATAGTCTCAAAACATCACCAAGAGAAACAGACAAAAAGAAATTCTAAAGTATGCTCAGATTAAGATTTAAAACAAAAACAGAGCCTTCTTTTTCAGAAGAAAACTTTTGAGAAATAAGACTGCATTATGAAACAACATTAGCTTAATCCCCACAAGTCCTTGCAGGTCCCTGCTTGTTTATATTAATGTATTACTATGCTATAATATTTGTCAGTGTCTCCTTTCCCCACTGGAGAGAGTTGTCACATGAAGAAAACTTCTTCTAATGGTCATTGCCATCTAAATAAATACATAACTAACAACTAAAGAGTGAACGTTTGTTTAAACGATATAATGCTTTGAGGTGTATTGAATTAATTGCATCCATACATTCCTACCTGGTAGCCTGGTTCAGAACAGCCAAAACCTTTTAGGGAAAGATATGCAGAACAACATACCTTCAGGCACGCCAGATTAATTTATGGGTTTTCTAGTGGATAAAGTTGTTCATATCCACTTTGGGCTGGTTGGTTGATGAAACCTGAGGAAGTTTATATGGTTCTGTGTAGTTTCAGACAGTAATGCACCTTCTTCTAAAGAAGCCTTCAGTTGACCTGGATATGTTTAATAGCTTTTCTCAGTTTCCAGCCTTCCCTTCTTAAGGAAGGTTGTAGAGAAGATTATGACAAATCAGTTACAGAGGATCATAAAGGAAATAGATTATCTAGTCCAGTCATGGGACTGAAACGAAACAACCTGGGAGAAATCACCCTTTAAGAGTGCAGAAGGCTTAGAGTAATACATGTGTTATGAGAAACTCCCAGCCTTCTTCAAGGAGGGAAAAATTGTAAAGTCCTCTAGCTGATTAATGCCCATATTATGTTATTTAAATATGCATAAGGCAAGTGAGTAGCCCAAAGAAAAATGAAAATATTAGAATGAACTTAGCATAATGGAATCAAAATGTGCATTTTCTCTACTAGAAGGTAGGCAGACAGGTATATATTTCATTTCACATGGTTGGAAAAGTATCTGTTGAAATGCAATTACAGCCCAAGTTCTAGTCTAATAGAGCCTTCTGTGTAAGTACTGTGTCCCTTTATAAGCTCAGATAGGTTTGATGTTTTTCTTAGTTTCCAAGGCCTGCAAACTTCAACAGTAATCTGAAACTGCGCTTCAGTGTTAGATACTTTATACTTTTTTTTTTTTTTTTTATGTATCTTCCATCCTTGGGCAGCACTTTAAAAGAGAACTTTAGTTTTGCCTTTGATGTTGCAGATTGTTGGGTGATTGAAAACTGCCCCTTCAAAGATTTCTTGTGTATTTTCCATCAGAGAAGCCTGCAGACTCTAATAGCATTCTGAAGATCAGGCTGTGCTTGCATGTTAGATATTTTCTATTTCTTTTTTTATGTATCCTGGAAAATCCTTGAAAGGAGAACTTTAGTTTTCCTTTGAAGCTATAGATTGCTGGGTTTCTGAAAGCTGCCCCCCTTCAAAGTTTTCTCCTATGCTTTCCATTTGATGCAAACTCTGGGCAGTAACCACTGAGTTTGATCTTTGATGAAAGGAAGGCACTTTGTGTCCCCTAGTGTAATTGTATCAATATCTTTATATGCAAAACACACACACAAACACACACATTTAAGCTCCCCTAACCTCTAACTTTGTTTACCTGTTCATTCCTTGATGCCAGATTGCAGTGAAATGCCTATCTACTCAAATTAATTTTATAACTTCAGGTACTTCAGAGTGATGTGACAATCAATAAAACTTGTTCCAATTAGGAACTGAAAAACTATTAGCTTTACTTCGTGTGGGTTGGGCATAACTTTGGTCTTGTATAATACAAAACTGATTTGCCTTCCTTCTGAAGTATCAAAATGGATGTTAAGTGTGTCTCAAATACTGTTCAAACAATTAGACAAAGATGTTCAGAGGTACATGCCAGTTTTTCCATCCTTGCTGTATTGTCTAGCTTGGTCTGAACTAGAGCTTGGTACAAATAACCTTTTGAAAAGCAGCATTCAAGCTGTGGGCAGAAAAACTGGGTGGATAATGTTTTCCAAATTTCTTCAGAGGAAGGGGAAGTGCTCCGACATCCTTTAATGCCTACTAGTATTAATTGAAGCATAGGGGGACAGGAAGGCTACCAACTGTTGGAATTAATATTGTGCATTGAAACACAGGACATTATTGGGCACCCTTTATCCAAGCTGGGAATAAATAAATACAAGAACATCACATTCCATCCAGAAGAATTCTTTTCTCCTTTGAAATCGTTTCCAGAACAAATTCATTTTCATCAAACTGAATGAGAAACTGGTAAGAAAAAAATGCAGGAGCATTTTGGAAGAGTGTTGGAATGAATTTTGGAAGAAAGTTGGAAGTAACCTCAGAGGTCATCTGGTCCAAGTCTCTGCTCAGTGCAGGATGTGCTAAAGTCTTTGGGGCAGATAGCTATCCAACCTCTGTTTGAACAACTCCAGTGAAGGAGAATATGCCACCACATGAGGCAACCTATTTTACTAGGTGAAGACCTTTACCATCAGGAAAGTTCTCCTAATATCTAAGCTGAATCTATTTTTCATTTCAGCACATTGGTCTTGGTCCTGCCCACTAGAGCAGCAGAGAACAAGTTGACTCCCTCCTTTATATGACCATCCTTTAGATATCTGAAGACGGCTATGCTATTTCCCCCTCCCCTCAGTCTTTTCTGCAGGCTAAACATTAACTAGTCCTCTTAAGACTTAGTTTCCATCTTGGTAGCCCTCCTTTGAACTCAGTGAAGTTGAGTTTGCATTACAGATTGTGCTTGATAGATTTTTAGTGGTAGAGAGAATTCTGTGCATTGCAGCCTGTAATTCTTTGATAATGGGGCAATAAGTGTACAGGAAAGTATTTTGCAGAAAACACTAGAGGCCTGTTTGGTAATTTTGGGATTAGCAAACTTTGCATACATCATATTGCAGTTGTGTAGTTATTATTTTTTAATACATAGACTGTACTTCGACTTGGATAATATTGAAAAACTGCATCCTGTTTGGGGGTGGCGTTGGTTTTTTGAAGGTGTATCTTTCCCCATTGATTCTGTCGGTATCAAGCACTGTTGGCAATACATCTTAACATGTGAACATAGAGCTGGAAGGGGCCATTGATTCACACCTTGTTTGCAGTAGGAATCCAAGTTAAAGCTTTGCAGGCAGATGACTATATACGATCCCACAATCTCTTTGGGTAATTGGTTCCAATGCTGAGCTGCTCTGAGGCTCCCCCCCACTTTAATATTAAATCAGAATCTGCCTTCCTGTAACTTAAATCCATTATTCCATTATACCTGCACTTTGGAATGGGAGATAACAGTTCTTAACCTTCTTTTTTATTTAAGTGTAGCATACAGACCTGGACACAGTACTCAAGGTAGGATCTAACAAAAGCAGAAAAAAATAGTTCTCCCAGTTTTGAAATTATATTTCTGCTAATGCAGCCTAAAATCCCATTGTCTTCTTTTGAGCCACATTGCACTGCTGGCTCATAATTCATTTTGGAATCAACCACATGATGATGATTGATGATTGATGATTTTTGCAAGTATTATACCAGGCTAAGTATCTCCCATCTTATACTTGTTTATTTCATTTTCCCCCCCCAAGTGAAGAGCTTTGCACTTTTGTGTGTTAATTTCCTTTTGTTACTTTCAACTCATGTCTTCAGCTTATCAAAGGAGTTTTGAATTTTATTTCTGTGTTCAAATTCAAACACCTAACCCATCCAAGCAGTTACTAGTAAGTTCATTTCATCCTTTAAGGCTTTTTGAAATCATTCAGTTTTTAACAGCTTATGAAAGGTCAGCAACATGGGAGCCAATCAAATCTCTAGGGAGATGCTATTCCATCATGCATGTGCACCTGTTGTGAAGCATATTATCTTTATAGCATTCCCACTATCTATTTAAGGAAGATACCAGATCAAAAAAGGAGTTAAGATTAGTCTAACTAGATTTGTTCATGACAAATCCATGCTGTCTTCAAGTAATTATTTCATTGGTTGCCAAGTGCTTACAGATCAATCTTTTTATGAACTGCTCTAGAATCTGCCCAGCTACCATACACAGAAAGCTTTCTTCTGAATAAGCATCCACAGAATTGAGCTATTAAGCTGTTTTTTCCTTCCTTGAAGTTACTTGCCCAGAAATATGTCTTGCTTTCCCTGTCTTGAATTTGTCTTTGCTGAACAGGAGCCTCCAAACTTACATGTATTAGCATGCCCCGTGAAATCAAGTTTGCTGTATGATTAAGAATTTGTTATTCAGTGTACTTTAATCTAACTTTTTCTAATGATGTATGAATGACCAAGCTAAATCAGTTTCTTAAAGCATATCCATTCCTTCAGACCTCTCACAAGCTTCCTGAGATCTGTGCTGTATCAGCTGTTTCAGTTGATGGATAATCATGAAAAAAAGAGCAAATCATTACAAAATAACCCCATATGGAATCAAATAAAACATTAAGTAGGCTACATACTAATTAGGTTTTGAGTAAGTGGGTAACAGTATTCAGAAATATGTAATAAATCATAAGGACATCTTCTGTTGATTTTTTTTTTTTTTTTTTTGCTTAAGTGAATCTTTCACTTCTATACCTCAAATCAGTATACAGGATGTAGTAAAAGACTATGTAACTTCATGATTAGGAAATGAAATATCTGTAGAAGAAAAGCTGGTCAAATGCCTTAGTATTGTAAAACTAGTGATACTGTACAATACTTGTGGATGACAGGAAAACATACTGAAAATTTCTAATAATTTGAAACAGTTGTGTGAAAGAATTGATTAACATTTAAAATAACTAGGGTATTATCCTCAGTAATTTAGTGCTCTAGGTTGGGGATCTGCAGATTTTCTCCATGGTTAGTATTAGAAATCATGATTCATATCAAAGAAAGCTGTAAAATGAAAGCTGTAGTGACTGTCAAGTTGGAAGAGGTTATATCCTGAGGCTGACAATTAGCATAGAGGTGACCTTAGTATTTTGCTTAGTTCAAGAGATTTCCCTGGGAATATTTTCTCCTTTTTCATAAGTAAACCTCCCCGCACCACTGCCACCCCCTTGCTGGCTCCCGTTCCCTTTTTAACCCAGTGTTTTGTTTTGTTTTGTTTTGGGTACTGGTAACTCTTTCACAGAAACCCTTGCCTTTTGAGCTAGAGGGCACCCAAAATGGCTTACACATGAATTGAAATAAAAGTAGTACATAGAAAACAATATAAAGGAAGAATAACCAAACACAAAGAAAGAGTAAAATAGGCATACCCCATTAAAAGTGACCCAGGATTAAGATCTAAAGACTTAAAAATAGTACGTTTTATAAAATTGTTATTGAAGTCTATAATTTTATTCATTAATTAACCAGTCCCTTAATTGCATTCTATAAATCCTCCCAGAAACAGCCCACTATGCCATGGCTATGTTACTATGTTATCCTTCTGTCATTAGATACAAAATGTTTTGTTTGGATAAAGTGGCATTTTCTTCTCCATTCTAAACATGGTCAAGGCTTCAGATGCAAGTGCCAAAGTGGAAATATATACATAAGCACACACACACACTTCGTCTGGATGGATGGATGGATAGAATGGATCAGCTGCACATAGCTGTTTTTTGGAGACTGAAAAAATTGCTGGCTCAACTTGAAGGCCGCATTTAGAGTAATCTGTTGTATATTTTACTGGCAATTTGGGGGATGAAGCCAGCACTGTATGCATAGAATCAGAGCCAAAAAGGAGGCAGGACTTCCCTTTTCTTTCTTTCTGCCATCTCCTTCTCTTTTCTTAATATCTTTCTGCATGTCCCTCTTCCCTGCTGATCAGGTTCTTGGGAAGGGACAGCTCTTGCCAGAAATCTAAACTGATTGCTTGCAGAAACTGTTGAAACTACACTGGGCAGACTGTAGTTACCAACTCTTGGCTTAGGCTTAAAAGATTAATATCAGAATCTTGAAATAGGTCTGAGAAATACAGTGTCAAGTTAGGTATTCAGAAGGTATTGAAGATATACAGTACTGTGCAAAAGTTTTGGGCAGGTGTGAAAAAATGCTGTAAAGTAAGAATGCTTTCAAAAATATATATTGTAATTGTTTACATTTATCAATTTACAAAATGCAAAGTAAGCAAACAGAAGAAAAATCTAAATCAAATCAATATTTGGTGTAACTATCCTTTGGCTTCAAACCAGCATCAATTCTTATACTTGCACACTTTGTACACTTGCACAAAGTCAGGGATCTTGTAGGATTAGAGTCAGGTGTATGATTAACCAATTATGCCAAGCAGGTGCTAATGATCATCAATTTCCTATGTAGGTTGAAACACAGTCATTAACTGAAACAGAAACAGCTGTGTAGGAGGCTTAAAACTGGATGAGGAACAGCCAAAATCTGCTACTAAGGTGAGGTTGTAGAAGACAGTGTCATGTCACAGGTCATACACCATGGCAAGACTGAGCACACAACAAGACACAAGCTAGTTATACTGCATCAGTGAGGTCTCTCCCAGGCAAAAATGTCAAAGCAGACTGGGGTTTCAAGATTTGCTGTTCAAGCTCTTTTGAAGAAGCACAAAGAAATGGGCAATGTTGAGAACCATAGATGCAGTGGTCAGCCAAGGAAACTTAATGCAGCAGATGGAAGACACATCATGCTTACTTCCCTTCAACACTGGAAGATGTCCAGCGGTGCCATCAGCACAGAACTGGTGGAAACCAGTGGGACCCAGGTACACCCATCTACTGTCCAGAGAAGTCTGGCCAGAAGTGGTCTTCATGGAAGAATTGTGGTCAAAAAGCCATACCTCTGATGTGGAAACAAGGCTAAGTGACTCAACTATGTATGAAAACATAGGAACTGGGGTGCAGAAACATGGTAGCAGGTGCTGTAGACTGGTGAGTGAAAATTTGAAATATTTGGCTGTAGCAGGAGGCAGTTTGTTTGCCAAAGAGCTGGAGAGTGGTACAACAATGAATGTCTGCAGGGAACAGTGAAGCATGGTGGAGGTTCCTTGCAAGTTTGGGGCTGCATTTCTGCAAATGGAGTTGGAGATTTGGTCAGGATCAATGGTGTCCTCAATGCTGAGAAATGCAGGCAGATACTTATCCATCATGCCATACCATCAGGGAGGCGTGTGATTGGCCCCAAATTTATGCTGCAGCAGGACAACAACCCCAAACATACAGCCAATGTCATTAAGAACTATCTTAAGCGTAAAGAAGAACAAGGAGTCCTGGAAATGATGGTTTGGCCCCCACAGAGCCCTGATCTTAACATCGAGTCTGTCTGGGATTATATGAAGAGACAGAAGAATTTGCGGCAGCCTACATCCACAGGAGATCTGTGGTTAGTTCTCCAAGATGTTTGGAACAACCTACCTGTGTGCAATTGTACCTAGAAGAATTGTTGCTGTTTTGAAGCCAAAGGGTGGTCACACCAAATATTGATTTGATTTGGGTTTCTCTTCTGTTTGCTCACTTTGCATTTTGTAAATTGATAAACATAAAGAATTACAATATATATTTTTGAAAGCATTCTTACTTTACAGCATTTTTTCATATCTGCCTAAAACTTTTGCACAGTACTGTATGTGCTGTACAATTCAGAAGGCTTGTTCCTAATAGTGGTCTTGCTATTACCTGGTGCTAGTGATAGCATTTTATTGTGCAATTCTACCTAGTAACTCAGAAGTAAGCCCATTTATATATTCCTGTTGGTGGCAGCATGGTAACTCTTTGTACCTACATGTTCATGGATTGATGGATCTACAAACAGTGCAGAAGAATAATGAAATCCAAATATAATTAACTTAGCTTGGATTCAAACCTGTGATCCAGGACTAAACCAAGACATTTTGCTTTTTGAGTATGAGGCATCTCCATTCCATAAACAGAAGCCAGTTGGACTGGCAGTTACTTTTTTTTTTTTTTTTACTCAGTCCTTATGGATGAAATATTGCCATCCTCCTCTTCTAAGGAAGTATCTTCATTTAGGGGGTCTTAGGACAGGTTGCAAGGCATACACAGGCAGAAGAGAGAAACAGCTGGGATGTTAAGGTAAACAGCTGGGAAACTGCTACTGATGCCCCTTCCAGCATTTGCCACTGTGACAAGTGTCTTGCTGTATTGAATGTTAAGGCTGGCATGGCTGTATTCATAAACTATTGTTAGCATTACTGTTGCTGCATCATATGCTGAAATGGCTTCTCATTTAGAGATTTTAAAATGTGTACCTGAGAAAACATTCCAGAAACTTTGGAAGGAGAACATTTTTTTCTGGGGAGATGGCTAACTGAATAATTGATGCTGCACTGACAATATCTTTCATTTCCACCAAATGTCCCTTAATTTATCCCCAAATCCACCCTCCAAAAGATGACTTAAAACAAGTATGTGACATATGCACTATTCCATTAAAGATAAATTACTCTGCAGAATAGGAGATCAATAGCAGGCCTGTAGTGTTTGCTTAATTATTTTTATTTATTAGAAATAATTTGTCATCGTTTGGAAGCAGTGATATTATTTTTCTACCTATTTAATACTTTTTAATGCACAAATAGGGGAAAAAAAGTGATACAGTTTGCTCTCTTGAAATTGTCCATTCTTACATAACCTTAGCCTTTCCATTGCCTTTTTCCTAACACAGCTGTTCCGTAATTTTGTGCTTGCTTCCTTTGTGAGGAAGATAATCAAGAATTTCAAAGTAGGCCATTTTCTTCCTGAAAGACAAACAGAACAGTGGGGATTTCAAATGCTATGCAGCACACTTGCTAGGACATTGCTGATTTAGGCAAGTTCAACATTTATAGAGCACATAGCAGTGCAAACAACAATATTCACCCAAGAAAGAGTTATACTGAATTTTAAATCTGAATTGCTCTTTGGTAGTTTTTTATATTCCCCTCTTATGCCTTTCCCCTTCTCTAAGATTTTTTTTTTTTAATGTAAGTATACAAATAATTGGAAAATAAAGATCAGATGTGCCCAATAACTTATAGTGAACAAAGGAAGAACATACGTAATTGATGCAGCAAGCTGCAAAACCCTGCAACAATAATATGTTATACTTAATGGAGGAATGTTTGCTTAATAAATGATCATCTGTGATACCTTAAAAACAATAGAGAGAAAATCTGTTGGACTGAAGAGCTAACCAAAGAAAAATTTGCAATCAAAAACTTTAAGTGCTTTGATTAAAGGGTTATGCAGTACAGAAAAGGCAACTTTCACAACCATGTAATGATTTGAAAGATCAAAAGAGAAAATGGTCCTTCCTGTAACTTGTTCGAGAAGCAGGGTGGGGTTATGTGGGGACATCCTTTGCTGTTGGAGCTAATGAACATCCTTCAACAATTGCTTGATGGTTCTCAAGTAACACTAAGCCTTAACCCCTCACTTACAAACCACAATGACTAATTACGCTAAGTCAAAGCCAACAGATGATTTTACATTTTAATGTAAGTCTACTTCACCTTCTCTTGAACATGTAGGGAACACAATGGAATTGAGGCTATGGAACAAACTCACTGAATATTTGTATTACTAGATCACTTCACTGCTTTTCTATGTGAATTTTAAAATTCAGTTTTGAAAGATGGTAGAGAATGTGACTATGATGCTACTTTCTATTCAATTTTTAACATTAATATATCTCATTATTTTACTTTCTCTTCAGAAAGAGAAGGAACAAAAGGCAGAATAGTGCATCAAAAGCATAGGACAAGACCTCAGGAGATCCTTGTGTAGCCATTAAGTTTACAGGATAACCATTGGCTTTGGTGGGTAAATTTTGATGATACCCCAAATGCTGAGGTTACCATCAGAACTCAAAACCCCAGTTGCTGCCTAGAAGTTTCAGGAAAAAGTCTGGCTGCAAAGAGGTAACCAAGTTGAGCCAATATGATGTTAGCAAAATACCTTGGAGTGTTGGCTGGCTATGAAATGTAGCTGCCAGCATGGACTGCCTTTTATCTGGCAGCCACATATTGAATATAATACTCAAATTATAAGAAGGGACAGAATGCAATGAAGGAACAGCTGAAGCTTCCTTGCCTTAGTTATTTCTTTTTAAGGATGACTGGAATGGCACAATTTGGATAAAACAGGGAAGAGGAATCATATATTAAGCCTCCCTAATGAATATTCTACAAGAATCAAGCAGTGGTTAAATGACAGTGGGCACTTGGTACTTATAGCAAATCTAATCCCTCATAGAGGCAAGAAGAGTAAGCCTTTGGGACATAAGAAGGAAATGTAATTAGATTGCTATAGATCTGCATTCTTGAATAGCAAAAAATGGAGCTATGTCTTTAAGAAAGAAGATGTTTTCCCTTGAGCTGTCATGCTGTGGTTTAGTTTTGCTACTAGCCAGACAGATGGTGTTGTTATATTCTCTTTAGGGAGCAAAACTTCATTTGGAAGCTATTGTTTATTGCATATGAGAAATATTCTTTATTCTGTCATATAAGTTATGATAATAATGCAAGTCCTGCTGTAGTCTCACCAATGAATACAATTGTATTCTATAGAGCCAATAAGGAGATGTAAAATAATACATTACATTGGGCTATCTAAGCACACTGATGGACCAGTGGTTCAGATTACTACTGATTTTATTGCTACTATTATAGGCTAGATTTATGGTCCTCACTCGCTATAAGACTCAGGGAAAAATAAAAGGGTCCCTGCCCTCATTTCTCCTTACAAGAACTCTGTGAAATAGTTCTTGTTCTTTTAAAGCTGTTTTTCCTGTGCATGCTCACATAGAGATCTAGTATCTATTGCAAGAAAACCTTAAAGTTTGCCTTCAGAACAAGAATGAATTTGCAAGGACTGTTTTAAATCAGAACACCATTTTATTCTAGTCCTTTGGGTGAAAGCCTCAGTGGCAGGAAAAAAAAGAAGAAAAAAGTCATGACAGTTAAATATATATTAGACATAAGCACATAAAGTCAAGGGAAAATATAACTCTAGTATCCGGCTGGAAAGAAAGCACAAAAGATTACTCATTGGTGCCATAAGTTCCATCAGTTTTGAAACCTGTTTTCCAATGTTTATTGCAAACATTGAGGGCTAATCATTTGCTTTTTTCATAAAGCTAACATCTTTGCAGGGGACCTACAAATGCTACAAATGGCATAATATTCTCTCTCAACAGATGCATGACTGACCAATAATATTCACTAACTATATCATTTAGTGATATACCAGTCTACTTCAGAATAGATTGGGTCTGGGCAATCTACAGTGTCCATGATTGATTGATTTAACAAATTTATATAGCAGCCCCTCTACCTGGGGGGCAAACAGAAATAAAAACATAATCAAACTATGTTGCTGAATTCTGCGTCCTTACTACTAAATAGGTTGATGGAGATTGGAGCTGTAGTTCAGTGTCTTCTGAAAGGCCACCGTTTACCGACCCTTAGAGAAGAGATACATAGGTTTGTGTTATGTCTCCTACCTCAACTATACTTTAGCTAAGTGAATCTGGCCCTGTTGTCACTGTGCTGCTTTTAAAGCTGCTTGTCTGACATTGGAAAACCTGGAATAATTGTTGTTTAACTTGCATGGTTTGAGTGTGTGTCAGGGAGAGAGAGAGACCAGGACAGAAAAACTATGAAGTGAGTGAGACTAATTGTAAAATAGTTCATATACGAACAACATGTCAGCATGATGTAAATTAGGATGTGATGCTATACATTTCTTATTTTTACAGAAAATCCTTTTTTTATATATGGCCAAGGCCTGTTTTCACTGTTCATTATAATTTTTAAAAAGATGATTAAAGCATCAGCTGTATCCCTATGTATAACATGTTGGTTTGGATATATTTCTTAGATAATGACAGATGTTTTAGAAAACAGACAGTAGAGAGTTATTCATACTGCTAACTGTCCTGAACTACAGCCTTATATTTATGAGGCTAGTAGTCTTTGGGGGGTTTACCTAAATTTAACAGAACTGCTCAGTTGAAGCTGACAAAGTTCAGACAGAGATACAGTAACAAGATGGATCATGTATAATCAAAGTGTAGCACTTTGGGGAGAATCTGTAGTGTCCTTATGCCAGTATAATGATCTTGTGTTTATTTAAATAAATATCCCCTGGCAAGACCCTGGCAAGGAGTTCAATAGCAGATTCCACCACCACCACCACCCCCAGCATCCCAAGTGATGAATAAACTTGTTCTGAAAAAGTTAGTCCTAATTGTAAAGGAGGAGGGGACGCGGTGGCGCAGTGGCTTAATGATGCTGAAAGTTGCCGGCCAGAAATGGCTGACAGCTTCGGCGGTTTGAGTCCAGCCTTCGCATTAACAGGGTGAGCTCCTGTTGCCCCCTCCCCCTCCGCAGCTCCTGTCAACCCAACAGGTCGAAAACTCACGTGAGTAGATAAATGGGTACTCTCACTCCGGTGGGAGGAAAAATGCTGGCAGCGCCTTGCACAGAGAGACAGGACCAGTTGTCGGTAAGCGCGAAACCGCGCTCGCCCGAAAAGGGTGCGAAGCAACGGAAATCCCGCCTCCTGCGCTCGCCAGCCTCTAGGAAGGAGGCTCTGGCAAACCACTTCCGAAAACAATTGCCTTGAAAACTGCAAGGATTTGTCCAGGCAGTCACTGCAGGGTCAGTAATGACTGAGCGCAGACAAAAAAAAAAAAATTGTAAAGGACTTTCTGCAGTTACAACAGTTAGAGCTATTTGATTTGCTTATGATACGTAACAGCAGTAAAAAAGAAAATGGGTGACTGAGGCAAAGTTATTATTTTTTTTTTTTCCGTCTCAGAGCATATTACTATTTCTGTCAAGTGATGATAAAGGAATTGGTTTTCAAAGCCATTCCCACATGCCGTACACTTCTGGCTTCTGTTGCTTATTGGTCAAAACCACTACTAGTCTCACTGTTACAAGAAGAATCAGTAAAAAGGCTGCCGGTGCCAGCAGAGTAGACAGGAAGGCCAACCTTTGGAAAGATCATAGAAAGAAGGCCTAGATGCAGGTTGTCAGCTATTGGAACGAGTCACATTTTCTGAGCTGAGTGAATTTAATAGGACTAAAGGATGGAGCTTCAGGGTGAGTGGGGGAAGCACTATAGAAAGTAGAGATTTAAGGAGAAATGGGAGGTTGGTTTACAGTCTTGCTAGTTTCATGGTGCCAAAATGCCAGGAATGAGATGTCTAGTGACTATATAGGTAGTCCTTGCTTAACAACTGCCCTGTTTAGTGACCATCTGAAGTTTTAGTGGTGTTGAAAAAGTAACTTTATGACTGGTCCTCACACGTATGACTGTTGCAGTCATAAGTGTCAGGACCAGTCATAAAGTTACTTTTTCATTACTTCCCCATGATCAAGATTCAGGCGCTTTGCAACTGGTGGGCATTTACTACCATCGCAGCATCACATGGTCACATGATTACCATTTGCACACTTCACAACTGGCTTCTGATGAGCAGAGTCAATGAACAAGCTGGCAGTAATATCGCAAGTCGTGCTCACGTGATGTCTCACTTAACTGTGAGTGACTCGACTAATGACCACAGTGGAAGTGAGGTTATAAATCTGTCGCAGTCATGTGATGTCTCACTTAACAACAGTGTCACTTAGCAATGGAGTTGCCAGTCCCAATTGTGGTTGTTAAGCGAGGACCACCTGTACTTCCTTGTGTTTCTCAGAAAATAGACATATTTTAATGTCTTTTCATGAGAAATTAGCCCACTGATTTTGAGGTGGGTGAAATATCCAAGAGGTTGTGTATTTAGTATAGCCTAGCAGCTATAATTTACATTTAAATGAAGTACTTTCTATCTGAGGCTGAAATTCTGGGAGGACAGAAGGGGCAAGTTGAGTAGAATGGAGTAAATTTACTCTTTCTTTCTTGGTTAACTGGAATGTTAAGTGTATGGCAAATTCAGTTGGGGGTAGAAGGACATGCAGATGAGGAAAGCCCTGTTGATATGGCCAAAGGCCAATCCAGTCCAACAGTTTATGTCAACAGTGGCCAACTAGATTCATCCAGGAAACTCCAAACAAGACATGTGTCAGCCTTTTTCCGCTATTTTTTTTCTTTAGATTCTTTTATCCTACTTTTATTATTTTTATAAATAACTCAAGGTGGCAAACATACCTAATACTCCTTTCTCCTCCTATTTTCCCCACAACAACAAGCCAGTGAAGTGAGTTGAGCTGAAAGGGAGTGATTGGCCCAAATTCACCAGCCGGCTTTCATGCCTAAGGCCAGACTAGAACTCAGTCTCCTGGTTTCTAGCCAGGGGCCTTAATCACTAGACCAAGCTGGCTATTATTATTCTGTATTATTATACAGCCGTGAAGACTATGGCAATTAGCTTTAACTTTTATGTATGTGTCTACTGCTCTTTCAGAATGATTCTACCTACTGCTATAAGGAAGACATATTATGGCAATGGAGATAGAGCATAGGGCTTTGTGGAATGAGAAAAGAGAGCATACAACTAGCATTCCAACTGGATGGAAGTCAATTGGGGGCATTTCCCCTGAGTATTTAGTCAGTCTGCTTAAGTAGACAATTCTTCCCTGATCTTGAAAGCATTTCTACAAAGATTGCAAATGTTACCTGCATTTTCTTTCAATTTCAGTTCGTTTCAGTTATTCTTGCAGCTACTGAGCTACTGCCAGCTTATAGAGACTCTGATGATGCCAGGATTTCTGAATGGGATGCTAATGAATTGAAGTTGGCAAGTGCAAAAGATCTATTCATTTCCAACAAAATTCATTCTCTATAGAAAGTGGGATGGAGAAGAGGAAGTATCTTAGTTGTGTAGCTGTAGTAGTTTACTATTTAACAAACAAAGGTGATGAGAGAACTGGCAAGCATGTTCTCCAACTGGAAGCTCTATACTATATAATACTGTAGTATGCAACTACAAAACATTCCACAAGCCATTTAAGCCTATCTCAGATATTACATTAATTGTAACATTGGGAACACCTAACTTTCTCCCCTCTGTAGTGTTATTACATGTACATCACTGTCCAATATCTGTTGGGAAGCCTAACATCTGAATTCTGCAGCAAAAGTCTAGAGACTCCTTGAGCAGCTGAGAATCCTGATTTGTTACAGTTTAAGTAGGTTGTAGAGAGCATAGGGAATGGCTTTGAAGGACAGGAGGAAGAGCAGCTACCAAGGCAATGGTCAGATAAGAGGGGTTTGAGCCCAGCCAAGAAAATAACTTGATAAAATGTCTCAGACAAGCCCTTCACAAAAAGATAAAGTGAGGGAGGGGGAAGCACGTTTGAATTTGCAAGATTCTGTTATTATAGCTGTTACAATAAAAGATAGTCCTGGCCGATATGGCATTGGATTCTTAGTCTGGTCTATCTTGTTGGGCTGACATAGGATGAAAAAGGAATTAACTGAGTCTGTCTGTGTTGCAATGTATATTTACCTTTGTACTTGTATGAAGTACAGTTACAGCCATTCCCAGGCCAATGCATGGATCAGAACTAGTTTGACTTCCTCACCTTCACCCATAAGCTGGCTCAAGAAGAACTGTGAAAACTCAATTGTATTGAATCTATATTTTGGGCACAAATAGATTTTTGGATCTATTGTTACCATTTGTCTTATTTCAGTTCTGAGAACTATCAATCAGAACAAATTTGGGGATTAAGCTCTCGTTCTGTTATTCCTTGCAAATAATTACATTCTGAACCACTGTATGATTAATTTAAAAAGAAAGAAATGAATTTGAAAATGATCCCAGGAAGACTGGAGAATAGTTGTTTTAAATATAGTTTTACTCAGTGTATCTGGAACTAGAGCTCTTCTCATGAAGAGCCCTCCTGATGGTAATTGCCCCAACTGCAAAAGACAAATTGGTGCTTACAGTAGACAAGAGCGTGGCTCCTGATTGCCTTTTGCAAGAAAGATCAGCCATAATTTCTTGCTGCTGCCATCCCAGCCTTGTCTTGTAGGCAGGGAAGAATTCATTTTCCTGCCAAAACCAGAATGTTTTGGTAGGGGTAACACTTCAACCATATATAGTTTAAAATATTGTGCCAATTATATATTGTCATAGCTTCCTTGAGAGTTTCTCACCAATAGAAGTTTTTCAAGGAAACATAAGGGATAATCCCTTATAAAGACCTTGGCTGTGTTTGCTTTTTGAACTGACAGGACTGATATATTTAAGACTGACAAATCTAGTAGTGTTAGAAAAAACGTTTGTAACAAAGCACAATGGAAGCCCTTAATCCCTTTGAGCACTTTTGCCTATAGCTTTTTCTTTCTTCAGATATGCAGCTGTTTGAAACACAGAACTCTTAATCGAAAGCAAACTTCCAGTAAAACTAAATTAGAGTGACTGGGATTTATAGTTGGTAGAAGAATCTGGGTGCCCAGACAGCCTTATTGATGTGTTGTCATGATGTGCAGGGAAGAAATCTTAACAGGGGCAATAGGGATATGTTCCTTGTGTTTATTGATCTGCAGATTTCTATAGAAAATAAATGTTCATGTTTATTTTTTGGAGTGGGGTTTTTCGGGGGCAGTCACATTTTCTTCCAGAAAAAAATCTGAATTTCATCCCCAAAGCTATTTGATCTGTTCTGTATGTGTACAGCTACTCTCATCCACTAATATCTTACTCATCCATGCCCAATCTTCTTAAATTAAAGGCTCACATGGCTTTGTAGCTTCAAGAAACGAAGAATGATCTTGCTATTTCTAAAACTGTTCAAAATTATGCTACATACTGCTGTTATCTAAATGATATGACACATACTAGGAATTTTAGGATTTCTTGTGTTATGAAATGATGGAAACTGTGTTTAGATGATGAATATGTAATTGGGGGTTCTCTCTTAGCATCTAAAGGGATAATAGACACTACATAGGCAAAAAAACTAACCATACTGCATGCATGCTTGTAAAGGTTATTGAACAGTTTTGTATGAATCTGCATAAACTTAGTCTGCATATTTAGAATGCAAACAGAATCATGCTAATTCATAACTTTAAAGCACCTTTATAATAGCATTAATTATAATGCAATGAAAAATGTGTCGAATAGTTGCATTTTATTATTTTTATGCCTCCCTTTGGCAGGGAAATTTATCTCAGTTAAAAACAATTTTTGTTGTTGAAATGGAAAAAATATATAGAAATACAAAGTCAAGAGTCTTAAATTTTGAACAGATTATATCAAGATGATGAATAACAATTAATTAGACCTGACGTCTCTTGGCATCAGGTACTGTATAATATATATATATATATATATATATATATATATATATATATATATATTAGAAGATGTCAATGCATTTCAAATGATGAAGCTCTAGAGGCAATGCAGAGGTTAGGAGCAGAGATTAACTAAGAGCAAAAGATTGTCTCAAGATCAACCAGTGAGTTTCACGGTTCAGTGAAAATTGGAGCCTGTGTTTCAGCTTTTGTAATCCACTACATGGCCAAATATAAAAGGTTACAGCTCAGCCCTGTTGTAGGTAATAAATGTTCTAAGAAGAGTATTGTCTGGAAAACCTAAGCTGCACAAAGCTTTAAGTTGCTCTCCTGATGACTAAAAAAAAAGAAAAAAAAGTTGTAGTAGAGAAAAGAAGGAGAAGGAGGAGAAGAAGAAGAAGAAGAAGAAGAAGAAGAAGAAGAAGAAGAAGAAGAAGAAGAAGAAGAAGAAGAAGAAGAAGAAGAAGAAGAAGAAGAAGAAGATGATGATGATGATGATGATGATGATGATGCAGGGTCATAATACATAACAGCAATACCCACAAATTTTAACACTTTAAGTTATATCTTGTTCACCTTTCTCACCTGATGGCTAATAATAGTTGCTACATATGAATATAAACTTCAGCTTACACTGAAAACACTTCAATATATTCATTTAAGCTGAAAATTACACAACAGATCAATAATGAAAATTTTGGGTTTTTTTTTCTCTTTCTTTTATTTAAAATGTACTTTGGACAAAGGTTCATCAAACTGGGAAATAATAAAAAGAAACAATCATTTGCTACCTGGCATGCATCGTGAGATATCTTAAATTCTTGCTTATAGATGTTTTTATACTTTAATTTGCTGCACAGATCAAAGGGTATTTTCAGTTATGTTTCGCTTCATTCTTCTGCCAATTTGCTTGAATACACATTTAAAGCACCATTTAAGAATTTTAAAAAATAATGTAGCAAGTCATCAAGGGAGTCTTCCAAGGTAATGCAGTAGAATGAAAAGTAAATAGGGTGGAAATTGATCTGCAGGTTATATTCCAATCAACACTCATGCAAATGTATTTTTTATGGCAGCATAAAATGCAGTGATGGTATGAAGGGGTTCCAGACAAACAAAACCCTTGACTACTTCTTTTAGAATGATGGAAAATATTGTCCACAACTTTATTAGCTAATGTAAGGCTTGGGGGCAGCACAGGGTCTGGCTCCAAATTCTAGCATTACTTAATCATTTTCTGCCACCACCATTATGGATGATGTATTGGTTAGTTATGTGCTTTAGTGCCATCTTTGGGGCTTGGTGAGGCCAGCCTCACTGCCTCACCTATTGAACTGAACTCTCCATGTCAAGGATTTATCACAGCTGTGAGTTTGACCCAATGTTCCAAATACTGGAGAACATGTATGCCTTTCTAAAGGATGTGGGTCAACTCTCCCTCACCCCCAGAGACTGGCTTCCTGTCAAGATACAGTTCAAAGAGTGTCATAAAGTTTCTAGGGTATGGGAAAGACCCAGACTGTAAGTGTGAGTGTCCATAGGATTACTATTTATTGTTTGCTGATCTCCCAGGGTAGTCACAAGGATGAAAGAATTAAGGGTTCTTTTCTGTTGCAAACATGGCATCCTTGAATGAGACTGTATACAACTGTCAGTAATTCCTATGACTATTCAACATATGGTTTAATACAGTCTTTTTGTTTTTGTTTTTGTTTTTTTGGTGCTTATCCTGGCTGGCTTTTGTCCTTCCCCTGCCCTTCATTTGTGGACCTTTCTTAAGTAGCAACAACCTATTGAATAGATGGACCCAGCACATTTCTCTAGAACAGATGGTGTGCAGATGAAAGCTTCATCAACCTTGATGGTTGCTCTATCACCTGGTGGTGAATAAAATCCTATAATAGGCTTGGCATCCACCCTAACCCAAGGCCTGGGGGAACAGCCAAGTTTTTAAAGACTTCTCAAATATCAGGGTGAGAGCCATACAGATCTTGGGGGTATTTTGTTCCGTAGGACACACACAGCCTGGATAACAACAGATATCATTGTTTAATTAATAGGATTCAGGCTGTGTGTGTTCTCTGAAACAGCCCAATCATACAAGATGGGCAGAAATTTTTTGAAATAGGCTATTCCTCAGATAACCAGGTCCTGTGACATAAAGCACCTTGCAGACCCAGTCCTTTGGGTGCTCTGTGTGTGTGTGTGTGTGAGACAGAGAGAGAGTAAATGGTTCCCTTCCTCTTAATTATTACTCAAATCCTCCCAACCCCCATGCTCCCTAGTATAAAACCATGTGCTGTGGAGACGGGTGGCAATTTTGATCTCATGTTGTTTTCAGTGATTTGGGGCTGCCAATCTGTAATAAACAGTGGCATTCACTAGAGTTTATCTGTGGTGTTGCAGAGGCAATCCATGGTGGTGGAATATCTTTTGGCTACGACCTCTCAGCAGTTACACATTCTCTGAAGCTACTTTAATGCTTTGAGGAGGGGCACTTGGCTATTGCAAAACTGCTTTTCAAAGCAGTTTCCTGCATATAGACACTCAAATTTGCATGCATTATTTTCTATCTTCAGGCAGAAACAGTAAAGAAGCTAAGATGAAGAAAACATGATGGAAATGGGGTAAGAGAAAGGAAGAAAAAAGAAAAATGTGGCTGGGAAATAGGTAACTGGACAAGGAAGAAAAGAGAAGGGGGAAAAAAAACATTGTAAAGAGAATGAAAATTTGCCAAGCTATCAGGAGGAATGTCTGCAGTGAAGAAGACATTATTGTTTAATGTCTAGGTACCTCTGAAAATAGCTAACCAGCATGATTTGGAACAGATGGGACTCTTTCCTCAGCTTGCCTGGCTATTCGGAATCCTTTTTATAAAATCTGAAGGGGCTTGGTTTGTGGAGGTCAAGAGTCTTCAGTGAAGAAGGAGAGGATAAGAAGAAATTGCTGTCCATGGAATCATCCATGGACCCAGCTCATTTTAGAATCCTCACTCATAGTGAAGCAGATACTACTCTTCATTTTCAACAGAATCTGTCTCTTTCAATTTCACCTTCCTTTCTGATAAATACTTTAGGTGTATTTGTTTCTGTGCAAATGTTTTTTCCACTGTTTGTTGCTTTTATTTAAACCATTTACCTTAATTAACATTAATATGCATATTAAAAATATAACAAAAGCTCCTAATGTTATCCTGACCCTTCCTGTAGGCTTTTCTGGTTGGCTTTTCACCTTTTATAGTATCAGTAAATTCATAATCAAATAAGCTATGACCGAAGAACTGTAATCTTACACAAAACCGTGTTAGCAGGGTGCATCAGTGTTGCTGATATTTAAATACATATAAAACACAATATAACTCCCAAAAGGAATATAGAAATGCTTGTGTTGCTCCATTTAGGTAACTTGATTAAAAATGGAAGCAAAACGTTCAGTTGAGAAAAATAAAACTAAATATGGCTGTGAGCAGATATTTACAGGATGGATAAAACTTCCCAAATCATTCCACATGCTGTGATTTTTCAAAAACTTCATTCATTCATTCATTCATTCATTCATTCATTCATTCATTCGTTCGTTCGTTCGTTCATTCATTCATTCATTCATTCCTTATATATCAAATTTGTCATCACCCATCTTATGCTGTGTACAAGGAGATATTATCTTTTTGTTCAGTCCTGTTTCAATTCTGGATGTGACATGAAAGTTGAAAGTTGATGTGAAGTTGACCTTGAAAACATACAGATAGAAAAGTCTGGCACCTACATAGTAGTAGCTTAAAGTAGCATAGAATTATTGCAGTGAGTGGATCATAAAGAATACTGTAGGATCTTGGAAGAGAGAGATATGTGTTCAAAAGAGTACAATACTCTTTCTAGATTCACACAAAACATTTAGCCAATCCAGTTAAATAACTATTGGCTGTATTGGGTAGGCTGTTGTTTATTTAAATGTGTATACAATCTTGGGTCTGTAGGTAGTTGGGTTAGTGTAAAGTGTAAACACAGCCTCCTTAGTAAGTTGTTTGGTTGATTTAATGTATGGTGCAAATGTTAAAGATGGACTACTTCAGTAAACAAATCCAGTATGTTATATGAAACTGGCCCTGTCTGGGGAGAAGTCCTTGAATTGGTAACTGTCCTCTGAAATGAGGCAAAGAAACTGCTGTGCTGTTTTCTGTGTTTGGGATGTGTCATATCATGCTGTGAAAGCTAAACAGAAAAGCACACAAAAAAGCACACAGTAAAGCTCATGATTCATGGCAACATGAATATTGGATATTCATTTCTTGTATCAAGTCCTGAGCATCATATTTACTCAATTGTTTCATTTACAATCTCACTGAACTTGCCATACCACTGCCGTTGCAGTGTAGGTGAAGGGATCAAATACTGCTAATTTTCTGTTCAAACCAGTGGGTGGCCAATGGAGGGCACCCTAACCCATGTAGAAGGAGGAAAATGCATATCTGTGGCCTCTGGCCATATCTGATAAAATCTGAAGTTTTATCACTTGAGCCACCCTTCTTTTTTTCAGATTGAGACACCATTTTAGCAACCAAGAAGGACATCTATACCTTTAGGTTACTCTTAACTCACTTAACAATGTTGATATATCTTCAAGCACTCATAATGGAACAAGCCAGGCATGTAAAAAAGATAAACCCAGAGAGCATAACAGTACCTGAAATCTCTCAAATGCTTTTGTAATGTAACTTAGTGGTTTACTTACAACTATAAAGTTAAATCTATATGCCAAAAGGTAGATGGCATGGAAACTCCCACAGAATGAAGAAAGCTCAGTTCTCTAGCTAAGTGCTGAAAACCATGGGCTGTTGAATGTATTATTACCATAAAAGAAGAAATGATCACAATCATAGCCCTATTTGTACCACTGCGGCTGAACAGGATATTTTCTGACGTGTAATGAGATGGCATCATGCCTGCTGGCAGGGGCATCTGCAGGGGAGACAAACAAGTCAAGATGGCAGTTGTGACCTCATGCTAGCACTTCAAAGTAGTCCAGGTCAGGAAACAGATTCTTCAAGAAATACAGGGACTCTTTTGATACAGGCTTAAGTATCAGAACCTTGAAAGCCCGACTGTCAAATCAAATCAAATCTTTATTACGGTCATAGGCTAGCATAAAAAGCCTGACTGTGTTTTCCTTTCCCTCCCTCCTGTACCCCAGGGAGTCAAGGCAGAGCCAAATTGACTTCTGTTTTTATGCTTCTCTTGTTTCCTGAGCTTAAAGTATATTTTTGTAACTGTCACTTGCATAGTTTTTCCAAGGACATCTCTCTACTCTTTACACAGCATGATCAAAGTCCTGCCCCTTGTGTGTGTGTGTGTGTGTGTGTGTGTGTAACAGGTGCAACACAGAATAAAAAGGAGAGGAGCTTCATTACACGGTTGTGCCTACCATCTTGAGTTTTTTAAAATCTCCTCCCCCCCCCCCCCCTCCATAGGCAGTCTCCCCTGTGCCCTGGACTTGCCTTTTCATCTCTGATCTCTCATTGTTTCGTGGCAGGACCTAAAGGCTGCCCTACTCCTATATGAAACAAACCAAACTTTCTGAAACTTTGGTTGTGGATGAAGAGAGTTGTGGATAGAATTCAATGCTGCATAAACCAGCTTTTGATACCTACAGACTTACCGACTACTAGGGACAATAGATGTAGAGATAGTTAGCAGAAGGACCTTTATCTTCTTTCCATGACTAACGGCTTATCTGCATTGCCAAGTTGCCCTGTCACCAGTACAGGCCAGCAGCTATCTTTTGATGGCCCAAACAGGCAATGTTGTCCTATATTCATCCCTGACACACCACAAAGGCCATGCTCACATGTGTTTTCTTGTTCTGTTGTCAAAGAACTCTTTTCCTGCTGCTGTAGCCTCTGAATCTCTTGTCTGGAAGGTTTACCACTTGGAAAAGTCTCCAGTGCATGCTCAGAAACCTTTTCTGCCTCTTCCAGCTAGAAAAGGTTTCGAGGCAGCATGTGTAAGGTTTGCTGCAGTCGGTGCTGAACAGAAACCTCGTGAGGCACAGGCTCGGACTAAAGCTAGTTTATTCAGGCATAATGCGTAGCAGTTACAGACAAAGCCAGGATTGGCTTGGCGCAGTTTCTTACAGCAGTTTTATAGGGTTCCCCCCTTGACCCGTAGTTGCCCCTTGGTTCTGCCCCTTGCCCTTGCCCTGGGCTACCCATCTGTCCATTGTGATCTTCCTTCCCCTCACCTTGATGGCAGATTCAGCTGGTTTCTATTGTGTTATAATCTTCTTCCTTTGTCTGTCTTGCCATTGCATTCCTTGACCTTTTTTTCATGTTGGAGGGGCTGTTTTAATCTGGTTTTTAATTACCGGCTGATTGCCTCTGGATTGCTGCGCTCCAGGTGTATTGTAAGCCGGAGTTGCCCGGGGCATCTGGGGAACCAGCTGTGCTACAGTGTTGCCACTTCTAATTAACTCCCTGCTGCCAGTTAACTGCCCGCCCCCTGTCCGTAGTTAACGTGCGGTTACATTATTTCCTTGCCCTATTGCCTGAGGCGGTGAAACTGACTAACAGCTCTGTGAAACTGACCAATGGCTCTGTGCCGCAGTGTGTGCTTCCTAGGCTGAATCTGACAGCGTGAAGCATCTTGAGGAAGAGAATTATGTCGCCTCTTTGCCATGACAAGAAGGATTATGTTCACTCCATGGTGCAAAGCAACCTCACTGAGACAAAGTGTGGCTTCAGCATGAACTCAAGAATCAAGGAAATTGTTACAATCTATTTCCTCTTTATTTTCTATTTATTTATTTGTTATCTTTCTGTGTGCCATCTTGAGTGTTTCGATGTTAGTAAATTGGGTGAAATTACCTCCAAGTAGGGTATTGAGTTTTGAGATAGTTTTTATACAGAATTAGCATGGGGTATAGGGGTAGGGGTAGTTTCTTTGTACTGTAAAGCTAGAGAGGCTGCATCCACCTTCTCTACCTCCAGTTACCCTTTGGATCACCTGCAATGCTTGATCCTTGGGGGCCAGTGATGACGCCTGCAGCCTCCATCACCCCATCCTGTGGATGAGACACTGGGGTGAAGTCCAATCAAGCAAGAGAGATTCTCCCTTTATATTTACTGGGAAACCCTTATCCTGTATAACGTATCTATCATTCTCTGCCACACAGATTGAGGGATGTGAGAGGTATGATTGTGGCTCTTATCTCATGAGAGGTACTGACATACCCTGCGGGTAGCATCACTGGCCACTTCCCATGCAGCCTGTTGGCAACCATGTCAGCACGTCGTATACAAGGGATCACTGCTGCATGAAGGGGGAGGAATTTCCTGCTGCCATGCAGGAAAGTAGTACAGCCATGCCACAAGACCTGCCACCATGATTGCTGGTTTACTGAGAGGGGTGGACTCTGCTTCACCCAGCATCACCACTACCCATGACCTGCTGATATAGCTGCTATCTCACCATGTAAGAGATTCCTGATGTAGTATGTCATCAACTATGTTGGCAAGTAGGGGGGTTGGTCATGTTGACTCAAGTGGAGGACACCCCTATTTTCCACTATGCTCAGTCTGTTGACACAGCTGAAAATCTGTCTTGAGTACCTGAGAGGAGAAACCAGAGAGGAGAAAGTGTTCCCACCCCAGCCAAAGGTGGGTCCTAGGAGCTGAAGCACCAAATTACAAGTCTTCTGTTGGAGGAAAGTCAGAAATGCCACTTCAATTAAAAACAAAAACAAAAACAAAAAAAAACAAAATTTAGCTGGTTTGGCAATGGTCTAGGGTTGACAGGAAGGTGCCTTATGGGGAGGTATCCCACAAGAATGGTTGGCCAGGTATCCTCAAGCCAAAATTAAGGAGATGTGTAGATGTGCTCACAGAAAGCTAGTTATCATTTAATGATTAGCTAAAATCTGTCCAGTTACTTGAGGAAGTTATCTTAACACAAGAGAGACTCTTATGTATATAGCTATGAGAATATGCAAATGGTTGAGTGGGCAAAGCAGGTACAGTTCCCTTGAATGATGTACTTTGGGCTGTAGCGGCAATACACAAAATGCAGGTATTTAATTTCACACTCTTGCTTTGTGGCAGAACTTCATCCAAGTGAGTGCCCCTTCACAATTCTGAATGTCCCTATTAAATAGTTCTATTATATAGAATCAAATACATGGTGTGTTCCCTTCCCCCCCCCCCCATTAATACCATAGACTTTTGAAAAATTCATTAAGTTAGTTGGTGATTGATCATTGCCTTTTTAAACTTATTCCTGATAAGTGATTAAAGGATGGAATGTAAATGAAAATGCCCCAAATAAAGGCATACCATTTGAAATTATTCAAACTATTTCAGACTGGCCAATAGATACATGGTTCCAAAGAGACTGGAAAAGAAACTAATTGGCACAATATCCCTCAGTCTATTCAGTGTAAACATTAATTGTCTAGACTTTGGAGAAGGTTGAATTACTGGTCACTTGCTAGATACCAAAAAAAAAAAAAAAAAACTCAGGTTTAAATTGCACAGGAAATTAGATCATATTTCAATTTGAAAATACCCTGGCAAAGGAAAAAATGGCAAATTATTTTCACTTTATAAAGGTGACATTATTTATGTATACTTTCCTTCATTCATTCCACTCTCAGTTTCCTTTGACTCAGAATGAATTTATGTTGGGACTTATTAGGGGTATTGTATCTGGGCTGCAAGAATCTGGCCAAGCAGATGGCAACAATTTTTTCAGTATCTCTAAGTGTCATCCTGAGTTTTGCAGTCCAGATAAAATACATTTAACTTACTAACTTTTATGTTAAGAGTGAAAGAGTAACTGAAGTCAGAAGCCATTTTGACAGTTTATCTCCTTGCAGGAGGTTTAATAATATTCTATTAATAGAAGGAGAAGGATTGAGAGACAAAACAACAACAAAATATGTATGTATGAAACAACAAAATATGTATTACTCCATAATAAAAATATATCTCCGGTTAAGAGTTATTTAGGTTATTGTCTTTACTTATTTAAGAAATCTGTTATGTAATACAATTATGTCCAATTTGAGTATTTATCTAGTATGGTCTATTGTGCTATCAGCAGCTCTCCAGGATCTTTGAAAGAGATCTCTCCTATTGTCTGATTGCTTTGGAGCACTAGGAATGGAACTGGGGAACTTCTATCTGAGTTGATGATAACTCATCCATTTGGTTACTCAGATCTCATTCCCTAAAACATATAAAAGGTATGAACTTCATTCTAGGAGATAATTTGGGACTGTTTTTCTTATCTGCATTTGCATGGAGGTCTGCTGCTATAGGTTTTCTGCCTTCAATAACATTCAGTGTGGAGCATCTGCATATTGCAATCAAAAAAGAAAAAAAAAAGTCAGAATATAACCTGCCTTTATTACCATAGCAACAAGAGGTCCCTTCTACTTTTCCTTTCCCAGCAACTTTTCCTCCCTTTCCCACCACTTTGTTAGGTGTATAGAGGGGGTATACCTTTGAAAAGAGTCTGAACTAATGTTATTAATACAGAAAAGAGATGGGAATATCAGTAGTAAATAAATCTGTGCATTGCTATGATTTGGATATTTACTATAGCCAAATTTCATAAATATTAAAAGCCTTAAACGTCTTGATTTATTTATTTTTTAATTCTGTCTTGTCTGTGACAGACAAGCGGAAAATTTCACAAACAAATGAATCCTGCACAGCTAGAACAGTGTTAATGAGTGTCGGTTTCCAATCACTAGCTGGGTGCCTTGCCTGCCAAGAAACATCAGTTGTCATGGTGACTTGATGCTCCTCTTTACTCCTTTTTATTAAGCCTGTTGCCTTTCAGTACAGAAGGATACAGCTTGATCTGACTTTTTGCAACATCACTCCTTTGGCTGCTGAGGAAACAATGTGGCTGTACCAAACTGCTGTAAATATGCACCAATAAGTTAGCAAAATAAATATCTAAACCAAATACTCACCAGTGTTATCATCTCCTGTAAGGCTGAGATGGATGTGATTCTTCCAACAGGGGGAAATAAACAATGTGGAAAAGGATCCTGGTGGGTTCTTTGTAGGACCATCCCTCTAACTCCTACACTGTAACAGGTCTTTTTATTTATTTGTTAGATTTATATCCCACCTTTCCTCTTGAAGCTCAAGGCAGCTTACATATAGATCTCACTACCTTTTATATTACAGTGATGTTATGAGATGGGATGGGTTGAGTGAGATAGAGGAACTAGCCCAAAGTCACCCACTGAGCTTCTGTAGTTGAGAGTAAACTTGAATTTGGTCTCCTGGTCCAATACTTTAACCACTATACCACAATGGCTCTCATACAGCTAGGACACAAATGAGCCTCAGACATAGTGCTATTAGAATATTAATTTGGCTTTATAAGAACAGAAAACACCAAGCTGTGTTTCCTCACTGCAGAGCATTCTCTCTCAAATGTTGGGAAAAAAAGATGAGATCATATTTATATGGGCACTTAAGCAAACGACTCTGCAGTAAACATGATGCATAGGCTGCCTATTCAGTATACATAATCTGATGTTTATATGGAGAGAAACACATTATCTATTTCTCCAATAACTGTTATATAGCTTGCATATAAAATAAGTTTCCAGTAACCAAGAATCAGTACATTATATCAATTTATCATTTTTCCTTCTTTGGAGATTTTTTTAATCTCCATTTTTGATACTTAAGAGATCACTGCTAACAGTGCATGCAATGGATGGTTCAGAATGGCACTCTGTAATTCCCCCCAAATTCTGTAAATTTGTGTGTTCATAAGGTAATACTACTGTGTTCATAAGGTAATATTCACGTTGGATGCTTTTCTCTAGGAATTTCTTTTTAAATTAGAAAACAATACAATATTGCAAAGTCTCATAACATACAGCGGCTTTCTAAATATTTTTCCTAATTTCTGTTCCTATTAATATACTATATAGTCCGAGGGCTGATTTTTAATGCAAATCACCATGCTCTTATTATTTGTTATATCCTTTTTAAATGCAGATGCCTCCAATATAAGTTCTTACCATTTTATCTATATAACTTTCAGCAGTGCACTTGTTCAGGACATTTTTTCTTCTCTTCTTGGAAGTTTTTTTTAATGAAAAAAGACCAATACTTGTGGTTATTATTTGATTCTACCCACTGATCCACCATAAAAACTGTTGGACTGAAAATATCCATATTCAGTTTCAGAGTACTTTGTGGTACAATACTTTTACACACCCACCAGTTGGCATCTGGTGGTTTGTTCATACACATACTTAGAGTACTCAATTAGATTTTCTTAGGAAGTATGTATGTAATTGCTAAGCACTCTATTTTTAATGCATAGTCTGGTTTTTATTTAGTGGTGATGTGTTATGTATGCAAGAGTTACTAGAGGAAGCCAAAGCTCAGTGGGAAAATAGAATCTAGTAGAATATATATTTTTCATTCAAAATATCTCAAATTTCATTCTGGACATCTCTATACAGAGTTGGGAAAAATCACTGTCTGAAACTTTGGAAATAAAGAATGGACAAATCAGATATTTTCACTTTCACGTTTCTAGATGTGCTATTTTGTTCTGTTTCCCCACCCATTCGCCCATAAAAAATCATAATAAACATATTTTTATATATTCTATTTCCTAATGTTTCCACTGAACAGCATTTTCCTGATACAATGTATTTTTTTACTGAAAAAACTGAATTGCAACATTTGGAAAAGTGTAAGTGTTTCACAGTGAGTGTATACTGGCTTATACCTTGGTTAGAGGAATGGGGATTGGATAAATTCCTGTTCAAAGATGAAGAAAATCCTGTTCTGAACTACAGAACCACTGACCATCAGTAAGGAAAATCAGCAGCAGACAAAAGTTACCTCTCTTTTTGTCATGGAAGGCCCTGCCATTGCCTCTTTATTTCTCTTCAGCACTCATTCTAAAGAATCCACGAAGAGCATCTCAGGGCATGACATTTGACATACTTCATTTTCCAAAAACGGTCATTGTTTACTCTCCTGCAATATTTCTGCGTGAGGAAACTGATGGGGTAACTGTCTAGAATGGCCACCTCTCCCTTATGTAGCCTCCTAGGTTTCCTTGGAATGACTCCTCCCAGTATAGATGCTCTGATGGTTGATACAGTGGTCCAGGATGCCCCCCCCCCCCCAATTCCTCTCTCCCTCACATGTGAACAAGCCCTGTTGCAGTTGGGATGGTTGACAGAAGTAGGTGTGCCTCATAATTCTCACAACATGCTTTCTGGGGTTTAAAAAACAAACACTCCAACACATGGGAAATATGGTCCTATAGGCTGTAATAAGCTAGGTGTACAAGTGATCTCATTTGGTATAAAACATATTTCTAATGCTGCTTTGACAGAGTCAAAATTGTGCTTTCATAGCTTGCCCCTTCCAAAGACACATCATTGACCATGGTATGGATACTGATACCATTGACATTTTTTGTATCTAGGTTTTGTAGGTCAGGCTGGTGTGGCTCTTCCGGGCTGTGTGGCCGTGTTCTGGAAGTTCTGTTTCCTAACGTTTCACCAGCATCTGTGACCGGCATCTTCAGAGAGCAGGAGCACAGGCAGGAGCAGTTCTCTCTGTGATGTCTCTGAAGATGCCGGTCACAGACGGCCACACAGCCCGGAAGATCCACACCAGCCTTCATATGCTGGCCATGAAAGCCTTCGGCAATACATTTTGTAGGTCACTTCATAAATTTATTTTTCCAGAAAAGAAATAACTTTTCCCACATCCTAAGGTATAAGCTCCATCATACAGTTGTGTAACAGAATATGCTGGTTTGTATGCATGGAAGGGGTATTTTAGCTTCATTTGGTTATTCACTCTTGTTTTGTGTTGTTGTCTTTACAGCATGATGCACAAATTTAGTGCAGAAGTGATGATAAATATACAATATATTATCTGAAACTGATAAAATCAACACCTGCAGTTACTGCTGTGCTTCTTCCATTGTACAAAATATTACCAGTCACCACAAAACAATTAAGTAGTCAAATAAGAATTAAGCTCACCATATGGAACCCGGTCTTGTCTTCCTTTGCTTATGATAATTCTGCAGGGTTGACAGATATATAAAAATGATATAAGAAGTTATGACTAGGAAAAAGATACAGGAAATATTTTCTTACAACTGATCAGTTGATATTAAAATAGCATTTATTTTCGATAGACCCTGTTTTCTCAGCCATAATTACATTTTGTACTTTCTGTTTTGTGACATTCATTTCCTAAATAGAAAAGTAGGATATGTGATCACAAAGCAGACTGATTAATGGTCCATGGATTATAGTACTTTTTTTGTGCTAAAACAAACAACTGATTGTGGTCAATTAGCTAATGTTTTCCAGAAAGAACATTGTTCATGAGGTGATAAAATCTGAATAGCTATGAGGATCAGGCTGATGTTAGAACAGCACTGATTCCATATTTGTGAGGAATCTGAGCATAGCACATTTTGTGACTATTGCCTGTTGAGGTGGCTATTGTTGACATGTTTGGAACAGGATGGACAGCAGTGACAGTAAAGCTGAGAAATACAGGATAACTGCAGTGAGTGAAGGTCTCAATATTTTATTTTTCAAAGTAGCATCATGCAGAAAAGACATTTGTAACAACAACAATAGCAACAATAACTGGTCCAATTTTCGGGCAGATATCTGAGCCTAACAAATCATGTTAGGCCTTGACATTTATCCAAGGATGCTGCCTGATGATCCCAGGCTGGGTCTGGAAAATGAATGGAGTTTTTAGTCAGAATTTGGTGGCTTAAGTTAAGAAACTCAAATCTGACAATAAGCAAAATATATTGTTCTTTTAATCATACAAAGGCAGAAAAACATGTTCCTCAGACTTGTCCTCAGCCTGGTAACTCAAGATGTTTCCTACTGCACTGTACAGGTCAATCAGAAGGCCTAAAGCTGCAGATCACTATACATGTATTTTGTGCTTGAAAACATTCTAAGGCCATATCTCATATACTTGAGAACTAGACACAGATCCTGAAATTCAAGCCCCACAAGTTTTTGACAATTGTGTTTGTCCATAGTTGAGAGTTGTGGTTAAAATGTAAAAGTATATTTGCTTAAGAATGTAATTGCTTACCTATAAGAATCATTCAAATACAATATAATATCATTCAAACTATTTGAATAACAAAAGCATTTCTTATAAGCAGAAAATATTCCCTATACTAGACTTCCTTGCCATGAAGAAACTCTTCTGCAGTAGCACTGCAAAATATTATCTGAGTGTTTATTTGGCACTGCTGATTTTTGTATTTGATGTGTTCATAACTTTTTTAAAGGTATTTATGCTAAATGCAGTTACTTCAATGAGGCTGATATACATTTACTATGGTGTAGAAGCCCAACTAGCCTAATATGATAGCTGGAAGAATTCATACAATTCAAGGCAATAGCTGAGTTTTCAAAGCAAACATATTTTTTCTATCTGCTGGACGTTTTCTTAATTTTCTTGTGGCTATTCATGTTCAGATGAATTTCTTTTTAATTCAGTTTCTATGCATTGAGTTTCCTTGTGAAATTCCAGCAATTTGATCAGCAAGACCTTGTTCCAATGTGTATTTAGCAGCTGAAACCTTCTTCATCACAATTTTTTTTGCAGAAGTACTGCCAGCTTCAATCAGTGCAATATCTCAGATGCATTGCAAACAAATTCTTAATGGACTTAGAAATGACTGGACTTGGTGGGGTTAATGAATTATAGATAGAAACAGGGGGCAGCTGTAAACAGTTTCTGTATTAGAATACAGCATAACATATATTGACGTTCAGTGTCTCATAATCAGAACTCTCCCTTGTGTTTTTCTCTTGGCCCAGAATTTGACTTAGTAGTGTTCTCTTCCTCCCCTCTCCCCAATTGCTTTGTGTGGAAATGAAGTCTGCAATCACATGGGAGCAATGTGGCGTTTATTGCAAGTCTTCATTATAAGAGTCAATTTTACATCTCATATTAAATTTTATAAATGAAAAGTATGATTCAAAATTACACATCAGGAAAAAAAGATGTGTACGCAAAAGCAGTCTTCTCTTGGCAAAGCATGAAAATGCTGCAAATTGACTTGTTTTTACCAGTAATATTGTTGCTAAGAATGAAGGTTACAGAAAAGGCAACACATCAGTCTTAATACATTCCCCAATTTTCCCTCTTTAATATTACCAAAACTGCTTCTCATACAAACCACCAAGGTGTCAAAGAACTATTTGTCAAATGGAAAGGAATAAAATGTCTGTCAGTGCATGATTTCCACAGGTTCACCTTTTGATTTATCAGAAACAAAGCAAATTTCTTTTAAAAAATGAGCCCAAAGATTTCATAAAGCCACATGGCAGAATAAAATTCCAAAATTGTCTTTCCCACAATACAACATCCAGCAGATCAAGCCAGCATAGTCAGTGATGAAGGATGCGGAGAATTATAACTCAATAACATCTTGAGGATCACAGGCTGCTTTATATTTAAGGGCCAGGATCTGCATTTTGTGATGCAGTTCTCACCCAATGCACAGAGATAATGGAGGATTAATCCAAAAAGTTCTGGAAGGATACAGATTCTCATTCTTGCTTCACATATTGAATGAAATTCATTTGAAATTTAATGGAATCAAATTGTATCCTCCATTGGTCATAGGAAATCCAAAAATTTCCTAATTTTACAACCCTAAACCAGTTCTAAATCTTTGCCCCTTTCCTGGTGGACTTTCGACAGTTTTGTACTCTTTGCTCCATTTTTCTTTTCTTTTCTTTTTTTTCTTTTTTGAGAGAAATAATGAACAGAGGGTAAAGATACACATAGATCTATAAATGACCATTATTTGGATAGCTCATTCCTGGTTCAAACAAATTGCTGATCCAGTTGATCTCCCAATGTGCTGCAGGAGATTTGCAGGAATACAATAAGCAGCAAGGAAGAGAGAAGAATGGAAGTTCCCTCCCATAACATCCATAACATTCTCAGGAGGACCACAACATTCCTACATTATTCTTAAGAGTTTCATTTAAAGTAAAACATTAAGATGGTTTTTTTTTTCAGGTTCTAAAGAATGTCAAGAGATGTAAATAAGATAATAAAATAGAATAAATCCAAGAAATCTTATTGGTGGGTGGGAGTGGTGAGAACTTACCCATTTCTAAATAAGGGGGCTTTGGCTGAAGTAGAATCAGGAGATCATCATACAGAGCAGCAGCACCAGCATTAAAAATCCACCATCTTTTTCCACTCATAATAGTACTTCAGGTAATTAATAGGCAAGCAGCAAGCAGCAAGCAAGCAAGTTCTTTCATAATCAAAGAGAAGGAAAGCTACTCAGTGACCCAGCTGCTATTCCGTGCTTTAATAAAATCTCTTACTGTTTGTTCAAGAGTGATTGTGCCAATGCACATCAGAGGCACAGTGTGTTGTCAGCTGTTGCTGTCATTTTCTCTTTTGACCGGTGTTACATTGTCCTTGACCAAGAATACTCTACTAGCTGGAAATAGATTTCTGATGTCTCCCTGATGCAAAAACTTATTTTTTTCCCCCTCCATCTCATAGCCCTTATTTTCCTTTCCTTCCCTTGCTATGCAGTTTCCAAAAAAATAAAAAAGGTAGATCTGAGCCATGTATTGTCTGAGAGTGTTCTAAAATAGATACACCACAATGTCCACCAGAGCAAAAGCAGAGGTGGGCAATTAAGACCTCAGGACTACATTTCAGAACCTCCAAGCCCTTGAAAGCTTTGGGTGAGACTCTTGGAGCTCCTCCAAAACTTGCCAGTGAACAATATTTTTTTTTTAATATGAAAGAAAGCTATACATGAAACAAATACATGGGAAGTTATATTACATTTTAATTCATTTAATTTATATTTAATTAATTTAACAAGATTTTAATTCTAATTCAATTGGAATTACATGCAATCAAAGGAAGCTTTTGCCCTAGCCTTACCCCCTGCTTTCTCCTCATCTTGTTTCCTTCTTGGACTGCAGCCTCCAGCATTACTATTCAAAGGCTGAATACACTCTTGGTTCTTGGTTAAGCCCAGTAAGGTTACTCAGAAAGCCTCACTAGTTTCAAAACTTCAGAATGGAACAGAGACACCACCTTCTCTATAGCTATTAAAGACTGCACAAGAAAATTGGTCCTGTCATGTTAAAGATCAGTTGCCATGAGTTAGAGCTAAAATTAACAGTTCCATTGAGAATACAGTGATCTGCCATTCAAGTGCTGATAAGTTTAATACTGAACATTTCAACATCTATTATGATATCTGAAATGTTTACCTCAATGTTAGCAGTGCTAAATTTGTGGTGCCTCATGGCTGATTTGACTTTAGGAGGATTCAGATACTCATTTCTGTGGCTTGCTATTTTCTGAATAGATCAAATGATCTCTTAGCAAATGCTGTGACATGTTATCTATCATGAAAAATGCATTGAGAAATTGATTTAGTTATGGATTTGTTTCTTTTAAAAAGTTCTTCTTTCCTTACAGGCATGCAAACTTGGCATGGGTATGCCCAGAAAAGGAGATGCAGGCAATGTACTTTGTCAGGTCTGCCGACAGGGCATGGTCAAAAAAGTCAAGACGACGGCTGCAACTGTGCAGTCAAAGCTCCACCTGCTTTTTATATATGTTGTGATGCATATAAAAAATAGGTGGAACTTTGGTTGCCCCATCCCAGCCATTATCTTTAATTTTTAAGTAGACCCTACCAACACCCCAGCACTTTGTACTGGTATCTTTTGACAGCTGGGGATACTGCTCAATCTAACACACTGATTTGGAAGAAAAGAAGTTCATCTGCACTTAAAATTCTCTAACAACGAGGAATAGTGTTAATTTAACATATCCACTATTTTAAGCAATGGGGACTAATTACTTTTGATATCAATTAAATTTCGCACATGTAAATACACTTTATTTTATGCCCATAAATAGGTAAGCTATGCTCTTTATTTTCTTGTGGGATGATCTGAATTTTCTTATTTTATGATTTCCCAATATATAACTGTTAAATGTTTTTCTGGGCCTTGGGTTTTTTTCCCTTATTGCTTATTTTGTTCCCAACTATTCTAGGTCTTACCATTCCTTAATGATGTTTGTATGCTATATCTATATCGCTGTTACTATGTAACACTTGGTGTTATATCCTCAGCTGTCAGCCCCCCCCCCCTCGAAAAATAGCATCTGCTTCAGAATTTTATGGTTTAGACCTATCTTTGACAAAATCTGGATGTCATATAGTCCAATATTATGTTTTAATTACATTTTTATGACATTATGGCTATCTGCCAATTGCAACCTTCTGCTGAGCTTAGACTTGGCCCTCAGGCATACTTTGTCTCTCTAACAGGTAACCTTAACCACAAAGAGGGGGTTATGACAGGAAATATGCATAAACTTCCTCATTTACATTCAAGTGCTAGTTTGCTATGGAAACTATGCAGAAATTCTCATCTGTCAGTCCATCTATCCATCCATTGATACCTTACTACTATCCTACAAGAAATGGTAAATAACATTCAGCTGATCTGGGAAAAAAGAAAAAAAAAATCTGATCCTGCACATGTGGGAAAAAAGCTAGGAAAGAAAAAAAAAATCCAGGAAATGGTAAATAACTGTGCAAACCAGAAGTTGCTGAACTAAAATTCTCAGTTTCCCTAGGAAGTATTGTTAATGAGGAAGGATTTTGGGAATAAATCAACACCTGGAGGAGCAGAGGCTGACAATTCCTAATCCATCGTCTGAGTAAGGGCAAAACAACTATCATAATGAAACTGATTCAACATTGCAAAAATGATATTAGCAATATATTAACCTCTTTCATTGTAAAAATGATATTACCAGTACATTAACCTCTTTTCAGTCTCATCTCTTTAGCATGTCCTTTCTCGAGTCTTGATACTGAACATCATGAATAACTTTGAAGATTATGGTCAGAATAAATTTGGTGACCTACAAATTTGATAGATAAATAAATAAACTAGCAAAGAAAATAATAAGTTGAGAAAAAGCCCCAGTGAAAGTTATGTTGTATTAATATAATGTTGTATTTTTTGCTGTATCTTGAGCTACCCAGAAAACTTTTTTTTTTTTAGTAAGGTGCCCTATTAATATAAATAAATAAACAAACCAAACAAGAGGTTTGTTTGTTATAGAAAGCTTTTGGATTCACTGCAGTTTCGGTAATGTACTGCAAATTATTCTTCTTCACTGCTACCACTACTACTACATTCCTGGCAAACAAAAAATAATTTAAAATCCTAGACAAAAATTCTAGTGCCAAAAAGTATCTAGTCCATTAACCAATCTTACTTTCTTTGGGGAGGCATTCCAGAGGCAAGAAAATATGCCCTCCCCCCCCCCAAAAAAAATTCTTATTCACTACTATCGCATCCTGATCTTCTCTCCCCAACGTAAATTAAAAGGAGAATCCTTTGATTGTCTTAATTCATGAGGGGGATGACACAAGAATGTCCTTGTGCCAGGCAGGCAAGGAGTCAGTGTAATGCTCTTAAAATTTGGCAAGTGTGGCTCCAACTTGATAAACCATCCAGATTTCTAGCAGCTAAATTTTGTACCAGTTTGTAGTATTCCATAGGCAATTTTCATATATTCTGATTTTGCTATTGCTAATTGTTCCTGATTCAACATACCGCCTGTCTGTTCTGCTGCATGCTGAGATTATTACTCAGCAATTGCCCATTTATAACATATTTAGCTAGCTTTGTTGTATTGTCTGGGCTATTGTCATCAGCTCCTCATTCAAGGCCTAGAATTAGATAGTTATTGTGCAGGATCAAGCTATTTCTCACTGTGTCAGTCTATTGCTCATCAATTTGTCATTAAAGGACTGATTCAAATAGCTATTTCATATCTTGCCAGGTTATTGCTTTTCAGTACCTCTTTCAATAAACATTTGGCTAACTGATGTTAGGCAAATCTCCATATGTAAAAAAGATGTGAAATGGGAAGCAAAGTTGTTTAGAACAGGCATAAACAACTTGATGTCTTCCAGATATTTTGGATGACAGCTCCGCATTTCCTTGCCGTTGGTCATGCTCATTGAGGCCAGTAGGAAATATGGTTCCAAGTATCTAAAGATAACCCAGTTGTCTACATCTGGCATGCTCACTAAATAAAAGAGGATGAATCCCAAATGGCTGAAAGCATTATAGGAATGCTGTTTTTAAAAAAGACTTCCCTGTACTCATAGATTTGTTCTTAGCTAACTAAGTATATCTCCTGCCTCTCTTTCTCTGTCTCTGTCTCTGTCTCTGTCTCTGTCTCTGTCTCTGTCTCTGTCTCTGTCTCTGTCTCTGTCTCCCCACCCCCTTCCTCTCCCTGTCTCTATCATCTCTATCTCAAGGATTGATAGATTGCTCTTTCTCCTTCTAAAACCTGAAGAGCTGGGTTGGGGACAGAGCATCCTGAAGAAGGTCTGTCTATGTTGCTGCCAAGATTTAATACTAACTAGATGGCACATAATCAGTTCCTCCTTCCATATTTCCAGCTGATCCAGGAGCAGGAATGAGATTCACTCAGCTAGACATGATCTGCATGGTACTTAATATTATAACAGCAAGCAAGGGAAAAGGCATCATTGAGAACAACATCCTGTGCCCTGATTTTTAATTTTTATTATGGATTGTTCCTACTTACGTTTCTGATGTAGGTTAAGCAACCCTATTTACAATGAAAGCACTGAACATGTGGAGGAGGAGATGGGATTAGTTGTATCCCAATATAGATACCACAAACATCAGTTTATTTATTCAGTTTATATAGCTACCCATCTCAAATAGCAACTCTGGACAATTTACAGTGGGTAAAAACAATACAAAGCTTAGTGTAAAATGCAGCAACACATGCAGCAGCCAAGAGACTAAGGCAATCTAAACAACATAACACATCACGGGCTCCCAGTAACATTCTAACCTCCAAGCCTGAGAACATAACCATGTGTCAAGGGTCATTCCCAAAAAACTAGCAGGATTGGGACCAATCTAATCTGAAGAGGAACCTGGTTCCATAGAGCAGGGGCAGCAACTGAAAAGGCCTTCTTCTTGGGTCCCA
The DNA here is from genome assembly GCA_030867105.1 of Liasis olivaceus. Classification (NCBI taxonomy): domain Eukaryota; kingdom Metazoa; phylum Chordata; class Lepidosauria; order Squamata; family Pythonidae; genus Liasis; species Liasis olivaceus. The sequence continues at coordinate 74,824,801 of CM061349.1, forward strand.
CAAGATGACCCAAGTGGATCTGCAGCATGCCTCCCTTGCTGAATCATATGGGACAGGTAGGAGGAGAGGTGGCTCTGCAAACTGTGATAATTATTGATGATTTAGTGGTTGTAGGAACTGATGCTGTAAATACTTTTTTTTTTTTTAAAGGTGATCTCTGTGCTTGTATGTGATGAATATGCTGTGTTACTTTTTACAATGTTAAATCTATTCCTGACTCATTTAATTATTATCTCAGAAGACTAATTTACAGCCAGGTTGTGAGAAGAAAATGAAGAAAATTAAGCTGAGATTACATGAACATTGCTCGGTTGCTAGTAACCCTGTAATATCATTCATGCATAATTAAATAAGCTAGTCTCTTGAAAAAATTTAACGTTGTTTGCTTAAAGTGCACTTTGACTTACACTTTAATTTGAGTTGGAGAACTTATTTGCTTGGTACTGAGATATGCTTTTCAAATTTGTCCAGCTTTGTCCTTTCTCAATTGTATTTGGGTATCATTCAACTTTTTCATTTCTCTTGTATATGCTAAGTTTAAGATTAAGATCAGTCTCTCTGGTTTCATTTATCATCAGTTCATCTTTCATTTTAGTTTGCACATCCAAGTATTATGGATTTAAGTGCAGGGAGGGTAACATTCTAGATTTTTAAACAGTTTAAAACACTAGATATGTTTAGATGTACTACTTCCAAATTCCAAACTTGAAGTAGCATTGAAACCTGAAAACCTTTTTTAAGATACTGGTAGCAGTAGCACTTTACTGATTAGCCGCAGGGCCATATCAAATTAGAAAAGATTAAATAAAAGCATCTATAACAGTATAATTAAAAACAAAATCTCAGCTCATATACAGTATCCTGATCACCCATATACTTTACCCCAGTCAGATCTACTTGTACGGTTCTCAGTTGCACTGTTTTGTTCAGAAAGGAGGCCATTTTGTATGAGATATTTGAGTTCTGACTGCACATAAAACATGTTGTTCTGAGATGTGGGTCCCAGTGGGCTGTCTGGCATGTGAGTCAAGATAACGATCTCTTTGTATGGTATTCAACTGGCGCTCAAATGATATATGAATTGTATTATTTTAAATTATTTATGTCTGTGTGATCAAGAATGTCTAATAATCCTTAATCACACTCTGATTATTGATTAGGGTTTTATTCATTCATAAGCTAACTATTATTAACGTTTACATTTTTCAGTGTTATTCAGCCCGTATGTACTTTCTACTGTGTTGTGTACAATACATTTATCTGTCTGATTGATTGAAATCCTGCCAAGTTGCAAAAAACTTCATGCAACTGTTAATATTTTACATTGTAAGAAGAAGGGAGGGACACTATTGTTTTCAAAAATCAGGAGTCTGGCAGCAACTTTTCAGACTAAGACATTTTATTAAAAGGCTTACACTTTCATGAGGTACAGCTCATTTCAACAAATGCATGGAGTGGCTAAACTGAACTAGGATTTAAACTGGGACAGGACGGGGAGGGAAGAGAAGGGAAGACAATGTATGCAGTTATGCAGATACAAATTTTATATGGGACAGATCACAAGGAGCTTATTAATTAACAATTGTATTGGTTGAGACTTTCTGTAGTAGTCCGATACCTTTTGATGTTTGTGAGTTGAGCAATCTCTCACTCAATTATGTTGGTAAAGTCCCCCCCTCCTCCCAAATGGCTACTTTGAGATCTGTAATGGAGTGGTCTGGGAGTTTGAAATACTCTGATATTACTTTGCTCTTGTTTTGTGTATGGTTTGGCCTGCTGGTCCTGCATAGAATTCAGAGGGGCATTGCTGGCAGGTGACAACCTATTTCACATGTGAAGATGTTTCTCATCTTGTGTGTGAAGTTGTTTGTGTGCTATTAGTATGAATGCAGGGTCAAAGTAGGTATCTGGGTTTGTTGCAGGGTCTGGTTCCCATTATTTGCATCATTATCCTGTTGTTTCTTGTTGCTTGTGAGAATCTGCTTCAGGTTTGGTCGTTGTCTATATGTGACTATGGGCCTGCCTCCTTGAACCTGAGACAGTACAATGTTATTGTCTAGTATGCGTGGTAGCTAATTCATAATGTCTTTGAGTGGCTCGAGCTGTGAACTGTAGATGACCAATAATGTCATTCTGTTGTTCTGTTTTTGTGGACATTCTTCTGGGTATCGGTCTGGTTCGATTGTTTTCACTGTAATGCTTTCCATTCTTTCTAGAGCCAATGGGTAACTGACCATTAGCCTGTTCCCCCCCCCCCCCCCCTTAAATGGTGCAGTATTTCTTTTCCAGTTCTGGTTTCATATAGCTTCAGGAACATTTTGTGTCATTTTTAAAAAATGCATGCCATGTTAGATGATCAGTGCTCCTGACATCACAAATCACTGAATGCATCCTGTTCCTCTTGCTTTGAGACAAATGATATGAAATGTTAGCTGAATTAGGACCTCAGGCTATATATTCAGTGGAGTAGGCTTCTCATCTTCCTTTTTTCATTTATTTCTATAGCAAATACAGATAGAATATGTCTCCAGTACATAGCTACTTATACTGTATTGTATTGTATTGTATTATTAATATATTATATTATTGCCAGAGTATAGAGTTCATGATATTTTATTGTTGCTTTGGATTATTTATTATTATTATTACTATTATGATTACTGCTACTGCTACTACTACAATAGTAATGTCAGATCAAGAGTATGTTCATCCCACTGAGCTAGAGTACATTATATAATTCTGTGGAATTCAAAAGTGAAAATTTCAGTAACACAGTTGTTTATGTAGCAACGAAGATGGGACTTTGTCTATGGGATCATCAACCCATGACTCACGGGCTGCATGTAGTTCCCATTTCCCCATTTCTGGCCCCCAGCAGTCTAAAATTGTGCTGCTGAAATTGATACCTGAGTCATTGGTATGAGATGGACGACCTTATAAATTGTTCAGACAAACAAACAAACAGACAGACAAACAACTCAACTACTGCCTTTCTGTTTAAACATTTTTGGGAATGGGGATTCAAGAACAACTTCCATTTAGTCTGTTTTTCTTTCTAGTGGCATACTGCTTATTGTGAAATTGAAAATGTTGGTATCGCCAATAATGAGGCATGATCTGTGCAAGCAATCCATCACATATATGTCAGAGCATCTGGCTGGATCTTCTGAAAGCCATCTATACTTTTTATTGCAGGGTTTAAGAAAGATTACACAGCATCCCATAGACCATGAAAACTTCAAAAACAAATCAATGTATGGCGTACTTCCCAAGGTCTGACTTTGGGTTTTATTGTAACTGACAATGGAAGTGATGTGGTAAAATACCATGCTTTGTTGCTTTCCCCTACAACATTTTTTATCTTTGATATGTTGCACCCTTCAAAACAGTAGATAGGATATTGAATCCCTCCCCCCAATCTCTCTTTTTGCACTACATAGGCCAGCTCTCCAGTCCACCATCCCAGAATGGTTGCAAGAGAACTTGCACTCACAAAACATTTTGGGGACTTAATTTTAAAACAGCAATTTGCTTTACTCTCTCATTTATCTGATTTAAATGACAGCATCCACAGCATTAGGGTAATAGATATGTAAATATAATACTTACATATTTATTACCTCTAATGCTGTGGATGCTCTCATTTATATAAACATGTATAATACTTAAATGTATCTCATCCCCTTGTCATGACATATGCCAGTCAATAAGAACAAAAGCCACAGTTAAGAATATCCAGTGTGCTCAAAATTGGGGCAAGAAGCATCTATGTTCTAGAATCCTTTTCTCACAGATCTATTAAAGCCTGTGTCTGAACATATTTTTATGAAATCTAAGAATTCCATGTAAATTTAATTCACACAAACAACCCAGTTAAGCAAAGTGGATTGTTTCTGAGAATTACATTTACAATATTTTTAATGCTTAGAAATCAATCAATTGATAAAAAGTACTATTAGCACACTTAATTTCTTTGAATAGGATTGAACCCAAATGTGATTTCATTATTTTCTTACAATCTTTATTTGTAATGTTGCATTTTTTACACTGAGGAAACCTTCATTCTGCATTTGGAATTTGTCACCACATCCATTTAGCCTTTTTTAGAAAACCAGTAGCAGTATGTTTTTTAACAGAGACAGCAGGGACAAACATATTACTCTTTTCCCTTTCAATCCCAACATATGGAAAATGGCTGTCTGGACAATGAAGAAGTTCTTATGTGCAGACTCCCCATACAAATTAGAAGCCTAATTTTCCAGGTTCCTTTCTCACATAAAAACTCCCACAGATAGAAGCTCTATATGTGTAGAGGAGTACAGAGATGGCCTTGAAGAAGATATGTGATAGCCATTAGGAAAAAAAGACTTAGCCCAGGAAAGCAGGAAAGGATGAGAAAGAAACTCAAGACAGGCTCACTTTGACTCTCTTTAGTTAGTATAATGGGGAGAAAGAGAAATACTCCCAGGCTTTCAAAGTTCTGTGACTATAACCTATATCAGTAAAGTAGAGTTCTAGCATTCCTTGTAGTGTCGGTTTCCTGACATGGTCAACCTTGACATTACAATAGCTTTTCTGTGTCAGGTTCAGCCAGCATGGCACTGCTAGAAAGCCCGGCCAGCCACGCTGAGCTAATTCTGCCGCCTGCTTGCAAGCCGGGGAAAAAGAGGAAGTGCGAGCTGCAGCTGATTAATGGACCACCTGAGCCCACTTAACAGAAAACCACAGGGTGGAAGTGTTGTATTCACCCTGATAAGTGGCGCGCGCCAACAATGAACAGAGCTGCGAGCCGCAGAAAGATCACTGCGTGATCCAGCAAACCCCAGTTTTGCACACAACTGAAAGGACCCCAAGGAAACCAACCCACGCCGGAGAGGCAGTCAATCAAGGGACAATGGGATACAGGCTGAACTGCCATCTGGACAATTAAGGGGGATTATTGGGGCCCCGATAATCCACAGCATGTAACATGACGACGGGGAGAAACACAGGAAGGGGAGAGGTATAAATTGAACAATGTAATGTGCCAAGCCAGTCCTGGCTTTGTTTGTAACTGTTGCGTTACGCTTGATTAAACCTCTTTTGTGAACCACTCGTGTCACGGGAGTTTCTCTTGATGAACGGGGCATTCCTTACATTCTGAAGCAGAAATAGTATATTGTCACTAATTTCTTAAGTTCCTGGAGTGGATATCTTCCTTCCTTCCTTCTCTTCTAACTCATCATATCCCCCCAAAGCCTTGGATGTCCTAACTGAATGTTTTCATTTATGTTACCATCACAGCCACCTGTAAAGCTTGGTATTCTTGCTCCAAGTCTCGGTCTTATTGGGTCTTATTGTCCCAAGTGAAATGCTTGATGAATCATACTGAATTAATGGTTTCTGCTTTATAATAGATATGGGATAAAAGCATTGTGAACCTTCCATATCTTTATTAAAATATTTTATTCAAACTAAAAACAGGTATAGCATTTAGCATTTGCTTCCAGTTCCTTTTTTCCAATTATATAATTTCCTGTTCTTTTATTTGATTGATCATTTTAAGCTTGTCTATGACAACAGCAGCTAAAGAAATATGGCCTGTTGGGTTAAGGAAAGCTTTTCTACAAGTCTGCCATTTGCCAAAAAACAGTATTGCAGAATCACATTTTCAGTGACAGTTCAAATGAACCCACAAAGTACATACCCCAAGATGCGTCTCAATCCATTCTTCTGATATACCTCAATCACTTATCACTGGAAAACTGCCATTTATCTTCTTGACAGATTGGGTAACTTGACAACATTGATTTAAGAGCTCTGTGGAATACTTCCTGCGATCTATTCTTGCTATTATTTAGAATCTAGGCCTAGGAATTATCCATTAGTGGGCTGATATATTTTCAAGTATATACAGGCATATGATGCAGAATGTGCCTTATATAACAAGTTGTGTTTTAAAAAGATGGAAGGATAAAAACTAAATGTGTGTAAAAGTATACATGTGTGACATAGATAAGCCATAGTGAAAGAAAATATATAGGGGAAAGTATTTGTTACTAAGAGGCCAATAATTGTAATGGCTTGCGGGGGGGGGGGGGGGAGACGGACTTGCTACTGTCCTAGTTCTAGTTATACATCCCCATGGCTTTTCCTTTCTACTTTGCCTACGGGGAAAAAAACTCTGCAATCTTTATCAGTGAAAGATGCAAAAGATGAAGAAGAGGAATTGCAGGAAGGAGTAAATGGAGAAATTATAATTTGATTGATTATGTGCTATCATGCTGGTGTTGAGTCTTAGTGACCACATGGGCAGATACTCTTCAGGATGATCTTTCAGATCTTCAGGTCCTTAACCTATCTTTCAGATCTTCCAATAGTACAATCCTCATTGGTATAATTAAGTTCATCTACCTTGATGCTGATCATCCTTTTTTTCTCGTTTCTTTCATCTTTTAAGCCTCAAGTGAGAATTCTGGATTGATTTGTTCTGCGATCCATCTGTTCATTTTCCTGGTATTCTCAGGTATCTTCTCCAATATCAAAGTTCAAAAGTGTCAACACTTTTTCTATCTTGCTTCTTCATAGTCCAACGTTTGCTTCCATAGAATCCTTTAGCATACCAACTCAAGGTTGGAACCTCCTCTCAATTTAGAGATCTTTTGGCAGACTTTCCTTGTTTTTCCAAATTGTTGCCATCTATAATGTCTTTACAGATATTTATTTATTTGTATTTTATTTATTTATTTAATTTGTCCCCGCCCATCTCCCCTACTACATTTATATTCCTATCAATGAGGTTCAGGACTTCAAAGCAACTGCTGTTCTCCTTGAAAATGGTGGGCATATGCTCAAGATCATATTGTGGAAACTGGTTGGCTTTCTTCTTATTGTTTAGCTTGATTTAAAACTTACACAAGAACAGTTAGTGATCTGTTCCATAGTCAGCCCTGGTCCATGTCTTTACTGTTATAAACGAGTTATTTCATCTTCTTATATACCAGTAACACCTGATGCCTATGTTCTTCTTCTATAGCCATGGTTTTAGTTGTTGGAAGTCTGTGTTAGTGATGAAGAAATAATTGGATTGGCAGAAATTGATAAGACATTATCTTGCTTCATGTCTGCTTCCTAGGCCATACAGACCAACTGTGTTTTCCTCCTTAATATTCCCAGCTTTGGCATTCCAGTCTCCAACCATGAGCAGCACATCTTGCTTGTATGTTTTGTCAATTTCAGATTAAACTTGACCATAGAACTCATCAATCTCCTTTTGTGCATCAGTGATAGGAGCATAAACTTGGATAATGTTCATATTAAAGGGCTACCCATGAAGTCTAATTGATATTATACAATCATTGATTGCATTGTACCCAAAGACTATTTGCTATGTCCTTCTGACTATGAAAGCTATACTATTCCTTCTTTACTATTTGTATCTAAAATGTCAATTTGTAGTCAGTTCATCTGTCAATGTGTTTAGCTTTCCCATAATCATGCTGCTTATATTCCATGTTGTCACTTGTAATTCTGTTTTTGGAGCTTCACATTTTCTTTTCCTTCATGGCAGCATCAGCAACTAGACATCCCAAAGGGTTTAACCTAGCCATATCATAAATACCATTAGTACTTTGAAAGATCCTCAGGTCTTCTTCAGTTGCATGTTGAATGCCATCCAACCTGAGGGGCCCATCTTCTGGCAATATATCATTAATCACTTTATACTGTCTGTCTATGTGGTTTTCTTGGTACAAATACAGGAGTGGTTTACCATTGCCTTCTCTCATGCAGCATGAATTGATGCCTTTGTCATTGTCACTAAAGTAATCCTCCTCCTCCAACTTCTTCCTATAAGTGTTGCTACACAGTATAGATGCCTGCTTGCTTTAGATGGGCAGTTGTACAATATAGATGTCAGCTTGTTTTAGATGGGCAGCTGGGATTATCTCCATGCCTTGGGTAGCCCTGCTGGGATTATATACTTTTGGCATACAGTCTCAGCATTCTTCACTCATCTCTCCAAGGAACACCCTTACCCTTGGCATGACCATTATGTGACATTCCAGCAATTATTTCCCTGCATATATTTAAGCTTAGTTGCAATTGGACTGAAACATTGTGGCAAAGGCTTCATGACAGAAGAGTTTGAGGATTAATTTGAAGGAAGAGAGTTGGCATTATGCGGATAAACTTAGAAGCACTTCCAATTGTTCAGAGCATCAAGAAAGGATAGGCTATTATTTAAACATTCCTTCTGCATCCACCAACATTTTACATAAAACTTGAAAAAAGCCCCTGTTTTAATATAAATTTATTTAATTTTCACTAGTTGTTGGCCCTATATTTGATCCCATTCATTAGAAGAAAAGCTTTATCAGATATAACTCCAATATGCTCCCATCAGCTAAAATCTTCATGTAGCTTCAGGCAATAAGTCAACAATTTGCTTGTTTGTTGTTTGTTTTACCAGTCATGTGTGTTGTATTGATGGCTATGGCCATGAGTAAGCATTTGTGTTCCTTCCCAATGGCCTTCTGACATTTTTTTTAAATCTACTTTTTGTTTTTGTGCAATGACACATAATTCATTTTGGCTGCTATTTACATTTTATAGACTTTGGTTTTTATATTATTTTATTCCAATTATTAGATGCCATAAAATAAAATAAAGGAAGTGCATGCACTTTCTACTTGCACAGTAGAGCATTACACCGGATTGCTTAATTGCATGTAACAATGGTAGAGCTGAAATCTGAAATTGTACTGGATAATCACTGTTTAAACATCACTTAGGAGTTCTTGTTTTGCTTTACTGTTGTACATGGCAATAAATTAAAAGAGAATTCTTTGTGAATGTGCAAGGACTAAAATTATTCCCTTCAATATTTAAAAGCATAGAAAAAGAATATTGCTTAAAACATGTCAACTTTGTGCTCTTTAATATAGATTTGCTTTTAAAAAAATGCTCAAGACCTTCAGAAAATAACTTATCTAAACCAATGTATTTAAAACAAAATAGCAAGAATCAACAGTTTGTGCTCATCCAGGAGAGAATATCAGGTATCATGAACGTATGCAACAACTCTGGTTATTGGGAAGTGACATACAGTCTTTTGGATCACATATAACATTGTACTAATTACAATAGTTTCAAACCTCATTAATTATGATGCTCTTTATATAACAATAGAAGCCTTACCCATTGTGTTCTGATTAGATGTCGACATGAATACTTATGTTCAGACTCCATAAATAACTGCTTAATGTCTAATTTGGGGGGAAAAGAACTTTACTATGAAAGTGTGTTTATATATAAACTTAAACTTCTTCCATAGAAAAATGCTTCACTTTAAGGAGGGATGACATTCTTAATTTATACAAAGCATGGTAAGGAGACCACACTGGGAATTTTAATTGACTTTAATTAAAGCTTTCTGTCTAGTTTCTGTAATGTTCACACTTTTTCAAGTTGAAGTTTCATCTCTTCTTTCTGTATCAATTTATGATTTTTGCATCTGTTTGCTTCTGCATTTGTGATTATCACTATTTTTCAAACAATGTCCTCCAATTTATGGCTACTTTTAAGATATTTTCTGATAAGTGTGTGTGTGTGTGTGTGTGTGTGTTTTAATTAGGGAAATGAATCATAAATGTAAAGAAGTGAAAATCAATGTTCTGCCTTGAAAACTTGTTCAGAAAATTAAGCCAGGACATGTTAAAATAGGAACCACATAAATGTTTTACTTGTCTCTAGCCAAGTTCTATCATTTCTTTCCAAGGGAACTCATCTTTCCTGCTTCTGTTTCTCTATAGTTTTTTTATAGCATTGTAAGGGATGGTAAAGCAGGGGAGTCTTCATTTTCTCCTTCCCTGATGTTTGTTTCTCGAGTTTTACATTTAACACAACAATTGAAAACAAATTCCTTTCTAAAAGTGGTGTGGGAAAAATGCACACTCTGCCAAGACACTACGATAATCTCCAGCAATTCTTTCACAAAGTTCTACCCTATTCAACTAGCATCTTGCACTCAAGAGTATTAGAATTCAAAGGGTTCTCCTGAGGACAACCATCCAACCACAGACCAGTAACGACAGTGATACTGTTAGGAAATCATGACTGCTGAATCATGATAATTCAGTTTGTTTTCAATAGTTGAATTCATATTCCGTGAAGTTTTTTTTTGTTGTTGTTCACTTCATGATGAGGGGATTCAAAATAAATAGCTTTGCATACAGTACTCTGAAAATACTAAGTTGAATTCAGTTAACATACTTAGGGTTATGTTTATTCATAACCCTTTTGTTGTTCAGTCGTTAAGTCGTGTCCGACTCTTCGTGACCCCATGAACCATATTGTGCCAGGCCTTCCTATCTTTCACTGCCTCCCTGAGTTTGCTCAATTTCATGCTCATTGCTTCAGTGATGGTATCTAGCCATCTCATCCTGTGCCGTCCTCTTCTCCTTTTGCCTTCCATCTTTCCCAGCATCAGGGTCTTTTCCAAAGAGTCCTCTCTTCACATTAGGTGACCAAAGTATCTGAGCTTGAGCTTCATTATCAATCCTTCCAATGAGCAATCAGAGTTGATTTCCTTTAAGATTGACTGGTTTGACCTCCTAGCAGTCCAGGGGACTCTTAAGAGTCTTCTCCAGCACCACAGTTCAAAGGCATCAATTCTTCAGCGTTCAGCCTTCTTTATGGTCCAGCTCTCACAGCCATACATTACTACTGGAAAAACCATAGCTTTGACTATGCGGATCTTATTCATAACCCTATTTATTCATAACTAACAAGTCTATGGATATCAGAGTGTATGCTCTCATATGACCATGTCTAGAAGTAGCCTAATGGTTTCTTATACGTTAGAAATATACTTTATGAGAGAAACGTATAATGTCATATTCATTTTCCCATGAGAAGCAGAGAAATGTATCGTATCGTTTCCTTTCCCTTCTTAAAGAACATAACTCAGAACTGGTAAGTGTTAAAGTATTCATTTCTTTCACTAATAGGAAGAGAGATATTTCATTACCTACTGATTAACTTTACAATAATGGTCATCCTGAGCAATACCTTGAGTAACAATTGAAGTAATTGAATAATAGGACTATATCACATTTTATTTATAAAAATATCATATTTTAGCATTGAACAAATAATAAATAAGAAAGCCTTAAATAGGTTTCTCATTAACAACACTGGACTATTTCATTGATTTCATTTATCAAAAGCACTTAATAGTAGTCTGATGCTCATCACAGCCACACTTGGGAAAGAAAAAAAGGAAAAAATCTGAAGCTTTGTAGCTTATGTACCACATGTTTTAGCAGTGAAGATTAACATGCAATTTTCTTTAAATCCTGAACTGCATTCTAATAAATATTCAAGCCTCGCCAAAATTAATGAGGGATAAACAGGACTTTTGCTTGGTGGATTTTATTTTCATGTAAAAATGATTCTATTGTGCAATTTAAATCTAATCTAAGATTATCTAAATTTGCATTCAGTGTGTTTATTGCTTCTTTCTTTTCAGAAATTATCTCCTGCAAATGATCGTGCTGATTTAAAGATATGGAAGCCAAAGAAGACGTCATTTGACTGGATATACTGAGCATTGTGTGAGTAGATGATTTATTTGCCTTGTAGTGTGTATTTCAATATGGATGATGTTTATGAATGGTTTTTATCAGAAGATTTCCTGATGCAAAAGTTCCCCAAATGACTTCAGCTACCAAAATAATATGAGAACATACCATATTTTTCTGACTATAAGACAATACTTTTTTCTAAAATCCTTACGCTAAAAATTGAAGGGCGTCTTATTCAAGGAAGTCAGCCGAGAAGAGAACCACATGGTTGCAAAACTGCCCATACCTTGTCTCTGCGAACGGGCTTCCTTCTATTGCTAGCCTCCGATCACGAGTGAAATAGCTTGTCTCCCAAACAGACTTCCTCCAATCACGAGCCTTATGTAACTGACGTCAGCTGATGCTGAACAAACCAATTAGAGGAAGGCTGTTTGCAGAGAGAAGCTATCGGCAGTTTCACTTATGCTTGAATGTAATCAGTTATGCAAAAGAGCCTGGAAATAGAGCTGCAGAGAGACGGTTTGGACCTCCTCCCACCGAGTGTATCAGGTCAATGTTAACTAATTACTAAATAAAAATGTGTTCTGCACTATCTTTAAAATATTTGTTTCTTAATTTTGGGTTGGAAAAGTGGGGGTCATCTTGTACATGGGGGCATCTTATTGACGGAAAAATACAGTACCTTACAGGTCAATATTCATCTCTCTCCAATCCTAGTGCACAGATTTTATCTGAAGGAGCTTCCTAGAAGGAACAAGGCACTCTTCAAACTCCTAGGCTTCAAAATTCATTGGGAAGAAGCTAGGTCACTGTGATACGTTGTGAGGACATTTAACAATAAATATCTTTTAGTACATAATTTAAATGTCTATCTTCAGAGAAGATAAATTAATGACTGGCCTTTCCAAAGAAAGAATATTTGCATTACCATCAAAATGTTCTTAAAACTCCTGAAATCTTTGAATATTAAAATTACAGGCTAATAGAATGCATGCACACACACATTTCCTTGGGTGTTATTTGGGCTTATAATGATTGGGTATGATTATAAGTATCAATCAGTTATCAATCACAGCATGAAGGAATAAGGCACCTCCTTCCTGTTGATATTCTTGAGGCAAAGAGTAGTGAGAGGGCAAGGATTTATGAGGTAGGATGGATTTCAGGGAAGCTCAGAATCTTAGTTTTAGGAAAACTTAATCAGAATGACAGTTTATGAATATATTTTTAGTTCTAGGAAATGTAAGGATTACCTATATCATATATGGGTTTATAGCTTATTTTAAATTATTTAATCAAAGTTCACTTGATTCCTTATTTAAATGCAATGTGCTTTTCTATATCTTTCCCATGTTCCATCTAGTTGTGTTACAAAAGATAGCTATAGAACAAAAGAATTTCTAAACCAAGATGAGGTGGTATCAACAAAAGCATTCAATCCTTTAGATATATACCAGGATTAATAAGCTAATGTTTTAATTTTGAAGGGAAAAAAAGGAAAAAGAAAAGGAAAAAGAAAAGAAAAAAGAAAAGAACTCCCACAACAGAGATGGTAGATGGCATGGCCTGCTTTAGATATAAGCTGCAAAGGGGCTTGGATAACCTTTTCTACCTTAGATCCAACCAGACATTTTGGATTACAATTGTCATAAACCAGTTAGTGAACCAGTTGAACAACAAAGTTCTTGGCTGTATCAGATAGTGCTGATGGAAAAAGTATTTCAGGTGCAGACCATAACATTTCACATCTATGTCATTCAATGTAACTTTGCCTTAGAAATTTTTAGAGTTAGTCTCCTGCAGGAGGATAGGTGGGCCTTGTAGTAGTTTAAAAACACACAGATGTATTATAGCATAATGTTTGATGAACTGGCATTTATTACATGACTTGCATAAAAGGTTATCCACTCTTGTAAATATATAGAAAACAAATGTGCAGAAATCATAAGATTAGATCTGGTTTGTTCTGGTCATATTTCAGAAGACCAGGTTTACAAGGTGTTGTACAGTATGAAAAGTTGTGCTTATCATACTGAGAATATGTTTCTGACAGCCAAAGTTAAAATGCTGTCCACCAGTTCTTGATCCAACAGGAAACTACAGTATACTGGCATAACTATATACTGCATAACTATATACTGACCACTTCTTCTCAGGTACATCTACCCATCCCATCAGGTCTGGGGGGGGGGGCATATTACAGGTCCCATCTGCTAAGGAGTTCCATCTAACAGGATCCAGGAGGTGGGCCTTTTCTGCTGTGGTACCTGCCCTGTGAAACATCATTCCCAAAAGGTGAGATTAGCCTCAACACTACTGGCATTTAGGAAAACCCTGAAAACATGGTTCTTTCAGCAGGCTTGGGGATCCCAGAGAAATGGAGAGCCTGTGAGATGGTTACACTGTGCATAGGATGCTGGTCCATTCTCCCGCAATTTTATTTATATTTGTGTGTAATTGTTTTTCCTTGTTGTTTTTATTTAACTGGTTGTTTTATTGTACGCAGCCCAGAGTCACATTTGTGAGAGGGGTGGCTATATAAATCTGATTGATAAATAAATAAATAAAATTAATTTGTTGACTGAGTGGTGAACTCTGTTAGGCTGGCCAATGGTGCTGTCCTAATTTAGGGTGTTTTAAAGACTGAAATTAGTGGACTCTCCCATGTTTGCTTTTGTCTTCTCCTACATCACTAGCTGGCAGGAAAAAAAAAAAAAAAAATCAGCCAATGACTCTTCTTAGCATGCATTGGGGCTTTGACTTAGGAAATTAATTTTGAAAGATGATTAACCTACCAGTTTTAGACACCCATCAAACTCTGTTTTGTGCAAGTGTCTTGTTTGGGTCTGTTCAAAGGGAATCTGACTATCAGTAATCCTGAATGGACTAAAGGTAGTCCCCAGTTTAAGAACCGATTCCATTCCCAAGGTCTGTGCTTAAATCAAATTTGTATGTAAGCTGGAACAGTATTGTTGAATAATACTGTATAAGTAGTATTGTGTAATGAACTCAAAACATTGTGTATTTAACTTGGATTTTGCTACAATGGGCTCCATTCTTAACTATGGGTCATCTGTAACCCAGATGTTCTTAACCTGGGGACCACCTGTGCTGCAATGCATTTTACATGGGGCTGCCCTTGAAGAGCATCTGGAAGCTTCAGCTGGTTCATAATGCAGTGGCACAGGCAGTTATGTGCACTTCTTGATTGGTACATATTACACCTCTGCTCTATGATTTCCATTGGTTGCCAGTATGCTTTCAAGTTCAACTGAAGGTGCTATTGTTACCCCTGGTGCCCTACATGGCATGGACCTGGGTCAGTCAAGGAACTGCGTCTCCCTGGCTGTGTCTGTTGAAATAGGTGGCCATATAAATATAAAGAAATAAATATCAGTGACATTTTTGGACATTAGATTACTGCCATTCCAAAATAGCACCAAAACTGTGTTCAAAAACAGCCTGAACAACAGCTGACAGATGCAGAGAAAACTGTGTGTGAAGCATCAAAGAGAAAGAAAGAGGGTTATGTGAAAGATGCTTTCTCCTGCTTCATAATGAACCTCCCTTCACTTCTGCCCTTGTTAGTCCTTTCCTGTTCAGATTGGTCTCCATGAAGACATTGACTTGAATATCTGGCGAATCCAGGGGAGGGAGAGAAGAGAGCTCAGTTTTAAAGAAACTAGAGCTGAAAGACCATAGAAGACTTCTAAATGCACCACCAATACAATTGTTAATGAAGGGCATCAAATGAGTGTCAGAACAAGTAGTAAACTGTTACTTACCAGGGTTCAACTAAATATCGCTTAAGCTGCCTTGGGTATGGGCTGAGGATGAAGACATCATAAGGTTTTGTTGTTCAGTCGTTAAGTCGTGTCCGACTCTTCGTGACCCCATGAACCATATTGCACCAGGCCTTCCTATCTTTTACTGCCTCCCTGAGTTTGCTCAATTTCATGCTCATTGCTTCAGTGATGCTATCTAGCCATCTCATCCTCTGCCGTCCAAGCAAAGGTGTCTTGTACTACAGATAGATAGCAGTGAAGAAAAGTTCTGTGTGTGTGTGTGTGAGAGAGAGAGAGAGAGAGAGTTTGTTGAGAAAATTATATATCTCAGAGAATAGCCCTGAAAGCAACATAGGTTTTGAAGGAGAGCCTTCTAAATGTGGAAGGAAAAGAATGATTAGCCTTTCCATTGCCATTCTTGATCTTGTATGAAAATGAAATATAACAAATAGGGAGGGGCTGGAAGAAAGAAGCCATCAACTTTTGAGATAGGTGCAAGAGCCAAGGAATTATGATGCCTGACAACCAGCTTATGCTCTTTATTTGTTTATTAATTTCCTGCTTGATTTTCACCCAGAAAGTGACACACTGATAGAAACAAAAGAAGCTTGAACATTTCAGAGGCAAGCAGTGACTACATGGATTTTACTAAGAGTTTTTTTTTTTAATATAATTTTGTTGAAGAAATTTTAACAAGATAAAAAAAAATACAAGTATTAGAAAAGAAACAAAGAAAATAAGGAAGTTAGTGAATAAGTAAGAAAGAAAATAGAAAAAGAAATAGAAAAGATTATAAAGGAGCAGCTTCCAATCTTTTTTTGACAGCGGTTATTAATGAATTTATGTTTTACTTTCTTTCTCTCTAAGGTTACATCATAATTTCCTTCTTTCCATAAGCTACTGTTTCTAAATCTTCAAACCCATAAATCACAAGTTCATTTTTCTCTTTTTTCAGCAAAAAGTCAATAAGGGGTTTCCAATCACTGATAAATGTAGTTGTTGATCTTTCTCAAATCAAACAAGTTAATTTTGCCATCTCTGCTAGTTCTGTCATCTTCACCAATCATTCCTAGATTGTGGGTATTTCAGAATCTTTCCATTTTTGTGCATACAATAGTCTCACAGCAGTAATCATTCATATATATATACATATATATGTATATATGTATATATGTATGTATGTATTTCATGGCTCTTTTCTAATTGACTGTTCATTAAGAAAAGTTCTGGTTTCAGTTGAATGTTGATCTTTAAAATTCTTTTTAAAAGTCCTTTTAACCTCATATTTTCCCACTGTTCCATCAGTATATTTAAAGTTCTTAGCCCATTTTATCATACAGTCTTTCACTTATTCTTCTGTTTCAAATTTCAATAAAAGTTTATACATTTTGGCAATTACATGTTCATCATTTGTACATAGTTCAACTTCAAATTCTGTCTTCTGCCGCTCAATTCCAAATGTCCTAATATCTACCTTAAATCTTTCTCTGAACTGTGCATACGAAAACCATTGAAAACTAAATCCCCCTGCGGCCAATTGTTCTCTTGAATTCATCTTATATTCTCCATGTTCCTGTTCCAACAACTCTCAATAAATTAACAATTTTTCTTTACCTACTGTTTCTTTCCTGTAAAATGCTTCTTGTGCCAAGACCCATAAAGGCATTTTTGGGCATAGTCTGGGTTTATGTCTGTTCCATATTCTCAATATGGCACTTCTAATATAATGATTCTTAAAATCTGCATTAACCTTAACTTTATTGTACCACAGAAAACATGCAATCTGAAGCTCAAATCATGCCTTTCTAATCCTAAAATTCTCTTATTTCTCAACAAAACCCACTTTTTCATCCAGACTAAGCAGCAGGCTGCAAAATAAAATTTCAAATCAGGCAGTCCCAATCCTTCTAGTTCCTTTGCATCTTGAAGTATTTTATATTTAACTCTTTTTTTTCCCTTGCCATACAAACTTAGATACATCTTTCTGCCATTGTTTAAATTGTACATGAGTTGTCATAATAGGTATTGTTCGAAACAAAAAAATCATTTTTGACAAAACTTTCATTTTTATCACAGAAATTTTCCCCAACAATGACAATTGTAATTTCTCCCATCTTAACATGTACTTCTTGATTTCATTCCATTTCTTAACATAATTATTCTGGTATAACATACAAAAACAACCAGCTCTCTTCTAACATATTTGACAGATTCAGATGCCTGCTTTCCCATTTCTTCAAATATTTTTTGCAATATTTATGGGGTACAGGTAGCTTCTAATTTAAGAACAATTTTACCAAAAGTTCTTATTTCCTGTTGTGACCTCCAGAAAAATTCTGCAATAT
The DNA here is from genome assembly GCA_030867105.1 of Liasis olivaceus. Lineage (NCBI taxonomy): Eukaryota > Metazoa > Chordata > Lepidosauria > Squamata > Pythonidae > Liasis > Liasis olivaceus. The sequence continues at coordinate 74,842,495 of CM061349.1, forward strand.
ATTTCTTTTCTTCTCTCAATGCACTGTGTTCAGAGAGTCCCAGAAATCTCATTCAATATAATTAGGAGCTACAGCTGTTGGAATCAAAGCATTATCTCCTCCTCTTCCTTACCTTTGCTGTTTTACTAAAAAAAAAAAAAAAATGCTGATAAATATATCAGTTCCATACAAATAACTAACTCTGTACCTCAGAATTTCTGAATATGTCTTTGGAAAAATTCTGTTTTGGATTATACCTGCTTTGCATATTTTTTTCAATTTTTCTTTAGTCATTCTGATTGTCCCAGATTTGATATTCAGCTAGATTAAGTGCAGATGAGAAAACATTCTTGTAATTCAAAGAATTCAAATTCCACTCTATGATACCTGCCTAGCTTTGTACATACAGTTTGGACAATTGGTCTCACTATTTACCATTATTCAACATACAGCTGTATGTTGCCTTGGTTACCCTTGAAAAAGAAAAGCTGAGAAATTCATTCAGTTCTTATTTTAATGCCAAACTGTCACTTCCAAAATCAATGCATGAGCCAAAAAGGTCCAAATTTTCCATAGCAATTTTCTAAATGAAAAATGTGTATAAAATGTGAACATTGGAGAAAACTCTGCACACATGATTATATATTAGTGAAAGATACCATGTAGATATTCATTATTTTGGGAGAAGATGCTTGTATATACAAAGAAAGGTAAGTAGAAAAATGACATATTAAAAGTAATGTTCAGAACAATGCATCCAGATTTTAGGATCATTTTTTAATGTGCAATGATGAGGAAAGGACAAAATGAACTGAAAGTATGAAAAATAAATAGGTGATTCATTATCTCCTTGCTTAAGAACTCCCACTCATCCTAAGCTCAGTTTCCTATTAAATTCTCCTGTTGTGGAATCCTATTATTATTGTTTTGAGTTTATTAAAAGTCCAAAATATTCATTCAAGTGCACTGCATTTTAGATTTACTTAAAACTAAGAACTACAATATTACACAGTCACTTTCCCCAATGTTCCTCTTACTTGCATTTCCTTGATAAAGTCTTTCCTCTTAGTACCAAGATAGCTAGAATTAATTTGCTGTTGCCATATTTGACATATAATGGGCACAGCTCATCTCAGTGTTGGTTGAACCTTTGGTGCCCCTTATTTTAAACACCGTACTTCCAAAATAAAGTGCATTTGCTGTGATAGCACAGTGCATCAAATTTCATCTAATCTGCTATTTATACAGTCATTTCATTTTATTATGCTGATGATGGGAAAAGATAGGATCCATAAAACGTGTTATGTTTTATTACATTGATGATGGGAAGAGACATAATCCATAAAGCATTTTATATTTAATTTTTTGCATCTTGAAAATCCCGTGGAAGAAGGCGCTCTGCATACGCATGCTTGTCTTACAGGCCACTTCTAATTAAAAGGCAGCAAATGCCACACTTGAGCATTGTGAACTGCTATTTACCATTTTAAATAAACAAATAAAATGCAGCAAAGAAATTTACAACGATATGATCCAGGGACATAGACAAAAGCTTTGTTTACTGAGTCTCCAACTTCTATGCAAAACGACCATTTAGCTGGGTAATAGAAATTACATTGCAATCAATATGCTCTTCAGTCTGTGTTTCTTTCATCTGAAGAGACCATAATAATACATCAGGAAAATCATACCATTTAAAAAAGAAAATACTTTGCAATAAAAAGCAGTTTTGAATCATGCATTCCAAACACATATTTTAGGTAGGAGTAATTATATGTTCTTTTGCTACTAATAGATGGATTTATGCCTGCTTGCTGGATACCTAAGTATTTTAGGGGCATGTCTTCACTAACAAGTAGAGATTTTCTCCGTTGTGGGAAGGTGTAATCAAGTTCTGCTTCACAAACACTAAATTTGACTTAATATTTAATAGCACCTCTCTATTATTCAGACTGTCTTTTTCAGGCTTCTGTGTGAAGCTGAAGAAAGATGTGGCTGTTTTAAGGGGCACATTCACTTTAATGAGTTAAATTCTGAATAAGGTTTTGACGGAGAATTTCCATTTTGGGGGTGGTGGGTTTGGGTTGTGGGATGGGAGAGGTATTTTGGGGTATTGTTTGTTGTTTTTAGATTTATACTGTTGTACACTGCCCAGAATCATGTGACTGAGAGTGTATAAAAATCCTATAAATAAAGAAGCAATTATATAAATAAATAATCAGAAGGGTTCGTGGAGAAAATCTTCTCATTTTTTTTCCTCCCAAAAATACCTGTAACACGGACAGCTGGGAGGGTGCCAAGCACTGGAAAAAATAGTATCAGCACACAACAAGAATTTCAAGTTCAGCTCAAAAGGACTATTTAATACTTAAAAAAGAAAAGAAAAAAATCAAAATCAAAAGAGGAAAAAGACAACTTCCAGAAAATATCAAGATAAGTTTTGGTATAGTTTTAATCCCTCTGTGTGTGTGTATATATATATACAGACATACATACATACTAGCATAAGTTAGTTTTCAGGAAAAAAATTAGAGTTTTCTAGAACTTCATAATTTCTAGCCAAAATATCAGAACTTTAAAACAAAAGGAGTTCAATTCACAGCAAAACTACACAGCTGCAGGATAAATTTTAGGTGGGTAGTACCACTGAATTTTTTTTTTTTTTTTCCCTGTTGTGATCTCCTGATTTGTAGTGATGAATTTGTTCCTTTGCTTGCAAATAAATATTCACGTTCAAGTAAAGACTGATTTGTGGATCTTGGCAGAAAGGAGTTCAAGAGTTCAGTTATTTCTGTTGCATTTTTCTGCTGATATGTGAAGTAGGAACAAGTTCAGGTCCTGCCCCTGTACTTTCTGTTTGCTGGAAACGGTGATGTCATCTGCTTGTGTTGAACATCTACTTGCAAATTAGGCTACTTAAGATTTTAACTGATGAAATTCAATTGGGAGAAGTGCATTGGCCAGGGATATTAGAACACTTTACAGGTGGCAAAAACTGCCAGGTAGCATCAGGGTTCTCTCTCTCTCTCTCTCTCTCTCTCTCTCTCCCCCTCCCTCCCTCTGTCTGGGACTCAAAGGAGTGTTTGCCTTCAGCTGAAGCTTCAGTCAAAGCTTAGACCAGTGTTTCTCAACCTTGGCAATTTTAAGATGAGTGGACTTCAACTCCCAGAATTCCCCAGCCAGCATGACTGGCTGGGGAATTCTGGGAGTTGAAGTCCTCTCATCTTCAAATTGCTAAAGTTGAGAAACACTGGCTTAGACTGAAGTATCTTTTGAGACTGTTCCATGAAGAGTTGACACAAATGCTATTAACCAGCAAAATAAAGCAGAGTGAAGTGAGGCGGCCATGGAGGCACATGAGCTTCATTTCAATGTTTCTAATCCAAGTGCTATGGGGAAATATGTCCCCATGTGAAGCAACTCATTGAGGCAGATCATCTTCTTTGCACAGTTCCAGAGGAACTGGATATATTATTATATGAAATGGCCCACTGTCAAGCCTTTCTTCAGAAGGGCCAAAGGGGGATTTATTGCTCTTTCTGGATTTACTCCTGTTAGATGTATATATAACAGCTGAGTGGAGGTGTCCAAAACTGTGCTTATAAGCACATTATAAGCAACTGTGATAAAGGGGCCCATGAATTTACCTTATAATTTCACTTCTATTTTCTATGAGTATTGTTACATTACTGTTTAATGTAGAGATGACCGGTTTTTATTCTATATATCACTAAACTGTTGAGGACAACTTTTTAAAATATTTCAGCTAAAGCCTTCTTTGAGGTAATAGTAATTTCCTGGTTTACTCAGCTGCATATTTCCACCAAGGTCTATCTGACTGCCCTGATTAAGATAGCTATCCTGTCTTGATATCATGCAGTGAAACCTTGTAATTTTCTTTCTGGCTCATCAAGGAAGTGGTCCTACCATGAAGGAAATATTAAGATATATGTATTTTTTCAATTCTTTTTCATTTTGCATACTTAGAAATTTGAACACAGAAATTCAGAAAAATGCTTTATATTTGCACAGTATTGTATATATAATTCACTGTGTTCTCAGATTGCTTGCTTCCTGATAATTTAACAAGAAAAAATGAGATTCTATGGCTTGAAGCTAGAATCTTCCCCAAGGTGTGAGTTTCATCATTAAGCTACAGGTGAAACTTGAAAAATTAGAATATCGCGCAAATGTTCATTTATGTCAGTATGGCAACTCAAAAGGTGAAACCAATATATGAGATAGATGCATTACATGCAAAGCAAGATATGTCAAGCCTTACTTTGGTATAATTGTGATGATTATGGCGTACAGCTTATGAAAACCCCAAATTCACAATCTCAGAAAATTAGAATAGTGTGAAAAGGTTCAATATTCTAGGCTCAAAGTGTCCCCCTCTAATCAGCTAATGAATCCATAACACCTGCAAAGGGTTCCTGAGCCTTTCAATGGTCTCTCAGGCTGGTTCAGTAGGAATCACAAGCATGGGAAAGACTGCTGACCTGACAGTGGTGCAGAAAACCATCATTGACACCCTCCATAAGGAGGGAAAGCCCCAAAAGGTAATTGCAAAAGAAGTTGGATGTTCCCAAAGTGCTGTATCAAAGCACAACAATAGAAGGTTATGTGGAAGGGAAAAGTGTGGTAGAAAAAGGTGCACAAGCAGCAGGGATGACCGCAGCCTGGAGAGGATTGTCAGGAAAAGGCCATTCAAAAGTGTTGGGGACTTTCACAAGGAGTGGACTGAGGCTGGAGTTAGTGCATCAAGAGCCACCACACACAGATGGATCCTGGACATGGGCTTCAAATGTCGGATTCCTCTTGTCAAGCCGCTCCTGAACAACAAACAAGGTCAGAAGCATCTTACCTGGGCTACAGAAAAAAAGAACTGGTCTGTTGCCCAGTGGTCCAAAGTCCTCTTTTCTGATGAGAGCAACTTTTGCATCTCATTTGGGAACCAAGGACCCAGAGTCTGGAGGAAGAATGGAGAGGCACACAATGCATGATGCTTGAAGTCCAGTGTGAAGTTTCCACAGTCTGTGTTGATTTGGGGAGCCATGTCATCTCCCGGTGTTGGTCCACTGTGCTTCATTAAGTCCAGGGTCAACGCAGCCATCTACCAGGAGATTTTGGAGCACTTCATGCTTCCTTCCGCAGACAAGCTTTATGGGGATGCTGACTTCATTTTCCAGCAGGACCTGGCACCTGCCCACACTGCCAAAAGTACCAAAACCTGGTTCAATGACCATGGGATTACTGTGCTTGATTGGCCAGCAAACCCGCCTGACCTGAACCCCATACAGACCCAGTGGGGGTCCTTCTAGACTCACAACTCCTGCTTGAGGAGTAGGTGGCAGTCGTGGCTAGGAGGGCCTTTGCACAGCTCTGTGTTGTGCACCAGTTGTGCCCGTTCCTGTATCAGGAGGCCCTGCTCACAGTCACTCATGCCCTAGTCATCCCCAGATTGTATTACTGTAATTGTATTACTGTATGGGGCTGCCCTTGAAGAGTATCTGGAAGCTTCAACTGGTACAGAATGCAGTGTCGTGGGCAGTTATGTGTGCTCCCAGAACAGCATGTGTCACACCTCTGCTCCACAAGCTGCATTGGTTGCCAGTTTGCTTCTGCGTCCAATTCAAGGTGTTGGTTTTAACCTTAAAAGCCCTTCATGGCATGGGACCAGGTTATCTGAGGGACTACTTCTCCCTGGTTACATCAGCCTGTCCTATTAATCTGGCAGAGAAAGTATGCTGCAAGTACCTTCTGCCAGGACTTACACTGGGTGAGTCCTAGGAGCCAGGCCTTCTCTGCCATGTGCCCGCCTTATGGAACATTTCCCCCCCTGCCCCACAAAGTGAGATTAGCTCCAACCCTGTTAATGTTCCAGAAGTCCCTCAAGACCTGCTTATGTCAGCAGGCTTGGGGGTCTCAGGGCACCAATAACATCTTAAGATGGCTGCACTATTGATATATTCACTCTCTCCATGCCTGTGGTTTGCATATTTTACTTTTTAATATATTTTAATTTTTAAAAATGATAGTTTTATATTTTTATAATTATTGTATTTATATAATTGTTGTTTTTATTTGATTGTTGTTTGCCATCCAGAGTCACTTCTTGTGAGATGGGCAGCTATACAAATTTGATGAATGAATGAATGAATGAATGAATGAATGAATGAATGAATGAATGAGGTATAGTGGTGGGGAGGAATACATTCGGCCAGAAAAGTCTGTTCTACTAAGGGACAGAAATAATTGGATACATAAACATAATACTTTGTGGAGAAATATGATAGTTCTGAGTTGTTTGGAAGAAAAATGTGATATAATTGAAGAAGAAGGAGAGGAAAGGGGAGGGGAAAGGGAGGAGGAGGAGCTATAATAAGCTCAGGCTTATAGTGGATCTGCTAATCACTTTCTCCATGTAGAAAATCTATTAATCAAACCAAAAATATTACTCTAAATCTTTCAGTTGCATCTGATGAAGCTGACATGGAATTACTAATATTCTTTGCAAATAAGTTGAACAAGAAAAGTATTAAAGATTTGCCACAAATGTTCTCAGAACAACAGAAATGAAATAACTGACATATCGCTGGATGAGATCATCCGTCATCATGGGATGAGGTATCGGTATGCTGATGATACTCAAGTATACATCTCCATCCCAGATGAATTAAGTGATGCTGTGGATGTTCTTTCTCGGTGCCTGGAGGCTGTGGGGGTCTGGATGAGGAACAACAGGCTTCAACTGAACCCTGGCAAGACGGAGTGGCTGTGGGTTTGGGGCTCCTCTGTATCTGGGGCCTTACCATCTTTGGTTCTGGATGAAGGTGGCATTGCCCCAGACAGACCCGGTGCACAATTTGGGGGTCCTCCTGGACTCACAACTCCTGCTTGAGGAGGTAACAGTTGCGGCTAGGAGGGCCTTTGCTCAACTCTTGTGTTGTGCACCAGTTGCACCCTTTCCTGGATCAGGAAGCCCTTCTCTTGATCGCTCATGCCCTGATCATCCCCTGTTTGGACTACTGCAATGTGCTTTACATGGGGCTACCTTTGAAAAGTATCCAGAAGCCGCAACTAGTGCAAAATGCAGCAGCGTGAGCAGTTATGGGCACCTCTAGGGCAGCCCATGTAACACCTCTGCTGTGTGACCTGCATTGGGTGCCAGTTTGCTTTCAGGTCCAATTCAAGGTGTTGGTTATGACCTTTAAAGCCCTGCATGGCATGGGCCCAGGTCACTTGAGGAACCGTCTCGTTCTAGTTACATCTGCCCATCCCATCTGGTCTGGCAGGAAGGGCATGTTACTGACCCCGTTGGCTAAAGAATTCCCACTTTTGATGGGGTTGAGGAGGAGAGCCTTTTCTGCTGTCCCTTCTGCCCTGTGAAATATCTTGTCCCCTGAGGTGAGGTTGGCCCCCACTCTTCTGATTTTCCAGAAGAGCATGAAGACCTGGCTCTGCCACCTAGCATGGGGATCTCATGGGGGCTTGCAGCACTGGGGGTGGTTGGTGGTTTGATTATGCTCTCCTTGTTTTTTAACATGTGTGTGTGTGTGTGTAAAATATTTCTTATTTTTTTTATCATTTATCATTTTTTATGTGTAAGCTGCCTAGAGCCACTTGTATAGTGAGATGGGTGGCATATAAATTTGTTAAACAAGCAAACAAACAAACAAACAAATATCAGATATATCCTAGAAGTAGCAGACCCCAGTATAATTTCTCTGCCAATCAGTAGCAAGACCCTCAACCCTACCAAAATGTGATGGATTCCAACTGTGTATAATATAATTTAACATCGCACCCACATATTTACCCCTTACTTATTTTCCTAAGAACCTGCTTCCAACTTTATTAACATTAAAGCAAAATGTATAATTGTAGAATAAGCCAAAAATATATGAGTCAGTGTCATTTTCAACATGTTACACTTCAAGCATAACAGAGGTTGAAACCTAGTCTTGCTACACATGTATGATATCCAATAAAGTCAAGATTCTTTTCTTGAATTGTATTTTAAGTTGATGCAATACTAAGTTAACATTCTTTAGGACCCTAGCCCATTGATTTGTCAAAACAGGATATTCTAAGTCATTGATTCAAATAACCCAAGCTTTCTTAGATTTTTTTTTAGTACAACTCTTTAATCTGAGGTTTGTTTGCTTTTTTAATGGCTATGGTTGTTTCATTGGATGCTGAAAAAGACTTTGACATGGTGTAGATTAAATTTTTGCAACATGGTCTGGATGGATTAGGTTTTCCCTTTAATTTTGTTGATAGGATTAAAATGTGGTATTGTAATACTTTAGCTAATGTTATTACAAATGAAATTATTTCTTCACCTATTAGGAAGTGATGTGGAAATCCTCAGGGATGTCTTCTTTCCTCTCTTTTATTAATCTAATTTTGAAACAATTGGGTTAATTTATTAGGCAATACAAGGATATTTCAGATATTAGAGTAGCTGGAGTAGAACATAAGTTTATTAAAAGCTGAAAATTATTTTATGCCTTACTGATACCTACCAAAGCTCTTTACCAAAATTGATGTATATTGTTCAGTATTTTGGTAAATTTTCAGGCTGTGCCATTAATTGGAATAAGCAATATATACTTCCTCTTAGTTCTAAAGTATTTTTAAAATATTTGGAAAATCTGGGTTTTTATATTTTGTCACAATTCATTTAAACATCTTGAAGTAATTAATCCTAAAAAAAGATTTCTAAGTTGGTGAAAGTTAAGTTTTATAATTGTTTACTACAGTTTTGATAAATGGATGGTTGGAAATCTCCATGTGTCTACTCCTAGAGGGATTTCTATGTTAATACCTTTTAATATTTTAAAGAAGTTGATATTGATAGTTTCATGGGATGGTCAGGCCCCTAGATTTTATTTATCTAAAGTATGATTATCATATGAGGATGAGGTTTTTTACTTTCCTTACTTTCAGTTATATCCTTCAGCTTTTATTTTGACCTGTACTGTATTTTGGAATTCAAATGATTTATCTCAAAAATATTATGGGCACAGATAGAAAGCTATTACTTTGCCCCATTCATATTTTGGCAGGAGCTTAGTTCCTGGTTTTTTCAGGTGTTTTCTGGTATTAAAAGCTGCAAAATATGGAACATCTTGGGAAGAAGATTCAAATTTGATTCTAATCCTCACAAGAAATTGATATTATGTGACCCTCCAACTCTGAAGATCACTTTTAAGTCCTTCTTCTGAAGTTCATGGGCAAAAAAAGAACTGCTGGGGACAGCCAAAAGAGATCTAAGAAAATTTTGATCATATAATTTCCAGTATAGCCAATTTTGTAAACATACAGATTTGTATCTCACAAAGAAGCTGAGGGATAACTTTAGCTTCAAACATCCTATAGGCCATTGGAGCCAAATGACCCCTCTATAGTATTGAGATATTGTAAGGATATTATACTAGCCTTTCTTACAAGTGTAATGAACAATGGTGCAGATAAAGATCTGACCCCTCTTTTGGGAACACTTTTAGGATTTTAATGGTCCTAGATAGTTCCAACAGCATTAACCAGTTATAGTGCTTCTCTGTGACTAAAAAAATCTGTTTAGTTCCATATACTGGTAGGAAAAAAGATCAGGAATCCCACTTCACTGATAAATTATGACTGGGAAGGCAATATTAATAAAATCATTCTGTAATCTATCAAAATTTGCCTTTTAAAAATCAAAACCTTCTGCTTTGATAGATGTTTCAAAAATTGGCTCAGCCAGGGCTATTCTTGTTTGAATAAGGTTCTCATATAAAATTAGGCGAGCTTTGATTTAAATACAATACAGCCTCTTAGGTAAGGGAGTAGTTCTGCCTTTCTCATCTACTTATCTATTAAATTCAATTGAGGAAAAAAAAAGTTAACAGCAGAAATATATTCCTTGAATGTAAGGAAAACATAATTCACTGTTGAAAATGCTGGAAGGATACATTCTGCCTTTCTCATCTACTTATCTATTAAATTCAATTGAGGAAAAAAAAAGTTAACAGCAGAAATATATTCCTTGAATGTAAGGAAAACATAATTCACTGTTGAAAATGCTGGAAGGATACATAATACAATTGATGTTTCAATACAGACATATTGAATGCCTTGCTCTGAGCTTTTTAAATAACAAGCAGTGAAGATTAAATGAAGCTCAGTCAGTTACTTTAACTTTTCAGTCTACATTTACACAATCAAACATGGCTCGGTTATAGCATAATAAATTGAGATCTGCAAATTTGCCAAAGTCCTCCCTAGTGAAGATATAAAGCCTTGTATATGTTCAGCAGAATACTCAGGGACACATTATATGTCTACTGTTCAGATAAAGGGATCCCAAATTAATAGTTGCCTCCTAAATCCTGTTTGGTTGTTTTGGCAGTATTGGTTCCTGATTAGTTAACAGGTTAGCCTGGTTACCTGCTATGCACCACACCAAGAGCCTGCCCAAAAGCAGAGTCAACTAAGAATCAGCTCCCAAAAATGGGCAAATCAGAAACTTGACTGGACAAGGACCCAATCAGGACTCAGCTGTTCAGACTAACCAACCAGAATCCAGCACAAACAAAAAACCAATCAGGAATCAGCACTCCAAAAATGACCAGTCAGAAGCCAGCATGAGCAAAGGACCAATCAGGAACTAAGACAACCCAAATATCCAGTCAGGATTGGGCACAACTCTGTTCAGTTGCTTGTGGTCTGCATAACAGACCACTTTGCCTGTGAAGATGCCAGCCACAGTTGCTGGCAAAATATCTGGAAATCTGTTGTCTAGACCATGGTCACAAAACCCTGAAGCTCAACACTGCCCAACAAAAAATCGTTAAATTCCTGCAGACTTATGTTCTTTGTCTCCAGGAGATAAGCATCACTGGATTATCAATTTAGAAGGTTATCAAATATGAGTTCTTACCACATGCCACACAGAGGATGGAACTGCTAACTTGTTAAGCCAGGAGTGTAAGCTTGAAATAGAACTAGTCTGCTAAGGACTGTACCATCTTTCCTATTAATAAGACTTTAACCATTTTTTAAAAGAAGATGGTTATTATTAAATATTTATTTTCCTACTAAGAAAACTAATGCTGCCCTATTTTGGGAGTTAATGAAACTAGAGTTTTCTGGAAGGGCAAGTTGTTATAATTAAGTAATCACATTAGTAGTGCAGTGTAATGATACCTAGTAGAAAGTAAACCAAAATTACAGGTAGTCCTCACTTAACAACGGTAATTGGGACAGGCAACTCCATCGCTAAGTGACCGAAGTTGTAAAGTGTGATGTCAGATGACACTGCCAACTTACAACAGCAGTTATAGCAGTTCTGGTTACCATTGTTAAGTGAATCCCACGTGGTTATTAGGTGGGATGTCACATGGTTGCCATTTGTGACCTCTTGCTGGCTTCCCCACTGACTTTGCTTGTTAGAAGCTGGCAGTGAATATTGCAAATGGCAATCACATGATGGCAGAATGCTGCGACTGTTGTAATTGTGATCCAGTTGCCAAGTGCCCAAATTGTGATCATGTGGCCGCAGGGATGTTCTGACAGCTACAGCTATGAGGACCAGTCATAAGTCTCCTTGTTTGGTGCTGTTGTAACTTTGAACAGTAGCTCAATGAGTGGTCATTAAATGGAGACTACCTGTGTATGTTCTGTTACATTTTCTGTTTCATTTCATATCATTAACGGGAATACGTTTTGGACTAAAATAGTCAACTCCAGCATATAGGCAAATCCTAAAATAGAAATCAAATGTTCAACATTTGTTATTTGACAATAATCCAGTTACTTATGATGCCAAGTAAGGTTATATCCTTGCAGCAGTACTTTTTTATCCCTTTGTAAAAGCTGTTGATTCAAAATTAAGGGAACTGGATTTTTTCCATAAAATTATGTAAAAAATAAGATGTTTATTTCATACCAATTATGTGATTCTGATGTTATACACCTAGACTAATGCACATAGATTTTTTTCCTTTTCTACTACATTGTTGTGAGTCTTAATACATTATATTGTTTTGATACAATGATATCAGTTAAAATTATTGACATTCTATAGTTTAGATAACTTAGGATATTAGAAATAAAGAAAAGAGAAGGAAATATTCTATCAATATTAGTTACAATTTAGGATATCAATATTACAAGCATAAAATTATTTAACTTTTTATCCAAAATTAAATGTAATATTACAAAAAAGAGAGTACTGCAGATTACATCAAAGTATTTGTTATACAATAAAGGATTTGGTCTTAAGCTGATTACTGCATAGATTATTATTAGCTCTTGCTAATCATTGTCATGGAAATTGTCTAACAATCTGGGGGGAGAAAAAGCCCCAAGAGTTGTGATCTTTGGTCAAAAATTAGTCTCTTCAAAATTATTGAATTACTGAGAATAATTCTGCATTTTTTAGAGGTACACATGCTTGCTTTTTGCATTTTGAAACTGGCAAGTTTCCAATCAAATCAATTTCCTCTATTAAAACTTTTAATTGTGTGCTCATGTTAAGATATAGGTTGTCTAAACTCTTGCTTCTGGAGCAGATGAGGGGTGAAGGCTTCATCGTACCATTTCAATTTTCCCCCCCTTTCTTTATTAGAGTGTTTTCATCCTTATATCATTTTATAGCAAGACAAATATATAAATACGGAGTTTGGGTAACTGTCTTTATCTGTTTATGGCATCCAATAAGATTGCTCCATAGAACACTGTAATGAAAAAAAGGAAAAAAAAAAAAACCTTTATTTGAAATATATCTGTGCTTTTTTCAGCAGGAATTCCTTGACATGATTAAAAATGTAAACTCCTTCAATACTACTTGATGTGAGTAATGAAAGTTTTAGTATAACCTTCACTTGTGTCCTTGTGCCAAAAATGCTATAAAGCAGTATTCTTTAAATATTTCAAGATCACTGAAGGCCAAACAACTTTTTTTTCTTTCCTAATGAGGAACATCTATGGTGTCTTTTAAAAAATGAAATAGAAAAGAACAAAAAGTAATGAAGTAATTGTATGCCGCACAGAGTCACCTTGTGTGAGATGGGCGGCTATATAAATATAATAAATAAATAAATAATAAATGAAATAAAAAGTAATGCTCCCTATTTTTCTTACATTTAATGTATTGATTATAAAGCTTTATACAATGTATAAGCTTTGCATAAAATGACATATTTGACCAATATCCAGAGTGAGTTTTAATAAAGGAATCTGTTTCTGTGTCGTTATAAGTAGAAAGGAAGACCAGAAGTTCCCAAAGTGAGATTTTTAATTAAGGGTTGAAAGTAAGAATGAACAAAATCCTTATAGATCTTCATGTGGACAAGGAGTCTGCACAGCTTTGCCCAAGTTCTAGCAAAAGTTGAGAAGAGGCCGAAGGTTTGTCAGCAGATAATAATATGTGAAGGAGCTTTCAAGATTCAGATCTCAGACAGAGTCCAGGTCACAAGCTTCTATTGCAGCCAAGGGATTATTTTTGCTTCTTGCTCTGAAAGGGTGAAAAGTAAGATGAAGAAGAGAATAATTGCAGGAAAGCTGGAGAGCTGTGTGTGTCAGGAGTGGTAGATGGTATGTTTTGCTCATGTGAATATGAGTGCCATGACACTTACTCAGCAATGGGGCTGGGGTTTCATTGCTCATTAGCAATGTCTCTCTGCCGCTCACATCATCTTCTCTATTACATTTCACCAAGCCACCAAGGAACACCAACCTTTAAGCTGCTTTGTGAAATGCCTCTCTTTCTTTCATGGTTGTTGAATTATTGATGTTTCTGGCATCTCCTGCTTCACCCAGTGATGGTGCACTGGAGGAAAGGCTAGGGGGAAAAAAAATCTCCAGAGACAGGTATTGTTTTCTGGGCTTCCTGGGCAAAGTTATGCTGGAGCTGTCGGTGTTTCATCAGAGCAGCGTAATAGTTACATGAGATCAGTTTGCAGGACACCTTGAAGTTGTTTGAGCAATGCTGTCATTTGAAGGAACATGGTTTAAGAAAAACTACTATAAAGGATGCTGGTGGAAGCCTGGACTCTTCTTTCTCCTTTTTAATTATGCTTTTATGTATCTTACTGATTGTTGATCAGAATAAAATTGAGTGATTGTTAGTTCTGTAAAGGACATTCTTCAGCAGCCCTTGTAAAAAGCTTAGCCCCAATTCTGAAAAACAAGAAAAAAGAAAAGAAAAGAAAAGAAAAAAGAAAAGAAAAGAAAAGAAAAGCTGGCCTGATCTCCATCATTTTTCTTTTCCTGCTTACTTATAACATAATAACCCTTAGAGATGTAGCAGGTTTGCCCAAACAATTGCTCAATATTGTGGCCATTTTTTGCTTAGTGCCAGTCAATGAGAGCTGTATTTTATAGAACAGCTTGAGAAATACATTTACTATGTTTATCTTCTCTCTGTCTCTCTCTCCCCCCTTCCCCAACCTTTTGTCTCTCAAGTAATCTTTGCATGTAAACTTAAAAGCTTTGTGTTTCTATTGCTCTTATTGTTAACTATTATAGTAAAAGGTTAAAGGGGTAAAATGGTTGGGAAAACATAAAGATATTTGTGTAATACATCTGGCAACAAAACAGAGGTGATTTGTTATTGCATCCTTCTGGGATCTGTTTTTGTTTTTAAACATCCCAGTCCAACCTAACGTCCTAGAATTTGCTGGTTGTCTTTCATCTAAGTACTAACCCCTTCTGAGCCTTCTTTTAAGATCGGCTAAGGCCAGCTGTATGGCTCCTGCTGTGATATTTCATTGTGACCTGGTTTTGTTTTCATTTTAATTCCAATGGACACTTCTCAAAAGATGCGCAAAAGAGACGTACAAACTGTAGCTGCATCTGGAACATATACTGTATGTCTCCAAGGAGAAAATGCATGAGCTCCACATTAAATTGTTTATAAAAGAAGGCTGAAAACTTGTTGCGCATTGGCTGAAGAATAATAGGGGGGAAAAAAAGAAGATGAAGCTGACAGGTGCAAGAAGGGTTGCTGTCAACCAACTGGTTATCAGATTTCCCAACAGATGTCTAAATGCATTGGATAATCTGAAAACAAAAACATGTTAATAAACCTGCCAGTATCTGTTTATATTTATTAATGCTTGTGGGTTTGTTTCTTATGTTTTTGTCCATAACACCACAATGGGAAACAAAAACTAGACATGCATTTTATGTTCATTGCTCCCAATACATGCATTTTGTCGATTTTCCTCTAATATGTTTTTCTATGCACATTTCTGTAATCCCAGCATTTCTGTATGCACATTTTTATAATATGGTTCAATAATTTTTTAGTGGCAAACTGCATCTCATAATTCAGAAAAAAAACCACAAGTTTTACCATATAATTGTGCTCTATATTCCTGTATATCTCAGGAAGTACAAATGGTTTCTTTTGGAACTCATGATAACATTAGGGAGCAGATAAGTCTGTGCCTATAATGGATGTCATCAATTTCAAATCTTATTTGTTGGTAAGCAAAGTTCAGAAGAAGTTTTTACTCATGCAGTTGCCAATTCTCATAAAAGATGGAACAGAATTACAAAACGTTTGTGTGCAACTGATTGCAAGTAAAAATACCTTTCAGATGCTAGATCTGAAAGTAAACTGGTGGGGTGCCAGAGTTCAAAGCCTGTTTCCCTGTCCACTTTGAAGCTCTCATATGTGTTGAGAAGTGCCAAAATTTGTTTTACAGTTTCCTTAAAGCTTTCTTCCCTTTTGTTTCCCTGGCTTATTCTCAGAGTGCTGGTATTGTTGCTTCTTCTTACGCTTGTTTTCTTCACTATGAAATGGCCCTGGCTGTTCACATTTCCCAATCTGAGATGAAAAATTCAATCCTTATGCCCTTTGGGATGATTTTGAAATCTGGGAAGCCAAGGTGGCTTCAGAACACTGGATGATTGTACAAAGAAAGGTAGACCTTTACACACACTCTTTGGCCACTTACTTACTAGCTATTGTAAGAGTATCACCCATTTTTGAAATGCTTTTTGGAAGCAAGCTCTATTCCCCTTCATCAGAGGGAATAGGAACTGGAATAAAAATGCATGAGAGTTTATCTCCACAGCACTAGTGTTGAGTAGTTCATTAAGAGCAATATCCTGGTAAAAGAAAGCATGGCTTCTGTAATTCTTCCCAACCCCTTGACCAACAGGGTTATAGGAGACATCTGTATTTTTTCCTCTGTAATGAAGTAATAAATTGCACCTCTGTGTCTCTGTGTATTTTTTTCCCCCAGTTCCTACTCCCAACATTGAATATGTGTGTATTTGTATCTATGTGTGCACTGGTGTACAATATGGGCTTAGAACAGAATAGGCAACAACATTCTGAGCATCTGCATGGAAGAGGCAGTGAGGCAGATGCTCAGAATGTTGTTGCCTATTCTGTTCTAAGCCCATATTGTACACCACTCAGAGTCATGTTTTGTGAGATGGGCAGCTATATAAATACAATGGATAAATAGATTCCCTTCTCCCCTTAGTCAGATGACCCACAACAGATCATTTGATGTCTGCCTTGTGTTCCCAGTGCACACATAGATACCAATGCACAATTTTATTCCAGATTTCTTTTTTTCTCTGCAGCTTTTGGCTTGATCCAGTCCATTTTCAAACTTGATCTTTCTTTTGCTGGCTTCTTCCCCCACAGCAAATGCGATCTCACTCTATTCAATTTTTGGAGAATTATTGTGGTGAATAGACATGGTCCAGATTTACTTTCAGTCCAGATTTACTTTCTATAAATTATTTCCAAACTTCCATTGGGTTGGAAATGATAACAGTAAAAAAGAAGAAAAGAAAAAAAAGAAAAAAAAAATCTGCAATGCTTCAGTCCTGGATTAGTTCCTATGTTCATTTGATCTATCTCCTATTGAGTTATTGTAAGTCATTAATAAATTAGGCTCCTAACAAGCCTGTTAACATTTCTGATCCTCAATAGCCTTTTGAAATGCAAACCAACAGCAGGGGCTTCACTCTTTTCTGTCCCCCCTCCCCATGAATCCAATTGCTTGGCAGATTTGTTTTCTAAAACAGTGACTGCTACAAATAGCAAATATTTTCTGGAAGGGATGGGGGTGAGAATGGCAGATGGTAGGACATGGGAATACATTTTTTGCATTTTAAATGTTGATATGAATTTTTTCTCTTTTTAATATATAAATATAGGTATTATTAATATTTAATACAGGTTCTTCTGCCTTCAGTCACTACAATTATTTGCATTTTTTATGCTGATAAATGTGTACATCAAAGAGAATATTTCCTTCCATATAAACACATACATACACACACACATTCATACACATACATACACTCCTTCTGTCTATATATATTCCTTCTCCTGTGCCAAAGATCTAGACATTTAGAAATATATAAATCACCTAGCAGTGTTTCCATAGCTACTGATATAATACCAGCAGTTCTAAGATGCTAGGCACAGCTATTTTGAACAAATGGATCAACATAAAATAAGTGCCTATGTTTGGATTTTTTTAATCAATGTGCAATAGACATTTAAAGGTGTTGCATTTTTAATGAGCCCATAACGGATCTTGCATTTGTACCAAAAAATGTGTCTTTGTATTGAAACCTTAAGCAAAGCTGTTATATGGAGCAAAGGTCACACCAAGAGGATGTCCTCTGCCACCTGTCCTTCAAACAGGACTTGTGAGCCCAGGAGACCCCCAGATTGTGCACTGGTTCTGTTTGGTGACCCCATCCAGAACTAAAGATAGAAAATCCCCAGTACCAGGGAGCCCTAATATCCAAAGCCACTCAGTCTTGCTTGGGTTGAGCTGAAGCCTATTGTTCCCCATCCAAACCCCCACAGCCTCCAAACACTGAGACATAACCTCCACAGCATTCCTTGGGCATCCAGGGGTGGAGACGTAAAACTGGGTATCACCACTGTACTGATGTTACCTCACCCATGCTGTCGGATAACCTGGCTTCATGTAAATGTTAAAACAGGAGAGGAGAGAGAATGGAGCTTATTGGCACCCTAAAATGGAAGGTGCCATGGGCTGTACCTCTACATCCCTATCAACACTGACTGGAACCAGCCCCAGAGAAAGGAAGAAAACCAGCACAGTGCAGTGCTGCCCACTCCCAATTCCCAGAGCTGATCCAGAGCCAGTCCAGAAGGATTCTAAGATTGACAGTATTGAAAGCCACTGAGAGGTTAAGAAGATCAAGGATGGATGCACTAACCCCATGCCGCTCCCCCCAGAGGTCATCCACCAGCATGATCAATGACATTTTGGTCCCATACCCTGGTCTAAATCCTGACTGAAAAGGTCCAGATAATCCATTTGAGGGGAAAAAAAATGCCCTAAAATTGTTACTAATGTTTAACCATGAACTTCCATATCACTGTCTTTAAATAATCATATATTCATGTTGAAATGGCCACAGGCAAATATAGCTGAGGTCACAAATAGAGTAATTCATCCATCATTAATCTTCACTGTTTTCCATATATTTGTAATAGTGATTTTATTCCTTGATTGAACATGATGAAACCTTCTTTAGCCTGTTGTTGCCTTCAGATAATTGTGAAATAGTAATAACTATCAGCACATCTGGAAGATGCCAAGTTGGAAAAAGCTATCATAAATTATTACATATTTTATAAATATGATATATTCATCATCATTATCATCATCATTCAGCAATCTTCCTTCCTTCCTTCCTTCCTTCCTTCCTTCCTTCCTTCCTTCCTTCCTTCCTTCCTTCCTTCCTTCCTTCCTTCCTTCCTTCCTTCCTCTTCTGCTTGATCCTTGCCCAAACTAGTCAGATTTTATAAGTACATGATAACTAGTAAATAGACATAATACTTTATTTGTCCCTGTAGGAAACACCCCTTATTCCTGGAAATCATGTGTCAGTCTTGGAGGAGAGTGTCAGTATCTCTTGGTTATGATGGAGTCTTCCAATAGATCAAATTCATTTATTTTCATTTTGGGAAAAAACATTCTCCTTCACTATGATTAAGAATAACTGTGACAACCTTCTGGCTTTTTAAATACTGGTTATCATTTATCTTCTCTCTCTCTCTTCCACATATAACTTGGGCTCAACCTGAAGTAGACTTTACTTATTTAATACATCAGAGATAAGTAGTCCCCTAGAACTTCTTTTCTTGGAATCTCCATGGTTCTATGAATTTCAGCAAGAAAGCATTATGGAAAAGGAGATATGTCCCAATAGAACAGAATCTCTCACCTCACAGAGTTGTTGTTGTGAGGAAAATAGGAGGAGGAAGGAGTTAGGTATGTTCACCACCTTGAGTTATTATAAAAATAATAAAGGCTGGATTAAAAAAAATCTATAAATCTAAATCTAAATCTATCTCTCTATATATAATGGTTGAATTGTGGAGTCCTTGGTGCTTTCTGAGCTTGGTTATTTGCTTGCAGACGTTTCATTATCCAACTAGGTAACATCATCAGTGCTGAGTTACCTAGTTGGATAATGAAATGTCTGCAGGCAATCAACCAAGCTCACAGAGCACCAAGAATTCCACAAGCAAATACGTGTTCATACAGTTTGCAAATAAAAAAATAATTTGAAACAATGCAGAGTTCTATTTTAAATTAAGCTTACCAAAAGCATATTAAACAAAGAAAAAGAATTCTCACAAAAATTGTCCCTAGAAATAAAATAAAATAAAATAAGTGTCCCTCAACCATCAAACTGTTTTCCTTCCCTAAAATACTGCACACTTTTAGAATTCATTATATCAATAAAAACCTTTTAGGTTGAGTGAGATGACTTCTAATTAAGTTTGTATTTATTACCATTTTTGATGGCAATGCCCATTAAGTAATTCATTTTGACTGAAAGCTTTTGAGTAATGGGGGAAATTACTGAACAGTCCTTGGTACTTAGTCATACTGTAGCTTTATTGTCAATATTTCCCAAGACATATTTCCCAAGACTGGAATATAAGAAATTACATTTACATTTTTTTCCTGTTAGCTGCCAAATTGAGGAGTGAATCAGTAAAACACTGGGGAAAAAAAAGTACAGCTTTCTTTAGATTAATGATATTTTAAAATATTGGGGATTGCCTTGGTTGAAAAATTAACAAAGCAGCAGAATCATGAAACCTGTCACAATTAAAATCTTATTTAAATTTGGTCACCACTTTTTGGTGATATTAACAACATATTGCCTGTTAGATTTTCATCTAATGATGAAATATATTTTAAATGTGTTTTATGGAAATGAAATGAAATGAAATACAGGTGAAACTCGAAAAATTAGAATATCGTGCAAATGTTCATTTATGTCAGTATGGCAACTCAAAAGGTGAAACAAATATATGAGATAGACGCATTACATGCAAAGCGAGATATGTCAAGCCTTACTTTGGTATAATTGTGATGATTATGGTGTACAGCTTATGAAAACCCCAAATTCACAATCTCAGAAAATTAGAATATTACATGACATCAATAACACAAGGATTGGAAATAGAACAATATCGGACCTCTGCAAAGTATAAGCATCCATATGTACTCAGTACTTGATTTGGGCCCCTTTTGCAGCAATGACTGCCGGAATGTGGTGTGGCATGGATGCTATCAGCCTGTGGCACTGCTGAGGTGTTATGGAAGACCAGGATGCTTCAATAGCGGCCTTCAGCTCCGCTGCATTGTTCAGTCCCTCATCTTGCTCTTGTCAATGCCCCATAGATTCTCTATGGGGTTCAGGTCAGGCGAGTTTGCTGGCCAATCAAGCACAGTAATCCCATGGTCATTGAACCAGGTTTTGGTACTTTTGGCAGTGTGGGCAGGTGCCAAGTCCTGCTGGAAAATGAAGTCAGCATCCCCATAAAGCTCGTCTGCAGAAGGAAGCATGAAGTGCTCCAAAATCTCCTGGTAGATGGCTGCGTTGACCCTGGACTTAATGAAGCACAGTGGACCAACACCGGCAGATGACATGGCTCCCCAAATCAACACAGACTGTGGAAACTTCACACTGGACTTCAAGCATCGTGCATTGTGTGCCTCTCCATTCATCCTCCAGACTCTGGGTCCTTGGTTCCCAAATGAGATCCAAAAGTTGCTCTCATCACAAAAGAGGAATTTGGACCACTGGGCAACAGACCAGTTCTTTTTTTCTGTAGCCCAGGTAAGACGCTTCTGACGTTGTTTGTTGTTCAGGAGCGGCTTGACAAGAGGAATCCGACATTTGAAGCCCATGTCTAGGATCCGTCTGTGTGTGGTAGCTCTTGATGCACTAACTCCAGCCTCAGTCCATTCCTTGTGAAAGTCCCCAACACTTTGGAATGGCCTTTTCCTGACAATCCTCTCCAGGCTGTGGTCATCCCTGCTGCTTGTGCACCTTTTTCTACCACACTTTTCCCTTCCACATAACCTTCTATTGATGTGCTTTGATACAGCACTTTGGGAACATCCAACTTCTTTTGCAATTACCTTTTGGGGCTTTCCCTCCTTATGGAGGGTGTCAATTATGGTTTTCTGCACAACTGTCAGGTCAGCAGTCTTTCCCATGCTTGTGATTCCTACTGAACCAGCCTGAGAGACCATTGAAAGGCTCAGGAACCCTTTGCAGGTGTTATGGATTCATTAGCTGATTAGAGGGGGACACTTTGAGCCTAGAATATTGAACCTTTTCACACTATTCTAATTTTCTGAGATTGTGAATTTGGGGTTTTCATAAGCTGTACGCCATAATCATCACAATTATACCAAAGTAAGGCTTGACATATCTTGCTTTGCATGTAATGCATCTATCTCATATATTGGTTTCACCTTTTGAGTTGCCATACTGACATAAATGGACATTTGCACGATATTCTAATTTTTTGAGTTTCACCTGTACTTTTAAATGTGTAGCTTGTTGGAAAAAGAATTAAGAAATTTATGTTTTGATACCAATTTTGTTTTAAAAATATATAAACCTCCATGTTGTTAATGAAAAATATAATGCAAAAATAGGATAGAATGGACTTAAAGAAAGGTAATGCAAATATGCTGGGGATAAGTAATGACTTGATTCATCCCTCATAATAAATTAAATTTGGGAGAAAAACAGATAAAGAGGCAATATTATCATTGTGTTTCAAGTTCAAAATGACAGCTTTTCCTTTACTGGAAGAAAGCTACTGTAAATCAGAAAAAAAGTGGAAATAAGTATTCTCATCAGAACACCATCGATTATTGGAAATCATTACATATTTTACAACCAATCTTATCTCATTAATACACCCCACCCCCATACAGCAGCCTCTCTCCCCCCCCTCCCCCCTTTCTTTCTGTCTGTCTGTCTGTCTGTCTTCTGTCTTCTGTCTTCTGTCTTCTGTCTTCTGTCTTCTGTCTTCTGTCTTCTTTTTTGCAAACTGTTAGACAAATAGGAATATGCAGAACAGCTCTGATCTGGCTCAAATTGATTTGCTTCTGGCAATTGATTCAACAGTTTTGTATGAAGCAAATCTTAGGGCAAATGTCATGGGTTGTGTTCTCTGGAAGCTCTGGATTAGCAAAAATATAGATATCCTGTAAGTATAGCACTAGAAATATCAGCATAAGTCTGAAGAGAAGGAGAAGGAATTTGTATGATTTAATTTAAACATCTATATGCTACTAAAACTCTTATGTCTGTAACTTTCAACTGGCAAAACTGTGCATCATAGGGGAACAATTTTTGAACCAAGGTACCTCAAATGAACTAACTTACAGAATGCATCCAAAATCCAGGACCCGTTACTCCTGTGGGATTGAAATTTGGGAAATTTGTGGCTGCTTCAGCACTCCTGTGCTGCTGCACTGCTGTGGTCAGCCCAGGTCACGTGATTGCCATGGGTGTATCCCCAACCTCTTTCCCACCTCCCTCTGTTCCCTGCACCCAGTTGGCTGGTGGCAAGGCCCAATGGGCAAGTGGCAATTGGCTGCTTTGGAAATGAAGCAGAAACTTGAAATCTCTTAACAGCTGTGGGCATTGAGGGAAGGATGAGGGAGCGACTTGGATGCCAGCTGGCGAGCCAGGGCTGGCGGGCGGGGGGTGCCGGTGGTTGATGTGTGAGCCCTTTTCCTCCCTTGAGGGAGGAGGCCCTTGGGGACATGCCAGAATGAGGAGCAGGGGTGCAGTTTTCCTCATGGTCCATGGTTCCCTTTGTTCTACCTCACCCCAGCAAAGTGGCAGGCAGTTTTGTTGGTCGGAGGAGGAGGAGCAGGAGGAGGAGGAGGCTTCATCAGTGCTCTCCTGAGGGTCGTGAAGGGAGGGTAAATGGTGCAAGCCTATATTATATGTGGAAAGGGAGGGAGGGAGGGAGGGTGGCAGGAAGGGAGGAAGGAAAATGGGGGAAGGAAGGAAGGAAGATTTCTGACATTCCCTGCCAGCTTCCCACAAGCAAAGTCAATGGGGAAGCCAACAGCAAATCGCAAGTCATTCACACTCCTACTGCTTTTTTGTCCTTGGTCATTCTGTTTCTCTGTTTAGGTAAGGAAATACCTCTGAAACAATGACCCAACAGGTCATGGGTTGTCTAAAGATCTGGGAAAAAGAAAGGCTAGTGATTTGGAAAGCTTTGGTTACAATAAAAGAGAAGTCGATCTCTATGAAAAGGTTTATGTTTATAATGATAAATGTAGGCAAGACAAGAACATCTACTTTATGAAAAAGGATTCATTAATTTTACTTTACTGGACAAGTTCTGACTTTGTTCATGATTATGTCATAAGGTTTGCACAGCGTTTTCCAACAGAAAATTAACTTGAAAAAGCCATGTTGGAAAACTAAATGAAAATGTCTTCTTTAATTACAGTGGAATACTTACTAGGCTAATGAAAACACTCATGTATTGGTTCTATCAGTGTATTAGATGCAACCTGCAATGTCTATTCACAACTTTAATTTTATAATCTATTCCATAATTTTGAAACATACATGGGTAATCAGTGAAGAAAAGAACAGCAGAAATACACTCCAATAATATGTTATTTTTCCCAGAGCAGACAAACAAAGCTTTAGAGCTTCTACTGTTTTGATATTATGCTACTCTGAGTAAAGTAAGAATTTGTTGTTGTTGTTGTTGTTTAGTCGTTAAGTCGTGTCTGACTCTTCGTGACCCCATGAACCATATTGCGCCAGGCCTTCCTATCTTTCACTGCCTCCCTGAGTTTGCTCAATTTCATGCTCATTGCTTCAGTGATGCTATCTAGCCATCTCATCCTCTGCCGTCCTCTTCTCCTTTTGCCTTCCATCTTTCCCAGCATCAGGGTCTCTTCCAAAGAGTCCTCTCTTTGCATTAGGTGACCAAAGTATCTGAGCTTGAGCTTCATTATCAATCCTTCCAATGAGCAATCAGAGTTGATTTCCTTTAAGATTGAAAAGTAAGAATAGGCAATTATAAGAACCCTCTGAGGAGCTCCCACCTAGGCTTCATAGAATTCTGTATTTCATTTTACAACTGAAGAAATCTTAACACTGATTCTCTTCAAAACTATCACCAGATATTTTCCCATCCAGTAGTAATAAAATACAAGTAAACAAGTGGGAGAAAGAAAAAGGCTACCATGAGTATCTAATCTAGATGTCCATAGATATATTCTGCAACAAAAATAGGTACTTTGGATAAGAAATAGTGAAACATCGTGTGGTTTATGAGATGAAAAGAGACAAATGACACAATGAACCTTGCTTCTATGATTCTCTAAATTATTACAGTGAATTATTACATCCAAGATGTATAGTTTTCTTGTCATGCATACAGCTTAAGGGAATATGTGACTGTGCCAACTGTGATATTCTGTCATTCAATAATTAGGATCACATTTATTAATTTACACAAGCAATTTGATTTATATATTATGAGCTTTCATCTCCTAACTATTTTATCAAAGGAGGCCTAGCCTGCTGTATTCTAGCTTGAAGGTATGTTTTATATGATTCTAGGCCCATTGACTCTAAGTTTAAGTCAGCATCCAAATATACATTTTACCAACTCACAATTCTCTCAGATGGACAGTGGTCCTGAGCCCATTTATATAACTTATTTCCCAGATTTTCCTGGACAGAATTACAAGAATGAGAAATCATGCAGAACACAACCTTTAAAAAATAGTTGTATAATTCTTCCAGCTGAGAAGACAATGATTGAAACAGGGCTGTTGTTGTTTCTTAGGGTTTTATATTTCATGATTTCTTATTTCTGTATTAGGGTTTTTCTTGTTCAAACTGATTATTTGATTAATTAAAACGTTTCATTTTTTAAATTAAAGTTCATTTGTTTCCAAATTGTGAAATGTCATAGGTATACCTAGGAGAAATTTATTTTTAGTAACTTGAAGTTATTGAAACCTGAAGATTTTCCCCCAAGAACCTCATATCTTCATGATGAAAAACATATTTTGACTAGCAATTCAGTGGATCAGATTTATACGAGGGAAATTTGAAAATGTTTGGAAATCCCCAAATGTTGTAGTTAAACAAGAAATACTGGATGCTAATGAGCATTATATAGTTTTGGTGGGTAATAACAAAGAGAGTAAGAGGCCTCAGGTTTGTTTGTTTGTTTGTTTGTTTTTGTTTTTGTGTTTTTATGGTCCAACTAAGGTTAAACCTCATATTTTATACAATTGTTTTGCAAAACATTTTGGTTTATAGATGGACCAAATAATTTTAGCTGAATATTTTCATTGAGTTTTGAATCCAATTTTGGATCAGAATGATTAAAAAAAAAATCAGAATGGGTGTTATCTCCATGGAAGCATGTTATTTTTTAGCAACTTAATTTATGGTTACTCTGAGAATTGTTGTATTGGTATAATTTACAATTTCTGATCATGTTCCGGGAGTAATGTTGTTGGTTTTACAAAAGAAACATTTAGAGATTATGGTATAATGCTATGACAGGATATATGTATGGGTTCAGGGACCTTATTTGAAAGAGACAGTACAAATGATGTTCCATTCACCCCACCTTTTGATTCAAGCTTCTGATTACACATCGCAATCTACTATAGGTCCTAATTCTAGAATTAAGGAAAGATTTACAAAGATCAGTAGCAGTTCTCGCTCTCTCTCTATTCTGGCTGGCATCATCCTTTAATCTTTCGATCTTTTCTCACACCCACATGCCCTCTGCATCAATTTCTAATTGTTCCCCAGTAGTACTGTTGTTCCTCTTTTGGTTTTTAGCATGCTACTTCAGATAGACCCAAATACTTCTGTTCAGCAGTTGTAGATACTGCCCAAACCAAAAATTAAGTTTGCCAGGCCACAAAGTTCTTTTCTCAGACAAACATCTTCAAAATCCATTTGTTGTCAAATACCATATTATTTTCCAGGCACTACTTCTACTCCCAAGCTTCTCCTATTTAGAGGAGAATGCTGCCTGACTGGGTTCAGAACTTCACATCTAATGCCAGTATGGCATCTGATTCCAGTATCAGCCAATCTGCATCCCCTCCTTTTTGATGAGAACAATGTCCTATGAGAATCTAAATGAGCACGTACTCTTAGCGCTGTTATGAACAGCACATGTATTAACTGTATTGTTTGGGTATCTGCATGGATGCATGGATACATGAACAGCCAGCAAGAAGATACGGTTGAAAGCAGGCTTCCCATAAATGAGTCATTACAAGATGGCTTTCACTGTGCCAATCAATGGCCACAACAAGATATTGATTAAAACAAAAATGATTGAGGAATGGCAAATGTAAGGATCAACTGGGACATGTTTAAAGCATTTATATGTGGTAAGACCATAGGAAGGAAAACAAAATAATTATATCATAATAATTAACTCATAATTGTTATATCATAGAAAGTTTGAAAAGGATGCAAAGGAAGCACTGAATGTTTATGTTTCAAATAATAATATAGAATCATACTATGCCTTTAGATCTATTAAATTGGACTTTGATCACCTAATGAGTTGAGCACTGAATATTCATTAAAGAGTGTTAAGCAGATATATTGGAGTAGACAGCAAGCATTATAATGCCTATAATAAGAGACTCAGAGGGACTATAAAGTAATTACGACTCAGTTTATGGAGTTTTACTCAAGTTTATATACTAAGATACACATTAAACAGATGGGTAAAATTTTTAATTGGAATAAACTTTCCAAAAAAATTGGATGCCCATTCAACAAATTTAGCCACACCTTTAAGTTTGAATGAAATTTCGATACTATTGAAACAGTGAAATCCAGAAATCCCAGATAGGATTTCTATTTAGTGGTAGAAAAATAAAAGATCTCCTATTTAGTTAAGATATATAAGATACATATATGATGTGGATGTGGATATTGATAGGGATGTGGATGAGAGCCAGATTGGTGTAATGGTTTAAGGTATCAAGATAAAAACCAGGAAATGGTGAGTTCTAGACCAGTCTTAGGTGCAAAGCCAGCTGAATGACTTTATGCTGGATCCTTTTTCTCAACCCTAGGAAGAAGGCAATGGCAAACCACTTCCAAAATTGTTGCCAAGGAAACTGCATGGACTTGTCCAGGCAGTTACCCGGAGTCAAGACTGACTCGAAGACACACACATGCACACACAAAGATAAAGGGGCCTTACATTCTTTAAATGAGGTTTATATTATGGCCATTTTGAAAGCATAAAAGGATCCTATAAATTGTACAAACCATCATCCCATATCATCATTAAATGTAGATGTTAAGATTCTGACAACTGCTCTGGCATAAAGATGTTAGCAGATATTCAGTAGTTCATCCAGCAAAACAACAACTAATCACTCAGTACAGTAAATACAGATGCAGTAAATCCAGACTGTTCACTAGAAGCAGTAATCAGGTAGCTAAAACCTAGAACATTTGTACCATAATGCAAAAGTAGAGTCAGCCCTGGTGCTTGTAAAACTTTAGGGCAACTGAAAAAGACAAGGTGACTAGATACTATCACTGATGACACAAACATAAGTTTACAAGAACTCAACAAAGCAGTTCCTGACAGACAGGCTTGGCAAACTGTTGTCCATTGGATAATGATGCAGTGAAAGCATCACAATAAATGTACAGTAACTGGACATCAAGACTCAAATCAAATGTTTTCCTTTATTCTCGGGTCAGGGCTAAAAAACTGTTATTATAATACTACTGAACTGCATGAAGACGAACTGATAACCTTCCACATGTCTTCTGTTATTCTGTGTACAAGACATCATCAAGTAAACAAAGGCTTTAATAAGACGCTGGGTAATCTTGATGCTTTGAAGAAGAAAAAAAAAGTACTCTTTACACACTGTACTCATCCTCATAAATAGGGAGAACCATTCAGCCTGCTGTTAAATCCAGAAGCTGTGCTGCTGCTTTCCTGCTAGCAGTGGAATTGCTGTGAAATTTTAGGGCTTTGGCTTTTAAGTTTTTGACAACTATCACCATAGTAACGTAAATATTTTCCATGGTTTAAACTAACTTTTTGCAACTTCACTTAAAGAAAACAACAATTCTATGGTGAGACAGTGAATAAATAAACAATGTTGCATTGTTTTCTATGATAAAACATGGACAGTGTAATGCTGTTTCATGCCTGTGAATCAAGGTATGTTTTGATTCAGCTTTTTCTATTCTTTTTGCTTAGAAACAGCAAAGTGCAATGAGCTGAGGCGAGGTCTGAGTCAACATGTCGGAGGACTCTCATTTATTCTCTGTATCACAAATGCTATCTATATCTTACTGGCAATATAATCTGTTGTTCCCATTGATGTTTATGTCTTAATGACACATAAAGGAAGCTACAGTTAGAGGTTATTGAGGAATTCAGTATGCCCGAATACAATAATAAGAACTACCATTCTGTGAGCATCAGAATTAAGTTATTTATATTTGTATTTGCCCTCAAAACTTGGTTTTGTCAATGGGCCTGGGGGTCCCATGGAAGTGTGGAGCCCATTAAATGGTTGGTATAAGCTTGATGGCATTTTTCTCTGCCTTTTGTGATTCTGGTTTTTAATTAACTGTTTAATGGATAAATTATATTGACTGTTTAGTTTTATTTTAATTTGTACATCGCTCAGAGTTGCATGCAAGTAAGAAGGGCAGCTATATAAATTCATTAACTAAACAAACAAACAAATTTGTTTGCAGTGAATGGCACAAATCTTGCTTCCGATAATATTTCAAAAATTACATTTAGAGCACACATCTGTGATCCTTTGAACTGTAATCAGGATAGTTTGTTGTTTTCCAAAATCAGAGGGAGACACCCAACTTCAAAGGAGAAAGTTGATTTATGTATGTTTTTGCCTAACCTGAAAGATTAAAGATTACAGAGTAAAACTTGAAGTCCTTTGAACAGGAGTCAGTCCCCATTATAAAAACAATGAGCAGATATACAGTAGAGCGGTAATTTGCTTTCCTCAGTTTCTCCTTCTCAGGATGTCAATTTTTTGAAGATGGCTCAGTTTGATTATGTTTCTTCTTATTAAATAGACATTCATACAAGCTTCAGTCAAATTAACCTACATATTCAATTATATAAACTGTTTTAAATTTGTGAAATGGACTGTGCAAATAAATCAATACCAAATGTTTTCTGTAACTTCACATTGTTACAGTGGGTTATTCTATATGTTTAACAATGGACTTGCTGATTAGTACAATGGTCCAAGCTTGTTTTGAAACAGACAATCAAGACGTTATTGATTTTCTTCTTTGGACAAAGTTATATTGTCTGTAGATAAAAGGACATTCTCTGGAACTCCAAAGAACTGAGTTACCTTGGTTTTAGTTTTATGCAACTTTGTAGACATAAAATAATATGTTTTAGTAACAAAAAAAAATGTTGTTGAATTGCTATTTTATGCTTTTTTTTAAAAAAAAAAAAAAGATCAGTAGAGTGCTTGTAATGTTAATCATAAATAATAAAAGACAACCAGTAAACATTCCAGGGATTGGTTGGTTGGATGATTTATTCATTCATTTATTTATCAAATTTTTATTTCCACCCATCTAACCAAGGAACTCTTTGATTTATTTTAAATCCTCAGGAACCTTTGGTTACTGAGTAATACAAAAGTGTGTAATTTTTTGCAATCTATTTCTTTCCACTAATAGGAAGATCATTATGGGAGAATGTCTCCTAACCTGTCATATGATGAATGAAAGGTCACAAAATAATTCAGGTAGTAGACATAGTTATCTGTTATAATACTAACTACTGTATCAGACTTTGACCTCAAACCAAAATTGTTAATACAATCCCAGAAAATATGCACACGTCCATATAAATGTCTGTTTGTGCAAGTACATCCCACAGATTTCCACTAGGATTGACATTTACATTGACATATTCTTTAATACATGCATGCACCCATACACACACAGACATCTAATATTGGAGGCAGTGACTGTTGCTAGTCAGTTGTTCCAGATTACCAATTGATTTTTCTCATTGTATCCATGCTTCTTTGGACTGGTAACTGAGTGAAGAGTTATATGAATATATGAAGTAAAACCTAAAGCTGGACAATATACACATTCATTTGTTCCAAGGCCAAGATAGAATACATGTGGCCCTCCAGATGTTATTAAATCCCAGTTCCCATTGGTCTTAGCAGCATGGCCAATAGGGAGGACTAAGAAGAATTGCAATCCAATAAGCTACCAAGGAGGTGACTTTAGGGTGGGTCCTGGTGGTGGTTAATTCATCCTTGCAGGAGGGGGTGTTCCCGAAGCCTTTCAAAGAGGCTTTCGCCTGCCCACTCCACAAGAAACCGTTGCTAGACCCCACCCTCCTGGACAATTTTCATCCAATCTCCCACCTCCCCTTTTTAGGGAAGGTGGTAGGAAAGGTGGTCGCGTGGCAGCTTCAGAGGATCCTGGAGGAAATGGATTATCTGGACCCCTATCAGTCAGGATTCAGGCCTGGTTATGGGACAGAAACAGCATTGGTCGCACTTTTAGATGATCTCTGGCGAGAGCAGGATGGGGGAGTGCATCCATCCTTGCTCTTCTTGACCTCTCGGCAGCTTTCGATACCATCGACCATGGTATCTTTTTGGGTCGGCTGCAGGAGTTGGGGCTGGGTGGCACAATGTTGTGCTGGTTCAGCTCCTTTCTCCAAGGCCGAACCCAATCGGTGTTGATAGGGAACGAGAGGTCCAGCCCCTGGCCCCTACTTTGTGGGGTGCCACAGGGGTCAGTGCTTTCACCGTTCCTATTTAATATCTACATGAAACCGCTGGGTGAGATCATCCGGCACCATGGGGTGAGGTATCATCAGTATGCTGATACCCAACTATACATCTCCATCCCAGGTGCCTTAAGTGATGCTTAAGTGACTGCCCTCTCGCGGTGCCTGGAGGCTGTGGGGGCCTGGATGGGGGACAACAGGCTTCAGCTGAACCCTGGTAAGACGGAGTGGCTGTGGATACGGGGAGCCTCAAGATCTAGGAGCTTGTCATCTTTGGTTCTTGACGGGGCTGCACTACCCCAGCCAGACGCGGTGCGCAATCTGAGGGTTCTCCTGGACTCATGACTCTGCATGGTCACTCATGCCCTGGTCACCTCCGGGTTGGACTACTGTAATGCGCTCTACATGGGGCTACCCTTGAAGAGTATCCGGAAGCTATAGCTGGTGCAGAATGAGGTGGTGCGGACAGTTCTTAATGCCCCTAGGAGGGCACGTATAACACCGCTGTTCCATGAGGTGCATTGGTTACCAGTTTGTTTCCGGGTCCAATTCAAGGTGTTGGCCATTACCTTTAAAGCCCTTCATGGCACGGGACCAGGTTATCTGAAGAACCGCCTCGCCCCAGTCATTTCAGCCCATCCCACTCGGTCCAGCAGAAGGGGCAGGTTGCAGACTCCACCAGTCAAGGAATTTCAATTGGTGGGGTCTACGCAGAGAGCCTTTTCTGCTGCAGCGCCCGCCCTATGGAACATCCTGCCTCCTGAGGTGCAGTGTGCCCCCTCCCTCATGGCCTTCAGGAAAGGGCTCAAATCCTGGCTCTGCCAGAAGGCCCAGGGGCCAGAGGGGGGCCCGCACCTGTGGAGATGGCTGGTGGGATGATGGGTTGTTCCCCCCCAAGCATCTTACAGGTTTTTTAGGGCTAAAATCAGAGGAGGTTTTTAGGGCATTTTTAATATATGTTTTTTTTAATTATTTATAGATTTTAGCCATGTTTGGAGAGACTTGTGTTTTTTGTGTTTTTTCTTCTTTTTTATTATTGTGAGCCACCCAGAGTCACCCATTGGGGGAGATGGGCAGCATACAAGCCTGAAAAATAAATAAATAAATAAATAAATAACCAACCAACCAACCAACCAACCAACCAACCCTAAATAGCCATACTTGCCATGATAATCCACTTTTACAGAGGTAGAAATTTAACCACTTATGCTGCAGAAATTAACTATAACAATTCTATATAAATCTACCCATGAATTAAGTGTAGTCTTGAATTAATCTCCATGCAGTTTTCCAGGCAGCTGTTGTGGTCAGCTCTAACTCAGAGACTGAGACAGAGACGTCTGGTCCAGAAGAACCAGTTGACTCTCAGCCTGAGGAAACACCAAGCACAGAATCACCTGAGGTTGATCCATTCAGCAATCTCTGGGAGAAGCTGTCTCCACTCTCAGAGGATGAGGAATTAGAGATGAAAGACCACCTAACCCCAGCTAGGGATATAGGGAGAGCAAAAGCTCTCAGTGTGTCTTCTTGCATGCCTGGGCCATTCCCAGTCTTGATTGGCTTCTCCAGCATAGGTTCTGCTCAGAAGCTACTGCTAAGCCTGCTTCCTTTGTTGGGACCACTGTTCCATTTACTGGAATGTCTGCCTGTTGTGCCCTGAACTCTTGTCTGTGGAAACTCTGGACTTTTGGACCAGGACTGGCTGACCTACAATGACTGTATGACTTCTGGACTGTGCCCTGACAATGCTTCTGCCTGCTGCTTGGAATTTTGCTTACTGGGACCTTGCCTGTAAGTTTCCAAGGGATTTGGGACTGTTGGAAACTCTGTGTGCATCTGCATATATGCCCTGCCTGCTGCTACTATCATTAAACCAAGCAAAGCCTTTAAACTGTACTCCTTTGTGCATGAGTGTGTGTGTCAGGCCTGAGAGAGGACAGCAACAGTACCCAAGAGGCTTGCTTCATTCAAGATTTTTTTCCCCCCAATTTCCCAGTCTGACCTACAGCTCTGGAAATTCTTGGTGATCACCCATCATGGTACTAACCAGGTTGAACCTTGCTTAGTGATTCAAGATCAGCTCAGCTGGCTACATGTTGACTGTATAAATAAACAAATAGCCTGATAAGTATTTGAGCTCAAAAGGATTTAGTTAGTGTATACTCTACATCTTTTTATCTGATCTTCATTCATATCTACCCTGACCTGTTTTCCTACCCATGAGGGGTATTTGTTTCAAACCTGCTTTAACAGCTTAGATCACTGAATTACTTTTATAGGAAAGAACCAATAAATACGCATATTATGCTTTCAGGACTTTTAGTAAACTTCTAAACTCCATGCTGCATTTTCTACAAACAAATATAGTTTCAATCCCTTCCTCACCTATACTTTTTGTTAGATCATCTATAGCTCTATAAGGCACGCCTACTTTTCCAGCTAAGGCAATTTTCAAAAGTAGAACTAATCTTTCTAGGACCTTTTTTTTTTTTTTTTAAGAAAGTGTTTCCTTACTAGTTAAGGCAATTAGCCATACTAAGAAGTAATACCTTTGTTGTTGCTTAGCATATGTGCTTTTTCTTAATGAACTGGATGTCTTGACAGTAGATGAGACGGTCCCCTCAAATGGATACTTTAGGGCTGATCCACATGACCAGCTTGCTCACGGTAAGTACAGGCCCCAGACCAGTTCTTGAAGGCAGGAATGCACAAGGTCATCCTCTCTTCTCACCTAGCCTACCTGCAAGGCAACATCTACTGCCTTTTTCTGCTACACATAAAAATTCCTGTTTTCTGACTTTGGACCAGCTCAAATGGGGCTGTCGGGTTCATTTGCTGCACTTCATTTCATTGTACGCAAATACCTCCACTCTATTTGGCCACTGTACTGGGACAAGAACACCCTCTCCCCTCCGTTAGGGGTTGCTCCCTTCATTGTCATTTTTTTTAACATGTTCACCAGTAGAATGGTGAAAAGATTGTCTTTTTTCATAAGTTCAGTGATGGAACATGAAACAACAGATGTTTCTGTGTTTTTTAGCGAGTTCACAGAAAACTATGAAAGAATGGGCCTGTTTTGTATTGTTTTTACTCCTTCCTAGATGGAAGCTATGGACCCGTCTTTAAAAAATTAAAACACCAGATTACATTTAAAAGAGTTAAAATTGGGCCACTGCCTGCCTAATTTTATGGTCTGTGACTGTGTGTTTTAATAAATTAACTTCTAGGCCAAGTTGTCAGGTTAAAGTCTAACAATATACCTCTGCTCAGTCCTCACTTTTGAGTAATGACTGAGGATCAGAATATTTTGTGGACAAGTCCCACAGCAGACAAGATGCAATAGGGATCTGCCCAAAATGTGTTTCACCTTTTGAACTCTTGGCTTCACCCAAGTTAACGCCTTGAAGGATTCTTGCCTGAATTATCTGTGTTTAGTGCTTAGATAGGGCTTTGCCTATTAACAGTTTATTATCAGCAAGCTACATAGGAGTTCCTAGAAAGCTAGCATGCAGGATTGGCTGATGCAATAGCAAAATGGCTAATGAACTGTCTGTTTGTGTATGATCTATTGGCAAAAGGACAGGAAAAATCAGTAAAACCGATTTTCTCTCTCACTCTTTCCTTTTTACGACTCCAGAAGAAGTAAAGAAACAGAAGACTCCATGAGTCAGGCCCCATAATAAACACAGTCCAGACAGAACAGCCAGCAACATGTAGTAGGAAGGAAGGAGTTGACATCCAGGATGGGATTTCTTAAGTCAGCTTCAATTCCAGCAAGTTTCTCCATGGGAGTTAAGAAGCTTAAGGCTGCAATGCTGAAAAGCTCTTTGTCTTCTGTTACAAGTAGTAAAAAAAATCTGAATTTGGACCATATAGAAGAGTTAGATGTTGAGAATCTGGAGAGAGGGGAAAATTCAAGTAAAGTAGTATTCAGTTTCAGCCCTTTATCTGATCTTTCAATTCTTAACAAATTCTACTTAACAGAATAAATGATGCTTAATATTGATTCTTCAACATTTTAATTGGAGGGACACTACAATGACATTGTACTAAACTTGGCTTATTGTTTAATCCTTAGAGTGTGATTACACAATTACGTGATTCCTCGGAGTGTGATTACATAACTACGTGATTTACGTAAGAATGCTTACATAAATGCTCTTAAAAATTCCACAGGGGCTGTTTCCCCTCTTGATGCAGTGATTAATAATATGATTCTCCAAATTTTCATTCAGGTTTTGTGACTTGCTTCATGATAATTGCAAAAAACATTCATCTTTTCTTGGCTGGAAAATAAGACTTTCTCATGACTGCACTACACAGAATATTTCCCCTTTTTTCCCCTACAAACATAAGCTTGAGTATTCTGATGCACGTAAACTGTTTATTGCTGAAAGAATGCTGCAAGAATAAATGTGCAGAATGGCAGAACCTGATGAGCTAAACCTGTCTTGAAGTTCACTCTTTTTTTTTAATCAAGAGAGCAAGAATAGCTTTTCTCTTCACAACTTACACAATATGTCAACAAAATGATAGGTTTTGATATGCTTTGCCACTAACAATTCGAAAGTGTAGATGTTTAAATTGCTAAACATAAGCTATCACTTTTAAAGCTGGATATAGTACCAAGAACATTGTTTGAAATGTTTTGTTATATAATTGGTTGCATAAAAAATGCGGAGTATCTCATTACTTATAACCCTCTCCTAGTAACTTATTAGCACCTAGGGAGCATTGAAATGACCTATATCTTATACTTCATTTGTAAAATATTCTATATTATTGTTAGTTATATGTTAACCTTCAGTTCCTGGAATTTAAATACTTAGCAACAAAGCTGTTACTTTTCTCCTCTAAATATTTTTAAAAGCAAACAAACCAGGTGGGAATGTTAAGGAAGGTTTCCAGTGAGCATTGTCCTTATTTTTTGCAACACAATTTCAGATTTTAAATGTGAAAGTCTAACTGGCATAAGGGCTCTTCCATATCCAGCTTCTTTTTTTCCTGTGCCAAAATGGGCTAAAAGGGAAGCTGGTTTAAGAAATTGGTGTCTAGATTTCAATCAGTTTTTTAGTTGTTGCAACCATGCTGGTCAGATATTTTGTCTGGAATGTGATTACTACTTCTCTTCATTGGTGATTTCTCCTGCTTCTTTACCCCTTACACCTTTAGTGGGAAAGCAAGGACCAATTGCTTTCCTTTCCATGGGCAGGTATTCTTGGACATATGGTTTTCATTGATTGATTTCTATAAGCCATCCTCCTCCTGCCCCCAGTTGATACTTCTCTTGTACTTTGTTGTTGTTTAGTCGTTAAGTCGTGTCCGACTCTTCGTGACCCCATGAACCATATTGCGCCAGGCCTTCCTATCTTTCACTGCCTCCCTGAGTTTGCTCAATTTCATGCTCATTGCTTCAGTGATGCTATCTAGCCATCTCATCCTCTGCCGTCCTCTTCTCCTTTTGCCTTCCATCTTTCCCAGCATCAGGGTCTTTTCCAGAGAGTCCTCTCTTCGCATTAGGTGACCAAAGTATCTGAGCTTGAGCTTCATTATCAATCCTTCCAATGAGCAATCAGAGTTGATTTCCTTTAAGATTGACTGGTTTGACCTCCTAGCAGTCCAGGGGACTCTTAAGAGTCTTCTCCAGCACCACAGTTCAAAGGCATCAATTCTTCGGCGTTCAGCCTTCTTTATGGTCCAGCTCTCACAGCCATACATTACTACTGGAAAAACCATAGCTTTGACTATGCGGATCTTTTGCCATATATCAGAATTAGGTCATAGAATAAGGAAATGGCTTAAGATCAATGCAGGAAGCAATTTGAATCTGTCTGAGCAATGGTACTGCTGAGGCCGCCCATTACACCCCACTTCCTCCAGTTGTGACAGCTGCTTCCATTGCGTGGGTAGACATTTTCTTTGCCTCTGTATTGGAGCAACAGTCCAGAAATGGTTGATTGACACTCAGCACAGACCCTGTTTCCACAAGTCCACCCCCACCCCCAGCTCTAACTTTCTAATCTCTCATTCTTCCCTCTGCATCTCAAATACACACACACACATTTCTGGTAGAATAATTCATCTGTTCTTCTGTCTTGTGAGACTACCATATCCAGTTTTTACCCCAAATATTTAAAATGCTTCTCACATTCTACTGCATCCTCAGAAGCAAACATGATCCATAACACTCTTGTTAGAGATCATATTTGTTGCTTCTCAACAAGTGAGCCTCAAGATTGTTCACATCTGCCTCTCCTACCCCTCAGGAATAGCATACTCATAAGGATCCTGGGATTTTCCTATTTACCATTAAAGCACAGCTCAGAAAGCTTTTTCAAAATAAATGAAAATTCAGTACTGGCAAGATCAGGCCTCCCTTCAGTAGCATTATATTACCATTTTGTCATTTAAATTATATTTTTGTTTAGTTTTTTGGGGCCTGGCAAGCTACACTCCCAAATGATCAAGTACATGCTTCTCCTCTTTATGTTTTAAAAAATGTGCTATTTTCCAGTCACCTTCACAAAGTTATTCCCCTATACATCAGGGTTTTATGTGGGTGATGTTATATCCAACTGAATGAATAAAATCCATATGAGAGGTAGAAGGTTCTTTCTCCTTGATATGGTTTTTTTTAAATTTCATTTTGGTCCAGCATTATTGAAAAACGCCAAATGATGATAGCTAATTGTTGGATACTGTTGCTATGAATAATAGAATAATCTCTCATCACTCAAATGTTCAACCTTTTCATTGCCTATCATAACCAGTGCAAAAGCTGTAACATCTTGAGGCTAATAAGTTCACAGTTTTGGAAGCACAATTAATTGCCCACATTCAACAGACACCACAGCGGTGTGGGAAGCCACTTCCTGTTATTAGTTCATTTTATTTATTTATTTTTTCCCATCCACCCCTTTATGATTGCAACTTTCCATTCTTGAAGCAAGCCAAGTTCTGAATTATGACCAGGGCTCATTTAGCTGACAGTAGCAGTATCCTTTAAATTTAAGGCAGAAGCTGGTTTTTTGCCATTGGTCACTTTGAAGCTCTTCACAATGTAATATGACAAAATTACATAGAAACTGGACATAGAGAGAGAGAGATACTGTGATTTCTATAGGCGCAACAGAACGCTACGTTAACAATCCAAGCGTGGGGGTTCCATTATATATCTGCATGAAAGCTCACTTTTGGATGAACACTTAGTGATGAGAGGAGTGAATCAATTTCTTTCTCATGAAGAGATTTAGACTGATAGAATTGATAGAAACTTGTAGGAAGAAACTACTCTCCAAACTTATCTGGAGATGTCATGTTTATAGGTAAATGAGTTTGAAACTTTGAGCATAAATTTGTTCCTTTTGTTCTCCTCAGTTCTATCAAATGACCAATCAGCTGAACATTGAAAATTCATTAACAGTATGTTGCCCCTGAAGCTTTTCTATAAACTAGTGTTTCTCAACCTCAGCCTCTTTAAGATGGCTTCACCCATCTTAAAGTGGCTGAAGTTGAGAAGCACTGCTATAAACTGTGGTAAGGAAGCAAGCCCTCTTCATAAAGCCTTTTCTTTCTATCCCAAGGATCCCATTCCATTTCGTAATGCCTAGTAGAATACCTCTAAGTCTTGTGAGGGAGGGGGAGCAAAGCATGCTCATTTGCACAGCTGATCCAAAAATTATGATTCATATTCATGGCAAGCATAACTTGCATCAAGGCCTAAAAAGGGAGACAGCACCAGGTGTGCTTGAATAAATGGAATACAGGTGGCATCATTTCTGAATATTGGTTTCAACAGGGAACATAAATTTTTCATGACCTAGGTCCCAGTGGAGAAGAGTCTAAGCAGGGAAACATTTTCATCAAGGTTGCAAATATTGAACAGAAAGCAGTGCCAAGTAAATGTTCAACAGTCATTTCTGTAAGTGGATGTCATCTGAAAATTTTAACTTCACATCATAAGGAAGCTAGTGTGATGGAATGGAATTATGAAGGCCACACTCAGGGAGGCAAACATCCTCTACCTCGCTCCTCAGGAGACAGAAGAGGATGTTTGCCTCCCTGAGTGTGGCCTTCATAATTCCATTCCATCACAGCTAGTGATGAAACCCAAAACTACAATGGGGAAAAGGGTCCAAAATGATTCCCCCCCCCCCTCTAATTTGGACACTGGTTCATGATGAGATGCCTCCAAAACTTCATGAAGTTCAGGACTTGCCCATAATGATTTTCTCCAATGTTGGCATTTTCTGCTGTCAGATGGTCTTCCTTTTTATAAATTATGACATTCCTGGATTTTTTCTTGAAAAAACATCGACTTTGTACATGGGGGTCTGGGTAGGGGGTTAAGGGAGGCAACTGATATAATCACACAAATGTTATGAATTAGTATCATGGCCAATGCAGATTACAAAATATGTTATTTGCATGATATCATGACATGTGTGAGGTCATCATGGCTTATACTGGATGCTTACAATGAAGACTTCAATAGAGGGTCACTCTTTATCCAAGCCAGGATGGTCTTGTGGATGATTCCTTGTGTCTTTCCAATTTTTTTTGAAAGAAATCTATCTAGCATGTATTACTATATTTATAAAATATTTCCATGAGGAGTCAAGTGTGTGGTATATTTGAATGTAGAAACTTAGTAATCTTAAGTAGTGATTCACCTATGTGCCACCTTTTAACCCTAATTTATAGAAGGAATTGTAAGCAGATCAACCAGACCATTATTTTGAAGGAGATACAGTTTATGTGAATAGTACATGGAAGGAAGCAGTTCTGGAAAATACCATCAGGAAACAGATACCTAGGACAATGGCTATTATAAGATCAACTTGTAAAAGTTATACAGTGTCAATGTTTTTAACAATGTTTCATCTCCTAATGGCTGATTTTACAAAGTTTTATAAAATACATATTATTGTAGAGGAAAATATTATTGTAAAAGCATCTGGAGAGGCACTAATGCCTTCATTTGCATGCAGCCAACAGCAGCTTCTGGTGCAGAGCAACTCTTTTGCTAGGACCTATTTTTCCTGACTCAATAATAATAAACTACAGGTAGTCCCCAGTTTAAGAACAAGGTCCATTCCCAAGGTCTGTCCTTAAGTCAAATTTGTAGATAAGCTGGAACAGTATTATTGTATAATACTGTATAAGTAGTACTGTGTAATTAACTTGGACTATTGTGTATTAAATTTGAATTTTGTTACTGTAGGCTCCATTCTTAACTATGGGTTGTCCTTAAACTGGGTGTTCTTAACCTGGGGGACTACCTGTATAAGTTTTCTTGCATGGAACAGCTGCTCTACATGCAGGAAAGTCCTTGTCATAATTACAATTATAGCCTTGTGAGAAGACTGATTTTTAATTGATATTTCTGATAAAAGACTGAACAAACTTTTCTGCACTGAAGGCTATATTAAAAAATGTGTCATATACCCAGAGGAATGCAGTTACATTTCATTGTCTTAGGAATTGCAGCTAATAATTACAGAGAATTTTACATTAGACTATAAAGCACAAAGCTTGGGGGAAAATACCAGATCCGAAATAAATTTAATCTAAACCTGCTAAACTAAAACTCTGTTGTTTTAGTAGTTGTTTTTGGAAAACATCACATAAACACACACATGCACACATACACAGCATCAGAAAGAATAGTCCTTGAGAATATTTTCATTCTGAAGTCTAATTCTAAAAAAATATGCAATATTTGATTTGATAACATGGACTGTTCCAGAACTGTGAAGATCTGATCCATTTTAGTAGAGTAGTATTTTGGCCCATTATGGTTAGTTTGTTTTTAACAGGAGGGTTTTTTCCCCCCAAAGTTAATACAAAAAGGGACAATTCATGTTCATGATTCTTTCTAACAAAGAGAAACTTCATAAATGTGGTCCTTCTAATTTATGTAAATATGGAATGCCATAGCTTTTAGGTAAATCCAAAGTTGGCTTGAAAATTGTCCCCAAAGCATACTATTAATAGCTCTTCATTAAAATGGATTGAGCCATCAAATGAGACACTAAAGAGTTCTGTAGTGTCACATAGAAGAAGGTTATAATCTGTTCTCTTTTGTCTCAGAGGGTAGGAGAGGGAGTAGAGATCTTAGATTACAAGAAGACAGTTTGTTTTTTTTCTTCCTAGCATTTTTCTCACAGGTGCAGGGTCCACTGTTTTCAGATCAACTGAATGTTGATCCATTGGTTTTGACAGGAATTGACTGACTGGCTTGTTGCCCAAGCCTGACATTATGGGCTGAGAGAGAGTGACTGGCCCAAAGTCACCCAGCCAGCTTTCATGCCTAAGGTGGGACTAGAACTCATGGTCTCCTAGTTTCTAGCCTGAAGCCTTATCCACTAGACCAGTGTTGTCCAAACTTGGCCACTTTAAGATGAGTGGACTTCAACTCCCAGAATTCCCCAGCCAGCATGGCTGGCTGGGGAATTCTGGGAGTTGAAGTCCACTCATCTTAAAGTGGCCAAGTTTGGACAACACTGCACTAGACCAAACCGGCTCTCTTACAAGAAGACAGGTTCCAATTGAATATTAGAAAAATGTCTTAACAGCAAGAACAATTTAATGGTAGAATCGATTACTAGGGAGGTGGTGAGCTCTTCTTTACTAGATAGTAAACTAGCTAGGCATTTGACAAGGATTCTTGAATTTGGATTCCTACATTAAGCAGAAGGCTGGACTCATTGACCTAAATATCCCCATCCAATCCTATGATGGTATTAACATGGAATAAAACAAGACATTGTTGAAATATAAATTAAAAAAAAAAAATTGCCAAGGAACTTAATTTACATTTCAATGATGCTGTGCTTTATTCCATTAATTTTTTCCATATGCAAACTTTTAAAATGTATCATTTTCAGTATAAATTGTTTCTTAATATAAATATCTCTGTGGGTGCATAACCTTCTGGAATACTGTATACATTATTTTTCATGTATGGAAATTTACTCAGAGCAAGGCGGACTCTAGCAGTCTCCATACAATGCTAATGCCCGTGTTACTGCAAAATCTGTTGAGGATGGTTCATATAAATCAGTTCTCCTTGAAATCGGTGGTGGATTTTTTTTTTTTCATCTCTTGTCCAAGATAATTTACAGCCTAACTACCTTTCACTGAACATGTTTCTGTGTCAATTGTACTTGATAGTTCTACCGGCAAACAAAACATCATTAAATGCATAATATTTTTGTGGTAGTTTTTAAAAAATTCTTAAAGATGAATAAGGCCCATTGAATACACAGAGCCTGCCTGGTGCATAAAGGAAGTAATTGCTTTGATTTTCATGTACAAATAGGCACATGGGGATTATATTGTGCCTCTCTACATGCATGGAGTAAGAAGCAATTTTTCTGTAAAGAGAGTACAGAGGAGTGGATTTTAGTGAAAAGAAAGGCTTTATTGATTTACAAGGGACAATCTCATATAGAACCAGTCAGAATTTGGCCTTAATCCCAGACCCAAAAAGTTCCTCAGATTTAAGCACTAGCATGTGTTTATTTTAAATTTAAAGATTATTCAAATTATTTTTAATTTTTATTATGGCTAGGGATCTCAAAATTGTCCTGGACATTTCTCGATCTCTGAGATGTCTGACTTTCACAGGTCATATGTGGCCTGTAGACTGGAAGTTCTCCATTCTTTGATTCTCATAAATCAAAATTAAATATAAATAAATATATGTACAGGTAGTCCTCACTTACTGACCGCAATTGGGACTGGTAACTCCATCACTAAGCGGTGGAGTTATTAAGTGAAGCATCATGTGACCATGCTGACTTATGATGTCAGTTCCAGCTGTGGTCATCGAGTGAATCACCCACGGTCATTAAGCACATTGTTACATGACTTTGCTTGTCGGAAGCCGGCTGTGAAAGCCACAAATTGCAATCACGTGACTGCAAGATGCTTTGACCATCGTAAATGCATGCTGGATGCCAAGCATCTGAATAACAATCATGTGGCTGTGGGGACGCTGCAACAGCCACAACTTCAAGG
This sequence comes from Liasis olivaceus, assembly GCA_030867105.1. NCBI lineage: Eukaryota > Metazoa > Chordata > Lepidosauria > Squamata > Pythonidae > Liasis > Liasis olivaceus. The sequence continues at coordinate 74,885,648 of CM061349.1, forward strand.
ATCAACTTTGGTTGCTGAACAAGTGGTTGGTAAGTGAGGATTACCTGTATTTCCAGATTTTTTTAAGCATCTCCTATCACTCCCTTTTAGAGATCTAATAGACACAGAGCAAAAAGCTGCATTTATTATAAATTTTACCTAAAGTAAAGTGTTGAGACGAAAAACAGCTTGGTTCAGGGAAAAAAAAAATCACAAAGGATTTCAAGGATAATATGCACACACACACATATGCACACACAGAGACATATACACCCACAGACATACTCAGACATAAATACACATACTAGATATGTCTACTATGTGCCTGCCCACAGAAAAGAAAGTGATTGGCAGATGCTTTGCTGGCATGGAATGCACAGCAGTGGGGGAATTGTCCAAAGCAGCCAGCAGTCTAAGTTAACCACCTGGAAACATCTGCTCGCTCCAGATGGAATTTTTTAAACTGGCTTCGTGCACAGACAGCATCAGCACAGGACAGAAACAGCTTAAGGTCCCCTAGTGTTGCAGCCCATTGTGGTGGGATATGCATCATCATGAAAGGTCGCTATTGGCAGTGATACTTTCCATAGGTATTATCTCCCCTTAAGGCATAAGTGAACTGGAAATTAAAAATAAACTCTGTTAACAATTTACTGTTTTAATAAATAATACATTAAAAATAAAGTCTCAGCTCTGCCAAATATGAACCTTTGATCCCTGAATAATTATATTATGGATTTTTAAAAATAAGAAACAGAGAAAAAGAGAAAATTTAAAAAATAGAGGGGAAAAAAATCAGTGGTGACAGATAATGACAGTAAACAGTTGTCTCTGCAATAATTAGTACAACTGAAAGCTGTGCTGTTGCAGAAATGAAGAGCTACATGATGATATGTTAATAGCATTGTGTAGTTATTCTAAACTCTCCAAGAAGATGCATTTCAGAACCTTCTACAGTTGAATCTTTTGTATTTTCCACACAATTAAAAATTATCCATTCAAAATCACAATGCAAAATGCCTTTAGCCTTCAAGTTTTGTAGCTTTTAAAGGCTGTGCTCCATCCCACCCCCACCCCTCCATCTTTCCAAAATAATACCATGGGTTCCACTTCAAAACAAGTCTACATTCATAATGCTTTTTGGTGTGCTTGTGAATTTGCATGCTGCTATCTTAAATTCCCAAAGGACAATGCTAGGTGACTTGAAAGGATGGAATATTGCATAATAACTTCTCTGGATCCTTTGGCAATTCACATGTTTTTTAATATAAAGTGTTTGAAAGCATGGACTGGTTCTCAAACTGAACCTGACTGACAGACTTATAAATGACATCCCTGAATATTTTCTCTACACCTAGCAATTAAAACATTAGCAGCTGGTTAATATAAAAAGCAAGGGGCTAGTTTGCCATGGTTTTCTAGCAGCATGTACCTATTCCTCTCCTTTAAATTTAATGTCTAGAAAGTTGGCACAAATGAACTATACGATAATATTAAAAGTAGGTAATTATTACAGAATTGTCAGGACATTCACAGAAGTAGTTTTTCTTTGACACTCTGGTTGCCAAGAAGAGAAGGACTTGTAACAAAATAAAAATAGAAGGATGTGTGAAACAGAAAACGGTGGGAAGGGAAGGACAGATTTTGATGAGGTCAGTGATGATAATTTGGAGAAAACAGACTACTCTGTGTGTGTGTGTGTGTGTGTATATATACTTTATATTTAGTATATATTTATATATACACACACACACACACACACACACACTCTTTATACAGGTGAAACTCGAAAAATTAGAATATCGTGCAAATGTTCATTTATGTCAGTATGGCAACTCAAAAGGTGAAACCAATATACGAGATAGACGCATTACATGCAAAGCGAGATATGTCAAGCCTTACTTTGGTATAATTGTGATGATTATGGCGTACACCTTATGAAAACCCCAAATTCACAATCTCAGAAAATTAGAATATTACATGACATCAATAACACAAGGATTGGAAATAGAACAATATCGGACCTCTGCAAAGTATAAGCATGCATATGTACTCATTACTTGGTTTGGGCCCCTTTTGCAGCAATGACTGCTGCAATGTGGCGTGGCATGGATGCTATCAGTCTGTGGCACTGCTGAGGTGTTATGGAAGACCAGAATGCTTCAATAGCAGTCTTCAGCTCCGCTGCATTGTTTGGTCTCATGTCCCTCATCTTGTTCTTGGCAATGCCCCATAGATTCTCTATGGGGTTCAGGTCAGGCGAGTTTGCTGGCCAATCAAGCACAGTAATCCCATGGTCATTGAACCAGGTTTTGGTACTTCTGGCAGTGTGGGCAGGTGCCAAGTCCTGCTGGAAAATGAAGTCAGCATCCCCATAAAGCTCGTCTGCGGAAGGAAGCATGAAGTGCTCCAAAATCTCCTGGCAGACGGCTGCATTGACCCTGGACTTAATAAAGCACAGTGGACCAACACCGGCAGATGACATGTCTCCCCAAATCAACACAGACTGTGGAAACTTCATACTGGACTTCAAGCATCGTGCATTGTGTGCCTCTCCATTCTTCCTCCAGACTCTGGGTCCTTGGTTCCCAAATGAGATGCAAAAGTTGCTCTCATCACAAAAGAGGACTTTGGATCACTGGGCAACAGACCAGTTCTTTTTTTCTGTAGCCCAGGTAAGACACTTCTGACGTTGTTTGTTGTTCAGGAGCGACTTGACAAGAGGAATGCGACATTTGAAGCCCATGTCCAGGATCCGTCTGTGTGTGGTGGCTCTTGATGCACTAACTCCAGCCTCAGTCCACTCCTTGTGAAAGTCCCCAACACTTTGGAATGGCCTTTTCCTGACAATCCTCTCCAGGCTGCGGTCATCCCTGCTGCTCGTGCACCTTTTTCTACCACACTTTTCCCTTCCACATAACCTTCTATTGATGTGCTTTGATACAGCACTTTGGGAACATCCAACTTCTTTTGCAATTCCCTTTTGGGGCTTTCCCTCCTTATGGAGGGTGTCAGTTATGGTTTTCTGCACAACTGTCAGGTCAGCAGTCTTTCCCATGCTTGTGATTCCTACTGAACCAGCCTGAGAGACCATTGAAAGGCTCAGGAACCCTTTGCAGGTGTTATGGATTCATTAGCTGATTAGAGTGGGACACTTTGAGCCTCGAATATTGAATCGTTTCACACTATTCTAATTTTCTGAGATTGTGAATTTGGGGTTTTCATAAGCTGTACGCCATAATCATCACAATTATACCAAAGTAAGGCTTGACATATCTCGCTTTGCATGTAATGCGTCTATCAAATATATTGGTTTCACCTTTTGAGTTGCCATACTGACATAAATGAACATTTGCACGATATTCTAATTTTTCGAGTGTCACCTATATATACTATTAATTAAATACATTAATAAATATAGACTGGAAGTTCCGTTTGCCTATACCTTCCATATAGTAACTGAAACCCAGCTGGCTTCATGCCTAAGGGAGGACTAGGACTCACATTTTCCCAGTTTTTAGCCTGGTGCCTTAACCACTATACTAAACTTGCTATCAGTGGGGGTTTTATTATGGGGTTTTTATTAGTAAACCAGTCACTTTCTATATGTTTAGTATACTGTATAAGGTAGATTTTTTTTTAGTTTGTCCTTCTCCTCCTCCTTTTCTCTGATTTTTATCATTTTTTTTTAAAAAATAAGGATTGTTTAATTTTGTTATTTTAGTGTATCTTGTTGTTTTGCTGATACAGTGGTACCTCGGTTCATGAACTTAATTTGTTCCGCGACTCTGCTCGTGAACCGAATTGGTCGTGAACCGAATCAAATGTTCCCATAAGGCTCAATGTAAATACGGTTAATCCATTCTGACCCCTACGAATTTGGTCGCCAACCGATTTTTGATCGCATCCCGAATCAAATTTCCCTGTAAGGTTCAATGTAATTACGGTTAATCCATTCTGAAGCATATGTTGTTGTTTTTTTAAACCACAAAAATATGACACAAAGTACAGTACGAAGAGAGAGAAAGCTAACCTTGCTCGACGCGACTTCTGGCATGGAGGACAGGAAGGCGGGTGGGGAGGCGGTTACTGCTTGCAGTGAGAGTGCCCCTCCCTACAGGAAGCCGTGACCACGTGTCATGGGAGGGAAAATGGCCGCGGATCCTGTTCGTAACCCGATGCAGAGTTCGCAAACGGAGGCAAAATTTTGCAACTGGAGCTGTTCATGGACCGAATTGTTCGTGAACAGAAGCGTTCGTGAACTGAGGTACCACTGTATTTTGTGTTTTTCTAAAATAAAGATTAATTTTAAAAAAGTTGTAAAAGGATACTAGTGTGTGAATTACTCATAGCAACTAACATTATTTGATATTTCAGTTGCAATAGTGGAGAATATATATATATATATATATATATATATATATATATATATATATATGTCAAGTTGAATTGTTGGGTTCTTGGTATTTTCTGAGCTTCATTTTCTTCTTGCAGATGTCTCATTACCAGACTAAGTAACATCATCAGTGCTCTGACAAGAGAAACTAACTCAGAGAAGAACAAGTATCCAATGATATGTCTGTATTTGCTACTTGTAGTGAAGATGACCTTAACTGTTATGAAGATTCAATATAAATTTTAGTTTTAGTCACCTAAATATTGTAAGGAATGTCCCGTTTGTCAAGAGAAACTCCCGTGACACGTGTGGTTCACAAAAGAGGTTTACTCAAGCGTAATGCAACAGTTACAAACAAAGCCAGGACTGGCTTGGCACATTGCATGGTTCAATTTATACCTCTCCCCTTCCCGCGTTTCGCCCCGACGTGTTACATGCTGTGGGTTATCGGTGCCCCAATAATCCCCCTTAATTGTCCAGATGGCAGTTCAGCCCGTGTCCCATTGTCCCTTGATTGATTGCCTCTCTGGCGTGGGCTGGTTTCCTCGGGGTCCTTTCAGTTGCATGCAAAACCAGGGTTTGCTTGATTGCACGGTGATCTCCTTTCCGTGGCTCATGGCTCTGTTCATTGTCAGCGCGCCCTGCTTATCAGGGTGAATACAACACTTCCACCCTGCGGTTTTCTGTTAAGTGGGCTCAGGTGGCCCATTAATCAGCCGCGGCTTGCACTTCCTCTTTTTCCCCAGCTTGCAAGTGGGCAGCAGAAGTAGCTCAGCACAGCTGGCTGGTTTTCCTAGGAGCGCCGTGCCGGCTGAACCTGACAAGTATGACCTCAGAAATATTTAGGAAAAAATGTAAAGTCCTACAAATCACAAAGTGTTTCAGTGGTACCTATTTCTGATTATATTTATGTGCAAAGGCTGTATTCCTCTAGATGCTGACATAGAAGTAACTCTACCTGAATTTAATGTGACTTATTTCTGAATAGACTGTTAGGCTTTCAGACACTTTGGCAGAAGATAATAGGATCTAAACTACTATTTTTGCACTTCTGATCTGCTAATTACTTCGGACTTCCTAGAATGAAAAGTGTGATGAACATTTTATAAAAACATAAATAGACATATTGTTCACTGTTTACAAGCCTTATGTACTTCCTTTACAACCCTGTAGGAGTATCTTTAGAGACAGCATGATGAGCAATACTATACTGCATCTTTCTCTGTGTACAGTAAGTTCAATTATAAATGGAATAAGTGCCACAAACACTTTAAACATAATTTTGTTGCTGTTGCTTGCTTGAATAATCACTTAGTGGTGACCCGTAAGGAGACTTGAACTTATCCTTTCTGTAAAAAGAACATCAGATGGTAAATCTCTGTGCACCAGGGCATTTTGTGAAATCAGCTACTAGTCTTTGATAAAAGAGTTGGTTTTTCTTGGGTTCATGCCCATACCCATGAGGATATTGCAACATTCTTCAGGAGTGTTTATTCCCTCAGGGCAGCTTTTGCGTTGCATTGAGGAATGGATGCAGAGTGCTCACTTCTTTCTCTGAAGTTCAGCTGGTCTTTCAACCTTCTTCAATTTGTTATTAAAAAACGGGGGGGGGGGGGGTTGGTTGTTTTTTACTGTAAAGTATTGAGAGATGGAAGTTAAACATTCCAAGTGCTATTTTTGTATTATGCTTTAAGTTTGGTTGTATGTGTGTATATGTGTATTTCATAAACTGAATCACAGAAGGACTCCCTGGGAGGACATGCTGTTTATTTGGGTGAGAAAGAGATAAATATGGGATATTAAATATGGGATATTAAATGTGCTTTAGTTTTCTTCTGCATAATCAAGGCAGTGAATTAGATATTTTCTATGTGTATAAATAAGAATTTTACCATGCTGACATGACAGTTCCAGGTCTTCCTTTGAGATTATACCCCAAAGAAACTACACCTAGTCCAAAATACGGCAGCTAGGGATTGGCCTGGCTCTAACAGAACAGAGTCCTTGCAGCTGTCAATACCTAGTTGATTTTAGTTGATTTTGAAAAAGTATGGGACCAGCAAATAGAAGAACAAAGAAAAAGGAATACAAATACAAATACAATACAAGTAAGAAAAATAAGGAAAAAAAAATAAAGTAAAAAAAGTAAAAATAGAGAATAAAAGACAACTAGTGACAAAATATCAGTCAGATCAAGATAAAAAAATATTTTCAACATTTGGCTGAGATAGCAATTGATAAAAAACCTAACCACTCTATTTGTAACAGCTGAGTTCTGTCCTGCCAGAGCATCTCTACAATTTCTCACAATTGTGAACTTATGCCTTTCATGGATTGAGGAAAAACTACGGTACTTGGCCATGGATGAAGAATATGAGACTTGCAGCCCACATGTGGTTCCTTGGAATTGTTCCTACAGAATACCTAGGAATCTTGCCCACTATTCTGCCTACCTCCAGTTACTTCCGATAAGCTTCAAGGAACAAGTTGATGATTCTACACTGCAAACAGCCAATGAAAAATAGCAGTCTGAGTCAGGAGAACTAGAATGTTTTAGAAAGTTTGCTAGATAGGAGGAAGGAACTCTTTTGTCTTTATCCATCTCCTAATTAATCCTACTTTATTGCTGCTGGTAAAGGTAATCCAATGAGTTTCAGCAGAATCTCTGAAGATCCCAAAACTCATTAAACAATTGGCAAATGTCCAAAATTAGTCAGAAGTAAGATGTGAAGAGAACAAGTTTCTGTTGATACTGAGGGGTGAGGAGTGAAGTCAGAGTAGAAAGATGGAATATGTTCATGTGTGTGTGAATATTGAAGAAGCAGGATAGAAAGTGTATTCATGCTTTTGAAATTTGGTGTTGAATAATTCTCCTGAGAATACCATGGACAGCCAAGGAAACAAACAAATGGATAGTTGAATAAATCAACCCAGAGTTCTCACCTGAGGTACAAATGATCAAGCTCAAATTATTATACTTCAGACACATTATCTGAAGACCTAGCTCTCTGGAAAAGGTGCAAGGAAGGAGAAGAAGAAGACAACCAGCAGCAAAGTGGTTGGACTCAGTTACAGTGGTGATGGGTACACCATTGAAAGATCTGAAGGACCAGCTTAGGGACAGGTTGTCATAGAAAAAGTCTGTCTATATGGTCACCAAGAGTTGACACAATCTTGATGAACACACACATAGACATGCATACATACATACATACGAATGAATGAATGAATGAATGATGAGTCTGGGTGAAAAAATAAATGAAATTGCAGATAGGAATCTATCAAAGCCAGGATATCAGCTATGAATGTATGCCCTGTTCAAGTCATTTTCAGAGTATCAAAGGTGAAGGTCGTTGACGTGGATATTTTTAAGGAAGGGGGTAGATACATCTATGTCCATTGTTCATAACCTGAATAATTGTATTGATTTTCTAGTTTAGAAGCCCCAATGCTTTTGAATTCCAGATAAGAACAGATAAATAATTGGGAAACCCCTGTGCCTTCATGATTTGGTTTTGGGCTTCTCATAACTGAAAGTAATATATTAACTGCCCTTCTGTCCAAATCCAGGCTAGCTTTTCTATGTTCAATTGGAGAGAAGAAAATTTTTGAAAATATTCTGGACAGGAATTACATATTAATGAATTATATGCTTATTTTTATAGAAAAAATAAGGAAATCAAGGCTAGGTTATGAAGGGGGAATGCAAGCATAGTCTAATCCCATGATAGGAGTGCACAGCAATTTTCTAGCAAGGAATTGCATTTCAGGATTGTGCTGGGGCTGCATTCCAACATGGGCAGAGCCAGACCAAACCCTTAATTTTCTTTCACGCCACTGTCATTTAAATTTAACTAAAAATAGACACAGTTAATATGATTGGTGTCCAATCCTCTATTTAATTATTTTACCTTCCTATTTTGTTAAAATTTGCAATTTGGCAATGACTTTTAGAGGTGTCTTGGGATACTGAATCCTAGAATCATAGGGTTGGAAGGGGCTTTGGGAGCCTTCTAGTCCAATCCACTTGCCATACAATCCCACACAATTTGGTATCCAACCTTTGCTTGAAAACCTGCAATGATGAAGTGCCCACAATTACAGAAGGCAGGCTATTCCACTCCTTTATAGTTCTCATGGTCAGGAAATTGATCTTTATTTCAAGTTTGAATCTCTCTCTCTCTCTAAAGCTTCTACCCACTGGTTCTTGTCCTACCCTCTGGAGATATGGGGAATAAATCTACACCCCTCTCCCTTAAGTATTTGAAGACTGCTATCATGTCTTCCCTTAGCCTTCTCTTCTTGAGGCTAAACATACCTAGTTCCTTTAAATGTTTTTTTTTTCTTTTTCCCATAAGATTTAGCCTCTAAGTCTCTCACTATCAGCATCCTTTTTATATCGTGATGATTAGAACTGGATGCAATATTCTAGATGCAGTCTGACCTGTGCAGCATAAAGTGGAATTTTCCATTGCCATGATCTTGACGCTTTATTTGTTGATGCAGCTCAAAATTAATTGGCTCTTTTGGCAGCTGCAGCACTTAGCTGTCTCATACTTGATCTGTGATCTACCAGGATGCCCAGATTCTTCTCACAAGTAGTACTACCAAATCAGGTGCCACCTATCTTGTACCTGTGCACCTGATTTTTCCTACCTAAGTACAGAACCCTACATTTCTCACCACTGAACTGCATTATGTTGGCTACAGCCCAATAGTCATTCTCCTCCAGGGCTCTTGCGCTCTTTGTAGTGGTCTCTTCCTTTCTCTGATCTTTTGGAAGATTTATTTAGAAACTTATCTTCCCCAATGAGTTTCAGCGTGGCCAGCCTACATCAGCAGAGCAATGGATTTGTACATTGTGCAAGTGTAGTTGGAGTCCTCCTTAGGCAAGAATATAACATGGCACCTACCTTGCAGGTGGTCATGGCTTCCTTGTCCATGACTATAATCTTCCAAAGAATGTTCAGCTTGGAAAACCTTCCTTTAGACATTCCCTTATCTAAACTCTCCTGGCAAAATTAACAACCTCCCCTGCAAAACAACATCTCCTGTGAGTCTCTCCCTGGCTCATTAATCTGCCCAAGTTCTATACCAAGTTCTGATTCAAGTGCAGTAGAAGTAAGTCAACCGGCTCTGCAGCTAGCACTTCCTGTATAGGTCAATTCAGGTCTACCCCTCTTTATATCAGCTTCCACCAATCAGCTGCTTCCTCAGCTTTCACCTGCTTTTGGAGTGTATGCTATCCTGGGGATCAAGTGGAATACAATTATGATAAACACTTCAAATACTGCTAAATTATTTAAGTGAAAGATTCCTTGAAAGATTGTTAACAGTTCCTGTCTTAGGGTGGAGTCATAAAGGACTATGTATATCACTTTGAGGAGATGTAATCCTTAGCTAATGCTGCTGTTCTAGTAAAAGTTACAAGTTGTACTTCTGTGTATCATAAAAAATATTCCAAATACTCAACTATATTTTATCCAGAATTACATATATGACAAATTACGGAATTCTCACTGTCTTTAAAAACAAGCATCCAATTTCCAGCTTCTTCACTGAAAGAGAAAGTGATTTGAAGATGATATTTCTTCCTAGATTATTAATCAATTAATGTGTCATTCTTTGGAACGAATCCAGGCTGACAGAAACAATATTAAACTGCTTAAAATATCATTACCTTTTTGCTTAGTTTTCATTTCCTCACTTACGTTCCCTTGTTTGATTTTTTACAACCTATGCACGAAAGAAAACATTTCCGCAACTGACGTCCAATTCTACCTGACCAAAAATATTTAATGAGAAACATCAGTGAGAAATATTGTGAGCCTTATGAAAACTCCTATGGCTTCCCTTAAAATTCTATTGAAACTGCTGAATTAAATTTATTTTACTGAAACTACTTTAGCATCACTTAAAATTTCCCTAAGGTGAGAGCCTGCAACATTGAAATTTGACTGGGAACCACTTTAGGCAAATTAAAACATAATGGTTGGAGTATATAACTGACTAGTGACAAGAAGCTTTTAAGATTCATCCTCATGCTAAGTGGTTGGATTTTTCCAACTTCTCCCAAATGTGGTATAATTCTTAGCGAAGTGCAAAACCTACCCATCTGACCACTTGAGATTATGGATGAATGTTTTTTTACCGAATTGCTTCGAGCAAATGGATTTTCCCCCAAAACTGCTTCTCGGTGTTATTGGGATCAGCTGGGAGACTGAATAATATATGGAATCAGTTTTAACATTAATGACTTTCCGCTTTGACACTGGACATATATTTTGCCTGCAACGTCTGTATGGAAAGCCAGGGACCAGGTCAAAAACTGCTACAGACACAATTAGAAAGTTATTATAGGAGCCCTTTGAAATCATTTCAGAGGCTTGGCTCCATTTTTAGCAATAGCTGTGTTTTATTTCCTGCATTAAAGTCTGAACGACACATTTGGAAGATATTGGGGCAGAATACAATTATTATGAAATAATACATGAATATTTAAACTCTAGGATAATCCCAGTTTGAAAATTGCAGATAAATTTGGTTTATGGGTTGTTTGTTTGTGGGGGAAGAAGTCATAAGGGTACTAATACTTGCATTCATCACATTACATTTTTAAACCATATGAGCTATTGCAAGAATGGAATCGAATTGCCTAAAATTCAGTTAAAATAGCTCTTGAATTCACAGTTTGATCTAGATGCATTAGCAGGGTCTAAACCTCCTGATAATATGGACAGTACTGAAATTTGTTTTTGGATGATTTTAAGTCTACAGTATTTTTTTATTTTAAATGAGCAATTAAAAATATTGCTAAGGTAGATATTAGGATAACCCGGTGGTTATATATTTTTTAAATTGTTTAATGCTGTTAAAGAATATTACATTTATTTCTTATTATCTTAAGAAAAAAACTAATCCAACTTTTTTTTTTTTCATGTTTAACAGAAAGATGCTTAACAAAGGTTGCCAGACATCTTCACTATGTTTGACATACAAAATGAATGAGAGAGCTTTTTTTCATTTTGTAAGTTTTGGTTTCTTATGTATATAAAATTGTTTAATTAGTGTTGCACAGATCAAAGGGGCTTTAAAATATGAATATACTCTTGAATGATATACCCAAAACCTGGAACTGATCATTTTGCCAAGAGTTAGGGATTTACTGGAGGGGGGGGAGGGGAGGCAGCAAAAGAGATTATTCTTCATGATTCAAAAGATAATACAATTGCAGATTAACAGTCAATTCACTGGTACATTTTTGTTTCCTATTTGTTGGTTGTCCGATGTGAGACTGATTATATTAGTAAGAATGGTAAAGATGTAGAAAATGGGTCTAAATAAAAATGTTATTTTTTATTTCTTTTTTGCTTGTTTTTGTTCATGTGTGGTTTTTGGGAGGGGTCCTTTTTATTTATATTTTTCTGTGTTTTTCCTTTTCTTTCACTCTGTTTTTGTATATGTATAGACACAGACACACACACTGTGTGTCTGTCTCTGTGTGTGTGTGTGTGTGTGTGTGTGTGCATTTATTTATTTAAAGGTATGCACTCTAAAGTTAGTAGGGAAAAAACAGAATTGGATTATGGAATTCCAGTAAGATCTAGCCATTTGATCCACCCTTGTAATAGTAATAGTAAAACTTATTCAATCAATGGCCAACAAAATTTACAAAATATGCAACCCAAGAGTCAAATCAAATAGATGAAGTAAAATACCAATGTAGCAGAGTCTCTGTAATAAAAGTGTAACATAAATTACCATAATAATGTATATTAATCTTTGCAAGTATAAGTCTAAAATATTAAAATCCACAAAGTAAAACACATCTCACATAAAATAAAATAGCTAACACAATTGTAGAATCTGCATATTGAATCTGAAGTGGAAAGTAAATCAGAAATTATTATTTCTAGGATCAGTTATACCTTACTTTTATTGTGGCAACCCAAAATTTGGTTACTGAGCAAGTAATGAAGGGTTTTGAATCTTCTAGATGATTTGCATAGAAATTTTCAGGCCTTCCTGAGAATGTACATAGTTAGGGCAGAATGTAAGTAGATCTGATATCCCTTAAATTGACAGTATAATAATATATGAGAAATGGATTCAACCTTCTTGTCACCACATGGGCAGGTGCACTCAGTGAATTGGGATTTTGGAGTATCCGTCTTGCAACCATGTAGATGGTAAAATATTATGTCTAACTTTGAAAAATGCTATCCTCAGCCTGTTAGGTTGAGTTAGGTTCTGTAAATATTTTGCTGGTTCCCAAGGGCCCTTATTTATCCAATTTCTGCCATATCGAGGCAACCTATTAATCCAACCTAGAACTCTACAACTTTTATTCTTTGGGTGAGCAATTGTTCGATTTGATCATATCCTAGAGATTAGGAATGGTGCAGAAAGCTGTATAATGCCAGCTTCTGCTTTACAGCCTATTTCCAGGGAGAAGAAAAATTATACATAAAAATTAGAGGGGTCAGGGTAGCTGGAAAGAACTGGATTTTCACCCAATAATTTATCATCATCCTCAAGCCCTTACCCGAATTGTGGGCATTCCTGTCTCAGGTCTTAGCCAGGCATTTGCTGTTCCACTGGGTGCAGTGAGGATGGATCTCAGGAATGTTGTTTGCACTGATTCCAGCATGTCCTTTTTTACATAAATTCCCACTTGCACACCATAAAGGATTTGGGCCCAATGGTCAAAATGTTTTAAAGCTACAGGGATGAGTTGACCTCTGTTTATATAAAGAAATGCTTAATAGCATTTGAGGATCGAAGGGCTAGCTGCACTGTGTTTATGATGTGTATCCCATGTACCTTTAGAGTGAGAAACAACCTCAACTTATTTAATGGCAGTAACCTGCTCTGTTTTATGCCCTTCTACTATTCAGGTTTGCTGAGTGCAAATACCAGAATTTTAGCTTTCTCAGAAGTAAATACCAATTGATTCTTTTCTGCAGTACCAAAATATTGCCTCCATTGCTCTTTTCAGTCAGATAGAGGTTTGTGATTTTATGGCAGCATCATCAATGTAGAGGAGTATGGGGATTTTGTGCCCTTGTGGAAGTTCAGGTTATGAAGAAGGTCCACCACTGAATTGACATATAGGTTAAAAAGAGATGGAGCAAGAATACATCACTGTCACACTCCTTTCTGGACACTTGCTATGTAGAGAGGTCTCTTTGGGATTATACCTTACTCATAAGCTAGTGTTGGTGTATAATTTATGTGTCAGAAAAGAAGGCACCTATCAATAATTGTGTTCTTTTCATTTTTCCTAAAAGACATTTCTGGAAATTGAGTCAAAGGCATGTTTAAAATCTAAAAAAGAGAGGATTTCTTTTTATAGAAGTATTTTGTGAAAGATGACCTCCACCCATGATTGAACCCAGCTGACCTGCACTTTCACAAGCAGTAAATTGGGGCAGTCATTTCAAAAGATTTTTTTGCAGTGATATCAGTGCCTCTGGATGGACTAGTTCATTCAGACTGGATGAACATAGGAGTCCATATATGTATATGTTATTAATTCTTGAAAATATTCATATATATATATATATATATATATATATATATATATATATATATATAATTTGAATAAATATAATAAAAAAAAACAAAATAAAATTCTTCACCATCCAGTTTCATAAAACTAAGCTTATCTCTACTGGAGTTCATAACTAAATAAAAATTATGGTATGCTTTCTGTTCAACCTTCCCCTTGATGTAGTAGCTTTCTACATCCAATGGATATATCTGTATGAAACAGTAGGTGAATCCTTACCTCTTGTCTGAAATAGTGTAACCAAGGAAAGCCCAAAGAAGAGACACACTGTGGCTCCATAGTCTTCAAGCTTTGGGCATAGTGAATAATAGCAACTTTCTCTTCTAGTCTGCATATTAACTATTAGAGGAACTTATGATTAGGTGCAGGCGTCAGTGATTCATAGAGGAGGCAAAGTGAAACATTCCATTTTAACACCAACACTTTACTCTTTAACTTTACAAGAATACAGTCTTGTTCATAAACATTCAGATTTCTGTAGCTTATGCCCATTCTGATCAATGCAATCACAGCTCCTTTCAAAGAGTGACAAAATTGAGATATGATGTGAGCAAAATGTTGGGAAGGATGTGAAAGAGAACTGGGTCAAATTTCTAAGTAAGGAAAAACATTTCAGTGAAGCTGTAGGCTTGAAACATTAGTCATCCCACTGTTTGTTTTTTCTATCTCGTATGAACATAATCCAAAATTTCTTTTACATTTCAGTCTTTCAGAATACTTGACTCCTGTTAATTTAGTGATGCTTTGAGGCAACAAATCACAATTTGGGTTCAGTCTATTTAACATTTCTAGGCTCAGAACTCTAAAGTGTAAACACAGCACTACATTTTTGGGAAGCTATTTTTGTGTGAATGGTGATTTTCCCTATGTGTTTTTGCCATCTGTCATAAATTAAAGTTTTCTTCACAGCATCAAAAACCTGTGGTAAATTTAACTCCATGCAGTTACCACTTTCTTCATCCTAGTTGAACATGCCATACTGTGAACTGGCTGCTCTGTGTTGGAGTTAACTATTCACGAGGATACAAAGGAAATCTGCAATCTTGCTATTTTAGTCCGTACTTCTGCCCACTCCCAGAATATTGAAAGCAAAAACAACAAATACACAAAAAAAAAAAAAAAAAAACCTGTCTCATAATTTTCAGCACCAAATATGATGCTAGCAATCCCTTGGAATATACGTATTTTTCATTATTACTTATGTTGTTCTACATGTACCAAAATTAATACATTTATACTTTAGGGGTTCTCAGAAGTTTTCAGCAGAAATTCACACTGAAAGTAGAACGAGTAATTTCAGAATATTGAAATAAAAATGATAGCCAAATTCTATTTTTGTCTGAAAATATCTTTGGCAGTATGGGTGGACTAGTACTGGGGCCAGATGTCAACCAATTTGTGTACTTTATCTGGTACTAATAGTGTGATGCCATTATATAAGTAGCTTGTTTCGGTGGTACTGCATGGTACATGGGAATCTGTTCTTTGTAACATCCCCCCTGCTCCAGTTATGATTGGCAGCTAACAATATGAAGTTTGAAATTCCAAGTACTATTGCATGGAGTGACCTGGGAGGGGACACAGCTGGTTCTTCTTCTAACACCTCCTATGCACCAGTAACCTCTCATTTTGGTTAACAGTCATGAAGAGGAGATGTGCAGTGAAATGTAAGGGAGTGGCCAATGAGCCAGCGACCCTTGCTTCTAAGGGAATAGCATGTTAGGATTTTCTCATGGGAAGAAAGTCATCCCGTTTCAAGAAATCAATAGCTGATCAATGTGTGTATACCAAAGGAACTGGGAAAGACTATACAGTACTTCTCACTTACGTTGATGATTTCTGTCTTGCTACTAGTTCTTTAAACTTGGTAAAAGAGTTTGGCAAGCAAATGGAGCAATATTTTAAATTGAAAGATTTAGGTATGTTAAGATACTACCTTGGGATTGAAGTGCATAGAGCTGAAAATGGAGAAATCTAAGTCAAAAGAAAAAGATAGAACAGTTGTTAACACACATGGGAATGTCAGATGCAAAACCTGTAAAAACTCCAATGACTTGTGATTTTTTGAAAAATGAAACATGTGAAAAGTTGTGTGAAACACCTGCAATGTACCATTCTGTGATTGGTTCTGTACTGCACCTAGCACAATGGACACGTCCTGATGTATCCTATGCTGTTGGGATTTTGAGCCGTAAGGTGGCTAATCCTACAGAACATGACTGGCTAGGATTGAAAAGAATAATGAGATATTTAAAAGGTACAATAGACCTTTGTCTTAAAATGTCAACTAATGGGTCAGAAAAGCCTGTAATTTTTGTTGATAGTTCATTTGCAGAAGAAAGTGACAGAAAGTCCATAACTGGGTTTGTTTGTAAATTTGGTGAATCTACAATTACATGGAAAGCAAAGAAGCAAACCTCCATTGCCTTGTCTACTGCAGAAGCAGAATTTGCAGCTTTATCAGAAGCAATCTGTGAATTAAGATGGTTTCATCAATTATTCACTGATTTAAATATTCAAGTGTCATTGCCTTATACAGTGTATGAAGATTCTCAAGCCTGTATAGGGTTAGCTAAAACAGAAAACATAAGAGCTCGTACAAAGTATGTTGATGTAAAGTATAAAAATGTGAGACAAGCTATGTTAGAAAATTTCATTGATCTTGTGTATTGTGCATCTGAGGCAAATCTTGCAGATGTATTTACCAAACCATTGCCTATTGTACAACATGAAGCAATGTTAGCAAACCTCGGATTAGAGCAAATGTAAATTGTTTTTGTATTGCTGTAATCAGTTGCTTGTATTATCCTATAACATGTGTTGTTGTGTCGAGAACGGGCTGAGAGGGGTGTCAGGATTTTCTCATGGGAAGAAAGTCATCCCATTATCTGTACAACAACAGTTGTTGTGACTATTGTATGAGTTAATGTAAACAAAGCATCTTGTGACTCTGTTATGCTTTTTACTGCCACCTATTGTAATGTGTATGCTAGTTATTCAGTGGGGGGGTACATGCTGGCAATATAACGGGAGGGCTAGATGCTTAGCCTGTCAGTCATGTATAGTTCATCATGTAGGTTTTTATGGGTTATGTAGTTGTAACTAGTAACCAAGTAGTGTGCCTCTTCTCTGAGAGTTTTTTTTAGCTAGAGACTTTGTTGTGGATAAGTCTTGGATGCTAAGATGAGAAGAAGTCTTTGTTATTTCCTATATTTTGTAAGCAACTTGTATTTTATGAAGTTTTGCATTTTTACCAATAAAAACCAGTTAGTTTATATTTTCTGACTGGGTTTTCTTTGGAGAGCAAAATATGGACATTGCATTTTGCAAGCTCTCATGCTGATGTGTAATTTTCCTGAGAGGAGGGTTTTTGGGAACTTTGCTGCGCTCTGCACAACATAGCAGTGCTGATGACAAGTGCTTGTGATCAGCAACATTTATTTATACATACATACATACATACATACACACATACATACAATTTATATGGCTGCCCAACTCACTCATGGTGACTCTGGGCAGCTTACAAGAATAAACATCCCTATACAAACCCCACTCCCCCCTCCCACACTTCCAATACTGGAAGTGGCCCATGGAGTAGACAAGATGGCATAGGAGCAGACAAGATGGCACTGCTTCCCCAATATTAAAAACAGTAAAAAAGCCATATGAAACCCTCTTGTCAGCAAAAACCCTAATGCGCTCATTAGTGGTAGAACAAGCCAAATGCAGTATATAGCTGACAGCAATATACAGCTAACAGAAGCTTGTTTTATTTCCTGGTTTAAATTGATCTGTTTAACACAGGACTGATTCTATTTAGATTTAGTACTTTTTCAGAGATAAGGAACCTGAGCGCAGGAATTCTAGTTGGACTTGATATAAGGAACCTGTGTAAAATGTGAATAATATCTTTGAAAGCCAGGTGTCTGGTTCCTGCTGCAGCCCAAATCAAAATGGCCACAGAGGGCGATGACAACCAACCAGCCTGAAGCATCTTAAAATAACTGGTAACTGGACACATCCCAGCCTCTGACAGCATCATCAGCCAAATAATCAGGAAGCATCCTAGATCATGTCCTCAGCAAAAAGGGGAAACTACTACTTTAAAACTGAAACAGCTAAGTATGACTTTAAGCTGCCTCCCCTTTGGACTGATATCATCAACATCATCAACATTGTGTCATTTAAAAATGGTTAGTGGAGCATGTTTGTGTATTGAGGGACATGAGCATAAGCCATAAAGAAGACTTCAGAGCCTAGAAGCAGTTGGGATTATAACAGCTAAACAAACAAAAATCATTTTGATCCCCTTTTTATTGTTTTTAACAAAAATGAGTGGGGTTGCTAAATTAAAGAGTAATTAATTTATGTTTGATCATCTTGTGACAGAGGGAAATTCTTTGAAATGTAGTGCCCGATAGCATAAATTTACTTCAAGAATAAAACATTCCTACCAAAATGCTGTGAAAGACATTTGAAAGACATAAAAATAACAGAATGGGTTTACTAATAAAACAGAGGAAAAAAAAAAAAAGATTTCCTAACAGGCAGATCTGACACTCTGTGTATCAATCATGCTCCTTTGCTGATGTCTAGAAAATTGAACAAGTAAGATTTTGACAGCCAGAGCATGTGTTGTAATTGTTTTTAAGCTTCTGGCTGGGAAACTAGGCAAAGGTTGATCTAGAGAAGGAAAATCAATCTGTGGCTTTCCTTTAAACTGCAGATGCTGGCTCCTCTTGAAAGAAATATTTGATGCAATAATGGAGAATATTTGATCCCATATTTTGATAAACATATTGCTACTTGCATCCATAGGGTAATAGTTCCCAGTGAACCCAAATTGTTATTTTTGTAGGGAAACCAAATACTTACCAAAAGCTTAGAAATAAGAAGTGAATGAAATGTCACTCAACAGCTTATATTCTTAGTCAACACTATTCCCAAAACATGGCATTGTCTCCATCTGTTAATGGCTAAATAGAAAGTTCTCTGTTCTCCACCAGAAAGCATTCATGATCAGAAAAAAATAAATATATAAAATATGAGTATATTTCACATGTTCACTCTCAGACATTGTGGCCTGGTGAGGTGTAATGAGTAGATTGTCAGATTGGGATTAGGGAAGCCAAATCAAATCCCATGTCATGAAATTCAGTGGATAACTCTGCAAACTGGGTCCAAGTTGAGAAAGAGTTCACACATTTGTATTCCCTTTTCAAAACCCTTGCTTTATGTCAAGATTTGCACAGATGTTCTTCGTCTTTCCTATCATACAAGTAGGAACAGTAAAAATGGAGGGAAGGTCATTTTATTTATTTATCAAATTTGTCACTGCCCATCTCACTGAAATGACTCTGGATGGTTTACAGCAGAGATAAAATTTATCAAAATACAATATAAAACAGTCCTAATAATAAATAGCTTCCAAGAAAAATGGAAAGTTGGCGAATAATTCAAGGGATCATCGTCAGGGCGCTAACCACCCTCACATTATTCCACATTATATCCTAGAAGAAGAAGAAGAAGAAGAAGAAGAAGAAGAAGAAGAAGAAGAAGAAGAAGAAGAAGAAGAAGAAGAAGAAGAAGAAGAAGAAGAAGATTGTTATAATCAACAAGTGGCCACCTTCTCTCAATATGTCAAAATGTGTTTAGGTTATACTCATCAGTCCCTTTTCAAAAGAAAAAAATAGATAATTCATAATTATTTAGTGAAATATAATGAATTAACATTTGACATGATTTGACATTTAATATCATTTGTTTCTATCATATCATGCCCTCTGTAGGAGTTCAGTTACATTCAGGTTGGCATTAGAAAATTGTGTTGTGTTGCAGTCTGATGGACAACTCTTCTGTACTATTCCAGTACTTGAAATCTCTTTTTATTACTTTTTTCTTCCTTCCTTATGATAAATGCAACCTAGAAATAATACCATGCGTGTCTTTTGTAAAACATTTTTGAATTAATATTTTTTCAATTTTCTTCCTCCATTACTATACTTCCATATAGGAGGATTGCTATACCTGTAATATTAACGCAGAAGCCTTTAAAACACAAGTAACTTAAATGCGAATATGAAAGTTCTATGGCTCAAATCTGTCTAATATTCCTTTCTGATTTAAAGGACTGAGCTGAACTATGTGAGAACAGGCAATGGAATGTGGAGTGTTTGAATCTGTAATGAGTCAATGGTGATGAAGACTGCAAAGGTTCTGTGCCGGTGAAACAAAGGCATTCAGCGTCTGTTGATGACTCTGTTTTTGCTTTAACATTACCTCATACTCTGGTCCGTAAACTGTAGGGTGCTATCAGTGAAAATCAGCAAGTAACTCAAATGTCCATCCTCAGTACTGGAACATATGACTTGAAGGAAACAAAGAATGCTCTTCTAGCATATAAAGAACATATTTTGTGGGTAGCTTTGCTCAGGGATCTGCTCTAAAAGTTCAGTATTTTAGAGTTCTGTACTAGGATATCATCGTTTTAGCATATCAGTTATGGAAGTCCATAAAATATATAAATGAAAAAGGCAGAATGTTTTTAAAAAATGGGGAAAAAGAAAAAAAAAATCCCAGTGAACTGTAGATGCTTTGAACCTGCCCCAAAATGATCTGAGAGAGTGGAAAGGTAGAGGCAATCACTGATCAGCCCTAGTTTAGCCTTGATTGAACTGGGACCAATTAAACATTAGGAAGCAATAAAGAGGTAATTTGTTCTGTTCATCTAAACCTATTCAACATAATTATTTTTTTTTTTAGCATAGTGTAGTGAACAAATTGCTGTAACTCTTTTCTAAAAGCTTTCTGGCTTTTTAAGCTTTAGAAAAGCAAATAACCTTCTTAGTTTTCCTATATGCTTCCTCTTTTATAGAAACATGTACGCATAATATCTATAAATTATGTCAGAATGCTATTATTTCTTTGTCATACTAAGAGCCACAATAATTTCTTTTAATGATGTCACTTAAAGCAAGATTTCAATATAATTATACTTTATTATTGTTCCAATTAACATGTCAAAGGGTTGTAAAGCTAAGAGCTGAAATGTCCAAAGCTGTATTATGGTGCTGGTTCTCCATATTACTTTTGTGCCTACCAGTCTTAGTCTATGATCAGTGATTTCCTCAGTTGTGTTTAGGAAACACACACACACACATTGTCGAATGGAATCAGAAATGGGAAGAACTTTATAAATAAAATTTAAAAGATTATCTGAAGTCTCCATGATAATATAAGGTGTTTTTTTGGTAAGTGAAGAATTCAGAAGTCCAAATTATATATTTATAGTATGAGGATTGCATAATTGGATAAATGATGTGAAGTGGAGAGAGACAGAGAAAGAGAGAGAGAGAGAAAGAGGGAAAAAATGGC
Source organism: Liasis olivaceus (assembly GCA_030867105.1). Lineage (NCBI taxonomy): Eukaryota > Metazoa > Chordata > Lepidosauria > Squamata > Pythonidae > Liasis > Liasis olivaceus. Next base: position 74,906,971 of record CM061349.1, read on the forward strand.
AAAAAAGAAAAAAGGATTGTTATGTGTCTTGTATTTCAGTGGCTTGCAAACAGAGCACCAGAAGCAAAAGAAACTTGACAGAAACAGATTTGAAAGAAGGCTCTTTGCCTTCTGCCACCAAATATATGCAACAGTTTTCATGTTCATTCATAAAAAATAATGTTTTTAGATTGTCTCTTGCTGGGGGTTTCCTGGGAAAACAATTTCAGCCCACTGACAAGAAGAACTTTGATTTGGGATATTATTCTTCCAGTTATATATTACAGTTGAGTTGAAGTTATCAATCCCACTGAGGATGGGATGCTTTTTCATGCATATGAACTATCCCCCCATCTCCCAGCAATTCTTCTGCAAAATGGAATGTCAGTGAGCTGCTTTGAGTGCATCAAAGCTGCCAGTTGAAGTAGTAGGAAATCATTTGTTTATGAGTGGAAAAAGACCAAATTTCATTCAATATAAGCTCAAAGTATAAACATCCCTCAAATTTTAAGGGAGATTTATTTCCAAATCATATCAAGAACTCTAAGTGAATGATTGTCCTTCCTGCTCAGCATAGCATGTTCCTGCAATATTCAGGAATGCTTGGAGTCAGGAGGGAATATGCAAGCCCATTTACGATCCACAGATATAATGTAATGTGTTGATTGTAGTTCCTTTGATGCGGACAGTTTTCACCTCTCACAAACAAGTCCTTTAATTGGGAACTTTTCATAATATGCAGGAAGTTGAATCCTTCCCTTTGCAGCTGCAGTTTAATCTGCTGCCTCCAGCACATGGCCATGATCCCTTAGGAAAAGGGCACTGCTCTCATACCACCCTCTAATGGACTATGTTGTGGCCAAAACCTGGCTCACCTAAAGCAATCAAATCCCTTCGAACATACAACATAAAATTTATTAAGCAGGAAAGCAACAAACAGTGTACACTGGATTCCCAGCAAAGCATTGGCAGCTTGCTCAGCAGCCCTGAGCAAAAGCAGAACCATAGCTTATATACCTTTGGCCTAGACAAAAAAAAAAAAACAGAGGAAATTACAGCATGACATTGGAATGTTTTTGATAAACCCATCTGGGTGGCCTTCTTATTATTTATCCCTTGCTACTAGGTCAGCATGGCAGCTATACTATCTTTGGGATATGGTCAGTGAAAAGAAGCAATTTGGTTTACTGGGCCACAGGTTCCTGACTGAGTCTTCTCCCTCTCGCCACTCAGAGTTAATTCAACTTGCTGTGAATGTTTTCTTACAAGGGCACTTTAAGCAATTCACATGTATGGGTGAGGGGAAAACATCTCATAGGTTTGGTAGTTAATACAATTCACATGTGTTTGTATGGAGGGATACCTTTTACTACCACAAGTATCAGTGATATGCTTCTACCTAAATGTAATGCAATGTGTGCATGCGTGTGTGGGGGAAAGTCAAAAAGAAAGAGATGGAGACAGCATGGCTGGATTAGGATTAGAAGGCAGACAAACGTTTTTTGGAATTCCCATGGCTTGGGTAATCTGGCAGGTTTTTGCAGTCAGATATGGAAGGTATTTGCGAACATACATGTGTCAGAATACAAAGCAACAGCCTGAAATCTAGCCAACCAAAGAGGAAAGATAGACATCTGATCTGGCCAGAGAAGATAAGATCTTATAATGTTGAACTCCACCCTCAGCTTAATTTTCTGTGCTACTGATGAATGGGACCAAACTCCATTAAAACTTATGATCCAGTACAAATCTTTGAAATGCTACAATGTTCCATCATTTTTGCTAACCTGTCAACTACCCCAAAACCTCCTTAAACATTTATTTGGACCTAAAGCCAACAATAACTCCAGAATTTTTATTTCAGGTTCCCATGTTGCATGCAGATGGAAACAGTCCTATAAGGCAAACAAATTTGGAGTCTAAACAGCCATTGCACATTACTTGGCATCCTATCCAGAAATAAGTTGGATACGTTGTGAATCAATCATACAGTAATAGATGGACTGAATGAATGGATCTTTTGCTTTGAATTATAAATGCCATCTGTGGGATCCAGTGCAAATCTTCAAGTGATAGTTCTCTTAATTACAATATTGAAGTTCTGCCACTCCCTTTGCATGCTGAACTGCCTTGACCACTACTTTGATCTGTGGTTTCATGAGCCATGACTTTCAGGAGAGTGGAAATGAGAATTCATTATTGGAAGTCATTTCAGGGATTGAAAAATTAGATTTCTTAGCATCACCAAATGATTCCCAAGGCTCCTGTGTTCTCTTAACAAGACAAACTGCCTTAAAAACTGAAAGAGTGTTTTACATAGCCCTGAATATGGAGCTGAATAGGTGGATTTCATTGACAAGATAGCCTGCTCTGGAGACTATTAAATGCAGTGGTTAGACCTGACTTTTGCACAGAAGGACTAGATTTACTTTGCTATGCCATAAAGTTTTACCCTCCAATCTTTTATGGTTCTTGTACACAGTTTGAATTTTAAGAGCATTTCATAGATGCTGTCATAGAATGGCAGCCCTGGATGGCTTTCACATTCAGAGATTTGGCCTTGCCCACCTTGCCAGCAATTACAAAACACGGATTTTCCAGAAGTTGAACCAGGGAGATTGCTTTCCATCATTCCTTCTAGCCATCTAAGATCCTCCTTATCAATTCCCAACTTCACATTATTAGGCAGGTGTGCTCACTTCCAAACAAAGCATTGCAACCACCTCCACTTTTAATTTTATAATATACAGCTCAAATAAATTTGTTTCATTAGAAAGTTCTTTTTTTTTCTTAAGTAGAAGTCCAGTGGGCATATGAAGCATGGTTGACATCAAGGGAAACTTGTGCTGACTGATTGGTTGAGAATCACAAGGATTTTACCTGCAAGGTTTCTGGTTTCTAATAGTTTTAAATAGTGCAGCTGTGTTTCTGATTTAGTTGGTCACATTGCAGATTTGTATAATTAAAGTGAGAGCTGATTATCACTTAATCTTCTCGATCTACTGAGAAATAAAAGAACTGAATCCAATGTTTCGTACTCTCAGTTGAGTGGGTATTAACATTTTAACCAAAATAAATTTTAACCTACAGTACAAAGAATCCAGATGTTTACTTATTAATACACTAAGATTTCTATAATTTTAAATGACATGATGCTGAATTATATTGAAAATAAAATATAATGTAAAGGATTATTTATTTATTTATTTATTTATTTAATCAATTAATCAGCTGTCTCAATCACTGAAGCAATTCTAGGAATAAAATGCAGTTTACAAATAGTAATACCAGCTGCAAGCTTGCAAACTGCTTTTGTACAGAATCTGGAAGGGTATGCAATTTCACAGAGTAAGAACTTCTACAAATATACAAACATGTCATGCTGTTTTGATCTAGGAACAATTTTAAGATAAAGTAACACACATATAAGAATAAAAGTGTGGATTAGGTAACTCAAATGAACCAGATAAAGAAGGTTGTCTAATTTTGACTAGTTCCAATGACACAATTATTTGATTAAAATAGATTCTCTTACCATACCGTTCCTTAGCAAATGTAGGTACGTACTTTTTTGCGTGTTTAATCTTTATTCCATATCATTACAGTTTGCATTAACATTTCAGACTGAAGTAGCAATGATGATCTTATCTATGCAATTAACTCCCACTGACTGGTGGGGGGGCAGTTATTTCTGAGCAAATATTAAGGGTAGTATTAAATAAGCATTTTTTACTTGTCTCATTCAAAATCCCCAAATCCCTTGCATCTTAACTAAAGCTGTTTTCTTTGTGGAAATAGAGCAATCAGCAGTACAATCACTTGAGAAAATCAAGGCTCATCCAAATATATAATAATCATAATGCTGAAACATCAAATAGCATAAATAAATAAATTATTAATGTTACCACTATTCTGATCTCATGAGAATGTAGACCGGAAATCTGGAATCTCACTATTCAGACTGTTCACTTACAGTCCAGGTTTATTGTTTATGGTAAGTTCAGTCTAAAGACTTTCAATTTACAGATATATTTGTGGATATAAATGAAGGTCCTGTCACTTGTAGCAGAGATGAGATGATGGACAAATTGCAAGAAGATATACAGAATAAAGAAGACGTCTCTGTGTGTGTGTGTGTGTGTGTGCATGCATGTGTACACACACACTGTTCATATATATCTGCATGTCAGATAAGCCAATTTTTTTTAAAAAAAATCACCATAGTTTAGAGTTATATGATCATTTATCCCAAGTCCTCATTGAGAACTTCAGGTATAGTTATAGTATAGTTGTACAGAAGTATTAATTGTGGTACCTGGCAGCTGTCATCAAGAAGAGACAATAAAAGTATTCCAAGACCATTTGCACTTCTATTTGTTCTGGAAGTACAGGCCAATTGCATTGTAGGTTTGGCAGGCCTTCCAATCTAGTCTTCAAATCTTGTACTACTTCAGTCGGTAGCTCTTTCACTCAATTACTCAAAGTTGTTTCTCAGCAAATTGCATTGACTGGGGATTCACTTTTTGTTCCTTTGCCAAAAAGAAAGAAAGAAAGAAAGAAAGAAAGAAAGAAAGAAAGAAAGAAAGAAAGAAAGAAAGAAAGAAAGAAAGAAAGAAAGAAAGAAAGAAAGAAAAAACAAACGAAAGCTGCTTGAGAGCAAATCACTTCATTTCGGATGGTTTGCGTCAGCTGTTCGGCACCACAGTTTCCAGTATCTTCATCTTGGCTGCTGCTTTCAGATGAGGATTTTTTTAACCCCCTTCTTTTCTGGATAGGTGCATGGATAATTCAATTTTCTGCTCACTTTTAACCTGCCTTCACATGAAACCCCATGTCAGCAAAGTGCCTGATTGATTTCTAGAAGCGGATACCCAAAGAGCTGCTTGTGGAAGTGTTGGAAGACATCAAGCAATCTTTAATGGTGCCATGTGCTTTGTAATAATCAGGATATTATGAAACATAATGGGGGTCTTTTAGTTCCACACAAGAAAACAATTTATTTTAGTGATTTGCATTGGAGATGAACTACTTCCATGTTGAGTTGCCTGCTGCTGTTTGCACAGAAGTACCACAAAAGAACCTCGTATTGCATCTGATCATTATCCTTTTGCCTTAGACAGATGACCGCAGTTGTATTGTCCAATAGAAATTTTTCCACGTTTGCCCATAATTACTGTAATGCACAGCTGTGCAGGCATATTCTTAATAGACCCTATATAATGACAATCCAAAGCTATTAAGATTAGTTCAGAGCAGATTATATATTATTGAATATGTACCATACTTACTTCTCTTATGTCTTTGGGAATGGACTCCTGGCAGATGTGCACAGCACCTTCCTGAGCCTGGCTTTTGCTGAGTTTCGAGAAGAAGTCCTCAGTGCTTGGGTTTTATCATTTCTCATCACGTAAGATGTTTACATTCTACTTCTTAGCACTGAGCTAGGTGTCAGACATGACCCTCATCGTTAGCCAAAACCATTGCATAAAACATAATTAAAAGAGTTAAGGTGTACAGAGGTGGATGAACAGGAATAATTGCCAAACTCCTAAAATAGATCTACGACAAGTCACATTAAGGAAAACAACTAAATAAGTGAACTGAATGGGTTCCTCTGGATGTATCTCTGCGTACAGTACTTTTCTGCAGCTCCACTACACCAGTGAAATCAAGGTCTGCTGTTCAGATGAGCAGAAATTCTGACACATCATTATATATGAGTTACTGATATGGAAAATTTCCAAACAACTGTACTTCCCAAACCTATATGACCAAGAATGCAATTATTTGATTATTTAATTGCCCCCTGCCTTCCCGCAGTGTTGTGACCAGAACAACAACAAAAAACATAGACAAATACTTAAGGGAAATGTTTACAAGTGTGTGTGTATGTGTGTACATGCATTTACGTGACAATAACATGAAATAATATTTTCCATTAAAGAAAATACTTTGCAAAAATACTTCCATTAGGAAGAAAGCACCCAAAAAGATTTACACTAGAAAAGCTTTTGAAAAGCTGTAAGCCGCCCAGAGTCCCCCATTGTAGGGGAGATGGGCGGGGACAAATCAAATAAATAAATCAAATAAATAAATCAAATAGAAACACTTTTTTTCCTAAACTTATTTAAACAACAACAACAGACTAATAGTATCTATATGAAACTAATCTAAGGTTTGAACACCGAGAAACTGAATGAGACTCGACTTGACTGATCAACCAACTGCTGTGAGAATGCAAGTACAACTTTCAAGAGCACTTTCTCAAAAAGTGAATTACAGCAATCCAATTTGCAAAAAAACTGAACATAAATAAACCAGGATAGGTCTTATTTTGCCACAAAAGAAAGCAGCTGTTGAATCATAGATGGTAAAAACATTCTTACCGCCACTGTTATCTAATTTTCCAAGGGCATGGAATGATATAAAAATACCATACTTTAACAAGGTAGAAGCAGAATTTAGGAAACATGCAGACATTTAAAACACTCTCTGTGGCAGGTTGCATCAACAAATTCCACATATGTTTTAAGTTTATCAGGTACAGCCCAGCCATTCCATTCTGACTTTTCTAATCTTTTTTTACTAATAGCCAGTGGATAAAATACTCCATGTAGCAAGTGCTTCAAAGTGTTAGTCTAGAAACAAACAGGTCACAGTACATCCACACTGTTTAATTGTCCGTTTGTGATGCAGATTTGTGATCCAGAAAATGTCTGTTCCTTTTTAAAAATTAAAAATATGTAGAACACACTCCAGACTGAACCAAGAGATGGAAGGATCTTGCATTTATCTTTTTACTTTGACTTTTTTAGCTTTTAAAAAGCCAAATTAGCTTACAACAGTGACATATTCTTTACAACAGAGAGTTTTCTTGAAGTGGACATGAAACCATGGGTTGTAGCTCAGAGAAAATTTTGAGAACTGATTTTGATTTTCCAGCAGATTATAATAATATCTGTTAAAAATGGAAGAATAAATTAGCATTTGAAAACCAATTACACTCTCATAGACTGGATTTATATAAAGCTATACAATGTAATAGGATTAAATTATGGTTATGGGAATTCTATTCATGTGCAGAAGGCTAGGGAAAGTTTTAAATCAGAAAAGTGTGTGTCTCTCATCACATTCGCACATGGAATAAAGCAGGTTGACTTTTCTCCACTTGACCTAGCTTAATCCTTTTCCTCCCCTCCCTTCCTTTCTTGTTGTGACAGAACTTTAGAGCAACATCTGCACTGACTTTTATGTCAAACAATGAACCTCAGAGAGATAATCATTTTCTCTTGTCAGAAGTTTTCATTTTAAAGATGGTCATCTTCTGAAGAAATCCTTTCCACTACATACTCAGAATTTGCATGTTAATGTCATCCTTCTCTCTCTTTCTCTCTCCCTGAAATATTATAAGCCTTTATCTTTTGAGAGCAGAAAGGTGTCCATGTAAGTAGATCCAGTTTGATTCAAATAAATGATTCAGATTTAATATTTACAAGTAACTTTGTAATAATTTCATTCTATATATCTAATGCTTCTTTACTTTTCCCCCCATGCCCAGTGATACTATTTTTGGATTTTTCAGTATGACCCTTTTATTTATTTATTTATTTTGTTGATTTTCTTTCATTCTGAAAACAAAATATTGAAAGATTAAAATAAATTGGCATAGCTTTTTGACAAGAGGATAGGAAAGTCAGTTTTAAGTGCATCATTTGATGCAAGAGACAGTACAGATATTAACTATGAAGTGCTGTCACAACAAGAAAGTGAAAAGGACAGAAGAGAAATTCACCTGCTTCATTCCATATGCATGAATGGGATGAAAGCAGCTTCTCCTTTGCAGCTGCAATGGGGTCAGTGAAAGTGCCCTACTGATAATCTAAAGTGCCCTACAGGAGTAAGTGGTCCTGTAAATATTTTTGGAATAAGCTATGAAAGGGTTTATGTACCATTATGAGCACCTTGATTTGGGCTTGGAAGGCAATCAGAACCCAGCATATCTGTTTCAACATGGGCTTTTTTGGGACTTTTGAGAGGCATCACTCAGTATTTTATCACCTCTATCATTTCTATGAAGCAAAGATTAGCCACCTACAGCCCCAATACAAGTAGTCCTCACTTAACAATCACTTGTTCAGTGACCATTTGAAGTCATGATGGTGCTGAATGAGTGCTACTTACAAACAGTCCTTGAAGTTGCAGCCATCCCAGCACTCCCATGGTCATGTGATCACAATTTGGGCACTTAGCAACTGCTGCACACCCCCAGGTGTTGCCGCACTCAAGCTGTGCACCCCGCGGCCTTGTAGCACTTGCACGATACCACAGCACCCCCTTCCCTGCCCCACAGCACTTATCTACTCTCTGGCCTGCTTGTGAGCTGCCTAAGGAGGGGCTTGTCATGACTGGGACTTGCAACTTCCTGCCAGCTTCCCCATTAACTTTGCTTGTTGGAAGCCGGCAAGAAGTCGCAAGTCCCAGGCTTGTGAGATCCTCATTTAATAATGGCAATGGGGACTGCCAGGATTGCCATCGCTAAGTGATGTGGTCACATGACATTGCGCTTTATGACTGCATCACTTAGCAACAGTCCCTATTACCATCGTTAAGTGAGGACTACTTGTCACAAGTAGCCCTGGAATGAAATTCTAAAGCCCATTTTTACAAGTGGAGATCAATGCTGAATGGAAAGCCACGGCGTGCTGATAGGTGGGATGACAGAATAAAGAACTATTGGACTAGAAAACATAGTAGGGGACATCCCTACCTGTCTTGTTCAACTTAAAAATAAAAGAGAATATGTAACAAACAGAAGGATAGCAAACAGAATGCACAGTTGAGATAGAGATAGAAAGAGATAAGGTGGGATGCCAAAACAACAGAAATAATGCCATAAATGCTTTTATGGTGCTGAAGAAAATTAAGAGGAAGAAGAAATTGGAATCTTAGCCAGCTTTATTTGTTGTAAACTTTTTAATTGTTGAAGATATTTATTGCAAAGTTTTTATTGCTATTTTTATGGTTTGTTAAGGATATAATCTGCTGCTTTATTGTTTTGCAATATAATTGATTGTACTCTGGCATAAAATCTTGATAGGATATAGGGCAGTATATAAATGGTTTAAGTAAATGAAAAGCACCAGACAATCACACACATATCTAACAGAACGTATGTGAAGGGAAACTAAAAGGCTAATAGTTAGTGTAATTATTCCTGTTTATATATACTTAAAACACACACACCATGGTAAAATAACCACACATACCTGGGCTGCAAGTACAGAAAATAGAGCTAAGAGAAGTAGATCCATTTATTCTTGCTGCAGTGATTTTAAGTTTCTTCACTATATTATCTTTGCCTGCTTATTCTTAAAAAATAACTCACTTATATGGAAACAGCTTAAAAAGTTATATTTTTAATATAAAGACTTACTGTATCATTCTGAGTGAGCAGTTGAACTTTTTAAAACTCATGCAGGTGTGATTTCTCTGGAGCAATATAAGAATGTCTTTTTCTAGTATGTGGATTCTAACATTCAGTATAGGAAGAAGTATGGTATTTTATTTCCCTGATCTTACAAATATAATACCAAACTTTTATAGCACTGGATGTCCCTATACATAATGCATGGTGGCATGACAGGAAAAATGCATTAATTACTGGGCTTTAATGGTTGCCAGACTGATGGTGCATGTTTTTCTCCAACAGTCCTTATTGGTGCTGATAAATGCTCAAGAGGATCTTCTAATTTTTGTTTATATGTGTAAGTGCTGGATTAGTTATATATACATTGCTTGATTCTCTTTATCTCAGTGATTCATAACTCAGTATTTGAATCCTGAAAAGCTCTGTGGATTATATGAAAAATGACTTAGGTGATGTTGCAGCCATGATATAAGAACAATGTAAGGGTAAACAAAGAGCTTTGCTTAATCAGACCAAATGCCCCTCTTACCCTTCATTTCATTCTCATAATAGCCAATCAGATGGCTATCCCAAGCCCTGAAGCATGATATGAATGCAAATGTATTTTCCCACCCACCTATTCACATATATTCACACTTCATTTTCATTTCCCTATATGTGGTATGTGGAGAGATACAGTCCCAATACTTGAGAAATATATAGAACTCCTAATTAGGGATAGGGGAGCAATTGATTTTTTTTTTTCTACATTTTAATTTGCATTGACCAATTTGCACTTTTTAAACTAATGAATGAATCACAAATGCAGGCATTCTTCAATTTTGGGACCTTTCTAACCTTTTGGGTTTCAATTCTGCTAACAAAATATCTATCAGATGTGTAGTAGTCAGAAATACAGTGACATATTGGCTGCAAAACTGTGTATATTAGGGGAAAATGGGAACAATATTTTTTGTGTTTTTATAATGTAACTTTTAAAACTCAATGTAGGAAAGAAAAACATGGAACAAAGTCATGGTGAATGTATGACAAATGGCTAGCCAGAGCTGGTGTGGGGAGATGTAGAGACAGCAGTTCTATTAATCCAGCCTGGTATATAGCTGTTGGGGACTAGAGGCCTGGTGCAGGGGGAGACACCCACTTCTCAGTTGCTGGGGGACATGCTGCTGGTACTGACACAAAATTTGAAAGAGAGAGAAGGAAAGGAGGGAAGAGGAAAAGACTGTGTAAAATGGGGTGGCTGGATGGAAAGGTTGGTGAGTAAAGTTACAGGAGAGTGCAGGACAGGTTTTGGTTCCTGGTTGGAGAGGGAGAAGAAAAGTCCATGGGTGGCTTCCCTGGAGGAAGGGAAGGGTAGTTCCAGAGAGACAACATTTTCACTCAAGGCCCAAGATGGGAAGGAGGGAGTTGGCTGTTGTTGGTGAAGCCCTGGTCTCTGGGGAAAGACTGGGCAGAACACACCCAAGAGAGATTCTTCCTCAGTGGAGAAGGTGATTGGCTGATTGGATCCAGGAGAAGGACTCAAGCCACACTGAGCACTCTAGCCATAAATCCAGCACTTTCCTTATCTCTCTGTCTCTTGATAAGTCCAGAAATGGGGGAGGGAGATGGAGTGAAGAGGGAGGAAGTGAAGCAGTTGAAGGAGAGCTAGAGGGGAATAGTCTCTGGGAGAAAGACTTAGGAGTAAACCTGACACCAGGTAAAAGCCAGGATTGTGTTGTATATACCCATTGTAAATAGCTTCACTGAATATAGTAAAACAAAAACATAAAAGCCTTCACTGTCTTGTTTCTCTGTGTCAATTGCCATCCTTGCAAACCAAAATATACCTCCAGTTCCATAAGAACCCAGTCACACTGTGACAGAATGTGAAAGAACTACTTGCCTATCCATGAGCATGGTTAGTAGTTACCATTGATAGTCTTACAACTCATGAATTTGTGTAAGACATTTTTAAAATAATCCATGATGGCGACACTCATAATTTCTTCAAGTAGAAGGTTTCTATAATGTACTTTGTTATATATGCTGATTCTCCCACCATCCAGTTTCACTGAATGACCTAAGGTTTTAATATTTTAAGAACTGGAGCAAAAATATATCCATATTTACTTTCTCCACACTGTGCATACTTTAATATAACCAGTGAAATTTGGAATGAGCAGGACTGGAATTGCCTGACTTGAAATTGTATTTTGCAACCTGCTGCTTGGTCTGGATGAAAGAGAGGGTTCTGCTGAGAAGTAAGGGAAATTTTAGAATTAGAAGAGCACGATCTGAGGTTTGGATGGCATGGTTTTTTATGGTATGATAAAGTGAAGGTTAATGTAGATTTTTAGAATTGTTATATTAGAAGTGCCATATTGAGAATATAGAACAGATATAACCCCAGACTATGCCTTAATTATTTATGAGTCTCAGCACAAGAAGCATTTTACAGGAAAGAAACAGTAGGTAAAGAAAAATTGTTATCTTATTGAGAGTTGTTGGAACAGGAACATGGAGAATATAAGATGAATTCAAGAGAGCAATTGGCTGCAGGGGGATATAGTTTTCAATGGTTTTTGTATGCACAGTTCAGAGAAAGATTTAAGGTAGATAATAGGATATTGGAACTGAGCAGCAGAAGACAGAATTTGAAGTTGAACTATGTACAAATGATGAACATGTAAATGCTAAAATGCATAAACTTTTATTGAAATTTGAAACAGAAGAAGAACAAGTGAAAGAGTCTATAAAATGAGCTAAGAACTTTGGACATTGCATATTGATGTATGTACATATTGATGGAACAGTGGGAAAATATGTGGTTAAAAGGATTGAAATTCATATTATAACTTAAAAGAGAATTTCTTATGAAATGATATACTGTTGGTATATGACTCCAGAAAAATTGTCTAGAATGTATAAATTTATCAAATTTATGGTGGAAATGTGACAACATGAAGGATCATTTTAGCATGCCTGGTGGACTTGTAAAAAAGCCAGAAAATTTTGGGTTCAAATATACACTATGATACAAGGAATTTTAAAGATCAACATTCAACTGAAATCAGAATTTTTCTTGTTGGGATTAATGGATAGTCAATTAGAAAAGAGCCATGAAAGATTATTTTTATATATGATTACTGCTGTGAGACTACTCTATGCACAAAAATGGAAAGACTCTGAACTACCCACAAAGGAAGAATGGTTGGTGAAGATGACAGAACTAGCACAGATGGCGAAATTAAGTTGTTTGATTAGAGAAAGATCAACAACTACATTTATCAATCACTGGAAACCCCTTATGGACCTTTTTGCTGAAAAAAGAGAAAAATGAACTTGTGATTTATGGGTTTGAAGATTAGAAAGGGTAGTTTATGGGAAGAAGGAAATTATGATGTAACCTTAAAGAATGAGGGTAAAATATAAATATATCTATAACCACTGTCAAGAAGATTGGAAGCCACTTCTTTATAATCTTTCCTTTCCTTTCCTTTCCTTTCCTTTCCTTTCCTTTCCTTTCCTTTCCTTTCCTTTCCTTTCCTTTCCTTTCCTTTCCTTTCCTTTCCTTTCCTTTCCTTTCCTTTCCTTTCCTTTCCTTCCCTTCCCTTCCCTTCCCTTCCCTTCCCTTCCCTTCCCTTCCCTTCCCTTCCCCTTTTTTTCTTTTTCTTTCTCGATTTTCTCACTATTCACTATTTTTCTTTATCCTCTTTATTTTCTCCTCTGGCTTTTACTTTGTTAAAAATTTATATATCTAGTTATAGATATAGATATATATCCCATGAAGCTTGCTTATCTTTTTTCTAAGCCAAAAAGTCCCAAATACTGTCTTTGTCCCCCGTAGAGGACCTGTTCCAGTCCCCTGATAAATGAAGTCAAATGTGCCTATATTTAATCTTTTGGCAATTTTTCACTTCTAGATAATTCAAAGTGACAACACTTGGTTATAATTTTCATTCTGCCAGTACTGGGTGGAGGGAGGGGATCCCCAATGTATTACCAATGATTATATTACAGTCATAATGGACTCTGGAGCCTATAAATTTCATTAAAAAGAGAGACAAATACAACAAAATTTTACTTTTCTAAGAGCCCAGGTAAGAAGAGGAGATGAAAGTTATCTCTGCCTGGACTGCATATAACATGAAGCTAAATTGTATATCGTACTTGACTTTATTTAAGCAAACATATGTCTGTCTTGTTCAAATTTTGTGAAATTTACTAGATTTAAAAAGAAGTAGTCAAGTAACTTTCTGAAGAAGGATTGCTGGGCTTCTGTATATAAAAAAAGAAAGGAAACATTTAATTAAGAGAAAGGAAAATCTGTGCTTTTGGTGACTTGCTCTCAAAAATTACCAATCCATGAATTTAATGTGCATAGGAATGAAACAGAAATATCTGACAAACTACCCTAATGATCAAAGACAGCAAGTGTCAGTTCACACACTTATAATATCTGCTTATAATATTTAATATATTTTCTGCCTTTCCACTGAAAATAGTACTCATGGTAGCTAGCAATACATTACAAATATTATTAAAACTGAAAACTTAACAGTCAGCAGTTTAAGACCAATCACATGTGGACTTTGATCACGCAGTTGCAGTCGCCATCTTCAGATTTTTTAGCACCACTCCCCACCCCCACAGATGCCCCCATCCAATGACATAAATGGCCACTTCCATTTTTAAGATTCTGTGATTCCAACAATTTGGGCTTTAATGTGTTCCACCAGTTTCCTCTGTTGGCTAGCCATAACATGATAAATTGTGTTCCTTGGCCCTGACCTCTAACCTTTATATATGATCTACGGATAATATGAGCATTGAGAAACAGCATTCTTCTTCAGTAATCTCTCTCTTGTCCATATGTTTGACATCACATGTAATATTTTATAATACTGCAATCTGCTAGAACCCCATTCAGTGCTATTAAAATATTGGTGAAACTATATCTCCAAGCTCTATTACTCTACAACTGAGAAGAAGGGAGGTTTAATGTTTCTTACCTCAAATGTGTTTTTAAATGTGTTGGTGACTAAACTTTGTAGCTGCCTGGGAGTTACTGCTAAATTAATGACCCTGGAACCATTAAATCCCTGTTCCTGAATGTCGAATGTCCTCTTGAAGAAATGAAGGTAATTATACAGTTATTATTTGCAATTTTAAAATAACCTGTCTGTCAAGGTACAACTATTATGTATTTTGCTTGGGTTTTTCTGTTGTGGGAAGGGAAGAAGCCCCATATTTTGAGTTTCTATGATTAGTAATAAATGAGAATTTTTAAAAGGAGATTGTTCTATACATATATATTAAATTAAGGTCAAAGTAGTTTCAACACAATGATATGAACAAACATCTACTTATCTGTGATCATTTTTCTTCTTTCTGCTTGATTATCATGCCTCATATATTCACTTGTTTTTCAGATTCAGGACAGCTTTTATTATGCAAAATTGCCATATACTTTTTGAAGGTGAAAACCCAAGATTCCATATCCTTACTGTTCTTTAATACTTTTTAAATCAAATTTGGATCAAGACAAGAAGAGAGGTGCTGTAATAATTGTCTTTCACAATTCACTAGGTGGCACATTTCTTTGATTTCCTTCTATAGAACAATGAATGAAATCGCTTTCTTATATTTGTCTATAATCTGGCAAATGATATTGTTCTATATTTCTGGAAACCCTATAAAGCATGGTCCTTTAACTTCCTGCTCTTTTAAATATTAAATAGCCAAAGCATGATCTACATCCCCATAAAATACCTTTTTACATCTTTTTTTTTAAATCTTTCCTGACAAAGGCTACCTTCTGAAAATTAATTAAACTACTTATCTTATTTTTAAATGGCTTGAAAATATTATAACTTACCTTGTATTAATTGGTCCATGAAAGAAGTCAGTAGATTAAAACAGGATTGGCAAATTCAGTGTGCCATGCAACTCCCAACTCCTGCTATAACTGCTTCTGTGTTGGCTTTGGCCAACCACATGAATGATATCCATCGTTCCAAATCTATAGAAGAAAGTTAAAAGTGTTCTCGGGGAGCCAAGAGTGGAAAGGGCCAAAATGTAGACCTTTTTTTATGCTTTTGAGTTTTGGGAGGTTTTAAGAAGCAAAAAAGATACCTCTGTTGTCTGTGTTTCACATCTTAAAACTTCCTTTCCCAAATTGTCATTGTCCACACTCACTTTTGGAGGACAGTGCTCCACATACCACTGAAAGCTTGATATGGCCCTTGAGTCAGCAGAAGGTGTACACCATCACTTTAGGAAAACCCCAGGAAAATCGATTCTGTGGCTTTCCCTTAAATACATTATATAAGCTATCAAACTGTACTAATTTCATCATTCACTGGCTTTTCCCCATTTGAATGGGAATAACTTTTTAATGTTATTACTTCTTTTTATTTATGGTTATTTTTGTTGTTGATTTTTGTTGTTGTGTGCCAGTACCAGTAATGTTTATTTAGTCAATGACCGGCATTGTTATATATACTTACAATAATTCCTGGAAGCCACCTTATTTTTTAAGTCTCTAAAGGAAAGGTGTAAATATTCTATAAAAATAAATGCATACTTGATAAATATATTCTTGACAGTTTCCTTATGCTGCAAGCCAAGGTACCCTTACATGGGAATAAACCTTATTGAAACTAGTAGGTTATGACTACATAAATGGGGTATCACTGTTAATCTTTCACTTCTCAGCTCATTTCCTTCAGCCCTTAGCTGCCAGTAATAGAACCTGGTGGCAGAGGTGATTCACAGTAACCAGCAAGGTCAAGGAAGCTTAAAAGGCTACAGAGATGAACCCAATTTTTCTTCTCCTTTATTGAGAAGGAATATGCTCTGTTCAAAATCCCTACTGTGAAAGTGTAATCATATATCAGAGGACAAAAAGGCAGTTTAATAATGTTCTATTTACGTTCTTAGGGTGAGCCATATACTTCTTTTAACATACCTGTCCTTAACTGTGAATCTACAGAGGCTTTAATCTGCTTCTGAGTCTCTTTCATTATCGATACTAGGATTAATATAGAGCTGGGTTCAGAAATATCATTGCCTTCTATGTCACGAACCAGGAAAATGGGACAGTAAAGGCCTTCTCCAAAATGACTCCCTCCAGGCATTCACTTTTGTAACTTGGGATACATCTCTTGATATGTCTCTGTTAACACCTCAGTCAATGAATATTATCTAGGTAGAGAGATTCTTCCTAGTTGTACTTATGCAAGATAAAGATTGGTTTGCTCCAGATTGAGATTTTCATTCTAAAATGGCAAACCCACTCAGACAGATCCACCGTTTATTGCTATTAGCCTCTTAGGGCATTGTAACATGATCAATTTTCTTGTGGATAGCTATCTGCTTCCTCTATCACACCTAAGCTTGTTACTGAAGCAGAAGAGGATTCTGGGAAATTGTCTCCACCTGAACTTCAGATGGCTACCTCAAGTATTCCAGTACCAGGGAAGGGAAGGGAAGAGAAGGAGGGGTCCAAAGTGATTTTTCCCCATCAGTTTTTCCATCATCCATGCAAGTGTCTCTTGTTATTATATATAGTTAGTTTTGTAGATTACTAGACAACCCATGACCCATTGGGTCATTGTTTCAGAAATATTTCCTCACTTAAACAGAGAAACAGAATGACCAAGGGCAAAAAAGCAGTGGGAGTGTGAGCAACTTGAGACTTGCTGTCAGCTTCCCCACTGACTTTGCTTGTGGGCAGCTGGCAGGGAGCATCAGAAATCTCCCTCCCTCCCTCCCTCCCTCCCTCCCTCCCTCCCTTCCCATATATAATATACACTTGCATCATTTGCCTTCCCCTCATGGCCCTCAGGAGAGCACCCATGAAGCCTCCTCCTCCTCCTCCTCAGCTCACCCACAGAACTGCCTGCCACTTTGCTGAGGGGAGGTGGAACAAAGGGAGCCATAGACCATGAGGAAAACTGCACCCCCACTCCTCATTCTGGCTTGTCCCCAAAGGCCCTCTCCCATCAACTGCTGGCACCACCCAGCCAGCCAAACCTCACCAGCAGGGATCCAGGTCACTCCCTCATCCTTCCCTCAATGCCTACTGCTGTTAAAAGATTTCAGATTTCAGTCTCGGTTCCAAAGCAGCCAATCGCCACTTGCCTGTTGGGCTTGCCACCAGCCGATTGAGCACAGGGGCCAGAGGGAGGCAGGAAAGAGGTCAGGGATCCTTCTCTCCCTCACTTCATTTCTACATATAATATAGATTTGCACCATTTGCCCTCCCCTCATGCCCCTCAGGAGAGTAATAGTGAAGTCGCCTCCTCCTCCTCCTCCTCCTCCTCCTCCTCCTCCTCAGCTGACCAGTGGAACTACTTGCCACTTTGCTGGGGGGAGGTGGAACAAAGGGAGACATGGACCATGAGGAAACCTGCACCCCCGCTCCCCATTCTGACATGTCCCCAAGGGCACCCTCCCTCAAGTGGGTAAAAGGGCTTACCTGTTGACCACTAGTGCCCCCCAGCCAGCTCTACCTCAAGTCACTCCCCTATCCTTCCCTCAATGACCACAACCTTCCCACAATGCCCACAATCATTAAGAGATTTCAAATTTCTGCCTCGCTTCCAAAGCAGCCAATCACCACTCACCCATTGGCCCTTGCCACCAGCCATTTGGGCACAGGGGACAGAGGGAGGCAGAAAAAGAGGTTGGGGATGACTATCACATGACTTGGGCCAGCCACTGTGGCACAGTAGCAAGCAATGCTGAAGCAGCCACAAAGTCCCCAAATTCCAATCCCACAGGAGTTATGGTTCCTGGATTTTGAATGCATTCTGTAAGTTAGCCCATTTGAAGTACCTTGGTTCAGAAATTGTTGTCCTATGATGCACCGTTTCACCCACTTGAAGGTTACAGACATAAGAGTTTTAGTAGTATATAGATATATCTACACTGCTTATATAGTTTTGTGGTCATTTTTCCTAGGAACTCTTGTCTTGTAAGGGCTGCTTACAGTCTTTTTAAGAACCATTTTGTTGGCCTGATAGACCACTTCTCACGGCTGTCTGTCAATGGTGAAGAAATTACATTGAATGAAGTGGGCTGATAAAGGAGTTTGAAGACTAAATTACACAACTTAACATAATTTCATTTAGTAAAATTGATGTTTTTCCTGTTAGTGTCAAGAAGCATGTATCAGAATATTTTGTTCACTCTTTTAGTAATTAGTGGAGCAAGAAGAGGGAACTTGTGGTCTTCCGCTATAAACATATTTAACTAACTTTGTGATTTTCCTTAAAATGCTGAATTATCATTACACTTAAGATCATTTAAAAAAAATAAATAATTTCATTGGTTTAGAACTTATCCCCAAATACTTGGTATAACTACAAGTGAATTTGAAGCAAAAAGAAGACTTTAAACATACCCTAAATAAAGCAAACTCATTCATAAATGGACTATTTTGGATTCCCTATCAACTGTAGATTCCTTTAATTACATTTCAATTTATGCATTGCAGTTACCATCTCTATGTATATAATCTTTATTCTGCTATTTAATTGTCATGTCATCTCTATATAATTGAATAAATCAACAAAATAAAGCCAATTTTGTTTCTCAGATGCACAGTAACTGTTAATGGAAATATGAATTTTTCAACAGTAAGTATCACACATCACTCCCTTTACTTCCTAGCAAATACGTGTCACGGCATTTTCTTGCATGAATATATCTCTTTCAGACTAAATGTCTAAAGATACAGGGAAAAGTAAATGGATCTTGGTGTCTCTTATGAGCTTTTCTTTTACATATTGTGCTGTATTAATGGTACTTACTCTACAGGGAAATAATCAAAGAATGTTAATGTAATATTGTGGTTCAGGAAAGAAACATGACAGCAGTACATTCCTGCAAATTGAATTTAATGAGCTTCTTAGCACTACACGAGTGACTCTTTGAAACACAAGCTATTCAATTTAGATCATTTTGATCATAATTAAATCATTTCACATTTACCATGGGGGCAAGTTAAATCTTAATTAATTGGACACTTGCATTGAAAAGTGATACTATTTCCCTTTTGTCTCTGATGTGTTTGCATGTGAGGATTCCCGCCTGAGCAGCAGCCTCAGTTCTGATTCCCACTTGGACAAGGGCCAAGCAGATTTGTAGCAGGAGCAGTGGAAGAGAAATCTGCATCCTTGAAGCCTGCATTCCCTGTACAATGAACCCTTTCATTGCCAGGACCCCACATTTCTAGGCCGAAGCAACATACCCGGAGGGAGTTTTTTGTGAGAAGAAAGACTGAGTTATAGAGCTCTTTTCAACTTTCCACTTTTCAAGGAGGTACGGAGGGTGGAAAAATTAATCAGTCTACTCCTAGACTTACTAGAGAGCTTCCTAAAAGTCACCTTACTTCAGGGTATTTCTTAGGTCTTTTGTCAGTATCGGGGACACGATACTGAGTCAACACAAAACCTCTCACGTATAACCAAGCATTTAAATTCTTGACATTCAGCTTTATAGTCACAACACTTTGCCACCTCATTTTTTTTTTTAGGACAATATTTCTTGTCCCCTGTAGAAAGAGAGCTAACGCTGCAATCCATCAAAGAATCTCTGGCATCACTCAGCAGACAGATTGGGTGCTATAGCTAACTTTCATGGTGGGTACCAAAATGGAAACCTTTTTACACCCACCAATTACTTATTCAAGCTTGTTTACCCAGCACGCTGTAAAGCCTTTTCTTGGCTCATTTCAGTGTGTTACCCTCAGCAGTACTAAATGAGGGGTATAGTAGGACCCCAGTCACTGAAAGATACTGCCTTGTTGTCAGAACGAACCAGAGACCCTATCACATATAGTTTTCCACTGCCCGTTCTATGCCACTCTACTGCAGATATACCCTTACTGCCTCCTAACAAAAACTCAGCCTCTTAAGAGGGAGAGGCAATTTGTTTTCTGTTTGCAAGCCAGAACTCTACCATCAGCAATAGAGCTGCTAAGTTTCTATCTATAACTATTTCCATAAGAAGGTGTAAGATGTCCTAATCTTGAAGTGATGACATTAAGAAGTTTTTTTTCATTATTTTTTTGTTTTACTATATTCCTATTTTATTCTAGTTCTATTTTATCTTATGGTTTATGCTATTTTACTGTATTTTATTCAATTCTTCCCTTCTTCCTGTTTTTAAGTTTTATTTTTTTTTAAGGTTTTATAGTACTTTTATACTGTCTTTGTGTCAGTATTCAAGGTAGACCAGACTAGGAAGCCAAAATCATGAATGTTAATACTGTTGGGCAGTGATGGGATTTAGGGTTTAGTGACTGTGGTCTAGAGAACAGATTTTCTGATGTTTTGCCAACAATTGTGGCTGGCATCTTTAACTACTTTTATTATAAGATTACAGTAACAGAATCTTGCAAGTCGGAATGCACCCCACCCCCCCACCCCCTTTATCTTCATGAAAACTAGGTAGCATCTTGTCTGTGATGCTTACTTGGGTTACAGTTCTGTCCCAGACTCAGATTTCTTTTATCTGACTGTTGTCTTGGTAGCAGCTCTTCTTCCTGTTCCTCAAGGTTATTCCTGCCCATTACATCTTGTTGTATTTCTGAGGTTTTTTTAAAAAAAAACTCATTGATGATAGATAGATAGATAGATAGATAGATAGATAGATAGATAGATAGATCTATCTTCTTATTGATGAGAATAATGTGTTTGTATGTATGCATGTGTATGTGTTTTAAATGGTAAGGGAAAATCAAAATTGAAAAGTTGTTTTTGGTTTACCTCTACTATTGTTTGTTGTTGGCAAATGCATGGAATCTGTCTTCTATCCAAATCTATTCCAAACCTGAACTGGAGAAACTCAGAAATTCTGTCATAATTAAATGTTCAAATAAGCCAAGAAAAATAATTAAAGGTACCTAAAATGGTAAAATTTGAGGCTCTATCAGTACAGATTGAAGCTGGAAGCAATGGAAAAATTAAGGATATGGGTTAGGGAAGGAAGGGTGATTAAGAACACATACTAAATTCCCTGCATATAGTACAGCAGCAAACATGTGACAGGGCTATGTGAGAAACTGGCATGGAAAAGAAAAATAATCTATGGAAACAAATCTATTCTATATTCAAAGTCCAAAACAACACAGTTCAGAATTCTTAAAATCATTCTTTATAATGTGTAGAATAGCTTTGGTTTATAACTAAACTTTAACGTATTTTGTCCTTTGCAATCCAATTAGGTATGCTTTAGGCTATTGATTTCATTAAAATTAAACATGCTGAATTCTATGTTGGGTGGACCATTATGTTTCAAAATGTCGAGATTTCTCTTAAAAGAACTTTAAGAGAGAAAAATGATGGTTTCCAAGGCTGTGTAATAGAAAGGCTTTTAGTACTTCAGCTAACAAATATAATTGTATTTGGAGGTAGGGGGTTCCAAGTCTTTATTACTTTTGCCCAATCATAAAATGAATAGATATCAGCATTTTATTCTGTGCAGCACTAGTTTGGAAGAAGCTCAAAATGTTCTGAATTGCTGGATTGGCACAAACCATAGAATGTAATCACATCCTGTAACCAGCCATGACACTTCCCTCCCCCCCATAGTAGAATGTACTGTATGTCATCCTGTAATTCTGTTTCATCCTTTTTTGCTCCTATTTCCTTCCTTGACCTGGAGAAATTGTTGCTCACTCTCTTTCTTTTCCTACTGACGTACTGTTTTGTGATTCAACAACTGACAACATATGAGATCACTTGGAATCAACATAGCAAAATTCTTTCTAACAACATTATTCCATCTGTCGTCTGTCTGTCTGTCTGATCATCTATCTATCTACCTACCTATTTCTGGAGTATTAATTTAGAATTCTACTGTGAGCCTTAGTAGCTACACTGGAGCCTATAGTATGAAAAAGTGGCAGTCTTAAACTTCTTCCCTCAGAAGCCCTATGGATCTTCACATTCTTTAACATTTGCTGGCCCATCATTACCCTGCCTTAGTCTCAAAGTCACAGTCAAGTCACTTCAGATGGTAAAAAGTCCTTTTATTCAAAGGAAGACAGCCCAGCTCACACAGCACTCAATACACATAAAATAACAGTAAGTACCCCCTCCCTGAAAGGGATACAGATATACAGACAGACAGACAGACAGACAGACAGATAGATAGATAGATAGATAGATAGATAGATAGATAGATGATAGCGGCTGGATAGCATAGTGGTTAGAACACCACCTTTGATGCAGGAGACCGGGGTTCAAATCCTGGCTGGTACCTACCTTACCAATAGGGGTCCTTGGGCAAAGACCTCCTAACGCTCCACCCGCCTACCTCAAATATGAGAGGGACACAAAGTAAGAGAGTCATGCCAGCTCGGTTGTCACCTGGATTAACAAGGTCTGCGTCAGATGTTGGGGAACGAGGACAATCTGATGTTAAGTGGGCTACTGGAACAAACCATACATGGACGAGACAAGAGAACTTGGAATGCATGAAATGCTACTACAACAGCAGACCTAATGAGAGGGGATATATGAAACATATGAGGGAACTATGGATAGATAGAAGGCCTACATCCACACTAACTGAGAAAGAACTAGTTACCCAGCACTTCAACATAGTGAAGAGGAAGCCGCTCTCACAACTTGAGATAGACCAACTCCACATTACAACCCAGACTCAAGCAGACTTGGAAGAACAACTGGATGTGCAGTCAACACCTGAAGCTGGAATGTCACTGCCACCCCTTCCATTCAGAGCACAGCAGCTGTTATGAGCATGCATAACATCATGGATAAACTAACTACAGTCAACCCTCGAGTCTGATTACCAAGGCTCAGTGGAGAAGTACCATCAGATAGTATGCTAGAAGATGCCAATAGAGCCCTCCAGACAATCCCTACTACCACCATAACTGAAACCAATGAATTGGTATATGCTACAGCCGCTGTAATCCCAGAAATACTTGGCTCCATGATCAAGAAGAATAGTAGTACATACACACCCTGGAAAATGAGATTGGATTCTAACATCAAGGCAACTTGGAGAGAAGTCAGTCAGCTAGTGGAACTACAGAAGGGTGTGGAGATTAAGGATAAGACTTGGCTACTGAAAAAATATATGGGCCTGACTCTATCTGAAGCCTCAGAGATTGCCAAACAAAGGCTCACAGCACTGGCTGCCAGGCTAAGGAGATACACTAGAGAAGCAGAGGCCAAGAAGATAAATGCCCTGTTCTCCAAAGAACCATCCAAAGTGTACTCCCAATTGCAGTGCAACCACACAGTCACAGCTGAGCCACCAGCAGTAGAAACTGAACAGTACTGGAAGAACATATGGGAGAAAGAGAAGACACATAACACCAGTGCAAAGTGGCTGCAGGATCTGAAAGCAGACCACAGCAATCTCCCAGAACAGGAACCAGTCACCATCACAGTAGCAGACATCCAACAGCGGGTCAAGAACATGAAAAGCTGGACAGCACCTGGCCCGGACATGATCCACACCTACTGGCTAAAGAAACTAACAGCAGTGCATGAATGCCTAGCAGTACAGATGAACCAACTGCTAGCAGCAGGCTCCCACCCAGACTGGCTAACACAAGGAAGGACAGTGCTGATCGTGAAAGACCCTCAACAAGGGAACAGCACCATCCAACTACTGGCCAATAACCTGCCTCCCCACAACATGGAAAGTTTTATCAGGCATCCTAGCTGCCAAGGTACAAGACCATATGGGCCAGTACATGAGCACAGCTCAGAAGGGCATTGGGAACAACACCAGAGGCTCAAAACACCAGTTACTCATAGATAGAGCAGTCGCCCAAGACTCAAGGTCTAGGCAGACCAATCTGAGCACAGCCTGGATTGACTCAATGCCACACACATGGATCTGTGAATGCCTGGCGCTATACAAAGTCAACACGACACTAAGGACCTTTTTCAAGAACTCAATGGGACTGTGGAAGACAACACTGGAAGTCAACTCAAGACAGCTTACACAAGTCGCCATCAAGTGCAACATATACCAAGGTGATGCACTGTCCCTACTGCTGTTCTGCATAGGCTTAAACCCCCTCAGCCAGATAATTACAAGGACTGGATATGGGTACAAGTTCAAGAGTGGAATCACCATCAGCCACCTTCTTTACATAGATGACATCAATCTGTATGCTAAGAGTGAACGAGACATCGACTCAATGATCCACCTGACACGGACCTACAGCAAGGACATTGGGATGTCATTCGGACTGGAGAAGTGTGGCAGGATGATAGTAAAGAGAGGGAAGGTAGTTAAGACCAATGGAGTGGAACTACCAGTGGGCCACATAGCAGACATAGACACTAGCTATAAATACCTTGGTGTCCCACAGTCACATGGGAACCATGAGGAGGAGGCAAGGAAGACAGCAACATCCAAGTACCAGCAAAGGATAAGACAGGTCCTGAAGAGCCAGCTCAATGGGAAGAACAAGATCCATGCCATCAACATGTACACCCTGCCAGTCATCAGATACCCTGTCGGTATAATGAGCTGGCCAAAGGAAGACATGGAGGCTGCCAATGCGAAGACCTGGAAGCTCCTCACAATGTATGGAGGTTTCCACCCCAAGTCCAACACCCAGAGATTGTATACCAGCCACAAAGAGGGCAGGCGCAGCCTGATGAGTGTCAAAGCCACTGTCCTGGATGAAATCCAAAGCATCCAGGAGTACATCAGTAAGATGGGACCCAAAAATGAGCTGCTGAGAGAATGCCTCAGGCACCAGCAGACATGGGAGGAAGTTCAAGTGGAGGAAATACCATGGCAAGACAAGCCCCTGCATGGGATGTACCATCAGCAGATAGCTGAGGTGGCTGACATTGGTGAATCCTATCAATGGCTGAAAATTGCTGGACTAAAAGACAGCACTGAGGCACTGATCATAGCAGCACAAGAACAGGCACTAAGCACCAGATCCATAGAAGCAGGGGTCTACCACACTAAACGGGACCCAAGGTGTAGATTGTGTAAAGAGGCCTCAGAGACAGTCCAACACATAGTGGCAGTGTGTAAGATGCAGGCAGGAACAGCATATACTGAACGGCACAACCAAGTAGCTGGCATTGTTTATAGGAACATCTGCACAGTGCATGGGCTAGACCCACCCAAGTCCAGATTGGGGATTCCTCAGAAGGTTGTGGAAATAACAAGGCTAAGATCCTGTGGGACTTCCAGATCCAGACGGACAGGCAGGTACTGGCCAATCAACCAGGCATCGTGGTAGTAGACAAAGACCAGAACACAGCGGTAGTGATAGATGTAGCAGTTCCAAGTGACAGCAACATCAGGAAGAAGGAGCATGGGAAGCTGGAGAAGTACCAGGGCCTAAAGGAGGAAATAGGATGTGGAAAGTGAAGGCCAGAATGGTCCCAGTGGTGCTAGGAACACTTGAGGCCATGACTCCTAAGCTGGGAGAATGGCTTCAACAGATCCCAGGAACAACATCAGAGCTCTCTGTCCTGAAGAGTGCAGTGCTAGGACCTGAGATTGAGAAAGACACATGCCACCCATAGGGGTGAGAGGGGATTTTTTTTTTTTTTTTTATAAATTGGATTTACTAGGGGCAGCTTCTGACAACTAACAATTGTCTTTAAAAGCATGGAAACCTTATGCCATAACCTCCCCCTTTCGGAAGTGCCTCAATAGGTCTAATTTACCCTATTCGCTTCACTACATTAGCATTCTTTATTGGGACACTTCCATTTCATCAATCTGAAATCTTACAGGTAGCTTCACTAGTAGCCTACTTCGTGTCTGTACATCAACTATATGAGCTGCCTGCACTCAAAGTGAATTTTCTGCATGTGTCTGACATCGTTTAGGCCTTCTATGCTAAATTCAGAGTTTGCAACCACCTCTGTAGCCTGAGTTGTCACTGTAGTCCCATCTTGCCTAAGCTTACCCTGGTATCTCTTGGCTTGTTGAGTATTATTATTATTATTATTATTATTATTATTATTATTATTATTATTAAAATTTATATACAGGTAGACCTCACTTAGCAACTGCTTTGGGCAGCAACTATTTGAAGCTATGACAGTAATGAAAAAGTAACTTTGTGACCAATGCCTTCATTTATGACCTTTGCAACATCTCTCTTTCAGCCATGTGTTTGGCATTACGATCAGTATGCGTTGTCCTGTGCTTGACCCATTTTTTTTATTCCCAATGCCACCTTGCAGAGCAGAGCAATTGCCTAAACAAGCAATATCTCTTCCTGAGCTGCTTTCCTCCAGACTTCCCTAAAAAGTGCTAACTGTAGGTTAACAAGCTCAGCCCTGTCACCTTAATTAACTGGCTGGCAGCTGCTGCCTATAGCTGACAAGACTTTAATCAGTTTTGCACCTTCAACTTTTGTTTGCCTCCTAAGCGGCTTGGGGCTTGGAGCATACTAGGCAAACAGCCAGCCCATTCCTTTTGATGTGCATTTGCCATTGTGTGCCTGCTTACTCTCTTATAATCCCTTTCTCCCCAATGAATGTAAATACAAACATTAATTCTGTTCTTGCTAATTATTCTAGTGCTGGCATGAGCATTCCAAAGGGCAGGGGAGTGGGGGGAAAAGGATATAAGATTTGCCCTTTACTAAACTTCCTCATGAGTTGAGTTCTAGAAATCTTCCCCCACCATTTTGACTCACCTGGCTCTTTGTGGTTGTATCTTTCTGATGCTGTAAAGCAAAGGAAAGCTGCAGTAAAATCATAAGCACAGTTGCCGTCACATGATTTTCCACTTAGCAACTGCTTTGCTTAACAACCAAGTTTTCAGTTCCAATTGTGGTCACTAAATGAGGACTACTTGTACTGCGAGACTCCCAGCTTAAGGCTTCTATCTTTTCTGAACAACAGAAGCCAGAATCCATCTGTTGTCTGACTGGAATCTAACTTCTTTACCCACCCTTAATAATGAGAGTGACATTGCTGATTTTGGTATTGCTGCAGTGAGATGAAATTAGAATGTACCCTCTCTGGAATCTCAGAAACCATACATATTGTCCTGTGGGGAAACTTCCCTATTAATGGCTGCTAGGAAGTAAAAAAAACCCCTGTCACTGGTATATTCCTCAAATGAAGTAATGCAGATTGGGACCATCTAAGAACACTTTTTTCAGCATCAGTTTCACTGAGCTAGAATGAATATCCTTTATGCCCAACTTGGGTGCTTGTTCCTGCATTGCTTGACTTGCAGATGGTTCCTTGGTAGCAACCCTGGCCATAATTTTGCTATTTGCTGAGGAACAGCATTAGCCTCAAATCCCATATCTAATTAAATAGCTTTGATACTCCAGCCACAGTTATAGTAGCATGCCATGCACTGTTTCTTTTTACTTGGTGTGCCTGAGGTTCTGGGTATACAGGTAGTCCTCATTTAGTGACTGCCTCATTTAGTGTCCATTTGCAATTATGACAGTGATGAAAAAGTAACTTTGCAACCTGTCCCCACATTTACCACCTTCACAGGTCTGTAAAGCAAAAGAAAGCTGAAGTAAGATTGTAAGCACAGTTGTGGTTTCACTTAGTGACCACTTCACTTAACAACTGAGTTACCCATCCCAATTATGGTCACTAAATGAAGACTACCTGTAATGTTCCCACAAGTAGCATATGCGTATATTTTTGTTTTGTTAGCTAAGAATCGCTTTGTTGTACAAACTTTTCCAAAATGATTTTTGCCAGAGCATTTATAACACACAGCACTGAATGTTAGGCAATTTCTTAGCACATGAGCATTTCCACAACACCTGCACATAAACTTACTACCTGTCACTCCTACTGAAAATTTACTAGTTTTTGACTGAGCCAGAATATCTGTGTATCTCTGTAGCCTAGAAGGATGCCTGTAAGGTGAATGCTCCAGAGTAGTGTTAACTTGCAAACCACATATCTCACTCCTAGAAATACTCAAAATTTGCATTTGAGATGCCAAGGTTTTTTCTGCTCTGGCTCTATCTACTGCTTGATACAGGATCAAGTGACAGTCTCAAAGTCTTTCTTTCAGCATGGCTATATGTATGCCACACAGTCTATGGTCTTTTATAAGCAACTCACAAAGTTCTCCAAATTCATATGTTTGGTAGAGTCTTTTTAACTCTGTAACATAAAAATCAACACTCATCTCCTCCTTCAGTTCTTGTAAAAAGCACTTCTCCCTCAAAAGTAATGTTCTTCCTAGGGACAAAATATGCAGTGAACTTTTCTATTATTATTTACAGGTTTTGCCTCCTGAATAAACTGTAACATGGTTGTAAATCTCAGGTGCCTCTTCATCAGCAAGATGCCAAAAACTAAGCACACAGAAGCTGCTCTTCTCACTCAGACCCACTAGCAATCAGATATAATTGAAATGCCTGAAGTCATTTAGGCCAATTGTCTGCAGCATTTCCTGCAGTTAACAGGCTGCCAAGGGCTGGAAGTGAGGCCATTTAGAATTCACTCATTTCTGACACCACATGGCATTTGCTGGCCCAGCACCACCCCTGGCTGTCCCTTAGGTCCAAGGTCCACAATTGAGTCACTTCAGATGGCAAACAAGTCCATTTATTCACAGGAAGGAAGCCAAACACACATTGCAACTGGTATACAGAAAGCAACAGTAAACAGACCCCAGCCCTGAAAAGGGTACAGTCAATATACATATAAGTAACATAAACTGGATTTATTAGGGCTAGCTGTTTAACAGGCATCTGTTGACTGACAACTCTCCCTAAAGGCCTAATACCCATATGCCACAGCCTCCTGCCACTTAGAGTAGTGACTTAGTAGTTCTTGCAGCCATCACCTGTGTTCTAGGAATTGCCTAACCTGGTTGTCCTCCCCACTTGCTTGTCATGGGTGAGAGATGGGACTTCCATACTCTCTGTTATTCTGACAATTGCTATGTATTTTTTTTTAAGTAAAATACTTACTATTGTACAACTTTCTGATTATGTAGCATCTGAGACACATGGCTAGAGGTATCAGTCCTACTCTCCTTAGAAATGGACAAATGTCAAAGTTCCAATGGCTTTTTTAACTTTAAATATTGAAATGCAGATATGCACTATTGAGGGAAAAGATAATTTTCAGAGCTGCCCAATTTTACAGGGAAACAACAGCTTCCAGATGAATAAAAAAGAGTAAAAAAGCATTTTTCCCATCAGATCACAAAATGGTAATGGTCTGCTAAAAGTAGTGAATTCAGATTCCGAACTGATGTTAACAATTACTAAAAAACAAAACAAAAAAACCCCACCTTGTTACAGAGTAAAAAAGAATGTATTTTCAAGAGCCTTAAGGCTGCAGGTTGAATGCTCAATTTTCATACTTTTTGCAAACAGTACACTCAAGAGGCAAAAAATCTGAACTAGCATACACAGAATACAAGGATTAAATTTAGCACAAATCTTATCTAACTTTTTCCTATTCCTACAGAGGAGACTATCTTATTCAAAAAAAAGATTTTCTTTTTGATTCAATTGTTACCCTGGAAATTGTATGTTAATAAGAGCCTGGAGATTTAGGAAGTACTCTTACTTTTTCCTTTACCTTGGCATACCTTCTGCCTCCTTTCTGCCAGAATTCTCCCAGCAGTTTCCCAAAACAACAAAGTTTATGTGGGAAGGGAGGAGTTGAAGAATTTAATTCCATACCTGACAATGCCCATGTCATGTTAGAATCAATGTTGATTGAAATGCAGACACTGTGTATATGTCATTTCACTTGTCTGCCCCTCATAGCTTCTTTGGGTAGTGGGGTGGGAGTGGGGATGTTATTTCCTGGATCAGTGTTTCTCAGCCTTGGCCACTTTAATGTGTGTGGACTTCAACTCCCACTTGAGCTGGCTGGGGAATCCTGGGAGTTGAAGTCCACACATGTTAAAGTGGCCAAGGTTGAGAAACACTGCCCTGGATTAAGGATATTTCAACCTCATTATGGGAGGGTGTATTACCAGCAGTCTTAAGAACACTGTAGTGTGCTTCCTCTTTAAGTAGCTGTCCCTGGATCCAGAGGTGTTAGATAACTATTGCCTGGTCTCTAACCTTCCATTTATAATGAAGGTTGTAGAGATGGTGGTGAAGGAACAATTACCAAACATCCTAGATGAAATGGATTATGTAGGCACTTATCAGTCTGGGTTCAAGCTTGGGCATGGCATGGAGAAAGCTTTAGTCATGTTAGTTGATGGAATTTTTTTCAGATAGTGTACCTATTTTGGTCCGTTTCAACCACACAGTGGCTTTCAATACCATCAGCCATGATCAGAGCAACTTCTAGAGCAACTTCTTCTAGAGCAACTTTGAAGAGTGTAGATTGGGGGCTCTGTTTTGCGGTGGTTCCACTCCTTTCTTAGTGGCCAGTCCTAGTCAGTGGTGGTAGGAGGGGAGAGGGTTCAGCTTACTGGCTGGGTGCCACAAACATCAATTGTTTCTTTCCTATTGTTTAATATCTACATGAAATCAATGAGTGAGATCATACATCCTTTGAGAGTTCAATATAATCAGTATCCTGAGGTTACCTTGCTTTAGATTTCTGCAGCAGACCATGCTGGTGAGATCTTGTCCTGGAGGCTGTGAGGGTCTAGATGGGAGAAAACAGGCTGAAATTGAATTCTAGCAAGACAGAAGGGTGTTTAGGCAGCTCCAGTGCTTTCTCTTGATGGGGAAGCACTCCTTCTGAAAGACCAAGTCTGTGACTTAGAGGTTCTCCTATGGGCTTCTGCTTAAGTCACAGGTAGGGACTGTGGCCAGGGAGGACTTATCCAGTTGGTGCACAACTTGCAGCCTTATATGGGTTGAAAAGACCTATGCCCTTATTTTTACTCACCCAGATTACTGCAATGCTTTGTACATGAGGTTGCTTTTAAAAAGCACTCAGAAGATTCAGTTGGTCCAAAATGTAGCAGTCCATGTATTATCTGGCCCTCACCCATGGGAATACATTAAACCTGTGCTGCAGGTCCTTCATTAGCTATCTGATGGCTTCTAGGTAGAATTTAATCTACAAACCCCTTTATGGCTAGGCACCAAGCTACCTTCACTAGAATCAGCTCAGCCTATTCAATCTTACTGGGAAAAGCAGCTGGTAGTTCTCTACTTTAGGGAGCTATGGGTGGCTGAGGCACGGAGGCACTGCTTTTCTGTAGCAGTGCCCTTTGGCATGGCTTCCCACTGGAACTTAGATTAGCCTGAGCTTTTGGAAGTAGTTGGAGATGGAACTCTTCCAGAGGACGTTTGGAACTTGATGCCTTTTGGGGAGGGTTTTTTTTCTCTTTTTTTAAATGTTTTTGTTTGTTTGTTTGTTTGTTTGTGTGCTTCAAGTTTTGTATCATTTTAATAGAAACATGGATGTTTCAGTGATGTTTGGATTCCTGTAAAGCTGCTGAGAATCCTGTGGAAGTATGGTTGGGTTAAATGTAAGAAATAAATAGATACTAGCAGGCTATGAAGTCAAGCTTGAAGCCTGTCTTTCAGAAAAGTCTTTATCATGGTTGAATTGAATTACTAAGTATATATCTGTATTATGTGAAGACCAAGAGAGAAAAATAGATATCTGAATCTGTAATCCACAACCGTCTGCTTTCCCCAGAAGTCCCTTGTATGAAAAGCTGACATTTTTGTACATTAGGTGCAATTTTCATTCCTGAGATAAACTTGAATTGTATATCAAAATGTATTACACTTATCAGAAATTCTAGACAACAGTTTGCTGATCTCATATTTATTTGGTCCACTAGAATATCTGGGCACTACTGCATTGTGTACTCTAAAAATAATATTATCATTTTGACATTGTTAATTCTCCTTAAAATAATGAACACTAACTGTTCAATTATCAGTGCTTAAGCTTTTCAGTATTTGTGTGCCTTATATTTATATTATAATTATAACCATTGGCCACAATCCAGACAGCTCCTTTATTTGCATACAGAAACTTCTGGGATCCCTCTGGGTCTTTCAAAATATGAAA
This sequence comes from Liasis olivaceus, assembly GCA_030867105.1. Classification (NCBI taxonomy): domain Eukaryota; kingdom Metazoa; phylum Chordata; class Lepidosauria; order Squamata; family Pythonidae; genus Liasis; species Liasis olivaceus. The sequence goes on from CM061349.1 coordinate 74,939,344, forward strand.
AGCTAGCAGTTCAAACCTACCCAGCAGTCTCAATATTACAAATTGAACTCTGCTTTGAAATTTTTCCTGAGTTGGTATGCCATAAAATAAAGGGGAAAGTAAAAGGGATTAGCACACGTAAATCAAACACCAAAATCAAAAGCGCCTCAAGTCATACAGCAGGTTGCAAAATTTTCTGCATTATGTGCATTGATCTATAGGAGGTTGAATCTAGGATTATAATAATGGATGTACTTGTGAAATTACCATGGTTACCTCATTGCATATGTAAGCAGAACCCCAATCATGACAGGATATGATTCCTGGCAGTGTACAACAATATAAAAGAAAGGATTGCCTTTCAGTTAAAAGCACACTTTACAATAAAACCACATGATGTACCCTGGCATAGCTTAGGTATCAAAAGACTAAAAAAAAAATAATGCTTTTAATATCTGAAATGTCAGAAGAGAAGGGACCAGACTCATCTCTAGGCATGGTGAATTCCATAATTGGGTGCAACCACTGAAAAGGCATGCCTTCTGGTCCACACTGCTCTCACCACATGCTAGAGTGTGACCTTGAGCAGGTCTTCTCTAGAGGTCTTCAATAGGATGGGCAAACTGCGATTGGATCAGGCACTCCATTATGTAATCCAGTAGAGTACAGTATAGAGATTTAAAGATAATGTCCAGCACTATGCATTGGATACAGAAGCTTACTGGAAACCAGTGAAGAAACTGCAAAATAGGTGTTCCTCTGAAATAGTAGATTTTCCCACTAGCAATCAAACCCAGCTGTAGCAAGGGGTCTTTAGAAGTAGCTTCTTGTAGAATACATTGAACTGATCTTCCCTAAAATGACAATGTAATCTGTAGTTCTTTCTTGCTAAAAAGGATGAGTTAAAGGAAAAAAATCTTAGTTTATCTGTGTAGTATTTAGTGTCAATGTTCATGCAAATCTTATCTAATTGACACTTGTCTCCCTCCTATGGATATCTATGCTGGAATCTGTAAATCAAAATCTTTTGGTCTGCTTCCTGTATTAGCATCTCTACCCTGACTTTTAGCATTCTGAGTAGATTAAAAACCACAGTCTTCAAAGGCCTAATTGTGGCTCTTTACAGTTTATGCTTTTCTTCAATCCACTTGACATGAAAATACATTAAAATCAAGTACAGTGAGAATGGGAGCCACAGTAAAATCGTCCTGCTCCCAGTATTTCACACTTTTCATCCATCTCTATATGCAGTGCTGCTATCCCCACATATTTCAAAGCAAAGCAAAGCAAGTGAATATCCACTTTCACCAACCCCACCATTCATTGTATATAAGTACAGGGAAAATATTGAATTGAGCACAATTACAAAACAGCTTCAGTTTTCCTATAGGACTTGCTGATGGAATCTTCCCACAGATATTTACAGTGTCTATTTTCTGTATTTAAGCTTTCTTCTTTCCACTTTCTTTGTCCCTTGGACAACCAATATTTTTCAGAGATCTCCTCTGGCCTTTCAACTGTCATTTCTTTTCCAGCTTCAGCTTCTTCAGTTTCTTCTTTTCTTTGTTTTAAGGATCCAACTTCACATTCTCTAACTTGCACATTATGATGTCTGTTCTTTATTATTCTTTTTACCTGCAACCTATCAAAATTTACATTCTGGCAGTCCAACAGCATAGGTTTGTCACTTAGAACAATAAGAACAGGTAGAATGTTTTCTAATGGACTGATCACTGTCTGACCTCTACTGTCTTTTTCTATTCCACTATATAAAAGCAGTCGATCAAAAGTAAACAGATACACCTGTATATCTGTGTGAGACAGCTAACATTCACTTTGACAAGGTGGTTTGCACCTTGGAGGTGATATGATTCTCCTCCTCAACTTGAAAAGGCAATGTGATTTGATTTGTCTCAAGAAGATGTCTTTTTGTGTTGCCTCACAGCTTTGACTGGCAATAGCAATTACCGCAAAAGGCTTCTGTGTATATATTGTGCCTATGCAAAAGCCTTTTCTTGCTATTGGAAGTGCCAGTTGAAGTCTCAGAGGAGAGGCAAAGTGAGACAACATGGCTGCTTCACTCTTAGAAAAGGTGGGAGAGGTGCATTGCTTGAGAAGCTGCTGTGCACACGCCTGATATCTTTCAAGACAAAACCATTGCTTTGTGGCAGATTTGCTGCTTATTGGTAGGTTAGCAGCTGAAGGTTAAATACACCATGTATAATTTAGGCCTATTTCATTTGAAGATGAGAATGGGCATTGATGGAAAATGTCAAAGTGTTCACATTGTACCCATAGGTGCATAGTGTTAAAGTGGCTGTTTCTAGTATCATATAATGCTTATGATGTCATTAGGAAGCCGTGTTATCATTATAGGAGGATGAATACTATGCTTTGATAAGAGATGTGAGTTCAAACACAAGCTATTCCTGGAAACAACTTCTAAATGGCCAGTTAATTTCAAACCTTTTGCAGGAGCTCCAAAAGCAGTTTAATAAAAACTGAGGGAAGGTATGATGCTTTCCAAATATTTGAAGGGTTGTCAAACAGAATTCTTCTTTGCCCCAGGGGAAAGGACCAGAACCACTGGATTAAAACTAAAAGGGAGTAGGTTCAAGATAGACATGAGGAGGAACTTCTTGACTCTTAAGGCTGTCAACCAGCAGAATAGGTGGTCACATGAAACAGTCAGTTCTTCTTCACCAGAGGCCTCCAAATAGAGGCTGCAAGGTCATCTGTTGGAGCTGCTCTGGTGCAGTCTCAACCTCAGCAAGTTTAAAAAGCTGGCTGGGGAATTCTGGGAATTGAAGTGCACACATCTTAAACTTGCTGAGGCTGAGAAACACTGCTCTAGTGGATCTTAGATGGAACAGGGGCTTGGGCTAAAATGCCCAATTTCTTTAAGCTCTGAAACAGCTACATCAGAACATATTTATCTACATTCCATTTTAGCATTTTCTCCTGTAACTGATGACATGGAAAAAAATGTGCAAAGCTTTACAACACCCACACAATGTGCACGCTGAGTATATCCATCTATAATAATTCCAATTTGTAAAACTAAAGGTGATGAAAAATGACTTCTTATGGGAATTGTTCAAGTAAATAAAAGAATTAGTTGGAGTAATGACAAGGTTTCATTTTTGCATCTTTTTCAATATAGTAAGATAGGAAAAATATTTCTTTACTGTTCATGTATCAAAAGTTTTGAAATGAATCCATCTCTTTGTAATTGTCTCATTATTTTAAAGTATCTCTGTAAAGATCGGTGGAATTTTAAACAGAAATTGGTGGGTTTTATTTTTTGTTTAGTTAGGCTGTATTTTATATTCCCTAAACGTGATTTTCACATATTCTAAACATAGCTGTAATTTATGGCATTTTCCATCATTACCACTTCCCTTTAAAAGGTAACATCTTTTTAAAGACAATAACAAATTATGCAGACTCTGAAAAAGGGAATGGCCATTGATGGAAAATGTCAAACTTTTCACATTGTATCCACTGCTACATAGTGGTAGACTGGCTGTTTGAAGTGATGCTTCTCAAGAACTAGTTTTGATGCTTCCATTAAGACCAAAGGGAAACCACAGTTCTTATCCCTAGCAGCTACATCTTTTGTCCTGGGAATGAGGCATCATTTTACAAGGCCAGTTAATCTGCAGTTCATGATCTTTCAGGAAAACCTGATGAGTGGTCTGCATAATCTGTTATTGTCTTTAGCAGGATCCTACTTTGTATATTTTTCATTGCTTGCTGCCATGGAGTCTGTAATAAAGGAGGAGAATGTTGTTGGCAGTGGTAGTTATAGTGATGATGATTGTGGATATCTTTCCTTAGCTATTCTTTCTTCTAATCTACTAGTTCACCAGCTTCACCAAATCAGGAATTGCGGGATTTAAATCAGAACTATGATTGTGGGGAGAATGTTTGAAGTGGGGTGGGGGGAAGAGCCAGATGGTGTGGAACTCCAGCAGGAATTAATACCATTTTCTGGCTCATAGATATATTCAAAGAACAGTGGTCATGTTAAAGACAAAGAGTGGTTTACTCTTTTTTTCCCCCCTGACTCCATTGGAGTGTCTACTTGGTATAGAGATTGAATGTCGTCCACGAGCCTGTCAACAAAGCTATTATTCCACTCATTGGTCAATATATGTTCATTTTCTGCTGACTGCCTGGTGAGTCAATGCATTGTACACTGATCTTTCCTTCAAGTTCATTTTCCTGGAGACGTTAATGTCTAATCTTCTGTTCATCTGCATCATGCAAACACCTTTCTTCCTAAATGCTGAAATAATAATTCACCTCAGTAGATATTCAAGGACAAAAGGAGATGATGAAAAAAAATCTCTTTGTCTATGTGAGTCTTTTTCTTAGTTGGAACCACTCTTTGTTTATTCTCTGTCATTTTTTTCTGAAAAAAAATAATGAAAAAGAAAAAGAAAAATCTTTTAAGTATTTTGGTTGAATTTTATTGAAAAAATATGATGTGAGCAACAGCTAACATAAAAAGAGGTATGATCCAAAGAGGACTAGAAGTTTGATATAAACCTTCCCATATGTAAATAGTAAGAGCTGCTTGCACATAATATTTTTTCTTCTTCCAGAGCAATGAAGCTTATTGGGTTTATACGATACAACTCATCTGATCATGTAGAGTAAATCAGTGCTTTTCATCAAATCTTGTATCTTGTGTTTCTATATGGAGTTCATATGTATATAAGGTATCAGTACTGGATATTGGCAGTAATAATTCCTAACTGAGCAAATTATAAAAGAGCTTCTTTTCAACTTCATTGAAAAGAGTTACTTGGAAATTAAGAGATAATTCATAACAAAGTATTTAACGAATTTTGCCAGATATATATTTTCAGAAATCTTGAATAGGATTGCATTAGATGCCAAGATGGATACCTAATTTATCATTGCCAGGACAAAAATTTAAAAATCCAGATTAAAACTGTGATATGTATGATTAAACTATGAATTCAGTACTAATACAATAAACAAATTCCTGGACTGAGCATGTCCTGAGACATTCTTTTTTCTCAGTGAAAAGAGTATGTTCCTCTGAATATGAACCAGTATTTTGATCTGACTCTGATTATAGTTTTGACAAGCCTGAAGTTTGCCCGTCCAATATAAATTCTATTACAATAGACTTCTTATGCATTATATCTATATGTGTGAACTTGGAGGAAAATGCCATAGCTTTAAGGAGTCCACTTGTTAAAGGTTAATGCAGTGGCATATGTACTTATATTCTGTTGTCATCCGAGAGTCTTTAGTGGCCTTCAGGGGCATTGCTCCACAAGTTTCTGGCTGTGAGACACTGTTTCTTAGGTTGGGTGCCCATGAACAGTTGGGAGTGCTGCTACTGTACCAGCCTCCCTGCTGCTTGGCAGCTTCCCTGCCTGAGCTGCTGGAGGCCATCTCAGGGCTGGTGGTGGAGTTCCCCAGGCTTATGGTTCTGGGGGACTTCAACCTGCCATCCCTGGGATGGTCCTCGGAGGTGGCTCGGGAGTTCATGGCTACCATGGCAGCCATGGGCCTGTCTCAAATTGTATGGGATCCAACCCGAGACAGTGGCCACATGCCGGATTTAGTTTTCTTGTCTGGGCAATGGCCAAGTGATCTGAGGGGAGATGTACAGCTTTCTGCACTGTCATGGTCAGATCATGCCCTGGTGACCCTGAGTTTCTCCTATGCCACCCCCCTACGCAGGGAGGCAGGACCCATGCTATTGGTCCACCCCTGGTGCCTGATGGAACTGTCAGGGTTCCATAGGGAGCTGGGAAGCATTCCTGTGGACCTGCTGCATGGTCCAGCAGAGGCCCTGGCTGCTGCTTGGAATAGGGAGGCAGCTGGGGCCTTGGACAGGATCGTGCCTATGCGACCTCTCTTGCCACATCGGCCCCAACACTCCCCATATTTTACAGAGGAGTTGAGGGTGCTGAAGAGGGTTAAGAGACATCTAGGGTGCCGCTAGAGGAAGACATGGACCAAATCCGACCGAACACATGTTAGAGCCGCTATTAAGGCCTACATTGTGGCGATAAGAGCGGCGAAGCGCCAATAATTCTCCACCCTTATCGCATCTGCAGAGTGACGCCCAGCGGCCCTGTTTGGGATCACTAGATCTATCCTTGGTAGGAGGGAGCTGGAGATTCATTTGCAGAGCCCCATGGAGGAATTTTCAAAGCACCTGCAGGATAAAATCGTGTGGATTCGTTCCAAGTTGGACTCTGAGCATGGCGCAGGGTCTGGGGAGATACCAGGGGATCGTTTTTGCCCAGTTATCTGGGAACGGTTTGATCCTGTTGTTCCTGAGGAAGTGGACAGGATCCTCCAGACTGTGAGGGCCACCACTTGTCATCTGGACCCATGTCCCTCCTGGCTGGTGAAAGCAGCTCGGGAGGTGACATGTGGTTGGATCCAGGCAATAGTTAATACATCATTGTAGGAGGGAACACCCTTTAAAGAGGTGTTGGTGCACCACCTCCTCAAGAAGTCCTCCCTGGATCTTACTGTACTGGACAATTTTCGTCCAGTCTCCCACCTCCCCTTCTTGGGGAAGGTGGTTGAGAAAGTGGTGGCATCACAGCTCCAAAGGGTCCTGGAGGAAATGGATTATCTGGACCCTTATCAGTCAGGTTTCAGGCCCGGTTATGGAACGGAAATGGCATTGGTCGCACTTATGGATGATCTCTGGTGGAAGTGGGATGGTGGAAGTGCGACCATCCTTGCTCTCCTTCATCTCGCAGCAGCTTTTGATACCGTCGACCATGGTATCCTATTGGGACGGCTCAGGGATTTAGGGGTGGGCAGCACCATTCTGTGCTGGTTCACCTCCTTTCTTCAGGGCCGGTCCCAGTCAGTGGTGATAGGGAGCGAGAGGTCCCATCCTCGGCCCCTCCTCTGTGGGGTGCCGCAGGGTTCAGTTCTCTCTCTGCTCCTTTTCAACATCTACATGAAACCGCTGGGTGAGATCATCCATCACACTGGGTGACATCATCCATCATCATCAGTATGCTGATGATACTCAATTATATATCTCCATCCCTGGTGAGGTAAGTGATGCCGTGACTGCCCTCTCGCAGTGCCTGGAGGCTGTGAGGGTCTGGATGGGGAACAACAGGCTCCAGCTGAGGTAAGATGGAGTGGCTGTGGGTTAATGGCTCCTCTGTATCTGGGACGTTGTCATCGTTGGTGCTGGATGGGGAAGCACTGCCCCAGACAGACCCAGTGCGTAATTTGGGGTCCTCCTGGACTCCCGGCTCCTGCTCAAAGAGCAGGTGGCAGCCGTGGCTAGGAGGGCTTTTGCACACCTTCAGGTTGTGCACCAGTTACACCCCTTCCTGGATCGGGATGCTCTTCGAACGGTCACTCATGCCCTTGTTATCTCCCAGATAGACTACTGCAATGCGCTCTACATGGGGCTACCCTTGAAGAGTATCCGGAAGCTTCAGCTGATCCAGAATGCAGCTGTGCGAGTTATTTTTGGAGTCTGAAGAAGGACCCATATAACACCTTTGCTCCGTGAGCTGCATTGGGTACAGTTTGCTTCCGGGTCCAATTCAAAGTGTTGGTTATCACCTTTAAAGCCCTACATGGCATGGGGCCAGGCTACCTGAGGGACCACCTCACCCCCATGATTTCAACCCGTCCCACCCGATCTCACAGAGAGGGCATGCTCCGGAATCCCTCAGCAAAAGAACTCCGACTAGTGGGGTCCAGAAGGTGGGCCTTCTCTGCTGTAGCCCCTGCCCTTTGGAACATCTTGCCCCCAGAGGTGAGACAGGCCCCCTCACTCACAGCCTTTCAGAGGGATTTGAAGACTTGGCTCTGCCATCTGGCCTGGGGCGGGGAGGGAGGATGTCAGAAATGGGGTTGGCTGGCCCCCTAGAGGCCTAGTGTGGCTTCCATCAGTCTCTTGGATTTTTTTCTCTTCTTTCCATCTGTGTAGATGTGTTTGTCTTTTTATAAATTTTAATCATGTATTTATTGTTTTAACTTGATGTCAACTACCCAGAGTCCCCCATTGCGGGGAGATGGGCGGGGATAAGTCTATGTATTAAATAAATAAATAAATAAATAAATAAATAAATAAATATTCACTCACTCACTCATTTATTTACAGGCTTCCATAGGAACCCGACAAAAGATTGGCTGCTTAAATGAATAGAAAAGAAGTACTGCTTCTTCTGAACCACTTTTGAAGCATGCAGTACTATAATAAAAGACATGTCAACCCCAGATGTTTCCTTACCAAGGCAGAGTGCCACCTAAATATATAAATTACTGATTATAATATAAATATATATTTTAAGGTAAAGTGAATATCATATACGTATTTGGCATTTTACCTACCTGATTTAGGAGATGAATGTTAAATGAATAAACATGGTACCCAAAGTGATATCCCTGGGGAAAGGAAAAGCAATGCCTTAATTTCCCCCCCCCCCCCCACTAGCTTCCAAAACAATTAGAAGTAAAGCAATTAAGCTGTTTCACTTCAGTCTGCTTTGGAATCCCCTCGGTTTCTCCTTCAGAGCTTGTGCTCACAGGAGAAGCTGAGAGGACTTTTCTTCTGCAACACTGGCTGCAGATGAAGAAGAAGTGAGCAACAGGCAAAAGTGATGTTGGGTCACCTCCCTGCTGTACCTGCTCACAGGAAATCTGGCTGGCAGGTGCAGCAGAGGGAGGTGATGCATGAGACAGTGCTCTGCCTCCATGTGCCTGCTGTCTAAGAGCTTTGGGAAGTGGATGAGGAAAAGGGTCAACTGGTACAGGAAAGATGGGGGGGGGCGAACTGGAATTCCTTGGTAGATGGGTAGTTATAGCAGTTGGTGATAAACAAACAAACAAATCAGCAGCCACAATTGTTGCCCACCTCTTCTATCCATGTGAAGGTCATCCAAACTTGGTGGCTTCAGCAAATGTCATGAAATGGCTTGTAATGCATAGGGAAGCTAGCCAGCTTGGCAGGCAGGAAGCTTTAATAAGCTGCATAATCCTTATGGGGTTAGCTGTGAAGAAGTCAGGGGACATAAGACCATCAAAACAAGGAAGAGAAAATGCAAAAGAGTATGAGTGTGCCACCCTCAGATGCATGAATTTTCATACCCTTATTTTCATACCAATTCATGACCGTTCAGTTCATCAACCCAGCAATGACAGAAAAAGGTGAGGTGGATTTCCCTGCAATGGGAAAGAAATGAACACACAAACCATCTAGAACAGAGCATCCAATTCTGGCGCAATTCTATTGACAACTTTATTGTGCTTTCTGCCAGCAGGATGAGAAGCGATGTCCCTAATTCCTACAGTAATAAGATCATGATCATTGACCATCACGAAAGAAGATAGCAGCCAGTTGTTAGAAGAGGAAGGAATCAAACTAAAGGCTACATCTAACACTTAGTTCTGCACTTGTGTTTCAACTCTTTTCCCCAGTTTAAATTATAAGTCTGAATTTTCACATTCTGAAAATAAAGGATTTATTCAGTTAAACAGAATATGCTTTTGTAAATCTGGAAAGGAAAGCCTCTGCTGGAAAATTTGGGAATAGTTGGCACAGCTGCCCTAGATTGTGGTGATAATCCCGATTATATGTATTGGAGCCTTCTCCCTACAATATTGTGGATATGGGCTATACTAAAATTTGTTCTTCTTTCTTTTAAAAAGAACATTTGCAATGAGAAGAATATGTAGAGTAATCCAGTCAGCAGGCTGAACATATTTGTGCTTAATATAAAGGGGTGGGGGTGGGAGAAGGAAGAATGCTTATGATTCCTGAAAGTTGATTAATACTAATCTCTGTGGCAGAGCAAGCAAAAAAGATGAGGCCTGGCAAAATTCGTTTTGAGACATCGGAACTGATAAAGCAGAAAATACATGCTGGTGAAGGATGATACCCTTTTGTCAATCTGACAAGAAATGCACCCAATGACAATCTAAAATGCAAGGATCACCAAATAAGCTGAAATGATTGGTAGGAGTGAATGTACTCGATTAACGCATAATGGATAGGAATGTTTTCAGATTTATTTTATTTGAGCATATATATACTTCTGATGCTCATTTCCTTTCCTTTTATAAGGCTGCTGCATGAGAAATATGGTAATATCACAGGCAGAAACTTAGATTGAAATCAGTTGTATATGTCTACTTGTTCATTTGGCTTTCCCCCTCCCCATCTGCATACAGGACATCTGTGGAAAGGGGGGATGCCCTCTTTTTGTTCCATTGTGCAGCCACTTCCATTGTGCAGTTGTGGCTGAACATCTTGACCCCTTTGCAGATCTCCTGTCCACATTCATCTGAATACATAATTTAGGTCAGTGTTTCTCAACCTCAGCAACATTTAACCAGCAAGCTGGCTGGGGAATTCTGGGAGTTGAAGTCCACACATCTTAAATGTTGCTGAGGTTGAGAAACACTGATCTAGGTCTTCTGCTATCATAAGCAGCCGCTTGTAACTCCCCATTGGTTATTAAGCATTATTATCTTCTGGCTTCCAGCTTGTTTGCCTGCCTACTTCGTTGCTGATGAGAATCACAGGTCAGTTTATCCCTGAAACAACTTGACTTGACATTACTGGCTATCTTGGGCCACAGCTCCCAAATTTCCAGTCAGCACCATTTCATGAAGCATCATATTACATGGTTTCCATGGCAATTTGGAAATATTTATTTGGTATTATATAAATTGTGCTAGCTCTTGGATATTCAGTCAATCATGGATAAAGAAATAGTGACCTGGCATAATATGTAAATCCTGTCAGTATGTAACATAGTTTTTTTTTTTTAAAACTGGGTACTATAAGTGAAGAAAATAGAGGAGCGTTAAGCCTTCCAGATGCTTATTGTAACTAACTTGGGGGTTATTATTATTTTTTATTTAAAGGGCAAGATTTTGCACTTCTAATTTGCTTAATTTTTATGGCATAAGCATACGATAGAAAAATACAGCTGGGGGACAGTATGGAAGTTTGATGCACAGTGCTGACATCCTATGTTGTAATGAATATTTATTCAGATTACTATTGGAAATGGGTTTAGAAGCCATTTGTTCTCCCAAAAGTAAATTCTCCCTCCTCCTGTAAATGGATGTGATAGATGAGAATGGTTGTCAATTATTCTGGTAGCTACTGGTCAGGAAAAGATTTGGCAGTTATGCATCATGTAGCATTGTCTACCATTATCTTATCATTCTTGAAAATGAAAGTCAAGGACAAATATAATCTCAATAGCATTTTTTTTAAAAAATAGTTCACTTTAGTATGTATGTGTATCTGATGGATCCTTGCCTTGCCCACTTTGGGTGTATTTTCTCAGAGACAATATGTAACCTTGTTGAAAATGAATTTTACTGGTGATAGATACAAGGAATGAAAGACACAAATTTAATTTGAAATTTAATAACACTATATAGAAAGATTAAAAAATACCTTTCTGAATTCTTCTAATATAGGGCTTCTATGAACCATAACATATAATATTTATCTATAATATAAAGACTTTTTAATAGTCTTTATTTAAAGAAAAAAATCTTGGCATGTTTAATTATCATAGAGATTATTTTTAATTTAACTGGGAAGAAATAAATTGGGTCTAACTACCTTTTTTCTTCAAAGAATAAGAATTTTTTATTTAATCTACAACTGATTACAATTGATAATCCATTTATGAAACTGATTTATTTGTCAGACAAAAAGTAGGCTGTATCTAGTCATGGTTTGAGTTGATCTATTGAAATTAATGGTGCTTAAGCAAGTCATAAATTCAATATTAAGCAAGAAAAATAGATAGCAGATATCTGAAGAAAGTATGGTAGTATCCTTTTTGATGTAACTGCAAAAATTATGTAAGGTTTTTTTTAAAGTAACAGATTTTGTGAGTTTTATTTAAGTTGATTAAGGGTTGCATAATTAAGGAAATTATAGGAAGAAGAGCCGCAAGGATTTTTGAAGCACATGCTTCTGTTTGATGGTCAGCTCTATGTTATTTCCATAATTTGCAGGTGCATTTTGCTTCTAGTTTTCCTTTGTGTTTGATAAATTATAAGAGTTTTCTTTCTTTGAATTCACTAGGTATTCAGGAGCAGTTTATCTTTTCATTTCTAAATCTTATTCTGAGTGAAAATAGTTCCCTGGCACAACTTTTGTTTTAATAAAAATTGCCTGATCTATGAAGAGGACCTGATAAGAACTTGTATATCAGGGAGTAGTTTACAATATTGAATCATATGCTATACAGTAAGACACTCCATAATCTCACAATCACCTTTCAGTACCTAAAGAGAAAGGTGAGAACTGCAGACCTCGGTCCCATTCAGCAGCTGAGGTTGGCAATTTCCTTTAATATTATAATATGGTCATTGTTTTATCAGGGGAAATTACCTTACTATCTTGTTAAATTTAGCAAGATTTTATTCTCTGATAATACTTCCAGCTTGCTTGAATTTTTACAGTTTCTATATAAACCATGCCTGTGTGGGTTCTAAGAATCTTAGTGAATCTAAAACCTGCCAAGATTTAAAGTGAACAACATTGATTAAGTCACAGCTGCAACAATATGGGACAAGACAGCAACTGCCCACCAAGAGCTAAATGCATAAGTAATCTGTTTGAACAATAGCAATGCAACCATTTGTCCCTTAAGTAGAAAAGGAAAATTAGTTTATTCTTGTTTATGAACTTTGCAGTCAGCAAGCTTGAAATCTCTTAGGATCTACTCAGTGTGGAACACTCAAAAGCAATTCCTAAAACAACAGGACAGACACAGCAAATGGAGAAAAAAAAAAGATAAATACAGTTTAAAGGACATCACTGACAATGACAAAGGATATTAATAGTAAGAAATAATACCTTTCATAATAACTTATTTTAGGTGATAAAAGCTCATAATTATTATTTATCTTCTCAGGAAGATACACCAACTCTTTTCAGGTAGTTGCTACCTGCTTGATTTCTGCCTCCCACAAGGCTAAACCAACCACTGAATCATGGGTATATTACAAAGTTGTATCAACATTGGATCCACTTCTATGTATAAATATGAAGTGTTTGGAGATTACATACATACATACATACATATTCAAGAGCCACTGTGGTATTCTGACTCTTAAGCATGGTAGCCAGCTGGGTGACTTTGGGCCAGTCTCTCTCTCTCAGCCTTAAACTGGGAAGTTGAAAAAATCAATTTGCCAACTTGCACTGGAACAGTGGGTAGATTTTAATAAAGATTATGGTCCATAACCTTCAGCTAATTGGTCTTCATCCTGTAGTGGATTGATTCAGGATGGTGATGATGATGGTGATGGTGATGGTGATGGTGATGATACACACATATAAGAGAGAGGAAAAGTGTTTTAAATTATTAATATTGTAACTTTTCTCATTTCTTAATCCCCCAGGTAAGAAAGAAAGAAAGAAAGAAAGAAAGAAAGAAAGAAAGAAAGAAAGAAAGAAAGAAAGAAAGAAAGAAAGAAAGAAAGAACTCTATGGAAAATTGTGATAGAGACATATATAAATTAACAGAAACAGAACGAATGGAATTATTTCAGGAAATTTGGGAAGTTGTCCAATGAAAAATCCCATAAAGGTAATCAGTTTTTGTTTTTGTTTTTTAATTTAAAGTTCTCTGGCATGCCCCCCTCCTAAAACATGAGCTTTGATGCAGTATGGGTACAATTCCTATCCATCTATGGCATATGTTTCAGGTTGATAAAGAGGAGAGGAATAGTTCTAAATGAGGTTGTTCTGATGATGATTTATTTCTGATGAATTTATATTAGATTCAGTTTTGGATTGGATGGCAAAGTTGAAATGGCAATAGATCAGGCTCATCTGCATGAGTCTTATAGATGTGTCTGACTTTGTTGACAGCCTTCCATGTTCTGAAAGGAAGTGCCAATTGTGACATTATTGTGGAACATAATGTTTTGGGAAACTGTTTATTTTTTCCCTTATGTGCTCTATAGTTGGCTGTAGCAGCTTGGTGATGCAGTGATGTTTTATATCAGCCTAGAATGGAGTTTGCTACATTCTAATCAGAGCCATGAGAAAAATTCAAAGTCATTCTTCTGTTCACCAGGACAAACTTTTCAGATGTTCTAAAGTACTGTATCAGTATTATAATTTTCTCATCAGATTAGAATAGTCAAAGTTCAGAAGCTGCAAAACTAACTTATCAACTGGGATGAGCTTACACTTCAGTCTGTGTACACCATGGCTTATTCTGAATAGACTGACTAAATTCTTTGCATCATTTCAGTCTGGCATCTGGCCCAGGTATAGGCAGAAACAATTTTAGTTAGTAGGAATTCATCTCTGTCAATCCTCCCACACCTCTCATTGCATTTAGACTCTCTACAGCAATTGATTTTAATTTTCTTATAGAAATTGGAAAATTGAAATGCCTTCTTAGCAAGACACAATACTGCTGAGTCCTCCTTGGACGAAATGCCCAGAGGATCCTGTGACCTGCCTGTTCAGTAAAATGCAAGCTGAAGTAAAGTGAAAAAAAAAACAAAACAAAAAACTACAGGCCTTTATTTTGCAACCTACATCATTTACCATTTATTCTGGAGCCACTTAACATATTTGTTCAATGTATGTATCAGGAGGTGTCATGAACAGGATGATGACACTCAACTCTGTATTTCATATTTTAAAAATACTTCAAATGTCTCTTCCGAGTAATTTTCTGAGGGTGATGTTTTTTGAGGTGAACTTGGTTGAACTGTTACATTTGGCATTGGTTAGTTTACCTCCAGTGTTATAACTAGTATGAGCAATTTCCTCTGTGAGCAATTGGAGAAGCAGCCAAGCCAAGAATAGTTTAAATACCACATGTATTTTTCTATGAACTTTTTAGAAGTTTTTTTTTAGGTTTTATTGTGCTATGTTCTTCATTTGTAGGAAATGATTTGTGCTATGATATATGTGCTATGTTCTTCATTTGTAGGAAATGATTTGAACCTTACAGATGAATTGGTTATTAAAAGGAAATGAGGGGTGTGACTTATTTGTCACCCCAAATATTGTTCTTCTGGTCTAGCCTTCTGGGGCAGGTGGCCTTGAGAGTAACATTCTTGAATTCTCAGCCAGCTAGATCAAGGACAGTGCTGACCTCTTCCCAGCACACCTGAAAAGTAATAAGTTAGGGAAAGCTGTTACATAAAGGCATGGTATCTAATGAAATAATGAATTGAAAGAAAATATGTCTCAAATAAGGTACAGCTGATAAGTAAAATACCCTTAAAAACCTTTTTTGGAATTGTATATTTGGCTATATAAATTATGTGGCTATCTAAAATAATATTTCTGTCATTATTAATAAATATTATTTTGCAAATCCTATATATTACTCATTAATATTAGAGGAAGGAAGGAAGGAAGGAAGGAAGGAAGGAAGGAAGGAAGGAAGGAAGGAAGGAAGGAAGGAAGGAAGGAAGGAAGGAAGTTAATTAACTATTATTTCATTGTTTTTTTCTTCTAAAGACCAAAGATTGTGGGAAATTATGTGAGTAGCATGAATGAGGACTCTGAAAGATACAGAAACATTGAGGAGGCATTATCCTGTACAACAAACACTGGATCATGAAAAACTATAATAATAACTGTGCTTTGGAAATAAAAGTCACCACTTGCATCTACTGTCAAGGATTTATTAAGGATTCTAGTAAATTGTGACAGATTATATAAAAGAATCTAGGAACTTTTGAAAAGTTTTTTTTTCCTAGTACAGTTTATTCAGTTTACACAGAAGGAAACTACTTTTGTTGTTTTCTCCAATTTCTCATTTTTCTCTCAAATTATAGGTAATAGTTAAATCCATCAGTTTCTAGAGACCTTTAGATCAGAGGTATTTATCTATTTCCACTGAGAAAGTGAACCCACTTACTATATGTACTGTATGTATCATATCTTGCAGATACAATATCTTGTGTTCCATGACATTAGAGAACCTGTTTGATGTACTGATTATGGTACTGGGATAGAAACCAGGAGAGTGTAAGTTTTAGGCCTCCCTTGGGCATGAAAGTCAACTGGGTGACTTTGGGCCAGTCACTCTCTCTTAGCTCAACCCACCTCACCGGATTGTTGTTGTGGGGAAAACAGGAGGAGGAAGGAGTATATGAGTATTAAGTATGTTTGCCCCCTTCAATTGCAAAAGTCAGCTTTACTTGCAACAGCTTATATCCTGTGACAATACCTTTAACACCATCAAACAAGAACATCTGCCTATCCCAGGTCCTTGGGAAGGACTCGATCAGTGGATAAAAATGCCAAATCCAGTCTAAATATCTGGCTGACTGTGCAACCAACCATAATAATACTAATACTAATAATAAATTTTGTACATACCAACTAGGAAAATTAGTTATCAGGATGGTGTACAGATTGTTCCACTGGACCTTGAAAAATCTACCTTTTGTTCTCACAGATGTCACTGTCCCTTTCATATGAAAGGGTTGACGGCAATTGGGCCAGAAAGAAGTTGGGCAAAATTAATTTTGGGATGTATGAGGCATGTGTTCTTTCTAGCAAGTTTCAGAAAGTCCATGTGAAAAAAATGACTCGTTTTAGACTAAGGACCTTAGTGTTAGGTGTTTATTTTGTGCATTCTGCGTTTTGATTTCATGTCAGTGATAGCATGCTTCTTCCTGAAATTTCACTTTATAAACTGCAGTGAAGAAATAATGCAGTACATTATTTTTCTAACATTCTCTTGTTTAAATACATCCATCCTTAATTATTACCATCAGTGGGTTGAGATTGAATGTGGTATAATAATATCTGGGGTCCTTCATCATGTCCTTGTGTTCATCTACTATATTACAATTTCCCCTTTAAAAGTCTGATTATTTTCTAAATTGCTTTGGATATATAGCCCTGACTTTCAATCCAACAAGGACATCCAAGGTGCATGAATTACTGATAGTGCTTTTCAACCTATTTTTCTTTTCGGGTTTTAAGTTTCCAAGCCTCTGGATTCAGTTCTAAATTGATATTTTGGTTGTTATTTTATTCAGTGTAGTTTGCATGAGTATCAGGGATAAGAAAAAAGCATCCACACTCAATACTGCATTCTATTTGGGAACTATATTTTAGCTATTTTTCAGAATATTCTGGATTGGGGTTTTTATGATGTTGTTAGCATAGGCATCCACAAGGGAAACAAGAGGACAAATGACAACATGTGTCATGATCTAATCATGTAAAAGCCATGGCTTAGATACTTCTGTCAGACATTTTGGCATCATTGTGGTTTACTATGGACCATGCTAGTTATTACCATCTCCCTCCCTTCCTTCCTTCCTTCCTTCCTTCCTTCCTTCCTTCCTTCCTTCCTTCCTTCCTTCCTTCCTTCCTTCCTTCCTCCCTCCCTCCCTCCCTCCCTCCCTCCCTCCCTCCCTCCCTTCCTTCCTTCCATACACATAATCATATATGGGCATTAGGGACCATCTTTTTGCAGTCCATATAAACATTTCTTCAACTGATCATTCCATGCTGCTTGAAAATGTAAACCACTAAAAGACTCAAGTATGAACTGATACATTGACCAGAAACCAAAAATCAAGTGTGCACATATCAAAAACTTTTGGGGACTTTTCTGTTTTAGTGTTTTATTGTGAGACAATCATTATTAAATTTGGGGAATGCTTGAGTGTTGGTATGATTTTTCTGGCATCATTATCTGAGTTGACAAACTTAAAAAAAATAAAATGATACTGTTAGGAGATGGTTATATATCTCTATGATAGGTACTTTGATCACAATCTAACTGTGGGAAATTGGCCAATAGCTCAAAAGAAGTGATCTCTGAACATGTGTTGTCATGGCATGACATCCATTATACTAAGTCTGTAAATTACATCACCCAGGAGAAGTCAAGCAATGATATTGCAAATAAGAATTCTTAGTTGAGGGGGTTTGCATTCTTAATCCAAGCTCAGATTTATTGCACTTCTTCTTGGAACACACTGATAAACCAAAAGCCCTGACAAATGCATATTCCATGGCAAGTTGTTTTTCAACTTCAGCATAAAAGTTTTTTTTTTTTTTTTAAGGTTCTGTATATGTGTTTTTTTGTTGTTGTTCTGCTGAGCAGACTCTTCCACTAGATAAATTCTGCAAAACTGATATACAGCCTGTGGAGTACTGAAACTGCAGGATGTGCAGTCAATACTTGCAGTATGGGACAAAAGAGAATAAGAGTATTTTAGTTTCATGAAAGCAGTTCTAATAATATGCCTTATATATTCATTAGCTTGGGAGAAGTTCTCCCTTTATTATAAAAAAAAGGAAGTCATGCTGTCTACTGAATTTTGCACATGCTCTCAAGTACTTTGAAGACTGGGAGTGTCCTCTTTTTTCTACAGGTCACTTTCAGTCTGAGTGTGAATTTGACAGCAAGAGAGAAATGCCTTCTCTCCTAGTTAGTGTAAAGGAAAGCTTTCATGCTGATGTCATCACTTTTTTCTGCATTTTGTAGGCACTGACATCAAGTCAAAAGCATTTTCCTTCTTCAGTGAGAATGAAAGAGGAACTGAATAGCTATCTTATGTGCTGCCTAGAATGACAGGTCAGTAAATGAGACTAAGGAGACTTAGCGTAAATATTTTATTTATTTATTTATTGGATGTCTCTCCTGCCCACCTCCCCTACAATATTAAATAGCAAATGTGGCTGTCTGCATTTGCTTTGCATTTGTGCCCAGTCTGATAGCATAACTTTTAGAGGTCATTCTCATGATAATCATCAAGGATCAGTTGTGAACAGTTCTCCTAAATGCTTTGATTTTCCTTTGGTCTATTGCATTTCTCAGTACCGTATTTTAGAGCAGTTTCTTTTTGCAATATTTCTTTTGGAAAACCGAACAATAAATTGCACAAATGACAATGGTTTGACAAGATACTTGGATGTTTTGAATCAAGGGTATTATGCGAAGGAGGAATTATCACATACAGTGGTACCTCAAGATACGAACGCCCCATCTTATGAAAATTTTGAGATATGACCAGCTCCGGCCGCAAAAATTTACCTCGACATGTGAACTCCGCCTCAAGCTATGAACCAGATCCGCGGCCATTTGCCCTGCTGCCACGTGATCGCGGCTTCCTGTGGGCGAGATTGCGGTAGCAAGGAGACGTTCAGTGAGGCTTGTGGTGTGTTTTGTGGCGTTTGGAAGGTTTTTGGTGTGCTTGTCAGCATGGCTCCAAAGAAAATGCAGAGCCGTATGTATTTACATTGTGTAAGATCTTGCCCCGTTCGTCAAGAGAAACTCCCGTGACACGTGTAGTTCACAAAAGAGGTTTACTCAAGTGTAACGCAAGAGTTACAAGCAAAACCAGGACTGGCTTGGTAGAATACATTGGTTCCTTTATACCTCCCCTCCTTACAGGCTGCGGATTATCAGCGCCCCAATGATCCCCCTTAATTGTCCAGATGGCAGGTTCAGCCTGAGTCCCATTGTTCTTTAATTGTTGTTAGCCTTTGGCATGGTCATTGCTTTCCTTGGGCTTTTGTCACGCACACAGCCGGGAGCAGGAGCTTTTCCTTGCGCGCTGATTGCTCTCCCTCAATTCCGCGGCTCTTTCCTTTGTCCATAGCCCTTGGCGTGGTCATTGCTTTCTCTGGGCTTTTGTCGCGCACACAGCCGGGAGCGGGAGCTTTTCCTCGCGCGCTGATTGCTCTTCCTCAATTCCGTGGCTCTTTCCTTTGTCCATAGCGCCCCCGGCCCTCTGGCGTTAACAGATTAGTGAAGAGGCGCCAGGTGGCCCTTTCATTAGCACTTCCTCTTTCTGCACTAGCACTCGAGCGTGAAACTGACTAAAGCGCGCCTGGGGAATTTCCTAGCCCTGCAACGCCGGCTGACACACTGAACCTTATGGGGAAATGTGCCTTGTGGTGCGACCAAATTCGGAGGGCGGAACGGATTAACCATATTTACATTGAACCCTATGGGAAAATTTCCTTCAGGATGCGACCAATTTGAGTTGCGATCAGAGTCACGGAACAGATTAAATTCGTATCTTGAGGTACCACTGTATCTTTTGTGGGGAGAAACTTACTGTCTTTTCTTATTATTGAGGTGTGTGAAAACAGAAGTCTAAGGCACACCTTCCCTTTGGACATCCTTAAAGTAGATATGCTGAACTTAAAAAACTTTGATGTGTTCTCTAATTTCTGATATGAAGGTACTTACTATGACTGATCAATGGTTGGGTAAAAATAATACTGTGTAAGTTCAAAGATGTCTTTATAGGTATGGATTAATTTCCTCTGGCTCAACATATATGTGACAACAAAATAATTGTGATCGTATTTAAGGGATTGAAAATAAGTGAAAATTAATACTGCCATATTAAGACTCAGGAGTAACTCCAACTGTACTCAAAGGAACTTATCTGAGTAGCTTTTTTCTAGTAAGAGTTGTGGTCAAACACGAACCTTTGAAAACATACAAATATCCCAACAAATTGAAGGCAATTTATTATGTCACTGATGTGTCAAAAAGCAGATTAATAAAAGTGGGAGAAAAACTAGCTTTACTATAAAGAGTACTATGTTGTGAGAAATTTCTCAATGCAATTGCATTTTGCAAATGGTGTGTTTTTTTATTTGTTCGTAATATCTACAGATGAATACTTTTCATGTGGATGATTTTCCTTCTTCATAAGAAAGAGGTGTTTTTCACACAAATGATGAGTGCTATTGATCTTTTCCAGCAATTTACACTGGAAAATTAGTGCTATGCCAACATCAAGTCTTAAATCCATGGATTTACAGGAAATCAAGAAACTTGAGCAATCAAAAACCTGAAGTAATGTCAACTTCTATTATATTTCACACTTTGAGCTCCCCCGTCCCCATCCCCCCCCCCCTAGGAGTTCTTCATATTTATTCCATTCTTGGTCATTACTGTCACTTTTACTTTGCCTATGGAACATTAACTATGTTTTTGTTGAGCATATCTAACAACGATCCGATAAAGCATGGCATATCCAGGCTGATAACTTAGCATTTTCATACTTCTAAACATGTACGTGCATACTTGTCTCCATATATGCATGCAGATACACAAACACACCCATACAAAGATACATATTTTGAACTGAATTAGTTCCTATTATTATTGTTTTCCTCTGCTCAAAACGGAACAGTCATTCATAAATTCATGGTGTTCTCAAGGATGAAGTCCCCCCCCCACCTTTGGATCAGTGAGAAAATGAGATTGTGCTGAGAAATAAAATGTTTAAGGATTCTAATTTGGAATTCTAACCCTTTATGTATCTTATTAAATGTTAGAAAATAAGAGGAAACTTTGGTGTGAAAAGTGAGACAGGGTGCCTTATAGTAGTAGACTTGTATTTAATGGACAATATTCTCATGCAGAATTTAGGAATCAGACATCTTCTACCAAGTTAGAGTCTGTCTGTCTGTCTGTCTGTCTGTCTGTCTGTCTCTATCTATCTATCTATCTATCTATCTATCTATCTATCTATCTATCTTTACCTTTCACCTTAAGAAAGGAATGTGCAATGTAGCTGGCCTAGATAGTATCATAGAGAAAAACAATCCACTATAATATGAACCAAAGCAACAGAGGTCTGAAACAAAGTTTCTATATTAAACTTTGACCACTGGGCTCCTAGCCAAACTGGCTAATACCCCTAATGATAGATTGACAAAAGATTATATAAGAGAGAGAAAAGGTATATGAACAGTCATAAATTATTAAAGAAATTTGCATAGGTAGGAAAATCCCCCAACTCTACATCAGTAATAATCACCCAAATCCAGATCTTGAGTCTGGCACCATAGTCTTGTTTTCATTCTTTTGTACTACCGTTTGCCTAACATTTTTACAGCTTGTTATCTGATTTCTGCTCTGATAATGACCTCAGGTTCATTTTATACTAAGTTACAACATCAAAGGAAAAATATTCATATATAATGATGTCTGTATACCTACAAAGACATGGGTAATGCTGATGATACATTTCAAATGAAGCTGTGAGTGAGGTAGTCTAATCTGACTGTGTCTCTGTACTGTCACTCTGTTTATTCATCTGTCAATTCAATATCTCAGGCTGCATCCATCAGTACTGAATTAACTAACTAAAAAGTCAGTGCATAATGGCTGATATTCTGCACTTGCTGAACAAACACACCAGAGTTTAGTTCCTGCTTTCCTTCGAATATTGGGTATTGCTTGGTAGTGAAGAGAAAAGCCTCAGGTTCACAATAAATCCATGCATGCTGTCTTCTGCTGGAATCACTAATTCACTAGGACTTTCTTATGTCCACTGGAGGGTCATTCATTTTTCTGAATTGCTCAGCCCTTCACACAGAGACATGCACTCTCTGACTTTCAGAAGCAGTCTAGCGAATGTGTGCCTCATTAATTTCCATGCCCTGTGTTGAAAATTATTCAAAATGCTTTCCATTAAAATTCAAGGTTCATATCGGCACACCTTCCATGTAGCACTGCTCCAAATTAAACTCACTTGTGCATTGGGAAAGATGCCAGTGCAATCATAGTATATAGCTTAATTAATGGAACGATGTCCTGGATTTAAGCAAACTAATTCCCTGCCTGCCTTGGTGTGTTTTCAATCCACCATTTTTTCAACAAATGGAATTACTATCCTCCCAGATAGGACCCTGAAATCACATTGTTGGGCTAATTTGCAGTGCAAATAGAATATGAGACTCATGATAAAAAATATGTGATTAAATTATACTGATATACTTTAAGATGATTTATTCTTCTGCAGACACACTAAGCAATATAGAACATAACACAATAGCTTAATGATTTCTTGTCTGGTACCACGTGGCTGTGTTACATCTTTGGTTGAACATCTGCCATGAACACATCAATCTTTTCTCCACCCTTAATTTTAATACATTTGTATTAAATGTGGCTTCATTTTCTATATACCTTTACCTCCTTAAGATAGGGGTGTGCAGCTTCCATCCTTGAGGTCTGCACTTGGAGTTATGTGGCCTATCAAAGACTATGCTGCAAAGACAGATGGGTCCAGCATCCATATTGGGAGGGGGAATCAGCTTAAGTTTAATTTTGCCCTTGAAATTCCTGGAATTCCCCCCACCTACCCACACACACACACAAAGCACCACATTTTGATATTACTCACTATGACATGTGTGTATGTGTGTGACTCTGAGGTTTATGAAAGGAATGCTAGCAAGCCATATCTGAACATGCGACTCCAGGGCCACACATTTTGTTCCTCCCCCCCATTGAAAAAGCATGTCAAATAGATTTTGTTCCTCTTTTCCAACTGTGTTTTATTACATCAAAATGTAAAAAGAAGCTTTTGTTATACTTCTGTAGGTGGGAAATAATTTGAAAGCAACAGTATTGACAAAAAGGCAATCTATGTTTTTGAAAACAGAAGGAATACCCACTTGATTTAGCTTAACACTCCAACAGATAGCTCATAATAAATTGTTTTGAAAAGAGGGATACAATATAATATAGAATAACTCTATAAAGTTATTCTATATCATATAGTATCCCTCTTCTCAAAACATTTAACATCTCCTTAGCCTGTACAAATCTCATGAGAGCTGGTTTGTTTTTTCTGTGCAAATGGAGGGGTAAATGGAGGCTTAATTTTTCAACTATTCAAAATAATCAAGTTGGAATAAACCAACTGAGCTAGAACACCCAATTCCCACATTGAAACAAAGCCTTTGTTGTGTATATAAAGGTATGTCTGTGTTAAATCAGTGTGATGATACCACTTTAACAATCATAATATGCCAAAGAATGCACCGATATGCACACCCACCCACATGGTCTGTCCTGATACGGTACTTTGAATGTAGGGGTGGAGTGAGGCAAGATTTGTTTACCTCCCCCTGCTGCTTTGCTTCAAAATTAGGGCTTGTTGGCATGCTTAGAAGCTGACTCTTTTCCACTTCACTGCTTAGAAGGGGTACTTTCACTGAAACTTCATCAAAGCAAAGCACCCCTTTGAAGCTTTGAATGGCCTTTGTAGATAGGCAGGTGATTGTGTTGGAAGTCACTTTATCTCTAGCTATGAAACTAGGTCCTTATGTTGTCACTGAGGGTTAGCTTAGCTAGAGAATTACTGGAAAACAAATTTTTGGTCATCCTTATTGATATTGCTTTCTTTTCCTGAATAAAAAAACAGGACATGATGCATTTAAAATATGATTAGATATCTGTTAGTGGCAAATCTAACTTTAACAAGCATTTGTACAGTTATTTTTAGGCTTATGCATCTGCAGGAACAGCTAATGTGGTTCTTAGGGCTCTGCAGATCTTCTTTTTGGAAACATTAAAACCTCAACTTCTTCTTCCAGACTTGTGCAGGCACTCTGGAAGCTGCCTCAGCACATGTTTACTCTCACATTTTCCAAAGCACTTTTTTTGAAGAATTTGCACTGCTCAGTTGGCATGTGTATCTCTAAGAAGCCTACCTTACTTCACATGTTCTTAATAGAGTGAGAGTATTCTGTCTTGAGGTGCTAGGAACAAGACCAGTCATGGCCAGAATTACTGACAGCTAGCTAACTAAATACTGACATCAACATAATCGGTTTTCTGCCAATGAATTTGTCACCTTGGGCTGTGTTCACTTCCTGTCTCATCAGCTGGTAAATGGCACATGGCCTCTTCCTAACTTCCCAGGAAGAGCATAGCAAAGGGACATGATGGATCATGAAGGAGGAAGAAAGACACTTTCACCAAAGGTTGTTTTTTTTTTAAAAAAAATTAGAAATAATTGTTCTCTTTCTCACTGAAGATCCCACTATAGTTCCTTTTGGTTTGTTCTGCCAATTCCAGTTCAAAAAGAGGGAAAACAGAGAGATTTAATTGCTTATATGGAATTCTTTCTGTACACCAGAGATGATTGCAGACTCAATGGGTCTCAATCTCATAATAAGAGCAACATTTCAGTCTGGATTCTATTCTCTCAAAGGACTGGCAAATTCACTTTCTTTCAAGTTTGCCTGGATTTTGGAACAACTTTAACTAGTCTCTTCCATAACAATCCTTTAAGACAGTCTTCCCAATGTAGACACCCTCAGAAGCTATGTGGACTTCAGTTTTTCACTCCACACATTTTTTGCTTTCTATAGATACAGCTGATGGACTTTCTCCTGATGCACTGCGACATTAGAAATGGCACTGTATGTACTAGCAATGCAAATGTAAAATCATAATTAAAGACACCAATCACTGATTACTGATGGCTTCCATTTGAACCCTTTCTCTGTCATTGAGTAGACCATGGATTATTAAAATAGAACTTACTACACAAGAATGTCAAGAGAGGAAGCAGCATCACTTGTACTAAACTTTTCAATATCCATCATTTACATTTATGAAGTAGAATACTTGCCTTAGAACTGTATGAATTATGGAAAGATCAGACATTCTCACCTTGGAATTCCCCATCATTTCGTCCTAGGAATTATATTACTTTCATGGCCAATAGAAAGCTATAAAATAGTAACATTAATTATTTGTGCTTGAGTATGAGAACAAATGGAAATATTCCCCACTTTCTGAATAAAATTCAGATCATAATGGTGGTTATATGGTGCACAGAAAATTATGCATGATTCTGAAGTATTTGTTAACTAAGCTCTCTCATCCATTAATATTTTCAATAGGCTATTGTTCCTGGAACTGTACTTAAGATTCTTTACTCTACTTAATTTTTCCTCAAGGGAAGTCACCTAACTCTATTTTCATTTTTAATGTGAAAGAAACAAAAATCATTGCTATGTCCAATGCATCTGAATTTTAGAAAACTAGTGTAAAATGAACAGTAGTTCACATGGTATATTTTATGTTTGCATATCTATTATTAAGTGACGGTTTCTCACGGTTGCAAAAATATGTCCAAATGTATAATTGATAGTAGCCACTAAAATCTATGGAATATTAGTTGAAATTAATCAGTTTACAGAAGGAACAGTGGCTCTACAGTTTTGAGCAAGTTCTTATTAGTCACAATTCTGTCCAATGATTTTCCAAATGTAAACATGCCATTCATTTCTGAGATACTGCCTTCATGTCAGTAAACATCAGGCAGAAATCCAACAAATCATTTTGTAGGAAGTAACTGTGGATGGGTTGTGGACATACTGAAATTCTGCTTGACCTGCTTAATATAGTAGGTAGAATTTTGGGAAAGTCCTATGCTTTGCATCGCTACATCCTACCTAGTGATTAGAGGAAGCTGCATTTTCCTCCTCAGCCCAAAGTCAATCAGATTTACTGAGGCAAATTATGGGTACATAAACCACTCATACCCTAGGACTCTTAATAAAAACTGTCTCTGTGAATTATAATTATCATGGAGTACTGGAAGCTGTGTAAGTCCAACAAACATCTTTCCCTCTATAGTATTCCAGGCATTTCTGAGTTCATGTTTTCTGTGGTTTAATAAAGAGTAACTGGCACATAGCTAAAGCTTTTAAAATGTTCATTTAGTTCATTGGGTCTAATAGCACATGAATCTCTTGAAAGATGCAGTTGAGATAAAATGCTTTGTCAAACAGCAGAGCTTAAGTTAGAAATGAATATAATAGTGAAAGCATTCAAAAGTTACTAATGTTCTCTTTCCTAAATGAGGTGGACTATTAATTTAATCTTTCCCTTATAGATAAGTGGAAAGATCATATGTTTTCCTATAGAACATTGCTAGACAAAACCCTTGTCGCTATGTCCATGTGAATTTCTCTGCTCTTTAGCTCATACATAAATCTACCAATTTATAAAGCACAACCGAAGGCCTTTATATAACTTCAGTTTCTGTGTCATAGGGAAGGAGAAAAGGCAGAACTGATCTTTCTTTTGTTCCAATTCATGACCTTCATAATTTTCTCCCAAGAGGTAAAAAATACTTACAAGTGCATAGTAGTAGCAGTATAAGTAATTATATTTAGTGTGCCCTTATAACTATGTACAATAGAAGTAAATAAATGATTATACACTGTATAAATGCTTAGGTTGCTTTTGTGTTTTTCCTCTTCAGATGTACCATTAAATATCAAAATAGAACTATAATAAGAATCATGCTACTGTAACTTTTACAGGATTCCACTGTTTGTTACGAAAGCTCAAGGGTGTCTTCCTCATTTAAGGCGATTAGGATTTTTAATGTTTTATTATTTTATTTGTCTGAAAATACTGTGGTTCACAACATCTAAATTATATTCCAGCACTTATTTGAAATGAAGGAGACAGGAATCGCCACTGACTTTGATGCAGATCAGATGAGATTTTGGGGAATATAGAGCAGTGGAAGAACACACTTTTAAATTTATTTTTGATGGCTAGAAATAAATAAATAAATAAATAAATAAATAAATAAATAAATAAATAAATAAATATATATATATATATATATATATATATATAAATGATGACCTGTGATTCCAGAATAAGGTTATAGTGCAAGTCTGTGCCTGCTGAGAAATGGCATTCTTTCAATGCTTTTACTCCTCTACTGCAGCCTTTCTGAATTCTGAAACTATATCCTCCCTCCCTCCCTCTCACACCGGTAGTGGGGGAGAGAGACTATATTTGAATAACTAAACACTAAAATGAAAATAACAATTTTTCATTAGGAACATTTTTTGTTTTAGTGGGCAAGGGTGGACTGCATAATTAGAAGTTTATAATAGGGAAAAGGAAAGCAGGAGAGATATAACCTTGACCTCCCTAACCCTTCCAGGTGTTCAGAGTGGCAGCAATTCTCCTGTTCTGCCACAAGTCCACCCCCATTCCCAGCAATGGAGATAACAGGGGCTTCCCTCATATTTCCCTCATCTTTTTTTCTTTCTTTCTCTCTTTCTTCTTCCTATCCTATTCCATGCCATGCAGATTTATTTCACTCCAGTGAAGAAGTGGGATTCAGGATTTATTTCTTTGCTCTCTCTTTTTCTCCTTCGTATTTGAAATGCCTCATTCTACTGCACACAGCAGGAGGCTTCGTATCGCCAGTATGTCATAGTGAGACCACTTTAACAATGTACACATTAGTGCATCCAAAATTAGTCATGACTAAATCTGTTACAGCATATTATGTAAGATATGCACAGAGAACATATAACTCAGCTGGTTGTTTTATAAGTAAAATTAAAAGAGTATTTGTAATGGAAGGCAAGTGCGAGGAGTATATTGGAATGGAGGATCAAGGTTATCAGGAGGAAACATTCCGGAAGAGGTTACAGGGCAAGCACTTCCTCAGCCTGCAGCAGGACTGTGAGAAGATGAAGAAACTGAGACTAGCCCCACCCTAGAGACTCATGGCGTATATCCACTAGTTGCTTTAGCATAGGTTTATTCTGGCGAGATTTTATCTATTAGGTGCAAGCTAATAAAGGAACTATACTGGACTAGACTGCCTCATTGTCATTCTTGGGCTGGGCCTGACAACAGTTGAGGTCTAGAATTCAATTTTTATTATCAAATGCCATCAATATAGATGTGTAGAGACCCCGTAATCTAATCTGGGTACCTGATCCAGAATTTGGGAAATGTTTTACTCCACTGGGGATTGATCCACAAAGTGGATGTCCAAATCCAGAGTGAGGTGTGGAAAAAGCACAATTCTGATTTCCTATAATCTGTCCTCTGCCCACCATTTCATTTTCTCTGTCTGCCCACTCATGCGTGACTCTGGGCGGGGACAAAGGTTAATAATCTAGCATAAGAAAAATGCAAATAGTATATCATTTATTAATTTTCAACAGAATGGATTAAAACTGCATACAAGCCCTGGAATGATGAATAATGAATGATGTAGGGATTTTCAAGCTATGATCCTTATTATAAGGATCATAGCTTGAAAATAATAATAATAATAATAATAATTATTATTATTATTATTATTATTATTATTCCCATGACGTTTTATAACACAATGGAATTATATTTATTTTGATAGTTACATTTTCTGTAGGGAAGATCCATTCCAAATTTTGGACAGTTAGGTGGGGTGGGAGGTTGTATGTAAGGAAAAAAAAAAGTTTCTTCCTAAATACAGTAGGGTTGATTGATGAGGTTGAGGTAGGAGAATAAGAAAATAGATTCAGTGGCCTTTTCTGTTTATTTCATCTATAATAAAAGCGAATAAATGAAATGACACAATTGCTTGGAATATAAGACTGGACACAATACATCAGATATACCTGAAGCAAATGGTAAAACTAAATATATCTCCATCTCATCATCTCTTCTTCCTCCCAAACGCTGTGACACGGTGACCAATTCAAGGATCACCCTGATGTGACAGAGACTTGTTGGCTACTAAAATACTAAAGAGAAATAATACAATTCACATATTTTATATGAATTTATATAGCTGGATCTTCCAGATACAGAATACTTTTTCTCCCACAAGATTTAAAGATGCATTTGTATCTTATTAGTTTAACAAAATAATACATTTCAGATTTCCAGCCTAAAAGAGTATTCATGATTATCATGTACTTCTATTAGAATTAAAAATTACCTTATTTTTTTTACAGATAAAGCTGTCTCTATTTTTTGGAAAGACATTCCATAAATTCCTAATTCATCATTAGTCCTACAGTGTATCCTAATGTATAATGCTAAACATATGTACTAGGAAGTGGATGCTACAACTGTTTATGTGCAGTAGGGAGAGACATTAGTTTTTCAGTGAAGTTCTTGAAGGTAGAATAAGAAACTTAAATCAGGCTTATTTTCAAGGTCCACCTTCATTCCACCTTCTCCAGTTGAGTGAAGCCTTTGAGACTTGTAGGCAAGCAATCATATACTAGGAAACTGGTTTGAAGTCTAAACTGATTTGAAGTCTAAATCAATATCTCAAAAGACAAAGGTACAAAGGTAGGAAAAGAGTGCTAATTGTAAGCTATAATTTCAGTTCTACTCTGTAAGACATCAAGATTCACAGCTCAGCATCTTTTATAGCCATTTATATTATGAGTTCTACAATAAAGATGTATTAAAATCAACTTTATTTTTCATTTTGCTCTTTCCTCCTATACCTGTTTTTCCAACTTTTGGACATCCCAGATTTTCAGAAGAGCCCACCACAAAGGCTAGAAAGAAGGCAAAAAGGGAATATGGAATTTCTCCCTCCAAGGTCAGACCCTCAGAGGAGATATGCTTCTGTTAGGAGACAGCTGTGTTAGCTGCTTGTAGAGAAGAGAAGGATACTTCTCACTTATATAAAGAAAGGAAGATTTACTTATTTGAATTTCTGCTTGTTTATATATCCTACATTTAGTGACATTGCTTGTTAAGTTTAGACTTTGGATTTAATGAACTTACCTGAAGTAGGGATAGGGGTTCTTATTAATTATATTCATATTTCTTTGAAATAAGCTCCATTTTGTTTCTGAAAATCAGATAAAGTGAAAATAATGAATTCAACATCTATAGATGTAAGGAGGAGGGGGAGGAGGGGGAGGGGGGAGGGGGCAGCTGTGGTGAATAGCATTACTGCCATTGAATCCTGCATGCTACTGCTCACATCATCTGCATCACTTAGAGGATCATCTGTGTGACCCCTGAGCTGTCTTTTGGTGTCTCCAGTGTTGCCCACAATATGCACTCTGTAGTCTAGGGATGAAATTATTTGCCCATTTATTTCCTTCATTGCACCTTGTTTAACCTATCCAGCATTCCCCCATCAGATTTCTAATTTCAGTATTAAAATTCCACAAATAGAGGGCTTTCTTCTTTTATGAGTCATGCATATAAGCATTCCATTCTTATTTTTACAGAATAAGTAGCTTTCACTTTTACCAGAAAAAAATGTGATATTTATATGCTTGTTTTATACCTAAAGAGAAGTGACTCCTGTACATTGTGAGTAAATAATATCTTGAAATTGGATTTGTGTAGTCAAGAGCAAAATTAACTAAATGACTTGTTCCTTTTTTAATGACTCAGTTGATATACTTCATCCAAACCTTCATAGTTTATTCAGATCACAGTATCTCTCCACAGATTTATACTAAAGAACATGAAGCCTGACTTCATTACTTTGGCTTCAGCTCTTTTATTTAGCACTTGCTTTGCATTAAGAAATATCAAAAGGCACTTTATATTTACAGCTCTTAACAATGCCTTAAACCTCACAGGTCATTCATCTTAAATTAAATAAAATCAGCAGCACAAACTATGCAAATGTATTTTGTCATTCTCCTCTCCAAAGTGCCTCTAAACATTTCATCACAGGAAACTTGATTAGGTTACAATATCAGTTTTCCCATAGGCACCTGTTGAGCTTTTTTTAAAAAATGAAATAGCACAAGTTCACTGTCCTTCATAAAAGAAAAAAAAAGTTCATATATCTTCAGTGACATTACCATTAATAATAATGAATGATGCATCTTTTTGTGATCAGTAGGAGAACAATGTCTATACTATCATTTGATGTACTCTTCCGCGTTCCTTACATAGTATCTGGCATACCTGGGATACTTAAAGGTAGAATTTTAAAGGTCACAAAATTGTCAGTACTTTAGGATGGCTGAGCAACATGTCATAAAATCAGCATTCTTGCCTTGTAGAATTATGTTTAATTTGTATCCTTTCTGCCTCCAGTAATGTTAATGCTTCTTTTCTACCATTTGGTGTGCTGTGTCACTAATAGTCTTCTACTAAGTACATCCATCAAAAAAAGAAGAAAACTAAAATATTTTCTACAGTTTTCAAAGGAGGTGGTGTATATACGAAATTTACAGATGGTGATTTTATCTGAAAAGCAGAAGCTATATATTCTCCCTTGTCCATTTCTTTTTCCTTTATGCTGCAGCGTTGTTAGTATTCCTCCAATGTCTTGGAAGCAATGTTCTCCTCCAATGGTTCCTCGAGCAATGCTTAATTATGACATGATATTGTTCTAAGTACATTGTAGAAAACAATACCTAGATGTAACATATCTGCAAAAATCTGGATGACCATGAGATGGGAGCAAAGACACTTTTCTGTATTTCTTTACTGCCATCTCCTGGTCATCTGGATTTCTACAGCTGAAATACAGTATGTCTACAACAGGAGAGGAGAAAAGTGGATTGAAGAGCTGACCCATGAAGGCAGCAGCAAGCAAGCAACTTGAGAAGACACTGGCAGTGACAAATAGAGTGAACCCATTTTGGAAAGGTAGGAGAGGAAAGTTTTTTGGACTGTCCCTTCAAGAATTTAGTATGACGTTGCTATTGTGCCAGTGTGTATAGTATTCATAGACCTATGTGCCGTTTCCTAATCATATCAGTAAAAGCTGTGAAAAGTTCACAATTAGAAGTGAGACATTCGTTTTCTTATTGGATGGCCCAGGTGGGATGGAAGTCACTCCTTAGAGCTTCTCCTGGTGGAGAAAGGGTTGTCACCAGGGTTGCTAAGAATAAATTCTACAGGAGCTAGAGGAAAGTCTGCTTGGCAGAGCTCTGGGAAATTCAGCTCTCATATTCAGAACAGCTCCAGTATTGCAGCTGGGGCTACAGGTAGTTGCCAACATTTTAAGTTATCTAGGCCAGAAGTATCTCCTTTTCTGATTAAGTTGTGAGCTGCCCAGAGTTGTTTAAGATGGACAGCAATGTAAATCTTTTAAATAAATGAATTAAATAAAAAATAAATAAGTGGCAAAGTGCATTCTTCTTGCCAGCATTTCCCACTTCCAGGAAATACCTGTTGAGGCACAGTAAACTGGAGGCTAGGGTACATGATCCTTTCAAAAAGCCAGTCTGAATAAAGTAAGGTGGTGTACTCTAAGCTGATCTCTAAAAACATACCACTCTTAGTATCAGGAAATTTTAGAAGTCTTTTCCATCCTTATTGGGAATCATCAGATGTACATAGCCAAATCTTATTCTATGGGGTTCAAACCACCTATTGGGATTTGAAGCCATGGACCATTGCACTTTAGATGACCACCTCTCCCTGATTATATCTACCCATCCTGTCACTTGTGGCAGGAGGGACATGTTACAGGTCCGATGTACTAAGGAGTGCCATCTGACAGAACACAGGAAACAAGTCTTTTCTGCCACAGCACCCACCCTTTAGAAGATCATCCCCTGCTGAGGTGAAAATAGCCCCAACCTTATTGATCTTCTGGAGATATCTTAAAATGTGTTTATTTCAGCAGGCCTTGGCAACAGGGAGCCTGCAAGTTGGCTGTACTATGTGAGACTCTGACACATTCTCCTGAAATCTTATTTATACAGGTAGTCTCCAGTTTAAGAATGAGTTCCGTTCCCAAGGTCTGTCCTTAAGTCAAATTTGTGTGTAAACTGGAACAGTATTATTGTGTAATACTGTATAAGTAGTATTGTGTAATGAACTCGAATCATTGTGTATTTAACTCAAATTTTGCTACAGTAGGCTCTGTTCTTAACTATGGGTCATCCATAAATTGGGCATTCTTAACCCTGGGACTACCTGCATTTATGTTCTATTTTAATGGTTATTTCAGGCTGTTTTAATTGTTTCTTTTATTGTACACCACTCAGAGTCACATTTGTGAGATGGGCAGCTATATAAATTTAATAAATAAATAAATAAATAGATAAATAAATTTATAGTGTATTTCCTTTAAGCTCTCAGAAAGAGAGATGTACAGAAGTTACATGATGTCTTGCCCCCATGTATGAGGTTTTTAATGACCTTCAGAAGAAATGTCTCTATTTTTATATAGTGCATATCCTGTATGATGGATTCAGTTACACTGACTACTAGGTGGCAGTTTCATTCTGTAATGATATGTGGGAATGACCTTGGGAAACAGGAAGAAGAGCCACAGCCTAGACAACAGTCTGATAAACAAACTTTGAGTCAGAAGCAGGAGGAGTGGAGAAAGCATCTCAGAAAAGACCCTCCCTAGTTTTCGGGAGAGTAAAAGTGAGGGATGGGTGGGCTATTTTCAGGCTTGCAACATTCTGTTAATGTAACCTTACAATAAAGACAGATTATACTCCTGGTTGTGCTTCTTGTCTGGACTATCATGCAAGACTAACACATCCTTATTGGGAATCATCAGATGTATATAGCTAGATCTTGTTCCATGGGGTTCAACCTCTACCAGGAATTGTGATTTAGATGACTATATAACCTTTTTCAAATATCAACCAGATGAGTGTCCTCTTAATCATATCACTGATGCAGAACAGCCTTTCTATGCTTCTGAAGTTGCTTCCATGTTATTCTAAGACTGGAGTGCAAGACCTTTGTCTGACTGTGGGTTGCATTCTCCCTCCCTTTTCCAATCACAGAGTCTACAATAGGATTCCCCTCCCCCCCTTTTTTCCCCTTCTATAGTGGAAGATGATACAAGGTTGTTCTAATGTTTAAGCCTTTTTAAATCTTGAACAGTAAATAAACCCAGAAAATCGGTTCTGCTCACTGAAGAATGCCAGAGAGACTTATTGCCAGATAACAGAAAGCAAGTTGGAAAAAATCTAAAGAAAATCCTTGCCTTCCACTCATCCTTCAAGTTTTTCTTAGATTCATCTAAATGCTACTCCTATACCTGTTCCATTATGAAATGCCCCTATTATCTAAGTCAGCAGGACAGGACTTGCTGAAGAGGCCTCCACTGCTAGAAACTTGACTATCTGGTATGTGGAAGAGGATCTTCTCCTGGGTGACTCCCAGGCTATGGTGTACCCTCCTCAAGATGGTGGGTTTGGTCCTTTCTTCTTAGCATTTAGGGAAACCTATCACCAACTGTTCATTGTTTACAATTTTAATGATACATTACTGGTACAATGTTTAATTTTAATTGTATTGATTTTGATTATATTTTATATTTTGCATTTTATTCAATTTTTGAAAGATGCCTAGAGTTTTAACACAAACAGAAAGATGGGAAGTACATTTAATAATAAACAAACCAATGAATGAATGAATGAATGAATGAATGAATGAATGAATGAATGAATAGTACAACATTAAACCCTAAATGAAAAGCCTAGTAAATCATGTGTAACTTGCTAAGGATGGGAGAAATGTTCTAAGGATATATCATTTTTGTATAAGCTAACCTCCTGACAGTTAGTTTTTCTGCATTAATCTGTTTTTAAAAATGCACACAATCATATTTAGATATTTGAATCTCAAAAAGAAAGAAAAGGAGGGAGAGAGGGAGGAAGGAAAGAAGATAAGAAACACATATATTTGAAATGAATTTTGAAATGTTTTATAAATCTAGAACAAAGCTAGAAAATTAGGGAAGTACATTAATCCAAATCAGATCAATTATGTAATATAAAAATTTGCAGAGATTGGTTAACTCAACTATTTAAAAGGGGCACAGCTTGATTAGTTAGAATAAAATACAAACATAATTATGTAATTTGATCAGTAAGTCTGGCCATCCTGTACATAGCCGAATTTCTGAAGGAAAGGGAATCACTTAAACAAATCCAATAGGACAGAACAGATGGGGTGGACTTCAGATTTGTGCAATCAATTGTGGGGCTTTCTAGTATCCTTGGTACCCTAGTGAAAACTAAGTGAAAAATAATGGTTTCAGGATGGAAACAAATGTAATATGATGGTTCAAGGAGGATAAACTCTTGTATATTGCATCTTACAAGCCATATGGAAGATATTAATTTATGTATGAGGACAGATTCTCATCTGCCTATGAGAATGGCTAGTTTGTTGTTCAGAGAGTTTTATGTTAGATGGCTTCTGGTACTTCAGGGAGAGTTAGCAAGGGTTGGGGAGTGGGGAAACTGATGGATGAGATAAAATTTGAAGTAACAACCAAGTGGCGGTGGGCAAAGTTGAGAAACTGGGATCAGGCTTTCCAGGGAAGTAGGAGTCAATATTTAATAATGATTCTGCCTTCCAGCTCCGAACATTCAACCCTATAGCTAGATCGTCAGATCCTCAAGGGACTTGGTCTCTAGCTGGTGCTGTTTAATGTTGGTCAATGTTTAAGAAGGTTCCCCTCTTCTATAACCACATCATGGATGAGGCAGATGACCTGACATGTATAACTGAGACCTGGGTGGGCTCAGAAGTAGATGTCCCTGTCTCAAATATGGCCACTTCAGTTTCAGGCTTGACATAGCAATGATCCCAAGGTGGTGGAGGGTGGCAGTTGTCATCTGAGAAGTCTTAATGTCTTCTGAGATTATGTGTAACATATAATCAGATGTGAAGCCCTATGGTTGAAAGGGGCTTGTACAGAGCAGTAGAGTTTGTTGCTGCTAAAGCAGCCTTCCTACTGCATAGTGGAATCCCTGCCCAAGCTGTTTGACTCTGTCACTTAGCTGGCAGTTGAGCCTCCAAGACTAATGGATCTAGGAACCTTTAGCTTGCCCTCTTAAGGTGTAGAATCTGCAGTTGCTCAGAGATTCATGGCCACTATGGCAGCTATGACCTGATCCAAAATATTGAGGGCTCAACACAGAATGATGGTCACATATTAAGTCTTTTTATCTCAGGGCAGTTGCAACATGCTCTGAAGGTGGAGGATGTTACCATTAGTCCTTTGCCATGGCCATATCACACCCTGGTTGCCTTGCTGATGTTAGGAAATTATTGTGGGTAATGTCCAGTTTCTACCCAAGCATGCTCTCAGTCAATCTTTATATCTATATCAGAACAAGCAGACATACCACTTAGTCCAGCTAGCAAAAAAATATAGTTTAATGTTGCTGTTATTGTTAAACATCACTAAACACAGTGACAGAGTTCAGCAGCTGTAATAAATTTGAATATATATATATATATATATATATATATATATATATATATATCTCAAAAACAGTTAACTGGCAAAATGGGGCAAAAGGCAGGCAAAAGCAGGAAGAGAGAGAATGAGACATGAACAACAAGCAAGAGATAAAAGGGCAAAGGGCTCGATAAGAACAATTTGCATTATCTATATATCTTTAGCAAAAGGCATAAGGGGAAGATTTCCAGAGCCATTGAAAATAATATTGTGGGTAATTAGCATGGATATTCTCAAAGGGAGTGGCCTTTGGTTATTCTACCCTTTACCTTTTGTATAGGCATAACAGTAACAGAATAGAGATGGAAAGTAGGACACCAAGTGATTTCTTTCTCTATTCTGCACTACAAAGGAAACAATTTGGATGAATGAGGATGATATATCCAACAGCAGGGAAATAGGGCCTATCACAGGTGACTATTGGCCCTAGATGTGTTTCAGAGGGAGCTTGGGGTTCTTCCTGGGGATTTGGTAGGTAATTTAACTGAGTATCCATCAGGAATGGTCCTGTGATCATAACCTTGCAGTGGATTGTTCCTATGTGGCCTCTCCCTCTTTGCTGATGTGATGAGGATGAGATATTTGGGAGATGAAATAACAGAAGAGATCCTTAGAGTACCATTAGAAAAAGATGAAGAGTGAATCCCACTGAGCATCCTGTATGTAAGAACTCATACGAGGGATTACATTTTAGCAATAAGTCTGCACAAGGCTGTTGTTTTTCCAGTGTTACTGCATCCACCAATGGCCACCCCATGACTCTGGTTAAAGTACCTCAATCCCTGCTGGGGAGCGACAGGTCACAAGAATATCTATGGGCCTGCTGTGAGGAATATTACAGATATCTAGCAGATAAAGTCACTTGGATCCACCCGAGTTTATGTATTTCAATTTATATGGCTTCCCATCTCAACTTCATGACCTTGGGTGGCTAAATACAGATAAATCACAGCATCACAATAAATACAAATCAGCAGCTGAAGTAAAGGACAACCACAGCTATGAGCATAACCATCCCATGGGCTCTGCCATGCACCCCAATCCCCATGCCTGGTGATTCCCCTCCTCTTTCAGGGATAAGCTGGGATTGATGTAACTGTTCTCACATTCCTTCTTCAAGGCCATGTCCATACTCTCTACATGCCCCTTCTCTGTTATGGTGCCTGCCCTTTGGCATGACATCCTCCCAGAGGTTCTGACTGCCCTAACCCTGCAAGTATGTAAACTGTCCCCCAAAAACTCTTCCCACCCCCATTCTCTTGGAGACATTGGGTTATGCCCATCTGGTGTGCAATGGTGTGCAGTCTGTTTCAGTTAGGATGTGTCTGTTCCCTCTCCCCATTATGTTTAGTTTTTGTTTTATTTGTAGATATTGTATGTTTTTCACCCGTGCACCACCAAGAGTCAGTGTGGAGTTGGGTGGCTTATGCATTTAAGTTATAAATGAACAAACCAACAGACAATCATATACATCTGTCTTAAGCATTCTGGCAATACGATTTAGAAAGTTTTAGAAAGGATGGAACCGAAACAATGCTGACCAACCTACCTCATATACTTTTCTATAAATTATGGAATATTTTTGCTTGAAGGCTCTTTGTCATCATTTTTGGTCAGGGACCCTAAGGAGCACTGATCTTTTGGATGTCACATTCCACTGACAGATTTGATATTGGCAAGATCTCATCCACAAGGCAGTGAATTCCACGCTACTGTTTTAGAAGCTTTTCTCCACTGTTTTGAAAGGTCGATTGGTTGGCTTTACAATCAGTGAACAGAAATGTGTTTCGGCATGCTCAGTCAGATTGTGCATTGTAGGTATGCGCACATGTTTTGCTTCAGGTCCTTGCCTGTTTGGAACTTTGCAGATTTTGAGAAATGCAATACAATGCGATGAAAGCTTTTGCAGAAACAGATGGCAAAATCTGTGTCTAAAATACCTTGGGATTAATAATTTGTCATACTACTTGCACACTAGAAGGAACAGTATATAAATTCTGCATCCCTGATTTTATTCTATCCTCTTTCCTCAGAACAGTTTCTGGCCCCGAGCTTTTAGGCCTGCATGAAATGTCAATTTTCCTTTACACCCATGCAGATCACTCTGGGTATATGAGATATGTGAATGCAGCAAGAATCTTACTCGAGTGTTCTGATTTTAGCACACACCTTAAATGGCCCTCTCCTTTTTGCCAAAGGCAAGGAAGCCTCAACCATTGCACAGCAGTTGTCAGCTTTGCAAATGTTTCATACCTGGACTGGATTGGATTTTGCAGCGAGGAGCAAATCATTAATTATCCTGGCATATTTTGCAACAGAAATCCATCAGAATTTCCTTGCATTTTGGCATCAGCACCCAATCTACATAAAGTGATTTTTGACCATTTGAATGCAGTAAAAAGAACTACCTCCGAAATATAACCTGGACAAATACTACTAGCAAGAGTTAGAGGAGTCTATCTCCTTGTGGATGTGTAAATCTTTCTCATTAATGCTTATTGCATGGTTAAGGTAACATGCTCCATTTCATGAAATACTGAGGCAGGGCTGATCCATTTCAACCAGCAACCTCAACTGGATAAAAATGGCCTTTATGCGTGTGCAGAAATCAACCAATATGAAATAGCACAGCCTTTTCCTCAGTTGCTTAAAGTAGGGAGTCTCCTTCACTTCACAGGTTTGCTTTGAGGGCTGTTTCACTCTCCCAGGACCTCTGCATACCCTTTCAAAGCCATGTATATAGTATAGTGTTTCTCAACCTCAGCAACTTTAAGATGTGCGGACTTCAACTCCCAGAATTCCACAGGCAACAATTTCCCAGTCCACACATCTTAAAGTTGCCGAGGTTGAGAAACACCGCCCTAGTATTTAAAAATAGTTGAAGACCTGGAATACAATTGGACGCAAATCTTAAAATGATTCCTACAAAACTCATAAGCCCTAACAATCTTACTCCTACAAAATATGTAAAATGCACAAGAGCTCATGACAGTTTCACTGTAGAAAGTCAGAGTCTAAATTTCAAAATCACCTCACAAATACCCAGAGGAGATTGCTCTGACGGCCCCCAAGAAACCATTCAGCAAGTGACTGCCTGGTTCAGCTAGGATTTTGTTCTGCATTTTGAAAGAATAATACTATTTTTATTTTAGAAAATTTCCCGTTCTCCCTGCAGTACCCAAAGCTGGCACCTAAATTTTAGGGAATGAAATGGGAGAAATACAATTCCAATAAACAGTAAAATCATTAAAGCAACAGCACGGAATGGGCATAAACACTTGGGCAAGTTAGGAAACAAAAATATTACAGCAGGATGTTATGAATAGTTCTTGGTGTGGAGATATGATGGATGATAATTTACTATTATATTTATATTTATATTATTACTCCTTTGATCTTGGTTTGTGGTAACACTGCCTGAAGTATGTACATAGAATAGAAACAAAATAACTATTAATTACTGGAATTAGTGTTTTTGGCAAGTATGCTGTAAGACAACTCCATAACATGCAATATTGCCAATCTAGTACATTTTATTACAAGTTAATTATTATGTATTCACCTAAACTGTTAAAAGATACAGAAAGAAATCAGAACAATGGTAAACAGAAAAAAGGCAAAAAATGTTTAGGACATTGAAAACTAGGTAAAAGCTTGGGGGCAGAGGAGGGGACCAAAACAAAAACTAGAAAACAACAACACCTAAACCTAAACCGCACTCCAACCCCAATCTTTTTCAGCTGAAACTTCTGGCTAGGATAAACTGAAGATATAGTAGACGAAGTCTCTCCATTATCCCAGGCCAAGATGGCCTTCTTCCTTCTAAGTTGAAGGACAGTGGGGTCTGCTGCTCCCTTAATATAGATAATCCCACAGCAATAAACATGAATGGTTGCCCAATTGTTCAGCCACTCTAGTCGTTTCTTTACTTCTGAAATGTGTACTTTAATAAAATCAGTGCTAATATTAACATATAGCTCAAAAACAATTTCACACCAAGATTTATTACCTTCCTGCAATGGTTTTGGGGCAGCTGGTGTTCCATTTCTTCTTCGTTCAGCTAATTCTTCTTGAAATAACTATCCCACCTCCATCTAAATCAACTCAACAGGCATTTTCCTTTGGAAATTTGGCAATTAAATTTCTAATAAGTTCAAAAATAGTAGTCCTGAATACCACAGAAGTCCTGGGAAATCTCCCCTCTTTTCTATTCCATGATCAACATTCAAGGGCAGGTTATTTCTATTCCCTTTCTTTATTAGGAATCAACATCACTTGATTTTTTACTTTAGAGAATATATTTTTCAGATAAGAACAAATAAAAATCCTAACCCTAACAGAAAAATAAAAAGATCAAAAATTATATTAGGACATATTATTGAAATCCTACAGAATAAGTCTGAGCACTATGGGATTCAAATAAAACAAACTAGCAAATTGAAAGGAATTAGCAGTTGTTTTATTGGTTTCAAAAATAAATATAAAATGCATAGAGAAATAATATGTCCTAAGGTGTTATGGACCTCAGATCCACTGTAAGCACTGAATACCTTTGGAGATCCATTTACAGAAAAGCATACATAGTCTTTTCAAATGCTGATTTATTTGTTTTGCTTGCATCTGTAGAGAAAGGAATCACTGTCAGATTTGCAGAATTCCATGCACAAATAAACAAAACAATTCCAGTTGTAATCAGAACTATAAATTAAAAATAAAGTCAGTTTTCTCATCTGGGAAGATAATGGGATATCTGTTGCATATATAGCTCAGGCGGTTCTTTACTGATCATAATTCTTGGTGGCCCAAATCAGTGATTAATGTGCTTAATTGCTCTCCAAAACAAAAAAACAAAAAGCAAAACAAAAAACAAGAAGTATCCATTGTAATATTTCTTGGTTCTTCCAGCTTATCTTGTATATTTACACTAAAATCTGGAATTTATGAGCTAAAGAACCATCCCATACATATGTATTTATGTAGATTTTCTTTTCTAAAAAAAAATGTTGAAGAGAGACTGAAACATTGGTCAAAAGAAAATGTCATATATATGCTACATTATTAAATGCTATATATCGAACTGGATCTTTTACCAACAAAATTCATCTCAAAGAAGGCAAAGTTTAGGGAGCTCAAGTGGCTGTAGAGCCTCAAACTCTGTATTTCTGTAGTCTAATGTTCCCAAGGCAATCCTCTCATTATGACTTGGCAAGTCTCCCAGGAAGAGAATTCCATAATGCTAAGCATGTCATAATTCTATGTGCATTTACTGAGATGAAGATCATTGAATCCAGCAGGAATATTCCTGTGTAATGTGATGAAGCTCCTAATCTGATCAGAAATCCCCTTCCCTTGTTGTTGTCCTGAGGGTCTCAGTATTGACTAGGAGACCCAGGGTTACTACAGTGCAATGTTTACATGGAATTTCTTATCTTACTCCTCCATCCACTTCCAATGCTGCCTATAGGAGAGTGACCTGTGACCAGAGGAAAACAGTTGTTGCTATCATAGTTCACAGTAGCCAGTTGGAGTGGAGGGGTTTGCCTACAATGAAATTAAGCAGGGCAGGCAAATCAGACAGTACTGCTTGAACCGGCACAAGTCAGAAAATGTTACTTTTGATGAATAGGGGAAAAAAAATGGATGGATGGATGGATGGATGGATGGATGGATGGATGGAGATTGCCTTTTGTCCCAGTGGCCTTCAGGTGGATAAAGGATAATGGCCTGTTCCTGCCCTTGAGAAATAGTCAGTGGCTGTGATGGAATGTGAGGGTGACCCTGGAAGATAGGGGGAAGAGAGGCCACCTAGGGAATGATCAAATAAAAGAGAAAAGAGTCCACAACAGAGTAACAACCAGAGAAAGACACTTAGGAAGGACCTGTCCTAACTACTCAGGTGGTAAATAGGGAGGGAGGGAGATTTGTACTTTCAAACTTGCAAGGTTGATGTCAGCCCTCCCAGGTAAACCAGATAAGAAACACAACTAGATGAGCTAATTCTACTTCATTGTAAGGCTACATGAACAGAATCTTGCAAGTCTGAAAGTACAAATCTCCCATTCTCCGCCTGAGTAGTTGATGGAACAAGAGAGGTGACATGGGTGCGATCTTGTCCAAGGCCTCAGCCGCCTTCCTATTCCAGGCAGTGGCCAAGTCCTCTGCTGGAACATGCAGCAGATCCTCAGGTATAACCCCCAGCTCCCGTTGGAACCCAATTGAGTCCATCAGTTGCTGGGGGTGGACCAGTTGAATAGGTTCTGCCTCCCTGCAGAGGGAGGTAGCATAAAAGAATCCCAAGGTCACTAGGGCATGATCTGACCATGAAAATAGGGACAGATGTAACTCCCCCTTCAGATCATTTTGCCACTGCTCTGACAAGAAAACCAAGTCCGGTGTGAGACCATTGTCCTGAGTCAGGTCGCGAATAATCTGGGACAGGCCTATGGCCACCCTAGTTAAATACCTTGCTTATACACCAGTCCCTGTTGAATGGACCCTGAGTAACAGTAAACATGCATAGAGCCAATGCAAAAATGCCAATTTATATACCTCCATTGATATGGATGATGCCCAGATGATCAGCTGAGACATACTGTCAGTTAACATTAGAGTTCAAAATAGACGGTAAGTATAACAGAAAAAGCTGTTCAATAGACTCATAATCTTCTTTACATTTTTTGACTGACAAACTATACAAAATAACTCTGGACTTTCAGATGCCATTGTCGGTAATTTCCAATGAAAGAATGCTGTCAGGCTGTGGCAAAAT
Source organism: Liasis olivaceus (assembly GCA_030867105.1). NCBI lineage: Eukaryota > Metazoa > Chordata > Lepidosauria > Squamata > Pythonidae > Liasis > Liasis olivaceus. The sequence continues at coordinate 74,982,869 of CM061349.1, forward strand.
TCTGTTCCAGCTTCAGTTGTATGCAGCACGAATTGTATCATCTTGTCTAGCTTTCCAACAGTGAACAATATTCAGCAGTGAATAAGGTAAGTTTGTCTGCATGGATTACCTGAAATTTCAAGAATTAGTTTGAGATTGTTATTGTAACTAATGTTATGTATTTGGCCACTGTGTAGCAATATTTACTAATTACCACCAATCTAACAATTATGTACCCACAAAGAGTGTCCTAGGCATTTCAGAGATCACTGCAAAGTGCACCTGCAATCATAACAGCTACAGTTATATGGATACATGAATTTCAAATGGAAATATATATATACAGTATACACACACAGTGTGTGTATATGTATGTGTGTGTGTGTGTGTGTATGTATATGCATGTGTGTGTGTGTGTGTATATATATATATATATATATGTATGTATGTGTGTGTGTGTGTATATATGTGTGTGTGTGTGTGTGTGTGTGTGTGTGTGTATGGACTGCCTTGTACTTCTGCATGTCTGCTGAACCAGCAAGAGTCTTGGATGATGACAAAGAAATTATTGATTCAGTTGTTTACAAGCAAACTATTACACCATGTCTGTGATGTCTAGAAGCATTTCCATGCAGGCAAGTCCATTTGAAAACACTCAGCTTTTTCCTAAAGGCTAGGACTATAGTCTCCAATAATATTTGAACTGGGGGAAAAAAAAAAATAAGAATGATAGAGTTATTCTCCATACCCTGCTATGCCTATGCTGAGTAAAAATCAAACCTATACCATCAATAACTTTCAGAATGACATAACCAATCACTAGTTTTCCTAATCTTGATTTGGAAATTAGAAAAATTAGGAGCGGGTAATGGAACATATATACTTATTCTGATCTCATGAGATAAGGTTCTGAAATCTCACATAGATAATATTCCAAGGTTTTCTAAATATCCAGGATAAGTTTTACTATGTGTTAAAAGTTAAATGGGGTTGACTCTTGGTACAGTACAGATCAAAATGCAGAATTTCTCAATCTACAATAGCTTCTAGTTACATCAGATGAGGAGATGGTAAAATAGCAAGAAATGATAAGATAAAAAAGAAGCTGTAGCTTAACTAGTGCAATAGTAGTTGGTGTCTGGCAGTCAAATCTTATTAATGGAGTATTCCAGAGCAACTGGTCCCTGCAGAAAACACTGGGATCCATTTGGATGAGTTGCACTCTGGCTTGGCTAAGAGCATGAGGATTTTAGTATCTGAGTTGTTGTGAAGTGAATAATTGTTGCAATTGTACAACACTAGTACAGAAGGGCAGAGTTTGCATTACAGTGTCGCAATACGCATTTTGTCATTTGCTCCCCTTGACTCCCATTCTGCAGATGACCGTGATGTGAATTGGAATAACATTCAAGCCTATTTTTATGCCACACTAACAATTTTGTGGACATGTGGAGCTAGATGTGACTGCAGCAGGAATCAAGATAGAGAAAATGATGAATGCAACATCACTGTGTTGCAAGGCAAGCTCTACCAACTTTGTATGTGTGAGAGAGATGTCACATGGACAGAAGTGAGAGCTTGCATTGCATTGCAAAACATTCCTTTTAGTCATTTAGTCATTTGTCTCCTTTGGGGCCTCCGGTGGATAGTGCTGAATCTTTTAAATAATAATGATAAAAAAACTACATCTTGATCTCAGTGTGGAGGAAAGCTTATGTGAAGACTCATAGGTGGTTTTTCAGATTATCAGTTTCCAGACTTTAGACTTTTGTAAAAGCTAAGGCCAGATTGCTAAACTGTGCAGTGAAACAGATAAACAGGCAATGTAATCTGGACAAAATCAGCTAAAGTACTTTGGTTAGCTTTCAGAATGATGCTTTTACTATGATGTATTTAACTATCATAGTAATTCACTTTGTTTAGGTCCTCTTTTTTTCAGGAAAACCACCAGTTGCAGAACCAGATGACACTTTTAAAGAAAATATTCCAGCAATGTTAGCTGTATGTTGGAGACTATTAGTCTAGTCAGACATCTTGTTAACAGCTCCTCTGAGACAGTCACAAGCTGCTTTGGTTGGTACACATTATTCTTAAGTCAGTTTTAGCGAGTTAGTTCCATATTTCATTCTATTTTAAAAACAACTGACAAAATCCTTCCCTCTGCTTGATTTTTTGAATAATTATGTTCAGTGAAAACTGGAGCTGAATTTAGCTTTTTGTGTAGGCCTGGGATAGGTGGAGTTTTGGGAATGTATATGGGAATTATGGCCAGTTATGAAACAACTGTTTACCCAAAAGACCAACTATTTACTCAAAACAACTATTGTTTGCTTTGGGAACCAACTATTTACCCAAAGACCCCTCTCCCCAAAAAAGCATGTTTATTTGTTTTTTCTCTCTCTCTTCAGAATGCCTGTGAGGTCCATGTACAAACAGAAGTAGAAAACTTTATTTACAAAGTACAAAGAATTACTTTGTAAATAAAGATGCCTCTAGGAATTGACATTTTAATTTGTGTTCTTCTTTTAAAAAAATTAAAAGAACAAACAAAGCAGAATTGCTGGGTCAATCAAGACCTCTCTGGGCAGCATGATGCTGACTCTTTTTGGCTAGTCTCACTCATGTCTGGACACAAAGCACAACTACAAGCCTCTTTCTCATAGAATTCAAAGTAAGTTCTTAAAAAAAAAAAATCCTTCCCCATAGCTAAAAATGTGAACTCCAGACTCCCAAAAATAATTGTTGTTAAATTGTATGGTAGTGGCAGTGAAGATAACTAAGTAGATGACAAAAGGGTTTTACAGAGTTGTATTGCCTGTCTGTCACAGGATAAGCCTTGCTCCCCTACTTCCTCTTTTCTCCATTCTGCAGTCCAACTGATGTATCCTTGGGCATTCCAGAGGAAAAGAATCAACCTTCCACTACGACCCCTTCCATCCTCTCACTACCATCTATTCTATCCTCTCCTTCTATCTCCCCTTTTACCATTTTCCCTTAGATATTGGTGTTACTTGCTTATACCCTTTCTTTTCCATCCCACTTTCATTAGAATTGCTTGAATCAACATTACAGAACAACCAAACAGAAATGATGTGGATTTTCTGTCCACCCTGTCAGTGGGGAGTGAGGAGGCACCTTATACTCGCTGCTGAAAACAAAGGAATTAACATCAAATTCAAATGACTACAGACTTTCCAGTTGGGAAAATCTGGATGAGCCTGTATGAGTCTTTATGTCATCGGTCCTGAGGGGCCAAGTAAAACCACAGACCTGTTTCCTTTCCTTCCTTGCTCTCCTCATCCTGCTGAGATATGGAAGTTGACATATGAATACCAACTGTACTTTTAAGATACTTGTAAGTCTTAAAAGCCCAGGCCAATGAATTCCAATGAGTTTTAATAGAAACAGTGATGAAGCCTGGATGCCCAATTTTATGTAAGAGTTGTGATTATTAATTATTTGTTCAACTATTGCTAATGCTATTTGATTAAGAAGGATGAATTCTTAATGTAGTAAGATTATTGAGCTACATGTAGACTGAAGGGTGCCCATATAATTGCAGCTACAATATAAATATACTCTTTCTCTTTTTCCTTCCTTCCTTCCTTCCTTCCTTCCTTCCTTCCTTCCTTCCTTCCTTCCTTCCTTCCTTCCTTCCTTCCTTCCTTCCTTCCTTCCTTTTTCCAGAGAAAGATATTTCAAGAACATTTTTTCCTAGCATCTAGAGGTCATTTTAAGAGTCCAAATCACACTGAGGTTCTTGTCAAGTTATTCTTTGGAAACCAGAGCCAGGAGATTTATTTGACCATTGTCAGTTTCTTATTACATTAGAGTTTCTCTGTCAGAGTCCGACACCTCATTTTTCCCTGTCATTCTCTAGAAAACAGTACCTGCTGCCAAACCTATTCAAAACAGCCTATACTATAAACTCTTTGAATCTTAACCCCTTGGTGGCAAAATTTCTGTAGATTGAACAAACTGAAACTCTACTGTTCAGAACCAAAAGTCTATGCATTTATTTCAAGGACATGCTGCTGCTGTATCTCTGGATGCTATATCACTGGATGCATGCTTTATTCACACCAATTTGCCTGATTATTTTTTGCATATATTGATTCATTGTTTCTGAAATGGGATATGGATGGAAGATTCTGTGCATTCAACTGAAGCTTGGGCAAAATGTATAGTTACAAAAGGAAAAACATATGTTAAACTTCTTTTTTTTTCCACCCAGTTTCTTACTCCCCAACCATAACTTCCTTTTGACCCATTTTTGCATTATTTCAGCATAAAAATGTGTATGAAAATTATGCATATTTGTATGCATATTTGCTCTAATATATACAGTTTTATTTATAATTTTCTATAATTTATAATTTTCTAGCCGTGCTTGTTTCGCCCCCACCCCGGGGTCCATATGATGATACATTTTTGTGTGCATGTTTTTCTAATACAGTGGTACCTCAAGATACGAATTTAATCCGTTTCGTGACTCTGATCGCAAGTCGAATTGGTCGCATCCTGAAGCACGTTTTCCCATAGGGTTCAATGTAAATACGGTTAATCCGTTCCACCCTCTGAATTTGGTCGCATCCTGAAGCAAATTTCCCCATAAGGTTCAATGTAAATACGGCTAATCCGCCCTCCGAATTTGGTCGCATCCTGAAGCACATGTCCCCATAAGGTTCAATGTGTCAGCCGGCATTGCACGGCTACGAAATTCCCCAGGCGCGCTTTAGTCAGCCCTAGCACAGAAAAAGGAAGTGCTAATGAAATCTGAGAAAGGCTCCCACGCGCACAGCCGGGAGTGGGAGCTTCCCCCCCACTCCCCTGCTGATTCTTCTTAATTCCGAGCTCTTTCCTCTGTGCATAGCCCTTGGCGCGCGTGACAAAAGCACACTGAAAGCAATGGGGGGGAAGGCTTATGTCGCACGCACAGCGGAGCGGGAGCTTCCCCACCCCCGTGCTGCTTCTTAATTCCGCGCTCTTTCCTCTGTGCATAGCCCTTGGCGCGTGCGAGAAAAGCACAGTGAAAGGAATGGGGGGGAAGGCTTATGTCGCGTGCACAGCGGAGCGGGAGCTTCCCCACCCCCGTACTGCTTCTTAATTCCGCGCTCTTTCCTCTGTGCATAGCCCTTGGCGCGCGCGATAAAAGCACACTGAAAGCAATGGGGGGGAAGGCTTATGTCGCGCGCACGCACAGCCGGGAGCGGGAGCTTCCCTCCCCCCACTGATTCCTCCGCGCTCTTTCCTTTCTCCATAGCGACAAAAGCACAGTGAAAGCAATCAGTGCACTGGGGGGAAAGGCTTATGTTGCGCGCACGCACAGCGGAGCGGGAGCTTCCCCCCCCCATTCCTCCGCGCTCCATAGCAACAAAAGCACAGTGAAAGCAATATCAGCGCACACGCACAGCTGGGAGCAGGAGCTTCCCCCCCCCCCCGCGTGCTCAGATTTCATTAGCACTTCCTCTTGGAAGCCGCGACCACGCGGCAGCAGGGCAAATGGCCGCGGATCTGGTTCGTAGCTTGAGGCGGAGTTCACATGTTGAGGTAAATTTTTGCGGCCGGAGCTGGTCGTATCTTGAAATTTTCGTAAGATGGGGCGTTTGTATCTTGAGGTACCACTGTATATATATTCTAATATATAAACTTTACTTTTCCTGTTTTCGTATTTTTTTCATTAATGTGTGTATATTCATGCATATTTTTTAAGTGTGGAGCACATCACAGATTTTGAAAACTCCAGATCTCCAGATAAGTGCAATTCTAGTATGTTCCAGTTTGTGTCTAGGTTTGGAAGATTGTTCTTCCATGCTGCAAATGACCATGTTAGCAGGGATGTTGGTTCCCAAACTGTACACTGCAGTGCCCCAGGGCACTGTGGCAAATTTACAGGCATTGCACTGCATATTTTAAATTTGAATGTAACTACTCAATAGATGGAACTGTTAGGGTGTTTTTGTTGTTGTTGTTGTTTGTTTTATTTGTTTCTTTGTTTTAAATGACCTTAATATGCCATGAAAAAATTACTGAGAGACTAAGGGTGCCATGAACTGAGAATTTTTGGTAACCTCTGACCTAGAATACATCTGCGTAAACATGCAAACTTAATTTCTTCTCCTTCTCCCACCCAACTTCTTAACAGTAACACTCATTGGTTTTCATGATCTGGCTAAATATATATATATATATATTTGGCATATACATATTCAGTAAGAATTCCTGGTTGTTGTAAGGGGCACTGTAGCTAGGACAAAGCCAAAGTTTTTCACTGCTTTTTGTTGCAACCATATCTGTGTAGTAGTATGACAGTCCAATGTCTAAAATACTGATAAAGAACAGGTTTCGTTCCTTCTCTGTTCTAAGAATTGTGGCCTCTGCCATTATTTTTCTTAAAAATAGCAGATGCACATCTATCCTTTGGTGCTTTATCTAGTGTCAGTTTTCCTTCCAAGCAGTTTATTGGTAGATTATGTTGTATATTAAAAGGTACTTCACGTCAAAAGATACATTTCTTGGATCAGACATGGAGCAACTAATACAACTGAAATTTGCCTCTAAATGTGCACTACTCCTGGTTAGATTGGAATGTGTATATGTGTTTAATCCAATGTTTTAACAATATATATAAAAAATTACGGCTGTGTTGATTTAACATTAAAAACATATCAGACCAGTATTGTTACTGACAAACAATTTTGTCCCAGCAGAATAGACTCCTATCAGTTTTATGTGATAATTATTTGTGTAGTAGGTTTGTTTGGCTTTAACAAAATAGCTGCTCAATTTTTTTTTCTGTTTTTTTTGCTCATTTTGTGATTTAGATTTTTAAGGACAAAATATATGCCAGGTGCAATAAGGTTTTGCATACTATTTATTTCTTGTTTGAAAGCTTTACTTCTTTCATTTTTTTTTAAATGCAGTAGCCACTGACCAACAAAGATGACAACCTTGAATCCAGTTGTTCATTTGCTTAAATAGCATGCCACTTTACAAATGGAGAAGAATTTATGATGATCATGAAGAAACAGGCAATCAGAAGAGCAGAAAATGAATCATAATAACTTTTTTTTTAAAATTGCTAGTTAAGAACATGGTCAAAATAATTCTCTACTCTGCATCTCTTTATCTCTTTGTTGTTTTGCAAATCTTTTGTTGTGAGAACCATTTATTAAGATAACTTCTTTGAAGTTATCATTCATGACATCTTGTGCAGGCTGAAATATTCCAGAACAATTTTTTTTTTCCTCTGTAGTATGATTTGAGTGCATACTATATACTTCATCTTTCATATATTCTCACTATTGTTCTTGTTCTGTCATTCAGACTCTTTGTTTCACCAGGACTGCCTGTCTGGAACTGCTTCTCTGAGTTCTTTTAAGCTCACATTTGTGTCATCAGTGATAATATATAGGCACCATGTTTTCCATTCACTTTTTTGACTGCCTTTGATTTTTTTCCAAGCATCAGGCTTTTACAGGTTGTAGTCAAAATATTTAAGTTTTTGCTTCATGATTAGTACTTCCAATTAGCAGGCTGGTTTTACCTTGCTAGTACCAAAGGATTTGTTCTTGCAGTCTAAGTTATTCTCAATAATTTTCTTCAAGACCACAATTCAGAGGTATCAGTTTTTCTTTGTTCAACCCTTCTGAGGGTCTAGCTTTCATAGCTATTAGTCACAGCTGGGAAAATCATGGCTATGAAAATATATCCCTCAGTTGTCAGTGTCATGTCACTGCTAATATTTTTTTCTAGATCAGTCATAGTCTTTCTCCTAAGCAGCAGACAATTCTTTATTTCATGGCTACAGTAACCATCTCTATGAACTTTTGAGCTTAGAAAGATCAGTGCTGTTACTGGATTACTTCAATTTTTTCCCCCATCTATTTGTACTTCGTTGGTTTTGCCTATTGACATGATCTCAGTATTGTTAGTGGTTTTAATATTGAACTTCAGAGTGGTTTTACACTCTCTTCTTTCACCTTCAATAAAAGTTAATAAATTTAATAAATAAGATGAGAGTTTATGACCTTGGTTCATTCCTTCACCATAGCATTATATTAAATGATTGACATTGACATTATTATAGTTATACATGGCTCAATATTCCAATGGGAAAATACATATCTCAAACTCCACACTTTGGAAATTAATTGGTTTACTTCTGATAACTTTCAGCTCTCTAGCAACCTATTGATTGAACGTGGAAGGTTTGTAATTCTATATTCCTTCTCCCTCATATGTCTGCTGTGAGGAAAATGTGTTTATGAGATCCATATCTTTGTATCATAAAGTATTTTCCTTGGAACCAAAACATATTAGGCTCAACAGAGAAACACTGCATGTCTTGAGCTCTCTAGCCAAGTTGAAGTAAACTTCTTGAGATGAAATATTTTATTATGTTGCTAGAGATGAGCCCATTGACAGTTAATTACATTGTCACTCTGTCTCTGCATTTGGATTTTTTGCCTGATCACCACAATGTTTTGGGGAACTACAGCTTATGTATCAATCTTTCCACTCCAGGATGTATTAAGATGATGGTGAGACAGTGGGGAATAGAATTTGGCCTGGGAGCAAACACAAAGTAATAAGAGGCAGTGGGAGATACAGCAGGAAGCTGCAACCTGGCCATTGAGGAGGTAAGCTGGTGACTGGTTTTCCATTCCTCCAGATTGCAGTCTAACCAAAGAGGTCTAGATGTCAAAAAATCCCAAGTACCCTCTTCAGCCAGTATCTTGGTTTACCAGAAAGCTGAGAGCAATGAACCAATAGGTAAAAAGTTGGAACTCTCATGCAGAGTTAGGTGGAACCCTCTTTCAGGCCCGTTCAAGGAGTTACTTGACTATTTCTGTTATTTCCATAAAAAACAGGCTGGGAATGCTTTCCATATTGTTCATCACCTCCTCCCTCAAGATGTTAGGGGAGGAAAACTAGAATTGGAGGCTTATTGTGAATAACTATCACTGTCTTTGAACACAAAGTCAATCAGATTTGCCTTAGTTTGGATCCCACCTGTTAGGGTAGGTCACAGTAAAGTAAATTAGCAAGTGGTTTGCAGGTTCATATGGATATTTTTCAGCTTCTAAATCTCAAATTCGTGGAGTGGATGTGTAGAGAAATGAAAGCCACTAGTTAGTTACTTTAACCTTGCCATTCCTGGCTGATTTAATCAGTCAGGCTAGGACTGGTTAAGGGAGATGATCAGTGCCTCCTTGAATATGGAATAAATTTCTGTCTGATTAAGGATAGCAGTTATAAGACTTTTATTGAAAAAGCCCTCTCTTGACCCAGAATAACTTTCTAATTATAGGCCAGTATCAAATATTCCATTCTTGGATGTAATGATTGGGAAATTGTGGTTTACAGATATTTGGACAGAAGTGCTACTATACATATTCACTGAACTTTAACCTGCTATATGGTCCTAACACTATTTTGGCTGTTGATCTACACAAGAAACTAGACAGTGTAAATCTACGTAGTTTGCTTTGTCTGCTCAGTGGCTTTTGGTACCATTGACCATGGCATCTTTCTGGGTTATCTGGCAGATTTGGACCTTGGGGCACTGTGTTGCAGTGGTTCTGATAATTTCTGTCAGGGTGTGGCCAGAAGGTAGGGCTGGGAGACTAGTGTTCTATCTTTTCTCCTGTGTTGTTTAACTACATGAAAGCACTGGGGGAGGTCATTGAGAGCTTTGTAGTGGGATCCTATCAAATGATAACAAATGATAGGTGATAACACCCAGTTCTACTGTTCCCTACCTTCTAATTCTACAGAAACAATCAGTACTCTGGCGTGTTGCCTAATCTTGATAATGGGATGGAGGAGAACAATAGGATATCCTAGAGAAGATGCTGTTGATCTTATTGGTAAGGAGAAAGCTAGACTCTGGGATTGAGGTGATGACTGATCTGTATGGGGCTGTGTTCTTCCAGGAGCAGGTTCAGAGTTTGGGATCATTTCCTTGATCCTCAGCTGGCATCGGATTTACAGGTGGCAGCTGCGGCAAGGAGCATGTTTGCACTAGTATAGCTAGTACACCAGCTACAATCCTTTCTGAGTTTGGTGAATTTACCAACAGTTCTCCATGTCTTGGTTGCAATCTATCTCAGCTATTGTAATGCACTTAACCTGGTACTACCCTTGAAAGGTATCTGGAAATTACAAATGCTGCAAAATGTGGTACCCAGGCTTCTGACCAGTATAAGGAATATTGATGCTGGACTGAAAGATTAGAATGTGGTGCCAATTGCCTATTGGGCACTATTTAACATACAAGTGTTTGCTTTTAAAGCTGTAAATGGCTTAAGATCTGCTTATCTATGGGACCGCCTCTTCTGCAATAAACCTACCCAATAATTCAAATCAGAAGGAAAGGCCCTTATGAAAAGACCCCCGCATTCAGAAAATTGCCTAGTGAGAAAAGTGGAAAGGGCTGTCACCTGTGTGGTACCCAAGCTATGGAATGTGCTCCCTAGGGAGGTGCATGTGGTTCCCATGCTCCCAATATTTAGGAAGAGGGTAAAAACACATTCATTTTAGTAAGAATTTAATTGTAAATTATTGGTTTTAATTTTGATTTTAATTGCATTAATTTAGGACTGCAAGCCTTCTTCAGTGTAGAAATAGATAGGAAGATGGGCAAAAAAATTCAATGATAAATAAAGATAAAAGATGTAGAATAATAACAACAACAACAACAACAACAATAGCTTCTGCTCTGATAGCATCAGTGAGTCTGTCATGGCTTGTCTGAGAGAATGTGAGTCTTCTCAGCTGCTATTTTTACGTTATTTTTGTTGTTTTAAATTCTGGTTGTTTTTATTCTGTTTTAATTGTGAGCTACCCAGAGTCGTGTAAATTAGATGGGTGGCCTATAAATTTACTAAATAAGTAAGTAAACAAACTTTGTTTCAAATGCTATTTATTGTTTTCCTTCTAACATTGTGACCCATATCTGGTTTGTTTGTTTGTTTGTTCTTACATTTACATATCCTATTACATGCTGTTGTTGCTTAAGATTAAGCATTAATCTTAACTTCCTATCTGTAATAAAATGATTGGTAATGCATGAAAAGCAAAAAAAACAAAACAAAAAAACATGATTCATATTCCACTTAGATGTTTTGATTTGTGGACCTGCAGAATATTCAATTGCTGGGAGGGAGGGAGGAAGGAAGACACAGTCATGTGTACCAACTCTTGAAGCTATTGGTGCACCATTCTAATCAACCAAACAAAACATTATCAATATAGTTACCGTGGTGAGATAAATTTTATTTTTGCAGGTTCTAATGGAATGTGGCAGAATATCCTGTAGTTGTTTTCCACTTTCACGAGGGGCCACACATAAAAGCCTATTTCTATCTAAAGTATGGTAGCCAGCAAAGCAGAGATTGAATCAAATTAATCTGAAGGAGGTAGTGTGCAGAATTTGTCAGTCCTACCTGAACAGAATGGCTGAATCAGTAATTTAGGAAGATGAAAGAAAGAGAAGGGAATATGTGGCTCATAGATATCAGAGGGAAGGTCATGCTACAGGTTGTCCCAGAGACAATTGCAATTGCATTAGTACTTTCGAGCTTGACATTAAATGTCATGTTCAATTGCAGTGTATTTAAGGTGATGCCTGTGGCTGGTGAGAATGGTGAAAAGGCAGAGTGAATGCTTTATCTAATAATAACCCAGAGATTAATGGGAATATGGCCAAACACTGCTGAAAGGAAGAAGAGGGAAAATAGATCCTTAACCTTGTGTTGCATTTTCTCACAGCTTCAATATCCTTGATTTACTACCTCTGCAACAGTTAATGCAAAAAGAATTAGAGAAGTATATGAATAAAAATCACTCTTCTGGCTTCAGTTTTTTGGCACTATAATATAGCATGATTTTTTTTCTTTTCTTTTTTTTTCTTTTTGCGTTTTAAGTTATATGTATAGATTTAAAAATTAAACAAATTATTAACACACTCTTAAAGCCTGTGCAAAAAATGGGAGAAGTACTTTCAGACTTAGAAGATTGATGTTAGCCCTTTGAGGTAGTCCAGTACAATACAATGCCTCCCACTCCTAACCCCCAGAGATGCTCCAGAAAGATACCTTGATCGATGGTATCAAAAGCGACAAAGAGTTCAAGTAGAGCAAGAATGGACACATTACCCCCATCCTGCTCCCACCAAAGATCATCAAAAAGTGCAACCACTGACATTTCCATCCCATAACCAGGCCTGAATCCCGACTGAAAGGGGTCCAGATAATCCATTTCATCCAGGATCCTCTGGAGCTGCAATGCAGCCAACCTTCTCAACACCCTCCCCCAAAAAGGGGAGGTTGGAGACAGGACAAAAGTAATCCATCAGGGTAGGGTCTAACGATGGCTTCTTAAGAAGGGGGTGAACCACAGACTCCTTAAAGGGATGGGGCATCACCCCTCATTCAAGGATACATTAACTACCACCAGTACCCACCCACTTGTCACCTCCCAAGAGGCCTTTACCAGCCAGGTGGGGAATAGATCTAAAACACAGGTGGCCGAACTCACACTCTCTAGGATCCTATCCACTTCCTCAGGAGTAAAAGAGTTAAACTGTTCCCAGATAACCAGGTAAGAACTGGGTAAGGAGGACTCAGAGGTTTACCTGCAGGGGCGTGCTGATGAATTTGCTGATTTTCTGACATATAAAGTCACTTGGATTCATTCCCAGTTGGATGCCAGTATGGACACTGGCCCAGAAGAACCTTTTTTTTTTTCTTTTTTGCAGTTTTTTACTTGTAATTTTTGTCACAGATGCCAAGAAAGTTAAACAGTGTGTCCTTCTTTTCCTCCTTTTGTCCTCCTTTCAGATTATCTGTGTCCTTCTTTGCCTGTTCAGATATCTGGTAGTCCTAGTTAGAGGGGATGTGGATTGGAGCCAATTCAGTTCTGAATGGAATTGGCTCCAATCCACATCTCCTCTAACTAGGATTACCAGATATCTGATCATTCTGGTTCAGAATTGGTATGGAACCCATTTAATTTCCTGTATTAACATGACCAGTTTTGAATGGAAGCAATTGCTTCTGATTGCTTCTGCTTTTGGCCATCAAGGGGCCTTCCTGCAGAGTATTTCAGCAGGGATGGGCAATGAGTGGAGGGCACCTGTCTGCACTTCCAGGGTTCCTCCTCCTCTCACTGTTTCCTCTGCAGGAACCAACATCCCTGCTAACATGGTCATTTGCAGCATGGAAGAACATGGCCTGCATAGTTCTAACCATGGCATCAGGGGTGTGGGAAGGAGTCAGAAAAGAATAGAGCTTGCAGTAAGCTTGTGTTTCCCTACTTCCAGGGCTCAAGCAAGGCTTAGCTCTTTCCTTTCTACCTGCCATCACTGAGGCTCACCTTTGCTTTCCAGGCACCTGAAGTATGCATTTACTTTCCCTCTCCAACAGCCAGCAGTCTAGGTAAGAGGGATTGAGGGAAGCAGATGTCTGTAATGCCACTGAAATGCTGTCTTTCAACTTCTGAGGCTTTTACAAACAGTGAAAGAATGATGTCTGGATGACATGGCATGGCTGCTTGAGTGTTTTTCTTTTTGGTGAAATACCATCCCACATATAATTTTCCATCACAGCAGTAGGTGTGGGTGTGCATGTAGGTAAAGAAAACCTCCACACAAGGGTCAAAGTGCTTTGCAGAACTGTGAAAATCACAGCAACAGAGGTAGCAAAGACAGGTCTGATACACATTAGCCACAGTATTTCTTGGAGAGGAACACAGCTTGAAGTTGATGTTCCCCTGTGTCCTAAACTCAAACAAGCCTTAACAGTTTCCTTTCTACTTGCCATTATTGAAGTCCAGCTTGCCTTTCTTACAGCCTAAACACACACACAGTTTTCTCTCCCACCCCACCCCACCCCACCCCACCCCACCCCGCCTCACTCCAGCCACCTGCAACCATGGTTAGAGATACTGAGGAGTCCCTGGCTTGAAAGCCACTGATATGCTGTCTTCACCCTCTAAGTTTGTTTCTATATAATAAAGGAATGGTAACAGCATGGTGTGGCCACTTGGGCCAATTTGTTAAATGTGTCAATCCACATCAGTTTTAAGCCAGCTTCTGAAGTTTTCAACTTAAATCTGACTTCCTAAAAGTATCCCATATTTCATATGCATTCCAAAGTGATGGAAGGGAAGAAAACTACAGTGTACCACAGCCTCCTCTGAAAGCATCCCTTAGGCCAGTGTTGTCCAAACTTGGCCACTTTAAGATGAGTGGACTTCAACCATGCTGGCTGGGGAATTCTGGGAGTTGAAGTCCACTCATCTTAAAGTGGCCAAGTTTGGACAACACTGCCTTAGGCTGACCTAACAAAAACAGCATCTTTTCTACTGTCCTACTGACATTCATAGTGCTTATAGACATTAGCAGACAGTATAATGCTTTATAGACAAGCACAAGGTTGCTACCACAAATGGTAATCCCATGTGGAACTTCCATGTCCCACTCTATAATATACAGGGAAAATGTTCATTATGTTGTCTGATATCATAACACAGTTTACTCAACCTCACCAGACTGTATAGTTTTGGGATAACCACAGAAAATTCCTGTATGGTTGTTCTACATATCATTGAAATATTGGTTATCCCTTTTTGATATAATGCTTCTTTTTATAATATGAAGGTTCTAATCTTCTATGTTACTGAACCTATGGCACAATTTTTTCCAAGGTTATCTATGGATTTATGGTTTTATAAATCCACTTTGAAAGTTATTTCTACTGTCTGTATGGAAAGAGGTTACTTTAAAGTGCACAACTGAAACCCTTACATATAAACTTTTTGTTTAGATAAGATGCATCTTCTTTTTCTTTTTCTTGTTCTCTTTCTTCTCCTTTTTTCTTTGTATATATTTTCTAATTCTGCATTAGCTTTTAACTAATATAATAGTTAAATTTAGTCACCACCCAGAGTCAGTCTTGAGTGAGATGGGCGGTGGCTAAATTTGAGATATAAATAATAACTATGTAAAACTCTAATAAAAATATTATTAAGATTCAGGGGAAGAGAAAGCTAAGAGTTTATTCAGTGTGTCTTGAGTAGAGGCCTGAAGAAAGGAGATTTCATACAACTGGGCCTAAGAATTTTGGCCCAAAGTCTAAAAAAATATTATTGAATTGCAATTCAGTTCAGTGCAATTTATTTTAAGTATTGTAACTGGTAATCTAAAAGTTGATAGAGATTATCAAAGCTGGGTGAAGATCCACCAGGCCACAACTGTCACCTGTCCATCCAGCAATAGATGTGAGTCCAGAAGGAAGCCCAACTCACAGAACTGCTCCCTATGAAAAATAACCACCAGAGCAGGCAGAGAACCATGTGATCTATGGATAATTAGGAGCTCTGTTTTGCTCGGATTCAACTTCAGCCTTATATGGGCATGCCTACTGGGCTGACATCTCCTCCCTCATTACTGCTCAACAACTAGGCCCAGCCACACAGCATAGGCTCCTACGAGGAGTAGGATGTGAACAAGAGCCCCAGGCTCTCCCTACAGTCCAATTAACACATATGCATTCACACCCTGTTAATTCCCAAACAGGACCATTAATCAGAGCTAATCTGCCTCTAAAGTTCATTTCCACTCACTGTCCCCTTTGTCAGTATTGTGGCTTTCTGAAACCAGGACAGACCAATCTCCAAAAGGGTGACATTCCCACCCTCATCCATTCAGAACTTGGTAAAAACATGTCCCTCCGGGCTGTTCATCCAACAGTAAGTTGTGAATGAACATGACTCTTCTCTGTTGCCTGGGTTTATCCTTAGAATTTAATTAATGAACTGAGATAATTGAATAAAGAGAGAACTAGATGTTCTGATACACAAAAGCTAAACTGAATGTTATGGTATTTAAATATAGGCTTAGTCTACGCAAGTGCAGTCAGCATTTTAGCACCATTAAAATAGTAGCAGAACACAGCAATCATAAACTTTTCCATTTACAATAGCAGATTGCAGACTATGATACTTTGTATTCCATATGTATGCTAGCTTACTGCTGTTTTAAGAGAAGCTTAATGAGAGTGCTAGCATATCATGAAGAAGGACAGTTGCCAGCTTGCAAATGCTGAAAACTACTTAGCCATGATTGCAGGGTATATCAAACATGCTGTTACTTAGCCAGATGAGTACACTGAAACCTACTTAGCCATGAATATAAGCCGTATCAAACTCATGGATGCCAATAAAAAACAGTTCTTCCAGTGTGATAATCATCATGTTATCTGACCTAGAAAAGCTATAGTGATTTTTGCCATCCATAATCTAATTTCACCTGGATACTTAGCAAAGTGTGTACTTTTCAAAGATCAACTGCTTACTGTGGGGCCATCAGAACCCAACCATCCTCTCTAAAGAGGAAAAGAACTGAAGAGAATGGGGCTACCATCTCAGCTCATTGTTACTATCTGGAAATGAACTCCTGAAAGCCACATTTGGGGGAAGATGAATTTTTCTGGGTTTTCTGAGTAGGGCTGATTTCCAGCATAGAAATAATATATTCTTATTAAGAATGGGTGCTCAGTTATCTTATTTTTCTTCTTTTCTTTTCTTTTTTCCTTCTGGATCACATCTTTTGAGATTGCAAATATGAATACAAGAATAATAATAATAACAATAATAATACCCCCAGTGAGGAACTACCTTGATGTGGTTGTGGGGCTTGCATGCTCCAAGGTGGATGAGAGCTATGCCAGAGGTTCAATTATACTGGACAGGTTTCATCAGAGGAGCCAGTTGAAGAGTGTCTCTCTCATAAACAATATGGTGAGACATAATTTACAGAAACCTATACAGATCAGTCATTGCCTGGGTCAACAAGGACTGTACTAGGTGTTCTAGTTCCTGGACATCTGGTGACAAGTGGGCTACAGGACTCAGGACTGTTGGCTGAGTAACAAGAGCCAGCAGCTGCAGGACTACTGGAAGAAAAGTTGTTTACCTGCTGTAAATATACAAAGACTGAAAACAAAGAAATAATTATTTGCTATTACAAATCAAGTCCAATGAGAAGAGGATATCTGAAAAGAATGCACCAGTTCTGGAAAGAGAAACATCCAGAATCAGAAATAACAGAACAGAGGTTAGCAGATCAATGTTGATTTATAATACAAAATAAAGTTTTCAGAGAAGTAGAATTGAAAGAACTGCAAAGGTCTACCCAGGGCAAAGAAACCAAAGCCTTGCCAGAAGTAGCTCAGAGTGTAGAGGCAAACCAAGGGGAGTGAGCAGTAGAGGAAGTCAACATAGCTATTGAATCATTTTCATTCCCAAACCAGGCATCCTCTCCTCTGCCTTTTCCTCAGAAAGAACAAAGCCCTCTAGCTAAAAACCAAGAGGAATTGAAACAAAGAATAACTGAGCATCTAGAACAGCACAAAAGGAAAAGAATAAGGTTGCCTGCATTGGAGGTTGTTACAAAGAAACAGCTAGCATAAGTCTTAAAAGATGCCACTACTGTAATATCAAATACAAACACCAGCTCACTGCAAAAAACCAAACCAACTGATGCACAGCACAGCTACAGTTATAACTGAATACCCTGGATGCAAAATCAACAAACAAGAAAAAAAGCTAAACAGTGCACCACCAAAATGGAAGATCAGGTTGGAAAATAAGATCAGAATGCTAAGATCAGATGCAAGCCAGCTTGAACAGATGAAAGAAAAGAAGCTGAAGAACAAAAAGACCCACTCTGCCATGCAGTTTAACAACATACTGCAAGGAGTTAAATTGAAGATTGGTTAACATCTGGCAAAACCTACCTGATAATGAAAGATCCAGCAAAAGGTGCAGCACCAGGCAACTACAGGCCAATTACCTGCTTACCAACAACTGTCAATTTGCTAACTGGTGTTGTAGCTGATACAGTCCAACAGCATCTAGTTGAAAATAAGCTCTTTCCAACTGACCAGAAAAGAAGCCACCCAAACAGCAGAGGAACAAAATATTAGCTCATAATTGACGAAACAATTTTGGAAAACTGCAAGAAAAGGAAAACCAACTTGGATGTAGCTTGGATTGATTACAAGAAGGCATTCAACTCTCTGCCACATGACTGGATAATCAAGTGCCTAGCAATAACAGGAGTCAGTAGAAACATCAGAAGCTTTGTGCAAAGATCAATTGCACAATGAAAGACACAGTTGCTGGTCAGTGGTGACAGACTGGGAGAGGTTAATATCAAGAGAGGAATATTTCAAGGAGACTCACTATCACCACTACTGTTTGTCATTGCATTGATTCCTCTGTCAACAATACCGAACAAGTCAGGCCATGGCTATCAAATGTCAAAACATCTACCAGACTATCCCAACTCCTTTACATGGACAATCTGAAGCTGTACGGAAAAACACCATCTGAAATAAAATCATTGCTTAACACTGTCCAAATATACAGCCAAGATTTTGCAATGGAGTTTGGACTGAACAAATGTGCCACCCTTACCATCAACAGGGAAAAAATAGTGAAAACTGAAGGAATCAAGATGTACAATGGAAATGGCATCAAAAGTCTAGATGAAGAAGATCGCTACAAATACCTGGGCGTCCTTCAGGCTGACAACATCAAGCACACTCAAGTGAAGAAGAAGGTTAGTAGTGAATATATTAGAAGAGTGAAGAAGATCTTAAAGTCCAAACTAAGTGGAAGAAATACCATCAAGGCAATTAACACCTGAGCAACTCCAGTCATTAGATACACAGCTGGAATAGTGGACTGGACCCAAACAGAACTAGAAGCTCTGGATAGGAAGACCAGAAAAATAATGACAATGAATCATGCCCTTCATCCATCCAGTGACATTGACAGACTCTACTTACCAAGGAGCATAGATGGGTATGGAATGCTGCAAGTACATCAGACAGCTGAAAAAGAAAAAAGGGCACTGGAAGAATATCTGAAGGACAGAGAAGAAGATGCACTTAAGCTAGTACACTATGAAGACTTACTGAATTCCTAAGAGACCAAAATGGCCTAAAAGAAAGACCAAATGAAGAATAGAAAAGAGACAAGGCAAGGCAAAGTCTCACACAAAAAAGCTAGCAGGCAAAGCAGATAACAACGAAACCTGGCAATGGCTAAGAACAGGAAATTTGAAGAAAGAGACAGAGGAACTAATTCTGGCTGCACAAGACCAAGCCTTAAGAACAAATGCATATAAAGCCAGAATTGAGAAGACAGCGACAGACAGCAAATGCCATCTCTGCAAAAAAGCTGAAGAAACAGTGGAACACCTAGTAAGCTGCTGCAAGAAGATCACACAGACTGATTACAAACAATAGCATGGAAAAGTAGCAACAATGGTACATTGGAGTATCTGCAAGAAATACCACTTGCCTGCAAGCAAGAACTAGTGGGACCACAGAACAGACAAAGTAACTGAAAATGAAGAAGCTAAAGTGCTCTGGGATTTTCGAATTCAAACAGACAAGCATCTGCTACACAGCACCCCAGACCTAACAACTGTTGGTAAGAAATACAACAAAGTCTGGACAATGGACATTGCAATACCTGGAGACAGCAGAATAGAAGAGAAAGAACTGGAGAAAATCACAAAATATAAAGACCTGCAAATGTAAGTATAATGACCATGGCAAGAGAAAATGAAGATAGTACCAATAGTAATAGGCACCTTGGGTGCAATTCTAAAGCATCTGGAGCACCACTTGAAGACCATTGGCATTGACAAAATCACCATCAGTCAATTGCAAAAGGCAGCTTTACTTGGAACAACTTACATCCTGCGATGATACCTTTAATATTATTAAACAATATCTGCCTAAACCTGGTTCTTGGGAAGGACTTGGGAAGGGTTGACAAAAATGCCAAATCTAGTGTAAGCATCTGGCTGTGCAACTGATCATAACTAATATTAGTACTTGTACAAATTCCATCCATACAAGAAATGCCATTAAGATGAGAATTTAGAGTTGAATTTTTAATTAAGAAAAATAATTGGAAGACTTATAACATGCCTCAAAGTCTGCAGAAGCAAGGATGATAGGTACTACATATAGGTGTTTGTTTACAATAGGAGTATCATTAGAAAAATTGGCTCCTTCCTTATTTTGTTTTACTTGGGAACAAAGTTGTTCCATTACTTCAAGTGTTTTAAGAAGTATAATGTCCACTCTATTTTCAATTTTAACTTTAATACTGAATTTCAAATTTGCTGAATGGGTTTTACTTTTGTCTTCTATATATTTTCTTATCTAAGTTCAAATATGTTCAGTTGCATATCACCACAGGTACCCGAGAGATAGAAGATGTGATTATTAATTTTACACTCTGAAATTCAGAGCTTGCTAAATTTCTGGAACTTGTAATTGCTAAAACCTCGTATTATAATTTTTCTACCTAGCCTGTTTCCATTTTATGTTGATGCTTCATTTGCTTTTTTAGGGTTATTTTGTTTTCCAAATCATTGTAAATTGTTCAGACTAATGGAAATGCTTTGGAGAAATGCAGTGGAAGATTATTCAAGTAAAATAAGTATTCATGGTTTAGCTGAAGAATTAAAAACCACATCTGATGACCCCCTTATAGATTTCAACCCTGAGTAGAGCCATGCTGTTCCTAAATTCACCAATTCTTTTTATTAAATTCATGCCCCAGCCTTGCTCCCATCAAACAGATGTGCAAGAACTATTTTGCCATGTTGCTCCCTTCGCACAAACATCCTGTTTATTTATCTTGATTGCACTCCAATGCTTTCAAGTCATAGTTCTGACAGCATCATATTTAATTTATCTAATGAATATAAGATAATTTATGTAGTTATATCCCATCCTCCTGCCTGATGATGTATTCACACTCAGCTCGTTCCCTATCAGCTTCAATTTGTTTACATAGGAGGAAAAATATCAGACTCGTTACTGAAGAAATTTACAGAGCATTGTTTAAATCAACCCTACCAATATTTTCAGCAACTTCATTTTCCTATGTGATCTCTATATTTGTCTGAATCAATTGTTTTGCATCCATAGACTACCTTGGCATAATTTCACACTTTTGGGAGTGATGGATTATATACGAAGGAGTCCTTGAAATATAAAAGAACAGCAACTGGGAATAAAACTTCTTTGGTAGATTTGTTACATATTCTCTAGTACTGTGATGATGCATAGTACTATGTCTGCATCCACAAATGCCCATTAGTCTTCTTAGATTTTTGACTATTGCTATTACAGGAAGGAAGAATGCAGAGATTCACAGAGCACTCAAAATCTCCTGAAGGTGTGAGAGATTATAGGGAGGCTGTAAAAGGAAAGGAAGACCTCATAGACATAAATAATCAAGAGTTAGTGGATGAGTCAGTTGACTGTTGCAACTTAGCTGAGGTAGAGAGAAATCTGAGAAGAAACATTTCAAATCACTTGTAGAGACTCTACCCTAATTAACTCACTATAAATGAGGACAGAAAATTCCTATTACAGTTTCCAAAATAATACATTTATCTCCAACTGGCATTAAAGATAGTACTGAAATCTGGGAAGCTGTTGCTTCCTAGATCCTACATAGGGCTTAAGAGAAGATACAAAGAATATTTTCCTCTAAGACAGTAGAGCAGTGTTGTCCAAACTTGGCCACTTTAAGATAAGTGGACTTCAACTCCCAGAATTCCCCAGCCAGCATGGAGTTGGGCCCAATGCTGGCTGGGGAATTCTGGGAGTTGAAGTCCACTCAACTTAAAGTGGCCAAGTTTGGACAACACTGTAGTAGAGTATCTGTAACTCACTGGAAGAAAAAGCTCTCAAATTCAATATTTGGCATATCCAAGTAAGTCCTGTAAAGACACCAAAGTCACATTCTGAAATGCTATTGCAAGCATAATCTTATCCATATATTTCAACTGCCCCCTGTCTATTTAGTTTACAAAGACTGCTGAAAACCTGGATCTTTTGGAGGGCTGATAAGGACAGAGTGGAAGGTTTTACTACCCGTAAGGTGTAGGTGCATGTATGTGAAGCAGTGGGAGCAGTTTTCTGTATTGCTATGTTGTTCCTTGCATTGTACGGTCATTTAATCCTTGTAGAGAATAGAGAGGACAACCTTGATGGAAAGAAGGAAGATACATTACCAAAGCAACAAATAGGGAAACATTGCTTGTGTCCAGATGCTGCAGGTGGATTATGTCTTAGACAGGCACCCCCCTAATTCTCATGAGCATAAAAGAGGAAGAAGGGGAAGCACAATCAGACTTGCAAGATTATGTTACTATAGCCAATCTAAATAAAAAATATTTTGTAGGCTTTCATGGAACCTATTTCTTGTATACAGAAATTCTGTATGCCTGTATACCAAATTTTGTAAGCTACCCAGTGTTTTTGGATTGAAGTGACATATACACAAAGTAAATAAATATGCTTCCATAAGTGACACTTGATGGACCACCTATATGGGACAGAGCCTTAAATTCTGTACAAGTTTGGTTCTTATTCTCTTATCCTTAACTTTTAGTTCAGGGAGGGGCAACCTGAATTACATGCAGCTGCAAGTCCCTTTTTTTGCTGGCCCTGGAGTTCCCTCTAACAATGATTGTAGAAAACTAACAGCATAGTTCTCTGCCATTTTGAAATGAGAAACACATGTGAAACTGTAATACCCCAAATAGGTGCATCAATGTTAAGGCAACCCGCCTCTTTACCCAAACTCAGCCCTACTCTAAAAATATTAAGTGCACCTCTTCACAACTAAAACACTGTATTTTAGATGAATTGGACATTGTGATAGATACTAGATGCTCTATAATTCTAATCTTTGACCTTTGTTCTTCTCACTGCATGTTTCTGGCACTCTCTACTTGATGATCTAGTTCTGATGTTTATATGTTGATGACTTTCATATAAGGGTGCATCATATAAAGGCAAAGCTTTGTCAACAGAATCAGTTATGAAAAGGTGATTATCTGGTACACATGTGAACAGATCCCAAATGTCTCTGCTTCTAGTTACAGTGTGTCAGCTGTTAAACTTGCATTACTTGACTACCAGCCAGTTATGTTATTACTAATGTTGTAATGTAATATCTCAGAGTTCTATTAATCAGGATGAGGAAGGGCAAATTGGCAATAAGTCAGGATTCTTTTTACACACACGCACACATAAAATCTAATTAGCTTTTGAATGCTCAAAGATTCATATCATTCACTAAACAGCATTCATAGCAATCCAAATCAAATGCCAGGAACTCTAAACCAGAGATTAATATAACACATAGGATTACTTCTGCTCTGTCAGTCCTGAGCTTCTTGCTGGTTTTTCGACAAGGAACTTTGAGCAATGAAACAGACCAGAAGACAGCTAGAATATAAGTGGTGTCCCCTTTGGGAGGTTGACTGGACTTGGTAGGACATATAATTGTGCTTACCATGTGGCAGTTGAATGCTACAAAATATGGTAGCTGTCCTTAAGTAGCTGTCCATCGCCAGCTGTCATCTGCCTTGGACAATTCCCATATTGGAGCTATCCAAAGCCTACTGTAACAAAAGTGTAAGGCACTGAGGAAAAAATTGCTTGTTCATTGGCTTTGATACTAAGTCTAGTGAGACATCTAACAAACTGTCTGGTCTAGTTACTTGGGATCAGTTTTCATTTTTGAGGCCTGAGAATGTGGACAATGCTTGTACCTATTCAATCTACCATCAGTGCTCCCCAGACAATTGCTTATCTTGGCTTTTTAAGCTAACTTGGATGGGGCTGGGATTACTGAATGGATCCAAGGAGTTGTGAATGCCTCTTTTCCTGGTAAAGCAGTGCTGCCAGTCTTAAGAGAGACATTGGTTACCCCCCTGGATTCAGAGGTTTATGACAACTATAGTTTAGTCATGAATACCCCCTTTGAGGGTAAAGTGTTAGGGCAGAGTGTTCATGTACCTGCAGATGTTCTTGAAAAGCCAACTAACCAACCAGCCAACCACTAGTATGGCCCATTTCAGACTGAATTCAGGCCTGGTTTGGAGAAGTGCAGCTTTGTTGATCTTGCTGGATCTCTCAGTGGATTTCAATGCAGTTGACTATAGTAACTTTCTGAATCATCTCTGTGTGGTGAGAGTTGAAAGCACTGTTCATTACACTGCTATTTGCAGACCCAGTAGACCTTGGTAACCAAGCATCAAAATCTTGACAATTGCAGTATAGGGTGCAACAAAGCATAATTTTTTATCCTATTTCCTCAACACATTTATGAGACCAGTGGGGGTAGTGATCATGGATTTGAGAGTGAAGTGCTATATCTGAATCTGTGAATACCCTAATGCCTAGCTACAGTGATGGGCAGATGAAGGGCAATTAAATTAATCTAAATCTTGTTGGTGAATAAATACAGATAGAAGAATTTAGGAATCTGACCTTTCTAAATGAGGTTACATCCCCTCAGAAAGAACAGTTAGTTTGGGGTATTCCTAGAATTATTACTCTTAGGTGATCTCTACTTCAATGAGTATCTATCACTAACCTTGGCTGGCTAACTAGTTATCCCATGTTCTGGACAGAGATAGTCTAGTCACTGTTCTTTATACATGATAACCTCATACTTGAAATACTATTATGTCCTTCAAAGGAGCCTATCCTAGTACTTAGTCCAGAAACTACAGCTGATACATATGGCACCCAGGTTGCTAAGTACAGGAAGGTGTCATGAATTATGTAATTACATCATTACCAATGTTCACATCACAAGGGTCATCCCAGAGAAAATTGTGGGGAAATAAACTGAACTGAAGGGGGTAAAATCCCATCATCAAAACATTTAGACAAAGGAGTTAAAACAAAATTTAAATTGGACCTGACAATCTAGAAACTAGGCAGAGATTATCGAAACTTGGGAAACTCAAACTCTGAACAGTCAGGATCAGGAACACATCCTTCTTTCTCAGATGATATTAAAAGGGGAGGGGGAAGCTACATTTTTTGTCTTCGTTCTCATTCTCCCTTGTTTGGAGAAGAGGGCGTTTCTTCCCCAAATGACTTTAGCTAGGGAAGAAAAGTGTCTAAGGCTGGAAGAAGGATTAGAAAATCAGAAGAAAATAGCTCTCTAGATTAGTGTTTCTCAACCCTGGCCATTCAGCATGCTGGCTGGGGAATTCTGGGAGCTGAATTCCACACATCTTAAAATGGCCAAGGTTGAGAAACAGTGATCTGGAGAACAGTAGAATTATATGCAGATTGGGATTCTTTTGTTGATTTATATTGGAGGTTTATCTCAAATGTACCTTAGTTAATTTTGTTCTGTCTGTATTCATACACATGGACATGTATTCTTGTCTGGAAGTATGGTTGCTGAGTTAAAGCCTTGTAGCAGTTACAATATTTTCTTTTTCTCATTCTCTCATTGTCTTCAACTGTCATATAGTTCCTTAACTTTAATCTACATAATCAAAGACTTATAACTTCTTCTTAAAACAGTACTCTTTCTAACAGGTTGGTTAGCCTATTACATATCTCAGCAGCTCTAATTAGCAACAGAACAAGAAAAGGCTTGTTTTGCTTCACTTTCTTCTTCCTGATCAACAAGGCTGAAACACATTTTCTTTGGAATAAAAGTAAATGGTGATATATACCAAACACCCTCTACTCAGGAATGTAGAAGGGTTGTGGGTTGTGGGTAAGGAACTACAGAATCCCTTAGAGAGCCAGCGGAAGTTCAATGCATAATATTTTTATAGAACTCTATCCTGCATCATTCTTAGGAAGGCATTTATGTACAATGACTCATTCTTGAGGTCATAGGACATCAAATTTAGCCACTGCTCTTGTGTAAATGTATGCATGTAGACTTCTTCAGCTGAAGTGCCCAGACTTAATGTAGACATTTTATTCCTCCTGAGATTTGGACAGCTCCTACCCTAATGGTGTTCTGGAAGGCCTTGAAGACTTGGTTGTTCTCTCAGGCCTTGGGACAGGGTGGATTGAAGTCATCTTGATAGAGATGCTTGATATATATTGTATATGTGTTGATGTTAATTTTCATTTGCCATTCCCTTATTGCATTTTTAATGTTTTTTATTGTATTTGTATTCTTGTGATATTATAATCCATCCAGAGTTATTCTGGAGTTGGGCAGCATAAAAATGAATTAAATAAATTAACGTAGCATGCAAATTCAGAGGAATTCAGGGAGAAACCTGTCCAAATATCTTTTTCTAAATATGGCGAGGGAGGGAGGGAGGGAGGGAGGGAGGGAGGGAGGGAGGGAGGGAGGAAGGAAGGAAGGAAGGAAGGAAGGAAGGAAGGAAGGAAGGAAGGAAGGAAGGAAGGAAGGAAGGGTGGCTATTATCCTGATGGGAAAAAAATGTTGACTAATTTTTTTGTCTAGGCTTTTTTTCTCCACTTGCATCATTTTCTTTGCATTTTCAAACAACAGAAGGAGAATTTATATGTGCTATATTTGTGTGAGTCAGTGTGGCATCTATTCATTCTAGTAAAGACTGGTTAAAAATCTCCATCATTGATTTTCTTAAGCTATGGCAGATGAAAACACTTGAAAAACTATAGGCAGCCATTACATTTTATTTTTAAATTGTGTTCAGATATATATTGGGACAAGGAAGCATTTACAGTGTTGCTTAATGAGACATAATGCTTATTTCTGTCACTTTCTAAGGGAGCTTAGAATACAAACGACAATTGACAGATTCTAAGAACTGAGGATGTGTGCTTCTGCTGCAAATAAAAAGTGCTATTCTAATACTTCTGTATCAATACAAATGTTATTTAAAATAAATTGCATGATATTTACAAGAAAACTGAAACTTAAGTGTTTTGATGGAGTCAATTATTTGCTAAACTAATGGAAGCAAATCAAAAACAGAAGAAAAGTATGTATTTACTTGATATGATGAATAAGGTAAAATCAATACAGTTTGATTGTATAAGCAAAAATCACTGACCATTGATTGAACTTGGTGTTACAATACAGAATAGGTACGTGTTCACAAATCAGTTCTGCAAAACTCCTATA
This sequence comes from Liasis olivaceus, assembly GCA_030867105.1. Classification (NCBI taxonomy): domain Eukaryota; kingdom Metazoa; phylum Chordata; class Lepidosauria; order Squamata; family Pythonidae; genus Liasis; species Liasis olivaceus. Next base: position 75,009,848 of record CM061349.1, read on the forward strand.
CAGTACATGACTCCTTTTGTCCAGTAGTTAAAGTTCAACCTGGGTTTTCCCCATATTCAGCCCCGCAAAAAAATAAGTTGATTTTCTCCAGATCTAAAACCAACATAAGGAAAAAATCCCATCTAGGTCCAAAAACTGAATAAGATACCTTCTCTGAATAGGAAGGATAAGCAGATAATTTGTGCATATGCTTATAGTTATCCTTCATTCATATATCATATATCACACACATACACATTTGAGTCAGTATCGACTCCTGGCTTTGTGTCCAAGGAGGGACTAGAACTCATGGACTCCCAGTTTCTAGCCTGGTACTTTAACCACTACACCAGACTGGCTCCCAAAGTTGTATTTTAGTATCAGGGAAATTTGGCAAAGCTGTATGTAAGGATGTCTCAATTTACTTTTAATCTAGAAGGAGTTCTGTTACAAATTCAAATCCAACTCATTTCAGTTGTTCCTGGATCTGAAGGCTGAATATTATTTTTATTATGATTCCTGGGAATGTACACCAGAAAGTGTAGGATTAGCATCTAACTTTCTTCAAGTGCAGAAGTATATCTGTTAAAACAATCAGTCAGCAGAATCTTAGAGGAAGTTGCATTTCCAATAGGCTAACACGGGGATGCATAATCTTGGGGCCCATGTGGCTCTTTCTAACCATCAAAAGCTCCCCAAAATTGCAAAATTGCAATACCAAAAAAATTGTGGCAAATCCCCAATTTTGGGCATAATAATATTTTTTAATGGAAATGGTTTATGTATTTATACATATATTTATTGTTTTAATGCATTGTGTGAGCCGCCCAGAGTCCCCCACTGGGGGGAGATGGGTGGAGAGAAATTTAATAAATAAACAAACAAACAAACAAATAAATCTGCCAATATTACAAATCTTTCATTTCTCAACTCCCATTTCTCAGCTTCTTTAAACCTCTTCTTTATTTTATATAGAACAAAGCTGTTGTCCCTAACAGCCTTGCCCCATTTGAGAACTCACATTTCCATCTGTGACCTTTGTTCTCCATTGCCTTTATCTCAATTATCTGAAGAGACCAGGATTTGCAAAAGGTTTCAACCTTTCTCCCTTACTGACTGTATGATTAGAAGTGTCACCCATTTGTATAATGCTGTATCTCTTGCACATCTTGCTTGCTCCAGACCTAGAGCTACACCAACCACATGCAGCCAATTTGCAGCACCCCCAGCACCTAAAAATCAGTGGTATTACAGCTAAAGTTTGATAGCACAATTTTGGACAGTCTTTTTTTTTGGGGGGGGGGGGATAAGATTTTAAGAATGGGAATGAGAGTGATTTGCCTTTGCAAGGCTTCACGCTATTCCCCTCTTCCTTAACATCCCCCCAAAAGACCAAAGGGGGGGGGGGGCTGAAAAAAAATCACATATGGCCCTTCCAGAATCAGATGTTCTCCTGTCATCCTTTACACATTCAAGAGCTGAGCAGAGACCATGACTTCTTCAGACATTGCCCAATCAAACAGAACACACTCATACATGCACGCCACCACCACCGATAACTAAGTATGTTTCACTTGGCATCCCTGATATACCTTTCTCCAGCTATGGAAGTGAAATTAGTTAACTCACCATTGATATTAAGGCTGATTTAAAATTTACACAGCAACCTGATCGCCGGATGTATAGCAATGTTTGCAGCAGTACACAGTATAACATGAGAAACAATATTTTATATTTAGAAATAAGGTAAAGTCTCCTTCAAGTAAGAGCTTGACTTTTGGTCATAAGTGCCCAGGCAGTTCTTTTGGTCATAAGTACCCAGCCAGCACAGAAATAGTTTACCATTGACTTCTTCTGAGCTGTTTTTTCAGCTTCCCAATCTAAAGTACAGACTGCTACTTCTTACAAGTCTCCCATCCAGGTCTAGCCCTGTTTAGCTTTTCCAGATCAGCCAGGGTCAGCTAAGTGTTGCCACCTAACTGGGCACTTATACAGGCAGACATCATGACATTTAGAAAGGAAGCCTGACTGACAGTAATGCCCTGAGGCAGCTCCACAATTTCACCCTTCCTCTTTAGGAACATGTATCTCCAAAGCATGCTTTGAACATTGGCAGAATTGGGGCAAAACTACAAATTTAAATAAGCTGCATGACTCCATTTGTTTTCTCAACTATTCAACTCAAATCATTCTTCCAGCAGCAACTATGGTATGAAGGACATGCCTACGTTTTAGCTGTTTCTTCAAATATTTCCCTTTGAAACCTTTTCTCTTTGAGATGGCTCTGCTCTTTCCCTAGAACATAATTGAAACGAACAGTGCAGAATTATACTTGGGATGTGTGTATTTTTATTGTCTCTGCTGGCCAATTCATTTTATCTCCACATTTAAAACTGCATAATAATTAATATTAATAGTGTTATTAGTATGTAAAGGTGGCATTGATATTGATGCATAGCTAAATGCTCAGTGTATAGCAGAAGGCAATTAAAAAATTAAAAAAAAACCTTTAGCTGTTAATTCTATCATCTGAAGACTCACGCTCTCTCTGTTTTCATATTCAATATATATTTCTGACTTTAGAAACTGTTCAGGAGTGTCTGTATTATCCATTTCCTATATTCTCCCTAATATTTGTTTAAATACTTCTGGCTTGCCAATTATCAGCATCGTTATGGAGAATACATAGCAAACCAACAAATTAAAACTCCATGCTGCAGTTAACAAAACTTCAAAGCTCAAATGAATAGGCTTGTCTTAACAAAGTCAAAATAAAAGCCAGTGGCAATAGAGCTGAGTCTCTGGAGGTGGAGTGCAATGAATTCCAGAACAAGGCTCCATAGCTGAGAAGGTCCTCTTAATCTCCACATAATGTATGGCTTTCAGGAGTGGGACACAAAACAAGTTCACCAGGTGCAGATGTAAATAGAAAAATGAATGCAATAAAGGTCAATTTAGTGCTGGGAAGGAACAGGGGGTAAGAAAGAAACTCAAGATAAACCTGCCTTGATTCTGTTTGGTATAAGATAGGCAGAGGGAAACACTTACTGGCTTTCAAGACTCTGTTATTATATATTATTTTAATAAAGCAGAGTTCCAATAGTCCTTGTGTTACCTATTCCATGACCTGGGCTACCATGGAGCCGACAGAAAAATGCTGCTTCAGAAATCAAGTTTCCAAGCTATTAAGGGCTTTAAATATCAATGCTGTCACTTGAAGTTCAGACCATAAATCAAAAGATGACTGGTCCAGTCCAACCATTTATTTAGCAAGGGCATGTTGTGCAAGGGTCCTGGGTTATGGGCCAGGCAGCAGGCTTTCTCAATTCTGGCCCTGATTTTATGCAATGCAGTCTTTCTGGAGGTAGAGATAACTTTGCTACTCTAGAGATATTCCAAAAAACAGTCATAGCAGCACTGTTCCAACAGGTGTTTTGCCCTTGGATGTTCTTTGATTTTTAATATATATATATTGTTTCTAGCATAATATATATATATATGATGTTTCTAGCATAAATAGGCTTTAATATTGTATATATGTCTGTATGTTTCTAACACTGCATTAAATATGTATTTAGCTGCCTTTCATCCCAGTGCAAAAATATTTATTTATTTGACTTATATGGTTGCAAAATCAGAAATACTTAAGGCTTACATTAAAACTCATTAAAAGTAATGAGTTGCGCATCACTAACTGAAAGATAAGAACCAATGTTTAGAGAGGATAGATGGCAGAAATTCATTTGCATTAGCATTCAGTCCTATAATCTATAGTCAAGATTAATCTTTTTAATATGTGGATTAATCAATGCTTCTGAGCATGTTAACTAAATAAGCATATCCACCCCTTATATACCTGACACTAGGGGAAAGAGTAGAACTTCAGGACAAGATTAACTTTGCTATTTTTAAAGAAGAATTTAAGCATTGGCCTAAAATAGGTATTGCAAATAATAAAATGAAACTGATATTGATTTTATCTTACTGATCCCTTGGTGCAAATATGTAGAAGTAAGCAGTATCTATAAATCAGTATCAGTCAATATTTAGAAATATGTGTGCAATTCATAAGCACTTTACGCAAATTACATAATGATACATTGCTCTAACAGATTCTCATGACTTCTGAGGTCCTAGAGCATTTTCAGAAGCAGACAATTGTTTCATTTTTTTTTCCCCTTGTAGAAAGTTCTGTAGAAGGACATGCAGATTTAGGGACCATATATCAATTACAAGAAGTATATTATAAGGGTTCTATCACTGAGTTATTCCAAAATCTTCACAATCCTTGTCTTTTATAGTGCAGAAACCATTTATTTTTTTTAAAGCAATGTGTAATCCCCCCCCCCCCCCCCATTTACTGATATATCAAAAGACTTCACTGTATTAGTATATGGGTATGACTTCCTAATTGTAACAATGTAATAGTTGGTGTGTATGTGGTAATGCATCATGAGCATCAAATAATAGTGATTCTACCAGTTTAAATTTTGGGCATTTGGAGAAGAATGGGGTAGGAGATGAGTCTCTAATAGACATAGGATCTAATATTCTAATAAATATAGGAACTAGTTGCACATTAAATCGAAACAACTCTCACATTCAAGACAAGTTCAGAAAGCTATTGGAATTGGGCAAGAATTCAGTTCAGAGATTTACCTGAAAGGCAATTCCATCAAATCACCAAGTCAGATAAACTTCTCAAATCAAGGAAAAGAGTTGACTCAAATCATGACAGTAAATGCCTCTACATCAATTCAGAAATCCAAATTGATTCTGTGATTGAATTTGAACTTCCAGTTTAAAATGAATCAGTTTTCCAGATTGATTCAAACAGTGTAATTGGATCCATTTTCCAAAACAAATCAATAGAATATAGAAATTAAATTAAAATAAATAAATAATAACTCAAATTGCATTTTGCCTGATTCACACAGTGATGCCAGCCATACCCCTTGCTTGCCAGTTTTATGACTGCTACTTTTTCCTAGCTATAGTAGTTCTCAAAACTCAGTTGAAGTGGATAAATAAAGAGGGTGATAGGAGAGACAGAGGACTTACTAATAGGAGCCAGCTAGCCGCAACATCTTAAGGGGCTAGCTGGCTCCTGTTAGTAACTCCTCTGTCTCTAAGCCAGTGTTTCTCAACCTTGGCAACTTTACCATGTGTGGACTTCAACTGCCAGAATTCTCCAGCTAGCATGGAATTGAAGTCCACACTGCTAAGGCTGAGAAATACTGGTCTAAACAATTGGCCTATTCTCATCAAGTGAATTCAGAGAAGCAACAGGAAATAGAAAGCTCCTAAGAAGCTGGTATTACTCAGCCTAGACTCTTAGAAATGCTATAAGAGGCTCTTCCCTTTTTCTTTCCCTGCAGCTCCTGCTACCTTCTGTTATTCCTTCTTACCTCCTCTCCAGCCTGCCTATTATGTCTCTTGTGTCCTTCGCCAGCACAACACTCCACCAAGAAGCCAGTGCCATATAGATCATGACTACTTTTATTGTAACAGCTTTAGTAATAGAATCTGTCAAGTCTGAATGTGCTTAACCCCCTCCCTCAGTTTATCTTTGTGTGAACTAAGGAGGGACTTGTTTGAGACATTAACTCAAGTTAGTTTCTTGGGCTGAGCTCAAGTCCTCTTATCTGACTGTTGCCTTGGTAGTGGTTCTTCTTCCTGTCCTTCAAGGTTATTCCCTCTGCCCTCTACACCCATACATGAACCTCTTCGAGTGATCTTGATGTATGACAAACTGGATTGGTGGAAGAGGTTCGCTCAAGTAACATTTTCAATGTAGCCCACTAGACCACTGGAAGAATCATTACCATATGATATATGTTTTTATCTGTATCTCATTTATTGAAAGTAGCAACAATGAATTCCTTCAAGCAAGCTCAAACGTTTACATAGCTTCTTTTAAAACATTTCTGAGTCACTTTTTGTCATTTCCAATGTTCTCATTATCTTGAATCTGGTCTAAGTCATATTTCAAATAGGACCGTTGAAATGGGTGAGATTTATGTTAGCTGTAATTAATTTAAGTCCCATCAATTTTAAAGAGTTTGCTGTATTTATGATATGACCAAATCTAGAACTATTCTCCATTCTTTTACTCGCCTTTTATTAGTATGACTATGTGAAATGAATGGATATGACAAACTAGGATTTGTAGGATTTTTTAAATAGAAAATTTACTGGTAAGCTTTTTCATGATAACATCGTTAGCCGTTTAATGTATCTGCTATCTTCCTATTAGTACTTAACAATTAAAAAAAAAAAAAAACACCTTCCATAACCTCATACTTTGAATTGCCTCAGAGTTTTATGGCACATATGTTTCATTTTAATACCCACTAGCCAGTTGTAACATTCCATTTTCTTTTCTAAGCCGCTGATGGGGTCTAGTTTGTAAATTGTTATTATTGTCCCCCTATTTTTTCAATAATTTTGCATAGCTTTCAGGATCTTAAAATGGAAAAAAAGGGGGGGGTTGCTTTTGTTTCTTTGCTAGTTCAAAGCCCACACACAAAAGCAGTTTAAGCTTTAGAAATTAGTACGAATATTGCTAACTACTAAATAGGACGGGGAATATATTGAATTATTAATTGTACTACCATTGTTTAAACAAAAGCATGTTCCCATTTACCTTATTCTTCCTTGGTCCTGATGGCACATCATCATATTTTTGGTATGTTTGATGACTATGTAGGTCTTCAAAGACATAACCCACTTCTGAAGGTCAGAGTGAAATGCTTCTTCACACTGAGAATATACAGAAGCCACACTTACTGAATCAAAGGGGCTGGTTGAGTTGGATCCATGGTGCCTTTGTATTTGTTGAGTGTGAGTGCATCCATGGGGCAGATCAAGCATGCTCTGTAAAAGTCTAATACTTTGTCAAGTATTGTCATTGAGTTTGCCAATCAAGCAGACCTACAAAAGCCACATACAACTGTTTCAGCTCTAGTTTGATTTTTAATTAATTAAGAAATGGAAGCAAATAATAACTGAGAGGTATTGCTATTTGATGAAAAATAGTTATAGAGCAGTCACATGTTGATCCACAAATAGGGAATTATCCTCCATGAAGGTATATAATCCTAAAAATGTCTCTGTTTTTTGTTTGTTTGTTTATTTTTAAAGTGGGTATACAACAAGAATAATCTGAGAATAGATTCTATGGTCCAATCACTTTTAAATATTTGTTTTTCTTATACCTGCCTTTGTATGTAGTGTAAAGAATATTTGCAATGTTCAACACAGTTCAATTTATAACATGCTGTAAATCTATAAATAATATTGGGGAATCAACACATCGTGTCATACCACAATGAGGTTCATGACATTCAGACATCAGGAAAGGAGTCAGGATCATAATGTATTTGCATTCTTTTTGAGCCTTTGTTATGTGTACTTATTTGAGATTAAAAGAGATTTCCAGTTTCCTGCATGATAAACAGTGAATGGAGATTTACTAAAAGTCTTTTGCTACTTTTAGATAAAGCATTATTAATTTAGTTTGGGGTTTAGGTTTCTGAATCCAGCTGAAGTTTATTTTTAGGATACCTGTTCTCCCAACCTGATGATAACCTGCCTACATATGAATTTGCATTATTTTTCCTAAATAGCATTACAACAGCACAGATGGGAAGGATATGTTGTTATGATCTGCTGTATGGCTACAGTGAATACACAGCTATTAACATAATGAGAAATAAAATTGCTGAGAAAGTCAGGGGGTGGACACTTGTTACTTGTAAATCTGTTATTTTCTACATGTTCTTCTGATCTTGGGCTTCATGCATAAGAAATCTGAAAAATAATTTTCAAGTGCAGAACATTCCAAATTTTGAAAATGAAGGTCATGTTACACAAGACACTTTTACATTTTTTTAAAAATTGTAAAATTAAAATAGGAATTCTGCAATTCCTTCAGTATTTTCTTTATGCTATCTACAGTATCTAGGTCAGATGCATAAGCAAAATATGATTTATTATACTTAATAAGACTATTTATCCACTGTAGCTCTTCTAGACTGTTTATTCAGATTGGCAGTTTTGAGTCCGAGGTTAAATCCTCCCAATTGTATCTAGAGGTATTCAGGACTGTTTGTTTGCAAAAATATCTGTACTGAAACACTTTTTCTGTTTTTGTTTTTAGTTTTTGACGAACTGGGAAAAAGTTGTTCAAAAAGTCAAGAAGAGTAAATATAAAAACTAGAGGGGGAGCAGTTAGTTTGCTAAGTGTGTCTTTGAAGGAGTTTGGCAAAATTCTAATTGAAAGAGCAAATTTGGGCAGTGCAGCATGACTTTATGTAGGGCCAGGTAGATGCAGACCATCTTTCCTCCTCAGCATGTCTTTGACAAATGTGTGAATGTGAGAAAGCTTATTATATGCTCGCTGATTTAGAGAAAGGGCATTAAAATTAATTAATACAGTACACTGCATGAAAATAAAATTGAAGTTTTGGGGTACGTTTGTCTGTATATAGGAGTGTGCCTTTGTCTACTTTGCTACATGGAAGTAAGAATAAAATACATTAGGAAAAACAAAAAGAGGTTGAAAGCAATGGGAATAGGGTACTTAAGTGTGTATGACAGAACAAGAAGATACATTGTCAAGTATGAATGATTAATGGATGTGGATTGAATGCAAAAATGAGTGACCAATATGAAAGAAGAACATTAAAGTGGTTTGGTCATGTAGAGAGAAAGAAAGAGGATCAATTTGTACAACAAATATATGGGGAAAAAATGAATAGGTGGATAGGATGGGAAAGGTCGGGTGAAGTTAATGAGATCCTCAGAAAAAGAGAGGCAAGAAGTTTAAAGAAAAAGTGGCAATGTATGAAATGGAAGCATATCTTTTTTTGAAAAATATTTTTATTAAAGAGTTTTGCAATACTAGAAGATAATACAAACTGAAATCAGAAAAAAAGAAAAAAATAGAAAAAATACAAAGTGAAAAAAGAAAGAAAAAGAAGGGAGGAGAGGAGAGGAGAGGAGAGGAGAGGAGAAAGGAGAGGAGAGGAGAGAGATGGGGAAAAAAAAAAAGAATATTTAAAGAAGCAACTCCTGATCTTCCTTGCAACATGTTCAGGCAAATTAATAGTTCCCCATCCCCTATGAGATTACATACATGGCTCACTTCTTCCAATAGCACCCACCCATCCCCCTTTCCATTCACAAATACAAACATTATTGTTATTTCTATCCAAATGTCAGCAAAAAGTCCATAAAGGATTTCCAGAATTTTATAAAAATATTCCATATTTTAACCATGATCAAACAAGTCAACTTTAAATTCCTTTCTTTTTTTCTAACAGTTTTAATCTTTAGTTCATCAAGTTGCTGTTGTGGAATTGAATCTCCATGCAGACTTTCTTTCTCCCATCTCAAAGTTTTTTTCAAAGTTTTAGAAACCTTATTTTGTAAATCCAAAAACAAGTCCTTGCCTAGATCCTTTTTCATCTCTTGATTTGTCATTTGTGTTTCCAGTCTGACTGTCATCACTATCATCTCTATAATCCTCCATTTTTTTATTTTCCAATATTTCTCCATCAGCTAGGATTTGTATCCCATCTTCATTATGCCTATCAACAACTTCTTCCATGTTTTTATCTGTCACATTTTCTTCTTTATAATGTTCTTCAAGAAATATATTTACAGGTACAGAGATTATTGCTGTCAGATTTGTTATAAGTTTCCCTTCCAGTTCTTCAAAAATCTGTTTGAAATGTCTCAAGTGTCACACCTTTATTTGTCATTTTGCAGATTTCACTTTTTTTTTTTTCCTGCCTGGATATTCACAAAGTCTCAGGTTTCATTATTACTTCACTTCGTTTTCAATTTTCAACCAATAGTCTCTTTCCTGGTAGACTAAACAATTGTATTCCCATAGAAATGTTGTTTTGTTTACCCAATTTTTCAAAAATCTTAGCAAAAGTCCTAATATTCCAAATTGGTCTGGTGCCTTAATCCAGTTAAATCTTTCTTAAATTAAATTCTTATTCAGCTTTTTGCAGTTTGTTTTATAGTCTTTTCTTTAAACTGCTAGTTAACTTGTCTTCTATTTTGGGATGATGTTTTACCCACCAAGTTTTTCAAACTCGTTGGTTGGAAGACCTCTTCTAACTGTAAAATAATTATAAATTCAATGGTGGTTAGAAAATGAGGTAGTTGAACCCACTGTCTTCAAAGGCTCCATTGGGGTTGAGAGCTTGATGGCTTCTTGTCTCCTGGCACTCAGCCCCATGGGGTGACTGCTATCCTGTGGTCTCCTGGTGAGGAGCAGCTGTCCAGAGCACAAGTAAGCAATCTCTTGTTCTCTCCCTGTCTGGTGGGATTCCGTTGGACTAACTTGCTGTTGGTCTGCTGGTAGTTGCCATGGTGTTGTCTCCTCTCTTTTGGAGGCATCTAGTTCACCATTTTCCTCATCTGAAATGGAAGCATACCTGAATGAATGTGTACATGAATAAATGAATGTTGTGGAAGCAAGGGTTGAGAGAACAGAAAAGTATGAAGAGGTATAATGAATGGTGTTGATATGAACAAGATTATTTCTTCTTCTTTTTTGTTTCCTTTTATTCATAATATCAGAGATAGGCACTTTTTAGTTTCAGTTTCAATTTCATTTTCAGCAAGGATAATTATGCCATATTCTTAACTAGGTTAGTTAAGCAGTTTTTGTTGGTTTCTCCCACACTCTCTCAATTTCTTACAGCTTTTTCAAAAAGCATTCAGTAAGAGAGAGACTTGATCTATTTATCCCTGTTCAAGCATAAATTAATTATTTCTATTTTTGAAATGTATATAACTTAAGGCTGTTAAAATAAAGACTGTTCAGGTTGGGTAAATAGGTGTGTCTACATCATTCTCCTCTTTTAAATAAGGACATTAATTACACTTGGCTGACAGGATGTTGATTACCTTGATTCTCCTCTGGAACATGATCCCATAACTAATGATCTCTTCCCTTCTTGATAATTTCTCATGATACACTGATCCTCCATTTCCTTCAGGGAGACCCTGAAACATTTCAGTGGTCTTCTGTTAGCTTGCTGTGGAACAGGGAAGCTTTGGGCACTCAAAAAGACCTAATCCATCATGGTTCCCTAGTTATCATCTTCTTCTTCCCCAAAAGTCCAAGCCTTGTCCACCATCTTTTTCCTGCCAGCACATTAGCCATTTTTTGCTTCTTTTTATTATAAGGAAGTTGCTGCCTGTATAAAAAGTATTTTATCTGTTATTCTCCCAGTACGTACTAATCAGAATACCAGAACAAAGTGTATCATGTGATGGGGTAACAGACAGCTACTGCATGCTGTTACATATTGCCTCTTTTCTGAGGGATTGGGGTACCTTTCCTCAGCTTTCCACTGGTTCCATTGATATCTGTACATATTAGCAAATTCTGGGTCAGTTCCATATCTGGTGCTGTTTTTCTGACTGATATTGAACCATAACCCTGTGTGGTTATAGCATAAGATAACAGCATGTACAACTTCTGTCAGTGTCATTCATCTTCAAATTAATCATTGATGATCTGTAACTTCAGAGGATTTAGAATCCCATAAGTAAACCTTGAACTTTCCATTGCCCACTTCTAAGCATAAACCTCCTTTCAGTGATTCTGTACATTCTTGCCTGAGTTAAGAGCTTTTTTGAAAGATAAAGAATTGGGTGCTCCACATCTTCAGTCTCTTGCATTAGCACAGCCCCCAAACCCACATCAGCGATATCAATATACAGAATAAATGGAAAGTTAAAATCTGGCCTTCTTAACATAGAGTCTTTACATTCAGGGCTCCAATGAATTTTGTTTGGTTCACTCTTTCAGTTAGGGGTTTTGCTTTGGTAGCAAAATAAGGTATAAATTGTATGTGGCACAACATAATTCCCAGGAACAACTTCACAGCCCTCTTAAAAGTTGAAGTCTGGGTCTGCTGAATAACTTGCACCTTCCTTTCTTTTGGCTTAACTTCTTCCTGACCAACTATGTAGCCCAAATAACACAGTTCAAATGACTGTATTGGATGACCTTTGGCTGAGTTAATAGTTAAGCTTGCTTTCTTTAAGACTGGAAATAGCATTATTTAACTGCTGCAAATGTTCTTCCCAGGTAGTTCTGTAAATGATATTATTCAGTCAGGCTTCACATAACCTCTCTTCAGTATGTAAGTTTCCAGAAGGTTGCTAGTGCCCCTTTATATCCAAAAGGTATTTCTACGAACTGGAACAATCCTTGAAGTGCTGCAGAGGCTGTTTTCTCCATGAAGTCTGCTTCAAGAGGTAGTCCTTTCTTAAGTCTAAGGTAGATAAGTACTTCACCCCATTTAACTGATCTAAAAAGTTGTCTAGTAGTCCTCGAGTTATGATGGCAATTGGGACCAGGATTGCTGTCACTGAGTGATGTGGTTGTAAAATGTGGTGTCACGTGATCACATCACTTAGTGATGGCAATCCAGGCAGTCCCAGTTGTCATCGTAACTTCAGGTAATGTGGGTTGTTAAGCTGGAAGCAGAGGGAGTCCCAGGTAAGGAACATGGGGATGCCATGGGGATGTGTGCTATGGAGTGGTGAGGGTGGCCCTTGGAGGCCTGATGCAGGCCATGCCTGAGTTGGGGGAGGGAGATGCTGCAGTGTGGCACAAATGGTACAAACAGCACAAGCTCAGGAAGGCCCTGGAAGGAGGGTGTTTGTGGGTGCAAGTGTGTGAGCATAGTGGGGAAGGAGGATGCAGTACGTGCAAGCAAGTGAAGGGAGAAGGAGGGTGTGGTATGTGTGAGCGAGTGACCAAAAGAGGGCACAGTGTGTGCGATGGAAGGAAGGTACAATATGAGCAAGCAAGCAAAGAAAGGCTGTGGGTTGAGACTTACCCAAGCAACTTATGACCTTCCCTGCTGGCTTCCCCATTGACTTTGCATGTGGGAAGCCAGCAGGGAAGGTCACAAATGGTGATCACATAACTGCGGGACACTGCAACCAGTCATAAGTGTGAGCTGGTTGCCAAGCACCCAAATTTTGTTCACGTGACCATAGGGATGCTGCAATGGCCAGAACTTTGAGGACCAGATGTAAGTCCCTCCATTCAGTGCTGTTGTAACTTTAAAAGGTCGCTGAACAAATGGTTGTAACTTGAGGACTACCTGTACTCTGAGAATAAGGAAACTGTCAAACTTGGTTACCTGACTGAAGCACCTTAAATCTACACAAAATCTCATCTCTCCATTAGGACTAGGCACTAAGACGATAGGTAATTTCATTCACTGTGTGAAGGGTCAGTGATATCTATCTGCAGCATTTTTATTTTTATTTTTTTGGTATTTCTTTTTCTAGTGTCCCTCTGGCCCTTCTGGAATACATTATTTATTTATTTTTTCCCTTTATAGGTTTTGCATCTCCAGTATCTATTTTATGTTTGACTAGGTTAGCAGTAGTATCTGGCTTCCTTATAAACATTAATTTGAATATCTTGGAGAGTGTTTCTAGAACTATATAAGGTCATATAAGTCTTTTAAATAAAATAAACATATAAACTGTATTTGTAAACTGTAAATATATTATGCCTTTCATGTACTTTACATCTTCAGTTTCTTTGGCTTAGTATGAGTCACTTGGACTGAGATGGGCAGCTATAGAAACTGCGTAAATAAAATAAATAAATAAAATTGTTTCCTGTTTTCTGCACTTTGTATAATGTTGCTATCTTAAAAGGATTCTTACGATGGGTATGTACTGTATGCTATTTTCATTTATTTATAAATGTCATACATTTATAGTCTTTTTCCCCAGGAGCTTAATTTGACACACATAGAAATGTCTCTTCTTATTTTTTACACAGCAACAACCCTGGGTAGAAGTTGGATTGGTGTGTGTGTGTGTGTGTGTGTGTGTGTGTGTGTGATCCAAAAAAACCCCGTGACTATCTGTAGCTGAGGCTGGACTTGAACCTGGATCTTCCTGGCCCCAGTGCAACATCACTACACTATACTACATTGGCTGTGTTGTGATGTGTCACGAGCCTCTTTTCCATAAAGCTCAAACTGTCCTATATAAGTATCTTCCCAGGCAGTTTTCATGGCTAGATCCCTTTAGCTATAGCAGTATAACCATACTGTGTTCTCTAATGTCATTCTCTGGATGATTATACCCTTCACAACCATAATTCTTGTATAGTAGTGCAGCATTCTGGCTATCAAATCCTATATCCTTCATTCTCATAAAGCAAACTGTAATTCAATAAAAATGTTAAGCTCACTGTTAAAATAGGAGGAGAGCTTTTCTCTGCCCCAAAGCATTTTGTAACTTGTGTAAAAGTAATGGGATTTTTGCAAGCATGCCCACAGGGCAATATATCTAAGTATTTCATCTAAGTTTTCTCTGATGCTCACTTGGAAAGATTAAAAAAAAATGCATTCTTTTCAAGCTAATTCTTCCTTTTACATATTTCTCTATAAGCCAATAAGGACAATTTAACTCAGGTTAGACTTATCACTGTTATTCTGATCAGTTTTACTCTGCTAACAGTTCATGCTCTTAACAGAAGGTGAAGGAATATACAAAAAGATTAAAATGCTATCATCCAGCTGCCTCTAGTTATCACAGTTCATGAAAAATAATAGGTAACGTAATACCTCATCAGAGCATCTGGCAATACATAGGATAGTTAAGCAATAGGATGGCTTAAAACTGCCTCAGGAGTACATCAAATAGCTTGCAACTTACACTGTTGAATTATGCTCAGTTTTACCATTCTCATGTAAACCTGAAGGACTTCATGTAAACCTGAAGTGACTTCATCCCTCCCTCCCATCTTGCTTTTTCCCTTTGGGGTAAACAACATTGTGAAAAGCATAGAAAAATATTGGGGGTGGGGGGTGGGAGTAAGCAAAAGAGAAGGAGAGAAGAAAAGGAACTCTAAATCTAGTTTATCTCAACCCCATTAACTGTAGTCCTCTATGCCTTTCTTGGTCTATCAAGATGGTAAAAGATCCAGAAAACAGTGACCTGGTTTTTGGGGAGCTCCTCAATTCTACCCAATCACATTTTTCTCATTTTCACAAGAATATAAACTTGGCTAAAACAAAGTTTATGTATTGTCTAAATTTTTCTGTGTAGCTACTATGGGTAATACTTTAGAAAATTCAACTGCTACAAAATATGACCGCCAGATTTGTAACAGAATACAATACATTTGTATTACATCTACACTAGTTAACAATCCGTGAAATGGTTCAATTCAAAATGTTGGTTTCAATCTTCAAAGTTCTCAGGTTGGATGGAGGAAGCCTCATAGAATAAGTGCAGATCTCTAAAAAAGGTATGTTTATTTAGGCTGGTGTGGATCTTCCGGGTTGTGTGGCCGTGGTCTGGAAGTTCTGTTTCCTAACGTTTCGCCAGCATCTGTGACCGGCATCTTCAGAGTACAGGAGCACAGACAGGAGCAGTTCTCTCTGTGCCCAGGATGGTGTGACCCTTTTGTGGGTATTTATAGAGATGTGGAGGGGGGGGGGTATGGGGTGTTAATGAGTGGCTGCTTGCCCAGGTGTCAGGAGATCTGTGTATCTTCCTGTGGGCCAGGCAGGGTCCCTTCTTCTATTGAGTTGTTAACGAGTGGCTGTTGAGGGTGATTAGCATGTTCATTGTGTGAGTAGTTCGCATGTCCTGGTGGTTGAGCTGAGTTCGTTGACCTTTTGCAGGCTGTATTTCTCAGGATTGGTAGCCAGGTTTTGTTGATTTTTAGACTCTCCTCTTTTTTATTGAAACTGTGCTGGTGTTTGTGAATCTCAATGGCTTCCCGGTATAGCCTGGTGTAGTGGCTGTTTGTGTTGTCCAGTATCTCTGTGTTTTCAAATAGGATTTTGTGTCCAGTGTGCCTGAGAGCATGTTCAGCTACTGCAGATTTTTCTGGTTGCTGTAGTCTGCAGTGTCTTTCGTGTTCTTTTATCCTGGTATGGATGCTGCGTTTTGTGGTCCCGATGTATACTTGCCCGCAGCTGCATGGTATGCGATATACTCCTGCGGTGGTGAGGGGATCCCTTTTGTCTTTTGCTGATTTTAGCACTTGTTGTATTTTTCTGGTGGGTCTGAAGATTGTTTGGAAATTGTGTTTTTCCATCAGTTTTCCCATGCGGTCTGTGACCCCTTTGATGTAGGGCAGAAATACTTTGTTGGTGGGTGGCTGTTTTTCTTCTTCAGTCGCATGTTGGTTTCTTGGTTTGATGGCTCTTTTTATTTCATTCTTGGAGTAGCCATTCGCTTGCAGGACCCAATTAAGGTGGTTAAGTTCAGAGTCTAGGAATTGGGTTTCGCAGATCCGATTGGCACGATCCATGAGGGTTTTGATAATGCCTCTTTTCTGGCGTGGGTGGTGGTTGGAGTTTTTGTGTAGATACCGGTCTGTGTGGGTGGGTTTTCTGTAAACTTTGTGTCCTAATTTGAGGTCTGGTTTGCGTATGACCAAAGTGTCTAGAAATGGAAGTTTGCCGTCCATTTCTTTTTCCATAGTGAATTGTATATTGGGGTGGATGCTGTTTAGGTGGTCCAGGAACTTCTCTAGTTCTTCTTCCTCCTGACTCCAAATTGCGAAAGTGTCATCCACAAACCGGAACCAGACTGATGGGGTAACGGGTGCTGTTTCCAAAGCCTGTTTTTCAAAATGTTCCATGTAGAAATTTGCTACGACCGGGCTCAGGGGGCTTCCCATGGCGACGCCGTCCATCTGTTCGTAGAACTCATTGTCCCATTGGAAGTAACTGGTTGTTAGGCAGTGCTGAAATAAAGCTGTGATGTCTTCTGGGAAGATCTGTTTGATGAGTGCCAAGGTGTCCCTCACTGGTACCTTGGTGAATAGGGAGACCACGTCAAAGCTGACCAATTTGTCCGTGGGGTTGAGTTTCAGGGTGCTGATTTTGTTGATGAAATGTCCTGAGTCTCTGATGTGGGCTGGAGTCTGTCCAACGTGGGTCTGTAGAACTTCCAGACCACGGCCACACAACCCGGAAGATCCACACCAGCCTTCGTATGCCGGCCGTGAAAGCCTTCGACAATACATCGTATGTTTATTTCTTTCATTAAAACATGGTGGGAGGAGGAGAACATAAGGAGGGAGGGAAAGAAGAAGAGAGAGATCACAAAGAAAAAGGGGGATGACTAGAAGAGAGAAAAATGTGATTCCCCAACCTACTTTTAATTCTGGCCCAACTACATATGTTTCACTTCACTGTTGGCTATTGCCTAATTCATTGCAATGCAGTTGCCAAGAGAATATCCTCAGGGGAATTAGTGCTTCACGGTGGTGGTGGGAATAATTAAGTGCAATTTGTCATTAAGCCTGAATTACTATATGTGGACCAAACTACAGTTTATTGAAACAAATCAAGGGATCAACAACTGCAAGGATTTGCTATGGATATTTCCTAAAGCTATGCTTTCAGATCCTTGAATCTATGTTCACTATGCTTTTTATCTCATGTCTAAGCAGCAGAATCCTTAAACCAGCTCTGAACTATCTGGACCCTTTGAAATCAAGCACAATATACCAAACATCTGTTTTTGCTATCTGCTTGGAACTGCAAAAGCAATTGTTTTTTTAATGCAGTGCATTCCATTTAAAATTCAATATTGCTGGGCCACTCATACAGGGGAATTAGAGAAAGGATTAACTAATTTGCAAAAAATTGTCTGATCCACTAACCTTATTTCCAAGAACATCAGAACCAGTTTTAAATCCAAAAGCTGACTCAGTGGAAATATTTTTATAGGCTGAAATATATTAAGAAAATGAAAAATAATGATGATAGATGATAGATAGACAGACAGACAGACAGACAGATATCTCAATTTACTGCCCTGCATATCTTGCTTCAATATTTCAATGTCTTCCTTCAGAATGTTCTCTCATGTGAAGGGCCATCCCCAAGGATTCACATTTGCAAACCTTTAGGACTCTAGGGTAATCATTAGGCATGAGTGAACTCTGCAGTAGGTCTACCAAAAAGATTTGTCAGTGACCAAAGAAAGCTTACAAAAGGTCAGGGCACTTAAGGTTGTTCAGTACTCTTAGCATGTTTGCATTTAATGAAGTTCGTTGAAGTAGGAAAGCAGTTTTGACAAGGGGAATGCTTTAATTCTACCCTCCTTTTATATTTTCATCTAACGGTTTGATATCTATACAAATTAACATTATTCTTGTAAATTTTCCCCTGTTTGTAGTAACTATGACATTGGTCAGTTCATCTCAGTGTATCTTTTTTTCAGGATGGTAGCTAAAACTGACATCTAGAAACTTCAACTGCTATTTCAGTTGATTCAGTGATAGAAAATACAACTTTCCACAGAATCACTTTTCTTCTGTGAGCTTGATTTCAGATTAAAGGCTAAAGTTGCAGGCTGATTATGGAGAAATTGGATTTTTCTAAACCACCACCAATCAGTAAATGCTTCTTATGATAATGAAAAAATATTTAATATTGTCAAGTTTCAGTTTTCAGATACAAATTAATAATTTTTTTATGGAGTACGTTTTCCCTGTCAAAGGTTATATTATAAAAATATCTCATATCCTTGAACTTGTGTTACATGCCTTTTTCATCCTCTTGGCTGCTGCTTCTTCCTTTTTCCTCAAATCCTCTCATGAGTGATCCTACCTGACTGGAGAAAATCCATTGAATGAGAAGACATTTATCTGTTATTTTTATTTACACTGTTTGTGGACTGCCTCAGTCACAAGACTCTGTATGAAGCACAGAAAAAACAAAACCAGCAAATTAAAACAAAATAATACATCACAATTCCAGGAAGCCAATTAGAGTTTTCTGTTTGCTTGACACAAAGATTAAGTATGGGCCATGTAAATAGATAATTGAATATTTATACAAATCCTGAAACCAAATGCCCCCAAAAAAGGCATTTTTCAGCATTGCCAAATTATTTTAAAAAAAGAGAAAGATTAAAAAGTCCTCTGCAATTTCTTTGGGGAGAAGGCGTTTCTTCTACTGAAAACTTTATCAAAAGAAACTGGGAGGAAATTTTTGCTCCTTCTCTTTTGGCTTCCAGTGCTTATGCCCTCCCCATTTACAGAGAAGTTTGGGGGACCCTCAATAACAATACAGGAAAGGGAATCTGTGAAAATTATCCTCCCTATTTATGGCTTGGGGAATTTTTCTTACACTGAATTTAAAATTTAGTATACAGTGCCTGGGCTATAGGCTGAACTTGGAATTGAAAAACATTCCCAAAGAAGACCATGCCCAATCAGTCCTATAATGTTTCCAAAAAATATAGAGAAAGGTGTCCACATAGTCATCAAGAATTGAGCTCAATTTAAGATGACCTTTTATGTCCCTTTAGAATGAGTTGCTTGGCCTCTAATTTTCTCTACTAGTAATATTAACATTCCCACCTTCCAAGAAGGGACTGTGTTATGAACCTTATGACTACATGTAATTGTTTATATCCACACTTAATCATACCTGAAATGAGTAATTGAAGTTCTTCTCTTAATAGAATTAAGTCTGGATACAGTTTAATTAATGGTAAGTTTGTTACATGAGTAAACGACTTCCACTATTTCAGTCTTTGCATGTGAAAATACAACAACCCTTCCACACGTGATAGCAATCTTCTAGCATCACTTCCTGATTTTGGCATTAGAAATTGGTTTCTAATTACTGGTAGAACCAGTCTGGTGTAGTGGTTAAGGCATCAGGCTAGAAATTGGGAGACTGTGAGTTCTAGTTCTGCCTTAGGCATGAAGCCAGCTGGGTGACCTTGGTCCAGTCAGTCTCTGTCAGCCCTAGGAAGCTGGCAATGGCAAGCCACTTCTGAAATCTTGCCAAGAAAACTGCAGGGACGAGTCAGGCAGTCACCAGGAGCTAACAGTGACTTGAAGGAACAATGTATGTATGTGTGTGTGTGGTATTTTTAATATAAATGTGATTGCAGCTGAATCTTTTATGTCAAGTGTGTATGTGTATGTATGCATGTGTAGACAAACATATTATACACACACGCACACACACTCTGCACTACCTGCTTTTTTAAAAAAAAGAAAAATCCCTTTAGCATATTTGTTTTGATGATCTCATTCCCTAGGGGAAACACACGCGTGCACACACACATACACACACACACACTTAATCTGTTCTGTGTATTTAATAGTTGCTTTTCTTCTGCATTTGGCAGTTCTGCAGGATTCAAGACAAATAAAAAGAATACAGAAAAAGCATGCTATTTTTTTCCTGAAATGTTAATATTAAATCATTATCCAAAAATCCCACTACTGTGCATTTTAGCATAATTTTAGAATTGATACTAACACTAACTAAAATTACTACTTAAAGAGAGCAGTAGCACTTTGGAGTCTTTAAACTCCTTGACCACATTTTTTAAAAAGTTTAAAAGTCTGTCTGTTGGTAACTGGCCAACTTAGTCAATTAGGTTGAAAGCAGATACACATTCTCAGTAATATAATGCTATGCCCTTGAAACAAAAGTTTCAGAAACCCACTTTAGAACGTCAACCCAAATGTACTCAATATTTAGAATATGAATATCTATCTATCTATCTATCTATCTATCTATCTATCTATCTATCTATCTATTTCTGTGAAGTTGTGGGAGATCTATCACTGGACAGAGCTTTTTGTCTGGGATGGCATGAGCATTCTTGCCCTGGACAGGGTATTAGGCTAAAAGACCTCCAAGGTGCCTTCCAACCCTATGATCTATGATTCTAGTACGTACTGGTGAAGTTGTTCCCAAATCTCATCTTTGAATTTCCTTTCTACAATATCTCAAATAGATGGCTGCAGAATACATTTTGAAAATTGCAGATAATACCTATGCACCAGCAAATGCATTAATAGCAGAAATAAGTGTATGCAGATGAATATATAGCATGGAATCTGATGTGGGGAAAAAAATTGGACTGTGCTGTTTCTACTCACAGCCCTGAATTGAAATCAACTGGATGGCCATCCAATCACAAAACACAGAGGCCTTTACAAAAATGTATAAAACTATCTACCCCTGGCAGACTTGTGAGAATTTTGTGGTATGCTAATAAAATTTAGGAACTTAGGAATCATTAGAAATTGCAAAAGCCCCAATGATCACTAGATGTCAGCAAAGAGTTAGAGTCTGATATCACTTAGCATTCATCTGGAGTTTTGCAGCACAGATCTGGTATCCCTAGACATAAAAGCTGAGAAAATCAAAAGTTTCATTTGATTAAAACCAATGGGTTTGCTGATGTGCCACAACAGCAGAGAGAACCTTTTACCACAGTTCCTTTCTAAAGTGAATTGCTGACTTAGAGTGTAGGGAACAAGCAGAAAATCTAATTAATAATCACAGGGCTTTTCCCCACCTCTCAGCATCTGAAATGGAATGTTTCTTCTGTGTTATTTTTATTAACCACACAGCACACAATAATGGTTCATGTACAGTAAACTATGAAAACACACTTGTGCCTCCACCAGACTGGGCATTGGAGACATAGCATTAATAAGGATTGATATTAGGGATTCTGGTCAATGTAAGAGATTCTGTTTTAGTACCATGCTTAGTTGCTGGCTCACTATTTCAATGAATGCCCACTTTAAAACTGAGTATCTCTTCCAGGGAACCATAAGTTCTGCAGAAAACTCTGCAAAGTCCCAACACATAACATACTGCCAAAATGAAAACCAGATGGATGTCTGTATATAGACATGTATGTGCATTCATGTATTCTTGCATATAGAAATCTCTTCTGCATTGTTCCCAACCATTTTCACTCATTTGGTAGGAAAATACAGTTTTGTTTTGTTTTGTTTTGTTTTTATTTTGTTTTCCAAAAGAAAATAAAAATCATGATTCTTCTAATTTCCTTGATTGTGAGATGGGTAAAGGGCGTGCGAATATTCTGTTTTTATTGTACAGTCTTCTTTTCAGCAGCCTACAGCCTCCCTGGCTTCCTGCAATTTAATTCAATTGTATGAGGGAATGACTTCTATGGGAATTTTTCAGATGAGAATGAGGGGCAATCAGGGAGGCTGCATAGTAATGGAGAGATATTAAAAGGAAGCAATAGCAATAGTAAGTTACTTTCTAGCATTTTGCAACAATACATTACATTCAAAAGCACTGGCTTGAAAAATTTGGAAAATGAGACTAAAAACCGGAAGACTTTCACATGAAAAGAACATTTTCAGAAAATTGGAAGATAGATTTCAGCACAGCTTTCCTTGCATAGATGGTCTACATAGAAATTACTACTGCTGAATTGGGCTGCCATATAAAAGTAATATATTTTATGTCTTCATTTCATTTGTTTTAATAACCTAGAGATAAGACTGAAAGTACATTATTCCATTTTTTCCCCATCTTATGAGCATGTCTGTAGTAGTAGTAAGGCTATGCAATAGAAAGAAAGCCACAAAGCTTCCAGAAGGTGCAGAACATTTGTTTCCATAGCAACAGTTAAAAGTTTTATAGTTAGAGTAGAATCCCTAACTGGGAAATATGAGAATTTATTTATTTATTTAGCATATTTATATGGCTGCCCGTCTACCAAAGGAACTCTGAGCAGCAAACAAAAATAAAAACAAAACTGAATTTACAATCCATTAAAGAAAAACCAGGCCAAGGGCCCTAAAAATCTCTGTAACAACATAGCAGAAACATATTAGACATACCCACATCCATGCCAGAGCTCCATTAACAAGGCCAGCAAGGTCAGGACCATCTGTATGTCAGGGGAGAGACTGTTCCACAAGACAGGCACTAGGAGAGGTAAAGCACCCTTTCTAGTGCCCACCAAGTGATGCTGCTTCACTGATGGGACCCGGAGCATACCCACTCTGCTGATGTGGTGGGACAGTTATAAACAATCAGGGAGAGGCTGTCCTGCAAGTAACATGGTCCTATGACATGTAGGTAACAACCAGCACTTTGAATTGTAGCCAGAAGCCTACTGGGAGACAGTGTAGTTCATGTGCCTGTTGTGGAGCACGCAACACTGCACATGCCACTGCATTTTGGACCAGCTGAACCTACTGAATGCTCTTCAGAAGCAGCCCCATATAAAGCACATTGTAGTAGTCCAACCAGGAGATAACTTTGGCACAAGTGACCATGAATTCTGCTTCCCAGTCAAGGAATGGGTCCAACTGACACACAAGAGGTAAGTATGTAAAAGTTTTCCTGGCCATGGCTGCCACCTGCTTCTCAAGCAGGAGCCATGAGTTCAGCAGGACTAGCAGATTGCATGCCAACTCTCCCTGGGAGAGGATTATGCCATCCAGAGTCAATGATGGCCTCCAGCTGAGCTGCTCTAGTGAAATGATTGGGGCAGGGTGCCCTAAAAACCACAGCCACTCAGTCTTGTCAGTGTTAAGCCAAAGCTGGTACTTCCCCATCCAGACCTGCACAGCCTCCAGGGACTGATAAAGCATCTCCATAACATCACATGAGTACCCTGAGATGTATGCTGGAATATCATCAGCATACTAATGATACTTAACCCCATGTCAACAGATTACCTCAGCCAGCAGTTTAATATAGAGGTTAAACATGACTGGGTAAAAGAACCTAGCCCTGTGCACCCTGCAATGCTGGGGCCTAGAACTAGACTTCTTTCCCTCCCCACCAACATTGATTGGAACTAGCCTCAGAGGAAGGAGGAGAACCACCAAAGACCTATGCCACCCATTGTCATCATTCAGCTGGTACCTTCATGACTGAAAGTATTGAAAGCTGCTGATAAATCATGGAGGGCCAGGATGGATACACTACCCCCACCTCAAGCTCACCAGAGATGATTCACAAGTGCAACCAATGCCATCTTAGTACTATATCATGGCCTGAAACCTGACTGCAATGGGTCCAAATTATCCACTTCCTCCAGAGCTCTTTGCATCTGCAAGCCCTCTAGCTTCTCAATAACCTTCTCCAGAATGGGAAAGTAGGAGACTGGATAAAAATTGCCAAGTACTGCTGAGTCCATAGACAACTTCTTGAAGATGGGAAAGGACCATTGACTTCTTTAAGGCAGGCAGAACCTTCCCCTCCCACAAAGAATCATTCACTATCACTTGGACCCAGCTATATCTCATCTCCCGGGAGGCCCTGACCAACCAGGAGGGACATGAGTAACACACAGGTGGCAGAGTTCAGAATCCCAAGGACCCTGTCCATTTCTTGGGAGTCACTTGATGGAACTCATCCCAAATAAATCGACAAGACTGGGCCTCAGTCGTCTCCACTAGAGCAGCACAGCTGGAGGCCAACTCCAAGCATATCTGAATGACTTATTCAGATGTTCAGTGTAATCCTCACAGTGACTCTATAAGAGTTCCCCCAACCTTTCCTTACCCCGAAAGGCCCAAGTCACCTGAAACAGAGTCACTGGGCAGTTTTCTCTGGACACAATAAGAACAGAGAAATAAGTACATTTTCCTACCACAAGGTAGCCCTTAATGCAGGCTCTTACCTACGCTCAGTTGGAAACATTCTTAATCTTCTTTCAGTGCACTCTAGGCATCTCTTAGGTTGCTTCATCTCCTGGAGTTCCTCTGAAAATTGCCCACCCCACTCCCAGGATTGACATGCATAAAGAGTTCACAGAGGCACAATCCAATCCAAGGCCACTGTTGCTTGCTGTCTCCAAGCAGTGACTAAGGCCTCAACTCAGTAATGCACCAGAGCTTCAGGAACTACCCCAGATTCTCTCTGGAACCCCATAAACCCATCAGGACCTAGGGCACACCAGTCAAAAAGGTCTTCTCCCTGCATTGGGAGGCAGACAAGGAAAACTCCAAGTCTAGCAGGGAGTGATCTGTCCATGACAGGGGACTGATGACAACACACCTCAACTCCAGGTCACATTGCCACTGCCCTGAGTCAAAAATTAGATCTAGTGTGTGAGCTGGCCTTTCAATAACTTGGATCAGGTCCCCCTGATAATGTATTAGAGAGAGTTCCATACAAATACCACATAATTTTGCTGTATAGTTCTGGTGAATGCAAACAAGTCTATTTTGGATCAGTTTTGAAGAATCTTACATAACCCAAGCCCTTTTTAGGAGAAAAAAAAAGGTATATTAGCATAGCAATATTTTTTTAAAAAATAAAAAATCTATCTATCTATCTAATCTTCCACAGTGATTTAATAATTTTGATCTTTTCATTTATGTATGATTTACTCAGCTATAAATTTAAAAAAAAAATTGAACCTAAGCCTTAACCTCCAATATATTACAATGAGAGTTAGTGAGAGTTGGAACACAAAATAGGTGCAATGTTGATGGTATAAATAACCCCCCAGTTGAGTGAAATTCTAATTTTCCTTTATAGTGCTTTGCATACAGCTAACAATTCATAAAATTGTAAGTTCCCTTCAGCCAAATGAAAATGACTGCAATCCTTGATGCTTCAGTTTTCTCCTTTGTAAGATATTCTATAATTTTATCTGAGAGTCAGTTTGGTGTAGTGGTTAAAGGACCAGAGTAGAAACCAGGAGACTGTGAGTTCTAGTCCCACCTGGGCACAAAGCCAGCTGGGTGACCTTGGACCAGTCCCTCTCTCTCAGCCCTAGGAAGAAGAAGGCAAGGGCAAACCACTTCTGAAATCTTGCCAAGAAAACTCTAGGGACTATTTTATCTACAGTCTTGTATTTCCCTACCTCATTTCAGCTGTTGAAGTTAATTTTTTCATTCACTCCCAGTTCATTATGTTATATACATTTGTATTGTATATATGTAAATGCTTACTGGTAGATAATAGGGATAGGGGAGTATATAGGTGTCTGTGTCCCTCAGAAAGGAGTTTCTGCTGCAGTGTTGCAATGCATGTTTGTTCACTTGCTCCCTCGGTAGATGCCTACACATGAGTAGTAAAGCTTTCAGAGGTCTGACAACAAAACAAAATCTCCACAAAATCTCCAGAAAATACAAGAGAACTGTTCTGTTTCTAGTTACTAAGCTACCAAAATGCACATGGTCCTTTGTATAGAGATGCTACAATGTAATCTGGCAATTTGTCCATATTAGATATCAAAAAATATCACTTTAAAATAAATGGAAAGTTAACATTTTGCAAAGCAAACCACTGTCTTCAAGCATAATCTGATTTTCAAGAAGGTATCTGGGCCCCACATAATACTGAGTCGTTTTTTTTTTTTTTAAAGAGAAAATGGTGCATATCAAAAAAACATGATAGGGGTGGGGTGGGTACATATGAGATGTCAGAAAGCATCCTGGGAGGAGGAGGATGGGGAACAGTTTGCCATCTGGCAAATGTTCATTTGGCCAGGCCTATCATGGCAGCCATTTTAATAAGAATATGTTAAAAGATTACTCTCAAAGTTTGTATTAACTGTTCAAGGTGGACCGGGCTAGGAAACCAATGTTATGAATGCTAATACTACTTTTATTATAAGGTTACAGTAACAGTATCTTGCAAGTCTGAATGCCCCCCCCCCCACCTTATCTTCAAGAGAACTAGGGAAGGCCAGGTCTGAGACACTTGGATTACATTTCTGCCCAGACTCCGATTTCTTTTATCTGATTGTCATCTTAGTGGTGGCTCTTCCTCCTGTTCTTCAAGATTATTCTTTCTGCCGATTACAGTTTTAAATTGTGATGGAATGGTGTTATGAAGGCCGTGCTCGAGGAGATAGGCATTCCCTTAGCCCTCAACAGGAGTGTGGGAAGTTTAAGAAGATGAGACTGGCACCACCCTAAGGAATTCATGGTGCTGTGGCTTGCTGGCTTGGGAACTTAGGTTCAGTCTGAAGAGATTTCTGTCCTGAGGTGGAAGCTAATAAACGCAACAGAACTATATTGCATTGTCTCATGGAGTTCTTTGGGCTGAACCTGACATCAATCTCTTCAGACTGAACCTAAGTTCCCAAGCCAGCAAGTCACAACACTGTGAATTCCTTAGGGTGGTGAGTCTCACCTTAAACTTCCCACGTTCCTGTTGAGGGCTAAGGGAATGCTTATCTCCTCGAGTGTGGCCTTCATAACACCATTCCATCACAGAAATGCTTCTACCAACTGGATACTCCTGTACTTGCAATAAATGTATTTATTTTATTGATTATAAAAAAATATATGGCTACCCATATTATATAAAATAATATAAATATACAAATAATAAATAAATATACAAATAATAAAATATGCAAGATTAAAAGAAACTCTCATACACCACCAGATGCCATAACATTATCCACTCAAAGAAACAGAAATGCTGGGCGCACCTCCCTTCCTGGCCCAATGTAAGGTAGGGGCAGCAATGGAAAAGTTTGCTTCCTAGGTCCTGCCAAATAACAACACTCAATAAGGGGGCCCGGAACAAGCCCACCCTATCCAATCTAGTAGGACAGGTAGATGTCCTCAGGGAGAGGCACTCCCTTAGATAACCTGGCCCTGTGCCATACAGGGTTTTAAAGGTGATCATCAGCCCCTTGAATTGTACCTAGACAGGAATTGGAAGCCAGAGCAGCTGGCCTGAAACAGTCTTCATTCTGCCAACCTCAAAATGCTAAGAACACAGACAGAATGCCATGAGCTGAATCCCTGCTCACCCTCCAGTTGACAAATAGGAGACTATTAGAAAATAAATAAATAAATCACCAAGTCATGATCCTGTTCCTGAGCTACTGCAGATGCTGGAGCAACAGAAATCCCTCCACTCTCATTCACTTCAAATGAAAATGAAATACATTATTAGTCTGATCTTTGTCCATGCTTTCCATTTATGCTACATGTGATTTTTGGCGTTGTTTGCACCCACAAAAATAATGGTTGCTGTGACGGGATGCTGGCTACAAATATACCATTCTTCTGTTACCTTTAAAGTTTATGTTAAGCAGTGAAGGTAAAATAATAGTATGTCAGAAATTTTTGCCACTAGGTGCTTTTGCTAATAGATGGAGTGGTTGAAGTGGGGAAGATAAGGAGATGTCTTCTAAACAGAAAGGCAGCAGGAACATGTTTCTGCACCTCTGGGACTCAGGGAAGGGAGGAAATAGAGAGGAACAGTTACCTGTAGTCACAGATAACCCACCGACTCTGAATAACTGCAACACTGCAAAGGGAAAAAACAGTTTGGTTCTGATTTCAAATAAACTGATGCAGAACCAGAATTAAGTTGACTCAGCTCCTCAGCCAGCCAATGTTAAGAAAGGCAACTGCTGCAATTTCTGGAGAGTCATCCAGAAATACTTAGCCTGTGAACTGCTTTGTCTTGGCTGAGGTGAGAGGGACAGAACTGCAAAAAGGATATACCTCAGGGATGTGAATTTAAAATTTCACAGTTAGAATAGCTGTCATGCTTCATTGCTGGTAGTATCTGCCAACAATCAGATTAACTCATAGCAAGAAAGAAGAAATGCTGTGGATAATGCATTCTTTCCCACTAACCATGAAAGAAAAGAGGATATTATCATCTTTTCTGAGCTATGGTCTATTCAGTAATAGCTTTGTGTTTTGTCTGAATTGAGAGCTGTGCCCCAAAGAAATCCTGCAAAATGAGACTTTGACAAATCATCCCAAACAGCAGGATAATTTCGGTGGCAGGACTGGGAAGCTAATGTTGGGATTTTATAGAGCTCTGTTGTTTTGTGTGTGTATCTGTGTGTGTGTGACTTCTCACTCCTAGTCCAGCACTTTAACCATACACACAAACACACACACCACACATACATATATACATAGGTACATGTATATATACATGTATTGTACATGTATAATATATGTTAATGAGGTCTGTGCTGTCTCTAACTAACCGGGAAAAAAATCTGTTTTGGCAAATCTAGTCCATTCTACCACAATGAAAGGGAGAGAAAGGTTTTATTGTCGTTTCTCTATTCTTCTGTTTATGTTGAGTTGCTTTTTTGTTGTTGTTTTATTTTAAGTTTGGTGTATTTCCAAGAAAACACCTGCAATGTTCTTTTGTAAAAATGGCTACCTGCTACACAGTACTGATTTGGGCAAAAGTACAGAATTTTAATATATAAATACTAAAACTGTGCAGCTGTTCAGATTTCATTCCAAAAAGTGCTTTAAAGTTCACAGGGATATAAATATAGCATCAGTCTACAATTTCACAAAGCAGCTGTGTCTTTCACCATAATCGCGTAAAGTGGTACAGAGCCTTAATAAATACCTTGACTTAAGCATTCATCATTTTGTAACAAAAAATATTTCATAAATTGTTGTTTTTCAGTGTTTCCAATTCTTCAGGGAGAAAAATAACCAGAAGACATAGGAAGAAAGTGATTTCCCCCCCCCCCCCTTTTTGTGTGTGTGTGTTTTTTCCCTTATCCCAGCATCTGTAATGGTATGTGGGAAAGACCTTGGGAGACAGGGCGAAGAGATGCTGCCAAGGAAACAGTCAGATAAGAGACAGCATAGCCCACAACTGGATAGTGGGTGGGGCAAGAGGCTCAGAAGAGACCCTCCCTAGTTCCTCAGGCTGTAAGGGAGACAGTGGGGGTGGGGGAGAATTGTACTTTCAGATTTGCAAGATTCTGTCAATGTAGCTTTGCAATAAAGTAGACTTAGCTCATCTGGTTGTGATTCCTATCTGGTTTACCCTACGAGGCCAACATCATCGTTATTTCTCATCTCTACTTTTCTCAGCTGTGGATTAATTAAAAGTCGCACACTGGTTAATGTAACATATGCATTATGCATGGAATTATTGTCACTCCTTGGTGAAACATAGCTCTTAAAACTGGAATAAGGCATCTGGGCTCAAATATACATTTTCTCTCTCTTTTTTTTTAAATAAAAACGTCATTATATTATATAAAAAGTACAATTAGAATACAAAACAGAGAGTACCGCAAAGAAAGAGGATAGAACTAAAAGAAAAAATACAAAAACTAAAATAGTAAAAGTAGATAGAAGAATGAAACAGAAAGTGACTTCCGACTATCTCCAATACAGATATAAATACAAACTGAAAGAAAGTTTATTTCTTACCACTAATTAATCCATGTTCACATTATTTCTATCAACACAGACCATCTAATCATTAAAACCCACAATCGGAGCCTCATTTTTTTTTTTCCCACACAAGAACGTAATCTAAGAAGGGTTGCCATGAGGAGATAAATTTAGAAATAGTGTTATCTCTTATTAACGCTGTTAACTTTGCCATTTGAGCCAAATCCATTAATTTAATGATCCATTCTTCCAGTGTAGGTATTTGTGGATCCTTCCATCTTTGCACATATAACAGTCTTGCAGCTGTGATCATATACAAAAGCAAAGTTCCATGCTTTTTCTCCAGTCCTTTCTCCATCAACTCCCCCCCCCAAAAAAAAAACATTCTGGTTTTTCTTGAATGCTCACTTTAAGAATCTTTTGGATAGCAATACATATCTGATCCCAAATTATTTTAGCATTTTCACAGGTCCACCAAAGATGATAAAAGTTTCCCTCACCCTGCAAACATTTCCAACTAACATTTGTTTACACCATCATACATTTTTGATAACTTATCAGGAGTTAATTACCAATGATACCTCATTTTATATATTTTTTTCTTTTAAATTATAATTCAATGTAAATTTCAAACCTTTATTCCACATATTTTCCCATTGTTCCAACATAATATTGTATCCAAAGTTTTTAGCCCATTTGATCTTCTAAGTTCATCTGTAACAACATCTTATACATTTTAGCAACAACATGTCCATCATTTGTACAAAGTTGAATCTCAAAATAAGTTGTTTCATTAACAAATCTATAATTCTTTTTGTCCAACTTGAAACATTCAAACAATTGCATATGAGTAAACCAATGACATATGAAACCTTCAAACTTAGCTGTTCTCTTGTTTTAAAGCTTGGTTCACCCTCCTCAAAATTTAACAAGTCTTTATATTTTAACCACTTCATTTCTCCCACATTTTTTCTTCTAGTAAATGCCTCGTGATGTGATAACCACAAAGGTACATTAGAAGACAATCTTACCTCAGATATACATTTTCCATAAGGTTTATTACCTGCAATTATATTCACTTCTTTCAATGTGCTTTAAAATCTTTGCTAGAAAAGATAATTAAAAGAACTAACATTGAAGTTCTTCTAAAAGAAGCTCAGTCAGATTTTCTGATTCTTTCCCCATAATCAATTACCTGCCAGTAATGGCAAAAACATTGCTGCTTGTGAATTATCTAAGAACTGGCCCAGAAGTTTGTATATCAGTACATGCTCCTTGATTAAGACTTAGTACTCTGGTGGTTAAGGGAGTTGGATTAGGAGGAAGGTGTTTTTTAATCCACTTTCAGCCATGGAAGGTCAAGTGACTTTGTGTTCATCATTCTTGTCTCAGCCCAACCTATCCCACAGGATTGTTCTTGCTGGGGGAAATTGGAAAAGAACACTATGTATACCATCTTTAGCTCTTAAATGAAAGATGTGATGTTCTGTCTGTCTGTCTGTCTGTCTGTCTGTCTATCTATCTATCTATCTATCTATCTATCTATCTATCTATCTGTCTGATGGAATCAATAGTTTGTGTAGTTATTCATAGTTTGCCAGTCACGTCTGTTGGGGATTAAAGGAATAGTTAATAATTTTCTTCTCTGACAGATCAGAATCAAAGAATTGGAGGATCCCTCAAATCCTCAAAGGATTTAAATAAAATATTTTCATCCAGCCTCTGCTTGATCGCATCTAGCAGAATTAAAGAGGAAGCCCATTAATCCTTTGGTAACTAATCACTTTTGAGCAAAAATAAGAATAAGGTAGTAGAGAAGCCATTTACTCCAAATATCCATCCTCACTCTGAACCCTTCCCTGAAAACATCAAGATCAGAGGTGCACCAATGCCAGCAAGTTCATAGAAGCATGGAAAAAGATAATACATCTTGCTGTAAGGGTTGCTGTAAGTATGGAAAGTTAAGGATGAGTTTGCTAATGCAGTACATGCTGCTATTGAAGCCATCACATTTATTTTGAAGAACTGCCTGGAGTGAGGCATATTGGCTAGCAGTTAGGATGGCAGCTCTTATGGTGACACAGCAGAAAAAAGATCAGTGGTGGAACACCAGTTGGTCCCTGAAGTTCGTGGAACATATTTTGTCTGACATTTCTTGGAGTGCAATCAGTCTGAATCTCAATATACTGGGATTTTTGCCCTGTTTTCTTCCTTAGAGGCTGATTTCACTAGACATGAAGCACCGAACAAAGCACTTAAGCAGGTAATTAAACATGCCCACTTAAGCAACATGCAAAGTGATCCAGTTTGCATGTTCAGGTCAGTTGGGGCCCAATTAAGCAAATGAAAAAACAAAACAAAACAAAGCTTCATGGAAATTTAGTCAAATGAATCACCATCATCATGCCAGGGTCCTTTATTAGATGCATTATATTGCATCTAAACAATTGGAGCAATTGATTACTTTCCATTTACTTAACTTATTATTCAATTTATTAAGGATGGAAGAACAGCAGCTAATGATAATAAATTTCTGGAGAAGAGGGAGGAGTAGGCAACTCTTGGAATATTTAAGTTCTCTTTTGGCTCTTAATTCACACCTCCCAACATGTGTTCTGTTCTTTTCAATAACTGTTCGTTTCTCTCCCAGTATTAATGGTGTTGCTTTTCATCGCTTTGCAACAAGGTCGATCAATGTGTAGTCTTATAGAGAAAGCATGTGAAAAAAATGCAGTCTTCTTCAGTGTCCTGGTTCCTCAGAACAAGTTTTATTCATTCCAGGATTTACTTTTGTCACAACAGCAGTTTAAAAATATTGGTGAGGGTTTTTTGGGGGGGAGGGGGGGTTGCCTCTGAGTCAGTTTTTGATTCCTGGCAACTGCCTGGACTAGTCCCTGCAGCTTTCTTGGCAAGGTTTTTCAGAAGTGGTTTGTTATTGCCTCCTTTCTAGGGCTGAGAAAGAGTGACTGGCCCAAGGTCACCCAGCTAGCTTCATGTCTAAGGCAGGACTAGAACTCACAGTATCCCAGTTTCTAGCCTGGTGTCTTAACCACTACACCAAACAGGCTCTCTACGAATATTGTTGCTCTAAAAGAATATTGCTGTCTCAGAATTAACCTGATCTTAATTCTGTGCAAAGTTATGTGCAGGAAAGAGATTTGTGTAAGATTTCTGTTGCTGAAAACCTACTTTCTGCCCTTTTTTGTGTGTATTTTCCCCAAATAACATTCCATGTCTGCATTTTTGTGTGATTTTTTTAAAAAGTTTACATCATTTAAAATGCATGTTAATGCATATTTTAATGCAGTTGAATTCACAAGAAGTCAGTCACATCCAAGAAGCTACCTTTCCACCCAAAGCAACATAACATGGGTTGGGCTTCTTCCAAGGCTGACAGTCTGGCCATGGAGTAGCATTAGTGCTCCTAGAATATTCAGAGTTGCTGAGTAACTTTTATGGAATGAAAACAGAATGCTATCTTAGAACTCATCTCTGCAACTAATACATGATTCAATGTTTTCCATTTCTTCCACATCTTTAAAGGAGATGGAATACAAAACATTAATTTGTCAATCAAATATTAACTTGACAACTATGTAGGCTCTAGAGTCAATAGGTTCTATTAATTTGTCAACTATATAGGCTGTAACTTTTGCTTACAAAACAGCTACTTTTACATATACATATACATACATACACACATACATACACATACATACACACACACACACACATACACACACACACACACACATACATACATACATACACATATACATATACATATACATAATCATTTAAGAATCATACAGAATGATGGCAGTCATACTGTCTTTCATTATTGTAGGTACAGTATATGTAAATGGCATTCTATTTTACATAGACTTTTCCAGTATTCTCTGTCCTCCATAACAGTTCTTTAATTGTTAAATGAACACAGCAGGATTTGGCAATCTTTTCCCCAATTTACAATTCAAGATAATGAGCTCATGTATCTTGTACACTCTTCTTTTTGCCAATGCCAGGACTCAAGTTGATGTGTGTAAAAGGCCATATGATGGATTTTTTTTTTAATATTGAAGAGGGATGTTTTCAATATTGTATAGTTATTATTTTTCATTCTAAATCAGTAGATTTAAATTATGACAAAGTTCAAGATACATAAACAATGATACAGTTTAAATCCACAGTTCTTAATACCTTTACTTAAAGATACTTTGTTTATTCAACATACTCAACATGTATTATTTAATGTAACAAAATACTTTTAATACATGCAAAAACATTCTGCCTCCAAAAATGATGTATGTATAAAGCAATATACTGTATGGCATTGTTCAATTCTGATAAAGGAAAAGATCATCTATAAGTGTTCCCACCTCTTTCTTTTCTTGTTGTGTTAGCACAGAGATTTGGAGAAGTGTCGGCAGAATATATCAAGGTTGAATGAATGTTTGAATGCTATCAGGTCAACTGTGTATGTTGTGGAGAAGGGGGAGGACTCTTGTCTGTCTTCCTTCAGATTTTATGAGCTGCATATTTTTGATAGTTTCATTTATATTTCATTACTGAGCAAACCAAATGAATTGACAGAGAAAGCAATCAACACAGAATGCGCCCACTGGAACCTCTAATGTTAAATGCTGGCTGCTTTTGTAAACATTGTCAATTACCCAGAAGGTATTCAAAAAAGGAGCAATTGCCTTTTTTGAAATAAGAAATAGGGCACTGTGGATGTTATCCCACATACCTCGTAGAGGAGGCAGAAGGGACACATCCTTTTTTACACACATTAGAAATCTGGAATTCTGGGCACAGGTTCTACTGTTAGCAAATAATTGTGTTAATAATTGTACTAAGCCACAGTTTTATTTCCCCAAAGTTTTCTTTTCTCATCATTTAAAAAAATGTTTTGTTTTTAGTATCTGCTTTGAGTTTATTTTGAAAGTGTTTACAATTATTGTCAGGAACTCATCGAGCTCCATGACTTAATTTTGTTAAACTATTTCTTTAATTAAATATAATACAAAATTAGGAAGCTGGTGTGATGTAAAGCCAAGTGCTAACCCCTGGCTTCATCTATAGAAATAAAAACTGTGAGGGGTTGCATCTATTGCTTTGTCTGGAAGTATGTCCAATTACAGAATCATAGAACTGGAAGGGACATCAAGTCCAATCTCCTGATCACTATATGAGGAAGTAAAATTCACAATGTGGCCAAGAAGGAATTAGGGGGAAGCAGCCTAACAAATTGATACAACCTAACAACCATCATTATAGCTTTTTTATGATCAGGCAAATCCCCTTCTAATGTTAGAACACCCACAGCCTTTTCAAAATCTCAAAAAACTCATTGCTTAGCAGTTTGGCAACTCTGGGTTTATTGTTGAGAGCAGTTAAGACTGGTTTCTAAGAGACAACGTCCACTTTTCTCACTATTGATCGGTTGGATAGTGGACAGCTTTATACAGTGGAAAGACATGGGGAGACAGGAACAGAAAAGTTAGGAGTACAACTTTTGTAAGAAGGCATTCCTGAGGCTGATATTGTGTGAAAGAAAAAAAATAAATAAAGATCAGCTTTATTTATCAAATAACACATGATAGGAAAGCCTGGGTTATCTAAGCCTATCTGCAGCTATGAGCCTATGGAATACTGTCTTCCATTATGTGCAGAAAACCTGTTAGGTAACTACCTGAACTATTTGGATCAGAATTAGAAAGAAAAAGAAAACAGAACTGAGAGATGAAGGTAGTGAAGAATGACTTGAGAATATCAGTCCAAGTAATTGGGAGCATATTACATAGAGGTAAGACAAAGACAAAGGTGAAGTTAAATTTTCTATCAAGGAAAGGAGACAAAATTGCAAAGCCCCTCTGCTAACTATCTCTACATCTAACATCCTGAGTGTCAATAGGTTTGTAGGTGCAGAGAGCTGGTACACGTGAAGTTAAATTTCAGCATGGTCAGCCTTCGCTTCTTAATCCATAGAAAGAGTTGCCTCAAGATATGTTTCCTCTTAGCTGTAAGTGAAGCATGGCAAGACAGACAGAGACCAGAAAAATACTCTACAAAGAAATACATGACTGTCACATATGCTTTAAGTCTCATTTATTCAAGGAGAAGCAGTTCCTCTCCTTATCCTCTTAAGTTAACATATGAAATAGTGGTTTTAAATTATAAGCAATGAAATGTAGGTTAAATGTTGGAAAATACTCTTTAAGCTTAAGGCCAGTTTGGCAGAGGAAAAGGTTTCAAAAGAGGTGTTCAAATCCCTTCCTTTTTAATAAAGCCTTCAGATACACGTTTTGACAGACTACTCACAGGTCTTTGGATCAGTGAGTTTCACTGTTTTAACAGGAATCATTTGGCCAAAAATCCTTTAGTGAGGCTCCTTCAAGAGTCCATTAACATAAGCCTAGAAGCTCCTCACATACGAAGTGAAAAAGAAACACTGGAAAACCATTTTACAGGGTGATTTATTTATTTATTTAGGCTGAGGTTCTCAAACTCTGGGTCAGGACTCCCTGGTGGACAAATCTGAGGGAAATTCATTTGCTCCAGCTCTGCCTGGAGGAAGGAATCCTTCACCAAGCTGTTGGCACCAAACTGGGCCACACGTAGAAATCAGACATCAAGGTTCTCCTTTGGGAGAACTGTTCTCAGAAATGGTTCCTGCAATAGCACAAGTCCACTCCTGAGTGATGGCCAAGATATCCCAGCCAGGATTAAGGTGCTGTTGCCTGGTTTCATTTTCCCTGTCTTCCAAGGATGGCCACACGCTTCCACCAAATCTACCAGGCTAAAGTGAAAATGGCCAAGAGCACAAGTATGTATAAATTGGAAACTGAGTATAACACTCAAAGTGATAACAATATTTCATTTCAATCTATGAACTGGACTTTCCAATATCAAAGCATACACATACCACACATATCCCTCCCCCCGCCCCCCCCCCCCCCCACAAAAGAAGTAGGTTTACCAGTCAGGCAGGTAGCATTCTTTTTCTTAGATCCAAAATAGTTCTCATACTCTGTGATTGATTGAGTGAGTGAGCGAGCGAGTGAGCGAGTGTCATCAAGTCATTGTCAACTCTTAACAACTGCATAGATAGATTTTCTCCAAGACAGTCTGTCCCTAACCTGGTCTTTCAGGTCTCCCAATGGTGCACTTAGTGCTATTATAACTGAGTCCATCCACCTTGCTGCTGGTTTTCCTCTTCTCCTTCCTTCCACCTTTCCCTAAATTAGAACCTTCTCCAGAGAGCTAGGTCTTTGCATAAGTATTCGAAATGGAATAATTTAGCCTGGTCATTTATGCCTCAAGTGAGATCTCTGGGTTGATTTGTTCTTTTATCCATTTGTTTATTTTCTTGGCTGTCCATGGCATTCTCAGGAGTTTTCTCTTTCACACTATACTCCTTCTTCTTCTGAATTAGCTCTAGCCACTGTTTCTTCTGATGTATTGGCTAACAAAAATGCCTGGATGAGCTTTGCTTTGTCTTATTTTAAACAAGTCAGTCATAGGTTGTCAGGACGTTTGATACAAAATGAAATACCCCCTTTTTTTTACCCCAAGCTCAGAACCAATCTTTAGAGTATATTGAAATATTTTGAGCTTGAAACATTTTATCTGCTTTTAGACTTAGCATACATGGCTGCTATCTTGATTTGAAATGACTGCTGCAAGTTTTCCCTTTAAAAATAAGAATAATCCCTGGATATCTCTTTTAAGTTTAGAATGATCATCATCTCAAACTATTTAGAATATAATGAGTATTATTAGTATACAGATTTATTGCCAAGCACATTCACTTTGAAGGCTCTCTTAGTCTTTGATAGGCCTGCACAAATACACTGAAACAGAACTAAATTCCTTGGTCTTCAGTTTAAGTTGACCATAGCATTAAAACTGACTTTTCTTGAAATTAGCTAATAATCAGGGCATCACAAGGACCAAGACCACTGGATTCAAAGTCCCACAGATGTGATTTATATTCAGTCACATGTTTGTTTAGCAATCTATACAAGATTGTATTTATGAATAACTATCTTTCATAAGTCAAACACAACTTCTTCTCTAACGAAACGAAAACAAACAAAACCCAGCATGACTGCATGGCAGAGGCAGGTGAGATTCCAGTAAACATTGAGTTTATGAAATAGGACAACACTACTTAAAGCGGCTTTGAAAGAAATACATATCAGCAAGTTATCTTTGTTGTATCAATTCTAAGCACATCTAGCTTAAATCCAAAGATAAAATTGCAGGATATGGTGATACCCATATTGATTTGGCTTGTAACTTGGACAACTATATCCAATATGTATGTAAACACACAAATTGTAAAAGAATTTGCTTTTTCTGGATTGTACTGCCTATGCTTTATTTGTGCAGAAAGAGGAGCTCAGTCTTGTGCTAAAATGTCTTTTTTTTTTCCCCAGCTGGTGAGAAAGTAGATATTGATCTGATTTCATATCTATTTTTCATGTGTTTATGCCTAAATTAATCCTGTCATATTTCCTGGAGAATCTGATATAAGCATACAGAGAGAGAGAGAGAGAGAGAGAGAGAGAGAGAGAGAGAGAGAGAGAGAATGAAGTGATTAATTAAATCTTTGATATACACTTTCTCCTTGAGTACATGTTTTATATGCATTACAGAATTATATCCATTGCTTGCATGTTCAATATCTGATTAATGGATAAATAAAGTCAACCAAAATTTGGAATTGGATCTCCCTAGAAGAGTTTAAGTCTTCATAGTTTATACTGATAATAGTGAGGGGTGGGTGGGGGTTTTCAAGTCAGTTTTGACTCCTGTACACTGCTTGGACAGATCTCTGCACTTTTCCTGGCAATATTTTCAGAAGTGTTATGCTATTGCCTTCTTTCTACACCTGAGAGAGAATGACTGGTCCAAAGTCACTCAGCTGGTTTTGCTCCTAAGGCAGAACTAGTCTCCTGGTTTCTAACCTGGTGCCTTAAACTACTATACCAAACTGGCTGTCAATCATAAAGGTACTTCCAAAATAGTCAGAAGATAAGATACTTAGAGGATGGAAATGTACAGCCAGCTAATTTAGAACTGGAAGGGTCAATGAACTAGTGACCAGCACTGATGATTCAAAATAATTTACATATCTGAATATTAGTTCACAACTTGTATCAGACTGGCCAAAGAAATCCAAGCCATTTTTCAAATACAGCCATACACAGTCCTTATAACTATTAAAACTAGAGGTCAGCCAAGTGTGGACAATACCATTCAAAACTCTTTTTTTCAACAGCATAAGATCTGGTATCCAGAGCTACAACTGCTCCTGGAAAACAAGGGTTTTACAATACCTCCAAAATGTCCTTAGTTGGAGTTACTTTCCAGGACATTAACTGTCTTCTGAAAGGCAAATCCAGTTAATGTGTCCTCTGAGTCTTGTTATTTCTGATCCAGTCTAACCCTAATTGCAGATACACATTCACAAGGACCATGCTGTCTTTCCTAATCTAATACAAAGGAAAAATAGAGTTTAGGAAAGAAAACACATTGTTAATTACTTTTCCCAATAGTTTTGGCATGAAGAATGCATATGCTTAGGGTTAAAATGGTTAACAGGAAGTGTTCATTTACTGATGAATGCCATTATCAGTCTCAGGAGTTCCTATAAGGATAGAAGTTGGAAGGACTGAACTTGCTATTTCTGTTCTTACTTCATAAGCTGAAATCATGGAAACTGGGAAACCATAATTCTTCTCAGCAGGATTTGCACTGTGGAATTCCACAATGTTTATTTTTGTTAGACATGCTATTACATTAGCTGCAGGTGCCATCACTGCAGATCGGGGGGTGATATGTTGCTAGTATGTCAATGACACCATCAGAATTATTGTATTTTCATCTGAAAGAGCGGTGCCACTTTCACTTAGGCCAGAAGTACTGATGGTCCTACTAACACCAAGAAAACAAGTTAATTCTAAGATAAAGTGAAGCTGAAAAATATATTTTATTTTCTGGACCATCCTTCTCTTTAAAGAGAAAATAATACTGCTTATGGTTGTAGTTTGGTTATTTTTATTTGGGGGGATCTGGCAATATTTTGGTTATTCAGCAGGAAATTACCAACTATTGTTTTTCTGATTTTTTTTTAAAGGTTATTCTGAGGTTAAAAGAGGTCTAGAGTCATGGTATTTATTCTACCACCCCCGTCCCCAAGAAAATGGCAAGGAATTCTGAATAATGGCCTATTTAACAAGAGTGACATTCTATCTTGTTACTCATCAAAGTAAGAAGAAGAATGTATCAGAAGCAGCATCCCATAGAATAGTAGGAACAGCAGGGGAATAAGGGAATATGTTAAATTAAAAGAAGTTTTCCATAGTCTTGCTAAAGTGGGAGTGGGGAAGATTAGCTGAGGCTGCATCTGTTTTGAAATACAATCACATTCTTTTTTAGCTTGGAAAAAAAATACAAAGAATCCTGGCAAATTGTATAACTTTTCTTTTAATCTTTCTGATGCCTTGTCATTCATTTTTGTACATGTTGCCTGGTACATTTACTTAAATTATAAAAAATTTCTGTGATAGAAACTAGAAGCTTAACCCTTTTCTATTCTCTAAAAGCTGAGAAACCCACAGCAACAATTTTATATGGGTAAAGACAAATCACTGCATGTTAACCTTGGAGTTAGTTGCATGGCAGGACTGGAAGATATTTTCATCTCTTTATAATGTTTAAACATGGAAAATACATTTAAAAAGTCTGGCTTCTTCAGTCTAACAGTTCCTTTTTTTTTTTTTTTTGAGACTAATACTAATATATGGATTATTTTGCATATTTATCTGGAATCATAACTCTAGTGGACTATTCCCTGAAAACCATATTTATATTTTGTTTTGTTTTGTTTTTTGTACAGTATTTTTCCCACCTATGCCTTTTTGTTAAAATAAACTTTGGTCAAACTCAGATTCTATGTTTTTAAATGAATTATTACATAAAAATATCCTGAGCAGGCAAAGCTTTGCATTGCTTGGGCTGCTATTAAGTTGAATCCTGATTCACTCATAACTCATATCTGAACATGTAAAAAAGGCAAAAATGGAACAAAATAATTTGTCCTTATTTAGATTTTACAGTAGGGAAAAGATGTTCTGTTTTACTCAGTTTCTTATTTTTTTTCCCCAGCCCTAACTGCATTTTGTCTCATTTCTCTTTCAGTTTTCATTAGAAAAGAAAAAGAAATAGTTAAAGGTTGGGATAGAAATTGTCCATATCACTGTTTTTATGGTTGTGTATTTTCCTGGAATATAAAATGTCCAGAAAACCAGCAGAGTTGCTTGATAAGATTGCAGGTCCAAGTTGTACTGATCTGTATGCTTACTTAGAAGTAAATCCCATTGAATGGATTTATTTATTTATCAAATTTATATGGCTGCCCTTCTCACACAAGGTGACTCTGGGTGGCATGCAATGAAATCAACAGTTAAAACATATTAAAAACCACTTAAGATAATTAAACTAATTAAACATAAATAAGAACAAGGTTGCAACAGGGTTAAAATCAGAATGTTGTATGTGAAGCAGCCAATGTGTGGGCTCCCTGCTGCCAGGGGATCCCCAGGTCTGTTAAAAAAAACCCACATCTTTAGGGCTTTCTGGAAGGCCATAAGAGTTGGGGCTAACCTCACCTCAGGGAAGATGATGTTCCCAAGGGCGGTGCCATGACAGAAAAGTCTCATCTGCTAGGTCCCATCTGATGGAATGTCTTAGCAGGCGGGACCCACAACGTGCCTCTCCTGCTGGGCCTGATGGGATGAGTAGATGTAATTGTGGAGAGGTGGTCCCTCAGATAATCCAGCCCCATGCCATGTAGGGCTTTAAATGCCAAAATCATCACCTTGAATTGGACCTGGAAGCAAACTGGTCATTAATGCAGCTCACAGAGCAGAGGTGCAATGTGTGTCCTTTTTTTTTTTAATTTTAAAATACAAACTACAAGACACAAAACCAGTAATAACAAAAACATAAAAGTCCCATGGGTAATGGGTGCATGTAGAGATTGATTTATATGTGTTTTATTTTGATTGTTTGATTGAATGTGTGTTCTTCTAAGGACACACGTAACTGCCTGTACTGCTGCATTTTTCACCAACTGAAGCTTCCAGATATTCTTCAAGTGCAGCCCCCTGTAGAGCATGTTACAGCAGAACTACAGAGAGATACCAACCCAGGAATCATCATGGGGTTAATCCTTAAAGGCCCTATGGCTGAATTCCATCTTAACAGCCTTTCAGAATGATGCCAAGGGACGTACCAAGTTGACTTCGGCTGGGGGTGGGTGGAGGTTGTTTCACAAGGTGGAATCCACTATGGAGAAAAATTGACTCTGGGGACTCACTCTACTTACCTTAAATATATGGGGGACATAAAGCATCGCCAGCTGGGACAAGGACACAAAATTGGCTCATTCCACATGGAGGATGAAATCCTGAAGGTCCCTAGAAGCTGAGATTTTAGAAAAGGAAGGGACAATATTGTTCTCACACAACTCAAAACTTATTCATTCATTTATCTGATAATTTATATTAATCCACTGCATTTGCATTTTTTTAATACTCCCAGAGTATGGAATTTAGCTGCAGTATGTAATTTACTGAAAGTCTACCTGACTTTGACAAATTAATTTAACAACTTAATTATTCCTCCTTTCTTTCTGCTTTATTCCAAATGCTATACCTCATTCCTATGGCATGTTGCCTAATGATTCTGGTGGTACAGCAATAATACCAATCCCATTAGCTCCTTACAAAAATACAAATATCGCTTTCCTCATATAGGAAATAAAATGATTATGAGATGAGTATAAAATAGTTTTGTCCACATTGCATTTACAGATTGTTTTGAGATTATTCAGAATTTGTGTATATATAGTAACCCATGATTAGAAAATTAGTGAAGGCTTGAATGGCTCAGGGCAACGAGATTCTCTCTGTTGACATAGGATATAGTATGTAGAACAGTAAACTGATGCAATGAATATAACTAATGAGCTACAGTCACTTCTGGATACAAATTCATTAGGAAAGAGAAAGAAAAGTATACTGAGAACAGTATCACGTAGGATGTCACGCAGTGCATGAAAAGTAATTTCTCTTTTGAATGTAGCTTGACTCTTGGGGACTTCATGGACACAGCTATGCAAGTAGTCATCTGCTGGGATTGCTTTTCCTTCCCATCTCATTTGTGGTCTTCCATCCATTTACTAACCAGATCCAACCCTGCTTAACATTCAAACCTTTTCAGCTATCTCAAAAAGGATGGGTCTTTGAACAGAATCACTGCTTTGTCCTACATGTAATTCAATATTAATTATATTGGCTACTTAGGCAAAATGGTTAATTAACAGTATTATCAAGGAATCTAGTAAAGAAAAGATTTCCTTCAGAAAGTGGAAAACTTGCCAAAATATGGAAACTGAAAAGGGCAAACTCTTGCATAAAAGTGTCAGAAAAAATGATTTCATTTTTAACATTAAGGTAACAATATTAAATCATAATTTAAAAACAAGCAGGTAGGGAAATTGCTGAACTGTTGGATGATAACAAGAATCAAATGCAAATTGGAAATTGAAAAGAAGCTTAATTTTTGGATCCAGTTCACTACAGGAGATACCTATGCTTGAATAGATGTTTTCAGGAAGTAAAGCTGAATAGTTGAGACAGACAATAGTGTCACAAGATAATGTTCTTAACTCAGCTGAAAAAAATGGAAAAAAGTCTAAACCATGTATCATCCATCCAAGAATTCTTAAAACATGTAAATGCAAATGCAGAAGTACTGATCTTATAAAATCATAGAACATATGCTTGAGATAAGCCTCTGTGCCAGACAATTGGAAAATAGCTAACGTAAAGCTAATTTTAAAAAAGAAATACAGAGAAAATCTGGGTAAGTACAGGCTGGGCTAGTTAATTTAATGTCTGTTTTGCATATATTGGTGGAAAGGATAATTAAAGATGAAATTGTGATGCATATAAATTAATACATCTTGTATCATAAGAATCAACATGGCTTTTGCAGTGGCAATCATTATTTCAATACATTTTTAGTTTGCCAGAAGTATGAAATATTTTTAGGATAGCTGTGCTCTTGGGTCTGAT
The DNA here is from genome assembly GCA_030867105.1 of Liasis olivaceus. Taxonomy (NCBI): domain Eukaryota; kingdom Metazoa; phylum Chordata; class Lepidosauria; order Squamata; family Pythonidae; genus Liasis; species Liasis olivaceus. The sequence continues at coordinate 75,053,924 of CM061349.1, forward strand.
CAAGTCCTTCACCAAAGAACCCAAGAAAACAAGATAAGATGAGATGTCCAGTTAGTCATAAAACAAAAATTAGTTCTCCTAATGTAGGGAGCTGGTTAGAACACTGAGCTGGCCATGCTGGCTGACAATATCAAATAATTCAAGATAGTTAAAAGAAAGCAAAACAAAAATAAGGTAGAACCAAAAGATCTCTCCAAATCAGTGAAATGGGGTTTATAATAATTCAGCATAAGAAAAATTATACACGTTTGAACAAAACACATATACATTGACACAAATAGAAGAAATAAAGTTCAGAACATCAATGAAAAGCAATGAACGTCTGATTCTAGTGGGCGTTATAGTAATCTTATATTTTGTGTTTCTATTCAACTTTAGGTTGAATAGTGCTTCAATAGTCAAGAATATTATGCAGTTTCAATAGTATGAAGGTTATTTAATCTTTCCTTTTTGATTGCCTGATTATTTCACTTGTACTTCATTGTGGTAAATTAATCTCTCACCAAAATCCAGTTTTATCTGACCTTTGTTTCAACTTGTGAACTTCTATTTGGGCACTGAGCACCATGGCACAACAACATAAAGATTACCCTTCATCTTGAAATGCTAGATCATGAACCATTGTCATCTGTGATTTTCCACATAGCAGAAGGTCAGTTGTTGGAAGAATGCTACTTTGAATTGCTTGCATGCAAAATATTCCAAAAAATGCCTTAGAAATCAGGCTGTGCAGCTGTGAGGGTTTAGTTTAGAAGATTAAAGTAGCAGAGCTCAAACATTCAGAGTTAAAAGAGTAACTTCCTGGGTCCCAGATGGCAAGTATCTTTACATAAAATTTGCTGAAAATAGTTTATAAACTAATATTGCCAGGCCAATTATTATGTTAATTTATAGAAATATATGCAGTTTGGTTCCTTTTATAGTTATGAACCACCAGTAATGATCTATATTTCACCAACAATGAAATTCTTTATAATAGAGTGCACAAAGACATTACTGTGAGCAAGTAGGACCCTTTCCTTTATGTTTTTTTCACTCAGCACAAGAGGATACTGTGCTCCCAGTACAACATGTGACATTTCTTTAGTTGATTCCCAAACAGTGATACTGGTGAGGCAGATTGAGTAGGATCTGAGCTGAGTGCTCAATAAACACTTCAGTCTATTGTAGGGTTATAGCTCAGATATGCTCTGAATATAAACATTTGCAGATTCATCTGCTTGCATCCGTTCATGTTTCAACCTTCTGGAACCTTCACGCAAAAGACAGAACCCATCTGTAATCCTGGAAAATTACCAGCTGGTAAGACAACCCTGAATAGGATTAGAATTAAGTAATATTTATATATTTTATAAATCAATCCATTTCTAAGGCAACCCACTCACCAGCAACCCTAACTTGCTTACAAACTCAGTTAAATGGTTGTAACAATAAAGCACACTTCTGCTGTGAAAGAAAAACAATATCAAACATATTGCAGCAATAAACTGTCCTAGCCCAGAGCTTTCAGGAAGACCAGGGTCTTAAATGCCTTTCTGAAAGCCAGCAGGATTGGGGCTGTATGGAATTCAAGGAGGTGCTCCTGTATTCCAAAGGGTAGATGGGGCAATGAAGAAGGCACACCTGCCATGTCTTATAAGGTGACATTGTTTAACTGAGGGGACCTGAAACTTGCCAACCATGTAAGATTTTATAGGAAAAGTGGCGATCTTTGGAGTGAGGTGGTCCTGCAAATATCCAGGCCTATGTCATAAAGGGCTTTATAGATGACTACTAGCACCTTGAATTACACACAGAAGTCCACAGGTAATGTGTGCAGTTCACAAAAGAATAGTGTCACATTGGCATGCAGAAGTGTACCCATAGTTATTGTGCTGCTGTATTCTGGACCAGCTGTAGCTTCCAAGTCAGTGCTGTGCACACTTGGAAAATGATTCAGACATTGCCAAGCATAGCCCATCTCTTCTATTCTTTAAAGAAGGTCAATATTTTTCAGACTTCCATGAAAATCTAAACAAAAATGCCCTGTTTTAAGGAATCCAGTCAATAAAATGAAAGCAACTCTTAAATGAGAATCTCTCTTTTTTTCTTCTTTCAAGGCTATGTAAGTAATTGTATGAGTTGGGGAGTTTCTCAAGATGATGCTATCAAATTTTAATGGCAAACCATGGAATAGGCTTAACATGTAGTTATTTTACAATTCTCCTAAAAGTGATAAAGAATATATGGAATTTTCTAGCCACACCACTCTGATAATTGTGAAATCGTTATTGTAAAACTTTGCAATTAAATTTGCAACCTTGAAAAGTACAAACATAAAAGGATAATTATGCTTTGATTATTGTATTTGTTTGCGATTGAAAAATATTATGATAAAATATTGCTTTTACATCCACAATTTATTTAATAGATTTCTTTGAAAACATACATTCTATCCTTTTAGTGCTTACATTATCGCTCATGTGTGGTTTTATTTTGGTTCCCCCCACCCCTTTGGCTTTTGCTAAATTAAGTGTAGAATTTTCTGCTTTTGTATTTAAGAAGTGAAAGGTTTGAGAACTTGAAATTCAGTGGCATTATGTATTGACCTGAAAAAGAAGAATGTATATTTCAAAGATCACATAGAACTAACTCCATATATGTAAGGATGCAGATCTGTGGCCATCCTGATTCTTTCCTTGACTCTTGGCCTTGTTCACAGAGGCCAGATATGCAGAAACATCTCAGTCTTGACTATTGGCAAGAAAGGAGGAACAGAATAATTAGTAAGAATGATCAGTAAGAATACTGATGTTAGATGTCAAAGGAAAAAATGCTCACAATTTTCAGTAGTAACTTGTAGCTTTTTCCAGGGATGTCTAGTAATCTCCTTGATCTATCTACCTTATTCTGTTGTCTTCCCCTTCTTCTGTTTCCCACAACCTTGACAAGCATAGTTTTTGTTTTAGTAGCCTATCATATCATATCATATCATATCATATCATATCATATCATATCATATCATATCATATCATATCTAGCCTATGTAATTGTCTGCTTGCTGACTACCATATTAATGGAGCAGTGCACAGATTGGGGGTATTCTTGTGTTACTGTATGTTCAATTAAGGAGACACACTCTCTGAAATTGGAATGTGTATATCTGTTCCTTCTCCATACAGCATAGTCTAGACCAGTGTTTCTCAACTTTGGCAGTTTTAAGATGTGTGGACTTCAGCTCCCAGAATTCCCCCACCAGCATGCTGGCTGGAGAATTCTGGGAGTTGAAGTCCACCCATCTTATAGCTGCCAAGGTTGAGAAACACTGGTCTAGAATGATGTACAATGATATAATCATTAAATTGGAAGCTTTGGAGGTGCCATATGATATCTGGACAAAGAAACTTTTTGACCTTTCAGTCTAATTGCCTATTGATTCTTGGACTATGGGGAACCAGGTGCTCTCATAATATACAGGTCTTCCTCCTTTTAACTGATAAATTTGCATTTTGTTTTATCAGATATGGTAATTTCATTACTGTTCTTTTTATCTGAAACTTTAAAAACAGTATTTAAAAAAAATGTAGCCTTTCTACTTAAAAAAATCTATCCTTTCCACTTTAAATTACATTATAATATCCTTAACAGCATGACAGAAATAATCTGTATTTTCACTATTAGCAATACTAAATAAAATATTATCTTCCCAGAGCCATTACTATTCCATTATTATTATTATTATTATTATTATTATTATTATTATTGCCACCACTACTACTACTACTACTACTACTACTACTCAGCAAATGGTGGTAACTCAGGGTCAATTCAAGCTTTATCCCAAAGCATAAGAACTGTCCAAATGCCACTTTCAAATATATGGTTAAAACTTTATTTTCAGCCAAAAGTCAGCAAAAGAAACTTACAGAGAAATATAAAAATCAGACAAAGGTTATATGGGTAAAACCTGCTCTTTAGCAAGCATCTTGTCACATTCTTGAAGCTTAGTAGCAAAACTTGGTGACACTACAGGCAACCTGAAAGTTTTTGTTGTTAATAGAAAAGATACAGAACAATCATCTGTCTGCCTAGAATTGTTGTTAGAAAAGAGAGAATTAAATTTGATGTAAACCCAAATAAAATGTGTAGTTGAAAAGCACATGTGTGATAGTTTCAACTCCCTCCATGCTACAAGGGCAGCTAATATATATGTGGTTCCAAATAAAATTATTTTGGGGTAAGCTAAATGTTATGAGGTCAAATAATTTAATTTTTTTTTCAGCTGTTATAGCTCTTAAAACTCCAGTGAAATCAAACCAGTCTTTATAATACCCCAATAATTATAGAAATACCTTTACCAGTTTATACTATATTCTCTTCAATTTTAGTTGTCAAACTCCAAATACTGGAACTGGAAGAGGAACTGGAAAGTGTCATTTGATACTGTCACATCTATAAATAAAACTTGCTTTTCTTCAATTAGTGTGATGTCCAGAATGTTGTGTTCTAGATGTTGGCCCATCTGAATTCAGAAATCTGCCCCCCCCCCCGCTTTTTTTCATGATCATTCTGGAACGTTTTTTTCAACATTCTGATGATGCCATTACTTTGGGACAAAAACCTACACTTTTTGCACACAGTTCAATATATCATTTTTGCCACGTGGTCATGCCTTGTTTTATAATGTGTCTAGGCAATATTGCCAGAGGTGCTGATTATATGGTCAACAGTCTTGTCTTTCTCTTTGCATAAACTACATTTGCTCTTGTTTCCAATTTTTTCATATTTTCATTTTATGGCATTTGTTGTTAATGTTTGTCCTTGTGCTGCAGATTTTAAGCCTTTCATTTCTTTCTTGATGGATCCAGTCTGAAGCTACTGATAAAATTTACTACTAAATAATAATAATAATAATTTATTAATATTTATATGTCGCCCGACTCCCAATGACTCTGGGTGATTTATTTACCTTGCCTTCAATTTCTTTCAGGAATCATGATGTGATAATGATGTCTAAGGAGAAATGGATGTCCACATTTTAATCCTTTCCAATTCAAAAGTGATAACAGTAATTGTCTCCAACTGGTACCTGTCAGTATCATGCTTTCTGAAAAGCCAAATCTCTGGCTACAGAATGAAGCCAGGAGGACTGATTGAAAACAAGATCCAAGCCGATTTTTTTTTAAGTCCTTAACCTTTGCGATAAGTTATGTCTTTGAATTTCAAGCAGTCTAAAGAAATTGAGTAATTGCTCTCTGATAAGACGAGCTGCACTGAAGGATTTTCCTGAGGCTCTGAGTACTGAAGGTCCAATAAACTGGGCAAAGTCCATGAGCCCCAAAAGGGCACTGAGGATGGATCAGCTGAAGGCTAATATGCAAGGGAAAAGGTCAGCCAGCTCTGGGGAAACCAAACTGTCCTTATCTTTCTGCTCAGCAGCTGAGAAACTCCTGAGGCCAAGTAGGAAGCCAGATTGCTATAAATGAACTTGCTTGCCTGCTCGTACTATTTTAATACCTCCATTCCATTTCTATTTTTATGAATGGCTTAGCCTCAAGTCCCAAGTGAATAAAATGGTGTCTGCCCACATCAGGGCTAAATGAGGGATGGAGGAAGTTTGGTCCACTGATCTATTCCCTTTGAACTACTATTTCTTTCTTTCTTTCTTTTTCTTTTTAAGAAAGTTAAAGAGGAAATAACAGTTTGAGCCATAATGTTTTAAAAGTTTCTTGAGGGACAGATACTTCATTTGCCAATCATATTTGCCAAGCTTATTTTAATATAAATGCTTTCAATGGCATTACCAAATTCATTCCCTTAGATTTCTGAACAGGTGTGGATATTCTTAAACACATTGTGGCTGCCAGAATACTGGGTGATAATTTTCTAGATACTAAAAAAGCTTTTGTATGTGTTTACACATCAGTCCAATCTATCCCATTTTTTGCATTTGCTTTTCTTTCTTCTTTTAAGTACACATATTAAAATTTTCATTTATATATACAGTATATATTTAAATGTTGTTCAAAATCTTTTTTCTCTCAAGCTGCACAGGTTTAAATGCATTTCTACACACACACACACACACACACACATACACGAAGAAGGGTGGTGTGCTGGTTAAAGTTTGAGACTAGGAGCTTGGAGACCCAGATTCTAGTCCTTCTTTCGATATGAAAACTGACTAGGTAACTTTGGACCAGTCACTTTTTTCAACTGTAGACTAGGAAGTAAAACAAATATCCATTTTCTACCCTTCCCTGGACCAGCATGGTAGCTTACCGTCCCCAAATTTCAATAAAGTCCTGCAGTGAATTGATTCAGATTGATAATAATAATATGTAGAGAGAGGGAGGGAAGCAGAGAGAGCATGATTCAAAAGTGTTTGAAAGGTATGAAAGCCATAGGAAAGTAAGCTCAGATCTGCTCATTGGTGCAGGAATTGTAGAACAGGCTAGTTCATGTTGGAATCCACCAAAATTGTGTTTCTCAGGACTCCCTAAATCTAGATTCTTCTTTTTAAACTCCCAGTTGCACAACTAACTCAGGGTGCTGGTTGAGTTTGTGGCAAGCCACCATATCCAGCTGATCGATGAATTCCAACTGTCCAGAATATGTTTGTTTTAGAGATGTTTATTAGATTAATATCCTGTCTTTTTCCCAGGAGCTCAAGCTGGCTTACAAAGGGGATCTCCCTTCATTTTTATCTCCAGTGCAACCGTAAGAGTCAAGTTGGACAAAGACAATGAAAGTTTATATATTGCAATGTTATTTTCCACAAGAAATGCCTGAGGAAGTGATTGTTCATGTATATAAAATTGAACAGAACAGAAATTTCTGAGCACTGTTTATGTTTGGATATGGATTTGCTAAGTAAACAGGAAGGAAGGAAGGAAGGAAGGAAGGAAGGAAGGAAGGAAGGAAGGAAGGAAGGAAGGAAGAAATACTCTTTTTAAAAAAGACTACTTTATGATAGGTATCTACCTAACCAATAAGCTTGAATCCAGTCATCCTCATTTTTTTTATGTTTTTATATTTTTAAGTTTGTGAAAGAGTCCCAAATTAATTTGATTGGATATATTTCTAATGTGTGAATTTTGCATCTGAACAGGACTAATAACCATATTTAATCTGGGTCTGAAAAATGATTCTCAATCTCATTTTCAGATTGTTGAGAAAGCAAAGCCAGAAAAAAATTGAGTGGGTGATGTTCTGTCCCATAATACTCAAATTAAATTAATTCTATTTATGGCAAACTTGAGTTCACTGTGATTGTTTTATAGTTATATCAGACTTTATTTCAACCTACAACAGCTCCAAGTATGCCAGCTCCAAGGATATCATTCAAATGATGTCAACATTTCTTTGACATCTGCTTAGGCAAAGTGGATGTCTACTATAAGGAAGTCTAGGTGTATCAAGCATATGGTATAGTTTTGTTGCTATAGAAGCCTCCTTGTATATAGCCATAGGGGGCATATATATGAATGCCTGGGAGAGACCAAGACTTTATGACTGAAGCCAGGAGTGGAGCTATTCAGGACTGATCATGGGTAGATATTGTCAGGTTCAGCCAGCATGGCGCTCCTGTAGAAGCCCGCCACTGGGTTGAGCCAATTCCACTGCATGCCGCAAGCCAGGGGAAAAAGGGGAAGTGAGAACTGCGCGGCTGATTAATGGCCACCTGCGCCTAGCCGGCGGGGAAACCACAGAGTGGAAACAATTAATCTACACTGATAAGCGGCACGAGCGAACAATGAGCAGAGCCGCGAGTCGGGAAGCAAAGATCACCGCACATCCAGAAACCCCGGTTCTGTGCGCAAAGAAAAGGGCTCCAAGGGAACCAGCCCACGCCGGAGGGGTAGTCGATCAATGGACAATGAGATTTGGGCTGAACCTGCCATCTGGACTATCAAGCGGGATTATTGGGGCGCTGATAATCCGCAGCCTGTAACGCGATCGCGGGGCGAAACCACGAGAAGTGGGGAGGTATAAAGGAACCAATGTATTATACCAAGCCAGTCCTGGCTTTGCTTGTAACTGTTGTGTTACACTTGAGTAAACCTCTTTTGTGAACCACACGTGTCACAGGAGTTTCTCTTGACGAACGGGACAAGATCTTACATAAAGCCAGGACTCACCTCTAACGCTACCCGGTGCCTACCGAGGAGCGCTTTTCCCCTTTTTAGTACAGGTGATGGCCAGCAACAAGGAATCCGTTGGACAGTTGGAGCAGGAGGAGTTCGGGATTGTGTAGGCGATGGTGGAGCCAGCCTTGAGCGATGAGATGGCGGCCGGGATCGGGGACCCCCCACCGGCGAGATGGTCGATCAGAGTGAACCAAGGGCCCAACCGATCGGGGGTTATGATGACCCGAGGCTCGGGGTCACGGACCTGAAGATGGGAGGAAGAGTTCACCCAACTGGAGGTGAGGGTCAGGCAGCGCATGGATTCCATGCAGGCGACGCTCCAAACCATATTACTGAGGCTGGATCAGCTGACAGTGAGTGGCAGTGCGAGGGACAGGCCCGGGGCCCTGGGGCCCCAGCTGGCGCCGGTGCCAACCCCACTGTCAGTGGATGGACGGGCAGCAGACGCTCTGAGACTCTGGGGCATAACCGGAAAATTCTCGGGAGACCCTGAGCAGCTGCCTCACTTTCTGACCCACGTGCACAGCTTCATGCAGAGGGGGGGTCACCTGTTCACCAGGGATGAGGACAGGGTCACCTACTTAGCCAAAGTGCTGGACGGCCAAGCAGTGAGCTGGGTGATTGGGTTGTACGACGCCAACGCGGCGGAGCTGAAGAGTTTCCCAGACTTCATGCAGGCGCTCCGAGATGGGTTTGAGGACACCCTGAGCGCCAGGAGAGCCGAGGACGACATCCTGCACTTCAGGCAGAGGGATAAGTCCGTGTCCGAATACACGTTGGAGTTCTGGAGGTTAGTGGAGAAACTCACAGACTGGCCGGAGTCGCTCCAGGTAAAATATTTTAAGAGGGGTCTCAACCCAGAGATCCTGGAGCAGGCGCTGGGCTGGGATGACCCAACCACCATAAAAGATTGGATCTGGCTGGCCGGGACGGAGGAATCAGCGTGGCGGCAGATCCAACAGAATGCGTGGAGGCAGGACCGGGCGAGAGATAAGCTGAGGGAGAGGACCGCCGAGGAGAAGCAGAGCAGCGGCCGACAGCCCACGGGGGGGGCGAGAGGCGCCCAAGGCACCAAATCTATGTTTCTGGTGTGGAGGACGAGGCCATCGGGTGGCACAGTGCCCGAGGGAGCGGGAAGGGACCCCACCCCGTGCTGAGGTCAAGCCACCACGTCCAACCGGGAGTCAAGCAGTCGACTGACCTCAGAAGAGCACAGCGGTGGTGGTGACCGAGCGAGGCCAGATGGGGTGGTCGACCCCCGAGACGGCGTCCTCTGGGGAGGAATTGGGGCTGGCGGGAAACGAGGCGTGCTCGTACTGAATGGCATCCCAGTGTGAGCAGGGGAGCTGAGATGCGCGGACCCAATAGCCGATGAGGACTGCCCCCCCCCGCGGGTGAGAGTACACATCCGGGGGGTGAGATCCGGGGGGGAAGCGCAGCTACAGGCGCTGCTGGACTCAGGTTGTACGCACTGCCTGATGCACCCAGCCATAGTTTCCGGGCTCGGGCTGGAGCTGCGGCGCCTCAGGGAGCCCATCACATTCAGCCAACTAGATGGCTCAGTAGCGGGGGGGGGGGCCGGCTCAATACCACACTGAGCCAGTCCAGATGACCATCGGTGACCACCGAGAGGAGCTGAGATTCGTGGTGGTCCCAATCGCTGACTATGCGGTGGTGCTCGGATTGGCATGGCTGTGACGGCGGAACCCGCGGATTGACTGGGTGTCGGAAGTGCCAAAATTCGAGGACAAGGAGCTGGGGAGGCGTGAGAGCGGGAGACATTGGCAACCGGCCGTGGCCACGGCGGAACCAAGGGAAGGCCCGAGGCGTCCGGAGAGGGTCCCGGAGCACCGAGGGGCGGCAGTGATACCAAGGCGGGACCAGGTGGTGGCGGCGAGCGGGTCCAAGGCGGAGAGCGGGTTGGGGCCGGGGAAAGCCCCAGAAGCCGGGGGCATCCCGTGTCAGTACCAGAGCTTGGTGGCAGCGTTCGAGGAGAAGGAGTCCGACCAGCTTCCACCCCACAGACCCAGTGACTGCACCATTGAGCTGGAACCGGGAGCAAAACTGCCCAAGCCAAAAATGTACTCCTTGTCGATGAAGGAGATGGGTGCCCTATGGGAGTTCATCGATAAGAATCTGGCGCGGGGCTTCATCCAGCCCGCGAAGTCACCGCTGGCGGCCCTGGTGTTGTTCCGGGAGAAGAAAGGTGGCTCGCTCCGGATGTGTGTGGACTATCGGGGGCTAAATGCAATTAGCACCGAGTATAACTATCCCCTCCCCTTGATGAAGGACCTACTTTCACACCTATCTAAGGCGAAGGTATTTACAAAATTGGACTTGCGCGAAGTGTATTTTAGAGTTAGGATCCATGCAGGGGATGAGTGGAAGACGGCATTTAACACCCCGCTTGGAAGTTACAAATTTTGCATAATGCCGTTCAGATTAAAACGGGCCCCGGGGTTATTTATGCAGCTAATAAACGAGGTACTGCATGATCTACTTTACCGGGGTGTCCTGGTCTACCTGGACGACATCCTAATCTACACCGAAACCCTGGTGGAGCATGTGGAGCTGGTGCGCACGGTGCTTCAGAGACTGCTGAAGGCCCAACTGTACATGAAGCTCTCCAAATGCGAGTTTCACCGGGAGCAGCTGGACTACCTCGGCTACCGTATATCTATCTGAGGGATCGAAATGGACCCGGCAAAGGTGAGGGATGTACTTGGCTGGGAAGCACCGTGGACCCGGAGGCAACTCCAAAGCTTCCTGGGATTTGCGAACTTCTACCAGCAGTTCATCCCGAACTTCGCCCAAGTTGCCCTCCCCCTAACAGACTTGCTGAAGACCAAGGGCAGCGGGAAACCCCCGAAACCCAGCATGGCACTCACGTGGACCCCAGAGTGCCAAGAAGCATTTGAGGACTTAAAACGGCGGTTCACAGCGGAACCGATCCTGCGACACCCCGACCCGGACCGGCAATTCGTCATCCAGATGGACGCGTTGGACATGGCAATGGGGGCGGTCCTACTACAACCTGGTCCGGAATGGCCCCTCCACCCATGCGCCTACACTTCCCGCAAGTTCACTGAGACTGAGAGACGGTGGATGGTGTGGGAGAAGGAGGCATACGCGGTAAAGTGGGCCTTAGCCACATGGAGGCACTTGCTAGAGGGGGCGTCCAAGCCGTTTGAGGTGTGGACGGACCACAAGAACCTCAAAGCCGTAAAATCCCCGCGGAGACTATCCCCTAAGCAGGTGCGATGGTCCCAGTACTTTGGGAGGTTCGATTTCACACTAAAACACATCCCCGGGAAGAGAAATTTCCTGGCAGATGGGTTGTCGCGCATGCCCCAACACGCCAGCCTGCGAAAGGACATTGTGGACTCCATCATCCCCACTAGTAGGTTGGCCGCAAAGGCGGTAACCCGGAGCCAAACATGCAGGGAGGTGAGGAACATGATGCCAGAGTTGCAGCAGGGGTTCGCGGAAGTGGCGAAGTGAGATCCCTGGCTCAAGGAAAACCACGACGGGCTAACCAGCCAAGGGGACTTGTGGTGGCATGAGGGGAAGGTGTACATTCCGGAGGAATGCCGGCGGCGGGTGATGGAGAGAGCCCACGACAGCTGGAGCGTGGGGCACTACGGCTTCATGAAGATACTCCATTTAATCCGGCGGCAGTTCTGGTGGCCAACGCTCCGGAAGGACGTAGAAGCATACGCGGGGGGGTGCCCGGTGTACGCGATGGCAAAGGGGAGTTATGGAAAACTCAGGGGCCTACTCCAGACCATGGCGAATCCTGACAGCCCATGGCAAGAGATCACCATGGATTTTATAGTGGAGCTACCGGAGAGCAAGGGCAAGACTGCCATTTGGGTGGTCACGGACTTGTTCTCTAAACAAGCGCACTTTGTGGCTTGCCGGCAAGTCCCCACAGCAGAGAGGTTGGCGAGACTTTTCGTGCAATATATATACCGGCTACACGGTGCTCCTCGACGGGTCGTTAGCAACTGAGGGGGAAACTTCATCGCCCGATTCTGGTAAGAGTTCCTGAAGCAGGTAGGGACACAGCAAGCCCTCTCCTCCGCGGTGCACCCGCAGACGGATGGAGCCACTGAACGCCTGAACAGGGGGCTTGAGCAGTACCTGCGGTGCTATGTGGGGCACCAGCAGGACGACTGGGCGGAGCTACTGCCGTTCGCGGAAGTAGCATACAACAACGCCGTCCACAAGAGCACCGGGTTCTCTCCATTCAAAGTGGCCATGGGACGAGACTTCGTGCCCATGCCGGAACTGCCTCAACCGGCATCCCACATAGACTGACTGGACTCCTGGTTCACTGAGATAGACGCCACGAGACAAGCGGCGCGCGCGGTGCTACAGGGGGCCAGAGCGGAATACAAGAAATACGCCAACCGCAAGAGGCTCCCCGAGTGGCAATGGAAAGTGGGGGACCAGGTATACCTGTCTACCAGGAACTTAAAAACACACCAGGCTTCGAAGAAACTCAGCCCGAGGTTTGTGGGACCATTTCCCATCACGGAAATAATCAACCCAGTGACGGTCCGGCTGACACTCCCCAAGAGCCTCGGGAAAATCCACCCAGTGTTTCACTGCAGCTTATTGAAGCCGCACCAACCGGGGAATGACTGGCACAAGGCAGAGGCGATACTGGCACCCATCATGATTGGCAGGGAGCAGCACTTTGAGGTGAAGCAGATACTGGACATGAGGAGGCACAAGGGACATATCCAGCTGCTAGTGCAATGGAAACATTTCCCCAAGTCCCACAGCGAATGGGTAAGCCAAGCCCACGTTAAAGCGCCGGACTCAGTACGAGACTTTTACGACAGATACCCCGGGAAACCGAGGTAAAGAGAGGGGGGGTCTGTTTTCAGGGGGGCGGTATGTCAGGTTCAGCCGGCACGGCGCTCCTGTAGAAGCCTGCCACCGGGTTGAGCCAATTCCACTGCATGCTGCAAGCCGGGGGAAAAAGGGGAAGTGAGAACTGCGCGGCTAATTAATGGCCACCTGCGCCTAGCCGGCGGGGAAACCGCAGAGTGGAAACAATTAATCTACACTGATAAGTGGCACGAGTGAACAATGAGCAGAGCCGCGAGTCGGGAAGCAAAGATCACCGCACATCCAGAAACCCCGGTTCTGCGCGCAAAGAAAAGGACTCCAAGGGAACCAGCCCACGCCAGAGGGGTAGTCGATCAATGGACAATGAGATTCAGGCTGAACCTGCCATCTGGACTATCAAGCGGGATTATTGGGGCGCTGATAATCCGCAGCCTGTAACGCGATTGCGGGGCAAAACCGCAAGAAGGGGGGAGGTATAAAGGAACCAATGTATTGTACCAAGCCAGTCCTGGCTTTGCTTGTAACTGTTGCGTTACACTTGAGTAAACCTCTTTTGTGAAACACACGTGTCACTGGAGTTTCTCTTGACGAACGGGACAAGATCTTACAGATATGAGCCCTTTTGTAAAACTTGAATAGTTGTGCTGAAGTCCAGGAGTAGCCATGTTACTCTATTGCAAAGGCAATCATGTACTCTCAACCTAAAAGGGTATTCTCAATGTCTTATAGGTTGTACAACTTTATGGAAATGATAGTGACTTGCAGCAGCAGAATAATTTAAGAATAATGTTCAGCTTCATGAAACAATATTCATGTCTCCTAACTGCAAACTTTTATGAGACCATTCTTATTTTGATTGCGGTGACTAGGAATGTTAGCAATCCTTTCAGTTAACTTTGAAGTTGGTAACTTTATCAACTCCACATATGCCAAATATCTATCTGCAGCATCTGGCCATTATTCTGTGTAATCTCTCTGGAGAAATGTTGGTTCAAATCCATGACGGACAATCATATAAAAAATTTCCCGGCCAGATGTCTTTCATCTTCTGTATTTTTTGATGCTGGTCATATATTCTTATTGCTCAACTTTCAGCACATGCTTCGTTCATGCTCTTTTGCCCACTCTGTCTTTTGACTGACACTTGTAGAATAACAAAGCATGGCTTGAATGGAGTAAAATATGAATTTGAAATGTAAAAGTACTGAAGGATGTTTCCACTATGCTCATAAGGCAATTGATGTGGAGAAGAGACTCTTGCATGTTGCCACTGAGGTTGGACTAAGTTGACTGAGGGAAGATACTGAGGACAGTTGTTTGAAAAGGAAATAAAGGCTGAGGAGGATACAGAGAATGAAGGAAAATAAAATATCTAGAGAAAACAGTGGAGAAGGAGTAAAAGCAACCTTTTGTTGTCAAAGAACAGTCATGTAGTAGTAGTAGCTTCACAGCAGAAGGAATGGCAAAGGTCTTTTCCCCTCTGATGTGTTAAATTGCCATCCACCAACTTTTGACTTGGAAGAAATTATATTGGCATGAAAAATGCTTCCCCTATTACTAATCACCATCCAGCCTGTATTGCATCTATTCTGACTCACTGCTGAATGGTGCTTTTGTGCAACACACAATAGACAATGTGGCACATTGATACTTCTGGCTCTGCTGCCTTCCATCTTCTGCACATTGCCAACCACTGGAGAAAAAGTCCACTGATCATAGTGCTGCCACAGGAATGGCCCAAGCGTCACTGCCATATTCTATTCATCTTTAGGTTTCTTCCTGTGCTTCTCACCAGTACCCCATTCTGTCATAACCCAAGCTCAATAATGCTAAAAGAAACAAAATAACAAAACAAAACAAAACAAAACAACAAACCAACCATAGCAGAGTCATGAGACTGAGTCACAATCAATACTTTCACTTAGGACTTTTCCCTCTCCTTTCTTCATGTAAGCAACGAATGCCAGCTTCCAGATACCTTTGAAACTGCTAGGGCAGGATGGGACTATTTCAGCTTTGCACTAAACTGGAAAGGGCCATAAAGTTAAAGCACTTACAGTTCTGCTGGCTAATTGACCTAGAGCTTTTGTGCAGTCCTGACTGACCACCCACACAATGCTCCTGTGTCCAGCTCTTTAGGGAGCCAACAGGAGATGATGATGGTGGGTAAAACTGTTCAGGTACCAGAGAGAAAAGGTTGTGTTGTACACAAGAGATAAAGGGAAGAGTGTTGATGGCAGTGATACAGCAGCATCAATGGCATTTGAAGAAAGTGGTGACCAACAGCAGTGCTACAGTGCAGCCCAGACTACTGGCAATAGGACGGAGCCCAGGCATTGACTGAACAGGCCCAAAGTGTGGAACTCTAGGCCACTGGCAGAATAAGGTCCAAAGTAAGGTCTGGTCAGGCCTAGTCCAAGGACAATGATGAAACAATCCAGTCAAGTACAGTTCCTTTATTTGCTTACACCCTATAGCCAGAATCTTGCCAAACTAAATCTATACTACAGCAACTAGTGGATATACCCTGGGAGATTCTAGGGAGTGGCTATTTTGAACCTCTTACTCTTCTCACACTCCCCCTGTGGAGTGTGTTGTCTTTTGCCTCCTTTTCCGTGCTGGAATGCCACCCCTCCTTCCTGATAGCCTTGATCTTCCACATCACTCTCCTCCTCATAGGTACATTCCATCACAGGTCCAGAGTGCTAGAAAGTGTTCCACAGAGGCTGGAGACACTAGCAACACTGGAGGCAGCTTAAAGACCACTGCCAGGCCAGTGCAGCAGCAGAAAGGGAACTGTCAGATTTTTAACATGCAATCCTTCATGAACACCTAACACCAACCTCAGCTCCAAGAACTTCTACATAATGTTATCTGAGAACACAAGGCAAGGTGGGGGCGGGGGGGGGGGAGTGTAATGTAATAAATAGCCCTGTGAGCTTTGTAATATAAGAAATAAAGAGCTAAATATAGAAAAATATATAAGATAGAAGAGCTGTAGGTTACGAGATAGAATTATAAGGATAAGGCATAGTTGTCTAGACATAGATAGATGTAGGAGATATATCACCACCATTATCTATAAACAAACCTAATATTTGCCTTCTTAAATGGAAGTGTCCACACAAAACCATTGGTACAACTTTAGTTACCTTAAGTCACTCTCTAGCTTTTCAAAAACATTGTCAATCTCTTCAAAGACAACTCTTCTATCTACTAATCTACTATCCTAATCAAGGGAGGGAAGGGGTGCAAGTTTACAGAAAAGTCTAGGCTGTGAATTTATCGAAGTAAAAAATATTTTAGATTGATTGACTTGGAATAACTAGTTGAGTGAAAGCTTAGGCCCTGCTGCCCTCTTATTTATGCCAAAGCTCTGAAGAGCTGGTATTTGGTATTTGGTCAAGAATACAGACACAAAAATACACACCTTGGAGATGTTATCAGGATTCCTATCATTATTAGGAACTTGCAAAGTGACTCAAGTTCTATCGTTGTTGTTGTTGTTGTTTTCTTTCTGCAGATTATAATATTTGATTGTTTGCATAGGTACACATGGATTGATTGTCAGTGACTTGAAAAGGATGGAGCAGGAAAACTCAACTCCTCAAATTTGCTCGAAATATAATGGCAGAAAAAATTAATGTTCATCTATAATTTACTTAGGGAATGACACACATAAATGTTCTACTGACTACTCTCACACATCTTACAGTGGAAATCTAGAGCAAAACCTCAGATGAATCTAAACTATATGTACACTTCTAAGCAAGCAGATGGGCCTTAGGTCATTTAGTGCATTATCAGTAACAGCCAGCATCTTGAACTGAGCCAAGAAATAAACTAGGAATGAGTACAACTGCTGAAAGGCAAGTACAATATGGCCTGTATAGCACTGCCACAGGGTGACTGTGGGTTCTTTGGCAGCTGGATGTGCTTTTACCATTAAGGAGGTCAATTCCAACACAACAACAGAGACGGGAGATGCTTTTATGATTCTTGTACTATCTACAACTATTTACAGCAAGGTGGAAGTTCTATGTGTAAAAGTGTCACTTTCTCCCAGCCTCTATCTCAGAGCTGTTTCCTGATAACCATCTGCTCCATTGCTAAGCTATTAGCATCCCCCTCCCTCCCTCCCCCTTCAGTTTCTCACTGGGACATAGGACAGGAATTGGCTGAATTACTGAGGAGTGGGTGCAGCATGACTTGCCTTCTTGGATCTCATAAGGCAATCCTCTGCCCAGTTCTTGTGTGAGGCACCCTGAAGACTCCGGTGTCAGTCCGCAGACAGCCATCTCCCTCTTTTCCCATCTGCCTTGGGTTTTGGGGGTAGTTCATTCTTCTATCTGAGGTTTCACTTCTTTTCTGCCAGAGGAAACCTCCCATCGATTTCTTTTCCATCATGTCCTTCCTGGGGCCAGGAAATTTGACCACACAAATGAATTCTCCCACATGCTTACTGTGATGTGTCTCTTCAGCCAAAACGTCCAACATAGACTCTCCAACAGCATGTTCTGCAATACTTGCTAAAACGTGACAACATATCTCTCCATTTCTGTCTTCTCTTTCTCTCTTTCCCCATTCACAGGTCAGACCAACAACATGTCCCACAGCAATTGAGGTAGTGGGTTTCCATCCAGAACTTTAGTCCATACCACCTATACATAAGCCTTGACCAATGGGAATGCTGCTTACATCTGTCCCACAGCAGTCCTGGCTAGTAGCCAGGTCAGCTCATCAGCCATTGTGACAGTACAGTTGCACTCCAAGGCCACTCAGCTGCCCAGCCAGGGAACAAAAATCCATATGCCACACACATATCAGACAGTGGTGTGATTTATACATTCACCACCAACTGGAGTTTCCAAATATTTGTCAAGGGCAACTCCACATGTAATAATGTAATCACAAGTAGATTAAACTACGTGATGTTCATTCCCTTATTCCTTAAAAGGATCATGTCTGATGCTTTATATTTATTTATTTATATTTCAGATTTGTCACCACCCATCTCACTGCTGAGTGACTCTGGGCAGTTTACAATAAAAACAATAAATATTAATTAAAATAGAATAAATATTAATTAAAATACATTACAA
This sequence comes from Liasis olivaceus, assembly GCA_030867105.1. Lineage (NCBI taxonomy): Eukaryota > Metazoa > Chordata > Lepidosauria > Squamata > Pythonidae > Liasis > Liasis olivaceus. The sequence continues at coordinate 75,072,015 of CM061349.1, forward strand.
CATATTAGGCCACTTACCCTCCAAGATCAAGTCTGATAAAAGATTAGACCACTGCTTTAATGTGGTATTCTAGATCTGTGCTATTATTTCACAAGATGGGTCGCGTGTGTGTTTGAATGTATGTATAAATAAAAATAAAATTTCTTTGTCTTTCGATAAAAATGCTCCTACTGTTTGCATTAATTATACCTAGGATTTAAAATTAAATATACTTTACTAATTAAAATAATTAAATTTAGTACAACAAATGATTCCTAACTGTAATAGTGAAAAAAACTGTGTTCCAGGTCATTTAAAATAATCAACTGAGATGTGTTTTAACATAAAATGGCATAATAACGGGGTTTCTAGATATTCCTTTCATTAGATTAAAGGTTCTGTTTAGAAAGTGAACATGCTGGAATTCTTTTTCTCTTTTCACAGTGTGTTTATAATTACATTTTCTTAAAAAAATAACACTCAGTAGTGCAAATTTACAAGGTAAAATCAAATCTTTTAAATGTTATAATTTTCATTACAGCTATTTTCTTTTCAGCAATAAACTACATATTTCAAATCACATATTTCAGTTAAAGAATTTCATGACTCTTCAACAGGAGAACTTTATGTTGATTGTACCCTCTTTCTAACTCCGGGGGTGGGGGTGGGGGGACTGGGTAAGCATTAGTTTTCAGCTATGGAATTTATTTATTTATTTATTTATTTATTTATTTAAAAAATAATTTATTTAATCCCATCTTTATTATTTTTTATAACTAGCTCAAAGCTGCAAATATGCCTAATACTCCTTCCTCCTTCTATTTTCCCCACAACAACAACCCTGTGAGGTGAGTTGGGCTGAAAGGGAGTGACTGGCCCAAAGTTACTCAGCCGGCTTTCATGCCTAAGGTGGGACTAGAACAGTCTTCTGCTTTCTAGCCTGGTGCCTTAACCACTAGACCAAACTGGTTCTCACCAGAGGCTCAAAACACGAGTTGATCGTACAATTGCCTGAGACTCAAGGTCTAGACAGACCAATCTGAGCACAGCCTGGACTAACTACAGGAAGTATGACTCAATGCTATACAGATGGATCTGTGAATGCCTGGCACTATACAAAGTCAATAGGACACTAAGGACCTTCCTCAAGAACTCAGTGGGACTGTGGAAAACAACACTGGAAACCAACTCAAAACATTTCACACAAGTGGCCATCGTGTGCAGCATATACCAAGGTGATGCACTGCCCGTGCTGCTGTCCTACATAGGCTTGCACTCCCTTAGCTAGATAATCACAAGGACCAAATACAGATACAAGTTCAAGAGTGGAACTACTATCAGTGGATGACATCAAGCTGTATGCTAAAAGTGAACAAGACATCAACTCGCTGATCCACCTGACACAGATCTACAGTGAGGACATTGGGATGTCATTTGGACTGCAGAAGCGTGGCTGGATGGTAGTAAAGGGAAGGAAGGTACTTAGGAATGATGGGGTGGAACTACCAGTGGACCACATAGCAGACATACAGTCCAGCTACAAGTACCTTGGTATCCCCCAGTCACATGGGAACCATGATGAGGAGGCAAGGAAGACAGCAACATCCAAGTACCACCAAAGGCAAAGACAGGTCCTGAAGAGCCAGCTCAGTGGGAAGAACATGATCCGCTCCATCAACACGTATGCTCTTCCAATCATCAGATACTCTGCTGGCATAGTGAGCTGGCCAAAGCAGGATATGAAGGCTGCCAATGTGAAGACCTGGAAGCTCCTCACAATGTATAGAGGTTTCCACCCCAAGTCCAACACCCAGAGATTGTACACCAGCTGGAAAGAAGGCTGGCAGAGTCTGATGAGTGTCAAACCCACTGTCCTGGACAAAACCTGGAGTATCCAGGAGTACATCAGTAAGATGGCACCCAAAGATGAGCTGCTGAGAGAATGTCTGAGGCAGCAGACATGGGAGGAAGTTCAAGCTTAGGAAATGCCATGGCAAGACAAAACCCTGCATGGGATGTACCATGAATAGTTAGCTGAGGTGGCTGACATTGGGAAATCCTAACAGTGGCTGGAAAGGGCTGGACTAGAAGACAGCACTGAGGCACTGATCATAGCAGCACAAGAATAGGCACTAAGCATCAGATCCATGGATGCAGGGGTCTACCACACTAGACAGGACCCAAGGTGCAGATTGTGCAGAGAGGCCTCAGAGACAGTTCAACACATAGTGGCAGGGTGTAAGATGCAGGCAGGAACAGCATACACTGAACGGTATAACCAAGTAGTTGGTGTTGTGTACAAGAAATCTGTACAGTATATGGGCTAGACCCTCTCAAGTCCAGATGAGTGATTCCACAGAAGGTTGTGGAGAATAACAGGGCTAAGATCCTGGTAATAGATGTGGTGATGCAAGTGACAACAACATCAGGAAGAAGGTGTATGAGAAGCTGGAAAAGTACCAGGGCCTGAAGAAGGAACTAGAGAGGATGTGGAAAGTAAAAGCATTCCATTAAACCCACTTATTCACAATAATTGATTTTGATTGGGGGGGGGGAGGATGTTATGGTGTTTCAAGGCAAAACGCAACAGAGATTGAATGTTTGGTTGGTCAGGTGAAATTAGATCTTTGGTCTAACAACTGCACCAGTTTTCATTGCTTTAGACCCTTTTCACATTTGTTTACAGTTCAATAGCTTCAATGAACCTTCAATATTCCTTGGTGATATTGACTTAAACAATGACATGAATATCTTTGAGCCCTGTCCTCTTGTTACTGGAGTAAAAAGGCAACATGAATAGAAAGGCAAACTGTGGAGCAAACATATAGTCCTATCCATGAAATTGTAAAACTCCTCCCAGACCATCTTGTGATGAGGTTGAACTTCTACAGTAGGAAATCTGGTAGACTTCCAATTTATTTAGAATCCTGGAAGAAGGTTCTACATCGCACAAGAGTCTCATCAATTCAAATGGTTCCTTGATACATAAGTTCATTCAGTGTGTCAGAGTCTAAAAGAAAAAGTCCAACTTGCAGCATGACTAAATCCATGTACCCTCTACCTCTTGTTATTTTGGTCCATCAATGCTCCAACAGATTGCAAATTATGTTTTAAGAGAACATGCCATTTGAACCCAAGAAGTAGGTAATGACTTTCAAATACAAGTGTCTCACCTCCATATTTGGAACTGCTGAACTCTATTTTGATCAGTTTGTTCCATCTTCAGAGTAATATGTCTACATTAGATATTAATTTTAGTGGAAAAATACTGTATAAGCAAGGAAAAATGAACAAGAAAATATTACAGCCTGGTTCTATGATTTTTTTTTTTTAATTATAAGTAAACATTTAAGACAGAGTACATTGACAGCTATATCAGAATCAATTGCCACTTTCATTGTACTTGCAGCAAATACCATGCCTTATCAGAGTAGAAAATACAAACAAAACAAAGCAGCAGTAATAATCCTTCTGTATCATCATTCTGCATTGGGGAAAGAAAATGTAGAGAGGCTGTAGGAACCTTAAGAAAGACTGCATAAAGCTTTGATTCTGAGATTAAACTGAGACTCAGTTTAAAGGTGATTTAATGGAATCACTCATTCCAAATAAATCTTATCAAACTGTTTTGGTATCTCAACTAATATGAAATTGAACAGAAAATTAAATTGATCTCTATGCATGTGTGTGTGTGTGTGAATAAAAACATCAGGTCAAATCAAATTTCAAATTCAAATTAAATCTCATATAGTAATACTGAATTCTTATAATGAAATTTTCAGCTATGCTGAATGTGGGGGTAAATCCTAACTAATCAGTGGATTTCACAACTTTTTTACTGTTGTGATACAGTTTAAATGTATTAAATCCATTGATATATTTAGAAAGAATAAACATATATTTAAAAGAAAGGTTGTGAATGTAATAAAATGAAACAAACTAAACCAAAACCTCTAACAAGATTTGTAGGCATTTGTTTGATTAGTTTAAGATTCTTTTCAAATGAATGTACTGGCATGCTTTTTTCCTGTTTTCATAGCAAAAGTATATATATATATATTTAAAGAACAGAATAACATTAATTAATTTATTGAAAAATTGAACTTTGCCTTCTAAGATAAAATTTGGCATGCAGAAACCTCCCCCCCCCCCATATGTTTTATTTTGAGATATAATGTGAAACTGACATTTAATGGCATGGAATTATTTTCACTATTTTTTTCCCCCTGAAAAAGAGGCAGGCCACATCTCTTTATGAATAAACATCTCACCGTATGCATTTTGTTGTTGGAATAGATTCATTAAAAAAGTGAATGTAAAATTGCAATTAAATATGACTCACACAGCAGCCAAACCTGCCAAGGACTAGCTTAATTGAATTCAAGATGAATAGCAAGGTAAAAGAAAAAATAACTTTATCCAAGTAGGGAAAAAAGGGATGGTCTCCTTTTTGTTCTATATTATTCAAAAATTAAAAGTGCATTCTGGTTGCCTTTCAGCTTGTCTAGCGTACCCTTCACTGTTTGAACTGGCTGTGGGGAATCAGGGTGAGTAGCAGCAACCTAGTATAGAAGAGACAAAAGGTCCAAGTGAATCCTGGGGAAGACACTACACACCCAGAGAGGGAATTTTGTTCATGTATGTACAGCAGGCATTGTGTATGTGTTTTCTGCCTGTGATAGGTGTGAACTGTTTATGTCCACAACACTTTCTCACTACTCCAAATCTGTCAATTGACCACCAAATGTTGGGGACATTTTCTTTGAAAGCTATCCACAAACTACACACTTGGAGTAGTGAACCTGCAGCACACAAGTCATATTTAGTACGCCTTGTCAGGTTCTGTGAATTGACAAACTCACTGGAAGCTAGCTCCCTAAGCCATTCCATGGATATTACTACCTCTTCAACTTTGTGCATTAGTTCCTAACTTTGAGGGGGGAGGGAAGGAAACATTTTAAACAGTTTTAGCATTAAGAGCAGTGGAATTAGTTACCCAGAGAGGTGATGGGCTTCCCTTCACTGGATGTATTCAAGCAGTGGCCAGGCTAAGATGCTTTAATTCTGATTCCATTAGTGAGCAGGTGGTTTGATTTGATGGCCTAAACTCAGTAGATCTGAGAATAGGGAAGACATTTGTTCAGTTTGCCTTTGAATGTGAATTTATTAATCTGCATTTCTCAAACCAGCTGATACACTAAAACATAGTTATACCTTCCTGTTAAATAATTATTTAAGAACATCTGCACACTAAGGAAAATTGCACAAATTAATGCACATATTAATGAAAATGATGTAAAAATATAATATTAGGGGAAATTGCTTGCAAAATGTATTGTAGGACATGTGCATAAACATGTAGATGATTTTTATGTCATTTAAAAAGCATTCCAACTGAAGCAGAAATGGGAGATGGGAGAAACTGGGAGATTCTGAAATTCATAGTTTGTACATTCCCAGCAAGCAAGAGAGAAGGCATAAGGTAAGTCAGAGAAAGAAGGAACTACACATGCCTGAAGTGCTAAATTTTAGCTTTAATTTTGTTTGCTTTTTGGCTCTGAATTTGTCTACTCTCTTCTTGCTCTACCCCTTACTTGTTGTCAATCCCTATTGTTGAGGCCTTGAGGATCTTTAATGATTAAAGGTTCCTTATTCCTTACTCATAATATTGAGCCAATTTGGTGTAGTGGTTAAGGCACCAGGCTAGAAACTGGAAGACCATGAGTTCTAGCCTGGCCTTGGGTACTAAGCCAGCTGGGTGACCTTGGGCCAGTCACACTTGCTCAGCCCTAGGAAAAATGAGACAAGGGCAAATCACTTCTGAAAAAAACATTGTCAAGAAAACTGCAGGACTAGTCCAGGCAGTGGGCAGGGACTCGAGTCAAGGCTGACTTGAAAGCACACACACACTTGTGCTATACAGAAAGATCTATCCATCATTTTTTGAAACTCTTATTTTTCCAGTGGTCCCTTGGCCAAATGCCTTGCAAGTAATGTTCAGTGATAATCAATAATGAAGGGCAAAAGATAAAGACTCAGTCATAAGACTTTAATATTAGAAATGGGTGAAATATATGTAACATTTATAATGGTTAATCACTCCTCCTTCCTCAAAAATACAGAGCACTGAGTAAGAAATTCACTATGAATAATAAATGCACCTATTGACATTTCACAATGCTTGGGAAAGTTCAGAAGCTACAGAAAGATTGTGGCTTATCCCCTTCTAATTTCCATTTCTGATTTATAGCAACCAAGTTCAGCTGGGTAGTAGCATGACCAGATATTTCCAAGTGTGCTAAAGGTGTATATTTAATCCTTCCCATATTTAAAATGGAAGTAAAGTTTGCTGACCAATTAAATTGTACTGCTGCATTTTTCTTGACATGTACTGATAATTTGTTTTAGCAATTATTTGCAATGAAGAAAATAAAGATGTATAAAGATACCTTGTCAAAGAATATAAACAGTGTTTCCATATTTCATTTGAAATGTTTTTCTTTCTCCTGTTGTTGTTGTTCAGTCGTTAAGTCATGTCCGACTCTTCGTGACCCCATGAACCATATTGCGCCAGGCCTTCCTGTCCTTCACTGCCTCCCTGAGTTTGCTCAATTTCATGCTCATTGCTTCAGTGATGCTATCTAGCCATCTCATCCTCTGCCGTCCTCTTCTCCTTTTGCCTTCCATCTTTCCCAGCATCAGGGTCTCTTCCAAAGAGTCCTCTCTTCGCATTAGGTGACCAAAGTATCTGAGCTTGAGCTTCTTTCTTTCTCCTACTGGGTTTTGAATACTATTATTTCTCCCGCTCTCACTCTCTCACACACACACACAAATGACACATAGGCACTAAAGTGGTTCTTTGATTGCAGCTCAGCTTGACTGTATTATTCTAACTGTAGGAAATTAAAAGAAACATACAACACATTTTGAAGAATTGAAATTATATTTTCCTTTGGATTGTAGCACTGTCCTGGGTGTTTTCTATAACCTGTCCTTCCTCCTCACTGCTACTTGTTAAAGTATCACGTGGGAGCCATTTCCCTGTGATTTCCATTCTGTAATGTAGACTATTTCTAAGATAATTTATGGCAAGCAATACTAGGAGACTAATGCAATATTCTCTGAGCTTAACAAAGGCAACACATGCCTGCGATATTACAGGTGCAGCAAATGGGTAATAGCATCAGCTACATTTTGAAAGAAGTAACATTACCTAAAGCACTGTTTGTCACTAATATGGGACCATGCTATTGAATATACACAATTGGCAAAAAATATCATTGACTTCATGCAGCACATTCATCTCTTCCTAAGCAGTTGCCATGGGAATGGTTATTTAGGGAGCTTCATTTCTGGAGCCAGTGATTGAAGGTTTCTGTCTTGGGGGTGGGGGTGGGGTGTTCTTTCCCATATAAGCATTATACTAATATAAAGTCAATTATTTTCTTTTTGATAACATTTGCAGAAAACTTTCAAGAAGAAGCAACAGGAAAAATGTAGTGAATGTCAATCATTAGTTTCCCATTATGCTTTAACCTGGCACTTTCAAATATAGAATTCAGAATTGACAGCTGTCAGTTGTGAGTCATGTACAATGACATTTTCTCTTTCATCTTCTCTCCTTGGTATAGAAAGGCTCATATTACACTTCTGCCCACCCACCTTGTTTCTCATCTTGAAATGAGATGGGAAGGCAGGGCTGAACCATGCGGTTTGTCATCACAGCATACAAAGTATTAAGGTATCATGGCATAATGGGAGCATACCGCAGTTTTCTCTCCATCCCATGGCAGGCAGGAGTTGGGGGAAAAGACAATTATCAAAGTAAATAGTGTAATATAAACCATGCTAAAGGCAGAAGAGTAAATTAATAGTTGGAATAGACATTTTGTCAACATTTTTAAAATAGATTAAAAGTTGTTATGCTTAAAGATGCATCACTGACATAGCCAGAAAATATTGAAAAGTATTTCTTGCAGTATCTGTGACACTGCACTTGCAATTAGTCCATCCCAACCTAACTAGGAAGGCAGATAGCAGAACAGGATTGTACCCATTGGTGTCTCTACATGTTCTGAAACAGCATCCCCCATTCTTCTTTCCCCCTCCATCTCCTATGCATCCTGAATAACTGTTACAGTGAGTCCTTGAGAGAAGACCAAAGACATCAGATTTGTACTTCTCTCATCCTTTTGATTTTTTTCAGACTGCTAAAGACTGGTTGTTTATTCCCTGGCCTTGAGAGAGGATGGTGGTTGAGCTTTCTTGATATACTCGATATACTTATATAACAATTATGATTATGATTATAATTATAATTATTATATATTTGTAAGCTACCCAGAGTTGCTGTGGAGTCAGGTGGCCTCAAAACTTAAGCAAGCAAACAGGGGAAGATAGAAGGAGCAGATGAGAGTGACGTCTATTTATGCAATATTGAATACAACCCGTCAACTAAAAACATTTAGTTTCAGTTTTTACATACCATATGTATTTATGATTCAGTACAAATATATATATTCTAGCTCTCTATCTTATGAAGGTAATAGCAAATCAAGGACAAATCATTTGATCAGGTGGCTCCCAAAGATGTAGTTCATTTTCACCCAAGTCTAAATCAAGAGGAGATAGGATAGACTGTGTCTAGGTTAAAAAAAAAAAAACTGGAGAAGAGGGATAATGGAAGCCAGAACCTTGGAATCGTCCTTTTGGCTATAAAGATAAGGACTACCATGAAGTAAGCTTTACTCTGGGATTCCCACCCAAGTACTGCTTAGCTTTCCAAGATAAACTTGGTCACTCAGGTGTTGTCATCCGCTGTGCTATAAGTATGCTATAGGTCAATGTTCATAACATCTAAAGAAAATCCATTTATAAAATTTGTATCAAATTTCACCAGGTAGCTCACAAATTAAAAGGGAGGCTTTAAAAACAGATATTCTGAATATGTTGTTAATTTGATATAGCTTTTATTTCCTTGCTTTTTATAATGCAAATTGGGTGCAGTTTCTAAAGAAAAATGTGAACAGACTTATTTATACTCATCAAAATATCATGATTCTCAACATGTCACTTGAAAATATTATTAATAATGCACACCACCTTTTTTTTTCTTTTTTGCAACAAGGCCTGGTTGTTATTATTACTCCAACTGTTTTCTCCTAAATCATAGCAGCCTCTCTTGGTTTTGTAAAACAGAAGTCATCATATTACCAAAACTGCTATTTATGTGCCTGATCACTTATAACAATAATAATCAAGAAATAAGCAAACTGATTATTTTAGAAAAAATCCATAACTATAAAGGAAGGTAACATTTTGTCTAGAGCTTTAATATGCTATAGATACTTTCTTTGGCATCTGCCAGGATCCCTGCTTCACCTTTCTTTGCTTTTTAAAATATTTAAAAGTAAAAATAATTAGGAAGCTGGCAAGTTGCAAAGCAAAAGAGCAACTTTTAGAATCCTTCTATTCTCTGATTGATCCTTGCAGAGATGTCTTTAGATAAAGCCTGCAAGACCATAATGAAGGGGTGGAGCTTAAATCATGTAGTTGCAGCTACCATCTTGACTTTTTTGATTTCCCTGCAGCACCCCATTGGACATCCACCCCATGCCTTTATTGTTCACATGGTTAAAAAAAAACAAAAAACAGAAGAAATACAGTAAGAAGCTGCAAAGCTGAGTGTCAGACTTTGGCATCATTTTGATTTACAGAAAAAGTTGCTTGACCCCATAAATATCTCATAGATATTCTTAGAAAATAAAGACAGTGGAAGGCCAGTGCTTTGTTTGGAAAAGGACTAGAAAGAAAAAAAATTCAGGGGTGGTAGGAGGTAGTTAAAAAGGATGGCAGAGAATAGTCCCACCAGTTTGGCTTCTGGCAAGGGATGGGGGGTTGTGAGGTGGGGGGTTGTGACTGTCCATAACTCATGTGGCAGCCAGCCAAGCTTTTCCATGACAGACATTTTGTGAGAGCATCTATAACATATTCTCAAGTTCTGGTCCCCCTGCTATGCTGATGACACTACTCAAATAGCCAAAAATACAAAGGCTCTGCAAGGTCTAGTAATAAAAGTCAAGAAGCATAGTGAAAAAATGGGACTAAAATTAAACATAAAGAAGGCCAAACTAATGACAATAAGTACAACAAACAGCCTTTGGACTGATAATTAAGATATCAAAATGGTATGCAGTTTCTGCCTTTTAGGATCAACCATAAGTGGTAAAGGAACAGGCAAGTAAGAAATGTGGCTCAGACTAGCACTTGGTAGAGCAGCCATGAAGGCCTTGGAAAAGATATTCAGGTGCTGTGATGTGTCTATCCCTACAAAGATAGAGTAGTGCAAGCCATGGTACTATAGAGGGACTGACAGATACTCCCTGTGGGACTCTATGGAAGTGAAAGTTGGAGTCTGAAGAAGCAGGATAAGAAGAATATTGATGTTTTTGAAATTTGGTGTTGGAGAAGACTCCTGAGTATACTGAGGACAGCCAAGAGAACAAACAAATGGGTCATTGAACAAATCAACCCAGAGTTCACTTGAGGCACAAATGCCCAGGCCTAAATCATCCGACTTTGAACATATTATACAAAGCCTAGCTTTCTGGAGAAGGATCTAATGCTGGGAAAGGTGGAAGGAAAGAAGATGACCAGGAGCAAGATGGATGAACTCAGTTAAAGTTGTGATGAATGCACCATTTGAAGATCTGAAAGACCAGGTTCGGGACAGATTGTCTTGGAGAAAATCTGTCCATGTGGTTGCTAAGGGTCTACACCAACATGATGACACATAAGCAAATCAAATCAAAAGTTGTCTACCACTGTCCTAGTATGATATTCAAATATATTCAAATTCATATTTGAATACTTTGGAATTGTGTTAAAATACAATTCTTTTTTTTACACTACTTGAAGTATTCTATTTTACTTTTTTTTTTTTTTTTAAGTGATAGGGTTCAGATTGGTGTTATACAGTAGATAAATATTTTTGGAGATATTATTACATGGAATGTATATAGAATAGCTTTCATTTTTATTTATTTTTTCATATATTTTATTTGGATTCTTCTACACTCTACACTCTACACTTCTATTTCTACACTCGTTGCAGTTTTAATTTGAGCATTTTTTGCCTAAAGAAATTAGGGGAGGAGGGAGGGGGGTTAGGTAGTGAATAAGTCTCTTTGGAAGTAATTTTCTTGGTTTTTGTTTTATGTTTTTTTTTTTGTTAATATTTTTATTTCTTTTTTAATTATATTTTTCTATTCACTCAAGTATATCAATTACAATGATTGGATTGGTTAGAATTTTAATATCTATGCTTGTTTTATACTTTGCCATTGAAAGAAGCTTTTAGTATGCCTTATACTTTTTAGATTTATTTTTATTACACTTTAACATTTAGGTTATTAAGTTGGAAGGTTGAAGGAATGAATAATGTTGTTAAATGTAGAAAGTTGTTTCAGGAACTATACAGGACAATGTAGCTATTATATTTTTACAGAAGACCCCTATTCTTCATCATGAAAAATTTCTTGTTTGATTGGGTTGATCATACATTAGTAGTAATAGCACTAAGACCATTAGGATCATGATTTTATTTAATAAATATATAAATATAGAATGTTTAAAAAATATTTTAGAAAATGAAGGATATTTTATTATTCTCTGTTTGAAGATATTTGATGGTCATATTATCATGACAAACGTTTATGGCCTTATATATAATAAATAATCCAGATGTCATAGATAGGTTTCTATGGATATTAATAGATAGACTAAATTCCATTACTTGGTGGGATAAGATTAATTATATGAAATGAATAGTACTCTCTGATTAATGTACATTTTAAAGGGCATCCTGGTGTTAATTCCAAATAGGTACCGTATATTGACTGATAGATTTCTAAAGAAATGTATATGGCAAAACAGGTCACCAAGGATTTGACTAAATTGAGATAATCTCCTGAAGAAAGAGGTTTTCATTTACTAGACTTTCAAAAAAATCACTAGGTGTTTATTTTATCATCTATATTTATGCAGAATGAAAATCTAATATTAATCTCTATGGACTTTATTAGAAAGTTATTAGTATCTCTGTTAAGATCCTGGCAATTACTGGAGTCAAATATAGCAAAAGAGGAATTTCTTCTGCTAGCTTACATGAAGCTAGACATGATTTGGCTTTATTGGGATGTAGACTGGGATTTGATGTGGAAAGTGACTTTGAAATTATATCAGAACCTGAAAGATATCTTTAAAGTCAGAATTAATGATTTTATGACTTCTGAAATAAAGAGGTGAAATAATGGTAATGGAACATCAGTGAATCCAAGTCTTAAAGAATATTAAATTTGCTGCTTTGGATTTGAAGTTGAAATTAATCCTTTAAAATGATATATTCCAAGTCTTTTTGACTTCTCAAAGACTGTATCAAAAAGAATGGTTTGTAGATTTTTTTTTATGGTGATCCATCAATGCTATTTTGAATTATAGTCCAAAATTGTGGAATCTGATGTTTTTTTGAGAAGCATTGGTTATATCAGGCATGAGCAATAGCCAAAAAAAATTATATTGAGAGATTGGAAAAATATATTATCTCAGATGTCAAAGATTAGATTCAAGAAATGTGTAATTTATCAATTTTTGAAATGGCTATTTTTTCTACTAATTAAAAATGACACAATACAGTGGTACCTCGGTTCACGAACTTAATTTGTTCCACGATTCTGGCCACGAACTGAATTGGTCGCGAACCGAATCAAATTTCCCCATAAGGTTCAATGTAAATAAGGTTAATCCATTCTGAACCATATGTATTTTTTTTTTTAAACCACAAAAATATGAAATAAAGTACAGTACAGTACAGTATGAAGAGAGAGAACACTAACCTTGCTTGAGGCGACTTCTGGCATGGAGGACAGGAAGGCGGGTGGGGAGGCGGTTATTGTTTGGAGGGAGAGTCCCCCTCGCCTACAGGAAGCCCCCTCGCCTACAGGAAGCCACGACCATGTGTCAGAGCAGGGAAGATGGCTGTAGGCCGTGTTCGTCACCTGATGCGGAGTTCGCGAATGGAAGCAAAATTTTGCAAACGGTGCTGTTCATGAACCGAATTGTTCGTGAACAGAAGCATTCGTGAACTGAGGTATTACTGTATGTTCTCTTTGGCATGGATTTAATAATATGTTACTACAACAGGAAAGTGTTAATGTTATTTTATGTTTAAATGGAAATGTGATATATTTAGATGATTTAATCATCTAATTTGATACATTAATTTTAGGGAAGGATCTCTTTAATTTTGTATTTTTTTCTGTTTTTGTTCATGTTAGTGTTACAATTTCATAATTAATATAATTTGTTGGATATTACTGGTTTTTTTAATTTGCTTTTGCATATTATTTTTTTCTGATTTCTCTTTTAAAAATTGCAATAAATTATTATTATTATTATTATTAATATTATTTTAATGCAACTCTTAAAGCAACTATATCCTTTTTTCACACTCCACAGAAGCCTTGAAAAACATGGTCTGCTTTAACTTACAGCACAAAAGGGTTGGGCTGTTTTAAAGCATGTACAGCCTTATCTTAACCAAGTCAAAACTTTAAATCAAGAAAATCCAAATATTGTATTAAAAGAGGTAAAGACCATTACATTGTATCAGAATCTTTCCAGCTAGTTTCTGGTCAAAGGCTCAAAATCTAGAAGTTGTAAAAAGTAAGTTCCAGTGGTTGCAGAATTGAGCTTCTTAATAACTGGTTTTGAATGTCTCCAAATTTCCTGGATTCTGTATTCCAATTTCTGAATGGACCCAGTCCTACAATTAGGCAGTGTTTGTCAAAGCATAGGATGTTTCTCAGATCAAAGACAATCTCTTGTCTACTATTTTGGGTTAGAATGAAGAAAGTAGAAAAGCAGAGATGTTACAGCTTATGGGAGCAGGGGAGTGATAAACAGAAAGCTAAATTTGGATTGACCAAAAGAAGACATGGGAAACATGGTAGAATACTTTCAATCTGTTTCTATATTAAAACTTCTTCTTTATCAATTAATACTGTTCAATTGCCTTAATTTGCCACTAGTCAATTTCTAGTAAAGCTTTGTTCTTGACTGTACCCATGGTTCCTTGAGAAAGTAGATGCAACTTAACTTCGATCCACTCTAGGAGGCAGATGAGACCAAGAAATAAATTCCACGGAAGATTAAAAACTATTTTTATTTAGATTGGCTATAGAAGCATAATGTAAGTTTGATTGTGCTTCCCCACCTCCCTCTTTTATATTCATGTGAATTAGGGAGGTGTCTGTCTGAGATGTTTTCATAATCCTACCTTGTCATTTGGACTTAAGCAATATTTCCCTTTTTGTTGTTTTTGTAATGGATCTTCCCTCTCTCCATCAAGGTCATCCTCTTTACTCTCTACAATTTCTGATCCAGAGGGTCTGATAGAGTATCTGAACTAACACATTTCCTGACAGCACTCCTCAATATACATCTTAAATCCTCAGCTGTTCCCCTGTATCAGGTTACTCTACACATTCTACAGTCTTTCCTACCAATTGCAGAATCATTAGTCTTTCAGCAACAGTCTGACATGTGACAATATAATCTATCACTGTACTACTCTGTTCCCCCATTTCTTGTTCTTTTATTGACTAAGCTTGAATGGAAATGGAGGTCAACCCAGGAATGATCAACCCAACATTTGGCCCCTAAGAAAACAAAGTCATTTCCTGAATCATTTCTCTTATGCTTGCTGAGGAAAATTATTTCAAAACAATGTCAAATGTGTTTTGCGCTGACATTGTTTTGAAATAATGTTGTGATTACTAAACCAAGAGTAATGGAATGTAGGAGAGAACAAACTAATGGTAATGAGAGGAAAACTGTTCATCGCTAATAGTTAGGTACTTTGAGCAATGATAAATTAGCAATCTTTTTTTAACATATCTCAAAAACATGGACTATTAAGAGTCCACGTGCCTTGTGTACTATCCCAAGGGATTTTGGACTAGAATAGGAACTAATAAAAACAAAGGAAATAAGATATTTTCAAATGTATTTTGCCTGAATATGACACTGTGTTTGCCTTTGATATTAAGCCTTTGGTCTACTTGATGGAGGAAGCTGTAAGAGAAGACAGTGATCTGAGATTCTAGTGCACTGAGGGTTACATCAGACATTGATCATGAATCAAGGCACTTCTGTACCCATAAACCTGCTGAGGAATCCTTTTGAAATGTTACTTCTGCAGATACCTTGGCTTTGCTTTTTCTGCACAAATCAGAAAACCAACTTGTCTGGTTGAAGTCCTATTATGTATTTTGTCAGTTTGTGGGTAGTCCAATGCAAATAGTTCTTTGAGTGTTGTACAAAATAGTGACCATACCAAACACAAACACACAGTTTCCTTATGTAAGGATAATATAGCAAATATGCAATTAAATTTTTTAAACTAAGTGTAGAGGATACAGTGCAACTACAACGTTAAATTAAAACATGATCAATTGTCTTCTACAGGTAGGTCCATCTGCATCAGAAAGAAAATGCCCTGAGTAGAATAAAACAAGTAGCCTTGATAGATCAAACCCAAGGCACACATCAAATATGTATATGGTATTCCATGAATAATAATAATAATAATAATAATAATAATAATAATAATAATAGTGTATTAAAATTGTATGCCGCCTGACTCTCAACAACTCTGGACACCTCACCACAATTAAATAAAGAAATTACAATAAAATAAATAAAACATAAAAGATAAAGATAAAAAATTGCAAGTGCAATGACGCAAGGGACTGTCCCTCACCAAAAGTCTGTGTGAAGAATGACATGTCTTATTTCTCCTGAATCTTCTGCTGATGAGTTTCAGCAGATTATCCTATTTTTAAAAACAAAAAGCACGCAGACACATTCAGCTTAATCTCTTCATTTAATGTCCTAATCATTACATTCCCTACCATTTCTCCATATTTTCTTTAACCCAATGCATAAATGAATAATAACTCTGCTCAGCCTTGTGATCAGCAAAGATACAGAGAGCCCCCAAAACTGACCATAAGCAGATGCATGGATTGGACCAATTACATATTGGGATAGTTCCATGCTTACCATAGCTACCATAAAATTTGAGGTTGCCCCAGACAGAGCAAAATCTAGGATTGCCCCAAATTTCCTGGGTTGAAAGGCAATCAGTTTGAAAGTGTCAATATCTCTTTCTGTCCACAAACATTATTCCAGGGATATATGTTCATCTCTTACCAGATTACTTAAATTGCACAGCACATAATGAAAAGAAAGGCAGTATAGAAATATTTATATTGGTTGATTAAAATAGTCCATGATGTTTAATCTTCAGTTCCTTTTTGATACCATCTACTACAGGCAAATCCACTAACCAAAGCAATGTTCTTTTTAATCTCTTGACCCTAGATACTGAGTTAGTCCTGGGTCCCTGCAGGATAGCAAAGGACATTAACTTTTGATCTGAGCCAATGGCCTCTTTTCTTTTTTCATTATTTGGGGGAGGTGATACTATAGAACCCAACATAGTGTTCCTTATGTGTCCCTATCATTGGAAGATAATGCAAACTAATGTAATTCGGCAAGAAGCTGATGGAAACTACCCATCTGACTTAGCTGCAAACTAGACAATAAAGTGGGTTCTTGGAAAAAATTGTGCTACCGCTACTGATTACATTTATTTATAATATAAAAAATAATATCAGGAACAATTTGTATTTGTCATTACAAGTCATAGGCACACAGATAGTAAAGTAAATATGGCAGTTTATATGAGTTTTTTTAGTTAGTGTCATCAAGAGAGAAAGAAAGAGAGAGAAAGAGAGATCATATTCTCTGTATGTTACTTGTTAGGACTCTGCAGATTTTCAGTCAATCAAAATTGAACTGTGGTAGGTATCTGTTCTAGATTCAAATCAGGTGGCTTTTGTTGCACTACTGAACAGCATTCTTTGACTCATATAATTTGACCGTGTAGAACTCATTTTAGCAGAAGTTTAAATCTTTTACACTCCTGAGAAAGAGATAAGGTTCTATTGTGCTGCATAATGCTGAACATTCATGTAGTTGGCATGTTGTGCAAGACATAAGCAGAAGAGTCCATGGCTCTTATTTTCCATTGTTGTCTTTTAAAATCACATCTGTGCAAAGTTGCTTGATAAAAGAAACAAGTTGTGCTTTGACATCACTGATAACTCTTGAAGTTATTTCTGTAAAAAATAGGTTCCATAGTAGAAAGTTAAATCCAATATCTTGTATATTGGATTAAAAATATGAAACATAGCAGACTAACAAGCATTTATTAACTTTTCATTTTTTTTTTTTTTACATAGATCTTAGTAAGCAATGCCATTCTTGGGGGAAGAGCAGAGAAACAAATATGAATACTTGTATTAGTCCATGAGATAGGACAAAATACTTGATGAATAATACAAATTGTAAAATGTACCCCCAAAATAGATGTTAGACTTGCAGCAATCACATGATTTAAAAATCTTGCCCAGAACCAACCCTACTTTAGGTAGTGTCCACAACGGGAGATAGGAATATGAATTTCAAAGTTGTGTTAGTCATGTCATTTTATGAATTGGCGTAAGAGGTCTTATGGCCTAATATTTTATTTGGGTGATAGACACCCACTGGAACTGGCAACATTCATCACCCACGGTAAATATTTTGTTATGCAAATCTTATAGCCACGAAGGTGTCCTTTCAGAGGGTGATGTCATTACACCCAGTCAACTCTTTGCTCACTTCTATTTCTTTATTTATTTTCTGGTCTAAACTTGAGGCTGTTTAACCACCTGTGGTTTCCTTTTGCCAATGATTAATGCAGAAGTTTCAGTGCTATCTTATGCATATTTGTTGAAAAATCAGCCATATTCTTGGGTAGGATTTATGGCTCCAATTGCTAGTTAAGAGTCCATGGGCAACATGGGAGTCAGCATATAATGATTCTCATCACGTACTATACTAAAATGAAATGGCTAAGTGATCTAATTACTCCAAATATCATTTTCTTTTTATTTCTAATAACACATTGTCTAATCATTTTAAGACAATTCACTGTTCCTTTTATTCTTCTTTCCCCTAGATTCAGTTATTGTTGTTGCTGCTGCTGCTGTTATTTTAACTTTGTAAAACAGGAATAATGTATTTCATTATTTCATTGTCAGTGCTATATATCTCATCTAGCTACAATATATATGCTCTGTCATTTCCATACAGCCACAGGCATTTTGTTATATCTGACATGTAATTCCAATTGTGTTTGGAATTTTCTTTAATAAAAATATATTCACAGTTGGTATTACCTACCAATATATGAGACTTTTAAGATATCCAAACCAGGTGAAAGGAATTGCAACAATAATTTTTATAAATGCTGTTTCCATCTTTGCTTCTAGTACAGTCAAAAAAATCTGTCTAACGATAATGCATATTTACATGCTCATTTTAATCCCAAAGGATCTAAAGTTCTTTTCATACAAAATAGAGTTATTTATTTATTTATTTATTTATTTATTTATTATAGTTGCTTGTATGCTACATACTCCATAAACTCATGGCAGCTTGCATCACTTGAATAGCAAAAATGCAATCATAAAATCCAACAACCATAAGCAATGTAGCATTCCATTAAACACACAAACATGTCAACCCCATAAAACCCCACATAAACAACAAGTAATTCCCTGCCCATCCTGCTACAGATAAAAAGTACAAGTTAAAAAAAAAGTGGTTTTCAAAAGCTTTCCAAAAGGCCAATATAGTGGGGGCCCATCTCATCTCGGGAGCAACATCCACAGATTTGGAATTCCCTACCCATTCACCTTGCGAAGCTTGTTGTGAAGTTTAACTCATGGAGATATGTAGGTCAGCTTTTCTTATACTGATAAGGCTAGCTACACTGTCAAATTAGATACTGTGCTAATGCAAAAGAGGGAAATATTATTAAATATGTAATCATTAAGGTATATAGTATTTTACTATCTGAATATATATTGCAATATATTTATTAGCCTTCACTTACCTATTCACCTGTTATTGTAAGTCTAAAACTCAAAAACCTGTTTCATAGGCCCTTCAATAATACCTGATTATTTAAATACAGGGGGAAATCCTAAAGATACTTGCAAACCTCTTCCTTAAAGTGGGGAATTTATAATATATGGATAATGACTAAAAGCTCCCAGAATAGCATATACAGTCCAACTTTCCTTAAGCTCTCAGGAACGACACAGATGTTATATCATGTCATGCCCCCATGTATGATATTTACATGACTTCCACCCCTCCCTCTTAGAGGGGAGGGAATTTCTCTATTTTTATACCACGTATATTCTGTGTGGTATTTTTCAATTATAGTGACCACCAGGAGGTATTGTGTTACCAGTTTCATCCTTATTCGTCCTAAATAACCCACATCTGATGATTCTCAGTAAGGATAAAACTGGTAATGTGATGCCTCCTGATGGTCAATTTAACCAATAATGACTAGGACAATTTCAAAGAGCAATGAAAGTTGATACTCGAACTAAGTGAAGCTCAAGATATATTGATAAGCAGGAAGTTCTGAAAAATTAAATTCTTTTTTCCACTCTAACAGTTGAATTTTATTGCAAGAAACCTCATAATGAAGATGAGCATTAAGACAACCCCCCACCCCACTCCCCCAAAAATCAATTGATGCTATAGAGCATTATAACCTGGGCTTTGGAAAACTTTGGTTTGGGAGGGGAGAGCCTTCTAGTTTTATCTCTTTGCATGATTTTGCCAAGCGTCTGAACTCTCTGTCACACATGGGTGTCCTAAAGAAGGGCCAAGGGAGGAAAAACAGTATGTACGTCATGACATGACACAAATTCTAGTCCTTTCATATTTATATTGCAAATGTTGCATGCAGGTAGATAATGGGTGAGGCTTTATTGTGATATCACAGTGCATGTCTCATCATTTTGATGAAATCATGGTTTGCTGTGAATGCCCCTGCTCTAAGAGGAGTAGTGTTTTAGCTCTGCCTTCTGTATATATGCCACATGTAGGAAATTATTCTACCATCTCTTCAGCAGTCTTTCAAAGATTCCAAAAGAAAGAAAGGAGAGGGAAATGTGCTTTATAAGCTTCCTTCCACCAGCTCAAGGATGGCTGGAATCTGAATAAACTAAATGTATTAAAAATGCTATATACATACTCTTTAAAAGAATGATTCATTGTTATATCTTAAAATGCAGCAAACTGTAATAGAAAAAAATATATACAAGTTGTAATAAAGGCATACTAATTAGCATTATTGGCACCATGTTATTTCATTTTGTCAAAATGGTCCAAATTCAAACATCTCAGAAAAGGCTGGGGGACTCATTAAGGCAGACATAGAAGCGTGGCTTTATACCAATTTTTCGTAGGAATCTGATGTCCAGTTGTATGGTTTAGGTTTTTTTTTTTTTTCTTTTGCTTTACATCTTGGATGCCAAAGCTGATGAAATAATGTACCAGCTGTGCTACACTGCATAGCTTAACTAGCACAAATTGACAGGAACATTTACACTTCAAAAATGTCGTTTTTGAAAGTATGAAATTATCTAAGCTGGAATGTGGCTAGGGCAGCAGCACACTGTTTGCACCTGCAGAATGCTAGAATCCTCCTCACACCTGACTAATAATATCTTCACTGCTACCCTTAATTCTTGTGTTAACAGATGTTAGTCCTTCCTATTGGAATAAAGACTTTGTGTTATTCCTGCTTCTTCTGTATTCAAAGCTCATGCATGGCATTTTCCCCTGTCGATTAAAGAATGATAAGGCATCTTCCTTATATGCATTCTTACTGTGTGGATTAGAAGTAATGCCATCACTGGAATCTCAGAGCCAAATTCTGCATACCAAATCCAACTTCAAGGACAATAAAGATCATCTGCTACAATGCTGATTTTTTCTTCCTCAGCAGCATTGTTGTCTGTTAAATGCAATTTTACTAGTTTAAGATCACATTGCACTCACCACAGTATAACACATTTTTATAACATATTTCACCTGGTTTACTTGATTTTGAGCTGGGTGCTATTATCCTGTAGCATTGCCAATTCACACTTGGTGAAGGCATTGTTTATTTGAATATTTATGTACTTCTAGTGTTAGTAACACATCCTTCCTGAAAAAGTCCAAAGTCCCATGACTGTGATTTTGTTGTTGCTGCTGCTATATGGTAAGTCACTATCTTTTAGCCTATTTTCAACAGTAAAATAAAAATAGTGAATTTAGGATTCCTTTCTCTAAGTCAGTCACTGCAATGATGATTTGACACTGACTTTCTAAATATTTAAATAGACAGTAAACAGTATTACTGTTCTTTTTGATGCAACAATGCAAATATTACAGAACCGGAAAACAAGAACAGTAACTTGTTTCCATTTCTTTTTTCAATCTTTCCTGTAAAAAGACATTATGGATGGATAAATGAAAAAGAGAAAGCCAAGGATAGGAACAAGATGATTGCTCCCTTAATGGATGTATAAGCAGTGAAGTGTCCCAAGGATCAGTACTGGGATTGATGCTTTTTCACTTGGTCACAAATATTCTGGAATTGAGCAATACAAATGGAAATGTATTAGTGTGTTTTTGTCCTGCTTGTGAACTTTCAATGTACAGGTGAGTCACCAATGTAGATATAAATGCCGGACTACATTATCTTTTGGCCTAATATAGGACCGTTTTTCTGCATTTCTTATACCAAATAATAGCTTTCCCTTCATTTGAGTTGAATGACTCAAGGATAAAATATATATGTGCATCTCCTGGGGTCACTACACCATTCTTAAATCTTTCACCACTTAGCACAGAAATAGCATTGAATTATGATGGAATTGGAGGTACAATGTGGTGAACGGAAAAAAAAAAAACAGTTGGCAAGATCCTTCCTTGAATCCTTCACACAGATACATTCAGGCAGACAAACAGCTCAGCTATGCAATGCATATGGGAAGAGTTGTCAGAAGTAGGACTCAAGGGAGTTTTAAGATTATTTGCAAGTCACGGCCTTGATGAGGAGAGCAGTAGCTGGATGAGTGTTGGCCCTTCATTTCTCCCAGTATTAGAAACAGCCAATGTACTCAGAGATATGGTACCAAGAACAACCAGGAGGGCAGAAGGACATATAATGTTTCATGAGTATATTTAAATAAACTCATGAAACATTATATGTCCTTCTGCCCTCCTGGTTGTTCTTGGTACCATTATCCCTGAAACTTCTAAATTTAGAAATTAAAGTTTCTAAATAATGTATAATGAGTCATGAAGGACACTTCTTTATTTTTAATTCTATATTTTCAAGAGTACCGCTCATGCAATAATACTGATGAATCAGGAGCAGAATTCCTGTACATTTTGTTTTTCATAACATTGTGTTTTAGCTTTACATGCAGTAAAGTGACATACCTTCAAGTGAATGGGTATGTCAGTACTTCACTTTCCTTCATCTATCCAAATACCTTGCTATAATGTTGCAAATGTAAGGCACTTGTTCTCCTAAGGATTTAACTCAAGGTTTACCAAGCAAAAAATCAATATTTTGATGAAGTCAGTAACACTGAAGAGTAACATATTATGTTACCATTTCTTCTACTCAGTTGGTGTAGAGGACATTAGAGATAGTCTTGAAAAAGGATTTCAAAGACCATTACGTAAATATCAGCTTAGCCGAATTGGACAGGAGTCAATCTCTTGACTGACTTTTATAGTTTGGGGGATATCAATTACTGACCATATATACTAATCGCAAACTCAGCTGTCAAAACCTTAGATATTCTGTAGTGAAAGGAAGAAATTAGTGAACTAAAAGAAAGAAATGAGAATTCTTTGGGAATTCCAAGATTTGAATAAGTGTAATAGTATTTACAGAGGAGACATGGAAGTGCATGTGGGGACCCTAATGGAAACATAGAACGCTTGTTCACTTAATATATGTGTGTGTGTATATACACACACACACACACGGAGAAAAAGGAAGAGTGGTTGGAAAATTGTACAGTGATATCCATCTATGATACTTATTCATATTAATTTATGAAATATATTCAACATTTCAACAATTGGAAAAGGCAAGGAAATCAGTAACATCTCCTTTATGGTTATTATTAACAGTCTTTCCTACACTGATTTTACTTCCATGCTCAGTGGGGAAATAATAAAATTTACAACTTAAGGTGCTCTTCCTGTATATTTTTAAAAAATATTTTTGTTAAACATTCAAATCAAGTCAGAAAAACTATGAGAAAATAACACAGGGAACACTGTAATATTTTTTCCCCCATTGTCATCTGGATTTTCCTGTGAGAAGTAAAAGAATAAATGAAAATGTTAAGGAAAAAAATGAATTAAATCTGCAAATGTAGCTATGAATTGTGATCCAGATCTGATTATTTATCACACTTTGAGGAGCCAAGGCCAGAGCATCTTTTGCAGTATCAAATAATGATACATGCCTCTACCTTGTTTCTCTCTGTGAAATTACTCGTGATTAGTTCCACACAGCAAAAACTAGTTCAAAGCCAAAGTGTTCAGTATTGGGATTTTGCCACACCATATTTGTGTCTCTTTAAACAAACTGGAGAAATCACATTTCTGCATGAAGGAAATCATGTTGGTTTTACTGATGTAATACTCAGAAAACAAGACAATGCAATCATTCAGGGGATAATGCATAACAAGGAATATTTTGCTACAAAATTCAAGCATTAAAGAAAAGGACTGAGGAATAAAGAGGTGCTAAGCATAGGCAGGCATTTGCAGTGCTAAGCATAGGCAGGAGATCATGAACTTTGTTCACTGATGGCAAGGAAGGCTTCCTCTCTTCCCTCCTCACTGCTGTGTAAAGCTGAAATTTGAGAGGAAACAAATTAGGGAGAAACAGGTTAAATTTTCCTTAGAGTTTTACTTTACATAAGATGACATCCAGACTAATGGCTTTGTGTTTCTTAACTAACATAAGGCATAGCATGATCTTCAGCTATGTCATATCTGGGATTTTTTTTTTTTAAGATTCCACCTGCTATGTTTAGCCAGTAGCTTTTTACAAAGCTAACTAATGAACAATCATTATGTTGTTTGCACTGTTACAGCTCAAGCAATTTTATCTATCTCAGAAACCCAAATTCTCATATATTAAGATCAGACTTAATGGCATTATCACTTACTATTAGAAGCAGTTAAGACCAGATGTCTCATACTCAAATCATCACAAGTGCTGTTTGAGAGCTAGTCATTAGCCCAAAGAGTGCAACACTGAAGCTTTTTTTCCTGCATTGATATAAAGTCTCTAGTGAGTCAAAAATAAAGAAAATGAAGAGTATCACAGTATATGATGAAGCATACACTCATTACAGGGGGGAAAAAAATCATCGTAAAACCAAGCTACTTTTTCACCATTTTAATTTGGCCACAGGTCTCAGCATTGTTCATTACTCAGAATAGAACATCAAAATGTGGGTTTGGGACAACAACTTCAGTGTAATAAATATTAATCAGACAACCTTGAGCATTTACCAGATGAGAAAAAAAAGTGTTTGTGTGTGTTCTTGTGGAAGCAGCAAGTAACTTGGGAAAGAACTGGTAAGAATCTGGATTTCCAACATTTATATATTTCTGCTTCAAAATGGTATCACACTGAAGCTCTGTTCACTCTATTTCCTCTGCAGTATTGTCAATTTCCACAGCAAATGGTATAGACAAAAATGGAAATTGTGGTTCAAGTACCTGAAAATCATTACAGTGTATATCAAGTTGTTTCTGTAAATGAGAAATGATGTCTGAGAATTCTGAATTCAGCTTTATCCAGAGT
This sequence comes from Liasis olivaceus, assembly GCA_030867105.1. NCBI lineage: Eukaryota > Metazoa > Chordata > Lepidosauria > Squamata > Pythonidae > Liasis > Liasis olivaceus. Next base: position 75,096,865 of record CM061349.1, read on the forward strand.
TGGGAAATAGACCAAATGACCAGCAGTCCATCAGCTCTCCCCCACCTCACAAAGTAAACTTCGCTTTCAACAATTTAATAGTGTCCTACATCTGCGTTATCACTGGTTCTCTATTTTGAAGCTCTAAGTTCAGTGCTTTCAGGTGATCAGTTGCATCTGTTAGAAAAGCAAGATTGCAGATAAAAGTAGAATAATCTAGATGGGAAACTGCCTTTCACCTTCATGAAGGAATTAATGTCCATCTCAGGACATTCCCCTGAGTCAGCTATCTAACTTGGATGTGGTATAGAAGTTTGCCATACTCACCATCTATATTTATTAGAAAAGAAGGCAGTTTCCTGGGATTCAGCCTTAAAGCATTTGTGAAATTAATGGTTTTACAACTACATCCATAATGTCCTCATTTTTATCCTTTTACAAAAGAGAACTTTCTGGTACAAAATGTAATATATGCTAATAAAGTTGATTCCTCCTATAGTTAAGCTTACACTGGATGGAGTGTGGTCTTTTAGATCAAAATTATTGCCCATTTGTTTTGTCACTGTAATTGACCAATAGTACTCACCTACCATAAAATCAGAAGGAAGGGTGATTTTAATGGATAGAACATATGCCTATTTCATGGCACCTAATTTTGAACATGTACGTTTTGTTGCAGGTTACAGACTTGGAAGGTGGCATGAAGCCCACAAGTTTAAGATCCCTAAAATAGACATGAGTATTTATATGGAAACCTAGTTTAGATATTAAAAACTTCTAGTCAAGTGGGACTGTTTCTAGAACCCATTCCAAGTTGTAAATCAGTGATAAACATTTACTTATGAATGCATTAGAGTTACATATTGCATTAAATCTGTGAAGGCTGAATAGAATATTAATCCATGTCAAGGATGGAACTTGAGTAACCAAACTCAGGCTATACAGTATATTCTTTCAGTTATATTCACTTTTATCTTCTTCCTACATCAATACAATAATTCCATTGCCATATTCCAGTTTCAAAGTGTTAACATCTTTTCCTGCACTTCCTAGTCATTTCCTTAGTTTTCCATTTCAAATACATTCCACCTATATCTTCCTTTTTACTAGAGTTCAGCTCACTGTTGCTCCTCCTGATTTTCCATACAACTTTGAAGGCTGATTCTTGTATTCCTCTCAGCATGCACAGGTAATTTACATCCTTAATTATGCCTTTTTCATATATTTTTATCACAGTCACACTGCTTTTTCAGTACCTCAAATGCCATTGGATTTCTAGCATGGAGTTGAATTCCCTATGGTTAGACATGCCTGTTATGCTATTAATCTGTTAATCTGAATTTAAGACTGGAGCGGCCCAGGTTCAAGTCCACCCTCAGCCCTGAAAACTGACTGTGTGACTTTAGGCCAGTCAATCTCTTTCAGCCCAACATGCCTTTTGGTGTAGGTGATACAGTAAAGGGATAAAATGGGGATAAAATGAAAGGAGTTCTCCCTGTAAGCTGTCTTGACCTACAAGAGGAAAGGCAGGATATAAAATTCATCAAACATACATATATATTTGAAAGACCCCAACATTCTGTCATAGTCTAGGATAAGCAATAACCCAATCCACCACAGGAATATGTTGATAGGAATATGCTTGATCCTTAATAAGTGGGATCAGACTTCTATTCCTGGACTGTTTCAAGGCATTTCAAAAGATCTCTTCATGAGGATGACTTCACTGAAGGATAGGAAACTAGGGGGTTGTGGGGCAAAACAAACAACCCCCCCCCCCAAAAAAATCCTTTTCATCATGAGGCCATTTTTCTTGTAGTTAAAAATACTTCATTACTTACTGAAGAGTGAGTTTGAACTAGATATTTTTACTCTTCTCTCTTTTCTATACAGTACAACTGATCATTAGTAATGAAATAAAAATTATACACACACACCAAAATTTATGTTGATTCAATTCAAGAATTAAAAAAGGATGGGCTCACCCAAAACATGAAGTTAGGGTAAAGCAGGCTTGGATTATTTGTGCTGTAGAAATTTAAACAGTATCCTATGGCTTATTGCTTTCAGCATAGCAAGTTGAGTGAACACTTTAACTGCATTCTGTTAATCCAGGGTTAGGTTTGGGTATGCTCTGTGATCCCAGCCATTATATAATAATGAATCTGGAAAAATATAAAGCTGCTCAAACAAACATACAAAAAATGGTCACGGCTCACTAAAAGGGACAAGTCACAAACTCCTGAGGGGCACTGTATAATAGTTCCTACCCCATACAGGACAATTGTGCCATGCCAATGATTCACATAACTCTGCTGGGATAGGGAGATGATCACTTCCAAGTTTGCTTATGCCCATCTGAGCACCATGCATGATTAACAGAAAGATACTTCCTACCGAGATCTTCTTTCTCAATGTGATTCTAGTCTTGACCTTACCAAGTATTGCAATATATATATGCTTGTTGCCTTCTTTCCCTATTCACTGTTGTTTTGTTATCTGTGTTGTTTTGACAGTTACTGACAAGTGTCAGCTCACATAATGAATTATGCATGTGATGCATTCTCCCCCTCCTCCACATTTCCTGCCTGGCAATCATATATACTCCCACACTTGTTCTCAAGAAAAGGACCAGCATATGCTTATATCCTGGTGACCACTTAACCTCCTTTACCTACGTCCTGTCCCTCATTAATCTCATCATCCACAGTTATCAACTTCTTGGGGTTTTCTTCACTCCTCAGGCCTTGCTTCCTGATCTCCCTGCCCTTGCATTTTCATCATACCTGTCATAATGCACAGAACCCATACAAAGTACATTTCTTGTTTCTTTCTTTCAGCTCTCAGTCAGGCAAGGAATATTTGCTTCCAATCAAAAAAGTCTTTTCTACATGACATTCTGCAGTTCTGAAGGACAGGCAGATGAGTTTAGCTAACAGGGTTCGCATTACTAAGTTTTTAGTTCGTTTCTGGAATTTATTGGAATAAGTGCCTGCCTTGGTCTTTTGTCATGAATTGGTGTCGGCATCTATTTTGTCTCAATATTCTATCACTGATTCTCCTCTTGCTACCTTCTGACAGAGTTAATGGCAGAATCTAACTCCATGTACTTTTCTCCCCTTGCCCTTGCTGGTTGAAAGCAACTAAAACAGGAGGGAAACACTGCTTGTTCCACAGTCTACTTCCTTGTTTCCAAAACAACAGTCTATGTCCTTAGCAGTCTACAATCCATGAGTCTTAAATTATTCATTATTGTTTATTTGTGGTTCCTGTCCTAATGAATAAGATTTGTAGTCCTTAAATCTCTGGAAAACAGTTTAAGCACAAGTCAAAAACATATTGGTTGGAAAAAGTCTTCATCAGCTAAGGGGAAGATGGCTTTTGGAATCTGATTTTTTCCAGTCTGAAATAGCTTCAGGCTCTTTGAATTAAATTTGAATCTTCGAAGGCAATATCAAAGGCAGAGTTCCTCTACATTCCTGACATGCCAAGTCCTTTTGCCCAACACAATGAAAAAAACTACTGAATTACAATCCCTTTGCACATGATTCCTACTCATTCTGATATGGTGACAGCTGGCTGATTTGCATAGACTTGAAGGAAAGCAACTTTGTTTGACATAAGAAGTTAGAAGACTTAAAATCAACTGCCAAAATCTTAGAATGGGTGTGTCTGTCAAAAATACAAAAACTCTGTGATAATTCTAATGAGTACATCCTAGCATCTGCGTTTCATGGAAATGATGGCTCTCCTGATGCAAAGATACATCAGAAAATACATCAGTGACCAGAATCTTATAAAACCAGCCCTGCCATTTCCATTATTTGATTCAGAAAATAGTCCAAGGGGAAAAGAAAAGATGAAGGAACAAACTGATATTTGACTAGTACATTTAGACTTTTTAAAGTGTTGTCCTAATAAGGGAGCAGCAAAATATTTTGGACTGGCATATAGTAATCAAGATGTTCTGCTTGTTGTTGAGTTTGGCATTTATTGTTGTTTTTGTTTTGTTTTGTTTTTGTATATACTTTTTTATTAAGGATTTTGATTACAATAATAAAAACTAATACAAATAAATCTTAAAGAAAAAAAAGAATAGAAAGAATAAAAAGTGCAAGAAAAAAGAAAAAGAAGAGAGAGAGAGAGAAAGAGAGAAAGAGAGAAAGAAGGAAAGAAGGAAAGAAGGAAAGAAAAAGAAAGAAAGAAAGAAAGAAAGAAAGAAAGAAAGAAAGAAAGAAAGGACTTCCAATCTTCATTACAACAAGTATAGACAAATTTAGTAAATCCATAAAGGGTTGCCAGAACTTTGCCAAAAAAAAAAAAAAAGTCTTATTTTAACCTTGATCAAATAAGCCAACTTTATATTCCTTCATTTTACTTCTAACAGTCTTAATCTTTAGTTTATTCAAATATTGTCATAGGATTTAATTTCTCTTCAATTCTTCTTTTTCCCATCATTTTATTCAAGGGTTTAACAAGCCTCTTTTGTAGATCCAATAAGAAAACATTTTCCAGGTCATTCTCTTGATTTGTCATTTGTATTTCCATTTTAATTTTTAAAACTTCAGTCAGTTTCTTTTGTATATCCAATCAGATGTCCTTCTCCAAATCATTCTCTTGGCCTGTCATTTGTAGTTCCACATTCTCTACTTTCTCTATCTTGTCACATAAAATTTGTTCCACATCTGTCATTCTTTCATTAACATCTTTTGGACATAGTCTATCCATAGAGTCAGACACCATTACTGACACTGTTGATAGTGTAGCTACTAATTTCTGCCTCTGTTCTTCAAATATCTCTTTTAATATTTCCAATGTTATGATATTTTGTGTCATTTTGTAAGTCCCAGTACTAATCGACACCAAAAGCATGTACTTTTTCCCTTCTACTTACAATTTTTAGTTTCCTCTAGTGTCCAGTTCCTAAAATCATAAAGTCATGTACCTTTTTATGTCAAAATAAGTCTGGTTCCCATGAGGAGCTATTTATTTTTTTATAGTTAATTCCAAAATCTTATAGTAAAAGTTAATATTCTAAATTTAACTGCACCCTTAATCTGTTTATAACTTTCTTAGATCAAAATCTTATTTAGCTTTTTGCTGTTTATTTCAAATTCTTTAAGTTCTTAAGCTTATAATTATTTTTTCTTTAGTTCAGTGGTGAAATTAAACTGACCTGGTGACATTTCAAACTTGTTGTTCCGAAGGTCTCTAATAGCTTTAAAATGATTAATAGCCAATTTCTGAAAGTGATTAGAAAGTGAATTTGGCATTATTATTATTATTATCATCATCATCATCATCATTCAGAGAGCTAGGCATATCAGTTTCTTGGAACAAAAATAAGGAAATACATTTGTGGCACCTAAGTAGATAACAAATTAATCTGCCATACACTCTTATGAACTAAAATGTACTTCATTAGATGCATGCCATGTTACCTTAAGTTAAAGGAATATATGTACATGATTAAGAAGGACATTGTAAATAATGGGGATAGAAAAAGAGAAGTATGATAACGCTTCTTTAGAGATAATAATCATGATATCCTGCTGCAAATGCTGTTTTCTAGAATTTTGATTCTTCTTATTCTGGCAAAATTAGAATTTACTACCAGAAGGAAGTTCTATTTTGTTTTTAAATAAAACATAATTTTCTTTATTAGAAAATACTTTATTGGGTTTCCCCAGTATAAGGACATAAACATTTCATTATGAATATTCTATAATCTACATTTTTGCTATAACATAACATTGAATTGTAACAAAAAGACAGAGCAGAAATTAATCTGCTGATCCCTGTAAAAAAATGTGGGTGTGTAGACAAAGCCTGAAGACCCATCCAGGGATATGGACCAAATCATAAACTCTTGGTCCACCTCATTCATGTTCATATTACTTCCCTCCCATAAAGAAGTGATTGCCACAGATCATGAGAGAATTTGGACTCTTGTTGAGACCCATGGTTTTGTAATTTTGCATTCTCTAATTGTACAACCTGCACACATGAACACAAAAGATTGATCATCTGTGTTCAAGCTTCTGCATATGTTTGTTCTCTGCACACTAAGATTTGCATTAAAGATTTGGTTAAATTGTAAGTGATTTTATCCCTTCTTATAACTGATTAATAATAAGCCAACTTTAACATGGCGAAGTCAATTCATCATGATTTAGTTGTGTAGCTAAGAGGGTGGGACTGTCACAACAGTTCTCTAAACAATGAATCATCACATATTTTAACAACTTCCAGTAGATTTCTGACTCATTGATGTGATAGGTAAGTTGACATGTAAAGATATTCTAAAGCAATCAAATTTGTTGATCATGTGTTGAAATAAATTTTGTTTCATAAGCTCAAAAACCTCCCCCATTTTTTAAATATAAGGTTGAACTTCAAAGGCACCAATTTCAAGGCACAAATAATACTTAGATAATGCATTCCAAAAATAAGAATCTGCTATATTATTTTATAACCAAATGTAAGAAACCTATAATGTATCTGCCAGTTTGGAAAATATTATATATTGTTAATATAGATTCTTTTGCAGTATGAAATAGAAGCACAGTGAATCAAAATAAGAGTTTCAGAGATTCATACATTTTCAACTATATTTAGATTTCAGAACTCATAAGAATTCATGCTTTTTTTAAAAAAAAAAGTCACAAAATTTATATTATTCTGTTAGAATAGCTCGCATCAGATGAGATCAGGACTATTTCCAACCCTCCAAAATTAATTTTAAAATAATGACATTGTTGCTTGCATAAATCTAGGACTTTTTGAACTATGACTGTATCTTCCCTGATTTCTATATACTTATAAAAGACATACAGTTGTTTTGTTAATTTACAATAACCCTGTCTCTTTTATTACAGGACTAATGTTACCTTCATCAGGAAACATAAATTCTTTTATCAAGCAGACTGTCATTCCTATCAAACATTAGATAAGACTTCTTAAGGTAAGACTGACCATAGCTTGAAGACATGTTATAGCCAATATATATGGTATAAAATTGAAGTCATATTTTCAGGACAAACAATTTCTTTTCTCAGGAGTGATTTATTTTTCTTATTCATTTCAATAGTTAATTTTGAATAAATTCCAATGATGTACCATATTTTTGTGTTCTTATGCTCAAAAAAAAAAAAAAAAAAGTGGGAACATTGAATAACTTTAAAGTTCTTGATGACAAATTCTTTTAGCCTCCAATTGTGCTGTTATCATAAGTTTTCCTTTAAATGCAATGTCTGTATATTTTATAATTGCTTTGTATAATTGCTTAGTATAAAATTATCACTGCAATTCTAAGTATATTTATGCAAAATTAGTTCCCATTTATGTAATGGGTTTTATTTTTAGTACATGCATGTAGCATTGCATCTAATGTCCTGACAATAAACAACAAATCTAATTCTGAAAATATAGCACACTGGGAAAGATCTAATAAATTTAATATAACAGAAAAATTTGCAAATTGATGAAAATATGTTCATGAATTCAAGATAAGGATGGAGATATATATGTTGCATAAAATAATACTGATACAACTTAAAGACAAATATATCTCTACTGGCATAAACATTATATGCAAGCAAGATCTTATTTTATGAGATGCATTCAATAGACAGCAAAACCACTGGAGGTATATTCATAAATAGGTATAAAAATTATATCTGTGTGGGGGGTTTTCCCTATAAATTGGAGCATTTATTGATGGATAGCACATGAGATGGCTGGTATAGTATGACACAGCTGGCATAGTGCGAATTATAGCTTAGGTTTGTAGGAAGTTAGAATGGGTGAAATTTTGGAGAGCCGGAAACTTATGCTGTATTGTTCAGAGCAACAGCACTGAAGAAGCAAAGATAAAGGAACATTATATTTTGGAAAAGGAGAATCAGTTTGGTGTACTGGTTAAGGCACCAGGCTAGCAAAACTGGGAGACCGTGAGTTTTAGTCCCACTTTAGGCATGAGGCCAGCTAGGTGACTTTGGGCCAGTCACACTGTCTTAGGCCTAGGAAGAAGGCAATAGCAAACTAGTTCTGAAAATCTTGCCAAGAAAACTGCAGAGACTAGTTTAGTTACCAGAAGGCACAAATTGGAATATGGAGGCAGAAAGATGGAAGCAGGTCTGATGGAATTGTGATCATTGATTTTTTAGGGAAGAAGAGAGGTGACAAAAAACAAGTGCATCTAAAAAATAAGCTAGAAATTATTTTCAGAGTATTTATAATTTTGGGTAGTAATGTGTTATATTGTCAAACTCAACAGAATGGGGGAGGGGACAAAATAAATCAAAATATGTCATGGCTGTTAGTATAATCCTGCCAGCCTTCTTCCAATTTAGAGTTCTCCATGAAAAAGATTATAGAGAAGCAATGTTCCACAATTGAAAACTTTGGATTTGCTATCATACTCAATGAGAAAGAAAGGAAGGAAGGAAGGAAGGAAGGAAGGAAGGAAGGAAGGAAGGAAGGAAGGAAGGAAGGAAGGAAGGAAGGAAGGAAGGAAGGAAGGAAGGAAAGGCTAATGTGCTGGCTCGAGCATGAAGCTATTAACAACAAAGCTGATACCTAGGCTTTTGTTGACACTTGATGAGCATGGAATTTGTGCCAAGTATTTCAGTCCAAAAAGAGAAGCATTTGTGCTCACTTTTTCTCTTGTACAAGAAAAAAGAAAAAGAAAAGAGTCTAAAACATCTTACATGCTGAGAAAACACTATTATCTTCCCCCTTTTCATGACAGGACCTCTAAAAAAATTGCCAAGTAGAATTTTGTCAGCTCTCTTGAAACTGTTACCACCTTTGGGCTTAGAAAAATAAAGTTCAAGCCTAGAGGGTAATTTATTTCAAACCTATAAGCATCTGAAAATAGAGGACTGAAATGAAAGTGCCTTTAAACTACTGGGAAACGCTACCAACTTTCATCTGTGAATACTTGAAGAGGATACAGGAAACTGCGCCTACAGCATATGTGGAAGGAGAGGTTATTATCTCGTTATCCCATGAAACTGTAGCTCTTGATCAGGCTCTTTTGTAATCTTATTGCTTTTCCTCTATTTCTTTGTCTGTCCTCTTCTTTTCTGGCCTACTTACACAAATAGCAAGAAAGTTGGTAAAACAGCTGTTCCTAGAGGTAACTTAATTTAATCCAGCTACACCTACAAAGCCAACATAGGCCAGAAGTCTCCTTTTTGATCATTATCATCCTGAATATGGACCGATGTGGAAGACAGCCTCCTGTATGACTCCCACTGGTAGCCAAAGTGGTGTAGTCCATCAGGAAAGGCTAAAGGCTTTACATGGTTTCCTTCGTGTGAAGTAAGCCTCTAGGCTTTCTGCCTTTCTGCTGTTTGTCTGACACTTCTCGCTCTGACTTTCTGCACTGAAAGTTTGCACAGCTGCAACTTCAATGTTTCTAACCCTTGAGATGGGAGGAAAGAATGCCATTTTTCGTTCCCATATTTTCCTTTTGAAGCTAGTAGAACTGCTGCTCTCATGTGAGACCTGCAGTTGCTGCTGCTGCTATCAGGGGCAGCAGTGGTACCCTTCAGAAAGCCACCAGAGTGAGAGGCCAAAGAGGGGGAGCCACAACAGCAGTGATTCAACCTGGGTTTCATACCTGAGCCATTGCCAGAAGAAGAATGGGTAGGATGCTTTGGACACACCTGGGAGTCTCAGATCCAGAACAGCAAATCCGGCATCAATTATCAAGCAAAAAGCTTAACCTTGAAGTGCTGCAGCCATTTCTGCTCATGTGCAGAAAACTGTGTGAGCTTACCCACCCATCCTGCCTCCCGGGGATGGATCTGGGGGATGGAAGACCTCAGCCTAATAGCATCTACCTAGCCTGGAGTCCTGGGATGAGAAAGCTTGGTATGCAAAGGACATAAGGGAATCACTATTCATGGAAGACTTCCACAAACATTGGGCTTGGAGCTTATTCATGGGAATGCTTACCTTGTGGAAGACCCACATTTGATCTTCCACAAACTTGATATTCCCTTGAACAAACAAGCATAAGAAAGAAAATACCACAGATGTCACATACCTGTATAATCTCACAGATATTTCCAGCCATAGCAGCTGATCAATTTATTTTTTTGTCTATCCATTTCAAATATGTGCCATATTTTTGAAACCTAACTCCTTGCAGCATTGGTTCTAGCATTGGTGTTTTTAATAATGTCATCAGCCTTCAAATTCAAGATATTGGATCATTATTTTTTAAAACTTTCATGCCAACTGAATATCTTAAGAGTAACCATTAAAAACTTTTAGCTATTTATCAACTTTTCCCTGAATAATTCATTCTAAATAGACCAGAGCTTTCTCCCCTTCTGTATACCAACACTTTTGTCCCCTGAAAATCTGATCTTGGAAACTAGGCACATCTCAGGAGTGATATGAAATATGGTGCATAGGCACACATGAAAAGAGGAACAGCTTAGGAACCAAGCAATGGATTTTCTGAGCAATTCATATTGGAACCTACACTTGTGATTTGTCTTTCTTTATTTTTGTCTTTATTTTTAAATTCCCATCTGCCCTTAAAAAGTGCCTACTGCCCTTTGGTACCATTTCTCTTTGATTCTTAGTCACATGCCTAGATTTTAGCCAAAGAGTTTTGCAAAAGATAAAGATAATTGTGAACACATGATATGATTATATATATATATATATATATATATATATATATATATATATATGTGTGTGTGTATGTATGTATGTATGTATGTATGTATATGCATATATGTATATAAAATATCATTATAGACTCAGTGAGTTATCTGTAAATTAAGTCAATTTGAGTCAGTTATCAATTTTCCTTGATAAAGCTTTTTCTCATTTGCTGGGCAATAAAAGCAAAGAGGACTATATGCTGGACCACCTATTTGTCCATATTATCCACCAGTCCCTTCAAATTGCTTCTTACATTCTTTCACAGGATTGGTTTTCAAGAGGCAACAGTGATGTGAGACATAGAAAGGATGCCTGCCCTTCCACACACACCCAGTGCTTGTGATATCGGGCTTATTGAGTTGTGATATCCCTGCCCATAAGATCTTGCAGTAGCCTCTAGGAAATGTAATCTTCATAAAGGCAACTGACATTACGCCAGCCTTTGATATGTTGTGTCATTTTACCCAACCACAAGAGAAAGAAATATTAGAAGGGTTTGACCTATACATTTGATTGTCTGTGAAAGAACAGGCAAATTTAGGCCAATTAAAAATAATTGGAGAAATTCCTCTTGTTGCTGATTGCAATGGCATTAGTCATTCGCTCTTGGAGTGTGTCCTTCCCCCCCCCCCACACACACTGTTGTTGTTTATCATGGTTTATTATATATTCTGCCTTCCACACAGATGAATCTGTTTCAACAACTGTTTTTAAGATGTCTCTTTAGTCTGTATCCGTAATTGTCTTACAGATATGCATTTCCTGAATATATATATATATATATATATATATATATATATATATATATATACATACATACACACACATACATACATACATACATACATTACACACACACACACATACATACACACCCATAGCTTTCCTGAATTGGATGCTTGCTCAGACAAATAGATATATGCAGATTTTGCCTAAATAATCTGGGGGGGAGGGGCATTCTGAAGAATTATGTTTTCCATTACTTTTCCTAGTACTTTGTATCAATACTCTTTTCTGTATGGTTGCATTGCTAACTGTTTCACATAGTTGACCCTCTTTAGTTCTCAAATTGCTAAATGTTTACAAATTTGAAACATAAATTAGAATGAGTAAAATGTTTCATCTGGGGATGCAATATATAACATTCCAATAACCATTGCTGTCGGTGTTATTCTGCAGTCCTTCCACAACCATTTTTTGCCCTATTTGCCATCATGCATATGTTTAAACTATGTCTGTTAGCAATTTAGCTCAAAAATAAAGCAGCATTTGATTAAATAAGATAATCTGTTCAAAATGTCATAGCTCACTGTATCTTACCCTTAGTTCTGTTCTGGTACTTAGAGAACATTGTTGGCTCATTTTGAAACATGGTGTTTGAATGTCACCTTTTTCTTTCTCTAGAAACAGTCTTCTATAATCTAACTATTGTGTGAGATTGATTATGTAAAAATATTCACATTTTCCGTGTGGTTGGACTTGATCCAATATATCTAGTATTAACATAAGCTGTTCTTTCATATAAATTTGGATGTAGTTCGATATTGTTATTGCCAAATTGTTACCATTTCCTTGTTATAAACGACCTTTCTGCAATATTTTGCAGACTTAGTGCTTGAATATATTTCAAGATTTCAGTGGAACCATTAGATAGGGAATAAAAAGAGAGGGAATAAAAAAGTAAAAAGCCAAACGTTTGTTCCTTATGACTTTAAGTTCTGTATGTTTATTCTTAGTTTTTATGTATTTATTCTTTTTAATTGTTGTACGCTGCCCAGAGTCACCTTGTGTGAGATGGGCAGCTATATAAATTAGATAGATAGATAGATAGATAGATAGATAGATAGATAGATAGATAGATCATTAGATTATTCTAGAGGTTCCTGGGGAGTGCCAAAGGAGTTGAGAGCAAATTTGAGATGGCTCACACATCTAAAGCTGGTTCCCTGCTAAACTCTGTTCCTGCTCTGCCTAGGCAAGCCAACATATAATTTGTCCAAGCAATGCGTAAAGTAAATTCTGACAGGCTCCTGCTTTGCATGTGGAAGCCCTGTGTCCTGTGTACCCTTAGCTGAAACATTGGCAAAACTTGTTCTCACTCTACCTGGACCAAAAGACAGCAAAATCAAGGTTTGTTTTTGTTTTGGTTTTCTTCCTAACTGCCACTATAAAAACAACAATTGGTCCAGAATAAATGTGCAGCCAGAAAGGAGAGCAGCTGTCTCAAAAATAAAACATAGATTTAAGAAAATTGTGCAAAATCAAACAAGCTCACCTTTCCCATTAAAATGTGGTTTTAAACGTGATGGTTTTATTATTCCTAATGAAAAAATTTTGCTTCATAAACTGTTCCATCTGATATACTGTAGATTAAAAGTTATATACTTATTACTTGTCCAGACCTAACACAAATGAAATGTTAGTTTTATTCATGTGGTGGATGTCACCATAGTAAAAAGCTTGGAAACTTCCAGGTTAACCAGAAATGTTTGTTCTGAGAAAATTTTGGGAACTAAATCTCTTTGGGAATCACTTAGATTGCTTCCTGTACACCTCTCTGGATTTATATCAAACTATACAAATGCTTATTATTATTTTATTGAAGTATTTATAGTCGATTTCTTATGCCAAGACAAAGTGGAGTTGGTCCATAAAATAAAATGTAATGTTTCAAATGTTCATTGGAGCTGGTAATACAATTTGATTTTAACTTAGGAAAACAAGACAAACTTACATTGGCGTGCATATGCGTTTGGTTTGTCTCATCATGACTTTTCTTGTACCCTTATCCCAAGGACAAAAACTATGCCCACCATTTATCCAGCCATCTCAGGAGTTGGAAATTCTCTGCCACTGTGGAAATGAGTCACTTCAGCCATCCCTTAATGTTTTTCCGTGGTATGAACTGCTTAATTGTAAACATCAGCATATCAGAAACATTATGATGTCAAGTCTTGTGAATTGTGATTAGTAAAGAGGGTGCCAATCTTTTAACCTACCCACACACTCTCTATATTCCTTCCACCATAACTATTCTATACTGTGAACACAAGAAAGCTAATCTATGTATAGATTATCTGCTAATCCATTTGATAGTGTGTCATCTTCCTATTACTAATGAAAACCTAGGCAGACATTTGTAATTACAAAATGATAAAAAAAAGTTCAGGAATTGTCCTGAAAATTCCAAACAAAAGAGGCAAACAATGTTGTCATCATCAACATCAGAATCATCAGTATTGTTATTTTATATTGTAACTTGGAAATTAGCAATTATAGTAAATGTTCATGCATTTAATTCCAATAGCACAAATATTTTGTGTTAATCTCAGAATTGTGCTGATTGTGCTCAGAACAGCATGGCCTTGTTGTTGTTGTTGTTTTCCCTTTAGCTTGTAATGATTTGAAGAGTTTGTTTTTTCACTGTTTTGAAGCAAAAAAGTAGTCTTCCCTAACATATACTATAAATGCAGTTCAACCAGATATTACAGCAGATGTGATATGTAGAAGCCACTTTCTAATATGAAAAGAGAAATATAATCCCATTAAATGTGGCATCTGCTTGCATTGCAGTTGGGCTGTGGGTGAAGAGATTCAAGGAATCACAAATATCACCATTACAAACTTTAACTATAAAATCTGTAAATAGGTTTATCTTCATAGTGCAGTAAGAAAACTGATTCACTGAAATCAATATAGTGACTTGCAGAATGCAGTATTCTACTGGAATAACCCATCAATGGATTAGATTCTTTTGCCCTAATATATAATTGCCATTTGAACTATAATTGCCATTTAATTTCCATTCCTGCAGTTGAAGAAATTGCAGATATCAAAAGTGCTTTGTGAATGCATATCTGTGTTTGATGACAACTCTGAAGTTTATTCCTATAAGCAAGTCTGGAGATATCGCTGCTTGCTTCGGTTTACAGATTATATATTTATTAGATTTAAATTCTGCCTGTCCTCTTGGAGTTCAAAATGGTATTCAGTATAGTACTTTTTCATCCAATTTGATCTCTACAACATCTCAAGAGGTAGGTTGAACTGAAATATAGTGACTGGCCCAAAACGCCCAATTAGATGCCACAGAGAATTTGGGTCTTCTTGGTCCTAATTTAACACTGTATCTGTACCACACACTTTTTGAGCCATTATCAATATATGAGTCAGCTATGGGTACAGTTTGTTTTATTTAAATAAGCCTCTGTCTTAATATACATCCTTAGGAGACTTATCTGGATAGGTTATTTATTATTTTCCATTTATTAGTATAGTCTAGAACTCCACAGTTTGCTCCTGATCCTCCTAATCCTTTCCTTAAAATATCAGATCTGGCACATCTTTTGTATGAAGACAGGCCTAAACTATTCACCAGTCATCCATTCAATTCTACAGCTTCTTTAGTACTTATTTAACTACTTTGTCATTCAAAGATACAGCCATCTCTTTACTCAGTTACCTGCTTCTGAAGTATTTAAATATTAATGTTGGTCTTAATGTTACCGGTATTATGTTTCTCAGAATTTTTATTTTCATCAATTACTTGTTTTCATGCAGTTGTTTTTCCTGTGAATATTCTTACTCTTCTTGATTTCTGCTTTCTGACAGAATCCATCTTTTTCCTAATAGTATCTCTATTGTTGCTTATTAATCATGCTACTGACTTCTAGGACTTGGTAAAATTTTAGCTAGGATACGTAAATGAATTATTCAAAGTGTATTGCAAGATATAAACAATATATCAACATGTCACAAAATTCTTCTAAAACATTACTTCTGCTTCCTCAGTTTTAACTTTTACAGTGTAAATATAGTGTGTATATGAACTTGTAGACAATTTGCAAAAAAATAAAAGAAATTTACATAGAGAAAACCTTTTCATTCTTGCATATTGAGGGGAAAATAGGCTTGTGGTAAAAATTATCTTGTTCAGAAATGCTGAAAAGTAGGACTTACCACGTTCATTGATTACCCCTGTTGAATAATAGAACCTCAAATATTTTCCCTTTGTAAGCTTGTTCTATATCACATTAAATTATACATGGATACTTTCGATTACAGAATAAGCATATATCTTTTGGGTATAGCCTATAACCAGTGTTTCTCATGCTGGCTGGGGAATTCTGGGAGTTGAAGTCCACACATCTTCAAGTGGCCAAGGTTGAGAAACACTGCTATAGCAGTCACAAAGGTTCTGGATGAGTTAGGACACTGAGATTGGTTGCATAAATGAGGATATATTTGCAATCAAAACAGCTATACATAGCTATGTAGACAAACAGCCAAATAATAGTAACTTTATTCAGACACCATTTGCTTTCATTACTTTTAAATTGCACAACCAATAATGGACTCTGGATATATGTGATATTTTCTATACATGAAATGTGATCTCCACTGTAAGCAGTAAATGTAAACAGTAGTTTTCCTGCTAACTGCCCATCAGCTTTGGTCTTGGTCAGAAATTACAGCTTCAGAAAAGAACTGCAAGTGGAATATGCATTTGCAAAATGTTGATATACTTAGCAAGACATACACAATCAGAAATAAACTATTTAGGTAAAAAAACCCTATACTGATTAACAATATAGAAAAAGTTATGCTAATACCTTATTCAGGGTTATACATTCCACTTTTACAAATAGTTACAGATATAGTGTATATTGGGATAAGACTTCCAATCATAGTTCCCAAGCTAGGAAATATGAGCCTTTCTGCTAAGTCTTAAAGAATTGCTTAAATACCTCCAAAATTGCCTGTAGTAACCTACCCAAAACACACACCCCATAGGGCTTATAACATGTCCTAATATGGATTACAGCCCTGCCCCCTGCATATGATGTGACAACGTGCATGATCAGAACAGTTTAATAGTGAATAAAATAAACCTGGTAGAAACAGCAGGAAAGATCAATATTTTTTTCCAGATTAACAGGACATGTTAACCCAAAGATAGCAACAGAAATCTCACTTCCCACCTTAGTTAGGAAAAAGAAGAAACACAAAGCCCAGGTTTATGCTAAAGGTACAAGCTAGCATTAAAGATGACCAGAGCATAAGATGGGAAAATTACCTTGTGCTAGATAAAATGTAAATTAGTGTGCATTATAATAAAGCCTATATAAACCTAGAAACGTAATCACATTATAGCCCAAGTGGTATGTAAAAAGCAACTGGATTCATAGTACAACCAGGATATACAAACCAAACCTTTTTGTTGTTGTTGTTCAGTCGTTAAGTCGTGTCCGACTCTTCATGACCCCATGAACCATATTGCGCCAGGCCTTCCTATCTTTCACTGCCTCCCTCAGTTTGCTCAATTTCATGCTCATTGCTTCAGTGATGCTATCTAGCCATCTCATCCTCTGCCGTCCTCTTCTCCTTTTGCCTTCCATCTTTCCCAGCATCAGGGTCTTTTCCAAAGAGTCCTCTCTTCGCATTAGGTGACCAAAGTATCTGAGCTTGAGCTTCATTATCAATCCTTCCAATGAGCAATCAGAGTTGATTTCCTTTAAGATTGACTGGTTTGACCTCCTAGCAGTCCAGGGGACTCTTAAGAGTCTTCTCCAGCACCACAGTTCAAAGGCATCAATTCTTCGGCACTCAGCCTTCTTTATGGTCCAGCTCTCACAGCCATACATTACTACTGGAAAAACCATAGCTTTGACTATGCGGATCTTTGTCGGCAAGGTGACGTCTCTGCTTTTTAATATGCTATCTAGGTTTGCCATAGCTTTCCTCCCAAGGAGCAAGCGTCTTTTAATTTCATGGCTGCAGTCTCCGTCTGCAGTGATCTTGGAGCCCAAATAAATGAAGTCTGTTACTGCTTCCATTTCTACCCCTTCTATTTGCCAGGGACTGATGGGTCCAGATGCCATGATCTTAGTTTTTTTAATGTTGAGTTTCAAGCCAGCTTTCGCACTCTCCTCTTTCACCCTCATCAAGAGGCTCTTTAGTTCTTCTTCACTTTCAAACCTTTTGCAGAATGTTAAACCTTAATCAAAATAGCACAAATGGACCAGGAAAAGGGCATAAGTCAGACTTCAGAAAGAAGTACAGACAAGAATTGATAACACTGAATAAACAGAGGAACCAAAGCATCCAGCAAAGATAGAGGCTTTAAACTAAGTTAAAGAACGAAGCAGAAACAAGGTCATAATACTTAAGCAGTAAGAGACAGTGTATGCCTTGTATCATGAGAAGAGATCTGAGTTGAGCCAAGCAAACATAGTCATGTTCATCAGAAAATGGATTAGTTCTTTTAGGTTGTTTAATGAGTGTTCTAATTCAAGACAGTAGTTTTCTGAGTCTATGTGATGAGTGTAATTGCAAAGTTTAGACTGAAAAGATAAATCTGAAGGCATTTCATTTATCTACTCGGAGAAAAGTTCTGTTGATTCTAGCTTCAGCAGTTACATGGTTGCCACTAGTTTCAGTGAAGCAATTTGTCTCCTATTGAAAACAGTGCATATAAAACACAGATGTCTTGTATCACAAATTGTTGCTTTTGTTTGAGACTTGGGCAGTTTAACCCAGCTGGACAGCTGTAGAGACAAACAAATGGAGAAAGTATCTGTGGGAAGTGGCATTAAGTTAACAAGAAGCATCTGCAACATTTTAGTATTTTCTCTTTCCAGGAAGTAGCTGCTGATTTTCAACTAGACTACATTTGACACTAGAATATAACAACTTAATTCAAGGATGAACAAAAATGACCTATCGAACACATGTTTCTTCGGGATGTGTTTTTGTGGGTGGGTGGTGGCTTTGGCTTTGGTATAGAGTTTTGGAAATGGCTGGTTGCTTTTGCTGTTAATTTTTAATCCTCTTCACAGTAGATTTTACCAAGAAATGAAGGGAATGCCATAAATGAGCGACTGGAAGCAAAACACTACATAATTGCTGCTAAGATCACATTCTAACAGCTTGGATGTCAGCTGGGGAACAGAAGCATTTCACTGAGCTGATCATCTGTTCAGAAGATGATATTGATAGCGCTGATTAGTTCTTAAACAGGCATGAATCTGGATTCGAGAACAGAAGCTTATCATTTGTAAGCAGGGCAGATATTACCACAGAAAAACAATCACAGTTGACGTATTGGAAAGAACAAAGACATGGTCCGGTAGCAGATGGGTTGGCTGGAGAAACCCGACTGCTAATATAAGTTTTTCCTATCCCAAGCAGTAAACTAGTAAAGTCCTTATCAGGCACCCAATGGTCTAATCATGGAGTGGACATGGCATGAGTGTGCTACCCTGGGTTCTTCAACCTAGATTTCTTGGACTGAACCAGAAAATCTGAAAGGAGATTGTAACCCAGCTAGTGTTGCAGTCCTTATTGTATGCACTCAGTAAAACTGATTCCAAGGGATTCTTGATCATATACAGGACTGTAACTGTTCTCAGAGAACACATACAGTGTTATCAGATGAGGTTGGTACATGCACCCCCTTTTCACCGACATACCTTTGAAGGCTTGAAGAAAACATGCATAATTTCTCTGTGAAATCTGTTCCCATATAGAGATGTTTGTAATATTCAAAAGCAGCTCTATCCAATCTAGATCTCTCCAGGTGTATCAGAATACTACTAGCATTATTCCTGGCCATCTGCCATGCTGTTTGGGAATGATGGGAAATGGAGTTTGGTTTATCTGGAGGACTACTCAGCAGATTCAGAACCTTGCAAAGAGATAGAAAAATCAAATTATTGGCTTGAATTTATCACAATATATATATATATATATATATTGCATATGGCTTGGGATTCACAATATGCCTGAAGTCCCGTCTTCTATCACTAATGGATATCACTAACATTATATCTCAGTGAAGTTGCCTGATGTTTCCCAGTCAACTTCAACAAATGTATAAATATTGTAGAGGAATGCCCAATGTAATAACAGAGTATAATTTTCTATTTTAAAGGTTTCCATTTTCAAAGAAAAAAAAATCTTCAGTGAATTCTTGCTATTCTGGACAATCATTTTTTTAGAGATTGGCCACATGAGAAAGTTGACATATTGTAAACTGAAAATATATTGTGGTTATAAGACATTTCCCTCCCAGCAGACAACCCCTTTGATGTGGTGGGAATTTTGATTTGACCAAAACAAAAAAACTAAAGTTTCAAAGCTTATAAAAGTCACATTTATATCTCAAATATAGATACTGCACAGCTATGGAAACTGCTTAATACTTCTTTCAACTTTGTCAAAAATATACATTTTAGGAAAGTTTAATAGTGCTGCAATTAAAGTGTGAATTCCTAACTCTTTTAAAACTAAGTATGCTGAAAATTGGAGATAATATAATCACTGAAATGTATATGATTAAACACATATCAGAATTCTAATATGCCAAAATCAGGAGTTTAATTTCCACTTGTAAATTTTATTACGTTTAATTTGGCTATTTTAATTTTTCAGCTACTAAACTATACAGTGATAACTTCAAAGGGATGCGATTTTGCAAGTGTTTAAATGAACTGCAAATCCCATTTTTTAAAAGAAAAAAATATATTTTTGTGTAATAAAATAGGTCAAAATATCATTTTTTAAATGTTCCCCCAGAAATAGATAGGCATATCAATATTTTCTTAGAAATACATTTTGACAGAATACCACTGGCTTTTTGGGAATTAAAACTAAGAACACATTCAAGTGAGCATTAAGAATTTTAAATCTGACTAATTTCAATATGAGTGATGCTGATTAATATACACTGTTATTTATGCCCCCTCTATGTGCATGTTTTAAGCTCTCTGGCTAAAAATATGTCATCACAGTTCTAACCTAGTTGTATCCCTCTTATATTAATTGAATACTTGCAGGATGTATAAATATAAGAGAACATTTAGAAATTTGATCCATCCTATAAGATATAAAAATAATTAAAAACAATTCTAAACAATACTATTATACATCACCAAATAACTGTGTGTTTAGTGGGTCATAATACAAGCAAAGTTTTAAATGTAGTAATTATTTAAAAAAGAAAGGCAACATACAAATACCAGCATTATAATTCTGCTTTTAAAAAAAAGTAAAGCAGGATATAAATAGATATCTATCTTAAAATTAGCAAGAAAGTTAACATGCTATGGATCCAAAAGATAATATTTTTAGGTTGCTTAGGTTTAGATTCACGGCTGCTAATATGTTTTGTCCAGATCATTTTATAAAATTGCAAAATGCCTTCCTTCCCTTTATCAACACAATTAAACCAACACAATTAACATCAATATAAACCTATCCTAAGTTACCCTGACTTACACTTGCATAAAAATCAAGAATTGTACTATGCCAAAAATGGCAATTGAATTATAATCATTGAATAAAACTAGAATAAAACTGTATGTGTAAGAGAAAAAGAGTGCTTGTTTGAACCTTCATGAACTTTCACAGCAAGCAAAAACAGCTACTTTTGAAAACTCATAAAGTAAAAGGCAGAGTTAATAGAAAAGCATGGGCCGCAAGAGCTGGTAAATTATTAATTTGACTCTTTTGCACCAGTCCTAAGAATTAATGCTGCAGAAAAGCTCTACCCCAGTACTCATGCAGACAACAACTCTAATTCTGAGTAAATACCTAAAAGAAATCGTACTGACAAAGCAGTAAGCTCTGTGTCTGTTTCTCTGCTGTGGCGTTCTTCCACCAGCTGTTTACTCCAGATGGGAGATCTTGAGCAGTCTGCAAAGCAGGTCTTCTCCGCTTACAAATCACTTCAAGGACACTTCCTTTGTCTTGGCATTCTTGAATCTACTTTTACATTCTTTGTCTCTGATGTGCAAGGCTAGAGCATGCTTCTGATATGAGAGCGTTCACTCTGTTTTTTTTTTTTTTTTGAACAATATAATCCACTCCAGTGTGGCCACTGAAGAAAGCTGGAGATGGGAATATAATTTTTTCTGTCAGTTTGTCTCACTGAACGGGTTGAGAGTCACAATGCAAAATCTTTTGCTGCTTGCTTAGGAGGCTCATGCTTCTAAAAACATGGAAAAGTTTATAGAAGTACTTAAAGCAAAGACGCAGCCTGAACCAGGGTCCCAATCTTCTTATTAAGCAGGCAAGAACAAATCTCCCTAGTTTTTCATGGATAGCATCAATTAGTTGGGATCTCCTATTGATCTCTATACCACACAAACTTGGTTATTTAAGCAGGCATTTGGGGATTGAGATGAAGGACATACAGTATGTACCTAGGATATAAGTGGACATTGCTAATGATGTTGTGATTGTTACTACGTTTCTACGATAATGTCATTTAACAATATTATGAATTTGAATAACATGTGGCGTATTACTGTTGTAAACTATGTAGATTCAGTTTGATTAAAGCAGCATAAAAGCACTTGTAATAAATAAATAAATATGTTCCCAGCATCACATTTCAAACAACTAAAGTTGTAATGCTTCTATCAGCACACACTTCTACCCTGCTTGATCATGAGATTATCTAGACCTGAAGCTCAGCTTATTACTTCTCTCTCATCTCTCCCAATGGATACTTGAAAGGAGATCACTGATGGATTATTTTTACTGAGAACTAAGCTAATAGCAATCAAGCAAGAATTATTTATTCCCCTAATTCTCCTTATCTCTGACAGTAACAATGTCATGGATGAGCAGATAGGTCCCTCCCCTCTGAGGAAAGACTTGGAAGATGAAAGTTTTGTTCCCAAACTCTCTATGAATAAGCAATGCAAAAAGTTTAATTGTATTAAATTTAGGGCCAGACCTTTGATCTCAGAAGTTTGGAAAAAGTGTTTTCTTTGAGTCTCATGAATTAGAACACTATACACCTTTAGCAACCAATTCGACGCATCTTACCTTCTCTTTACTAAGAGAAAAAATATTCTTGAGTATATTGACCACTAAGTATGAGTAGGGCAGGACACTGATCTTAATAAAATGAAGAGTTACTTGGAATATAGATAGCAAACTGAAGACATAAATGCAGAAGCCAGATCTTTATTTTTTTTAATATTGTTTAATTGCAGGAGACATAATCCCATAATGCTACTCTTATGTCTAATTTCATACTTCTTGGGTCAGAAAGCTAAAAATATTATGTCCGGGCAATGGCAACTCTTCTTCAATTCTAGTTGTAAATATATTTATATTATTCCCCTATAAAAACGATGGCAGACAATTGGAAACTGCTATAATTTTTTTGTTACAATTTCAGCAATAGAAAAACTAATACAAACTAAAAAAAAAAAAAAAATAGAAAGTGCAGATAAAGGAAGACAAAGAAAAATAGAAAAGAAAGAAAAAAATAAGAATATAATAAAGAAAAAGAAAATAAATATATAAAGAAATGACTTCCAAACTTCATTATAACAAGTAAAAACAATTTTAGTAACTTATCACCTCCTCTTAAAATGCAACAAATGATCTCTTCTTCTCATACCCCATCTCTTATCTATAAACAAATCCATAAAACATCATCATTTCAGTCTTAGTATCAGCAAAACTCCATTAAGGATTACCAGAGATAACATATCTATTTTAACCTTGACCAAATAAATCAACTTTATATTCCTTCCTTTTACTTCTAACAATCTTGATCTTTGGTCCATTCAAATAATGTCCTAGAACCTGATTTCTTTTCATTTTTTCTTTGTCCTGTCTCATAAAATTTTCAAATCTTTAACAAGTCTCTTTTGTAAATCCAATATAGGAAAATTATCCAGGTCACTCTCTTGGTTTGTTATTTGTATATCCCTTTTAATTATTAAGATGCCAGTTTCTTTTGTATGTCCAGTATAACATATTTTCCCATGTCAAAAATGTAGCCTGTCATTTTTAAATCCACTTGGAAATCAGTCTCAATCTTGTCAGGTAAAATTGGTTCCTCTCCATAACATCTTTTAAAAATAGTCTAAAGTGTCTAGAGGCAGACACTCTTAAAATTAACTTCTGGGTCCAGTGCTCAAAAATATCCTTCAATACATATAATGTTAAAATATTTTGCTTCATTCTGTATTTGCAATTCAAATGTAAGTGTTCTGCTCCTTTGATTGTAGCATTTAGTTCCTTCTAGTTTCCTCTACTGTCCAATTTTTAAGACGTTATTATTTTTAAAAAAAACCTCAAAACCATGGAAGGATTCTTATAATTAATTTCAAAATCTTATTTCAAATGTATCTGGTCCATTTATCTGGTCCATTTTCTCTGGTCCTTATTTAGTCCATTTGTAAGTTTCTAAAATCAAATTTTTAATCACCCTTTTGCTATTTTTTTTAAATCCTTAAACTTGTATTTAAAACTTATTTCGCTAAGGATTGAAGGAAACTCACCCAGTGCTGTAAAACATGTCAATCCAAAGGTTCCTAATAGCTGAAAAGATGTTAACAAGCAATTTCTGAAAGAGATTAGAACAGGAAGTATGCAAACCCAGTGTCCTTTTAAAGGTGCCGATCGTGCTTTGAGCTGTTCCCTCATCTCCCAAAGCTCTAAATCTGCTGAAGACCACTGTCTTGTGGAATGAGGAGCAACTGCCTGGAGCACTTGTGGGCAATCTCAAGTTCTCTCCTTGTCTGGAAAGGAATTACAAAGAGCCAGTCTACTTGCCACCCTTTCATTCCACCACAGTTCAGCTCTGCTTTTTGAGGAGCTGTCTTCAGTTCACCATTTCTTCCCTGAAAGTCAGAAACTGCTATAAAATTATTTTCTGGAGCTGGCTTGTTTCTGTTCCTCAGCTTGTTTACTTATGGATGGTGATTTTAATGCCAGGAAGGCCCTAATCCTAATGTACAACGTGGCTCAAAATTCTAGAATTTGGAGAACACAAACTCTACACATTTTCCTAAGGTTGCCATGTTAATCTTTCAAAAGATTGCCTGGTTCCATTTATGCAGTGCTGGAGGAAAATTTCAATGGAACGAGATTTAGCAATCAGTTGGGAGATAGAGATAGAGATAGAGATAGAGATAGATAGATAGATAGATAGATAGATAGATAGATAGATACTATAGATACTATAGATGGATGGATGGATGGATGGATGGATGGATGGATGGATGGAGCGTAAGTTACATAAGCAAGGTAATCATGTGGTAGATTATCTTCTCATTTCTGATTCCTTTTGAAATTACGTCAGCAATGTTGTAATTAGAGAGAGATCAGATAGCAATTAGAGGCCCCTAATATGACCTCTGGACACTCCAGTTACAACTCATCTAAAGCTGAAAGTTTCAGCTAATTACCTTGTTTCAGGGAAAACTGGTGCCTTTTCTTCTTTTTCTTAGCTCAGAGAAAATTTTAGTCCTTCAAATAAAGCTATTATTACCCCCATCTATATGAAAGGCAATAGAGCAGATTCTAATAAGTGCCACCCAATAAACTTGCTGTCCATTACTGGAAAACTGTAAGTTAAGTTTTTATATAATTGTCAGGTTTAGCCCAGGAAACTCCAGGAGACAATACAGATTCAATCCAGCAAGGTTTATTTGGCTTCACCCCATTTACAGAATCTTCTCAGACTGAGAGCAGTTCCCAGGGTCAAACTACAAACATCACTAGCATTCCTCAGGGAGGGGCCAGTCTCATCCTCTTATCTCTTCTTCGCTCATCTGGGGATGAGAGTCCATGTTTCACACCCCTGCTCCACACTCCCACAATAATAAACTGAAATACTGGATGACGATTACAAAGATGACCAGAGATGAACAGTTAGGTTGTAAAAGAAGACTTCTACCTTAGATCATTGCCTGACACTTTTCCATTTTGCAGAAAAATATCAGTACCCTAAAGAAGATAAATTATTCACTGCACTTATTGATTTAAAAGCAGCTTTCGATTCCGTCTCACATGAAGCTCTTTGGAACATTTGTCAATTGAACCTTGCCTGTTGTTTTAGCTAAAGGCACTATATTTTAATATCTTTGCTCCAATGCTGCCAGGACAAAGGGCCATCTATCTTTTCAAAAGGGGTATCAAGCAAGAATGTGGCTTGCACCCCTATTGTTCAATCTCTATCTGGCAGATTTATTCCTGGCTCCTAGTAAAATTGATGCATATCCACCAAAGCTGTCAACATGGAAAGTCTGCCTTCAGGTATTTCTACATTTTACTATACGCTGGTAATGCAGATCTCTTTTCTTAAACCAGGCTGATTGGAAAGCATCTCATAAATAGGTTACATGGACGGCTTGAGTGCAAACATAACTTTCTATAAATTATGAAAAATCCAAGGTCTTGATCTTTTCACAGATATTAGGTATTTATATGGATAGCAAAATTAATGTTTCTTTTTTTAAAACATGAGGGCCTCACTTTTCTTATTTCTACAAAGTGGACAGTTCAAAGGAAAAGTGTTCTGATGAAGCTGGGAATTGTTCTGTGTCTTTCCTTTCATCTCATAAATGTTATCAATTCTACTGTAGATAATTCTAACTTGATATTTAACTGTACTTTTTATGGTTTGTGTAGTTAATTGACTAATAAACATATTTTTGATTCAAAAGATTATAGTTTAAATGCCTGGAAAAATCTTTATAAATAAATAACCACAAAGTACCAAACAGGCATTCTTTCAAGAGGCATTCAGGAATAATTATAAAACCACTAACAAGAAGGTCTGGTAATAGCTTATTGGTTGAGAGACATGGAAAAGAGTTTCTAAAGATGATTTCAGATTTTGGATAGGTACATAGGCAATCTTCAAGTTATTTGATCCTGCTATTTTCAGGGCTTTAATTACTAGAGCTTTGAAAATTAGAACCAGCATTTTGAACTGGACACTAAGACAGATTGAGAGCCAGTGGGAACCACTGGTGTAACTTCATCAAATCATCTTCTTTTATTAAAGAAATATTCCCCTGCTCTATGTAACTTAAGATCTTGATTCTATTTCAAATTATTTGAAATTATTTGAGGAACCGCTTCCCTAATTATGTCCAGCAGGTCCAGCAGGAGAGGCAGGCTATGAGTCCCATCCATTAGGGAATGTTATCTGGTGGGATCCAGGAGGAGGGCCTTTTCTGTTAGGGTGCCCACTTTTGGAACACCATCCTCCCAGAGATTAGATTGATCCTGCCCTTGCTGGCTTTTTGCAAGGCCTTAAAAATGTGGTTATGTCACCGGGCTTAGGGATCCAGATGCCTGGCAGAGCCCATGCAGGCTTGTGTTACTTTGCTGTTTTTTGGGGGTTTTTTTAACCTTGGCTACTGATTTTATTTGTGTGGCTTTTTATATTGTTTTATGTTTTTATATAGTTTTTAATTGTTGCTAGCTGCCTAGAGTCATAAGTTTGAGATGAGTGGCCATATAAATTGAAATAAGAAATAAATAAGAAATTCAGACTCATTTAGAACACATTGCAGTTATCTAAATAAGAATTACAACCAACTTTGAAAATGATATATGCAGGAGAAAGTTTTCTGGAAATTATTTGGGTAATGGAATTCTAGCTACGTTGTATCTTAGAAGAACTGCTCATAAAGTGTTTAGCCAAATCTTGGTTTGGTTGATCAGGAGGGTTTTAAATTGAATCCTGTGGGGGTTGGAGATGTTAAAGCCAGACAGAGATCTATCAATAGTAGAGGATAGAAGTGGGAGTGCTTCTGCTACTATTAAAATACTTAATGAATAATCAGAAAAAAATGGTTCATAAAGTAAATGGTCTTCATTGTCTCTGTGCTAATGCTCAGAGTATAGGAAATAAATAAGATGAACTTGAACTTTGTACATGGAGACAAATATGACATAACGGGCATAACTGAGACCTAATGGGATGAGTTCCCTGGTACCAATATAGCAGTTGAAGGATACAATTTGTTCAAAAGCTACAGAAGCAATAGAAAGAGTGTAGTTGTGCGGTATGTTAAAATATCTACATTGCCAGAAATCAATGTGAACATTGCAGAGATAATTCAGGTTAAAATTAGCAGAGGAAAAAAATAAAAAACAATATTGTTGTTGGTCTATAATCACCTGTGTAATGATGGAGAAGATGTGGATTATGCTTTCTAGTAGCAAGCAGCAGATATTTCAAGAAGGCATGAAATAGTAGTGATGGCAGAATGTAATTAACCCAACATCTATTGGGAGACAAACTCTGCCAAGCAAGGACCTTGGCATTCTCAAGTCATCTTGCTGACAATTTTCTCCTTCAGGGAGCAGGAGAAGGCATAGCTATTCTTAATATGAGACTGATAAGGAAGACTTAGTTAATAAAGTGGAAGTAGTAAGAATATCAGGGGGAAGTGGCCATGCAGTGATGAAGTTCAAGGAAACTAGAGTGTAATCAAATGCATGTTTTGGATTTGAAGGAAGCAGAGCAATGTGCCCAGCAAACCATGTGCCCAGTAAAGATGGCAAAACAACAGACAGTAAAGAAAAATAGGACCATCCAACTCTGTCTCAGTTTTTTCTGAGAAGAGGATATGTATCCCATTAGGTAATTAAGAAGAACAGAATGAAAAAGAAAATTGAGGCTTGATGCTGATGGAAACACAGTCAGGCAACAAACGTCTCAATTGCCAAGACCAGATGCATTGCATTCTAGGGAACTAAAGGAACTTGATTATGATCTATCTTGAACATTTCTGGAGAATGAGTGAAATACCAAGTGCTTATCTTCAATAAAAAGGAAAGGGAAGAATCTGGGAACTATAGACTAAGCAGGCAGACATCAATATTTAGGAAGATCCTACAGTAAATCATAAAGCAACCAGTGGTTCCCTGAAAATGATGTTTTAACAAACATGGATTTATCAAGAACAAGTCTTGCTATACTACTTTTATCTTCTTTTTTCTGTTGGATAACTTCTCTTAATAACCCTAAGCCTTATTGCATTGTGAGACTGTTGTAGACAATACTATATCTTGTCTACAGCAAAGCATTTGCTAAAGTATCCTGACAATCTGATTAGCATTAGATGAAGAGGTGGAGTGAATGCTTATTCAATGCAGAGACCACAGAATTGCTTGGGATCACTACCTTAGAAGGCAGAAAGAAAAGTCAAAGCAGCCTTGGTAGGCTAGAAAAATGGGCTGAAAATAACATAATGAAATGTAACAGAGACAAATACAAAATTCTTCACTTCATAAGCAGAAACACATGGGCACTCAACTGGGAAATTGGACATGACAGTAATACTTGTGAAAAATATTTGGAACAGTACTTCACAAATGGAATATGATTCATTAGTGTGAAGTGACTCCAAAAAAGGTAAATACAATGTTAGAGTTGTCAAGAGAAGTACAGTTCAAAATTCTCACTTTATTCCATGTTGGTCAGGCTGTGTCTCAAGTATTTTCCCTATTTCTGGGCACACTACTTTAAGGAGTATTCAGGCAAAGTTGAAGAGGGATACAGAATGTCATCAAGGACAATTAAAGCCTAAGAAACCAATATGAAGAGACTGAAGGAAATGAGAATATTTATTTTGAAAAGTTGTCTGGGAACGGTGAGGTTATGATAGCATTCTTCAAATACTAGAAGGGATGTAACACAGAAGAAAGCCAATTATTCTACCCTACTGGGCAGGTCATGGAATAATGGCTTTAGTTAAAGGTGGACTTTATGACTGAATGTTAATAAATTTGTCCCAATAGCAACAGTAGGTTGATAATAGAACTGATCACCAGAGAGGTAGTGGTCTCCCCTTCACTGGACATGTCAAAATGGAGATTGGATAGCCAATCACAGAGCATTTTTTAATGTGTGTTCCAGCACTGAGCTGGTAGTGGTCCCTTCCAATTCTCTGTTGCTATGACTGTATGAAACATTATTAAAGACTCTGTCCTTATTCTGCATGTATGTGGTGTACACCTGAAGTTGAAATGTGCCTCTCTTAGAAGATGCAAGATCCAGAGAATGTCCTCATTAAAAAGGTCTATATTTAAAAAGTTACCTAGATATATAACACAGCATGAGATTTGGGCACACTTCAGAAGTTTTGAGGGGACATCAGAACCTTGGATCAGGTCAAATGAAATAGATGGAGGGATGTCTGTGGGAGGGGGAGATCAATTTTGACTTTTTTGACCAACCACCTGCAGATGCCCCTAAAGAGAGCACTGCCCCTCTTTCTTATTTTTTTCAGATGAAGTTCCAAACAAACCCAAGGATTATATAATATTGCTACAGGAAATAGATACAACAACTGAGACTGCAATCCTACAAACACTTAATTTGAGACTATATTAAGTTTATTAAGATTTTATGTGAAGAAAGTATGCACAGAATTACACTGTAAGATGACAAAGCTTGCACACTCAGGTAACATTAAGACTCATTGCATTCACTGTAGGGATATAAACTGGGCCTCAAGGCAAACATCTTGGGTTGCCCCTCACCCCGTAAGAGGGCTCACACCTGCAAGTCTTTCAGTTTTCAGATGGATGACACACTAGATGGGAGTGAAGAAAGTTTTCTGTATCGTTCTGCTTTCCTCTAGTGGTCAGGTGGATAGTTGCACCTCAGATGCTATGCTTATTCCCCCTCCCTCCATTCTTTCACAAGCAGGAAGGAAAAGGAGAGTAAGAAGAGGAAAAGAACCATTGGGAGTGGTCACTGGGAAAGTCACCAGAGCTTCTGAAGGCTTCACTTTCAGCACATGCAGCTTGAGGCATCAGCTAACTAAGGAGCAGCAGTGGAGAAGGAGGTGGTAGCAGGCAGCAGTGGCAGCAGCAACTCTATACTTGCTCCCTTCTTCATTCTTATTTATTATGGCTCCTATTGAAGCCTTGCACTTGGGCTGATAGCTGAAAATGCAAATGATCTGCAACTTCTAATAATGAAAGTCAAGGAACACTGTAAAAAAAATTGGGATTAAGATTAAATATAAAGAAGACCAAACTGATAACAACAGTTACAACAATGACAACAATTACAATGACCAGCCTTAGAATTGACAATGAAGATACTGAAGTGGTAGACAGATTCTGCCTG
Organism: Liasis olivaceus; assembly: GCA_030867105.1. Taxonomy (NCBI): domain Eukaryota; kingdom Metazoa; phylum Chordata; class Lepidosauria; order Squamata; family Pythonidae; genus Liasis; species Liasis olivaceus. The sequence continues at coordinate 75,127,442 of CM061349.1, forward strand.
TTAAGGTTGACTGTCAACAGTGAAGGAATCAGCAGTCAACAAATACTAGCACTTGGTAAAGTAGCAATGGTTTCGGAAAAGATACTTAGATGCTGTGATATGCCTATACCTGCAGAATTGGGCAGCCAATGATTTTCCCTTTAACACGTTATGGAAATGAAAACTGGAATTTGAAAAAGCAGGATAGAAAGAGTGTTGAGCTTTTGAACTTTGATGTTGGAGAAGACTCTTGAGAATATCATGAATAGTCAATAAAACAAACAAATGGATCATAGAACAAATTAATCCAGAGTTCTCACTCAAAGCACAAATTATCAGGCTCAAATCAGCACATTTTGAACATATTATGTGAAGACCCAGCTGTCTTAGGTGGTCCATAACGCTGTGATAGTTAGAAGGAAAGAAAAAAGAGGATAACCAGCAGCAAGGAAGACCTGAAGGACCAGGTTGAAGACATATCACCTTGGAGCAATTCTATCTTTGTTGTTAAGAGTCAACACTGACTTGATGGCATATAATTTTGATCATCAATCAGAGTGAGAGAGAGAGATAAGGGAAGGGATAAGGGAAAATATAGCAAAGAGCAGAGAAAATGGTTTATGCATTTTGAAGAACTCTTTATGCATTTATGTGGAAGAGGACAAAAATGCATTTTATGCACTTATGCAGAACAGGACAAAAATGAACCATCTTTAGGCTTCACATGCAACAAAAATGCGATTCTGAAGACTTCGATCTACAGGAATCAGCTGGGAGATTCCTCAATCCCTGAAAACTGTTAATGTTTTGAGGAAAGAACATCAGGCTTGTATCCCACCTTCAACTGTCTCTGCAAACCATATATTAGGACAGTGCTCACCTTCTAGGAGTGCTTTGTAGCTCCCAGAAATACAGCTATCCATTAAAAGAGATTCAATTTATTTTTCAGAGTCTATTCTTTAAGTTAATGCGACTCTTAAAATAGTGCCCTGTGGAAACCTGAAGAAACTGGTGTGAGATTATTTTCAAAACATACATAATCCTATTGCACATTAAATCATCATCATCATCATCAAGTTCAGAATTGTATAGCTCTGAAACCTCCTTCCTTGGAAAACCTGGTGCAATCTATATAGCCATGAGATCATTCCTTACCTTAAAAGCTTTCTCTTCTTTAAGATTCATCTTAAAGCAACTCCTTCTCTCCTTCCCCTTATGTGGAAACTTAACTTTGCAGACTTAATCGGCTGTCTAAACTGCACGCATGGCCTTTCACATTTCTAGACTGTGATGAGGCTCTTAAGGAGAGTTTGCCCAGCTGACTTTTTGAGATACTGGCTTCAGAGATAGAAATGATATCACAGATATTGCTGTGGCCATAAGCCAGTGTTTCTTAACCTTAGCAACTTTAAGCTGGGTGGACTTCAACTCCCAGAATTCCCCAGCCAGCATGCTGGCTGGGGAATTCTGGGAGTTGAAGTCCACCCAGCTTAAAGTTGCTAAGATTAAGAAACACTGCCAGAAGCCTTGTGGGCTTGCTTGCAAGGAACTGCCATGAAAGGAAACAAGCATGTTGCAGAAAAGGCTGCCAACATGGGGAGATGTCTATGGGAAGCAGGTACTCGGTTCTACACAAGCTGACTTCTCTCGTGTAGCTTTCTTTCTCCCGGCTGATTTTCTCTTGCTAAGCATGCACCTGTGTGCCCTGCGGGTCGGCTTTTAAGAAAATGAGTTTTGACCTTGCTTTCCTCCAGATGAACTCTTCTTTTCCGATTACGCCTAGCTGCTCGGAAGTTTCCGGAGGTTCACACGGCCAACGCGTTTCCTATCTGTCCGCTGGGTGGCAGCAGCGCCCCACCGCAGAAGCGCCTTTCTCTTAACATCAAGTGTTAATGCAATTGACCAATCAGTGCTAAGATGATAGGAGGTAATTGGGTAATTGTATTTTACTGATCCCAAGCTGGGGGGGGGAGGGGGGAGAAAGATTCAGTTGTGTGTGCGTATGTGTGTGTGTGAATGTGGCGGGGAGACAGAACGACTGTTGGAAAGTGTGTAGGTAAAAAGCTCGGCCCGGGTCAGCTCGCGTTGCTCGAGGCGCAATCGCAGAAAGGGAAAAAGAGCGCGAGAAAACGAGCGCTCCCCTCCGCAGCAGCTGCTCGAAAGCGGATTATTTATTTATTTGTCCCCTCTCCTCACCCCAGCGGGCGGAAGAGTTCAAACCGAAGCGGACGGCCGCGGAGAAAAGGGGCTGCAGGTGCGCGAAGGGCTGCGCGTTTCTGGAGCGAAGGCGGACGGTGTCAAAGCCCGCGGCGGCCGACTGCCTCGGAATGTGCCATTGAGGAGGGGAGGGGGCCTGACCTGGGGAGGAGGAAGAGGGAAGCCGGCGGGAATGGTGCCCAACTTGTAGATCGGAGGGTCGCTAAGCAGATTTGGAGCTGTTGGGAAAAAGACAGTTGGAGAAATACACCCCTGTATTTCTGCCCCTCACCGGCTGCCTCGCCATCTCCCACTTTAGCTTCTTTTGAGTATTCCAAAGAACATATTTCCCCCTCCAGCGCCCCTTGTCGAAGCGGCCCTCCAGCAGGCTGGCAGCAAAAATGGAGGGGAAAGCGAAATGAAGAGGAGGGGGAGTCCCCGGCTGGCGAAATTCACGGCGAGCCGGACGAATCGCGCTTCCCCAGGGAGATCGGCGGGTTCCACCGGGGGAGATTTGAACGCCGGGAGGATTTTGATGAGGAAGAAAGGTGGAAAATGCAGCGAGGGGAGCGCGGGAAGAGATGGGTGAAAGCCGCCCACTTCAGGTGTTTGGCAAAATGACGGATTGGTTTTTGACAGCTGGTGGGAACCTTGTTTGCTCGCTCGCTCTCCTCCCCCCCGCATCCCCCCCCCTCCAAGCTCGCGCCCGTCGCCGCCGCCACTGTTAGCCTCAGCGTCTCTCTTCATTTGATGTGAGGCTCTGAAAAACGCAGAGGAGTTGGAAGGGAGGCGAAGGGATATAGTATCGTGGAGAGTTGGGCTTGCTGGCTCCTGGCTGATATCAAAAATCCGATTGCGCACTGGGTTGTGATTGGAAATCTAATCAGATCCTTGAATCGGCGCGGGGGGGGGCGAGAACCCTAAAGTTGGTTCGGGAGAAATAATGCAAGAGGCTACGCGCCCGGCTGGTGCGAAGAGGAGGGAGTAAGAGCATCGAGATCATGGGAACCCCCGATCTGTGGTGGAAGCACATGGATCGGAGAATTGAGCGGGCGGCAAAGAAGAAAGGACCCGAAGAGTCTTCCCTGGCTCCAGCTGGATCTTAGCAGACAGACCCAAAAGAGGAGAGATCGCCTTAAACGGACGGGCTGGGGGTCGTTGCGGGAGGCTGGAAAAAAGAATACAGAGTAAACCCCTCTCTCCTTCGGGGATTCAAAGGGGTTAAATATCGGAGAGAAGGAAAGGCAGAGGATCTCAGACCTCAGGAGAAGATCCAGGCAGGAATGAAAAGTTTCTCAGCGGAGAAAGACTCTTTTCGTCGAACTGGTTGTTTTTGTTTTCTGTTTTCCCTTTCTCGCCTTTTTCTGAAGCCTCCCGCCCCCCGCCCCATCCGTTTGTCCCCTGATGAAGAAAGAAGTTCATACACGCAGGGACATTTGAAAGCAGCCACGTCCTAAGAGTGACGGCCGGGGAGGGGAGCGAGGAAGCTAGGGAAGAGAAGTAACATGTAAAGAAAGCTGGAAGGCGAAGCAGCAGGCTTGCAGCTCTTTTGGACCAAACTAGATGGAAAATTGCAGATGGATATTTAATTTCCTATCCTTTTTTCCTCCCATCAAATTGGATCTGTTGCCGAAATGATGTAGTTTTGCCATCGGTGGTGGTGCCTGGTTTTTTTGTTCTTTTTTTTTTTTTAATCTTTCTTTTAACCCCCCCCCCCCCCCCCATTTCTTCTTCTTCTTCTTCTTCGGAATTTCATTCTGGATATTCTTCTTTTGCTCCTGGGTGATTTCAAATACAGTGAGTGCCTTATTCATTTTTTTCCCCTTGTGTCTTGATGCCTGCCCTTTAAAAAAAAAAGTGATGGAGTTTGAATGGTGATTTATTTATTCATTTGAAAGCAAGGAGAGACCAAAGAGGAACCTAAAATGGTATCTGACACCAACAGTGGGGAGGGAGGTACTTGGAAGGGAGGGAGGAGGGAATCAACCTTTGGGTAAACCTTGCAGATACCTTGATTCTGTAGCTGTCCTTTCCATTTGTTCTCTAGTAAAGAAAAGCAGTGTCTGTCATACTCCTGCAGTATATTGCAATGTAATGCTTGAGTTACCAACTGGCCCAGGGCTGTCAAATTCATCACCATTGCATAACAGTCTTTTCCAACCCCAAACTACACTGGATTACAGTTCCCATCATCTACAGGCAGCATGGCCATGCATGGTGGCTGGGGGTAGGAAGTAATAGGAGTTGCAGTCCAGCATATCTGGAAGGCACTAGGTTTGGAAGGTGGACCAAAGGAGTTTGGCATGCCGAGAGTCAAGTAGGGGAAGGGGAAGAAATGGAAATGATGGAAATGTCATCATCTGAAGAGATCTTTGTAAGGAAAAGGGCAATATGGAACCATGGTAATCAGACAAACTGGAGAAAGGATGATTCTGGGAAGCTGGCACAAGAGGTGCACTTGGCAATCTGTATCCAAAGAAGGCATGTGAGGGAGATCTTTCCTCAGATGTCTCCTAGAGCTCTTACTCTACTATGACTTGATGGTAAATCCTCTCAGTTCCCCAAAATATGTCTTTGGCAGTGAGTAAAGAAAAAGATGAACTGTGTGGGTCTTCAGACATGGCACTGTCTTAAATGTTATTGGTATATCTTATTGTTTTTAGATTATTTAGCTTTCCCTTTAAAGCATGAGTTACACTGGATGCAGTGGTCTTAATGCTTGGGTTTAAAATGAAAGAGTAACATTGGTCCTGTGTATGTTCACTAAGGAGATAGGATTGCACATTATGTTCTTCAATTCTGTAACACTGTGAGGGACTCGATCCGTTTGTACAACATGCTTACCCATGGTTACTTGGACCATCATTTATTCAGTTAACCAAATTTTCTGGGTCCACACAACCCACTGAACCATCAACTAACAATGAGGGTTGAGTTTGCTCAACAGACCAGGCTCAAGTGGTTCAGCAGTTGGACAAAAATAGCCTGTAATTGTAGCTCTTTCATAGGTTGGAAAAATGAGCATGAAAAGTTCTGACTTTCCATTAAGAAAGTTGATTGCTGGTCATTTTGCCTTATTAATTACAGGGGCTTTCTGTTCCAGAAGGAGAACATTTAATAGTTGTAAAGATACAGTGTGTAGACACAGACATACTTTAATGGAGGACAAGGAATTTTTGAGGCTATTGCTGTAAGTAGTCACTTTCCTTCATTGGAATATCTTCTTACAGGCATTGCTATTTACCTACTAAACATATTTCTCCTTCTCACATGTGGCTCTCCTGATCTTGCATCCATGGGCTGATAACCAAAATGTCTCTCTCTATGTACCAACATACTTAGTCAGAATGGGGAGATCTGATTTTCTGTAAAAGCAAAACCTTCACAGGTAACAACTGGAAAATGTCTTTCTACATATCCCCTCTCCAGGATTTTCTCCAGTTGCAATCTTATTGGAGGATGAGCATTTTATCAGTTTTTTCCCCCTCTATGTCATTTAGACATGACTTCTGAACTTGTTTCATATCCTGTCGATCCAAGAGCAGTATTTCTGAGATATAGTTTCATTAACCTATGAGGAAAAGAAAGATAATTAAAACATCTGTTTATAAAAGTTATACTATATTGGTTTGGGTCATGCCTCATAAGTGTTAGGTACTTAAGATACAGTAAATCTTTGAGCTACCTTCTTAGGGACACACATACACACAGGGATTCCCAATCCTGCAATGCTTTCATAGCAAAGTATCCAGTAAAAACAAGTTCCCTTTCTTTATTTCATAACTCACTTAATTAAATCAATTAAACAAATTAACAATTATAGTTTCTTTTTTAAACACATGCCATCATTGGGGGGATCTGTTAAAACAAAACAAATCTTACTTGTCTCCCACTGACTCCAGTGGTTCCCTGCATAAATTTCTGCCCAGTTACGGGCTATCCTTGCATTAGCAGTGATAGAACATGGATATTGTGCTTGTGTTAGGCAAGTCCTAAAATAAGATGGAGAAGGAAAAAGCAGTGGGTTTTTAAAGGAAAAAAAAAAGGCAGTCCTCTTGCCACAGAATCACTCTGCTATGATCTGATAAATCAGAGTTCATTGGCAAAGCCACCTTGCTATTTAGCATGAGAATAGTGGCGTCATTGTTTCATCCTGGGCCAGATACACTGCAAGGCTACTTATCCATTGAAATGCCACTATAGTGGGTTTTATTATTTTTTTTTTGGGGGGGGGGAGGAGGGAATCTTGATGAACCAAAAATGAAACGAGTAAATCTCACTGCTGTGTGGAGTTGTGATGGTGGATGTGGACTTTGAGAGATGTTAAACCTGCTTGGCATGGGAGCTTTGAACATGTGGACCAGATTGGACTTCAGCATCTCTTCTGTTGTGATAGGAGGGACTTTGTCATTCAGAGGTGCACACCGGTGCTGTTTATGGGTAGTGCCAGTACCACTGAAAATATACTTAAGAACCTTTGTTTTTGTTTTTGTGTCCTATTTTGAATGTGCAGTGTTGTTTCCATTATTCTGGGGATAGGCATTTTATCTGGCTAACTGTTTTCTATTGCTTGTGTCAGAATATAAGTGCAACATTCATCAGCATCTGATAATTAGCCAAGATGCCTTCCAATTTTTTCAGGATAAAAGGGTAAGCAATTCTGTAATTACCACCAGGCAGCTAGGAAAGTGACAGCCAGGAGTTTGTGAATAGAGAACAATTTTGGGTATAAAATACATGAATTGCCAGTGAAAAGGGATAAGTACTGACTGTAAAAGGTTTCTTTCATTTAGCATGTTTGGTTTTAAGAGGATCTCAAATTAGCTAATCTAAAAAAAATATATTCTTAGCAGTCAGATGGTTAATGATTCAAAATACCTCTTACAGAGACAATACTCTCATGATGATCAGCTATACAGGTTGCTACAGGGTGGGATGCAGCCTTTAACTCATTAAAAGAACCACGTTAAAACAGCATAGACGATGCCTTGCAAAGTTTCTATTCTTCCCTTTCTCCTCCTCTCTGTCTCTCAATATACTGTTAAAGAGTGAGAATTATTATTTAAATATCTATGTTTTGATACTTTAGAGTATTGGAAGAAATTGTGAACAAATCAATTACATCAGTAAGTTTAGATGAAACATGATTGGTATTAAAGACTGGCCTTCAGTGCTGTAAGAAGTGACAGCAGGGAAATGGAATGTGTGCATAATACAATATACTGCTATGAACGTGAATTATTAGGGATCTGATGGGTGTCAGTTGATTTTTGCCAGGGTGTCCCCTCTTCCTATTTTAAAATATGAAATGAGTTGCAGAAAGTAATGAAATCACTTCTCAATAAGCTCTGTCTTCAAATATGGCTTGGAAGGATTAATGTGTCCATAATGTACTCTTAGTTATTGAAAGTTTTGTACAATTAGTAAATCTATTAAATAGAAAATTTTGTAGGAGAATTTTAGAGTGAATACCTTTTTGTCATGGAGCTATTTGGGGTACCCTATTCATTAAAACTATTAATTGATAGTGATGCTGATTTTCTAGCCATAGGAATCTTCATTCTGTAAAGTTTGTGCAAACCATGATTTATAGCAACAGATGCTTTAATGTGGACAAATCAGTTTCTCTTTAAACAGGATTTCTTTCATTTGGCAAGAGGTTGAGAGATGACATGCTAGACTATGATATAAACAGTCTTCCAAAAGAAATGCAATAGTATATAACTATTGACTTTCCCTGATGGATCAAAGATTTGCAAAACATTTTTTTTTATCAATCGGCTTGTAGATTTTCATATTTGGATTACATAAGAATTTTAACTCTCCATGCAGAGCAGAAAGATTCAGCTTTTTGTGGGAACATTTCTAAGCTGCTTGTTCCCCTCTCCAGCAATGATGCCCATGTGTTGGCTTAACTGTGTTGTGGTTAACTGATGAAATAGCAAACGTACTGTATAGGATATTACCTACTTACATTGATTAAAGTAAAGAGAGGAAGAATATTATTGCAGGTAAAGAAAAGAGAAAATAACACATTTTGCATTAAGTACACACATGTACATCACAGACCAAGACAGAGAGAGGTCACTTATATCAGGTATCCAAGCAAGCAAATACAGAACTATACATCATTTTCTGTGCATTGTTTAAATGTTGCTATAGTGATACTTCAGGATGCAAGTTGCATGGTTCCTCCTGCTCCTGCTCTAGAAAGGCTTATTCTCCTTCTTCTTGCTCTTTGTTCTTTTATAATAAGGTTCACAGCAACAACAATGTCCATAGAATTTGATTAAAAGAGATGGAAATGAGAAAACAATCTGCTGTTTCTTGTTTATTTGATACGCATATCCCAGCCTCCTAATATCCTACAACCCTAAATGGTTTCTGAGAGAAGTGGGGCAGGCGATACTTTCCTAATGTTAAAATATTGAACATATTACAACATTTGGGGTAGTGGTGATATGTTAATTGAATATTTCCAGGCAGATGAAATGCAGCTGTTGTTAAAGAATCCGAAATAACAGTAAGTCTACTTGACTTGAATCTTCATTTCTGGAACTTCTTTGGAATAATGGTTTCTGGGTAAAATAAAATGCCAGTCAGAATCATAAACAGATTCCTGGTAACTGATAATCACTTAAAGATCCTTAATTTATGATTCTGCAAGCCAAGGGAAACCTCTGTCATACTTGGTTTGGAATATGGGAAAGTTATTTACATTTTTTAAATCAAGTGTAACATGGTGCAATAAATTTTATGAAACATAGATCTTTTTTTTTTTAAAAAAAGGTCTTTTTCCTAACTTTAATCTGTAATCTATAATTATAGTTAGAAAAGTTTTTCTTTAAAAAAAACCCAACAAATCAAATTTTGAAAAATGCATAGATCCAGAGCCATGGACATAACTTGAACTAATGAATCCTTCACTATTTTTTTCCTGGAACAGCAGAGGGAAATTTTAATTCCTAAAGCCTAAGCAAGATAGATAAGATTTTCTCCCAGTTAGTATTAAGCATTAAAATAATTCTGGGTCATATCATGTATCATTTGGTATCTCTTGCCTGTGCTTTCCACAAAAGCGCATCAGAAAAGTTCAGTTTAAGCAGTTCATTAGAAATAGGAGCAACCTCACCAATAGGAGCTTCTCACCCAGGCAAAATCGCTCGCCTGCATTCAACCATATTGAGTCTTGGAGCTGCTTCAGTGTTATGCAATCAGTAGGGTCATCACTTTAGATGAGATGCAATGACTCATTAATTCCCTTGTCATGTCAGTGATTGACTCTTGGGGAAAGTGACATCAGGTGGTCCATGAAAGTCAGTTTGCTTCATGCATGCTAGATTGGAAAACATTAATATACCATTGACCTGGATGCAATCTGCTACCGTGATCATCTTAGCAATGATGCTGCCAAATCATTCAAAGCGATAATGAAAAGAATTCTCCTGATATTTATTTATTTAGACCTCAGTCTTTGTAATGAAGCATGACTACTTTTTCTTTAACAGAAGTTTAACATTTTCTTGTTTCACTGAGATATTGCAATAGTGTACACAAATAATTTCAGCTAATCCATAAATTTGTTCCTTCCTTTTCCCCACTGTCCTATTTTTGATTGCAAGTTGACTACCTTTCTGATGATCTTTAGGGAAAACAAGCACATTTTCTTCCTGCAGAAAACTGACTAGTATGTTACAGGCTGAGCTTTTGTGTGTATGTGTCTGTGTTCAGCATGCATGTATGTATAGGTACACAGTAGGAATCAGAGATCAGATGTTCATAAAAGACTTTGAAAGGGGCAGTGTAGTACAAAGATTGTATTGCATATACAAATATATTAAATTCCGAACAACATCTCAAATCAACAACATGCTGTAGAGTGCCCGTAGTTAGTAATCAGAGTGATTGCCATGAGATGGGTGACTATATAAATAATTTAATTGTTTAAATAAATAATTGCAATGGTGGATAGCATTATCATACCTTCAGCACTTGTGTGGAATTTGGCAGGGCTGCTGGGAAGAAAACAAAGCTGAAACTAACAAGATAATATTTTATATATGGCTCTAACATTCAGAAGACCTATGGTCTGTCTTATCTGGTTTCTTATTGAATGTGGACAGAATAGATTTAGTTAAAGAATAATAAGCAGAAATATTCTTGTACTGATACTATTTTGGTTATGTCAACTGCTTATAAATGCAATGTCCAGTTGACAAAATTGTTATCGCTTTTTAAAAATAGCTGGCTTTTCTATTTTTTCAGCTTGGTGTTATCAAAGAAATACCAGGATACAACTTGGTCTATTAGTATAAATACTAAAATTACAGTAAATAAAGATTGCCTAGCCTTGTGCTTCAGATTCAATTCCAAACAGATGCGCCAGCACATGTTGCATCTGTCTGCAACTCTTTAAAGCAGCCACATCTTTTCTCAGGATTACTAAGCTGTGTTAAAGTTCTGCAGACAAGTGCTATGTATCTCTGTATGCTCCAAGCTACCTTTTTGGAGTCAAATCCAAAACACTCTATGGCTCTAAGACTTAATCCAAGTTGCTTTGGGAGGCAGAGGGAAGATGGTGCATGCAACTATATTTTCAACTGGTATTACTTTTTTAAGTTATCGAGAGATTCAAGTAAGTGTATGGAAGTCAGCTAGCCAATTTTCCCTCTGTTGTTTTGAGCATCCTAGATGAAATAAAATGTACATCCTGTGCCGCAGGATTAATTAGCTGGGCAATAAAGCTTTTTTTTTTTTTTTAAATGAACTGCAAAGAATGGTAGAAATAAAAAGGCCAGACATCCACAACAAACAGATTTCATTACATAAAATTGTCTCAGATGTTGAAGAAATGTATTGAATTCAGTGACTTGTTGCCATAGGCCTGTTCTTCTGTTTTGTTGCAAGAATTTTATGCTTGATCTGAAGCTGTCCTGTGAGCTGGATTTTATGCAACTAGTCACTCTTTTAGACTACTGTTTAGGCTTCCACAGTTGTTATTGATCAAATAAGTTCTGGATAATAAATATATATATTAATGTTTCATTAGCCATACTGCTAACTTTAGAGTAGACCTGAATCTGAACTTAGCAAGAGAGGTTTTATCCTAATATACTGCCTGTGTTCAATAGAGCAGAATACTCACAACCAATTGCTAATTGTCATGTAGGTGACAGTTAACCTTTCTCCTGATTTAAATTATATGCATACTTATACATTTTGATTCCTTCTCTTGTAATTCTGGGGAAATACCTGTAACATCTTGCCAGGATGCTGATGTTCCCCAGGTCTGTTTTGTGATTTAACTCCTGTGACTGATCTTCAGCCAGTGCTGATTGTCCTATTTTCAGGCCGAAGGTTCCTTCCATGTTCTTGATTCTGCATTCTGCAGAACGTCTGCTTTTTTGTTGTAACTATTCCCCACAAATTTACAAATGGAAGAAATGAATATAAAATAAAATTACCAGAGATAGTTCCACTGTACAAATTGGATGTTCCATTGAATGCAACACATTAGACATAAAAACATACAACATTCAGAAGTTTACATACGTGTATGTATGTATATATGTTTGAGGCATCTGCAGACCTAAGAATACACAATTGGTAGTAATCTGCAGTGCAAATAATGTGGTCAAGATCTGGCTTTAAATTTAATTTCATTGATCAGCATTTGCTTAATACTCCTGATTATTCAGTCGTATTTTAGAAGGTTCCCTTTAAACATCTGTTCTTTTACTGGTTTACTTTGGGGAAGTCTCTGTTGCTCAGTTTAATGTATTTCACAGAGCTTTTGAGAAGATAAAAAGATGTGACTTGTTCTTTTGGATAAGGACAGAATAAAATTATAATAAATAAGTAGCTTCTAGGATAGGCTGAAATATGATATAGCTTTATGTACAGCACAAGGAAATAGTGGTTCATAAAATTCACTTTTAGGATCTTGGAATGAGCATTTTAGAGTGTGCACGAACATATGTTCCTTTAGGTAATTACATTTCCAGATATAAACTGTATGCAGGAAGAATAGAGTAATTAGCAACAACTTGAGAGACCTGCAGTTGTTTCTATTTTTCATCACAATGGGTGGCATTTCCACGTTTCTGGCTTTGAAAACTTAAGTCTATTCTTAATCTGAAACATTCATTTTATACATACAAAATTTTCTAACATACCTACATCTGTAACAACAGAACGGTTAGCGCTTCACATAGAGAACATGACAGAACACAGAGCTAAATCTAGCATGTACATTAACAATGAAATATATATTTTGCTAATTGCCACCCCATGTTTGTTAAACTGTTCTTTCTCTCACACACACACAAAACAGGTACATAAAAATACTTCTTAAGAACACAGTGGAAGAAATAACGGTTCATAAGTATTACAAAAATACATGCTTTTCTTATCATGCTTTTCTATACATAGTGGATATGTTTTAGAACTCATCGGTGCATTGTACCCTGGGGTCAATTGAGGTGTACATTATATATATACCGTAGCCTTGTAAGGCTTAGGTAGAGGATTCTCACTGATAAAATCAGACGTGGAAGAAAGGGGGAAGCTAAAAATAGGAGCTTTGGAGCAAAAGGAAGAGATAACATTGGTGGAACATGTATATTTTACTACCGGTTTTAATAACAGGAGTAACTTAAAAGTCTTAAAACAAATTTAATATATACAGTCCAGGGAAGGCATAAAAGAAGAAGGAGAGAAAATCTGATTCCCTAAACTTCCATGAGGCTACGGGAAGACTACAACCATTGTATTTCCCACATTTGAATTCTGATTGGCAATCAGCTGTTTTAAGGTATAATTAACATATTTGGATTGTAAACTCCAGGTAACCATTAGACAGAAGCAAATAGTCTGTTAAAGCCTGTCTTTGCTGACATCTCATAGTCACCTGGACTTTTGCAGCCCAGATACGGAAGACTTAGCCCATGGACACCACTATGCCTGTATTTGCCAGACTCTTTGCTTCATCTGACTTTATTGCTTTTAAGGATTATTTTAATTAAAAAAAAAAAGTGGAATGCTGACATGCTGCATCATTTTCAAGAAACTCTCAGGACATGTAGACATTCTTAGCAAATAAAAATGGTGATGAATGTAGTTCAGTGCTTTGTTTTGATGTGTGCCTACATGCCCTGAAAGCAAACAGAACAAAAGACCATCTGCTGGATAGCATCCTGAGAGGTTAGTAAGGGTGACAGGAGTGACTTCACCAGTTTAGCTTCTGCTGTATGAGTGTTTTTTAACTGCTCACTGGCCCAGTGATTGTATGAATAGGCAAGTTCCCCTGTTCAAGCAGAATGCCCAGAACGTGGTCTCAACATTCCTAAAATATTGATCTATTTCTTTTGCATTAGAACAAAACAATATGGTAAACGTAAAAGGCTATTTTGAAAAAGCTGCCTACTCACCTTCAACCTAGGAAAATGTAGTTTCTCTCCTTGAATTTACCTCTTTCTCCCTGTGGAATTGTTATGATAATTTCTGAAATAATAGAATGTCACTAGTATATGGCACACTGCTTTCATCTAAAGATATGCAACAATTCAATTAGTGTTGATTTTCCTTGTCTGGTTTGTTTGTTTCATCCAGGGTCTGTGAGTGTTGATTGATTATGTGCCACCAAGTTGTTGCTGAGTCTTAGTGACCACATATATTTTCTCCATGACAATCTTTCCCTAACCCGGTCTTTCAGGTCTTCCAACAGGGCTACCCGTCACCACTGTAACTGAGTTCATCCATCTTACTACAAGTCATCCTCTTCTCCTCTTTCCTTCCATCTTTCCCAGCATTAGATCCTTCTCCAGAGAGGTCTTTGCATAATATGTCCAAAATAAGACAATTTGAGCCTGATCGTTTGTGCCTTGAATGAGAATTCTGTGTTGATTTGTTTGATGATCCACTGATTTGTTTTCTTGGCTGTCCACAGCATTCTCATGAGTCTTCCCCAACACCAAAGTTCAAAGGTGTCAGTATTCTTCCTATCTTGCTTCTTCAAAGCCCAACTTTTGCCTCCATGGAGTATCACAGGGAATACTGTGGCTTGCACAATTCTGATCTTTGTAAGTATAGACACATCACAGCATTTGAGTAACTTTTCCAAGACCTTCATGGCTGCTCTACCAAGTGCTAGTCTGCAGTGTATTTTTTAACTGCTTGTTCCTTTGCTGTTGATGGTTGATCCTAAAAGGTAGAAGCTAGCCACCACTTTGATATCTTCACTGTCAATTCTAAGGTTGGTTGTTCTACCTGTTGTAAAACCACTAATGAGTTTGGTCTTCTTTATATTTAATTTTAGTCCCATTTCACTGTGCTCCTTGAGTTTTATTACTAGTGTTTGCAGATCCTTTGCATTTTCATGACATAATTTTGTCAATGTTAGTCACAAAATTATAAGACCGTGACATATTTTGCTTTTGCTATAGGTTTACCTCAATCTTTCTCATGGTTGGAAAATTTAAATTGTTATTAACTTGAACATGGAAAGAGAAAACCACAAAATATTCTCTAAGTTCTTTCCTTTCTATATATAGCAGCAATATGTTTAAGCAGCCTATACACTACCAATTCCCTGAGACTGAGAATATTCAGTTACAGTAAATGAAAATAATAATGTTGAGACAATTCACCATGTCACTTGCTTTTTTCTCATTCAACAACTATTTGTGTACTTTTGTGAATGACAGCTCTTGTTTCCAAACAGGAATTCTTTTGCTAGGAATACCCTTGTCATGGAAAGAGAAGCTGAAATCATCTATGTGCTGTTCTTTTATTGTGTATTTTCTTCCAAGCCGAGAATTGTTATTGCTTAGTACAAGAGTGGAAAAAATGGCACGCCCCACTCCAATCCAGTTTTTGAAAAATGGGATCAAATTATTTCATTTTCAAAAACTTGAATAACAGTCTTGTTTATCATAGCTGTAAGACACAGAATTACTGTCAAACTTAGTAACCTTTTCAAGTGTTGCTTGTAAAGCAGGGCAACAGAAATGCAAGGATTTTCCTATCAGGATTTTCTCATGGGAAGAAAGTTCATCCCGTTAGCTTTACAAAACAAGTGTTGAGATAACAAAGTATCTTGTGATGTTATTATGATTTTGTCTACTGCCGCCTACTGAAATTGTGTATGTGTGTTAGTTATTCAGTAGGAGTGTTTTCAACTGGCACTATAAGGGAGGGTTACAATGCCCAACCTGTCCAGTGTGTGTATGTGTGTGTGTTTTTTTAGTCTTACAGTTAACCATGTAGGTTTATAGGTTATGTAGTCTTAATAAGTAACTAAGTAGTGAACCTCTTCTCTGAGAGTGTTTTTAGCTAGAGGCTTTGCAGTGATAAGTTTTGGAAGCTAATATGAGAAGAAGTTTTTGTTATATCCTATCTTTTGTATGCAACTTGTATTTTATGAAGTTTTTGCATTTTTATCAATAAAGACCAATTAGCTTATATTTTCTGACTGGAGTTTCTTTGGAGTTCAGGATATGGACATTGCTACTTGCAAGCTCTCATGCTGATGTGTATTTTTCCTGAGAGCAAGGTTTATGGGTCTTTTGCTGCACTCTGCTCAACATTTCCCCACATACCCATAAGGGCATAGCTATGTCTTACGGCCTTTCATGAATAACCTGCAGAGGGTTAATTTATGCAGCAGAGAGGTTCTCTATTTGTACTTCACCAGACATATGTGCCCAGATCTCATTCTGTGGCATTCAAACCAGGAATTGAACTCATGGAACATTGTACTTTAGATTACTATGTACAATGTATTAGCTTTAAGAGCTGTCCAGGTGCACTGTATATAATCATCATGCAATGGTCCCTAATGTCAATTCTTGTTAGAGGGTTTGAACACATAGAATAAGATCTGGCTACCTATGTCTGGTGATTTGCAGAAAGGATGAAACTGGCTATGTAGTGCCTCTGGTGTTCAGTATAACTGGAAACACTGCACAGGATATACATTGTATAAAAATTTTTTAAAATTCTGCCCTTGGGTGATGGTGAGAGGCATAAAACCTCATACACGAGGGCATGACGTAATGTAACTTCTGTATCTCTATCTCTCTCTCAGACCTTAAGGAAAAGTGAACTGTAGATTTTTTTAAAGATTGTGCTCCATCCTGAATTTTCCAGAATGGTTTGTATTCTTCAGCCTATATAATCTAAACACCTGCACACTCATATACACAGTAATTATATTAATGTACACTGATCATATTTCAGTAAACCATCATCCTCTTTATGAATGAAATGGGAGGACAGCAGAGTTTCTGTTCTCCCAAGACACTTTCTGAGAGAGAGGCAGAAAGAAAAAAATGCCAAGATAATTATTCCTACAAAATAAAGGCAAGGTGGTAATGAAACTTAGTTGAGCAAATTCTCCATTGACTTTGCAGCTTGCTTACATAATAGTATGTTTACATTGATACAAAGAATATTAACTGCTTTACAGTTGAAGGGAAGCATTGTGTAATGTATATGTACTGGACTAGGCATGAATGCGCATTCTTTAATATAACTAGTAAGGTCTGAGCAACATATAAATATAAATATCAGATTTCTTTGCCTTTTTATTTTCCTAGAGTATCTAAACCACGGTTTCTCAACCTTAGCAACCTTAAGATATGTGGACTTCAATTCCCAGAATTCCCCAACCAGCTTGCTGGTTGGGGAATTCTGGGAATTGAAGTCCACACATTTTAAAGTTGCTAAGGTTGAGAAACCCTGATCTACACCATGCTCTTTATATGGATAGCTCTAGTAAGCCTTTACATGTTCTGGTTTAAGAAAGTATTTCACAAGCAGCAAAGTAATTGCTTTAAGTATAGTATGGTAACTTAGGGATGTGCATGGACTTTTAGATAAGTAAGTTTTTAATGTTTGGAATGCACATAATGGCGCAAGCATCCTTGTTGAAGCTAAGCAGATTTAGATCAGTCTTATGCATGTATGAGCGGTCTAATGTGAGTCCTAAAGTGTATCTCTTTGACCTCCCCAGAAAAAAAGGTATTATATTAAAAAAGGTAAAATATTAATGCAATAATATTTTAATGGCTGGCATTTAGGGCATCATTTCCAAAGCCACATATGTAGTTACAATTAAAAACTGCAGTTAGTAGACTACATAGTCTATGATCCTTGCAAAAAAACCCAATCCCTATATAGATGTTACTTTCCCGAGGAAGATAACTGTTGACTGCTTTTTATTTTACGTTTAGAAAAGGGATGTGGTCACATATTCAGCATTTCATCTCATTTATCTCTCAAACTTGAAAGTATATGTGACATTAAAAATAGGTGTAGAGGAGATGAGTCTGTATTTGAACATGAAAAATTGAATTTTACCAAAATTCACTGCAAGGGAATTATCACATACCAAGCGGTTGTTCTTAAAAATAAAGAAAATGTTAAATGGGTAATGAAAGCAAAGGCCATAGTTCATTTTGTCATATTTCCCTACTCACCTATAGACAAAGGCCATCACTTATTTATTGGTCAACTATCAACACTATCAAATAAGAACTGAGAACTCCTGATTTGTTCAGTTAAGAGAAGCAAAGAGCAATACATTTGTCTGGCTCAGAGAAAGAATTCTATACTTTTGAACTTATCTGAAGAGTTTAACTTCAGTAAAATCATATGCAAAAGGAATGATCATGCCAGATTGTGTTTACAATTAAAACAAACCAATTAAAACCATAATGGTTATCTCAGGTTTTTATTTATATATATATATGTGTATGTGTATGTGTATGTGTATGTGTGTGTGTGTGTGTGTGTATAGATAGATAGATAGATAGATAGATAGATAGATAGATAGATAGATAGTTTCTCTTAAATCTAAAGTTTATCTGCCCAGCATTTGAGCTATCAAACCTATTTCTCAAGCAGCATTGGTCTTTTGGCAATCCTCAGAGGCATAAAATAGAGGTTTATTAATGACATGGTAAATATGGCTCTGGATTTATGCTTTGTGCTTTACAGTTTGAGTATCCTGAAATAATATTATGAATTCTATGTATGCAATAAACATTATGTAACCCACTGCAACTGTTAGTACTTGATAACTCTTGCTATTTTAAAGTCTTAAGGGAGCAGCAAAAAGAGTAACTGATACTTCATAATTTATTTGCAAACCGTATTTAGCTTTGATGAAAATATTAGCAGAATAGAATAGAAACTCTTAGCATCCCTCTTGTACCTAGATGTGTTAACTTTGGTTTCTCTCAGGTTCTGAACCCACATAACAGCCAAACACATTTGAAAAATAGTTCTGATGATTAATCTCAGTTCAACATTTCATACTCATGATGTGCTGTGTTGTTACTGGACAACAGTAAACACAGTATGTGCAAAATCAAGCAATTACAGAAAGCATCGTGACTCTTCCTGTTACGATTGACTGAAAAAGACTGCTGTGGTATATATGGCTTATTCACAAGCTGAACTTCAGTGATACATGTGTGCGAGAATTCTGAGTTATACTGAGATCTTGGATTATTTTAGTATGATTTGTAAGGTTTAGTATAATATAGTATAATTTAGTATTTAGTATAATTTGTAAATCTGTAGTTTGGCAAGCTAATTTTGATTTCAGATAGGGTAGATTAGCCCATCCCTAGTAATTTTAATGTTTTAAGTGGTGTGTTCCTACTGGCCTTGTATGCCAAAATGTGTTAGGCTTGCAAACTTCAATACATTCTGTTATATAACAATATTAGTGGCATCCCAAAACTACAGACAGTAGGTTTACAGACAGGGATATCTGCATCTACAAATTAGGATTTTTTTTTTTTTAATTTAAATGCATACTCAAAAATCTCTATGTCACTCCAAGGGCTTCATAAAAACATTGGAGCCATTCACCATCTATCTCTATCATGAGTCTCCTCAAGTCCTCCTGTTTCTCCCATTTATCTGCCCCATTATCCCCATCTCTTCTTATGTATGTAGTTATAATGAGATTTTGCTGAAAACTTTCTCCTTCCTGGATCCCTAGAAGCTATTATGGCAACTGTCCTAATAACATAATCTCGTACTGCAGTTCTCCCAGGGTGTTTGAATGTTTTATACACACTGGCTAGTATAAGGAGCCCAGTGGCATGTAGTTTTCACAGCATTTTATTGATCTACAGAAGCCTCTATCAACCAACATTTTCTTTATAGAACTTCCGAGGATTGTTTTGAAGAACTCTCAAGAACTGGGGATCATATGTCTCCCTTGGTATGAGAGCCCCCCATGAACTGACTTAAGTTGAATGCACCAGTTTCATGGCTTTCCAGGAATTGTCAATAAAATAATTGACAATGTGCAAAATACATTTTCTATCCAAATGGGTACTACTTAAAAAAAATACCAATGGGCCCAACTGGTTGTAGTTATACATTGGTCTATATTAATATGTATGAATGAGATTAAAGCAATCATAATTAGTTTGTGGACTATCATTTCGAGTTTTGATCAGTAAAGATGTGAACTTGCATGATTTATTTACTTAAAATGCTACTACTGAGTCATGTTTGCTAAGGAAATAACATTCTATTGCATGTAGGAAACACAATCTAACATGAATGCATTTATGATGGTTAATTAATTAATTAAGTGTATATGCCATTCGATTCTCAGCAACTCTGGGTGCTCTGCAAAATGTTTAAAAAAAAACAGAAGAAAACAACATAAAGCAAATATTTGTTGGACAAACACCACATAGAAATGTTAACTCAAGACAACTGGAGCTGAAAGGAAAATGCATACCAATAAGAAAAGGAGGAATTTACCAGGGAGGGGAATTCAGATTATTCACCATTGCATCCTATTCCTAATACCTCAAGGAAATACTGAGAGATACAGAATTCAGTTTCAACTTTTACCCAGTATGATGTAGCATAATCTCACACAGAAGGGAGCTGGTCCAGAAAAGATTATTTTTGTTTGTTTGGGTATGTGCCTTGAGTCAGTCTTGACTCCTGGTAACTGCCTGGACAAATCCCTGCAGTTTTCTTTTGGCAAGATTTTGTATATATAATTTTTATTAAGAATTTTGATTATAATAGTAAAATCTAATACAAACCAAACTTAAAGAAAGAAAAGAGAATACAGTAGAGAGAAGTAATAAAAAGTGCAAGGAAAAAGAAAAAAGAGAGAAGAAAGAGAAAAGTAAGAATATAGTAAAGAAAGAGAAAATATATATAAAGAAGTGACTTCCAACCTTCATCACAATAAGTATAAACAAATTTAGTGACCCTTCACTCTCACTAGGGTTACAAATATTTAGTTTTTTCATCCCATACCCCATCTCTTATCTATAAACAAATCCATAAAACATCCTCTTTTCAGTCCTGGTGTCAGCAGAAAGTACATAAAGGGTTGCCAGAAGTAACAGCATACCTTGTTTTAATCTTGATCAAATAAGCCAACTTTATATTCCTCCCTTTTACTCTAACAGTCTTAATCTTTAGTTCCTTCAAATATTGTAGAATTTGTCTTCATTTCTTCTTTGTTCCATTGCATAGAGTTCCTCAAGGCTTTAACAAGGCTCTTTTGTAAATCCAGTAGGAAAAAATTGTCCGTTACTCTCTTAGTTTATCATTTTTTTTTTCCCTTTTAAATTTTAAAACCTCAGCCAGTTTCTTTCATAGATCCAGTGAAACATCATTTGCTAAGACATTCTCTTGGCCTGGCAGTTGTAAATCCCTTTTCAATACCATCTATATCTTATCAACTAAAATATGTTCTGTATCTGTCATTTCTTCGCTATCATCTTTTGGACATAGTCTATCCATAAAAGCAGACATCTTTATTGACATTTTGTTATTATGGCTACTATTTTCTGATTCCATTCTTCAAAAGTCTCCTGCAGTATTTTCATTGTTAGAATATTTTGCATCGTTTTACAGGCCTGTATATCTTTCCTCTACCTGAAATCTTTAGTCCCCTCTAGTGTCCAGTTTTTGAAATCATGAAATTGTTTATCTTTGTTATGTCTTGTAAAAACCAAAACAGAATCTATTTCCCATGAGATGCTGTTTCTTCTTTATAATTAATTCCAAAAGCTTATTGTAAAATTTTATCTGGACACTTAGTCTTTTTATAACTTTTTAAGATCAAAATCTTATTTAACTTTTTGCTCTTTATTTCAGATTCTTTAAATTCTTAAGCTTATGATTAAAATTTTCTTTCAATCAACATTGAAGGCAGACTCACCCAGAGTTTTCAAACTTGTTGTTCTGAAGGTCTCTAATAACTTAGAAGTAGTTAATAAATAATTTCTGAAAGTGATTAGAAAGTGAGGTTTGCAAGCTTAGTGTCCTTTAAAAGTCTCTACTGTTGATGCAAGCAAGATGGCTAATCCCATCATCTCCCAGTGTTCAAATCTGGGGAAGACCACTGTCCTGCAGTCACCTTGTGAGGAGCAGCCGCCTGGAGTACATGTGAGTGATCTCCTGTCCTCTCCTTATCCAGAGAGGTTCCAAGAAACCAGTCTACTCACTGGTTCCTTGATTTTTGCTGTGGTCATCTTCAGTTTGCCGTATGTCCCCCAGAAGCCTCTTTTGGCAAGCTTTTGGAAGTAGTTTACCATTGCCTCCTTCCTAAGGCCGAGAGAGAGAGAGTGACTGGCCCATGGTCACTCAGCTGGCTTTGTGCCTAAGGTGAGACGATCTTCTGGTTTCTAGCCTGCTGCCTTAACCACTACACCAGACTGGCTCTCCCCAAAAAATAGTGCTGTGTGATAATGATCTGAATGGCTGCTTACCATTATTGGGGAATAATTGCTGATGTAAATCTTAGCTACCATTGACTAAGAACTTGTGATATGTTTTACCTCTGCAGACTCACCACCAGAACACATGGAATAAAACTTTTAATAGGTGAATGCAGTTTCCTAAATTGAATCAGCGAGTAGAAGGCAACATATTGAAGTTGGGGAAGGAACAGAATTAGTGGGGCTATGGTCATGTTAACCCTCTAGTTTCATTCTCAAGAATGTATTTGTCCGTTCCAAAGGAGCAGTCACAGAAACTCCATCTTCAATTAGTTTTTTATCGCTCTCCACACCTCTCTCCCATCTCCCTGTAATGAAGCCATTTGGCACTCATAACTAAAAAAAAAAAAGTCTCATGTCCTCTAGTGGCATGCAGGCTGCAAGCAAGGCTTAAAGCAACCATGGCCAATGATAAACCCGCTGCTTTAATGTGAAGTTTAATCTTTTATATGTCTATTCCTATTCCTGTATGTACTGCATGTGAAATATATAGAACTGATGCCATTCAGCAGTATCAAGCATGGTGTGGAGGATGATCTGCTTTTCTCCCATTATCATGCATCTTGTAGAAGCCAAGGGATCCTTCAGGAAAAAAAAGGGTGGCAATTCAATGTTTTTCATAGATCACTCATTTTACATATATTTAATATAATTCATAAAACTTAGGTTTGTTTCACCCTACCAGTCCAATGGTCAATTGATAAAGACAGTGCCTTCCACTGTGACTTCTACAGTTTTCTTGAGAAACTATCATGGGTGACAGTTCCAGCAGTTTCAGCCTTTCAGTATCATATGAATAATCTGCTCCAATGCACTTATAAAGAGTCCTGATGCATCCTTATGTGCAGTCACATTAAGACGGCTTTTTAAAACAGTATTTTATCAATACACATTGAGGGAAAATGCATGAATGAACTGAAAATGATATTAATGGAGCCATGCTGCGTTCAGCGCTCTAGAAAATTTAAACACTGAAAGATTTCCACCACCTTGGTTTTGGCCTGGCCTAAATAAGCCAATAATTTTCTTCAGATAAGTAGCCACTTTATATTCCATGTGTATTTCTTTATCTACACTTATACATATGCACACATACAGAAATATATTGGTGCGACAGGGACATCCAGAGCAGTGGTCACTGGGTTCAAAATGGTGGGCATGACTGGGTAAATATACAGATGTAGATAGACATATACTGTAGGTTATTGCATTTGGAAAGTATCTTATAATCACTACAAAGAAAGAAAATTGAGACAAAATGAAGGGAAGCCTATGAACAGGGAACTATTCCTATTAGGAAAGAGAAATAAGTCAGTTGCATTCAATGTGGTAAAACAACTTACAATGTAAGTTTGGTAGGCCAGCATCCTATCAGTTTATATCAGCATATGACAAGAAAAAAAAAATTAATATCCAGCAGTATCCTATTCATGTTGTCATGACTTAAAACAAATGGTCAATTTTTGCTTTAGTGTCTATTATTTTAAAAACAGTAGAGCTGTCCTGAATTTCCTTTTGTCCATGTGTTCTGTGTCATCTTTCCATCTGCTAGGTTTCGAAGTTTAGTACTGTATCTTGTCCTACACTACCTGTGTGTTTCTGTATCTAGCAGTAAGGACTTTAAATTCTGCATATTTTTTAACATAACAATGGATAATTTCTTTATTCGGGATGATATCCATACCATTCTCTCTATTTAGGATTATATTATTACATTACATTATATTACATTACATTATATTGAACTCAGCACCATGTTAAAGTCTGCATATACCCTTTCTACATTATAATGTATTAATGCTGTATGCTAACTAAGGAAAATTGCCTTATAGATCAGGGATGGGCCACTTGTGGCCCTCAGGTCATATGCAAAGTTGCCCACAGGTCTTGTTTGTGGACCTCAGAGCCTCTAAACTCTAATTTGTTTTTTATTTTTTTATATTTCAAATTTGGTCTCTGCCCATCTCACTAGAAGTGACTCTGGGAGGTTTACGGTAAAAAACTTTATGTTTAGTCATTAACTATAATCAATGTAATTTATTTTTATGCAGCCTCAATTTCATTGCATTTAGTTTTTCTCCTAGCTATGCCCATTCCTTTGCCTTTGTTTTTTGTTTCTGTATGCAGTTCAAAAGCCAACTATAGCCTGGTTTAAAAGAAAGAAAAAAAGAGTGTACCCAGACACCAAGGCCATAAAAAAGCTTAATATAAAATTATTTAACAAATACAAAATCAATAATTGCACTGTGAAAAAATGATGAAAGCAACTGAATAAACATTGCACTTGAATAGGATGCAATAACTAGTATATTATATCCTTAACAGAGTACAAAAGCACAAGGAGGAGGGAGGGACTTGCCTCAGAGCTCCTCCCCCCCATGCAAGGTTCCCACTCAAGCTTGGCTAACCCTCAAAATCCCTACCTTTCTTGTTTGGGGAAGTCTGCAAGAGGGTTCTCCTTGAATACATGAATAGAAACCTTGGTGTCATGGGAAATCTGATGAAGGAGACTCCCCAGTCAATTCATAACCGAATAAACCCAAGTAGAAGTTTCTTGTCAACCCTTCCAATCAAATCAGCACAGCGAGTTCAGGAACATCAGGTACAAGGCCGGTGTGTGCCTCCCCCTTCTTTGTCTTTGTCCAGCTTTACCCTAGAATCATTATCTAAATGTGGCTGTAGTTTGTTTGTTTCTTTTTTTAATTTTCATAATCACCAGCAGCATGTGTGTGCCTGCTGGCTTAGCAGTCTACCTATAATAAAGCAGTCTACCCTTTGAATGAAACAAAACCTATTTCTGAGCAGTCTTACACATTGCACTGTGAATGCTATCTTAAACACTGCAGAAAGTAACACGTTCATTTGAAGGAATGCATTGAGTGTTTGTATTTTGTCCTCTTCTAGAAATAAGATGGTGGGATTGCCGACTAATACGGATTTCTAACTGAGTTTCTCAAGGACAACCAATAGCTCTCTTTTCTCCCAAGAAGCATTCCAAAGATTCCATAATCCTTTTGCCTCTCTGCTTTCATCTGGAATATGGGCATCTGGGAAATTTAAAAAAAAACAACAACATTAGTTAAAATAAGTTATCAGACCCTCCTTATCCTTATATAACATGTCTCTGTTACCATCTGTAATTCCATTCTATATTTGCCATTTGTGTTTGCCTTTCACTAGGAAGTGACATAATGGAAACAGTCCATGAAATCCTAACTTGCATTTTCTTGCTTTGCATAATTGTTTCACATATACTTCTTCCCCCTTAGCTCTTGATTAATTGAGGAACTTTAACTGAATGTATTAGTAATTTTTGAATGAGGCAGTCCATTTTGATATTAGGAACAGAGCTGATCCAGAGTTTCTTTTATATTCATTGGCTTCATGTAGAGATGTTTTCAAAAAGTGTCTCTACTTGCAAGTGCCTTATAATGCAATGGAAGAAAAGAAAATGACACTATAAAAGTAAACTTTTATTTTTGTTATTATTTTTTTGTTTATTTTGTTATTTTGTTACTACTGTTATATTAATATTTGGAAATATTAGGCTTGCATATCTGCAAAATAAATATGTTGTGGAACTATCAGCCTAGTCATAAAGAAAAACTGAGTTTCAGAGGAGAAAATAAGTAAAACAATAAAGCACCTACAATCTTAGAGCAGGTGGCAGCCTTAAGAGGCTCTTGTGGCAGCTGGATTAAAAAAAAAAAGATTTTAAAAAATTCAGCCTTCTCAGGCCTTTTGATAGCACCATTCCTTTCCTATGAGTTGCTCTGTCAGACCTAGGAAGAAGGCCATGGCGAACCACTGACAAAAATGTTGCACCAAGAAAACTGCATGGACTCGTCCCTGTAGCTTCCAGGAATCCAGATTGCCTTTGAGGCAATGACTCGAAGACATTAAAGTGGGGGGAGGGGGGAAATTAGGTTTAAAAATATAAATATATATGACTACAAAGTCAAATTAAACTTATATACTGTATATATATTAGATATTAGATATAAATTTATATACAGGTAGTTCTCACTTAACAACAGTTGTGACCAGAATTTCCATTGCTAAGTGACACAATGTAAAGCGTGACATCATGTGACCGCTATGCTTAACGATGGAAATTCTGGCACTTCCAGTTGCCGTTGTTAAATGAATCACCAGTGGTTGTTAAGCGAGGATGTAACATGGTTGCTGTTTGCGATCTCCTGCCAGTTTCTCCATTGACTTTGCTTGTAGGAAGCCAGCAAAGAAGGTCACAAATGGCAATCACATGACCGTAGGGTGCTGCGACTGACGTAAGTATGAGAAGCAGTCATAACTACCACTCGTTTAGCACCATTGTAAGTTTGAATAGTCACTGAACATATGGTTGTTAAGGGAGGATCACTTGTACACTGCATAAATTATGTATGTGTGTGTATATATGTATATATGTATACTGTATATATGCACACACACACACACACACATGCACACACACACAGTATTATATACTGAATATATATACTGTATATATAATACATACTGCATATAAAGTTAAAGTATCAAAACACACATGTATGCAGATGCAAGAATCAGATTTAATATTAAACAAACACACACACACTCTTCCTTTCTTACATTTTACCAGGTTTGACTAAATAATGTCTGCTCTGGCCACTTTGTTCCAATAACATAGTGGTTGTAACCTTTGCCTGATATAAAAAAAAAACATTACTGGCTCAAAACTGGCAGAAACTTTTTAAATTACTGTTTTTCTTTGAGCTATTGACTTTACTGGGTATTTTAAACAAACCAACAAATTCACCATTTTATCTTTTTCCCTATCACTTGACATAGAAGGTTTCACCCAGCTTCCCAGTTTCCTAAACCAGATTTTGCAATATGATTCTCTTGAGTTATTTGGGAGCTGGATTTTTTTTAAAAAAAAGAACAGTAGCTGCAGGAGACATTATGGAGCTGTTAGCTAGGACCATTAACCCTGGTGAGGCAGTGTTCTTGCTATTGGGTGCAGCAGCTAATCAAAGTGCAGGAATTTGCCTAGAACAGCCATTTTCAAGGCATGCTCTGGGAACCCCAGAGGTCTCCGAGACCCTTTCAGGGGGTCCGCAAAGTCAAATACATGTAAATATTTTAAAATTTCCCAGTTTTCATTTCTAATACAGTAGGTATTGATAGATATTATCCACATAAACCAAAGCTCTTTGGGGTCCTCAGTCATTTTTAAGAATGTAAAGTGGTCCCGAGACCAAAATGTTTGAGAACTGCTGGCCTAGCAGAAACTAAAGTGAAGATGAGCAACCAGGTTTTGAACCAGTACAAACTGGAAAATGCTACTATGAACTTGGAGTGAAAAAACAGAGAGGCCACATTTGTGACTCGGGTTGAGTAGAACTTGGTCTATCCATTCTTCCATAAACAGCTGGTGATCTATTTTGGAAATAGGGCAACCTGGCAGCATGGATGTGCCCTTTGTTTAAACATTTATAGCAGGAGAAAAATAAACAATGAACAGCAACAAAAGAGATTAAAATCAAGCCAGGGGTTAATTTTATATTTTAGAACTTTTATGATGGCTGATGAACCATGCAAAAAGATAGTAAAACACCAAGTTGTTAATCTTTAATACTGTTAAAAAAATATATCCTAGTGTGTGAGCCTCTCTATGTAGGAAATTCCTAACAGAATACTATTTAGAGAGGGCACTCCTAAATTACAAGAAAGGTAATGAAAAGTATCTACATGTGATGGGTAGATATCAAAATATTCTGAAAATGAAATCTGCTGGTAAGAAAAAGAAATAAGCATTCTCTTAAAGGTCATTGTCAAGGTAAAAATGAAGGTCTTCATATGTCCTAGAAACAGCAACTTGAACTTTAGAAGAAATGCATTAAAGAATACACTTCATTTCCAGTCAAACAGGTTTTCCCTGTACTCAGTTCAAAACAACTGTAAAGGATATCAGCTCAGTTTCCTATTCTCATATTGGTTAATTAATTGAGCAGTCCTGTGCATGTCTACTCTGAACTCAGGCTAGAACCTTTTCCTATGAAAATACACTGTACAGTATGTGTATTCAATTCATTCGAATGCTAGTTTGTGTGTGTGAGCGTGTTTGCCTGTACGCAGGCATGCATATATGTGGGTGTGAGAGAGTGTATCAATTATTTTGCAAACCAGCTCATCTGTGCTGATGCTCAAGAGATCCGATAACTACCCATAAATTGCTGTTGAGCTCTATCTTTAAAGACACTTTGTGTGCCCAGTTGTTATATGACACTGCAGAAGCTGGTGATCATCGGGGGTTATGCTATAACATCAAAGAGTGTTACAAGCGAGAGAAACACTCCTGCCAGAAAAGTCCAAAAGTCCAGGTGATGCTGCATCCTGTTTTTCACAGTGGCCATCCAGATGTTTCTGGGGAACCAGCATATAACACACAAAACAAATAACGCTTGCCAGGAGAACATCTTGCCAGCAGTAGAAATCCTTGTATATGCTACCTCTTTGTTTGGCTATACACATTTTATATGCTGCATTCAGTACTGTAGTAAGAATGCTGCAAATGCCAATCAATGAGCAAGGCCTGATATATGGTTTTTATGATACCTGAGCGCTCTAAAAAAGTCTAAAT
This sequence comes from Liasis olivaceus, assembly GCA_030867105.1. Classification (NCBI taxonomy): domain Eukaryota; kingdom Metazoa; phylum Chordata; class Lepidosauria; order Squamata; family Pythonidae; genus Liasis; species Liasis olivaceus. The sequence continues at coordinate 75,156,023 of CM061349.1, forward strand.
TATTTGGAATACTACAGCTGATTCTGGATGAAAATGTACTAGAACAAAAGTGCATGCTTTAAACATTTGAAACATGGCAATTGTTGGCCAACTAGTTAAATGCAATGAACTAGACTTCTCATTACTATAAGACTACCACCAAAACGTATAATAGAAGGGATCAGAAAGTTAATTCTTTCTTCTATCCGCCCCCCTTCACAAAGGAAGGACCTATTTTATTAATTCCATGCTGAATTACTTATATTCGTTCCAAATCATACTATGATATGAATAATGAACCAATCTTCCTGTGCAGCAAAGAATGTTGATGAGGCAAGCAGCAAGGCAAACACAGAAATCAGAATATCTTCATCTCTGGGAAATAATTCATTCCTAATAAGCACATATGTGAATTCAGCAAAGCTCTAAGCATGAGTACTTTTCAGAACGAAATTGTGGAGGTGGTGCTATTCTAGAATACAGATCCATGTGGTAGAGCACAGATGAAAACCGAAGAGTTAAAGTGGCATTATTTTCTGATAAACATGCTACATGATCATTAAGCTTCTATGAACATTTTAAGGTGTCAGGGATTTTTTTTTTTCCTTCCTTCCCTGAAGGGCTTGAAAATAAGTATTCTCGAGGAATGTGGCCTTTGCAAATTGAATGGGGCTTGACAATACCTTTGAGATAGATCCTTTAAACTTCAGATGTCTAAATTTTAGGATTCAGTTCCAGGTTCAATAATTGCATTTAAAACACTTATTTTAGAGTAAGATTAAAAATGTGTGTTCTTTTTCTAAGATAAACATGATCAAGATCATATATTTTCTGAGAAAATTGATTCAAAAATATACACTAATTACAGACTTTGTGCTGATTTTTCTTAAACTTAAAATGGAATTGAGGTAGAGCAGACTTAAGGATATGGAAAATGTCAGTAAGAAGAGATAGATCTCCATCTAGAGATGGATCTAGAACCAGATCAATGTATAGACTGAGCCATTTGCTTCTGCTTAAAATATTTTTTTCTAGAATCTTATATTTTAAAAGATTTTTTGAAAGTCTTAAGCTGTGCCTAAAACTGCTTTGAATCATGTTGAAAGTCTTAATTTTAACTTGTAATTGAGTGCCTCTAGGCTTGACTTTCTTTTTTTTACTTTTTCTAACTCTTGATTTATTATTTTATTTTAATTTAGCATGTCTCTTGCTTTTTGCATATGTTTGACCTGCTTGTTGTGTATTGTCTGGCAGATCTGATTTCTGTTTCTCTTATATAGGGAATGGCTACTTATAGACCAGAAGGTAAAGGGAATTCTTACTTTAAATTAAGTGCCCTTTTTCAGTGTGCTGTGAGGTTTTTGTATTTTTAATCTGACCTGTAAGTTACATGTCCAAATCACCATCTGGCCATCACTGAAGGATGACAGTAGAACTAATAATATGGAGAAAGTTAGATTAGAATTTTCTTCTACCATTTTCTATAATTCCAATTATGGAGAACTTTGCCTATGGCAGAGTATTTAAATGTTCACCCAAACTTTGACACTGGTCTGCCTTGCTTTTACCCCCTCTTCCTGAATATTTGGACAAGCTCTGATATTCTTGGCCAAATTAGTTTACTACATTTAAATTCATCTTGGCTGAACTGAATGAGTGCATACAAACTTGGAGGGAAAAAAAAACAACTAATCAGAAACATGCTTGTGTTCAGCAGTATTTAAAGGATAGCTGAAAAGGAAGAGGAAGAACAGAGGTATGGTAAAATAGAGATGCTCCTTTCTAGCTCTAAGTTGATTAACTTTCCATTCCCTATATGAGAGAGAACATCATGTCTGGTACTCTGAATGTATCCTCAAAGTAAATGGCACATTTCTCTACTTCTTCTTAGTTGCCAGAAATAGTTTCTGAATATGTAAGCAGAAAGATAATGTAGAGTTAGAGTCTATAAGGTCACAAGGAAGAGATGGCTTAATTCTTGGTGGTACAGAGTGTTGCAATTATGATTTCCTGGAGGACCAAGGAGGGAAGAGGAAAGGAATGGTGCTACCAAAAAGCCAAGAAGGACTAGTAGATAGACTGATGAAAAATAATTAATAACTCAACTGAAGTTTCAAATGTTAAGTTCCCAATCTGTTCCACATCAACACTGTGTACTGTTAATCAGAGCATTTCTATCTTTGCCTCATAACAGTTGAAACCTTTAGGCACCAGGAATAAGCCAGGCAGTATATTCTCTAACAAACATTTCATGTGTTCTTCACAAGTTGTTAACTTCATCAACATCTTATGAGGCATCAATTTGTGCTTTGTATGAAAATATACAGAAAATGCAGTGAGATGCAATGTCATACCTTTATCTTCTCACTTTTTTTTTTCATTCAATTAGGTAGAAACAACAGCAGTTGAAAGGAGAATAGAATATTTGATTAAATTCTCACAGAGGATATGTGGGATTCTTCAACTGTGGATGGCTGAGGAGGGAGGGTATGGTGACCTGTATTTCTCCTGTAAATTCATCTCTCTGGTAGTTGTCCACACTTCAATTAACAAACAAGTAAAATCACCATGTAGGAATCACTCAACTGGTTTACTTCAAATATCAATTCAAATAATACAAATATCTGTAATTGTCACCCCATGGTACTAGATTGTGTTGAGGATTTTGTGATTATAGCAGGAAGTAGAAAGAATGTCATTTTTATTCCTGATTATAATGCAACTTTCCAAAGCTGATGTAAATGATCTATACGTTAGAGACTGTAACACAGTTATATGCTGATATTTTTATGTTCTACATGTTGACACAGCCTGCAATTTCAGATGCATACCTTAAGAAAATATGTGCACAAATATATGACATATTGGAGAAATCTGTTGTTGATTTCTTTTTAGCAGGTGCATTAGGAAAAAATGGAACAAAACATGCCTGAATGCCTTGTTTTCCATACACTTTTTAAAAAGCACAAGATGCAAAAACATGATGGAATGGATTTCAGTTTGAAAATTATGTTGCAGCCTGTTCTGAAAGTGATTGCAAGTTCAAGTTCAGTTTCTGAAGGGTCAGTTTCACCTGGAAAAACAATGGAAATTTAGACATTATGGTTCATCCTTTTATTATGTTCCATTTGGACTACTGCAACAGACTTTGTTTAGGGTTTCCCTTGAAGCCTATCTAGCAATTGAAGCTAATGCACAGTGCAGTGACCAAACTGCTATTGTGCAGTGCACTTAGATTTTGATCTGATTGCTCTCTGCAGAGTACTTTTGCCTTTAGTTTCTTGTGTTCTTACATTTAGATATTTATTTTTATTTTATGAATTTATATGCCACCTACTCCTAATTGGCTTATGATGGATCTCTCTCCCCCCCCCCCCCCCCCCAATGAAATTACACTGATCTAAAACCAGATGTCTAGCTTTTGGTCTTCTTTGGCTTTCATTTCAAGCTGTTGGTGCTTATCCATCAGCTCCTAAAAAATTTTGAGGCTGCAGATTTGAAGAACTGCTTTCTCCCTTCTAAGCCTTTTCATAATCTAAGAGCTGTTTTGTAGGGTCTTTTACATATCAAATCACCAGATATATTAGGCATATGGGACCATACCTGCTGGTTAATTTGAAATATAATTTTGCTCTCTGGCTTTAAAGACTATTTCTGCTTTATTTATTTATTTTTAGCCATTTTACTTTTTTTGGTAGATAGATTTGTCTCTTTTCATTTCATGTAACTTTGAGAGCCATAAAATATCTAATAATTAATTGGTGTAGTGGTTAAGGCACCAGGCTAGAAACTGGGAGAGAGTGAGTTCTAGTCCTGCCTTAGGCTCAAAGCCAGCTGGGTGACCTTGGGCCAGTCACTTATCTTAGCCCTAGGAAGCAGGAAATGGCAATGCACTTCCAAAAAACCTTGCCAAGAAAACTGCACAACTACTCCAGGCAGTAGGAATCAACACTAAATTGAAGGCACCAAAAAAATCCCACCATAAACAAAAAAACACTGGCCACTATTAAAAAATAAAGTGAAAGTTCATAAAAGCACTGTACATTGTATCCTTTATCTGTTATTTTTGAAAATGAAATTTCAAACATTCAAATACAGTGTATTTGACTCTTCAGCCAATAGACTTGTGATTTTTTTTTTTTTTGATGAACATCAAGGCATTTTTTTGATAAAATCTCTTCATTAAAAAAAAGTATATCTTAATGTATTATAATATTAGGAAAATATAGATAGTTAATGTTTGAATCCTAGCAAAGGACTCTAAGGGCTGTAAGATTAGTTGCCTCTTGTGTTTTATTAAAATGTGGATTCTCTCCCAGTTTTCCCCCTAAAGACACATAAGTCGGACTGGGAGGTAAAAGCTAAAGCAAAGCAATCAAGATTGACTTGTATTATAAGTTTGTAGCTTGTTATAGCACACTTTCTAAATAGGTTGTTTGGGAAGAGAAGGGAAGTGAGGAAGAAAATGAGAGGAGGAGAGGAAGACTGTTTAACATACTCCGGTGTGTATAACTGTTTATTCATGTTTCATATTTGTCTTTATAAGAAGATAACAGGTCAGCACACAGTACTACAAGACTCTCAGCATTTCAGTGCTCTCACAAGATCTTACCACACTGGAATCTCACAATCTGATTGCAATGTCTCATGAAATTTTGACCATTTTTATTCTTTCCAACCCAGGAGCATGTTTAACAGAAATTACACAAATGGGCTTGGAACTCTATGCATCAGCAGGAAAATGTTATGAAAACAGGATAGAATGGGACCAAACTTGGTGTAGGCTAAGGAGCTGAGTTTAAGTTAGAAAATGAGCTGGATCCAACTGGAGGCTGCAGAAAGAAACGTTTCAGGGAAAATTTCCCCAATACATCCCAATGAGAGAAGCAGTTAGTCAGCAGTTAATGCTGCTGATTGTTTCATTCTAAGTTACATTCCTGGTCATGTAACCCAGTGGAGTATATGCCTTCCCTGTGCTTCCTGGTGATATAAACAAACACAAAGGGTAAGCACACACACAGAGGCAACACATATTAAATCCTCTCCCACACATACAAAGAAGCAACATGTTACCTCATTACATAAAATGATCACTTTTGTTAAAGAGACTGGGGAGTATTCTAGAATGCTTTGCATACCTTGTTATTTTTTTTTTTAAAAAAACCTGTCCCATTTTGTAAGATCGTACAATGAGATCCAACACCTGAAAAGATTTCCAGTCTCCATTTTATATTGTTTAAGATGCTTTGATAGGAATACATAAAAATGAAAATTGTGAAAATTATTCTTTCCCATACCTCCTGCATCTCCCAGTACCTTCCAGTCCATCCCAGGATGTCTACCAGTCACATTTTTTTTCCCTTTGATGGAATGGTTGCATTGGATAGAATCCTTAATCGTAATCTAGATTTACCCATGAACGTGGTATTATAATTTATGCCCCTGGAAAGTCTGATTTAAGCAATACCCACAATGAGGAAAGATTATGTTTAAACTTTATATAAGTTGTAAAAACCTTTCAGTGGCATGTCACCTTTTGCTACACATAGGAATAGCCCATCAGGATATTTCACCATACAAAAACTCTTCTCCTTCATAAAAAAACAAATCTTATGTAGCGTATTATTATGGTAAATGGAGAAACAGATACGTATTTGAATGTAATCAGAAATTATATAATCCATAAATTGTTTTATTGTTTCATCAGCTGTTCATGAGAAGTGAACCTAAGCAATGTATAGGGAGGACATTGCGCTATCATTATCATCATCATCGTCATCATCATCATCATCATCATCATCATCATCATCATCACATAGTAGTAATAGTAACTGTAGTAGTATTAGAAGAAAACACACTGAATCAAAACATTGCACTTTCAGGGTTATTTTCATGTACACATTAGTGTTATTTTATGTATCAAGTAAGAGTGACAAGCAAGACAATGATTGTTGCCAGAACAGCATAATCAGTCGTTGTGGGTCATCTGAGTGTGTTGAATACCTGAGACAGAACTGGGCCAGTTTGTCTGGAGGGGAAAAGTTGATCAGTGGAATAGTCAAAGTTGAAATCTAGGGAATACTTGGTCCTTGCTCTGAAGGAAACAGCAAGACAAAATAAAAACACTTTGTGAAACTTACTGTATGGCAGTCCTGCAGTTGAAATAGTCAAGGCTCTGGTTAAGGCAAAGACATGGGATGAATCTATTTTGGTCCATCTCAGTTGCTCACATTTCACTAGTTTGTTCTGCCTGATCTTCACCATTGTTCTGCATGACCTCTGAATCAGTTTGTGAATAGATTTTTAAAAGAAAATGTATTTATTTTTATATGCATTTCTCCTTTTTTTTTTTTTTCACATGGCACATTCTCTTAATGTATGCCTTTTCAAAGCTGTTTTCCATAATGTTTGTATGCTTTGACTGATACACATTGCACAAATTTGAGAAATGTGAAAACTGGAGGGCAGTACAAATTGTGTCTCAGTTTGGGTATTCATTTAGTACATATTCAATGCACTTGCTGAAAAATGCACATTAAATGTAATTCTCCCCCATCCCTTGTTGAAGCTGTATGAGACTTAAATCCAAATGATGATGCTTTTATTTCATCATCCCTCATAAGTGAGTTTCTGGTATTTTTCCAGAATTCCTGATACAGAGTTCAAAACAATTTTTTCTACTTTCATCAAAAGGGGCCAACTGCCAAACCATTCAAGCAAAGGTAAATTATTAATCCAGTGGAAATTCGATTATATCCAGGCAATGAAACCAGGGTGAATTCCAGAACTACTGAATTAATAACATTGCACTTGAACTCAGCTGTTAATGACTGTAAATCTGAGGTGTCTTTATTTATCTTACTTCAAATACCATGCATAATAGAATTGGGGTCTAATGCCATTGCTTGCTCAAAATGTGGAACTAAGGTGATATGTTCTGATTTAGGGGAGTTAAGATATGTCTGCTTAGCCTTCTTCAATTAGTGAATAGAAACAGCTGCTATCCTGACTGCCTCTAGCTGCAGTTGCTTTATTTAACATCACACACATGCACGCACACACACACACACACACACACGATTTTTTACTGCTTTTCCGTTAAACAGTTGATGTGAAACAAATCGTTAGTTTATCCATCTCCTTATATGGAGGATATCTGCATAGCTTTGTGATGCTGTCAATTGCATACTCCAGTCAATACATGTGATTTAGCTTAGTAATATATTGCATGCATCGTTAGATCAGTTTTATACAATGGCATCCATTCTGCTGCCTCCCAAGCTGCTTGACTGGTGGTTTCCACTGCATTGGGATATAGAATTGCCTTTTCTCCCCAGGCCATTTTGTTTATTCTGCTAAAAGAGAAGGAAGAGAAGTAAGATTTATTTCTTCAGATTGAAAACAGGTGTAAGTGGAGACAGACAGACAGACAGACAGATAGATAGACAGATATAATATTTGTAATTTCAAGGCAATCATGACTCCTGGTAACTGCCTGGATTAGTCCCTGCAGTTTTCTTGGCAACCTTTTTCAGAAATAGTTTGCCATTGCCTTCTTGTTAGGGCTGAGAGAGAATGACTGGCCTAAGGTCACCCAGCTGGCTTTGTGCCTAAGGTGGGACTAGAACCCATAGTCTCCCAGTTTTTAGCCTAGTCCTTTTAACACTACACCAAACTGGTGCTCATAAGTGATCCATAAGACTACTAAATTATCTATTTACTGGTGCCTATGTGTACTAGAGAAATGCACAAATCAGGACAACTTCCTCTGGGAGGCAAGTCTTTATTGGTTGGTTGGTTTTGAATCATCCAGCCCCCAAAGAGACTCCAAGGTGGTTTTCAGCTTCAAAATACAAAAGAAAATAATATGATTAAAAACTGTTACAATGGTTCCGTGAAATAATTAAACCAAGAGAGGCATAAACAATTGGGTCAGTCCTGAAATAACTATTTCCCCATGTGGGATGTTGAAATAGATAAAAGAGATTGTAGATGAAAGAAACAAAAGTCTTTGCTGATCTCTTAAAACTCAAAATGTGCCAAGGAAATTTCTTTGGGGAAGAAAATGATGCAATCTGAAAATCAAGAATGAAAAGAATTGCTTTGGGGTCTCCACCAAGTTCATTTCTGAAGGGGGTAGAGTGCAGAAAAGGACTTCTGCTGTTGTATCTACTGCTTGAGTAGATTCATGCTGCAGCCATTTTTTTTTAAATAACCTAATTCTAAGTCACTTAAGACTTTACAAGCATTGATAATGATTAGCTCTATACATTGCTCCCAGAAACAAATCAGAAGCATGTGCAGAGGAAAAAAATCCTGGTATAACACATCCTTAGAAATGAATATTAAATCCTTCTGGCTGGTGCATTTTCTGCTGGTGGGGTTTGTGGGCATTCAAGGAAATCTTGAATGTTGCCTTCAGGAGGGAACTTAAAACAATCCTATTTCACCTGGCTTCTGGGTATTCACCTACTGAAGATGGCTGCTATTTTATTTTACAGTTGAGTTTAGCCATGTTATTCCTTTTCTGCTGTTGTATGTTTTGTTTTATTTGTTCTTAGCTCTTGTAATCTACCTATAGTTATATGTGATTTGGAAAGACCACGATGATGATGACGATGATGATGATGATCATCTACTTAGCTGCTGCAAGAAGATCACACAGACTGACTACAAACAATGGCGTGACAAAGTCGGAACAATGGTTCACTGGAATAATTGCAGGAAATTTGTCTGCAGGCAAGAACTGGGGGAACACAAAACAAAGTAATAGAAAATGAAGAACCTAAAGTGCTCTGAGGCTTTAGAATTCAAACAGACAAGCACCTGCCACACAACACTCCAGACTTAACAATTGTTGATAAAAATTGTGGATAGTGGACATTGCAATACCTGGAGACAGCAGAATAGAAGAGAAAGAACTGGAGAAAATCACAAAATAGAACTAGAACAACCATGGCAACAGAAAGCAAAGATAGTACCAATAATAATAGGCACCTTGGGTGCAGTCCCAAAACATCTGGAGCACCATGTGAACACAATCAGCACTGAGAAAATCACCATCAGTCAATTGCAAAAGGCAGCTTTACTTGGAACAGCTTACATCCTGTGATGACACCATCAAACATCAACATCTGCTTATTTCAGGTCCTTGGGAAGGATTTGATAGGTGGATAAAAATGCCAGATCCAGTCTAAACAACTGGATGACTGTGTGACCAACAACAATAATGATAATAGCATAATCCTGTTGTCCAGTCTGGTGGAACTAGTGAATGAGTGACTCTAGAATGGACTCTGCATAATTCAGTAAAGAATGCAGCTGGATTTTAGGCAGTCTTCATTCCATTCCCAAAACCCTAGAGCTTCAAGCTCAGAGCAATTCTCATCACTCCTGTTTTTGTCAGAATTAAGTTTATAGTCATTATATTGCATTTCTAGCAAGCCTGCATTTGGGCAGAACTTTATTACCTTTGGCATTAGAAAGAGAAGGAAAGAAAGAGAAGGATTTCATCTGAAGGCAGTGTGTTAGGATGAATAAAAAAAGAAGATGCACTCCATTTTAAAGAACATTTGTTTCGATCTACTTTCCCCCTAAATGAAGGTTTCTCAAACTGTGAGGTGTATCTCCCTTGGGGTGGTGCAGACAGAGTCCAAGGGACATGCAAAGAACCTTTTAGCTGTACATTGTTACAATAAATCCACCTTCCTCAAAATACTAGTTTCAAGTGAGTTACAGGGTGATGGAAGAGACACAAACTTTGCTTTTTTATTTTTTTATGTCTTTATTAAAAATAAAGTTTAATTGTATTGTTTTCATTGTTCATTTTGATGTGTACATTAAGATTACACTAAAGGGAGATGTGATGACAAAAAGTTTAGGAACTCTTACCCTAAACTGTTTAGTAAGGTCCTCGGCAGTCTTCCTGTGACAGTACCTTCAGAAAATGCTTTCTCAAATAATATTTTGTGAAGTATTACATTGAAATAAGAATCAGTGATGATGAGGTGCCCCTATCAATATAGATGGACTCTAACACAGACACAAAACATATTTATCTGAATGCCAAATTTATACTTTTGAAATATCTGAAGCAATAAAAGGAGATACCAGGAAAGCCAACTGGTATGCTAACTTTCAGTTTTATTTATTTTTATTGAAGGACTACACTCTCTTTCTATCAATAGATGGTGCTCAAAGCATAAAAGTAAATAAAAAATAAATAAAATGCAATTAAAAACTTCATTAAAACACCATTAAACTCCTTTAATGAAAACCCATTTTCAATGCCTGTCTGAGTAAAATCTTTGCTTGCTGACATTAGCATAAAAAAAAAGAGAAACAAGCCTGACTTCCTTTGATAGGTTGACATTTCCATCCACTCCACCAATATGCTGATGATACCCAGCTGTACATCTCCACCCCAGGTTGGAGAAGTAATGCTATAGAAGTGTTTATCCAATGCCTAGAGGCTGTGAAGGTCTGGATGGGGAAGAACAAGTTGCAACTGAAGCCTAGCAAGACTGAGTGCCCTTGGTGTTTTGGGCCCCTAGTTCTGGAGTCAATCCACCCATAACTCTAGATGGCGTTGCACTCCCTCAGAATTGGTGTGCAATCTGGGGGTCCTCCTGGATTTACAACTCCTGCTTGAGAAGCAGGTGGAAGTTGTGGCTAGGAAGGCCTTTCCATAGATCCATCTTGTGCTCCAGTTGTGCCCATTCCTGGTTCAGGGGGCTCTGCCACTCACTCATGCCTTAGTCACTTCCCATCTGGATTACTGCAACACACTCTACATGCATTCAGAAGCTTCAGCTGGTCCAGACTGAGATGACAAGTGCAGGGTTGGGTGCACCAAGGTTTCCTTTGAGCTGCATTGGCATCTACAGTGGTGCTTAAAAGTTTGTAAAACCTTTTGAATTTTCAATATTTCTGCATAAATGTGACCTAAAACATGATCTGTTTTCCACACAATCCTAAAACTAGAGAAAGAGAACCCAGTTAAACAAATTGGCCAAAAACATTATACTTGTTCCTTTATTTATTGAGGGAAATGATCCACAGCTATATATACACCCATAAAAATGAGGTGTTGGTAGTAGAAGGGGTGAGTTTGGGAAGGCAGCAGAGAGGAAGGGGCAACTACAGTTTTCTGGTTTCCAGTAAATGGCATGGAGATAAGAATAAAACATGAACAGCCTGCAGCAAAACACCATTTGGGTCATCCTCCATAACAATTGCAAGTATGATAGTTATTCCCTGTAGAGTTGTTGCCATTTCAACTCTACTGCAGTTCTAGGGAGAGGGTGCCTAGAATTGCTGTTGAGAGAGTTCCAAAACTGAGGAGAAGGAAGCCCTGTTCTCATGTTTCTTCTAGTCCAGGCTCTTGAATGCTCGATACAGGGTATTTGCAAGAGTCTTGTTGCTAGAAAGGTAATACAATTCAGGGAATGGGTTGTTAACTCATGTGATCTTGGCTTGTCCTAATGCTGCCACATTGAAACATGAAATTAACAAAGGACTTTAAATATGATTGTAGACCAATTGTTGCATACTAAGAATGCATTAATACTTTTCTCTACAATCATACTATTTGGAATCCCTCACCTTGAGATGTTTCAGTACCCTTAGCTGTTCTAGAAGGAAGACATAGATGGATCCCTTCATGGATTATTATTGTCCTTGTGTTGATAGTGAAATAGAAACTATTGAACATATTTTTTCCCACTGTACATATTATAGAGACGTTTATTTATGCTTATTCACCCATAAGGATACCTAGCTATGACCATTTACTTTTGGACAATGACTCTTTGATTACTTATAATGTATCCAAATTCTGTGTAGCAGCACACAAAATACAATGGGCACTGTTATTCAATAAGTATTAATTGATCTTAGTAACTAGCTATTTGAATCTATTGTTCTAAGCCATTTTAAGTAAGATATACATATTACTTTAATTTGATTAGATATTATTTTAGGGTTAGCATTAGGATTATATTATTTTAAATTAGGTTAGTCCAATACATTTTATAATTTTTAGTTTTTAGATTTGTAAATTTATACTTCTTATTTGTTTGGATTTTAACCTTGTCACTATTTGCAAATTCTGTATAAATTTTATAGTATAGTATTTGAAAATACTGTATAAATTTTATAGTAATATAAAGATTTTAGATTCATAGATTTATTCACTTGTCTATAGTTTATGGATTTTTATAGATTGTAATCTTATGGTATAGACTGTAATCTTATGGCAATAGATTTTATGTTCTTAACAGCAAGCAGTATAGTTACAAACTGTACTAATTTTAACAAATGAACTGAACTGGATTGGAATCTATCAAGACATAAAGAAATGTGGGCTATTAATGTGTGAGGGAAGGCCCAAAGGATTATTGTACATAATTGAAAAGTTTTATCTTGAACCTCATTGTAGTAGTGGATTGCTGATTTGTATTGTTTATTAACATTTGAATCAGTCTTTTTGATGAAAGTGTAAGAAAGAGGACTTTTCAACAATTTGGTCAACTGTAGGGAATTATTTTATTTATGATAAATTTTCCAAGCCTTTCTTATCTTATTTCTTCTTGTTGTCCTTTAAATATAGTGTTCATAATCCAGTTCATAAATGAGCTAGAGGTATGCAAAAATTTTCTATTAGGAGAGAAGTTGGATTTTCTCGCAATGTAGATAAAGGAAGAGGGTGAGCAAAATAAACACTCCAGAAAAATTGCATTCTTGAGAGGCAAAAGTATACCATTCTTGGCAGGGAATAATTAATGTTGGGGATAATTCATGCACCTTTTGGAGAATAAGTGACAAGTTCTGTAAGATTGTGGACTGATTATGAGATTTCTCCCAGTACAGCAACTGATGCGTTTATATGAAGTGAACATTAGTGTAGACAATTCAAATCTAACTTGTGTAGTACTCTGTGAAATGAAGTCCCAAATTTAGGTCTACCTTATTTGGGCTGCAAATCTCTGGAGAATCATTAGACAGCAGCAAATCATGCCTGAAAGACTAACTTTTTGCTTCCAATAGAAGAGAATATATGTAGCTCAGGGTTGACTCCTTAGTGCTCTCTGAGCAGGGTTGTTTGCTTGCAGACATTTCATTACCCAACTAGGTACCATCATCAGTGCACTAATGATGTTACCTAGTTGGGTAATGAAACATCTGCAAGCAAACAACCAAGCTCGGAGAGCACCAATAACCGTTTGCTGCCATCTAGTGGTCAATCTCTCTCTCTGATTTTGGTTCTTGTTAACAAATTGCAGCAATAAAATTATTCCCACCTATTCTCTATTCAATTTTTAAAAAAATATTGTTATTGTTTCATATGATGTGTTTCATACTTTATTCGACTGTTTGCTTCTCACAGAATGTCTGCTAGGACAGCTATATGAATAGATTAATACAGTAGATGCTTACATTTTAGCTTTAGAATGTTTAAATTCTATCTCCTTTGTATTAGACTCCTAATTATGTATCTAGTAAAAATTACTACTACTAAAAATAGAGCTACCCTGTATGGGCTAGGGTATAAAATCCAGACAACCACTATTTTTTTTTTTTTTTAAACAATCCCGATGGGGTAGCCCTAACTACAAGTAAGTTCCAAAAACCTGAGGTCTTTCCATCCTTCTTTAAGTTCTTGATTGCAATTTTTAAATTAGTGATAGAAAGACAACTAGATTTCTTTCTTAGTTATTGCATTTCAAAATGATGTCATGGAGTAAATAGATGTATCTGTATTTGCTATTATAATGAATTAATTGGTCATGAAAACAATGGAAGTGGATTTCGTCAAAGAAAACCCTTACTGCCATTCAGAAAACTGAATGGAATCTTGAATACTAATATCCTGAGCTGTGAAGTTAATGCACATTATTCTTAGGTGTTCCTTGATGGTGAGATGTTTGAAAGCACAGGTTTGTTCTTTAGTCTCTGCCATTGTGAAATCCAGAGACCTACACTATATAGCATCATTTAAGTTCTCCCTGAACCTGTAGCAATGCAAACATTTTAGAGACGAGCTGATCACTGTGAATTCACTCTTGGCAATTCCAAGTGTTCCAAAATTCTTTGGAATAAATTGAATTTGAAGAAAGAAGAAGAAGTAGGGGTATTTGCAATAATCACTTGCTGGCTAATTATTGTGCACTAGTGAACCAATGTAGTGTAGTAGATAAAGTGGTTCAGGTCCTCAATCAACATTCATTCATTCAGTTAGATTTAGAGGCCATCCAACGCTCAGCAACTCTGGGAAGCTTATATCTATTGGCAGTAAGAAACAGTAAAATGAAAGAAAAAAGACATGTACATCTAGAACATGTATCCCAAATGCATAAAAAATAAAAAAAAAAAAACTTAACAGAGGCTTGATAGCTACCTTAAGCCCAAGGCCTAATAGCAGAGCTAGGTTTCCAAAGACTTGCGGAACAGCTGCAGAATGAGAGCTTTACGGATCTGCAAGAGGTTGTTGTTGTTGTTGTTATTATTATTATTATTTTATTTATTAAATTTCTCCCCCCACCCATCTCCCCCCAATGGGGGACTCTGGGCGACTCACACAAAACATTAAAACCATAAATACATAAAACATCAAAATTAAAAAAAAAATTACTAAAAAAGAGGGAAAATATTTTATTATACTTTTCCTCTATATTAGGAAGAGGTTGCTATTCCAGAGGGCAGGCACTGTGGCAGAAAATGTATGTCTCCTTGGTCCTGATAGATACTTCACTGAAGGAACCTAAAGCACCCCAACTCTGCCAGATCTTACTGGGCAGGCCAAACTATTGGAGGTAGGTGGTCCCTCAAATAATCAGGCCTTATGCATAACCAGCACCTTAAATTGCACCTGGCAGCAAAGGGGCAACCAGTGCAGCTCGTGAAGCAGCAGCAATACATGGGCATAACATGGTGCACCATCACCTTCCATGCCACTGCATTCTGGACCAGCTCTAGCTTTTGAGTGGACTTCAAGGGCAGCTCCAATAGAACGCATTGCAGTAGTCCATTGCGACCATGGATTCCCCTATGGAAATTTGGGCCAGTTATTCTTTTTCAGTCCAATACAGTCCACAGAGTTGTTGCTGTGGGGATAAAATAAGGGGAGACACACTCTCCTCCAATCTGTTATTTTGAGTACTTAAAAGTCAGGTAGAAATGCAACAAACAAATAATGATGGTTTTATTGCCAGACTTTCAAGAGGAAGGCATTTTTAAATACATTTTTCCTTTCTCTTAGTTTTCATTGGTTGTAAGACAACTCCAATAAGTGAATGAGAAAAGGGGAGAAATAAGAAAAGCAAGTAACTGTAGAAAGTAGACATCACAGCAAGGATCAAGTAAATAACCAGTGACAGATAATTAAGAAAGAATTGTTAAATATATGTTGGGGTCAAAACACCCCAAAGGTAGCCATTCCGACTTGGTGCTTTCCAAATTTGCTGGATTTTAACTTCCAACAGACTTCGATTCCATTCGTAAGAAGTGCTGATGGAACAGAGATGAATTCTGGGTTTCACAAAGGCTGCATTGATAAGTAGCCACATAAGAAAGCAAATGTAATTTATACAGCTATGGGTAGGGAACATTTTCAGAACCACAGCACATTTCATTGCATGGGCCTGAACTTATCCAGAGATCAGTATTCAGTGGATTTTATACTGGGCTTTTACATCATATAGATTGTAGCACTCAGCAGTATAATTAATCCCTACCTCAAAACTATGTGTTTATAAATGAGCTTCCTTCTGTAAAGGGGGGTGGGAGGGGGGCTAGATCATCATGTTCCTTCTGAAATTTAAAAATATGTGGGACTACAGCTGGTATATTAGATTTTCAATGATATGTAATCCAGCCTGTTATAGTTTTGTTTCATTTATTTGCAGACATTGGATTGTACTTTGCTTTATCCATGAAGAGGTTTATAATGAATATAAAAGTAATAGTCAATTATATCCAGTAAAATAACAAAGTGGCTGAAACACAGTAGGGCTATCTTATGAAAGCATTTTCCCCCTAAATAGTCCTTTCAAAAGCTTGGCAGAAGGAGAGAGAAAGAAAAAGAGAAATAGAAAAGTTGGTTTCTGAAAAGAAGTCAGTAATGGGGGCAACAAGCATACACCCGGGGGAAGGTATTTCAGATTAGCAGGGCAATTTCAGATGGCTGAGTTCCTGGGTTCAAAGTCCCTAACCCACAAAAGAGCATATATTGGCAGATTTCAAAGCAAAAGGTAAGAATAAAAAAGACAATCCCTGAGATATTCTTGCTACAGACCATTTAGAGTTTCAGTGAGACTTATTCCCAAGTAAGCCATGCTTACTTCACAGCCTTAACCTACATACCACAATCATATGGAAGCATTAATATGATTCATGTCTATGGACAATCCACTGATAAATATAGAAACACACAATTGGGGGGGGGTAAAAAGGGAGTCTGTTACTATTCTTAAAACATCAGTTGCACTCTGGTACTATTAACTCCATCATCAAGATCCATTATATCTGTTCAGCATGATTGTCTCATTTACAGGCAGCACTCCAGATTCGGCAGGAATGTTTTTAAAAGAGGTGGTATGTACTTTAAAGCCATTGTTGGTTCCATGGTCCAGTGGAAGTAATTGGTTTAACTGCATAATGAGCACCTACAGTTTAGCTTGTCTATTCTGAAATGTTTCTGAATGTACATGAAGGGCAGTTCCAAGTGAGGCTCTTTCTTTCTGAGTCCAGACAGCATATTCATCTACTTATGACCTCCTGTGCCTTTGAGAAGAAAGAGGAGAAGGGATGATGATGATGATGATGATGATGATGATGATGATGATGGAATAATTTCATGGTGATTAAAACTGCTAGGAGTCACATCTAAAGGACAGTTCAGCTGCTATATCAAACCATAGTTAAGACCCATGCAGTGGCTTGAGAGACACCGGTGGCAACTATGTTGTAGATTGTTTTGTCAGCCTTCTTTTCTGTAAGAATAGAAGTACATGAGAAGAACCAGCTTGGATTAGACAAAACCTCTATTTGTTCCAACATTCTATTCCCATGAGAGCTGAGTAGATGCATGCAAGCATAGCATAAGTACAAAAGCATGCTTGTATTTGGATTTTCCAGCAAGTTGTATTGAAATGCCTTCTGTTCTCTACTCAGTTTTTGGTTTTCAGATTCATAAATTAATATACATATTCATTGCAGAGTAACCTTTTAAGTCCCAGGGATGGGTGTCATTGTGGTTTGCCAGTGGGTTGTCAGCTGGCAGAGGTTGTGTTATGACATTGCTAAAATACATATGAACACTGCATATAATTTTGTGTGTTTGTAGCAGGACACCTGAACAAGAACTACATCAAGACTAAAACTGAGTGGTAATTAGCAGAACTTACTAAATACAGGACATAGAATCTGGTATGAAGGATAGCAAAGTTCCAGATACAATCAGATTTGAGCATCCTGTCCCACCATATTGGGATAACATTAACAGGGATAGTAGAAATCTTGGATCCACCATGATATAAATGCATGCATATACATGCATTAGGGCATATGGCAGGTATACTAGATCCTGAGCTGAATGGAACCCTTGGAACATAACTCCAAGATCCCTTACAGGTGTACTTCCAGGAATGATCAGGAAGTTTAAGGCTGCTTACCCCAGCCACTGTTCTACACATCTTCAGTTGTAGTAAATGGGAAACTATACATTTTCTGTGGGAAAGATTTAAAAAATACAGCCATTACAGTACCAATGAAACCTATAAGATAAGTTGCTTCCAGCCTCATCTACCAGTAGCTAAATTTCATTCTTCAAAAATAGCTAGATTAGGTTGCATGAAGGGGAGGTCCTAGCAGTTTCAGTATTGGAGCTTGCAAGAGAGCCTCCTCTTTCTCTTCAGTCGAAAAGATTTCTCCCCAGAATTTGCTCCAAGACCCTGTCTACCTAAATGAATACAATGGATTGGTTTGGGTAGGACGTGGGCTACAGCATACCAGAACAGCAAATTAATGGTGCTAGTGATCTTCCAGCAGCCATGATATAGAGTTTGAAGGGACCCTTCCCTTCTCTTGGAGCTACTGCATCAGGAATGGAGGCACATTTCGAACAATGTATTTGCAAAGTAACTTAAGTATGTGCTGATTAGTGAAGTTGTTATTTAGGGATTTTTACATTAAAAAGTCTTCAGAAGAACTAGTGTTGCTTTAAAAACAAACAAATGGCCAGTATTCAACTAAAGAGATACCCTTTCTTGAAAGTGCAGTTATGAAAAGGTATTGTATGGGAAATAATACAAAGATGAAACAGGCATTTCCCTCTGCTAAACTATTTTATTCATCTTTTATGTACCTTTTAAAATGGTCAAATTTCATCACATTTTAAAAAATATATACGCAAAGAAAATGTAGGGGGCAATGATTCTTTTTTTAGCAGTGTTTTCAAAGGCTTCGGCTTGGAGACATACGTATATCTCGCAGGAAAGAATGAAATATTTAGATTAAATATAATGCTTATTTGTATGACAGCAAGAGATTTTAGTTTTGTTTTGCTTTCCAACTCTGGGTTATATGACCTTGAAAAGAATTATGTAGACTTTTAGTTTATATGTATGTTAGGTAGTGGGAAAGGAAATGACATCTGACATTCTTCCTAAGGGGGGAAAATATTCACATCCTAATTAAATTTATATAGAGTTAAATAGATACAAGCATCATGTTCACTTTATGAAAAATGTTCTAAAACTATCTCACAAATTAATTGATGCCATAAATGTGTGTGTAATACTTTTTGAGTGTTTTATGAAATGCCTGATTATCTAACTTGTGAATATTAATAAGATTAACAAATGTATGTTCTTTATTGAAAAAAAAATTGAAGCAAAGGTCAGAGCAAGAAGAAAGCGTTTAATAAAATAATATCTTCTGGTAGTGTGAAATTGTAATTTCTAATTCCCTTCCCCTGCCTTTCTCAAACATATTGTCTATTATAGCATTTTAAGATTTCTGTACTCCAGTCCTATCTCATCCAAGCTGGAAAAGGGAGATAAAACTAGTTTCATACTTACTTTCACCAAACATTTTTTTTTTTTTTGATAGGATAAGTCAAAGGAGAAAGATACATGCATTGCTGGTGGATAAATCCAAACCAATTCCGTCTTGCATCTAAACAGTTCTTTATTCTTCTTTCCTCATTGTGGCTTCTTTTCCCATTATGATCATGAGCGGGAGAGCTCAGTGTTCACCTGCACGCCCTCCTCTACCCAGCAGCAGCCACCCCCAGTCTCACCACTCTTACCCAGCGCCACACCAGCCATCCATGCATTCTTGCACGTTTTATCCATTTTCTACTTTATTTATTTGAGCCCCATATATACATTTCTAGCTAAATGCACATATTTATCAATTATAACTTAATAAGAGTCTCAAGCTGCTTTACAGAAGTATAGCTAATACAGCAACTAAAAGCTATTACATTCTGATCTGAAAGCTTGGATAAAAAATATGGCCAACAGTAGCTGTCACACCCTGTACATAAGGAGGAACTTAGGAGCAGTGACTGGGAATGCCGGACTTCCAAGTCATCACCAAATCAGATGAGGCAACTAAAGGCAGATTTATCATGTTGACTATAATGGAGATAATGTGTGCATACCGTTGGTGTGTGTGTATGTCTCTGTGTGTGTGTAAACAGTATTGTGAAGTTAAAAAAACCCAATCCATTAAAACATCAGATATCAGGAGGAATTAGTGGCTGAGGAATGCCAACATAAAAATATAAATTTCTAAATGACACCTAAAATGTGCCAAAGTTGGAGACTGATGTAACTCAAAGGAGAGATCATCCAATAGAACAGGTGTTGTTGCAGAGAAGACTATGCATGAAGTGGCAACCTACAAGCCATTATACGGAGAGCAATCACTCCCCCAAACAACATACATTCTTGCAAATATTCTTCAAGCTGTTTTGATCCCAAGTTTTTAGGACTTTGTGCATTAATATTAACACTTTGAACCTTGCTTGATAGCAGACCAGAAGCCAGTGCTCATCTCATTATGTTAAATTGACCTTGGTTGTCATGGAGTGTTCTGTACATACAGTATGTTAATTGGTGTTAGAGGACTGCCAAGTGTTTAGAAAAACTATACCCTTTAGAATGAATTGAAAGTTTTTGTTTGGCTGGGTTCTGACCATCAGCTTGGTTTGCCATTGGCTCTAATGGATTCAGCTTCTGTTTCTGTTAATCTCTACTCCTAATTACACCAAATTCCATCTCTGCAGTTTCACTGAAGTGCCAAACAAGGGGACATGTGAAGTATGATTTAAAAAGAAAAAAGAAAAAAAAAAGAGAATCACTTCTAATATCTATTTCTCATGAATACATTATCAGAAGAGGAGGAAACGATGGTTATATTTTTTGTGTAACTCTTCTGTGTCTGTACCTCTTTGAGTCACCATTGATGCTCATTGCAAATCAGCACTTGGTAGTCCTCATTAAATAACAGCTTTCTGCTGTGATTTCAAGTTTATACACATAGTAGTTCATGTGCTCAACATGAAAAACAATAGTATTGGAAATGTATGGTAAAGTGTAAGAACACTAACTCAGAGTTCACTTGGGGGACTCAGAGAAGCAGTAAAAAGTTGTATTTTCGCAGCTAATCCAGAGGGACACATACCTTCCTTACTGTGTTCTAGAGGGATTTGCAAGAAGTTAGGACCACATAAAAAGAGAGGGGAGGCAGGCAAATCCATTGGAGCCTGAAGTCATGGAACATTAACAGGATTTCTTCATACATGCAAACATTTACCTTCTTTTTCTTAAGGAAGGGAGCTACGCATATCATAAAGAAACACAAAATCAAGGAAGTTGCATTATACCATCTTACTACAGTATTTCTAGATGCTTTCTGTTGATTCTGTGTCATCATATCAGATTGTGACACGTTCTCTGTCTCTGCACAATAAAGTCTATTAAGGTTTTTTTTTGAAAATCAAACATTGCATACCTTGAGTCCCTCCCCTTTGATTTAATCTGGTCCCAAACTACCTATCTAAAGACAAATTCTGTTATGTGTTATTTCATTTTTGAAAATGTGATGTTAGCCTCTATATGAGTGAATTGGCCAAACAGGTAAAAGAGTGCTCCTACAGTTGCTTTTCTTTGTTTCCTCTGTGTAGAGCTCTGTGGTGTGTGAAGAAGGGTGTATTTTATGCTGCATGAATGTTTGCTGTTCTCATTCTGATAATCAATGAGATGTAAAATTGCAGCAATTCCATGCTGCCTAGAGCCGCTGCTGATAAACCTCATTTGGTTTGTCAGAAGGCATAAACCACTCATTAGACCACATCATTAGCTAAGCTTGCCTTTTAATGTGAAGGAAATGTGAATGAGGCCTTTTTTTCCCCCAAGACAAAGTTTTACTGTTGTAACTTTAAAGAAAGTGCACTGAGAAGCTGCCTTCTGCATTCAAAATAGTGTAAGAGGGTGAACACAATATGAACCCAGACTTTTCCTTTGTCCTTCCAACATCCTTTACTGGCAGGTAAAGTTTATAGGAAAAATGTGATCATTTTCCTGGGAAGGTGGCTACAACTAATAGCATGGCAACATCTGGCTTCCAATTTCCTGAAAGATTTTTTTTTTTTAACCTCTGAAAAAGACATCTATTTTACTTCCTTATTATCAGATGCTTTAGCATTTCTTTCAGCAACCTATTGTTGCAAAGGCCGCTGTTGTTAACTGTTCTTTTATTGCTCTGCAGCCTCAGTAGTAGCTCTCATTTTCTGATCAGAAGAAAAAAGATCCATAGGAGAAATTTCCTTAGAATTCAATTAAGTCTGAGCTGGAAGAAGACTGAAACTGTGTGATTGCTCAGTGAAACACAAGACCTAGCAATACTCTTCAGCTATTGTGTAGCAAAGGGAAGTGCAGGAACCTCTCTTGATGAGGCGTCAAAGTCTAAAACATTTTTTCTTTCTTTCTTTCTGATAGAGTTAAAAAATGCAAATGCAGATTGGAAGAGCAGGGCCTCTTGCAGTTTGGCTGCCCTCCCCCTCTCATTTTTTGAAAAGCATTATATCTGACACTTCTTACAATCACAGTCTTTTCTTCCAAAGATTAGAACGTCTCCTATAACTATCCTGGATGTTCTTGCTTGTTAGTATACCCCTGGGTTGGATTCTCGTATTTCATTATATCTTCTTCAGGTATTCCAGTCTTCAACAAGAGTGAGAACAAGAAGGTTAGCTGTGTCTCCCTGCATGCTCACTTTCATGCCTTCCCATGTTCAAAAGGAATATCTGCAGTGGGCAGCTTCTTCTGTCTTTCGTGGGTGTTGCACAATGAAGAATTGCAAAAAAATCATGGCTTGGCCATGATTTTCAAACTTGGCAACTTTAAGATGCGTGGACTTAGCATGCTGGCTGAGGAATTCTGGGAGTTAAACCCAAACTTCTTAAAGTTGCCAAGTTTGAAAAACACTGATGTAGATGCTTCCTATACTATGTTTCCAGTTTGTAGGAGGGTCACTGTAGATGTGGCAGGCAACTGAAGTGGCCTGGGACTGTTTGAATACCCTCAAGGGCTGAACTGCAGTGGACCCCATGTCACAAGCCTAAGACAAGGCAGTATTCACAGAGTCTCTGAGAAGAATCTAAGGTAAAAAGCTGAGAAGCAACTAATCACACACAATGAATAACTACCTTCCTTAAGTTATAAATGTTGGTCAAATGATTCATGAATTCATAACTGATGAATCATTACAAATGAGGAAAAATGTTTGGATAGTAACAGATTATTTCATCGAAACACATCAACTGGGACAAATAGCTGAAAGCCATGCATAAACACTTCTATAACTATGCTCAGACTGCTGAAGTAGAATGATATATAAAGATGTTCAGGTGTATGGAGAGATGCTTTTGATCTTCAGTACCCTGGGAATTTATTGTGGTTTTGATGGGCAATTTCTCATAATTTGTTTTACTTCTCACAGCCTTCATCCACTTGTCTGTTGCCTCTCTGTTATGGAGTATATTGAGGGTTATTTGGTAGCAGTTTATAACAAAAAAAGATCTAACCTTTGCTTTCTTGATCCTCTCTGAAGCACCTCTTTCTTGTTTTGAACAAAGCAAGCTAATGTATAGTGCTACTGAAACGTTGAAGTTTTTACTGCTGCTATTTATTTTAATAAGAACAATGTGTTTCATCTTTTTGTTGTTGTTGTTGTCCCTAACCTACTTGAATGGACTAGCTGCATTTTGATGATGAATTACCTGCAGTCTGTGACTCTAAACACATTTACCAGGAAATAAATCCCACATAGATTGCATAAACCACTCCTTAGAACAAACCATTCACTCATTTTCTGAGGTGAAGAAAAATTGATCCAGTTTTAGAATCAGATATTTTTTTGGAACACAAAGTCACTTTTGGTAGTGAGCAAAGATTTTCAAATGTATAGTTTTATTGGGCCTAACCAGTACTGCAGTAGCGCCAGGAGAACCTTTTCTGGACCTGAAAGCTAGCAGGGTCCAACCTGCTTAGGACTTGAATAGGAGACCTCCCGTGTATACCACTCCTATAGGCTAGTCTGGAAAGTCCAAAAGCATCCTGGAAGAAAGCTGGAGCAAACCACTTCTGACATGGTGCCAAGAAAATGTCTGGACGTGTCCATAAAGTCACCAGGAGTTCAGCTGAATTGAAAGGGACTTTAATTTTTATTTTTCCTGGAAAAAAATGTCGTGGTGATATAGACATTAAATAAGTTGCTCTTTGCAAATTGCATTATAGAGCACTCTGTTAAGTACATTGATACCAAAAGTGGCTTGTACTACAGGTAGTCCTCGACTTATTACTATTCATTCAGCAACCATTTGAAGTTGTGAAAGTGCTGAATGAAGGGACTTACAACCTATGCCCAAAGTTACGGTGGTTGCAGCACCCCTGTGGTCATGTGACCAAAATGTGCGTGCTTGGCAGCCTGCCCACACTTATGACTACAGGGGCACTACAACCCTCTCAACTGCCTATCTCCCCCCCCATCTAAGGCCTTTTGGCCCCCTGTCACCCTGTGCTTCACCACTGAACTTCCAGCTGATGTTCACCATCTTCTTGCTCCTGCTGATGATGAGGTGCTGTGGCTCAGTGGCTGCTTTTTACTTGCTGCCGCCACCATTGCCTCTGCCTCTGCCTCTGCCTCTGCCTCTGCCTCTGCCTCTGCCTCTGCCTCTGCCTCTGCCTCTGCCTCTGCTTCTGCTTCTGCTTCTGCTTCTGCTTCTGCTTCTCCTCCTCCTCCTCCTCCTCCTCCTTTGCAGTGCAAAGCTAGCCCTAGCCCAGGAGTGTGGCACAAAGGGGCTTTTTGTTTTATTTTTTATTTTTTCATAGCATGAAGCCCAGCCCCAGCCTGGCCCAGCAGCTAGGCTGGGCACACCTCATCAATGGGAACAAGAAGACAGGAAAAGTCAGCTGGGGTGGCGGAGTGCATGGTGCCAAGGGTCTCAGAGTGCAGTGTGGTGAGGCAACTGCAGCTGGGACTGGGCTGGGTGGCTGTGGCTTCCTGGGGTGTGGCAAGCAGCCTATGAGCCATGCATTCTGGGACTGCTTGCCACCCTGCAAGGCTGGGTGCGAGCTGGCCAAAAGGGCAGAGATGGGGGGAGATAAGTGTGTGTGGGGAGTTGGAGGCAATCCCTTATCTTACTGAGGCTCGGAGCTGGGAAGGACCGAGCCTGGAATGGCTTGGATTGGGGTGAGTACTCGCTTAATGACCCATGATTCTCAGTTAATGCAACTGTGACTGCCGGGATTGCCATTGCTAAACTATCCAGCCATGTGACATCTTGCTTTATAACCACGTTGCTTAGTGATGGAAATTCTGGTCCCAACTGTGGTCATAAGTCTAGGACTACCTGTATAGCAAAAGCAGTTCAAGGTGCTGGTCATCACCTATAAAGCCCTTCACGGCATGGGGCCTGGTTATTTGTAGGACCAACTATTTCAAATTGTTTCTGCCTACCCAGTACGGAATATGGTGTATGTATGGTGCCCACTCTCCAGTGATTCTGGAAGGTCCTTCAAATGTGGCTCTGTTCCCAGGCTTGGGGTTACTGTGTTTGTGAAGCCCCTGACATGTTTTTCTTTTTCTTTTGTTGTTGTTGTTATTATTTAGTGCAGGTGGTTATGTTTTGTTATTATGTTTTAACTATTTTAATTATATAGTCCAATAATGTAAGCCACACAGAGTCTTCTGGAGTGGGCAGTCATATCAAATTTAATAAATAATAATAATAAAAGCAGCCCTCAGCACTACTGGGGGAGAGAGAAACACTCCATATACACATTATTTGCCATGAAATACTTAAATATCCTTAAGATACATAGATAAATTAGAGAAAAGTTTGTAGTTTTCATTCATGAATTGATGGGATTCATTCTTTGACAAAGAAGGAAGTTGTTAAAAACCTAATTCTGTGACCTACAGATCTCACATTTTCATAAGTGTGTCAGTGATTTTTAATTAGAGTCTTAGACCCATTTGTTCACTGTGATGATGGTGGTGGTGTTGACACAATGATGATGATGATCAAAATTGATGAAAACTAAATTGTGTTTTGAACAGACTCACTTAAATTGCTTTGACTTTGCTAATTTTAAATTTGCTGGTGATTAATTTAGTCCAAATGATTGCAATTAATTTACTCTAGGGTTTCTTTTGAATTGTCTGCTTTGCAATTTAATGAAAACTGCACTTCTGAAACCTATATACAGAGTTAGACATCAAAATTCAAATTTTTCCCACTTTTGAAATGTACCTTAGGAATCAAAAATGTATATATGTTAGGAAATTGGAATTTGACTCTAGCCTATATTTGCTCTTCACTGCATACAAACCCCAGATTCCAGGCTTTCCTGAACCATAAAGAGCAGCTGATGGTCTGTCAAAGTTTTTTTCTGGTTATCTGAGAAAAGCTTTCTTTTTTTGTTATTGCTCATCATTTCATTATGATTTCTAATACAAGAATGGGCAACTGCATTTGTCAGACTTGCTGCACAATCTGTACCCAACTTCCTTTCTATGTGCCTGATCCACGATACAAGGCAAGAGATGCCTAGTAGAATGTGATTAATGTCCCCCTATTAACTGTGCATCCTAAATCTATACATCCTGTAACCTACTGAACGTTAATATAATGCTGATTTTGTGTAATACAATACAAGCCAGTTTTGCTTTTATGACCTGTAGTATTCTGTTAACCACTTCCTCCTTCCTTGATCGCATACTGCCATAAATCAGTCTTTACAAATAGCTGTACCGGCATTGAACATTATTTTGTACATGATATTGAACTCAATATTCTCTTCCTGTTTTAAACAGATTAAGACTATGAAGAAAGACTGGCAGTTTGACACAAGGGGGTTGGCTTCAATCTTGCTAGCCCCAAAAAAGAAGTCCTTTGGGTGTGTGACTCAAGCAAGTAGAGTTACTTCTAGAGTACCTGCTTTATGGGCCAGGAATTAAGAAGGGCAGAAGATGGACTAAGTATTCTGGTAGGTTGTTTGCCTGCTTTAGCAATTTCTATGAAATCCCTTGTGTAATTGCTGTACAAAGATATAGTGACCAAAATTTATCATGCATGTGTGGTTATGAAGTTGTATAGTCAGATATGAATCATTTGTTCATATTCTAGAGGGGAAAAATAAAGAACCTGTAGGCATAAAAGCTGACCACTCTAATTTAGTGGGACTTTGGCATTAAGGTCAAAATGTTCTAAAGGGATCTCTCTCCCTCTCCCTCTCTCTCCCTCTCTCTCTCTCTCTCTCACATACACACACATACACACACACAAACTAAAACAAACAAACCAGTGTAACTGTAGTTTTGTAGCTAAAACATATTCATGTTTATTTGGAAGCAAGCCCTACTGAGCCCTGTTTTGACTAGAATATGACATATTTTGAAACTGAACAAGCAGTTCAAGCAAGTATTATATTTTGCTTCATAGGAAGCCAATCCTTAGTGGTGTGACTGTTCAGCAACTTAAATATAAGGCTGGCAGGAGTAACAATACAAGGATCATCACAGCTTGGAATCAACATCCTGTGAGTTTGACACAAAGCTCTAAGATGGACTTTGAAATGATGTTAAGAAATGAGAAATAGAAAACTTCTGCAGTTGATGTTATTTTCTCCTGAATCATCCATTCTGGTGGCAGTGATTTCAGCATCTGCATCTTTATGGATTTAAATGTGATCTCTGGTTTTTGAATTCTTCCTGGAAAACAGACAAGAAAACCATGTCAACAGCAAACTGTTATTCCCCTTCTAATCTGTATCTGCCAATATCATAGAATAATTAGCAAACTAAATGAAATAAGGTTTAGAAATCTTCAGAAGAAAATTGAAAGACTGTGTGTGTGTGTGTGTTTGTGTGTACGCACACATTAGATGGCTTTTATCTGAAGCAGATGCTGGCATGGAATGCACATTACCCTGGGTATAGAAATCTATAAAGAATGCTGACGGATTTGGTTGATGGTCTCTTAGACAATCTACCATTTTATGTTGTAATATTATCTCATCCTTCCCCAGATTAGTGTCATTGATAATAGGCCTAAAGTTATAAATTAATATTGCTCATATACTGCCAAAGTGGGGAGCACCATAGCCCATGTTTTTATGCAGAAGATCCTGAGGTTGATCCCCAGATGAGAAATTGAGGAGAAATTTCTGTTTGCATGCTGAAAAATTACTGATAATGCAATACCGGTAATGCTGGGCTACATGGACTAAAGGCCTTCATCTAAAGTAGCCCCTTATGCTGCTGTCAGTGCTCCTTGTTCTTTGGTCCCTCCACTAGAGAATCTCATTATGTTGTACAAACATATTAGGAGTGAAAAAAGTGAGTATTTGCATGTGTTTGCATCACATGTGTATTTACAGCAGCAGTGTGTCTGCACTGCCAACCCTGTGAGATAGAACAGGCTTCCATACCTACTTCATCATCTATTTGGGAGGAAGCCAATGTTACCACCACTTCTTTGATTTTGGCCAATTAATAACCTCATAATACACAAGAATTCAGCTCTAAGGATTATATCTATAAAGAAGCCGAGGCTCCTATTCCTGAGCTTCCCTTTTCTCTTCTTGAGAGCCAGCTAAATGTGTATAATCAGCAGTCTGGTTCATGAGTAAGAATACTCCCCAGGCTATGCAAAAGGATAAATTGACTCACATTTCCAAATCAGTACATTTATTAAAAGATCCAGCAAAGAGGAGCCACAAATGTTTAGGAGGTATTTAAATTTAAAACAAAGAACGTTGATTCTGCAAACTAAAACCAGACTAACACTTATGATGAGCTATAACCTTTAAGGATTTTTGCAGGGCAAGAACCTGATTTTTACTGCTTTTCAGAGGAAACAAGTTCAGTTAATGGGGATTTCTAATGGGTTGGAAATAGCTAACAAGGATGACGTTTGAAATGACCAGTTAATAACTTGGATGATCTGATCTGGTATATTTTAGGTGATTGCTATAGTACTTGTCTAGCACAACACTGGTGAAATCAGCCTGGGATGTGGATTCATGTATATACTGGATATACATTTGTTTAGAAGAATGATTTAGCAAGTGGGATTGCTAAACATAGATTATTCATCTTTATGTATTACGTAGGTATCAAGGAGCTGATCCATTGTGAATAGCTACATCTTTAAATGATAATGATCTTACAAGAGCAAAGAAAAACAGGGTCCAGATTTTAAATTGGTACTATTCATAAATCATGCAGTGCCATTTATTTATTTATTTAATGTGTCACATTTATATAGCCACCCATCTCACACAAGGTGACTCTGGGTGGCATACAACAATTACATAAAATAACAAATAGATAAAAACAATCATTATAAAAGACCAACAAGTGATTATTAAAATGCAACATCATCAAAAAGTTTAAAAATTTTAAATTTTAAAATATACAAACCCCACAGAGAAACAGAATATTAATCATAGTGGAGCCATCTAAGAATGTTTCTGGTTCCCAAAGACCCCCAGACCTGATGACGTAATCAGGTTTTGAGGGACTTCCTAAATGACAGCAGGGAAGGGGCAAGCCTAACTTCATGGGGGAGAATATTCTACAAGGATGGAGCCATAGCAGAGAAGGCCCGCTTCCTGGGATCCACCCCATGCCATGAAGGGCTTTAAAGGTCAAAAACAGCACCTTGTATTGGACCCGGAAGCAACTGGCAGCCAATGCAACACGCGAAGCAGAGTTGTAATGTGTGCTCTTCTAGGAGCACACATAATTGCCCGTGCTGCCGCATTCTGCACCAGTTGAAGCTTCCAGATACTCTTCAAGGGCAGCCCCATGTAAAGTAGTCCAATCTGGAAGTGACTAGGGCATGAGCGACTGTGAGCATAGCCTCCCGATCCAGGAATGGCACAATTGGCATACAGCACGAAGCTGTGTGAAGGCCCTCCTAGTCACAACTGCCACCTGCTATTCAAGCAGGAGTTGTGAGTCTAGGAGGATCCCCAAATTGCACACCAGGTCTGTCCAGGACAGTGCCACCCCCATCCAACACCAAAGATGGTATAGTCCCAGAATCAGCAGGACCCTGAACCCAAAGTGACTCAGTCTTGCCAGGGTTCAGTTGAAGCCTGTTCCCCATCCAGACCCTCACACCTCCAGACACTGGGATAAGGCATCCACAGCATCATTTACTTCACCAAGGGTAGAGATATATAGTTGGTTATCATCAGCATACTGATGATACCTCACCCCGAGGTGACGGATGAGCTCACCCAGCTGTCTCATGTAGATATTAAATAGGAGGGGGAGAGCACTGAACCCTATGGCACCACACATGGTAGGGGCTGAGGGTGGGACCTCTCCTTCCCAATCATCACTGACTGGAATCAACCCTGAAGAAAGGAGGCAAACCAGTACAGCACCGTGCCACCCACCCCTAGTCCCCTGAGCCAATCCAGAAGGATACCATAGTCAATGGTATTGAAAGCCACTAAGAGGTCAAGTAGGGCAAGGATGGATGCACAACCTCCAACCTGCCCATGCCAGAGACCATCCAGAAGTGTGGCCAATGCTGTTTCTGTCTCATACCCAGGTATGAATCCAGACTGAAAATGATCCAAATAATCTGCTTCATCCAAGGCCTTCTGGAGCTGTTGTGCAACCACCTTTTCAGTCACCTTATCAAAAAAGGGAGGTTTGATATTGGACAAAAATTGTCCAGTATGGCGGGATCTAATGATGGCTTCTTGAGGAGGGGTGTACCAGAGCCTCTTTTAGAGGCAATGGAACAATCCCCTCTCACAAAGAAGAATTAACCACCACTAGAGCCCACTCACACAACACCCCCCAGGACACTTTCACAAGCCAGGAAGGGCATGGATCTAGGGAGCAGGTGGCTGGGTTCACATTTTGAAGGACCCTGTCCACTTCCTCGGGTCCAACAGGTTCAAACTGTTCTCACATAACTGGGTAAGACTCCACCTCAGGTATCTCCTCTGGACCTGCAACAAAACTGGCATCCAACTGTGAGTGAATCTGAGCGATTTTATCTGACAGATGCTGAGCAAGTTCCTCTGCATGCCCCTGCAAAAGGTGCTCTGGGCCCCCTTTACCCAAGGGGGCCTGTGTCACCTGAAACAGGGCTGCAGGGTGGCAATATGTGGATGCAATAAGGGCGGAGAAGTACTGTCACTTTGCCGCTCTTACCACCACAAGGTAGGCCTTAATAGCAGCTCTAAGCTGTGTCCAGTCGAGCTCGTACTTGGTTGAGTGCCAATGACACTCTAGATGTCTCTTCTCTCATTTCATCTCCCTCAGCATCTCCATAAACCACGGGGAGTGACAGAATCCATGGGAGGGAGAGGTTGCATGTGTACAATCCAAACCAGGGCCTCAGCCTCCCCCTTATTCCAAGTGGCAACCAAGGCTTTGGATGGATCATGCAGCAGACCAGCAGAAGGAGCCCCCAGCTGTCTCTGAAACCCATCTGGGTCCATTAATTGCCAGGGGCAGATCAATCTAATAGGTCCAGCCTCCCTGCAGTAGGTAGTGGCACTAGAGAATCCCATGGAAATTGGCATGATCTGACATGACAAGGGAGACACCAAAAGCTCCCCCAATTTCAGATCACATAGCCATGCTCCGACAGGAACACCAAATCTGGAGTGTGTCCACTGTCCCATGTCAGGCTCTGGATGACCTGGGATAGGCCCGTGGCAGGTAGGCCCCTCCCATTCACCCTCCATCAGTTCCTCTTCTGGCTCTCACCCAGAAGGAATCAACATACTTACACAGACACTCACATACCCAAGCATTCACAGGACCCTTCCCTTGCTGCTCCCACCAGCTAAAAGAGGGTTCCCTTCATATTCACCCCAACCAATTTCTCCTCTGGTTCACCCAGACAAAGAAGGTGGTCCTCAGTTCAAAATGAGAAACCTGCAGTCAAAGTGGGAAACCACAGTCCAGCACCCAGGCAGTTAGTTGTCAGATGGAAGCTGAGCCTTTCTTCCAGCCAAGGCTACCAGAGGTAAGCAAAAGGCCTCTGCGGTGGGGGGGGGGGGGGGGGGATTGACAGCAACCTGCCAATCCATCACCCACCCAGCTACCACTCATGCCTCCAAGCTTTGGCATCCAGCACAGAGCAGATGATGCAGAAAGGGAGAAACACAGCAATAGAAGAGCAGGAGCAGCCCATCCTCAGGAATGGCAGCCCATGCTCAGGAATGACCTGTCTTCCAGCTCTCCTCTGGCCCGCTTCTCAGCCTGCTTGACACGAAGCTCAAGCAGTCCTCTGAAGCAGCCCAAACAGGTCCTCCAAAAGCAGCTGCAGCCAAATAAGAGTAAATGAAACAACATAGCAATCAATCAGTCACATGACCATTTTCCTCCATGCCTTCACATTCTTTGCTCAGGGCAGGCAACCTGTGGCTTTCTAGATACTGCTGAATTACAACTAGGAAGTATGGCCAAAAGTGACAGTTGTTGGAAACTGTCATTCAACAATATATGGTGTACCATAGCCTTCCTACTACCACTCTATACTGTTTCTAAGAATAGTTAGCCAAACCTGCCTTCCACTCCTGGAGTTGGAAATGCAGGGTTTGTAAATACACATGGGAAAAAAACATGGAGTGCCTTGGGTCAGGATTAATAGCTTGACTGCAGTGCTGCTGGCTTCCTAGGCACTCACAGTCATACACAAAGACATCTCAGTGGACTCTGGATTCCTGTTCAACAGTATTGATTTATGGAGGAACAATCCACAAATCTTTAAGTGTGTGTTTGTGTGTGTGTGGTTTGTGTGTGTGTGCTTTAAAATGTGGATTTTTAAAAAACAAGTACAGAACAGCATAATAATTTTCCTTTCATCAGCATCAAGTTTAATCTAGTCACTACATGCTTCGTTACTATCAAAAGGACAAAGGTTTCTTGAGAAACAGCACTTCAGGTGAAACTGCAAGGGCCAGCATAAAACAAAGGTCTCTCTCTCACTCTTTTCTTACAATTAAAATCCCCATCACTTTTTGATGGGAGACTTACAGTATAATGCAGGACCCAAAGTCTTACTTGTGCTTGAAGATTGTGCAACATATTCCTTTCTTCATAAATAGAAAAGAAAGTTCCTTCATAATCTGCACTTTGGAATGTAGTTCACTGCTCAGACTCAGGGAACCAAAGAGATGAAGGAGCACAGATCCTTCATACCCACTCTTCCTAATAGAGATGCCAGGTTTCAGTATGGCAGTGTTGTCCAAACTTGGCCACTCTAAGATGAATGGACTTCAACTCCCAGAATTCCCCAGCCAGCAATACACCATATATTGTTGAATGACAGTTTCCAACAACTGTCACTTTTGGCCATGCTTCCTAGTTGTAATTCAGCAGTATCATCTTAAAGTGGCCAAGTTTGGACAACACTGCAGTATGGGATTATCCCATGGATATCTCAGTTTGCCTATAGGTGAGCAGTCCACACATTAATCAATGGGTGGAGATGTATTTGTTTATACTAATAAATGTATTCAAGTTGAACTCCACGCTACAAAGCTATAGTTTTTTTTATCATAACTCGTGTTTTTCTCCTTAATTTTTTTGTGGTGCACTTACGATTGTTGATTTTGTCAAACTATATCTGTCTGTGAATGCCATAGTGAGATTAGGTCCCATTTTAATAAGAAGATGAAGTAGCAGTCCCTGGCCCTGCATACTGAAATTAGTTAACTGAGCCTACTTCCTTTGAGGTAGGCCAGGTCAAGAAACAGATGCAGCACAGACTCCAGGAATGCTACTTTATAATTATAGGGCATGTTAACAGAATCTTGGAAGCCTGTCCAAAATCTTTGCTGCCCCTTTTTAAGAACAAGAAGTTTGGGAGGCTGTTCTGAGTCTCTTTCTCATGCTTTCAACTTTCCCAGGGTTGAGCAACTGTTTCCTCTTCTCCCACCTCCTTCACAAGGGCAGAGCTAAATTTCTTTTACCATCCCATCTAACAACAGGAACTCTCAGAACTTGCACATCATATCTCCTAAGCTCCAGAATGATAGTGACTGATTTGCATTTTCTTAGCATTATATCAGGGACCTTCCATAGGCCAAAGCTAACTGGGAGAACTTCTACCAAACCATGATTACCTACTGTTACTAGTAAGGAGGAAAACACACAGAGATGTAAGAGTTCATTTATAGATGAAACTTTGGATAGTTTGCCAATGAAGGAGTGTCATGAATTGTCCTCAACAGCTTGAAAGAAAGAGATGAAATGCCCCTATACAGGTGAAACTTGAAATATTAGAATATCGTGCAAATGTTCATTTATGTCAGTATGGCAACTCAAAAGGTGAAACCAATATATGAGATAGACGCATTACATGCAAAGCGAGATATGTCAAGCCTTACTTTGGTATAATTGTGATGATTATGGCATACAGCTTATTAAAACCCCAAATTCACAATCTCAGAAAATTAGAATATTACATGACATCAATAACACAAGGATTGGAAATAGAACAATATCGGACCTCTGCAAAGTATAAGCACACATATGTACTCAGTACTTGGTTTGGGCCCCTTTTGCAGCAATGACTGCCACAATGTGGCATGGCATGGATGCTATCAGCCTGTGGCACTGCTGAGGTGTTATAGAAGACCAGGATGCTTCAATAGCGGCCTTCAGCTCCGCTGCATTGTTCAGTCTCATGTCCCTCATCTTTCTCTTGGCAATGCCCCATAGATTCTCTATGGGGTTCAGGTCAGGCAAGTTTGCTGGCCAATCAAGCACAGTAATCCCATGGTCATTGAACCAGGTTTTGGTACTTTTGGCAGTGTGGGCAGGTGCCAAGTCCTGCTGGAAAATGAAGTCAGCATCCCCATAAAGCTCGTCTGCGGAAGGAAGCATGAAGTGCTCCAAAATCTCCTGGTAGACGGCTGCATTGACCCTGGACTTAATGAAGCACAGTGGACCAACACCGGCAGATGACATGGCTCCCCAAATCAACACAGACTGTGGAAACTTCACACTGGACTTCAAGCATTGTGCATTGTGTGCCTCTCCATTCTTCCTCCAGACTCTGGGTCCTTGGTTCCCAAATGAGGTGCAAAAGTTGCTCTCATCAGAAAAGAGGACTTTGGACCACTGGGCAATAGACCAGTTATTTTTTTCTGAGGCCCAGGTAAGACGCTTCTGACATTGTTTGATGTTCAGGAGCGGCTTGACAAGAGGAATCCGACATTTGAAGCCCATGTCCAGGATCGGTCTGTGTGTGGTGGCTCTTGATGCACTAACTCCAGCCTCAGTCCACTCCTTGTGAAAGTCCCCAACACTTTTGAATGGCCTTTTCCTGACAATCCTCTCCAGGCTGCGGTCATCCCTGCTGCTTGTGCACCTTTTTCTACCACACTTTTCCCTTCCACATAACCTTCTATTGATGTGCTTTGATACAGCACTTTGGGAATATCCAACTTCTTTTGCAATTCCCTTTTGGGGCTTTCCCTCCTTATGGAGGGTGTCAATGATGGTTTTCTGCACAACTGTCAGGTCAGCAGTCTTTCCCATGCTTGTGATTCCTACTGAACCAGCCTGAGAGACCATTGAAAGGCTCAGGAACCCTTTGCAGGTGTTATGGATTCATTAGCTGATTAGAGTGGGACACTTTGAGCCTAGAATATTGAACCTTTTCACACTATTCTAATTTTCTGAGATTGTGAATTTGGGGTTTTCATAAGCTGTACGCCATAATCATCACAATTATACCAAAGTAAGGCTTGACATATCTCGCTTTGCATGTAATGCGTCTATCTCATATATTGGTTTCACCTTTTGAGTTGCCATAGTGACATAAATGAACATTTGCACGATATTCTAATTTTTCTAGTTTCACCTGTGCTTGTATAGATAAGATATTTATGTATGATAGTCTGTGCAATGTATTCTCTGTAAAATTTATATAAGGACTTTGTTATCACTATTTCCTGACTGTTCCTAGTTTGCAAGTGAATATTTTCTGAATATTAAAAAAAAAATCTTAAAACAAAATATTAAAAAAAAAACCAAATATGGTCCTCCTAAATGGGCTGAGTTCTTCAGAATTTTTTTCCTCCCCCCCCCCCCCCCCCCCGCTTACAGTGCTATGGTAACTTTATGTAGCAGTTACTGTTACTACTGTAGTATATTTTCTCCAGCATCTATACATTTATGAGCTAAGTATTACTGCAAGTTTGGAGCAGTGAAATATTAATTTCATTGATTTGTATTTCCATTTTGCTGTTAAATATTACTTATACATCTACTTCCTGGCTGCCTTCAATTCTCACTTGTCCTGTTTGCATGGGAAAATCTATCCTAGATTCCTCCCTCACCATACATGCAAATCACTGAGTGATGTTCAGTCCAGCTTCTGTACCATCGAATCATACAGATGGAAATAGTTATTTAGGTCATCAGTGCAGGAATTTAAATTAAATTAAAAGATGAAAGATGGCTGAATAGTCTCGGCTTGAACATATCCTGTGAAAGGGAGCCCACCACTTCCCTGGGTAATTGATTCCACTGTTCTTAATGTTTCTTATTTAACCAGAATCTCCTTCCCGTAATTTAAATCCATTAATCCACGTCCTCCACTCTGAGATGATTATGACCTTCTTTGTGGCATCTTTTATTTATCTGATGAATACTATCATATCCTCCCATGGTCTTTCCTTCTCAAGGCCAAGCTTGCCCAAATCCTTCCATCTGTCTTCCTAGAATTTAATTTTCAATCCTCTGTTTATCTCCACTGCTCTTATTTGAACCTGTTTCAGTTTCTCTAAAATCTTCCTAAAGTGGTCTTATACTCACTCAAGGTAGAGTCTGACCAAAGAATGGTAAAATGGAACTATTGGTTCCTATTATTTAGAAATCAATCTCCAAAGTAGAAATTATTTCCGAGAATCATGTCCTGTTCCTTCACCACAGTTACTCTTTCAATTTCTACATACAGCAGCAGTGTAATTTATACTCTGCCCCTCTTTCCCAATGCCTTATATCTAGTGCAGGGTTTCCCAACCTTGGCAACTTTAAGATAAGCTGGCTGGGGAATTCTGGGAATTCAAGTCCACATATCTTAAAGTTGCTAAGGTTGGGAAACACTGGTCTAGTGTAACTCCTGCTTTCTTCCATATTTTGTTGCTTTTAATATCTAAACAAAAAAGAATAAAGTCTCTAAGTGAAGCTCAATTCGTGGTAACTTCAAGGACACAGTCATTTAGCTTTCTGGGCAACAATTTGGAAGCGATTTGCCATTGCCTTCCTTTGAGATATTTTTTCACATCCCAGTCTAGCCTGCAGCTTTCATAATGCCTAGGGGATCTCCCATCCAGACCTGACCCTGACATTTAGTATCTTGATTCCAAGAAAATACATTTTCTCCATGACACAGTGAACCTCCTTAAGAAAAGCATCTGAATGATAAATCTGAACCTTCTGCATGCATACGTAACTTTTTGTATGTTCAGGAGCATTATGTCAGATTGGACATAAAATGTATGACTTTTAAATGGAAACTGGGTTGTGCAACAGCTTATCCATTTATCTGCAATGGGAACACTCTGTAAATCAGTTACACTTCAAAATGTATTTTCTAATTAGCTGTTTCATTGTGACTAGCACTTATCCTTGGCCTTCATAAGTAAATTAATGGCATTTCCACCCAATCTTCCAGAAGGCAGGATTCTTCCATGTTTCTCAATGTGATCCCATGTTTTGTAGTCACATTGTGCAGCCCTGTGTAGAGGACAAAATTACATTTTTCTGTCCTGCCTTCACAATGCCTTCCCTTCGCCCCTATCGAATGAGGCAAAGCAATTGCTGCACTCTATTGATAACCATGCTTCATACTAATGTAAAAACTTGATATCTCCCTGTTTAAAGGTTGC
Source organism: Liasis olivaceus (assembly GCA_030867105.1). NCBI lineage: Eukaryota > Metazoa > Chordata > Lepidosauria > Squamata > Pythonidae > Liasis > Liasis olivaceus. Next base: position 75,193,462 of record CM061349.1, read on the forward strand.
AGGGAAAAATCCTGGGGGAGAGGAGAAGGGTGGGAAACCAGAGAAGCCAGCATTGTGAAGGTCTTGACTGCTTTCCCTGCACTTCCTTCTGTGTTTTTGCCAGATGGTATCATCCTAACCTTCCCCATCTGTGTGGTAAGAGCTGTTCCTCTTGTTTCAATCTGTATTTATCTTTACCACAAGAATCTCCTTCCCATTCCCCCACAAGACAGTTCCTTTTGATGAAAAGGCAGAATGAAAAGAAAGCTCTAGGCTTTTCTCCTTACACCTTGTGCATGATGCAGGATCTGCTGGTGAGTCAGTGATGCGGCATAATCTCTCCCCCTCTCCCTCATTCCCTCTCCCCAGTGCCTATTACTCAGGAACTGCATGACGACTTGGAAGCAATAACAAAGCACAAGATATTCCAAGATAATGAAAAGCCCTCAGCTCAAATCAAACATTCTAAAAAAGGCGTCCATTTCCAGATGGGGCAGTGGTGAGCCAGAAGTGGAATGGAAAGTCTGACTATTATCCTAATATGGGGACCAAAAAGTAATGGGGGTGCCAACTATTTCAAATCCCCAGCAAATAGAAGGCATCTGCTATTGTTATTGTCAATGCACTTTTGATTTTTTTTTTTAAAGAGGGGCAGTAAGATACACAGGGTCTGATGTTAAAAAATGAAGAACAAACACTTCTTTCTTCTTGTAAAAAAGCAACAACAGAAAACCCAAATCTGTTATAGGCTTTCCAAAAGGAGAGCGGTTGTGGTAGGAATGAAATCCCTCTAGAATAAATATAGACTAAGAAAGCTCTGTTGAGGTTGCTAAGCAGCAGCAGCCAAAGAAACAGAAAGCAGGCAAAGCTTTGAAACAAAATTGGTGACATGTGGGTTAACTGGAGTCACTGCTTACTCTCTTGTCTTCTGTTGCAAGCGGGAGATGTGGGATGTGATTGGTAAGGAGGGTGTTTTCTAAGTTTGACATATCAGACATCCCCACCCCACCCCTCATATAGGCTCACCCATTCTCTCCTTGGGGAAGTGGAAATTATAAATGGGCTAGTGGGCAGAGTTATTTTTTGGTATGTATATGTGTGTATGTGTTGAACTTACATACTCTTATATGTTTTACCTAATAGTACATCTTACTCAAGATGGCTTCAGATTGTATTCAACAAATCTGTTGCTGCTGCCGCTGCTTCTAATATCTTTGCATAGATCTGTCTGGTCAGCCGGTTGTACCCATTCCTAGATCAGGAGGCCCTTCAAACAGTCACTCGTGCTAGTCACTCCACAAATTGACTGTCGCAGCACCATGGGGCTGCCTTTGAATACTACTCAGAAGCTGCAGCTGGTTCAGATTGCAGTGGCACAGGCAGTGATGGGCATGCTATGGTATGCCCGTGGGATACTGCTGCTATGTGAGCTGCACTGGTTACCAGTTTGCTTGTGGGTGCAATTCAAGGTGCTGGTTATTACCTATAAAGCAATTCATAGCCTAGGGCTTGGTTGTTTGAGGGACCACCTATCTCCAATAGTTTCTACCCATCCAGTAAGATTGGGCAGGATGGGCACACGCCAGGTCCCCCAATATCACCTATTGGGACCTAGGAAGCATGCCTTCTCTGTGGCAGTGCCTGCCCTCTGGAATATCATTTTCCCAGAGATCTGTATGGCTCTTACCCTGATGAAATTCCAAAGGTCTTTGAAGACCTAGCTGTTCTCCCAGACCTGGGGATGGGGTGGCTGTGGAGCCCCCATCAGTTGTCTTTTCTTATATGTTTGTTTTGTTTTTCTGGATGTGCATACTTTTTTTTTCTTTTTAAATTGTAAACCATCCAGAATCATATGAGTCGGACAGCTTCTAAATTTAGATGATAGAGAGATAGACCTTAATGGACTTCCTTGAGGTAATAAAATGTAATCATCATAGCATCAGAGACTCTACTTTTTACATTTGGGCTCTCTGGAGAAATAGGGCTCCTCTATATCTGGCTTCTCTAGACTATTATTTCAGTGTGTTATGGCCCCTGGGACTGTTTCCTACTTGTTGCATGTCCCATTTGTTTGAATTGACGGTCTACAGTTTTTTAAAAAAGGAATGTATACCATGTAGGACATTCAGTAACATAACATAATCTGACTGTTGATTTGACTTCTTCATGTATGCAGCTGAAGAGTTTTAATCTGTCCTAAAATGGGGTAATGTAGGAGGTTTGAGAAAGCATAGAAGTAGAAGCTACTTCCTGCACAGCAAAAACTAAAATCTTAGCAGAGAAAGTTGGTATAAGTTTTTTTTTTTTTTTTAAATTTCATAGCAGGCAATGGAGAGACCCACCAATGAAGTATATTCTTTCAGAAACTTTTCTTTTCAATTTCCATGGGGCTAAGAGATATAAGAAGGGAGCCAAATCTAATCACCACCATCCTGTGCCAAATGAGCCATATTGGGACAAAAAGACCAACTTCATAAAAATACTGATGGGGTGCAAATTGGTTGCACTATCCAGGAAAGAGATGTTGAGTTCATACTAGAAAGCTCACTGAAAGAATCAGCTTAGTGTACAGTATCATTGGAAAACATAAATCTGGTACTGGGAATTACTAGGAGAAAGTATGAAAATAAAACAATGTCATGCTTTGAAAAAACAAAAACCACATTTCAAGTATTGTGTGAAGTTCTGGCAACTCCGTTTCGAAAAATATGTAGAGCTGAACAAAACAGAGAAAAGAAATCAACATTAACATGTAGATTGCATTGCCACAAACTGTGATCATGGTGACTTGCTTTGATTCTTTTTGCTAGAGTTGACTGCTCAAGTCAAGATTCTTTTGATGATAACCTAACTATGGAATTACCTTCTGACAGAGATGATATGTATTCCTGGCTTGTTTAGTTAGCTAATAAAGACTGTTTTGTTGTTTTTGTTTTTGTTTTAATTTCTCTGTTATTGAGCTATAGCAGGGATAGACTGTGTGTGATCCTTTACATGCTGTTGAACTCCAGAACCAATTAATCTTACCAGTAAATGTGTGGAATCGTAGAAATAAAACTGTTGAAAGGTCTGCACTTACTTATCCCTTAGTAGTTTTTTTTTTTTTTTTTGGTGTCCCTGTGAGATTAATTTCCATATTTCTGCTCTACAGCTAGTATGATTTTAGCAAGTGAGTTACTGTCTTTCCATCTGGAGCTGTCATTATCACCTCTTAATGAATAGTCCACTCTGCCAGTTGTGGTTAAAATTGAAGGATTGATAATTACAATAATGTGGCATTTCTCCAAGATAGTTCATGAGGTAAAAGTAACAGGGGAATATTGGATACAGGAGTGTATCTATGGAATACAGTAAAATGTTGATATAATTTTACTGTTGTACGTGATGTTAAAGTATTGCCCTGAATTTTAATGTGCATTGTCTGTACTGTTTTTTTTTTTTTTTTAATCAGTCATGTTCTTAGGATATGTATGGTGAAACTCAAAAAATTAGAATATCGTGCAAATGTTCATTTATGTCAGTATGGCAACTCAAAAGGTGAAACCAATATATGAGATAGACGCATTACATGCAAAGCGAGATATGTCAAGCCTTACTTTGGTATAATTGTGATGATTATGGCGTACAGCTTATGAAAACCCCAAATTCACAATCTCAGAAAATGAGAATAGTGTGAAAAGGTTCAATATTCTAGGCTCAAAGTGTCCCCCTCTAATCAGCTAATGAATCCATAACACCTGCAAAGGGTTCCTGAGCCTTTCAATGGTCTCTCAGGCTGGTTCAGTAGGAATCACAAGCATGGGAAAGACTGCTGACCTGACAGTTGTGCAGAAAACCATCATTGACACCCTCCATAAAGAGGGAAAGCCCCAAAAGGTAATTGCAAAAGAAGTTGGATGTTCCCAAAGTGCTGTATCAAAGCACATCAATAGAAGGTTATGTGGAAGGGGAAAGTGTGGTAGAAAAAGGTGCACAAGCAGCAGGGATGACCGCAGCCTGGAGAGGATTGTCAGGAAAAGGCCATTCAAAAGTGTTGGGGACTTTCACAAGGAGTGGACTGAGACTGGAGTTAGTGCATCAAGAGCCACCACACACAGACGGATCCTGGACATGGGCTTCAAATGTCGGATTCCTCTTGTCAAGCCGCTCCTGAACAACAAACAACGTCAGAAGCGTCTTACCTGGGCTACAGAAAAAAAGAACTGGTCTGTTGCCCAGTGGTCCAAAGTCCTCTTTTCTGATGAGAGCAACTTTTGCATCTCATTTGGGAACCAAGGACCCAGAGTCTGGAGGAAGAATGGAGAGGCACACAATGCACGATGCTTGAAGTCCAGTGTGAAGTTTCCACAGTCTGTGTTGATTTGGGGAGCCATGTCATCTGCCGGTGTTGGTCCACTGTGCTTCATTAAGTCCAGGGTCAATGCAGCCATCTACCAGGAGATTTTGGAGCACTTCATGCTTCCTTATGCAGACGAGCTTTATGGGGATGCTGACTTCATTTTCCAGCAGGACTTGGCACCTGCCCACACTGCCAAAAGTACCAAAACCTGGTTCAATGACTATGGGATTACTGTGCTTGATTGGCCAGCAAACTCACCTGACCTGAACCCCATAGAGAATCTATGGGGCATTGCCAAGAGAAAGATGAGGGACATGAGACCGAACAATGCAGCGGAGCTGAAGGCCGCTATTGAAGCATCCTGGTCTTCCATAACACCTCAGCAGTGCCACAGGCTGATAGCATCCATGCCACGCTGCATTGCGGCAGTCATTGCTGCAAAAGGGGCCCAAACCAAGTACTGAGTACATATGCATGCTTATACTTTGCAGATGTCCGATATTGTTCTATTTCCAATCCTTGTGTTATTGATGTCATGTAATATTCTAATTTTCTGAGATTGTGAATTTGGGGTTTTCATAAGCTGTACGCCATAAGCATCACAATTATACCAAAGTAAGGCTTGACATATCTCGCTTTGCATGTAATGCGTCTATCTCATATATTGGTTTCACCTTTTGAGTTGCCATAGTGACATAAATGAACATTTGCACGATATTCTAATTTTTCGAGTTTCACCTGTATGTATGTATGTATGTATGTGTGAGAACCCGAATGCCAATCTACACATTACCTTTTTAAAAATACCAGTGGCTATATCTTCCTCCTCCCTTTTGTTTTACTCCAAAGGAAATGCACAGACCTGAACTACCTTAGGGCATGCTCTGATCTCAAGGCAGATGGCACCACTTGTCCCGATCATTACAGTTTCTTTCAATGGTTCATATTTTAGCAAAGCAAAAGGTAGTCCTAATAGACCTAGTATGAATCAGGTGGCAAAAGGCTTTCCTACTGCATGACCTAAGATCCTATGCTTAGTATAAATTGTATAGCTAGGAGATAGAGCAAAGCACATATTTTCATATGAATGGTCTCACATTTAGTCCTTCCATTTCCTGGTTTTTGGAGAAGATTTTTGGCAAAGCTCTAAACTGAAGTACTGGAGAGCTACTGCCAGCATATACTGATAATACTGATTGGATTAGATGGTCCGGAGTTCTGACTCAATATAGAGTAGTGTTCTCATGAGACTTTTCTTCAGAGGACAAGCTGGGTCATTCTTAAGGGCTGGGGAAGCATGGTGGTGTGGGGGAACAATTTCTTGGAGACACATGGACAGTCCTCCCTAGCAATTATTTTGTCAAGATGAGCAATCGGTCAATCCAAATTTATGTGAGATGGATTCTACCTCCAAGTCTGAACAAAAACAAGTTTGGCTTTCATATGGGAGTCTTATATATCTGGCAGTTGTTGCCGTAATAGTGCCCCAGTTCAGGCCAGAGTAAATAAGTGTCTTATGTGGAACATATAAGATGTTAAAAATATATCTAGGGACAGTCCAGGGAGGAGGAGCAATTGTCCTATAAAAGGAATGGGAGACTTTGGCTCTGCCATTTTGACTATTAGATCCTACATTCTCTGATTCAGTGGAGTTCTTGGTGTTCTCTGAGCTGAGTTGTTTGCTTGCAGATGTTTCATTACCCAACTAGGTAATATCATCAGTGTGAATGAGTGTGGGGTTTCTGCCCATTCATATGTACTAGCTTGCCCTGCCAGCAGTTCTTTCTTTCAGTTCAGCCAGGGTTTTATCAAGTCCCAAAATAGTCAACATGAGCAAGCATCAGTTATGGATATGATTGATAACATTTCTCCTAGCTCTTTATTCAGATCCTTAGGCTGTAAGAACTAAAAATAATCCAGGAAATAAGTATTTGACGGGTTGAGGGAGGGAAAAGACATGGTTATAAAGAGATGTTTAACTATACTGATCTCAAAGTGTTGGTTGCAAACAACTTTTTCTTGAAAGCAAACAAATAATAACTGACAAATGGCAAAACATATTTAACTGTACACAGTGCATAAAGTATAGAAATTACTACCTCAAAATATACAGATGCCCATAAATTTGGATAGCAAATAAACGAATGTACAAAATAATTATCTGACTTTGAAGCTGAGCATATACTGATCCATTTATGTCAAAAGAATTGGTGATACATCTTCCATCCAGAGATCAATGTTATCCCATTCAGCAGAATTGAATTTTAGGTAAATGGTGTTTTAAATCCTTAGTTTCATTAAATGAATGAAATTTAAGACAGAAAAGTTCTAATTCTCTTCTCAAAAGTAACAAAACAAATGATGTTTTATTTATACATAAGAGCCCAAAAGCAACTGCCATGTAAACACTCTTCCAAAAAACAAAAAAAAAAGTGAAACAAAACAAATATTTCTATAATGTAAACTTCCTCTGTGTAACTGCTCAGTTTTATTTGTTCCCTTTGAAATACATCAGTGCTGTTGTCTTAATTTGATCCTGTTTATTGGTTTCTATATTTTTATTGCAAGAGTATCAGCGTATATATTAAATATTTAAGTACATTGTTCAATATAGAGCACTTCTTCTAAGATATTCTGTAAAATAAAATACATCAGTACAGAATAAACAATACCTGAATCAAGAAGGCTGAAATTTAATTGATCCTCACATTTATTCAAGCACTTCTAAGCATATTATTTGAAGGAAGTCTCCTTGAAATAACCATGACAACTTTTAAGTAACACTTCAGAATAATTGAGTAATAATTAACATATAGAACGTGCTTTAGAACTGACATTTGAAGGATTCTCTCTCTTTTTTTTTCCATGACTGCCGTACTGCAAATGACTGCAGTACCTATTTCTGTGGTGAGATTAAAATTATGTTACAGTTTCTCTAGGCACAGAAGTAATCAAGTGATTGGGAATTATGTACAAGAGACTTGGTAGCAGGATAAATCAGGGTTGCATCTCTAGATACAGAATTGTAGTGTCATAGTAGTAGTAGTTGCTATAGCATCCTTCCTTTCCTTCTTGCCTGCCTGCTTGTACTTCTCATGCAAAGGCCATTTCTACTAAGCTGGCCACAAATGGCCTTTCACAATTGTCTACCAAATCTTTGAGCAGAGAAATCAGGAGGGACACTTTCACTTCATTCTCCAAGAGAAGAATTTCTCCAGCAATTTTTCTGTGGCAAGACTTCCCATTAGCATCATTGCTGAAAAAGCCCAAATACAAGAGTTCCCCCTTGATGTCTTTGCTTGAGACTTAAATGTGGGGATACACAAGAGGCTGCAGGCTGCTGGATATGTGATTATGCAATGAAATACAAGCAGTCATGTATACTCCCTGGAAGTAGGTAAGGGCAAGAGCACTACACTTTAACCTGAAGAGGTCCTCCAAAATACTCTTCTTCTTTGGCAGAAGTTCTGAAGCAAATTCATTTTAAACTGAATGAAAGGCAAGAGAAGCACATGTGGGAGAATTTCTCTCTACCCCACTTTAACTTCTATGGAACAAAGCTCTGGACTGATATCACATTGCCCAGAATGTCTTTGGGACCTTCCTGAATATCACTTGGGGCCCTGGTCATCCTGAAAAAATTTGGCAGATGGGAAAATGTGGCAAGTTCTCTTGGCTGAGGACCAGCCAGGCAGTACTGAAGAAATGGTTCCTGGGATTTGAAACTTTTTCACAAGTTGACATTGCAGTGAGGGTTTTGAAAAAGGAAAGGAGAAGCTGGCAGTGGGAGGAACGAATCGAAGTTCTTCTGTTTGTTTGGTTTTAAGTAAAGGGAGAAGTTGGATTAGGATGGTGCAAATGGGGAAAATCAATGCATGGACAAGAGGAGCAAAAGTCATCTTGCTTAATGTGCATTTTAGTTCACAGTGAACATTAACAAAACTGAGTGGTAGGACCTTAAAACTGCAGAATTATACAGTCAATACTATGACACATTCAGTTTTTTAAAATATATATATATATATTAGGGAGCATTTTAATACTTTTTTCTTCAAATTTTTGTCATTTGATAGAAACTTTGTAAATGGCCAAAGAAAAACATTACTACTTTTCTCTTAAGAAATTCAAGTAGATTGCATAACTCTGTTTGACCTTTGAAATAATTATCTGTCTATGTTTAAATACTTACTTACATCTTTTGAATAAGGTTGAATTAGATGCTTCCTAGATCAACAGGCTTAAGAGTCCTAATTAAATGTTTAGTGCCAATGAATTATTTTACTTTCTACTGTCCCTGCTATTCTGTCTCAGTTTCCAGGTAAGCAGTGGCTCAAAAGTAATTGAAAGACTGGATATGTGCTGTTGATAGAAAGCTGAAAACAACTGTGCTGAGACCCACCAAATTCATTTCATTCATTGATCTTTATCAAGCCATACAATTGACCAAATCTCCAGAGCTGAAAGGTTTAAACTGTACTTTTAGAGCAAGAAGAACAATTTTGGATCCACTTGGCTTCTTGTAAATGAGGTTTCAGTTTGATGTGGATCAGTTTGGACAATGGGGTTTCTCAAAATGCCAGCTAACCCTGAACAGTGTTTGCAGTAACAAATGCAAAATACAGAAAAGCCTTACTCTCCTTCAGGCTCACAACACCAATTGCTCATTTCAATCTTACACCCAATGAATACAGTTAAGGATTTTTGTAAAACAAGAGTGCTTCTTGGAGAAAGAAAAAAATGATTGGATTGATAAAGTTTTGCATTTAAGTATCTTTAAAAAAAATGTCCAGGTGTCTGGACAATTGCTAGAATGTATATTCTTCTGCTCTACTTTTAATTTTAACTTTTTTTAATGGTATGGGGGCAGTGTATAGACTGAGCCAATCTTCTTTTGACCCTTTATTTACCAAAAAATGCATCCCCATTTCTTAAAAATCAAACCTTCTCTTGGCACCAATGAAATATTTAGTTTAGTTTTGCTTTTTAAGTGCTGACATCTGAGCCAGAAATGTAATTTTATAAACAAGAAAATTCCCTCACAGCCTACTATTCTTTTACAATTAAGGAAACAAAAACTAGAAATACAACAGGACTCTCTCATTTTTATATTTCATCTTATTTGCCACTGACTTTCAGATTCTTGGCCCCTTCCCAATCCATAGCCATTAACTTTATAAAGTCATATTTCTGTAGAGATTTGTTATGAATTCAACTAAGACTTATTTAATAGATGTGAAGAAATGCTTGCAAATTCTGCTTTGGGAATGTGTGTGTGTGTAATTTTATATGAGGTTATATTTTGCAGTTAGCAGCTTCCCATATTACTTGAAAGCAAAAGTCACAATCATCCTTGGAAGACTTCTCTGGCATGTGTTGATTTTGCCTGCTCAAAATGAACATTGAAGTGAAATATTGCTGTAAGATAGCAAGTGCATTTATGTTTACAAGTACGAGTAAGTATTCCTGAGTATGCAGAATATACATGGCAACTGACAAAGATTTTAGTCCAGTTCTAATGGTGGGCAAATAGATAAGAACAACAAAAAACAACAACATTATCAGATTTACCTATCCCTATGTCATAAAAGACATACAGAGACACTCAGATCAGGCATTTATGGATTTAGCACTTGCAGGAAAGTGATGGTATTTCTTTAGTTTCCCTCCTCTCAATTCTAGTATGAAGGCAATATGAAGAGAATGTATGCCAAGCATTTCGAGCTTCAGATTTTCTCTGCTAAAAATGGTAATTGCTTTATTTATAATCTTTACTTCTTTTCTCCCTCAATGTCACTCACACATGGCTTTCTTCAAAAGTACCTTTTTTATTTAAGCCTGATATTATTTCCACAACTTAAAAGAATGATTCATTATCCTTCTATTGATTCTATCTTTGATCTCTGAAGTTTGTACTCTTGATCTCCTTTGATAATATCTCTCTCTCTTTCTCCCCCTCTTAATAAATGTTGATGTATTCATTTGATTCTTTAGATGTGTCCTTCCCTGAATTTGTAACTCATCATATTTGTATCCTACTGAAAGCTCTCTGGGAGGAGAGAACAATGTGATGATTTACCAAGGTTTCACTGAATGCTTTTAGCAAACCATGATTTGTTGTTGATTGTTCCTGCCCTTCAGTGAATTATGGGCTCCATCTCCAGTTCAGAAAAGAAAAAGTCCTCTAATATCTTAACATTTCATATTCTTTGTATTCCTTTAGTTCTCCTATCTTTTACATTGTTTTTGTATCCTTACACTTTGCATGCCCTTATTCCTGATGCTGTTTTACAGACTGACATGTTATAAACAGACTGCACTTTCTTTTACTGAATGATTCCACTGTCTTGTCATTTCAAAGAGAAATTGAGCTATCTATGGGTTCATCCAGAAAGATTCCCCCCCCCCCCCCCCTCCATGAGACTGTGATCCTACAGAAAGAATTAGCCGAGTCATATTGGAGAATCCCAAAGGCATATAGCACACCTCTCTACAGATATACACCTATATACAAGCATCCCATCTACATACCATTCTGTTGTCTTGCCCTTATTCCAGTGAGGTGCTGATAAATGCATAATGACTGGCTCTACCAGCTCCAGTGTCACTGCTGTGCCACATCACTGACTGGCATGCTAGGCGTTGCAACTCAGCTCTGCTCTCAACTGGTTCATAACATTCCTGAAAATGTAACAATCAACTCTCACAAGCCAGCTCCAGCACAACACACTTTTTTCTATACATACAGGTGAAACTTGAAAAATTAGAATATCGTGCAAATGTTCGTTTATGTCAGTATGGCAACTCAAAAGGTGAAACCAATATATGAGATAGACGCATTACATGCAAAGCGAGATATGTCAAGCCTTACTTTGGTATAATTGTGATGATTATGGCGTACAGCTTATGAAAACCCCAAATTCACAATCTCAGAAAATTAGAATAGTGTGGAAAAGGTTCAATATTCTAGGCTCAAAGTGTCCCACTCTAATCAGCTAATGAATCCATAACACCTGCAAAGGGTTCCTGAGCCTTTAAATGGTCTCTCAGGCTGGTTCAGTAGGAATCACAAGCATGGGAAAGACTGCTGACCTGACAGTTGTCCAGAAAACCATCATTGACACCCTCCATAAGGAGGGAAAGCCCCAAAAGGTAATTGCAAAAGAAGTTGGATGTTCCCAAAGTGCTGTATCAAAGCACATCAATAGAAGGTTATGTGGAAGGGGAAAGTGTGGTAGAAAAAGGTGCACAAGCAGCAGGGATGACTGCAGCCTGGAGAGGATTGTCAGGAAAAGGCCATTCAAAAGTGTTGGGGACTTTCACAAGGAGTGGACTGAGGCTGGAGTTAGTGCATCAAGAGCCACCACACACAGACGGATCCTGGACATGGGCTTCAAATGTCGGATTCCTCTTGTCAAGCTGCTCCTGAACAACAAACAACGTCAGAAGCGTCTTACCTGGGCTACAGAAAAAAAGAACTGGTCTGTTGCCCAGTGGTCCAAAGTCCTCTTTTCTGATGAGAGCAACTTTTGCATCTCATTTGGGAACCAAGGACCCAGAATCTGGAGGAAGAATGGAGAGGCACACAATGCACGATGTTTGAAGTCCAGTGTGAAGTTTCCACAGTCTGTGTTGATTTGGGGAGCCATGTCATCTGCCGGTGTTGGTCCACTGTGCTTGATTAAACCCAGGGTCAACACAGCTGTCTACCAGGAGATTTTGGAGCACTTCATGCTTCCTTCCGCAGACGAGCTTTATGGGGATGCTGACTTCATTTTCCAGCAGGACCTGGCACCTGCCCACACTGCCAAAAGTACCAAAACCTGCTTCAATGACCATGGGATTACTGTGCTTGATTGGCCAGCAAACTCGCCTGACCTGAACCCCATAGAGAATCTATGGGGCATTGCCAAGAGAAAGATGAGGGACATGAGACCGAACAATGCAGCGGAGCTGAAGGCCGCTATTGAAGACCATCCTGGTCTTCCATAACACCTCAGCAGTGCCACAGGCTGATAGCATCCATGCCACGCCGCATTGTGGCAGTCATTGCTGCAAAAGGGGCCCAAACCAAGTAATGAGTACATATGCACGCTTATACTTTGCAGAGGTCCGATATTGTTCTATTTCCAATCCTTGTGTTATTGATGTCATGTAATATTCTAATTTTCTGAGATTGTGAATTCGGGGTTTTCATAAGCTGTACGCCATAATCATCACAATTATACCAAAGTAAGGCTTGACATATCTCTCTTTGCATGTAATGCATCTATCTCATATATTGGTTTCACCTTCTGAGTTGCCATACTGACATAAATGAACATTTGCACGATATTCTAATTTTTCAAGTTTCACCTGTATTCATCCGTTTCATTCCACAATATTCAGATTCATTTAGATCTATTACATCCTTCAATTTTTGTTAGTTTTATTGTAACACATCATAGCTATTTTTCTTTCATTTTATTTGCTAATTTATGCTGTTTTAATGCACTCCTCTTATATTCTAAGTCATGTGCCATGTGCCATGGTTATCATCAGATGGGCCCATTAATACTGACTTCAGCTGGTCAATCAAGGTTTTTACAATATATTTCTTGGTAACTTAAAGAATGGGAAGATGAAATTATCTTAGTTGCACCTTGTTCACCTGCAGCATTCCTTGTAACAGAAAAGGTATTCCTCATCAATGTGGACACCTTTTGTTTAGTCTGCCTTAAGTGCAAGCAAAACGCAGTTTTACCGCAAGCATGCTCCTGCTATTCCACACAAGTTAATCTAGAGACTACCTTATAAGTTAACAAGTTAATGTCCTTATCCAATCAACTCAGAGTCCATGCAGCATACTGACATACTCATGATGCCTCTTTTCCAGTTTAACAATATAATACTAAAATCAGTTGTGAAGGCTGCTGCTGTTTAGAGTCAGCTTAGATTTTCATACAATTAATTATTTCCATATGTATAGCTCATGCAGCATTGATTGGCGCAAATGGCTTATTAATCATTTCTATTCAACTCACATTAGACATAGAAAACTGACATTTTAGAAACTTGAACTTTTCTAAACATCAGTTATGTTTCCTTGGGGGGGAAATGTTCCCTTTCTCCCAAGTTTAGAAATTCCTAGCTAAACCATAGGGTAATTTTTTATAAATATAACAAAGTATGTTTTAAAAAGGCTTATAAAAATGACTTGTGCTAGAACTTCATATACTAGTGGTGCCAGGTAAGTTAAAAAACTAAAACATCCATTGTACTTTGCATTAAATAAGTTTTCTAGCCTTAACTTGATTTGATTGATTATGTGTCATCAAGTCCTAGCGACCACATAGATAGATTTTGTCCATGACGATCTATCCCTAACCTGTTCTTTCAAGTAACTGAGTCTATCTACCTTGCTGCTTGTCATCCCCTTCTCTATCCTTCCATTTTTCCCAGCATTAGGGCCTTCTCCAGAGAGCTAGGTGTTTGCATAATATGTTTGAAGTAGGGTAATATGAGCCTGGTCATTTGTGCCTTGAATGACAACTCTGGATTGATTTGTTCAACGATCCATCAGTTTGTTTCCTTGGCTGTCCACAGCATTCTCAGGAGTCTTCTCCAACACCAAAGTTCAAAGGCATCAATACTTTTCCTATCCTACTTTAAAATCCAACTTTTGCTTCCATAGAGTGTCACAGGGAATACTGTGGCTTGCATAATTCTGATATTTGTAAGCATGGACACATCACAGCATTTGAATATCTTTTCCAAGGCCTTCATGGCTGCTGTACCAAGTGCTAGTCTGCACCATATTTCTTGACTGCTTGTTCATTTACTGTAAACAACAGGCTAATCAAGGAACGACCAAAGGAAAAAAACACACCCCCATCAACACCAACAGGGCAAACTACTGTATATAAACAGAGAGCAAACCCCACCCCCTTCTAGCACTGAAGATGTTACCTAGCCAGGGAACAAAACATTTGCAAGAAAACCGCTGAGCCCAGAGAAGCCCAAAGACTGCACAGTTCAACCCTGAGATACATATATTCTCTTCTATTGAAACTAGATGAAGCATTTAATGGGAAAGATACTAATAGTTTCTGATCGCTAGGTCTGAGCAATTCAGTTATGTGTTAAACCCTTGCTATACAAGACTGATTTTAATACATGGCCTGTATTAAGCACTTTTGAAGCATTTTCTTAATCCACATATCTGAATAAGGACAAATAGTTGGTTGGCTCAAAACACCAAATGAAGTTAAGTAAGTTGTACATGTGATCAGTACAGAATATATATGTCAGAAGGAGCTAGAAATATATACAGTTTCCAATCCTACAGCATTTTTAGATATAAACATAAGTTATTATTTATGTATGTAATGAAAACTGATGAAGAGTCTTCTGAGAACCACACTATAAAAATGAGGCTTTCAAAAACAGTTTGTTATTAGATCTAAGGCATAAGTACACTATTTATTTATTTATTTGGGAGATTAGTGGTTTCAAAGGAGCGTGCATGTAATTTAATGAATTAATACCTACAATAATTAATCCTCAGCATTAATTAATTACAGCTAATGCAATATATTTAATATTTATCTTCTGTAGATTATAGTTATTTCAGAACCCCCTATAAAATAATTGATTGGCTACTCCTCCCATCTGGAAAATCCATTAATTTTCCACCTGCAGAAGATACAGCACTCTTCCACTTGGCTTACTAACCAACCAACCATATTCTCTGGATGTGAAAGCCAGAATGCTGGTACTGGAAGTGGATGCTTTGCCATCTGCTCTCGGAAGGAGTCAGGAAGTTGGACTGAAAAAGTGAGAGAAAATAAGGACTAGGACGGGCTCAGTGGTGGAAGCAGCACCCGATGGTGGGGGGAAGAAGCTGAAGACTGCAATGTCAGGGGTCATTGTAAGCAACACTGATAAACCCCCGTGCCTAGAAATTGCAGCAGGAAAGAGTAGCTACAAATTCAAAAAACAAACAAATGAACAAAGACAGGCAAACAAACCTGACAACAGGCAAAGAGAGTGCTGCTGATTCTGTTCCTCCACCCAGCAATAATTTACTCTCAAGGAGATGGGGCCTTTGACTGAAGAAAGGCTGCTCATCCTTGCAATAAAACAAAACCACCTTTGAATACAATCCATACATGATTAAATCAGGTATACAAACAAAGAAAAACCTTAAAATCAATATGAAGGTCAATGAGATAGAGTTCCCAAACAGTAAGGAAGAAATACCGCACCAATACCGGAGCAAAAATGCAGAGCAAAAACCTTCACGTCCGATAGCTGCAACTAAGCAGGATCTCTTTATGTCTTGCTCACAAAAATGTATGCCTTTTAACAAACTATATCAGTCTGAAAAGTAGCAACCAGAGTCCTTCTGATTTTTGGCTATCATAGACTAATATGGCTCTCCTTCTATAGTATGTTTCTGGCCAGTAATGGTCTATCAATCCAAAGGAAGAATGTTGTTTTGATAAGGCATTTCTGTACTTCTCTTTTTCAAATAGCCTCCAACTATTGAAGCTGAGGCACTCTGAAAACCATTGGAATAAATGAGTTTGTTCTGCATATGATTATAGTTTCTATATTAGACAAATATGGCATATGGTGCTTGCCAGAAGCATCTAGGAACTTGGAACAACTAAGCAGGGAGTTGAATGAAACCACAAAACATCTGTATTATATTTGGAATTCAGTTAAATGTGCAGATAAAATGTATTTATTTATTTACTCACTTATTTACTTACTTATACATTTTTAATGCTGCCTATTTCAGAGTTCTGTGCTGTTGCTATGAACATTGTAATTTTAATGGTTATCACATGTTGGTACAGCATAAAACATGGATCCATCAACTGGGCAACTTCTAGAGGTTGGTCAACCCACTTTGATCCAGTCACATGATTCTATCCTGTCATTTTCCCACATGTCTGGTATGCAACCCCCTGACCTTAGAAGCAACCTTAAGGTCTCACCCGTAGGTCTCTTACAATTGAAGAGGGCTTGGCTGCTGGGGGAAAAAAATGGCTTTTTCATAACCATTCCCATTTCATTTCTTTTTTTAGTGATTTGAACAGTTTGATGTTATTAAACATGGACTGTTTATTCAAAAATAATACCTAATCCACATATAATTCATACATTTATTTCTAATCTCCCAGCTGGAATAGAGCATGTGGGAATTTTATATATAAGAAAAGGGCTTACTGTCATTTTCAATACTTATATTTGTTTTCCTTTTATTTTATTTTCTGTGCATAAATGAATGAAGAGACTTTATTATGATTGCAGACCAAAAACAAAAGACAACCATAGTTAAACATTGCATAAGCATTAGCAGTTACACTTCATAGGGTGGAGTTTATACACAGTGTAACAAAAGTTAGCAATGTTTTGGGGCCCAGAATTGTTTCTGGTGTCTAATAGGTAATTCAGCTAAAATAAATCAGAATGTCCTGGAAATTTAGAAAGGAGTGAGGAAATCAATTGCAAATGAGACTCTGTAGAAAAGGCACTAGAGCAAAACATGGGCTGTTGCATCTTCATTACAGAGCACCATCATTCAGCAAAGGTTTCTTTGGTTTGTTGTCTTCCCCGCATTTCTCTTCCTATGCTGCTGTGGGGAGAGTGTTAAAACAAGCCAAGGGTAATGCTCATCTAAAGTCTGAAACAATGATCTTGTCAACATACAGTAATTGCCTTATTCGTGTTTTATAAACCGGTGGTTAATAAATATATCACAGGGACAAGCCACATAGTCCACATAGTTCTACATCTAAAAAGTTGGCTTACTCCACCACTATTGGCAAAAGAACATGCCAAGAAAAGCCAAAGAAGTGTAATTTCCTGGAAATGGTTTTCTTTCCAGGTACAGCCAACATTATCTACTATCATTAAAGGGGCCAACCCAGATGGACTATGTAATAATTTCAGCCAAAAGTTGAAAATAATAATCCAAAGATTTCAACATTTATCTATCTATCTAGATAATAGATCGATCGATCGATCGATCTATCTATCTATCTATCTATCTATCTATCTGTATAGCTGCCCATCTCACATATGTGATTCTCAGCAGCACATACAATTATGACTCCTGCTTCTCATCAAAGCATCATATTGGGGACATAGAGAGGGGCCTGGAAAATATTTGTCAAAAACGTGGATTGGACTTTCTCTTATATTGCCATCTAACGGTATGGTCCTAATTGAGGCCCATACAATAACTGGGTGTGAGTGTTAGCTGGAAATTGCTTAGCAGCAGCTGAAGTAAACTACGCCTTATTAAAATGGAAAGTTTGTATAGAGGCCCAGAGGCCCCTGTTGTAGGGGAGATGGGCGGGAGAGAAATCCAATAAATTAATAAATAGTTGAGCCTGCTGTCTGAGCCTTCTGGGATACATAGTCCTGATGGTCATTCCAGTCTCCAGAGGTTGGAAAACCACCCTAAGTATTTAAAGGTTTTGACTTGTCCGATGGTGTGCCCTCCTAATTGCCAGTTCTATAACGTGGGATGTTTGGAAAATGCAAGGATCATCGACATGGAAAAGTTTATGACTAGATCTTTGTTACTATAGGGAAGTAAAAGAGCACCCAAGGATATCTGAAGTCCATTGGAAGTTGAGGACACAACTGCTACTTAATCAGTATATAGTAGGAAATTAATATCTCACTGGGCCAATTTAGTCTAAGCTGCTTAAGCTGGCCTCCAATGAATTTATGTAAAAATTAAAAAATGTTGGTGGAAACACACAGCCCTGTCTTACTTCTTTACTAAGAGATATTTCTTTGGTTAGATGAGCAGACATTTGTTCATCGCTGTATGTTTAAGTTTATACCAAAACTAACCTGGAAACTAAGTAAATGCAGACTTCAAATTAATGAAAGCTGCAAATGGGGATGAACTGCATCTAACGGAATACTTTTCCATCAGATGCTGGAGCACTATAGTATGATCTAGAACAAATCTGCCTTCCCTGAACCTCACCTGTTCATCACTCAGAATGGATGCAGATTCAGACCAATATAGGAACTTAACCTGCAGATATTTGGTATACATTTTACTAACTTGGCTCAACAAGCTAAGCTGGCAGTCATCTCTTTTATTTCTCCTATAAATTGGAATTTTTAATAGTAATAGGTATATTCATTCATACTTACATTTGCGATTTACCTTTATCAACTAGTATCCATTTGGCCTCAACCATGTTGGCATGATTAGGCACTATACTGATTTTTTAAAAAATATTCTCTTGCTATCTCCCTTGCTCCCAATTCAAAATGGAGTAAAAATATGGCACAGGTTTTTACTATATTCTTCATAGAATATTTCTGGCCATTCAATTCAATATTTGTAGGAATATTTGTAGAATACTGCCATTTACAAAACAAAAATAAAAGCAAACAATAATGTTTCTTGCCCACATGAAGAGGGGAAAAAAGACAGTAATATTCTGACTTGCAAATCATAAATGATAAAACCCTGGAAATGTATTGAATTTCATCTTTGAACATGTCTGGGCATGTGTGTGACACATACTGTGGTGTCCCCCACTTCTATGTTTTTGTTGACATTGTTTCTGGCAATGAATGTTCTCTATTTTTGGTTCATCCTTCTGTTATGACTTTTGTGATTTTTTTAAGAGATTATCTTGATGTTTCAAGCTAATCTGGGATCTGGCAGCAAGTGTAATAACATCCTTATTTTATCCTGCTAAGTGGTTTTAAATCTGTGGCAATGGTCTGAAGGAAAATGAATCCAATGCAGAGTAAGAGCACTGCAACAAGGGATGCTTTGTTCCAATTTAGAACTGCTTTTGTTAGCTTCAGTCAAATCATAACCAAACTGGTCACATAATGGGATTCATTGTTGGCTTTTGTCATATAACTGGAAAAATTGCCTCTAGGAAGCACTTTTCAGTGTCTTCCTTCCAATGAAACAATATTTGCATAGAAGTGAGCCACTGTAATAAAGACTCATTTTGCATTTGTGAGCTCTTTGCTTTGGATTTTTGAGCCATGGGTTGGCAGCCCTGTATGTCTTTAATGGCCTCGCTGCCTAGAGCTCTCGTTGCCGCTATTAGCAGCAGGCATTCTGCTCATGTAGCAGTGACCCGTTTTATTCCTTTGTTCTTTCCTATTGGATAGTACTGTTCTTTTGGCTGCTTAATGGCAATTTTACTATAACACTCTATAGGGAAACTTATCTCTAAACACTCCTTTGGCGTTGTGCAAAAAAAAAAGTCTTAAGAGTTTTTCTCCATGAGTGCCCAGTAGGAGTTTCCTGCTTGCTTTGTATGTTCCAGCTAATTCCCACATTTTCAGGGTCTGACTTGATTGCCAGGAGTCTACCTAATGAGCCACCACATGGAGAAGCGAATAGCAAAGCAGCCTTATGGCCTTTGCCCATTGGTGTGCTCTCCCTTTTGTACTTGCTGGCCTTGGACTGAGAAGGAATAGGACAGCACTCTTCAAAGAGCTGAAAGGAGGTCATATAGAGGGAGATGAAGAGATATTCTCTATCATTCCACACTGCAGGAACAGGAACAATAGATTTCAGCTACAGCAAGAGAGATTCCAATTCAATGTTGGGGAGAAAACCCCTTCCTAATAGTGAGAACAGTTCAATAATGGAACCAATTACAACTACTTACTCAGAGGACTGGAGAATTCTTCCTTATGGGGTGTGTTAAACATTGGACAGCTATCTATTATGGATGCTTTAATTTGGATTTTTGCACCGAGCAAGGGGTGAAACTCAATGGTTTAAATGGTCCCTCCCAATTCTACAAATCTATGATTCTAATTTTGTTAGTTATATATAATTAAAACACATGTTTAACCGTCTGTCAGAACTTGCCTGCCTCTCTTTCACCTGTCATTTTTCCCTGATTGAGGGTCAGCTGTCAGCTGGAACAATAGCTGACAGCTCAGATTTATGTATAGCTTTATATTGTGAGTTTAGTAGTTTTCAAGAAGAGTGCTAAACTCATCATCTTTTGAACACCCTAGCCAATGTTCAGAAGAAGCCCAAAGAAGACCTGAGAGGCAGTGTGTGTGAGAGAGGGTGTGAAATTGAAAGAGAGAGAGAAAGAGAGAGAAAGAGGGAGGGAGGGAGGGAGAGGTTACTCTGTCTGATGTAAGTGGCTATTCAGGCTGATTCAGGTCTTCAAAGTGGGGGCTGTCTCAAAGACCTGGTGGATACATGGGAAAAACCTATTTAAAATATCACAATGTTGCCCCTCTGCCCCAAACAGTGATTGGAGGAGAGGGGGCATGTCTACACCAGCCTAAAGTGGTCAATAGATGCCAGGCTGATCCCATTCCCTAGGGATTATTTAACTGTGACACAGAACAAATAATCAGTAAACTTTAGAGATCATACCCATGGAAAAATTAGCACAGCTTGTTGGCTGTCTCAGTGGAAAAACACTAATTTAATACTGGAACAGTCAAATATTACTTTAAGCAATCTCAGATATGAATTGAGGAAGATGAAAGCAATGCTTGGGGAACATTTCAATGGTGGGAAAAAGGCTGCTGGAAGTTGTCCATGTCATGGTTAGGTACAAGTGGGGAAATGGCCCATATCTTGTCACAAAAATCCAAACAACCACTTAATGGCAGCAAAACCAGCTAGAATCCCAAGTTTTTACTGACATCTAATATTTGTCCAGATTTTTGTGTCCCAAGTATTATAAACTAGTCCATTTATGGCCATTTCTTCACTGTAGAAATGTGTGTGAGCCCCATGAGGATCTCTCCTCACCAACTCGGTCACCAAGTATCCCTTCTCAGCAACATATACAATTTAAAATTTGAATTAGGGTTGTTACCACTGTAACTATGTAATGAGTGTGCATTGTTGTATTCCTCTAAGCCAACACAATTTTGCTCTAGCTCAATTTCTGTTATGATTGCTGTAACAGATAATACCACAGTTAAGCTCTTTTCTTGCTCTGTGTGGCTTCATCAACATTCATAAATGAAAGGATTTATAACTAATCCAGGAATTTGTTCCCATAATAGTCAGTCAGATAACTATGGGAAGTCCAAAAGCAGGACATAAATTTATCTGCACCTTCCTGATCATATATTCAGAAATTGATACTGATCTTACAGGAATTTGTGGAGATAAAATCATAATGACTTTATTCTCTATATTTTCCACTATGTATACTGATCTGACATCCGATTACAAAATCCTATTTCTTTCACAGAATTCTGTAAATCTTAAATCCCAAGGTAAATAGTTGCATGATATAATCGATTTCAAAAATGGAAGGAAATAGACAAAAATATTAAGAAAATCTTAAAAATAAAATTTGAATTGAAACCACACACATTTTTCTTAGGAATAATTCCAGAGAATATGAACTAAAAGTATCACAGTCCAGTAAGATACTTGCTGACAGCAGCAAGAACTAATATGGCACAACATTGGAAAAGTGACAATTGCCAAAAATACAAGAATGAGAGATCAAAATCGTAGAATACACAGCAATGGCAAAACTGACTATATATGCGCACACACACGCACACACATATATTCATAACACAAGATTAACTAAATTCCAGCAGGAATGGCTCCATTACATAGGATACATCACACAGCAAGGCAAGTTTATACATCTGGCTTCTAAACAAAAGAATTAAGAGACTAATAAAAAACTTTAGACAAAGATAGAAATCATAATCTCCAACGATGAAAAAAGCACAAATACTTAAGTAGCAATTAGTGGTTGTAAACAATGGAAGGGAAGGAGAAAATGTTATTGAAAGTTCCCCCTAAGGATGTTTTTAAAGTTTTGTTGTTATTGTTGTTGCTGTCATTGTTTTTACTTTGCTTTTAGTATTTCACTCTTTTGTATCTGTATTCTTTATTTTTAACATCAGCTTGAAGACTATAAAGTGACTATATACTTATCATGAAGTTTTGTTTTTTTTTCAACACCAGGAATAAAATACAATTGGACTTCTTTCATTCCTTTTTCACAACAATATTCTCCATGGCTGGGGACTGTATGTGCTCTTGTATTCATACTCAAGCAGACTTGAGGATGTGAGGCATCTGTAAATACAAATTAACAAACTACATCGGCAAACGTACAAACAAAATACAAACAAAAAAAAAAAATACAAAATACGACTTAGAACTGTGTGGTTTTATTCACTATTAATTATTCATAGCTGAGTTGTGTAGAATTGCAAAAGTTTTTGATATAATTAATCTTCTATAATGATTTGTTATGCCTTATCACACATATTTTGGTGACACTCCGTTACACATTATTTGAAGGTCTGAACATGAATATACATGAAAGAAAGAAAAAATTATTTAAGTTCAGGTTCCTTCAAGCTTATGCCATATATAATGGATTTTTTTCCTCTTCTTCCAGCTAGTCAAATTATCCCTTTACTAAGAACTCCAAATTATGTAACAGACTAATTTTAAAGTTGAAATTGGCTTTCTTGGGAATTTATACAAATTATTAACAACATCCTCAACTTGCTCAGCATCATTATGTCTAATGCAAGCTGGCCACTTTTCTTTAATATTAGCAAGAGTCAAAGGTGGCTAGCAAAGCAAAATAATTTGAAATAACAATACAAAACCCAACCAAATGAATCCCATTTTATAGTTGCCACTGTGTAATATTTTTGTTAAAATAAAAAAAATATTACACTAATTATACTCTGACCTACAATATTTAAATGGTTCTCAGGAAATACGCAAATTAAAAAAAAAAAATCCATAACTGTAAGCAATGCACCAGATTTCAGGTCACTATCTCTTTCTGTGACTATTGCGGCAATATCCTAAATAGATTTTCAGATTCAGGGAAATTTAAAAAGCAACTCTGCACTTAAGTTTAGTGAGTAAAGCTGTTTGAAAACAAACTGATAGTAGTAGTGCTTTCTGGGACCTGGAGTTTTTGGCCATTGTTTGTAGATACAAATATATACAGGAAAAGAAAGAAGGATCATTTAATTACTATAATTCAAGCAAATGTTGCCTGGATACCTTTAAGTATTATTTCCACTGGGTTTTGCATAG
Organism: Liasis olivaceus; assembly: GCA_030867105.1. NCBI lineage: Eukaryota > Metazoa > Chordata > Lepidosauria > Squamata > Pythonidae > Liasis > Liasis olivaceus. Next base: position 75,216,843 of record CM061349.1, read on the forward strand.
ACCAAGAATGTCTTATCAAACTAGTACTAATTAAAACCTAATTCTAAATGCATTAAAATAATAAAGTTTCTGTTATATGGAACTTTAGCATAAGAACTCAATAAAATAACTATAGTGTGTCTCATGCCTTGTCTTCACTAAATCAACAGCTTCTCTTTTGCTTATTATGTTGCTGTATAAGCCCCACATACCCACACAACTACTTCTATACACCATAAGCCTTGAATGCTTTACATGCAAAATGTCCTTTCTCCATTGTTTTCCATAACCAGATTACTTTGTATGTAGTACATAACAACAAAGAAATATATCTTCATTCTGTATACCTTTGCAACAATGTGGGTGGGACATTCATTACTATTGGCAAGGAATATTTAATTTTCTTTTTACTTTGAACTGTATCATATCTTCTGGGGGTGCAGCTGGACCACTGAAGAGACATGGAGGAATTTAGGTTATGCTATGAAAATGTTCCTCCTCTGGACCATTTTCATTCTGCCCACAGGTCCATCTACCCAACTTTGCCTACTCTGTTAGTGCATAGTTTGGACTGATACCATACCTCACATTCTTCCAGTAAAGCTGTCTGAATAAAATAATGTTTTGTAAATCATACATATATTGTGGTAAAAACAAAAACAAACACTATGTGCTTTATCCACATTTTGAGTTTATTAGTATGGATCTATTTTCTTTGTTGCCTATCCTCTCTTGTACCTCTTTGGCCTTGTGTTGCTGCTATGGGAAATATTTTTTTGTGCACTTCTCTGAGTGACTTTGAACAATCTGTCAGTTTTAATTATAACAATTGAACAAAGTCCCCAAATCCTATTTTAAAATTTAAAAGCCCAATTCTTAAGAAATAATTTAAAAAGAAGAAGAGAACAATGAACAAAGGAGGGGGTAGTCAATGAAAATATATTGCACACATTGAGGTACAAGTCTGTACATGCATTACAGACTTTAGTATATGCATTACCAAGAAGCTTGATTATAGAGATGTGAATGTAAGAAAACGTGTGAAGGTGAAAGCAACAAAGACTTATTCCATTATTAGACTATGTGATGCAATATATCTGTTAAACCCTCAACATGAAGTGTACCTGATTTTTCACTACTGTGCCCGTCTATCTAAACCAATTTCGATTTCCAGTAATAAATTGCCTTGACTTCAGTGTTATATGGATTGTGACACAATTTGTTCTCTTATATTCAATAACTATTCATACTCTGCCTGCAGTGTCACTTTGAGTTTGCTAGAGCCTTTTCAATAAGTTGAAGATAGAGCTGGGTGCCATCATCAAAATGATGAGACCCAGTCCCAAAGCCCCAGATGATCTTCCCCAAAAGCTTCATGTTGACACCTGACATGACAAAAAATTGTGACTTGAGGAGTTCTAGGCAGAGCACTAGGCCCCCAACAAGCTCTCCTGTGAAATGTTCATTTAATTTTCACTCAGATCATCATAAAACAGTCTTCTCAACTTTATGTTAGCGAAGTGTCAGCATTATGGTCTATCTGCTCAAGAATTTTAAAAGTAGGGATCAATTTGTGTTTGAAGCTATCCACAAAATATTGAGAATCAATGAAGTTTTATGGAGGATAAAAATTCAGGTTTTCTCAGAGAAAACTAGTAGAACGGCTTGCACACCTTTGGTTCAAAATGAGGAATGAGGCAGAGTAATGAACAAGAACTGAGAACCTGAGACCCAGGGAATGAATGGGTGGAGTCATGAAGAAAACACAGATGGAGTCACAGAGTTGCTTGCAAGTCTCTTTCAATGCATGTGGTTTTCCATGGGTTATTCATGTCTGGATGAAATTGTTCAGTACATCTTGAAAATGATACCTATCCATCATCACCACCATCATCATCACCATCATCATCCAACCCAGCAGAATGTTGGATGCAATTATGTAATGGGTTGCAGGACTCTGTTTGTCTGTTTGCAGAATAACATTTCATATACAGAATGGGACCAAACTGGGGGTGATGAAAAAAGCATGCAAAAGAAGTAACAGGTTCAAAAATGGGCTAGATCTGCCTTCGGGCTATAACAAAATACACTCCAGGAAATAAATAAATATATAAATAAAATGTGTGTGTGTGTGTATATATATAATTTGTGTGTGTGTGTGATATATATATTGTATGTGTGTGTGTGTGTGTGTGTGTGTATAGACAGTACTGTGCAAATGTTTTAGGCAGGTGTGAAAAACTAAAGTAAGAAAGCTTTCAAAAATATATATTGTAATTGTTTATGTTTATCAGTTTACAAAATGCAAAGTGAGCAAACAGAAGAGAAATCTAAAATCAATATTTGGTGTGACTACCCTTTGGCTTCAAAACAGCATCAATTCTTACACTTGCACACTTTGTACACTTGCCCAAAGTCAGGAATCTTGTAGGATTAGAGTCAGGTGTATGATTAACCAATTATACCAAGCAGGTGCTAATGATCATCAATTTTATATGTAGGTTGAAACACAGTCATTAACTGAAACAGAAACAGCTGTGTAGGAGGCTTAAAACTGGGTGAGGAACAGCCAAACTCTGCTACTAAGGTGAGGTTGTAGAAGACAGTTTCATGTCACAGGTCATACACCATGGCAAGACTGAGCACAGTAACAAGACACAAGGTAATCATACTGCATCAGCAAGGTCTCTCCCAGGCAAAAATGTCAAAGCAGACGGGTTTCAAGATGTGCTGTTCAACCTCTTTTGAAGAAGCACAAAGAAACGGGCAATGTTGAGGACCATAAATGCAGTGGTCGGCCAAGGAAACTTAATGCAGCAGATGAAAGACACATCATGTGTATTTCCCTTTGACTTTGGAAGATGTCCAGCAGTGCCATTAGCACAGAACTGATGGAAACCAGTGGGACCCAGGTACACCCATCTAGTGTCTGGAGAAGTCTGGCCACAGGTGGTCTTCATGGAAGAATTGGAGTTGGAGATTTGGTCAGGATCAGTGGTGTCCTCAATGCTGAGAAATACAGGCAGATACTTATTCATCATGTCATACCATCGGGGAGGCATGTGATTGGCCCCAAATTTATTTTGCAGCAGGACAAACCCCAAATATACAGCCAATGCCATTAAGAAGTATCTTCAGTATAAAGAAGAACAAGGAGTTCTGGAAGTGATGGTTTGGCCCCCACAGAGCCCTGATCTCGACATCATTGAGTCTGTCTGGGATTACATGAAGAGACAGAAGGATTTGAGGCAGCCTACATCCACAGGAGATCTGTGGTTAGTTCTCCAAGATGTTTGGAACAACCTACCTGCTGAGTTCCTTCAAAAACTGTGTGCAAGTGTACCTAGAAGAATTGATGGTGTTTTGAAGGCAAAGGGCGGTCACACCAAATATTGATTTGATTTGGGTTTTTCTTCTGTTCGCTCACTCGGCATCTTGTAAATTGATAAACTTCCCCATTCTAAACTCACCTCTCCTTTCCTTCTTGGTCATGTGATTCATAGCATGTTTAGTCTGTCCTCTGTTCTCAGTGCACACTTACCACAAACACAGAGAGATGAACACAAGAGGAAAGCACAAACACACACACATACCGAGAATGTATTACTTCATTACACATGAGAGAAAAGGAAAAACACAGACACCTCTTTTGGGTACTGCTGGTAAACGGGTTGGAAAGAATTCTAGAAGCCAAGCTTCACATGCTTTGTCTGTCTTCTTTATTATGAAGTCTGTGATCCTGGTTCTGCATGGAATACTACTGCACAAAAATGAGTCTGAGAAGGGAACAGACAATACTGGCCATTTGCACAAGTAGCTTGGAAAGGAGTAACAAGGAGGGAAAATGAGGAAAAGGCAGACCTCAAAGAAACTTAGAAGAAAAGTTGATAGAGCTGGGCAGATCTTTTCAGAACATGCAGACACTCACAGAAACACCTACAAAGCCCTTCTTCTGTAATCTTCTAAACAGCCGTATCTTTTCCCAGACATGCATGGCTGCTTTGGAATCATCATTAGGCTGTGGAGTCCTTGGGGTTCTCTGAGCTTGGTTGTTTTCTTGCAAACGTTTCACTACCCGGCTAGGTAACGTCTTCAGTGCTAGAATGGAGTGGGGTTTGGTCTCTGTTTATATACTGTGGCGTGCCCATGGTGGGGGTGTTCTATTTTTTTCCTCTGGTAGTTCCTTGATTAAGGTATTGTTTACTGCTTGTATGTCAGGTGGTAATCTTGGTGTTAATCTCTGCTTATCTGGGTGATGATTGCATTCCATTACTGAAGATGTTACCTAGCTGGGTAATGAAATGTTTGCAAGAAAACAACCAAGCTCAGAGAATCCCAAGGACTCCACGGTTCAACCCTGAGCTACACATATTCTCCTCTATTGGCATTGGGCTGTTTTCACATGGGTGAAAAGCCACTTCACTTTGCATATAATCAGGAGTCTGATAGCACCTTTTCTCACTAACACATTTTATGAAAAATCATACCTTTTATGCATAGAGGGACATCTGATGAAGTCAGCTACCACTCCCAACAACTTATGCCTTTTGACAAAATGTGTGAGTCAGAAATGGTCCTACTAAACTCCTGATTTTTGCCACCTTCAATGTTCATTTTGCATAAGAGTTTCAGAATATTTGCACAGGGTTAAACATTAAGGAAAGTAGAAGCAGTCTATATTTGCCCTTCCAAAGTTCTTCCGCAATGCAGGGGATCTCTCTCTGCATCTCCAGTGGCAGAAGAACTGCAGAAACACAAAGAAATGGCCTTGTCTGTTCCTACAGCTCTCACCTATGGTGGGACCTGAAGTTCTTCCAGAACACACACCAGGAACATCTTTCTTCTTCCCTTTAATTTGGGTAGAAACAGAGATATGCCTTTTTCAAATTACAGCAACCTTACACTAGAACAATACTAAACAATTTTTTAAAAAGCATCATTAGTAGTCCTGTTGGGCTTCCATCTCATGATAAAGGGGAAAACAAGTCATTTATACATTTTTTAAAAAATCAATAAATAATTAAACATGGCTTCTGGTATGAGTTGGCCTAAATGAAGACTCTGAATGTGTTCCACTACTTACTAATCAAGCTGAATCTTCATTTCCCCTTGATGAAGACAATCTCATGCACCCAGTTAAATGATACACTGTGCTTATGTAGCCGTGTTTTGATTAGGCACAGATTCATTTAATTAGCAGTTTGTTTGATCAATTAGAAAATGATCCCTAAAGTCACCTACTTACTTAGATCTGCTTTGAACAAGGATTTTAATCTTAGTGATGACTCCTAAAGAAATGAAGAGGAAAGAATATAATTAAACCATTAACACTTGGGGGAGGGGAGAAGCACTAGCTAGGTATGAAGCAAGGAAAACAAAATAGCCTTACTGACTAAATATATAGATTTCTAAATAAAGCAGAGGTTCAAATGGTTCATGGGGTTCGACCCTCTAAACTGAACTTCTATTATTAGGTATTCTTCCAATCAGTAATGAGCAACTGTGAAATTTTCACAATTGTGAGGCATTGATTTTCTTTCCTCTTAATGAAATTACATGTGAAATTCCCATTGACTTCACCATTGGAGCAGAGTTAAATGAATACTGTATTTGAATGGTTTTGTAAATACATCCAACTCACATCTTGACTAGAAGACTAGAAAATTTATTCTTATAGCTTCTATGTTTCTCATGGACATTGGACTGGTTTCATCTTATAATCAAATTCATCAAGCAAAACTTTATTCTTGGCTCCAAATAATTTGAGCTTTTTAAAAAGATATCTATTTTTTTTTTAATTAGGCATTGAGATAAAATAATTCTTCTTGTCTTCCCTGAAGATGCACCAAAGCGTATACTAGATGTCTGAAGCAATGCTGTCTTAAAAAAAAAAAAATAAAACCAAAAGAAGTGTTGTATAAATATATAACTTTAGAAATATAAGAAATATAACTTTAGTAAACCCAGAAGTTTGTATCTTTTATTTGGTCCAATATGCATGAGGCTTCGCTTAGGGAGGGCATGAGGATTGTTGCTATAGTACTTGCAGCAAATATCTCCTTTGGGTGCAAAAAAACTGTGGGGCTAGTTGTCATGCTTAAGTCTGTACTGCTTCCATTCTGTAGGTAGTTAATTTCAAAGCTCAGTCTATTCCAAGATCTGGTTTGCTGAAGCTTTTGGATGTTCCTACTGTGAAAAAGGAAGCCAAGGATGAAGACAGTGGTCCTTCGTTATTGTAATGTTCCACTTGTGGAATTACATTTTTTTTTTAAGTATTTTGCCCCTTTTGAATGTTCTGATCATCGCTACTAAAGGTTGTCAAAGCTTCGCTTGGGCCCTACTGATCTGTAACAGGAATCTAAGTGAATAAATATCACAGGCATTTTGTTTATTTCATAAACAAGGTATCCACGTGCCAGTATGGAAAAGCAATCAAGTTCATTCAGTTCACTTAAAGGGAAACTAGGCCCATATTTGTTAAATAGAGCTGATCTGGGCTGGTCCTGACCTCTATGAATTTCTCAATCCTCATTGCAAGGAAGATCTCACTTTTCAGATTCTAGAGAATACAATGTCTCATTCACAACTTGTACTAGGAATAGATTGAAAATTTATCCCAATTCTCACCTTTTGCTTTCACTTTCCTGCATTGCAGATAGCATTCAGTGGAAAAGATAGGCAAAACTTTAAATAATCCTACATACTCTTTCATAGAACTTCACCTCCTCAGGATATTCATCTGGTACCTTTGCAGATGCATTTCCAGCATGAGATTTGAACTCATTTTCTCAACCTTTTGAACCTCGTTTTCTCAACCTTAACATCCAAGGGGATTTTATTATCTGAGAATAACTTATTGATATTTGCTTTTTAAACTGTATGCTAATGTAGTCTTATTGCATTTTTGTTTATTTTTCAGAGGTTTTTTATTTACCTTACATGAAACACCAAGAAAATTCAATCAAATGTTAATATATAAATCCATCACACAAGTAAATGTTTGCCAAAAAAAAGAATCTATACAAATAAGTAGTAAATACTATACAATTTGGTTTTCAAAGCAATGAATAGATAATACAGTTTATATTAAAATGCAATGAAAGTGTGTTATATGGCATAGGATTTTAATCTTGGAATTATATGTGTTTTCTTTCATAGTATCTTTGAAGAGCTTATACCCACTTGTCATCTTCTTTCTGTGTGATTTGAGTTATGGAGTTATTACTACGGCAGATGTAACAGGAAAACTGAGGTGTAGAAGGAATAAATCAACTGTTTCAGAGCTACGCAAAAATCTTGTTGCAAAACTAAAAAGGATTCACTTTAGAAGCAGAAGGAAATCATTTGTCACCGAACATTCCTTGCTGAGGTGTGTTCACACTCTTTTTGGTAGCATAGATGGGCAGCATATCTGGAATCACTTTTTCTTTCTTCCCCAACTTATTATGGCCTTGACACTCTGATACTACCTTCTTTCTTTTTCTTTTTCTTTTTAAAGAGGCCAAATGTAATATTCTCTACAGTTTGCCTGCAGTGCTGGAGCATTTTATTAAGCTGGTATTTTTATTTTCCCTGAATGTGATATTGGCAGATTCTAGAAATCCCTTCCCACAGGCCATCTGCAAATAATGCTCTTTGCTGTCCCTGAAACCATGTCTCGAATAAACACTTCTTTGTCCTCCGGTGGGAATGGCTTCCTGTTACCAAGTTGAGACAGCAGATGCACTCAGATCAGAGAAAGAGTTAGAGTCACGAGAGGAAACATCATTTCGACTTTGAAACATTTTGACCTCAGGACAACTGTTTCGAGTGTTTTGATCATGCAACAAAACAACTTGGCTGGGAGAGTGCAAAGTAGAAATGAACAAAACAAAGAAACAGATATGTTTCTAGAATTTTGTTTCAAGGTCAGATGCTGTTTTATTCCAAATGTGAATTTTTATTATTTTTTCCCCCAAGAAGTGAGATTTCTGCTTCTGACTGTTCTGAGCACTGTGATTGGGCTGTTGTTTTCTGGCTTGTGATTGGATTGCTTTCCCTTCCTTCCACGTTTTCCCCCCAATCGTAGCTAATAGAGCAGCAAAATACATTTTTGTGCCTGATGCCATTTGTTTAGATGATGTGAGAGCAGAGATGTCCATAGTAGAGTAAAAAAATCAAGATGGCAACCACAACCACACGATTGAAGCCCCACCCCCTTTTCACAGCACACATAAAGAGAGTTGCGGCTTCAGTTGTCCATTCACAGCCACCATCTTGATTTTTTTTTTTTTTATCCTTCCATGTGGACAACCTTGTGTAGGAGTGGGGTCTGCAGAGAAAAGCAGTCACCAGACAGAAAATGAAGATAGCTTGGAGCTGCATATCAGTTACTACTTTTTTAAACATTGCTTTGTGGTAGGATTTCATGAGGATAGACTGCATGTGTGTTGACTGTGAAGGTACATAAATGAAAGGATTACTAGTCTACTATTGGTTTCATTGGACTGTTAAGCTCTAGTATGTGATCTGTTGATGTTGAGCTTCAGGCTATATTTAAAAATGCAAAGCTTCTAATTTGGGATGATTTGTTGGACTTCAATGTGTTTGTGCAAGAACTTGTGTCCTGATAATCTTGTGTTCTGTGCATGTGTCCTGATGTGCCACCAGCCTTTTTTCCCCCTGCCAATAGACACTTCTGTGTGCAAGCAAAGCCATCAGCAAAGAACAACTCAGTTGTTTTGCTGCATTGTGCCTAGCAGGCAGACAGCAACACACACGCACACACAAACACAGAGATATCAGATCTATTGCTTAATCTTGCTAAGTAAGTGAGGTGTCAGTGCCTGCAGAAAAAAATTGGCCAAGGAGATTATATTTACTTTTTTATTAAATTTATAACACTGGAAAACCTCATGAGAATAGGAGAAAGTACAATTTGTGTCTGCCTGCTTGCCTGGCTTTTTGATTTTCAAGCCTGAGCTTGTTTCTCTTCAGGCCAGGGTATGTTCTAATTAAAAGAAATGTTTAAAAGATTAGCAGGTCTCTTTGACTCTTAATCTGTTGGGTGAACAGCGCAGAAGGGTTATTTAAAGGATTTGAAAAGACCTCTATCTGTTCTGTGTCTTGAAAAGGGAAGGAGATTTCTGATAACAGACTTTAATCTAAACAGTAGACAGATTTCTCACCAGTTAAGAAAAAAGCTGTGTGTTCCATTGTGGCTTATGGTGATTTGTTTTAATGTTTTCAAAAATGCTTTTAAATTATTCTTTAGCCATGATTTCTGCAATTGGGGCAGTAAGTAACACACTTTCACCAGCAAACATTTTGAGTGTGGTTTCAACTCATTTTGAGTAATTGATTGGAGTTGACCAAATATATATATTTTTAGAAAGGTGGGATGATGATGATGATGATCATCATCATCATCATCATGATGATTAAAAATATTTCAGCATTATGAATGGGATTATTTTATTCCAGGCTAAAAACAAATGTTTCTCAACTGTATACCTTAATTGGGCAGAGCCACATTTGGTGCTTTCCTTCAAGCCAAACAGTATTTTTGGACAGCCTTAGTCTTAACAGATGTGCAACATGATTAGAGAGATGAATGCAAATAAACATTATAAATATTTTTTTAAAAAAAACTGTCATTTTCCACCCTTGTGTATAACTTGCAATATAGTCTTTATAGGATATTAACTGCTTGGCAGCAGAAAAATTAAAATTGTATGGCATTACTATAAATAAATTGTACTGCCACTGTTACTTGAGTAACTGATGTAGTGGAGAGGATTTTGAGATGTACCCTTGCTTGACTGCATAGTCTTTTGAAAACTACACTGAAACTGAAAAAAAAAGATGATAGATAGATAGATAGATAGATAGATAGATAGATAGATAGATATCCAACCCTTTGTATATCTTCAGCTCACAACATGTTCACTCATCTTAGCATTTGTTGGGGGCCACCTCAGGGTTTCTAAGAAAAGATGGTTATATGGAACCAAAAGTCTTACCTTCATGTAATTGTCTACAAGTGTTTTATCTGTACATCACACACCCAGCCTGCAGCAATTAATACTGCTGGAAGTAGATCAGAGAGTAACCCCTGATTCTGTTATACCAGCCAGAGTCATTTCCTAAATATGACTCAGTATACCTGAAAGCAAAATCCACAGGCCAACAGAAGTAGGTGACAGACAAAATTAAAGCTTTCAGGAATTCTGTTCACAGATTAAGGAGTGTAATTAATCCATCCATCATTTGATTGCAGATTAATCCAATTAATTAATGAAAACTAGACATCTTGAAATGCATATGGAATAGTCAGCAGGAGAATGCCCTATGTGGGTTGCTGTAGCAAGTAAGTAGTAAGGGCACAATGAAAGGAAATCTTGGGAGGGAACTTTCATTTCATTTTTTTGCTTTATTTACTTCATTTTTTAATCTTTGATAAGGTTTTTCTGTGAATCTGAAATGTCAATTCCTGTGTGATCTAGAAATTTTGAAACTACTTCTTGATACTTGAAGAGAATACAATCCAGTGTCAATGTCATAATCACTGAGTAAGGCAATGAGAAATGACCTGATTGGTCAACTTGTCATAGGAGGTGCTGGAGAGTTTCTATACAGCTATGGTTTACAGGGAGGGGAATAAATAGATCAGCCTGTGGCTATAGTGGACTCCACTATTCTTGAAATAGTTATTTATTTACTGCTAAGCTTATTAATTAAAAGAGCTCAGCTATTTATTGAATGTTATCTTTAGCTGTCATTTATACATTGCAATCTTATTGGTGTTAGTTATGAAGCAGTTGTGATATTTACATACTAGAATTCATATCTTAAATAAAGACATCTATTTATTTATTTTTATCCCGCCTTTATTATTTTTAGAAATAACTCAAGGCAGTGAACATATCCAATACTCCTGCCTCCTCCTGTTTTCCCCACAACAACAACTCTGTGAGGTGAGTTGGGCCGAGAGAGAGTGACTGGCCAAAGTCACCCAGCCAGCTTTCATGCCTAAGACAGGACTAGAACTCACAGTCTCCTGCCTTCTAGCCTGGTGCCTTAACCACTAATTAGTGGTACCCACTAAATTAGGGGGTAGCCACTAAATCTAATTAGATTTAGATACCACCCAGAGTTGTTTTGGAGTGAAGTGGTACCTGAATCTAAATAAATAAATAAATATTGCAGACTGACTATTCCAGAAAGAACACAGTCAGTAGAAAGCCACCGCCTTTGGGACTTTCCATGTATTTACTCCCAATGTTGTTTCCAGTGGCTTTGGAAAGTTCTATCACTTTCGATATATATGTGTGTGTATGTATGTATGTATATGTGTATGTGTATGTACATATATGTGTACATATATATATATATATATATATAGAGAGAGAGAGAGAGAGAGAGAGAGAGAGAATGTAAATTCTTGCCTGTTCATGTTTTTTTTTCTTTCACTCTCTCTGCTTTTGCCTGCCTTTTATCTCATTTTGCAAGTTAACTGTTTTGATGTTTGCTGTTGTTTAATTAAGCTGTCAAACTATGCTAGTTGTACTGAGTGGTGTGTGTGCTTGCTGTGATTTGGATACAGGAATTGACTGGGACTGTGCTGGGTGCAAGCTAGACAGGGCATAACCCATGTAGTCTTCCAACATTTTTAAGGACTGTTTAAAGCTGATTTCACCAACCTATTATTAAGGGCATTTTGAATTCCTTGAAATGGGACTTAGTTTAAGAATCATGCACATGTGTTTGTGTTCATTCTAAGGCTGGGTTCACACATGTTAAGCTGTAAATTTGGTAATCATGGCTTGTTGAATAAACTACCACACCTTGCATTCTAATATCATGCTAAGTCATAAACAGTGGTGTGCAAATTACAGTAGCTGGGCTCCTTCACTGCCTTAAGCCACAAACATCCAAAACTCTATTTAGGCTTAGTAGACTGTATGAATCCAATTTGCCATGAACATTTATTCTCCACCCTTTATATAACATATATTCTATGACTTTGATAACATTGTATAACTTTGGTATCTTTAACACTTAGTAAATCATACTTCCCGATGCTCACTTGCAATTATTCAGAAAACAAGTTGTCTGGCATTTTTTAAAAATATTTGCTCACTTATCAATATTTTGCATATATTGGTACATGAAAGCAAACCCTTGGTGATGCACCTTCTAAAATTTACTCAGTTGTTCCCAGCAGAAAGTAATATGACTTGAAATGATTAAAAGAAACTCTTAAACACCATTATAGACTAATGAAATCCTGTTGTCAAACAACACAGACAGGAAACTTCTGAACAGCCCTAGAAACCTTAATTAAAAAGAAAGAAATGAACCTGAAATGTTATATTCAGGGAGAGGCCAAGAACAACAATATTTTCTCTTACATTTTTTCATTGTCTGCTTAGTTTCAAGGGCTCTACACTGAAACCTCTGATAGCCATATGGTTTTCTAAAGCAGCAATGGAAAGCCTAACATTCTTCTTTGTTTCTGCAAAATAAATAAATATTCAAGCAAGCAAACAAATTTACATCTCTCGATTATTCCAGCAGAGTTACAAAATCAGGGAAAGAACTCAAAACTGTTCCTATCAGAATGTTAAAAATACATGTCAGTATAATGACGGGATTTGCATAATCAGGTGCCTCTACATGCTTTTAGGATTACAGGATCCTCAATATTCATAGATGCTTTGAATGAATTTCACATATATTGAATTTCCAAGAGCCTGTTCCTTTCTGTATGCATTTTCTCCTATTTTTATTAACGTTATTATGAAATAAAATAACAACATAGGCAGGAATTTTGATCATTCAGTAACAGTCATCTCCAGGTCTATTATAAATATAACTAAAATATAATGCCCTTTTATATTCATTCTCTCTCTCTCTCTCCTTTATAATGCCTATATTATATTATTTATATAAGTTTAGGTCATTTTGCTTTTAGTAACCACAACATATAGCATCCTTTTTTAGAAGCATCAGAAGGAAGAACAGAAGCTAGATGGATTTAGAGTAAGAAAAAAATCATGCTGTTGTAATCGAAAGTAAGAGGTCAGAGTAAATATATGTCTGTTGCTTAGGGATGGAGTAAGAAATGCTTTGCCTCATAATGCAAACATACAAAAATGCATACTTTTAGATTGCTAAGCAAATTATTTTAAAGTTGCACTTTTCCAAATAATGTGACATACCTTCAGATGAAAATTTCATACAGAGAACAATACACTAAAACACAAAGACCAAAACGGTCATCATGTTGGAAAATTGAGAAAGAGCATCAATCAATCAATCAATCCCCAAAAACAAGGCAACAGGAACATACAAACTGGCAGATTCTTCCATGGATATGCTCATCTATAAGCCTTAAGAGTGTATTATTTTAAGCATAAAACACAACTTTTTACTTGGTGTATTCTACTTTTTCTTCAGTGTGTGGTTCACCAATCAGAAAATATACACAAGGCTTATTTCCATAATTCTACAAGAGAAATTTGGGTTCATCAATAAATGAAGTAGATATATGCATGTCTACTGTGACAGCAAGTTCTCCAGTGGTTAAAGCAAACAGCCTGATGCCACATCAGTCTGTTGTCAAAATGAGAAGTGGGAAACATCTCTCCTGCCCAAAAGAGAGTAGCTTCTAGCCCATTAGATCACACCAGTGGAAGAAAGAGGCACAAGATTTTGAAGCTTGAATTCACTATGAAAGGGCTTGCATTTGACACATGGTAGTTATAGGAATTCTTTCACAATGGCTTCGTTTCTACAATAAACCTATGTATGTGAAGCTATTGTATCTTTGAATGCCTGCTTACCTGTTTTCAGTCCAGTTTACCACAAAAAGCCTTACTTTATTAATACTTAATTGTACTATCAATGTTTCATGTGAAAGAATGAACCATGACAGATCTAACATCATGAACAGAAATTTGATGCCACCAAACATAACACTCTAAAAGTTATCAACTCTTGAGTAAAACAAGTTTTAAAAGACATCCTTGCATGGATGGATGGAGGGAGGGATGGATGGATGGAGAGAGAGAGAGAGAGAATTTTGTTATTCCATGTATGAGAATGTTCATATATGACACATGTATGGTACAATTTACCTGGAATGGTACTCTGAACTTTGGCATAAGGGACCTAGCATTAAACAGCTGATCAACTTGTAGGAGAGCCAATAGAGGTGAATATGTGTAGCTCAGGGTTGAACTATGGAGTCCTTGGGGTTCTCTGAGCTTGGTTGTTTTCTTGCAAGCATTTCATTACCAGGCTAGGTAACATCTTCAGTGCTAAAATGGGATGGGGTTTGATCTCTATTTATGTGCTGTGGCCTGCCCTGCCAGTGCTGGTGGGGGTGGGGGTTTGTTTTGCTCTTCTGGAAGTTCCTTGATTAGCGTATGTTTACTGCTTGATTGTGTGCCTGGTAACCTTCACTTATCTGGGTGATGATTGCTGCTGAGGCGATCTTCTGGTCTTTTGTCTCTTTTGAATAGTATGTAGATGCTGTTTATCTCTATGTGTCTGTTAATTGCTGTCTTGTCTGAATACCAAGCTTCCAAGAATTCTCTTACATTTTTGGATTCAGCTTGGTCTAAAATGCTGACCAGTTAGTTTCCCAGTTATAACTATGGTTAAGTCTGTCCATGTGTTGTGAGATTAAGGAGTTTTCATCGTGTCTTCTGACTGCTAGTTGGTGCTCGTGGATGCGCTCTGCTAGTCTTCTGCCTGTCTGTCCTATGTAGTGTTTGTTACACTGTATGTTGTAGATGACTCCTGTTTTTCTTCTTGTGCTACTGGGTCTTTTATTTTACCTAAGTTATTTTGGAATTATTTTGTTGGTTTGTGTGCTACAGAGATGCCATGTGGTTGTAACAGTCTGTTGGTGGTTTCTGAGATGTTTCTGATGTATGGCAGTGTGATCCTTTTCATAGCTTGTGTAGGTTGTGTTGTAGTAGGTTGAGTGGTCAGGCACTTTTTGATAAAATTACATGGATATCCACTTTGTTGGAAGATATTGTATAGGTGGTCTTTTTTCCTTGAACCAATCAGTATCTTGCAAATTAACGACCCTCAGGATTGCTGTGACACTTTTGAGGATAATGGAACAATTTTGTTTTGTTTTGTTTAATGTTCAGCATCTACAGTTCTCTTTATATTTGGTTTCTGTTAGACTATGTCAGTGGGAAAAAGACTGCGAAGCACTGTAAGCATCATAAATAACTAGTGTAACTGCTTCAGGGTCTATGTTAGAAGTACTGTTTCATTTCTCATAAGAATAACAGATCTTGTTACAATAGAGGGAAAACACAGAAGTGCTCAGTGAGGGTGAAGAGAGGAAGGATGGACTTACTCTTTCTGACAATAACCATAATTTTACTTTGTAGGTAGAGATCACTATACTAATGCTTCATAGGAAAACTGATTAAAAAAAAAAAATCTGTATATAACTTTGCAGTTTCATTTACATTCACTAATGCATCAGCAAAATCCTTATTTGAATAATGCAAAATCCTGTTTCCTCTTCCCCAGGTGCTTAAGAGTAAGATTTAAGTATTAAGTAAGGTAGCTGTGAGATGAAAAGCATTGCCTATTGATTCAAAATTAGTCCCAAACTTAATCTTGCTCAATTTGAATTTGCAGCTGTATCAACATGGGACTAACTTTCTTTTTATATAAAATAGAAAAACACATGTCTGTAAATACTTTATGTCATAGCTACTCATGTCATATAGCAAGCAAACATAAGTCATGTATAATCTTTCACAGTAGATGGCAATGAATTCACATGTTGTATGTGCAGGCAAAGGATTGTCTTTGCAACTGAAAAATATCTCCATGAGAACTGAATGAAAGAGCATATTGTACAAATAAATGACTTCCTTTACCGATCAGGAATCTGCAGAACCAGAGACCTTCTGTACTCTTGTTAGAATGAAAGCACTTTCATTGCATAATACGTTCACGCAGCTTCAAACAATCTCTATACTACATATCATGCATAAGAGCAATCTTATGCCTGAAAAAAGGGAGGACTACAAATTAGCCTTATGACTTCTGCTTATTTTGCTTTAACTTGTTATATAAGTTAAAATGAAATTGTCATAACATACCTGTGATTAGCAAAATGTGTGCATCTCTGATATTTCTCAAGTAGTAATGATTCCATGTCAAACTCTGAGCTTTTAATATGCTATAGGGATAGGCACCCCAGCTCTGAATGACCCTACTCACCCCAAAATGCATTTTCTCCTTACTTGCTGGGCTCTATCAGTTTATTATTTTTATTATTTCTGGCATCACTGAGCCATCCTTTGACACACAGGAGAAAGGAATAGTTTGTGGCTGCTCTTTTAATGTCCTCTCATCACCACTGAGTATAATTTTATTGTCCTCACTGTAAAAAGAAGTGGATCACTCAAAGTATGAACTGGCAGAAGCTAGTAGATTGCCTGCCTGTCTGCCTGCCTGTCTGCCTGCCTGCCTGCCTGCCTGCCTAGCAGGGATTTCCAGCCTTTTGAACATGTATGTATCCTAACTGATCCATTGTCATCTCTATACCATCATTATCTGCAGTGCATAACCATAAATCCTTGAGTCAGTCATGACATTACACACAATATGATTTGCATTGCAGCAGCTGGTAATAAATAAAGAAATCATACTGGATGTTGCATAGGAAAGTGAATTTGCTTATACTGGATCAGTCCACTGTACCATTAAGTCTTACTATATATATATATATTGTCTCTGGCTGTAGCCAATAGTGGTTGCTTTGAATGAAGTACAAAAATATTACAGTAACAGATACTATAGTATCAATCAAACTGAACAGAGCTTATATGCAAAATGTTTAGGGGACTGCCTCTTAACACCATTAATAAACAGCTTCCAAGTAAAATTGGAATTATGCACAGCATAAATTTAAGTATACATAAGTGAGTAGACAAGAACTGACAGTGGGGAGAAACATCCTGCTGAGTGTATGTGTTAGGAATATGACATCCGGGGTGCAAGAATTTATGTGACTGCTAAATGGCACAACTATATACCGGAAAACTAACCCACTGCTGACATCTAGTGGTCATCTGTACTTTTTCAGCCCAGATATAATATGCTTTGTGTGTATGTGTGTGTTGTATGCATATTTCCCAAGTTTAATCTGCAAGCAGCAGTCTATCTTATGATTTAAAGATCTTTGAAATCCACCACACAGTTATCTGACTGAAGAGTCATCCACAAATGAGAAGGACCACCAATCAAGTAGTCAGACACAGATAGTTTCAGCCATAGCAACATTTGTGAGGCATCAAAGCCTGCTACTGATGACTCTGGCACTTTGAACCAGAGTCTCATTTACCCAGACAATAGGAAGACCACCACCTCCATGTCAAGAGGGAGGAAGCAGGGGAATGTTCTGTTGCAAAAGGAAGCATCTAACACGGGCAACTTTCTTGAGAACTTGAGCCTGAAGCTGGAAACTTGGATTAATCAGTGCCAGCTCTACTCAAGCAGAAGCTGAAGATTTCCCCTAATTAAGGTGCCACTTGGATGCAGTCAGGTGTTAGAATCATTCTTTTGATAATCCAACCTTCTATTTCATTTTAAGCTACCATGTAGTTTGTTATGAAGCTTTCTCATCCCTGGAGATTTAATCTCTTTGAAAGTAAATGCATGTTCTTGGATCAATCTTATCTTTTCATCCTACTCCTGGCTCAATACCTGCCCTCTTGCCTAAGCCGAAATGGGAGATGAGTAGTCATTCATTCATTCACAATAATTTGTATGCTATCTACTCACCAGCCTTTAGGCCAGAACATACTTCAAAAGCCCTACCAAAGATAGCTGTTTTCACTCTGCTTCTGAATGATAAATGAATGGAGGTAACCTCTCCTGGAGGGAGAGAAAGAGAAATAAGCAAAACAAAGGTAATCAAAACAAAGGATACAGTTCCCATGGGGCTTGGAAAAAAGTACTTTCTTGTTGGTCAACATGTTCTGGAAAATATTTCTTTATCAGGGGACTCTATGTGCAGTGATCAAATTGAGTTGCAGAAGGGGTTGCTATTGAGAAGGTCATTCTTCAGGCCTTTGCTCCCTGATTTCCTGAGGTCAGTGGGCACTTGAAGCTTAGACTCATGGATAGCTGATGTAAGGCAAGCAGATTCCATCAGGAACAGACTGCCCCAAAGTTAATGAACACTGATGCTACGTAAGACTTTATAGGTACTTTACACCAGTGCTTTGAATGAGACCTTGCAGCCTGCCAGCAACCAGTGCAGCTCCTGAAAGACAGGTGTTATTCTGCTGCATAGACTGATGCTGATCAACAAGTAGACAGCCACATTCTGTGCTAGCTGCAACTTCCAGGTCATTTTTAGGGGCAGCTCCATGTGGAACAAATTGCAGTAATCTAATCAGGAGATGACAAGGATGTGAGATACTGTCTTTAATGTTTCCAAGTCCAGGAAAGAACACAACTGGCAGCCTCACTGAAGCCAAAGGCTTTCCTGGCCATGTTCTGTACTTGTTGTTCTAGCCATGAGTCCAGGAGAACCCCAGATTGCATACCTGTTCTTTCAGGGAAAGTGCAAACCCATCAAGATCAATAGTTGAAACATCCATGGAACTAGAGGGTTCCTGTATCAACATCAACTCTATCTTGCAGGGATTCAGTCTGAGTCTGTTCTATTTCATCCAGTTCCTCACAGCCTCCAGATCAGGACTTCTTCCACATCTTCTGTTTGGCCTGTGGTAGATATATAAAGCTGGATTTCATTAGCATATTGATGATACCTAACCCAAACTGACAGATGTCTTTCCCCAACATCTTCATAGATGTTAAAGAAAATAGGGGGGAGGGGGGGAGAAGTCCTGGGATGCCTTACTGTGAAGTATCCAAGGGCTCAACCTCTCCTCCCCAATCAATAGCAGTTGGAACTGCACACTCATGAATGGGTGAAATCACTACAAAGAAGTACCCCCAACCCCTATCCCTCACAAAAAGATACCATAGTTGATGGTACTAAATGTTGCTAAGAGATCTAATGGGACCAGAAGAGGCACATCACCACCATCCTGGTGCTACCACAGGTCATTCTGAAGAGTTGCCAATACAATTTCCATCCCATATCCATGCCTGAACCCCAACTGAAAGGGATCCATATAATCTACTTCATCCAGGACCTTCTGTAGTTCAAGTCCAACCTCCTTAACTAAGAACGATAGGGTGGAGACATCAATAGTTATCTAAAACAGCCTAATCAAATGATGTTTTGTTAAGGAAAGGGTACATTACCACCTCCTTTGATTCTGGCAGCATCACCCCTTCCCTCAGGGATGCATTGACCACCTTCTTCCTGTATCTATGATGTCATTTCCTCTCTGGCTGCCTGCAAGAGGTACCCAGGTATGGTTTACAGGGGACTGAGTTTATGCCACAGAGAACTTTGTTACTTAGTAACATTTTACCTGCTTCATCGAGCAGCTTAAAAACTTTTTCCTCCTCTACTTTTTATTCTCAACATATCTGAACAAGTGTTCTTTGCTAACCTCAGGTCATCATCAAATTTAAGTTTTCTGACACTATCTCTACAGTTCAGAGCTATCTGGATGTACTGTTTCTTGGTGACTGTTCCCGTTTCCAGTTCTTATGTGAGTCCTTTATTTTCAAAGATATATTAACTTGTTTCTTTAGCTATATTGTAGGGATGGGCAAAACTCACCAGTTCAGGATCAGAACACTCTGGAATATTCTATTTTTTTCTCTTCCATGTTGTACCAGGGAGAGAGAGGTGATTTGTGACCAAAAATCCTCTGAACTGCTAGTATTTTGAGATACTTCAGGGGTAACCTTGCCTCCTATGCTCAAGATAACTAAAAGAACTTCTCTTTGAAAGATTTAGTCCCAGATACTACCTGAACCACCCCTTGGAATGACATGGTCCAGAAGAAATTTGGCATGCTCCAGAGGAAAAACAGAACTGAGTATTCTGGACTTCTCTAGAACTTTCCTTTCTTGAACCAATAAGTTTTGTATATCCATGCCACATTAGTTGTTTCTGCAATATTCCTTTTTATTTATTCTTTTTAACAAAACTGGGATGAATTTAAATTGTACATTTAGTACACTTTTTTAAAAAGGACTTCCCAGTCACCTTGAGCTCTTTTTCCTATTAGCTTCTCCTGCCATGGAATTCTATTTATCATTACTCTATTAAAATCTGTTTTTTTTTTAAATTCCAAAATATGTATTCAACTGCACACAGATTTAGTATCCTTTAAAAGCAAGGACTGCAGCCTTAGATGGTAATTTAATAATGTAATATTCATAGTACTTTCACTTCTTCAACTAATGTGAGAGTTTGTATCTTAATGGATGTCAGCGTAATTATTCTCTTCTTTATCTACCAATGGAATCCATAACAAGCCGCAATGTCAAAATAATGACATGTACATCATCATGGCATTGCCTAAGAACTCTATTTACATAATGGCACTCATGTCAATTGACCCGCCAACACACACACACACACACACACACACACACCTATTTCATGCCTCTTTGCTAAATTGGCAGCTTGCTTTCTGAAAACATTTGATTGGGTAGCAATAATAGATACCAAAAAAAAAAAAAATTATTAATTCCTCCATTTATTTTAATACAGATGCTTTCTCATTCCAATTATTTTTATTTTTCATAATATACAAAGTGGAAAAAAAAACAAAAGAAAAAAGATTACAGATGCTTTCTGAAGTCTCACCAAGTTCAATCACTTGGATTTCTAAGCAGGACTAGATAACTTTGATAAAGGCTAAATGATACAAGGGAATGTCTAATTTCATTTCAGCCATTGAATGACTATGGTATTGGATAATGGAGGCACTAGGAGAATATTCATGCTAGCATCATCCACCATAACTGTGGCAACCTATTGGCATTGCTGTTATTTCTGCACAGCTATACTTAGTGGCACTATAACCCACTAAAATGGAGCATATGGAGGAATCCGAAGATTGGATTCAAATTCATCGTCTGAAATTCACTTACTGATTACATTCCCAACATACACAAATACAGTCTTTCTCTTGAGGCTTATCTTATGTTGCAGGAAATTTGTGAATATAAAATGAGCAAAGCTCTAGGACGAGCTTGTGAGATCTTTACCAACAAACATGAATTATCCAATTTTTACACCCTTGTGCCTAGATGAGCAGTTGGATACATTATAATTGGATGGTACTTGCAGGTGAATGTTTATTTTCTTAGTAGATTGGACACAGTGAATTCCATCTTTTATGGGGCCTTTATGGTAATATTATTATAGATAATCGTGCAGGAGAAAGCACTCAAATGCAGCAATTAATGTCCAATTTGCTTTTTAGCAGCCCAAGGCAGATCTGCTATGGTTGTAATCCAGTTTAATGACTGCTTTAGGAACAAAAAAGTCCTCTGATAAATGTTTTGCTTTTATAATGGGGCATCTTAGCAATCTTAGCATAGGTAAATGCACATATAAAGGAGGTAAAACTATAGAAGGATATATAACCAGGGCTGAGCTAAGGAACTATTTTTTAGCAAGATGACACAAGCAAAGCAAGACTTGGATTTAGGGAAGTTCGATGCTCAGCTTCACAGTTGTCCATGAATTGTTGTGTCATATTATTTTGCAACTTCAGCTTTACAGAATTGAAACCTTATTCTCTGTAGGTTTTAGAGCCAATGTTTAGGGTGGAAATTGCTACCTAAATTCTCAAAATAGGTACATTTTATAAACCTATATTTGAGATAGTTTCCCCTCATGTAATTTATAATTAAAACCTGGTATGCTACAGGACAGCTTTTGCCAACAATATATTTCAGAAGCTGTAGTCAATCTGGAAATGTTTTTCTTGTTCTTATGGCTTGGAACAGGTAATGATAACTACAAATGCTTTATTTCTTTTCTAGAAGTTGCTTTAGAAGTTCTTTAAAAAATCTAAAAGAATGTGGGAAAATTTTTCATGGGAAAAGTGCATTCTTGTCCTTCTTTAGTTATGGTTTAATTATTTGGTGGCCAGGGTGTGTATGTGAATACCATATCTTTCATTATACAATCATCTTCCAAATGGTATCCAGTCTCCTTGGCTTCTTAAAGTTCCATAAACCCATGGGAGCTATAATGAGGGAACTCTTCCCACCAGAATTCTCCATAAATCAAAAACTATTGTGTATTGTAAGTCATGTGCTTGCCATTGTGATAATCTATTTATGATTTGATGAAGAATAACTTTTCCAATTGTTATCTTCCTGTTCTAGGGGATAGTTTTTGGAATAAATACCCCCCCCCCCCCGTTAAAACTCTGGATTTTTAAAATTTGGATGGTTGTTTTAGCTCTTTATTTTCCATTTTAGACTTAGATAATCCCCTCTGACTGCAATCTGGTATGCATGTGGCATACCTTTATAAAATATTTTTTTTACAGATATGATTTCAAGTGTGTGTGTCAAGTTTTTATAGTTATGAAAAGATAATACCAGAAATAAACACAATTCCCTTTCAGCCATGATTGGGATATTTGGGATATAGAGCCAATATTTGGATCAGAGGTAAACATAATGCTAGATATTTAGATGTTTATCTTTGTAGTTTATTTAAGTACAGGTAATCCTTGTGTATCAATCACAGTTGGGACTAGCAACTTGGTCATTACGTGAAGCAGCCACTAAGTGAAAAATCACATGACTGTACTTACAATTTTACTTCAGCTTTCCTTTGCTTTACAGTGTCAGAAGAATCTGACCCCAAACAGCTGGGTGAGCCCAAACAGTGGGGATGGTTTCCGGAACTTGACTCATGAGGAAGCTGGGTAAAAGGGCAAAACTTACAGCCCATTTTCCCCAGGACCCTGCCCTTTGGAATGCTCACCCCAGTGCTGGGATAATTGGAAAGAAGAGAATTGATGTCTGTATTTACATTCATATGAGAGGAAGGGATTACAAGAGAGTAAGCAGGCACATATTGGGGAATACACATTGAAAGGAATGTAGTAGTGCTGGCTGTTTGCCTAGCACACTGCAAGGTGTGAAACTGATTAAAGTCTTGTCAGTTACAGGCAGCAGCTCCAGCTGGCTAATTAAGGTCACAGAGTTGAGCTTATTCACTTGCCATTAGCACTTTTTAGGGAAGCACTGTGCTGTGGAGGAAACCAACTCAGGAAGAGGTCATTTTTTCATACAGTCTCTCCACTCTGTGAGGATAAGAAAAAGAAAAATGGATCAGGCAAAGGACAATGCCTTGTAACTGACTGTAATGGTGAACATGTGTGTGTGTGAGAGAGAGAGAGAGAGAGAGAGAGACTGCGAAGGTCATAAATGCGGGCATTGGTTGCAAAATTACTTTTTCATCACTGTTGAACAGTCATTACCTGAGGCAGTCACTAAGTAAAGTCTACCCATATTGTACAAAGCAAGTTTGCTTATACTGGCTGCTTATAAGCTTATCTGAGACTATGAATCTGTGTTTATATGGCCTTGCGATCATTTGTGTTCTATAGCAAGCCAGAATAGAGCTTTGCAAGAAGTTCTTATTAAGGCACACTCCTCCACATGGTATCCCCTTGATGCTAGTGATAGTTGGTGTGTTTGTAGTCCAAATCTTCTGAAATATTCTTCCAACTTGGGACGAGCTGATCTAGGCAGTTAACTGAAACATGTGGTTATACAGCCAAGTATCTGCTGTCACAGCATTGAAGCACATTGCTGCCAGCCCACAAATGGAAATGATTACAGATTCTCCATCTAACCTATATCCCAATTAGGTAAGATGAATACAGGTGACTACCAGGAAAGGTCTAATGTAGCTTTATATATAGCTTAATATCAGAATATTGTTATCTGTTCTTTTGATTATGTCAGGAAAGTAATGAAAGTCTCATTATTTTTTAATAAGAAAACACAGTTTCTGTCCTTTATCTGGGAAAAACATGCCTCCAAAATCAAGAACAAATTTAAATGGTGAAATGAGGCTAGGATCCGCATAGAATGAAAAGGGGAGGCAATTGTATTTCCCCAAAAACTGCTTAACAACTTAAAAGGGACTGAACAATATGTTGGTAAAACTGAGGTGAGTTGTGAATTGGGAACATGTTATTCTGTAACTATTTTACCAGTTATAAAATTATTTGAAGATTTATAACCCATGTTCTTCTTTTTATGTAACTGTCCAGTGAAGAATCATCTCTATTGATGGAATGTTCCAGGTGGCACTCCTTGTCTTGATCCCTTTGGAAAACTATTTCATTCCTATATGTAACAGTTGTGATGAGGTAGATGTAAGTGTGCATATACCATCACTGGTGTTAAGAAAGGAGAATCTCTTCTGTAATTAAAATCTTAGATAATTATATGATTATTGTGCAGCTTCAACAACACTTCCCCAAAATATTTTGCATCAAACCCTAATTTGGTGAAATTAATTATAGTACTTGGTTAACAGTTTCCTCCAGATCACGGAAGCAGATCAGCCTGTCATCATATAGGCAGAATTGCCTCTGTGTAGCTTCATGAGGTAAAAATCTGTTACTCTTCAAACAATTTTTCTAACCACATCTAACCTTTTGTCAGGATGATAATAGAAGTGCTGCCTCTGATGTAGGATTGCAGCAGGGCAGTGTTTATCATTCATAATAATTCTAAAATGCATTGTTTTTCCTTTTCTCCCCAATTTGTTTGTTGTTTTTAGCATGGTTTGCAGCTATAGACACCAATTCATAAATCAAGTAAAGTATAAATATAGGACAGTAAAGTATAAATATTCTATATATGAGATAGACGCATTACATGCAAAGCGAGATATGTCAAGCCTTACTTTGGTATAATTGTGATGATTATGGCGTACATCTTATGAAAACCCCAAATTCACAATCTCAGAAAATTAGAATATTACATGACATCAATAACACAAGGATTGGAAATAGAACAATATAGGACCTCTGCAAAGTATAAGCATGCATATGTACTCAGTACTTGGTTTGGGCCCCTTTTGCAGCAATGACTGCCGCAATGAGGCGTGGCATGGATGCTATCAGCCTGTGGCACTGCTGAGGTGTTATGGAAGACCAGGATGGTCTTCAATAGTGGCCTTCAGCTCCACTGCATTGTTCGGTCTCATGTCCCTCATCTTTCTCTTGGCAATGCCCCATAGATTCTCTATGGGGTTCAGGTCAGGTGAGTTTGCTGGCCAATCAAGCACAGTAATCCCATGGTCACTGAACCAGGTTTTGGTACTTTTGGCAATGTGGGCAGGTGCCAAGTCCTGCTGGAAAATGAAGTCAGCATCCCCATAAAGGTCGTCTGCGGAAGGAAGCATGAAGTGCTCCAAAATCTCCTGGTAGACGGCTGCGTTGACCCTGGACTTAATGAAGCACAGTGGACCAACATCAGCAGATGACATTGCTCCCCAAATCAACACAGACTGTGGAAACTTCACACTGGACTTCAAGCATCGTGCATTGTGTGCCTCTCCATTCTTCCTCCAGACTCTGGGTCCTTGGTTCCCAAATGAGATGCAAAAGTTGCTCTCATCAGAAAAGAGGACTTTGGATCACTGGGCAACAGACCAGTTCTTTTTTTCTGTAGCCCAGGTAAGATGCTTCTGACGTTGTTTGTTGTTCAGGAGCGGCTTGACAAGAGGAATACGACATTTGAAGCCCATGTCCAGGATCCATCTGTGTGTGGTGGCTCTTGATGCACTAACTCCAGCCTCAGTCCACTCCTTGTGAAAGTCCCCAACACTTTTGAATGGCCTTTTCTTGACAATCCTCTCCAGGCTGCGGTCATCCCTGCTGCTTGTGCACCTTTTTCTACCACACTTTTCCCTTCCACATAACCTTCTATTGATGTGCTTTGATACAGCACTTTGGGAACATCCAACTTCTTTTGCAATTCCCTTTTGGGGCTTTGCCTCCTTATGGAGGGTGTCAATGATGGTTTTCTGGACAACTGTCAGGTCAGCAGTCTTTCCCATGCTTGTGATTCCTACTGAACCAGCCGGAGAGACCATTGAAAGGCTCAGGAACCCTTTGCAGGTGTTATGGATTCATTAGCTGCTTAGAGTGGGACACTTTGAGCCTAGAATATTGAACCTTTTCACACTATTCTAATTTTCTGAGATTGTGAATTTGGGGTTTTCATAAGCTGTACGCCATAATCATCACAATTATACCAAAGTAAGGCTTGACGTATCTCGCTTTGCATGTAATGCGTCTATCTCATATATTGGTTTCACCTTTTGAGTTGCCATACTGACATAAATGAACATTTGCACGATATTCTAATTTTTCGAGTTTCACCTGTAGTATGAATGAGTCAAGAAATTTCCAGTGAAGGGAAAACTGCCCTTTCCTATTTCAAGAAAGACCCTAAGAAATATATTGAGTTTTATTCTAAAATATAATTTGAAGTCTGGCACACTGATTTCTTAATGTAGATTCATTATATCTTATGGCTGATTGCAAGCCCATTGGTATGGAATCTTTGTTGTTCAGATAATGCATTTCTGAAAGACCAATTTATGGAAACTGCAGAACCCTGATAAGGATGTACATGTTTAAAATAATGTAATGGGTTGTAACAGAAGTGTCCATCCTGAGGGTATTGTTGGAAACTGATAGCAGATTTCTATGGTTTTTCATAAAATTGTGAATTATATGACA
The DNA here is from genome assembly GCA_030867105.1 of Liasis olivaceus. Taxonomy (NCBI): domain Eukaryota; kingdom Metazoa; phylum Chordata; class Lepidosauria; order Squamata; family Pythonidae; genus Liasis; species Liasis olivaceus. The sequence goes on from CM061349.1 coordinate 75,243,527, forward strand.
GCATTTCAGCTTTCCTAATTGTGGTTGAGAAAGACATGCTAATCTGGAGTTCCTTGTAAAAAATGAATCTGTAGTGCAGTGCCTTCCTATTTTAGATTGTTGGTGAATGATCTATTTTGGGGGGGGAAATACAGGACAGGTGTTTCTCTTTGGGGAAGAGCCTTTGAAAGTCCATTCCATAAACTGTTGCAATAATAATTTAGATGCTGAAAAAGTCAATCAAAATTTTAAAGAATAATTTTAATAATCAATTTGCTCCTTTGTTTGATGAAATGGGGTTGTTTCTTTACTTTCTTAGGCAGCAGAAATATAGTAGTTTGCAGCTATATCCACAAGTACAGATGTGGATAACTGTACAAATGTGCATGTACAGACAACTGTACAAACTAGACATGTACAGATAATGGTATAAATGTAGTCTATAACTTTATTGAATTAACAAGCAAGGATCTGGAGTTGTGAGCTTCTTATTGACTAATGCAGGCATACAAGGTCTGCTCCTGAGACTAATGGTAAACAAATGCTACCTTGGCCACTACAGGTAGTTCTCAGTTAATGACTGTCTTGTTTAGCAACCACTTGAACTTACGACAGCACTGAAAAAGTAGCTTTACCACCTGTCCTCATACTTATGGCCAATGAAGCATCCCCGCAGTCACATGATTGTGATTCAAGCACTTCGCAATTGGTGTGCATTTACAATGTTTGCAGCATCCTTCAGTCACATGATCACCATTTGGGAGCTTCACAGCTGGCTTCCAACAAGCAAAATTAATGGAGAAGCTGGCAGTAAGTCGCAAGTCATAATCATGTGACATTGCACTTAGTGGGTGATTCACTTAGTGACTGCAGCGGAACTGATGTCGTAAAGCTGGCACAGTCATGTCACTTAGAGATGGAGTTGCCAGTCCCAAATGTGAGGACTACCTACATTTTAAGTGCTGAGAATATTTTTAACTACAGCCCTCAAGTCGTAAAATACCAGTCATGTGACCCTGAGACCCAAAGAGGCTTTTTCCCATTCCAAGTGGAATATTCCAGGAAACCTCTTAAAGATTTAACACACAAGTCACTTTCATTACCTGCGTTGTTCACCACCAGCAAGGGAGAAAACTCCAACTTTGAACTCCTGAATCACTCCAATAAGTTGTTCTCCATATCATAAGGAAGGCTTATGGTGTGGCTTCCAGAGGAAGAAATGGTGTACTGAAGACGGCTCCATGAAAAGTGGAGCCAACAACTGCAGTGAACAATGAAGAGACAGCAAGTAGATCAGCTCTTCAAACCTTTCTGGACATGTGCTCCAGATAGCTGCTCCTTGTGAGGAGACCACAAGGTAGCAATCTCCAGTGGGTTTAGAACTCTGGGAGACAAGGGAAGAGCCACCTTGCTTAAACCGCGGTCGGCAACTTTAAAAGGACACTGAATTTGCATGCTTCCTTTACTAAACACTTTTGGAAATTGCTTATTAACTGCTTTTCAGCTATTAGAAGCCTTTGGATCAACAATGTTTGACAGCACCAGGTGAGTTTCCCTTCAATCCTTAGCAAAAGAAAGTTTTAACTACAATTTAAGAACTTTAAAAAAAAATGGGGGTGGGAGAATAAACAGCAAAAGGGTGATTAAAACTTTGATTTTAGAAAGTTACAAATGGACTAAGGGTCCAGATAAATTTGAAATAAGGTTTTTGGAATTAATTATAAAGAATCCTTCCCATGGGAAAATGCTTTTGTTTTGATTAAAAAAAAAACATAAAAGATAAGATTTTAAAAATTGGACACTAGAGGGAACTATAGATTACAATTAAAGGAGAAGAACATATAAACTTGACTTACAATTACAGTATGGAGCAAAATATTCTAAAACTAGACATATTAAAGGATATTTTTGAAAAATGGACTCAGAAATTAATATTAACAGTGCCAACAGAGACATATGCCTCTATGGAGATGCTGTGTCTAAAAGATATTATGGAAGAGGAACAAGTTCTTCCTGGCAAGATCAAGACTGAGTTGACAGTAGATTTACAAATGACAGGCTACAAGAATGGCATGGAAAAAGATGTTACACTGGACATACAAAAGAAACTGGCTGATGTTGTAATAATTAAAAGGAATAAACAAACGATAAACCAAGAAAGTGACTTGGATAATTTTCTTATATTGGATTTACAAAAGAGGCTTTTTAAAGTTTTGAAGAATCTTGTGAAAAGGAACCAAGAAAAAATGAAAAGAAATCAAGTTGTATGACATTATTTATGGATTAAAGTTTAAGATTAGAAATAAAAGAAAGGAATATAAAGTTGGTTTGTTTGATCAAAATTAAAATAGATATGCTGTTATTTCTGGCAACCCTTAATGGACTTTTGCTGACACCAGGACTGAAATAACAATGCCTTATGGATTTGTTCATAGATAAGAGATAGGATATGGGAAGAAGAAATCATTTGTTGTATTTTAAGAGGAGGTGATAAGTTACAAAAATTGTTTATACTTGTGATGAAGATGGGAAGTAACTTCTTTATATATTTCTTTTTCTTTCTTTACTATATTCTTACTTTTCTTTCTTTTCTATTTCTCCTATTTTTTTCCTTTTTTTCTGCACCTTCTACTCTTTCTTTTTATTCTTCTATCTCTCTTTTAGTTTGCATTAGTTTTTACTATTATAATTATAATCTTTAATAAAATTACTATTTAAAAAAAGAAGAAGAAAGACTTATGGTTTGGAAGCTAATTTTTGCCATTCCTTTCTATGACTGTAATATTTTCCTAATAGTAAAATCCGCACTTTTACAGGTAGAAGGTAGTGGTGACATGTAATAATCTGTACAGCAGATGATTATACTGGCAGGATTTTTTAATGGAGCTATTTAATGTTTGTGTATTTGTATATAAGCTTTTACCAGTTGCTTTCCCTTTCCCCTCAAAAGGAAATCAAGACACATGTCTCCCATTAGTTAAACCAGGATTGGGTAACTTTTCAAGAAAAGTTATTTCGGAATCTTTTCAGAAGTCAAGGGCCAAAGTCATTGGATTGATGTCACCTAAGTGAGTTGGGCATGGATTCCTGGGAAGGGCAGTTAAGCCAATCCTACACTTTGCTTTTTTGTTGTTTGCTGTCACAAATCCACTGAAAACAATCCTTCCATTATAGGATGATTTGCCACCAAATTTTGATGGGACAATTTCAAGGAGGTTAGGGATTTGCTTAAAGGGCTTTTGGGAGATGCATGTGGTATATGGGCAGTGGGTTTCCCATCTCTGGATTAAATCACAGATTCCATTTTCTCCTTTCTCTCTAGAGAAGTACATCACTGGAGACAAGCGTGGATCTTCAGTTCTTTGCTAAATGTCCAGGTTGTATGCTGTATTCATTTGGCAGTGGGGGGGTGTGTGTGTGTGTGTGCGCGTGCGTGCTCCCTGTAGTCAGACAAGGGTAGCACATTGGCTTTTTCAGGATGCTGTTATAGAAACAGTAGGCATTTTATGTTTCTTGGAGAGTGATTGAATTTTAATGTTGCTCAGGTATCAGCTCCTTCACTGGGCCAAAACTCGATTAAACACACTGTTTGAGGCAGTAAAACAGATGAACTTGCATTTTCTGATACAAATCAGCTTCAGTAACTAAATCTTTGAGCTAATTGCTTCATTTTCTTAAAACACCCATTTGTCAATCACTTACAGAAAAAGTTAAATACACTGGTTAAAGATTTTGATGCTACCTGGGGATTGAATGGAATTCTTTCCTTCTGCAGTATCACTAATTAGAAACATGCTCTTTTAGTTCACGGTGCTGAGATTAGCTTAATTTCAGTGAAGACATAATGCCGTGCCTTTGATTTAAAAATAGTTAGTACAGATGTTTCTGCAGAGAAAAATATTCTAAAATATCTCCTGACTATATACTGTAAGGTTCTCTGCATTTGTGCTCAGCAGTGAAGGATAATTATATTTTATATATGTAGTATGTGGGAAAGATCTTGGGAGACCGGGCACAGAGACACTGTCAAGGGAATGGTCAGATAAGAGACAGCATAGCCTGCAACTGGATAGTAGGTGGGGCAAGAGGCTCAGAAAAGACCTTCACTAGTTTCTTGGGCTGTAAAGAAGATGAGAGTGGTGGTGGAGAATTGTACTTTGAGACTTGCAAGATTGATGTCAATCACACTGGATAAGCCAGATAGGAATCACAACCAGATGAGCTAATTTTACTTCATTGTAAAGCTACATTGAATCTTGTAAGCCTGAAAATACAATTCTCTTCCCCACATCTCCTTTACAGCCCAAGAAACTAGGTAAGGTCTTTTCTGAGTCTCTTGCCCTGCCCACTATCTAGTTGCAGGCTATGCTGTCTCTTCTCTGGCCATTCCCTTGGCAGCATCTCTTTGCCCAGTCTCCCAAGGTCTTTGCCACATACCATTGTGTCATATGACTATTCTAAAACACATCTGAGTTTTTGGTGACTCAGTCAGAAAGTCATTTTTCTCTCATTCAAGGCTTAGTTCCAATCTCTGGTATATTGTACTTCTGTTGTAATATATGCATATAAAAATATTTCAGAATACATTAACTCATGAAATCAATCACAGAAGATTACATTGTTTCTGCATGTGGATGGCCTGTTTCAACTGTCATCTTTTGGGACCTTTTTTTTTTTTTTTAGCATAATTACAAGATGGGGGGAGAGGGGGATTTGGCAATTAGTTCAGCAATTGCCCCACTTTTGCATTTTCAAATTCTTGACACACACCCCCACACACCCACACACACACATATATATAAAAATTCCCTCTCACCCCTATGGGTGGTATGTGTCTTCCTCAATCTCGGGTCCTCTACCAGAGGCCTGGGAGTTTGAGGGTTCTGCGCAGTATCTTAGCTGTTCCTAGCACTGCACTCCTCTGGACAGAGAGCTCTGCTGTTGTTCCTGGGATCTGTTGGAGCCACTCTCCCAGCTTAGGAGTCACGGCCCCGAGTGCTCCTACCACCACTGGGACCACTTTGGCCTTGACTTTCCACATCCTCTCGACTTCCTCCTTCAGGCCCTGGTACTTCTCCAGCTTCTCATGCTCCTTCTTCCTGATGTTGCTGTCACTTGGCACTGCTACATCTATCACTACCACTGTCTTCTGGCCTTTGTCTACTACCACGATGTCTGGTTGATTAGCCAGTACCTGCCTGTCCGTCTGGTTCTGGAAGTCCCACAGGATCTTAGCCCTGTTATTCTCCACGACCTTCTGTGGAATCTCCCATCTGGACTTGGGTGGGTCTAGCCCATACACTGTGCAGATGTTCCTGTACACAATGCCAGCTACTTGGTTGTGCCGTTCAGTGTATGCTGTCCTGCCTGCATTTTACACCCTGCCACTATGTCTTGGACTGTCTCTGAGGCCTCTTTGCACAACCTGCACCTTGGGTCCTGTCTAGTGTGGTAGACCCCTGCTTCTATGGATCTGGTGCTTAGTGCCTGTTCTTGTGCTGCTATGATCAGTGCCTCAGTGCTGTCTTTTAGTCCGGCCCTTTCCAGCCACTGATAGGATTTCCCAATGTCAGCCACCTCAGCTATCTGTCGATGGTACATCCCGTGCAGGGGCTTGTCTTGCCATGGTATTTCCTCCGCTTTAACTTCCTCCCATGTCTGCTGCTGCCTGAGGCATTCTCTCAGCAGCTCATCTTTGGGTGCCATCTTACTGATGTACTCCTGGATACTCCGGGTTTCATCCAGGACAGTGGCTTTGACACTCATCAGACCCCGCCCGCCCTCTTTGCAGCTGGTGTACAGTCTCTGGGTGTTGGACTTGGGGTGGAAAACTTCGTACATTGTGAGGAGCTTCCGGGTGTTCACATCAGCAGCCTCCATGTCTTCCTTTGGCCAGCTCACTATACCGGCAGGGTATCTGATGACTGGCAGGGCATACATGTTGATGGCATGGATCTTGTTCTTCCCATTGAGCTGGCTCTTCAGGACCTGTCTTATCCTTTGGTGGTACTTGGATGTTGCTGTCTTTCTTGCCTCCTCCTCATGGTTCCCATGTGACTGTGGGACACCAAGGTATTTATAGCTGGTCTCTATGTCTGCTATGTGGCCCACTGGTAATTCCACTCCATCGGTCTTAACTACCTTCCCTCTCTTTACTATCAGCCTGCCCCACTTCTCCAGTCCGAATGACATCCCAATGTCCTCACTGTAGATCCGTGTCAGGTGGATCAGTGAGTCGATGTCTCGTTCACTCTTAGCATACAGCTTGATGTCATCCATGTAGAGGAGGTGGCTGATGGTGATTCCACTCTTGAACTTGTACCCATATCCAGACCTTGTGATTGTCTGGCTGAGGGGGTTTATGCCTATGCAGAACAGCAGTGGGGACAGTGCATCACCTTGGTATATGCCGCACTTGATGTCCACTTGTGCGAGCTGTCTTGAGTTCACTTCCAGTGTTGTCTTCCACAGTCCCATTGAGTTCTTGAGGAAGGTCCTTAGTGTCCTGTTGACTTTGTATAGCACCAGGCATTCACAGATCCATGTGTGCAGCATTGAGTCATAGGCTTTCCTGTAGTCAATCCAGGCTGTGCTCAGATTGGTCTGCCTAGACCTTGAATCTCGGGTGACTGCTCTATCTATGAGTAACTGGTGTTTTGAGCCTCTGGTGTTGTTCCCAATGCCCTTCTGAGCTGTGCTCATGTACTGGCCCATATGGTCTTGTAGCTTGGCAACTAGGATGCCTGATAGAACTTTCCATGTTGTGGGGAGGCAGGTTATTGGCCGGTAGTTGGATGGTGCTGTTCCTTTGTGAGGGTCTTTCATGATCAGCACTGTCCTTCCTTGTGTTAGCCAGTCTGGGTGGGAGCCTGCTGCTAGCAGTTGGTTCATCTGTGCTGCTAGGCATTCATGCACTGCTGTTAGTTTCTTTAGCCAGTAGGTGTGGATCATGTCCGGGCCAGGTGCTGTCCAGCTTTTCATGTTCTTGACCCGCTGTTGGATGTCTGCTACTGTGATGGTGACTGGTTCCTGTTCTGGGAGATTGCTATGGTCTGCTTTCAGGTCCTGCAGCCACTTTGCACTGGTGTTATGCGTCTTCTCTTTCTCCCATATGTTCTTCCAGTACTGTTCAGTTTCCACTCCTGGTGGCTCAGCTGCTACTCTGTGGCTGCATTGCAGTTGGGAGTATACTTTGGATGGTTCTTTGGAGAACAGGGCATTTATCTTCTTGGCCTCTGCTTCTCTAGTGTATCTCCTTAGCCTGGCAGCCAGTGCTGTGAGCCTTTGTTTAGCAGTCTCTAGGGCTTCAGATGGAGTCAGGACCATGTATTTTTTCAGTAGCTGAGTCTTATCCTTAATCTCCACATGCTTCTGTAGTTCCACCAGCTGACTGACTTCTCTCCGAGTTGCCTTGATCTTAGCCTCCAATCTCATTTTCCAGAGTGGGTATGTACTGCTGTTCTTCTTGATTGTGTAGCCAAGCAGTTCCAGGATTACAGTGGCTGTAGCATATACCAATTCATTGGTTTCAGTTATGGTGGTAGTAGGTATTGTCTGGAGGGCTCTGTTGGCATCTTCTAGCATACTATCTGATGGTACTTCTCCACTGAGCCTTGGTAATCAGACTTGAGGGTTGACTATAGCTAGTTTATCCATGATCGTATTCCTCATATCAGCTGCTGTGCTCTGTAATGGAAGGGGTGGCAGTGACATTCCAGCTTCAGGTTTTGTCTGCACAACTGCTTGTTCTTCCAGGTCTGCTTGAGTCCGGGTTGTAATGTAGAGTTGGTCTGTCTCGAGTTGTGAGAGCAGCTTTCTCTTTACTATGTTGAAGTGCTGGGTAACTAGTTGTTTCTCAGTTAGTGTGGATGTAAACCTTCTGTCTATCCATAGTTCCCTCATACGTTTCATATATCCCCTCTCATTAGGTCTGCTGTTGTAGTAGCATTCCATCAATTCCAAGTTTTCTATATATATATCAGTGTAATAATTTGAAGGAATTCCTGCCACTGTTGTCTGTTTTTTCTTTAAAGTAAATAATACTAATTTAAATTCTGCTCTTTACTCTTTTATCCCAAACTGAATTATTGCCACTAGTTTGAAATTAAGGGAGCTAAGGCTAGGAGAAGATGCCACTCTGTTGTGACCTCTATTTTGTGGAATAGCCTTCTGCAGGAGGTTTGGGTCTCTCCAGGGTTAGGGTAGGGTTAGGGTTCTTCTGGAAGTTGGTCACAATGGAGAACTTCTGAGAATTCTTAATGTATTAATATAGCATTGTTACAATTGCTAATTGTTATCAAGGTACTTTTTAATTTTACATTAATGATATTTCTTTATGTTTTTACTACTGTAGTTTATATTGCTTATATTGTTGTATTGCTGATGTTTTAGTTTTGTAACCCAATAATAGTCATAAGATTGTTGTAGCCTAAAAGTCTAATAAAGATAACTGCATAGCTAACTAACCAACTATGCAAATATTTGATGTTTACAAATTCCATCCAGAAATCTCCCATTTCATCCTCAGAACAGTCATTCTGAACTACAAACTGGATTTTTGGGATTGAGATGTTTCACTGTCAAAACTGTACACCGCTAGTTATTAAGGAAAGTTTGATGTTGCAAAAATATTTAGAGCACTGGTACATGGAATGTCAGAAAAATGTGAGAACCAAGGCAAACTTGATATTGTCAAAGAAGAAATGTCAAAATTGAATGTTGACATTCTGGGAATCAGTGAACTGAAATGGAATTGGAATGGATAACTTCACATTGAAGAGCATCAAATGTTCTACTGAGGACAAAAAATAATAAAATAAATGGAGTAGCCATCATTATGAATCAAATTATATCAAAGTCAATGCTTGGTTATGTCAGGGGAAAAAACCACATTAAACACGGGAGGTAGACACACCATAAAACAAGTCACTTCAAAGTTCTAAAAGCTTTATTAAATATTAGTTCAACAAGGAAGTAAAATTCAACCATTAGCATACAAGGTACCTACTTAGATTCACATTGCAATGTCGTGACCATTCCAACCGAGCCGTCAGGTAGACAGCTTGATTAAAATGGTACCGACCACCTCAGATGCAATCCTTTTTATCCCTTAAAACCACAAACCACAGACATGACTCCTAGGTTTAGCAACTGGATCATAACTTCCTTGGTGCTAATTTTATCAGACTTTACCAAACGTTACCATACTTCCCTTGTCACATCTTTTCCCCTCAACAAGGTTGCTTAGTCTTGCATCTGACATTTCCTGTCATTGCCCTACAGGTCATTTTTCAGCTAACGTGGCTTTATTAAATGCAATCAAAACCAACATTAAAACATACAAAAAGGTACTAAAATTTTCCCCTCACAGTTACAACCACCAAATAATAATAATAATAAAAAGTTAGAATGATCTAGTCCAAGGCAATATTATGATGATACCAAGTTTATGCTCCAACCACCAATGCAGAAGAAGCAGGCAATTCCGTGGCAATAGCTTGTTTAACTCAACATTGAAAAAAGAAAGAAAGAAAGAGAGAGAGAGAGAGAGAGAGAGAGAGAGAGAGAGAGAGAGAGAGAGAGAGCGAGCAAGCAAGCAAGCAAGCAAGCAAGCAAGCAAGCAAGCAAGCTAATTATTGAAGACTGGAATGCTAAAGTTGGAAATAAAGTAGTGTAGAATAACAGGAAAATTTGGTTTGGGTTTACAAAATGAACCAAAAACAGACTAATAGAATTCTGCCATGAAAATTCAATGTCTATATGGCAATATCTTCTTCCAACAACCTGAACATGGTTTTACACATTGTCAACAACAAAATCAAATTAACTAGATACTGTGCAAGCAAAAAGCTTTATTCAGTCAGCAAAAAGAAGACCTGGTGCTGATTATGTATCAGATCATGAACTTGAAATAAAGTAAATATAACTGTCACACCAACAAGATATAACCTTATCAGTATTTCATATGATTGTTCAGTGAAGGCAGAGCATAGATTTAATGGATAAGGATGATAACATCTGAAGAACTCTGGAATGAAATTGGTGACATCTTTAAAGAAGCAAACAAAATATTCCAAAAATCCAAAAGCAAAGTGGCAATCCACTGATAGTTAAAAAAAAAGTTGCAGACAGAAAGCAAAAGACAACACAGGGAGAGGGAAATTTGCCTAACTAAATGCTGAGTTCCAAAGGAAAGCAAGATGAAATGATGCAACAGAAATTGAGGATAATAATTTAAAAGAAGAGAGTTATAGAAATCAAAGCAAATGTTTATACAAAGGCATGAATATAGCAAATATATGCAGGAGAAAGAAGCTATAAAGGGGAAATAGTGTGAGAAGAACTGTAGAAGAGTGAGAAAGGAAGACTTCGGAATCACTACCTCAAGTTGCTCCAGGACTCCCTCATACTTTACCATTCCTAAAAAGAAGAGCTTTGTAGAAGGTCAGGGCCTTATAGCTTCTTCACTAATGCTAAAAGCTCACTTTAAAAAGTATGCTACATTGTTGCTCTTTTTCTCAGCTTGATATTGAATTCAAACATTGCTTGTATTTTTTTTTTTAAATTAAATATTTGCAGCTTCTAAAAAGCATTTTCTAAGAATTTTGAAATGGCCATGCATATACAACACAGAAATAAGGCACATTGCTTTTCTGGTACATTAAAAGGAAGACTACTAGGGAAAATGAAATAAAATATTTTGGGTCACTTTTGGGGCCTGTGGCACTGAGACATGTGGCTAGGAAAATAAACCCCTACTTCCCCTACTTTTTTCAGAAATAGACCAGAGAAAGAGGAAGGAAGGAAGGAAGGAAGGAAGGAAGGAAGGAAGGAAGGAAGGAAGGAAGGAAGGAAGGAAGGAAGGAAGATTCAGTGACAAAGGAGGTGATTGTTAAAATTATAGATCATGACATAAAAGGATTTATCAAAAATATAGAGCTAAATATAAGGCTTTGGGCAGACCACAAGACAATACTGATCTACTCCTAATTTAGAGGCAACTCCTTTCTAAAGTGGTTTCAAGTTGCATAACACACAGCATTATTGATCTTGTAAGAAAGCAAAGGTACAAGTAACACAACATTAGATTGAAACACAATGACAAAATAAAAAATTAATCTTACACAATATTTCTAACTATTTTTAATCCACCCTTTCAAAGATAGCTGTTTTCCTGAATCATATTTCTTTAATCTGAGATTTACCCTCCAGACCCCTGGAGTTAGTTAATTCTGAGGTTGCTTGTAGATGGAATGAGCTCCTTTTGTCAGGGTCAGTTTTCAACTCCTGTCTTTATTTTAACAAGACAAAGTTTTTCTCTTTGGCAGAAAGGGAGGGTGGGTATACCCTGCATACGTGATCCCCAGCTATGCCTCAGTCACATGTGCAGGGAAATTCAAATGCTTTTGGCTATCAGCAAATGTAGGACTGCCTGTCCATTCACTATGGCATTATATAAATACACTCCTTATTCACTTTATCTGCAGACTGTGTATTGGATAAAATGAAAGATGAAAGAAAGATCTGAGCATATTGCTGTGAAACTTACTAAAATTCTAAATTTATCCCTGGATTATTATATTGTGTGGGAGGATTATGCCGTTGTTGTGGTTGCTTTAATTGCAGTGGCACTTAAGACATCATTGTGCCTGTTCTTTGCATGAGGAGAGGGCTAATTTAGTTGTATGTATAGGTAAAGTGTGAAATTAAACCCAAAAGACAGCTTCAGTTAGAACACCCAAACCAAGCTGAAACAACAGGGACCTTTGAAGATTTTAAAAGCAATTCAATCTTATTTTTATATGCAGCTTTTTATTCTCTTCTCATTTTGGAATAAACAACCTCCCCAAAAGGGAGAAACACTTTATTAATCTCCTTAGAATGATGCTATTATTGCTGAATAAACTTAAGATAATGAGAAGGTACTAACCACCTCTTTTGCTATAGTGATAAAACAGGGCAGCAATGTAGGTGTGATAGTTCTTCACTCCCTGACAATAGACTAAATAACAAGGAAAGGAGCAAAACAGCCAAATAATGTTATAAAGTCAGCCAGACTATTGTTTTTTTCCATACATCTAAGAAACACAATAGTTTGGCTGACTTTATAGTGTTATTTCCTGTTGGAGCTACACAAAGTATTCTGAAGTGCTTCATGAAGCATGCTGTTGTGAGTTTCCAAAGGATGTAGTGCTTTAATACTTGATACAAGGAGTATCAAAGATGCTTTCATGGCCTTGAAAGAGACACACAAAACTTGCACAGCACACGATACCCTCACTACATATTTTGTCAGGCTTGAACCTGAAATAGTATATCTGCAGCTTCTCCTTGCTATAGTTGATGAAATTGTAAGTAACCAAGATAAGCAGTAATGGTCTGTTTGTTTACCTACCTGCCTATTTTCCTATAGTATAGCCACCGAACATAGTTATTGGCGTGACACAAATGTTACAATGGTGAACAGATTAAACCATGCTGTTTTTATTTAGAATGTTATTCTAAGCAGGTGTCTGAGAATGTTTTATATTGCTTAACATTTAAGTCATTTCCATAACATGCTTGTAGCCAAGTTGTAACGGCCTTCTCGTGGCTGTAATCTGCTGAGGATGACATCCAGCAATTGTAACTGAGGAAACTGTTGGCCAGTGAGTGTCAGACAGAAGGGTCAGCATGGGAAATAACACTGAATGGGGAGGAAGTTGAATCAGCCCAGATTTGCTTTTTCCTAATTAGTGTGATCTAGTTAATGGAATAGACTGGTACAGTTTGTGTCCCACTAAAAGAAAAGATATGCGGTTGAAACAGCTGGGAGCATGTGAGAATAAGTGAGTTAGGATAAAAATATTTAGAGGTATAAGAAGTTATGTTTATTTTGATGCTTATCTCAAGGCCATTATTAGTCTCTCAATCTTTCTACAGTGTGTTTAAATTAGTTTAATTGCTCCATTTTCTGACAGTGTGATGCTGTTTCTGTGTTTGCTTTTTATTTCAAGCCTTAGGTAAAATAGACCAGAAGTTTAACTTTTATGGTGGTAGAAGTCAGCAGACTTAATCTTATATTATTGTTTCAAGAAACTTATTTATGCTATTTTTTTAATTGGCTTATTTCAAGGTAGGCTTTCTAATCACTTCTAGCACTTATAATGTAAGTACAATTGCAATATCAGTAAGAAAATTGGGAGAAAAGAAATACATATGTGAATCTGAAAAGGTTCTGAAGAATGGAACTCTAGTTCCTATTTTGTACCCTTGTTGAATAGTGTTTCCTATTCAAAACCAGCAGGATTTAATTAAAGTATTGAGGATTTAGGAGTGTTTATAAGCTTGATGTTATGGTCCATCAAATCAACCCTGACTTCTGGTGATTACAGGAACAAATCCTGCCGTTTTCTTGGCAACGTTTTCACAAATGGCTTGACAGGACCTTCTCCCTAGAGCTGAGAGAGAGTGACTGGCCTAAAGCCACACAGCTGAATTCGTGCCTAAGGCAGAACTAGAACTCACATTCACATTCAGACACAAAACCCTCTCTTTCACTTGTTTTACAGTATTGAGTATTTTAGGAGTATTCATATGTGAGTGTTTCTGTGCACACACAAGCACATTTTTGAGGTAATTTAATTTAATTTAATTTAATTTTTAAAACTGGGAAAAAGATATTAAAAAATCATGTATTTTAGCAAAACCTTAACAGGATGAAAGCTAAGAGCATGCAGACAATCAGCGTCTTCAATTGATATTGGCCTTGCAGTTAAATTATAGCTAATTCTGATGTCTTAAATAGCCTATCAACAGTAAAACAAGGATTCTACTTCATTCATAATTATTAAAGAGCATTTTGTTCAATATACTCAGTAAGTTCATGGAAGTTTTACCAGGATTGTTTTCATTCCACATAAGCAATTGGCTGTAATGAGTCAGCTTTACTTTGATAATTAACTCTGACTGGCTTTTTTTCATCTCCAACTGACCCTTTATAGAGGGCCCTTAACAGGAAAACAAACAAACAAACAAAAAACCTTGACATGACGACTAATGTATCTTCTGATACACTTCAAAGTCGTACTAAAATTAGATGTGAGCCTGGGAGATCCAAAGCCAGGTAAAGCTTAGAATTACAGAGTTGGAAAGAATCAATGCCTATCTAGTCCAGCTTCCTCTTGGTGAAGATAACTCATTGATATCCTCTAAGAAATCTAATAAAAAAAAATCCATCACTTACTGAACCAATATGTTTCATTGCTAAATACTTTCAACTTTTTCTCATTTATTGTTTGTCCAAAGCCAAATAATATGTTTTTATATTCTTATTTTTGCATTATTGACATTATGTTTCCATTGAAACAACCTAAAATAGCATTTTTGTTTGCTTGCTTAAGTCCCAGCATGATAGTGCTGACTCATGTGTACCTTGTAGTCTACAAAAACATGTTTTTATATAAATTACTTAAAGCTCCAAAATATTTCTACTTCTTCATGTTTATATCTTAAGCAAAATAAAATAAAAATCCAAACATGTGAAGGCTTGCATTTTACAAATATTGGCTCAATTTACAATTTTGGGATTAAGGTACAGGTAAAAACACTCTTTTTCTTTGCACCTTGGTCTTCTCTGAATTTTTTAAAAATATTTTTATTGAATTAACAAAAATAATGAAAGGCATTACAAACTAAACTCAGAAAGAAAAATAATAATTAAGAGAGAATAGAAAGTGCAAGAAAAGAGGAAGAAAAAGGAAAGGAAAAAGGAAAGAAAAAGGATGAAAAAAGAAGATAAAAGAAAGTGACTTCCAATCTTCATCACAACAAATACAAACAAACATAGTAATTCTTCATCCCCTATAAGGTTACATGCAAGTATCTCTTTTTCCCATAACCCATTCCTTATCCATACACAAATCCATAAATCATTAACATTTCAATCCTGATGTCAGCAAAAAATCCATAAAAGTTTCCCAGATTTTTATAGAAACATGTCTTATTTTAACTTTGGTCAAACTAACCAACTTTGTACTCCTTCCTTTTGCTTCTAGCAATCTTGATCTTTAATTCATTTAGATGTTGTTGCAGGATTTGATTTCTCTTCAGTTTTCCGCCCCCCCCCCCCCCCCATCTCAAAGGCTTCTTCAAGGCTTAGCAAACCTCTTTTGTAAATCTAGTAATTATTCAGGTAATTCTCTTGGCTTATTGTTTGTATTTCCATCTTAACTGTCTCTGGTTTATAATTCACATTTTTTTAAATAATTTCCAATATTTTAACAATTTCTTTATATTCTAATATTTCTGCATCAGATGAAGTTTGTTTCTGCTCTTTATCCTGTATGTCTTCCAAGGTATTCTCTTTCACATCTGTCATTTCTTCTTTAACATCTTTTACACATAGTCTGTCCATAAAAGCAGACATCATTAATGACATTGTAGCTACTAATTTCTATCCTCATTCTTCAAATATCTCCTGTAGTATATCAAATGTCAAACAGAACCATTTTCTGTCATTTTGTCCCAGCGCTGACCAAAAACCAAAGGCAAGCCTGTCTCTCTATCTCTTTTTTCTTTTTCTTTTGTGCCTGGATTCTTTAGTCCCCTCCAGTGTGCAATTTCTGAAATCATAAAGTCTTGAATTTCTGTTGTGACTTAAGGTAGACTAAATAATTTAGTTCCCATGAAAGTGCTATTTATTTAAATAAGTATTTCCAAAATCTTACAGCAGAAGTCCTAACATTCCTAATTCATCTTGTCCCTTAATTTGTTTATAACTTTCTTGAATTAAAGTCTTATTTAGCTTTGTGACATTTATTTCAAAATCTTTAAATTCTTAAGCTTGTAGTTAATTTTTCTTGTATTCTGGATTGAAGGTAAACTCATCAAGTGGCTTTGAAAAATTGTCATTTTGAAGATGTCTCTAAACCTTCACATAGTTAAATAGGTAATTTCCAGAAGTGTTTAGAAAGTGAGGTTAGTGAATCCAGAGTCCTTAAAAAGGCTCTGCCACAGTTGAGAGCATGATGACTCCATTCGTCTCCTGGCACTCAAGCCTGTGGGGAACCACTATTATGCAGTCTCCTTGCATGGAGCAGCTTTCCAGAGCATAGGTGGGTGATCTCCCATCCTCTCCTTATTGGAAGAAGTACTTGTCACTCCTTCAGTCATGGCCGCAATGTCATCTCTGCTTGTTCGGAGAAGTGCTAGCTTGCCATTCCTCACCCAGAAGTCCCACACTTCTCTGAATTTCATAACGTAATGGATCAAAAATTGAATATAAACCATTGTATCCAATGGAAAGTTATGTACAAAAATGAATATTAGAGAAAGTTGTGGACGAAATGCATATGTTAGGGGAAATCAATAGAGAAATAAATATGACTTAATATTTACTTTATATAATTAAATGCATATCAAATATGAATATAATATTAATGTGAAGTCATATGCAGATCAATTTTGAAATTGGAAATATGGATTTATAACTGAATACATATGAAACTGAATCAGAATGGAAATAAACCAATCGATCCATCTTTATACTGTACTTATAAATTAACTGACACCTTCCACTGGACTTGATCTTGATTGAAACAATTGTTTAGCTTCAAAGAGACAGGGAGATGCCACGGGATTCCAGATAAGTAAAGGTCTAATCTTGATTTTCACTGATTTCAAATTACTGATTGGTGTCACACATTGCACTAAGCCTGGAATAAACCATAATTGGCTTGATTCATACAACATGCTAAGTGAAATACAAACTATAATGTGGTTTAAATGTTTTGTAAAGCAGATTACTTAGGTGCCAGTAAAAATTGTTAAGAAGACAAGTTTATATAAACAAATAAAACTGTAAAAAATTATCATAACTTCTATTTTATGAAACCAAATGAAATTATGGTATGATTATTGTTATCTAGAAAGCAGTCAAGTTCTCTTCCTTTTTTTCCAGCTGGAAAAAAAGTACAATCCTTATTTCAGAAGAAATGATAGTTCTATTATATAGAAACTCAGGAAAATATACTCTGTTAACAAACCATATCACCTCATCATTTTATTCCACATTTGGTTAATTTCATTGGATTCCCCATCTTTAATGTACAATATACAACTATGGTTTCATCTAAAATGAAAGTAGAGGCTTTCTCTATTTCTCTCTTCAGAATTAAGGAGAAGAAAAGTAGAGGGATATGTACATCTCATACTCACTGCAGCTTCTTATGAGTTACTGAGGTCCTACACCACACTCTGTCTCTGTGTATGTATATGCCTTGCTATTTTTAAATGCCCCTTTTCTTTAAAATCATCTGTATTTGCCAGATAACTTTGGGAAGGGGAAGGTTGTATCATTCTGCCTAGCATTATTTCTCAGAACAGAAGAGGCATACAATACAGAAGGGAAGGGGAGGAAACAGGAGGGGAGGGGAGGGGAGGGGAGGGGAGGAGAAGAGAAGAGAAGAGAAGAGAAGAGAAGAGAAGAGAAGAGAAGAGAAGAGAAGAGAAGAGAAGAGAAGAGATCTTTTTTATGTAATGACTTCATTAAATTTTAAAAAAACAGCAAGATAAAAACTAACTAAAACTAATAATCAAGAAAGAGAAAAGAAGAAAAGAAAGAATAAAGAGAAAGAAGGCAAAAGTAAAGAAAAAGAAAGAAAAAAAAACAAATTAAAAAAAAAGAACTAATGACTTCTGACTTCTTTTATAGCTGATATAGGTAAAACATACATTAAACTCTTACTCTAAGATTTCAACTTAACATCAATTTTTTCTATAATCTATTAATTTAACTAATCCTCAAATCTATAGTTCATAATTTCATTTTTTTTCTGTTTTCCACCAAGAGTCCAAAAGGGGCTTCCTATTAGTAATAGAATTAGCCAATGTCTTTTCTCTAATCAAAGCTGTCAATTTCACCATCTCGGCTAGCTCCATCAACTTTATAATCCATTCTTCCATTGTACATAATATTCTATGTATTATATATAGAATAATCTTTCTACCTTTGAGCATATAAGAGTCTCACTGCAGTTATCATATATAAAAACAAAATTCCATGCGATTTTTCCAATTGTTTATCCATCACCCCCAAAAGAAATGTTTCTGGTTTTGATTGTATATTAATCTTCAAAATCTTCTGAATATAGGTATTTGAGTCCAAGGCTTTTTAGCTTTATTACATGTCCACCAAAGATGATAAAAAGTCCCTTCTTGTTCATGTTTCCAACATATATTTGAAGTCCCTTTATACCTTTTTGACAATCTTTCCAGTGACAGATACCATCAATATATCATTTATAACAATTCTCTTTAAGATTATAACATAATGTAAATTTCAACCCTTCCATCCACATATTTTCCCATTGTTCCATTTGTATATTATATTCAAAATTTTTAGAAGAGAAGTCCTTCTCTTGTGAAGGGCAATCATAGACAGAGTGATCTTACTCATAATTTCCTATAAAGTTGACTATTAGGTATTGTACAAGTATATGAAGCTTTCTGTTACATCATTGACCCAGTAAACTCTGTATTCTCTGTCCTAGTTCCCCAAAGTTTCAAACATTCAGCTTTACCTACAGATGCCAGTAGCTGAATGCTCTTATAGGATCTAACAACAGTTTTCAAAACAAAAAATACAAGTCATTTGAAAAATAACTGATTCTATATAGTAGGGCTGTGTTGACCATTTGTAAAAGCACTTTGCCACTCAAACAGTCAAGGTTTGAAATTACTGAACAAAACCTAATTGTGGCCACTTCAGGGACCCATCATCATAACTGTGTATGCACAGAAGTCTGTTCAGATGATATTGTTGCTGAAGGGCCTTTCTGAATGTTTTTGCAAAGTTCCAATGTATAGTTTTTTATGTTTAAACTTCTATTATTCCATTTATTTCTGGACTACTGAACACAGAAACATTAATAAACCCCATCTTAATTTTTACATAAATCTACAAGGGTTTAACAGAGGAACAGGCAATGTATTGGCATACTAAAGTACATTCAAGCTTCTGTGCCATACCAATACTTTAAATGCGGATCTCAGCAGGAAAAAGTGAGTAGGACCAAAGGAAAGAAATGGTTATATTAAAGGAGGAAAAAAAAAAAAAAAACGCAGTACCTTCTAGAATAAGATATAAATTAAACAAACAAAATAAACATTCTGGTTCTAGAGGTGGCCAGACTGATCTTCTAAGAATCTTCCAAAAATGTCAATTATATTTTAGTAGATATAGGAACATGCCAAAGTTCTTATTTGTATTTTTTTTAAAAAAGAAAGAATGCATATTGATAAGGAAAACCCACAATTTTGGTCTGACTTACATTCCTGCTGTAATATGTAAGCAGGTTTAATCCAATATTCTCTGGAGTTTAAACATGAAAAATAGAAGTATTGAAAGAGTTCTAGCATTCATGGCATTTTTAATTTCATTATCTTTAGTAAAGATCCAGAACAACTTGTGAAAATCTCTAAAGGTGCTTGACATGTATTTTAATTATTGTACCACTGGAGCATCATGATGTTTCCCTAAAGCCTAAAGTCATACTTAATCAATACAAATTAATGTGCTTTAATATTCATTGGACCTAATTAATCATTTGTTTCAGAGAAGAAAATGTCAGATATTGATTAATTTACTCTGTGGACATTCAAATGTTCCCTTCATGTGTATTATTAACTTTAACTACTATTAGAATGGTAGAGTCCTGTATATAATAAGGAAAGTGAAACTCTTAAAATGGCTTAGCCTTTTCACTTCAGTGCTGTTCAAATCTGCAAGAAAATAACTGCAGCTAAATCAATAGGTAATTGGAAATTTGATGCTAAAAATTTATCATGGGAATAATATATTCGCTCCCCATTCTGATATTGTCCAATAAAACAGATTAATTTAATTGAAGTTTTGCTCCTAAAAAGACATATTCTGCAATCTCCCTGAAGTTAATTCCTTAGTTGTACATTTTTTTTTCCAGTGCTGCTTTTAATTGCTGTGAGCCACTTAGGTGAGATGGGTGGCTGTACAGTTTGAATAAATAGAATAAATAAAATAAAATACCATTCATGTTTACTCTTTGCATTGTGTTCAGTGGAACTTTATCCCAGATAAGAGAGTAAAGGATTTTAATTGTACTTTGCAGAATTATTTGAGCCAATCTTTCAGTTTCTCCTGTGAGTAAAGAGAAGATTGAAGCATGAAAGTTTGCATTTATTGTATTATAAATGCAGTCCTGGTTTCTTTGTGTACTTTGTTCTAGTTGATTTGATGTGTAGTCAGTCTCTCCATTGCTAACTCATCTATGAGATTAAATTCTTGCACTCAGGAGAATTATAACAGTGAGATATAGAACATTATCTGGAGAGAATTAGTTTCTTATGTTAGATGAGTTTTAATCATCACTCTTCAGAGGTTTCTCCTTGGTGTTCATCCTAACCTTGTACACAAAGAATTATTTTATAAGAGTAGGGGCTAACACAAGACAAATATATATTTGACTACATGTAATTTAAAAGCTTCTAGCATCTCCAGATTACACAACCACGCCCCAGAAGACTTTACCAGCCCATCATACTTAGGAGAATGAAGAAGCTTATATAGGAATATCTATACATCTCAAAAATAAAGTGCCTTCTTCTGAACAGTGTGACAACAGTTTAAGTTGTGGAAACCATTGTTAGCATAGGTCATGGCTTTGCCTACTCATTTATTTTGTCTCTTCACAAGCCCTGTACAACAAACCTTTCCTTAGCACTTAAAACCTGTGTTATGATTAATTCCCCGTTCAGTTACTAATTCTGCTTGCACATATCCCAAGTTTCTTTCCTCTCTACACAAGGAAAAATTTAGACCACTGAGCATCTCTGTCAGAAGAAAGCATCACAAATCTGATAAAAAGAGGCATAGTCAATAGCAAAACTATTAAACTCTTGGTAGGAATATGTGCAATATCATCCAGCTCTGATATATTTTACTCTGGAGTCTGTCTCCAAAGATCAGCATTGGCTCAGATGAAATAAACTAGTTAGAGATTAGATTACTAAATTAGACCTAGGTTGTTAAATACTGGGCAATCTAATGCTTGAGGGGAATCTCTTGCTTTAATAAAATTTGACAAATCAATAATAATAACCACACGTGTCATTTTTGTTAAATGCATTTTGGCAAATCTCTTTTTCCCAATAATTTTATTAGAAGTTTTAGATAAAACAATAAGAAGAAGAAGAAGAAGAAGAAGAAGAAGAAGAAGAAGAAGAAGAAGAAGAAGAAGAAGAAGAAGAAGAAGAAGAAGAAGAAGAGAGGAGGAGGAGGAGGAGGAGGAGGAGGAGGAGGAGGAGGAGACAAAACAAAACAAAACCCTCCCCCTTCAAAAAAAAAAGGCCTTCCTACCCTCATGCCAACAGTATAATATTCCAGATTCATGTATTCTGATTGAAGAAACAATTAAGAAAAAATATCTAAACTAGAGCAAGTAATTGTTTTTAGGCAATTCCAGTTGGGGGGAGGGGGAGGCTTTCTGAGGACTTCAGGAGGTACACCCAGTGCCATAATGACATCACCAAAATGGGAGAGTAACAGTGTCAGCACTTTCCTGTGAATATGTGGGGAGAAGGTAGGAAAGGATTCTGGGAGATTAAGGGCCAAAGTAGGCTTGCTTGCTTGCTTATTTATTCACATAAATACCCCATGCTGTTGAAAATCAGTAGTTTTGCTGCTAAATTTCAGTAACGTGATCCAAAAGTACTTTGAGGTTAGCAAATAACTAACTGGGATGCCCACCCCTAATGGGATGTGGGTAACCCACCACTGATCTAGGGTCTGTTTAGGATATTTGCAAATTTACTTGTGTAAAAGTGTACAGCCCCTCTCGTGAAATGAAGAAACTGATCTACATTAGTGTTCACCTCTTACAAGTAAAATCTAGCAGGGTAATATCCTACATATATGGCTACTTACAAATATGTCCATGTTTGTTGTTATGAAGTGAAAAAGGGAGGGAACACCAAAAACTATGCTGTACAGTCAAAAAAGCACAACCACCATAAATTGTTGAAAAGTTACTGTGGGACACCTAGTTTGTACATGGCACACTTCCAGTCAATCCATATATCCAAATCAGAGCAAGCACACACACCACTCAGTTCAGCTAATAGCAACAAAAATGGTCTTAAGTCTATTTATTACATTAAACATTAAAATTTATATTAAACATTTAAAAAGTGGGAACAATGGGATAAAAGACAGGCAAAAGTAGAAAGAGAGAAAGAAGTGAACAACAGGCAACCATTAAATTGTCTGTATCTATCAAAAGGCACAGACCTTTCCACAACTGCGGGGGGGGGGGGGGGGGGAATAGCAGTGACAGTCCCAAAGAGTATGGCCTCTGGTTACTCTAGCTTTAACCCTTTAATGCACAAATAGAGATGGAAAATAGGATACCAGGTCATTCCTCCTCTATTCTCCACCAGGTATGGGAATTATGCATCCAACATAAATCATATAGTAATTATGGTTTTGTCACCTGAAACAAAGTTCCTGCTATTAGAATGCACTGGTTGAAGTTTTCTCTCCCACTCTTTAGAATCCTAGATAGCTGTGAATTATTCAGGTGAAAATGGGTATATGTTCCAGAATGTAAAGGGGCAGCTGAAAATAGTTGCTAACCAAGCAACCTAGAGTGATGTTTAGTGAATTTTCCCAGGATGGGAAAGACTTTCCTAGTGTTCATAGTGATTTCTCACATTTCCCTTCTTTTTTTCTCACTTCTAATTATAAGTAGAAAAGGAAGAGGGAAATATTACAGGTTTACTCTACCAAGCTCTTTCCCCATTCTTAAGTTCTGCTTGTTAAATTTCATTAAAAAGGGAGCTTTTTTAGAGTTTGTGTAAGCCAATTTGGGATAAAGCATCCTGAATCATTTTTGTAAAGCTTCCTGGCACTGTACATTTTTAAAATAGCTAAGCAATCTGTAGAGTGTTTAAGGTAAAAATAAATAAATAAATTGTAATGTTGCTGACAACTTGGACAGCAAACTGAAGGTAGATGCAATTTAAAACAGCTGATTTAATATCCTGGTTTTCAAGGGGTGGGGGGATGAGGTTTTAGATTAGAAATGCTTGACATACCATTAATTAAATTGAAAGGTGCATTCCTGTACTACTCTAATACCGTATAGAAAACCCACTGAATTTATGTGACTATAGAAATTGAAAAACTTCTGTAGCAATGGTTTCTTCATTGCATAGAAGAACTCCTGAAAGTCTGCCCAAAAAACCAAAGCAGAGTTCATCTGGTTGCCTGCAACATATAATATTCTAATAGCTAAGGGGCAACACTTTTTTTTTTTTTTTTTGCAATCAAGGGTCATATCTGATTATAGTTGTTGATGCTGTTTTTATTATTTTTATTTCAGTGGCCAAAGGTTGAAGCAGGTGGAAAGATGACTTTATGACATCATGCAAGTAGGCAAGGCTAGGATTTACTACCTCTTTCTCTCTGCTACATGCTTAACTTCTTTGTTCCTCTTACCTCTTGTGGGAATTGAGTATGGAATTGTGCTGGTGATGTTTGACAGCTTTCCCCTGACTTTTGGCAGTGCTACCTCCCAGGATTCCAGGAGATAGAAAAAAATTACCCTAGGAGCATAGGCGTGTTACAAGTTTCCTAGCCCAGCTGTGGCATCCATCAGCAACTGTAATATAAACTACTGCTGGAGGCAGTGGGAGCTGTTATTGTCATACAGAAGAGGTTGAGTGCATAGAGCCAAAAGTTATGGTCTTTTAATTTTATTTTTTATTCTTTGGTTGTCCAAAGAGAGGGCTAATGAGTTTCTCCAAATGAACGTGTTCAGATGCTGGTGGCATCTTCTCCCCAAAACCTATATGAATGTTAATACAGCCATTAATTCATATATTGCATGATAGTAGAGATGCCACACAATTTATTTTCACTTGTGATAAGAGATGGCCTAACCAGCCAAACTCACTTCCAGCTAAACCCTGATCTCCTGGCTCATGAAGACAAACACTGTAATAGCAGGGTTTGGATGTCTAGAATCATTGTAGCTACTGATGGATAGATTGTATATCACTCTTTATGCATGTTTCTCCTGTTCTCACATAATAGAATTGTGGACACACAACCTGGAATCCTAAAATTGTTATTTGTCATATAATGAACTCCGGCATTATGTCTGGTCAGCACTTGGAGAGGACAATGTGAAGGGAAATGCAGAAGATTGCAGGAAATAATGTTTTGATTCATTAAGTGCTGCTTCCCTACCTCTTTTAATTAGCCAGTACTACAGCTTAGAGCCAAAGGGCACTGTCCCATTTGAAGGACTTCTTCTTTGGAATGAGACCCAAAAGCAGTGCCTTTAACACTTCCGGTCATTAACACTTTTGTGATAATTTATATTTTTAATCAAGTCCTGCCATGCTCTTATACTTTCCTTGGTTGCTAATATTGATCTTTCCCCAAGCAATAGGTGCTTTGGGAGGGGTAACTTGATATTCACATTGTGTCTAAACTAAATGAGCATTTAGCTCTCTAGCCACATTTGTACAAATTCTTTATCATTCAATAAAGAGTCATTAAAATACCAATTTATCGATACCTTGACCAGATTTCAAAGTAATTGCACTATGGTCTGATACATAACAAACATCAATATTACATTCTTGAACTTGGTGATTTAAATTTGATGATATTAAAAAATAAACAAGCCTAAAAAAATTCTGGTGCACACTTGAATAAAATGTATATTCTCTTTTAGTTGGATATATCAAGCACTAGTGGTCTATTAAATTCAATTCTTCCACATAAGTCTTAATTGTTTCCCCCACTAATCATTTTTTTTTTTTCATGCCAGTGTATTTCTGTCAAACTCAGGATCCAATATTTTGTTAAAAGCTCCTCCTATTACCACTTTATCATAAATATACTCATTCAAGTGTTGGAAACATTCATAACATAATAGGAGAATCTAAGTTAGATCCATAAACATTAACTGTAGCTATTGCAGTTCCTTTTATTTTCGCATATGGAACTAATTAATGCCCATTTATATCAGTAATAGCCTCTTGTACATCAGTTGAAAATCCTTTCCAGACCAATGTGGCCACACCTTTAGCTTTTGTTGAAGTATCTCTGAGATAAACTTGTCCCACCCAATCTTTCATTAATAGAGATTTATCCTGCTCCATTAAATGAGTGTCCTATACTTGAGCAATATCTGCCCTTAACAAGTTTAAATATGCTAAGATTACATTGTGTTTCTTAGATTTTCGCAATCCTTTTACATTAAGACTAACTTCATCCATTAATTTTATTTTGGCCCACTTATCAATGTTCTCCCAATACCAATTTATTTTATGACTTGTACCATTTAACAAATATCTAATGATGAACTTTTCCATATTTGAATATTTATCATGTTTTCTAGTATTGCTCACAGATGTAAAACCTCCATAAAAACTCAAATTAGCATCTAAATGCCATTCTATGACCTATAGAGAGAGAATCTATTTCCCATACAGTAAATATGCTTAAGAAAAAAAAAAAAGAAAAATGTATTATGGACAAAAAATAAAGCAGCAAGAAGGTAACGTTATTAAAGAGACTAAAAAGAACGCCCCCCCAA
Source organism: Liasis olivaceus (assembly GCA_030867105.1). Lineage (NCBI taxonomy): Eukaryota > Metazoa > Chordata > Lepidosauria > Squamata > Pythonidae > Liasis > Liasis olivaceus. Next base: position 75,269,131 of record CM061349.1, read on the forward strand.
ATAAAGAAAATAAAGAAATATATGACTTCCCAAATGAGACACCACTGTGATTTTGTCTCTCTTCTTGTAGATGGAATGTACAGAACAGTTTCAAACTTACTACTTCAGGTAAATATATTGTGTCTAAAGATAAATGCTAAGATTGGCAATATGCCCAGACTTTTTATCATGAAGTTAGCAATAACAAAAACAAGAGTACAGGAAAAAAATGAAAATGTAGAGCCTTTTAAAATGAAGCTTTTCCAGCACATCTTTAGGCAAATTCAAACTTCTCTCTCAGCAACTTCCATACAGTGAGACACAATCAGGCTTGTCCATCAGCATATTTCAAAGATAAGATAAAGGCCTCTACATTCGAAGGGTTATCAGATCTGTGAATCTGGTCTTGGTGACTAATGCAGAATGTAGCTGGGAAGCACATGAAATATGGAAGTTGTGCTGACCTAGCAAGGCTTTGTGCTTTTGTGAAAAGCCTTCTCTTTTCAGAGACTTCTTTAGTAAAATCAGGATAGATTGATATCTTACTTTGGCTGGAACCCCACTTCAGTGGAGACTTTACTGATTCCTGGTGAAATATATGTAAAATCTCATACCTTGTAGTAACACAAAGAAACTGCACAATGATGATATTGGAACTAGTTCCAGTCTTCCATCTTATTAAAGAAATATTAATCACATGTTTTCAAAAAGGAGCTGTCTGAAAAAATCCTCCATAAATTTAGCCAGGTTTGATTGACTTGGAGGGTTCTCAATGCCAATCACACATAAATTTTTCCTGCACAATTGTGACTTACAAAAGTAATTCGTTTATCCAAAACATTATGACTAGCTTGAGTAATAGTCTCGTGAGCAGCTAGCCAGTCTTCATAGCAAGCCATTTTCTCTTGCAGCTGCTTTAAATCATTTTTAAGCTCTGCCAGATCTTGTTGGATCAACTTCAAGACTTGTACCTGAGCCAAGATCTCTTTTAACAAATTAGTTGAAGACTCATCCTCTGCCTTCTTCTCTGGCTTGGCAGATAGTGGCACAGCTGAAATTAAGCTAGCTGTTGATCTTGTTGCCATCCCAATAGCTCATATAAATAAATAAATAAATAAATAAATAAATAAATAAAACGTAATAAAAAGTTTTATTTACCTGATGATCAAAGTCTTTGTCCACACAGAATTCAGAACGTTAATCAGGAGAGAGGCGAGAGATGTGCACTCACAATGCCATCCGAAACTGAAATTTTGTGATAATTTATATTTTTAATCAAGTCCTGCCATGCTTTTATAGTTTCCTTGGTTGCTAATATTGATATTTTCCCAATAGACAGGTGCTTTTCAAAGGAGGGGTAACATGATATTCACGTATCCAAGCTAAATGAATGTTTATGAAATCCTTTGGAAAGTTTTCAGATTTAAAATGAAAGGCATGTTTTTCCATTACTGCTCTGCAGCTGTAACTGTCTTAACCTTAAAGAAGAGGTGTACAAGTTTTTTTTTCAGGCTAAGTATCGCAATTGGTCTTTAGATAATGGGTTAGGAGACACTAAAATAAAAAAAAAAGGGGGGGGAGGTTGTGACAAAGTTAGAACAAAAAACAGGGTTTAATTTAAATGCCATTAAAATTGTTTAATTCCAATATATTAATAATTTTCTCCTTCTGGTCCTCCTAACATGGAATAGTGAGATCTGCATACAAAGGCTTTTGTTTTGTTCTGTTTTTAATGTGATATTTCTGTGTAACTTCTGGTGGCACTATTTTTTCAGGTTTACAGCCTGTTGATGACCAATATTTCCATAGTTTGGAGTTCTAAAGTTGTGCTTACCAGCCGCAATTTTGCCATTCCGGAGATGGTGGTCATGAATCTCCTGCTTCAAACAGCATCCACTTTAGGGACCCAGCAGGCCCTGTCTATCTCCTTGTTCCTTGTCATGCCCTTTCCTGGGCCCAGCTGCCGGTGCCCCAGGGTGATTGCTCCAGTGTGCCACGCCAGTAACATGAAAAGGATAATTGTCATTAAAACAGTATGGCTTTATGATAACTGATTCCTGAAATTACCATACTTTTATTTTTCTTAACCAGAATTCTAGTGCTTGTTTTTGTGAGCCTCATTAATATCTTAAGTGATGAAGCTTCATTGGCTAAGATCCCAGAATGTTATATATATTCCAGAGCACTGAGAGTATTATAAAAATCCTATAAGTAGGTGGATTGTTTGCTACATCTTTTCCCCCTTGAAAAGGATTATGAGAAGGAAATGGTTAGGATGTATATTAAAGCTGAGAAAAAGAAGTTAAGAAAGAATAGCCAATTCATCTAACATACCACAGGGAAGATGGACCCAGGCACAACCCTGCTTGATAATTCTGCTAAAGAATCACCCAACCACTGAGTATGCTTAGTTGGAGTCTTTACGCATCTACCCAAAGCAGCTAAAATGTGTAATGTATGTCTAACTTAAATAAAAACATTGCACCACCCAGAGTTTTCCTAGAGTTGGGCAGTCTTAAAAATGCAAATAAATAAATGGTTTTCTGTATTGCATCATTATTCTACTGTAAATGACAATATATTTATTTAATTCCAAGTGCTGATAATAACCTATACAGCCCTATATGGCTTAACACTGGAATGCATTGGACAGTCCTTTGCTAGAATTGAGTCTGCCCATGTGGTCTGAACACCTAGGGAAGTCCTCTGAGAGTCTCCCCACCTTGTGAAGTTCATGGACAATCGGTGAAATGACAGGCCTTCTCTGTGGTTGTCTCCATGCTTTGGGCCATGCTACCTCCAAAAGTAATGTCAGATCCTTTCCTCCTCCTGTTCTGCATGGCACTTAACACCATTTTCTTCCACCATGCCTTTGATTCTGATTGATTGTGGGTAGCCATTATAGTTAAACCTATTTATTTTATATTTTCTTACTGCTTTTATTCTGTTCTTTATTGATATTTATTATAAATTTCCCAGAAACACATAGACTGGGATCGTTGACAGATACCATTAAATAAATAAATAGTCCAACTCAAAAGAACCTTAAGATAAATTATTTGAAAAGGAATGCATCGTAGTAGGAAGCACATTAAAATAGTGAAAGCACATTAAATATTTCAAATTCAACATCAGTAACAACAAAAAAACACAGATATCCATGAGATTAAAAGGTAAGGTAGAAATCGTACACAATCAACTGTGAAGAATGAAGTCTGAAGATTCAGTCTGAATTTTTTAAAAAACAAAACAAAACAAAACAAGGAAGGTTCATGACAAAGAGTTAGAACAAAAAACTGGATTTAATTTAAATGCCATTAAAATTGTTTAAAATAGTTAATATGATCACTCCCAATGTATTAACAATTTTCCTCTTCTCGTTCTTATAATATGGAATAGTGAGATCCATACTAGATTTGATTTCACTTATAATCAAACCAAAAATTTGAATCAATAGCAGTTAGCACAAATACAGTTGAGTCTTGTCCCTTTATATGATGATATGGAAGTTCATTTTGGCATGGAACTACAATGTGGTATAATGGTTCAGATATTGTACAGGTAACAGGTTCAAACTGACTGGATAACCTTGGGCCAGTCACTATCACTCAAACTAAAATCTCACAAAAGGATAGTTGTGGGGCTAAAATGAGGAGATACCTCCCCCTTAAAGAACCTTAACATCTCAGAAGGCAGGTAGGATACAAATGTAGTAACAAAAACATAAATAAATAAGAGGGTGTGATTGAATATGGAGACATTCATTTTAAAGAAATAATATATTTCTAATAACACCTATGATCAGGTTTTATTCAAATTACATTTGCAAAGTTCTCTTCAAGGAAATCATTATGAGGATTTTTACGGAAGTCTAAAAAGTTTGATAAAATTTCTGAAATTGCTTTGAAGATTGTTTGCAAAAACACTGTAGTGGTCTTCAGGCATACTTTTTTAAAAAAAATCAGTATATATAATACTTCTTTCTCATGCAAATACTTCATAAAAGAATCATCATTTATACATAAAAGGCTAGAAAGAATATGTATGTATGTATGTATGTATGTATAGGTTATTCCAAAATTCTGAGATACAGTATGGGATTGCAGGGACAGGAGCAAAATAAAACACCCATGATTATAGTTATAGAGTATAGATGATTGTACTACTAGTAATGAACAATTTTACTTGTTGAAATTGTTCACTAATTGGTAATTTTGTTGTGCAGAGCGCAGCAAAGCTCTCAAAAACTCTGCTCTCAGGAAAATACACATCAGCATGAGAGCTTGCAAAATGCAGTCCATATTTTGCTCTCCAAAGAAAATCCAGTCAGAAAATATATACTAACTGGTTTTTATTTAGAAAAATGCAAAACTTCATAAAATACAAGTTGCATACAAAATATAGGAAATAACAAAGACTTCTTCTCATCTTAGCATCCAAGACTTATCCACAACAAAGTCTCTAGCTAAAAAACACTCTCAGAGAAGAGGTATACTACTTGGTTACTAGTTACAACTACATAACCCATAAACTACATGATGGATAAAACTATACCTGACTGACAGGCTGGGCATCTAGCCCTCCCGTTATATTGCCAGCATGTACCCCCCCATTGAATAACTAGCATACACATGCCAATAGGTGGCAGTAAAAAACATAACACAGTCACAAGATACTTTGTTTACATTGTTTACATTAACTTCCCACAGTAGATGAAACAAGTTGTTGTACAGAGAACGGGATGACTTTCTTCCCATGAGAAAATCCTGACAACCCTCTCAGCCCATTTTCGGCACAACAGCACATGTTACAGGGTAGTATAAGCAAATGATTACAACAATACAAAAACAATTTACATTTGCTCTAATCCAAGGTTTGCTAACATTGCTTCATGTTGTACAATAGGCAATGGTTTGGTAAATACATCTGCAAGATTTGCTTCAGATGCACAATACACAAGATCAATGAAATTTTCTAACATAGCTTGTCTCACATTTTTATACTTTACATCAACATACTTTGTACGAGCTCTTATGTTTTCTGTTTTAGCTAACCCTATACAGGCTTGAGAATCTTCATACACTGAATAAGGCAATGACACTTGAATGTTTAAATCAGTGAATAATTGATGAAACCATCTTAATTCACAGATTGCTTCTGATAAAGCTGCAAATTCTGCTTCTGCAGTAGACAAGGAAATGGAGGTTTGCTTCTTTGCTTTCCATGCAATTGTAGATTCACCAATTTTACAAACAAACCCAGTTATGGACTTTCTGTCACTTTCTTCTACAAATGAACTATCAACAAAAATTACAGGCTTTTCTGATCCACTACTGTAGTTGACATTTTAAGACAAAGGTCTATTGTACCTTTTAAATATCTCATTAATCTTTTCAATCCTTGCCAGTCATGTTCTGTAGGATTAGCCACCTTATGGCTCAAAATCCCAACAACATAGGATACATCAGGACGTGTCCATTGTGCTAGGTGCAGTACAGAACCTATCACAGAATGGTACACTGCAGGTGTTTCACACAACTTTTCACATGTTTCATTTTTTAAAAAATCACAAATCATTGGAGTTTTTACAGGTTTTGCATCTGACATTCCCATGTGTGTTAACAACTGTTCTATCTTTTTTTTTTTTTTACTTAGATAGATTTCTCCATTTTCAGCTCTATGCACTTCAATCCCAAGGTAGTATCTTAATATACCTAGATCCTTCAATTTAAAATATTGCTCCATTTGCTTGGCAAACTCTTTTACCAAGTTTAAAGAACTAGTAGCAAGACAGAAATCATCAAAATAAGTGAGAAGGACTGTATAGTCTTTCCCAGTTCCTTTGGTATACACACATTGATCAGCTATTGATTTCTTGAAACCAATTTCCAACAAAGCTTTATCTAAACATTGATGCCAACATCTCCCAGCTTGTTTTAATCCATACAGTGCTTTACACAATCTGTATACTTTCTGGGAATCCTCACATGTGTAACCTGGAGGTTGTTTCATATACACAGTTTCATGAAGCTCAGCATTTAAATAAGCTGTATCTACATCAAAATGATGAACAACCATATCTCTTTGTGCAGCTAAGGCCAACATTACACGCAATGATTCAGGCCTAACTGTAGGTGCAAATGTAAGATTATAATTCACAAACTGTTCTTGTGAATAACCTTGTGCAACCAGTCTAGCTTTATACTGAACAGTATTATCAGGTAAAAGCTTTTTTCTAAACACCCATCTGGAACCTATGGCTTTTTCTGATACAGGTAAATCAACCACCTCAAACACGTTCTGTTTTACTAATGCATTAAACTCATTATCCATAGCTTTATTCCATTTCTCTTGCTCATCAATTGGTAAGGTTAACATTTCCTTAAAATTCTGTGGCTCACTAGTTATTTGACACACCCTGACTTGTTGCATAACAATTTTTTCAGGTGGAACTCCTTTAGTTATTCGAGTTGCTCTACAAGGAATCTCAAAACTCTTTTTTATTTCCTCTTTTTTCTCCTCTTTCTTTTCTACTTCAGCTAAAGCCTCTGCTTCTTGCTTTATCTGCGGAGAGGGGGGTGCAACAGGTGGTGTTTGCTCTCTAGCTAAATCTGTGTGTGACTGCAAAAAAACCTCTGAATTTGCATGCAGCCTTTGCCACTCAGAAGGCTCTTCAAAATTAGCACTTCTAGAGATAACGACTTGGCCTCGGTCCAGAGAAAACCAATAAGCTTTTGATTCCTGTGAATAACCAACAAATCTCAAGCGCTGTGTTTTTGGTTGGTTTTTCCTTCTTTGAGACTTAGGAATTTGTACATAAGCAAAAGTTCCAAATGTACGCAAATGCTTTAAGCATGGATGTTTACCATACAGCAAAAAATAAGGAACTTCATTCACAGCGGAATTCCAGTGTCTATTAGTAAGAAACACTGCTGTTATCATTGCCTCTCCCCAGAAACGGAATGGCACCTGGGGATCCAAGAGTAAACTATCCTTAATTACCTTCAGAATGCCGATCTTGCACTCAGCAATCCCATTTTCAGTAGACATGCCCACATTTGTTAATCTGTGGAAAATGCCTTTCTTACATAGCCAATTTTTAAACTCAAGACTCATAAATTCACCTCCTCTGTCTGTCTGCAAGCTCCCCAGTTGATATCCATGTCTTTTTTCAACCATGGACACAAATTCTTTGAAACGAGAGAATGCTTCAGACTTCTGTTTCAACAAATAACAAAATGTGAAACGTGTTTTATCATCCACTAAAACAAACATGAATCTTGCTCCCCCTTCACTTGGAGGAAACGGACCAGCTAAGTCAGCATGCACAAGAGCAAATGGTCTTGTAGAAATCCTGCTGCTTTTCCTGGCAACAGGGGCAGATTTTATCTTAGATTGCTTACACACAGTACAATCAAGAAACTTAGTACACTTCTTGAATCTCAGTTCTGGATACACTTTGGCCATTTGTGACAAACACTTCCATCCAGGATGACGTAATACTCTATAATAATGATGGATGCATTTATCATGTAAAGACACATTACTAGCACAACTTCCACTTAACACATCTTGTTTAGGAAGCATTTCATACAATTGATTAATCATTCTTCCTCTTGTACACTCAGCCCCCTCTTTTGTAACATAGCATTCAGAACCTTGGAACATAACAGAATACCCAATGCTAGTTAATACAGGAACACAGAAGAGAAAAATCAAGTGTAGGAACACAGAGTACATCAGAAACCACTTCCCCTAAACAAGGAATGCACACTTCACCTTGCATGGTTACTTTGGCTACAGAACCATCAGCCAAATTAACCTGTTGAATTTTAGGTTTACATTTAGTCAATAATAACTGCTCATTGTTTACAATGATTTCACTACAACCAGAGTCCAGTAACCACTTATCAGCATAACGTTTGTCTCTGTTAGAAATCAAAGCAGCCACCAGTCTAGTACTCCCTTGTTTCTTAATTGGTGTTTTTTTATGACGGACGAACCTTCTGGAACTCTCAGCAGGCTGATTTTTCACAGGACAGTCTTTTATAAGGTGCTTGGTAGAATTACAACGAAAACATTTTCTCACCAAATATGCACATTCTGTGTCAGCTGGAGAAGGTCACTGCTTTACGTTATCAAGTCTTTTCTTAGAATTAGTCTGCATACCACGTGCCCATTGTATCTCTTGCAATCTACTGGTTAGATATTCCACAGTCAAATCTGCTGGCGGTAAAGTCCGTACAGATTCTACGAGCATATCAAACGAATCATCCAGACTCGAAAGAATTATACATGCTCTTTGTTGCTCAGGAATAATCAGATTACGATCTGCCAGCTCAGCAAACAAAGTTTTCATCTTATTCAGGTGCTCAATTACATTAGCTCCTGGCTCCAATTTAAGGTTATACAACTGCTTTGTCAAACTTACGATAGCAGATGAAGTTTGCCTCGCATAGATCTCACGCAAAGCCACCCAGCATGCGTTAGCAGTTTCCAATACATGAACATGCACCAATTCTGAAGATTCAAGTCCCAAAATCAAATTACCATATGCACGGTCCATCAAGACTTGCTCAGCATTCGTGGGTGCCACTGGGAGTGGGTTGTTTACATAACGCCAAAGCCCCTCTCTCATGAAAAAAGATTTTATCTTTATATTCCATGTCTGGTAATTCTTTGAATTCAGCCTTTCAAATGGAAGGCTCACTGCTGCAGGTTGAGCTGCTGCCATATTTCACTTAAAATAAGCACTCAACCACGGAAAAAAAATCCAAACCTCAAACAAAACAGTCACAGGCAGGGTAATAAATCCATAAATCACCCTTCACTCAGGAATTTCAGTCCTTGCTTCCAGCACTCCTGGCTTCACGCCTTGGACATCATTCCTGAAACCTCACGCCTGGAATCCATTCCTGGAACCACTGACCTAAGTCCTCAGTCCTGGGTCTTGGGCACTTGGTCCTGGATTCTGGATCCTGGGTCCCCTCTGGGCTCTGAGACTTAGCCCTGGGCCCATAACCTGTTGTGCAGAGTGCAGCAAAGCTCTCAAAAACTCTGCTCTCAGGAAAATACACATCAGCATGAGAGCTTGCAAAATACAGTCCATATTTTGCTCTCCAAAGAAAATCCAGTCAGAAAATATATACTAACTGGTTTTTATTTAGAAAAATGCAAAACTTCATAAAATACAAGTTGCATACAAAATATAGGAAATAACAAAGACTTCTTCTCATCTTAGCATCCAAGACTTATCCACAACAAAGTCTCTGGCTAAAAAACACTCTCAGAGAAGAGGTACACTACTTGGTTACTAGTTACAACTACATAACCCATAAACTACATGATGGATAAAACTGTACATGACTGACAGGCTGGGCATCTAGCCCTCCCGTTATATTGCCAGCATGTACCCCCCCCCCCCACTGAATAACTAGCATACACATGCCAATAGGTGGCAGTAAAAAACATAACACAGTCACAAGATACTTTGTTTACATTAACTTCCCACAGTAGACGAAACAAGTTGTTGTACAGAGAACGGGATGACTTTCTTCCCATGAGAAAATCCTGACAAATTTGTTTTTGAATAATAATTAATAATGAACTTGAATCATGACTGTGTCTTCAGTATTCTTTGAGGACCTATGAGCATAAAGAAAAAATGCATACAAACAAGAAACTTATATATATATATGCTGTGGCTGTATTTCAGACCATATAAAAGTAACATTGACAGTGTGGACATCAGAGATTATGACCATCAGTTAGTGAGGCAACAGCAGGTTGTAGCTAATAAATGTGGCCCTTCTTGCCCCCTTTATTCAAGGAACGTCTCATTTAAACACAGTCCTATTGTTAGTTATGGGGTGTTTAATTCCTGAATCATGCAGGCATTTACAGTTATTGGTCAAGAAAAAAATAGCAGTGGCATTTGGAGATGATCTCAGTACTCAACTTCTTGAAGTTGGACTTCCTTTCATACTATAATTTTGACTTTTTCTGATGACATAAAAGTGACATCCTTTATTGGAGTAAGAAGGTTCCATTTTTCATTAAAAATAAATGAGATACACTTTGCAGAGCCATAATTATTTTGTTGTATTAAACTGTTTAAAAGGCAAAAAACAATACAACTTTGTATAGCAGGAATGGACTGACTAGCTACTGTGATGTACTATAAGGGGGGTGGGCATGGGGGGGTGGGGAGAAATGCCTTTATTAGAAAACTACCATCCCAAGGTCAAGGGCAAATCAGTGACACAGAAATACATGTATGTTCTAGAACTTAAGGAGAGCACCAAAATCAAGCTCATAAGTCCCTTTGAACAGAAATCCATGTTTGATATTACTCCAAACATTCTTTTTCAGGAAGCTAAATTGTAACAAATGTTGGAAACCTTTTTAGTGATTGTTAGATAGGTAAAATGAAAACTTCTTGTCAATATACTGAAAGTCATTTGGTGATCTATTGTCTGCCACTCCTGTTCGACAGCAAATATATCCTATCTCCTAAATTATGTCATATTTCTGGCCTGGGAATTATTCAGTGATTATCTGGATAAAAATTAGATAGATTACCTTGTTCATTTTCATTAGAATTTAACATTCATTTCAACTGTGATGTTATACATTTTTAAAGCCCGTCCATGATAGGAATTTGAGAATGGGATGTGTTTCAGGAAAATTTAAAATCAATAAGTTAAAAGAAAACAGAATAAGAAAACATTAAAAAGCAGTAAGAACTTAAGAGTCCGTTTCTGTTTTAATCAAAATGTATTTTGTTTATGAGGAAGAATAATGTGGTCTTTAAGATATGGAGATGCCACAAAAACTATTGACCCCCTTCCCCTAAAAAAGGAAATTTCCAGAAAGGAGGGCAACGCTAGCTAGAATATGGATTTCCTTTTTCAATATAAGCAGTAGAGATCCTTATCTTCAGCCACCCCAACTTTGGATCCATCAACAGTGTTATGTCTAATCCTCCTTCCCAATTTTGGTTTGAAAAAGAGAAGCAGAGCCATCTATTTAAAGAGTTTTTTATTTCTTGTTTGTTTATTTTCTGTTGCCTCTATCATGGTCCCTGCATTTTGATTTTCTTAGTAATTCTAGTCTTACCTTCTTTACCCGAGCACACTATTCAGATGAATGAATGTACTGTACTCACCTGCCATGACCTAATACCATTTGCTGGATCAGACTTGGCCTTTCTACTAATCTAGGCCTTGAAGAGTCTTTCATTATTATTATTATTATTTTATTTTATTTTAATTTTATTTAATTTTATTTATTTATTAATTTAGCTATCTATCAAATTTGTCACCACCCATCACGTTGAAAGTGACTCTGGGTGGTTTACAGAAAGGATAAAATCAATTAAAATACAATATAAAAGAAGTCTTAAAGAATAAATAGATTCTAAGAATTGGTGGAATTGGTGAATAGCTCAGGGATCTACTATATTAAATATTTTGTGTTTGTTTATATATACGGTGTATACACACACACATAATTTATATTTATTTACTTATTATATATATATATATATATATATATATATATATATATATATATATATATATATTCAGATGTCAGGAGAAGAAACTTTAATATATATTTAATATTATATATATATATAAAAAAATTCCCCTCTCACCCCTATGGGTGGTATGTGTCTTCCTCAATCTCGGGTCCTCTACCAGAGGCCTGGGAGTTTGAGGGTTCTGCGCAGTATCTTAGCTGTTCCTAGCACTGCACTCTTCTGCACAGAGAGCTCTGATGTTATTCCTGGGATCTGTTGGAGCCACTCTCCCAGCTTAGGAGTCACAGCCCCGAGTGCTCCTACCACCAGTGGGACCACTTTGGCCTTGACTTTGCACATCCTCTGTATTTCCTCCTTCAGGCCCTGGTGTTTCTCCAGCTTCTCATGTTCTTTCTTCCTGATGTTGCTGTCACTTGGCACTGCTACATCTATCACTACCGCTGTCTTCTGGTCTTTGTCTACTACCACGATGTCTGGTGGATTGGCCAGTACCTGCCTGTCCGTCTGGATCTGGAAGTCCCACAGGATCTTAGCCCTGTTATTCTCCACAACCTTCTGTGGAATCTCCCATCTGGACTTGGGGGAGTCTAGCCCATACATTGTGCAGATGTTCCTGTACACAATGCCAGCTACTTGGTTGTGCCGTTCAGTGTATGCTGTTCCTGCCTGCATCTTACACCCTGCCACTATGTGTTGGACTGTCTCTGAGGCCTCTTTGCACAATCTGCACCTTGGGTCCTGTCTAGTGTGGTAGACCCCTGCTTCTGTGGATCTGGTGCTTAGTGCCTGTTCTTGTGCTCCTATGATCAGTGCCTCAGTGTTGTCTTTTAGTCCAGCCCTTTCCAGCCACTGGTAGGATTTCCCAATGTCAGCCACCTCAGCCATCTGTCGATGGTACATCCCATGCAGGGGCTTGTCTTGCCATGGTATTTCCTCCACTTTAACTTCCTCCCATGTCTGCTGCTGCCTGAGGCACTCTCTCAGTAGCTCATCTTTGGGTGCCATCTTACTGATGTACTCTTGGATACTCCGGGTTTCATCCAGGACAGTGGCTTTGACACTTATCAGACCCTGCCCCCCTCTTGGCGGCTGGTGTACAGTCTCTGGGTGTTGGACTTGGGGTGGAAACCTCCGTACATTGTGAGGAGCTTCTGGGTCTTCACATCGGCAGCCTCCATGTCTTCCTTTGGCCAGCTCATTATACCGGCAGGGTATCTGATGACTGGCAGGGCATACAAGTTGATGGCATGGATCTTGTTCTTCCCATTGAGCTGGCTCTTCAGGATCTGTCTTATCCTTTAGTGGTACTTGGATGTTGCTGTCTTCCTTGCCTCCTCCTCATGGTTCCCGTGTGACTGTGGGACACCAAGGTATTTATAGCTGGTCTCTATGTCTGCTATGTGGCCCACTGGTAATTCCACTCCATTGGTCTTAACTACCTTCCCTCTCTTTACTATCATCCTGCCACACTTCTCCAGTCCGAATGACATCCCAATGTCCTCGCTGTAGATCCGTGTCAGGTGGATCAGTGAGTCGATGTCTTGTTCACTCTTAGCCTACAGATTGATGTCCTCCATGTAGAGGAGGTGGCTGATGGTGATTCCACTCTTGAACTTGTACCCATATCCAGACCTTGTGATTATCTGGTTGAGGGGGTTTAAGCCTATGCAGAACAGCAGTGGGGACAGTGCATCACCTTGGTATATGCCGCACTTGATGGCCACTTGTGCAAGCTGTCTTGAGTTCACTTCCAGTATTGTCTTCCACAGTTCCATTGAGTTCTTGAGGAAGGTCCTTAGTGTCCTTTCGACTTTGTATAGTGCCAGGCATTCACAGATCCATGTGTGCGGCATTGAGTCATAGGCTTTCCTGTAGTCAATCCAGGCTGTGCTCAGATTGGTCTGCCTAGACCTTGAGTCTCGGGCGACTGCTCTATCTATGAGTAACTGGTGTTTTGAGCCTCTGGTAGTGTTCCCAATGCCCTTCTGAGCTGTGCTCATGTACTGGCCAATATGGTCTTGTAGCTTGGCAGCTAGGATGCCTGATAGAACTTTCCATGTTGTGGGGAGGCAGGTTATTGGCCGGTAGTTGGATGGTGCTGTTCCTTTGTGAGGGTCTTTCATGATCAGCACTGTCCTTCCTTGTGTTAGCCAGTCTGGGTGGGAGCCTGTTGCTAGCAGTTGATTCATCTGTGCTGCTAGGTGTTCATGCACTGCTGTTAGTTTCTTTAGCCAGTATGTGTGGATCATGTCCGGGCCAGGTGCTGTCCAGCTTTTCATGTTCTTGACCCACTGTTGGATGTCTGCTACTGTGATGGTGACTGCTTCTTGTTCTGGGAGATTGCTATGGTCTGCTTTCAGGTCCTGCAGCCACTTTGCACTGGTGGTAAGTGTCTTTTGTTTCTCCCATATGTTCTTCCAATACTGTTCAGTTTCCACTGCTGGTGGCTCAGCTGTTACTGTGTGGTTGCACTACAGTCGGGAGTATACTTTGGATGGTTCTTTGGAGAACAGGGCATTTATCTTCTTGGCCACTGCTTCTCTAGTATATCTCCTTAGCCTGGCAGCCAGTGCTGTGAGCCTTTGTTTAGCAGTCTCTAGGGCTTCAGATGGAGTCAGGCCCATATATTTTTTCAGTAGCTGAGTCTTATCCCTAATCTCCTCATGCTTCTGTAGTTCCCCCAGCTGACTGACTTCTCTCCGAATTGCCTTGATCTTAGCCTCTAATCTCATTTTCCAGGGTGGGTATGTACTGCTGTTCTTCTTGATCATGTAGCCAAGCATTTCCAGGATTTCAGCGGCTGTAGCATATACAATTCATTGGTTTCAGTTATGGTGGTAGTAGGGATTGTCTGGATGGCTCTAGTTGGCATCTTCTAGCATACTATCTGATGGTATTTCTCCACTGAGCCCTGGTAATCGGACTCGAGGGTTGAGTGTAGCTAGTTTATCCATGATCTTATGCCTCATATCATCTGCTGTGCTCTGTAATGGAAGGGGTGGCAGTGACATTCCAGCTGCAGGTGTTGGCTGCACATCTGGTTGTTCTTCTAGGTCTGCTTGCATCTGGGTTGTAATGTGGAGTTGGTCTTTCTCAAGCTGTGAGAGCAGCTTCCTCTTCACTATGTTGAAGCGCTGGGTAACTAGTTGTTTATCAGTTAGTGTGGATGTAGGCCTTCTGTCAATCCATATCTCCCTCATACGTTTCATATATCCCCTCTCATTAGGTCTGCTGTTGTAGTAGCATTCAGTCAATTCCAAGTTCTCTTGTCTCGTCCATGTATAGTATATATAATATTAAATATATATTAAAGTTTCTTCTCCTTTGACAAGACATCTGAAATAAATTACTAAGTAGCTCTGGTTACAAATCTGCAGTGAAGATTAGTGTTGTTTCACTAGAGAAGCCGAAGCTGAATTGATCATCCAGGTTGCTGTAGCATAATTCCTGTCACTTAGAGAAAGTTAACTGGCATTCTACCAGTTGTTCATTCAACCTTTGTACAAATACCTTTGACTTCTGTGCGTAGGTTTTTGACAGTCTTTTCTAACTCCCAAATAATATCTCCAGCTTATTCACATCAGCAGTTGCTAGTGTTTCTTCTGAGTTATCACACAGCTTTGATCTCAATTTTATGTCACTTGCTTTCTCTAAAATCATCTGGAGCTGTTTTTTCCCCCCCTGATTGTAATATTCAAACATGTACAAATATTGTATGCAGAAGTGCCTGTGACCTATTCATTGCTCAGCAGTGATAGATCTGGTAATAATGTGCTTGCAGTTCTCACTGTGCTGTACTTTGTAACACCTGGAGTTTAATTGAAAATACACTCTGACCTTGGTTTTGTTCACTGGGCACAGAAAGGACACAGTTGCTGTAAAGCTACTGAGAGACATTATTCCAAAATGTCATATTGCTAATTTTGGCAGTAGAAGTCCCTCCTACTGAAAGAAAAATCCCCAAATCCAAATATAAAAAAGCAATGTGTCACTGTTCTATAAAACATTGATAAAACAAGTAATTTTCCAAAAAAATCAACTTCATTTCTCTGTACCTCTTTGTTGTTTTCAAAATGCCATGGTATTATGAAAATTTGATTTCTTCTAGTGATCTAATCCTCATTCATAATTACATAAACAGCTTGTAAACTGCAGACCACAAAAATATCTATACTCCATTCTTACCTTCAAAAGGTTTCCATAGTTACAAAGGACAAGAGATATAATTATCATTTGCTGGACAGAGGATTCCTAACAGCATCTCTGCTTTCATATATAATTGTGATTTTTCTCCCAAATACATTCTATTGGATAAACTGTGAAGTAAATGCTCATGTGATCAAATTCAGAATGAAGTTTGTCAGAACATCCTTGTGTAAATATTCTCCCCAATTAACTTTTTCATACAGTATTACCATACATACATATTCATACTATCTGTGGGGTGGTGGCAGGGAAGAGGGTTGAGGAATTTATTATTATTTTTTTTTTAATCTGCTTAACAGTCATTACTGACCCTGCAGTGACCGCCCCCTAGCGGTTTTCAAGGCAATTGCATCTTTCTAGTTTCGGAATTAGACTTTGCCAGAGCCTAATTCCTAGAGCGTCAGCCCAGCTGGCAGCACAGGAGGCGGGATTTCCGTTGCTTCGTGCCCCTTTTTCGGACGAGCGCGGTTTCGCGCTTTTTACTGGCAACTTGTCCCGTCTCTCTGTTGAGCCGTTGCCAGCATTTTTCCTCCCACCGGAGTGAGAGTCCTCATTTATCTACTCACGTACGTTTTCGATCTGCTGAGTTGGCAGAAGCTGCGGGTATAGAAACAAGAGCTCACCTTGTTAACGCGAGGCTGGACTCAAACCGCTGAAGCTTTCAGCCATTTCTGGCCGGCACTTTCAGCGTCATTAAGCCGCTGCACCACCGCGTCCCCTCTTGAGGAATTTATAGTCTTCCACATATTATTGGAATCAATTTTGTATGACACACCCGTCCCCAGCAATCTCTCCTTTGATCAGGGAAGGGTGGAGTTGTATTTAACATCCAGAGGACTAAAATTTCCACCCATGTTATAAAGATTTAAAAAAAGAAAGAAAAAGTAATAGAAAGAATTAAATTCTTACTTGTGAGTTCAGCACATTAGAGCATCACTGATATTATGTAGGATTATTATTATTATTATTATTATTATTATTATTATTATTATTATTTTATTTGTTTTGTTCATCGTGATTTTCTCCAAACTGAATCATAGATGTCATCTGGTTCTAGTCCTATATTCCAAGTATTAAAATTCAGATAAGGTTCTTTACATATCTAAGAGTGCCTGAATATGAAACATTTCTGTGTAGATATCCTTTGAAACCAGATCACTAGAAAAACAAGATCTTTGTCTAAAAATGCTGTATAGTGATCAAATTGTTGTATTAAGATTTGGGGAAACCAGATTAGTCACCATAGGCTGGTCTCATAACCTACAAAGTGTTATGATAATAAAATATAGACAAGACAGCCAGGTGCCATTTTGAGATCCTTTGAGAAAACTAGAATGCAGGTGAACGAAGTAGACAATAACTCATTCAAATATGGTGGTTATTGTATGTTTAAAAACATAGGTAATATTGCAAGGACTGAAGCATGAAATATGGTCTTCAAGGATTTGCAATTTCTAGAGTCTGGGTTACAACTGCCCTGTGCCTTCTTGTTCCTCATGTCTCATCAGACAAGAAGTCAATGAACAAGGAAGGAAATTATAACTTAAAGAATACCATCAATCAGTAGGCTACTTCCTTAGGGTTACTGTACAATTTAGGTTCTCTGTGGTCTCTTTGTTGTCCTCTAGTGATTGTCTGGATTTTTGCAGACCAGATACGATAGCTCTGTTCTTTGCTAGTTAAAGAGAGGATTGGATTTTTTTTTGCCTACTGGGCAAATGTTAATTCCTCATGTCCTTAGATTTTCTTAGTTCAGTGCTGAAAGAAATAGGTCAACAATAAAAAGATTAAATCATCTGTTTGTTTAAAGCCAGATGCACAGAATTTAGAAGATCTTCCAAATCCAAAGAAATGCAACATGAGTAATTTGGATCAATGTAGTCAAGGGAGCAGAGTGTTAGGTATTCCCCTCCCCCCCACAAGAAAGAGAATATTATTGAAAAATTTAACACAATAAGAATTGTAAAAGTGAAATGTGGAGGCTGTCCCAGAGACTATGTGATGATTTCTTGGCTTCTGGGGAAAAAGAAAGAAAAAGAGGGATTTCTTCCAGCATTAGCAGAAATGGCAGACACCAGAATTTTAGCCTCCTTGCCTCCAAAAAGGATCAGATTTTTTCCTAGCAGGAGAATTCCCTGAAAGCAGAAATGTGAGAGGGACACTCAGATTCAGGGCTCTAGCTTAACTATACAAAAAGTAAGACCTGTTTGTGAAATCAAGGCATTTTATTTATTTACTCAATATTTATACCCTGCCTTTCAGAATAACAAACCTCCCACAGTAGCTGGAAGGAAACAGAAATAAAACTGCAGTGAAGCTATGATATATTATTCAATCTATATTGAAATCATACACACACATGCACACACACACGTATGTGTATATATATGTGTATATATATATTCAAGTGTCTGTATGTGTGTGTGTCTGTATATAAATTGTATATTTGTGTGTGTGTGTGTGTGAAATCAAGAATGTATACATACAAACATACATATATACTTCAATAATAAGCAAATGCAATTCTAAACTCCATGCTGTTGGTGATAATGGCCCTATAATAGGCAGAAGAAAGAGTCCAACTGAAGTAGGCACCTGGTTTGGTTGTCACCTGCCTGCTTTCCTCTCTTTAGAGATGCTGTTTCAGAAGACTTGTCCCTGTATAAGGAACATGTAGATATATTCTTGTCTGGTTCAATAGTTTTGGCACAGACTATGTACATTTTATCCTAGTCTACCAATTAACTCCTCCTCCCCAGCTAAAACTCCAAGTTTGGTAGTTAATATGTAACCTTCAGAGCCAAGCTTCTTCTAAGCAAACAATACCTTGAGTTTATTATGCTTAACGTGATATCTGCTGGGTACATGTTCATACCCCCTTGGATTACAGATTAATCATTTGAGAAATTCACTTCAAGAAATATTTGTTTTTTTATTTGCGCTATATATCGCCCCATTAGAATACAAAGCTTATATATTGTTTTCTGTATCTAGAATAGATATTATCAAACTTGTTGGTTTGTTTATCATACTACTTCTTGCTTCTTAGATTCTACTATGAGAATTTCCAAGTATGCTAGGAATGTGATTATAACTGTTTAGCAACCAAATCTGTACCTGAAGCTCTTTTTAATTATGATGGCATTGCAGTTTAATCATCGCCGGATTAAATATTTCTTGGTTTCAATATGCTGATGTGATTTTGATATATTTTCTTCTGTAAGCATGTGTAGTCTATAAACACTGTCCTCTGAATATGTAGAAGGTTCCTATTATCGGAGTTATTTCAGAGTTCCATGATTAGTTGTCTTATCTTTTAATTTCCTTCATGTATGTTCCTTAAGGTGAGTGTTAAGGAGTCAAAAACAGTAGAAAGACTTCAGAAGATCAATGTCCCTTCAAGAATTACTGAAATGAGGATTAGATAGGCCAAGGATCAACCATCCATTAGTATAATGAAACAGCTGCTTTGTATCTCTCCCTAGTCAGTAGAGATTTCAAGTTTACAAGACTTGATTTAAAATGTCTTGCAATGAGCTGGAAAGGTAAGTTATTTTCCAAAGGTCAAAGTAAGTGGTAGCAGTTAGTTCTGTTGTCGACAATGTTTACTGAACTTTTCAGTAGCAGTAAAATCTAAGCAAGGAGAGCCAGGTTGGTATAGAGATGTCTCTGTGTTCAGGCACAATACCTGCAGAGGGCTCTTTTGATATCTTTAATGGCATCAGGGTAACTGTTCCTTGATGGAAAGGTACAAGAAACATTATGAAATGCCTACCTTGAAATAATGGTCTATTCTTAATTTTCCTACAACCTTAGTGAATTTAGGGATGCCAGTCTATTTTAATATCCAAAATTACAAATTTTCTCTATACAATGAAACCAACACAGTCTATATGGTTTAATATATTTTTATCATATATTTGAGCATTGATTATGCTTATTTTATAATCTTATTGCATAAAAATATATTCCTCTTACTGGACATATAAAGTATGTGTTTGATAAAAGTTGAAAATATTAGAACTTCCTCTTATTGGGAATATAAAGCACATCAATTGACGTTCACAAACAACCTTTCAGAATTCCTGATATATGTAAATTATGTCAAATCCAGTTCTTTTGAACTTCAGATCCAACTTAGAGCTGCCACTATTTAGTGTTGCTGTCCTTTAAAAAATGTTATCAAATTCCCAAATCGCATGAAAATCACTCAGGTCTAACTTTGAAAACATGAAGCAGGATATCTGTAAAAATGTTCCTGTAGTATTAATTAATTTCTTCTTGACTTTTATTATATGGTTAGGAGCAACTGATATATTCCATTGCCTAATTGAAGATGATGTAGGGAATTATTTTGAGGGTTTTTAATGAACTAGGGTGAAGACTGCAAACCAGCTGATGTGCTTAAAAGCTATGGTTTCTTCTTCTTACCTTCTGGCTAAAGTTACTACTGTCTCCTATAGGTTTAGCCCCATTAGTATTTAGGGATCATTTCAAATCATCGTGGCAAAAACAAGCCTTAGATAGAATTCAATTGCTGGGCTTCTCTATGCAAACTCTGTGTTTATGAGGATTTGATAATGCTAGAACTGCCCTTAAACAACGTATCTGGGACATAGATTTACAAACAAATTTAAGTAAGATGTTGCACCCCAATATTTGTCAGTTTCTACCACAAGGGTTTATTCTAGCTTCTTATTTAACATCTATTACAATTCTGAAATTTCTCAAAGCTTTCACCCTAGCTAGAATGGATGCACTGCCCTCAAGCAGTCCTTTTTGGATGTTTTAAGGGCATTTCCATGCACCTTCGATTATGTCCATGTGGAGATGGCTCAATAGAAACATTAAGCCATATGCTATATATTGCTCCCTATATAAGGATTATAGACATATATATTCCTGATATTGAAGAGATTTCCTGGCAGGGAGCGTGACTTCCATCTAATGCTACTTCTTTCAGACAAAGACTCAGAAGTATCCTCCCAAGCGGCCCAGTTTTGTGCTACCATCTGTATAATACGCTCCACCATTATTTAGAGTTAAAATTCCACAACATAGTATCTTACTTTGATATATTTTAGCACTGTTATTTTAATTATTAGATTAAATAATATTAATTGTTTTGTTTTACAGATATATATGAATGTAAGATGGTTGTATTGCATACTTTGATTGTATCTGGCCTTAGGGCTGTAATAAACGTGTGTGTGCTATGGTTCTACATAGTGATGGACTTTCAAATGATAATTTGAAACATCTTTACAAAGGGGACTTGAAAATGCAGCCTTGCTATTTTGAAATCTTTGTTTTTTTAATTATTATTATTACTATTAATAGTAATAATAATTACTATTAATTATTATTACTATTAAACTATTACTATTTACGTGCACTCTTCCTAAATATTAAGGGTTGGATCCAATATCAATAATACTTGGAATATGCTAAACAATCAATTAATTTCTCCATCCCTGGTGAAGTAAGTGATGCCGTGGCCACCCTTTCTTGGTGCCTGGAGGCTGTAAGGGTCTGGATGGGGAGCAACAGGCTTCGGCTGAACCCTGGTAAGATGGAGTGGCTGTGGGTTAATGGCTCCTCTGGATCTGGGACTTTGTCATCTTTGGTGCTCGATGGGGTGGCACTACCCCAGACAGACCCAGTGTGTAATCTGGGGATCCTCCTAGACTCACGGCTCCTGCTTGAAGAGCAGGTGGCAGCCGTGTCAAGGAGGGCTCTTGCACAACTCGGGTTGTGCATCAGTTATGTCCTTTCCTAGATTGGGAGGCCCTTTGAACAGTCACTCACATCCTTGTTATCTCCCAGATAGACTACTGCAATGCACTCTACATGGGGCTACCCTTGAAGAGTATCCGGAAGCTACAGATGGTCCAGAATGCAGCCACGCAGGCTAGTTTTGGAGCCCCGAGAAGGGCCCATGTAACACCATTGCTCCGCGAGTTGCATTGGGTACCAGTTTGCTTCCGGGCCCAATTCAAGGTGTTGGTTATTACCTTTAAAGCCCTACATGGCATGGGACCAGGTTACCTAAGGGACCACCTCTCCCCTATGACTTCAACCCATCCCACCCAGTCACACAGAGAGGGCATGCTTCGGACCCCCTCAGTAAAAGAGCTCTAGCGGGGTCCAGAAGGCGGGCCTTCTCTGCAGTAGCCCCCACTCTTTGGAACATTCTGCCCTCTGCGATTGGCCCCCTCACTCCTGGCCTTCCAAAGGGCCTTGAAGACCTGGTTCTGCCACTTGGCCTGGGGTGGGGAGGGAACAGCTCAAGCAGGGAGATGGCTAGCCCCACAGCGGCTGGCTGTCCCCGCCCTGATTTCCATCTGCTTAGATTGTTTGTTTCTCGTATTGTTTTAACTGTGTATATGCTATGTATTTTATATATATTTATAGTTTTAATGTTTTTGTAACCCACCCAGAGTCCCCTATTGTAGGGGAGATGGGCGGGAGAGAAATTCAATAAATAAAAATAAAATAAATAAAAAAAAATAGATAAGACATTCTTCAAATGGGGAACAGATGCTGAGTATGTGGTGCACACTCATTCAAAAGCTCTTCCCTTGCAAAGGATTGTTGATATCCTCGAAAGGGGGATCTGCCAGGGGGTGGGGGTCAAAAAAGTTCTAGACATTCAATAGAAAAATTGTATATATTTTTCTATTTAAGTAGTCTTACTGTATTTCTATGGTTTATCCTTAACACTGTATTTAAGATTATAAGTGTAAAAATAACCTTCAGAACCAGGACTGCATTTTACAGACACTTAGTTTGGATTTTCTTATCAGATACTGGCAGCTAAATCAATTCTACTTGGTGCCTTGAACAATTCCTCTTTGTTCAATCCTAGTTCATACAATTATAAGCTTGATTCTGTTTTTAGGCAAGAGCTAGCCCTGGGTAGCTTCTTCAGTCCTTTGTGCAAATGTGTTAGCTCTTCCAAGTAATATACAAGTTGATTTATATAAAATGTTTCATTAACTGTGCATACAATAATATAATAAATGCATTTCAGATTATGAAGCAAGATGCTGTCCTTTGTCTGCCACCCCCTGCAGATACTTATGTATACAAGATCACTTTTTTTTGTACTAAATCTTTGTTTTCAGAAGAATGGAGACTAGTACTTCTCTGCTGATACACCTTACTTAGAGCTTATTGTTCATTTATGCTCATCACAGTTAAAGAATGGAAGCTAACAAATTACATATAAGTCTGAAGTGAACAGTGATAATAATAATAAAAAAAAAAAATCCTGGAAGCATGTTTCTCAGAAAGAAAGGGGGAAAAAATTGTATTCTTAAAACAATCCAAGCAGTTTCCTTTTTTCTGAAAACACAGACAGGCTCATAGGCCACACAATAAGATATCTCAACTCTTAATGATTGGATTAATGTATCAATATAGTTTTTTTGAGACCAAGTTTGGTGTAGTGGTGAAGGCATCTGGCTAGAAACCAGGAGACCAGGAGTTCTAGTCAACACAAAGCCAACTAGGTGACCTTGGCCCAGTCACTTTCTCTCAGCCCTAGGAAGCAGGCAAGGGCAAACCACCTCTGAAAAACCTTGCCAAGAAAACTGCAAGGACTTGTCCAGGTAGTCTCTGACAATTGGACATGATTAAATGGATTAATATATATATATATATATATATATATATATATATATATATATATATATACTTTTGTTAGCTACATTATGGAAGTGGTTTGCCATTTCTTTCTTCCAAGATTTTTTTTTTTTAATGTTGACTTCTCAGTCTTACCTACAGCTCTGTGATTTCCTGGTATTCTTCTGTATATGCTCTAACCAAGTTAAGCTGTCTAGCTTTTTCAAATCAGCCAGAGTGTATTGCCACCACCAATAAAGCAGCATGCTTGAATATCCCAACAATTACTGATGTTGCTAACTGACTCTCATGCTGATAGCAACAGCACAGAAAAATGCCCGTATGATCATAACCCTTGCCTTGGGCCTTATAGATATGAACCTGCTGCACTATGCTTAAGCCATATACCTATGAAACTGCTAAGAGGATGTTATTGTTATTCATGTTCAATGTCCACAGTAAAGCATAGGCCCAGAGAAGTTTTTGCAGCTGAAATTAAACATGAGAAATGAAGCTGTGAGTGAATTCCTTGGTGTTTCCCACCATATATCTCTGAACTATGATTTTGGGGTACACAAGCACTCTGTAGACCTGTACAAAACAAAGAAACTGGTGTGTTCTGATCAAGCACTTGAAAACTGAAAGAAATCCTCATTTACATTTCATTGTTGTTGCCAACATGATGTTACTATGGTGGGATATTGGATGTACCTCTGAAATGTGTTAACTTCCTTAGCCTTATGATGGATAGTTGTCTTCAGCCAAAGCTAATTTCAATTTATTTCATTTAATGGAAATTAGGCAGAAAACTGATGACATTATTGGATCATGCGCAGTTTGGATCTTTTTGATGTGAGGATCATAGGAACACAGAAAAGAATTCATTGGCAAAATGGAAATTGTCAGCAGAGCAGACCCGGCACCCACATCTACTTTTTTGTTGTTTAGTTGTTAAGTCGTGTCCGACTCTTCGTGACCCCATGAACCATATTGCACCAGGCCTTCCTATCTTTCACTGCCTCCCTGAGTTTGCTCAATTTCATGCTCAACATCTACTTTACCCACCAAATATGTCATAAAGGATTAGGGATTTGAGGATATGTATGGAATTCTGGAGGAGAGAGAGGATAGAGAGCATCCTTTGTGTGGACAAAAACCCATTACACAATATTAATGATTTTTATATCTTCCAAAATCCTTTCTCAGACAGAATTTTTCAAAGAATTATGCTTCTTTTTGACTTGAAGGGACCTCTGTCGATTTTTACATTTTTGAATAAGTTTTAAATTGTTAAGTCAATTTTAAATTAAATTCTTCTAATTTTATCTCTGATTTTATATTTTTAATTTAAGCAGAAAGACCTTAGTAGTTGAAAATATAACCAGTGAGTGAGTGAGTGAGTGAGTGAGTGAGTGAGGGAAGGGAAGGGAAGGGAAGGAAGGAAGGAAGGAAGGAAGGAAGGAAGGAAGGAAGGAAGGAATAAAGTAACATGTTTAAATTAGCAATCCAAGCATTATGGACTGTCATGATCAAAAGTATCTTTCATGTATATCTTTACCCTTGCCAGGTTGGGGTGGGGGAATCTAGAGCCTATTTCTCAATAATTCAACCTGTGTTGATAACAACAAAACCAACAATGCAGGATATATTGTCTGTATCTAATATAGACAAGAAGGCACCCCTCAAAGGGGTATTAGACTCAAAACATGCTAGGCTCATTTCAATAAACAGTTCTCTGCACCTTCTCTCTCTCTCCTTTCCATTTCCCTTCCCCCCCCCCCCATTTCTGTTCTTTAAATTCCAATCCTGAAGCATTTCCAAAATGCCAAGAAGCCTCTTAATATACAGTATATATATATATTACTGAAGAAAGCTAGTATCAAATATTCCCATATATGCATAAATTCTTAAGTTAATTATTTTTCTAAATAGATTGTTACGTGAACAGTAATATATTTTATCCTATTTTTTTCAAAGTACAAGACTTTCCCCACTCATGTAAAATTAAACAGTTCAAAGCTTTAAAGGAAAACCTTTAGCAGATAGTATTTTTGTTCTAGTAAACACATGTATTGTGTATCTCTGTGCTCTGGGTTATAAATGTGCTTGGAGCTTGCTGTAATTTATGACTTCACTTTGGGCTGATTTATA
Organism: Liasis olivaceus; assembly: GCA_030867105.1. Taxonomy (NCBI): domain Eukaryota; kingdom Metazoa; phylum Chordata; class Lepidosauria; order Squamata; family Pythonidae; genus Liasis; species Liasis olivaceus. The sequence goes on from CM061349.1 coordinate 75,294,635, forward strand.
GAAAATTTCATTAATCTCTACAGTACAGGGACCTTGCAGTGAGCAACAGATTCAAAATGAATCCAGAGCTGGGGGTTTAGGAACAACCTCGAATGAATCAGCACTCAGAGACTTTTAATGGTAATGATAATTTGCAAAGTTGAAAGTTCTTTTTTCACTTAACCAAAGATCTGAAAGAAGCAATTTTGGGAGGTAACTCTGAAATTGCCAACCCTTTATTTCTGCATTTGGTACACATGTACTAATGACAGTTTCTATCCTGCAGTGGTCAAAATATGAGGATAGGGGACAATGTGTATCAGGAAATAGGATCACTTGAAGCTTTTTTTATATCTGTTTCCTGAAATAAGCAAACAATGCACATTCTGTCAGCAGATGTATTCAAGGAATAAAACCTTTTCTTGGCCACCTTTTGGCACAAATCATCAAAGAATTTTTTCTCCCTGGAGAAGAGATTTGCAAGCCTAAAGATGATTCATAGCATATTTTTTTCCCCAAAAAACAATGTGTTCTAGGTAACTTAGCCCACCACTCAAAACTTCTGGAGAGCACCAGAATGGGGAAGTCTGAGTGCTTAAATGACATATAAAGGGTGGGATGCATGTTAAATGAATATGGCGTAAGGGGTGCCTTTAAATCTGCTTTTTCAATTCTTTCTTTCTGGTCACTTTGTACCTTACTGAACTAGAGGAAAAAGCATCACAAGCCATTAAAGAAGCATATATACAGTTTTCTCTCTTAATCTCTGATTCCATCATCCATGGCTTTGCATATCCACAATTGCTAAAAAAAGATCAGATCTTTGCATCCATGTAAGGGTTTTTCATATCTGTGCTTAGGGGCTAATTTTTTTGTTACTTTTGCATGCACAAAATGACAGACAGTCTTTTGCACACACTTGGGCACACATAAAGTACACTTTTCAAGATCTTATTAGCTAGTTTCATTATTTGTAGGTGCTAGGCTGGAATGGAACCTCTGCAAACAACAAGGGCTACTATAAACCATTTGTTCATGTTTTCTTATATTTACGCACACATGTATGCACCAGGAAGGTTAAACACAGAAAAACTGGTCAAATAGTTTATCTTGGATGGGCATGGACAACTTACATGCTAAACTGCTTTATTTGGAATGCTTGCCAATTCCTAGATGAAAAATATAAAGGTGCTCATTTTGATAATTCAGTCATCATTTTATCCTTACCCAAAGATTGATTTCATGGATCTCCATCTTCAGTTTTAGAAGTTCTGCTAAGAACAGATGCTGGTTTCCAACTGTTATTCTCTACATCCAATAACTAAAAATCCAAACGAGTCCCTGAAAATAAATTCCACATAAAGGTTCTAAGTATTCTTCTTTAGATAATGTTATTATAGTGGTGAATTATCTGGTAATATACTGTCATCTTCAAATTAATTATAAATGAAGTTTTTAATAGCCATTTAAATGGTATTCTAATTAGACATAGATTTATTGAAATGAATAATTTAATTCTGATAATTTAGCTTAATTTTCAAATTGATTTTATAAGTGGTTAATTCAGCCTTTGGCTGGTTACCTTCAGATATGTTGGACTCTTTTTCTTAATTCCCAGCCAACATAATGGTGGTTGAGAATTGGATCGGCTAAACTTCAGTATATCTGGAATGCAGGCTGAGAAGAATGAGTTAGCTTAAAAATAATGTTCATAGTTCTGTAATCTTAGCCAAAACAGGATTTCCAATAGGCATTTTTTCCTAATAGTTAGAATTATATTTAATTATACACTTTATTTTCTTTTACAAGATCTTTTTTGCAGCTAAAGAAAAACCTCAAATGATCAAGGGGTAATTTTAAGCTGTACATATGCTAATAATAACCCCCTGAGAAGCTTGTTTCTAGGTAGTTGTAGATACTGGTTATATATAAAAATATTTTTTTTAAAGATGTGTGGTTACACAATTATAAGTATGAAATAAAAATGTAATATTTGATACTAATATTGCTGTTTTCTTTTTTTCTTTAGAATATTGGAACTCCTGAAGGACCAACTCCAAATAAATTATGAATGTTGAACAAGATGACCTTACATCCACAGCAGATAATGATAGGTCCTAGGTTTAACAGGGCCCTATTTGACCCATTGCTTGTGGTGCTACTGGCTCTTCAACTTCTCGTGGTTGCTGGTTTGGTCAGAGCTCAGACCTGCCCTTCTGTCTGTTCCTGTAGCAATCAATTTAGCAAAGTAATTTGTGTGAGAAAAAATCTGAGAGAGGTCCCTGATGCTATATCTACTAACACAAGGTTGCTGAATCTCCATGAGAACCAAATTCAAATAATCAAAGTGAATAGCTTCAAACACCTGAGGCATTTAGAAGTCTTGCAGCTGAGCAGGAATCACATTAGAACAATTGAAATTGGGGCCTTCAATGGTCTGGCTAATCTCAATACTTTGGAACTCTTTGACAATCGTCTTAGCACCATTCCTAATGGGGCATTTGTGTACTTGTCAAAACTGAAGGAACTGTGGTTGCGAAACAACCCCATTGAAAGTATTCCCTCTTATGCTTTTAATAGAATCCCTTCCCTGAGGAGGTTAGATCTGGGGGAATTAAAAAGGCTTTCATATATCTCAGAAGGTGCCTTTGAAGGTCTATCCAATTTGAGGTATTTGAACCTTGCTATGTGCAACCTTCGGGAGATCCCTAACCTCACACCACTTGTAAAACTGGATGAGCTAGATCTTTCTGGGAACCACTTAACTGCTATCAAGCCAGGGTCTTTTCAAGGGTTAATGCACCTGCAGAAATTGTGGCTGATCCAATCCCAGATTCAGGTGATTGAAAGGAATGCCTTTGATAACCTTCAGTCACTAGTAGAGATCAATCTGGCCCACAACAATCTAACACTACTGCCTCATGACCTCTTCACACCTCTCCGTCTGGAAAGAATCCACCTGCATCATAACCCTTGGAACTGCAACTGTGACATCCTGTGGCTCAGCTGGTGGATTAAAGACAAAGCACCCTCCAACACTGCATGCTGTGCCCGTTGCAACACACCTCCCAACTTGAAAGGAAGGTACATTGGTGAGCTGGACCTGAATTACTTCACATGCTATGCTCCTGTGATTGTGGAGCCGCCAACAGACCTCAATGTCACTGAAGGCATGGCTGCTGAGCTTAAATGCCGAGCATCAACATCCCTGACCTCTATATCTTGGATTACTCCAAATGGATCTGTTATAACACATGGGGCTTATAGGGTTCGGATTTCTGTGCTCAGTGATGGCACGTTAAATTTTACAAGGGTAACTGCGCAAGACACAGGCTTGTATACATGCTTGGTGAGTAACTCTGTTGGGAATACTACGGCTTCTGCAACTCTCAATGTAACTGCACAGGAGTGTATTACTTATTTTTCAACCATCACAGTAGAAACTGTGGAACCTTCTCAGGATGAGGCACGGACCACAGAACAGGTTTGGCCTACGCCGGTTATTGATTGGGACACCACCAATGCGACAACCTCTCTCACACCACAGAGCACAAGGTCAACGGAAAAAGCATTCACAATTCCTGTGACAGATTTAAGCAATGGGATCCCAGGAATAGATGAGGTTATGAAGACTACCAAAATCATAATTGGTTGTTTTGTGGCAATCACTCTTATGGCTGCTGTGATGTTGGTCATTTTTTACAAAATGAGAAAACAGCATCACCGGCAAAATCACCATGCTCCAACACGGACTGTAGAAATCATTAACGTGGATGATGAACTTACAGGTGATACACCTATAGAAAGTCATTTGCCCATGCCAGCAATAGAGCATGAGCACTTAAACCACTATAACTCTTATAAATCTCCTTTCAACCACACAACAACAGTTAACACAATAAATTCCATACACAGTTCAGTGCATGAACCATTATTGATCCGAATGAACTCTAAAGACAATGTACAAGAGACTCAGATCTAAACCATTTACAGATTTAAGGGGGAATTTAAAACAAAAAGACAGTTTATTAAAAAAAATGACACAGATGACTGGGCTAAATCTACTGTTTCAAAAAAAGTGTCTTTACAAAAAAAGAAATTTATTTATTAAAAATTCTATTGTGAGCGAAAGCAGACAAAATTATGTGTATTCCTCAGAACCTCTTTTTGCTGCATTTATTTACCCTACCCTACTGATTTCCCTTTCCTTTCTTCTTTCCCTTTCCTTCCCCTTCTATCCCATTTGCCATATTTTTCATAGAACAACTTGATTCTCTAAAGAACTGGTCTAGGAATTTTTGTAAGAATTCTGTTAATGCTTTGGGAATTTTTATGGTGAATTCTAGTGGTGAGATTCGGTCTATTTTGTCTTCTACCATTTTATTTTCTTCTCATGCCCTTTTTGAAATGGTTCAGTGAGGAAATGGATGTTAGCAGTAGATTCATAAGAACAATCAAGGAACAGAAGCAAACAAAACAAAACATTTTATTTTTCTTTTATTTTTTCACATTTCTGTATTTCCTGAAGGGACCATTCTGTGGAAGGAAAACAAAACAAACCAACAAACAAAAAACCAAGAAATTAATTTTCATGTGAGCATCTATAAAACCCATGATCTTTTAAACAACTCTAGAACCAGGATTTGTAGTTCAAACACTAAAATAAGATTATAAATAAAATATTGTTGGTTTTTTTTTTCTGTACTCATTTTTAGTGTGATGTTAAAATGTCAAAAGGTGGTGCCACATTTTACATTTTTTCCTTTATCATTCCATTGCTTTCCAACAAAAACAAAAACAAAATAATAATAACAAGAATATTATAGCAACATTTTGGATTTTAACTAAAAATAACTATACACTTACTTTTTTACATAATAATCAGCATACCATGCCTGATCACCGTCAATAAATCAGGAAATTTATTGGGGTTAAATATAGGAAATGAATTTATGGAAGAAATGAATGAAAGTTATCTTGATATTTTATAAGAATTGTTCATGAGATAAAATCATTTTTCCCCTGGAATGCTCTGGAAATTCTGCCTCAGATTTCAGGCTGCTGAAAGCAACTAAACTTGCTCTTGTTAGGACACCAAAGGATTTGCTTTCCTTGTTAACCAAAAGGGGGGAAATGTATCCATTTCATGTTTGAAGGTAAGACTAACCGGAAGGAAGGAAGGAAGGAAGGAAGGAAGGAAGGAAGGAGGGAAGGAAGGAAGGAAGGAAGGAAGGAAGGAAGGAAGGAAGGAAGGAAGGAAGGAAGGAAGGAAGGAAGGAAGGAAGGAAAGTTTGATGCCCCAGAAAAATAATATATTTGAGGGGGCATTTGCTACCCAAGATTCTCAAACCACTGGTCCAAATAATTTGAACCAGCACTAACCTTAACCATGTGTTGGAATGTGGCCTTAATTTGTAAATAAAGGTTATAATTAACCACAAGTAAATATTCATCTACTTTTTCTGGCTTTGGTGGTGTCTTGTATAGCAAGCCAAGGACATCAACAAAAGGTTCAGATTTCACAAGCTTGTTTGATTATATATTATTAACCTCTAGTTCTATCCAACTTTTTGTTAGTGTTCATATGAAATGAGGTTTTTATTTATTTATTTTGATTGCATGAAAACACAGCTGCAAATATGGATGCTGTTTGCTATTTAGCTCAACTGAAATATGGTCGAGCAAGATAAGCTAACAAATAAAATTGCGACATTGAAAATTTCCAGGAAACAGTATTCAACAACAGGAATTAATGAAAAAAATAAAGATGAGGAGATTCCTTTAATTCTTTTTCTTTTTATCTGACTCTGACCAATCATAAGTACTACAAATCCAAGTGAGAAAGAGACATTAGTAGGCTTTTGTGTGTGTGTGTGTGTGTGTGTGATGAAACTGTATTCCTTAGTGAAAACAATATGAACAATGGTTCAGAAGATCCATTGGAATCATTCCAGCCAGGGGCCCCATTCAAAGTCATGCCTTTCCATGTCTTTTAGAAAGCAGTAATTATTTATCAGAGTTACGATGCAGAAGTTGAAAATTGCAATCCAAGCCATTACAATCCAAGTCTCTGACTTCACCAAATGTGCTCTTAACTCATCAAGGTTCAGTGCAACATTTCTTGTCAGCTAGACCTCAGCCTTCCCAAAGTTCTGCTTTTGGGGGAAAGTAGTCACAAGCAGAAAATTGGCAACTGATTACACACTTGAAAAGCTGATCTCTGTCTTACCCTTCCCTCCCGACAAGAATGTTATTTGGAGGAGGAGAAAAATATTGATCTGTTCCATATCGATATTAATATATGTTCCATACAGATATAGTTGTATCCTGTCAATAACTAGTTTAGATATTTAAAAAGAGCTGAAATAATTAACACAAATTTGTTTTTGAAAGTGTTCTCAGGATTTGTTTGCTTTTTATCTCTTTTATCTGCTGGGCTTCATGGCTCTTCTCATTTGAATAGTGTTGTTGTTGAATTGCAATATTGTAACTTCCCCTCTGCAATATCCTTAAATAATGCTTCTGGCTTGGGTAATGGAAAACAACAGTATGCATTAAAGCAGGGTTCCTCAACCTCAGAAACTTTAAGACAGGTGGACTTCAACTCCTAGAATTCCCCAGCCAGCCATGCTGGCTAGGGAATTCTGGGAGTTGAAGTCTACCCGTCTTAAAATTGCCAAGGTCAAACCCTGCCATATAACTTTTTTTCCCCTTCATCAAAATTTGAAAACTTACTTGTGAACTTTTCAAATCTTGAACCAAATAAGATGAGCTTTTTAAATCCTGAATGTACCTGAAACATTTATGGTTTTCCTCCCTATTCCACCCCTAATAACCTTCCTCTGCAAGCCACCAATTCACCAACACTTTTTTTCCCCTTAAATTTATTGATCCAGGCAAGAAGAGCAAGCAGAGCACATGAAATGAAGGAAGTGAAGTCCTCTGCTGCTGCCCGCCCCCCCAAAGAATCTTATATTCAGTATACACTGACATATTTCAGATTTTCCTATAGTCTTGGAGAAATTCCATCTCCCTCGAATCTCCGGGAACAACTGTTCTTCAACATCAATTGTGTTCTTCTTTTGGGATATCTCTCTGGCCAATTTATGGCATGGGAAAATTTTCTAATTCTCCTATACCTTTTTACCATTTTTGAGTGCCTTGTCTCATGGAGAAAACTCCTCTAATTTAACTTACCAGCAAGGAATATTTCTCGACCATTGTCATCAGGAAAGATTTTGTGAGAGACTTCAGACAACCGAATTGGGGGGGGAGGGGGGGGGGGAGGAAGCCACATGAAGAAAATGTGAAGAATTGATTATCTTGACTATCTGGGCAAGCAGTCCCTTTTAAAGTAATGAAATTATGTAGGTAGCATCTATTGATAAGAATGTAAGGTGTGGAAAACACACCTATTTAGTCAAAGATCAAAAGTATTGCAACATTGAAATAGTAAACATAAGATGACTTGAAAAAGTTCATTTCTATGCCATCTGGCAAAGCTGGAAGATCAGGCAGAGTTCACAACTGAATGTTGTTCAGTTTTTTTCAGACAGATTAAGCTGGACAGTCATTGTGATATAGTGGTTAAGATACTGGACTGCCTTCAGCCACAGAAGCTCTCCAAGTGACTTCGAGCCAGTCACTCTCTCTGAGACCAGTCAACCTCACAGGCTTTTTATTGTGAGAAATATGGGAGAAGAGAGTATTATGAATGACACTTTGCACTTCTAAATAAAAGACAGGATAAAAATCAATCAAATCAATTCAACTGGTTTCAAAATAGAATACTGTATCTAGAAGGTAAGCAACCACCAATCAGGCAGACAAAGAAGCTCATTGACAAGTTTGGGCAATGATTTTTTCCTGCTCTTGCAGTTGAATACGGCCTATAGAATCAAGCTAGCCACAAGAAATAAATCAATAACCTAAGAAACAGTTCTGCAAAGGAATCTGAAACAGGTCACTTCAGTTTTAACATGGATTCTGTTGTGAGGTATTCCAAAAATGAACATTTCCTAAACATTTCCTATTTAACTTCTGCTTAATAACACCACTTTCTCTTTGTGACTTGATCTGAAAGCTTAATTTGCATCATATCAAAGGCTGTTTCTGCATCCAACAGTTCCAATATGGCTCTTTCATTTCCATCTTCATACAAAGCTAATAGGTCAACCAGAAGTCTAATATTAGCAGACACTTGATATTCTATAATGAAACTGAATTCTGTTGGGTGACTTATTGAAAGTAACATCTTCTGTAGCCTATGTGAAAGAAGTAGCTGTTAAAAGGCTAGCATCGACATTTAAGAATGACAGTTCACACAATTGCTAGGATCCTTTCTTGGTTTCAAAATACTGTAATGTATGCCTTATAATATGATTAAGCTAAGGCCCTATTTTCAAAAGATTCCTTGTGAACCTCTAACAGAATAGGAATCATGTTTTCCTTATTTTTTTTATGCCACTGAAGGAATCCCATCCAGCCTGGGGTGGGGGGTGGGAGTTCCAGATTTTATTGTTTCAATTATGTCAAATATTAGTTCAGGGTGCAGCTAAATCTTTTGTAAGAACAAGATCTCTGGAAGATTTATTCTATTTGAAAAAAAGCATTTTCTCAATGAATATGCCTAGATTTTCAGAATATAAAGTTTTATTATACTCCAGAAACAGAAAGTTAATTTCATTGTTGTCTCTGTGGATTATTCCTCCAAAATCTCCTATTGCAAGTATAATCCTACTTTGATTCAATTGTTTCAGATGACGAGCCAATAGCTTATCAATTTTTTCCCCCTGTTCCCAATAGAGTTATTTCATACAGTTCAATGAGTATTCTGTATTTAAGACACATAATTAATCAAATTCCACTTTAAACAATATAAAAGGGGTGTGTGCTTCCAATGTGTGCTTTCTACAATGTATATTCAGTGCTTTATCTCCTTTTATAGAATTTTACAATATGAGTCTTTTATTATCTTTTTTTCCTTCAAGAGGCATAATTCCTGTCTTACCCTGTATAAATGCTTTAAAAAATTGGCATTACATGTTCTATCATTCCAGTCCACACAACCTAATGATAATGGACTTGTAGTCAAACATCTCATTGGAAACACCAAATAAATTAATCTTTTTAATCTTTTACTTATCTTCCAACCAACCAATTATTTCATGGGTTCTTTGCTTAGCATATATGGACAAAATCCATTGCAAGCTTCACTGAAAGTACACGAAGAAAGTTCAGCAATATCATTTCTACCTTCAACTATAAGACTATATGGCTTCTTAAAATTCCAGTTGAATTACATCTTTATCCCTTCAAGAAAGTAAATCAAAGTTGTTTCAAGGAATTTCAAAGTTGGGCTTGTTCCACTGTAATGAAAGCAATATATTCAGCAGCTGGAAGACAATATCTACAAATAACAACATTCAAACAGTGGCCTTGAAATTTATAACAAATCTTCTGTCTTCATTGATTTTTAGTTCTGACATTCTCATCATGTATTTAGAAATAACTAGCCTCACAGGAGTAGGTATTCAGGTATTAATATAAAACTTGAATAAGTCTGTTATATCAAAGATGTATATGTGAAAGCCTTTGTTTAGAAATATGAATCTAATATTCCTTTTATTGAAATCAAGTGAAAGAATGATCTATCTACGCTGAGACAACATGTAAAGAGAAAATACGAACAATGTAAGCTTGATTAAATCTCTAGGTAACTAAATATATTTCAAGCAGTAAATTGTTGCAAACATCTAATAATCCAAATAAGAATGATGATTTCAATGTCAGATCTGAGCTTGATTTCAGAATGTTTTATTTCCATCAGTGTAAATGGAATTTCTCAGGGATGCTTTAAGAAGACAGGAATATAGGGGAGCATACCTTCTATTATTTATGTATTTGTTTGTTTGTTTGTTTGTTTGTTTATGTGCTTACTTGCTTGCTTGCTTGAATATTTACTTTACTTTATATCAGGAGTCATTTGTCAAGGCAGTATTTGCCAGAGTTGTAAACTTGAATGTTGATGACAAATCTTGCCTGGTATATGATGCCTTTATTAATTGGTCTGTTGTAAGCTCAGACAATAATTAGCTTTAGTGGATTCCATATCTAATCAAAAATATGAAACAAAGTCACTCCAACCTTATAATTCAGCTACATCTATTCTTGGATTCACCTTGGGCAAGCAGGTTGAGATGTTGTTATGAAAACTGTCACAATTAGCTTCTATATTTCTATAGTTTACTCCTTACCACCAGTTTTAATACATCACATCAAGTCTTGGCAGAGTTAGCAAGATCAACATTTAATAGAAAAAGTTCATCTGCTTGTAATTCAGCAGAAATTTTATGGAATGTGAAATTTTGACAATTTAATCTGTGATATGACATGTGTTGCTTCTATAACAAGCAGAAACTCAAATCTGAAAAAGTTGGACATAGGTAAGTAAGAACCATACTGTGCAATAAGCATAATAAACAGATGCCCTAATAGTTTTGTAGAAATACTTTGAAAAATTTGCATTTCTTCTTGAAAAATAACTTAAATTCCAAGGGAATTTAATTTCTGAATAAGTGGACTGAAATCTTAAGCAAACTGCTCTGTTTGCTATGTAAGCAATATGTTTATTTTCCTTTCCCACTCAAAACCATCAGAACACATTGATGGGTCCCATTTGGCAACTGCATATTTCATTCATTTCAGGACTATTGCTTCTCCAAATAGCTACTACAAGATAATATACTTTGAACTCATTTCCAAAGCTGCTGTCTAAACTGGGGGGTTTCTTTTTTTAATACCGTTGCTGCTTTTTCATTTTCATTACTGATTTGTCTTCTGATTTCACTATGTTGATAATGTTTCCTTAAAATTTATATTAGCCATGTGTAAATTGGTACTGTTACTTTTATTTTTACTGTTATTATTATGACAAGCACGTTCAAGTTATAGGTGCTCTTTTTTTTTTTTTAAATACAGATACACAGACACACAAACACATGCTAGGAAAGGAAAACATTGTTGTATCCATAAAAAGGTAGCACATCATCTGAAGTAATTGTATTAGGTATGAATTCTGAATGATTTAGTACCTGGAGGGTACTTTCTCTATAAAGCCAATATCATTGGAAGGGATGACAGTTAATCAGAGCTTGTAGAACGGAGGCAGAAAAGAACAGCTGTATATCTGTAATGGTATGTGGGAACAACCCTGAGAGACAGATGGAAGAGATACAGGCTAGACCACGGTCAGGCAAATAACACCTGAGTCTGCAGAAGGAATGTGGGCGTGGCAAATGTCTCAGAAGGGACCCTCCCTAATTTCTTGGACTGTGAAGGGGAGAGGGAAGAGATGTACTGTCAGACTTGCAAGATTCTGTTAATGTAACCTTACAATAAAGTTAGTGACTAGAGAGTGGGAAAATCCAAGTTCCCTTCAGAAATCAGAGAGAAGGGGGACATTATCCAATTCTGTTTTTACTTGAAAAGAATTATTGTGTACATATGCACTAGCAGCACAGAAACTCCTGTTGCTCTTGTGTGCTCTCTCTCTGCCTGTGTACATACACACACATCCACACACACACACACACACATCCACTTACAATGATCACCTGACCATTACATGTATAGGTTTCTATAATAAACTGAAAAAAGAGGATGGTAATGGGAAGCCCAAATACTAACTGGAATTACTTTTACTCCCTTCAAAACGGGGGGGGGGGGGGCTACCTGGTTCACAGGAAGAACTTTTGCTAATTCTGGGCCATTAATTTGGCTGAGCATGAAACAGAACAGCAGATCACATTCCAAGTAGAAATGATGCGATGTGTACTATTCTTTGATCCACAGTGTTCTAACCTATTAAAATCTTATGCTCCGAGATGTAGAGCTGAATTAATGTAATATTTAGTAGTTTGGTAAGCTTTTGAATCCCTTAAACTCTTTTTAATTTTGTTTCTGCCTGTCTATCACTACAGATGTGTCTGGTGCTTCGTAGAGTAAAAGGAGTTTGCAATCTAACATATTATTCAGGGAGAACAACAGATAAAAGGAGGTAATGGGAGACAGGGGTAAACAGAGAAGTAATCGGTTGTTGTTTCTGATATGCACACACCAGCTTAATTACAGTAGAACAGCTTCCCCACCTTGGACCACTGCCACACCACCATCTGTTTCATTTGTAAAGCATTCCCATAGCACTTTAAAGCCAACCTGTGTTTCCTCCGCTTTATCCTCACCATCTGCATATCCCAAACACATTCTACACTGTATTGCCCATATGCTTGTAACTCTTGAGCTCACAAAGGGCACCTTCAGCTCATCACTGACACATCAGGCAATAGCTGAGCCCAGTAGGAAGTGAATTGGTTTCTAGAGCTCCCATTCACACATACTGTATATATGCACACAGTCCATGTTTTGGGGAGTCTTAATCTGGTGATTTGCAAAGGAGTGCTGCCAGTAGATTGAGATCATTTTGAAATCTAAAATAAACTACAACAATTTGTAAACCACCTTTTCTATTTGGTGTAAAATTAACTGTACTAGAAGATGTTTCATACACTACAATGGTAAGGGGACACACAACCCCCTTTTACAAAAATGGCAAGAAAACAGACAATTTGAAAGCTTGCAGAATGTCTCCATTGGTTTGCTGTAGTAGCTGCTTCTTGATAGATAATAGATCTTTTGGTGCTGTCCAAGCTGGGCTGAAATTCCAGAGTCCCAGTACATCTGAAAAGCATCTGATGGAAAAATGCTATATATGAAAATGGAGAATTTGGATGGGAATTTGTTTAGAGTTTGCGGAAGAGATTCTGAAAGATAATACTTCTGTTAAACATAATCATTAGCTATAGATATTTGTAATACAAAATAAAGGAGAATGGATTTTTATTATGTAAAGTTCAGGCCTACGAATGGATACTTTGATAGTCAATAACAGATGAAGACATCCTAAAGAGATAAAGCTAACCTCATTCCTTATTCAGGGACTAGTGTTCTGAAAGCAGAGAATTATAACTGAAAATAAGACTGCACAGCCTTGCCTATAGACCGGAAGGATTAAATTCTATTAGCAAATAAAAATATGAAGTCTATGAAAGTGAGGTAAGGCTTCCTTTTCTGTCTGCTTTTATTTTAATTTTTACCTTGAATTTCCCATAGGCTTTCAAGGAAGTTGATATAAGAACACTGTAATAAAGAACAGATATGTGGACACATGGAACTGCTTGGAGTATTATACAATAATAGTTTATGTAGCCCAGTGCAGTTCTTTCTTACTGGCAGAGCTTCCTTGGGTCACAGGCAAAGGTATTTTCCATTCCTCATTCTCAAGATCCTGTTGTGATGATGGGCAATGAGTCTAGGATATTCTTCACATAAGCATGTGGGATGATTTTTCGTGCGATGCATTTTCTTCCCTAGCCATTAAAGAAGTACATATTTGAATACCTATTTCAGTAGACATGTGTGCACTGTAAGTGAACTTGTTCCATTTGATACATGTGTATTCGTTAACAAGATGTCAATTAAGAGGGAGCAGTTCATAACAGGAAGATCTCTGGGTTTATCTGCACAGTCAAGGTACATCAGGAGCGAAAGTAGAAAACAGAAAAGTGATATTGGAAGTCATCATAAGTTAAGTTTGGGAATATCTATGAATGGTAAGACCCTTCTGGAACTCATCTGCTAAAGCAGCAAATTCAACATTTGGAGTAACCTATTTCCCCCCCATCTTTCTAGGACACGTATACATAAAATAATAAACCAGTGAGTTACATACATACATCCTCTGCCAGTGGATACCTGCATTTCCAAACATAAACCTGCCAGCGAACACCTGCACTTCCAAATTTCACAAGGGAAAATAGGATTTTGTTCTATTGGTACTTGTCTCTTCTTCCACTGATGACAGAATTTGTTGCAAATGAATATCCATTGTTGCCAGATTAGCAGAGGTTGGATTGTCCCCGTTCAGTGGATTTCATGTGTATTACAGTGGAACATCTTAAAAAATTGATCCTGGACATACAAGTTAAGTGTGCATGAATAGACAAAGGTATGTGGTAAATATAGAAAAACAAGCAGCACTTGCCATACTATGAAAACTCCATATTGATATATTAAAATGCTATATGCTTGATGGACATTATATTTCAAGATTATATAAGATTTAAAAACTATATAAGGTAGCTAGTTTCTGGGGAATAATCTCATGGACCAGATGAACGGGGATAACTAACAAGACTTTGGAGTGGAATTCCACAGGAAGAAAAGTATGATCAGAAAGTAGTGTGTTCTAAGACACTAGTTAGAAAGATGAAGAGATACTCTGAATGACATCTGAACACAAGCCGTCTTTCCTGACAGTAGATTATTGTTATTTGTAGGTGATTGACTGCTTTCTGCTGAGTAGCAGAGGCTGCTGCAGGGACTGTAAGAGGAATATAAGGCATCAGTTTCCAAGGGGCAAACTCACTGAGTGAGCGAAGTGAGAGAACCAAGAAAGTTTGGTAACAGAGTTTGTCAGAAGAGTTAAAGGGGGGGTCCCAAATAAATGTTCCCTCCAGTATAGAGAGTACTCAGCTAACCAGGTTCCTTAATAAGGAAACAAGAAGAAATTAAAGCCTTCCAACTGGTGCCTAAATAAAGATGACTTGAATTCATAGATCAGGAATGTGAATATGATTTAACAGATACAGTATAATGGAGACCTGATGGAATGATTTATGTCAGTGTTGAAGTTAGCAAGCCAGAAATAGAACCTGAGGCCAGACAAAACTGTTTTCAAAACACTGTGCAAGTTCCCTCAACTTTCCAAAGCTGAAAATGGGAGCAAAAAAATTGTTCCTGTGTAAGGGCAGGAAAAGAGATTCCTCCTTCCTGCATTATGTTGTCAGGAGGAATTAAACTATGGTTTTGGCCAAAGAAAAAAGGGAAATCACTTCCCTTGAGCACCCAAGTAGTGGGGTAGAATGAATAGAGAATGCAAGGGTAGAGAAACTTGGCTTATCCACACTGCCCTGTTAGCAAAATGGCTGGCATTTATTTTTTGATTGATGCTGTCCTCTATCCATCCTTTACTCACAAAGCAACCTCAGGGCACATTTTTTTTCTGTTTCCCTCCCAAATAATATTTGTCCATGTTATGTTGCTTCTAGCGCTCCTGTCCCTTTTGGTTAGTCCCTTTGTTGCAGACTAACTCCAGCAGTTCATTGCAAAGGCAAGAATGCCTCTTGAACTGAGTCAATGCTCTATATACTTTGGAATACTTTTTTAGAGCTCCATAAATAGCATACTGTCTCTAACTCTTGCCCTGTAAATAGAAAGTTGATGGTTCAAACACTAGCAGAAATGTGTGTGGGTGTTTACTTGAGGAAGAACGGTTTCACTCTCAGCTCTCGAATAACTCATGGGATACTCTTGAAGCCTTTCTACTTTGACTGGAAAAATGATGAAACACTGCACCACTGGGCTTTTATTATTATGAAAAAAAAAAAGCAGTACATAGAAAAACAAGAAGCTAAAGGAAAAGAAAAAATATATAATTTAAAAAAGAGAAAATCACAGATTCCCAACCAGTAAGCTTTTATTTACAGGAAAAGAGTTATAGCCATTGTGCTACTACACAACTAATGGAAAATGTATTTCTAAAAAATATTTAGAAGGTACAAAGTAGTAAAAAGAGGCTTTAAAAAAACTGCTTGTGCCTGTATTTTGTTGCTTTAACTCTGTTTTAACTACACACACACAAATATAAACACACCTACATACAAAAATACATACAGAGAGAAGTATAAATGACTAGTAAGGCTTGTCCATGGGCAAAAAATTGATTGGCTATTACTTTTCCTGGAACAACAACAACAACAAACAACAACAACAAAATGGGAAGGCATAGCAACAAGGAAATTTTCCAATGGGAAGATGTTATAGCCAGACTGAATACCTTGCAAACTGTTGCTAAATCCAGACAAAATTTTCTTAATCTAGTTTAGAGTTGGCATGAGCGCTGAATAGAAGAAGGTTTATGGTAAGTGTGGATATGCTGTTTGATGGCTGAAACTAAGGAATGGATGGAAACAAAGGATGAAATGCAAACCTTTCCAGTTTCCTTCTTCCATGATCAGAGAAAGAGAAGCTCCAGGCTATGGGGAAGAGGTGAAGAGAAAACTGATGTGAAGGCTGAAGCTAGAAAAATCGAAACCACCCAAGACTACTGTCAAAATATGCAAAAATAACCTCAACATTCAAGGTTGAGAAAGGATATCAAAAAAACCATTACCATGTAAACATGAGAGAAAAAGACACAGGATTTAAACCCTGCACTTAACATATAAATATGGCTAGTTACTTAAAATCAGCAGTGGCTGATCTTTGTCATAGTAGCAACTTTTTAATCTGAAATAAAAGCAACTTATCTGAGTTTTATCTTTAAATCTTCTGCTGCTAAGCCCATGAGCATGTGTTTGTGCAGCTAAAGAGATAGAGAGATATTTATGGTGCCCATAATAAATCTCTAATATCTCATGTGATTGAGATCTATCAGTTGAAGTACACCTTTTTTTTTCCCAGAAGGAAGAAAAGTAATAGAAAAGGAGGAGGAGGAATTGTATGTTAAAGTACCTAACCCTATTCCTAAAATCAGAGGAAATTTGGCAGTGCTGTAGGGAACAACTGAGATAAGATAAACAGAGGAAGAAATAAAAGCACCCATCCAACCAAAAAGGAGATGTGCTTTCTGAGCTTGGTTGTTTTCGTGGAGATGTTTCATTACCAGGATAGGTACCACCATCAGTGTGTGAGACAGTGAGGTTTGCTTGCTATTTATATATAATAGCTTACCCGGCCAGTCTTGGTTGGGGTGTGGTTTCTTCTCTGATGGTTCCTTGATTAGGGTATTGTTTCCTCCCTGGTTATTTATCTGGTGCTGTTTCCTGATTATCTGGGTATTGGTTGTAGGAGGGAGGGGGATGTGTTCTAAGCTGTTAGTTGACTTCCTAGGCTTTTTTGATCATGTCTCTGGAATCTTATGTAAATTGATTTTTTTTCTCTAAGTGTCTATTGATGACTGATTTATCTGAAAGCCAAGCTTCCAGAAATTCCTTAGCAGTTTTGGATTGAATTTATCTAAAATATCAACATGTTTCCAATTTAAACTGTAGTTGAGTCTGTCCATGTATTACAAGACTGAGGAGTTTTCATCATGTCTTCTAAGTGCCAGTTGCTGTTCATGGATGTGGTCTGCCAATCTTCTACCTGTGTCCTACATAATGGTGGTACAGTCCTTACGTTATATGTTGTATCCTGTTTTTTGTTCTTTTTTGATCACTGGTTGTTTTGGTTTGCTTAAGAAGTTTTGGAGGAATTTTGTTTCTTTGCATGCTACAGTGATGCAAAATGGTTGTAGTAGTCTATTGGTTGTCTCTGAGTTGTTTTTCATGTATGGAAGAATTATCCTTCTCATATGTTATAATAGGTTGGGCTGCAGGGGGTTGCATAGTCAGATACTTTTTGATAAAGTTGTGTGGGTATCTTTATGTTGGAAGTCTGTTTCTGACATTTCAGGTTACTACTGTATGTGCTTGTTGGAAACCAACAAGCTCATAAAGCACCAAGAATTCAACAGTTCAACCCTGAGTTACATAAATGATTGGGGAGCTTAATTATCCTGATATTTACAGAAAGAAAGAAAGAAAGAAAGAAAGAAAGAAAGAAAGAAAGAAAGAGAAAGAAAGAAAGAGAAAGAAAGAAAGAAAGAAAGAAAGAGCGAGCGAGCGAGCGAGCGAGCTACTCCTTTCTTGAACTTCTTGACTTGCTTTATGGACAATTTTTGCCTTTAGAGAATGAAGGAAGAACAAGGGAATAAGCCACTCTTAATGTGGCAGTAAGCAATAGGGAAGATTTAATTAATTAAATGAAAGTAGCATGAATATTACAGCACTGTGACACCAGAGTTCTTGATTTTAAGCATAACTAAAGTTGAGTGTAATTCAATGCATACAGTTGACTTCAATAAAATGGATTTTAAGAAACTTAGAGCTAGTTAGAAAAGGGGCTCAAACTGGGTAGAAATTTCTAAAAAAAACTGAGATAGTAAAAGAATAATTACAAAAAAAATTCCTATGAAGAAAAAGAAAGCCAACAGGGCTGTACAAAGATTAATGAAGATGAAAACAAAAAGGGACACCTATAGAATGTGTATATAAGACCATGGAACTATAAAGATGGTGTCTGAAAATAGGACTACCTGATCTGGAATACAAAGATCCAATTGACTACTAGATGAAAGTAAGTGATACAGAAAACAGACCTACAGTAGGACAAAAGATCAGAATGAACTGAGGTTGGCAAAGAATGCCAAGAATAATGAAAAGGGCTTATTCAGAAAACAGATCTACTAATCTATATTGGTTCAGTCTTCTCTGAGGAAAGGGCGTGTATTTCACCATGCTAATGAGAGGAACAAGATGAAGGGTCCAGAATGAAGCTGGGGATGGACAGAAAAATGGCCTAGGAATATTTATTTACTCCAATTCAGGGTTGGATGAGTTCCTAGGGAACTGAAGGAATTAGTCTGGCTAAAACTGTGCAGCAACTCCAAAAATGCATGGACAATGTATGAAGTGTGAGATAACTGGATAATAAATGTAATCCCTATCTTCAGAAAGAGGGAAAGGAGTGGGCAAGGAACTTCAGAGCAGTCAGTTGGACATCAGAACTGGGAAATCTCTAAACTACATCATAAAACAATCAATTTGTAAAGCACTTTGAAAATGGTGCAGTGATTACTGAAAGCCAACATGGACTTCTCATGTACAGGTCTTTCCAGGCTAACCATGTATCATTTTATGATTAAATTCCTTAATAAATTATAGGAATTCTATAGACATAATATAGCTTAGTTTCAGCAAAGCATTTGTCAAAGTACTCATAACATTCAGATGAGCAAGGTAAGCTGAATAGATTTAAACAGACACATCTCTGGCTCAAAAGTCATATTTAAACAGGGTACATCAATGTTTCTTCACCAACATGAAGAGTGATATCAAGTAAAATACCATAAGATTTAGTCCTCATCCTGTATTCTCCAACATTGCTATTAATGTCTTAGCAGTTTTGCAGATGACACAAAATAAGAAGGTATAGCAAGTACTCCAGAAGGCAGAAATAAAATTCAAGATGATAGGTTAGAGACAAATCAATGTTAGATAGTTAGGAAACAGAAATCAAATGCACAGGCATAGAATGGTAGATACCTTGGCTTGGCAATGATACTTGTGAAACAGATATTAGAATAGTAATTGGTATTATAAACTAAATATGAGTCAACAGTGTGATGTGGCTGCCCAAAAGGTATTTTTTGCAAATGTAGACTGCATCAATAGAAGTACAGTTTCTAAATCAGTTTTCACCTTGAGTATTATTTCCAATTCTGGGCACCACATTTTAAGAAGCATTCTGACAAAGAGGCGTAAGTCCAAAGAAGAAAACAGGGATATTAGGGTATTATAAACTAGAAAGAGATGCTGAAAAAGCTAGGAATGATTAGCTTTCAGAAAAGAAGATGGGTGGGGGGAGGGGGGACTATGATAGCATTGAAGACAAGATGTTACACAGAAGAAATAGGTTCTCTATTAATTGATGTCATAATAAATTTTAATTATTAGAAGGCAGAAAATTCCTAATGATTTCTTGACAGTAGAACCAAATATCCAAAGAGGTGGTAGGCTTCATTTACCAATTTATTCAAGCAGAAGCTGGACAGCTATCAGTAGGACATGTTTTAATATGGGTTTCTGTGTGGAGCAAGGAATTGGACACAGCGGTCTAAACAGCCCCTTTCGATTCTGTTATTCCTTGAGAACCCATAATTTCCTACTTGTGAAATAGAAAATTATTCAAACCCCATAAAGTTTTATTCCTTTTGCAGAACAAGGTTGTATTATCATAAAACCATTGATTAAAACTTGTTTATGTCACTATTGTTTATGCTATCTGGATAATCATGAGAATAGGACAAATTTAGTACATTTCTCATACTATGAGATGTTTGGCGTGCATATACTGTATTCAGTGCAATCTGACAATAGGAACTTTCTAGATTGCACATTTTTTTCACACATAGCAAATCTATGTAGAGGTATCTGATTCCATGTGTTGATCATTCCTGACATATCAAATGAGATTTGACCAAAAAACTGAGTAATGTTTTTGTGATCAGTGTGCTTTAAATATTACTCTTTAAATCATCAATTCTTCATGTTTGGATTTCAATCGTAGGAATTTCATTCAAAAGGCTGTGGTTTCTTATTTTTGTACCTTATATGTATATCATGTTTCACAGAACTGGATCAGACCTGGATTGGAGCAGTGGGGGGAAAAAACCCTGTGGCATAGACCCCCATCCTACAGATCAGAATGTCTGAAATTAGTCAAGTGAAATAAGAAGAAGCTAATCAAAGAATATGGAAAGTAATTCTAGAGTAGCAACTCAAGCATCACAAGTGGAAAAGAGTGACCTCACTTTCTGGAAAATGACTGGAAAGCATGTCTAATAATACTAGACATAGTCACATATTTAAAAAAAAATTACAAAAAGGTTTTATATGGATTTTAACCTATCAAGTGTGAAAATGCCCTATTTGCTAGCAAATTTTGATTCATGTGTATATTAGGTTCCAATTTCCTCATGATAGAATATTTAGTAGTATCATAAACAAGGAAAGGGAAATGTGCAAGTTTTATGGTGATTCAGATCTATACTACATAATTTAATTTACTGTATTAAGTAAATGTGTTGGCTTCACTGGTCTTTCTTGTACATCACTCATTAATCATATTCAGTTATAATCCTCTTAGTATGATTTTTCTTCATTGGAACATTATATTCTTTTAAACTCAATTGTTTACTGACTGTATTTTCATGAAATACTGAATCCAAAGTATCTGACCTAGCTAAAATGCTCTCTGAACTTAGCCCTATAGTTAATTTATGGTGCAGTGCCAAGTGAATCCAAAACACTGGGTTAATTGAGAAAATCTTGATTAAGGGTAAGCAGGTAACACAAACACAGCCACTTCTAGGTAGATTTCATAGAATTACATTGTTATCTATTCAGTTGGTCTCAGGATAATACACAAGAACCTTGTCTAGGTTGCAAGGAAGGAAGGAGGGAGGGAGGGAGGGAGGGAGGGAGGTGGCTGTCCGTCCTTTATAGTCACATCTAATGTCCCTCTGCTTTCAGCTAACAGATTGTGTTCCACTTGTATTTTGCTCATGCTAGAGGAAGATAACTGATCTGAAGGTCTTACACTATTTTGTCCCATGCTCTAAGAAAGAATAGGGAAAGACCAAAAAACAACAACAACAACAACACAACTTTTATCCCTACCCTTGTCAGAACCAGAAGTTGTCCCAAGCTTAATTTCAATGAAAATTCCTGCAAACCTAACTGCACTTACTAGGGATTAACTCCCATTAAGCTCAGTAGGGCTTTTCTTTCTTTCCTTCCCATCAAGGAGCTCGGGAGGGGGGGCGGGGGGGGGAAAGGCAACCTTATATATTCATGTGTTGACAATGCTGTAGCAGGAAAACTTAGATCATTGGTGTGATGGTCTTGTTTATGTTGGAAACTCTTTATATGATCAACTGTCTTACTTTATTTCTGAAATACATAACCGAGTTTTCTCTCTTCTCCCCAGCTTCAACAACCATTTGATACTGTAAGTGCTACTACATTAATGATATATTTAAGAACACACACAGAAACATACAGATTTTAAATTTTTTTAAAAAGTAAAAAGTAATATTTTATTCTTAGCATATGTCATTTTATTCTGTTGTATAAATACTAAAATAATACTAGGTCCAAGAAATTAAGCACAAAGCAGAAATAACAGCTGACCCCTAAGTGACAGTTACATATTAGTTCCAATAAAGTGCAAAAAAGGGTTATTCACAGAAATCTGATTTATGATGCTCAGAAAAACATGCATAGGTAGCACATACATTCAGTGGAAGACAAAACATCTCTATCGTCTGCATTAAAAATAATAATAATAATAACTTCACTTCTTAATGTTTCCTCTGGCTTGTTTATTTAATTATGATTTAATTTGTAAAGCACATTTGCAGTAAAATATTTTAAAATGTCCAGCCTGTTTTCATTCCCAGTTCTTTGACTATCATATGAGAAAAATCACAAAAGAAGTCCGGATCTGCTAGATGGAAAGGTCCCAGCCCAACATTCAGCTTTTTCCCATGTGATCTGCCATCATGTACGCATGGATGGATGTACATGAATGCATGTATATTCATGTATACATTTGCATCTGTCTATATCTATATGCCAAGTTCGATAGATTTAAAATGTTATCAAACCATACGGTCAAAATTAATGATATAACAAATATAACAATCATATACAGTATATATGTTTTGTTTTTTACAAAATTGCAGCAGCTTGGATTGAGCTGTGAGGAAGTAGTACTCCATGGATATTATGTGAATTGGGTCTTTGCCTCACTCAAAATAAAGCAGCTTTTTTATTCTGCTATGTATCTATAGTACATTATGTTGTTTCCATAGCAACACAGAGATCTCCCTTGACAACACTCCCTCCTTTCTTATATGTATAAGCTTGTCCTTCTTTTTCAAAGATATGTACATGCTGAGGAAAAGTAGTATATTCAACTTCCACTTTTTCCACTAACAACTATGAGTCATTTCTCATCTGACTTTCAGAACCAGAGTTACTAAACTGGAGAAGGAGAAGAAGAAAAAGAGTTTTTACTTGAAAGCCTGGTAACTTTAATGTTTAAATTGGAAAATTGTGTAACTTGATTACTCAGAAACACTGAATGTGTGTAAGTGGAGATTGGCAGTGACATAAGATACACTGGTATTTATGGGCATCTGTGCCCCCAGTGCAGTTTGAGCTGTTAGTTAGTTAGTTAGTTAGTTAGTTATGAAAGCAATTCTAAGCAACCTTAAAAGAGTTGGTTTATGGTTTGCTATCCTTCAATGCAACGTTAAATTTTATTTTCTATTCTTTTCTCCCTTCCAGTGGTTGTACCATGCAAAGCAATGCTGTTAGTCTACTTCCATTTGTTTGAGAATATATATATATATATATATATATATATATATATATATATATATATATATTTCTCACACATAAAGTACACCTCTTCAGAGGTTCAGCATTTCTCCCACTGAAGCATCATGCTTCTACAATATGCCGCAATCCCTACAACTTCTCTGGTTTTTTCATAGTCAGATAACTTAAGAGTTTCATGAGACATGATCTCAGTGTATATTCTTAAAATAGGAATCTCACATCTGATTCTTAGCTATACCAGTTTCTAGGTAATACTACAACTCTCTCTTTTCTGTCATTACTGAAAGAATAAAATACTTTATTTTTATGCTGTAATGCCAAAGAAGATGAAATATGTGTTTTATCTGTATTTATTTTATTCATTTATTTATGCAATTTCTATAGCTGCCCATCTCAGTCCAAGTGACTTTGGGTGCCAAAAAAATTCAATAATTAAAACCATTAAAACGATTACAAATTATGTATATGGGCAGCCGAGAATTATCATAAAAATTACATTAAAAACATTACATAAAAAAATGCATGTACTTTATCACTGAGATCTGTTCTCTAGTAACATGCCAGTAAATTATAATTCATATTATGGAAAATAATGAGACCCTTTTCTTCCACTGATAGAAAAACATTTTATCATATTATAATGGGAACTACTCTCAGTTCTTTCACCATGGGGAGACAACAATCTCAACCAGATGTCCTCCTTATATGTTGGAATGTCTCCTTTCACTATTTTCTGCCAACTTAGCTAATGGCTATGGTGTATTCTTCATCTCAGAACTGTCATATTTATTTTATGTTGGTTCTGTTACAACTCTCATAACTTTATAGTCATGTCAAGCTATATCAAACTGAATAATCCTCAAATAATACTGGATCCTATTACTAGAGATATTTCAAATGCTGGGCTCAACAAGACCTTCACAGCTCTAGCTCAGCCCAGTAATCAAATCCCTGGATCCACTAGCTTGGATTGGTACTTACTAACAGGGAGGAGAAGATGAAACTAATTAGTTTTCAATTAAACATAAGGGGAAAAAAATGTAAGATCTGTGTAATAGTGGAACAATGGTGATTGGAGTTTTCTATCTCTGGAGGTTTTTCAGAAAATACAGATAGCCACCTCATGAGGACGGTTTAACTGGTTTTCCTGAACATTGCAGGGGGTTGGATTAGCCACAAATCTATTATTTTACCAAACAAACAAACAAACAAAGCAGCTTCTTGGCCTTCTCTCAAGTTAACTTTATTTTAAAATTTCTGCATAATTTAAACATAAGCCTAATTTGCAAGAGATGATACATATTGATATTGGTATGATGTTTACAGTGACAGACTGTGATTTAATATGAATTATGCACAAGTTGTAAAGGCCTTTTTGAAACTTTTTCAAAAGCAGATCATTAGCCTCTGTTCTGTTTCAAAAGCTGCTTGCATCTCCTTAAACTAAATGACAGCACACACTCTTACATACACGTATTTAATGGAAGGTTAAACTGCTTTTCAATGTTATCTTGCATATTTTTAAGGGGAAAATGTTTCATAGTTCCAACTCTCTTAGGCAGATTAACATGCTTTCTAAAGACAGCTATTTTTTAAGCATACATTCTTAGAAATAATTTAGAATAAACATATTTTGAATAAATCAAAGTCATAACTCAGTTGTTTTTCTTCTCTCTCTTTTCTCCTTTGAAGTTAGAATTTTTTAATAAAGTTATTTCTACCATTTCTCATGGATAACTGCTCTGAACTCTAAGATCTAAATATTTCTCTAATACTGTACATATTGTCATCTTCTTAATTTCATTTTACATTGGAAGGGGAATGGTGTAGATCAGTGCTTTTCAAAGTGTGGTCTGCAGACTGGTGCCAATCTGCAAACTGCCTGCCACTGGTTTATGATGGGATAAGTACAGAATTCACAAGTAAGCATTTAGAAACTTTATCAGCAATTGGACATTGCTACAGCATCCAAGTGTGTGAGCAGTAGACTGATCTTGTTGACCAGGTTATAGACTAGTTCAGGTGTTGTTGAAGCCACATGTGGCACAAGTTGGATCCTAGTTAGATGCAGTAGGACCATGTTACAGGTGTAATGCTTTAAGATTTTTTTTTTTTTTTTTAGTTTATTACAGCCATAAGGCCAGGTACAGCAAAATATCTAATAGTAGAACTGTTATACACACACAGACACATATAAAACAATAACTATAATATGATCTAAAAATAAATAAGAGCATATATAATCAAATCAAATCAAAATGGTATTATAAAAAGTGATGAATAAATGATTATCCAAACTGAATTAATGGTGCAATCTACTGTACAGATGGTAGCACAAAACTGGGCAACTTGGGAGGATATTTTGCACCTTTGTCCAAAAGAAGTAACAATAATAGAAATCACACTCTCTGCCCAGAAACGTCTTTAAAATCAGATAAATGAAGGTCTTTTTTTAGGGAACAGCATAGTAGCATATGGCTTAGAGCAGTGTTGTCCAAACTTGGCCACTTTAAGATGAGTGGACTTCAACTCCCAGAATTCCCCAGCCAGCCATGCTGGCTGGAGAATTCTGGGAGTTGAAGTCCACTCATCTTAAAGTGGCCAAGTTTGGACAACACTGGCTTAGAGTTTCTACTGAAACATCACCACATGGACATAACCGGAGAGACATAGGAACACCTTAAAAACATCCAAAAAGGACTACCTTTAAGATTAGTTTGTCACCTGTAGCCCCAAAGCATATGAAAATCTGACAGACAGGAAGCATCTGTTTATTTCTGTAACTTGTTATTTTTACAATCATTTAAATTGTTCATCAAGCCTTTTTTTAATGTATAGTTTAATGTTATTAGCTAAATTAGGGAAATAAAATTTGTATTATTTATTTTTAACCCTAATTTACAGATGGCAAAACACAAGTTCACTGGACTTTTTAGTCAAGAAAAGACACCTTCTCCAAATGCAGCAATGGCGATAATCCAAATGATGACAAAGGAAGTGATTCTGAGGAAATGTACACCCAAAGTACTTGTGCTAGTTTTATGTGGAAGTTTGATCCTTTATATGTGGAGTTTGATTTGGAGCCATAATCGATGGTGAAGTGCTAAAACTACCATATGATATTTGTGGAACTGTTCTGGCTAATGAGGCAATAAAACCATCAAAATCTGAGCAGCATTTAGATAAAAAAACATAAAGAAGTAAGTTCAAAACCAGAAGAATCATTTGAAAGAAAGAGTACAGAATTAAATAGCCAACAGAAGTACTGTAGATGTCCAATATTTCACATATAAACAGCACTTTGCAGGTCTCTTATAAAGTAGCAAGATAAGAAACCAATTTGGTCCCAATTTTTAAAGATGGGACCTGGACATCCAGACTTGCTTATTTGTCTGATATCTTCAGTATTTTTAATTATCTTAATGCTTCCATGCAAGGAAGGAATACAATATGTTTTTCAATGGCAGATAAGATTGAACAATAAAAGCAAAACTTAGAAGGTTGGAAAAACAGAGTTTCTATAGATTGTTATGATGTGTTCCATAATTCAACAAAAATTGTCAGTGAAGTGGGTGATAATTTTAATATTGCATGTCTTCAAAAAGTTATCACTGAAACCTTACAAATTTCTAGAATGTTTTGAATTTTATTTTCCATCAATAGAAGCTCCATGCATAGGAAATTTATGAATCTGGAATCCATTTCTTTAATCAAAAAATAATTTAAATTTAACTATAATTTTACAAGATAAATTGTTAGAACTGACTACTGATGACGGTTGGAAATGAATTTTACAAATTCAGCATTACTTGCTTCATTTTAGATAAACATTAAAAATGAATATCCTGAGCTTGCTGAAATTGCTTTAAAATCTCTTCTTCCATTCACATCAGCATACCTCTGGGAGACTGGTTTCTCTACTATTTTGTTTTAATAATATGTTATTGTTTTAATAATAGCATATTATTAAAACAAAATATAGAAACAATTTAGATACATATTTTCCCTTGCAATTAGTGTTATCATCAATCTAACCTAGTTCAGATAAGTTAACAAGCAAGAAGCATTATTTAAAAACTTTAAATAATGATATGCATCATGCTTGTTCAAGGTGTTGTATAAGCATTTAATATAGAATTGCTATTTCACTCAAAGCTTTTTGTTCTAAAATATTTGTGGAACAGAGAGTTAGGAGTGTAATAGTTGCTACATTCATCTCCAGTATGCACACAATGTATACAGTTTTTGTAATTATTTTCTTTTTTTCCTATGTTTGCTCCGATTATATTTATTGAAATTTAAGATTGTTGAATGTAATAATAATAAAAAGTGGGTTTGTATGTTGTATGTTTGGGCAGCATTTGTAGGCCTTGATTCTCACCTATCACCTTTGCTAGATGTATTGCTTTAACCATATGTAAGCTTTGCAACCTACTATCAGGTTATTCTCCTTTTGGCTTTGAAGAGGAATTACACTTTAAGCAAGATAAAAAATCTTGTGTGCAGATTTTTTTCCCATTATATTGGGAAAAAAAATAGGCTTTTGCCTACAGCAGAATTTGTTTTTTGTTTGTTGGTTTGAAACAGGAGAATTGCCAGGTATGCAAAGTTATGCATTTATAAATTTATAAGTTTGGCAAATTATATTGTCTCCCTTCTCACCATTTATACCACTTTCAATTGCACATAAACTCATTTATCACTTTTCTTTGTCTTCCGTAGACTCTCCTTTCTTCATGAAGCTATTTCTCATACTTGCTTTCATCAAGCTACAGAAAAACCTTGATGCAATAGGCTTCACATGTGGGCAGCAGACCAAATTTCTAAATTAAGATTAATGTTGTTTGCAAGCTGCAAATGATTCAAATTATATCATTTCCATTTATTTCCATCAATTGTGTTTGTATAACAACATAATCACAAATAATGTAAATCTCTCCAGTGCCCTATTTTGTGATTCAGTGGACATTCCTGAATAATGGAGCACCCTCCCCCCTGACCCATTGGTCTGTCTATCAACAGTAACACTCTATGGAAGTAAAAGCTGGGTTCTGAAGAAGCAGGATAGAAAGAATTCTGATGCTTTTGAACTTTGGTGTTGGAGAAGGCTCCTGAGAACACCATGAATAGCAAAGAAAACAAATAAATGGATCTTAGAACAAATCAGTTCAGAGTTTTCACTCAAGGCACAAATGACCAGACTCAAATTATCATATGGTGAATATATTATGCAAAGTTCCAACTCCCCTGAAAAGTCTATAATGCTGGGAAAGGTATCAGTGTCAACCTTTAGTGACCGCAGAGACAGACCTTCTCATGGATGATCTCTCCTCAACCTGCAGACCTTCTTGAGGATGATCTAATGATGCACCCATCACCAGTGTAATGAAATCCATCCACCTTGTCACTGGTTGTCTGCTTTTTCTCTTTCCTTCTACCTTTCCCAGCATTACAGACTTCTCAAGGGAGCTGGGGCTTTGCATAATGTATTTAAAGTGAGTGAATAAATGAGTGTGTGTGTGTGTATGGTTACCACATATATATCCAGACCAAATAGCAATGTGCTTCTCGCTAACACTGAAATTATTAACAAGAGAGAATATGTCATAAGACAACATGTACAGATTTGGTCTAATGTCCCAGGATTTATTTTACTACTCCTTTGTACTGGATTGCAGACTTACTGAGATATCGTATTTCACAATAATGGCCAGACTGATCAGTTATTGCTATATCACTAAACAAAACCTAATTTGCACATCATCACCAAATATCAACTTTTTGTGTATGTATTAGGCCTATTCGAAGTAAGACGAAGGTGATCTGACTCATTTTGCTGAAATGGAGAAGCCATTTGATGAAGCAATTTGGGTGTCCTTGAATCATTTCAGATTAGTGCTTTGGAAAAGGCCCGTTAGAGTTTTTTCCCCTCAATGATGTCTGAAGTGCTTTCAGAATCAAAGGCTTCAAGAATGTTTACTAAAGCCCACTAGTCTGAAAGACCTTCAGTATGTCTAGCCTGGAAGATCTTCAATATGCATATAACAGCACTGGGGATGAATATTCCTCTCAGTTTTTCTCCCAGTGCTGGCTGAAGGGTTTTATGTTGCATTTTCAATTATCAAAATTTTAATATCTGTACTATTGCAAAAATAAATTCTTTTGCCCTAGGTAATAAATCTTCCCCCACTGTTATGTACACTTAATGTGGTATTGATAATAATGATAATAATATCATCATATCAGAGGTGGATTTCTTCCCTTCTCTTCCGGCTAGTGGTTATCTGAGTTACAAGATCTTCTCAGGTTTAGTTTGATCAATGACTCCAGATGAATTGCAAAATTGTAGTTGTATAAGGCAATGTAATGTAATTATTTATTGGACATAGAATTGAGGAGACACAATTCAAAATTTTAATCACATATGAAACTTGCTGCATGACACTGGACTAGTTACTAAGTCAGCCTAATTACCAGAGTTGTACATATATTATAGCGATAGAGATAGAGATGAGAGAGACAGACAGAGAGACAGAGAGACAGAGAGAGAGAGAGAGAGCTGCATTAAAGGGCATTAAAAGACAGAATATAACTGGAGTAGATAATAACGTTCCTAAAAACGTTTCTATAACTAAAAGTCACAGTCTATGTATGTGTTTAGATAAATTGGGTTAAAGGAATGTACCAATCTCTTACTGGCATATTATTTATTTATTTACGATCAAATATTCCGAAAAGCTTGGTCTTTATCCATAAATGATAGGCACACATAGACACATTCTCATACATATACAGTGGTACCTCGGGTTACGAACGCCCCTCCTTACGAATTTTTCGAGATACGACCAGCTCCAGCCCCAAAAATTTACCTCGACATGCGAACTCTGCCTCGAGCTATGAACCGGATCCGCGGCCATTTGCCCTGCTGCCACGCAGTCGCGGCTTCCTGTGGGCGAGATCACGGTAGCAAGGAGACGTTCGGTGAGGCTTGTGGTGTGTTTTGTGGCATTTGGAAGGTTTTTGGTGTGCTTGTCAGCATGGCTCCAAAGATAATGCAGAGTAGGCTTGGCAAGAATAAGTTTACATTGAACCTTATGGGGAAATTTGCCTCGTGCTGCGACCAAATTCGGAGGGCGGAACGGATTAACCGTATTTACATTGAACCTTATGGGAAAATTTACCTCGAGTTGCAACCAACTCGAGTTGCAATCAGAGTCACGGAACAGATTAAGTTCGTAACCCAAGGTACCACTGTATATGCATACATGTTATGGTTATTATGTATGGTGGGTAAGATAATTAAACCTCCATGTAGAAATTATGAATAAGTAAGAGAAGTTGTTTTGACCTTGAACTACGGACAGCGGTTAGTGGCAAATGATTCTTGCATGGGTTTATTAGCATGAAATAAAATGGTGAAATCCATTACAGATAGGCTACCACACGCCCAGCAGATTGTAACAGTAGTCAAAGTTCAATTTTGCATAGGAGATAGCTCTTTCATTAACTACAGAATTTAAGATATGAATTCCAAATTTATAAATTCCAATTATCAGTCAACTTCTGCATGGCCAGCAGTCCTTGATATGAAGGGTGATATTATTTCTTTTATTCCACTTTTAACTGATCTTTCTCCCAGATGGACATAGCTTGGGGGGAAGGGGACACAGAGTTCAGCATGCATGCTTCATAATACCAAATGAACTGTATTCCAAACCAAAGAACATGTAGACTTAAGCACACAGCAGAAGCATGAATCTGGCCAGGCTTTGAATAGAAATTGTATGAAGCTCTGGAACAAATCCATAACAGGATCAATACAGAAGAATGAATCACAAACAAAGATTCAATATTCATCTGAGCAAAGCTGGATGGAATAAGAATTGAAGCACACGGGGAGCTACGGGCAGAAAAGTAGAGATACTGCAGGCAGAAACAAGGAACACTAAACAGAAACAGAACTAGAAAAACTTAACAAGTCCAAGTTCTGCTTGCAGTACTGACTGATGGTATATTTTGGGTTTAGCTTAGCATGTTGGGTGGTCCCAATCATATTGTTCTTGATAATAATTTACTGTGGCATATTGCTTTTCTTTATTCAATTAAAAGCTTAATTGAAACAACCATAAAAACACAATAAAACAACCAGCAGTTCTGCCTTAAATGAACAGTTCACATTTATTTAACACACCAAAATCCTGCATGAGCACACATGCACACATGTGAATAGTCTCATCTCTTTCTCTTTCTGTCTCCTGGGAGAGGAATAACACAAGGGGATCCCCCATTAGTAGCCACTGGGAAGGTCCTCTTTTGCATTTCTTTATTTTGTGAACTGCCCAGAGTTGGGTGATGTACAAATTTAATAAATAACTATATTTCCTTTGGAAGCGGGACCTAGACAAGGGAAATGGTGAAGAGATTACTGTCTAATGGACATCTTGATCTCCAATGGACGTGTGGCTTTCTATCCTATAATCAATACTTTTAACTATGCCAGAGTGGTAGTAAGTGGAATTGCTCTAACGCATGCTTCCTTTAGATCACCCCTACCAACTAGGGCTCTGCATGATTCAGAAGAAGTGTTTCAGTCTTCATATGAACAGATCTCTTCTCTGCTAATAATTAAAGCAGCTCTGTCATTTTTCAGGTTGCTGTGCGGGCCTGAAAAAAAGATGCAGCTGCATTGGTGGATCAGCTCATTAAAGTGATTCTTAAAACATGGAGCTGCAGCAGGACTCTGTAATCTCTAAAGCTCCCTCCCCATCAATCTTAGTGAATCACAATTCATGTTTTCAGATCAGATTCACAAAGGGATTTAAGTACCAAAGTATCTTTATTTAGAATTTGTTCCCTTCCCCCTTACAAAATGTATAACAGACTTATACACTTTGTGGTTGTGGCTGGATGCAGTCAGCTTAAAGGAGAAAACTCTAAGACTGGTAAAAACTAATGACACTGTTACATCTAATTACTGTGAGCAAAACATGTCACCACACAGATGGTCTTCAAGGGGCGGCTTTGTCTGTTTGAACCCTCAGGATCTGGAAGTATTCCATCATTGACTCTCAGTGGGGTTGCTTTTCCCCATTCAACACTTTTTCAAAATCTGGGGGTTCTCTTTGACTCTCAGCTTCTGCTTTTAGAGCAGGCAGAAGCTGTGGCCAAGAGGACCTTTGCACGAGTACATCTTCTGCATCAGTTGTGTCCTTTCCTGGATCAAGGGGCCCTTCAGACAATCACTCATGCCCTAGTCACCTCACAATTGGATTACTGTAATGTACTTTGCATGGAGCTATCCCTGAAGACCATCCAGAAGCTTCAGCTGGTCTAGAATAAAGCAGCACAGGTGTGATGGAGGCTCTGCATTATGTGCATATAACCCTGTTGTTTTGTGAGCTACACTGGTTTGAATTACTCCTGAGTGCAATTAATGGTGCTGGTTATCAAAGACTTTCATGGCATAGGGCCTGGCTATCTGAGGGACCACTTGCCTCTGCCCACCCAGTTTGGTCCAGGAGGGTGGGTGTGCTTTGGGCCTCATCAATTAAAATATGTTACCTTGCAGGACACAGTAAGTATGAATGCTTACTTCTAATATCTGCCCTCTGCAAATGATCTCCACCCAAAGATTTGTGTGGTTCCAACGCTTATGTAATACAGGAAATTGTTGAAGACCTGGTTGTTGTCCTAGACCTTGGGAACAGGGTCATTGTGGAGCCCCTTTTTGGTTTGGGTTTATTTTCCATTTTTTGGGGGGAGTCGATTTGTGTTGTTTTTGCCTTTTTGCTCTTTGGTCTGTTGCATTGTTATTTTAATTAGTTTGTTTTTACTTATAAGCCACCCAGATTAATTTGAAATTAGGTGGGCTATGCATTAAATAAATAAATTCCCTTCCCGCCAGGAATCAGGTCACTTAACCAGGACTGCTGCAGGTATCAGCAGAAAGTATAAGGACAAAGAAATAAAGTTGTTGCACCACAATATATAACTCTTAATATGGATTCTTACTTGTGTTTGGTTGATTCACTCCAAGTCTTCTTCAACAGTGCTCTAGGCATTTCTTCTTGCACTTTGTCTCCCAGAGCTGGTCCTGGTCCTGATGTTGACCACCACATTGACTCTAATACCACCACCATTACTTTTCTGCTCTCTGTGTTATTGTTGGCCCTGGCTATATCTTCAAGCTGCTCTCCCTCTCTAATGTCTCTATGGGCAACATCCAGGTATCCAGTGGTGTCTGAGGCTGCAAAGACTTTTCAGGGGTTGACAAATGCTATACCACCAATCACCATACTCTATAAGGCAGTTTCAGATATCTTTCAAACACTCCATCTGCCCCCCAACCCCTCCCCCTCAACAAATCCCAACAATCTCACTCTAACACCTACTTCTGGCTGCCATTTTAGTTGTATGTTGGATATAGTCATGTTTAAAATCCTTTTGCTTATAAATGCATCGCTATCACCCCTGCATCCATAATCTTTGAGTTTCCAACCTGTTGGATGTGTAATTACTCAGATACTGTTTGGTTGCTGAACAGGAATAGTCTCAGAATTATCTTATTCCTAGAGCACAGAACTCATATGAAGACATTTCCATACAGCTGATGGCCATTTCATTTCTTTTTTAGGATTGTTAGTATACTCCCTCATATTACTAGATTTCCTTGTGTGCCTGCAATACAACTGAATATGGATAGAGTTAAACAATAGGTCTTCAGACTTTAGGATGAATTGAGATGCAGATCACAACATCACAGCTGACCTTATGTAGACTGAATCAAACTGATCTGACCTCATTGCCTTGGGCTTTTCTCTACTGTCTAAATAATATAAATAGGTTGCCATACTGCACACTATTCTGTGATATAACCATCATCTGTCTTCCAGCCTCCTACAGCTCCTCTTTTGTCTGTGGGATTTATAACAGCTTTTGCTGCTTCTTAAAGTATCACAGTAAATTAACAAGAAAGGCCACCGTGTGAAATTTTAGAACAAATAAAACAGAAAACAAGGAGGTGACAGGCAAGGAAGCCAAAACTGTTCTCCCTAAAAGTTAAGTGAGAAAGTTTTTTTATGTCTGTTTTAATTGTTGTTTCTTTATATGGTCTCATTATGCTTGTGTATTTTGATTTCCTGATATGCTCATATATTGTATCCCTACACATATTTTTAATGAAATTATATTCTCAAATAACCATGCATAGGGTTATATTGCTAAATTGAAAATTAAAAATAAATACGTTAGAGAAAGAATAATTTCCAATCTCAAAAGATTTTTCTTTTGTTTCTTTCAAATCATTTGTACAATTATGAACACATGTATGCACACATTTAATATATTTCAGGTTTCCTTTATTTTATCTACACGTAGGGAGAATTTCAATACATTCTACTGAAACACCCCTAAAATCTAAATATTTTGAAATAACCCATAATCGCATTTAATAGTTTAAGATTACTTTTGTGTGGTTGATGATTGCTGATTTGTTTTATTGTATAAAATAATACAATTATGCCATGTTCTACTACGATATCTACTCCATATATATAGGAGTAGATTTCATTTCTTTAAAATTCTTGATTGCGTGTTAATGCTCCAAGAAATTAGAAAGAGATTTTGTGATGGCATGAGTAATCTATGGCTCAGTCTTCAAAAGTATCTGTTAATTCAAGGCTGGGGAAACATGTAACCTCTGAAATTGTTCAATTTATAACTGCATGACTAATAAGTGATTGAAGATTAATTCCCAACCATTTATTGCTGTTGTTTCTCTTAGAGGATGATTGTAAACTAATGCACTTCAACCCCATTATGTCTGGCTTGACCTCCTTCCTCTTGTTGATATACAGGATTACAACAGAAATACGGATCCACTGACCTTCAAAGGTAGACCTTGATTACAATTTTGGGCAATCCCCACCAGCATGGCCAATGCTAAATATTACAATTCAGACATGGAAGAATACTTGTAACCAACCTTTGTATTTCAAGATATAAGCAAATATGAGCAAATATGGGGCTATGTTTAAGGTTTTTGGAATCTCTTTACTGTCATTTGGTGATTTTTCTGGATTTTTGTAGGTCAGTTCTGGTAGCCCTAGACAAACCACAAGCACACTGTAATGGTGATGGAAAAACTAATCAGCAGCTTCTTTCAAAGTACTTCACTGAGGCTGGTGTGGGTCTTCTGGGATGTGTGGCCGTGTTCTGGAAGTTTTGTTTCCTAACGTTTCACCAACATCTGTGACTGGCATCTTCAGAGGGCAGGAGCACAGACAAGAACAGCTCCTGTCTGTGCTCCTGCACTCTGAAGATGCCGGTCACAGATGTTGGTGAAACGTTAGGAAACAAAACTTCCAGAACACGGCCACACATCCCAGAAGACCCACACCAGCCTTTGTATGCCGGCCATGAAAGCCTTCGACAATACATACTTCACTGAGATTTGAAACTTCTTTATTTAAATTATAAAGTAGAAGAATGGACTCAGAGAGCAGAAAGGATGATAAACAAAAGTGGATTTTTTATTAACTGAAGTGTCTAGTAATATTGCCTGCTTAATTTTAGCAATTTGTCCTCTTATTCCAAAATGCCACAATGATTCACAAGTTCAGATCTCCAAATGTTGGATTATATCTCTCATTATTCCATACACAATGACCACAGTAGAATTATAGATAGAGTTCTTTTGGTACTCTTTGTAGGCAGCATTCTTCCAATGGGAAAACAAATATGTTTATAAATTGTTGATCAATTTGTATCTACAGTGTGTGACCCCATGAGTACTGCTTTCTCACTGTCCAGAGAGTTCCTGGTAGCAGCCAATGGCCATTTGGAGGCAGGGTGTTGATATTTGCAGAAGCTGCTATTACCTAGTGGTGGTTGTTGCTCAACACCTATCAGCTGGATGAGCTACACTGAAGATTATTGTCCTTGAGAGCTTGCTGGTTGATGTCTCTGTGGATGAATGGGTGTATGGAAGCTTTTGTGGTTTGTCAAGCATTTCAGCAAAAAGGGATTTTCCAGCTTTTAGATACGTGCATCTGGAGGGGTTAACATCCAGCAAAGGGTTTTTTAAGCTGGCTTTATTTCCAGTTGTTCACACATGGGAGACAAGAAGTTAAAGGCTGCAGTATAGAAAAGCCATCTATATTGTCATTCAGCACTAAGCCCATCCTGGTGGTCTTTGCAATAGTGTGAGACGACTAAAAAAAAAAAAAAAAAAAATGCAATGCTTGGAATCTGTAGAACTGATCTTGCTTTTGAGCCAAGTAAAGTTTGTCACATTTGTAGCACACTAGGTTCACATTACTTAGGGCTTTACAGAGCTTTGAAGGGGTGCTTCAATTCAATAAAAATTTCAAAACAGACTCCTGGTATGACACATCATTTTCTTCAAAGCACCAGGTTATAGAGGTTGTACTACTTGAATCTAGATGGTTATAAGAGAGTAGCATTCATGCACTATGCAGGCACAGAGGTCTTTTTCCACCAGGCCAAACTGGCCAACTGAATTGAATCAGTCCACTTATTTCAACTGTTGTTTTTTTTCTCCACCTTCTGACTGATGAAGTTGTCAGTAAGAGAAGACAGAGAATTGTTGGACCTTTGACTCCTGGCAAAATAAGATTTTCAGCATTTGTCAGTACCTCTTTGAACTTTTGGTCATTAAACACAAAGAGCCCTCCTCTGTATCCTCTACCTGTCCAGGTGGTCTATAATAAACTCCCCTAGTGATACCACATTTGTTTCTCTCTCCTTTTATTCTTACCCAAACACTCTCAACAGGATGTCCATACGCTGTTTTCTGAAATTCTGTGCAGCACCTGCTTTCTTTATATATACAGTGCAGCATTCACTCCCTTTCTGCTAAATCTGTTCCTTTCAAGTAAGTTGTAGCCTTCCAGTTCCTTCAGCACCCCGGGATGTATGCCATCTGGACTTGAATTCATTTAAATTAGCTAAGTTCTCTCTTGCTCTCCTCTTGTCTGTCTTACACTGCAATTTCCTCTTTTCTCCAGTGCCATAACCATGGTCAACTAGGGCTTCATTTCCCTTCTGAGAAAAGACTCAGGCAAAATAGAGGTTAGAATTCTGCCTTTTGACTATCACTTGTTATTAATTCACCATATTGTCTTCACAATAAACTTATA
Source organism: Liasis olivaceus (assembly GCA_030867105.1). Taxonomy (NCBI): domain Eukaryota; kingdom Metazoa; phylum Chordata; class Lepidosauria; order Squamata; family Pythonidae; genus Liasis; species Liasis olivaceus. The sequence continues at coordinate 75,331,902 of CM061349.1, forward strand.
GTATTTTTGGATTTCTTTTTTATTTCTAACATGCCCACATGTCTGTATTCATCATTTTTTTCATGTCTTTTATTTCTTTTGGTGGGAGAGGGGAAGTTATCGTAAATTTGAGGTTGGATAATTTGGGTAAGTACTATAGGTTCAAGCGAGTTGTGCAAGAGCAGGATTCATCTCTTGGAGCTCCTCCCTAGGTTTTTTTTTTTTTTAATTATTATTATTGTTGTGAAAACAATTTATTTATACTGAGAATAATGCCATTAATTCCAACTGCGGAACTGGAGCACTCACATTAATTTTGAAGAAGGTGGTTATTCATGTACGGTTGTGAAATGATTCACATTCAATCTGGAAGAGGTGTTTTTTGGAATGTTCAAATCCTGTAAAAGGCACAGCTGTTTTCACCCTCTTCCTCCCTCCCTCCTCCCTTCCTTCCTTCCTTGGCAATTTATATGAAAATGGCCATATCATAAACATATCTTTAGATAAACACTGGGGACAGGGAAAATGGAGTGAAGATATTGCTCCTCCAGACAGCAGCATTTTGGTTTTAGTTCCAGTAGTGAATTAATGGCCATGGGAAACATACAGAAATAAATTAGCCTTGGTTGTATCTTCAAACATTGGGTTAGTCTAAAATTAAAAGCTAAGTTAAGCTGAATTGTGGTACAGCATCGCTTCTTTCCTCCACACAGTTCCCCTGATTTGATCTACCATCTCTGAAACCATTTACCTCATGGAGGAAGCACATGGCACACCAGTTCATTTTATTCAGCACCTTTAGGCAACTTCAAAGAGTGAGTTTCCCCAGTGTGATTATGGCCATGATTAAATGAGGAAAATATTGATGTGAAAAACGCTAGAAGCAATATCAATATTAGGGATGTTTTGCAGGCATATTAGAAATTACTGTCATGGGTAATGTAATAGCCCTGTGCACTAATACGCTCATGGACCACACCTTTAGTATCTACTCAATTTTCTAAACCACTGGACATTTATATTAATTATTTTTCTTAAAAACAAAAACAAAAAGCATAAATGGGAACTGGAAAATTGGAAAGCCAAATCCCAGGCTTTAGTAATATTTTTATTTACAAGAATGTTTCTGGACCCGAAGAACAGGCATCACAGGCATTTGTTGGGAAAGAGAATAGTGGGTTACACAGTTCTAGTGCTTGGTTTGAGAGGATGCTCACCTGCCCAGAAAAAAAACAGAGAAAACTATTTTATCTTTTTGCATTTATTTCCTAACTGGCTACATCTGCTGGGTCAGCCATTTTAAGAAGAGACAAGGTGCACCCTTGGCAACCATTTTTTAAAAAATACCCATGATATGGTCTCAAGATGCCAAAAATGCCACAAGGACCAGTGACTGACAGCTTTTGCTATACAGCTTGGTTTGTATAACATTTCCCTGTATACCTTTATTCATAAGGCTCCTTGAGATTAGGAAAGAGGCACTGTGTAAGTAAGCTTTTTACTGTCTCAGTGTGATGTGTGTGCACCTACAGTGTTTAGACATGAACACCTAGTTTATCACATATCTTTCATTTCCTTTTAACTGGGAAGGGAGGGAGGGAGGGAGGGAGGGAGATGGATTGCTGATTTAAGGATCTATGTTCTAAGTGCCTGCAATATACACTTCCAGGAAAATAAAGGTGCACATCACAATTCCCCTGGCAATGGCAGTCATCCTTACAACACTTGTGCTATTTCATTCCAAGCCACAAGAGTTCTATTCAGCCACATATGAGGGATAAAACAGTGTGTGACTGCGAGGAAATTGTTTCAGAAATATATAGCCCCTTACACTTTGCATAATCTGGAAAAGGCCTGTCTTATGGTACCAGTTCATTCTTATTAGGGATTTGGAATGAGATGTAAAAATGTATTGCAGATATTTAATATGATATTTATATCAAGTTCTTGTAGGAACCAAATGTTTCCGCAATAGACAAGGATGTTAAAATAGCAGAAATATCTAAGTAGTTCACATTGAAGCCAGTCTTCTTTCCTTAGAAGCCCAGTTTTGGACAAAATAGACTTAGATACTGGCTACTTACATAGAAAAGAGACACTTGGAACACTGCTGGTGAAAGATGAAGAGCATAGCTGACCTGATACAGGTAAGAGACTTTCCTTATGGCAATAAGAATGGCAAAGCAAACTCTTATGGTGTCTGCAGGACTGCCTCTCCCTGAGGATATCTGCCCACTCCACCAGTTTGGATAGGATGGGTGTTCTCCAGGTCCTTTCCCTTAAATGCTGTCATCTAGCAGGACCTGGGAAGCATAACTTTTCAGTAATGCCCCCTGCCCTGTGGAACATCATCCCCCTTGAGATCCAGCAGACCTCTATCCTTCTAGCCTTCCAGAAAGCCTTAAAAAGCTAGCTCTACCCCCAGGCATTGGGAAGGGGTGAAGCTGGAGTTCAGTGATTTTTCTTATTGGGGTTTTAGGGCACTGGGTGCTGTTTTTTTTGGATATTGGTCAAATGTATTTTTCCATTCTTACCTAGGGCTATATCAGTTAAGCTGGATCTCCTCAATAGCAACATACCTACTCTAACCATTAAATCCGTTCTGAGGTGTGCTTATTTCTAAGATGCATCTCTATATAGATATATAGATAAGAGATATAAAGTCATTTGGCAGGGAGATGGGCAGTGAAAATTTGAAATATAAATAATATCTGAAACCCACTTAGGTACAGTAGCTTTCTGGATAATTTTGGATCAGTCACTCTCTCTCAGCCCTACACTGGGAAGTTGGAGAATAGCATGATAGATTACAGTCCATCCCCTTCATGGATCACTGCCGTGTTGTGGCAAAGGGGCTTGCGTAACTCAATGAAGCCATGAGCTATGCCATGCAGGGCCACCCAAGAGGGACAGGTCATGGTGGAGAGTTCTGATAAAACGTGGTCCACTGGAGAAGGAAATGGCAGCCCACTCCAGTATCCTTGCCAAGAAAACCCCATGGACAATGTCAAAAGGCTAAAAGATATGATGCCGGAAGATAAGCCCCTCAGGTCAGATGGTGTCCAATATGCTATTGGGGAAGAGTGGAGGGCAATTCCAAGTAGCTCCAGAAAGAGTGAAGCTGCTGGGCCAAAGCTGAAAGGATGCTCAGTTGTGGATGTATCTGGAAGTAAAAAGAAGATCTGATGTTGTAAAGAACAATATTGCATAGGAACCCAGAATTTAAGATCTATGAATTAAGGTAAACTGGATGTAGTCAAACATGAGATGACAAGATTGAACATCGACATCTTGGGAATCAGTGAATTAAAATGGACGGGAATGGGTGAATTTAATTCAGGTGACCATTATATCTACTACTGTGGGCAAGAACCCCTTAGAAGAAATGGAGTAGCCCTCATAGCCAATAAGAGAGTGGGAAAGGCAGTAATGGGGTACAACCTCAAAAATGACAGAATGATCTCAGTGTGAGTCCAAGGCAAACCATTCAACATCACAGTAATCCAAGTCTATGCCCCAACCACTGATAGCAAAGAAGCTGAAGTTGACCAGTTCTAGGAAGACTGACAAACCTTCTAGAACTAGCACCAAAAAAAGATGTCCTTTTCATCATAGGGGATTGGAATGCTAAAGTAGGAAGTCAAGAAATAATCAGAATAACAGGCAAGTTTGGCCTTGGAGTACAAAATGAAGCAGGGCAAAGGCTAATAGAGTTTTGTCAAGAGGACAAGCTGGTCATAGCAAACACTCTTTTCCAACAACACAAGAGACGACTCTACACATGGACATCACCAGATGATCAGTACCGAAACCAGATTGATTATATACTTTGCAGCCAAAGATGGAGAAGCTCTATAGCAAAAACAAGACCAGGAGCTGACTGTGGCTCAGTTCATGAGCTTCTTATTGCAAAAGTTAGGCTTAAATTGAAGAAAGTACGGAAAACCACTACACCACTCAGGTATGACTTAAATCATATTCCTTGTGAGTACACAGTGAAGGTAATGAATAGATTTAGGGGATTAGATTTGGTAGACAGAGTGCCTGAAGAACTATGGATGGAAGTTTGTAACATAGTACAGGAGGAAGCAACTGAAACCATCCCAAAGAAAAAGAAATGCAAGAAAGCAAAATGGCTGTCTGATGAGGCTTTACAAATAGCTGTGGAAAGAAGGAATGTGAAACACAAGGGTGAAAGGGAAAAATATAAACAACTGAATGCAGATTTCCAGAGAATAGCAAGGAGAGATAAGAAGGCCTTCTTAAATGAACAACGCAAAGAAATAGAGGAAAACAATAGCAAGGAGAAGACTAGAGATCTCTTCAAGAAAATTGGAGATATCAAAGGAACGTTTAGTGCAAAGATGGGCATGATAAAGGACAAAAAAGGCAGGGACCTAACAGAAGCAGAAGAGATTAAGAAGAGGTGGCAAGAATACACAGAAGAACTATACAATAAAGATCGTAATGTCCCTGATGTCCACGCTGGTGTGGTCACTGATCTTGAGCCGGACATCCTAGAGAGCAAAGTCAAGTGGCCCTTAGGAAGCATTACTAACAACAAAGCTAGCAAAGATGACAGTATTGCAGCTGAGCTATTTAAAATACTAAAAGATGATGCTGTTAAAGTTCTGCACTCAATATTCCAACAAATTTGGAAAACTCAAAAGTGGCCATGGGATTGGAAAAGGTCAGTTTATGTTCCAATTCCAAAGAAGGGCAATGCCAAAGAATGCTCAAACTATCGCACAGTTGTGTTTATTTCACATGCTAGCAAGGTTATGCTCTAAATCCTACAAGCTAGGTTTCAGCACTACATGAACCGAGAACTACTGGATGTACAAGCTGGGTTTTGAAGAGGCAGAGGAACTATAGATCAAATTGCCAACATTCTCTGGATCATGGAGAAAGCACGAGAATTCCAGAAAAACATCTACTTCTGCTTCATTAACTATGCAAAAGCCTCAGACAGTGTGGATCACAACAAACTCTGGCAAATTCTTAAAGAGATGAGGGTACCAGACCACCTTACCTGTCTCCTGAGAAATCTGTATGTGGGCCAAGAAGCAACAGTTAGAACTGGTCATGGAACAACCAATGGGTTGAAAATAGGGAAAGGAGTACGACAAGGCTGTATACAGTCACCCTGCTTATTTAACTTATATGCAGAGTACATCATGAGAAATGCCAGGCTGGAAGAATCACAAGCCGGAATTAAGATTGCAGGGAGAAATAACAACCTCAGATATGGAGATGATACCACCCTAATGGCAGAAAGTGAAGAAGAACTAAAGAGCCTCTTGATGAGGGTGAAAGAGGAGAGTGTGAAAGCTGGCTTGAAATTCAGCATTAAAAAAACTAAGATCATGGCATCTGGACCCATCAATTCCTGGCAAATAGAAGGGGTAGAAATGGAAGCAGTAACAGACTTCACTTATTTGGGCTCCAAGATCACCGCAGACGGAGACTTCAGCCATGAAATTAAAAGACGCTTGCTCCTTGGGAGGAAAACTATGGCAAACCTAGACAGCATACAAAAAACAGAGACATCACCTTGCCGACAAAGATCCACATAGTCAAAGCTATGTTTTTTCCAGTAGCAATGTATGGCTGTGAGAGTTGGACCATAAGGAAGGCTGAGTGCCGAAGAATGGATGCCTTTGAATTGTGGTGCTGGAGAAGATTCTTAGGAGTACCTTGGACTGCAAGAAGATCAAATCAGTCAATCCTAAAGGAAATCAACCCTGACTGCTCATTGGAAGGATTGATCCTGAAGCTCAAGCTCAGATACTTTGGCCACCTAATGTGAAGAGAAGACTCTTTGGAAAAGACCCTGATGCTGGGGAAGATTGAAGGCAAAAGAAGGGGATGGCAGAGGATGAGGTGGTTAGATAGCATCACTGAAGCAATGAACATGAAACTGAGCAAACTCCAGGAGGCAGTGAAGGACAGGAAGGCCTGGTGCGATATGGTTTATGGGGTCATGACTTAATGACTGAACACAACAACAATGAAATTATAGTCCATCATTTTCAATGAAGAGGACTCCATCCTGCAGTGGATAGATTTAGACTAATCATCATCATTATCATAATCATCACAAGAAAACTTTCATCTTAGAACTGTACCACAAAAGCAGAGAAGTTCAGGATAGATTTTTACTCACTTTGATAAAACCTCAGTTCCAGTTTGACATTCTAGAACTCTAATGTGAAATAGACATGGCAGCTACATTTTAAAAAGAGGGAGGATAAGGCAGGTGAATTAAAAGGTTTTTGGCAGTTTCTTGCATCAAGTCTCTTGGTGACGTATGTTCAGTTAAGTGATAGAAAGACTTGTCATCAACTCAGTGTGACTCTTACAATCAAATCACCTTCAATCACCCCAGTCACAGACTTTTAGATGGGTGGTGAGATCATAGAAAAGGGCCTTTCAAGTGCTGATTGAGTAGCACAACCAGGAGGCCATACAAAAAAGATTGAAGATAGGCAGAGGAAAGTCTGAGCCAAATTACACTTACAAAGACATACTTGGAACTTGAGGAATTCTGCAAATGAAAAGACAAAAAAACAAAACAAAAAACAAAAAAACCCCACAAAACAAAAATAAATTTGGGAGGCTAGTCATGCTGGAGTCAGCCTAAGAAGTACATCAGGCCTGGAAGCACTGAGGTTGCTGTCACTGTAAGGAAATAGCACCCCCACCCCCCCAGCTTGGAGCTTTAGGAATAGTACACTAAATCTCCCTCCCTCATCATACAGTCTCTTCTTAGAGACTCAGAATATGTCCTGCCCATTTCTGCAGTGAAGATGGAGCCTGCAGTCTCAAACTTGAGCCCATCTATACAAAATTCCTCTAGAGAAATAGTAGTTTATTTATTTATTTAATCAGTTTGTATTTCCACCCATCTCAACAAGTGACTCTGGGTAGCAAACAATATCAAAATACAAATAAATATAAGTACAAAACTTAATCCTACTCTCCAAAAGGTACTGAAAGGAATTGGGGGGGGGGGGGAACGAAACAAAAAAAAGGGGGGGCAAATGGTATATGCATGTGTGTGTATGAGACAGAGATAATGAGTCAATCATTTTGAGATTTCCACTAATGCCAAAGACCGGAAAACTAATAAGATTCCAGCAAAGTCCAGCTCCTTCTCTACCCCAGATAGAGCTGCATCTCTCCACATTTCCTGTATTACAGATGTTTTGCCAGTACAGCATTTTGCTAGTCTAACTCTATTGTTCCACTCTAATTTTTTTTTTTTTTTTTTTGGCCTGCTGGAACAACTTATCCTTTTTGTAGCAGTATCCAGAATGATTTCCAACATAGCATTAACCTTTTTGAACTACATGACAAGTGGAAACATGGTGCACTGTGACTGTATGGGGGGCGGGGGGAAATCTAGCCACTTAGTCTACAATTTTGCAAACATTCAGCATGTGCCCTGAAGTGCAAAGCTTCCTTCTTCTCAGCCCATATCTTACCATCTGAAATGAATGTGTGAGTCAGCTATCTTGAAATAAGGTTTCAAGAAGAAATGTCTGATATTTAAAGAAGTATAGAATACTGTTTTAAATGAGGATAATATTTCTTGTCTCTTCATTGGTAAACACATAATTCACAAATTCAGGCAACAAGGGTAATGATAATACTTAATCTTTCTAGAGTACTATGGATTAACATTAGTAACAGCACAATGTGCTAACCTCTACCAAGATGCCATTTAACTTAACCCTAATCATTATGCCTGGGAATCAATTTTTAACAGAGCGTTATTGGCCAGTGAGTCATGGTATAATAAGCATATGTGTCTCCAACATTATGCATATTATCCAGAGAATATACAAAATTCTGTAGAGTTCTGCACATTTCCCAAGATCTATTGAAAAGTATATTGCATGTACAGTACTGTGCAGAAGTTTTAGGCAGGTGTGAAAAAATGCTGTAAAGTACTTTGCAGCATTTTTTCACACCTGCCTAAAACTTTTGCACAGTATTGTATATATTGTAATTGTTTATGTTTATCAATTTACAAAATGCAAAGTGAGCAAACAGAAGAAAAATCTAAATCAAATCAATATTTGGTGTGACTACCCTTTGGTTTCAAACCAGCATCAGTTCTTACACTTGCACACTTTGTACACTTGCACAAAGTCAGGGATCTTGTAGGATTAGAGTCAGGTGTATGATTAACCAATTATACCAAGCAGGTGCTAATGATCATCAATTTCATATGTAGGTTGAAACACAGTCATTAACTGAAACAGAAACAGCTGTGTAGGAGGCTTAAAACTGGGTGAGGAACAGCCAAATTCCGCTACTAAGGTGAGGTTGTGAAAGACAGTTTCATGTTACAGGTCATACACCATGGCAAGACTGAGCACAGCAACAAGACACAAAGTAGTTCTACTGCATCAGCAAGGTCTCTCCCAGGCAAAAATGTTAAAGCAGACTGGGGTTTCAAGATGTGCTGTTCAAGCTCTTTTGAAGAAGCACAAAGAAATGGGCAATGTTGAGGACCGTAGATGCAGTGGTCGGCCAAGGAAACTTAATGCAGTAGATGGAATACACATCATGCTTACTTCCCTTTGACTTTGGAAGATGTCCAGCAGTAACATCAGCACAGAGCTGCCAGGAACCAGTGGGACCCAGGTACACCCATCTACTGTCCAGAGAAGTCTGTCCAGAAGTGGTCTTCATGGAAGAATTGCGGCCAAAAAGCCATACCTCCGATGTGGAAACAAGGCTAAGTGACTCAACTATGCATGAAAGCATAGGAACTGGGATGCAGAAAAATGGCAGCAGGTGGTCTGGACTGGTGAGTCAACATTTGAAATATTTGGCTGTAGCAGAAGGCAGTTGGTTTGCCAAAGGGCTGGAGAGTGGTACAATAATGAGTGTCTGCAGGCAACAGTGAAGCATGGTGGAGGTTCCTTGCAAGTTTGGGGCTGCATTTCTGCAAATGGAGTTGGAGATTTGGTCAGGATCAATGGTGTCCTCAATGCTGAGAAATACAGACAGATACTTATCCATCATGCCATGCCATCAGGGAGGTGTGTGATTGGCCCCAAATTTATTCTGCAGCAGGACAATGATCCCAAACATACAGCCAATATCATTAAGAGCTATCTTCAGCATAAAGAAGAACAAGGAGTCCTGGAAGTGATGTTTTGGCCCACACAGAGCCCTGATGTCAATATCATCGAGTCTGTCTGGGATTACATGAAGAGACAGAAGGATTTGAGGCAGCCTACATCCACAGGAGATCTGTGATTAGTTCTCCAAGATGTTTGGAACAACCTACCTGCTGAGTTCCTTCAAAAACTGTGTGCAAGTGTACCTAGAAGAATTTATGCTGTTTTGAAAGCAAAGGGTGGTCACACCAAATATTGATTAGTGTTTTTCTTCTGTTCGCTCACTTTGCATTTTGTAAATTGATAAAACATAAATAATTACAATATATATTTTTGAAAGCATTCTTACTTTACAGCATTTTTACACACCTGCCTAAAACTTTTGCACAGTATATTGACTAGGAAATGATACGATTTCCTCTCATGTTCATATGTGTTCCATCACTCATGATGAACATGGAGAATAGCAGGTTATTGTTCATATTGACATTTGAAACAATAACAATATGTTTGGTCCAGAAATCCTTTTCAGTGATTCAGCGGTTTGGGAGATTTTATGCCAGTATTGATTCAGTGGTTATTTCTGGTTGGTTTTGGTTATCTGAAGTTGCTTCTGGTACAATTATGTTCCGCTTCCGTACAATTATGTATCTATACATATATTTAGTGTTCTTTCTTTCTACCTATTTTTTTAATTATTTTTTTAAATTACAAAAGAAAAAAAATACATAAAAGTGCTTTAACATAAAAGTTAAAAAGTACAAATGTACAACCCATAAAAATTAATATATCATTATAATAGTACATAGTTCCAATTCTGTATGTGTTTATCTAATTCAAATGTTATTCAAGTACATATATATTTCTAATAGAGTTAGATGGCTATCCTGTTTTGCTTTTTGAACCCAGTGTCTTTTGTATAAATGAGTCCCATATTTTATTATACTTGTCTATACGAAGTCCACATCTAGAGGCAATCCACTCATAGGTGGCAAGTGCAATCAGGTCTTCAATCCATTGAATAAATGGGGCCATACATTTATCTTTCCAATGCTGCAATATCAGTCTTTTGGCCAAAGCAAGGGCACAGAGAATCCATTTACATTGTCCAGTTGTCAAGTTCCATGTACTAGGTATATAGTTCAAAATAATATTATCCTCTGAAAATTTTAGTTTTTGTTGAACAATCATATTTACTGTATATAGTCCAGTACTTTCTCCCAAAACTTGAAAAATATAGGACATTGTAAAATATATATCTTTTAAAGTGTTGTCCTTATTACATCTCCAACAAAATGCTGTTTTTGACAGTCCTTTTCTATACAGATGTAGTGGAGTCCAATAAATCCTAACCATTATTTTTTGTTGTATAAGTCATAATTAAAGGTCCATTGACACTCTTGGTATAGAAGTTAAGACATTCTCCCATTGTCTAGGCAATACAGAAACCTCAAATTCTTTATTCCACTCATCCCTTAGCATCTGTATATCAAATTAATTTGTTTAGCTTTCTAACTGACAAAATTGTTTCCAGAGATATTAGAGTTTTAGTGTATTTTGATCCTAATACTGTCCATCTGACCAAAGGTGTTATATATATTTCAAAGTTGCCCAAATCGGAAAATTAATACCAATTGTTGGCTTCCAGTATTTAATATTTGACAATAGATCAGCATGATTTGACAATAGACAATAGATAAGCATGATACCTGTTGTTGTTAACTTTGTTACAGCTGCACATCAACTAACCCTATAAACAAACACATTCTAAAGCCTTCATTTTCCCTTCAATCTTAATCTCTGCATTGATGAGGAAGATCTGACAATGCCTGATAACCACATTCAGCTGAAGATATATATGATGGAAAGTGCCTTTCCAATGCTTGGTTTCAATAGATGTCCCATTGGAACTTGACCAGAATAGTGATCAGCCATACTTCACAAGGAATAACTCATACACTCAAGGTTTCCCAAAGTGCTAGATGAAGTATCTTTTGATGTAGGCTGAAAATTAGGAGATGACCAAGATTCTTTCTGGTTAATCAACATTTTTCTGGGCTAAGTCACCTGGCCTGATTGTGAGCAGATCCTGGTTCTGTGAATTATTGTAACTGCATTTATCTGAACTCTGTCATTCAAACTTTTCTGGGAAGCCAGAGGTGGAGGAAGTAGTACTGTCTCTCTTCCACAATTAGGTTTTCAAAATGTCTAAAAGTATTATTTGTCCATCAGCTATCAAAAGCTGAATTTATGGAGCATGGGTTTCTATTTGTGTTTAGCAAAAGAAGAAGTTCTATGTTGAAATTAGAATGCTAGCTCTAAAACAGCAAGGAAGGAAGGAAGGAAGGAAGGAAGGAAGGAAGGAAGGAAGGAAGGAAGGAAGGAAGGAAGGAAGGAAGGAAGCCAAAAGAGTCAGAGTCAATGCACAGCAGGAATTATATTCGTTTAGACAAAATAGATGAGAATGGAAAAGAAAACAACCTCATTCTGCTTGGTATTTAGCAACTGACTGAGAAATGTGGATCTGAATGAAGCCTGGAATGTCAGCATATTGAGACTAATACAGTGATGAGATGTTCTCTTCCTGCTCATTTTCAATTCTTTAAAAATAACAGGGTAAATAAGATCTATTCCTTTTTTGAAAAGAATACTGCCCTGGGGCCTTCAAAGCTGTTACTGGAAGATGAGTTCTTTGTTGTTCTATGATATGAGCACTGATACAGTTATTGAAATGGAGCAATGACAGGCATTTTGAGGATAGCTCTCAACAACTTTTGAGAGCAGTTTTATGGACCAGTAACTTCAAGGGATGGGAAAAATGTATTTCTATATATTTTGTCAGCCGAATGACAAATGTGATTAATTTTAAGTAAGTGTAAAATGATGCATATTGGGGCAAAAACCCCCATAATCTCACAGGCACTGATGAGATCTAAGCTACCTGTAACTAAAAGGGGGGAAGATCTTGGGATCATAATGGATAACTCCATGAAAATATTGTCTCAGTGTGCAACAACTCTAAAAGAGGCAAATTCCATAATTGAGGTTATTATGAAGGGGACTGAAAATAAAAATTATTTATCATCATAATCATTTAGGTGATTTATAAATTCCTAGTATTGTCATATAAATCTACGATGTATCCATATCTGGGATACTGTGTACAGTTCTTGATACCACGTCCGGAAAAGAATATAATAGAGCTGGGGGGGGGGGGGGGAGTGCAGAATAGGGCCAGCAAAATGATCAGGATGTTCCAACAACTTCCATGGTAGAAAAGACAGAAACCTCTGACATTCTTTACTTTAGGAAAAAGATGATTAATGGGACACATGATACTCATATAGAGTCATGCATGGCATAGAAAAAGTGAACAGGGAGAAATTGTATATCCTCTCTAAAAATACTAAGATCAGGAGCATCCAATGAAGCTGAATGGAAGGAGTCTTAGAACAAACAAATGAAGGTACTTTCTTCCTACAGCACATAATTAATCTATGAAATTCATTACCATAAGACTGTGAGAAACAAAATGTTGTATAAGATGGATCTGGATCTCACTCAGCAGGGCTAATCTTATGTCCTTATGCATTCTGACACACAGTAAAACACCTTGAAGTGATGAACAATCTTGTTTTACTTGTTATTTTACTTATTCTTTTACTGATGCTTCTCTTCCTTCCTCCGTTTCTTATTTTGGAAACCTTCTCTGCCTCCTTTTAAACTAGTTCCTGAAACCTCATTCTGTACATTGAAGAGTGTGTAGTAGCTGGGCAATATAAAAGGATTTAGACAACATGGAGTTTTTAATGTAATTCTTATTTTTCCTTCCCCTCTCCTGAACAATGAAATTCTCTTTTTAATACTCTGCAGCAGGTTTTGCAGGCACATGGAAATTCTAAAGTACAGAATTGTTGGTAGATAATATATCTCCAGCTACCAAAATAGATGATCCATCTTAAAAAATGGATTTTTATGTTAAGGTAAAATATTAAAAGCCCTCTTTACCATGTGTTAATAGGTATAAATGGGATTAAGCTTTGTAATGCAGAGATTATCTTGCTTCAGGATGGCACAACAAGTGAAAAAGGTAAAGAGATTTGCATACTAAGAAAGTAGGAGCATTTCCTATTCTTGTTCTGTATTATGAAATGAAGATCCCATTAATAACTAATTTCGTCAAAACTAATTCTTCCAAATGAATGTATTTCATTGATATCTCACTATTTCCCCGAATCTATCATCATGGCCTATTAGTTGGTAACATCTGATCTGAGATAAAGAATTAAGATGAGTCAAAATGTTTCCAGAAAATTTTACTGATCAATGGGAAACTGAACCTTAGATTTCTAGCATGTATATAGAATCCTGCATTGGCTAAACAAGGATGAGCTATACTATAACTAAATTTAATCAAGGAAGTAACCTTAAATACATAAGCACACCTGTTCAGAATGCCAGCATATATTTAAAATTTATTCTAAAGAGAGAATGATTGTTTCATTTTATTCAGTAAAGATCCTTGGATTTCAGCAAAATTCTCAGCCCTGCAGAACAAGAAAATATGTCTGTCTATTCCTTACTGCTTGAATTTAAGGTATGCATAACTTGGTTAAGAAGATAACATATGAGGGGTAGAATTTCCTACAGGCATCCCTATGTCCAGATCTCTGTGTTTTTTTCATGTACATTGTACATTTATTTCTTCCTTGCTCTAGAGATGCTGCTAGTTAGGAGCAGATATTTGTTCAGTGTAATGGTTTGACATGAAGTAACTCATATTTTATATAGAAAGGAGAAGCCTCAATATAAGAATGCCATCTTGAATGGCACTGTTTCAGACTTCATGTACAGTTCTGTCCTCTGCTAAAAGATTCAGATACTATTTAATTTCTTAAGACTGTATTGGTTAAAATTAGCAGCTTGACCCATTCATATAAGACCAAGTGTGAAAAATCCACCCTTTCCTTCCCCTTTTCTTAGCCCTAAGCAGGCCAAAAGGTGCATGAATACCTATCCAATGGCTAACTTCTTCCATCACTCAGTCTCATACCAAGTAGGCCAAGAAATCACTCAGATGAGATCTAATCAGGTCATCCAAGATATTGACTAGTCAGTTTCAATTTACCATAGAAATTTTCATGGAACAGACTAATTCTTAAATGTAAGACATTCCAGTACAGAACAGATTCAAAATAATCTGCAGAAGCTTGTTTATTTTTTCCAGACCTTGTAAATTATAACTTAGAATACCTGAAATGCAGATACCTGTCTATCTCCATTTGAACAAACTTTGATAGCTCCCAGAGTTAAGCCAAGCTGTGATTGTTTTAAAGTCTATGAGGAATATCTTTGATTTTTAGGCTGAGGTTAATATGATTATGGACAGTCAGACCATGCTACTCCTCTAGCATAAAAAGGAGGAAAGTTTTTATTTTTGGGCACTCTACTAAACATGATAAATGTTATTTTGAAGTAAAAAAACAAAAGTTACTTTGCAATAATCTGTTCTTGAAAAAAGACATGGAAAACTGATATAATATGATATATTATGCCATCTATATCATCTAATATCATATAGATATGATACGATATGAGGTATGATATGATATAATATGAAGAGGAAAATTGCATAACAAAACTGGCCGAGATGCAACCGTTTTTAAAATCCCTTTTTAATTTCCAGCAGGATTGGATGTAGATGGCATATATCCCAACTGGGTGCTGTGGCAGCATCTTAATAATCTTGTCGGGACCTGAAAGCTACGCAGAGTGAAACCTGGTTAGTACTTGGATGGGAAGCAACAATAAATCCCAGTCAACCAGATTGGGGATGTTAAAAAAAAAAGAAAAATCCTAGAAGAAAACTCATTGCCAATTGTAACAAATTGCCCCCAGATTGTTGCCAAGACGCAATATGCATGGGTTCCTGAAGTCCCCAGACGCCAAGGAGCCAAGCTCAACTCTAAGGAGATTTTACTTCTATTAATTATTAAATCACTATGCAATTGTATGGCTAGCAATTTATCAAATGCTAATATCAAAGTTAACTGGAGAGATTAATGTCATTCTATTTTTAACATAGCTTTACCTTTTAAACAAAGTTTCTGCCCTCTAAGTTTACATTCAGGTAAATCCACAAGATAGATGATAGAGATAGAGATAGATATTATCTTATACACTTCTAAACAACATTTTTTTCCATGAATAAATCACACACACTCCCTCTTTAATATTTTCACATGGCTTTTCAACATTTGCCAATTAATGCAACCTTTGTGCAATTTAATTATTTAGATGTTTAAATGGCATTTAGCTTAGACTTAACTTTGTATAAGCAGAAACAGAATAATAAGTTTTATTATCAGTGGATAATAATTGGATGGATGGATGGATGGATGGATGGATGGATGGATGGATGGAGTTGGGAACTCTGTAATACCAAATTGCAATTGTATTCAAACTGTCATCCAAACTGGAAATGAAAGACACATAAGTAACTACAGGGGTGTTTCTGAGTCTTTGGAAAACTAAGAGAAAACATACACAGCATCTCTCTTTTTTCTTTCTTTCTGCTTGCAAAAAAACTCAAAGCAGCTTACAACATTAAAAAAAAAAATAAAATAAAATGGAAGGGGGGGAAGACTAAAAACAATTACCAAAAGAACAAAAACAAAAACAAAACAAAAATCCAACACTAAAAATCCTAATTACAAAAAACCCTAATTACAAAAAAAACCTAATGAAGCTGCTTGTTAAGAGGATATGGAGATAGTGAATAACATCTTCAGATGTTTTCTTTACCACTACCTCTAGTGGAACTGCAGTCCTAAAGACAAAAGTGTGGATCAATAGGGAAAAGACCACCAGAGATGATGCCAGCCTGGGGTCCTGAGGCAGGACATTCCATACTTTTCAGGAGCAGCCACTAAGAAGGCCTTGACCTTTGCTTCTGCCACCTTTCGGGTACAAATTATTTTACCTTAAAAGAGAATCAAAATGTTGCTCTGAAAAATGTAAACATTTTTCTCTTTATTAAGAGACCCAGATGTGTGAATCAGTCATGCCTCTTCTTTTGCTGTTATGTGAGCCACTTTGAACAAACAGTGCCAAAAGTTATGTGCTGAGAACCCCTGCTTATTTAAGAAAAGGTTGTGGTTCCCTGATAGCTGCTTTAATCTAGATAGCAAAATTCTGTATAGAATCACTGAACATGTAAACAAATCATCTCATAAAGAGGATTATATAGATATAAAGAGCATATCTATAAAACTTGAGAGCTCCCTGACAGGAACTTTGATAAACACCCTTTGTATTATCTGTCACTTTCCAAAGGAGAAGGGTGCTGTGGGAATGCTGTTCCCCTCTCCCCCCCCCCCCCCCCCGCTTCTCCCTACAAGCTTTCCTTATGCAAAGCCACAAGGGTACAGACAGGAGACTGAATGAATGACTTTCAGGGATGAATGGATCTGTTCTCAAGTCTGAATGATGCTTGCAAATTGTCTCCCCATCATAGCCTTTGGGATTGGTGGCAAGATTCTGGGTGTGGAGAGAGAGCAAGAGAGAGAGATGACTACATTGATAGTCATCACAATTATACCTTATTGCCACCTAGACTCTCTTTTTCAGGAGCCATATATCTAATGGCACTGTCTTTTACAAATGGACAGCCAATTTACTTTTTCTGCTCATGATTCTCATTCCCATCTTTCATTTATGTTTTTTCCCCTGCTAGATAATAAGTAATGAGGAGGAAAGAGAAAGAAGAGCTCCAGTTTGCCCATTTCATGCTCCAGAATTTGGAACAATCTGGGACAAAGAACTCTATGAGAGATGCAAGGTAGGTAGGACTTCTTCCAAAGCTGAAGATCCACATGCAATTTGTCAGGCAGTTCTTGCATAGCCCTACTCCTTATTATATCCGGAACCTTTTTCTTTATTGTCTCAAAAGTTGTTGATGCAACTGCTGTCTGTGTGTCTGTACCTACCTACCTACCTACCTCCCTACCTACTACCTACCTACCTACCTACCTATTGCACTTGCAGTCTAAACACAGACCAGCCAGTCACTTTGACTTGCCCATTGACCATCTATCAGTCAGCAACAACTTTTGATCACTGCTCACCTGTGGGTGGTAGAGAGAGAGAGATGTTATATTTTCATGGAACTGTAAACAAAGAAAAAGATTTATATTTTGACAAGTGAAACTTTAAGGGAAGATGAAGTTTCCCAAACTACTAAATGACCAGCTTAAAAAGTGAAACAAAAAAATAACTTATATTATTTACAGAAACCAAAATCAATGTTCATGTTCTTCCCATATTCTCTATCGCCTGAATCTGCATCACACAAGGACATTTAATTTGAAGTTCCATTGCTGAAATCCTGTTGACACTGATCTGATCACCTTGGGTATTTTCAGGCTTCTGAAAACGTTCAAAGAAGGAGCTGTGAGGCCTTTAAAATAGTTTCTACTCTCACAATGTGACTGTAATGCTCAGCCTGACCTGAATTTGTTATGAGTTTTTTAGAGTCTAGCTTATCAACATGAGCATTAATTTTCTCAAGCAAAATACAAGCAGCAAGAAATAGCAAAGGATAATGTTCCCAGTGGTGCTTTTGCATGCTTTGCTACTACTTAATCTGAGCATGCCGACGGTATTTTTTTAATTACTAACACTGAATACAAAGACTTTTCAAGCATAAAATTCCAAATTGTTTTTGCTTTTCTTTTTCAAGATAGCATTTCAGATTAATGATCTTGTAGCTGTGTTTCTAGACAAAATATTAAAGAGTAAAGGCAACATACTGACAACAAAGGTACATGTTATCAAGGCCATAGTTTTCCCAATTGTAACATATAGCTGTGAAACCTGGACCATCAAAAAGGTTGAGCAAAGAAAATGTTGATGACTTTGAATTGTGATGTTGGGGAAAATTGTTGAGAATACCTTGGCCTGCAAGAAGAACAAATCATTCAATAATGAAATAAAAGCAGACTGTTCATTGAAAACACAAATATATTAAAGCTTAAATATTTTGGATGGATAATGTGAAGGCAGTTGTTGCTGGGGGAGACTCTAATGGTTGAAAAAATTGAAGACAATCAAAAAAGAGGTCAATAGAAGATAAGTTAGCTAGACAAAGTATCACTGATGATACAAGCATGAGCTCATGGGGACTCAAAGCAGTTTCTGAAAGACAATCCTGGTGAACAGTTGTCCATTAGATCACAAAAAGTTAGAAATGACTGGATACAGTATTCAGCAGCAACAGCAACCTCTGTTCCTCACTTCCAAATAAAAGTATACAAGAATGTTTGGAATATATTATCATTCTGTTAGTGTTATCTCCATTTTGATCCTCTGTGAACAACTAGCTGATGATGAAAGGATGACTAGTTAAGCAAGAACAGATAGATCTCTCTGTACATTAGCAAACTCTCTTCATCTAATGTGATCACTGTTGTCTACTCATTTATATTGCATGTACTTCTGCTGTGTTTATATTAAGAAAAACAAGGGAAAGTTACAGGAAAAAAAAACTGTTTCACATATCAAAATATGTAGTTGACCTGTGCAAGGTGGCTTTGATTTGCCTTCACAAGGCATTTCATGCAAAAGAGATAATATGATTTAACAGCACTTGCAACAGCTTTGTAATCTAGAAGGGACACAATGACTCTCACTGAAACGAAGAGGCAACTTTGACTGGTTATTGCAAGGGCAAATGAAGGCAGCTGAAGTAGATGAAGTGACTCAACATAGCTCATTTACTTCCCTTTTACAAATAAGCAAGCTGCAATGCTATCTGAAGCAACTTCAAGAGTAGGCTTCTCTTGAGGCTTCATGAAAGAAAATGCCACATCAAAAATTTGCACAGTGCTAATATGCAAGGTTTGGGTTTTAGGAACTCTTCCTCATGTCCACAGTAATGTGTATTCCTCCATTATTAAGTCAGAAGGAAAATACAGTATATCAGTATGGGAATAGCTATTAATGCAGCCTAACTTTACCGTGCATTAACAATGGGGCCAGTCAATGTTGCTGTATTTGCACAATGTAACACAGGGTAGTTACAGAGGCAGAGTTTGGTGATGACTTCCTTCCATCTTAGTATCATCTATTGTAGGAAAACAAACCATCAATTGCTGCCTTTGAGACTTTGCTCTAGACAGCATTTTTTTAATTGATTTTTTTATTTTAAAATAATAACAAACCAAAAAACCAAAAAAAAAAAAAATCAAAAACCCACAAAAATAATTATAATACAGATCCAAAAAAGAAACAACACAAAAAGAGTATAGTATATCATTGCAACTTTTACAATTCTATATATACATATCTAATGTAAATATAATTCAAGTACATATACATTTACTTCTGATGCATGTATATAGCTATCGTTCATCTTTAACCTACTGTATTTTGTTTAAATGAGTCCCATATTCCATTATATTTGTCCATACAAAGTCTACATCTGTAGGCAATCCGCTCATAGGTGGCAAGTGCAATCAAGTCTTCAATTCATTGAATAAACAGGGCCATACATTTATCTTTCCAATGCTTCAATATAACCTTTTGGCCATAGTAAGGGTACAGAGAATCCATTTACATTGTCCAGTTGTCAATTTCCATGTAACAGATATGTAATTCAAAAGATCATTATCTCTTGAAAATTTTAATTTTTGTCATGCAGTCATATTTATGTAATCCAGTACTTTCTCCCAGAATTTAGTAGGTATAGGGCATTGTAAAAATACGTGCTTTAAAGAACCATTACCCTTATTACATTTCCAACAAAACGCTGTCTTAGACAGACCTTTTCTATTCAAACGTAATAGCGTGCATTAAATCCTAAATATTATTTTTGTTGTATAAGTCTTAGTTTTAGGTCCATTGACTGACTTGGTATAGAAGTTGAAACACTTTCCCATTGTCTAGGCAATATAGGAACCTCAAATTCTTTATTGCTGTAGCCAGCCTTGGTATTTTGTTGGAGGAGTAATTCAGGGCTTCTCTGAAAAGCTTATGGCAAGGGGTCTCATGTTTCATGTGGTGCTGGACACTCAACATACCAAGCTGCAGCCATTTAATCCTGATCTGGGCAATGAAAATCATCCAGTGCTTTCCAGAAGTTCTAACCATGAGAATGCCAGCCTCTCAATATTCCTATAGGCAAAAATGTCCAGCATCTAGAAAAAGAGAAATGCCTTAATTAAGTCAGCCCTTGTGTATGACAGGGGAGGGAAACTGCCACATAAGTCCTCCTGAGCCTTTAGTTTTGTGTCCCGATAGCAGCATTAGTCTCCTGGAAGACACATAATTGGTCTTCTACAAGGACAATATTGTTGTCTAAGCAACAACAACAACAACAACAACAACAACAACAAATGCAATGAAACTGCTGGCGTCAGTGAGGCATCTGGTCTCTCAGGCAATCGCAGCAAGAATGGCTATGGAGGCTAAGTGTCCATGGGAGGGAATACTGCTACAGGTGGCAATTGGAGCCCAGCAGATCACTGACATCCAAGGACTCCACCTCCTTGTGATTAGGATGTCTGCATAGGAGGTCTTCTGCTGGCATAGGATGGAAAACACTACCTTATGCCAGAATATTGATGACATCTCAGCTGGATGAGATATGACTTGCCCTAGTGGTTTCATGTAGATATTAAGTAACATAAGGGAACCCTGTGGAATTCTATATGGTCAATCAAAGGGCTTAAGCATTCCCCTTACTTAGGTATGAGTGGAACCACTGTAAAATGGTGGCCCCAACTCCCAATCCTTTCAGGTAGTGCAGAGGAATACCATGATCAATGATAATGAACTTCACTGAATGGGATAATAGGACTGAGAAGAGTGCACTACCCAATGAAGTCCTAATGAATTTCAGCCACCAGAGTGATGGATGCCATTTCAGACTCTAATTGAAATGTATCTAAATAATAAATTGTCTCTATCAAAACTTGATCCTTTTGATTCTTCATTCAAAAGGTAAGACCATGCAGTAGTGCAATTTTTAATAGGGGTAGCCAGCTTTAAAACAAATCATGGGTATGTTTGAGCAAATAGATGTCTTTAAATTATATTTGGAAAGACTCCATACTTGGTGGCCACCTAATTTCAGGGGGAAGACCACAATAGTAATACTAAATGAACATCCATGTTATTGGTAAGCGAATGTTCACAAGTCATGTTACAATAAATATGGTATATTCTACAGGAGACACCAAGGTGGGCCTCTCTTGAGTAAGAAGGGCAGTATAGAAGAAGGTGGATTCTCAGATAAACTGGTCACAAGCAATTTAGGACTTATAAACCTGCAATAATACTTTGAACATGACTTGATAACTAGTTGGCACACACTGTGAAAAATCTTTTAACATAAGTACTCAAATGTGTTCAGTAAGAACCTGACTGAACAACCTAGCCATTATGTTTTGAATTTATCAGATCCACCCTACATTTCTCTTCTTCCCAGAATAAGTGAACCAACCCAGACACAGATTTGCTTCTTCAACATTAGACCTGAATAATGTCTCCCACATATCCCTTGCCTCTCTGTTAATCTGAGAACTGATCACAGGAGGAGAGTTCTTAAATGGGTTTTCAACATATGTCTATAGCTACAAGTCATTTAAAGAATTTGTCCCAATATTTCAGGTTCCACTTAAATGAATATGAACTAGTCTGCAGAAGATCAATGAAAAGCTTATTTTCTAGAGGCCATTTAAGTAAATAACATTCAGTATACATGGGGGTGGGGGGTGAATCCCAAACATTTGTTTATTTAAACAGAAATTGTTCTATTCTTCTTTCACAAGATATAGCCGACAATCCAAAAATAGAGAAACAAAAATTTAAATTACTTTTCTCCTCTACTTGTTTCATCAAAAAGACTATTCTGCTGAAGCAAGCCTTTTTGTTCATTTTCTTTCTCTGTATATATTGAACTTTTAAAAGATAGCACCTCTAGGCATCCCATGATACCTATATTTTTTCTTTGTATTCTCTATTTTCATCCTTATCTTGTTAAGCTTAAATTGCTGTAAATAAATATCATATATATTTTCCTGTATAAAGCAACATTGGAACAATGGCTATTTTTATACTACAAGGTAATCTTTTTGTTTTTTTTTTTAGCAAATAAGATAGTGTTAAATAACCTTATAATGAGAGAGAGGGAGAGGGAGAGGGAGAGGGAGAGGGAGGGGGAGGGGGAGGGAGGGGGAGGGGGAGGGGGAGGGGGCATATATAGAGAGCTACTACCTTCTTGGTAGTAGCTCCATTCTGGAATATGCTGCCTCTAGGGGTACATTTGGCCCCTTCCTGTGGGCAAGTCTTCCAGAACATATATACTTGAGAGTACATGTGTGTATAGCCACAACAAGCCCTTAAAAAAAAAAATAAAATAAAAATCCTTGTTTCCAGAATGCACTCTAATGTTTCTTTGCCTCCCTGTGCTCACACAGGTTAAATGAAAAATAATGCCTCCTCCTTCTCCATAACTTTAAATAAGGGTATTTTCAAAAAGTGGAACAAGAAAATAATCTTTGATATGCTGCATGAGATGTGAGGCCTAGTGTTGTCATATTGCAGTGAAATCTTCCAAAATCCATTGCTCAGCCCCACAGAAAGAAGCTGCTGGTGATCTGAGAGAGATTCTCTTTGCTTCCAGGTGTTCCATGTAGAATTGCAGCTCTATTTTAGCCTGCAACCATTGACTAGTGGTAGTTCTTTTTCATTCAATATTGTAGGAAAATGCCAGGGATAGCCAAGTCAAGCCAAGCCAAGCTTAATTTCATATCCAATTTGATTTTTATGGGCTGCTGGATTTTTTTCAGATTTCTTTTAAAACCATACTTAACTCATTCATTCTTTCATTTGCACTTTTGGACATGACCCACAGTTGAGAAACACTGTAATATTAATGTAATACACTGCAATTTGGGGAAGGAAGAAGGAAAACATGCTCAAAATCTCAGATTGTTCCAAGAATCACTTTAGTGTACAAACAATTTAATATGCGTGTTGGGATAAATTGAAAACTTATCCAATATTTAATGGATAAAATGGAATAGAAAGTAATAGTCCTTTGTTGGTAATTATGTTTTATGTAAAACCTGAATGTGGGACCCCTTCATCTCCACCCTCACCCTTCTGAGCAATGTTCTTGCTGAGAATGATTTTCCCCCCCTTCAAATAGATTAATTTGAGACAAATGCCCGTGTGTGTAAAATGTCTATGGCCCTTGGCTATCTCTCTCTTTTCATAGCAAAAATGTTCCACTTGCTCAGAACAACGGTCATTATGGTCAATATAAAATACTGCTAAGGAGAAGCAGCCTCTTAGGGGAATCTTGTTGACAACTTTTAAATAAATGTTTTAGTATCATATGATGGTTCAGTAGCAGTATTTAGCATGATATGGTGCTTCAGTAGCAGAATTCAGTTGTTTATATTGAACTTTTTCCTTTCAATACATCTGTCTAATAACACTCTGAATCAAGCCTTCTTGGTTGTAAATAGTTGTAAGAGGCTTGAATTAATGTGTAGACTTGTTCCAACTTCTGTGATGTGTGCTATATTCAAATATTCTCCATCATAATTTCACTCAAAAGGCATTCTATGTGATGAGTGATTTGGAAGGCTACTTGTGAAAGGAACCAGTGCCCACCCCATTCATCCCCAATTATCATCAGTGGGAAACTTCTGTTGGCTCTCTGTCCATTCCTGAGTGGAAAGAATTCTTCATCTCAGATAACCAAGTCTAAATTCCATCCATTATTTCTGACTTTCTAATAGATCCTATGACGACTTCTATAGTCCAAGTCACAGAAGCTATAAAGGGAATGAGAAGTTGTGAAAAAGATTTGAGTTCACATTCATAACACTTTCTGCTATTTTGAGAGTGTTACGGGTGGGAGCAACGCAACATTTATTGATGACGAGACTTTCACTGGGTCATTCAGGGAGAAGCTTTATTTGTGCAAAGGTTCAGTTAGGACTCGCAGGTCCCTGCAAAGAACTGAACCCCAAAAAGGAGTTCAGCAAGCCTTTTTATCATTACAAGAGCCGTTTCTCCCCAATCCCCCCCTCAGTGCCCTCCCCATGCCTTCCGTACTCCAAATTTGTCAATTGCTGGTAGCTAAACCACAAGTCCTTGTCTTCATCGGTCGTACCTTGTTTTGGGTACATTTTGGCCTTGCTGCCTAGAGCATTGCTATCTGAGGAGGGAGGGAGATAAGAGCGCTCAGCATCAGCAGAAAGGAAAGTTACAGAGAGTTACATTTAAAATGTAAAACTTCACAAAATACCAGTTTCATACAAAATATAGGATATAACAAAGACTTCTTCTCATATTTGCTTCCGAGACTTATCACTGCAAAGCCTCTAGCTAAAAAAACACTTCCAGAGAAGAGGTTCACTACTTGGTTACTAGTTAGGACTACATAACCCAAAAATGTAGGATAAAGATCAGAAGGGGGGGGGGGACTAACAGCACAGCCCAAATTAGAAACGGTTACCTGATCATTTCAGTTACCTACACATTTCAATTTTTCAGTTTTTTTTCTAGAGTAAACCATTCAAGACAGAATCTTTTGTACAGTTTCAGTCAATAAATGTTCTTCTTTAATTGACATAGATTTCCAATGAACTGGGCCAACCGAAGACTAGTTAGGTGTATTTCCTAAAGTTCACATGCCTCAGAGGAAAATCTTTCGCAAAAAAAAAAATCAACAGCATTCCCCAAATGATGGTCATTTTGCACTTTGGTTTGGTAGATGCATTGACTGGGATTCATTTTATGGCTGAAAAAAAATATGATCATTACTCTTATTATAGTTGCTGTTCTGTGACATTTTCCATTTGCTTTCCTTATAAAATGACAGGGCAATAGGTGCAGCACATTATTAAAAATGGTATCTTTGTTCAATCTTTGGGGCTCATAATTCCACCAGTCTGCTCTGGCGAGTGTTACAAAAGAAACCAAATCCCACTGTTGTAGGCTCAGAGAAGTGTCAAGTATGAGGAAAGAATAGCAAGGGCTATTCAAGAGGCTATTTTTGGTTTGTGACTAAGCGGCCCCCCTGCTGATCCAGTGTCTTGCACATCTCTCCTGCAGTTTCACATTGCAAACCCTTTGTTTTCTTCACAAAGACAATGACCTCCTGGGTTACGAAATAACCCACAAACACACATATTCCAGGGCCATAATCCTTCAAATAATGCACAGATAAGGTATAAATAGGGCACAATCTAAACAAAACTGACACTTTTGGATTCCTTTTAGCACAAACAATTAAGCTATTTCGTTGTAATCTATGGGGTTTTAAAAGTGGGACTAGAGAATGCTCATTGTAATCTGATCTTTGTTTCTACCATGCCCCATACACCATCATTGTTATATTGGGAACTAAATGTTGCTGGAAATAATGGATACATTTACAAGCACTCTGAGATGAGCCTTCTCTTAACAGCATAACTGGGTATTTCTAGATAATATTCAAAAGAAAGTTTTCATGTTTAAGTGGCAAATGATTTTTTTTCCCACAGTGTTCACAAACTTTCCTTCCTTCCTTCCTTCCTTCCTTCCTTCCTTCCTTCCTTCCTTCCTTCCTTCCTTCCTTCCTTCCTTCCTTCCTCCTTCCTCCTTCCTCCTTCCTCCTTCCTCCCTCTTTTCTCCCTATCCCTTTTTCATCAAAAATTATGAAATAGTTGTCACAAATAGGATATACATAGATTTTTAACTGGAATATTTTTTCCTTTTTTTTTTTTAATATATATTTTAAGAAGGGAAAGCAAGTATTTTTCCCCCAAAAAAGCTTTAAGAAGTTTAAATCTGAGTATGTGAAGTAAAATGAATGACATTTCCTCCACAACATTGTTTTAAGTATAACTGTGTGAGCATTTAACTCTCAGGGCTCTACAAGCTGGCTTCCTTATGTAAAGCTGGTTAACCTTTTCAGATATATTACATCTTCTAATGATGTATTCCCATGTACAATTCAGCACTCGAAGAGAAGTGAGGAGTCCCACAACTCCTGAAGTCATACTGGTGATATCAGTGAACCTCTACAGTGAGGGCTCTTCATGTACACTTACAAGTAAGGCTAGAACCTTCACTTAGAAGCTCATATCGATTTTTAGCAAGTTCCAAAGGACTACACTTGCTATAAATAATATCCTCACTCAGCAAATCCGGGTGTATTTTCTCTCTTCCATATGTATAAACTTTCCCAACCCCCCATTTCCATAAAAAAAGAGACAGCTTTGAATTTGCAACCAAAGCTGTACACTGAAAGAAAAAAAAGATGGATTGGGAAACCAACTACATATAAATCCAGTTTGTTGAAGTGAGTGAATATAGAGTTCTTGGTAGTAACCAATGCCTTATCCTTTACCAGTCAAGCATATCCAACCTGAAGTCAGTATCTGAAAGTTACGCTCTTTTAAAATGTAGCTTGAGAATCAGTAAAAAGGCATATCAGAAGAAAGAGACAAACAGCTATCACAATATCTTGATATCACTGCCAAATTTAAAAGAATCTGTTGGTGAAATATATATTAGCCAGATATTTTTCAGACTAGATTTATCTCACTTTCTGCAAGTTGCTACTTTGAAGTGTTACTCTGTAAAAATTTTATTTGCTGCAGAACTTGGCAGATGTCTCCAACTCAACAGGAGGAGAGGATCTGAGAGTGTGAAAACCCGTCCCCAACTATTCAGAACATGACATTTTTATATGGGAACCTTGACCAGTTTAGGTTTCATAATTAACTTCTTGACTCAACAGGAATACCTCTGTGGGTAATTTCCTAGCAGTAAACATCTCAGACGTATAAATCTCTCCCAGGACTTTTCCGTCTGATCATTGAGCCTCATCTTAACTTACTGTGGTTCCATCCCTTCTTAATCTGATGCACTGACAAGTGTGCTTCCTTAGTAGGGCTATTACATCACCTGTGGTTCCCAACTTTCTGTTTCATATTTGCAGATTCCTCTTTTTTAAGGAGATCATGCACTGGAAGGCAGTGAATGATGATGTTGTGGAGAACATCAACTCTCATCAAAGGCACAAAGTGGATGATAAAACTTATTGGTGTAAATGGAAGAAGCACTTTCAGGCACTCATCCTAAAAATGTCTTCTCCTACCCCATGTCTGTTATCAGCACTGAGGTTGTATCACATGACAGATCATTTCCCTTGTTGGGAGAGATTCTTTCATTGAGAGAATGAATCCAACTTGAAAATTACAGTATCTCTCTTTATATAAGCAATTTAGGTAAGCTGGTATCACAAAGAATGTAAACAGTAAGACAACTGGAAGAAATCTTGAACTTTACAATAAATTTAATACAATATACCCCACCCCCCTCAGTTTCTCCATTTGTTCCTATAAGCCTGCATCGTCATAATTTTTAGATATACTGTGAACCAATAGTCTCTGAAGATATTGGGAATATAATAGAATGCAGAATCCTTAATGCTAGGTTATGTTTGGCAGGACACACTCATGTTCTGTGAAATAACTTCCACTGTGACTTAAAAAGACTTCAAGTGATGGCTCCATACAGTTCAACGTTCATAATTGCAGGAAAGGCTGCCTACCATATCTTTGTGGGATATGGTATTTGCATGCACATTTGAACTAACCTGAAATATTTTCTCGAAATGAAATTAGGACATCTTTGTTATAATGTATTGACTAAGCATGAAGCAATATATGTTTTAGTGGCTGCTGTTTAAATCCTCTGAGATACAGTAAATTAGACATCCAGCTATACAGGTAGTCCCTAGCTTAAGAACGAGTTCCGTTCTCAAGGTCTGTCCTTAAGCTGAATTTGTAGGTAAGCCGGATACATTTTGTATAATACTGGATAAGTAGTATTGTGTAATTAACTCAAACATTGTGTATTTAACTTGAATCATTGTGTATTTAACTCAAATTTTGCTACAATAGGCTCCATTAGTAACTATGAGTCATCCTTAAACTGAGCGTTCTTAACCCGGGGACTACCTGTATTTAATACACAAATTCCAGATTAATTGAAAGGATCCTGGCATAGTTACTCTAATAACTTTGAATGAAAATACTGAACATATTACTAAATGGTGGACTGAATAATTCTCAATGTCATGCTTATAGCCCAGCTTATCAGCAAGATCTCTGGTATTCTTAGAGGGAGAGGGGGAGAGAGAAAGAGAGAATTTGCCATTAATCTGCAATTCTGAAATAGTTATAGATTGAGAGCCTCTCTTTAAACCAGATTCCAACTGCTGTTCACTTTTGTTCTGGGTTTCATTTTTTGGGCAATTCATTTTGCTGGCTCATGTACAGATTTTAAATTAAGGTTCACGACTCATTTGTTTGAATAATTCATAATTAATTGAGTTGCTAATTTTGCCATTTGCTAAAGTACCCTGGGATGCATGGCATTAAAGGTCCTATTGAAGTATGGGCTGATTAACTGATTTCTAGATTTTGTTTTTAGCAGAACATCTCGCAGATGTGAACAAAATAATGTTTCATCTTCTGCTTTGGTCTCTTTGTTTAATACCAACATGACATAACAACACAGGATGGATAGCCACTTAAAAAAATCAGCTGTGAAAAACAAAGACAATCTAAGACTTATCTCGCCTTTATCACATTTTCTTCTGAACTCATTTTTATCATCATGAGCAATTACCACCAACACCTTGTGGCCTGGAATATTGGAACCTAAAGACATTTTCTGTAGAGAATATATGAGCCCTTAGAGCTCACCCAATAATCAACATCCATATTTTCACTCTGGGCTCTGTTGTACACAGGAAGTGTCAAGGGAAGGGGGACAAGCAAAAATGGCATAAAGACCCTTAACGTTTTCAGAAGGATAGGTGCAGTTTGGTGTTTTTTCTTTTGTTTTGTGGTTTTTTGTGGATGAAAATCTTCAGTTTAGATGATGATGATGATGATGATGATGATGATGATGATGATGATGATTCTGCATTGAGATGGGAGTGATTTTTCTCTCCTCTCCCATTTTGGCTATTGGTTTGAAAATAATATGCATCATTGAAGTGTCCCTGAGGAAGAAGCCTGAAAAATTCACAGTGCAGGAAGTAAGGAATTATGGTGAGGGAAAAAGGTTTTAGGCTTTTGTTGCTATTATTTTCAGTTCAACTGATTTCAAAGGAAGTACAATAGAAAATAAGTTTATGAAGGACACAGATCACTGACAGAAGCAGGACTAACCAAGCCCTTGATCCTAAACTCTTCCAGCATCATTGAAGTGTCCCTGAGGAAGGAGCCTGAAAAATTCACAGAGCAGGAAGTAAGGAATTATGGTGAGTGAACAAGGTTTAAGGCTTTTGTTGTTATTTTCAGTTCAACTGATTTCAAAAGAAGTACAACAGAATAAAAGTTTATGAAGGACACAGATCACTGACAGAAGCAGAAGACTAACAGAGCCCTTGATCCTAAACTCTTCCAGTTCCCACAGCCTTTGCTAAAGCTTTTTTATTATTATTGAAAAGTATATCCTTGCTCTAGAGAACTAGTAATTTGTAATGAAAGATTTCTATAACATACTGCTTCATCCCATCCCCCAAAGCACTGTGATCAGGGAGTCCTGGTAAAACTATTTACAGTCCCAACAGATGTCATATACAAAAGTTCACCTCTTCCATCTCTACTTCTCACTCTCCTCCCCCTTGAGGTTTTCTGATACGGAAAGTTTGGAGAGAAAATAAGTGTTTTTGTAGATAGGTTGTCTATGTCTCTGTCATGTACAAAGTTTGGTAAGGGTTCAGATTCTGACCTGAAACACCTTAGAGCAGTGTTTCTCAACCTCAGCAACTTTAAGATGTGTGGACTTCAACTCATGCTGGCTAGGGAATTCTGGGAATTCAAGTCTGCACATCTTAAAGTTGCGAAGATTAATGAACCCTGCTTCATTTCAGAAGCAGAACATATTAGAATCAGATTAATTCAGTTTGGGGTTCAGGATTTGTCTGAATCTTATGTATGTCCCTTATTATACCATAAAGAAAAAATAATAATTTCTGGTAGAAAACTAGGAAAGCATAGCTGCTTTTGAATGTTCCCTATATAAAAAATAACAATTGCGGAAGCTAAAAAAAATATCATGGGAAAGAGAAATATCACCTTCTTCTGCCATGTTGATTTTCTTCTCATGGAGGAGTGCATTAAAACCTCTGACACCCCTTTGCATTCCATGGTGTATATTTTTTAAAAAATATCAGATTCTATTCTTCAATCCTAGTGTATTCTATGGCAAGAATATGTAAATCCAAGTCCTGCAGTTTGGGACTGAAAGGATTAAAAAGAAAAATAAGTGGTTCCTACAATATAAATACATGGTTTTTAGTCATATTTTAAAAGGCAAGTTCTGCAAATTTATGCAATGACTGGAGAATATGTGTGAAGGGGGAATTTAAGAACAAGAATCCTAGTTCACTGGACTCAGAAGCTACCAAATGTAATTTGGCTGAAAATTGTAAGAGAATTCACTGACTGTAAGCTGAGTAGGAAATTACTCAGTATTTTGTACTCAAGATGTTTTCAATACATATACCACAAACAGGGTAGAACTCAGAGAAGAAAGATCTGAAGGACAGCAACTGTTTATTATTATAATGAATGCTCAGATTGGTTGACTTTGACAGTGTGAGAACCAATGATAGTCTTTGGGATAGTAAACGTGATAAACCGGAAGTAACAGTCACTGAGTTTCTGCTTGTACTAATTGTTTGAATTAACACCTTATTCATCAACAGACATCATCAGACTTTCTGCAAACAAAGGATTGCTATAGCTTTAGTATCAGGGAGCTTTTCATTAATACTGTAAGTACTAGGCATAGTGTATACACCTTCCTTATTTTAAGTTCTCATTCCAGAGATACAAGTTGTTAGATGTCATGCCCTCAAGCTAGAAGTTCCATGACTTTATAGCTCATAAAGCAGAGTGCACTATGAAACAAGCAACAAACTACCGTGGCCTGAGAGTTCAATTCCCAGTAAAGGAAATTGGACTATATAAGATCTAAAATTGATTACAACTGCTACCTATATCTGATGAGTTCCAAATAATAATGAAACTGGTCATATATTGCCCTCTGTTGACTAGTAATTGATAACAATACTACAGCACTACTGTAAGTTTCTGTGATGAGATAAATATCAGGCATGTTTAATATATGCTCCCATTGGGAACTTTCTAAAGCAAGTTAAGTTTCAGCTCACATTTCTCATAATCAATCTTTTATTTGGCTCTGCTACTTGATTTCTTGATATCATTTTAAAACAGGTCTTCCCAGATTTTGGCTGACCTTGGGGCAAAGCCTGCCTTTATGCTAAGAGAGTGCCATTTCTCTTCTTATCTCTGATTTTACTCTGCATTTTTGTGCAGATACTTTTGTGTCATCAGGATCTATCTATATAACTGAATGCACTTCTGAGGGCATCTCTATCTCAAAATTCTTGAGAAGAGGACCCTCATTTCTTTTTCCATTCCAAAAGCAGACCTGGGAAGCAGTAGGATTGTTTTTATATTGAGTTCTTTGAGGTGAACTGATGAACAGGATTATTAGAAATAGCATTTGAATTTTGACAAAGTTCCTAAGCAAAATTCTCAGAAGTCATTGGATAAGCAGTCAAGTCTCTTCATGGATTGATAATTGCTTAAAGATAAGTAGGAGCAGAAAAAATGACAACTTTTCATAATGGAGATATGTTTCCTAAAGGATCTCTATTGGGTTGTTACTGTTGATTTATGTATAAATGACCTACAATTAGGAGTGATCAGTGACCTGACCATGTCTGCTGGTGATGCCAAATTATTGAAATCATCAATCATCATCATCATCATCAACATCATCGTCATCATCACCATCTCCAAGTGGATTACTTCAACAATGAGGAAATGGATTTTAAAATGGCACATACAATTCAATATAATCAAGCACAAAGTAATACATATTGGAACAAAAATTCTCTCTCTCTCTCTCTGAATATACACTCATACAGATAGATTGGGGGAAGTTCAGTGAAAATGTCAGCAGAAAAATTAAGGTGAATTCCATGCTAAGAATCTTCAGGAAAGGGGTTATAAATAAAACTGCCTGTAAGTATTGACCTATGGTGCACTGCACTTAGAATAATTGTAAAGTTTTGATTACTGAATCTTATCAAGGTTATTGTAGAGCTGGAAAAAGGCAACCGAAATTATTAGTGGGCTACAGCAGTTCACCTCTAATGCCAATGTATAATATGTCAGAATTTCTATGACATTGTTAAAATAATGGTACATTTGTTTAAACTTTAAAGTTGCTGTAGATAGGATCTGAGATTTCTGCACATATTCTAACATTGCAATCCTACATATGCAGATTTAGAAGTAAATTTCACTGTGATCAGTCAGATTTACTCCCAGAGGAGTCTTGTCAGCCCTTCGAAGTAGTCCAGACAGGAAACCAAACCCACGAGTTCATACACTACCTTTATTGTAAGGTTACAGTAACAGAATCTTGCAAGTCTGAAAGTCCTTCTCCCCTCCTTTACTTTTACTTTCCATAAAACTAGGGAGGGTCCCTTCTGAGATGCTTCTCATGTCCCTTTTCCTTTTGTGGGCTGAGATATCTGTTTCTGACCATTATCTAGGCAGCATATAGTAGTAGAATTATAATCTACTACTACTACTACTACTACTACTACTACTACTATTATTATTATTATTATTATTATTATTATTATTATTATTATTTGTACATTTTAAAGTAGTTGCAAAATACATTTTTCCAAAGAAACTTTATTCCTTTTTAATGCTAGGTTTTGGCATATAGTTGATTCAAAGTTTCATTTGAGGCCCAGTTGCCACTATAAAAATTTACTTATGACACAGACTTGGATGACATTCAATTCCAAGTGGCTCATAAGGGGAAACCAGCCTCCCTTCAGGGGTAGGTTAGTCCAAAATGAGGGGGCCATGAGTGAGAAGACCTACCTCTGCTTCCCACCACTTTCCCATCCAAAGGAAAGGGATCCACAGCATACCCTTGTGGCTCAAAATATTGGATGGGCTGATTCCATCTGGAGCAGACAGTCCTGAAGAAAACAAGGACCGAAATTTAAAATACTTTATCTTAAAACCAGCACTTTGGGTTGGATCCAGACATCTGTTGGCTATTTGTCCAGTGTATCTCCTAAGATCTGGTCTTATTCTGCTGAAACTACTCCCCACCCCCATCCCAGTCAGCATGAAGACATTTTGTGTAAGATACAGCATCTTCAAGTCAGCTCCTTGTAAAGCAAATTGCAGTAAGCTAATGTAATTACAACAATAATGTGATTCTAGTAAAGGAAGATTTTCTTTACATTGTGCACACAAACATACCCTTTTCCTTTCTTTCTCCTTTAATCACCTCAGTTTTTTGTACAATTTATTATGAGATATTGACATGAAAGTTAACTTTAAAAAGAAGGAGAGAAAAACATAAGGTTGGTTTTTGCTCGGATAATTGTAATGTAGCATTTGGATTATAATGGAGGTAAAGGTGAGTAACTCTGTGGGAGTTTGGGTGGGGGGAGATCCTTCAAATCCACATGCACCCTTTCCCAAAATATTAAACTGAATCACTGCAGGCTTAGTTATAATGATCTTATTCTTGGCATTATTATGATTAAACTGGGTATATTTAACTAAGCAATGATAAATTAAAAGCACAGTGGAAATCTGGGTGGGTGTGAACAGATGAGTAATCTTAATTAGAAATATAATATGCCCATTATTCTGTGATGTAGATGAACTTTTATATTATAAATGGCAGAGATAAAGGCTTTTTGTGCAGTGTACTTCCATGTTGACTAGAGATAAAAGTTAAGTGAAAAGGGTAAAGTCTCTTAAAGAATGCAGGGGTAATTAATTTCAAGAAGCAACATCAAATATTCTACTTATGTATAATACACATGTTATGTATTCATTTCAGAGAAAAAGTTTACTACATAGCTGCATTGAATAGGGCTCATTGTAGGAAGTTCTCTGTCACCAGGGATTTCTTTATTTTAATCTAAGCAGAATAAATGGAAGCATTTATGGAAACAGGCAACACATTTCTATTGTATTTACCCTTAAAATTCTCAGTGAGTTCTGAATAGAGAGAAGCTGTTCAAGGAATACCTATAAAACAGAGAAAAATCCCATGACCCTTTGCATTTTATGAAGATTTTCTGCCTCAGAAAAGAAGATTCACTGTCAAACTGGGCCATCTATATGGAAGCTGAAGTCATAAGCATCTGGAGGATCTCACAGAATTTGATCTGAGTACAGTGTGTTGCCACTTTGACTATTAAGATGTAGCCTTCTTGCTGTTGATTCAAGCATGAAGAATACAACGTACTTTGACTTTTATAATCAACATGCTTTTTATACAACAGAAAATTTTGTTGGGCCTTAAAGGATGTCCTATGACTTCCCGTAAGCTTTCTGAGGCTACGGACTACTTCTTTTTTTTTTTTTACCCAGGATCTTGGTTATGTAGATTGTTGGTTCAACATTTTATTGTTGTTTTGTTTTAACTCTCTGTACACTGCCCAGAGTCATCACTATGAAATGGGCTGTCATATTAATTGTTTAGATAAATAAATATCAGTTATATAGTGAGAAACAAGGATTATTAGAGTAATCCTAATATTTTCAAGCTTTACATTTCATGACAATGGTTCCAAACCAGTGGATATGCAGACCACTGGTTGTTAAAGAAGCTACTGTAACCAGTTCTGGATGCATCTGTGTGTCTGTGTCTGTGTGTGTATCCAAAAGTTTGGGAGATTGCCAAAACTTGGAAAGTTTTTTTCACCCCAAATTTTGCAAAATTTCTAGTAGGAACATGAACATCTCTGGAGATGTGTTGCTTTCATGCAATTTTGGTCTTTTTTTTTTTTAATGTAATTATTTCTTTAGCTGTTTATTTATAAATTACAATAATGTCATTTGGAAGAATCGTGTGTGTCATGGAGTTTTATGCATTGCTTGGCTTGCTGCTGTTGTGCTAAATTGCACTGAAAAAGCTGTAATGGTGTGGAAATGACCCATATAAAGGAAAAGGCTGAGAATGGTTGTAAGATTACATCCCATGTTTCACTTTGCACAATAATATTTCCCTTGCTGACCTCTCCTCTGAAACCCAAAATCTTCTCAAATCTCCTCTGGAGGTCTTCCATCCCTCCAGATCAGATATGGAAAACATGTGTGCTGGGATACAGGGAAAAGAAACAACTGGAAACCATGCTATTTATTTAAAAATTGCTAGTCGATGTTTCGAATAACAGCAACACAGCAGCAGCAACAAAAGTTCTTTCTTTCCTTCTCTACCTCTCACTCACTGTCACACCTTGGACATTCCCATACCTTGAACAAACACACACACATACACACCCTGGACAGTTTTTAAGGTTATTGTTATTTATTGTTTGTTTGATAAGTATTTATTTATTTATTTATTTATTTATTTATCAAGCAAATTTGTCACCACCCATCTCATGGAAATGACTCTGGGTGGTTTATATTAGTTTCCCTATTGGGAACTTATTGGAAAAGTAGTGAATAAAATAAGATGTAGTGGAAAAAATAAAATGAGTGTAGTAGATTGGGGAGGGGATTCCTTTAGGGTCCCCCCTCCTTTGGCAACTCTTTAATTTTGGCAGTTTTGAGATTTCTAGAATTGTGGATAAGATACCAATATGGATTCACTTACAAAATAAAATAATCAATGTCTCCTGCGGTCATTTCTGTAAGAAGTGACTTTCATTCCTCAATGGAATCTTGGTGATCATAGCATAGGAAAATAAAATAAAAATTTTTACTAATAATTCATGGTATCTTCAAAATCTAAGTCCAATTTTACTCCTAAATACCTCTATAACATTTTTTCCTTCATTCAGAGCCATTTAAAGCTCTAGGCTGTGTTTATAGAGAAATCCTATATTACCCTTTGGGTTGTATTTGTATATCAATGAAATCCCCAAAGACAAAAGAAATGATATGATAATTATTGACTGCTGATTTTAGATGCTATTTCTTTAAGGAGACTGTCACAGTGCACCAGCTTGGGAGAAGGACTGTCAGCTTTTCTCCCAGTTTCCAACAAATGCTGTGATAAATAACATTCAACCTACTTTTTCTTTTGAATTTAGCAAACTCAAGTTACTTCTTTAACTGCAATTTCTTCTCTTGCACACCCACTATGGCATCTCCTGTATGTACACGTGCCAGCTAATTACCATGCTGTTAACCTGAGTGACACTGATGTCATACCTTTGCACTGCAGCTCTTAACAGAGACTGCACTGAAGCTGATTTTGCTCACCAGGCACAACTGTTTCAACCTAAGAAAGCTAGGCATCTTTGAAATCCTTTTTTCTGCTTTCTTTACTGCTAAAGCCAGATTCTTCTGGCTAGATTAGGGTCACTATATTACCTCTAGATTCTATGGTAACATTAAAAACATACTGTTACAAAACCAGTTCACTCATTCAGTGTGTGAACAAATAAGCCATTATGGACCAAACATCACAGGACACATTTTCAGATGACATTCATTCTAATCAAATGTTCTTCTATGAAAATAATTCACATACCTTGCAAGAACAACTGTCTAATCAAGTGATCAGCCACTATGAGCCTTTTTCAGACATTTTAACAACTACCCAGTGAATGCATATGGAAAGCATCAGGTTGGCATGATCTATTCTACCCAATACTGAATATAAATATATTCATTTCAGATATCTATTTGCCTCCTACATGCACACACAACTTTTTGCCCACCAAAAGAATTGCACAGGCAGATGTTTTGCCATGTTAACATGTTATATAAAGATCTATCTATCTATCTATCTATCTATCTATCTATCTATCTATCAATTTAAGACCATATGAAGTTTGGAGTTCACTAATCTGATCTCCAGGGGGATGATGTTCTAAAGATCAGATGCCATTACAGAAAAATCTCTCTTCCCATCAGATGGCACTCCTTAATAGACCCATGATACATCTCTCCTGCTGGATCTGATGGGCCAGGTAGACACAGTTGGTGAGAGATGGTCCCTCAGATAACCTGGCCCTATGCTATAAACTATCAGCACCTGGAAGGCCATATTGTTTTAATGTCTTCCTACCTGATATAATGTCAGTAACTGAGAAAACTGAAATCTTGAAAAGAGGATAAGAAATACATTCAATAAATTAATAATGGTAACAGCATGGGGTGGTGATGGTGGGGAGAGCCCCACCTACTTTCTAAATGGCAATACAATGCCATATGTGTTGGCTCAGAAGTAACTCCCTATGGAGAATGGCAGTATAAGACTAACTGTACCACTCCCTGAAATACAGTGGGCAGAATATGTCATGATATTGTAACATGGTTTTGCAATAGTGGTCTTGTGCCTCTTCCCAGCCCATTTGAGAAAGTAATATGCCCCAATTCTGAAATAATTAATCTGAACTACAGGAAGTCATCCCTACTCTTCAGTCCTGCTTAGTATGCCTGTTGGAACCTAGGCCCCAAATTTGCTCTAATTGCTATGCTATTCAGAATGCTACAGGTCGCTATCCATAGCCCTTGTTCGGCCTGCCCTGGTCCCTCTTGATAACTTCTTGATGACACATGAACCTTCTCCAGATGTTCACCTGATCATATGGAGCTTCAAAGTGAGTAGAAAATGGGGCCAAGGCTGAATTGTCTCTGACTTCTGTACATACAGCAGGCAGTCTGAAGAAGAGCTGTAATGTTCACTTCAGTGAAAGTGCAGCATTATGTGCAATTTAGGGGATCATGTGTTATTAGGACTCAAACCATACAGGGCTGTATTTAGGTTCAAATGTATAGAAATATAGCTCCAAGATGAACAGGGGCAAAGTCAGTATGTGTGGCTGAGTGCTTTACCCAGTGTCAAGCTTTCATATAGCCAGATAAATATCTGGAGCAGATTATAAAGCTCCTTTTATTTCAGCAAGCTTTTCATCTAGTGGGGATGCTCTGAGTTAATTAAGCACCTGGCTTTGAACTGATGCTTACCTAATAATCAACTGTTGCCTTTTAGTTGTATTGCTTTTATATCTGCTACTGCAGCTTTGTTTGTTTATCCTTTTGAAAATATTCTTGTAAGCTACCTTAACTAATAATTTTAGGGGTAGGGGAAATCAAAGGACAGGATATAAATTTTTGCAACATCAAAGAAGAAATGTACTTTTCATTTTGGGAAGTATTTAGCCATTCTCTGCTTTAGCCACAGTTATAGTCCAATTGTATTAATGTTTCAATTGTGAATTGTATTTTTTGAGAATCATATAAAAAGATTCAGTTCAGTGATTTTGAATTTATCATTTTGATCTGTTTGGAAAGTACCCAAAGCCCAATTGTTATTTCATTTGAGTAATTTATAATCTAATTATTGATATCATTTTGAAAATACAGAATTATATCAGAATCCACGATAGGCTTGCTCCATTGGTTTCTACTTGTCCCTAAGATCAATTTAAGGTCTTTCCCAGGTTCACAATACCTCATCAGCTTGCTTTCTCTCACTGAACCTCCTCAAGCCATAACACTGGTTTCAGAACGCTGTTCTTCCTTAACTAGGTTAAAAGGATACAGCCCTTTTTGCTGGTGGCATCAGCAACTTGTCATGCCCTGTTTTCCTTTTTTCCATGCCAAATAAGTATTGATATAAGTATACTTCTTATATTTTGTATTTTAAATTTCATTGCCCATTCCTATTTTTAGATGTATAGATTTTAACAGTCTTTATTAGTGTCAATTGCTCTCTGATGGTTCTTCCCAAACTCCAGGATCTTCTAAAATCATGACAAGTTCTTATTTCTGGGCCCCAAGGCATCATATGGATTTTCTGTATTATATCGTTGCAGTGGTTAATTAGCTCTTATTCTTACAATTGTACATCTCTTTATATCCCGATCTCCACCTCCACCTCCATCTCTACCTCTCTATCTGAAAGTTGCAGTAAGTGAAACATCCCTTATGGAAACTGTTAGGAGATAACTAGCATAGTCTGAGACAGCTTTTATTTCTACTAATAATAATGAACTTTTGGCAAGAATAAAAAAAAGTGCTCAATTCTCCAGAGCTGCCAATCCAATATTATTCTCTCTGTAATTAAGGAAATAAGGAACCTGCACTTTTGGAAAATTAAAAGGAAACTTACTTTTAACAATACCAGTCCCACTTGTGTAAATAAAAAAAGGTTTGCTATTTATCTTCTAAAAAGCATCCCTAGACATTGTCTTCATCCCACACACAAACCCTGGTGTTGTTTTCTGTTGCATTTCTCATCTATGAAGAAATGCCACAAAACTGGTTCTCAGGGACTGATAACCAGTTTGAACAAGGGTAATTGATTCTCCCTTGCAGCACAGCTGAAATGTGAATAGAAAGAAATATGAGCAAATAAAGCTATGGGCCAGCTGTTATTAACTAATAGCTGTGAATTGGGCTTTAGACGTAGGACAGAGAGAGATAGATCATAAGAGAGAAACATGAAAAAATAGGAGGAAAGCATTGCTACATTAAGATCTCCAACAGGAGTTTGGCATTCATTGCACAGTCGTTGAGAATCAGGCAGCGTAGTATTATTATTAAGCCAGATGTTTAGACTGGATTTGGCATTTTTATCCACCTATCGAGTCCTTCCCAAGGACCTGGGATAAGCAGATGTTGTTTGATGTTGTTAAAGGTATCGTCACAGGATTTAAGCTGTCCCAAGTAAAGCTGCCTTTTGCAATTGATTGATGGTGATTTTGTCAATGCCGATGGTGCTCAAGTGGGGCTCCAGAAGTTTTGGGATTGCACCCGAGGCACCTATTACTACTATCTTTGTTTTCTTTTGCCACAGTCATTCTACTTCTATTTGCAGGTCTTTGTATTTTGTGATTTTCTCCAGTTCTTTCTCTTCTATTCTGCTGTCTCCAGGTATTGCAATGTCCACTATCCAGACATTTTTGTCTTTCTTATCGACAATTGTTAAGTCTGGAGCGTTGTGTGGCAGGTGCTGGTCTGTTTGAATTCTAAAGTCCCAGAGCACTTTAGCTTCTTCATTTTCTATTACTTTGTCTGTTTTGTGGTGCCAGCAGTTCTTGCTTGCAGGCAAGTGGGATTTCTTGCAGATATTCCAATGCACCATTGTTGCTACTTTCTCATGTCGTTATTTATAGTCAGTCTGTGCGATCTTCTTGCAGCAGCTAACTAGGTGGTCCACTGTTTCTTCAGCTTCTTTACAGAGGCCATATTTTCTGTCTCTTGCTGTCTTTCCAATTCTGGCTTTTGTTTTTAAGGCTTGGTGTTGTGCAGCCAGAATTACCCCTCTGTCTCTTTTTCAATTTTCCTTAGCCATTGCCAGGTCTTGTTATTATCTGCTTTGCCTGCTAGTTTTTTGTGTACTGGCCATGTAATACTTTGCCTTGTCGTGTCTCTTTTCTATTCTTCATTTGGTCTTTCTTGTAGGCCAGTTTGGTCTCTTCGGTATTCAGTAAGCCTTCATGGTGTACTGGCTTCAGTATATCTTCTTCACTGTCCTTCAGATATTCTTCCAATGTCCTTTTTTCTTCTTCAACTGTCTGGTGTGCTTGCAACATTCCATGCCCACCTATGCTCCTTGGTAAGTAGAGTCTGTCAACATTGCTGCATGGGTGAAGGGCATGATTCATTGTCATTATATTTCTGGTCTTCCTATCCAGGGCTTCTAGTTCTGCTTCCTATCCAGTCCACTGTTCCAGTTCTGTACCTAATGACTGGAATTGCCTAGGTGTTAATTGTCTTGATGGTATTTCGTCCACTGAGTTTTGACTTTAAGATCTTCTTCACTCTCATGATGTATTCACTAGTAACCTTCTTCTTGACTTCAATGTGCTTGATGCTGTCAGCTTGAAGGATGCCCAGGTATTTGTAGTGAACTTCTTCATCCAGACTCTTTCCATGGCATCTTGATTCCTTCAGTTTTCACTATTTTTCCCCTGTTGATAGTAAGGATGGCATATTTGTCCAGTCCAAACTCCATTGCAATATCTTGGCTCTATATTCATATAGTGGTGAGCAGTGATTCTATTTCAGATGGTGTTTTTCCATACAGCTTCAGATCATACATGTAAAGGAGGTGGGATAATCTGACAGATTATTTTGATATGTAGTGATGATAGTGAGTCTCTTTGAAAGATTCATCTCTTGATGTTAACCTCTCCCAGTGTATCACCATAGACCAGCAACTGTGTCTTCCATTGTGCCATTGATCTTTGCACAAAGCTTCTGATGTTTCTACTGACTCCTGTTATTCCTAGGCACTTGATTATCCAGTCATGTGGCAGAGAGTCGAATGCCTTCTTAAAATCAATCCAAACTGCATTCAAGTTGGTCTTCCTTCTCCTGCAGTTTTCCAAAATCTTCTTGTCAATTAGGAGCTGATCTTTTGTCCCTCTGCTGCTTGGGCAGTTTCCTTTCTGCTCATATGGAAGGAGCTTGTTTTCAACTAGATGCTGTTGGACTGCATCAGCTACAACACCAGTTAGCAATTTGAAAGCTGTTGGTAAGCAGGTAATTGGCCTGTAGTTGCCTGGTGCTGCCTCTTTTGTTGGATCTTTCATTATCAGGTAGTTTTTGCTAAATGTTAACCAATCTTCAATTTCACATCCTTGCAGTATGTTGTTAAACTGCTTGGCAATGAGTGGGTGCAACCAGTCAGATGTTTCAATCCAAAACCATGCAGTTCATCTTCACCTGGTGCTGACCAATTCTTGATTTTCCTTGCCTTTTTCTTCACCATTTCTGCTGTTATTACAAGTTCTTTCATTTCAACTTCTTTTTTATTCTTATCCACCTTTTTATCCAAGCTGCATTCTTGTATTTCTTTGAGTTTTCCCATAGCTGCACCTAGAACTGCACTGTTTCTTCTTGTCAGGCATTGACTGGTTTGTTGCAGTCTCTCCATTGATGGATTGGTAGAAACATTCCTGATTTGACTGAAATTGGAGATTCTGCACATAGTGTGCAATTTGAGCTTTCTATCTGGTGATCTTCTTGGCTATGGCTGTTATTTCCTGCTTTATTATTTCCAGTGCTTCCTTGATCTTCCTTGTTTCTAGGTGATATTTCTTGTTCAGGTGTTCTTTGGTCTTCTTGTTCTTCAGATTCTTTTCTTTCATCTATTCTAGCTTGCTTGCATCTGATCTTAGCATTCTGATCTTATTTTCCAACCTGTTCTTCCATTTTGGTGGTGCACTGTTTGGCTTTCTGTCTTGTTTGGTGGTTTTGCATCCTAGGTATTCTGTTATAACTGCAGCCATGCTGTACATTAGTTGGTTTGTTTCTTGCAGTGAGACGGTGCTTGTATTTGATATTACAGTATTGGCATCTTTTAATACTTATGCTAGCTTTTTCTTTGTAGCAAGCTTCAATGCAGGCAACCTTACTCTGTTCATTTTGTGGTGTTCTATATGCTCAGTTATTCTTTGTTTCAATTCCTCTTATTTTTTTAGTTAGAGGGCTTTTCTTTTTTCTGAGAAGAAGGCAGAGGAGACGGTCTCTGGTTTGGGAATGAAAATAATTCAATAGCTATGCAGGCTTCCTCTACTGCTGACTCCCCCTGGTTTGCCTCTACACTCTGAACCACTTCTTGCAAGTCTTCAGTTTCTTTGTCCTGGGTAGACCTTTTCAATTGTTCTAATTCTACTTCTATGAATAGTATATTTCATGTTATAAATCAATGTTGATCTGCTAGCTTCTGTTCTGTTATTTCTGATTCTGGATGTTATTCTTTCCAGAACTGGTACATTCTTTTCAAATATCCTCTTCTTGTTGGACTTGATTTGTAATAGCAGATCATTATTTCTTTGTTTTCAGTCTTTGTATATTTGTGATGGCTGAAGAACTTTTTTTCCAATAGTCCTGCAGCTGCTGGCCCTGGTTGCTCAGCCAACAGTCCTGAGTCCCGTAGCCCACTTGTCACCATATGTCCAGGAACTAGAACACCAATGTGGTCCTTGTTGACCTGGGCAATGGTCAATCTGGTACAGGTTTCTGTAAATTACATCTCACCATATTGTTTATTGGAGAGACACTCTTCATCTGGCTCCTCTGATGAGACCTGTCCAATATTGTTGAACCTCTGGCATAGCTCTTATCCTCCTTGGAGCATGCAAGCCCCACAACCATGTCAAGGTAGTGCCTCAATGAATAAAATATTATTATTATTATTATTATTATTTATTATTATTATTATTATTATTATTATTATTATTATTATTATTTTATTCATTCTGAACTATTTTCTATCATAAAGCCTCCTGATTCCTCCCCTGGATCATCTTGCCTTGCCATTGTAATGAATGATACTATAAATTAGCTGGGATTTTGCATTACCTGATGGCTATTATTTGTATGCTCCCTCCCCAATTCATTAAATCAAAATAATTTGATTTAGATTCATTGAAAAAAGATTAATGCCAATTTGGTTTAAATCAACTTGGGTCTTCTTACTTTAGTTGAGCAAGAATGTGGATTGGGATATACTTTTTCTATATCAATATGTGGCCTTCTGGAGCTTACAAAACCAGATTTATTTTCCAGGAGCTGAATTATAAAAATAATGCAGACATTGCATTAAATACTATAGTATTTATTGGTTACATTTTGTGATTCTTTTGTGTCACATTTTGGCTTCAAATCATTTAATGCTACAGGGAGGAATGGGTATAAAGAACCAGAAAAATGACCTTGGAGAAGGAACGCTGACAGTTAGCAAAACATGATTTAAGTTGGGGAAAGAAGAGAACATTAGGAAAAAAAAAAAAACCTTTAAACTGTCTCTGCCTTAAACTGTCTTTGGTAAGAGAGGGAGGGATGGAGGGAAAATGCTATCAGGCTTTCAAGATTCTGTTACTATACTCTATATCAGTGGTTCTTAAACTTTTTTTAGATTATGGGGGATCCCAAAAGAGCTTTTGTTTGCATGGGTTATGTTTATTGATATTTACCATATTAAAAATTAAAATTGACACATTTGTAGAATATGTATTTATTGAATATTAAACCCATTAGATATTAACATAAATATTTTTCATGAAAAACCCTTTATTTTTAACAAATAAAAAAAATGAGAAGAGTTACATTGTTTTAAATTTTTACAGATATCTTCAGTATTACCAAATATGTAAAAGAGGGTTTTGGGGGACCCCCAGAGGTCCTCGGACCACACTTTAAGAAATGCTTACCTATATGACTAAAGCAAAGTTCCACTGCTTTTTATGGAGTCTGTTTCTTGCCTTGACCTACTTTGAAGGGCTGACATGAGTGTTTGTGGATGTTTCAGAAAAAAGTATAATTTGTTCTAGTTATTGGTTTGATTTCAGGCCATAGAAACTTTTTTCCCTCTCATCTCAATTGACTAGTATAAGGTTATTCAGGAAGTAGGAATCAATAATTATTAATTAGTCTATAAACTTGCCATGACAGCCCACCTTCAGCCCTATCTCTTGATTTAAACTGAACTTTTACCTTTTATCAAATTATTTACTTTATCAAATTACTGATCCCTCATTTCTCAGTTCTGTTTTCTTGTTCTGTCACATTCTTGCAA
Organism: Liasis olivaceus; assembly: GCA_030867105.1. Lineage (NCBI taxonomy): Eukaryota > Metazoa > Chordata > Lepidosauria > Squamata > Pythonidae > Liasis > Liasis olivaceus. The sequence continues at coordinate 75,376,676 of CM061349.1, forward strand.
AGTCATAGGAAAACAATCTGAGATCAGGCTTGTCCATTACCAAAATAAGAAGGGATAGATGGAGACTGGACCTTCCACTCAAAAGAGGGGGTCATCTAATCCATTGCATAGCTCGGGCAGGAAAAACAGATACAAGAATTTCAACATTTATTTCACTATAAATAAGGGTTACATTTGATGCACTGCAGTCTATGCAATTCTTTCATAATGGTTTCAGAACTTTTTAATAATAAATTTTACCTTATCAAAAGTCCCTGGAGTCTTGTTTGTTCCAGTCTAGCCAGCCAAGAGAAGCTTGACAACAGCTCTTTAAAATCCAGCTTTGACAATAGGCCCCTATTCCAAAATCCTTCCAAAGAAACTTAGAGACTGAATACTTTCTCAAACTTAATCTGCCCAAAATAGAATATAAACACTTGGGAAGTTGCTGCCATTTTATTTCTTCATAGAAAAGTGACGAAGGCTTTTGCAATATACATGTCATTAGTCCTTCCTACTGGGAAAAATATTGAATCTTGCAAATTATAAAGATAAAACCTTGATGCTGTAAGTCATCCCCCCACCCCCCACCAAAAATACTCTTTGCCCTGGTGATCCCCTTTTTCCTGCTCCTAGCTACAGCAGATGTAGGGGAGAGTACAGCTAAATGCAGACTGATAGGCAGAAATTTCCACTGGCTCCAATAAGGGAATTATACCTATATATTTGAGGTAGCAACTTGGCCTTAAGGGCCTTCGTAGTAATGAAGATGTTGCTGAACTTTGATGCAAATGAAAGATGCTGAATAGTTTTGCAATCTTGGATGGGCTTTTAATGAAGCTCTGTAGCAGATATCTGATTCAAAATGAATGGAAATAATTAACAGATTGGAGATCTGCAAACAACAAGCAATTGGATTATCTGGAAATAATTTGCTTCCATAAATTTTCTCCCCACATCCACCCCCATGACTATCTACCCATCTGCAATATTTCATTATTGTCTTTTAATCCTAGGAAAGATTGTACGAGGAGTAAACTAAGCTTTGAGGAAAACTGATTATATTTTTACTTGAAGAAAGCTACCACATTCTTCTGGCTGGGATTTTAAAAAATGAAATGCTAGTATTTGTTCTTTTCCCATGCAACGTAGGGATGGGGATCCTCAGTTGCCAGGATAAAGAAGGGAATCTTTGTACCCCAAAGACTCAGTACTGACAACCAGAGCTGGAAGCAAGGCATTCCCAATGCTTAGGATCTTCAATACAAGGTAGTCTGGGTCCAGGGTCAACCTGAGAGTGAAAACATGTTTTCAGAGTAATTCTGCAATAGGTGGGTGAATGGTTCCCTGCCAGAGTTGCCATCTCAGTGTCCAATGTGGGATTTTAAAAACCATATTTTTTCCCATTTGTTTCTCCATCACCACCCTGTGCTATTCTAGTTAATGGGAGATACAGATTCTACAGCTTCTGACATAGTTAAGAACTTCTTCAGGGAAAACTGCAAAGGAATGAGAAAATTCTGTAGATTTTCAGCTGAAGAAATTACTCAATTTTCCTTCTATAGAAATGAGCTTCCATCTCTAATAATAGAGCAGCTTTTTGATCATACCCAATGGTCTTTTGCATTTAGCTGGCTGCAGAATTTTGTTTTCTATTAATGTCTTTATTTGCTAAGTTTTGTGGCTGCTTACCAAGCATGCTCACTGAGAAGCTCATAGAATAAAGAATAGAATGCAATATGAACATATAAAATATATTAAAATATTAAAGCACAGCAAATGTAAATGTAGGACAAGAAGAAAAGTTCAGCTTGATTATTAAAATGAAATATGACTCAGCCATTAGATAGATTAGATAAAAGATAGACAGACAGACAGACAGACAATGTTCAAAAAGCTTACACAAAGAAATCAGTATTCACCTGATCCTGAAAGTAACACATGGCACCACAAAGAGATGATTTAGAATGATGAGGTGTTCTATGTAGTATAACACAACATTACTGGATGGCATCAGGTTGGGGACAGTTGCACTGAGATTCTTTCCAGTTTAAATAATGAGAATTGTCTTAAGCCCTCATGTAGAAAATCTTATAATTACCCAACGAAAAAACTTAAACAAGAAATTAGGAACATACCCAAAGCAATCCCTACATGCAAAATGCCCACCTCCTCCCAAGGTCTGTTAAAATCTATGTTCTTTGACTCTGAGTGATGTTTTATTGGACTCAAGCATGTAATTGCTGAGTAGACAATGGTATCCGAGTGCACTGCAATACAGTATATTACCCCTAGCCGAGGGCAGTAGCAAATGGAGTGCATTTCAGTGCAAATTCTAGCCAGCAGGTGGCAATGAGAAGGCTGCAGCAATTTCTTGCATCTTGGAGATAATAAAAATGGCCAAGCCGGAATCAAGCTGCTAATGTAGCTCAAAAACCTCCCATCCTAACCATGATTTCAGATAGGAAAGGTGTGTAATTTTCTAGGAATAGGGAATAGAATCTTTAAGGGAAAGTTCTGCAAGGTTTTTTTTCCCCCGGACATTCAGCAAGAGGATAATTCAGTTCTTATAAACACTGCTGTTACAGTGTCTAAGAGCAACCACACAGTTTTTCTTCATTCTACAAAAGGGAGAAAATACTTCTGGTCTCACCCCCTTTTTTCCCCCTTACCAGAGCTGTGACCTCTATTTTCCAAGTTTCATGAACCATCACCCAGAAGTTTACTGAGAGTGGCTGGTGAGAAGGTGTAAATATCCAAGCAACTCATTTGTTCCTTCCTCTGGACTAATAGTCACAATAAAGCACATATTGCCTCTCCACTCAGTATCTCAGAGGGTTTCTTCACAAAACATTGTCTACCTTTATTTGATGGCACAGGTTTAATGTTCTAAAATTTTGAATAAGGCACAAGGGGAAGCCCAGTCATATCTAATTCTTCAGTATTTATAAAGTACCTAGATAATTAGAAAGTTATTGATTGAATTATTTGTTAATGTATTTATTAAGCTTATCTTAGTGATACTACTTACCTTGCCTTGCTATATCTGTTGTATATTAGGCATTAGCATTATTGCTTTGCTTCACCCCAGCCAATACAAAGAATGGAGCAAAGGCTGTGATGCTTGGGAAGCAAATGAGAGAACGTGAACATATTTTTTAGTTTCTAATTGTTTTCTTTAGAAACTGTTCAGATCAACACAGAAGTACCTGTAATTTACATTTTTCATCAGAAACCTTGTTTTATGATCCAGCACCTACCAACAGAGGACAGGATCTTTTTGGTAACACTTGAGATTGCTCTACTTTTGCTCTGCTTCTGATGGGCATTAATGACTCTTCCATATCATCTAGCATTAAAACACTCTTTTTAAATCATGCTCTTAGCTTTTATTGCATAAGGATTTATTTGGTTCCCATGCAGCTCAATTTTATAATATACATTAATTGATAATATACATTAATATATATTATATGTATGTGTGCGCACACAACTAAATGGTAGTAAAGGGTGAAATTTGTAAATTAAGTAAAGGAAATATTAAAGATGGCTTCTTAGCAAAAAGCAGTTCATTAAAACATTAAAAAAAAATATGATAGGTATGATCAATCTGTAGATATCATAACTCTTAGGCCACATGTGGCCAATCAGACCTATTTCCATAGCTTCTAGACCATCTCCTGATCTAACCACCAAATTCTGGTGTTAAAACCAATTTTCAGTGGAAGATCTGCCTGTTTTTTTTGCCCCCAGAAGGTACAACATACGATTTCACAGCTAGCACTTTCCATAACATCATGGGTTATTTGTATTACATTGCTCATTTTAATTTGCATATGCTTTATATTGTGCCTGTTTCATTTACTGGCTTTCACTTTTATTGCTGGGTCACTGAATCAGGTAGGTAGGTAGGTAGGTAGATAATTAAAAATAAATAAATAAAATCCCTTCTCACCCCTATGGGTGGTGTGTGTCTTCCTCAATCTCGGGTCCTCTACCAGAGGCCTGGGAGTTTGAGGGTTCAGCACAGTATCTTAGCTGTTCCTAGCACTGCACTCTTCTGGACAGAGAGCTCTGATGTTGTTCCTGGGATCATTAAGGAAAATGACAGAATTTGAAATACTTATACAGAAACAAGACCACCTATTAGACCATATATATAAACTTTTACTTAGGTAAGATACAGACAGAACAAATAAAAACATAAATGATAAATTGGATGCAACACTTCAAGGAACCAGTCCCAGTGCAACAATGGGAAGAACTATGGAACAAGTTTATCAAATTCACCCCAAGCTATGGTTTGAGAGAGAACTGGTATAAAATGTTTTACAGATGGCATACAACCCCATCAATAATTGCCAACATTGATAAATCATAGAGTAATAAATGCTGGAAATGCCACAAGAAAGAAGGAACATTCTACCCTGTGGTGGACATGCAAGAAACCCCAAAAGTTTTGGAAAGACATTCACAGCACAGTTCAGAGAATCTTAGGGATCAAATTTGAAATGAAACCACATTTTTTAAAAAATTAAGTATAATTCCAGAACATATCAATAAAAGAAAATATCATAATTTATTATGATACATGCTTACAGCTGTGAGGACAAATTTTACACAACACTGGAAAAATGACATAGTACAGATGACATCTTACTGGGAACTTAAACTTGGAGAATATGCAGTAATGCTAAAACTAACAGTATACATACATAATAGAAGTTTAACTAAATTCAAGCAAGAATGGATTCCATATATATTACACAAATTCTAGGAAATGATTAATTGAGCCAGAAGAATTACCACTTCAAAATCATGGTGATATGAATGCAAGGATAGAAGAAAAGCAACCATTGGAAATCATGGGTTTATTAACAGAGATTAACATAGATTAAAACTATCAAAATTTGCAGAAAAATATTTTCATCTTGAATTTGTATTTCAAAAGTACAGCCTGAGATGGACTAGGAATACCAGTGAACTAGATTACATTTGAACCCTAAGGCATGAATGATGAACCCTAAGGCAATACCACTGAACTAGATTACATTTTGTCCAATAATTGATCCATTGTATAGACGATGCAATTCTCAATCAATTTAATAATGACAGTAATTGTGGTTTAGCATGCACTTCATTAAAAATCAACATCCAACAGAAGAGAGGAGAAAATTGCTGCAAAATGCAGCAAGTTGCATCAACTATCAAATACTTAAGTGCCTCAATAATGCATTCCAGCTGAAATTATCAAATTGTCAGTGCACACTACATGAATTGAACAATAAGGACTTAGCTAAAGCCACCTGCTGCATCACTGAAAGTCAGTTATCAACAGCCAATGAAATTGGTAACATCACAAAACAGTAGAAAAAGCAAAATATCAGAAGAGACCAAACAAATGATGCAGAAACAATGACAATGACATGAACAGGCAGCCAGAAGCACTACAGAATATATTGAAGTAAACAACACCGATGAAAACAATTGAAAGACAATATTAGAAAATACGATTATCAGCTTATACAGACGATCACTGAAGAGAACAAAAACCTGAAGAAGGTTAAACAAGAACAGCTGGACAAAAACAATTCTTCAAGATCAAGAAGCTATATGCCCCAATCACAACAAATCAGTAAGAAATCTTAGAATCCATCAATAACTTCTACTGTAAACTATATGCTGATAACACAGAATAATTGGACACCACCAACAATCAGAATGCTGGGATCATCATCATAATTCCAGCAAATAGAAAATGCCTTAAATATGGCCAAGCAATTGGCCAGGAGAGAATACTGGAGATATTCTCAAATGATGTCATAGTGAAACACACAAAATATTAGCAAAATTATTTACCTGCTGCTAACAACAACAGAAAATTCCCACATGGATGGAAAGATACAGGAAAAGTGACCAGGAAGATACAAAAAACAGGAGACCTAGAGGCCTTGTTTTGGTTTGGTACAAACCTCTCACATGAATTACTTCAAAATACATCAAAGTAATACTGGATTTTGCCCAATGAAGAGAATAAGCTGATATCAGAGTGGATTTAGCACTATAGATCATATAAAAAAGGTTCAGCAAATTATTAAATGTTTCAATGTTACCAGACACCACTTTTCCTAGCTTTCATTGATTTTGAAAAAGCCTTTGACTCTGTTAAACTGACTGCTACATATATTCAAAGCTCTACATCCTACTGAAATCAATATACAGAAACACAATTCACATAAATGAAAAGACTTTCACCATCAATATACAAAAAGTAGTTCAAGAGCATGAATTTCACCAAAATTATTCTCAGCAAGCCTAGACTGAATTGATCCAAACTAGGAATAAAAGTCAACAGTGAACATCTGAACAAACATCAGAACGTCTTTCTGATGACACGATTCTTTTATCCAAAAATGCTGGAGCTTTCAAAGATGAATAACAAAATTAAGTGACAGCAGCAGGTTATCAGGATTGAAAATGAGCTTGAAAAAGGTCATCAGCAACTAATCCCAGTCTTTGCTGATGAAAATTGAATATCATTAATCTGAGAAGTTCATCAAGTACATCTACCTCAGTCAAAAAATTACCATGGAGAAATTTTGAACTGGACTACACTAAATTGGAGAGCCTTTGTACAATTTCATGCTGTATTCAAAAGCAGCATACTAATTTGCTTAGGGAGAAGGGGAAATTATTTAATTGATGCATACTGTTTCTGCTAACACAATGGTTAAGAAAATTGGATGTTAAATGCAAAAGCAGTACAGAAGTGGAAAGTTACACAAATGCTTAACATTTGGAGCAGCAAATGCTTAACATAACACAATGTGATAAAAAAAGGAAATATATCAAAAGACAAGAGTATGTGACATAATGCATAGCCCTACAAGAAATGGCAATATTACACAATGAACAGATCATAGCTGGACATCCAAACAATCCTTGATCAGGTACTAGTTGACCTTAAAAGAGCCAGAAACATAACTCAATTCAAAGATATTAGCCAAAATTACTTATTGCGTGTTGAAGCAGTTAAGAAACAGCTGAAAAGGTCTTCATCCTGCAATGGATTGATAATTTGGGATGATGATGATGATAATGATGTAACTTATTGTAACCAATAACAATTGATCTGTAACAAAAACTATAAAAACATAGATGTAGATGTAGTCTATACATCTACATCTACTTCTATGCTTATCTATATGGTCCTAAAATTAGGAGAAAAATATCCTATATACAGCAATGGAAACTAAAATACATTTTGTGATTTTCCAGGATATGCTAAGGTTCTGGTTTGAGAGTAAGAACCAGATAAGGTCATCCTCAAAACAGGATGTTCTGTTAGCAAGTGGAACTGGGCATGAGTTGCTACAGAAAGGATATCAGAGGAACAAATGGGCTAGAATCTCAGGTTCTTCTGGATCAGAGGGGCAGATTTACTCTGCAAATGGGGCACAGTGATCCCTTCATTATCATAGAGGACAAGACATACATTCATTCATTCATTCATTCATTCATTCATTCATTCATTCATTCATTTATTTATTTATTTATTCGGCTTGTATGCCACCCATCTCCCCCAGCGGGTGACTCTGGGCAGCTTTAGATTTCAAATATCTGCCTCACTTCCAAAGCAGCCAATCGACACTCACCTGGGGGGCCTTGCCACCAGCCAATTGGGAACAGGGGCCAGAGGGAGGCAGGAAAAAGGCTAGGGATTCTTCCCTTCCCTTCTCTTCAAGATTCACATTAAAGTGGCTTAAGGAAAAAGTGTTATAGTGTGTTGGGCAGGTAATATTGATTAGGTGGTTTCCAGGTGTGAAGGGTTTTCTATTTATCTCCTGCCACTATTTATTATCTAATTTGCCCTGTTTTATCTGGAGAACTATTTCAAAAACCCACTCTAGGCCTTGTTAACCCCATGGTCAGGAGGGCTTTACATGAGAAGCCACAGTGGTGTAAATCATTCTGAATTCTGAATTTCTGGAAAGAGGAAAAATTATGAAGGTGGATCATAGCAATTAGGGAGCTACTGAAAAAGTGAATCTTGAAGGGAAGGGAAGGGAAGAATCCCTAGCCTTTTCCTGCCTCCCTCTGGCTCCTGTTCCCAATTGGCTGGTGGCAAGGCCCCCCAGGTGAGTGGCAATTGGCTGCTTTGGAACTGAGGCAGATATTTGAAATCTATTAATGGCTGTGGGCATTGAGGGAAGGATGGAGGGGTGACTTGGATGCCTGCTGGTGAGGTAGGGCTTGCTGGGGCGGTGCCGGTGGTTGATGGGTGAGCCTTCTTCCTCCTTCAAGGGAGGGGACCCTTGGGGACATGCCAGAATGAGGAGCAGGGGTGCAGTATTCCTTATGGTCCATGGTTCCCTCTGTTCCACTTCCCCCTAGCAAAATGGCAGGCAGTTCCGCCGTCAGTCAAGGAGGAGGAGGAGGCTTCATGGGGCTCTCCTGAGGGTGATGAGGGGAAGGCAAATGGCACAAGCCTATATTATATGTGGAAGGAAGGAAGGAAGGAAGGAAGGAAGGAAGGAAGGAAGGAAGGAAGGAAGGAAGGAAGGAAGGAAGGAAGGAAGGAAGGAAGGAAGGAAGGAAGATTTCTGACACTTCCTGACAGCTTTCCATAAGCAACGTCAAAGGGGACACTGGCAGCAAGTAGCAAGTCACTCACACTCCTACTGTTTTTTTGACCCTGGTCATTCTGTTTCTCTGTTTAGGTAAGGAAATATCTCTGAAATTATGATCCAACAGATTAGGGGTTGTCTAGTGAACCCTAGATTCCAGGGGGATCATCCCAGTTTTTAAATAAAGTGCTGTGTTCAAGATATAGCAAACTACTTGGCATAGCACTCTTAGGAATCTGGACCGGGTGATAGCTAAGGGCTTTAAGTTTATAAGGTTTATAAGGGCTTTAAGTTATAAGCATCTGAGAGCCATATAACATCTGGGGGATCACTATTAGTAAACATTATTGGGTGTGAAATGGGTTTGCTCTCCCTTGAAATTCCACCTGGCACGGTGAAAGCAACCATTGGTGTCCATTGGGGTTGGGCAGCCGATACATATAAACAAACAAACAAATAAAAACCTAGTCTGCCTTGATGCTTCTCTTCACCCAGTAGAGATGAACTGTGTACCTCAGGGTATCAGTCTGTAGCAGACATACCCGACTCCATTCTGATGCTTCACTTTGCATGTCAGAAGTGAAGTTTTCAGGTGACGCTGATTTCACTTGACATCAGTGGCCTTGCCTCAAAGGCAGCAGCTTCTTCACATATGCTCCGCTTCTGCAGAAGCCACTTTTTTACAGGCAAAATGAAACGGTGTGGCCATTCTGCCCCACTGCTTAGAACCAGGAGGAGGGAAGTCAATTTTCTGTGTAATTTTGTTTCAAGAGAATATTTCACTTGCAGCTTCATGAAACTGAAACACCCCTTTGAACCTCTGAACATCCTTACAAAATGTCATCTCAATTGCATTGTTTTTCTTAGCTTGCAACAGTTTACAATATTGTTTAAACACCCCCCCCCCATTGTCTTATAGTCTTGAGAATTGAAGAATTGTTCACCAAAATAGGAGAGGAGACAGTGTCTATGGCTAAAGTTGTATTTAAATAATCTTTTAGAGACTAATTCTGATGCATTTTCTTTCCTGGTCCTTAGGAATTGTTTTAATGATCCTGTCATTTGAAAATCCTCAAAGCTGACCTCAGAGCAATGTACACTACTCCTTTTTAGGCTAACTTCACAATCTATGCAGTTGGAATATTCAGGAAGAATATAGGCAGAATATTTGAAGTGTGTTTCACTTATGGTACTTCAAGTAGTTATACAAAAGAAAAAAAAATATTTTAAACTGGCTGTCCTCAAAATATGCATATGGACAATATCTAAAGGTTCTTTACATAAATCATTTTGTACAATAACAGAAGAATGTATGTCATGCATAATTGTATATCAGTGCTGAATATTAAAATTCTGTGATCATATTTCAACCTGATACGAGTTTTCGGTGGTGCTCAAGACAATAAAAATAGCATCACATAATTTGATGTAACTAACTAGTTTTGATGACCACCTTTGAAAAATAATAGAACAGTTCATTCTGGCATGGAGATCTCACGAACCCTTCTGTTGAAAATGAAGAAGCTTGATAAATTCTGTTTTTTGTTTTTTGTTTTTTTGTAAAATCCTAGGTTTTATTATGTGATTTATTATACCTTGCAAATGCGTATGATTCAGAACTTATCGACCAGAGTTATTACTTCTCCACATGCTGTGATGCACTTTTCAGTAGTGTGATGTCTCAAAATCTACATTTAAATATGCATTAAAAAATAATGAAAAAAATAGTGCATGGAGAAACTTGCAACAAATGAGACAAATTTGAAACAGTTTTGCCAATCTTCCTTGATTTACTGTATTTATTGGCATATAACACGCACAGGCATATAACACGCACCTTAATTTTAAGAAGGAAGTTTGAGTAAAAATACGTAAATTTAAAATAAATGACTTGGAAGCAAAATAAAGGGAGCTCTGAACTTTTTGTTTATTAATATGTTTACCACTTATAAGGTAAATACGTAATATGAAAGAAAAAGCACCTCTTTTGTATGTTGTAGGCTGGCTGTGTGTAGTGTGTATGTACCATTAGTGTTTGTAAGCTGTGTGTAGTGTGTGGTAATGGTAATCTGTTTATTACCATACTGGTACTTAATCCCTCCCTTTCTGCTTACCTGTCTGCAGCAGGCAGGCAGGTAAGATCTCCAGTGGACCAGTAGGGGTTAAAAAACCCTGGTGGTCCGAGTGGATTGGGGGGTACAGTAATTTATTATTAGGGTACTCCTCCTCTGTTTGCAATCTGTAGTGACATCAGCCATGCAGTCTGGCTCTCAGTGTGCCAGAGCAAAGCTTTTCTTTTTTGGTAGCAGCCGCAATCCAGCACTGCTGCTCCAGATGGCCGCAGAGGGAGGCACAGAGCCTGTGGTACACTGCACAATGCCCCCCTGGTTGCCCGCTGAGAGCTGTGCCCGACCCCTCTCGGATAGCCCCAGGACCAGTGAGCGCATAAAATGCAGCTTCTCCTCCGGCTCCCCACTGCCTTGCCCGCTCCTCCCTCCTTCCCATCCCTGGACTCTCCCGTGCTCTCAACAGTGTGGTGCAGCCTTCAGAGGAGTGGTGATCCTTTCACCGGGGCAGCACAGCACAGGTTCTGTGCCTCCCTCTGCGGCCATCTGGAGTGACAGCTCTGGGTTGTGGTGGCTGCCAAAAAAGAAATGGTGTCCTGGCTGCCGGCACTTTGATCTCCCAGCCCTGCTGCTTGAGGTGAGAAGCTGCAGGCCATATCAGTGTATAACACGCAGCTGGGATTTCAGCCCCAAATTTTGTAAAAAAAGTGCATGTTATACGCCAATACATATGGTAATTCTTATTTGAAATCATAATAAACTTAATAAACTTAAACTATCTTTCATCTAAAGATATTAAGCCAGTGTACAAAAATAATCCAAAACTTACAATAAGAATAAAGAAGACTATATCTTTTAAAAAACTAAAACACAATAAATTTACAGGGACAACCTACCAGTGCCAATATATTTGCAGTCACTGATACATCTTTATACTTAAACTTTTGACGAAGTGTTGTCAATTTTCCTAAAAGTGATTAAAGACCTCAGTTGCATCTTGGGTATACTTGATTCTGAAGATACCTGTGTCTCTTTCCTTCAGCCAGCATAGACCTTGTTCCGTTCAAATGCCTCTCCCAGGAGGCATTCTTCAGGAGCCATTTGGCCATCATTTGAACTGGATTTTCTCTTGAAGTAGGTATCTTCTGCTTACAGTATTGCTTAACCTAAATCTTCATGCTTCAGGAGATTGTGGTTTGTGAATGGAGAGTTTGGGAGTAGTGCTTATTCCCTTTTGATCTGTAATGAATATAGGTTGCCTACCTGATGAGACAGCTACATATAGTAGTTGTGCCATGGGTCATCCTCATTTCAGGCACAAACATGCCTGCTGCTTCTCCTTCCATTCTCATTCTCATTTTGTGGATCACTTTAGCTGGCATCCAAAGCAGGCAAGGATTTTGTCAGAATGACAAAAGTTGGATTGTGGCACCATGGCATAAGCTCCTTCCCTTATGTACTTTTACATGAAACTGCAACACAGGTACAAAAGAGGCAGAGTTTGCACTGCAATGTCACAATGAATGCTTCATCATTTGTCATCTCTTTGCCCTCTCCCATGGTTACTCATGGGTGTATGTGAAATGTACTGTACATCATGCCATTGTGATGTGAGCTCCACCTGTTACATATTTGTGTGCAATGTCATGACACAAGTATGAAAGGGTGGAACTTATGTTGTGGCAATGTGTGGCATATTTTGGCATTTTCACATCATCATGTTTACGTAAAGATGTCTAGGATAGCAAAAGCTCACTTTCAAAACTGGTAGGCAATATTTACAGAACAGAAAAGGGGAAATCTGTTAAGTATGCTGAAGAATTAAACAAAAATTAGCAGGACAGGGTCATCACATGCTGAGAATGGAATCTCTTTCAAAGACCCATGATGGGTATAAGCTTTAAGAACTGCAAAATGGAAAGGTTTGATTGTTCCTCAAAGCAAAGAGAAATATGCAAAAATTAATAAAGCTGGAGCCACAATTGGAAGCTAAAGTTTTATTAATAATTATTAATGATGATGATGATAGATGATAGATTAACTTGAATGCTTCCTCTTAAATTTAAACATGTGGTGGGGGATAACCTTTTAAGAGCTAATGTGATTCTGATTCATTTCCCCTCTCTTTCTGAATATGAATATCCTTTCAGACTTACAGCACATACATCTTTTCAATATACGTAAGTATACTTGAGATTAGTACAATGTATTCCTCTGGCAAATGAAATATATCAAGCAACACCTCAGAGATATTGCTTGCTTACTGGTAGATATTACCATGGCTAGCCCAAGATAATGTTGATAAGCAGTTGTTTAAACAAAAACTGTGTCAAATCACATTGCAAGCTCTACGAAGGAAGGAAGGAAGGAAGGAAGGAAGGAAGGAAGGAAGGAAGGAAGGAAGGAAGGAAGGAAGGAAGGAAGGAAGGAAGGAAGGAAGGAAGGAAGGAAGGAACAGAGGGAGGGAGGGAGGGAGGGAGGGAGGAGAAAGCAACACAGCTCCATCTCCTGGCTGTGTCTGGATGTTATTCCTCCTACTGGGTGACAGCCAGAGGGGGAGTTAGTAGGGAGTGATTGGAACAAGGTCCCTTCCAGCTGATAAGAGCAGTAGGGAGGGCTCTTGTGATTGTTACAGTGTATGAATGTGTTGTTGTGTGCAAGTGTTGTAGTGAGTGGGGAGGTGGTGGCTAGATACCCTGTTGGTGCTGAGAGCTTGTGTAGGTAAACTGCCTCAGGGTGCCTAGCTTCCCTTCCCAGGGATTTTTGGGGAGGATACTAGGAGGTTCCTGGTCTTGGGGGACATGGATGTGGGGATGGGACTGCCATTGGGGGTGGTGGAGGTGAGTGTCAGGTTTAGCCCAGGAAACTCCAGGAGACCATACAGATTCAGTCCAGCAAGGTTTATTTGGCTTCACCCTTACAGAGAATCTTCCCAGACTGAGAGTAGTTCCCAGGGTCAATCCATAAACATCACTAGCATTCCTCAGGGAGGTGCCAGTCTCATCCTCTTATCTCTCCCTCACTCTTCAGGGGATGAGAATACATTCTTCACCCCCCCCTTCCCCATACTCTCACAGTGAGCCATAATATAATGGTGGTGATGGGCATGGGGAGTTATGGTAGGAAACTAAGAGCAGACAGTTCCAGGGGAACACAGGACCCATGATCTCAGCCCTGGTACCTGGTCAGCAGACCTTCAATAGCCCTGGCCTCCAGATGCTGCTACTGAATGCCAGGTCAGTCTGCAATAAGGCTTCCATCAATCATGATTTAATCATTGATGAGAGGGATGACCTGGTATGTATTACCGAGACCTGGCTGGGTCTGGAAGTGGGGACAGCCCTTTCTGAGATATGCCCAGAGGGGGTTTGGGTATGGCATCAGCCAAGACTCCAGGGCAGGGGTGGGAGTGTAGTGATTGTCATCCTGGAATTCCTTATGGCTTTCAGGAGCACTGCCCACAGGTCCCGAGATGTGAGATTCTGTTCCTTAAGTTGGGTTCTAGGGATCAGTTGGGATTGTTGCTGTTGTACCAGACTCTCTGCTGCACAGCAGCCTCCCTGCCTGAGCTCCTTGACTCCATCTTAGGGTTGGCAGTGGAGTTCTCCAGACTTATGGTTCTGGGGGACTTCAATCTGCCTTCTCTGGAAGTGGGGTATGAGGCTTGGGAGTTCATGGCCACCATGATGGCCATGGGCCTACCCCAGGTGATCCAGAGCCCAACATGGGACAGTGGTCACACTCCAGATTTGGTGTTCCTGTTGGAGCAGTGGCTATGTGATCTGCAATTGTGGGAGTTGTTGGTGTCCCCCTTGTCATGGTCAGATCATGCTCTGATTACCAGTTTATCCCAATTAAACAAAATCTTCTTCTGTTTCAATATCTCCATCAAAAAAAAAAAAAAAAGAAAAAGTAATCCTTTCTCTTACATAAAATTCTGATGGTGGTAAGGACTGTGAAGGAACAGTTCTCCTCCCTTATTGCATCCACAGATTGCTGCCCTGCAGCCCTGTTTCAGGTAACACAAGCCTTCTTGGGTAAAGGGGCCCAGAGAACTTTTTGCAGGGTCTTGCAGAGGAATTTGCTCAGCATCTATTGGATAAAATTGCTCAGATTCACTCACAGTTGGATGCCAGTCTTGTTGCAAGTCCAGAGGAGATGTCTGGAGTAAAGTCTTGCCCTTTTATCTGGGAACAATTTGAAGCTGTTGGACCCGACCGAGTCCTTTGAACTGTGAGTTCAGCCACCTGCTCTCTAGATCCATGTCCCTCCTGGGTTGTAAAAGTGGACCTGGGGGTGTGGTGTGAATGGGCTCTAGCAGTGGTTAATTCTTCTTTAAGGGATGGGGTTGTTCCTCTTAAAGAGGTGCCTTGGTGCACCCACTCCTCAAAAAGCCATCAGTTTCATCCAGTATCTAATCTTCCCTTTTTAGGAAAGGTGGTTGAGAAGTGGCTGCTCAAAAGCTTCAGAGGACTTTGGATGAAGTGGATTTTCAGTATCCTTTTCAGTTAGGATTCAGACCGGGTATGGGTCAGAAACAGCATTGGTCACACTTTTGGATGATCTCTGGGATGAAAGTTGGATGATCTCTGGGATGAAGGTTGTCCATCCATGCTTGCCCTACTTGACCCCATGGTGGCTTTCAATACCATTGACCGTAGTATTCTTCTGGATTGGCTCAGGGGACTAGGGGTGGGTGGCACGGTGCTGTGCTGGTTTGCCTCCTTTCTCCAGGGTTGATTCTAGTTGGTGATGATTAGGGAAGAGAGGTCCTGCCCTTGGCCCCTGCTATGTGAGGTGCAGCAGGGTTCAGTTCTTTCACCCTCCTATTTAATATCTACATGAGGCTGCTGGGTGAGCCCATCCATCACCATGGGGTGAGGTATCAGTATGTTGATGATACCCAACTATACATCTCTGCCCCTGGCAAATTAAGTGATAATGTGAATACCTTATCCCTTTGCCTGGAGGCTGTGAGAGTCTAGATGGGGAACAACAGGCTTCAACTGAACCCTGGCAAGACTAAGTAGCTTTGGGTTTTGGGGACTGCTGGCTCTTTGGTGCTGGATGGGGTGGCACTGCCCCAGACCGACCCAGTGCACAATTTGGAAGTTCTCCTAGCCTTGTGACTCTTGTTCAAAGATCAGGTGGCAGTTGTGGCTAGGAGGGCCTTTGCACAGGTTCATGTTGTGTGCCAATTGTGCCATTTCCTAGATTGGGAGGCTCTGCTCTCAGTTACTCATGCTCTAGCCACCTCCAGATTGGACTACTGCAATGTGCTTTACATGCCTTTGAAGAATATCTAGAAGCTTTAACTGGTGCAGAATGTGGCAATGCAGGCAGTTATGTGTGCTCCTAGAAGAGCACATATTACACCTCTGCTTCATGAGCTGCATTGACTGCTAGTAAGCTTCCGGGTCCAATTCAAGGTGCCGTTTTTGACCTTTAAAGCTCTTCATGGCATGGAGCTCGGTTATTTGAGGGACCACTCTCCCTGATTACATCAGCCTGTCCCATTAGATATGTCAAGGAAGATATTCTACAAGTTCCATCAGCCAAGGACATGCATTTGGTGGGTCCCAGAAGGTGAGGTTTCTCTGGCATGGCTCCCTCCTTGTGGAACATTCTCCTCCCTGAAGTGAGGCTCGCCCCTTCCCTGATATCATTCAGGAAGTCTCTCAAGACCTGGTTATGTCATCAGGCCTGGGGGTCTTTAGGAACTTTAGACATTCTTAGGTGGCTTCACTATGATTGATATTCTGTTTTCTCCATCGGGTTTGTATATTTTAAACTTTCTGACAATAATTCCACTTCAATAATTACTTTTTATCTTTTAATAAGGAATTATTATTATTATTATTGTTATTATTATTTTGCTGTTTTCTTAATTGTTGTATGCCACCCACAGTTGCTTTGTGTGAGACGGGCGGCTATCTAAATGTTACAAATAAATAAATAAATTCTGGGTGCCACCATGAGTGTCCATCAAATGGGGGCAAGAGAGTAACAAGGGATGAAAGGTCATGGCACAGGCTCTGCCCTTTAGGTCCTTGTGTAAAACATCTCAATAGAAGTCCAAAGACAAATCTGTTATGATGCATGTTTCATTTTTTTAGCATTCTCATGGTTAGGTATGAATATGTATGATCACTACATTTCAGGTAGGAAACTGTAGTGATGGAAGGAGTGCAGAAGAGGACTGCAAAAATAATCAACAGGCTAGAGCTATTCTCCCATAATAAAAGGATGCAGTGTCAAAGAGAGTGGCTTGGGGGGGGGGAGTGTGAAAGGTATATAATATTTTAC
The DNA here is from genome assembly GCA_030867105.1 of Liasis olivaceus. NCBI lineage: Eukaryota > Metazoa > Chordata > Lepidosauria > Squamata > Pythonidae > Liasis > Liasis olivaceus. The sequence continues at coordinate 75,393,654 of CM061349.1, forward strand.
ACAAATGTCAATAGATGATAAAGGAATGTGGGAGATTCAGAATAGAAGAAGAAAAACTTCTACCTTATATATACAAAATATAATTAAACTAAGAGACCTGTCAACCTGGATAGCTTAAAAGGGAATTAAGAAAGGTTCCTGGCGGACAAGGCTGTGAATGATAGTTATATATTATTTCCTGAATCGGAAGCAGTATGAGTCTGAATGGCAGCTGCTGGGATACATGAGCAGAAGGCCAGAGTGATGCCTATCACATCTTTGTGTATTTCCCAATGGGATCTAGCTGGTCACAGTGAGGAGTATGCAAGATCTCAGAGATGAACTGCTATCCGTCTAATATCCTCACATCCAACAGTGAGGAATATTCAAGATCTCAAAAATGAATTGCCATCCATCTCGATATTCCTTCACCTCTGGAGAAGGGTTAGAAAATGAGTTACCTATGCTCAGAATAAACCCAAGACTGTGTGAAGGACAAAATGAGATGCACAATGCAGAAACTGACAGAATATATAGTTGACTTTTGCTTATTTATTTTTGTGTTCTAAGACTTTCTATGCCATATTTCAAAAATAAATAGTTCTCCCATATAATCCAAAAAAGACACTGAATATAATACTAAAAGATACCAATTAATATCACATTAAATCCCCTAACATTTGATAAATAGAAGAACAGCACTACGTAACAAAATGACAGCCATAGAATACACACATACACACACACACACGCATACACATATACATACATACATAAATTTGCATAATCTAGACTGTAATTAAACTCTGAATAACCCAAGAGTGGATTAAAACAAATATCTGTTTAAGGAGGGAGTTCCATATTTATAGCCTTGGAAATAGAACAGTGTACTCTACTATACTAGAAGTTAGTGTATGGAGTGCACAACATGCTAAACACACACACACACACCAGTCATCTTCCCCTTGGCACCAGCACCTAGCATCTACAACACTTAGCATCTGCATACTTTTGCTACTTAATTAACCCAATGTTTAAACCTTGACAGCCAGTTTGGTGGTTAAAGATACCAGGCTAGAAATCAGAAGATTGTGAGTTCTAGTTCTTCTGGAAAATGTCGCAAAGAAAACTGCACGGACGTCCAGCCAGTTGGTAGGAGTCATGACTAACCTGAAGGCAAGCACACACATACACAAATCCACACACACATGAGCAACCTTTGCCTATGCATCAGAAAGTATATTTTCAGCCTTATTTCTGACTCTAAGTTAATGCCAAACAGAAAACATTTATTTATTTTTATGTATGTATGTATGTATGTATGTATGTGGTCAAGTAAAAATAACATGAGAGCCAGTTTGGTGTAGTGGTTAAGGCACTGGGCTAGAGACCGTGAGTTCTAGTCCTGCCTTAGGCACAAAGCCAGCTGGGTAACCTTGGGCCAGTCACACTCTCTCACCCCTAGGAAGGAGGCAATGGCAAAACACTTCTGAAATCTTGCCAAGAAAACTGCAAGGACTTGTCCAGGCAGTGGCCAGGAGTCAACAATGAGTTGAAGGCACACACACACACACACACACACACACACACACACATATACACACATATACAAGCACACAGATATTTTACTCCATGACTCAAATCTCAGCTTGGACAGCAGGCTTCCCAAGAATTAGAAACTTATTCTATATGCAAATAGGGAAACTCTGGCCACAGAATCTAAGCTAATGTTTAATTAAGGTGACCCCTCATCTTCTCATATACAGCCAAGGGGCTTCTACAAAGCACTAACTGCAAAAATATGCCTAGCAAAGCTGTATGTTTGCCAGTCACACCTTGGCAGAGAAATGGATAAAAGTAATCCAAATAGTGTGTATCGAAAGTGAAGTCCAAATAAAGACTTGAAGCAAACCATTTCCCAAAAATATTGAATAGTTCAAAACTGTATAGGATGACTAGCCATGAATTCTGGCAGTTTTAGTCCAATATGTCTGGAACAGGGTTTCTCAACCTTGGCAAGTTTAAGACATGTGGACTTCAACTCCCAGAATTCCCCAGCTGGCTGGGGAACTCTGGGAGTTGAAGTTCACATGTCTTAGAGTTGCCAAGGTTGAGAAACCCTGACCTAGAAGGAGCCAAGCTAAGAAAGGCTGATAGAAATATGTAGGACTCCAAGACATCATCAAGAGCTGTGCTTTGCTCCCATTCGTACTAAAAAACAAAATCAGGTCTACAGAAATCCTTCCAATGTATAATTAATAGTATTTTTACTTTTACTCTGAAATTGCACTAGAAATATTTGTGCAACTGAAATATGAATATGATGCTCTTCCTAGTGAAGATGGTCTCTTTGGGCATATAAACATGGCAATGTATCCATCATTTTGCCAGTCCAATCCATGAATAATCACTTGCATATTTAATCAGCGCCTTTGATCAATCATCAGTTACTGCCCCCCCCCCCCCCGCAAAGGTAGCTGTTATATTTAGATTGCCACATAATATCAACAAATCCAGAGTTAGTAAAGTCCTGGGGAGGAGTAAGCTACATGAAAAAAGAATCTCACTAGAATTACCAGTTTTGGAAAGGAGTCAGACTGGAAGCAGAGTACCAAGCCATATGAAGCAAAAGATGGGAAGTATTACAAAGAAACAAAATATCTGTGGAGGTCTCCTGATATTTAAAAATGAGAAAAAGAAGGGCAAGATGAATGTTACAAGAAATGGACACTAATAAATCCAATTTAATATTCTGGAAAGGGTGAGCATATTTTTTTGGAAAAAAATAAGAAAAGGGGGGAAATAGTAATAATTCTCAAGGGATGCTAAGGACATTGGCTTATATGAATCAAAAAATGCCAGATTAAGCCAATGGAAAAAAAAAGGGGGGGGGAGAAAAGGAGTCCAATTTTGGACATTTACTGAACGGTAGAAGGTTCTGCACTTTTCCACTTGGCACTCCATGAAAATGCTGCATACTGTCACCATGCCATCCACCCCCAGCTGCCAGATTGGCCTGATTCTCTTTGAAGAAGGGGAAGAACATCACATTAATTAGATATATGGAATTTATGCTGATATGTGTAAAAGATCCACTCTCTCGGAAAACCTCCTTGAAGTAGATACCACTTGAAGTGGTTTAAGGAGGGTGTCTCTGTGTGTGTGTGTGTGTGATGCATATTAATATAATTAAAGATGATAATTACAGCAATAGTTCAGACGTAATACTACTTGAACAGAAATATAAAAGTCCAACTTAGGCATTTTGGAATTTGAATTTCACATTCATATCACTTGAAAAAAAAATCATGCCAGGATCATTAGCCTCCACTGAATTACCATGCATGCCGCAAAGATAGTAGCAGCAGCAGCAGATTCTACCTGTCTGTGTGCATTGGCTTCCACAACAAGAGGAATGGAAACCTTCCCCAGGCTGTTCTCTTCCAAGTGAGTTAAGATGCAACTTGCAGAAACCTTGAAAATATGAGTAGGTCCTTGGTCCTTGGGACTGGGAATTCTGAGAATTGTGGTCCAAATTCATCAGGAGGGCACTAAGTTAGGGAAAGCTGTTCCATTTTTTTCATATAACTTTATTAAGATTATAATAAAAAAATAAAAGCTAACAGAAACCAATATTTAGAAGAAAGAGAAGAAAGAAGAAAAGAAGGGGAAAAAACGACAAAGCCAAAAGTGCAGGAAAAAAAAGAAAGAAAATATAAAGAAGTAGCTTCTGATTTTCTTTATAGTAGTTATAATTATAAATATAAATTTGCCTCTTACTTTACTGTTACAGCATAACTTTCATTTTTTCTGTAATCTAATTTTTTCAGATCATTAAAACCATATATCATAACTTCATTTTTTCTGCTTCATGCAAAAAGTCTATAAGGGGTTTCCAGTCAGCAATAAACTTAGATAATGTCTTTTCTCTGATCAAATATTGTCAATTTGACCACTAAAGCAAGTTCCATCATCTTCACCATCCATTCCTCCATTGTTCCATGACTTTTTTCCCACCTGTTCGATAAACAGGTCCCAAAATAAATAAATAAATTAAAAAAAACCATCTGGTTTCAATTGTATATTAATCTTTCCATTCTTCTGAATTAGTGCATGTATTTGAATCCAAAATTTTCTGGCTTTTTTGCATGTCCACCAAGCATGAAAAAATGTCCCCTCTTCTTCACATTTCCAACATAGGGAAAGCTGTTCTACAACGAACTATATCTATTCTAGAGACAGCTCAGAGATTTCCAAATATTTGCACATGTATTTAATGTGATAATGGTTTGAAAGTTTTTAAAAAGGGACAGATTAAAATATTAAGAAAATATGTAATACCAGTCCAAAAGGAGATTCCTTTTGACATCTAAATACCATGAGTATAGATATCCACTGGTTAGGATAGCCTAATCCAGATTTGCTGACCATTCAGACTAGAACACATTTTGGTGATGAGGAGACAGGGAGACAATTGCTGTTGCATGTCCACTGGTTAATGATGGATGTACCCTTATGTGAAAAGTATTTTTCAGATTCTTCTTCCCAATTATTGTGAAGGTACTTTTTGAATGCTACTTATGAGAAACATAACTCATCTGCTAGGAAGAAAAAATGTTCCAAGTCTGTTTTGTTGTGGGTCAGGAGTTGCAAAACTTTTCATAAAGTTTTAACTTCTTCAGACATTGGTATAGTATTACTGTGCCAGTGAGTAGCTCACGTATTTCTCTTTCCTTACCTGCTCTCATCTTCTGTTTACAAATCCTTGGAATTGTGTTGCTACTTGATCAATTTAACAAAAGATGAATACAGTTATAATTTAAGGCTGCAGGATTTTGCTGAGCTCTAGACAAATAATAAAAAAAGACAAGCCCTTATCAGAAAACTGACAATCTCATGAGGCGGCGTGAATTATGAATTCAGTTTTGCTTGGGAAGATCTTTTGGAAGTGACAATGTTTGGTCTGACATTTATCCAGAATGTGGCTCTGTTTGTTAAAAAAAAAAGGGCATGGCTGTGGTTGGAAGAATATATTTCATTCAGTGAGACAACCAGGAACACAGCCCAGATAGAATTCCTTCTCTTTTTGTGTATGAAATTTTACTACAGATTATGTCCATTATGTGCATGAGATTAGAAATTTTTGCACTTGATAAAATCCATGGTAATATTCAGTGGGGAAATTAGTAGTTTGCCAACATCTGTCTTCCAATTCCTCATTTTGGAGAAGCAAATATGCATCTATTTATATTTATATATTTACAACTATTTATAGGGCAGACTATCTACTTCCCCCATTTACTGAAAGAGGCAAAGGGGTGGGTAAAAAGGCTGCCTGTCACCCTTGTATGCCAGAGCAGCCCACACAACCTTAGTCTACCGCACATAAATTGGCCTAATTTCTATCCCCCTAAAGACAAAGAAACAGAAAAAGCAACACTTCAAGTACTTTAAATGACCAGCTTGATGCAGATTTTCCTTCCCTGACTGGAGAGGGAGCAGGAACAAATTGATGCCTCTTGCATGAAGAAGGGGCAAAGAACAGCATCCCCCCCCCCCCCCCATTCTGATTGCCTAGAAGGGGATGCTAAAGCAAATTGCTACTCCAGTTGTTTTTTTTCCTCCAAAAGCCGCAGAATATATTAGGTGCATGTCAGGATCCAAGCCATTGTTTGTTTACTCCTGCAAAAGAGAAAGAGAGAATAGGAGTTTAGCTGCATGTATTGATTTTACACTGGAACATACACTAATTTGAATTTCTGAATGTAGTGTCAGTTTTATAACAGCACTATCCGGAGAGACTGTTTTAACAAATTAAATCATTCTTATTAGATTAATTTTCCAGCAGAAATATTTTATTTCCTGTAATTTAATTTCAATATGTCTCAGAAAAACAATATGTCTCATTACCACAGTATATACCTAAATTTGGGTTTATTCCTGGGTTTGGTTGTACTCATCCCTGTTTTTCTACCACTACTGCTCCAGGGTCAGTTCAGCATATTGAGAAATCATGGGGCTCTCAGGCTGTATGGTCTGAGAGAAGCTGTGTGACAGTCATCATATCCCATTCTCCAACCCAGAAACTAAGAAGGTACATGGCAAAACAATCCAAAATATTGCTGAGAAAATTTATAGTTGATGCTTCAGAAGGGAATGTGGTGGTGGTAAGGATGGCAGGGCATGCAGGTGCAAAGTGACAAGGTTTTTCACAAAGGCCTTGCATGCATCTGCACAATTTTTTTTTTCAGGTGAACAGTGGAGCAATGCCAGCACCCAGCTACATAGGTTTGACATCCAAAGCCTCTGATCAGTAGGCTTGGTTCTGATATTAAAGCAAGGCATTGGTGAGTTGGCACCTGATCAGTAGGATGGTAATGGGAACTATGCCCACTGTTTACTCCCAGCATTGGAACATGGCTTTTCTCATATAGCTTTGAGAGTATGATAGCCTTATTCTGCTGGCAGACTTCATAGCAGATTCAGCAATAAATCTTTCTTCAAAAACTTGACTCTGCACACCTTCAATGACATGGCATGGCTTAATTGGTAGTGCTTATTGTTGACATGAAAGAAGTCATACATGTGCAGAAGATCAGCCTAATGTAGAATACAGAAATCAACTGTGTGTGTATATGTGTGTGTGTAAGAGAGAGAGAGAGAGAATGTGGGTGTCGTACTCACATTAAATCCTACGCCTTTTTCTCCCACCTTTTGTAATTAATGGATTTTTTTAGCCATGTTGTTCCCACTCTTGAAAGTCAACATTTGTTCCCTTTTCCCCCTGTCCAGCCTTAGTTCCTGCCTCACTTCCTTCAGTCCATACAGAGGGAGTGGGTCAACCATTGTGATGGAGCGTTTTGCCATTGCTCCAAGGAGGTCTCGGTTTGTGAAAAGGAGATATCCCCAGGATCCTATCAAGACCTAACTCTACATGAAAGTTGGGAATCTGCTAGACAAGAATCCAGCTATTAATGGTACATTGAATGGAAATGGCTCCCTCTTCTCTCAGTGTGGCACAAATGCCTTTGTCAGAACATCTGAGTTTACATGAAGATAACTTAATATAAGTTATGTAATGAAAATATGCAATATGGCATATCTGTGAAGGAAACTGAACTTGACTTCTTTTTATCTGTGTGAATTTGAATGATATTATCATGAAGTTACAGATATGAACATGTAGACCAAGGTGTTACTACCAGATCAAAATAAAATTATAGTTGTAAAATGTGCTGCTGAACTTTTGTGAAAATTATGATCATTAAGGCTTACTTTTCTTTCCCCACTGACCTTAATATATTAGCTGCTGACACTCTTGGATTGGTTTACTGATATTATTATATTGTTTTGATGACCTCTGGTAAGAAAGGAAGTTTGGGGGGCAATTCTAGCTCATTATTTTGCACTTTTGTTTTTGTTTTAATGTGAGCAATGGAGAAAGAAGCTTCTGGGAAGCAAATTGCTCTAATCATCCTCCTTAAAACCCTCAGGTCCCACAATGGCCCCAAATCATTCCCAGTGTTTCAGGTTGCTTTGTAGGGTTTTTAAATGATGAGAATAGGGACAAAGTGTTTTCCAAAGGCCTCCTGGTCTCGTATTAATGCCACCACCAAAATAACTACAAAGGGCTGCAAATTTTCATTCAACTCACCATATGATATCCAACTCCTGAAATATTGCTCATTGCTGATTTAGGACCTCAGCCAGATGACTGGCTAAATCAGTGGCCAGTCCCCCAGAGACATCAACAAAGCAGGTTTATGAGCGTGGTAGGTCTTTGGGTCTCTGATAGGGCCAGGAATAATCAGTGGTATACAGATTCTGAGTCATGATCTTATTAAAGACTCAGAACTGGCCAACCTTTGAAGTTCAGGAAGATGGACTCCATTTGCCTCAGTTCTCTAACCTACAGCCAAACCACCTAGCCATATTTCTACTATCTTCAAGTCAGTTTGCTCTTAATAAACTATTACATCCTGCTTGACCAATGCAACATTTATTATCCGGAGGCCACTGAGGAACAATGATATCCTGTCTAGAAGATGAGCAAGAAAGAGAAATAGTGTATTATATGATATTTATATACTAGTAGGTATAGATAGAGATACATTTATCTCAATTGCATATCATCTCTGCTACCATTGCAGCCCCTGTCTTTTACCACTTGAATGATTTGCCTCTCTCTGAACATTCTAATCCATCAAACCAGGTGAAGAAACCCCAACAATTCTAGCATTCCATTCACATACAGAACATTGTTCAGGCTGAAAAAGAAACTAAATAAAATCAAGCTGTGCAGTCCCAAGAACTATAGCCATGACACCTATGCCAACTGCACAGTGCAGTTATTTGAATCTGCTTCTGCCATTATTGATTCCTACAAATAATGGCAATGTTATTTCTAAGCTTCACATTGTGGATCAAGAAGTTCCTAATGGCTGTCAAGCCCTCGAAGTGAATCCCAACTAACTGAAGAAAAACTCCCTAACCTTTGAGGCATATCTGCCTCTACCTCTTCTTTTTAAGACAGGGATGATTATTATGCCCTTTAGATTAGGCTTATTAAATAAATGACACAGGTCTGCAAGTGGCTCCAGAAACTGCCTAGAAAAATAAATGATTACACTTGCAAGATGTCCTGTGATTTGTGCCAAAAGAATAGCTTGCTCTGAGAAGATACAGGAACTGATGTAATCTAAAACTTTTGACAATGAAGTATAGACCATGGACACATATTTTGTTTTTGCATATCTATGAATAAGCCATATTAAAAAAAAAAGATGAATGAAACCATATCACCTATGGACTTTAAAGACCTTTGAAGTAAACTCAAGAAACTTGGAGCTTGGATGGCCTTCCATGGAAACCAAAAGGGGGAAAAATGCAAGTGAATGAGTCGCTGTGCAAACAATGTGAATGGGAGTGATTTGGTTTTTAGCACCATTGTTTTAGTTATCTGAATAATGGATTGCAGGAACAGGATGAGTTGGATCTCAAAAGAGTTAGTAGAAATTGATTTGATGAGATTGCATGATCAGGAAAGCTTTAAATTTATTTCTGTGGGGTTAGAGATGAGAACTCAAAACTAATAACCTCAGATAAAGACTTCTGCAGTGAAAAAGGAAGTTGGGCCTTTTAAACTGCACAATGGAAAATCAGAAAGAATCTAGGCTATAAAGTTCATGGCTTCAGGTTTGCAGCATTAATGCCCAGAATGGGTGAAGATAAATAAATTAAGTCTGAACCATTTGTATGAAAAGGCAAATAAGATTTAATAAATAAAACTGAGTTCTTGTGGGATGATTCCCATGACTGGAACACAGCTGCAAAGAATACGATTGTTTCAGTAGGAAAACATCAAAGCAGAGGAGTCATATTGTATATTAGCAACGTCCACATGTGCTTAGAAATCCAAGTTAATGGTGATACTGTAGAGATTGCCTGTGTTAAAGTAAGTGGAAGAATGAATATTGCTCTGTTATTGGTATCTACTATTATTGCCAGTATATGTATGTACTATGTATACATTTACACACAGACACACATAGTATGTATATATGTGTGTAGTGTGTGTGTGTGTGTATTCTCTAACCTCCCAATTATGAATATCATTAGTGCCTTCTACAGTACTAGCAGAACCAGTTTTGCATCAGGCTAGAAACCAGGAGACCATGAGTTCTAATCCTGCCTAGGCACCAAGCCAACTGGGTGACCTTGGGCCTGTCACTCTCAGCCCTGGGAGGAGGGTGGGCAACTGCATAGCATGACAATTAAGTGAATATGTAACTGACTGAAAAGCCATAAAACTGGTTCTGCTAGTACTGTAGAAGGCACTAATAATATTCATAATTGGGAGGTTAGAGAAACAGACTGAAAATGACAAACTGAAATTGAACAGGGACCACTAAAAAGGTCTTCACTTGGGAAATAGAAATTGAATGCACAGTTATGGAATGGTGGGAGACCTGGCTTGGTAACAGCATTGTGAAAATGGTCATGGAGTAATAGTGGACTACAAAAAGCACAGGGTTAGAGAAGAGCAATGAAAATGATAACGGGACTATAAACTGAACTTTGTAAAGTGAGATTAAAGGAAATAGGAAGGGGTAGAGCAAGGGTGGGGGTAGAATATTATTCTTCAAATATTTAAGATGCTGTAACACAGAGGGTCAGAACCTGTTCTCTATCATTCTAGAAGACAAGACATAGAATAACAGTAAAGGACAGATTCAAATTAAATTTTCAAAATATCTTCCAATCAAGAAAAGCTGGCTGACAGTGGAATTAATTACCCACTGTCCCCCTCACCAGGTGTGTTCAGATGGAGGCTGGACAGCCATCTATCATGGATGCTTCAACTTGGGTTCCTACACTGAACAATGGGTTGGACTTTATGAGCTTAATGGCCTATTCTTATTTGGAGCTTCGATAATTCCTCTTGGCAGAGCATATAAATTCAAGCATGTGCATCACCCCAATTACAGTTCAAGGGGACATTATTCATACACAGCCAGCCAAAAACAAAACACAAATTTCCCTTTACTTTTCCAGCAGCATAGACAAATGTGGCTATCTGTTTAAAGAAATCCTATCACTCAACAAAAATGATGGGGTACTTATATGATCACTAGCAGCATAACTCTGAAACACCTGACAGTATAAAGGAATGCAACATAGCAGCTTCCTGAGAATAGCTCCATTCACATGGAGGACCAAGAATTCTCCTTATGTGTATCCTCAGTACATGCTACTCTGAACCATTTGAACCAAAATGCCCATGGATGGCAAGCAGAACTAACATTAATTTTAAAATTTAGATACTGTTCATATAACCAGGTAATGCAATCTGCCTTATAGGGGTGTGTGAGTTTTCAGTTCAAGTAGTACACTGAATTGTCACATTGAATCAGTGTGATTTTTTTTTAAATTGAATTGGATGTGTTAAGGTCATTCTGACAATTTAATCCCCATTTGCACATATGCAAATATGCCTATGTAAATATTTTCTGGGGCTGTATGATTATATGATTGGTATAGTAATTAAGGAGCTGGACTGGAAGTGGGGGGACCCAGGTTCTGATCCTGTTAGGCATCAAAACCAGCTTTGGGTTATTCTCAACCCTAGACTGGAAAATCAACAAATATCTATCTACAGATCACACTGGACCAACAAGGTAGACTTTGGTCCATAACCTTTAAGGAAGAGGCCTTCATCCTGCAGTGGATTGATTTGTACTAATAATAGTAATACCTGCATAGGCACACCACACACACAGCCACTTATATATCATGCTATTCCCTTCTGAGGTAAGAATATTATGCAAAGTTAAGAAAAAAGAGTAAAAAAGTAGTGAACCAAAGAAATTAAAGGCATCAAAGAAGAAAAAGAAATAAATTATACATAATTCTAGTCTACATTGACCTCATTCACCATGCCTCTCCAAATCTTCCTATCCTTGCAAATGCTGCATGCTTTCTACCACATCTATACACTGCTTCATATATTTGTCTGGATAAAGTAAGAAATCAAATGAACACAGATTCCCGCAATTGGAGGGAATTCAATGATTTGAATTAATAGTTTTATCTGAATCATATCAGGCACTAGACAAGCATGTGCTAAAATATTCCATGAAGTGAATATTTTGTATCCTTTTCATGTGAGAACCAGGATGGATGTAGCCTTTTGAACTCTGTGTTGTATGGAATATTAGAAACATTATTAAAAAAAAAAAAAAAAAAAAAAACCTTTCCAAAAGAATGATTGTAAGGATCCATCATTTTGTAGTTGTTTTCATCTAGTTCCAATGTTACACAAGTTCTCATTCATGTTATTTGTATATTCAGCCAAAGAAGATGTCGTATGCTGCTCAGAACTGGGATGGAACCAGCTAACCTATATAAATAAGCTAGCCCAAATATCTGCATGCATTTCATGTGTTGAATGGACTTACATAGGCATTGCCAGGTGGCTGCATTAAGGGGTTGTCCCATAGTTCTTCAGTTAGCATAAATGTATACCAGCATAACATTGGCTCACCCATTTGTTGAGTTCTACTCTGCCACAGTAATGAGAGAGACAAATAGTGCCTTTCTTACACTTTTAATGCAGGACAAGTTACAGAAGGCAACTGATGGATTCTCATCAAGCATTGACTGCTGGTGGGAAAACCATCAATCACTTCCCTTAGTGAGGGTTGGGTCAGGGTTAGATGAGTGTAGGTGGGTGCTTGAAAGAGCATGCTTAGATACCTGTCAAGTTGCCCAATCAATCGATTACAGGAGGAGAAGTGTTCTGTGAGTTGGGCTATTTCTGAACATGGGTCTAAAACTCTTTCCAAACAAAACTAAACCTAAATCCAGAAATAATGCAACAGACAGATTTCAGGCACAGAAGAGAGGTATGTAGTGAGATTGGAAAGAGTGATCAATTAAAAAAAAAAAAAGAGCTTTGTCTTTCACTAGTACTTGTTCTGTTCTTATGGCTGGTAGCACCCCAAAATATTTTGTGAATGGTCATGTAATAGTCAAAATGGCATCCCCCCCAAAATAATAACAACAGTAAAAATTAGGGGCACATGAAGCTCCCTGTTGAAAGAAGCAGTGCAATATTCAGAGATTTTTTATTTATTTTTCTTTAATTCTAATTATAATACAGTGAAGATAATATAAAAGGAGCATCTCTCTCTCTCTCTCTCTCTCTCTCTCTCTCCATCTCTCTATCTATCCTTATTTAATTAAAATTATCTAGGAAACTGGAGCTGGTAGTAAACAATTTCTGCATTACCACATGCATATTATTATGAATTCCCATTAGAGCAGTTTTCCAACATATATTTACCACCATATGCAATTTTTCCCATTTTGAATTTTTAAATTTAATATAAACTTCAAAAGCAGTTGAAAAAAGATAATATAATATTTATAATATTTGAATTTAACAAATTAAATATATAATTTTTATTTAATAAAAGAAGCTTTTGTTTGTAACTTATTTTGCATATCGCTCTCTCTCTCTCTCTCTCTCTCTCTCTGTATCTGAGTTACTAAAAACTAAGCATATTTTATCAAGAATTTAACAAGATCTAGTTTCTATTTTGAGTTTGCTTACAGCAGGTGAAATATCTTCATTACTTGGCAGTTCTGTCTCTGCTGCATTTCCTTATACATTTCCTTTTATGTGCCATAAATGTATGTCCAATATGTGATCCACTTCTAAGATTATAACTACATTAAAAACAAACTTCAAACCTTATTATAATAGAAATATTTTGGAAAAGCAATTGATAACCTCTTCTATTACAGCCACTTTTATGCTCTGTGTGGTTTCAAAATGGGAATTTATTTTCAGCTTTACCTCTCCACCACAGCTTTCCATCTATGATTGTGCACGTCCAAATATTTTGTATGAGGACATCCACTTTGCAACTAGATCCTGGAGTTCAGAAGCAAACTACATCACCTCATGTCAGTCCAGGATCATTTCTTTTCAATGTTACTTCTGTAAAATGGATTAAAAAAAAAAAGTACCATCTGTAAGAGTAGGTTCAGGAGAGGAGAATTTAAAACCCTCATTTTACTCAACAGTGTATTTCCTTCTATCTTTCCTCCATTTCCTTAACTGAGAAAGTGGTTAGAGGGCATCCATTGACAGATGTCCAGGATTCTTTTTATCTCCCACTTCCTAGGCAGATGGCTATCCAGACGGTGTTTCGAACTATATAAATAGGCTCAATCCAACATGTTGCTTCTACCCTATGCCTGTGCAGGCATATGAGCTAGGTCAGGGATATATAATCTGAGCCCAGGGCCATATATTATACAATCCCCCAAAGCCCTATGGTAGCCTCCAGAGTCCTCTAAAAGTTGTTACTGTCTTGTAATTGCTACTGTGAGAGAAAAGGAACATTATCAAATGTATGATTGGGAGCTTTTAATTTGACTCCAGCAAGAACCATCCTACAAACCTCACCCTCTATTTTGCAAGTGTGTGTGCACATGGGTGTTTTGTCCATAATAGTCACTTGCACGGGACACATCCAAACTGTTCCCAAAACTGTCAGTAATCCCTCATAATCCCAGTTGGACTGAGATCTGCCATACCTTGAGCTACCTTGCCTTGTCTGATGGTAGATTACAAGAGTCATTTTGATTTTAGGACAGTTCTGTGTCTCTGAATCTAATACTTCTCCCAGCTCCCTTATCTGTCCACCAAGCTGTTTCATGTTAATCCTCCCCCTATTTTTTGTCATGATTGCCAGAGGAACACCATTTATAAGGTAACAGAGCTACTATACTACCTATGGAAGATGGAGCTTTGTAGAGAGTTTTGAAGTGGAGACAGGATGGTTAAAGATTTCATCCTGTCTCAGGTGAGTTAAAACATACCCTGAATTGTCCCATTGTTTACATGATCTGGGCTGTATCCCAAGGTGGAACACAATTCTATGTTGTAGTCTTTTAAATAGGTAATCTTCTCAGTTCCCATTTTTTTTTTTTTTTTTTGTATTTATCACAGTATCACTTTGTTCAGAATATTGTAGGGGTGTGCACACTTTGCAAGGGGTGATCTCTCCAACTCTCGCAAATCTTCACCAAAGCCTTCTGCTGAAGCACTGCCTGGACAGAAAACTCCTGGTTTTGGCAAATGAGAACTAGGAGATAATGAGACAACTAGGAGATTCACTGAACTAAACTGTGCTGCCTTTTTTACTTTAATGCAGTGTTTCTCAACCTTGGCAACTTTAAGATGTGTGGATTTCAACTCCCAGAATTCCCCAGCCAGCATGCTGGCTGGGGAATTCTGAGAGTTGAAATCCACACATCTTAAAGTTGCCAAGGTTGAGAAATGCTGCTTTAATGAAGAGAATCATATTGACTCTGTGGTGCAAGTCTGTTTGGGGAAGTGAACTAAGTTGCTTCACCCAGTTGCCCATACATTCTACATAGGTCTTCTCTTCCTGCACTCAGAAACTGAGTCACTGTATCAAATGGGAAATAAAAGATTATCAGTAAAGATTACTGGTATGTGCTATGAGTTAGGGCACTGCAGTACTTGGGATACAAAGGCAAAAATACGCTTTGGAAAGCCCAGGAGAAGTATATAATTCTTCTCCACAATGTCTTAAAGAAACAGTGTCTTTTCCAGGACTGTGTACTTCTCTTCCACTATTGCTGTGTGATTCCAGGGGGGTGAAATGTTTGACTTAATGTGTTATAAGCATGCTCCAAAGCACTTTTTTTTTTACTTTGCAATCTAAATGCTGCATGGCCCTGTTACTAAATTCAGCATAGAACTATGAAATATGTCTGAATAAACCTACCTTTACACAGGCCTATTTCATATCTGTAGCCCTTTTCATGTTCTGAAAATCTGCTGTGGAGAATCCCACAAACCTTCATAGCAGATTTGGTGGAAAGGGTAAAGGTAGTTAGCCTGTTTTGTTTTGAGGCAGTTTAATTCAAAAATTGACATATTGCTTATACAGTGGTACCTCGGGTCACAAACGCTTCTGTTCCCACCAATTCGGGTCACGAACAGCACCGTTTGCAAAATTTTGCTTCCGTTCGCGAACTCCACATTGGGTGACGAACAGGATCCGCGGCCATTTTCCCTGCCGTGACACGTGGTTGCGGCTTCCTGTAGGGAGGGGGACTCTCCCTCCAAGCAATAACCACCTCCCCACCCGCCTTCCTGTCCTCCACGCCAGAAGTCACCTCAAGCAAGGTTAGCGTCCTCTCTCTTCATACTGTACTGTACTGTACTTTGTGTCATATTTTTGTGGTTTAAAAAAAAAAATACATATGGTTCAGAACGGATTAACCGTATTTACACTGAACCTTATGGGAAAATTCGATTCGGGTCACGACCAATTCAGGTCGCGACCAGAGTCGCGGAATGAATTAAGTTCGTGACCCGAGGTACCACTGTATATATTTACTTATATAAATATTTAATACATTGTTTTTTAATCTGCCCCCAAGTGCTGATGAGTCAGCAACATATCAATAGGCTGTTGATGACATGATAAGAGTATAAGAATATAATAATAATAATAATAATAATAATAATAATAATATAATTCAGTGTTATTGATATTTTGTAGCACATTTGATAGTATGTGTATTATATTTGTGTTAATATAAAATAAACTTTCCTACTGCAAACTTAATTTTGAACATGCAGTAATAGTAGAAAATAAAATATGTTTTAAATAGAAACAGGAATTAAAAATAAAGCATTTTTCCTGTATAAATAACAAAACAAATGTCATTACACATTAAATATAAAAATAAATAAATGGAAATATAAGGAAGTATAAGGCATTTATGCTAAACACATAACTTAAACCTTTGTTGGCCCTTACAACATGTTGGTAGAAGCAACTGTGCATTAGCTAGATATAATTTAGAATTACTGCATTATTTGTGGAGCATAAGACTAAAATGTGCAATTTCATTCATATTAGAATATTTACTCTGGACTCCTACATAAGTTAATTCTAAATTTGAAAAGACAAATAATATTAACACTATTAGGTAAATTATTGGATGTACCTCATTCTACTGTTAATAAAATAAAATAAAAACTAGAACTCCATTCCCTTTTGCAAGTTATATATGGAAGACACCAGACTTTTATTTCCTATTTATAATTATTTAATAAATAACAGTAGTTGGAGCAAAAACATTTCAGCTTCTGGGCTGGCCCTGAGCTGTTCATGAAAGTTGTTCTTTATATGTTGTACAGTGTTGGATTAGCCTCTTAAATCCTGTGACATTATTTCTGCTGCTTGGCTAGTTATTTTAAGTAGAGCCTTTACAGAGAAAGATCATGAATGAATCTATTGGATTTCAACTTCCATCCATGCATTTGTGCAAATGTTGTGCAGTTATTGTTCTTCTGCACATATTACAGCTACTTGGAGCATTATCAGAGCCCAGATGCGGTGGGTGGGACATGTCATCAGAATGGATGACCACCATATGCCTCACCAGTTGCCCTATAGTGTAGTGGAGTCTGGGAAGAGACCTTGAGGTTGACTACCCAAGTGCTACAAAGACGCTGTGAAAGAAACCCTACGCCACTGTGACGTCCAGCCAAGGGAACTAGAAGCTGTGGCTGCTGACAGAACCTGCTGGCGAGCCCTGTGCTATGAAGCCTCCACTGGTTTTGAAGACAGGTGCCACCAAAAACTGATAGAAAATCATGAGCAGCATCACAGAATAACACCCACAGTAACTACAATGGACGTCTGGTGCCCCCTATGTGCTAGACTCTGCACTTCCAGACTGAGACTGCAGAGCCACCTCCGCATCCACAGATGAACTGCACAACAGCATGTCTTCTTTGAACCCAAAGGACTACCATATTTTTCTTCTCTACATTATTGGAAATATCTATCTGCCCTCATTCGCAATAAAAACTCTCTCTTTCTCTCTCATCTCCAGGAGTAGAGTTAGCAATTAAGCAGTTGGCATAATGCATTTCCATGGTCACTCTCCTAAGCATTCAGTGTTTCCAGAAAATATCTAATAAAACATACAATTGATTCATTAAACTTTTCAGGAAAGCACAGCTGAATTTTATAAAACAGAAATATTGCTATGTCAGTTTCCATTACTACACAGTTCATTATTTCCCCTTCTCCTTCTCCAAATAACTGATGCTTTTATTATAATAAATAAAAACTCTGGTCTATACAGAGTTATGATTCATAGATATGCTATTGTCTGAGAAACTGATAATTTTGATTGCAAATAATCTTATGTTTAAAGTTAAGCAAAGCTCAATGGATCTGTTCTCTCAATGGATCTATTCCCTCTTCATCCTTATGGATGAAAAGACTCTGCAGATTACTGTTTATCTTTCTATATCACCTTTCATGTAGCATATTAGTTATTATAAATTAGATCAGAGGATAAATGTTGGCTTTCTGATAAAATCAATATTCTATAGCCCATGGGTTGGATTTAATGTATATAAATGGCTTTCTTGGAGACTTCATTTAGTTCAGATTAATTGTAAATGAGATTGCTTCATGAAAATATAGCAGGTCACTTTTAAATGGATTTCCCAAGTACATTTCTAACTTCTGTAATATTATCTCTGTAGAAGGTCTCTCTCTCTCTCTCTCTCTCTCTCTCTCTCTCAACTCTCCTTCCAAAATTAACAAAAAGGTAGGATAGCTTATCAAATACTTTAAACCCATAATCCTAAAAAAAAAAGAAAAGAAAAGAAAAGAAAAGGTAACAAAAAACAACCTAATTTATCACTAATAAGAGTTACTAAGCAGCAGAAATGAAAACAGCAGAAATAAAAATAATGACAAAACTCAGCTGCAGTACAGCATAGTATAGGTAGACCTTGCTTAATGACTGCCCTGTTTAGTGACCATTCAAAGTTACAATGGTGCTGAAAAAGTAACTTTATGACCAGTCCTCACATTTATGACCATTGCAGTATCTCTGAGGTCACATGATAGCTATTTATACGCTTCACACCTGGCTTCTGAGAAGCAGAGTCAATGGAGAAGCCAGCAGTAAAACTGCAAGTCACAGTCACAGGATGTTTCACTTAATGACCCTGGGTAATTTGCTTAACTTCTAAATGGGAAGTGACATCATAAGTGTGTCATGGTCATATGATGTTTCACTTAACTATCACATCACTTAGTAATGCAGTTGCTGGTCCCATTTGTGGTCACTAAGCAAGGACTACCTGTAAATGGTAAAATTGTACATACATACATACAACATATACACACCCAAACTTAATAGAGTAGACACCAGGTATATACCACATTGAAGTGCATTCCAGTGCTCAGAGGCTACCACCAAAAAAGGCTGCTTATAGCCAGCAACTTGCTACACCCTAAATGGGCCAGAGGAGATTTTTGAAGAAGTGCTACACACTGAGAAAGCTAAACAACCCTTTGAATCTGCTTTGTGAAACAACACAGCCTCCTTGCTTCTAAGAGTGAAGCAGCTGCATTGCTTCCCTTGGATTAGATTATTTCTCCTCTGTGGCTTCTTGGATGCCCAGAGACATTGCAAATGTTGGTGATGTCTGCAGGGGAGATGAAATGCTTTCTTGAGGCACTTGGTATCAGCGCTTCATGTCAGAAAGAAGACTTACATTGCTTCCCTGGCATGAAGCGCATCAAGAAGTCAAATCAAACCCACTTCACACAGGCTTAAACCTTATATCCTTTTACTGCAGGGCTATTTTTAGCATTTGTTGAATGTTTTAGTCGGTTTCACTTATTTTTGTATTTTGATTTGCTATTGTTGAAGAAGTTATATTAGGTGGCTTTACTAAACTCTTTTTGAATGGTTTTAATCACCATTCTAGAAATATCATGTTTGATCTCTGAAGGTGAACAGTTGTGAAAGTGATGATCATGATGATGGTTTTTAATCACAAGAACAGGATTAAATTTGGGTGTTTTTTTTTTTCTTTTCTGTATGTGTGTGAATGTGTGCATGTGTGTGTGTGTGTTTGAATATTACTGTCTGTGGCGCCAGGTGAAAAGACAAGTGAGGCATTGGAAACACTGCTCTTTCCTTTCACAGCTTAAGGTTCAGAATGGCTCTTTCATTGGAGCCATTCCCTTGGGGAGAAGAATAGCTGCCTTAGCAGGGGCCTGATGTAATCTCAGGGAGCATCAGAGGAGTGAGGCTGAAGACAGAAGAAGAACATTTAAGAAATTAAATAGCAAAAAAGAAGAAAGAGCCAGAAAGAAGAGAAAGCCAGAACAAAAGAAGGCTGGGAAAAGCAGGAAGCAAGAAACAAAATACCGTGGGAGAGAGGAACCGGCAGCCAGCAGCATGTGTTAGTATGTGTGTATATGTATGTGTGTTTGTGTGTGTATGCTGTGCAAGGCCAGTAAAGCACTTTGCAGTAGCAGCTAGCAAATAGAAAGTCCACAGCAGCTGGAGAAGTGCCAGATGGCATCATTCCAAAAGAAGGAGAGAGAGGACAGCGACTTGTCTTTCTCTTTGAAGTGCAGGTAGCCACTGCATATGGTGCCCAGGAGGCTTATCAAAGGAGTCACAGGAGGGGTCTGGAAGTGGGCTGACACTGTGGAGTCCTTGGGGTTCTCTGAGCTTGGTTCTTTTCTTGCAAACGTTTCATTACCCAGCTAGGTAACATCTTCAGTGCTAGAATGGGATGGGGTTTGCTCTCTGTTTATATACCGTGGCCTGCCCTGCCAGTGCTGGTGGGGGTGGGGGGTTTGTTTTGTTCCTCTGGTAGTTCCTTGATTAGGGTATTGTTCACTGCTTGATTGTGTGCCTGGTGGTAACCTCTGCTTATCTGGGTGATGATTGCTGGTAAGGAGATGTTCTGGTCTTTTCTTTTCTTTTCTATTACTACACACTATTCAAAAGAGACAATAGACAATATATATATATATTACAAATACAGCTGTATATTTTGATATATTGAAGTCTCTGGCAACACCTGGAAAATTGCAATATCCCATGGATAGGTTTCATTCATATATTAAAGTGCAGTTCCTGAAATTTCCTAAAGGAATATTTATTTATTGGATTGATTTGATTTGATTTTGATGCCACCCCACTCCAAATGAGTCTTTGGTTTGCAACAATACAAATACAGAAGCATGTCTCATGCATATATATCACTGGGTTTCTGCAAAATCCAGTTCACACGTGTAAAGGTGTAGTTAATATTGTTTTCATTTTTATGTATGAAAATGCAAATATGAAAATAACCACATACAGAAGTCCATAAAGCTTTTTTTAAAATCGTATATAAGAAATTAATGATTGAGATGTTCCACCCTGAAGATTTTTCCCCACCGAAGATAGACTCTATTATATTTGAGAAGCAATTGAAGGAATAAATTAACTGCATTATTGATAAAAGCCACTTTGGGAAAGGGAAAAATAAAGGCAAGTGAATATAGGCATACAGAAGAACTGACTGTAATCCACTGAAATAATACATGTGCATAATGTATTGATTTTGCTACATCAGTTGTTCCTGTCAAAGTGCAAATATATTGCTTTTTTGAGATAAGTTGTGTTTTGAAAACAGCAGAAATAGCTATGGCAACGAGCAAACAAAACCTAGTCAAATAGAAAGCTGTCTCCTAGCTGGTATATTTATCTTTGGATTCCAGTTGCAGAAGACTGTTAACAACTACATGCTAACTCTACTTTACAGTGCTGCAGTACTTGTAAGTAGTAATTTTTAGTATAATCAGGACATTCTCCCAGCTTTGCAGCACTGAATAGTACTAAAAGAATTGTTGACATTCAAAGCCACTGCTGAAACCCAATGGTCTCACTTTTCTGATTGTATAGAAATTCTCCTGGCTGCTGATGTCAAATCTCTTAAGTGCCCATTGTTCTCCTTTTCCAATAACATTATAAACTTGCTGAAATCATGGTCCTATGCATACTTTCTAAGAAGTAAGTTAATGGAGTTTATCTCTATATAAACCTGCATATGGTGGCATTTTTCATGTGCTTGACTATATTACCGTATTTTTCCGACAATAAGATGCCCCCATGTACAAGACGACCCCCATTTTTCCAACCCCAAATTAAGAAATCAATATTTTAAAGATAGTGCAGAACACATTTTTATTTAGTAATTAGTTAACATTGACTTGATACACTTGGTGGGAGGAGGTCCAAACTGTCTCTCTGCAGCTCTATTTCCAGGCTCTTTTGCATAACAGATTACATTCAAGCACGAGTGAAACTGCCGATAGCTTCTCTCTGCAAAAGCCTTCCTCTAACTGGTTTGTTCAGCATCAGCTGGCATCAGTTACATAAGGCTCGTGATTGGAAGAAGTCTGTTTGGGAGACAAACTATTTCACTCGTGATTGGAGGCTAGCAATAGGAGGAAGCCTGCCTGCAGAGACAAAGTATGGGCAGTTTTGCCTCGACTGACTTCCTTAAATAAGACGCCCTTCAATTTTTAGGGTAAGGATTTTAGAAAAAAGTATTGTCTTATAGTCGGAAAAATACGGTAAGTAGTAGGAAGAATGCCAGTAGGAGGCTGTAACAATAACATTTTGTCTAGCATGGACCATCACTAAGCCTCTGAGCTAGATGAACTGTCTGGTAGTCATCTATGATCTGAATTACTTCTTAATGAAGAGAAAAATAAGATAGTTAAATATAAATGTAACAACTGTCCAGTTATTTCAATCTGCACTCTGGTTTAGGTTGTGCCTGGAATGTATGCCCTCCACCTTGATGGAGGACATCAAGGGGTCCTCCATCAAATGGCATCACTATATTTTTTTAGGGATCAAAACAAACCTTCTGTTCAAAATTTGAACACCCCATTGCTCTCCTCGCTGTCTTCTCTAATGTCAATTTCCATGTTGCTGCTGTGTATGTTATTTGGTTGTCTTTATGCATGACTTGTGTTTGCCAGATGTAGATTAAAAAAGAGAGAAGCAGAAGCAAATGAAAAAAAAAAAACCCTTCTGTTCAATTAGTTTAATTACTTGAAGTGCTGAAGTCTGACAGAACATGTTAATTACGAAGTCTTGCTCAATAATCTACATTATCTGCTTTCAACTTCATAATGCAAAAATGTAAAACACGCTGTTTGTATCTCCTGAAAATGCGTACAGCAGAGGGCTGCAGTGGTAAGATTGCTCAATGCACTCATATCTGATTTCAGTCTTAGACTATCAAGAGAAAATGTTGGGTATACCTTATATTCTTGAATTTTTTTCCCAGGTATTGTTTTTAAATAAAGCAATAATTAAATTTAAATTAAATTAATCATTCATTTTCAATGAACAGAACAGGAAAGTGGCATAGGTACAATGCATCTATAGAGTATAGTCTTTCAAGACATGTTGCTTGTTTAGTTATTAGATTTATATCACATCTTTTCTCCAGGAGCTTGAGGCAACATGAATAGTATTTCCTTTTCCAGTTAATAACAGTGCTGTGAAATAGGTTGAGCCGAGAGAGAGTGAGAGGCTCAAAGTCATCCAATGAATTTCCATGTCTGATGATGGACTTCAGCCTTGTTTCCCCTGTCCTATTTCAATGCCTTATCCACTTTACCTCATTGGTCTTAGAAATTTCAGGTGGTTTAGAATGCAGCTGGTAGGATTCCTGGTGATAGTAGTTGTGATGGACAGCCTTTAGAACCTCTTGAATCAGTTCTGAGGAATTCTACTGGCCTACTATTTTCCAAGATCAATGTGAAGTTCTGTTTTTGACCATTTTGATTGATTGATGGTGTGCCATCAAGTCAGTGTTGACTTCTAGTGACCACATAGATAGATTTCCACCATTGTAGTCTGTACCTAACCTGGTCCTTTAGGTCTTCCAATGGTGCAGTCATCACCACTGTAACTGAGTCCATCCTTGCTGCTGGACATCCTTCTTTTTCCTTCCATCTTTCCTAGCTTTAGAGCCTTCTCCAGTGAGCTAGGTCTTCACATAGTGTCCTAAATAGGATAATTTGAGCCTCTTTCACAATTTGGAACCAGAATATTTGAAGGACCACATAAAATTATATGAATTTGAGCCTGATCTCAAATTTGAACACCTGAGCCCTTATGTTTGTTACAACACTACAAATTCTCATATTAGTCAGTACAATAGACAGAGCATTTTCATTGGTTGTCCTACAGCTTTAGAAATACTAGAAATTCATGGCTTTTAAGTTGGTATGTGACTCTCTCTGTGTTAAATTTCATGTAGGTGTTGTCAGGTTCAGCCGGCACAGCATGGCTAGGAACTTGCCCAGCCGCGCTTAGTCAGTTTCACCGCTTGAGCGCTAGCAAGGAAAGAGGAAGTGCGAAACCACAAACTAATTAATGGGCCAGCTGGCACCGCTTTACTAAACTGCAAGCGGATGCATTGTGTTAACGCCAGATGGCCACGGGCGCTATAGACAAAGGGGAGAGCCGCGGATTTGAGGAAGAGCAATCAGTGCATGATTGGAAACTTCCGGCTTTGCGCGCAACAGAAAGACCCAACGAAGACAACGACCACACCATCAGAAAACAACAATCAAAGAAACAAAAGAACTGGGCTGAACCTGCCATTCGAGTAAAAGGGGGGATTACTGTGGGTAATCTGTAATCTGCAATCTGTAATATGTAACCTAGCAACGGGGCTAGCGGGGGGAACGAAACGACTATAAATTGTATGGTAAGATGTGCCAAGCCAATCCTGGCTTTGTCTGTAATTATGTACATTACGCTTGAGTAAACTAGTTTGTTGAACACACGTGTCACGAGAGTTTCTCTAGATGAACGGGGTAAACCTTACAGGTGTTATGGTTTCAGATAGGCTTCATGTTTTCATCACTGCCATTTTGTTATTGTGTTGTTGCTATTTTAATGGGTCTTGTCCAATCAATTTTGTAGTGCTTTATCATTGTTTGGAGGATGGTCTTTTTACACTTTTCTTTTTCTTTTTCTATAAGTTTTAAAAAAATAAAAAGAGGGAAAGGAGGGAAAAGACTTCTTTGGCAACCTCTTAGAGATTTCCTACATATTGTATACAGGTACCTTAGAGCACCAGTTTGGTGTAATAGTCAAGGCACCAGGCTAGGAACCAGGAGGCCATGAGTTCTAGTACTGCATTCTACACAAAGCCAGCTGGGTGGCCTTGGGCCAATCACTCTCAGCCTAGGAAGGAGGCAATGGCAACTACTTCCAAAAAAACTTTGCCAGGAAAACTGCAGGGACTAGTCCAGGCAGTCTCCAGGAGTCAACACTGACTTGAAGGCACACATGTGTGTGCGCGCGTGCGCGTGCGCGCACACACACACACACACACACACACACAATATCTCTTGTAACATTTAAATAGCTTAACATTTAACATTTTAAATAATAAAAAAACTATTTTTAAAAGTTGGCCAAAGTACTAAATAGCATTTTTTCTAAAACAATCTGCCTTTGACCATGTTCCTGCAAAACATTTGCATAAAAACAGAGCAAGGCTGGAGAGCCTGTCACTTTGGCCATCTGTCAATGCTCACCTCCTCCCTAGCCTCATCCAATACTAAGAAGGATGGCTGATTGTTTTTTCCCTGCCAGCTGGTTACATTTGGTGGTAGGACAAATGAAGTCTGGGGAATTCACCAATCACTTTCCTCAGTTTCTTCCATATGAAAACTAAGGAAGCACCACTCCCTGGCCTTGTTACTAAAGCAAAATAAATTCAGAAAGGAGGCCAATGCAAAGTATCCCAGCATAATTTTCTGCTGCTTCAAGGACCTGAGGAAAGTACTTTAACACAGTCACATGGAAAAGCCTTACATTCTGTACAAAAGGATTGAAGAACTGGAATGTTTAGCCTTGAATAGAGTACTTGAAATAATGTTACACAGACAGTCAATTGTTGTTCTCCATTTCTCCAAGTCATGGAGAACTTAAAACTAAGGTTTGACTCAAGAGTCTGTATAGGTCTGTCCCCAGATTGAGGACCTGACTGAACAACCTTGAGCTCAAATTCAGAATGCTGAGAGCTACCAGTACATCTGGAACTGAAATGTCCCATTAGCTCAAGAGAGGGTAAAAGCTTGTTAAAAGAAGCTAAAAGAAGCTGAGAGCTGAGAAAGTGAATGAAGTCCCAAGCGATTTAGCTTCACCATCCCAAAAGATCAGAGTTTAACGCAATGACACAACTCACTGGACTCATTTCAGTGTCAGAAAACATAGCAGTATGGATATTTGACCTATTCTTTAGTTAGTTGTGGCTAGTTTCTGATTTGCCATTTTTCCCAGTGTTTCCAATTCTACTGACTCAGGCCAAAAGCACAGATCAGAAGATATAGCTAAGCCTGAAGATTCAAAGGAACAGCCATGTGGGAATAAAGATTTCAGTTCTTTATCCAAACTCCCAGAACTCTCTGATCCTGAATCACAAATAAAGCACATTTCAGTTATGCAGAGATTGAATTTTATAGTGTAGCAGAAAAGATGAATCACACGGAATAATAGCAAAATAGAAGAAGCTTCTGCAGAGAACTCTAGTGTTTCTTCCTTTAACCATTGGGTAACAAAGAGATTCCTTCTTTGTAGGCAGCAAATGTGTTGGGCTATGTGTGCTCAAGTCATTATTTAGCCCTTGGCAAAAGTTCTACAATGCCCATTGTGATAAAGCTTTAGCCCCAGTGTAATGAACAGGGCACAATAAATCCATGTAAGTCAAACATTATTGAATGTGATACAACTCTGGAAATAATAGGAAAAGGGAAAAAAAATGGAAAGGGTGCAAATAAAACTTTGAAAAAGAAAACAAATAAAAACAGTTCCATGTTAAGAACCACTTGACTTGTTTCTCCCTAAGCTATTAAAGAGTGCTGATGCCAATGGATTTAACTAATAATCAGATGTTTGCTTTAAGCAGTTCTTAAACTCTCACAGTGAACAACAAACTCTCAATCTTATCTATATTTATAGAATTAACAGTGAATTAATATTCATATTCATATTCATAGAATTAACACTTATATTAACAAATGTCTTCTGGATGATGAAGTTTTCATTGAAGGATCAATGATTTCATTAACTTTGTTTTGTAGTGTGAAATATTTTAGGGCTCTGTTGAAAAATTATTTTGCATTTTTAACTATTTTTGTTTGAAGTAAAATGAATTGTTGTTTATTCCCCCTCCCCCAGAAGAACATTGTAGTGAAATTCTTACAGGTAAGTTAGAGATCATTTACCTTAGTATGATGTGATTGAAGAATATGAGTGAATCTCCTGTCTTTCTTTCACATAATCCTTGTTTACCTATGATAAATGCTGGTACTTCCCAGGCTATTCTATTGACATCCCTTGTTCAGGACTGGCTTTAAGAAAGAGATGACCTATGATCCAGGTAAAAACTCTAAGCTCAATTATTACATGAATAATAATCAGAACATCCAACATCTTCTGTAATTTGTTGTTGTTGTTTAGTCGTTAAGTCGTGTCCGACTCTTCGTGACCCCATGAACCATATTGCGCCAGGCCTTCCTATCTTTCACTGCCTCCCTCAGTTTGCTCAATTTCATGCTCATTGCTTCAGTGATGCTATCTAGCCATCTCATCCTCTGCCGTCCTCTTCTCCTTTTGCCTTCCATCTTTCCCAGCATCAGGGTCTTTTCCAAAGAGTCCTCTCTTCGCATTAGGTGACCAAAGTATCTGAGCTTGAGCTTCATTATCAATCCTTCCAATGAGCAATCAGAGTTGATTTCCTTTAAGATTGACTGGTTTGACCTCCTAGCAGTCCAGGGGACTCTTAAGAGTCTTCTCCAGCACCACAGTTCAAAGGCATCAATTCTTCGGCGTTCAGCCTTCTTTATGGTCCAGCTTTCACAGCCATACATTACTACTGGAAAAACCATAGCTTTGACTATGCGGATCTTTGTCGGCAAGGTGACGTCTCTGCTTTTTAATATGCTATCTAGGTTTGCCATAGCTTTCCTCCCAAGGAGCAAGCGTCTTTTAATTTCATGGCTGCAGTCTCCGTCTGCGGTGATCTTGGAGCCCAAATAAATGAAGTCTGTTACTGCTTCCATTTCTACCCCTTCTATTTGCCAGGGATTGATGGGTCCAGATGCCATGATCTTAGTTTTTTTAATGTTGAGTTTCAAGCCAGCTTTCGCACTCTCCTCTTTCACCCTCATCAAGAGGCTCTTTAGTTCTTCTTCACTTTCTGCCGTTAGGGTGGTATCGTCTGCATATCTGAGGTTATTGATGTTTCTCCCTGCAATCTTAATTCCGGCTTGTGATTCTTCCAGCCTGGCATTTCTCATGATGTACTCTGCATATAGGTTAAATAAGCAGGGTGACAGTATACAGCCTTGTCGTACTCCTTTCCCTATTTTGAACCAATCGGTTGTTCCATGACCAGTTCTAACTGTTGCTTCTTGGCCCGCATACAGATTTCTCAGGAGACAGGTAAGGTGGTCTGGTATCCCCATCTCTTTAAGAATTTGCCACAGTTTGTTGTGATCCACACAATCAAAGGCTTTTGCATAGTCAATGAAGCAGAAGTAGATGCTTTTCTGGAACTCTCGTGCTTTCTCCATGATCCAGCGAATGTTGGCAATTTGATCTCTAGTTCCTCTGCCTCTTCGAAACCCAGCTTGTACATCCGGTAGTTCTCGGTTCACGTACTGCTGAAGCCTAGCTTGTAGGATTTTGAGCATAACCTTGCTAGCATGTGAAATGAGTGCAATTGTGCGATAGTTTGAGCATTCTTTGGCATTGCCCTTCTTTGGAATTGGAACGTAAACTGACCTTTTCCAATCCCGTGGCCACTGTTGCGTTTTCCAAACTTGCTGGCATATTGAGTGCAGCACTTTAACAGCATCGTCTTTTAGTATTTTAAATAACTCAGCTGGAATACTGTCATCTCCACTAGCTTTGTTGTTAGCAATGCTTCCTAAGGCCCACTTGACTTCACTCTCTAGGATGTCTGGCTCAGGGTCAGTGACCACACCAGCATGGACATCAGGGACATTAAGATCTTTCTTGTATAGTTCTTCTGTGTATTCTTGCCACCTCTTCTTAATCTCTTCTGCTTCTGTTAGGTCCCTGCCTTTTTTGTCCTTTATCATGCCCATCTTTGCACTAAACGTTCCTTTGATATCTCCAATTTTCTTGAAGAGATCTCTAGTCTTCCCCATTCTATTGTTTTCTTCAATTTCTTTGCATTGTTCATTTAAGAAGGCCTTCTTATCTCTCCTTGCTATTCTCTGGAAATCTGCATTCAGTTGCTTATATCTTTCCCTTTCACCCTTGCTTTTCGCATTCCTTCTTTCCACAGCTATTTGTAAAGCCTCATCAGACAGCCATTTTGCTTTCTTGCATTTCTTTTTCTTTGGGATGGTTTTAGATGCTGCCTCTTGTACAATGTTACAGACCTCCGTCCATAGTTCTTCAGGCACTCTGTCTACCAAATCTAATCCTCTAAATCTATTCATCACCTTCATTGTGTACTCACATGGAATATGATCTAAGTCATACCTGAGTGGTCTAGTGGTTTTCCCTACATTCTTCAATTTAAGCCTAAATTTTGCAGTAAGAAGCTCATGATCTGAGCCACAGTCAGCTCCTGGTCTTGTTTTTGCCGTCTGTATAGAGCTTCTCCACCTTTGGCTGCAAAGTATGTAATCAATCTGGTTTCGGTATTGACCATCTGGTGATGTCCATGTGTAGAGTCGTCTCTTGTGTTGTTGGAAAAGAGTGTTTGCTATGACTAGCTTGTTCTCTTGACAGAACTCTATTAGCCTTTGCCCTGCTTCATTTTGTACTCCAAGGCCAAACTTGCCTGTTATTCCGATTACTCCTTGACTTCCTACTTTAGCATTCCAATCCCCTATGATGAAAAGGACATCTTTTTTTGGTGCTAGTTCTAGAAGGTCTTGTAGGTCTTCATAGAACCGGTCAACTTCAGCTTCTTCGGCATCAGTGGTTGGGGCATAGACTTGGATTACCGTGATGTTGAATGGTTTTCCTTGGATACGCACTGAGATCATTCTGTCGTTTTTGAGGTTGTACCCCATTACTGCCTTTCCCACTCTCTTATTGACTATGAGTGCAACTCCATTTCTTCTAAGGGTTTCTTGCCCACAGTAGTAGATATAGTGGTCACCTGAATTAAATTCACCCATTCCCGTCCATTTCAATTCGCTGATTCCCAAGATGTCGACGTTCAATCTTGTCATCTCATGTTTGACCACATCCAGCTTGCCTTGGTTCATGGATCTTACATTCCACGTACCTATACAATATTGTTCTTTACAGCATCGGACCTTCTTTTCGCTTCCAGATACATCCACAGCTGAACGTCCTTTCGGCTTTGGCCCAGCCGCTTCACTCTTTCTGGAGCTACTTGGAATTGCCCTCCGCTCTTCCCCAGTAGCATATTGGACACCTTCCGACCTGAGGGTCTCATCTTCCAGCATCATATCTTTTAGCCTTTTAACATTGTCCATGGGGTTTTCTTGGCAAGGATACTGGAGTGGGTTGCCATTTCCTTCTCCAGTGGACCACATTTTGTCAGAACTCTCTGTCATGACCTGTCCGTCTTGGGTGGCCCTGCACGGTATAGCTCATGGCTTCACTGAGTTACACAAGCCCCTTCGCCACGACAAGGCAGTGATCCATGAAGGGGTCTTCTGTAATACCATGAACTATATCTAGTAAACAGAGAGTGCACAATTAGCATACGAATAAAGAACCAGAACAGATTAGATCCTCTGTATCTGCCTTCTTAAACACAAAAAGGGGACAAATACCATAGAAATACTATTGGATGGTTATTTGGAAAGAGACTTGTTGGCACTTCATTGTGTCAATATTTCTGAGAGATGCCCCTGACAACTGAACACATTCCAAGACTTATATAAAACCATGAGATTCACAGCCTGTAAGAGATTAAACCTACTTGGAAATTGTCAAAAGCCACTCACTTTCAGTCATTCTCCTTTCTTGAAAGCAGAACGAAAGAGAAAGAGACTGGGAGAGAGAGAGAGAACTTTCTTCCTGCGAGGTATTAGATGACAAGGCAAATAAAAAGGGGTGAAGTTGTGTTTGGTTTGATTTCTTGAAATAATAATTCTAGATAGCATGTATGAAAATTGAAGAATGGCCACAGAGTTTGATTAATGAAAGATTAATGAAGGATTTAAAAAGTAGAGGATCCACCAAGTCGAGATGTAGTGTTTCACTGACATATACAGTACATATAGTTTGGAAAGCAACATACATTTTCCTTCTGGGATATATATTTTTTTTCAATTTCCTAATCTATACTACAGCCTTGATATTTGTGGTGGTCTTGTACCTAAGTACTAACCAGGTCCAAAACTGCTTGATTTTTTTGTAATTAACCAAGATGGGCACCAAACTCACAATGTTCTTCAAAATACTGTTTTCTGTTTGGAAGTCACTATATATATATATATATATATATATATATATACACACACACACACACACACACACACACACACACATACATACATATATACATACATACACACACACACACACATACACACTATAATATATACTATTAGCTGGATTAGAAAGTGAAGTAGAGTCATGTGGGACCATCTGGGAATAAGCTATACCAGGAAATTAAAAAAAAAATTCTGAAAGAAGTCAATGACAATTATACCAAGAAAACTGTATAGGTGTGTCATGTAAGTTACCAGGAGTTAATAACTTATTTACTTTTTCTAGGTTGCACTTTCCATTCCCACTGAATAAGGAAATCTTTTTCCTTATTGTACTTTTTCATTTGGTATCCTAATAATTTGAGAATAAAGTTTTAATACTACAAGAATTTTTCCTATAAGACTTAATACAATGTTCCAAAAAGAATTTGTAAACAAGTTCAAAAATGACTTAAATGAGCCAGATTAATTAATTAATGTTTATTTATTTCATTTATATCCTGCAACAATTCCACAACTCTCATTCACTCACAGGATATCAGGAAAAAAATAAAACATCCACTGTTTGTTTAAAATTAAGCAATCATTGAATCAAAAAATCACAAAACCCATAGACATCACAGAAATAAAATCAAAGCAATATAAATATAAAAGATGGTGCAAGAAATTCATAATTATTTTTTATCCTATTTCACATTTATGTGCAAATTAAATCAAAACTAAAAACTGCAATATACTTATAAAGATTCATATCTACCAAATTCTGTATGTACTTACACAGAATGGCATAGGTAATTATGAATTTCTCTGTGTGGGACTTGTTTTGCTTTTAATTTATGCAGTACATCAATACCTTCCTGACCTTGGCTAATTTCTAAATGTAAAATGGGGTTGGATCTGTTTAGTGGTTGGATGGGAGATCACCATTAAATCCCAGGGCAGTACTTCCCAGATGATAGTAAGGAAAACCACTGCTATATTGTTGCCAAGAATATTATATGGATTGTCTACGGAGTTGAGCTCAGTTTGAAAGAGAATTTCCCTTACATGCTGAAATATTCCTTTCATCCTAAAGTATGCATCTGTAAATGCCATTTATCTCAAGCTATTTTTAATCATTAATATGGATATACATGTATATATGCGTGCATGCACAAACATATACATACACATACGTATCTCTTCCCAGCTCTTCTTAAACACCTGCTGAGATGTCCAATAAACATGAAAAAAATATTTTGATGAATTGATCTCATCTTAGTATCATAACCGACATATTTAACATTTTTAAATCACAGGTCCATTTTTTTTTATTAAGGTAGGATGTTCCAAGCCTTTTAGCAATACCTCCCTTTCTCAACTAACATTATTAGAATCTTTCAAAACATTTTCCCGTATAATGTGGGGGTTTCAGAAAACCTGAAACAAACAGTAAGAAAATGATTTAACTGAAGATACTATCATCTGGCTGATTTATGCAGCCCAAATTCTTTTTGCAATGCACTAAATATCTTGAAATAATTATTAACAATCTGGTTCTTTAAGGTATTAATATCCTTTTCTGCCCATGTTGTAAAATAAATAAACATCTGCAGTCTTTAAATTGGAATTAGTTCAAAGTATTAATTTTTCATGTGAACAGGATCAAATTTAAACTTCCATTCCAAAATCTTTCAAATGTATCTAGCCCTTAGTGCTGGAAAAACAATTAAATATTGGTGAAAAGAGGTGCTAAACACTTGCCAAGTTATTAAGGGAGCCAAATAACTTTCTAGTGTCCATAATAGTTTCTGAAAAGCATTACTTGAATTCCAAAAAGAAAGTTAAGTCAAAATATAAACTCAATGATATATTTGAAAATCTGAGAAAATCTCAATGTCACAGTTTAGATAAAGAAAACAGGAGAGGTGGTTATCCGTCTTATAAAAATTAGTAGTCCGTAAGCTTATATATATTGGTTATATCCTTTGGTTTGTTTTCTTGGTTGTCCACGGTATTCTCCAGAGTCTTCTCCAATAACAAAGTTCAAAAGCATCAGTATTCTTCCTATCTTGCTTCTTCAAAGTCCAACTTTCACCTCCATAGAGTGTCACAGGGAATACTATGCCTTGCATGATTCTGATCTTTGTAGGTACAGAGACATCATGGCATTTGAATATCTTTTCCAAGGCCTTCATGGCTGCTGTATATAACTAATACTTTACCAAATAGTTGGATATTGCCCACACATTGTAATAAAGAGTACTGGTATTGTCTTTAATACACAGGATCAAAGGGCTGTGACTGATAGTTCTCTTCATTTACATTCAGAAAGTATTCAGACCCCCTTCACTTTTTTCAATTTTGTTATGTTGCAGCCTGATACTGCAATCATTCAAATTCGTTTTTTTTTTTTTTTCTCATTAATCTACACTCAGTACCCCATAATGACTGTTCCAACTTCTTCCTTCAGGACGGCGCTACAGAGCACCATATGTTAAAACATCTAGATATCAGAATAGTTTTTTCCCTTGTGCCATTGCTCTGTTAAACACTACATGACTTCATAAGTGCTGGACAGTGGCTTCTTCCTTTGAAAAAATTATTTTACTATGTAGTGTTATTGTTTATTATTTTTCTGTTGCTATCCAAATGTACTGTTGATCTTGCTGTTCATCACCGAAAACAAATTCCTTGTATATATTTTATACTTGGTCGTTGAAGTATTTTGTATTGTATTGTATTTTGTATGACAAAGTGAAAACAGAAGTTTAGAAATGTTGGTAAATTTATTAAAAAGGAAAAACTGAAATATCACATGTACTTAAGTGTTCAACCCTTTACTCATTACTTTGTTGAAGCACCTTTGGCAGCAATTACAGCCTCGAGTCTTTTTCAGTATGACACAACAAGCTTTACACACCTGGATTGGGGGATTTTCTGCCATTCTTCTTTGCAAATCCTCTCAAGCTCAATCAGGTTGGATGAGGACCATTGGTGGACAGCCATTTTCAGGTCTCTCCAGAGATGTTCAATAGGGTTCAAGTCAGGGCTCTGGCTGGGCCACTCTAGGACATTCACAGAGTTGTTCCTAAGCCATTCCTGTGTTGTCTTGGTTGTGTGCTTAGGATCATTGTCACATTGGAAGGTGGACCTTTGGCCCAGTCTGAGGTCCTGAGCGCTGTGGAACAGGTTTTCATTGAGAATATCTCTATCCTTTGCTCCATTCAGCTTTCCCTCAACCTTGACCAGTCTCCCAGTCTCTGCTGCTGAAAAACACCTGCCACCACCATGCTTCACTGTTGGGATGGTATTGGGCAGGTGATGAGCGGTGCCTGGTTTCCTCCAGACATAATGTTTAGAATTGAGGCCAAACAGTTCAATCGTGGTTTCATCAGACCAGAGAATCTTGTTCCTCACAGTCTGCGAGTCCTTCAGGTGCTTTTTTGCAAACTCCAAGTGGGCTTTCATGTCCTTTGCACTGAGGAGAGGCTTCTGTCTAGCCACTCTGCCATAAAGCTCAGATCGGTGGAGGGCTGCAGTGATGGTTGTCCTTCTGGAATTTTGTCCCATCTCCACACAGGATCTCTGGAGCTCAGTCAGAGTGACCATCCGGTTCTTGGTCACCTCTCTCACTATGGCTCTTCTCCCCTGATTGCTCAGTTTGGCTGGGCAACCAGCTCTTGGAAGAGTCCTGGTTGTGCCAAACTTCTTCCATTTGAGAATTATGGAGGCCACTGTGCTCTTGGGAACTCTCAGTGCAGCAGAAAATTTCCCCAGATCTGTGCCTTGCAATAATCCTGTCTCTGAGCTCTGCAGGCAGTTCCTTTGACCTCATGGCTTTTGCTCTGATACAGTATGCGTTGTCAGCTGTGAGGCCTTCTATAGAGAGGTGTGTGCTTTTCCAAATCATGTCCAATCAATTTAAGTCACCACAGGTGGAGTCCAGTCAAGGTGTAGAAACAGCTCAACAACAATCAAGAGAAATGGGAGGTACCTGAGCTAAATTTCAAGTATTGTTGCAAAGGGTCTGAATACTTATGCCAATGTGATCTTTCAGTTTTTCCTTTTTAATAAATTTACAGACATTTCTAAACTTCTGTTTTCACTTTGTCATTATGGGGTACTGAGTGTAGATTAATGAGTAAAAATTTTTTTTGAACAATTGTAGTATCAGGCTGCAACATAACAAAACTGAAAAAAGTGAAGGGGGTCTGAATACTTTCCGAATGCACTATATATTTCAACCCTACCCAATATCATCTAGCATATGAAACGCCAGTCCAGGTGGCATGCACAATACTCTGGTGACCCCATGTACTGCATTTTAAAAAAAAAATCCTATTGTACTGTTGACCAACTGAACTTTTGTTTTTGTTTTTAATTCCTTGAAACTATGGATCAGCCAAGCAACTGCTTATCTATTGACCCAACAGTTAGAGAAGGATGGAGGGAGAGAGAGAGGGGAGAGGGATAGGGAGAGAGGGAGAGAAGACAGCCAACAAACGGTCATCTGGATACGTGCATCTAAGACACAGCTAGTGGTTAAGTACTACTGAAGAGCTGGAGTTTGAGAAGTGGGTTTAGCTATGGAGATTAGTATAGGAGTTGCAAACCACTTTAAGAATATAATGCAAGAAGAAACAAAGAGCCAGAACTTCCCTGGAAGCAGCAGCCATGGGGAAAGAAATTTCAACTACACTGGCTTAAGAAAGAGAATTGAATTCTTTCAATTACACTTTCAACAATACTGTTAAGTCAGGGATAAGCTAGTCAATTTCAAGGTTCTCACCTTTGGGGCATTATGTGAAAGAAAACACAGAGTTTTTATTTATTTTCTTTATTTATTTTTAGTTCTTGGCTGCTGCTATCTTGTGGTTATCCTTTGCAGCCAAGAAAGGACTCAGGGACAGGCAAAGACATCAGGGACCTATCTGAAGAGGCAGAACCCCTGCAGAACCAATTGGAGCCACAAATTGTTAGTACAGTGGATTTCAGCTACCTCCCTGATGAACATCAATGCCTGCAGAAATCATCTTGAGGTGGCTAGGGAAAACTCTACTTTCAGGGCATAGCACTTTAAACCATCCTCAGGCTGTCTTGGTTGTGGGAGAACCTTGAGATACAGGCAGAAGTGTGTGGACATGTGGTTAGGAAAGAGGTAGTGAACTGTGTCTCATGTTGGGGCAAGGAGGCTGTGTGGATTTACACTAGGTGGGCACACAAGTGGCAGTGATCAGCAGTGCTCAGAAAACAGCCATCATCAGCAGTCAGTAGTCATCTTCTCTGTCTTTTAGCTCTTCTACTCTCTTCTTCCTCTCCCTTCCCTCTCCACCCTTCCTGTTTGTTCTCCCTGTTTGCTCACTCATGATCAGTTTATTCTAGATATGTATGAAGACTGCTTATCTTTATGTCACAGCATTGAAGTAGTACTGAATCTATCGTTTCCCATCTAATTTCATTTGCTGAAAAAGCTAGTGCTCATAAAGTAATAAATGAGGCACATTCTAAGGCCTAGTTAGTTTTCCAAAGCCTGAAATACATTTCTCTACTATAGATCAGAAATGCATGTGTTGTTCTTGTCATGATTTGTTTGTCTTATAATTAGATTGCAAAATAAGATCATCCTCACA
Organism: Liasis olivaceus; assembly: GCA_030867105.1. Classification (NCBI taxonomy): domain Eukaryota; kingdom Metazoa; phylum Chordata; class Lepidosauria; order Squamata; family Pythonidae; genus Liasis; species Liasis olivaceus. The sequence continues at coordinate 75,430,171 of CM061349.1, forward strand.
ACTACGTGAAATTGTTCTCTTCTGCTCTCTGATTTGCTTAATATTATTTTGTGCGTGTGCATCTTCATCCTGCCACTTGAATATTGTATTGGAGGGGGAAATACAGTTGCCTAGGCAACCTTGGAACACTCGCTTTCATTCTGCATACAAAATGTCAAAGGGATCAGATCGCTCATCACTGCTTGTGAATCACAACTTCCCTGTGGCTTTATTCATCTGCCTTGCCAAGAGGGTCAGTTCAATAGGAAATATCTCCCTTCTCCTTCTAGTCAAGGCAAAAGGATCCAACCATCAAATAAAGACAGATAAACTATACAGGCTCAAATGCAGAAGAGAGAGAGAGAAAAAAAGTCACAAAAATGTATTGAACAGAAAGGACGCATCCCTTTTGTTTAATTGTTTTATTCAAAATTAAAGGAGCAGGCAAAATGTCCAAAAAAGTGCATATTTTGAAATACTTCTCCATCCATCCATCCATCCATCCATCCATCCATCCATCCATCCACTCACTAATTCCTAATCTTCCCATCTATTTCAAAGTGAAGTTGGGAATAAGATTTTAGAGTTCTGCAAGCATCTTTATGCTCATTGTGAAAGTTAAGATGTTGCAAACATTCTATGTCCATGACCCACTTTCGTTTTACCATGCCACAATAATTCCTTGACTACTGAAATTTCCTATCTCATCTCACCACATATCTTATTTCTAGGCCATTAATGAAACAGCCATGAGTCATTATTAGCTGTACTGATATTGGGGTATTGTTTTCAGCTGACTCACAGGATAGAGAGATAGTACTTTGACTCAGTAGTGGGAAAAGGCTGTCATACAAACCTGAGCCTTGTTTTAATGTAATTTTGATGAAAAAACACACAAGAAAACCAAACCTCATCTTGACTTTGTTATTAAAATATTTTGCAAATTGCCTTCCTCTGCCTCTGCTTCACTGAAAGACTCACTGGATGTACAGCATGGAATGTGGTAACAATGGAAACTTGAAAGTTACAGAAGAGAGTATTTTTCTAACTGGAGTAGAGTTAAGACTGTCAGCTCCAAGTCTTCCTAGCCATAATTTCTATCTAGAAGAGAGGCTCAAATTATTGTTCATCTTGTGGAAAATATATCTAAAGAAACAGTTTTGCACCAGGAAAAGGATATAGGTAGTCCCCACGTTAAGAATGCCCAGGTTACAGATTACCCATAGTAAGAACAGAGCCTATTGTAGCAAAATTCGAGTTAAATATACAATGATTCAAGTTAAATACACAAAGGTTCAGGTTCATTACACAACACATACTGTATTATACAATAATACTGTTCCAGCTTACATACAAATTCAACTCAAGGACAGACCTTGGAAATGGAACTCATTCTTAAACTGGGGACTACCTGTAGTTCTAGTCCTAATGAATAAAAAGACTTGCCACTATGGTTTGAAGAAAGTCCTCTTTTGACCTTTCTTCACATCCTGAGTAACAGGCACTGGAGGAGGTAAGCATTTCCCCAGCTATCAATTCTTTCCAAAAAACTCAATTTCTCAAAGTGTAGCATGGCACAGAGTTTGGAAGTGCAAGATGTTGTACACCCTAGGGTTCCAACAAGAATTGTCTCAGTATTTTAGAGAAATAAGTTATCCCATGTTCCAGAATTTTGAGACTGCCTCTTTGAAGCTGTATTCCTCTGATTGAAGTTGACTGACAACATAGGCAAAATTGCTGTTTTAAATTTGAACGGAATTGGGAAAGAACAGGATAAGGGGAAAAAATCTATCTAGTTTTATTGACCATAGCCTAGAGCATGGCTATAGGTTTATTGAACCTTCTCAGCATGTTTTCCATTCCATTCTCTCTGCTGTTGGGTCTATTGATGTTCCAGCTGAAATTGTAATGGAGCATGACATACCTGCAACAGCAAGCAACACCGGACGTGCATTTTGCTCAGCAAACTGAACTGTTTACAGTTCTGTGTTTTGCTTTCGAGTGTTGCCAAGACATTCACAATATGCTCCAACCTGGAAATGCTCTGTACAGTACATTATCAACATGTCTTAAAAAAAAAAAAAAAAGCAACACAGTTCATGTTGGCTCTAGATGGGATTGCACTACCTCAGCAGAACTGGTTTGCAGTCAATGGTCTCCTAGGCTTTCAGAAACTTCTCAAAAAGCAGGTGTCAGTTGTGACTAAGAGGGCCTTTGCAAAATTACATTTCATGCATCAGTTACAAGCTTACCTGGATTGGGAGGCCCTACTTAGTCACCCATGGTTTAGTCACCTCTCATTTAATCTATTGCAATGCATTCTATATGGGTCTGCCCTTGAAGTTCACCTGGAAACTTCAACAGGTCTAGAATGTGATGGATATCTCTACTCATCCCCATAATACCTTTACTTCAACAGCTGCACTAGTTAGCAGTTATTTCTAGAGGCAATTCAAAATGCTGGCTGTCGCCTATAAAGCCTTACATAGTTTGGGACCTGGATATCATTAGGACTGTTTAGTTTCCCATTAGTTTTTGCCCATTCAATAAGATCTGTAAAAGTGGGCTCTCATTGGGTCCTCTGTGCAAGAAAATGTCATTTGCAGGAATCCCAAAGATTCTCAGTTGTGCCACCTGCACTATGCAACAGCATCACACACATCCACCCCTAAGATAAGTTCCTTGCCTGTTAATATTCAAGAAAGCCATTAAGATCTGGCTGTTGCAAGGGGTTTGGGGTAGGGAACTGTAGTGAAATAAAAGCCCATGCTATATGTTGTTCTTAGTTTATTCCATTGGTGCAAAGTTTTTTGCAATCATAATTTGTTGTTTCATATTGTTATTTCTTTTGTTATTTTTATACAGTGTTTTCAATCCTCTCACTGGGGATGATTTAACAACTTTGTCAAGAATCCTAGGAAACTTATCTTTTTAAAGCTGCTTATGAGTGTTAATTTTATTTGTATTGATTTATGCAGTATCTAATGTGTCTTTAACACATTCAAGTGTGGCTGTAAGATGGCCATTAGTATGCATACAGAGGATGACATACTCATGGAAAAAGAAAACCAACTTTCTATCCTCCCTAAGGGAGGGATGGAACTCAATTTCAAAAATTGACTAAAATGAATAAAAGTTTAACTGATTTGGGCTTAAACTTCTCCCTGCTTTTCTTCTTTTCCATACACTGTAGCAGTATCTAGGCATGGTGAATCAGGGAGGCAAAAGAAGGCATGCAACTTGGAAGGAAAAAGGAGTGAAGCAAGACACAAGGATTATTTCAGCAATGAATTTGGACATTTTCTATCTACAGATTATTTGGAACAAAATTGAAGATGTGTTGGGGCTTAGTTATTTTCAAAGAACAATTGTTTGACAAGCAAGATTCTTTTGAATAGGATTTCTTTTTGAATGACACTAATGCTTGATGGACTAACAGTAGGAACAGGGGATACGGTACCACCTAATTTTGTCTATGAAATATAGGGGTCATGAAACACAGAACATTAAACACTGGCATTCTAAGAAGGGCCTTTGCTGACATGATGGATAATGTTTTGGCCAAGTCAAGACTCATTTTGCATTGTTATTATCATCCTTTTAAATCCTGAAAGGTCAACCGTCAGATGGAGTCAAAGTTTTTCATATTATCTTTATCATGTAGCTTATCATATTTATCATGGCTCCTGTGTAATTAACACCTCCTTTTTGCCTAACCTCTGCTTTATTCTGTTTTTAATTTTTTGCCTTTTATAATTTTCAAGTTTTAATATTAATATTAATATGTATATTTTGTTTTTAATTTTGCTGTACGCCACCCAGAGTCACTTGGATTGGAAACTGGAATGAAGGGGCTTTTTGTATATGTCAAGCGAGAACTCGGTGAGTATATAGAACAAGCAGAAATTGAAGTTATTGGTACAAATATGTAGATATCTCTCACAATATCCAACCTTATTCTTTAAATGCTATCTTCAGTTTAAAGTGCTGGGAAAAAAAAAAGTAACTTGAAATGTCTACTCCCAAACAATGAATCTGATGGTAGTAAGAGGCTACCATGAAGTTCTAATATTTGAGTACCACAATTATCTCCCAAGATCTAGCAGTGAAAATAAAACTCAAACTCAGAGATTGTACACTGAAAAGGCAAGAAGATGTACAAAATTATATAAAGAAGTGGAAAAGGTTTTAATGAAGCAAAAGAAGGATTGATCTTTGAAAGCAAAGCAAAAATTTAAAAGTTGTTAAAGAAAAGAGCTTGTGTTCATTATCTCAGCAGAATTGGAGGTCTTCCTGGAACTCACCAAATATACACGCGCGCGCACACACACACACACACACACACACATGCATACATATACATACATACATACACACACATACACACGCACACACATACCCAGTATATATATATATTGAATTCTTTTGTTATATTGTGGCTATCCATGCTAAACTTTAGGAACTATAGGTCTTTGTGAGACAGCTGAACTTTAGGTGTATTTAGGTGTATTTCACACCATAGAAAAGACACAATTTTCCTTGATGAAGCATTTTGCATCATCCTGAGCTTCTAGTCTTGTAGATTCCAGCATTTTACTATGCTGAGGTATTTATTTGTTAGGGTTATAGATTGTCTTTTCCCCAAGATCTCAAAGTCTCCTACCTCCAGTTTTATAGTCACAACATCTCCATGAGGTAGGCTAGGTTGAGAAGTGAAAGTTAGCCCAAAGTCCTCCAGTCAGCTTTCATGGCTAAAAGTGGACTTGAATTTGAGTCTCTCAGATCCCAGTCCATCACTTTTATCACAACACCTCATTGGCTCTTTGGGTTTCATTACCAGAAGAGGTTTTTGTGCATACATTATTAATATTCAGAAGGTACTTCTAGCTACTGGAACTGCAAGGCTGGAGGCTGCTAAGTGAAACAAAATGGAGGAGGCTGTGTTAAATCAAAACAAATATCCCCATCATGGGTGTCTGTGAGAGGGAAATAGGGATAGGATACATATTATCTGTCATAATATCATGATGCAAATGCCTCAACTGACCTGTCTATGTTGGGCATCAGGAATCAAATATGTAAGGACAGGATTTGTAGAATGATATTATCATGCATCTGTCATAGGTTTTGCATCATCGTGGTTTGCTATAGAGGCCACTGACTCCTACCAAAATAATTTAATAAATAAAGCCCAGAGATCCTGTGTTCTTGAGAGAAAAGCCAATGATATACAGAGAGTGAATTTCCCTGGGAATAATTTTGCTATATTATTGGTCCTGGTAAATGAAATATATTAGGTAAGGAGAATTTGGCACCTTTTACTGAATCATCTCTATTTCCTATATGTTCATGAGATTCATGACCTCTGGAATATTATTCAAGCACAGAGCAAAACAGCAGCAGATAAATTGTGTGAGTTTATGGATCTTGGCTTGGCATTCTTAGCTACCCATTCTTTTGTTGGCATTCTTTAAGGATAGAAGTTCTCTCTGAACTTAAATAATTCTTCAGAACTATTACTGCAATCATCTGTTGGTTTTAAATATTGGTCATATAGATAATACTTACTGTATCTTCAGCTCTCTGGAAATGCCAGTTAAATGACTGAATCAGGGATATTGGAAGTCTTACATGACTATAAATGCCAGCAGGATCTTCAGTTATTAGATCAAAATAATTATTACTATGATGATGGGCTTCAGGTTGTTCACAAAAGCACATGAGATTTTATTTCCATGAAATACAAAGTGTTTTCTTTCTCTACTCTCTCTCTCTTCTGTTTTTGTTTTATTCATCTCTCCTTGCTGTGGCATTTTGTTTTAAAGTAGGGAATAATGGAAGGGAGATGGAAGGGAATCCAAATTTGATTTTTTTTTCCTTTCCAATACAATCATTCAGTTAACATATTTGTGTAGAATTTTCCTGTACCTACTATTCATTTAAAGATGTATGCATTAAAAAGCCCTTAGAAAGATGTGGGAAGGCCACCTAAATCATAATAAAAGCCTGCAGTCAAATATTTATTCTCTCTAAGACAAATTATATGAAAGCCATCTTTCCACACCTTTTTATTTTTAAACCTTTTTGCTCCTTTAGGATTGGCAGGACATAATACTACAGTGGAAAGAGGTCAAAACTAGCAAGATGCTTTTGTCAGAAACTGCAGTGTCTGCAGCAAACCAAGATGATACAAAGATGATAACATCGGTGTGATGATGTCATCATGCAAATTCAGCCCTTCAATAGTTGCATCCTAATATCTGACACAATTACATAAGTCATGACATTAGCATTATGTTATGATGAATATTTCATTACTCGCCTCCCAAAACTGATGGTCCAAACTTAAATTTTGCCCACAGTTTCCCAGGTCTTCAAGTCCATCCGTATGAAAGTATTTATTATATTCTTGCAAATACAGTTCCTGCATTCTTTAAGCCATTTAGTAGTGCTTTTTTCCCATTCTTTTTCTTCAACTTTATATAAATATCATCACAAATTTCCTCAGGTTTTTGCCATTCGAGTTTTTATTTACCTTCTTCATAAATCCTTTCTGTGTTGCCATGGAGAATTCAGCACAACTGCCCCAGAGTCCAGTTGTACATCAGTGACATCTGCAGAAAAACAACAATGATGTCAGAATCATGACACACACATCCCACTGTTCGATGCAAGTACATAAGTCACATCATTTAAGAACAACAATTCTGCTTAAACAATTTTCAGCCCAGTTTTAGAGCATTTTCATTAGGCTCTTTGCTGATATTATTTTGAGCAGATGACTGAAATTCCTTGGAATGATTGTACGTTCCCACATTGGTATAGGGATTATTGATCTAAAGGTCAGGTGATCAGTAAGAATTGTGATTCAAATGGCACTGAAAAATGATATATAAATACCATGTTTCCATGCCATCAAGGATTAGGCTCATAGAAGGAAATCTTGGGGCTACATCATGTATGTGGATTGACTCTGAGGCATTCACAGCCAACTCATCTGTTAGGAAGAGCAAGATGGCACATGATGGTATAGAAATTCCCTTGGCATTCCTCCTTAGTGCCCACCCATTGCCATTCCCATATGCTGAACAAGAGACCGGTATGGGCTACCCAGCCTATCTTCCAGCTAGTTCATTGCCTGGAGATGTAGCAGAAGACAATATATTACCATTGTTGATATAAAGTTGATAGCCAATCTAGCTGATTTCTGTACAAAGACTGGAATAGAGGCACCGATTTCTCCTTTCTCTCAGGTGATAGAACATCTTGGAAGAGACACCGTAATTCTTTTGTGTTAAATAAGGCAATCTGAAATCCTTTGAAAAATGTTTTATAACAAGTGTGCCTTTTTTAAGTAGTAAGATACTGTTATTTGGAACCATAAAGCAGCTGAAAGAAGTTAACCTTGGAACCTCATCTTTCATAATACAAGTGATAAAACACACTAATGTACCTATTGTAAATTTTCTTTCTCCACATCTACTTCTTTGATATACCACAATGGGAGACTAAAATAGAATGGTCCAGATAAAAACCTTCTCCCGCATTCTTACTAATCACACATCAAATTTGGCAGAATGTGAAGGAGAGAGAGAGAGAGCATCTCCAGGTGATCTTAACAATGAAGCAAGCTCTTATGAGTTTTTATATCAATTTCTTTTTAAAGCATGCTTGTAGAGGAAAAAGTTCTCATATTGCTTTATATATTTGGTGTGAGGTTTATTATTTTAAAATGTATTGTGTATACATTTTTTAATCAGTGGGAAGGCAGATAGGAATGTTTTATTATATTAATTAAATAAATATGTATTTGTTTTGGAGTTGCTCAGGGAGGAAGTGATGCTAAAAGGTGAGGAAAACAATATGGTATTTACAGGCAAGATAAGCAAAAAAAATAGTATTCAAAAGACAAGGCAGACAAGGCAGCAATTAACAGACACATAGAGATTAACAGCATCTACATACTATTCAAAAGAGACAAAAGACCAGAAGATCGCCAAAAGACCAGCATTCAATCACCAACAATCATCTCCAGCAATCATCACCCAGATAAGCAAAGGTCACTACCAGACACACAATCAAACAGTCAACAGATGTTAATCAATGAACTACCAGATGAGCAAAACAGAACCCCCACCCCCACCAGCACTGGCAAAGCAGGCCACAGCAGATAAATAGAGAGCAAACCTCATCCCATTTCAGCACTGAAGATGTTACCTAGCCGGGTAATGAAATGTTTGCAAGAAAAGAACCAAGTTCAGAGAACCCCAAGGACTTCAGAGTTCAACCCTGAGCTACACATATTCACCTCCATAGTTACTAGTTTGAAATGCATGTTATAAAACCCACACTTGTTGCCATTTCTAGTGTTACCTAATTTACTTTTTTTTTAAAGAAAAAAATGCAACTGCTTCCATATGCACTTTGGGGGCAGAAAGCTTCTTTTCCCAACATATATCTTTTTTAATAGAAATGTTTGAACTGAGAGTGATGGACAGAAGCAGACTCCATTCATTGTAACAGCAATTGAGAGAATTTTTTTAATGGAATTACTCCCATAGAAATCCATGGTGGATTTCTTTTGCATCTCCAATCAGCATGAAATTACCTTTGCAATGGTAATGAACTGAAGTATTTCAGTAACAATGCCTGCTATTGAATATTGTGTACAGAGATGATCTGATAAAACTCTGAGGAACAGAGCAAATGGCATTGTTTAGATCAAACAAAAATTGGGGGGGTGTTCAGACAGCATTTTATTGAAATAAAGAAAAACTTAAAGTAATGGCATCGACTTATTCAACTGTTCAGTGAATAGCCCTCTTGGAAAGCAGTGGCTTATTCATTCCCCCCCCCCCCCCCAGCCTTTTTTATGAGGTTCCTATGAGATTTGGGCTAGCAGTGTACTAACCTTAATACTTAAAGACATCATACAAGAATGCTGAAGGGTTGTGATGTGTCTCCATGGTAGTTAAGTAGACCTCAGAGTGGCCATACAAGATGAAGTAAGCATGGTGTCTCTGTCCAAACAAGAATAAGTTACAGTTTCAGACAGGGATAAAATATGGTGCAAAGACACAAAGCTGAGTTTGATTGCTATAATTGGATTTGGAAAAGACTTGAGATGTTTTGCCATGAATTTGTGATTAATTGATGTAACAATTGCATCCTAAAACTTTTATAGGAGTTATACAGATTTTGCAGTTGATTGTTTGCAGGTACATTGTCCTAACAATCTTAGCAATGTCCCTGTATGTATGCATATAATATTATTTTATCATGGACAGATCTCATAGCATTGTATTTTTCACAAGATTCTCACTGAGTGAATTAACAGGGATTACTAATAAGAGCTAACCAGGGTCATTCAGCAGGAAGAACTGAGGAGAGTGACCAGACAAGGACTGTTACCTGAATTATGAGGAATAAAAAGGTTTTCTCCCAATTAGCTGCTGATTGCAGGGATGTGTCCAGAAATCTACTGATGCCAGTGTGGGTGATTGAATAATTTTGTCCTTATAAGTAAGGATAAAGTTAAGTGATGGTCCTGAACAAATTTTCTAAGATAAGAATTTGTACTTGGCTACTGTAAGAGCTTATGTAAAGAACCAGAAGAAATAAGAGCCTTTTTACCAGTGGTACCCTAAGAAGCAAAAGTGAAGATGAACCGATATGGATATGCAATGCTTACAGTATTTTTATCTTCCTTCCTGGCATATATTTACTACAAATACAAGCTCACAGTAGCCTTTGAAAAAGACCCCAAAGCACTGGAGCTGCAAATTATGGCTACACTTCAGCTGATGAGAACGTATAAGGATTTACCAATTCAAAGAAATGTTGCTCTACAACAGAAAGTGACAATAGAAGCAACTGTCCATAAGGAAAACAGTTCAACCAGAGAAGCAAACACAGTGGATGAGAGCAGCAAGCAGAAGCAAGAGTGATAGAAGATATTTGCAAATATTCAGAAATACTTTGGAGCCCTATCAGATGAAACAAGTTCTGAATGTTATGGGGAAGAGACAGAGGTTCTGCAGAATGAAGACAGGACAGTAGACAGAGATACACATTTGGAATTTAGAACTGACAGAAATCAGTTCTATCCAGATATCTACCCTGTTAGGTCTCCTACACTTGCTAGTCACATGATCATTCCAGGAAGTGTTGCAAGAGGAGCAGCCACTGGACAAAGAGCTTTAAGCTGCTATACTCAGAACCTGATTCCAAAAATGAGCCAATAAAGAGATATATTAATGTGGGAGAGGCTTATGTAGCTTTCTCCATGCTCTGTACATGTCAGTATTGCATCATTTATTGGAAGATCAAGGTGGATAGAAGGAATTGCTAGATTTTCATGTCATTATAATAAGGGGGCGTTGTTACTCATTGTTACTGTTCTGACATATCTCTAAGGACTGCAAACCACAGATATTAGAATAGCTGTTTAAGTGTACCAGTAATTTTAAAAGACTATCCAGGGCCTACAAATCTACATTAAAAAAAAAAAAAAAGCCACACATACTTAAAAACAGTAGAGGTATAATACTGTCTGGGCATCTAATTCTTAACTACAGCTAAAGTAAGACAATTGCTAGGGGACAGCTTCAAAACAACTTCAGTTAAAAAACATTTGCTGAAATCTCTAAGTAGTAATCTACATTGTACTCTTGCTAGTCTTTTTATAGGAAGCTGATTTTATTTAACAATGATTTAATTTCCTCACATTACTAGGAATATTATTATAAATGTTTGGTTTGTATCAATATTCATTTAAGATTTCCAAGAATACTTCATATTCTTACACAAAGAAAAGAGGAGAGCAGCAATGCACAAAGAGAAACTAAAAGTTGAAAAGGAAAAGTTTCCTTTGGGACCAGCAGATTAGCTAAATTCAAGGTTGATTTAACATTAACAGCAGTCTACTGAGTTTATCTGTGGGAGGAAAAAAAAGAATGTTTGTGCTATACACATAAGACATGAAGCTGATATACTAAGAAGCTGTTTAGCTGGGATATTGGGGTGGAATAAAGGAGGGATCATAGTACTCCTGGTTATCTCCATAAGAATCATGGAAAGTTAGGCTGAAAGCTGGTGACTTTCATGGTTGAATGAAGATCAGAACACAACAGCTCTGCTGGATCAGTACAAAAGCCCATCTAGTCCAGCATCCTATGGAAAAGATATTCCTGGAAAGTCCATAAGCGGGAGATGAAATGATAGTCTTTTCATACCTTGGTTCCCTAGCAACGAGTATGAAGGTAAAAACCTTGCTTAACCAGACCACAGCCTGTTTAGACTAGCATGTCTATGAGAAGCCAACAGCAAGGCATGATCACAATAGTACCTTCCCCATCATAAGTCTCTAGCATAGTATTCAAAAATAAATTCCTTCAGTATTGCATATTATATATAAATGCTATGAATAATAATAATTGATAGCCATATCTCTAATTAAGATGTCTTTTTTTTTTCATATTGGCTTTTCAGTGATGTGTTCAATTGTTAATGTAGTGTTTGTTTTCCTTTATTTTATGTATTTTTTCTTTTTTTCTTTATATCTTTATTTTTTAACAAAATAATCCTTAAAGAAAAATAAAACTAAAAAAAAAATAGAAATACAAACTAAAAATACAAACTTAAGGGAAAAGGAAAAAAAAAAATCTAATGTTTTATACTTATCAGTCGTCACTGGTTTACCAATGAATTCACTACTGTAATATGAACAATACAAGAAATTATTGTAGGACAGCGTACAATCTCTGCTACAGTAACACATATTGCCGCATCCTTTGATTAGTAGGAAATATTGCCCTTTCCAAAACAGATAGATCACACATTTCTGACAGCCATTCCTTGACATCTGGAATAATATCACTTTTTCATTTCTTAATATAATTCTTTTAGACACTCCCTAGTTAAGATGTCTTGCCTTTCTCAAGGTGTCCAAATTGCAGGTTAAGAATACATTTTGTTTTACAGAATTCCAACTTTTTAACTATGCACTGTGGAAATAAGTACTTCCTTTTATTTGTCCTCTCCCTCTCATATTGCAGATACCCCAATGATTCTGGAGAGGACTATCACTGGGCTAAGGATGTCTCTCTATGCCCATTCCCCATACCTTACATACTTTAGACATCACTTGCATGCCCCTTACTTAGCTTCTTTCTACTGCAATATTTCCTTGTGATGAAAGTAGTTGTTTTTCTTACCTGATATGCTTCCTCCCCCAAATTGTATCCAGTCTGACCCAATATTTTTGTACTGATTGATTATGTGCCATCAATTTGTTGTCAATTCTTAGTGACCACATAGATGGATTTTCTCTATGACGATCTGCCCTAACCTGGTCTTTTGGGTCTTCCAATGGGGCACTCATTGCCACTGTAACTGAATCTATCCATCTTGCTGCTAGCTGTAGTCTTCTTCTCTTTCCTTGTACCTTTCCCAGCATTACAGCCTTCTCTAGAAAGCTAGGTCTTCATGACTGATTGATTGATTGAGTGATTGATCTTAATTTATTAGCCTCCCAACTCCAATGTGTAATGTGTCCAAAGTAGGATAATTTGAGCCAATGAACATACATAATACTACTGTCAAGCAAAGAAAAGCAAAAACACTGATTGGAGAGAACAGTTCCATTCTATAGTACTAATGCAGAATACTAATTATTAATAATAATACTCTATGTGAAAGAAGGAGTCTTGCAGGCATGTCTACTTGGGGAAGGGATTTCAGTTTGAAAAAAAAGGTGCTTTCAATAGCCCCTTCTATGACTCCAGTTATGTATAGTTTGTTGTCTGTTCTTCCTTGGATCCTCTTTTGTTAATCAGTACAGATTTACCTCTTTTCTCTCTCATTTTTCTCACATAGGACCACCTGGACTAGCAATGCTTTTGCTCAGTGCAGAAATCTATAAAAAGACAAGGAAACCCTATCTCTCCATCTCCTCTTTTTTTCTCTATCCATGGTTGAAGTCACTCAGAAGAACTGCAGAGAAGCAGAGCCAAGTCCTGAGCTTTTACCTGGATCATTTTAGGAAGAGACTGGGTAGACAAATTGGTTTCCTTTCATATCTCAGAGGGTTGGATAAGTGATCCTCAGGTTATCTTCCAACTCTACAATTCTGTGATTCTGTACTCTTCCCAGATATGCCCCTATCCCAATATTCTCACATATCCTTATGTGTATAAGAATATGTGAGAATCAGCAGAGATATCATTACCTGTGTATAGTATAAAAGAAGTATAAGGTTGGCAAAGATGAGATTATCCCACAAACACTTTGTGTTTCTTTGGAATCTCCCTTTACATTTGATCAGCGGAAGATAATAACACTCTCTCCTTCTCTCCACTTTTCTTTCTTTTGGGTAGGTACTGTATACTGTGTGCATCTGAATGGAAATGTGCTCATGTTTCTAGAATATCTTCTAATAAACTAGTTAGCAAATCATTTTTTGGCTTGTTTGATGAGACCTTCTCTGTCTATGCTCTGACATTGCATGTAAGATCCTATATATGTTGTAACAACTTCAGGAAGGCAAGTGGTTACTGATAGGGGATTCTCAATCTTCTCCAACTGTTGGGACAGCCAACCTCCATTGATTTTTGAGATCCAAAGCTGTGTGCACAAGCTGCAAAGGAAAAGTAGCTCTCTTTCCCTCTTCTCTTCTCTCTCCCTCTTCTTCAGTCCAGAAACATTCTGTTTTATTCTCCATTTCCAAGTGAAGTGGTGCCTGTGCAAAAGCTGCTCTCCTTTATAGTATGTGTGTGTGTTTGTGTGTGTGTGTGTGTATGTGTGAATACTAGATCTTGTAGTTTTCTTGCTCTCTTTGCAGTGGCAGGAAGCCTCCAAAATCTCACCTTTTTTGTTGCTCCTTTCTCTTTTTGCCTTCTCCTTCTATAGCTGAGTACTGTGTAAACTGGAACACTTTTTGAAACCTTCTCCATTTCCCCTGCCACTTTCTAAGCTCTTGCTCCCACTGAATTGCATGGACTAGCCTCCAAGCAGCATTTCCTTTTTCTAACTGAATCAAACATATTACATTTTCCATAGATTATTAATGCTTTTTTAAATTATTTTGTATGCTACCCTCAAATATTCTTTCAGATACAGTGGTACCTCAAGATACGAATTTAATCCGTTCCGTGACTCTGATCGCAAGTCGAATTGGTCGCATCCTGAAGCAAATTTTCCCATAGGGTTCAATGTAAATACGGCTAATCCATTCCGCCCTCTGAATTTGGTCGCATCCTGAAGCAAATTTCCCCATAAGGTTCAATGTGTTGCACGGCTAGGAAATTCCCCAGGCGCGCTTTAGTCAGTTTCACCACTGGACCCCTAGTGCAGAAAGAGGAAGTGCTAATGAAAGGGCCACCCGGCACCTCTTCACTAATCTGAGCGCGCGGGGGAAAGGCTTTTGTCGCGCGCACAACGCCAAGGGCTATGGACAAAGGAAAGAGTGTGGAGTTGAGGAAGAGGAATCAGTGCAGGGGGGGGAAGCTCCCGCTCCCGGCTGTACGCACCACAAAAGCCTTTCCCCCTTGGTGCACTGACAGAAGCCCAGTGAAAGCAATCAGCATGCGGGGGAAAGGCTTTTGTCACGCGCACAGCCGGGAGCAGGAGCTTTCCTCCACGCTCTTTCCTTTGTCCATAGCCCTTGGCGTGGTGCACTGACAAAAGCCCAGTGAAAGCAATCAGCGTGCGGGGGAAAGGCTTTTGTGGCATGCACAGCCGGGAGTGGGAGCTTCCCCCCCCCACACTGATTCCTCTTCCTCAACTCCGCACTCTTTCCTTTGCCCTTAGCCCTTGGTGTGGTGCGCGTGAGGAAAGCCTTTCCCCCGCGCACTCAGATTAGTGAAGAGGCGCCAGGTGGCCCTTTCATTAGCACTTCCTCTTTCTGTGCTAGCGCTCGAGTGGTGAAACTGACTAAGGCGCGCCTGGGGAATTTCCTAGCCGTGCAATGCCAGCTGACACATTAAACCTTATGGGGAAATTTGCCTCGTGAAGCAAGTCTCCTTGCTACTGTGATCTCGCCCACAGGAAGCCGCGACCACGTGGCAGCAGGGCAAATGGCCATGGATCTGGTTCGTAGCTTGAGGCGGAGTTCGCATGTCGAGGTAAATTTTTGCAGCCGGAGCTGGTCGTATCTCGAAATTTTCGTAAGGTGGGGCGTTCGTATCTTGAGGTACCACTGTATATTCACAGTAAATTATCTCATTGCATTTACACTCTTAGTCTCAAATATTAGTTAATCAACTGCATTAATTGGTTCTTAGTTATAGTTCAATTTTTAGACTTTGAGGACACATAGGTCTGTTTAATGCTGTATAGTGTCACAGTCCTGAAAAAAATTGGTGCTGTAGTAGGCCCCAATTTGTAACGTCCTTTCCTGAATATACACACACACACACGTACACACAGGCTAGGTGTCGATGTTTAGCTGTCTTTGATTGGTTTCAAAAATTAAGCAAGATCAGACCTGGTTAGGGTTTAGATGGGAGATGACCATGAAATATTAAGGGTATAGTCACTAAACTGGAAAGTCAAATAAAGTTTGGGAACAAAGCAGTGACAAGGATTCTATGTATGTCTATCTATATTTATATTTATGATATAGATAAACCTTTGTTGTTGTTGTCGTCGTCATCATCATCATCATCATCATCATCCCACTGTAAGATGAAGGCCTCTTTATTGAAGTTTTTGGACCAAAATCTACCACACTGGCCCAATATATATTGGTAAATAGATATTTTTCACCTTCCAAGTCTTGGGCTAGAAGAGAAAGATTGGCTTCTGTGCCTAAGGAACCTGGACTAGAACCTGGATCTCTCTACTCCTAGTCCATCAGTTTAACCACTACACCACACTGAGTGTCTTTTATATATAAACACATGCACATCTATATCTATTATCTAAATAATCCGCTAAGTAATCATTACGGCTGAATACTATAATTAGTGGCCCTTATCCAGATTTAAACACATTCCATTAAATCCAGTACAAAAAGAAGGTTCTATCAAAAGCTGAAAAGCCCTGCTGCTTTCAGTGGGAGTTCATTGTGTCCACTATGGCTAGTAGCTCATTCAAAAACTTTATACTTGGCAGAAGCTAAAGCATTATGTATAAATGGAAAAGACTTTTGCTCAGAAATTTCAGTCTTTTGAACAGGATTATAATGAATAGTATGTTTTTATATTGTCCTGACTCCATAATTCAGGATTTGCTTAGAGAATTCCTGCAACCTTTTTATTCTTTCCAGCCTAACAAAAATGTTGCAAAGAAATTGTGAAAAGGGGTTTAGGATTCTGGCCATTAGCCAGATACCTCTCCACACATAGAACAGAACAGAACAGAACAGGACCAAATTTGGTGTGATGTGAGAAACCACCATAAGAAAGATGAGTTTAAAACTGGGCTGCATCTGGCTGGGAATTGCAGAGAAAAAATTCAGAAAAAATCTTCCAATGAGAGGAGTTGGGCAGTGGCCTAGAATATAGCTGATGACTCCATACTTATGTCCCCATGTCTTCCCAGTCACATATCCCCAAAGGAGCATATTTTATTCATTAGACTTATATTCTGCCTTTATTTTGTACAACTCAAGACGGCATACCTACCATTTTCTCTTCATATCTTCCCCAGGACAGCAACCCTGTGAGGTTGGTTGGGTTGAGAGAGTGTGACTGGCCAAAGTCACTCAGGTGGTTTCTGTGCCTAAAGGAGGCCTAAAACACACGGTCTCCTGGATTCTAGTCCAGCACCTTAACACATATACTACACCGTACTGGCAGTCCACCCTAAACTTCTTAATACAAAGATAAAAACATACATACATTGCAGCACCTCCACAGTCACATGATCATGATTTCCGATGTTCCTCGCCAGCTTCCTACAGGCAAAGTCAGTGGAGAAACTGGCAGGAAATTAAAAGTTACTTCTGCTCCCACTGTTTTTTTGCCTGCTATGGTCATCCTATTTATCTGTTTAGGTAAGTAAATATTTACTTATTATTGAAGTTCATTTGCCACTGTAATTATTTTTCTACTTATGATGTATACCCTTCTTAGATTATCATGGAACCAACCAGCATTGGGGGGGGGGGGGGATATGGTCAACCTAAAATTTAATGTTCATTCGGGTCACATCAGACTGCATTACCTTTCTGTGAAAGGATGACCCAATGGGTCACAGGGTTGTCTTGTTATTATTATTCTAGAAGCCACACACTGCAGGCATCCCCATCTTTCATTCAACAATGAAAAGTTGAAAAGAAATTACATAAAGATGCTCAGGGCTCTGTCTGTCCATCAGTAGAATAATCCTCTGAAAACAGAACTGGATTGAATTTGGTGTGGTGGGAGAAGTTGGCCAGATGTGATGGAATGGTTTGATGAAGGCCGCACTCGGGGAGATAAGTGTTCCCTTAGCCCCCAACAGGAGCATGGGAAGGTTAAGAAGATGAGACTGGTGCCACCCTAAGGAATTAACTGTGTTTTGGCTTGCTGGCTTGGGAAGTTTAGATTCAGTCTGAAGAGATTGATGTCAGGTTTAGCCCAAAGAACTCCACGAGACAGTACAGATACAGTTCTATTGCGTTTATTAGCTTCCACCTCAAAGACAGGAATCTCTCCAGACTGAATCTAAAATTACCAAGCCAGCAAGCCAAAACACTGTGAATTCCTTAGGGTAGCGCCAGTCTCATCTTCTTAACCTTCCCATGCTCCTGTTGGGGGCTAAGGGAATGCTTATCTCCCCGAGTGCGGCCTTCATCAAACAATTCCATCACACCAAACAACAATCAAGTTTTAAAATGGGTTGAATCCAACTATGAGCAAGAGAGGACTACTAGGAAGGGAATGGAGAGAATTCCACCAAGCGTGCCATCCCTATCTTGTTTATTTGACAGTGGAGATACTTCCTCTCTGCTTGGAAGGGACACAATAGGCTTGCTAAATGGCAAGGTTCATTTGAATACGTTGCAAACCTAAATACGTCCATGCTATTTAATAACAAACTAATTAGTTAAAATGTTTAATTCCCCCCCCCCCCCCGCCCCCCATCACAACATGTATATTTTTTCTGGGAGAATTCTGAAAAGCCCAGGGAACAGCAGTTGTAAATTTAGCTCAAGTGTTATCTTGCCTGGCTGAGCAAGAACAAGTATCTGCTTCTGATAATTGTGGAGGCAACAGACCCAGAATATTAAGAACTGCTGGCAGCTACAATACATTCACACAGTTGCCATCCCCAGACAAACCATGTTCTCATTGGTCAGTTAGTTACTAAATGCTCCTAATGTTTTGATTTTTTCCTTCAAGCTTTGGGAGAAAAATGATGAAAGAAATTAAGCAGGATGTGATTAAATTGGAGTATATTTTCAAGTAATATATTGCCAATTTAGTTTTAAATTTGCTATTACTTAGAGGAATGTCAATCTTCAGAGAAAGGCTGAGTTGTCCATGGCTTACACTAAGTATCATAAAATAGAAAATTAATCTTCGATAACAGAAAATAAAGCCTCGTTTCATTGTTGCAATGCTTCTTAGTTTTTTTAGCGAACAGAGAGGTAAATCCTTCTTGTGTCTCTTGAGCACCATAGACACTGATCCATTCCTACAATAATAGTTTTTTACAGATTCTAAAGGTAACTATGGCATTGCTACTGTGTGCTTCCTAAAATTAAAGCAGAAAGAAGAATCTGTTGACATTTTTCAGCTTTTCATTAAAGGGACTGTGCAATGCCTTTAATGAAAAGTTGGAGGTGCTGGAGCACCAGCAATGGGAGGTAGCTGAGCACGTGCACCCATATTTTCACAGCTAGAGGCGGTATTGAAAGCAGCCATGCCAAACACTCTGTAGATGTGGCTTCTCTGAAATTTGTATCAGTGCACTTTCTAAAATACTCTTTTTGCTTTGCACAGCCCTATTCACTTGCATAATAATGAAACCCATGCAAAACTGATAAAAATGTAAGGGGAAAAACAACAACAACAATACTGGAATAGTGGCAAGGGCCATCTAGTTCACTCTACTGATCTTACCACAGCCAACAAGATCCTGCATGTATTTGCCTAGCCCCTTTTTTAATGTTGGCCAATATCACTAACTCCTATAATAGTAAATGCCACAAATTAATTATTTGTTCTCTGAAGTACTTCCTTTCTTTTTCCTTTTGAAATCCCAGTCATTTACCTTTATTATTGAATGACTAGGTTCTAATACTTTAGTAGAATGGAGAAGGGGAAAAACAATCTTTCTTTTTCCTTTTGCACACCGTATATGCTATAAATGCTGGCCATGGGTTTTCTGTGGTAATCCATATCTGCAAGCCTAGTTTATTTGCACAATACTTTCATAAACCTATGGAAAGGACTCTGATATTTATTCATTGGCCACTCCTTTCTCAGCATTTCCTTTCATGGAGAAAGGCCCATATCTGCTGACTTATTTATAAAATAGTCTGATTAATTCACTCCTTGTTCTGTTGCAGCCTCCAAGAAAAACACCTCGATTGTATTCAGGAAAAGGCATTATTATAAGCATCTCCATCCCCACCATCATTCTAAAATCAGGTACGGATGTTCTGTACTGAACGGGTAACTAACATTACAAATTTCAGCATATGTTCTCTTACAACCTTGATGTTAAGTTTAAAGATGTGTGGTTTGATCATCCCTTCACCAGTTTCTATTAACTTTGGTTTTTCTCATCCTTTTCTCATCCTTTTCTCATCCCGCAGCAGTTTCAGTTTTCTACCAAGCCAGTACAAGACTATGGGACATGGAGCTCCAGTTTTGCAAACCTCACTTCAGAGTTAGACATTGAATCCATTTTGGGATGGATTTCTTTATTGACCGTGGAGATGCACTAATGGACTTAGATGAGTTTACATATTCTAAGTGTAGCTCCTGTTTTAACAAAGTAGCCAGTCCTGAGTTCAAGAAGTTGATTTCTCAGGGATCTCCCAGCAACATCTCTTCAGCTTATATCCAACAGATTTTAAACAAGCCTGCTACCAACTCATCTACCAGCAAGAAGCTGTAAGTGGCAATTTCCCTTCTCCTTCCAAAGTTCTAATACACACACACACACACACACACGCCTTTAGTTATGAACAGATAAGAATAGCTTTACTTTCCTTATTCTAAGAAACCAATAAACATACAGATATATAGGCAGTGTTACACATGCACCAAATTAACTGTGAACAACAAACTCCATGGTAATAAGTCCCTCTGTGCATCTTGAGAGGCTGTTTCAGAGATGACAGTTCCTATGCAACAGACTGAATAATCTCCATAAAGATGAAGCATATATTAAAGGCCTAGTATATATTCAGACAATCCAACTCTTCCCACTCCCTTGCCAAAATGCCCACTGTCTGCCCATAGGGTTGTAGTAGCTGTTTTTCCTCTAACTCTCTGGCATCCTGATCCCTCCTTCATGGATTACTGTAGATCTCTTCTATCCTGGTCCATCTGAATCCAATCTGTTTTGTCTCTGTAATCCATACCCTTTCTCCAGCTGAAAACTACTAGGTGCTTGTTGGTGTTGAATCTTGCAAGCTTCTTTGTCCAGGTTGAGCAGGCTGCCAGCCAGTCTGAATCCTTGCATCCCCCAGGCTGTCCATTCCCCTTGTAGCTGAGGAGCTGGGCACAGTGCTGCAGGGAGAAAAGCCATGCTTGCGTTGTCACCTTTTACCTTTTATAAATAGTCTTTTTCTCTCTCTCTCTTTTAAAGCTTTGCCCTTTATTCCCTCCATCTCCTTAGGTTGCCTCCTACTGAGCTAACCATTCCCTTTGCTTTATCTTTTTCCTAGCCATTGCCTTCAGGTTAAATTAATGCTGCTTCTCTTTTTATTCCCCTGTGCACGTGTGTGTGTGTCTGCCTATGTCTGAGTCCTCTTGCCTCCCACAAACTCCATGGATTTCTATACATTTCCTGAGTTTTGCTTCTTTCCTCTCTTTGGAAGAGATTTCCCCCTCACCTTGGATGGTCTCCAATTCTGATTCCATACTGCCTGCCAAGGGGCCCTCTCTCTCTCCCCTTGACCTCTACCCATTTACTATTACATCCCTGAAACTCTTGTTTTCTCTGCTTCTGACTCCTTCCAGGTACAGACCTGTGCAACCAAATCCATAGCACCTGTAGCATCCTTGCTTCTCATGGCTAAACCTTCTGCCAGTTTGCATCAGACTCATTTCCTAGCTCTCCTGTCACACTGGGGGTGGCATATGACTCCATGATTCCATAGGAATCTAGAACAGATCAAGCTATATCCAGAGCTGTCTGGGCCCCTGGACTGAATTTGGTTGCACCTAAAAAATATCTAGCCAGTTTTTCATGTCCCTTGAGCATGTTTAGTCCTCTCTAACTGCTTTAGCTTTTCATTTTGTTCTTACATATTTTTGCTACTTAAAAAAGAAAAGGTAAGAAATGATAACTCTTTTTCTCCCCAAAGCCTGCTTAATAACTTCATCTTATACATAAATGATGCCCATTTGGATACAAGAGTATAGAATTTCCAATAGTTTGCTATTAAAATATAGACTATTTATCTAATGGTTGCTGGCCATTACATTAAAAGATTTCAGCTGATGTAATTTA
Organism: Liasis olivaceus; assembly: GCA_030867105.1. Classification (NCBI taxonomy): domain Eukaryota; kingdom Metazoa; phylum Chordata; class Lepidosauria; order Squamata; family Pythonidae; genus Liasis; species Liasis olivaceus. The sequence goes on from CM061349.1 coordinate 75,451,765, forward strand.
TGTACCATGCAGATATTATTATGGTGTTCCTTTCCTTGATATTATATATTTCTAGAAATGTGAACAAATACAAATTACTATTGATTAAGTTCCATAATTTTAACTTCATCCTGTTCCTAAATCTATGAAATGCAATAACATTCATTTTGTTGATTTTTATATAGCATGATGGTAATAATTTAAAAACAAAATAAACCCAAACCATTGTGTGAGCCCTTTACAGTCTGGTTTGCAGTCTAACACATAATTTGCACATTTTTTTTTTCTCCCTATGGGAGAAAGAGAGTTAATTAAACAAAATGGCATATAAAGCTTGAACTTGTTTTTTCACCAGGGCTTTGGTTTGAAATCGATCTGATCAGGTAAGTTTTATAGACAGACAACATCAAGTCAAATGGCAAGGAAGGAGACAATGCATACTAATTAGTTTCAGAGCTTTACTCTAAGCAGTCAGATAACTGCTCACCCCTAGGAGATAGATACTCAATACTGTGCACACTATTCAACACTTTTATTTCCCATTGAAAGTAGAAAACATTTAAGTAAATCCTCAGGATCTGACTTATATCTCTTACCATATGCTTATCCATTTGCAAATGTATCTGAATATTCTAATTTTATTACCCTTACCCATAATCAGAAAATACATCAGGAAGTTTCTCTAACATTTTAGCACAAGAGGATTATTTGGCTAACACTTAGATGCTGTCATAAGAACAAAAAAAGTTACTATTCTGCATTTTCTTCCTCATTTAAGCATAACCATTTGGGAATTGCTATCTGTGCTTTTTCTATACTTTCTTGCTAATTAAATTCATAGCACTGCTTTTTTTTTAAATAATCTTTCTTAATAACAGTGTTGGACTCACACTGTTCTAAATATTAGGATTACCCTAATGGTTGTTCATAACTTTATACCTAGAAGAACTGACCAAAGTTATTAATAATATTGTTTCAGTTAGTAGGCTAATGAGATCTCCATGAATAATAGAATCTGATATGCTGAGATGCTATGCTTTATAGAAATAAACTATATTAATATCCAAGGGTTTTTTTAAACTTATGCATCAGTCCAATTGGTATTTTTCCACTGGCTCCATGGAGCTTCTGCCAATGAAATGAGGAGGGATTAGATTTGGGAGCAATCTCATCTCTTGCCTGTATCACTTGTCCTTTCCTCTCTGCTCTGAAGCCCTGGGTGACTCTTTGGAGCTAATTTTGAGATAGGACTGGGCTTCACCTGTCTTTTTTTCTGCTGTAGATGGAAGGCTCTACCAGATCAACAGGGAGAAAGGACCTCAATCTACCATAAAGTAATATAAATTGTTGCTATTCATTACCTAAAAAGGATAATTCTATTTCATGCTAATGTTGAGGAGTATCAATATTGTACATCTACTCATCCTACTGATCTTCAACTGCCTTTTTATGTTTTGTATAGAGTATCATTAGCAATGTATGAACATACACCTCCATCATTTGTTTATATATTTAGGAATTACAGTATTGTAATAGGATACTGAAATAAAAATCTGTTGTATTAGAATCAAACACAATAATATATTTAATATTATTTGTGAGAGATCTGTTCTATTAATTAGCCCACTATAATTATTATTTTCTAATTTCATTGTGTGCAAATTATTCTGGCATCTGGTTCTTGGTATTAGCAAGATAATTAGACTATTAATTATTTCTTAAAATGTTTCCCTATAAAACAATATAAACATTACGTTTATGAGGTGCTGATTAATGAGTCAGGAATGTTCTATGTTTTGTATTTATTTTTTCAAGAGAACTCCAATATGGGAGAGAGAGCAAAGTGCACAATTTTAAATACAATGTTATCTCTCTTATGCTGTGGTTACCATGGAACTCCATAGATTATATTACTAGAACATGTGCTTGGTTGTTCAGTTTGCAGGGTTTTTAAAAGAACTTTTGCTATAGCATATTCAATGGAGTAGGAATAGGCAGAAGGAGGAGGTAAATGTATAGTTGGTACCTGATACCAAACATTGGGCTAGATCCAGATACAACATTGTGTTATTAGAATGTCTTTTTTTTCCCCCATTCACAGAAAGGACCAGAATCCAGCAGAGACTCCCTATAGAAAAAAGGCTATGTACATAAATGTTGGCAATTCTGCTTTCTGCCTTTAATCAGCTGCAAAGCTTCAGCATTCTACAGCTGCTTTTCAAAAGGAATATAGGAACAACAAGGAGGCAAATAAATCACATATTGCCTCTCTCTCCTCTTTCTTCAATGCAAAGAGAACTCTGTTGCTCAGAAAGTTTCTGTATCTTTATTTCCTTCACCAAAGGATCACTTGGTACAGATGTTAACCTGTTTTAGAAAGGGGATCACCCTATTCTTAGGAGGTTGTCAAATGACTGCCTGGACAAGTCCTTGCAGTTTGCTTGGCAAGGTTTTTTGGAAGTGGATTGCCATTGCCTTCTTCCTAGGGCTGAGAGAAAGTGACTGGCCCAAGGTCACCCAGCTGGCTTTGTGTCCAAAGGGGGATGAGAATTCACAGTCTCCCAGTTTCTAACCTGAAGCCTTAAACACTACACCAAACTGGTTCTCCTGCTAAAGATTATAAACATCATATTGAACTGCATCCGGAAGTGACATTAAGACTACATTTTGCCATATTTACATGGTGAGCAGAAGCTAGAAAGAGTTTCATAGTTGCAAGACTTGGGAGAGATAAAACAATCCTAATACAATTTATATACTATGTTCTGTATTTCAAAATAGACCAGTAGCCATTTAAAACAACCACAACCACAACAACAACAACAATGGAGCTCTAGCATGCTAAACTAGATGAAATTTTCAATTTTTTTTTTTTCCCCAAAAGAAGCCTTGCATAGAGCATATTAATCCATAAAGGAATGTTAGTGACTGGGCTGAAAGTATCTAACATAATGGGATTCATGTGGACATAAAAAAAAAAAGTAATCAAAATGCTCTCATCACAATTTTTCTGAAACTTGAAGGAATAACACATTGTTGCAAATAATTATTCTATCTATCTATCTATCTATCTATCTATCTATCTATCTATCTATCTACCTACCTACCTACCTACCTACCTACCTACCTACCTATCATATTTATATAGCCACCCATGTCACACAAGGTGACTCTGGGCAGTGTTCAACAATTAAAAAATAAATACATAAAAACAATTACATATAAAAAACTGTAAAAACACACAAAATAGGAGGGCATAAAATTAATAAGGGAGCCATCGTAAAATCTCCCCAGTCCCCTGGGAGCCCCAGGCCTGATTGCATAACCAGGTCTTGAGGGACTTAGAGAATGTTAAGAGTAATGGAACTAATCTCACTTCCAGGTGGAGAAGATTCCATTAGGCGGGTGCCACAGCAGAGAAGGCCCACCTCCTGGAAACCACTAAATGTAATTCTCTAGCAGATGGGATCTGCAGCAAGCCTTCTCTGCCAGTTCTGATGGGATGGGCAGATATAATCAGGGAGAGGAGGTCCCTTAGGTAACCTGGCCGCAAGCCATGAAGGGCGTTAGAGGTCAAAACCAGCACCCTGAATTGGACCTGGAAGAAAACTGGCAACCAGTGCAGCTCACAAAGCACAAGTGTAACGTGTACCACCCTAGGGACACACATAACTGCTTGTACCACTGAATTTTGCACCAGCTGAAGCTTCCGGATACTCTTCAAGGGCAGCTCCATGGAGAGCACACTATAGAAATCCAAACCGGAAGTGACCAGGGCATGAATGACAGTGATTAGGTCCTTCTGATCTAGGAATGGGTGCAACTGGTGCACAACACAAAGCTGTGCAAAGGCCTTCCTAGCCACAACTGCCATCTGCTCTTTGAGCAGGAGTCATGAGTCCAGGAGGACCCCCAGATTGCATACAGGGTCTGTCTGGGGCAGTGCAATTTCAGTACCAAAGATGGCATAACTCTATCACCAGAAGGCCTCAGAACCCACAGCCACTCAGTCTTGCCAGGGTTCAGTTAAAGCCTGTTGTTCTCCATCCAGAGCCTCACAGCTTCCAGGCTCAGGGTAAAACATTCACAGCATCACTTAATTCACCAGGGGCAGAGATATACAATTGGATATCATCAGCATACTGATGATACCTCACTCCATGGCGACGGATGAGCTCACCCAGCAGCGTCATGTAGATGTTAAATAGGAGAGGGGAGAAACCTGTGGCACCCCACATAACAGGGGCCAAGTGTGGAATCTCTCCTCCCCAACCACCACCGACTGGAATTGGCCCTGGAGGAAGGAGGTGAACCAGAATAACACAGTGCCACCCCCCACACACACCAGTCCTCTGAGCCAATCCAGAAGGATACCATGGTTGATAGTATCAAAAGCCGCTGAGAGGTCAAGTGAGGCAAGAATCAATGCACAATCCTCATCCTGCCCTCACCAGAGATCATTCAAAAGCACAACTGATGCTGTTTTTGTCCCATACCCAGGCCTGAATCCAGACTGAAAGGGATTTGGATAATCTGCTTCATCCAGGGTCCTCTGAAGCTATTGCACAATCACCTTCTCAATCACCTTCCCCAAAAAGGGGAGGTTAGATACTGGACGAAAATTATCCAGTATAGTGGGGTCTAGTGATGGCCTTTTGAGGAGGGGGCAAACCAAGGTCTCCTTAAGAGGTGAGGGAACAACTCCCTCACTCAAAGATGAATTAACCATTGCTAGAACCCACTCACATGACATCCCCTAGGCTGCTTTCAGAAGCCAGGACGGGCATGGATCTAAAGAGCAGGTGGCTGAGCTCACAGTCCTAAGGACCCTGTCCACTTCCTCAGGTCCAACAGGTTCAAACCATTCCGATAACAGAACAAGACTGCTCCCTAGGCATCTCCACTGGACCTGCAGTAAAGCCAGCATCCAACTGAGAACTAATCTGAGTGATTTCATCAACAAATGTCAAGAAAATTCCTCCGCACATCCCTGCAGAAGGTTCTTTGAGCCATCCATACCCAGAAGGGCTCACGTCACTCAAAACAGGGCTGCAGGACAGCTATCTGCAGATGCAGTAAGAGTGGAGGAGTAATGATGCTTCACTGCCCTTATCACCACTAAGTAGGCATGAATACCACTCTAACCCATGTTCAGTCGAGTTTGTCCCTTGTCGAGCACCAGCAATGCTCTAGACGTCTCTTCTCTTGCTTCCTCTCCCTTAGCTCTTCTGTAAACCACGGAGAGCACTGGGATCTCTGGGACGAGAGAGGTCACATGGGCACGATCTGATCCAAAGCCTCAGCCACCCCTTTATACCGAGTGGCTACCAAGGCTTCAGATGGACCATGCAGCAGACCAAGAACAACCCCCAGCTCCCTCTGGAACCCATCCGGGTCCATTAGTCACCAGGGGCAGACCGATCAAATAAGTCCACCCTCGCTGCAGTGGATAGTGGTGCTAGGAAATCCCATTGTAATCAGGACATGATCTGACCATGACAAGGGGGACACCAAAAGCTCCCCCAATTTCAGATCACATAGCCACTGCTCTGACAGGAACACCAGATCTGGTATATAACCACTGTTCCATGTCAGGCTCTGGATGATTTGGGATAGGCCCATGGCTGTCATGGTGGCCATGAACTCCTGAGCCACCTCAGAGTCCACCCCTAGAGAAGGCAAAGTGAAATCCCCCAGGACAATAAGCCTGGGGAACTCCACTGCTGACCCAGAATGGCATCAAGGAGCTCAGACAGGGAAGTTGCTGTGTGTCAGGGAGGCCAGTACAACAGCAACAATCCTAATGGATCCCTAGTGCCCAACTTGATGAACATGGTCTCACATCCGGTGACCTGTGGTGCAATGCCTATTTACCTATGCAAAGAACAATAAACAGTGATCAAGCTGGAGAGGTTGTGTGGAAAGTTAAACCTAAGAATGGTCAGAACCACGTGAACCCAGATTTACTATCCTAGAATTGGCCAGAGGAAATTTTACCTCACCTTATGAACCCTAATGACAATCCATAAAGCCTTGGACCTTTCCAACCTAATGCACTGCCTGTTGCTCCCAGACCAACACATAAGCAGTATGCAGAATCCTAGTTTCTTCCTTACTAATGGCTACAATCTTTCCCACCCCATATAAGAGTAAGCACTGAGTCTTTTCTAAATACAGGTAGTCCTCAGGTTATGATGGCAAGAGGGACCGGAATTTCCATCACTAAGAGGTGTAGTCATAAAGTGCAATATCACATGACCACATCACTTAGTGATGGCAATCCCAGCTGTCCCAGTTGCTGTCGTAACCCCAGGAACGTGTGGGTCATTAAGCGAGGATCTCACGTGACCATGATGTGGGAAGAGACAGGAGTATAAGGCAAGCAGGCCAGCAGGTGATAGCTATGGGTGACAGCTACAGGTGGGTAGGTGGATGCTGCTGGTGGGTGCTACGGAGTGCAGGCAGGCAGGCAGGCAGGTGCCATGAGTGGGCACTACAGGGCTCAGGAGGGTGATGAGGGCAGGTGCTACAGAGCAAGGGTGGGCAGGTACCGTGGGCAGGTGCTACAGAGGACTGGCAGGGAGGTGGGTGCTATGGCAGGCACTATGGAGCATGGGCAGTGGGCAAAAAAGTGGCAGGAGCAGTGTGGAAGAGCAGGCTGCTTGACAAAATTGCAAGCACCTGTGCTGCCTTCTTTCCCTCCCATCTGAGCCTTCTGCCCAGTGTCAGCAAGGCAGAGTTGCCAATAAAGCTGCAACCCTGACACAGTTGTGGGGGGAGACGGGAGGAGACACGTGTTTTGGAGCTCTGCAGCCACCAGCAAACTGAGTACAGCAGCCAAGCGGAAGAAGGTGCTTTTCCTTCAGAAGGACTGGATGGCCTGAAAGAGCGGAAAAGAAGTCTAGCAGCCCAGCAGGACAAAGTAGGACGTAAACAAGGTGCAAGAGCTCTACGCGCTGGCCTTTAACAGAAAAAGGAGAAGAAATGTCAGAGAGAGGGGACTTAAGGCAGAACAGGCTTAAGAAAGAAACGTTGATGCATTCTAGTAATAGTATGGAGCATAGTACATAGGTAATTGTAATAGAGATAATAGGCATTAGTAATTGAGTATAGTATATTGAATAGCAATTCTATACAGTGTAGTAATTGTCTTAGCAACAGTAATTGTTATAATTGTCATAGTAATAGTATAGAGATAACAATAGAACAGAACATAGGAAGCACTCACATATCACTTTTATATATTTGTTTTTACACAATAAAACATCTCCCCAATTCTTATAAGGAGGTATAAAGAAACCGCCTATCCAGGGTCCAGTGTTTTTGTGTCTCTCCTGAGTCTGGGTCAGTCTAGTCAGGTACAGTTTAAAAAAGAACCTGTGACAAGCAGGAGCGACTTGTCTCAGCCCTCCCAGGTAAACCAGACACGAAATATGAACCAGATGACCTACTTCTACTTTATTGATAGGCTACATTAACAGAATCTTTCAGGTCTGAAAGTACAAATCTTCCTCCCTCCCTATTTACCACCTGAGTAGTTAGGGTGGGTCCTTCCTAAGTTTCTTTCTTTGCTTGTTACTCAGTTGGGGGCTCCTCCACCTTTTATCAGATCATTCCCTAGGCACCATCTCTTCCCCCGGTCTTCCAAGGTCATTCTCACATTCCATTACAACTTGCAACCTCCAGCCGGCTTCCCCATTGACTTTACTCATGGGAAGCCAGCAGGGAAGGTCGCAACGAATGGTGATCACATGACCACAGGACACTGCAACTGTTGTAACTGCGAGCTGGTTGCCAAGTGCCTGAATCATGATTAGGTGACCATGGTGATGCTGTGACAGCTGCAAACTCAAGGACTGGTCATAAGTCCCCCTCATTCAGCACTGTTGTAACTTTGAATGGTTGCTGAATGAGTGGCCATAACCCAAGGACTACCTGTAAGGATATGATATCCTACGTACTTTAAAGTGTAAAATATGGTATTCTTTGGGTGCATAGCTTTGTTCAATGCATTCTATGTTACAGGTTCTTCAACTCAGATTCATATTCAAATAGCTGCTTTAGATTCATGATAGATTAAAAAAAATACAGGTATTCAGGTAGGATTTAAATAGCAGGCTCTAAAATCACACACAATTTTGGAAAGATTATTCATTTTCCAGAACTAACCAGCCACTAGCACACAAGGGAGATTTTGGAGGAAAAGCAATCTGCAACAATCTTTATTCTTAGTGTTACTTTTGAGACACACATATACAGGCATGGACCCATAAATTGATATTTCAGGAAGTACCAAGTTGTCATAGCATATCTGTTGAGGCTGATAATCTAATACTCCTGTATCTGTGTTATTGGAGTGTCCTGTAGAGCGGAGGAAAAAAAAAAATCATTAGCCCTTCTTCCTTCTTTCCTGATTTGAAAGTAATCTGCTTGAAGGATGAATGAGATCAATGTCTGCAAGAAGACTGAACTGTTTCAAATCAGGCCCATATAAAGCTAGTTGGAAGTTCACCCCTCTTTTATAATATTTATCCATATGATCAGCTCAATTTCATAATGTTTCAATTTCATAGTGTTTATCCATAAGGTCATCTCTTTAGCCATAAAGAGTCAGTTCTACTGACCCACTAGGGCTTTGTAATGGAGGATAAACATCTTTGCACCTTGTTTTTCTTACCAATTAAATAAGAAAATGAAAGAGAAGGGTATTCTGGGTCAGTTGGACTCAGAAATAAGTTAGTGATTATATTTGGGGGAAAAAAAATCAACATAATATTAGGGAGAAGGGGAGGCAATGGAGACATGTAAAGTTTACTGTCTATATATAGGTCGAGGACTTCTGTTTTATAACTTATAAAGGAAATAAATTATCTTTTGATATTTACAGAGGAAGGTTTGCTGATTCATGTGGCACAATTAATGGAAATGTCCTAAATTTCTGCAGAAAGACAACCTCAGCATTTTTTTTTTAGTCAGGAGGTTTGACAACAATATATAAAAGCAAAGTACAAGAGCAAAGAGAAAAATAAACACTTGCATAAGCAAAATCTATTCAGATCCATAAAGCTGCTGGCAAATTAAGTAGCCCAGCATAGCCATAGTGTCATTAAGACTGCTCCCCTCCCCCCCACCATGGAGTGGTTGACGTTAGCCATATAGAGTGAGACTATAGGGCTGAGACATGCTCATATATTTGTTCTTTTCCTGCTATATTACATTTGTTATGTGGACAAGTACCTACAGTTATTTAATAAATTATGCACTATGTTAAGAGAGCCAGATTTTACTCTTCCATTTGTGTTGTATGCTGATGCTTCTGACAAGCAAAATCATGTACTTTTTGCTTTTATGAAAAGCTGAACCGTAATTACAGACTTAGTCTGGGACAAAATCATGCATTTTGTTCAGGCGTTGAGCGGGGGAAAAAGATCCTGTAAAATTTGTTTTTAAAAGCTTTTTTTTTTTTAAGAAACAGGCATTATTAAGTATTATCAAGGCAACAATTATATTGACAGGAGATTTGGAGAGTTTTAGCCTCTGTATGCATTTGGAGAGTCCCCAAGTTGGGCAAGGTTCTCATAGTATTTTACTTTATTGTAAAATGTATAGCTATAGTTATGTTGTATCAGCAGGTATCATTCCCAGGTACACTGATGTATACAAAATGGTGTTTGATGTGGAAAAGTAATAACTCATACATTATCCTGGGCATGCAAATCCAGGGAAAATTTCAGGCATCTAGTATACAATAATGAAAGTTAGAGAAAGGGATAAGCCTTGTCTTACGGTATGTAGGAATGGTATGTGGGAATGACCTTGGGGGACAAGAGGAAGAGCCACTGACTAGGTAATGGTCAGATAAAAGGAAGCTGAGCCTGCAGAAGGAATGGAGGTGTGGCAAACATCTCAGAAGGGACCATCCCTAGTTTCTTGGATTGTAAAGGCGAGGGGTGGGGATAGATGTATTTTCAGACTTGCAAGATTCTGTTAATGTAACCTTACAAAAAAGTTAGACCTAGCACTTATGGGTTTGCTTGTCTGGACTACCTCACAAGGCTGACATATTTTGTGTAGCCAGTGAGGGCAGGGCAATCTTCTGCTAATTGCAGTTTCTAAGTCCTTGCCTGTAGGCGGTCCAGGGTGTGCTGTGGTAGTGCAGACATTCCTGTGCAGGCTTTCCTGGTCACTTTGTTGACATGGTGGGTTAGGGATAAACCTGTAGTAGATGAAATGGTTCCCAGAGATAACTTTCCATACTGAGTGGCAAGTACAAGAATGTACTTTCAGTGTTTACATTTTCTGGAGAGATGGTGCCCATTGAGTCAGGGGTTGCTTGGCCAGACAATTCATTACATCATGTTAGGGCTTCCATGCTGTTGAGTGGTTCTTGCAGATTAGGGAAGAGTTTAATTGAAGTATATCCAGCATTAGCAACATTTGTCTCATAGACAGACTCATTTTAGGGGTTTTACATTCAGGCAGATACAATGTACAAATCAACAATCAGCAAATATTGTGAAGTGTCCCTGAGGCACAAAAGAGTGGCTGGCATCATAATGAAAACTAAGTTCAAGAATCTTGCTTTGGTCTGGTTGGCTCCTGAAGATGTTAACATTTTTCTCTCCTACTGATTTTTTCCAGACACCTTCAGAGGATTTCTATGATTTGTAAATGAAGAACATTAGCCCTGGTGTATTTCCTCCAGTGGGAGCAATTTGTGGGCTCTCTTCTGCATTCCAGGACCACTGACAGCCAATGAACTTTAAAGTCGCCCAGAGTTCCCCCATTGGGGGGAGATGGGCGGTTGAAAAATTTAACAAATAAATAAATAAAAATAAACAAATGGTGATGAGTTGCATTCTGGATGCAGCCGAAGAAGGAAGTAAAGTCACTGCTAAGCTAGAATTGTGACCTGCAATTTTTTTTCTCTCTCTCATTATCAACAATATTAACAACTCTTCATTAATTTAGGCATACTTGAAATCCTTTTGGATGTCTCCCCAGCAATACCACAATGGCAGTTATGCTGACTACTAAATTCCTCTTTATTTACCTCTTGTGTTTTGTCTTGTAAATTAATCATTTCTCCTTAATTCAATATTTTCATCGCTACCCTAAACTTTCTCCTATTCTAAAGTGGAGTCTCCCGTGAAAAACCCAAATAGCAACTAATGAAGTCCACTGGGGTCTCTCATTCTCCACTAAAAGCATCCTACAAATAACCATGTGAGTCTATTCAAACCGAACAGATTAATATTAGATGCACTGAAGTGTATATTAGAGAGAGTTTACAATATATATTAGGAAAATGTGTGAATGTCAGTGAACACAGATTTCCCAGTAGTTACAAGCAAATAAATGAATTAACTTCACTTTACCACTTGAAACATGATTCTTTAGTCTAACATCAATCCTACACTAACTTTTTCCGAATTTTCCAATGGAATCCTACTGTCCTAAGCATACTTCTGTGGTTTAGGTATGAGATTCCTGTTCTGTCCAGCTACATTACACTGAACTGCTTCTGTGCAGAGCATTGCATATATCTTTTGCACAGTCCTTAACATGCCACTGGCAACAAAACTACACCATTGACAACACAAGCTTCTATAACTGTAAAGCTGAAACAGTAGCAGCGGTAATAAAGCAGCATGTCCAAAGAGAATTTTGCCTTTGCTCATGCTTAGAGCAATGTAAGTGTGGACTGTGTACATTATGTTGGCATTACTATAGTTCCAGACTCCCAAGAGTATCCTGCTTATGGGATTCCTGCTATGTATTTGATAGAGTTTAAAGTATTTTCTGTTTTTCTTAATCGGGCTGTTTGAGCTTGTAAGTGTCTATTCACATATCATTAGGTAAGGGTAGCATGAATAGGTGCTGGGTTTATGGGGTCTGTATTAGGCAAAGCCAGGAAACGTGGCCCTATAGATGTTGCTGAAGTATAAGAACCTCATGAAATATGGCCAACTGTGGCTTAAGAGAACAACACACAGATATCTACTAATCATTGCAAGACAAGCAGTATGATTCGGTATCTAATTTTTGCTTCGATCTTTAGATCACTTATACCCGTGTTTTTTCAAACATGGCCATTTTAAGATGTGTGGAGTTCTTAAGTTTAAGATGCTGGCTGGGGAATTTGAGGAGTTGAAGTCCACAGATCTTAAAGTAGCCAAGTTTGAAAAACACTGACTTAAACCATTTTAGGCTCACATAGAGATAAAGAACAATGATAGAATGAATCAAAAGTGGAACAGTGGAAGGGGAGATTCCAAATCTTAAGTTTTTTTTAATTGAAAGAATATGTTGACATCAACTCCACGTGAATTACATGAAAAGGTAGAAGTCCAAGAAGAACCTTAAAAGGTTAAACTATGGATTCTCCTTCAACTTGGTCATTCCTTATTCTTCGGGTGGGAGACTCATGGCATGTGGACTCATAACCTCCTCTTCAGAGCCTGCTCCTAAACTGCCATTAAGGTTAATAGACAAATTTCAAAATGCCCTTAAGTACCATGGATAAATGCCCAGAGTTTGGTGATGTTGCCTGTAAGCCTGTACTGTATGTAATTGTTTGGGGCAGTTGTTTCTTTTTGGGAGGGGCAGAGAGGAACATTCAATATCACTGAGCTTTTTCCTCCTTTTCCAAGCCTTTGCATTGTGCCTGCAAGCATTAGATGTTTTCCACTGGATTTCTGTGGGGTATTATTACCATTCCATGTTAAAACACTCCACGTATGATCTAAGCTCTTACAAAAATAAAATGAATGCCTCCAGTCACAAATATCCTCCTGTTTAAAAGACCCCCCACCACACTTTCCAGCATTTGGAAAGACTGGCAAGGTGATCTCTTTCCTGCTCCCTTTCATCTGCAAAGGTCAGGCAGAACATCTCAGCAGAGATCTTCTGATTTCTAGTCTTTCATTTCCAGATACAGTTAACTACAGCTGACAGAGATGATCTGCAGCAGTTCTGAGACAAGATGCCAATAGCATATTTGAAGCCAAGAAGAGGTAGAGGGAGTTGAATTAAAGGAAGTTAGTGCCAAATTAATTTTAATCCAATCAGGGAAATGGTTCTTTTTAACAATCAGTGCAGAATAATAAGAACAATGCGATAATACTCTATATAATGTTACTCATCTATAGAAAGTATATTGATTAATGATTATGTTAATGACACTAAATAACTATGGGAATGCTTCATATAGTAACTCTAGTAATTTAATAGCAACACAATGTTACAGTTACTGAATAACCTAACTTAAATAACTAATATATTCATCCTGGTCCTGCCCACTTTCTAGCTTGCTTCCACCCACTTCTGGAAATGTGGCCCCAGCATGATCAAGACTGCTGAATGCTTCCCCAACTTAAAAATATGTTCACCATCCCTGCTTTAATGCATAATTATACACATACCATACTAATTGTTCACTGCCCAGAGTCACTTGTTTGAGATGGGCAGCTATACTGAATGAATGAATGAATGAATGAATGAATGAATGAATGAATGAACGAATATGTATATGTATATGTATATGTATATGTAGTAAATATTCTAGTTGGAAAATGCATGGTAGTGGAAATGAATGCATTTTATATGAGTTTATTTTATTTTAAATTATTTTTGCAATGGCAGCTGATAATATGAAGGGTTTATGAATAAGAATTGATGGAATAAGCTGGACTTACTTATCCCAACTCCCTTCAGGCATTATAAATCCTTTTTGGAAGGGGTATCGTATTTTATTTGCTAAACTCCTTGGGGAAGGGAAATAAATTTAAAAAATGCATTTGAGGGAAAAGGATCAATATGAGATCTGCATTAAATGTTCAGTATTCAGGAGCTGATGGATATACTACTTCAGTTATTTAACTGAATGATAAAATGAATAAATTTCTGTGTATTATCTCTTTCAGTGATGCTTGTTTCTATGAGTAGAAGACTAGGATGTGCTGTGAAAAGTGAAGGATACTTTTCTGCCACTGGATTAACTAGGAATGGACAGAATATGTGAATATGCATGCTTGGGAAGGGGAGCAAACTTTGTTGCTCATCTTAGTTTTTAAAGGGAAAGAATTGTGCATTTTATTTGACTTCCACCTTTCCAGTGCATTTATGTTGCTTGGAGTGGTAATACAAACTGTAAATTAAAAATATAATGAAAGTGACACATAGAAACACAAGTAAAGGTTAATGGTTGTTTTACCTAGCTGGTTGATCTAGTTCAGGTGAGCAGGTTGTTTAAAGAATAATAATAATTTTTTGATAAAATATAACAGCTCAGGTGGAGGAAGTGAGTTGGGAAAGATCTGACAGCATGCTTACTTCAGGAAAGGACAAAATTCTTGTACCCAATTGACTGCATTACCTTGGAAAGTGATTGATGCTAAGGCCCAGAGGCATCTGTAAGAGGCATGAGGATTTCAAAATAATGGCATACATATCATGATGTCATCATGATGAAATTATGTAGTAACATCATTGCATACAAGTATAAATCATTTGTCGGATGATGACAGGGTACATGTGTTGTTATTCATCTACTTTGTTGTTATTCACCCACATGAAAGATATGATGAAAGAGTCTCTTTCCTTCCCACTTGATTAGGGGGCCTCAGCAGGCCTTGGAATGGGAACCACAAGTATAGGGTGCCAAGGTATGGAGCAGATGCATACAGTATTTTAAATGACCTTCCACTAAGCTTCTTGTATGGAGTGGCAATCAGAATTGCAGGTGCAACTGTTGGGAAGGAATTGGAGATGCTCAAGTCTACAGCGGTATGCGGAAGAAAAAAGTGCTGTGAGATAGTCTTGATTGAAAACCTTTAGCCACCCTCCATCCTTCAGAGTGAAGGAAGAACCATCTTTTGCTAACAATCTATGTATTTTGTTGACCATGGCACCATGTGGGCCCTTCTTCTGAGGAGTCTGGTGCAGGTTGGAATAATAATAATGATGTCTGTGGGACAGTGGGGAACATTTAGAAACAAAGTTACTAGAGCTAAAAGTTCAGTCCTCTTTGATCCACATGAACTGATCATGTGTTCAGGCTGGGACTCCACATACTTTCACTTTACAAATTCAGTTGGTCAGTGCACTCTAAGTAATTAATGTAGCATCTAGACTGATCTTGAATGCTTCTGATTTTGGTTGAGTTAATTTTCCAGTAAGAATGTGAATATATTTTACTTTCCATGTTTAATTAACTTAAAAATTATGTAAAAAGTATTATCCCTTCAAACAGGTATAAGAATCCAATAGCATTAGTTCCCTGTTTGAGGAAATCACTTACCTCTTTTTACCTTAAGCTACACTTACTCTATATTTCTTGAATGGGCTTTCCATACTGGCAGAGCTATATTCCTACCTATTTTAAGCAATGGTTGCACTTCAATATAACAAATATTTTTTTTTTAAAAAAGGCCATAACATAAAATCATAAGCTGCTATGTGAGCAAGTGTGTTTTATTTATCCTTTTATTTTGCTATCAACTTAATAAAGTCTTTTCATAGCAGAAACATTATATAATTGAAGATAAAGCCTCTTTAGGGGTTCACTAATTCTACCTTGTAGATATGCTTGTTTGTGGAGTCCTTGGTCCTCTCTGAGCTTGGTTGCTTGCCTGGAGATGTTTCATTAGCATGTTTTAACATCATGTCTAGCACTGATGATGTTACCTAGTCGGGTAATGAAATGTCTGGAAGCAAACGACCAAGCTCAGAGAGCACCAAGGACTCCACAGTTCAACCCTGAGCTACATATTTTCTCTTCTATTGGATATGCTTGTTTGCTTGTCTTCAAATAGGCTGAGAAAAGACACCAATAAGTCTGTTATACAATTCCCAAGAAAGCTTCATTCCTAAGGGTCAAGGACAAAATCTTGGACAGAATAGAAGAATAACAAGAATTCAGTAAGACTTCCCCACCGAAAGGTAGATGGAATATTTATTTATTTATATTTATTATTCATTACATTTATCTCCTGCCTTTCATTGTGAAATTCAAGGTTGCATATATACGACATTTCCCATTTGATTTTGTATCACATCAACAGGCCTGTGAGGTCAGTTGGATTCACAGATAATAACAGATAATGTCATTCAGGATCTAAGCCTCATACCCTAGTCATTATGGCGCACGGCTCTCTAGAAACGTCCTAGAAATGCTTCAGTTTATGGGAGACTTTTCCCCCTTTGGGAGAAGATATTGGATTTTTTTTCATTGTTTTGTCTCTTCACTGGATACCTGTATATTATTATGCCTATGCAATATCTAGAATCTTTACAGGGAAAAATTGCATTGATCATCAAATCTGATACCAGTAGCGAGTTTACTATGTGACTTTGTAAATCCCATACAGATTACAGCATGGCTCCTTGTAAGATAATAAAAGCTTCCATAAATTATAGATTGTACACATACTGATATTTTCAATGGCTGTTATTTCCATTTAGGAGAAACTGTATCCGCCATCAACCACTTTTTCCACAATGTGTTAAGTACAGGGAAGCATGCAGTATTCAGAATTAATGGTGTTTCTTTTAAAATAATCTTGTTCAAAGAAATGAGAAAAATGAATAGCAAAACCAATAAAAGCATACATTTGAATTAATAGATGTTATCAGAAGGTAAAAACATCAGCCTATAAATATTGAGTAACAGTTCTTACTGGGAACATGTAGAACAGTGTTTCTTAACCTTGGGAACTTTAAGATGTATGGACTTCAACTCCCAGAATTCCCCAGCCAGAATCCCTCCATTCCACACATCTTAAAGTTCCCAAGTTTGAGAAACACTGCTGTAGAGAGTAAGGAAGATGATCTTAATGGAGATACGAAAACTCTGTTGCTAAGACAAAAAAGGCTAAAACATTTTTAAAGTCCAGAATGTCCACATAATGTTCAGAAGTGGCTCAAACAGAGACCTCCTTAATTCACTGAATTATATGGAGGAGGAGGAGATACAGCAAAATCAGACTCGCAAGATTGTGTCATTATAGCCAATCTCAATAACAGTAGTTTTAGCCTTCCTGTAGAGTTGATTTCTTAGCTTGGTCTACCTCCTGGGATTGACAAGAGTAGAAGGTGGATTTGGCATACAGCAGTTTGGGTAATTGGATAGACTTTTTACAAAATATCGAGTTTGTTCTATGAATATTATGCATTCATTTTAAGTTCTAGTTGCCAAAACTGATATGGATGAAATATTATAGGCTTCTTTGAAAGGAAATTGTCAAATAGCGTTCTAAGTACATTGTGAATGTTTGGATAAAAACTAGTTTGGGTTCCAAAAGAATTCTGCTTGCTAATCCTCTCTCAGTATAATGTGGATAGCTTCCAATGATTTATGTTGACAAATAAGTGTGTCATGGCAAACTACTACTAATTTATTTTCTTACCTTTCTGAGAAAGGAGAGATGAAAAGCTATTTTTGTCAGCTTGAGGAACCGTTCATGTTTGCAGACAGTGAATTAGGACCTATAAATAGTAGCATCCACCAGGGAGAAGTATTGGTTAAAAAAAAAAAAGTCAAAATTGTTGCAGCCAAACAATTGGAGCTCCATTCTTTGTACATGTATGTGACATTGACACAGATACAAAAGAAGTGGGACTTCAATTTCACATTCATAATTTCCATCTTGATTTTTTTTTTTAAATAGCTCCCTGCAGATGCCACTACTTGCAGATAAACAGCTAGGACTATGTTGGTTGGTCAGCTTGAAGGTCAGCAGGGATAATGACCAATAATTTGCTTAGCATATATCCAGGCATTCCATTCCTTACCCAATGAAATAGTTAGAATAAAGCAGTCTGTCTATCATATCTCTCTCCCTCCCTCTCTCTCTCTCTCTCAACTGGATTAGGGTGAAGATGTCATAATCACAGTAGCTGCATTTTATCCTACATTGACAGGGGTTAGATAATGGCATGAGCTGATCATTTGTAGAAATACCTGTGGCATTGTTATGAACCTTTATAAAAGTGTGGGCAATTCATAGTCTCTGTGTATCCCTTAGGCCCTCTCCTCTCCTCTCCTTCCCTCTCTTCTCCTTTTCTTGTAGATCTGGAGATTCATGCTGCCAAAATTCAGTAGCAAATTGATGAATAACAATAACACTATTTTCTACTTATAAACTAAGAACTGAACTAGATTTATGAAGCCTTCAATAGGTTGAAACCTAACTATTTAGTTTTGTTTAACAAATGCAAGCTGCAATAAGTAAGTAAACATGTAAGTAAGTACCTCCCACACAAATGACCAGGATCAAATTATTAAAAATCTGTCAAAGAACATGATGGAGATGTTAGTCATATCATGTATGTTACATTTTCATTACATATACAATCTGTTGATTATGGGGAGTCATTTCATATATTAAGTCAAACCTGTGTTTACAGTACAGGATATGCTCAACTACATTCTACTTACATGAACTAGGGAATCGTAACTTGTCGATCTCTGTCTCTAAATGCAGCCCCTTCCAAAAAAGTCCCCATATGCAATATTAACTGCTGTAGTGTGGGGCTTTCACATGTATATATGGAGGCTTCTACTCCAGTCTAGAATCCCCCCTTCAATACTCTATCTGCAGATGCCTGCAAAGGGAATGACATAATTTGCATTATGTTGGAGATGGCCTTTATATCTTTAAAGGTGGTACTTCAATGGGATTTTCAGCAGGCTGCTTAAGGAACTTTTTTTTAATTGTCAGAAGATGACCTTCCAGCTAGAACTTACAGTTTCATAGCTATTACCTTAACTGTCGGAAATTTGGGAGCAATTGCTTTATTGTTCCTGTTGTCTGAAAAGCTGTGTGAATCTTCACAATAATAGTGGAGGAAATGAGAATTTAGAAATGTTTGTCTGTCTTTTTTCATAATGGTCTCAGCCCTTCCTTTAATATAGCTTTTCACTCTTACCTGATATTTGTTTTCTTTTATGTACAAATGTTGTAACATTAGAATGTTTAAAATGCAAATTATTAAATGTATATTTACAGTGAACTCTTTTATGATAAAAGTTACATGTGACAAGTAAATTGTACTATGAATGGCCATTAGCAATTCTCACTGTTAGTGTTTTCCTTTCGTGATGAATTTATTTTTGTTAGTATATTTGTATTTACCAGTAATTGTTTGATTTTATATGGAAATACATGTCCTTCATTGTAGCTAATTTCCCACCACTTTCTCCGGAATTTTCCCCACAAAGGGAAGATCAGAGACTGGATAGATGTTGTTTAATATAGCTAGAATGAGGGATAGGCTCACAATCTTAGATGAAGGGGATTTTATGAGTCCCTTCCAGTCAGAATTCAAATCTGGACATGGGATGGAAATGTTATTGGTTGCTCTGGGGAATGGTTTTGTCACAGCCTGGATGGGGGCAGCAAGTCCCTCCATTTAGACCTCTTGATGGCATTTAGTACCATAGACCATGGTATTTTTCTGGAACCCTCGTGAGGGTCAGGAATTGGTGGTTCCACTTCCACCTGATTGGGCAGCTGTAACTGGTATTAATGGGATCAGAATGGTTGAGTTGTGCTTGCTGTAATGTGGGGTATCACAAGATTTCAGATTGTTCTTCACAACCTATGTAACATTTATATCACACTGGTTTGATCAGTTACCCATCAATTTGAGATGAATACTCAGCTGTACATGGCCACCTCTGGCCAGTCTGGAATATCCAGTCCCTTGTCTCAGACATTGGATCATGACCTCCACAGAATTTCCACACTTATATCAGGAACTACTTTCTCCAAAATGATTCTGCCCATTCTGTCAGATCATCTAGGAAGGATTTGTTCAAGGGCCCATGCTCCTGAGAGATGAAAGGGTTGTGAAACAGAAGACAGGATTTTCTGGGGTAGCCCTGATGCTTTAGAATAATGTATCTCTAAGCCTCTCATTACTGACATTCTACAGAGATATAAAGATAATTTATTCAGGTGAGCCTCTGAACCTTAATGGTGACTGAGCTGCAGATATTTCTTTTATATGTTTTATATGGGTTTTTTTGGGGGGTAGGTATTTTATTCTGTGTTGGGGAATAGGTGTCATAAAGTTTTATTTTATGGATTGTTTGTTTTTTTGGTAAACTACTCAGAGTATAATGATGGGCAGGATGAAAATATCAATCAATATATATAGTACATACATGTATCATATGATTACACAGTGATACAAAAATTGCATGTCTTTTAATCTTAATGATACCACCATTAAAGTTAGCTAACATCTATCTATTTATCTGAGAAAATATATGTGTACCACTAAAAATACTTTGAATTTTGCCCATGCTTTTTGTTGATTTGCTGCTTTCCTAATTCTTCCAACTTATCCTCCTTAATTGTGATTTTTTTCTTTTAGCAAGTTGGAGTTGATTCAGTGTACTGGTTTATTTCATATCAATAACATGGCACCCTCTAATTAGGGAGCGTCTCTATTAATTAATTTTAATGAAGGTAGTGGGAAATAAAAACTGATTTTAACATAATAATAGCAACCAGCATTGCTAAAACAAGGTAGTATCTATAGTAGAAATGGGAAACCATGACCTTCAAAATGTTAATGAATTATAACTTACAGGAACTTATTCACAGGCTGGAATTGCTGGGAGTTGGAGTTGTGCAACCTGGAGTCACATGTTCACCACCACAAAGAACATCATTCAGTAATTAACTCAACCACATTCCTAAAATTAGACATTCTATAATTTAAATAATATAGGGTTAAGCTAAAATACAAATACATTCCATGTTCTTTTCCTCCATTTTTGGATTTCAGTTCCTCTACTACAAATGGAGATGGGAACCACATGTTAGGAACCACCACACATATCATGACAGAAGCTTAAACCCTCAACCCTGAATATTGAGAGAGAGAGAGAGACAGAGAGACAGAGAGACAGAGAGACAGAGAGAGAGAGAGAGAGAGAGAGAGAGAGAGAGAGAATGAAGTGTGTGTGTGTGTGTGTGTGGAGATGCTTAACATTTTCTTTTGAGGGAAATGGGGTTTTGTTTCTAAATAAATCCTGTATGATCTTCTATTTTTTTTTTTTTTTCCTGCACAGCAATGGGGCAGAAGGCTTAGACTATCTTTAGCCCATCCATAAAGGGCCCTGCCTGATTCAGTCAGACATGCACTATGTCATGAGACAACTCAACATACTTTTTTTTTTCTTTTTTTAATTGTGATGATGATGCTATCCATTCAATCATGTATGATTCTCAGTGATTCTATGGACCAGCTCCCTCCACATGTTCTGATCTAGTATAGCTTCTTTCAATTGTTTATGCTTTGGTTGGTGTTGGCTTTGATGGTGTCTAGCTACCATATTTTTTGGTGGCCTCATTTCCTTTTACTGCTGACCATTCCAAGCATAACTGCCTTGTCCAATGAGTTTGCTTGCATGACATGGTCGAAATAAGTAAGGCAGAATTTTGTGATTTTGCCTTCCAGCAATATGTCTGGTTTTATATACTCGAGAACCTGCTTGTTTGTCACCTTTGCTATCCAAGGAATGCGCCAACACCACTTTCTCCAACACCACAGCTTGAACGAGTCCATTTTCCTCCTGTCTAGTTTTTTCATGGTCCAACTTTCACAACTGTAGGCAGCTATGGGTAACATGATACTGCAGACTAATCTGCATTTAGTTGCCAGGCTGATGTCCTTGCTTTTCCATATTTGATTCATGCTCATCATTGCTGTGTGACTTAGTGCAATTTGACACTTTATTTCTCGACTGCATTAATTGCTTTGATCAATCTGAAATCCTAGGGAAGTGAATTCTTGCACACATTTGATGTCTTCACCATCAATTGCTATTTTGACATTTCTATTCCTTGCAGTGGTCATGAGCCTGGACTTTTTGATGTTCAAGAAGAGGTCAAATTTCTTGCTTTCTTCTTTAATCCTTTTGATCAGATGTTTCAGGCCTTCTTTGGTTTCTGAGAGGAAAGTTGTGTCATCAGCATATCAAAGATTGTTGATGTTCCTTCCTCCAATCTTTACTCCAACTGTTAATTCTTCAAGTTCCAGCTTCCTCATGATCACTTTGGCATACAGGTTGAAAGAAAAAGGTGAACAAATGCAACCTTGCCACATTCCTTTCTCTAATCAGTGTCTCCATGTGGTGTCCGCACAGTGGTTTCTTGATTTGTGTACAGCGACTGCACCAACTTGACCAGATGTTTGGAACCCTTGGGTCTTCTGGCGCTCTCCACAGCTTGCCATGATTGACAAAATTCAAACACTTTCTTGTAATCAATAAAGCAGATGTAGATGTTCTTTTGATATTCTTGAGATTTTCCATGATCCGATGTAGTTTTGCAATACGGTCATGAGTGCCACAACCCCTTTTGAAGCCAGATTGAACATCTGGTAATTCCCTTTCAATGGTCGGTGCCAGACATTGTTGTATGATCTTAAGGAGAAACTTGCTAGTGTGAGGGATGAAGGCAAGTGTGTGGTAATTGGAGCAGTCATTGGAGTTGCCCTTTTTTGGCAATGGAATGAACACTGATCGTTTCCAATCCTGTGGCCATGTGTTCATTTCCCAAACTTTCTCGCACAAGGCTGTGATGGCTGCAGGTGGTACAGAACACAACAATTCTGTGGGGTTGGTATCAACACCTGCAGCCTTGTTGTTTGGCACTTGGTTCATGGTCCACATGACTTCCTCCTGAAGGATGGCTGGTTCTATTTCTGCTTCCCATTCCTCATCATCCTGAGGAGGCTGGGCCTCTTTGCTGCTGGCATAGGGCTCTTCTGTATACTCTCATCATCTGTTCTTGACACCTTGTTGGTCAGATAGTTCTTTCCCTTCCTTGCTTTTGATGAAGCTTTTATGAGCAGTAAATGGTATCCGAATCCTTTCAACTTGAGCAAATGCATTCCTGATGTGGCCCTTAATGCAGTTGTCTTCTAGCTGCATGCAGTGCTGGTCCCAGTGAATTTCATTGTCTTTCCTTGCTGCTTTTTGGAAATCCTCATTCAATCTCCTTGCTCGTATGAGCTTTGAAATATTATTTGAACAGAAATCACACAGGTACAAAGATACACAAAGCGAAGTAAGAGACAAATGACTACTATTTAAAACATAAGTAAAAAACATTATGAAAAATGTTTCCTTCCCATCCATTTCTTTTCCCAACTGCTAACCACTTCCTAAATATTTGTGCTTTGAACATTAAACCTTTGAAGTTATTGCTAATAGCTATTTAAACCATCTCACCAATTGTTTTTAATTGGTCTGTGGAGTTTTTTCCTAAATACCACATTCCAAATGTTTGAATTCATCCTTTTTGCTTATGTGTATTTTGGTGAAGTAAAGTTGTGTCCTGCTTCTTTTCACTGAGACAGAATGAGCTCACCATTTCTCTGTGCTCAGCAGCAGCAATAAGTCATTTTGCTAGACTGTGGGCAATCCCCACACCTCCAGTTTTCATATTATCCCACAGTCAACTATGAATCAAAACAAAATCATGTTTTTCTTTTCCTTCCTTAGAACATCACACCTCATACTGCTCCTTCCCACTGCAGGTGAGGAGGAATGCTACCAATGCATTATGCTGTCTTTGTCTTACAATGAAAAAGTAGCAAAAATGCTACAATGATATTTTTGATGGGCTTAATTTATTCTGTACTGCTCAATGTTAAAAACAACTTTAGAAAGAAGCAGATAAATAA
Organism: Liasis olivaceus; assembly: GCA_030867105.1. NCBI lineage: Eukaryota > Metazoa > Chordata > Lepidosauria > Squamata > Pythonidae > Liasis > Liasis olivaceus. The sequence goes on from CM061349.1 coordinate 75,475,450, forward strand.
GCTGTGCATTAAATTTGCAGGTAGCTTCTGCTTTTTTAAAAAAGAAAAAGAAGAAAAGCTTATATTTTTTTCTGAAAGTTCATATGGCACAATGAAGATATTTGACTTATAGAACAGTCCAGAAGAAGAACAAATGTGTATAATATTCTTATGCCAACAAAGTAAGTTTTCAATTTGCAGCATACTACTGTAACTTCAAAATGTTATTAGCTTTCTGTGATAAGCATGCTCCTTCAGAGCTAGTTATATTGAAATTAGACAGCCTTACCTCAACTTTAACATTTTTACCTTAGAGTGGCAAGGCATTCTTATTGCAGACATTTCTGGAACAGCTGGAAATCTTACTTGTAAAATAATACTGCACAAAGTTAAGCCAGGTCTTGTCACAAGCATTTATACTCCTCACTTGTTTTGCCTTGATCTGTTCTCTCCCTACCCCACCCCACCCCACCCCAGGCATTTTTAATTCCAACTCTAAGGTGATATGGTTATATATAGATATATAGACATGTATTGCAATTTATATGGCTGCTCAACTCACAGTAACTCCGGGTAGCTTACAGAAATAAAACCCCAAATACAAACCCACTACACCCCCATCCCCTTGGTGACAATAATACCTTCAAACAAACCACTTGATGGGCTACGTATCAATCTGGGATCCATGTCTTCAGGGTCTTTCAGAAGAGTATCAAGGTGGGGGCCAGTTTTATCTCTGCGGGGATGATGTTCCACAGGGAGGGAACCATCATGGAGAAGGTGGCTAAACGGACCTCTTAATGGGAGTGGGGACCCATATCATACCCTGCCTCCTTGATCTGAGATGAAATTGGGAAGAATCTGACTATACAAATCAACAGCTGAAACTGGCCCTTGATTTTTGTGAAAGTAACTAGTTTCACAAAAATTGACCAGAAGGCCCTTCCTTGACCAGAAGGCCCTTTAGACTCATGCCCTGGTCACCTTATGACTGGTTTATCACCTTATGACTGGATTATTGCAATGCACCCTACATGGGGCTGAACTTGAAGACAATCCAGAAGCTACAGCTGGTATAAAATGCACCAGCGCAAGTAGCAATGGGCACCTCCTGGTATGCTCATGTGTCACCACTGCTACACAAGCTGCATTGGTTTGCTGGTTGGCTTCTGGGTGCAATTCAAGGTGCTGGTGGTTACCTATAAAGCCCTGTATGGCACAGGGTCTAGATATCTGAGGGACTGCTTGTCTCCAATAGTTTCTGCCTGCCTGGTACATTCCAGCAGAGTGGGAATGCTCCAGGTCCCTTCTATTAAATGTTGTCATTGTATGGGACCAAGGAAGCATATTTTCTCTGTTGAGGCCCCTGCCCTCTGGAACAGCATCTCCCCAGAGATACAAAACCTCTTTCTCCTGGGGTTCTGAAAAGCCCTTAAGATCTGGCTTTGGTCTCAGGCCTGGGGTTGATGTGTTTCTGGGACCCCACATTTCATTTGATTTTAGTCCATGCTGCTTGTGGAGTTGTATGTATTTAACTGTTTTCATTGTTTTGTATTTGCATTTGTAAGCTGCCCAGAATCCATGGGATCCAATGGGAACTTGGGTCATCTCACCATGTGTCTTTACTACTCACAGCCTTCTGTCCCTTCTGTGTCTAAACACATGAGAACCCCCCCCCCCCATTTGTACTGCTTGTCCCCCTTGGTATCACCCTATGTTCTTTCCTCCACTTCCCCTATGCTGCTTTCCCTCAATGCCTGTCAGGCCTAGCCCAAGGAACTCCAGGAGACCATGTGAATTCAGTCCAGCAATGTTTATTAGCTGCAACCTCTACCAAGAATCTTCCCAGACAAAACCCCAGTTCCCAAAGTCCTCCAGCCACAACAGTGTGAATTCCTCAGGGAGGTGCCAGTCTCATCCTTTTGTTCCTCCCACACGGTTCCGGTGAGCTAAGAAAATGCATATCTCCCTGAGCTTGGCCTTCATAATTCCATTCCATCACAATGCCCCTCCAATCCTTCTCCTCTCTTTCCCGTTGCTCTTGCTCCTACTGCAAGCTTTTAAAAAGAATATTTGTTAATAAATAGTAGAACAGTAAAGTAAAATAAAAAGAGTAAGTCACAACAAAAATAAAGAATAGACACGTACAAAGAAATAAAGTAAATTCAGTACATAATAACTGGAATAAAGATTGCAAATGGGCCCTAGTCTTGCCCAATTTAGCATGTGGACCTCCACTTGCTGTGCAAAGCCTAGTGCAGACCTTGAAGCAACAGAAGGTGCTCACTCCTGGGCTCAGACAACTTCACAAAGGATTATGGGTGTTGCTCACTGTGGAAGGCAAAAATCTATATGCACTTTTTTTGTGTGCGTGAATACAATTTGTTGCTTTTAACTGACCACATAAAAGAAAATCTTGGGACATTTTTCTGGATTTTATATATTTCTTGCCTACTAATTTTGCATATACCAGAACCAGGCTGGCATTATTTTGGCTTTCTAAGCCTAAATATTTGTGTGTAGTCTTAATTTTACATCCATTATATCCAGCAGATGCTAACATTTAAAACTTATACATTGACATAAAAACTGCCTAACTGCATGGTCTGTACCACAATATGCAATTATATATCTATTATGCACAAGAAAGGAATGTGTTCTTCCGTAGGATGCAAACACATACAGTATGTTTTCATTTCTGCGGTCTATAGAACTACTATTGATCAAAAGCATTTTAAAGAAGGGCAACTGAGAGACAAACCATGAATCAGACCATATTTTCCCTTTAGAAACAGTTAGGAAGATGAATAGTTTCACATCAATACACACCTAAGCTAAGCTTGATTTCTCAGGGCTCATCAGCACCTTCCCATTCAGTCCCCCCCCCCCCCCTTCAATTACCAGGGAAGTGAAAATGAAGGAAGAACAAACAAGCAGGATGGTTGCATATGCTTGCCTGAGGCTGAAATAAATGCATTTCAAAATGGTGCTAAACCACTGTGACAGGAGCAGTGTGCTGGGAGGAAACAGCAAGAGAGTCCAGCTGGAGAAATTAAATCTTTTTGTGTGGCAAACACTTAATAACCTCTTTGCTGTGTTGATGGAAATGATTAATGCAGTTCCCAGAGCAAGATGCACATTTCAAGTCAAGCAGCAGTTGGACGCCGTTTTTTGTTGCTGCTACTACTTAGATGTAATGTACCTGCTGAAAGAATGACTGAAGAAGTGTGTGGATACCAAAGATTTCAAACATTCTCTACCTTTAACCACGTCCGTAGTTTAGACAGAGAGACAGAGAGTGGTGCGTGCAAAGGGGAGTTATGAAATCAAAGTTCTTTTAACACTGTGGGATTCATTGCTGGTGGCCAGAGATAGTCCCCATTGAGGACTGTCTCCACTGAGTTTCAGAGGAAATGGAGGTCAGTTGAATATTTATTACCAGCTTAAATCAGAATCAGAAATTGATGGCCAGGTACAAACGAGAGGGTTTTTACCAAAAGCAGCAGCATAGAATCATGGAATTAGGCCTCCAAGTCCAACTCAATGCAAGCATCCCAAACAGATGGGGCTGGCTCGTCTTTGCTTCTAGTGAAGGTGAACCCACCACCTCTCAGGTTCATTCATTATGCTGTCAGTTTGGTCTTATTGTTAGAAAGTCCCTCTACTCCACTACAACATGCAATTAGAATCTGTCTTTCTGCATCAGCAGCAGGACATCTAATACCCAAAGCTGTTGGACTTTCATCCAGAGTACATAATGGTGCATATTCAGGCAGAATAGCTCTGAGTGACTAGACTGTATTCTACACAAAAGGGGATTGTATGAAATATATTCTCTCCCTTTCTCTCTCCCTCTCTCTCTCTCATACATACACACACACAGTACTACTGCTACTGACATATATGAAAGAACACAGAACAGAAATTCATGGGAATAAAACTGTTAATAAACTTTAACAGTAGGGTCAAAAATAGTTGAAAAGGCATTGCTGCTGCTTCACCACCATCACCACCAGAGCATTATGCAATCATAAAAGTGAGTTTAGAGGAAAAAAGGAAGCTGGCTGAACTAAAGAAAGGAAAATCAAACTATTAATTAGTTAATACTATATAAGTAGCTCTGTAGTAGGCCTATAATGGAAATATAAGTAGGTTTTCAATGGAAATAATTAGTAAATTAATAAACAATGGACATAAAAAGGATAAGAAGGATTCACTGGAGATCCTCAAGCTAATACTGTCTCTATTACTTTCCCATTTTTCCTTCCCAAGTTGTTGAAAGAAGCCAGTTTTCTAATAGCAGTAACATAGAACTTCAAAGCATCCGGATTAGAGTTCTTAGAAGCTGGCTTGCATCAAAGCTAAATGGACTTGGCCCTACTTCATTCCACCACCCTGAACTATTTGTCTAAATTATTTGCTTCATCTCTGGATTCAGGATTCATACCCCTAATATAAACCCATTTTGCCTACTGGGACACCTTGGTTGCTTTTTGGACATTCTTGAATACAGTGAGTTTTGATCCTGGGAACAGTGCCTTTTGTATCAGGCATAAATGTATTTATTGAGAAATTCATATGTTTTAGCTAAATTTCTTACTAGGAAACTCATGGTTTTGTTATGAATTAATTTAAAGCTTAAAATATGCATACCTCCCCCACCCCTCATTAAAACAATAAGAATCTGGGCACACTAGACCGGTGAGTAGGTTAGCTCTCACATAAATAATCTATTGATGGATTTCATTAAATAACATTTACAATTCCTAGAAATAGTTTAATTAGAGCTACTAAATAAATTATAAGTGATTTCAACATAAGAGGGGAAAGGTGACATTAAGGCAGAAATGAAGCTTTTTCTTATTGCTATTAAGAAAAAAGCAATGGAGATTAGCTTCTTATATCAGAAGACAGGGATAGTTAATATTTAATTTATAACCATTTCTGTATTTTCTTCTTATGTAGGGCAACTGCTTCTTTTCTTTGAGTTGAAGTTTAAGCTGAACAATAAAATAAATTATCTGGATTATATCTGGCTATGGGTGTGATTTATTAATACCAGCAAAACCAATAAACCAAGTAAACAAAATACAGTAAATGTAAATGAGAAATGTAGCAAAATGTTCTGACCCACAACATTTTTAGTTTTTTGAAAATGAGGATTTTGTGCAAGTACAAATTCATTAACATTCATAACCAGCACATATTCTCTTCATTAAATATAAGTGGCATCTACAGGAAGGGAAAGTGGGCAGCAAGAGATGTCACTCTGACAAAAGTTGCATCACAGTGTCATCATGTAAGCCTGCCCCTATTCTAAGTGTATCATGATGATTTTTAATATTTGCTTCAAGGCTACCTCCTTGGCTCTCTACAATATCCCCCACCCCCCAGATCACATCACTACTGACCCAAAGCAATAACCAGGTCTAGCCTGTCACACACACACACACACACACACACACACACACACACCATCACCAATGATCTCATTGAAGGCTGGATCAAGTCCATGGCTGCCATGTTGGCCATGAACTCCTGGACTGCCTCCATGTCTATGCCTAGAAGGCAGGCTGAAGTCCCCTAGCAATATAATTTTAGAAAACTACATTGCCAGCCTAACCACAACATCAAGCAACATAGGCAGGGAAACTTCTATGAAGCAGGGAGGCTGAAATAGCAGCAGCAATCCCAACTGATCTTAACACTAGACTTCACAAGTAGGGTTTCATACCCAGCTATCTGCAACACGGTACCTTGATGAACTCCAAAGTCTCCCAGATGGTCATGATTACCTCCCTCCCCTGAGGTCATGACTGGTGCCACACTCAAAAGGCTGGACACATTTCAGAGAGGGGATGTCCCCACTTGTGCCTAGTGACATTTCAATAATATATACCAGATTAGCCCTCTCATCCAATATTAAATCCCAGGTGAAGTGAACCGTATTACAGACTGACCTGGTATCAAACAGCAACAGCTGGAGTCCTTGAACACTTGATGACCAGGTATTGGGGATGAGTACAGAGGTCCAGAACAAGTACTGGCACAAGAAATCGGGTCTGTGTTCCCATGAGCAGCCTGCCCCCTAATTCCCACCACATCTTCCATTGCCTATCATAATAGTGTATGCAAACTCCTGAACTATAAATGGAGAAATTTGTAACAATAAAACAACAGTCACAAGTTGAGAGGTCAGAAAAATCAGAGTATTTGTTTTCTTGTATTATTTTTTTCACCTCTTTGAGGCTTTTAACAGCTTTACAGTAAAAAAAAAAAAAAAAAAGCTAAAACCAAATCAGCCGGAAGGATACCCAAGCTTTTACACATGCCATATTCACAATTTTATTTTGAAATTTAAAACAAAAACAAAAACAAAAAACACCTGTGCATAAATAGTAAATGTGTGTTAAAATTTGCAGAACGTTTTCTTGTTTAAATTTGTACCATGTAGACATGGTGTCATTTTCTGTTGACTTAGAGATTCATAAAAGCATGCATTCTGACCTAAACTATTGCATGAATTTTCATGTGCCTATGAACAGCCATAACATTTTCACTGTAAACTAGGAGAGAAATGGGGGAGAATAGACCATGATTTTAAAAAAAATCATAATTGAAACTGAAAGATTTATTCACTATTGCTTTATGCACAGAATTCTTCTTTATATCTATGAATTATACCCTCCTTCTTGAACACATGTGCTTTCAGGGCTCCTATTATACTACTAACTTTGAGTAGCTAAGCCTTAAATCTTGACAAGCAGAAAGTGAGAAAATCAGGATAATGGAGGTACAATAGACTATGAAACCAAGTAAATGGACAACTGCTAGAATTGGCACACAATGACCATAATCATATCATTTTTTGGCATCTGTCCTCAATGAAGGCTCTTTATCACTGCCCTAATGCAGATATTGCCCAACTGTGCCACATTACTGGTTCAATAAAAATAATAATATAATGCATCTGCGATCATCTAATGCAGTCACCAGTACTGATGAAATATTTGCCAAAAAGGTCATATGGAAGGAAATGATAGCTCTTTCTTAGTTTCCAACTCTATATATTTTACATATCCACCCATAATTTAATCTTCTAAAAATAAAAAGCTATCCTTCCAAACATGGATTTGTCAAATAAGGTAAGCTCTTTGCATTTGAAAATATTGTGCTATGGTTTAAGAGTAATTTATATTGTATAAATATTTTGGGATCATGTGCTATATAATCTCCTTCTTAATTTTAATTCTTATTGAGTACAAATAACAGCAACTGAAACATTATTTTATTCCAAGCTATTCAACAAAGGTTATATACTTAAAAAGAAAGCTCATTATGCAAACTAAAAAAGAACAAAAAAGTAAAACACTTGAAGTAAAACTAAAAAAAGGGAGAAGATACAGTAATACAAAAACATTCTCTAGTGATTTTCAGTAGTCAAAATGATAATATAATGATTTTACAAATTGATTATACAAATCAATTCAATTTTTAAATAACAAATTAGATTATTCTGAATAATATCATTCAATCTTACTTCTCCACCCATAAAGAGCCAATTTATAGTCAGCTTGTAAAATGTGATATGCATGCATCCTTCCACAAATTCATGAACACTGTTTTTGTTTTAGTGGTGGTTGTTTTTCAACAGTCCCAGTATAATATGTCCAAAGTTTTTCATAAATTTGGAAATATAATTTAATAACATACTTAAACCTTAACTTCTTCCTAAGAATCTGGCAAGAATATGTATCATTATAGTAATAATATCTAATTCAAAAAGAAACACCAGTAAACATGACTTGGGCATATTCAGTAGTGTGTTTCCTTCAGATTTATTAAATCTCCAGAATAGAATAACTTTTTTTTTTTCAGACAAAATTCCCCCCAAGTAATAGTAACAATTGTGACCAATTCACATCACAAATCCTAAATCTATTAGTCAGACTAGAGTGCTTGGCTTTTTCCAGGCTTCTGGAGATCTTCCATTATTAGGATGTCATCAGTAGGAATCAAACAGCTATTTGTTCTAGCTAAGCTATGCATTTGCTTTACCTTCCCATTCTTCATACAGTCTTTCCTGCAATCCACCCATAATTTAATCTTCTTGTATCTCTCTATAATCAGCATCTGGTTGATAGAATCTTCATCTGCATTTCCTCTACATCTGTGGATTATTAACTTGTCCTTGTTACAAAATAATAATAAAATAAAAAAATATTTTTGGATTATAAAAGAAAACATTGAAATGATGTGAATTAATGCTGTCTGATTAATGCTTTGATTCCATATGTATATTATCTGTGGGGTCAGAATAGTTAGACAAGCCTATTTAGGAGAAGGAGAAGGAGAAGGAGAAGGAGAAGGAGAAGGAGAAGGAGAAGGAGAAGGAGAAGGAGAAGGAGAAGGAGAAGAAGGAGAAGGAGAAATATACTTAATAGAAAACAAACAAAACCTGAAACCATTGATTTTGATTTTGTAATATAACATACTTCAGTTCTCTATTCCATATTTCTTGTATAATATCCAGTATATTTTTTAGTAAAAGAGTTGCTAGCAGTGGACTGTTGGTTTATCCTTTATAAAACCTTTATGAATACATTCAAAATTATCAGAATTTCTGAGGCTGCTGAAATATCCAGACTGAAGAAGGCAAATAAGAGATGCTTTAACTGGATATATTGCCCTTTAACTGTTTGGTAAATTATATTCTTTTTGTAATGTTTGAAAAGTTTTAGCTGGTTAAAAGCAGCTATTCCATTTTCAAGCCATATCCCCTCCCCTCCCCATCCCACCAGAGAAAGAAAAGAAAAGAAAAGAAAAGAAAAGAAAAGAAAAGAAAAGAAAAGAGAAGAGAAGGGAAGGGAAGGGAAGGGAAGGGAAGGGAAGGGAAGGGAAGGGAAGGGAAGGGAAGGGAAGGGAAGGGAAGGGAAGGGAAGGAAGGAAGGAAGGAAGGAAGGAAGGAAGGAAGGAAGGAAGGAAGGAAGGAAGGAAGGAAGGAAGAAAGAAAGAAAGAAAGAAAGAAAGAAAGAAAGAAAGAAGAAAGAAAGAAAGAAAGAAAGAAAGAAAGAAAGAAAGAAAGAAAGAAAGAAAGAAAGAAAGAAAGAATCCCACCAATTTTAAATAAGGGTTATTCCAAAAGATCAGTTTCTCATGAAAATCAAATTTTAATTTTGTACCATTACTGTTCAGGGGCAATTGTTCAGAAGGTTCTTTCCAACTTTGTGATTTTATGACTGAACCAAGGAAAAGATTAACTAAAGAATATTTGCTCAGATGTCACACATTTGTATTTCTGTTATGCTGTTCTGAACATTTCTTCCACATTTCTGTAACCATTTGAATTCAATTTGATGCAAAAGAAATTGCTTTCATTTTTTATCCCAGTGGCAAAGAAAAGTTTGGTCAAATTCTGATGGATAATTTGCAAGGTTCTTGTACTTACTTTAATTATAATATAGCCAACTGGTGTGTGAGAAAGTCCTAGGATCTACAACACTGCAGCTATGGGTACAATGAACTCCTTCAGCATCCAGCAGGTTTCTTCCCTTCACTGACTTCTTACTTATATATGTATAAAAAAGGATGCCTGCATACTTCAAAGTAAAATGCCAGCCTCCAGCACCATCTTTATTTCCAAGAATGTTTCTGGGATGCAAGTAGGACTCATAGTCACTCTTAGAAAATTAAGACAGAGATGACTGAAGCCAAGATCAAATTGCCAACATTCGCTGGATCATGGAGAAAGCATGAGAGTTCCAGAAAAATATCTACTTCCGCTTCATTGACTATGCAAAAGCCTTTGATTGTGTGGATCACAACAAACTGTGGCAAATTCTTAAAGAGATGGGGGTACAGACCACCTTACCTGTCTCCTGAGAAATCTGTATTCAGGCCAAGAAGCAACAGTTAGAACTGGTCATAGAACAACCAATCGGTTCAAGATAGGGAAAGGAGTACGACAAGACTGTATATTGTCACCCTGCTTATTTAACTTATATGCAGAGTACATCATGAGAAATGCTGGGCTGGAAGAATCACAAACTGGAATTAAGATTGCAGGGAGAAATATCAACAACCTCAGATATGCAGATGATACCACCCTAATGGCAGAAAGTGAAGAAGAACTAAAGAGTCTCTTGATGAGGGTGAAAGAGGAGAGTGAAAAAGCTGGCTTGAAACTCAACATTAAAAAAAAACTAAGATCATGGCAGCTGGACCCATCAATTCCTGGCAAATAGAAATGGAAGCAGTAACAGACTTCATTTATTTGGGCTCTAAGATCACCGCAGATGGAGACTGCAGCCATGAAATTAAAAGACACTTGCTCCTTGGGAGGAAAGCCATGGCAAACCTAGACAGCATATTAAAAAGCAGAGACATCACCTTGCCAACAAAGATCCACGTAATCAAAGCTATGGTTTTTCCAGTAGCAATGTATGGCTGTGAGAGCTGGACCATAAAGAAGGCTGAGCGCTGAAAAATTGATGCCTTTGAACAGTGGTGCTGGAGAAGACTCTTAAGAGTCCCTTGGACTGCTAGGAGGAATCCTAAAAGAAATCAACCCTGACTGCTCATTGGAAGGATTGATACTGAAGCTCAAGCTCAGATACTTTGGCCACCTAATGCGAAGAGAGGACTCTTTGGAAAAGACCCTGATGCAGGGGAAGATTGAAGGCAAAAGGAGAAGGGGACAACAGAAGATGAGATGGTTAGATAGCATCACCAAAGCAATGAACATGAAATTGAGCCAACTCTGGGAGGCAGTGAAGGACAGAAAGGCCTGGTGTGATATGGTTCATGGGGTCATGAAGAGTCGGACATGACTTAATGACTGAACAACAAAGTGCCTAACTGATCAGAAAAAGGATGGACATTAGCAGAGGAAGTAGGTATACTTCCTGGATGCTGAGCTTAATGGATGGTAGGGAGTATTCTGGGAAATCAGTGCTTTCTGACTGGTATGTTTCATGAGTGGACAAGCTTCTCCATAGGAAATCCTGGGTAAACTGAATGAAGCCTCTGGGATTATTTCAACTGGTATTATGATTACTTGGATTTTGATTTGCATCTGCTATAAGAATACATTACCTATCAACTGGGTTGATTTCAAAATTGTAATTTTAGTTGATGAAAATTCCAAGTAGTTCCCATCCTAATGTTCTAGAAGTTTTAAAAAACTTGGCTGTTCCCCCAGGCTCTGGGATAAGGAGTTTACTGAACCCTGACAGTGATGTTGTTTTGGTATATGGGATTTGGTTGTCCAGATGCTTCAGATTCTCTCTCTCTCTCTCTGTCTCTCTCTTTCTCTCTCTCTCTTGTTTTTATGTTTTTTTTTTAAACTGTAAGCCACCCAAAGTTGTTATGGAGTTGGGTGGCCTCTAAATCTAATGATGGAGGAGGAGGAGATTATTTAACAGTTAATCAGAGTGTGCCAATATGTTGTAAATAAAACAGATGTTGATCAACACAATCAAACATGGATTTTAAAAAGAAAATTAAGGAATCCATCCTTTATTACTCCCATCTAGACTAATATTCTGCCCAGTCCTTCAAAGATATGGTTTAGTCCTGATTATCTGAATAGTAATCTTTGAAGGTCTTTGTTCCCTTTTCCCCACTATTTTTTCACATGATTGCTGTATTACATTTATATCAGCAATAAAAGTAGCTGATCCTCACAATCAGGGAATTGCAAAAAGATTGATTTACAAAAACTATGCTTTCTATGTTAGCACAAAAATGTATATATTAATTTTATTTGTTTGTTTGTTCTACAAATAGGATTGTACAAGGCATGATGAGAAGCTTTTCTCTACAAGTAGATTAGAGCAGCAGTGGAGAACTTAGTGAACCCAAATTTGTGTGCAACTCCCATGACACAACTCCCATATCATGATTAGGACTTCTAGGCCACAGGACTTTATGTACAGGAAAGCAGTCCCAGAAAAGGGATCTATTTATGATATCCTTCAAAAGTTTTGATATCTCCAAACTCTTTGCCCTTCATGGAGGATGATTCATCAGTTAGATGATGCCCAGTGAGTTCATGTTCCTCACAGATCCCCATATTGTTGCTCAGCTTTGGAGATCTTCAACTTCCTTTTTGCCCTTCATGAATAATTGCGGTAAGACTGAGGTAGCAAAGTGCTAAAATCACCTAAGTCTTACCCTTATTCCCACCCACTTTTAGCGGCACAGCTAAGTTAGTAGGATGCTACTTCTTCATTAGCTTGTTGGTTTATTCTCAACGGATGATTCCCCAAACATTTGCTTGATATGGAAAAAAACAATAACAGTTAAATTATGCTTTGGGAGTTAATTACAGTTGGAAATAGCAACAAAATATAATCTCAATCAAGCATATTTTGCTGTCTTTGGGGGTTATATACAGTGGTGCTTAAAAGTCTGTGAACCCTTTTGAATTTTCAATATTTTTGCATAAATATGACCTAAAACATGATCAGTTCTCCACATGAGTCTTAAAACTAGATAAAGAGAACCCAATGAAATAGATGAGTTAAAAACATTATATTTGTTCATATATTCATAGAGGAAAATGATCCAAAGCTACATTTTTGTGTGTGGCAAAAGTATGTGAACCTCTAGAATTATCAATTCATTTGAAGGGGAAATTAGAGCCAGGGTGTTTTAATCAATGGGATGATAATCAGGTGTGAATGTGGGAGGTCCTACCTTATTTAAAGAACAGAATTCTAGGTATGCATAATCAAAATCTGATCTTCACAACACAGGTATATGGGAGTATGGCATGGCTTGAACAAAGGGTGGAAAAGGTTACAAAAGTATTTCCAAAGAGTTTGGACTCCACCAGTCCACTGTCGGGCAGATTGTATACAAATGGAGGCAATTCAACACCATTGTTACCCTCCCAAGGAGGGGCTGACACAACCAATATCACACCAAGAGCAAGTTGTGTAATTTTAATTCTAGGAGGTCTCAAATAACCCCAGAGTAATGTCTAAGGAACTAAAGGCCTCTCTTTCACTGGCAAATATCCATTTTCATGAGACCACCATCAGGAGAACACTGACCAACAATGGTGTGCATGGCAGGGTTGCAAGGAGAAAGCCATTACTCTCCAAAAAGAACATTGCTGCCCATTTGCAGTTTGTGAAAGACCATGTGGATAAGCCAGAAGGTTACTGAAAGAATGTTCTGTGGATGGATGAGGCCAAAACAGAACATTTTGGCTTGAATGAAAAGTGTTATATTTGGCGAAAGACAAACACTGCCTTCCAGTGTAAGAACCTTATCCCATCTGTGAAACATGGTGCTGGCAGTACCATGGTTTGGGCCTGCTTTGCTTTCTCTGGACCAGGATGGCTTGCCATCACTAACGGAACTATTAATTCTGAATTGTACCAACAAATTGTATAGGAAAAGGTCAGGGGTTCTGTCCATGAACTGAAGCCAAGAAAAAGTGGATCATACAGCAAGACAAGAACCCAAAACACATAAGTTGTACATCAAAGAATGGTTAAAGCAGAAGAAAGGCAATGTTTTGAATAGCCAAGTCAGAGCCCTGACCTTAATCCTATAGAAATGTTGTGGAAGAACCTGAAGTGGGCAGTTCATGTGAGAAAGCCCACCAACATCCTTGAGTTGAAGCTTTTCTGTAAGGAGGAATGGGCTAAAATTAATCCAAGCTGAGGAACTGGAAACATTTAATTGCAGTTATTGCTGCCCAAGGGGGGCACACCAGTTTCTGAAAACAAAGGTTCACATACTTTGGCCACACACAAATATGTAGCTTTGGACAATTTTCCTCAACGAATAAATGAACAAGTATAATGTTTTTGACTCATCTGTTTCATTGGGTTCTCTTTATCTAGTTTTAGGACTTCTGTGGAGAACAGTTGATGCTTTAGGTCATATTTATGCAGAAATATTGAAAATTGGAAAAGATTCACAAACTTAAGCACCACTGCATAGTACCACTGCAGAGCTTTGATAGTGAAATTATAAGATTACAGACTCCACAACATAAATATCAGATAGTTGATAAATATAACCTGAGAAATGCAAGATTTGTTTACAATATGGACTCATTACAGCTTTGTCTTGAGTGGTTTGGGGTATTTCCACACAGCGTTTTGAGGCACCCCTGTGATCACATAGCATTGTTTCTTTTGCTTGCATACCACTTTCTTTGGAGCACCCAAGTTACTTTTCTTCTGGCTCAATACAGTGCAGTTTAAATTACAAAGTATTTTGGAATCTGTTACACTAAGACATTGCAAGATTTTGAAGAAGACTCTTTTCCATTCAGAGAATTACTGATTTACCTTGGCTTCAATTACTTGAACTTGCAGCTCCCTAATAAATGTCTTAGGTAACTTATCAATGAAATCTTGCTTAATATTTTTTAGTCACTTTCACAATCTCTATAAAAAACTCCCCAGCTTAATTTTCTCTTATTAGAAAAGCAGTAGGTACTAAACACTGCCTTCATCTTGCTTCCCAGACTCTGGGTTCAAGCCAGCCATTATTCTTCCAATCACACACACACACACACACACACAGAGAGAGAGAGAGAGAGAGAGAGAGAGAGAGAGAGAGAGAGAAACTCTGCACTCTAATTTACAACCATTGTTGCAGCTGTTGGGAAGTGCCTTGCTATTAAACTATGGTGTCCTGACATGATTATATCTTTCCACTGAAATTTATACATGGGAAGAATAATAATATATTGATAACCAGGCATTTTGCTCAGATTTTTTTGAAATATGGCCTGAGAAACACACACAGCATTTACTGAAAACGTGAAGAAAAGGACTAGCAATTTATTTTATTCCTTGCTAAGTGAAGCAAGGGTGAGAGGATTTTTGCAACTTTTGGGGAAGGACACCAAGAGAATAACAATTTTTGCACTCCTATTAGTCAGCAGCAGTAAGCACTGGTTGGCCCATTTATATATTATCCATAGCATTTTTTCTCATGTTGTTCCCTATTTGTTCTTAGCATTAGGAGGACAGCAGCAGAAAAGATTATCGCATGGCCAAAAACAGCTAATGTACAGTACAGCTGCAGTTATAACTGAATACCCTGGATGCAAATCAACAAACAAGAAAAAAAGCCACACACTGCACCACCAAAATGGAAGATCAGGTTAGAAAAAAAAGATCAGCGTGCTAAGATCAGATGCACGCAAGCTAGAACAGATGAAAGAACAGAAGCTGAAGAACAAGACCAAAGAATACCTGGTCAAAAATATCACCTAGAGATAAGCATCAAAGCAGCACTGGAAATAATGATGCAGCAAATAACAGCCATAGCCAAAAAGATCAGCAGATACAAAGCTCAAATTGCACATTATAAGCAGAATCTCCAATTCAGTCGAATCAGAAACATTTCTACCAATCCATCAATAGAGAGACTGCAATGAACCGGTCAGTGCCTGACAAGAAGAAACAGTATAATTCTGAGTGTAGCTATGGGACAATCCAAAGAAATACAACAAGAATGCAGCTTGGATAAAGGGAGGTGGATAAGAATAAAGAAGAAACTGAAATGAAATGACTTGTAATAACAGCAGAAATGGTAGAGAAAAGGGCAAGGAAGATCAAGAATTGGTCAGCACCAGGTGAAGATGAACTGCATGGTTTTGGTTGAAACATCTGATGGTTGCACCCACTCATTGCCAAGCAGTTTAACAATATACTGCAAGAAGGTGAAATTGAAGATTAGGTTAGCATCTGGCAAAACCTACCTGATAATGAAAGATCCAACAAAAGGGGTAGCACCAGGCAACCAAAGGCCAATTGCCTGCTTACCAACAACTTTCAAATTGCTAACTGGTGTGGTAGCTGATGCAGTCCAACAGCAACCAGTTGAAAACAAGCTCTTTCCAACTGAGCATAAAAGAAACTGCCCAAACAGCAGAGGAACAAAAGATCAGCTCCTAATTGACAAGATTATTTTGGAAAACTGCAAGAGAAGGAAGACCAACTTGAATGTAGCTTGGATTAATTACAAGAAGGCATTCAATTCCCTGCCATATGATTTGATAATGAAGTTCCTAGACATAACAGGAGTCAGTAGAAACATTAGAAGCTTTGTGGAAAGATCAACGGCACAATGGAAGACACAGTTGCTGGTCAATGGTGATAGACTGGGAGAGATTAATATCAAGAGATGCATCTTTCAAGGAGACTCACTATCACCACTACTGTTTGTCATTTCATTGATTCCTCTGTCAACAATACTAAACAAGTCAGGCCATGTTTATCAAACATCAAAAACATCTGCCAGGCTATCCCACCTCCTTAAATGGATGATCTGAAGCTGTATGGAAAGCACCATATCCAGTCTAAACATCTGGCTGACTGTGCGACCAACAATAATATATAATTGTATAAAATATTCAATTTATTTCCTTTGTTTACAATTAGCTAAGCCAAAATAACTTATTTAATGCCTTTGGTTTTTAAATCTACATCATAATGATCAAAATGGTATTCGGCATGCACATAATGTGCTGACAAGATTTATGAAAAGCATTTATAAAGAATTCGAAGCATTGAAGCTTATGATGGTTTTTCTGCTAGATTTTAACAGCATACTTATGAAAAAGAAGATAGATAAAATTAAAGCTTCTCAGTCATTTCAATTAAACCTATAATTTATTTTCCTCAGCTACCCCTTAGTTTAACTAATTGGAAATACACCTTCCCTTCCTCTCAAAATAGCTGTGCAATATGGTGTTAAATGGCTGACATAAACCTTGATTTTGATTTTGATAATAATAATCTGCTATCTAGAAACACTTGTTTTACATTTTCTCTGCTATTCATTGAGAGCTGTGTAGAAACAATTAGAATGCTGAGGTGTCCCAAACCGAAACTTGTAATACAGGTTCCCTACATGGCTCTTTGGAGTTTACATTCCATTTTCTGCTTTGTTTCTGTTCCATATCAAAGTTTCTTCTGACCCATAGGTATTGTGTTATGCGCTATCTCAGATTAGTACAGGTTATGTGATTTTTGCATAGACCGTACTAATATAATGAAACACTGCTACCTAAATCTTGATTATCCAAATCCTCTTGTAAATCTAAATCACAAAGGGTCCTCACAAGAACCCCTATCATTCTTTATACACAACTCTACTATTTGTTTGAAGTATTCAGTACCCAGAAATTTAGAATATCCTTTGGCTGTTCAGTTAAGAAGCATGCCTTTCCTTAGAAGTTCATCTGCAATCTTTTTATACAAAATGCTTGGTGTTATATGGACTAGCAGAGTAGAATTTCTCAGGCTTTGATAGGGGCCTTGGCTAATATTGGTTGAAGAGATGACTGAGAAACTTTCAGAACTGCCTTTTTGAGATTGCTTTATAGCCACAACTTATTTTAAATATTCTTTTCATTATTTTGTACTTAAGGGGCATTATTTTCTTAATCCATGTTACTTTGAGTTCTGCTGTTAGCATATTAGTAATTACAGAAAACCCAAATTTAACAGACTAGGGCTGGGCATTAGGTCCAGAGCATTCATGGGTCTGCTTTTGTGGGATTGCATTGGATTATTTAGTTGGTTGTGAGATTTATATATTGTTTTTATATGGATTGCTTGCCACTTAGATTTTTATATTTAAGATGGGGGGCTATATAAAAGTTCTAAATAACTAAATAAATAAGAGGATGAAAAGGAGGAAGAAGCTGAATGTCAGTGAAATGATGGATGAAATTTTTTCAAACCCCAAAACATACTTGGAATCTACTCCTCCTGCTGTTCCTGTGGTGAGAGAAATTGAGTGGTATTCAAAATTAGGCAGCGACTGCATGGTTAAACAATCAATGGTGGCCATGTCTGGGTTGTCACTTTCCTATTCCTCCCTTGCAACTTTGTTCAGGTGAGGTCCATTATTACCTGACATTCAGACCAAATTTGGATCTGTCCTCTAAATCCAACATGTGCAAAAGTGAAGTTTGTTAAATGAAAGGCTTACTATATAATAAATGTTGATTAATAGTTTCTGTCCCTAGATATTTAGTATACTGCACTGCAACTACTGTCCTAGAGAAATGTCAAGTGATTATTGAACTTTGCACCTGAAAATTTGAAAATATTAATTTTGGGTGGAAGTAAGAGTTGGGGGAACTACTTGAAAATAATTGTTTTATTTATTTATTTATTTATTAAAATAATTATTTTAATTACAATAATTATTTAAAAAATAATATTGGCATCTCACCAGGCAATATAAATGCCCCTTCCCATCCTCATATTTTACCCAAAACATTTCTCTTGAAGTAGCTTAGATTGAGAGATATTGGATCAAAGACACCCAGTATGTTTGCTCAGTGCATTCACACATTGTATTAAGACATGGTTTATTTTAATCATAGTTGTTGAATAAGAACACAGTTGAGTGATTAGTTCACTCAACTATGTCAAAACCAAATAAACACATTACAGCTTAGGATGATAAAGGGATTTATGGCAGAGAAAAGATTTTAAACTTAGTGGTGTGAGGGTGAATAACCATGCCACTACATAATGTTTTAACAAGTTTTACATTTAAATGAAGGTTAACATAATCTTATTAAAATAAAGCGAGAGACTTTGTCAGCATTTAGTGTACTGTGACATTATTTGTGTCAGTGAACAGACAATACAAAACAACTCTTTTATATGTATAGTGTTGAAAACGCTTTCAAGAATTAATGGGGCTCCATAAAATGTTTTCAAAAGGTTAGTATTTATGGTTACATAAGTTGTTAAGGAAACCCATTAAAACTAATTCGAAGGAATAAGAGAAACAAATTGGAATAGGCAGGAACAAAAACAGATCATTCTTTAAATGTGTTCTTGTTTACACCCAAAAATACCAGTTATGGCTAATAACTCCACAGGAAAATCTAAGGGGAAATAGTATATATGCAACTGAATGAGTCTTTAATAAGCTAGATGTAAGTAATTCTCTTCCAAATAATTGCTCTAGCCCTGCATAAATGGTACTGGACAAATTAGATAGTGTTCAAATAAAAGTGCTTACAATGAGAACAAAATTAGAAAACATGACATGTGAAGAGAATTTAATCAGTCCATAAAGGAGATATAGAAACTGATCTTGCAAGTTTCTTAGTGGTCCTGAGGAATGTTAAATGTGTCAGAATGAATGACCAAAACAAATAGCAATTTTTGAAATACAGGTAGAAAGCCTATTAACATGCTGCTGGGGCCACAAGCTATAAGAAAATAAAAGAGCTACTCATAAATTACCCCAAAGGAGTAAAATATGTTCTTTGCACTGCTCTTCAGTACAAATTCTTGCAAAGTGTTTAAGTAAACTTCGAAGAAATCATACAGAAAAGGATTACAATCAAATACTATCAGACAAAGTTCAGACTTTTGTAAGCATTGGACACAGATGCATAGGGTTCCCATAGATTCAGTAGAGTTACTGAAAAGTCTTACAAACTTCCTAAATCCTTACCCAGATTTGCACAATTGGCCATACACTGTTTCTGCTGATCTGTCTATTAACATGTACCTAGCTAAGGAGTGGAAGATGGGTTTTGTTGAGTTAATAGAAATGTTGAGAATATATGTGCCTGTTGAATCCACAGTCGGTTGGATTATGTCTTCTGTGAGGGTATATCTGGAAAAAGGACGCTTGAGAAACCTGTAGTAGCATATTTTACACAGTATATAGAATATAGTACAGTTTCTGAATAAAATTGTGGGTAGGAATTTGATATGCTACAGAAATAATTTCATATACCATCTAGAACCTTCTGGGGTTGAGAAAGTTAATAAAGTTTATACATGAATAAACATGGTCTCCTGGACCATATGAGGTGGTCTGAGGGATTTTTTTTTAATATTCTTTATTTAAATATATAATTCCCCTCTCACCCCTAAGGGTGGTACGTGTCTTCCTCAACCTCGGGTCCTTTACCAGAGGCCTGGGAGTTTGAGGGTTCTGCACAGTATCTTAGCTGTTCATAGCACTGCACTCTTCTGGACAGAGAGCTTGGATGTTATTCCTGGGATCTGTTGGAGCCACTCTCCCAGCTTAGGAGTCACAGCCCCGAGTGCTCCTACCACCAGTGGGACCACTTTGGCCTTGACTTTCCACATCCTCTCGATTTCCTCCTTCAGGCCCTGGTATTTCTCCAGCTTCTCACGCTCCTTCTTCCTGATATTGCTGTCACTTGGCACTGCTACATCTATCACTACTGCTGCCTTCTGGTCTTTGTCTACTACCACGATGTCTGGTTGATTGGCCAGTACCTGCCTGTCCGTCTGGATCTGGAAGTCCCACAGGATTTTAGCCCTGTTATTCTCCACAACCTTCTGTGGAATCTCCCATCTGGACTTGGGGGGGTCTAGCTCATACGCTGTGCAGATGTTCCTGTACACAATCCCAGCTACTTGGTTGTGCCGTTCAGTGTATGCTGTTCCTGCCTGCATCTTACACCCTGCCACTATGTGTTGGACTGTCTCTGAGGCCTCTTTGTACAATCTGCACCTTGGGTCCTGTCTAGTGTGGTAGAACCCTGCTTCTATGGATCTGGTGCTTAGTGCCTGTTCTTGTGCTGCTATGATCAGTGCCTCAGTGCTGTCTTTTAGTCTGGCTCTTTCCAGCCACTGATAGGATTTCCCAGTGTCAGCCACGTCAGCTATCTGTCGATGGTACATCCCATGCAGGGGCTTGTCTTGCCATGGTATTTCCTCCGCTTGAACTTCCTCCCATGTCTGCTGCTGCCTGAGGCATTCTCTCAGCAGCTCATCTTTGGGTGCCATCTTACTGATGTACTCCTGGATACTCCAGGTTTCATCCAGGACAGTGGCTTTGACACTCATCGGACCCTGCCCGCCCTCTTTGCGGCTGGTGTACAGTCTCTGGGTGTTGGACTTGGGGTGGAAACCTCCGTACATTGTGAGGAGCTTCCGGGTCTTCACATCGGCAGCCTCCATGTCTTCCTTTGGCCAGCTCACTATACCGGCAGGGTATCTGATGACTGGCAGGGCATACATGTTGATGGCATGGATCTTGTTCTTCCCATTGAGCTGGCTCTTCAGGACCTGTCTTATCCTTTGGTGGTACTTGGATGTTGCTGTCTTCCTTGCCTCCTCCTCATGGTTCCCGTGTGACTGTGGGACACCAAGGTATTTATAGCTGGTCTCTATGTCTGCTATGTGGCCCACTGGTAGTTCCACTCCATCAGTCTTAACTACCTTCCCTCTCTTTACTATCATCCTGCCACACCTCTCCAGTCCCAATGACATCCCAATGTCCTCGCTGTAGATCCGTGTCAGGTGTATCAGTGAGTCGATGTCTCATTCACTCTTAGCATACAGCTTGATGTCCTCCATGTAGAGGAGGTGGCTGAGGGTGATTCTACTCTTGAACTTGTACCCATATCCAGATCTTGTGATTATCTGGCTGAGGGGGTTTAAGCCTATGCAGAACAGTAGTGGGGACAGTGCATCACCTTGGTATATGCCACACTTGATGTCTTGAGTTGACTTCCAGTATTCTCTTCCACAGTCCCATTGAGTTCTTGAGGAAGGTCCTTAGTGTCCTGCTGACTTTGTATAGCTCCAGGCATTCACAGATCCATGTGTGTGGCATTGAGTCATAGGCTTTCCTGTAGTCAATCCAGGCTGTGCTCAGATTGGTCTGCCTAGACCTTGAGTCTCGGGCGAATGCTCTATCTATCAGTAACTGTTTTGAGCTTCTGGTGTTGTTCCCAATGCCCTTCTGAGCTGTGCTCATGTACTGGCCCATATGGTCTTGTACCTTCGGAGCTAGGATGCCTGATAGAACTTTCCATGTTGTGGGGAGGCAGGTTATTGGCCGGTAGTTGGATGGTGCTATTCCTTTGTGAGGGTCTTTCATGATCAGCACTGTCCTTCCTTGTGTTAGCCAGTCTGGGTGAGAGCCTGCTGCTAGCAGTTGATTCATCTGTGCTGCTAGGCGTTCATGCACTGCTGTTAGTTTCTTTAGCCAGTAAGTGTCGATCATATCTGGGCCAGGTGTTTGACCCGCTTTTGGATGCTACTGTGATGGTGACTGGTTCTTGTTCTGGGAGATTGCTATGGTCTGCTTTCAGGTCCTGCAGCCACTTTGCACTGGTGTTATGTGTCTTCTCTTTCTCCCATATGTTCTTCCAGTACTGTTCAGTTTCCACTGCTGGTGGCTCAGCTGTGACTGTGTGGTTGCACTGCAATTGGGAGTACACTTTCAATGGTTCTTTGGAGAACAGGGCATTTATCTTCTTGGCCTCTGCTTCTCTAGTGTATATCCTTAGCCTGACAGCCAGTGCTGTGAGCCTTTGTTTAGCAGTCTCTATATTTTTTCAGTAGCTGAGTCTTATCCGTAATCTCCACACGCTTCTGTTGTTCCCCCAGCTGACTGACTTTTATCTGAGTTGCCTTGATCTTAGCCTCCAATCTCATTTTCCAGGGTGGGTATGTACTGCTGTTCTTCTTGATCGTGTAGCCAAGCATTTCGAGGATTACAGCGGCTGTAGCATATACCAATTCATTGGTTTCAGTTATGGTGATAGTAGGGATTGTCTGGAGGGCTCTGTTGGCATCTTCTAGCATACTATCTGACGGTACTTCTCCACTGAGCCTTGGTAATCAAACTTGAGTGTTGACTGTAGCTAGTTTATCCATGATCTTATGCCTCATATCAGCTGCTGTGCTCTGTAATGGAAGGGGTGGCAGTGACATTCCA
The DNA here is from genome assembly GCA_030867105.1 of Liasis olivaceus. Taxonomy (NCBI): domain Eukaryota; kingdom Metazoa; phylum Chordata; class Lepidosauria; order Squamata; family Pythonidae; genus Liasis; species Liasis olivaceus. Next base: position 75,498,151 of record CM061349.1, read on the forward strand.
GCTTCAGGTGTTGGCTGCACATCTGCTTGTTCTTCTAGGTCTGCTTGAGTCCGGGTTGTAATGTGGAGTTGGTCTTTCTCAAGCTGTGAGAGCAGCTTCCTCTTCACTATGTGGAAGTGCTGGGTAACTAGTTGTTTCTCAGTTAGTGTGGATGTAGGCCTTCTGTCAATCCATAGCTCCCTCATACGTCTCATATATCCCCTCTCATTAGTTCTGCTGCTGTAGTAGCATTCCATCAATTCCAAGTTCTCTTGTCTCGTCCATGTATGGTTTGTTCCAGTAGCCCACTTAACATCAGATTGTCCTGGTTCCCCAACATCTGACATGGACCTTGTTAATCCGGGTGATGTCCGAGCCGGCATGACTCTCTTAGTTCATGTCACTCTCATATTTCTGAGGTAGGCAGGTGAAGCGTTAGGGGGTCTTTGCCCAAGGACCCCTACTGGTAAGGTAGGTTCCAGCCGGGATTTGAACCCCAGTCTCCTGCATGAAAGGCAGTGTTCTAACCACTATGCTATCCAGCCGCTCTGGAAACATATATATATTTTCAGTAAGGGAATAATGTTAGTGAAGGCTAATCATAAGACAGTATTTATTGACTTATATAGAGTCCATTGCAAAATTCTGCTTACTGTAATGTTTACAGGACTTTAAGGTAAAGGAGAAACCCAGTGCAAAACAATGGATGGTGTGGAAGGATAAACTGCCCTGCAATAGAAAGATCTTACAAAGAACTCTCAAGGTCATTTTTTTTTTTTCCCCCTGTAGTGCTTTGACTGGCAGGTGTGCAGCTTGGGTATGTGGGCAGCTGAAAGGAAAGGAAAGGAAAGGAAAGGAAAGGAAAGGAAAGGAAAGGAAAGGAAAGGAAAGGAAAGGAAAGGAAAGGAAAGGAAAGGAAAGGAAAGGAAAGGAAAGGAAAGGAAAGGAAAGGAAAGGAAAATTTTAAACTCCTTAGAATCACTTTGTTAAATAAATCACAAAGCCACTCCATAAACAAACTGGAGAATCAAAATTTCTCCAGTTACACAATCTACACTTTTTCAATGTTCTTATGGCATTTATGACTCCCTTTCCATCGTTTTTTTTCCTTGGATATTAACATTTATAGCATTTTTAAAAAAAATGCTATTCTTTGCTATCATTACTATATATTGCTATCATTCTTATGCAGTTTTAAAATATTTCTTCCAGCATTCTCTCACTTAAGTTACCTCCCAGATCATGTTATCACTTTTATTTTTCAATTTTATGGGATCTGCTGAGGTTCCTTTAGCCACTTTTATATGTTTCCAAAACACTAAAAGAAAAAAAAAATCAAAATTGCTCTGCTTTTTTTCTGCTTCTTTTAATTTTAATAATTCCTTGCTCTCATGACTACATTCTTCACCACTGTTTTTTCTCTATATACATATTAAACAATATCTTTCTCTCATCCTCATTTTTGCATGAGATATGTACTTATATGATTGTTTTTTTCTCCCCTCCATATTTCACTTATTCATTCTATCAATCATTGTGGTATATGTACCATTAGCATAATTCTACATATTTCTCTGGCACTCTATAACATTCTTGTCATTCTTTTCCAGCAGCTTCCACATCTTTTTCTTTACATCCCCTTTCCATTCATCCTACTGGGAGATTTTTTATCTTCTAATACTCTTTCATATTAGAGTCATACTTTTATCTTGCTGCAGTTTTGTATTTTTATTCTAATTTCTTTTAATCCTTTCCTTTTCTTCTGTGTTGATTTTCCCCCAAGATTCCCTTTTGACCTACCCAAAAAGTGGTCTGTCCCACATTCAGAACTTTTCATTACCCTTGTATAGTTCACTAATTCTCTCAATTTTTCATTATAATAGAACTTGCTTTTAGATTTGCATTAATTACTTTACTGTGTGTTTGTATTAATAGATTTATGTTAAAACTATATATTCAAAACAGACATTTTTCTAAGCAGATCTTAGCAGTCACTATCTCCTAATTAGGGTCTCCTAATGTCCTAATCACTTTTTCTCTATCCTTGTTTCTTTCCCACCCATTATTCACATTATCCAATAGAATATTTTCCCCTAAAATCAGATTCATTCAAAATTTAATGGGATTTGGCAGAGGCTGGAGTGGAATGCTTCATAAAACCCAGAGAGCTTCTGAAATTGTGAAGAAAGGATAGGAAAAACTGTGTGTTGAAGATGAGTGGAAGCTTTTCATTACTATAAGAAGAGTGAGAGTGAAAATGAAGGTAAAATTGAAGAAAGGGGAATTGAAAAGAGAACATTACAAGGGAGTTCAGCGCCTAATTAAACTGAGAATACTGCAAAGGACTGAGTACAATAGCACATACTTTGTCTTTGAAGTAATTGGCAGAAGGGAAAGGCTGGGGGCAAAAGCTGCCAATCTTCCTCTAGATGCTGCAGATGCAAGATGCACCATTAAAATGTCTGCTGTGGGTCACATTTTAGAATGGAGTGAGAGGAATTGAGTTCCTGTTTGAGGAGGATTGGGTGCCATCTGTCATCTGTTTCTGGTCATTGCATCTTTTCTTCAAAGTAGCCAGGGTACTTTTTGCTAAGATTCTCTCCCTGGGTGAAAGTGGGATGAGAGTACAGGGGAGGGAATACTCCTTTGGGACCTCACCTCTGTCAGGAGGGTCCTGGGCATGGGGATGACACTAAGAGGATTAATACTTGGGACAGGTTTTTGGAAGATTATTAGGGGGGATGTGAGGAGACGGTTTTGTTTTGTGGAGTCCTTGGTACCCTCTGAGCTTAGTTGTTTGCTTGCAGACATTTCATTACCCAACTAAGCAACATCATCAGTGCTACTGAGTGTGGGGTTTGCTCCCTGATTATCACTGATCATTACTAGCACTGGTGATACTACCTAATTGGGTAATGAAACATCTTCAAGCAAACAATCAAATTCAGAGAGCACCAAGGACTCCCCAGTTTAACCCTGAGCTACATGTATTCTCTTCTGTTGGAAGGGTTTTGTTTTGTTTGATGGGATTGTGGATGATTACATAATCCCAATGGGCCAGTTAGAACGGTGTGCCAGGTATTGGCCTGACATGGACAGGTGTGGGTTTTAGTATGTCAGAGGAGGTGGTTTGAGTGAAGATGATGTAAGGGGTGATGGTCTTGAGTGAGATTCTATTACTGGCATTGGAGGCCACACACTACCTTTATACATTTGATGGGAGGATAAGGTAGGATGTGAATTGATTTCTGTCATGATGGACAAGGGAATCTACTGAAAAAGAAAAAGAAAGTTGTGACAAGCTATTACATGGGAAGTGAAACAGATAATATGGTATAGGTTTCCTCTTCCAACCCCTCTGCTTCATTTTTGGATTTAAGAGATCAGAGGGCAGGTCATCTTGACCTCAGGTTGGTGCTGGTAAATGCCCCATTTCTCTGCAATAAAACAGCAAACATTCATAATCTTATAGTGGATAAGCAGTATAGATCAGGCTTAAATTACAAATATCTGGCTGGGGCAAGGGAGGTGATATAGATCCCTCAGAGATCCGACCTCCCAGCTTTCAGGTCCTGTGTAAACCTCAGCAACAGCATAAGAGAGGTGGGTAGCAATGCTGTTCTAAGACAATCTATCTAAGACCAGGGATCTTTGCTTTTGATAAGATGTGAATGCCTGTGTGTTAGATTTGGCAGTTGGGACAGAACAGGCAATGCCTATGTAATGTTATCTGGGATTCATTCCAACTTGTAGACTCTGTGGAAGTAGGTAGGGTGCCTTATAGTATGAACTCTGCCACCTACAATCTGGATCCATACCTCCCTGGCTCTTTGAGATGGCCAGAGCATGTGTGAGTGCTTGAGTTTAAAAAGCTGTCAATGACTCTCTGATAGATGGGTTGGTCCTCCCTTTAAAGAGTTATTAGTGCTCATCCTTTTAAATAGCTGTTCCATAGACCCAGCTATATTAGATAACGATCATCCACTCTCCAACCTTCCACTTTTAGGTTGTTGAGAAGGTGGTGTGGCTGAGGCTGCAGAACACTCTTGACTGGGAAAAAAGCTACCCCAGTAAGGACATTGTGGAGTTCTTGGTGCTCTCAGAGCTTGGTTGTTTGCTTGCAGACTTTTCATTACCTGGCAAGGTAACATCATCATTGTTAGTGAGTGTGGGTTTTGCTCCCTGTTTATATATGGTAGCTTGCCCTGCCAGTGTTGGTGGGGGTGTGGTTTTCTCCTGGTAGTTCCTTGATTAGGGTATTGTTTTCTGCTTGATTGTTCATCTGGTGTTATTCCCTGCTTATCTGGGTGTTGGTTGATGGAGATGTTGTGTTCTGGTCTTTTTGTTTCCTTCTTAGCTTTTTTATTCTCTCTCTTGAATGGTGTGTAAATGTGGTTTATCCCTCTGTGTCTATTGATGACTGATTTGTCTGAATGCCAAGCTTCCAGGAATTCCCTAGCATGTTTGGATTTAGCTTGGTCTAGGATTCTGACAGTTTCCCAGTTGAAACTATGGTTGAGTCTGTCCATGTGTTGTGAGACTAAGGAGTTTTCATCATGTCTTTTGACTGCCAGTGGTGTTCATGGATGTACTCTGCTAGTCTTCTGCCTGTCTGTCCTACATAGTGGTTGTTACAGTCCTTACACTGTATGTAAAACAAGACTCATGTTTTTTTCTTCTTGGGATACTGGGTCTTTTGGAAGGCTTTCATTGGTTTGTGTGCTATGGTGATGTCGTGTGGTTGTAATAGTCTGTTGGTTGTTTCTGAGATGCTATTAATGGATGGCAGTGTTATCCTTTTCATAGTTTGTGTTGAGTGGTCAGGCACTTTTTGATAAAGTTGCATGGGTAGAATCTTTTGCTGGAAGATGTTGTATAGGTGGTCTGTTTCCTTTTTCTGGTGTTCTGGGTTGCTGCAGTGCATTTGTACTCATCTGAATGTGCTTACACAGTTCCTCTTGTGGGAGGTTGGGTTGTTACTTTGGTAATGGAGCATTTGGTTAGTGTGGGTTGTTTTTCAATACACTTGCATTTCTAATTTGCCCTCATTTCCTCTGCTAATGAGGATATCCAGGAAAGGTAGTGTGTTGCTCTTTTATTCTTCCTTTGTGAATGTTGAAATTTAAAAATGTTGAAATGTTGAAATTGAAATACTCAAAATCACGGATGCCATCAATCTCTGCCTCACTACCTATTTTCAGTTTGATGGACAAATATACCAACAAATCAGAAGAACAAATTATATTTAATACAAACAATATTAACACATTTTTTTTAAAAAAATCCCACATTATTAATTTCACCTTCCTCATTGTTATAGCAAGGAAGACTTTTCATTTGCTTTTATTGCATTGCCCCTGCTCTTAATAAAATTCCAAAGTTCCATTTGTTGGTTTTGATGTTGTTTTGTTTAAGTTGGCATGAGAGATTCCATATTGCCTTGCCTTCTGCAGCATACTCTTTGGAAATAGGAAAAAGCTGGATAGTCAGAATGTATCTTTCCAATTTATGAAATAAAGTTGAAATAGAAAATAAGTAAAACAAGTCAGCTAAGAATTTCAGGAGTCACTATTAGTTGTATTTTAATAACTTGAAACATGAGGAATGGAGCACAGAGTTGATTTATTATTGTTCATATGTCAGGTATAAAGTCATCAATAGGACATTGTGGGTCCTTATGTTTCACAGCATCTTTCTAACTTGTTTAATACCACATTGGCTTTGATTACAGTTGCCCCCATATAGCCCATTTTCAGTGTCTTAACTACCATATTTATCGGCATATAACACACTTTTTTCCTTAAAATTTGGAACTGAAATCCTAGCTGCATATTCTACACTGATACTCAAGTGGTAGGGATGGGTACTGAGCCAGACTTGTAACCGGGGCAGCTCTGCAGAGCAGGAGGTGAGTGGCGGGTGAGTGAGCGAAAACTGGAGCTCCCCATCGCTCGTGCGAGCGAAAACCGGTGCTCCCCATCACTTGCACAAGCAAAAACTTTGCTCCGCATCACTCACGAGAGTGCCTGAGCTCCGCAGAGCAGGAGGTGAGTGGCGGGTGCTCCCCCTGCCATTCACCTCCTGCTCTGTGGAGCTCAGGTACTTGTGTGAGTGATGGGAAGTGCTGATTTTCGCTCACTCATGCAAGTGATGGGGAGCACCAGTTTTCGCTCTCTCACCCGCCACTCAGAGCTCCCTTTATTTTTCTTCCAAGTCATTTATCTTAAATTTCAGTTTACTCAAACTTCCTTCTTAAAATTAAGGTGTGTGTTATACGCCTCTGCGTGTTATACGCTGATAAATATGGTAGAGATGGAGAGATGCTTTCTTCATGTATTACAGAGAAGCATCACTGTGTTTGTTTCTGCAGCTTTAGATCTTTGGAAAACAGACCTGTCAGTTCCTTCCAGAGCAGCTCATGAAAATGAAAGCCAATGAGAGAGACAGAATCTTATGTTCCTTCAGAGAAGTAGGAAGGAAATAAATGTCAGACTTATCCTGGAGATATGCAGTGCAAAGCTAATTCAACTGGAAAATTATTTACCTTAACAGAAGGCATCTAATGAGTTACCTTTGTATATGTAGTTCCAAATTTGGCAATTCAGGCCATAACTACTTTGTTGTTTTCTTTCGTTGGTCATTTTGTATTTTGGTTAAAAAAAATACTGCAAGAAACTCTTGCTGATAACTTGAAATTAGCTTTGTATTCCTTTAATTAAAAGAACCATAGTAGTAGTAGTGGTAAAAAGTAGGAGAAGGGAGGAGAAGGAAACAAAAACATAAAATTTCGCATCTGAGTACTTTAAAAATGCTTTGTAAATGACTGCCCGGGTTGGTAAATTTGGAACATGCTGTGAGTCTGTTAGTGTATTTTATAAGCTCCTGTTACCTTTTGATGGGTATATAAGACAATATAGTGAAAAGTTCTATGTATAAAAAGCATTGAAAGAACAAAATTGTAAGTATGGTAGCATAAATTGTAAAGATGCTCTGCTAACATTCTACATGTATAGCAATAGATCCTATATTTTAATATACAATCAGAAGCTTTAAGTTAATGTGAATTATAAACATATAGTAATACTTAATTGCATATTCATCTTCTATTCCAATATTTTAAAGAGTTTGTGTTATAGGACATTTATTTATTTATTTGATTTGATTTGTCCCCACCCATCTCCCCTACAATGCTTCTATGTTGTTCATAAATTGGCTTTAAATCAAAGTATCACTTACTAACATTGCAACATTAATCATAATCCATTGGAAGAGGCAATGTCTCTCACGCACTCTGTAAATTTTTCATCCTTTTAGATTGATGGTTTAAAACCTTATTTTTAAAAGGAAATTGCATTTTTCATCCTTTTTAGCTTAAAGTGTTTTAGTAACCAAACAGACAAGATTATTTTTAAAGAAAAGATTCGTTAATAATTTTTGATTTGATCAAAATATGATTAGCACATGATTTTTTTGGGAGGGGGCATTTATTTTTTTTCCACTCAGTGAATAGAGATAATAAATTATCTGTAGTAATCTCTTGTAGCATTGGAAGTGAGAAGGCAGGCCCATTCTTTAACTCCAATCAGCAAAAATTGGAAAGCTTTGCTTTATTGATATCTTGCCTTTAGAAAGCATTGGTACCTTGTGAAGTACAGATGAATTCAGAGAGGCTCTTCCAAATAAATAAATAAATAAATAAATCTGTGTTTTCTTCATCTTAATAATGTAATTTGTTGACTGAAGTTGAGATTTTCCTACTTTTTATCCATGGCCTGGTTTGTGCAATGATCCTAGGCACATCTCTTTCTCAAACTGCTAAATAGGCAGACAAAGGGGACCTGATCTATTACTTTTATCACACTGCCATTTAACATTAGTGTGGCAGTGGGTGCTGATGTGGAAATTCTAAGCATAAAACTGGAATTGAAGGTAGAATGGTGCTAAATGTTACTGAGCATTCGTAAGTGCTGGTGATAATCCCTGATAAGCATGATAATGGCGTGATCTAAATGCTTGGTGGGATTCCTGAGGGGATATTTAGAAGTAGCAGACAATATACGTTATAATCATCATTTTCAGACAAAATGAATACATTCTTTTTATGTACAAAATGCCTCCACTGATTACATATCTTCTCTCACAAAGTTTTTTTAATTTTATAATTCTTTTAAAATCCAAAATAAAGCTTTTTCTTCTCTCCTTTGTATAAATATGTACTATTCAATGCTGACATCCAACTATATATTGTTTTCCTGATCATACCTTGTGCATATTATACTTCATCTCTGTTTTAACTATTGGGTGTTCCTTAAGAAATGGCAAATGGAGCATGTATTCAGTGAGGAAAGAAAATGGGAAGACATTATATCTGGGCATCAGAAGACCGGAGAATCTGTCTATTTATATCAGAAATACCTTATTTACAATCCGACACATTATGTATTATAAATTCCCCTGAATTTCTGTGAAAAGAGGCAAGTTAAAGTATTCTAAGCAAACAAATGCACATAAAACATTCTTGATTTGTTTACAGATCAGAAGGAGTTGGCACTATTCAGGAGAAATAGATTTCAATCAGTAGAACAAGTTCAATAATGAAGTTCCATAAAGCATACATTTTATTTGGAGTTTTTGTGGTTATAGAGATGTCTGAATAAGAACAGGTAAGAACAAAGCATTTTGCAAAGACCCTCAGCTGCCGGGAAAAGTAGGACTTTCACGGTTCTATGTAGGTGATGAAACTACTTATTGTAGCACTTTGAAAGCACATGGTCAGATGTCAAGAATTCAGCCATGGTTCTTTCTACCTTCTCTGCAGATAATTAGGAACATTGGTTAGAGCTGCAGGTTATGAAACAGTTCTCTATCAAAAGTGAGAGCACATATTAGTGTCAATATTTTTATCCTCAATGTTATGCTCTGTGCTGTGCATTATACTATATGCGGTGCCCAAAATCTTTAGCCCTTTCAGAGATATTTGTCTGCATAGACTACGCAAACTTTTGTAATGTTGGAACTCTCTTTACAATTGGGACTGTATTTTATTGGTGATCCCTGATTTGGCAAAGATTACTCATGCTACTCAGGCCGCCGATACTCAAGGTCACACATGTAGATTCCTCAGCCACCCCCTTTGGACCATCCTGCTCAATACTGAAAGTACAGGGGCTGAGGAGGCAGAGTCCAAATCAAATTTATCATCCATGCCTTTTGTGGGCTTTGAATAGCCTCATCAAGCACAACCTTTGAACAGGCTTTTGGTGCTTAAGAAAATAAACTTCCTTCTTTGTTTAAGTTTCATTAGATTTCTTATTTTCCTAACCCTGAGTTGTGCAATGAATGAATTTTGCAGAAAAATCGTGCAGAAATATGAATTCACACACATACACAGAACATTTCCTATATAATTAATGCACACTTTTCTATAAGCAATATTTTAATAGAAAAGGCACTTTTTGCACATTTTAAGCTCCTCCCCCTTTTGGTATACATATATGCTGATGATACTCAATTGTATATCTCTGTCCCAGCTGTTAATGTGAAGCTGTCAAGGTTCTGTGCCAATGACTGGAGTAAGGTTGCACTGTCTTCTTGGATTGCATTTGCAATCTGGAGGTCCTCCTGGATTTAGAATTCCTGCTTGAAGAGCAGATACTAGCTATGGCCAGTAGGGCCTTTGCACAGCTCTGTCTTATGTGCCAGTTGCACCTATTCCTAGATAAGGGGGCTCTGCTTACCATCACTCACTCCTTATCACTTAGTGTGATTGTAACACATTGTACATGGATTGCTGTAAACTATTCAGAAGCTTCAGTTTAGCCCAGAATGTGGTAGCATGGGTAGTTACGGGTATCTTTTGTTATGGCTACATAACACCTCTACTCCATCAGCTGCACTGGCTTCCAGTTGGCTTCCAGGTGCAATTTAACATGTGTGTTATCACCTATAAAGTCCTACATGGCATAGAACTGAGTTATCTGAGGGACCCCACTTTCCAACAAGGAGGGCACTTGCTGAGTCCCTTCATTGAAACAATGTTACCTTATGGAATCCATGGGATGTGGTGGCCCCTGCCCTTTGAAACAATCTTCCCCTGGAGATATGGTTGGCTCCAACCCTACCAGCCATTAGGAAGGCAGCTGAGACCTGGTTCTTCCCTTAGGCTTTGGGGACAGGCTGAGCTGAGTCCCCAGTGGATGAGTTGTAGAAGTTTTCAGTTATATTTACTATTTTATTTTTAGTGTGTTTTAATCTGTTATTTAGAGAGCCAGTTTGATGTAGTGGTGAAGGCACCAAGCTAGAAGATGGGAGACTGTGAGTTCTAGTCCCATCTTAGGCACAAAGCCGGCTGGGTGACCTTGGGCCAGTCACTCTCTCTCAGCCCTAGGAAGAAGACAAGGGCAAACCATTTCTGAAAAACCTTGCCAAGAAAACTGCAGGTTCAGGCAGTCTTTGAGAATCAGACACGATTGAATGGATAGAAGAAAAAAAGTCTGTTATTTAGTATTATTTGTGCTTTTCTTTTTCCTTTCCTTTCCTTTCCTTTCCTTTCCTTTCCTTTCCTTTCCTTTCCTTTCCTTTCCTTTCCTTTCCTTTCCTTTCCTTTCCTTTCCTTTCCTTTCCTTTCCTTTCCTTTCCTTTCCCTTCCCTTCCCTTCCCTTCCCTTCCCTTCCCTTCCCTTCCCTTCCCTTCCCTTCCCTTCCCTTCCCTTCCCTTCCCTTCCCTCCCCTTCCCCTTCCCCTTCCCCTTCCCCTTCCCCTTCCCCTTCCCCTTCCCCTTCCCCTTCCCCTTCCCCTTCCCTTCCCTTTCCTTTTTCTATGCTTCCCAGAGTCATGTAGTTTGACTTAGGTGGCCATCTAAGTGCCTAAAGAAATACAAACATGAAGAAACACATAAATAAAAAACATCTGGGTAATTAATGATGGTGATGTATTTCCTTTTCTTTTTCAGTCACTGAAGATGGGAATTCAGAAAGTACTGCTGATATATGCAACATTCAAAGTCTTTGTTCTGCTTTTGCTATTGCTGACATGCTTGTACCTAGCAAATCATTAAAAGGTTTTTAAAAGATTGCGAATTATTGTGCAATAAATTATTTTTTTTCTCCAAAAATCTTAAAGCAGCTTTTATATGGTTTCCAGGAGGGTCCCTCCAGTCACCGTAAAGGGTCGAGACTGTCTTTCGGCAGAACTTTACTATATGTTTTTAGATGCCTTCTTTCATGCACAAAATTCTCATATCTTCAAACATCTTAATTTACATATCACTCTTACCTGTCTAGAGTAGCATCCATTCCTCCCAATTCTCATTCACTTTGAGTTTTACTTTAGGATTTATTTCAAAGAAGAGAAGTTCAGACACGTTTTAATTGAGGGAAGGATTTTTTTAGTTACAAGTGCCTAAGGGGTCAGTCTTGTATTTCTTCATGCATTTATTAAATTTCCTCTGGTCCCCACTGCTTTACTCTTTCTTCACTTAATTCCCAAATCTGAGAAACTGGGCTTTCTTCAGATACAGCACTACTGTCCCCACATAGGTGAAGTCCTGCCCTTGAGAAATTGCTGGAGAAATAGAGAGAAATTGGTTACCCAGTTTCTCTGCCCACAAATCTGGTGGTGAATATCAAGAGGCCATTTGTACCCAATTCCCTAGTCTACAGCTATAAAGTGATTCTTAATTTTGTGAGTGCAGAAGAGCAATAGTGCATGTAAACAATTACATGCTGAAAACACCCCAAAGAAAAGAATGGCATTCAGAAGAAAAGAAAGACTACACACCTAAGGCAAGTTCATCTCGGAAGTGTGTTTGGCAGAAGGAATTGCTGGACTGTTAACACTGTGATTAGACTAAGCATCAGAGAGATTAAAATCCTTACTGCCAGTCCTGAACATTTCTAAAGAGCCATTCTCTGAAGTCAGAAAGGATGGGAATGAGGAAAGGGTGAATTTGCAAGGCCTCTAGAATATGAATTATATATAGTCAAGATTTCATGAATAATAGTAACCAGCACTGGACCTCCCTGTTTGAGCCCTAATAGCTTTTTCCACTTCAGTAATCTCTTATGATAAACAAAGCAAGCAGTTTTATATTTTATTTCCTTGCTCCTCATGTGATTATTTTTCATCCAAGGAAAAAAAGGTCTTGGGTAGCTGTCAAAGATTTAAAAGCCATATGACATCCTCTAAAGGATCCTCTTCTGCTCTTTCTGCTTTTTCCTCCCCCAGCTTTTGGACTCGGTTAAGAAACACTAGGTTTGTGATTATATAAGCAATATATGATTGACACATGCAGACAGAAAGAGTGAAAAGGCAAAATAAATGTAAAAGCTTGAATACTCTCTTGCTTAAATTTTCTTGGCCACACAGGACAATGAGATTAGTTGGGGTGGGGAGAAACCTTTCATCATTGTGTCTAGAGAAAAACTAGAAAAGTCCATTTGATTTATCTTATCTCCTTGTATTTGACTGGATGCATGTGAAATCTAGATAAAGGCTTTCTCAGGGCATAAGAATATATCCCAAATGTATTTATTCCTTTGGACTACCAGCCAAGTGTCTAAGCATAATTTCTGTCTGCCCCTGTGGTTCCCATGACTCCAAATTGGTCCTCAAATTGAAGACACATATGTATACACATACTAGTCAGTTTTACGAATCTCCATTCAGCACATTTGTGTGTTCACTTTAGGACTACTTCTTCTCTGAAGGCAAGCAGCACTTTGGACCATCTGCTTGCAACTCCTTAAAACAGCCTTAGCATGGACTCTTTATGTTGCATGGCTCGATTTCAATACCTCATGAAATTAAGGATGGCAATGCTTGATCTGGAAAATTGTTCTTTTTCATAGGAATTTTTTCAGAGAAAGAATTATTTGTATTTTCCATTGTTACTCAAGACTGTAGAAGAATGTGAACATCTATAATTTATAAATGGATAGTGCAGAGAAGAACTAGTGGTCTTTCAGATTTTGGCCTCTCCAATTCAAATATTTTTTCCAATGTTGTTGCAACTTATGGATCTGTAGATGGAAGAGGGATTTTTTTCCTATCTATAGAAAGCTACTAATCCATAGTTCAGTGGAGTGTGATGATTAGAGAAAGTGCAAGTCCTTTCCTAATACTTACACATGTACTCACATTTGCAAGTTACTTTCCTTCCATTTAATTAATAGGAGTGTGTGTGAGGGAGATTAAAGTCCATTCTACTCAGTCATTCTGATCAACTGGCAGATGTACATGGGCTACCAACTACACTTCCATGCTTTAATGTAACCAAGAAACGAAAGATAGGATAGGATGTGTTTGGGAAGTATTTTGGGTGGGGGGACCTCACTGGGTATGTTATGCTTGAAGCTAAATAGTCAGGATAGCGATTCATAATGAGATATGAAATATGAAAGAGTTGTGTTTGCACTCTGTAAACAGTTCCTAAAATATATGCACCATTGTCTTTACATTATTTCATGTAAATCACCTGGTGAACTCCATTATAGAGGCCTACAAATATTGTAAATCAGTCAATAAATGGGCATTTCAGATTTATTTTCTCAGTTGTTCCAAATAAAGCTGACCTCATGCACTAAAAAAAAGAAAAATGGAAAATGAAAAATGAAGTGATTTGTTGACAACTAAGGCTTAGAAAAGAAAGGATTGCACAGCAGACCCAGCAGAAACAAATCCATAAAAATACATTAATGAATAGTTTTGCATTAACTTGTTTCTGGATGCATGAGTTGCTAAATATACTCATTAATGATAGCAGTCTTAAAACATTGCCTGAAAATAAGTCTCAGTGAACACAATGGGATTTACTTTTGGGTAACCATGACTAAAATTGTCTTATGCTTAAAAATAAGCTAAGTAGCATGTCAATATAACTTTTCCTAGCCAGAAGACACTACTCATTAATTGATCAAATATTCTCTCAAGCAGTGCTTATTTTAGTCTTATGTTATTCATTTGCAGTTTACAGATCACGAAAGAGGGGGGACTTGTAAAAGGCAGAGCAATATGTCCTTGATTAATAATAGACAATCAGGGTAACAGTTTTTTCCAAAGAAGACAAGGAGGCATATACTGAGCAGTTTCCCAGTGAGTAGCAAAATTCCCAGTTTCTGCCAGTATTCAAGGACTAATAGTGGGCCATCCAATTCTCTCTGTTTATTACAGTGTGGTTGGACATGGAACATGAGGGTAAGGATGTTGGTGACAGTATTGGAGGGAAGGGTTTGATGGTGAATGGGTGTTCCTGAGAGTAGGAATCTAACCCGAGCAAAGATGAATGAAGCAGGCTTTGTAACTGTAATGGAAAGAGCATTTATTTGGGGATTTATTTATTTGTTTGTTTGCTCCATCTATTTTTTGTCAGTCAATTGTGGTCAGTAGATTGTGACATATGAAAAGTCAGGGCTACTTAAGTCACGCTTCCAGTGGACAAGGTACATGTTGATACACTTTTTCTATATAATGCCTGCGGCCTCAACTACAAACATACAACACAATTCTCTTTACTTATTACACTGAAAATATATTGAGTTTGAAAGAGCAAGCTACAACATGGCTCATTACTTAATTTGAGGGCAGTGCAAATAATAATAATAATAATAATGAGCATGATGAGGATGATGAGGATGGTTGGTTGCACAGACAGACAGATGTTTAGAGAAGATTTGGCACTTTTTTTTTAGTCCTTCCCAAGGACCTGAGATGGTGATGATGATTAAAAATTATATGCTACACAACTCCCAGTGACTCTGGGCAGTTTGCGAATGATTTGAAGCATAAAACACCAAGACATTAAAAACAAAAGGAAACAAAAGAAGGAAGAATAATGAACTGGGTGGAAACAAAAGAAAACAACCTAGGAACAAGTTTTACCTGACAAGATCAAGACTGAGTCAAAAGTGAATTTACAAATGACAGGCTACAAGAACAACATGGAAAAAGATGTTACACTAAACATACAAAAGAAACTGGCTGATGTTTTAATAATTAAAAGGGATATACAAACAATAAACCAAGAGAGTAACCTGATAATTTTCCTGTATTGATTTTACAAAAGAGGCTTGTTAAAGTTTTAAAGAATCTTGTGAGAAGGGACAAAGAAAAAATGAAAAGAAATCAAGTTCTATAGCATTATTTGAATGGACTAAACATTAAGATTGTTAGAAGTAAAGGGAAGGAATATAAAGTTGGTTTATCAAGGTTAACATCTTATGTCTGGTAACCCTTAATGGACTTTTGCTGACACCAGGACTGAATGACAATGCTTTATTCATTCATTCATTCATTTATTCATTTATTAAATTTGTATGCCACCCATCTCCCCCAGCAGGTGACTCTGGGCAGCTATGGATTTGTTTATAGATAAAATATGGAATATGGAAAGAAGAGATCATTTGTTACATTTTAAGAGGAGGTGATAAGTTACTAAAATTGTTTTTCCTTTTGTGATGAAGTTTGGAAGTAACTTCTTTATATGTTCTTTTTTCTTTACCATATCCTTATTTTTCTTTCTTTTCTATTTCTCTTTCTATTTTTTCCCTTTTTTCTTTTCTGCAACTTCTACTTTTTCTTCTATCCTTCTTTTAGTTTGTATTAGTTTTTATTATTATAATTATAATCTTTAATTAAATTACTATTTAAAAAAAAAGGAGTCACTAGCTCAAAGTCCAAGGCAGAATGAATTTGAGAGATTTTATCTGTAAGATAGCCTTATATTCAGTGGGGTAATTTAATACAGCAGTGATAAAAGCAACCCCATCACCACTCTTTTTCTAAAAGTGAAGTAGCCACATTCTATCATTCTTTGTCACCTCACAAGCTCAATCCAGTAATTCAAACAATTGGAATAGGCTTCGGAGCATGCACTACAAAATATGGAGGAGTCTGGAAAAGCTATGTCAAGGCTAGGAGCTGACAAGAAGTAACTTGTTGAGGCAATTCATATTGCTCTTCATTTCAAGATTGTACCACTTCCCTACCATAATAAGACAAACCCAAGGCACTCCTGACAGGTCTATTAATTTTACCTGCCATTGAACAACTTGACATGAAAACAATAATATTTATGTATTTGAAATGAAAAGTGGCTTGGAGAATGTTGGATTTTATTGATCCAACCAGATTGTGACACAGAATCTCTCTTTTTCATTCTCTCTCTCACACACTTACCTCCCATCTATCCGATGTGCCTCAGATTTGTTTTAGAGATCATATCTTATCTAAAATAGGTGGATTAAGCTGTTTGCCATGCTGTCAAAAAATTATATTGTCTGTGTATTAAGGAGGTTTCAGAAGGATGAAAACTGTTCATTTTAATTTATTGCTAGCTGGACAAGCTACAGCACGGCACTCTCATGTGGGAAAGAGAGAGAAGGAAGAAGAGAGTAATTAGATCAAGCTGGTTTATAATTGGAGTGTAAACTTTTGGTCAAAATCTGATTGATGTTCACCTTTTGTAGGACTGGTGGCATAGGACTGACCTTAACATTAATTTTAAGCAGTGCTTTGAATGAAGACAGCATATTTACAATGTGTTTAAAGGTATAAAAAAATACCTGTTGGATCAAGCTAAACAGTTACTGTCTAACTTTTCATTCCCATCACAGACAAATAGATGCTAATGAGAAGACCATGAGTAGGACATAAGTGCAACTGTAGGACTAGTGCACAATTGAAATCTGGTCCTATGGAGATAATAAACAAAATATTGTGTTAGTATTAAAGACAGGACTGTTGCCAACTTAATATTTAGCCAGTATATATGTATGTATGCACACATGCATATATTGGATTTTGAAGCTTTCTGACTCAGAAAATGAAACAAAACAAATCCAAAAACCACCTTTGGACAGCTTACCATATTTACAAGAACATATCATTTAAAAGAGACTTGACTAGACTCTTAAATTAGATTTGTGGACAAATCTACATCACTGACATGGGGGGGGGGAATACAGGGGCTCCACAAACACCCTAACCCCAAGCCTGGAAACAGAACCAGATGTTAAGAGACTTTTGGAACATTTGAAGCTTGGGAGCCATATATATCTCTGGGGGGATGCTATTCCAGAGGTCAAGAGGTGCGACAGAGCAGGGATATTTCTCAGTACCACAAGATGACAACATTTAATTAAAGGGACCTGGAGTGCACCCCCTCTGCCTGATTGTACCAGACAGACAGAAACAATTGGACACATAACTCCCTCAATTAACCAGGCCCTCTGATGTTATAAAGAAGATGACCAGCACCTTGAATTGCACACAGAATCTGACTGGTAACCATTGCAGCTCTCAAAGCAGCAATGACATATGGGCAAATTATTATGCAATATTAAAAGTGCAGTCCAAATATGGAAAGGATGGCATGCCATTAAGAACAAAGGGGCTGTTCCACAAAGGAAAGAATCTGAGGGGAATTTCCCTTTAGCCATTCCCATGCTCAGCAAACTGACAGCATCATCCTTAATTTTAGCTGGTCAGAGATGTCTGACAATGTTACTTAGCCATCTTCTCCTATTTCATCTGACAGCGATACAGGGAAGAATTGAGCACATGGGTGGAGAAGCAGGCAATACACTTCAGAAGGAATTATCTACATATATACACTCTGTTTAGGTGGTAGATGCTACTGTGCAGGTACGGAAATGGCACCAAAGAAGCAAAAAATGCAAGGTAGAGGAAGAGTTATTCAGTATTTCATATATTCAGTAACACATATTGAATATGTTCCAATTTATGCTAAAGTTAATCTGAGCTCAAGAATATTCATAGAGATACCTTTTTAACACTGCCTTGTATAGAGGTCAATTGTTGATGCAACAGATTTATTATTTGCTGTTAAGACCAGACATATATACAGGTGAAAGTCGAAAAATTAGAATATCGTGCAAATGTTCATTTATGTCAGTATGGCAACTCAAAAGGTGAAACAAATATATGAGATAGACGCATTACATGCAAAGCGAGATATGTCAAGCCTTACTTTGGTATAATTGTGATGATTATGGCGTACAGCTTATGAAAACCCCAAATTCACAATCTCAGAAAATGAGAATATTACATGACATCAATAACACAAGGATTGGAAATAGAACAATATCGGACCTCTGCAAAGTATAAGCATGCATATGTACTCAGTACTTGGTTTGGTCCCTTTTGCAGCAATGACTGCCGCAATGCGGCGTGGCATGGATGCTATCAGCCTGTGGCACTGCTGAGGTGTTATGGAAAACCAGGATGCTTCAATAGCGGCCTTCAGCTCCGCTGCATTGTTCGGTCTCATGTCCCTCATCTTTCTCTTGGCAATGCCCCATAGATTCTCTATGAGGTTCAGGTCAGGCGAGTTTGCTGGCCAATCAAGCACAGTAATCCCATGGTCACTGAAGCAGGTTTTGGTACTTTTGGCAGTGTGGGCAGGTGCCAAGTCCTGCTGGAAAATGAAGTCAGCATCCCCATAAAACTCATCTGTGGAAGGAAGCATGAAGTGCTCCAAAATCTCCTGGTAGACGGCTGCGTTGACCCTGGACTTAATGAAGCACAGTGGACCAACACCATCAGATGACATGGCTCCCCAAATCAACACAGACTGTGGAAACTTCACACTGGACTTCAAGCATCGTGCATTGTGTGCCTCTCCATTCTTCCTCCAGACTCCGGGTCCTTGGTTCCCAAATGAGATGCAAAAGTTGCTCTTATCAGAAAAGAGGACTTTGGACCACTGGGCAACAGACCAGTTCTTTTTTTCTGTAGCCCAGGTAAGACACTTCTGACGTTGTTTGTTGTTCAGGAGCGGCTTGACAAGAGAAATACGACATTTGAAGCCCATGTCCAGGATCCATCTGTGTGTGGTGGCTCTTGATGCACTAACTCCAGCCTCAGTCCACTCCTTGTGAAAGTCCCCAACACTTTTGAATGGCCTTTTCCTGACAATCCTCTCCAGGCTGTGGTCATCCCTGCTGCTTGTGCACCTTTTTCTACCACACTTTTCCCTTCCACATAACCTTCTATTGATGTGCTTTGATACAGCACTTTGGGAACATCCAACTTCTTTTGCAATTCCCTTTTGGGGCTTTCCCTCCTTATGGAGGGTGTCAGTGATGGTTTTCTGCACAACTGTCAGGTCAGCAGTCTTTCCCATGCTTGTGATTCCTACTGAACCAGCCTGAGAGACCTTTTAAAGGCTCAGGAACCCTTTGCAGGTGTTATGGATTCATTAGCTGATTAGAGTGGGACACTTTGAGCCTAGAATATCGAACCTTTTCACACTATTCCAATTTTCTGAGATTGTGAATTTGGGGTTTTCATAAGCTGTACGCCATAATCATCACAATTATACCAAAGTAAGGCTTGACATATCTCGCTTTGCATGTAATGCATCTATCTCATATATTGGTTTCACCTTTTGAGTTGCCATACTGACATAAATGAACATTTGCACGATATTCTAATTTTTCAAGTTTCACCTGTATTTTTCCATATAGCTATGATTTAGGTTGCCTGTATTGATTTCAGTCTCCTGCCATGTTTAGATATGCTATTTTCCTCCAGCATATACATATATTATGCTTTCCATTTTCAAGTTCCCCATGCACTGGATAATGCAAGGCAAAGAAACAGGCAAAGTTCATGCATTTCATGTTTGTCATTTGAACATCATTGTAGAGTACAAAAATTTAGGACAATGGCCACAGGCACAAAACCTGAATGTATCTGCAATAAGGAAGACTTGTGGATAGAGTGCCGAGAGCCAGGGAAGGAAGATCAAGCTCACAGCCTCAAGCGGAGCCTGCTTAAAGGACACTGAGTTCACCCACTCCACTTTCTAGAGCATGTGGGAAAATGTTTAAAGTTATAGAGATCTTCAGACCAGCAGAACACTTAAACCACCCAGTGAGTGTACCTCTGACCTGAAGGATTAAAGTAAAAGTAAAGAAATAATTATATGGATTTAAAAAGAATTAAAAGCAAAAAGTTTGCCAAGAATGGAAACTAAGAAAGTTTAAAATGGATTAAGGGGACAGCTGATTTTGGAATATTGTTTGGAAAGGGGATTATTTAAAGTTGTTGAGAAGGATGATTGGTTGATTTCCATAAATAAAGACATAAGGGAAGTTGCTTCTAAGTTTTGATCATTTTAATGTGACAGGAGGGGAAAATTACCCAAATTATTACTTGGGAAGTAATCATGTAAACTGAAATTAAGAATTAAATAAAACTATAGAGTCCTTGGTGTACTCTGAGCTTGATTGTTTGCTTGCAGATCTTTCATGACCTGACTAGGTAACATCATCAGTGCTAGTGAATGTGGGTTTTGCTCCCTGTTTATATACAGTAGCTTGCCTGGCCAGTGTTGGTGGGGGTGTGGTTTTCTCCTTGGTAGTTCCTTGATTAAGGTATTGTTTTATGCTTGATTGTTTGTCAGGTACCAGATAAGCAAGGATTAACTAAAAAGTTGGGAGTTTTATATTCTTAGTGTGATATGAAAGGAGAGGCGGCTACCAGGAGTAGCTTACTCCTAAATCTTGCATGTGAGACATCACCTTCCCTGCTATCCATGTGTACAATATAAACATCTGTAGAGAGAGGATCTTTGGGTGTTCTATTATATTTATAAGGGACTCTCTTGATAGATATTATTGCTCTACATGCTGATTTTGAGAGTTGGGTAACATCAAATCCATGATGGAAGGGTAGTGTAATGGTACATGGGAATAACCTTGGGGGACAAGAGGAAGAGCTGCCAACTAGGCAATGGTCAGATAAGAGGAAACTGAGACTGCAGAAAGAATGGGGGTGTGGCAAAAATCTCAGAAGGGGCCCTCCCTAGTTTCTTGGACTGTAAAGGCAAGGGGGAAGATATGTCCTTTCAGACTTTCAGGATTCTGTTACTGTAATCTTACTATAAAGATAGAGCTAGTACTTCTGGATGTGCTGCTTGTCTGGACTACCTTGCAAGACTAACAGGTAGAAAGGAAACATGGGGCAATACCTCCTCATTGCTATGTTGTTGTTCATACTTTTCATAATGCCTGAAGAGAGATTTTGTTTTCCATACTTTGAACAATAGTATTACCTTCCTGTACCTCATGCAGATCAATTTCTCCATCCACTGCAAAGCTGGAAGAAAGCAATTACTTTGCCTTTGTTAGAAGCACTTCAATATTTGGAGAAACCCTCGTAATTCATATCCTTCTCTCACCCTACCTGCACAATGTTTGTCAAACAGCCTACTTGAACCTTTCAAAGTACCACATTAAATCTTGCAAGTCGAAACTATAATATGAAAGATGCATAAATCCATAGGATACAATATTGGACTGAGCCATTGATCCATAGCGTTCTGTATTCTGTCTCCAGAAGTGATCAATATCTAACACTTCAGAAAAAGAAAAAGAAAATCAACCACCCCCATAATGAAATCAGTCAATCTTCTATTCTGTATGTGAGGACTAGGATGGAAATTTCTTTTTACTTCTTGCAATGAACACAAAGAACTCTTTTTTTTTTTTTTTTTTGGTATAAACAGTATTGGCAGCATTATTAGTTCTTCTGAGAAATTCAACAGCAGCATTTAAATAATTTTCTTCAGTGAATTGCAAAGATACCATACTTATTTTGCCCTCACCTTTTGATTGAAAAAGCAATCTTCAAACCTGCTGTGCTTAGCAATAGCTAATTTTGGCACATTGTTGCACAAATTTAACTCTTTTTTATTTATTCTCAAAATAAGAACTGTTATAACAACTATTCTTATAGTAAGATATTTCCTTCTCTCCTTTCCAAGAAATATCTAGTGCAGGTGGCCTAACAGCAGCAGAAAAAGAGAGATGCCTTCAAATTATGGATTTGAAGGCAGTTACTAAGGGTGCCTTGAATTTCAAGAATAATTAATTTGTTAGTCTTGGACCAAATAAATTCAGATTCTTCACTTGATGCAATGATCACCAAGCAGAAACTCACAGTCTGATGTAAATGGATGATGGTTTTTTTTTTTTTTTTACTCTTGCTTTTATAAGGTTGAAGGAAATAGAGGAGGAAGACAATAGATAAGGTGGATAGATGGGATCAAAAAGATTATTGGGATGTTCTAGGAAGAACTTTAATTTTGTACTAAAGAAAAGTCCAGAGAATGAACATTTGACTGTACAGTCACCAGCACTTACACACAGCTGGAAGGCTCTTTGTTAGATAGCATTTTCTACTATGCTGATGTCATGCCAGTAATGGTTTTTTGAAGACCTAAGGGTTTCCCTGTAATGTAGATTTCTTTGTGATTAGGTTTCTATATTAATTTTAGTTCTTAAAATATTAGAGATTTTTACTTTGGGAGGACATACTGAAACAGAGAGAGGTAACATTATGCCTGTGTGTCAAATTTATTTGTTTTATTACATTTATTATGGCCACCCAGAGTCTTTTGGAGTAGATGGCCATAATAAATTTAAATACATAAATAAGGTCATTAAAACTTCATTTGGCAGCCAGCAGGCTCCTTCTTCCACCTGATATCTTTTTTTAAAAAAGTATTAATTTAAAATAATAACAGTATGAGATAGGTCTTGGTGGAAAGGCTGGACAAATAGATCCCATTTTTAATGGTAAACACATAAAAGAAAAGAGTTGATACTGGATTAGTCATAACATGGATCAAAACAAGGGCCACATCTGATATTATGGTTCCTAGGTATTAGTCGATAAATGGGCTCATCCAGTCCTGCTAACCAGCTAGGGTGGCAAGCTGTATAATGAGCAGAAGAACCTATAAAATGAAATAATTGGTCAATTGATGAAAAGAAAGTGCAATCATGAAATGCCATTTTTAATCACACCCTAAAACAAGGGGATTTCAAAAGAGCATATTTGATATTTGAAAACATAAATACCCATATTAAAAAAAAAGAAAGAAATTGATGAACAGTGATTAATGGATCAATAAAGATTTATGTTTATAACAAAAGCACTTACGGATATTGAATTGCACAAACTGAAAAAAAAACTAGCTGAGAATGCTAAAACTATTGACAACAACACAGTTGAAAGTGAAGAGTATCAAATAAACACAATTTTTGCACAGCAGCATCACATTTTATAAATTGAGACAGAGAACAATGATGGTGAAAGACATGAAAACATCTAGCAAATGAATGAAGATCAGCTCTCAGGCAAATAGATGGAACTGAAAGAAAAAAAAGAACATTCAAAACATTCAGACCATAAGGAAAGACATCCACCATTGAAAAATATTAGATAAAAAAACTATTGAAAGTTCTGAAAGATGTAAATTTGTTAATAGAAAATATTGAAACACATCAGATGAAACTAATCAACTAATTATAGCAAAGGAGCAGTGATAATTTCAGAGTTGGGATATGGTGCTGTAAAACAAAAGTATCAAAATGAATATGGCACTCATTTATACAAAATACAATAGATTAATATATATATATATATATATATATATATATATATATATATTCATATAAATGTATTAGAAATATATACGTACTTGAATAATATTTGTATTAGATAAGTATATAGAATTATTTTATTGTTTTAATGACATATTAATATGACTTTTTTGTATTTCACTTTTTTGTTAAAGCACTTTCTATGTGCTTTTTTCCATTTTAAATAATAAATAAATAAATAAATAAATAAATAAATCATAAACTTTTGTTAGTTGGAAATAGTGCTACCAGACTCCCTCTGACATAAAAGAAAAATTGAACAAAGTGATAGGGTACAATTTGAAAATGGGAATCTCATTAACACTTTGCCTGCAGAAGAAAGATAAACGTATCTAGAAATACTCAAATCAAATAACATATTCCATGGTGAAGTTAAAAAGAAATCCAGTTCAGAATATTTAACACAAGTATGGAAAATTCTACATTAACATTTAAATTGGGTAAATGTAATCAAAACCATAAACCCATGGTTGATACCACTGACAAAATACCCTTCTGGTCCAGTAAACTGGACATAGCTTGAATTGGACAATTTGGATCAGAGACTCTGAAAACGGATGGCAACGCGTGATGTATTGCACCCATGAAGTGACGTTGATTGACTAAAATTGAAGGCCATGGTTTACTGCTGATAAAACAGTTGAAGAAGGAAAACATGGGTTAAATGGCAAGCAGGGAGAAAATGCTAATCCAAATTTGCAAGGAAAACCTTTGGAAAGTAGCAGAAGCAAAATATGACTATAAAAGTGAACTGTTAGAAAACCATCTAGAAAATTGGAGAAGTAAAGCCTACCACAGCCAATATACAAAAGAAACTGAAAATAAAGTGGACAAGATAAGGAACTGACAATGGTTACCAGATGGCACCACCAAGAAAGAAACAGAAGGATTAATTTTTGCAGCTCAAGAACAAGCATTACAAACAAATGTGATGAAATCAAGGATTTAATAAGTATCAAACTGTGGCAAATGCAGGCGTTGTAAAGAAAAAGATGAAACTATGGATCACATAGTTAGTGGCTGTAGCAAAATTGTTCAGACTGACAATAAAGGCCATTATGACAGAGTAGCCACAATGACTCATTAGCATCTGTGCAAAAACTGTAATTTCCAAGTATTCTGAATATGGTATGATCACAAAATTAAGAAAGTTGTGAAAATATGCTATTAAAATTTTATGGGATTTTTGTACACAGACTGATTGCCATCTAGAACACAACACAACAGATATAGCACTAATTGAAAATAGGTTTTTTCGGGGTTTTTTTTTTTTTGGCAGATGTGGCAATACCTGAGGTAGCAGGATCGAGAAAAAAATTGGATAAAAAATAATAAAATACAAAACTCTAACTATCAAAATAGGTTTGATTATGGAAAAGATCTTGCAACGTCTTCCTATAGTTATTGGTTCATTAGGGGGAATAACAATCAAATTAAGGAATTTTTTACAAGGAGAAAATATTATGGGTATACCAACTGCAGATTTGTAAAAAGAAAAAAGAAAAAAAATGCTAGGCCCATGTTAAATCTCACAGTGCTACTTGGATTCCTGGCTAGAACTCTAATTTCCAAAGAACACTAGTCAAATATGTGATTCTTTTGTTTGTGCTTTGTATCATGTCATTCCTAGATGAAACAATGAGGAAGAGGATAAGGATGAGGATGACAGGCAAAGCACCAGCCTCTAGCAGCGTATATATCCCAGACACACCATATAGCCGTTAGCTTGGCATCCAGTTAAAAGTTGGGTCGAATGCAAACAGAGGAATTTTGTTAACATTCTGTTCATTAATAAAATTCCTCAGGAATTCCTGCTCAGCTTATTAGGAGCTCCAAAATTTACTACAAAGCGAACTGCAACTTTAGATAATCGCACAACGGAGACTCCACACAAACAGAGCTCCCAATATACTTTGAAGAATCAGAAATTAAATCTCAATATTTAAAGGTCCAGTTTTACCTCCCCCTGTCTGGGAGTAAACTGGAATTACCTCTGAGTACAAATGCTCAGAATACAATGCGAGTTGAACCGTGTCCATAAATACTCAGAAGTGAAACTTGTTGAGTTCAAGTAAGCATATATAAGACTATAGTCTCAATATGTTAAACTGTAAAGCTATGCGCTAGAAGCAAACATTTTGAACATAGGCAAATTATTTTAAATGTTACTATTTTATTATAGAATTTTTTTAGGCATTCTGCTGCTAGAAGAGTTTTTAAAACATCTTCCTTCCCTTTTATATTAAGCAATTGTAGCCTTCAATCTTCTTCTGAAATATTTATTTTAAATATCTCAGAGTATTAGCTAAAATTCATATCTGGCCCAGAAGCTGACAAATCAGAAGTTCCCATAGCAAGATTACTGGAGCAGCAGCTCCCTTTTAATTAAGCGAAAAGAGAATTCTACTGATTTAGAACTAGTTTTGCTTCCAAACACTTCATAGTGCAAACAGAATCATGCTTGGCTGTGTTACTGAAATGAAACATTTCAGAAGAATAATGTGATCTACTTTGACTGAGCTGTTCAAACTGTGAGCAGGAGATGTTATTGTGAAAGATCTATCAAACTTATTGATGAAAATTATTCTACATCATAGAAAAATAAAAAGTGGTAGTCTGTCTGTCTTGTACTGCTTTCTGGTTTTATTTTGTTGAATGATAGGAAATAATTCAAGCTATGGATGAGTGATGTATTCTCTTCACCCTTGCAAAATTGTATTGCCATATTTGGTGACTTTCAAGGAGTTCAAGCAAAATTAAAAAACTTTGGATGAAGGTGGATTTATATTCAGAGGTGAGAAGGTTAAGGTTTTATTATTAAAAACAGTTCATGGGGAGCTGTGCATCTTGTGTATTTTGGCCACAGTGCCTCATGAGAATCACACCGTTTAATTTATATATTGTACTCATGAAATATTGTCCAAAACACAATTAAGCTGCTTCCCTACCTCTTCTTTTTAAAAATAGCCCAGCCATTTCCAATTGCACCATTAAGTTTAAGTTTCCCACCCTGCTAGAACTGGATATTTAGGCTGGATAGTGTAATTGAATACATATTCAGATATACAGTTAATCCATGTTTAGACTAAAACAGAGTATAAACATTTCTGAATGGATAAAAAATGGGATCCATCAGAATTTTTACAGAAATAAACAGTATGGGCTGGCAGAGTATTTGGAATCATATCACGTTTTAGAATTTAGCAATGTAGTCATGTACACAAATAAATATATTTTAGGGAGGAAAGCTATACATGGAACTATACCCCAAAAAGGTATAAAAACTTGTATATTGGAATTGTGCTGAAAAATGGACAAGAATATTCATGTGAACTAAATACTGTGCTGGGTTTGCAAATAGCCTTTACCGATTGTAATGGTACTGGCAAATCCATACCTGGTTCTTACGTTTCTTGTTATATATTCAAGATATTTGATACTGTAGAGAATATATGCGGCTCAGGATTGAAATGTTGGATTCTTCTAAATGTCTGCAAGGGGGAAAACAAAGAAAACTCAGGCTCAGAGAATCCCAAGAACCCAATACTTGATTTAGCTGTCCCCCCACCCCACATATGCAAGACATAATGCATAACTAGAGTTCTTTGGGCTCCATTTTAAATGCTGCCCCATCGTCCCCATGTTAGTCATCTGCTGGTGGCTACAGTGAAAGGAGTTGGCTTGTGCTGGTGACCAGTGCTTCACACACTCTGGGGTGAAACAGCAAGACTGGTGGCTCAAAGCTATTTCTTTGTGGTAGAGCGGTGACCATTGGTTGCATCAGTACGAGGGCTATCAAATCTTAGCTGCAAAACTCAGGTTAAGCACGAGATGGCAGCTTAAGAATTAGAGCAGTCTCCTGTGGGCTTTAACTCCCAAATTTCTGGCTGGGGAATTTTGGGAGTTGAAGTCCACAGGTCTTAAAGTTGCTGAGATTGAGGAACACAGAATTAGAGTTTTCTATATCTCTCCTTATTCCTCCTGACATACAGTATTTTTAGTAAGAAAATTCAACACAGTAATCATATGCCATATTGACATCCCCTCTCCCAAGAGAAATGCCCTAATTGCTTAAAATTGGAAAACTGCTGCAATACATTTTTTTCTGAGATTAAATAGTGCTGATGGATCATGAAGTTATAGCTGGTGATTCACATTTCTTTTCAAAACAGCTTTAAAAAATCCAGGCATTTCCTATACTAACAAATAATTTTGGTTACATATGGTCCAGTGTTGGAGAGTATCAAGAAACATAATTTCAGAACAAATGGGAGGGTTGAGGAGCAGGCAGTAAATCAGGCCCTCTTAATCCCATTGATGGAGGAATCAGCAGAAAAAAAAAGTGGATTTCACACATTGATTAAATCAATGCACAGATGCTTACTGGCCTATCAGACAACAAAAATGTGCAAAGCAAAAGCTGAGGTAAAATGTGTTTGTGCAACAGCCTAAATAAAACCTTGATTTAAAAGACAAAAAGTAAGAGAAATGATGATTGTTAAAACATTGGCAAGTCTTGAGAAATAAGATCAGAACTCTGGGAAGAAATTCAAAAAAAAAAAGCATAAGCCACTGTAACTGAGACTTGTTTATTTCTTTTGTAGCAGAAGATAGGAATCAAAAGAGATTTTACTTTATTAATTTTGTAAAGTATTTTGCTGAGCTTTAGAAATAAAGAAATTGTATTGCACACATACTGTTTCATCAGTTTTATTCTGTTTATGTATTCTGCTGTAATTATTTGTGGATTAAATATTAACTTTTCCCTGTTATTAGTGGTAACTTATAAGATTTTGTGTTTGTTTATAGTGCTATATAGCATATTCTGCAACTGGTTCGTGGATGACTGTAGATAGCAAAAACTGCAACAAAACAAAAATGGAGTGGCCTATCCAGGCTTCAGTTGTGCACTTTGCATTATTAAAAGCATATTGCACTTAATATATTCACCCTGAAAAAAAAAGTTTAAAGAACTTAAAATGCCAAAAGTTTGCACTGGCTGCCTGTTGATTACTGATCCAAGTTAATTGTCTTTCTCTTGGCATATCTAGCCGTAAACAATAGAATTGGCAAATATCATTGATGGAGGCACTGCTGTTTCTGCCATCATATGTGGATTGCCACTAGGGTAACACGATGCTTTGAAAGGAGAACTTTGAAAAAATGTAGCAGCTGTATATGCACACATATGTGGAGACAACCTGGAGCAACTTTCTGAGCTGAAAAAAGATATAGCTGCTTTAAGGAAGCTTTAACAAAATTTTTCAACATTTTTGAAGAATATGTACAGCTCTAATTGCAGTTTGTCAGTAACCCGTAAGGAAGCTTTCTTTGTGGTGGCACCCACTCTTCCATCTGGCATTCCATCTGTCAACCTTTATATATATGTATGTATGTATGCACGCATGCATGCATGTATGTATTTTTTGGGGAAAAAAACACCTTGATGTATTTTAGATGCCTTCTAAAAAACCTTTGCTTTCCTTGTTTTATTATGAGAACATAACATATAACATAAATATTTAAATTCTTGCAATATTATTTAATTATTTGTTTTTCATATACATCAGGGTCAGTGAATGAGATATGTCATTGTCCAGACTAAAGCATACATTAGTGATTTAGTGATTTAGCTGGGAACTGGGGATAAAAAGAAGTATAGTCTATAGGTGTCTCTTCCAGGTTTGTTTGGTAGAAGATTATTCTTAGGAATTAGTGTAGCTGTGCTTTTTTTAAATTTTTACTTTTATTTTTTCACTGGGTTAACATTATTGTTTAAGAAATGTTTACTTTAAATCACTTATTTTATAATATTGGCTCAATCAGAACAGGTGGTATTTTATAGTGTATAAATCAGCTCTAATCTGATTTGAAATTTTGGCAACACAGTTCATTTTGACCTGTTCTGAGGTTTAATTCATGTATGTATGTATGTATATAATCTCCCTTCCATCTCTTATAATATATAGATATATTGCAAAGAACTTATTGATGCAGAGGTTATGGTTAAGAAGAATAAAACACAAACCCTGAAGGAACTGCATACCATAATACATTATAGTTAGAACTCTTATATAATTTAGGTGATGTCCCTGGTGAAACCTTAACAAGGAGACCAACCTTCTTTCACCTGTCACCTTTTCTAAACATTCTCTCTAGTTCTCATCAGCTCATCCTTCCTCAGCTTCTGTGTTGCTTCACATGTTACTGTTGAAGCAAGGATTGCATAAGTCACTCAACACACACAGTCTCTCATTTCATAGTGGATTCAGCCCCCTACTGATTATCTTAAATCTGTAGGATAATCACCACCTTCTGTATTGGTGTGTACAGTGTCAACAGAAGGCTGGGAACTTTGGTGGAAAATAAGTTCTTCCACTGCTACTCACAGGTAAAACAATATTAAGAATGATGAATGATGCACTTAAGAAAAGGTTGGCGGAGTAACACCTTTTGAAGTATTCCTGACTGCTAAATGGCCTGCTGTCACAGGCAGGCAGGCAGTTGAACATCACATACATTGTGATAATGTCACACATTCTGATAGAGGTAGTGCTGCAGGTGATCCACTAGTCCTTGTTTTTCCCATAGCATCTTACCTTCTTTCATTTTGTAATGAAAGCAATCTGAAGTTTTGTGGCATGACTCCATGAGATGACCTAACTGCTGGCACTGGATGGTTCACTAATGCCTTTCCACACATCTCTAGTCATCCCCAGAAAACAGATGGACAATAACCAGCGGAAGACTGTGAAGTGGGAATCACGCAGCATTTTGATTATATTGTGTTGCTTTTGATTACCAAGAAACTCTGGATGAGCTTCAAACCATCCCTCTATCAGATGGTTCATGGTGTGACTCAGCTGTCATACAGTGTGGGTCCCATTCATCACTTCTGCATTTGTAACTGCCCACAAGCTCTCTCTTGACAATGGCCTGTGGGAAAAAGCTATTTGTATGAAATATAATCTGTCTCTCTCCCTCTCTCCCTCCTCACTGTTTCACCCCCATTTTTCCCTACTCCCATTGTTATAATAAAATAAAACAGGTTAATCTTTAAGGTGTCACAAGACTCCTTCCTTCCTTCCTTCCTTCCTTCCTTCCTTCCTTCCTTCCTTCCTTCCTTCCTTCCTTCCTTCCTTCCTTTTTCTGGTAACAAAATGGCTAACTTTTAGAAAATGCCAGTAACCTTTATCACTTTTCTATTTCCTTTGGTGCAAAGACCATCCAGAAAAATAACTTATCTGTTAGATTAAACCATATTTTATATGCAGAATAAAATTGATTTGTTGTTTGTTTATTTTCATCACTTAAGACATAGGTAGGAATTTAGATGTGCTAAGATTATACACATATTAAATATTGGAGGTTTTAACTCATTACCATAGCAACTATTCACACAGAATACTACTTTTCCCTGGAGCTATTTTAGTATCATTAAATCCTTGGTAATGCTTTATTATTTTCTATATTTTAAATCCATATGTATTTCAGTTTCTAATTTACTTAACAAATTATGTCTGACTAAAGAGAAAACTTATAGCACAATAAACAACACTATTAATTACTCTGTGAGCAAAGAGTCTCTAGGTTTGTCTGCAGCATTAGGCCTTCAAATTAAATACAAATATATTCCATTACTGAGGTAAGATCCTTCCCTTAAATTTTCTATTCCATATGTTAAAATGTAGAGTTCCAATTTCTTAGCTTTAGTTTTCTTAAAAGGAAGCATAGCAAACATTTTTTTTTCCAAATATATATTTTTAAAGCAAGCAGCTTGATTGCATGTAAGAACAGTTACCATGGTAATGAAACTGTCATTTGTTAACTTATACTCATTATTTCATTAGAAATAACCTTACAAAGAAAAGACAGTGCTCAAAATGCAGGAAGGACATAGAAACATACATTTCTAGAAAGCTTTATCCTTGGATAACATTTAAACACCGACTTAGCAACATTTAATGATACAGAGTGTTCTCATTTCTTAAGAAGTTTCATCCTTCCTTCCCCCTGTCTGCAATACTTACATGAAGAGCAAATTGAGGAAGGTCAGGAGCTAATTTTATTAAAATCAATACAACTTGGGTTAACCGATTTTGGGTATACCATGCCTAGAAAAAAGCATGCATGGGGAGAAAATTCTGAACTGTAATGTAAAAGCACATCCAATCATACAGATGCCAAAAAGCTCTCTCAATCAATAGGCACTATAAAAATGAGTGGTTTCTTTGAATATTGAATTAGTTAATGAGCAAATGTGCACAATTTACAAACTTAATTAAGGATTTCTGGAATCTTTATTTGAACAAAGCAAAGAAGACCAACAAAGGTCAGATAATTTAATAGGAAGGTAAAGAAAAAAAATCTCTATCGCATTCAGCTCATCTTGAAAAGCCTCCAAGAACTTATAGGTTTAATGTTCCATGCTTCTGATGAGTCATGCCATTCAAAAGCTATTCACTTGCTGGTATATATCAATCCAGGGCAAGATATGATAAGCAATGAGATTTATTATTCATGTGATTCAAATTTAGCTACTTATTGGGTCTTCATTTCATATGAACTGTTTGATCTGCGGCATGTATGCACAGTTTTTATATGTTCTATATTATTATTTATGTTTAGTAATTTTTTTATTAAATTCTTTCTCACAAAGGGTAGGGAATAATGAGAAATCAATAAAATGTTTTGTGCCCAATTAAAAAAAAAAAAGTAAAATGTTGCTACCAAGTCTTAGGATCAAGATCTTGGATGCATGTAATGAGTTCACTCGCTTTCAAGGACTGTCTTATTTCCATGGGAATTATAGTTTTCCTTTCTCTCCATTGGCATGAATGGGAAAATCCATGGGTATAGAATTTTTTTTCCATTTCTAAGTCTGACCTTTTGTCAGATGGCTTATGGTACAATGTTGAAAAATGTTTAACAGAATTATAGTAATCATCCAAAATGTGATGCAGACCTAAGGAACTCTAAAGCAGCCAATATGAAATGAACAATGCAACAAAGCTTTCTCAAAAAGATGAAGTCATATAGATAACACTGTTGAAGGTGAGGTATCTTCAGCACAGGGATCATTATCAAGGAAGTCATCTTAGATATCCTTTTCACCCTATTTCAGATAGAGGAAGGGTTATCAACATGTAATATTTTTATCTGAAAACAAAGCAGACAAAACAGTCTTGGATACAGGATCTTTAGGACAAGGGTGGGCAACCAATGATCCTGTAGGCATGTCAGAACCATAGTCTCCAACATAATTCACCATTGGCCATGCTGGCTGGAGCTGCTGGGAGATGTAACTCGGCAACTTTCAGGAAACCTTAGGTTTCCTGTCCCTCAGTAAAGCTTCAAACTGAGTTGGAAAGTATTATTGAAATGCAGTGCAAAGGAAACAGTATTAGGGCAATGTGGTCAGAAAGTCTTGTACCAACTGATACCTACTGCCTGCTTCCTGGACAAATGATAGATTATGAATTTTGTTGCTATTCCAGTTTACAGCCTACCTTTCTTCCCATATGGCTCTTACTGAAAGACAGCACCATATGTAGCACATTGCATACTGCAAGCCTAACAGCAAGAGTCTGATTTATCATGGCAAGTGGAATTTGTCCATGTGGAAGAATTTCCTCTTTCTCATGATATGTGTGTGAGAGTGTATGCTTCATTCTCTCTCCCCTGCTCAAGCTTCTCATTCCACTCAAAAATTGATCTGAAACTAATCTCAGGAGAGTCTCCAGAGTGGCACACAACATATCACAGTATCTGAGTGTTGCAGCTAGGGGGAGATGGAAACAGAACTTGTAATTCTCTGTGGATGAGGCCAGGTTTTTGCTCCAGCTCATGCAGCAACAAACAGGTGTACATATTAGGTAACTGGGAAAAATGGTAAGAAAAAGAGTGGTAACCAAGGCAGGTAATTATAGTAAAGAAAAATAGTGAGGGAAGTTGGAAAGTCAACTTATCATTTGGATTTTCAGAGGGAAAGAGCAAGAGAGAGAATAGATAGTTCTAAAATATGAATATGCGATAAAGTACTTGTCAGGACCTGCACAAGCTATTATTCAAAGCCAGTAGAAAGCATGTTAAAAATGTAGAATAGTGATGTATAGTTAGTAGGGTTAAATGTTAGTTAAAGATAAGACTATGATTTGTACAACTGCTTGCTGGTTCCTGCCATAAAAGTCAGGAGGAGGGGGGAAATAAAACAGTAAGAGCCAGGTGCAACCGTTATCTTGGTTGGAGGCGCCAGCAAGGTCAAGCGGCCATGAGACCCGGGAAAAGGCACGAAGAATTTCAAGCGGGAAGAGTAGAGAAGGGGGGAGGGAGGAGTTAAAAGGAAAGCTTTAGGCTAGGGAAAACCAGACTCAACAACCTATAGAGTGCTGTATGCTGCTTCTCAATAAAGAAATCCTTCATCAAAACAAATAGACTCCAGAGGGTTTACTGAACTTGGGAATTGAGTGTGCGGACTCTGACAGTACTATTAGGATTGGCAGTTTAGTCTGAAGGAGTTAACAGAGCTAGAAAGTCTACGCAAAACTCTTTTCTTTTTTCATTCAGCAAAAAAGTATGCTTAGCCCATCATTTATTAGAGACAAATGTGACAAACAAATGGCCTATAATGTCTAGGAAACTAATATTTCCTTTTGGAAGGGGGGGGATGTTTATTCTACCTGCATCCCAGCTATGAATGATGCCAACAAGACTTTCTCTGTATGAGAGACTGCATTTTAAACTAAGGCAGAGAAAGAACCCGAGCCTTTATATTGGGGAAGTATATTTTTTTAAGGCTGGGTCTTCTTTTAGGATCTGCAGCTGAATGTAAGATTTATTATTCAAAAGTTAGGTAAAAATGTGTCTGCCTCTTCTTTTGCTTAGCTGCCTTTTAAAAATCAAATAATATAAAATACCAGGGAGCCCTCCTTTCTAAGAAAACCAAAACATGAAGGCCTTATACCTCAGAAACATTTTGCCACTTCAGGAGGTTGGTGCATGTAACATTATTAAGGTACTTCCCAGTGAATAACAGAAATTAATATGGAGATATGCCCCAAGACTATTGTCATTTTGCATGACTTAGATCTAAGGATGAATAAGAATTCTATTCATTTCAGGGGATGGGTTTTAAAATTAATAATTCACCCAAGTTACACCTTTCTTTGTTAATGAGATTTTAAAAATTGATATATTTTTTTTTTAATGTAATAGAGCAAAATTGACAAACATGTCGATCCATTTAGCATTTAAATCTCTGAGTTTGAATCCCTGTGCATTTCAGGGATTATTACATGAGTGAGGGTTATCGTCTGTTATTCCTAAAATATCTGTCGTAAAAAGAGAGTCTTCAAGTTGAGAGTAGCTATACCTGTTCAGTTTGACTTATGTGGATGAGTAAACTTAAAAAAAACAAAACTAAATTCTTCATGAATGAAACAGAAGAGACTTGATACAAAAATTAATAATAATAATAATAATAATAATAATAATAATGAAAGCCAGAGTGTCAATTTTGACCTTATATTAATATCTTCTCCAAAGAATTAACACTTCGATTTTATTCATTATTAACACTTAGGTCTTATCACACTGGATTGCAGTTTGAAACTTTTGGAACTATCTGCAAAGAAGTCTGTTCCTGCTCTCATGTTTCAATCTGTTTAGCACGGAAATTCAATATGTTTGCCATGTACCTTCCTTCATAATTTCTTAAGAATTTCTAAAGGAAAACATGTATCTGGAAAATACCTTCGTTTGCAAAATGTGGAGCAATTCTAATACTACTGGAGGAAAACAATCTTTTACCAGTTCAGATAATTTGTCCACTAATATGATCTTCTGTCATTGATAATGGCTCTTCAGGTTCTAAGGTGTAGATCTTTCAATTATCTAGTATTTTAATTGAAAATGCTACAAATAGGACCTAGAGTTTTATCCACATAAAAATTCAAGTTATGGCTCTTCTTGAACCATCTTTAAGTCCCAGAACTATCTTCTCCAGCCTGGTGAATTCCCAGCCATTAATTGTGCAGTGTGGGAATTCTCCATGTATAGTGTCGATTTGTCTGAAGGACACTTAGGTCAGGGAAAGCTGATCAGGGGGGAAAAAAAAAAAGAGTGGCTGACACTGGGGAGAAATTGGGTGATCTCAGAGTCTGCTTAGGGCTAAAGTTTTGTTTTGTTTAAACATGCAAATGCCAGTACAAAGTGAAATAAGAATGTTATCCCATTTGTTGATTTTCCCCAGTAGAGACTAACTGCAGTTTTCGCACTGCAAGACTTAGGAAGAATGGGGACTTATTTAGTATAGAAATGTCTGTACTATATTTCACTAGAAATCTCAAGAATGGCATACATGAATATCTATTGGGGTTGAGTAAAGCATTTTCTTCTCTCAGCTGCCCAATTCACAAGGATGAAAACTATTTGTGTGAATGAATGCTTCTGCACAAACAGTGCCAAGGAATAGATCATTTTCAAAACCTGCACACTCGCTGAAATTATCCCATATACTTATAAAGTGCCAGAAAATACCCTGTTTCTAAACAACAACAGAACTCAAATGGCCATTTATGGGCATCTTGGAACAACTTTGATTCAGGTAAGCATATTCAGGTTTCACAAACCCTTTGGTCATGCCTGAAATAACTTTCTGCACCAAAGCTTCAGATTATAATAATTACAAAATAACCAGGATCAGACAAATGTTAGCAGTGGGAAAAAGAAAAGAAAAGAAAAGAAAAGAAAAGAAAAGAAAAGAAAAGAAAAGAAAAGAAAAGAAAAGAGGTCAAGGTTAGTTTGGGGATTAACCAGTGGCACCAGACTGCTTGCAGTTTATGATTTGCTAATTAACTACATATTTATAGCACATTTTTCACTTGCACAAAGATGGACACCTGTGTTGGGTGAACTAAGGTCACAACTTTATTTAATTTTATATCATGCAAGCTTACATAGCAGCAAAATTTAACAAGATTCAGCTGAAGTGGATGTATCAGCTTCCCATCCAGAATATTTAAGAGTGAATCATGATATGTCGTCAATGTGTGCCACAATCCTGAATTATTGCCTGGATGCTGTAAACGGCTGGATGTGAGTTTGCAAACTGAAGTTCTGTCTAAATAGGCAGAGTACTCTTGGTCAGTAGACAAGCTCTTCTATACTAAGAGTATGGAGTGTCAAGTTGGGATAGCAGTCCCTTTGAGGGTTCACATATGCAATGTAGTGGCATTTCTGGATCTCACATTGCTCCTATAACTTCTGTTAATTCTTGATAAGGAGCATCTTTACCCATCTTCAATCAATGCAGTTTAACTCTTTGCTGAAGAAGACAGAAAGTCTACAACTTTCTTAACCACACACTACTGCTGTGGGAAGAGTTCACCTTCAATCTAATCTTCAAAGCAGTAAATTGATTTCATCTGACAAATCAAATAAAATGGCTTGGGATCAATACAAAGTTTCAGCGGGCTTTTGCTCATGTGCAGAAGAGCAGTGTAAACCATTCAAAAATGTGCTTCCTAGCAAATCCTTTCTTTTTAATTATTAAAACAACCATTTACAAGACGTGCATGGATGCTGCTTCAGAAGCTGCTTCCTGCTACATCCTTATTTATTTATTTACCTATTTATTGAAATTATATGCTGCCAAGTCCACAGAGACTCATTATGGCTTACAACAAAATTAAACATCCATACATATGATATAAGTAGTAAACATTCAAAATAACACAAAACAAACAACATCATCACCCCAAAATTAAAATGTCCATGATAGAAACAAACCACACCAAACCCATAACATCAAAAGACAATTAAATTATAAGCAGCATCACTAGACCCATCACACATGATAGCATAAAAGAAAATCACATAATTAAAAATCAGCCAGCACCAGCATGACTACATCAACCACCAAAGATTCCCCAGAACAATGTAGCTTTTAATGCCTTCTGGAAAGACTACATTAAGGACATGATATTCAAAGGGGCCATTCTACAGCATTGGAACCATTACAGAAAAACACCTTGTCCTGGCTTTGCCCCAGCCCCACAAAAATGCAGGAATCCCAAGAGTTTACTAGCAATAAATGTGCTGGATTATTTTAATTGGAGAATGTAGTCCTGGATGTAGCTTGGCATCTGCACAGCCACTTTGTTTCACTTTCTTCCCACACCTCTATCAATCTCCTCTCATTTATATTATAGCAATGTGCTGTGGCAGATACCCTTAACTATTTGCTGTTTTATTTAATTGTTGTACACCACCCAGAGTTGCTTTGTGTGAGTCGCTAGTGGCAGCCATATAAATGTGACAAATAAATAAATAACGTTAAGAAGCTACAGCTAATGTAAAACATATTGGCTAGATTGATTTCCAGTGCAGGATCTGTCAGCCTTGTAGCCTTTTAATTTCTGGACACTTCTGGGCAATTTGTTTTAGGGCACAATTGGTTTTTGGATATAGTTGGTCCCTGGGCCCAATTAAAGTGCTTTTTTTCCTTTCCATATGCAACCCTGAATGGTTTATGACTTGGAAAGACTGCTACCTCCCATATTAATTTGTTCATAATGTAAACTGTGTTTAGAATTTCTTCTATATATCCAATTGCCAAGAAAGTGGGATTAAGTTTCAGGCTACTGAGAAGAATGTGTCTCGATAACAACCCAGATATGGAATTATTAATTTTTTAAAAACATTTATTTCTCTATTCATAAAGTTTCTACTGGATAGTTTAAAGCCTGAAAATTTTCCTAAAATTCTTAACTCATAAGGACTCAGGTATGCATGTTTTGGTGCATGGGTTCTTAATCAGGAAGTAAAAAATAAAAAAAGTTCGTATATCTCAGGGACTTGGTAGAATCAAGGTAGAACTTAGATATCTGAAAAACTACCATCTTTTAAATATTCTGTAAATAATTTGTTCTGGCCCGTATGCTTGTAATGGATTTTTGGGTCTGTGGACTGGCTATAATTTTCACTCTCAAAACCTGTGTCCAGTGAGAGGAAGAGGGTGGGATCATTGCTGGGAGAAGCTGCTCAAAGTTTATTTTCTCCCCATCTGAGTGGGCTGCAGATGAGAACAGCAAGGTTCATATGGAGAGGATTCCTTCCTGGCCCTTGAACACAGGTTCTCTGCCTAAGAACTGGAATTAGTAAAATGGGTGGAAAATATAGGTAGAAGCATCAATGGTGCTGCATTGCTCAGTCGGGAAGTTTTGCTTTTGCTTCCTGTTTCCATTTCTGGTTGCTTGGCTAGTCTGTTTAATGACTGCTTCTTTGTGCATCCATAGCTAAGCCTCCTGTACTTTATTCCAGCAATCTTATTCTTCAAGTACTTACTTGAAGTGAGAGCCAGCTTGGTGTAGTGGTGAAGGCACCAGGCTAGAAACTGGGAGACTGTGTGTTCTAGACCTGCCTTTGACATGAAGCCAGCTGGGTGACCTTGGGCCAGTCACTCTCTCCCAGCCTTAGGAAGGAGGCAATGACAAAGCACTTCCCAAAAACCTTGCCAAGAAAACTGCAAGGACACGTCCAGGCAGTCTCCAGGAGTCAACACTGACTCAAAGGCAAAAACAAACAAACAACCCAAACAAATTCTGTTGTTGTTATTAAAAAAACAAGCAAACAAAGAAACCGCTATTTTGTACTAATACCATGCTCTCCAAAACCATGTGAACTTAGGGAACTGGAAGATTGTATTTAAAAACTTAACCTTCAGGAGGAAAAATCTCTTGTACTACTCTAACCAGATTATGGGTAAAGGGGGGCATCTCAAAATTCATGAACAAGTAGCGGCAACTTAACTATGTGCCTGGCTGGAAATTTTCATACATACACCTAGATACCCTAGAACACAGGTAAAGAGAGTAGATGGTGGAGATCCCAGGAAGGGAGATGGCAAGCTTGTTTTACATGCTTGTGATAGAGGCCCTTGCTACAATACCATTATGAACTTAGAGGCCAGAATCCCTATACCCACAGTTTGCATTGCTTTTTTAGGTCAACTGTGGGCTAGGAAAGGATGTATCCAGTGAAACATTTAACAAGTGCATTTTTCCCAATCACATGACAAAGATTCCCATAATGTACTTATGCCTAATGCAACAATAAAGAGTAGAATCATGTAGTGATCTGAATTTGAAGGGAAAGGTGCAATTTACATCATGTGAGGCACTCACATTTATTTCTCTATTTATTTAATCAATTAATACGTCCGCCCAGCCTGAAAATTGCACCCTGAGCTGCTTTCATAGGATTAAAACAAAAGAACAGAAAATAATCAACAAAATTAAAAATAACAGAAACATAGTGCATAGCACATGTAAGCAACTTCTTAAAGAAGCTGTGTCTTTTCCTGTGATCACGTGGCTACTGATATGCAATCCTAAGAAATTATCCAACTGATTTAAAGAGATGCAGACGGGAGGTATGTGCGTGCCCACCAGTGCTCCAAATGACAATTTTCTTGCAATCCTAATACAAGGCATTTTCCTCAAACTCCATTTACTATAGTAAAATTTTTTACGGCTTCCACTCTGTATGCTTCTTCCCAGATTCCCATTTCCCTTTCCAGGTTGAAGAGGACTCTTCACATAAATCATGCGTTCCCATCTTGTGCGCTCATTCAAAGCATGGTCAAGAGAGACCACTATTACAGTCATGTGTAATTATATAACATGCTGTAACATCATGCTCCCTTTAATTTTTTTTTTTTAAGCTTTCGTTTATTTACCATTGATTTCAGCACAGTTTACCCCGTGAGGATAAATGTATCCCATGAGGGTTTATAAAAATTATATTGACATTTTAAATTTATTGCAAAATATTCAGGACTTACATGTCTCTCTTCTTCCCTTGAGACTGATGATCATAAAGCCTCTTTCCAATGGTATGCTGAAGAACTGTTTTCCTGCTGATGCAGTGAGTTTGCATACTCATGCAAATAGAGCTGCTTCTCAATTTGTATGCAATTGATGATATGCCAGAGTTGCTAAACATATACAATTTATGATAAGCAGTAAAAAATATATTACAGTCCAATGGCAAATAAAATTAGAGCATTGGTGAAAACAGAAAAAAAAAAAAACTTGGGAAATGCAAGGCTATCAGGGAAGTTCCTCACTTGAAATTTGCTACTAAAATTTCACTGCAGGTGAATTTATTAATGCAACCAGGATATCATTTTATTGCAAGACACTGGGAAAAAAAGTTGGAGGAAGCCATATGGGCAATCTAGTCCAACCCTCAGTCCAGAAATCTGAGCATTCTCAACATAGGGCTATTTAACAACTGCTTGAAGATTTACAATGGAGATGAGCTTATAAGTCTTCTATGTAATCAGTCTCAATATTAAACTCCTCTTGTTCAGAAGGTTATCTTAACATTCAGTCACAGTCAACTCTGTTCTACTCTATCCATGTCCTCTGAAATAACAGAGAACAAATCTTTGAAATAAACTCCAGAAGGAAGGAAAGTTGGTTAGTTCTAAGAGAGCCAGGATATAGTTGTCTAAGTGTTGAACTAAGGCTGGGGAGACCCAGGTTCAAGCCCACAGTCACATACCATTTCCCTCAACTTGTTTTCATATAGTGGTTGTTCCTGAGCAGAAAAATTAGTAGACAGAGTGTTATACATGGTGTCTTGAGCAAGATATACATCAAATAAATAAATAAAAAGAAACAAAATTATTTTGGAAATGGAGTAGATAGATGGGGGGGGGGGGAATAAATGAGCTATTGGGAAATGGAGAGATATAAGCTGGAGACAATGTCACCTGGACTTCTCATAAAATTCCTTGCATGAACCAACTGCATATAAAAGTTTCATGAGAAAGTAGTCTGATGAAAAACAGTAGATGATCCTAGCTTCAAGGAAAATGTTCTATGCTTGGGGGGAAAAAAATCATGCAATATGAATCATTAAAATAAAAGTATGGGGGAAAATCCTTCACTCATTTGGGTGCATGTATAAATGTATCTTCAGACTTGCTGCCCCCAGTGAGAAATAGACACAAGTGGGAGCAGTAAGAAATGTGAAAGTGCACATTTATGCAGTATGTAGTTCATCTGCTGAGAAGGTATCCAAAAGCATATCTTCCTGCTGAGCTTTGCTCATTTGCCTCACATTTATCTCAGATTTAGACATAACTTGCATCTTCATGTCAGGATCACTGCAAGGCTCTATAGTAATGCTTTGCCAGTTCTGATTCCCAGATTCCACTTCTCAACTTTCTGACTTATATCAGTGACATTTGCACATCTGGACCTACAAGAAGGAGATCAGAACTAGTGGAAGATCAAAAAGTCAGATTGCTAGCTGATATTCCTCAGGCCATTGTTCATAAACTGTTGTATGTTCAAATCCTGACGATATAGCATTTCCTGTGGATAATAATTTCCTGTTCAGACATTGCTTGTTGCCATGATTTCTGCTGTTAACATGTAATGCAGCTTCTATCTAGATTGGTCTCTATGAACTTAATTTGCATATTAAGAACAATTAATTGCCAGGTCACATGTATTTAATCTTCCACTTAAAATGGCACATGCAAGCTTTCTAAAATGGTTTAATCTATTTTTGTAATCCACCATCTCACAGGCTGAGTCAGTATTGTGAATAAACACACCCACAAAGTGAGTGAAAGCCCTTGAGCAGCAGATGCTGATATTAACAGAAGCAGAAGTTATATATTCTTGCTATTCAGTGTAAGTGACAGACAGGAAATCATGTTCTTGGGCTGTATGTTTAGGGATTGTCCTAATGGTTGATCCTAATTGTAGTCTGGCTATCACCTCCTTCTCTTAATCTCTTGATTTGGATTATTTCATTTTAACAGTGCTATTTAATGATTGGCTTGGATCTGTTATTTTGTTGGGTTTCTCCATAATTTCCAAAACAATGCCACAAGAGAAATCTTTCCTGCCTAAACAACAAAATTTCCTAGCACTGTATAATTCTGAAGAGAAAGGGAAAATAAGACTAGGGAATAAGATCTCCAGGAAAATATAGAGATTTTTTCCCTCCTAGTTGAATAGAAAAAGGAATGATAGGTTATGGATATTTTAAAAACACAATACTTTAAAAAAGTATTTTAAATGCACACTTAAAAATGCATATATGTATTGGAAATCACTTTTGTAGAAAGGTCCACAATTTCATCCTGGTATATGGATGTGTGTTCCAGTGTGAATATCAAGGGGGAAGATCTTCACAGCTTATTAAATCAAATCTTAGGCTTCATATTTCCTTTTTATTTATTTGTAATTTATCATTCACATTTTTAAAGCCATTCAATTTCTTGCCAATTCTGGGTGATGTACAAATTGGAACCTAACAAAATATAACAGATGAACATTCCAATGGAACAGAAATAAGAACCTCTTTCAAAGGGAGGCTACAAAA
Source organism: Liasis olivaceus (assembly GCA_030867105.1). Taxonomy (NCBI): domain Eukaryota; kingdom Metazoa; phylum Chordata; class Lepidosauria; order Squamata; family Pythonidae; genus Liasis; species Liasis olivaceus. The sequence continues at coordinate 75,541,007 of CM061349.1, forward strand.
GGATTGGGGGTATTTGAATCTTTGGGAGGATGCTGATCCAGAGGGAAGGTGCTTTTTACCAGATAGGACTCAGAGCTATCAGACTCTGTCTGATCTTACAGGATGCACAGAAACAATGGGAGAGAGAGAACTAAACTCTACATGTATAATGCAGGGCTTTATACGTTATAACCAGGACTTTGAATTTAATCTGGAAGCCAACCAGTATCAGTGCAGTTGGTCAGGCAGAGCTGTTATGTGGATGTCCCTTGGCATGCTCATGCCCCTGCATTCTGGACCAGATGAAGCTTCTGAGTGGTTTTCAGAGGCAGACCCATGTAGAGTGCATTCAAGGCATGAGTGACCATAAGAAGGGCCTTCTGATCCAGAAACAGATGAAACTGGTACATAAGATGAATCTGTGTAAACAAATTCCTGGAAACAGCTGCCACCTGTTTTTCAAGCAGGAGCTGAGGGTCCTGGAATATCTATAAATTGTATATCAATTCTGATGGAAAGTCCTCAGATCCAAAAGGTCCATGTAACCACAGCTATTTGGTCTTGCTAGGATTGGGCTTAAGTCTGTTCCACTCCACCCAGATCCCTACAGCTTCTGGTCCTGAGGCAAGACTTTGACAGCATCATTCAGTTGACTAAGGGGTTGAGATATATGTTGAGCCTGATTAGCATACTGAAGATGCTAATTAATATCCTCATTCAGTGACTTTGTATAGATGTTAAACAGAAGAGGTGAGAGTGTAAAAAGCTCTGAGGCATCCCACAAGTCATGGACTTTGGACTTGACCCCTTCCTCAATGCTGATTAGAACTGGCCACAGAGAAATTAGAAGAACCACTGCAGCATCATGCCTTTACTTCCAATCCCCACAATCAGTCCAGAAGGACACCATGATCAATGGTATCAAAGGCTGCTAAGAGATCATGGAGAACTAGGATAGTTGTACTACCACCATCCCAGCTATGCCAGAAGTCACTGATAAGTATGATCAATGTCATCTCAATGCTTTGTTCCATCTGAAACCCAACTGAATAGGGTCCAGATAATCCATTTCCTCCAGGGCCCTTTAAAGCTGAAGTCCAACTACCTTCTCAACAACTTTCCCTAAAAAGAAGAGGTTGAAGACTGGACAAAAGTTGTCTATGACTGTTGGGTTGAGTAATGGTTTCTTGAGGAGAGGGCACATCTTCCTTAGAGAACAAGTCACTATTGCACAGACTCAATCACATGTCACTTCCCAAGGAGCCTTCACCAACTAGAAGGGACCTGGTGGCCAGGTTAACAGCTGAAGCATCCTCCCATTTCTTCAGGAGTTATAGAACCAAATTCTTCCCAGATAACCAAGTGAAATTTTCCTTCCGTTGCCTTGTCTGGGCCTATCCAGTAAGAATCCAATTCCAAATGGATCCAAGCAATTTTATTTCTCAGATCCTGAGAATATTCTTCACGGCATCCTTGTAGTTGTTCTTGTAGCCCATCTCTTCCTAACAGGGAATGGGTTACCTTAAAAAAGGCCACTGGCCAGCTATCTTCAGGCAAGATAAGAAAGAAAAAATGCATATGTTTTTCTGCTTTTATTACAACAGTGTAATCCATTATAGGCTCTTACATGTTCTTAGTCAGTGTGGCAGGGTTTCACTTAAGGTATGGTACAAACCGCAGCTGAATGCTCCTCCCCTGGCATTTATAAGAGGTAGGTTCATTATATAAATTCTCCAGTGTATAAGCCTATTATATACAAATTTATCTACTTATCTGTGTATAATACTATATCTATAGGTGACAAGGATATTATTGTAACAAGGTTACAAATTTCTTTCTCTAGCTTTCTTCTTTAGGGATTAAGAATCCTATCATGTTTACCCAGGGCTTAATATTCTTTTAACTTACATTTGGCCCTATATTTTTCTCCACCCTCCAGCTACCATTTACTTCAGTAGATTCTGCTGCAGGTTGACGTTGCCTGGTAATCGCTCCTTTTTATTGAGGTGCTTCTCAGTCCTTTATCACTCTGTAGGAGGAAGGGGAGAAACAATTACTTGCTTGTGGCTGGCTGTAGCTGACCTGCATCTTTGGAAGGCTTGTGTGGTTGTTAAGCTCTATACTTCTCACTCCAGTGGTAGTAGCTTCAGATTCTTATTATATTATATTCTTATTATTATATTCTTATATATTCTTATATATATTATATATAATATATTATTATATTCATATTATATTATATTATATTATATTATATTATATTATAGCTTCAGATTCTTATCTTTAGATTCGCTTTAGAGGCCTTCATGCATCACTGCCTTCTCTTTCAGCTCTCCAACACAACTCTCTTCATCACACACTGTTCCTTCAGTGCTTCTATGTCTCTGCAGTACAGGTGTGGTTCTCTACTCTCTTTAAGTCCCAGGGGACACAAAACCATAGAGAAGGAAAACTCAAAATGGCAGCTTTAGGTTCTTCCTTCCACAGTCAGATCCATTCTCTGTCTTTCTTCAGTGGTGCTCTAGACATCTCTTCTGTTGTTTCTTCTCTTAAAGCTTCTTGGAAAACTGGAATGGGGGAGGCTATGTAAAGGCAATCTGATCCAAGGCTCTCATCACATGCCCATTCCAGACAGGGACTAATGTCTCAGTCTAACTGCCCACCAGTTCCTCAGGAAAAATCTCAAGCGTCCTCTGAAACCCATCAAGGCCCATTAGTTGTTTGGGCAGACTGTTCCAAAAAGCCAAACTGCCCACAGATCTAGCATGACTGCTGACGAATCCATAATTTTATCTTCTTCTATTTTTAGGTCTTTGATTTTTCTGGAGGCTTTGATGTTTGGACATCTTGGATGAAAGCTTGGACATCTCACAGAGGGGAGCAAATATTCTATCAACTCCCCACTACAGTGCCTCCAGAAAATCAGACTTAAAAATAGAAGAAGATGAAATTATGGTTTCATTCAATGTCACAGCACTCTGTACGTCCATAAATCTGGAACTAGCAAAATAATCCATGATAGCAGTACTACACAATATACCCGACCTAGCCAAATACACTAAGATTGAAATAACCAGAATCATGGACCTCATCAACCTCTGCCTTACTACCTATTTTCAGTTTGATGGACAAATATACCACAAATCAGAGGCACACCCATGGGATCACCACTCTCAGGACTCATAGCAGAGATTGTAATGCAACGTCTAGACACTAAAGCACTTCCACACATTCATCCAAAAGTATGGAGCCACTATGTAGACAACACCTTCATCATAATAAAAAAGGAACGACTAAGATGACACATGAAACAATCCACAACATCTTCAAAGGAATAAAATTTACAAGGGAAGAAGAAAACAACAACACACTCCCCTTCCTGGATATCCTCATCAGCAGAGGAAATGATGACAAAATAGAAACACAAGTCTATAAAAAAACAACCCACACTAAACAAGTGCTCCATTACCAAAGTAACAACCCTACCTCCAGAACACAGAAAAAGGAAACAGACTACCTATACAACATCTTCCAACAAAATGGATAACCACAGAACTTTATTCAAAAGTGCCTGACCACTAAACCCCCTACAGCTTAACCAACACAAGCTATGAAAAAAGTAACACTACGATACATCAAAAACATCTCAGAAACAACCAACAGACTGTTACAACCACACATCACTGTAGCACACAAACCATGATTTTAAAAAAAAAGTTTCTGCTGAGTTTTGACCAGCAACTTTCTCTATGTTAGGTGAAGTTCTTAACTGCTATGCTACTTCAGCAGTGCTGGTGAGTTATAGAATCATGTGTGTGATTGTTAGAGATTAGTCTGTGTCTTCAGATTCAGAAGCTGAAGAGCTTTGCCAGTCTGAACCTCAGTTTGACCACTGGAATTAGCTGAAGAGAGTGCTGAGGAGACAAAGGTGCAGGTTGAATCAGGTGACCCAGAGCCTGAGTTAGGCAAGCCATGAGCAAAGCAACACATCACAAATTGAAAAGAGTAAAGGAAGTCAAGACAGCTACTTAAAAGAAAACAGTGTGACTCTTCCAGATAGTCAAGGCTACATAAAAGAGATGGCTTCTGTGACTAGTTTAATATTTGAATTTGCTGCCTGTAGCTCAGTTTGTATGCTGTTTTTGGATTACCTAGAACCTTGGGCTAGATCTTCCTGAATATAAGATTTATTTCCGGACTGTTTTATTAAAGTAAGCTCTTGTTTTCTATGGAGAAGGCTTTGAGTTTGCAGCATGCTTTGTGATCTTTTGGTGAAAGATTTATTACTGCAATAAATATCTTGAGTTTGTTATCAGAAGCTGGCTGTGTTTGTGTAACTGGCAGCATGGAACAATAATATGCATTGGCTCACTGGAAGGGGTGGTCCTTCCTCTGCAAAGTAATCAATGAATTGATGAGGTTAGCTTGAAATCAACTGAAGCACTCTAGCCAAAATGGACAGGAGCACTTAAGGTGATATAACAAGAAAAATTGAAGTAGACAAACATGCCCTAAGGACACTTTGAAGGTGAATAGGGGATTAAAAGTGATCAGTGCATTCATTTCTGCCCATTCGGGTAACAAGATAACTAGGCAGTGCTGGTAAACCCACAGAGTTGAAAGGGGCCATTTAGACCATTGAATCCTCCACCTTCCTTAGTGGAAAAATTCAAATTAAAGCATCAAGTTACTGGGGAAGAACATATAACTTCCTTGAGTAGATCTGAAGGTGATGATGTAGCCAACCCAAATCACAAGGACATCTGATGATAAACGATGCAAGTACGGAAAGGATATTTGAAAGAACTCCAAGCTATTTCTAAAGCTATTTCAAGGGGGTGAGCATCTGGCCATTCATTCACTAGAAGTTGAACTGGATTCCATGACATCTAGTAAGTAACTAATAGTTACGTAAAGCAAGCATGAGTTTATATTTCAATCCAATCACCTGATAACAAGGGAAACACGTGCATGTAGAAAAGTTCCAGTGTATAATTCTGTTCACAAATGACTTCAAAAACATATGAAAGATATTTCTATTCCTTATCTGTTACCTTTGTTCAAAGAGCTTGCCAAAAAAGAAGGGGTGAGGGCAGGAAACATAATGCTTTTTAGTTTATGCTATGCTATTCTCTTTCTGTAATCAGAGCATGTGCTACACTGGGGGAACAGTGAACTTTCCCTTGCTTTTATACAACAATCTACTTAAAGTAGGAACAAGTTGTTTGTACCCACTGTATCCTATTGAGAGTATTCCAGATGCTTAATAGAAATGAGTTCTGTTTTATAAAATCAAAAGACTTCTCCAACATGCATTGCCCTTGAAAATTATACCTAATGCTCATCAATTAAAAAAAAAACCCTAAACATTTCTATTATAACCCAGCTGAATCATGTTATGTAGCAAACAGGTGGATAAAAAGCAAGTTATTATTTCCTTGAATCCTGGTGACTATATGGCTATAACCATGTAGGCAACCTTTTGTGGCTTGCCATATTGACCATGGCATAGTAGCCTGCTTAACTATAAAATGGTTACCATATAAACTGACTTCTTTGATAAGAGAAAAGACAATTTCTACATTTATTGGTGACTGACAACTCCGTATGGACTTTTTGCATAAAAATGGGGGGGGGGGGAATGAACTCGTGATTTATGGTTTTGATGATAAGACAGGATAGATTATAGAAAGAAGAGAGACACGATGCAACATTAGAGAGAGAGGTTAAGATATACCGTATTTTTCTGACAATAAGACGCCCCCATGTACAAGACGACCCCCATTTTTCCAACCCCAAATTAAGAAATCAATATTTTAAAGATAGTGCAGAACACATTTTTATTTAGTAATTAGTTAACATTTACCTGCTACACTCGGTGGGAGGAGGTCCAAACCGTCTCTCTGCAGCTCTGTTTCCAGGTTCTTTTGCATAACTGATTCCATTCTCAAGCACGAGTGAAACTAGCTTCTCTCTGCAAAAGCCTTCCTCTAATTGGTTTGTTCAGCATCAGCTGACGCCAGTTACATAAGGCTCGTGATTGGAGGAAGTCTGTTTGGGAGACAAGCTATTTCACTCGTGATTGGAGTCTAGCAAAGCCTGTCTCCAGAAACAAAGCATGGGCAGTTTTGCAACGGCAGGTTCTTTCTTCGGCTGACTTCCTTAAATAAGACGCCCTTCAATTTTTAGGGTAAGGATTTTAGAAAAAAGTATCGTCTTATAGTCGGAAAAATACGGTAATTGTACTTATAACTGCTGTGAAGAATATCGGATGCCACTTCTTTACATTTATATTTTTCTTTCTATCTTTTTCTCTCTCTTTTTTTCCTATTTTCTTTTTCTATTGCACTTTCACTTTTTTCCTATTACTTCTTTCTTTCTTGTTCGGTATTTTGTTCTAATTTAGTCTGTTGTAGTTTTTAAGACTTAAAAAAAAAACATTTTGAAAAATAGTTACCAGGATGGGCATAGCAAGTAGCTCCATGCTACCCCATCCAATCTGATCTTTATTATGGGCAGGCTTCCAAACAAAGCTTCCCTCTGCCATGTTTCTTTTGTGGCAATGGGGATTCTGCAGCTTGGAAGCAGCAGAGATTAGGCTGGGCCTTTGCTGTGTAACATAAAGGTTTCTGTTTATTTTTAGCTGAAATAATCCAAAAATAAAATTAAACCTGTTGGGAGAAGGATCTGTTGTGCATCCATGGGCATCTTAGGATATGAGGCAGCCAAGTTAGCTATCCTCTGTTTAAAACAGTGTACATTATTTACAAATGTTATCTCATCTCACCTTGCCCCTCATTTATTTTAATGACCCAAATTGCCTGTGTGTGACTCCTTTGAAGGAAAATTCTGTCACCTCTATCACTATGTGCTTAGTGTAGTTCAATAACTCAGTCACTCCAGATCTTAAAACATAGCAGAATTACCTGAAGAATCTGCCTGCTGCATCTGCTAATCAGGAAAGAGGGAAGATCAGTAAACTAACCAAAACAGTGTTAAACCTTTTGGATTTTTCTCTTATAGGCTTTCTATGAAAGTTTCTTTCTGTAAAATCTTAGGCTTCTTCTAAGAAATGTGTTGTGACTGAGGTGTTAATTCTACTGGATGCGATGGATAGTAATAACAGTATTGTCCTACATATGCTAAAAAACAATTTTATCGATACTCATATGCTGAAATATATGGCGAAAGGGACATTACTGTCTTTATAGAACCCTCCCAAACATAGGGGGTAACAATGCAGTCCTCTTTGCAATACAAGTCCAAGATTGCAGTACAATAACAAGATTTAAAATATAGCAGTTAAAAATATTTAAAATGTGTAACATAAACACCAAATATTGAAATCCCCCATAAGAAAACAGCAGTGCGACTGCCACCAAAATATCTTATATGTTCAAGAACCAGAGCTAGATTAAAAATCACTTGTCAAATGCATCCCCAAAAAGGAAGGATTCTGCCAGCTTCCAAATGATTATCACTGAGAAAATGAGGTGAGTCTCCTTGGAAGGAAATTCCAGAAGGAGGAATCTGACAACACTGATCAAATCACTAGTGTCCAGTATTTTTTATTTCCTTTCCTGCCTTTTCCCCCCAGAGTACTGGTCTGTAGAAATTTAATTTTAATTTAGTTTAATTTAATTTTGGAATGAAAGGCAATTTCAATAGCAGCCTGTACAATGCACAAAGGCAGAACATTATTTAACTTCTCAAGATTCCAGCATTTGTATTACAAATGTCCTACTTTAAGATCCTGCCTCTCCATGACTAAAACTCAGAAATGGAGGCAGAGCACAGACAGTTGAATAAATTACCAAATGTACATCTACAATGGGGAAAGCAGCATGAGACTTACTAAATTGAGAATGACAAATCTCTGTGACAAGGGACAATCACAAGGGATTTGGCCTATTCAGGGCCCAAAGCTTAATTATCATTCTTAATGTAAAGGGGAAAATATAAGATAAGGTTGGCAAATGTTTTGTAGCCAGGAGCTATACATTAAAAGAAGTGTTGGCAGCTCAAGTCCACATGAGGTATGGGACTGATGTAATAACATCACCAGAGGTGGTGAGGCCAGATTTTTTTTTCTTTTCTTTTAGTGGGGTGAGTTAGAGGGATTATGTTTTAATATCAAAAAGTGCATCGAGCCAGTTGGAGGATGAATATATCTATTTCCTTTTCCCCCCCATCTAAATGAGTTTCAGTTATGTGCTTCAAGAGTTTTCAGCCAAATTTCAGTAGAGCAATTTTGAAGGACATATGAGACTATAACAATAGGCCTCAGGGGATTCATTGAAACCCACAGGATGCCCACTCTGGCTATGGAACACATATACTGTTTGCTTCTAGAGTTGTATACTATATAAGAAAACTGCTGGGTTTGAGAGAGACACTTGTATGCAGGAAGCATGCACAAATATCGTCCTCAGCACAAACATTGTCACTGTTTGTTATGGATGCTAGGCCTGAAGTTATGGTACAGGCATCACAGGAATGGGACTTCCAACTTCCACTCACCTGGTGATGTAATTATATGATTGTAAAACTTGGTTAAAGCTATGGACTCAGTGTATACCCTAGGATAGAGTTCTCCATTAAAACCGCTTCCCCATTCTTGAAAACAGTAACAGAGACTGTTACTTTCAAAAATATTTGTATTTCTCTGCCACCCCCCAGAGTTTTGTTTCATTTTTTTCCCCAAAGAAATCAAAACAAAAAAGTCCTTTATCTGAATTAAGAAAAATGCAATTTGGAAACTTGGATCAACCTGTCATGCTCTAAAAGGCACAGATGACCCAAGGGATATAAATAATGTTGCTGAGTACAACAGGACCGGTTTGTGAAAGCAAAAAAAATATATTTTACAGAAGTTAATGAGGGATAAAAAAGAATTTTAAATTATATTCTCCTGACATTAAATCAGCAACATTCCCTCCACCCCATCCCACATATCGTTTTTCTCTGTCATTTCTTTTTTCTCGTTAAGAAAGAAGGGATTAATGCATTGACATGACACTTCCATAATGAATCTTTAAGCCATGTCTGTTTTTCAATTGAAAGAATAAACTTTTTGCATTAATCCGAATTGAACATTTAAACACTTGCACGTTTTGCCTTTTTGAAACTGGGATTACTTGTACTGAAGAACTTTCATTTCCCAAAAAATCTCTAGGTTATCAAAAAATATCTTCTGACCCAATAAAGCCATATATCTGGCATAAATACCCTGTTATCAAATATCTGAATGTCTGAACAGAATATTTTGAAAGTCCTATGGTGTCTTCTTTGAACTGTATATAAAATTTGTATGCAGAATTATTTCTGTTTTTCAAAGCTGGAACTTCAGGATTCACTCACTACTTTGTTCAGTCATAGCAGAACTACCACCAGACTGATGCGAGCTAAGAAACAAGTTAGGAATATTTAGTTCCTTGTTAGTTGTTGCTCAGAAATTTGGCCTGCTTGCTAGATATAAATTACAACTTTTTCCAGACTAATAAAATCTTGGGTAAAGAAAAGTGAATACACCCCTTGAGTCATACTAAAATCCATGGACTAGGTATTGATTTTTGCTGTGACTATATTTAGAATTTCATAAAGTAAGTTTTACTAGGTTCAAGTTTGGATCCCTGATATCTTCCCCTGTTCTGAATGCAAGAATATAAAGACTATAAATGTTATAAATATTTATTTGTAAATAAAGGGCTTGTCCATAGTTCTGCTGCCCAGAAAACTGAAGCTTCTGATAGATGTCACGATAAATATTGCTTTGTATTTTATTAAGAATCATGAGAACAGCTGGCTAGATAAGACAGTCACAGCTGCTGTGAAGTTGTGATAAAGCAATCCAGTCTTTTATGTTTTTACACAGTATCCTTAGTTATTTAGAAAGTGAACTCATATAGTGCACCTCCTGCTGGCACATTTAATGTGGCTGTAAAAGCAAGTAATAGTTTATAATTAAACTGATATGTAAAATATACTTACTGAATTTAAGACACCTTACAGAGGCTTGAGGTTCCAAATCTTAAACTCCTTCAGCGTTTGAGTCAATAGGGGTTGAAAGAATACTTTAAGAAGTGGGCTGTTCAGCTATTTTAAGGATTGTACAATACGCCCCTTCAATTTGGGGAAGGCCTGTTGCCTAGACAACTGCAGGAGCAATCGTAATTTGGATGGTGTCTATTTTAAAGCATGATAGGTAAGAACAGCTTCCTGTGTTAGTAGTTACATGTTCAAAAATATTTGTTTTGCTTTCTTTCAGCAAACTAATGGTATTAAGGAATATGATTACGGTAAAGTTTAATTTAGGGACAAATTGTAGTATTTGTAGTATTAGGTGGCTATTGCTCTCAGGAACTAGCTGGATTCATCAAAATTCTCCAGTGACACTATTCTTGGTAAGTTGTGTAACTCTGAATTGCTTTCGGAGTTGATTTAGCCTTTTAGGTTAAGTCCATAATAGTTTGGTGAATAAAAAAGTATGAGGATAGCAATCTGCTCAGGTATAGCAGTGGAAGTAACTGGTAGCCTGCAATTAATTGGTGTTTAATTTAAATATATATGAATTTTCTTTCTTTACCCCATAATATATTTCTTGCCTTTTCTTGTAATCCATTTTTTTTCACCTGTATGTTTCTTACTGCCATTCATTCTGAGCCATTCTTCACTTTGCTTTTCTTTACACTTTCTACTATTTAGTAACCTTCCATCCTGTACTCACTTTGAACTCTCAGCATGGGATTTGCTGTCTATGTAAATCTGTTCACCTAGAAAAATGACAAATTCACTTCCTTCACAGAAACTGTACAGTCACCAGCATTGTTTACTGAGATTTGGGATCTAAAACAATCATTTATGCCATTGCACCAACACAAAGAATCTGAGCACAAACCTTTATGCCTCCTACTGCAATATGCTAAAGAGAGAAAACAACTGAATTACTTTTAAAAACTTCATGTCCTGAGCTTCTGAAAGCAGTTCTTATTCAGAGAAATCCTTTACAATTTTTAGTCCAGAGTCTTGAATTATGAGAGTCCCATTATCTAACAATGATCTTTTATCATTTCCTTTATTGCTTAATTGAAACAGTTTATTTGTGCTTTAGACATTGAGGATTTCTAATAAAAGGCCATGATTTCAGTTTTTATTAACTTCTTTCCTTTAAATTGCTTCATAGGTGATTGACAAGCTTATTATTAATTTAGGTCTCTTTTAGCTGCATTTCAATGAAAACTTAATTGCATACTCCAACCTGCCATCTTCACTCTGACAGAAAATTATGTCCTGGACATGAAAACAAGAGGCCATTAGAAACTGACAGTTTTTCTCTCTATGAAGTTTGAACTGGACAGTAAAGAAGGAGCAGGAGGTTGTAGGTGATGAAAAAAGTTCTTGGTGTATATGCTTTGACAGTCAATATTGCACTGGAGTGACAGCAGTAAATTATAGGAAAGCCTATTAAAATTCAAGTTATGCAGAATGGTTACTGGATGCCAAGCATTTTACAGAGTATAAGAGTAGCAGACTGATGGGGAATGAGAAATTTCTACTTTATGGGGCAATATTGGTGCATAATTTAATCTTCATAGTTGATGTGGAAGGAAAAATCCATTCCTAACTCCTTTGTGGACAGTCGTTTTCTATAATCTTACAATTGCCACCTTTTTGTGCCCTCTGACTGAGCTCTGACCTTAATCATTCAGATGTCAACATCTGGTTATTCACAGTACTGAAAGAAAAAAGCCATGGTGATGTTCTCATTACGGATCCTGCTGTAAGAAGTGTCTTACAGGCAAGTCAGACCAAATCAAAATGGCGTGACATACCCAATTTAGGAATAATTTCTTGGTGTATTACATTATATTTAGTGATGGAACACTTTAAATGGTTCAAATATGTCCCCAGTCCTAGGTTGTCCATAGGCTGTACAGGATGTGAGACAGCCTACTGAAAACTGGTATTCTCCAGAAAGTATTGGAATTGGAACTTTCTGAATTTCCAGCTAACTAGCCAATTGTAGACAGCAGAGGGAATGGCCTTGAGGGACAGGAGGAAGAGCTGCTACCAAGACAACAGTCAGATAAAACAGAACTGAGTCTGGGGTAGGAATGTAACCTGAGTAAACATCTCAGACAAGACCCTCCCTAGTTATCACAAATATAAAGGGAGGATTAGAGTAAGAGGTGAATGCATTTTATATTTATGCCTGTACCAAAGAAAGTTGGAAGCTACTTTTTCTTTTTTGTATTCTTTTTCTGACCTTTTCTCTTTTTCTCTTTTCTTCTTTTCTTCTATTTTTCTGTGTGTTACTCTGCTGAAATTTAATAAAGTTCAGAGAGGGGGAGGGGGAAGTGCATTAATGTAGCTTTAGAATAAAAGTAGTACTGATCTACATGAGATTGGATTCCTAGTCTGTTCTACCTTGAGAAGCTGATACGAATGCTATGGCTAATAATTTGGGATGTTGCAGTCCCATCACATCAAAAGGTTGCTAGACTGGAGAAGGTCATGGGAGTCTGCAGGAGAGAAAGGAAGACAAATGATGACATATGTATGATGATGTAATTATCCAAATGCGGTGACTTGCATTCTTCTGACTTGTGTTCTTCATATCAGGTGACCTGATTCAAGTATGTAATCATTTGCATAATTACCATATTGCATGTGTGTCACCATTGCGTGTCAATGTAGTTTACTATGGAAAAGGTTGGTCTAGGATGTAGAAGGCAAATCTAAGATTTCTGTCTGAATCATCCCTATCCATCAGGAAGATCTACAACATGCAGTGCTGATACAATACAATCTTATTGAAAAGGGTGTGAATGAATTGTGTGAATGGGATGTAATATGTAGTTATATGTACATTTCATTCCTGCATAATCATCAAGTTTGGTGAGAAACTCAAGGATGAACTCCATGAGAAGTATAACCCTACCTAACTATTAAGGACTGTGTTGCTTCTAAGGAACACTTGCTTCAATGAAACTTTTATGTAACAACCCCATTGAATCAAAATTTCAAATCAAAGCCTTCTCCATCCCATACTTCCAAGCAATGGAGCAAATTGGAAACATATGGTTTCTGTGCATGAGTATAAGACACTTCCTTTGAGGCAAAGCTACCAGTTGATGTGAATTGTTGTCATGCCAGTGCTATGTAAGTTGATACACATTGATTCCACTATATAAAGTGAAGCATAGAGGCAGATGAATTGCCTCCAGCACACAAAGTGCAGCACTGAAGCAGAGTACAGCTACTTTGCAACCCCCCAAATCCATTGACATTAAAACTAGGTACTCTGTAGGGAAGATTACCATAGGATCCTGAAAACTGGAAAATAAATCCCATACTATTCATTAGAAAAGAGATGAAGTTATATTTTGTTTCATGTTGCTTCCTCAAGGGTGATAAAATGTCTGTAACAGCAGGGAAAGACGTTTGGCTTTGGAGAGGAAGATCTGATGTCAGAATTGGCAGAATCTCTGCTGAAACCATATTAGCCCTTCTACTCTAAGTAAAAATGTGTCTTGGTGATGGGCAGGAGAATAGGAGGGGTTGGGCCTCATAGAATTCAAAATTTTGTCTTTCTCCCAGCCTGGCTCCAGATGGATGGATCTATGTCAGCTTTGGAGCTGTCATAGATTAATCAGCTTCCACTTCATTCAGTTGGAGGAAACCTAGAAGAGAGTTGAAAAATAAGTTACAAAAAGAAAAAAATCAACACAATTCCTCCTTCTCTTTTATTCTGCTGGCATGAACAGCACTGCTGGACTTCGACTTCACCTTCCTGAGAGGCTGCATTCAACTTATGACAGTGACTGAAGCATTAGGTGAACAGAAGTGAAGAAAGCAATAAGATAAATGTGGAAAAAGCTTGCAGCCTTTACATTGCTGGGATACAGGATCAAGGTTTTACAAAAAGCTAAAAGCAGCAAGAATGTGTACCAGTAATATCAAATAGTGGAAGAAAGTAGTGTATGGTTGTGGTAGGGAGGGTACAAACGGTGAGTCTGATTCACGCTTGGAATATGAGAAGTAAAACCTTGAATGTTTATATGCATTGTGCTAGAGTATAAGTATTCCAAAGGATCAGAGAGCCAGGAAGAAATAGACATAGAATAATTGAGACTGGGAATAAATAATATTCATGTCAAAAATAAGGTGGGAATATCAAATGTTAAATAAAACTCTCAAGAAACAATTGATGCATGATTTCAGCCAAAAAGGGAAACATTCAGGTTAGAGATTGTCTCTGGAATAACCCTGAGCATTTTTTGCAGAGTCTGTTTAAGTTACCAGGTTGTTATATTTGTAAATAAACAAAATTACTTTTATTATAATTCAGCAGCATGTGACATTTATTTCAGCAGTAGATCTCAGATGAGCTCAAAAAACAGCTTTAGGGCTGAGCAGTGATGGTATAAATATAAAACTGAGACAAACAGGCAGATTTCCTCTCTATATCACAGAGGCACACATTTGTGCCTTTGCCAACAAAGAAAGCTTTATATATGCCAGTGTAATGTCCTTTTAAAATTGTGACCTTATGAGCCACTGTCATTCTCAGTTCATTTGATGAACAGATGATCTCACTCTGTATAGTATGGGACTCTGGATGACTAATCCCTTGACACACCCATTCTTTCGAGATATCATTTGGCACTACGGGAAAAATTGTGTCTCATTCTAATCTAGTTAGTTTTAATGGGATGAAAGAATGCCTACATTTCAGAAGAATCACTTCATGATTCAGAAGAATCTTAGGATCACTTTATATAATCAACAGAATCAAGCAGCAAAGTTGTTGACTTGTACTCTGCAGGACTGTGAGGGACAGGTTTCCATGTTTAAATGTTCTCAGTTGGAATGCATCACAATGAACATTCCAGATACATAGAAAACTGCATATTGGTGTGGGGAGGGTGACTCCTAGCAGGGGGAAAAGGGCTTATGACTTGAATTTGCTGATTGTACCTACTGCCTCCCAGTATGTATGCAGAAAAGGATGCTTTGAATTGTTTGTGTTTCAGCAACTAAAAAGCTGATTCTATTACTCCTTTGGGGGGGGGGGGGAATCTTATAAGCATAAAATGTGGTTCAGTGCCTGAGCTGGGAAAATGCTAGTGAGAACTGATATTGTATGTTTGTGGCAGCATAAAATCTAATAAAAATAAACAAGCAAACAACTAACTAATAAATAATACACAATATATGTTCAGCTCTCAGGACTGAAGTTAGTGGCCACTATCTAACATTAAAGAAATATATTTTCTGATATAGAGGGTGGACTAGTTTTGTACTGCATTGTGATTCATGGGTTGAAAATAGCAATCTAGTGGAAATTATCAACTGCAAGCCCCAATAAAATCATTAGGATGTTAGCAGCAATCAAGGGGACATCCTCACTGCACTTTCAAACTGTGCCTCTTTGTGATTGTGGTAGTTTAAGTTTACTCCAGCTTAAGAAAAATGTTCAGACTGAGACGGTCTGGCAACATGTGTAAAAAGATTCAATCTGAATTGCAGGCTACTATATCTTCACATTGGACAATTCTCTTGCTGCTAGACCCTCCCAACATTCTCACACATGCACACATTCCATATATGTTTGTATATATGTTTAACACACCATTACACACACACACACACACACACATATGCAAGTGTAATATGTATGCAAAGTTAATTTTTTCATGCAGCTACATACAATATTAAAGCATCAAAATGCACATACATGCAGGCCCAATCACCAGCCTTAAAATAAAATCCCCTATTTGTTTTTTTTCAAAGTGTTTCTTCAAGACAGTATTTTGCTGTTATGAGGTTACTATGGTTAAATCAAGATGTGTTGCTTCTGGCTGGAGAGTGGAATGCCAAAGTTGGGAATATTAAGGAGGAAAATAGAGTTGGACTAGGAAACTGAATATATAGTTGGCCTAGGAAACTGAAATGAAGCAGGAGAATGACTTTCAATTTCTGCCAGTCCAATGATTTCATTGTTGCTATCACATCTTCCAACAACCAAAATTATGCCAATGTACATGGACATCATCAGATAGAGTATACAGAAATCAAATTATTGGTAGATGGAGGAGGAAGAGCAAACAACAGCAAAGATGTGGCCAGGGACTGACTGGGGAGCAGATCACAAATTGTTCATGTGCACGTTCCAAGTTAAGCTATACCAGAAGAAGAAAGCCAACATTTCCATAATATGATTATGAGCATATATCTACCATTTTCAAGGAGAACATTAGGAATCCCTTTGAAAGTCCTGAACTTCATTGAGAGGGAATCAGAGGAACTGTGGAATGAACCTGAAGAATTCATTAAGCATGAATGTGAAAAGAGACTACCAAAAATGAAGAAAGAGAAGAAAGCAAACTAGATGTCAGAACAAACTGTGGAAATTACCCAGAAGAGAAGAGAAGCCAAGAAAGACAAAAATCTCATGCAGGAGCTTAACAAAGAGTTTCAGAGGGAGATTAGAAGAGACAAGAAGCAGTATTAAAACAACATCTGTAAAGACACTGAAGATGGAAACAGGCATGGGAAAAACAAGGAAAGTCTTCTAAAGTCTCTCTGAACTCAGAAAGAGGTTTCAGTCTCAAACTGGTATACAGGTAGTCTTCGCTTAATGACCGTTTGTTTAACGATGCTTTGAAGTTATGATGGCCTTGGAAAAAATGCTTTACTACCTATACTTGCACTTACAATCATCATCGCAAAGCAACACACCACCCCTTGTGGTCTCATGATCGTGATTTGCGACCTTTTTTATGACAGTTGTTAAGCAAATCTTGTGGTCGTTAAGCAAATTCCAGCAAAAAACGTATATTGGGGAAGCTGGATTCACTTAACAGCCACAAGATTTGCTTAATGACCATTGTAAAAATGATCATAAAATTGTGTCTGGTCACATGGTGACTCATTTATTGACCAATTTTCCAGTCCCTATTGTGGTAGTTAAGCAAGGACTATCTGTAGTAGAAGTTGCCAATGGACAAATAGTAACTGATTCAAAGAAAATCAAACAAAAATGGAAAGAGTATATTGAAATTCTGTATAGTAGAGATGGTTTTAAAATAGGAGGAAAAACTATCAATAACCCATGCTATGCTGATGACACTACTCTGATAATGAGTAGGGTAATAATGGTATATTCCTTTGTGATATGTTAAGATCCTTTTTGTTTCAGATCAGAACAAAGGCTGATCAGTTCACCTCTTGTGCCATTGTCTCCTCATAAATGAACTATACAGAGGGGTGGCAACAATTTATGATATCCCAAAGGAATGGAGAGCAGAAAGGGATTTATTTATTTATTTCTAAAAACTAGTGCATAGTAACAAAGGTTCAATGGTTCAAATTGATGCACATTTGCAACAGAAAACTGTACTTAAAGAAAAATAGATAATAACCACCAGAACCTGCATCTATAGTGCTTTTGATTGCTAAATGCATCTTTCTTGCACCTCTACTTCACCTATCATGAAGAGAAATGTGCCTCATGCTCACATTATAAATAATAGCAGATAAAGCACTCTCCTATTTCATTCCAGCAAAATGCAGACACCATTGTATGTCTCAGGACTTTTAAAAAGAGCAAAACCCTCAATTGTATTAATAGAGATTTGCTTAAATATTGTATGCAGGAAATCTTTTTAGACTTTAAGATGTGTACACGGAGCCCAGAGTGTCCCTTTTCATTAATTCTCCAGACACTCATAAAATGGAGACATTTTACATTTAAATTTTGTTCACATTCATTGGGGAAAAGAACTATTTGAAAGGAATTTTGAACTGAATAATGTAGTAAGATGGAAATGTGTGCCTCTTGGTTTTTCCTTCTTTCCTTCCTTCTTTGGACCTCCCCTTAACAATGTAATCATTTTTGGCTGAGACAACCTGAGAATTGTGGCATTCTTTTAAAAAAGAATGCAATATTAATGTTTAAATAAGTACCAGTTCATACTGATTTTGTTTGCTGGTTAAGAATGTCTAAATAACCTGCTTAGCTAATGGAGAAACAGGATGGCTTAAACACAAATGAGAAAATGTTGTACAGCTTGGACTGATCTGTCCATGCCTGGCTAAAAGAAAGTTGATAACTCTGTAGTGGCATCAGTTTAGTATGAAAAGACTTTCCCTTTCAGGCTTGCTGGACAGTTCATGATTTGGTACGCCAACCTCTTTATCCTCATCCAAAATGTCTTAAATGTGACAATGGCCACTATAAAAATATAGGGAGTACTGCAGCTGCTGAGGATGGCCTACACAGACCATAATATATTGTCAGGTAAACATGAAGTCCTTAATTGAAGTGAATAACTTCAAAGAAGCTAGGGGTTCTAGCTTTCACAAACAGAGCTGGGACCCTTGACAATGATGTATTTGTTGTCGAATGTCAAAAACAACAACCAACAGCCAAAAGCAACAGTCTAGAGAAAGAATGTTCTTATCCTACAGAGCCTGTTGTATCATTGTGCTCATCCTGGCTGAAGGATCTTGAATGTTCTGCAACTGTCCTAGAAGCGATAGCTCTTGAAAGGAAAAGAAGAGGGAAAATTTCATGCAGAAGACTTGCTCATTGCAAAACATATAAATTCTGTCATATTTTCTGAAAACTATCTAAGAGGAAGGTAGACTTAAATCATATATAAGTTATAAGTTAAACTGAGTGCTCTCTCTCTCTCTCTCTCTCTCTCTCTCTCTCTCTGACTACAGTATTGGTCACAGGCAGAGGAGTTTATTTGCTAAGCAATGTCATTTGCTTCAGCCTCCCAGCATGGAAATGGAATTTCACATCTCACACATGCACTTCACTACCTAATACTCAAAGGCAGGGAATGCAGCATCTCAGCTTAGTTTTTGTGATGGTACTGTGTGACACACTTATTTCTGGCTTTCACCATCGGCTAGATTACACAGCCAGCACCATTGACTGTGGTTTCCAAGGCTGCAGACAGAGGTATTTCTCACCCTGTTTAACTTAGATTCATTTCACTATGGAAGCCTGCATATGAATCATTTTGATGGTGGGCAAAAGCACATGCACAAACAATATGATGGAATGTTACAGGGAACATTCCATTCCATTAAACTCTTCTCTGTCCAGCATGCTATTGATACTTGGACCATAAATAACATGCAAGGCACTGAGAAGAAAGTTCAATTATCTGCTTCTCAGAATACAGATCCACATGGGAGAATGAATGGGGATATAATATAAATATACTCTGGACTCCTATCGCTCCATTATGTTGCTTGCCTAGGGGAAGACAGAAAAAAACTTTATTGCTTTGTTCAGATTCCTCCATGTGCTGCTTCTCATTCTCCACTCACCAGACTTCCATTTCAGAGAAGAAAGAAATCAGTATCTCTCTTCCCATCCCCCCAGATGTGATGCTCCTGCATCACTCATTCCATTTTTGCTTTGTTTCTAATGGTAGCTTCTTATTAAAGTAGGGAAGTGGTTGAACAGACTTCTTCTTTTTTTTTAATGGAGAGCATGTGTTGATCCTAATCCACTTAGGAAATAAAAAGGAGGAGGAAAGGTTCCTGAGATATATGTACCCCAAGGCAGGGTTCATGTTGAAGAGAGTTTTCAGGAAAACAAAACAAAACAAACAACAACAAACAGGATAACTTTCACCCTGAAGTTCTGAAGACTTCTAAAAAATTGCTACTTGCAATAATGTCATTTGTCAAGGAAGATTGTTGCTATGTTGGTCCTTTTAGTATTAATGAGAGATTACTAAGAGATTTTAATCTAGGATAAATATAAATAAGTTTAGGACAATTTTGCATTCACCAGACAGTCATTTATTTATTTATTTGATTTTTATCACTGCCCACCTCACGTACATGATTCTGGGAGGCTTACAATAAAAATAGATAAAAATGAAATAAAACATATGCAGTATAAAAAATAAAAACACACAGTAGCCAGAATTATAAAAGAACCATGAACACAGTGAGGAGATGGGCTCCAACACACACCTGGAGCTCCACGCTTGGGCACAAAACCAAATTTTGAAGGCCTTGTGGATTTCAAGGTTTAGGGCCAAACTGACCTCTGGAGGGATGATATTCCAGAGGGTGGGTACCACAGCAGAAAAGGCTCTCCTTCTGGGGCCCACCAGCTGATAATCCTTAGCCAACAGGACCCACAGCATACCCAGATCAGATGGGACGGATAGAAACAACTGAAAAAGGACAAACCCATAAGTAACCCAGTCCCAAGCCATGAAGGGCTTTAAAGGGACTTTGTTGTTGTTCAGTCGTTAAGTCATGTCCGACTCTTCGTGACCCCATGAACCATAGCGTGCCAGGCCTTCCTGTCCTTCACTGGCTCCCTGAGTTTGCTCAGTTTCATGCTCATTGCTTCAGTGATGCTATCTAACAATCTCATCCTCTGCCATCCCCTTCTCCTTTTGCCTTCAATCTTTCCCAGCATCAGGGTCTTTTCCAAGGAGTCCTCTCTTCACATTAGGGGACCAAAGTATCTGAGCTTGAGCTTCATTATCAATCCTTCCAATGAGCAATCAGGGTTGATTTCCTTTAAGATTGACTGGTTTGACCTCCTAGCAGTCCAGGGGACTCTTAAGAGTCTTCTCCAGCACCGCAGTTCAAAAGCATCGATTCTTCGGCGCTCAGCCTTCTTTATGGTCCAGCACAAGGGACTACCAGCACCTTGGATTGGATCTGGAAGCAAAGTGACAACCTTTCCAGCCTGCAGAGCAGTGGAGTCACATGCACCAATAACAGGCACCATTAACTGCCCACACTGCTGCATTCTGCACCAGCTGAAGCTTCTGAATACTCTTCAAGAATATTCAAGAGAATACAATCTTATTGCAACTTTCTCCAACCCAGTACTCTTGTGCTGGACCGTGACACCCATGACAGCTTCCAATGATTTAAGCTATGCCAGCAGGAGATGAATGGGAATCGTATCCCGGTATACATGGGGAGTCCCGAGTTTGGAAACTTTAATTTACATTTGGAGAAATCTGTATCCATATCTATATCTATATATTCAGGACCAGCAAATAGAAAAAGAGGGGAAGTAATATGTGTGGTCCTGACTATGCCAATAATAACATATCATGGACCTTTTGTAAGATGAATAACCTGCCTTGTGTTCCAGTATTCTGTTCTCTTACTATCTGATGATAAGAAATAATGTCCTACAAGGCAACACTTGAGTTGTTGAAGTGAGCTGAATATAGAACTGAATATATTTACTGCATCACACGGATGTTAGAAGTTTTCCAGTGTTTAATACTTTGGACTGTATTTTTGAAATGACCCAGTGAATAGCCTTGGGGCTTTGCTGTTCCCTGGAGCTATCTAATATGGGAAAACGTGAGCGGATCAAACAGCTTTTAACTAAACAAGATTCTGGCACTCCATAACATGAGCTAAGGTAAGGACTTCTGGAGAATTCCCCTACTGACTACTAAAGAAGAAGGTCTGCATTTTTAGATTGCAGCCTAAATTGTCATACATTTTTCTATTTATCCAGTAAGGTTGAAGGGAAAAAAAAAAAAAAGGATTATAGTTAACTCCGCACTTTTTAATGTTTCCTTTTTATTAACATTTAATTTGTGTTTTCCAATAAAGAATAATACTATATTCTGAAACCTTATAATATTGTTTAATGCTGCTATAAAATTTAGGAACATATTTTCCTTGTGCTAATCTTGTTACTTTTTTATTGCTACATTGTTGTTTTAGATACACTTGTTGCTAATATTTGTGAGTAATATATTTTGAAGAAAATATTCCAGAAATGAAGACCATGAAGACAATGAAGAGTGGGCCATACATTTCAGAAATTAAAAAGAAAAAGAAAAAAGAAAAAAAAAGAATTGAGTGTGTAATTTGAATATGTAGGTATATAATACCTCTGTACGTGTTTCTTCATCAGTATATCTTACTGAGTTCAATATAATTTATTATGAAGAAATTAAGTATAGATTCATAATATGAGTGATCTGTAAATTCTAAAACAAAGAATGCAGAATACAGCAAGAATATATCTCTACAAAATTATTATGTTTAATTGATTCAGACTCTCCTGTTCCACATATATCATCTATTACCTATAATATTTTTGAAGAAGAAAACTATGTTGGAAATTTTTATCATGGAACTCCATGATAAAATGTTAATTTAGCTCTTTTTCTGGTTTGGGTATAGGTATATATTTTTTATACTATATTTGATACATTTCTTATCTGTTTATCAAAAATGCAGTCTTTCAAGGCAGCTGACAATATAAAACATACAGGGTTAATTAATCAGTTTTTAATTAATTAATAAAGAAAATCAATCAATTAATTAATTAATTAAGAATTTTAAAGAATTAATGGCTCCATTAGCAGAAGTCAAATCCCAAACTTGAGGAACCAATGATGCATAATAAAGTAAGTTCTTAAAACTTTCTTAAGATTAAGACATAAAACAGTTATCCATTTCTTGGAATGAATTTTGTATCGGACGAAAAAGTCCTGTCTCTGAAGCGCATTACCTTTCCAGACTAAAATGGTGAATAAGCAAACAGGGTCTCTGAAATGGAATAGGACATAGACAGGTTCACAAAGATGCTGAAAGTGTCTAATTCAAAGTGGATTCAAGTTGGGGTCTGCTGCACCGTCTAATGGCTATGAGCCATGTACAAAGGGAGCCCTTGGATTGTGCACTGCAATAATCATTGATGAAAGCGTAAGGAAGGCTAAGAAAGACCATCTGGTTTATTTATTTGATACTCTGTATTTCCACTCTGGCATGTACAGAAGTCAGCTAAAAAAATTCTACACATGACCTGAATTACATAACTGACCAGCATTAGCTGAACATATTCTAACATTCTTAAATATTAATATTGCTATCCATGCATATTAAAGCACTGAATACAGCATGCATTTCCTTTATTGGACAAGTATGGTTCTTCAGCAGTTAATGGTGGCATTTGGGGTGGGGGGAGCAAGTGGGGGGAAATGACCAAAGCACTGTCTTGCTCTCATGATGGAAGCTCTCCCCTTTTTGTATGTGGGTCATGATAGCAAGCCTCTATACAAATGGGGTGGAGCTTGCATCGCAACAGTGCAATGCTGCTTTCTTCATTCTGGCAAAAGCCTTCAAATAGCTGAATGGTCCTGCCTCAGTAGATTGCCAGTATTCCAGGGACCATTTAGTTCCAGAAAGTAAATGGGCATATGAAAGACCTAGAGAGTTGCATCCAGGCTTAGGCACAGTATAGATGCTTTGAACATACACATCTGACTTATAGTGGAACAGACTAAAAACACTTGTAATCAAGCATTCTGTTCCCAGCCAGTTGTCTTTAGGAGCTCTGTAATGATATAAACCTACAACTATCCATCTAAGAGCAACTGAAGTTTTAATGCAACTTTGAAATTGAAGATGCCATTGATGCTTTATCTTCCACAAATAAAACTCCCACTGAATTCTATGACTCTACTTTAAGTACAGCTAAGTATTGACCTTAAGGAAAATATAGGGGCCTGACAGAGATATCTGAAATGCCACATAGCTTAAAAAATATAGATAGAGAGATCTTTTTTTTCTCCCTCATTCAGACAAGCATACAAACCCATCATACTATTCTCTTTTGGAGCAAGCAGAGTTATGTGAAGTACAGAAAAGGAGTAAAAATAATAAGATAAACATATTAAATGCATGAGATGAGGTAAAAAAGGAAATACAGCTAATCTAGATTACATGAACACCATTCACCGTGCCCTTCCATATCTTTTCTTGCAAACTATTCTTGCTTCCACAACAGCTGTATACCACTTCATACACTGTTTTATGTTTATTAAACTTCTCCTTTCTTTCTTTTTGAGTTTCTCATAAATGTGATTCAGTCATGACTTTCTTGGTCTTCTCCTTCTTCTCAACCTGTTCATTCTTCCTTCATACTTTTGTTCTGTGGTTTGATCCTCATTAATTCTATCTATATGACCAAGCCACCTCAATGTACTTCTTTCACACTGATAATTCACCTTATTCAATTTTATTAATTCAATATCTATTTAGTCTTGACTGTCTTTTTTGTTTCACCACACATGTCTTAAGTAACCCATTCCCAAATGCATTTAAATTTGCTTCTATATTTCTCCTTATGTATTAGTTTCCATACAACAAAATGGGCAGAAGCACACTCCTGCACACAGCAATCAAGTATATTCTTTTGAAGAATTTTCTTTCTCTGCAACAGACCAATATCCTTCTGTTAGCATTTGTACTCCATCCATCCACATTCTTTATTTAGCAAACATAAAGATAAACAGTTTCATCTATTTTTATCATTATTTAGAACTTGCAATTTTTCATTCCATACAACTACCTTGTTCCTTGATACATTAACTTTCAGATCCATATTCCTCACTGCTTCATACAATCTATGTGACATTTTCTGCAAACCATTTGGGTTTTTAGCCAATAACCTGACATCATTTACTGCACATATAAAAGTACACATACATTCATGTCCCCAATCAGCACACCTCTATCACCTCAAACATCCCTTGTATATTTATTGAGAAATGATTTATACAAACAAGGGGAACATCACAAATCCTTGTCTTATTCCCTGCACATTCCTGAACCATTCACTTACTAGATGTTCCATTTATTCCTATGCATGCTTTATTTATTGTACATCTTATTATCACTCTTATCACATTCGTCATCCATGCTTCAGCTACATTGTCACAGAAAATGTCCTATCACTGATATCTCTTTGCTTTATCATATGCATTTTCTCTCTCATACACCACAAACACAGAATAAATTATATTCATACATTTCTCAAGGGCTTGCTAAGAGCAGGAGTTTGGTCTATACATCCCCTGCCTGGTATAAAACAATGCTGAATTTTCCACCCCTCTCTCATGATATTCTTATCATTAGAATTTAGGGTAACCCACCAAAATCAAATGTTTAAGGATTACATATTGCTCAAATTATGGAATTCATTGTTACCAAATGTAAAAATCACCAACTGGATGGCTTTAAAAGAAAATGGCAAATTCCTAGAGAATACAGCTATTATCCTTGGCAGTATATCTTATACACCAGTTATTGGAGAATAAGAGGATAAACAGCTCTCCTATTTTGTTTTCGAGCTTCCTGGATACAGCTGGCTGGTTCAGTGACATCCATGTATGTGTATGTTAGTGTATGCGAGAGTGCAAGAGAGAGAGAAATAGGCAAGATAACAGAAGTGGCACTGGGATGCAGGCCCCAACTATTCTGTATGTGTGTGTCAATGCATGTACAAAAGTGATAGAATTTGTACAGCAACACTGCTTCTACCATATTGCCTGTCACAACACACAAACACAGACAATATTGGATTGGCTACTGTGAGACCCAGATTATTTGAATAGATGGAGCTTTTGGCCTCATCCAGCAAGGGTTCCTTCATATTTTTCAGGCTAAAAAAATGAGACTATAAGCAAACCTGAATTTGAAAGATTCACCCATCAGAATTTTAAATAATACATTTGTACAGAGCTGAATTGCACTATGAAGCCAAAGTATGTTTGCAGCTTTCAGACTAGTGGGTGGGAAAAATAAAAGTGGAATCATTTACATTAGGAGTAGAATGCATACTGTTACAAGCTTTCATTCACAGTAACTTTTTAACATGACACACTTTAAAAAGAAAGCAAGGCTTCAGTTGTGGCCTTTTTTTCTACTTCCCCACCTCCCACCAATATACATTGCCTGCCCCTGTGTATTAAGCAATATGTAGATTGTAGGTGAGAGCCAGTTTGGTGTAGAGGTTAAAGCACCAAGCTAGAAACCAGGAGACACCGAGTTCTAGTCCTACCTTAGGTACAAAGCCAGCTGGGTGACCTTGAGCCAGTCACTCTCGCTCAGCCCTAGGAAAAAGGAAATGGCATTTCTGAAAATCTTGGCAAGAAAACTGCAGGGACTTGTCCAGGCAGTCACCAGGAGTCAACACTGACTTGAAGGCATGTGCACACACGCGCACACGTACATGCACACACACACTGTAGGTAATCTCTCCTGAAGACATGCTTTGTCTCATGGAGTGCACTGCTTTGCTCAGGGAAGTCAAGATGAGCCAATCTGCCTTGTCTACAGGTCTACCTTGTGAACAGCAGCTTCTGTGCATGTGAAGAAGCCACTGCTTTAGCTGGTTATCTAACAAAGTGAATTGCTTTGTTTGTCATAGCCCTAATGTGTTCCACAAGTGGCATATCAGAAAAATGTGTGTGTGTGTGTGTGTGTGAGAGAGAGAGAGAGAGAGAGAGATGGAAACTAATATGCAAATCAACCTGAAGTAATGGAAAATCACTTGCAAAAAATGTGCACATCAAGCAGAACTGCATACAAAATTGTCTTGCCTCACTCCTGAGCAGCAAAACAGGATTCACAAACAGCAATATATACAATTTCTGCTTTCCGACATTAATTCTGATATAATACACAATGGTAGCATGCAAAGTCAGATGAAGGATAATTAAGAGCAACTGAACCTTCCTGAGTATAGATAGCCAGAAATGGTTCAGACTCAGCATTAACCCTTGGTTACTTTCTAACTCCTTGAAGGTGTTTATGTCTTGGTGTGTGCATGCCATGGCAGTTATTATACTATATTTTTCACAGTATGACAGGGGGCTGTAAGAGAAGCTTATAACCCTCAAATCCCTTCTGGATAATTTTATTGCTTTATTTATCATCTATCTATCTACCTATCTATCAAATTTGTTTGGCTGCCCAGCTCACAAAAACTTCTGGGTAGCATACAACACTTAATTAAAAAAAACACACACACAAATATATAAAAAACATTCATTTTTAAAAGCTATAAAATAGCACATGGGACAAGAGAGGATGATGTTAGCCACAGTAAGGGAGCCATCGCACGATCTCCCCAGTCCACTGGGACCCCTAGGCCTGAAGGAAAAGCCAGGTTTTGAGGGACCTGTGGGATGTTACAAGGGATGGAGCTAACCTCATTTTCAGAGGGAGAAGATTCCATAAGGCAGACACCATGGGAGAGAAGGCCCACCTCTTGGGACCCACCAAGTGTAATTCCCTGACAGACGGGACCTGTGACATGCTTTCTTTACCAGATCTGGTGGACAGGCAGATATAATTGGAGAGAGGCAGTCCCTTAGATAACCCAGCCCCATGTCATGAAGAGCTTTAAAGGTTAAAACCAGCACCTTGAATTGGACCCAGAAGCAAACTGGAAGCCAATACAGCTTGTGGAGTAGAGGTATAATGTGTGCCATTCTAGAGGCACACACAAGTCCAATCAGAAGGTGACTAGAGCATGAGCGACAGTGAGCAGATCCAGGAGTGGGTGCAACTGGTGCCCAATTAAAGCTGTGCAAGGACCTTCCTAGCCACAACTGCCACTTTCTCTTTGAGCAAGAGTCGTGAGTCCAGGAGAACTACCAGATTGTGCACTGGGTCTGTCTGGGGCAGTGCATCCCCAAAAAGATGGCATAGTCCAAGAACCAATAGGCCCCAAAACCCAAAGCCACTCAGTCTTGCCAAGGTTCATCTGAAACCTGTTGTTTCCCATCCAGACCCTCACAGCCTCCAGGCACTGGGATAAGACATTATCACTTAATTTGCCAGTGGCAGGTATGTAAAATTGGGTATCATCAGTGTACTGATGATACGTCACCCCATGGTGACAGATGGGCTTACCCAGCAGCTTCTTGTAGATGTTAAATAGGAGAGGGGAGAGCACTGAACCCTGCAGCACCCCACATAGTAGGGGCCAAGGGCGGGATCTCTCCTCCCCAACTACCACTGACTGGAATTGGCCCCAAAGAAAGGAGGTGAACCAGCATAGCACTGTGCCACTCACCCCAAATCATCTGAGCTGATCCAGAAGGATACCATGATTAATGGTATTGAAAGCCGCAGAGAGATCAAGTAGGGCAAGTATAGATGCACAACCCCCATCCCACCCTCATCAGAGATCATCCAAAAGTGTGACTCATGCTGTTTCCGTCCCATACCTGGATCTGAATCCTAACTGAAAGGGATCCAGATAATCTGCTTCATCCGAGGTCCTCTAAAGCTGCTGCACAACCACCTTCTCAGTCACCTTCCCCAAGAAGGGGACGTTAGATACTGGATGAAAATTGTCCAGTATCATGGGGTCCAGTGATGGTTTCTTGAGAAGGGGACAAACCAAGTCCTCTTTAAGAGGTAAAGGAACAACCCCCTCACTCAAAGGAGAATTAATCTTCACTAGAACACACTTAGACAACACCCCCTGGGCCACTTTAACAAGCCAGGAGGGGCATTATTTGAATTTTATGCTACCATTTTAAACTTTATTCCACCCAGATTGCTCATTTTAATCCATTTTCTCTTTTGTCACACATGTGTAGCCTAAGCAAGCATCTTAGCATTCTTTTTTTAAAAAATATTGTTTTTAGCCACAATTCCTTGTATTTCTCCTAACTATCTTGATATTGTCAATTCAGCTTTGAATATTTGCATATTGATTTCTTTTGTGTTCATTAATGAACACAATAACAATTTTTTTCAGATTTGAAAATTGTACAGGTGAAACTCGAAAAATTAGAATATCGTGCAAATGTTCATTTATGTCAGTATGGCAACTCAAAAGGTGAAACCAATATATGAGATAGATGCATTACATGCAAAGTGAGATATGTCAAGCCTTACTTTGGTATAATTGTGATGATTATGGCGTACAGCTTATGAAAACCCCAAATTCACAATCTCAGAAAATTAGAATATTATATGACATCAATAACACAAGGATTGGAAATAGAACAATATCGGACCTCTGCAAAGTATAAGCATGCATATGTACTCAGTACTTGGTTTGGGCCCCTTTTGCAGCAATGACTGCCGCAATGCGGCATGGCATGGATGCTATCAGCCTGTGGCACTGCTGAGGTGTTATGGAAGACCAGGATGCTTCAATAGCAGCCTTCAGCTCCGCTGCATTGTTCGGTCTCATGTCCCTCATCTTTCTCTTGGCAATGCCCCATAGATTCTCTACGGGGTTCAGGTCAGGCGAGTTTGCTGGCCAATCAAGCACAGTAATCCCATGGTCATTGAACCAGGTTTTGGTACTTTTGGCAGTGTGGGCAGGTGCCAAGTCCTGCTGGAAAATGAAGTCAGCATCCCCATAAAGCTCGTCTGCGGAAGGAAGCATGAAGTGCTCCAAAATCTCCTGGTAGACGGCTGCATTGACCCTGGACTTAATGAAGCACAGTGGACCAACACCAGCAGATGACATGGCTCCCCAGATCAACACAGACTGTGGAAACTTCACACTGGACTTCAAGCATCGTGCATTGTGTGCCTCTCCATTCTTCCTCCAGACTCTGGGTCCTTGGTTCCCAAATGAGATGCAAAAGTTGCTCTCATCAGAAAAGAGGACTTTGGACCACTGGGCAACAGACCAATTCTTTTTTTCTGTAGCCCAGGTAAGACGCTTCTGACGTTGTTTGTTGTTCAGGAGCGGCTTGACAAGAGGAATACGACATTTGAAGCCCATGTCCAGGACCCGTCTGTGTGTGGTGGCTCTTGATGCACTAACTCCAGCCTCAATCCACTCCTTGTGAAAGACCCCAACACTTTTGAATGGCCTTTTCCTGACAATCCTCTCCAGGCTGTGGTCATCCCTGCTGCTTGTGCACCTTTTTCTACCACACTTTTCCCTTCCACATAACCTTCTATTGATGTGCTTTGATACAGCATTTTGGGAACATCCAACTTCTTTTGCAATTCCCTTATGGGACTTTCCCTCCTTATGGTGGGTGTCAATGATGGTTTTCTGCACAACTGTCAGGTTAGCAGTCTTTCCCATGCTTGTGATTCCTACTCAACCAGCCTGAGAGACCATTTAAAGGCTCAGGAACCCTTTGCAGGTGTTATGGATTCATTAGCTGATTAGAGGGGGACACTTTGAGCCTTGAATATTGAACCTTTTCACACTATTCTAATTTTCTGAGATTGTGAATTTGGGGTTTTCATAAGCTGTACGCCATAATCATCACAATTATACCAAAGTAAGACTTGACATATCTCGCTTTGCATGTAATGCGTCTCTCATATATTGGTTTCACCTTTTGAGTTGCCATACTGACATAAATGAACATTTGCACGATATTCTAATTTTTCGAGTTTCACCTGTATATTAGCAGGAATGTGCACAGAAATGCATATGATTTTAATATACATTTGTTTGCTTTTAATTACAAAATAATGTAAATACGATCTACCTGATCTTGGCTAAACTTGAACAAGCTTAGCAGCATCTGGACAAGGTTACAATTTGATTGGGAGGCTAGCAGAAATGTCCAGGGAGGTAGGCTAGACTGGAAGAAGACAATGGCAAAATATTCCATAATGTTGACAAGAAAACATTATGCAAAGATACGAAACTCCCTAGCTTTTATTATTTTTTTAAATAATTTTTATTGAAGAATTTTTCAGCAAAGTAAAAACCATAAAAGAAAAGAAAGATAATAAAGGAAATAGTAAATAGTGAAAAAAGAAAATAGAAAAAGAAATGAAAGATTAGAAAGAAGTGGCTTTCTATCTTCTTGACAGCAGTTTAAATGCATTTATATTTTGCCCTCTCTCTCTAAGTTTCCATCATAATTTCCTTCTTTCCATAAGCTACCTTTCTAATCTGCAAACCCATATTCACAAGTTCATTTGTCTCTTTTTTCAGCAAAAAGTCCAAAGGGTTTCCAGTCACTGATAAATGTAGTTGCTGATCTTTCCCAAATTAAATAAGTTAATTTTGCCATCTCTAAAAACTCCCTAGCTTTTAGAACTTTCCATGTGATAAATATATAAAATATGCAACTATAGAATTATACTCAGATGTGCTCCAAACAAAGTGCAAAGCTTAAAGGTAACAAGGTTTTCTCCTTTAAAGAGCTTTAAACTCTCTGAGTATTTCTGGACTTAATTAGATCAAGTAAGCAGCTTTAAGTGCTTTGACTAGGTTACTTTTTTCTAGCTAATTTATAAGTAAACTACATAATGTCCCCCCAAAATTAGTACTGCTTTAAGAGTACTAAACCAAGTGATATAAAGCTAATGGATTTTAGGTGCTTTTTTTTGTAGAATTACAAGGAGTCCTGCTTTTTATTTATCCTGCAAATAATGGTGTTTGAAGTAAACTTAATATATGGCATAGACTAATGTCTCAATTGCTTCAGTGTAGTAGCTCTTCTACTCTTGCTAAATTAATGAACTTTTTAGTTTAGGCATTCATGAGTTCTTCTTTCTCACTGAGAATAATCAAGAAAGAAATATATAAAGGGATTATTTATGCATAGGTGAAATATTGGAAGTGAGATATATACCTCCCCCTTAAATAAACCAATTTGCATAAATATCATATATTCTGTTTTTTATGGGTGGCTGCAAATTTGGGCATAGTTACTATGATTTAAATAGAAATTCCCTGCATTTTCAAAAGAAAGACTGATAATTGATCTAGAAAATATGCATCAATGTATTGCTACATCATTATTGGATACAGCATGTAACAGAAGTCCTGACAATATTAGAGTAACATATCAAATGTCTGGTTCAGAATTTGGAAAGTTTCCCACACAAATCAATAAATATACTGCATATAGAAAACCTGTACACCAGAGGAAAAGTGTCTAGCTTAGCCATTATGTTCTACTATACTTTGCTTTATTGAGATTGATTAAGAAGAAAAACATTGGGGAAATTAAGTTTTTCCCTCCACCTCTTTGGCCTGCTTTTGCTAGATGTGCAGAACCAGCCTAAGAGAGTTAGTAAGTAGATAATATCAAGGGAGAAGATTTATCAGTGTGTATATAAAGTGAATCAGAAGATATACTGGCAAATCATTAAACTGCCTAGCATTGCATATTACAGATCATTATACCTAAAGAATCTTTTTCTATGTAAGCCTTTTTGATAAAGCAGAAGTGTCAGGATGATTGGGGATGGGGAGAGCAGTCTGAGTTTTAGTGTAGTTTTCCTATCAAAAATAGTCTGTATTGTAGTTTACCATCACAAATCTTGTTCATCAGCTATGTTTATCCTTCCTTCCTTCTTCACTCTCTTCCTTCCCTGCATCCCTTCCTCCCCCTCCCCTCCTCTCCTCCCCCCTCCTCCTTCTCCTCCTCCTTCTCCTCCTCCTTTTTCTTTAGTTGTTATCCAAATGGCCTTGTTTGGGGTATCAGTAACATAAGGAATTTTCTCATTTCCAATTTGTATCTGATGTGTCATATTGTCCTGACTTGCATTAGATGGCCTAATAAGTAGATGGTGATGTTCTGGGTAGTAATGAGTTCATGTCACTTTACCCTGAAATTTTAATTGGTAGATAATTTTGAAATTAATAATCCTGAACAGTCCTTCATTTTTTTTCTAGTTAGTATGCAAGAATGAATATCACTCCAGGCTCATAGTGAAGGCCATTGCAAGTGAGGGTGTCTATAGGAAAGTTTTATGGAGCACAGAGTGATGATGATGATGATGATGATGATGACGATGATGACGATGATTATGATGATTAGCCATATTCTACCTTCTATTTTCTACATTTGACAGGTGTCCGGCAGATCTTTTTCTTTTTCGCAATTTTTTTTTTTAATTGCATGTTTCCACTGCCTTTCAAGATCCCATTCCATGTTGCTGTAGCAAGTCCATAACATCTAAAATCAGTAATATTTTAAGAACACATCCATTAATACAAAAATCATCCATCAGATGGAGACATACCAATCACAGGATGAAATTTGGTATGACAAAACCACTGAGGATACTTGATCTTTACTATTTCCAACTGTGTAGATCCATATGGTAGACCAGAGAGTAGTGCTTCCAAACAAGTACCTTGACACAAAGAGTGACCTCATAAGGGAATAGACAGCAATTATTTAAAGATGAAAAGCAACATATTGAATTGATTCCAGAAATTATCAGCATTCATTGCTGCTGATACAGGAGCTGTAGCTGTGGTTCTCAGCTGGGGGTCATATGGCCCCCTGGGGACCCTAGGATATTTCAAGGGGACCACAGGTGAAAAACATGTAATAGGGGAGCCATGGCACGTGCCAAGGGGCCACAAAGAAGCAAAGTGTATCATATCACAAATACTGTCCTGTTGATGCCAGAAAACATACCAGTTACTGTCGTACGTCTCTATCCAGTAACAGGACCTGGATGGGGGGCCACAGGAGAAAAACAAGTTTGGAAGGTGGCCATGGGCAAAAAATGGTTGAGAAACACTGAAATACAGGACAATGGTTTGTTTGTTTATTTGATTAGAAGATTTATATAGGCACCCGACTTGTGTAATTGTGACTATGGGCAGCATATATCAAATAAAAAGCAAAAAAAAAAAAAAATGCTTACAGGTAAAAAAAAAAATCATAGAAAATCAAAAGAAACAAAATCTATAGTTAACCTATCAAACCACATGCAGTCAGAGTAAACCATTCTGCCTCTCAGAGGGTAGACTCATCTATCTCCTGGCCCAACGCCAGGGAGAAAAGCAGATTTTCGGAAGACTAACAGAGGCAGGGGCATTGGTATAATTCCAGCAAGGGTATAAACAGCTAGAATCTGCACTAAGATGATTTTCTGAATCATCTTGAGAGGCAGCTACAATAATTATTCTGGATGTAACAAATTCATGCATAGCTGCAGAATTTCCTAGATAGAGTCAGAGGTGATGAACCATCCAAAGTTGATTAAAAAACAACAAAGTAACTAACAAACATCCTGGCCGCTGCAACCATACATGCTTCCCTGAGGAATGTTGAATCCACCCAAATCACAAACTTGTTCTTTTCAGAGGAAGTATAATCTCATTGAAGAATGGCTCTGATTTATTATCTAGACTAGCATTTTTTTTCTCAACTACAGTTCTTTAGTCTTACATTGCATTACTTTTTAACTTGTTCCACTTCTAAACCATTATGTCCTCTAAATTCAGAAGTTTACTGAGAACCTTAATCAGAAGTTATTTCTTAAACAACAACAACAATAATAAAAGATAATGATGTCCACATGTTGGGGACACCAATCCAAATCTTCCAGAAGCAATTTATACTGATATTCGATACTATGAGAGCAAAATGAAGTTTTGCACAGGCCAAAAGATCAGAGAGCAAACTAATATTTGTTTTTATTACCCACAACGTAAGATTGGAACTTCTATAGTACCCTGTCCTTTCAACTCAGCCTAACCAGACCATCAAATTAAAAACTGATAAAATGTCTGCTAAAACAAACAGGATGACGTGTATGTGTTTCAGTCTTATTCACCTTGAGTTTTCATCACTTCACTTTAGTCACTAACTGAACAATATACCAAAAGTTACTGAAAAGTTTTGATAGTTAATTAGGTTTTGATTAATAATTAGGTACATGCTATCTATATAATTGTTGACAATCAAGTAGATTTTTATTTGATATAATTTTGTTTCCACTTTCAGACATTTTTAGATTACTCAAGCTGAATAATTGAAAATAAGAATATTTTGATCCTATGCACAGTTCATGAAATGCATATAGGTTCAGGACAGTTAAAAGAAACTTTTTGTTTTCACACAATTTGTGGCAAAATTCACTTCCTTAAAACCTGGTATTGCCCAGCTGTCCTTCCTAAATTATTTCAGAAGGAGGAAAGATCCATGCAACCCAATCTGCCATCTTTCAAAAGATCCCTGAAGACCTCTCTCTTTCCTCAGCCACTGGACCAGGACTTTATATATGTCCATTATTGAATCTGTTTGAATGAATCTGTTTGGTTTTGTTTTTACCCCTACCTGACATAGCCATATATATGTCATTTTAAATTGTTTATATTGTTGTTTTAATCCTTATAAGCTTCCCAGAGTTTGGCATGACTGGGTGGACAGAGAAATTGGATGGATGGATGGATGGATGGATGGATGGATGGATGGATGGATGGATGGTACAGCAGTCTGTTTTTTAAGCATACAGGTCCAGCAACTGGCATTCATTTTCCTGGAACACTAGTTGCTGGATCCATGTTCTTATGAAAAGGACAGCTATGTTAAAATAACATAACATGATAAGATATTTATTTAGGAATAAAGATTTAGGATAGTACTATACCATGAAATTATTTTAGTTGTGTGACAGAAACCCAATCTTCTAATTATGGTTACTTACTCTTACATTTTTTGATATAGCTGAAACAGAATATTTATGCTTAGGTCATTATTTACCATACCATACCATACCATACCATACCATACCATACCATACCATACCATGCCATATTGCATTTTCCAGCTGTGCCATGAGAATTTAAAAAGATGCATCTGTAATCTTACTGGGGCTTTAGAGATGAAGGAACATAGATGTGAAGAAATAAAGCGGTAACATTTGTTGAATTTTTCTTCCCATCATGCTATGAGAAATATATGTTTGATCTCTAAATATAAAATATACACAGTGTTTTCATTAGTACTGGCTATTCCAATGACTGGGGAGAATTTCAAAGCCAAAATTCTATTTATTTCAGCATATATCTATAGACAGTAACAAGTCTATGGATTTATAGGAAGCATAGAAAGCTGCCTTATAATAAATCAGACTATTGATTCATCTAGATCAGGATGACTGGCAGGGCCTCTGCACAGATCTTTCAGAAGTGTAGCTAGAGGTTGATCTTGGGAGCTTCTGCATGTGCTTAATCACTGCTTCATAGCCTTTTTTTTAAACCAGCCTTCCTGGCATCTTTGGCTGTCTTGGCTGGGAATTATAACACAATGGGAAGATGTCAGTGCCTTATGCAACTCTTAAGGAATTAAGCTTTAATTCTGCCAACTATAAGGCATCATACTCTGCTTTGGGTTATAAGACCTATTTTTTGCACCCTTCATTTTAATGCATTTAATAACACATAGTTCCACCAGGCTTCCCTCTTTTGGTTTCATATTAAAAGATTCAGAGAGACAATTTACAAAAGTACATTATGATTGTCATCAGGAATGGCAATAATGAGGAGGAGGAGCTTTTGAAAAGCAAAGGCTGTAAAGGTCATTATTGCACACTGTGATTGAAAGTGGGGATGTGATGAATTATGGGGAAAAATGACAGTACTTCTTAGTCTTTGCAGTTATTTTTACTATGACTGGCAACTGGTTGATAGATTCATAGCGTAATTCTAGGTATCCATATAAGCACCTCCTTAACTGCATCTGATCTGGAAAAACAGTGCAGAACCCGACCTGGTTAGTACTCTGATGGAAACTGTCAGGGAATGCAAGGGCTGTGGGAATTAGTGGGAAGTGAAATCAAAGGGAAGGCAATGGCAAACGACTGTTGTACTATTGATAAGAAAATGATGTGACATGTCCCTGAAGTCATGAGGAGTTGAGCTGAACACAAAGAAGGCTTTAGCTTTAGCTTTCTTTATTCCTCTGTAGTCAGATGTAAATCCATTTGAATACAATGATTTTATTCCAGGTCAGTCACTAAGGATTGTGCCCCCAAAACAGTATAATGTGGGACAGTATAATATGGGAAATATAATTCCTAAATGCTTTCTTTGGTATATTCTTTCTATGGCTTTTGTAACTTATAAAGTCCTGAATTCTGTATGACCCTCTATCAGGCAATATGGATTACAAGAAATTATTTTATACACAGAAATCAAGAACAAAGAAAAATGGCTGATTGTGCCCAGATGCAACTTCACCAATGGTCAAAGAGAGTTTTGAGTTTAGCCGCTCTCTTGTTTTCAGAACCTGGAGAAGACTCCTCACTCAATTTTTAGATGTATACTAAAGTAATCCTGAACTTTCAGAGACTAATGCATTCAGTCAAAAATTTGGGATTGACTTTTAACTGTGGTGTCATTCTTTTCCCTTCCTTGCTTTTTATAACTTTTTTTTTTTTTTCTGATGAAGCATTCCAGAGAAACTGAAAGCTTGTGGCAACTCATCATTCTGATTTTCTGGATGGACATGTCATAATCTGGTAAAATGGTAAATCTGGTAAATTTCTTCAGCTTTTTTGTTTGTTTGCATTTGTAGGTGTATTAAACACTGGTGCATGAGTGGGAGACCTCCAGGAGACAAACTATTATACATTTTCCATTCATAAAACCCCCAGAGGTCCCCCCAAAAACCATTTTTAACCCAATATTTACTTCTTTTGGTAGTAAAGGATAAAGTGTGTGTGTGTGTGTTAGGGGAGGGGTGTAATTCTGGGATACAGATCATCCCAACTCATACACCATTGTCAGCCTTTTATCACCACTTCAGGAACTTGTGAGAGTAGGAAGGGGAGCAGGACCTTTAGGTGGCAAACTGTTCCCATTCTTTACCTAAACGCTAAAAGCTCAATATGTAGTCCAAAATCATGCCACTGAAAGTCCCCCATTTGTTCACTTTCTCAATGTGCTAGAGAGCTGCATGGAGCCAGTGAACCATGGATTATCCACCACATAATAACAAGGTTGCCTTAAACTCGATGCTAGATATTTTTCGAATGAAAAGAGTTTCACTGCCCCCTTTCAATTGATTGAAAAATGATCATTGTGCAAATAATTAACATATTTAAGAGACAACAGTAGAATGAGATTCTTTTCTTCAGAAGCTAAAATAATGCGATGAGAAAGCAGCTGAAAGCTAACAAAGGCTTGCACAGTGGGAGGTTTGTACCAGCAAACAGCAATTCACACCTGTTAATTACTGCAAACAGGCTTGCAGACTGAATTTGTCATGACATTTATCTATTGTTTATAGGCAATCATGATCACCTAAGTTCTTCCCATAATGATCAGACCATCACCCGACTTCAAGCAAATTAGTTGCCTTGTATAAGTCAATAAATTCTGAATGACATTTATGAGAAAAACAACTTCTGTGGAACATCTCCTGCTCAGTGAAACAGGAATTTGAGCGCCCAATAGATGCATGAGAGATGTGAACAGAGTCAATTGGCTGGCAGATAAATATTCTGCATCAGCACAAGCAAACTTTCAATGTCCAACAGCAAACAGTTATGCAGGAATGACAAGTAGGAAAGGAAATGTTCCTCTGCTCCTGCTGTTGGTGATACACCAACATTTGAACACCACTATTTTATTTATGTATTTATCTTTTTCCCACAGAGGTGAGAAAGATTTTGCTTTCAGGATAATGAAGTGGTCTTTAAAATAGTCTCAGGGTTTTGTTTTGTTTTTTTGGTAAATAATTCATATTTACATAACAAGATACTCCCTATAAGTAAAAGGAAATGAATATCATGTTTGCTTGTCTGAGCCATAAATTCAAATTCTGAAACTGACACAAAGGATGTTTCTTAAGTGTGGGGTGGGAGTGGAGAGAAAAATCTCAACAAAGACACACATATATCTATTTTCTGCCCTAGTACATTAAAAAAAGTTTTTTTAAAATTTTTTTAAAAGTTACACATTGTATAATGCATTAGCTTCCATTGTATAATGCTAAATGGTACTGGAAATCTAATGCTCAATAATCCGTATGAGGCCATTTGAATGTTAAATGAATCTCACTTGCATTTTCATCAAAGTGATTCATTATGTCCCAGGTAGTTTCCCCAGCTGCTATATTTTCCAAGGTTCTAAAGTGACATATGCAGACTTTTAACATGGATTTCATGTCCCATGAATTATACCTGATCCATAGGCCTTTTTTTGGCAAACATCCTCAAAGCACACTCCATTTATTTCTTCCCTACCGCAAACAAAACAAAACAAAACCTTGGATTTTGGTTGTGTTTGTGGCATACTGGACAAAAAGTGACAAAGCTAAATAGTATTGTCCTTACTGTTAGTAGGAAATGCTACACATGGCACAGTTATGACAAAGACCGATAACCTAGTCTACACCTCTCTTGCTGAATGAATGAATGAATGAATGAACATGAAAATGAAAGGCTCAATTGACCAAAGCCATGATAGAAAGCTGAAGACAATATCTGTCAGCAATCTCATGATCATCATGGCATATGGAAGATTATGACTTAGAATGTAAAAGGGTTAAATGGCAAACAGTATGAATTAATGAAAGAAAAATAGATACAGTTTGTTGTGTATCTGTGAAACAAAATGAAAGGGGAAGAATATAACATAATGATTCTGAATGAAGGTGGTCTGATCTTGTGCAATGGAGTTAATGTGGAGTCATTTTACTTTGCTGTTAAAAGAAAGGTTAGCATCTTTAAGGGGGTGCTTGACTTCTTGAGTTCTCATCCAAAACAAACCACTTCTCTAAAGATTTCCATGGCCCTTTTACTTGTGTGCACAAGAAAAGTCAATGAAGTTTTCTACTAGTAATTTAAAATTATTCAGTGGATTGTGGACAAAATTGGGCTTCTTGGAAGAATTGGATTGTGAAGTAGACTAGCCAAAGGTTGAAGCAGCAAGAGAAGGATGGAATGAGGGAGTGTCCCCAGTCTCTGCTTCCCCCACTAATGGTAGACAGGAATGAAGTGATTTTTTTACAAGAACAAAAACAACCCCCTAAGCATCTGCAAATGCACAGGAACAATGTTTTGAATTATGCACATTTACAAACATAAAATTGGACTAAACAAACAGGAGCCTGTGATTAATTAAAAAAAAAAAAAAGCAGTCCTTTTAATATCTGCTTCTGTTACCAATATATGGCTTGTGCATGAAAGGAGTTGCAATATATATCCTGTTCTAGTTTGTTGGGGTACATATTCTTACATACCACCCAGATGGATTTACTCAAGGTATTTATAAGAGTCAGAACAGATATTTGATTCCCTGATCACTGATTAATTGTTCTCTTTTGTTATTAGGTGGTATTGTTTACCTTGTTTCTGTGTTTTGGTCCTTCCCAGAGTTGTATTGTTTGAGTTGGATAGCCATATAAATATTTTACATATATAAAAATAAACCAATAAAACCATCATGAAACATTGTCCTTTCAAACCTACTACTGCTACCACAATTAATATATTTTTAAAATCTGCACGTAAAAGAATATCCAAACATAGAAAAGACAGAACCCAGAGTGACCAGAGACCATTATTAGCACCCTACTGCTTCTCCAAAGAGAACTCTTCTCTTTTTAGCATCTGAAAAGCCAAAAAGGAGGAGGCCAGCCAAACATCAGAAGGGAGGATCTTCCATAATGTTGGAGCAATTAAATAATTGCTTTGGTTCCTGGCAAACAATCTGCATAGATTTGCTTACAAGGTGCCTCATAGGGTGTGGTCCTAAACAGCCCCTCTCAGGAAGACCTCATAGGAAGTGTTAATCCAGTTGGGAGACACTGTCCTGCAGATATGAGTGGGACTGAGCTCTTTAGCCTATACAGATATTATAGGTACCAGTTTAAATTGGATTTAGTAACCTCCTGGTAACCATTGCACTATTCCCACCTCAGTGTTACACTGCTGAATTGTTAATATCTGGCAGCAGCTCAGCTGCTGCATTTTATTTATTTATTTACTTACTTATCAAATTTATATAGCCCCCCATCGCACCAGAATTGCATTCCATACAAATTGTACTTTCTGAACTGACTTAAAAGGCAGTCCTATGTAGAGTACATTTTGGTGGTCTAGACTTAAGATGATGAGGGCATGAGTCCCAATTCAAGAAGACCTGCAGCTGGTCACCATCATTCAGAGCTGGAACTGGGAAAGAACCAGACTGACATATCTAGGGTTCAGTTTGAGCTGTCTTTTCCTATCCAGTTCTTGGTTCCAAACACTGCACCCCTCATCTCATTTGAAATAGGGATATATAATTGAGAATCATAAGCTTACTGAAGATACCTCACCCATATTGATGAATAACCTCTTCCAGAAGTTTCAAGTACTGTAGATGATGTGTAACAGGAAAAGAGTGCCAAATTCTGCAGCACCCACACTGGAGCAACCACAGGCTCATCTATTACTTCCCCAGGACTACCAAATGGAACCACCCAGTCAGGAAGAAGTGGGACAATGCTTAGCACTTCCAATCTTTGCAGAAGATCCAGAAGGATATCATGGTCAAGAGTGTCAAATGTTGCTGAGTATTCTAATAAGACTAAGAGGAGTACATTCCATCCATCCAGAGCAAAAGTCATCCACCAGAGTGACCAGTGCAACTTACATTCCATGCCTGGATCTGAATCCTAACCACAGGGATTGCAGGTTATCTCATGTCCTCTAGGATATGAATCCCAACCACCTTGTTTAAAATCTTCCACAAAAAAGGGAGACCGGGCGGATGATGTACACCACCACCTTCAAGCAAATGACATAATTCCGTCAAGCAATGAGGCATTTATATTACACACACACACACACACACACACATATCTGAATTGAGTTGTACATACTTTAACTGCCTTCTCAAAGGAGCTATGCTGATTCCATTTCAGAGGCGATGGATCTTGTGGTACCAAGAACTGTATCCACTTCCTAGAATCCCATGTGACCTCACAGGATGTTATCCCAGTCATTTGCAAGACTGTTCATGTAGCATCACTTGATTTGTGAGATACCAACAGCTACTGAAATGAAAACTGACTGGTATTTCTACTTAAATCAATCCCTGTTGAAACTGCTTGTCACAGTATATTTCTTCATTATACATGTAGATATTTCTCTTGTTTGGTCCCATGCAATTCTCCCCTATTTTGTCTAGAGTTCTATGTCCACTAATTGTAAGGGTTATGCAAGGACAAAATACTAACTTACACACCCACACCCACACACACACGCAAGCTTAAAAAAAATACTGCAGAACTCATTTTGTTCTCAGGTGTGCTTATTTTCAGTTAAAAGTGTCCAGCTTTTGTCTAGCTGTACCTGTCCTTATGCTAGCCATGGATACTGTTCCCAGGCTAGACAAGCTTTAAGTAGATTCCCTTCAACATCCTATTGACAAATTAAGATTGAAATATTTGTGTCACTTACACAAGGCAAACATACCAAAACAGCCCAGTGGAATATTGAATAATGCGACGTGCCTCTGGCACAGATGCTTGAAAGAAATGGAAACCCCCTGTGTATCTTGTGCTTCAATTCCCCAGCAAGGGGCAGAAAAGAGAAGCATCTTCCTGATCCAAATTGATGACCAATTTCTGCCTTATAGTATGAAGACAGATGACTTGTCATTTTATCCAAGATGCTGTCAAATTCCTTCTCATTTAAATGTCAAATTCCAATTTCACATCTTCATTTTCTACCTGGCGCTAATTTCCATCTATCTAAAAAAATCTATTCCATTTGACTTATATGCATGAAATCATGATGCCAGACGTTGCTTATTAACTTTCCTGAGTATGCATTCTGAACTCAGCTGTGGAAAGCAAGTTTTAAAATAACCCCCTCAGTTCCATGCACTCAAATTCAACTTCGTAGGCTGTCAGTCACCCATGCATCTATTTATAAACATGTACTGCATCAAACTACAAAGTGCTATATTAGCTTTCTTGACCACTAATGCAATGAAGTGCATTAAGTTTCAGCTTTTACCCTGTGATCCTAAAGTATATCATGCTTTAAAATAAGGCCAATACTGTGTCATTATTTAGGGGATTTAGAAAGATAGAAAAATAGAAAGATGGAAGGAAGGAAGGAAGGAAGGAAGGAAGGAAGGAAGGAAGGAAGGACGGACGGACGGACGGACTTAAAGGGATAAAACATTACAAAAATAAACGTACACACATTTGCCTGGGAATAAATCCTGTTTTACACAGTGGAATCTTCTTCCACATAATTTTTTACAGGAAAAAAATATCACAAATGCACTCTGTGTTTGGAGCAGGCTTGCAGGTCTGAGTACTAATAGAATACTAGACCTGGACCAGGAAGATCTGGTTCAGGGCTTCCTCTACAATGGTGCCTGCCATATGGAACAGCCTCCATCAAGGCTTTTGGAAGGCAGTTAAGAACTAGTTCTTCCCCCAGATGTTTAGCCAGGATGGGAGCACATGTATACCTGGGATAGGAATGCTATGGCACCTTGATTGTGTGAAATGGTTTTAATTTTTTTGTGTTATTTTGTATGTTGTGAGCCACCCAGGGTTATGTTATATAAGATGAGTAGTCATGTAAGTATTTATAAATATTTATTTATTTAAGAACTTCTATGGCCACCTATTTCACAGTGATTCTAGGCAGCTCACAGCAATCAGTAGAAACAACAGCATAAAACACAACACAGCCTTCCCACCAAGGTGCCATAACAGCCCATATGTCTGACCTCATGACTCAACCCCATGCCTGGGGGAAGAGCCAGATCTTTGTGGCTCCCTGGAAGCCTTACATGGTCCCAAATCTCAGGTGGAGGCTACTCCAAAGGGCCAAACCAGCTATGGAGAACACACACCTCCGAAGTCTCACTAGATAACAACATTTCAGGGAAGGGGCCTGGGGCACACCCACCCTAGCTAACCCTATGTTGTGGAGAAGCAATTCCACAAATAACCTGGCTCTGTGCCATTCAGGGCTTTAAAAATAATAACCTGCACCTTGATTTGTACAAGAAAGCAACTGGAAGCCAGTGCAGCTTGCACAACAGCAGTGCAGCATGGGCAAATCATGGAGTTTTGTGATTTGCTGCTTTCTGAATCAGTTGCATTCTGAACTAGTTGCAGACTTTGGATGATCTTCAAGGGCAGCCCCATATAGAGCCCATTGCAGTAATCCAATCAGGAAGTGACTAAGGC
Organism: Liasis olivaceus; assembly: GCA_030867105.1. Classification (NCBI taxonomy): domain Eukaryota; kingdom Metazoa; phylum Chordata; class Lepidosauria; order Squamata; family Pythonidae; genus Liasis; species Liasis olivaceus. The sequence goes on from CM061349.1 coordinate 75,584,713, forward strand.
ATGAGTGACATCACCAAGGCTTCTTGCTCTAGGAATGGGCCCAGCTGGAGTACCAGATGAATCTGTGCAAAGCACCCCCTGGCCATCACTTGCCCCTGGTCAGGAGCCATGAGTCCAGGAAGATTCACAAATTACACACCAGCATTGTCTGGGGGACTTCTACCCCTTCCAGAGTGTTAAAGATGTCATCTCTCCTGACACTGGGAGGCCAAACCCTCACAACCTCTCTATCTTTCTAGCATTGAACCACAGCCAGTTTCTCCCCATCCAGGCCCTTACAGCCTCCAGGTCCTAGACAAGCACCTGAACAGTATCACCGTCTGACATAGGATGGAGATATATAATTGGACATCATCAGCATAATGTTCCATTTATATCATGTTGTGTTAAGTTTTGCTTAGAATTATTTTGTGAACAAATGCAAGTCTAGAGGGAAAAATGGGCAAATTGCAAAAGGCTTTGCTCTGTTATACTTGCTTAGAGAAAGCCAAAGTGATTCAGAAAAGAATACAAAGCAATTAGAGTAGGTTGAAGCTGGTAAAGTAAAAGTGCTTATTTGCTCTGATAAGGCTTGATTTATACCCAATCTGCTTCTGTTTCTGAAAAAAGAAAGCAAAATAAAATAAATTAGAAGCTGTGTGGATCCTGCCTATTTTATTCAAAGCTTAGAATTCCAATTTCATGAAACCCTAGCAACAAGGAGTGCATTCAAGGCATCAAATAAGATATCTGTAGCAATCTGAAGAATTCAATAAGTCCTGTAAATCAATATAGAAAATTTTAATTTTGGTTCAGAAATTGTACAGGATTTTGAATTGCAGAAAAGCTGGTATTTTCCTATGAATCTCCTATGAGTCTACCTTGGAGACAAACTGTTTCCCCATTCAGGGGAACTTTGCCTTCTTGCAACTCCTGTCTTAAAGCTACCCCTAATTCTCTCTTTTGCTCCATTGCGGAATTTCAGTTCCCCGTTTCTAGAGCTTTACATCCTACACTTCGTAGACACAATGGTTAGAACTTCTTTCTCTCCTCCTTCCCTCTGTCCAACAGTTTAAGAAAGACACCTGTTATTCATTTATTTATTTTTAATACATCCTATCATTTCACCTTCTCAAATCCCAGGACTTAGGGGGGAGTATTATAGCGAGAAGTGGGGAAGCTGGAAAATTTCCATGTTTTTGTTTACATTTCTTTTCCAACAGGTTTTCTCTTACATCATGGTAACTTCCCAGATTAAAAATTAAGTAGATGAATGCAAGTGCATGTACTAATAGAGAACAGCTATTTGTTTTATTTTATTTTTGTGTAGAGTGGGTATTAAGTGTTATAAAAGAGAAAGGGGTACCGTTAATAGGAGTCCAAGGGTCAATTACATTGAAACCAAACTGATTTATTGATAGGTTTGGCACCAAAGGTAAGGAAACAGAAGCCTAAGGAACAGTGGAGCTACAATCTCTGTTTATAGATGTATGCAAACTGTTACTTCCATTTAATTGATTTCATTACAATCACAGTTAATGAGTAGCAATGCCATTGGATATTACTGCCAATGTGATTGATAAAATGAACCTTACTGATTGGATTAATTCATATGCATATTAGATATATAATGAGGGGCAGATAGGCTGAGATCATACTTCCCCTAAATAATGGAGCCTTTGATTTAAACAAAGGGCCTAAGAATTTGTCATTAAATTATTACTTTACTTGAACCGTTACCTAAAAACCCTTGGTTCTCAGTGTTTAGCCTTAATGGTTCCCAGGTGCTTATTGTAATGCTTTGCAGCTGGCTTATATTCTTGTGGTTAGCACTTTCACTTACCTTGTCAGTGCCTTGTTACCTCTGGCATAGCTGAGAATTCCAAGCTCCTATAGCTGAATTACAGTCCTGCTTATTAAAATTGATCTACGTGAGTTACTCTCCAAAGTTAAACCCCTCAAATTTTCTCCTACAGATCCAACTAGTGATAATACAAGGAATGGAACATTAACTAGATTATATTCTTTGTATTGCCCTATTGGTCAGGTGGGAAGACAGCGAGTGCTGATTGGGTCCTGGTGTTCTTTATTCCAGGGAAGCAGACATGAAGACAATGCAAGTCTGCTTCAAGTAGTTTGGTTGACTGGCATGGAAATACCAGTAGTGTGAAAATTCTTTTGATCTAACCTATCGCACTGAAGGGTTAATATGAAAGAAATCTATATTGTTCACATGGTTAATATGGATATATTGGGAGGGGAGGAAAAAGACATAAACATGAAATTAAAACCACTGATTTATTTATTTAATCGATTTATATTGCCACCCATCTCACATATGTGACTCTGATAGGCTTACAATGAAAATAGATAAAAACTAAATAAAATGCATACAATATAACAAAAATAATAAGATACACAGTAGCTGGAATCATAAAAGAACCACTAACACAGGGAGGAGATGGGCTCCAACACACACCCAGGGCCCCAACCTTGGGCACAAAACCAAATTTTCAAGGACTTGCGGGAGGCCAGCAGGGCTGAGGCCAATCTGACATCTGGAGGGATGATGTTCCAGGGGACAGGTGCCATGGCAGAAAAGGATACTTTCTGGGCCTCACCAGCCAACACTCCTTAGCCAACAGGACCTGGGGCCTGCCCCTCCTGCTAGATTAGGTAAGATGGGTAGAAACAATAGGGAGGAGATGGCCCTGTAAGTAACCCAGTCCCAAGCCATGAATGGCTTTATAGGTGACTACCAGCACCTTGAATTGCACCCAGAAGCAAAATGATAGCCAATTCAACTCATGGAGCAGTGGTGTCACATGTGCCAAAAAACTGGTGTCATTAATTGTCTGTGCCACTACATACTGCACCAACTAAAGTTTCCAAATAATCTTCAAGGGCAGCCTCATGTATAATACATTGCAATAGTCTGGAGGTCTCAAGGGCATGTGTGATTGTCAGCAGGGTCCCCTGGTATTGGGATGGGTGCAACTGATGCACAACCTAAAGTTGTGCAAAGCCCTTGAGCAGGAACTGTGAGTCCAGGAGGACTGTCAGACTGTGCACTGGCTCTGTCTGAGGCAGTGCCACCCCATCCAGGATCAAAGACGGAAGGTCCCCAGAACCAGGAGGCCCAAAAACCCATGCCACTCAGTTTTGTTTTGGTTGAGCTGAAGCCTGTTGCACCCCATCCAGGCCCCCACAGCTTCCAGGCCCTGAGACAAGACTTCTATGGCAGCCCTTTAAGGTAAATCAGATTAAGAAACCAAAGTCATGAATGCTAATACTACTTTTAGTATGAGGTTACAGTGACAGAATTTTGCAAGTCTGAATGCACTTCCCCACTCCCTCCCTATATCTTTGTGAGAATTAGGGAAAGTCTTGTCTGAGACACTTACTTGGATTACGGTTTTTCCCTGGACTCAGATTTCTTTTATCTGACCATTGTCTTGGTAGCAGCTCTTCCTCCTGTTCCTCACGGTTATTTCTTCTGCCCAATACAACTGGAATGGAGATATAAAGCTGAGTATCATCAGCCTACTGGTGATACATCACCCCAAACTGTACGATGGCCTAATCCAGCAGCTTCATGTAGCTGTTAATCAGGAAGGGGGAAGTACTGAACACTATGGCAGCCCATAAAGGAGGGGCCATGGGCTGAACGTCCCCCCCCCCATCAACATGAACTGGAACTGACCCCAGAGGAAGGAGAGAACCAGCACAACACAGTGCCATCCATTCCCAACTCCCTGAGCTGACCCAGAAGGATACTATGATCAATGGTATTGAAGACCATTGAGAGGTCAAGGAAAGCCAGGATGGATGCACTACCCCCATCCCACTTCTGCCAGAGGTCATGCAAGAGGGTGGGCAATGCCATCTCATTTAGTTAGTTTAGAATTAACTCTCAATTAGTTTTCGTTTTAAGAGTATTTATGGTTCAATGGTAAATTATGTAAATTGTGTATAGAAACTCTAAAATTCATACTCCAATTACTTTTACTGTGGTCTGTCTTTAAAGTCCAAGTGACAATCACAGAAAAGGGATTTTGATTAACTTCAGTGGAGTTGTTCCTATGACTATTGCTGAATGTTCCACTTCCATGACTGCAATTACCTTATCACCACAAGACAAGCAAATGTATTAAATGGAAAAACAAGTAGCGACCTGTTTTAGATTGCTGTTCTTCAATGTTAGCTATCCTAAATAGAGCTAAGTCAGCTGTTTATAGCTTGCATTAAATACTCTCAAAGATAACTAGCATTCCTACTCCTAACATAAAAGAAAGGGAAAATAGCTTGGCTTGTTTTTCAGCTTTTAAGCTCCCAACCACTTAAAAACCTCTGCCTGAACAGGTGAACTTGTCAGTTTAACTTCTTCCATACCTGTCTAACATGTATCTCAAATTTATATATTTTATAAATATACCATTATATCATTATATATACACTTCCCATTACATTTCTTTAAGAATTCAAGATAATCATCATCATCGTCATCATCATCATCATCCAAGAAGACTGAATGTTTAATCCAATACTACAAGAATCAGACAAAACACCAGTTCTGTAATGCTTCTGTCTAGGCTGACATTTCAGCAGTAGGAGATGCTATGATTCAATGTCATTAAAGCTTAGACTTTTCCCAGTTTTTTTTAAATAAATCATTACTTGGGGATAGAGAGAGACAGAGAACTAAAGCAAAACAAAACACTATTGTCTTACTAGTAGTGAAATCTGATTCTAATCCTATATATGGGACAGAAACATATTAGGAATAAGCACATTTATCTAAGTACTTTGCTGGATTGTATTGAAGGTGTTAAAAGACTGTTACTGGACTGAGACTGATAAGAAGTAACTATTTGCAGTTCCATGTTATGTCCTTGTTCCTCTTGACTTTTCATGTCATCAGTGGCTCTTGTTGAGTGATCATTCCCCACTTTCATTCTACCCTTTCAATGATAACAAGCGAAATTGAAAAATCCTTAGTCTTCTCATTTTACAAGCCAGCTGCTTCATTGTGCTTTGTGCTCAAGGAGAACTCCTATTTTATTTCCTTCTAGGTGCCAGAATGCATTTCTTTACAAAGAAAAGCACACTTTTAAAAAAGGAATCAAAAGAAATATAACCCAAGGCAAAAGTTAGTCCAGTAAAGATGTGAAGGAGAGATCATGAAACTCAAATCTTCCCTGGTAAAGTAGCAAAATGAAATAATTAAAAATTAATACATGGATCTAGATTTATTCACTTCTTATTTATTATATTTTTAACCCACCCAGATTGCAATTAAAGAGATTAAAACCCTACAAAATATATCAGAAATAGCATGAAAGAGGTAAAAATATAATGAATATATGTAAGTACCAGCATCCCACTTCTAAAAACTAATTATGATCAGCAATTCTGCCCTAGAGATTATTATGATTAAATAAAAGCTGTGTTTTACTGTATATGAAAACTTCAAAACAAGGCTCCATTATATGCTGCTGTTCCCTAAATAAACTAACTAGAAGGTGGCAGTTATATGTTAATTGGACATTTTTTATTAACTCTTGGGAGTTACATTCTTACTTTCTTCTGAAGCTCCACAATAAGATTTAGTATATTACATTTCTGCAATAAATTGTATTTTGTTATAAAAGTTGGCTAGGACTTGTCTGAATCTCAGAATCTATGACAATATATTGTTAACTACAAAACAGAGTTTCTTAGATATGACTGAAAATTTCAGAATTACTAATCTGAAAAGTTAATGCTGATACGTTAGATATGAAATTAAACAGATTTGACTTGTACTCCATATTGTTTCTAGAATAAAATTAAATACACTTCTCTTAATGTCTATTTTTCTCTACATAGGTATAGATATGAACGTCATTTATCTGTTTTGTATAATATTCATTTTTTATCCACTCATCAATAATAGTGCCAAAATTGGCATAATGATACACACAGTCATGTACACACTTTATATACTAGATATTTTTGTTAATTAATCACATTTATAAGCTGCCCAACTCCAATCCAACTCCAGGCAGTGTACAATGAGAGATAATTAAAAAATAAAATAATGTGGAGATCATAGAAAATAAAGAATAATAATAAAAAAAGAATACCGACACCACCAAAACAAATATTCCACAAGAAATCCACTGACCATTCTAGTCCCAGGTCAAGTTTTAAGAGCTCATTTACAAAAAAGTGAAAGTACGACAAAGAAAAAAAAATAGTATCTTATGTCATTATAACAGTAAACAGTAAACGGTCACAATTCTATATATACTTATCTAATGCAAATATTATTCAAATATGTATATAGTTCTAATACATTTATAATACATTTTTTTTTAACCTACTCTATTTTGTATAAATGAATCCCATATTTCATATACTTGTCCATGCAAAGTCTGCATCTATAGGCAATCTGTGTCAGGCCTAGCCCCAGGAACTCCAGGAGACCATGTAGATTCAGTTCAGCAATGTTTATTAGCTACAACCTCTGGCAAGAATATTATCCTCTGAAAATTTAAGATTTTGTCACACCGTCACATTTATATAGTCCACTACTTTCTCCCAAAACTTATTAAGTATAGGACATGTGTTGTAAAGAAGCATTGTCCTTACTACATGTCGAACAAAGTGTTGTCTTACACAACCCTTTTCTATATAAATATAATGGAGTCTGGTAAATTCTAAAGATTATTTTTTGTTATATAAGTTGTAGTTTGAAGTCCATTGACACTCTTGCTATAGAAATTAAGACACTCTCCTACTGTCTAGGCAATATAGGAGTTTCTAATTCTTTATTCCACTCATCTCTTAGCATATCAAATTGATTTATTAATAACAAATATCTATAAAAACTAATAGTAGGGTTTTTTTTAGTTTTAAAGGATTTAACAAGTTGTTCTAGTAACTCAGATGTCTCAGAAACTGAAAATGCTGTTGGTCCAAACAATGCTGTTAAGAAATGTTGTAGCTGTAAATATTGCCATTGACTTACATCTGATAGACGATATTTATCTCTTAACATAGCATATGTTAAAAATTCATCTTCATCATCTATCAGTTGGTCCAAAGTAAATACCTGCTTCCACCCAATTTTTCTGTATTACCATCTTTTCCCCAATTTTTAAAGTTGGATTTTCCCATGAAGTCAATTTGGCATGGGAAAAAGTATTGAATCTATTATTATTATTATTATTATTATTATTATTATTATTATTATTCGTTATATTCCATAACTTTCTAACTAACATAATTGTTTCCAGAGATAGTAGAATTCTATTGTATTTAGATCCTAATATTGTTCATTCAACCAAGGTGCTATATACATATATTCCAATGTTGCCCAAATCATAAAATTAACACCAATTGTTGGCTTCCAGTAACACCAATTGTTGGCTTCCAGAGTGTGGTTTAGTGACTCCCATCTAGCCATATCTGAAAAAAACTTGTTATGTATATTTATTTATATTACATGTTACTGAGTTATAGCTTTCGGTATGCACATACCTAAATATTTAATGGATTTGGTACAAATGTGGAATTGATATTCCTTAAACGGATGGGTAACCAAATTTTAACCTATTGGCATCAACTCTGATTTGGACCAGTTAATAGAATATCCTGCTATCTTACTAAAGGCATCTCTCATTTGCATCAACACTGGAATAGTAGTGTGAGGTTTAGAAATAAACAGAAGAATGTCATTTGCAAATAAAACCAACTGAATTCTGTACTACTCCATAAATCTCCCCGTGTTGTCTAATAGCAAAAGCCAAAGGTTCCACGCAAATATCAGAAAGCAAGGGTGAAGGTGGACATCCCTGTCTAGTTCCTCTAAATAATGGGAAAGTAGCAGAAAACATACCATTAACCTTTACTTTAGATGGGGCAAGTCACATAATATCTTGATCCATTTTATGAATTCCAAAGGAAAACTGAATTTATTTAATACAGCAAACATGTATTGTCTATATATTTTGTCAAAAGCTTTTTCGGCATCTATGATAGCATTAAAAAATGATCTTTATTTTTATTCAAGTTTATTAAATCTACAACTAACCTAATGTTGTCTACTGCTTGCCTAGATTTTATAAACCCTGCTCAATCATTCTTAATAACAAACAATATCACTTACTGCAATCTATTTGCTAACACAGCTGTTAAAATCTTTGCATCAATATTAATCAATGAGATTGGATGATCATTAGCATACTGAGTGTGATATTTACCTGCTTTTAGTATAACTGTAATATAAGCCTAATTAAATGCCTCTGATAATATTCCCTTATCAAATATCTCTTCAAAGAGTTGACAGTGTTTTGGTGCCAAAAGATCTATAAATGTTTTATACCACTCAATAAAGAATTCATATATAAGCAATAATTCTACCTCAAATGTATGTTTTATATGCCTCCCATTCAAAAATTTGGGCACTTGATGTTTCTGAATTCAAGTCAAGCTATTGTGAGGTCCCTACCCGCATTCAATAATTCTTTATTATTCAATAAGAAAACATTAAAATACCAATTTCTTGATACCTTGATCAGTGTCTGAAACACACATTTCAAGGTGATTGCACTATGACCAGATACATAATGAACATCAATATTACATTCTTGAATTCAGTGCTATAAGGTCAATGATATTAAAAAATAATCAAGCCTAAAAAAATTCTGGTGCACATTTGAACAAAATGTATATTCTCTTTTAGTTGGATACATCAAATGCCAGAGATCTATTAAATTCAATTCTTCCATATAAGTCATAATTTCCCTCACTAATGACTGTTTTTTCTGTGCCGGTATATTTCTACCAAGCTCAGGATCCAATATTTCATTGAAATCTCCTATTATCACTTTATCATAAATACATGCATTTGTGTTGAAAACATTCATAAAACATATTAGAAGAATCTAAATTTGGTCCATAAACATTAACCATAGCTATCGCAGTCTCTGCTATTTTAGCATATAAAATTAAATAACACCCATTTGCATCAGTGATAGCTTGTACATTAATTGGGAATCCTTTTCAGACCAAAACAGCCACTCATTTTACTTTTGTTGAAGTATCTGTGAGGTAAACCTGTCCCATCCAATCCTTCATTAATAGAGATTTATCCTGTTCCATTAAATGAGTCTCCAGTAGATAAGCAATATCTGTCCTTAACAATTTTAAATATGCTAAGGTTACATTTTGTTTCTTAGATTCTTAGATTCTTCCAACTCTTTTACATTAAGACTAACTAACTTCATCCATTAATTTTATTTTGGCCCCTTATCAACATTCTCCCAATATCAATTCATTTTATGTCCTGTACCATTTAACAAATGTTTAATAATAAACTTTTCTATGTTTAAATATTTAACATATTTTCTAGTAATATAGTATCTAGTATAATACTATATTACTATAGTATTATAGTATTCCATAAGCTATGGAAGGCAGAGAGTCCCTTAAATAACCAAGCCCTATATGTTTACATCCATTGCAGACAAATTTGAATAGAGCTAGCACTATTTTCATTTTAAGTATGTTTAATCATCTTAATCTCTGTGCTTCTTATATTATACAAATAATATAAAATTCATTTAAATGGTCAGTTTTTATAACTTGTGCAATTTATAAATATCCGCGATCACATATTTGCTCAAAAACACATTTGTCTGATACACATTGGAACCTGATTGCAAGTCCTATGAGTGGCATTCTCAGGAACAACTGACTGTTAACAAACACATGAATAGGTGTCTAGAGGCAGTGAGAGCAAGCAAACTCAGCTTTCATCCAAGTAAAGCAAAAGCGCCATGGTTGGGAAAACCTGCCAATTTGAATTGAGTTATCGGACTATAATGGTCCTAAAGGATCCAGTATGTAGCTTGGAGACATTTTAGGATTTGGCATTGTTTATAATACTACAGGAGTCATCAGTTTATAGAAATATATTTTATCAGATTTAGTTTGTATCAGTTTCAGTTGATTTGCCATCTGCATTCCTATTGGAGAAACAGGAATCTGTAATTCCTGAAGACATTGAGAGTATCCTACTGTTAATGCATTCAACACGGAACTCTCCCTGAAACAGATTTGGAGGGCTCCAATAGTTAAGAATGCAGCTGCATGTAGAAGAGATGTTCTGATCACCTTGCATCTGAAAGGGACATAAACAAGATTTCAAACTGTTAGAAAATTGCCACCACCCTCCCCTTCCCAATTTTAGAGGGAGGAATATCAGAATTCTGAAATTCACTAAACAGATTTCACAGGGTGCAAACATACTTTCCCGTCAAATTTACAGTAGTTGCTTTTTCTAAGATTACTACTCTTGGGATTTGATGATATGGGGGTACTTTCATTAGATCTACTTTTGAGGAAGTAATATGCAGTGGCAGTCAGTAGAAGGTTCACCTCATCAACTGCTGGGTTGTTCTGTCTAGTTAGCAGCAGCTACTCAATGATCCTGCCAGTGGGGTATGAGAGAAATGTCTATTTTTGCAAGCTATTAATCACAGATCTATACCTCACCAAAACTCAGAAAGTAAAATATCCTCCCCAAACTTCTTTTTCATTTCTTTCCTTTATTCGGGGAAGGTAGAACTGCTGGTAGAAATCCAAGTAAAGATGGAAGGACACTGAAGAATGGGGAGGAAGAAGAAACGAGAGAGAGAGACAGAGAGAGACAGAGAGAGAGAAGGAAAGGCAGGAAGATTGTCTGATTTTCAAATAACTCTACTGTGAATTGATATAAATCTGCATAATGACAGAAGTCATTATGCAGATTGTACTGTATCAGAATTTGCAATCTATCATAGTTCAGAAAAGATGATTCTTAAAGAAGAAATAGAAATCCACTCCTCTTACTCATCACAGAAATGCTTTTTTTCCTGACTAAACTACTGGATTTGGGAGGTTTCTCAATTTATTATGGGTCTATAATCAAGACGACAGAAAGTCTCCTCTGAGGGAAAGTAGCCAGTCGAGCTGGCAGAAGATCAGTCAACTTCAGCTGACTCTAATCTAGACCCAAAGAAAAAGAAATCCAAGCTGAGCTGCTTACCACTTTTACAGCTGGACACAACTTTTACAATAACTGAATTTATGTGGATAAAGGTCTTGGTAGATAATTTGGATCAGAAGTCTTAGGATTTGAACCAGAGATCTGATGCTTCAGATTTATTTATTTTTGTTTTGTTTTTTTAATGTGTACTTGAAAAGCCTGGCGATTGAATTATATGAAAATTCTGATAAGCAACATGCTACTGGTGTGGAAACAGCTTTGACAGTAAATAAAGGGCTTCATGGTGAAGTGACCCATTTATGGTGTCTCACAGATATAATTTACAATCATTCCATATAATATTGAGCAGCTTGGGGCTCTAAGGGGGCAAATGACAACAAGAGTGTCATGATTGATTTATTATGTGCCATCAAGTCATCGCTGACTCCTAGTTACCAGTTTTCTCCATGATGATCTCTTCCCAACCTGGTCCTTCAGGTCTTCCAACAGTGCACTCATTGCCACTGTAACTGAGTCCATCCACCTTGCTGCTGGTCATCTTTCTTCTCTTTCATTCCACCTTTCCCAGCATTAGAGCCCTTTCCAGAGAGCTAGGTCTCTGCATAATATGGCCAAAATAGGATCATTTGAGCCTGGTCATTTGTGCCTCAAGTGAAAACTCGGGGTGGATTTATTTCATGATCCATGGGTTTGTTTTCTTGGCTGAGAGTATAAACATACAAATGTCATCAGTTACCAACTAACACCAGACACCTTGACCAAAGTACATATTTGTGCCATTTGCATGATTATGTAATTGTGCATGTGTCATCATTTTGGTGTCACTGTGGTTTGCTGTGGACATCCCTGCTAAGCACGATCAGCTCACAACAGTGTCCAATATGTGAAATTATTTCACTGAAACTGGAACCAGTACATATCAATGCATGAGGGGATAAGTAGATAAAGAAGTTTGAAATTGAAGCTGGTTATCATCTGGGTCATCTCAAAAAGCTCATCCCATTGTTTTAAGACTTTTGAGATCTATAGTACCAAATCATGTTTTGCATTTATCATGGTGAGTGGGCTCTTTTTAAAGAAAAAACATATATAGTCTATAATGTATATAGTCTTTTTAAATAGCATTATTTTTTTTTAGCTAATTTAATATGGATATTTATATTTTTACTGTTTTTAACATTTGATTTTAATTGTGAGCAGCCAGAGTCACCCTCTGGGGGAGATGGGCAGCATATACATTTAATAAATAGATAAAAATAAATAAAAAACAAACAAGAATATTATTTAAGGAATCTGCCTCTATAGACAGTTCAGAAGGAAAATCTATTTAGTAAAATGTGCTCCCTTCATTCAATCCTTTTATTATTTTTCCAACAATTTTGTTTGTTTCTGTATTCTTCAATTCAGATGTGGGAGCGGGGGTGGGGAGTGGGGGGAGAATCCTGAAGTTGTGGAATATTCCTTGCTGTGGGATTATCTGAATTAAAGGTGTACCATATTTCCTTTAAAATTTACTTTTCTCCTCCCTTTTAGAGGGAGATAGGCTATTTTAGCTTGGTGTGTTGGGGGCGGGGCGGGGGGAAGTGTTCCTGTACTGTATTTTCAGTATATCCATCCAAAAGTTCCAGTCCTAGTGAATATTTGGCTTTTAAGAATAAAAATTCCCTTCTCACCCCTATGGGTGGTATGTGTCTTCCTCAATATCAGGTCCTCTACCAGAGGCCTGGGAGTTTGAGGGTTCTGCGCAGTATCTTAGCTGTTCCTAGCACTGCACTCTTCTGCACAGAGAGCTCTGATGTTGTTCCTGGGATCTGTTGGAGCCATTCTCCCAGCTTAGGAGTCACGGCCCCGAGTGCTCCTACCACCAGTGGGACCACTTTGGCCTTTACTTTCCACATCCTCTCGATTTCCTCCTTCAGGCCCTGGTACTTCTTCAACTTCTTATGCTCCTTCTTCCTGATGTTGCTGTCACTTGGCACTGCTACATCTATCACTACCGCTGTCTTCTGGTCTTTGTCTACTACCACATTGTCTGGTTGATTGGTCAGTACCTGCCTGTCCATCTGGATCTGGAAGTCCCACAGGATCTTAGCCCTTTTATTCTCCACGACCTTCTGTGGAATCTCCCATCTGGACTTGGGGGGGTCTAGCTCATATGTTGTGCAGATGTTCCTGTACACAATGCCAGCTACTTGGTTGTGCCGTTCAGTGCACGCTGTTCCTGCCTGCATCTTACAACCTGCCACTATGTGTTGGACTGTCTCTGAGGCCTCTTTGCACAATCTGCACCTTGGGTCCTGTCTAGTGTGGTAGACCCCTGCTTCTATGGATCTGGTGCTTAGTGCCTGTTCTTGTGATCAGTGACTCAGTGCTGTCTTTTAGTCTGGCCCTTTCCAGCCACTGATAGGATTTCCCAATGTCAGCCACCTCAGCTATCTGTCGATGATGCATCCCATGCAGGGGCTTGTCTTGCCATGGTATTTCCTCCGCTTGAACTTCCTCCCATGTCTGCTGCTGCCTGAATCATTCTCTCAGCAGCTCATCTTTGGGTGCCATTTTACTGATGTACTCCTGGATACTCCGGGTTTCATCCAGGACAGTGGCTTTGACACTCATCAGACCCCGCCCGCCCTCTTTGTGGCTGGTATACAGTCTCTGGGTGTTGGACTTGGGGTAGAAAGCTCCGTACATTGTGAGGAGCTTCCGGGTCTTCACATCAGCAGCCTCCATGTCTCCCTTTGGCCAGCTCACTATACCGGCAGGGTATCTGATGACTGGCAGGGCATACATGTTGATGGCATGGTTCTTGTTCTTCCCATTGAGCTGGCTCTTCAGGACCTGTCTTATCCTTTGGTGGTACTTGGATGTTGTTGTCTTCCTTGCCTCCTCCTCATGGTTCCCATGTGGCTGTGGGACACCAAGGTATTTATAGCTGGTCTCTATGTCTGCTATATGGCCCACTGGTTCCACTCCATCGGTCTTAACTACCTTCCCTCTCTTTACTATCATCCTGCCACACTTCTCCAGTCCAAATGACATCCCAATGTCCTCACTGTAGATCTGTGTCAGGTGGATCAGTGAGTCGATGTCTCGTTCACTTTTAGCATACAGCTTGATGTCATCCATGTAGAGGAGGTGGCTGATGGTGATTCCACTCTTGAACTTGTACCCATATCCAGACCTTGTGATTATCTGGCTGAGGGGGTTTAAGCCTATGCAGAACAGCAGTGGGGACAGTGCATCACCTTGGTATATGCCTCACTTGATGGCCACTTCTGCGAGCTGTCTTGAGTTCACTTCCAGTGTTGTCTTCCACAGTCCCATTGAGTTCTTAAGGAAGGTCCTTAGTGTCGTGTTGACTTTGTATAGTGCCAGGCATTTACAGATCCGTGTGTGTGGCATTGAGTCATAGGCTTTCCTGTAGTCATTCCAGGCTGTGCTCAGATTGGTCTGCCTAGACCTTGAGTCTCGGGCAACTGGTCTATCTATGAGTAACTGGTGTTTTGAGCCTCTGGTGTTGTTCCCAATGCCCTTCTGAGCTGTGCTCATGTACTGGCCCATATGGTCTTGTAGCTTGGCAGCTAGGATGCCTGATAGAACTTTCAATGTTGTGGGGAGGCAGGTTATTGGCCGGTAGTTGGATGGTGCTGTTCCCTTGTGGGGGTCTTTCATGATCAGCACTGTCCTTCCTTGTGTTAGCCAGTCCAGGTGGGAGCCTGCTGCTAGCAGTTGGTTTATCTGTGCTGCTAGGCGTTCATGCACTGCTGTTAGTTTCTTTAGCCAGTAGGTGTGGATCATGTCCGGGCCAGGTGCTGTCCAGCTTTTCATGTTCTTGACCCGCTGTTGGATGTCTGCTACTGTGATGGTGACTGGTTCCTGTTCTGGGAGATTGCTGTGGTCTGCTTTCAGGTCCTGCAGCCAATTTGCACTGGTGTTATATGTCTTCTCTTTCTTCCATATGTTCTTCCAGTACTGTTCAGTTTCCGCTGCTGGTGGCTCAGCTGTTACTCTGTGGTTGCACTGTAGTTGGGAGTACACTTTGGATGGTTCTTTAGAGAACAGGGCATTTATCTTCTTGGCCTCTGCTTCTCTAGTATATCTCCTTAGCCTGGCAGCCAGTGCTGTGAGCCTTTGTTTAGCAGTCTCTAGGGCTTCAGATGGAGTCAGGCCCATATATTTTTTCAGTAGCTGAGTCTTATCCCTAATCTCCACACACTTCTGTAGTTCCAGCAGCTGACTGACTTCTCTCCGAGTTGCCTTGATCTTAGCCTCCAATCTCATTTTCCAGGGTGGGTATGTACTGCTGTTCTTCTTGATCGTGTAGCCAAGCATTTCCAGGATTAAAGCGGCTGTATCATATACCAATTCATTGGTTTCAGTTATGGTGGTAGTAGGGATTGCCTGGAGGGCTCTGTTGGCATCTTCTAGCATACTATCTGATGGTACTTCTCCACTGAGCCTTGGTAATTGGATTCGAGGGTTGACTATAGCTAGTTTATCCATGATTTTATGCCTCATATCAGCTCCTGTGCTCTGTAATGGAAGGGGTGGCAGTGACATTCCAGCTTCAGGTGTTGGCTGCACATCTGCTTGTTCTTCTAGGTCTGCTTGAGTCCGGGTTGTAATGTGGAGTTGGTCTATCTCAAGTTGTGAGAGCAGCTTCCTCTTCACTATGTTGAATCGCTGGGTAACTAGTTGTTTTTCAGTTAGTGTGGATGTAGGCCTTCTGTCTATCCATAATTCCCTCATACGTTTCATATATCCCTTCTCATTAGATCTGCTGTTGTAGTAGCATTCCATCAATTCCAAGTTCTCTTGTTTCGTCCATGTATGGTTTGTTCCAGTAGCCCACTTAACATCAGAGTGTCCTGGTTCCCCAACATCTGACGCGGACCTTGTTAATCCGGGTGACATCCGAGCTAGCATGACTCTCTTAGTTCGTGTCACTCTCATATTAGAGGTAGGCAGGTGAAGCTTTAGGGGGTCTTTGCCCAAGGACCCCTACTGGTAAGGTAGGTACCAGCCGGGATTTGAACCCCAGTCTCCTGCATCAAAGGCGGTGTTCTAACCACTACGCTATCCAGCCACTGAATATATATATATATCAGTTTTATACTTTTTTTCCTACCCCCTTCCACCTGTTCTAGTTATTATCTTTGTAGTTCTTTTTCTTTTAATTTATATCTGCCAATTTTTGTTTGTTTGTTTCCTTGAACTACAGGGCAAACCACTTCCAAAAATCTTGCCGAGATAACTGCAGGGACTAATCCAGGCAGTCACCAGGAATTAACACTGAATCAAGGGCATATATTTATATATCTGCATGCACATGCATACACTGTTTCAATTAATGTGTTGCATTTATCAATTATTATGGTTCTATTAGGAAATACTCAGACATATTGCATAGGTGCTTCACACATCTTTTTACTCTAGTTGTGAATTAATTATGGCAAGAGATTTTAATCCATTTAGATTAATTTAATCCATTTAGATCCATTATTAGATAACAATACTAAATTACTTAAATTTAATTCTGTAGATGAAAAATATTACCAGCTGATGATCAGAGTTTAATTTGGGAATTATATGCCAACTTTTAGATCTTTTATAATAAGAATACTTTTCCTTTTTCAACTCCACATGAGACTTGATATACTTTAATTGAATGCATGGAAAATGTATTATATGTTGCATTGCAATATCTGATCTTCCTCCAGTAGCACCATCAAGTAATTTAAGAATCATGCCATTTTTTCAAGATGGTATTTAAATAGTTCATTGTTCAATATTAACTTTTTTTTATAAAACGTATGCAACAGAAGCTTGACAATTTTTCACTATAACTAGACATTCTGCAAATATACTAGTTATTTGGTTTTATGACATATATTTGTGGTCATTAGATAACCTTCATGGAAAAATAAAAATAAATAAAGAATTTAAAGAAGAAAATCTTAGAATAAAGTTAATTAACTTTTGAGTTCACAAGCAAGATTATCTACACCAAAATCATATAAAGTTTTTAAGAGTGCTAAACAGAAACTTACTTCCCAGTTTGAACTTAATAGAGGAGATTCATTGAATAAAGCAAAAATATTGAGAGCAAGGGGAAAATCTGGTAAACTATTGGTCTCCCGATTGAAACAATAAAATAGTATTATTTCTATTATTGAAGATATTCTGGGTATAGTATACAATGACTCTGATTCAATAAATTGTTTTTTCCACTTTTTTCTAGATTCCATAATGCTGAGTCAAATGTAACTAAAAAGGAAATTAATCATTTTTGAACAATCTAATATAATAAAATATAATAATATTTCCTAGATTATGCATATGTTGTTCACCTAGCTTCACTTTTATCTCCCCATTAAATCTGTGAGAATAAGAAAAGTTCCCAATATAGTTTGGAATAATATTCCAAAAAGTGGACTATTGCTATAAGTAAATTTTTGATGTTGGAAAAGTTGTGAAAATCCAAGGATTACAGTCTTGGATTAATTATGAGTGTCCAGTTTCTGTTCATCCTCTGGTGCTTGAACAGTGGAATTGAAAGGCTGATCAGTATTATTTATTCCATGTGATCAAGTCTAAATATTGGTTTAAAATTGGGTGGATTATTTTTCATATATATATATATATATATATATATATATATACACATACACATACATACATACATATATATATGTGTGTGTGTGTGTGTGTGTGTGTGTTTGGATTTTTGGTATATAAACAATGAAAATGATAAAAACACACAGAAAACAAAAGAACATCATAATACATATTGCCACATTCCCATTATTTTCTCAATCTACTAATTCTAATTATCACCAATTATCAATTGGCATCAATTTCTAAATTCACTGTTTAGAGAAGTACGTGTGTTGTGTGTCGTGCTTGTAGCTTCTACATGATATATGCTCAATTTGTTACTGAAAGAACATTAAGAGCTCCTCCTAATGACTTTTCCTTCCTAGATTACTGTACAATGATTAAAACAAATAAAAAAAAAACAATATTGTCCTTGTGACCTTTGCCTTTGTAAAACCATCTGTCTTTCATTATATATATATAAAAAAAAAGAATCTTTTTCAAGTAAAGCTTGGTTCCTGGTACCTTCATGAACATAACCATGTTTTGTTTTGTTCTGTTCTATTTTGTTTGGCAGTGGTCCAGATGTAGTTTGCTACTGATGTTTTTCTTTTTCTACAACTTCCGATTCTACAGCCCTCTCATTCCCTGTTTTGAAGGTGAAAAACAACCATCCTTTCATCCTTTGGGACAGTGTTGTCCAAACTTGGCCACTTTAAGATGAGTGGACTTCAACTCCCAGAATTCCCTAGCCAGCATGGCTGGCTGGGGAATTCTGGGAGTTGAAGTCCACTCATCTTAAAGTGGCCAAGTTTGGACAACACTGCTTTGGGGCATCTTCAAATATGGTATATATGAGCTTTGATTTCCCAAAGCAGTCAGACTTGTTAGGCAGGTTCGGGTGAATGTGCATGCTGGTACATACTTATTTTCATTCTAAATCTTAATAATAGCTTCTCCATGGTTAAACACGTGGTGTAATCCTGCAGAGGTCACCATTTTATTTTACTGTATCATTCAAACCTAGAAGTGGTAACCATTTGTTTGTGTGTGTGTGTGTTAGAGCAATAACTTCCTGAATTGCATCCAGAAGACCTGTAGTAGTGGAAACTATGCAAATCTTATTAATTTAATGAATACAGACACGAGTGACTTCATTTTGAGTTTTGCTGAAAAAACTCATACCTTTTTTCCAGCCCTCTAGTCATATCCTTAGCTGTTGAGGGATATCTTCCCTCCTTCCCAACTTAAGGCAAATGCAGGTTCTGTTGTTGTTGTTGTGCCTTCAAGTCATTGTTGACTTCTGGCAACTGCCTAGACTAGTCCCTGCAGTTTTTTTGGCAAAATTTCAAAGTGGTTTGCCATTACCTGCTTCCTAGGGCTGAGAGGCTGTGACTGGCCAAGGTCACCCAGCTGGTTTTGTGCCTAAGATAGGACTAGAACCCACAGTATCCCAGTTTCTAGCCTGGTGCCTTAACCACCACATCAGACTGGCTCTCACATCAATAGAAGTTTCCAAAACACTGAAAGTAATAGGCTTTCTGTGTTGTCAGATATCTTCTTGAGTACTACACCCAGTTCTGAATACAACTAACAGGAAAAAGCACAAAGAACAATAAGGAATATCAAGGTAGTATAAACTAAATTATATCAGATTTTGAAGAAATCATAAATTTCTTGATAAAAGATAGCTGAGGAAGGATGAAACTGAACTCCTTAAATACACACCAAAGGCCATATAGTTCTCTATCATCCTATCAAAGTGAAGGGCATGAAATAATGGATTTCAATTACAGGAAGACAGATTCCAGCTGAATGTTAGGAAATACTTTTTAATGGTATCAGTGGTTTGAAAGTAGGAGCAATTACATCTGAGAGCTAGTCATCTCCCCTCACTGAATTTGTTCAAGCAGAGACCTTTGGTGAGCTGTTTTCATTTAATTCTTCTACTGAGCAGGAATTTGGACCTGATGGCCTAAATGTCTTCTTCTAAGTCCCCAATTTACTGATTTTACCCAATTACAGTATTGTATTTTAAAAGGGTGGGGAAATAAAGTGCAAACAGTATTTCAGATAGATTTAACTGTTCTCAACATTGAAAGAAATTCTCTGGGACTCATAATTGAATTAAACTTCTTAAAAATAATGGTTATAGAATCTGAGTCCTTTTCAAGTCCTTTCCAGTCTTGAAATTGTACACTGAGAAACATGACAGATAAATGGTTCTAAACTAATTTAAATTCCTAGCATTAAAATTCCTAGCAGTTAGCAGTTAGTTAGCAAATTTGTAGAAGAATAACCATAAAACAGGCCTGCCAGAGGTAAGATATTCTCTTTGAGCAAATCTGTGGTGATTAAACTGCCTATTTACTTTAGTGGGCATCATTCAAATTCAGATTTGCAATCTGAAAATGTATGCACTAAATTCAACAACACAAACCATTTTAATTTCAGTTTGTTTAGTTCTATTTTAAATTATTTTTTTCCCCAGAATCAAATTATAACTTTAAGCTAATCAAGGAGGGGAATCATGCTAAATAGGAATAAATACTTTGTTTCTCCAATATTTGAAAAGAAATATCAATTTTAAAATATATTTAACGGTCCTATCTAAAACTTACATCCAGATGTAAGTCCCATCAAATTACTTATCTTGTGTAGTTTTATTGACCATAATAGAACTTATTCCTGAAAAAAAAAGTAATGTAACTAGAAATTCTTTGTACTCTTACAAACAGATGACAGCTATTGTCTTCAAATACTTTTTAAATTTTATATGTTATAATAATTAATATTATTGTCAGGATTAGTGTTTAATTTTATATATTATTATAACACTTTTTAAAATTAAAAAAAAATGCATCATTTTGACCATTTGGAGTCTTAGATAACAGGAAATGTTCACAAGTTGACTCATAATAACGTTTTTTTTACTTTACAGTTGGATTTATAAAAACCTTCTGCTGACAGGCATTCAGCCTGCACACATGAGAGATACAAGTATCAAGAATCTCATGAGTGTGATTACAAACTGTGGTATGACAAGGTTCTGGATCACACAGAAATTTCTAAGTGTACTCATTCAATGTGTTTACAATCCATCTTGTACATACTGTAAAGTTTTGTTCAGTAGTCTGTGTACCTAGAGGAACCAGAAGGAACAGCTTTCATGCTTGTCCGTGAATCCACTATATTTTTAACCATTGCATACACAGGCTCAGTATCTGCAGTTTGCTGAAATGGCTGGTTTGATAAAGCCCACATATAGTTCTTCCGTCTAGTATCAATGTAGCTGGGACAAATAAGGTTTCCTTCTGCTTTTATATTAAACAGTGAAAGTCCATAGATAAAGAAAAAGAACTATCTGAACCATTTTCTGATACCCTCCTCTGTAAACGACATTGCTTTCCTCTATAAAAGAAACACCTGCGGAAGTCAGCAGGAGAGGTATCCTGCAGTGGAAAGATCATGCCATGATATTTACCCTTCTCTTAGGAAACCACCGCTATTCTTTCAGCTGTTCTTTCCATCTCCTGTCTTCATCAGCTTTGCTGCCACTTGCCTATTCTCTTTTAGAAGCATTCCATGCACTTCCTTGCAGGCAGCTTGCAAACTCTGGCTGTACTATGGAGTAAATTATATGGCTATTCATCTTGTTATCTTTAATAAATGACAATTTTACAGAGTGCAAAGCATCTGTTTCAGCACTGACATAAGGTTAGTGCACTAGATCACTGCTAATCATTTATATTCAGTGTGCTGCTTTGCACGGGCTACTATCTGGTGGTAATAGAAAGACATTTTAAGTCTTGATTATGATGGAGAAGTAGCTTTGGTCCTATTCACACATTTAATGAATGTGTGGATTTAGCAACTACACTCTCATGCCCCATGTGTTCATCTGTCTCCACTGAAGTTTTCACTATACATGTATACAAGCTTGTACATACATATCCCAGTTTCCCATTTAGTGGAAATTTTTGTGACATTACTAGCATGTGGGATAAGAAGGTGACATGGATGTTTTGTATGCCATTCAGCAGTCCAGAACAAGGAATTGCAACTAAATTGCAGCTCAATACTAGCCCAGACCAACAATCAACATTGTAGCATGTTGCAAGGAGGTCCTTGGGAAGGACTCAATAGGTGGATAAAAATGCCAAATCTAGTCTCAACATCTGGCTGACTGTGCAGCCAATAACAACAACAACAACAGCAACAATAATAATAATAATAATTTTATTAAAGTTTATATATATAAAACTAATACAAAACTAAAAAAAACTAGGTCCTTGGGAAGGACTCAATAGGTGGATAAAAATGCCAAATCTAGTCTCAACATCTGGCTGACTGTGCAGCCAATAATAATAATAATAATAATAATAATAATAATAATAATTATTATTATTATTATTTTATTAAAGTTTATATATATAAAACTAATACAAAACTAAAAAAAACTACAAACAAAAAGAAAAAGAAAAAAATATATAAAAGATAACTTCCCCCTCCCACCAAACCAGCATATGTATTAACAGTAATTTAACACCTTCTCTAATATTACTTTTTTAAAAAAAGCCCTCTTTATCCCCTTTCTCATCCCTAAACAATTACTAAATTATATATATATAAAAAATATTCAACAGTCAATCTAATCAGCAAAAGCATTAAGAGTGCCAGTAATAATAAACTATATATTTTAAGCTTAAACAAATAGGTCCATTTTGCATTTTAGCTTTTAAGATTTTTCTGAGAAATGAAGCCTAAAAGATCTATCCTCTTAAGCATACAAAAGACCAGTAATAACCACACATATGTTTTAAACTAAACCAAATAAATCACTTTTACAGTTATAAATCATTGTCAACAATAATAATGATAATACACAGCTGGAATAGTGGAATAGACTCAAGCAGAACTACATACCCTGGATAGGGAGACCAGAAAAATAATGACAATGAATCATGCCCTTCATCCATGCAGCGATGTTGACAGACTCTACTTACCAAGGAGCATAGGTGGGCCTGGAATGTTGCAAGTACATCAGATGGATGAAGAATTAAAAAAGGCATTCGAAAAATATCTGAAAGACAGTGAAGAAGATGCACCGAAGCTAATATACCATGAAGGCTTAAAGAATACTGAAGAGACCAAACTGGCCTACAAAAAAGAGCAAATGAAGAATAGAAAAGAGACATGGCAAGGCAAAGTAATACATGGTCAGTACTCAAAAAACTAGCAGGTAAAGCAGATAACAACAAAACCTGGCAATAGCTAAGAGCGGGAAGGTTGAAGAAAGAGACAGAGGGGTTAATTCTGGCTGCACAAGTCCAGGCCTTAAAAACAAATGCATACAAAACCAGAATTGAGAAGACAGCAACAGACAGCAAATGTCATCTTTGAAAAGAAGCTGAAGAAACAGTGGACCACCTACTTAGCTGCTGCAAAAAGATCGCACAGACTGACTACAAACAACGGCATGACAAAGTAGCAACAATGATGCATTAGAATATCTACAAGAAATATCATTTGCCTTCAAGCAAGACCTGGTGGGACCACAAAACAGACAAAGTAATAGAAATGAAGAATTAAAGTGCTCTGGGACTTCAGAATTCAAACAGACAAGCATCTGCCACATCACACCCCAGACTTAACAACTGTTGATAAAAAAGACAAAAAAAAGTCTGGATAGTGGACATTGAAATACCTGGAGACAGCAGAAGAGAAGAGAAGAGAAAGAACTAGAGAAAATCACAAAATACAAAGACCTGCAAATAGAAGTAGAATGACTATGTCAAAAGAAAGCAAAGATAGTACCAATTGTAATAGGCGCCTTGAATGCAATCCCAAAACATCTGGAGCACCTCTTGAACACCATCGGCATTGACAAAATCACCATCAGTCAATTGCAAAAGGTAGCTTTACTTGGAACAGCTTACAACAGTGATGATACCTTTAAAATTATTAAAAGAACAACATCTGCCTATACCAGGTCCTTGGGAAAGACTCAATAGGTGGATAAAAATGCCAAATCCAGTCTAAACATCTGGCAGACTGTGCAACCAACCATAATAATAATATTCCATAAGGGAAGATCACTAGGAAATGCTGTAGCTAGGCAAATAAGTTGAAAAGAACATCCCAGATGCTGGCAATGAAAAGTCACCTCCATGTTATTTCCCAGAAAACCACATGGATACGTTCATGTTTTTTAACTGAACTTAAGCTTCAAAACTGAGTAGAGTAGGAGGCCTTGTTAATGCTATCTTTATCATTTATACTATTAATGTCACTATGACGTCTTTGGCTTCATAATATTTTCTATATAAACTTGTCATTGTTTCAAGCCTTTATTTCTGTTATCACCCTTGAGTTTGTTCTCTTTGAAATGATCATTCATTATGCTTTGATTCACTGCAACTTTGCAGATAATATCATGAAATCAACATCCATGTTCTCCATACTTTTAGAACTGTTGCCCAGCTGCAGGAAAACACTACATTATCATCCATGTCATGGTAGTCTCTCCCCCCCCCCCCACTTCTACCCCCAATTACCATTCCTGGCACTGTTGAACATATAGGGTACAGCATTTGTCAGCAGCTAGACTGAACATCTGTGCACTATTCATGCCAAATTCTTTAATCTGCAACTGGAAAGAATTCTGGTAATTGGTAACTCCCTGCTGTGTTATATGTGTTTTCTCCTGGGCCTGAATATGTCCTTATTCAAGTCTTTTCAACATGACTATGAATTCTACAACATGGAGGATCCTTAACTGTATATCCATATGTGCATTTAGCTCACAGATTATTACTCTGTTATGTCTTACAATACTGCCAGATACAACACTTTTGAACTATGGAACTTGTTCTATGTCTCTTTAATCCATTGCCCTTTGCATGTTCCACAGCCTTCCCACCTCCTTCCCTCATGAATATAACTGGAGTAAATTATGAACAATTTATTAATTGTCCCTGGATACCATTTCTGGAGCTTGGATGAAGGTTTAATTATTGGACTGGTCTTATGCCTACCCAGTTTTTCATTTGTTTGTTTTGTTTTTTAAGCAACCTTATGTTACATGTTTACAAAGACATGGAAAGAAGAAAAAATTAACCCAGCAATAAAAGGTTGCCCCTTGTGTTAAAGGCGTACTGGACAATTACAAGAAGCCACAAAGGGGTAATTGGCAATGAATTGTCATTAATTCTCCACCAATATTCATAATGTAAAATGGCTTACCAACATGTATCAAGAAGCAATACAATTTATTGAATTTACCAGGAAGGAATACTTATTTAATAGCATTAGAAAGTCATATGGGGAAGAGAGGAAGGACACTGGTATCTAATGTGGTGATATGCAGAATGTTTTTGTGAAATCTTTTTAAATAGTATTTGCAGATAACTGCAGGAAATAACTCCTTTACATTTGTTGCAGAATCATAGCATACTGATATGCTAAACACAATTGTTCAATGCCAAAATATTACTTAGGCCTAATTGTTTCCACATTGCACTATATGAGCTGAGGGCACACTCAAGAACCCACAATGTTTGCCTGTCATTGAATAATATAGGATTTAGTCGGTTATTTTAGGCTTCTATTTTTCTTACCCATTAGTGTTCTTCAGGTTACTCTCCTAAGTTGTTGAGGAACTGCAGAGTCCCATGGAAGACATACTGAAATCTATTGCTGTAAAAATGTTTCAATCATCCTACCAGAAGAAAGATTGCCACAAGAAATATATTATCTGGACTGCAAAATCTAGATGATCTCAAGAATTATAGCTTCTATATCTCTTTGATGCTGTTTAGTGATCTCCTGGGAATGAAAATGGATGTTTTGAAAATGTTGCAGTGCAAGACAGATAGACATTTTTCTAGTGTCAAATAAGCAATTAGCATCTTCCCTTTCACTAAGGCTTCACCTTAAGTGCTAATCAATGAGAGCCAAGATGCACACAGATAGTTTCCAAGATTCTGTAACCTGATTGTTGCATTATAACTTGCTCATAGCAATAAGCCTGCCTATTCTGACTCAGACAGCTTTGCAACATGGTTGGAGGTGTTGGGAATGTAATATGGCCTTTACAAATATACAGTGACTTTATTAATGTGTGTTTTTGTTTTTGTTTTGTTTTGTAGAATGAATTATGTATAACTTGGTTTGCATGTTAAAAAAATTAGAAAAGTATAGTTCATTGAAACAATAATTATACATTCATTGTTTGAATATACTTAATTTTTGTGCCATATGGAAGAACAAGCTGTTGAACTCTAAGAAATATAGCATCTCTTCATTTTTTCAGAGAAGTAAACAGCACAAAGGTGACATTGGAAACAGAAGAAATCAACATTGTACTAAAAACAGTCATGCATTCTGGATGCATACTGAAAACACTAATTTTAAGGAAAGCATAAAGCTCAGAAAACACAGATGAAACTTGGTGTAAATCAGTTTCATTTTCTGTAACTTGATGTATTATCACTGCAAGCAGTATCTATTTCTTCTGAGCCTTTACTTTTTATCATTTTATCAATGTCATGGACTTCTGAAAGCTAAAATGTGTCTGTATTGAGAAAACTTTTCTACCTTTTACATATTTCTTTTAACATCTTCATGACATGCGTTTCTAAAAATATACCAATTTCTTTCCTACATTAATATGCTTGGTATATTGTAATTTAAAAAAATAAAAGTCTTCAAGGGGAGGGGAAAAAAAACTTATTCCATTTTTTCCTCATCAGCCTGCACATTTCTAATCACAAATAGTGTTTTAGAATTTTCTAAACTGTTCCATAGAATCACCTGAAATATTTGACTTCCAGAACCTTACTACACTTCAATTATATCTTCTCCATATCTAAAAGAAACTTGACATGATTTGACACTAATGACCATAGTAGCACAAACTGATCAAACAATCATTGTTCTGTGAAAATAGGTTGTATCATTAGGTCTCTTGAATGCTTTGAACTCTTGTTTTCAAATAATAATAATAATAATAATAATAATAATAATAATAATAATAATAATTCCTGAGAATTTGGGATGACTACAGTCTCAACATAGACCAAAAGCAACTTAAGGAGGTTTTAGGTTAAATCCTATGGAATTTATGGTTCATAATAATCGGACATTGGGAGGTGAAGGTGGCAAGGGGAACATCCTATAATAAATCCACAGTGGCCACAAAAAAATGACTATCTAGTTCTAGGATAGGTAATGTAAACATGTCATCCATAGTATTAATAGCTTTTGTTTATTATAATCAGATGAAAACCAATCAACTCCTATTCTGAATTTCCTGAAGATATAAGTTCAATCTTCCAAGGCTTATTCATCACCTTAGTTTCTATTTAGCATATATCTTCTAACTATTCACTCTGCAAAAAAATGACTATCCTCTCTAATATGGACATGAAAAATAATGTCTGTTCATTCTTACCTTGATTTGTGCATTGACATGTGCCTTTTTCAATTACAATTAATTAAATTCTAATCAGTCATGCCTAGAGTATATGAATGGGGAACTCGATGTAATTTGCATTGGACAGAATAAATATTTGGATTAATGTGTAAATCAATCTGTTGATATTTTAAAAGCAGTGACTGCTGGGATAATTAGGGATAGAGTATTAGGTTGTTGTTACACTTAATATGGAATTTAGCAATTTTGAAAAATTAAATTGAAAAGCCAGAATTGGCAGTGGGCAACATTTCAAAGTAAAAGAAAAAGTTACATTTCCCCCCGCTGTTACTAGCCATGTGAAGAGCAATTCTTTCAGAATGGTCCAATAATGAAGACATGAAAGAAAGAAATTATCAGCTGTTTAGGATATATTTCACACTTCACTCTACCATGGACCCCATCAAATTCATGATAAAATGGAAATAATCCCAATACTATCTTCTGCTCATAGCATGCTCGTGAGCCTGTAGTACTAATTGTACCTTAAGCTTTGATAGTCTTTGAGAGAACTCTTCATAACATGAAGCTTATATTCATAAATAAAGAGTAAGATGAGCTAGGAGTGAAATTTGGGGTGCAGGGTGGGAAAGAACGCTTACATTGGATTTGTAATGCAGTCTTGTAACGCTAAATGATTTGAAAGTATTCATCTTTGCAAATAAGACCAATAATTTGCAATCATCAGTAAATGTATTACTCCATTGCTTCACTTTTTTAAAGTTACTTTTAGAATTCATGGGGTAGGAGGGCAGGATTATAAACAGAATTTCATTTCAGGATCAGACAGAACATACATGCCATACTCTGTTGAATCTTGAAGTTGGATCAAATTAAATATCTAAAGTCCTTAAGAGGAATACCATAACTGATCTGCAAAACCTCACACAGCTGCAAAGATGGCTGCAAAGAAACCCAGAAGCCCTTAAGTATGCCGTGTGTCCGATAGCCTTCTTCCACTGTAAATCCCAAGCAATGGACATGATCCAGGAATTAGTATGTAGCTGTAAGTTATAGCCATTGTATGTGACTAATAGTCATTAGTATCTTCATCTACCAATTAATTTATCTAATCTCCTTTTAAATCCATCTATGGTAGTTGCCATCACTACATTTAAAAGCAAAGGTCAGAAGTGGAGGCAATATATGCCTCTCTTAACATCCTTTTCAAATAATATTTGAAAAAAGCTTTTCAGTCGTATTTGCTTAAACATGTGTTGAACAATATTTGTTTTCTTATTCAGTCTCCCTATATTGTGGAAGGTCTTATGAATGTGTTAATCACAATGTCCATTCTGACAGGCAGATGGTGCAAAATTGTGGATATGTTGGTTCAGTTTTGTAATACAGTTCTCTAAATTGGCTGACAAAACAGAAGCAGTGGAATCATCAAAACCTCATTCCTAGTATATTGGTGTGTCATTCTTCATACTATAACAGTAGATAATCTCCATGGTGAAGGGTAGGAGGCAGATTAAGGATAAAGTAACTCTTGGAAGATAAATTAAGAACAGAGAAATCCCATTACTACAATTAATACTATGCAGATTTCCATGTCAGGGGGGTTGAATAAATTAAAATAGTTGGAACTTACTAAAACTTCAGCAACCAATTATTAGAAGCAGAAATTTTGAAAGCATTACTAATGGTCCTGACCCCAAAGCCTAGTAACTTTTTTCTTTGTATTTAAATTCTGAAAATATACAGTTTGTATGTTGACAGATACTACTAGGAAAATGATTTACATAATTATCCTGTATTATTATTTCATATCCCAAAGTCTTCAGCAAATTATTTTATTGGGTTAAATAAATAAAAAAAACCCTTATATAGCTGACATATATTTTTTTTATTTTGATTACAAATGGGTCTTTACTCCAGATTCCTTTCGTTCCTCTCTCATATGAAAAATCAGGCTCAATTTCAGGTGACATCATATGAAAATAATTTGTCATTTCCTTCTTTTAGGATGCTTCATTCAACTTCATAATCTAGCATCGAGCCTGGGATTTAAAAAGCCAATTTTCCTAGGATTCAGGTACACAGATGATAGAAGTGCTTGGTAGGAATATGTGCAGTGAGCACGTTCGTAAGATATGGAAAGGGTTATCTGAACCATCTTACTGATAACTAGCATTTATCACAAGATGAAAAATGTAAGGTCTTGAGGCTAACCTTAGATTTTAACACTTCTGTTTGGATTAATATGAAAAAATACTGATACTACAGATAAAATGCTTCTAACTCCTTTTCACTGATGTATTTTATCTTCCTTGTTTCAGAGTCTGCACCTTGTAATGATATCCCTTTGTTATTTTGCTTGGGAATCTTTTGCCTTGTTATGGAACACAGTTAAACAAAACAGTTGACCAATAAGTTAGTTTGGTATATTTGTACTTATTGTTCTTGGCTACCATCAGCATTAATTGGTGAATATGCAAAATGTAAATTTAACTAATTAATATATTTATTGAAGGAAGGCCTGTCTGCATATAGAAAGTGGTACGTTAGGAAGACATACATACTAGTCCAAACTCTGAAAAATTTCAATTGTCAAATTTTAATGCCCCCCAAAAGAGGGGGTCCATTAAAATCAGCAACCTACCACCTGTCAAATGAAATGATCCAGTTGCCATCCTACGCATACTTAACTATGGATATACTTATATAATCATATTTTATACTAAACTGTCTGATTTGTAGGTTCCCAAACAATATGCCAACTTTTCCCAGCTTGGTATCATTCAGATGCATTGGGGTGGGAGTAGGGGTGAGGTAACTCCTATAATATGCTCAAAATATTTCAGGAAAAGCACCCTTACAAATGTACATGAGGAGAAAATATGCTCAAATATATAGTTTAGGGGGAAAAAAATTCTAGTTTGTGGCAGAGATTTTTGTGCACAGGGAGGTTATGAGCTGACTAGCAAGTAACAGAAAGCAAACACTGGACTTTCCAAAGGTGTAGAGAACTTGGTGAGGTTTATTGTCCCCATTCCCTTGAGCATTCAGAGACAGGGTTTGAAAACAAAAACAGACTCTTTGGAGCCTCAGCAGTCTAAACCAAAAACTCAAAGTAATGTGTTTGGCAACAGCAGTTTAAGACTTACTCTCCTGCTCTTGCACCGATGGTCTTCATAAGCCTTCCATCCTCATCTGTGGCCATGTTAGCAACTCCTTGCCTGGGTAGTCTCTGGCCCACTTTCTAGCTTGAGGAACTAGTTCTCTTCTCTCCCTTGGCAATGTGTTAAGTCAAAGCAAGGCAGCACAGAAGTGTGTGTGTGTGTGGAGTTATTTGTACAGGCCTGATAAGGGTAATCCAGCAGGTGCTTTCTCCATAGGTTTCTTGTTGTCCTCCATCATCTCCCTCATCCTTCTTCTCCAACTTCCATACTTGGTCCTTCATCACAGCAGGCACTGAGTCTGCAGACATTCATATTCCATTGCTGTGGTTTACTCAAAAGGAGGCTGGTGTTTTCCCTCCACTACACAATTCCTTAGCACAGCCTTGTGAATATAACTCCTCTAAAAGGAGTGACAGACATACTTCTATCTACATGGATGCACTTTCCATCATGAATTGTGCAGATCTTACTGCTCCAGTTTTGTAGAGAATGGGAGCAGTGGGCTTTTTGCAAAAGGCACCATTTCTATCCCAGTGTGCATTTATGGTGCATATACTATATAGTGCATATACTAATATTTGTAGCCCAACATGCCAATTTGGCCTGTTCTGGATATCCATTGTTGTCATAGTAACTGTGGTATCTCTAGATCAGACAACAGGTCATATTCTTTTTGGCAGGACTCCTATGCAATATGGTGGAGTTCTGTAACAACACACTTTGGGGGAGAGTTTTGTGGAGAGTTTTATGCTTCACCTCATGCAAATGATAATCTGCTCCAAATTATTTGGATATACCATATAATTCAAGGTTTGTATATGATCAGGGCACAACAGTAAGATAAACCATGTGAGCTACTCCCCATGCAAACTTATTTTAAGTCATTGGCCATCATAAGAATAGTTCTATTCATATGAGTAAACTGTTCATCTTTTTTTTTTTTTGCTAGCATGATTAAAGTAACAAATAACTTACCATGCAGATCTGACCCTAAATCCATTCATTCATTCTTGGCAGCAGCTGCATCAGCTCAGTCAGGACAAGAGATACATAGCCTTTTCCGAAGCATTCATAGGACATAGTAAATACTGACATGCCTAAGTAAAAGGCCTTCCAGCCCCACAATGGATATTTTGCCCTTGTTGATGGTTAATTTAAGCATTTCACAGAAGTGTTTTAATCATCCCTAATTGCTCTAATGCAAAGGTTGAAGAAACAGAAAGCAAAGACGAAGAAGGGAGGCCAACTATATTGTCTGCAGTGGTTACTATCACAGAGGATTTGTGCAAAGCAGATGAGGATTTTATTCCCATTGACTTGTAGTGTCTCTTGCAAAAACATCACTTTATGATTTATTTTCGTACAGTTCGAATAATGGAGTGCACCTGAGTTTTCTTTTCTTTTCTTTTGGTGTTTTTGTTTTTTACTCCAAAAGCCAAAGCATTGCGTAAGTGCTTAATTACATTATTTAGGGAAGAATGACTGGTAAGGAATAGTGAAGCAGAGTGATTATTAAAAAGCATAAGTACAGTGGTGTTACAGTAATTGCAACAACCTGGCCAAATGTCATCAGAGATTAATTATACTCTGGAATACTTGCAACCTACTATAGTTTTTAGCTAAGCAAGAGAGTCTCTAGATAAGCAACTGTGTTTTCGGAGTTGTGATATAGTTCAAGAAGATATCTAGTTCCATACTAGAGTGAACTGCAAGCATATAATCATATATTCTATACAACATGAGCATTTTCTACCAATACTTATTTTCTGCAATAAGCATAAAAGCTGTGATGTACTGAATATGTACTGTGAACATAAATTTTCTGTAGTATTCTAAGGATTAAAAAAAAATAAATCTAGAAATGCCTTCCAGATCAAAATATCACATGACCAGATTTTAACAATCTGCAATCTTTGAATGAAATATATGAAAAGGTTTTGTTATATTTAGCATTGTATAACCATAGTCATTTTCCAGAGCAGAATATAAAAATATGGGATAATTCAACTTATTGTATACTAAAGATACCAAAAGAGATGAATAGTTGGGTTAGACTTCATTTAATCAATGAGGTTTGTTTGATGTAGCATCTTGCATTTTAATTTGACAAACAATAAGGGCTTAATAATATAGACTTGGATAATAATATGCTTTGATTTTCAGATAAAATTGAACATATTATGGTAATGGGGCTATATATGGTACAAGGAACTTGCAGTACTACTTGATTATCAGTTTGTATTTTTCTTTTATTTTTCTGACAGTGACTTTTATCTTTAGGACAACACTCTTCTGCTGACTACTGCAGAAGATTCAGTCCCTTCAAATGATAACAAATGGGTCTGTACAAATCTTGAAGAAAATCATTTGATTCATTGAAAATCTGGCCAAAATTCCCAGAAAGCAGGTTAGCGAACTTCATGGCGGCTCACTATTTTGCAGATTTGATTGCTTTTCTGCTGCTTCTGGGGTTGTTTCAGACAATATGCAGTAGTGCAACTTCTCTTCCATATTTGGAGAATGCTGTGAGGGGTTGAACAGTATGAACCGTTGGCCAATGACTTTTACCAATTGCACAAACCCTATCTTTTAAAACTCTATGGGGTAGAGTGTTCTTTTGCTTCAAGGCCAAACTTACCAATGTTCTTGAGAGCTTGGCATCTCACTAAAACCAATGATGAAGGGTCCTTTGTAGAAAGTGCCAAGCTTGCTAATCATCATGTCAATTCTCCTGGCACTTCACAAAGCCCAACGACAGCTAAACATACTACTCCCACAAGAGTAAGTTAACAGTCAAGCTAAGCTTGGCATACCCTGGAAAAAGATAAGTCAATTTATTTACGTTATTCAAATTATTTCCTAAAACGAGAATATTTCCTCATTGGTGACGACATTTGTTTTCTAGACTAACTGGAAACCACTGTATTTTCCTTTTGCATCCTTGTTATCTCTACCTTAAAATAATTTTGTTGTGAATATTTTACATACTCATTGCAGTAATCATCTTGAAGGAATCCAGCTGAAACTTGATAGGACTAATGTCATCTAAGTAGACTAATATCTACTTTCCCTATTATTTTCATCCCATTCTCTTAAAAAGGTTTTAATGCTACCCCATTATAGCTTTTCAACAATTTTTTAATCTAAATCTTGAAGTGACTGGGATCAAACTGGTTTGCCTTTGAAACTAGAATTGGAAGACAGATGAAATCATGCCCTATTCAAACCAAATTTAGTCAGGGCTAATATGGCAGTCATGAGCCCACTAAAACTTATCTGCACTCACTTTGCTTTCTTGAGCTAGAAGAAACGTCTTCTAAAGTATATACTGAATTACAGATAAGTGGAGCTTACATTACTCATTAAGGCAATAGAAAAGGCTGTTTATTACCAGTGGTTTCTGTGTATGAATGAAAAAGGGCCTATTGAATATAACATTTTCTGCAGATATGAGAGCTTACAGATTAGCAGTTCAACTCTTTAAGGAAATAGTTGTATTTTTTTGTTGTTGTTGTTGTTACTGTGATTTTATTTCACATTTACTTATGTATTTGCTTCTTTGAAAAAGTCATTGTTTTTACTGAATATCAGTCAATCAATAAATGAATTTTCTGGCCCCATTACATATGTCTTAAATTGGTTAATCCACACAATATTCAGGGGTGTTAAAATAAATCTACCATGAATTTGTTTAAGATTGAAATTGTGTGCTCCATCTGAACAAAGCCTATTACAGAACTTTGAGTTCTGTTCATTTGCTTAGGCTTATAGGCTGTTTCAGTTGTAACCAAGTCTAACATTCCCAGTTTACAATAAGATATTAAAATAAGCTTAATAGAACATAGCAATTGCCTCACATCATACTACACCAAGGAACAACAATCCAAACTCTATGTAACATTACTACAGGAGGGATCCAATTGTATCAGCCCACAAAGGGTTTGTGGAACAGGCAGATCTAAATGACTTTCGTAAAGTTGAACAGGGTTGGTGACAGTCTAATCTTGAAAGGAATGATGTTCCAGAGAAGCTGGATTGGGTGGAATTTGCTAGTAACTCTCATTCTCTGCTCCAACAGTTACACAAAACATCTACTTTGCATTAACAAAATTTGATAGGAAAAGCATGCAGAATAAATTTAAAAAATAAATAAATAAGCAAAGATAATTTATGGAATTCTTTCCAACCCCTTAATAATAGCTCTGTTTAGTTCATCTGACCAGGAGGAAGGGATGATTACAATGGAACAGCAGACCACATTCAGAACCACTGCCCAACTCCTTGTCACAAAGGGAGGTCATGAAGGATTTTTTTTTTCCTGAAATAATTTTCTCCTCATCCCCTCACCTGATTCAGCCCATTTTCAATCTCAATCTTTCTTTTCCCAGCTTCTCCCCCAACATCAAGTTTAGTCTTCTTCTGTTCAATTATCATAGTTGTTCTGCTAATGGGTAGATGGATGGACAGAGCTCTGAGCTAGCTACATAACTTATTTCTACATTCCATTGAGTTGGGGAGAGAGAGAGAGAGAAACATATACATTTTATACAAGAAAAAATGTATCCCATGGAAAGCTGCTTAGAATAATACATGCAAATATGCAGAAAATTTCACAGAGAAAAATCATGTATAAATATCTGTAACCAGAATTAGAGTGATCTACATTTCCCTAAGGAAAACATAATCTTATAATATTAAGCCCTGTTTATATTCAAACATCTATTCATGCCTTCCCCAGAAATGTTTCACAATAGGATGAGGATCAATCTTAAGACTCAAAATCCTCAGGATATCAGCTGAAGTGCCACCCAGCTCTTGGAATCTCATGTAATTGATAGCCTAAGCCTGAATGCATAATGCTCTATTAAGAAAAGTTTACTGAGAAATAAGGCTCCCAAGAGAAAATAATATTTTCCAACCAAGGCAACTTCCAAATATGAGGAGTTCTGGGAGCTGAAATGTGCCCATCTGGAAGTTGTCAAGATTGGGAAACACCATTCTAGATGGTCAAATAGCTGCCAGGTGGGTGTTAGGTAGGACCAAGAGCTCTGAATTCCCAAGTGTTAGGTTCTTAGAAGCTAGAACATTACTCGAACAATGTAAGTACACTTACCATAGGCTTTACTATAATTTCTGGATTATTTTTACATGATTGAACCTCTGCTTATTGACCCTTGGAATGCTCTTGAAATGAACCTCTGATTCAAGTTCATTTTCACCTTTGGCTTAATTTACTTCCAAATAACAGCATTTTGGGCTATTATATAGGATTCTGACCAAATGTCCTAACTGGGAGTCTGCTGCTTCTTGATACCCCTATAGTGAAACAATCCAGTTCAAATCGGTTTAATAGGTTTGTCTTTTATTAAATTGAGCATGAAATTGAGCAAACTCAGGGAGGCAGTGAAAGATAGGAAGGCCTGGCGCAATATGGTTCATGGGGTCACGAAGAGTCGGACATGACTTAACGACTGAACAACAACTTTTATTAAATATTCTGTACTCTTTATAAACTGAAAATTATATAAAAGGACCATTTGTACTTTTCCAGAATTAATTTCTTATAGATATATTTGTCCTGTTTCACAGTGTTGGCAATAGAGTCTGGAATCATAATATGCAAAGTAAATTAAAATTCATATTACTCTCATTTCTCTGAGAATGAAGCCATCACTCATAGATAGAAAGCATAACATTTAATGGAGAAGAACCCAAGTTCAACACTGGATATTAGGAAGGCTGGGATAAGCTTGCCACCAATCAGAGTGGACAGTGCTGGTTTGAAATGGCTAATTACTTTATATATGTGAACACTGTATATGAAGAATTTGACCACAGAATCTCATTACATGATGGAGAGAAAAGTAAGCTAATTGGTTTTAAATTTTTTTCAAAGGCTTGCTTGCTTTATTTATTTATTTATTTATTTATTTATTTATTTATTTATTTATTTATTTATTTATTTGGTTCATTTTCCTCTTATGAAGTTCACCTTTGCCCATGAAAAATGGAATGACAAGCAGGGAACATTTTATTTTTGTAAGTTGCAAAACATTGGAGAATAAGAATCCATCTGTTACTATCATGTAAACAGGCCAAAAGTGCTAAAGGAAGGTTGGCACTCTGACTGCCTCAGCTGGACAAGGTTTCTGCCAATCCTTTGCCCCAGAGTTCCTGCTTGCTGTGGAGAACTGGCTGCTGGCAGCTCATTTCATACCCACTCAAAAAAAAAAAAAAATCTGCTGAATGAACAGATGTAGAGAACAAGGGTGGTAAAACAGGTTGCACAATGAGTGATAGACTGATGTAAGTGTCATTACATCTTTCTGATAAATGGATTGCAAATTAATTGGCAGTCTTACTAATTAAATAATTAATTTAGGTGGCTGGAAAGATCATGCCTTCCCATTTTTATTAGGGAAATAGATTAATAGCTGGATGCTAAAAATGGAAACGAAATAAACAGCAATAACCCACTAAGTCT
Organism: Liasis olivaceus; assembly: GCA_030867105.1. NCBI lineage: Eukaryota > Metazoa > Chordata > Lepidosauria > Squamata > Pythonidae > Liasis > Liasis olivaceus. Next base: position 75,621,408 of record CM061349.1, read on the forward strand.
TTGAGCTTAATTGCCATGCTTCAGGACTTCCAGCTTTCACTGAAATACTTGATTGTAACTTATATAGTTTTTCCTAAGGGGAATTGTGCAAAAATAGCAGATTGGATACAAGGAAAAACAAAGCCACATTCAGAATAGAACAGATTTAAAAAGTCACTGACATTATGTGGTGAATACATACTTGTGTGTGAGATAGGAGGTCACTGCTGATGAGAATGGTTATTGATATAATCCCACCTATTCTTGTCAAGTATTTTAGCCATTATGGGTTACTTACACAGCTTGTATTGCACGGCATTAGCACAAGGGCAGAATATGATGAGACGGCAACGAGTAGATATCAGGCTAAAAAAGAACTGGTATCTGAACATGTCTGAGCCATGCATGACCATCAGATGAACTCTATCCAATAGAAAGGCAAGACAACCCCCCCACCCGCTAAAATTTGCAGTCTTTATAGGTGCAGGCCTATAAAATGCTTTGACTTCTTTGTGTTGCAGAGAATATATTACCTTTCGGCAAAAAAGTGTCTAATCTATGTGTTTCATATCTAAGAATCATCTGCCAAATGATGATGATGATGGTGATGATGATGATGATGATGGTTGGTCGCACAGTCAGCCAGATGTTTAGACTGGATTTGGCATATTTATCCACTTATCGAGTCCTTCCCAAGGATCTGAGATAGGCAGATGTTGTTTGATGGTGTTAAAGGCATTGTCGCAGGATGTAAGTTGTTCCAAGTAAAGCTGCCTTTTACAATTGACGGATGCTGATTTTGTAAATGCCGATGGTGTTCAAGTGGTGCTCCAGATGTTTTGGAATTGCACTCAAGGTGCCTATTACTATTGGTACTATCTTTGCTTTCTTTTGCCATAGTCATTCTACTTCTATTTGCAGGTTTTTATATTCTGTGATTTTCTCCAGTTCTTTCTCTTCTATTCTGCTGTCTCCAGGTATTGCAATGTCCATTGTCCAGACTATTCTGTCTTTCTTACCAACAATTGTTAGGTCTGGGGTGCTTGTCTGTTTGAATTCTAAAATCCCAGAGCACTTTAATTCTTCATTTTCTATTATTTTGTCTGTTTTGTGGTCCCACCAGTTCTTGTTTGCAGGCAAATGGTATTTCTTGCAGATATTCCAGTGCACCATTGTTGCTACTTTGTCATGCCATTATTTATAGCCAGTCTGTGTGATCTTCTTGCAGCAGCTAAGTAGGTGGTCCACTGTTTCTTCAGCTTCTTTTCAGAGATGACATTTGCTGTCTGTTGCTGTCTTCTCAATTCTGGCTTTGTATGCATTTGTTCTTAAGGCTTGGTCTTGTGCAGCCAGAATTAACCCCTCTGTCTCTTTCTTCAACCTTCCCACTCTTAGCCATTGCTAGGTCTTTGCTTTACCTGATAGCTTTTTGTGTACTGACCATGTATTACTTTGCCTTGCCATGTCTCTTTTCTATTCTTCATTTGGTCTTTCTTGTAGGCCAGTTTGGTCTCTTCAGTATTCAGTAAGCCTTCATGGTGTACTAGCTTCAGTGTATCTTCTTCACTGTCCTTCAGATATTCTTCCAATGCCCTTTTTTCTTCTTCAACTGTCTGGTGTACGTGCAATATTCCTTGCCCACCTATGCTCCTTTATAAATAGGGTCTGTCAATGTCACTGAATGGATGAAGGGCATGATTTAGTGTCATTATTTTTCTGGTCTTTCTATCCAGGGCTTTTAGTTCAGCTTGAGTCCAGTCCACTCTTCCAACTGTATATCTAATGACTGGAATTGCCCAGATGTTCATTGCCTTGATGATATTTCCATCACTGAGTTTGGACTTTAAGATCTTATTCACTCTTATGAGTATTCACTACTTACTTTCTTCTTGACTTCAGTGTGCTTGATGTTGTCAGCCTGAAGGATGCCCAGGTATTTGTAGCAATCTTCTTTATCCAGACTCTTGATTTTATTTCCATTGGGCATCTTGATTCCTTCAGTTTTCACTATTTTTCCTTGTTGATGGTAAGGGTGGCACATATGTCCAGTCCAAACTCCATTGCAATATTGGCTGTATATTTGGACAGTGTTGAGCAGCAATTCCATTTCAGATGGTGTTTTTCCATACAGCTTCAGATCATTCATGTAAAGAAGGTAGGATAATCTGGCAGATGTTTTTGATGTTTGATAGCCATGGCCTGACTTATTCAGTATTGTTGACTGAGGAATCAATGCAATGGCAAACAGTAGTGGTAATAGTGAGTCTCTTTGAAAGATTCCTCTCTTGATGTTAACCTCTCCCAGTCTATCTCCATTGACCAACAACTGTGCCTTCCATTGTGCCATTGATCTTTGCACAAAGCTTCTGATATTTCTATTGATTTCTGTTATTTCTAGGCACTTGATTATCCAGTCATGTGGCAGAGAGTCGAATGCCTTCTTGTAATTAATTCAAGCTATATTCAAGTAGGTCTTCCTTCTCTTACAATTTTCCAAAATCTTCTTGTCAATTAGGAGCTGATCTTCTGTCCCTCTGCTGTTTGGGCAGTATTCTTTCTGCTCAGATGGAAAGAGCTTGTTTTCAACTAGGTGATGTTGGACTGCATCAGCTACCACACCAGCTAGCAATCTGAAAGTTGTTGGCAAGCAGGTAATTGGCCTGTGATTGCCTGGTGCTGCCCCTTTTTCTGGATCTTTCATTATCAGGTAGGTTTGCTAGATGTTAACCAATCTTCCATTTCACCTCCTTGTGGTATGTTGTTAAACTGCTTGGCAATAAGTGGGTGCAGAGCAGTCAGATGTTTCAACCAAAAATCATGCAGTTCATCTTCACCTGGTGCTGACCAATTCTTGATCTTCCTTGCCCTTTTCTCCACCATTTCTGCTGTTATTACAAGTTATTTCATTTCAGCTTCTTTTTTATTCTTATCCACCTCCCTTTATCCAAGCTGCATTCTTTGGGTTGTCCCATAGCTGCACCCAGAACTGCACTGTTTCTTCTTTGTCAGGCATTAATTGGTTCATTGCAGTCTCTCCATTGATGGATTGGTACAAACATTTCTAATTCAACTGAAACTAGAGATTCTGCCTGTAGTATGCAATTCAAGCTTCATATCTGCTGATCTTTTGGGCTATGGCTGTTATTTGCTGTTTTATTATTTCCAGTGCTTCCTTGATCTTCCTTGTTTCTAGGTGATATTTCATGATCAGGTATTCTTTCGTCTTTTTGTTCTTCAGCTTCTTTTCTTTCCTGTTCTAGCTTGCTTGCATCTGATCTTAGCATGCTGATCTTATTTTCCAACCTGATCTTCCATTTTGATGCACTGTTTCGCTTTTTTTCTTGTTTGTTGATTTTGCATCCAAGGTATTTAGTTATAACTGCAGCTGTACCGTACATCTGTTGGCTTTTTTTTTTTTTGCAGTGAGCTGATGCTTGTATTTGATATTACAGTATTGATATTGTTTAATATTTGTGCTAGCCTTTTCTTTGTAACAAGCTTCAATGCAGGCAAACTTATTCTGTTGTTTTTGTGCTGTTTTAGATGCTTAGTTATTCTTTGTTTCAATTCCTCTTGTTTTTTTTTAGTTAGAGGGCTTTGTTCTTTGCAGTTCTTCCAATTCTACTTTTGTGAATACTTTATTTTGTGTTATAAATCAGTGTTGATCTGCTAGCCTTTGTTCTATTATTTCTGATTTTGGGTGTTGTTCTTTCCAGAAATGGTGCATTCTTTTCAGATGTCCTTTTCTTGTTGGACTTGATTTGTAATAGCAAATCATTATTTCTTTGTTTTTAGTCTATGTATATTTGCAACAGGTTTTTACTGCCATGTTCTAATACGTATAAAGCTTGATTATAATTGCCATTTAGAAAAGACTGGAGTTTCACATCTGTATTAATTTTATAGTAATCTTGTGAACTTTGAGTATACAACCAATTACCTAACAGCAAATGAGGAAATCTGTTGCCTACAACAGGGAAAATATTTAGTGCTGGAATATGTTGCTGAGTTAGTTCAGAATGTGGGCTGGAATGAAAAAGGCCAACTGATAAGTTCAAAGAAAGGGATGGGATGAATTCATTCATCAAGACACCCAGAAACTATGGTAGCATTAATCCAGGTCTGGTTGCATAATGAAGGAAGACTGAAGGAATTATGACAGAGCATGGGTAGGAAGGGAAAATGCCATTGTTCTCTTTCTTTCCACCTTCCTCCTGTATATCTAGAATTTGGAGGCTGTATCAGTGCAACTGAGAGCTAGCAGACATCCTCTATCTGCCTTCAACCCCCACCCCACAAAAAGTCCTGATGCACACAAGGACTATGCCTTTATTGTGGAGAACTGGACATTTTGTATTTGAATGCTTTGTAAAGAACATATTTCTGAAGAATTGACTAAATTTCATACTTTTGGAAAAGGGGAATTTTGCAAGAAGATACCCTAAATGTTCTAAAGCTGATTTATCTGGAAACAGGTGGTCCCTTTCTTCAAGGGAGAGAGGCTGGGTTTATCAGTAATTTTTAAAAGCTCAATTACATCACTGTTTAGTCAGTGTTGTTATCCTAAAGAACAGAATTACCTTGGAATACAACTATTAAATGATAGTAAATTCTGGTGCTCCAGGCTACTTCATGGAATCTTCTATTGCACACATAGACGATCTACAATTCAGCCATTCTTATCTCATGTTACAGTGAAAACTATTGATGGCTGATTCCTTTGCTCAAGACTGAACCTCTACAACTCACCATTGTCAATCATCAGGAATTCCTAAAATTTTATTTAACATCCCCATTACCCTTTCCAATACTTTTGGATGGCTACATACTTACAGTACATTCTGCATACTGATTGGACCAGGAGAACATAATTTTTGATTCCATAGCATACAAGATTAAGGTAGAATCTATTCTGTCTTGAGAATCCTTCACAATACTGTGGAATGTTGCATAAAATATTCTTAGCGTTGCCAGTTTTTACAGTGAATTAATTTCCAGTTTTGTTGTACTGAGCACACAACTAATTCAGTTTACCCCAAGTGGATTCTAATGCCTACTAAGCCTTTTCTTTCAGTTCAAACATGCATTCTCTTCTCAAACCATCCTCTCTCATCCAGATCCACCTGGAAAGAATTATGATGTTGTTTAACAAATTTTCCCATCAAGGAATTTTTTTGAGATTGGTACTGTATCCTTAAGGGAGGTAGACCAGACCAGGAAATCAAGGCTAAATCTACTTTTATTGAGATTCCCTATAATAACAGAGCCTTGCAAGTCTGATTGCTTTATGCCAGCTCCCTTTCTTATACTCCTGTGAATTAGGGAGGTATTTGTCTGAGTCGCTTATGATCACTATCTGTCTGTTGTGGACTTAAAATATATTTTACTTTTCATTGATGTAGAAAGTAAAGAGGATGGTCTTGAGAAAGAGAGGTGAGAACTGTTACCAAAGAGATGAGAAGGAAAACATAAATTAAGTCCAGGGCATGTACAAATGTCTCAGACACCACTCTAATTCACATGGTTATAAAAGAGAGAGGAGGGGTAGCACAGTCAAACTTGCAAGATTATGTTACAATAGCCAATCTAAATATAAGTATTCTTTAGTCTTTCACGGGATTTCTTTCTTGGTCTGGTTTATCTTGTAGGGTTTACAAGGATTTTGGTAATATTTCTTGCATGTCTCCATCGGAGTCATCTTCTTTACTCTCTAAAGCACCCGAGAACCAAACTAACCACAAGAATTTGGTTCCATCACAAACTTCTCATAAGAACCAAGTTAAGTAGACACATCTTTTTCTTATTTTAACTTCCATATCTCTGACAATCATCTTGAATAAGCATTAAAAATACATTATATCCTGACATTACATAACACATAGCAATTGTATTCTATTGAGCTTTTTAACCTTAGCTGATTATTCAGTGGCATTCACCAGGGAGAATGTTTGATAATCTTATATGCTGTTTTAAAATGTTTACTTTGCTATAAATCACTCTGAATTTTTAGATTGGAGTTGCAAATAAACACAAATACAAATAACACATAAATTAATAATGTAACACATTTTTCTCTGCATCTGCCCTGGACTGCCCACTGATAGACATTAAAAAAGAATATATAGTTAAGTAGTCTATTCTTTGTCTTTCTAAAAAGCTAGTGTGGGCAAGTCTTCATTTGACTCTGTCTGAATCCATACAGTTTTATTAATTATTGATGATTGATCTCATTTTTATACTTTGCTTATCTCCTTCAATTTGAACACATTTATAACACTACAAATCTCAACTACAGTGAATAAATAATAGGCAGGTAACATAGATAGACACTCAAGAGATAATAGAATAACAGCAATGTGACACCTTGCAGGAAACTGTGTCTTCCTGCAACTCTGCCATGCATCAAACCCAAACAAGCACACTGTCTTTGTTTAACTGATAAGTAGAATCTGAAAGTAGGAGAGATAACATAGTTTTCTATAGGAAGATTTTTCCCATAGGAGAAAGTGAGATGTGACTGCTGAGCTAGCAAAAGAAGAAAAAAAAAAGTCTTCTGGGAAGGAAAATATTTATGGGGGAACTGGGGAGGTGTGGTTGGGTAACCCAAGATTTAGATAGTGGCATTGCCTTTAGTAAAGAACAGTGATGGTTAGAGATCCTGAGTTGGTCTAGAGTGTTGCACTGCTGAATAGTTGATGATCTAAAGAGAATCTGGGGCAAGACCCTTGAAGCATTTGTGAACAGGAAGATCTGAGGAGCCACTGAAGAATAGGGGATCACCATGGGACAAAGGTATCCAGCACAAAGGGCCCTGGGGAACCAGAAGAGAAAGAGGAAGAGTGTGTGTTATTATCTAAAAAGGGCTGCTGCCAGCCTGAGGGAGACAGAATGCCTGCCATTATATTTAGCCCCTTTCTTACCTCTAAATAGAAAATAAGTACAGTATTTAGCAATAAAGCAGTATATATACTGTATATGTTAAAGCAGCATTATAGAATATAGAATACTGTATATGTTAAAGCAGTATTATAGAAAATAATTTTCAAAACCCACTTTTTAAGGCATTTCAAAACTGTGATAGGTTATCACTCAAACACAGAACGGAATGTGGTTATCTAGTAATAAATATAATTTTTGCTAAGAAAGACTGTAAGAAGTGAAAGTAAATGCAGTTTGAAGTTTTTATTAAAAAAAAAAAAAGGATGCACAAAAATGGTGTTCTCCATTGTGTTGTGTATCAGATCCTGTGAGTTACAAAAACCCTTGACAAGCAAAAACTGGAATATATCCATGTAACCTTTGCAAAACTCTTCCATGGCAGGCATTCAATAACATAGCCTCTGCTTATATTCCACAACATATCCAAAGAACTGTTAGGCAAGGTTACAAAAAATCAAAACCAAGTTATTGGCCTCATCAACTAAAAATTAAAAAACTAAAATCCTCTTCCTCCTCCAACTGGGAAAAAGTCTATGGGAATAGGGAAACAAACAAAAAAATTATATTCACATTGAGATGGTTTCAAAAGTTATCATATAGCCACAAAATTAAATTCCAATTAATAAGTTCTTAGCACTTTCTATAAGTTGTAACTTAATTTAGTTGAAATTGTACTATGTTCTGCTAAATCCAGAACTTGACTAAAATTTCCAGCCATAAATATGTGATCAAAAGCCAAAGTAAAGAATGACAGAAAAATCTATGTAGATGATCTCAAGTACTTCCATAATGGTTAATAAATGTTTATTTGTTTGTTTATTTAATTTATATGCCACCCATCTCCCCCAGAAACATTACCCTTCTATTGCAACCTTTAATCATTAATATAAAAAACAATCCTTCTGAACCACATATTTGTTTTACCATTAATTTAGATTTATTAATCAGAGTTACTGCACCCCTCCCCATCCATTTCTTAGGTAAAAAAATCCTTCTGCAGTGGAAGAATGTGCATTTATTTAAAAAACAAACAAACATTATTTCAGGCTTTCATTTGCCTAATTTATTAAAAACTTGTCTCTTTATGGAACCTTAGTATCTTAATAGTTCAAGAAACCACGAGAGATGACATAAACATAAAAAAATATAAACAAATGAACAGTATTTCTGTGGTAAAAAATAAAGAAAAAAAGTTTGATTATCATAAAATCTAAAAGCATACCAAGAAAAGAAGAAATAACTGAAACTTCCCACACGCTCCATAATGTAGCCATAATGTGGCATCTGCAGGAAGCTACAATGATGCACATGGTGATGTCATGATAGAAATCTCACTCTAACATGCTCGCGTCCTGACATCTGTTGCAACTATATAGATTCAGGTGTTTTCTTCATTTAAAAAGAAATGAGGAAGAGGAAGAAAAATAAGTAATTTTAGGAATAAGGAAAGTACAAGAAAAAAACTAAATTTACATGGGCTTTCAGGACATGCCAGAAACTACAGTTCAGAAACAATCGCCTCCACTTGGATGGCTCTCTTCAGCTAAAATCAACTAAAAATAGTATCTAGAAATAAAATGGACTGTCACTTTATTTCACTTTCTGAAATTGCTCTGAGGTTTCTGAATCAGATCAGTTCCTCATGTCAGTATCCAGGATCAAATAAATAGCTGAATAAAGGGGGGGGGGGGAAGGTTTCATCCCTTTTTGTCTTGCTACAAGTGCGTTCAATTAAACTGCTTACATTGTTTGACTTCCTGGAGAGGTGGAGCTGGGAAAATAAATATCTTTTTATTTTTTTCACTCCAGAGATTGTCCTTGTCTAGAAAGTAATAATGTATTATCATGCATTTCTGAGAAACTGAACCAGAACTGGGCTAGGTCTCTTTGGTGAATAAAAACAAAAGCTTAAATATGCTGCTTGTATTTCCAGCTAGTATTCAGGCTTTATTGGGGGGGGGGGGGAAATCCTGTTCATTCCCCCCCCCCCCCATGTTCAGCATCAAAGACTGATCTAATTTATCATTATAGGGAATGTTCAAAATACATATACATTATTTCTGTGTAAGACACTGCAGCTGGGTCGGTTCATCTGGTGTATCTTTATTCTCTTCCAACAGTTAGTTTATTCTTTTTTTTCATGAAAAATAGTGATGGTGTCTTTAAACTGCCTTATGTTCTTCTCTAAAAAGAGAAACTGTGCTTCAAAATATAAATTTTAGAATCTCAAAATAAATTGCTTAATTGTGTTAAATCATAAACAAGGGCATTTTGTTTCAACCACTTTAAAATAGACATTGCCTTTGAGGTCTCTGGATTTTTGAAGTAATCAGAGGTTAACATGGTTCTTTGAAGTTCCTCTGAGATGGAGGAACTAATTCAGCTGCTTCAGCTCCTTCTTTTTTTCACTTGAAGAGTAAAACTGAAGAGCAGGAGGAGAGGTTATTCTTTGGCAGGGCAGCTCAGGGTTCTTATCTCACTTGCAAACCACTGATACTTGGAAAGCTAATAATGGTGCCTACTTACCAACTGAATTATAATGTTGTCTAAAATTAGAGAAAAATCTTGAAAGCTGAGGGTAATTGGAACTGAACATCAGAGGGCCAGAAGGATCTTTGGGAATTTTTGAGTGCTCAGTAATGCCATAAAACCTTGAATATGAGAACATGACATAATGCAAATCTGAGAGCTTAAAAGAAGGTGGACTCTATATACCATTCTAAGGGTAGATTCTATATATCTCTTCCTGCAACACCACTGACAACCAGGACCTGGATAGTTCTTAAGCTAATGCACCGTATGTAGTCATCTAAAATGCAATGGTCCATGAGTTCAATTCCTGGTAGAATTTCTGTGATGAACCCCATAGAAACATATGGCTATGTATTCCCAAAGAATGCTGAGATAAAATGAAACTGGTCACATACTGCCTTTTGGTAGTCAATGTAAGTATAACACAACACAGGCTATATACTATGTAAAAATGGAGAAACTTTACCCCTCCAAGGAGGTGATAGAGGTGGAAGTCATGTGCAATCTTTTACATGAGGATTTGACAAACATCCATAGCTCCCTGCTCTGGAAACTTAAAGAAAGGTGGACTGGATATCCCATTCTAAGGACAGATTCCCCCCCCCCCCCCCCCAATTTTGCTTCTTGACTTCCATTACTAGAGTTTGCACAACATCTGTTTTTTTCAACTATCAGGGTAGTGTCATCAGCATAGAGCAGGTTATTGACGTTTCTTCCTCCAATTTTAAAATGATGCTTATCTTCTTCCAAGTCTGCCTCCCTCAATATATATCCAGCACATACTATGAATATTAATTGGATTATAAAGAAGAAATGAGCATGTCAAATTAACTAACTCCTGACAACTCCCAAAATAGTGGCAATGTCATTTCACTTGATAATAAGTGAGTTTTCATTGCTTACAGACTTCTTTTATTGACACAGAATACCTTTTCAATCAATCTTTGGATTGCAAGAACATATTAATAACCTATGTTTCTGAATATATAAACACACACATATACACATATATACATACATACGTACATACATACATACATACACCCCTTTCACCTTATGGATGGTATGTGTCTTCCTTAATCTCTGGTCTTCTACCAGAGGCCTGGGAGTTTGAGGGTTCTGCGCAGTATCTTAGCTGTTCCTAGCACTGCTGTCTTCTGGACAGAGAGCTCTGATGTTGTTCCTGGGATCTGTTGGAGCCACTCTCCCAGCTTAGGAGTCACAGCCCTGAGTGCTCCTACCACCACTGGGACCACTTTGGCCTTTACTTTCCACATCCTCTCTAGGTCTTCCTTCAGGCACTGATACTTCTCCAGCTTCTCATACTCCTTCTTCTTGATGTTGCTGTCACTTGGCACCATTACATCTATCATCACTGCTGCCTTTGGATCCTTGTCTACTACCACAATGTCTGGTTGATTGGCTAATACCTGCCTGTCCATTTGGATTTGGAAGTCCCACAGGATCTTAGCCCTGTTATTCTCCATAACCTTCTGTGGAATCTCCCATCTAGACTTGGGAGGGTCTAGCCCATACACTGTGCAGATGTTCCTGCACACAATGTCAGCTATTTGGTTGTGCCATTCAGTGTATACTATTCCTGCCTCCATTTTACACCTTGCCACTATGTGTTGGACTGTCTCTGAGACCTCCCTGCACAGTCTGCATTTTGGATCCTATTTAGTGTGATAGACCCCTGCTTATATGGATCCAGTGCTTCGTGCCTGTCCTTGTGCTGCTATGATCAGTGCCTCTGTGTTGTCTTTTAATCCATCCCTTTCCAGCCACTGGTAGGATTTCCCAGTGTCAGCCACCTTAACTATCTGTCAATGGCACATCCCATGCAGGGTCTTGTCTTGCCATGGCACTTCCTCTGCTTGAAATTCCTCCCATGTCTGCTACTGCCTCAGGCATTCTCTCAGCAGCTCATCTTTGGATGCCATCTTACTAAGGTAGTCCTGGATGCTCTGGGTTTTGTCCAGGATAGTGGCTTTGACACTCATCAGACCCCACCCACCCTCTTTCTGGCTGGTGTACAGTTTCTTTGTGTTGGACCTGGGGTGAAAACTTCCATACATTATGAGGAGCTTCTGGGTCTTCACATAGGCAGCCTCCATATCCTCCTTTGGCCAGCTCACTATTCCAGCAGGGTATCTGATGATTGGGAGGGCATACATGTTGATGGTGTGGATCTTGTTCTTCCCATTGAGCTGGCTCTTCAGGACCTGTCTTATCCTTTGAAGTACTTAGATGTTGCTCTCTTCCTTGCTTCCTTATCATGGTTCCCATGTGACTGTAGGATACCAAGGTACTTGTAGCTGGTCTGTATGTCTGCTATGTGGCCCACTAGTAGTTCCACCCCATCAGTCTTAACTACCTTCTCTGTCTTTACTACCATCCAGCCACGCTTCTCCAGTCCAAATGACATCTCAGTATCCTCACTGTAGATCTGTGTCAGGTGGATCAGTGAGTGGATGTCTTGTTCATTCTTAGCATACAGCTTGATGTTATCCATGTAGAGGAGGGGGCTGATGGTAGTTCCACTCTTGAACTTGTATGTTCTTATGATTATCTGGCTGAGGCGATAATATTCACTATTCACTCTCATACATGGACGAGACAAGAGTGGAGAGAGAGAGAGAGAGAGAGAGAGAGAGAGAGAGAGAGAGAGAGAGAAAATAAAAATGCTTTCAAATGTAGTGTGCTATAGCTGTATGCCTTTGAAAGCTCCAGTATGTATTTAAAAGGTGAATTGTTCATAGTTCGTTTTGAACCACTTGGTACAGGAGAATTATATATTACAGATTGTGTATTGCAATTACAAAGAAATAGTCATTGTTAACTTTCACATGAGGATGTCAGTGGTCATTGGTATATGCCTATTATTATACAGCATCCACTAGTCAATGCAAATAATTTCATTTTTGCAATTGTTAATTATCTCTAGGCCTCTCTGAGTGGTTAGGCATTAGTAAAATTTATCTGGATCAGTTAAATGTGAAGGTCAGCATTCATCATTTTTAGATATTTGTTTCTACATATTCATAGCAGGTTTCAGAATCTACATTTTCAGAGTATCCTGTTTCTTCCTTGCCAGTTGGTAGAGGACACACAGTTTTAGTGCTTTTTGCCAGTCATGTAATTGGATAATAAAAAGTTTCATATATACTACCTTTTGACTTTATTATTTATCTTAAGGGATTCATTAAGCATTAAATACGCATAGACACATGCAGACACCAACATACATCCAACCCTATATTTTGTAGGAGAAGAGCTGTGTTTCTTTACAGTGGCAAAAAATTAGGAGGAGTCTGGTAGCACCTTTCCCAATTAACTATTTTATTAAAAAAAAAAAAAAAATCAACCCTAGATTTTCTATAATTTCCCTAATTAGTTCCATTAAAACTCTCACAAGGGTAAGAATCCTCCACAGAAATGATGTGGGTAATGTTAATGTGGCTGGAAGGTTTTTTTTTAACCCTGGGGAATAATGCAATGCACCCTCTGCTCATTTTAGACAGATGCAAGAACAATAGGATCTTTTCTGAATATATAACACACAGCAGATTCATGTATTGTGCTTTAATTATCTATCTATCTATCTATCTATCTATCTGTCTGTCTATCTATCTATCTATCTATCTATCTATCTATCTATCTAGAAAATGAAATCAATGTTCAGGATCCAATCTGTCTTCAGTATTCTGATGAGTTATTTCAGTTTCCCCAGTCTTGGGCTTTGCTAATTTTTCTGGAACAAAATAGTATTAAAATAGGAACCTGTAGAGCACTCCATGTCTGAACAGCCCCCCCCCCCCATTTAAATCTTATTTATTTACTTATAAGGTTTATTAACCCTCTCACTCCAAAGGGACTATGTGTTATATTGGATAATAATATCACAACATTCAAACAAAACTATCAAGAATAACAGAGTAACAAAATGTTGGTATTTTGTTCAGGCCTTACTCCAGCTGCTTAATTTCCAAAGTCATTCTAGAAAAGCCAGATTGTAACGATTACCCAGAAGACCTTAAAAAAAAAAGGGGGGGGACATTCTTGTTTTGTTCCAAAGTAGGGGAGCAGCTGCCCAAAAGTCCTGCCACCATGTTGTAGCTCCTAATAGGAAGGGGCCTTCACCATGTGTTCACTGGTCGTCGAAATGTGTTGGAATAAATGGTCCCTAAGGCATCCAGGACCAGGGCCATTTAGGGCTTTATAGGTAATAACCACTATCTTGGATTGTAGTCAGAAACAGGTAGCAATGCAGTTCCCATAGCAACGGAATAATATTGTGATTGTCCAGTAAGCACACAGGGAGCTGCATTTTCAACAAGCTGGTGTTTCTGGAGGGTCCAAGAAGGAATAATGGATAGTAGTCCGCTTAGAAGCCAGGGTCAGGGAGGCTGTAGAATTGCATTGGTTGGATTATGGGGATGCTGCATCTGGCCTGTAAATCATCCCTTTTCCAAATAGTAGCCATGGGGAAATAAAGCTGATTGTTGTTATTTTGTGGGGCAGGTTGCTGTGTAAACTTTGGAGGACTGAGGGTTCATTGAATATTGAAATTAACTGTCTATTATACTATTGAATGATGTATACTTTGAAAATACATGACAAGTTTGACAGTAGGAATAACAAAGCAGGCCTAAAGAGAGAAGAGGTAGAAGAAAATGATGAGCTGTAAATATAAATAAATGTAAAAATCAAATATCAAGATTATAACGTAAAGGAAAAATATCTTTATCTCAGAATAGAATTATAATCCTTTTCTTTTCCTTTAACCCCCCCCCCCCCCATATCTATTCTATTCTATTCTATTCTATTCTATTCTATTCTATTCTGTTCTGTTCTGTTCTGTTCTGTTCTGTTCTGTTCTGTTCTGTTCTGTTCTATTATCATCTCTCTATCTATCTCTCTATCTCTATCATTCTGTCTTACAAAGAAGGAGACTGAGAGAAAGCAAGACAGCTAGCTAGCTATCCAGAAAGGTGCTAAACCCATCTATTAATACAGGCGTCTGAACCGTAAATATCCAGCAGGGCAATTGTTACCCCGCTGCAAATCAAAAGCTGAGAAATGTTGGCTTTATTGTCTCCCAGATTTGGCACTGATTGAAATACAGATACAATTGGGTACTCTACCTAAAAGCAGGGTACCTTCTATACCTTATATTTTCATGCTTACCTAATGCTTTTGCTGCAAGCATTGGCTGTACGGTGATAGCAGGGATGTAGCTGAGTTTCTGAAGCTGGAAAATGAGTGGAATGATCCTTTATGAATGTTTACTGTGTGGTAATGTTTCAGAACCAAATTGTTCAGATCTGCTACTTATCCATACTACATAAATGTCCCTGAATTCTTGGCATTGAGGCCTCTAAAAATACTTTCTATGTTTAAGCATTTTGCAGCCTTGTCCCTTTTTTCTGCTTCTGTGAAAGTGTGTGTGTGTATTTAATAACTTATTTCCAGATGGTTCACCCTACAATATTGAACAAGGGCTCCAATGTTCCTATAAGTCCAGTGGGGGTCCTAGAATAGCTGCTGAACAATCTCAACAATCCTAGTCAGTATGGACAATGATGAACAATCGTAGGAGTTAAAATTCAGTAAAATCATAGGTTGCTTAGCTTTGTATCTTTAGAAGTACTTGCCTACAGTTCCTCTACATGAAGTGACATCTTTATTGGATAGGGATCATTTTCCTGTGTTGAGCAGCCCTTCTCCAAGATAAGTATATGTGCAAAAGGACACTTCACTTGGCCTCCTAACAATGCAGTCAGTAGACAATGTGGCTGGCATGCACATCAATGTAGCAGCTGTCTATGCAGCATCTTGAACCCCTTACGGGTAAGCACTTCATCTGTATGTTACAAAATGATGTTTTTCTCAACTTATCATTTATTAGAAGAAATCTCTGGGAAGGATGTTCTCAATTACAGTTGCAAAGCATGAAGCCATGGATTGGGTATATTTAAGCTATGCACCTTGATAAGTGGAGAATGGAGACTTCTGTGCTGCTGTGAATATAGATGCATTTTATTTTTTTGTAATAATGAAGGAAACACACTCCTGTATTTTGTTTTAGAAGATGCAACATGCCCTACAAATAAGCAGTAAGGAAACTTAACCTTGGGGAGTGGGAGGGGGGGGAAAGACCATAATTCCTGAATATGCCCAGACATGAGCTGAACCAGCCTGGCTTGCTTTGCTGTAAACTAGCAACAAACTCTATCATAGGAAAATATGTCTGGGTGAAAACAGCATAAATAGTATATACCTAAAAGTGAGCTGTTCCTTATTGACTCTTCTAGAAGCAAGTTAGAGGTCCTTCATGAAGGAAAGTAGGAGAAAAAATTATCTTCAACAGCCAGCCAACCTAAACCAAGATGCCTTTGCTTCTTCAGCTCAAGCATGTTTATAGCTCCAAACACACCTCGATGGTAAGAAAGGGGAAAAGAAGAAACCATTGCTAATATAATACCTAAATCTTTTTCTTATCTTTTTTTGTTTCTGTTATTGACTGACAATTCTTCAAAATTTAAATTTGCAATGGCAGTCGAAGTCCAACCTGTGCCCAAGAATTGTTTTCTGAATAGAATCCTGCTAATTCCTTTTTCTATCTAGATGCTTTAAAGCAGAAGCAACCTACAGCACAGTACATGGCTTAGGTTCTGCTATACCCTATTAGGATAATTCTTCAAAGGTCACCATGAATAGCCCTTTCATACGCTGTTGGCATATAATAGCTGAAGGCATAGTCACCAGTGTGAATCTCTTTGAAAATAAGATTTTAGCAACAGTCTTGAAAGAAGGTCCCAGTGGGTCTAACCAAGCATACCAGTCAAATGTGCCATCAACACTCCTAACTTTTTGTTCTCAGATTTTTTGTTCAATTTTCTTGAGCAAAAAGCATAATCCACCTTTTCTCACAGTAACCTTGAAACCATAGGACCTCACTGCTCACGTGGTTTTCCATTACATTATTGGTGTACAAAAGAGACTGCTGCTGGCTAAACTTAGTGATGATGAGATAAAACATCTTTTTGCTTTCACTGTTGGATTTTCATTGTTTTGTGTATTGTTGTCTTGCTGAAAGTATTTTTCCCTTCTGTATCCCACTATATACCTCTTTTGTATTTAAGGTAAGCAGAATGATATTTCCTGTTATGGTTTTTTTTTTTAACTGCTTCTATGAGTTTTCACCAGGAACTAATTTGTCCTCATCCTGAGAATAAATGGGTTATTCTTGTTTTACCTTGGCAATTTTAAAAGTAAGTTTTACACATACTTTATAGAGATGATGATGTAGATAAATATTATATTGATGTTTTTCTGTTGTGTCTGCGTGTAATGATTACATTCTGCTGCTATCAGAAAATGATTTTCTCTTTCTCTAAATGTTAGTGGTCATTGATCTTTCCATAGCTAAAGTTAAATATGGACATACATTAAACATCTATGCTGAAAAACAATGGGAGCATAACCATAGGCAGTATTTGCATCTTCCAGCCTTGCTTCACTGAATTCATCCCTCAGGCCTCTTTGAACTGTGAGCTGGTGCAGGCTCTAAGACAGCAAGGTGGAGAGAGAGGCCATTGCTGCAAAGGAATAAAAGATACAAAGACATCTCCATACTCACAAAAGTGTCAAAGTAAAAAGCCAAGCCATGCAGGGACATCTTTGATTCTTTGACTCAGCCTGTATTTGGGTGATGGAAGTTAACAGACTCAAATACTTCTGAGGCAATAAATAAGTAAGTAAACAAATAGATATGTTGCAAGAGCACTCTAGGAGTTGTATCAAAATATTAATCTGATTTTGAGATCCCCCATCTGAAAATAATCCTTTCCTGTGACATGTTTTCAGTGCAATAGAAGAAATAGGTGGCCTTGAGAATGCAAATGGCACATGGCCAACATGGTATGTAAAGACTCTGTGAAGGACTAG
This sequence comes from Liasis olivaceus, assembly GCA_030867105.1. NCBI lineage: Eukaryota > Metazoa > Chordata > Lepidosauria > Squamata > Pythonidae > Liasis > Liasis olivaceus. The sequence goes on from CM061349.1 coordinate 75,638,811, forward strand.
AAGATATAAAAATCTAGACTTGGGGGAAAAAATATCATAACTTTACATTTTATAATTAATATGTGTATCTAGGGTGGCTCCACTGAAGTTCTCTAGTTTGAATCCCAGGCTTGAAATATTTTTTTTTATTTTTTTATTTTTTTATTTTTATTTTATTTTATTTCTAGGCTGCCCAAATCCAAAATTACTCTGGGCAGTTTCACACATTAAAGGAAACAAACCATCATCTGAGGGACAACAAAACCTCCAACTACATCACCTCCAACTCATAGCTGGTCCACTCTGCACTCTAATCCAAGGCCTGGGGAACATTTTTAAAAATCTCTTAAAAACAGGCAAGGTAGGGGTGCATTTCTGTGAATTTGAATATTACAAGGAAAAAAAAGAACAAGCAAAAGGAAGGGACCAGTACCTGTCTTACCAAGCAAATGGTATCATCATCTTCCCTAATGTCCCACGCTGCTGGGAACTGTAATGCTCAGCCATAAGAAAGACTGTGTTTATTGACCTTGACAGAGATGCCAATCAATCAAAAAGTTTATCCTGCTTTTTTAAGTACTTTTTTTTTTTCATCTGAAACCCTTCATTATGGAAAATACTCTAAGAAACTAATTCTATTCCTTTCTGGGAATATTTCTAGGAAAGATAAATACTTAAGGTATTCCTTTTGTTTATCCATATCAAGCTGCATGCTCACCAAGATTTTTTAAGTAACATTTTTTGTTATGCTTAGAGTTTGTAAAGTGTCCTACTGAGCTTGTCAACCTTAGCTGTCGTGTTCAAGCGAAGCAAGTAATGAAACTAGGCAAGCTTTCCAGTAATCTTGATCTGCATTAAGTGTTTTATCCATATCCTTTTGAACATCTTTGTCCTTCAAGTTAATGTCAAATATAAAAAATAGCCAAGCTCTGTTTTTAAAACTGGATCATGATTCCTAAGTTGTTTCTCATTTAAAGTTACTTGTGAAAAGCAGACAATGTCCAAAAGCAGATAAGAAACAAATATTTTTATTGATTTCTCCCTATAGACTGTAACATTTCAGATAAATTTGTTCAGAAGGGTTGGGACAAGTGAATCTTTGAAAGGGGCATTTGGATTTAATATGAGGTGCTATTCTGGTCACAACAAAATGAACCCAACCTGAAACGACACCTTTTCCAGTCAGAAGGCAGGACTATATCATCATCCAGTTGAGAAAACCCCTCCTGACTCAATTGTCTCTTGATTTCAGCTACAGGAAAAAGACAGTGTAAAAAGACCTTAATATATTGCTCCTCAGGAAGAATTGTTATGAAATTTATTGTTATGATTTTCAGCCCATATATATCCATTACTCTGAAAGTAAAATTAAAGGAGTTTTTAACTATGTTATTTTTTACATTCAAGACCTATATGATTGTATTTTTAACTATGAGGGAATTCCTGGAAACCTGGCATTCAGACAAGTCAGCCATTAACAAGCACATAGAGATAAACAACATTTATACACTATTCAAAAGAGACAATAAAAAGACAACAAAAAGATCAGAAAACTTCCTCACCAGCAATCAAAACCCAGATAAGCAGAGATTAACGCCAGGATTAACACCAGACAAACAATCAAGCAGTAAACAACAGCCTAATCTAGGAACTACCAAAGGAAAAAAAAAAACTTCCCCACCAACACTGACAGAGCAAACTACTGTATATAAACAGAGAGCAAATCCAACTCCCTTCTAGCACTGAAGATGTTACCTAGAGAGGTAATGAAATGTCTGCAAGAAAACAACCAAGCTCAGGGAACCCCAAGGACTCCACATTTTTAGTTGCTTATCATTATCATGATAATGATATTATCATCATTTTGGACTGACCATTCTTAGAATGAAAGGCCTGTATAGGAAACACAAATATTAATGTGTAAGTTAGTATTAAACACCTGTTTTGCAACATCTGCATGTGTAGCATAGAAAAGCTGTTGGGGAAATCTAGTCCAGGAGCCGGCAGAATCTGACCCTTCCCTCCCTCCCTCCCTCCCTCCCTCCCTTCCTTCCTTCCTTCCCCTAGTCATTCTAGAGAATATTCTAGAATACAACCTTTCAGCTGTTTATAAAACCACAATGTCTATTTGGAAATGAAGTCTGTATCTGACAAAGCTCCCCAGCCAAATAAATGGCTGTATTCTTTTAATTTCCTGTCACCCAATGACAGAGGCAAGTCTTATTAGCAAGCAACGATTCTGAAGATTTTTTTTAAAGCTCAACATCTGTTAATATTGTTGTCTCCACAATCACAGATCAGGTGATAGAAAAAATTAAATCACCCAAATGATCTATTTTGAGAAAATAAACCATTTTGGATTCTTTTACAAGCAGTGTTTCATCTTTGGAGCCACTACAATCCATGTGACAGAACTTTTATTGCAGTAACAGAAACTGTATCTTCATTTTGTAAAAGACTTGAACCTAGAGGCCAAGATGAATGCAATATATGCTGATTTGCTTATTCTGGTGTTGACTCATGCATTTACAGCTTTCTCCAAAATATGTAAATTAGTGTCATATATAAAATTTATACATTTTTTTCTATAATTTCTCATTTAGCTTGATGAAATATAATTTGATTCCTACATTTTATTCAAATCTTGAAAAGAACTGTGATGAAATTCTGATGGACAGAGTATTCAGACACTTTTAGTCTTTCGTTATGCAATCATTTTTCCAGCAGTCTATAGCTTTCTTGGTTTTCCCTGCTTTTAGTCAGTTCCCATGAGAACATTTCAGTCTTTTTTTTTTTTAAGGAAGGCAGCAAGAGAGGGTCTTGAATTGTAAATGGATAACATCCCGAATCATTTCGGGATGTTGGGATGTTAAATCATTTATCCTCCACCAATAAAGCAAGCTCATCTTTGATTGTGTATTGCACTGTGATGCTGCACAAAATCTTCCATAGAATCTTTACTGCATTTCTGTATCTCCAAACTCTTCCTGCATTATTTCTTAGACATGTTCTTGTATTTTCTCTTCCTCTTCCTTGTCTTAGTTTGGCTGTCCATTTTCTTGTTGGCATGCCACACACACACACACACACACACACCCCGGCAATGGCAAATGGGTAGTTGATCCAGAAACCAAAGCTATTCTCTTACTTGCTCCATGTAGTGGTTAAAAGTGTTCCCTATTAAAAGTGAATCTGTACAGTCTATCTAACAGCCAGAAGGAATTAGAAAAAGAAATAAAAGGAATGATAACAAAATAAAAATAGGGTAAAATAAAAAGTCTAGAAGCACTTAGGGAATGTCTATGCACAGCTTGCCAATTTGATCATAAAGTAAGCTCAAAAACACCACTAAAAGATATTAGAAAGATATTAGAAATTCACAAACATCCTGATGATAAGGTAGAAAAAGCGAAGACTCTTTGGCAGGGGAAAAAAATGTACATAACCCCACATTTTCCATAGCCAGACAGAATAAAGCCATCTGAAGAAGTCAGCTTCCTTATACCACTTTGGTTTAAGTATTCTTCAGGGAACTATTTCTGTTTCAATTGGGGAACCAAATAACATATACATGTTGCAGTGAATTTTGGGAAATGTTCAAGGATAACTATAATTTTCTATAAGAAACTGACCATTTCAAAATGATGCCCCATATTACTGCAGTTATACTCAGTCAAACAGCAAACATCACTTTATAGCTGCATATTACAGGGGATAGATGATAGGAATAGGCTTTCTTCCTGGAATGCTTATAATCTACTTATTAAGTATATCTTACATTGTTTTCCCTCTGTCTTTCTGTATGCTCCCATCATGGGATCTCCAAGGAAGCTAACAATGTTTTAAAAGCAAATCTTGGATTAATTTACTTTTGAAATATCAACATAAAAACTAGACAGACGGTTGGTTCAGTTCTTTGTACTAAAATCTTGTCTAAATGTCAATGTCTAAATGTCAACAAAAAGTGGGTTCTGGTAATGTTCTTAAAAGCCTCTGGCCTTTGGCGTTTCTGTGTCAGATTTACAGTCACACACATATAAACAACGAGGACTGAAAATATTGAAACCATTTCTGATAAGTTTCTTTTGCATCCCTCCAAAAAGATCTGTGTATAGACGTAGAGAATTGGAAAATTATTCCCTGGCTGTGACATAATTACAACCTTTCTGTTCCTTCATCCTGACATTTCCCTTATTAAGGACAGTTTGCATGTGAGAGGCTTAAATATTAATCCACCTTTGTTTAAACTACTCTGAAAATACAGTAGCATTCAAATCAGACTTACTGTGCTTTGAAGACTTCCAGTGTGGCCCTGCTTTAGTTCAGTATTAAGACTTTGTCCAAAGGCAGTGCATTTCTCTATTTATTAGCCACCCTGAGAACAGAAAAATCCTGGTATATAGTTTAAAACTTGTGTCTTATGTCCTCTCAGCATTTTCTGTTCTAGCAGATCTCTTAACTGATTAATCTACTTCATACAGATCAGAGTGCACCTCAAGCAGAGAGCAAAAATAAAAAGATAAAACCTGGGGGGGGGGGGGAGACCCAAAAAACAAAATTAATTTGCAATTAGTTCAGATAAACACTAAAGGCAAGCATCATGTTGCATAGATGACACTGATTAAGAAGGAGTGTGATGTTCTATAACCATCAGTTCATGTCTGAACAAGTTTCCTGTGAGATTAATTTTATAGAGCTTTCAGAATGAAGTTGTCTTGGAATAACCACGAACAGCATGGTAATGACAAATAGACCAACCTTTCTTTTGTTTTTCTTTTACCCACTTTTTTATTGTGATGTGTAATGGTGGAAAAATGAAGTTCAATACAGACAATAATTACCTAATTATGGTCAACAAATACTAAGTTATGAAATCATTAAGAATACTAATAGAAGTGATTTTCAGAGCATCGGGGTGTTTATGAATCCCTATTCCTAGCAACTATTTTCATCCCTCCATCTATTGATGGTTTAATGCTGGAAATCTTAGAGATGATGGATATATACTTAATTTGTGCAGAATGGTGGAATCTTTCTGCCAATTATATTTATTTTACAGGAACCCCAAAACATATTTATTATTTTTTATGACTTCTTTCCAATTCATTCTGCTTAGGAATGCATTTTCTGTCTAATAACTTACAATCATGATTGTGATCCAGGCTTCCTAGCATTGCCAGTATACACTGCATTTGAAATTCAGAGCATTTAAAGTTAAGCTTATGCTCAGCAGGTATTGAGATTGGGTCTGCTTGCTGTTATACTAATCAGCTTGAAGCTTGCCAGAACTAGTGCAAAGCAGAATCTGATAAAAAAAAAAAAATCTCGAACTGCTAAATTTGTTCTGTAAAGTGATATTTGCTTTTGACAATTAGATGATGATGCAAATTCAGGAAAGAATATAAGTAGAAAGGTGTTTTCTTGAAACATTTATTGGAGGGTTGTTCTGAAATGGTAATACTACATTTGCTATGTAACTGTTAGCAATTTTAGTGATTTGGATCAATAATATACAATCCTGAGCACATTTCATTTTACTATTCAGAGGAAAAAGCCACACATTCGTCTAGCTTGGTGAAATTCAGGCTTGGATATCTGCAGCTCCTGAAATTACTCAACTCTATTTCTACATGTCATCTAAATCAGTTAAGGAAGAAGCACTGCATTGTTTCTGTTCTGTAATAGGTAGAATTAGGCCCAATAAACAGAAATTGAAGCCTGAGAAAGTAAAAAAGTACTGGGGTGGATTTTTCCTTAGGCCAAGAAGTGCAGGAAAAATTCAAAAGTTGTTAATGAAGTTTCACTGCTTCTGAAAAAATGCTCAATGCAACTTCTTTGCTTGAAGTAAAGGTAATTTCGCCTCTACTACCCTCTAGATCTACTACTTTCTACTACCTGAGATTGGTATACCAGCAGCAACGAGTCTATGGATATAGATATTCTAACTCTAGTGCTCTGGATATTCTATATAGATTACTGTAAAATAGGTTGTCTTTAAGGAGGGTTTGAAAACTACAATTAGTTCAAAAACCAATATGTAACATTTTGATTGGGACAGCTCACTGGGAACTTAACTTCTTGAGTATGATCCAGTGCAATAAATTGCTTTTGACCTTTTAAGCTGATCATGGCTTGAAATCCAAACAGTTTTTCCTATGTACAATAACCCTCATCATGTATTAACATGACCAATTATCTTTCATAATTGCTGTTCTCATACTATCGGAGATTAAGAAAGTAGTTGAGAAGAGGTTTTCCCCTTTGATGGCCACTTAGTGATAGAAATGAGGGGATATCTTTCAGCTATTTGATAATTTATTTATTTTTAATTCCAACAGACATTTTATATATTAGAATAATATTTGAAAAGATGCTATGTTTTAAACTCCCGGCGCTTGCTTCCTTGTTTATTGACTGATTGATTGATTGATTGATTGATTGCTGCTTTGCATGGCAAATCATCTGTCTACAGAGAGACAACAGCCAGAAATTTGGCTCAGATATTGCAGGATTCCATTTAAAGATAGAATCAAGCATGGAAGCCATGGATCCACCTCCACTTAAAATTATAGCATAGCTACAGAAGACTCCTGGACAATGTGGCATTTTGAACATAATTGCAAGAAATCTTTAGGTTTAAGCTGGTGGCTGTTATCAATACAGCTAAGACAGTTGTAAGCATACAAAGACTTTGAGATTGGACAGATTTTCTTTTAAAATTCAGAATTTAGTTGAATAGTTAATAACAATATTAAGCCAGTTCTAACTTCAGGTATATTAATAAATACAACTAAGGAAAACTTGATTCTTCCTCCCAAATACTTGATTACTTAATTTATTTTTATTTTATAAATGTTCTGTTCTATGCTTTGTCCCATCCTGGTGGCACAACAATAAAATAAAAATGAGGAGCTAAAAAACAATAGAATACAGAAATTCAGTCATTAAAAGTGCAACCTAAGAGGAACATAAAACAGCTGGATTAGTTTAAAAATACATTGCCACAGCAGGAGGTTAAAACAGATTAAAGGCTTGGCACAAAACTGTGGTGTAAGTTCACAACAGCAAAATCTTCCCACCTTTATAAATCAGAACATATTCAAATGGTGTTGCTGACTTTTTCCTCTTTAAGAACTGATTGATATCTCACTATCTAAACAAACATCTGCATTAAGGATAATTAGGGCTGGACTGATTATCCTTACTGAGGCTGATTTAGTAATTCATATTATTAGTAACTTACTTTTCTGGGGGGACCTTCTACCATATGGAAACAGCCAGCCCAAAAGATGAAAGCAACTGAAGCAAATAATGTGATTTTATTCATCATATGTTCACATGCCTTTCCTTCTAATTAGCTTAGGTCAAAATATATGTATTTTTTGGTTATATCCAAATAGCTGTGAGGTAGAAAAAAACAGCTATGAGACTCAGGGCACATTAGAGATTAACAAATGTACTACTGCATATGTATTCATAGGTCAAACTCTACTTCTTAAAAGTTGTTGGTTTTGCACAAGAGACAACCATAACATCTCAGTATCTTATCCACAGATATTGATTCACTCAGTCACAAATGAATTTTGTCTTATTCTACAGTGTGAATCCCCTTTTATAACTGAAACCTTGTGCTCATTCCATTACTGTTTATTCAATCATTCATTTGCTTGAAGATCACACTATTTGTAGATTCCCTAATCTACAAATATGTTAGAAATCTTTCACCAAGCATGTTCCTTAACTAACACTTTCCCCAATGTTCTGGTTGGATCCCTGTTTTCTCAATCTGTATAATCAAAACTCTCATTGTTCAAAGATCAAAGACTAAAACTATAAAATAAATGTCATAATAAATGTCATAATAACAAAAGAATTTAAATACCAACAAAAGGAAGCCAATGGAAGACACTTGCAGCAGTAATATGATCTAATTAAAGACTGGGAAGGAGAGAGAGAAAGAGATCTTTAGTGGATGTGCCTTGCTCAGAAAGGTGATGTGGAAAATCAGCTTTGAAGCCTCATAGGTGGATGAACTTTAATCACATATATGAAATTCAAAATTATATTCCATTAAGAAATTAATGATATAGTAGTTTAAAGCACAGTAGTAGTCAAATATCATGCAAGTGCTTAAGAGTTCAACATTCTTTCAGACAAGTTTAATTTCACTGCTGTGTCACTATTTTTAACAGTGTTATTACTGACAATTTTCAAGCTGTCAGTAAAACACTTGCTAAACTGAAATAATTGTTGTGTATGGTTTTTAATCTTTGAATCAAGTATGTTCTAATTAACAAATGGAAATATGCAGAACTGGCACATGTTAATTATAATTCTCTACTTACTGTAGATTGTTTAACAGACATTTACTATTTCAGTAACAAGCCCTCATCTCCAGTAAATCATGTGGGAAGGGGAAGGCAAATAGCATAGCATAGCATAGCATAGCATAGCATAGCATAGCATAGCATAGCATAGCATAGCATAGCATAACATAAAGCACAAGGCTACAGAAATGGGAGTCTTCTTACAATGTCCATGACCAGACAATATAGCCAAACTATTGTTAGGTAGGTTGCTATAGAAATCCATCTCAGTTTTAAGCAGCTATATGTTAGGTGAAATCAATGAGTTTTCATTTATGGGGAAGCAATAACACAGGAACCACTGGTGTTTATTAGAATCAGCTTGGACTCAGATTTGGCCTGCAGCAAGAAGGTGCTGAATGTATTGCAGGGAACATACCATTACCCCCCATGGCTAAGTTCAATGGTTGGATTCAGTGGCTGAACAATTATTATGTTAAGACTAGTCATTGCATTAAGACTAAATCGAGCACAAGCAAAGAAAAAAAAATCCAGCATGCCCATCTGAAACTCTAGAATAAGTAGAAAATCCTTCCCTCATTCACAGGAGTGATGTGGCCTCACCCACTTTACTCCACCCACAGATGCTAAGTCCCCAAAACCACATTGCCTATAACTTCTGGCTCTAAACAAAAAGTTTGACATTAAAGTTTCAACACATATGGGGTCATACTTGGGTTTATATCTGGTGTGGTCAGGAAGGATGAATGTCAAGCTCTGAAATTTCTTTCAGAGGGAAGACCACCAGTTTTTCTATTGTTAATATTTTCTTGTAATTGTTCCACTGCAACTATTTATTTAATTGTTGTACTTGATGCTCTTTGTAGATGCTATAGGAGGAGAGCTGTGCTAGTCTGTGGTAGCCCAAAATCAGAAGGAGTCAGATTAACAAATTGCAAGGCATAAGCTTTCATGAACTGTAGTTCATTTCATTCTAAGGATGGAGTGGTTAAACTGATGTAGGACTAAAATAAGGATGATGCAAAGGGAAGGGGAAGAAAGAGTGGTTAAGCAGATGCAGGATACATGTGAGACAGATCACAAAGTCCTCATCAATTAGCAACTGTAATGTATTAAAAACCCTGCCTGTTTGTGTCTGTTAAGACCTAAAATAGTCTGAAACCTCTTGATGTTTGTGATTCCACATTGAGCAAACAGGCCAGACTTTGTGCAAAACAATTAATGGGCAAAGTTTGCATCAGGACTCAAAACAAGACCAAGTAATATATTAACCTCTCAGAACACATGATTTGTAGATTTCAAGGTTGCTGTTTTAATTACACGAGCATTATAGAATAAGAGACTGCTGAAATCACATCTTTTTATAACTTTCAGGCTATCTCAAGGTTTTTTTCAATAATATTGTTTTCTATAGCAAACTATGGTATAGAGAAATTATTTTCTACACTTTGCATAATGTTGCTTACTAAAAAGGGAATAGAATGATGGGTATGGAAGTATGTGTGGTATAGCACATTCAACTAGGATAAATAGCTTTTATTTAGTTTCATGATCTTACTTGCTCTGAGATTCTTGTCTCCTTTAGTTCTGCTCCATTTTAAATTTAACAAAAGTTCCATGTTTTAGAAGGTTGTAGAACAGGAGATTCTAACTTTTCAAGGAGAAGGACCTCTGCATTGGCCTTGAAGTGTCACTGATAGCAATATTTTTTAAGGAACCTGATTTCAAAACCAGGTTATCTTAGACCAATTTGGAGTCAACCTGGGATTTGTTTTTGAATCTCAATTAAAAAATGTAAAACTTTCCACTTCCCACAGACTTCAGTAGAAATTAAGAATTGCTATAACTTCCCTTCCCCATACCCTGACAAATGTCCAGTGTTTGTGTGTACTCATGAATGCATGCACATGGCTGCATGTGTGCTATGCACTTCCAATGTTTTTTTTAATTATTATTATTATATTATGCATTTATTTTAAGGGAATGGCTGGTAACCTCTTGATTGGCAGAACTGGGTGGAATATGCAGGCACACATACCCATTCAAAGTCTGCCATGTTTAAACTGAATATCAGCAATGAAAGTGACATGCAAATCAGTTTCATTACCATCTATTTATGTTAATTATTATTTATCCCTAATCAATTATAGCTATTTAGTAAAAAGTGTGGAATTTCCCACACAGTGTCTTTGGATGGAGTGGCATAGGATTTTTTATAATCAATCAATCAATCAATCAATCACAGAGCATATATTTTGGTAGTGGTGGTGAGGGTTCTAAAAGCATATCTTTTGAGACACAGATACATTATTTGTGTCAAACCAAAGTGAATAAAATTGCACCTTTGTCTTATGCATGTGTGCCAAATATCCATTATGTTTGATTACGTTTTAGGTAGCTGTACCTTGGCCATATTTAGATGCAGTTCCCAGTCATCATGCAAGAGCTGATTCCCAAACTGGAAAATTCTCTGACATAACAACAGATTTGCACACTATAATGATAATTGCAATGGATTGTGGCGCTTTGATGAGAGAAATACAACAGGTGCCGTATTTAGCCTTTATAATATAGAGATAGAATACGTGCCTCCCATGTAGAAAATTCCAGGTTCATACTTGGTATCTACACCTAAAAAAGCATTAGCAGCCATTTCCTTAAAATAAATATGTAATGACTGATTGATACACACACACATATACATAGATAAAATTAATTAAATTAAATTAAATTAAATTAAATTAAATTAAATTAAATTAAATTAAATTAAATTAAATGAGAAAGAGTAGAAAGACAGAGTCTCTGTGAAGCTGTTAAATGTCAGAATTTTGGGTCTGATGGTCCCAACTCAGAAATAATTGCTGGAAGAAAGTGTTTGTGGAGGTGTATGATTTTTTTTTTTAAAGGAAATACATGATAAGGACAGGCAAGGCTTGGCACCTAGTTTACATCCTATCAGGAGAATCAGAGAACAATGCCATGGACCCACAACAGACAGACTGAAAAGACAAAGAGGGAACACAGAGTAGATCCTCAATTCTCTTTCTATACCCCATTGTCCTTTTTGGTCACTAGGTTGTGAGCAGTTGGAACCAGTGCCATTGAAGTCACTCTTCCAACAGTAATTACCATAGCCCTTGAACATGAGATAAAGACAGAGCAAAGTGGTAAAGAAAATGTTCTGAATGCAAAAAGGCCCAGCTTCAATCCCTGGTCTTACAAACAGACCTCAGGAAATCCTTTAGCCTTGAAATTATAAAAATCACTCACTATGGTCAAGAAAACTGGACTTGTGCATGCACTGAAGGTTTTGCTTTTTTTTTCCTTCCAGAACAGCTCATCCACTGCTTATGACATCATTTTACATTTTAGAGATGACCAGAAATGGGCAGCAACATTTCTAAGGAGTTTCTAAGGATTGCTCCTAGCATCCTAAAACTAGAAAGCAATTAAAGGAGGAAAATTTTAAATCTGCTAAATGCTAAATGCCATGTGCTTTTGTAAATGCACTCACCCAGAAATCTCCATTAAGCTTAAGTGAAAGAGACATGCATGTAGTGGGGCTTAGAAAGAAAGGTAACTGTCTATATATGGTAAAAAGCTGATAAGAAACATTCCAAAAGTTTATAAAAAGGGGGTGAAGTGACATGTATACAAGGTCACCAAACCTTTTGTCTGTCGCATGTTCCTATTTTATTTTTATTTTATTCTTTTTGGAAACTGATCCTGACTTGGGGTTCATTCCTCAAAGAAATCATGGTATAGGTTCTTTACTAAATATAGACCCGTCCCCTCCTCTTCAAACAGCTGGAAAGTTGGTAAAAAGGGCAGGAAATAAAAGGTATGGCAAAAATTGTCTCATAATTTCTTTCATTAGGTATAGCTGCTGGATTGTAGCCCATTTCCCTTGAATTAAAAAAAAAAAAAAATCAGTATGCAGAAATTCACTCAAGATAACCAGTCTTCCCCATCCTGGTTTTCTTTTAAATGTACAGACTGTAAGGTTTATCCTGTTCGTCTCAGAGAAACTCTTGTGACATGTGTGTTCAGCTTCAGCAAAGAAGTTTACTCAAGTGTAATGTAAGTAAGTACAGACAAAGCCAGGGTTGGCTTGCCATAGCTTACATGGTATTTTATAGCTTCCCTGTTCCCACGCTTATCCATTGCTTAGTTACGGATTATCCACAGTAATCCCCCCTCGCCCAAATGGCAGATTCAGTCGGGTGCTTTTGTCTTTCTGATTGAAGTCTATGGGTTGTGCTATTGTTGCCTTTGTTGGGTTTGCCTGTTTGCACGCAAAGCCGGGAGTTCGTTCATTGATTGCTTCACTTCTGAGCCTCTGCGCTTTCCTTTGAAGCACCCGAGGGGAAACCACGCTGATACAAAGTATCTGCTTGCGGTTTTGAGTTAAGGGTCGCCACCTGGCCGTAATCAGTTCGCAGTTTCACTTCCCCTTTTCCCCAGCTAGTGCCTGGGCTGTGAAATTGACTAGGCGTGGCTGAGCGGTGCTTCTCCATGCCATGCCATGCCATGCTGGCTGAATCTGACACAAACATGATCTCACAAAATTCCCAGCCAAAATGATCATGCTAAGATTTATGGTGGTTAAAGTCTACACATCTACAGAATGGCTAATTTGGGAAAGGATATAACATACCTTAGAAATGTTTGTGACAGTTGCTTATTATACCTTATACTTAGCAAATAGGTAATAGCCAGAATAATAATAGATAACTAAATAATAAATAAATATTACCTAAATGATAGGTAATAGCTAGAAATATATATTTCCCCCATTCTTCTAGACAATCCTAAGTTTATTAATCAGTTCTTACTCAACATAGAAAAAGATATCGAGTGGGATGTCCCAAGATGCAGTCCTGAGTCCTCTAATATACACTGATGTATTATTTTGTGTTATTTGCTTGTTATACTTCATTAATATATATTATTTTTGTAGGTATGTGGATGGATGGATGTATATGTGTATCTATATCCATATCTGGATATGGTAGGCTTTTCTTTGATGAATGTGCTCACTTAGAGATTGGACAACAATCTGAAATGGATATTTGAATTTGGATTCCTCCGTTGAGTAAGGACTGTTGGTTCTTCCAACACTATGAATCTAAAAATCAGAAGAGTAAGTTGCAAACAGGGTAATATTTGGGGTTTGTCTGTTTTTTAATTGTAACAATGTGCTATAGAGCTGTGAATGTCACTGAAAAGAAATGCACATTTAGCCTGAATGAAGCACCCCTGACAAAGCAGTTGCATCCTTTGTAAGACTTTTGTGGCTGCTTAGAAATTGTTCATATATTTCTCCACATGTCTTGGCAGCTACTTAATTTTGCTGGTATTCCCTCTGGAATGGTAATTTGTATATACATGCTTGCACAGACAATTTGGGTACACTGATATTTGCAAGAACAGTGGAAAAGCTATTGTTTACTTTCTGACTGATAAGCAAAAAAAATAGAGAAATTGTTGATCAAAATAAATTTGGAGCATACCTCCAAAATTTCTTACCCTGAAGAACCTTGGTACAAGTTAAACTATGTTTTCATTAAGGAAGCTAGTTAAACATTTCTGCAGTCATGACAAATAATGCTCAATCAGAAGCCAGTTCTAAGCAAGCAATCTTTTGTGCTGTCACATTTTTCATTTTTTGATTCCTTTACTACAATGATATGTATCTTAATATTGGTTTTTTCTTTCTTTTTTTAATATAGACTGAATATTTTTCCCTGATAACACAGCAAACTAATGGGTTTTGCAAGAAAAATCTGTATAAAATGTCAACTATAGATAAATACTGGAAATATTCAAATATACCATTTCACTAGAGCCACTGATATTCATCTGTTAATATCTTGCACTGCATATAAAAGGCTGTTGCTTTTCAGGTTATATCAGCAGTCAGTTGACAACACCACCCTGGTTGTTAGGTTTTTGCTTTCCCCTGTTGCAAATACAAAATCTGAATCTCCATATGAATGAATGAATGAATGGATGGATGGATGAATGAATGAATGAATATATGGGTGGTATGTGTCTTCCTCAATCTCAAGTCTTCTACCAAAAGCCAGGGGGTTTGAGGGTTCTTAGGGTATCTTAACTGCTCCTAGCACTGCACTCTTCTGGGTAGAGTGCTCTGATGTTGTTCCTGGGATCTGTTGGAGCCACTCTCCCAGCTTAGGAGTCACAGCCCTGAGTACGCCTACCACCACTGGGACCACTTTGGCCTTTACTTTCCACATCCTCTCTAGTTCCCCCTTCAGGTCCTGGTACTACTCCAGCTTCTTATGCTCCTTCCTGATGTTGCTGTCACTTGTACTGCTACATCTATCACTACCGCTGTCTTCTGGTCTTTGTCTAGTACCACGATGTCTGATTGATTGGCCAGTACCTGCCTGTCTGTCTGGATCTGGAAGTCCCACAGGATCTTAGCCCTGTTATTCTCCATGACCTTCTGTGGAATCTCCCATCTGGACCTGGGGGGGAGGGGTCTAGCCCATATACTGTACAGATGTTCCTATACACAATGCCAGCTACTTGGTTGTGCCATTCAGTATATGCTGTTCCTGCCTGCATCTTATACCCTGCCACTATGTCTTGGACTATCCCTGTCCCTCTTTGCACAATCTGCACCTTGGGTCCTGTCTAGCATGGTAGACCCTTGCTTCTGTGGATCTGGTGCTTAGTGTCTATTCTTGTGCTGCTACAATCAGTGCCACAGTGTTGTCTTTTAGTCCAGCCCTTTCCAGCCACTGGTAGGATTTCCCAATATCAGCCACCTCAGCTATCTGTCAATGGTACATCCCATGCAGGGTCTTGTCTTGCCATGGTACTTCCTCCACTTGAACTTCCTCCCATGTCTGCTGCTGCCTCAGGCATTCTCTAAGCAGCTCATCTTTGGGTGCCATCTTACTGATGTACTTCTGGATGCTCGAGTTTCATCCAGGACAGTGACTTTGACACCCATCAGACCCTGCCTGCCCTCTTAGCAGCTGATGTACAATCTCTGGATGTTGGACTTGGGGTGGAAACCTCCGTACATTGTTAAGAGCTTCCAGGTCTTCACATCGGCAGCCTCCATGTCATCCTCTGGCCAGTTCACTATACCGGCAGGGTATCTGATGACTGGCAGGGCATAAATGTTGATGGCATGGACCTTGTTCTTCCCATTGAGCTGGCTCTTCAGGACCTGTCTTATCCTTTGGTGGTACTTGGATGTTGCTGTCTTCCTTGCCTCCTCATCATGGTTTCCCTGTGACTATGGGACACCAAAGTATTTATAGCTGGTCTCTATGTCAGGTATGTGGCCCACTGGTAGTTTCATCCCATCGGTCTTAACTACCTTCCTTCTCTTTACTATCATCTGGCCACACGTCTCCAGTCCGAATGACATCCCAATGTCGTCACTGTAGATCCGTGTCAGGTGGATCAGTGAGTGGATGTCTTGTTCACTCTTAGCATACAACTTGAAGTCATCCATATAGAGTAGATGGCTGATGGTGATTCCACTCTTGAACCTGTACCCATATCCAGTCCTTCTGTACATTATTTGACTAGGGGGTTTAAGCCTATGCAGAACAGCAGCAGGGATAGTGCATCACCTTGGTATATGCCACACTTTATGGCCACTTGTGTGAGCTGTAGAGTTGACTTCCATTGTTGTCTTCCACAGTCCCATTGAGTTCTTGAGGAAAGTCCTTAGTGTCCTGTTGACTTTGCATAGCGCCAGGTATTCACAGATCCATGTGTGTGGCATTGAGTCATAGGCTTTCCTGCAGTCAATCCAGGGTGTGCTCAGATTGGTCTGCCTAGACCTTGGGTCTTGGGTGACTGCTCTATCTATGAGCAACTGGTGTTCTGAGCCTCTGGTGTTGTTCCCAATGCCCTTCTGAGCTGTGCTCATGTACTGGCCCATATTGTCTTGTAGCTTGGTGGCTAGGATGCCTGATAGAACTTTCCATGTTGTGGGGAGGCAGGTTATTGGCCAGTAGTTGGATGGTGCTGTTCCCTTGTGAGGGTCTTTCATGATCAGCACTGTCCTTCCTTGTGTTAGCCAGTCTGAGTGGGAGCCTGCTGGTAGCAGCCGGTTCATCTGTACTGCTAGGCGTTCATGCACTGCTGTTAGTTTCCTTAGCCAGTAGGTGTGGATCATGTCCAGGCCAGGTGCTGTCCAGCTCTTTATGCTCTTGACCTGCTGTTGGATGTCTGCTACTATGATGGTGACTGGTTCCTGTTCTGGGAGATTGCTGTGGTCTGCTTTCAGGTCCTGCAGCCACTTTGCACTGGTGTTATGTGTTTTCTCTTTCTCCCATATGTTCTTCCAGTACTGTTCAGTTTCCGCTGCTGGTGGCTCAGCTGCTACTCTGTGGTTGTACTGCAGTTGAGAGTACACTTTGGATGTTTTTTTGGAGAACAGGGCAGTTATCTTCTTGGCCTCTGCTTCTCTAATGTATCTCCTTAGCCTGGCAGCCAGTGCTGTGAGCCTTTGTTTAGCAGTCTCTGGGGCTTCAGATGGAGTCAGGCCCATGTATTTTTTCAGTAGCCAAGTCTTATCCTTAATCTCCACACCCTTCTGTAGTTCCACCAGCTGACTGACTTCTCTCCGAGTTGCCTTGATCTTAGCCTCCAATCTCATTTTCCAGGGTGGGTATGTACTGCTGTTCTTCTTGATTGTGTAGCCAAGCATTTCCGGGATTACAGTGGCTGTAGTGTATACCAATTCACTGGTTTCAGTTATGGTGGTAGTTGGGGTTGTCTGGAGGGCTCTGTTGGCATCTTCTAGCATACTATCTGATGGTACTTCTCCGCTGAGCCTTGGTAAGTGGACTCAAGGGTTGAATGTAGCTAGTTTACCCATGATCTTATGCCTCATATCAGCTGCTGTGCTCTGTAATGGAGGGGGTGGCAGTGATATTCCAGCTTCAGGTATTGGCTGTACATCCACTTGTTGTTCTTCCAGGTCTGCCTGAGTCCGGGTTGTATTGTGGAGTTGGTCTATCTCGAGTTGTGAGAGCAGCTTCCTCTTTACTATGTTGAAGCGCTGGGTAACTAGTTGTTTCTCAGTTAGTGTGGATGTAGGCCTTTTGCCAATCCATAGCTCCCTCATACATTACATATATCCCCTCTCATTAGGCCTACTGTTGTAGTAGCACTCCATCAATTCCAAGTTCTCTTGTCTCATCCATGTATGGTTTGTTCCAGTAGCCCACTTATCATCAGATTGTCCTGGTTCCCCAACATCTGACACAGACCTTGTTAATCCGGGTGACGTCTGAGCTGGCATGACTCTCTTAGTTTGTGTCACTCTCATATTAGAGGTAGGCAGGTGAAGCATTAGGGGTTCTTTGCCCAAGGACCCCTACTAGTAAGGTAGGTACCAGCTGGGATTTGAATCCGTCTCTTGCGTCAAAGGCATTGTTCTAACCACTGTGCTATCCAGCCACTTATCTATCTATCTATCTATCTATCTATCTATCTATCTATCTATCTCACAGCTACAGGGTGATTCTCTGAGACCAAATTTCATATTTCTTTAGAGCAGCAGCGTACCTACTTAGCTACCATAGGGTGAGGGCAGAGGAAGGACCTGAAATTGTTAGGGTGGTTTTATGGAGATTTGATTCAAGGCAACAGGGTATATGCAGATAGAGGGTCAAAAAAGTCAAGATGCCAGCCACAACCATGCAATCAAAGCCCTTCCCATTTTTTATGTTTGACACTCACAAAAAGGATCCCATGGTTATGGCCACCATCTTTACTTTTCTGACTTCTTTGCTGTGAACCACCCCCTCAAGTCCTGGTATACATGGTGAGTGTGCAGGAGAGGGGTGTGTTCCTTGGAGGGGATGAATGAAGAATGCCTAGAAGGTACACCAAGAGTATATACAGTATTCCAAGCAGGTCATTGAACATGAACAAGTCATCCCAGCTGTCAGCTAAAGCAAGCAGGCACCTGTATTAATCAGCAGCACATAAGAAGATACTGTGGCAAATTATCACTTTAGTGACAAAGGCAAAGACATTGTTCCATATTGTATAGGGGAAGGCTATTGTAAACCACAACTGCATTTTACCAAGAAAAGTGCATGGATAGATAAGATAAAGTGATTGACAACATAGTGCTGGATGATGGGCCCCACAGGTTGAATGGCACTTAACATGCTACTGAGAAAAAGCTGAGGAACTTATGGAGTACTAATGGTGTTTATGACATGGCTAGATTAAAGCCTTTGGGATGTCTAGTTGCTGACGTTCCCATGCAGGAAAAGCAAAGCTGACACTGCATAAATAGAACTATAGTGGGAACATGGAACATGAGAAGCATGAAAATGGGAAAGCTCAACAAGTTGAAATATGAAATGAATAAATAATACATTGACCTTAGGCATCAACTAAGTGAAATGGCCAGGAAGTGGACATTTTTAGTTAGATCGCACTGTTTGCTATTCAGGACACAGAAAAACAAAGAAGGAATGGTGTTCCTTTTATTCAGAAAGGATATAACAAAGACAGTAAAGTCAATGATTGAATAATATCAATTAGACTTTGCATTTAAGCCTTTAATATGATGATTATCCACCTTTATGCTCCAACAACTGATGCAGAAGGAGACTGATGAGTGATTTATTTAATAATTTATTTAGATTTAGAGGCCACATGACTCCAGAATGACTCTGGGAAGTTTACATTAACAATAAGAACAATAAAAAGCAACAATAAAGAGAAAATCCCATGTATCAAGATAAATATACTCCATTTAATAAAAAACAAAACAAAACATCACCAACAGGCTTCCACAACCACCCTACCCCAAGGCCTGGGAGAAAAGTCCAGTTTTTTAAAGATTTCCAAAACATCATCTGGGTGGGAGCTACATGAATTTCTGGAAGGACAGTAGGAGTCCTATGGTAAAATTCAATCTGAAATTTACACAACATGCAAGTGAGATACTGTGGTTGGAGGCCAGAATGCCAAACCTGTAAATATTAGAGAAGAAAATGTAGTTGAACTGTATGGCCTAAAAAATCAAAATAAAGGATTTTGAAGGAGGAGGATAGAAAGAGTATTGATGTTTTGAACTTTGGTGTTGGAGAAACTCCTGACAATACAATGAATAACCAAGAAAAGAAATAAATATACCAGTGAACAAAGAGTTCTCACTTGAGGCACATATGACCAGGCTCATATTATCATATTATGGACATATGAGGCAAAGGCTAGCTCTGTTGAGAAGTCTCTAGTGCTGGGAAAGTTGGAGGGAAAGACAAAAAAAAAAAAAAGAATTAGCAGCAAGGTGGATGGACTTGATTACCACAGCGATGGGTGCACCACTGAAAGACTTGAAGGGCCAGATCATCTGGGGAAGGTCTGTCTATTTGCTTGCTAAGAGTAGACAACAACTTAACAGCACATGAGTTCTATAGGTAAATTCATCTAAATGTGCTTCACAGATTTTCACATGGAACTTCCAAAGTGTTAAAAAGTAGACAGGCATTTTGGGGACAAACACTGGAGATGTAGCTTTTCTGGATGCCCAGAGCTAGTTTAGCTGTACTAATGTAGGGATGAATACCTGCAAAGAGCTTCTATCTCTTAAATCCCAAATTCCATTTTAACTGGGAAATTGGACAGGCTGCAGTTACCATCTATTCATTTTGTGTGGGCTCTGGATCTTCCTTTGATGGCACCGCTGTGTTTAATTTCTTGCTAGTTGGAAGTTGGAATTGCATAAAAATTATAATATGAAGCCATTTTGTTCTTGCTAAGTCATTAATTTCTTGTGATTTTCTGTATTTATTAGAAAACAACTTCAAAAATCCAAAGTGCATCCGGCATGTAAACTTTAAAAATGCTGATTACAGTAAGCATATTAAATAGTTGTTCACATGTGGAGATGATTTGATATCCCTGTGTTCAAATTCTTTGGGTGGGAGCAGGTTTAACTAATGCAGCTTATTCTCCATGAACTTAATTTATTTTTTACAACCCTTTGCAAACTTTGATTTATTGATTGATTTTTAATGAGACAACAGTTTTGCATAAACTAGATGCTAAACATAATGACACATAACTTGTTGGTGAAGCTAAAGGAAAAATAATTGCACAATTCCTCTTCTTCCTCCTCCTCCTCCTCTTCTTCTTCCTCCTCCTCCTCCTCAAGGTATCATGGTCCTAAAATTAAAAAGTTCATTAGCATAGTCTGCAAACCATGAAGATAACAAAACCACTTTCTCCTTCTAAACTCTAAAGCTAAAATAGAGGAAATTGAGTCCTTTCAGATTACTAAAACGTTCATATAATACATAGGGAGCAATGGTGCAAATACATTATATTAAGTTCACTGGATATTTTCTACATAAAAACTTGCAGTCTAAACATGAGGTCGGTGCTACTCAGGAGCATGGGAAATATATTTCTTCAGAAGGTAAAGTTGGCTACTGTGAACCACCAGAAAAAATGTGTGACCTGTTTGGCAGTTAGCATTTTCACAAGAAAAACAATACTTCTTCATTCCAGAGGGTTTATTTTATTTATTTAATAAATGGCCATATAACATTGGAGCTCAGGAAGGTTGTAATTTACCTTCTTCTTCAAACTCAATATGAGTTAAAAACATGACTGCATTTGGCTTCCCTGGTTACCTTCTGAACAACAGCCATATATGTGGTGAGTTCAGAATTCAAGACTTAGAAGTAAAAAGTGCAGAGGCTGATGAAACATGCAGGGGCTGAACATTAGTATTCATCAACACAGCTAATTACTGCACTTTTTGTTTCAGGAAAATAGCCTGTCAGTCTGGGTGTTTTAGGCTAGCTGTGGCTGATGGGGGATGGAACCAATAGCATCTTAAATGCCAAAACAACTTTCTGTATTGTTATAGATAATTAACTCACTATAAGTAGGACAGTAGGTCGCTAACCAGAAGGGAGAAAGGAGGGTAGTTTCCACTCCTGAAAGAAAAAGGAAATCTGGGTGGCCCTTCTTGCAAAGTGGGGAAAGACTTCTAAGAATGGCCAGCAAGGAGGTTGACAAACTCCAAGCATGCTCCTTGTGAACAAGCAAGTAGTCACACTACAGGCCATTCCATGGGCCTTCTTTATGGTTAGGAAGGAGATTCCCCCTGCCCCCAATTTCATGCTATTCCTGAATGGGGGGAAGGGGAATTTACTGAATGTGATTACCTTATAATTAGCAGGGTGGAGTAGACTCAGAGAGATTTAAGATTAGCCTAATCTGATGAACAGTTAAGGCATCATAAGAATTTGTCTCCCAGCTGGTGAGAGGGGGGGAAAAAATGAAACAATGAGTACCCTTGGGATACAGGAGGAGATGCATAGCATATTGGTGCTGGATTACTAGCAAAACATTCTCAGCGTATGTTGCTGGCCATGTGAAAAAAGGGGCTTCATCAGGGGTAGAACTGATGCAAGACTCAGAGCCAGGATGGTGATATCTAGCATTAGAGTTAAAATGGGGACTATAACCTGTTGTTTTTGTTCCATTTAATAATAGTATGCCCATTTAAATTCAATGTTATGATATGTCTTCAGTTCAAGTGAGGAGATGAGGGATACCCCAAGTAAGTTTCCATGTATATTTGCAGGCTAGTATTCACTCTGGCCGTTTGTATCAATAAGTTTGCTAATACAATTTCTCCAGTTTATACATATCTCACTGCTTTCCTTTTATCTTTTCATCTGATAGCAACCCTCCTTCCGGGCCTTTATTTGCATGTACATTGCATGATACCACATATATTCATCTAATTATCCAACAACTTCACTGAACATTTCACACAACCTATGAAACATAGATCTTAAGAAAATTAATCCCTATAATGAACTATTGCAGTATAGTCCTCTGTATTATTACAGTTCAGTCTCTATTAATGCATTCAGAAATAACTCCTCATGGGTTCCATTGCAACTACTACTAAATAGGTTTGCTTAGGATACTGCTGGATTCTGTGCCTTCTTTTCCCTTCAGGATTTACCCTTTCAACTAACTACTACCTCAAGCACACAGCATAATGTGAATGAATAAAAATATGAACAGAAAGAAAGTCCAAAGCACAGAATTCCCTGGGTAATTAAATACATTACTAGTGTGTTAAAAATTTTAGTAGACAACCTCTGACATTTGAAAAAGGAGTCCTTATTTTTCAGATCAGTTATTGAATTCCCTTTGAATCCTCAGTTACAGTAAGATTTGGGAAGGCAAAATTCCTCTTTTGAACAATTCAATTCACGACTACTTAACTGACAAATTAATTAAATCTGGTTCCTAACACTCACCTGATTGAAGTTTTCAATCTGAGATTATCGTTTTAACAGAGTAAAAAATGAGAAAGTTCTCAAAAGTGAAAACCTGAGTTTGTTCTGAATTCACAACTGAATTGACAGAATACTGATAAAGGAGTTAATACTGATGCACACCCACATATTTAAAAGCCCACCTAACTGCTTCCCTGGGACTGTCAGCCTTGTGAGATAGTCCAGACAAGAATCACACCCAGAAATAGTAACTCTAAGTTTATTGTAAGTTACATTAACAGAATCTTGCAAGTCTGAAAGTACATTTCTCCCCCATCACCTTTAGAGACCAGGAAACTAGGGAGGGTCCTTTCTGAGATGTTTGCCAGATCCCATTCCTTCTGCAGGCTCAGTGCTTCTTGTCTCTCCATTGCCTAGTCTGCAGCTCTCCCTCCTGTCTCCCAAGGTCATTCTTACACACCATTATAAGGACTAAGACCCACAACCACTGATCTCAGTGGGATTTACTTTCTACTAGACTCAGACAGAACTGTACTGCTTTGTTTCTATTTTCTATAAATCTTAATATTCTTCAGAAGTGTATCGAGTGCTCTTCAATGAGACAATAAAGAGTACTAGATGCCTTTGAGTGTGCATACTCTGTTTCATTGTGGAATAATCTTCACAGATGTTTATAAGTAACTAAATCAATGTGGAAATGATTCTGTCAGGGAGAACATGTGGAAAACTGTTGTACTAAAGCACTAGAGCTTGTGGAGAGCACCACAGTGTTTACTACTTTAAAGTTATCATTTTTTTAATCCTGGGCAAAGGTTGGGGTTTGGTATGCAATAAGAATCAGTGCTACAGAGAAAGAGGCTGGCATAGAGAAATTGGCATTTGTAGCCTTGCCATCCCATTCATATTTTTAGTGTAACACAAGTTTGGGCTAATTCCGGTGCTAACTTGGCATCCATTCATTCATGGTCAAGAAACTTAATACTGCTCTAATCAGTAGAACTGAAAAGTTAGGTCAGCCTTGAGCATGTTTAGAGTCCTGAGCTCTGAGATGAATTCCCAGTTGTTTTGATGTAAGTGTAATATTCCATTAACCCAAGAGAGCATAAAGTTTGGCCCTATGGCGGGCTACATTAAAGAAGCTGAGAGCTGGAAACATGAATAAAAACCTTGTCTGCCTAAAGAATGTTAAAAGGCAGAATGTTTGATGAGGAGATTCATCTCATTGGCTAGCTGCTTCTGTCGCTGTCAGAGAGTCTAGCACATCGCACAGACATCCCCTCCCCAGTGTTCTCTTTTATATGGAATTTAAATGGCAATATTGCATATTGTCTATAAGAATCTCAAAAGCAGTGGAAAAGCCGCTGAATCCCTAAAGTGCTTTGGAATCACCCGGTTTGATGCATTTCTTTGAAAGAAGTCCACATTCTGATCTGAAATCTGCTTTGATGGGTAGATTGAATCAAAGCTTCATTTTAATCAAATCACCAACTGAAGCTTCACAGAACCCAAATAAGTGGCTCGTAATCAAAATTCTTAATTTTAAAAAATAGGTTTGTAGATTCAGCCGAAACTGCAGATAGATTCATTGTATTTTACAAATCTATATCCTGGTGCACTGAACAAAAGACAATGTTAAGTAGTCTTACTTTTAATTTAGTGGTTATATGGCTAACATTCGAAAACAATATTTATCTTTAAAAGTCAGAACTCTTAAACATCTAGGGGAAAAAATAAACAATCATGCAGTTCTAGGAATGCAATAACTCATACAACCCAGAAACACCTCATGTTCCATTAATCCTTCCATTCATTTGTTGCCTGGCATACCTGAAATTCAAATTGTTAAACTGTAGAAGACAGGTGAATTAAAAAAGAAAAAGGAAAAATACAAGAAGGTAGAGTTTTTGATCTTTCATCTCACACTGCAATGGTAAAATTACATTTACAAAGGGAATATCCATTACTTATCTTAAGAAAGGCTACCTGGGAAATCAGATTATCTAGAGACACCAGAAATTTCACTCTCAGACTATTGGAGCTTCATGTTAATTAGATTAATTCATTTGAAAGTAATAAGTATGTGCCATATCTAGCCGTATTTAAAACAGAGTCTTTATTAATCAAGTAAATAAAGAAAAAATGCTTTTTTAAAAACATTCCATTACTAAGTACAAAACTAGGGTCTTTTGTCTTTATATTTGTATTGTGGAGGTGTTTGATTTAACTTCAGGTCACCTATGAGGTAAACCTAATAGATACTGATTTACGTGTCCTGAGAATATTAATCTGTGTATTTTAATGTAGGTGTTATTAGAATCTCAATGGGAGCTGTGACTGAATTTTGTAGTAATTCTTGGTATTTCCTGAACGGATGCTATTGTTGTGTTTCAAATAAACCTTTGATCCTGAGCAATAATAGATAGCTGATTCCAGACTTGACATTTCCTGGGAGAAGCATGAAGAAAGTCATCCCACGGACATGATAAAACTTAGCAAACTGAAGAATGTTTATACTATTGTGCAATTCATTTGTAAATGTGGGCAGTGAAGACCTTCTGCAGTGATGCAGAGGTGCCAATGGCTCCAGGTTTAGGGCCATCTGCCTATTGTATCTGAAGATGCCCATTCATTAACTGCTTATAAATTAATTATTCATGACATGTTTGTGACATGCTTGTATCTCCTCCTTTTACCTATATAATTCTTTGTTCATGGAAAATGTGGAACTCTCTTGGCTGGGAGCTAGTGATCACTATTTTCTTTGCATGCTAATAAAGAAATGTTGATGTAAATCTCCAGTAATTTTGGTTCCTATTTTTACTACAACAATATGTCATATTTTTATCATAAAATCAAGTATGAAGAGATCTGAGAAGGTCATCTAGTCCAATTTCCTGCCTGGTGCAGGATCTGCTAAAGCATTTCATACAGATGGCTGTATGTTCCACTGTTTCAGCAGGGTTGTGTGTTTTTTTTTTTAAATAATGTTAATAAGAAAATTAAGGTTTTTTAAGTCTATACCTCTGCTTTTTATTATGGATTTGTCAGTTTCTAAAGCAACCAATATAGAATAAGGAATTAACATATATATACATTTATATCACAATTAAGTGTGTTGTTATGACATTATTATGTCAGCTGACACAAAGTAGATTTGAAAAGTGTTGACATCCTGCACTTACTTATTATGAAATTTGAATGTAGCTGCAACATTTGACATCAGTTTTCTGGTCCGTAAAGATAACTTTTTGGAAGATGATAATGATGATGATTGAAAAAGACTGGTAATCTCTTAAAACAAGGCCTTCAATTGCACATATATTCAATCAAATTTAAAAAGCAATTGGATATCTCTTTAATAAGTCTCTGCCATGCTTTAGTTTCCGAAGTGATGTTTTGATGTCTGTGGGGCCCAAACAGCGCTTCTGGCACTTTGTAAACAATCTATTTTCCAGAGTTCACATGACTGTTGCTGATTCCAGAAAAGGATATAACTGTATTACATAGCCTAACATTTAATTGTACATTGAATTCACTAAGATTTATTAACATGTTAATCTATTTAGGGAGCTATTTTACACTGTTAACCAATAGAGGTTCTAGTTGGGTTACAAAAGATTTGATAGGTATAAAAGAGAGAAAATCTGACAGGGAGATGGAGAACAGGATTTTATTACCTGAAGCTTTTAGAAATCATTTCTAGGTAGCATCCCCTCCAACCTCACCCCATTTTAACCTTCTGAAAGAAGGTTTCCTCTCCCATAAAGAACTTAGGTAGATTATGTGAATTGTTTGAAGTCATAAAAGGTCACTGTTGTAACTAGAAAGAAATCCAGTTTTTTTTTTTTTTTTTTAATGAAGGTTAGATCTCATGTAGAAACTCATCCATCTTTGTAAGCAATAACGCTGATAATTTTAGAGATTTTTTTTAAAGTGACAGAATTTTCTATGTTGCTGTATTTTTAAAAAAGAAACATGTTAGATTTCTTTATTTTTCTTTTTTTCAGGATATCATTGGAAGATCAGTTGGGTAGTTGCATGGGAAGAAATGTAAAGTTGAAGCAAGAAGCTTATAATATTTGAATGAAATAATGTTAGATACAGAACAACAAAATTATCTGCTATTGGGGATAATCCTGTTTACATTATTACCCTTTCATAATAGTCATAGCTTGGATTCTGCCACCTTATTTTTGGAGGGGGGGGGGCTAATAAACACTTTTTAGTAAAACCTACATTTTCTCCCAAACAGGAAATCAGTATTTTGAGCTGACAGTTTTTAATTTGCTGCTCCTGGAGCACTGCTTTAATATGAAAGCTATTCATTGCTGGATGGAGAAACATGAAATTTTCTCTCATTTACACCATTTCCTTTCTCCATAACACTGGAATAAAGTTTTCTAAGTAGGAAAACACTTTCCTAACAAATACTATATATTAAAGACACATACACAAATAAATAGTGGCTTTCTTTCATTCCTTCTCCTTCTGTGAACATTTCCAGAAGCAGTCTCAAGCCAGTCCACAGATATCATAATTAGTGCTGGTCTCAATGTGAAAACTAAGAGCTACCATAGAGTAATCAGTGACTTCACCTGCTGATTGACATGTGAGTACACAATCAAAAACCAAAAAGTTATTAAATCAGCAGTGTCCCACTCAGAATCTCATGTCAATTTCATTCCTTCCCCTTGAAAGAGTACAATCCCAATTTTAAGGTTCATCTTCCAAGCTCCCTGATGTGGCACAGTGCCATGAAGCCAGTTTATTTAAAACTGATACATTTACTTGGATTTGTATCCTTTCTTATTGGCTTCAGCTACATTTTTCTTGGCCAGTCTGGTTCTGTTAATATTGGTGGACAACCTTTTGGAGCCAGGTATTCACAAAACTAAAATGTTTTCATGGGCTTCAGTTTTCCAGATGGGCTAAACATACTGCTTAAGTGTACATTAGCCACTCTTAAGCAGTATGCTAGTTTTGCTCAGAAATGTATTTTTGAGTAGCTCTACCCATCTGTTCCATTCAATATAGGTACCTTAGCTGTATAAAAGTCTCTACATTCAAAATGGCTTTATTTATGGCCAGATTTAATGCCCTTCGAACAGCTGAGGGAAGGTAGTGGAACATCCTATTTGAGTGGAGATTGTGCTTCTGTGGTGGTGGAGCAATTGGATTGTTGGTTCATATGGTGTTGTCCTGCTTGTTTGAAGCTGATCCTTAACAGGAATTATCTCATTTTTAGCCAAGCATCCTGGTTCTGCTGACTCTTTTTATCTCCATCTGTCACCATCAGATCAATCTGACTCTATTTCCTAAATGTCACTAAGTATTGTTGTACTATCTGTACAATATGCCACAATTTTTCTTTAAGTCGTTCTTATATCTTTTGTCAATCATCCAAATTTTAATTTAGTATTATAATTTTAAGTCACTCAGAGTCCACTGGAGTATACAGCTAAACAATAACAACAACATACCATCAAACAACAACATCTGCCTATCCCAGGTCCTTGGGAAGGACTCAATAGATGGATAAAAATGCCAAATCCAGTCTATACATCTGGCTGACTGTGCGACAAACAGTAATATTGTAGCAACTGTGTAATTCAGCTGCACCTGCTACTTAGAGACAGTCCTTTCTTAGCACAACTTCTATAATTGCTCACCAATCTTATTTGGCAGTACCTGACAACTTCCTGGACATACAGTAGAATGGAAAGAAGGAAGAGTAAACAGGAAAGGATTGGATCTAGATTCTACAAAGTGTCTGTAGGAGCTGTTGAAGTTCTTTCAGTCATTCAGAGACTTAACATTTTCTTTGTGCCTTCTCTATTTGTAGGGGTGCAATATTTCTCTTAGTTTCTTATTTTTCTAGCCTTAAGATTCATTCAGGCCCATTTTCACATTAGGTAGCCGTTTTTGTCTGTAGTTCTCCTAAGACATACAACTTTTACACAAATATTGGAAATGCGTCAACTGTTGAAGCAATATTCTAAGAAGTAATACTTAAAAAAAAAAAAGAACATTAATATAGCCATCACTTCCACACTTTCCAAATATTTTGTACACATTCTGTTGATAGAGAACTATATTACGAAACTTAGAAATGTGTAAATACTGAAGAATAACAGTGCTTCAGTTTCATATAGGTTTGGGAAGCATGACTTAGGTACATATATAGTACATTAAGATGTTAAGTATAAAAATTCCCCCTTGCTCCTATCAATTTATTCTCCCTGCCCCCCCCCCCCCCCCCAAATCCATTATGGGAGATAGCAAAAACAGATAATCAGTTAATTGATGTTTAACATTAACGGTCACATTCTTGATAATAGAACTGAGATAGATAGATAGATAGATAGATAGATAGATAGATAGATAGATAGATAGATAAACAGTTGATACTCCTTAAGTGGCAGCGAGCAGAATTTGTGAAGCCACCCTGGGTTTCTAACTCAGTTTAGAACACTTTTGCAGTGTTGCTTGCTTTTTTTTTTTTTCTTATTGCCTCTCAGTTGTGATTGTCACTTCAGCCCTGTCCATGCTAATGGATTCAGCAAAATGTCACAATATGTGACAGTTAATTTATGATGTGGAATGAAACTTTCTATTTCTAGGATTTACTCTTCTGAAGTCCATACAGTCCTTGGGTTGATTTACATTTGAGAAGGCTATGTGTAAGACAAATGGGGACTAGGAAAATGATTAACAGGACAGAAAAATGCAAAATGAATAAAACCAATGACAGGCATCTCATAAAATTACACTTCAGTAATCATCACTACTGTAAAACAGGAAGGGAAGTGCTAACTTTTTATCTCCCAGACATATGCACTTCTTCAGCTTCCACAAAGCTTCTTTCTTTAGTCATTATTAATCTTAACAAAATATCCAGCATTTTCCAAGCAGACAAGAATATGGGGGGGGGGGGGGGAAGGAGGTGGTTATCACTCAGTTAATAGCAGTGAAAATGGTCAGTCTACACTCCTGGTTCTCTCTCTCACAATACTGATTCAATTAGACCAAAAAATACTATTAGGGGACACAGTGGTATAGGGGCTTAATGACGCTGGAGTTGCCAGCCAGAAATGGTTGACACTCTAACGGTTCAAGCCCAGCTCCGTGTGACAGGGTGAGATCCCGTCACTCATCCCTAGCTCCTGCCAACCTAGCAGTCCGAAAGCATACCATCTGCAAGTAGATAAATAGGTACTCCCATTTCAGTGGGAGGAAATGCTGCTGGTGTTTTGTGCGGGGAAGGTGAAACCAGTGCTGGACTCGATCGGCAGAAAAACGCCAGATGCTGGACACAACTGACTTGATGGGTGGAAAAAGATCATTGCTGAAGAAAGCCCAGATGAGCTAATTCCCTTGCGACTGCTGCTGGCCACAATACAGTAAGGCTGTAATTGTAATACAGTAGGTTTGTAATTGTACTTGTAACAATAATTGTTAGACTATACTATGTGAGCTGCCCAGAGTCCCCATCAGGGGAGATGGACAGAGATAAATCCAATGTCATAATAATAAGTAATAATAATATTAGCTGACATCATTATTACCATGCCCTCTTAGATTATTTAATAGAATATTTTTTTAGAATTGCATTTTATTTGCTTTTGTCCTTGATGAATAGATTAATGAATAATGTAAGTGACCTTTAGCCTCCCCATACTTTCTTCATTGTGATCTAACTAACATTTTGTATTCTAAAGATCTGTATGAAAAGGGATGGAGTGGATCTGAGGGAAGTAGGAACTCCCTCTCATTCAACACGAATATTTCCTTCTCTCCATTTTGTTCATTCTTCCAGCAGAGAAAACATTACCAGTACAAGCAGCAAAAGGTAGAGCAACCAGCTATGTAGTAGACTTTTTAGGACTCCTAAAAGCTCCTTAATATTCCTTCCTGACTTGGAAGATTTACTTTCTACCACAGCACCAGAACTATTTCCTTTCATCCATAAGAGAAATACACTAGCAACAGCACTTACTGCACTGCTATAAGAATACTAGTAATAGCATTATATGCCAGCCTTATGCTTGTTAAACTAGTTATTTTAGAATTACCACTGGGAATGGGTTAGACCCAGGGCCACTCGGTGGGTTAATCTGAACTGAAATTTCAGTTTGTCATTTCCACATGCAGTTGAATATTTCTAGAATATTCAGAGTGTTCAGTGGGTTGGGATGGTTCTATGGAATCCTTTATTAGGTGAAAAGAAGAACCTTTTCTATTATCCTTGATACGTCTATATTTCTATATTGAAAATGTATTTATTTATGGCCAGTGACCAGCGAAGAACTACAACAATAAAAAACAGCACATAAAAGCAGGCTCAAATGCAATAAGAGCAATAAAACCACCATATAGACCTGCCAGTTAAAATTTACAAATATAAGAAGAAAACAAAATAGAACCACAACCAGACAAAACAAAATAGATAAAATGAAAATAAAGTAAAAGGATAAAAATGTTGGGGTTCTGAAATGTTAATACAAAACCCATAAGGAGGAGAGAGGACTCACTCCTATCTCATGGAGAGCCATGAGGAGAAGAGAGAGAAAATGAGGGAAAACAGGAAAAAGGCGGAATCCAAGCCCCTCCCACACAAAGCAGCAAAGCTAGGCTGCAGCGAAGCCTCCCCTCCCTTTGGGCTTGTGTGAGACAGGCTTGGTTGAAACCCCATATTTTCCAACACCCCTTCTTTTCAACCTTGCATGTCTCCGTGTCCTACAATATTTAATTTTTCTCTTAGTTTCTGATAAATGGTTCTCAACAACGGCTTCGTGAAGTTGTCCGCTGTCATGTTTCCTGGGGACAGTAGTCTAGTTTGATTAACCCTTGTTGTTGCAACTTTCTCACCACATGATACTTTACATCAATGTGCTTAGTTCTCCTACCTACTTTCTCTGACTGTGAAAGTCTGACGCAACTCTGATTGTCTTCAAAGATTTGTATAGGGGTTGCTTCATCTATACCCATGTCTGCAAGCAATAATCTAAGCCACACAGTCTCATTACATGCGTCTGTTGCTACCGCATACTCTGCTTCTGCAGAGGACTGTGCTATTGTGACTTCCCCAGCTCACTGTTCCACCCCCATAGAAAAATACATACCCACTAGTGGACTTATAGTAAGCAGTGTTTTCTGCCCAGTCTGCATCTGTGAATCCCACTAGTCTAGGATTCTCAGTGGCTGGCAGTTTCAGTTTTAGGTGCATGGTCCCCTTTAGGTACCTTCCCACCCTCTTGACACGAGTCCAGTCTCTCTGTGTGGGTGTGCTTGTCCTTCTGCATAGGACAGCTGCAATGTCTGGTCTAGTGGTGGTGGCTAGATACAACAATTTTCCTATGGCACTTCTATATTCATTGTTCTCTGATAGGAGATCGCTGGGTTCTTGTTGCTTGTGGAAAGCTGTCTCCATTGGTGTAGGCGCAGGATTGGCATTTTGCAATCCTAAGCTTTCCAACAGTTCTAGAATCTTTTGGTTCTGACTTAGAAAAGAGCTCCCATCTTCTTCTCTCTCAATCTGTATTCCTAAGTAGTAGCTGGCATTGCCCAGATGCTTCACTTCTACTTCTCTATTTAGTTGAGAAACAATATCATTAAAGTCCCTCTTGTTATTGTGGCAAATCATTAAATCATGCACATAACAAAGTATGTACACATCCCTCCCATTTCTGTGTCTTGCGTATAGGCAGGGATCAGCTTTTCCTTGAACTAAACCCTGGTCAAGAAGTATTTGGTTTAACTTCATGTTCCATGCTCTGGCCGCCTGCTTCAGGCCGTGAATCCCCTTCTGAAGTTTGCAAACAAGATGCTTGGTATTGGGATTAGTGAAGCCTGGAGGCTGTATCATGTAAAGTTCTTCTTCTATCTCCCAATGTAAAAATGCAGTTTTAACATCTAAGTGTTCGACGTCCATGTTCCTGGATGCTGCTAGACTTAGAAGCATTCTAATTGTGGTGTGTTTCACAACAGGAGCAAAGCATTAATCATAGTCCTGTCCATATTTCTGTGAGCAGCCTTTTGCTACCAATCTGGCCTTGTACCTTTGTACCTTGCCATTCTCGTCTTGTTTTGCCTTGAACACCCACTTACAACCTATGGCCTTCTTGCCTTTTGGTAGTTTAGTTAAAGTCCATGTTTTCTTTTTGTACAGAGCATCTAGCTCCTCCTGTGCTGCCTTTCCCACTTACTTGCCTCATCTGCTGGCATTTGCAGCACCTCATTCCATGATGCAGGTTTGCTTGGTAGTGACAACCTTGCGAGCTAGGTAAGCCTGTCAGCTGGAACTCCTTTCTTGGGTCGTGATGAGTGTCTCAGAGCAGGTTCAGGAGCAACAACTGGTGGTTCACTCTCTTCTGCATCCTCAGCCTCATCATCTGTCTCTGGTGGAGTCTCTTCCTGGACTTCCATCTCCCTCTGGGTTTATGTGGTTGTGTCTTCTGCTGTCAGGCTGAACACCTCAGGCTGGTAACTGCTGCTGCTGGTTTCTCTACAGTCATTATCCACCTGAGTGCAGCAGCCTCTCTCCCTCTCATCAAAGTATACCACTCTGCATACGCTTACTCTTCTGTCTTTGGGTTCAGGATTCTGTATCCCTTGCTTCCTGGAGTGTAACCAATCATGATCCCTCTTCAGCTCTAGGGTCTAGTTTGGATCTCCTTTCTTTTGGTACATGGGCATAGGCCTTAGATCCAAACACTCTTAAATGTTTGACACTTGGTTTTCACCCATGCCAAAGCTCAAAAGGCGTTACCTTATTGGCTCTGGTTGGCAATCTATTTTGCAAGTATGTAGCTGTGATAACAGCATCTGCCCAGTATTGGTCAGGTAGATCTGCCTCTATACCCTGTCCATCAATGATCTGTTCTTTCATTCTGCAACTCCATTACTCTCTGGCGTGTAAGGAGTAGTTAATCTGTGCTCTATGCCTAGTTGTGTTAGATATGTCTGCATGGTGCTAGAAATGAACTCACCACCTCTGTCACTTTGAAGGGCTTGAAGGGTCCAGCTGAATTTATTCCTTACCATAGCAACGTATGTGTTCAGCATATCCCCAGTTTGGGACTTTTCCTTCATCAGGTAGATTACACAATACCTGGAAAAATCATCTAAAAAACATTATGTATTTGTTTCTACCTGTTGACATTTGAAGAGGTCCACATAAATCAGTGTGGATAAGTTCAACTGGCTTAGTTGCACAACTTTCTGTTTGTTTGGATATGGCAGGCCTTGTTGCCTTTCCTCTGATGCACACTACACACTTTGACTGGTATTTTTTGTGATTGCTTAGTTCAAGGTCTCTTACCATATTTTCCTTCTTCATTCTAAAAATTGCATCAAAGTCCCTGTGTGCAAACCGCTTGTGCCATATGGTGGCGCTTTTTTCTCTGCTGGTGTTGGCAAGTGAGGCTGACATCTGGTGGTGGCTGTTCGCAATTCACCTGGTACACTCCATTTTTCTCAAAGCCTGTAACTTAAATCTGGCTACCACTGGTTACTTCACATGTTCTATTGGCTTTAAACATTACATTGAAACCTTTTCTGTTTAATGATCACACACTCAGCAAATTGGTTGTCAATCATGGTACATAATATGCATCTGTCACTATGTGGTCTTTGTATTTTTCTCCATTAAAACATCTCAAGGGTATTTTGCCTTTTCCTCTTATTGAGATGGAATTCCCATCAGCAAGAGCAATGTTCCTTTGTGGCTCTTCATTCAGTTCATTAAAGTTATCTCTGTTCCCACAAAGATGTTGTCTTGCACCTGAATCTAAGATCCATTGACTTTTGGCTTCAGTAGAATTTGCTCTAAGAGCATTTTCTGCTCTGAAAACTGTATGCAGAGCTAATTTTTCCTTGGAATGCCTTCCTTTGGAAAAATCCTTTTTGTCTCTGCTTTTACAATATCTAGCTATGTGCCCTGGCTTGTTACAGGAATGACACACAATGGGTTTATTGTTGTGCTGATGAGCAATCAATGGCTTCTGCTCACGTTTCCTTTTTTCTGCCAGGTAACCCATGTTTATTGTTGACTTTTTATGGAAACACAAGCACTTTTTCTGTCTCCTCACTTCACTTCTAATTGCTCCAAACAATTGAGACAAATTCATCCCTTGTAAATTCTGTGCTACTATGAAAGGGTAATATTTGT
Organism: Liasis olivaceus; assembly: GCA_030867105.1. Lineage (NCBI taxonomy): Eukaryota > Metazoa > Chordata > Lepidosauria > Squamata > Pythonidae > Liasis > Liasis olivaceus. The sequence continues at coordinate 75,673,577 of CM061349.1, forward strand.
CAGGTAATGAGCTTGGAAAGCCATTTCAAATGGTAGAAAAGCCATTTTTAGTCTTTCATTCATGAGATTTTGAATTGTGCTCACCCTTTCAAAGATAGACTGCATTCTCAATAGATGCTCATAAATATCCTCATCTTTTAAAAAACTAGATGCAATCAGTTCCCTCAGTAACAAAATAATCTTCTGATCATCATTTTCTAAATATAATGTCCTCAGGTTCTCAATCATTTCTTTGGCAGTGGGAAGATCTTTTATTTCTGCCAGTCTGTGATCAGGTAGTGAACTAGAAATTAAAATTATGGCCCTTTTGTTTTTCTGTTCCCATAATCTCTTGGCTTCCTCAGAATTCCCTGGTTGTGACTGAGGGGAATCTAGACAGTCTAGGCTGTCCCAAAAGTCCAATCATAGCCTTAGTCTGTATAGCCAAGCTGAAAAATTATCTTCATTCAATTTTGGCATGGGGGGAAGCCCCTCCTCCCTCTGCACTGTTAAAAGGAGTGAGAAAAAAATCAGAACTGAGCCTTTTTAAAATGTGCAAGCAGTTTCTTGGCTGTAAGACCAAAGAAACCTCCTGGGCTGATACGCTGGGCCCGTAACCCTATGTTGGGGTTCTGAAATGTTAATACAAAACTCATGAGGAGGAGAGAGGATTCCTTCCTTCCTCATGGAGAGCCATGAGGAGAAGAGAGAGAAAATGAGGGAAAACAGGAAAAAGGCAGAATCCAAGCCCCTCCCACACAAAGCAGCAAAGCTAGGCTGCAGCAAAGCCGCCTCTCCTTTTGTGCTCATGTGGGACAGGCTTGGTTGAAACCCCATATTTTCCAACAAAAAAGACTTCCTAGTGACATCATCTGAAGATTAAGACACTTGAGCCTTCTTATGGCAACAGCTGCTGATAAAAACTTGGAATTCTGCTTGTAATAGGAGGGTTCCAGACTGAAGGTAGAAAATAAACTACCACTCCCTTGTTGAAAACTTGATCTGTTCTGAGGGTGGTACAGGCATACCAGCACATAAGTTCTCATACAAGGGACAGTGAAGAAATATGTGCACTAAGGTCTCAGGTTAATTTTGACTACAGGGACAATTTCTCTGATTCAATGGGATTTTATGAAACCTCCTATCCAATTCTACTGAGGGTAAAACATTAAAGTGCTCCCCACACACACACAAAAGTTCTCCTATGTGCTGAGCAAACCATGTTTGAACAGATAGTTTGCAGGTCTAAAAGGTTTGTAGAAAAGAAGTCTCCCTTGTAGATTGTCTATAGCACTCAAGTCTGTTTGACATGCAATATCAAAGCTGATTTGGTGAATCTCAGCTTTTACTATATTTCTACATTTCAGTGCCATGGCTATTTAGTGTACTTATGGGGATGGGAATCGTTCCATGTGACGTTATTATGATGTATTTGGCAATTAACACAGTACACAAGAAACCAGTAAATAACAGATTTAAAGTAATACCCTGTATGTATTTTAATTAAATTTAATGTATATGTAGTCATAAAAAGGGAAAATGTATATTAAAAAAAATTAGTAGGAGTGCCAAAACTCATAAAATGACTATAAATGTTGATAATTACCACGATGAGATTCATATACTAATAAAAGTTGACAATCACCAATTTTGAGGAGTTATCAATATGTATTTGTGAATTTCAACATTCACTGGATTCTATAGTTTCATTATAATATATACAAATTGGATGGCAATCAGTATTATATCCAATTCAAGGATTATGATGGGTGAAAATTTAGATTTGATATATATTAGGATGATTCCTTTATGTTAACAGGCTTTATATGTACAGTTTCAGAAAAGAGATAACATTTTAGTGAGAAGAGTTAAGCACCATTCAGTCTGAGATGCTCCTTAGAACTTAGTTTAATTCTGGTTTATTTGGGGGTTACTTGTTTCAATTTGTAGTTGAACCCAAAGCCACATTTAGAAATCCAAATTATCAGCCAAAGACCCACTTTTGATGTAAATTCCTCATATATACTGAGAGACACTGTACCTTTCTCACCCAGTTCCTACAAAGGATAATTTAATCCAGATCTCTGCTTGAAAGAAACAATCAGAAGAGGCACAGTTAAACTATGTTTTTATCTACCAAAGGAATAATAATGGCCAATCAATTAGCTATAAATTTAGAGAGATGATAAGCAAATTCATTGATGACAAAGTTCTTAGTAATTGATAATCATAATGATTATATTTTATGATTCTGATTATATTATATTTTGGTCAGATAATTAGCTGAGATGCCAAGATAAGAGGAATTGATATTTTGAGATTATATTAACGGCATAAGTGAACTAATGGTTTCCTTTTTTTTTTTTCTTTTGTATTAATGATTTTCTTTGCGGGCAGGTATTTGTATATGTATGTCTATATAATATTTTGAAAGTCTTTAGCAGTTTTCCATTGGCATCTAAATTGTTTAATAACACTGTTTTCAATTAGTTCAGCAATATCAAATCAAATCTTTATTACCATCATAGACCAGCATAAATCAGTTCAGCAATATACTTGTATCACTTATACTAGATATCAGGTGTTACTTAGAACTAAGTGCAGTCACCTTTCTTTGGTCATTTCCATGGCCACTTTTTCCTAGACACACTTATTTAAGAACATTAGAATAGTGCTGATTGATCAGGCCAAAGTCCATCTTAATTCAGTATTTTATTCTTGCTGTAGCCAAACAGATCCATCTAGGATGCTACTAGGAAAATATATAATGTCCCACAATTGTTTCTCTGCAACTAGAACTTGGAGACATACCCAGAGATACTGTCAAATCTTTATGAACAATGATGCAAATCTAACTAATGTGAATATCCAGTTGTTTTTTAAAGCCATCCAAGTTAGTTACCATAACTATGGTTTCTAGTTTCTATGGATTCTTGGGTTAATGAATCCCACAAGTTAATTATGTGTTGTGTAAAGAAGTGTTTTGTTTTTTCTGTTAAAAATCTCCTTAAAAATCAACTTTATTATGTTACCCCTTTAATTATCATGTCTACCATTTTGCCAGGAACAGACATTAACTGAACAGTCTATAATTTCCCAAATCTAACTGGTTCCTTTATGAAGAATTGGTGTCATATTAGCTAATTTTCAGTTTTCTGGCACTGGGTCTGATTTGAGTGACATGTTACATTTTTTTGCTAAAAGATCACAATTTTCATGTCTGAGGTCTGTAAGAACTCTTGGGTGGATTCCAGTAAGACATAGTGATTTGCTTTAGTTAGTTCCAATTTCCTCCCCAACAGATTCAGTACAGGTTCATGTATCTGTACATGCCACTATCTCCATCTCTCTTTCTTATTCTTTTTTATCTCTATCTCCATCTATCCCCATCTCTTTATCTTGATCTCTATTTCTTTTTTCCCTCTTTCATCTCTTTCTCTATCTCTTTTTCCACCTCTCTACATCTCTATCCCTCCCTCCCTCCCCTCTTTCCTTCTCTATCTCTCTTCCTTGCCATACACTTCTGCAATAATTCTCATTGTTCTTTTTTCTTATTCCTTATTTTCACCTTCCTTTTTTTTCCAGTTAGAACTTCTACTGCTTTTGTTCTCCTTGTTAAGACAGGATTTCTATTATTTGAAGGAAGCCTTCTTAACTTGACAACTTCTTGAACACTACTGGACAGCTGTGTGGGCCTCTTCCTAAATTTGGCTGACTGTTTTTTACATCATGGAATGTAATTCTACCTGAGTATTAATTATTGTAGTTTGAAATAATCTCTAGGCACTATTAAGAGATTTGGTCCTACTGAATTTTCCTTTCAGTTTGTCTTTCACCAGTCTCCTCATTATTTTAGAAGTTTGCCCTTTTGGAGTTAAATGTTAATTGTGTTGAACCCTATTGGCTGTTTCTCATTTTTATGTATGCTAAATGTAATAACATTATGCTCCCTGGTTCCACAACTGGTTCCATTGGTTCTTGCATCAGATTATGGTCACCATTTAGGAATAAGCCTAGGCTTGCTTTACTTCCATTTGGCTCCAAGACCAACTGTTCACTCATTAATACACCAAGAAATGTGGGCTCTTTATCTTGGCCTGAAAATTAATTTATGTGAGTGTAATCAAAATTCCCCATTATCACAACTCTCTCCTTTCCATACCTGATTGTTTTCACCATCTTGAGGTCATCTTTGTATTTTGATCAGGTGGTCAATAGCTTATCCTTAGATCTAATTTACATTTCCTGACAGATATTGGTACCAAAAGTAATTCTTCCAAATGTTTTCTAGTTTGTTAAATTCTATACCTCTCTTCATATAAAGAAAAATACCTCCCACGGGGGCCTTTCTATACTATTTGGATCCAGGAATGAGTATCACACTGTGGAAGGAAAGACTTACAGTGGCTTGTCTTCTCCCCTGGGATTTTAAGGCAGCCTGAAGAGTCTTGGACCACACCGGGTTTCCAATTATAAATGGAAAAAGCTGAGACCACCAGAGTGTGGGTATGTAGGTGTGTTTTGGAGGAAGATTTGTGTCATGTGGGACAGCAGAGAGGAAGAATTTGTAGTCATCAGCTCGGCAGTCAACTGGTGGTGAAGGAGGAACAGGCTTGGACTTTCAACCAACCAAAGGCAGAGAAGCTGAAAAGGAAAGTAGGGCCTCACTACTCCATCAGAGTTGCTGACAGCCTTCAGCCAGCCAGCATCTGGTAAAACATCTTCCTTTTCCTACCCCAGCCCAGATTGAGAAACTGCACAGCCCATGCTTCAGCAGCAGTTCAGAACAGCAGCTGACAAGAACAGAAACCAACTCACTTGAAGGTGGCTAAATGATGGCTAAAGATGGTGTAATAAGCTCAGTCAACAAAGGAGAACAGAATTATTCATAGGACTGTTTAGGAAGTAACTGATAGGATAAACACATATAAATATAGTGTAAGACTGCCTAGGCTTGGTGATAGGTATTCAGGTAGAGGTTAGGAAAATAAGTTTGTTACTTTTATGTAATAAAAGCCTCTCTGGAAACACAGGGAAGATAACAATGGTCTCTTTGTTGGTGACTTGTAGCATTTCTCAGAAAGAAGCCACTCACTCCCACACAGAGTCCCTTCATTCTACCAACTTTGTGAACAATAAAGAAGCAAATATGAACAATAATGCCAACAGACATTGCTCCTAAATAATCTTTGTTTATTTTTTTAATGGGCTTGGAAGCACTCACCCAGAAGTGGCAATGAGTCAAATGCAATAAAACTAATACCTGTGATATACAACAGTGTAAGGAAAATGCCATTACAATATTTTTAAAAAAAATCTGTAAGGAACTTTGACATACGGTAGTTATATAGTTAGCTGTGGTAACAACATATATTATAATATTACTGTAGGGCACATTCATAACCTAACTTCACTAGCTATTCCTCTTTAAATGGTTAAGCTTCATTTATGGAATGACAGCACATTCTTTGGGACATTATTCTTAACTCTAACTCCAATTATTTTGCACTCAGCACCTATATTTGTTTCTGTAGGACAGAATGACCCAGCTGCATTTTATAAAATTTGGAATTAGGAAATTAACATTGTTCTGGTATATAATAATTAATCCAGTTTATATGACCTGTCTGAGTTCTTTCTCACCACTGAAGGGCTGAACATCCCGTAATAGTACTAAAAAATATGTTGTGCTTCTTAGCAGAAAAATCATTTATTCACTAACATTAAAGTCAATTTTGATTTAACAGGAGACGGTGGCAAAGTGACTCATGCCAGTATTTAGCAGGTATTTAGCAGACCTCTTGTCTTCAGAAGTGTTCCCAATGGATAGATCAAGGAGATGAAAACAATCCACTTTCATCCATGAAAAGCATTTTTCCCTTCTGTTCCACTTTCCTGGCAGGTTTTAAAAAGATTGGTGTGTCTGTGCATATTTAATTCTGTAGCTGGGAAGAGGGAGAGAGAAATAGATACTCAGGAATCTACCTCCAGGACATCGTTTTACATAAGTTCTTTCTAAGGTCTGGGAATCTCTCAAGCCTTTAACAGTGGAGCACAACCAGGGAAGCAAGATTCATATGAAATCTGATTAATTATGTTTAATTTTGAGGAATAATGTCTAGAATACAGAATTTTAGAAACTGAATAAGCAAAACGGCTTCTCTCATACTTGAGTGAATTCATTTAGATGGCACCTTGGTGAGTTATTTGAACCTTTTTTTCTCAAAATGCAAATCTGAGAGACTGACCTTGAAACACTCACCTGCTCTTCATTGGTGAGGTTCTGAAATATTTCTTTTTCTTTCTCAGGTTCAGCAAAATCTTGTACAGAATTGTTCTTTTGGGTCTTTTTAAGGAGTAGAAATTGAGAAATTTATGTATGTGTATGTACATTGGAAACATATATCTCCAATGTCTTAAAATATTCTTGACAAATGCTTGGTATTCTCTGCTTTCTTACATGTGAATGCATAAAGGACATTTAATTTCCATTCTAAATTGTATGAACTTTAGCATTACCATGGAATCTAAACACAATTCACGTTTAGAATTTATTTTAATTCTGTGTTAGAATTTGGCCTCTAACATCCTGAATTATTTTTCTGACTCATAGAAGAGGCTTCTGTTTTTTGACCTCATTTTTCAGAACACTTTCAATTTGTTTTTATTAACACATGTTTGTGAACTTACTTTACTGTTTTGATACAGTGGAGGAAAAACATGCTTGAGAATGGTCAGGAAAAGGTAGAAGAAATGTTAGAAACAGCATTGCTTTATTTTTTGATAGAACTTCAGGTTCGAATTTTGACACTCAACTGTCATTTTTCAACATTCTGAAAGTCTGACCTTCTGAATGCTTTGGAGTCCTTGGGGTTCTCTGAGCTTGGTTCTTTTCTTGCAAATGTTTCATGACCCGCTAGGTAACATCTTCAGTGCTAGAATGGGATGGGGTTTGCTTTCTGTTTATATACTGTGGCCTGCCCTGCCAGTGCTGGTGGGGGTGGGGGGGTTTGTTTTGTTCCCCTAGTAGTTCACTGCTTGATTGTGTGCCTGGTGGTAACCTCTGCTTAGCTGGCTGATGATTGCTGGTGAGGAGATGTTCTGATCTTTTGTTTTCTATTACTACACACTATTCAGAAGAGACAAGAGAAAAGAAAACAAAAGACCAGAAGATTGCCTCACCAGCAATCATCACCCAGATAAGCAGAGGTTACCACCAGGCACACAATCAAGCAGTAAACATACGCTAATCAAGGAACTACCAGAGGAGCAAAACAAACCCCCCACCCCCACCAGCACTGACAAAGCATGCCACAGTATATAGAGAGCAAACCCCATCCCATTTTAGCACTGAAGATGTTACCTAGCCAGGTAATGAAACGTTTGCAAGAAAAGAACCAAGCTCAGAGAACCCCAAGGATTCCACAGTTCAACCCTGAGCTACACATATTTGCCTCATTTCTGAATGCTTATTGTACTTTGGTAGTTGATTTCAGCTTTGGTGGAGCCATCTAATAGAATGGTTTTGCTATCATGTTGTTCATCTTTGGGGGCTGCTCAGTTAGAAGTTTCTTCTCCCAGTTGGTAGTGAATTCATGCCTGAGACTTTCTAATTTCTTTGATAAACACAGCTCTTGGCATTCCATTGATGATATCAGTTATCAGCGCACACAGCAACTGAAGGGTTTCATACAGAAACATTTATTCATAAGAATAGCAATGTCTCTCTAACTGTGGAAAGACTGTAAATAGAATCTGGCTGAAGCAACTGTTGTGTATAAAATTAGCATAGATTAAAATGCACATCCAAACATAGGAATGGTAAGTTTATTTATTGCAGAGGGCTTTTTGTGTATCTGCAAAATGGGAAACAAAAAGAATAGAATATATGAAGGAACTGCCAGCCATTTCTTCCCTTTTTATTTTGCAAACAAACTATTTAAGATGCATGAGCAATCTGAACATTTATCAAGGAACTGAAGCATTTGATGAAAGTAAAATGTCTACAGCTATTAAAATAGGCAAAGTCCTGTTTCCAGAATGAATTCCTTAGGCAAAGGATATAAAATACAGTAACAATGAGAAAATTAATGTATGGGGCTAGAAGACAAATAAAACAATGGAATGTATTTATTTATTTCAATGTACATGCCTCCCCCCATCCCAACAGTGGGCAGTGAACCACATTTAAAAACAAAAAATAACATCAACACAAAAAGCATTTAAAAACACATAATTGTAGCTAAGGCTAAAAACCATCATAACCATCAACACAACCATTCCATGGGATCTGCCACATGTTCTGATCCACATTCCTGGTGGAATAACCAGGGTTTTAAAACCATACAAAAGGCCACAAGGGTTGGGGCCAATTTAATCTCTGGCGGGATGATGTTCCAAACAGGAGATACCATGAGGGAAAAGACTCTCTTCCTGGTTCCTGCCAAATGGCACTACCTAATAGACAGGACACATAGCATTCTTCTCCTGTCAGATCTGATGGGATGGGTCGACATAACTGGGGAGATGACCTAGCTCCATGCCATGAAGGGCTTTATAGGTGACTACCAGCATCTCAAATCCAGAAACACACTGGCAACCAATGCAGCCAGTGGAGCAGAGGTGTAACATGTGCCGATCAAGGAATGCATGTAACTGCCTGCAGTGCTTCATGTTCCATCAGCTGTTGCTTCTGGATGTTCTTCAAGGGCAGCCCCATATAAAGTGCATCACATTCGGGAGGTGACTAAAGCATGAGTAACTATCAGCAGAGCCTCTTGGTCCAGGAACAGGTGCAATTGGCACACAACGTGAAGCTGCAGAAAACTCTCCTGGCCATGGTAGCCACCTGCTCCTCAACCAGGAGCCTAAGTCCAGGAGGTCCCCAAACTGTGCATAGGTTCTGTTCAGGGAAGTAAAACTCTGTCCTGAACTAAAGCTGGAAATCCCCAGAACCTGAAGCCCTAAAACCCAGAGTCAGTTTTGCTAGGGTTAAGTTGAAGCCTGTTCTTCCCCATCCAGACCCCTACAGCCTCCAGACAAAGCCTCCATGGCATTGCTTGGTCAGTAGAGATACAAAGCTGTATATCATCTATATACCTCACCCCTTGCCATCAAATGACCTCATCCAGCAGCTTCATGTAGGTGTTAAATAGGAATGTAAGGAAAGCAGTGCTACCCATTTTTTAAAAAGATACCTTTTCAGTAAAGCTGCTGAGAAAGCCCAAAACAACAACCCATAGCATGAAAACCATTGCACATATATTGTCATAAACTTTATAATCTACCTTATAGATTAATAAACTTAATTCTTAAATTTACCTAATCTTCTGTGTGATATCTACTTGACGTAATTATTGTCATGAAAAGCTAGATAAGGGAAAGCTACGTATGCCACGTTGAGCTCCTTTCCTTGAGGAAATAAGAGAGATAAATCTAATGAATGATATAACACTAGATCTTTTCTCATGTAGCAGGTTTGTGACAGTCAGTAAACACTGTCTGATATATACTTTGGGCAGTGAAAGCCCAAAGTTTGATTGCTGGCAGAACTAATTCGTGCTGGATAGCAACCTGCAGTTGCTACAGGAAATGCTGGTTTGAATGACCCATGACCTGATTCAGTAAATGGCAGCTTTATAGGTTCTGGTGCTCACCAAGAGCCCCTCTAGTTTCAGCCTACAGTGTTAAAAAGCAGTATTTACATTTGCAATATATCCTTGTTCTTGAGCAAAAATATGTTGTATTATTTTACAGTTCATATTCTTTCTTGAAGCAATGCCTGCTTATTTTCTAGGCATCCTGGTACTATTTTAGAGTACAAAACTCATAGATATGAAAGAAATCAAAGATATTGTACGTTCAGAAAGTGAACGTCCTATTGTGCCAAGTTATTTTTCCAATTTTTGCTGAATTTGCATTGTTTTAAGGAGAGAGTATTATTAGATATTAATAAGTTATTTACCAGAAAGGTAACTTCTTAGAAGTAACAGAAGGACAGGAAGTAACAAAATATTGCCATTGTTTATGTCTTCCATGGTTGTGTAATCTTATTAGTCTCCTTTCTTTTTTCTCTGCTTCAAAAATTGCCAGATACAGTCATTATTTGATATTGTTAGTGTTTAAATTATTTTTATTTATATTACTTTTGAAACTTGACAATGAGGTTCTCCTGACTGTCTCACACTGATGGATTCAAGAGTCTCAACAACACTTTAGAAGCAATCATCTGGATTGTAGAATGATTCCATATATAGTTGCCCAAATGCCTGAAGGAGGAATTGGTGTGATAATTTGGGGGTTGGGAGGTGGAAAGTAGCATATAAATTAGTACTTGAGAAAGGCTGTGAGATATTTATGTGTAACAATGGACTAAATGTTGTGTGCATAAATATCCAAACAGGCATTTAGCTGGCATTACCACTTGGAGGTGAAACAGAAGGGACCTCAGCAACAATTTACCTCACATGTGGTGACTCCGCAGTTCCAAGATAATCCAGCTGTTAGGCTGTAAAATTCCTTTAATTTTGTTAAATTAATCTCTTAGATTAGCCTGAAAAGTTAATTATTTATAGTGACTGCTCTTTAGCCAATGATCAGAAGCAAGCAGTCCTTGGCCTCTGATTTACAGTATTATTGCATAAATAGGTGTGGTAGGTTTCTGTGGTCCAAGGACCACAGGCTATCCCACAGTTCCTTTTCTATGGCTCTTGGGGGGCTCTTGTGACTATGATTCCTGAAAACTGGCAGCATAATTTCCTGCCATTTTAAGATTGGAAGCAGATGAAAAATGTAGTATTTGCCTTAAAATAAGCACATCAGTTTAAAAACAACAACAAAACCAGGAGAGTCCATATGATTAATATAGTCCCACCCATTGGCAACCCACAGCAGGGTTTATATGTGTCAGCCTTGCTAGGTAGATCAGACAGGAAACACAACCAGATGAGCTAATTCTACTTTATTGTAAGGCTGCAACTTCTGAAAGTACAATTCTCCCCCGTCTCCTTTATAGCCCGATAAATTAGGGATGGTCTTTTCTGAGCCTGTTGCCTTGCTCACCATCCAGTTGTGGGTGATGTTGCCTCTTATCTGACCATTCCCTAGGCAGCATCATTAGACCTAGTCTCCCAAGGTCTTTCCCACATACCATTACAATATGTCAACCAAGGTTGCCCACCTGTGGCATAATAACTTGACAAGAAAGAAGCAATTGGGAGGAAAGAGGAAAAAGGCAAATTCAGATATTAGTTATTAGTTCCAAATGAACAGTCATTATTAGCTAGAAATATGATGAAAAGATGTCTGACAATTGCTCTTTCTGTTCTAGATGGCTTCAAAAGCTCTGCAGTCATAGGACTTGATTAGTACCAGAAGTTATAGTTGCGTTCCTTGGTGTAGTGTATTGTGCTGTTCACATCTTAAAACAATTTCACATGGTTGCTGGCATTATGGGTCCCAGCTTGCTTTTGGCACTTTAATATCTTCGTATGGTAAAGAGGTCACATAGCTGAAATGCCAGGAAGAGAAGCATCCATCTTGGCTGAACAATCTCAGAACAGTGACATTGTTTAGCTTTAGTACACAATTCACTTTAGACCTAATTTGATTCAATGTATGTATGTTGCTGCTGCTAATTTGTGCACTGATGCTTAATTTAGGATTTGCAGGACAGATACTAAAGAACGAAAACACCAAGGGAGATGCCATAATGGCCAGGGGAGATGCCAGAAAGTTTATTAAGAAATTGTTCCTCAGTATACTCACAGCACTAGCGGACCCCTCCTTGATCTGCTGACTGAGCCCAAACAACAAAGGTGGTCTCTGTAATTCAACTCACAAAGTGGCTGCTTTCATTAGGCAAGTTTTATAGCCTTGCAACCTCTCTTTCTCCCTCCACCCCCAGAGATTCTTAGTTTAGGCATCAGCAAAGGAAGGTTCCATATAAATGAGGATTAAGTGTCTAGCAGGTTCTGGGGGCCTGCTATGACAAAAGAGGTAAATGATTATCTGATTGGGGTTAGAGCTAGAAGTTTGTTATTTCACAACTTGCAAGATTAAATAGGAAGATCTAGCTTGTCTAAGCAGCCTTTCTTCCAGGTGTTAATTGAAAAATGTAGGTCAATCACAGGACATATGAATAGGAAGGATAATGGCTCTTTGTCTTGCACATAACTTTGCACACAAAGGTCCCATCAAAGGTTTAATCCTTCACTTATTTATTTATTTTTTTTCCCCAGCTAGGCTTTTAAATCCTGGAGAGACAATGTCAACTGGATGAGGTCAGGGATATGTATTTATTTGCTTAGAATGTTTTGAAGTGCCTGTTCATCATTAAAGACAAATTATAAATGGATCCCACTGTGACCTCAAACTCTTCCTGCTTCTCTCAGTATGATTTGTTTTACTTTCTCTTTAGTTTTTCCTGGTCAGCATGGGCGGTTGGTGATAGCATCAACATTTGCATCAATATAGCTTTTCAAACTCCCTGTGCTTAAAAATTGCATTTAATCTGAATAAGCAACAGTGGGATTCTTGTGTTAAAATGTAAGATTTTAGGATAAACCAAAGAAAGGCTTGCTTTCCTGAAAGCACTCTGCCCTTCTAGATTTTTTCTTTATTTACCTGCAGGATTTTGTTTTTCTTAAGCCTGCTGATTTTTTCTCCATATGGATGGGGTCCAATCAAGAAGAATTACTTTACAGTAATATATAGGATATGTCATAATTTCAGTTGGCAGTAGAATTTTCCAATTTTGTATTGAACAAACACATTTTGTAGAGGTTCGGTTTAATTCAAAAGGAATTTTCAGTTCTTTAAACCCCTGCAAAACTTGTTCTTCCTTCACAGTAAAAATAAGTCCATTTGCTTTTCTCTTAGTGACAACTTTGGTTAATACAAACTTTCCACTTTTTATTTGTTTACATGGTCTTTTAAATCAAAGTATCTTGTGTTACCATTATGCCTACAAACTGACTTTTTATCTTTGTCCTGTTTCCTTTTCTTTGTTGTTGCAGAAAGGCAGCAATATCTTTGTAGAGCCCTTTTAATGCTTCTTCACACACCTGTGTTTTGAATATAGACACAAAATAAAAAGCAAACGTTATGGATGGAGTAAACATTAAGCTAACGACATAGTTATTCAAAGGGAAAACCGAACTCCCCATACAAGGAAAACACCAGAAAGAAAAGAGGAGGGAGAAAAAAACAAGCAAACCAACCTACCAACCAATCATAATTTAGTATTGGACATGACAGCTTCAGAAGGAGCCACCATTGGCTTCTAGGAATAGCTTGATAAGCAGCAGCTTGAAGATGTCTTTATTCACTGATTCCACCTACAGCATCCTCTTCAGTAATTGGCTGCTATTATAAACATCTCCAGGAGGTCACTCATGAGAGATCTAAGGAATATTGCTGGGTGATAGGAATTGATCTTGCTTTTTCTTTTGCTTCCTTTCTCAGTGATAACCTAGGCTTCTTATCCAAAATATTGCTTTCTTGCCTGAAAGAATACAAGGGAAATATTTCACTGAGAGACTTACAACCAAGGATGACTATATACTTGCACAAAGTGCTATTCAAACCCAGGTATATAGGCACCTTAGTCACAGAAGACATGCTATAAACTATAAAAACAGACCTGGCCCTACTTCATCCATGTCACAACATGACTCCTCTCAGAGGGGACAACCTTGTCAATGTTATCTAATATTCTTAAATGCCTCCTGGACACACACACATTAAAATGCAAATTATAAAAGCTATTTGCATGAAAATATTTCAATTTTGTATTATTTACTTATGCATTTATTTAAATGTATTGGATGCCCAACTCTAGTGGACTCTGGGAGGCACACAAAACTAGGAAAAACATAAAAACAGCTAAAAACTTTGAATCTCACAGGCAGCCCAGGCGAAAATAATCTGATAGAAGACAAGAACAACAACACAAAACAGGGGCCGTTGAACAAATAATAAACATCAACCCATATGAAATGTGAAAATCTTAATTCTTTTAGAAATTGCCAGGGTATTTATACCTGCACTGCATTCATTTAAAAAGAAACAGATGTGTTGTCTTTCCCATAATACTTAAAGATAAGACAAAAACTTTAAATATTTTAATTTGCACCAGAGGTGAAGATTAATTAATTAATTTTATCCCTGGCCATGATCTGAGCAGAATTTACCTTATCTCTGAAACTCAAAAGTGGAATTCAAAGTTAGGCATTGTCCTTCATGGGAATATGCAGTATCAACAAATCTATATACAACAATCAAAATGTGTTTGCACTCTCACACACAGAAAGGCAGTTATATTCTTTCAAATGTGACATATTTGGCCCATTGCTTTGACCCATTTGCTTTGACAATTCATATTAATGGTGATTTGATATTTTTGCTAATATGTCCTTTTATGGAAACCTGAATTGCTCCCAGCTGGGTATTCATTCTATTGCTATGACATCAATACATGCCAAAGGTCTTGAAATGACTCACCTAAAGCAGGAATTTTAATATGGAAAACTTTTCAGTTTCAGAAAAGTTTCAGGCAGTACATGGACTTCAAAATGTCCTTATCGAGACTAATGTTCCTTTCTTTAAAATAAAGATTTAATTATGCTCTTAAAAAAAAATTGAGACCTCTGGTGCAATTTCCTTTCTTCACATCTGCATTGCAGGAAGACTCCGTGAATGCTAAGAATGTCGTTTAGTCTCTCCCAAATTTGTCAGTAATGCATGCCCTTGTGCCTTCTTATATTTTTTGCAACTCACAGAGGAAATTTAAAAGATAAAATGTTTAGAGTAGTAAGGGAGTACAGTGGTACCTCGGTTCTCGAACGCTTCTGTTCACAAACAATTCAGTTCACGAACAGCTCCGGTCGCAAAATTTTGCCTCCGTTAGCGAACTCCGCATCAGGTTACGAACAGGATCCGTGGCCATTTTCCCTCCTTTGACACGTGGTCGCGGCTTCCTGTAGGGAGGGGGACTCTCCCTCCAAGCAGTAACCGCCTCCCCACCCGCCTCCCTGTCCTCCACACCAGAAGCTGCATTGAGCAAGGTTAGCTTTCTCTCTCTTCGTACTGTACTTTGTGTCATATTATTGCGGTTTAAAAAAAAAAAAAATGCTTCAGAACGGATTAACCGTACTTACATTGAACCTTATAGGGAAATTTGATTCGGGACGCGATCAAAAATCGGTTGGCGACCAAATTCGTAGGGGTCAGAACGGATTAACCCTATTTACATTGAACCTTATGGGAAAATTTGATTCAGTTCATGACCAATTCAGTTCGCGACCAGAGTCACAGGACGAATTAAGTTCGTGAACAGAGGTACCACTGTACATATATATATATATTTCCATATATAAACAAACCATACATGGACAACACAAGAAAACTTGGAATTGATGGAATGCTACTACAACAGCAGACATAATGAGAGGGGATATATGAAACGTATGAGGGAACTATGGATAGACAGAAGGCCTACATCCACACTAACTGAGAAACAACTAGTTACCCAGCGCTTCAACATAGTAAAGAGGAAGTTGCTCTCACAACACGAGATAAACCAACTCTACATTACAACTCGGACTCAAGCAGACCTGGAAGAACAAGCAGTTGTGCAGCCAACACCTGGACCTGGAATGTCACTGCCACCCCTTCCATTACAGAGCACAGCAGCTGATATGAGGCATAAGATCATGGATAAACTAGCTATAGTCAACCCTTGAGTCCAATTACCAAGGCTCAGTGGAGAAGTACTATCAGATAGTATGCTAGAAGATGCCAACAGAGCCCTCCAGACAATCCCTACTACCACCGTAACTGAAACCAATGAATTGGTATATGCTACAGCCACTGTAATCCTGGAACTGCTTGGCTACACGATCAAGAAGAACAGCAGTACATACCTACCCTGGAAAATGAGATTGGAGGCTAAGACCAAGGCAACTCAGAGAGAAGTCAGTCAGCTGGTGGAACTACAGAAGCGTGTGGAGATTAAGGATAAGACTCGGCTACTGAAAAAATACATAGGCCTGACTCCATCTGAAGCCCTAGAGACTGCTAAACAAAGGCTCACAGCACTGGCTGCCAGGCTAAGGAGATACACTAGAGAAGCAGAGGCCAAGAAGATAAATGCCCTGTTCTCCAAAGAACCATCCAAAGTGTACTCCCAACTGCAGTGCAACCACAGAGTAGCAGCTGAGCCACCAGCAGTGGAAACTGAACAGTACTGGAAGAACATATGGGAGAAAGAGAAAACACATAACACCAGTGCAAAGTGGCTGCAGGACCTGAAAGCAGACCACAGAAATCTCCCAGAATAGGAACCAGTCACCATCACAGTAGCAGACATCTAACAGCGGGTCAAGAACATGAAAAGCTGGACAGCACCTGGCCCGGACATGATCCACACCTACTGGCTAAAGAAACTAACAGCAGTGCATGAATGCCTAGCAGCACAGATGAACCGACTGCTAGCAGCAGGCTCCCACCCAGACTGGCTAACACAAGGAAGGACAGTGCTGATCATGAAAGACCCTCACAAAGGAACAGCACCATCCAACTACCGGCCAATAACCTGCCTCCCCACAACATGGAAAGTTCTATCAGGCATCCTAGCTGCCAAGCTACAAGACCATATGGGCCAGTACATGAGCTCAGCTCAGAAGGGCATTGGGAACAACACCAGAGGCTCAAAACATCAGTTACTCATAGATAGAGCAGTCACCCGAGATTCAAGGTCTAGGCAGACTAATCTGAGCACACCCTGGATTGACTACAGGAAAGCCTATGACTCAATGCTGCACACATGGATCTGTGAATGCCTGGTGCTATGCAAAGTCAACAGGACACTATGGACCTTCCTCAAGAACGCAATGGGACTGTGGAAGACAACACTGGAAGTGAACTCAAGACAGCTTGCAGAAGTGGCCATGAAGTGTGGCATATACCAAGGTGATGCACTGTCCCCACTGCTGTTCTGCATAGGCTTAAACACCCTCAGCCAGATAATAACAAGGTCTGGATATGGGTACAAGTTCAAGAGTGGAATCACCATCAGCCACCTCCTCTACATGGATGACATCAAGCTTTATGCTAAGAGTGAACGAGAGATCGACTCACTGATCCATCTGACATGGATCTACAGCGAGGACATTGGGATGTCATTCAGACTGGAGAAGTGTGGCAGGATGATAGTAAAGAGAGGGAAGGTAGTTAAGACTGATGGAGTGGAATTACCAGTGGGCCACATAGCAGACATAGAGACCAGCTATAAATACCTTGGTGTCCCACAGTCACACGGGAACCATGAGGAGGAGGCAAGGAAGACAGCAACATCCAAGTACCAGCAAAGGATAAGACAGGTCCTGAAGAGCCAGCTCAATGGGAAGAACAAGATCCATGCCATCAACATGTATGCCCTGCCAGTCATCAGATACCCTGCCGGTATAGTGAGCTGGCCATAGGAAGACATGGAGGCTGCCGATGTGAAGACCCGGAAGCTCCTTACAATGTCTGGAGGTTTCCACCCCAAGTCCAATACCCAGAGACTTTACACCAGCCGCAAAGAGGGCAGGCGGGGTCTGATGAGTGTCAAAGCCACTGTCCTGAATGAAACCCGGATTATCCAGGAGTACATCAGTAAGATGTACCCAGCACCCAAAGATGAGCTGCTGAGAGAATGCCTCAGGCAGCAGCAGACATGGGAGGAAGTTCAAGCGGAGGAAATACCATGGCAAGACAAGCCCCTGCACGGGATGTACCATCGACAGGTAGCTGAGGTGGCTGACATTGGGAAATCCTATCAGTGGCTGGAAAGGGCCGGACTAAAAGACAACACTGAGGCACTGATCATAGCAGCACAAGAACAGGCACTAAGCACCAGATTCATAGAAGCAGGGGTCTACCACACTAGACAGGACCCAAGGTGCAGATTGTGCAAAGAGGCCTCAGAGACAGTCCAACACATAGTGGCAGGGTGTAAGATGCAGGCAGGAACAGCATACACTGAACGGCACAATCAAGTAGCTGGCATTGTGTACAGGAACATCTGCACAGTGTATGGGCTAGAGCCCCCCAAGTCCAGATGGGAGATTCCACAGAAGGTCATGGAGAATAACAGGGCTAAGATCCTGTGGGACTTCCAGATCCAGATGGACAGGCAGGTACTGGCTAATCAACCAGACATCGTGGTGGTAGACAAAGACCAGAAGACAGTGGTAGTGATAGATGTAGCAGTGCCAAGTGACAGCAACATCAGGAAGAATGATCATGAGAAGCTGGATAAGTACCAGGGCCTGAAGGAGGAAATCAAAAGGATGTGGAAAGTAAAGGCCAAAGTGGTCCCAGTGGTGGTAGGAGCATTCGGGGCCGTGACTCCTAAGCTGGGAGAGTGGCTCCAACAGATCCCAGGAACAACATCAGAGCTCTCTGTGCAGAAGAGTGCAGTGCTAGGAACAGCTAAGATACTGAGCAGAACCCTCAAACTCCCAGGCCTCTGGTAGAGGACCCGAGATTGAGGAAGACACACACCACCCATAGGGGTGAGAGGGATTTTTTTTTTTTCCCCCAAAACGTTATACCCCTTTAGAATATAATAGACAACAGATATGCATTTCTTCTCAGGATGGCAATTCCTAAAATTCTAATATAGATATTCAGTGTTATTCATTTCTTCATTTCCTCCTTCTTTTCCAGCATGATGTGAATTAGTAGAAAATAGCATGACTACGGTGTTGAGTGTCCTCATTTAAAGAGTGTTGTTATTTAATTTATTTAAAAGATTTCTATGGCCATTCAATTTACAATATTGTGACTCTGAATAGTATATAACTGTAAAACATTACTCTGAGAGGTACAATGATAAAAAACAAAATTACAATATGTACAATAAAAAGAAACCAAAAATCATAGCAACCAGGCACACAATCAGAGCACACCAAAACATACAATTTTTTGCGAGTTCTGAACAAAGCAGGGACTATACCTAGTTAAGGATTATGTAATATAAGATTTGTATGTTGGGTGGGGGGTGGGGGAGAGAGAGACTACAAGTGTGCAGCATTTTATGGATAAAGTGCAAACCTAAGCTTTGCTATAGATTACTCTACCTGGAATTGTATTGTATTCTCTAAAGCAGAAGATTGGTTCAGGAGAAAAATTAAACTTGATTTAAATTAATTTCCCATTTAATTAAAATAATATTAATATAACTTTCTAGTCATGTATTCATTAATTAATCTGTCAGATTAAAAAAATCAGTTTGGCAGTCATTTTGGAACATCTCTGAGACTCTGAAGCATCAGATTTTAGAACTCTGATATAAAGGAACAAACACACTGCAGCTTTAGAATCAGAGATTCGGGGGGAAAGTTTCTGACTTTGAATAAGATGGCACTATCTTTGGAAAATTGAGATGGAGCAGCAGAATTGCTACTTGTAATAAATTATTTGTTATCTTTCTCCATCTGTATATTTCACTAAATATTTGTAAATAAATCCAAATATAACTGCAGTACCTCAAAGCTTCAATCCCAATGTCTAGTACTTTGCAATGTAGTTTTATGTGTAGTGGATTGACAGATTTCAGCCCAAATTACCTATATATTAGGGACTAATTAGCATAAAATGCATGCTTCAGTGAAATTACAGCAAAATGAAACTGAATGAAAAAAAAAAAAGGGGGGACATTAAAAAAGTATATAAAATTGTATATATTAGAAGAAATGGTCACAAAAGTCCATCTTACATTTTCAGATAAATTTAAAACAATGAAGAACATACATTGATAGGAAAATAGGATAAGGTCAGCTCAAGGGTTGCAACATTCTGGGCTCATAAGTGTCAGGCCAGGTTTAGCTTATTTTTTCTTGAGTCCATTTCTGTTTAGATGACAAAAGTGGGCAGAGAAACAGTGATGGGAAAGTGGCTGGGCCTATGGTTGTTGCTGAAGTCCAAACACTGCAAGGATGGGAATGGAAACTAAATAAAAACAAACTTGCTTATCCTTAATTTTTTCAAATACATGATTCATCTACTGAAATCTATCAGTTGACATTTGCAGTCATAAAACTGATATAACTTCAATAATTTTTGGGTTTTTTTTTTTTTTGGATTTAGTTGGTTATCACAATCTTGTATTAGGTTCCAAACCTTTAAAAAGTCCCAATTAAGTTGTACAGGGGCCACCTATTCACATTTTCATTCTGATTCCTAATTAATTGTTTATACTAATAATTGCCAATGATTATAGATTTGTGCATGTTTTATTTCTCATGCCATTTTATTTGCTTTAAGTAGCATATGTCACTGCTGCAATTGGCAACTCTGTAATTACTTTACAGTGTGCCACTAATAAAATGAAATGACTTGGGAAATTTTAACATACAGTACGTTTTATCCAATCATTATTTGGATTGTTTAAATAACTAATTTATGCAATATGTTGTTAGATGCTTAAGTAAACCTTGAATAATGTTTCAAATTGAGAAATAAATTTGTCATTCCTATGGTACATTTTTATGTTTAAAGAGCAAAGAAAAAGAGTAACTGTTGCTTTAGAAGTCATAACATGAATCAACTATTATTTACACATACCACGGCAACCTGACATATACTATTAGATACAGTATTTTAGAATTATGAGTAGTGATGAGCTGTTTCTAGTATTGATAATAATCATAATCATAATAATTTAAAAAATCATATGTGGCCTGTATGTTCTCAACTTATACAAGAGCATGTTATTTAATCCCTCAGTTATGAAAATAGTCATCTGATAGGCTCAGTATTTGTAGTAAATTCATTCATCTTCTTCCAGCAGAGTGCACAATAGTTTTCTATTTGTTTGCTTTAACATGTAGTGCTGATTTGTTGGAAATGTTGGATCATAAAAGCTATGCTTCTTCTTCTCCATTCACCCCTTACTCCATGCACGCTATCTGTTAAGGAAAGAAATCAAAAACACTAAGAACATAGCCATTTCCTTCAACATATTAAAAGCCACCTAATGGATTTTAGTGGTTGGTGAATTCCCTATAGGACTCATGTCAAGGCAAGAAGCTGATGATGTTCTCTTGTTTATCCTAGGAAACTTGCATTTAGAATTACGCTACCTCTGTACCAAAAATGTTGTCTGTCTCAGACATAAAACAGTTTGTATATATTTATATTTCACAGTGACTTGTTATACTAGAGCCAGGTTGAGAAGCTGAACTGTTAGGGAACTGGAAGATACGAGAAATGTTCAGTCTTGTGATATTTGGCCAAAATTATCAGGCTCAGGAACTTAGTAAAGGTTTCTTTTTGTTCTGAGTGTAATAACAGTTAAGGGATAAACATACAGTACACATAATTCCGCTGAAAACAACCAACAAAACAGCAACTGGGCCTTTGCTAAAAGATAGACAATGAGCATCTTAATTAAGAAGATTTCAAAGCTGAGGAAAAAATTGGACGGAATGCAGGTGTCAACAAAATGCAAGCCAACAACTAAAAGGCAGAAGATTGTCATTAAGGGAATATAAAACTTTATACAGCACACTGATGAGCCACAAAAATGTGCCCCCCTCCAAACGTAAATGGGGGCTCCATACATATGTATGCATAAATGAATGAATAAAATAAGTAAATAAATAGCAAATGTTATATAACTTAACAGTTTTGCTCTTCGTCAAGAAAGCTATTTCTAAAATTTCTAAGTTATTGCTATAGAATGTGTAAAGTTAAAACCATAGACTACCATTGATGTTGCTGCTAACATTACAGCAGTGTTATTTGGAGTTAAACATCCTTGGAAAGAGAGAAAATTCTTCATTTTTCTCTGCAGGTCCCATTCTTCTATTTGGAAAAGTGGCATCCAAAAAAGTATATGTATGCTGGAGATAAAATATACTTTTGTGACAATCCTTGGCAACCTAAAATCTAGGCTTTACTTATTTGTTTCATCAATTTGTATGGTGTAACTCTAGGTGGCTTACACTTCTAAAAACATCAAAATTCATAACATAGTCAGAAAAATCCAATACATTCCATATGTTCCTCTACTATTGTCAATGGCTGACAACTATCTATTGCAAACAAACAGACAAAAAAAGCCTATGAAAAAGGACTGTTTTACTGCTTTCCTAAATTACAGAAGGATAGGGGCCATCCTGATCTCAAGAGCTTAGTTATTCAGCAGGGGGGAGGGGGGGTGCTGCAACTACATAGGCCATTCGATGTTTCCCTGTCTCTTTCAACTTTTGGGTGGCTGAGTAGCTGTAATTCCTCCTTCTGGCAGGCAGGCAGGCAGGCAGGCAGGCAGGCAGGCAGGAAGATTTAATTTAACTGATGTTAAGTCAGTTCCTCAAAATAGTTGTACAAAACATTAATAATTTGTTTAATTCTGTGACAGTAACTATTTCATAGGCAAAAAAGTCTGGAATAAAGGAAAATAGAGCCATGGCTTTAGGCTTTGCAGAAAATCAAGCCAGAAATAACATTAACCCACCCAGCCTTGTGTTAAATGTTGTCTTAAACTGCAACAGATTTATATATGCTACAACTCCACTTCTCCTACCCTCAGAAGTGCTGGCTGCAGTTCCCAAAGCCCCTCAAAAGTTAGCATTAAATTTTAATTGTTAACATTACAGAGGGGACAATAATTAAAATACATGGAGAATAATCATATTTACTGTGTGCAACTAATTAAATTTAAGTTCAAATTAGATTTAATTTTGCCCTGGCTGCTAGTGTACCACTCAGCCACTAAAGATGGTGCTTAATGGAATAAAGCTTGCAGATTCCTGATATTTGTAAGTATAAATACTCTGTATGACGAACATTTTTTCAGGTCACTTTGCTTCATATAGGTTAGTTCATTTACTTCAGGGTAAGAAGGCAGCCATATTAAACTCTTATATTTAAATTGACATGAGAAGCATAGAGTATTTCTTCTATTCAGATGTCACAGGTAGAACACTGGCATCCATGCAGCAAGAACATCTGTAAGATTCTGTTGTTATAGAAGTCACCACACACATAAAAAATCCTGCACTAAGGTCTGTCCCCTAAGACATAAACCACATTTATATATGTTGGGGGATCCGTGGCATCACACAGCAACTCAAGAATGGGTACTCCATCCCTCTCACATGTTTAGCCAATTTTACAATATCTGAATAAGATTATGGAGCTGCATAATAATTTCTTTGTTTAAGTGGAAGCAATCATTAAAAGGGCTGTGGGAAAGACAGAATGAAAACAAAAGAAAATAGCCATCTAGTTAAATTTATTTTATTTTATATACTTCTTCAATTTATAAGGGTGCAAATGTGGATCTAGATGCAGATTAGGATCCATTGTCTTTTATTTATATTATAGATTGATCTGAGTGTTTCATTGTATCAGTCCTTTTTTCTACCTATATTATGTCTCTGTGTGGATGTGTATTTGTGCCTGGAAGATTAGTTGTGAGTTTAAGCCTACAAGATTCATGATTTTTTTTACTATATTTCTCCCATTGTTTTCAACTCTCAATTACCTATTTAAATGTACTCTATATAATAAATAACTTGTACCTTCTTTGGAAATCAGTAGTATTGTTCTGACAGGGAATTTAACCTATCATGTGACCCAGCCACTCTGCTAGCTACAGAAAAGGCAAAAAAGCTGAAAGCAGGAAGGTTTCTACACTCTTTCTCCTGAGTAAAGGTGCAGAGGAGATTTTTACCTGTAAAAAAGTGGCTAGTGACAGCCACTAAATACATTTTCCCCAGGACCATGGAAGGATGCAAGAATATGGATTGTGAGGCATAGAGGTCCTCACTTGAGAGAGCCAAAGGAATGAACCTACCACATTCTGTAATGAGTGTGCTAACATGCACTCCATTACAAGCTCAAATGGAAAGTATACTTATTTATTATATATTATTGTGTTTATAATCATGGCACCTAGCTTAAATACCACTTAAAAATATATATCATGTAAATTCACAGAAAGTATGTCTTATAGATATGTGTGTCTAGAAAGGAACTATGCCCATTTTACCTAAAGGTTTTGCTGGTATTAAATAAGAATGGATAACCTTAGGATTTTTCCGAAGTATTGACCAGAAAATAATTGGGGCCTGATGAACCTGTGTGCTTGTTTGTCCCAAGTAGTTTTCCTTGAACGCTGGAACAGAGGCAAGAATATTCTTGTTGCTAGGTGATGTGGAGTCTTTCTACCTTTGCTCAGTGAGCAGCATAACACAAGCACCAGATGATAGGAAAAGGTTTTCCAGTTTCCTGGTTTAAAACTATGGAACATTTCTAGCCTTTGTGCTCTATGAATTTGGATTTGTTTCTAAATAAGATCTGATGATCGCTCTGGCTGCAAGTGGCACACAAGAAATTAAACTAAAATAAAGGATGGAGGGAAGTTCAAGAACACAAATAAGTGTAATTCACAAAAGTGAAATGAAGACTCAAGAAATGCAGCCTGCCAAGCAAGATTACTAAATCAGTGGAATAGTTTGGGCTTAGCTGCTGCTGCTGATGTCATCCTTTCCTCTAGGCCAGTGTTTCTCAACTTTGGCAACTTTAAGATGTGTGGACTTCAGTCCCCAGAATTCTCCAGCCAGCATGGAATAACACTTACTTGTGTTCTTGAACTTCCCAGCATGATGACTGGGAAATTCTGGGAGTTGAAATCCACACTTCTTAAAATTGCTAAGGTTGAGAAACACTGCTCTAGAAGTTCTAGACTTTGTATAGAGTAGGTACTCCCACCCCCACCAACACTGGCAGGGCATGCAAGAGTATATAAACAGAGAACAAACCCCATCCCATTCCAGCACTGAAGATGTTACCTAGCTGGGTAATGAAATGTTTGCAGGAAAAGAACCGAGCTCAGAGAACCCCAAGGACTCTAGGGTAGGTACCCCTTCATTTTATCCCTATAGCAATGCTATGTAGTAGAGTGGACTGAAATATTACAAGTTCTTCAGTTTGTAGTTCATTTTTTTTTTTTCCTGTTTCAAACTCCCTGTTGAGACACATATGTAGGTCACCTCCACTGAGATTGACCTAACCCACCTAGGGCTAAATAGAGTAGCTGCGGCTTAGTAGTATATAGTCTTAGTTGTGGGTGGGGAGGGTACAGGATTTCTATGTGGCCTCTATTGGCCTCTTGGATCTTTTAATCTCTTTTCTATCTCTGTAAGTGTGGTTCTTTTTATAATTTTTAATCATGTATTTATGATTTTAATTTGATGTAAGCTGCCCAGAGTCCCCCATTGTGGGGAGATGGGTGGGGACAAGTCCACTAAATAAAATAAAAATAAATTTCAGGATCTTATACAGCAATTAAAAACTCAAAAGGACACACAACGAAGAGAGTCTTTGTCAATGTACTGAAGATTTATTAATTACAACTGCTTAAACAATAGATGTGTGTGTGTGCTTAAATACACAAACACAAGCTTAGTCATGTTCCCTTATTCTGTTACACCCTAACCAAGGAATGCAGAAGGACTGGAGAAGACAGAAGCACTCCAATCGTAGATAGTTATGTCCACAGGTTGTGGGTCTTCTAATATAGACCTATAAAGCTTATCCTCTTACACTTTGCCAGCACATCTGTCATATGTTCCTTTAAATGTCATTTCAACATTTTGTTGACCACTACATGGCCTGCTCAATGACCGTTTCTTTTACTGGTAGCTGGCATTCAGATCTGGTATGGTAGCTTCCTTTCTTTTTACTTTCCTCTGCCCATTTGTATTTTTCTTTGGGTTGAAATTCCATTGATCCATTTCTCCCAATATCTTATTATTTGTACTGTTCCCAAGCCACCTGATGAGTTCCATGGACAAGGAAGGGAATTGAATTGAAGTTTCAATTCAGCACTACACTACACTACACTGTGCTGGCTCTCTGTAAGCCATGCTTCTAAATTTCCTGGGGAAGTTCACTTTCCATTAGAGGACAGAATGCAGTACTAGAAAGCTGTTCTGTTCTGATCTAGACCATTTAAGTCTACCTAATGTATTTCTCCTTTTTCAACTCCAAGCATTCCAGGGTCAGTAGCTGCCTCTTGGAGAGATAGCAGTGACTGGGGCACAGAATCTGTGTGCAGAAATGTACAACAAAGCCCCGGGAATAAAAAACAAACACTTTTTTTTTTTTGCAATGATTGCTTTTTTTTCACACTCTCTCTGGACATTACTTCTTCTTCTTTTTTTTAATAATATTTTATTGAAATTTTAAAGTTACAAAGTTAAAAGTTAGAAATGGAAAAGAAAATTGAAAATACAAATTATAAAGAAAAGGAAAAGAAAAAGTGAGATAAAGTAAAAGAAAAAGAAAAAAGATATGAAAAATAGATAACTTCCAATCTATCTCTGGTCTTAGGAATAATAAGACTATCATAAGTGTTAGTTTTTAATACATTAAGTAGGAATAATTCTTTGTCAAAACATATCCCATTTGTGATGGAATGGAATCATGAAGGCCAGACTCAGGGAGAAAAACATTTTGTTTCATCTCCTGAGTCGCCGGGGAGAGATAAGAGGATGAGGCTGGCACCTCCCTGAGGAATTCACAACGTTCTGACTGGCATTGCTTGGGAGCTGGGTTTCAGTCTGGTAAGATTCTTGCTAGAGGTTGTAGTAATAAACATTGCTGGACTGAATTTACATGGTCTCTTGGAGTTCCTTGGGCTAGGCCTGACACATTACATTTATAATCTAATCTTCAAATCCCCATGTAAGCTTCACCCACCTGCATTTTGTAAATAGTCCATCAATGGTTTCCATTCTTTAAGGTAATAGTTATTTGAGTTTTCTTTTAATAAGCAAGTCAGTTTATCATTTTCTGCCAACTATCTCTGGACATTACTTCTGAAGGCCCTAGCAATAAACGAAAGAAAGAAGGAAGGAAGACAAGTTGAATACATTAATATATCTAAATTGCTTTCCTGTACCTCCTGTTCCTTTGGCCATGTACAGTATATGAGTTTCCCAAATTAATCCATAATTTGTCTTTGAAGTTCATCCATGGTTTTCAACCAAGAATCTCTTGCCAGATTATTTGACAAGTACATCTTTTCATTAGGTTATGGAAATCAAGGTTTGCATGATTGTTTAGGATTCCCAATTTTCCAGGAAGAAAAAGTCAGTCTAAAGGTTTGGGATTGCCTCATTCTGTTGCATGAGATGTTTCATTAACAGTGAACAAAGTGAGAGGCAGGTCCTGCTGAATACATGACTTCATTAGGTTTTATTTTCCAATCTGTTATTTTACTCCTTTATGACCTTTAGAAATGTAAGATTAAACTAGGCCAAACTTAATGGGTTGAAATATTTATATACAAGTGTTTTCCAAATAATTATCATTAAACTTACATTTAAAAAACACATTGAGGGAAGAAAAACAGTTAATCAAATAAATTATCCATTACAGTTAGTTTGCCCAATTCTTAATAGAACACAGATGCCTTACTCAATTTCCTGCAGTAATCATTTGACTATGATTTATTTCCTAATGTGAGTATGTCACCCTTATCTGCTGAAAGGTAATGGAAGTGAAATATGCAGATGCCCCATCCAGAAAAGTTCATTGTTGTATTTTCTATACAACTTAAGTAGTCAAATTGCCCAGGGATGCTTTGTAATACAATAAGGATAATTATTTAAAAAAAATGTACATGATTATCTCATTTCCAACGACAAATTGTCTTTTTATTTCCAAGAAGGGGAAACTGTGAGATAAAAGAAAAATAAAACTTATGAGAGGCATGCTGGAAGTAATCAACATAACTGGAGAAAACTGTCTGTACACGGAAGGACTAATGAAATTATACTACATTCCCAGTGCATGGTGCATAGTGAGAATCTATATAACAAGGTTAGATAACAATGTTAGAGTCTTTGCTATTACTAAGCTTCCTTCCACAATTTTGAGTCATTAAAATGTAAGCTGTTTTGCCATTTTTGATCTGATTATGTCCATAAACAAAAGACAGATATATTTTTGTTAATCTATATCACCTAGGGTACTCAGAGCAGGAAAGGAATTCAGTTTTCCTTTACATTGGAATTGTTAGGTTTTGAACAAAGAGTTATGGATTCAAATCCCATTTTAACCATGCTTATTCTTGGCTCTAGTTTCTCAGTTTTGACATGGAGTAATAGCAAATGAGTTTCCAGAAAGACAAACACAAGATAGATAGATAGATAGATAGATAGATAGATAGATAGATAGATAGATAGATATAGTGTGCATATAAATCTGAATATAGGGAAATAGTTATTATGAATTAAACCTCAAGTGGGGTTTTTAAGGCTACTTTACTAATCATATTAACTAAGAAATATGTCCCAATTCAATGAAGGGAGCAGAGAAGAAACAATACTCATTGTTCTACTGGGTTATTAACAGTGGTTGAAGCGGATTAGGATAAATATACAGGAAAATAGTATGTAATGATCCTACCATGTCAGTTATCCCAGTCTGTGTCTAGATGATGTTTACATGTTTTGCTGAGATAAGAACAATGTAGCCTACAGGAAAACAGGGCTAATGAAAGATGTTTCCCTTCCCTTCCCTTCCCTTCCCTTCCCTTCCCTTCCCTTCCCTTCCCTTCCCTTCCCTTCCCTTCCCTTCCCTTCTTTAATGATCATACATTTATATGTTCTATAAATTTAACTCATTTAAACCCTATCATATTTCTGTGTCAGGCCCAGCCCAAGAACAGGAGAGAAGCAGTCCAGCCAAGTTCAGTTCTTTTATTGCTTACACCAGATAGACAGAATCCTGCCAGACTAAATCTGTATTACTCTAACCTTGTGGATATACCCTGGGAGAGTCTAGGGAGTGGCTATCCAAAATTTCTTCCCCTTCCCACGATCCAGCTCCAGACAATGTTGTCTCTTATTTTGCCCCACTTCCTGGAATGTGCTCCCTCCTTCCTGAGAACCTGCTGTGTTACTGTAGTCCATCACGTCACCTCCCCCTTCGTAGACACATTCCATTCTATCATATTTCAATACTGATAATATTTTCTTATGTCTGTGACTGTTATGATACTTTTTTTTAAAATGTAAACAATATTCATGGAACAATATTCCCTGAAGACTCTGCTACTAAATTCCCTTTTCTACAAAAAGAAAGAAACAAGCAAGTACGAATATCCTCTTCCCAAATGTACTGTAATGCTGGACAACTAAGCAATTTGGATGGGGTAATTTCAGCTTTAAAAAGGACTCATGTATCAGATCAATGAGAATTTGGAAGTTTTGTAGCAGCTTTTTAAGTTACTTCACCTGTGACTTTGGGAGAGGAGAGTAGAATGCAAGGAGCTGTATTTACTAATCTATAACATTAACTCCCTATTTATGAACATTGATTATAACAACAATCTCATCTCACTTTCCTAGAGTAATCCCTATTCTTACTGTATTTAATGTGTCTTAATTTTGAGAAAATAAGTATAGATCTGTAGTACAAACTATTATACAATCCCTACAAAAGTATACAGACTGTGTTTTTTCTTTCTACATTGAAGGAATTTAATTTGTATTCAAGTGCAATAAATATATGATGTAAGACTGTATTGTTAATCATTGCTGTAGCAGTATACATTTTCCTGGTACTTTGAATATGCTTCTAACCTGAATTCATAGCATCCCCTAAAAATCTGTTAAGCTGAGTAAGAGCAATTTACCCCTGACTGACAGTGTCACAATGAACCAATGCATATCTTACCAGTTAAATTTTGTGAAAGAGCATCTTTTGGATGTGCAGTTTATTATATCCTAAAATATTAATCTGTTTTATAACTCCATGCCTAGTTCCCCACTATCCCACTTTGGGATTTTCTACTTGGGAGATAATATAACATTAATACCGCTTCTGTACAGAGCTTCAATTCTTAAAGTTTATGATTGTGCTATGCTACATGCTCACATACCTCAGTTTCAAGGTAGAAATGGGCAAAAGAAATAGTTAAGGAGGAGTACCTCTCTTTTATAAGAATAAGCTTCTATAATTATCATATGTGACCTTTAAATAAAAGAGGAGTCATTCATTTTCCTCTTTGTTTTAGCATTGATTCTTACCTTTATGACAATTATTTTTAACATAGTGATGATGTCATCCAGAATAATTAGGGCCTCTGTCACATAAAATTTTACTCTGCCCACCTCATGTAAACAGGGAATAAGACTGCAACGTATTGAAACAAAAAGAACAAAAAACCCTGTGTATTTAAAAAGGTCCATGACATGTCAAAACAAGGGTGGGGGGGAAATGATTTTGCCCTGCAGTTATATTGCATCATTGCTACCAGAAGGGGAAATGAACTAGAAGCCCAAGATTTGCAGAGGTGACATGGAAAGTAAGGATATGGATTATTCTGGAATTAACCAAGATAAGAGTATCAATTACTAGGAGACAGAAAAAAGTGCAAAAGAAAAGCAGATGACCAACATATAGATGAACATTTGACTTGCAGTATTTGACAACTGATTATGGGAGAAAGACTTGGTCAGCTTTACTCTAGAACATCAAAACTATTCTTACAATTTTCTTTTTTTACATCACTTAGGACTGTTTTGTGTACTACATTGAGAGTTGATTTAACAATTATGCAACCATTGATTAATCAATTAAACAACTATTGAGTAAATAATTTCCCCACTTAATTGGACCACATATTTAAAAGTTTTTCTAGAAAAATAAAGAGAAAGATTTCAATTTGCAAGCATTCTTCTCTCAAATGAGTATTGAATGTTTTTCTTGAATAATGACTATTGCACCACATAATAGATACTATGTAAAAGTGAAGCATATTTTCAAAATTTTTCACTTAAAAATTTGTGCACATCTATTTAATTCTTCTATTACAGGATTGAGGCCATAAGATTATCAGTCAAATATACTATCCAGTACTACATCTAAATACAGTAAAATTACTTCTGAGCAAGCATGCATAAGTTTGCACTCTCAGCTTTCCTTAACCGCATAAGACTCCTATTTAAAATACAGGAATTTATCTATCCAGTCACTATGATATAAATTAAGGAAAGGTCAGTTATTCCACAGTTTTGTTTTTTTAATTAGGGTAGAATTTAACTGTATTGGTGCTATATTTAGTGCAACATCAGTTACCAGTGAAGGCATTTTAGTTGATGTGTTCATACACATTTGAAGAAGACCACAAGGCATGAACTGAACTACTATATGCTTAAAACCTTTTTATGTCATCAAGGAATGGAATTGCTGCACACAAGGGAGAAAAATGAAGAAAAAAGAACCAGAAATAAAGTGATTTCAAGGCAATTTACTCTAAACTCTCACAGTGAGATCAGTAACATGTTAAAAATGAGGTAATGTGCTTCTGATAGCATAAATCACTGACTAATAATTTGTTGAATCTTAAATTAAATGGAAAAGAACAGGGCATCTTTTTCACCATGTGAAAATTCTCAGTGCATTTCCAGGCTGAGACTAATTCCCATGCAAATGCATTGTGGGATGGCAGAGATGGCAGAACTCCACATCAAATGGTTCCAGAAATGGAATCACTTTGCTTGCACACCAATTATGATTAGTATAAAACCTGACAGACCTCTAAATGCCTGCTTGCCAACATTTGAGTTTTCTGATGGTTCTTTTGTCAGACAGCAGTTGCTGGCCATTCAGAGGAAATGCATGAAAAATCATAGGACACTTATAGTCAGATTTCCAAGAGGAAAAGAACCTTTCTAGAGGAAGAATTACAAATGAGAGTAGATCGAATTAAAATTTAGCCTTGGATCACCCTCAGATCTGATTAACCAACTGATCTGAATGTTGGTACAAAATAAATGAAAGCTTATGCTATTACATAGCCTCTCATAAGATGCATTTGCAAATTGTTCAGGACAGGTACATAAGCACTCTTTTTTAATTTATTTGTTTTTCCCATGCAAGGTCTTAAGGCTGTTTTTTCACACACTCACAGAGTCTTTCCCTGGTCTTCCATGAGAGCCGCTGGCTGCTGGCAACCCTTTGATAAATAGAAAGCAGCTGGCATCCCAAGGATGGCTATTAATCTCCAGAGAAGATAAAAGTTAAGTGAGCAATGCTGACTAAGCTGAGCAATGCTTAGTAATTACTGATTCGTGCAGTGCCTTCCTCAGGATAAAAGGAGTCCAAAACAGAGATCTTTTTGGAAGATAGATTAGTTTTAATTGGTACATCATCACTCTTAGAAATTAGAATGAACTGCATTGTGGCAATAGTGCTGTCAAAGCTGCTTATTTAGGACAACTATTAGCTGGAAACAAGAATTCGATAACATTTTCTACATCCCTGCACTAGAAAGATGGATGAGCTGGAGGAGTAGAAGGCAATCTTGAAATGTAGGTCTTTATAGACACTGCTTTCCACCTACTTCTTTTAAGAAGAAAGATTTAGTATATACTAATAGGCATGCACACTCTCTCTCTCCACACATACAAACAGACATAAAGGAAATAAACATAAAGCTAACATATGTTTAAATTTCAGATCTAAATTGCTCAATCTGTAGCAACAAAAACAATACAGACTCACAGATTAATCATGGCATAAGCCTTTTTAATCTAAGGTTAAATATATAGGAAGTGTTACCAATAGCATATGTGTTTAGTTTATGTTTGGCATTTTAAACAGTCAAATAAGTCTTCCCAATCACTTGCACAGAATTTAGGAAAGACCCAAGAGTGAATTGATAATTTGAGCTAGTCATATGTGATTCAAGTGAGAACTCTGGATTGATTTGTTCTATGATCAATTTGTTTGGTTTATTGGCTATTCACAGTCTTTGCCAACATCAAGGTTCATAAAAGTAAATTGATTAAATTTGTTCCAATTATTTTTATTTTTCGTAAAATACAAATTTTAAAAAATGAAAGAAAAAAGATTACATCAAAATTATGAGAAATAGAAGAATTATGAAAGGAGAAAAATAATAGAAATGTAAATTAGAAAATAGAAGAAAAGAAAAACAACAGAAAAAAAATACAGACATATATGAACATTTAACAAAGTGACTTCCGACTCCTTTTGCAAAGGATATATACAAAAAAACCTTTCATACAACCTTGTTTAACTTTATAATATAGCTTCTACTTTTCCCAATAGTCTGTTGCTATAACTAATCATTGAACCCATAGTAAATTGATTAAATTACGGTAGCAATGGGTACACTATTAGAAGATCTGAAAGGCTGGGCTGGGGACAGATCATCCTGGAAAATGTCTATCTGGTCGCCAACCACAATATGTAATTGAGACATGATTTGATGGCACATAATCAAATCAAATCATGACATATTATGGTTAAAGACATAGCAGATAATATAATTTTGAAATATGTTCCCCAATTTCCTGAAAGTTTTCATATTTTTTGATAGAAAATTTATTCTGTCTCATTTCGAGAGTTCTTTAGAATTTCTTTAACATTTCTTTTGGTGCTGTTTTGAGCTTATTTTATCATTTTGAAGAGCCCAGAGTTGTGGTTTTCCATTGTGAGAAGGAAATCCTCCTCCCCACCATGTAGTCTTCCTGCCATGATCAATGCAGAAGGTGAAAAACTACAATTAGAATGGGCCAAACTACAATTCGATTTAAATGCAGTGAGAGACGCCAAGCTAATAACATTCCTTCCTAGCTGAGGTTTAACAGGAGATGTCTTTGATCAAATAAGGAGGGATGCTTTCCCCAAGGAGATTACCATTTCAATCAACAAATACTAAACAAATGGAAAACCACAACTCAGCAGGGTGCCTAATAACAGAGGGCTCCTTTTGGGAATGCAGGCTAAGTGCATTTTCTCAGAATTCCTGAAGGGCATGCTTTTGTGTGCTTTCAAGGAACAATAGCAAGGTTTCTCTGTATAAATGGCTTAGAGGGGAGGGCTCACTGTGGCTGCATCTGATAGCTGACTCCGTATGTTGGGCTCTTGGAAATGAACTTCATCTCTGTTTCAAGCAACCACCTGTACATTTTATTCCTGGCTTGGGAGCAAACTTGGTAAGATTTTTTTCCAACACCATTACCTATCTTGACAACTATTCCTGCCTGGACTGCCTATTCTTTCTGAAAAAAGCACTGTAAGAAGACTTTCCTCATGAAGTCTTCCCCTGAAATATAATTGACGTATTCACAAAATAGGTGTAGGCCCTGGAGAAATCATTTTAAAGGACCATTACACATTCCACATAACCATCTTATCTTTAAAATAAATGCAAAATCAGAGTTGGGATGATTTATTTATTTACTGTGTTTATATCACTATCTCACTGTACAAGTTCCTCAAGAAAAACTAAATACAATATAAAGTACTAAAGTTACTGAAGTTCAAAGTCTATGATATCACAGCATATAAAATGAGAAGCCCAACTATAGAGTAGAACGTACATTATTTTAAAAACACTATACAAGAAGATATTGAGAGCCAGTCTGATGTAGTACTTAAGGTATCAGGGTACAAACCAGGAGATGGTGAGTTCTAGTCCTGCCTTAGGCATGAAGCCAGCTGGGTGACCTTGGGCCAGTCACTCTCTCTCAGCTCTAGGAAGCAAGTAATGGCAAACTGCTTTCAAAATCTTGCCAAGAAAACTGCAGGGACTAGTCCAGGCAGTCACCAGGAGTCAACAATGACTTGGAGGAGGAGGAGGAGGAGAAGGAGAAGGAGAAGGAGAAGGAGAAGGAGAAGGAGAAGGAGAAGAGGAGGAAGAAGATGATATTGGGTAATTGGGCAAGCATGAATATTCCAAGAATTTGTAAAAGAAGCTTTGACTTTTCAACAGTGCTGTAGTTAGCATGCTGTCCTTTAAAAACAAATAAAAAACAAAGCAAACAAACAAAATATCATAAATATAGAAGAGATGTAGCTACACAAATATTTTTTTTTTAAAAAATAGCAAAGTACAAACCATATCTAGACATAATTGTCACAAGAATTCATCCCACCATGGACTCCCTGATAACAAAATACTCAACTTTACTCAGAAGATCTGGGTAGAATTTTTTAAACCCTATGAGTCCATTCTGAACTGTAACTCTTTTACTAAGCCTACGTATGTAAAACTGAAATGACAACTTCCTTGTTCACCACTGCCTTTACTTTCTGTTAAATTTTATAACATAAGCTGCAACATGCACTACTGGTGCATCCTAAATAAATCAAATCAGGTCAATTGTCCAAAACATTATTTTTAGGGTCAAATATGTACATAATTCTTGATAAACATGGAATAGCTGTGAGACTCTTGAAGAATATTGAAGAGCAGATTCATGTTGTCATTTCTCATTTCATATGTTAATCAGCTAATACAGAACAGTTCTTTGTTATCAAGCACTGATAAAAATAGGCACATTTGTGGTATCCACTCACAAACCTCACAAAACCAATCCTGATTATCTGCTAGCTACACTGACTTTAAGACATCTAAACTGTACTTGAATAAAACATGTTGCAACTTCTCAATGGGCACCAATTATGTTAATTTCTTGATATAAAATAACAATTTAAGTGTTTGTTCTTTAATTTACAAGCTTATTGTCACTAACAGAACTTCCCCCGCTCAGGTTTTGTCAGATGATTGATGATGATGATGATGATGATGATGATGATGATCATGAAGAAGAAGAAGAAGAAGAAGAAGAAGAAGAAGAAGAAGAAGAAGAAGAAGAAGAAGAAGAAGAAGAAGAAGAAGAAGATGATGATGATAATGGTGGTGGTGGTGGTGGTGGTGGTGGTGGTGGTGGTGGTGGTGATGATATCTCCATTCTACATTTACATTTGTTGTAATATTCAGTGGACTGGATCAATTTCATGCCAAATTTGAAATATTATATGTCTGATGGTAATTATATCTGCTGATCTAAAAGGGTAGCAATATATTTTACAGTCTGTCTGTGAAACACTACGTCTCAGAAGTGTAAAAGATTTTGTTTTTGTTTCAATCAAAAGAATTGGCTCCAAATGAAAGAAATTTAAGAAAACCAATTGTTAAGTTCATTGCACTATGTATACCATATCTACCATTTATATACCATTAATGAGTTTAATAATGCAAATATTTAATTCAGTGAAATGGTGGTGATATACCAATGAACAGTTTTACCCTCTCAGTATGATATTTGTTTTTTTAATATTTCATTGTTTGATTTCTCCCATCAAAATTAATCATACCAAAAATGTCTTTGACAGGTTTTTATCTACAAATAATGGGATCCAATTCTCCTTCCTCTACAGTTGTTTAGGAGGAGGAAAATGTGTGTCTAGGAAAAATTAGGTACAATTATCATATTAAGGGATAGAAAGGGGGGGAAAAACTCTAAATCAAATTGGCTCTTGAAAAAAGGATGCTTAATTCTCTCCTGTTGTAGAGTAATTAGCTTGTTTACATAAACAGTGGCCATAATTGGCATAGCATAGTTTTTCTTTCCCTCTGATTATACTGTGGAATCTCTACTACCACTCCTCTGGCTTTGCAAGCAGGCCGTACAATAAAAAATTGCTGAGTGTCCTCATTTTCTACTGCTATCATGCTGCTTTTTTTTTCACACTCATGGTACAAAACTACAAGACATTAAGAATATATTAATTAATATATTCTATGTTGCAAAATGCTAAGAGGAGTACTCCCGCATATTTGTCTACATGTTCCCTTAGCAATTGTCACAATTCTCATAGGTTTGGTATAGAATGGTAGCAAACATGGGCAGGAGGTGAAACAATTGCAGAACATTTACCAACAATACCCTAATCAAGGAACAACAAGAGGAACAAAACAAACCCCCCACCCCCACCAGCACTGGCAGGGCAGGCCACGGTATATAAACAGAGAGCAAACCCCATCCCATTTTAGCACCGAAGATGTTACCTAGCCGGGTAATGAAACATTTGCAAGAAAAGAACCAAGCTCAGCGAACCCCAAGGACTGCACATTTACCAACAAAAAGTTGTCAACAGAGATCGGAGGTTTCAGCCTCTTTTGTTTAAATATTCCGTGGGACCAATGTTATCTATCTCCTACCCTTATTACCTATGCCTATCATACTATGTTTTATCTTTCCTGTAGCTCTATTTCTGTCAGGTTAAGCCCAAGAAACCCCACGAGACAGTACTGGAACAGCTGAGTTACTTTATTCGCTCACACCTGCTAGACAGAATCTCGCCAGACTAACTCTAAACTCCCCAAGGCAACAACTAAACACTACGAACTCCTGAGGGTGGTGCCTGCCTCATCCTCTTTGCTTTCCCATGCTCAAGCTGTGGGCTGAGGAGATGCTTCTGTCCTTGAACCTTCTCATCGGAATCCATCACATCTTCCTATGTTATGTCTCAGTGCCTAGAGCTCAAGCAAGTCCTCTTCCTTTTTCTCCCCATTAAAATTAAGAAAAAATAGTAAGATAAAAGAAAACGAAACAAAGCTGGATGACATCAGTCAACAAGACAAAAGGTGGGCGTTAAAAATGAAAAGTTAAAGGAACAAGTTAAAAGTTAAGAAAGATAAAAGAAATGCATATTAAAAATATTGGAGTCAGAGATGAGAAGACTTATCACCATGTCATACCAGCTAAGAAAAAGAAACAACCAAAAACAATTAGTATGTCATATGTAACTAGCTTTGCCATTCCCTATGATGCCATCATAATGACCTTACCAAAATTTAAAAGAAAAAAGAAAAAGCTTCTTATGGTCTGTAAGCCCTCCTTGATTTTAAGGCGCTAATAGATAGGCAAGCCAATCAGCAGTACGTTTGCACAGAATTATATGCAATTTAGCTTATTTGTATCCATTTTCTGCATTTATTTTATGTTTTTCCTCTTTTCTTGGTAAATGCCTACTGAAAGTAAATTAAGGACTAAAAGGTTTTAAATGACAGTAAATGAAGACAAACAACACAACCTTTGCCAATTCTGGTTCAAGCTAACAGGGGTATGTAAAATATTAAATGTTCTGTAACTATATTAAGGATTCCTCCCCCTCTGGTATTTGTGTAAACAGCTTACTAGCATGTTAAAATGACTGAAAGGTTGTTGATTTCAGCATGTCACTTACAAAAATATCAAAGCAATTATCTCTGAGAAATTCCCCATGTATGCTTGTCCTCCTTTAGAAATAGCAGGCTGTTGCTTGAGGTGGGAGGCAAAGTGAATTTTATACAAACACATAAAAAAAGTTTGAATGTGATCACAGCACCAGAAATACTTTGCATGTACCTAACACCTTTCACATTTTCAAAGCAATTCTCACATACACTATGTCCTATAAAAGCTGCCTTTTATATTTAATCTTAGACTACTGATTTATCTAGCACAGATGACAGTCAAAGCCTGGAATGTACAGATCAGACTAAATTCAGTTTGTGTCAATATTACAGGTTTTTACTTATTCTGTTTTTCAAAAAAAATATTGAATTTCTTTTAAAAATGCTAGAAAACCACATTTGTCTAATTTGCTGCTTTCCTTCCTAAACAGTTTTGTGTCCACCAAATGCCAAACAAGGCATAATGGATCGAATAAATCCTTTCTTTCTGATTATATACATACATATTTCTGACACCATTACAAATTATTAATACCACACATACAACAGAAAGAAGATATTCCTTAACACTGCTTAACACATACTTGTCTCATAAGAGTTTCCTGACTCATCATTTACCACTCATTTTGTATCACCTGTATATGCACTGAAATCTGTGTTGTTTTAAATTCAGCAGCCACCATGCAAACATTAGTGGAAGCTGTAGAAGTAGAAGAAGCTTCTGATGAGGTTATGACTGAATCTCATCCTAAACCTGAAGAAATCTGAGTCTCAAGAATATGTTGCCAAATAACAATCTGGGTTAGATTCTTCTAGCCTCATAGAGCAAGAAAGAGCAGCTTAACCACATCTGCCTTTGTTTACCCAAAGTATCTCCTTGGATAGTGTGTTATGCAATTTATTTATTTATTTATCAAATTTGTCACCACCCATCTTGTTGAAACAACACTGGGCAGTTTACAAAGCAGTTAAAATCAATTAAAATTACAGTATAACAATAATCCTAAATCAATAGAGAATAAATAAATCCAAGGACAGATGTTAAAATTGGCAGCCACTTGGGCAATGTCATCAAGGCCAGCCACGCCCAGGATTGGGTAAGATTGTTGTCACCCCATGCAAGCTGGCAGAGCCAGGTCTTTAATCCTTTCTGGAGAGCTGGGAGGCCTGCCACATCTCTGGGGGAAGAATATTCCCAAAGGCGGGAGCAACGGCACAGAAGGCTCTCCTCCTGGGCCCTGCCAGCTTACATTCTCTAGCTGACAGGGTCCACAACATGCCCTCTCTGCCTGACCAAGTGGGATGGGTTGATGTGATGGGGGTGAGACAGTCCCTCATGTAACCTGGACCCATGCCATGTAGGTCTTTAAAGATAATAACCAACACTTTGAATTGGAGTCAAAAGCAGACTGGAACCCAATGCAGCTCACACAGTAAGGTGCTATATATGCTGTTCTTGGGGCATCCAAGATTGTCCACACAGCTGCATTTTCAACAAGCTGTAGCTTCCGGATACTCTCCAAGGGTAGCCCCATGTGAAGCACATTGCAATAGTCTAGCCGAGAGATGACTAGGGCATGAGTGACTGACCTGAGAGCCTCCTGATCCATGAAGGGGCATAACTGGCATACCACACAAAGGTGGGCAAAGGTCCTCCTGGCCATGACTGCCACCTGCTCCTTGAGCAGGAGTTGTGAGTCTAGGAGGTCCCCAAATTAGGCATCAGGTCTGTCCAGGTCAGTGCAACCCCAACGAAAACCAAGGATGGTAAAACCTCAGAAACAGAGGGGCCTCCAATCTATCTTACCAGTGTTCAGCTGAAGCCTGTTGCACCCCATCCAGACCCCCATAGCCTCCAGGCACTGTGAAAGTGTGGTCATGGCATCACTCACCTTACCTGGGATGGCGATGTATAACTGGGTATCATCTGCATATTGATAATACCTCATCCCATGGTGGCAGATGATCTCACCCAGTGGTTTCATGTAGATGTTAAAAAGGAATAGAGAGATTACCAAACCCTGGGGTACCCCACAGAGGAGGGGCCGTGGGCTGGACCTCTTGCTCCCAGTCAACATCAATTGAGATTGAGTTTGGGGGAAAGAAGAGAACCAGTGCAAAACTGTGGTACCCACTCCCAACCCCCTAAGTTGACCCAAAAGGATACCATGGTTGATGGTATTGAAAGTCACCAAGAGGTCAAGAAGAGCAAGGATGGATGCACTATCCCTATCCTGCTCCCGCCAGAGATCATCCATGATATCCAGGCCTGAAACCTGACTGAAAAGGGTCCAGAAAACCCATTTCCTCCAGGATCCTCTGAAGATACAATGCCACCACCTTCTCAACCACCTTCCCTAAAAAGGGGAGGTAGGAGACCAGACAAAAATTGTCCGGTATGGTGGGATCCAGTGATGATTTCTTGAGGAGTGAATGATTCAGCACCTATTTAAAGGCAGCTGGAAATACTCCCTCTCTCAAGGATGAATTGACCATTGCCTAGACCCACCCACCTATCACCTCCTGAGTAGCCTTGATTAGCCAGGAGGGACATGAATCTTGTTGATGGGTGGTGGCATTGACCATCCAGAGGACCCTGTCCACTTTCTCAGGGGCAACAGGATCAAACTGTTCCCAGATAACAGGCTAAGAGCATACCCTGGGCATCTCTACAGACCATGCTTCACACTTGGCATTCAGCTGGAACTGGATCTGAGCAATTTTATCTTCCAGATGATTAGAAAACTCCTCTGCACAGCCCTATAAATGGGCCACTGGGGGTCCCTTTCCCAAAAAGGATTGGGTGATCTTAAACAGGGCCGCTGGGTGCTTCTGTGGATGCAATAAGAGAGGAGAAATATTGACATTTTGCTGCTCTTACCACCACAAGGTAGGCCTTAATAGTGGCTCTAGCTTGTGTTTGGTTGGGTTCAGTCCTTGTTTTCCTCCAGTGGCACTCTAGATATCTCTTAACCCTTTTCAAGACCCTCAACAACTCCATAAACCACAGGGAGTGTCAGGCTCAATAGATCAAGAGAGATCGCAAGGGCGTGATCTTGTCCAAGGTGTTGGCCTTTTTTCATATTCCAGGTAGCGGCCAAGGCCTCCACTGGACCATGAAGTAGACCCTTGGGTATAACCTCCAGCTCCCTTTGGAACCCCACTGGGTCCATCAGTTGCCCAGGGTGGACCAATTGAATGGGTTCTGCCTCCCCACAGAGGGGAGTAGCATAGGAGAATCTCAAGGTCACCAGGACATGATCTGACCATGACTAGAGGGACAGATGTAATTCCTCCTTCAGATACATTGGCACTGCTCTGACAAGAAAAAACAAGTCCGGTGTGAGACCACTGTCCCGAGTTGGGTCATGAATAATCTGGGACAGGCCCATGGCCACCATGGTAGCCATGAATTCCTGAGCTGCCTCTGAGGCATGCCCTAGGGACAACAGATTAAAGTCCTCCAATACCATAAGTCTGGGGAACTCCGCCGCCAGCCCCGCGATGGCTTTTAGCAGCTGAGGTAGGGAAGTTGCTATGCATCAGGGAAGCTGGTGCAATAACAATAATCCCAACTGTGCTTGTGAACCCAGCTTCAGAAACAGGGCCTCACAACCTGTCACTTGTGGAGCAGCACCCCTGAAGGCCAACAGAGGTTGGCCCCTCCTCCCCTACCCTGGGGTCTCAGCTGGTGCCAAACTGTAAACCTGGCTGGGCACATTTCCAAAATGCACACCCCCCAATTCAGGGCCCAGCCAGGTCATAGTGATACACACCAGGTTGGTCTACTCCTCAGTGATCAGATCACATATAAGGGGGCCTTGTTGTTGACTGACTTGGTGTTAAGAAGAAGCAGCCGAAAGCCAGGGTTTCCATGGGTCTGCTGTTTAGGGCCTGGGTCTGAGTCCAGAGGGATTTAACATGCCACTGGTAATAAACACCGGGGGGTCTTCCCCAAGAGCAGACCACCCTCTGACCCCCATCATAACACCCCCTCCCTGTCACCACCTGAATAGAATAACCTGCCCTAACCTCCCCACAGCTTCTATTCCCCCCCAATCCCAGCCCTCCAGTTTCCCTGGTCAGCGGTCCCTCCACCCAGCCAAACACCATCAGACACGCCCAATCAACTAAGGGGGGATGGTGGGCTCCACAGCACTTCAGCTCCTATGCTCAGCTGTTGAAGCCCTAACCCTCACCCCACTCATCCACTATACCCCCTTGCCAGCCTCTCTCACTAGTTGGCTGGGGGGACCTGATCCATTCTTATTCCTATCTCAACTCTCACTCGGGGGGAGGGAGTATCCCTATCACCCCCATACACACACACATCCACCCTCAGGTCCCCCTCCCTGTCTCTCATACTAGGGAGAGAGCACCCAGCCCACTTACACTGGAGGGACCCCAACACCCCTCTGCCTTCTCCAGACAAGTTGGAGGGGCCAGTTGAATCCCCTCTCAGCTCTGATCACTTGGGCTGCTATTCCGGCTGCCACTCAGTCACTGACCAGGCTGTTCATAATTTGGGGCATTGCCTGGGCTGCTGCCACCATCACCCAAGTCCCTTCTGGGCCTGCTGCTGCTCTGCCGTATCCTCAGACTGCTCAGCTGCTCTGCCACCACCAAATCACTAATCTGGCAGCCATCCAGGCATCCCAGACTGCCCAGGCCATCACTGCCCCTACCCAAATCCCTCTTTGGGCTATTGCCTTCAGTCCTTGGGCCATTGCCACTGCCAGGGTGCATATCTGGCTGATTTGGGGGCCATGGGCTGTTCATGCCATTGCTGCCATCCCGATCATCCAAGTGCCAGCTCAGCCATTTCCCAGGGTGCCACAATTCAGGTCTCTCCCTGGCCATTCTCCAGGCTGTCCGTTGCATCCACAAGCTACTCCCAGCCTCTCCAGCCTCCACTAGCCTCTGTGGGGCTCTGTCATGCACAACTGGATTGGGGCACCCCCAAAGTTCACAATCATGTGGGAGAATGAAGAAAAAACTCTACAGGGCATTCAGGTAATAGCTAGTAACCATACCTCCTGCCTAGCATTCACTCCCAGTCGCCATCTTGGAAATTAATTTTAGAAGATGTTATACTCCACAAGCTGCTTTTAGTTAGCATTTGAAGACACATGATTATTACACTAAATATATCTTGAAAGTCAAATGAATTAGAAGGAATAAAGAGACTCCTTTGCCTTGAAATCAAATGCATTCTGGTATAAACTTGATCTTTTTAGACCAACATAATTTTATGAAATTAGTCACAACTTCTGTTTTGTATAAGCAAGCTTTGATTATGAGCCCTTCTATAATTTAACTATTCAATAATATGTGTGCCTATACTTACCAGCTTTTAAAAGCAAAATGATGCATCCTGCTGTAAATCATCCCTATTGCTTCATTTCATTTTATCCACCCCAGCCAAACACAAACATAATTGGTGCAATCGGTTCCTCACAAATATGTTTCAGATGCAACTGACAATGTACTTTAACTGTTTTTATTCCTTTTGGATTTTATAAACTGCCCAGAGTCTAATGAGTTGGTGGCTATAACAAATTTAAGCAAATAATAATAAAATAATACTTTTAAACTGTTGAAA
This sequence comes from Liasis olivaceus, assembly GCA_030867105.1. Lineage (NCBI taxonomy): Eukaryota > Metazoa > Chordata > Lepidosauria > Squamata > Pythonidae > Liasis > Liasis olivaceus. The sequence continues at coordinate 75,717,226 of CM061349.1, forward strand.
AGTTAGAGTGTCAGAAAAATCATTCAGAGAGTCACATTGGACAATTAGATCACTATTAGAATAGGGTTACACTAGCATCTGTGTTTCTTACAGCATAATCTGCTATATGTCTATTCATAGTTATGGGTAAATAGGTATGAAATTACTACATTAAGTTGCTATTCAATTTGTGCATGGGGTCAGTATTTAGTTATTGATTGATATCAGCACCACCCAACTGAAGACTAACTCTGCTCATAATATGACAAAACAAGATAAAAAGTGCAATACACAATAAATGATGCACAAGATGAGAAATCCAGCTAAACAACACAGAAAAAACATATACAAAACACAACCAGTAAGGTGTTCCATTCACCCCAGCCATTTAATCAAAGGGACCCAGAGCACACCTGCTGTCTTGGCCTGTGCTGGCCAGAAATGAGAGAGATAAATAGTCCCTCAAATAACCTGGTCCTAGGCCATATAGGGCTTTCTAGGTGATAACCAGCACCTTGTATCGCACTTGGAAGCATACTGGCAACTAGTGCAATTTGGGAAGCAGAGGTGTCACATGGGCATACCAAGGCAAGTCCATCACTGCCCACACAGCTCCATTTTGAACCAGTTGAAGACTGAGTGGTCTTCAAGGGTAGAGCTCACTGTTGTAGTTGACCATGAGGTGACAGTGACTGTTTGGAGGGCTGCTCAGTCCAGAAAGAGGCACAACTATACCAGATAGAGCTGAGCAAAGACCCTCTTGACCACAGCTGCCATCTGCTCTTGAGCAGGAGCAGTGAGTCCAAAAGGACCCCCAGATTGTGCACCACTCTTGAATGGGGAATTGCAACACTATCCAAGAGTAAAGATGGAAGATCCTTGGACGTAAGCAGACCAATCAACCACAACCACTAGGTCTTTGCAGGATTCAGTCAGAGTCAGTTTTACCCTACCCAGACCCACTCAGGCTCTGGGCATTGGGGGAGAGTTTTGACAATCTTGTTTGGTTGGCCTGGTGTGGAAAGATCTGGTTTGTTTGTTTGTTTGTTTATTTATTTATCAAATTTGTCACAACCCATCTCATTAAAAAATGACTGGGCAGTTTCAATTGGATATCAATCAATTACAATTTTAATTGGATATCATCACGTGCTGATGATACCAGACCCCAAATTGGCAGATGACCTTACCCAGTGGTTTCATGTAGGTATTGAACAAGACAGGAAAGAATATCAAGCCCTGTGGAACCTGACAAAGGGGGGACCTAGAGAGTGACTTCTGCCACCCAACACTGACTGGAACCAGCCTGAAGGAAGAAAATCCCTGGAGCCAATCCAGAAGTGGCTGACAATATGGAAAGCCGCTGACAGATCAAGGAACACATGGATGGATACACTTCCATCTAGGATCCACTAAGGGTCATCAACAAGCATGACCAAAGCTATCTCCATACTGAACCCTGGCCTGAACCCTGACTGAGATGGGCCTAGATAATCCATATCTAATCCCTAAAAAGGGAAGGTTGGAAACAGGACAGTAGTTGTCCAAAACAGTTGGTCTAGGCATGGCCTCTTGAGGAAGGAGGGATCACCTCCTTCTTCAGTACTGAAGGTAGAATGCCACTTGCAAGAAGGCTGTCACCCACACATGGATCCAACTACACATCACCCCCCTGGCTGCCTTAATGATCCAGGAGGGATGTGGGTCCAACAAACAGGTAGCTGAACTAAAAGCACAGGAATCACCAACAAAAACTCATTCCAAATCACACCACCACCATTTTGTTCCCAGCATCTTGGCTGGATCTTCCCAGTTAAAGTCCAACTCAGTATGGATCTGATCCATTTGCCAAATAGCCAGAATGTTCCTCACAGTGCCCCATGGATGATCCTATGGCCCATCCTTACCTAGTAGGAATTGTGTCACCTTAAATAGAGCTCCTGGATAGCTATGGGTGGATACAAAAAAGGGCTTTTATTGCCACAAGGTAATCCCTAATATGGGCTTTTACCTGTGTTCAGTCAGATTCAGTGATTCTTCCTTCAGTGGTGCTCCAGACATCTCTTCGGTGTTTCCCCTCCTCAGTAAACCAAGGTACATCCCAGGATTAGTGGACAGAGAGAGGTCACATGGGGGTGATTCAGTCCATGGCCCCAGTCACATGCCATGCCATTTTTAGTGGCAACCAAGTGCTCAGCTGAATCACCTAGCAGATCCTCAGGGAAAACCACAAGCTCCCTCTGAAACCCCATAGGGTTATCAGGTACCAAGCCAATTGAGTAGGCCCTGCCTATCTGCAGGGAAGGGTGCACCAGAGAGCCAGAAGGCAACCAGAGAGTCCATGGCAGTGGGCTGATGTTAATGTTCTCCACTACCACATGTTGCAGTTGTCCCAAGTCTTGTCTCATCTCGTATCAGAAATGCAGGAACTGGAAGGGAGATAATTATTAATCTAAATTAAAAAAAAACTTTAATAAAAATATAGATTTATATAATTGTTGCCCAATGCCGGGCCACATTGATGGTAAAGGTATTTCCGACCAGCAAGTCTTCTGTGTGCATGTCAGTCCTAAGGGGCACTGCAAAAGATGGATAATTGTTTGAATAACGCCACATTCATAATAAATGTCCTCAGGAAGAAACCCCCATTTTTCCATTTGATTTTTAGTTCTACCCAAACCAGTGCACACTCGATTTAAACATTTCCAAACAGTCCACTTCTCCTCCAAACCCCCAGGCAACTCCTCAAGCAGTTCTATCCAATCGTAAAGATGTTTTGCTTGGAATTTCCATCTTTTTAATTGTTCTGTTTGAGGTGTGGTAGCAATCTCCTTGGTGCAATCTAAAAAGCTCCTCCTTGATTTCAATATTTTTGTGGGAGGTACTTGGCCAAATAATGGGTGTGCTGGATCATGCAACACCTTTCCATATTCCACGTCTTGTTCCACACTCCTTCTAACACCTGGGGGGCTATTCCTGCCAAGATATACAGTTTATCAAGTGAAGTGGGGCACAAACATCCAGTAACAATACGACATGTATCACGAAGTGCCCTATCCGCATGTATAGAATGTGCAGACCGGCCCCAGGTCAAGAACCAGATCCAATGTGAGGCCACTGGTATGTGTTAGGCCATCAGTGAGTTGTGGCCTCTCTTCCACACAATCTCCACATCCCCAGTCTTCTCCTCAGCCTCTGCACACCCTATGACCTTTGCTGCCTCCACATGACCTCCAGTCTCATGCACAGCCATGGGTCCAGGCATTCCCAGGGCTTCATGGTGGACCAGAGACTGGAGTACTATACATACCTCCCTTCCCCCAATGACAGTGAGGTAATTATCATACCACAATAGTTGTGAGCAGCCAGATACAGGTAGTCCTCTCTTAGCGACTGTCTTGCACAATGACTGCAGTTACCATGGTGACGAATTTTTTTGCATTTACAACCTTCACAGGCCTGTAAAGCAAAGGAAAGCTAAAGTAAGATCGTAAGCACAGTCACGGTTTCACTTAGCAACCACTTTGTTTAACAACCGAGTTGCCAGTCCCAATTGTGGTTGCTAAAGGAAGACTACCTGTAGAACAAGTAAAACTTCCACACTGACCCCTTTGCTAATAAACAATCCCCCCCAATGCCATCTAGATTTTATTATTATTATTATTTTATTATTTATTTGACTTGTCCCTGCCCATCTCCTCACAACAGGGGACTCTGGGCGGCTTACAACAAACTAAAATTGAAAATACATAATTAAAAGATTATAAAAACCAAAGTTACAAAGAGAAAGATAAAAAGGCTAAAAAATCCAAGAGGCCGATAGAGGCCACACCAGGCTGCTAAGGGACCAGCCAACCCCATTTTTGACATCCTCCCTCCCCACCCCAGGCCAGGTGGCAGAGCCAGGTCTTCAAATCCCTCCGAAAGGCCTGGAGTGAGGGGGCCTGTCTCACCCCCAGGGGCAAGATGTTCCAACATCCCGCTAATCGAAGTTCTTTTACCACAGGGGTTCGGAGCATGCCCTCTCTGTGAGATCGGGTAGGATGGGTTGAGATCATGGGGGCGAGGCGGTCCTTCAGGTAACCTGACCCCATGCCAAGTATCACCCTTTAAAAGTGATAACCAATACCTTGAATTGGACCCGGAAGCAAACCAGTACCCAATGCAGCTCACGGAGCAAAGGTGTTATATGGGTCCTTCTTCGGGCCCCAAAAATTGCTCACACGGCCTCATTCTGGACCAGCTGAAGCTTCTGGATACTCTTCAAGGGTAGCTCCATGTAGAGCGCATTACAGTAGTCTTTCTGGGAGATAACAGGGGCATGAGTGACTGTTCGCAGGGCATCCCAATCCAGGAAAGGGTGTAACTGGTGCACAACCCGAAGCTGTGCAAAAACCCTCCTGGCCACGGCTTTTATATGTTATAGTAGAACATATTTTTCAGTTACTTTTATTTTTCATACTCTAAACTTAAGTTTTATGCTCAGAAACAATCAAATGATTTTACCATCCTATTTTGGAGGTGTTTTTTGTTTAGTTTTGTTTTAGAGTGCCACTCCAAATCTTCTCTGTACAACTGCTTCAATGTGTGTGTGTGTGTGTGTGTGAGAGAGAGAGAGAGAGAGAGAGACAGAAAGTATACATTCATAAAATTTCAACCATCTTTTTTTTTCTTTACCATAAGAATACATTTTTTTCATAGCAGCAAGGCTTGAAGTCAGAAAAAAAAAAGTCTGTGCTTGTATGTTCCAGAGAATATCATTGAATTCTGTGGTTCTTGGACAGAATCTAGGTATTACAGTATGGTTTGGATCCACCCACCAAAGTCAGAGCCATGTTGTCTGATCTTCTAACTTGCTTCTTCCTCAACCTTCATGATTAATTTTTGCTGAAATTAGGAAATTAGACATAAGGTAGAGCAGGATAAGTCAATGGAATTTTAACAATCTAAGCCTTGCATACCATGTCTCCACTAGGAATAATTTAGATTGCCTCTCAAGTAGAATAAATGTGGAGAGATATTTTAAAGTAAATAATTAAAAAGAACAGAAAAAGGCTTTGCCTAGCAAGTGAATAGGCAAGAAGACAGAGAAAATTTATCTTGGTGATGTCTATTAAATTCCTCTAAGACCATTTGTTTTGTGATAATGCATAGAACCATTTGGAGTCAATATACCTAATATGGAGAAGATTTGTGTTTTGAACCGAGCAGTGATACATAATTGAAAGATGCATACAACTGCATTGCAGGTGCCATTACAACCAACCTTCCTTCCTTCCTTCCTTCCTTCCTTCCTTCCTTCCTTCCTTCCTTCCTTCCTTCCTTCCCTCATTCATCTATCCATTTATCCATCTATCTATCCATCCATCCATCCATCCATCCATCCATCCATCCATCCCGTCCTTCTACCATTTTTATGTCATTGGCATTATATATTTAGCATGCCTTTCCCCCATGGCACCCCTGAAAGAATACCAGTTTTCTTTGCCTTTTCTTTCCCTGGAGATAATACAGATATTTACAATTTCTGCAGCTTAGTCTGCATCTCCTTTCTCTGTAGTGCTGGATTTCCCCACGCAAAAGAAGGCAGCACATCTATCACTAGAAGAACTCTAACTATAAAGCTAGTCTTGGCACATTGGCTTGATAATGTTGCTTCCTCAAATCTGAGGACTACTGGCACTACAGTTTGTCTTGGTGGTTTTACCAAACAATTCAAAACATTCATTTATCAGACAAATTTTATCAAAGTTTTGTCAGGTGATAGTAGTAGCAGTTGACATTGGTACCAAAAGTAATTTCAGGTCAAATACAATGTTTTTGAATTAAAAAAAATACAAATAAATGTACATCTCAAGGAAATACTCAAAGTTGTACCAGTGATTATCAAGACACTGTTTCTTATCTCCAAGTCAAGATTTAAATATAGTTGCACAGCCTCTGTCTGAGTCAGTCATTGGGATATTGGGGAATATATTTCCTTCTGAACTTTGGGAGTACAAAGACTACCTGGTACACTTCACATATCACTGGAGTACTTAGGAAGGCACAGGTTTAAAACTAAACTTTATTAAATATCAATATGTAACATGAAATCTAAATGCAGAAGTTTCTAATATTAAGGAAACAAATCCATAACATAGGTTATGTTAGAAGCCATATAATGACATCATGACATGTGTGACATTCACTCCCCCCACCAACATCCATGACTAAACACTATAGGGCTTTGCAAAAACTGAATCACCACAACCAGCCATAGCAACTTATTTTCAAGGGAAAAAATATATAAAAGTGTAGTAAACATAGAGGATGGCCTTGAAGGACAGAAAGAAGGTCCATTATCCAGGCAACAATCAGATAAATGAGGGTTGAGCCCAGACCAAGAAAGTGGTTTAGGAAAACACTTCAGATAGCACATACACACACCTTAATTCACATGAAAGAGCAAGGAAGGGAAGCACACTCAGGCTTCCAAGATTCTGTTACTGTAGCTGTTTTAATAAAGGTAGTTTTAGATTTGCACAGTATCTGTTTCTTAGTCTGATCTACTTTATAGGACTGACAGAGAATAAAACCTTTCTGGTAGTGTGTTGTTATTGCTATCTGCCACTCTTCTGCCATCTCTGTGTTTTCCAGACCAGACTTGGCAGCCCTTCAAAGTAGGCCAGGTCAGTATACAGATACCACAAGGACTACTGGAATTCTACTTCCTTGTTGTAGGGTATAATAACAGAGTCTTGAAAGCCTGACAGAGTTTCTCTGTGCTCTCTCTTATACCATATAGACTGAAGGCAGGGTTATTTTGAGTTGCTGTCTCACATCCCCTCCTTTCCCAGAGCTGAGCTGTAATTTACTGTCTCTTTTATCTTCCAGCAGCTTTATCTCCCCTTTTCTCTACAGGAATGTGTTCTACAAGTCAATAATCTTCAACCCACCATTTTCTTAGATTATTTCACTCTGAAGCCTTGTGTAAAAGAGTTGCCCTTTGATGTATTTTCTTCTCCCATCTTTGAACACTGCTTAGAGCAGAATGAGACCAACCTGGGCAAATTCTCCAACTAGCCATTTCTAAAGAACATGCCTTATGTCATCTTATTTTCATGTCATCCCCAGCAAATAGTGATGCAGACTAAAGTGGTCTTTAGCTGTTGTTTTCCCTCTTTTCCCAATGCATTTTTTTACCATGGACATGATCTAGCATGCTTCATTGATCATGTTTTGCCCAGCTCCCAGAAGCCCCACTGGGCTGCTGCAGGCAGAACCTCCCATTGGGCATTGCCTTCCATGACCATTTTGACTTGGGCTATAGGAAAGGCTGACATCTGACTTGCACAGAAGCATCTACCTGTATAATGCATGACCGGTAGTGGAAGGCGCATCATTTTGCATACATTTCTAGGTGCTTCTGGCCATGGCTGCTTGCTACCAGCACTGCCATTTCTTTGCACCACTTCCTAATCACTTCTTCTTGCTTTCTCTTGTCCTCCTCTTCCCTGCCTATACCCAGCTAATATGACACATGTGTGGAAAAAAGATGTGAGATATCAGGAGGCTTCCTTCTTGCTTCATCAGATGCTCCTCCACCAGATGTGTGACACATCAGCCTGGCTCTTAACATAAGTTTAGCATTCTTCCAGGAAAGCATTAATCCTATGTTTACAAGCAGCTTGTCATTGGCATGTAGTATTCTGTGCCAGTAACGTGTCATTTGGATGCCTTGAAAGATGTCAAGGGCCTTGAAGAGCAAAGCAACAATCAGATAAGACAGGCTTCAGCCAAACCAAGAGACTAATTTGAGTAAACACCTGAGTCAGGCCCCTCCCTAATTTACATGAAGATAAAGTGAGGGATGGGGAAGCACATTTAGACTTGCTGTTACTATAGCTGTTACTATAAAATAGCCCTGATCTACAGTATATGGCACTGGTTTCTTAGACTGGTCTATCCTATTGGGCTGACAAAAGGTAACTAAACCTAAACTTAAACAAGAACCCACTTGTTCTTCTCAAAGTCTATTTCCTAGACATTAAAGATAATGATTAATGGTTGTTTTTCATGCTGGCAAATGAAGCTTGGTGGGAGGGGAAAAGAACCTTGAGAATCCACTAATCACTTTCTTTAATTTATCAAACTTCAAATCTGTAAGGACACTACCACTTGCTGGCCTCATTACTGAAGCAGAATAAGGATCAGCCATGAGGCCAGGGAAATTTATTCAATCATACTTTGCTGCTAACCCAGTTACTAGAGGAATGCAGGTTAATAGCTAAAATTGGCTGCACTTGTAGGTATTACTACCAACTTGCATATTCAAAGAACTTCATGCCATATTCTGGCTTTGTTTGGTTTTGTTTTCATCTTGTTCACCACCTCTAGTATTGTAGATGGACAGCCATATAAGTATAATGAATGAATAAATGGATGGATGGATGGATGGATGAATGAATATTAAAGAGCCATGAGCCCAGCATTGCATTGGGTAAAGGATTCTCAGAAGTTGTGTATCACCTGACAACACTGGTCTTTCTCATGACTTTGGTTCCTTTTCTCCTTCTGGATATCTTTGCAAAGTAGTCAGATCTCATGCTGTGTATTTTCCAAGCATATGTCTATGCCAATTTCTGTTCCGTGGTCTTGAATCCTCCTGGAACCTGCATTTTTTTCAGCCAGTCATGACTGTCTAATTCCATCTTTGCTGACCAGCTGTTTCCCTTCTTTCTGTCACCATTTCTTCAACTTCAATTCTACTCTTGTCATACCAGCTACTTAGCCCATTTCCACTTCCCCTGTGCTGTGACATCCTCTCATTCTCTGTGAAAATCCTTATCTGTTCTCTGTTATCAGCCGCAAGGAGAGCCTTTATGTATGTCTGGGTGGTCATGTGACAGGTAGCAGATAATGTTTACCTTCTCCATTCTCTCACAACAAATAAGTAAACAAACTCATGGAGACAGACTTCCTGACTGGAGCCAGGTCCAATTAACTCTGGGGAAAGCCAGAATTGTAGTCCAGAATAAACTTCTAGGCAATCTTAGCTATGACTTGGCAGAATTTTTAAGAACCCATTTCACAACCTGCATCTGACTGAAGAGAAGAAGGTGGTAGTGGTGGTGATAGAGGAGGAGGAGGAGGAGGAGGAGAAAAAGGAGAAGGAGGAGAGGAAGAGGAAGTTCCCATCTATCCCAGGGGTTTTCTGGGGTTCATAAATGAGGAGTTTAGGGGTTACATGTTGCTCTCCAGTTGCCCTCTCCTATCTTAACAGAACTACATTGTATCATTTGGCAAAACAGAAAATTAAAACAAAGTAAGGAAAGCATAACTGTTGAAAAACAGAATTACAGTCATAAGAGTTCTAACCATTTTGCACCTCCTTACCACCACCATGAAAATACACATATACATGAAAGATCAAAATAGGCATTTAAACACAAAGCACAGAATGAAATCTTGAATGGCTACCCCAAATTTTATTTCAGCTTATAATTCAGAGTACTACAGTGCACTATGTTGCAGATCTTTATCAACATTCTTGAAACTGAAAAGTACAGTGCTATCTTGACTGTATGTTCCAATTTTAGTATCTCAGTGTTCATTGTTATTATTTATATTTCATAACAATTTTCAAATAAACAGGATGACTAATTATTGCAAAAGTCCTACTTCACTAATCAAACTAGAAGATCATTTTGACCTTAGAGAAAGTACAGGTTGGCTGCCCCAGAGATCACACTTTATTCTTGCTTACACCCTTCAGGCCACCTTCCTGGAGTCAGATTTGTTATGTTATCTGGGGATGACAACAGATTGTGTTTGTACACAGTGAAGCACGGAAGCACATCCCAAGTTTCCTTGTGCTCAATGACATAATGAAAGAGAGGAAAGTCAAAGGATGAAACTACTAGTGCAGAAGATAAGTAAAACCTACCAATTACCCACTGGCAGTAACATCAAAGAAAGAGAAGCCAATAGAATCCAGATCCTGGCAGAAGTCAGCTGCAAACTGATTTTACTAGAAGGGCAACAAGGTGTTGAACTTGAGATGGATTAAGATGGGGAAATAAAGCTAAAGCAGCAGCATACGCACTTAAATATCCAGAGATAAAAATTTAAAAAAAAAATTACATGGAGAATTCAACATTATTTCAGAGAAACCATGTTATGAAAAAGCAACCATTTTCTTGAGCTGTATTGATGAAAGCAGGCTATCTATATTAAGGGGGGGAAATCCTATTCTATTCCACACTGGTCAGGAGTACTTTGTCCAGTCATGGGTGCTGTATTTTAAAAAGACATTGACAAGCTGGAGTGTGCCTGAAGGGATATTACTAGGAGTCTGAGGATGGTGGTGAATGAAAGGACTTAGAAAAAAAAGAATATTAACAGCTGCAATGATAGCCATCTCCAGATATATCTGCAGAGAATGAATTCAGAATTCCTTAATGAGAAAGGACCCTTTATTTTCTTCTTCCCACTTCATACATACACAGAGGGATCATAAACTCACTCCTACCTACCTACCTACCTACCTACCTACCTACTATTCATTCATTCATTCATTCATTCATTTTACAAGGCTTATAAACCACTCCAACTGAAGCCATTCCAGTCAAAGTAGACTCTGAGTCATATACATTTCCCATCACACTCATACACAATCTGACAGAGCACTTTATGTTCTTTTAATGCAGAGTTCTGAGTAGGAAGGGTTAAATTTAAAGTGCATCACTTCCATGTCTTTTAGTAAACACAGAAAGGAGAGCCTCCTTGTTCTCTGCATGCTTTTCTCTGAAGGGCAGGGTTTAAAGAAGTGGTTTTGTCACCTGGCTAGACCTGCTAAGGTTCTACCATTCTTCATTGGTGGCTAACAGTGTTAAAAATGTTAAAAACCAATAACACAGAAGAACAGTAAAAACAAAGACTAATAAAAGCCCAAACATAAGCACAGCGAAAAGTGGCGCTGTAGGTTTCAAAGTACAAGTTTTGTCTAATCTGGTGTACAGTATATGGCATGTAACACAGAAGGGCTAACGAGTTCCCATAAGGGAAAATGTCATTACCTATTTTATTGTCTGCAGGTGGTCAAGAAAACCTCTATTTAAAAATGTGTCACCTAAACATCGACCCCTCTGACAGCTTTGTCTTCCAGCGGCAACATTTGGCTTCATGTAACTGAAAGGAAAATGGGTCAACTGCAGTATAGTGATGCCAGAGGTCTGGATGATTTGTGATATATTCCCACAGTCTGGACTGTTATGCATGTAAAGTTTAAAAGGATTTCTGCCAGTGTTGTTGGTGGTAATGTTCTCTGAAAGAAGGAAAGAATAGCATCAAACTTCAAGGGGTGGTGTTCTTTTTAAGGATATTATCACCCATTAATTTGCTAGTCTTGTCAGATAAAAAACAAACAACTCAGCAACACAGGAAGCAGTCATCTGATACCTAAATCTGTTGGACTTTGCCAGCTTTGTGTTTGCTGCAAACGATGAGTTTGCCAGATTGCTGTTTGCAGCAAATTATTACAAATGTTAGGACTGCTGAGAACTGAGACAGTGTTCTAGAACATTTTCTGAAAGAGTCATCCAGATTTGAACTTACTAGCATGCGATGATTGGTTTCCTTGCCTAGCATGACTAGCCAACAAATTGTAGAATTAGAATCCTTCAGGCTTCCCACCAAATGTCCAACCTGCTGTTCAAGGGAACATTATGTTGATGAAAACCACTAACATATTTTGGTGTACACGAAGCTCTAGTTCAGCCTTGTTTGCTGTTGTCAGCATTTGGGCCAGCAGATGGAGCAGCAAATGCATTGCCTAAGATTGTGGCATCTACGCTGGAATCCTTTCTTTTTTTCCCCCATTAGAGGAACTACGAATGAAAAAGATAAAGTTGTGGTTGTTACAACAGCAGCTGATCTGTGTAGTGCTCCTTGAAATTAAGATAGGAAAGAGTATTAGCAATGAAATCAATTCCCAGAGAGTTGATGGATGTCTTTGGCCTGAAGAAGTCCCACTGTTTGTTGAGGTGGCTGTGTTTTTTAAAGAAGAAGATAGCTTCTGCTTTCTTAATGCTGTCTTATTTTGGTAGGTCTTTGTGCAGTGTTTACTGAATGTCAGCCTAATATTTCTGAAGGGGGAAAAAAAGCCTCAGATGATAATGAACTTCCCCATATGGTTAGGTTCGTTATGTAAACAAAAGTCTGCAGAAATACCTGAAAATGTTACAATATTAGTTACGACAATACCCTGAGGAGACAGCTCTGTCTTTTTGGATAAATATTTCAATGTCATAATATGCAACTCAGTGATCCGCTTCAGTATATTCCCACCTATCCATTCAAACAAACAAACAAACAAACAAAAAGGTGAGGTTTGGAAATTAATAACTCTGGTGATATAAAGAGAAGAAGGAAGCAACTTTTCCAGTTTGTTTTCTGCTAAATTTGATGGCTTTTTAACTGACTGGATCCTTGGCAGCCTTTTTGTGAATGGGCAAGTCCTTCCCTCCAGGGCAGCCATTTTCTATTAGCAGCTACAATATGCATTCAAACTATCCAATCTGTATTTTCAAGAAAATGTAAATTGCAGCAACTTTATGCAAGATAGTATGTTTTAAAGGATTTAACATGTCGTTCTAGTATCTCAGGTGTCTCAGAAGCTGAAAATGCTGCTGGTCCAAACACAAATGTTAACAAATGTTGTAGCTGTGAATATTGTCATTGGGTTACATCTGATAGATGATATTTACCTCTTAACACAGCATATGTTAAAAATTCATCTTCATCATCTATCAGTTGGTCCAAAGTCAATATCCCCACTTCCATCCAATTTTTCCATATCACCATCTTTTTCCCCAAATTTAATGTTAGGTTTCCCATGAAGTCAATTTAGCATGGGAAAAAGGATTAATCATTTTTTATTAGATGTTATATTCCATAGCTTTCTAATTGACATAATTGTTTTCAGAAATACAAGAGTTCTATTACATTTAGATCCTAATACTGTCCATCCAACCAAAGGTGCTATATATGTATATTCCAACGTTGCCCAAATTGTAAAATTAACACCAATTGTTGGCTTCCAATATTTAATAACTGACAATAAGTAAGCTTGATGATATAACTCCAGTTTTGGAAAAACAAATCCTCCCTCATTAATTAGTAATTTCATTTTCTGAAAGATATTCTCAGAATCGGAGAACCCCATAAATTTTTTATAAACAAAGGTTTTATTTTCTGAAAATATTTTCCGGACATTTGAACAGGAATTCCTCTCAGAATATAAATTAACCTGGGAATAATATTCATTTTGAGAGCATTCACCTTTCCCCAAAAAGTGACGTTTAATGACTCCCATCTATCCATATCTGAAGAAACCTCTTTATACATTTTATTTATATTACATGTTACTGAGTTATATCTTTTGATATATACATACCTAAATATTTAATGGATTCAGTACAAATACGGAATTGATATTCCTTAAATGGATGGGTAACCAAATTTTCACTTACTGGCATCGATTCCAATTTGGACCAGTTAATAGAATATCCTGCTATCTTACTAAAGGCATCTATCATTTGCATCAACACTGGAATAGTAGTATGAGGTTTGGAAATAAACAGAAGAATGTCATTTGCAAATAAAATCAACTGAATTCTGTACCACTCCATAAATCTCCCCGTGTTGTCTAATAGCACAAGCCAAAGGTTCCACGCAAATATCAGAAAGCAAGGGTGAAGGTGGACATCCCTGTCTAGTTCCTCTAAATAATGGGAAAGTAGCAGAAAACATACCATTAACCTTTACTTTAGATGGGGCAAGTCACATAATATCTTGATCCATTTTATGAATTACAAAGGAAATCTGAATTTATTTAGTACAGCAAACATGTATTGTCTATATATTTTGTCAAAAGCTTTTTCAGCATTTAATGATAACATTAAAAGTTGGTCTTTATTTTTACTCAAGTCTATTAAATCTACAACTAACCTAATGTCTGCTGCATGCCTAGTTTTTATAAACCATGCTTGATCATTCTTAATAATGAAAGGTATGACTTGCTGTAATCTATTTGCTAGCACTGCTGTTAAGATCTTTGTATCAACACTAATCAGTGAAATTGGATGATAATTAGCACAATGAGTATGATCTTTACCTGGTTTTGGTATAATTGCAATATAAGCCTGATTAAATGCCTCTGATAATATTCCCTTATCAAGTATCTCACCATACAATTGACAGAGTTTTGGCACCAAAAGATCCATAAATATTTTATAGCACTCTATAGGAAATCCATCCAATCCTGGTACTTTACCACTTGCTATTTTTAAAATTATTTGTTTAATCTCTACCTCAGATAATGGAGCAAACAAAAGTTGTTTTTGTGCATCATTTAAGAGTGGTAGGTTTCTACTATTTAGAAAGGCCTCTATATCCTCTTTTGATATATTCTCTGGTTTGCTATATAATTCTGAATAGAATTTTAAAAATGACAATTTATTTCCTTTGAAGTTTTATACATTTCATCTCTTTTACCCCTAATAATTGGAATCATTGCCCTATCTTTCTGTTGCTTTAAGTGATTAGCCAAAATTTTACCAGGACTTTCACCATTTTCCCAATATTTCTGTCATAAACATGTTAACATGAATTCTGTCAGTTGTGATAGTATAGTATTTAATTCATATTTCTTCTGTATTTCTCTGTACAAGGTAGTAGATGGACATCTAACCATCTGTGCCCATAAATGTTAATCACACTGTATCACACCCAATAAAAAAATAAATACCAGTATTTCAAAAATAGCATTCCTTAGGGAAGGACCACTCTCTATGCTTTTCAAGTTAGAACTCTCCTTGAGGTCTGCAGTGTTGAATTAAGAGCCAGATTAGTTACAAACACACTAACATTTTCATTTAGTTTCTCTAAAGGAGATTCCAAAATGGCGGCACTGAAATTCATTCTCCTAAAAGTAATTTGGAGTATGCAGAAATGTGAACATAGCACCTATCTCCAACATCTTGAAGCAGCCATATCTTTACTTGGGATTCATCCTAGGCAAAGATACAACTGCTTTCAGGTATTTTAGACAGATGCTACTTTCATGCTACCATGCATTTTGAAGCATCTTTTGGAGATTGAATCTGAAGTGCTGCACAGCTCTAAAACAACAATAATTCCTTTTCGGTTTGTCTCTAATCATCCTGTTTTGGCCATGTTAACTTCATTTGCACAAGTTCTTCTTTGGGTTCATATTAATAGTCTAATTAAGGCAATCGGATGCATGTAAGGAAAGGCTGCAAAAATCGCTGAGACATCAGGCTGCTTAACTAAACAACAGTGTAATGACACTAAATTCAGAGGTGCTTTATTCTGCAACCATGACTAATATACACTGAAAGTCAATTTATTCAGTACTTATTAAGCCCTATTCAGTCAACACTCCCAAAGACTTCTTTCAGAGTGAATTAACTTAGCTGAAGAGTACTCTAAAATAGTAGGTACATTATATTTATTTCATTTTAGAGATGCAGAAATCAAAGAATAGGGAGTTGCTCAAGCAGTTCAAAATATCTATGAAATCTGAAAGAACATAATTTCTCTCTGCTCCATCTAATCACTTAGTACAACAGTGACACACATAGCAGTAGATTGCTGAATTGATCCAGGGCTCATTTCCCCTTATTGCCTTCTTCACAAAACTAGAAATCTATCTTATTGGCTACACTGATTACCAGACCTTTCCACAGAACAAGCGTGGGAACCATAGACTGAGGTTGCTAGGGAGTTTTCAATCACGTGGTGCCAAAACCTAGCCTCCACTTTCTAATCCTCTCTACTCCCTTGCCTCAAAAAACAAAAACAAAAATACTGTTCCATTTTGTTTTTCTTTCTCAATCCCACAGTGCTTTAAAAAAATATGTTCGATGCATTTTTTAATTTACCTTGTCATTTCAAAATGACTGAAGGATTTTTCCCCCCTTTCAGGTTATGTATTTCTTCTTTATTGTGCATTAATCACCCTCTTGTCCATGTTTACGAATTACCTCAGTGCTTCTGGTTGACCCCTGTGTGACATGAAAAGCTACACCCGATAGGCTATTGCCTTTCCTCATGATCTGAGTCAAATTTTGGGGTGAGTAAATTAGTCATGGATTACTAAGAGGTATACCCAGTCATCTCATCCTCAGATGCATTGTATTTCTTTCCCTGCAGAAGACTCAGTTGTTCTCCATCCCAACTGGAAGAACATTTGAAAGTAAGAACAACGCCATCCCAGCTTTCAAAGAACTTTCCTTCTTCTCTTCCATCCCAGTAGGATAAACACATGATTACTTGCTCTTAGGGGTCAAAATAGCATTTACCCAGTTCTATGAAGTCAGGGATGTGGTGCATCATTTTTAAGTAGGGAAGGATGTAGAAGAAACAGGTAGTAGCAAACCTTAGAAATTAAACAGAACGCTACTTGAGGGGCAATCAAGTGCTCAACTAGCTATAAATGAACTCACTTTAAATATGACCAAACTAGATGTCAAATTGAATGCATGAAAACATGCACTTTGTGCTACCATTGCTCTGTCAAAAGGAAAAACAAGACCCCCAAATATGATTTGGAATACAGCCATGTGGGAAAGGGCTTCTCTCTCAGCACTGTCTTATAAAATCACCCCTTCTTCAAAGCTACTATTGGCAATGAGAGGAAAGGTTCCACTCAACCATATTCCACAGTCCCATTCCTGTTGCCCCCATTCCATATTAAATGCTTATATATCTGCAAAATCATAAACTTGTTTGCCCTTAGTGAAATGAGCTCAGATTTTATGAGTTCTGATCATTTGGCAAATATTGTTATCATAACCAAAATGAATGCCCTTCTGTCCCTACCAATTTTTCAGGCCTTCAGAAGGTTTTGGTTGAGGGGGTGTTCCAGAGAGAATGCTGTAAAGATAATATTGCAGAGTTCCTGTGAAGCTGTAGAACAAGCAGTGTTCCATGGTCCAAAATCATGCTTTGTCAGACTTCTGGGGAAGAAATGGCAAATTTAAGTTGGCTCTGCTGAGAGTGAAGCTGATGATCATGGCAGAATGAAGAGCCGGCAAGTAGACCGGATATTTGGGATTCATCTCCGGATAAAGAGAGGACTTGGGATCACTCACAAGTGCTCCAGACAGTTGCTTCTCACCAGAAGACCACAAGACAGTGGTCTCCAGTGTGGTTTAGAGCTCTGGGAAATGAGGGAATGTCATTTTCGCCCAAACTGTGGTTGGTGCCTTTATGGACACAGGGTACACGTACTTTCATTTCTAATTGCTTTTGGAAATTGCTTGTTAATTACTTCTCAGATATTAGGAACCTTTGAATCAATATGTTTTACAGTACTGGGTGAGTTTCCTTCAATCCTTAACAAAAGAAGTTTTAAATGCAAGTCTAAGGAATATTTTTTGGAAATAAATTGCAAAAGGGTGATTAGAACTTTGATTCTAGAAAGTTACAAATGGACTATGGGTCCAGATGGATATAAAATAAGATTTTGAAATTAATCATAAGACTCCTTCCCATGGGACAATGCTGTTGTTTTGAAGAATTAAAAAAAAAAATGATAGGATGGGACTTTGAAGGTTTGACACTAGAGGGAACCAGAAGGAACTAAATATTACATTTAAAGCAGAAGAACACTTAAATTTGATTTACTAATGCATAATTGTGATGGAATGTGTCTACGAAGGGGGAGGTGATGTGATGGAATACAGTAATGCAGCAGGTTCTCAGGAAGGAGGGAGCACATTCCAGGAATTGGGCAAGACAAGAGACAACACACTCCAGAACTGGATCATGAGAAGAGGGAGAGATTTAGGATAGTCACTCCCTAGAATCTCCCAGGGTATATCCACAAGGTTAGAGTAATACAGATTTAGTCTGGCAGGATTCTGTCTATATGGTGTAAGCAATAAAAGGACTGAACTTGGCTGGACTGTTTCTCTCTTATTTTTGGGCTGGGCCTGACAAGAACAGGGCAATATACTTTAACATTGGACATATTGAGAGATATTTGTGAACAATGGACCCAGAAGTTAATTTTCAGAATGTCTGCCATTACCGATAGAGTGTGTTTAAAAGATGTTATGGAAGAGGAACAAGTTTTACCAGACAAGACTGGGGCTGATTTGAAAATGGATTTAAAAATGACAGGTTACAAGAATGATATGGAAAAAGATGCTACACTGGATATACAAATGAAACCAGCTGATGTTTTAATAATTAAAAGGGATATACAAATAACAAACCAAAAGAGTGGCCTGGATAACTCTCGTATGTTGGATTTACAAAAGAGACTTGTTAAAGTTTTGAAGGATTTTGTGAGAAGGGACAAAGAAAAATTAAAATCAAGTTCTAGGATATTATTTAAAGGCATTAAAGATCAAGATCGTTAAAAGTAAAAGAAGGATTATAAAGTTGGTTTGTTCAAGGTTAAAATAGATATGATACCCAATTATACATCTCCATCCTGGGTGCCGTATGTGATGCTGTGACTATCCTCTCACAGTACCTGGATGGGGGCCAACAGGCTTCAACTGAACCCTGGTAAGACAGAGTGGCTGTGGGTACAGGGAGCCTCAAGATCCAGGAATTTATCATCTTTGGTTCTTGATGGGGTCGTACTACCCCAGCCAGACCCAGCACATAATCTGGGGGTCCTCCTGGACTCACGACTCCTGTTCAAAGAGCAGGTGGCAATTGTGGCTAAGAGGGCCTTTGTGCAGCTTCCTGTTGTGTGGCAGTTACACCCCTTCCTCAGTCAGGAGGCCCTCTGCACGGTCAGTCATGCCCTGGTCACCTCCTGGTTGGATTACTGTAATGTGCTCCAAATGGGGCTACCCTTGAAGAGTATCCAGAAGCTACAGCTGGTGCAGAATGCTGTGGTGTGGACAGTTCTGAATGCCCCTAGGAGGGCACATATAACACCGCTGTTATGCGAGCTGAATTCATTGCCAGTTTGCTTCTGGGTCCAATTCAAGGTGTTGGTCATCACCTTTAAAGCCCTTCATGGCACAGGACCAGATTATCTGAGGAGCCATCTCACCCCAGTTACTTCAGCCCACCTCACTCAGTCAAGCAGAAGGGGCATGTTGCAGACCCCACCGGTCAAGGAATTTCGCCTGGTGGGGCCTAGACAGAGGGCCTTTTCTGTTGTGGCCCCCACCTTATGGAACAATCTGCCTCCCAAGGTCCGGTGTGCCCCCACTCTCATGGCCTTCAGGAAAGGGGTGAAATCCTGGCTGTGCCAGAAGGCCTGGGGGCTGTATGGGGGCTCGCACCAGTGGAGGTGGCTTGTGAGGTGATTGACCTTGCCCCCCCCCCCCCATCTTGAATGTTTTTAGTATGTATGTACAGGTTTTGTTTAGATTTGATTTTTAATGGATTATTTATTTTAACTATTTATGGGGGATTTTTAACTGTTGATGCGGTTTTTGATTTTAACTGTGAGCCGCCCAGAGTCACCCACTGGGGGGAGATGGGCGGCACACAAACTCAATAATTAATTAATAAATGTTGTTATCTCTGGTAACCCTTAATGGGCTTTTGCTGACCAGGACTGAATGATGAGGCTTTGAGGCTTTGTTTATAGATAAGAAATGGGATATGGGAAGAAGATATAATTTGTTGTATTTTAAGAGAAGGTGATAAATTACTAAAATTGTTTATACTTGTGAGGAGGGGGAAGTCATTTCTTTTTATATTTCTTGTCTTTTTCTTTACTGCATTCTTATTTTCCCTTTATTTTCTATTTTTCTTTTCTATTTTTCTTTTCTATTTTTTTCTTTCCTGCACTTTCTATTTTTTCTTTTTATTATTTTAATTTTCTTAGTTTGCATTAGTTTTTATCTTGTGTAATTAACTGTAATTATACAAGATGTTTTATCTTGTAAAACATTAATTGTAAAGTTTAATAAAATTACTATTAAAAAAAAAACCAAAACAAAACAAAATCATGCTTTGTCCTACTACCCGGCTCTTCAGAATTCCCCTCCCTTGTGAAATCAAACCATTGTGGGCCTTGCCACAATCCTCTGCTTTCAGATCAGGTCATCTGAAAGACACCTTTTCTGCTCTTGCTACACACCCACTGATTTTTCCCCCCTCACTGCAAAAGCAGACCCAGCAAAGCAACAACAAAGATTGGGGAGGGGGCACTGGCAAACTACTAGTTTTTGTTCTCCACCACTGTCAGCTGGATGACGCACTGGTTAGCAATGACCATGATGAAGGTGATATAGTGAGAGCTTTCACAGATTGGTCAGGAAGACTGCTCCCAAGGGGTTGTGGGAAAGGATGAAGCCAATAGTTCTTTGGAAGGACTTTTAATCTACACTGGGAAATCGAAATTGTAGTTGTTGATGATAACTTTATGTATAGTTTCTCTAGAAAATAAGCTTTTCTGGGCTTCCAGGTATACCTCATCATTGTTATCCCATATGGCAGAGAAGTCCTTGTAGGCCTGTATTCACTTGTGTCTATCAGCTGATGGATTCTGGAAGTGAAATTGATGCCTATCTTTCTGCACTGCATCCCTTAACTGATTCCAAAGGGAGAGGCATGTGAGGAGCTTAATGAAGTGGAGAGCACAGGGCTTACACAGAAGGCTATTTGATTAGTACTGCATGTAGTAATATACAGTTAAAATAAAGCAGTTAGGGTTAAGGTTAAGGAAAGGGTGTTACTTTGTGCACTTTTTGGACAGAGTGAAATATTAGTAGGAGGCAACTTGTTTACTTTTTAAAATTCTTTTTACAACATGCCATATAAGGTGATATTTAAACTTTGCTCTTCATATTTACAGATAGCAAGAACAATGTTTGGTGAACATACACAGTGCTAATTACAAAGTCAAGTGTGCCAGCAAATGTGCTAAAACAAGGTACAGAAAAAGTGAGTATGAGGGAGAGAGAACAATTCATTAAACTTGATATCTGTTGGCATATTTTCTCCTTTCTACATCTTCTATATAACTTCAAGAAATATTCACTGAATGCATGATATAGAAAAATCATTATGTGTCTTTGATCCTTGGCTATGGTAGAAGGGCTATTAAATGCAGGTTCCCCTCTGTGGATTTCAGCTGGTTTCAGGCTCTTGTAATCAATGTCCTTGGTACACTGCCAGCAGAAACACAGTCAGGGATACCTACAGACAGAGACAATATGCATATATACCTATATGAAAGTGAGCCTCATTATCACTGATATCAAGCAAAAGCCCATTCTATTGTTCTCATTTATTCAATGCATAGGCAAAAAAGCACATGGATCTTGTGATAGCTCAAGGCTACTATATCACTCAGAAGTCCAAGTTTGTTTGTGTGTCTGCTTGCTTGCTGTTGATGATGAGGATGCTAGACTTGGTAATCTGTAAAATGTAATATCCTGTGTTTTATCTACTTCTTTCTTGGTCTGCAATATGATTAGAGATTTTCTGCAAGACTTTTGCAAAGTCGCATTGAGGTTTTGGCAGGATTTTAACTTAAAACTCACACAAAGGAGCGTGATGTCAGAAAGGAATCTAGTTGATATGAGCAGCTGTCTACCAGGGGTAAATATTAAACAAGCTTTAAACAAATGTAGAAGACTGGACATAAAAATGGCATTTTTCCAAAGAAAAGTTTTATCCATCTCGATTCTTTATGCATCTGACTTTAAAAAAAAAAGATCTGCATGAAAAACAGACTCTTTGGAACAAAGCCTAAGTGGTGACTCTGGGTGGCTTACAAGAATTAAAACACAAAAGATCCACAATATATAACCTTGGGCACTCAAGGATAAACAATAACCTACTCACAGAAAATACACACACACATATCAATAACAGCAAACGTCATGTACCCACCTGACCCAAAGGCCTGGGAAAATCTACTTCATTATTAGAAAATACAGACATTATAATATTAATCATCTAAATCAGGAGTTCCCAACTTTTTTGGCCTAGTGGGAAAATTTGGAAATTTGAATATATATTGTAGGGACCTTTCTAATTCACAAAATAGTGGCCATAGGGGATATATCCAGCTATTAAACATCAGAATGTTACCTGCTACAACCACTCACTTAAGATCCAGAAAAATTCTCAGAAATAAAAGGAATGATGAGGGCTATCTTCATTTTGCAGTATTCCACTTCTTTGTTTGGTTTTTCTTTAATTAATACATGATTCCAAAAATATAAGAAGTCAGGTGGACACAAAGTCTCACATACATAAAGGGAGATGCCTTAAGGTACATTGATGTGTATGAGTACCACGATTGGTATTTAAAACATTGATATAATGTACTTTCTGACATATTCCAAGGAATGCAAATTTCATAACTTTTTCTTTCTTTCTTTTCTTTTCCAAACTTCTACGCTTGAAATTCTGAAAATAATGGAACAGTAGAGGATCAGAGGACAAACCATTTCAGAGCAAACTTGTCAACTGCAAATGCAATAATGTATCTAATTTTGGATTTCCATGACAATAGTAGCAGGAAGTGAGGATGCTTAAGAAAAAAAAAATTGGATGTAGTTCAAATATTCCCCTAACTATAACACATCATAGAAGGAAATAGACTAAGGAAAATTATTTGACTAGTACAGTACTAAGATATAAGAAGCTGTTTCCATGACTTTTCAGTAATGAGGTGCACTTCACATTGCCCAGCTGCTGAGCCCAGAACCAAATTGTGAAATATTGAATTATCAGAGTGATGCTTGATTTTAAATTTATTTTTACTGAATTATGGTGATAGCTTGTTTTCTTTATAAAAGTTTTAATTCAAGATGAGCATTGTTTATTGGCTATGCTGGAAGAAAATAATGCTAAGATATAATTAAAGCGAGTGCCTTCAAAAAGTAAGCCAGAAAGAAAGAAATCACAGTATCAAGTCTAACACAAATGGCTCTGCTTGTTATGCATCACAGTGATCACACATTGTAATATCACTTCTTAATAAAGAGTAGAAATCTAATTCCTTGATTTTGTTGTGAGTGCATCAAAGGATACAAATTATTGTAAAATGCATTGGCCTTGAAAACAGGGAGCTATTTCAAGTTTAATTAAGCATAACATTAAAAAAATGAATTATAATCAAAGCAAAAACTAAACCTTGTTACCCTGAACCAAATCACTTATTGAACATGCCCCCTTGGAAGGAGAAAGGCAACTTTTACTGATTATCACTAATGAATAATCTGTCTTTCCCTCTGGATCAATGTAAAACAACTGAAGGGGTGGGGAGAAAGAGGGAAAGATGTCTCCTTTCTTTCTATGAAGTTGGTCTTCTGTTGGATTAAAACCATTTAATGAATGGAAGGTGCCCTTCTGTTTGTAGAGGGGGCATTTGGCATCAAAGACAGAATCTCATAAGCATTTTAAAATGAGTGGCCCAATATGCAAGATAATTATTTCGAGATAAGTAACCAACAGTTTTAGAATTATTGGCAAACATTTATATCTCTTTGGATTTGGTTGATATCCATGGATTCTCACCATGAACAGAGGACCAGTAAGCACCATTGCTTATAATCACTTGAACATACAGCCAAATGTTGAGAATAATATGCATTAGCCAGTTACAGCTGTTGTCTTGAATAAAGAACTTCAAGGAAGTTATGCTTCCAAGGTAATCTTTTGAAAAGAAGTGACTCATACAAACTAATTAAAGCACATTGAAGTTGATAGCTCTTGTGTTTTATGTAGAATTTTGAGCCAAAGTACACACTGCTTTCAAACAAAGGCATTGGCTCCTTCACCACAAAGACCAAACGTTCACTGAATGGTTCAGCTAAAGAGAATTCTGGGGAATACAATTCCCCTACAGCAGCTAATGGCCAAATGGAAGTACTTATGCAAAACAGTCATATCTCTCCTTCCCCAGTTTCTTCCCATTAACTTCTCAGTGGGGTAGCCATTAGTAAAAAAAACCTGGTGCCCATTTGGGTTGGCAATGCAGATGACAAGGTGGCTGATTGCTGAGTCAGAGATCCAATTAATGAGCTAATAAAGTGTAGAGCTTGGGATAGAATAAAAAGTGTAAATAATTTTAAAATTATGAATGCCAAGTGAAGGATTGAACTAAAGATAGAAAGTTCACAAAACAACATAATAAATCATGCATTGGAACATAAATTTTCTGCTTCATCAGAAAAAGGCAACTGGGGCAAGTTACCTCAAAATTATGATGGTAAAACCAGCAATGTACTAGAAAAACAATACCTCCAGAGCATTGTCCCACAGCACCACACATAATTACTGATTTTTTATTATCTTAATTGCTACAGTTGATCATAGCCAGAAGTTATTTTTGACTTTTGTCAGACAAAAAAAAAAAGCTTTTGTTTGAGATAATGTTGCAAAATCTTGCATGGCAACTGTCGGTATCCAAAATTGGATGACCTTGAAGTCTATTGGATCTGCTGCTCATCTGAGACTTTCTAGGCAATTTCTACACTGTTGGTATATATATGCAATTTTCTCCTTGTTTTTTATTTCTTTGTTTCTGGTCTTTGATCAAAATCAATTGAATGGATTGACTGATTCTTTACAAATGTAAGCAGATTATTTTAAAATAAGATACTGTATAAAGAAGAATGATGATATACGTTTTAAAAATAAATTGCTGCTGCTGGCTCCTAAGCACAATAATTGCTACCATCACACATACTTGTGTGCTTGTAGCAGCAGATTTTCTGTGGTGTTTTAAGTGGCTCAGAGCTGTAATTTTGCCCAGGAGAAACATAACCTAACCTAAGGCCACTCCCGTCCTCCCAACACACACCCCTCTCTTATGCTTCAGGACACTAGCATGTTTCCGCTATTGGATTTGGTCAGGTCAATTCATATAGCCATTGTGTCTGTGGATTAGCATTCATCGGAGTTTAAACTTCACTTATTAAAATGCATGTTAAAAATATCATAATGAGCTATCTGAAAAGATAATAACACAGATTCCAGGTGAACATGTTATATAACAAATGAAAAAAAAAGAACCTCTGTTGCAACTAGTTTCATCTCCAGTGCAATCTAACATTGTAGGATAAAATCCCATTTCTTCTATGATTTACAGTTATGTTCAGTTTTTCGGCCATAACTAAACTGTTATGCAACTGGAAGTGTAATTATATTTTCACAATCCAACATAAGTTTCATGTTAAAGGACAATGTATCTTTGAGGTAGTCTCAGGGTTAGAAATCAGTGTTGTATATATTATCTTTCTAATCCTATATTTCATGCATCAGGACATGACTCTGTTGCTTAAACTGTTTGTTGATACTTCACCTTGTGTTGTTGGAAGTGTGGTAAAACAAGAAAAGATAAGATCAAAAATGAATTGTTGATGAATAACTGATTTTTTTCCCCACAATTCACTTATCAGTCCCATGGAAGGTTTATGGGGTGCTCATGGTTACTCATATCTTAATCATCTCCTATTTGGATTATTTCAATATGCCCTACATGGGGCTGCCCTTGTAGATCACTCAGATGCTGCAATTGTTACAGAGTGTGGCAATATTGACAGATTTGGGGGTTCTTCAGTATGCCACGTTATACCACTACTTCAGAAGCTACACTGGCTTATGGTAGACTTCTGGGTACAGTTCATGGGATATGGCTGGCTTATTTGTGGACCACATGTCTCCTATTAATTCTTCCTGCCACATCAGATCCATGCTCTTGGCATGTTCTGAGTCCCTTCTATGAAGCAATGGCATTTGATGAAACCCAGGAAGCATTCTTTCTCTGTTGTAGCACCTGACCCCAGAGCCTTGGGGCAACCCACTGTTGGTAGAACACATGGCCAAGGCATTGTTACAGCATCAATATGTATATCAAGTGGATATACAAATAATGAACCTGCATACTGCCATGATACAGCTAACACAGCAATTGGATGAAGGCTTGCCTCAACCAGGAGCTGCTCTAATACCTGCTGCACAAGCAGTACTGTTTCATTCTCCTGGAAGTCTACTGGAGAAGTTTGGGAAGAACATTCCAGCTCTATCTACCTCTTCTCTACCAGACTTATCAGTCTGAACTGGTTAGCTGTTGAGTCCACCTGGTGGTGAGGGAGATGGAAGTGATTTTCAGCACATTGCAACTGATGACTTGCCTGACCTGTTCTCACAAGCAGGAGTGTGGAGTGATTCTGACAGGGGATGTAGTGTACTGTAGCTGTGGCCTTGAAGAGGAGGTGGGAGACATGAAAAGGTTTTGAGCCTGGGAAAGAAGAAAGCATAGAGACTCAAAGCAACCTAACCTTGACTTTGTCACCTTTAAAAAGGAACAGTGAAGGTTTTGGATAGGCTTTTAAGGTTCTGTTAATTTACCCTACAACAATAAAGTAGTATTCCTGGAATTCTTAAGGACTGTTTCTGATACCCAAGGTACAGCTTACTTTCCCAAAATTTGGGCAGTCCTGACTCTATTGAGCTTTTGAAAGGCACTGAAGTCCTGAGTGTTTCTCTGGGCATTGGGCCAGGGCATTAAGTGAGGCTGACTCTGAGAGATGTTTTTACACATGATTTATGGAGATGAATGTTACTCCTTGTTTGCTATGTGTTATGTTTTGAGGTTGGTACTTTATCCTGGTTTTCAAGTTTGTTGTAAGCCACTCCTAAACTGAAGAAATAAGCGCATACAGATTGCAAAAAAATATATATGAAGGGAGAGTGAATGGATTGAAAGGAAAGGGAAGACTAAGAAAGTCATGGTTCATTGATGGATCCTTAAAAAAGCAAGGTGAGAAATAATTTTTTAAAAAGGCAAGGTAGGAATCAATGGATGAATGTGGTAAAAGCAAGAATAGTTTGCAGAATTAGAAAGAATTGGAGAGGTGCACTGAATAGTGTTAAGTAGGTTTAGTTCAGTTCACCTCACCTTGCCTCACCTGCTTTTGATTTATTTTGCCCGCTACTTACTATGTTTTGCTACGCTTTGCATAGTGTTGTTTACCCTGAAAAGGAATAGCATAATAAATATATATATATGTGTTGCTCTATTTCTTGTCTTCTTCTGATTTGTATGCTTGTGAAAATATCTCTTACTTTGCTCAGTGCAATTTTGATTTTAGACCCAGACAGGCCATTCTCTTAAGCAGTCATCTGAATATGCCTTAAAGTTTGCATTTATGAACATCTGCAGTATCTTGCTGCTTTGTCAAAATGATAAAAATCACAGAGTGTTGTCTTGCTGCAAGCCCCCCATCTTTCATATGTATGTGCAATGTCATGATGCATGTAGGGAAGGGAAGGGCTTGTACTGCAAGGGGTGAAATTAATATATTTAATATACTAATATGAGGGCAAGAAGATATTCATCTGAGTTATCCCTGAAGTAACAATTGTGGGTCTATGAAGTAAGGATTTCCAAAGTCCTAAATTATTTTTTCTCAACTGTCAAGTTCTCTCTCCTCACATATGAAAGCCCTGCCACATTTGAGATAATTCCTCCCTTCTTAGTGCACACTCAAGAAGAGTCCAAACTTGTTATTTTTAAAATGTTTAGTTAGTATTATGGAGAGCCAGTTTGGTGTAGTGGTGAAGGCACCAGGCTAGAAACCAGGACACCTTGAGTTCTAGTCCTGCCTTAGGCACAAAGCCAGTAGGGTGACCTTGGACCAGTCACTTTTTCTCAGCCCTAGGAAGGAGGCAGTGACAAACCACTTCTGAAATCTTGCCAAGGAAACTACAGGGACGTGTCCAGGAAGTCACCAGGAATCAACACTAACTCAAAGGCAAAAAAAAAAAAAAATGTTAGTATTATGTCCTAATGTTGTGTGAGTCTTTGCTAGTACTTCCATACTTTTGGAATAATTTTGCAAGAAAGGTTTAAAATTGTATTTCATTTTCATTCACTACCAATGAAAGCAAAGGGGAGTTGTGGGTAAAGACAAGCCTTTGTAATTTCCAAACCTCCCACCTCAAAATCAACTTGATGGCAGAAAAGGCCTTGAAACCATTGCTATGTAAAGTGGCATTTTTCTGCCAAAGACGTACTTGCATAATATTTGCTGCTTTTAATAGAACATGCACACTAAACGATACTGGGAGATACAATCACACTTTTGCTTTTTATCATGCGAAATCGGTAAAAACTCCCTTGCATAAAAACTGCTGAAACCAGATGTCTGAAACTGGCTAAGTATCATCCCTTCTGAACAGTTTATTTTGTTCTTGTTCAGTTCATTATGTTCTTTTAAATGGTAAAAGAGTTAGAGTTGTTCTTATTTTGCCCATACTAACCACAGGGAGTCACAAATCTTTGAGTTTAATTGCTAATTTGGGGCCTAAAACAAATCTGTTTTCCATAGGCCTTCTTTATCAACACATTCACAAGTTCATGGAATTGTAAAGTAATAACAGGCACATCTTTTCTCCTTATACAAATCAAAATAAATTTGTATTTCATACTTCAGTTCTCAATTATGTGAGAAATTGTGTTATGCTGTGAAAAGCTCATTATTAGAAATTTAAGACAGATCATTGGAAAAAGAAAGAAAACCTCCTATCACTCCTGAAAATCCTTACATTTTCATATATTTTTTCCCATGATAAGAATTTGAAAAATATTGGAGCCAGGAAACAAGACTGCATATGCACATGTGCACACACAAATACTTGCCTCCCATGACAATAGCAGGCTTTTATATGTCACTAATTCTTTTTGCAATCCAAACATTAGCTGTTTGACAAAAGGCTGGCTTCAACTAGAAGATGCAACCACTTCCTGTAAAGCTGCCACTAGGGGTTAGCAATCACTTGTAAATTGCAAGGTAGCAAGAAAACACAAATCACACCATCTAAGTGCCAGGAAATGCCATTTGTTTTGCTATAACCATTCAAAATTATACCAGACTTTGTTAGGAGAGCTAAGCTAAAAGATGAAGGAGAGATGAAAAGATTTGCTAAGCATCTCTATAAGAAGGATGTGTGATTGGCCAATAAAAGTGTTACTTCTTTTTCAGATGTTCCAGAGCGATGGTCTTAGCTCTCTCTGTTAATTTTGCCACTCTGAAGTTCTCATGTTTGAGCCTTTGCCTCAGATGAAACCCTGCTAGTGTAATGGTTAGGGTAAGTCCAGATCCAATTCCTAGCACACCATGAAAATCTGTTATCAGCTTTTATTTTGCTACTAGTAAGAAAACACTTTCTGAAGTTTGGGATGACATCTTTATTCCTGAAGAGTGTATGCTGATTCAAATATATACACTCTCAACAACCATTGAGATCCATATAGAAGGTGTAAATGTATCAGAGTAATTTATTTCCAAACAAGCAAAACCCTCAAGCTAACCTGCTGCTTCTAAATAATTATGACTCAGTCCTTGGGGTAATATACAAGGGAGGTGAAATAATGTACATGTTCTTGGCCAATACAGATTTCAGGAGACCCAAAGAGTAAACAGGATTTGTCTTGGGTAACCTTGCTAAAAAGAGTTAACTGCAAAGTTTGAAAGGAGGCTAAGTTACCTAGACTGGTCTCCACTTCTATATCTCAATATCCCCTGCTTTTCCTACCATAATTTAAAGTTCTTTCTGGAGCACATCGAAGTGAGAGGATGGGTGTAGCTCGGCATACCCTAGGACATATAATTAGCTATGATCACTGATATGCTTGAGCCAGAAAACTTTGTCCTCATTCTAAGAACGTAACCCAATAAACACTTATTATGAAATTGATTACACTGAGCAAAGAGAAACATACTGCTGATTAAATGTCAGTTGTCTAAGTGTGTAAATCAGATTTATTTGCTTTTATTTATTTCAGCATATACCAAATCTGGTTATGTAGCATCAAATATCATAATTCCTGATTGGCTAGATTCACTATGAAACATGAAATGTCCTAATCAAGTAGAAAATGAAAGTAGCAGCAGATTTGGGTTATAGTGAAGAAGGAGGAGGAGAAAGAGTGGATAAGAAAATGTGTAGGTTCTTAAAAGAGATATTAGAAGGATAATGAAAGCGCTGCTTCTCAGCTCAAAGCCAGAAAGTTGGTTAGATGTTTTCCCATGCCAAACATTTTTCTGCCTATATATGAAAGAGGAAAGAAATTAACCTCAAAGCAGCCTACCACAATTACGCGCCTCAATAACTTCACAATATAAAATAGTAAATTATTAGAGGAAATCTTTCAAACACTTTTAAGTTGCTTATTTTATGTTGTATTTCCTTTGCATTGTTTTATTTCACTTTCATTTCTGCTGTGTCCAAACCTGTCTGTCAACCTGATCCTAAACACATTAGTGGACATTGATGAAAATTACTTTCAAGTAATGTGCTCCGGAGAGGAATGTGAATCTTTTTTGCCTTTGGCTATACTTGACAGATAAATCAGCCTTTCCTTGGGACATTGTGTTAATCCCATGAGAAAATCTTGTGGCCAGACATTGTGACAGGAGTTTAAAAAGCAAGAGGAAAACACTCTCATCGTTCAGGAATTCAAGGTGATGATCCAATGCACAGAATCAACAGCTTTAAAGGATGATTTTGATTTAGATTTTCACAAATTGTATGGAATCACTCCTCCTTTCCATAGCACTGGCTCAATAAAACACTCCCAGAATAATGATGTTATATTCCGCCACCCACCCAGGAACTATGTTTATTGAACTGTGCTCCTCAGTAGAAAGACCCTGGGCCCCTTTGCAACTCCTCCTGTCAACCAACTGGTTGAGAAAGTGAATGAAGAGGTAAGCTTCTCTTTCATTAAGAAATATAGTAAGCACCAGAACTTAGCAAGGAGCCAAATGCTGCACACATTCTTTGTGTCTGTTTGTCTCTTTGGGAAATATTGAGTTTCAAGGAGAAAGTTTGAAGATCTTGATTCACACTGAGAACAAAACCCAAACTGCTCACTCTCTGTAGCACTGAACATTGATACAATGGGTAGTTTGCTACTTTCTCTCACGTCAACTTAGGGAGAAAATACAAGTGCAATGAAGTCAAAATGAGCTATTAAGAATCAAAAAGGGCTAGTGGAATCCTGACATTTATAGAAGTACAAGAAAAATCTGGAAAAAATGCAACTTGCTCCCACTTCGTGGACTTCACCATCCTAACAATATTAAATATGGTCCTTGACCAACAAAATTCTAGAAAATCTCTGTAGTATCTAAGAGGAAGGCATGATCTCATTGTTTAGAGAATAAACTTTGTTCACAATGGAAAATATTGTCATATTTTATGGAAGCTGTGTATGTGGCAGAGTGGTAGATTGATTAATATTCTCTACTCCTTTCTATATCACATAGAAATTTTCAAGGTTACATCTTGGTAATGTTGATCTGGAGAAAAAAAAAAGGGGGGGGTTGACACACAGACAGACATGATATCTTTGCAGACATCTAGCAGATATCCAGATTTGTGCATTCTATATGTGATAGGTTTACATTGGCTTCTATGCAGCAGCAATATTAGGCTATCACAAAATGAAGTTGGAAGCTTTAATGCTATAGAGACTTAAGACTAATTCCATTCTCCTAGGCTTCTGTGCATTGAAAGCAAAATGATATGAAACATCCCCCATGCCACTTTATTTCTCTCATCTGTGGAATGAAGTGTTTCCTAAAAGACATGACCTCATTTCCAATTTAACCTACATTTACGGTAATAATAAAGTTAATTTAAATAAATGTAATATGTGAGGCTATAAAACTCATGGCTGCTTTTGAGAAATTTTTATTTAACTTTATGTTCATGATGCCCTTGAAAATGTTTGTTTGTATAAGAAAGTGTGGTGATTTGAATCTCATTTTCATAAATGTATTCATAAACATATCAGAAAATGTGCTGTTTTCATTCAAAATCAACAGGCGTTGTATAAGCATTTTTTCTCTTAAATGTGTACATAAGCTGACAAATTCAAGGCAACCCATATTCAAGAAATTCTTATATACCTTCTTTTGCCTTGACACGACCCAACGTAAACAAATAAAGCTACATAAAACTGCTTTCTTTCCCATCTTTAATAGTCTTTTTTAAAAACAAAAACAAAAACCTCTTTTGCTTGCCTGCTTAACTTCACTATTGTTGGTCATTTTGGCAGAATCCAATACAGGAACAATACCCCAAACACTTTGGGACTAAAAGGGAAGACATAAGATATGAATGAGCTTCATAAGCCTGTATCTACTATATCTACTGAAATTGAAAGAAGCCAGGAACACTGTGACTAAGAAGCTACCGTTCATAGGCTAAAGCAGGACATTTTGAATACAGGATCCAGAATCACATAAATAATGTCATTTTCTACCTCCTGTAATTTTTATCTGAGCTTAAGTATTTCTTTTTTCATTCCTGAAAATGACTGTATTAATATGTTATACATGTATACACAATGTACCAATTTTCCAACAATTTTACCATAGACTTAGACAGCCAAAACAATTATCTGTTTCAAAGCCCTGGTGTCAGTTGCAACATGTGGTAGTGTCATTAGCTGGAATTATCTTATTCTGAATTTCCCCAAAGTTGGCAGTACGAACTTATCCATATATCTCAAGCCCAGTCATTTCTTTCCCTTTGCCTCATCCTGATATTTATTAGGCCCAAGAGATTTTTCTTCCCATGGCAACCTTACATAGCTGCCTCCTTTTGTGATTAATGACAGTGAGCTTTTACTTCAAGAGGTTTAACTTCATGTTCCCTGGGATCTCTCTTAGTCATTCCATTGCAGACTCCCCCCCCCCCCTTTTTCTATCTTTAATTAGTCATGAGCCGTCTTGGAGATCATTTGATCAAATGGTGCAATGCCAGTCATTAAGGACAAATAAATGAATGAATAAATAAATGCAATATTCTAGCTTGAAATATCCGCTCAGTAAGAGAAAACAGTAAAGCAAATGAAAAATCAACAACTGCAGTGGAGCAGAAGCTAATTATGCTTCTGTTAAAGAATAGAGGAACTTTATCTGACTTAGGCTGACTGTAATTATGAATGGTTTATGCATCTCTGAGTAGCGAAAAAGAAAAAAAAGCAAATATACTCTCTTTTTTTTTCAATACTACAATACTGAATTTTGAATGCTGAATCTACAAGAAGATTCAGTAAATATGAACTGGGAATGATCAATTATTTAAACATTAGCAAAGAAGGCAATAAACCGTGAACTCTCTATCACCTTCAGTAAGAACTTGAGCCATATTTATAGCCAAGATTCATTTTTGTACATTCTAAACTGCCCTTGTTTTCTTTTTACTGCAGCCATTTATTATTTATTTATTTATCTGAATTACATACATTAAATTATGAAAATAAAAGCCTAAGCAACCTTTTCTGCTAGTAAAATTACTTGTATGCCACAGTGCCTGACTGATTTTTAAGTGACCTTCAGTAATATCTGTTCCGATCTTCAGCGTTGTAAATCTGAAAATAAACTGGTTGTGTCTGTTGGCAGAGCTGCAATAAGTATGCTAGCCTATTGTATATCAGTCTGTTCTCCTTGACTGTGGTCATTCAAGCTCATCTTCTATCTATCACCTACTAGGTTAACTAATTTGACTTCTCACTAGGAATTACTTGTCTTTTTCTGTCAAATTTCACTGCTGGATTCAGACAAAGGATAAATCTGTAAATATAACTTAGATCCTGTATCTAACTTTTTGTAGCATTAGGCTTACAGCACATCACCACTTTTAAATATTAGATTATCTACTTTCTCACTTTTAGATGGAGATACAGATTTTCTGTGAAGTCTTTCTGAGATAGCAGCTTATTAACTGCAGATAGGTTTCTCTTGTATGACCATCCTTCTGAGTAACAAGCAGTTCAGAAGCTTTCAAACTTCTTTCCTTTCCAAATGTAAGGCCAATATCAGCTGCATTGACACAATGGTTGCCTTAAAGTATTGTCAGCTGACCATTTTCTGTTGTTAGAAACCTTACTTTTATTTACTTAGCAAAGAAGAAAGGCATTGAAATAAAACTGCAAGTATAAGGGACATCACGCAACTATATTTAGAATATATTGCACAGTTCTGGCCATTCACTGCCACTCCAGAACAATGTTATAGTACTGGAAAGGGTACAGAAATTGGCAATCTAAATGATCAATCAATTCTCCATGTTATAATAGTAGGAAATTTCAACTTAGAATAGGGACATACAAGGGAGGGGAGCATATAATAATCATTACATACATTACATACATACGAATCTTACTGGAGATGCAGCTCCAGAAACACTGAGTTTCCATATTTTATCCTATGGACTACTAAGCATTAGGTTTTTTTGTGAGTCATTGTTGACTCCTGGCAACTGCCTGGACAAGTCCCTGCAGTTTTCTCGGCAAGATTTTGGAAGTGGTTTGCCATTTCCTCCTTCCTAGGACTGAGAGAGAGTGACTGGCACAAGGTCACCTAGCTGGATTCGTGCCTAAGACAGGACTAGAACTCACTGTCTCCCAGTTTCTATTATTCAGTCACAAAATCTATACATATGTATACAAATCTAAGAAGTCTATAAATGATTAAAATATGCTAAATGTAATCAAAAGGAAAATATAGAACTTATTAAAAAATTGTATAATATGCATTTAGTATCAATATGGGATTAATTCAGTCCTTAAACCTGGTATTAAATCTAAACCACATAGAGACATATTGTTTCTTCTATTGCTTTATAACATAAAGAGTTTTCAAAAATAAATAAAAGACTCATATCTCAAATCCATTCTTTAATATCAAGAGGATATATTTATTTCCATTTATGTAAGATTAATCTTTTTGCTAAGCCCTCAGTTTGGTAGAGTGAAAGCTCTTCATAAAATGAAAAATTAAATATTTTAAGAATATAATTTAACATTACATTTACATTTTAACTATTATATTTCTTTCCACAATCATATTATCCTAAACCATGTTATGAAAACAAAATGGAGCTACTGCTAGACAAGACTAAATCATATGAATTGATTGATTGATTGATTGATTGATTGATTATGCACCATCAATTTGGTTGGCCTTCTTACACTTTAGTTTAACTTGGAACTTGCACACAAGCAGTTCATGATCAGTCAGCCCCTGGCATGTCTTTGCTGTCCTATTTCTTTGTATCAATAATATAGTCAATTTGATTTCTATGTTCTGCATCTGGTGATATTCATGTATGTAGGTGTCATTTTGGTTTTTGAAGACTGTGTTAGCAATGAAGATCTCAATGGATTTGCCAAAATTGATAAAGTCATTCTCCTGCTTTATTTCAGTTTCCTAGGCCATACAATCCAACTTTATTTTCCTCAATATTTTCGACTTTGGCATTGCAGTCTCCAACCACAACCAGCACATCTCTGCATTTTATGTTTATTCCCAATTTAATTTGATCATAAAATTCATCAACCTCTTCTTCTTCAACGGTGGTTGGAGCATAAACTTGGATTATCATCATATTAAAGGGTTGTCCATGAAGTCTAATGTATATTATTTAGTCATTGATCATACTGTACCCAGATATTGTTCTTGCAACACCCTTTCTAACTATGAAAGGAATGCCATTCCTTCTTTGTTTTTCATATCCTGAGTAGTCAACAGTGTGATCTTCTGGCTGAAAGTGTCCAATTCCAATCCACTTCAATTTGTTGATGCCCAAGATGTCACACTGTAGTGGATTCATTTCATCTTTCAATATAATGAGCATGTTTGTGCTTCTTACGTTCCACGTTCCAACTGTAATTCTGTCTTTGCAGCTTTGGATTTCATTTTTCTGCATGGCAACATCAGCAACTAGATGTCCCAAAGGCTTTAATCTAGCCATGTCATAAACACTATTAGTCTTCTGAAAAATCCTCAGCTCTTCCTCAGTAGCATGTTGAATGAGATGCAACCTGAGGGACCCATCATCTGGCACTATATCATTATAGTGCTAGAGAATATCAGTTTATATTTTCTGTCCACATGGTTTTCTTGGTAAAATACAAGAGTGACTTTCTATTGCCTTTCCTCCTCAATACAAAATGATACCTTTGTTGTTGTCACTAAATTAATAATCTACCTACTTCATCTTCCTATATCACTACAGACCAATATAGGTGCCTGATTGCTTTAGCTGGGTAGCTGAGGTGACCTTCGTGCCTTGAGTGACACCACTGGGAGTATATACTCTTGGCATACACTCCTGGCATTCTTCATTCATCCCTCCCAGGAACACCCCCACACACACCATGATGAAACAGCACAGCAGGACTTGGGGATATGTGAGTTACAGAGTAAACACAAAGGTTGATATACAACCTTTTTAAAACATTCCTTGAGGGATTCAATAAACACAGCATAGTATTTTCTGATGCAGTAACTTCATTTTTAAACCATAATAATTATGTTTTACATTTCTTAAAATGTGGACAAGTTGATTTTCCAAGACTGCATATTCCAATTCTTTGTTCAGTTATATAACTACTGCTAACCATTCTATTTTTTTAGATGCCATATAAAATTTAATTGTTGGTTTCACTACACGCATTGCATCTCTTAAGAATCCTAATAGTCCAGATACATCTGAGGTGCTAAAGCATCTGGCTCACATTTGCTTTTTCCAGCTATGTTTCAGTTGCATATATTGCCAAGTGGATATGGGTAAATCATATTGATATATAAACTCTCAAAGTCTAAAACAGCCATTATAAATCCACTGATTTAAGATATTTATCCCTTGTTTGGCCCAGGCTTTCCAGCAGAACATCTTCCCCACTGTCTTCAAATTTGTATTATTCCACAGTGTTAATTTCTTGGGTGATTCTGAATCAAAATTTAACTGCTAATTATTAAAAAAAAACAAAAAACAAATATGCCTAGTGGGGTTCAGAGCTGAAATGAAGATCCTTATTTACTATAAGTTGACACAATCCTGTTTACTTTACTGTGTCCATAAAACTTATCAAGATTTCAGAGGGGTTACATACGTACTCTCTAAATAAGCCCAAAGAGGGCAATATTCAGGGGAG
This sequence comes from Liasis olivaceus, assembly GCA_030867105.1. Classification (NCBI taxonomy): domain Eukaryota; kingdom Metazoa; phylum Chordata; class Lepidosauria; order Squamata; family Pythonidae; genus Liasis; species Liasis olivaceus. The sequence continues at coordinate 75,754,172 of CM061349.1, forward strand.
TTCTCATTCCTCAAGACCATAGATGTTAAAATAATAGCCCAATAGTGAAGTTGAACGTCTGGTTGGCTAAAGCTGCCTTCATCATAAGGCAACCTCAGTTGGGCCAAAGATATTTGATGGGTTTTTGCCTCCTATTAACATTTTCTCATTTATTTGTCCATTTGTGTAAAATATCTAATATGGAAGGATTTGTCCCGTAATAGGAAGGATTTTTCTTGATAGACCTTGTAAGCTTCCACTTGCTTCATTCTACACCCTTCTTTCTTTCCACCAACCTGTCAGCTGGGCTATTTTTTGACATGGGATTACTGATTTAGAAGACTGAAAGATTCTTGTTCAGAGATTGCTGGAGTAACAGTTTACCAGCATGGAATAGCTCCATGATGATTACCTGTCACTCAGACAACTTGAAAGACCCATTCCAGGCACCTGCCAGTAGAAGAACAGGAGGAATCTCAAGTTAATGCAGTTGTAAGGGGGAGACCTTTGCTTCTGCTCTGCTTGCTTTTCACCTTGCTTCCTACATTAGAGTACTACAACAGAACTCATTCTTCCTTCTTTATCTTTCCTATGATAACAGAATGTTCAGAGTTTAAAGCTTGCTTTTGGGGTATGTAACTTCCTTAATAAATGTTAGTAGTCTTTTGGATCATAAACATCTATCTCTAGATGCTCCTAGTTGACTGATTTTACTCATACCATGGACATTTTGCTAACCAGAGACCTGAATGTTGGGAGATTCTGGACAAGTAAAAGGATCTCTCTCTCTCTCAATCATCTATCTATCTTAATTATTGACTTTGCTGCTGCTAGTTGTGATGATTTCTACCCATATGAATGGCTTTAAAATAGAATTAGACAAATTTATAGAGAATAAAGTTAGCGATGATAGGTCTGCCTTCAGTAAGCACATGGGAATGGATTAGAATTGCATATTAGTCTAATTACAATCCTTTAGGGAGGAGAAAATTGGAATCTTATACAAAGTCTTGTCAGATCCTTTTTTTTTCTTTTCTTTTCTTTTTTTACTAGTAGTTTCTGAAGAGAACAACTAGTGTTGCTCTTCATGGTGGCTAATATATTATTATTCTTTCCTGAACTCTAATCTTCCTATTAATCCTAATTTTTTCAAACAATCCTTTCCCCATTCAAATCCTGTGAAGTATTCCCTAATTGTTTTCTGCTGTTTTTTAAATTTCTTGTTAGATATTTTAATTGGATAGGCAGTATACACTCACTTCTCTCCCCCTTTGGTTCTTTTTATTAAGCTTTTAAAGTCAAATGCTGTGTTGTCTCCTCTGATTTTTAATAGTGTTTGTGTATTACTAATGCCATTCCCATTATTAGTGCTTATTCATTACCTCTATTCTGTTGTTTTTTACTTTTTTTTACTTTTGTCTTCTCTTTTGTGTTGTATGTGTGTATTACTTTGCAATGTGTAGATGATTTCTAAGGCAAGCATTCTGTGCTTTTGTGAACAAAGATTAACATATTATTTATTAAAGGGTGCATCACTTTTATCTACATATACACAGAGCCATTTTGATGGTGCTAGCAAACTATGTGCTGTTTCTAAGGAAATTGGTATTTCATTTCATATGCAATCATTGGAATAGAAGTAGGGAAAATAGCTCCTTAGTTTCTATCCCAAAATCATTTAGATGGAACCTAGCATAAAACTCCATGTATATAGAAAATATCTTCTATATTCTCCTTAGTTTCTTATGCTAGGTGATCACTATAGATTTTTTTTAAAAAAATTACCTGCCAGAGAAGAGGGGAAAATATCTGCAAATGTTTGTGTGCGTGTGTGTGTGTGAGAGAGAGAGAGAGGATTTTAGCTCCAAAATCTTTGCACCTGTTTTTTGAAACTAAACAAAAATTTGTCCCCTTAGAAAGCTATCTTCCTATATGGTTCTGACTGTCCTCAAACAGATGATAATTCTCTAGGTAAATATGGAATACTAGAATGGAAGACACTATAGTAAACACTTTATCATCAGCATGAGAAAGCAATGTAAAAAAGGAGATTGATAGGTCAATCATTGGTGAGCACCTAGAGATACATTTCTGGTGGAATGGTATTCCCTAGATTTGTCCTCAAAGGCTATAAAATATTGTGGAAAGCAACAGCATATCTATGAGAGTTACTAGCAATACCAGTTACTCCAGATCTTGGAAGAACAAGAATGAGAACTTATGATAACATGTTACAAATGATGAAATTTACTACTTGCACTAGACCTCATAATGCAATTGCATACTTGCATAATTTTCATGATGGTGTCATGATGCATGTGTTGTCATTTTGACATCATTGTGGCTTGATACAGAGACTGCTTGTACTCAGGTGCTGAGAGTGATTCAAAATTTCTTAACTTCATTCCAGTTCCACCAAACATTTTGTTAGCCTTAAGAATTCTTTTACATAGTTTCATCCCTTTGTTCTGTGTCTATTTCAATAGGTATTTTACAACAGTAATATTACATACAATTCAAAGCAAGTATATGAGATACAGACACACAGCAAATATTTTTTTCCAGAAAATAACATAGACATAAACAAGTCAAAATATATGTATTTAGAAAGTCAATGGGAAGAACCCCAGGAGGTCCAGATTCAAGTCTCTCAATCACAAATTATCCCTTCTGTAACAAAAATACATCGCCTTGTTTTGATAAAACTATCTTAAATTAACAAATATATCTATCACCAAAGTAATACCCTGGCAAGTATTGTATTAATGCTATGTGGTTTTTCTTAAAGTAAGAAACCAATACATTACCAAACAAAAACCGAAACTGAAATAGAAGAGGACAGGGCTGGAGTTAACTAATCTTCTCCTCATTAAATATGCCTTCTGCTTCATTCTCCTTTGTTAAAGGGCAGACAAGGAAAGCATATATGTATCTCCCTTGGCCAAAAAAATTAGGGTGAATTTGTCTTTCATCGTACTAAAATTGCAGGTGTTTGTTTTTAATGTGCCAGAATCTGGATGGGGAGAGCATGTGAATGTTGCTTGTCATTGTGGCCCAGGTAGTCATACCTTCTGGTGTTTGTTTGTTTGTTTGTTTGTTTATTTATTTGTTGGATTTCTCCCCCCGCCCATCTCCCCCACAATAGGGGACTCTGGGCGACTTACAAAAAACATTAAAACTATAAATATATATATTTTGTTGTTTAGTCGTTAAGTCGTGTCCGACTCTTCGTGACCCCATGAACCATATTGCGCCAGGCCTTCCTGTCTTTCACTGCCTCCCTGAGTTTGCTCAATTTCATGCTCATTGCTTCAGTGATGCTATCTAGCCATCTCATCCTCTGCCGTCCTCTTCTCCTTTTGCCTTCCATCTTTCCCAGCATCAGGGTCTTTTCCAAAGAGTCCTCTCTTCGCATTAGGTGACCAAAGTATCTGAGCTTGAGCTTCATTATCAATCCTTCCAATGAGCAATCAGAGTTGATTTCCTTTAAGATTGACTGGTTTGACCTCCTAGCAGTCCAGGGGACTCTTAAGAGTCTTCTCCAGCACCACAGTTCAAAGGCATCAATTCTTCGGCGTTCAGCCTTCTTTATGGTCCAGCTCTCACAGCCATACATTACTACTGGAAAAACCATAGCTTTGACTATGCGGATCTTTGTCGGCAAGGTGACGTCTCTGCTTTTTAATATGCTATCTAGGTTTGCCATAGCTTTCCTCCCAAGGAGCAAGCGTCTTTTAATTTCATGGCTGCAGTCTCCGTCTGCGGTGATCTTGGAGCCCAAATAAATGAAGTCTGTTACTGCTTCCATTTCTACCCCTTCTATTTGCCAGGGATTGATGGGTCCAGATGCCATGATCTTAGTTTTTTTAATGTTGAGTTTCAAGCCAGCTTTCGCACTCTCCTCTTTCACCCTCATCAAGAGGCTCTTTAGTTCTTCTTCACTTTCTGCCATTAGGGTGGTATCGTCTGCATATCTGAGGTTATTGATGTTTCTCCCTGCAATCTTAATTCCGGCTTGTGATTCTTCCAGCCTGGCATTTCTCATGATGTACTCTGCATATAGGTTAAATAAGCAGGGGGACAGTATACAGCCTTGTCGTACTCCTTTCCCTATTTTGAACCAATCGGTTGTTCCATGACCGGTTCTAACTGTTGCTTCTTGGCCCGCATACAGATTTCTCAGGAGACAGGTAAGGTGGTCTGGTATCCCCATCTCTTTAAGAATTTGCCACAGTTTGTTGTGATCCACACAATCAAAGGCTTTTGCATAGTCAATGAAGCAGAAGTAGATGCTTTTCTGGAACTCTCGTGCTTTCTCCATGATCCAGCGAATGTTGGCAATTTGATCTCTAGTTCCTCTGCCTCTTCGAAACCCAGCTTGTACATCCGGTAGTTCTCGGTTCACGTACTGCTGAAGCCTAGCTTGTAGGATTTTGAGCATAACCTTGCTAGCATGTGAAATGAGTGCAATTGTGCGATAGTTTGAGCATTCTTTGGCATTGCCCTTCTTTGGAATTGGAACGTAAACTGACCTTTTCCAATCCCGTGGCCACTGTTGCGTTTTCCAAACTTGCTGGCATATTGAGTGCAGCACTTTAACAGCATCGTCTTTTAGTATTTTAAATAACTCAGCTGGAATACTGTCATCTCCACTAGCTTTGTTGTTAGCAATGCTTCCTAAGGCCCACTTGACTTCACTCTCTAGGATGTCTGGCTCAGGGTCAGTGACCACACCAGCATGGACATCAGGGACATTAAGATCTTTCTTGTATAGTTCTTCTGTGTATTCTTGCCACCTCTTCTTAATCTCTTCTGCTTCTGTTAGGTCCCTGCCTTTTTTGTCCTTTATCATGCCCATCTTTGCACTAAACGTTCCTTTGATATCTCCAATTTTCTTGAAGAGATCTCTAGTCTTCCCCATTCTATTGTTTTCTTCAATTTCTTTGCATTGTTCATTTAAGAAGGCCTTCTTATCTCTCCTTGCTATTCTCTGGAAATCTGCATTCAGTTGCTTATATCTTTCCCTTTCACCCTTGCTTTTCGCATTCCTTCTTTCCACAGCTATTTGTAAAGCCTCATCAGACAGCCATTTTGCTTTCTTGCATTTCTTTTTCTTTGGGATGGTTTTAGATGCTGCCTCTTGTACAATGTTACAGACCTCCGTCCATAGTTCTTCAGGCACTCTGTCTACCAAATCTAATCCTCTAAATCTATTCATCACCTTCACTGTGTACTCACATGGAATATGATCTAAGTCATACCTGAGTGGTCTAGTGGTTTTCCCTACATTCTTCAATTTAAGCCTAAATTTTGCAGTAAGAAGCTCATGATCTGAGCCACAGTCAGCTCCTGGTCTTGTTTTTGCCGTCTGTATAGAGCTTCTCCACCTTTGGCTGCAAAGTATGTAATCAATCTGGTTTCGGTATTGACCATCTGGTGATGTCCATGTGTAGAGTCGTCTCTTGTGTTGTTGGAAAAGAGTGTTTGCTATGACTAGCTTGTTCTCTTGACAGAACTCTATTAGCCTTTGCCCTGCTTCATTTTGTACTCCAAGGCCAAACTTGCCTGTTATTCCGATTACTCCTTGACTTCCTACTTTAGCATTCCAATCCCCTATGATGAAAAGGACATCTTTTTTTGGTGCTAGTTCTAGAAGGTCTTGTAGGTCTTCATAGAACCGGTCAACTTCAGCTTCTTCGGCATCAGTGGTTGGGGCATAGACTTGGATTACTGTGATGTTGAATGGTTTTCCTTGGATACGCACTGAGATCATTCTGTCGTTTTTGAGGTTGTACCCCATTACTGCCTTTCCCACTCTCTTATTGACTATGAGTGCAACTCCATTTCTTCTAAGGGTTTCTTGCCCACAGTAGTAGATATAGTGGTCACCTGAATTAAATTCACCCATTCCCGTCCATTTCAATTCGCTGATTCCCAAGATGTCAACGTTCAATCTTGTCATCTCATGTTTGACCACATCCAGCTTGCCTTGGTTCATGGATCTTACATTCCACGTACCTATACAATATTGTTCTTTACAGCATCGGACCTTCTTTTCGCTTCCAGATACATCCACAGCTGAACGTCCTTTCGGCTTTGGCCCAGCCGCTTCACTCTTTCTGGAGCTACTTGGAATTGCCCTCCGCTCTTCCCCAGTAGCATATTGGACACCTTCCGACCTGAGGGGCTCATCTTCCGGCGTCATATCTTTTAGCCTTTTAACATTGTCCATGGGGTTTTCTTGGCAAGGATACTGGAGTGGGTTGCCATTTCCTTCTCCAGTGGACCACATTTTGTCAGAACTCTCTGTCATGACCTGTCCGTCTTGGGTGGCCCTGCACGGTATAGCTCATGGCTTCACTGAGTTACACAAGCCCCTTCGCCACGACAAGGCAGTGATCCATGAAGGGGATAAATATATATATATATATATATATATATATATATATATATATATATATATCCTGTTTCAACTGACATCCATTTCATAGCTGTAAAAATTAAACCAGTAAAGCTCTTAATAACATGCCTAAATCAGGAGTGTGAAAAGATGCTTAAAAGAAACTTGGCTTACTTCTAAGTCTGTTGGCCTGCAGATTTCAGTAGCTCATTGTGCACACAGATATGCAAACATGCTACCAGGCTGGCAAGAAAATGTTCCCATTGGTAGAAAGACATGTCAGGTCATGTACCACCTTTCAGAGTATAGTTAATTTTAGCACCTTTACTTAGGGCTAACAGATCTCAAGGTCCAAGAAAGGGCATATTTGCATATTCATTTGCATAAAGTTTGTATATTGTTTTATTGCTTATTATATATTTGGTCCCAACAAATTCAGTGAATACCCTCTGGCTAGGTTTTACTATTTCTCACTCTCAGTCAGCTGTAATACTCTTAAAAACAAAATCCCATTTGCATAGCAAATAAGACAAACATGGCACTGTGTATGCTGTAGTGGTTAAGGTGCTGAACTGGCACTTGAGAGAGCCTGGTTCTACTCTGTTCTCTGCCATGGAAGCTCAATGGATGACCCAAAGCCAGCCATTATTTCTTGGTCTTACCTAAAACATTTATATGGCTGCCCATCTTGAACCAAATTCTGGGTGGCTCACAATCCCAAAATAAAAACAATATCTATCTATTGTAAACTAAAAACATAAAAATGAAAAGGACCTGGCACCACAACTACATTTTCCCATGCAGTTCACAACAAGTTTGCCACATGCCAATCTCACTCTATCCCAATGCTTGGAGGGAAAGCCAGGTCTTAAGTGCTTTCCAGAAGATTAGAAGGGTAGGCCGCTGCCAGACCTCGGGGGGAGGGTGTTCCACAGGGCAGGCTGCCACAGGAAGGGTACTCTTCCTAGGTCCCATAAAATGGTAGCATTTCAGGGAAGGAACCTGGAGCAAGGCTATCACCTCTGCTCTGGTAGGATGGGCAGATACTCTCAGGGAGAGGCAGTCCCACAAATAACCTGTTCCCATGCCATGCAGGGCTTTAAAGGGGATAACCAGCCCCTTGAATTCACCCAGAAGGAGACTGGGAGCCAGTGAAGCTCGCAGAAGAGGGGTGCAATGTGGGTGAATCCAGGGGCACCCAACACTGCACATGCTGCCACATTTTGAACCAGTTGCCCCTTCTGGGTGGTCTTCAAGGGCAGCCTCATGTAGTCCATGTTGCAGTAATCTAAGCAGGAAGTGACCAAGTCATGAATGACTGTAAGCAAGTCCTCCCAGTTCAGGAAAGGGCACAGTTGGTACACAAGATGAATCTGTGCAAAGCCTCTCCTAGACTTGGCTGCTGCCTGTTCCTCAAGGATGGAATGCTAGTTGGACCACCCCAAGAGCCTGAAGGAAAGGAGGGATACAAATCTAACAAATAAATAATGTTTGATATTTACTCCTAGTTAAGTAGATAAATGACTACAGTATTGTAGTCATTTATCTACTTAAATAGATAAATGACTACAATAAGCCCGCATTAACAGAACTAGCCAAAAAGCATGGGTGTACATTTCCTCTCCTAAGCTTGATAATCAACATAACTCATGGATAACCTATCATATACTCTTTTTTACATGTGTAACCTCTTACCTTCTTCTCTCTCCATTTCGTTTGGCCTGCATTTGACAAGCTTTGAAATGATTGACTGAAAAGATATTTTGGTGGAGGAGGAAACTCAGGCACATCTGTAATGCTGAAAACAATAACCCATCCCCTGAAGCAGAACTTTCACTGTTGATAGACACATTTATCTTTATTTCAATTTTTGGTGTTGAGTTACCTGTAGTGGTCTAATGGCTTCCAGTGGGTGGCTCGTATGGACCCAGGGACAACTTTAGAATATGGTCAAGTAGGCATTGGCCTAGGGCACCAAACCTTAGGGGCGGCAATGCCACTCCTCCTTTCAAATCATTCTAAAAATGCAAATCTTCATATCAGTGGGAGGTGGCACCATCAATCAGTGTGGCCTGGGAGCTCCATAAACCTTTATGCTGGGACTGAGTTGATCAGTGGATTGAGCACATTTCTGTAACCTAGAAGCACTTAGGTTGTTCAAAACCTGAAAAAGTCAGGCAATCAGCCTGACTTTGAAATGCCTCCCCCATCCCAGCAATACTTTTGAGATTTCAAACTTCTGGACCAGTTTGGACATTTCTGGGCACCTAGTAGGCTTAACGTTTCTTTGCATAAGGGCTCAATGACTTTCATATTCACAGAAGTGATATTCTGCAAACAATAGGAAAATGTGGCATCCAGTTGACGCTATCACAATGAATATTCTCATGTTCTATATATTTTCATGTGGTGTTCTATTGTGTGTGTTTGTAAATGACATAGAGAGATACTTTCACTCACTCACTTCTTCTAATAATATGATCTGCATTTGTTTTGTTATCTGCTAACTTTTCTTAATTTGCAGTCCACGATATCAGCAGATTATATTCTTGGGAAGCTGTAATCAACTGTCTCAGTTTTACTGTCCCAGCACCTTGAAAAACAAAACAACAAGGGATTAGACCATAGAGCTAAAACATTTTCTAAAGTATTGAACAAGCTAAGTTAATCAAAATAAATGACAAATAAAATGAAAATAAACACAGCTTGTCTTATAGGTCTTAAGTAAACATTACTGAAATAATATGTGTGAAGCTCTTTTCATTCTTAAAACATAACATAATTAGCTTGATAGAGCCACAGTGAGTAAAAGTGTTGTTCTTTTTTTTCTTCCTGAGAATATGCCTCAGTATGTGAAACTAGAAGATGTTTACTACATACTTGGTAGAAAGTTAACTGCCTTAACTTAAGCATTGTAACGCCTTTGGTCCCTGAATGAGTGCGCTATTGTTTTAACTCTCCTCTTAAATGCAATGTTTGTTTACTTATTTTTACTTATTTTAATTATTATTTTAATCTGGAATATAAGATCCTCCCCAAACACATGGCATGAAAACACCAAGCAATCTGGTTCGGATCCCTCAGGCAAAGTGGCCTTCAGAGAGTGACTTTCAAATGACTCAGTGCAATGTTTTGTTATTCCAGTGAGTAGGCAAAGAAACAGCAGCCGCAGCACAGGCATTCTTCATGATTTGTGTTTGCTATTTGTTGACCCATTCTGCAGACTTAAGTAGTAACTGAATTTCCTCAGCTTGACAAATTAGAATGATGCAAGTAAACAAACACGGAAATATTAATAATGGCAAACATTCAGCAAAGCTTTTGCTGTAGAAGTCATCTCCTCTGCTGGGAAAAATATAGGCTTGCCAATATTCCGACGCAAGATTTCTCTGACTACATTTACTGAAGGTTTAAGGTACCTAGCTGTCCAGCTCATGTTGCCATGTTTCCGTTGCTTTACTAATGTTAGAACTACATTTCAAACAACACATTTCAAGAGGCAAACCTCCAGAGTTAATTGCCCTTTTGATCTGGTCTAGCTAGTTTGTACATTAAACATACTCGAATGGAATGTTCCCTAGCTGGAGTAATGCACTAAATGCATTTATGAAGTCAGTACTGCTCTTTAGTACAAAAAACTCGAAACAGCCTACTTGTGATTTGCCAGCATCAATAGAAGAGAACATGTGTAGCTCAGGTTTGAACTGTGGAGTCCTTGGTGTTCTATGAGCTTGGTTGTTTTCTTGCAAATGTTTCATTACCCAGCTAGGTAACATCCTCAGTGCTAGAATGGGATGGGGTTTGCTCTCTGTTTATATATAGTGGCCAGCCCTGCCAGTGTTGCTGGGGGTGGGGGTTTTTCCAGCCTATCCTGCAAGAATCTCTGACATCCATTCCCTCTCATTTGTAGCCTTAGAGGTCAGAGAATGGGAACATTTGCCTCAGTTGACTCTGGCCCCACATTCTCTCTGTAACCCATATATTCAGGAGATGTGCCTTTAGTGAAACTATAGAGAAGTCCATTCAAATAGATATTCCTCAGACTTAAATGCAGATTTAGAGGCTTCTTGTATTCCCCCAGATCCTTGTAGGGATATCTTGGCCTCCTGGATGATGAAGATTTTCTATGCCACCATTGAGCTGATGTCATCTCTTCCTATTTACCTTTGCTAAATTGAAACATGTACTATTCCCTATTGAGAATTTACAGTCCAGTAGTGTTAAAACAACAGATATTCAAAGATAGTATTAAATTGAGCAAGTAGCAAAAAGAACAGCTCAGTGGATGCTAGGAGAATAAATGAAACTCATGGAGAAATTCATAAAACATGCCCTGCCTTCTGCATATAAGCACGAATGTCTTTAATGTCATCAGCCTTTTATAACTGAATGCCATCAAGGTTCATTGGAAGAGAAAGTAAGATTATTATTGCTATCAATATGGTTACAATTTTTATCAGCACAGATAATACAGGAAAGCAGGACTTTCCAGAGGAATGAGCTGGGTTTAATTTATTAAGAGATGAGAAGGAGTTGATTGGCACTAATATTGAGTGGCACTATCATACCCTAACAGAACATCAACAATAAAGACGCTCCGATGAACACAAAATCATGCTTTTATAATATAAAACACAAATAGTGCTTCTATAAAGTAGAAACGTAAGTTTCCCTGCCTACCTGCACTCCCCTTAATGCAATGGAGGTTAGATTTTGTGCACAACAATCCTAGAAAGACAATTTATACATGCATTGACTCCGAACAGCAGGGTTCCTCAACCTTGGCAACTTTAAGACAGGTGGACTTCAACTCCCAGAATTCCCCAGCCAGCACAAGGCTGGACTGAGGGGTGCAATAGAAAAGATACCAGGAAATGAGAAGGAACTGCTGAACTCTCCCAAGTTCTCAAGAATAAAAAGATTTCAAGAATACCTGAAGGGCTACATGGCAAATCAAAGGGAGCCATGAGACAAGGCAAAGTGAGCATTTAAGGAAGAGTTCTTTCAGGATGATCAATTCCATGAGAGTTTTGGACAATGAACAGCAGCTATGTTTCAAGGGAAGCACCCTGTTTGCAGCATTTAGGCCAGTGCCTCATAGGCCTCACTGTTGCCCATAGTTGCAGGTCTTAACTTTGTACATAATTCCTTTCTGAAGATGTCTATGCATAACCAGTCTTATGAGCTTGGCTTTTTTCAGCATTGTTATGCTCATTCCTTTGGTTTGATGCATTGATCTACTTCTTCCCCTGCTTTGACCTGCGTTAGTCGGATGAACATTTGCTTTCCCGTTTTGGTTTGTAAATGTTTTATTGCTGTTCACAGTTGTAAACCAGACCATCACCTCTTATTTTGGGTTGGATATACAATTCCTTATAATTTATCACAGAGATCAGGAAACTGTAAACTGTCAGGTATTTTTGAGCTACAATTCTTAGAAATGCCGCAAGTCGTAGTTCAGCTTCAGAGAGAAAGCCACAGATTTCCCGTCTTCCTTAAAAACTCATTCAAAACTAGTGACCAACATGTAAAAAAGCATATAATGTAATATATGCCTAATCCAAGACATAATTGTAATTTTGTATCATCAAATTTCTTTATAACTATAATTATTATTGTACCTTATAAAATAATAGCATGCATAATTGTGCAATCCATGGTTTATAGGCAAGAAAGAAATGAGTAGAACAAATTAGTGCACTTCATATTAATGGAACAATTATTTATTTCTCATTAAAAAGCAATTAAGAAAACACTTGCTGTTTATGATAAGGCATAAACAGTTCACTGGAAAAACACTTGGTAATATGAATTAGTTATAATATTTATTAGTTGAAGACTAATAGGGGTCTTTATTAAGGGGTTTGTACTCTATCAGCCGTATCACATATTTTGTGGGCTTATCCAGATAGGTTGCAAATTAACTGATGCTTCAGTTACAAATCATGCATGCCTATGTAGTAGGGAATAGTTAAAGCATATATTACCCATGCCACCACTCAGAAATTTTTATAGAGATGAAAGAACTGGAATGACATCTCTGTCATTTGTTGTCTTTCCAGAAAGGCCTTTAGGTTAGTAATATTGGCTTTCCGGAAATCCAGTTCTATGTCATTTAATCATTCCAAATGATCATATCCTAATCTACTAAGACTCACCAAAAAAAAAAAAAAAAATGTTACGTTTTGTGGCTTTTTATTGAAGAAGCAATTTATCAAGATAAATAAACATGCAGAATTTAAAGAGAAAACAAACCACACTCAATAACATAAGTTTTAATTAACAAATATTAGTTGCTTTATTTAAAAAAAAAAACCTGGTTATTTCTTAAATAATCATTGCATTCTCCTTGCACTTGAATACAGGAAACTCAATTGTATGTTAAAGGACTTCTCTTTTCCACGAAGAGGAAGAACAGAGATATCATACTGAGTCTTCTTGTGAAGAATTATCGTTTCTCTGTCCTACAGACGGTTGGGAGCAAAGACTTCTGTCTAAATAAAAGAAGATTATAAAATGGCAAATGGTAGTTTTACTTCACAGCACTCCTTTCCCTGACATCACCTGGCACACTGGAGACATGTGTGTAATGGTCTGTGGGAATGACCTTGGGAGACAAGAGGAACAGCTGCAGACTGGACAACCAGATGTAAACAATATCTGAGCCCACAAAAGGAAAGAGGGTGTGGGAAGCATTTCAGAAGAGACCCTCTTGCAAGACTGATGTTAGCCCTTTGAGGTAGTCCAGACAAGAAGCACAACCAGGAGGGGCTGGTGTGGGTCTTTCAGGCTGTGTGGCCATGTTCTGGAAGTTTTGTTTCCTAACGTTTTGCCAGCATCTGTGACCGGCATCTTCAGAGGGCAGGAGCACAGACAGGAGCAGTTCTCTCTGTGCCTAGGATGGTGTGATGCTTTTGTGGGTATTTATAGAGATCAGCGAGGTTGCCTGAAGGGGGTGGGGGTGGGGGGTGGGTTTGGGTTAACAAGTGGCTGCTTGTTTTGGTGTCCCAATATGTGTGTATCTTCCTGGGGGTTAGGCGGGGTTTTTTCTTCTATTGAGTTGTTAACGAGTGGCTACTGAGGGTGATTAGCATGTTCATTGTGTGAATTGTTCACGCGTCCTGGTGGTTGAGCTGAGTTTGTTGACCTTTTGCAGGCTGTATTTCTCAGGATTGGTAGCCAGGTTTTGTTGATTTTTAGACTTTCCTCTTTTTTATTGAAACTGTGCTGGTGTTTGTGAATCTCAATGGCTTCCCGGTATAGCCTGGTATAGTGGCTGTTGGTGTTGTCCAGTATCTCTGTGTTTTCAAATAGGATTTTGTGTCCAGTGTGCTTGAGAGCATGTTCAACTACTGCAGATTTTTCTGGTTGCTGTAGTCTGCAGTGTCTTTCGTGTTCTTTTATCCTGGTATGGATGCTGCGTTTTGTGGTCCCGATGTATACTTGCCCGCAGCTGCATGGTATGCAGTATACTCCCGTGGCAGTGAGGGGATCCCTTTTGTATTTGTCACACATATTGGGACACCAAAACAAGCAGCCACTCGTTATCCCAAACCCCCCAACCCCCACCCCCTTCAGGCACCCTCGCTGATCTCTATAAATACCCATAAAAGCATCACTTCATCCTGGGCACAGAGAGAACTTCTCCTGTCTGTGCTCCTGCCCTCTGAAGATGCCGGTCACAGATGCTGGCGAAACGTTAGGAAACAAAACTTCCAGAACAAGGCCACATAGCCTGGAAGACCCACACCAGCCATTGTATTCCGGCTGTGAAAGCCTTCGGCAATACAACCAGGAGTACTGGCTCTGTCATTATTATAAGGTTACATTAACAGAATCTTGCAAGATTGAAAGTATTTTTCCACTCCTTTCCTTTTACTCTTTGGAAAACTAGGGAGGGTCCCTTCTGAGGTGCTTCCCATGCCCCCTCTCCTTCTGTGAACTGTAATATCTTTTACACACTGTTTTTCCATTCTGCACCCTTCCTCCTGTCTCCCAAGGTCATTCCCACATACCCTTACAATATTCAGTACTTCATCCCAAAGCAATCAGTTAGATCATATGTAGATAGATCAGTTAGGAGTCACTTATAATAAATTAAATTTAAACATATAAAACAGAGCAAAAGAATGCTGCATATTAATAGCAGAGCATCCATAGAAGGATATTCCTCAGTAATAGTATGGAAAAGGTTCATGAAAAGAGTGACTTGGTTTACCACTGTTTCCAGGATTAACTCTACTTCAATAATTATTTTCTCATAATAAATAATAAAAGATTTCAGCAATGTTCTATAATGAACAAGCTATGGATTTTGGAGGATAATGAATTATAGTGAATAATGTTGCAACTATTGAAGGTTATCAAATTAACATCAATTGTTCTATGATTGGGGGCACCCTCAGCAAGCTGAGATTTCATTAATTTGATGAAACATGTTGTGACATCATGATGAAAACTCTACCCATTATACCCATGCATGTGATATCACAACACAAGTACAAAAGGGGTGGAGTTTATGTTGTAATGTTGCAGTACATATTTAATCATTTGCTTTTCTTGCCTCCCCTCATCCCCAGCAGATACCCCATCTCTAGAGCTCTTGGTTGAAAAAAGGCAAGATATAAATAGAAATAAATAAATATTAATATCTAAGAAAGAATACAGAAAATGAAGCGAGAAGCTGACTAACATTATTTATGGCTAGCCTAAACAATCATCTTAGCTTTTTCTTGTTTCTTGGCTCAGATAAACATGTTAATTCAGCTAGAAATGCTGAGGTTTTACTGTTTTGGAACATTTCCTTTGACATCAAATAAAGTCTTTAACAATATGACAACCTAACAGTTTTCATGCTGCATTCCCAATATTAGTATCTGTACATATAGAGCACTGTCAAGACCATCATATCTGATAGACTTATCCATTCCACTTTAATTTGATTTTATCCTTATCACTGAGGCCTAGGCTAAATTTCATTTGTGCTTTAGCATAGAAATTAATTTTGCTGTAAGTTTTAGAGTTTATTTGTGTGCATGTTTAACAATACAACTTTGGTAGATCTAATAACGAGAAAAAAAGTTGAAAAATATTTTAAAAGTTAAAGCTAAAGCATAATTGTAAGCAGAGTAAAATAGCTGAACACTGAAAATAGTTTCCATGAATATGATTTTGCTTGTTAAATTAATTATTCCTACAGAAGAAAGAGTTATATGTCAATCATATGACTACGAAACAGCAAACAAAAATATATTTTACAACTGTGTCACATTACTTCTGGTATGGGGCAAATATATTTTTCTTGAATATTTTAATTATAGGTTGGTGAACTGTAATTTGATTACATTTAAGAGTACAAAGGGTCAGATTTTGTCACATCTTTAACTGAATTGGAGACTATACAGAGAGAGAGGGGGAGAGAGAGAGAATAGGTTTGTTCCCTATCCCTAGTATTTAGTTTCTAGATGTTAAATTATTGACTAGTAAAATTTTGTGGCGTTGAATTAGGTTGCTGTCAGTTAATAAAAAAATCCCCATTTTTTTAAAAAAGGGAGGGAGGATTGAGGTTTGTTTTTTTTTTAAACAAAACACATTTAAATTTAAGAGAAAATGAAACTGACACATTTGTCCAGTCCTACTGAGAACTACCTATTATAGTATTACAATCATACCATTAATATTCAGTTTGAAATACCTGTAGATGTTAGTAATGTAGTGGGTTTACATACTGTCTAGCCACTTGTATCTAATAATTTTAGCATTATATATAGTTTTCTTTTTTTTTAATAATATTTTATTGAGATTTTAAATATTATTATATATAGTTTTCTATAATAGTATACCTTTTGTATTTGTTGAATTTGAAATCCTATTGATTTATCCATCATCTTAAAGGCATGGGCACTGTGTTTCTACATTTGTGCTGCCACTTTAAACCCTAGTTATTCTTACAGTACATAGGTTAAACTATTGGCATAATGGGATGGCTTTAATTTTAACAATGAATGTATATTTTGCTGGTCAATGACCAAAATAAAGGACTACAACTACTGATATCTATTGTTACAGTGCCAGAATCTCCATTCCTTGTGTGGCTGAGTTGACAAATTCACTGAAGGCTACTGGAAAATAAAGATAGAGAAATGAATATAGTATCTTTCACCACAAGTTTTCATGCATTTTCTGGATAGATGTGTTGAGGTGGTTGATTATTGACTGATTGATTAAGACTTATCCCATTATCTCAATTGCCTCTAGGGAGCTTGCCAGAATTTAAGTGCACTGATTTTGGACAGGTAAAGGAAGGGATTCTTGCTTATTTCTTTTCTATATATACAACATGGCACAACTTGGAAAGAAAGATCAGAACATTAACTCTTGGCTCCTATCACTTTCATTGCTGGCTGTTGTAAAAAGAAGCGTGCTTTTCAGCAGGCAGAAACTGACAGGAATACATAATCTGTGCTGGCAAGGATGACTGTGTTTGGCATTTACCAGTTGCTGCACAGAGCAGATGGCTTGCCAAAAATAAATTAAGATAAAATAAAATATACTCAGCTATTCTCCAAAAATACGTAGATTTTAAAAAGAGAGAGCGAGAAAGAATGAGGGAGAGTGAGAGGTGTATCCCAAAACACAGAAAGCAATGCATAGTCTCCAGCTGGATATGTAAAGAGTAGCAATAGCAGGAAATGTGGTTTTGCTTTTCAACAGAAAGGACATAATTAGTTCTTAGATGAAATATATTTGGTTGCAGGAGAAAGTCTTCCATAGCTGTACGCTTCAGTAATTCTTTAGCAACACACCTCATGTTCCTGAACTTCATGCCAGCCAATCCCTCATAACCAGGAACAGATGCTGGAGAACAGTTGTTGACTGCCTCAAGTTCCTTCTGCTGTTTCTGATTGCTAGAATTAGTCTGTTGGTTCAAGAAATACTTGCTGAAATTCCCCCTGGTCAGACTTTGACTTAGAGCCTTATGATGTTGATCTCTACTGCCTGACTGAAACTTAACCACTTTCCATTGTACATTTTATATTCTTTAGCTACCAACTTTGATAGGCTGATCTTCCGGTCCCCAGCCCAGTCATGATTAAGGAAGCAATCACTGACTTAAGACCAATACATAGTAAGAATGCAAGTTTCTATCTTATTTAGTAAATAATAACCTTACACGGAGTACAAAGAAATCATTATAAGACCACAAACACTTTGAAACCTAAGCAAATAAAAATGCAGTGCTATTCACAGTAGCTTTCATGATGGATATCTTTAATAAAATAAAAAACTCATGTCAAAGCATATCTAATCCAGCCTTTTGTTTCCACTGTGCCAGCTAACTATGGAAAATCCATAACAGAACATGAGAGCAATAGCATCCTCCCATTCATATTCTCAAGACCTGGTTTTCAAAAATGTAATGTGGAGCTAGTAAACAACCATAATAACAAATAGTTCTGGTTAATCTCCATGAATTCATCAATTGTCTTTTAAGACAAAGTAATTGGTCATCACACTATCTTGCAGAAGCAATTTTCATAATTCAGTTATATGCTTTGGTTTGAAAACTTATTTGTTTTTAAATCCCCATTTTAATTGTATTTTTATAGCTACAAAACCTGCACCAAAAAAGGGATTAAGAAAGATGTAGAGAGTTTTCTAACAAATGTATTTGATTTAAGTAACAGGCATACACATCTAAATGTCTCAATAATGCCCCAAGCTATTTTGAGGTTGAAATTAGCTGTTTCCAAATATTTCCAGTATAACATTGAAATATTTGGTGAGGCCTTGGACCCCAAATTGCAATTTGGAGCTAAATAAAGATTGTGTTGGAATGAAATTACATACCTTTACTTATGTGCAATGCAAGTAAAACACTTTAAATGACAAAAATGAACAAATTTTTTTGGTCTAAAATGCAGATAGGAATTCAATAATGGCCAATGTAATGAGGTTGGATATTATTGAAAAAAAACAAAGCCTAATGAATAGTGGATCCATTTGCCCAGAGAAAAGGGCTGAAAAATTACTTCAAATTAAGCATCCATTTTTTGAGGGCTTCTCGACATGTTTCCTTTTCAGCAGAACAAGAATTAAAATGTCAAAAGGGGAACATCTTCCACATTCTAAACATAATAATTTGGAAGTAATTTTCATTGATACAAAAGTTGAAGTTAAGAATATCAGAGAGATTTACAGAGAGATAAATCAATAGTACTATGTTCTGACATAAGAAATTTAATTCAGTAACCCCATAATGATAGTTTTCTTAAGATCTGGTGAACTCTCTTTGCTATGAATTATATTGTCAATAGAACAGAAGCCTCCTTTTGTTTAAAATATTCTTTTCAATATTTAACATCAAAATAACCTTTCTTTTTGTATGTCTTTAGAAACAATTTTATGGCTACTTTCCAAATGTCATTTAGTCTTTCAAAGGAACTTATTTAGCATATTGCCCTGCATCATTTGAAGAACTGCCAACCTCACTATATTCAATTTCCAAGTTAAACATTTATTTTTTGGGGGAAAAAAAGGGGGAGGGGAACAATCTGAAATCAATCTTTCATTAGCATACACCAGAGTGCTTCACTGAAGATATGTACAAGCTGAGTATGAAAGCATCATCTGATAGTCTACAGATTCATAGTTCAGCTGGAGTCCTCAGGATCTTAAGTAGTTATTCATATGCTGATGAATATTGTGCTCAGGACCATATTTGGTCCAGGATGCTGGAAAGAAGTGGATAATGTATTGATGTATTAGCATATTAGTATTTCAGAAATTAAAGGAGTTCAACAGCTCAGGAAATGGCAAAAGCCCCTAATATGCCTTGATCTTATAATAAGGGAATGCAAGCTGTTGGTGCACAATATCAGAGCTGAAGCTGTTCGGTTGCCAAAAGAGCAAATGATCCCCTTGTCTCTGAGTTAAATTCCAGAACACACTTGACTGATCAAGCTGTTTTGGCACATGAGGCAGGAAATCTCACAAGTTCTCTGAAGCACCTAAAAACATCATCACCATCATCATCTTCATCATCACTAGTCTCAGAAGAATTAAACAATGAGTTATGGCTATTTCAAAGAAACTTTAATTATATGAAGGTAGCATAAATGAATGTTGACAAAATCAGCAGTTTTTAATAAACCAGCATTACTGAGAAATACTACAAACATAGATGCTTGCCATAATAAAGATGAAATATTAAACCTTTGGGGTGACATCTGGCAAAATACAAAATAACATAATAAGATACTAAATGAGTAAGATTTGAGAAGAACACTGGTTCAATCCAAATGGATGATGAGGTCATAACATGAGATTTTTTTTTTTAAAGCAAAGGTTAATACCTGGACTGTATCAAATATATGAAATTTGAATTAAACATATGATGACCTCCATGAAAGATTGGTTACTCAGTGTAATGAAATTGGAAAATCTGAAGAATGGTTGGCAACTGGTAGAACATTTTTAACAGTAAAAGAGAGACAAGAGTGTAATTACAAGCAATAACAGAACAATTACTTGATTACCAACAATGATCAAACCCTTCACTGGTAAATTAGCAAATGTAATTTCAAATTACATATTAAAAGTGCATTGTATCCACCCGAACAAACAGATAACTACTGAAATTAATAAGAAATAAACATAAAATTTCTAATTATTAAATGACATTTTAAAAATTCAAGGGAATTAAAACCAAGTTACAAAGGGTTAGGGATTGACAGTAACAAGGCATTTGATTCTCTCTCACATTGCTAGATGCAGAAATATTTGGAGATATATGACATTAGTGCAAACATCTAGAATTTTGTAAAAAGAATCTATGAAAAAATAGAAACCAACTCATCAAATTTGTTGATGGCAAAGAAATTGGAAATGTAAACATCAGGATAAGAATTTTTGAAGGAGACTCATTGTTTCCATTGCTTTTTAGTATCTCGATGATACCACTCACTCATAACCTGAATAAAACAAAACTCAGATGGGAATTTTCAAAGCAAAGTGGAAAAGTATTCCCCCTGTTATTCATAGATGATTTAAGCCATATAGAAAATGAAATCAAATCCTTAATTAAAAGTATAATGAAAGTTATCTTAAGATATAATATCATAAGAATATTAAAATGGAATTTGAATATGTTAAATGTATGATGCTCAACATGAAGGAAGGAAAAATTGAACAAAATGAAGGGATATAATTAAAATTGGGAATCTCATAAAATCTTTGCCCATAGAAGAACAATATAAATATCTAGAAATACTTGAATAATATCTTGCAAGTTAACTTACAAAGAAAACCAGTTCAGAATATTTAAAGTGAGCGTGAAAAATTCTACATTCAAAATTAAATGGTGGAAATACAATTAAACCATAAATACATGTCAGTAATTAGATACAGTGCTGGTACAGTGGAGAGTACAGGACAGGACATTTAGACTGGAAAATCTGAAAACTCATGATAATGCTTAGCATGAAAATTTGGAAGCCATGATTTACTGCAAGTAAAACAAACAGTTGAAGAAGAAAGACATGATTAACATGTCAAGGCAAGTAAGGACCCAATGCTCATCAAAGTTTGCAAAGAAAGCATCCTGAAAGTAGGGAGACTTCTAGGAAGGTATGGCAAACTAAAGATGTTTCCGTGAAAGTGGAGCCAACAACTGCAGCAAAGACCAAGGAACCAGTGAGTAGACCAGTTCCTCAGAATTTCTCTGGATAAGGAGGGGATGGGAGATCATCCACATATGCTCTGTACGGCTGCTCCTCACAAGAAGACCACAGGACAGCAGTTTTCCATGGGTTTGGGCACCAGGAGATTAAAGGATCCACCATCTTGCTTGCAACCATGCAGAGTCTTTTAAAGGATGCTAAGTTTGCAAACCTCACTTTTTAATCGGTTTCAGAAATTGCCTATTAACCAACTTAAAGGTATTAGAGACCTTTGGAATGACAAGTCTGAAAAGTCATTTGGTGAGTTTATCTTCAATTCTGAACAAAAGAAAAAATAAATTTAAGCTTAAGAACTTAAAGAATTTGAAATAAGCATCAAAAAGCTAAATAAGATTTTGATCTAAGAAAGTTATAAACGGATTAAGGGTCATAACAAAGATAAGTTACTTTATGATTTTAGAAACTGGACACTAGATGGGACTAAATATTTTGAGCAGAAGGAAAAAAAAATCAAGCCTGTTTTTAATGTCAGTGAATAATGGGACTTACACAATGACACAAAATGTTATAATATTGAAAACATTAAAGGAGATATTTGAAGAATGGAGCCAGAAATTAGTAACTACAATATCATCACTGTCAATAATGATGTCTGCTTCTATGGATAGACTATATCCCAAAGATATTAATGAAGGAATGAGAGATGTGGAACACATTTTATCTGATAAGACAGAGAAAGTACTGAAAGTGGAACTACAAATGACAGGCCAAGATAATGTTTTGGAAAAGGACACTTTACTGGATATACAAAAGAAACTGGATGAAGTTTTAAAAATTAAAAGGGAAATACAAATTATAAACCAAAATAATGACCTGGAAAATGTTTTCTTATTGGATCTACAAAAGTGGCTTGTTAAATCTTGAAGAAATCTATGTGATGGGATAAAGAAGAATTGAAGAGAAATCAAGTCCTATGATAATATTTGATTGAATTAAAGATTAAGACTATTAGAAGTAAAAGGAAGCAATATAAAGTAGGTTTATTTGGTCAAGGTTAAAATAAGACAATTTTTTTGCAAAGTTCTGGCAACCTTTTATGGACTTTTTGTTGACAGAAGGATTGAAAAGTTGATGTTTTATGGATTTGCTTATAGATAAGAGATGGGATATAGGACGAAGAGATATCTGTTTCTAACCTTATAGGGGGTGAAGAGCTACTAAAATTGTTTATACTTGTAATGAAGATTGGAAGTCACTTCTTTATATATTTATTTTCTTTTTCTTTATTATTTTCTTTCTTTCCTTTTTCTTTTTTCTTCTTTCTTTTTTTCTATTCTTTTTCTCTAGTTTGTATTAATTTTTTACTATTGTAATCAAAATTCTTAATAAAAATTACATTAAAAAAACATCCTGAAAGTAGCAGAAACAAAAAATGACTATAAAAGTGAACTGTTAGAAAACTATTTGGAAAATTGGAGAACTAAATCATTACATGGCCATTACATGGGGAAAAAAAAAAAAAAAAGCCCTGAAAACAGACCAAAACAGGAATTGACAATGCACCATGAAGAAGGAAGTAGAAAGATTAAGTTTTTGCAGCTCAAAAGCAAGCATTACAGATGGTCCTCACTTAACAACCACTCAAAGTTCTGGCCATTGCAGCATCCCTGCAATCACATGATTGCAATCCAGGCACTCAGTGGCAGCATCCTGTGGTCACATGATCTCCATTTGTAACCTTCACCACTGGCTTCCAACAACCAAAGTCAATGGGGAAGCCACCAGGAGGTGACTACGATATCAAGCTTGATGATGGTGGAGGATTCACTTAACAATGGCAACCAGAAGTGACGGAACTGCCATTGCTAAGTGGCATGCTAACATGACATCATGCTTTACAACCACATCACTTAGTGAAGGAAATTCTGGTTCCATTTACCATAGTTAACCAAGGACTGTCTGTACAAAGAAATGTAATGAAATCAAGGATTCAGCATATTTCGAACAGCAAATACAGAGTTTGTAAAGAAAAAGATGAAATTGTGGATCATGCAATGCATACTTTTGTTTCTGAAACTATTACTACAAGATCATCTCTGTGGCTCTCTATAGTGACTGAAAACTTGCCTATGATTAGAAATGGAAGAAATACTAAGTTCAGTTTGAGTGTGGCTGTTGTTAGATACTATCACCTCCTCTAGTTTTCAAATCAATTCTTCTTATTTGTGTAGGCCTGGGCCAGACAAGAGAATGGGAAGTTGTAGGCTTGTTTGCAGGACAAAAGAATGAAAATACAGAGACTATAGAAAATATCTCACAAAGTCATCCCAATATGTATTGGCACACTAGGCAGAATAACAAACAGATTAAACAATTTTTTTTTTCACAAAAACTATAATTTTATCTATATCAACTGTGGATATGCAAAAACAAGCAAACATGTTGCTGGAATTACTTGAATAACTCCTAGGTTCCTGGCAGGTATTTGAATTTTCAGATAGCACCAGTCAAATATGTGATTCATTTTGTTTGTTTTTTGTATTGTGTTACTCCTTGATGAATAATTGCAAATAATAAACAATTTTCTTGGCCAATAAAAGGAGCTCTATTTCTCAACAAATTGGCAGCTTTATGGAGAAATCATACCATTCTGTCTCAATGTCTGATTCCGTCTAGTTGCATTTTGATTCACTGGGGAAAGGGGATCTTTTGACATCCACATTAAAGTGGTGGGATTGCTTCAGTCCTGTGCTTTGAAGGGATCTTTCCTCAATTTGTCCCCTTGAAAGGCATTTTCACTGATGTTTCCTTGAATGGAAGTACTTGTCAGAAGCTCTTTGCAGCCTATAATGTGCTGGCTTTTCATGGCACAACAAATCAGCTGCTTTTAGCCTCATTCAGCGTAAAGGGAGCATCAACTGTAGAAACTTTCTGTCTGAAATATTTTCAGTTTGCACCAGTAAGAGAAATCTGTGTACCAAAAAAATGCTGAGAGATCATTCAGATGCAAGATATTCCAACATGATTCATGTGAGAGGGGATCATAACACTGAGATCACAGTGAATGTTTGTGTTATGAAAGCACAATCGTACTTTTCATGTGTATTCAGTGAAACCATACATTATTTGGAACATACTGAAGAAGCTGTGGCCACTTTTGTAAGCTCCACTTGCAACTTAATGAATAACTGCAGCATGTTAAAATAACTTTTAATATCTTTATTATGGTACATATCTCAAAAGAAAAAAAAAAAAAAAGGAAGCTGGCCATTGACTCAACTACTCTGGTTATTTCCAATGCCTAGAGATATTTTCAGATATTTTCATCAATCAATTCAGATGAAGTACAGAAATGAGATCAGATATCTTGGGATAATTCTGGCAACTTTGTAAAAAAAAATCCTGCACTTGGAGTGGATACATTTTTCAAGCTCAATTTTCTTAGTCTTTTTTTTTCATAATTATTGGTGAATTACAAAGTCTATATGAATAATTTTAAATTGTGCTTGATTAAAAGATATACACATAATAGTGATAGTAATGGCATGTAAGGTAGAAAGAGGAAGGAAGGAAGGAAGGAAGGAAGGAAGGAAGGAAGGAAGGAAGGAAGGAAGGAAGGAAGGAAGGAAGGAATTTTAGATCATGAAAATGCAACTCCAGAACATTTGGCCAAATTTGTAAAACAAAACAAAACAAAACACCACCTCTTTCTTGCTATTTTACGAAAAAGAAAAGAAAACTAATTCTATTTTTGACAAACTATATATACAAGCAACCCACTGCTGCAAATCTCGGGTAGATTTCCCCCCCCAATATTGTGAAATAACTCTTTGGATCTTCCAGCTGTATGAAGCATCTTCTATCTCAGTCACAGGGAATCTAACAAAGAAGAACATGCACGTCTCTGAAAATAATCATTCTAGAACTGTGTTTATACTCTTGGGGATTTCAGCTCAAAATAAAGAATAGTTGAACAAGCCCAAACCGTAATGTTAATGTTCCAGCTCTTGAACTGTACCTCCAACAAGGTTGCTTAAAGATACAGTTCTTGGAATTCAAATGAGACAGCAACTTGATATGAAAAAAGTTACATAGACTCTTTAATGTATTAGAAGTATGTATGTGTGTGTGCGTATAAACATATGGATCGTCATATTATTATAGCTATTAAAAGTAATGTTGCAAAAGCTTTTGTAAACACTAATAATCAGTGAAGGCATGATGCTTTTGAGTTCCAAATTCAAAGATTGAAATTAGGTCCCTAAATAAATTTGACCAACCATTTACCCAAAGCAAATTGAGTAGTTTTCCAAAATGCCACTGCTTGGCATTAATGAATATTGCTGCTAATTACAGTTTCCTCATTTTGTCTAATTAGTACTGGATGCAGTTTCCCTCTCCATTTTTGTACAACTGTTCCTCCCTGAAATGGAGGAAAAAAATCTGTTCCATTAAGATGATTTAGAGCATGCAGATTGGTTCAACTTATTTTACATATCAGTTGCTGAAAGGCAGATATTTCCTATTCTTTACCAGCTGCAGTAATGGCTGGAGAACTTTTCTTGTTTCACAGATTCTAAGAATGAATTAACCTTCCAGTCCCAGCTCCTCTTCCAATGACAGATCACCATTAAAACAAGGTTAAGCAGACACCAACATCATGAAAAAGAAATACTGATTAGGATACCAATTTCCACTGGATTTTGGGCCAGTTTTTTTTTTCTCAATTTATTTAATATTTGGGATCATCTAGTTTTCACTGTCTTTTATCTTATTGTGTAACCCATCCAGAGTCATTTGGAGTACAACGGCATCTATATTCAATGGATGGATGGATGGATGAATGGATGAATGGATAGCAGTCCTGTTGTTTCCCTACTAATGTGGGACAGATGAGTCTGGATATATTTCTGTTAAACTGGTATAGACTTAAATTCTCATAAGCACAGGAGAGGGGCAGCTTAAAGTCAGAGTGGATATGCTCATGGTCTCAGGTTAATGTACATCCCCTTGAAATATTTTCACATTAACTTTAAGCAAAAAAAGGATTGTAATCTTGCACATATATCTTGCAAAGATTAGACTTCCATAATATCTAAGCTAGGCTGTAGAGGAGCTCAATTCATTCAGCCTCTATTTTTCAGAGAGATGGCAATAGCAACATTAAAATATTCTGCATCTGTGTCCACATAAATAGTAAAGACAGATGCAATGTTCTAGTGCCAATGTTGTGAAAATATTATCCTAGTCAACAACACACTGTACTAAATAGGTTAATCATTATTAATGCCTTGAATTTCCATCATAAAAACATTAATCACATGAATTAATTTGTAATGAAGGTAAATGCATTATTCATTATTTATACATCAGTATTCCAAGACTACCACCATGTTGTGCCTTTCACACACATTGTGCCCTCTTGCAATATTTCACAGGGGATGCCCATTCAACACTGCTGCCAACATTTATACAAGTTCATTCCTCTGTTTTAATTCAATGCCATTTGGCCATCTGTCTCTCCATTTACTGAAATGAGAAAATGGCCAGTCCAGTCAGTCATATTCTGTCAGCCATTCCACACTATTTGTCAGTCCCAAATGACAAATTGCTCTAGACTAATTACTGAGTTTCTATAATTTCAGTTACTTCTGGGAGGCACCAGGTATTTTCATTTTGTTATTATTATTTTTTTTTTAATATACATAGTTTGGAAAAATCTTAAATAAATTTGTTAGCATATTAAGTTCTTCCCCAGTTTTAAGGGCAATTGAATATTATAATTTTGCCTTTGTCATAATTGGAAATTGCATGTATCTCCATCTGTGGATAGCTGCTCTACATTGTGAGACTATATAGCATCTGAAATGATCTGTACCCAGAAGATCTATCTGCTCATACAGACAGATTACCTGAAATTGCTGAATGACTTGAGAAATCAAAACTCTCTACTTCTTTATCATTCAGCTCTTTGATTCAAAGTATCATGGTAGCTAAGAGGAAGGCAGAAAAGTACTCCTGAGATTAACTGACTGCATAGTGGTGTTTTAACATCAGAGCCAATCAAACAGAGTATCCAGTAGGTTAGCAGACTAGAAAGAGATGAAAAGAATGAGGAGATCATAGGATCAACACTGGAGTACTGGACAACGTTCACCCAACATGACACAACAACACGCTAGGTTTTTAATTTATTCATATTCTTTAAAGGAAGTGAACAAACATTTGATTGTTTTTGCTATGTTACTATTTAGCACTTGGGATTTTGCCCTGACTAGAAGGGATCAGGACTCTGGATCTTATTATTCCTGTGCTACTAAATTATGAGCTTTCCAAAATTACTTTTTGGATTTGCATTACAGTGTTAATGAAAACTCCCTTTCACTCATTGTTGCAGCCCTTTTCTGGAATGTGTTTATCTGAAATAAAAACCAGCCGAGGTTTAGGGAGGGCTTGGAAAAGGGCAAGAGTTGTTTTGTTTTTGCTGTTTTTTGAGGGTGATAAAAAGTTCTTGCAGGAGCCATGCTGTCCACTGCATCATACATGTTGAGGAAACAGCCATATAACTCCCTGCCTGCCTCTAACACTGCCATTTCAAAAGAAGGGGATTGCATGTGATAACTTGCTCCACATTCTGAACTGCTTTTGTTTGCTCGTCTCACTGAGCAAGGGAAGAGAGTTTGTGGAAAATGGAGCCAAAATAATAGCAGCAAAGGGAACAAGATAAACAAGACCAGTCATATTAAACTCTATGATTTTAAGAGAACATCTGCCCCTCTTCTGTCCTCTATGTACTACTTGCACACACAACCTCAAGCTGTATGTAGGCTTTTTGTGAGTTGGTATAATTCAGTTCACAAAACTGGATTGCTTTATTTAAATGCACTTGGTTCCTGGATTGATCTAATAATGAGAGAAATAAAACCATGCTAGGAAAAAAAAAAAAAACCACTTTTTTTTTTTAACTAGCCTTTCTCACTGAATTTGTTTCAGAAAATTTGCTTCTTTTCCCCTCCAGAAAGAGAATTTCAGTGATATTCTCAAAAATGGAAGATGTGCTGTTTGGCTTATTGAGTTATAAGATGGCAAAGAATATATATGAATGATCTGTGCAATCACCAATCCAACAATTGTTCTGACTTCCCATGTTTCAGTTCCTGGGGGTGGGGGGGGGGGGATTATGTCTTGGAGAAATTCCTTCCACTGAGCATTTTCAGAGTGAGAAAAGAGTGTGACAGGGAAGTTTCAGATTGTGGGGACTGGGGGATCCATGGGGAGGGGAATGGCAATCACAACTGTACAGACCTGCTTTTTTAAACTGTGTCATATATGTGACGCATGCTAAACAAAAGGAGGACTTTGATTGTGTGTTAGTAGCTGTCAGCTTGACTTTTTTGACCTCCCCCACGGATGCCCGACTTTGATATAAAAAATGCGTCACAGAAAAAAAAAGTATCAATAGTCACAAGTTTTGCTGCTCCCAACATTAAAAGGAATTCAACATCACCCACATCTCCCAAATGTGAAAGATTAAAGTAGAAAAATGGGCCTTTTCCACCCCAAAGGAAGAGATTTTGGGGCAACCTATAAGGCAAATAACTCATACATTTCTGTTTCTTAGTTATCTTTATCACTGTTGAGCATCAAAGTAGGTGAACAGGTTTGCGCACATGTTGAATAGAATTCAACTTTTCAAATTCTAATTCTGTATAAGAAGGATTGTGAAAAAGAAAATACTTCCATTAATATTACTCAAAACATATCTCCTTGCAGAGTCAAAGTCCTGTTGGGCATTTTCAGCTTGTTCCTCTCTGATAGATTGCAAATGTATACTTACTGTTCAGATACTGTTTCAATAATACTATACACATTCATTTCTGAATATCTTGTTCATATACCTGACGTCTACCTGTTTGGGATGGAGCAGAATATTAAACCAGGATAGGCATTTTTCCTTCAAACACACACACACAAAAACAATGATACTCCCTAACAGACTAATATAGCGAAGTTCTTCTTGATTGCTTGAAATTATGCATCATTCATACCTATATAGATATTGCTATTGCTTTATCTATAGCTATAGCTATCAATGGGGGATGTGGTGGCGCAGCGGCTTAATGATGCTGAAAGTTGCCAGCCAGAAATGGTCGACACTTCAGCGGTTCGAGCCCAGCTCCGTGAGGCAGAGTGAGCTCCTGTCTCCTCCCCAGCTTCTGTCAACCCAGCAGCTCGAAAGCGTCTGTGAGTAGATAAATGGGGACTCTCACCCCAGTGGGAGGAAAAATGCTGGAGGCGCCTTGCAAAAGGAGACGGGACCAGTTGCCGGTAACGCGGAAGCTGCGCCCGCCCGAAAAAGGCGCGAAGCAATGAAAACCCAGCCTTCTGTGCTTGCCATCTGGGCTCCGCTCTAGGAAGGAGGCAATGGCAAACCACTTCCGAAACACCTTGCCTTGAAAACTGCAGGGACTCGTCCAGGCAGTCGCCGCAGAATCGGTCACGATTGAGTGTGGATTAAAAAAAAAAAAAAATAGCTATCAATATCACCATCTATCTCAGTAATATCTAGACAATCCCATTTGACAAGCAGCACTGATATTGGCTTTAAGGAACACAATGCTTTGAATCTAAAGAACAATTTCTAAGATCATACCGCATTCTTATTTTGCAAATTTTACTGCTAAAAAGAGGTTTGACATTCCCACTTGGCAATTGCTTGACATAAATGAAAAGAATTGTAATTACTCCAAGAAAATATGATTGATTAGAACTGCCTCTAATTAATTATAACTTCATTCTTTTCAGATCTGACACGTGTGATTATTTTTTAATTACAAAAGCCATAACTGCTTTTTAAGGGGTGGGAAGGAACCAAGCCAAAACAGTATGGCATCATTCTTTGTATTTGCATATGTTTGCATAGTTCAATGTATATTTGCATCTATTTGCATAGTATCTCCTTGCCCATGCACATTGAAAGAAAATAAATGCATCTGAATTTGTATGTACAGTATATTACATTGCTTTTCAGGATTCTTCTTTTTTTTCCCTGAAAGAAAGATGAAAAGTAATTTTAACATGTTTATTGAATTTATTAGCTGTAGTTTTGTCCACAGCCCAGTTAGATATACTTGAACTGAAATGCAGTCATGGACAATCCTGAGTATTTGAAATCCTGAGTATTTTTCATGGAATCTATGTTGCATTTCTTCTGGAAATAAATATAATTAAGTAAATAGAGAAAGGACTACAAAAGAAAATGTGATGGTATGTCCCTGACACCAGACATTCTCCTCTTGCACTGTTGTATGCTGCTGAGGAGGATTTAAATTGGCCATTCAACTGAAAGAACTTGAGGAATAGACTTCTTTAACCTGAGACTGCATTTCTTCTGAATCTTAATGCTCATATCCAGGAAATAATCCTGGGAAAGTGTTGAGGAGTGGAGTATAATTCCCTAAACCACAAATAATACTGTAAGCTGTTAAGGTCTTAGGCTGGTTAATTCCAATCTCCTTTTCTAAAGGAGATCTTTAATTCTACTGATTAGTTTCTTTGTACAAAACTGTTACTTTCTAGACATGCAGAATTATTTTCTAAAAGTACTTCACTTACACTTATTCTGGGCAGGACTCTATCTTGGATGGTTTAGATGCCCTCAGGCCCACAGTCTGACACTTTTATGCAATTATGAATGTTACCTATGCACACAGGCTGGTTGCATTATCAGAAATTGTGATTGCTTCCCAAACATAAATTATTGATTATGGTCATAGGCATATATGTATACTACATATACCACACTGAATTCATAGATATTTAGAACAAGACTGGAAGACTGATTTCCTTGACCTTTCTTCATTTAATGTATTGTTCAATGTAATCTATAAATGTATTTGAATAACTCAATATATCTCTCAATATTTCTCAAGGCAGAAAATAAAGGAGAAATTCAGGATTTTAGAGTTCTTATGTTTAGCTTTCATCATGAATCTAAAAGATTATAAACAGTGAGATAGTAAGGTGTTCCAGTACTTTCATGCTTTTAGTGTTCAATAGCCTTTATATCTATACAAGCTCATACACTGTTGTAAGCTCACATCTGAAATTTACAAAGCCATATGTTCCAGTGTATTTAAGTAAAACCCATGCCTTAATTTGAATAGATTTATCTTTCAGACAATACAACTCAACCTGCATAAAGGTGCCTTTAAGGAAGAATGAAGATATTCCCTGAGGTCATTTATTTTGCAATTGTTGTAATCAAAGCATTTTTTTACACTTCAGTACACAAATATAGAAATGCTAAATACTGAAGATTATATAGAATTTAATTCTATGCTATGGATTGAATGGTAAAGTCAATAATTGCCCAAAATGTTTCTTTCTTGTCACAAGTATTTTGGTGCAACTTTTAATTATGATAATTTTAGATATTCATAAGGTCTGCTGATTAAGTGACATGCATACAATAACAGAAGGGGAAAATGGCTGACTACATCAATGCAAAATGTAAGTACTGTTTACATTTAATTCAGAAAGTAAGGAGTGAATCTTTGAAAGAAATTCCTGTTAGTCATACACAGTACTATATAATAAATGTGAAAAGCACTGATGATTTGGAGGGAGGGAGGGAGGGAGGGAGGGAGGAAAGGCAGGCAGGCAGGCAGGCAGGCAGGCAGGCAGGCAGGAAGGTAGGTAGGTTGGTTTGCAGTGGAGAAAATTGGAGAAATAGAACCATCACTAGTGTCATTTGTAAATAATATATAAACTCTGAGAAATTCTACAGAGGCTTTATGGATTTTTGCTTTATCCAGTAGTGGGTAAGCTAAGATCAGAAAGATCAGTATCATAAAGAAACATTACTGGATTAGAAAAAAATAAATCTAAAAGGAATCATTTTTCCATATTACTCCCATATGGATCTCCAGGATTCTAAGCTCATATAAATGGTGTTTTTGCAATGATTGATGAAGAAATATTGGATATGGCTAATAATATTGGAGCTTTTAATGCATTTATCTGCAAGTACATTTCACACTTTAGCTGTTCTACAAATGGTTAAAACCTCAGTTGTAATGATAACACTTATGCTATGAACTTGACTGAGGCTCTCTGGAAGAGAGGCTTCAAACAATAGCACAGAAGCAGTATTGGACTCATGGCCTGTTTCTCTTCTAAGGAACCCTAGGAATTTACTTCTCCATTAGATTATGGGGAGGATAATCTGATAAACAGGAATAAATTTTAAATGATTTAGTTCTAAAAGGTACCACAGTTGAAAACTTTGTCACCAGATAAATAATGGACCAGCCTTGCTTTTGAATGGATAGATTTATCAGAATGAGTCTTGGTGAAGCCAAAAAGCCTTGTTTATGGTTATTGCTCCAGTCTAAAGTACAGTAGAGTCTCGTTTAACCAACCTTCGCTTATCCGACATTCCTTCTTATCCGACGCCCCTAAAAAAAACACAACAACACGCATAAATCGGTGACGAGAAAAGTGTGCTGCTTGTTTGCGAGCGTGAGTGTACTCTTTCTTGTTGCTCCTGACGGTGCAGCACCGCAACGCAAAAGTCGATTGCAACAGGTGCAGCAGGCACGCGTGTCTCACCTTTCCTAATGGTCCTCAGTGCAGTTTGTTATTGTATGCGGATTGGTTTTTTTTTTTACCGCACTCAATCGTTACTGTGTGGTATCTGACATTTTCGCTTATCCGACATTCTGCCAGCCCATTTATGTCAGATAAGTGAGACTCTACTGTAATCTGTTTCAGATGCTGGGTTACTAGCCAGGGTGCTGAAATATAGCACTCTTCTTATATCTGCATCTCCAGTTAACATTGCTTGTTAACTTCTGCTTTTTAATGAGACAAAAATGGTTTTGTATTTTCACAGGCCCATTTATATGGGGTAATTCTGGTAATTTATCTTAAGCTTTCATGACATCAGTCTCTTTCCTCACCCCTCTCTCCGTTAACCATATCTCTAATAAGTATTCTAGCTTGTAAACTGATGCTGCTCTCATTGAAACATTGTGGGAGAAATAGTTTGATTGCAGCTCAGTTGTCTCTTGAAGTGCCAGGGATTTTTTTTTTCCCTTGAGAAAGAAAATAGGAGAAAGAAATGAGAGATGGGGAAAGTTGCTAGACATTTTGCTTATCTTGATAAGCTTTCCCCTGTGCAGTAATGCATTTTTTATTATCTCTGAAAATGAGGGTAGCAAAAGGTGGGTTTCTAACCAGGGGTGTCTGCAAGAGTCAGGGTAAATGATGATGCATGCATGATGATGAGGCTGCCCTTGAAGACCACCTGAAAGCTACAGTTGGTTCAAAATGCAGCGGTGTGAGCAGTAATGGGTGCCTTTCTGTATGCCCATGTGTGTAATGGGCTGTAAGAATAACCTTGAGGAACAGGAGGAAGAGCCACAACCAAGACCACAGTTAGACAAAAGAGATTTGAGTCCAAGGAAGAAATGTAATTTGAGAAAGCAACTCGGGCTTGACCGCCCCTAGTTCTCTTGTAGATAAAGGGAGGGGGCACGTAGGCACATTCAGACCTGCAAGGTTCTGTTCTAATAAAAGTAGAAATAGCATTTATAACTTTGGTTTCCTAGTCTGGTCTTCCTTGAAGGACTGACATTATAATACCTCTGTTTCTGCACTGGTTGTCAGTTGACTTCCAAGTGCAATTCAAGGTCCTGGTTATTAGGTATAAAGCTCTGTATGGCATAGGACCTGGATATCTGAGGGACCACTTGTCTCCCTACCTTCCAGCAGAGTGGGTGTGCTCCAGGTCCCCTCTATTAAACATCGTGTCATCTTGTGGGACTGAGGAAGCGTGCCTTCTCTGCCGTGGCCCCATCCTCTGGAACAGCATCCCCCAGAGATAAAGACTGTGCCCTAGGGTTCTGGAAGGCTCTTAAAACCTGACTTTAGTCCTAGGCCTAGGGGTTGATGTATTAATTTACTATTGCATTTCTTGTTTTGTTTGATTTGTATTGTTTATAAGATTGTTTTAGTCTGGGCTGTCTGCATGGTCTTGCATTTTATCTGTATTTATGGATTTTTGGTTTTGTACGCTGCCTATAGTCCACTGGAGTTGGATAGCTATAATAAATTTGAATGAATGAATGAATGAATGAATGAATGAATGAAAAAATAAAATAAAATAAAATAAAATAAAATAAAATAAAATAAAATAAAATAAAATAAAATATAGGCCAATTCTGTGACCTACATCATGATGTATGTATGTATTTGCAGCATTTACATATGACACTGCGTGGGTGTCATCATTTTAGTGTCATTTACTGCAGATGTTGCTGTCCCCACCCTTTTCAATAAGAAACGTTCAGAAATATAGAATGTACTTGATATGCAGAAGGCCTACTGTATCTTTTATATATGCATTCCTTATATCCAGATTAGAGCACAATAATAAACTCCTGATGTCCCTGCCATTGAAAATAATTGCAAAAAGGTGGTGGAGAACAAGGCCACCAGAGGTGGCTATTGAAGCTAGATGGCTCAACGTACTACTTTCCATGGTTTACTTGTAGGCTCAGTTTATAATCTGCACCCAATTCAATCGAATTTGTGGATTCAGATTATTTGAAAGATTGTATTTTCATGCATTAATGATAGGCCTCTCCTTATGGCATCAGTCCAAAGAAGTTCCTTTCTGGGATATATCCTACATTTCTTTGACTGCTAAAGGAAAAAAATGTTTATTGTCTAAGCCAAGGGTTTTCAAATCTTTTCAGTCCATGGAAACCGTTAATTAAAAAACAAGCAACAAAAACATTCCTGGAACCCCTGATCAAAAGGTAAAACTATATTGAGAGAAAATTGGCTGTGTTTGAGTGAACTTTTTTTTCCCCCATTAGTCTCTTATGGAACCTCAGAAAGGTCCCATGGAACCCTAAGGTTTCATAGAACATAATCTGAAAAGCCTTGATCTATTCATTCTCAAATTTGATTTTAACTCATTTATATTATTGTTTTATTGATATGGAATTCTTAGCTTTAGATGCATTGATGGCTAAGAATTTTTTTTTTTTAATGAAATCAATTCAAAATGTTTATTAAAATGTTTTAGGGGCTTCAAAATCAATGTTGGGGATCTTCATATAGACAATAGGCTATTATTTTTGTTGTTGTTGTTAAGTCGTTAAGTCGTGTCCGACTCTTCGTGACCCCATGAACCATATTGCGCCAGGCCTTCCTATCTTTCACTGCCTCCCTCAGTTTGCTCAATTTCATGCTCATTGCTTCAGTGATGCTATCTAGCCATCTCATCCTCTGCCGTCCTCTTCTCCTTTTGCCTTCCATCTTTCCCAGCATCAGGGTCTTTTCCAAAGAGTCCTCTCTTCGCATTAGGTGACCAAAGTATCTGAGCTTGAGCTTCATTATCAATCCTTCCAATGAGCAATCAGAGTTGATTTCCTTTAAGATTGACTGGTTTGACCTCCTAGCAGTCCAACTTCCAGTAACCTCCTGTATCCCTATTAGGTTGCTTGTGAGTCCCAGCTATGGTGCAAATACTACCAGCCAAGAGCCATTGCTAAGGAAAACTGTGTATTCCTCCACCTTTTTCTACTGTTCTGATATATAGCAGTTTGGACTCCTACATCTTTTAACCAAAATTAAAAATAAAAGTGGAGTTTTTGAAAAAGATAATATATCCATGGTACTTTTAAGAAATATACCTTAAGTGCCTACAGCAGTGTTTTAGAATTTGTGCTATTTCCAATTGTTTCTGCCCACCTCACGAGATTCAACAGAGTTGGCTTCCTCAGGGTCCCCTCAATTAAATAATGCCAATTGATGGAGCCCAGGAAGTGTGCCTTTGTCACTGTTCCTTCCATGCAGAGCAGTACATCCACTAAGATTTTGATGGCCTTAAAAACATTAAAAACTTGGCTGTTTCCCTGGGGCCTTTGGCTGGAAATAAGTTGGTCCCATTTGGGAGGTTGTGGATGCAAATATATATGCTGCCCTGAGTGTGATGGGTTTGGGGTTTTGGTGATGTTTTTATTCTTGCTTTAATTTGTTGTTTGCTGCCCAGAGCTGTATGTTGAGTGGATGGCCATGCAAACTGACAGAACTGGTGGATGAATGGATGGATGGTTGAACTGTATACATGTCAACATCAAGACTCTACCCACCTACAGAAGTCACTGGATGACTTTGATCATCTTGAAAATATGTTATTTGGCAATGTTGTTGCACCAGAACCTAGGCAGATAACTGGAGAATCACTGAAGATGCAAAATACATCAGAACCAAGATTCCTTCCCCACCCCAGCCCTTAATATTAATTATATCCATCTGGGTCCTTAAAACATTTAAACTGAAATGCAACTTGCTACATTGCATTGCCCTTTTCCAAAAATCACCAGGAAGGGGGTTATGTAGTCATTATTTTGGTGTGATTATTTTTTAGGCTAT
Source organism: Liasis olivaceus (assembly GCA_030867105.1). Taxonomy (NCBI): domain Eukaryota; kingdom Metazoa; phylum Chordata; class Lepidosauria; order Squamata; family Pythonidae; genus Liasis; species Liasis olivaceus. Next base: position 75,790,682 of record CM061349.1, read on the forward strand.
ACATTTAAAATCAATTTTCCAAAATACAGTTACATTGAAGCAGAGTTCAAAGGCCCAGCCATATTCTCTCTGCATCATTTATTTGGGAATCTGATGATCCATGAAGTTTTGTAATGAATTGTCTATTGGTATTGATTACCTTTAAGTAACAATGAAGTACCTAAACTTGTTGCAAGCTTTGTATTCTTAAACAATCCATCCATCCATGTAGCCATCAAGGAAAGGGCAAGTTAATACACTTGGGGTGAGGATAAGAACAAATCTTAAGGTCTAATAGAATAAAATAATTTTTCATTACCTGTAAAGAATAATAATATATGAGTTTGGGAAGGACATGTTTACTTAATAGACCTTCACAAGAAGTTTCTAGTATTGAGTATGGTGAAGTAAGGAGGGAAGACTGCTGTTTAAGGCAATTCTTAACTTTCAGAGACAAAAGATTTTAGGCAAACTGGGTCTGCATCAGTAATAAGCTGCAGAACTAAGAACAAACAGGGTCTTAAGTCACTTAGAACTTAGCTAGACAGGATGATGTCACTCAAGATGTTCCAGAAACAGTGACTGCTTTGTTTGAAACTAAGGCTACATATCTTGAAGGAAGGGGAAGAGGGAATAGAAAAGTTGTGGTTGTCCTAAAATGGATTATTTCATGTTTCCAGCTATTTTATGGGTGAATTTCTCATGGGAGTGGGTATTACAAAAGGTAGCAACCATGCTAACAATCCTGATTTTGCACCATCAATAATATAGCTTTAAGAAATTATTGAATCATAGCACATGCATATCTGTTGCTTATTCACAGCAAGTTTTGAATCCATGCATTTTTTAAAAAGTTATTTCAAATGGGGACATCAAAGCATTATGCAGATTGGCTTTCTGAATGCAGCCTTTTCACAATAGTAAATATGTACAATATATATGAAAGAGAGAATGTATGCAGGGTTCAATATTGTTTCAAACTCCATCATGAACAAGAAACTGAACCCAAGAAGAAATATCCTTCAGTGCAACTTTTGCACTTAATGATTGGTGTTTGTTCCAGTGTTGCACTTTGAAAAAAAGGGATGAGGTACAAGCATCTAAACATTCACATGGGTTAGAGTTTCCTGATATTAGGGTAGTCCCACACTTTACACCCTAGTGTAATGACCTGTTTGCTCTCAAAAGACTGTCTAGTGGGATAGGTAATAGGTTAGTAAAAACATGAGGCTCTTTCAATCTGTATGAGGTTATAGCTGGTACACCAGCCTATGCTGACTCTTTCCTCAGATCCTTGTGATAATCTCCCTTTCCTTCTCCCTTCACCCATATATTTGTCCACCACCTTCCTACCACAGTTTCCTCCCTTTCTTCACTTCCTCCCACCTCCTTCCCTTTCTTGCTAATTTGGTGACAGGCTTAAATGGGGTAAGTAAAAAGGAAGATTCTTTTTTTTCTGTTCCAGTTTCCTAGCATACAATGTGATTGTAAGCTAAGTACCACAAAGTACCTAGTACCACAGGAAGTTTCTCTAGCAATACTAACAAGGGAGCTGATGCCAGGAAAACCAGACTTTCTGGACTCCAGACGCTTGTTTGTTAAAAATGGCAGCGTGATAGTTACCACAAGAGCCAAAAACTGGTCACTTCTTTCTCTGTTTCATTCCCCTTGCTGCAATGCCAGTGAAAACAAACAGGGTAGAGAGGTAGTTGAATGGGAGAAGCAGGAAAAAAGAACTTACTTTCTGAGACTGGACCAAAATCAAATCTAAGGAAAAGCTTTGAAGCCCACAATGCTGCTTGGGTGTTTAAGATAAGCATTACGAACAGCCTCTTTCCATATTTCCAAGCAGGAAATATCACAACATATTGTTCAACTATGATCTTTAAAGAGAGAGCTAGCTCAAAACATAATTCTGCTAGACTTGTATGAGAATTTAAGATTATTTGAATAAAGACAATATATAACTTGGATAACGGACTTATGGTATATTACGATTATTAAAGTTTCCTTTAGAAAGATAGATATAAGATCTTTGTGATCATGTTTTTTTAAAAACAGTGTATATAAATGAGGCAATGTAATTTGTTTCATTTCAAAGCACTATGATTAGAATTTCTCATGGGGAGGGAGAGGGAGAGAAGATAATGATATATGGTCCTACCTCTTTGAAAATTAAATGAAAGGCAGGTGCTATAATCCAGACAATGTTAACGGAGTTGTTGTTCTTGTTCTTCCACTATCAGTATCAAACTGGCAAAAGGCAGAATTCAACGATAATAAGAAACTGAGCAATCTCCACTCTTTACATCTGTGAAATATTGAGATGTGAACATTTGAGAATGAGAATGCAAACAGTGTGAAAAAAAGATAGAGGAAAATTAAATGAAGCAGAATGGGGGTGGGGGTGGGGGTGGGGGAAGGCAGTGTTTTTTCTATCCAAAATTCTTTGAACCTCCATGGAAACAGATGGAAAAGATTCAGTAATGTGTTCTAGCCTGCAAGTTTAGGCTGGGAATATGAATAAAATATCTCATAAGGAATAATAAATGAACAATATTAAGGTCATAGCCACCAAACCTGAGGGGATCTATTCTTAATCAAAGTGCCTACTACATAGATAAGAACAAGGAAGTGCATCCAAGTTATGAAAGGCACATGTTCTACTTTGGTGAAATATTAAGGCATTAAAAAAAAAAAAAAGTAAGATGCTTTGAACTCACCAGGATTATTCATTTCTTTTGCTTCCTATTTTCACTTATATTTTTCACCAGTATTCTTATTAGTGCTTAATGAAACGTAATATAAACAGAAAAGAAAGGATTCTGCTTACCTAGTAACCTCCGTATTTTGTCTATTTGCTTGTATTTTGTATGTGTGTGCGTGTGTGCGTGTGTGTGTGTGTTTAAAAACTGTTCAACAGTAGCAGTGAAAAGCAAGCCTGCATTTTCCTTCCTTTCTGTGTTGCTCTGATCTGCAGAGGATTCTCTTCCAAAATGCAGCAACTATAAAGGACAGGGTCCTTGCCAGTCATAAATGAAAAATAATCTTTTTTTTTTAACCAATACAAACAGGACAGAAAAAGCTCAAGAAGTCAGTGGATCAAACACATTCAATTGAAAAAGACTCATTAATACATTTATCTATGTGTTTTTGACAGGCTAATTAATTTGCTCAGAAATATCTGTGAAAACTGGTTAAAAATGGTTTTCAGCTTAAAACATCCCCATTTTAAAAAAGGGCTGTTCTAGAGAAAGGATTCACTGTAACATCAATTTACAGTACAACTCATTCCTGTCATTTCATATACTGGATTATGTTATTTATCATTTAAAACCTTATGAGCTCAATGCTATGGCCAGACAAGTTAATCTATTTTGGGAGCCCATATCAAGTTTATATAAATTCATAAGTCTATTCTGTCCCATTTCTGAATTCTTCTGCATGAAAATGTAAAGGAAAGTGCATATTTTTCTATGAGCATAGTGTATTTTCTCTAACTTCATATTTCTACTAATGCTAAAGTAGGTATTTTGATAAAGGTGTGTTGTTTGTGTGCTATATACACACATAAAAAGAGAGCAAGAGAGAAGAGAAGTGTATCATAAAATTTGAAGAAATATGAAATCTAGAGGATAAACTGCAATTTCCTTCTGCAGATTAGCCCAGGAAGTACAGAACAGGCCAGATTGTCTCAATATGCTGACCAAACAAAGGTACAGTCATTCTTATTCTTGGGGTTCTACAGAAAAATGAAGATGACAAAGTTTTAAAAGTTGCTGTAAATAAGAAGCAAATCCCAAAGGGTTATAAAGTGTTCACAAGTGAACATAATCTAGCTTCAGGAATGTCCTAAAAATATCTGCAATACGATGTATAAACAAACAAACAAACAAATAGACAAACCATAACAATGTACAATGGAATGTTAAGTTCAATAGAATCCTCCTCCTCCTCCTCTATGGATTTTTTGTAATTGCAACGTTACTGGCAATATAGATTTTGAAATTAATATTCCCCACTCCCATCCCTGGAGGGGAAAAAAATGAATGCTTGATAATTACATGTGCCTTTAGATCTGGAGGAACCTGTCACATCATATGTGCAGCATATTCTTTTCCTGATTAATTCCTCATTTAAAGGAAAACCACAGTGATCTAATGAATATTTGGAAAACCCTTTCTTTATGTACACAAGGTAACAATCCATTACTTGGGGGAAAAACCCAACATGCTGTGAAAAACAAAATACAATGGCAAACTAACTTTCTGGTGCATACGTAGACTCAAATTAAAGGAACGCAAACGCAATACCTTTTTGATGAGTTAAAGGGTACTTATCAGAGTGATCACATGAAAAAATAGCTCACACTCGACTATTTTGAATCTTAAGTACTGCTTTGCCAGCTGTCCCTCCAAGTAATGATACAGAAGAAACTCATCTGATCAGAATTTTATATGAATTCATTCACTTTACATCTCTGAAATATGCATGATTCCAAGAATGCCTTAAAAAACTCTATATTCTTCAGGATTTTCCACTGCATTCTGCAATTCAACATGTGCATCCAAAGTTAGGATGCAAAGTTAGGATGCACAATGCTATATCATACTAAGGACACAATGCCTGTAAAAGTCTCTGGAATGGGAAAAGTATATTAAAAAAAAAAAAGTTAGTTAAGAGAAATACTCATCAAAACTGTATGCAAGTTTTTCACATGGATGATTTCTTTTCATTATTTTCTTGCTCCAAACTCACAAGCTGATGTGGAGATGGGTTAAGTACACTAAACGTACAAAGAGCAACATGAGAGGCTAAGTGAAACCATAAGTGTTTCATTCCTAGCCAAGCAAGGAAAGCTGTCATATATCCTGCTCTCTGTCTCACTGCTGTGGAGAACAGTCTGCAGCGACAGACAAAATAACATTTCCCTTCCTTCTCTGTGGCTTGGCTGAGAATTCATTCCTCAAAAAGAACAATAGGAAATGCCATGGAGTAAGCATCTCAGTGCTTTCAAGGTTTTCTTGCTGAATGATTCTCAGATGATGTCCACCAATACAATATGTCTGGCGTGGTGTGTCCTATTTTACAGACAACACCCTCTAGTTTGAAAGCAGCTCAACTGGGCACAATGATCTCTACTAGGCTAACTTTTATTTTATATATAAACCTTCTCACCCCTATGTGTCTTCCTCTACCAGAGGCCTGGGAGTTTAAGGGTGCTGCACAGTACCTTAGCTGTTCCTAGCACTGCACTCTTCTGGACAGAGAGCTCTGATGTTGTTTCTGGGATCTGTTGGAGCCACTCTCCCAGCTTACAAGTCATGAGACAAGATAGATAGATAGATAGATAGATAGATAGATAGATAGATAGATAGATAGATAGATACACACACACACACTGGTCTATCTTTTCCCTTCTCATTAATACATCTCCTTACTTCTTTATTTCCTCCCTCTCTACTTTCTTCCCTCCCTCTTCCTCCATTGTCAATGAATCAGTGGCCATCTTGCCTTACGTCTGCCAACTCAACCCTGGTATAAACTAGAGTTGTGCATTATTTTAGTTTAGAAGGGGGGAAATGCACTTTGGAGCATGCAAGGACACTCACTTATCATCTGTCAGCATCTGCTTAAAGCAGCTGCATCTTTTCCTAGGATCACATGACTCACCATCATGTGATCCCAGAAAAAGACATGCTTAACTTTACTATGTGAGTGTGAATACCCCAAATCATATTTCTCCCTTAAAATCCAAAGCACTGGGCAGCTTTGCAACTAAGGAAGTCATTCAACATCTTCTGTTTTGGCATTTCAGGAAGATGAGTAGGAATTCTGCAGCTGTAAATCTTAGGCAAGTGCCTTTGAAAGAAACAGGTGGCACCTTAAAACTAAACAATTTTATGATTAAATAAGCTTTTGAAGATCATGGTCTACTTCATTGGATTTACAGAGTATGGATCTGTGAGTGGAGCATTTTATATACATGCAGTTTGAGGCAGGGAGGTGTCAGGGACAAGCAATATAATTATTTTAGGTAATTTAGATAATTATCATAAATAAAGTAACAGTGAGACATGTGTCTATATGTGTGTGTGTGTTTTCAGGGAAGTAGCCATGTGAGTTTTTTTTTTCTTTTTTAATCAAATGTGCATAACATCCTGGAAGAGCAAGAGGATGGGATGAAGGAAATTGGTCAGTGATCAAACATAAAACAACAGATATGAGTCATTTTTTCACCAAATAATTAATTTACATGTACTGTGCAAAGATACCATTAGCTTATTTTAAATCCATGAGAAACTGAGTTGAATTTTTAATGAATTTCAGTTCAGCTTGTTCATTACATAATCAATCTTCATTGTTTCTCTTCTCAAATCTTTTGCCCTTGAGTTCAAAGGCAAAATGCCCTTGGGAGCTGAAGAGTTGTTATGGCTGGACACCATACTGCATATCTGTTGTTGTGCCCATGCCATGCCCAAGAGGAAAGTTTGGTTCTGGGGGTGGGTGGGGAGGGAGAGAGATTAAATATTTACCACAGTCTATGCGTTAATTTACATATGCTTCCAATCTAAATCAAGGTTGATGTATATTGTTCCTCTTGTACATGTTACTTATCTTACTAAGGCAATGCAAATCTTCAAGAGCAGCAGATATGAAAACTCTGAAGAACTGTAATAGTACAACATTATTGAGGAATGAATGCAGTGCTGAAGAAGAGAAAAAACTCACTTTAAGAGTCCCTCAAATAAAGCAACTTGTATGTTTAATGAAGTACCATATTTTGGAAATCTCCATTTGCATTAATAACCAAATAGACTTTAACTATATTTTAACTGGAAAATTAAAGCTGTTTCCTGAATTAATGCTAAGAGGGTTATCTAAATAAGGGTTATAAAAAATATCACAGCCTGAACTGCTAACTTTGGTACATTAAAGCTGTACTGATTCAAAAGAACATTGCCTTAAAAAAGATTTAGTGAGACATGGAAGCATAAAAATAATCCACTGTTGCATTATTTGTTGTTGTTGTAGTGGTGCATATAAACCACTACAGTATTCTATGAATAAAAGCTTCCCACACTGTAGGACTATTTTATAGATATTTGGAAGGTACCTCTAAATGTTAGTGTTGATTTTTCTGCATTTAAAGTCATATATTTTTCATATTGGAACCTGTGCCCTTTTTGCAGCAAAGCAGATAAAACTTGCTCTTCTTCTAAAAGACACATGATCAAAATGCTCTGTAAATGCTTCAGACATCGGTCACTTTCACAGCTTGATGATGAAATGGGAAAAAGTCACTTGGAGATAGCTGAAGAGATATTTAAAAGAGCAACTGATAAAACCAAAAAGCTACTAGATCAATCTGTTATGGCCTTAGCTATTCTTAGTTTAATCATATCCTGATAGGATTACTGCAGTACATTCTCTATGGGGATGGCCAGTTGATTTCTGGAACTGATTCAAAGGGTTAAGTTAATTTTCAAAAGCATACTGTAAATACTCCAGTCAGAGATTGCCTTCTGCATGCACCCAAAGAGTTTCCACGCTAACTCAGCTGAATCATTCCTCATTGTTTCAAATAAAATGTGTGTAGGAGGGAGAATATCCCAAGACGCAGTCTTCCGAGCCACTGCAGCAAAACTTAACGCCTTCCAAGGTAGAAAAAGCAATGCCAGAAGTAAAAAGGAAGGCAAAGGAAGGTTTTGGTCAGACAGATATTTGTTTGTTTGGGTATTTTAAATTTCTTTGGCTAAGTTTTCTTGACTGTTTTTGTACTGGTTTCACCATATATGAAAAGAATAATAATTTCCACAATATCCATCTTGTGGAGATTCAGCCTAACACATACCAAGGCTAAAGTGGGTAAGAAAATACCATGTACTTGTGATAAACGTGTTCATGAGAGTCTGGTTAATGATCCTTGGTTTAGCTGCCCAAAAGGGAAACAATATGTAATTACTGAAGCTCAAAGTCTGGGGGAATTTCTCAGTGTTGCGGTAGAAAAAATTTGGAAGGCAGGTTCATCTCTGGATTAGGGTTGAATGAATTGAGGGAGCTGAAGATGAAATTTAGCTAGAAGGTGCTAGGAGGGAAGGCGTGTGGGATAGGTGCTCCAATGATGGTGATCATGGTATGGGACTTCAATGACCATAGGTAGAGGGACCAAACAGTTAAATGAAAGAAGTCCCATGCCTTTTGTATGCACATTCTGATGTCACATGCACAGACATAAAGGGTGCAACTTGTGTCATGATGTCAGAGTACTTATTCATCAGTTTCTTCAGATCCCTCTGGTGCTGGGAGGTATGATGTGTCTGTATCTTCGGGCCAAAGGGCAATGTTATTTCATATTGAGTAACTCCACAATAAGATAAATAATATCCATTATTTAACTTCTGATCAAAGGGAAAACTTGACATATGTTATGAGGTTTACAAATATTTCTTATTCTATGGGTTATTTTTATTCATTTTTGTACTGTTTTTACCTTATTTATTTTTAGGTTTTTATAATTACTATAAACTGTTTCAGGAATCTTAAAATGAGAAGAAGTACATATATTTAGTTTAAAAATATTGCAATCCTATGCACATCTATGTGAGGATAAATCCCAATAAATTCAGTAAGACTTACTTCTAAATAATATGCATAAGAATACACTACTAAGATATACTCTGTCCTGATATATGGTTTATATATCTTGCACATAACATTTATTCAGTCATGTAAACCACTATTTCCAAAATAAAATGGTACATTCCAGACACACAGGATTACTACAGTGAACAGTGTAGCGATGAAAACTCTGCCCAAATTTCAGCCTTTTATATCTTTTTTCTTGTCTTTTTTTGGCAAAAGATAACTTACGATTTTTGAACTCAGAACTTGGCAACTATCACCTCATCGTTGTACAATCACATTTTCAAATTGATTTGCTTGGCAGAGTTTCACTTTCCATCATGGTGCAATCCCTCTGTATATTAGATAGCAATTTTCCACTAGGTGATAATTGCAAATGGTGACATTAATATGAGTGATCTGCACTGGGGCACTCCAGTGTGATGAGAAATGAAGAGTCCTTTCAGCAGGAGGCCAAACTCCGGGGCCAATAGTGAAGATTAGACAGTACTGTCGTAATAGTTTTCATGTGTCTCCCTGGTTTAGAACAGATGCTCAGTGCCCTACATTCCCCGATGCATGCCCCAACTGGGGATGGAAAAGTTTCTTTATTGACATTCAAAGTGTCTGTGCCTTTGGCCCTGCTCCTTAAATCCAAGTAAAAACAGTTCTGGGAACACTAAAGTGATGCCCTGATATATGCCAATGTTTCACTTTGTGAGGGAGTGAGGTTGGAGTTGCTGCTTATGCTTTGGAAAAGTTAGCTGCAACTGGGCAGAAATGCTTCTCACCCCATTTCCCTTGTTTCCCTGACTACTCACAAGCATCCAGTCCAGCTTTCCAGCTGCCTGTGATAATGACCACACCCTGGCATTTTCAAGGACAGGCTGATGTCCACAAGCAGCCCCAACCTCACCCATGATCTTAGCTTAGAAAAGTAAACATTAAGACAGAGTGGAGGAGGAGGTGTGCGTAGAGGAGGTGCGTGTGTAAGAGGAAATGTGACAAGCAAGCAGCCTTACAGCTATTACAAGCAGGCAAGAGAACTAGGGTGCAACTACCAAGACCACAGGTTGCGGTGAGCAGCTTATCTTGGTGGGAGTCCTGCCTGGAGTTTTGCTGGGAGCTCAGTAGCAACCAAAAGAGGAACAAGCACACTGAAGCAGCACCTTCTCTCAACTAGTGCAAGAATATTTGGAAAAGGTTCTACAGACTTTACAAACATTATATATTAATACAGACTTGATGCATTTTATAGACTTCTGCTTGAACTAAGTATTAAAGGAGTGAGTATTAAAGATATATTTACATGAAAACATCACCTTGCAAGTCCTGGATGGGTGGAGAGCAGTAGCCTGTTGTGGGGGAAGATGTGTGCTGCAATAAAGCATTTTATACAGTTTTGCTACACTGTGGGGTGTCTAGTCCCTGGAAAACAAAGAACCCTCACACATTTACAGAACATTTTGAGCATAGTATTTAAGATATACTGTTTCCTTGTATATGTTGTTTCCAAGTATATACAATCCAATGTTATAATTTCCACAATCCTTTATATACTGTGGGCTATATGTTTTCATTGAATACATCACTGGGAATATGTCTACCCAGAATACACTGTACTGACTTTGAATAGCATTTTGCTATATTTTGTCTGCAATCCAAAAATGGCTCAACTACTACAAGAACTGCACTTTCACTGCTGAAAATCTGAGGACATTCATAACTATCTTTATCTTCTTTTCTGCTTGCCTGTCAAACATATATATTGGGACATGTTATATACATGTAGAAACACATATAATATTGTAAGGTGTTCAGGAAAGAATACGTAGTTCAGAAATTTCAATTAATGAAGAGTATGGTTATCAGAATACAGAGTGCCACTCATATTGCAGACGTTTATTGAAGAATTTTAGTGACTGCCAGTTCAAGTCAAGTTTCAATTAAAGGTGAGAATTGTGAACTTCAAAAACCAAGGTGAGTTCAAATTTATAATTAGACCCAGGGTTAGCTGATTACAATGGACTTCATACTGTGGCAGCAATATTCACAATATTTGGCATGAACACCTGATGTACAATAATCATGCAAAACCATTTTTATTACACATTTTAGTAGAAAATATCTTCTGGGTTTTTTTTTCTTGAAGAAAAAAACAGTACTGTTTTCTGTAGGCAGTAATTATGGGATGATGGACCAAAACTAGATTTAAATGGCAAGAAGATCCATTCTGAATACTTCAAGCAGTTTCCTTGCATTTATTTTTATGAATAGCATTAGCATTATTCACAGATTAGCAAATATGATTGTTACTTCATTGGCTGAACATCTGAAAAAGTAATAACAGGCTTTTTTCTCAGAAGAGATTAGGCTGAATAGTGCTTGAACATTCTGTTTCTCTCTTCAGTTTCTTCAAGGGTTAGGGACTTGATTTAAAAAAAAAAACAGTAATGTGTAAATGTGGGATAAGTAATAAGCAGACAGTTCAAGGTGATTGGTCAGGAACCATAACTCTGTTTATCTGCATGTAGTTACATTTTCACATGCCCATAAATATCCCCATAAATAGAAATCTCCTCCCACACACCACACCACACCATTCTGGAAAAGAAAGTATAAACTGATGGTCTTCCTTGCATACTTACCCAGAATGCTTGTGCTCTTGAAAACCCATGAAACAGCTTAGTGGTAGGATAAGACCCTTATTTCACTAAGAAATAGAAGATATAAGAAAAACATCTCACCTTTTCATCCCCCATGATAGGAATCCTGGCAGTAGTGTGGGTTGAGAGGAACGATTTAATGGACAATTGGCTCATGTTGCTTCTTGAGGCAATGAGCTCTCAGCTTCTCAACAGCTGCTATAGGAAGCCATTATATGTGATACAGGATGCCAATGTGTGTATTGCATATTGTCATAAAACCTGATCTGTTGAAATAACGATATTTTAGCCACATTCCTAATAGACTGCCAAAAAGTAGTGCTTCAAAAGGGGCAAGAAGGCTCACACCAATGGCTCTTATCTTATTATCCAAGATAATTACATCTCCGACAGCAAGCCTGCATATGGCTTTCTGTCCAGAAGAAATTCCAAGCATAGCCATTGTAAAACCCCATGAAGACCAGATTTCCTGAACCACATGTCCATATTGCCTGAATTAAGTTTCAGTCCTCGAATGTCATCCAGTCATGATATGTAAATATGAAGAGCAGCAGCCTTTGAAAGGTTTCTTAATCTCTGCATACTTTCCTGCTGAACATGCAGCAGCATGGTGTAGTCATATCAGAAGTGTAGGAAGAATTAGAGTAATTATGTCAATGTCACTGTAACCTATTACCAGCCTCTTAAAAATGTGACACCCCTGCCACCTTGATGACAGCCATTCTTGCATTATTAGATAAGTAGAAAGCATCCACTATCATGCCTGTTGCTGAGGGTTCCTTATCCAAAGAGACAAAAAAGAGCTAGAAGATCAGGCCTAGGAAGTCTCCAGTTTCAGAGTATCTGGCAAAAAAGGTCCAGACACATCTCTAGTAAGTATAAGATCTGATGTCAACGAACTGCTTGAGTCCCATTCCCTAGGTTCAAAATAAAGCAGGTCCATAAAATAAAAAGATTTATGATCCTGTAATGGAGGCTTATAGGGTTAAAGACTCCCCACAGTCTTATGCATTGTTAGTACTTAATATCGGTGTGGGAAATTTCAGCATATAAATGGTTGCCTTCCAATTGTTAAATGTTATACACGACCAACACCTTTAGTTCCATCACCCAACCTGAGCTTTTGCTGTGACTGGGAAGTATTGTTGTCCTGGCTGTACACTTAGATCTTCTTGGTTTTGATCTTCAGACTTCCTGGGTATCCCTTATATATTCCTTTTGACTTGAAAAATTAGGCCTGTTTCCTTTCCTGGCCTCAAGAATTGGCCTTCTCATGAGCTTATAAGAGTTTTAGGCCATAAATGGACATCCAAAGGAGACAGTTCTTGTAAATGTGAACAGCTTCTGTTAGCTGCACTAGATGTGATGGTAAGTCAAAATCAGGAAGAAAATTAATTAGAAAGAAAGAAGATCAAGGATCAGCAAGAAATGGCAAAATAAATGTCTTATTCTTTGCATCTAAGTATTTACAGCTGATCCTGTATGGGTAAGATGTAGTTATAGAAAGCAATAACATTTCTTCCTATTCTACTTAATTATTTGAAAAAGAAATATAGAAGAGTTTACTTTTTATTGCATTTTTACTTTTTCCTACAATATAGAAAAATAGTAGCAATCATGTGCTTAACATAATGCACATAAGTAAACTTGCTCTCCTATAGCAGGAATGTCAAAAAAGCATGACATAAGGCTCTTGACTATCGGCCAAGTAATATCAATGATAATACCATACATATACAGAATTATATTAAATTATGGTCTAAAACATCTTTACCCATTTATTTTTATTTTACTAGTCTAATTAAATACACAACATTTTAGAAAGTAATCACGCTTAAGTTTTAAGAAGGTTTAAACCAGAGAGTTCAATCAGTTCTAGGTTTTTACAGGGAATGAAAACACCATTTCAGCACAGGATTATAAATTTTCATGCTGATTTTTAGATTAAACTCTCTAGATAAATGAAAACAATATATTATCATTCTGACTGCATTCTATCAAAATATCAGTCCCTTCTAATAATCAGTGTCAAGTTACCTAAGCCCTGAGCAGCCTAAATGATAACTTTTAAAAAATATGTTAATAATAATAAGAATGCCAATAAAATAAATGAGACAGGAACAGACCAAACAGTAGAGATTTGGAAGTCTGTAATATAATTATTTCCAAATCATAATTAATATTTTTAACTAAAATTTATGTTAAATGGTTTGTGAACATATACACTTGGTTAAAATGCAGGTTTGCTAATAAAAGAGCATATTACTTTATGATACTCTATCTTAAGTGAAGTTTTGTTGTTTTATTTTATTTTTTAAAATTTATTTAATCATTGTGTAGTTCAATGTTTCTCAACCTTGACAACTTGAAGACATGTGGACTTCAATTCCCAGAATTCCCCAGCCAATGCTCTGTGCTTGTGGAAGACATACATGCCATTTCAACTTCAGGGACTAAACCCTTTTAGAAATAACACACTGTGGGAATTTACTGTAGTTCAGGAATTAAGGAATCTTGATCTTGTAGCTGAAATGTTTAAATCCCCAACAGAAAATCCAGTCAAATTGTTTCTCTCCCAGTTTCACTGACACCAAACAGAATGACTTTTGAGCATCAATATTCACTTAGTAGTATTTCATAATTGACCTGGCAACTATGTCATCCTAGTCAAAAGCCAGCTTTTAAAAAGTTGTAACATTCAAAATTAAGAAGTTGTGCAAGTGGACATTTCTCAATTTAGTTTCTAAATTGATATGACATTCAATGGAGCTTACTTCCAGACAAGTGGCCTTAGAATTGCAATGTAGGTGCTAGGATGGCTTGAAGCAGGTGGACACCATCTAGCTGAGATGCTTCACACTGTGGAAGCAGCCTGCTCTACCTCTTCTCCTCACTGAAGTTCTTTCCATCACACAATAAGATGTTTGGTTCTTCTTTCAAAGAGAAACAAGCTTCTGAGATTGCACTGTCAATGTGGAAAAGCCCATTCTTCCAGTAGCCTTGCCCCTGCACTTAACAGTGGGGCCATGTCACTCCACAATGGTGCTGTATGGAGGGAAATAGTTTCTAAGATTTGCATAGCCACAATAGCTGCTTAGTTGGCCAGTCTGGTGTAATGGTTAAGGCATCAGGCTAGAAACTGGGAGACTGAGTTCTAGCCCTGCCTTAAGAATGAAGCCAGCTGGGGACCTTGGGGCAGTCACTCTCTCTCAGCCCTAGGAAGGAGGCAATGGCAAACTACTTCTGAAAATCCTACCAAGAAAACTGCAGGGCCTTGTCCACGCAGTTGCCAGGAGTCAAAACTGACTTGGAAGCACACATACAAAATAGCTGCTTAACACTTTGGTAAGGCTTAATTTAATACAATCATCATCTGAAACCAGAACAGCCAGTTATCACTCTCCCCAGTGGACTAGAGAAGCACAAAAAAGCAATTATGTATTCAAATTGTTTTAATGGTTTATGTTTATGTATTTAGTTTACATTTCTTCCCTCATTTAAATAGTTTATATTCATTCATTTAAGCAAGGACTCTGATTTCATTACATGATGAACATCCACAGGCTCCTTAACTATTGGGAAAATCAGGATGCTCATTTAAGTGTCTAAAGAGAAATGTGGCTGCCTAAATTTGATTAACTGATTGCATTTGATTGATGAGGTACATTGATTTTGACAGACAGCCTTGCATTTACAGATAAGGTAATTAATGTGAACATATTTCAAATGTTCAGATACACCTACTCACATGGAATATTCCATGAATAAGTGATCAGACTGGTGATGCAACCTAGCTGCAGGGTTTTTTTTCCTTGATTACAATTGCAAGGAGAGTTTCTATCCTTATTATCATCCATAGATGTGCTGGGTGTCACACAATTCAGGCATTATTTCCAACCATAATGTATGAAGAGGTGTGAACTGTTTTCAGCATGAACAAAGGCAGACTCAGGATCCATTGCTTTTGTCAAAATGATGAAAGAAGCATTGAGCCAGTGTGGGGCAAACTCTACCCCTTTTGTACATGCATGCAACATTACTTCAAATGCACAAAAGGGATAGAACTTGTACAGCAAGAATGCAACCCTGATTTAATCGTTGGCTTACCTTTGTCCTGCCCCACCTTGAGGATGCTTTGAGGGGTGATGGTCTTCATGAATGCCTAAAGAGGATTTTTTTGTATAATCAGCTTAGAAATGTCCATGTGCTTACAACCACTGGCAACATAGTCTTTTATCCTAGGAGGACTTCTAGGTATGTTCCAATGGGTGCAGCATATTGCATCTGTCTTTCTGCTGGTTGGGAGTAAAAAGGATAGAGATGGGAAATTCTCAGACCTTCTTCAACTTTTTTCACTGACAGTGTGCTGTAATCTATCCTCCAATTTCCTAAAAATATCCTTCATCTATTTTATACTTTATTCTCAGGGAGCTTTAGAATTTCTTTAGATTTAATTTGTATGATACTCTTAACATTCTTTTATTGTTCCACCATGGTAGAAGGTTTTCTGTTGTATAGTTCTCACTATCAAGTGTTACTTTGCTGCCTTCCTGATGCCCATTTGTCTCATGATATAATTGGAGTGTGAAAAAATTTTGAGACTTCAGTCCAGTGAAAGAACAATTTGTTCACACACATACACACACACAAATGTTCACTCACATCCCTTAGTTGGCTCATTACTAAAAAACCTAAATGTTGGCCATAAGAATATTCACATTGGATAAAAATAATGCACTCATTTTCAGCATAGCACTAATTTCCACACTTTGGAGTGACACTCAGAAAGGGTTTGCTTTTTCTCTGTGTTTGTTGATTAGAAGTTTGGCAGATCATCACATCTTAATGCTACATTTTCATATGTAGGTTAACACGTAGCTAGTTACAGATGTTGTTAAGATATAACATTTAAAGAAAGGATTTCCATATTGGTCCAGCTGTGTCTTCAAAGGGAATCTGATTAAATCTCCTAGATGCCTTTAAATCTGCCCTGGCTAAATAAATTATAACATAGCTCTCAAAAGAATTCTGAGTTCCTGAAGCTCAATAAGAAGCAAAATGCTAGTCTAAAGAGCAGAATCAATAAAAGATGAGGTTTCCATTAAAATAATTTTGAATGTAACTAAATCTTTTACTTTCTAGTAAGTAAACTATTGGTATCAGAAGATAATTCCCACATCCAACCAATTTTAAAGTCTCCCACTACTTTCCTCCCCCCACCCAGACATTCTCAAGTCAAGTTCAATTTCTGAAAACTTCATGGATACATTTCTGACAATTTCTTGGCAACTTTATGGAAGTCATTTATTGCAGCCTTCTTCAAGATTTTTTTCCAACTTTCCAGTCTAGCCTTGAAAGTTTTTGGTGGATCCAAGTACTAACCAGGTCTGACTCTGCTTAGCTTCCAGATTCAGACAACACCAGCCTGATATCACCACCTGATGAGACACTACAAAATTAAATATGATAACAAATGAGTGATAGTAAGAATGCTAGGTAGGTGTTTATTCAAAAGTAGGGCATGGAAGATATACTGAGATCATAGGATGTGGGAAAAAGTAATTAACTTAGACAAGATCCTGAGAAAAATTATCACCAACTGGTTCTGCCCTTCTAAGACTACTAGTGCTGGGGGAAATTATTGTTTCCTATGGAGAGAAGGGTTAACTTATCTCATTCTGTGCTCTGTGGTCTTCTTTGCTATTAAATTAAAAGGAAAGCCAGCTGTGCTTTCTAATGGCATGTTTAGCATATTGAAGACTACCATTTCAATGTAGTGATTAGAGTCTGGTCTAGGACAGAGACCCAGGTTTAAAATTTCACTCAGACATGGAACATTAATGATTGTAGGTTGCTTATTTCTCTTAGCTCAGTTTTCAGTTGTTCTGAGGACAAAGTGTGCATGTTGGAACTTGAATTTTGCCTTCTTTAGAAACAGGTCTTGGCTTATGCAGTACCAACTGTTTGATCTCTGACTTTACTGCTGACCAGATGCCTTTGCATTTTGGCAAATAGCTAAAAGTGGGGTTTTAATAAACCTCTCACATATGTCATTAGCTTCATGATGTAGCTACCTACGTAGTAAATAATGTAGTAGTAAATAAAGAAGAGTGACATAGCCTTTTTTAACATCATGATTTCTAAAGGAAAGACTCAGCACATACACACTCAGAGTGCAGACATTTTCTCATTCAGCATCTTCATGCAGTACTTTTAAATGTTCAGTTTATATGACATGATTAATATAACAACATCACTTCAAAATGTTCAGTGCCTAGGCCTATATCTTAATCTGTTCTGCATGCCAGTTGATGTTACCTTGGAAACAACTCAACCAATTACATTTTGTCTTTCTTTGTGATCTCCCATCCCAGAATTTGGTATTTAACTACTTATGAAGCATGTCTTCCAAATGTAACTAAGAATATTTACTTCTGAAAGCAGACCTTTTATTCCCCTATATAATCTAGCTTTTTAATTTACTGCGCTTTTCACCTTCATCTGCATTCATCTCTTCTACCTTATGGTATCTCATGGAACAGGATGACTATTCCATGTCACAGTCCTGCTTTTCGCACATAAGCAAAACATCAAAATAGTAATAAAAAATAAATAGTAACAACATAAAAGCAAGCACAAAACACACATTATGAGATCTACAGTGATTTTACATACAGAACCATCACACTTTTCTATTTTGGGGTAAGCAACATTAAGCAGATTGCAGAAAAGGAATAAGACATAGTAAGGGAAATAAATGAAAGAGAGAATGTAAGAAACAGCTGAGAAACACTGCCAAAACTATTATTTTGACAATCTATATTCAGTATTGGCATCTAACCCTAACCCCCTACACCTTCATATAGGTAAAGTAATCAGTTAAAAACATCTTTGTTGATATAACCAATTTTGAATAAACTGGTCTGTTATGGAAACTTTTTGTTGTTCTTTAATCTTTCAGCTAGCACTATTTTCAAAGTTGATTTGATCCAAAGTTGATTTGATCTCTTAAACCTTATGCATGCCAGAATTATAGGATTGCATGCACAATTGCATTCTGTAAATTCTTTAACTTTATCCTTAAATATAAATAAAATTGTGTGAAGTTTGCTGTGACACAAGGAATTACAGGTAAAATTTTAAATTCCTAAAATACATTTCTTAAAAAGATAACTGCCCCTAATATATGTTTCCAAGAATAGAATATCTCTAGATATGCAAGTTTGTATGAAATTGTAATTGAAGAATAACGGCCCTTAGTTAGGTTCTGACTGATTACATCAATTCACTCCCACTGAAATCTATAAAGGATTTCTTTTATATCTGTTCTTGTTATGAATATTTTAAACTAAGAAATCTAAAAGAATGTTACAAGTGTTTGCAGACAATCCTGCTATGATTCTAAATGTTAGTAGATTGGACTTCTAATCTGTACTCCCCATCACATTATCTTCTATACTTTTTTCTTTATCCTCATTATAAATCAGACAGATGACATCTAGTCTTTTCCATTTTGATATTATTAACCATGGTCCAAATGTATTCTACCTGATATGTAGACATTTTTTTTTATTTGCCCTAACCAGTTCTAAGCATATGGACCAAGAAGATGTAAAAACACTCACAAGTAGCCATTCAGTTAAGAGAAACACTCCAAATTCCATGGTTTGATTCAAAGTTCAACAGTCCCATTAAAACACAATAGCTATTCTGCATGGCTAAAGGCAAGAAAAACAATTTTTACTGTCATCAAAAGACCAGCATAAAATGACATAAAACTAAAGAGATACAAATAAAAATTTAGTATAGTATAGGATTCTCTGTTCAGTGCAGGGTTGGAAACAGCTGTATGCTTGCAATGAGGTTGATGCACAAATCATTAAAAAAATATCAAAGCATAACAGGAAGACTGAGAATGTACAGAGAAAGCTTGGATGTCTCCAGGCTCCCCTTTCTTCTGTTTCCAAGATTTACAGACTCGGGTCTGTTTTTCTGCTTTGTGTAGCTTCTTGCAGCTATCTGGCTCCTCCCCCTTTCCCCAGCATGGGAGATAGATAGGGATCTCATAGTTTCCTTGAATATTCATTTGTGAGGCTTATAACTGCTCCAGTCAGCTGACTGAGTAGTCTACAACTCCTCAGTGCATAATTTAATCCCAAATTACAAAGAAGTACAAGTCACATTAAAAACAAAGCCATATATTATAATCACATAAAACCAGGAGTCACATTCAGACTCAATTAACTCAGAATGAATTCATTCATTCACATGGCCACCCATCTCACCAATGTGACTCTAGGCAGCTAACAGGTATTAAAATACAATATACGTAAATACAGTGTATATTGAAAAATACCATTCCCAACCAAAATGGTTCCCAACCAAGTGGCTCCCAAACACACCATTTACTAATAGAGTGGGCTTAATTACTCTCCTGGCTCCCATGCTTGGGAAAACGACCAGATCCTCAAGGCTTTTCAGTAGATGAGCTGAGTTTGGGCTAGCTGGATCTCAGGCAATATGGTATTCCAAAGGGCAAGCACAGCTAGAAAAGACATACTTTCTAGTCCCATAGATGACAATCCCAAATAAATGAGATCTGGAGCATACTTTTCCTACCTGACCTAAATGATGGGGGGGGGGGATAATATGGTCCCTCAAATACCCTGGCCCCATGCCATGTAGGGCATGTAAGGCTTTATAGGCAATAGCCAGAACCTTGAATTGCACCCAGAAGGAAACTGAATGCCAGTGCAGCTCACAGAGGAAAGGTGTAACATGAGCAAAGTGAGACATACCCATAATTGCCTGCACTGCTGCATTCTGGACCACTTGAAGCTTCCAGATGTTCTTTAAGGGTAGTCCCATGTTGACCACATTACCATAATGCACTCATGAGGTGACCAAAGCATAAATGACTGAGTGCAGTGTCTCCTGATCCAGAAAGGGGCACAACTGATGCATAACACAAAGCTGTGCAAAAGTCCCTCTGGCCATACAACTGCATTCAGAACTAAGGATGCAAAATCACCAAATCCAGGAGGCCTAACATCCAAAGCCACTCCATCTTGCCAGTGGTGAGCCGAAGCCTGTTCATCTCCTTCCTGACCCCCACAGGGTCCAGGCACTTAGACATAACCTCCACAGCATCACTTGGCTAGCCAGGGGTAGAGCTATACAGCTGGGTATCAACAGCATATTGATGATACCTCAACCCATGCCATTAAATGACCTCACCTAATGGCTTCATGTAGATGTTAAATAGGAGTGGAGAGAGGGTCAAGCTCTGAGGTACCACATATTTGAGGGACTGTGAGGCAGACCTCTCCCCCTCCCCCCATCATCACTGACTGGAACCAAATGCCAGAGGAAGGATGAGAACCAAAATAACCCTGTGCCTCTAACTTCTAATCGCTGGAGCTGATCCAGAAGGATACCATGGTCGGTGGTATTGAATGCTGCTGAGAGATCAAGGAGAACAAGGATGGACACACTACTCCCATCCCACTCTCACTACAGATCATCCACAAGTGTGACCAATACCATTTTAGTCCCATGCCTTGGCCTGAAACCTGACTGGAAGTGGTCCAGATAAGTACCTACAGTCTGTCCTCATACAAAATGTCCTTAGTACCTTTATCATCTTTATAGCTTTCTTCTGGACACATTCTAACTTGTCAATATCCTTCTGGAAATATAGTGCCCAGAATTGCACAGACTATTCCATACAACCCAAAATATTTTATGTGGCTGATGAACTGATGAATTAGGAAAAGTGTCTCAATTAATTTGAATTCTGTAGGATGGCACAAGGGAGACATAATAACAACATGGACTAATTCTCTATTACCTCAGAAGGTAAGACCAGAACCAACGGGTTACAACTACAAGTAAAGAGGTTCAGGAACTGCCTGACTATATGATCTGTTAGTCAGTGGAGCAGGTAAAGTAAATGGTAAATGGTAAAGTTCTCTTTCAGGAGATAACTTTCAGCAGATCATCTGTCAGAGATGCTCTAGTGCAGGGTTCCTCAAACTTGGTGACTTGAAGATGTGTGGACTTCAACTCCTTGAATTCCCCAGCCAGCATGGATCCTGCACTGAGTAGAGTGTTGAACTGGATGACCCCTAAGCACTCTTTCAATTTTATGAGGCTTTGTAAGGCTAGACTTGATGCAGATTATAAAACAATACTTATTTTGAGGTGCTTTTTTTTTAATGGAAAGGTTATGAAAATATGACAGGAGGACAGAAAAGAATCTTCAAAGAGACCAGGATAATATAAATAGAAAAATATTTCATGAATCTTCTCAGGATTTCCCTAGAAAGAAGAGTAATGCTGATAATGATGACTAATTTGCATTCTTAGAGATACTTTTGACTAAGGGTCTCAAAATGTTTTTAAGTAGCAAATTAATTAAGCTTTAGAATACTCCTACAGGGAGCTCTGGAATATGGAGAAATTACTTTATTCACCAGTGAAAACTTATCATCTCTGGGGTGGAATAGAGTAGCTGCTTAATAAGGCACAACAGTGATTGCTTAGGACAAAGAGAATACTTCAACCACTGAAAATATAACAGAAATTCAAGGAGGGAGAAACAGCTGTTTCAGTTGAAAGTAGCTTAAATGCTTTCCCAAATGCAAATACTGGGATTTTCACTAGTCATAAGGGGGTTGGGAAATATGGGGATAACACCAATATTTAAGTGCATTCCCTCCAACTGTTTTAAGTGCATTGTAATACAGGAGAATTTAAATACCTTGATTTTAAGATTCAAAATGCTAATAGTCAATTTTATCCAATGACATGAAAAATAAACAGCAACATGTTGCTCTGTGTATAAGGCAAAATAGAAATCAAACTTTAAAAAGGGGGAAAAAAAGTTTAAAAAGAAGATACATTAAGATAAGTATATAAATAATTATATGTTGATCACTTTAAGTCATGTCAATTATTTGAATATAAGTTCCAAGTCCCTAAACATCAACCCAAGATAAAATGTCAGTTAAGACATATAATACTGTAGATCAAAGCAAAATTAAAATGGCTTCATACCTTTCTCACTCTGGCCATGAGAAATTAGCTTATTCAAGAAAAATCTAAAGCATTTATGAAAATTACTTTTTGGTATTTCTACATTGCCTAGTTGCTCCAATGGCAGAATGAACAAGCTATCATTTCAGGAGGGCAAAATGGATCCTGCCACTCTCTATCAATCCCTCACTCACTGTCCAAGTGACTTCAAGGTGCATTGTTCTCTTCCACTTCCAAAGTACACGTTTTCATGTTATGCCACCTCAGTCCATGTGGGATAGTGCTGTAATGCTATAATTCTTTCCTTGTCAATATAAGGTTTATATCACCTAAGGATTATAATATAAGATTACTGATTGAAATTGACAGAAACTTTTTAATTAGGTTTTTTGTTTGTTTGTTTCCAAGCTTCCTTTTTATTCCCATGCTTGCTTTCTTTAAAAACCAAAAGTCAGTTGTACACTGTTTCACTATTTTTTTCCAGTCATTTGTGGTAAAAGGGGTTCACTGTCAGTTGCCAAATAGCATTATACACTGGTGTTTCTCAACCTCAGGAACTTTAAAATGTGTGGACTTCAACTCCCAGAATTCCCCAGCTAGCATTCCCCAGTTGCAGTCCACACATCTTAAAGTTCCTGAGGTTGAGAAACACTGCTACATACTACAAGCCAGCAACCTTTTATTTATAAGGCAAGGCTTATAGCCCTTGTGCTACTACAGTACTCATGGTAACAGTGGAGCTAAAAGATATTACAGGTAGGAAAAACAAAGATTTAAGCTGCTTGTTGTACTGTAATGGTATGTGGAAATGACCTTGGGAGACAGAGGAAGAGTCACAGCCAGGAGAATGATCAGATAGGAAGCAGCTGAGCCTGCAGAAGGAATCCAGCCATGGCAAATGTCTCAGAAGGGACCCTCCCCAGTTTCTTGGGCTGAAAAAGTGATGGGGGAGAAATGTGCTTTCAGATTTGCAAGATTGATGTCAGCCTTGCAAGGTAGTCCAGACGGGAAGCATGCCCACATGAACTACTTTGACTTTATTGTAAGGTTACATTAACAGAATACTGCAAGTCTGAAAGTCTTCCCATGACCTTTACAGCCCAAGAAACTAGGGATGGTCCCTTCTGAGATGTTTGCCATGCCCACATTCCTACTGTGGGCTAAACTGCCACTTATCTGACTGTTGCCCTTGCTGCAGCTCTTTCCCGTCACCCAAATTCACACATACCACAACATGCACCTACATTTCATGTGCATTTTTATGCTTTAATCTTGTGTATATAAATTTGGCTCAACTTTCTCTCTGTCTTTCTACACACACAGAGAAAGTATATAAAAAGGGAAGACCCACCTCCAGAAAGGAAAGTGCACAACAACAGGAACAACCTCCAATGAAAGATGTGGTTGGCTTCACTCCAAACTGAATACCTTACAAGCCAGTATGAGCATAGGACAGGAACATCTTAAACAGTAAGCACAGACAGGGCCTGCGATATGTATATCCATGAAACACTGCTTACATCATTACAGAGACGGCACTGGCAATGTCAATATCAAAATAAGAAAGCAAGCTTTGCTGTGCAGATGTGTTTTACTCCAGCCCTTTCCGTATTTGAAACATATTGAGATCATCTAGAAGGGGCTGATCTCCTGAAAAGCCTTCCACAAAGAGAGAGAGAGGTTTTGCTGACTTCCTTTTCTTCCTGCAGGCCCTCGCATGGCTTTTTCCTCTAACAACTTCCTTACGGACCCACAAGGAAATTCCAGGAGAAGGAGAAATAATTGTAATATACCTCCTTCTTCCTCCAGTGTGACCACCCATTGAGTGGAGCTCCCCTTAGAGGAATTAGGAACCAGCTTCCCCTAGAAGAACCTAAAACTATCCATTTTATATTCCTGTTATTATATGCTTCTCAGCATATCTTTACTCACAAAGCTAATATATTCTGTGACTCTACAATTGGAGTGGTGTTTATGTACTTCTACAAATTGTTTTTCTTTCTAATATAGCCCTTAAAACCTTGCTCTACTGCATTAGTGCGATGCTTAAGAAGAGAACCTAGCTGCTATTATTTGGTACAAGCCTAACCTTACCTTGTTTATGGAAAAACTGTGCCTCAGAAATATTCCATAAGTTGTCTTTTAGCAGCAAAAGTGACAGCTGGAAAGGACACTTCAGAGGAAATTGCTCCTGAACTGTAAAAATTTCATTAATGTGACCATACTCTAATTTAAATAATTTAAGCCTCTGCAGCCTTAAGCCCAAAATGAACAATGAAGGACACATCTAATTCAGAGGGCAACAATTATTATCCCAGGAAGTTCTTCACAAGAGGACAAATGGCTAGTATTTACTATATAAATTACACAATCTGTCTGAAAATTTGGCAGATCAAAGCACAGATGCCCTTTCTTATTACCCTGCAATTGGAGCAGAATTCTTACCCTTTAAATATGTAGACTTTTTCTTGCATATAATTAGAGGTCAAGTACACAGCATGAAGATATGCATGTAGGATCCTAGCTCACTTCCTTGCATGTCTACTTGGCTTCTAAATCTTTGCACATTCTTCATAGAGATCTTCAGTGGTTCAAAGCAAGCATGTTCAATTCAGTTCATTTTCCATGAGCTGAAAGGCTGTTTTACCAGCACTCCAGTCACAAGATTACAAGAGTCCTGTAATCAAAGTTATATGAATGCAAACTCTTAGTAGAAATTCATGTTCAGTGTACAGAGCTCTAAAAGGGATCTGGGAATGGGATGTTGAGGTTGGGACTTATATACTTATATGCAGGCAAACTCCAGCATGGAGCTACTATTTATGCTCAGAATTGTCAAAGCCCACCTGCAGAATAAGAATAAGCTGTTTTAAGCAGGCAATCAGATATTACTAATCAGGGCTCTTTTCGTAAGTTAAAGAGAACAACTCTAGATTATTTTATTGAACTAAATGTAAATGAGTGAGGTGTTTCATCAAATCCTTAGACAAACTATATGAATCTATAGTCTGTAGTCTGTACTGTATTCAAATATCAGCATAGATTATGGTTGTGTAATCAAACTAATTAAAACTTGTTTGTCTAAAGAAACCAAATTTCCAAACATTGGTGTCTGAATATGAAGAGAGTTATATAAAGCATTGCAAAAAGGATAAAACTACACTTGCATGAAATATGTAACAGGGAGCTATGGGGCATCAATTTGGATTAGCACACAAGGGCAAAGAGATTTAAACTTTTCCCACTTCATCTACCATCCTCCAATATTCTTCCCACACAAATCTTTCTCTTAAAAAAAAAATCCCATTGATGATTGGTAATGGAGGTTCTCCCCTCACCCATTATTATGAAGTTAACAAGGAGAATACAAACCTTAATGTATTTCAAAGCTCTAATCTTCAGGTCACTTGGCCCTATCATTACTACACTCAACATTTTAAAAGGTGAGAAATTGTTTTAGAACACCCATATCAGCCAATAGTCTATCTACTTTTAGAGGACTGTGGTTGTCAGCATTACTAAGATAACACACTGAAGTATTTTCTAAATGTTAAATTAAAGCTTCTGTCCTCAAGTCATTTTAGCAAGTCTTCACAGCCCTGGGTTTCTGGCACAAGCTATGAAGTTTTCATTGTAGAATAGCGTAACCCTGGACACACAGTATACGTGCAAAACAGCCTTGATGTCTCAGAACCAAAATTTGCTCACTGATTTCTGGAAAGGTATAGCAGGGAACAAAAAGGTCAGTGTTATGGAACAGCATGTGTATAAAGTACAAATAAACAGAAAATTGGATAGTAAAAATGGAGAGGAATGTGATAGATGTTGGGAGTGAACAGATGTTGTTTATTCAGGTCTTCTGCTGAATAATGATCAGACACTGAAGATACATTTTTTATGTCTAACAGAGAAAAATATCCTGATGAACTCAGTGCCAGAGAATATCATTAAGATCATTAATTCAATTGCATCCAGTATTACATTTAACATTTCATATTTGAGTTTCCACAATGAAGAAAACTTTCTCTCATGTCTTCACATAATATACTTTCCTCCTGCTGGGTATGCAGAGAAGAATTGCTATGGTGTTTCTATTAGCTTGTATCGGAGATATGTTTCCTCAGATAGCAACGTCCCAAAGCATTTAAGACTCTGAGTACATTATTACCATACTGAACTGAAAATGCAAACAGATTAGCAATCAGTGTGCTTATCTAGGAACATTTCAAGGAATCAGAACATAAAGGTGGGAGGATATACTTTAAAAAAAAATCTTATGTTAATATGAACACAGAGATTCATATTACAGTTGCCTGTGTGGCTACTCAGAAGTGAAACCTATTGATTTCAAAGGGGCTTATATCCAGGTTTCAGACTGAGGGCAATTCCTCATGGAAGCCTAAACTGCTTATCTCCTATGCTGCTCTTGGCTGTTTCTGACTTTCCAATATTAAACATTTGTCTGAATTGCAGGGGTTTTGTAATGAGGCCAGGTTGCTGCTCAGTTGAGAATATGGCTGCCACAGGCCCTGATTGATCATTCCCCTGCTCCTTGGGAAGGCACATCTTCTCAGCTCCATTCTTTTCCTTTGTTTTCCTAGAGATTTGCATATGTGGCTGCCTTCACAATCCCTTCCCACATTGTCTCTTTTGACACTAACTCCCCCCCCCCCCTTGTTGTACCATCATTGCTCTGACCTACAATGATCAAAGCAAATGGAAAGGTTGTTTCTTTATTCCAACATGCTACTGTAAGTCCATAGAAAGTTTCTAGCAATAAGAAACTGATGATTCAGTTTCACAGAAGCAAAGTAGAAGTCACTGAAATTTGTAGCTTCATTCCAACATATCTATACTGCAACTTAAAGATTATAGGGAGGGGAGGGGAGGGGAGGGGAGGGGAGGAGCTTTGCAGTACTGTATACAGGGTGTGGGAGAGCTGGGGAACCATGCTACACTGAGCCTGGGCAGAAACTGAAAAATGCTACTGTAATATATAAAGAATGAATGGAGAGATGAATTTCTAGAGGGATTGGGGAAACACAGGATAGGGAAAATTCATTGACATAATGGGCCACCATTGGATCGATGACAAGATTATATATATCATTGAAGGGCTGTAGACCATCCATTTGGAAAGGCATAAGTTGGCTTATAAACATGGGCACAGAGTGCATGTTTATGGACTGGGAATGGGTAGAGATAACACCATCCATTCTTGCAAGAAGCGGTGGGCAATCCAAACATGCAAATAAAAGGTACAGTTCTGCCCTGAAATTTAGGATTCACAGCCAATAGAAGAGTGAAGAAGCATCTTATTATTCTTAACATTCCATAAGCATACTTTAAAAGAAGTATTATTAGTATTCATTCTTACTGAAAGATAAAAGTTTTATTCTTTTTTCCCATGGAAATCAGTTTTAGCATGAATACCTTTTAAATATCTTATTTTTCCTGAAATTAGTAAGTGTTTTGATTTGAAACTTTGTCTTGCCCACACATGCCACATTAAATTGCATTAAAAAAAAATCCACTGGATTTTTCTACCTATGTGTCTCATACACTTATGCCAATATTTGAGTAATTGGCTTGAGTGTTATTTTAATAATGTGGTTTAACATTTGAATTTCATAGGAGGGAAGTAGGAGACTTTCATATAACATTGCCTTTATTTCCATGCATTTTCCATCACATTTCCATAATTCCTTTATTTTCAGTTTTCATATACAGGTATGCAGCTTGCATAATGAAATATAGAAAAGACCAAACTGTGCAGTGTTTCACAATGAGGGCACTGAGGGTATAAGAATCTCCCTCCTTTTTAGCCATTATGCAAATTGAAAGTACAGACTGATCCTGAAGCTGCTTTAGATACATGCAGAAAAAGTAATTCCTGAGCTGGCAAACAATATCTAAGGGACAAAAAGTGTGTGTGTGTGTGTGTGTGTGTGTGTGTGTAGTTGCAGTAGAGTAAAAATGTTCAGAATGCAGAGCACTAAACATATAAACATGCAAAGAACTGGAATAAAAGTCACTCCAACTGTATTAGAAGCTGTTACACTGAGTCAGGCCATTGATTCATCTATTGCAGCATATGCTTCACTTGCAGCAATGCACATACTTTGCCACTGAGATGTACCCATATATATATATAGTACTGATTGTGGTTGGTTTCACATTATGTGTGCATGTCTCAGATTGCACTTGCACATCAGGATTTCCTGTCTTCCATCTTCATCATACTTTTAATTTCTCTGCAATCTGCTCCTTGGGATGTCCCACCCCTTCAAAGCAGTTGTTGGGAGAATATAGGAGATAGAATAAAACTGTTCTGTTTATGGTGTCCACAATCTGGATGAAAAGAGTAGATCAAGTAGATGATGGATAAATCAATTGGACTACTAGAATACCCTCTTCCTCCTCTTCCTGTTCCTCTTTCTCTAGCTAATAAGTTCATTTTGTCATTCTTGATTTTACGGGTGGGTGCCATTGCCTTGGGGCTAAGAGAATATGACTGGTCCAAAGTTACCTTGTGCCTAAGGCAGGACTAGAACTCATGGTCTCCCAGTTTCTAGCCTAGTACCTTAAATCACTACACCAAACTGGCTGTCAATAATTATGCCAGAATATTTAAATGTCATAGTGAAAATTAAAATCAATACACGTGACTGTAGTAGCAAAATGATCAAAAGTCTCTTAAGATACAAATCTTATAAAATAGAGATGGATAATTTTATGTAGCTGATGGAGGCAAAATGAAGTTAGTTTACAAAATCAAGTATAAGGAGAGTCTTTTAAGATTTTATAAATGGAAATATATACACAGAGAAGCAATTTCCATGTGATATTAAAATACAGGATTTTATACCCTAGTCATATGTATGATTTAAAAATTTTAAAAAATGAGGATGAAATATGCTTTTGTATGCTTATTGATGCTTCATAATGCACTGCCAAGCATAGTATTTTAAAACAGATTCACATAACGATATGTGAAATTCAAAAAGTCTACAAGAAGCTCTCAAATTTGGCATAAAATTGGGAGATCTTTCCCGAACCACATCAGACATTTGGCTGATCATGTGGAAACTGATCAACATAGTCACTGAAATGGTTTGGCTGCAATGATGCAATTGCCCATCAACTGGGGAACTGGCAAAGAAACACCAGCTGGGGCTACCTTTTGATAAAAACCAGTTGCTATTTAGGAACCAGGTTATCTAAGGGACCACCTCTCCCCTATGACTTCAACCTGTCCCACCCGAACACACAGAGAGGGCATGCTTCAGACCCCTCAGTGAAAGTACTTCGACTGGTGGGGTCCAGAAGGCGGGCCTTCTCTGTGGTAGCCCCTGCTCTTTGGAACATCCTGCCCCTGGAGGTGCGATTAGCCCCCACACTCCTGGCCTTCCGTAAGGCTTTGAAGACCTGGTTCTGCCACCTGGCCTGAGGTGGAGTGAGAATACCTCAAGCATGGGGATGGCTCGCCCCATAGAGGCCTCGGCCTTCAGCCTCAGGTTTTCATCCCCTTGGTCTCTCCTTCTTCTTTTTAGTTATGTTTTAATTTATGGTTTTATGTGTTTATATATTTTATGTTCTAATGTTTATTGTGAATCGCCCAGAGTTCCCCCATTGGGGGGAGATGGATGGTTGAAAAATTTAATAAATAAACAAACAAACCAACCAACCAACAAACCAGAGGCAGACACTTAGTCAGCATTATTGTACTGGTACAATGGGAGGAAGGGAGAAGCCAAGAAGGATCAATCATATGAAAACAATTGCAAAAGTAGAAATTGGTACAGAAGAGTAAGAATAAAAAAGAAGCATTTATTAATATTTTTATTTTACATACATTTTCTGATGTCATGTTTGCCCAGTACAGTAGCAATAAATGTGGCTGACAATAAAATAAACATCAATGCAGAATTATAGTTAAAGCGTTAAAAAAATCAAGTTTAAAAAACCAATAACAAAACAGAAATAAGAAATCTCCATGATTTTTTTTTCAACTGCTTGAGCACATGATATCAGTTTAGGAGGCCAAAATCTGAAAGATTTTGGAAATATGTTGTTAGAGAAAGCCTTGGCCTTCTCTGACACTGAACTGTGAATAGGGGCAGATGAGAAATTTGTCAGATCACATTTGTATATAAACCAATAATTCTAGAAGCTTCTCAATGAGGAGAAGTAATAAAAATGGACACATACAGTATGACCAAATTTACACTATTCAAAAATTTTCACTATAGTTTGTATTTAAAAACGAAAAACAAACAGAAAACCAACACTTGTCAATGCATTACATAGGGGACAAATGCACATAAACTACTGATGGAAAAGTAATGATGAAAATCTTGAGCACTAGACAAAGCACATAGAAAAATCCATCTGTTAGGACAAGAGGGGAAAATGTTTATGGTTATTTGTGTGGACCTTAGGTATCAAAACATGCATTACAGAAACTAAGTAACACTGAATGTACAGTTGCTAAAAATGACAAAATTATTGCATCATGCTTCAGGAGCTATAAAGTTCCACAGCTGTGGGCAGTGGTTTGCTTGCACCCCCGTTTTAGATCTTCACAATAAATGAACAAAGCTCTTTAAGTGTACCTAGGTCATCTATCCAATTTAACTCTTCATTTAGTTTTTGCAAAGATTCACATTAGGCTTTGGAATCCTTGATGTATGCCATAACAAGACTTATGGTATATTCATTAGCTATGATGTGGTTCTTGGCATAGCAATGCTTTTCATTTATGATCTTATTTTTCTTCATGGAGGAGAATCACTGATTTATGGGCCTTAGAAAAGCTAGCAAGACTGTATGCTGAAATTCTTTAAAACAGTTTTCCACTGCA
This sequence comes from Liasis olivaceus, assembly GCA_030867105.1. Taxonomy (NCBI): domain Eukaryota; kingdom Metazoa; phylum Chordata; class Lepidosauria; order Squamata; family Pythonidae; genus Liasis; species Liasis olivaceus. The sequence goes on from CM061349.1 coordinate 75,821,852, forward strand.
TATAAAATTAAAGGAAGAGCTAAATTTTAATTTGTGTCAATCCCTACTAATTTTGCATGTTTATTGAGATGTAAGAGAGGACCTTTACTACTACTAAGGAACAGTTTATGGGAAATCATAACATATTATTTCATCAGATTATTTACTATTGTGCTTCTAAACTTAAGACACAGATGCTGGGAAAAGGGTTAGTTTTAACCTGCCCCACACATTTCTATCTTTAAATATTCCTGAGGCCATTGGCTAAAGCCAACCACTCATACTGGCTTAGATGATTCATACATTATTGTGGGAGGAATTAGTTTCTGTAGTTGTATATAAATCATCCTGCTAGCTGTTTCAACACTCTATTACTGTCATGTTTATTATAAATAACCACATATTGGATGAGTAATCCCATGATAACAACATTGTTCTAACCCTCATGATATTCAGAAAGTTCCTATTTTGCTTTGTTTGTTTCTAAGTGAAAAATGAACAGTTAACATTTATTTGAAAGGTTGATTTTGCAGACAACTGTGAAATCTAATTGGTATTGTTCAGTCATTGCATTGTACCCAACTCCTGTCTTTGCTATATTCTTCCTGATTATGAGAGCAATACTGTTCCTTCTTTTCTGTGTGTGTCCTGAGTAGTATGATCCTCTGACTGAGTGTCCAATTCCAGTCCATTTCAATTCAATGTCAGTGTGTGGCCAATTCATTTCATTTTTCACTGTGTTGAGCTTTCCCATGCTTCTTACACTCTGTGTTCCCAATGTAATCCTATCTTTGCGGTGTCAGATTTACTTTTCTTGCATTAGGAACTAGACATCTTGAAGGCTTTTATCTAGCCATGTCATAAACACCATTAGTACTCTGAAAGATCCTCAGCTTTTTCTCAGTAGCATGTTAAATACCATCCAACCTGAGGGACCCATCATCCAGCATATAGTCAAACACTATCTTGTCTATCCATGGTATTTTCTTAATAAAATACAGGAAGGGCTTACCACTGCTTTCTCCCATGCAGTATGAAAGGATACCTTTGCCATTGTCACTAAAGTGGTCATCCACCTCTAGCATCTTCCTATATCACTGTTGCCCAACATAGGTGCCTGCTACTTTAGCTGGGCAGCTGAAATGACATTCCCTCTTTGAGTGATCATGCTATATTATATAGTTTTTGCATATACTCCCAGCATTCTTCATTCATCCTCCCAGGAATATACCCCTGCCATGATGAGGTTGCAGAGTAGGACTTCAGGGGATTGACAATACTGGATCAGCTATATCTGTAGTTCAGGAATGCATGATTAGCAAGCTCATTTAGTGAAAGCTGGATCTCTTAAGTGGATACATAAGTAGCCCATAAAGTCATACTCACAGAATGCTTATCAACTGTTCCTCATCAAACTAGAGAGTAGTACTGAGTGGGATGCCACAAGATTTGTTTTTGTGCTCTGTACTCTTGAATAATTTTACTCTTGACCTGAATTAAGAGGTCAAGAGAGTGCTTATGACTTGCAAAAGGCAAATATTAGATGTATTGCTGACGACCTACAAGTTGGAAATAAAATCCAAAAGCATCTAAATAGATTGGGGGAATGAGCTAAAAATAACAGAATGAAATTTAATAAAAGAAATGGGGGAAAAGTGCAGTTAAGCAGCATAAATCAAATCCAAAAAAACAACAACTGTTAATGAAGACATTCAGCAACTGCAAAGTGTAAGAAGCAAGCTTTATATACAGCAGAAGCCAAGTTCTAATTGTACATGTCTTTCTTCTGTCTGTGGGGCATAACTGGCTGACAGCCTCTAGCTTCTGGATAAGAAGAACAGTTGAAATCTGTTTGTTATTTGTGTAAAGGACCTGTCTGCCCTCAAGCTTTTGCTTCTGACCTTTTCCGACTTAGACCTGGCATATAGCTGGGAATAAAGCAGAGGTGTCCACAAGGGGGGTTTAAAAAGTTGGAATGGTGGCCACAATCATGCAATGTTGCATGCCTTGTCCTTTTTTATGTGCATCATGATACCCCCGTAATAAATCATCCAATCATTACATTTGCTTGACCAAAGAACCTAATGACTATCGAGAATATTGTCACATGACAGCCAATTATCTTGTAGTTGGCATACCGGCTTAGGTGATTCATACATTCCTGTGGGTGGAATTAGTTTCTGTAGTTGTGTATAGATCATCTTGCTAGCTGTTTCATCATTCTATTTCTGTCATGTTTATTAGAAATAGTTATATATTGGATGAGTAATCCCAGGATAATAACATGTTCTCTCACGATATCCAGAGAGTTCCCTATTCTGCTTTGTTTGCCTTTGAATGAAAAATCAACAGTTAACCTTTATTTGAAAGGTTGTACCAACCTTGTCCCTTCTTAACAACAGAGATTTATCCTATCACATCCTACTGAAAGTGATCAAGTAAGTTGGCACCAACCAACTCCTCTGTGTTTCTACTGCCTTATTGTGAAGTCACAGCAAGTCATCACAAATTCTTACTGGCATTTATGGCTTTATTATAATCCTGTATCTACATATCTATCAAAAAAATAATGCATCTTTGTATTAGCTTTCTCAAGACAGTCCTGCCATGGATGACTCACAGAATTGCATGTTCAAAGCCGTTAAAATATATATATATATATATATATATATTATAGCTGATACCCACCCCCCCAAACAAAAAAAATGCCTGCAGAGGAATGGCTGAGCCTGTAGGTGGAAAGCTGGACTACTGTAACCCTGAAACTCTCTGGATCTTCCATCCTGTCCCTGACTCCTGCCTTGAGAGAGTATCAGGAGTCCTTCCAGGGGGGGCTTCATCTGGTATAATTCATTTGAAAAACAAATGCATTACTGTAATGAAGGTTCCTGCTTATGTAGCATTAGACATGTGGCTTTTCCTCCTTTTCTGAGAGAGAGTGAAATGAGGCATTTGTTGAGAAGAGGCAGCACACTCTAGATGGGAAAGACTGTTTCAAAGAGATTCTGCCTTAATAAACTTGATATAGCTGAGGCTGGGAAATTATTCTTACAGTTTTTAAGATTCTCTTTTTTAATCCAGACTGCCATTAAAGACATTTTGGGAGTTTTCACAAGAGGTAAACCAAACAAAATGTTATTAAGAAGAAGAAAAAGAAAAGACACATGAAATTGGTCTTGTTTTAAAAGAAATTTACAAAAGTACATGCAATTGTATTACTACTACTACTACTACTATTATTATTGCTTTTGTTCATTGAATACAAAAGCAAACAGAAAGAAAAAATAAGCAATATAAAAAGTGATTAAAAAGAGTGAATATTATTTGTCCTTTAAAGCAGATAATGATTTAATAATTCATCATGTTTATCTACTGTTTTAAAGTATAGATCCAAGTTTCCATCCAAATTTTAATATAAGTACATGCAGTATTCCAGGCAGACAATAAGATGGTGATGGTCTGCTACCAATGAATGTTTTCTCCAGGTGAGATGGGACATACTGCATTTGATATTACACATTTCCAAAAAAATTATAAATAAAATTAATTTATTCCTGTCCAGCTGGGCAGATGGTATGCAAGGCTAAAGTCTGTATTCTATATTCTAATTTGTACAGAAAAATAAAAACATTAGAGTTAGCCCAACACAGAATAAAAAGAAAGAAACTCTAACATCATTTTCCAGTCAGACTTTTCACTATCTCTACAGGAAGTATCAACCTTCTCATTCCAATTATTTTTATCTTTCATAATATACAAATTGAAAAAAAACAAAAGAAAAAAAATTACAAAGATTAAAAGTATCAAACTTCTAATGTAAAATTTTACTTGGACTTCCTGCAGTTTTTGGGGAAAATCCACTTTAATCAGAAGCTGTTGAATAGATGGTAAACTCCCATTCTTGGCCAAACTTTCTCTCTGGGCTTCTCCCAAGTTAAATTATACTTTTTTCTTTTATGTTTTTTAAATAATAGTTTTATTATACATTACAGTTAAATAGATAAAAACTAATACAAAGTACAAAAAATAAAAAGATAAAAAATAATGCAGAAAAAATTATAAACAGAAAAATAGAAAAGAAAGAAAAAATAAGAATATAGAAAAGAAGTTGAAAAGAAATATATAAAGAAGTAACTTCCCCCATCATCACAAGTATAAACAACTTTAACAACTTATAACCTTCTCTTAAAGTATGACAAACAATATCTTTGTCCCATATCTGTAAACAGATCCTAAAAACCTTGTCATTCAGTCAGCAAAAGTCTATTAAGGGTTACCAGAAATAACAACATATCTATTTTAACCTTGATCAAATACACCCACTTTATGTTCCTTCCTTTTCCTTTTAACAATCTTAATCTTTAATCCCTTCAAATAATATCCTAGAGCTTTTTTAAATTTATTTTTACTTTTTCTTTGTTGCTTCTCACAAAATCCTTCAGAACTTTAACAAGTCTCTTTTGTACATCCAATATAACACAAGTTTTATATTTCATTTAAAGAATTTCAAACTTTTAAAGATAAGTTTAAGGACATCATTTTTTTTTTTTTTTTTTTTGGAATAAACAGCAAAAGGGTGATTAGCATGTTGATTCTGGAAAGTTATAAATGGACTAAGGGTCCGGATGGATTTGAAATAAGATTTTGAAATGAATTATAAGAATCCTTCCCATGAGAAAATGCTGTTGTTTTGACATCTTAAAAGAAAACATGATAAGATGGGAATTTGAACATTAGACACTAGGGGGAACCAGAAGGAACTAAAGATTACAATTAAAGCAGAAGAACACTTAAACTTGATTTACTAACACAGAATGGAGCAAAATATATCAATACATTACACGTATTGAAGGATATTTTTGAACAATGGACTCAGAAGTTAATCTTAGAAGTGTCTATCATTATGGATAGACTACATTCAGATGTTAAGGAAGAGGGAAAAATGCTATGGATAAGACTGAGTCTAATCTGAAAGTGGATTTAAAAATGACAAGCTACAAGGACGATATGGAAAAAGATGTTACACTGGATATACAAATAACACCAGCTGATTTTTAATAATTAAAAGGGATATACAAATGGTAAATCAAAAGAATGAGTTCAGTTGTACTCTTTTCATAAGAAGGCAAATGCTTTCTATTACTAGCAGATACAGCAGCTGGGGGTATCTCTCTGTATCTACATGACAAAGAACATCTCTCTCCTGGATGTGTGTTTTATTTGGGAGAAAAAGTCTATTTTGTTTCTGAGCTATAGATGCAACAATACTATTGAGTTGAAACTATAAGATCTGTTTCATTATATTTTGAGACTTTAGTCTTGAAATGTCAAATTGTTTAACTGGAAAAACTTTGAGGGAAAGGGGCTATTACTATATATCATAACAATTATATAGAATTAACATATTTCACTATTAACTGGGTTACTAAAAATGCTTAGACAAAGTTTATTCAGGTCAGAAAAGTATAATATCCAATGCAGTTTAATTCAGGGCAAATCTGAAAACCAGCATGGAAAGAGTTAATTCAAGAATCTCAGGAGTGATGTCCTTAATTCAACTTGCCCCAATTCAAAATTCCATGGTGCTCTATTTCAAATAAGTAATTCAGGAGCTCATTCAGACATCATCAGGGGAAAACAAAGTAACTAAAAACCCAAGCCAAAGGGGGGGGGGGGAAACCCACCAAAACCTAACATATACCCCCACCCCCCAGAAAAGAAATACCCACCCCAGCAAACACTTTGGGGTTGTTTTCATTAAACCTATTGGTTGGGATAGGGAAGGGAAGGATTGGAATCTGTTATTGCTATAGAATTGCACAGCTTGATGGCCATATAAACCAGCAATCCTCTGCTCAGTGCACCAATCCAGGCAAGTATGACGTGGTCTGGTTTAGATAAAGTAGTCCAGACTTTCAAGAGAGACTGCATGGAAGCTGGCCAAAGAGATTTCAACCAGGGGGGTAGGGGGTGGAATAGGTGAAGAAAATGGACTGACTAGTCCTGATGGATATACCCTATAGCAGTGTTGTCCAAACTTGGCCACTTTAAGATGAGTGGACTTCAACTCCCAGAATTCCCTAGCCAGCCATGCTGGCTGGGGAATTCTGGGAGTTGAAGTCCACTCATCTTAAAGTGGCCAAGTTTGGACAACACTGCCCTATAGGATAGTTACTGTGAACTAAAAGCACCCCACTTTTGCTCTGGTCTTGCTGAAGCCGAACCTGCCTGCCAAAGATTGCAATCAAGTAGCAGAATCAGCATGGATTAGCCTACAGTGGCCAGAGGTCTAGTTAAGAGGTTCCACAAGAAGGACAGAGACTAACCAAGAACATAAAGTAACAAAACAGTTTGAGATTCCAAATGCCAAGAAAACAAACAACAGGATGGCAGAAGCAACAGTTACACATCTTGTATAAATATTTATACTAGCATTTCTGTAGCCTCCTCTTTTGCTCCATCTAATTGCATAATTTAATACACAATTAGAGGGTTGAATGATTATACATTTCTCATTCATTAAAATATATTACTTGTGTTTGATTATGCCATCATTGCCACAAAGAAATTTGGGGGATTCACAATTTTTGTTCAAGAATGTGCTTTTATTAATCAATGTTTATCAGAGTGGAAAATAATTGCAGAATTCTTATTCCTTACAAATCTGAAGAAACCCAAACAATTAGGTTAAAAATAACAGCTAGTTGAGCAGAAGAGCTGGCATTGTCTAGCTCCATTCAGTGAAGATTTTTTTTTTGGTCTGTAAGTACATTTCAGAAGTAATGATTCTTTAATTAATGACTTTTAAATCCTGAAAGAATATCAAGAAGGAGGAGGAGAAGGAGGGAAAGGGGAAGAGGAAGAAGAGAAGGAGAGGAAGGAAGTAAAAGATGATTTAGCAAAATATCTTAGAAACAAAATTACAGGAGAAGCCATTTCATGCATTTGTTTCTCCTTTGAGTTGAATTAATAGCTTGAATTATTATAACATTGAATGATTAGCTCAGTTTTCAATGTTTTAATCAAATAATCGTTTTTTCTCAGTTTTAATTTTTACTATCACAATCACAGACTATGATAGAACTCCAGCAAAACTATCAGAAATGATTAAAATCTTTACAGAGCTTTAAAAAAATTCAGAATCAGCAATCAAGAGTAGAAAACTCCACCCTATCATATAAATGAAGCTGACACTATTTCTTCATATTACATGAAGGGTCTAAATTCTCTTCCACTTGTTTTTCAATGCACAAGGACTGAGAAATAAGTTTCACTGAGTTCAGAAATTGCATCTGGCACAGAAAGTAGCAGTACAAGTCATAAGTAGGTCTCTCTGGGGTTCTTGGGGCCCTACATTAGCATCATGTTCACCAATGACCTTCCGGGCCCAATTCAAAGTAGCTGTGACTATATATAAAGTATGACTTTGGCTTAGGGCCATACTACCTATTCCCATATAATTTATGCTAAATGTTTAGGTCATGAATGGAACTTTTTGCAGCCCTACCATGGACATCAGTAACCAATCCAGCATTCTCCGTGCTATGCTGTGGCCTATATTAGGGAATAAATAGTACTGAAATTAAAACAAGCTCCTTCATTACTACCATTTAGGAGCAAGTTTAAAACATATTTTAAATATGTTTTAAAACATCCCAGGGCTTTTATTTAATGCCATTAGTTTAGTTTTTATACTTTGTTGTTGTTGTGTGCTTGTTTATTGTTTGTAATTATTATTATTACTGTTGGATGCATAGTCAGACAGTTGCAGGAGTCAAGGCTGATTCAAAAGCACCAAATAAGTAAGTAAGTAAGTTGGGCTAGGCTCATTCTTATTTACTAAAACTGAGTAGAACATGAGACTAGACAAAAAGCTTTTCCAAGACATCACACCAGGGATTCCATACATGTGACATGGGATCCAAAAACTTCACTGAAGTCTTCCACAACATCACAAACTCTTTGCTAATGGAATGTCTCCTTACAAGAAAGCATGTGTTTGAAGCCTTGTTGATACAAATGTTCATAGAGACATTTTTCAAGGGTGATTTCCCATGTGTGATAGCAGGAAATGGCATTACTGTTGCCCTATGTACATAAAAAGCTATTCTGTTCCAGTTATGCCAGAATACAGCATTTGAAAAATAAATTAATTATTTCTTTTCAGGCAACAATTGTATGGAAAATAATAGGCATAAAGATGTGATTTGGTTTATTAGTCCATTGAAGGACAAATAGATAACTGGGGTCTCTGAGATGCCCATGCAAAGAAAAGAAGACAAGTGGCTTATATGGTGCAAGAAGAGAAATATATAGTACAAGAAGAGAAGACTGATTATTTTTTGCTCCTAGATGAACAATTTTATTCTATTGAGCCAAGAATGTCTAAGTTCTAATCACTGGCAGTGATTTTCCTGTGTGTCATTTTGGATTGTTATAAGACTGTGATTCTGGCCATGATAAAACCAAGGATGTCAATCTTATTTTATTAAACTTAGTAGCAGCAATATCTGCCAGCATAGTATCAGTCCATCTCTATTTAGGATTATGTATTTTTGCCATGGACTCTGAGTGATCAGAAAAGCATTAAGGCTATGTATATGTGATACCTTCAGAAACCCCTTGCCTTTTCTGTATCCAAGAAAATAAAGTTTAGAAAGGGTAGTATTTATTCCTGAATCAAACCATAAACCTTAACCAATTACCCAATTCATTCTACAGCAGATTACCTACTGGACAGCCAATGGGATATACTACAAAAATGTGTCTTTAATTACAAAATTGTATGAATTGCATGAAATCATATGAATCATATGTAGATAATAATTGTCAGTGTGTGTGTGAGAGAGAGAGTACTGGTGCACATATAAAGGCTTAATATATCATCTCTGCTGAGGGAGCACCTGACCTGCCCATGTTGCTTTCCTGTTGATGCAACTGTCTAGCTACTGGGCTAGGTTCAAGGTTTCGCTTCTGATATACAGATCCCTAAATAACATGTGATTCAGTTACCCTAGAGACTGCCTTCCACATTACAGATAGGGATGATCATTATGATCTTCAGAGAAGGTTCCATTGTGTGTGAATGGTAGAATGGCATCTTCTAGTTATTGATGGACCCTCTTTGTGGGAGAGCTTTATTGTTTTTGTCCAAATAAATTGCATACATTTGTCTGGATTTATTCACCTGATCCAAATCCATAAGGTGTTTATTATTATGTCCTTCAGCCCCTTACTAAAAACCTATCCCTTCATTCAGATTTACTTATATGCATAAACACTATAGATGAATGGTTTTGTATTTATTTCCCTTTTCTTTCCCATATCTTTTTAATGAATGAAAATGATGAGTTATCTTTGACTCATGGATCCTGCTTGATCTTCTGATGGAGGCCATGACCAGGGGAGCTATTACCTAGCTTCAGCTTCTCTACTAATTGTGGGACAGAGGTGATTCATGCCTTTGTCACCTTATGACCATTCAGTTAGACAATGTAACACATTCTACATGGGGCTGCCACATAGATGTCTTCTAGCTTATCAGTTCTTCCCAAGAGGGGATCCTTGTGGGTAATTTCCAATTTAGTTTGCACTCAGAACAATCCCAATCAGTTCCAATATCCAAATCAGAGCAAACCCATTCAACTTTGAGAAATATAGCTTGATGTTTATTTATCTACATTATCTATATATTTCTATCTCTATTAAAAGATACACAACTTTTCAAAGTGATTGGCAACAATACTATGGATAATTAGCACAGGCAGTCCCAAAGGGAGTGTTATTCCAGTTTTAACCATTTTATGTACATCATAACAGTAGAATAGAAATGGAAACTAGGTGATCTCTCCTCTGTTTTGCACCATGAATGGATCAATTTGGTGGATAGGAATGATGTATCCGAAAATCTTGAGGTTCCCAGCCCTACATAAAATAAAAGGATTGGGGGCCCAGATGCAAGCATTCCTGGTGGCTGTCCCTGTGTTGAGAATTAACAAGCTTCCTGGTGTGCATGGGGCCCCCAATCCATTGGTGTTTTGGAAAGCTCTGAAGGCAATCCTATTCTAGTGAGCATTTGGTGGATAGGGGTGATACAGGCCTACATTTTTTAATAGAACTTCCTTTTTATTAGATTTGGTTTCTATAATTTTAAGTGGGTTTCTAATTATTTACCTGGGATAGTTTTGGATGTATGGTTCTATGTTTATTGTAAACCAGCTTGAATGTTGAAAGTGAGCAGTATATTATATAAAATAAACAACATTTTGTGTTGTTTTGTCATATTTTATTGTTGTATTTTAATAATATTATTTTATAAAATGCACTTAGAGATGGGACTATGTGGGAAGCATATCCAGACAAAACAAATGAATAAAATGATAGCAAATGGAAAATGGCTGTGTCCTTCCAATGTCTCTGCTCATTTTTGTGTCTGTAGAAGGCAATTTTTTTCATATTCTGAGAGAGGAGTGATCTGCATTGCATAAAGACAGACAGCAGGCTATAGATATTGGAAGCAGGAACAGATACTTATTCTACAGTAACCTGATGCATGGCCAGCATGCAAACATTTAAGCATATTCTGTATGGACATGAGGAATAACTGAGTTGTGCAATGCTTTGGATTTATTTCAGAAGAGCTACTTCGGAATACAGAAGAACACAAACACACTTGTCTGCAACTCATTAAAGTAGCTGTGTTGTTTTCCAGGATCCTGTGGCAACTGTGGAGAAACTTCCTTTGCAGCCATGGAAATAGAGGCAGCTGGTTTAGTAAGTTGCCCACAGATACTGTGTTTGATCTCCTGCAAGTTCTGAAGCACCTCTTCCAAATAAAATCCTAAACATTACACAGCCCTAGAAAATACCACTTTATTGAGATAAGGGGTGGGAATGGATTCTGCATGAAATAGTCATAAAATAAAGAATATTAAGCTGTCCTGTCATCACATTTAGAGTTAATCTACTGTATATATAAACTCCAAAATTATTATTGTTCTTATCTACAACTGCCAGAGCTAGCAAATTTACAAGCATGTGGTTCTTCCTCTCTTACTTTTAAAGAATGGATTGCAACCAGAAATTGAAATGCAGGAAGGGTGAAAAGAGGAAGAGTTGGCATGATGGTGATGCTGTTATATTTCGATGAGGACCAGGTATGACCAGAAGGCAACATGCTGCCAAGATTCTCATTTTCCTAAAAGCTTGTTTAGGCAAGACAATCTTTGGCATCAGTGATCACTGCTCATTGGTGCAATTTCCTTTCTCTGGATAATTGGAAAAGCCCTTTTATCAGCATCTTCTTGAAGCTGTGTGCAATTTTTTTTTTAAAAAAATATTAATTATATTAAGTATATATATATACTTAAGTATATATTAAGTAATGATTATTAAGTATATTAATATACTTAATGTATATTAAGTATATATATATATATATATATATATACTTAATATACTTATATTAAGTATATATATATATTAAGTATATATTAAGTAATGATTATTCCCAAGTTGGGTATGTTGCAGTCAAATACCAGGAAAAAAAAAAAAAGGGGGGGGGTCTCTTGTACATATAACCATGTTTGATGAACAGCACAAGCAGAGATCAGAGGGAAATGAAATACTGGGAAGGGTAACAGAAGTAATTACTTATAGATAATGACAGTTCATACATTATAGGTGTGACACATATAATATTTCATTAATTGCTAAATAATAATTATACTATTATTAAAAAAGTTAGCCTCCATTTACCCAGGAATTCTCAGATGATGTGGTGCTGTGACCCCCTAAAATAACAAATGTATTTGTGTTACTTTCCCCATGAATAAAACTGTCAGATGGACCTCTTTCTCTAGGCACTGGGGCCAGGATGTTGAAGAAGCTGGCGCGGGGTGGCTGACGGATGTATGCGGATTTTATTGGAAGCCTCAACCTTGTTTGTTGTTTTAAATTGTCTTTTTGATTTTTTTTAAAGTGTACTATGGTTTTTATTTAGTTCACCTCCCAGAGTTCCTTCTGGTAGATAGGCAGCTATATAAGTTTGTTTAATGAACGGATGGATGGATGGATGCTGAATCCCAGTGTGATGCTCCTCAGGAAAAATCCAGAAATCCATTTTGTTGATTTCTTTTTGGCAAACAGATACTTGTTGGACTAGTCATGAATCTAGCATTTTCAAGAATGGTTTTCCTTCTCTCAATTTTATAGCTTTTTTTGGATATCAGGACAAGTATATTGAAAAAGAGAATACCATTTATCTTCCTAGCAGCAGAGTAATCTGAACATACACACCCTGATATGAAGGCATAGGTCTGGCTGCTAAAATGGGTCTTAGTGCTTCCAAGAGGGTTGCAATAGCTTACTTCTAAATAAAACCAGCAAACAAACAAAAATACTATTAAACTGAAGAGTAGAAGATCATTGTGGCTTGAATCATGGTTCTGCCTTCCCTTTACAACAGTTTGAAAACTCAGCTTTGAAAATATCTCTTACTAAAGTAAAAGTGAAATGGAATGCTCATATTAAACTGCACAGTCACTGAAAACAATGCCAGTGTCTCTTTCATTATGTTCAGCCTTTCTGACACTGTATGAGCCAGAACTTTATTCAAAGGAAATGCTATCTGTTTTGTACACCATAAATCTGCCTCACCAGTGCATAAAAGGCCAATGGTTGGGTCTCACATTGTGCCATGCCATGGTAGGGTTTGCTTATTTGCAGTAATATATGACCCCTGTCACTGGGGGTTTTAATTGACACATTATGTTCAAATGTGATGTGTGAACCCAGCCCATTCTGGCTTTCTCAACAACCACCTCTAAACCAAACATGGTTCAGAGCAAGCCATTAATGTAGCAAGTTTCTCTGAAGTAAAGAAATTTGTATAAACTTTCTTTCTTTCTTTTTCTCTTTCTCTTTCTTTCTTTCTCTCTTTCTTTCTTTCTTTCTCTTTCTTTCTTTCTTTCTTTCTTTCTTTCTTTCTCTTTCTTTCTTTCTCTCTCTCTTCTCTCTCTCTTTCTCTCTCTCTCTCTCTTCCTTCCTTCCTTCCTCCCTCTCTCTCTCTCTTCAAGACTATGGGAGAACATGATTCTATATTATTGTGAGAGTTGACTCAATGCATTCCATTTATCATGCTTGGAAGATCACATTGTTCACTATTACTGGATTGCCCCTCATAGATATTTTTTGAATGTTTATACTGAAGCCAAGTGTTTATATTGAGCCCAGTGGGGCAATGGCAGGTGTAGGCAATACATATGGAATGAGATAGCAAAGTTGGGATACCAGGTAGGAAGACAACTCAGCAACATGTAGAGGAGACACAGATTTGAGAAACAACTATCATGAGGAAATTCCACACAGAGACAGAGTAAGGTATGAGCAAATGAAACATTTTTGGTTAAATCATGCAAGGACCAGGAGGTTGGACCAGATGACTCTGTGATATCTTCCAACTTGATTTTATGATTCCTTGAAATAAAACTTGAGTGGTGTTGGTTTGTTTTCTATAGTTGTTTCATAGTAATTAGAAACTCATTTGAAACATACTTGAAAAACCGTAGGATGAGGTGTAAACACACTAAGAGTGGAACCTAGAATGACAAGGGCTAGGCTCAATTCAAAATGGGATTAGTATTTTTAAAGGGGGAAAGTCAGATTTTCACATATTGCACAGCAACAGCATTTGCTGAAGAGCCTGTGATAAAGCATATTGTACATGGGCAGTCATATGTGAAGAAAGACAATATTTTAGCTAGCCTGTCTCAAAACCATGATCTGTTTGAAAAAAATAAAACAAACACATTGAACTGAAAGCTCCAAATGATGCAGCCTTCCCAGATTTATGCATTTCTAGCTGATGATTTTGGGTGAGATAATCAATAAACCAACTGAGATGCTTAAAATGGTCTCAGGAGAACACTGCCATGTTAGCAGTCCCTGACTCCCTTTCTCTGTGTAGTTTACTGTTAAGTTTTAGCAGAGGTAGAAAATTTAGCTCTCTGGCTATGCATTGTCCCCAGCTATTATCCCTAGAGCAGCTCTGCAAACAAACATAACAGCAACAGCCAAAAATGTGTCTCTGCTCTCACCATTAAAACAATCAATGGAGCCCTTGCCTTTTAAAACGTTTATAGAAGGAAGACAGAAAGGACCAACAAAAATCAGAGAACATCATCGCTGTGATAAATCACCCCTCCTCTCCTGTTCCAAAGGTTTTAGCCCCCGTTCTTCTAGAAATTATGGCCAAAAATGGGGGCAATGCTCCTTGATATAGGTGAGCATTCAGTATTGGAAAAAGATATGTGCATTTGCTAGAGTTCTTTCAGGTATGGAAGATCTATTGCAGTTGACAAAATCCTAGTAAAAAGTGTGCCTGGTGCCTGGTCCTAATCTTGTGCTTTGTTGTGCTAAGCAAAATTTCAGAGCTATCTTTCAACCAAAGGGATAAATTCACAGCTGTATCCCTTTATATACAGGGATGTGTTTCCTCTGCTGAAGATTGAGTAGCTGTACCTAGCATTAGTATAGAAACTAAGCAGGCATAATAACCTATTACTTTCCCACACACAAAAGCAAGAGTAGCCTTGCCCATTAGTTTTGAATACTGCTGCATGAATAAACACAAAACGTTCATATATATGAAAACTTTGCCCAACAACATCTATTTATAGCCACAGTGTGCTTTCATTTACAATTTGTTTTGCTTACTTTTCCATGTCATTCCTAAACTTATGAAAAAGGAAATACAAATAAACTTTGTAAGTACACAAGAGAATAATTAGATTTTATTATAATTCAAAGAACTCAATCAGTTTAAGCATTGCTACTCTAGCCTAAGACAACTCATTATTTTTCACGATAATTAATGAGAAATACTAATAGGTCTCTTTGAAATAGGTTTTTATTCATCAGTCTGAATGGAACGCCAATTGCAACTTTGGGGAAAGAGTTTTATTTATTTTAGAACTGATTTTGATTTTCTTAAAAGAGTACTCAGTTTTAAAAATCAAGCAGCCTGTCTAACTGAAGGAGTATACCATATTTTTCCGTCAATAAGACGCCCCCATGTACAAGACGACCCCCACTTTTCCAACCCAAAATTAAAAAATCAATATTTTAAAGATAGTGCAGAACACATTTTTATTTAGTAATTAGTTAACATTTACCTGATACACTCGGTGGGAGGAGGTCCAAACCGTCTCTCTGCAGCTCTATTTCCAGGCTCTTTTGCATAACTGATTACATTCAAGCACGAGTGAAACTGCCGATAGCTTGTCTCTGCAAACAGACTTCCTCTAATTGGTTTGTTCAGCATCAGCTGACATCAGTTACATAAGGCTCGTGACTGGAGGAAGTCTGTTTGGGAGACAAGCTATTTCACTCGTGATTGAAGGCTAGGAATAGGAGGAAGCCTCTTTGCAGAAACAAAGTATGGGCAATTTTGCAACTGTGAGGTTCTTTCCTTAGCTGACTTCCTTGAATAAGACGCCCTTCAATTTTTAGGATAAGGATTTTAGAAAAAAGTATCATCTTATAGTCGGAAAAATACGGTAACTGGTTATACTACAGGTTATGGTGTTGGGCTTTGATTGGGGAAATCCAGTTTCATTACTGACTCAGTGATAGGAAGCACTAGTGACCTTGGCCAGTCACTTTTTTTCTGCCTGTCCTATCTCCCAGAATGGATTTTATGGGGTAAAGTTAAAGGGACTCCCCACACACACACACACCAAATGTAAGCTGCTTTGCAGACTCTGAGTAAAGTGGAATGTAATTTCAGAAATAAATATTTAATCTTTGGTGTATTCTGTGGGGATGTTTCAACTTCAAAGTACCCAAAATTTAAAGGAAATGTTTTGAGATCTCTAGGAGTGTCTCTCAAGTGGGCTGTTTCATGGCCAGAAAAAAACACGCTGTTTCTTTCCAAACATAAGACAAAACAGGAAAGTTTCAAGTGGCATCATTTTGCATATTTCAGGCCCGAGCACTGTCATTGGGCTGCTTTTTTCAAACATTTTCAGCTTAATCATCCATCAACAAGAATCAGTCATGTCTCGGCTGTTGTATGTAGTATCACAATGTTTCTGTGCCTACCGAAAATTTGACCAGGAAGATCTCTTAAAAAAAATCAAAGCATTAATAAAGATATGTAATTTGAAAGGCATGATAAAGAGATCATTGTTCTGTAAACTGTTAGCTGAGTGACCCAGATGGTTTATTCAAACTGAAAATACTTTTTTCTGCTTGATGGCTTTTTTTGATAACAGACTCTAATATAGTCCCGTCCCCCCCAGTACATGAAATCAGGGTTGTGTACCCATTGTTTCTTACAGGGATTTATTTAATATTTTCAAAATAATGCTTTAAAATTTATTCCATGGGCAACATTTTCTGCAATTTGGATGGGGACATAATAGTATGTGTAGAACGCTATCTTAGGTTCTCCTGTGACTCTGGGGTGAAAAACATGGGAATAACCACTGGTCCTTTAGTTCCATTGATCATTCAGATTGTTTTGAATTTTGCTCCAGCAGGACATGGATCATTCCATTTGTAATTACACAGCTGACTAATGCAACATATTCTGCATGATGATACCTTTAAAGACCTCTCAGAATTTGCAATGTATATAAAATGCCAAGCCCACTACATTACTGGCACTAGGTGCCAGGAGAACATTATAACAGTGCCACAGGCCCTGCACTAGTTATCAATAAGTTCCCAGATACAATTCATGTGCTGGTTTTGACCTGTAAAATCCTAAATGGCTTAGCAATGAACTATCTTCAGTACAGCCTCCTCCAGCTAGAACTGACCTTTCTGATACATACATCTCAGGAAAAAAAAAAATGCTTGTAATTCCTCATGGCCTATGAGCTAAGGACTACCCTTGTCTGGAATTTTGACTTATTCCAACACCAGTAGCCTTCTGGAAGTGGGTTAAGAGGGAGTTTTCTGGAGGAAATGTTTAGCATAGTTGAGATGATACCATCTTGTGAATTTTCTTTTTGTGTTTCTCCCTTTTTAGATTGTATGTTTTTTTTTTATTATTACTATTATTACTATTATTATTCTGTTGTAAGATGAAGATTTTCTTTTTTTTTCTTTTTTCTTTTTCTTTTTTACTGTGGATGTTTTATATTCATTTTAATGTACTACCAATAAGCTTTTGGTTGCAGCAGGACAAACATATAAGAAATTTATAAATAAGGTATGGCTGTTTCACTATAAGCTTGAAACAAAAGTTGTTATCTGCCATATTATTACACTCGTTCTTTCAGGCCAATTGAATTGCTATGCTATTTTAATGCTTTGCATGCATGCAACACCCAGAAAATCTTCAATTCTTCATGTACATTAGTTCAAAAATCCTTTACAATAAACTCATAATATGAGCCCATACTGCATCTTAAGCTATGGTTAGAGCAGCTTTCCTAGGCTCATAGTCACAATTCATGCATTAATATAGCCATGGTCTCCAAAGTGAGAAGGTATAATGATTATGTTATTGGACTAAGACAGGTAGGTGCTTAGCTATGAAAATTCAAAGGCTGATTTTGAGCTAGACACAATTTCTCAGTCCAGCCTAGCCCACATGAGTGCTGTTGAAGGGGGAAAAAAAATTACAAAAGGAAATAGTGCTATGTATGTCACCATGAGTGTCTGAAGAAAAGGCAAGTTATAAATCTAAAATATTAAATAAGTAAATAAAAATAAGCCACAGAGTACAATCATTTTACTTTATTTTGCAGTGATCAGTTCTGGAAGCAATCCTCTTCAGGTGTTCTTTAAGTGGAGTGTAAAAGCTACAGATAATCCCCTGTTTTCCAGCGATGTCACTTTAATGAATCAACAGCTGCTGGCACTCACACACTGGATGAGAATATTGGCAGCAGGAGTCTTCACATGTACTGTAGAGATGAATGTACAATTGTCTGCAACTGTCAATATCATTGTAAGTAATGCCAGTAGGGGGGTTATCTGGAGGGCTCATGTGTTGAGTGCTCTTAGTAATGAACAACTGAATTACAACTGAACTGAACTGGACTACTATATGGAAATATAGATCAATTGGAACTAGCTCAGAGGAGGGTAACAAAAATTATGAATGGCATGAAAAACAAGCCCGATGTGGAACAGTTGGTGAGTTGGATGCACTTAGTTTAGATAAGAGAAGATTGAGAGACAACATAAATGGGTGACATTAGGACTAATGTACTTAAGATAATGAGGCCATTGTAACATTAAGTTAAACTTTATAATAAGGGCAAACAGTGGAGGAAATTCTTTGTCCTGAAAGTCTCCAAACAGAAGCGGAAAAGCAGCTTATTCGGGATACTTTACTTCTGGCCTTTCTGTATTCAAGCTTGGGTGAGGCTAAACGGCACTGAGGCCCATTCATGCTATTATTATATGATGTAAATTTTAAACTGGGGACTCTGTAGATCATAGCCAGTATTCTTCACCATCACACTACAGCAATAGAGACTGCTTCCTTGGAGAATTGGGTTGGACACATTGTGTGTGCTATACAACTCATAATAACTGATTAACTATGACAGTCAAGTAACAGAACATTACAAATATTTAAATATTTCAGTTAATATTTATTTAACTGAAATTAAATAAATTAAATGTATTTATTTAATATTTAAATATTAATTTTAAATATTCAGTTAATATCACAATTCTAAAGATCACTGGATTTTTATTTTTAATAAAAGGAAACAAAAGCTCTGCTCCCTGTGTATTTTCTGTCTCGGCAATAAAAAAACCCATTAATACTGGTCAAAGAAATGCAAAGAATTATAAAGGGTAGAAATTTAAGGGTAGAGATTTTTTCTCCCTCACTTATATTGAGCATATTTGCTCAAGTGAAAAAGTAGCAATATTTATGCCTTTCCAAATTCAGCATGTTTTGAATTCTTCATTCTAATGAAGACTGAATTTCTGTGGCTGAGTAGAAAACCATGTAAATGAAAAGAAGAATGTTACCACTGACATCAGAGGCAGGGAGCCTCTTGATACCAGTTGTTAGGGTAAATTTAATTTAATTTAATTTAATTATTCATTCAATTTAAGATGGCTACCTTCTCCAGAAGGTTCTGGGCAGCTTACAAAATCCATTTAAAAAAGTAAATAAATAAAACAAAAACAATTAAAACTCACAAAAACAGGCTATGTGGTTGCTATTGTGTGCATTTACTACTTAGGGGTTCCCCATGACTATCTCCTAAATTACTGTAGGAAGAAAATGCTGGGCCTGGAGTCTTTGGTCAGGTCCCTCACAGGTCTTCTTTTAAAAGTCTTCTGTACTAGCAGCCCTATTTCTGAGTCACCTATATTTCAGATTAGCTTCTTGCCACTATTAGTTTTTTTTTTTTTTTGGTCTGCGCTCAGTCATTACTGACCCTGCAGTGACTGCCTGGACGAATCCTTGCAGTTTTCAAGGCAATTGTTTTTCAGAAGTGGTTTGCCAGAGCCTCCTTCCTAGAGCAGAGCCCAGCTGGCGAGCGCAGGAGGCAGGATTTCCATTGCTTCGCGCCCTTTTCGGGCGAGCACGTTTTCGCGCTTACCGGCAACTGGTCCTTTCTCTCTGCAAGGCGCTGCCAGCATTTTTCCTCCCACCGGAGTGAGAGTACCCATTTATCTCCTCACGTGAGTTTTCGACCTGTTGGGTTGACAGGAGCTGGGGAGGAAACAGGAGCTCACCCTGTTAACGCGAAGGCTGGACTCGAACCGCCGAAGCGTCAGCCATTTCTGGCCGGCAACTTTCAGCGTCATTAAGCCCCTGCGCCACCGCATCCCTCTGTCACTATTAGTGCTGTTTTCAATTATGTGGCATGGAGCACAGTTGCAAATATAGTTCTTAAATTTTACTTTCTCTTCTTAATAAATAAAACACTCATTAATGTTGCGTTTATATTCCCATAGGAAAAGGGCATATGATCACCAGAGACAGCAAACAGAAAGACAAATGTTACTATTCTGTTGAGACTCCACAAACTACCAAGCATTGCCATGGGAGTCTACAGATCTACCTGCTTTCTTCAAAATGAAGAAAGCAGCATCACACTATTGCACCCTGAATTCCATCCCTTTGGGTGTGCATGCAACATCCTGACACAAGTACAGAAGGGACAGGGCTTTCAAGAGTGATGGTGTGACACTGCTGTAGTTTAGGTTTCCCTCATTGAGCAGGGAGTTGTACCCAAAGGCCAAACCAGAGTAAGCCAGGAAAGTGAAATTAAGATGTTCTTAATGTTTGTTTTCCACTCCACTGAAAATTATAATTTAATTTCACAATTCATATTACTTAATGAAAACAAAATCTTACAATATTTTGGCACTGATCTATTACCACAGGCCAAAAGATCAACACGAGTAGAAAGGAACCTATATCTGTAGAGGTTGAGGTCTGCTATCAGAAGTGTTGTAGATCTGGGCTGGGAGTAGTGACAGGTTTGAGGCAAGACAATTCCCATATTCATTTTTGTTTTGTTTTTAAAACTTTTTATGAACCTTTTGTAATTAGAGTGAATATGAGACTCTAATCTTGTTAGTTCAATATAAGTAATCATCCCCCAACACATTTAAACAAATTTTCTGTATTACTTTACTTCCGGTATTCTAGTCAATGTCGTATCCTGTTTATAATTAAAAGTGATAATAATATGTTCCATTTTATATAGTTCACTTTTCTGTTATAAGATTCAATCTTATCACTTATATTTAGGTCCTGCCTATCTCCTATTCATTGTACTATATTTTGTCTTATTTCTATTTTAACTCTATTTCCTATTTCTGTCATAAATTAATCTACTTCACCAAAGTCACCGACATGGGCAAAATGACTGCACTGAGGTCTTGCACTGCATCAGTTTGCCTTGTTCTCTGGTGCTTTATGTACGTATTATTTATTTATTTATTTAACAAATTTTTATGGCCGCTCAACTCACAGTGCTTGGTGCTGCTGTAGGGAGGAACAGTGCAGGTTTTGTCAGTCCCCTTCTGGTCCTTCTTGGGCTGCTTCTGTGTCTTCAGCCCTGCTCCTCAATGCTGCCAGCACTCAAGGTCTTTGTTAAGTGCAAATGCCAGTACCTTGGATGTGGCTGTATTGCTAGTGTCCTTGCCCTGTTGTGACTATTCGCCAGTGCTCTATTTTATTTAAATTTATTTATTTATTTATTTATTTATTTATTTGCATTTATTTATTCGTGTTTGTTTATTTGCATTTATTTATTTCCATGTATTTATTTATTTAAATTTATTTAAATTTATTGGCTGCCCAACTCCAATGGACTAGCTCTAGGCTACAATACAGCCCTGCTGGGTTAAGAATGCCAGAATTCTGGCTTCTTTAGCTACTAGCACTCTGTGCTTTGTCCTGTAGACAGCACTGTGAGCTCTAGTACTTCTGGTTGTCTTTCCCAGAAGCTCTCAGTTACCACCACCCCATTGCTGCCACTACTTCCAATGCTGCTGTGTCCTTGCTTCTGGTAACTTCTTGGAAATTCTGCTGGCTCTTTTTTCTTCTCTGACAATTCTTTCTAACTCTTCCACTTCTAGCTCTTCTCCCACAATGCCACCAGAGCTGAGTGGCCAAGCCCCTTCTTAAATGACTGGCTTTCAGGGCAGAATGCTTAAAAAATAAAAGGAGAAGGAGGTAAGTGGGTTTTTCCACCCACATACGTCCTTCCTTCTGCAAGAAGACTCTTCATTTGAATTGTGTAATGATGAATCACATTTGATTCTCCACTACAAGTGGAATAGGATGAGTAAGGGCAGACTGAGTTCAACCTTGGATCCAAGGATGTTCTATGAAATCAGACATTTTCATATGATTATGTGCAAATGGGTAGAACTCCTTTGCAGACCCTTCTCCTTGACTTTGAAAATTATCTAGAAGAGCCCACATGCCCAGAAATGTTGGAGGAAACACTTGCATGCATTCATTCTTTCTCTACAGCTACACACGTTTGCTCCTCATGTGTGGAAGCAAAATCCTGCATAGGATTAACCAGTTTACTTATTTTCCCTCTAGAACAAGTTAATAAGAATTCATTTATTCTAAATAAAATTCCAACTACTTTTTAGTTAGAAAGTAACCACTGGATTTCATACAGTTCCTATAGCTTGATGATGATGCTGTAGTTCAGACATACTGTTTCCAAAATACTCCAGTGTGTGTGTGTGAGAGAGACACACACACACACACACACAGAGACAGAGAGAGACAGAGACAGAGATGTTAGCCTAATATTGGAGATAAGATAAAGTTTCCTTTGACTGGAAACTTGACTTCTAATGAGTACATAGGCATGTTTACTGTATGTTGTTATCTTGGCAACCGTGAAGTATTGGTTTGCTGCGACTGATGTTTTTCAATTCCCAGTTTGATCTGTAAATCTTGGATTTCTTGGTGGTGTAGTAACCAAGCCTGACTTCATGTGGTGTTTTTTCAAGAACAGGCAAGGTGCTGACACCTGGGGATTGATTCCCTTTTGTGGTAAAGAAAGACCTGGATGGCAATATCACTGTCCCCCCTTTTTTAACAGCAAAGAGAAAGTATTGTTAAAATAATATGCAATGTTATCTATATCCTTGATTCTTGACAGCTAAGTCATATGAGTGCAAAGTACCATTTTCTGTGTCTGTTTCCGAAGCCAGTGTAATGTTCAACATAGCCACTTCCTTGTCTGTGCCATGCAGCCTCTGGGGTGTGAAGTTAGAAGGAAAATCTATATCAATTTCAAGTTAAGTCCCAGCTGCCTACTATGAAAATAAACTACCTTTGACATTATTTCTATAATGTGAATTGATCTACAACAAAAGCAGTTTCAGACAATGTTTAGATCTCTACAGCCATTTTTATTAGCCTTCTTTGACATTTTGGACAGGTTTTTTTTTTAATTCTGACAAGAAACTCATCCCTTCTCAGCTATCTGTATTGTGCCTACTAGCCTAAATTAATTTTCTGTATTGGTTTTCAGTAACACAATCTCTATCGGCTTCAGCTTTGCACTCACTTTTCATGTGAGTCCCGCTGCAATCACTCAATGACTTCAGCATTCTCAAATGGACAGAATGCAGGGCACAGCAATCCAGGTCACAACTATTCTCCAACATTCATTCATTCATTCATTCATTCATTCATTCATTCATTCATAACTCACATTTGTCATTGCCCATCTCCCTAGAAGCGACTCTGAATGATTTACAGTAAAAGAATAAATATTAATTAAAATACAATAAAACCATAGCCCTACAAATAATAAATAATAAACATCACACCACACTCCCATCATCTTCCAACACAAAGTTATTTTCTTCCTCTAACAGTACATCATAAAAGGGAAAAACAATGGGCTTCATTTGTTTATTTATTTATTTTTAACATTTGTCCCACGTGGCTGCAGGGTCCACTTGTTTGCATTGCTTTTGCCTGGTTCAAATGGCAAAAGCCATCAAAGCATAATCCAAAGAAGGATTTGTTTTTCAGCCATTTATCATAGAGCCTGAGGCTAGTTTGGGACTGAAAAAGAGTGAGTGGTCCAAAGTCACCCAGATGGGGGCCTAAGGGAAGAACCTTAACCACTATTCCATACTGCCTCTCTGATTTAATAGTATGTTTGTGCATGGTGTGTATATGTGCATGTGTGTGTGTTTGCATATGTATATGTATGTGTGTGTGTATGTGTACATGTACGTGTGTGTGTGTGTGTGTGTGTGTGTACTCCATTTTAGCTTTTCCATTAGCTGTTCCTTATTTTTTAATATAAAAGCTGTAGTTTATCTACCCTTAGGATGATTGCAAACATTTAAATTGGTGGATACAACAAGAGGCATGAGTGGTTCTGTTAGGGTGAAATAAAAATGCAGATATGGCAGGCCGCTGCTCCCTTTGTCTTGTCTATCTTGTTATAACTAAAGGCAGGAAGAGCTATGAATAAAAAGTCCTGGAGTAGATCAGCTTCATAGGGTATCCACTGAGGCTATACCCTAGTAAGGAACCCAATGTGAAACCATACAGTAGCTGTTCCTCTTTGCTGATTTATCAAAGACTTATGGATATTCTTGACACCGTGACTTAGATCCTATGCTCTTTTCCACACAGGGATGAAGTTTAATTCACAGCTGAACTTTCCAATGACATTGAAAATAAGCATGAAAGTAGGGAAGGGAAAATGACATGTTTAGGGCCCTGGGCACTTTGAGACTATATCCTTGTCATTTTTCCTCCTGATAAAGCGGAAAGTGGCAATAAAAGGCCCCTCTCAGTCATTAGGAATCCTGTAAACCAGAGATGACAATAAAAATGGCACCAAAAGTTGAATGTCTCATCAGCTCTGTGGGTGCCACACACTGATTTGCTGATGGAAAGGCCATCATCAGGAATTTTCTGAAAGAAGGGAGTGAAGAACAGATGGCAGATTAGGAAACAAACAAACCAAAAAAAGCATGTGAAATGTCCCCTTCTCAAAAGGGAGTTGACAGTTCTGCTTTCATGCCTTCTATATTTAAATCACACTTAGTAATACTTGGATATTCCCTGCCTAATTGGGTACTGAAGTTCTTTCTCATTCTCACTGTCTCCACTTTCTCCCCACAATGGCACTGATTTTTATCTGGAAATTGCTGCACTGACTTTCCCACAGGCAAGTTCCATCTTTTGGAGTGCAAAACATTCTCATTTTTTCTCTTCCAAAGACTTAGGCAAAAGTGTCCTTTTGCTGTTTATCACTGTAAGCTTTTTCCCCCTCCTAGTGAAATATCATTGGAGTTATCTTTTAATTCAGAAATGCCATAGGGTACAAGCAAAAGGTGATTGAATTTGTTAGGTATTTCACATATATCTTCTCCACTTCCATCCATACCTCTCTAGAAGGGAGGGAGGGAGGGAGGGAGGGAGGGAGGGAGGGAGGGAGGGAGGGAAGAAAAATTGTAAGATAGTATAGCTCAAAAACTACAGAAGGTCCTAAATGAAGAATATTTTGTGTTTAAAGGTTGTCCTTGCCCATATACCCTAACCTTCAGCAAAGTAAATTATCCTCTGCATTCAGGTATCTGGTTTAGAAATTGCTTTAGATCTGTACTTCTATTGTACCATTCAATTATGGCTTATTTTGTCTGGAGAATATTTATTAGGTCCCTCCCTGCTCCCCGCTCCCCCACCCCCCACCAACATGGCAAATCAGTAGCATTATAGTTGGCAGGAATATCTTAAAAGAACACCCTGCAAAGATGCAGCAATATTATGGCAACTGATTCAATAGCATTTTATGTAAAATCACATTATGTGTATTGATTGCTACTAAAGGAGTTATCTGTTGGAAATCCATTGGCACCACTAGAATAAATAACTAGCTTTTTAATAAGGGTAAGGATGAAGTAGCCTCTAAAAACAAACACTTTAACATAGTCAATATGAAAGAAAATTACTATCTATCACATTGCAAGGATGAGCAGTAGTCTGCTACTCCAAGTTATAGGATTCAGCATTAACCAGTTCTACAGTAGCCATTTGTGGTCTCTAGGCATAAAAAATGACTTAATGCCACATAATCAAACAATCAATCACAGTGGCCATTGGCACAGTAGTGTAGAAGCTGATCTCAAACCATTTTAACACCAGCACTGCATCATTCAATGAAGTGGATTAGTTATCATAATTGTAAGTATTTTTACAAGAGTTTGTGACAAGCATCATCAGGAGAGGGAAAAACAGCAATCAAGACAATTCCACACATTCCTTTTTCATTCTTGAAATCTGTCTGTGGAAATGACATTGAGTTTTTAGAATCTCAAATTTTAGGGTCTTAAAATCTTGGGGAGAATTTCCACTGATCATGGAGGTTCTGCTCTGCCAATAGTCCACCTGCAGAGAAGGTTCACATCAGTGTAATATAATGATGTTAACATAATTATTATAGAAGGAAGGAAGACAGGGATGTTGCCTACTTTCATTCTTGAAGTTACTTATGCTCATAAAATGTGTCTGTCTCTCTCTGTGTATCTATGTGTTTCTTTATAGCCAGCCTATTTATAATTGATCTTTGTGTACCTGGTGAAGTAGAATCTAATTCCTGATGGTTTATGACATTTGTTAAGCACAGGGTTATTTATTTTCTTCTACTAAGACCCAGATGTGAAGGTGTTACGTGCAAAGAAAGACAATATTATTGTGTGTGCAACCTATTCTAAGCAATAGAAGTTTAAGAAATGTCGGTGGTTTCCCAGAATATGTTTCCTTGAAAGAAGGCCTCTTTATCATGGTATTTCAGTTACATGAAGTTTACTTACTCACACAAGCACAATAGAAGAGGAAAGGATGGTGGTTCATGGCTCTAGCACTCTAATAGATCCTTGAATCCCATCAGATATCTAGGGAAACCTCTAGTGACAGCATTTTATTTGTGAGTCAAATTTATGTTAAAACTATCCTTTTATTCTTTTTGCTTTGTTTTTACTAGTTTTGTTTTAATTATATTTCTTTGAATACTGTCTCCATCCAAGACTTGAGGCAGCTCATAACACAGCAGAAACAATTTTTTAAAAAATCATAAAAATCCCTTTCTTAACATATGTCAGCCATCAACTAATAGTAAAACCAACCTTAAAAACCAGGCAACTCATAGACAGCTATCCCAATTTCATCTGATCTCTTATGCCCCCAAGAGTCTATGAAACAGTTTCAACTTAATGCCCTTTCTGAATGTTAATATGAAGGGAACTATAACATTAAAGGCAAGCTTTGGAGAATAAGAGGGGCCACGGCTTAGAAGGCCTTCCTGATCCTCCCCAACTTTTTAAAAATCCTGAATTCTTTTCTCATCCAATTTCTTTGGCTCTTGCCTCTAATTGTCTAATTTGTACTAATCAGTATAATCTCAGTCCCTTAATTAACTTTCATTTACCTACATGCTTAGGCATCTATACAATGGGGTTTGATTTATGCAAGTCTTATAATTTTGCCATGATTTTTCAGTTAGCATTTGTTTGCTAACATGCCCTCCAATACTTAATGATATATACTGCATGTGTGTGTGTATGTGTTTGTATGTGTGTGTGTGTATATGAATCTGGAATAAGTTATTTCACTTCAAATGCAGCAAGTGGATATGTAATTTTCTAAGTAAATCTGCCACACCAAAAGATTCCCTTAACATAAATATATCAGAATATAAATTGAATTCATATATTGAATTCATATCTATGAAATCATATCATAAATTGAATTTGTATATATGAGGTGCAGGCAGGACCCACATACACTGAATGGTATTGTATACAGGAACATCTGCACAGTGTATGGGCTAGACCCTCCCAAGTCCAGATGGGAGATTCCAGAGAAGGTCATGGAAAATAACAGGACTAAGATCCTGTGGGACTTCCAGATCCAGACAGACAGGCAGGTGCTGGCCAATTAACCAGACATCATGGTAGTAGACAAGGACCAGAAGTGACAGCAACATTAGGAAGAAGGAGAAAGAGAAGCTGGAGAAGTACCAGGGCCTGAAGAAGAAACTAGAGAGGATGTGGAAAGTAAAGGTCAAACTGGTCCCAGTAGTGGTAGGAGTACTTGGGGCTATGACTCCTAAGCTGGGACAGTGGCTCCAACAGATCCCAGGAACAACATGGGAGTCCTCTGTCCAGAAGAGCACAGTGCTAGGAACAGCTAAGATACTGTGCAGAACCCTCAATCTCCCAGGCCTCTGGTAGAGGACCCAAGACTGAGGAAGACCACCCATAGAGGTG
This sequence comes from Liasis olivaceus, assembly GCA_030867105.1. Taxonomy (NCBI): domain Eukaryota; kingdom Metazoa; phylum Chordata; class Lepidosauria; order Squamata; family Pythonidae; genus Liasis; species Liasis olivaceus. Next base: position 75,849,596 of record CM061349.1, read on the forward strand.
AGAGGGGATTTTTAAAAAAATTTGTAAGTGTGAAGAATAACATGAACCTGTGCCTCTGAAAAGATCAACTTATATTTTGGTGCATAGGAAGGCACAGGTTCAGAAAACAACAGATGTAACACATAATATCCATAGGAGTTCCTCATTCTGTTTTGGAGAAAATTATGGAAACAATATGATGATATTGTAGGAATAGCTTAACAAAAATCTCCCGAGCAAACTGATCAAATAAACTCTAAATGAGAAAAATCAGTAGGAGACATTTAGAGCAATTAATTATTTTAATACATCTTGCTTGCTTGCATTTTTAATGCAAAAAAATGTTTCAGTTTTAGGAATGCCAAATACCATATTTTAAGGCAATCTGTATACTGTAGTGGGGATGGAGTATAGGGTATGTTATTTCCATATGTCCACATGCTCTCAGTATATAAAAAAATACAAAGTTCGGAAGATTTAAAATGCTGATCTTCACTTGATGCAAGTTATCTGCACTGTCAGGCTGGTGCAAGACATTTTGTTGATTGAGACAAAGGAAAAGATCCTCCCGCCTTCCTCATCTCACAAACAAATGCTGCCTAGATTGACAATTGAGTGTTATTTTAAGACTTTTAACAAGATCTTATCTGAATTAGTACTAGAGTTTAGGGAGCCCAGTCTGTGTGATGTACAATTCTGTGTTTCAATAGAAGGATATGTTTGGGAAATTAAGGGGAATAATTGTGGAGGGCAAGGCACCTGCCACCTGTGGAGGTCACCAAGTGACTTTATAATAGAACAGACAATGTGCATCATTCCCATCTCTGCTTCTCATATCTTTACTATAAATATAAGAGATATTACATTACAGAACTGATAGGCCACCTTGTGAAAGTGTGTTGACACTCTGAGTGTACAGTGTGGCCCTGCTGTTCTTCATTGTACTCATATATCTCATAATACATTTCAGAGTGTTCTGGAAGGTCTCATGATCCTTACTGATGGTAAAAGAATTGGGGAAGATACAAAGGAGTAGAAAGTCTATTTGTATGAAGAATTGGACAGTTAATAAGTTTACAGAATGTTGTGGGCTATACAGCCTACAAGGGGGGGGGGGGGGGGAAGAACTGGAGGATATTTAAAGAAACCTTAGGTTAGACACACAGTAGTCCTACACAGGTATTCATTTTCATAAAAGTCAGGTAAAATAGGGGTGGGTAGATTTGAGCTCTCAGTTTAGCCCATAGCCTTGTCTCCTATCCAAGTACTAACAATATGTGACTCCATTTGCTTTCAGGTTCTACCAAATTCAGCTAACTGCTACCCCTTGCTGCTTACCCATCTTGCCAGAAGATGGGGTAAAAGCATGCACATAGTCCTATGCCAACATCTCCAGATAGCTGGGTGTCCCTAAAGCCATTTAGATACTTAACATTATGCTCAGTTGAAAATACTGTTTTAGCAAGAGAAATATAAATGCATTTCAGATGACTTCTACACTCCAAAACAGGATCTCCTTTTTCTCTATTTCTCAGCAGTTCTCCAAGAGGGGTGTCTGGAAGACATGTAAAACTCCATAACAATGCAACACCTGTATCTCTGTGAGTCCTTGGGGTTCTCTGAACTTGGATTGATTGATTGATTGATTTATGGCATTTTGTTACCCGGCTAGGTAACATCTTCAGTGATGGTATCTAACTGGGTAACAAAACATCTGCAAGAAAGCAACCAAGCTCAGAGAACCCCAAGGACACCACGGTTCAACCCTGAGCTACATATGTTCTCTTCTATCAGTACTTGTATCTCTCTCCTCTGAGAGCTTAAGGGAAGGTGGACAGATCTGCTTAGATAAATACTCTGCAACTTTTCAAGGCAGATGAAAGAACTCTTTACTATCCACCAAGCAACAAATATTCGGGGGGATTTTCAGACCTTTGTAGGGTCTTGAAAATATGAAGAAAACTTGCTGCTGTGTTTTTGAGTTTTTTTTCACAATCAGATGCTTTCTTCTTCCTTTAACTGCAGAGGCCCAAAACAGCATCTATAAGCCAATGTAGCTACAACAGAATTCTGTACTTGGCAAATATTGTCCTGCCCTTTAAATATCAATGAGGGGGGAAATTTGTGTGCTCTGGTCCCATCTTAGATTTCATTAAGGATTTTGGCATTAGAAAAATTGACCTTTTGGTTGTAACTAGAAATATGATGTTTTATAAGACTGCATTCTTGGATCTTTCCATACATTGGTTAAAAACACAGCATATTGTGGCAAGACAAAAACCATTCTGTCAGTCCACTAATGCAGCATAATATACATTCTTATTCAAAGTATGTTTCATTGTGCTCAGCGGAGCTTATTCCTATATAAGTGAATTTAGAACTGCAGACATAGTGCATTTACATGTCCTTTATCTATTATTAACAGAGATTCTTGTTTATAATACTCCCAGCACTTTGGGTTACATCATGATTAGTCAAATATTCAATAGTCGTTGGGGGAGAACATGCTTATAACTTTTTTAGGAATGTAGAGTCAAGACTGAGTGCCAGTTTGGTGCAGTGGTTAAAGGCACCAGGCTAGAAACTGTGAGCTCTAGTCCTGCCTTAGGCACAAAGCCAGCTGGGTGACCTTGGGCCAGTCACTCTCTCTCAGCCCTAGGTAGGAGGCAATGGCAAACCACTTCTGTAAAACGTTGCCAAGAAAACTGCAGGGACTAGTCCAGGCAGTTGCCAGGAGTCAACACTGAGTCAAAGGCACCCCCACCCCCCAAAAAAGAGTCAAGATTTTGATGCAATGCTGTGAGGGCAGGGGAACCAGGCCTTATATGAGAGCCAGTGTGAGATGATACCTCACTGGGGGATATAAATATAACTGTTTGGTGATCCTTAGTTGTCTTCTGGAGATATTATTATTAGTATTATTACTATTACTATTATTATTATTATTATTACCATCACCATCATATTTATTGCCTCATATTTGAGGAGAGTGCTAGTTGGAACTACCCAACTTGGCTTATTTTTGCTTTACAAGTTACACTCGGCTAATAGTGCAGGCAGTCAAAGTATCAGTTCATTTTTAGTGGCAAGTTTATTTATTCATTTATATTCACAAACCCTTTTTAAAATTAATTACAGACCTCTGAAGAATAGGAATAGGGTCTGGATTTGGCTTACTTATAGTTATATAATGTATGCAATTAGTAAACATCTTACTTATTGGTAAAGTTTGTTTTATCAAGCAGTGTAAATTTCCTTTGCAGTGGTTAAATTAACTATCAATCCTGTGTGAAAGGATATAGGATTGGGAATTTTTTGTTGACTCATGTCAGACATATAAAGAGAAAAACTATAGAAGATCTGTACTTCTATAAATGTAGACATCTTGGAAATTGCTTCTCAGACTAAATGGAATTCCATTATATGTTATTTTTAAACTTTACTCCCCTTTGTTCTGAAATGCTGAGTATTTTCTCATTTTAACTGCAGGATTGGTGCTCCTCCACAAGGAAATAGCTGCAGAAAATTACTCCCCACTAAAAATCCTCAAATTATTTTTGGTTCATTTTACTGTGCACACCTTGATGTATTACTACATTATTCTGCATTGCTTAGTTTTGATATATAAGTCATGCAACTGTACAGCAGCACAAGAACTGCACAGTCCTTCTGGTGTTCAGAAAGATGAGTTTGAACTTGTTGAATCATTGCAAGATAAAATAAGACAGCATCTGAAAGACAATCTATGGCTTGTGATTTGAAACGGTAATAGATTCTACCATTTGAGCAGGAAATGTCCATCATTCTGAAACCATAGCCTATGCAGTGACACTTTCTCAAACAGTCTTGGGAAGAGCATTTCAAGTCGAGACATAATATGCTACCTACATCACCACTGATGCATCAAGGTATTGTGCAGAAAGGATAAGCAATTTTGTACCATTTTCTGATCCATTAAATATGATGCCAAAGCATCCATACAACACTTATGCAAGTTAAACTTCAAATACATGCTATAGATTTGACAATAGTTCAAGGTGACAGACCCGATTAAATCTGCTCACACACAGCCTAAGAGCTTTCCTGTAAATATAGCCAGTATCTTTCCAGAAAACCTTTCATTTAATTGATAGCAAGAAAGAAACAATCAATCTAGCATTCCATCCAACATTGTTACCTGTCTGTGAAATATTCAAAGACCTTCATTAAATATATTGAGGAATATTTGCAAGCACAAGACAGTTGAGATGATCCCCCAAACAGCCAATGCTACAGACCATTTTCATATAAAGTATCTACTTTGGATGACTTAATGATGCAGATCAACCACTTAATCAAACTATAATTAGAGATACAGTTTTATTCTTAGAATACATTAGTCTCTGCTTTACCATTAATATTGTTTCAATTGCAAAATTCTGTTATCAGGAAACTTACAACTCTGATTAGGTCCCCCATATCTAGCAAACTAAATTAAAGGGTGGAGGGAATCTTTCTTTCAGTATAATGATCTTGAGGAAGATAAATGGAACTTTACCACTTCTCCTACATTCAAACTGAGCAAAATGTGGTAAGTACTTTCATACAATATATGCATTTTATTTGCTTTCTATGGTTGGTTTTGCCCTTATTCTCAATGCAAACTATCCCTATATCTTCTTAGATTCACATCCGTTCCCCATCACCAAATCATAAGTCTTCCTCTCAGTGAGAGCAAATTTTATTCCAGTCTTTCTTCCACTCTCTGTCATCATGTTCATGCTTGCAGCCTTTTGCCTAAGGGTACTGCAGTTTTCTTTCTTTCTTTCTTTCTTTCTTTCTTTCTTTCTTTCTTTCTTTCTTTCTTTCTTTCTTTCTTTCTTTCTTTCTTTCTTTCTTCCTTCCTTTCTTTCTTTCTTTCTTTCTTTCTTTCTTTCTTTATCAGGATTTCCCTTAGCCTTTGAGTGGCATGCTGGATCCTCATTTCCAAAAGTAGGTGGGGTTATCACAAACACTAAATAGAATTTAATTTAATGTTTAAAATTAATTAAACTGTCAGATTTGATTACTCACCATGTATTTCACACTTTCCACTTCTGTCACATTTCAAATTTGCATTTAGTAGTAATTTCTGTAATGACTTGTGTGGTGCATCCTAGCTTTTGATGGCAAAAAGTGAGATCTCAAATTGTGCACCTCTGGTATGCGTGAGCACCTCCCTCTAGTTGGACTAATTAGAAAAAAAAATATTCCAGTATAGCAATTAAAAAAACATGAGGAGGCTGCTGACAATTCTAAATTATTTCCTCTTTACCACAAAGGAATGGGTGATAAAAATATTTTATGTATCACACATTTCCATATTGGCACTGCCAATCTTTAGATACAGATCTGCTCAATTAACATGTACAGAGGAAAGCTGGGGTACATTATTTAATGTACATCGATTTCAAATCTTGGAGCATTTCTCCCAATTGCTACTCTGGTGATTCTGGAATACCCTCCCCTTATTTTAGGAATGAGGCAGGTTCTTGATTAAAAGAACACTGTATGGCCTTTTTGGAGCCTTAGTTTTGGCTCTTCTTTCTCTCTTTTCCATCACTTGCTCATGCTAGGCTTCCTAACTGAATCTATTGCACACACCAAGAGTGACTATAGTACAGGGGTGGCAATCATCTCTCTGAAAGTCAGGACTAAGAAATGTTGTCTCCATTGTCTGCTAATATGTCTCTTTTGTCCTTTTCATCCAACAAAAGGACAATGGCATGGAAAAGACAATGCAGTTTAAGAGTACAGACTCATCTGTTGTGTTCATGCCCAGAGTAACGTCCTAGAGCAGGGTTCCTCAACCTTGTTGACTTGAAGATGTGTGGACTTCAACTCCAAGAATTCCCCAGCCAGCATGTTGCTCAATTCTATTTTATTGGTTTACCTCACTCTGTGAAGAAAATGTATAATATATTTGGAGTTGATGAGAAAGAGTCCTTAGAGCTCACACAAATGGCCTTTCAAATGTCTTCACCTAATTTGTGTGCAGAAAAATTGAGTGGACAATTGCAATGAATTTCTCCAGGGGCAGGAGATTTTGTTTTTCCAATAATTTATCAAGGGCAGGACTCTCCCTTAGTTTTGAGAAGGCAGCCTCTATGGTAAAAGCCCAATGGGAAGAGTTCTTTCCTGACATTTTCTCTTGGGACTTAACTAAAATATGGGAGGCCAGGAAGGCTGCAAACAATGAAACATAGGTCATTCAAAAGTGGCCACCTTATCACAACCTAAAGGCAATAATACCACACTCCATGTATGAGAAGTTGTTCAAATTTTTATTCTCATTTGAAAGGACTTCTAAATCAAGTTTTCTTTCTTTAGATTGTACTGTATAAGAGCAGGTAGAAAAAATTGTAGGAAAATTTCTCAGTTCACTGCTGATCCTTCTACCCAGCACATACAATTCCAGAAATGAGAGAACATAACACAGAAACCAAACTACAGCCCAGATTAGATAGGAAATTGGATATTTTTCCTTACTCTGATATTAGACAGACTTCAAAAAATAAAGCAATTAACATGTAACAATGAGATAAACCACAAAGCATGACATTTATTCATTTCCAGAGTCTTTGGCTTTGATTAACCTAATACAGTTATTGGCTATATAATAGTAATGAGTTTCTGCTTTTAGTGGAAACAGAAACAGCACAGAAACAAAAGACTAACTTATGTAGCAATGCTTGTTTGCTACTTTGAACCCTAAAAATTTCAGCAATGCCCATGCTACCTGGAGAAGACTGGAGTTTAAATTTATCCATCTGATAGACTTCAAGGCTGGTGACAGTTCCTTTAGGAACATGCAGATTATTAGCAAGGGCAGATATGGCTTCCTAAATCAGCGCAGGGATAGGCTATTCATTTCTGCTCTTACACACATACAGTATATTCTCAGTTCACCTTATATCAAAGATTTTCTACTGTTTACTGTGCATTGAAATTTTGTAAACAGGAATATGTGGGGAAACCAAGAATACTAAAATAACTTTTGTGATTATTTTTACCTGATTAAAAGCCTAGAACTTAAGTATCATTTCAAATACTGAACCATATTTTACAGAAAGTCCCCTCCATGTATGGGTTACTGCAGAGAGGCAGAGGTCGTTACCTAAATATTACAACATGTGTACTTGGGTCTGGTGTTAGGTACATAATCATGACACTTACATGATTTTGTGATACCATAACATACATATACATATACAGTCATGTTGTTGTCATCATGCATGCTGTTGTGGGAACAACTGCACTATTGCCCTCCTGTAAAGGCACTGGGTGTGGTTTGAAAAAACATACTTTAGGAAGTGAATTGAGGCATACAAGTATTAAGGGAATAACAACAACAACAACAGACCAGAAAAATAATAACAATGAATCATGCCCTTTATCAATGCAGCGATGTTGACAGACTCTATTTACCAAGGAGCATAGGTGGGCATGGAATGTTGTAAGCACACCAGACAGTTGAGGAAGAAAAAAGGGCATTGGAAGAATAGTTGAAGGACAGTGAAGAAGATGCACTGAAGCTAGGACACCATGGAGGTTTACTGAATACTGAAGAGACCAAACTGGCCTACAAAAAAGACCAAATGAAGAATAGAAAAGAGATATGGCAAGGCAAAGTATTACATGGCCAGTACACAAAAAATCTAGCAGGCAAAGCAGATTACAAGAAGACGTGGCAATGGCTAAGAGTGGGAAAGTTGAAGAAAGAGACAGAGGGGCTAATTCTGGCTGCACAAGGCCAAGCCTTAAGAACAAATGCATATAAAGCCAGAACTGAGGGGACAGCAAAAGACAGCAAATGCCACCTCTTCAAACAAGCTGAAGAAACAGTGGACCACCTAGTCAGCTGCTACAAGAAGATTGCACAGACTGACTACAAACAACAGCATGGCAAAGTAGCAACGGTGGTGCACTGGAATATCTGCAAGAAATACCACTTGCCTGCAGGCAAGGACTGGTGGGAACACAAAACAGACAAAATAATAGAAAATGAAGAATTAAAGTGCTCTGGGATTTTAGAATCCAAACATACAAGCACCTGCCACACAATACCCCAGACTTAACAATTGTTGATAAGAAAGACAAAAAAAGTCTGGATAGTGGACATTGCAATACCTGGAGACAGCAGAACAGAAGAGAAAGAACTGGAGAAAAACACAAAATATAAAGACCTGCAAATAGAAGTAGAACAACTATGGCAAACAAAAACAAAGATAGTAGTAATAGGTGCCTTGGGTGCAATCCCAAAACATCTGAAGCATCACTTGAGCACCATCGGCATTGACAAAATCACCATCAATCAATTGCAAAAGGCAGCTTTACTTGGAACAGCTTATATCCTGGAACAATACCTTTAACACCATCAGACAACAACATCTGCCTATCCCAGGTCCTTGGGAAGGACCTGATAGGTGGATAAAAATACCAAATCCAATCTAAACTTCTGACTGACTGTGTGACCAACCATAATAATAAATAATGCTTCTCCATGTATTGAAGGCAAGACAGGGTTTGTTTGTTTTTATAATGAGATGAAGCAGTTTTGTAGCAAGCAAAACTTCATTCAGGAGACCAATTTGGTTTCCAGTTATAGAAATGGTTCTGTAAATTAATTTGCTCGGCAGCTTCAATTCTTAGATTCATTTACTTAGAAGCAAATAGCTTTCTGTGCTAAAGGGACTTACATTTAGGTACATTGTAAAAGGTTCCAACAGAGTGAGGAATAAGCTAGGAAGTCTCTCTTCCCTACTACATTGAGGAAATTGCAGCCAGCCTTAATTCACTCCTTGAGGTCATGAAAAGGAAGCAGATAGGTAAGGGAAAGATCTACTAATCACAGAAGAGTTTAGGAAAAAATACATGTAGCATGGTTGCCCTTAAGGAGAAGAAGGGGACAAATGACAAAATGTATGATGATGCCAACACACAATTACGTATTTGTGTCAGGTGTTGGGGTGGAAATGCATAATTATGGCATTCACATGATGGCAACACTGCATATGTGTCATCACGGTTTGCTGAAGGCACCACTGATGCATAGATGTGGCTGTCAGATCTGGACTGTGAAAATCCAAATGACCATTAAATGGCAGCAAACTATGTCCCTTTGTTGCCATATAATAGTTGTCTAGATTTTTGCAACAAAGAAGCTAGTAATTCTGTGCACTGGATGTCCTGTGGTAAACACAAGGCAAGCATCTGCATTTCCATTTTGTCCCTTAGCCATCCCTATCTCTTGTAGCCAAACCAGTATGATCATTTCCATGGACTTGGCAAGGCAGTACAAAAACTAAGCCTGTGTCCCTCCCACTCAGTTCATTCTGACAGGAAGTGGAAATGTCTGTTTTCAAAATGACACCTACCACCTAGTAAAATTGCTGACTGGAACCACCATTTGGATCCTAAAATGTATTATTTTTCTTTTAAAATTCAAGCTCCAGTTCCAAACAGAAGTATTGCTCAGAGTTCCCCAGGATAAATATATGTTTTGTTCACCACCTCTGTGAGGCTTTCAGCCTCAGAGTCTGTCCTTAGTAGTCCCATTGCCTAAATAGAGTTGGGTGGGGGATATTTAGAGGGCAAATGTGTCCCACATGTCTTGCCTGCATCATATATGTTCTGATGGACTTTCTCTGAATCCTGACACGTGGATGTAAGGACAGTTGGCATGTGTGTGAATACTTTTTCTCTGAATTAATTTTCATGATGATAGTAACTCCCACAGGAAATTTGTTTTTTCCTCAGTTTTTTTGTTTTGGTTTGTTTTTAATGTCCATCACCAGATGAAGACTCCCCCCCCTCCCCAGGCAGGCTTTTTTCATTAACTATAATGTTTCAGTATAAGCATAATATTTTAATAACTCATTAGCATGATTTTTCTGGTTCCCTTCATTCTCTTTTCTTTGCAGCAGCAGCAGGTGGGTTGATTATGTTCTTTCTCCCTTGTTTTATTGTGCTACGAATGTTCTTAGCTGCCAGGGGTTCCACAGCTTGAAACAGTTGCTCCATCCCCAGAGTGAGAGAGGAGTATGCAGTGCTTAAGATTCAATTCCAGGAAGGTACTTCAGAGCATGCAAGAGTCTGAAGTGAGCACCCTCACTGTCTGCAACACATTAAAGCAGCTTCATCTTTTACTAGGATTGCAATACTTCCCTCTGCCACTGCCATGGGATTTTGTGGGGGGGGAGTTGTCTGCTTTAAATTACAAATGCTATATTAGTGCCCTGTACACTCCAGAGCACCATTCTGGAACATTCAAGGTATTTCACAGCCCTAATGTGAAAATATATTTGGTCCTGATGGCCAGTTTAGATCTACAGATTCAGCTTGGTGGCAGCTCCTAATAGACTTTCACGAATCTCAGGAAGCTAAGCAGGACCAGAATTAGTACTTGATTAATGCTTGGATACCACCAAGAAATTCCAGGGCTGTAGACTAGATTGAGAAGTTTTCTAGAAGGCAGGAAGGCAGGAAAGGGAATTGGAAAAAGGAATGGCAAAACCAGTTCCATGTTGCTGTCAAAACAATACATGGAGTCATCCATACAGTCACCAGGAACTGAGCTCAGCTTGGGGCATTAACCACCCAGAGTTGCTGGGAGTTGGCAGAATATAAATTTAAACTATTATTAATATTATTATTTATGACTTTGTGCAAAAGTATCATCACTTATCATTCCAAGAAAAAAAGAAATGCCAGAAGATAAGCACCTAAGGTTTCCTAAGAAACCTTATCTTATGTTAAGGTTTCCTAAGACATATCTTATGTTGTCTAAATGCACTGAGAATATTTTCTATATTCCACTCTTACTTGATAACACTTTTTTCCCCAAACAATAGTAGTGAATGTAAAAGGAAGTTTAGTCTTGCTCCAGAAAACTAGTGTAAACTTTAGTAGTAATATAGGAATTTCAGAAAGAGGTTCTATACTGAAGATTATGTACCGAAGATTCTATGCTGTTCAATATGTTGCATTCTATGGAGCAGGACACACTGGTCTGACTTTATGGGACCAGCCACCTGTTTTTCTTTCAGCAATGCCTTTGGCGATATTGCCATATAATCACATAATATTGTACCCATGGAGCATTTGGACTTATCATTTCAAAGGAATGGCTATGGAGCACAACCACACTATTTTTTGTCTGGCAACATGGTTTTGTTTTATAACAAATCAAAGACAAAACCATCCCAAACCCACCTTAATAAAATTGAGTCTCAGCTTCTGAAGACCCTACAGTATTTTTCTCTCCCTCTCCCTTCAGAGAGGATGAAGGTCCCATAATGTTGTCTCTGTAGCTGGGTTCTGTATCTCTAAATCAAATGGATTCTGTGGATGTACTTTTACAATAATGATTGTTCTCCTCCCTTCAAAAGTTCCCATTTATTAACCCAATGGTTTGTAGAATTAGGCAGGAAGATATTTTATGTGTACATTGTTTAATGTATACATAATTAGGTACAACAGGGAATCTAATTTTAAATCTTGTAAATGCTTCAGTATAGAACATTCAGAGATCCCTTTGAAGAGAGAAGGAAAGAAAGAGAGAGAGAGAGAGAGAGAGTCAGAGAGCATTAGGCATAATAAATAAGCAGGTAGGTAATTATTTTCAAAAGGTCATTCAGCACAATTGTGCTGTAGTTATCTTTCACTGAAACACACACAGGACTTTATTTCCAGGAATATGAGATGACATTCAAATTCGAAACCTCCTATAAAACAGCAAAGAACAAATTATTAAAGCACTTCTCAGTGGCATGCATTTGTTTTGTCAATAATATATATTTGTGGTGGTTATGACTGACTGCAATTACATTTAAAGGTGAGCAAGCACCCTTTCTTTCCTTAGCTTGAACTGGTAGCATCAGCTCATAAAACTGCCCGCTCTTCCCCCATCGTTTGCACCCTGACCCAATTGCCTTTGCAACCCTTTAATTGCTGTCCGATGAAAACTTGCATATTAGAAGCTGTAACCTCTTCCTAAGCACAACCCACTGGGCACAGCAATTTGGTTCTGTGTAGACTAACATTTGTAAGGTGCCGGGTGAGTCTATATTTCTCTACCTATAGCTTTCAAGTGAAAGGCAGTGATGCTCCAGTCAGTGTGGCAATCAAAGAAGAGGATCCATGACAGAAGCAGAAGGCCATGACTTATCTGCCATCTAGAGCCTGGATCCTTAAAGTGAAGTCTATCTACTGACCCAATTTGGCAGTTATCTTCCAGTGAGGAGTCACATGATGGTGGAATGACAATCGTTCATTTTACATTTTCCGTGAGGTCACATATGACCACTTGACCTGTGCCCAAGGTATTGTTTGAGATTTTTATGCAACCACTCTCACAGATTGCCCTTTGCCGTGATCTTTGGCCAGGCACTTTGGTTTCAGGATACAGGGGACAACATTATTCATTCATTCATTCATTCATTCATTCATTCATTCATTCATTCATTATTCAAATTTATATAGCCACCCATCTCATTATTATGACTCTGGGCAACTTGCAAACAATTAAAACAATTATAAAAACCACAAAAAATAGCAATATAACAATTGAAGAAAACAAGAAAAAACAACATAAAAGCATATAAAAAACCATAATAAAAATTCATAAAGTTCATAGCCAAGATAATCACATATAACCAAAAAGTAACACTCCATACAACCACTGTACCAGCTCTGCCATATTCCCAGGTCCACATGCCCATTGGCAAACCATGTTTTCAGGGTCTTTTGAAAGGCCAGCAGGGTCAGGGCCAATCTGATCTCCAAGGGGATGATGTTCCACAGTGCAGGCATCATGGCAGAAAAGCCTTTCCTCCTAGGCCCCACCACATGACACTCCTTAGCTGACAGAACTCAGGAGCATGCCCCGCCTGCCAAACCTGATGGAAAGGTTAGATGTATTTGGGGAGATGTGGTCCCTCAAATACCCCTTAACTCAAGTAACATTATATATATTCATCAGCATTAAACAGTCCCAATAATGCATATTGTCACAGATAAGTGCAAGAAAAGTGACTGTTATTGAGGTTATGCTGATTTTTGTTATTACATTCAATGCAAAGCATTTACATTTCCCCATTACAGTTCACCACGGACACTGGAAATACAATACAATGCGGAAAGGGATGGGCCCTCCAACTGGAGTATACAGAGTCCCTAGAATTGAGAAGAGACAAACCTCACCTGAGGTGTAAAAAGGATTAGATACCTTAAAATGACACCCTATGCAAGCCATTTATCTCATTCGGTGGGCATTTGTGATTGGGGGAAAAATAGGTAAGTGAAAAGCCCTCTCACTGTAAATATGGATGGATGGATGCATGCCTGGGAGCAACAAAATTCAAACAACCAATGCAAAGCATCTGGATATAATAAAAGGACAACAGGGGCTGTACTCTGTTAGGATGAATCACTGACTAAAAATAGGGAAAAGGAGGTTAAAAACAATTTGTGGAGCAAGACTACTTTCTTAAGCTAAAGCAGAATTTAGTAATGGTTCCAATGATAGGGTGTAATGAGACAAAGAAATACTGCCTTCAACATAAGGAAATACTGACTTCAGCTCTTCAAAGGGCAGGGAAAGAACAAAGAAGTGAAAACATAAATCAGCAACATTAGTCTAGACCATGATTTATTAAAGCACAACATGATTTAATGCAACAGGCCCATACCTATACTTAGACAGTGGATTCTACAATGTCTGGGTCTTTGTGTCAAGAAACTTTCAGGAAAGCAAAGGTAAGTTTGCCTAATAGTCCTTTAGAAAGGGGGTTGCATGGTTCAGACAGATCAGCATCTCTAATAGTAGGAAAACCTTTTGGGGTCACCAGGTGCACTTGGAATTTTTGAAGCATATTAATGTATGTCGGGGATGCGGTGGCGCAGCGGCTTAATGACGCTGAAAGTTGCCAGCCAGAAATGGCTGATGCTTCGGCGGTTCGAGTCCAGCCTTTGCATTAACAGGGTGAGCTCCTGTTTCCTCCCCAGCTCCTGTCAACCCAACAGGTCGAAAACTCACGTGAGTAGATAAATAGGTACTCTCACTCCGGTGGGAGGAAAAATGCTGGCAGCGCCTTGCACAGAGAGACGGGACCAGTTGCCGGTAAGCACGAAACTGCACTTGCCCGAAAAGGGCGCGAAGCAACGGAAATCCCGCCTCCTGCGCTCGCCAGCTGTGCTGTGCTGTAGGAAGGAGGCTCTGGAAAACCACTTCTGAAAAACAATTGCCTTGAAAACTGCAAGGATTCATCCAGGCAGTCACTGCAGGGTCAGTAATGACTGAGTGCAGACAAAAAAAAAAAAAAAGTATGTCAGGGATCCAGAGGTCTGATCCACTTCCAGCTTTTGTGCTCCAAGCATAGTAAAAATAACAGCACATGCAAATAAAATAAAAAAAAACCCTCCTAAATTAAAAGATTTTACATTTAAAAAGTCTGAAGATCTTCTCTGACTGACCCTGATTGTATTCACTCTTATCAAACGGCTGCTATTGCTAAGGACTTGCTACTACTCTGGACATGACAACTCACATAATGTTAGTCTATGTGCCTCAATATGAGCCTAGATGTGCCTCAACTAAGTAGTTGGCACAGTAGAGGTGATATGCGTTTGTTTATCAGAATAAACAGGTAACATGATTTGCTTCAGCAAACAATTTCACAGTGTCTCAAAGTTTCTCTTTTATCTCCAGTGCCAAAAGAGTCTTCTGACCAAGTACTAAACCTTAGTAGAAGCCTGCTCAGGCTTTGGGAAAGGCATGTTGGAGAAGGTAGAGAAGCATCTTTTCCATGAGCTTTGCCAAACTTGGACAAGCTATACTTGAGAAGTTGAGCAGCATTTCTTACACCATACCAGAGAAAGTGAGTGATGTGTCCACCACAGTGCTTGCCAAAGCTTTTGACCAGCTGAGCAGTTTTTTTTTTTTTAAATTTGTGCATCTCAGAACTTTTGGCGAGTGATCTGAAGGAAGCTGAGTAGCATCTTCTCCAGCCATATTGAAGAAAGTTTGGCTAGTATTGTCAAAGAAGCTTTGAGTGTCTGAGAGCATAGCAGAGCAAAGCAACAGGATGACTTTATTTTATTCTTAGAAGTGAGGCAGTTTCACACAATAGCTTCAACTGAGTGTTTTGCTTGAAGCTTCATCAAAGCAAATATCCCTTCAAACATTTGTCTAGCCCTTCAAAATATCTAGTCTTCAAAAGACTATTTTATTTAGCCAAATTTGCTTAAACAGAATTAGGCAAATGTCAACCTATGTAATAGGTTTGTATAATATTTAACAGAACTCTGAGAGCAAGATGAAAAATAATTTCTCAAGAGAACTCATCTGTTCTAAGAATGAAAGAACTGGGCACTTCTTACCACAAGGTCACTCCAAGAGCTTCTGTATTAGAAACAAGTTCACCAGTTTTTTCACTCCTCACATCCCAAATAACTACAATCACTTCTGTTTCCTGCCTCTCCAAACATCCTTTTTAAAGAAAGTTAATGTTGGAAATTGGGTCATTTGTTGCTCATTTAAGGCAACTGGAGATATAAATCCTTGCTAATATACTGCAGATTACCTAGAGATCAATGAGTGAACCTCAGCCTAACTTCCATTCATTATAAGCTGAAACACATAGGCACAGAGCAGCAGTCTTAAACCAGAGGCGCTCACATCTAACAGCTTGCAAATGAATGAAGTTAGATAAATAACAGGAGCATAATTGGAATACACTAAATAAAAAGAGGTTATTTCAGGTATACGATGGGAAGTTTTTGCTCTCCATGGGCTATGAAAGAAGCATAGCTCCCTTCACAGAACAAATTCAGGGAGGATTCCAAAATGGGAATGTCTAGAATAATTCATGCAATGCTAAAAGAGGAATGGTTAGGATCACATTTGACTTGGGGTGGGGTGGGGCTTGCTAATAAAATTTCATTGCTAAATTGGAAACAACATCATTATGATGCCAAATATCTTTATATCAGTTTGACCTATCAATATTAACTTACTTAAAAAGTAAAATGTCCCTTTTATTCTTTGCATATTTTGATATAACTTAAGAACCATGAAAAATGTTCAAGACCCAGATACCTTTTTACCCATTTATTTTATGATATCAATTAAAAAAAAATTAAGTGGGCTTACATGCTTTTTATCAGGAAAATATTATGTTCATAATAAACATAGCAAACTAACACACACTTTGGCATTTATGCTCCTTTTGATTTCTGTGTCAATCGCCCAGGTTTACAGTAAAAAACTGTACAGGCCCTGGAGGGGTGAAGGAAAAAGAGAAGGTTTCGCTAAGGCCTTGGGAAGGAAAAGGAACTGGAAAGCAAAGTGCTGAAGACTATTTTGTCTCTGCATATTAGATCAGTAGAGAGTCAAAATGCACAAAGATGAGTCCTCTCCTCCCCGAGTGATGTAGCAAATAGTATGTGTCTGTTGCTTCTTCATGGAAAGTTGCCAAAACAGAAACCATTTCTCCTGGGTTCACAGTAGGTGTTAAACAGAGCAGTAGAAGCTTCTGCTAGTGTACTGTTTGTCGGGTCTGCATAGATATTAAGAAAACTGCTGCATATTTCTAAGGTTACACAGCAATGTTAGAGTCCTCTGTCCTGTTGTAAGTTAGCAATTCCTTTGTTTGCATTTTGACTGACCAGGAGCACATCTGTCTAATCTGGATCAAGCATCTTTTTTTTTCTTCCCCATCCAGTCTATGACTCGTATCAAATGATATTTTACAACTTGAATAGCTTCCTCAGGTTTCTACCTTGAGGATTTTAGCTGCAAGAACGAAGGTAATTTCTGGATTGCAGGTTTGCAGACTGAAAAATGAGTAGACCAAGTATGTTATTTTCTCCTGTGTGCCTATCTGTCTTGGTAGAATAGGATACTCAATCATCACAATTGCCAGAACAGTTAGAGCTGTTTTCTGACACCATCAAAATTTTTATTATTATTAAATATGCAACCAAGCACATAATCTGCCCTTCCACGAGTAATCATGCAATGCCAACAGCATAACATTCAAGAAATGCCAGAGTTGTATTATGTTGACTGATGAAAATAAGTGGCTGATCAATCATGTGAAAGTAACACAAACTCCAGTTCCTGGCTCCATTTCTCCCTGTCCAATCTGCAGTAGCCAATGTCTTAGATTTCATTGCTTCTCTCTACAGAAAGTTCACCCATGTTTCCAGAATGAAAGGAGGAGCTATAGTCCAGTAGAAGAATCTCTGCTTTGTATGCACGAGGACCTAAACTTAATCCTTGGCCTATTCCAGATAACGAAAGATTATAGCCTGAAACCTTTAGATATTCTTGTCCATCACTCTAAAGCAGTGTTTCTCAACCTTGGCAGCTTTCAGATGTATGGACTTCAACTCCCAGAATTCCCCAGCCAGCCTTGGTGGGGAAGTCCACACATCTGAAAGCTGCCAAGGTTGAGAAACACTGCTCTAGACAATACTTAGGTAGCTAGAAGAGGATGTGACTCAGTATAACTCAGCTTCTTATATTGCTGTTTTAGAACAGGGCACCTTTTCCTGACAAATCAGGTGAACTCAAATTTATAAAAAAAGGAATTTGCAAAAATAATATGCAATAACACATGTAGAAAATTTTTTTTTGTAATATACTGGCATACATTACAATGCAGCTTTGTCCACATCTTCCCTCCTCCCCCAATTCCTGTGAATATTCATGATAACATACATTAAATATTCTATGTATTAATCTACCCTCCAATGCATAAATCTCTCTGTCAAACCTGACAACTGTTTTATGGAAGCTAATCAGCTATTTATCACTGTATGCATGCACCACCTTCTGCATTTCATTTTTTTTAATCTCTTTGCTCAGTTCTACAATTCTTAGCCAGTGTGATGTTAAATTAATGTTAAGCTGAGTGTACTGTGGGATTTCAGTGAGACTTACTGTACTCAGTATTGTCAGGATTTCCATTCCATTAATAAAATGGCTCCTTTATTCATTATTATTACTGGCAGCATGGGTATCTGGGTGGAGGGAGGGGTAGGGAGGGCAAATGACACAACAAACACCACAGTATTCTGATGCAAACACTGATGTGTTGTGACAAGTAAGGGGCAGATTTCCATTGAGAGACTCATTTAGTAATTCCAATGAAAAAAATGGATTCTTCAGGTCCCTCTTTTTCTTTTTCTTTCTTTCTTTCTTTCTTTCTTTCTTTCTTTCTTTCTTTCTTTCTTTCTTTCTTTCATTTTTTTTCATTTCATTTCATTTCATTTCATTTATTTTATTTTTTACAAAAGTCTATGCAAGGTTTCCTAACCTTGGCTTTAAGATGTGTGGACTTCAACTCCCAGATTTCCCCAGCCAGCATGCTATTTTTCTAACAACAACTGCGAACAATAGAATGTTCAGAAAACAATAAAAAAACAATTAAATTTTATACAGGAGTGGGATAATGGAGAACTAAGGATAAGGTTAACATTCAATAGATATCAACAGGAGGAGATGGAAAGGGAATGGATTCAAGACAGCATCTTCTAGGTACAAGCAGAGGGTTACAAAATGGTGGAGAAAGGACAGGAAGGGATGAGATTATTGAGTTTGAGTTGAGCTTTGTGGAAGATGGAGGAAGAAACATGGGACAATGAAGACCCAGGACTGAATGGCCCTGTGGTAGAAGTAAATGTGAGCATTAGATAAAATCTATCCTTGCACTTTTTTTGTGTTCCTAGTTCTCAGAGCAATAGGTATAACCATCCTGTAGGGACAACAGATAATCCTTAAATAAAAATGGCTGTTGTTCAAAGAGTTTAGAAAAAGATAGAAAGAGTGAAGTATATGTATTCATTTTATATGCTACCACCAGAGCATTGTTTTGAAAGCTTGAATTGCACAAATCTCTTCTGTGGTCTAAAAAAAAAAAAAAAGAGGGGAGAGAGGAGGGGAGGAAGGCAGTGGGATCAATTGAAATAATGCCCCTACATAGTTTTACTTTATTGAGGAGTAAGATCTGTTGTTAATATAGCATGATTCACAGATCTCAAATTATTATTTAGCTGCTCTATCTGGAATTCATCCCAGTGGTGGCATAATAGGGGGAAAATAATTTTAAAAGCAAAATGCCTTTTGAAGCTTGTTTAATTTCAGTTATACTTCATCTGCCTGTCTCAGCCACATTTTGCAGAGAAAGAAGATACCAGATTAGTTAATCACCAAAGGTTCACTTGGTCATTATTTACATACATCAGAAGAGAGGTAAACTTAACTAATGTTGCCTTTGGAGCAGGCAGAAGTACAGCAAACCTCAAACCACCCATCCTTGTCCCATAAATGGTGCTCAAACACAACTCTTGATATTATTACAATTGTCATTGCTTTTTTCAGCTTTCCAGCCCTAGAAACAAGGCAGTCTGTAACAACGTTTTCCAACCTGCTGGCCTCTAGATGTTTTGACCAATTACTATGGCCAGCAATAATAAAAGAGTTGTATCTTTAACACAGTGGGTTGTTTATAGAAACAGGACAGGTCTCAGTTCCTAATTTTTTCCCATGCAGCTTGACATCAGAGGAGTTTTCTAATTAGAATTAAAGAGGTTCCCCATCTGTCTTCTTGCACTATTACAGTTTTCTCCTTCCTCCTCAAGCAACTTGGGCTGATTTCTTGGGCAGCCCATGAACCTGCACCTCCTTTTGTCCAAATTTGTACCACTGGAGTGTACATGGCAGGCTCAGATTGGCAACATCTACCAGTGGAGAAATGAATGGCAACTCGTTTCTAATAACTAATTACATTAACATAACAAAAGAAGGTAATATAATTTTATTGTTGTTCTTCTCTTTTGCTTTTTTGCTTTCTTGTTTTGTTCTCATCGCTTTGGCTTAGTGAATCAAATTACAAATGTTAATGTACATCTGCATGATATTTTGCTTCCAGGAAAGAAGCAGCTTCAGGCCTTGTGGCAAAGAAAAGAAAAGAAAAGAAAAGAAAAGAAAAGAAAAGAAAAGAAAAGAAAAGAAAAGAAAAGAAAAGAAAAGAAAAGAAAAGAAAAGAAAAGAAAAGAAAAGAAAAGAAAATTTGTTGTTTGCATCTGATAGTTATCATTCATAATTCCACCCAAGTAGACTAAGAATTCCTTTGCCTTGTGGAAAGATAATTGCTTCCAATTGGTTTAGAAAAACTTTATTATGTTTTGACTCAACAAAACAATCCTATTCATTGTACGACCAGTTTCAATACTGTATTGCTGCTTCTTTTTCTTTTAAACTCCAGGTCTCACAGTGATAATTATTCATGCATCTACACACCAGAAGCATAGCTTACACTGGAAATGAAGAACTCTAACCTTCCTAGGTCTCTTCATTGCAATGGATTTCACCCAGCCACAGTCCTCAACCTATCCTTCAGCTACCAGTGTTCCCCACAGCCATCCAACACACACACAATGTAATGGTATGTGGGAATGACCTTGGGAGACAGGGCAAAGAGAAAGAGCCAAGGGAACAGTCAGATAAAAGGCAGTTGAGCCTGCAGCAGGAATGTGGGCAGGGCAACAGGCTCAGAAGGGACCATCTCCAGTTTCTTGGGCTATAAAGGGGACGAGGGGAGAAATGTATTTTCAGACTCATACAATTCAGTTAATGTAACCTTAGAATAAAGTAGAATTAGCTCTGGCTGGTGTGGGTCTTTCGGGCTGTGTGGCCATGTTCTGGAAGTTTTGTTTCCTAATGTTTCACCAGCATCTGTGACCGGCATCTTCAGAGGGCAGGAGCACAGACAGGAGCAGTTCTCTCTGTGCCCAGGATGATGTGACCCTTTTGTGGGTATTTATAGAGATCTGATGGGGGGGGGGGATTGGGAGGGGTGTGGGGTTGGGGGGGTTAGGGGGGCTTAGGGGGGGTTGGGGGGGTTGGGTTAATGAGTGGCTTCTTGTTTTGGTGTCCCAATATGTGTGTATCTTCCTGGGGGTTAGGCAGGGTTTTTTCTTCTATTGAGTTGTTAATGAGTGGCTGCTGAGGGTGATTAGCATGTTCATTGTGTGAACTCTTCACACGTCCTGGTGGTTGAGCTGAGTTCATTGACCTTTTGCAGGCTGTATTTCTCAGGATTGGTAGCCAGGTTTTGTTGATTTTTAGACTCTCCTCTTCTTTATTGAAACTGTGCTGATGTTTGTGAATCTCAATGGCTTCCCGGTATAGCCTGGTGTAGTGGCTGCTTGTGTCGTCCAGTATCTCTGTGTTTTCAAATAGGATTTTGTGTCCAGTGTGCTTGAAAGCATGTTCAACTACTGCAGATTTTTCTGGTTGCTGTAGTCTACAGTGTCTTTCATGTTCTTTTATCCTGGTATGGATGCTGCATTTTGTGGTCCCGATGTATACCATGCAGCTGCGGGCAAGTATACATCGAGAACCCAAACCCCCCTAACACCCCCTAACCCTCCCCCATCCCCCCCTTCAGATCTCTATAAATACCCACAAAAGGGTCACATCATCCTGGGCACAGAGAGAACTGCTCCTGTCTATGCTCCTGCCCTCTAAAGATGCCAGTCACAGATGCTGGTGAAACATTAGGAATCAAGACTTCCAGAACACAGCCACACAGCCCAAAAGACCCACACCAGCCATCATATTCCAGCTGTGAAAGCCTTCGACAATACATAGAATTAGCTCATCTGGCTGGGCTTCCTGTCTTGTCTTCCATGCAAACTCTCTCTTTCTCTCTCCCCCGCCCCATCACAAACACAGACACACACAAAACCAGGGAGGAGGTGGTATCTTAACCGCTCCTCATTCTTGACCCCACCACATTCATTTTTTGCAGGGAGGGGGGAAGCGTTCAATTACCATTGCTGGAGAAGTTACAGAACTGTTTATGCATTCACTAGAAAACAACAAGGGGAAGGTCCCAGTGGACCTGTCAGGATTTTCTCATGGGAAGAAATGCAGTTCGTTATCTTTACAAAACTGTTATGGCTACATAGATCATGTAAACAACTTGTGACTGTGTGTTGTGCATGTATACTGCTATTTACTGCCACCTATTGGTGTGTGTATGCTAGTTATTCAGTGGGGGGGTACATGTTGGCAATATAATGGGAGGGCTATATGCCCAGCCTTTCAGTATAGTTTTAGCCACCATGTAGTTAGGTTTTATTGAGGTGGCAGGATACAAATGGAAAATTATTTGTAACTTCATTCTGATCTTTATCCTACATTTTTGGGTTATGTAGTCCTATCCTACATTTTTGGGTTATGTAGTCCTAACTAGTAACCAAGTAGTGAACCTCTTCTCTGGAAGTGTTTTTTTAGCTAGAGGCTTTGCAGTTATAAGTCTCGGAAGCAAATATGAGAAGAAGTCTTTGTTATATCCTATATTTTGTATGAAACTGGTATTTTGTGAAGTTTTACATTTTAAATGTAACTCTCTGTAACTTTCCTTTCTGCTGATGCTGAGCGCTCTTATCTCCCTCCCTCCTCAGATAGCAATGCTCTAGACAGCAAGGCCGAAATGTACCCAAAACAAGGTACGACCGGTGAAGACAAGGACTTGTGGTTTAGCTACAAGCAATTGACCAAATTTGGAGTACGGAAGGCATGGGGAGGGCACTGAGGGGGGGATTGGGGAGAAACAGCTCTTGTAATGATAAAAAGGCTTGCTGAACTCCTTTTCGGGGTTCAGTTCTTTGCAGGGACCTCCGAGTCCTAACTGAACCTTTGCGCAAATAAAGCTTCTCCCTGAATGACCCAGTGAGAGTCTCGTCATCAATAAATGTTGCGTTGCTCCCACCCGTAACATTATGGGTTATGTAGTTGTAACTAATAACCAAGTAGTGTACCTCTTCTCTGAGAGTTTTTAGCTAGAGACTTTGTAGTGGGTAAGTCTTGGATGCTAAGTTTTATGAGAAGAAGCATTGTTGTTTCCTATATTTTCTATGCAACTTGTATTTTATGGAGTTTTGCATTTTTATCAATAAAACCAGTTAGTATATATTTTCTGGCTGGATTTTCTTGTGATAACAAAATATGGACGTTGCATTTTACAAGCTCTCATGCTGATGTGTATTTTTCCTGAGCACAGTTTTTTGGGACCTTTGCTGCGCTCTGCACAACAGGACTATGGTGATCTGGCTTCTGGAGGGATGGAGAATCCCAGAAGTGGAAATGGGTGAGATGAGTTTTTCCACCAGTGTGAAGTCACCCCATTCTAAGCTCCAGAGAAAGCACTGGAAAAATATCATCACTGCATTACTTCTAGACTGAAAGCTAAGCCAGTTAGTTTCCAGAGTTTAATCAGCTCAACTTTTATTGAACTCTTGAAGTTCCAAGGCATAAGGAAACATGAAAGGTTGTGTCAGTCTTGGTCACTACTATCCTTATGTATGGAAAAACTTTATTTTTGTAGAAAAAATCTATTTTTGTAAATGTTTTTCAAAATAATCCACATACTATCTTAAATATTATTTTCTTACATTTTTCTGCCTAATTCTAATCCATGATGTAGCTCCACATTTTTCTGATGTTTCAATATAATATATCATAGAATTTATTCCTGAAATCCTGTAGATAGTTGTAGCATTGAGTTCCCACTGTGAATATAACATACATTTCATCTTCAGATCTGCCACAGCAATTGAGCCTGCAGTTTCCCAAGTCTGTACTAACACTTCTTACTGGAGCAAATTAATTGGCATTATTCAAGGGTCCTAATAAGCTTTTGGCTGCACAATAGTGAAAACCTGGGACTACTTGCAAGTACCGTGCCAATGCCTGCAAGTATTTGGTCAGACTAATTAATAATACGTCTCACCCTAAGACAGAATGAATAATGGTGCATTAAAGAGTGGGAAAATAAGATTGAATCAGTGGGTTTTTCCTCATGAAGCCTGTAGCATTTAGGAGCTATTTGCTACATGTGGCTATATTGGAACTTAATTCACTGCTTGTAGAAGCAGAGGCTCACTAACAGAGATATTTTGTAGGAATCATTGAGCTCAACAGAAGTAAAGCTCTGAATATCAGCAAAAAACGAGAAAAAAAATCATGTCTGTTTAATATTGGAAACACAGACCATAGAATAAAAGGATTTACAGTTATAAACAAAATTTAATACAGATAAGATAGAGTAATCTACACATTTCGCTTATTATATTACATCTCAGTAGCACAGAATTGAATCACTCATTATTTGAGAAGAAAAATGAAAGTTTTGTCCTATTTTTGCATGGGTGGGAGAAAGGGATGGATCAGTTTACTTCTGGTCCATGCCACGTTCATAAATGTTGATTTCTTTTTATCTATTCCACCCCTTTTTGAAGTAATGTACCAGTTTAAAAATTTGGACTATTTTGTCTGCACAATAGGAACATCTCACTATTATGAAATGCTTCAAGTTTTCCTGCCTTTTCAAAATTTATTAGATTGTGGTTGCACTGGCATATTGTAGCTGAATATTGTGCATGGGGATGTAAATACCTATGGGATGGTTGACTGATTGGTTATGTGCCATCAAGTCATTTTCTACTTTTAGTGACCACATAGATAGATTTTCTCCATGATGATCTGTCCCTAACCTGGTCTTTCAGGTCTTCCAATGGTGTACCCATTGCCACTGTCACTGAAGCCATCCACCTTGCTGCTGTTAATCCTCTTCTTCTCTTTCCTTCCACCTTTCCAAGCATTAGAGCCTTCTGTAGAGAGCTGGGTCTTCACACAATGTGTCCAAAGTAGAGTAATATGAGCCTGGTCATTTTTGCCTCAAGTGAGAACTATGGGTTGATTTGTTTGATGATCCATTTGTTTGTTTTCTTGGTTATCCACAGTATTCTCAGGAGTCTTCTCCAACACCAACATTCAAAAGTGTCAATATTCTTCCTATCCTGCTTCTTCAAAGTTCAACTTTTGCTTCCATGAAATGTCACAAGGAATACCATAACTTGCACAATTCTGATCTTTGTAGATATAGGGACATTGCAGCATTTGAATAGTTTTTCCAAGGCCCAATACTAGTCTATGGCATATTTTTTTACTGCTTTTTCCTTTGCTGTTGAATGGAATGTTTGAGCCATTATGAAATGTTAAAAAATTCTACTAATCATGGAATCACAAACATTAACAAAGGTTTAATACCCTAAAGCAAAATCACAATAGCAAATTAAGTCAATACAAGAACACTGTGAAGGCTCAGCAAAATCTTTAAAGCTTATATTGTACTCTTATTAAGTGTTTCATTTCCAATTGCCTGGTGTTTTGAGGCTTAAATGGTTGGGAGGCAAGTAAGATATGCTGCTTATACAAGCAGAGAAAATCTCTTTGGTGGGGGGGAATCTCCTGTTTTGTTCTGTCTTTTTTTTTTTTTAAACAGAGGTTGTGAAACTGACTGGAAACCTACTGAAAAGGTTAAGGTAGGCTTGTTGATAGATAACTCCTTTCAAAGTTAGGTATTGTAAAAACTGATCAGCAAAACTCATGAAAATGTTTGAATTCTGACTTTTATAATAGTCCTGGCTGAAAACTGCCTTGAAGATTTAATAATAGGTAGGTAGGTAGACAGACAGCAGATAGAATACTTCTATTTCAGTAGTCAGTAAGTAAATAATTGTTTCCTTTCTCAAAGCTGGCCACTAACCAACATTCCTGTCCCACACCCAAGGTTGTTTATATCTCTGTGTGTGTACATTTTACATTTTAGCCAATTTCATCCAATCTTTACTAAATGTGGTATGTTTCAGGTTTTTACAAGTACCAAATTTATATTCCTAAAATTTATTTTATTTTATGAGCTGTATAATATCCTCCTCCTCATCAGCATCCTCATCCTCATCAGCATCATGTATTACACAGCTCTGAAAATAAAAAGTGGACAACTTAGTACCATGTACTACAGTGTTGAAAAAGAGGAAAAGAAGAACACTAGTGTATAGTTCATGCTTAACAGAGGGAGATAAAATTGTGCCTGCCTGCTATGTATGCAGGCTTCTTCCCCCCACTTTTTTTTCTTCAACTTCCTCTGTTTTTGTCATTGATTTATTTTACAAAAATCTGGTCTTTTCAGTATTTTTTTTTAATTTAAAAGTATTTGAAAAGTCAAAAGGAAGCATGCATACATATTTCATTTTCATGAATTCCAAGATTTTTAATGGGAAATGGTATTCTATCTGCCTCCACTCATCTGTCTATCATCTGTCTGTCTGTCTGTCTAGTTAGCAAACTGAATGCAATAAAGAGAGCAGAACACACAACTGGAAAAAAAAAAAGATGGAAGCTTTCTGGTGAAAAGAACAACATGAAACAGGACCACGGAGAGTTCCCATTGAATTCTGCTGGCTCAGACTCTCTCTTGTTAAGTTGCATGCTGAAGTTTATAATGGCATAGAGAAGTTTTTCTATGATGGCCCTGAATTTGACACTGGATGACACTCTCCCCGCTGAAGGGTGCATTTTATTCTCATCAGACTTTTCTTCAGTTTGAAAGAAGCCCAAGGGGCAATATTTCATGATATATGATGCTCATAGCAGCTGAAAGTCTACTTCACCTGCCATTTTCCCCTTCTCTCCTTTTATTCTGGGTTGCATCTGAACATAGAGTTCATATCTGTATTTTTCTTCATTTGTTTTATTAATAAACCACAACCTGGGTGAATTAATGCATACGATTTTGTTTTATTGGGACAGAGTGAAAGTGTTTTTGAGAAAAGAAAAGGGGGGGGAAAAAAACCTTCTCCCCATGGATTGTTTGTTTTTAATGCGTTTTAATGTTTTGCATGCTTTGCTCTGAGCAGAGAACTGCATAGATCATCCAGGGCATTAAAAAAATAGCCACTTAGTGGCTAAGTTTCAGTTCATACATTATTGTGGTATGCGCAGATCAGGTTTGCTCATACTGAAATTTCATATGACAGAAGTCACTCCTGCAGTCTTTTTTCATATGATCCCCTCTCTCTTTGTGTGCAAACTAGAAGTGAAGGGATTTGGAAAGCATTTAAATTATACTCTCTGTCTTTGACACATAGGAGATAAATCCTTTTTCTCCTCCAAATTCTCTTGTACCCCTCCATTCTTTCACAATCACTTATTGCTGAATCTATAGCCTCCTCAATCAGGTAAGGAATACTGGTCTGTTGTCAATGCCACTGCCTCACTCACAGCAATGGCAACTGCCTTGGGTGTTTCTGAGCTTTTTATCTACTGAATTGCACAGAGAGAACAAACCGTCATCATCACTAAATTGGGATAATAAAAAAATGGGCTTTCAAGCAGACAGACTTCAGCACTTTTCCTTCGAAGAAAACGGGATTAAGAATTGATGTTATAATATAGTAATAATTATTGACAAAACCTCAAGTATTTCTCACCAGTAGGTGTCACTCACTTGTTAGATACAGAACCCAGCAACATGACCAAAGCTATAACTCTTTTTTATACTAGGAAACTGTACACCACACAATGAATTAGTAGCTGTCGATAACAGCAAGAAATGTCCATGTACTGACAGTTGAGATTCTTCTGTCGATTTTATATGTGTTTGTGTACATATGTGAGAGTGAGTGAATGAATGAGCAATTTTTGATTATAATAATGAAATATATCATTACAAATTATACCCTATCCTTCATTTTTACTGTTGCACTGTGTCTCTTGTCTTTAGGAGGCTTTCAAATGAAATAAAATAAAGAATATCGTCCTAAGAGCGTTCAAGGAAGAAGAGAAAAGGTTTGCCACATGACATCAAAGTTCCTAATATATTGCTGAATTTGAGCTATACATTTGGTTTGCAAGAGGGTTATATTATTTGCTAATAAGTTTTGGTTTCTTTATTATCTCTATAAGAAACAATTTTGGGGAATTACAACATCTGTACCAGGTAAGATGGAAACAGCTATACCAAATGTAGATTTTATACTATTATTATGGTTGGTTGCAGAGTCAGCCAAATGTTTAGACTGGATCTGGCATTTTTATCCACCTATCAGGTCCTTCCTAAGGACCTGGGACAGGCAGATGTTGTTGTCTGATGGTGTTAAAGGTGTCATCGCAGGATATAAGCTGTTCCAAATAAAGCTGCCTTTGCTGCAATTGACTGATGGTGATTTTCTCAACACTGATGGTGTTCAAGTGGTGCTCCAGATGTTTTGATGTTGCACCCACAGCACCTATTACTATTGGTATTATCTTTGCTTTCTTTTGTCACAGTTGTTCTATTTGCAGGTCTTTATATTTTGTGAATTTCTCCAGTTCTTCCTCTTCTATTCTGCAGTCTCCAGGTATTGCAATGTCCACTACCCAGATTTTTTGTCTTCCTTTTCAACAGTTGTTAAGTCTGGGGTGTTGTGTGACAGCTTTCTGTTTGAATCCTAAAGTCCCAGAGCACATTAATTCTTTATTTTCTATTACTTTGTCTGTTTTGAGGTCCCACCAGTTCTTGTTTGCAGGCAAATGGTATTTCTTGCAGATATTCCAGTGCACCATTGTTGCTACTTTGTCATGCTGTTGTTTGTAGTCAGTCTGTGTGATCTTCTTGCAGTAGCTAATTAGGTGGCCCACTGTTTCTTCAGCTTCTTTGGTGTCTTCTCAGTTCTGGCTTTATATGCATTTGTTCTTAAGGCTTGGTCTTGTGCAGCCAGAATTAGCCCCTCTGTCTCTTTCTTCAACTTTCCTGCTCTTAGCCATTCCCAGGTCTTGTTATCTGCTTTGCCTGCTAGGTTTGTGTGTGTGTGTGTGTGTGTGTGTGTGTACTGGCCATGTAATACTTTGCCTTGCTCTGTCTCTTTTCTATTCTTCATTTGATCTTTCTTATAGGCCAGTTTGGTTTCTCTGGTATTCAGTAAGATGATGATGATGATTGATGATGATGATGATGATGATGATGATGATGATGATGATTTTGTGCCTTTTAATCAGTGTTGACTCCTGGCAATTGCCTGGACAAGTCCCTGAAGTTTTCTTGGCAAGATTTGGGAAGTGGTTTGCCATTGCCTTCTTCCTAGGGCTGAGAGAGAGTGACTGGCCCAGGGCCACCCAGCTGCCCTTGTGCCTAAGATAGGATTAGAACTCAAAGTCTCCTGGTTTCTAGCCTGGCACCTTAACCACTACACCAAACTGGCTCTTTCTTTCATTATAAATCCCTGAAAAAAGACCATGTCTTTAATCCCTAAATCTAAGTCTTCTATGTTATCTATGATTATCTACAATCCCCATCTATAATCATCCGAATCTCCATGTGTAGTCCTGGAGCCTTATTCAGTTAATATATTACACAATTTCATTGGAGAAATAGTTATCTAAGAAGCCCTTTATCTTGCATGAGATCAGATATTCTCCAATGTAGGGCACAAATGATTTAAAAATAATAATTTAAAATAATTTAATGATTTGTTGTACTTTAACAAAGATATAACAACATTTGTTTCTGTATCTAGCCATTCTCATTTTATTTGCTTTTTAGAGCTATACAGTGGTACCTCAGTTCACGAACTTAATTCGTTCCGCAACTCTGGTCACAAACCCAATTGGTCGTGAACAGAATCAAATTTTCCCATAAGGTTCAATGTAAATACGGTTAATCCATTCTGACCCCTACGAATTTGGTCGCCAACCGATTTTTGATCGCGTCCCGAATCAAATTTCCCTATAAGGTTCAATGTAATTACAGTTAATCCATTCTGAACCATATGTTTTTTTTTTTTTAAAACCACAAAAATATGACACAAAGTACAGTATGAAGAGAGAGAAAGCTAACCTTGCTCGACGTGACTTCTGGTGTGG
This sequence comes from Liasis olivaceus, assembly GCA_030867105.1. Lineage (NCBI taxonomy): Eukaryota > Metazoa > Chordata > Lepidosauria > Squamata > Pythonidae > Liasis > Liasis olivaceus. The sequence continues at coordinate 75,879,354 of CM061349.1, forward strand.
AGGACAGGAAGGCGGGTGGGGAGGTGGTTACTGCTTGGAGGGAGAGTCCCCCTCCCTACAGGAAGCCGCGACCACGTGTCACGGGAGGGAAAATGGCCACGGATCCTGTTTGTAACCCGATGCGGAGTTCGCGAACGGAGGCAAAATTTTGCGACCGGAGCTGTTCGTGAACCGAGGTACCACTGTATTACATAGACATTAATTTAGCAACCATCAAGTTAAATTAATAAACATTGTATGGTGATGTTATAACATCTGCTGTTTTGGACTTGTGTTATGACATCCTACAAGTACATAAGCAGTGAATTTTAAACTGTGATGTCATGAAGATGATTTATCACTTGTCCTTCCCATCCTCCACATAAAAAATTATACAATTTATCTTTATTTTCATGTAAAAATTGCTAATCAGTTAAAAAAAAAAAAAAAACTATACCAGGGAAAAATAAGGAAAAAAATCTGATTCTGGCTACCAAGACAAAGTCATGTCTTAACAGTGATTCTTAAGGTGATAAGAACCTTGTCCTTTTTTGAGAAAACTGAAATTGATTATTATCAGAATGTCAATATTACCTAAATGATATTGGATTTATGGACTTCTGCCAATTAGGCATTTAATCTGAGAAAAGTACTGACATTCCATAACTGATATTGTTTGCTCTGGATTGATGGAATAATTGAATTTGATTGATCATTCTACACCCTTCAACATATTTTGATATGCTGATCCTGATTATAATTTCTACAAGTTATTAGCTAGATTTTCCCCCACCCTGCCAAAGAGAGTTTGTATGTAATTCAGTTAGTGTCAGGATCTGCACAAGCTAGAAATCAAAGCTTAAATGTACACTAGTGATGCATAGTTGACAGGGTTAAATGTTAGAGTGGTTAATTGGAGGCCCGCTTGCTTGTTCCTGCCATCAAAGTTAGGAGAGAAGGGGGAGGAAGATGCCCAAGCCAGGTGCTACTGTTATTTCAGCAAAGGTGCCAACAAGGTCAAGCAACCGTGAGACCAGGAGAAAGGTGCAAGGAATTTCAAGCAGGAAAAGAAGCGGGGGGGAAGGGGGTTAAAAAGGAAAGCTTTTCCCTGGGGATGGTTAGACTCAACTATCTATAGAAGCTGTATACTACTCTCAATAAAGAAATCTTCAATGGAACTAATTTGAGTCCAGAGGATTTACTGAACTTGGGAAATGAGTGTGCAGACTCTGACATTTTGTTGAGTCTAACCATCCCTAGGCAAAAGCTTTCCTTTTTAACCCCTCTTTTAACCCCCTGGGAGCTTCCCAACCCAGGACATCATTCAGTACTCCATTTGGTTGCTATGAGTACAAGATCATGCCCTTTGGGCTTTCAGGGTCCCCTGGGGTATTTATGCAACTAATTAACAAGGTGCTTCATGAATTTTTGTATCGGGGAGTGTTGGTTTATTTGGATGACATCCTGATTTATTCTGACAATCTGAAAGATCATATAAAATTAGTACATGAAGTGTTTAAAAAGTTGCTGGATGCACAATTGTATACCAAACTGTCAAAATGTGAATTCCATAAATGACAAGTGGACTATTTGGGGTATCTCATATCCCATGCAGGAATTGAAATGGACCCAACCAAAGTGAAGGATTTCCTGGGTTGGGAAGCTCCCAGAACCAGAAGGCAGCTACAAAGCTTTCTGGGGTTTCTAACTTCTACCACCAGTTCATTCCAAACTTTGCACAAGTGGCACTAACATTAACTGATTTATTAAAAACTAAAGGCAAGGGAACAACTAAGGCTCACAGTCCTGGGGCCCCATTAACATGGACCGCAGAGTGCCAGAAAGCATTTAAGGCACTCAAAGCATTGTTTACAGCTGAAACAATTCTCAAACACTCAGAGCCTGGTCAACCCTTTGTAATTCAAGCTGATGCCTCTGATGTAGCCATAGGAGCAGTGTTGCTTCAAAAGGACGAGGGGGGTCACTCAAGCCATGTGCCTATATCTCTCGTAAATTCACAGAAACTGAATGAAGGTGGCTGGTATGGGAAAAAGAGGCTTTTGCGGTTTGATGGGCTTTACTGACTTGGCGACACCTCCTGGAAGGGTCACCCCATCCTTTCGAGGTGTGGACTGATCACAAAAATCTAGAGGCCCTCACAATATCCAGGAAGCTTCCTCCCAAACAAGTTCACTGGGCCCAATTTTTCAGCCATTTCAAATTTACACTAAAGTTTATCCCAGGAGGGAAAAACTTTCTGGCTGATGCTTTATCTAGACTGCCTCAACATAACAGCCAATGAGGGCAAATAGTGGCACCAGTGATTCCCAGAGCACAACCTGGCTCAGTGGCACTTACTAGAGCTCAGGCCAAAAATCCTAAGCCTACACCAACTAATGAACTGCTTCAAAAAATAAATGCAGCATTAGAATCAGATGAATGGTTTCAGACAAATAAAAATACTTTAACTAAAGAACAAGAAGCATGGTGGATGGGAAACAAATTGTATGTACCATCCTCCCTACGTAAAGACATTTTACAGAGGGGCCATGATGACAAAAAGTCTGGACATTTTGGATTTATAAAAACTTTACATTTATTACATAGGCAATTCTGGTGACCTACTATGAGAAAGGACATATCTGAATATGTGAATACATGCCCTACATCTGCTATGGCAAAAAAGAGGGGAGGAAAACCTTTGGGACTGTTACAACCAGTGGCTACCCCCCAACAACCTTGGAAAGAGATTGCCATGGACTTTATTGTTGACTTACCTGAAAGTAATCACAACACAGTCATCTGGGTAGTCATTGATCTATTCTCCAAACAGGCACATTTTATTCCATGTGCCTCAATTCCTAATGCTAAGAAACTCACCAAACTATTTATTTAGCACATATACCGACTCCATGGCACCCCCCAGAGGGTAGTTTCAGATCGCGGCCAACAATTTACCTCCAAATTTTGGAGGGAATTTATTAAATTGATTGGTTCCACACAAGCCCTAAGTTCCAGTTTTCATCCCCAGATAGATCGGGCTTCTGAGAAATTGAACTCATTATTGGAACAATATTTAAGATGTTTCACCAATCACCAACAAGATGATTGGACAGAACTGTTACCTTTCGCTGAAGTTGCTCACAACAACACTGTGCACCAAAGCACTGGATTTACACTATATAAAATAGCCACAGGGCAAGACTTCATGCCTATTCCTGAGTTGCCATTAAAGGATTTTCCAGAACTTTCAGCTGATCAATGGATCAATAACATCACAAAACTCTGGCCTCTGATTGTTAAATCACTACAAAATGCCAGAGAACAACATAAAAAATTTGCTGGTAGAAAACGTTCTGAAACACCTCCTTGGAAAGTGGGTGACAAAGTCTGGCTTTCTACCAAAAACTTAAAAAGCACTCAACCCTCTAAAAAACTTGGCCCTAAATTCGTAGGGCCTTTCTCTATTGAGAAAGTCATGAGTCCTGTTGCTTTTAAATTGACTCTTCCAAAACATTACAGGAAAATACACCCAGTTTTTCATGTTAATCTATTGAAATCCTTCAAAGACTCCAGCACATGGCATCCAACCAAACAACCTCCTAGCCCAATTATGATTGAAGGAGAAAGTCATTTTGAAATACAAGCCATATTGGACTCTAGAAAAAATAAAGGCAAACTTCAATATTTGGTTCAATGGAAACATTTTCCAAAAACAAACCATGAATGGGTGGATAGTGCACAAGTTAAAGCACCAAGGCTCACTGCAGACTTTTATGCCAAATATCCAAAGAAACCTAAGTAATATTTTCTGAAATGTTATGCCAACTGTCATTGTATATGTATATTGTATTCTCTTACAGATCCTGTTCCGAATGTGAAGACATTCGTCTTGTTGGAGGGCAGCATGTCAGGATCTACGCAAGCTAGAAATCAAAGCTTAATTAAATGTAGATGTCAGGCCTAGCCCAAGGAACTCCAGGAGACCATGCAGAATCAATCCAGCAAGGTTTATTAGCTACAACCCCTTAACAAGAATCTTCCCAGAATGAAACCAGTTCCCAGGCTCAGCCAGTTCACACCAATGGAATTTCTTAGGGAGGTGCCAGTCTCCTCCGCTTATCTCTTCCTTACTCCTCTGGAGATGACAGCACATTCTTTACTCCCCTCCCACCATTCCAGTCCATCACATCACCCCTCCCTCCACGTTCATCCTCCCCCTCGGAGTTCTCAGCAGAACTTAGCAAAGGTGGGAGGGATGACATGTCAGGAGAGGATGGTCTCGCAGTACCTGCTGCCTCCTCCATACATTCTTCCACTGGTTCCTGAAAAACATCTACAACATTAGTAGAATTAGCCCCCCTCCCTCCTACCATCTGCCAACCAGAAGTAGAAGGCTGTGAGCTATCAGCTCGAGTCTGCTCCTCCCCCACATTCCCCACCAAACCTTCCTCCAGCACGCTGCCCCCTCCTTCTTCTTGCTGATTAACTGCTGATGTTCCAGACAGCGCTCGAGGCTTCGGCCTGCTAGGGAAACACCTATGGAATTCAATGACCAGCTCCGGGGCATGAACATTCTTTGCATTTTCCCAAGAATGGTCTGCTTCAGGGTAACCCTTCCAGTGAATCAAATATTGAATTCCTTTTCCTCTCCTGCGAGAGTCCAAAATTGTCTCCACCTAATATTCTTCTTCCTCTTTGACCACAACCAGAGGGGGTGGGGAAGAGTGCATTCTCAGTGGACTTGGTGGAGCTTCTTTCACTAACAATGAGCAGTGAAAAATTGGATGAACCTTCATAGATGAGGGCAGCTGCAATCGAAATGCTAAGTTATTCACCTTCTGCAAGACTTTGTATGGTCCGACGAAACGGTCATTCAATTTTCTGGATGGTCTGTTGGAAACCAAAAACTTAGTAGATAACCACACTTTGTCCCCCACTGAAATCAGTGGACCTGCCTGCCTGCGTGTATCAGCATTCCTCTTGTACACCTCTTTCGCCCTTGCTAAGTGATCTCGCAACAGTTGCTGAGCTGCTTGCTGTTATTAATCTGTGCATCCACTTGCTGCTGGTGTTGTAGCAGTGCAGAGGCCAAGAGCTGAGGGGTAAAATTAGCTCCCTGTGGATCTGTAGCCATGATGTAACTCCTTCTACTGGAAGGTAATTATGATTCTGGGAAGATTGATGTCAGACCTAGCCCAAGGAACTCCAGGAGACCATGCAGAATCAATCCAGCAAGGTTTATTAGCTACAACCCCTTAACAAGAATCTTCCCAGAATGAAACCAGTTCCCAGGCTCAGACAGTTCACACCGATGGGATTTCTTAGGGAGGTGCCAGTCTCCTCCACTTATCTCTTCCTTACTCCTCTGGAGATGAGAGCACATTCTTTACTCCACTCCCACCATTCCAGCCCATCACAGTAGACTAGTGATGCATAGTTGACAGGGTTAAATGTTAGAATGGTTAATTGGAGGCCTGCTTGCTTGTTCCTGCCATCCAAGTTAGGAGAGAAGGGGGAGGAAGATGCCCAAGCCAGGTGCCACCATTATCTCAGCAGAGGCGCCAACAAGGTCAAGCAACTGTGAGACCAGGAGAAAGGCACAAGGAATTTCAAGCGGGAAAAGAGAGTAGTGGGGGGGGGGAGGGGGGTTAAAAAGGAAAGCTTTTGCCTGGGGATGGTTAGACTCAACAATCTATAGAAGCTGTATACTACTCTCAATAAAGAAATCTTTAATGGAACTAATTCGAGTCCAGAGGATTTACTGAACTTGGGAAATAAGTGTGCAGACTCTGACAGTTAGGGAAGGCTGCCACACTAGTTGATAGATGGTTTCCCTTTTCACATCAGTATAGATATAGATATCATCCTCAGTGCACTGGCTTGCTCTGTGCCTGAGTAGTATGGGACCTCATCATTACTACCTCTGAAGACTCATGTTGCACCAATTTATTTCACTCTACTGCTTGATTCATAACACTGTGCTTTATCCCTGCTTTGCACTGCTTTCTGAACTCCTTCCAATCACTTTACTAGTGATGGAAATAAGAGGAGTCTATATAGCAAAGTAATCTATTTTGTGTGTAAGTGACTTTTTACTTTCATCCTATGTTGCATCTTTGCGAGTGCTACCAGACCATACACACACACAGAATCGTTATATCTTTTAGGTGTCAGGTTCATACCCCAATATTTAAACAGTTCCTCCTGGTTTAGCATGGCTGATAATATTAATAACTATCTCCAACCAGATTAGTAATTGAACAGTTGCTGATGCAGACAAATGACAGAGGACCAGATGATTTGTGTGTATGTGTACACCAGAAAGCACACACAGCAGGCTGCATATGCTCCACTCTGGGACAATTTCCCATGAGAGGGATTCTCAATGGAGCAGTTGGAATTATTTTGAGCTACCAACCAGTTGCTTCTCCCATAGGAATTCATTGGGGGATTTGGTCTGGAATGCTTTTCTCTGTCATCCCAAACCAGATCCTATCATCTCTCTATATCTATATCTAATCTATATCTATATCTATATCATCTATATCTATATCTATATCATCTATATATCTTTTACCAGTTTCTCCCTCTATACCATATAGAATCCTGTTCATTTTTCAAAGCTGGTCTTTTTTTTCCCCCTTCTTTTTTTAATGTGGAGAAAACTCATACAACTGGTCAATCCTTGGCTGCTGCCCACTTGAACACTATTGCTAGATGTTTCATGTTGTGACATCAACTATTATTTTCCCACTACCTGCATCTGACAAGACAACTGTCATACTTTATTTTCAGCTCAGGTTTTGCAAATGTCATCATGATTTCAATAATTAAAGAAGAAACACTACTTTAGGGCAATCTATATATTGATTACTGCTTGGAAGGTACAACTGGCAAATTATACAGCTGCCTGATTCCTGAGAGGGCTGGCCCACCAAACACATTAAATATTAAGTATGGATGAACAGGATTACAGTAGTTCCTATTGTTTATAAGTGACAATTGAGATTCACAGTTACAAAACATCAAAACCTTTAGAAATACTAAAATGATCAGTTCATTTGGAGCACCTGAGCTTCATTATGTCATTCATAAGGCAAACCCATGTGAGAACATAAATTACGAGAGAGAGAGAGAGAATCACCCAGTTGTTTTCATGCTTAGAACTCATGTTCTCCCAGTTTCTACCTCAGTGCCTTTAAAATCTACATCAAACTGGATTTCACCAATGAACTATAGTAAACAGTGTATACTGTAAATATATAGCCTTTCAGAGAGTGCTTGCCCCACAGACTAGAAGTAGCACATGAGACAAGAAGATTAAGTATAATCCACATTTTTATTAATACAAATACTACCTGAAGAATTGTAATGAAAAGCATGAGTGACTCAACTAAATGTTGTGTTTTGCTGAACTACCTGGTAAGAGTTAAGGAAAAAAAAAAAATCTACATCACCATTGCTCTGATGAATTAATCTGCCGAATCAGATTAATCAGAGTCCAATTATTAATCCAGCAAATCATGTGATGTGTCTTCCTTTTTTCTTTTTGCAATTCCACTGGCCAGTTTTTGGAAAGATAAGTGCTCCTAGTCCCAAGGACTTCCTTTCCTCCTAGTTTTGTCAAATAAGTTGCAGTAAAGGGCAATCATGGACAGTAATTCTTCACTATGAATACATCTCAGGTTGTTCACCATGGTAGGCTAGTGTATTAATTTCCTTCCTGCCTGCATCTTATGGAGAGGATCCAAACCCATATTTTACTACTTTTTTTGTTACACTTATGTTTTTAGTTTTTATGATGGTTTACAAAGGTAATATTGTTGATCTGATACAAACCCAACATTGATTAATCTCTATTTACTGAGTGTCCAATAGGGTGAACAAATCATTTTAAATATCCCAGTTTCTCATGTTTTAGTGTGACTGATAATGTTAGCATCCATCTCTTAACTATTTTCAACCAGATTAGTAATTCATCAATGACAGAGGACCAGGGGATTTTCTCCTAGGTATAATATCAAGATGAGTGGCACCAAGCCCAATGAAGCCAAATAAAAGGGGGTAGGGAGTTGATCCCACAAAGTATAATGGGTTTACCTACATGTTGCCCGGAGGTCTACTTTCCCAAACTCTGCTTGGTTGACTTTTCTCTGTACTCACAAATTGCAGATCATAATTGGATTAGGAAAGCACAAATGCCAGATACTCGTCCAGGAGATAAAGAACCTAACCTCAAAGCATTCATTGTTGAATGTCATTCAAACAAGGTTTTCCAATCCAGCTGGCAAAGCCATCATCTAGCACTGTGGAATAACTGCCTCACACCCATATATTTGTACTCATCGTATTTCCATATGCCAATTCCAAAGCCAATTTTTCAAAATGACAGAGCTGGCCCTATTCCAGATGAATGCCACTTGAAAGACCAAGATCAGCTCCAAAGCAGCATAGCTCATAGATCAGAAGTGGTTCTAATGAGAAGAGAACAATTATTGTAGCAAAATAAATTTCTTTCCCCTGGACATGAAATTTATTGAAATTTAGCATTACCTGACTCAAGATTAGAACAAGACATGCATACTCTAAAATAATGGCTTTCCATTTATTATCTGGAAATCCAAGAACAATAAAATAATGTGTTCTGTAACTAGCAGCCCATAAAGCCCAGAAAACTGCCAAACAAACAGTTGATATTCTGCTATACAAAACTGAATCAGCTTAGGTCTTAATATTTATCTTGTTTGCTGACTTATCTTCTGAAGGAAAAACAATATTTTTCAAGCAATTGTTTGCTAAAACAGTAACTATCACAGAGCTTTCTGCCCTATAATTAATGAGCTAAGAAAAAAAGACCTAAAGAAAAAGAAACTAACACTTTCACCATCTGGATTTAATGCACCTGGAATGATTTGTGAGCAATTTCAGCTGTTTTTTTTTTCTCCTCCCTATGAAAAACTATGCATACAGAACACTGTTACCTTCTAGGTATGAGATTATTTATGTTGCATTTCCTTATATCAACTTTGTATCCTATTTTGTCCCCCTTACATAGTTTGGAGATAGATCAATCGATCCATATATCTATATCTATATCTATTTATCTATATATCATATACCTGATGTTATTATTAGATCTGAAGAAGATTTCATAACCTGCAGTTTGAACACATGGCCAAATAGCAGATATTTTGTGTAAAATTGTCAGTCTTAAGCCTGAATGCTTTAAGGAGAAGTAAATACTTTAGGAGGCAAGATTCTTATTACATTTCCCCTCCCCCCCAAATTAATGATTGAACCAATCAGAAATATGCCTTACATAATTTATCATGGATGCTTTCTTCAACTATACAATTTTTAAAGGTCCCAACGTAGGTTGGTGTAAAAGCTGTTGTGCCTAGCTGATGTTTCCCATAATTATTGAATTGTAGGACAAGAAAAATATATATTTATGGATATAACAACTGGCATTCAAAAAGTTATAATTGTTGTTGTTATTATTATTAATTATAATGAAAGCTGCCTAATGTAGCTTCAACATCATTGCATGCAGTAGTCAGAACTCCAGATTGTATTTTAAGAGTCTCTCATGCGTACTATCCTCCAAGGTAGACCAGACTAAGAAACGAAGGCCATGTAGGTCAGGACTACTTTTCTTGTAACAGCTACAGTAACAGAATTTTGCAAGTCTGAACATGCTTCCCCCTCCCTCCCTTTATCTTCTTGTGAACTAGGGAGGGGCTTGTCTAAGTTGTTTTCTCAAGTTACTTTCTTGACCCAGGCTCAGTCCCCTTTTATGTGACTGTTGCCTTGGTAGTGGCTCTTCCTCCTGTCCTTCAATGCCATTCCCTATGAGCCTGAACACATTGAGATGGAAGGGAAAGGGAACTAAGGCATAAAGATGGAAGGCTTAGAATAACCAATCTCTTGCATGGATTTCAAGATGTATATTCTCAATTAGCATAAACATGTTTTTATGTTGTTTTCCCTTAAGGAAAATGCAGGCAGTAGAATCCAAGGAACAAGAAGGGCATACGGGAAGAAGGGGAAAAATTGCCCTTGTAGGAATCTGACAGGTGAGATTAAAACTTGCGTTCATTCAGGTATATCACAATATTATGTAAGTGCTGCAAATTGTACTGACAGCATCTGTTACTTGTGGCCCAGGGAATGTCAAGCAAGATATAGATGTGAAAATGCACATTTTATAGCTTCCTTTCAAAGTTAAATTTTCACATTAGGCTGGCTGTATCTGTAAATAAATTTTACAGGTATATACTTTCTGTTCTACCCACTCAATGCATATTGAGTAGGTGGGATTGTGAAACAGAGCCATGTTTTCACAATGCTTTCAGAGAGAGGACGAAAGACCTGAAAGGAGGAGGCAAATGTGTTTGGAAAACAGTTTTCTTCACCTGACAATATACCAATATGATAGACAGACAGACAAACTCCATCCCTTACCTATGCACTTCATTAAGTACTCTCAGGCTATAGCAAGCTGAAGCATAGATTAAAAGCTCCTCCCTCAGTAAATGTTCTGATTTGTACTTGATTGTTTTACTGTGCCTTTCTGAGACTTCATCAGTCTTTGTAAGCTTTCCTTCATGTAAAAAGGATCTTAAGATGGTTCATAAAGATACCTAGAAATATTACATTCAAACATTGCTGTAGAATCTAGAACTTACAACCACATTAAAAGCATAAGTAACATCTGTAAAATAGAGGACCCTTCCTTCTCCAGTGTTAGAAATCAGAGGAGGAGGAAGAGAAAGGAAACAAGCATGAAGCATCTTCTGGTTTTTGTTGTTGTTTCTTCCTTGCAACTTGACAGTTTCCAGACATGTGGAATGGAGGTGATTGGAAAATATTGGATTCCAATTTCTTGGAAGGTTCCCAGGTTTAGGATTGGTGTGATATAATAGAAATGTAGCATAGAAGATTTTAAAATTTGGGGGAAAAAAACTCTTTTCAACAACATAATGAAAAGCAAGAAATGATCTCCCTAATCCTCTCAATGAGAAGCTCTGTAAAACTATAACCTGGAGAAAATCTTCTACTGCTACTCATCTTCAATGTGCTTAATTCATTTATTCATGGGATGATATGGAATGATTTAAATACCAGTAGAACAGAATATATGTAGCTCAAGTTGAACTGTGGAGTCCTTGGTGCTCTCTGAGCTTGGTTGTTTGCTTGCAACCTGACTAGGTAACATAATCAGTGCTAGGCAACATCTAGTCTAGCACTGATGATGTTACCTAGCCAGGTAATGAAATGTCTGCAACCAAACACCAAGCTCAGAGAGCACCAAGGGCTCCACAATGATTTAAATCCCACATTTGTTTCAGGAACTCAAGGCAATGTACCTAGCCCACTCCTTTACATTGTTACATCTCTGGGAGAATGGTATTGCTCAATATAGGTGCTACCACTGAGAAGGCTTGATCTGTGATGCATGAACCCCATGAGGAAGGGGAAACCATAGCAGGCCCTTTCAGGATGAGTAGACTGGGCAGACGGATTTGATTCTGACAATCCATTGCTTAATATAACCTAGTGCAGCACCTTAAAGAGCTTTATTGGTAATAACCAACACTTCAAATTGGCCTTAGAAGTTAACTAGCAATAACAAGCAAGTTATTTCAAAATACATATTTCCAAAGCAAGAACTATTTAATAATAATAATAATAATAATAATAATAATAATAATAATAATAATAATAATAAATCTTAGCAATGAACAACAGAAGAGTTTTACACTTGAAGGATGTTTTTTCCTAGAATCATTTATCCTATTCTGTGGATTTACACAGCAAAAATGTTAGTATAATATAAAAATATTGGTGGAATAAGTTATCAGTATTCGTTCCCTAGAGCATGAAAGGATTCTTTAAACCCTTCAACTTTATGAAATTTGACACATCTGTTCTATACTGATGATTTTGATCACTGTGTGCCTGTGTCAGCAGCTCATCAATTCCTTCGGCTGTTTTGCCAAATGATGCTTGGATACTTAAATCCCCTTTAAGCCTAAATGCATGGAATGGCATTCAGACCCGCAGAGGCACAGCAGAAGCTATTCGTGCTGTCTTACTCTTATTCCTGTGTGTTGTTTTCCTATTTCCAAAGTCAGATAGTGTTCAGACAGCTCAGTAGGGTTTACTTCCATGCTTTGACTCATCCATCTGGAACACAAAGCTTCCCCCCCCCCCACCCTCCCCAAGGGCTAGAGCTTCATGTATCTGAATCGCATTAAGTATCACCCAGCTGGAATATATTTTAAATTTCATTAGAAATGTCACTAATCTGTAACTTTATTTCCACACTTTGCTTCAAAACACAAAGTTCTTAGATCAAATCAAATATTTATTACGGTCATAGACCAGAATATACAAAGTTCATAGTATGTTCAGCACACTGCATTGTGGCTAGATTTGTTGTACAGTACAGAAATTGTAAAAGAGCAGGTTTCTATAGGATAGTTTTATGGTGAGGTTCATGTTAGTGATACCACAATACTGAATTTACATTCTGCTGAATCAGTTGCCTCATTCATTGGCTTAGGCACTGAAGTTGCTTCTGAAGCTATTTGGCCAATGTGATCTCCTAATTACCTCCATGGAACAACTAAACATTGCACACTAGTAAGTGTCTTTGTGTTTGGTTTTTCACACCCTCCTTTCAACTTCCTTGTTCTTTTCTCCAAAGAGTTTTGCTTTTAGTTAGCTATTTCTAACATTGTTTTCTTTCACATTAAGCCATATATTTGATGTACATACCTGCCACTTCTTTTCTCCCATATTTGAATGTTACAGGAATTCAACATAGATGAAACCAAACCTCCTTATCCTCATTCATATTATTGCATTCAGGGTTGATTTGATCTCAGGCTGGATATATCAGTGATAGACAGGTTTTATGAAGGTAACAAGGATATCTTGATTCTAAACCAGAGTAAACAAGCTATCATAAAAATTGTGGAATACATATCCTGACAGTCACTTCTGAAAGTAATTATTTCTGAATCTCTGATATAATCTTCTATAATTTTGAGGGCCAAAGTAAGTGTTCATTTGTTTCTGAATTGGCTCAATCAATTTAACAGAGAAATCTGCATGATAGCATGGACTATGGCAGAGACAAATGTCCCTGAAAGCTGGAAGAAATAAGGCATTGCTGTTCTGTTCCTTACTGGATAGGAATTTATTACAATAATGCATTTATATAATCATCTCTATCAGCATACAATGGCAGCACTCACCACTGAGCTTTCTATTTCTCTTAAGTGATGCCAAATTGCAGCAGATGAACAATGAGAAATATCAGGCTACATTTCCATTTCTATCTTGTATTTATAGTGTGACAATCATAGTAGAACGCAGGCAATGAACAAACAAAAAAGTTCAAAATGAAATCAAGAGGAGGCTAGTTTTCCTCACGGTATTCCTGAGGTAAAGTTCCATTTCAAAGTTTGCTTCATTTGTAAAACAAAGTCATCAGGATCATCTGGCCATGGCTTTCTATGGCCTGCAATTAGCTACAAACTCAGCTAACCTTGGACTTATCAAACAGAGTTTGATAATATTCAACTTGTTTATGTCAGGCAAATTCTCTAAGGGTTTGCTCCAGCAACTCTACATGGCAAAGGCTAGAAAGTGGATGGATGTCAAGATTTTTTTTCTTTAGTTTGCTTAATTGCCAAGATATTGATGAACATTCATAGCTGTTTGCTAATGCAACTTTATTTAATTTTTTATTATTTGTTTGCTCCATATTTAATTATTGTTCTTCCAATATTTAGTGATTGTTCTTCAAGGGATCTTAAAGCAGCACTTTCACTGTACCTTTACAGCAAAGCTCTTAATAGGTTAGCCTGAGAGTTTCTGATTGACTCAAGATCACACCATAGGCTTCAAATGAATGTCTCAAGATATAACTCCCAGGTTCTTAACCCAAACTGCAACCAATATAGTACAGGTAGTCCTCACTTACCAACCACAAATGGGACCAGCAACTCCATTGCTAAGTGCCATGGTTGCTAAGTAAAAAAATCACATGCCGGACTTACAATATTACTTCTATTTCTGTCATTAAGTAAATCACCACTGTCATTAAGCGAGACATCACATGACTGCAACTTGTGATTTCACTTCCATGTTCTTTATTAATTCTGCTAATTAGAAGCTGATTGTGAAGCTCACAAGTGGTGATCACGTGACTGCAGGATGTGACAACAGTTGTACATGCGCACCAGTTGCAAAGCGCTTGAATGATGATCATGGGGATGCTGCAACAGCTGTAAATGTTACAACTGGTTGCACATCTGATTTTTTTTCAACCTTCATTACTTTGAACGGTCACTAAAAAAAGGCAGTCAGCAAGTGAGGACTACCTGTATACTATTTCATATCAGAAAAGGAACTTCTGGGACTCCTGATATCCTACTGATATAAAGAATGCTGCATAATGTATTGTCGAAGGCTTTCACGGCCGGCATACAAAGGCTGGTGTGGATCTTCCAGGCTGTGTGGCCGTGTTCTGGAAGTTCTGTTTCCTAACGTTTCGCCAGCATCTGTGACCGGCATCTTCAGAGTACAGGAGCAGTTCTCTCTGTGCCCAGGATGGTGTGACCCTTTTGTGGGTATTTATAGAGATCTGAAGGGGGGGGTATGGGGGGTGGGTTAATGAGTGGCTGCTTGCCCAGGTGTTAGGAGATCTGTGTATCTTCCTGTGGGCCAGGCAGGGTCCCTTCTTCTATTGAGTCGTTAACGAGTGGCTGCTGAGGGTGATTAGCATGTTCATTGTGTGAGTTGTTCACATGTCCTGGTGGTTGAGCTGAGTTTGTTGACCTTTTGCAGGCTGTATTTCTCAGGATTGGTAGCCAGGTTTTGTTGATTTTTAGACTCTCCTCTTTTTTATTGAAACTGTGCTGGTGTTTGTGAATCTCAATGGCTTCCCGGTATAGCCTGGTGTAGTGGCTGCTTGTGTTGTCCAGTATCTCTGTGTTTTCAAATAGGGTTTTATGTCCAGTGTGCCTGAGAGCATGTTCAGCTACTGCAGATTTTTCTGGTTGCTGTAGTCTGCAGTGTCTTTTGTGTTCTTTTATCCACGAAAGACACTGCAGACTACAGCAACCAGAAAAATCTGCAGTAGCTGAACATGCTCTCAGGCACACTGGACATAAAACCCTATTTGAAAACACAGAGATACTGGACAACGCAAGCAGCCACTACACCAGGCTATACCGGGAAGCCATTGAGATTCACAAACACCAGCACAGTTTCAATAAAAAAGAGGAGAGTCTAAAAATCAACAAAACCTGGCTACCAATCCTGAGAAATACAGCCTGCAAAAGGTCAACAAACTCAGCTCAACCACCAGGACATGTGAACAACTCACACAATGAACATGCTAATCACCCTCAGCAGCCACTCGTTAACGACTCAATAGAAGAAGGGACCCTGCCTGGCTCACAGGAAGATACACAGATCTCCTGACACCTGGGCAAGCAGCCACTCATTAACCCACCCCCCATACCCCCCCTTCAGATCTCTATAAATACCCACAAAAGGGTCACATCATCCTGGGCACAGAGAGAACTGCTCCTGTACTCTGAAGATGCCGGTCACAGATGCTGGCGAAACGTTAGGAAACAGAACTTCCAGAACACAGCCACACAGCCCGAATGCTGCATAACTCTGAAGATCTTATACTCAGGCTACAGAAATATTCTTTCTCTGAATATTGTGATGCTCCACATTGCATACAGCTTCTTACCACGGGACACAATAGTAATATTAACAGAGATTACCCCAGATACTTATCTTTTTTCATTCCTTTACCCTATTTGGAGCCAGTGAAAAATAGGGCATTTTTTGATGGTTTGGGTTTTTCAAACAAAAGATCAAGTTGAATGATGGGTCCAGTTTTGTAGGTGTCTGTACCCTGTTATTTGTGTAGTCTCACCCTAGTTCTAATCTTTAATTGAGTCAACCAATCAACCAATCTGCATTTTTTATTGATTTCTTATCATTATGTTGATCCTTCACCATTTTAGATGACCCATGATGGAATAGAAGTCTTCCAGGTCTAAGAGATGCTCCCATCCTCTTGAGATGGATGGCAATATGAGTATCTCAGAATATTTACTAAGAAAGACCCACATCTCACATTATTCATAAAACTATGAGCAAAACAAAGTCATGCAATGTTTTATGATTCCTTAGGGTGAAGGTGAGGGGAAAAAAATCCCATTTGTACTGAAGGATAATCAGTGCACAGGAAAAAAAAAAAGTTTCTACCCAGTCCACTCACCACAATGGTTGATCTCACAGTGTAATGAGAGTGAAAAGACAGCAGTATTAAAGAAAGAAAAAAAAGAGTGCAAGCTAGAAAACCATATAAAGGTTATATCCTGTCCTACCCATTCATACCAACCTAGTACAATAGCATCAGGAGATAGTAACAAAAAATTCTACCCCTGGCCAATCATTTTTCCCATGCAGAGTATTTTACTTTTATGTGAATTTCCCTGCATTCCCTGTACACTTCACTTTTCAGAATGTTATCTCTCATAGATTAAGAAAAAGAATGGAGACCTATTGTATCAGGAACACCGCTGTTGCCCATGACAAGTGGTGATACCCCTGCAAAAATGCCTACAGCAATTCCTCCTCTACCCATGTTTCTCCAAACGTTGTTTCAAAGTTAGTTTTCATTTCTTGAAGTGTGAATTCTTTAGGGTCAGGAAGAATGTCAAAGAGATCTCAAGCTTCCATCGGTCTTCTCTTTAACTTAGGCTGATTTTCAATATACTTACCATATTTTTCCGTCAATAAGACACCCCCATGTACAAGACAACCCCCACTTTTCCAACCCAAAATTAAGAAATCAATATTTTAAAGATAGTGCAGAACACATTTTTATTTAGTAATTAGTTAACATTTACCTGATACACTCGGTGGGAGGAGGTCCAAACCGCCTCTCTGCAGCTCTATTTCCAGGCTCTTTTGCATAACTGATTACATTCAAGCATGAGTGAAACTGCCGATAGCTTGTCTCTGCAAACAGACTTCCTCTAATTGGTTTGTTCAGCATCAGCTGACATCAGTTACATAAGGCTCGTGACTGGAGGAAGTCTGTTTGCAGACTCAAGCTATTTCACTCGTGATTGGAGGCTAGCAATAGGAGGAAGCCTGCCTGCAGAGACAAAGTATGGGCAGCTTTGCAACCGTGCGGTTCTCTCCTCAGCTGACTTCCCTGAATAAGACACCCTTCAATTTTTAGCGTAAGGATTTTAGAAAAAAGTATCATCTTATAGTCAGAAAAATATGGTACTTTGGGTTGCTTAAACTGCTTCATTTGTTACTACAGCCTATAGAACCATTTATTTTCTGTGGCTCCCTCACACACACACACCCCAGTATATTATACTGCTAATATTTTACATACATTTTGTCAGAGGCCAGCCTGTTTACAAAGAAATTGAAATCCACTGTAATGGCAGCTTCTTTGGGAATATGTTTTTTATGAGTGTCATTGTGTATTAATTTCTTGTTAGCTGTCTGTTCCAGAAGGAAAGAAGGAAGGAAACTTTTAACCTTTTTCCCCTACCCCACTCCTAATATTTAAAGAAAGTACAAACACTGATGAAGCATTGGCTGATACAAAGAAAATATAATATGCAGTTCTCCTGAAGACACTGTAAGGAATGTCCCGTTCGTCAAGAGAAACTCCTGTGACATGTGTGGTTCAAAAACCTCAAGCGTAACGCAACAGTTACAGACAAAGCCAGGACAGGCTTGGCACATTTCGTTTTACAATTTATAACTCTCCCCTTCCCGTGTTTTGTCCCGTCGTCACGTTACATGCTATGGATTATCGATACCCCAATAATCCCTCTTAATGTTCCAAATGGCAGGTTCAGCCAATATCCCATTGTCCCCCGTGGCCTTGTTTTCCCTGGGGTCCTTTCCATTGCACGCAAAGCTGGGGTTTCCTTGATCGTGCGGTGATCGCCTTCCGCAGCCCGTGGCTTTGTTCTTTGTCTCTCACGCGCCGCTCATCAGAGTGGATACAATCCATCCACTCTGCGGTTTCCTTGTTAAGTGGGCGCAGGTGGCCGATTAGTCAGCTGCCGCTCTCACTTCCTCTTTCTCCCTGGCTTGTGCGCAGGCGGTAGAATTGGCTCAGCGCAGCTGGCCAGGTTTCCTAGCAGTGCCGCTCTGGCTGAACTTGACAGACACTAGATGGCAATTCCTTCACCATTACCTAGGGAGACTATGACTGATGGAAACAGGAGTTCAGCAATATCTGGCTATATGTTGCCTATCCTTATATTACTGCATGTTGTGCTTTTAGGTATCCATAGAAAATATGTATATGGGATACATATGTGAACAGGGATTAAGTTGGATTCTGGGGAATAGAATTATTGTGTTTCACCATCAGGCAGTAAAAACTCCTCACTCAGACTTGGCCATTGATTGCCTTTCTCTCTGTGCCTAAACAGGGAAATTTGAGAAGAAGGCCAGAGGGCCTGGGATGTTTTTCTTGAAGAAAAATCACCCAGTGGGGAGTGAGATGGGGTGGGGGTATGTCAAAAAAGTCAAATCACAGCCATAACAGTGTGACTGAAACCCTGCCTCTTTGTATGTGTGTGCAATGTCAAAAGAATTTATAAAAAGTTAGGCTTCAATCACACTACCACAATCACCATCTTGACTTTTGAAACCTCCCTGCTGACTCCACTGGAATTGGCCATCCTCTGCTCCAGACTAAACCCTGAAAAAAGAGGCTGGATCTCAAAATGTCTCTCACTAACTGAGTGTATTAAGTCTGAGTTTAGCCTTGGTATATTACAGCCTGTATATTGTGATTGATGATTATCTGCTATAATGGGTGAACCCGGCCAACAGCAGCTTAGTCAACAATTCATGGCTTCATAAAGAACAAACCCTGGCTTCATAAAGAACAAGCCACAAGCATAAACTTTAAATGGCTTAAAAGCACCCATGTATAGCAGCAGGGGGGTGGAAATAAAGGAGAAAGAAATAGATTTGAACTCTGAGGAGGGGAAAGCTGTGTTTTTTCAGCAATGCCATCACAATTCTTTCTAGCCCCAGACCTCCTGTGCTCCATTTTTCAGCAGCCTCTGGTTTTGTCCCTCAGTCTTTTGGTTTATTGTAGCTGCAACAATGATCAGTAGCACATATGTTTGTCGAGAAGAAAAATGCTATGAACTAAAGCTGCTAGTGAAATATATGTTGGGAAGATAATGTGCCACCATAACAAACATGAAGTGGGAATTTGGCTAATAAACTCTTAGTATGCAGATTATCTGACAAAAGAAATAGAAAGATTGAGTTAATGACAAGCTGTTCCTGTCCAAATGAATGCTATGAGGTTGCCCTTAGCAACCACAGGAGCCTACATATACACATACCCTTGTGCACAAACACATCTTTGCTTTTTAAGAGAAAAAAACCAAGAGGGGACAAGAATGCTCTTTAAGATCATGAATGCAGGTATCACACTTACAACTCTGTATCCTTTCATTAAAAGGTATCTTTTCATTAAAGGTATCCTTTCATTAAAGGTATCAGAGGGTATCTAATTGGGTTTTAGCTGCTGGCACAGAAAACAAATGAAGTCTTGGGTAATCATGTGGAACCCATATCAGGAAAAATGTAGCCAGACTCTATCTTGGGAAGTGAGTGTACAGATCTAACTAAAGTCCACATAGACTGCAGAGATGAATAAACACATGGGCTTCCTCCCTTGGGATGATGATGATGATGTTGATGACAATAATAACAACATGCATGGAAGGAAAAGTGGAGGTACTATAATGCTAACTATTAAATGTTTTGCTTTATTTATTTACTAGGTGAATTTATGTACCACTTTTGCTTTGGTTGCTAAAGGAATCTTTCATGGATCTCTTTATTCTCAAAACAACCACCCTGGGGGGAAAAAAAAAGATTGCCTCAGAGTCCTTTGTGAGGTTAGTAGTCAAATGGAGACATGAACTTTGGTTTGTAGTCTAAATCTAACTGCACTATTTGTTTATTTTGATCTAAAAAGTATTTACTAGGAATGATACTGATAGGTTCTCCTACTCATGCCAAAAATATGGATGAGTAGCTCCAAAGACTCTAGCTGGAGCAAATCTGGCTAATGTCCACCTCCCAAAAATTATCTGTGGTGGGAACAGAAGCCTGAGAAAGTTTGTCTCCCTTTATGTCATCCATGAAAAAATGTACACTTAGGTGCAGATGGGGATTTGACTTACTTTTAGAAGGTAGCTTGGAGATTACACCTTTCTTTCCTGTAAAGGAACTGTGGCTTTTTTTTTTTTTTTCTTTTCCTTAGAGGTTCCTGGAATCAAATGTAACACAATTGGTCCATGTCTGATAATAGCTCCTGAAAATACTAGAAATGGGGCGGGGGGGGGGGGGGGGATGCCACTTTCCAGGCCTGACACTGGGAAATTGGTCTTTTTCACTAGTTAAGAAAGAAAGGTGTAATCTTGGAAGAATCTTATCAGTGAAACAAATTCATACCTGCCCCTAAATCCAATGTAGCAAATTTCCAATGCTAGATGATGATCACAGCACAGGTTAATTTTTTTCTACCATTATTTCCTGCCTATTCTTACTCACAAATAGCTAGTCTATCTCAGGACTTTTTCCCATGTACTTACAATTCCAGCTTTCTTCAGAATGTTGCTAAAATTCACATCTATAGAATCTATTCTAACCTAATACTAAAAAAAAAAAAAATACTCGTAATACAGATGGATATTTCCTATGCTGTTATCTATTCTACTGAATTGCTAGAAACCCATTTCCAATCAATCTGAGTCCTGGACAAAGCTAAATTAATAATCAGCAGAAAGTGGAGAATGAAGCAGGAAGACAGAAATTACTGATATTCTTATGTTCTTTGGTTCTGCACTTTTGGAAAAGGATGAGGAATAGGTACAGGCAAGAAAAAAATCTACTGTAATTTTATAATTCTCAGGATGAAAGTCATAGCTTTTAGTTTCCTTAGCAACTGTGAAATCTTCATTTTTGTAAAATTAAATTATATGAATTGTATAAACTTGCTTTACCCCAGCTAACATCATGCCCTGCAGGGAATGTACAACATTTACATTCTGTTTGCACACACACACATACACACATACACACAAGTAACCCCCATTGTATTCAAGAAGATCTATTCCAGAGTAAATGTGACTTAGAATTTGGAATAGGAAAGGGGCCCATTTTAATTCATTGTTAGGATTTGTACCACATTCTAAGTTTAAAAATTAAGAAAAGGAAATTAGATTAAATCTTGTGCTCCTTTTTTAGTAGGCACATGCCAATCTTGTCAGGTCATAGGACTTTTGCACATTACTCTGACCTCTATAGGCATCCAGTACAACCTACTATACAATCATACACACCATCACATGGTATAGTTTATGTAGTTTGCATCATTTGCATGCCAATGTCATCACACGTGTGATATCGTTTCACATGCACACAGATCCCAAAGAGGTCCATGTTTTGACCAATGACAACAAACTGCAAGCTGCAGTGATACCACTCTATAGTTGTTTTTTTAGGAAATCTTGATGCTAATTGTCACATCTTTCGTTTAATTGCGTATGCAAAATCTGGGCTTAGAATGAAAGGTTGAGTATTAAGACAAATATTATCACTGCATGTTTTAATGTTTGTAGTAATGAAATTGTCTTCTCGGGCAGCTGATTCTAGATGTTACAATAGGCTATAAGTGCTTCTTTGTTTGCTGTCTTTGTTTTTGCTTCCTTTTGCTTTGCTTTGTTTCTGTCGGGGGAGGCATTCTGACAATTTATTGCCTTAGATACCAATCATCCTGATTTGGCAGGTATGTTCCACTTCACCTGGCAAATACTTTGGGTTAGTAGATATACGCACAATATATGCTGGAGAATTTTGCACTTGTATCTCAAAAACAATCAGGCCAACTATAAAAAGGGAAGCACACTGTCCCCTCAGAACTGTCTTGCTAGCTGAAATTCAGCTCTGTGCATCAGATTTAAAATCCTTACCAGAGCAGCCGAAAGAGGGAGAGAAGTGTTACAGATTCTTCCATCTAAAGCTTATTCATTCTTTTTGTCTTTCAAACTTCCCACAAAGATGGGCAGGTCACCTCCCTTGTGATCTACCTAACCCACCCGGAGCTAGATGGGGCATTGAGACTTGGTAGCACATCGTCTTGGTCAGCAAGAGGTAGTGGGGGGAGAGAAAGAGAGATTTATTAGTGGATAAACTCACATACTTTCAGTGGGGATACAAAGGAATGGTCAAGGGAACAACAACACAGAGATAATCTCTTTAACCTACCAAAACTCTATTAATTAGAATTGCTTAATTGATTGCAATTTGTGCACACATACATAAATATGCTTACTCAAACTGACTTGCTCTGCTAACACCCAGGCTAAATGATATATAAGGATTGGGGAAGACAGGACCTGTGCACAGAAGATAGTTGCCTACAGGAATTGGAGGTCTTCCAGCAGAGTCCTGTACATCTTGTCCTTTTATCCTTTGCTAGCACAATTCATCATATGGGCCTTTTCATGTCACTTCAGCCATGTCAATTAAGCCACTTTCCATGTCACTTCAGTTGACTGTTAGGTGACCTGCTGCATGGCATTTCTTCTCTTTGGTAGTTGTCATTATGGAACTTACCTGACCTTGATGGATTGCTTCTTTGTGACCTGCTCCATAGCAGTTCTTATCTCTGGTAGCCAGTATCCAGACCTGGTCTGATTGCTTCCTTGCATTTTACTTCCTCTGCACATTTGCATTTTTGTTCATACTGAAATTCCATTCATCCATTTCTCCCAGTGTTTTATCTGTTGTAACAGAAGCAGCATAAAGTACTGAAAAATTTGCAAAGAACATCTAAGTCACAAAATGGCAACTCTTGTTCTGACATCCACCCCACACTAGCTGGGTTTATGAGAAGCTATCAAAAACACAAATGACAAAAAAAAAAAATGCTGCTTTATGGGTTGTAGTATGGATGTCTTCATAACCCACTGGGTGGAAAAATGTTTTTGTGATGTGCTTCAGATCATCTTTGGTGATGTTATGGTTGACTCATAACATTGCTTCAAACAATGAAGTTTAAAGCACTAACATAGGTAAAACCCAAACTTTTTTCACAGGAAAAAGGCATTAAACTTTCAGTTAGAAAAGTTTCTTCTTGCACCATTTCTACTTAAAAACAACTAAAAGGTGGTTTAACATTGCATTTAGAAAGAAGTGCAGAAATCAGTTGCCAAAAATATCCTAAAGTGTTCTAGTGATCACTGGAAGAAAGAATTTATATTCAGAACTTAAGTAATCATGGATTGTATCTAATGATACTATTCTACTTGAAGGCAGCAACTCTGAGTAGAATACATCTTTTCTTCCTTCTCCACCCCCACTGAGTAAGCTTTCAACATGCTCTAAAACATATGTTCATGATTTTAATAGATATGTGTATATTACTGTTGTTTTAACTGTTCGTTGGGAGCCGCTCAGAATTTGACATAAAATGAGAGGCGTTATAAATAAATAAGCAAGCAAGCAAGCAAGCAAGGATTTGGGAAACTTAGGAGAGAGGGGGGAAAAACAATGAAAAAAAAAGTTTCTATTCTTCTTCTTGCATGATCAGGTGACTAAACAAACTACAGTCTCGAGCACTTGATCATTTTTCTTAATCTTGACCAAATGATGAGTACATCTGATTTCATCAGGTCTTCAGTTTGCTTTGGTCATTAGTCAGATGGTAGCTGGAATTAGGCTCTTTTCTGCTGTTTTATAGCATTGGAAAAAAAATTGATGTTGTTTTTCAATAGTAAAGACATGGTTTGCAAAGGGGAATATCCCTGCTATGAATGGGAGAGAAGAGCCAGAAAACAGAGTTCCCGTTCCCCATTCCCTTTGAGGTATGCCATACTTGACACTTAAGATAGTCAAGTGATGTGTGTGTGTGTGTGTGTATCTATGTGTGTGTTGGAAGATAGGAGTGTCTGTAATACTACCTAAATTCACAAACCTTTTCTCCTTCACATGGTATCCTGTATATCTCCTATATCATAAGTGTGGGTTTTGGTGATCACCACTAAATAGGAATATAGGGATGATTTGCTATGTCCATAATGGCCTTGATGACAACTTTTTATATATTCCATGGGTGCTATTTTGTTTGATTGGCTTTATTTATTGGTTGTGACTTGCTGTGTTGTAAGACACCCAGTGACAAACAAGATATGCTAGATCATTAGAGTGCATGGGATCAACTTGTGCCTCATTGCTGGTTCACAAGCACTGGAGGCAGAAGTGACCATTACATGAATTATATCCATAAATCATAAAGTTCCTGATAGGAAGATGAACTGCAGTAGCCAATGGTCTTATTCTTGTCCTTTACTTGAGCAATGCAGGACAATTACACTGTTTACAGCTAGAATGTGTCTTAAAGCCAGCATGGGATTACCATCACCCAAGTCTTGATTGGCAATAAACAGCTAATCCCATTACTAGGGCCCACACTCCTCCATCTTTCTTGTTGCAGCTCTTACTATGTTTAAGAAAATTGCTACCTTTAATAAAGCTCTTTATTAATCTGGACCACATGTCTGTCACCTCTGCAGTATGGACATAGTGCAGTTTCTCTTCTTAGGCATGTGACAGCATGAAGAGTTCTTGGAAACTGCATAATCTTTTTGCATCTCTGAGCCTATTTTGGCCAGTAGGACTAATGATAAGAGATAGATAAAATGGAACAATCTTCACATATTGTTGCTATATCTATTTCCTACCTGCCCTATTATTAATTGATTCCCTATGTTTAAGACACAAAGGATACTTCCTATTTTAGTCTTTTTCTCTTGTGCTTCCCTATTTTCAAGATGTACTTTAGAGAAAAGTTAAGCTTTTCTATGTTATGTCTTTTCTAAGAAATCTACCTTTTCCTTTCAGTATATGGAATGTCTGTTAATGTTCATTGATATCTGGGCAAAGTCCATATATTATAGTTTGCCTTCTTCCACTTCCACTTCTTCTCATTCTTCTCCTTCCAAAGGGACATCTGCTGCTTAATTACTCAGTATTCTTTCAGCACTCTTCTTATGTTCAGAGTTCTTGCTGATTTCAAATCTCCAACAACAGTATTGCTTTGAATGAGGAAAGACATGCAACTGTCAACTTCTGCTTTACTCCAACAGCATTTCTTTGTGTGCACAGAAATAAGCATATGATAAAGGATATATACCATGTGTTTATTTATGGGTAATAATATATAACTGGAGCTATGCAAAGTTTCAAATGGGTAATTAGTTTCAGCAAAGCTGAACTGAATCATCCCTTTGAAGCAGTTCCATGTATCAAAGTGGGGACCTGCTCTGAAACAATGAATTGAAGCAGATGGCACTGAAGTGCTTTGGAGCCTTCCAAAATGCTTCAGAGATTTGATAGTTATTCCTCTGCTTCTAGAATTCTTACATGCAACATACAGTGTTTTAACTTCAGAATCCATATCTATCTATCTATCTATCTATCTATCTATCTATCTATCTATCTATCCATCCATCCATCCATCCATCCATCCAATAGTAAGGATTAGTTTTATTCTCTCTTATGCTAATGAAATATTACACATTTGTGCTGTTCTTGCGAACACAACTGAGAATTCAGCTTAGCTTTTGAAACTCTGCAACATGATCCAAGCTGGACCAGTCTCAATCATAAGCTTGCTTTATTTTTGTGGGGGTATAAAGGCAATAGCTAAGTCCCCAAAGCTGATTTTATTCTTTCTGGGAATAATGACAATTAAGGCCATAACTCACAAGTTTGCTTTACTCTTTCTGATAATGAAGGTTGTTGGGTATTATATTGGTTCAGCCAATTTCTCTACAGGCTGTTTGCTGGATATTCAACCATTTAAAAGCTATTGTATCATCCTTTGCTTACTTCTGCTCTTTTCAGTCTTCTCAGCCAACAGATATGGTTGATCTTTACATGCTGTATGTTGAACTTTCCTCACTGTAGCTGATGGACATTTCCTCCACCACCAGTCCCCCCTCCCCCTTTTTTTCCTAGAAACTTGAAGTGGTTTGAAACAAATTAGATTGCCCTCATACCACCAACTTCAATCAATTCAAGACTTAAAGTCTCAAATCTCAAATCCTTACTGAATCCAGGGTGATTTGTACAAGTATACATTCATTTTCTAATAAAATGTGATATACATTTAAGTCAGCCCCATTCTTCTGATTGAGGAAAACATACATAGGGGGCCATAAACAAATTTGGAGAAAATATATGCATCTGTAAATCTGTTTTACAAGTTAATCTTGCAATTGAGATGAGTTGAGGTACTTTTTGGCAAGGCAAAAATATCTTGGGAGATTGAAATGAAGGTAGTTTCATTCAAATTTAATGACTCATCCCATTACTTATATGTAATTTTCATATTAATGAGTGATTAATGCTTTATCAGTGATAACACTGACTGGAGATTAGTCGATAATCTTACTTTTATTTTGTTACAAAAGGAAAAAAAAATTAGTCCTAAGAATGCAAACAAGTACAACAATTAAAGTGCAGTGTGTGCATTTGCATAGAGGATTTTGTTGAAATGATGTCCCCTGTGAAATACAAGACAGTACTGATGAAACTGTGCAAACTTTTCCCCTGTCCGTTATGTTTATATGAAAACTTCACTGAAGCATATGGCACATCCCATCATTATATCACCAGGATAGTAAATCAACTCCCCTTGAGTTTCTATATGTCATGACTCACGCTGCTGTTAAAATTGCCCAGCACTGAACAATGATGCTGTGCAGTGAGGAAAGAGAATACATAAATGAATCCAGAGCACATAAGGATACTGAAATCAGCATGTTGCACAAGTTTGCAATACTACTCACAGTTCAACATTCCTTAACACAGGGAAAATATATGCCCAAAGTTCATTCCCTCTAAACAAACTGCTTGAAGGTGCATGCAGACATAGGTACACATAAGAGTCTATGATGATGTGTGAACTTCTTTTGCTGCACTTGTAAACTGTGGTGATGAACTGAACTTGTGGCCAGTCATATAAAAAAGCTAGCACAGCTAACATTGGTAGAATCACCCTTTCATTGTGCAATGCATAAGAGAGCCAGGGTGAGTGGGTGGGAGGAAAGGAACACATCTGATAAGAGAATCAGCAAAACTGATGGAAAGGATCTGTATATTAACAACACCATCCTTTTTCTGTCCCTCAAACTCTTCTGGCCCTGTTTTTCTTTTGTTGGGGTGGGGGGACAGTTTTCTCATTTTAACTCTGGGCCAGAAGATTTCAGATAAGTACCTTTGCCTGGTTTTTGGAATCCAAGAGCCACCTCTTACACCTGGTTACTAAAAAAAAAAAAAACTATTGCAGGCTGACAGCAGCCTAGAATTTCTCAATAACCAACACATGGCCACTGTTTTATCTCCATAGGGTTGCTGGTGATTTAAGACCTTCAGATTTAGAAACAAATTTTGGAGCCCTATTTATACATACTTTAGAGGTAACCACCACCACAAACAGTTCTGTAATTCAAAAGCGGTATTGTATATGGGCTGGACCTCATTAGAACTCTTATTTGTCCTATATTTAGCCTTTATATGGAAACAGGAGCAAAGCTATATTTGCTGACTTCTATTCTTGATATCCCATTCTATTTAATGACACAGCCAAGACACAACACAAAAAGAAGAACACGTGAACAGACAAACATATGTGGGTACGTTTCCTACATGATCAGGGACACTAGGTAGAGTTTCTAATCATGAGAAATAACTACATGTACAACCAGACTTCTCACTGATGTTACACTGGATGTTGGGAATGAGCAGTGTCATTTCAGGAACACTATCAGTAGGTATAGCCTGATATGTCCTAGATGTCTATCCAAAATGTATGACAGAACTAACATTTATATCTCATTCCCTGATACAGTTTCTTCTCTAGGCCAAGCTTCAGAGTTGCAAGCACAATATTCTTTTTTATAGAACAGAATCCAAAGTAGAATTATTAAGGAGTGATTCATAAGATGCTTTCTTCTAGAAGGATCATGATTCAGATAAACTCAATTCAGCTTATTGACAGGATGGAGAGATAAAGTGCCATGACTCAGTCAGACTTACATGGCAACTTGCTAGTTCTAACAGCTATTAGCCCATCCAGTTCCTAATAAATAATGAAGTTTTCTTTGACATAACAACATGCTTGTACAAAGTCACTTCCTCTATCACGGACACCTTCCTAATGCTGGACAACCACTTTGGCTTCTATTATTATTATTATTATTTATTATTATTATTATTATTATTATTATTATTATTTACTTATTTATTTAGTCTGCACTGTAGCATAATAGCATCATAGTGAACAAGCCATTATATTAAAATTAGCAGGCCTGTGGTAAGAAAAGAAAATGGATTCCTCTCTACCCCACAAAAAAGTTACACTTAAAAAAAAAAGAGAGGGAAAAAAAGCTGATATAAGTCATGCTGCTGGTATTCAATGGCCCAATGAAAAGTGGGCTTTGGAAGACATTCATACAATTTTTCATCAGGACCATTAATGAGACTGGAGTAGCAGATTTTAGGTGTCATGAAAAAGCACACCACTGTTATTTGATTATTAACAGAATTGGACTCCTAAGATTTTCTACTAATCATGACCGAAGGAAAATGCAAATTCAACAGCAAATGCCTTGGGCTGGCCTTGGACGTACTACATGTTAGCCTTTGCTCAGAAATTGCAGAGCACAAGCAGTGCTAAGTACTCTGCTTGTAAAATGACTTCCACTAAAATCAACTGCTGTTTTCCTTCCAGTTAATATATTTTGAATTGGAGCAAAAAGAATGCTAGAAAGACCAGATTCAGTTGTAATAAAGCTTTTGAAACATCACCATAGCCAGAATGTAGAGGGATTAAGTATGGCACTTACTCTGCAGGGAGGAAGAGGAAGAAGAAGAAATAATATCCTGTTGTTAGCAAAGGGGAAACATACTTACAGTAAGTTAATTAAAAGAAAAAAGAAAATATTGGAATTCTTAGCTCAGTAGAATTTTTTTTTTTTCACTTGCCCACATTGTTTTAAATGCCAATATTTGGCAGGTTGATACCTGACTATCCTACTGTACGCTCTAAGAATCTGGTGCTTAAAAAAATTAAAATAAAAACAGATTAGAATATATATATATATATATATATGTATGTATGTATGTATGTATGTATGTATGTATATATTAAGATGTATTCATCGGCTCTACTACCTTTCAGCTCTGAGGATATGGTCACTTGAAAATTCTCACCATATTCATGGGCAAAGCAATTGGGGAAATTCTTATTTTTTTCCCCTAAATGATCTCTCACGATCTGAGTCCAGAATCCTTCTGGGGTATTGCTGGTGTTTACATGGCATGCACATAGCTTATTGAAAAACCATTTATGCAACCCAATTTTCCTGGTTCACATGACACACTGAATCATAAACCCCATAAGCTGACTTTGCTAGGCTAAAATGTGGGTTACTATGTCATATGAATATCACCACTGTGTATGGATGAGGGAGGAAATGGACTCCTCCAAATGGGGAAAAATATTGAAAGGAAAATCTATAGAACTGTAGTTTTTGAGGAGTCTGCACAGAACAATTCTTTGGGAATTATACCCATTCTGTAAAATTTTGGTTGAACACCTAATTTAAATGAAATATTCTAGAATATAAATCTATATAAGAAGAAGTGAAGTAGATCTAGGACAAAGATTAAATTTAATTTCTGAATTGAATTAAAATAACTTGACTGTTCCTTGGGTATATAATAATTTACTTTTTGTATCACATTTGAAGTTTTAATTCAGAAATCAGTTGTGTGCCTCATCTCATACCTATATGCAATTAACAAAGGCATGTACTATAGAAGAATGTTTATAGTGCTTTAACTCCCCTGGATTTGAATCAGATAGGACTGACTGAAACTATCCTTAAAAAGAACAATGAGCTTGTTAAGTTTCACCTTAACTGTGACATGGACTGGAGACACAACAGGTTCTAATCAATACTGTCTTCCTAACTAATCATGCTTCAAGCCTTCTTCTATCCACAGATCTCAAAATCACCTTTATCTCTCCTTCCCGGGCTCTGCTGCTCATTTAGGTGTGGTAGCAAGGTAATCAGTAAGTGTAAGTAGGAAACCACTAAGAAGAAAAAGGTGATTTGATGTAAGTATTATAACCCAATGAGACATGCAGAAGTGTACACATCCACATTTTGTGCAATATTGATTTTTTAAAAAAACAGTTTGTTTATAGCTTGCTATTCTTTTCATTTAGTTCTCCATGTAGCTAATTTATAAAACTGGGTCATGTTGAGATTTTCCAAATTGTTTCAAAGCCTGGATATACAGGCGAAACTCGAAAAATTAGAATATCATGCAAATGTTCATTTATGTCAGTATGGCAACTCAAAAGATGAAACCAATATATGAGATAGACGCATTACATGCAAAGCGAGATATGTCAAGCCTTACTTTGGTATAATTGTGATGATTATGGTGTGCAGCTTATGAAAACCCCAAATTCACAATCTCAGAAAATTAGAATAGTGTGAAAAGGTTCAATATTCTAGGCTCAAAGTGTCCCACTCTAATCAGCTAATGAATCCATAACACCTGCAAAGGGCTCCTGAGCCTTTCAATGGTCTCTCAGGCTGGTTCAGTAGGAATCACAAGCATGGGAAAGACTGCTGACCTGACAGTTGTGCAGAAAACCATCATTGACACCCTCCATAAGGAGGGAAAGCCCCAAAAGGGAATTGCAAAAGAAGTTGGATGTTCCCAAAGTGCTGTATCAAAGCACATCAATAGAAGGTTATGTGGAAGGGAAAAGTGTGGTAGAAAAAGGTGCACAAGCAGCAGGGATGACCACAGCCTGGAGAGGATTGTCAGGAAAAGGCCATTCAAAAGTGTTGGGGACTTTCACAAGGAGTGGACTGAGGCTGGAGTTAGTGCATCAAGAGCCACCACACACAGACGGATCCTGGACATGGGCTTCAAATGTCGGATTCCTCTTGTCAAGCTGCTCCTGAACAACAAACAACGTCAGAAGCGTCTTACCTGGGCTACAGAAAAAAAGAAGTGGTCTGTTGCCCAATGGTCCAAAGTCCTCCTTTCTGATGAGAGCAACTTTTGCATCTCATTTGGGAACCAAGGACCCAGGGTCTGGAGGACAAATGGAGAGGCACACAATGCACGATGCTTGAAGTCCAGTGTGAAGTTTCCACAGTCTGTGTTGATTTGGGGAGCCATGTCATCTGCCGGTGTTGGTCCACTGTGCTTCATTAAGTCCAGGGTCAACGCAGCCGTCTACCAGGAGATTTTGGAGCACTTCATGCTTCCTTCCGCAGACGAGCTTTATGGGGATGCTGACTTCATTTTCCAGCAGGACTTGGCACCTGCCCACACTGCCAAAAGTACCAAAACCTGGTTCAGTGACCATGGGATTACTGTGCTTGATTGGCCAGCAAACTCGCCTGACCTGAACCCCATAGAGAATCTATGGGGCATTGCCAAGAGAAAGATGGGGGACATGAGACCAAACAATGCAGTGGACCTGAAGGCCGCTATTGAAGCATCCTGGTCTTCCATAACACCTCAGCAATGCCACAGGCTGATAGCATCCATGCCACGCCGCATGGCGGCAGTCATTGCTGCAAAAGGGGCCCAAACCAAGTACTGAGTACATATGCATGCTTATACTTTGCAGAGGTCCGATATTGTTCTATTTCCAATCCTTGTGTTATTGATGTCATGTAATATTCTAATTTTCTGAGATTGTGAATTTGGGGTTTTCATAAGCTGTACGCCATAATCATCACAATTATACCAAAGTAAGGCTTGACACATCTCGCTTTGCATGTAATGCGTCTATCTCATATATTGGTTTCACCTTTTGAGTTGCCATACTGACATAAATGAACATTTGCACGATATTCTAATTTTTCGAGTTTCACCTGTACTATCTCTGCAAAGATTTTGTCCTACGTTGGTTTGGTAAGCCATCTTGATTCAGTTGCTGGTATAGACTATCATTCTAGAAAGCATGAACTCTACTTCCCCTCCTCCATTGTATAGTGTGGGTAAAATATATGGTCTAAATGTCTATAACTTTATTGTTATCAAGAGAAAAATTTGCAAGGATAAGCCACTGTGAGAGAATACAAGATCTGTAGAATTAAAATAGAGTGTTTGTTGTTGTTTTTTTAAGAGAAACTATTCCTTTTGAGGCATCATGTGCTAAATTTACAGCAAAAATAATCCCTATTATTAAGAACATTCATGAACAGATAGGATAAGAAAGAAAGCAGTTGGTGGTAAGGTATATTGATCATTATAGTGCTGCTGATTCTGGGGAGGTTGTAGAAGGGAAGAAGAAATTGACATGTGTATCTATGTGTGAATAATAGTTAAGGATGATGGAATGGGAACACCAAAGTTGAAAAATATGGTAAAATTAAGATTCTCTTTCTGACCCACCAAGGATGCAATGATTGTGACAATCAACTATGGCTTGTTCTGACTGAGGTTGTAAAAGCTTGATTGAATTCTTCTCTTTGTCTATTGCAATAAGACATCTCACATAAGCCAGCACCAAACGATTATCAAGCCAGCAATCCCTATTTGATCCAATCAATTATCTTAGATAAAATAATTGAACAAACTCCTATTCCAAATCTAGAGGTTGAGTCATGGCAACTGGACTTCTTTTCCTTTAGTTTGATATGTTTTGCTGCTTGAAGAAGCTGCTTGGAAAGCTTTTTAGACTTCCAACTGGAAATCTGGAGGAACCAACAATGGCTTACAACATTAGTCATACCCAGCAATTTAAAAATGGGTAGCAAGTTCAGAGAAAGACTACACAGAGATAAAAAGAGTTTTCTCTCTTTCTTACAGAGTTAGAACTTGAGCTCATTTATTGAAACTAAAATTTAGAAAGATTTAGGACTGATGGAAAGAAATATTGTTTCACACAGCACATAGTTAAACTGTGAATTCACTGCCAGCACTTGTGGTAATGACAGCCAATTTAGATGGTTTTAAAAAGGGATTGGACAGGTTCATGAATGATCAGGCTATCAATGGCTATTAGTATTGATGGGGTTTTAGTCCCCCCTAAGTCATAGACAGCATGCTTAGGATACTGGTTGAGGGAAAATGAGAGTGGAGGCCAGTTATCACCCTCCAGTTCAGGCTTGTGCATATCCCAAATACACCCACTTTGCCACTATATAACATAGACTGCTGAACTAAGTGGACCTAGTTGAATGTAAATGATCAT
The DNA here is from genome assembly GCA_030867105.1 of Liasis olivaceus. Lineage (NCBI taxonomy): Eukaryota > Metazoa > Chordata > Lepidosauria > Squamata > Pythonidae > Liasis > Liasis olivaceus. The sequence goes on from CM061349.1 coordinate 75,912,757, forward strand.
TACAAAGAACAGGAAAAAAATATATTAATGAAGTCCTCAAGTTTACTTTTTGCACAAGAATCCTATTCCTGTTCTAAAGATAATTTCAGATCTCTGATTTAGTACTTCTAGGCTGTAGCAGAGAATATGGAAGATGCAATCCATTCTCCTGGAGGTCAGAATATGAAACATATGTTGTATCTAGCTTTTTTAAAAGTATTATTTGGGGAAACATTTTGCAGCTTTAGATCTAGAAGGAGCAAGGGAGGAAAGGGTTAAACATCCTTCCCAGGACTCCCAGCCCTATGATTTCCAGACCAGTTAGCCTGGTTGCTAATTTGTGAAACAAACTGGCATAATGTAAGAGATTGTAATTATTTCTTTCATATTTAGTTTGGCTTTGAATCTAGCTAATAAGGCACATTTATTTGACCAAAGAAGGTAGCAGTGAACTTACTGAATGCCCCAAAGATCTTTCATAAAAGCAGAAATGTACCTCTGGTCTCTGGAGCAGTCACATCTCAGCATTTGCATCTACACCTCCTAGCAAAGGGCATACAGATAGATGAAGAGTCTCCAAAGCATTAATCATTATTTTACTATTTAGCTTGTTTGGTAAAGGTTGGAAGAACTCAAATGCTATATTCTTATAGAAGAGAATCTATGTAGCTCAGAGTTGAACTGTAGAGTCCTTGGTGCTCTCTGAGCTTGATTGTTTGCTTGCAGATGTTCCATTACCCAACTAGGTATCATCAGTATGAGTGAGTGTGGGGTTTGCTCCCTGTTTTTATACAGTAGCTTGCCCGGCCGGTGTTGGTGAGGGGCACTCAAGTGTTTTTTGAAGTTTTCAAAATCCAGTCAGCTTCCACCTGCATGGCATGAGCTACCCACTGTTCGATGGTCTGCAGGTTACCTCGTGAGTAGGCTAGTTGCCAAAGGTCCCACCTCAGCCCCTTCTGGAAACAGGAAGCTTTAAACTGTTCGGGCCATTCACAGAGTTTTCCCATGAGGCTCCGGAATTCCAAGGTGTATTCGACAAAGTGCGACTTCCCTGCTTCAGGTTTTGCAGGGTGGACTGGACCTTCATCACTGCCCCTGGGTCCTCAAATCTCCTTCTCAGCACCCACATGAACCGGGCGAGGTTGGTGAGTTTGGGTGCTCGGGCCTCACACATCTTAATTAGCCACTCTGCACCTTGCCCCACCAGCGTCTGCAACACATAAGCGACTCGTTGGGTGTCACTGTTGAACAGGTGGCCACATTCCTCCATGTAGATGTTTACGTGGGCCAAGAAGCTTGCCAGCTTCTTTGGGTCTCCTCCGTATTTCACCATCAACCCCTATCGCTTCAGGAGATCCTCTTGATGTGGCACCAGCTGTGTGGGTTAAGGCTGACCTGCCAGCATAGCTGGGGCTGGTGGTGTCAGGCCTAGCCCAAGGACTCCAAGAGACAATGCAAATTCAGTTCAGCTATGTTTATTAGCTACAACCTCTAACAAGAATTTTCCCAGACTGAAACCCCAGCTCCCAAGTAATGCCAGCCACAACACTGTGAATTCGTCAGGGAGGTACCAGTCTCATCCTCTTGTATCTCCCACACTCCTCAGGAGATGTAAGAAAATGTTTTTATCTCTGAGCCTGGCCTTCATAATTGCATTCCATCACAGGTGGGCCTAGTTGGGCTGCAGCTGCTGCTGAGGTAGGGGGGATGCCCACCCTCATGTCCCCTAGCATCTTGTCGCCGTCGGGTGCTGCTGCTACCCCCAGCTCCTGGTCTCGGGGCCCTGCTGCTCTGTGGAGCAGATCGCTGATCCACCACAACTCTCCCCTTACGGTGGTGACATCTGCTTGCAGCATATTCGTGGATCCCTCCAGGTTGGTCATCCGGGTAGACTCCTCTCGTCCCATGGCCAGGGACCACCACTCGTTGGGCTCCATCCCCAGGAATGACATCTCCCTGAACTGTTCATCTCTGTGCCACACTTGGGCTTTCCTCCTTTCGCGATCTGACACCAGCATGAGTTGGTCCAGGGGTCAGGAGATTGTCCCCAGTTCCTCCTTGGCCCCCCCAATGGCTCCACACTCCACGTTCTCCTCCTCCATCCTGGGCAGCTGCTGCTTGCCCAGGGTGTTTTGGGTTCAGGGTTTCCATGATGGTTGCCCTCAGTTGAAACCTCGTTGGTGGTGAGGGAGTTTCAGCAAAATGTCAGAGTCTGCAAGGCTCAATTCCCAATCCCAGTAAATCCTCTGGAGACCAGTTCATTCCAGTAAAGATTTCTTTATTGAGAAGAAGCATACAGCGTTCCATAGATTGCTGAAACTGAAAACCCTGCACTCAAAGACTTCCTTTTAACCTCCCTATCTGCTTTCAAGTTTCAGTCTTTTTCGCACCTTCCTTTGGATCTCTTCTTGGTCTCACACTTGCTTGACCTTGCAAATTCCTGAGAGCTTGATAACATGCCATCTGTCTCCGCTGCCTACCTAACTCTCTCCCCCACCTTTGTTTTATGGCAGGAATGAGCAAGCAGCTTGTATAAACTAACAATTCTAATAAAATAACACTTCTACTTTATGGCCAGAATAAGCAAACATTCTACCTAGGTTAACAGCTCTAATAACTCTGCTAGTTAGATCCATTTGACAATTGATTGATTGCAAGGATCCTGACATCTTGGTAGTTCCTTGATTAGGGTATTGGTTTCTAATTGATTGTTTGCCTGGTATTAATCCCTGCTTATCTGGGTGTAGACTGCCAGAGAGGATGTATTCTGGTTTGTTTCCTTCTTAGCTTTCTCATTGTCAATTTTGAATGGTGTGTAAATGTGGTTTATCTCTGTCTATTGATGGCTGATGTGTCTGAGTGCCAAGCTTCCAGGAATTCCCTAGTGTCTTTGGATTTAGCTTGGTCTAGGATGCTCACAATTTCCCAGTTGAACCTATGGTTGAGTCTGTCCATGTGTTGTGAAGATTAAGGAGTTTTCATTGTTGTTTTCTGACTACTAGTTGGTGTTCATGGATGCACTCTGCTAGTTTTCTGCCTATCTGTCATACATAGTGGCTGTTACAGTCCTTGCACACTGTATAATGTAAATGTCTCCTGTTTTTTCTTCTTGGGCTACTGAGTCTTTTGGTTTACTTAAGATGTTTTGGAGGACTTCAGTTGGTTTGTGTGCTACAGTGTTGCCATGTGGTTGTAATAGTCTGTGGGTTGTTTCTGAGATGTTTCTGATGTATGGCAGTGTTATCCTTTTCATAGCTTGTGTTGGTTGTGCTGTTGTGGGTTGAGTAGTCAGGCACTTTTTGATAAAGTTGTGTGGATATCCATTTTGCTGGAAGATGTTATATAGGCAATCTGTTTCCTTTCTGTTCTGGGTTGCTGCAGTGCTCATCTGAATAATGTTCTTACACAGTTCCTCTTGTGGGAGGTTGGGTTGTTACTTTGGTAATGGAGCACTTGGTTAGTGTGGGTTGTTTTTCAATAGACTTGTGTTTCTAATTGGCCATCATTTCTTCTGCTGATGAAGATATCTAGGAAGGGTAGTGTGTGGTTTTTTCCTTCTTGTGAATTTTATTCCTTTGAAGATGTTGTTGATTGTTTCATGTGTTTTCTCTAGTTATTCCTTTTTTATTATGATGAAGGTGTTGTCTACATACGGATCCATACTTTTGGTTGTATGGTTGAGAGTGCTATAGTTTCTAGATGCTGCATTACAGTCTCTGCTATGAGTCCTGAGAGCGGTGATCCCATGGGTGTGCCTCTGATTTGTTGGTATATTTCTCCATCAAACAGAAAGAAGCTTGTGAAGCAGAAGCTGATGAGGTCCATGATTCTGGGGATTTCAATCTTAGTGTATTTGGTTAGGTCAGGTGTGTTGTGTAGTACTGCTGTCATGGATTCTTCTGTTAGTTCTGGGTCTATGGATGTAAAGAGTGCTGTGATAGCTAATGAAACCATAATTTCATCTTCATCTATTTTTAGGTCTCAGATTTTCTGGAGGGACCATAGTGGGGAGCTGATAGAATGTTCTCTCCCCACTGTGAGGTGCCCAAGCCTTTTTCTAAGTTCTTTCGCTATATTCTTCTTCTCAGATTTTCGCTGAAAGGAAAGGCATCTTTATAGATCTAGAGGCTAGAGGTTTTCATTTCAGCATGCTGTCATTGCCCCCCTCATTCATCAATCATATTTGTTGTATGCAGCATATTTTATTGTTATAACCACTACTTATACTGCGATAGGTATATAATAGGAGGCACTGAATAGTCTGAAATTCATCAATTCCAGTTTAAAGAGTTTTTATACTTTTTACTCCCAAAAGGCACACATGTGTATATATTTAGGAAGGAAATGCAATTGGACAGGACATATATCATGTGACTAAACTTTCTCAATTAGATCAGAATTGTGTTCATTTGATTTTTTTTTTGAATGAATATATTTTTTTTTTACACATCATCCTTCAAACCATACAGATAATGTTATAAAACAGCACACAGAGATGTATGCAAATAATTATACCACATTAATTATTTAACAGCATGTCAACTGATGAAGCAGGATTAATCTTTTCTATTCTATGGATGGAAGTAACATCTGTGGAGGTAGATCTCAAGAGAAAGAAGAGTATCAGAGCAAAGCGTGTTACAGCTTGCATGAGATGCTCCTTTTTTAGAATCAAATAATTATTTTAAATGATCATCACATGTGGTCATTATGTAAACATTCAATAAACATGGTTATATCAAGGCAAATAATTATTTAAATGATCATCATATGTGGTCATTATGTAAACATTCATTAAACATGGTTAACATATCCAAGGCTTTACATTTGATTATGTATCTTGTGTAGCTTCATTTTTGTTGGAAAGCCCCACAACTGACCTAACACTCATGATAAGATGCTCTCCTGTTCCCAGAAAAGCCTTAGGAATATCTCTGATGGATTTAGCTTACCCTGGATGATAAATAATTGAAGATGTAGGGTGTGCATAGTACTTAGGTTTTTTTTTTTTTAACTACTAGTAGAATAATAATGTAACTTAACATGATACACATTTTTTAAAGACCATTAATTCCAAATGAATCTAAATATTCATTTTAAAAAGACTAGGCCAGCGTGCCACATTTTGTCGGGTGGGAGGAGCAGGGAAGAGAGTCTTTATGAGGCAAAACCCTTGAAGAATGAGCAACATAAGCCTGGAACTTAGGAGGCTTCATTATTAGACTGCACACCTTTTACTGAGTCATAGATCATCTCCATACTGAATTTTAATTCTAGAATTCTGAATAGCTAAAACTTCCTGGCCCTTTTCTAAAGTTGCTTCATATAATGTGCATTGTAATAAAACACTCCCAAAACTGCTAGCTACTCAGCTCAATTCGATGTCAATCTACTCCAATTTGCATTTTTTAAAAAAAATAATTTTACATACCTGATGCTGATCTAGATAAGAACCATCACATGTAGCCTAACTCTTTTTTCCTCTTTTTCTTTTAAAGTAATTTTATCTACCCCAAATGGGATGTTTTTCTTTAAATGTGATTGACTCCAAGGTTTTCTCTCTGTGTAGGTATTTAAAAAAAAAAAGACTTTAGTAAGTAAGTTTTAAAATAAATCAAAGGGACTAAGAAAAATATCCCCATTCCACACACAACGTCTACTCTGAATTGGACCATTATATACCTAATAGTAATTTAGTTAATGTATAATTTATGGGTCATCTAGTTTAGCCCTAAGTTTAGGCCCTATCATAGATGTGTTTTCTACAAGAGAAGCAGTTGGTATACCTGCTACCAAAAAGTTGCTTGTGAGTTTTGCTGCCTTGAGTGATTACACACACAGGTCTTGAATACAATGTAACCTATTTTGTGAAGTAAGGTGTGGTGATTCCTTTTGATGACCTATATCAGATAGTAGATTGTCATTGGCTAGTGATAGTAGCCAAGAAGCTTATCTATGCTTTTATAAGGCAAGTGGAATTTAGATGGACGTCCTATTATCTAAGGTTTGATCCTTAAATACTGAAATAGTGAAGTGTCTATTAACAAAGTCTACTAATACTGAATTAACAGCTTCTAAAAGTGTAGCAGAGATGGGATAGTGTCTCCTGGGGAGGAAATTATGAAAGAAAGCACTATACTTTTTTGTAAAAACCTGGAGGATACAACTCAGGTCATATACAAAAGGGAGCTGCAAAACACAGAAGACACAGCAGAGGTTTCCTTCTTTATGACCTACTTGTTATTTAATGGGAAGAAGGGACTCAAAGACTAAATTTACCACATCTGAACTGAAAAATGACCACTAGATGCAAAAGAGTAAGAATTTTCTCTATCATTTCTCTGCCATCTAGTAGCCACTAGAGTTTGCTGCCCAGGTATGGTAGGGCTATCGAAGACAAGATTATCCACAGGGTGCTTGTCTATGTGTATGTGTGTTTTTCCAGTGTTAGAATATATAGCCATTGGTGGAAAGCTCTACAATTGTAAAGATCTTTTTTTTTTTCTTTTCCTCTCTCACAAACCTAAAATAGAACTTGCCAGGTGAAGTAGCTTTATTTAGATTTCAAGCCAATCTAAAGCCTTCCTCTCTGGTCTGAAATGCTATTCCAGTATCTCTGCCTTTGATTCTCCACCCTCCTCCAAGAGGCAGTCAACATAAATGGCCACTGAGTGTGCTCAGTTCCCATTAAACTATTTGGTTTGTTGGTTCTATCCCAGAATCTCCTTGCCCAACAGTGGATTTGGGATGGGATGGTGTACAAACATAAACTGATGCAGGTGACCACATTAAAATACAGATGAAAGAAAAACTCATACAGGAGAGAGAATTGACTCATTGACCAGTTAAAATCACTTTGTTATTGTAATCAAAATAATGAACAAATTGGATCATAAGGATATAATCATGAATCTACAAAAGCATTGCCATATAAGTACCACTGGACTGTGAACTGTGAAATGCCACCTAAATTTTGACAACACATGCTTATTTATTTATTTATTTATTTAATTGGATTTATCCGCCGCCCATCTCCCCCACAATAGGGGACTCTGGGCGACTCACAAAAACATTAAAACTATAAATATATCCAAAATTTAAAACAATACAGATAAAACATCCAGAATTTAAAACAATAATAAAGAAAGGAGGATCCAAGCAGATGGAAAATCAGACTGCAGAGAGCTGGCCACTACGGGGCTAGCCATCCCCCTGCTGGAAGTATTCCCTCCCCACCCCAGGCCAAGCGGCAGAACCAGGTCTTCAAGGCCCTTCGGAAGGCCAGGAGTGAGGGGGCCAATCGCATCTCCAGGGGCAGAATGTTCCAAAAAGCAGGGGCTACCGCAGAGAAGGCCCGCCTTCTGGACCCCGCTAGATGGAATTCTTTTACTGAGGGGGTCCGAAGCATGCCCCCTCTGTGCGATCAGGTGGGATGGGTTGAAGACATAGGGGAGAGGCGGTCCCTTAGGTAACCTGGTCCCATGCCATGTAGGGCTTTAAAGGTGATAACCAACACCTTGAATTGGACCCGGAAGCAAACTGGTACCCAATGCAGCTCATGGAGCAACGGTGTTACATGGGCCCTTCTTGGGGCTCCAAGAATAGCCCGTGCAGCCGCATTCTGGACCAGCTGTAGCTTCCGGATAGTCTTCAAGGGTAGCCCCATGTAGACCGCATTGCAGTAGTCTATCTGGGAGATAACAAGGGCATGAGAGACTGTTCAAAGGGCATCCCAATCCAGGAAAGGGCATAACTGATGCACAACCTGAAGCTGTGCAAAGGCCCTCCCAGCCACGGCTGCCACCTGCTCTTCAAGCAGGAGCCGTGAGTCTAGGAGGACCCCCAGATTATGCACTGGGTCTGTCTGGGGTAGTGCTACCCCATCGAGCACCAAAGATGACAAAGTCCCGAATACAGAGGAGCCATTAACCCACAGCCACTCTGTCTTTCCAGGGTTCAGCCGAAGCCTGTTGTTCCCCATCCAGACCCTTACAGCCTCCAGACACCGAGAAAGGGCAGTCACAGCATCACTTACTTCACCTGGGATGGCGATGTATAATTGTGTATCATCAGCATACTGATGATACCTCATCCCATGGTGACGGATGATCTCACCCAGCAGTTTCATGTAGATGTGGAAAAGGAGCAGAGAGAGAACTGAACCCTGCAGCACCCCACGAAGGAGGGGCTGAGGATGGGACCTCTCGCCCCCTATCACCACCGATTGGGATCGGCCCCGGAGAAAGGAGATGAACCAGCACAAGACTGTGCCGCCCACCCCCAACTCCTTGAGCCATCCCAACAGGATACTGTGGTCGACGGTATCGAAAGCCGCTGAGAGATCAAGGAGAGCAAGGATGGTCGCACTTCCACCATCCCACTCTCGTCCATAAGCGCGACCAATGCCATTTCTGTCCCATAACCGGGCCTGAAACCTGACTGAAAAGGGTCCAGATAATCTGTTTCCTCCAGAACCCTTTGGAGCTGTGAAGCCTCCACTTTCTCAACCACCTTCCCCAAAAAGGGGAGGTGGGAAACTGGACGAAAATTGTCCAGAATGGTAGGATCCAGGGAGGGTTTCTTGAGGAGGGGGTGCACCAATGCCTCCTTGAAGGCAGCCGGAAACACTCCCTCCTGCAAGGATGTAGTAACCATCGCCTGGATCCAACCACATGTCACCTTCCGAGCTGCTTTCACCAGCCAGGAGGGGCATGGGTCAAGATGGCAAGTAGTGGCCTTCACAGTCCCTAGGACCCTGTCCACTTCCTCAGGAACAACAGGATCAAACTGTTCCCAGATAACTGGGTAAGAACGGTCCCCCGGTATCTCCCAAGACCCTGCCCCATGCTCGGAGTCTAACTTGGAATGAATCCGAGCGACTTTGTCCTGCAGATGCTCTGAAAATTCCTCCACACGGCCCTGCAAATGAACCCCCACATCCCCCTTGCCAAGGAGGGACCTAGTGATCCTAAACAGGGCCGCTGGGCAGCATTCTGCAGACGTGATAAGGGCAGAGAAGTATAAATACTTCGCCACCCTTATTGCCACAATGTAGGCCTTAACAGCGGCTCTAACCTGTGTTCGGTCGGATTCGGTCTTTGTTTTCCTCCAGCGGCGCTCTAGACATCTCTTAACCCTCTTCAGCACCCTCAATTCCTCCGTAAACCACGGGGAGTGTCGGGGCTGATGTGGCAAGAGAGGTTGCATAGTCGCGATCCTGTCCAAGGCCCTAGCCGCCTCCCTATTCCAGGCAGCAGCCAAGGCCTCTGCTGGACCGTGCAGCAGATCCGTGGGAATATCCCCCAGCTCCCTCTGAAACCCTGACGGGTCCATCAGGTGCCAGGGGCAGACCAATCGTATGGGTCCTGCCTCCCTGCGGAGGGGGGTGGCATAGGAGAAACTCAGGGTCATCAGGATGTGATCTGACCATGACAGCAGGAAAAGCTGAAAATCTCCCCTCAGATCACTTTGCCATTGCTCAGACAAGAAAACCAAATCTGGCATGTGGCCACTGTCTCAGGTTGGGTCCCACACCATTTGCGACAGGCCCATAGCTGCCATGGTAGCCATGAACTCCTGAGCTGCGTCCGAGGACCACCCCCGGGATGGCAGGTTGAAGTCCCCCAGAACCATAAGCCTGGGGAACTCCACCGCCAGCCCTGCAATGACCTCCAGCAGCCCGGGCAGGGAGGCTGCCACACAGCAGGGAGGCTGGTACAATAGCAGAACTCCCAACTGTTCGTGGGAACCCAACCTAATAAACAGTGTCTCACAGCCAGCAACTTGTGGAGCAATCCCCCTGAAGGCCACTAGAGACTCCTGGATCACAATAGCCACCTCTCCTCCCCTGCCCTGGCATCTCGGCTGGTGCCACACCGTGAACCCAGCCAGGCACATTTCTGAGAGGGGCACTCCCCCCTCGGGGCCCAGCCAGGTCTCGGTAATACATGCCAGGTCAGCCCCCTCCTCAGCGATCAAGTCACATATGAGGGGGGGCTTGTTGTTAAACGACCTGGCATTAAGCAGCAGCAGCTGAAAGCCAGGACCCCTACGAACCTGCTGACCAGGACCTGGGAATGAGCCAGGAGGGCCGGAACACGCCACAGGTGAGACATACTGGGGGCATCTTCCCCGAAGATGGCCCGCCCTCCAGCTCCCACCATAACGTCCCCTGCCCATCACCACCTCGATGGTGTAGCCCACCGCATAGCCCCCAGGGGTTCTGGGCCCAATACCTCCCTACCTGGACCTCCCGGGCCTCCAATCTGAGGCAAGGGCCCCTCCTTCCAACCAGTCATCCTCATTCACCCCCAAACACTCACCGGTGAGGGAGGGTCACCCCGGCACACCAGCTCACACTCTCGGTGCCGCCAGGACCCACCCCCACCAAACCATACACACCCCCACACACTTTGCCACCCTGCACAACCTCTCTCACTAGTCGGCAGGGTAGACACCTGACTCACTCCCTCACACCTCCTGTCTCCCACCCAGAAGGTGGATCCTAATACCCTCACATGCTCTCAGACTCCCTCCTAGACTCTCACTCCCAGACTCACACTGGAGGGACCCTGCAGATTCTCCACTGGCCCTGGGGGGGGGCTTAATGGGGGTGGCCAGCTTCTTAATCCCCAGTTCACTGATGTTAGAACCCGGGGCTATTGGCGTCGTCTGCTGTCCGGCTGGTCCCTTTTCTGGCTGCTCCTCCAACACCAAACACTCCTCCTCCACAGCCAGACTACAAGTCCACTGTGGCCTCGGGCCCCCAACCCGCCCGGCGTCCTTGCGCCAAACCACCAAGTCCCCAAAGCTCCACCTGCCGGACGTTCCCACATCCCTGGAGTTTGCTGCGTTGCTCCGGAGCTCACTAGAACACAGCATGGAGTCCCGGGGTTGATTGAACCTTGCAGCGCTGCTCCAGGGGCCCCTGGGGCTCGCCACGCCACCTGAGGGCTTGCTGGGTCTGCTGGACCTGGGACTCGGTGTGCTGTGCCAGGGTCCATTGCAGTTCACCGTGCCGCACTGGGGCTCGCAGGGGCTTCCCGCGCCTTGCTGCGCCACGCCGCGCCGCGTCGGGGCTCACCAAGACCTGCCGCGGCTCATTTCAACCTTCCCAGAACTGCGGTGTTTCAAGGCTCGCCAAAGGTTGCTGCCCACACCAAGGTCCGCGAGGGCTTTCTCCGCCGCACCAAGACTAGGTGGGCTCCGTGACTCATCGTGCTGCTCTGCTCCGGGGACTTGGTGCACCATGCAGGGGCCGTGTCGCGCCGGAGCTCGCCCAAGGTTCGTCTAAGGCCACTGCTCCCTGCTGAGAACTGCCACGCTCTGCTCACGTCCTGCCGCTCCAGGGGTTGCGCCCGAGTCGACACACCAGAGGGTAAACCCCCTCCTGCAGTCTCCTCCGCACCCAGTCCACCCCCTAAAAGATGATAAGTCCCGGGGGGAGAGGGGTCAAAACCACAAGACCCCCCGATACAGTGGCAATGACCGGCGTGTGCTGGCAGCCACCATCTTGGATCTGTTGCTCTAATGTTGCAGATTAAATATAATTTAGGCAGTTTTTGTTTTTTTCTAAAAGAAGAAAACCTCTTCAGAGAAAAAAAGGGCCACAGTAGTACATTTCAATGCTGAGAAAGAATGAACACTTCCATGTATGGAGCAAATTGTAAGGTTTTGTTTCGCTATTATGTATATACTTAATGGCACCCACCTTTAGGTGCATTATTGCTGTTAGGGTCACCATTCCATAAAAAAAGGATCTCACAAAAAAGGGCCATGATTGACTTTTGGGGGGTCTATTTCAATAGCCAAGTATTTAAGACAAGGAAATATAATCAACCATACATAACAGAAATTGAATGGTAGGGCTTCCAGTGCTAGCTGAGTGATACATACAAAAGATGTAGCTAAATTTTAGTTCTAGGTTGGTTATTTATTTATTAAACATATTTTGATGCCACCATAATCAGAATGACTCTCAGCAGCTCACATAGAAAGGTATGATATAAAAAGCAAACACAATAGCACTACAACAGTATAAACAGAATAAAAAGATGGTAACATCAAAGCAAATCAGGGGAAGAGTGTCTGAAATAGCTAAACCTTCAAAACCTTTCAAAAGATCAGCAAATGTATTATGATGCATTTAAAGCATAACTGAATATCTCATATACTATGTTTTGTATGTGGCCAACATCATCTCGTTCCTCCAAGAGGTATCAAGAACCATTTTAATTTAAATAAGTATTAAACATTTTGTTCTGCTTTAAAACGATTGTCTTCATTTCTTCAGAAGATGGAAGTAGAAACAAAATCAATTAACACTCTGTTTACTTGACAAACTGAAGCCTACATCAAATCTAGGTTACATGATAGATTTTTTGAACATCAAAGATGATGCCCATTTCAGGTCCATGCAAACAAACAAACAAACTCAAAGCTTAATTTAAAAAGTCAAGATGGACTTTTTAAATTGACTGGGCACAGAGGAAAGAATAATAACATTGAAGTATGTGCATGACCATTAACCCAAGTTTACAACTGGAAAATTCATGCAAACATAGCTCAGATAATGGGTAGAAAAGACACACTATTTTACCATATTGAACAGATGTCCAATTAATTCTCAGAAACCAGCATTTAGTACTGCAATTTTGCTTTTTTCAGAGCCATACCCAAACTGCATCCTGAATGAGGTTGCTATTCAGGCCAAAAGCCAGATCAAACATACAAAATACCATAGTGGAGTCACTAAGTAGAAATTTGATTAAAGCCAAGATCAAAGTTCTAGAGAGGTCCAGGAAGGAGCTGGATTTAAATACTATTCCAGTAATCAATAAGCCTGAACTGAAACCTCATTGCAGATGATCCATCATGTTTCTGAGAGCCCTATTCACAACAAAAACTATTACTCTCAAGTTTTGTTTTGTTTTTTAACTCCTCAAATGAATTTTGAGCTCCTCGATGGGTACCAGTAGCTGCCAAGGCTCACATCCTATAATAGGCAGTAGCAATAACCTTGAAGAAAAGGAGGAAGAGCCACAACTAAGACAATGGTCAGATAAAAGAAATTTTAGTTCAAGGCAGAAATGTAATTTGAGAAAACATCTCAGACATGACCCTCCCTAGTTCTCTTGAAGATAAAGGGAAGGAGGGTGGAGACACATTCAGACACTGTAACCTTATAATAAAAGTAGTATTAGCGTTCGTAACTTTAGTTTCCTAGCCTGGTCTCCCCCAAAGGGCTGACATATCTTTTGACATGAGCACTCCAAAGAACTAAGGACTAAAAACTTCCCTTAGCATCAGAGAGAGGATGCTTGCATCCCAAGGGTGTCTCTAGAACATCATCATCAGAAGATGTGGTAGACCTGCCTCTGAAGTACTGGAATCTTCTTGATCAGACCAGCTGGATCTTCTGGCTCCAAAGATTTTGAGTTTCATAAAAAAGGATTTTGACTCTCAGCCAGGAAGAGCATGGCAATTGCTGCAATGATACAAAATTTGCATATGATAACTTTTATAGGAGTTTCTGGAGGTGGGGGCTGCCTGAGGTTTTTTTTTTTTTTTTTTTCGAAAATATAAATGCCTTGAATCAAAAAGGGAACTACATAAAGCTCTGTAATGAATGCAGTGTATACATGGTGGAGATATATTACTGAAATTATTAAGCAGCCTATTAAGTGAGTGAAATACTATAACCTTGGCTCACACTTCAGTTTGAATTGCTTGAGGTTTATAAAACACTTGCAAACAAGTTACAATATGCAAATATATACAGTAGATGGTTTTTGTACTTTCTGGGCTCTGGATTTTATAGACTTTATGGGCTCATGATTGATATTTTCATTCTGTGATTGGCTTAGGAAGTCTTGTTGCAGCCTGGCAGAGTATAAACTATGACTCTCTGCTGATGATCGGAATTAACACAAACGTCTCTCTTCATTGTGATAAAAAAGAACCAATACTACTGTACATGTTTAATACTTATGTAAAACAAAATTCATTGAAACGTTGCTATTCTTCTCCCATTTCACACAGTGTCCAATTATGCTTCAAACAGGCTCAGGATGAGATGTCATTTGTACATTGCAATGAGTACTATTTCAAAGTATAGACTGATTTAACAGATTTCATATAGGTTTGGCTGTATGAAAGGTTCCACTTGAGCTATGGGGTGGGGGGTCTAAAAGAGAGAAAAAGAGCAAATTGGAGCAGTCCTTCTGAGAGTGCTGCTAATGGCCTGCTTTTCAGACTGTCAAAGATAGGACCGAGGAGGGCTATCACACCAGGTTTGGAGAAAGGAACCTGGTAGACTCAGAACTTAAGATGATGTGTAAGAGTGGTATAACAGGGTTTATGACCTAAAAGGGATTAAAAACAGTTCTCACTCAAGAGATCTTTTTTCCTGGTCATTTCCATAACATTATATAGAAAAGTTAGATACAACCAGGATGTCAGCATCTGATAGATATGGACACTGCTGGATTCATCATAGCCTACCAGAAATTCCAGTGCCTGCTTTGTCTCCTCCATTCTGCAGTTTCTCCCAACATTGCTGGTATAATGCTGGCCTTGGTCATGATGCAGCCACCAACCAGGCCTCTCTCTGTTCAGACTGCCCTGGTACAACAGTGGTACTATGGAAGGAGAGCCTGGCTGTGTTCAGTGTGAACCCTTCCTTCTTTATTGTTTCCCCCCATGGGACTTTAAAGCAGCATGAGGAGCACAGCTGAGGTTCCAATTATAAGAGGAAGATGTGGTTGGCACCTGAATGTGGATATAGATTCTTGTTGTGTGGGAGAGCAAGAGAGGAAGACGTTGCAGGTAAGAAAAGGGAGAGAATGTGTAATAGGCTATTAGACTAACCTTGGGAGACAAAAGAAGAGCCACAACCTAGATGATGGTCCGATAAGAGAAATCTGAATCCAAAGGAGGGATGGGAGTGGAGAAAGGTTTTCGTTTCCTGTCTGGACTATCTCAAAGGGCTGACAGGATGCCAGAATAAAGTGCAGCACAATAGGTGACTAGTGGCAAAGGAACAGAAGGTGGCTAGTGGCCAACAAACCAAAAGTGGAAGAGCTAAAAGGGGAGGTGGCTCCTGGCAATCACTCCATCTCTTCTAGAGGCACTGACAGCCTAGAGCCAGTCTGGAAATACACCTTCCTCCCCCCCACTCCCCATAACACAAACTGAAAGTGAATGGCAGCCAGTGATGCTGAGCTTATAATACAGAGCACCAGCCAGCAACAGAAGCCAACTAACTCCAGGCTGGGTAAATGGTGGGAAAAAGAATTGGTTATAACTATAAGAAGGCAAGCATACTTCTAAGACAAAGGAGAAAGGAACCACATATAGTGATCTTTAGGATTTAGATACATACTGCACACACAAACACAGATTTATGATCTACGTATAGATATAGTGATAAGCGTTAAGTGAAAAATTAAGTAAGAACCATGAACTTTGTTAAGCCATTTTTGTATAAAAAAACTGTCCCTGGAAACCCAGGGAAAGGACTGCTGTCCAATTTGTTGGTGGTCTATACAGTTTCCCAAAAGAATCCCTCACAGGAGACATGTTTCTTACTCTTCTCTGTGAATGGGTGGCTGCTTTATTATATTTTTTGTAACGTAATACTTAAACTGTGCGGTGGGAAGGGGCAACAGGCAAGAGGCACCTCAGCCACAGTACCATTATGTCAAGGACTGATTGAGACCCCTTGTTTGATCAGACTTCAGTTATATCAGCATCCCAGTTCAGACAATCTCTCTGCTTCAGCAAAGCATGACCTTTCCCTGCTCTTTCACATCTCGCAGTCCAGAACCCACTAAGCAGTTTTTGAGTACCCAGATTTCTAGAACTAGAGTGGGTTCCTGCATGGAATATTGTGTCCTCTCTTGGCTGTAACCACCTGATACTGGGGAACCACCCAGCCAGAGTCCCTGAACACTACCCTGACCACCAACAAGAGAGTACACAAATATAACAAATAATTAATGGTAACACTTCTGTAGCATACTGTGCAGCTTTAGGGAATGAAAGCTGTCACAATCATATGCTCCTACATGAAGCCTTGTTGTTACTTTAGCAGCCTACTGCTTCTCATTCTCTCCATGAGCGAGCATAAGAACCGTCTCAAACAGCTGCTGTTGCTTTCCACTGTGGTCAGTGGGGATTGCCTGTAGGAAACCTCTTGAAATGTGTAGTCACATGGTATAACATACAGTGACTGAGAAATCCCCACCAAGCTACCAGCTGCCACCTGAAATAGCACAATATCTCCTTTACAAGTTGCTGCTCTATATAAGAGTAGGCAGTTCAAGCTTAAGCTGTTATAGGGTCCAGTGACCAGATTATTGTTATCACTACTACTAATTAATTAAATTTATCTGCCACCCAACTCCCAATGACTCTGGGCATTGCAGATGGAATCATTCCAAGAAAATCTGGTTCTGACTTGATCCACCAGTAGAAACAGTCAAGAACACTTGGTTATTTCAGAATCCAAGATTGATAATGAAGAGAAAAGGAGGTTTAGTCTGGCAACAACTCAAATAAAGCCAAAAGGCAAACAAAATATTTTAATCCACACTACGTATCATGAACTCTCTGTTTAATATTCTGATATTGCAAGTGGCAACTACAAAAACAGATAAACTTTTAAATGCATAACTACCAAGTCTCCAGAGCAAGATTATATGGGTACCTACGAATGTGCTTTTATAAACCTTGAAAGGCAGCTCTCTGAGAACTCTGCATTTTTGTTGAACTGAGGACTAAGAAACTCATGCTGTCTACCTACCAATTTACTAACAAATGTATCAGTTATATAGTAATGTTGCTTTTTTTTCCCATAAGTAAATTGGTGTTGACTTAAATAACTCATTTGCATGCCTTTTAAATCTCAGCACTGCTAAAGTCATAATCAGTCTGTCATATAAATGGTTTCAAGATCCAACCACACTAAGCTGTTCTGTCATAAGAGAAGCATATGTCATGCTGCATGCATTTGATTCCCCACCCACCCACCCACCCACCCCAAAGAGCAAGAACTCTGTCAGCATATTCTTGCAAAGAGGAAAAGATGAAATAGCTATTGGTGTGTTTTCATGTCATGGTGATCACAAGCCATGAGATGAAGGGTTGTTCCATTACATGATTCTGAAGAAGTTACAACAGAATATTACTGACAATTTATTATTTATTAACAGCATCTTATATCACCCCAATCAAAACTAAAGAATCTCAGATAATGATCTTCCGAACAGAACATTTCAAGATGATAAAAACAAAAATACTGAGAAAGAGGAGGAAGTGGAGGAGAAAAAGCCAGGAACAAGGAGGGCAAGTGTACATTATGTTCTAGAATGTAGGCCTATTTTTTAGCCTGTATCTCCCTCACCTCATATGGAGATGAAGTAGGTTTTCTGGGTGACCTGACAGGGTAGGCAGAATCATTATAGACCATGTAGCCCCTAAAATAACTTAGTTCCATGTGGTATAGGACTTTATGGGTAATGCTAATAATCAGTAGTTTGAATTGGGCCTGGAAGCCTATTGATGACCAGTGCAGCAGCTGTAAAAATAGGCATTATTCTGCAATGGCAGGATACATCCATCAACAATCCAGCCACTGCATTCTGGATTAGCTGCTTCTCTTCAAAGGTATCCCCATGTGGAGTACATTGTGGTAGTCCAGTGGTGTGATGACAGTGTTAGACTACCACAGTGTTGTCCAAACGTGGCCACTTTAAGATGAGTGGACTTCAACTCCCAGAATTCCCCAGCCAGCATGTGCCACGTTTGGACAACACTGGACTACCAGAAGGTTAAGCCACTGAATCTCAGCATTCAGATCATGGTACATGGAAAGCAATTATCCAATGTAGAACTAAAGAGTGAGAAAAATAATACAGCAGTTAATTGGATTTAGCAGTTTATTTTTGCTCAGTGTTTATTTTAGGTTAAGAGTTGTGCAAGTGTTTTTTCTGCTATGTACTTGGCTGAATGTTAAGATGTGGGGGAAGGGATTCCTCAACATCTGAAAGCTGGTACTAGCATAGGAGGTGGGAGATTTTTTTCTTCTTGTGACATTGCTCACTTTGGGAAGCTCTTCCTCTCTAGTTTTTTAGTGCTAGGTGAAAACATGGGTTTTTAATCCTGCATTTGGAAGATAACAAAGCTACCTGCACCTTTTTGTTTCTTAAAAAAAGTGCCTTTCTATTCTTGTACATGTTCCCCTTTATTTTATGTACTTATGAATTGTAATCTACCCTGATATTGTTAGGCTGGTAGACACAGAAATATTCCATCTTTACTGCCCAGTTCTCTGACACAGTTTTTAAAGGGTGTGTATCTACTTTGCACATACACAAACCATGGCACTGAAAACATAACTAATAAAAAGAAAGAACCTCATGGAACTTCTCAGGTTATAGAGTTTAAGATATGCCAGCTAAATTTATGGAACAGTTAGATTGCTGAGAGATCTTAATAAGCTTCCAAATGAGATATAGATGGAAAGTACACCACCATGACATTTTTTAAAAAATCAAAGTTACTTTTTGTGTATTACACTTTTCAAGCAAGTTTGTAGTAATCATTGTCTTCCTTATTTTCTCAATTCACTGCTTGAGACTCTTCTTTATACATAACTTTGCTGGCCACAAATAATTTATTCTTGAATCTGATTCATGTCAAGCCGTTTCAAGCATATAGCCAAACCGGGGCATTGGTTTTCAATCAGAAAAGCTGTGGCTGAGTTCCTATCTCGAACTCATTAGAAATAGGAATTCAAAATATCTTGAAGTTCTGCTTTTAGTATAAAGCCATATATTTGTTATTCCAGATATGCATCAAAGATGAGAATAATGTTTGTGTGGGAAATTCATCAGTTAAATCTGCAAAGAAACTGATGTGCAATTAAGCCAAAAGCAAATAATAAAATAAAATGATGCACAGTAATGACCCTGATAGATAAATGTCTGTGATGTTCAGTGAAAATTAATCCAGTCACGGATAACTCTATATCTATCTATCTATCTATCTATCTATCTATCTATCTATCTATCTATCACCTACCTGTCTACCTGTCTACCTATCTATCTACCTACCTATCTACTACATTTAGTGCCACATCAGCTGCTTTACATTCATCCAATTTTCAGATTACCAGCCATTAGCCAACACCTGGCTAGGCCTTGTATTTCATGATGGATGCAGTTCTTTGCATCTATTATTCTTCTGTTCCAATCCACATTACTGAAATGTCATCCCCAAATCTTATCATACAGATAAGTTTCTAATCAAACATATTCATCTTCCTCACATTTTAAAATGACTTTCATGCGACATAAGCATTTTCTCTTAAGCTACATAGCTACCATATATTCCTTCCCACCACTTAATTATAGTTGCATGGGATAGGCAAATTCATCTACTGTGGTCCACTTTTCTAATAATTTTACCACACGTTGGGGATGAAGTTCTTGGCTATCTGATTTTATTGGGCCCACCCATTATGGATGAGCGCATTAATCGAGGAGCTTCGCCGTCCAAGTGTGGGATACCCATATAATATAGCAGTTTTCTTTTCTTTTCTTTTTCTTTTTTTACAGCCAGGGTTCCAAATCATATGTATCAATGAAATCAGGCAACAAAGTAAAAAAGCATAACTGTTCAATTCTCCTTGTCATAAAACACCTAATTTTAATATTGTGGGAGAAGAATACCTGAAGGTATAGAGTCTAACAAAAGGACAATTTTAAAAGAGTTAGAGATTATCTCCCAGAATTAAGTACCAGCACGTAGATGATTTGGCTAATGCCCAAAGTTCAAGCAGAGTCAGACCTAATTACTTAGAATGGGAGACCAGAAAGAATTCCTGGGGCTGCATGGGATATTAAAAAATGTAGAAGGTAATGACAAACCACATCCATACTGTTGCCAGGAACCCTACATGAATATTTCCATGTTTTTACTAGGAGTCAAGCTTGACTCAATGGAGTCGTTAAGTTAGAAAAGTCTTTAAAAATTGAGTAAACAAGTCAAAGGTGAAGACCAACCTCTCTGGACAAGACTCTAATGCTGGGAAAGGTGAAAGGAAAGAGAAGTTGGATGGTCTCAGTTACAGTAGTGATGAGTGCACTGTTGGAAAAACTGAAGGACTGTGTTAGGGACAGATCATCATGGAAAAAATCTATTTATGTGGTCTCTAAGTGTCATCCAACAGCAACTGGATGACATATAATCATCATTATCAAGTAAGTCAAATCTGTCTAACCTCTAAAATATGCATTCCAGTGTATGCCCTCATTATCTCTGAAGACTAAGCTTATCAATTACTAGTAATTTTCATAGCCTGGAATGTTATTTCCATATTAATTAAGTTTAATGGTACGAAGCAGTATCATGATTAGACATAAGGCACAAGATACATAACATTTTTTCTGTGCCAAAGATTGGGACTTGTCTTGGAGTAGCGTGCAGGAGCTCTATTCCAAAAACCAGTGGGTGGGCCAGAAGGAAGACTAAAAAAGTTGGTTACATGTACTGTCTGAAGTTGTGCACCTCAGGATTATGCAATAGTCATAGTCACCAAGTCTTGCTTGTGAGTTTTCCAAGCCACATGGCTGCTTCCTCCTGAATTGGTCTGAGTTTCATCAGACCAGGAAAATCAATTCTGAGCATTCTTCCAGTTCTTTCACAGATACTTTTCCCTTCTCAATATGCTGGGATAGATCTGCCTACAGATGCATATACCCCTACCCACTATAATTTATTTCTCTTCCCTGTAGCTACTTTTCTTTAAAACATCGTTGTGGCTATGGCCCTTGAGATGGTTAATTTTGTTTTATAGTTCTGCTCCCATTTCAAAGCTGACAAAGAGTTATAAGGACAGGAATGGTCCTAATTTGTGTGGCTCTCGTGAGACAGAGAAATGCTTCCTTAAACAAATGGTCTAGGCAGAGTACAACCCTGATTTACTGTGAGAGGCCATCATTTAGAGAGAGGTATTTAAGAGGGTAAGTAGGAGGATAACCAGCTCCATCGTTTACAGAAGGAAAAAAAACACAATAATTTAAAAATGGATTTTAAAGCAATTTCATCCCCTTTGGACATGGAACAACTTAGAAAAGCAATCAGAAGGATGCACTGTACATGATTAGGTTATAAGGGGCAGGGGAAAATATACGTAATTTCTCCTGGTCATCACTTGAATACTAAATGTAGAAAAAGGATGTGTGGTGTACTTGCTAAGTCCCCCATGCCAAGGATCCCCATCTGTTCCACTGAAAGGTACTTTGGTGTCTCTCCAGGTGATTGTATAAAAAAAAACTCCTTAAATTATCACTGGGAAGGATTTCTGGTCACTGACAAATTTGTCATTCTAATCTAACCCAGATTTTATGCTAATTTAACTCAATTTGAATGTTCATGCTAAACACATACTTGGATCGGAGGGGTGGTACAGGGCATACAAGGATATTTTGGAGTGCCTGCTCCCCTGTGTTTTCATCTTTACTTTTAGCCATCACACAGTCAGTAACATTAGAGTAAAGGTTTTGTTATGGAGGTGAATGTGGAGTCTCCACTTCACTGAAAAAGGAAGCAGGGATCTAGCAAATAAGGCAGCACCTTCATCCACTACCTTTTTTATTGGCTGGGTTCACATGTCAAATGAAACTATACACTGGTTAATTTGACTTTGGTCTAACGTATTTAACGTTATTAAATGTGTAGTTAATGTATTTAACTATCCATACATAGTGTTCTAATTAAAATGAAACCTCTCCACTCACGTATGTAATGATTTTCTCCCTCTATTAAAAAAATTACCAATTTTTAAAGAAATTTTGATGACCTCAAGGAGGAGCAACATGTGGCCCTGGGATTTCAGACTGCACATCAGGCTGAGTATTTTGTGTGAATCCAGCCATTATGGTTTATTCCACAACCATATTTAAGAGAAATGGAGACTTAGCATGATGTATGAATCCAGCCATTGTGAAAT
Organism: Liasis olivaceus; assembly: GCA_030867105.1. Lineage (NCBI taxonomy): Eukaryota > Metazoa > Chordata > Lepidosauria > Squamata > Pythonidae > Liasis > Liasis olivaceus. Next base: position 75,934,751 of record CM061349.1, read on the forward strand.
AAACCCATTTTGCTTCTTTGTTGTATTTATACCTAATAACATTTTTTTTAAAAAAAAGTATGGTACATTTTATCTTATCTCAGTTTATGCAGTAGGCTGAGATAGGTCTGAAGAGGCAAACCATATTAATACCCCATATATAAAGAACGTACTAGTCTAGGTTACTTTAAACCTCTTGTCCTACCCTCAACTTTACTCATTTCTGCCAATGGACCAGAACTAGAGTAAAAATGTTCCAAGTAATAGCAGATGATGAAGTAAGGCATTGACAGTCAGGGATTTCATTCATATCAGCTATCCTTTCTATGTAAAATATACCAGTTTAATAAAGAACTGGTTAGAGATTAGAATGCCAAATGATTCATAATGAACCTTGGGTTTGTGGAAGCCTTTAAAATGTTGTCTTCTGTTCTTATATGTGCTAAATTATTCACAAAACATGAACCTATTGGTTGTGGATAATTCCATTAAATGATTTGTGCAGAAAGATGATTCAGTACTATATCTCACTGAAATCGAGGCACTATGCCACAATTTTCATTTTACTGTCAGCATATCCAAGATTTCTCCATTAACTTAAACATTTAAATATTAGTACATCCTATTATATAATGCAGAAACTCCATTAGATAAAAAATATAATCACAATAAACTTATCATTTGCACTTCTTCCTCACTAAAAATTGCAGACAACAATGGAAGCAACCGATAATGGGTTCCTTACATTGTGCAGAGTGGAAAAGGTGCTAAAAAAAAAAAAAGAGCAGTTTCCTTTCAATTTATTTTTCTTCTGATTTAAAATAGATGATAGATAGATAGATAGATAGATAGATAGATAGATAGATAGATGGATGGATGGATGGATGGATGGATGATAGATCAATCGATCGATCGATCGATCGATCTACAATATTGAGGAATCAACAATGTTGGTTAGGAGGTTGGATTTCAGGCATCTCTTATCCCTAATTCATACATACACTAGGACTCGCATCTTTGCAATCTTGGAAAAGCAAATTTCCCACTTCTTTCTCCCAGGCAAATAATAGTTTGCATGAGCCAGATATAACACAAAGGTTGTTAATGTCTGTGAAGACTGGATATTAGATCTGCCACTTAGAGTGGTAACACAGGGAAGCTCCTCCAAGTTTTAAATTCCAGCGGCAGGGGAGATCAAAGATAGAGAGTGTGGCTAAAAAGATGGTCTGAGAGAAATCCTAATCCAAAGAAGTTCTCCATCAGTGGAGTCCTAACCCAAGGAAATTGTCTGTTAGTATGATGGGTTAGACATAAATATTAATTTCCAGAGAAAGCAGCAACCTTCAGATACTTCACACAATACAAATTACTTGCTATGAGAAATAGGAGAATATTTTGAAGGCATTATCTTAAATCATATTCTTTAGGAATCCTGTTCACAGCTTTCAAATGCTAAATACTAAAAGCTAAATGTTAAAAAAGTGCCTGCATTGTTTTATAGCTTTCCTAAATTCCAGGATAGTTTATGTATGCATATCTAAAAACAGAAGAGAACAACAAAAGCATTTCCAAATCAAGAAAACATGTGTTGGCGGCAACGAAAACAATAGATTCTTTAAAGATGTTCTTTGATTATTGTGATAATGCTTTAATTCTGAAGAAAAAAGAAAGAAAAAGCATCCACTAGTTAGGATGTACAATGTTGATATGAACATGTTATGATTCTTTCATCTCAAAAGGGGAAAAAGCATAAAGACTAAGCTTCTAGATGAAGAAAGATACAAATGGAGTATTCAGCTAGCATGTCACAGGTGAATGCACCTATCCAAGCCACATTTATCTCTTCCTACCTTTAAATATCAGAATTTTTATAGCTCTTAAAGTTAATGCACTGTATATAGTCGTCTAGGTGCAAAAGTCTGTGCATTCAATTCCTAGTACAGTTTTGAACCCCATAATCACATCTAGGTATCCATGTCTGAGGAGTCCCAATAAGGATGAAAGCAGTCATGTGGTGCCTCCTGGTGGTCAATGTAATTCATGCATACATGCAGGAACGTCAACCTAATTTTCTTCTCCTCTACCTTGTGGAGCATGAATAGTATTACCGGCCCTGGTCTGCAGAAAAATACTAGATGGCAGCAAAAAGATACACAAAATGCTAATATTTTGCTTGTCTTGATTTTTGCATCCTTTATCTGGTAGCCCTAAGTTTGAGGTTTTGTTTTCAATTAACTGGTGATTTCACTTATTACATTAACAGTAAATATCAATCAGATTTGAATAACATGAATAGTGTGAACTACAGTTTAGGGAAACAAAGCAGCTTTTAACTATGGTTTATAGTCCTAAATTATCTCAATGAATGAATGCAATTAATAAGAGACCATAGATGCAAAGGTTGGTTCCACATCCTATTTATTGGTGCCAAACAAACAAGTTTATGGAAACTATGATTCCACTAACAAGACAATATTTGAACCCAGGTCATATCTTATGCTAAGTCAGGGGTTGATTAACCAGAATTTATTGTGTTTGTGACAAGACAAGGATGTGCAGCTTTTTCCGAGCCAAGAGCTGCACTACATATATAAATGAGCTGCCAGGGATCATAGTGTTTAGATGTGGAAGCCAACTCAAAAATCACATTTGATTTCATTTCATTAACTTTGAAAGCTAAATAAATTCATTATAGTTGATCTTATTCTTCTCCAGTCATGTATTTAGTTTTTACTCTGTGTCATGTTAAAATTTGGTAATAACATTGGAGGTCCTTGACATCTGCGCTTAGTTTGGCTGAGGCCTCAGAGTGTACATGTACATTGTGTACATTAATTCCACAATTAATTTTCTTAAAGGCAGCTGACATTTCCTCTAATGTTATGGGATCATTAAGTAATTTTCTCTGTTGATCAGTAAGAATAAGTAATTTTTGTTTAGACATTTATCAATATCATCTGGATGAACATCTTGTTTTTTATAGAATGATGAGTAGTAACAAAAAAAAGGCCTCTTGAATGCCTGCATTGTCCATTGAAGTCTTCCCATCATGTTTCATTTTAGAAATTAATCTTTTCTGTCTTTCTTTATGCAATTTGTAAACTAGCCATCTACCTGGTTTATTTGCAAATTCAAAATATTTCTGTTTTGTAAATTTCAATTGAGTTTCTAATTCCTGTATCATTAACATTGACATTTGTTTTTGTAGAAATTTAATTTGTGTATTCAAAGTCTCATCCAATGGATTATTTCTCATCTCAATCTCTTTATTTTTAATTTCATCTAAAATCAATTGCATCTTCTCTTGTTTTTTCCTCTTCAAATGGGCATTATATTGAATGAAATAACCTCTCATGTCTGCCATAAGCAATAATTTATAAACCACTAAGACTGAGTTCATACACGGTGCTAAGCCATAGCCAAAATAAACCAGTTTTTAGACTTAGTGTTGCATATGAACCAGTCTCTCAAGAATCACTGAACTCTTCACTAGAATTGGAAACACTGGGAAATACTGGTTTTGGGCTGAGATAGTAGCTTCATCAGCAAATGGTTTCTAGTAGTTAATCTCTTTATTATCTCAGCTAATAACTGATGATCTTTAAATGTACAGCCAAGGCTTATTGAGGATTTTAAAAAATCTATATTTCTAACAAACAAGGTTCAGCTTAATGATAACTGATTTTCTATTGAAATATTTTAGCTCATGTCCACTAGATCTCAAAGAAACATCTAAAAGCTGCCTGTTAAATTAACAATAGTAACCTATCCAACTTGGTGGAGTTAGCACATTTTAAGAAATGACTTAATCAAGAAATGCAATTAAGGGTTATGAGGCAAATTTTATCTTTTTGGGTTAGTACCACCTAAAAAAGATAGTAAAAGAAATAATAATTAATTAGAGAACAATTTAATCTACCATGATACCATTAGCCCATTAATCAGAGACTTAAGAGCAGTGGGATGAGATGAAAGGGGGAAGTTAATTTAGAACTGAAGATTAAAGAGAAGACATACTAATGAGAAAGGTAAAGGGAGAAAAGATATTGTACATACTAATAACAAATCTATTTTTCAAGTGTGGACTTTATACAGCAAAATTAAACATTCGGGAGATATCAGAAGGCTTAGTGAAACCTGAAGTTTGTTAAAATCAGGGAAAATGGGAAGATGGAACCATTAGGAAGCTTATTAAACTGATGGCAATTATCTTTAAATTTTAAACCAGATGATGATGATGTTTACCTTTAAATGGATTAGAACCCTAGTATTTTATGGAACACCTCTTTTCAGTCTTCCTGTCTATTAAGTTAATTGGATGAGACCATTCTCTGCATGCCTTCCATATGAAAATGTGGCATAAAGCACAAGTAGGAGGGTCTTTTATATGATAGCTTATTGATTGATTGATTGAATTTATATAGCTGCCCATCTTGGCCTTGTGACTCTAGTCAGTTCACAGTGCAAAAAAAGTTAAGCATAAAAGCAATACTACATGGTAACCGAAGTTCATAAAGACTGTTCCACGGTCCAACTTCCATACATGCCAGGCTGAGGAAAAAGTGAGGCCTTCAAGGCTTTCCGGAAGTCTAACAGAGTTGGGCCATCTAAATTACAAAAGGGGTTCTATTCCATAGAGCAGGACTCATGACAGAGAAGGCAGTTCCTGGGTCCCATTAGATGGCATTATTTCACAGAAGGAACCTGGAACATGCCAACCTTTTGGATCTGGTGGGATGGATGGACTTAATTAGAGATAGGCAATCCCACAGATAACCTGACCCTGTGCCATGCAGGGCTTTCTATGTGAACAGAAGCACATGAAATTCCACCTGGAAGCTTACAGGGAGCCAGTGCAGCCTGCAAAGCAATGGTATTATGTGAACATGCTGGGATTTGTCCCCAACCGCCCAAGCCACTGAATTCTGGACCAACTGCAGCTTCCAATGCTGATGAAGGTGTCCAAGTGTGATAGTGCTGTTTCAGTAGTATAAATCAGCCTGAAACCCAAATGAAAAGGGTCTAGATAATCTGTTTACTCAGCAGATCCTGATGGCTGGATTATGCTACTTGTTAAGCTGAAAGCAAACAAATCATATTATGGCTTGGTACCCTATCTGAATCCTCCTCTTGGTAAAGGCATAGAGAAGGAAGAAAAACATTTCTTACAATTCATACTATAATATGTAACTTCTTCCTTCCTTGACTTAAATGATAGCGTCCTTTCCATTCCTTCTCTTCATCCTCTTGCTTCCCCATTTTAGTTTCAAAATGCATACAGATTACAGGATGTGCAACAGTATCTTCACTATATTTGTAATGTACTACATTCTGTTTAATATGTGAACACTATGAGCTAATTTTTACCATTGGTAAATGGTAGTCCTATAATAAATAGAATGGTTAGGTTTTGATCCACAAATTTCTCTGAATATTTAAATGCTTCTAAATCAGGGAACACTGAACCCATAGCTTCACCCACCACATGTTTTTTTTCCTGAAGTTCTTTTGTGTTTCTCCTCCCTACTTTCTGCAGCACAGAGAGTTGAGAACTGAGGAAGACAGGGTAGGAATCACCAATTTCCAGGCCAAAGATGACTTATATGCACATATAACTACCATTTGGCTTTGAAGTCCCCAAGCCATTCCCAAGTATCTTTTAATTTAGAAGGTTGAGAAAAAGGCAGCTTGGGTTTAAACCCCTGAGTGTAAAAAAAAAAAAAAAAAAAAATCATTTTTATCTTGGCCTGGGCAATGGGCAATCAACTGTTGTATGTGGTTCTATTCTTGTCTTACAGTAAAGATTCTAATATAGCTGACCCCTGTCTGGGAATCTTCTGCCAGATCAGGCCAAAGTCTCAAACTAAGCCAAGAAGTGTCAGGAGATCTATGATTTACTGCCAAATCCAGACTAAGATTCAAATATGCAAAGAAGAGACAATGGGACTAGGAGTGAGGGAGGAGTAGGGTTGAAAGTGCCTCTCTGCTTGAAAAAAAAAGCAGTACTTAAAATGCTGAGTGGAGCAGCTTCAGCCAGCCACCCCACCCCACCCTTTCAAGAAAAGACTTATCCCCCCCACCAAAAGGGACATAAAAGTTTTACAGTCCTGGAAGCCTGAGAGGAAAAGTGTTCAATTCCCCCAGCTAGCTGAAAAACACAATGACTTGCATAGACTCTCCTATAGGCATCCATGCCAACAACCCAGCTAGTCATTTGGCAATACCCAGCTATTCAACCAATGTAACAACATCACCAGTTGGCTAGTTGAGCCACACCCTGGCTTTTTCAAGAATTCCTAGGCAGCCAGGTTAGCACACCCATGCCCTTAGCCTAGAAAAGGGATAAGTAACCCAGAGAATGTTTGGGCGAGTGGAAGGAGAGGAGAAAAGAAAGAGAAGGCAAGCAGATGAGAAAGCAGGAAGCAAAGACTGGGCAAGTGCAGCAGCTGCAGGCCAGCAAGAGGGCCAACAGTCCAATTGCCAAGAACACAAGCCATGGTAAGCAACCCACCTTGGCTTGATCCCTTGGAGTTTGATCCCTTGGAGTTTGGCTTAGGAACTCAGCTTCGATACTCAATAGGAACATTGCTTAGGAGCTGCAGTATCTCCAGTCATTGCAGGGACAAGGAATCATTCCTAAAACTGATGTGTGGACACAGATTGGTGTACAGAACTTCAACTTCTGGAGAAATAACTGCTCCAGAATGGGTAATAATTAACTCCAGATTCAAAAATTACAGAGTAATGTTGAATCCACGGGCTTATTTTTGACACAGAAACAAGAAAGCACACATACATAATGAAAAGCTGGTGATCCATTCATAAACAAAACAGAATTAAAAATGGCTTAACTAGTATACTTGTGTTTAGCATGTATGTCAGAAAGCTTGTTCTAATAGTCTTCACAAAACAGAAAATCAGAGGCTAGCCCTAGTCAATAAGGACTGGGGGGGAAAAATCCTATACAGAGCTTTAGGTTAGATACCCTATTCAGATGCTAGGGAAAAAAAAAAAAAATCAGCTTGCTTACTCCCTTCCCTGAATTCATGCTACTGCTCTCTAATCAACAAGGACATTTACATAACAGTGAGGGTATTTCTGAAAGTAAGACTTTCATGTATTGGTTCTGTCTGTTCTTCCATCCAAACAAGAACTCTGCTACCATGATTTCCCCTTCAATGATATACATCTAGATGTCTTTGCTGATTATACACTAATGGTACCATTTTCAGGTATGGATCACATTCCGACCACTTGCTTGGTAAGCAATTAAGGGTAGGCCTTAGTATCTGACTTTGAACTAAGCCACTGTGTTTTCTAATCCATGGTTGCAGCTATACTATGGTTATGTAAACCTTGGTTTAGCAAACTGAGGTTCTAGTTGATGTGTTAAAATGGGAAAGCAGCTCTACATAAACAGTCTTTCCTACACTTTAAACTAAGAACAACTATCTGTGTATTCAGTTGTTCTTTGTAAGTGCAAAGCAAGATTTTTACATGCTTAACGTTAACGTAGATTTTATATGTCCCTACAGTATTGCCTAAGTATTTAACCAGTATGTTCTGTTACTTCATTAAAATGGGTATTTCATCCTCTGAGCTTCAGAATACAAATAGGCATGAGAAAATCTCTTACAATTACCCTGTTGCTTCTATTGTTTCCATTGATAAAACTCTCTGCATTTTCTAAATGTTACCCTTAATTAACTCAGCTCCTTTTATTTACTGTAAGCAATCTGAAAATAAAGAGTCCTGCCACCATCACCAATTGAAAAAACACAACGCTGCCTTGAATATCATCACTTAGTTGATTAATACTTCCTGATCTGGAAATCAGTAAAATTAGGGCTACCATATCTTGACTGTAAAGCTCCAGATGACAGCTAGAGGGCAACAAAGAGTGAGAGTTTTTGTATGTTCCCTGTCATTTAGTGCTTGTCCAGATTTTTGCACTCTAGACTTGGTAGATTCTTTTTATTTTATTTTATTTTAAACATATACAATTAACAATTTTTAAACTTAAAAGGAAAAAAAAATAAAAACCAAAAGAAAATAAAAGGTTGAAAGGGGGCAACAAGCCCAAACAAACTAAGAAAATAAGAAAAAAAGGGAAAATTACTTTATAAAATATACTTATCAGTAGTCACTGGTTCACTAATAAATACACTACTGTAATATAATCAATACAAGATATTCCAGATCCAGACTGACAGTACAATCAACCAGACATCGTGGTAGTAGACAAAGAGCAGAAGACAGAGGTAGTGATAGATGTAGCAGTGCCAAATGACAGCAACATCAGGAAAAAGGAGCATGAGAAGCTGGAGAAGTACCAGGGCCTGAAGGAGGAAATAGAGAGGATGTGGAAAGTCAAGGCCAAAGTGGTCCCAGTGGTGGTAGGAGCACTCAGGGCCGTGACTCCTAAGCTGGGAGAAAGGCTCCAACAGATCCCAGGAACAACATAAGAGCTTTCTGTCCAGAAGAGTGCAGTGCTAGGAACAGCTAAGATACTTTGCAGAACCCTCAGACTCCTAGGCCTCTGGTAGAAGACCTGAGATTGAGGAAGACACGTACCACCCATAGGGGTGAGAAGGGATTTTTTTTTTTAATATGGTTAATTGGCTTGTATTTGAACTATGGCTATTGTCAAAAGCCTACTTTAGATCTTTTTTAATAAATGTAGATTTTTGCAGCCCAGATGTGGTAGCCCTATTGAGAAAGACAACTTGGTAGCCACACTGGCCTTTGTAGACATGGTAAATATGGCTGATATACTCTGCAATGCATGGCATTAGAGCAATAAACATCATTGGCCATTATGGGCAATAAGTCCCTTGCTGCAGTAAGGTCATTGATAGCATTCCTCCTATTGATGTTCCCTCGCCCACCAAGAAAGGTGGTAATACCATGCTCACTGTAAAACTGTACTTGATTCCATACTCTGAGGAAAGCCTGCCATTCTTGCCTAAATAATGCTGTGTTAACTGTACTGAATAATTCACCTGCCATACTAAGAAAACTAATTTAAAAAAGAAGGCCATTACACACCCTGAAAGTGGTGTTTCCCATACTATTTAGGACACAACCTAAGTGCTGATTGTTCCCCAGGTGTCTTTTTTTTTTTTTACAAACATCTAATCCTGGCATTGGCTCTCTTAATAGATGTACTGCAATTTTCAGTCTTCCTGTCTATTATTAGAAAATTCAACTAAGTTATAAAATGTGCATGAGTCCTAAAATGATTATTGCTACAGCTGTACCTTAAGAAGCCTTAGCAACAGATTTAAACACTTGCTCCTCTATTAATCAGAGATGGTATATGAAATGCATATACATGTTCAATGTATTAATTGCAGTATTATTCTACCTTTCAAACATTCTCAGTCATGGCTTTCCTTGTAATACAGGATAACTGTTGGAATAGACTATAACAGTGCTACTTTGTTCTTGTTTCTAATCAGTCCTTTTCTTTTTAAACCTAATCATACAATTCGATCTCTTTTTGTATGCAGTCTAATGATATGATTTCTCTCATTCTTCTGAAACATTTCTTTTTGGAAAATTTGATCTCTCTGTTTGATGGTTTTGTTCTTGAGCTTCCTCTTTGTGTGTGTGTGTGTGTGTGTGTGTGTGTGTTGGGGGTGATAGCTGAGAATAAAACAAATAGTAAGACTCTATTTCCATGTACCAGGATGCATTCCACCTGAAAGATGCTTCTTAATATAGCTCTACGTTGGAAGTAATCCAACATTACAACTATCAATTCATCAATTTCACCAGCTTTAATTTGATGTGGAATATGTTTCCCAGCTCTGCTAAATTGATCACTGTAGCTCTCTATCTGCATCCACGTCCACAGACACGTATCTGAAGAGATTTGTGTCATTACTGAGTTGGGCATGTTGGTACAACAGTATTTCTCTGGGTGATACATAATACACAATTCAGTACAAAAATCTGGTATAGAAAAGGTTGTTAGGTATGTAACTAAATGGTAAAATAGTGAAAAGAAAGCCTGAAACTGGTGAACTAAATCAAGTGTGCAGCTTTTCCATAAGTGCATTTCCGCCTCTATCACTATAATATTTCACAGATCTCCAAAGTGGTGGTGTTGATATGTGATGCAATCATCTCCCTTTTTTCAGACTCGAAGCACAATTCTATACATGTCTATTCAGACATAAACCTTGAGGCCCATATTTATAGAATTCTGCTTCCATTTTGACATTTGTCTCAGAACTAGAACTAAAACCCATGAAAAGATTCATACACCAAATTAAATAATAGTTATATATTTATTTAAAAGATTTATATGGCCACCCATTTTATTTAACACAACTCTAGGAGGCTCACAACAACAGTATAAACCAAAGACATTAAAACCAAAAACCTGGCACCTGACCAACAATCTCCAATCCATCCATCCATTCAATAGGTTGGTTATCCATTCATGGTTTATGGAGTAAGTCAGAACTAGCTAATATCATACATTGCTGTAAACTACAATTGTTTTTTAAAAGAAAAACCATAGCAGGTAGATGATTGCACTAAGCTATAATATGGTTTGGTTGGTTTTGACTTGGGTGAGTCCAGCCACAGACAAAATCACTTTTACTCCCTTAATGTGGAATCTTGTGCATCATGATTGGGTCTCATATTTGTTAACGATCAGATGAAAAGAGAGAGAAGAAACCTTAAGGATGCCTAAAAGATAGCTTATAGTCCAACATATATTGGTTTTGCTGAGTGTTCCTCAGGGATACATAGAGAGATTTAGCAATTATTCCTTTCAAATCTGCTTTTTTAACAAAATGAAAGACCTTCTATCTTTTACAATTTTTTAAATAGGATTTGGTGGTATTTGAGAGCAAAGGAATTAATATTATTCTCCAAAAGCAGTGTGATTGTCGAGTTCCCAATGCACTTTTACCTGTGAATAGTGTTACTATAACACTTGTCTTCTAAATAGAAGGTTGCTGGTTTGAAATCTAACATAAACCTTTTCTCCTCCTTCCTGAGTTTCCTACTTTTCCCTGTGCCTTTTTTTTTAGGTCCAGTGGTGCACGGTTTTATTATTTTCTAGTCAACTGAGGTGAAGGGGTTTCATCCCAGCTCCCAAAGAATCCATAGATTATTAAGGCTATTTGGGAGCTAAGGGTGAAACTCTTCTACCTTCTACCTACCAAGTGACTGGAACAACTGATGAAAAGCTGCATGCTTAGGAAAAGAAAAAGCCAACACAATACACAAACATTTCTGCCAGGGTTCAAACCAGCAACCTTCTATTTATGGGGAAATAATTATAGCCATTGTGTTATGACAGCTCTAAAAGTCTATGGTAAACTTAAATTAATAGAAGTCACTTGTGGCCACCATTCTTTTATTTTGGTACAGAGATAGCACCTAGAAAGTTCCCAAGATGAAATCTTGGTGTTTTAGTGAAAGTGTGATCTAGCCACAATATCTGCCATTTTGCCTATATTTATGCAAGACTTTTCAACCTGGTGGAAGAATGGGAGACAATTTTTGCTGATCCCCTTTGTCTACAATTTCTTGAGACACCTCCCCTTAAATTTTTCTTTTAGTATCATGGACGACTCTCTGCAACAACATGGGAATCACTTGAGAAGCTGTAAGAAAAGGACAAATTTCTGAAAATTCTCTTTCCTTCCAATGCATAGAGGCCTCTGCTAAAGTGAAGAACTTTTTTTGTCAATAGTGGAGCACAAATCCTTCTAACTTTATCTTGAAGGTAAACCTAAGCATTCCTAGGATTTTAATTTAAGAAAGATTCCAAGATAGAATTAGATCTTTCCATTGATATATAAAAAGATTTGGATGGTTATACATTATTAGAAAAAAATATGCATCTGATTCCTTTTGTTCCTGATGCCAAACTTTTATGAAGCCTTAGCAATACTTTATCTTTTTCCCACTACCAATATTGTTTGTAAAGTAAAGCACAACAATTATCACAAATCAGATTCAAGCTTTGTAGTTCTCAGTGTTAATTTTAATAATATGTGCAGTAGGCAGGGATGTTTATTTTTGGCAGCATATTCATTGTGCTAAAACAAATTATCAGATTTCAGTGCTGGAAAGAACATTTTGTTTGATCTAAAAAGTATAAATAATTCCTGCAAAAGTATAAGAAGACACCATTGTTAATGAAAAAACACCCCAAATATGCATTAATGCAGCTTTGTTATTGCTTTGCTTTGTCTTCTTTTAAAAGTGGGAGCGAGAGAGAGGGAATTGGGAAGGAGGGTGACAACAGCATTTAAAATATCATTTGTTCCTTTGCTTGTGTAGGCTTTCTGCCAAAAGTTTTTATATTAATTCATAATTATATGTTTATTAAAAGGAAACAGAATATCCATTTGCTGTAAATTAGTTGCCTTCAAACATATATATATATATATAGCCGTTTTTATAATAGGATGTGCTGGATCCTACATACTGATCTACTGGTAAAAAGCAGACCAGAACAGAAGAAACTATGCAACATCTGGTAACAATGCACATAGAACAGTACAGGTTGGAGAATGCTGTTTTAAATTAATGTTTTGCTCTTTGATAGTTCTGTCTAGGCTTTGGGGAAAAGTCTATCTAGTTTACCCTCCTCTCCTTAAAACCTCAGTGAGCCCTGAAAAAAAGAAGTTCCAGTATTAATTATACAGTATCTTTAAAGGATTGACTAAACTGGTACAACATAGATTGTAAGGTTTTGAACTTCTAGGCTGGACATGGAGAAGGAGAAGATGATTGTTATTATGTTGGTCAAAGTCTGAATTGCTTATGAAGTCTCCTGTTGGTACTTTTAAGTAAGGGAGCTTATACAGTATACAGCTATGATCTGGTCAGAGTAGCTTTGGTATAGGGTGCCATGAAGGGTCATAAATAAAAAAGCTCAGAAGGACAATGAGGTGTCAGAAGACATGATTCTGTGAGGAAGTCACAGAAGTTAGCAGAAAAACTTTAAAAAGATAATTTGATCCCTTCCTTTAATGCATGGCTGTATACATTCTGCTTCTCTTTTGTGCAATCCCCAGCTCCTTCCTTAACTGCTGCCAATTTTTGGTAAGTAAATTTAAACTTAATAGGTTAAGGTTGCACAGGATGTGAAGATATTAAATCAAGTTATGGAAGCTATATGATTGAGGTTTTAAGAAAACATGATTGTGTCCTTTAAACATACTCTTTTTCTCCTTTGACCATAGCTATTTTACCCCATATTTCTCCTGATAAGGGCAGCATCTGTGCATGCTCAGAAGTCACTCTCATTAAACTGAGGTGGCCAATGAAGTCAGACTCGATGCGCCTCAACACTTTGTGGAGGTACAGTACGTCACATCTGTGAACCAAACCACCTCTGCACAGTCCTAGAACATGTTATGTCAGTCCCACAATGTAGACCAGACAACAAATAAACTCCATGGAAATCTTAAATTACCTTTATTTAGATGGATTATAGTACCAGAAACTTGCAGGTCTGATTATGCTTTATGTTCCCTCTCATGCTCATGTGAATTAAGGGGTGTCTGTATATTATGTATACCTTCTTGTTCTTTGGGGCTTAAACCATGTTTCATTTCTCATTGCTTTGGTAACAGATTTCTCCTTTCTTGGTCAAGGTCATCTTCATTACTTCCTACAATCATGTGACAATGACCTTGTCTGTCTTTCACATTTTTTTTCTAATGTGCAAGTGTTTTCTAAATAGACCTAAAGCCGCCCGTATACCTTGGTCTTCTTTTGTGAATTTATTTATTTAGTTATGTTTGCTAATATTTAGGCTGAATTCCACTGTCTCTTATATCCAATGAAGAAATGAACATCAAGGCAAGATCAAAGCAGTCACCTCCTTGTTTATTCCTCTGTTTATTCTTCTTTTTTGCTCCTTTTGGGAAAAACTCACTGACTTATAACTAGCCCTAAAGTCAGAGGCTAGAATTTGGAGAGGACCACCCAGCCATATTCCATCTTGTGGAATACTCTGTCCCTGAAATCCATATGGCCCCATCCTATCTTACTGCAGAGCCATAAAGATTTAATTGATTAATGCTTAGTTTCATTCCAGTTCTTAAATCCCTTTGCTACATACTATGTAGCACTGCCAAACAAGCTCTTCCACATCTTATACCTATGCATTTTTTTCCTGGGTTAATCCAAAACCAGTACAGTGTCTTCTACATTTGTCAAATTCCAAAATTCAAGGGAAAAAAGTCAGCGTTGCCTTACAAAATCAAGATTATAGGCTGATGAAAACATTGTTTCTGGGATGTCACTGAGACTCTTGATAAAATTTGAGCGGACATGGACACAAAAATCATCTTACTGGGAAATAAATGCATGTGTCTGTCTATTTATCTTCATGTTCTTGTTCTAGCTGGTTTTTGACTATGTGGCTTGGTAGGCAATGATGAATACCTTGGGAATCTTATCTGATTTTGGCCTGTGTGAGTTAATATGGATGCATACTTTGCAACAACTTGGCTTTACTTTAATATGCATTGCACATTCTCTGTGCTTAAGGAATGAATTAAGTCCTTCATGTGGAAATACAGGTGGCCTAGATATTGTTACTGTCTGGCTCATGCTTCTCCATTTGTGTATATAAAAATATACAGTTATTCTATGACTAAATTGGATTCTAACTTTCAGGCAGAATATCAGCACTGGAAATAATGAAAACACAGCCCTTATACCTTAATACTGTGCAGTTTACCTTGTTGTAATAAAACTTATTTCCCTATAACTTAACAGCAACAAACCCAGGAAAGATAAGATTGTGGTGCCATAAGAAGAAATGACCTGCTTCAAGAAAAGGAATTTATTTATTTAATCACAGTGGTTCTTATGCAGCAGATCCTGGTCAAAGTTTAATTTGAATGGATAGATTACTATATAATCGTCGTAACTCCATCAAAAGAATATACTGAGTGACTTTAATGCCCAATTCTCAGTGGGTGTTATGGAGACATAAAGACTACTAGGAAAATTCAAATCAAGTAATGTCTGAACAACTACTACAAAATAACTTTTGCCACCATCATTCGTGGTACTATGGGATAGTGACCAAATAAAAAATGAAGTGTATGAAAAACTTTAAATTCGATTGGGATATTTTAAAAGTTCTTTTCATCTGTCAATTCACATTCCCCATGGAAGTGTGAAAGGGAAATATCTATCTATCTATCTATCTATCTATCTATCTATCTATCTATCTATCCTCAGTCCTAAGCATATTACTGGGAAATAAATGCTAGTAATTTTAAAGAAACTCATTTCCATATAAATATTTCTTGTTAAAACATTTAAGGACATATAAAACATAGTATATATAAATTATTTTCAATCATTAGAGAACATAAAGTGATATATATATATATATATATATATATATATATATATATATATATATGTATGTATATTTCAGGAAAGAGAGAACAATATGTTCTGTGCTAGATTTTAAGTTCTCTAGTCCCTAATTATATTAGATTTACAAAGCAATCTAGCAATAATGTTATAAAAAGATTAAAAAGCAACTAATCCAACATTTAGACTAACTTGCATGTCATGGAACAGACATACTTTATTGTATTTTTAGAGTTTGCTAATAATAAATAAATATTAAAAATAAATATTATCACGTCACATCAAAGCAGAGATTGCTGAATTGTAGATAGAATATGAAACAGCCACACTGGCATCTGCAGCAAAGAGAAATTTCATCAAAATGATGACAGACAGAGTGGCAGCATGATACAAATCCCATCCTATGTGCTTTTATCCTGATATCTGATGCAAGTATACAAGTTGCAATATTTGCAACATGATTTCATTAAACAGTTTTTGTTGCTTTACCCTCTTGTCTCCCCGTTTCCTGTGAATAGATATTTACACAATTCTCCATCTAGAAGTGCCTATGTATATTTTAAATACATAGTTCCAGGAATCCTAACGTAAACTATACCTTTGAGATGTTACTTTATTATTCAGCCTCACAATTATTCATATGGAAAGGGCATCGCATATTGCTAAGGAGTAATTAACCTTGCCTTTAGTCTCCAGCACAATAATGGTCTTACTTCTGGATATGTGTATGATGACATGTTCCTTTCTGATAAGGAAACCTATATTTTAGTGGTTGCTTATGCGTAGTCTTCCATCTTCCAACTTCCAACACCATCATAATTGAAAATCCTGATAATCTAGAAGCTTACAAATTAGCTTTTTTCTCTGCAGCAGCCAAACTGATTCATGGATTTCCAGAATATTGCACACTTTAAAATGATTCTGAAGATATTCTTTCAACCTCGCATGAGAACAACTGCAGCACCACACTAATAATTATTAAAATAATGCAACCTTTTTCAGACTTTTGTACCTTAAAAAGCAAAAACAAAACTGCTGCTGCCTTAACAAATCCATACAGTTTTTGTATGATTTTATTCAAGATTTTGAAAAAGAAGATTAAAAACTAATATAAACTAATATAAACTGAGAAAAAGAAAAGAAGAAGAAAGAAATTAAAGAGAAAGCTAAAAGTGCAGGAAAGGGAAAAAATGTAAAAGAAAAATAGAAAGGAAAGAAAAAAAGATGCAAAGAAGTAGCTTCTGATCTTTACAGCAGTTATAAGTACAATTATAAATTTACCTCTTACTCTGTGCTTACAACATAGCTCTCTTCTTTCTATAATCTATTCTGTCTAATTATCAAAGCCATAAATCATAAGTTCATTTTTTTCTGTTTCATGCAAAAAGTCTATAAGGGGTTTCTAGTCAGCAATAAATGTAGATATTGTCTTTTCTCAGATCAAAGAAGTCAATTTAGCCATCTCAGCAAGCTCCATCATCTTCACCATTTTTTTCCATCTTTGTGCATACAATAATCTTACTGCAGTTATCTATATACTACTAAAACTCTCATGTGTTAAACTCTCATAAACCTTCAACTGGGTGAAACGGTGCATCATAGGGCAACAATTTTTGAAACAAGGTACTTCAAATGTGTTAACTTACAGAATGCATCCAAAATCTGGGCCCGTTACTCTTGTAGGATTGAAATTTGGGAAATTTGTGGCTGCTTCAGTATTGCTGTGCTACTGCACTGCCATGGTCAGCCCAGGTCATATGATTCTCATTGGTGTATTCCCGACCTCTTTCCTGTCTCCCTGGGTCCCCTACACCCAATTGGCTGGTGGCAAGGCTTGACAGGCGGGTGGCAATTGGCTGCATTGGAAATGAGGAAGACATTTAAAATCTCTTAATGTCTGTGGGTGTTGAGGGAAGGATAGAGAATGACTTGGATGCCTGCTGGCGAGGTAGCGCTAGCTGGGGGCACCAGTGGTAGATGGCTGAGCCCTCTTCCTCCCTCAAGGAAGGAGGCCCTTGGGGACATGACAGAATGGGGAGTGGGGACACAGTTTTCTTCATGGTCCATGGCTCCCTTTGTTCCACTTCCCCCTAGCATAGTGGCAGGCAATTCCATGAGTCAGTTGAGGAGGAGGAGGGGACTCTCCTGAGGGTTGTAAGGGGATGGCAAATGGCACAAACCTATATTGTAAGTGGGAAGGGAGGGAGGGAGGGAGGGAGGCAGGCAGGCAGGCAGGCAGGCAGGCAGGCAGGAAGGAAGGAAGGAAGGAAGGAAGGAAGGAAGGAAGGAAGGAAGGAAGGAAGGAAGATTTCTGACACTCCCTGCCAGTTTCCCACAAGCAAAGTCAATGTGGAAGCTGGCAGCAAGTTGTAAGTCGCTCACACTCCCACTGCTTTTTTGCCCCGGTCATTCTGTTTCTCTGTTTAGGTAAGAAAATAACTCTGAAACAATGACCCAATAGGTCATGGGTTGTCTAGTCATGTATAAAAACAAAGTTCCATGACATTTTTCCAACTGTTTTTCTGTCAATCCCAAAAGAAAATCCTCTGGTTTCAAATATATATTAATGTTTAAAATCCTCTGAATCAGTATATGTATTTGAATCCAGAATTTTCTAGCTTTTTTACACATTCACCAAACATAATAAAATGTCCCTTCTTGTTGTTCACATTTCTAACATAAATCTGAAGTGCCTTTATACATTCTAGACAATTTCTCTGGTGACATATAACAATGGTACATCATTTCATTAAAAAAAATCTCTTTAAGATTATAACAACATACATTTCAATCCTTTCAGTCACATATTTTCCCATTGTATATTATAACCAAAAAATTTAGCCCACTTTATCATACATTCTTTCACTTGTTCTTCTTCTGATTCAAATTTCAATAGAAGTTCATGCATTTTAGCAACTACATGTTCATCATTCGTACACAATTAAGAGAACCATTGACAACTATATCCCTCTGCCACCAGTTCTTCTCTTGATTTTATTTTACATTCCCCTTGACAAAATTCTAATATCTCACAATAGGTTAGCCATTTGTGTTTGCCTATTATTTCTCATGTATAACAATCTTCTTGTGCTAAGAGCCCCAAAGGTGTTTTCGGGCACAAGCTGGGTTTGCATCTATTCCATATTCTCTGTATGGCATGTCTAACACAATGATTTTTAAAATCCACATTGACATTGACTTTATCGTACCACAAATATCCATGCCATCCAAATCTCAGGTCATGTTCTTCTAACTTCTAAAGCCTTCTATTTTTCAGCAGCACCCACTCTTTCATCCAAACCAAACAGCAAGCTGCAAAATACAATTTCAAGTCAGGTAAAACCAGTCCTCTTCTATGATTTTTAAAACATCCACAGCACCCTTTTTTCAGGCTGATACAGAAATCTGGAAAAAAAAATGGCTGTTTTAAGAAGTCTGTGAAGTTGCTGTGTTTGCAGAAAGTCTTCCAAAACATTTTTGAAGATTACACACCCCTAATTCAGTGGCTGAGAATGGAATCAGTAGTACTCATGCTCCCTATTGATTATACAATATTATGCAGAAATAGCCATATCACTGTGGTTTCCAGTTTGTGGCTGACTACAGAAAGCCAAAGGCCTGCTCTGCTACTTGGCCAAATTGGCAGTGTCAAATTGCTACTACATATAAAATGATCAAAATTACATCTTTGCGTATTAATATGCACAGTCCCAGAGAGGAAGAAGTCAATTTTTACTGATCATTTCAGTGTGAACTCCCTCTCCCAGCTAAGTTGTCTATGACTATGGATTGTGGGTTTCCCACTGTAGTCTGATTCTCTCTTCTGGGTAAAAACCAGAGGTGGGGGGTGGGGCTGGGGGTGAATGGAAGGGAGCTCTTAACCAGCTGGGCAAAGCAGGTCTTAGCCCCTGAACCCAGCCAGCAGATTTTCAGAGGCCCAGGCTTTCAGCTGCTGCTTCCAAATGCCAGGTTGGGCTGTAATAAGGCCTCCCTCATCTGCGACTAAATTGTCGATGAGAAGGCTGATCTGGTGTGTATTACTGAGACCTGGCGGGGCCTGAAAGGGGAAATGGCTGTTTTGGAGGCATGCCCATCTGGGTTTCAGATGTGGTACCAGCTGAGACTGGGTCAGAGGTGGAGGT
Organism: Liasis olivaceus; assembly: GCA_030867105.1. NCBI lineage: Eukaryota > Metazoa > Chordata > Lepidosauria > Squamata > Pythonidae > Liasis > Liasis olivaceus. The sequence continues at coordinate 75,954,250 of CM061349.1, forward strand.
GTGATGATTGTCATCCAGGAATCTCTTATGGCTTTCAGGGGCACTGCACCACAGGTAACCATATGTGAGACCCTGTTCATTAAATTGGACTCCAGGGATCAGCTGGGATTGATGCTGTTGTACTAGTCTTCCTGCTGCATAGCAGCTTCCCTGCCTGAGCTCCTTGACTCTATATGTGGGTTGGTGGTAGAATTCCCCAGGCTTATGGTCTTGGGGGACTTCAATATGCCTTCTCTAGGAGTGTGGTATGAGGTATCTCAAGAGTTCATGGCCACCATGATGGCCATGGGCCTATCCCAGATAATCCAGAGCCCAACACGGGATAGTGGTCACACACTGGATGTGGTGTTCCTGTCAAAGCAGTGGCTATGTGATCTGAAAGTGGGGGAGCTTTTGGTGTCTCCCTTGTCATGGTTAAATTATGCCCTGATTACCATGGGATTCTCTCATGCCACTATTCACTGCAGGGTGACTGGACTCAGATTGGTTTGCCCCCAGTGACTGATGGACCCAGATGGATTTCAAAGGGAGTTGGGGGCTGTTTCTGCTGGTCTGCTGCACAGTCCATCTGAAGCCTTAATCATCACTTGGAATAGTGGGATGGCTGAGGCTTTGGATCAGATCGCACCCATGTAACCTCTCCCCTGTCGTGGATCCCAGCACTCCCCATGGTTCACAGAGAAGTTGAAAGAGATAAAACAAGAGAAGAGATATCTAAACCATTGCTGGTGCTCAACAAGGGATGAACTTAACCAAACATGGTAGCTGTCCTGTAGCCCTGTTTTTTGGTGACACATGCCCTTTTGGGTGGGGTGGGGGCTTGAAGAACCTCTTGCAGGTTCATGCAGAAGAATTTGTTCAGCATCTGTCAAACAAAGTCGCTCAAATTCACCCACAGTTGGACACTGGCTTTGTGGCAGGTCCAGAGGAGATGCCTGGAGAGGAGTCTTGCCCAGTTATCTGGGAATGGTTTGAACCTGTTGGGCCTGAGGAAGTGGAGAGGGTCCATAGAACTATGAGCTTAGCCACCTGCTCCTTAGATCCATACCTCTCCTGGCTTATTAAAGTGGCCTGGGGGTCATTGTGTGAGTGGGTTCTAGTGGTGGTGAATTATTCTTTGATGGAGTGGGCTGTTCCTTTACCTCTTAAAGAGGCCTTAGTTTTCCCCCTCCTAAAGAAGCCATCACTGGACCCCACGATACTGGACAATTTTCATCCAGTACCTAACCGCCCCTTTTTGGGGAAGGTGGTTGCACAGCAGCTTCAAAGGACCTTAGATGAAGTGGATTATCTGGATCTCTTTCAGTCAGGATTCAGATCCAGGTATGGTACTGGTTGAGCTTTTGGATGATCTCTGGCATGGGCAAGATGGGGGTTGTGCATCTATCTTTGCCCTATTTGACCTCTCTACAACTTTCAATGTCATTGACCATGGTATCCTTCTGGTTCGGAAGAGAGCACTGGGGGTGGGTAGCACAGTGCTGTGCTGTTTTGCCTTCTTTCTTCAGGGTTGATTCCAGTTGGTGGTGATTGAGAAGGAGAGATCCCACCCTTGGACCCTACTATGTGGGGTGCTACAGGGTTCAGTGCTATCTCTGCTCCTATTCAACATCTACTTGAGGCTGCTGCATGAGCTCATCCATTGCCAATTATTTTTCTCTGTCCCTGACAAATTAAGCAATGCTGTGAGTGTCTTATCCTGGTGCCTGGAGGCTGTGAGGGTCTGGATGGGAAAAAACAGGTTTAGCTGAACCCTGGCAAGACTGAGTGGCTTTGGGTTTTGGGGCCTGCCAGTTCTAGGACTATGCCATCTTTGGTGTTGGATGGGGTTGTACTGTCCCAGACAGACCTGGTATGCAATCTGGGGGTCCTCCTGGACTCACAACTCCTGCTTGAAGAGCAGGTAGCAGTCATGGCTAGGAGGGCCTTTGTACAGCTTTGGGCTGTGTGCCATTGTGCCCATTGCTAAATCGGGGGCTCTGCTCACAGTCACTCATGCCCTAGTAATCTCTCCATTAGATTATTATAATATGTTCTACATAGGGCTGCCCTTGAAGAGTATCTGGAAGCTTCAGCTGGTGCAGAATGCAGTGGTGTGGGCAGTTATGTCTGCTTCCAGAAAAGCACATGTTATAACTCTGCTCCACGAGCTGCACTGATTGTCAGTCTGCTTCCATGTCCAATTCAAGGTGCTATTTTTGACTTTTAAAGCGCTTCATAGCATGGGGCCAGGTTATCTGAGGGATCGCCTCTTTCCGATTATATCTGTCTGTCCCATCAGATCCAGCAGAAGAGGCATGCTGTGGGCCCTGTCTGTTAGGGAACTGTGCTTGGCGAGTCCCAGAAGGTGGGCCTTCTCTGCCATGGTGCCTGCCTTATTTAACATTCTCCCCCGCAAAGTGAGGTTAACTCTAACCCTGTAAATTTTCCAGAAGTTCCTCAAGGCCTGGTTATATTATCAGGCCTCGGGGTCCCAGGTGACCAGTGAAATCTTGAGGTGGCTGCATTAAAGCTGTTAACATCTATTCTCTCTTATGCCTTGCTTTTTAATTTTTTTTAATAATCACTGTTTTTATATGATTATTGTTTATACTACACTGCCCAGAGTCACTTCTCATGAGATGAGTAGCCATATAAATTTGATATACAAACAAACAAACAGGTTTATTTTACACAATTTCACAGACCAATTTAATCCCCCAACTTGGTCATTTTCAATTTTACCTCCATAATTCAAATATGTGTAGCCAGTAGACATATTTTGCTTCTGATTTCAGTGCTGGTGTTATGTTGAGAACTGGTTGGCTTCACTACAATTCCAAATTGTGTAGTACCTTGTGGACTTCACCAGGTGCGTAATTTTTTGCCAAAAGATTCTGTGCAATTTACTGCACAAAGGACCTAAAACAGCTAAACTTCAGCTCTTACATTTTGCATGAACAAATATGAACTTTAAAATGTCTAAGAGCAAAAAACCTGCCAGTCATTGGATAAACGTTTAAAGCTCTTTTTATTATTTTGCAGCTGGTGCCCTTTGCTGAAGGATATTTCCTTTGCTGCAGACTCAGAATAAAAACATTTCATTTTAAGAATGCAATTAGAAACACAGCTGTTGTTTCAGGACCTTTATATTAAAAGTAGGTCCATACAAAGATTAAAACATCTATTTTTCTCAGAAAGGAAGCATATCTATTTAAAGACTGTTTTAATTCAAAACCAGCATCTTTCTAATTACAGTTCCACAGTATGAGTAAAGAGAGTGATTCAAAGCCATGGAAAGCAATAGCACTGGATCTATATCAAACCTGGCTGAAGTTCTCAAGCAATCTTAAAAGGCAATGAATTTATGCCACATAGCAATTTTTGATAATAGAACTGATGTAAGATTATGCCCTTGGAGGAAAAAAAGTATATTTCTCTCGGTTGAGACCTAAATTAATACAATCAAAAGTATCGATAAAGCCTAGTTTCACATTGGATTCCCCTTTGATGTTCTCCTATTGAGTTATTATAACTGCTTCTTATGCCTGCAGCTCAACCACACAGTAAAATGGCTTAACAGAAGGGGTCTTCCATTTGTTTCTGAATGTTGACATTTGGAAAGAGATGTTCATCCCATGCATATAGCAGAAGAACAGGAAGCTTTCTGGAGAAGATCACAGGCTTGTTTCTAATAGAGGCCGTCCAGATGCCAGTGAGAATCTCACAACAAATTTGCAATAGCCTGCTCCACGGCTGTTTCTCAGCAACTGTTTTTTGCAGGCACGCCAGCTCAAATCTTGAAGTACTATATAGTTATCATGATTAGTGGTTACTGATTATACTCAATGCTATTTGTCTAAGTTCCTTTAAAACTCTCTTTACTGATGGTGATTGCTGTATTGTGCAATAACAAATTCCATATTTCAACTCTGCATTCTGAAAGAAGTGTTTCTTTTTGGCTGTCCCAGTACTTGAACTTCTGGATGAACCCTCCTGGGTTCTAATTTAATAAGAAAGACGCACTCCAATCACCTCATGCTTTTAGCTGCCATTGCCTGCACATTTCAAATCTCTAAATATCATTTCTGAGATGTAGACTAGAACTGTGTACATTATTCCCAATATATTTCTTTCTTTTTTTTTAAGTAACTTTATTTTTATTTAGTTAATTGTTCAGGAAATGTATATGGCTGACCATCTCGCATACATGACTCTATGTTCCCAATTATTTTAAAAGGAGTTTGAAAAGATTGTTGTGGAGCACTAAATCCTTTTTGTTTTTTAGAACAAAGTTGCCATTATCTTATTGCCCCACCTCTAACTACAGATCATTTATGAACACCAGAAAAATACAGGTCCCAATATGGCATTCATTTTCATATCCATTCATAATGAGAATATTCCACATAATCTTACTCTTGTTTCCCATGCTTTTATCAGTTTTAGATCAATAAGAGGTCCCATTCTCTTATTCCCAGCTTACTCAGAACTTTTGGTAATGAACTGTGTGTGTGTGTATGTGCATAATATTAAATTTTAATACATATTGCAATCACTTTGTTTACACAGAATCCCTATATTAAATTTTAAATCATGACTTCTTAAACAAGCTAGAATGTTCAATTGAGTCATACCAAGTATAGAGCAGAGCAATTCTGCATTTTTTCTTATCAATTCTTATTCAGTTGATGACAAGAATTGGCCTTAGAAATAAATTTCTGTCAGAGGACATCTATTAGTTGGGTATGCAATGTTCTTTCACTTAATCAGTAAGGGGTATGAGGTTTGCCTTTTATTGGTCTTACTCACTTTGTCAGTTTGATTTGACTTGAATGGTTGATTCAGAAAATCAAGTAACCCCAAATCAGTTTGGAAGCATTCAGTTCAATGATCTGATTCAGAATTCCTTTTCAGTTCATAGTCAGTCCATAGATTCCACTGAATCCTTTTTCAATAAACCATCAGAACTGAAGCTTTCTACAACCCTATTATTTAATTCTGAATTCTCTCTCTCCTCCTCCTCCCTGTCCTCCTCCCACACATACATGCACATAATCTCCTGTCTTTCATTGTACAATCATAACTTTAGTGGTCTGCAGTCTCCCACTTTCACCCTTATAGTATATTAAATCCTGTCAGGAGACAACTCTTCCTCTGTAACTTTCCAGTAGTAGTTACTGGCTTTGAGAAATTGTGAAGAATTTCTCCTTCCTCTGGTGAATTTTAGAGAAGCCCTTCACCCAATTTCTTCACCCATACATGTGGTGGAGAATTTTAGGCCCTTTGTGTCCAGCTGTAGTAATAATCCACATATAGGCAACCTTTTTGTGTCTGGGGACTGCATTTATATTTGGGGAAGGCTGAAAGCAACAGTAGAGTGAAGATGCAAAATGGGGCCACTACCCGTAGGTCAGGTTTACTGGATTCACACAACAAACAAAGGCAAAGGAAACAAATAACATTATGGCTTAGAGTACAAGTTTTGACTCAGAGCATGGGGATTGGCAGGCTCCTGCTGTTTTTGCTACAACCCAAAGGCTTGCATTGTAACAACGCAGTTTTCATCAGACTGACCCATTTGATCTCCCTGCAGACAACACTGACTCATATATTACAAAACTTACCAAATGGTAAGTAAATGCATAGGAAATGTTCATATCAATTATATTGAAATAATGTTATTTAGATGTGAATGAAATGCAATTCAATTTCTGTCCTAGTTTCATCTACTTTTTGGAATATGGCCTCCAACATACTACTCAAGAGCCACAAGTAACTTCTGCCCTGAAAACATTGTGCAAGTCAGTACTGAAGTTATGCATTAACCAGGCTAATTTATATTGGATCATCTCAATCCATATCCTTCTTTGTCTCAATTGGCAAGTGAGGGCATACCTTATACTCGAGAATGAGCATGTAAAGGATCCTGACTACATGAAAGAGCTGGCAACTGGGTCTGTTGCAAGATTTAATCCTTATGAATGCATCTCTGTTTTTTTTTTTTTATCCACACTCAATTGTTACCGATACTGTGGTGACTGCCTGGACGGGTGTCTGCGGTTTTCAAGGCAAGGTGTTTTGGAAGTGGTTTGCCAGTGCCTCTTCCTAGAGCAGAGCCCAACTGGCAAGCGCAGGAGGCGGGGTTTCCATTGCTTTGCGCCTTTTTCAGGCGTGTGTGGCTTCTGCGTTACGGGCAACTTGGTCCCTTCTCCCATACAAGCGCCGCCAGCATTTTTCCTCCCACTGGGGTGAAAGTACCCATTTATCTACTCACCTAAGTTTTCGAGCTGCTGGGTTGGCAGGAGCTGGGGAGGAAGCAGGAGCTCACTCTGCTGCATGGAGCTGGGCTCGAACTGCTGAAGTGTCAACCATTTCTGGCCAGCAACTTTCAGCGTCATTAAGCCGCTGCACCACTGTGTCCCCCTCGCATCTCTGTTAGGTAACTTATTGTTGTGGGGTTCTCTGTAACATTGTCAGACTTACTTCTCAAGCCCTGTACAAAACAAGTATCATTGTCATGGTTGAGATCTAGGATATATGTTAAAGTAGCTTTAGCAATTTAATGAATGTTTATTAGAAAGATAAGGAATCAATGAGAGATGTTATCCTTCTATTGTCTAACTATCAAGCCACAACAAGAAACTTAATTGTATTTCTTTCATTACTCTTGATAGCAAGTTGACATGAATAGCACCTCTCAAATACTCCTTGAGCTGCATTATCTTAAAATCAGTAGAATAAACTTGTGCTCAGATTAAAAAAACAAAAACAAAACTTGACTGATACTTGCATTACATGATATTCAGGCTACTTACTCTAAAGTTATCCCATTCTTTCAGTGAAATGTCCAAGTATCGGTGCTTTAATTAAAAATCCACATCTTTCTTTTGCCTTAACTACAATGAATGTAATGGAAAGAAGGCAAGGCTACAATTGGCAGAAGCAGAATAAAAATGTGAAAACATTAAATTTTGACTTTGCATTATCTAGAAAAAAGTAATATCTATAATATTTGGGAACAGGGGATGCAAAGATATATGTGCAAGAACACAAACACAGATTATTCCTGGCTCATAGCTTTTCATCCTAATGGCATGTACAATACTCATTGTTTGTCGGACATTACATTTGGATAATTGCTTTTAATAATCTTAAATGGGAATCAGGAATTAATCTTTTTCAAGCTTTGAAGGTAGAGATCCAAGGGGGTGCAACTATCAGTTCCACTGTATTAATCCATTCCAATGTTTTCTCAATGCTTGTTCAATTTTCTTGCAATATAAATTGTAACCATTCATTTTCTCATCTACTCACCCACTCATCCACTCACAGAGAAATACACACATACGTTTTTTAAAAAATTTCTCACCTTTTAAGAAGGGAAAAAAATATTAGATTTTATGTCTGTATTGTTTGTATAAGGGTTCATTTGTTTAATATTAAATGCATAATTCTAAACATGCCTATCCCCACTGAGTTTATCAGACCACTTATAGATGAATGGGTTTAGGGATTGCAAACTTTTGCTACAATACACATACAGAGAGAGACTATAGAGTATAATAGTGTGTTTAGAATGTACAGTAGTATTTGACATATTCTCTATACTAGAATTTGTAGGTAGGTAAGCATTGCACTGCACTGTCAAAATGTCTTAAATTGTTAATATATGCAGTTGGAATATTAACATCAATAAAGTGTAAGAAGGCCTTCTAAATTCAAAATAAATACATTTTTAAAAAAATAATCCTAGTACCTAACTTTAGTAATATGTTTCCTTTCTTTTAAATTATCAATTTAATCAATATGCTTCTTTTCTTTTAAATTATCAATTAATTTATTTTCTCCTTGTGATGTTTATTTAAAATGCCAGAACAACTAGCAATTCAAATTTACACTTCTTAATAATTTAAGTTAAATCTATATTCATGGCTAGTCTGTAAATGTATTCTTAGTCCAACTACTTTGTGAAGTAAACACTCCTGCTTCTTCGTTTGACCATCATCCAGTTGGTTTTGACCTTCCTGGCGAGGGTGACCCACTCCCTCAGGGTCTTTGGGCATCATTTGGCGAATGTGTGCTCCAGGATCTCCAGCTGCAGCCCTTGTTGTAAACACCTAATTTTAATCTCTTCTGGCCAGCTTTGTGCCTTCCCGGCCAGTCTCTTAAATTCCAGGGCATACTCGGTGACTGGCCGGTTTCCTTGCCATATCCGCTCAAGGTTTTTCTTTGTTTGTATAATACCAAAGGGGTCTTCAAATCATTTCTATAATGCCTTCATGAAACTGATTAAATTTCTCAGCTCGCCCACCTCAGCTTCATGCATTTCCATGATCCACTCTGCCGCTTGCCCCTTCAGGAAGCCTGGCATGTATGCCACCTGCTCTGCATCATAATGGAACAACCGGCCACATTGTTCCATATAGAGGTGCACTTGGGTCAGAAAGTAATTTCGAATACCCAGGAAGCCGAAGGATGGTGGTCAGGAGACACGGCAAATGATGTGGGCATGCTTCAGGTGTGGGGCTGAGGGACACTATGCCGCGAACTGCCCTCAAAGACCTGAATGGCAACTGAGGGGGGAGAGAAATCCAGAGGGAAACCCCCGGGAGGACTGAGATGAGAAAAGAAAGGGATGGCAGCCACAGGAAGGGAAGAGCCCAGCCAACTCCCGGCGATGACGGAAAGTGACTCATCCGAGAATGAACTTGCACAAGCAGGAAACTCTAGCTGCCTACTTTAAAGGGCGCCCCAGGGCAGGCGGAAAATCAAGGGCATGATGAAATGGTGAGTGGAGAATGTGATCCGATGATGGTGGCAGTGAGATTGAAGGTACTAGGGGCCCACCACAAGGCGGACCTGTCTGCATTAATAGACTCAGGGTTCACCCGATGCCTGATTAGCCCCATAATTGTGGCTGGACTAGGGCTGAGGGTGCGGAAGTTAGGAACCCCTATCCTATTCAGGCAACTGGACAGGTCGACTGTGGGAGGGGGTCCCATGGAATTTTACACCAAACCACTTGTGATGAAGATCAGGACCAACCGGAAGATGCTAAACTTTCTCATGACCCCAATCACCCACCATGCTCTGATACTGGGATTAGTGTGGTTGAGGCAGAGGAGCCCTGAAGTAAATTGGACAGAGGGGAGCTTCAAGTTCAACGATGGGGAATTTCAAGTGCAAGAAGAGGCTGGGGGACTCTCCCGGGGTGGCGCTGCTGGCGGCAAGAGTGGAGGTTCAGAAACTTAGCAACCCCGGATCCATCCCCTTAATCCCACAACACTACAGAGACCTGAGCCAGGTATTCAGTGAAATAGAATCAGATTAACTTCCCCCTTATCGAGCCACAGACTGCATGAACAAGATCAACCTGGGGCAAAATTTCCCAAGCCTAAGATATACTCGATGACCCCCAAGAAGCTAGGGGCCCTGCGAAACTTCATCGACACCAATTTAAAAAGGGGTTTTATACAACCTGCTAAATCGCCCTTGGCGGCACCTGTCCTGTTCCAAGAAAAGAAGGATGGCTTGCTAAGGCTGTGCACTGACTACCGAGGCTTGAATGCAATTTGCCAGGAGAATAAATACCCTCTACCACTGATGAAGGACTTGTTGGCCCAGTTGTCAAAGGGAAAAATCTTCACTAAATTAGATTTAAAAGAAGCATACTTCCTGGTGTGAATCAGGGAGGGAGATGAATGGAAAACCACTTTCAGCTGTCCCCTTGGGTGCTATCAATATTTGGTAATGCCCTTCGGGTTGCTGGGTGCCACCAGGGTGTTTATGCAGCTGATAAACAAGGTGCTACACAAGTTTCTGTACCAGGGGGTGCTGGTATATTTAGACGATATCCTGATTTACTTGGAAATGATGGAAGAACATGTGAAACTAGTCAGAGCAGTAATGAAAAAACTGTTGAAGGCACACCTGTATGCTAAACTTTCCAAATGAGAGTTTCATAAGGAACAAATTGACTACTTAGGGTACTGAATATCCAGTAAAGGGGTGGAGATGGACCCTGCAAAGGTGTGAGATGTCGTGGGATGGGAGGCACCCAAAACACACAGACAGTTGCAAAGCTTTTTGGGGTTTACCAATTTCTACTGGTAGTTCATCCCCAACTTTGCCAGATCACCCTCCCTCTCACTGACCTCCTGAAGATGAAGGGGAAGGGTGATAGCACAAAAGCCCAGAGATTGGGGGTGCCGATAACCTGGACTGAGGAATGCCAAAATATTTTTACACAATTAAAAAGACTTTTCACTGCCGAGCCAATTCTAAAGCACCCCGACCCAGAAGAGCCCTTCATCATCCAAGTGGATGCCTTGGAGGTAGCAGTGGGGGTGGTGTTACTCCGGAGAATGGCAGCTGGAGTGCTGTACCCATGTGCGTACATTTCATGGAAATTTACCAAACTTGAACAATGATGGATGGTCTGGGAGAAGGAAGCATTCATGGTGGGCATTGCTAAATTGGAGGCACCTATTGGAAGGGTTGGCTCATCCATTCGAGGTGTGAACTGATCACAAGACTTTAGAAGCACTGCAGTCACCGAGGAAGCTATCGCCAAAGCTCATGAGGTGGGAGCAGTTTTTTAGTCACTTCAATTTCACACTAAAGCATATACCGGGGGCGGGGGGGGGGGGGAGAGAACCTTTTGGCAGACACCCTATCTAGATTACTGCATTATGACAGCCAAAGGGAAATGGTGATTGTGGGTGTTATACCTGAACCCCACACCGGGCTGAGGGTAGCTACCCGGCGGAAGGGGGGGCTGAAGGAGTTGACCCAGCATGGAACCTTTTAAGCGATTTTCGCAAACAGTTGCAAAGCGACAAATGGTTCCAAAAGAATAAAGACACCTTGGAGACCCACAACGGGTGTGGTGGAGGGACAGCAAATTATATGTCCCAGAGGAAGCCAGAAAATTGGTGCTGCAGAGGGGCCACAATAACAAGACAGCGGGACACTTTGGCTTCATTAAAACTTTACACCTGTTACACCAGCAATTCTGATGGCCCTCTATCCACTGGGACATTGCCAAGTATGTAGCTGGGTGCCCTACCTACGCTATGGTGAAGAGATTAGGCGGTAAGCCAGCGGGGCTCTTACAGATGGTAGTGAACCCAGAAAAGCCCTGGAGGGAGATCACTATGGACTGCATTGTAGATCTGCCTGAGAGCAAATGAAACATGGTAATTTGGGTGGTGACAAACTTATTTTCCAAACAAGCCCATTTTGTGGCGTGCAGGTCCATACCCACAGCAAACAAACTAGCCGAGTTGTTCATACAACACATCTATTGGTTACACGGAGTTCCGACATGACTAATTTCCAATTGCAGCACACAGTTCACATCAAAGTTCTGGAGGGCATTTATAAAACTAGTTGGGTCGAGCCAAGCCCTTAGTTCCACCAGCCACCCCCAGACAAACAGGGCTACTGAACGTCTGAATGCCATATTAGAACAGTGTTTATGGTGTTTCATTAACTATCAACAGAACAATTGGGCACAGCTACTCCCCTTTGCTGAGGTTGCCTACAATAACATGGTGCATCAGAGCACCAGACATACACCTTTCAAGTTTGCCATGGGGCAGGATTTTGTAGCTGACCCCGAACTTCCCCAAGAAGTCACCCATGTGATGTTACTTGATGAGTGAGTCAAGCAATTGACTGACCTATGGCCAATCATTAAACAGTGCTCCAAGATGCCCATGACAACTACAAGAAATATACTGATCGCAAGTGTGCTCCTGAAAAACTGTGGAAGGTGGGGGACCTAATGTACCTGTCAACTAAATATCTCAGAATGGCACAGCTTTCAAAAAAGCTCAGACCCAAGTTTATAGATCCCTTTTCGATCGAGAAAATCATTAAACCTATGGCGTTCCAACTGAAACTGCCAAAGTCCCTCAGTAGGATTCATCCAGTTTTTCATTGCAGCCTCCTAAAACTGCTCAGGGGATTGCACAAATGGCACCCCATGCAAAACCAGTCTGAACTCATAATTATTAACATCCAGCAGCATTTTGAGATTCAAGAAATTCTGGACTCCAGGACACTGAGGGGGAAGCTGCAATTCCTTGTGCAGTGGAAGCACTTTCTGGTGGCACAGAGTGAGTGGGTGGATGAAATGGATGTTAGGGCACCCCAATTAGTCAGAGACTTTTATAAAAAATACCCTGATAAACCTAGATAGCGAATGGGGTGGCATGGTGTGTATGTTTTATTCCCTTTCTCTAGACTCTCCACAGGTTCCTTCCCTGAAGACCAGAGCTGCTCCTCTTTTTTGGGGGGGTGGCATGTCAGAATCCTCACGATCATTCTTTAGCAGGTATGCTTAAACTACTATGGTTCTGCCATTCCGGCAGGAGCGGGGAGCAGCTTAGAGCAAGGACTGCTCAACGCCAGCAACCAATTTCCTGAACCATCAGGGACAATTAAGAACCTGGTAATGGAGGAAATTGGAGAGCCTTGACCCCCTGAGCAAAAAGGACTAATGATCGAAGGGGAGGGGAAACAGAAAAGGCTTTAAATTGGGGGTTTGGCTGGGGGGATTTACTTCCAGCTATTTCTTTTTGCCAGATCATGGCGTGCTTCTGTTGTTGTTGTTGTTTTCCAATAAAACTTCTTATCCATGAACCTGTGTCAGTTTCAGTGAGGATTGCTTTTATTGGGCACTGAGCACAACCTAACAATTTTTCATTATTAAAATCAAAATGAGGTTGGTTCCCATTTTATTATTTTCTTTTTTTTCTCTGAGGATAATCATATAATGGTTTGCTTCATTATGAGGCTTGTTACATTGTGTGGTGGGGGGGGAGGGAAGTGTGTCTATGTGTATGTGTATGTGTATGTGTATGGGTTTTTGTTTTTGTTTTTCTTTTTTGGAATAAAAATGAAGAGATTTGTGAAGTCTGCTTAGAGGGCTGATATAATCTTTAATTTTCAAAGCATGCTTTACATCAACTACTAGAAGATAAGGTATAGATTTAAATAGATAAATAGGTAAATGGATGAATTAATGAATTAATTAGGAAAAAAATACATGCTTATACTTTGCAGAGGTCCTATATTGTTCTATTTCCAATTCTTGTGTTATTGATGTCATGTAATATTCTAATTTTCTGAGATTGTGAATTTGGGGTTTTCATAAGCTGTATGCCATAATCATCACAATTATACCAAAGTAAGGCTTGACATATCTCGCTTTGCATGTAATGCGTCTATCTCATATGTTGGTTTCACCTTTTGAGTTGCCATACTGACATAAATGAACATTTGCACGATATTCTAACTTTTCGAGTTTCACCTTTATTGGGGTCCTGAGAAATAAAAGAAAAAGGAGGGGGGAAATTAGAAAGGGGTGGAGTGGGGTGGGGTGTGGCATGCAGAGGTTGAGACTAGATTACTTTCAGTGGAAACACTTTTTCCCTGTTGCTTGATCTATATTTTACAGTAAGCCAAAATAATTTGACCCACTCATCTAAAGGCTGAGAGGTACTTTTCACTAAACATACAGAAAATATTCTAGCTCTGCCTGTTTGGGAAGCTGAAAGGTCTTTAGCTGCAGGCAGATAAAACTACAGAGGCTTAAAACACTCATTGTTGGCTAGCTTTTCCTTTCCTACTTCCAACTCTAGGGAACACCAGCTGAGTGAATGCCTAAACAGAAGTAGAATCATAAGAAATATAAGTGTGTTACTAGAAGCAGCTAATGGAAAGGAAATGAAGGAGAGAGGGGAAAAGTCCTTTAGAAATCGAAGTAGTTAAGAATTAAGGGGATACTTTTTAAAGCAGGCTTCCCTTTGGCTATTCTCTGGAAGTTATCCTTAAATTTAGGCAAGTGATGGTCCTGTGATCTAGCAAAGGAAACTCAAGCTACATGGGTTCAAACATATGACAGCAGTTCTTTGTAGAATATACTGCACAGTGTTATGTTAGCACCTGTGCCAGATAGCCAAGGATAAAAAATAAAAAGAATAAATAAGACCTCAGGTATGGTGTTAAACAACCACAGACAAGCATTTGCCACTAATGAGTTGCAATGTTTTATAAAAGTTTAGTTCAACTACTTAGAATACCAAGGCTGTTCTCTCTGCTTAAGAAGAAATAGCAGCATTTATTATTATTATTGTTGTTGTTATTATTATTATTTTCAAAACAAAATTGGAAAGAAATCTGTCATCTATAGGCAGTTCCCTGGTTGCTTGAAGAAATAGTCATATGCAATCAACTTTGCCACTAGTTACTTAATGCTTCTTCTAATGCATGCTATTAAGCCTATATCCTTAAATATCTTAATAATGCAAAACATTAAACAGTTCTTTAAAATGTATGCCTGCCAATCACATTAAAATCCTCTTAAAGTGTGGGAAAGTGTGAATGAGAAGGGGATGGGGGGAATTACTTAAATTTTTCATGCCACTGGTCTCATAATTGTTCCTGTGTGATGGAATAGAAAAAGAAGCACAGTCAGCAATAACCCCCTTTTTTTCCTCTCTTAAGAGATATATTTTTGCAAAAAGCCAATGATGTTAAAGAAAAAGGCATCAGAGAATGGTCTTTAGGAAGAGATGCAAGAGAAGGCTAGATAACCCTTCCTTCTGTAAGGATTCTTATAATGATTTTTGTGCATTTTTCCCTTAAAAAGGAGGTGTTATGAATACACCAACTAGTGCAAGGAGCACATGTGTATTAGCTATGGAGAATGCAAAAGGCGGCGGCTAATATGGGTGCATTAATTTTCAGTGTTGAGCTGCGTGGCTCTCACTGCAATCTGAATTAACCTCACCTTGTTGAGAAGTTGCTGCAGCAATCTGTCCCACAGGACATGAGGGCAATATGGAGGTGAAAAAAAGCTGTGACTGAAATGTGAAGCAGCAGGAGTCTGATACTGAAGTGCTAATAAAGCCCTGGTTGCCCTCCATTTTTGATCTTGGCTTCTTTGCTGCTAACCTCCATAGCTGATCTGACACTGCCCTCAGCAGTCATTACAGAAAGTAACAACCTTTTTAGAATCTCCACTGAGATACCTTTAACCTTGTCGTTTTCTTTGATGTGTGTCTTTTTTGTCTTTTACCCAGGCTAGCTATTATTGCCATGAAAAATGCATGCAACCAGCAGGTGAACTTGATTTAAGGGGAACTTTTTCTTACCAGAAATGCAGCACCTGAAACTTTTCCACTCATTTGTTGGAACTGTGAGATTGTGGACCAGTTTACAATGTCAGATGTTTCTATAGGTTAATCATAAGTGCATGACTTTTGCCTGGCCCTCCCAGAAACTTGAACTGCCTCCATATCTTAGGATGCATGTTTGGTAGCTCATGCTACCTCCACCTGATGCACTCACCATCTGTATCACTTCAGTTGATTACTTATGTGCCACCAACTTTTTTTCAACTCCTAGTGACCACATAGATACATTTTCTCCATGATCTATCCCTAACCTGGTCTTTCAGGTCTTCCAATGATTCACCCATCACCACCAAAACTGAGTCCATCTACTTTGCTTCTGGTCATTGTTGTCTTCTCTTTCCTACCACCTTTCCTAGCATTAGAGCCTTCTCCAGAGAGCTAGGTCTTCACATAATGTATCAAAAGTAGGCTAATTTGAGTCTAATTATTTGTGCCTCGAGTGACAACTCTGGGTTGATTTGTTTGATGATCCATTGGTTTGTTTTTTTGGCTGTCCATGGTATTCTCAGGAGTCTTCTCCAACACTAAAGTTTAAAAGCACCAATGCTTTTCCTACCCTGCTTCTTCAAAGTCCATCTGCATTACTTTATGACAATGAAAAGATAGAAATGGGGAGGTGTATGTGAAATAATATAATGCATGCAATCTCCTTGTCTTGTAGCATAAAAGTATGTGCTAGAGATTTCAACCCTTCCTTCCTCCTTTTGGCACATAGAAAATCTCACAAGAGATAAATGAAATCAAAATTTTATTTAAAACCTGGAGGTGGGGTTGTCTCAAGGTAGTAACAATGTGATCAGAATGTGGGGAATATTAACATCAGTCCTTTGCCATTGTCAGATCACTTTTTGATTGCTTTCATCATAAGTTCATCATAATTACCCCCTGCTGCATGGAGGTAGGATCTGTTTGATCAATACTCCAAATGAATCCTGTTAAGTTTCAGAGGCTCTGGTATATAGTTCAGCTGAGGCTGTAATCACTACTGGGGATGAAAGGGTGGCCATGGCCTCAGAGAGGATTGTGTCTGTGTGGCCACTCCCTGCTCATGATCTTGGGAAGCCCTTTAGTTTTCAAAGAAACTCCAGGAGATAAAATAGCAGAAGAGATATCTAGAGCAGTGATGGAGGAAGATGAAGAGTGAATTTGACTGAACACAGGTAAGAACCTTTTAAAAAGATTACCTTGTGGCAATAACAGCAGCAAAACATAATTACTTTTCTGGTCTTATCACATCTTCAGATTGCCTGTTGGCAGCCTTGTTCAAGGTGACTCCTGGAGAGAAGGAGACCAGAGAAATACCTGTAAGACCACTGTGAGGAATATTTGAAGCATCTGTTGGATCACTTGAATCCATTCTGAGCTGGACTCCAACTGTGAAAGTCCAGAGGAGTTGATTGAGGCATATTCTTGACTCATTAGCTGAGAGGTATTTGACCCTTCCTGAGAAAGTGGACAGGGTCCTGGGGGCTGTAACTGTGATCACCTGTCTATTAGATCCATGTCTCTCCTGGCTAGTTAAGGCCTCCCAGGAGACAAATATGTGATTGATTGCAAGTGGTGGTGAATTCATCCTTGAGTGAGGGGTAGTCCACTCTGCACTTGAAGAGGCAGTAATTTGTCCCTTCCTCAAAAAAGCATCAAAAAGTTTTGGACAATTTTCATGCCATCTCTAACCTTGTTGGAAGTTTGTTGAGAAGGTGGTTGGATTATGTAAGAGAGATTCTTTCTCAAATTACATTTCTGCATCGGATTCAAATTTCTTTTACCTGACCATTGTCTTAGTTGTGGCTTTTCCTCCTGTTCCTCAGGCTTACTCTTATAGCCCATTGTAGATTGCAGCTTCTGAGGCCCTAGAGGAAGTGGACTTTTTTAGTCAGGGTTCAGATATGGATATAGCACTGAGACAGTATTGATTATTCTTGTAGATCATCTCCGGCAGGAGTAGGATGGTGGTAATATATCCATCCTGCCTCTCTTGGTAACCTTCTGGACTGGCAAAGGTGGTTAAGAATAAGGAACATGATATTGTGGTGGTTTTCCTTCTGTTGTAGAATGTAGTCAGTGTTGATGTGAGCCTCACTGGGTAGACCTGACCTAGAAATCAACTCAACATAAAGGCTAAATTACTTTAGGCTGACCAAGTGATGCTGTCAAAGTTCTTTCTCAGTGTCTGAAGGATGTAGGAGTCTGGATAGAGAAGAATAGGCTCAGACTGAACTTTAGCAAGACCATATCACCACAGATTTTAGGACCCCTTAGATCTGGGGATTTACCATCTTTGGTTTTGGATGGCGTGGCACTCCTTCAGTTGAAGCTGATGTGCAATGCACATACAAAAGGAGCACGATGTTGCATTTATACCTTACACATTCCTTGACACACATGCACACACCCCGTGGATGCCTGCTCAATAAATTGTGTGTCTAAATTACAAGGAAGTGGATTTTAATTGAAATCAATGGGGGGGGGGGGGACTTCAGTCCAAGTTATTTAACAATGGAACAAACTGTCTTGGGAGAGAGTGGCCTTTGCTGGAGATATTTAAACATAGGCTGGATCACCTTCCCTTGCACAGGGCAAGAGGTTGGATTAGATGATATCTGGGGTACCTTCCATTTCTGCTGCTATATTTCACTTTAATAAGGATTTAAAGCTCAAACTTTATAAAATCAGTATATTGTTTTTTATATACTAGGAGCCACAGACAGACAGATAGATCAATCTCAGTTCCCATTTTCCCAAATTTGTCCAGTTTGCATATTTTTTTCAGAATCCTTATATATCTTTGTTTTTTTCTCCTAATAAGTTCATCAATCTTTGCTATTTTATATAATATACAATTTTGCATGCACTTATGTTCTAATATAATTTGAATTATATTTACTAATGCATTTTTTCTAAATACGTGTACATTTTTAATTAGGGAATTGTCTTCAAAATTTGGAACACTGCAAATATCAATATAATATGATGCAATGTGTAGGTAAGTTGTCCTCAGAAATAAGTGATTTTCTTCTCTATGCCTTGAGAAGACATTGGGGGCGGGGGGGGGCAGGATTATTCCCAGCTTCTTCCTGTCATGTTTAAAAATCTGTATGTGAGCATTTATATGCCTTTAGAGCTTTGCTTTGCTGATGTTGATTTAATTTGGTTTTATTAATTTGTTTAATATTTTACATTATGTTTTATGATTTTATTACTATTTCATGAACTGCCCAGAGAATTTGGCATTAAGCAATATAGAATGTAGTTAATAAATGATAAATGATATATACTTATTTTTCCCACCTCTTGATCTTACATTTTTACATTAACTAATAGACTATTTCTAGGTGTTTTGTTTTTTTTTTAAAGGAAAAGCATACCAAGGTTTAAATTACAGTATAAATTTCTTGCAAAGAATTATGGTTGTGTGAAGAAAATCATTAGCTCTGCATAGTAAGCAGCCTAAGTTGCTTTCCTACAGCTGTAGTTTTGTGGCCATAACACCCTTAAGCATTTACCATTATTTAAGGTAAAGGACCACGGAACATTATAAGTGTTTCCAAGTAATGCAAAGAGAAATCTCTCATCATTCCACTTGGGATGTAACATTCTTTTCATTAGCTCAACAATTTGATAATCGCATCTTCTTTAAATGGAATGCAATATTTGAATCTAACTGACCTTGTTGCTCCTCTATATATTTGTTGTGGCAGATGTTCTGTAAAGTAAGTAGAATGCTACACATAATTTCTAGGCAGACCTACTTCACTTGAAGCAGTTGAAGTTCAAAGTCAGCATCTTTTTAATTAAAATATTTGATATTTTCTACTTGAGGTTCAAAACAAATTGATTTCTCCTCTCCTAATTTCTATGCTAATGGTAATTGAATATTCAGTGTAAATGTGTAATTTGCTAATAATGTGAGATGGGGTTTGTGGCTATGGTTTGTGGCGAGTTTTCCTACTGCAGACATTTCAAATGTAAAGGAAAAGGAAACAAATTAGTATGTCTAATTGTTCTCCTCTTCACTTCAGGCAGTAATGAGCAGAGGTTAACATAACAAGCAATATTTTCATGCCTGACAAAAAATCACCGTACAAACTAAAACATGATTTTCTATCTTTATATATGGCCAGTTTATGAATGTCATGTGAAACAAATAATTAGTTTTCCATTAAAATTTCATTCTTATTTTTCTGAAACTTATATGTATACTTTTGTGTAATTATATGTACAGCAGTGATGGTAAAAGAAGCTTCAGGCTGTTCCTGAGTTGTACAAACTTAAAGTTCTTTTTTTTTTTAATTTGCAAGGCCTGATCCCGTAAATATTTATTCAAGAGTGAATCCTGTTGTCATCATCTGACTTCATGGTTCCATTTGCCAGTGGAAGTAGCGACAACGGTAGGGTTACTTTTGAGATTAATGTGTGAAAATTCCAAGCTGAACTGTAAACGGGTCTAAAAGACATGAAAGGTATAAATGCCAAACTGCTTGGTGGAATAAGCAGAAAAAAGCTTATCTTCATTCTGGAATAAACAGCGATTGGAATAATCAGCCATGAAAGAAGAGCTGCCAATTTGGTTGGGATTCTGGATTGGGTGACAGGGCAAGTAATCTTGGCTGTAAGATAGTAGGAACTACCAACACTCTGTCCTTTGTGGAACAGAAAAGGCTGTTGTCATGTATCACCAATGTTTTATTGTCTGTGATCAATGCTGAGGTTATTAACAATGCAGTGCATGCCACATTCTCCTCTCCACTGCAGCACTGGGTGCTATTGGCCATGATGGTTCCTATTACAGCCATCACTGCTGCTACCTTCTGTATTCTAAACAACGTTCTGCAGATATATCAGTGCACAACTAGAGTATTTATATAAGAACATAACACTTTATCTCCCACTAGATGCTTATCATGTCACGGAGACTCAAGCTGAGCCAAATATATATTTTTCTGAGAAAAATTCTGAGAGTTTCACTTCTTCTTTCTTTCTCCCCAAAAGGTCACTTTTCAAAATTTAATTTTGGAAAAAAAAAAAAAAAAAGTTCTAAGTTAAAGGTTAAAAGATGAAGATGGGGATTATGTTAGGAGGATGTTTGGAAGATTAACCAAGAAGCTTTACACTTCTAGGTTGGCCTTCAGAAACTTAGGAAGATAATTAGCTATTTCATCCATCTCTATTCCAGCTTTTGCCCTTCTAACTAGAAGATTTTTGCCCAATTTCTAGTCCAGATTCAAGTTAAACATTCTAAGTTATGATGAAATGAAATCCTCAGTCTATAGCAGCTTTCTCTATATCACCCCTAAGTAGAACTGCCTAATTCTGTGGCAGAACATTGATCCATTTAGGCCTCAGACTTTTTCAGTGGATCTCTGAAAGCTAAAGAAGAAATCTTCCCTAATGCCTACCTTACCATCTTCTGCTCTATTCGTCTTTATCACAGGTGTCTTCTTATACTTCTTTATTAGATATTTTAAGAGGTTCTAATAGATGCCTTTTGTGATTTTCTCCTGTTTGTTAACATAGTAACTTTTCTTCTGTTCTTTCAGAGAGAATAGGTTACATAATAATTCAGAAGTCAGAATAGTTCCCAAAATGGCAATTATTAGAGTAGAAGAACAAACTCTTGAGTGTTTTTCAGGGTTTCATGTATTAAAATTAAATATCCTCCCCTTCTCTCTCCATCTCTTTCCCAGTGGATCTTAGAACAATTTAATAGCTTTTCTGTTGTTTTCTAAGGCTTTCAAAATGGTGGAAATGCATTTTCTGACACATTTTCCTATAGAATCAAGCAGAGCAAAATATAAAGTATGTCATGTTACCCTTCATCTGACAGAAGCATGATTGTTAACAGCAGTTAGAAAATGTGCTGTTTAATTCAAATTTGAAGATTTAGGAGTTCAAAAATAGCATGTGGGATGAATAAATAAAATTATTATGTACCTAGGGCTATGTTGCATGTGGTTCTGTTGTTATATAGAATCACCAAAACAACTGCAAATGAATCCAAATACTGTTGAAATTACAGTGGGCTGTAGGATCTCTGTCAACAGGAGATATCAGAAGGGAAAATTCATCATTGCCTTCTGGTCCCAAAGAAAATTACATGCTCTCAAAATCTGCTTCATTCAGTGACACAACCTTCAGGAGCCTAGTTGGACAGATATAGAAGAAGGGAGGGGAGGGGAGGGGAGGGAAAATGTCACCCTGCATGAATAAGTGGGTTTCATTCAGGGTATATTTGGATAGTAGAACACATTAGAGAAAGAAAAGAAAGAGCAACAAGTAATGACTGATAAAAATTTAGCAGGTATATGAATTTAGAATTTATTGTTAGAGGTGAGTATGAATTAACAGATCAGGTTCAGTCTATTCTGTTTTTCTATTGACTTCTAAGAAATTTTTTCTGATCCCACAGATTTGTGGCCTTGTTTTTAATTTAAAAACCCAGCTGAAAACTTGCTAGGTTAGATCTGAGGGCAAGAGTGTATGAAGTCGTCACTCATGATTCTCTCAGAAAAAGGAAGGTGGGAGACTGCTCTTTAAAAAGCTAAAATGTAAGTATGTAAGGCATTTTTCATAGTAAAATGTACAAAAAGGGAAGTCTTTAGGCCCAGTAGCCATCCTCTAATGTAAGTTAAATTCCCCCTCCCCAATTCCCATTGCTATATTTGGGGGCAGGAGAAGTATAGACATTAGCTGGGTTTTGTTGTAGTTAGTATTTACCTCACCCAGAATCTTGTGGGAATGAAATGGCAAATATTGTTCTCACCAGGATTCCAAGTAGACTAACCTTTAATTGCTAGTGATCAAAATCAAACAAATCAAAAAAATCTACTCTGGGTATAGAGTGGGACTTTGAAACTATTTGATACATATAGTAAATACCACCATTTGCTATATATATCAGAGTTTCAAAATCCCATTTTATATTCAGAGGATTTTTTTTTAATTCCTGCTGAAAATATTACCTGTCTCTCTCATCCATCATCCCTCTTTTCACTAAAACACATCCATGCAGTATTTCAGTAATAGATGGAAGAGACTGTTGATTTTTGAACTGTGACAAATCTGCATGTGTTCATTTATTTTTCTCTCCTAATTCAATGTGCATTTTTACAAGCAGATTTGGATACACGTTTAAATACATTTTCACAAAAGTATGCATTTTTAAGTCTACAGTCCTGTGGTTCTTGGAAAGTATCTTGGGGCTATCGCAGGCATCAGATTTCCCATTCTAAGATTAGAGAAAAGGATCAGGCAAAGGGATTAGGCCTTGAAAGATAAATGCTGTTCTTAGATGCCCTTGCATAAAATTCTGTTTGTAAATAGGAAATGTCAATATTTAAATACTTTTAAGTATTTGCTTTACCTCAGCTTTCTATTGTTTATATATATAAACTGTTTATTCAGTTTCAGCACCTGAATGGACCTCTGAGGCTTCTTTAATTACTGTCTGTCCATTATTCTCCTTCCCATAACAGCACTAAAAGCCAGCCTTATAACTTGTCTCAGTTGCAGTTTGTCATTCTTTAACATGGATAAGCAGAAAAAATGAACTCAGCAGTCTCAAAAGGGAATATAGTCCCCTCACCACAAATGCCAACAGTTTCCAATGCCTCATTTGGTGTTTCCCAGTAGGATTTGGGAATGTTATTTTTTTGTTCAAGTCATATTTGTCTGTTTATTGTGTATTTGTTTGCTTTGTAATTGTGTTTTCCCCTGTAGCTTATGTGGTGCTGGCTTACTTGTGTGAACCATCTGGAGTGATTTATACTGGGGGGGGTCTTGGGGGTCTTTTTATTTTCTACTGCACCTGCTTCCTGTAGTTTATAGCTTGTGGCACACTTTATCAGGATTGATCAGGAAGGTCATGGCTAGAAGAATGTACTGTTGAAATCTAAAATGTTTATAAAATCTTGACAGTCATCCAGAATTTGGTTCACGTCTGTCTGCATATATGTACTTAGTCAAGCAATTTCCAAATCTGCTAATTTACACCTTGCTTCAAGAGGGTTTTCTCTCCAACTCACATTTTCACCCACTCATTAACATGGGGTTTAACGTAACATTAAGAGATTTATAATCTGACCTCTTCAGACCTTTGCTTTATTCATTCCACACTCTGTCCAGAGAGGTAATGGGAAAGCATTACTTTACCCATCTCCTGCCAGGAAATCTATTTTGAATTGTTTGGGAGACAGTCAAGATGGCAGAAATAACATGTCGTCCCACAGCAACATATGTCCCTGCATTATCCACTTGCCAGCATGTCTTTTGTTGCCAAATGCCATCACTGTTCTTCTCCAAGGGTACTGTTTCCACTGACATTTCTTCCACCTGTAAATCTTATGGCTTTACATTAGACTGAAAATGCCCATAAGAAAAGAAAATTGATAACGTGTTATATAAGAACAATATGTAGGTGAAATAATTCATTCTAGTATAAACATGCTTTATAGTATTTAACATGAATACATAGCTGTCATTTACTCAGTTGTTACTGGGGTTCCATCCAGAAGAAAAGGAAATTAAGATTTTTATTTTTTTTTTTTAATCTGCTTCTCCAGAATTCCAGGTTAATTAGGAAAATTCTGAACATTAATTGTGGAAGAGAATGATGTAGAATTTGTTTTGTGGCTATTATTCCCAAGTTCCTCTGGAAATCTTCTTTCTTCATTATGAATGCATTCAATGCATATATACACATGATAAAACACTGCATGTGTGTGTGCGTGTGTGTGTGTATGTATGTATGTATGTGTCTCTGTGTCTCTGTGCACTTTACTGATATGTATAATTATAGGTCACACCACCAGAAAACACCAGAGGCTCAAAACATCAGTTGCTCATAGATAGAGCAGTCACCCAAGAGTCAAGGTCTAGACAGACCAATCTGAGCACAGCCTGGATTGACTATAGGAAAGCCTACAACTCAGTGCCACACACATGGATCTGTGAATGCCTGGCATCATACAAAGTCAACAGGACACTAGGGACCTTCCTCAAAAATGCAATGGGACTATGGAAGACAACAATGGAAGTCAACTCAATACAGCTCACACAAGTGGCCATCAAGTGTAGCATATACCAAGGTGATGCACTGTCCCCACTGCTGTTCTGCATAGGCTTGTACACCCTCAGCCAGATAATCACAAAAACTGGATATGGATACAGGTTCAAGAGCGGAATCACCACCAGCCACCTCTTCTACAGGGATGACATCAAGCTGTATGCTGAGAGTGAATGAGACATCAACTCACTGATCTACAGTGAGGACCTTGGGATGTCATTCAGACTGGAGAAGTGTGGCTGGGTGGTAGTAAAGAGGGGAAGGTAGTTAAGACTGATGGGGTGGAACTACCAGCAGGCCACATAGCAGACATAGAGAGCAGCTACAAGTACCTTGGTATCCCACAGTTGCATGGGAACGACGATGAGGAGGCAAGGAAGACAGCAACATCCAAGTACCACCAAAATATAAGAAAGGTCCTGAAGAGCCAGCTCAATGAGAAGAACAAGATCCATGCCATCGACATGTACGCCCTGCCAGTCATCAGATACCTTGCCGATATAGTGACCTGGGCAAAGGAGGACATGGAGGCTGCCAATGTGAAGACCCAGAACTCCTCACGATGTACAGAGGTTTCCACTCATCTGTGTGTATATGTGTCTGTGTCTCTGTGTACTGTATTGATATGTATAGTTATAGGTCACATCAATGTACATGTGATAGTGATGTACTCATGTACAATAAGAATACCCCACACAACAAGAACTTTGATATAATTAATTTTGCTTCTTTGGATGTGAAGCGGAAGCAGTTTTATTCAGATCCATTTAGGGATAGCAAGTCATTAGCAATAAGCCAATGTCCCAGTGCTGAGCTTAATTGACCAATTAT
Source organism: Liasis olivaceus (assembly GCA_030867105.1). NCBI lineage: Eukaryota > Metazoa > Chordata > Lepidosauria > Squamata > Pythonidae > Liasis > Liasis olivaceus. Next base: position 75,979,333 of record CM061349.1, read on the forward strand.
GTGTTTTTATAAGGAGGTACCATCCATTAACCTATGTGATGGCAACTGGAAAGCCTTTCCATAGCTGTTATTGTACAAAAAAGTAACTGCCTTTGTAACTGTGTGTTGGTCCTATAGAAGGTAATAAAGTTGAAAGGGAAATAAGATTGGTCATCTTCTTCTAACCTGTTACTGCAAACTATTGATTCAAAAAATATAGGAAAAAAGTTATCTTTGTGCCCTGAAAACTTTAATTCATTAAAGTTCACAAGGAACATTAGCACTAAAATCTGTTCAGCTTGCTTTAAAGTAAGTAGGCTAAAAACATTGTTCAATGACACTGATATTCCAACTTCCTCAGTCTTTGGCTAATTTAATGCTGACTTCTACTTCTTGCAAGTTATAATGACATTGCCTTTTCACATGTTTTGTATGAAGATGCTGAAAGGGGTAGAAAGGAATGTAGCATCACATCAACATTGCATTGGGTAATTCATGCATAAAAGTACATATCTGCAATAATGGAACATCACCTCACAAAAAGAATCTTGATTTAGTCACGCATGTGATAACATCAAGATACATTTGGGAATTGTTTTATATGTGCATTGGTAATGCAGAGTCATGAAGATGCAAATGAACTAAAATATAATAAAAGCTGAGGGAAAATGTCCATGCACAATTGTCACTGTACAATTAGGGCATAACAATGACAACATTTAATGTATGTATTGCTGGAAGTCTGTAAACGAAATTAGGGAATTTAAAATTACAACATCTGGAAGCATATTCCAATGAGGGAAATTTCAGAACAGTGCTCAGAAGTTCCTACCAGATAGTGCCCCCACCCCTCCACCCCATCATGAAAATCACTGTGATTATATTTCTATAAAATGAGAAAATACTCATGATAACTCTTGGAAAAATACCAAAGTGAGGTTTGCAAATTACAATGGCTGGGTTCGAAGCCACAGATGACATGTAATATATGAACCAGCTTAATTGTGGCTTAGTGTCCCATGTGAACTCTGCCCATGTGCCAACCAGTTGTAAGATTTACTTTGAAATGTTTGAGCACTTATTGGATATATAGAGGTTGTCACCATTATACCACAACACTGGTTCAAACAACAGTATCCATGGAATTGGGGGAGAGGGGCCAAAACCTGCAAAATGGGTGAGGCAACACAATCCAACCCCCCACACCTTTTCTATGTGTGCATACAAAAGGAATGAGGCTCGGACTGTGACCCTGTGCCTTGCAGATTTTGATCCCTTCCATGACCCCTGGGTTCAAAACAATTTATACCACAAGTGCTGCAAAAGTGCTCCGTAGACATTATCATCACTGTTCACCATGAACAGCGAATAGGGTATCTCTCTGTTTGCATTAGTTCCCATGTCCAAGTGATTTTAAGGGATTTTAAAACATCTGGTATTTTCCATGTATATTTTTTTGCTATGTTTTAGCTATTCAAAATGCCTCCATTTCCTACAGAGATGGGCTGCCAATCAAAACTAAATTGACTGCTGGGGGGTTGGGGGTGCAGCACTCATTATTCATGCTCAGCTACACTCCTGAGTTTCTAGTGGGGAGTATCTCTAAAAGACAGAGAAGAAACTTGGGGAATGAGTCATTTTACTTCCTTTTTTTTCTTTGTTATCAGCAAAAAAGGTGTATAAAATTGATTTATATTATCTTTATACACAGAAAACGCACCTGGAATATTGTATTGTTAATTCTATTAGATTTTCCCTCATTCTGTAGCATGCCTATTAGTCTGTTTTCATCAACCTCTCCTCTGGACTCAAGGGGCTAGGTAATTTTACAGTTGAGAGGATTAATGATGAGAAAGGGGCCTTTCTCTGGCTTAGTGCCCAATTGCAACCATCATTGCAGCCACTGGGCAGGACAAGAGGACAGGTCCTTCACTGCAACTTTTGACTTGGAGAGAGCTATCCTTGGATATAACTGGGCCACAAATTGTGGGTCTTACAACTTTGAGCAGCATGTAGTTTAGACAAAGGCCAGGAGTTTAATACAGTACAAGAGCAAGCTTTTGTTTCTCTGGCATGCAAGGTCAGTTTACAGAATGCCAGTTATTATGCATAATACAGAATAATAGAAGTAAATATTTTATCATGGACTTTTTTTTTCTTTCCTGAACTCATATGGAAATTCATGATTATTTTTGCATTAGAAGCCATGAAGTCATCTCATGCTACAGTAACTAGTAATGTAAAATTTTTCGTGACATTCTGGGGACACAGAAAGATACAGAGAGAGAGATTTCTGTCCCATCCCATCTTCCTTCTTGTCTTAGAAGTCCTTTGGAGAAATAAGAAATATAAATGCCACCAGCTGAAATATTGGGAATGGAGGAACAGAGAGAAAAAACAGTATATCTTCTGGAAGACGGAAAAGTGAGAAAACACTAGGTCCTTGTAAGTGGGAGAAAGAAACGGAGAGAAATTGAAGTGGATCCATTGTACAAACTAAGAAAGCAAATCTTTACTCAAAAGCTTTTAAAAAAAAAATCCAATTTCTGACTCTGCAATGTGCCAGGCCACCATTAATTGAGAAGTATAAATGCCAATTCTCACTATAACATTGTCAAATACAAGAGTATTACATCCCCCAATTTTTATTCTCCACATTGTATTCAATTTGAAAAAGAAAATAATTATTTTTGACATTACCTTCCAGTTAGCAAATTCCCCAGCCCTGTTTTTTTTCCCCCAGCTAATCCACTTGTTTATAACACTGGAATAAAAAAATAAAATTAAAAAAAATTAAAAAAAAATAAAATAAATTTCCTTTCTGTTCCATCCCATTTAATCAGTAGCAAAGCTGGACAAAATGCTCCAGCAACAGAAAACCACAGGGGAGTAAGCTTTGTAATTTGCATTGATTTTGTTTGCTTTTATAATGCCAAGGATGTGACTGAATGCAAACTGATAGGGTTTAGCTTGTTTATTTGTTTCTTTGTCAAATACTGTGACTGTGATTTCAATTGAACACAGTACTATGGTGGAACATTGTCTTGTGCCTGAATTGCTGAGAAAACTCTGGTAGTAAATTGCAAGGAACAAGGTTAGAAAAGTGATTGCTCTTCAAGAAGGGGTTACAGATCTCAGGATATAAATTCTGTAATCATGAATGAAATATATTGCTCTTGGGTTAAAGAAAATGAATATAAAAAGTGGCCAAAGATCTACCTATTTTTGTGTTTTGCAATGGATAGTTAAAAAAAAATAGGGCATAGAAGTAACCAGTCTTCCCTTGCTTTATAGCTCTCCTCCAGGAAATTGTAACTGCATTTTCATTCTGGCTATAACAATATGGGGGCTTCAATCTGATCACAGCAGGCACTGTGGACCTTCTTCTTTTTTTTTTGATGAGCCATTCTCAATGTCAAAAGTCTGTGCTAGGGCAACTGATTAGGGCTGGTTAGTTAGTTTAACAGATAGCAGTCATGGGGTTAGGGTTACTCAATCCCTTTATTTTGCAAGATCGACTACTGTAACTCATTTGCATAACACTTGATAATAATGCATTGGATTCCATGGTGCCTTAATAGCCTTCTATACAATCCCCAAATCTGCTTTGGAGATTGGCAAATCTAGTAGTGCCAGTCTGGGGCTCTCACACATTTAATGAGCAGTCAGAGCTATAAGAAGATGGATTACATAAATTGCAGCTGAACAGTTTCACACTGCCATGTTTTCCTCTGCAGTTTTCAAATTGAAAAGGTTGCTGTGTTAAGCAGAATCAGAATCAGGGAGAAAAACATGGATGAGTGTAAGGAAGAGTTTAGGATTAACCTCAACATAAAAAATAAGAGAGTTTAACCTGTTCTTTTCTTCTGTCCCACCTTCCCTCTATGTATTTGGGCTAAAGAGTCTACCTTCAACTGATTTATAAAGGGGCTAAACTGGCCCATCATGCAAAGGCACTTATGATCCTTGTTTCCACTGTACTGGCCCAGATAAAGAGAGACAGGGTGAATATGGTCAGGTACATATGGGCCAATATCATGAGTCAGTTATTAGATAAAAGGCAGTTTGACCCACAGCTACATTTGTACTTACTGTCTACACAGAAGCGTGCCTAGCAGTCTAGCTCCCTAAGCAATATAGGATCCATTGAGGAAATTAAACCTCTTTCTAAGTTGTCCCTCTTCAGATTGTAATGTAACAATTCTGTGTCTCTACTGCTACACAAAAACATAATAAAATGATTGTATTATGTGACTTTTCCTCTGTACAACTTTTATAGCTGAATAAGCAAGTATCCATTGCGGCTATGACTACATTTGGAATTGTGATAATTGTTCTTCTTCTACCTGCAAGATCAAAGTGATATAGCAGTCCTAGGTGACCTCTTGGTCCCACAGTTGTTGCATCCTCTTTGAGGTTAATTCTGTCACTTACCTGTACAAAGCTGCTAAGGGGGGTTGGAATGAGATGCCATTCGAATGCAGAGAATATCCAGTACTGCTTCTCCCTGTCACCTAAGTCAGGTGAGATAGTATAGATGTTAGACATTGTAACAGGCTTAATGAAGATCCATAAACTGAAAGTGAATCCTCTGAGTTGGCAGTTCATGGTTCTGAGAATTGGATAAGCTTCTGGCTTTGATTTGGGCTGTACCACTCACATGTTTTTGGGACTCATCTCTGTCACAGTAACCTAAGATGTGTTTGTCCAGTTAGGGCTGAACCTTCAGCTGTAACCTCTTTTGGACAGGGGTCGCCTGGCTACACTAATCCATACTCTGTGAGATTCCAAGTAATCCTACCACAATATAGTTTATGTGGATCTGACCTTGAAAGTAACTTGGAACTGCTGGTGATGCACTTAAGTGCTATCAGGGACATACATTACAGACCTTGTAACGCTGGTCTTAAAGGAATAGCATTGGTGTCTATAAGCTATTAGTCAAATTCCAAACATTTAATAGTGAAGTTTGGCTTAGCATACTGATGGCTTAACATACTGATACTTTCAAGTGTGTCTCTCCCAATATGCAACTGCCTAAACATTAAGATTTGGAGAGGGCCCTTCTCAGTACTTGGTACATGGCAGAGATTCATTATGTGAAGGATACATACAGTGGTTCCCCCACTTCAGAATATCCTCCCCACAAGGTCAGGTGGGTTCTATTACTGCCTACGTTTTAATGCCAGGTGAAGCCCTGATATTTGATTCTTGTATTTGAGACTTAAAAATCACAGCCAGGCTAGGCCTTAATGTTCTTCATAAAAATATCTCATAGTCCATTATTGGTGATTACAGTGGTACCTCAAGATACGAATTTAATCCGTTCCGTGACTCTGATCGCAAGTCGAATTGGTCGCATTCTGAAGCACGTTTTCCCATAGGATTCAATGTAAATGCGGTTAATCCGTTCCACCCTCTGAATTTGGTCGCATACTGAAGCAAATTTCCCTATAAGGTTCAATGTAAATAGGGCTAATCCGCCCTCCGAATTTGGTCGCATCCTGAAGCACATGTCCCAGGTGCAGCGGAGAAAAAGGAAGTGCTAATCAAATCTGAGAAAGGCTCCCTGCGCACAGCCGGGAGCGGGAGCTTCCCCACCTCCTCTTAATTCCGCTCTTTCCTTTGTGCATAGCCCTTGGCGCGCCCGACAAAAGCACAGTGAAAGCAATGGGGGGAAAGGCTTATGTGGCGCGCGCGCGCACGCACACCCCACTCATTCCCCCTCTTTCCTTCCGCGCACGCACGCACACCCCACTCATTCCTCCCCCTCTTTCCTTCCGCGCACGCACACCCTACACTCATTCCTCCCCTCTTTCCTTCTGCAAGCGCACGCACACCCCACTCATTCCTCCCCTTTCCTTCTGCAAGCGCACGCACACCCCACTCATTCCTCCCCTCTTTCCTTCTGCAAGCGCACGCACACCCCACTCATTCCTCCCCTCTTTCCTTCTGCAAGCGCACGCACACCCCACTCATTCCTCCCCTCTTTCCTTCTGCAAGCGCACGCACACCCCACTCATTCCTCCCCTCTTTCCTTCTGCAAGCGCACGCACACCCCACTCATTCCTCCCCTCTTTCCTTTCGCGCACGCACGCACACCCCTCATTCCTCCCCCTTCATTCCTCCCCTCTTCTGCAAGCGCACGCACACCCCACTCATTCCTCCCCTCTTTCCTTCTGCAAGCGCACGCACACCCCACTCATTCCTCCCCTCTTTCCTTCTGCAAGCGCACGCACACCCCACTCATTCCTCCCCTCTTTCCTTCTGCAAGCGCACGCACACCCCACTCATTCCTCCCCTCTTTCCTTCTGCAAGCGCACGCACACCCCACTCATTCCTCCCCTCTTTCCTTCCGCGCACGCACGCACACCCCTCATTCCTCCCCCTTCATTCCTCCCCTCTTCTGCAAGCACACGCACACTCCACTCATTCCTCCCCTCTTTCCTTCCGCAAGCACACGCACACCCCACTCATTCCTCCCCTCTTTCCTTTCGCACACACACGCACACCCCACTCATTCCTCCCCTCTTTCCTTCCGCAAGCGCACGTACACCCCACTCATTCCTCCCCGCTCTTTCCTTCGCAGTGAAAGCAATATCAGTGAAAGGAATGGGGAGGAAAGGCTTATGTAGCGCGCTTCCCCACCCCCACTGATTCCTCGGCGCTCTTTCCTTTCTCCATAGCGACAAAAGCACAGTGAAAGCAATATCAGCGCGCACGCACAGCCGGGAGCAGGAGCTTCCCCCCCCCCAGCGCACTCAGATTTCATTAGCACTTCCTCTTTCTGCATTGCTTTCCTTGGGCTTTTGTCCTCCTGCTCAGATTTCATTAGCACTTCCTCTTGGAAGCTGCGACCATGACGTGGCAGCAGGGCAAATGGCCGCGGATCCGGTTCATAGCTTGAGGCGGAGTTCGCATGTTGAGGTAAATTTTTGCGGCCGGAGCTGGTCGTATCTTGAAATTTTCGTAAGATGGGGCGTTCGTATCTTGAGGTACCACTGTATTTCTGCTTTCAATTTCCAATCATTTTTTAATTGAACACTATTTTATGTATTTATGGACTGTAACTGTCCGAATCCTCGCGACCACTGCTTCGCACTGCTAGTTTGTTTGCTGCGGGTTCTGCCATCCGAACAGATGAGGGGGGAAGGTCAGAGCAGGGACTGCTAGGCACTGCTGAGCCATTACTGAGCCATCAGGAATGCCTAAGGGCATAGTAACGAAGGAAATCTGAGAACCCCAACAACCTGCACAGGAAGGATTCGAAGATTGAGGGGGACGGGGTAATGAGAGGACTTAAAATTGGGTTTTAGCATGTTAGGAATTTAGTTTCAGCTATTTCTTTGTGCCTTAGAGCTGTGTACTACCGTTTTCTCAATAAATCTACTTGTCTCTGAATCTGTGTTGATTTCTGTGAGAGTTGTGTTCATTGAGGACTGAGTACTGTGGTTCTCACAGTAACCTTATAAGTGTGTAGGCTGTAAATATTTTAATTAAAAATACTTAAAAAAAAATTAAACAGAAAAAAATGTCAGTAGGTAGTGTTTGCCTACCTGATATTTGAGATTATAATGTTCAAAAATAACATTTTCCCCCAAGGTCTAAAATAAGTATAGTAGAATTCAGCAACTACAGAAATCTGCATATAGGATCAAGTGAACTTAAAATTATATTTAAAAGCCCCATTTTGATCAGGGTAGGTTTGATTATGAAAATAAAATTGATTGTACTCTTATCATTAAAAAGGATAAAGGAATAATGTAAGTTTATTGCCCAGGAACCCAAAATGCTATCTGGATATTTAATTTTGGATAGATAATATAGTACTTTCATCCTTAAATTGGAGCCGACCTCATCTAAAAAGATTGAATATTTTTGTTTAGCGATAGAATGGTACATAAAGCAGACAGTCAGCAAAGAGATTTAGACTTAAAAGCAACACCTGTTTAGTAACAACAAGGACACCAGCTAATTTTTAATCACTTTGGTTATTATCTGAATTCCTATCATCTCTATGAGCCTTGGAGGGAAAAAAAAGACACCAGATGGCTGAATAAAAGTTGTAAATGTTGATTTATGACTTTCACCCTTAGCAGTGGCATATTCAAAGGATCAGAATAATTGTTCTGATGCTACCAAGTCAAGCCAGCCATTATTTTGGTCCAATGGAAACTGCTAATGGTGCAAGATAACACATTCTGTACTGTTTCTTGGAATCAGTTGTCTCTATAATCTCTTCTACTTTCCGCTTTGCATTTCCCTTAGGATGATATCATTTCAGAATGGCTTTTCTTGTCAAAACACCTTGGCTTTCCCACCTTCCAGGTTGCCCACTGGAACAGCTTTGGTTTTTACATTATCATTATTCAATACAAATATAGGGCTGTTGTATCATCTGTGGCACTGTTCTCTTATTATGGACTTTCCTTTGTACCAGTACTATGAAACATGATGGATGGCTTCCAGCTTATTAAAAACAAAGTGTTAACCTTGTTATACAAAACAATCATGCTCACAGATTTATCTCACTTCCATGTTTTATTCTTAATAGTTTAATGTTTTGTTTACTTGTTTGCTTCTTTTTTTCCTTTCCTCAGGGAGTTACATAGGGCTTACTTTGAAGCTGATCCATTTTACCTTCCAAACAAATTTGGGAGATAAGCTGGGCCAAGAATGATCAGCCAAATGTTTCCCAGTGAGCTCATGGTCAAATGGGGACTTGAACCTGAATTTCCTGAGATCCGTTCAAATATGTTAATCGCAACCCTATACTCTTTCTAGTGTTGTGATAGTGATTCTGTGTACTATTCTCTGGAGAAACTAATTAATAACTATTGTAAGTTTTTGTTGACATTCACTGTATTGTTGTAGAATACTTTACACTGAGTACCAAATTTCAAGCAGGATCAAAAGTGTACAATTTTGTTGCTTGAGATAAAGAACAAAATGCCACTCCCTTCCCATTCCACACATATTCCTTCAAGGGAACTAGATTCCTCTTGACTTCATAGATACAGCTGTGTGGTTTTCTTAGCAATATCACAGGTGCTTTGTCATGGCCTTTACAAACTTACAAGCATAGCCTACAGTCTTGGTATTTCCCAATGATCTCTCATCCAAATATTAGCTAGATTTAACACTGTTTTGCTTCTGAGATCAGCCAAGATTGGCTAAATACTGCCAACTAGATGGGTCATTCCATGTATAAAAGCTAGCTGATCTGGTAATTGAATCTTAGCTCAACATTGACAATAGGCTAATGTTCTCCTTCATACAGAGGAGCAGCCTGGATTAGAAGTCACGGTTCCTCCAAATCTTCTTTGCATTTCTCTAAGCTTCTTAGTATTGATTTGATGAATCAATTGATCTTGTTTTGTTCTTTCCTAACTACATTCATATTGCCAACTATTTTCTTCTCAGCCAAAGAGGCTTCCTAACTGTTGACCAAAATTGTTACCTTAACAAATTTGTATCTGAAGGACTTCTTCAAAAAATTCATCCAATTTTTGAACTCTTTTCTGACACTTAAATATCTCAAATGTCTTATCTGTTCTTGGTATTTAATATTCTTCAGAGTTTTGTAAGACAATTCCATAATTCTTTTTCTCTTTCTGAATAAGTTGTATGTGTCAGATTCAGCCGGCACGGCAAGGCAAATGCCACTGCTCAGCTTCGCCTAGTCAATTTCGCCACCCCAGGTGCTAGCAGCAAAAAAGGAGAAGTTAGATAAACTGCGAACTGATTGATGAAAGGTGGCGGTAGTTAACTCTGGCCGAGAGCAGATACATTGTATCAGCGCCAGCTTCTCTCGAGTGCTGCAGACAAAGGGAAGCACAGTGGCTCGAAAGTGCAGCGATCAGCGCACGATTGAGAACTTCCGGATTTATGCGCAACAGGAAAACCCAACAAAGGCAACAACCGCACAACCAATAGACGGCAATCAAGAAGACAAAATAATTGGACTGAATCTGCCATTTGGGCGCGGGGGAATTACTGCGGGTAATCGGTGACTAAGCAACGGGGTAAAGTGCAGGAATGGGGAAACTATAAAATACCATGTAAGTTATGCCAAGCCAACCCTGGCTTTGTCTGTACCTACCTATGTTACACTCTAGTAAACTTCTTTGCTGAACTTGGTGTCATGAGAGTTTCTTTGGAGCTGAATGGGGTAAACCTTACAGCATGCCTTTAAAAAACTCAGCTGCTGCCTGCCCAGCTATATTGAGCTAAGTTGCTATTTATCTACTTTGGCTTCATAAACTGTGGCCAACATATAAATACCAAAACTCTGCTTAAACTCTTTTTCCCAGCAGTGTGACCTAAGAATGGCAACCCTTCAAGAATTTTTATGAGTTCCATCACTTTCTGTGTGCATGCTTACTGTTTCTTTTCTTTCATCTGGCACCATGTTCCACCTTTGTACTGAGAAAAGAATTAGTCTAACTGCAGCTCTTTTACTATTATTGATTTAATTACTAATCTATGGATCACTCATACAGACAGGCAGAGACTAATTACTGTTCTATAAACCAGTCATAGCTGGTTTATAGAACAGTATAAGAACCGACTCTTCCCATATGACTTCTAAATGTTTCTTAAAGTGCTACTCCCACAATACTATGTAAATACTAGCATGAGATTTTTTAGACTTGCTTGTAGAAATCCATACAGTATTTGTTCAGAATATAATAGAGATTGTGGCCTGAAAAGTTTTTTCCCCCCCATTTTGTTTTGCTTTCACAAATGTTAAAGTGGATGAATTACAAGTTTGATGCAATTTATTAGGATTTAGAAGTGATAAAGAAAAACACATACACACCATTTTCATGGCTGAAAACAAACTTTGTAGTCAGACTGCACCTGACCCATTATTTAGTTTTAGTTTTTGTCTGTAATGTGTTTTTAAATTAATTTCAACTTTTGTGAATGCATTACAATTAAAGTATAGCTGGAGTGTATTTGTTACAATATGCATCTTATTTTGCTTTTTATCCTGGATTATGTATATCGATACCCTGAGAGGATACATTTCTTTTGCGTTTGGTGTGTCCAGCAGAAATGCCACCAGCCAACAATTCTATAGATTCATGAAACCTTATTTTCTCTTGATCAATCACAAGGATGTATTTATTTAAAGAATTGTTAGGCTTCCCCAAAACAGGCAGAAACTAGCACTAACTCCAAAGATATGAACAAATACAGGAACTAAGCCTTTATTGTAATTCATGTATGGAAGCCATTACAGCCAGTTCACAACCTCTGAACAGGTAGAAGATGCAGAATTGATGCTCATTCCTGTTTTAACCCCTTTCTGTTCTTTATCAGTGCCTCTGCTTTGTGAAGACACTCTGGTCTTCTCCTCCTCATATTCCACCAGACTTTCTTTGTTTCATTATTCAGTGACTGAAATGCTTGATGTTGATTTGAGGAATCTTCACTGGTGATGCCAGATGAATGGATTTTAAAAGCTGCAGCAGGCCGACAAAAGTCTTCTACATTTAGCTCTTTAAAGATTTACTTAGCTGCTAACCAGATTGGCTTTGATTTTTTTCAAAGGAATGCTTATAATGCTTGAAATTAGATACTCCTTTGCACTTATGTAAAGATCTATAAGGATTGATATTTACTTGCCAGATTTTATGGAGATTTCTCATACTGATACAGCAACTTTCATTTTTCTGAATTATTGCATCTTTCTATTTGTTTAGAGTTACCCTTTCTAGCATCACCAGGCAGGATAACAGGTAACTTTATCTTTTTGAATGAGAGAGGCCCACTATGTGAGAAACTGCTCTGGCAGGACAACAAATATGAGAAAGAAAAGTAGATACGGTGCAAATGGGATATTTAATTTGACTAAAACCAATGCTGTTTCAAATCTTCCACCAGCTTGCAGTCTTGATAAATCAGAGAAATGTTCTATAAAGTTTATACTTTACAGAAGCCTAGGCAGGGGGCAGTTCGTCACTAACCTCAGCTGATTCTGAAAGATTAGCACTTGATATAATGAGCTCTGAAAATAACCTTGAGAAGCAGGAGGAAGAGTCACAGCTAAGACAAAGGTCAGATAAATGAAATCTGAGTCAAAAGCAGAAATGTAATTTGAAAAAGCATCTCAGGCTTGACCTTCCCTAGTTCTCTTGAAGATAAAGGCAGGAGAGGGGAGGTACATTCAGACTGCAAGATTCTGTTACTGGAACCCTATAATAAAAGTAGTATTAGTATTCATAACTTTGGTTTCCTAATCTGGCATATCTCGAAGTGCTGACACTTGGATGAAAGACCAGAAGAAAATGTGTAGGCTGAATATGAGAAGACAATGGCAAATCACTTCTGTTCTTCTGCCAGGAAAGCTACATAGACATGTTTGTGAAATCACCGCAAGTCAAGTTTGACATGAAGAAGAGTTTACCTTTACTATATAGGAAGGATTGAATTGATTCTGACTTAAATTTTAAATATAGTTACCTGGAAAGTATTAGAATGAAATGCAGCATAGTTTGGATATTTATCAAGAGATGCCTTGTATTCAGAAAAGAAAAGAAAATATAGCTTGAACTGTGCTGATTATTTTGGGAAAATAAATAGCAATCAATAAATCCAAAATTAATTTAGTCCAAGACCAAACACAATAAAAAACCAGCATACAATACAATAACTATAAATATGAATTTTAAAAATTGTGATAAAATCCTAAAACAACTAACAACTAACAATTAGTAATATGAGGGAGGAACCAGATGACTTATACTAGGTATAGCTATTGATAAGAATTTTGCAATCTTCTTGAGAGTTTTCTGTTATGCATGAAAAGGGTAATAGCCTCCTGGCCACAATGACAATTAGAGCTGTTAATAATTGGAAATATTAAACTTGACCATCATTAGGTGTACAGTGGACACTTTAACAGCACATGAGATATGGATTCTACCTCCAAGTCTGAAGAGAAACAAATTTTGCTTTCACATGGGAGGCTTATATATTTACCAGTTGTTGTCCCAGTAGGTGGCACCCCAATTATGACCAAAGTAAATGGTTTCCTATGTTGAACATATAAGATATTTAAAAAAGTATCTAGGGACAGTCCAGAGAACAGGAGCAATTGTGCTATAAAAGTGATGGGAGAGTTTGGCTCTGTCAAGTTGGATATCTAGGTCCTAAATCCTCTGCTTTTAGGGTTTTATCAAGTCCCAAAGCAGGTAGGTCTGACCAAGTAAGACTGCAAAATGCCAAATAATCATTCATTTGTCTTCTTCGATTGGTAGAGAACCTATCTAGCAATGTGAGTTTGGCTAAGCAAGTTCCCCAATAGACTTGCTTTGCCATACCCTAAGACAACAAAGTCTTAATTGGCCCTAAGGGAAATGCAGCCTAATTCTAGTTGTGTTAGAGTATTGGAAGTTGAACAAGGAACTCATGGTAAGATTTTCAAGAATTTTGATTGGATTGCTTCTAAACTAGGAGAATCCTTATAAATACATGAGCAATAAATACTGTCAAACTCAGAACTTTGACTTTTAATAGTTTAATAGCAATTTATCAAATTGACCTGCAAATTTAGCAATTGGAAGGAATGATTTTAGAGCTTCTATGAGAAGCTCTCTTGTTTGAGTAGACTAGCAGGTAGAAGACTGAAAATAGACATCTAGATATTTAAAGGATTCTACTTGCTCAACGAGTTTGCCATTGATTGTCCATCTAATTGGGGACTTAAAGTATTTCTTGGAGAATACCAGTACTTCTGTTTTAGAATAAAATTATTCCATGAATTTGTTGTTGCATATAAATGAAGTTACAGTGTGTGTGTGTGTGTGTGTGTGTGTGTCTGTCTGTCTGTCTGTCTGTCTGTCTGTCTGTCTGAATCTTGCTCCCTGACTTTGATAAGGCATAAGGGTAGAACGTTTTATGTTCAGAAGAATTTGAGAAAACTGCTTTATAATATTTACATAGAATTAGAAAATGTTAAAAACCAGCTTGCAGAAACATATCATTGCTATATTTTAATTGAATTCTGTGGGGTGACTGAACTATTCCTTTTACATAGAGTCCATAGTGGAATTTTCCTTTTACATAAATTCCATAGCAGAATTTTCCTGTTACATAAAATCCATAGCAAAATTTTCCTTTTATATATATTCCACGTTCCAAAGAGGAGTTTGATTTCAATGTAGCAAAGACATTTACAAACTATGATACATTAGTGTTTTCATCCATATTGACTTATCCCTAATAATTAATTATTTATTCAGTCAGTTCAGTGAGACATACTATAAATGTGCAAGCAGCAAAAAAGACTGATCATTAAACATTTCAAGAACTGTGATTACAATTGTAGAAAAAAGGTTCAATGTTTATTTATTTAAACTTTATGGAAATAAATGAATAAATAAATGCATAAATATTTTGGTGATGCCATTTTCATGTCAAAAATGGCAACTATAGAAACACACAAATGCCCACAGTGAACGTCATACCAGGCATGGTAATAAATCTCACCACCCCAGACACTCAACCCCATATAATCAGGAATTTGCTTGCAATCACAGCTTACAGATGTGACAAGGGTAGAAAAAATTGCTTTATTGCAGACAAGAAAAAAGTCATATATGCACCCAGAAAAACTGCCTCCTGCAGAACATAGAAATCAATATCTATATAAATGTCTCTCCAGGGTTTAAACTCTAGGTCTTTTCTTCCCACCTTTTTGTGTCAAAGGATTTTGTGCCATCCTTTTCCTGATCCTGAAAATTGGAAACATCTTCTCAATGCTTACATAATGGTTCTGTCTCCCCTGAAGAGTGACGGTTCCCACCTTGCCAGCATCAGCCTTTACACACAACCTACAAATGCCTATGAAACATGAATAATCCCCAAAAAGTGTTTTTCTGAGATATAATCCAATAACTACTACTAGTACAACACTAAACATTAAAAGACCATTCCTAGGGGAAAATCAGTTTTTTGAACTTTAGGTTAAAAAACTCAGTAGAAAGTTCTTTAGTGCTCATTCACCTAGTGATTCAGGATGATGGCACAAAGCAAACCTTCTGTAGATGAAATCCATAAGGTTTTATGGGACTGTCTTTAAATATAGGAGAAAGTATATTTTATCTTCCCCTTATTTTGCTGTGCCAGAAAAAAAAAATATTAAATGTAATTCAGCTTCCCTATATATTAACTGAGATTTCAGTTCCCCTTCTTCCTAATCAAGGAATCATACCCAGTAATATCTTATACATGGGTATAGGTTTTACCTTATAAAACCCATCTTATATGGGTTTTTGTATTGGAGATTTTACTTTATAAGCTATCTGGAGTCACTGTGTGTGAGTTGGGCGGCCATATACATTTGTTTAAAAAATCAGTTCTATGATAAACTGGCATTCTAAGGATCTTCTTTCCTTCTCTTGCTATCTCTCAGAACAGCATTCTTTGTATCACATCAACCATGATGTAAGATTTAGAATGGGACTTGAATGAAAAAGGCATATTAGAAAATGAGTTGGTCACTAGTGAAAAACTAGAACTGATGGAACATTACAGAGACTCAGAGATACTCATAGAAAGAGACTTTGTCATCTAGTTTCAAGAAGTGTGGTAGCCATTCAGAGAAATTATAAAACAGATGAAGACTGAGACCAATGAAGTAAGCGGAAACCTATGGAAGATAAAATTATTATTGCATGTTTTTAACTCCATAACTTTAATTAAAACTAGAAGGCCTCTCAGGCAAACAGTCCTGAAATACTGGTTATAGCAAACTCATGAGATTAACAGTTTTTTGTTGTTGTTTTGTGCTGTGGAATATCAGTTTATTTCAAAATTCTCCTTCAAAGATGTTATTAGTTACTATTAGACAGCTATGTTGATTTTAATGAGAGGTGGGGCGGGGGACGAGAAATGCATTAGTGACACATACCTTAAATAAAAAGTAACTAGTTTCCAGTAAGTAAAGTAAATGAGCAAAATAAATGCTAGCTCAGGTTGTAGAGTTTATCAACGAGTTTAAGGCGGAAACCCCTAAATTTTATTTATTTATTTATTTATTCCCCTTTATATTGATAGTGTGTAGTTGAATAACTTGAGAAACTGAGAATGGGATAAGAATTAAAGCTTTTCTACTGGTGGTGACTTAAGAAAAGAAGGGAAAAAGAATGGACATTATAGTTGTGTATGTGATATTTTAGTAAATTTATTAGTAAAATTAACAAACAAAAATAAGAGCAATACAACAATACCAATACTAACAACAAGAACAATCTAGAAAAAGAGAAAAAGGAAGAGGATCCATATATTAAGTCCCTATTTAATGTACAGCTAGCGCAGACTTTTAAATATGATTGAATCTACAAACTTATTTTTCTCATTTGTATGATATACTGTAAGGACATTTCAAATATTGACATAAAACACAACTCTTGAATCCACTCTTTAATATCTAAAGTCTGGTTTTCTTTTCACTTACATGAGATGATTTTCTTAGTTGATCCCCAGGTTTGGTAGAAGTTCTTCATAAAATGTGAAAATGCATATGTTTGGAATATATTCAATATGTTTATTATATTTTAATTGTTAGTATTATTAATTATTAGTTATTTATGTTTACATGTTTAAAAACTATGTTTGTCCCCTTTTTAAAACATTATTTGGGGAGTCCATATATGTGAAAAAAAATTCCAGTGAGTTAGCTTTGTTCCTAAATCGTAAGAATATTTAACATTTCTTAAATGTTTAGCATTTCTTAAAACATGAGCTGCTTTGTTTTCCAAAATTTGATATTCCAATTCCTTGTTCTATAAGTCATAAATATTACCAATATTAACTTCAATATATTATTTATTTATTTATTTATTTATTTATTTTTAATAAAGATGACTTGTCAGTTGTACTTCAGGAAGAGCTTCTCTTAAACATCCTGTGCTAAGATGGAAGATGGAAGCCCTGAAGAAAGGACCTTGGAGGAAGACTTGTGGGCTATTGAGGAAAATGAGGGTAATAATAATGGGACCTATAAAGTGATTCAATGACACTTCAGAAAGTACATTGCCTCATAAAATTTAAACTTTGGATAAATTCTTGACGACTATAAAATGACATCCATGTCATTTTTCTTGGCAACAGGGTGCAAGTGGTGCTTGCTGATGACATCCTGACTTTTTCCAGGATGCTGTTTTGATTTCCCAATATGCTCTATTTCATTTATTTATTCATTTTCTATTGGTTTTTGTTCCAAGCATTCAAAGCCTGCTTAGGATTTTGACAGAGTTGGCTAAGTGCTGCCATCTTCTGTGACCAATCTTTTAGTACAGATAGGTAAATATGATTCAGTAGGTATAAAGGAGGCCTGGTGAGATGACTCCATGATTGACATGTAGCAACTGAGGAATATAGTTTGTTTGAAGGAAACATGAGCAATAGAAAGAAAGGAGTTGCATTGTTTATGATAAATATCTACACCTGCTAAAAATTCAAAGTGAATGAACTTGGCAGTGCTGGAGAGAGCATCTGAGTTAAAATGAGTAGAAAAACACATAAAAACAATAGAGTTATTGGTGCCTATTATTGTCCATACAATCACAGAGAAGTTGTGGGTGATGCTTTCCAAAAGCCAATTACGAGTCTTTCAAAAAGGCAGAAAGTGGTATGGATAAGGGAGTTCAATCACCCTAACATCTGTAAGGAGATAAAATCTGCCAAGTATGGCTCTTTTAAGAAATTCCTGACTTGTCTAGCTGACAGCTTTTTCCTTCAGAAAGTGGAGGAAAGCACACAAGTGTCAAATAACCTTCACTTAATCCTAATCAACAGAGAAGACTTAGTCAACTAAGTGGAAATAACAGAAACATTGGGGAATGCAATCATGCTTTTGATGTTAAAGGAAACTAAAATTAAGAGACAATTTTAAAACATGTATCCTGGAGTTCAAAAAAGTAGATTTTAATAAAGCTAAAGCTCTGATACGCAGGATTCCACAGTAAAGGAGGAAATGGGAAAAGCAGCTCAAAGGGGAAAGCTTATCTTAAAAAGGAGATAGGAAATTCCAGTTGCAAACAATTAGAACACAGGAAGAAAAAATGGGGAACAGCAGAAGAAGAAGGAAATGGGGCTTCATGAAGGAATAATTAACAACAACAACAGCAACAACAGTGAAGAAGATGCACTGAAGCTAGTACACCATGAAGACTTACTGAATAATGAAGAGAGCAGGAAAGTTGAAGAAAGAGACAGAGGGGCTAATTCTGGCTGTACAAGACCAACCCTTAAGAACAAATGCATACAAAGCCAGAATTGAAAAGACAACAACAGACAGCAAATGCCAGCTCTGCAAAGAAGCTGAAGAAACTGTGGACCACCTAGTCAGCTGCTGCAAGAAGATCGCACAGATTGACTACAAAGAACAGCATGACAAAGTAGCAATAATGGTGCACTGGACTATCTGCAAGAAATATCACTTGCCTGCAAGCAAGAACTGATGGGACCACAAAACAGACAAAGTAATAGAAAATGAAGAAGCTAAAGTGCTCTGGGACTTTAGAATTCAAACAGACCAGCACCTGCCACACAACACTCCAGACTTAACAATTGTTGATAAAAAAGACAAAAAACTCTGGATAGCGGACATTACAACATCTGGAGACAGCAGAATAGAAGGGAAAGAACTAGAGAAAATCACAAAATATAAAGACCTGCAAATAGAAATAGAATATCTATGGCAAAAGAAAGCAAAGACAGTACCAATAGTTATAGGTGCCTTAGGTGCAATCCCAAAACATCTGGAGCACCACTTGAAGACCTTCAGCACTGACAAAATCACCACCAATCAATTGTAAAAGGCAGCTTTACTTGGAACAGCTTATATCCTGTGATGATACCTTTAACACCATCAGATAACAACATCTGCCTATCCCAGGTCCTTGGGAAAGACTCGATGGATAGATAAAAATGCCAAATCCATTCTAAACATCATGCAATGAGTACAGAAAGGGCTTCCTGAGATATGTTGAAGATGGCAAAATGCTAATAGCCCCCAAAAGGCAGAGCTACTCCTATTTTCCTTTAATGTTTGCCTACAATAGATGCATCAGGGTATTATGAAGTATGGGATGAAAAAGCAGGATTGAAGCTTTAGCCTGATAGACACCCATATTTATTTTGCATGAATTTAAATTTCCAGAGCAAGTTGAAGGAACTGTCTGGTACTTTGCTGATGTATCCAAGAAATGTTGGAAAGCCAGTAAAGTGCCAGATGACAGGAAGAAGAATTCCCCCCCCCCCCCACTATTTTCGAAAAAAGGAGGAAGTGAGATCCAGGAAATCACAGGCCAGTCTGCTATTAATACCTGGGAAGTTTACAGAGCAGATCATAAAGTGAATGATCTGTAGGCAGGTTGAAAACAATTAGGTAGTTTTGTTTATATATTTACTTGTCTTGTATCTTATTTCAGAATTACTCTTGGTGATTAACAATATAACGTGTTCAATAACACATCCATAGTAAACCAATAATTTAGTCATTAACTTAAAAATGCATCAGTAATTGTAATAAATAGGGTATTGAATTACATACCAATTGTAGTTTCTGAGTAGTCTTCAAAGGCACTCTCCTGTAGAGTACTTTACAGTAGTCCAACAAAGCAGTCATGGTGGCATGAGTTACTGCTGCAAAAACCTACTGCTCAAGGTAGGGCCACAACAGATGTATCACCCAAACATGGGCAAAGACCCTCCTAGTCATGGCTTCCACCTCCCACCTAGCAGTAGCTGTGAATCTAAAAGAATCCCTAGACATGGACCTGCTTTCTAAAGGGTATTGTTTCTGTCTCAAGAGATGACACTAGCACCAACAGAGAGGAATGATAAAAATTGGCAACTCCATCTTGCTTGGGTTCAGCTTCAGCCTGTTTCATCCTATCCAAACCCAAATAACCTCCAAACACTGAAACAAGACTTTGACAGCATCACAGACTCAGACCAGAGTTATAATACTATCAGCAGCATAGAGACAATAGTTTAGTCCAAAGTGATAGATGGCCTGTCTACGAGAATTCATGTGGATGTTTTAAAAAGTTGTGATGATAGGAACCCCCCATCCCCCCGAAACACACACACATTACCTGAATAGTAAAAACTGAACAACAGATTTTTTCCTGATGGTAAGATCCATACAACAGTGAAACAATCTACCTAAGGAAGATGTGAGTTCTCCATCTCTGGAGGTTTATAAGACAACCATGTCTCAAGGATTGTTTAATTGGTTTTCCTGCACATTGCAGAGAGTTGGACAAGATGATTGTTTTGGTGAATTCGACTCCACATTCTCACATGATTCTATGATTCTTTGAACAAATGAATAACCACCAAGCTGAGCTCTTTTTACCTATGACCACCAGCTGGAACTGCCCACTTAGGTAGGAGTGGAATTACTGCAATCCAGTGTCCCCATTTCCCAACCCTCAGAGGTAATTCAGATGGATACCATGGCTGATGGTGCTGAAGGCAGCCCAGAGGTCTAAAAGAGCCAGGAAGAGTGTGCTACTTTCAGGCAGGTCTTGTTGAAGGTCATCTGCCAGCATAAGCAATGAGGTTTATGTCTTTGTCTCAGGTCTAGATAATCCCTCTCCCCTATTGTATTCTGTAACTGATTCACTCCCAATAATCTTGGAAAGGTTGGGGATTGGTTGATAATTGTCCAATATGGTGAGATCCAGGAAGGGCCTCAGGAGAAGGGGACATTCACAACCGCTTCTAAGGCTGTAGACATCATCCATTTCCAAACTTTCTGGATCCAGCCCGTAATACATATATCCTGACTCCAGTAGAGCCTTCTTGCTTCCCTGGCTGTCACTCGGGGTGCAGTCTTCAAAAGCCCATAGATCCATGGACCCCAAAGTATTATAGGACAGTCCTTTCTGCCACAACCATCAGTTCACCCCAGGATGCAGGAAATAAAATAACTTACTTAAGCTATGGAAAGACAGATTCTGATTGAATCTGTTTTTTTAAAGCTTTCTAACAGTTATGGCAGTTTGTTGGTAGAAACAGTTTCCCAGAAAGATAGCAGGCTTTCCTCCTCTGGATAAATGCAAGCATAGACTAGACTAGTGTTGTCCAAACTTGGCCACTTTAAGATGAGTGGACTTCAACTCCCAAAATTCCCCAGCCAGCATGGCTGGCTGGGGAATTCTGGGAGTTGAAGTCCACTCATCTTAAAGTGGCCAAGTTTGGACAACACTGGACTAGACAGTCACCTGTTGGACCCTTTACAAGTCTTGATCCTATATCGTTATCCATATTAACTATGTAATGACAGATATTCATGTAACAAGTTAGATAAATGGTTTGCTTTGCTTTTTGGAATGCTTTTTTTTTTTTTTTTTGGTATAAATGGATTGGGCGCCTTGTACTTGCTAGGATGACACATAGGTCAGGGGCTCAAAGTCTGTTCTCCTTCCTTCATAACACAGCCTTGGCTTACTCTGGTGTTACTACCTACTGTGTGGGCAGGATAACAACAAGTTCTGCATTTTCATCCTCCACCTGCTGTTCTTACATGTTTATTTGCATAGGCCTTCTGTCTTTACCTCACACAGCCTCAGTGCCAAAGGGATTGCCAAGATTTCAGCACATGCTGGGGTAAAGATGTTGTGTGTCTTGTAATATTAAGTTAAATTCATATTATTATGGTAATTTCTGACAGTGATAATAGCAGTGCTTTTTACATGGTTTCTACCTGTTCTTCCTGTGGTTTCTCTCAAGCCCCATCACTTCAGATATAAAACACTGCAACTCTGAAGTGATATTGTTTTAAGAGAAAGAATACTCATGTGGAATAATTGGAAAGGGATCCATTTCAGATGCCTTTGGATATATTCAGGATAGGATAATTTTACAGAAGAAGGAACATTTCTAGATCGATCTGGGAGTGTATTTTTATCTTGCTAAGGAGAAATCTGATGATACTGTCAACAGGTCAGATGGTGTCAGTGTGTCAGGATGGATTGGTTGATGTGAGAAGCTAGCAAATAATATTATGGTTTAACATTAATGGTGTTCATTACTGTCAAACTGTTGCCTGAAGGAACCAGAAATTCCCAAACATTTGATGTGGGCATTTTCTGCTATAATCTAACTTAATTAGAGAAACCATATTTTCATGGATAGGACAGGAATAGATTTTCATTCAGGATTCTTTCCCAAATGTACTGCCATTTATTGCATATGAGGATGTTATACACCTACATTTTTGAGATACAGAATTTAGGGAGAAAGGCTACACATATACAGTGATACACTGTGTTGGTTCTACTCTATCCAAATTAATATGCATAGGTTGGGAAAGAGGTTGGAATTACAATCTTTTCCTTTCTGTCATATTCATTGTCAAAGCATGGAATGTCTTAAAAGGATATTTTAATGAATATCCTTCATTAAACATCAATTCTGGGAGTTGAAGTCCACTTATCTTAAAGTGGCCAAGTTTGGACAACACTGGACTAGACAGTCACCTGTTGGACCCTTTACAAGTCTTGATCCTTGATTTCTTCTTAATTTTTTTTTTTTTTTTTGACAGACTCAGGGTGCAACTCCAGTGACAAAAGTATGGCTTCAAGAGTACAGGAATAATTACCTATATGCCCCATCCATTATAAATTCCATATTACTGTCAAAAAAAGTACATGGAGTATACCATGTAGTTGCCAAAAGTTGTGCTCAACTTGGGGAAAACTCTTCTAAAAACCTCTGAATAGATTTGTATTCATTAATTCCACTTTATCTTTAATCAACTCTGAACATGTCCTGAACCCCAACATCTTATTTAAGCAGGAAATAAGTACTTGAAAGCCACCAGGAAATGTACCAGACTACACCGATCTGTCTAGGTAGTTGCTAGGAGTCAAGCTCAACTCAAGAAAATCTTCACTTTTTCAGAACTGAAGCAATAATTTAGAAATTGTGTGCACTTTTATGATATATCGTTTTTACAGTAAATGCAAGCTCAGTAAGATGCCCTTTGCAGGTATATCTTCAGAAATATAGATGATTTAAGCCTAATTACTCAGGTAAAAATATGCCTTTGGGGGCAAAAATTGTTATAAATTTAAGCTTACAGTAATTTTTATTGGCCTGATAGTTTAACTATAATGACTTGTTTGGAAAATTTCAATATTGGGGCTTGCCAAAATATAATTGTTTAATATTGTATGTTACTTCTAATTGATAAGGAATGGTCATAATTACTTGGGCTGTGCAAAGCTTCAAAGGGATGTTTTATTGCAATGATGACATTCTTTTGCAAAAACATCTTCCTCTTCCTACCAGCTGCACTCTAAAGTGGGTATGACTATCCATACATTGGTGTGGGATTATATTGAATTTCAAGGTTTAGAATTTATATATTGGTATGTGGTATCAAAGCTTGCTAATTGCTGTATTGTCTATTATTTCCTTATTTTACTTTCTTGGGTTACTTATGAGGAGGATTTTTTTTTTTTTTTTTTTGGTTAAGTTCTCACTGAAAAAGAATTAAAACACTTTCTTCTGTCCTGTGAACTTTGTTTCATGATTTTTTTCTCTGTACCTCCTACATTGAAGGAAGTAGCAACCAAAGCCCATCGGGTCCCCCAGGAAGCTTCTCCCTCAATAATCTTGTCTGCTATGGAACCTATCCATGGAATTCTGGTCTTCATTAATCACTCCAAAGTGGGGACTGAGAAGACATATATTGCTAGATCTTAATGTGACACTCCATCCTCCATTTCACCTTTATTCATATGACAGTTGTATACACTGGGGTAATCCCAATCTGAAAAATAGCTAGTTAATCCCCTCCTGTTTTGGGGGGAGGAAATAAGGGCTGTGAATGGCCTTTATATTTTAAATCAGTTTTAATTCACATTTTTAAACCATTTGAGCTAATATAGGAGAAATTTAGCCTCCATGTCTAAATCCCTGAAATTTCATCACTGTTGGAATATGTTTTAGCTATATTAATCCATTTTGTATATTTTTGTTTTTACTGATATGTATTTTAGTATCTTCCTCTTTTCTCTCTCTCTCTCTCTGTTATTTCTCTTCTTTGGTTCATAAAAAGTGTGTGAAAAGTGTGAAAAAGAAAGTACACCCTCTTTGAGTTCTATGGTTTTACGTATAAGGACATAATAAAAACCATCTGGTCCTTAGCAGTTCTCAGAAGTAGGTAAATACAGCCTCAGATGAACAACAACACATGACATTTTACACCATGTCATCATTTATTTTACAAAAAGAAAGCCAAAATGGAGAAGCCTTGTGTGAAAAACTAAGTACATCTTATGATTCAATAGCTTATAGAACCACCTTTAGCAGCAATAACTTGAAGTAATCATTTTCTGTATGATTTTATCAGTGTCTTACATGGTTGTGGAGGAATTTTGGCCCACTCTTCTTTACAAGATTGCTTCAGTTCATTGAGGTTTCCGGGCATTTGTTTATGCACAGCTCTCTTGAGGTCCTGCCACAGCATTTGAATCGGGTTGAGGTCAGGACTTTGACTGGGCCATTGCAACACCTTGATTCTTTTCTTTTTCAGCCATTCTGTTGTAGATTTGCTGGTGTGCTTGGGATCATAGTCCTGTTGCATGACCCAGTGTCGGCCAAGCTTTAGCTGTCGGACAGATGGCTTCACATTTGACTCTAGAATACTTTGGTATACAGAGGAGTTCATGGTTGACTCAATGACTGCAAGGTGCCCAGGTCCTGTGGCTACAAAACAAGCCCAAATCACCACCCCTCCACCACCGTGCTTGATGGTTGGTATGAGGTGCTTGTGCTGATATCCTGTGTTTGGTTTTCGCCAGATGTGGCGTTGTGCATTATGGCCAAACATTTCCACTTTGGTCTCATCTGTCCAAAGGACAGTGTTCCAGAAGTCTTGTGATTTGTTCAGATGCAACTTTGCAAACCTAAGCCATGCTGCCATCTTCTTTTTAGAGAGAAGAGGCTTTCTCCTGGCAACCTTCCAAACAAACCATACTGGTTCAGTCTTTTTCTAATTGTACTGTCATGAACTTTAACATTTCACATGCTAACTGAGGCCTGTAGAGTCTGAGATGTAACTCTTGGATTTTTTTGCAATTTCTCTGAGCATTGCATGGTCTGACCTTGGGTTGAATTTGCTGGGATGTCTACTCCTGGGAAGATTGGCAACTGTTTTGAATGTTTTCCACTTGTGAATAATCTTCCTCACTGTAGAATGAGGGACTTTAAATCATTTGGAAATGGCCTTATAACCCTTCCCAGATTGATGGGCAGCAACAATTGCTTCTCTAAGGTCATTGCTAATGTCATTACTCCTTGGCATTGTGTTAACACACACCTCAATGCTCAAGACCAGCAAACTCCTAAAGCTTTGGCTTTTATAGAAGTAGTCACACTTGCTGATGATCAATTGATCAAGGGCATTTGATTAGCAGCATCTGGCTGCTACTTAGCCTCTTCATACCTATGGAAGCAACAAGGGTATACTTAGTTTTTCACACAAGGCTTCTCCATTTTGGCTTTCTTTTTGTAAAATAAATGATGACATGGCATAATATGTCATGTGTTGTTGTTCATCTGAGATTGTATTTACTTACTTTTGAGAACTGTGAAGGACCAGATGATTTTTATTATGTTCTGATACGTAAAACCGCAGAGCTCAAAGAGGGTGGACAGATAGGTAGATGATAGATAGATAATAGATAATAGATAGATACAGACACATACACATATAAATATACATATACATATATACATGCATACATATCCACCATTTGTTCAAGTCGTTGAATTCACTTCATTTGATGCAGATTTTAGGTTAGAAGAAAATCTGGCTGCTTTGGCTTCAGAAGCATAATGGAGAGGACATATTTAAGAATCATATAAACATTTGAATATGTAGTCATAACACTTTGAATATGTAATCGTAAAACTATGTTAATGCCTTCTAGCCAAATGAACAGTGTTTCTGAAAAGTGTAAAATTGCTGCAGAGCAATAATTTGCATAATGTAGTAAAATATAATTCACCATTTACTCACTGACAAACCATGGCATTGGATATTTCTACCATGAGCATTCTATGAATTTGTAATCTGTGTTCATGACAGAGACTGACATTGAATCCTAAGCAAAACAGTCTTCTTCGAATATTACTCTAATTCTTCATAGCTATGTAAAATGAATAAACACTGTTGTCCTTTTTAACAGTAGTTTGTGTTCAGTAACCATAGTAAAAAGGAAGGAAACAAGCTATCTACTGGACACAGTATTTAATATGTGAATGAGAAGCATGAATGGCTGGCTGGAGTACTGAGTTATCCATGAAGTCATGCAAAACAACTACGTGGAAGAAATAGGTCTGTGCTGTGCCAGGTTTATGAAGATTGTGTTTTCATCAAGCACAGATACTAAATTGGATTATAAATGGATTTTTAATGCAAACAGACAACTCTCATGTTCTCTCTCTTACTGTGGTTCTCTGTATGGGGATAATATTTCAGGCTTTTGGTCTCAGATGAGTATTACCTAGTGCTGCATAGAAAGATTCTCTTCTTTTTGTTTTTCCTATCAGCTCTAATTCAGTTTAATGAAGGAGAATTTGTATTATACATTCTTTCAAAGAGGGAGATAATGGTTGTGAAATTTTGTGAATGGCTGTTCTTCCACTTACTTAATTATGCAGTAGCCAAAAGTTGTATGAGGGTTGAGTTATGAGGTAATCAAGAGTTGTCTCTCAAATGTATACATACACACAGAGAGACACAGACACAGACATAGACATACAATTATGGGCATATATATTTGTGTCTTCCAACAAAGACACCGTCCTTCACCTCAGTTAAGATTTTTAGTAAGTTTATAATTTCTATCTCCATCCATTTCTGAATAAGATGTCCCCCTCTTGTTTGTTTTGTTTTTCCTGACTTAACAGATATATTTCAGTTTGAATGTTCATGTGTTACATATGAACAGTGCATGCAAACTGCCAATTCCTCGTCATGCCAAGCAATCCTCTAAACACTTCCAATGATATGTAGCACTTGCATTCAGGTTGCAGGCTGGCAAAACTTTTCAGACCCTTGGCTGCAGCACCACATGGCATATTTTGGGAGTGGGCTTTGCACGTAGTGACAGAAATCAAAGTCATGAATATTTACCTAAACACACAAATGTGGAGGCAGAGATAATAAAGCCTAAGCATAATAATAACTAACTGCATACATGCAGAATTAATACTGGGCCTAAATTTATTTTATTTTATATAGTTTAGTTTTATTTTTATTTATTTTTTTTATCACCTGAGTTGCCAAAGCAGCTCCAGGCAGCATACAAAAATAACAGAACAATTTAAAATAGGCTCAACCAATAAGCAAATATACCACATTGCTCAACCACATTGAGCAACAGCAATACAAACAGCTTATACCAGCATGATCACATGTCACCTTGTTTAAAATCTGTTGAAAAAGTCAGGTCTTCATAACAGGGTCAGGACTCTATGGACTGTGGAGGCAATGCAGTTCCAAAAGTCAAGGGTGGCAACAGAGACAGCGCATATCCACGTCCCCCAAGATGGCATTGCTTTGCTGATTGGATCTAGAGTATCCTGACCCTGCCAGATCTTACCAGAAAGGCAGAAACAATTGGGAGAGGTAATTTCATAGGTATCCAGACCCTCAGTCATATATCTGAACTTAATAACCCAACTTCTGCAATTTTCAAATCTGGATTTTGAATCCAAATAGAAGTCAGTTTATTCACCCTGATCAATATGGTTTCATACCCCGATGAGTCATGAGATGTTTCTGTCTGTAACTCTTTCCTTGCCAGGTTGATTAAAGAAGAGTTCCAGCTGTTGTAGCACTGTTGATGTTGATATGCATTGCTTATGGAGCATAAGGATATACCGGTTCTGCTAAATAAACAGGAAACATGATAAACTGGGCTGTGATTATGCTCTAAATTATATAATTTAAATTCTCAACAGCAGGAAATTATGGATTTGGAGTATAATTTATGTGATTTATAAACTGAATCAATGTATTTCAGTTCGGGAGTAAAATGTACCATTGCTTAAAATTTGCTTTTATAATTTTTTTACCTTGCTAACTTTTATCTTAGCAGTAATAAGAATGATGCAAGATGAGAAATTTAACCCTGATTTTGAGAATGCTTAACTGCCCGAGAGAGGAAAATGTTTTTGGAAATGTTTTGGAACTTGCGGATATCTATTTCTCCACTTCCTGCACCTGGACCTTTCAACTTCTGCAGTAAGAATGTTCTCCTAGTGAAATTAATCCCCATTTTCTTCTGCCATTAATATTCCTGTAGACCATAACTTATGACTACAATGCAGTCTGCTTTACCATGACTTTCCTTCAGTTACGTATCTTCTTTCAAATATGTATTACATACATGATATGTAATGTTATTTATTGAATAGCTTTTAGGCTTCCCAAGATGCTTGAATTGATATGCACATGAACTTATGGTTTGAATAAATAAATAAATAAATAAATAAGATGGAAGGGGAATGAGGGAAGATTGAAATAAATAAGCGATAGCTATAATGTTGCTACATTCTAGTGCGGATGAAAATATCAAACTGAATAGTCCACTGAAAGCCATATCAGATATTTATCTGTCTTTCAGAGATACATAAATACATTTCTGTACCACATAGGAGAGAATTTGGTGCCTTTTGTTTGAATTTTGCTTTTTTTTATTACAGATGTCCTGCTTCAGCCTCAGCTAAACGCCAAAGGACTTTACAGAATGCTGTAAATTTTTACAATCTGAACTCAATTAAAGTTCCAAAGAACTTTAGACTAAATTGGAACCAACTGGGATGAAGTACCAGCCAAAAGCTGATGATCAATGTCATGTCTCAGGCCAAATTGAATTAATACGTTTAGTTTTTAATTTCTTCTAGTATTTCCATCCAATTCTATTTCCTGAACTGTCACCTGGCAACAGCCATTTCATCAAGCTGCAAGAGAAGGTGATGAAATGGGAATTCCATGAGTTCTACTGAAAGATTAGTTTCATCAGATTTCTTCTATCCTTGAACTGTTTTCCAGTTGATCGTTATAAGAAGGCCTTTCTTTTTTCATTTTGGTTAATGATGATGATGATAATGATGATGATGGATGATGCCTGTGGGCAAGGGTTGAATTGATTTTATTGATCATAGATAAGCATCTGCAGAGGGGGTGAACAGTGTCAAAATGGCAGCTGAAATCCTGCCCCTTTTTGAAGTGCATCATCACAATTGCACACACATAAAAAGGAGTGGGGTTTCAATCATCATAGTCACATCTACCATTTTGACACTGCTGACACACACAAACATGGGTACTCTTGCTACTCAGAGAAATTTTGCAGCAGAAGCACAGGGCAAAATTGCTTTAAATAAATCAGTGAACTTTTTGGAATATATATATATATATATATATGTGTGTGTGTGTGTGTGTGTGTGTGTGTGTTTGTGTGTGTATCTCTCTCTCTCTCTCTCTCTCTCTTTCTCTCTCTCTCTCTCTCTATTTACAATATGAAGTCTTACCATAAACTCCCAGATATACAGTCTAGTTTATTTAGAATCATGATGGTGAATAAGATGTCTGTCCATGTACTAACTCACAAGCATAACTTGCAAAGTTTAGGTTTACTATCAACACCAACCCAATTGTGTAGCAGGTATAACTTACCATTCTTCCAAAGTTAAATCATATAAATTTATTCTGAGCAAACACATTTTAAAAATAATTGGGAGGGTGGGGCAGGGGAACAACATTGACCAGAGGGAGAAGCAGGAAATGGAAAAAAGTTCTGTTGGTTCTTAGAATATAAGCACTCCATTTCAAAATTTCTAAATGATAGAAATCTTCAGCTTGCATACTGCAATCAGCAGCTACCTGAAATGTTTTACAGGTTTCTAAATGTATGTGGTATTCCTTAGTGAGAATTCCAAGCTATGCCTCAAAAGGCTATTTGGAAATATGAGAAATCCCTATTGGGAAAAAAGTAGTTCTTCTGCAACTTTTCCAGAATGAAATGCATCTCTAATTAGCATAATTAGCACAGTGCCTGTCACAAAAAGAATGTCATATTTTTTTTCCCTCCTGACATATTTTTTATCTTTCTGAACATTGCACCTATCTGCTAAATCTCCAGTGTTTTCTCCTATAAAAGAAATTAATCCAAAATAAATTATTTGCAGATGTTCGGCTGGGCCCCCTTCCCTTCCTTTAAGCTATTTCAGGCTGATAATTAGCGAAATAGATGGCAAAAGTATTGTTACAGTATAGGCGGTGAAAATAAATTCAAGCATAGCCCTGAAAATGTGTTTCTTAAAAAACAAAAACTGTTCAAAAGGTCATCAATCTCTC
Organism: Liasis olivaceus; assembly: GCA_030867105.1. Classification (NCBI taxonomy): domain Eukaryota; kingdom Metazoa; phylum Chordata; class Lepidosauria; order Squamata; family Pythonidae; genus Liasis; species Liasis olivaceus. Next base: position 76,009,721 of record CM061349.1, read on the forward strand.
CAAAACCAAAATAAGCTTTAAAAAAGTCATGACTTTCTGCTTACTTGAGGGGAACTTCGCTCAAAAGAATGACAAGAGTATGGATAGGGGCACAGAAGAACTGAAAAATGAACAAATGAAAAACACTGAACTGGAAAAAGAAAAGTGACAGAATTCTACCTAGAAAAATATAGAAAACTCAAGCCCTATTCAGGTGCCTGGTGAGTAGAACTATGTATCCAGCTAATATTCTTGGTAATAGGCCAGCATCACTCAAATGACACAGCCTCCATAGGATTGTGTGAAACTTTACATAGAAAAAGGATAGGTTGTTTTGCCAAAAGGCAGTGTTTCTTTTTATGTGGATTTGGAGACAATAAATAAGCTAACTTGGTGAGGTTGTACTTCATTGGCTAGAATATATAAAAGACTTATCTACTGACATGAAGATTTATGGTTTATGTCCCACTTCAGTAGTCAGGAACCCATGGTGAACAACGATGGAGCAATCTGTTCAAGTGGCCAGCCTGGAACACATTTCAGAATTTCAGGTCTATATCAAGGTTCTTTTGGGGAGAGTAATACAGTCTAAAATTTCATTAGTTATGTGGTACAGTAGTCATAAGCACACCTGTACTCCTTCAAGGACAGAAGATAGTCTGGCAAGTGGCAAGTGCGAGATATAGATAATTGGCTGCTCAATTCTTCTCTGCCATACAACAGGTGTGATATTTAAAAAGAAGAGGTCCTAAATAGAGGAAGTGGCATAAACTCTAGACATAAAACAGTATAATGGTTCCATACCACTATTACGCTCATGCAAATATATAGAACTTCCAGAATTTCTAATCTAAGTAATCACGAATATGACTTTATCTGTTTTTGGCTGTTGAAGAAACTTGGCAGGGCAGGTTCTTGTTCCCATAAAAACTAATGGGCATACAGTTGACCATACAAAGATTCTCCTCCTACAGATATCCATGCAGTATATGCGAGAAGACTGTACAGTGCCACCTTGGAACACATGGTCAGGAGATATGGTGGTGTGGTCTACTTTTTCCTATCTCAACACTTGTAAAAGAGATTCCCTATACCCATATTTAGAAAAAGTGGCATTACAAGAGTCACAGATTGTATCATATTATCACACAATTACTTTTACTATTGACCCTCTTATCTATATTATAGCTTGTAACAAGATAAAGAGAGCAACGTGTGTTTCTAAGTCCAATACCTGCAAAGAAGAGGATAAGTAGTGGTACAATGATGATGATGTATTATTAGGATAGTTTTTGCAGACAGCTAACTGTCTTAGTTTTGATCAAGTCACTGATAAGATAAGCCACCAAAACCATCTTCAGATGTTGTGCTATTCCCATCACCTGCCTTTTGAAAAAATATAAAAAGTAGCAAGAGAGATTTTGAATTTGGCATAGACCTGAAGACCTCAAAAGATGCTACACTGCAGCCAGCTGTCTCCAGGGGTCTCTCCACTGTCATTTTGGAGGTTCCTGGCAAACTGAAGTGATATAGAATGGTATATTTTCTTTTTCCTCTGTAACGCTTTTAAACTATAGGCAATAAAATCTCTTCAGCATTCACCTTGGTATGAGACTGTTATCTTCAGTTCCTAAAATCTATTGGCTACCAGCTAGCCACCAGTGTCAACACAGGCTGTTACTATTCAATTGCATCAATGATGGATTAAAAGATGATCCTGTGATGCATATTTCCAGTTCCTGAACTTTTGAGTAGGGCTCTTTTTTAAGATAATGTTTGTAGTTATGTATTTATTTTACAGAATTTATAGCTCACTCCAGTCCAAACAGACTCCGATCAGGTCAGTGTATGTGCATGTATGTGTAAGGTTACAAAAAGTTTATATAGCTTCCTAGTCATTTCCTAGCTATTCGTCAGGGTGATGACAATGCTGGAATGTAATCTTTCAGAGGGATTATATGTGTGTATGTATGAATATATGTGTGTGTGTGTGTGCGCGTGCATGCGCAGAAGAAAGAAATATCTCAAATATTTCTTTCTACTGCATGTTGGAACAATGAAAGTTTTCCCCCAACCACATTACTTGGGATTTTTTTCCTTCTTTAAAGGCATGATCACAGGGCTGTCTGCAGGGAAGGTCAAAAAGTCAAGATGATAGACACAACCATGCAATTGAAAAATCTGCCTGTTTTTTTGTTTTTTTTTAATGTGTGTTGCACATGCAGTGAATGTTAAAGCGGGCGGGGGGGGGGGGACATGGCTTCAATTATATGATCATGGATGCAATTTTGACTTTTTTAAATGTCTTCTTCAGATGCCCTTGAATGGTCATTCCATGAATCCCATGAACCCCAATGAAATGTTTTTAGATGACTTGGTCTGTCTGTCATTTTTGTAATTGGAAAGGATCTATTCCTCCTAGGGAAATTGTTTATTTAAAGATAGCATCAGATGAGTATGAGTGGAGAATAGAGGATACATTTAATTTTAGGATAGAAGGTTTAAATTGTACTTCACCTTCAAGGCCTTTTGAAGCAGAAAGGCAATCTGTAAATATTTAATTAAAAAAAATAAAATGTGTAGTTTCTTCTACATACAAGACAGCATAAGGAACTGATGGGACAGCAGTGGAGAACAGGCCCAGTGCAGTTTAGTAGTTAAGCTGTTAGACTAGGAAGGGGAGACCTAGATTTTAGTCCACCCTCAGCCTTGGGAGGTCACTGCATGATTTGGGACCAGTGATTCTATCTCAGTCCAACCTAACTCACAGGATTATTGTGGAGAAAAATGAGAGGGGAAACTGCAGTATATGCCACATAGAACTCTTGCAGGAAAAGCAGCATACTATATCCTCTAAATGTAACAAATGCTCAGGATTCAACCTTCAGGTTGCCAAATCAAGTGGATAATTATGACTTTGCCATGGAATAGGTGGAAGAGCTAACTAATGATAATATCTAATTTTTACAGGCTTTTGTTTGAGAAAATGTATTCTGTCTAATAGGTTGGCTATCCTTATTGCATGCTGGCCACTAATAAAACCAAGATAATTCATGGGCAGCAATGTTCCCTTTTGGCATGCAAGTTCTTTAGTTGCCATGGTTATTTTCTGTCTTTGTCACTTTGGTAACAAATTGCTGACTAGCAAAATTGTAAAGAAAAAATATTTCTGACCAGAATTTTTTTTTAAATGAGTAGCTACTTCTGAAATGTTATTAAATCTCTGCTTCTTTTGTGTTTGTTATTCACAAATATTCATAAGAATAAATTATATTGTGTGGTGTTTTGCTTATTTGAGGAGTGAGAAATTCTTTCAAGTATGCGAAGACTCTGTGAACTAGCCTTCCCGTGAGTTTTCATGGTGGAAATAAGCAAATAGTTCAGGATTAAAAAAAAAAAAAAAAATAGAATAATAAAGCCATTTTGAGAATGAAGCCCACCTTCTTCATTCATCCTTCCTGCTACACAAGAGAGGGAACTTTGAGGACAACTTGGAAAATGAGTAATAACTTTCACAAGTTCAGGTATTTTGCAGGAAGATGTGCCTCTTGGGTCTCAGCAGATGATGTTGCTTGATAGAAGGGACCCAGAATGTTTCCACTTGTTTCTGCCTGTCCCATGAAGAGGTGGGCACGCTCCAGGTCCCTTCTATAAATCAATGTCATCTGGTGAGACCAAAGAGGTGTCTTCTCTGTTGGAACACCTACCCCATAGAATCACAGTTTGAGAGCTGGGTGGCCATATAAATTAAGTAAATAAATACATTAACAAGTAATCATTGAATCAGTAGAATTATTACTAAAAAATCAGCAAAAATTAAGCCGTAGACATGAATGGAGTTTTTAAAAACAAGAAGAGGAGACTTCCTCAAATCAGGCTTAACCTCTGAAAATTATGTGGACACACCACATAGTTTTCTTGGCAATAATATGAAACTGTTTTGTTATTGCCTTCATCTAGGGTCCCCCCCCCCCCCCAACTTCTCAGTCTAACCTATATTTCTGCGATCATCTGATGGTCTTCCATCAAAATACTAATGAATTCCTACTTTGTTCAGCATTTTTCAAGATCATCCAAGATTAGCCAGGCACTGAGATTACAGATTTAACTTCAGGAAAAATCTAATAAAAGAGCAAAACTGCTAATATTGCACTCAGTATTGGGTTCAACACATCACTGCAACAATTGCTTTTACAACACTTGTTTTGTATGTATCTTCCATTGTTCTTCCATATACCTGGAAGGAATTTTTCCAATTCTTTTTCATTTGCATAAAAAAAAAAAAGATCAGCCATATGTCACCATTATCATTACTATTGTTACCCAGGCCTTAGATTTCATCTGCTTCCAATTCAGCAATGCTAATGTCATTAGTCTCTGTGTCAAAGATAATTTCATATTCTGTTAAGAATGGAATTTGAAATGAAGTTAAGCAGCCAAGCTTTCAGAAACCAAGTTTTTGTCTCTCTGAAAAAGGTCAAGTAGTTGTAAATCATTGTCATAACTGAAGCAGCACAAATGCCTAGCACTGTCAGTGGTCCAGAAACTCCATGGATTTAATGGCTCAATAATGAAGCTTAGGGAATTCTGGAGTCACAAAAGGAAGCCAAAAGCTGGAACTACATATCAACATCACAGAATAAAAATTGGCCTTAATTAACTGATAAATCCATGATTCTGGCATCTTGGGAAAAGATGAAATGCTGAGAAAGATGTTACAATACCTCAAAGAGTGATTATTTCTTAAGAGATAGACTGTCCATTACCACTGAATTTTCAAACATGATAATGGAAGTGTAGTTCTTCTAATTCTAATTTACAGTAATTCTAATTCTAATTTGGGAGAAAATAGGCAAATCTTTCTCATGTCTCATGGATATTCATGAGAAAAAGTTCTCTATAACTACAGAGAAATCCTGCACTTGAGGAGATACAGTGGTAAGTCATGATCCTTCTTTGAAGGCAGTTTTCATATGTAAACCTGGAGAACTTCTTGGCACTTAGTCACATGCATGTCAAACACAGGGTAATATTGTCCATGTACCCTGAAGATTCCCTTTGAAGAAACATAACATTTTGCCATTTTCTGTCATGGAAATTGAACTTTGGGGGGGGGGGGGAGGGATGACAGGGAGAGAGATGATTCTAGATCTCATCACTCTGGAAGCCACCTTGTTATAAATATGAAAAGATAGGATAGGGAAATCTACTTTTGCTATTGTCACCACTATTTGGAGGAAGGTATAGTGTCTCACCTGTAGAAAACTATCCTTTTCTCTCTGGGTATTGTGTTACTGGGGTTGGGACTAGGAATGATGCAGTTAGACTCAGAATGTAAACAGTTTTAAAGGACACTTTGTTTAGCAACAAAGGAAAATAGAAGTAGAAGAAGTAAGTTAAGATGTTGATGTACTTCCTTAGTTTATTTTTACAAATACATTAAGAACATTTATGTAATATGAGTTTATATTGTGTAAGCTATATGAAGCCTATATTCATTCAATATATGTCCCTATTAATATGATCCTATCCTCCCTGGATGAAGAGGGAAGGAAGGAAGGAAGGGGAAGGGGAAGGGGAAGGGGAAGGGGAAGGGGAAGGGGAAGGGAAGCAGAAATTTTTTTTAGGAAAGCAGAAATTTTTTATCGTTGTAAAAACCCTTCTACACCAACCCCCAGTGCTCTAAGCTCAGCGACCGGGGGCCAGAACCATTAAAACACAAAGGAATTCACTCCCCACTCCCAAGGGGAAGGGGAAGGGGAAGGGAGGACAGGAAAGACGATTGGAAATGTGCCAAACTCTCTTAAAATACAGATCTTCCTTCCTGTCATCTAAGGAATCAATTGTCTATATTGTCAAACCAAGTTAGACCCATCTAATCTCGTCTCTGTCCCGACTTTTCTCACATGCAGAGAATTACTATGTTCAAGATGGTTCACTCAGGATTTTTCTCACATGCAGAGAATTACTATGTTCAAGATGGTTCACTCAGGATTTGGGTAGACCAGATTTCTTCCTCATAAGAGACCCATGTGTGTTTTCTAGTTCTAATGGTGATTGTGTTAAGTGAAGGACTTGGAGATTAATGCTGGTATCTTTTAAATGCACACCATTTTCTTGGTTACTTCCAGGATTGGCTCTACCATGCAGAAGAATTAAGCATTCTACTTCATCCTGCCCCAAGGAACAGTAAATAAAAGCAAATAAAATAAAATAAAATAAAAAAGTCTCAATGTCATAGCAAAACTTATTAAAGCTGAGGTGTACAGCCCCTGTCCTCCTCCTCCTTCCATAGACTTCCTTTATAGTTTGTTCCAAATTGTTCCTTTTTAATGTGAGAAAAAGGAAAATCTATTATCTGGGGACCAATCAAATTAATGGCTTATAATTAATACAATCCTAAATCAATTAAAGTTACATTAAATCAGTTTAGTTTTTGTCCTGGTTAGGAACCCTTTTCATAGTGTAGTTACTGCCATGCTTTTAACCTTTAGAATTAATTGATTAATTTAATTGATACACTGGATTCAATTCAGTTAAATGCAATTTTTTGTTTCATCCTGAAAAGGAAGGATAAAATTATGATTTGGTGTGAAAATGGGGAAAATTTTTCATTGCTTCATTCATTGCTCAAGACGAGCAATTGTTTAAGTCTATTCCCACTGGTGATGCTTATTAGGCAATTAATTTAAACAGCAAGCCAAGCATGTTGCGTCAACCGCTGCCACGTGCATACATTTTGATATGCAGGATTGCCTCCATGAAGGGGCAGGGATGAAGAAACAAAGTTTTCATGCCCTGGCACCCTATCTATTCAGTATCACAGATGTATGCATAGAACATCAAGATATTTATTAATTACCTGTAAGTATTGATTTGCTGTTTGTTTCTTTGCCTAAAGAGTCTGATTCCATCACCATAAGTTGGAGCTTTACAACCTTCTAAGGGCTTGTCCTCATGTCCCCTATCTGCAGCATAAAAATACCCTTTTAACCATGGTTGTTTTGTTTGTTTGTTTAAATGCCAGATCTTCATGAAGTAGTTTTTTTCTTATCTAATTCTTAGCCCACAGCTGAGGCAGATTAAAGACATATTTCGATATTTCAGTCTTAAAAGCCTTATATTCCCTCTTCCCTTGGCCCTGTTTTTTTTTCCACAGATGCAAACTTCATCAACAATGTAGGTGCTGATGCAATCAGGAGTGGAATCTACCCACTGGCCACTTTACGATGCCATAGGTACTTCTCTCCTCTTCAGTCAATGGGAACTGACCTCTAGGGCCAGTGTGGCTTTCACTGCCCAGAGACATGTTTGACCAAGGCATTCAGAAGGATTTCTCAGGTCTTAGGCAAGCTCCTTATAAATGGATGTTTAACTTCTGCTTTGAAAGAACATTTGGCCTCTGAAGCATCATCATCATCATCATCATCATCATCATCATCATCATCATCATCAATCATCCCCAGCGAGACACTACCTTGACATAGTTGTGGGGCTTGTGTGCTCTGAGGATGATGAGAGCTATGCCAGGGGTTCAACCGTACTGGACAGGTTTCATCAGAGGAGCCAGATAAAGAGTGTCTCTCCCATAAACATTATGGTGAGACATAATTTACAGAAACCCATACCGGATCGGTCACTGCCCAGGTCAGCAAGGATCGTGCTAGGTGTTCTAGTTCCTGGACATCTGGTGACAAGTGGGCTACAGGAGTCAGGACTGCAGGTCAGCAGCTGCAGAACTACTGGGAGAAAAGTTGTTTACCCAACACAAATATACAAAGACTGAAAACAAAGAAATAATGATTTGCTATTACAAATTAAGTCTAACAAGAAGAGGATATTTGAAAAGAATGCACCAGTTCTGGAAAGAGCAACATCCAGAATCATAACAGCTGAGAAATAACAGAACAGAGGCTAGCAGATCAGCATTGATTTATAATATGAAATATACTATTCACAGAGGTAGAATTAGGAGAAGTGCAAAGGTCTACCCAGGGCAAAGAAATTGAAGCCTTGCCAGAAGTAGCTCAGACAGTAGAGACTTCTCCTCAGAAAGAACAAAGCCGTCTAACTAAAAAACAAGAGGAATTGAAACGAAGAATAACTGAGCATCTAGAAACAGCACAAAATGAGCAGAATAAGATTGCCTGCATTGAAGCTTGTTACAAAGAAAAACCCAGCACAAGTATTAAACGATGCCAGTACTTTAATATCAAATGTAAGCACCAGCTCACTGCAAGAAACAAACCAACTGATGTACAGCACAGCTACAGTTATAACTGAATACCCTGGATGCAAAATCAACAAACAAGAAAAGAAAGCCAAACAGTGCACCACCAAAATGGAAGATCAGGTTGGAAAATAAGATCAACATGCTAAGATCAGATGCAAGCAAGCTAGAACAGATGAAAGAAAAGCTGAAGAACAAAAAGACCAAAGAATACCTGATCAAGAAATATCACCTAAAAACAAGGAGGATCAAAGCAGCACTGGAAATAATAAAGCAGCAAATAACAGGCATAGCCAAAAAGATCAGCAGATACAAAGCTCAAATTGCACACTATAGGCAGAATCTCCAATTTCAGTTGAATCAGAAATGTTTCTACCAATCCATCAATGGAGAGACTGCAATGAACCAGTCAACAACTGACAAAGAAGAAGATCAGTGCAGCTGGGTGCAGCTATGGGACAACCCAAAGAAATACAACAAGAATGCAGCTTGGATAAAGGGAGGTGGATAAGAATAAAAAAGAAGCTGAAATGAAAGAATTTGTAATAACAGCAGAAATGGTGGAGAAAAGGGCAAGGAAGATTAACAATTGGTCAGCACCAGGTGGAGATGAACTGCATGGTTTTTGGTTGAAACATCTGACTGCTTTGCACCCACTCATTGCAAACCAGTTTAACAACATACTGCAGGAAGGTGAAATTGAAGATTGGTTAACATCTGGCAAAACCTACCTGATAATGAAAGATCAAGAAAATGGGGCAGCACCAGGCAACCACAGGCCAATTACCTGCTTACCAACAGCTTTGAAATTTCTAACTGGTGTGGTAGCTGATACAGTCCAACAGTACCTAGCAGAAAACAAGCTATTTTCATATGAGCAGAAAGGAAACTGCCCAAACAGCAGAGGGACAAAAGATCAGCTCCTAATTGACAAGATGATTTTGGAAAACTGTAAGAGAAGGAAGACCAACCTGAATGTAGTTTGGATTGATTACAAGAAGGCATTTGACTCCCTGCCATGTGACTGGATAATCAAGTGCCTAAAAATAACAGGAATCAGTAGAAACTTCAGAAGCTTTGTGCAAAGATCAATGGCACAATGGAAGACACAGTTGCTGGTCAATGGTGATAGACTGGGAGAGGTTAATATCAAGAGAGGAATATTTCAAGGAGACTCACTATCACCACATTGTTTGTCACTGCATTGGTTCCTCTGTCAACAATACTGAATAAGTCAGGCCATGGCTATCAAACATCAAAAACATCTGCCAGGTTATCCCACCTCCTTTACATGAATAATCTGAAGCTGTATGGAAAAACAGCATCTGAAATGGGATTGCTGCTCAGACCTGTCCAAATATGCAGCCAAGATATTGCAATGGAGTTTGGACTGGACAAATGTGCCACTCTTACCATCAACAGGGGAAAAATAGTGAAAACTGAAGGAATTAAGATGCCCACTGGAAATAATATCAAGAGTCTGAATGAAGAAGAACACTACAAATATCTGAGCATTCTTCAGGCTGACAACATCAAGCACTCTGAAGTCAAGAAGAAGGTTAGTAGTGAATACATCAGAAGAGTGAAGACGATTTTAAAGTCCAAACTCAGTGGCAGAAATACCATCAAGGCAATTAACACCTGGGCAATTCCAGTCATTAGAGACACAGCTGGAATAGTGGACTGGACTCAAGCAGAACTAAAAGCCCAGATAGGAAGGCCAGAAAAATAATGACAATGAATCATGCCCTTCATCCATGCAGCAATGTTGGCAGACTCTACTTACCAAGGAGCATAGGTGGGCATGGAATGTTACATGTACAGCAGACAGTTGAAGAAGAAAAAAGGGCATTGGAAGACTATCTGAAGGACAGTGAAGAAGATGCACTGAAGTAGTACACCATGAAGGTTTATTGAATACCAAAGAAACCAGATCGGCCTATAAGAAAGACCAAATGAAGAATAGAAAAGAGACATGGCAAGGCAAAATATTACATGGCCAATACACACAAAAATTAGCAGGCAAAGCAGATAACAAGAAGACCTGGCAATGGCTAAGAGCAGGAAAGTTGAAGAAAGAGAAAGAAGGGCTAATTCTGGCTTCACAAAGCCAAGCCTTAAGAGCAAATGCATATAAAGCCAGAATTGAGAAGACAGCAAAGAAGCTGAAGAAACAGTGGACCACCTAATTAGCTACTGCAAGATTGCACAGACTGACTACAAACAACAGCATGACAAAGTAGCAACAATGATGCAAAGGAATATCTGCAAGAAATACCACTTGCCTTCAAGCAAGAACTGGTGGGACCACAAAACAGACAAAGTAATAGAAAATGAAGAAGCTAAAGTGCTCTGGGACTTTAGAATTCAAACAGACCAACACCTGCCACACAGCACCCCAGACCTAACAATTGTTGATAAGAAAGACAAAAAAATCTGGATAGTGGACATTGCAATACTTGGAGAAAGCAGAACAGAGGAGAAAGAACTGGAGAAAATCACAAAAATATAAAGTCCTGCAAATAGAAGTAGAATCCCTATGGCAGAAGAAAGCAAAGATAGTACCAATAGTTATAGGTGCCTTAGATGCACTCCCAAAACATCTGGAGCACCACTTGAAGACCTTTGGCATTGACAAAATCACCATCAGTCAATTGCAAAAGGCAGCTTTACTTGGAACAGCTCATATCCTGAGATAATACCTTTACCACCATCAAACAATTTCTGCCTATCCCAGGTTCTTGGGAAGGACTTGATAGGTGGGTAAAAATGCCAAATCTAATCTAAACATCTGACTGAATGTACAACCAACCATAATAATAGACCAACATTGTATTTCACTCAGTGATACCACTTTCTTTTGTGTGGAAAATGCTAGCCTTTAGTCCTGTACAATTTGCAATTCTTGGTTAATTCTTCTGGTGATATAAGGTGGCCTTGAGGAAAAAAAATACAGCATTGCTTTCCTGAAATTTAAGAATTCTATGCATAGCTAATCTTCTATTGTTAATGTATCCCAGACTGATAGAATATTAATAATAGTTAATCTTCAGTTTCATGTGATCTACCACTGGCAAAGCACTCATTTTATTCTAATAATAAACTAATGGGAGATAATTGAAGTATGAAAATAATGGAATATTTTCTTGCAACAGTAATTCCATTTACATCTTATTCTTATGTTAAATTCACTTCCGTTGTTTTATTCTTTTTTGTTTCTTATATAATTGCCAATAAAGACATTTGCTGCCAGTAAAGCACATGAATGAAGGCACATCAAGAACATATTATTGACAGTGAGACATATCTGGGATGTAACCCATAAAATGTTTAATTTGCAAAGAGATTTAATATCTTTAAATAGAATTTGCCTACCAAGAAATAGAATAAAATAAAAGTTATAGGATCATAGTGGGGGTTTTGTTTGCTTTTTGTTAAAAATACTCACCATGCTTACACAGGGAGATGCGCTTGTGTGGTTTCATTTAATCAACCATTAAAGATAAGGGAATTTAAAACACATCAGAAAGGTTGTTACAGGTTGGGATAACTGTAAGTATGAAAATCTATGCACATGCAAATATATGCTAAAAATGAATGATTGACATTTGATGATTTGTTAACTACAAGGTAAATATATTCTGACAGCATTCTGAAAAGAGTAATTTATTGGCAGAAAGAGTGGATCAGGGAGAGTTCCATGGTTGAGTCACATATTATACCAGTGTTACAAGTATTGATAAATGTTTTGTAAGTTAAAAAGAAATTCAAAAGCAAATCTGAATTTATGCACTTTTATAAGCAGTTTTCTATAATCTGTGTTTTTCTGGTACAACCCCTAATACTGAATATACTTCAAAGTGCTACTATTTTAATATTTATTTTGTCATAATATATACTACTTCACAATAATTTTTTGTAAACAGAGAATAAATGGAAAATAGTCTTCACTGCTGTGGTAGTTGATTATGGTGGATCAAGCCATTTTGATCCCAAAGAAACATCCCCAAATTTATTCCTGCAATTTTGAACTTAATTGGCTGCCCTTTGACATCTTTTGTTATTTGATAGCAATTTTTTTTATTTATTTGCTGTTTATTAATTACATTTTATTACATCCTTTGTTTTGTTTGCTATTTTAGTAATTCTTTAATTTACCTAGACTATTTTGGTTATTGGGGTGAATTAATTGTCATTATTATCTTTCAGCCTAATCTGCTGCACAGACCATAGGAAAATACATTTCAAATGTATTCTCAGCATTTTATGCTTTGCCCAAATATAATTCGTAGTTTTTGCAGTTGTCCTGCCCAGAACTGAACCAGTATGATGGGAATTTTCAATTTCTTGACGGGAACACTTAAGAAATTCAGGTGAGTGAAGTATGGCTCTCCACTTTAGCCAATTTTCTTTCCAAAAGGGGGTAAATAAAGGAAAACAAAGGTTTTGTTTTGTTGTTTTAACAAAAAGAGTTTGCACTTCAAATTTTCACTGAGTCATTATGTACAATGTTTAGTTTAATAGCTGCTAAAGGGAGTAATTTCAGTATATATGTATAACAATTTGCTAGAAATTTCCACTTTTTTTTTTTTGCAGAGAAGAAATTCCTTCAGGAACAGTAGCAATAATTTTTCCATAAAATTGACTCTCTGCTAGATCATGTCCAGTTTCTTTCTCACCCTTCATCTGTTACTAGGAAACCTGCTATTAAATGACAACTCTTATATTCCCATGGACACCTTGAAAGATATTTTCAATAGCATCATTGGAAGTTTTCAATTATATTATTTGTAGTTCTGTGTCTCAGAGTAAGGAGGTTATGAGAACAGTTTTAACTGGTAAAAAATACACTTATAAGTCCATGAAAGGAAGGAGCAAAGAAGTCCATCCATACCTATGTCTCTTTTGTAGACTCATTTATTTCATGGGATTAAAAATGAAGAGCTAAGTCATTATATTTAACCAGAAAACAAGCAAATAGAATGATAGGGGATACTTAATGTAGAAAACCCAGTAATGGTTGAATCATAGAAACTTGCAGATTGTCAAATATTAAACCAAAGTATAAATAGCCTTAATTCAAAACAATCATTCCTTTTTAAGGACTAAAACCTTCTTATTTCATATATTTGTCTAAACAAGTCTCTGATGTATAGTTTTCTTTTCTAAATATTACAGAAATATTGTGTCCAAGAAACAGTTTTTGCATATCAACAAACTCCAGATGAATTACCTTTCAAATAGAACAAAACAATAATCCATTGGTATTAAACTGCATTCTGTAAATAGTAATTAAATTTCATTGAGGATTTTCTGACAGATACAAATGTTTCTTTTGTTTGCTGTTTAGCTTGGTTATCATTTTTAAACAGAGGCTGTTTATAGTTATTGTTGTTGTTTAGAATGTGCAAATGAAGGATTTTCTTTTCCAGTTAATCATTCTATGTGGGGCACATAAAATGTTATACCATGTTATAAATCCATAGTTAGTAAAGAAAGGAAATATTAAATTTAAATATTAAATAAATGAATACATAGATAATTTAGCATGTTTACACATCTTATGGCCCTATCTTACCTGTACGATATGGATGGGTCCTTCATAATAACTGAGTTTTGTAGAACATCCTTATAGATTGTACTTAAAATAAATACTAGGTTGGAGTCAGATTTAGTCATACATAGAGTAGCCAAGATTATCTAAACTTCTATTGATTTCAAGGTGTTTACTTTGAGTAACTGAATCTAGCCCATGTTTCATTAAATTATTTTTTTAATAAGCATAATCATTAAATATTTTACTAACAGAAACGTTATAAAACGCAAAAATGTATTCAGATTAAATTCAGATTAAATTCCAAAGCCAGAAAGCAGGAAATTCAGCAATTCAGATTATGGTAAATTGTACAAGGATTATCATCTTTTATTTTAGGAAGCAATATTATAATGAAAAATATAAAAAAAATTGAATATCAGATAATATAAATATAAATGGGCTTAAATTTTACTTTGTGACATCTCACAACAAAACTCTTTATATTGAAATTTTAAAAAATGGTTATCTAATTTTGATTTGATTTGTTTCTTTAAAAATAGGCAAGAACAGAGATTGTATTTGGCCAAGGTTTTCATCAAATGTTCATCATCAATATCTGAACTGCACGTTTTGGAATATAACAATGTTGGAATGCATCCCAAATTGCATATTGCTTTCACTAATGTTCTTTGTTATTTCTATGTATCATTATTTGAGATGTATGGAATGGCTGTTCAAGGAGTTCTTAGTTATGGCTATATTTAAAAAAAATAAAAAATGCAAAAGGTCCATGTAATTTGCTCATTCTACCAAGATGCATGTTCTAACAATTCCCATCCTATATATACTTTTCCCCTGCAAGAGTCTTCTGATTTTCTCCTTATTCTCAGGATTCTTTATAACTTTTTAATTGCTACCTTATGATGGCATTTTTACAAGTTGGTGGAATACAGTAGTATTATTGTTACTATCTGCTGAGCAAGTCTTCATCCCTTTGCAATATCCATGGCTGCCTGCGTTTCATGACGCAAAGATGTTCCATTAGAGGAGTTCCCTCATCATATCTACTTGTGATTGAACTGAAGTATGGGAAACTTCAGAACATGGGAAAAATTATTTTAAAAAAGAAAGGAAGGTAAATGCCAGAACCACATTCCATTCATGAAAATGCTTCTGACTTTTTCTTTACCTAGAAGGGGGACCTTTTTTAAGAAACTAAGTTTAAAAAAGCAATCTATTTCTATTCATAATATTTGCATTTAAGAACATTAAAAAGGCTGTTCCTTCCGTTCTTTCCTATATATATCTATACACATAGACACAGACACACACTATGATAAACTAATAACCTTAAACAACCACAACTATTAAAGCAACACATTTTCATCAGCCTCCCTCTTTTATCCAATCATTTGATATTATAGATACCTACAGTAACTTTCTATATCATGTAAGCAGTTTGATGAAGCCACAGTCAATGGATTGAATTTGTCTGACTATTAAAAACAAAAAAGGAAAACTTTCAGTGCTTTACTGATGTCCTCCACTTGCAAGGACAGATGTGAGCAAAGTGAGTTTCCTAATTTTATCCTGTGAAGCAGGACTCCTGATTCCCAATCCCCTGCCCTTGCCAGTGAATCAAGCTGCCAAAAGCTTTCCCCATTTTTCATTTTTCAGAGTAATTTAATTCACCTTGAATCAGAACACATATTGAATGCCTATTAGCAAACCTGGACTGAGGACGGAATTTATAAGCAGGACTTTTCCCCCCCTAAAAAACCTCTGCCGAATATCTTAGAAATTTAAAGCCATCTGGTTTCACACTAAACTTACAGCTGATCAGCTGGTTAAGAATTAATTAGAGACACATGCTAACTGTTGTGATGGTAGAACTGTTGACATTTCTCTAATAAAATTAAAGGAAAAGGGGGAAAAGCCACTGTTCAAAATAAATACCAAGGCACTGAAGTTATGGAAAATAAATTAGGATGCTTTAGGATAGCAGTCGGTAGCCCCAAATGGTACCAACGGTACAGTTTTCCAAAACTGTAGAATATACAATGGTAATTAATAAAAGCTGTTACAAGTATACTTGATAAGCCCCATCCCCACTATTATCATTCGTATTATGTCACTGCACATATTTACGGGTTAATGGCCTTTGTACAAACCTTTATACTGTGTGCAACACTGGCCTCCAAAACCCGATTCTGTTGGCTTTTCTCCAGCAGATATTCATGCTGAAAATGCAGTTGTCTGCAGGAGGCTAACATCATTTGAGCAATGGCAGGGAATGTGCTTATCAGGAGCAACTCTTGGGAGTACTGCCAATCCTGGAACAAGACTATTTTTATTTCTTATGTCTAGCCCTTGTGAAAAGGTCTGAAAATAAAAATGATGTGAAATACCATAGTATCACTGAGTACTCTTGACCAAGTATGTTTTCTCCATTGCTGTCATTCATGCATATACAGGTAGTCCCCAGTTTAAGAACGAGTTCCATTCCCAAGGCCCATCCTTAAGCTGAATTTTTTTGTAAGCTGGAATAGTATTATTGTATAATACTGTATAAGAAGTATTGTGTATTGAATTCGAAACATTCTGTATTTAATTGGAATCATTGTGTATTTAACTTACATTTTTCTACAATGGGCTCCATTTTAAAATATGGACCAAACTTAAACAAGTGTTTTTAACCCAGGGACTACCTATACTGGAACCCATCAAAGAAATCTTTAAATTTCTCATTGAATGGATGGGTTGCTATAGACTCACCTGATCCCTGGTCAACATTTATACTATCCCATACACACACACATATTCAGAAGTGCACACAACAGATTTGAACATTGCTCTTCTACAAAGCTGGGGAACAATAATTTCCTGGTAATAGCTGCAATAAGTTATCCACATCCAAGCTTGTAGATATAACTTTAATGCACACCTATGTAGATATCTTACAGAAAAGAAATATGGCTTTGGCTGGCATACCATCTCTCACACATAGAATATTATTTTTAATAGTCCTAAAATCAAAAAAGAGAAAATCAGACATAGAAGATATATAGCAGTTGAAATGGAATGCAGTACCAAGAAAATTAAAAATAGAGGGTTGATGTGCACCAGGAAAGCCTAGCTCTTGGTAAACATGGAGAGGTGTGGAGGTGAAACTGATCACTCTGGAGAAGAACAGGACAATAACTTGTCCTGATGACATTGTTCCAAATTAAGGGAAACAAACAGTTGATTTATTTATAACCTTTATGCAGTCATCTAACTCAGACAGCATGATTCTGGGTGGTGTAGAAGGAATCATCAAACAAAAATCAAAAGAAAGCCATACATCCAAACAAAACAATAAAATGCAATCCCAAATAAAATATACTATAACTCATCAATGAGGAACTCCACACATCCTGACCTATGAATCTAGGGAAAGAGTCAGACCCTTTTAAAAGGCCTGCAGGACCAGGGCCAATCATATATTGGGGGGTGGGGGTGGGCGGTAGACAGGAGAGGGGAGGGGAGAGGAGAGGAGAGGAGAGGAGAGGAGAGGAGAGGAGAGGAGAGGAGAGGAGAGGAGAGGAGAGGAGATCATTCTAAAGTTCTTTCTACTTTGTCTATCCTCTTGTTTCCCAACTTATGCAGGGGATGAGGGCAGCCCAGGACAAAAAGCCTCAAGATACATATAAAAATAATTCTTCATTGAAAAAAGTATAAAAAGATTGCTGAAAAAACATTAAAAGGAACATCTTCTAAAACTCTGGAAAATAATAACAATAACAACAACAACAACAACAACAACAACAACAACAACAATAATAGCGGCTGGATAGCGTAGTGGTTAGAACACCGCCTTTGATGCAGGAGACCGGGGTTCAAATCCCGGCTGGTACCTACCTTACCAGTAGGGGTCCTTGGGCAAAGACCCCCTAACGCTTCACCTGCCTACCTCAAAAATATGAGAGTGACACGAACTAAGAGAGTCATGCCGGCTCGGACATCGCCCGGATTAACAAGGTCCGCGTCAGATGTTGGGGAACCAAGACAATCTGATGTTAAGTGGGCTACTGGAACAAACCATACATGGACGAGACAAGAGAACTTGGAAATGATGGAATGCTACTACAACAGCAGACCTAATGAGAGGGGATATATGAAACGTATGAGGGAACTATGGATAGACAGAAGGCCTATATCCACACTAACTGAGAAACAACTAGTTACCCAGCGCTTCAACAGAGTGAAGAGGAAGCTGCTCTCACAACTTGAGATAGACCAACTCCACATTACAACCCGGACTCAAGCAGACCTGGAAGAACAAGCCAACACCTGAAGCTGGAATGTCACTGCCACCCCTTCCATTACAGAGCACAGGAGCTGATATGAGGCATAAGATCATGGATAAACTAGCTACAGTCAACCCTCGAGTCCGATTACCAAGGCTCAGTGGAGAAGTACCATCAGATAGTATGCTAGAAGATGCCAACAGAGCCCTCCAGGCAATCCCTACTACCACCATAACTGAAACCAATGAATTGGTATATGCTACAGCCGCTGTAATCCTGGAAATGCTTGGCTACACGATCAAGAAGAACAGCAGTACATACCCACCCTGGAAAATGAGATTGGAGGCTAAGATCAAGGCAACTCAGAGAGAAGTCAGTCAGCTGCTGGAACTACAGAAGCGTGTGGAGATTAAGGATAAGACTCGGCTACTGAAAAAATACATGGGCCTGACTCCATCTGAAGCCCTAGAGACTGCTAAACAAAGGCTCACAGCACTGGCTACCAGGCTAAGGAGATACACTAGAGAAGCAGAGGCCAAGAAGATAAATGCCCTGTTCTCCAAAGAACCATACAAAGTGTACTCCCAACTGCAGTGCAACCACAGAGTAGCAGCTGAGCCACCAGCAGTGGAAACTGAACAGTACTGGAAGAACATATGGGAGAAAGAGAAGACGCATAACACCAGTGCAAAGTGGCTGCAGGACCTGAAAGCAGACCACAGCAATCTCCCAGAACAGGAACCAGTCACCATCACAGTAGCAGACATCCAACAGCAGGTCAAGAACATGAAAAGCTGGACAGCACCTGGCCCGGACATGATCCACACCTACTGGCTAAAGAAACTAACAGCAGTGCATGAACGCCTAGCAGCACAGATGAACCAACTGCTAGCAGCAGGCTCCCACCCAGTCTGGCTAACACAAGGAAGGACAGTGCTGATCATGAAAGACCCTCAAAAAGGAACAGCACCATCCAACTACTGGCCAATAACCTGCCTCCCCACAACATGGAAAGTTCTATCTGGCATCATAGCTGCCAAGCTACATGACCATATGGGCCAGTACATGAGCACAGCTCAGAAGGGCATTGGGAACAACACCAGAGGCTCAAAACACCAGTTACACATAAATAGGGCAGTCGCCCAAGACTCAAGGTCTAGGCAGACCAATCTGAGCACAGCCTGGATTGACTACAAGAAAGCCTATGACTCAATGCCACACAGATGGATCTGTGAATGCCTAGCATTATACAAAGTCAACAGGACACTAAGGACCTTCCTCAAGCACTCAATGGGACTGTGGAAGACAACACTGGAAGTGAACTCAAGACAGCTCGCACAAGTGGCCATCAAGTGCGGCATATACCAAGGTGATGCACCGTCCCCACTGCTGTTCTGCATAGGCTTAAACCCCCTCAGCCAGATAATCACAAGGTCTGGATATGGGTACAAGTTCAAGAGTGGAGTCACCATTAGCCACCTCCTATACATGGATGACATCAAGCTGTATGCTAAGAGTGAACGAGACATCGATTCACTGATCCACCTGACACGGATCTACAGTGAGGACATTGGGATGTCATTCGGACTGGAGAAGTGTGGCAGGATGATAGTAAAGAGAGGGAAGGTAGTTAAGACCAATGGAGTGGAACTACCAGTGGGCCACATAGCAGACATAGAGACCAGCTGTAAATAGCTTGGTGTCCCACAGTCACATGGGAACCATGAAGAGGAGGCAAGAAAGACAGCAACATCCAAGTACCACCAAAGGATAAGACAGGTCCTGAAGAGCCAGCTCAATGGGAAGAACAAGATCCATGCCATCAACATGTATGCCCTGCCAGTCATCAAATACCCTGCTGGTATAGTGAGCTGGCCAAAGGAAGACATGGAGGCTGCTGATGTGAAGACCCGGAAGCTCCTCACAATGTCCGGAGGTTTCCACCCCAAGTCCAACACCCAGAGACTGTAAACCAGGCGCAAAGAGGGCGGGCGGGGCCTGATGAGTGTCAAAGCCACTGTCCTGGATGAAACCCGAAGTATCCAGGAGTGCATCAGTAAGATGGCGCCCAAAGATGAGCTGCTGAGAGAATGCCTCAGGCAGCAGACAAGGCAGGAGGTTCAAGCAGAGGAAGTGCCATGGCAAGACAAGCCCCTGCATGGGATGTACCATTGACAGATAGCTGAGGTGGCTGACATTGGGAAACCCTATCAGTGGCTGGAAAGGGCCGGACTAAAAGACAGCACTGAGGCACTGATCATAGGAGCACAAGAACAGACACTAAGCACCAGATCCATAGAAGCAGGGTTCTACCACACTAGACAGGATCCAAGGTGCAGATTGTGCAAAGAGGCCTCAGAGACAGTCCAACACATAGTGGTAGGGTGTAAGATGCAGGCAGGAACAGCATGCACTGAACGGCACAACCAAGTAGCTGGCATTGTGTACAGGAACATCTGCACAGCATATGGGCTAGACCCCCCCAAGTCAGATGGGAGATTCCACAGAAGGTCGTGGAGAATAACAGGGCTAAGATCCTGTGGGACTTCCAGATCCAGATGGACAGGCAGGTACTGGCTAATCAACCAGACATCGTGGTAGTAGACAAAGACCAGAAGACAGCGGTAGTGATAGATGTAGCAGTGCCATGTGACAGCAACATCAGGAAGAAGGAGCATGAGAAGCTGGAGAAGTACCAGGGCCTGAAGGAGGAAATCGAGAGGATGTGGAAAATCAAGGCCAAAGTGGTCCCAGTGGTGGTAGGATTACTCGGGGCCATGACTCTTAAGCTGGGAGAATGACTCAAACTGATCCCAGGAACAACATCAGAGCTCTCTGTGCAGAAAAGTGCAGTGCTAGGAACAGCTAAGATACTGCGCAGAACCCTCAAACTCCCAGGCCTCTGGTAGAGGACCCGAGATTGAGGAAGACACATACTACCCATAGGGGTGAGAGGGGAATTAAAAAAAAAAAAAATTATTACATTTTTTTTTTTTGATGGAACCACTAGTATCCTCTCCTCCAAAGTTATAGCTCCCTTTGTTTTATTTGAAGGTATGACTATTTTATTACATTTAGTATCAGTAAAGAAGCATTTACTCATATTTTCAAACTAAGTTTCCTGATTAGGGGTTTAAACTGTGTAGAGTAGATTGGGCCTTTGCTATCATGCCAGCAGTCTCCTCCTCCTCCTCCTCCTCCTCCTCCTCCTCCTCCTCCTCCTCCTCCTCCTCCTCCTCCTCCTTCTTCTTCTTCTTCTTCTTCTTCTTCTTCTTCTTCTTCTTCTTCTTCTTCTTCTTCTTTAAAATGGTAAATAAATTCCATTCATTAAAAAAAAAAACCACAGACATCCAAATAATCTATACAAAATATTTTTATGTTTTGATTTAACAAGAATGCATTTGTGGTTTGTAAACAAGGGAGTTTAAATAGAATTATTTGTTTGCTTGTTTGCAAGATTTAATGACTCTGGACAGCTTATGTTAAAAATGGGGGAAAAAATAGAAAGGAAATTCCATGTATCCCAACAAATACAAACCGAAAACGTAACCAACAGGATTCCACATCCTACCCCAAGGTGTGGGAGAACATCTGAGCTTTCAAAGACTTTCAGAACATCATTCAGGTGGGAGCTACATGGATCTCTGGCGGAGTATCATTCCAGAGGGCAGGCGCCACAACATAGAAGATACTTAGCAATGATATCTTTAGCAATGGACACAGCAAAATAGTTTTCTTCAGCATCCACACAAACCTTAAAGCTTTATCTCTTAATTTTTCCTCTTTTACATTAAAGGGAATTGTAT
Source organism: Liasis olivaceus (assembly GCA_030867105.1). NCBI lineage: Eukaryota > Metazoa > Chordata > Lepidosauria > Squamata > Pythonidae > Liasis > Liasis olivaceus. Next base: position 76,031,561 of record CM061349.1, read on the forward strand.
TCTTTTTCCAATTTAGCTTAAATAGGTAAGTCGAACAGACTTTTCTCAATGCAGTGGAACATATAAGTGTATATGAACATTTTAGGCCAAAGATATCCAGTTCAGAAGTGGAGAAGAATCAAAGCTAAGGCAAGTAGTTAAAGAGTTAAGAAAGATATGTCAGGTGCAAATAGAAGAAATATATCCTTGTACTAGATATATCTTTATCCAAACTGAAATGGTCATGGAAGAGCGGCAACTAAATATTGGGAACTAAAACATCAAAGGTGTAGCATTTATCTGAATCCCATCTCCGTTTGAATAACATCATCCAATATTTTTGGTAGCAGACGCACTTTTCTCTCATGCTTCAGATGTATCCATGTTTCAGTTACCACCTACAGGTCACTGTTCCTAGATTGGGCCAAGAGTTTATATGTAAGTAAACTGCTTGCTCTCTTTGGCTGTTCACTATTTATATTATTATGCCTGAGGGTTACTACGATTTATTAGTGGTGATTTGCCTCATTTCCCTCACAATTCCAAGAGCTCCTCTGACAGTTTCAGTGGACAGAAGAGGCTTTGGCACATCTGGTGTGCATGCACATAAGTGTTTTCCTGTGCTTCTAGTGACTGACTGGAAGGGTTGGGAGAGATTCTGCCCATGCATCACAAATGCACAGAAGTATCTTCTAGCTACTGGAGTTGCTGGATGAAGCCATGAGTGACATACAGCAAGACATTGTGGCAATTTCTGTTCACATCACTTTTAAACATAGAGGGCTGTGCTATCTCAGGAGGCCACTTTGAAGGACTACTTTGCACAAACTTTTCTCAAAGAACAGTTCCCCTTAATGTTTTGCACAGGTCCAGAATGATAAAGGCTTAGGTTTTATAAAGAACAACATTCAAATGTCTTCTTTAGCAGTAAAAAGGCCCACCTGTTCACAGAAAGGTAGTTAAGAAAGAAAATGGAGAACACTCTGCCCTCATGTACTTTGGGGATATATTTAGAATGGGAAATAATTTAGTTGCCAGAATTTTTGTAACCCCAATCACTTGTTTTCAATAAATATTGCTGAAGAGACTCTGAACATATCTGTTTTGCACCCTTAAGCTGCTCCTATCCTGTAGTCATGCTCACTTGACTCCAAGCCAGTTTAGGAGAATCTTAAAGGGAAAATGGGCAAATCAGGGAAAGGGAAATGGTAATTAAAACCATCAACATTTCTTGCAGGCTTCAAACAAGGGACCTCTATACATAAAGGGAGAGTGAAACCCATTTTGCCACTGAAATAACATTGTAACAGAGACGCTAATGACTTCCTTGAAGAAATACTTTGAAAAAGAAATTATAATTTTTTTCCTCTCCAAAGTAATCAGTTAATTGCCGGGGTTAGCCTGTAAGGAAATAAAATGTACCAGCCACAATGGACAGGAATGTTCATTATGACATAAGAGAAAAAAAAATGTGCCTGGAGGTTTAATGAGAAAGAGGTGAGTAAAAGTGACATCACCCATTCTTGCCTTCAAAAAATGTTTGCTGGTGGATTCTGGAGAGGAAAAACCAAGCAATGTGGTTTAGCCCACATTGTTTTAAAATAGTTTACTCAATATGTATGTATGTGTTTATTAAATCAATTTATTTAATTCCTGCCTGCAGCATAACAAGCAAGCTATATTGTGCCTTTGGGGATCTTGTTTGAAACATCTCTGAAAAAGATCCTTTGCTTTGTTACCGGTCCTCAGATGGCTGAAGTAAGGCTTCGGATGATGGAATATGTAGACTTATGAAAGGAAAGTGTGTATAACTAAGGTTTCTTCAGTTGTTTGAAATATGTCTGTGAGCTGACATGAGGGGAAGTTGGGTTGTCACAGTAAAACATTTGTTATGAGCTTACTCCCTCCATAACTGTGCAATCTACTGTTAAAGACTGTGAGATTCCATAAAGAGTATGCACTGGATATCAGATGGTTCAAATATGGCCTTGTATTTTTCAGCCACTTAGGTGCTTTTGTTAGCAAAACCATGGGTACATGCCTGCAGTGTGACTGATTCAAGTGTGTTGTGGAAAGTGTAGTAGTTGCACTTGACCCATGCAATGGGATCTCTGTTCTAGTTTGCTGGAACTGGGGAGGGGGTGATAGCAATGGGTGTGCATTGCTGCTGAGAGGGGCTGGCATGTTCAGAATATATGAGTAACTCTGGGTTTTGTTTTGATTTTTTAAGCCACTGCTAGCAAGATGAAGAGCATAGTATTGGCACAGAATGCTTACTTACTATTTCTTCTGGTCAGTGAGTTGAAGTAGACTTGGAGGAAAAAATGAACTTTGATCTCTGTTACTTAAAAAAATTATTTTGTTGCATTTACTGGAGAAATTAATTGTAGAGGAGAACTGAAAAGGATTATTATTATTATTATTATTATTATTATTATTATTACTATTATAGCAGATAAATATTTTGGAAACAGGGAATTTATCTAAAAAAAGGATTTGTGAACTTTAGTTTATATGTATCATGGAAAAAGCTATGTCAGAAACACTGATTTCTGCTTTGCTTTGATATAATTTTGCAGAAGTGCAGAGGGCCTCCTTTCCCTTGCTTTCCCCCCATACCCAACCCTTTAAAAAGATTTTACAGGGAAAGACACTGAGTTGTCAGAAGAAGCAAGAAAATGGAACTTGCAAAAGGAAGCTGACATAGGCTGTCCCATGGGGCAAAAAAAGACAGCTCCAGTTATGTGTCATTGAGGGTAGACAAATTTGAAAAAGAGGACAAGAACTTTAGAACTTCCATATACTTTATGGCAAAGAGTAGTAAAGAACCAATAGGAAGGATAGGCCAAATAAGAGAAGTGACAATTTGAAGGGAAGGCTCACTCAGAACAGAGGAAGGAGACAACTGGTTTTCCAAATCAGCTACAATGGTTCCTGCATTTCCCAGCACCACCTTCCATCTGACCCTGCCTCAAAGAGGTATTTGAAATTCCACAGATGTTGACAACAACATCAGAATGTAGAACAGAAGACACTTTACTTTAAAAGCACCTTTAGAGACATTTCCCCATACCCTACTGCCTCTCCCCTATTTTCCCTTTCCTAATTCCTTAGATTAGGACCCTAAGTTTTTCAATTATTTACCAAACTTGAAGCACTCTATTTTATAACTATTTATTTATATTTATGTTAATAAACCCCTGTAGATTGATTCTGAGACTCCATGCTACAGTATACTCAAAGAGTAAAGAGAGGCATGGCTTGAATGTTCTGGCAGAGCTATGCTGAGAGGATGGAACAGAGAATTGGACAAAATATGCATGGTATTTTGGGACCAAACTAGCCCAATATATGCAAATTGATAGGTAGATTTGGTAGAGATGTCCAAACAGATATGAGGTTTGGGGTTGTCAAAGTAACAGGAATATTGTTGTGAATATCAAGGGACTAGGTTAGGTAAAGATAGCCAAAGAAATACAGAAAATCTGGGAATCAGATTTCCTGGAAAAATTCCTGTGGGGTTTGGGGCTCAAACTTTGGTAGAAACACCCTCTGATTTCCTTGGGTTGGTTATGATAGAAACATGCCTGGAGATTGAAACTTAGTTAAGGTCTTAGTTTACTAAAAGTTGAAAGCTCCTATTGGTGTTTCTGGGTTCTGGGTCAGTGAACGTATATTGGCATGAGAGCCACAAAAAGCTGCACAACTGGAAAGTGTGTCATTGCATCAGTAAAGGCCAATTTGGTACAATATTAAACATCTGGAGTCATTTTTTTAAAAAAAGTATTATTTATTTCTTAATAAATTCTACAGCAAGCAGTAGAAAAATTACAAAATGATGGAAATAAACAGCAACAAAACCCTCCACAGGTAAGAAATATATGAAAAACTACAAAAACAAAACAAACAAAAATAACATAAAAGGGAGAAATTATCAATATATGTTACATATTAATCAAACAAATGTCTAAATATCAAACAAATTTCTATACCTATCTTAGGGGGAAATTATAATTAATTATTGTCTAAACATCATAAAATACGATAAAATCTATGCCATTTGAGTAATTTTTTAATTGGTAGATAAAATTGCCTTTTCAAAAATGGATTCGTTACACATCTCTTGAATCCAATCCTTAATGTCATGAATATCACTACTTTTCCAATTTCTCAAAGTAAATATCTTAGCAACAGCCCAGCCCTGATACAACCACAACTCCTCAAAAATACTAAAATGCTAATGTTTCTGGACATAATTTAACATAACCTCTTTAACACTAAACATTTTCCCATCTATTTTTGTGCATTAAAATAACTGCTAACAGAAAAAAATCTGATGTCTTTCCTTTCAAATACATTTTTGGGGTGTTGACTTTAAAAATATTCATTAATTTTTTATTCCAAAAAGATGTGGGTTTAATTTCAGCACCTATTCCACCAAATATATTAATACCTTGGATTCATCAGGCATAGCCAAAGCATACAATCCAATTGAAACATTAAAACATGCTTCAGTTGATCATATCTCTGCTGCTGTGAATTTCATTAATTGACTGACTGTGTACCATCGAGTTGGTATCGATTCTTAGTGACCACACTTTCCATGACGATCTGTCCCTGCCCTGGTCATTCAGGTCTTCCAATGATGTACCCATCAGCACTATAACTAAGTCTATCCATCTTGTTGCTGGTTGTCCTCTTCTTCTTTTTCCCTCCACCTTTCCTAGCATTAGAGCTTTCTTTTAGAGAACTAGATCTTTGCATAATGTGTCCAAAGTGGGATAATTTGTGCCTCAAGTAAGAACTCTGGATTGAATTCTTCTATGATCAACTCATATGTGTTCTTGGTGACCATGGTATTCTCAGGAGTTTTCTTCAACACCAATGTTCAGAAGGGTAAATACTCTTTCTATCCTATTTCTTTAAGGTTCAACTTTCACTTCCACAGAATGTCACAAGGAATAATATTGCCTGCACTATTCTGATCTTTATTTTCTCAACTTGAGAAAACGTCTCAGACAAGCCCCTCCCTAATTCACACAAAGATAAAGTGAGGGAGGGGAAAAGCATATTCAGACTTGTAGGATTCTGTTACTACAGCTGTTACTATAAAAGCAGTTCTGACCTATAGGGCATTGGTTTCTTAGTCTGGTTTCCTTGTTGGGCTGACACACTGTGAATGGAGGAGAAGACAATCAGGGTAATGCAAAGCCCTACAATGAGATTAATAGCATTGTCTTTGCAGCATGAATCTCCTAGCCCAGTGGTTCTTAAACTGTTTGACCCAATTACTCCTTTTCCCAGTCTCGAATAATGTCATCCAACCCATGCCCCAAAAATAGTTTCTGTTGTTTTACACAAGCATCTCAGCAGTGGCAGTTCCAAGCTGGATCCTTGACTTACAAACAAGCAGTTACAAATTGCTCCATTACCCCCAGGATATGACCAAATTACCCTTGGGGGTAATTACCCCCAGTTTGAGAACCACTGACCTAGTCAATCACCTAGTGCCCCCCTCACGTACATTTATAATGGGTGCACACAGTGCTCACAGGCAACTTCTAAGGATAACAAAGACAGTGGACAAAGACTGACTAAAGGTCTCACCCACATTTTTTCTTCTTAAATGTTGAGTGAGATGAAAGAATTTACAGATAGTTTTACCAGCAAAGGGACTTTTAAGAGGTCGATTAATGATATAGTGACTAATATATTCTGCTAGTTTTCCAACTTGCAATCAAATATTGGATCAAGCAGTGCAGTTTGGACTTGTTTATATGGGTTTCCTTGTAAGCTGAAAAATAGGATAGAAATCATCTAACAATACAATAAATAAATAAATCATTCACACATATACATCTCTGAAGAACGTTTATCTACCCTTACTCCCTAGACAAATTTTTATCATGCATAAAAAAAAAATACTAATTTAATTCTCTCCCCCCCCCCCCCCCAACACACTTTTGACATGAAAAGCTTCCAAGTTTAGTTTCCACATTCTGGGTGAGCATAATGATAGCAAAAGTTAAAAGCAGTATAAAAAGATTATTCTGACCAATCCCTTCTTCTCCCATAATTGTCTTCCCTCTTCCAATCCCTTCTCCCTCCCACCAGATGCTAGGAAATGAAATTGATCATTGCAATCACAAACCCTGGCTTGGCAGAAGATGTCAATGAACTAAGAAATGAATCAAAAAAATGATTTCTCGGTACAGGAGTAAGGGATAAAATCAACCTAACCAATCCATTATCTTTTACAACAATTTTTATCATCCAGGAACAAACTATGTGTTTTTCCTCCTGATTTCAAGTATTCTTATTGTTATTCCAGTCAGAAATTGATGCTAAGCATTGAGGAGCATGTAAACATCAACAATGGCATGTTTAATCAGTGGCATCTTCAACAGTAATATGTCCCATCACAGAGATAACAATTTAATCATTCCAGTGTGTTGAAGGCCAGTTTTATAGAATATCATTTACCATTTAACCAAATGTTTTGATCCATAAGTTTTACTGTTAATTTGATTTTTTTCTCTTTCCCACAATGAAATGGTCAATATGATTTTATTCCTCATGAAGGCTACAACAATAATAGGAATACTTGTAATGTTATTTTTCTCACTAAGAATATAGGCTGAGTAATTAACGAAGAGGAACAGTGAAATCACCTACTAATTCTTTCCTGCAAAACTGTAATGGTACTTTTCTAACTGAATATACACACTGATTGGTTGCATGCAGTACTGGATCATTAAATAAATAAGTAAATAAATAACAATGCTGCTTTATTTAATCAGTATGGTATTGATAGTGAATGTGCTGAGGTTTTAGGTATTAAAATATATAATTTGTCTAACTATATAGTACAGTACCACAGAAATGGTAGAAAGTGAAAATGATTCATTCTGTCTCACTAAAATCCCAAGGTGAATCACACAATCTGAGATGGATGGGCAGTGCAGTATGTGTTTTTTTAAAATAAAGTTTCTGCGATGAACTGTCGCAGGGGTGATTTCAGGGAAATAACCAATCAGCACTCAGCCTGTGAGCGCTGACATGTTATGACGGTGACGAGGGGGGCAAAATTACTCACCGAAGCAGCTCTGTGAGAACGGCCATTTCCAAGCTCCCTTGGAAAGTGAGATGCTAAAAACCTATCTGCGGCCCAAAGAAGTTTAGCCTATTTAATTTTGGCCCTTATCTACTGCCAGGTTCTGCAGGTCTGCCATAGCATTAGGATTTTAAACTTCCAGTGGACTGAGAATTTTGCTATTTATGTGATGTGTCAGAAATCTTAAGGTACTGGAGATATAAAAGCATACTCCATTAAATTCTATTTTAAGAACCTCAGATCCTCCTTTTGGAAAGACAGAAGATGAAAAACTGGCCTTTTTCCTCTTCAGGAGATTTGAGGGAGAATTATAAGGGGCAAATTTTACCCCTAAAGGAAAAAAAAAATAATCTCAAAGAGTCCTGACTACGTAGACTTTTCAGGTATGGCCTGCATGTCATATGTTGTATGTTTTCCAAGCTGAAAGAAGTGTCATACCTATGTCTTCAGGAAAATGCCTACTGTACCATGGTTTTGAACTGATCAAAACCAAATTAAGAACAATTAGCACTCATACTCATTACCAAAGGAAAGGAGGAAAAAACATATTTGTCAACATTAAGGCATTAATCAGGGCATTTTATTTGGGATGGGAGATTGTATCAAAGCAATTGCTCTAGTTCAGCAAAAGTCCTTGAGTAGAATATATTGTTTTCATTTCCTACAAAAAGAAACAATGAAAATGGCAAGGAGGAACTATTCTCAACTATAGTACATGTTATATTTATCATGGTAATCATTCTTTATCACAATCACATGTATCATTAATATTTTGAGTAAAAAAGAAAAATTGTGATCACATTTCACTTATATCTTTGAAAGCATGAACCAGATACTATAAAATGGGACTTTCTCTTAGTAATAGCTTCTACCAAATCATTCTGTTTTGAACTGTAATGTAGATGGAATTTCTTTCCTTTCAACAGTGATTACTGTTCTACCAATCTTGATGATTTTAGGAAAGTCTTATAATTACCAAGATTAATTAGTAATCAGAGCAATCGATGCACAGCTCTCAAGAATAGAAAGATGTCAAACACCAAAGGCTGAAGGTTTTCAAATGGAGGAAATGAAATCTGAAAAATCACAGTACTTGATAGAACAAGAAAGAATATGAAAATGATTTTCTTGTCATTAGGAATCTTTTGTGCAAGTATGAAAAAGGTAATTAGTCTTCTTCATTAGAACATCTCTTTAAGTTGGTAAAAAAGCCTTAAGTGCTAATTAGATATGAACCCATCAAAACCAAATTAAGAACAATTAGCACTCATACTCATTACCAAAGGAAAGGAGAGGAAAACATATTTGTCGACATTAAGACATTAAGCGGGGCGTTTTATTTGGGATGGGAGATTGTATCAAAGCAATTGCTCTGTTCAGAAGTCACTGACAACCCCCTTAAAAAAAAGCAAAACTGATTTTTTCATGGTTAAGAATATCAAGTTTCAAATAAAAAGAGTTACATTGATAAATACTGTATTCTACACACTTTCATTAAAAAAAAACAAGCAAACATCTTGATACCACTTTGCATGTCATCACCAAAGAGTCAACTTGAGCAAAACATCATAAGCAAATGTATACCAGAAGATTAGATAGAATAGATGATAGATAGATAGATAGATAGATAGATAGATAGATAGACAGACAACAAGAAGAGAAGAGTTTAGGAGTACATTTAACAAGAATATCCATAATTTCTCTAGATGGGAATTCCTTACAGACTCAGCGTTTCAGTCCTGATCAGAAAAAGCCTATTAAAGATTACTAGAGATAACAATATATCTATTTTAATCTTGATCAAATAAACCCACTTTATATTCCTTCCTTTTACTTTTATCAATCTTGATCTTTAATCCCTTCAAATAATGTCCTACGTAGGCTTTTCATTTATTTTGTTGTCCCTTCTCACAAAATCCTTCAGAACTTTCACAAGTCACTTTTGTAAATCCAATATAAGAAAGTTATCCAAGTCATTCTTTTGGTTTGCCATTTGTATATCCCTTTTAATTATTAAGACATCAGCTGCTTTATTTGTGTATCCAGTGTAACACCTTTTTCCATATAATTCTTGCAGCTTGTCATTTTTATATCCACTTTCAGGTCAGTCTCAGTCTTGTCCAGTAAAACTTGTTCCTCTTCCAAAACATCTTTTAAAGCCTGTCTATCTATAATGGCAGAGACTTTTAAGATTAACTTCTGCATCCATTGCCCACAAATATCCTCCAATACATCCAATGTTAAAGTATTTTGCTGCATTCTGTGTTAGTCAGTCAAATTTAAGTGTTCTTCACCTTTAATTGTAATCTTTAGTTCCTTCTGGTTCCTCTAGTGTCCAAGGTTCAAATTCCCACCCTTTCATGTTTTCTTTTAAGAACTTAGAACAACAGCCTTAAAGAGATTTTTTATAAAATGATACATCATTGGTATCTGTCACCAGAGAAATTGTCTAGAATGTATAAAGGTAATTTGAATCTTTGCTGGAAATGTGAACAACTTGAAGGGACACTTTATCATGTTTGGTGGACATGTAAAAAAGCCAGAAAAAAATTGGATGCTAATACATGCATTAATTCAAAAGATTTTAAAGGTTAATGTACAGCTAAACCCAGAGACTTTTCTTTTGGGACTAATGGACAAGCAATTAGAAAAAAAGTCATGGAACTTTGTTTGTATATATGACAGCTGCAGCAGGGCTATTATATACTCAAAAGTGGAAAGGTTTGACACTACCTACAATGGAGGATTGGTTGGTGAAGGTGATGGATCTTGCAAAGATTAACGTCTTTGATCAAAGGGGGGGAAAAAAAAAACAATCTTTACATTTATGGCTGACTGGAAACCTCTTACAGACTTTTTGCATGAAATAGAAAAAAATGCACTTATGGATCATAGAAAAAAAAGTGAGCTTTTTGTAATCATAGAGTAAGAGATAATTTTGCAATTGTATTTATATTTGCTGCAAAGTAAATTAGAAGCTTATTTCTATTTTTTAAATTTTTTTTCTGCATTTTGCTTTTTCTCTCTCTTCTTTACTTTCTTCTTTACTGTTTCTACTCTTTAATAGTTTGTGTTAGTTCTGATTGTAATCTTTAGTTCCTTCTGGTTCCTCTAGTTTTGTAAAATTTTTAATTAAAAAAAATATTTAAAAAAAAAAAGAATTCAAAACAACAGCATTTTCCCACAGGAAGGATTCTTATTATTAATTTCAAAATCTTATTTCAAATCTATCTGGATCCTTAATCCATTTATAACTTTCCAAAATTAACATTCTAATCACCCTTTTGCTGTTTATTCAAAAAAAGAGAGGTTTTTTAATGTCCTTAAATTATCATTAAAATTTCTTTTGCTAAGGATTAAAGGATACTCACCCAGTGTGTGTTGTAAGACTTGTCAATAAAAAAGTTCTTAATAGTTGAAAAGCAGTTAAGAAGCAATTTCCAAAAGTGATTAAGAAATGAGGCCCAGCAGAACTTTGTGTCCATAAGGCTACATTGCGGCTGTGAGCTTGGTGGACATCCCTTGATCCCAGCCACTCAACTGACTAGCCGGCTGCAGAAACCTCAGTTCCTGCAGTTTATTCATGAGGAGCAGCTGTCCAAAGTACAAGTGGGTGATCTCACGATCTCTCCTTTATGCATCACTGTCTGGCCACCAATCTCGCCATAACACCGTCTCTGCTCCTTTGGAGATGTCTAGTTCACCATGAATCCTCACTGGAAGTTGTAGCTCCCATCCTATTGATGGTCCAGGAATTTTTTAAAACTTGGCTGTTCTCCCTATAAATGTATAACATAAATGTATGTTGTGGTGGACCTAAAAATCAACTTCAAAAAATGCAGAAACAACAAAGCACTGAAATCAGGAAGTTTGCCTTGATGCAATATTTGCATGTTTGGGACTTTGTTAGTATTCTGAAACTGGATATTTAGTATTCTGACAAAAATGTAGAAAAAATAGAATACATGATACCTCGTGTGCTAAACTGGGTCCTCTAATTTCCAAAATATTTTCTGTTCCATCAGACTTTCTGTTTTTCAATCCAATTTCAGGATGTTTTTGATCAAGCATTTAAGCTTTAGGCTCCTAGTGATCTAAACTGGTAAGACAGTCTGATCTGCCAAAGCTCCAAGGGCTTGACACCCAAAAAGACTGCAGATCACTTAAAAAAAAAAAAAAAAAAAGATTGTATAGTGAAACAGCATTGCACACACCTTTCAGCCATTGTAGCAAAAGTCCTGTACCACACCCATGAGAATTTCATTATATCCACTACCATCTGTGTTTTGAATAAATTTTGGAAGGCATTTTTTTTCCTATCAAGTTTAATGAGAACAGGGGAAAATATATATATATATATATATGTATATATATATATATATATATATATATATGCGCAAAAGAGAAGTTTAGTACAACGCTAGTGAAACCTTTCAGCCAGGATTTAAAAAAAAAAAAAAAAACCTTACTGCCAACACTTGCATTGTCTGAAATGTCAACCGAGAAGGAGCTGCAGAAAAGAGAGATGGATGCATCGCTGGAAAAGATAGAGGCGGCAAGATCAGCCACTAATAGTCTCAGCTGCAAGGGTATAGATCAGTGTAGCAAGACAGTGGTTGTATTTTCTTGATCTATTAAGGTAAATGCATTGGCAGAGACGCAATGCCAGTTTTAGAATCTGCAGCTTTTGACCCTATCAAAATAAATTTAAACTGATGGCAAATAAGTATTTTTTAAAAGGTGATCTGAATAGATGAATGTCCTTTGCCATCCCCAGCTACAGTGGTAAGACCAAGAAAAATTGACCTGGTGACAACAGGGACTTCTTCACACATCACATGGTTAAATTACAGAATTTAGTTCGACAAATGACAATCACCAGCCTGTATAGCTTTAAAAGCAATTTGGATACTTTCATGAAGGATAACACTCTAGATGGTAGGGATGACTAAGTATGATCTCCAGTGTCAGAGGAAGTATGTCTCTTGATACAGGATGTTGGAGAATGTGAATGAGAATGTCCCTTTTTCCTGATGTCTCAACTGCATGATTTCAGCTTTTAATTTGTACTTATATCTGTATGGGAGATAATTGGAAGTCACTTTCTGTTTTATCTTTCTACTTGATCTCACTCTTTTAGTTTTTGTCTTTTTCTTTTAGTTGTATCTTTTCTTTCTTCTATACTTTCTGATTTGTATTTTAATTGTACTTTTTATATATCTTAATAAAAGTCTTATTTAAAAAAATATGACTTATTCTAATTATGTAGGTTTTTTTTTTTTTTTTTAAATCTGTATAAAGACACCTTCATAGGATAATGAAAGGCACCAGTATGTTATGCTAACTGGATTACACATTCCATATTGCCTGGATTTTCCACTGGAATCAATGTATATGAAATGACATAAAATGATAGAAATAAGCAAAAAATGTATCAACATTCTGATGAATCAATTGTTCTCTGAAGAGGAGTAATAAATAGGTGAATGAAACTTAGCAGTGAGTTTATGACTCATGACAAAAACAAAATTCAAGGAAATATTTCACACTTACCTCATGTACAAGAAACCAAGCATCACTTAGAGGTAACTTGAACGTATCTGAAAGCTCCAACAGAGAAAAGAGAAATATAGTTCAAAAAATAGAACATCCAACTATTACTGCTGTTGCTTTTAATATCCATTTATCACAAATCAGACTTCTTTGTTGATACAGTTTGATTTGCTTCTATCTGTAATCTATGGTTTTATCAAATTAATCAGTTTGCATATCCTAAAATTACTGCTGCTTGTAAAGGGATTTAAAAAAAAAAAAAAAAAGTATTGTATTAGAGAATACTGCACACTTGGGAATGGCACAGCATGTTCTGAGAACTATCGCCCTGCCACTCATCCACCCACATTAGACATTTATCTAAATGTACAAGATGGATTGGGTATCATTTAGAATGAAAGGCATTTAACATAAATGACATCTATTCCACAGTCTTGGGAAATGTAAAATCAAAGTCCTGTACTGTACTTCAGAAATGTTTATAAATATAAATAAAAGCTTTCTATACTTGTTATTAACTTTGCCGTTTACCAACTTCCATCCAAACTTTGATCACAATGACTTTGAGGCAATCTAGAAAAGCATGCAACAATTAAGAGAGCTTTAATCACTGTTATAAACCTCCTGAGAGTAGTCGCTGTAATAAAATTGGCATATTAAGGATATGAAAAAATAATTGGAGGTACAACTAAACATGATTAATGATCAGACAACAGCTTCCACATGAAAAGAATATTAAACAGCCTAAGATACAGGTCAAAGCAAGATTATTATTCTATTGGCTGATCTGTCCACATTTAATGAAATATAGGGTTAGGACATAATGAAATACTATAGCTAGTGAACACTGACATAACAGGGTAAATTAAAGGACCTGTTGGCAAGAAGAAGGCCTGGAGATGCAATAATTATTTTATACCTAATCCAAATTGACCATAAATTGAGGCCACAGCCTTAATCTAACTTCTCTAATTCTGTTCTGTTGGGGCCTAGCCGTTCAATGGCGAAAGACTGAACATGGGAAAGAAATGATCATTTCAGGGGAAACAATATGTCACTGCCATGTTGAAAAGGTCATCTGTAATGGCAAAACATGCCCTTACCTTCAGTTGCTTTACAACAGCAATCGTCTCTGGTTATACTCTTTCTTGCTTTCTACTTCATCAGGTGCTGATCTTTCTCCTCATTGGTTTGTGAATTGGTGGGTACAGAAACAGCTGCATCTGGTTTGTTAGGTTGGGCAGAGCAGTAAAATGATGAAAAAAGTAGCAAAGATTAGGGAGACACTATCATGGCTCCTGGACTTTAGGCCAGTAGAGAGACCATGACATAGCCATGAAGCAACCTGTTAGACATATCATTGTCTGTACCAGATGACATCATTAGCTATGTGCCAAAGAGTACCATCATTGCCACTCTGCCACAACTTCTGGAGAGGATGGCCAGAGCCACTAATTATGTCATCTTCTGTAAATGGTATCAGATGGAGCAGGCTTTGTTTTTTGTAATGTTATCCTTCAATTAAATCTGCTTTTCTATTAGCCACATAATAGTTTGGATATACCCCTTTCACCTTCCACATTTAGTCAAGATTATGCAAAAGGAAATTGTATGTTGGGTTCCATAATTTCAGTCAACTGTGTTAAGAACAAGAAGACTCGTGCCACTTTGTGCAGTTAACTTCCCATTGGTTGTTTCTAGATGACAGAAGGCAGTGTGATAGAGCTGATCTGAGAAAGGTGTCATTGAAGCCATAATGCAATATGCTGTATTTTAATTTCCTTTGCTGATTGACAGATTTGGCATGTACCTTCTGTCAGAAATTTCTTTGCAGATAACCTCATCTGTTGCTTTCAAGATTATGGATGATGTTTTAAACTTGTCATTTTGAGACTGGACTGTTTAACTGATAACTATTCCAAAGAAAATTTAATTTTATGCGAGAGGAGGAAGAAGACCAGGAAGGGGGAAAAGTTTTCTGTCTTGCAGTAAGACATTTTTTTGGACCTAGTTCACTTAAAACACTTGTGGTTGTAGGGGAGATTATGAATTACATTTGAAGTGAGTACACATTTATTGAAAAAAAAATCTATTTCAAATATCAAATTTTTATTTCCTAGAATAAATTCTTTATTATTTGTAAAGCAAATATTCTTTTTTTAATTTAATGTACATTCTGCTCAGCAGTGGTGATTTTTATAAGCCATCTGTGTATGCTGCTAACGGAGGTTTACATGATCTGTTCTTTATATGGGCTGTATTAGAATTTTGCTCAAGAATTCAAACAGGAAACAGAAGTTGAAACATACACAGATTGACAGTATTGTGGGAAAGTAAAATATGTAAGTTCTCTTCCTCAGTTATGTAAATCAGCAACAATAACAATATATTTATTTATGTACTATCTTTAAAGAAACCCAGGGAAACAAACAAACTACTAAAATACAGCATTATTGTACAGACATTAAAATATCCAATATAAACTAATAAATAAGTACCTGAAAAGAATTCCATCACTCTGAAAATATTCAGATAGTCATAGCCTTAATAAAATATCAAAGCTTAAGGGGAGCGGAAGGAATACTGCAGTGGGAAAGAGTTTGATGGAATTAGAGTTAAGTATATCTATTTAATGTTTTAACTCTCCCTCCCCTTCTTCTCATTTCTATTGAGTGTCATATAAACCTGTTCTTAAAAGTGCAATGGTAGGGTGAAAAGTTAGCAAATTTGTTTTTACTTGTGATGAAGATCAGAAGTCATTTCTTTATATATTTCTTTTCTTTTTCTTTACCTTACTTATTTCTTTTTCTTCTTTCTTCTTTTTCTTTCTTTGTACTTTTTATTCTTTCTTTTTATTTCTCTTTCTTTCTCTGTGTTTAGTTTGTATTTGTTTTTACTACTGTAATTAAAATCTTCAATAAAAAATATTTTTAAAAAGTGTAATGCTATAAGGAAGAAACTTAGATTAGGGTTTAGGCCTGCGCTATGTGATGTGGACTTGCCTCTGTGAAGTGAATTGGGCAATGTAGGTTACATTGTAGACAAATGGCACCTTCTCTGTAGCACTGGCCAAAATGTTTGGTGAATGGTCCACAGATAGTTTCAGGCTGGACATCTTCAGCTAGTGCCTGTGGTACTGCCACAGCAATACTGAAGCTGATCAATTTGAAAGCACAGGTAGAAGTCTCCTTTCAAACTTCTTTCCCAGTACAAATTCTGTGGGGAAAAGTCTGAAAGGGGTTCTGAAGCAGTGTGAGGTGAAACAACAAAGTTGTTTTGTTTTGTATAGCTTCAAAAAGGTGCTTCATCTGAAACTTCATCAAAGCAACGCATTTCTTTGCACAGCCCTAATAGCAGAATTGGAGCCCAATACATCAGAAGATCCCATTTTCTATAGCTACTAATAGAATCATCTTCTCTGTTTATGTAGTCTGTCTTCTTCTTTCTGCTCTACTCTACTCCAGTTTGCTCACCCTGATTCTAGATCCTTGATGCATAAATTAAATAGCAAATGTCTAAGGAGTTTCTGAGGTCAGATGTTCAGCCACACCTTGAATTTAGAGTCTGATGAACGTCAAGTGATTCTTGAGCAACTGTACTCTTCAGCATTCCCTTATGTGTCTTTCCATTCTTATCATTATTTGCAGACATAAAAAAATGAACTATGAGCATTCATCCTTGTAGGAACCTGAGGCTTCAGAAATGGCCATTGGCTTTTTCATAGGTGGATCCCTGTCTGCCTTGTTAGAGCTGCTTCTGGTTACATATCTTAGTTGCGGAAACAGTTCTTCTAGTGCAACCAGACATCATGGGTAAACTTCAAGATCCTGCTGTTTTTTCATTGAATAATATCCACACTTTGCTTATTGCTCTAACATATTTCAAGATAATTCAAATCACATATTATTTATAAGGTAGATTCTTAGGCAAACATTCATGAACCTTCACTATGAAACATTGTAAATCCATAGGGCAGCCTTCGTCATGTCCCATGACTGTTGTATACACATTGTTAAAACAGTTAAGCATTTTAATTTGTATTATTCTCTTTGTTGTATTTCAATCTGAGGTGTGCTAACAATTATGTACTTTATGGGAGCACTGTCTCATCAAATATCTTGCACAATCACACTTCATCTTAATACATGATTTCTATATCTATAAAAATTATAGAATATAATTTTTATTTCATCTGGTTGAAGTAGCCAAGTGCTTACTTTAGCTAATGTGACACAATAAAGTAAGAAGCCTGCTTTATCCATTTCTTCAATCATTCTCCTGAGATTTTGACGCAAGCTTTTGATTAGAAACCAGATGCTGTCCATCATTTTCTGCCAGAACCATTATCAGTGTTGAAATGTTTTTCTGTCTTTCTTTAATTATTTGTTCAATCCTGGCTTTAAGGTATAATTTGACATGCCAGATTGTTCTAATCAAAAGCATCAACCACTCACTGCCAAAATGAAAGGAGAAAAGGGATAAAAGATTATCAGTCTAGAGAAAAGACACTCATTCAGAACTCCTAACACTTATGTAGATAGATTTTAGACAATAATCAGCTATTGAAGTGAAGGAGAAACAAACATTGTTCTAATGGAAAGGAAAAGGATGTGATTAACATGGCATGCTACCCACAGAGAAGAAAGAAGAAGGAGGTGCTTATGGCAACAATGACATGTAAGACATTCTACAACCTATCCTGTTCTGGAAAAGAGAGAGAGAAAAAATAACCATATAACAGGTACTCTTCAAATGAATTAAAATCAGGCATTGTTTGATTTTCACTTCCTTTGAGAATATTTTATTTAGTTAAAGGTGCATGTCTCCCTTTTCTCATGAAACAATGAAACAATACAATGTACAGGCTGAGGATGACTGTGAATACAAAGATGTACCAGGCCAGTACTGGGATACTGTGTAAAATGCCCCAAACCATGGAACGTTGAGACTTTATTGGACATATGCCAACTATTTTTATTTCCCTTTAATTTAACAGGGGATAATATAGTACTTATGGACAGTAAAATTAAATTAAAAATGGGAGTAGGATTTACTGACATAATAGTAGGCTCCAGTACCATCATCATTCTAATATTGGGTACTAAGCAATATATGAAGACCAGACATAGTCAGAGGATTGAAATAAGGATTTGGAATAGGAAAGTGGGATATAATGCACTTCTAAGCAAAAAATATACATTTAATTGAGTTACTGCTCACATCAATATTCAAGCAGTAAATTTTATGGGATTATATTGGGGAAAAACTATTTTAGGTAGTACCCTCATGCAATGTTTTACAATTGGAGAGAAGGGTTTTTTTGGAGGGGGGAAGAGAGAGATAACTGGACAATGTGGAACTTTTTGAGATAGAGTGCTTTTATTGTTTCAGTTATATGGGACAAGTAGAATGCTCTCCCTACTCCAATCCTATGGATTTTCTCCTATCAAAATAATACATTGATATTACCATAAATCTATAAATTATATTATGGGATCCAAGATGGCCACTGGTAGCAAACGCCAGCTGTCGTGCTAGTTGGGAGGCATGGTTACTGGGGCCAGTTGAGGTTTCAGCTCCTACCTGTGTGCCCTGGGTTCCCCCCCACCACTGGACTGTGGACTTTGGGGGTGCCCCAATCCTGTTGTATGTGATGGGGCCCTGCAGAGACTAGTGAAGGCTGGAGAGGCCAGGCGGAGCTCCGTGGATCCAGCAGACGGCCTGGAGAGCAGCCAGGGAGAGACCTGGATTGTGGTGCCCTGGGAAGCAGCTGAGTTGGCATTTGGGTGACTGGGATAGCGGCAACAGCATGAACAGCCCAAACGGCCCAAAAATCGGCCAGATTTATACCCCACTGGTGGCGATGGCCTGAGGAGCGATGGCAAGGGCCCAAAGACGGATTTGGGCAGTGGCAGTGATGACCTGGGCAGTCTAGGAGGCCTAGATGGCCACCTGATTGGTGATTGGGCAGTGGCAGAGCAGCTGAGCAGCCTGAGGAAGTTGCTGGAGAAGCTGGGTGGCCTGAGGAGCAGCTTGGGTGGTGGCGATGGCCTAAGAGGTGGCTGGAGTGACCTAAGCAATGTCTGGGATAGCAAATTGGCCCTGATTGAGCTTGAGTGGTCCAAGTGGTGGGCCCTGAAGGGACATGGACCATGATGGTGGCCCAGGCAACTCCCTGAATCACAAGCAGCCTGGTCTGTGACCAGGTGGCAGCTGGAATAGTGGCCTGAGTGATCAGAGCTGAGGGGGATTCAACTGTCCCCTTCAACCTGTCCTGAGAAGGCAGAGGTGTGTTGAGGTCCCTAGTGTGAGAGATAGGGAGGGGGACCCAAGGGTGGATGTGTGGAGTATGTGTGAGATTGGTAAGGACAGCCCCCCAAGTGAGAATTGGGGTGGGAGAAGGAGTAGGTCAGATGCCCCTGGCTGACTAGTGAGAGAGGTTGGCAAAGGGAAACAGTGGATGAGGGAGTGAGGGTTAGGGTTCCATTGGCACTGAGAGCAGGAGCTGAAGTGCCATGGAGCCCACCATCTCCCCTTGCTTGATTGGGTGTGTCTGTTAGTATTTGGCTGAATGGAGGGACCTCTGACCAGGGAAACTGGGGGGCTGGGATTGGGGATGGAAGCTCTGGGGAAGTTAGGGTGGGATATACTATACTATTCAGGTGGTGACAGGGAAAAGATGTTATGATGGGAATCAGAGGGAAGGCCACCCTTGGGTAAGGCACCTCCAGTGTTTGTTACTGGAGTCGTGTTCAGACCCTCTGTACTCAGACCCAAGTCCTGGAAAGCAGACCCATAGAGGCCCTGGTTACTGCTTCTTAACAACAAGGTCAGTTAACAACAAGGCCTTCCTTTTATGTGTTTTTATCACTGAGGAGCGGGCAGACCTGGCATGTATTACCAAGACATGTCTGGGCCCTGAAGGGCAGGGTGCCCAGAAATGTGCCTGGCTGGGTTTATGGTATGGCACCAGCTGAAACCCCAGGGCAGGGGAGGACGGGTGACAGATGACATCCTGAAATCTCTGTTGGCCTTCAGGGGCACTGCTTCACAAGTGCCCAGTTGTAAGACCCTGTTTCTGAAGCTGGGCTCCTGAGAACAGTTGAGATTGTTGCTACTGTACCAGCTTCCCTGCTGCATAGCAAACTCTCTGCCTGAAGTGCTGGAGGACATCTTGCAGTTGGTGATTGAGTTCCCCAGATTTATGGTTCTGAAGGACTTCAATCTGCCATCCCTGGGATATGCCTCAGAGGTGGCTCAGGAGTTCATGGCCACAATGGTGGCCATGGGCCTTTTCTAGATTATCCGTGACCCGACTCAGGACAGTGGCCTCACACTGGACTTGGTTTTCTTGTCAGAGCAGTGGAAATGTGATTTGAGGGGAGACTTAAAGAAGGCGGTGCAGTTTTGCACTGATTCACTTTCTTCCTTTAAGGCCGGTCCCAAATGGTGTTGATATGGAGGGAGAGGTCCAGCCCACAACCCCTCCTTTGTGAGGTGCTGCAGGGTTCAGTATTTTCTCTGCTCCTTTTAACATCTACATGAGTGAGTGAGATCATCCACCACCATGGGATGAGGGTCATCAATATGTAGATGATATCCAATTATACATCTCCATCCTGGGTGATTTGAGTGATGCTGTGACCACCCTTTTGAGGTGCCTGGAGGCTGTGGGGGTCTGTGGGGGTCTGGATGGGGAACAACAGGCTTCAGATGAACCCTGGTAAGATAACCCTGGTAAGACGGAATGGCTGTGGGTTGGGGGCTCCTCTGTATCTGGGAGTTTACCATCTTTGGTTCTGTATGGGGTGATACTGCCCCAGCAGGCATGGTGCAGAATCTGGGGGTCTTCCTGGACTCACAACTTCTGCTTGAGGAGCAGGTGGCAGCTGAGGTCAGGAGGGCCTTTGCTGAACTTCATGTTATGTACCAGTTATGCCCTTTCCTGGATTGGGAAGCCCTCCAGTCAGTCTCTCATGTCCTAAGCATCTCCCATATAGATTATTGCAATTAGCTCTACATGGGGCTACCCTTGAAGAGTATCCAGAAGCTACAGCTGATGCAATATGTGGCCATGCAATCAATTCTGGGTCCTCCTAGATGGCACGTGTAACACCTCTGCTGTGGGAGTTGCATTGGGTGCCAGTTTGCTTCCAGGTCCAATTCAAGGTGTTGGTTATCACCTTTAAAGCCCTACATGGCATGGGACCAGGCTACCTGAGGGACCGTCTCATCCCCATTATGTTGACCCATCTCACCCAGTCAGGGAGAGAAGGTATGTTATGGACCCCATCTATGAAAGAATGTCAACTGGCAGGGCCCAGGAGGAGAGCCTTCTCTGTCATTGCCCACATCCTATGGAATACTCTCCCCAAGAGTTGAGGTGGGCCTCCATTCTCCCAGCTCTCTGGAAAGGGGTGAAGACCTGGCTCTGCCAACTTGCATGGAGCGTGAGAAGGGGTAACCAACCCTGAGGGTGACTGGCACCTTGAAGACACTCCCATAGGTTAACAACCATAATTTACCATCAATTACCTTAGAAGGTGTTATTTATTAATTGAACATTGGTTTATTGGATTTTAATGAGTATTTTAACCAGTATTTATTTTTTGTTTTTACTGTAAACCATCCAGTTGCTCATTGAGTGAGACTAAATTTGAAATATAGATATAAATTAATAAATAAATATTATAATCATATAATTGTAAATAATTATAAATTAATTTGATGCAACACACAATGATGGCATTTTAAGTTTAAGTTGAAAAAGTACTTGATTATACTCTCTCTCTCTCTCTTATTATTATCAGCCTCAATAAATGCACTGAAGGATGAAGGCAAATATACATATATCAAAACATCTTGCCAGCTTTCTCTTATCTTTCAAGTCTCATACCTTTAGGCCCCAAAGTATAGAATTATGCTTAGAAATTAAATGTCCTCTTCAGGCATTATCCCCAGAAATGTATTTAATTATTTTATTTATTATTTATTTATTTTTCAAATGTATATGTGCCACCCATCTCACCGTATAAGTGATTCTAGGTGAAGTTACAAGTAAAAAATATAAAACCTTAGAAAAAATGTACAAGTTAAAAACTACAACAGGTTAACATTAAAACTAAAAGTTAAAAGTACAGTACAAACTAAAAAAAATCAAAGAGAGCATCCTCAAGCTACCAACCACCTCCAGCGCTGCAAAACCCCACTGGATCCCCATGGAAATGGGCAGAGTCAAATCTTGATTCCCTTTTGGAAGGCCAATAGAGTGGAGGCCAATCTCACCTCGGGACAAGATATTCCAGACAGTGGGAGCCATGACAGAAAAGGCTCTCCTCCTGGACCCCACCAGTCAGAACTCTCTAGGTGGTGGGGTCTGTAACATACTGTATACTTCCTGCCTGACCAGGTGGGATGGGTCAATGTAATAGGGATGAGATGCTTCCTTAGGTAACTTGGGCCCATGGCACGAAGGGTTGTAAGGTCATAACCAATACCTTGAATTGTGTGATGGAATGGAATTATGAAGGCCAGGCTCAGGGAGATAAGCATTTTCTTAGCTCACCGCAGGAGCGTGGGAACTACAAGAGGATGAGACTGGCACCTCCCTGAGAAATTCACACTGTTGTGGCTGGCTGACTTGGGACCTGGGGTTTCAGTCTGGGAAGATTCTTGCTAGAGGTTGTAGCTAATAAACATAGCTGAACTGATTTTCCATTGTCTCTTGGAGTTCCTTGGGCTAGGCCTGACAAATTGGACCTGAAAGCAGACTGGCAACCAATGCAGTTCATGCAGCAAAGGTGTTACATGTGCAGTCCTAGATGCACCCATAACTGCCTGCACTGCTGCATTCTGCATCACCTGCAGCTTCCAAATGCTTTTCAAGAATAGCCCCATGTAGAGCCTGTTGCAATAGTCCATATGGGAGATGACCAGGGTATAAGTAACTGAATGAAAGGCCTCCTGATCCAGGAAAGGGCACAACTAACACATAACACAGTTGAGCAAAGGACCTCCTAGCCATGGCTACCACCTGCTCCTCGAGATTGCACACTGGGTCTGTCTGGGGCAGTGCAATCCCATCCAGAACCAAAGATGGTAAGACACCATATATGGAAGAGCCCCAAACCCACAGCCACTCTATCTTACCAGGGTTCAGTTGAAGCCTGTTGTTCCCCATCCAGACCCCCACATCCTCCAGGCATCGTGAAAGAACATCCACAGCATCACTTAATTTCCCAGCGATGGAGATGTATAATTGAGTATCATCTGCATACTGATGATACCTCATCCCGTGGTGATGGATGACCTTACATGAAGTGGTTTCATGTAGATGTTAAAAAGGAGTGGAGAGAACACCAAGCCCTGCAGCACCCAACAAATCAGGGGCTGCAGACTGGACCTCTTGCTCCCTATCAACACTGATGTCAGGTTCAGCTCAAGAATCACACGAGACAGTCCAGAAATCAGCTCAGCTTCTTTATTAGCTAGCACCTCAGAGAAAGAATCTCGCCAGGCTAATTGTAATCCCCCAATGACAGCAACTATAACCATTATGCCCTTAGGGAGGGGCCAGTCTCTTTCTCTTGACTTTCACACAGTCCAGCTGGGGGCTGAGGAGATGCTTTCCTTCGAATGTCTGTCCCCCCTCCCTGTAACCTTGAAGGTCCATTCCAGAATACTCTTCGCTCACGCCTTCCATCACAATTTATTGGGACTGGCCTTGGAGGAAGGAGGTAAACTAGCACAAAATTGTACCCCCACCCCCCCAGCTCCTTCAACTGACCCAAAAGGTTATCATGGTCAGTGGTATCGAAAGCTGCTGAGAGGTCAAGAAGAACCAGGATGGATGCATTACCCCCATCCCAGTCCCACCAGAGATCATCTAAAGGTGCGACCAATACCATTTCTGTCCCCAATCTGGGCCTGAAAACTTACTGGAAGGGGTCCAGATAATCTTTTTCATCCAGTATCCTCTGAAGCTGCAGCAGCACCACCTTCTTTAACATGTTTCCCAGGTGGTAAAGAGGAGGTGAGAGACTGGATGAAAATTGTCCAGAACAGTGGGGTTGAGTCATTGTTTCTTGAGGAGAGGATGAACCTGTGCTTCTTTAAAAGGAGCTGGGAACACTTTATCTCTCAAGGATGAATTAACAATCAATTGAACCCATCCATACATCATCTTCTGGGTGACCTTGACCAGCCAGGAGGGGCATGGATCTAACACACAAGTGGCTGTGCTTACAGACCTAAGGACCCTGTCCATTTAGCAGATGGTTGCACTTTCCTGACCTTGGCTGATCTCAAAAAGCTAAACAGAATCTGATGGTAGACGAATGGGAAGTTCTAGGGTGCACTGGGAAATCGAAAAGCATCTTTGTGGGTGTGGGTGGATGAGTGTGTGTGCAGAAGAAGACAATGACAAACCAGTCCTGTATGTTTGCCTTTGAGATATATTCACCTGGAATGCTTTTAAATCACAGGGGTCTTCTTAACAGCAAGGTCTAAAGGATCTACTTGTATATTTGCTTCAATGCAAGTAAACAATTGTCAAGTTGGATAAAATGTGCTTTATCACAATGACAATGATACAGAAAAATGAAACTTGCATTGAACAAATATAGCCACCACCACCCAGAAAAATCTGTAAATCTTGATGCTTAAGAAATATGTGCTTTATACAAGTTTATATATCTTGTTCAAGCATAACATTTAGAAAATACTTATTCATAAGTGCTTCTAACACTACATGCTGAGGCCATGGATTGATGTAGACTGAAACCTTGAAGTCCAATTTTTCATGGTCAAATGTGTTAGCAATTTCATTACAGAAAGGACAGTGGAAAGTAGCTATAGGCAGTTAGCTACCTATTTCCTATCAAAAGACAACTAAAACTGTATGTTTACACCTCTCCTCATCTAGCAACTATAATCCATTCCAGCGACTATGTCGGTAAGCAAAATGGTCACTAAGTGAACACATGACAGAGAGAGAGAGAGAGAGGCTATGAAGATTACTGGTTGCTGCCGTCTCATTCAGATAAAGTTCTCTGGTATAGTGTCTTGTGCCTGACCCATTATTTTTGCTTGAACAAGCTATCTCTTCCTGAGCAGCTTTTCTCCTCAGCACTTCCCTAAAAAGTGCTAACTGCAAGTTAATAAGCTTACCTTTGTGACCTTAATCTGTTGATTAGAACTCTCCAGCCCCCTCAGGTGGCTGCCTGAAACTGACTAGACCTTAATCAGTTTCACTCTGGCCTTTGTTGTCAGGTGCACAAAATTTGGTCAGAAATGTGCACATTGGTCAGAAAATGATTTTTTAAAATTACCATTTGGTCATTAACTGAGGTAGTTGCTAAACAAGGAGTGGCTGCATTGACAATTTAAAATATGTCATCATTCTTGACAGAGTTATTGCTGTGGTGATAAATTGAAGGGAGATCTCCATGTAAGTGACTTTGAACTCCTAGAGAAAAGGCAGAATATAAATCTAACAAATAAATAAATACTTTAAGAATATGAAGGAGTATAAGATTTTATTATTTCAGAGATAATACTTCAAACATTTTACATACCTTGAATATAGGCTTTGATTGACCAGATGAAAAGGTAGCCAATGTTCCTGTAACTTTAAAAGATGCATCACAGGAAATTTCAGTGGGTTCAGTCTGTCTTTCATGGATGAAAAGCATCACATCTGCCAAAATACATGAAATAAAACTCTCTCTTATTGGCAATAATTAAGCAATAAAGGTAGGACTGAGACAAATTTGCTCCATTTAACACTTTCAGTGCTGGCTAAACAAACAAACAAACACCCTTATCAGTTGTTGGTAATATTGCAAAAAAAAAAAAAAAATCCATTATTTACATTTCCTTACCTTGGCTGATTATTCCCTGATGTCAACATATAGTCAAATCTGATGTGTTTTTTCATTGTGTAATGACACTGGTCTAATTGTTTGGAATCAGCTGTAGATAGATGTTCCAGAAAGCAATGCTTTTATTTTCAACTAACTTTACTTTTAATGACATTGGCATACTGCCAAATCTGACCAAATAGTTATGCAATATGTTACTTCATCTTATTCTTTTAAGTCCTTGATCAACTTAAATCATTGTAAGTCTAATCTAAAAGAATTGGATTACTACTAAAAAACAGAAGAAACAAATATGCCGAAGTAACATAGAGAAGAAAATTGTGTTACTTAGTAAAAAACATATTATATTTTGTGCTAATCTAATTTAAAGGGGAAAAAAGCATCTTTTTGTATCTGGTCATTTTAGAAATATATATGTTCTGTACATTTCTAAGCTGTAATTACTCAAGATATAAAGTGCCCTTTTCCATATGTTTGATTGGACATCACAACCTAGCAGTTTATTCTTTTGTTGGAATAATTCATCCAGTTGCCCTTCTTTTTATGTATTTTAAATCTTTGAGTGATGAACGTGTTTAAATTTGAAATATAAGTAAATAAATAAATGTAACGTTAGTTATATTTGAGTTTTATTTATAAAATCACCTCATCTAACAACCTTTTTGCAGTCAAATGAAGAATGTATTTTGTGGAAAAATATTCTAGAAAGGAAGGAATGGACAAAATTTTAGATAGGTGCTTCTGGTAAGGATTCGTGGTGTACTAGACATCTCTGAAGGAGCGGAGACATTATTTCTGTCCTGTTTAAATCTCTCTGGATAAAGGAGAGATCATGAGATCACCCATTTGTACTCCAGACAGCTGCTCCTTATGAGATTTCTGCAGTTGGCTCATGAGTTGAGTGGCTGGGAGTCAAGGGATTTCCACCAAGCTCACAGCCACAATGTAGCCTATACAGACATAATGTTCTGCCAAGCCTCATGTCTTAACTACTTTTGAATTTGCCTCTTAATTGTTTTTCAACTATTAAGAACCTTTCCATCAACAAGTCTTGTAACATGCACCCGGTAAGTCTCCTTTAACCCTTAGCAAGATAAGTTTTAAAGATAAGCTTAAGAACAAAAAGGATTTTGGGGGGGGGGGGGGAGTAAACAGCAAAGGGGTGATTAGAATGTTGATTTTGGAAAGTTATACATGGACTAGGGGTCCAAGATGGATTTGAAATAACATTTTGAAATTAATTATAAGAATCTTTCCCATGGGAAATGCTGTTGTTTGGAATTCTTAAAAGTCATGATACGATGGGAATTTCAACATTGGACACTAGAGGGCATCAGAAGGAACTAAAGATCACAGTTAAATGAGAATAACACTTAATTTCATTTATTTGTTTATGTATTTATTTATTTATTTATTTTATTAGAGTTATCTCTGCCCATCTCCCCCTAATGAGGGACTCTGGGTGGCTCACAATACAACATTTACTTATTTACCTATCTAATTATTTATTTACTTATCTAACAATTTAACAGTTACTACTCTTGGCCAGCAGCAGCCGCAAGGGAGTCAGTTTCATCCAGGCTTTTCTTCCTCTGCCAATCTTTTTCTGTCAATCATGTCCAGCATTTTTCACCTCCGTCGATCTTTTCCGCCATTTGCGTTGAGCACCGGCTCTGCTCCCCATGCAAAGCGCTGCCACTGTTTCCTACCACCAAAATGGGAGTACCTATTTATCTACTTGCAGATGGTACGCTTTTGAACTGCTAGATGGGCAGGAGCTAGGGACAAATGATATGAGCTCACTCCATCACACGGAGCTAGACTCGAACCGCTGGAGTGTTGACCATTTCTGGCTGAAACTCTAGCGTCATTAAGCCAATACGTCACTGCATCCCCAAATAATAAATTTAATAATAAATAATAATAATAATAATAATAATAATAATAATAATAATAATAATTTGATTTATTAATACAGAATGGAGCAAAATACTTTATTATGTATTAGAGGATATTTGTGAACAGTGGACTCAGAAGGTAATCTTAAAAGTGTGTGCTATTATAGATAGACTGTGTTTAAAAGTTCCTATGGAACAGGAACAAGATTTACCAAACAAGACTGAAACTGATTTGAAAGTGGATTTAAAAATGACAGGCTACAAGAATAATATAGAAAAAGATGCTATACTGGATATACAAATGAAACTGGCTAATGTCTTAATAATTAAAAGGGATATATAAATAACAAACCAAAAGAGTGACTTAGATAACTTTTTTATATTGGATTTACAAAAGATTCCTGTTAAAGGTCTGAAGGATTTTCTAAGAAGAGGAAGGGAGGGAGGGAGGGAGGGAGGGAGGGAGGGAGGGAGGAGCGGAGGGGAGGGAGAGGGGATGGGATGGGAGGCAAGGCGAGGCGAGGCGAGGCGAGGCGAGGCAAGGCGAGGCAAGGCAAGGAGCTCTAGGACATTATTTGAAGGGATTAAAGATCAAGATTGTTAAAAATAAAAGGAAAGAATATAAAGTGGTTTTTTTTATAAAGGTTAAATAGATATGTTGTTGTTTCTG
Organism: Liasis olivaceus; assembly: GCA_030867105.1. Classification (NCBI taxonomy): domain Eukaryota; kingdom Metazoa; phylum Chordata; class Lepidosauria; order Squamata; family Pythonidae; genus Liasis; species Liasis olivaceus. The sequence continues at coordinate 76,059,656 of CM061349.1, forward strand.
GTAACTTTTATTAATGGACTTTTGCTGATTAGGATTGAATGACAGGGTTTTAAGGATTTGTTTATAGATAAGAGATGAGATGGGATGAAGAGATTGTTGCATTTCAAGAGAAGGTGATAAGTTATAAAAATTGCTTATACTTCTGACGAAGGGGAAGACACTTCTTTATATGTTTCTTTTCTTTTTCTTTGCTATAATCTTATTTTTTTTTCTTTCTTTTCTATTTTTCTTTTTATATTATTTTTTCTTTTTTTCCTGCACTTTCTATTTTTTCTATTCTTTTTTTTTTTGTAGTTTATATTAGTTTTTATCTGTACAACTGTAATATGTAATAAAATTATTATTTAAAAAAGACAATATTTTAGACAGAACACTAAGAAAAGGTTAATAGCATCTTGTTTTGACAATGCACTAAAAATTAAAAATGTCAGTTCTGAAATCTGAAGAACAGTGTATATGCTTGCTTGCTTGCTCTTTATTAATTCCATCCTCTGACACATTCATGCAATGTATTAAAAATGTTCTATGTCAGTCTTAGGTAATTAGGACCTGATTAATCAAATTTGCAGCACCTCATTTTGATGATAATGTTCTGCTGAAATGGATCTTACCTTTGACTAATGGATGATAGAGTTGATAACTGGGGACATTTTAATCACAGAACTCCAGTGATAGATGGCTAGCCAGGCTAATTGAATTATTTGACAGTACATTGTTTTTCTGGACTTGAACATTTTAGATCCAGAGGTAGAAGGCATGTTTGTTACATAATGATGAAATAGTTGGTTTATTTACTTGGAACTGTAATGGAAGTTATGCTGCTTCTTCCCATCCATCCCCAACTGGCCTATGATAATCCTATATGGTACCAATGGGGGGGGGGGGGAACATGTGTTATAATTTTCAAAGATATACTTAAGCAATTGCTATGGAGAGGGCTTCTTGTGATGAACACCTGTTCCTTCCTGTAGCAGAAAGCTTCTGATCATCCTGATCTTTGTCATCTCTGAACTTTTGAATGTTTCTCATTTCCCTTCAGACAGGATTATATGCAAACTGTCTTTTGATTCATAGAAAGATCTTGGATTCAGCAGAGGCTTCCTTCAATGCATTGGGAAGGAAGAACTGTTCTGCAGTTTACTCCATTTCCTCTGACTGACTCTGTCACACAAATCTGCTCCAGGATGTTGGGGTCTACAGAAAAGCATATGAGACAGTTCTTCTTCTTCCTTCCTTCCTTCCTTCCTTCCTTCCTTCCTTCCTTCCTTCCTTCCTTCCTTCCTTCCTTCCTTCCTTCCTTCCTTCCTTCCATAGCAGCTTTTACTGGTTGAAATACAGCTACTACCATTTATTTGACATCCAATTTGGCAAAAAATTTTGGAATGGCTGTCAGACCCACATCTGAGATTTTAGGGGGATGCCTGTGTACATCTGCTTTTAAATATAATAAGGATCAAAGAGGGTATCATCATCATCATCATCATCATCATCATCATCATCAATTCTTCATAAACATTATAATATTATATCCCACTCTTTCACCCATATGGCAAATTCCCCTACTCTGCACCTCAGAAAGTTTGAAGAGGTCATGCTGGAACTGAAGTATCTTAAGAGTTCCCCTCAGTACTTTTTAAAGACCCCAAACATCACATAAATGTGGGCCAGCTTGAAAGTTATTTTCTGTTGATTCCATACCTTTGCTTTCAAAAGAGAGGTAAAGTGAAAAGGAATAAAAGTGTTGGGTGGGGTGGGGGGAGAGGATAGACCAATGTTTCTATTTCTTTGTTTGCATCTTGTCAGGAGAATGGCGGTACTTTTTGTATGCTGGAGTGTTCCATTAGCTTGGATTGTACTATAAATTATGGGGCAGGGGGGACTTTGTTCTGATTTTGTTCTGTTGACAATCTAGAATGTATCAATACACTTCTTTATCATTCCTCTTTTAAAATGAACAAATGGACAAGTATAGAACAAGGAAAAGGCAGGTTATATGGAAGAAAATATTATCTTAGTTATTTTATTTATGCATGTGTGCTTGGTTCAAATCCGTGATTCCTTTTCTTTTTAAAAAATGCTAAACCAATTAACAGAAGATAAGTATAGATAGGTAGTAATAACAAAACAATGTGATTTCAAAGTGAATAATTGTGATAATAATTAAATAGAAAAAAAAGGGGGAGAGAGGGTTGGAAAATTATTTCATAAATAGAACAGTTCTCCCACCATGAATAATTAACTGTTAATAATCATTTATGCAGTCTCTGGGATAAAAAACTTAAATGTCCTGCTATAGTAAACCAATGCTTTAAACAGTATTAATTACTAAAATCAAAGCATGGAAAGAAAACAATATAATAATAGGAAATATTAATTGACAGCTAAGTCAGATGAATTATTATATAGTCTAATTCCACTTTTTAAAAAGCAAAGGACAGTAAAGTTCTGCCTGAGCTAAACTTCCCTAGTTGCCTTAAATGAAAGGCAGCTCCATTAAATATATAATTAATGGGAATAGGATCTTAACGTGTAAGGTCTCTATCCCAGAGTACACTATACACTCCTTTCCAGTATAGCAGAAACTAAGGAAAAAGCTATCATGGCTGACAGAATATCCAGGAGAAATGTTAAATCTTGGAGTTTATCAGGTTCTACATGATCTTTTCTTCAAAATGGTTTATTGAAATATTTCTAAACTATTGTTTTAAACAAAGAGGCCTCAAAAAGCAGTACACAGGTCTCAGTATACTATAAAAAGCTATCAACTGTGAAAATCCACACACTTTCTCAAATAAAGAATTCCGTTACATTTTAGGACAGGGATTAATAAAAAGAAGTTAGGACCTGGACTTCTGCTCTGGATTAGTTAAAAAGCAAAGCAAAGCAAAACATGGAATGTTATCAGCATTTTTGAGAATTCAACATTTTGACTGGGCTGCCATAATCTGGACAACTAGCAGAGGGTGGCAAAAATAATAAGATCTGAAGTCTTCTGAAGTTTTGCAGATGAACAGATACACTATACTTAGCTGATTATAGCCATTACAAAGCACTGGAGATAAGACAAAACATTGTAATGTTCCTTGATGGCTAAATTTCAGCACAATGGAGCAAGTGTCACACAAATCTGTTCTTCACAATTGAGCCAATCAGAATCACAACAGAAAAGTCGATCCTAACCTTTCAAGATGGCTTGGAAAGATTTCATCTTGTGCTCTATCAAATGCCACTGAGAGGTCCAAAATATTATCAAGGTTACATTTCATTTTTTGATTTCCAAAAATGACTAACTGTACAAACCAACCAAAGCTGTCTCTGACTTACCACCAAACTTGATTGATATGTATCTTAAGAGTTGGTTTCCTTAAAAAAAAAATCCCTGGAGCTGATCCAACAACACTTGCTTGAGAATTTGTTGAAGTATGAAATATTAGAGAGTTTATAATAAGGTACAGTATATTATTAAGGCTGACAAAGCCTTTGTGGAATAATTCCAGCAACTGTTATGTTTCAAATGCAAGCCCTATTTATAGTAAAATCAAGGTTTAAATTGTTGTGCCTTTTCCTCTTACCTGCATGGTGTAAACTACTCTCTTTTTTGGTGGGGAGGATGATTTCCACTTTTCTTTTGTTTGGGTAATGGACCAGTTTGTGTTTCAGCCATTTGCTTCTTCTGAAAACTGTCTTCCACAAGTTCACATCTCATGTATTGTCCAGTTTGAGAAGGAACCCGTTAAGAAGGATTCAGAAAAACTGGAATAAGTGCACCGAAGGACAATGGGAATAATCAGGGAACTTAAAGCTAAGTGTTGTAAGGAGAGACTATGTGTGTATGTTTAGCCTTGAGGAGGGAAGTCTGGGTAGGGGGTAAATGTGATATCACTTTTGAAGTAGGATATCTTTTTTCAAGTAGGATATTCAGTAGGATATTAAAAGGATATCACACAGAAGAAGGTATGACTTCTTAAAGTTCAGCACAGAGAATAATGGATTTGGATTATAAGAAGACAGATTCTGACTGAATATTAGAGAATAAAAAATTCTAATACTAAGAGCAGTTTAACAGTTCAACCAATTACCCAGAGAGATGGAAGGCTCTCTTTCACTGGATGTGTTCAAGCATAAGTTAGTCACCTATCAGTTATGGATATTTAATTTGGATTCCTGCACTAAAAAAGAGGTTGGGGTCAATGGCCTAAGCATTCCCTTATGATTCTATGATATGGTTTTGCTGCAAAATCAGGCTAATAGCTAACTACACTCTTATATTTTGATGATGATAGAAATAATATGCTGTAGAGAGACATTCTTTTAAAAGTATCTGTTCCTTCAAGAAAAATGGTTAGCTTGGTTAGGAAATTTAAATACTAAATAACTAATAGGTTAGGAAATTTAAATACTAAATAATTAATATACTTCTGTTCAAGAAACAACTAATAAGATAGTCTTTTATCCATTACTATTTCATCTTTCAGGCATAGAAACTGTCAGAACCTTCATCAACCAACAATTGTTAATTTACAAGGCATAGCAGTCAACGGGAGTTTGATTGATTTGCTTCTGCCAGTTGTGACTAGGGAGGGGGGCTAGTAGTTAATGGTTGTAATTGGAGTAGTACTGGGACATGGTGAGGAGCTTAACCTTATATGGGCAATGAGGCTGGACCTGATTGCAGGCAAGGCCAGTGGGGGCCTGATGGCCAGGAAGGAGCTATGTATCGGTGGGAGGAAGAAAAGAGGTCACCACCAGGTGAAAAGGAATTGAGGTGCCATGGCAACAAGGGGACGGGGGATAAATAGAGGGAAGTTTACCTAGGCTTTAGTTTTAGCAATGTTTTGTTTCAAGCTGCATGTACCACATAATAAAGGAGCATTTATCTGAACCAGAATTTATCTGGTTTCATGAGAATTCTTCTGAATTGGGGTTTGGACTTTGTGGACTTGACAGAAACATTGAAATATATTGGGGCCTAAAATTATTTTACTTTCCCAAAAATTTTAAGCACTTTTTCTATGCTTAACAGATGTTAACTGGATTCTACAGATGGCTGCCAAGTAGATGATGGCCAATTGTCCATTATTTTTATCCAGTGACCTTTCCATGATTTTTGTAACATAAATGAAAGGTTTTGCCTTGTCTCATTGTACTGCCTATCTATTCTATGGGAGACAGAGCAGAGAAAATAAGTCTTCTAACTGAAACCATTTCTGGTTTGTGACATAATGAGAAAGCTGTAGGAAACAGCAGCTTTCTAGAAGAGTTACTTAAAACTTATCCCTTTTAACCTTTCAGCCATAGTTCACAGTAATAAGGAGAAAAGAAAGAGTTAGTAATTACTCTTCCCTTGTAGTATCAATAAATATGTGTTTGTTTATTTCCCTCTCACATCCAGCGTGCAAGACCACATCAAATTATGAAAGGATTGTTACAGGGTAGTTGCTATAATGTTGGATTCAGTGATAGGAAATAATGTTCAAATCCATCCTTAGCCATGGACATAGTAAACCATTTCTTCCAAATTATGTATAAGAAATGCAATGAACATATCAATGCAGTTTGTAGTGATACACTTGTCAATCCTAATTTTAAAAAGTGTAATTGAGGAAGCATCTAATGTAGGTTTCAAGTGAATACCTGCCGATAAATGTCAGGCATTCAGGACAGGCAGACATAAAGCAAACAGCATTCAAGTAACCAGAATTTAAAGTCAACTTCAATAGTCCAGGATGACAGGAAGTAACCCTGTGGGCTTGACTCCACAAGAAAACGTTACATCCGATAATAGAAATAGATTGGTCTTCTAACATCACTAGATTCCCTAAACCAAGAAGTTTCTGGGCTAATTTCCAGATAGCATCAAGAGCTATGATCTGATGCACAGGGCTCCTAGTTCAAGTTCTGCAGCACCTTTGATACTGCAAAAGCCACAAACAATTGGCCCTCAGAAATAATTTATGGTCCCTAGACCCCTCCAAAATTATAACTTTCATGATGAGGGTAGGGGAAATGTATAAAAAGCAGAATAAACATGATTCAACTAATAAAACTTAATTATAATTAAATATAATTTAATTATAACTAAATTTAATTTATTTTCTGTCTTGCCCCAACCTAGACCTTTGTTGGAATGTGTTCCCTGTCATATTAACCACAGCCTAGTGCAGCCTTTGGCTTGAAAATAAGTAGCATTCCCTGCTTTTGTCATTCAAATTTAATCTAAGCTCCCTCTGACATTAATACAATGCAGTGCAGAGTGGGAATGGATCACAGCAGTTCCCTGTTTTTCCAAATTTAAGTTTTACAGATGCCTTAAGCATGGCTTTATATACCAAAGCTTGCCTGGATTTATCCTATCTGTCATTCTCATTTTTAAGGAAAAGAGACTGTAGGAGAACCCGTATCTGATAAAGATTATTTTTATCTTCTTAAAAAATACCCTGGTCATCAACAATGCTCAATTTTGGTGGGAACCTACACAAATAAAAATTTGAAACTGGATGAGGCATGATTGGACCCAGGAGCAGCCAGCTGGGCTGAGGCCATTAAAAGCAAATCCTGGCACATTTATGGCAGGGGACATCCTGTTGGCTTTGAAATGAGTAAATTGATGTGAAATTATAAGTAATTAGCTCCAGCATTTTAGCAGACCCAATGAAAATTATTAAAAAACATCTAACAGCTGTTGGCTAATCGAGAGAAATGGTCTAGCAACTGTGGAACATTTTAAATGCTCCTAATAAAAATGTTAGCATTTTGTGAAGGGTAGCTGCTAGGCTGTGGGTGCTACAGTTTTTAGGAAGAAATAAGAAACAGTGGTAAACTGAGTATGGAATACCCAAAGACAAACCAAAGTTCAGTTTGGTTGTCCATAATCAAGCAACATCATGTATGCTTCTCGTTCGGAAAAGGAAAGATTGATTGCTCTTCCATTATATGTGCAACCAAGTTTTGGCACAGAGCAAAGTTAAGGCTGTCTGAATGTTTGTAAACTGAGAATGTCTATATATATATATATATATATATATATATATATATATATATATATATATATTTCCTACAACAGTTTGTTCCAATAATCTACAATAGGAATGCCGAACACTCTGCTAATATCACGCATATGGGCTGCTAGCATCCTTTTGAGGTCTCCTGAGTGGTCCCCCAAATGGAAAATATTTTGTAGGGTTGCAGAAATTTAAAGTAATAATAACTAAAGAAATTTAAAGTAACAATTTCACCCATTAAATCCCCCCCAAATAAATTAGGCACATTTGGGGTCCTGTCTCTACCTACCTTTGACTGTAGCCCTCTTCACACTATGCAAAGCTTAATGTGGGCCTACTGCTGCCAGACGTTACTTACTCCTGACCTATAAAGTCCATATCTAAAGAGGATCTTGAGGGTTGTACTAAGTACGACACATATTTTGAACTCTTATTCAGCTTTTTCATGAATCATTCAGTGAATTCAGATCCCATCCTCAGTTCTTCCTCAGCAAAGCTATTTCATCAAAAGACCCAAGAATAATGTTGCATATACAGTATGATTATGGATCTATACAGGGCTCTTTTCATTACATTTTCTGTCTGAATCCCAGTGAACTTTGGTATATACAAACATACTGTGTACACTGCAATATGCAAGCATAGTTTTATGCCTCTTTCATTCCTTGTCTACTCTTCCCTACCTGAATTATTGAAGTGCATAAGTGCACAAAGAGAGAAAGATAAATAGATAACTGATGGACTGTTATGCATGATCACATCAAAAGTTTTCTGTATTTTCCTGTGGACTCCATTAATTAAACATCTCCCCTCCCCAAAAAAAGAGCCAACTCGAGCATTTCTGCAAAATCAACATAAAGGCATTGATAATATGTTTCAGAACTGTTTGTGATATGTGTGAAGGAGTGGTTATTATCCATGTAGGCTTGTTAGAAGATTGGGACATGTACACATTTTATACATTTATACATTTATTTTTACCTGATTTATTTTTACCTGTTTGTATAACCTGAAGTAAATGCAGGCCCAGCAATATGCCAATTGTATGGTTGACCTTACAGTGACTGGCCTCATTTTAGATTATCAAAAGGTTGCATTCTTGAGGATGTGACCCTCAACACTTCTTAATGTCTCAAGGATGTGTTAATTGCTCTCATGGCTTGTCTGGTTTGTCTTTTCCTGACTAGAAGACAATTCATGTAAGCAGGTAAGCTATCTTGACCTGATAGTCTTTTCCTGTTCAAATGACCCCTCACAAAGTAAGATAAGCGGTCCTGACCTCGTTTCTTAGGGATGTAAATCAGGACAGTGCCTGGTGGACAATCAGAGTGATAACGGATAGTTTACATATGGCTGTTAACACTCAAGGTGATAGAAATTAGTTTACATACAGAAAGGAAGAACCTTAATCAGCATCAGAGAAAGGGGTCCTGGGTAAGGGGAGGAGTATGGATCAAGGTAACTGGCTTTGATTGGATCAGAAAGATCATAACATTTTAACGTGGATGTGAATGTAACGAAAGGTATATAATGTACTGCATGAAGGGGGTCCAGCGCGGCCGCCCACCTAACTGCATGCTGTCGTTGTTTCTGCTCTTGGGTGAAGAATAAACATCCTAACTTCATGCAATTCGTCAGTGTCTTTACTCCCGGCTCAGAAACGAACCTGGTAAGATAAACCTTTCTTCCAACAGGCTGCACAGTGGAAATGCAATCTGGGTACAAAGGGTATGGCAGAATGTTGGAATGTTTTGCTTTATTGGAGCTTTGATCAAAGTGTCCCTTCAAAGGAAGCTATGAAAAAAAAGGAGTAACTTCCTCCTAATCATTGAGCACAGCATATTCAAAATGAGAGGATCAGTGGAGATAGGTCAGCTCCTTATACTTTATTATGACAGAGTTCTGTAAATGAAATGAGGGAGACAGACTGGTGTTGAACCACACAAATCTTTTGATATTCTCTCTATATTTTGTGAGCAGAGAAAATGAGTGAATTCTTTCTTTGAATTTCTCCAGGAGGAAGGGAAATATATATATTCATCAATTTCTCAAGGACAGAATGACCCTTTAATTATGACAATAATATTGTTCCTGAAAATCTCAAGGAGAGGAATTCCCCTCTGTTGTCCTTGCTTTGGAATTAACTGGAGTGTAAAAGCAACTGCAAGAGGTTGCAGACTGCTGGAAAGATAATTGTACGGTGAAGTATAGAAATGTACATAACTCTGGCCATCTCATAAGCAAGATGAAGAATAGCATGTTCCACCCATGAGAATCTTTTCAAAGTTCTTTTCTCATTTCTCCTTTAAAACATAGATAGATAGATAGATAGATAGATAGATAGATAGATAGATAGATGATAGATGATAGATGATAGATGACAGATAGATAGATAGACAGACAGACAGACATTCTTTATCTTTGAAAGAAATTTGTAAAGGAGATTTTTCTTTCATCAAACTGAGGGCTGGTAGGAAAAAAAATGCAGCAGTAGTGGAAATGCATATGTGTACAGCAGAATGTTGGGGTAATATGCCCTGATAATTACCTGATTCTTCATGACAGATGATGAAATCATTAGTGGCATGTTATGCATAATGTTGCCTTCTTTGGTCCACTCTGGCTTCAGCAGTTATAGAAGCTGATCACTCATACTCCTCTGCCTTCCTAGGCTCCTTGGTGCCCTTTCTGTCCTAAAGGATATGACATTGTTGTTACTGTTAATTAACCTGGCATTAATATCAATAGATTCTCATGCCCCTGGCATAAGTTTGACACCCACAGTCAATATTAAATGCTGCAGCAGGAGCAGTAATGAGCATTTCTCATTAGGCCTATGTGTCATTGCCGCTACATGACCTGGACTGGCTACCAGTTGGTTTTCTGGTGCAATTCCAGTTGCTGGTCTTCATCTATAAAGCCCTTCATGATGTAGAACCTGGTTATCTGCAGGGCTGGCTTTCTCCAACCTTTTTGCCCACCTGATACGTTCATGGAGAATGGGTGCATTCCACGTCCCCTCCACATTGTTATCATGTGGAACCAAGCAAGTGCACCTTCTGTGTTGCAGCCCCTGCCTGCTGGAATGACACCCCCCCCCCCCGCCTATATATGTCCCTAACTCTTTTAGGGTTCTGGAAGGCTCTTAAGACTCTGGCTTTGTTCTTAGGCCTGGGGTTAGTATCTTAGTGGAGCTCTTCTCATGGTTTTCATTTTAATTGTTATGGCTGTTTTTGTCCAGGCTGTGTGTGTGTGTGTGTGTGTGTTTTAAATTGTGTGTGTGTCTGTGTATAATTGTATTGAAAGTTTTAAAAAACAAAGGTAAAAACTAATACAAACTAATATAGAGTAAGGAAGAAAAAAGAAAAGGAAAGAAATCAAAGAGAGAGCTAAAAGCACAAGAAGGAAAGAAAAGTGAAAGAAGTGGCTTCCAATCTTCTTTATAGCAGTTATAAGTACATTTATACATTTTTATCTTTCTCTAAAGTTGCATCATGACTCTCTTCTTTCTGTAATCTATCCTATTTAATCATCCAAACCATAAATCATAAGTTCATTTTTTTTATGTTTTATGCAAAAAGTCCATAAGGGGTTTTCAGTCTGCAATAAATGTAGATATTATCTTTTCTCTAATTAAATAAGTCAATTATTTTTGGAGTCTTTTGGAGTAACAAATCTAAATGATGATGATGATGATGATGATGATGATGATGATGATGATAACAATCATCATCATCATCATAATCACCACCCCAGACTTAATAATTGTTTATAAGAAAGACAAGAAAGTCTAGATAATGGACATTGCAAGACACCAGAATAGAAGAGAAAGAATAGGAGAATATCACAAAATACAAAGACCTGCAAATATAGAAATAAAATGACTATGTCAAAAGAAAGCAAAGATAGTACCAATAGTAATAGGTGCCTTGGGTTCAATTCCAAAACATCTGGAGTACCACTTCAAGACCATCAGCATTGACAAAATCACCATTAGTCAATTGCAAAAGGCAGCTTTTACTTGAAACAGCTTACATCCTGTGACAATACCTTTAACACCATCAAAAACAACATCTACCTTTCTCATGTCCTTGGGAATGACTCAATAGGTAGATAAAAATGCCAAAACCAGTCTAAACATCTTGCTGACTGTGTGACCAACAACAATAATATTCTGGTGAGCCATTATGATGAACTGACATTCCTCTAGAATAGAGGAACACATTGCAGCCAAAAATGGCACCCAGCTGCAGGATTCAGGCTGCTGAAATCCCTCTGACATAAAGAGAGATTGCAAGATTACCCACATTTGGTATGTACTCACATGAACAACCTCAGTTCAGCTGAGGTTCATCTCTAAATCACTTTGGACTTAATCCCACCCCCCCACCCCCCGTGGCCATTTTTTTGTTTTTTTTTTTAAGATTGAGAACCTTCAGACTGGCAAGTTTTATTGAAAGTGAGTCTTCTTCAATCCTTTAAAAAAAGTTTTTAAGTTTAAAGATTTGTACTTTTTGGAATATATAGCAAAATGATTATTATTATTGGCTTTAGAAAGTTTTAAACAGATTAAGGGCTCATACGGACTTGATTTAAAACTTTGAAGTTAATTGAAAAGAACCTTTCTCATGAGAAAATGTTTTTTGTTAACACTCTGAAACTAAGTTGATTTTGAGGGTTGGACACTAGAGGGCACCAGATGGCTACCTTAACAGAAATTGATCTATGGGTCCAAGCAGTTTTTGAACTATTTAACTCTATAGTAGAATCAGAAGGTGCTATTGCAGAGGAACAAGCCTCACTGAATAACACTGAAATTGACTTACAGGTGGATTTAAAAATTACAGCCTACAAGAAAGAGATGGAAATAATTGATTTACAAATTGAAATTGGATCATAACTTTAAAAATTTAAAAAAGGTATACAAATAATAATCAGAAAAATGATATAGATTATTTTCCTATACTGGATTTACAAAAGGGATTTGCTGGAGTTCCCACACTGGAATGACAAAGGGGGGTTGACAAAGATGATGACAAGAATTTTAAGAGAAGAGATGAAGATAGTATGAGAAGGCAGATATTACAATTTTTTTTGTTTTGTTTTTGTTTTGTTTTAGGAATTTAAAGGTCATGGGAGAAAGCAAAAAGAATACAGAATTGGTTTATCTGATCAAGGTTAAAATAATGGGTTATCATTTCTGGTGATATTTAATGGCTTCTTGATTGGGACTGGATGATGATGGTTACTTCTGATAATGTTTAATTGCTTTTCAACTGGGACTGGGCTTTGATTATTTGAAGAGAGGAATTCTGTTTAAATGGAAAGGAAGGATTCAGATTGGGTGCAACAGATATAATTTGTAGTACTTATGTTGTTATTTTTTATAACACTAGACTTTTGCTGATTAATATGGAGAGATGAGGTTTTAGAGACAGGGTTACAGAGAAGGGGGTGAAGTATGGAATGAAGAGGTGCTTGGTTGTATTTAAGAAATAGTGATGAATTATTAATGTTGATTATACTTGCTGGGGATGAAGGGGGAGGTTTCTTTTTCTATTTTTCTTTCTGTCCCTTTTTTCTGCACTTTTTAAATTTTCATTTTTTTCTCTTTTTTACATATTTCTATATTATGTAGTTGCATTAGTTTTATCTGTATAATATAATCTTTAATAAAATTATTGAAATAATAATAACTACTACTACTACTGTTGTTGCTGCTGCTGCTGCTGCTGCTACCGCTACTTTTTAGTATCCACACAATGTTTGGTATACATGTAAGTATATATTTTCCTAATCTGTACATAGTTATGTAAATATGCTTAACATATTTTGGTGCATTATTGTCACTTACATATGGCCATTTTAGTGTGCTTCTTCCTTAGTAGACTCGTTTTTGCACATTTCTTTTTTTATAATATATCACAACATTCAGAGAGATGTGAGAGATAGAAGAATAACAGGGCATCAGTTCATGTGTTGGTACTAAAAATGCAGACCAGGCAGGTTCTCACACATTATTCTTATTATATTTTACACACACACACACACACACACACACACACACACACACATATACAGTATATACAAACAAACATATTTTCTCCTATTGGAGACCCATCTCTCAATGAAGTTATAATTGTATATAGTGGATAATTGGACACAAACATTCCCCCAGGAGCTTTTTCATATAACTTGTTTAATTCACTCTGAAATCACATCATTACTCTATGCATGACAGCAGCCGCTCTATATTCTCACCAAATCCCACTCGCAGAGTGCCAATCATAAGGTGCTCATGCTGTGACTGTATGTACTCTACTTCTGTCTAATTAAATGGGTAACTCAGGAGAAACTTGCTCCTGCAAAATGAGAGCACAACTTTTTTCATCTTCAACAGATGACACTTCATTTCTCTCCAGAGCAAGTATTCTGATGTGCATTCAGAGAATTAAACTATCTATGTAAGGAATAATTTGTTCAAATGGCTTCTTTTTTTTTCTTTACTATTTCTCCTTTCTGTTTCAATGTTGTTGTTTTATTTTTTCCTTATAGCTTTCACAATGTCATTAAATTGCCTGAAGATAAATCTGGAGCATACATACAGTATGTATGATGTATCTAAGTGGAATTCCTTAATTTCTGATTGCTAATATCAAACATAGATCTATAACTCAGCTGACAAAGCAAACTGTTCTGAAAGCTGAATTATTCGCAATTTGATCATTTTCAAATACAGTAGTGTCCTATTGATTTGTGTATGAGAATGAAGTACAAAGTTAAAACCTGCTAAGGGGGTGGGGGTGGGGGTGGGGGGAAGGGGAAAGGATCCACGAGTGTAATTCAGCTATCACAGCTTCTTTTTTCCTCTGAAGCCTAAGGTAGGATTTTGCAACCATGCCTAGTATCCGTTGATAATCCTATCTTCCACAAATTTGTCCAACCATGTTTAAAGCTAGGTGTCTGTAACATCACATTTTATAATATCGAATTTCATTAACTATAAACTATATAATGATTTTTTGGTCTGTCCTAAATCTCCACCCTTCAGCTACATTAAAAAGGCTTTGTTGAAATTCTTAGCTATAGAGGAGGAGTTATGTAAACTGGGCAATATGCTAATTTTCCCTTACTTCTATGGATTGATTGAAGTGCTACTAAAATAGTATGAAAACTCTAATGGTTTTCCTACATAATTATTCAGTGTTGTTGTTTTGTTTCATACAATTGGAAGTTTTTTTAACTGTCACATCATTTTCACCATAATGTATATTCTTTATTGTTATTGTTTTGTATCTCACTCTAGACCACTTAGAATGAAGAACAGATAGATTTAGACAGATAATAGATATACTATGCCAAAATTAGTGATAGTGCCTCAGAAGTGATCACACAATATATAGCATGCAAGATCATACCCTTGATCCATTCTGATTTCTTTATTCTTAGTGTAACAATAATAAAAATTTATCAGATTAACAAAGCAAGTAGATTTGTGCTAATTCCTAACAATTTATGATTCCATCCTCCCTCTCTTGTATCTGTCTTCAAAGGCAGTTAGAATGTAGTAGATTGCTTGATGATTTAAGCTAGCTACCCTACAATTCAGAGTTTAACTATCTCTGTTGGCAATAGCACTGATTCTGTTAAAATGATACCATGCCTATTCTAAAACATAATTGTTATTAATCTCACCAAAGAGTTAACCCAGATTTTAGTTAAATTTAGCTGGCAATCCTTCACAGCTAGGGAAATCTGGATCTTTCTTTCTGGTGTCTTCAGTTCCTCTTTAATTGTGCCAGTTAGACAAATCCAAGATAATGCTGTCTTCCTTGAAAAGCAATTCCTATGCCAAATCTTCCTTGGTAGTCTTGAATCCCCATTTGCTGGCACATGACTTTTGTATTCCTGGTTTTATATTTCCTTGACTTTGTTACTTTATATATTTATATATATGTGTCTTTGTGGGAATATTATTTTATTTTACACTCAGTTTGTTATCCTTTGGGAATGGATGACATGAAAGTAAAGTAAAGTAAAGTAAAGTAAAGTAAAGTAAAGTAAAGTAAAGTAAAGTAAAGTAAAGTAAAGTAAAGTAAAGTAAAGTAAAGTAAAGTTAATAAACAACTAAAAATAAATAAATGCTCAAAATAAATAAAAAATACATTTTTAGGCAGCCAGGCTGCTGACACAATCCATTCTGGAAGAGAAGACTTGTAAATGAGAAATGCTATATTCAACCATCATCTGAAAGAAGAATCTGGACTTTATCCAAAAGTTGATGCTGTTCCAGAGACTGCGGAATTGGCTTTTGTTCAGACTTTAGTGGAAACAGCAAGCATCTGCTTTCATAGTGAGTGTGTTAACATGCCATGCGTATTAATTTATTTAAAACATTTATATCTCACTTCTTATTCATGCTGACCTGAAAGAAGCCTAAACAACAATATTACATGTCATTAAAACAACAAAAGGTGAATGTTAAAAAAATAATAACAATAACAATTAAAATCATGATGGAGGAAGCAATCACTGCAGAGCTCCACAAAGACTGAGTAGGATAATATCGCTTCTATCTACTTCTTGCAACCATCCTACCTCCTCCATTGGGCTTATGTGTATTACATTTTATAGATAAATGCCATTAAGACTGTTCCATCCTAGTGCAAATGTCTGATAGTTAATGGGACAAAAACTCGGTAAGGACATCTTCCAATCCAACTCCAATAAGAAAAACAACAATAATAACATTACATTTCAACAATGTTGACTAGGGTAGCTTCAAATATTAACTTCAGCTAAACATCATCTTTCACGTAAAGCATAGTTCAGAAGGTGATGTCATTACTAGTGAATAGGTAATGGATTTCCTTTTATTAATTTTAGACTTCCAAGTTCAAGCTTTTTATAGGAAGAGACTATGTTAAATAATAATTTCACCATCTGGAAAAGCTAAATTCATCTCTAGATGGTTTAAACTGTATCTAGTTAAAAGTACAGTCTGATCAAAATAGACTGCAGCTTTATTAATTTGAAGCAAATGTCATATTACAGTATCTTTGAAGTTTTCTGACAGGTTTCTGCTATGTTGAGTCATTCTGAGACTATACATGTGCTTAATATTGAATATAATATGTGTGTGGCAGAAGGGTACAAAACCAGAGCCACATATTATGCAGATCTTTCTTTGTAACAGAAATCAGGCTTGATGATTTAATTCTTACAGCAAAGGCAGGGATAGCAAAGAAATGGAAATGAAGAGAAACACTGACTGTAAAAGTTCCAATCAAACATAGGAAAGCTTCTTGCTTTTTGCTGATGTGGTGATGTCACTCACATAGTGGCATCTACAGTTTCCTGGGGGCTTATTGCTGACAGCAAATACCCCAGATCTTCTGCAGTCCATAGGAATATGGTTCTTTTTTCTCTCATGTGCCTCTTATCAGAAGGACAATGCTTGTCCATATGACTCCAGTTCTTACATTGTGTCTGCAGGTGCTCCCTCCCTTGTAGCCTGCATTTGGGAGCATGATGTGTGCATGCTCCGCATTGGAAACAGCCAGCATCTCCTTGGTAGGGCTTGGTAGGAACTGGGATACTAGAGAATCATTAGATTGAAAAGGGCATTGAGTTCAACTTCTGGCTCAGGGCAGGAATCCCACCTTTGGGAATGTTATATTCATATGCAGAATGTAGCCAATTTCCTCATTCAGTATCCTATGAACAAAGTTTCTAAATGGGATTGCACAACCATGACATTTTTCAGATTTTATTAGACTATTTTTTAAAAAGAAAATTAGCATGCAAAAGTCAAGTGCTTAAGAATTATATCCCTTTAGTTAGCTGAAGTCTATTCATCCAAAATCAGAGATTCATCTTTGGTTATGTTTTTTCCGTTGTTTAAGGTATTGTTTCTACCTGTTATATTTTTCATCAATATGGAATGAAACCAAAAGAATGGATGGGTCCAAGAATTTGAGGAGGACCATAGCTCAATGGCAGGCACATACTTTGCATTCAGAGCTCCCTGATTCCATCTCTGGCTTCTCAAGTTCTGGCTCAAAAAAACAAAAAACAAAGCTGCCAGATTGCTCTGGGGATCTGCTGCAACCAGTGCTGATAATATTGAGGAAGATGGCCAATCACTTTTCTCATAAGGAAGTGATTTCCTATATTCCTAAAAATCTCAGAAACGCTGTCTGAAAAACAGTCCTATCTAGAAATATATCCAGCCCATTTTTTTCATGCATCTGTAGTAATGGGCATTCTGAGATGCACAGAATAGAGCTTTGGGTGTCAATGTAGTATGAGAAATCTCCGGCGATTAGTTCACAGGGCAGGACTTGTGGGACTGTGGAATGGAGAACTAGTATATTTTTTCACTGTTGCCATACATTTGCAATTGTTCCATGCGTTACTTGATGGATGGATCTGTTTCATTTCCTTGGTTCTGGCACAGTTTTGGGTTGGCTCTTGGTACTGGCTTTGTATAGCTAATGTCCTTTCCTGTGTCCTACTGACTCCTCCTTGGAAGGATTTCCTTTTTCTTATTATGTTTCCCTTTCAACTTCCCTGGCTAGTTCTACCATTTTACTGAGGCAAGCCAGCTTAGCTAATTATGAATTACAGTGATGAAGAACCAACACTTATCCCTCTCTTCAATATGTGCAGATTGTACGGCATGGAGATGAATGTTCCATTCTACTGATACTTATTTTCAATGACAGGTTAAAAATTCTTCATTTTCCTGAGTTGACAGCTATTTATGAGCTGAAATTTCCTGGCACAGGTTAATTTATTGAGTCCCAAATAGTAAAACAAATAATGAAACTTCAAATGCACTGAATGCAATGCAACATACATTCATTAGCTAAATAGCAGAACTTGACTTTTGCTTGATTCTATTTATATTTGTTCAGCTGAGGTCAATTAACAAGTTACATATTTATTAAGAAATAATTTTAGTTAACTTAATGTTTAAACTTGTTCATACAATTACTATTATCAGGTAAAACATGTATTTCAAAATTTAAGCTTGTTCCTTTAAAAAGATTATAATGTACAGATGATCAGATATAAACAATAGAGCAGTGACCACTCTATTTCAGTTAATGTCATCTGTTTTCCCCATTTTATATAACTAGTAGGCAGGACATCACTGTATCTTGCCAAACAGTTGATATTGACATTTATATACTTTAAAAATAATATTTTTTTAAAAAAAGTTCATTATTTAATGTACAACTTCTACCCAATATGTAAAAAACAAACAAACAAACAACCCTAAACCTAAACCTAAACTCTACTGAATCTGGTAACTTTGTATATTCTAACTAATTCTATTAAGAAGTCCTTAACGTACTAACTATTAATAAGTCCTGAACATGTGGTTTGGAAATCTGGGAAATATTCACATGTATTCATTTAAATGAAAGGTGGAAAACTGGATTCAGCAAGGAGCTGAAGTCAGTTCTTCACAGTTTTCTATCTCTTTCTCCATGAAGATGACTATGTTTGCCTAGTATGTCTTTAGCCACTGGAAAGATGAACCCCAGCAAAACTAGAAAGAGCCATCAAATGCCTTCCATGATGAAGGGATGAAAGAGGCCCCTCTGGGAGATTCTGTCAGGTTGTCTAAGCCTTGTCTACCTTCCAATGGTAAAAGTTGTCATATGTGCAAAAATGAGGTCATCCTGCTGGTAGAGGAGGATATTGGAAATGGTGACTTTGAAAATGAGGTGGAACCCCACTCACGATTTCAGGGGTTGAATGTGCTGAGCTGATGGGCTGACTGGACCTGGAGATAGAGATGTTCAAGCTTTAAGTGATATTAAGACAATAGTTAAGATGAAAGAGTTAGTGTCCTGAACTGTGCACTAGAGTCACCGTATAAAATGGCTTAGCTATAATCCTCCTTTCAATGACTTACAATTGGACATGCTATTTTCTTGGATCAAGAAAAATGGAAACTCATTCTTTTCCCTTCCTGCAACTTTATTTGTTGTAGACAGCAGTATCAAACGCTGAAGATTAGATTTGTAGACAAACTGCCAATCTGTTAAGACTATTATGTTCTTAAGGAACAAGTTTTCATTTTGGGAATTATTTACCACCCTTGATTAATAAAAGTTTGAGTTTCTCTCTTTCTCAATGGAATTTGTCAGCAATTCTCTCATGTCTGTGAGATGCAAGAACCATGTACTTGAATACCTTTCTCATCTTCAAAACAAGTCATTTTGAAGAATTAATAAAAATTCTGCCCTTTTCAGATAAAGTAAAATGAAATGAAATGAAGCTGACGTAACCCCCAAGGCACAGATATGTTTGCAAGTCTCAGCTGAGCCTTTAGACACCATCAATGCCAAATTAACTTTTCTAATATATTGAAATGCCACATAGCACAGAAAAACAATGTTGAAACAGAGATGAGGCTCTAAAGGGGATTGTATCTTATGGTTTGATAAAGAAATGGGGATAATGAAAAGTTAGCTCTGTGTTTCCTCTGATGATCAGCTTGACATACAACTAAACATTGGCCTTCAGTGACTGCAAAGAGGACATGTTCTTTGGCAGCTGGCAGAGAAGAAAGACAGCTGGAATGTTTTACTGTCTTGTGAAGAGTGAGACTATTGGGTAACAAGTGTTTCTCACAAGTACCACCTTCTTTGTGATAAAATTCCTCTGTTGGGTCAAGACATGCAAGAATTGCAGGCCAAACCTAAAAAAAGAAGCAAAACAAACAAACAAATGAGCAGCCATGTACCTAGTTTTTTTCTTTTCCATTGTAACACCTGGTATAGCATACCTGTGCCCATATATAATAGCATTGTTTTGGAAGGGAAGGGAAGGGAAGGGAAGGGAAGGGAAGTTCTTGTTCTTCCCCACCTCCACCCCCTTACACACACACGTGTGTGTATGTCTTCTTCCTCAGGCAAAAGCTAGGCCTGATTATCTTTGCTACAGCTCTGAAATTGTGCTTGCAGAAGGCTTTTAAAATTAGACCAGGCAGTTACAAAAAATAAACCAGGGGTCAACTCTATGGCTCTAGAGTTAAGCAAATCAAGTTATTGTTTTTCTAGAGGCAACCAAGAAATAAAAATGTTCAAATAACAATTTTTTGTTCCTGAGAGGGTTATCATTAGCTAATTTATTCCCTTCCTTTCTCCCAATGGTGTTCTGTATTATACCGTAGCCCTTTAAAAACTAGAAAATGGAGATGCCAGAATTAAACCTGAGATCTACATGCAAAGCACTGAGCCTTGTCCTGTCCTTTAGCTAGGTAATGGAATGGAACTTGAAGGAATGCTCAGAAGGGTGCAAAAATGAAAGAATGATATTTAGAACTTCAAATGTGAATGCAAGCAAGACTAAGAGTCAAAATATGTCCTTTTGAATGTTCTTATCATAGCATAGAAGAGGAATATGAGTACAGATATGGCCTTTTGAATCAGCTGGAGAAGAGAGATATGGCTGGGAGGGAGACTGAAAGAACAAGCGTTATAGGAACTGAAATGAGATAACTAGAATATAGACATTGGTAGGAAAAACCTATTGCCCTTTTGACTTACACGGGCATTCTTTTCTGTTGATTGTTACAGACATCACATTTGTGCCTAAAACCAATCTGAAACATGATTTCCAGTCTATTCTAAGGTAAACAACTCACCAATTTCTATAGAAACCACAACAGCTTCAAAAAGAATAGCACAGTTGCTTCAGGGGCTGTAGTTGCTTCTTATAGGTAGAAGCCCAGTATTGAAACAAACCATGAATTACCTGAGGTTTTGCATGATTTTTACCCATAATAGAATTACTCCCTGTAGGCTTTGTGTTCCAAAGATTTTACTGGCATTGAAATTCAAAATCAAGAGTTTCATTCTTTTAAACCGATTTTATTTTCAAGAGTGCATATTAATGTGAAAGATAACATGTACTTATAGCTGTTGCTTCTTTCCTAAAAAGCAGTTCCACCCTCAATGTGCACACAGTCAAGAACAAATTTAAAAGAAAATAGAGCAAGCAAACAAACAAATTAAAGATATTAACACACACACATACACACAACTAGAGGTACAGGTTCTGTGTTTATTAGCACTGTACTAAAAACCATAAACATTCAAATGAGAGAGCTACTTGCTGCTTATTTCTATTACTTATGAAGGATTCATATGTGATGATAAAAAAAGGATGAACATTAAAATTAACCCTTTTATTAATGGACCATTAACTTTTCCAAAATGTTCAGTCTTGACCTATGAATTGCATTTTATTTCTTCTTCTTCTTCTCCTTCTCCTTCTCCTTCTCCTTCTCCTTCTCCTTCTCCTTCTCCTTCTCCTTCTCCTTCTCCTTCTCCTTCTCCTTCTCCTTCTCCTCCTTCTCCTTCTCCTTCTCCTTCTCCTTCTCCTTCTCCTTCTCCTTCTCCTTCTCCTTCTCCTTCTATAAGAATGCTTTCCTTTCTCAAAATGACCTTTGACTTTTTGATTATGGAAGTGTTTCCAGATTGATTCCTCTGAGTTTAAATGATAAAAAAGTTCGGCATTGTTTATAACAAGTCACAGGTTAACAATGGTAAACTAAGACGTGAAAGGTAAAAATACTGTACAAGTTGACACTAAAAATGGAAGTCTGTGGTTCTCCAGATCTTGTTGAACCAAAATTCCCAGCATCCCAAGACAGCAATAGTCCATAGTGAAATATACTGACAAATGCATTTCAGTAGGATTTGGAATGCCATAGTTCCATAGCTCTTTGTTATCAAACATTAAAATCTGAAAATTCCAACTCATATTCTCATGTATTCACCTACTATTTAGAGCTGAGCATTGTGTTTTGTATATCCCTGACCTCTCAGTTCATGTCAGATGTGAAATCTAAATCAAACCTCAAAATGCTTTTTCCAGGAGAAGCATCTGAGAAAGCCTAATTTCAAAGCAAGTCCAAATAGTTTAAATAAACAGAAAAAAATTCTCAGGAGGATATTCTATATACCCCTTAGAATGATTTCCATTCTTTTAAGGAAAGGAATGTATTTTGGAATTGCAAGATGATAGATAGATAGATAGATAGATAGATAGATAGATTTATACAAATCATCACAAAACTGTTTCTTTATCCAGGTGGAAAAATGGAAGGAGTCAAGTCCAATTTGAAATGATAAGCATTGGAAAAAAAAATGTTGAGCCATCTACACAATCTACAATTCCCCAATGCTGTCAGCAATGCTATATGGCTGGAATAGATACAGTTGTTTCACAAACTTTTAATAATTGATGAATATTATTTTATAAATCTAAAGACTTCATGTAATGTTTCTGTACAGTATGCTTAATTCCTCTGATTCTTGTTATTCAGCTAAATCTTTTCAAAGCTCATTAGCACATTGCTGCAAATATAATTACGATTTCAGTTGGCACAGCATTTTCCTGCTGATTGTAGGGCAGAAAATGGTTCCCTTTGGTGCCTTTCTCTCTCAACTGGAGCAGAGAGCCTAACTGCTATGACTACTTATGTGACAAAATTGGCAGATAGAGGACCCCAGATGGAAAGCTCTCCAATTTGTATTTCTAAGAGGAGCATCTGGCCCTTTGATTGGCTTCCTGGCTTGATCCTCCTTAGAAGAACCCTTGCATTTTTCACTTCCATTCCTAGTTAGACCTGCTACAAAATTACCAGAGGGAGTAAAATAAAATGGGTACCCTGGAGAATATTTTAATGAGAGAAATATTAACTGTAATGCCTTCATTTCATTTTTAACAAAGGAGGTCTTATGCAATATCATAATTACTGACTTGTGCTGTATATCCTTATGTCCTTATGAAAAGACATAATTTATGATTTTCAGAAAGCAGTTGTGTGCTGTAGTACAATTTCCTTGAGTATAATTCCTTCCCCCACTCAGGTCCTACTGTGCTGCCTCACTGTGGTGTTGTGACACTCACAGCAGTGTCACTGAAAGTATGAAGATCATGCAACTGAAGAAGGGCTCAGGACCTTAGGAAGTACTAATAATATTTATAACATTGTTGGATTAAAGCCTTTGGGATGACTAGTTGCTGATGTTGCCATGCAGGAAAAGAAATGCTACAGAATTACAGTGGGATCATAGCATGTGAAAAGCATGAACATGGGAAAGTTCAAGTGGTGAAAGATGAAATAAATCAACTATAATTGGCATCTTAGGCATCAGCAAATTGAAATGGATTGGAATTGGGCATTTTCAGTCAGAAGATCATACTGTTTAATGCTCAGACACAAAAAACAGAAGCAGCAGCATTGTTTGCATGGCTGGGAATGATAGTAAAAACAGTACTTGGATACAGTGCAGTCAATGACTGCATAATATGAATTAGACTTTCCTGACAACAGTTTACTATGACAGTTATCTAAGTGTATGCTCCAACCACCAATACAGAAGAATAGGATGTTGACAAATTTTATGGTCAAGTTCAATATAAGTGATTTCTTCATTCCTAAGACAGTCTTCAAATAACTAAACCAACACACACACACACACACACACACACACACACACACAGTGAAAATGTGGCAAGGGACTGACTGTAAATAGATCATGAGCTGCTCATGTATAAGTTCCAAGTCAAGGTAAAACAACAGAAGAAACCCAACCATTTTTCATGATATGATCTTAAGCATATACCTACCATTTTCAAGGAGAACATCAGGAATCTCTTTGAAGTCCTGAACCTGATTGACAGGGAACTGTGAAATGAAGTTAATGAAGTTGTTAAGGATGAATGTGAAAAGAGACTGTCAAAGACCAAGAAACAGAAGAAACCAAACTGGATGTCAGAACAGATGGTGGAAATTGCTAAAAAGAGAAGCTAAAGCGAAGAAAGACAAATATCTCAGGAAGGAACTTAAATAATTTTAGAAACCTTATAGAATAGACAAGAAGCACTATTACAGAGACATCTGTAAAGCCATCAAAGATGGAAACAGACATAGAAAAAGAAGGTAAGTCTTCCAAAAGATATCTGAACTCAGAAGGAGGTTCCAACTTCAAAGTGGTATGCTAAAGGATGCCAACAGACAGATACTGTGTGCCTGGTATTTTTTATAAATACAAGGTTTCTATAGTCTTTGAAGTTGTTGTTAGGGGTTTACATCACTGGTATCAAGACATCTAATAATGTAGCTTTATTAAGTATCAGCTACTGAATAACCTCTTGTTTTTTCTGCAAGGATTTGAAAAGGGAAAACAAAAATCAAAGGGTAGGACCAACTGATAAAAAAGGGATATTTATTTGTTCGCTTGCCAAATTTCTATAGCTGTCCGGCTCCACTGATATTCTGGGGGGCATAGAATATTAAAAAAACAGTTGAAAGCATTATAACCAGCAAAAAGAATGAGAGAGACCCAGGGAGAGTACCCCTCAACCCCACATAGTCCCAAAGGGCCAGACCTCACTCCCTAACTCAAGGCCTGGGAAATGGCCAAACAGCCAAATCTTCAGGGCTTGCTTAAACAGGGCTATTATAGGGGCAGTCTGGGGAATCTGTTAGACATCTTACACATAAAGATGCCTTCAATCTGAGAATGAGTCTGGTTAGAATATGGACACATCTGTTTAGGTTTTTTTTTTTTTTTTTTTGGTAATAGTATGGAAGTGGTTTGCCACTGTTTTCTTCCAGTATTATAGTTTTCCCCCAATTGTTCAGTCTGGAATTCAGACATGGAATTCTTATGTCCCATCCAATATTAATAGGCCCAATTCTGTTTAATTTCAGAAACCAGAACACATTCACAACACTGAAATACTAAACACATTAAATTAGGTAATTGTCAAACTCAAAATAATTTGCAATTTTCTAAATAAATCATCCTTTATTAATTATAATATTATTATATAATGATATTCTTCATTATAATAATTTGCAAAAGAGATACTTTGCATAAAGATTCCTTTCCATAGTTCTTATTGTGTAGAATCAATGTTAGTGGTTCAACACATAAGTCAGGAGAAAGAAGATCACTGTGACTACTTGCCATAATTCAGCCAGAAGAGTTGAAAACAGTTCCTGTCACATACCCTCCTTATTGTGGGAGTCTTTTCCTTTATTATTGTTTGTTTTGCTATCCCTACTAAACACCTTTGAGGATTTAGAAATTCTTCAAGTTTCTAAGGTAATGTAACTGGGTGGAATGTGGGGAAGGTGAAGGATAGCACAGATAGTTGGTTCACATAGGGCAAATTGACTTTTATTAATTAACTTAAAAATGAGTTTTCGGACAGCTTCGCTTATTTCTACATCTTATCTACATCCCATCAATGCTAGCCTTTATTTCATTACAATACCAGTTTGGAAGGATTTATGATTAGAAACCTATGGAAACTATGCTAGATAGTAGCATTTGCTGCATGCTGAAGATAGCAGAAAATAAACCATTCATCTTAAGCCAAATACTATATCTGTATATATTTTTGTCCTCTGTGGCTGATAGAATCTGATTTGGCTTGGGGAAAGGGCAAGGAAGAAAAAAGTTGACACTCTTGGACAGAAGCAATAATTTCCCCATGTCTTTAAAGCAGCAGATCCATGCAATCTGTGGGAAGGCTTAATCATAGATGTTTGATATCTTATCATTATTAGCTTGGGGCCTGGAGATTGCTGAGTAACTTTGGAAAAACCACTTTGTATCAGGCTAACCTAACTCATAAGCTCAGTGTGTGTGGAGGGGGGTGTAGGGGAAAGGTTGCACATCATATCTCAAGCAACTTGAATGTTTGATAGTGTGTGTATGTAGTCTAAACTGAGAAATATATTTCAATCTCTTCACTTTACATGGTAAGCCTATTTCATAGAGTCTCAGGTTTTGGCAACTTGCTTAAGTGACTTCAGTATAATTGTTTTCATAAATGAATATTTATATTGATGACCAAGATAAATACACTGATGACCATAAATACTTTAAAAATATTCCAGAGCTATTGTCTACGTGATTATATGTACTATGTACTATTCTAAGAGAACTAGTTGTAACTTCTATACCAGTCATTCTCAGCATGGGCCATATGGCCCCTCATATGGCCATGCCATATTACAAAGGGGGCACAATAAGTTCCTGAGAGGGCCATCCAAACTTAACTGCCAGGTGTGTAATCAATTTGTCATAATTCCCAAATCTCATTTTCTGCTCTAATTTCAGCACCATAAATACTGAAAATTACTATGGTTTACAGTAAACATCTATCAGCTAACAGTGACTATGGGGTAGGGTCACAGAGGTAAATGAGGCTCAGAAGGGGCCATGAGCAAATTGAGAACCCCTGTTCTATACCATCATGTGAAATTTGTTCAGGTTAATATAATTATGAGGTCACATAATCCAGTTCCTTCACATTTGGGGGGGGGGGGGGGGAAGAGACACCCCATCCCTTTTTTGTCTGTTTCCATCAGGAAACAGTTGCTGCCAGACTGTTATGCTAATGGCTAGTCTATGAAAAGGTATAAATTTGGCTTGGAGCTGCTAGATATATTTTTTTCGTATTTTATAAATGTTTCTGACTAAACAGAAGTCTATGAGGTACTATAGAATGCATACACATTGTCAAGGGAGTTGATGTATTCCCATTCGAGCATTAACTATGTTACAGGAATAAGTGAAGAGACTGCTAAGAAGATGTTTAGAAATCTTAGATAACAGAAGTGTAAAGGAACTATGAAAAAGCCTACTGCCAAGAAATGCTTCATTTTCCACCATCCTCAAGTTGGTGTGTTGTTTTTTTTAAAATATTAAGTAAGGATATCACAAATATAACATTGCACAATATTCCACCATCAACGGAAAGAATGGAGCATAATGTATTTTGAAGAGGTAAACCCAGGACGTATGCAGCTCAGTGAAGGAGAAATAGGCATGACTCCAGCTATATCTATTGCTCCCATAAAACACACTGAGGCAGTGGATCTACTGTTCTTCAGGCAGAGTGGGCTAATGGACTATCTATAATGGCCAAATAACATTTGGCAGGAACACTATCATTCTCTGACTGAACAGAAGAATTGAATTACTTCTTCTGGGGATTCAGAGGATCTTGAACATTCATTTTTAACAATTTTATTAGGGATTACATTGTACAGATAAAACTAATACAAACTACAAAAAAAAAAAAAGAGTAAGAAGAAAAATAAAAAGTGTAGAGAAAAAGGAAAAAGAAAAAAGAAAAAAATTAAAAAGGGAAAGATAAAACAAAAAGAACTTCCCCTTTCGTCCCAGCAAGTTTAAACAACTGATCGAAAACTTACGTGAGTAGATAAATGGGTACTCTCACTCCGGTGGGAGGAAAAATGCTGGCAGCGCCTTGCACAGAGAGACGGGACCAGTGGCCGGTAAAGCGCGAAACCGCGCTCGCCCGAAAAACGGGGCGCGAAGCAACGGAAATCCCGCCTCCTGCGCTTGCCAGCTGGGCTATGCTCTAGGAAGTAGGCTCTGGCAAAGACTACTTCCGAAAAACAAAAAGATACAATTGCCTTGAAAACCGCTAGGGGGCGGTCACTGCAGGGTCAGTAATGACTGAGAGCAGACCAAAAAAAAAAAAAACAACTTATCACCATCTCTTAAAATACAACAAACAATCTCTTCATCCCATATTTACCTCATTCTCTATAAACAAGTCAAATAATATCCTAGCACTTGATTTCTTTTCATTTTCTCTTTGTCTCTTCTAACAAAATCATTGACAACATTAACAAGTCCCTTTTATAAATCCATATAGGAAGGTTATTCAAGTCACTCCTCTGGTCATTATTTGTATGTCCTTTTTTGCTATTAAAACATCAGCTGCTTTCATTTGTATATCCAGTATTTCATCTTTTTCCATATCCTTCTTGTAACCTTTCATTTTAAATCCACATTTAAATCAATTTCAGTTTTAGCCAGTAAAACCTGTTCCTCTTCCATAACATCATTTAGTCTATCTATAATGGTAGACTTCTTTAAAATTAACTTCGGAGTCCATTGTTCACAAATATATCTCAGTACATCCAATGTTAAAGTATTTTGTCCCATTCTGCATTAAGTGTAAATATTCTTTTCTTTTAATTCTAAACTTTGTTTCCTTCTGGTGCCCTCTAGTGTCCAATGTTCAAAGTCCCAACTTGTTTTCCTTCTGAATGTAAAAACATGAATAGTTTCCCATGGGAAGGATTCTTGTATTTAGTTTCAAAATGTTATTAATTCCATCTGGGCCTTAGCCCATTTATAACTTTCTAAAATCTACACTCTAATCACTTTTTTGCTGTTGATTCTGAAAAAAAAAATGTAAATCCTTAAACTCATATTTAAATGCTTTTGTAAAGGATTGAAGGAAACTCACTCAGTGAATACCATAAAGCTTGCCATTCTGAAGGTTCTTAATGTTTAAAAAGCAGTAAAAAATTAATTCCAAAGTGATTAAGAAATGAGGCTCAGCTGAACCTTATGTCTTTATAGGCTACATTATGATTATGAGCTTGGTGGATTCCCAGCCACTCAACTCACAAATTGACTACAAAAACCTCAGTTCCCACCATCTACTCATAAGAAGCAGCTGTCTGGAATATGCGTGAGTGATCTCACAATCTCTCCTTTCTCTGGAGAGGTTTCAATGGCCCAGATCCAGCATCCAGCCACCATTTTCAGCCATAATGTCATCCCCACTCATTCAAGGATGTAAGTTCGCCATGTCCTCACTGGAGTCCAATTCAATTCATTTCTTTATCTGAAATTATGTAGATTTAAACAGGGCTGTCTTGGCACATGAATAAGAAAGAAAGGTGAGTGCAACCAAAAATGAAGGAACAGTCGCCTACCTTAACATCTCATCACAGAGCCATTTTAAATTTGCCATGCCTCCCCCAGAAGTCATCACTGTCATTAGTCAAGTTGTAAGAGAGAGCTTTCACAGCAGGTGAAAGCACCTAGCAAACCTGGCTGATGTCAGAAAAGATAACAGGGACAGATTTGGTTGCCTTTCACCAGAGACCATCAGAAAATGCCAAATATGTAGGCCAAACAGGAAGTTGAAAAAAAACATCTCAGAAGATGATGATGGCAAATCACTTCTACATAGTTGGTCAATAGAGGCAAATACGTTGCCTAGCCGGGTAATGAAACGTTTGCAAGAAAAGAACCAAGCTCAGAGAACCCCAACGACTCCATAGTTGAGAAAACTACATGGATGTAACTGTGGAATCATCACAAATTGAGCTCAATTCAAGGAAGGTTTTATTGTAGATGGGATAAAGTAAAGGACAGATGCAGTCATTTTTGTAGATTCACATTTTACTGTCACCAAGGACAAGAGAAATTGATAGTAAAGAATATAACACAGTGACTGCAGCACTCTTAAAGTACAGATTTTCTTTTTCTGATTCCATTTATGTCACCAAACTTTTCTCCTGGGAATTTGGCAAGATCAAGTTTTTGCTGTTAATGTTATTGTTCTTTTCCCCATTATTCTTTAAACCTACCAGAAGTTACTGTGTTCAAGTTAAGAAAATAGCAGAAGGGAAAATTTAAATTCCATTTGGAGTTGCAGGAACTATAATTGGCAATTTCATATGTATCTAGGAGAGTGGCTTTGCTAGGATCTGTAGCTAAAAGCAGAATATCATTTGAAATATCTGTTATCTTTTCTGTTCAATTCCTCTGAAAATTATTATCATGATATTGAGCAGGCCAGCACAATTTATGACCTAATCAAGTCAACACAGATTATTTTATCCTATATTCTTCTATCAATGATTTTGATGTAACATACATAATTTACCATACAAACTCAAAGGAGATACTGGCAGGGCTTTCATGATAGTATAAAAACATTTGCCTCATATATCTTGGGGCATGTTAAGACCACCTCATTTTAACCGATAAATTCCTATTTCTGTAATTTGTTTGTATGGATAAACCTAAAGGGTGCCATCTGATACTGAATACAGTAAACATGACTTGAGGATTAACAGACCTCAGTTTAGTGAACTTCAGAAACGACAGACAACTTTTCATTTGAGTCCCACTTCCATTTCATGGACTAATCTTTATGGCAATCAATGCCATTTACACCAATTACATACTAATAAAAATTAAATCATTTGGGGGAGGGGACAAATTCACTTTTAACATCCTTTCCCCAAAGTGGCCCATTAACTTGAGGTTTTACTGTATATCAACATATTACTCTATCAAGGTTTGGAAGAAAAAGGAAAATAGGATAGTGACATAGATTTAAGTTAATATATACATAATGTAAACATTTTTTTTTTTTTTAAATACAGTGCTTAATCTGAAATTCGTATTAGTGGGCAACATTGCTCATTGTAGAGAACTAGGGAGGTGGCCTTGAAGCAAATATTCAGAAAATGTTATAAAAACAAAAAGGACAGAAACATTCCTTAAGCCCTGGTAAAAGAAATAGTATTAAGAGCAGAACTCAGATTGACTCATTCCTGATTCACTGGGGTATAAGAGGGAGGGAAAGAGAAGCACAATCAGACTTGCAAGATTCTATTACTATAACCTATCTCAATAAAGTGTAATTCTAATCTTCCTGTGAAGTCGGTTTCCTGAAGTAGTATACCTCATAGTGCTGACATACATTGCACTAAGCCTTGTTTGTTTCAACTGTTCTTAAGCAAACATAGTGGCCCACCTCACACATAATGCTATGAACTTATGAGCTGGTCTCTTGATGACCTTGATCAGGCCTGTAATTTTCATGGTGACCATGAACTCCTGAGCTGCTTCAGGCCCTACCCACAGTGAAGACAGTTTGTTAGTCCTCCAGTACCATAAGCCTGGGGAACTCCTTTGCCCGCCCAGCCATGGAAATGAGAAACTCAGGAGGGAGGTTGCTTATGTAGCAGGAGGCTGATACAATAGCAGCAGTCCCAGCTGATAATGAGAGCCCAATCTGTTAAACAGTAATCTATGGAACAGAGCCTCTGAACACCACCAGAGAATCTTGGATAACCATAGCCGTTCTCCCACCATGCTCTGGGTTCTCAGCTGATGCCAAAACCAAAACCTGGGTGGGCACATCTCTGAGAAGGGAACGCCTCCCTCAGAGCTCAACCAGGTTTCAATATTACATGTCAGATCAGTCCACGATCACAGATGAGGGAGGCCTTATTACATTACTTACTAACCTGGCCAAATAGTAGCCAAAAGCCAGAATCTCTGGAGTCTGTTCACTGGGAAATGGGATCAATCATAGGAGGACTGGAGCATGTCATCGGTTGCATTCCTGAGTGCTGCCCATCCCTGTCTGCCATCATAACTCCCCTTACCCATCACCACAGAGATGTTCTGCCCTACCCTTAACCCACTGAAAGCTTCCTTCATCCACCAGCCCAGAGGGTCCCAGCCATATCACATTTTGCCCTGGGGGGAGTGTATTTGGGTTCCTGGCACAACCAAATCACCATAGGCCTGCTTCTGCGCCTGCTGCCATCATAATCATCACTACCAGAGTGCCACTGTCTTCATGAAGACATAAAACTGCTGCTTCCTGCTGCTACTGCCACCAACAAAAGTACTCTGATGAGCCTCTTCACCACTACTGGCCTCATTCCTGCTGTTGCTTCATGGTGCCAACTGCCAAACAGCTAACTGGTACACCAGTTGTGACAATCCAACTGCCCAGCTACCACCAATCCAAAAAGTAAAAGGCAATCATCATGCACACTTCTGTCCCAAGGACCCAACAAGAGATACAAACTGCTCTGGCTCAGTAAAAATGTGGTCCAGTCCCATCAAGAGATACAGTCTGGGGAAATCCTGGAGAACCACACTATCTCTCAACTCATCAACACCAGTACAAACCCACACCAACTTCCTAAAAACAGCCAGCAGCCAGAGTCTGATCAACAAACATGACCAACCCTGGTGCCATGATGGGGAAGGGGGAAAAAAAGTTGGATAACCAAATCTATTTTTGAATATGGAGGAGGAGGAGGAGGAGGAGGAGGAGGAGGAGAATTTGCTGTATTAGCTTCTATAAAGGCCATCTCCGACAACTTTAGAAATTTGTACTATTTATGTGTTCCATAAAAAAATAACCATTAGGTTTTAAATCTGTTTAAAATATTTAACTGGAACCAACATAGGCATTGTTTGCAAAATACAGGTCAGTCTTGATACAGTCTTGATACATTTTTTAAAGTATCAGTTCTTCCTCATAGACTTAAAAATGTTTTTATCCACTTCTTGGTATCCTCTTCCATTTTGCTAAAGCATTTTGATATATCCTTATCAATTGGATATCCTCAGATAATCAATAAGTTATGGACAATAAACATATGTCTATAGGAACCTTTTTTGCCAACTGACATAATAATTGATCTATTCTGTACCCAGAATATTTACCATACAACTGTACAACTTCTACAAATTTAAATAAAAATTGTTGATAAAACCCCAAAATATTATCTGCATATAATAATTTATGTTCAAATTCAGCTAAACATGTGCCTTTGATTTCACCAATTTGCTTGTGTGTTTATTTATTTAAGAGATTTATATAGCCACCCATCTTGTAGCACACAGCTCTGAATGGCTAAGAACAGTGATAAAAACACAAACAATAAAGCCAATACCAAAAGAAAAGAACAGAGGGGGGAAAATTAATAAAACCAGTCACCTAACCCATAACTATACCCATTCATTTCTTCAATCCTCAGGCTCCAACGTTACTGTCCCAGCCACTGAGATTTTTTTCCCCCAAAATCCAGTGACATTGCTACAGGTAAATGGACAAAAACTAAAACTGGATCAATATTACATTTCTCCACTAAATTGAACAAGTGTGATATTAGAAAAGAGTCCAGTCTTGATCAAGTACCATATGGGGTAAAATAAAAAAAAAGCATACTCTTGCTGAAACCCAGTAGACAAATGGTCTCCATATATCTAATGAATAAACTGTATATAGACCACTGCCATTTTGGGAAATCATTTTCTTTTTAGGAATCTTATTTCTATCTAATCATTAATTCAAAGATACATTAAAGTCTCAAGCAACTATTACCTGATCCACTTGTGACCCAAATGATTCACAAACAGTTATGTAAAATTTTGTATATATCTTTAATTGATTCATTAAAAAATTATCCATACCATCCAAAGATCTCTATATTTAACTACTAAAATTATATATTAACCAATATCTAACATATCTTGTTCATCTATAAAATTAAAAGATGCTTGTACTAAAATTGCCACTCCTCTGGCAGATTTTAAATTTCCACTTATGGAACTCTGTTCATTCCATTTCCTTGTCAAAAAGATTTTTGTTACTCCAAAGAATATGCATTTCTTCTTCCTCTTCTTCCTCCTCCTCTTCTTCCTCCTCCTCTTCCTCCTCCTCTTCCTCCTCCTCCTCCTCCTCCTCCTCCTCCTCCTCCTCCTCTTCTTCTTCTTCTTCTTCTTCTTCTTCTTCTTCTTCTTCTTCTTCTTCTTCTTCTTCTTCTTCTTCTTCTTCTTCTTCTTCTTCTTCTTCATCTTCTTTAGATTTCATTGAGTTCAGTTAAATAGAATTTGCCTTCTTTTAGCAATCCTTGTCATTCCATGACATAACATTATCATTTTAAAAATCCCAAGTGTATTTTTATTGAGGTGACAACCAGACTTTACCCCAAATCTAAATTACAAATTCATGTAAATTCAAGAATTTGAACCCTCTTAAACATTATATAACATGTATTTACTAAAGGAAATCTAGTAACCTCTAGAAAACATGAAATAAAAATCCAAACTGGAAGAGAGAAAGAGATTTAAAATATATATCGCTAAAATATCATTTTTAAACCTGTTACCAAAATTGTTATCAACCCCTATGAGGCTGCAAGTAGGAGACCAAATAAAGAAGAAATATGACTAAAAAGAAATTCTGTGTGGTTGATAAACCTGTGTCCCTCCAAACCAATAGAACATTTCTGAGAGGACTGGTGCGGAACTTCTGCATCTGAATAAGTTGCCTTCAGATGATTAACAGTCTTTTCAGGACCATTAAATTTTCCCATACTGGTTTCTAAGGATAAGACAAATATTGCTGGAAGAAAGTCTTTATTACTTGTTGTCTGGCCATGAGATAAATTTGGTGGAGTTCTCTGTACTTCTCCACTCCTCTGAAGAGTAGATCTGGAAACAACATAAACTTCTTTACCTCTTATTCCAAATCTGTTGCCATTTTGGCTGCTTATAATATTTAGTCTCAATCAACTCTGCAGAGAAGCTTTACAGAGAAATTAAATGACAACAAAATCCACAGGCTGTAAAGACCTGTAACTACAGTAGATATTACATAGTAGGCTGCTTCTATAGATTCAGCGCAATCTATCTGAATCATGGCCAGAATAATTTTTAATTATTTCTATTACATTTTATTTATTTTGTTGATAAGAGAATCCAAACATTTTTTCCCTGTTTTCTTGATCTTGGATATGGTTCAAGGCTTCTAGACAGGACACCAGCTAGTTAGTTAGTTACTGTTATGTCTCGAACATTTAAAACAGCAGCAAGTTTCTTATTTGCATCAATCTTAGTTTGGTGTTCTTTTAACTGCCTCTTGATCTCATTGTATCTCCTCTCAATCTTTACCAACTTATCTCCAAGTTCTGAAAAAATGTCTATTCAACAAATTTAACATAACAAGAATCTCAGTATCGCATATTTTACAGGAATGGCATCCAATAGAATTTCTGGGGTAATAGCACTCTGTATAACTTCCATTTGAATTGGGGTCCCAGCTAAATTTTCCACTTGATGAGTAATGGATAGTTTTTCACTTGAAGCATCACACCCAACTCTACTTCAGCCTCTTCATGAGCCAAGACTGGGATGGGGTGGGGATAGACTGAGCAATAGGTGCCTGCAGCTTAGGAGGAGAAGGAAGAGTCTGCTTCTTGCACTTATGAGGTCTTTTAATCTTCCCAAATTATCAAAAGTAGTAGAATCTAATTACATGTTCAGTTTATCAGCTATCTTGAAACACAGTCAGCTAGCTTTATTTTTGCAGCTGATGGAGGAGAGAGAATAAACATAGCATGTTGCCATCTTGCTGGAATGGAAAATTCTGCTTTATAATACAACATTCACTGGCTCATGCATAACGCTAAAATATGAAACAGAGTTTGCAATTTACAGTAACTGTATTCACACACATTGTATTAAGCCATAACATGGTTTATCTGGTTTTGTCATCACATCTAAAGCCACTTGGTATGGCTTAGCATTATGGATGAATTTGGCTGCTGTAGCTGGTTCAGCCAATCCAGGTTAAACCCAACCATACTGTAGGTTAGCACAATATGTGTGAACTCAGCCAGCAGAATCTGCAGTGGAAGAGTTATAGTATAGGACCAAAGGGGCTCCATGCAAGCAACATTGGGCAGGGCTTTGATCACAATGTTCCAACTATTCTGCCAACTATTCATTTGCAAAAGATTATTTTCACTATCAGAAAAAAGGAAAGGGCAAAAAGATTTTCATTTAGCATGGGAACTACAGGTGGTTTGAATTCATTTGGTTTATCTAGGCAGGCAAAAGAGGATTGTGAAGTATACTATCAAGATTCTTCAAAAAATGCTTTCATTCTAGAAATCAAAAGGTCTAAAAATCTTCTGAAAAGCTTTAGTGAAAAGTTAAAAACATTAGTGAGGCAGTATCTATGGTAATCTGTCAAATGCTACTAACAGATACAGAATTGTCTTTGGCATTTAGGATTATAAACTGAAAGGGAAATCTTCTGGGAAATTTTGATTAGAAAGTAAAGACTAACAATTCTAAAAAAAAAAAAAAAAAACTTTATGGACTTCTGTGTGTGTAGGTAAGTATGTTTGTTCAAGCGATTTATATGTTGTCTGTCACAGTGAGATCTTCCCAAGACTGCTTTCATAAACAGTTTAAACAGTTCCATGTTTAAAACAACATGGAAGGAAGTTTCAAATACATACAAGACAATCTAATTACAAAATTTACCAACAGCAGCAGTTCAAAATAAACATGGATGGAAACAAAAAAAATCTAAATGTCCATGCTTGCAGATCCTGTCCCCAAGATTTCTTTGGGAAATTCCTGCCCATTTAGTCCCTTAACTTCCTGTGCTGATAAAATCATCTAAAAGGGGCTTCTTCTAATCACATCAACCCAAGGAATAGCCCACTTCAGACTTTGCCCAAGCCTTGTTTAGAGTGCAGAAAGCTTTACAGCTGGATACTGCCATACCACCCCTGGAGCAGCTGAATTAGCATGTTCCAGAGGAAGAAGAGAATGTTCTAGAATTCCCCCAAAATTTCCATCCACAGAAATGGAATATTTTACTGCTCCTCCCTACTATCACTACATGCTTATTCTGTCAACTTCCCCTTAAGTACATTTGGGAGAAGAAATATTGTATGGCTGTGTCTGTACAACATGCATACCTATGATCAACTTTTTTAAAAAAATAACAATTAACCCAATTGCTTAGTTTGTATAAGACAATGAGCCACTGTAATGATTTGTGGGAATGACCTTGGGAGACAGAGAGAAAAACTGCAGTCTAGACAATTGTCATACAAAATGTATCTAAGCCCACAGAAGGAAGAGAGGTGTGGGAAGCATCTCAGAAGGGACCCTCCCTAGTTTTCTGGAAAGTAAAAGTAAAGGAGGGGAGAGGTGCTTTCAGACTTGCCAGAGTTTGTTACTGTAACCTTACAATAAAGGTAGTGTAAGAACTCATGGTTTGTGCTTCTTGTCTGGACTACCTTGAAGGGCTGACAGCCACAGATTAACTAAGCTTAGCATGTTATGTGAATATATGTTATGTCTGAAGAATTCACTCCAATTAACACCAAATGGATACTAACTAGGAATTATGAAGGCAGTATGACATCTCACAGCTCCTTCTGTATCTCAGTTCAACACATGAAATATGTTCTGTACAGGTAATCTTCTCTTAATCTGTGCATCTACTTGCTGCTGATGCTGTAACAATACAGCTGCCAACACTTCTGGAGTCAAAGCCGCTCCCTGCGGATCTGTAGCCATGATGTATCTCCTTCTACTGGAAGGTAGTTTGAGTCTGAGAAGATTGATGTCAGGTTTAGCCCAGGAAACTCGAGGAGACAATACAGATTCAATCCAGCAAGGTTTATTTGGCTTTACCCCATTTACAGAACCTTCTCAGACTGAGAGCAGTTCCCAGGGTCAAACTACAAACACCACTAGCATTCCTCAGGGAGGGGCCAGTCTCATCCTCTTATCTCTTCTTCGCTCATCTGGGGATGAGAGCCCATGTTTCACACCCCTGCTCCACACTCCCACAGGAAGCCAGCAGGGAAATTTGCAAGTCACTGGAGTAAGTCTCCCCTACGTGTGCACCCTCCTCCAGCCCCATGCTGGCCACTCACACACCCCAATACACCCTCCCCAACTTGTGCCACACCCCTGCGCACCCTCCTTGACCCATCCCCAACCCACATGGAACCTCTTGCAGACCCCCGCACACCCTCCCCAACCCACACCGCACCTCTCATGCACCCCACCACACACTCGCACACCCTTCCTGACCCATGTGGCACCTCTTTTTTTTAATGTCAGCACTTCATTTCAGTGAGTGAATAAATTCATTCCAGTGAATCAATCTTAAACTCCTTATGTGAACAATAATATATTTCTCTCAACATATAGTCATAGCCCAGCATCCCCCATCCTGATACCTGGTAGATGTGTTGGATTACAACTCTCATCACCTCAAGCCAGATTGGACAACAGATATGATGGCAAATTGAGTCCAGTCAGTTTGGAGGTAATAAGATGGAAAATAGGCTATAGACTTTGATGCAGCCCAGTGTTATCAAAGTAAAATCTCACAAAGCTGAGTACTTCCAATCACTTCTTATTGCTTTCTCTCTCATCTCTTCTTCTCTCTTTTGGTGACTGATAAAAAATTATATGACTGTGCAAGGAAGAAAACTGCAGCTGAATACAGACAACCCAGAACAACAAAATTCAGTCAGTTTGTATCCAGAAAACTCAGTTCTAGACTCCAGCTCCTGATTTCTAGCAGACTAGGCAAATCCACAGTGAAGACACAAGTAATTAAGGCATATCCACATTCATAGTAGTTGTACCTTTCCCTTGAAGGATCTTCTACTGACTCCTGACAGAAATCTCATGCCCATTTTCATACTTCTTCCATCATATATTTTGAGATTCTTTAAATGCAGTGAGAACCTAGCATAAAGCCATTTATCATTTTAATATCAACACCTTTTTTTGAGGGGGGGTTACTTTTGATTTATTATTGACAAGTCCCTACAGGTTTTTTTACATTTTCAGAAGCAGTTTGCTGTTGCCTCCTTCCTAGGGTTGAAAGAGAGTGACTTGGCCAAAGTCACCCAGCTGGCTTCATGCCTAAGACAGGACTAACAGCCTCCCATTTTCTAGCCCAGTGCCTTAAACCACTACTCCAAACTGGCTCTCAATATTAAAACTACTAATATTTAATATGAAATGTAGTAAATTAAATCATAGCTGATAATAAAACATGAAAAATTCATTGGTAAATAAGATCGATGTTCTGCAAAGGTCAGCATACATAATGTAGCATTGTTTGTATGCAAATTAATTAAATATTGGCTAATTAATGTTTTGCAATATAAGCTGTAGCTCCAGGCAAGAATATTCCATCAAATAAATGTTTTCAAAGTCAACGTATTTTGTTTGTAATACATGAAACTAAACAAGATAACCAATTAATATTTCTGGAAGTAACAGATCAGATTCTGATCATAGGTGTCATATATAGTTGTTGTCATTGCTGTTGTTCTCCAGAGTATCAATATATGAATATGTAACTGTTCTTTTACATCTGCAAGTAAAAGAAAGAGGATATCTATAGAAGAGATAAATGTAGTTATCCTTAGATACAGGGTTTAGACCAGTGTTTCTTAAACTTTTTTCTCTCAGGACCCCTTCCCACTTTTAAAAATTATGGAGGACCCCAAAAGAGCTTATGATTGTATGGGTTATACTTATCAATATTTATAGTATTAAAAATTTAAATTGAGGCATTTACTGCTGTTACCACATCTCACAGTTGTTTCATGGGATTTTAATATTATATTATTTTTCAACATAGGCGGCCAAATAATTTTCATCTCATGGACCCCTGAGGGGCCTTGGGGGACTCCCAGGGGTCCTAGGACCACACTTTAGGAAACACTGTCTAGACTATTATAGTTGCTCAAAAGCATCATGTATTATAGCTGGTAATATAGGGCAAGTCCATTTACAGACTGTGCTGATAAAGATTTCAGAAACTGGTAACTAATACTCATAATAAAGAGATAGAATTCATTATTATTCTATTAGCAAGATCACAAATGATCTCACTGAAACTTTCCTTTCCGTAACCACTGTTTCTCCTTCAAACTTTCATGAAGACTAAATTTTTTTCAGAATCTATTTTGATTTTAGAAACTTTCATCTTAACTTTATAAGACTTCTTGTTAAATAATGATTGGGCAGAGATAGTAATGGAAGTTACATGGGGCACGCCATGAACTAGCTTTGATCTACTCTAATGCACAGGAAGCTGTTGATCTGAAAAAAAGGATTTTTCCATCTCTTCTCTTGTCATGAACGTATCACTTTGCTCAGATTTAGGTCTGTTGTAGCTATTCCCTTCTGCAGAGAGAGAGATTTAATAAGAAGTTAATGGATTTCAGAAGGTCTGTGCACAGTGACATTTAGGAAGAAGCACTGTCCCCTTACCTTGAGGAGAGAGAAAAAATGATATGGGAGGAGGGAACACCATATTTTTAAACAACTGACTATTGAAAATAGTTTAAGCCTCCTTAAAGAGGATGCAGTTTGACAATTTCTGGACAAAATAATAGTAGTTTCTAAATATGTTATTCACTGTACATGTGGTAACCAGACATGTTCAAACTCACTTGGACTAGGCTGTCTTTTCTGGATATATTTCAGTTAGATGTTTTCTTTTCTTTTTTCCACCCTGTTTTTTTGTGCTTAACCTCTGCATTGGATGTCCTATGATAAGAGAGGGAAAAGAAAAGTGTGCTTTTGTTAACTCAATCTGGTTAGTAACAGTGATTATAGTAGTTGGTTTGGGAATTGGAAGGAAGGCTGTATAGTGGCCCCATCTTGTTTCCCATGCTTTTGAACAACTGTATGGAACTTCTTAGATTGAGTCATCTGGAGATTAAAAATGAAATACCATCAGCATACTTAATAATGCCAGGAATTTGAGATGAATTAAATGAAAGCCTTACTTTTAAAACTGATTCAGTTTAGATAAAATGGAGATCCTTCTGATAAACAATTATCTTCTTGATTGATTGTATGCCATCATGTCAGTGCTGACTCTTAGCAACCACATATATAGACTCATCCATGATGAACTGTCCCCAACCTGGCCCTTGGGTCTTCCAATGGTACATCTATTGCCACCTTACTCATGGTTGTCCTCTTTTTCTCTCTTCTTTCACCCTTCCCAGCATTATAGACTTATCAAGAGAACTAGATCGTCACATAATTTGTCCAAAATGCTATAATTTGAGCTAGGACATTTGTGTCTCAAATGAAAACTCTGGATTGACTTGTTCTATGATCCATTTGTTTGATTTCTTGGCTAGCTATGGTATTTTCAGGAGTCTTCTTCAGTACCAAAGTACAAAAACATCAATACCCTTGATCCTATTTTTTTCACAGTTTAGTGTATGACAGCGAAAACCATTCCTACACAATTCTGATCTCTGTAGGTATAGATACATCATACTATCTTAATATCTTTTCCAAGGCCTTCATTGCTACCCTACCAAGTTCTATTCTTCAGTGTATTTCTTGACTGCTGGTACTTTACTATTGTTGACCAATTCTAAAAAGCAGAAGCTATCCACCATTTTACTGCCTTCATTATCATACCTGTTGTCAGTAATTTGGTCTTCTTTATATTTAATCATAGTCCCATTTTTCACATGCTCCTTGACTTTCATTACTAGATCTTTCAGATTATTTGCATTTTCAGCTATCAGAACAGTGTTATCAGCATAGCTCAGGTTATTGATTTTTTTTTCCCTCCAATGTTAACATCACACTCATCTTCTTTCAATTCAGCCCTCCTTAATATATATTCTATATGTAGATTGAATAAATAAGGAGACCTAGAGCCACTCTGTTTTCCATGTTCAATCCAGACTGTAATTTCCTGTCCAGTACAGTGACTTTAATATTTTCAACAAAATATTCTACTCATCCTAAAGCAGAAGTACTCCAAAGTCCTGGGCTAAGCCCCCAGAAATCTCCAAAAGTTGAATTGTAATGCTTTAATGTGACCAAAGGGGAACAATTTTAATTATATGACTGGAGATTAATCATTATTGATTACATTTAATTTTGAATACATTTACATTTAAAGGGAATGAAGACAAATTTAGCTTTTTGTCCTGGTGCCCCCCATTATATTTTTGAAGACAGCCCTCAGCATGTCATTTCAAGGCTAAAATTGCTGTATGCCCCTGCCCTAAGGGATCAGTTCTGTAATTTGGGAGAGCTAGTGGAACTGTCATGAATATATAAAGTTTTCTTCAGGAACATTTTTTTATCAGCTTAAAGAAGGAGATGATGCCTTCATCATCATCATATTTATTTCAGTCATTGACCAATAAAAATACAAACAATAAAACAGACAACAATATTACCCCTTTCATCAATAACTATTAGCAGCCATTTGCAGGTGAAGCTTACATGTTATGTAGCAAAATTTTGCAACTTTTAAGGAAATAGATTTATCTTGATTATTTAGTAAATAGTGCAAATAAAAATTATCGGCATGCCCAGGGAATTTAAATAAAAAAGGGGTAATCAGCTGAAAGTGGATGTCCCTATAAAACTGACAATACAAGAGAACATGGACTGTGGTTTCAATGGCACCCGTGCCACAGGGGCAGTATCGAATATCATAAGGGATTTTCCTGTATCTTCCTTCTAGAATGGCTGTAGGGAGAGCATTAAATCTAATTTTCCTATATCTTCCTTCTAGAATGGCTGTAGGGAGAGCGTTGATAAAGCTATCATTTAATTTATTGCAATGACTGGATTGATATGCCATACTATACTCTAATATGATTTGTTTGGTTTTTGACTTGTATGTTGAATAAAGTTAGCCATTGTTTTAGCGTGTTTTGTGGATCCAAAAATATGTGACATGTTTAACTAACTATGGTTAAATCAGACATGCTTAATTTGATATATAAGCCAATATGATACTCAGAAATTTCAGTTGATACAAAAAACTGTTGGGAATAGTACTAAATATGGTATTAAGAATATATTATGTCAATATTATTCATTGTCTTACAGTTTACTTCTGAACTCAATTAAAAATGTATGTATGTGTGTGTGTGTGTATGTATGTATGTATGTATGTATGTATGTATGTATATATATATATATATATATATATATATATATATATATATATATTAGTTTACCAAGCCACTGATAACTTTGCAGTGTCTGAATGATTGTCATTTCTTAAATCTTCCCATCTGATCACTTAGGTCATCTTTGAAGGCTCTTCTCCAAGTGCCCCACTGGAATATTGAAATTTGGTTTACAGCAACTTATAAATATGCCTTCTTGGTATTAGTCCCACAACTGTGAGATACAGAACCTCCTCAGAGAGTTCTTCCTACACAGGAACATCTGCACAGTGTATGCCCTAGACTTTCCCAAGTCCAGATGGGAGATTCCACAGAAGGTTGTGGAAAATAACAGGGCTAAGATCCTGTGGGACTTCCAGATCCAGATGGACAGGCAGGTACTGGCCGATCAAGCAGACATCATGGTAGTAGACAAGGACCAGAAGACAGAGGTGGTGATAGATGTATCAGTGCCAAGTGACAGCAACATCAGGAAGAAGGAGTATGAGAAGCTGGAGAAGTACCAGGGCCTGAAGGAAGAACTAGAGAGGATGTGGAAAGTCAAGGCCAAAGTGGTCCCAGTGGTGGTAGGAGCACTCGGAGCTGTCATTCCTAAGCTGGGAGGGTGACTCCAACAGATCTCAGGAACAATATCAGAGCTCTCTGTCCAGAAGAGTGCAGTGCTAGGAACAGCTAAGATACTGCACAGAACCTTCAGACTCCCAGGCCTGAGATTGAGGAAGACACATTCCACTCATAGGGGTGAGAGAGGAGATCTATCTCTATCTCTATCTCTATCTCTATCTCTATCTCTATCTCTATCTCTATCTCTATCTCTATCTCTATCTCTATTCATTCTACTTTGTACAAAGTATATATTGTTTTTCATTTCATTTTATTATGATTATTTTTATATTATGGTCATTTTTCTCTATCTACCCTTACAAACATCATGTGATAATCTTTGACTAAAGAATGACTGTAGTGGAAAAAAAAGTAATAAAATAAATACAAGAACCAATTCTTATTTTCATTGGTTTAGTGGTTGTCAAATACATTTTAATATATCTAAATGTATATGTTTCCCTTATATCATTAATGAAAAGCTGATCAGAAGTTAGTTTTCAACTAGTTCCTTATCATAGTAACAATATATAGCAGCATTATCAGCTTTATGTTCTACTCAATGCCATATTTATCTTTTAGTTTAACCACAGGTTCATGGTTGATTTAAAATAACAATATTTACAAATAATTGGAAATAAAAATTTTGTTGCAAATTTTTTTTACAGTCAAACTAGACAATACAGTAAAGACCAATTAATAATGAATTCATCTTTGAGTCATTACAGAAGTATAACTGGTATGTTTAGACATGTAACTTCTAACTTCCAGGCTCTTAAATACCAATTATATATATTTGAAACATCCTTGTCTCATGCTGACAAATGCACATGCATTTTTTCAGATAATAGCGAACAAAGAATATATTCACAGCAGTGAATAATACTGATTATTTAATAATACCACTCCAGAATGAAGTGGAATATCATATTAATTCCTATCAAGTCTTAAATATTGTCCACTGTTTCTTCCCAATAGAATGTAATAGTCATTTCACCAACTAGGCTTAGTAAAGTCATAGACATCACCATCCTCATCCTTAAATTGTAGTATTTGTCCTAATATTGTTTCTCCTTTCTTGGCTTTGTTCATTTTTCCAGTATATGCATTTTTATACCTTTTTTCAGAGAACTGTATCTCAAAATTCAGAGAAGTATGAATAGCAATAGATAAATACAGTTCAAATATGTTTATCTCCCATTCCCAATCATTTGAGAGCACACAGAATTTTATGGAAAAAATTGAGATAGTGTTGTTGTTGTTGTTGTTACTGTTGTTATTATTAT
The DNA here is from genome assembly GCA_030867105.1 of Liasis olivaceus. Taxonomy (NCBI): domain Eukaryota; kingdom Metazoa; phylum Chordata; class Lepidosauria; order Squamata; family Pythonidae; genus Liasis; species Liasis olivaceus. Next base: position 76,103,998 of record CM061349.1, read on the forward strand.
TTTGTCTGCCTTTTCATTGCATTGGGTATTTATCATTTGTTAATTTATTTTCAAATTAATGTTAATATGTTGAACTAGTTCATAGAAAAAATATACAAGTACACAAGAGCATTAACAAATTATTGAAGTTATATTAATAAGAAGGAAAAGAAAAAGAAAAAAAGGTAACAATAAATAAAGGCCTGGAAAATTATGTTAAGTTCCAAAAAAATTAACCAGGTTACTCAAAAGTGCCACTTAGGTGTGCAAAAGAAAAAAGAAAAATCAGACATATATCATTAATCCATTGCTGCAAAGAAGGAAAATCAACAGTTCTTGATGTCTCGATAAATTCCAAATCATTTGGATTTACACTCGCTTGTTTTATTCCAAAGGCTTGGCATCTTAGATTTCAACAAAGACAAAAATCCACTTTAAATAACATAAAGCTCAGTTAAGACTGATATTCTGTAACCAACTGCCGTTTTAATTTAGAGATCGGAGGTCAGTTTAAGAAGAAATTCTTGCACCGGTTCTAAAAGATGGAATTGTTGAGTCCTTTGTAAGGCTGTGGAGTGATATTGCAAAAAACAACAACAACACCTTTTTGTATATGTGCTTCTTTTTCAAATATGTATCAATAAACTGTTTAAGGCTGTTCCTCGTTCTGTCTTTGGACCCTTTCATGTGTTGCATATTTATGATTCCATTTAAAAGGTCTGATTGCATTTTAAAATATAAAAGGCAAATGTTACAGATCTATGCATTATACCGGCTTATATGATTACAGTTGACTATTTTCAATGAACCTGGAGGAAAATTGTGTTTTGCCTCTGCATAATGTGTGGAATTGAGATTAGTGATCTTGGTTTTTTGACTGTAAACCCACTAAGAATAATTGGAGTGTGGAAGAGGATCTGTTGGGGAACTTCTCAGTCAGAACAAATGTAATTAGATAAACACACATGGGCATAGCTGTGCAGCTCTGCAGCAATATAAAACAATTATGCCACATCAAAATGCAGATTGAGTTCTATACTTTAGAAGGTGAAATACGGACATAAAGCAATAAAGGCATATCAGTTTTCAGATCTATGGTAACATTGCACATGGTTTTGTACATTCTGGATATTTATGTATTTGTTTGTTTCAGCTTAGATGCCACCTGACTAATCAGCACTGGGTAGCTCACAGTATGAAATTGAGAGATTTTGTGAGATTAATACAGTCTCTTCAGACAATGTTACTACTGTCAAAAGAAGCATTAGAGATTGTAATAGATTGAGATAGACCATTCACTGGATTGCAGTATTTAATAACTAATTATAATTCTTGTTTCATAAGCAATACATCTTGACGTGTGTGTGTCCAATTTAGAGTGGATCCAAGTGACTCTATCCATCAGATGCCTAGCGTATTCCTCACTGTGGCCCAGTAGATTTTCTTGTGGCCCTTGCCTACCTAGCATGGAATTAAAACAGGGTCATTGGCCAGCTATCTGTGGATGTGATAATAATGGAAAAATACCCATATTTTGCTGTTCTTATTGCCCAAATGTTATCCCTAATATGAGAGCCATTTTGGTGTAGTGGTTAAGGCACCAGGCTAGAAACTGAGAGACCATGAATTCTAGTCCTGCTTTAGTCATAAAGCTGGGTGATCTTGGGCCAATCACTGTCTCTCAACCCTAGGAAGGAGGCAATGGAAAGCCACTTCCAAAAAAAACCCAACCTTGATGAGAAAACTGCAGGGACTAGTCCAGGCACTCACCAGGAGTCATCACTGACTCAAAGGCATACACATACACACTGAATCCCTAATATGATTCTTACATATTCTTGGTTGCATTTAATTTTTGTCTTTCTCCCGTGGCACTCCTAGACATCTCTTTTGTCATTTCATCTCTCAGAAAGATGCCAACTTCTTTGCTTTAAGAAACAGAATTCTTATACTTCCACAGAGCAAAGCTCCACATTCAGAATTAATAACAAGAATTTAAAATACAAAATATGTGTTGTTCTTTTATTGCCATTTTCACTGTTGCAAAAATCCAAAACACACAAACACACACACACACACACACACACACACACGCACAAGCCCAATATTCAATGCTTAAAGTTCTAGTAGAGTTCAGTCATTCAAATCTAGTCACTGTTTTGAAGCGGCTAACTTCAAAAGTTCATTACCAGGTGAATAACAATGATAGAGGTCAAGGCCTCAGTTTGCTGAATCAAAGAGTTTAATTCCCTGACACGCTTACTAAGAACATTAACACTGCCCACATTTTTTGGCATTTGATCTGTGACCTGATTATTCTATAGTGCCAGAAAGATAGCATTTAGCACTGACATTTAATAGAGAGGTGCCAGCCTGAAAAATGGCTGCAGTATACAGAAACTTTCTCCAGATGGTCTAAGTAATGTTGGTTTGCAACTTTCATCACTCCTAAACAGTATATTTATGTTATAATCCTTTACATCTGAGAACACCCCTTCCCTGTGAGATCTGGCAAGCTCCTACCTTCCTGCCCTTCTGAAAATCCATAAATATCTGGCTTTTCCCACAAGCCTTGGTATAGTGTGAGCTGGAGCCCAGGGAAGTTTGGATATGTGGGGATCTGTTGTGTAATTCTTTTATTGGTTCTTATGCTTTTTACTGTTTTTATTGTTTTATTATTGAGCCATACAGGGTTATTACCAATTGGTATTATACCAATTACCAATATACAAGCCAACAAACACCTGAAAGAAAAATGTTGCTGTCTAGAACAGGAATAGGCAACTTTTTCCAGCCTGGGGTCCCACTTTGTGCTCGTAGTCTGCCTCAACTGGAGCCACATAGTGCATAACTGGGGACCTCTTTAATCATTTGGATTGAGCAAGGCTATTTTTGTTTGTTTAATATTTGGAGAGAGCCAGTTTGGTGCAATGGATAAGGCATCAGGCTAGAAAACAGGAGAGTGTGCGTTCTAGTCCTGCCTTAGGCACAAAGCCAGCTGGGTGATCTTGGGCCAGTTACTCTCGCTCAGCCCTAGGAAAAATGAGGCAGTGGTAAACCTTGATGAGAAACATTGCCAAGAAAACTGCAGGGACTAGTCCAAACAGTTGCCAGGAGTCAAGACTGATTGAAGGCACCAAAGGGCAGGGGGTGGGGAATTGGGGGCATTTTTTAGGAGGTAAAGTGGATGTTTTAAGCCTTGTAGATAGAAACATGAGTCTGATTGATGCCTTTTAGAGGGTGTGATTCTTTTCTGAAATCTCTGCAAGCTTTAAAGCTCCTACTTGGGCAACTAAAGCCCATCAAAATCTAAGAAAAATCTAAAATTTCACTCTTGATCACTCTGGAATGCTCTTGGGGCTTCAGATCAATGCTGTGGGTGGCACATGTTCTGCAAGTGATCCCTTGTTCATCCATGATGTAGGGAAAAGACACTTTTTTCCTGATGATCTGAAAGTTATAAAATTGCTTATCTCATTCTCTTTGTTTGTTTTCTCTTTCTTCTATAATGTTTCTCCCTCAATATTTTCACTTCTCATTTTAGGATTGAAAGCAAAGCCTGAAGTTCCTAATGCAGGTTACCTTCAACAATTCTAGCCAATCATCATTATTTGCAGGCCAAACATGTCAAGGAGGCCTTGGAGAATCTCTTACAGTGCAGCACTTCACACCTATTAAGATCACAGGATGATAAATATATTTCACTTACCTTTAGAAGATTATTTGATACATTAAGCTGAAACAGAAACAGCAAATCAGTGATATAAAAGAGTTGCAAATACGTGGCAGTAATTTACCAATTATAGCCTGACCTCTAGGATCAAACACTATTATTATTTTTTCTTTCTTGTTTAGATAACATCTATCAGTGTCACAGGACTGATATCTCATATGTAGCTGTGTAAGAATAATAGCTGATTGCAAAATATATTATAATGAGTACTTTATTGAACTAAAGTGGTCTTATGCAAATGCCCAAATATCTACTGTCTCTGAAAAGAAACATTAAAGAAAAAAATAGTAATAGTGCAAGAAAACCTTCCATTTAAAATCAAATCAAATCTTTATTATGGTCATAGACCAGCATAACCCATTCAACTTGTAGGTTAAAAAAAAGGCTGGGAGTGTCAGCTTCAGTTTATGCTTCAGTTGCAGCCCTGCTTGGAACCCCAGGATCTCACAATGGTCCCCTCATGTCCTCATTGCCAGACCAGTGTTATGTATTATACATGTCCTTTGAAGACCACCAAGAACCTTCGGTTGGTTCAGAATGCAGTGGCCAGCTTAAAATAAATGTAGATCTCAAAACCTGGAACATAGAAGAAAGCATAATTCTGGCACTGAAGATTCATCCATTCAGAATGCCTCACGCCTCTTAAAAATCTGAGCTGAAATGTATATTTACCCATTGTTTCTGATGTTTCATAAGGTTGACATATTTTATTCTTAGTGGCTCCTCATCTTTATTCAGGAGCTAACCATGTTCTGCATTCTAGGAATTGCTGTGTCTAATGAATTTGGCCAGAACACATGGGTGGGAATTCCTTCATTGTTGTTTTTAATGCAAAATATCATAATTGACAACATTCTTTATAAACAGAGAGGTTTAAAATTATATTCTATGTGGAAGAAAGCAAAAGTTAATATTTGTCTATCCCTGATTTTAATTAGCTGCTTCAATGCCATGCTTGGACACCTACATCCTTCTATCTGTTTGTGAAAGGAAGATATGTTATTGACTCCATAAACACAGCTTGTTATCCTTCATTTTACACTGAAAACGATTGTTGACTCCTATATCAGCAGTTTCAAAGTTATTGTTCCAGAAATGATCTTGGTTTTATATTGTTCTACAACACGTCAAGAATGTTTTGAGCAATATATGGTAATTATTCTTTTTATATACATTTTTATGTATTATATCATTCATATCATGCATTGCTTAGCATTCTGAAAGCAAAAGTAACCATTTTAAAAAGTAGACCCCGAGGGAGTCAGAGCCTCTTTATTATTCATACCTTCACACACAAGAGTTGCGATTACTAGCTTAAACCTAAATACTTCAAATGAAAGGGGAATCATATCAAATTTGGTTCTTAAGGACAGCCGTAGGCAGATATCACTAAGCAAAGCCTACTCTTAAGAGGCTGTGAAGGATTCACAAAGCATTTGAAGTTGGTCTAGAGCTCCTTGGAGATTTTGCAGACCAGAAAGCCATCTTCTACCTTCTTTTACTACTTGCTTCAGCCACTTTGGAAACCTTGAACTATATGACTTGCCTACAGCCAATCCAAACAAGCCAGCTTTCAGTGTTTAATTAAAACTGAAGAATTACTTCTTTTTCTCAGACCAGTCTTGTGTCAGTCCTCATTGTTATGCTGAATCTCAAGTTAGCTTGGTTGCTTGCCAACAAGTTAAGCAACTGTGACTTCTTCAGAGAGTTTTACCCACTGAGCTGGAAAATACAGTGCAGCTAGTATATAAGCGAGTCAGTGATTTTTGTACATATAAGGACTGATTCTGCCTTATGAATTTAATGCAAACTTTCTTGCTGACTGCCAACAGATAAAGACCCCCACACACATATTGCTTGATTTTGAAAAAAAACAACAACATACTGTTTAAACAATAAGGGTATCAATCTACATAGACCCCAATAAACAAGAGACAGGTCAGCCAACTCTTCTGTGTACTGATCATGCCCACAAAATCCTAAATCCTCAGCAGACTATTGGCTTAGTCCAGTATTTTATCTTAGATGATGATGATGATGATGATGATGATTCCTCCTCCTCCTCCTCCTCCTCCTCCTCCTCCTCCTCCTCTCTCTCTCTCTCTCTCTCTCTCTCAGGCTTTCAAGTATAATCTTGAGATTTTTTGCAGAAGAGAAAGTGTCAGAGGTACTACCAGAATACAAAAGGAACAAGGATTGTGCAGTGTTGACCATCTCAGCTTTTAACAGTTCCTGATCAGCTTTCTAAGGTTGTAGTGAGTACTAGTTTATTTCATGGAAGACTCTATCAATCGAAAAACATAAAATGCAAAGGCTGTTTTGCAAAAGAGTGAATCATTTGCTATGACATCAAGAGTCTGCTATATCAATACCAATATTCTCAAGCAGGGTCATGTGATATTAGTTCTGCTTGATCATGCCAAGAATCCATCTAACCCAACATCCTTTGTCACAATTTAGCCAAATAGATACTTTTAGAAAGCCCACAAGGAGGCCACAAATGCAAGTTTCTCAACCATTCCGTGAAATATTGTCTCCGATGCCGAAAGTTCTGTTTAGCCATCATGGCAAATTATTGTTCATATAAACCAGAATTCTTATCAGAAGTTGGTGTTAGGAAGCATGATATAAATAAATTTATGAATCATTCTAATACCTTGCCATTTCACCTAGATTGGTAGCCATTCAACATCAGTTGAAACAGTGAATTAAGATATTGTTATGTTTATCTATCTGCACACAAGACAATTTTTCAGAATTTTAGAAGTTTTAGCATTAGAGATAGAGAAAAAAATCATGGCAGCATGCTGAGCAAGAGAATACAAGAAATGTCAAATAAGATTGTAGATATACTGGTGTACACCAAAAAGTATGCAGTATCATCCTAGGGTCTTTTGTTCCTTCCCTGTGATATGGGTGCAATTTTAATCTCATTAACTAGAGAGAAAGCTCTAGTTTAGAGCTGAGCTGAGCTGTCATGGAAGACCTTCAGCCAGTTGCTGCTCAGTTGAAACCAGACAATAGCTAAGTTTTCAAATACCAGCCAATCCATGTCCAGTCTTTTGCTTCAAAGTTGACACCTATTGAGTGTCCTCCCACTCCATCCCCTAGTGCTTCCAGTACCCTGTGAAACCAAAAGAGAAGCCTCTTCTCAAAACAAAACAAAACAAAAAAAAACCTTCAGTTCCCATGATGCTATTCTGACAGTCCATGTGAAAAGTGTCTTCCCAGAAATCCTGCTAGTGTAGAACTCAGCAAAACTGCATCTGAGATTTTTTCCCTGAGCTGGGCAAAACAGAGCAAGAAGGCAGAGGACATGGCAAACAGGTGAGTCTGTACAGTGGGGTGGGGTGGGGGTGAAGGGAAATGTCCAGAAACACAGAATGTCTACTAGAATGCAAGATTTGCCTTTAGCAGAAGCACAAAATGGGGTGGAGGGAGGAATAGTTTTCAAAAAATGACGAGGAAGGAGTCTTTTAAGTGTTTTGCTGGAGCCAATTTACTAGTTTAGCCTTGAATTATTTGGTGATAAACTATAGGTTGAGGTAGACATGTTGGTGAGATTTTTCTCAGAGATGGGTTACCTGAGTAAGTAAGGACAAGGAAGAGACAAAGGCTTAAATATGTAACATAGAAAGCATGTTCAATATTGATGACTGATGTTGACTTAAGAAATATTTTAGCTACCTTTTTTAAAGTTTGAACATTGAATTTAACCTTGGGCTCAAACTAATTTTGTTTAAATATGATGTCTTCAGAACTCATAATGATATTAAAATGTGGAACTCTTGCTTTAATACAGTATCAGCATTTCTCACTGCTCATTGCAGCTGTAATATTAAAAGCCAGATGTTCCTTTCTCTATTCCTTCCCCCAAGCAATATGCTTGTTATTCACCAGTGAACTACATTTCATACTACCATGTGGGTGTCTGTTAAAACATCATGAACCAGTGGTGAGGGGATAGTAATGGCAGAACCACATTCTGCTTTACTATGTCATAACAAAGATAGCAGGGTGGGTCTGCTGAACTTAAAGTGATTAACATCAATCATAATGCCAAATATCCAATGCTTATGGTTAAATGAGGGGAGGATGTACAATCCTTTACTACCAAAGTTCTACCTAATTCTGCTAGGTTGATGAGTTTTACTCAGAAAAGTGTTTAGGGAAGATCAATGGGTATTGCCACAGACTAGTCAGTGCCTATTTACAGTGCTAGAGAATAGGAAGGACACCTGCAGACAGCAGTCAAAGAGATGATGGCCAGCAGAGGGCAGGAAGGTTCAAGGTATATTGGCTGACTTAAAAAAGGGAAAATGTATTGAGTAAGTAGCTTGTTTACTTCTAAGACAAACTGATCCAGCTCCTCTGAAGATTTACTTTCTCAGAGGTAAAGGTAAGATGACAGTACTGGAGTGTAAATTGGGTCTTTATTTCTAAGTGCTTTCACTCTTCCTCCTTCACTCTCTGGTGTGAATTTCTTTCTCTCTGGCCACTCATGGTTGATGTGGCACTAATTGTTCCACTAGGTTTTTCTCATTCCCAGGCTACAAATGTCAAATGTTGCTTTAAATAGGAGTCTTATTCTATGGTGCAGCTCCAGTATTAAATCATAGTTAGGATATATAAAGATGTGCTCAGTGCGATTTGCATAGCAAAGAAAACAAAAGAAAGGAAGGTATACCAAATTCAGCAATATCTGGAGAGTCAAAGGTTCTCTATCCTGACATAATCCTATTTCATGCTAAGGTTAAAAAGAGATAGTGATTTTCTACATCTCATAAAAAGGGGTGTGAAAAACAACTCATTAGTATAAATATTCATGAACTTTTTGTTAGCAAAAGCTGATTTCCCTACTGTAGTTTGCTGTGCTAAACACATATGGATAATTTGCTGTCATGGGTCGCAGGCAACCCATAGCAGCCTGCCAGAATCTCAGGATTCAAGCCCATATTTGTCCACTCTCCAGTTGATCAACCATCAGCTAGGCAGAGAGGACCAGATTTATTTATTTTTATTATTTATTAAACAAATGTATATACAGTAGTCGCCCATCTCATGAGAAGTGACTCTGGGCGGTGTATCATCATCAAATAAAAAACAATACATATGTAAAAACAAGTATTTAAAAATACAAAAAGTCAACATTAAAAGTAGAGATTAATTATATACAAACCCCATGCGGAGAGAGTGGGTACATCCACCTCAATAGTGGAGCCATCTAGGCATGTCTTCAGTTCCTTTGGACCCCAGGCCTGGTGATATAGGCAGCTCTTGAGGGACTTCTGAAACATCAAAAGGGATGGAGTTAACCTAATGTTTGGGGGCGAGGGGTAGAAGGCCTGCCTCCTGGGACCCACCAAATGTAGATCCCAGGCAGATGGTATCTGCAACAGGCCCTCTCTGCCAGATCTAATGGGGAGGGCTGATACAGTCAGAGAGAGGTGGTCCCTCAGATAACCTGGTCCCATGCCATGAAGGACTTAAAAGGTTTGAATTGGACCTGGAAGCAAACTGGCAACTAATGCAGCTCACAGAGCAGAGGTATAATGTGTGCTGTCCTCGGAGTGCACATAACTGCCTGCACAGCTACATTCTACACCAGCTGAAGCTTCTGGATACTCTTCAAGGGCAGTCCTATGTAGAGCGCATTACAGTAGTCCAATCTGGTGGTGACTAGGGCATGAGTGACTGTAAGCAGAGCTTTCTGATCCAGGAATGGATGCAACTGGCACACAACCTAAAGCTGTACAAAGGCCTTCTTAGTCATGATTGCCACTTACTCTTTAAGCAGGTGTTGTGAGTCTAGGAGGACCCCAGATTGTGTACTGGTTCTGTCTGGGGCAGTGAAACCCCATCCAGCACCAAACATGGCATAGTCCTAGAACCAGTAGGCCCCCAAATCCAGAGCCACTCAGTCTTTCTAGGGTTCATCCAGACTCTATGGACCCTCAGTGACCCTCACAGCCTCCAGGCACCAAGATAGGGCAGCCACAGCATCATTTGATTCATTAGGGACAGAGATGTATAATTGGGTACCATCAGCATACTGATCATACCTCACCCCATGGCAATAGATGAGCTCACCCAGCAGCCCCATATAGATGTTAAAAAGAAGAGGAGAGAACACCAAACCTTGCAGCAACCCACATAGTAGGGGCTGAGGGAGGGACCTCTCCTCCCCAATCATCACTGACTGGAATTGACCCCAAAGAAAGAAGGCGAACCAGCATAACACTGTGCCTCCCACTCCCAAACCTCTGAGCCAATCCAGAAGGATACCATGGTTGATGGTATCAAAAGCCACCGAGAAGTCAAGTAGGGCAAGAATGGATGCACATCCCCCATTCCATCCATGCCATAGATCACCCAAATGCATGACCAATTCCACTTCCATCCCATACTTGGGTCTGAATCCTGATTGAAAAGGATCTAGATAATCCACTTCATCCAAGATCCTCTGAAACTGTTGTGCAACCACCTCTCAACCACCCTTCCCAGGAAGGGGAGGTTAGATACAAATGAAAATTGTCCAGTATCGTGGGGTCTAGCAATGGCTTCTTGAGAAGGGGGTGAGCCAAGATCTCCAACCTCCTCACTCAAAGAAAAATTAACCATCGCTAAAACCTACTCACATGACACCCCCCGCGCTGATTACTATAATTCCACTGGTAATAAAAGCAAATGAGCAGCAATCTTCCTAAGATGGGCTTGGGGAGTGTGGAAGGTCTGCTGCCACCAAGCCAATTTTAATATGATAGAGAGTACTGTAGGTATTAATCTGCAGTGATTAATCAGGTAACCATTGCAGGATGCTACCTCAATAATTTTGCTTGGGTCCTCCACAGAGCCCAGTGTGTCCTTATCCCAAAAGGCTGCTCATTCTTGTGCACAACAATAATATTGGAATCAGTTTATATCAGATCTATATGACTCTCTGTTTAAACTATATTCTTGATGCTGAGGGACAAGTCATCTGATACCTCATTCCTAGTCAGATATATAACTGTATTGGTATTTTACAAAATTGTTTCCCATAGCATCTTATCCAAATGATGTAGATCATGAGTGCCAGTAGGTAGGTACAGATCCTGGTGGAGGAATATTACCCTTAAATTTTCCACTATGGGGAAGAATGGGGGGGGGACCCTTTTCCAATAATGCCACTGTTGTGGATGATTCCTCCCACCCCTCCGTACTCCACCTTTTGTTCTTTCAAATGGCATGTAACAATTACAGCTGCTTGTTGATTGGCATTTTATGCAAGCTTGTTAGGGAGATGGGCACTGGTCCAACTGGAATGAGTTGAGCTTTGGAATAGGGGAAATAACCTTATTGCTCATAAGAGCTGACAGAGGACTCCAGTAGGTTATATTATAAATTGGAGATAGGAAGAAATAGGGATTGAGATAGTATACACCAAGGACAGGAGAAATAATTCATCTAGCACAAAGCAAAGAGAGTTTTTAATCTGGCTGTTAAAAAGCTACATAAAATTAAAATAGAAATAGGAAGGTTAGCATTTCCTACCTGTAGCACCAGAAACAGACTATGACTGAGCTAGACTTTATGTTTCAGAGACAGAGGGAAAGAGAAGAAATTATAGAGGAAGCTGTCATTTCTCAGAAAAATTAAAAAAAAAAAAAACTAAGCTGGTTCATTTCTAATGGAAAAAAAGAGAACGCAGACACACTGACAACTAGAAATTGAATGACTGCAGTTCCTCCACTGCTGTAAATATTTATTGTTGTAATCCACAATTGGGATTATTTATTTGGGAATAATCCCAATTCTGTGGAGTCCTTGGAGTTCTCTGAGCTTGCTTGTTTTCTTGCAGAAGTTTCATTACCTGGCTAGGTAACATCTTAAGTGCTAGAAGGGAGTGGGGTTTGTTCTGTTTATATACTTTGCCCTGTCAGTATTGATGGAGGTTTGGTCTTCTCCTTGGTAGTTCCTTAATTGGGCTGTTGTTTACTGCTTGATTGTCTGAGTTGGTAGTTCTTTGATTAAGATATTGTTTACTGCTTGATTGTTTGTCTGGTGTTAATCCTGGTGTTAATCCCTGTTTATCCAGATGTTGATTGCTGGTGAGGAGGTGTTCCGGTCTTTTTGTTTCTTTTTTATTGTCTCTTTTGAATAGTGTGTAATGTTGTTTATCTCTATGTGCCTGTTGATGGCTGCCTTGTCTGAATACCAAGCGTCCAGGAATTCCCCCACATTTTTGGATTTAGCTTGGTCTAAGATGCTGACAGTTCAACCCTGAGCTACATATATTCTCTTCTATTTGAATCCCAATTCTCTTCAATTGAGGTCTTTAAGGTAATAAAACAAGAAAAGATATGTTATGGTTATTATATCTTCTGGAACTTTTATTTTTTTAGATATTTATATGGTAGGTATCTTCCTGGTTCTCTCCTCTTATAGAAGGTACCAGAAAAAGGAAGATGCAATTCTGCTTTGAACACTAATGCCCTTCAAATCATCTTTGGAGAATTGGCACTGAGATTTCCTCTAGAGTTGGAGGAAATCTCCTCCCTTCAGAGGAGATATAAAGTTTCAAAGTAGAGGGAGAATTGCCAATAATCACTCCTTCCTTTTTCCACTGCCCCATGCCTTTAGTGGGGCAGAGGCCAGGAGGAAGTAACTCTTTGACTAGGTGATGTTGGAAATGTCAGTTACTAAATATCTATTGTTATAATCCACAATCTCTTACCCCAAAGTATCTTAAGCCATTTTAAGATTGTATCTACTTTCCTCACTCATGCTTTCCAACTAAATACAAAACTGGAACTGATTCTGTGTTTGTGTTTTTAAGGCTATGTAGGAAAAAAAAGAAACAACCACACCGAAAGACTGCATTTTAGTTATAATTTTACATGGTTTATTCCAAATAATAATATAATAATTTCCAAGCATATTTTTGCAAGTATTTTGTCTCACAATGTAACTTTCAAGATGATGCTAAAACCAAAATATGCTATCAAACTAAATTTGTTACCAAAACCAATTCCTAATATTGTGCCATAAAATCAGATCCATCTCATAATTTCTTGATCTAAAAGGAAAGAAATACTAAATATTCTTACCTGCCTTTATTATATTATTCTGAATTCTACTAGTCAGCAGTGACCCAGATCTGCTTACTGTCTCTAGGAGATTTGACTTGCCATGTAAGAACAAATCTGATTCTAGTGGCATTTTACAATCTAGAAATAGAGGTCTAGATCCTATTCATTTCCTTTCAGCATTCCCCACATTGTTTCAATATTTAAAAGGAACAAAACAGGAACTTGTAGATTTGACAGGAAAGATTTAGACACCTCTTTCCAGCTCTGCTTATTTACCATTTCTACAAAATCCATTCAGAGTTTTCATTCTGGCATAATAGAATTCATATGACACCAGGATTATTTGGGGGGGGGGGGGGAGAAAGAGGGGAGGCACACAAAATGTCATATTAGAAACAAGGCGTGCATTTTATCTAGTCTGATACCATATCTGCAACTGTCAGGTTTGTCTGAACAATGTGATGGTTTGGTTCCTGCTGTTAATTTTAAGAGATGAAATGTTTTTTATTCTGTACTATTTATTGCTTCCTCCTATACTGCCTCCCACAAATACAGGTGCTTATATTCACCAGGCAGTGTTTTCTTGCATGGCCAATGGAAGCATATTTTATCTGTCATTGGAAAACATATGGAGTTCCTTCCACCGTCCTGCTTAGAAAATAAATGGGAATTGAGGGAAGGAGAAAGTAAGGAGCACTTAGCTGAGGGACGGTTCTGGCCAACTTTCTTAATGATAGAACAGATGCCTAGGGTGGAATTTACAATAACAAAGGTGTTAAATTAGCAATGATGTTTTGCATTCCTGTGCTTAAATTTAAACTTAGATGCTTATTCAGCTTGTTCCTTCCATGCAAACAGTCAAATTTGGCTTCATTTACAATACTGAAAAGAGAATAAAGCAGCAGGGCAATCAGCTTTCTTCTGAGTTAACTTTACATAAACTTAATTGCTCTCTCTCTCTCTCTCTCTTCATACACATACACATACACATACACACACACACACACAAACATGCAGACACATACATAAATCAAAGAAATCAATAAATAATGTAAGTTGGATGCCTGAGTGCCCTTTCCCAAGTTAAAGGCCTTTTATCCAGACTGTTGTTGCACAATGTCTTCTAGCACAACAATTTGGGCAACTATGCAGCAATCAGAATGTTATCTGCTGGTACATATCTGGATTCAATCAGATCTCCAGGCAAGACAAATTGCCTGAGGGATAGAATTTCCCTTGCCTTCAGACTGGTTTCATTCAATAGTCGCAGACTCATACAGAAGTTCTGCCATTCTATATGGCTCACAATAACCATTAGTAAACTTGCAGTTTCTGTGCCCAAACATTCTTCCAAAGTGTTCCTTGGTCCCAATTTTAAGATCCTGACTTATCTCTCATACCAACCCAAGCTTAATTTTGCTTCCTCTATTTGAAAAAGATAATATAGTTATCATTTTGATCTCTGGTAGTACAAAAAAACAAACAAACCCAGAAAGAAAGGTTCATTGTGACTGCTATTTGCATTATTCTTTAGCTTGTATGTTTGTTTGCTTGTCTGTTTTTTAATGAAAAAGATATGGATACAAAGCCTGTAATGGTATCGATGACAGTTCCTTTGGCAATAGTCACAACTATAAAAGATTAGTCTTCCATCTTCACATCAGTAGCTTTATTAGCATCTGAAACATGGCTTATAGAGCAAGAGCCAAAAATATATTAAAGACTGAAGTCATAGATAGAAGAATAATTTCTATATTGGAACCTGGAGCCTTTCCATTTATATACCATTTATATACCATTTAGCTGGTATAAAAGAAGCTAAAATAGTATTTAAAAAAAAAAGATTAAGTTGTTAATAGCAGATGGTCAGTTCTCACAGTGAAGAGATATAAATCAAGGGGTCAATATTTTTAATTGGTCCATAAATAATCCAGAATTATTCAATAAACATTGAAATCACCACATTTACTAGTGACACCAAATTAACCTGGGAAATTGAAGGACTAAAAAAAAAAGGGGGGGTCTGACAGAAGAAAAATTTTTGATCAAACCTCCAACCCCACTTCATCTGTCCCTTCTAAGTTTTAGATACTGATATATTCTTTGTTCAGAAGATGTTGGATACATATTTCATTCAGAACTTTAGCTGGATCTGGATCTTTGTAATGGACCGTAAGTTTTTTTTTTTTTTCCCAAAACAATCTTAGATGCCTTACTTGTATCTGGAAATGTCATGCCTATTTTTTCCAAAAAGTTTCTTCCTCTCTCTCTCTCTCTCTCTCTCTCTCTCTCTTTCTCTCTCTCTCTCTCTCATTCAAATTTGTGAATTGAACGAAAACAATGGAGTTACAAAGTGGATGGACTGAATCTCACACCTTATGGAATTACATCAACGTTTAATGTAGCACTTGGTTGATATTTATTACATGTCTCTGTGTGGAGAGAGATGTGACAGACACACCAAAGACCTCAATCACACACACACGCACACACACAAGCTCTATTTCCATCATCTGGAAAATATGTTAAGGCTCAATTGTCCTCCATGTGTTCCTGCTTCATTGTCTTACTTCTTGATCTTTGAATAGCAATGGTTGAACAGAACTTTTCACAGGGTCCAGCAACTATAATTCAAGCTCAATTTAAGAAGAAATCCCATTGAAATATACAAAAGCATGGTCATTGCTTTCCAAACCTGGATTATTAAAAAAAAAAAAAAAAAGCCTGGGGTGATAGAAACATCACTCTCAGAGACTGAAATGACTAGAACAGTGCAATGATCCAGATTTGAAACAGAAAAGCTGCTTTTTTAAGGAGATGTCATTGGGTGCTACATAAGTGCCCCCTGTGAGCTCTGAATCACATTTTCTTCTCCAAAACCAGATCACTCCACAGTTGTAGAAATGACTACAGTGTAGCAATAAGTTATTTTCTTTATGGAACATATTCCACAACCAGTTGTCATTGTTGAAATAGTCCTCTCATAATAGCCAGTTATCTCACCTTATTTGGATGGATGAAAGCTTTGGTACAAAAATTCTTCAGTGACATGACTAATAAGAAATCAAATGCTTTTGTACTTTAGATCTCCAACTAGGATAAGAGTACGTTCATTGTCAGTGTTTTTTAAATTTAATGAAGCCTCAAGAATATGTTGTAGTGAGTACAAATCACTTTTCCAACCATGTTAATCTCTTTCTGTATTAAGCTCATGTAGATTAATCTCTTTCTATATCAAACTGACATTTGCATAATCAGTTGGTTTGGTAGTGGCTTCAGACTCACAAATGTTCTCCCAGTATTAGTTGAGTAGTCCCAATCCTGATCATCAAGATAATAAGGGAAATTTCATCCATTATAAAGGTAGGTGGGACTAAGGTAATAAGAGGACTCACCTGATAGGATGTAATCAACAGTAGCAATTCTGGGATTTATTACTTCAGTTTTGCAAGTAACTGGAAGCAAGCGGCAACTCTGAAGTAAGGCACAAGGGAAGGAGAAAAATGGCTGAAAAAATCACTAAATGCTAGGACAAAAAGGTCAGGCACACTCTCAGTTAGCAAGCAAGTCCAAGAACCAAAACATTTATGAAGGGACAGATATTATAAAGATTATCAAGTTATAAGAATTGCTGAAATGTTTATTGTATAGGCATTCCACTGTGTTGTACCTTCGTATATGTCATGGGCATAAAATAATAGCATCAGCATTTGGCATTTGGAGCATGTTAGTGGCTCAGGAACCTAGCAGGGACCATAGTTAATACTCATGCATTTTTTAAAAACTGTTTTAAAAATCAGTGCTTCAAATATTACTGGATCCATCTTCCAAATAAAAGGTGCATCAGGGAAACTTAAAATGGTTCCCACAATGCTCCTTTTAACACAAGTTCTATCTGTCTGTCTGTCTCCTTCTGTTACCATTAAGTAAACCTGCCAGATCTTGCCTATGGTTAGAGTTCCACCCAATTCTCCATTATTTCCTAAATTATCTGAACCTAAAACCTAGAGTCACTCCCTAACTGGAAAGAATATTCTTAACCACCTTTTCAAAGATTGTTCAGCTATTTCTGATTTAGTTCCTAGGATTTAATATAGAGAAGATATAGGAGTCATGTATGGTTATTTGGCAGAAGCAAAGGAAGCACATTCAGTGGGAATTAATCAGCTTTAGAGCTGTCATAGACATTAGTTTGAGATCATGTCAGGAGTAATTTTGGTCCAGCAAAACTATAACCTGTCTTGGCACAGTCCTTACCCATTGCCAGTAAGCTTCTTTTTACTCTGATGTAAGAGTAAAAACATAGAACATAGAGTAAGAGTAAAAACATTGTAACATAGAAATCAGCTAGCTTTGGAGGCTTCTGAAGAGCTGGGAGTGAGGATTCCAAAGTCATATATTCCTTTTAGTGTGGTGGATTTTTCTCTACACTTGGAAGAGAAAATTTGAAAATCTCATGATCACTGATATGTCCTCCCAAAGACAAGTACAATTGCAACCAATTTTTTTGTCAACTCCCTAGTCAATCAATCAATCAAAGTCAAAAAATCAATCAAGATTTTTAATTATAATGTTGTTTGTTATAGATTCAAGGTGCCTGTCCATTTATGTAGTATCACAAAACTATTTAATGATTCTCTGTTGAGCATACTTATAAATATGGAACAGTTATCTAGCCATGGATGTAGCCTGATCATATATCAAAGCACATTCATGTTTTATCTACCCTCACCATCCCACCGGCTTGAATGTTTTCATTATTTCCCCATATACAGGATAACCTCTGAAGTAGCAGATGCTAGAAGCAAATTACATGGATGACTTTTTCATCTTTCTGTTGAATGAGTGGCTGATTGATTGATAACCCACCTTCCTCCCCATAAAGAGTCTTACCTTTTGGCTTCTACTGGTATCAAAAAGCTGATACAGAGTTACTTAAAATTTAATAGGGACAATTGGTGACACAGAAATAAGGCAAGGAAAATAATCAAGAAGCTACATATAAAACATTCGGCCCTAACACAGCAATGAGAAATGCTTCAACAGTGACTGCTAGATAGAAAAATGGGACTTCCTGGTAGAACAATGGCAGACTAACATGCCTCTGCTAAATGGCAGAGATGATGCTGAGGTGACTACTGGCAGCCAGGCTCTGTGCCCAATCCAATGGAACTTCCCTGGACAAGGAGGAAGCTGCAAAATCACCCATCTGTGCTCTGGAGGTCTGCTCCTTGAGAGAAGTCTAGCAAGATCCAAAGGGATCTTGTCAGCTATCTCAAGTAGAGTGCCAGGAATCACACCAGGAGATGACAGCAAGCTCCAAGCCTCAGACAGAGACTGTTAACAGACACCGTGTTTGCTGAATCTACTGTCTTAAACACAGTTTGAAGAAAAAGAATTTACAGTGAAAAGAGACCTTTGACACAGCAGAGTAACTAATACTAACTGGGTGAGTGGACCTTCAACTCATGGAAAGAAGTGTAATATAGAGACAGAGAAAATAAAGAGATTTAAAAACAGAAAAAAGTTTGCCTGGAGTTTGGACTAAGAAAGTTAAAAACAGGATAAGGCAACAGTCAAATTTGGAGTTTTATTAATTTGGTAATTGGGAACAGTTGAAATAATTAAATAAAATGTACCTCCATGGGAAAAAGAATTGTTTAGATTATTGGGAAGAACAATGAAATTCCCACAGTGGAGGAATGGATCGTGAAAATGTCAGAATTTGCTGAGATGGCAAAGCTGACCTGTTTGGTCAGGGAAAAAACAACAAAAACTTTTCTAAAAGACTGGAACCCTTATATGCACTTTTTGATGAAAGAAGAAAGAAATGATATGATGATTTATGGGTTTGAAAATTAAAAAAGATATGGATTAAGTGAGGGACTGAAGAGATTTGTATAACATCTAAGAGACAGGAGGGATTATAAGATTATATTTATTTGTTGAAGAGAAGGTCAGAAATCATTATATTACTTTAGTTTCTTTCTTTCTTTTTAGATTTGTCTTTTACTTTATGTAAAATTCTTAATAAATATAAATAAAAGAAATGCTGCAATAGTCAGAAGAACAGAAGCTCACAAATTTCCCCAACAAAGGAAGCTTTTTAATGCCTTCAGCTCAGCAACAGAAGAATTTACACGTTTTATACAAAGATTATCACTCATCTAAGATGTAAGACCAACAAATCACATTAGAATAGCTTTATCCATAATTTTCGGTTCAAACATCTCCAGACACACACATGGAAGCACACATATGTATGTGTGTGGTATGTGTGTGTGTGTGTGTATTTTAGAAGGTGGCATATCCTCCCAAACACAAGTGAAGCCAAACAATTGGCTATGAACAATGAACTGCATATGCAAAATATTAATAAAAAGAAGCTGCACTTTGGGAATCATAGCATATAAATTATCTATCATATGACAAGGATAGTTGATAACATGAGTCATACCTACATATTAGCAGGATTAGTGGCATTTGAGTGAGAAATTCCACTATAGGTATTTGAAGTATGGTTTAAGATTTCTGAGCTGAGAACTGCTGCAGAATATTTGAAAAATATTCTAAACCTTCTAGATAAGTAAGTAGCGATCAATCATTTCTGGCATGCGCAGATCAAGCCCATTGTTACTACAACTGAGAAATAAAAATTGTCTGAGCTTCACAAAGGGTAAATGCCCTCTTAGGAGTTGCCTGTAATAGATGAAAGACAGGGGTTACTTAATAATGTGTATTTGTGTGTGTGTGTGTGTCACAGATCTTTCGTAACTTGATAAAAGTATATCTGTAAAGAAGAGACAAGGAGTCTGGTAGGGGAAAAAAATGAGATGAAGGTAGAGATAGGGAAGGACAGAGATGCTGAAACTAGAGGATCACTACCCATCACATTTTAATGATTTTCTATGGAGATTAGTACCCATCCATGAACATTGCTAAGACTGTGGGAAATTGCAACTTCAAAACAATCCTTTTCTGACCATCAGCAGTTCCTCTGCCTGATTGTGAATTGCTGCGGCATTTCTATGTTGATTACTGCCTATTGATATTATACTGAACTTCTTTTGCAATTCAAAAATCTTTAATATAATGACTGAACAGAGTGACAGGAGGAGAATGTAATTAATCTCCACTACCTAGTATGCCAAAGCTATCCAATCTGCAGAGCTTGAAGGATCAGGGCTATATGATGGTCATAAATGAGTATTCAGAACCTTACTCATAAAGTAGGGTTATTGAGATCCTGGCCATATCTAACTTCTTCCAGGGCATAAATTGAATAGTGGGGAAGATGATGTTAGAATAGGTGGGGTTTAATTTCATCTCCCCGAGTGTTGCTTCAAGGTGGGGATAAAACTCTAAGGCTTTGAAAGGTAATTAATAAGTCATTGGAAAAGCATGAGCTGAAATTTCAGACAGCTGTAAGTGTCAGGGCTGTGACCACAGCAGGGTGGGGGGAAAAAGAGATGAGAGTTGCTCATTTAAAATGATTGAATAAGACCTCACTTGGGGTGGAAGGATAGACTTCCTGAGGTTGACCTTCACCTTTGCGATCATGACTTTAGTTGATGACATGGTATAGGGTTTAATTAAACACTATGTGGTATGGAATTCAATTTGGAGATCCCTGAATATGCTGTCACACAGCCAGAAACCTGGCTTCAGACACTGTCTATAAAGACCCAGGATTTCTCACGCCCATTCTATTATTATGCCATGCATATTGAGATAGAAAGGTTTTTTTCCCCCAATTAGCCTTCCCAATTTTGTCATACCAAGTAAAAAGGCTGTGTTCCAAGTAGTTAATTCTTAATCTGAATACATTATTTTATTTCTCTTTCCACTGGAAGATTTTAAACCAAAAAAAAAAAAAAGTCACTACAAATACATTAAAAAGCAAGTACATGGTTTTTTTTTTAATAATCTCCATATTTGGAAACCAACTAAGGTAATAAAATTAAATTTATGGGCAGTGCTTGGCTTTAATCTTCAGCAAAGAGAGATGCATATGAACATTATTTACTTTTCAACTCTCATTGGAGAGTTATTTGGTTATCATTAAACAATCCATGACAGATATGTGATACACAATAGAAACTTGGTAGGCAAAGCAGAACAAAACATAGATGCACCTAGCAAAGGATATATGTAATGTAGACCATATTTCCATTGCATCTCTTCACAAATTAAATATTGGATGCATGACTACTTTTCACAGTTGATCCATGGATGAGGGAGACTGAATCATGCATTTCTCATGTACAAAGCCTAGATAATTTCTGACACTACAGCTAAAATGAAAGACATTGGTGCTAAGCTTGCAGAGCTGGATTGCAGAATAATGATTTTAAAAAAATTGGTTATCCAGATCAGTACCAAAGAGAGAAGTTAAGCTATTAATTTTGAAGTATATTTTACTCACCTTGACTTCAGAGTCTCAATTTAATCTCAAAACCTAGGATAACCAGGTCAAGAAAGAGGTAATGTAAACTAACTGAGCATTAACCATTACTGGGAATACTCCTCCGGTGTGCAAAATGAATAAGATTGTGTTGGAGGAAAAATTGCAAGTTTAATTTATAATTTAAGCAGAAATGTTTCAGAAACATCAAATCCACCTTATTTCACTGAGCTTTGGTTGTTTCTATCCAGTTAAAAACACTGAGTGGCAGCTTGATTAAAACAGCTTTATTAATAAGTTAATGGGTAATACTTGCTTTATCTTATTTCTTAGATAAAGGCAGCAGAAGCCTTTGGGGTTTTGCACTGGACCCAGCCCTAAAACAAAACAAAACAACAACAACAACAACAAAAACCTTCATTCCAAACAGCCTTCTGTATTAATTTCATGGCTGCTCATTTGAAACAAATGCATGTCTGGAGAAGCAAACCTGCAGCTACAAATTTATGCAGGTTCATGTTGCTTAATCCCATTTTTTTCAATTAAAAAAAATGTCCACAAGGGTTTCAACTGGTGTCTAGAGATAGAATATGTCTCCAGAAGGATATGAAAACAATATGTTCCAATAGATATATTACAGGACAGTTGTACCTGTGAAAGAAAGTTATCCATGCTGTCTTCAGCTGTGCCATTACACCCACAAAAAGTTTTTTTGAGGCAGTATACAATTCCATGAAGAAAAGGTAAGATTTCTGCTGAATGTGTGCAATATCATGGGGGGAGCGGGGGTGTCACAACTCCACATTAAAAAACTAAACAAACTGTGGAGCTAGGGTTGGGAACTATAGCACACAGAAAGCAAATGCACACTTCCATTTTTACCTACAGCTACATTCTGTCAAGCAGTATTCCAATTTATACCTATCACTATGTCACTGTTTGATGTCTTGATGTGGCTGGTTAGCTTAGCACAGATGACCTCTTCTTCCCATCTTACGTTTTTGTATCCTTACTTGGATCTTATTAGTCCTTTCTGGAATGGCAGCAGCTATGAGCTGAGGGAATATTCTGGGGCATTTCAGGTTCTACATGAAATAATAATAATTTTTTAAAGTGTTGAACTGCTAACTTTGCTTAATTCTAAGCATTTACTCAAAAGATGACAAGCATTCAGAATAGAGTTTTGTTGTTGTTTCAGAACAGAACAAATAGAGCAATGAATCAAATTC
The DNA here is from genome assembly GCA_030867105.1 of Liasis olivaceus. Classification (NCBI taxonomy): domain Eukaryota; kingdom Metazoa; phylum Chordata; class Lepidosauria; order Squamata; family Pythonidae; genus Liasis; species Liasis olivaceus. The sequence continues at coordinate 76,126,414 of CM061349.1, forward strand.
AGGGTAGCAGTAATGTAAAATTAGAAAGCACTTTTCACCTGATAAGTGTCATCATAACGCATGCACTTTAGAAAGGGAATGTTTGTAAAGACAACATTTATAGATGATCAGTTTAGGACTTATTCCTTACTGCCTCCTATTATAACCTAATCAAATGTCTGTAAAGCTTGAATCCATCTGGGGCACTCAATTTCTATCCTTTCTCTTGCCAAAATTTCCATGCACACACACACACACACACACACACACTTTTTAAAAAATAAATCATATTCAGAGTTGTTTATCAACTTTTTAAGGGGGAGAAGGATTTTATTTTTTTTTATGTGACTCCCAATTAAAGATATATATTGCTACTTGTTTCTAGCTCATTTCTTCTTATGTAATCTTTTTCTTTTTCCTTACCGCAATTTTCCTCTTTTGAAGCATTTCCAAATTGAAAAAAAAAAAGCTTTATTTGTCAGATATAAACTTAATTAAGCTTCTCTGAATATAGGCAATGGATTCTAAAATGTGGGGAGGAGGTAAAGAGATTAAACCCCTTTGTATTAAGGAGCTGCAAGACATCCAGCATTGCCTGTAAAAAGAGACAAATTACTAATGAAAGCAAGAGCATGATTTAAAAAGAAAGAAATGGTCAGCAGTATTTCAACATAGAATTAATTGTGTACGATGCTCTGTGCATCTGAGGAAGCCTGCACACGTGCATTCATATCACACAACTACCAGTACAGCCAAAATCGGATTAGCAGGGAATATTGCTTACAAGGATGAAAAACAGAATGGCAAATATATAAAGACATTTTATTTATAATTATTTAGATACACTCTGATTTCAGGATTAGAATCCAAAGTTGCCTAAATCCAATATTTCTACTCTCTACAAGCTCAACCCCCCCACCCCGCATCAAGTTAGGTATATCATACCTGAGCTGCAAAAATGTGAATGGCTATGCTGTATCCAGATTTTTACAGTCCAGCTATGACAAGCCTGCTCAAGTAAGTTCCTCAAATTTTAAATCCCCCCCCCACACTTTTAATGGCCTGCCACACTGTCCAGCGCAATGTGTTCCTGAATTATATACCTCAGTCAGAGTTTTATGGAGGATGTCGCTTAAGGGATATAACAAGGTAGACACTTGACTGAGTGCGGTTTGATTAGATTTGATTTGATTACGGTCATAGGCCAGCACAAGACATAAAATAAGAGACATACAGAATGGAGGCAATAGCAACTTAAAATCAGCCACCTATTCAGGAAACATTATCAGAACAGCCCACAAAATATTTAGCAAATTAATTGGATTGTTTCAATCTCCCTTTGACAAATTGTGCAATGGGTGGCACAAAACGTGGTCAATTTTTCAGAAATTGCTGAAAACAGATGAGTTGTAATCCACTCCAAAATGGCCTATTCTGCACTGAGTTTGGGCTTCACATCAATGCAGAGCACAGCCCTAAACATTGCAAAAGGTACAGGATGCAGAGTTTATTTAGTTTTATGGCCAAACACAAAAGTGTGTATACAGCAAAATTATATATACCATGGTATATATAATTCTTGCCACTACAGTATGGGAAAAGACAGTAGGGATCAAATTCTAACCATAAATTGATAGGGGGGAAAATGCATGTGGAAGAATAAAAATGCATGTATTTATTTATTTATTTGATTTATATGGCCGCCCATCTTAGGTACATGACTCTGGGCAGCTAACAATTAAAAACAAAACAAAAATGGGATAAATCAATCCAATTAAAAAAAAAAATCAGTAGCATATAATAGCTGCTGAGAACATTCACAATGCCTCACACTCAAACCAATATTTAGCTGTGGCCAAATTCTCAAATCATATAAATGATAAACAGAATGTCAGTAGATTTGTATATACCTAGGATGTAATTTATTTTAATGGTAGATACATCACATACATAATGGATATTTTCTTTTTGGATTAGGTTAACTATAACATAGGCATTATATAATTATATGAATGCATAGCAATCTGCATTTATACCTTTGTACAAAGTATTATTTTGCATTACCATTGTTAAAAATCACATGCATATCAACAAAACGATCAAATTGCCGAGTAAGAGAGAGAAGAGAGGAGGGGGAAATCCTCACTTTGCATGAGAGGTAGTGATGCTTTTGGTATAGCAATACCAATAAAGTTAGAATCGGCACTGTAAGCAAATAACCATTAGAAGAAATTTAGGAAGGATTTAGCAGAGCTGACTGAGCTGAAAAATATGGAAAAACTCATTACAGACTGACCAACCTGAGAGCTGAAGAGAGACAAATACTTCATCCTAACTGTTATTTGCAAATGGTATACAGGCTGCAGTTTGTTCTTTATTCATTCTTTCTACCTAAAATCAGAGAGCCTGCGGACAAGAAACAGTTTGCTATAAATACAGTATAGCTATATGAGGCATATTTGAACATACACATTTTCTCCATTTCTTTTTAAAATGTGTTTTCCTTCTGAGTAAAATGTGTTTTATGAACCCATTTTAATTTGTTACTTTCAGGAAACTTGAAATTCCTGTCCCCAATAATAGGATTTTTCCCTTCCAAACATAGAAATTCTGGGGAAAAAAAAATCCACAGGAAAATTATCATGTATTTACATATATTTTTTGGAGGGGAAAACTGAATATAAACTAAAATCTGTAGAAGAAAGTTGAAAATATTGTCCTTACTATTCATATACTCCCAATAAAGCTTCCATCCATCAGTGAATAGTGAATACTGCCTTTTTTTTCCTCCTATTCCTACTGGGTGAAAAAAAGGCAGTATTCACTATTCACTAATAGATAGAAGCTTTATTGGGAGCACATGGATAGTAATTACAATATTTTCAGCTGTATCATCACAATAGAAGAGAATATCTGTACAATATCAGGGTTGAACGATGGAGTTATTGGTGCTCTTTGAGCTTGGTTGTTTGTAGATGCTTCATTATGCAACTTGGTAATATCATCAGTGTCCTGATGATGCCCTGATGATGTTACATACTTTGTCAATGAAACATCTGCAAGCAAGCAACCAAGCTCAGAGAGCACCAAGAACAGACAGGAATATGTCCATATATATTCCTATTTGTTCTGAATTATCACAGATACTCATGGGTCACAGAGCGGAAAGCAAAAGCTGATATCTTTACATGCAGTGGCTTTTAAAGAAAACAAGCAAGGCTGACCTCAGAGAACTTTGTATCGCAGAGAAGCCATCATTTCTATCCCTCAATGAAGATGACACTGACCCACTGAGATGCAACTCTTTTTACCACAACAAGCAAACAGATACTTGGAAAACAGTTAATGCATTTCTCTATTAATCTACAGATATTTATATACTGCCCAGCTCATATAAATGAACAGTTCACAACAATTAACAACAAAAAGCAGTCAGATCAAGCTGTAGCATGGTTATCATCTGCTGCAAAAGAAACAGTTACACAATCAACGTAAACCACACAAATCATTCACTGAATGGCCAATGGAATGAATTGAATTTGCCATGCAAATGAGCACTAATGAGGGAGCTAGGCGTAGCCCTGGTGGCAAGGTAGTCCTTAGCATGGAGTGTCTTCAGACTTAATGCCTTCCTTATTGACACAGGGCCAGGATCCTTAGCAACCACTTCCTGCATGTCCATATGGGCTGGGCAAATTGCCCTTTGAGGAGACAAAGAGCTAAGCGATATAGAGCTTTATAATTCAGAAGCAGAATTTTGAACTGAACTTGAAAACCTATTAGTAACCAATGCTCAATGACTGGAGAATTAGTGTCCTACGAATTCTTGCCTGTTAGCATCTGGTCACCACATTTTACACCAACTATAGTTTCTGGGTCATTTTCAAAGTCAGATTGATGAAGTGTGTGTTACAATAATATGTTGGAGACAATGAGGGGCTTCACAGTCCAGGTAGGGCTGCCACTGGGGCACCAGCTTAAGCTGGGCAACTCCCCTACTCCACCCCTGGCTATGGTTTCCATATATAGAACAGGTTATCCTGAACAGGGCCACTAGGTGTGGGTCTGTGGACACAAGAAGCATGGAAAAATAAACTTGTTTTTATGTTCTTAATACCCGAATGTGTACCTATGTGTAATCAGTCACACTTCAAGGTTGGTGCTCCTATTATGGCAAAATGTGTGTGTGTGTGTGTGTGTGTGTGTGTGTAAATATATAAGATCTCTGTCCTGACTTGAAGTACATTTAAGGGAGAGTTCAAAGAGTTTGAAATGCAGAGAAATTGCATTCTTCTCCAACATTTTTTCTCCTGTTCTCAATCTTGAAAATGCAAAGAAAGATGCAATAGGCTTGGACCATTTTCTGTCACTAGGTTTGAACTGGTTATGAAGGAGCTTAACTTATATCAATTTTCACATGACTGCCATATTGACTGTGTGCATATACACATATATACGCACATATTTAACAATGTAATATATAAATATTATTAGTTAATTTTATTAACTATTTAAATATTAGTTAATTTTAATATGGATATTTATATATGGATATTTATATTTTCTTTGTTTTTACTGTTTGGATTTTAATTGTGAGCCACCCAGAGTTGCCCTCTGGGGGAGATGGGTGGCATATAAATTGAATGAATGAATGAATGAATGAATGAATGAATGAATGAATATCTAAGAAAACTCTTTCCTCATTCCGAGAAAATAATTCATATAGAGATCCCCTTGGTATCTGAATGCGAGGATGAGAGGTAGTAAAGCTGGAGGGAAAGAGGGTCAAGTCCTTGTGGAAATGGTGTGGAATAGATAGATAGATAGATAGATAGATAGATAGATATCTCTTTTCAGAACACAGAAATAGAAAATCTGTGTTTTATATATAAGCTAAAATATTCTTTCTCTGCACTGACTGAGTGGATATCTTTTTCCTATTTATTGTGCCTACATCATTCATGCTTAAAGAAATTAATGTCACCATGTTCACAAAAGCCTCTTTAAAAGTTTCCTTATAAAAATTAAGTTGCTTTAGCTAAACCAAAATGAAATTCCCAGCCATTCAAGTTTGTTTAGAGAGAAAGTAGTACATTCTAGTAATTATTTTAAATTCCTACATCCAAAACCTGGATTAACATTTCATTTACCAATTGCATAAATGATTTCCCACCAGGGGATGGACCATCTTAAGATGCAGCAATATGGAAGGCATAAAATTTGAATAAATCTATGAAATGTGCGAGATGAACTACTGCCCAAGTCACTGGTATCTAGCAATAGTTTTTGTGGGAGCTGATTTGATGAAAAAGGCATTACCAGGTGGACTGTCAATCCTATCTCATGGTTGCAATTTATAGGTAAGATTGTAATTCACGTCATAAATCATTAAGCTAGTTTCTGCAGTGAGAAGGGGGCAAAAGCTGTCACTTTGTCATGATGCCATCACACAAATGATGCAACTATATAATTTGATGTGGACAGCTACAAATTATTGAACTCATGTTATTTGCACAATGATGCCATAATGCACAGAATATCACAGTAGTTTGACCTGGATGTCTATGTAAGTATGGAAAAGAACATGGTATTTAATGTGCTGTCAAAATGCTTGAAGGCATGATCCTAAGTTAATTGGATTCCAAATAAATTACAGACAAAAACTACATGTAATATTAACAGTATGGGCTTCACATAAAATAATGTGAGAGCAGAGATTTTTTAAAGTTGTGTTTATCCACTGGTATGCATTGTTCATTACTCTTTCCTTATTTATTCAACCTATATGCTGAATATATATTGAGGGAGGCTGGTTTGGAAGAACATGAATGTAGTTTTAAAATTGGAGGAAGAAACATCAATAACCTGCACTATGCTAATAGATAGTGTAAGAGATCTGCAAGATCTACTAGTGAAAGTCTAGTAGCACAGTGAAAAAAAATGAAAATATAATTAAATATAAAGAAGACCAAACTAATGACAACAGGCAGAGTAATCAGCCTTAATACTGACAAAGAAAATATTGAAGTGGTAGATAGCTTCAGCCTTTTAAGATCAACTGTCAACAAACAGCAATCAAGAAATACACTGCAAACTAACACCTGGTAGGATAGCAAAAAGGTCTTGGAAAAGATATTCATATGCCACAATGTAAATCAGAACTGTGTAGACAATGGTTTTCCCTGTGACATGTTTGTGAAAGTGAAAGCTGGACTTTGAATAAGCAGAATAAAAGGAGCATTGATGCTTTTGAACAATGGTCTTGAAGAAGGCACTTGAGAATACCATGGATAGCCAGGAAAACAAGCAAATAGATCATAGAACAAATTAATCCAGAATCCTCACTCAAGGCATAAATGACCAAGTTCAAATTATCATATTTTGGACACTTCTCCCTTGAAAAGTCTATAATGCTGGGAAAGATGGAAGGAAAGAGAAGAGGATGACCAGAAGCAAAATGGTCCAATTCAATTAAAGGGATGATGGGTGCACTAATGCAAGACCTGATGGTCTATGTTGGTGGTAAATAATTCAGGAAAAAGTCAGTCTATGCAGTTGCTAAGTTGACAGAAGTTAATGGTACATAATTAGTCAATCAATGTGATGTTCATATAACCCAAAACAAAATATTGTGATTAGAGCCAAGTATATTTAAACAGTATGGTAAGACTGGATGCCTAAGTAAATAATGGTGGAAACTTTTTATGTTATTTTTTTCCAAAAGGAAAATTGTGGCTTTCCAAGTATTTTGGGACTCCAACTTCTATCATCTCTAGTGGGAATTGCAGTCAAGTCCTTAGAGGGACCACATTTTTTTACTCCTGTTATTTTTATTCATTTAATTTGCACTGGAATATCACAGAGCATTTTATAAAATGCAAGCATAATAGAGATTATTAAAAATAATACTGAAAACTCAGTACAGTCAAAATCAAGAGCAGCATATGCATCCAGAGGATTCTAAAACCTGGGCAAACGGAAGTATCATCTGCAATTAACAAACATGAATGATGATTGCACGAGGCAGAAAGCTGTCAAAAGAGTACTACAGCTGGGGAAAAAAAAGCTTGTACAGGTAGTCTTTCTATCTAGGCATGGCTTATAGGCAGCATTATTGCACAGGTATAGCCAAATGTTCAGATATCATGTTGGGAGTCAGTATATTCCTGACTATCAGATGTGAACATTATCAGAAAGTGATTCACTCCTGTCTTCTTGGAAACTTATGTAGAAAACTGTATCATATGATTTGACAATGCAGATATTGTTGCCAGAGAGGAGTTGCTTCTTATCTGGACTTATTGTTCAATGAGTAACTCTTTTTTTTTTTTTTTTTGGAGGGGGGAATCCATATAATGAGTCACATTTCCGAAACCTTAGCAAATAATTTCAGCAAAATGCAACCTTGTTACTTTTTGTATAGACTCAAACACAGACTCATTGCCTTATTATTACCTATTATCTACTGTATATAGAGATTCTTGCTTAACGAAACAAAAATTCAAGTCTGAAGAATTTCAATTTTGTGTGTGTGTGTGTGTGTGTGTGTTTACAGTTCTTGATCCTAACTTTGTATGCAAGTCCTTGGCTTTTAATAATGGCTTGGTGCACTAAGTGCCTTCCTGTCAATGTGCTTCTTGGATTGTCCCCACTTCAAAGTAGCCTCATGTGTTCTACTTAACACCTTGCAAATTTTCTAATATAAGAGGAGGCCCAACATTACAAGACTAACAGAGCAGAAATTACTTAACTTGTCAAGCATCCAATGCATGAATCCTGGAGGTAGATGGTAGATGATAGATAGATAGATAGATAGATAGATAGATAGATAGATAGATAGATATAGATGATAGATCACTAACATTAAAATCTATATTAAATATACGATATAATTTTATTACATTTAAATTTTAAATGAAATGAAATTTAATTCCTGTTCTGGCCCAACTCACCATTTTTTGTGAATGCAGCCTATAGCACACATAAAAAAGTCCAAATGTGATCCTTGGCCTTCCCCTCCCCACTCCAAAAATATTTGGATATTCCCAGTGTAGGTGAACGCATGTGTATATTCAGTTCACTCAAAATAGTTGCGATTTTTAATACTACATTTCCAGCAGAATGACATGTACAAAGTAATTAGCACAGCTGCAGTATAATTATGAATTGTTAAAGAAAACTGGGGGGGGGGGAGTATAACGAGGTCCATTTCAATGCCCATCTTGAACCTGTTTGGATTACCACACTTAAAGACCCAGAAGAGCTGTTCTGACATACTCTTCTCATTCCAGTGGTGGAGTTCACTAAGGACCATGCCAGGCCAGAAAATATGTACTATAAATGTTATCATGAAATATGAATGTTATTAAATGAACAACAGACAAACATGGCATAGGAAGAGGATATGAATGGAACTTCCAAAATCTGGCATAGAATCCAGAATCAAACCTAAAGTATGTCTTGTTATACTGAAGGATTTATCTAATATTATCAGTATAATGCATTTTTATTCTTCCTTTCCATTTCGCCAAAGTGTTGACATTTGGTGGACTGTGTGATCCTACAAATAGCCAAAATAGCTTTTTGTACATAGGACAGTAGGTCAAGATTTTAATTCTCACAACTCTAATCAGCTTGTCTGCTTCACAGTATCACAGTAAAGCATTGCTTTCTCTAAGTAAACACCACTTTGCTATCTATCAGGTCCATTACAAGTGGCATTGTTGTAAACTCTATGTAATTATCATATAGAGAGGAGATCTTGTTCTTGTCTTATTAAATATATATGATTTTCTGATAATGGATGAAGATAGAGAAGAGACAATTAAGCCTGGACATGTTGTCTTCTTCTGCTGTTACATCATTATTCAAGCAAAGAAAAGAAATCCATCATACTTTTAAAAAATGTATTATTAGTAGTACCTCACAGATCCTTTAGGATGCTATTTTCTCAAGTTGTTGCCATTTCTTAATGATTTGAGTTATTCAAGTAGGATGAATAACTCTAGGGATTCATATTTCATTTAGGTTCAATTCCCCAGGCAGAACAGCTCTTTGAAACAATCCTTATCAAATGGTTACAGATGAACTATCAGCTGAAATCAGTGTTGTACATTTAAAATTGAAGTCACGTGCAGTACACTGCTGATCCAGGTAAATTGCCAGCTGGCCAGCCACCTGCCACATGGAAGCAATGTATTCCAAAAATCTTGGAAAACATGCCCCTTTTTCTCTCTCATTCCCAAGAGTACTAATTGTCCAAAGAACTGTGCTCAGCTTTGCAGATTTGTTTAGAATACTAAAAAGTTATGGTCAACAATGAAATATGTACCGGAATATGTTTTTTATTTCATTCTCATTCTGAGTTCATCAGTATACTCTGGACCTCATTAGATTCATTTATTCCTGTGTGGCATCTTCAGAAACAGGTGGCCACTGTCAGGAACTGTCAGAAAACAATCGTGAACGATGGCTATTTTCTCATGTTCTAATTCTGTGCTTCCAACATGTGTCTAGATGCTATATTAGACTGCTGTTTGGTCTAATCCAGAACTATCTATCTATCCATCTATCTATCTATCTATCTATCCATCCATCCATCCATCCATCCATCCATCTAAAATAACAGTTTACAATAATTTAAAAACAGTTTAAACAAATGTCCTATAAAATATGGTACTTAAAATCATAGGAGTTTCAAAACTATCATCCTTAAACAATTTACAAATTATAACTATTATACAGGACTTCACAACTGAACAAAATCAAAATCTATAGTGGCACCAGTTTAATTGTTTGCCTGGGTCAACATATCTGACTGAAAGCTTGCCTGGTTCAGTGTCAGCTGAAGCTAAACAGGAAATTCCACAATTGGGGCATTTGTATTGAATAACTGCAAGTGTATTGAATACTGCAAACCCATCAAAGGTTGCATTGCATTGAGTTATGAATTGATAGATCACTGTAGCAGGTGATCCCCGCACATTAAAGGAAAATTAGCCAGGGACAGAAAGAAGCACTACTCGTCCCAGAAGTCACTTGTATCTCTGTGAATGACAGTGACTGTATGAGTAAACCCAGGTTATCCACCAGTTCCTTTGGAAAAAGGCCTCTGTCTTTTCTGTATCCTGTGACACACAGTGGATTCATTATTTCCCTCATCCTGTCTACATTATATCTAGGCACCTGTCTAGAACTAACACAGTCTCTCATTACTCATTATACAGAAAAATGTTCTTAAATAAGTTGAGTATCTACATATTTTCTTTTTTTTAACCCGTGGGCTCATGGAAATGAGCAGATATCTTCACTGGATTGAGAGAAGACACTAATTGTTAAACAGCATGGTTTCATATCTTTGTAGATAATTCATAAATACCTAATGTAAGTAAAGGAAAACTCAAGTGAATGTTCATTTGTATTATATCTTTCATTTTTATACCACGCTTCGATTTTTTTTTATTTTTTTTTTTGAAAACTGGTAATCAAAACTGACAATTAGTAGTATGGTGTGATTAAAAGCACATAATCTGGTTCACTAGCTTTAGGTGAAACAGAGAACAAACATTTAAAGCTAACAATGATTCATGTTGCCTTACATTTCTACAGGCATCTTAGAATGCTTGATTCATCCGCAGTTAATTTCCCTATATCCTTCTATTTCTTTCCATATCCAACTGCCATTTTAGGCTAATATTTTGTGGACTGTAACCAGGAAAAACAAAACAAAACATAATAAATAGATTTATCCTATAGCAAATGCTTAGTTGTTTTTATTGTTTAGTAATACCAAGAGTAAGCTGGTAAGAAGGAGTAATTGAAGCCATGAAATTATAAATGGAAACCTCTGTTGCTTTCTATTTTCCAAAGTTAAGTTTCTATCTGGATTGGATGTATCTTTACTTTGATACCAATGAATACTGTACATGCACCACAATACTAGTGTATGGCAATTGCAATTGCATATTTATTTGAAACATCAATTAGTACAGGTACTCCCAAGTTTAAGAATGAGTTCTGTTCCCAAGGTCTGCCCTTAAGTCGAATTTGTATGTAAGGCAGAACAGCATTATTGTATAATACTGTATAAGTAGTATTGTGTAATTAACTCGAACCATTGTGTATTTAACTTGAATTTTGCTAGAGTTGTCTCAGTTCTTAACTATGGATCATCTGTAACCCACACATTCTTAACCTGGGGACTACCTGTAATAAAAATCCAAAGCAAACAAACACAACACACACATACAGTATTACAGGGACTTCCAGATAAACACTGAAAATACAATACAGGAATTTGCCCCCACTCCTGGAAAGCCAGTTTTGTCCAGCTACGTCTATAAAATGTAAAGGAAAAATGTTAAATAATGAAAAGACTGATGCTTCTTTGCTTCAGATGATCCCATAACAATAAACTTTGCAGACTTTGAATAAAACAAAACAAAAACTTATTTACATCAAAATGCAGGAATGAATAACAAACAAAGATGCACACAGACACACACCATATTTTTGTTTTGTTGCCAAACAACCTTTACTGAATAATTCTGAACCATTTGTACATCTAGAATTATTATCTCCTTTCTATTTAATTTAGAGGACACTATTTGGGGAAATCACTGTAGGATTCCATGAAACAGATCATAAAATCTCACAATAGGTAATGTCAATTTCAAGCATATATTCCAGCTGCAGTTAAAAACAAACACCTCTCAGAATAAATGCTGCTATAGACTGCAGCAGGCTGATCTTGCTCACTGTGATAAGGAATGTTTAAAAATCATAAATACTTTGTACAAAATAAACCCTGCAAATGGTCCCTTTCAGCTTCTTTATTTATTTTCAGAACTAATTCATCATCTGTGGCACATTATTTATTACAATGTTCAAGCTGTGTAATCCTTGTCTCATATGAATTAATCACTAAAGTTTTTATTTTTATGTCTTTCTCATCTAACATACCAAATCTCTGCTTCGTCTTTAAAAGGTTCTTTTTCACAAGGCACACTGCAGTTTGTATCTTTATAATATCCATTGTTCTAAAAGACTGTAGATCATGGGAGAAAGCTTTCAAAGTGATGAGAAATACCACCTGATTTTTTTTCTTAGTTACTTTCTCTATTACTTTCTCTTTTAGGCCAGGAACACATTCAGCCAAAGCTAGAGTTTCTGCATCCCGTAAGATTGCTTAGGAAAGTGCTGTTCCTCAAAATAGGGGACAATTGTTGCTTTCTCTGTCTTTTCAATTTCAAACCCCTTGTTTACCACCACAAAGGAGTAATTTAAATGAAAAAAGACAAAAGGAATTTCCTGCTTACCTATTAAGCAATTAAAGAGGAGAAAGCTGTCAGCTTGGTAAATTCAGTGTATCGACATGTCAACTGGAAGTTGTTGGTACATGTTTCCCTTTATGAAGCATATTCCATCTATCTATCTATCTATCTATCTATCTATCTATCTATCTATCTATCATCATCATCTCCATCTGCTGTCAGTGAATATACAGTATGAGTATAATCTCAGAAGGCATTCAGGGCTGTTGCATTAAAATTATTTCCAGCAGTGTTAATCCAGAATTTCAGCACCTTGTTCAGCTCCCCATCACGTTTTGCAAAAAGAAAAAAAAAAAAGGCACTCAGTGGAAACTGGTATGCACATACAGGTGAAACTCGAAAAATTAGAATATCGTGCAAATGTTCATTTATGTCAGTATGGCAACTCAAAAGGTGAAACCAATATATGAGATAGAGGCATTACATGCAAAGAGAGAGATGTCAAGCCTTACTTCGGTATAATTGTGATGATTATGGCGTACAGCTTATGAAAACCCCAAATTCACAATCTCAGAAAATTAGAATATTACATGACATCAATAACACAAGGATTGGAAATAGAACAATATCGGACCTCTGCAAAGTAGAAGCATGCATATGTACTCAGTACTTGGTTTGGGCCCCTTTTGCAGCAATGACTGCCGCAATGCGGCGTGGCATGGATGCTATCAGCCTGTGGCACTGCTGAGGTGTTATGGAAGACCAGGATGCTTCAATAGCGGCCTTCAGCTCCGCTGCATTGTTCGGTCTCATGTCCCTCATCTTTCTCTTGGCAATGCCCCATAGATTCTCTATGGGGTTCAGGTCAGGTGAGTTTGCTGGCCAATCAAGCACAGTAATCCCATGGTCATTGAACCAGGTTTTGGTACTTTTGGCAGTGTGGGCAGGTGCCAAGTCCTGCTGGAAAATGAAGTCAGCATCCCCATAAAGCTCGTCTGCGGAAGGAAGCATGAAGTGCTCCAAAATCTCCTGGTAGACGGCTGCGTTGACCCTGGACTTAATGAAGCACAGTGGACCAACACCAGCAGATGACATGGCTCCCCAAATCAACACAGACTGTGCAGACTTCACACTGGACTTCAAGCATCATGCATTGTGTGCCTCTCCATTCTTCCTCCAGACTCTGGGTCCTTGGTTCCCAAATGAGATGCAAAAGTTGCTCTCATCAGAAAAGAGGACTTTGGACCACTGGGCAACAGACCAGTTCTTTTTTTCTGTAGCCCAGGTAAGACGCTTCTGACGTTGTTTGTTGTTCGGGAGCGGCTTGACAAGAGGAATACGACATTTGAAGCCCATGTCCAGGATCCGTCTGTGTGGTGGCTCTTGATGCACTAACTCCAGCCTCAGTCCACTCCTTGTGAAAGTCCCCAACACTTTTGAATGGCCTTTTCCTGACAATCCTCTCCAGGCTGCGGTCATCCCTGCTGCTTGTGCACCTTTTTCTCCCACACTTTTCCCTTCCACATAACCTTCTATTGATGTGCTTTGATACAGCACTTTGGGAACATCCAACTTCTTTTGCAATTACCTTTTGGGGCTTTCCCTCCTTATGGAGGCTGTCAGTGATGGTTTTCTGCACAACTGTCAGGTCAGCAGTCTTTCCCATGCTTGTGATTCCTACTGAACCAGCCTGAGAGACCATTGAAAGGCTCAGGAACCCTTTGCAGGTGTTATGGATTCATTAGCTGATTAGAGGGGGACACTTTGAGCCTAGAATATTGAACCTTTTCACACTATTCTCATTTTCTGAGATTGTGAATTTGGGGTTTTCATAAGCTGTACGCCATAATCGTCACAATTATACCAAAGTAAGGCTTGACATATCTCGCTTTGCATGTAATGCGTCTATCTCATATATTGGTTTCACCTTTTGAGTTGCCATACTGACATAAATGAACATTTGCACAATATTCGAATTTTTCGAGTTTCACCTGTAGTCACTGGAAGAAAGCACCTACAGAACAGCTTAAATTAATGTTTTTGCCATACACCAGCCTGCTTTTATAAACTTTCAGCTTGTCAAATTTGCTGCTGAAATACTTCAAGGTCCAACACTCACTACAGCTAATATGATCCATATTTTGACATTTTGTACAGTATATGAAGAGCTTAAGGTGTAAAATGCATTGTCAAGAACATAAGTTTTTGCCTCTGTAAGAAATTCATAAAATGGCTGAGTTGTCAGGGAAATGACAACTAATAAAGGATGGGAATCCAAACTGATTTAGAGCTGTGGAATACTGTGAAATACACAGATTAGCACTGAAGTGAGTAAGAGAATCCCCTTAAGCCTCTGCATGTATAGCATCTTCTTCCAATATGCCTGAGATGGAAGGAGAGAAGAAATAATTATAATAGACATGTGCAGGAGCACACACTGATCCTCAGAGGTATTTTACAAAGTGGAACTTATTTTTTTTTTAGAAACCACAGAGAAAAATGGATTTCAGATCTGTAAAGAAATAAATCAGTGTAGGAGATACTTTTGGAATACTTGCATGGAAATACTCCATGCAAGTATTTCATACTCTGAAGGCTACAAAGGATAAGAAGCTGAAGCCCCATCAGCAGGTCATGCCAAAGGCAATAGGTAACTGGCCAAAAAGCCTAGAAAACTTTAGCTAGCAATCAAGGCAACTAATTCTGGGGCGGATAAAGGGTGGCTAGATTTGGGTTGAGAGAAACGGTTTGTCCACACTCCATAGTTGAGAGAGGGGTTAAAGACAGACCTGACTAAGCCCCAATAATTAATAAAGGTGTGGACAATTCAAGTCTACCTGTAAAAGAAAAAGGGGAAGACAAGGAAAAGAGGATTATAGAAACTCTTAGGAACTATAGATAGAGGCATAGTAGGAAACCCATAGAGAAACAAACAGTAAATAAGATTTAGTAATAGATAAACTCAGGAAGTCTATACATAGTTATAGTGTATGCTAACATATAATGGAAGCTAATCAATCAGTGATGGCATCAAGGTAAAAAAATAAAACCCATGTTGTGCAGCTGTAATTAGGTTACAAACTCTACCAGTTATGGCGAGTCCTGCTTGCTAGCTCTAAAGTTAGTGATTAATCTAAGCCTCTACTTGTCTGTACTGACCTCAGGTAATGCTAGGCTTTGACTGCACTGAAAATCTATATTTTTGAAGCCAAGCCTATTTTGAGCCTTTTGAAATAAATAATACCCCAATCAAGTTTTTGTTTTTGTGGATTTTTATTATCAGTATCTCAAATGTAGGGGGGGGGGGGAAAGTTTAGCTGGAAATACATGCACACCAGCTTAAATGCAGGAAAAAGAAGAAAAGAAAAGAAAATTTTAAGCTATAGTCAGCTTTTTTGTTTGGCCTGAAACTTAAGGACATACTGTTTTGCAAAGTACAGAGAGAGAGTGCACATAGACACACACGGAGAACATAATTCAGTGTGTGTTTTGCATATACAAAGTTTCTGATTCAACACCTGAAATTTGAGATAGGATTTTATTTTTCCTTTCATTAAACTGAAATAAAGAAAATGGCCTAAGTATAGATATCAACATTATCTTCCAAATAATAAATGAAAATAAAATTTAAATTAATAAAGCAACACAGTAACAGAAATGCTTTTTTAAAAAATAGAATACATAACAGAGCACCAAAGATTTAATAAAATTTCACCAGATTTCTTTCCTTGCTTTTCATTAATCCCATTACCCAAAATTTCTGCTCTTCATGACTGCAAATCAAATGGAATGTTGGCCTTGCATTACTACGCAGTTTTCTTTCTGCTACCTCTTACTGAACATGTCCATTACATTTTCATTTCTTTAGATCAGGATACAGCCTAAGAAAAATGATTCATCTTTAATAAACAGCAGATGCTGTAAAAACATATAACAATCCTGTAAACTTCAAACCAAAATTAAAGAATTATGGTCTAGCCCAGACTATAAGCAATTGTGCCTATTCTTGATTTACACCTCCATGAGGTACTTCTAATCAGACATTATGAAACAACTCTCTTAGGTGTCCATTGCATATGAAATATAAATATATCTTGTACAGGGATGAATTCATGTTAGGAGAACATTAGGATGACATAATAAAGTTGCAGTCGGGGAATAATTCAAGAGTCAGAATCTTGTGAGCAAACTCTATCTTGTATCCTGTGCTAATGGAGGAAAAACTGAATCTGTCATGCCTAAGTAGTGCATCACCAAGCACATGGATATCAGACATAGTAAGTCCATAACAGTACCTGTAGATACTAAGCCTTGCTGCACTTCCATTAATGCTTTTGGGAGCTCTTCAGTTTTATTTTTCTCTCAGACTGCCTACAATAGGTAGGTGAATGTAACTCAGCTTTGTGAATCGTTCAGATTGTCAGCACTTACATGAAACCTTTCACAATAGCAGGCAGCGCATAAAAATTGTTATGAATGATCTCCTCACAGTGGGGGAAAAAAAGCCAAATGAACCATCTGCTGCAAATTAAATTCCAATATATCATGCAACATATTAGCTTATCGTTTACTAAATTGCACTTCCCAAGTGCCTTTGCGCCATGGTAAGAAAACCTGCATTTGACAAAATTCTTCATATTTTACAAGTGCCAGAAATGTGCAGCTGCTGACAAACATAAACTAGTATGGCACTGCAAATTAGTATGGCAGAGCAACTTTAACAGGGGAAAGAAATGCTGAATGTAACTTGGAGTGAGCAACATTTTAGAGTGATGAATGCACCCTTCTATGCCATTTGAATGGGTTAGCTAAAACAAGTTATTCTCCTGTCCATTGGCATAAAATGAGAGAGAATGATTTCCAAGATATTTATAATTCCAAGGAATATAACTGAATGAGGTGGTTAACTGAAGGTTTTGGGGTTTTTTTAACCTCTCATTTACGGTATATTGCTAAGGGAACCTTTCATTGTACCACTTCTCAGCTTGCCTTTTATATTCCTCTTAACATTTTTAACATATAAACATGTATCTTTTAAAAATGTCTACTTAGCCAGGCTTCACTCCAGAATGAACTGGAATGCAGCTGACCTTGGCATTCTGACTGAATTCCTATAGTGGAATAATTCACATAAAATGCCTATGATAAGGAGCATATATCCTTATGTTCTGGAGATTTTTAAAAACAAATTCTGTACTATAGCTGCTACTCACAAGAAATGTTATAATGTGGCATGGATTCCCAACTCTCTCTCTCTCACCCCCCCCCTCCCCAGCATTAATTCTGGAAGCAAACTTATGTTTAAAAATGCAACATTTTTATTACTTTTAAGATGATGGAAATGTTTAACTACTGGCCACATATGTTTCCCTTGAACAGTATATTTAACAGCCTAGGAGCTTTATTCTCAGTTATTCTTATCCTGATTACTAGTGTTCTTCAAAAAAGCCCTATTAATATAATTATGCAGTATTTAGTCTTATTACAGCCTCATTTCTCAAGCTGTCGTTTCCAGGTGAATAGCACTACAATGTGGCCACGCCATTGCAATTCTTGCTGAGGATCATGAGAGTTGTAATTCAATGCATCAAGAAGACATCAGCTTGGGGAAAACTACATTATTGTGTAAAGTTGATCCAAAAGTAGGCTTGTGCAAATCAGATGTGACTTGATTTGAACTGGAGAGTTCGAAGAGGCCAGGATTCATTTTGAGATTTGATGGGAAATCAACTCTGTTCAAGCCAATCTGAGATTGAGGTTCAATTAAAAATAAAGCAAAGGGTAACAAAGAACCCATAAGCTGTAATGGGAAAACTTCAAAACAACTAAAGCTCCTTCAATTTTTCGAGAATAAGATAAAAATAGAAGGGCTAATAAATTCTTCAGAGAATTTAACTTATTAAATTTCAGCCAGACAACATCAAACCCGTTATATATTTTTGAAACACAGCAGAAACAATAAGCATCCCAACTATATAATGTCTAGCATAGAATTTGCAGAGAACTTGCCTGAGCCAATGCAGTATTTTATTCCAACTCCAAGATTCCAAATCTCCAAAACAATTTTAAAACCCAAACTTCCAAAACTGGTATTAAAAATCTGTTTTTCTGGATAAGACTGGGAAAAATGAAAACTGACCTGCCCATCTTGGGTGATTTAACTTTGCTGCTTCCAATCACTGGGTTTTCTGACATGCCAGGAAGGCTGACATATCTTTCTGGCAAGTTTGTCCATTCCCAGGATACACCACCTTACACTGTAGTTCTGTCAACATTGGGACTTGTTGGAAAGTTCTGTTAATTATTTAATGGAGTCAGTATAAGCAGGCTGGCAAATTTAGATGCAGTTATTTCCAATTTCTCAGCATTCTTCTCACTGTAGCAACATTCCAGGTGAGTCTGACCAGTGCCACAGAGACCAGAACTATTGTTTCCCATAATGTAGACACTATACCACTGTTGATGCAACTCAAGACTACACTGGCTTTTTTGACAGCTACAGCACACTGCTGGCTCATATTATTATGTGGTTTACCAGGATGCCCAGATCCTTCTCACAAATTATACTGCTGATCCAGGTACCACCTATCTGGTACGAGTGTATCTGATGTTTTCTACAGAAATGTAGAACCTTGCAGGTAGTCCTCGTTTACCCACCATTTGTTCAGCGACTGTTCAAAGCTGTGATGGTGCTATAGTACTCAAAGTTCTGGCCATTGCAGCACCTCCACAGTTACGTGATCGTGATTCAGGTGTTTGGCAATCAGGTCACACTTACAACTGTTGCAGCAGCATCCCATGTCATGTGATCGCCATTTGCAACCTTCCCTGCTGGCTTCCCACAAGCAAAGTCAATGGGGAAGCCAGCAGGGAAGGTAACAAGTCATAAGTGTGGTAAGTAGGTCCCCTTTCTGTGCACTGTGCCACACCTTCCTTCCCAGGGCCTCCCTGCACCCTCTTTCCCCAGCCTTCCCCAGTCTGCCTACCCTCGCTTGTACCCCATGCCCTCTTTCCTGGGCCTTCCTGTGCTCAAACACACACTGCACCTTCCTTCCTTGGCCTCCCTGAATCCACACTGCTCACACTGCACCACTGCACTGCCCTCTTCCAGCTCACATGTGGCTTGCACCAGGCCTTCCCCCACCCCCCTGTGGCACCCTTGCACTCTTTACCTGGGACTCCCACCGCTTCCAGCTTAACAACCTGCATGTCTTGGGTAACAGTTACAACTGGGCCTGCCTGGATTTCTGTTGCTAAGTGATGCAATCACATGACATTGCACTTTATAACTGCATTGCTTAGCAACATCAATTCTGGTCCCAATTGCTGTTGTAACTCAAGGACTACCTGTATATAGTTATCCTCTGGGGGAAATGGGCGGCATATAAATTTAAGAAGGAAGGAAGGAAGGAAGGGAGGGAGGGAGGGAGGGAGGGAGGAAGGAAGGAAGGAAGGAAGGAAATATTTCTTATCACTGTACTTCACATTGTTAGATAAGGTCTAGTGTTCAAGTCTATCCAGATCATTTTGAATCTTGAACCTATCTTCCAAAGTATTAGAAATCCCTCCCAGCTTTGTGTCATTTGAAAATATAATGAGCATTCTATCCCCTTGTCTAAGTCATTTATGAAAATCTTGAAGAGCACTGGGCTCAGGACAGAACCGTAGGGTACCCCATTGCATACTGCCTCAATGGAAACATAGATCCACTAAGAACTACACATTGGGTATGATTCTAATGAAATGTGAATCCACCTGGTGATGTGTCAGCCTTACCAGGTAGACCAGACAGGAAACATGATGAAATAAGCTAATTCAACTTTATTGTAAAGCTACATTAAGAGAATCCTGCAAGTCTGAAAGTACAATTCTCCCACCATTTCCTTTACAGCCTGAGAAACTAGGGAGGGTCCCTTCTGAGCCTCTTGCCCCACCCACTATCCAGCTGCAGGCTATGCTGTCTCTTATCTGACCATTCCCTAGGCAGCATCTCTTCGCCCTGTCTCCCAGGATCTTTCCCACATACCATTACAGGATGGGACCATCCATCCGACATTGTTCCATTTTATCAAGATGGAGGCTATAGTCAGATTTATTAAACAATTTACTGAAGTCTAAGTACACATAAACTAAGTATACATAAACCATAAGGACAGTAGAAATTTTCATGAAATCCTCTGAGGAATAGGCCACCCCATCTTTGCTGACATGAATATGATGCGTTGTTTTGCTTTTAATTATTATTTTAGGACTCCCAAACCCCTATTCATTTTATATAAAACTCACTAGGTGAATCCATGATATTTGTTAGGGTTAGGGTAATCTAGTGAGTAATCTAGTGGGAGATATAGATGGACAAATATAGGAAGGTTTGTCCACCTCTTTTAATATGTGTGTAATGATATGTGGGAATGGGGGATGTAGGGATGTGGGAATCTCCCCCCTCTCTGAAGGAGATAGGTGGCATATAAATTTAATAATACATAAACAAAATAAGAAACAAACAAACAAACAAATAACTGACCTTGGGAGACAGGAGGAAGAACTACAGACTAGGCAGCCATCATTCAAAAGGTATCTCAGCCCACAGAAGCAAACAGGATGTGGGAAGTATCTCAGAAGGGACCCTCCCTAGTTTTCTGGAAAGTAAAAGAAATGGAGGAGAGAACTACTTTCAGACTTCGATAAAAGTACTGCTGGTACTCATGATTTTTGCTTCTTGTCTGGACTACTTCAAAAGGGGGTGACAATGTGCCAGTATGTGCTAAAATGCTGCAATAAAGATGTTCATGTCTGCACTATTTTGTAATACTGTGTGATTGTTATTGCTCCACTCCTAGAGATATGAAACAATGTTTGGAGGCCCTTTGGAACATCATTCCCTTGGAACATAGATTGGTCCCTATCCTACTGGCCTTTAGGAAGGGCCTGAAGACATGTCTGCGCCACCACACTTAGGGATCCGGTGGTAATGGTGAGCCTTTTCAATGGCTATACTGAATGGGAAGTATTGCTTGTATTCACCTGCTATGATTATGTTTATGTTGAACTGAGTTTTTAATAGTGGTTTTAATATGCTTGCATGTTTATTGTTTTTATTTATATTTTGTATTTTGTTGTTGTTGTTGTTGCTTTTAATTGTTATGAGCCACCCAGAGTCACATATGTGAGATGGGAGGCTACACACATTGAATAGATAAACTAAATAAATCATGGTTACACATTAAAAAAAAAAGGCATGACAGACCTGCAACAAATATTCAGTATTTAGCCTTCTCGTGTACTGGTATGACACTATCCAGCTATGTGCTCCACAATAGTTATTTAGTTGATGTTTACTGTTTGTTGCAGTTTGCATTAAATGGGGCTAGGGAGACTATTTAAAATTGCAGAATTCTCCCACCTTGCTCCTTTCATTATTGCTTCTTGTTGAGCAGGGCAGTATTAATAGATTATTAATTGCCCTTTGAACAGTTTTAGTTAATTGTCCCTTAATATCAATTCTTGTTCCTGTTTTCTTGGGGTTGAGGTTTTAATTACTGTTTTTCTCCTTATTTTCATTTTCATAAGAAAATTGCACTACTTAGCTATAAAAGAAGAAATAATGAGGGAAAAATAGATAAAACTATTAACATGAAATCATGGCAAGGAACAATTAAAAGAGGCTATTCAAAACACAAAGAAGAGGCTATTATCTTACTGCAACTTCAACTAGAAGTAATAAAAGAGGAAAAACAATAGTAGTGAAGGAAAGTTGGGCTGAAAAGAGCTGATTTCAAAATAAATATTATGGAAAGGTATTGGCCATGTGGGACAACTTTGCTAGATGTAGTAACACTATATTAAATCATGTATGGAACTAACATTTAATTTGCTTTGCACTTTTGCAGAAAAACAACAGCCTATCTGTGCTAAGATTACTGTGGCAATGATTTTTTTTTCCCTGAAGCAGTCTGTGAAAACTACAGAGAAACATGTTACATTCGGAAGCAGCATAATTAGGCTACCACACAACTTACTCCTTGAGCTACCTGGTTGGAACAGAACTCAGGCTACATAACCCCTGAACTGAACTGAAGGTACATTGGATAACATTCTAGAAAGACAGGAAAATAAAAAGGGGAACCAATAAAATAGTGGCTATATAATCTCCTTCACCAAAATATATGATATGAGAACTTAATTCTCATCATCCCCGGAAAAAAACACACAGTGCATGCTTATCTGGGAGTTATAGAAACTGGAATCTGAGGGGTTTCTGTACAAAATTGTTGAGAATAAGTAAGTAAGTTTATTGTTGTAACCATAGGTCATAACACATAGCATACCATAAAACACAATAAAATAACAGCTGAATAGAAAAATTACAAAATAAAATAATAAAAAGAATATTAGATATAAGAAAGTTAAAACAAGGTAAAGCCAGAGCTACAACTAAGAATGTAAATATTTCTTTCTAAGTTTAAACGACAGTAGAGCGGAAGTAGTAACCTGACTGCTAACAGTTGGAAACATGTCCTCAAGAAGATACTTCAATTGTTCGAGAGCCGAGTCCTTGACTCCTACCATTAATAATTTGGCCCTAACCTTATTGCAAATGGGGCAGGGGAGGACAAAATGAATGATGTCCTCCACTTGACTACCAGCATAAGGACAGAGATGTTGTTCAACAAGGCACTTGCAAAATCTCCTTTTGAGATATCCTAAGGGAATATCCTAAGGTGAAAGAATGTAAAAGCCCTTATCAGTGAGGCACTGGTAATGTTAACCAAATACTGGGAGAGGTTCCTATGTTTTTTTTTAGTGATTGTACCAAGATGAAAATTTGAATGATTATACTGCAGTAACATCCTTTTCAAAAAGCCTATCACTAATATTTTCTCTGTTCCAAGAGTTAAGTTCTCCCAAAGGTGGTAAGGAATACATCTGTAGAATGGACAACAAAAGCTTGGTCTACTGATTCACAAATGGAGAAAACAGAGTCTGGCAAGGTGGGATTCTTGAAGGTTGAGAACACCTTGGACCACAAGAAGAACAAATAATCTAATAGTAG
Source organism: Liasis olivaceus (assembly GCA_030867105.1). Lineage (NCBI taxonomy): Eukaryota > Metazoa > Chordata > Lepidosauria > Squamata > Pythonidae > Liasis > Liasis olivaceus. The sequence goes on from CM061349.1 coordinate 76,149,718, forward strand.
ACGAAATAAAACCAGACTGCTCACTGGAACCACTAATAATGAAACTAAAGCTTAAACATTTTTGGTGCACAGTGTGAAGTATGATTAACTGGAGAAGGCCATGATGTTTGGAAAAATCTGAGGCACTTGAGAAAGAGGTTAATTGAAGGTAAGCTGGTTCGATATTATCACTGATGGCACAGGCATGACCCTTACAAATACTCAGAGAATCAATTACCAGCAAACTTGGCAAAATGATGTCCATTTGATGGCAAAGAATTGGAAGTGACTGAATGGCTGAACAGGTGCATTATTTCCCTTGAAGGAAATATGAGTGGTTAAACAAAAAACCCCTGTAATCTTTAAAAAATACTGTCATGGTATTTTCAAGAGTGGAAGATGGTTTAAGAAGAGTAATTGCCCTTGGAAATTCAATGAGGAATTATTCTAATTTCAAAGAGCGGGGGTTTGACAGGTATTCACATATCATTATGACTTGGCCTTATTTTAACCATAAATTTTTAAACAAACCAAAGGCAGGCTTGAGAAAAGTAGTCATTTTTAAAGCTATTTCTTGAATGTTTTCTTCCGGATACTCTTGCTTTACATCACTGTATCTTAGTTTGAAGCTTTGATAGGCCATAAAAACAAACTAGCAATAAACCAGGAAACTACAACAATGTATACCTATTTTCTCTTATGGTAACCCACAGTTATAATCAGTAAGCCAACAGCAAATAACAGATTTAAATTAGCTTAGTTATTTATTTATGGTCATAAACCAAAATTTCATATAATACCTACAACAAGAAAATTTATAATAAAACTAAAATATTTAAAGGTAAAACATGGAATATGGAAAATATTAACATGGAAAATGTATTTCTATACTTTCCATCTGATCAGGGCTCAGAAGGAACTTATATGTCTGAGACTGTTCTTTCTTTTAAAAGAGGCTAGAATAGAATCTGAGCAGTCTTCTTTCTTCCCAAGCTTATATGCCTTTCTTTTTTACTTCCTCTATAAATTTCTGTGTGCATGTTTGTGTGTGTGTGTGTGTGTGTGTGTATTTGCATGTCAGATAGATAGATAGATAGATAGATAGATAGAGCAGCTCCCTAGCCATTATCTTTTTTTCTTTTTCTTTTTCTTTTGGACATTCAGATATGGTAATCCTATGTATTAAGGCTTAGTGTGATTTGTGAACTGGGTCTCTGTAACAACAGTAGAAAGGTTTACCGTGTTCTTTTGGAAATATTTCTTTGTTCCCACACAAGAAACAGTGGTGGGCCTTATATTGACAACCAATGACCTGTAACAATGATATGTCATGATTTTATATGATTTAAAAGTTTCATTATGTAGAAATAAATGATGGGTATGGCAACCTAGACAGAAGCCCACACTTTTGCCAGGAATCCTGAGCTTTGTAGGCTCCATCAAGGAGCTCCTGTTATTACTGTGGCTTTCTCATTCTCCTGAACAAAAAGGCCTTCAGGTTATTTAGGTCAACAAAAATATTTCAATCGCTTTTGCTGTGTTGCTACACTACAGTTCCTTCTAAAAATAGGTGTCTGACTTATGAATGAAACAATATGAGAGTTGTAATCTCAAAATCTCTACCGTGAAGAAAAAGATTTATTTCCAAATTGGTAGTACATTTTAAAAGTATATGTTAAGTGTTTCTCATTTACTGATATTGATTTTAGCTGTGCAAAGGTATAAGAGAAACCAGTCAAGTGTGATTGGAGACTTTACAAAGCAGCACTTCATTTTTTGTTTGAAACTGGACAACACTGGGCAATAATCCCCCATCAAAACAAAAACAAAAAAAACCCATCAAGCAAACAATAATTTCTATTAATTTCAATACATTAGTCCCACCCACCTGCCCAGTTTGTATGATTTTATTTCTAATGAATGCACTTATAATAAGCAATAAAACATTTAACAATAGTAAATCTTCCTTTTTTTAATCATTTGATAATTATTTCTATCATAGACTGTTAATTCTGTTTGGAGATTACAATCTGCTATTTTTCATCCCCCACTTGACATGTAACGAAAGAATAAGTCTATGAAATCAGCAGACTTAATCATTATTATCAATTTATTCCCAAGTCATGTTGAAACAACTTTACTGATTGTGTTTATCAGTCAGTTCTTGTGTTTATTACATTCTAAAAGGGGCCAACATGAAAATAGTCATGTTGTAATCATGAATATTGTATATGTGAAATGAAACCTCATTGGATTACCACCTGTGCAGTCAAATACTGGAAACACAAGTGAAGTTCTGAAGGGCTATATCAGGACTGATGTGTTTGCTACCTTGTGCTGTATCTGTTTGACTCTTATATTCTAGGCAGGTCATGCTACAGTAGATTGGCTATCCCAGCTATGGGAATCATCAGATTGCCAAGTGATGTTGAATGGGGTGCTACAGAGATCTGTCCTTTGCATTTCATACTTTTATTAGGCATTTGGATGATAGAGTTGAGGACATGCTTATAAAATTGGTAGATTACATATTTGGATGGGATAACTCACTTTGCTGACAACAGAGAGAAGACCAAAAGCTACCTTGATACTTCTATAGATGCAGTAAGCATTCAAAAAATAACAAAATAAAATAGCAAGATAAAATTTAATAGAGAAAAATGGAAAGTTCTTCACTCTGCAGAGCACAATCCCTGGACTTGGCAATAACACTTGTGAAAATAGTCTTGGGGCAGTAATTGATTACAAGCTGAATATGAACCAGCAGTTAAATAGCTGCAAAAAGATAAACACAACTTTGGGTTTCATTAGTAGGTGTATAGTCTCTAAAACATCATTCCAATATATTTTGTATTGCTCAGACCTTATCCCAACTATTGTGTCTATTAGTGGATGCTATATTTTAAGAAATATTTAAACAAACCAGAGTGGGTTCTGTCAGCCCTTCGAGGTAGCCCAGACCAGAAAACCAAACTCATGAATGGTAATGCTACTTTTATTATAAGGTTATGTTCAAGAGAACTAGGGATGGCCAAGCTTGAGATGCTTTCTCAAATTACATTCCTGCTTTGTACTCAGATTTCTCTTATCTGACTGTTGTCTTGGTTGTCACTCTCATTCCTGTTCTTCAGTGTTATTCTCAAAGGCCATTACAGGTTCAGGGAAGAACAACAAGGGTTATTAAAAGACCACAAACTAAATTATGAGAATAAATTGAGGGAACTCATAGCAGCGCTCACAAGAAGTCATTGCTTTCATTAGAATGATCAAAGCAATGTTGCACCATCCTGCTTCAAGCTCCACCCCAATGTTAGGATGCTGCTGATATCCATCAGCCATATTTTCCTCCAATTCCCCCACCCCCTGATCCTGAGTGTGTTGCACTTTGTAAAAAGACAACTAAGGATAACATTCTCCAGATGCTACATTGCCTTGACTTACTCTTTATTAACCCAGAATACATGACATAAATCCCAATGTTACGTTATTGAAAGGCTAATTCAATTTAATGCTAGGGAAAATACATCTCAAACAATGACAGCAATTTGATACTGCAACCAAGTTCTAGGGAGAGAGTGGGCTGCCTATCTCAAGGAATTTGAGTTTCTGCACTGGGAAGAGGGTTGAAAATAATTGTCTACTGCCTTCCAATTAAGGAAGTTCTGTAACTTTCTGAATTTATGAAAAGTTCACCACTGGAATAATTAACGTTTCCCTTTTTTAATTTCTAAAATGAGATCCCAAGTTTTTAAAAACTGCTGTTCACATTGACGGCTGACTGAAAGAAATTCATAAAGGGAGAGGGGAAGAAATATGCATTCTCTATATCCCAAAGATTTCCCCATCTGTGCTAACAGGATCAAAAGGTGGTGCTCATAAACATGATTGAAGTTGAAGCCCTCAAGTTCAAGTAATTAACACTAAAATAGAATTATACAGGAAGAAGTTATCTCAAAGATCACCTAGTCCAGTGTTGTCCAAACTTGGCCACTTTAAGATGAGTGGACTTCATCTCCCAGAATTCCCCAGCCAGCATGGCTGGCTGGGGAATTCTGGGAGTTGAAGTCCACTCATCTTAAAGTGGCCAAGTTTGGACAACACTGACCTAGTCCAACTCCTGTGCTGAGGCTGGAAACCAGATATGTAAGCAGACTATATTGGCAATTGCTTACAATTTGAAGAATGGAAAAAGGGGGGAAAATGGGTCCTTCTGCATTTATTTCTTCATAAAATATCTGAATGGTAGAATTTTTAAACAATAAAGAAAAAAATAAACTATATTCCTCCTGTCTATAATTACAGTCTGCTATTTCAGAAAGGCCCTTGAAAATTTTTTTAATCTTCTTGATTTCTTTGTTTCTCCTCTTTCTTTCATAAATACCTCGACTGTATGCTTAAAGTGTCTTCTCAAGTTGGGCTTCTTTGAAGGGATGGGTTAAAGACTTAATTTGTAAATGTATATATTTGAGGTATCTAAAATCTTTTCTGGGCATGCTGAAAGAGCTATTTTATTTTTGGAGAGTCCTTTTATTTATTCATATGGGGGACAAGTAATATATTTTATTTGTACATATATGATTGCCATGAGGGATCCTGAATTATACAATAGAAAGTGTAGGCAAACTGAAACTGCCTGATGACCTGGAGGGGAAAGAAACAGATAACAAAAACCAGGTTGTTGTATTTTCCCTGATGTGAAAGGAGTCAATATATGGGCATAATAAAAGAACACTGTTTATGTTAAAAAGTGCTAGTATCAACAGAAAGGGTGGGCTTGGAGCCTCCTTTGAGATATAGAATTTAAAGCTCCCAAATCAGCCCATAGTAATATCACACCATGTTCTTATCAGTTGCTACATTCTGGCTGTGAAGTTCATACAATTAGTGACATTTTATTTGATTAATTCTAATTCGGATGAAGTCAGGAAAGTACTTCTGTAAGTGCAGCAGGTTTATAAGGTGGACTCTCTTGGCAAGCCATGTCTTTCAAATTCTGTTTTAATTCAGCCTTCCCATCGTCAGTAAGATAAAACCTGATAAAAAGGAAAGTAAAACTATCCCAACTGTGTTTTCAGAAAGAAGGGAATTAAGAAATTATCTCTCAGAGCCACAGTTTCATTGATGCACAATTGTGCTACTAACAATAAGTTGTTATTTATAATCAGCACAATTAACTTTAATCAGAGCAGAAGCCAGGCATCTGAGGAAGTCAGATCAGCCTAATGAATAGCTGTTCCACTTCAGTTCACTTCACTGGATCTGAGCGAAGATCTAGCTTCTGCTTGATTATGACTCTGCATGTTGTTAACACTTTGCAAAGCCATTCTCTTTTCCATGGCCCACAGCAAGTCTCCAGGTAAGAAGCAAACTAATTAATATGAACTCAGTAAAGTTATATTAATCTGCAGGCTAGCACTGGAAAAAGGGAATCACGCAGAAGCAACGATGACTGTACATCTAATCAAATTTTGGGCCAAGGCAACCTATTTTCAGTATTTACAATGTTAACCAAACAGCTTGAGGCAGCCAAACCCATTGATTTCAACAGGAGGGTAAGTCATATATCCACTTGATCAATGACAATACCTTAAGCTCAATAGAACTTAGATGCATCCAAGGTTAAGTGTTGCCATGTTTTTATATCCTGACCCAGTTAGAAATAGAAAAGGAAAGTGAGCTGGTTTGATTTTTTTAGTATGCTCCATTTAAAAAGTATAAAACTTAAAAAAAAGTATTTGATATAATTAAATATATTCCATTTCTAAATAAGATTCACAATTGTGGCCCTGTACAGCAAACAAAACAAAACAAATATTTAGTTCAAAAAGGCACAGAAAAAGTATAATTTTAGAGATGCCAAGTTTTGGGGGTTTTTTTAAGCACATACACAGAGACACACAAAGTTGCATTTTTAATTTCCTTCCTTAATTATTTTACTCACGGAAAGAATGAAAGTTAAACACTTATATCCAGACATTTAGGTTTTGATAAGCAAGAATACTTTAATAATGGCATGAATTACTTTCAAATACAGCTAATGTGCTTATGTATTTTGTCATCTTGATAATTTGGCATTAATAAATACAATGATAATTATTTAAGGAGTTTCTAATATAAATCAATGAACTCATTTGTTCCAATATTCATTCAGGATTGGAACTCTCAGGAAGAGAGTTTCATAATGCAAGTTTGGATAGCATTAAATCATATTTAAGAAAAATATTAACAATAATATTATAGAGTTTAAAATATAAGATAGGTGTTTTAAAGCTTGATGCTCTCTTTCCATTAGGCTCCTGAAAATAGTATAATAGACTTTTTTTTTTTTAGTTTAAAAATCCTGAGTGCTTCTTCTCCTAAGACTGTGTACCAGGGAAAAATATTAACATAAGCAAATGCAATGAGCTTCTGTGGAAGTAGAAATGAAGAAGATCAGGTGTGTAGTGTTCTCTAAGGTTGAATATTTCCAGAAGCTTTTTCTCATTTTATTGTCAGTGCCAACCCCATAATAATAAGCAGTTTTACAAATTGACAGATTTATCATTCTGACATGCAATTTTCTGTGTACCTTTTCCAAATCCCTGGTTAAGCAATGAAGATATTTCTATTTGTATCAAATTGATTATGAAGCTGCACAGATATTTGCTTGGTATTCATATTATTTATCCCAACCCTAACTATCATCTATGGGTTTTCCTTATGGAAATATCTTTAAATTAAGACCTGAAATCAAAATGTTATTCTTTGGGACTAAATTCATTGGAAATATTACAGGCTAACCATATTAGAGAAAAGAATTTAAATGTATGTACAGTGTGAGAGAACATTTTTATTTTAATCTGGCCACAATTTGATTTTGTTCAGTACCTCTTCTCACTTTTTTATAGTATCTTTGGTTGCATTTCATTTTTTAAGCTTTTTCTAAATCTGAGAACTCTGAATATTGGTATTTTGTTGTTCAGTCGTTAAGTCGTGTCCGACTCTTCGTGACCCCATGAACCATATTGCGCCAGGCCTTCCTATCTTTCACTGCCTCCCTCAGTTTGCTCAATTTCATGCTCATTGCTTCAGTGATGCTATCTAGCCATCTCATCCTCTGCCGTCCTCTTCTCCTTTTGCCTTCCATCTTTCCCAGCATCAGGGTCTTTTCCAAAGAGTCCTCTCTTCGCATTAGGTGACCAAAGTATCTGAGCTTGAGCTTCATTATCAATCCTTCCAATGAGCAATCAGAGTTGATTTCCTTTAAGATTGACTGGTTTGACCTCCTAGCAGTCCAGGGGACTCTTAAGAGTCTTCTCCAGCACCACAGTTCAAAGGCATCAATTCTTCGGCATTCAGCCTTCTTTATGGTCCAGCTCTCACAGCCATACATTACTACTGGAAAAACCATAGCTTTGACTATGCGGATCTTTGTCGGCAAGGTGACGTCTCTGCTTTTTAATATGCTATCTAGGTTTTCCATAGCTTTCCTCCCAAGGAGCAAGCGTCTTTTAATTTCATGGCTGCAGTCTCCGTCTGCGGTGATCTTGGAGCCCAAATAAATGAAGTCTGTTACTGCTTCCATTTCTACCCCTTCTATTTGCCAGGGATTGATGGGTCCAGATGCCATGATCTTAGTTTTTTTAATGTTGAGTTTCAAGCCAGCTTTCGCACTCTCCTCTTTCACCCTCATCAAGAGGCTCTTTAGTTCTTCTTCACTTTCTGCCATTAGGGTGGTATCGTCTGCATATCTGAGGTTATTGATGTTTCTCCCTGCAATCTTAATTCCGGCTTGTGATTCTTCCAGCCTGGCATTTCTCGTGATGTACTCTATACCAATACAGAAAAATGTCCAGAAAAATAAAGGAATCTAAATCTTGCAGTGCATATTATACTATACAAGAGGCATAATATTTTATAAATCAATAACTTAAGTTAGGAAGTTGTGTAAACACAGATGTTCTACTACCTTTCTGTTAGGATTGGGACACTCTTCAAGTACTCATCTAGCACTATTGCAGCTGCTTTGGCGTACTTCTCAAATATGGCTGAATATCCAAGCATATGAAAAACATTGTGGGGGTATTTCCCCTGGGAACAGTATCCAGATGGTAAAGAGCTGTTTAGAAGGGAAACACCTTCATGCATCACTTATTAATGTGGTGGTAGAAATTACCTTCAAAGCACAGCCACAAGAAAGATTGTCAATGGGAAACAAGTCTCATTCAGCTTGGAAGGGTCAAAATCTTCTGCACTTTAAGTGTTATGCATCAGTATCAACCCTAAGCATATATTATTTCCTACTTCTAATGCCTCCTGCACTAGAAATATAGCTTGAAGATTAAGCTTTTAAGCTATGGAAACATGTTTATATATGTGTGTAGTGTATGCATTTGTAACTGAACTGCTCAGAGTTTGGGGTAGCATACAAGTGTTGGAAAATACTTTAAATTCATACTTATCATCATAGAATCAGAATGGGATGTAAAGGCCATTGAGTCCAACCCCCTGGTCAGAGCTGGAACCCAAAAACAAAACAAAACAAAAACAAGAACACATATAGTTATTTAAACTCCACTTGGACATATCCAGTGAAAAGTAACCCTCCACCTTTCTAGTGGTAACTGTTCTTACTGTTAGGAAGATTTTTGTCTAACATTCAGTCAGAATCAGCTTTCCAGTAAGACCTTGACTGTTTTCTGTGTAGTATCATTTCAAATATTAAAAGTGTGCTAATATATAACCCACTCAGTCTTCTTCTCAAGCTTAAACATTCCTAGTCCCTTAACTCTCTTTTGATATTTATTTATTTATTTATTTAGCAGACTTATCTCTGCCCATCTCCCCCCAATGGGGGACTCTGGGTGGTTTACAACAAATTAAAACAAATAAATACATACTTAAAATTTATAAGAAAGAAAAACACATTTACACAAAATGGGAAACTTCAACCTGCATTCCTTAGGTGCAAAGCTAGAGGTGCTTCAAAATTCATGAGCACCGTGGCAGCCATGGATTTGACCATTGGCTCATGAACTTTTAAAGAGCTCATGGGAAGTTTATTCTAGGCATCTGGTGAATCAAGTCACTCAGATCCACTCTGAGTCCGAAGCCAATCTCACAGTTCCTATAGTTGACTGAGGCATGGTCTAGTTTGATTATCTGTTATGAGTTTGAGCCTATTAGTTCTATTAGTCTTAAAGAAATCGAATATGAACTCTAAGTACAACCACCTGTGTTTTAAATCCATGACTCTTCTAATTGGTCAAGGCATCCTCAAAGTGAGATTTAGTTAAAACCATAAAGTGGTGGATGCACTGAGAGATAGCATGGTTCTGCCTGAGGTCTGAGCCCTCCTCAAGAAGCCATCACTGGGTCCAATGGAGCTGGATAATTTCCATCCAATCTCTAACTTTCCTTTTTTAGGGAAGGTTGTTGAGAGGTTGGTTGGGTTGCAGCTTCAAGGAGCCATGGAGGAAGCAGATTATCTGGACCCCTCTCAGTCTGGTTTCAGACTGGAACATAGCACCAAGAATGCATTGATCACACTTTTTGATGAACTATGACTGTGTGCCCGTCCTGTCCCTCCTTGATCTCCCAGCAGCCTTTGACACCATTGACTATATTATCCCCCTTGATTGGCTCAAGGGATCGGGAGTGGGAGGCACAATGTAACAATGGTTCTCTTTCTTTCCCCATGGCCAGTTCCATCAGTGGGTTGGGAGGAGAGGCTACCATTAGGGCCCTGCTTGGCAGGCTGTCTCTGAGTTCCACTTTCTTACCACTTTTGTTTATATTCTATATGAAGCCTCTGGGTGAAATGGGTTAAGATGTCATGATGTGAACTCAGTTGCACATCTGTGACCCTAGTGGTGCTGTTTCAGTACTTTCCCAGTGTCTGAAGGATACAGGGGTCTGGATGAGGAAGAACAAGCTTCAAATGAACCCTAGCAAGATTAGTGCAAGTGTGTGTGTGTGTGTGTGTGTGTGTGTGTCTGTTTTAAAAAAAAAACCCTCTCACCCCTATGGGTGGTATGTGTCTTCCTCAATCTCATTATGTGTGTGTATGTACGTGTGTGTGTATGTGTATGCATGCATGTGTATGTGTGTGTGTGTATGTATGTATGTATGTATATATATATATATATATATATATATACATACACATGTACATTTATACATACATACATACACGTACATTTATATATATAGATGTACGTTCGTACATACATACATACATACATATAAAATTCTCCTCTCACCCCTATGGGCAGCATGTGTCTTCCTGAATCTCAAGTCCTCTACTAAAGGCCAGGAGGTTTGAGGGTTCTGCAAAGTATCTTAGCTGTTCCTAGGACTGCACTCTTCTGGACAGAGAGCTCTGATGTTGTTCCTGGGATCTACTGGAGCCATTCTCTCAGCTTAGGAGTCACAGCCCTGAGTGCTCCTACCACCACTGGGATCACTTTAGCTTTTACTTTCCACATCATCTCTATTTCCTCCTTCAGGCCCTGGTACTTCTCCAGCTTCTCATACTCCTTCTTCCTGATGTTGCTGTCACTTGGCACCACTACATCTATCACCCCTGCTGTCTTCTGGTCCTTGTCTACTATCACGATGTCTGATTGATTGGCCAGTACCTGCCTGTTCATCTAGATCTGGAAGTCCCACAAGATCTCAGCCCTGTTATTTTCTACAACCTTCTGTGGAATCTCCCATCTGGACTTGAGAGCTCCTAGCCCATACACTGTGCAGATGTTCCTGTACACAATGCCAGCTACTTGGTTGTGCTGTTCAGTGTATGCTGTTCCTGCCTGCAACTTACACCCTGCCACTATGTGCTGGACTATCTCTGAGCCCTTTCTGCACAGTCTGCACCTTGAGTCCTGTCTAGTGTGGTAGACCCCTGCCTCTATAGACCTGGTGCTTAGTGCCTGTTCTTGTGCTGCTATGATCAGTGCCTCAGTGCTGTCTTTTGCTCCAGTCCTTTCCAGCCACTGGTAGGATTACCTAATGTCAGCCACTCAGCTATCTGTCAATGGTACATCCCATGCAGGGTCTTATCTTGCCATGGCACTTCTTCTGCTTGAACTTCCTCCCATGTCTGCTGCCTCAGGCATTCTGTCGGCAGCCAATCTTTAGGTGCCATCTTAATGATGTATTGCTGGATTTTCTGGGTTTCCACCAGAACAGTGGGTTAAGATGTCATGATACTCAGTTGCCCATCTGTGACCTTAATGATGCTATTTCAGCACTTTTATAGTTTCTGGATTCTGTGGGGGTCTAGGTGGGGAAGAATAGGCTTCAAATTAACCCCAGCAAGAGTAGTGCAAGTGTGTGTGTGTGTGTGTGTGTGTGTGTGTGTGTTCATGTTTTCTTGAAACCTAAATCTACATCAGGATCTCCATGCCTAGATCTGCCCACAAAACATGCCAGAGACTGGATTAAATACATATTAACAAAAAAGGCTTTAGTCCATTTGCTGTGAAAAATAAGTCTTACATTGACTTATGAGAAGATTAATTTAAATTAACAATCCTTCTGATATGAAGGTATTTACATTCATAAAGAACTGTCATGCTGGCAGGGAATTCAACCTAAGAGTGGCAAAGCTTCCTTGAGCCAAGGAGAAAAGCCCAATTTACTGCTTTCTGTGATATCTTAAATGTATTTGTCTTCAGCAAGCTCCCATAGAACTTTAATAAGACTTTAATCTTTTTTGTAAATTCTAGAGGTGACGGACAGTGACTGGCCCAAAGTCACCCAGCTGGCTTTGTACCTAAGGTGGGACTAGAACTCACAGTCTTCTGGTTTTTAGCCTGGTGCCCTATCCACTACACCAAATTGTACCTCCATTTTAAAATTGCTTTCTGGTTAACCTTTGAGAGTTAAGGAATGTCAAACATATTGGAAGCCAAGCAAGAGATCACAGGAGACTCCAAAAGTGTGATCAGCATAATCCTTGCTATAACACAGAAGCAAGAGATGATTCTCCATGAGATCTGCCATCCGGATCCTTTTCAGTTCCTTTGTAAATCATATTAAGCAAAAGTCTGCTGCCAAAATCTTCAGCCAACTGGGGTGGAACTCTAAGGGGTAATATTGCTGTCACCTCTGGGGCATCTAATAAAAAATATATCCAGACTCTAGTTATGAACAGACAAACACAATTTTACTACATGCAGTAGTAATATAGAAGTACAAACAGTGTCACACAAATACAAGAGTCACTATAAATAATAGTAGACAACTCAGTGAAATGAATCTTATTGTTGCTTGCGGAAAGGTTTGCTCAGAGACAGAAGGGTATCTTTCCTCCTACATGATAGATTAAGTAGATTGTATAATTAAGCAAATCAATTTTCCCCTTACACTTGACAAAATACTTCCTGCCACTGCAGTCTCTGCAAAAGTCTCATGTAATAGTCTGTTTGCTTGATCCTTTCTTTTGAGTGAGATTTCCATTCTTCTCCTTCTCCTTCTCCTTCTCCTGCCTCTGCCTCTGCCTCTGCCTCTTGGTTATTCAAACCTTCCTCCCTCAGCCAATTCACTGCATGATTTCCTAGATGGTGAAACTTATCAACCTCTCTCTTTCTGCATTGGCTGAGTATGTTAATCAGTCTCCTGGATCTTCCCTTGTTAGTTGCATCAAGTGGAAACCCAAGCATCTTGTGACTGTGTTGTGCTATTTACTGCCACCTATTGGCATGTGTATGCTAGTTATTCAGTGGGGGGGTACATGCTGGCAATATAACAGGAGGGCTAGATGCCTAGCCTGTCAGTCGTGTATAGCTTTATCCATCATGTAGTTTTATAGGTTATGTAGTTGTAACTAATAACCAAGTAGTGTACCTCTTCTCTGAGAGTTTTTAGCTAGAGACTTTGTTGTGGATAAGTCTTGGATGCTAAGATGAGAAGAAGTTTTTGTTATTTCCTATATTTTGTATGCAACTTGTATTTTCTGAGGTTTTGCATTTTTATCAATAAAAACCAGTTAGTATATATTTTCTGACTGGAATTTCTTTGGAGAAGCAAAATATGGACATTGCATTTTGCAAGCTCTCATGCTGATGTGTGGTTTTCCTGAGAGCAGAGTTTTTGAGAGCTTTGCTGCACTCTGCACAACACTGCAGTCTCTGCAAAAGTCTCATGTAATAGTCTGTTTGCTTGATCCTTTCTTTTGAGTCAGATTTCCCTTCTCCTTCTCCTTCTCCTTCTCCTTCTCCTTCTCCTTCTCCTTCTCCTTCTCCTTCTCCTTCTCCTTCTCCTTCTCCCTCTTCCTCTTCCTCTTCCTCTTGGTTATTCAAACCTTCTTCCTCCCTCAGCCAATTCACTGCATGATTTCCTAGATGGTGAAACTTATCAACCTCTCTCTTTCTGCATTGGCTGAGTATGTTAATCAGTCTCCTGGATCTTCCCTTGTTAGTTGCAACAAGTGGAAACCCAGCTGGGCAAAGTGCTGTAGAAAGAAAAATGTCCTTCCTTTTTCTCTTTTACCTCTTGCTTATTCATGAATAGTATTTTTCTCTTCTTTAAAATAAAGCTATGTCTCTTGGTTCATTTATCTTCTTAGGCAGTCTTTTTCTAACCTAACCCATTCCTTTCCCCTTTTTCTTAACCATACCTCCAGGCTAAACATTTTATTCTCCTCTTTTTCTCCCCCATGCATGTGTATCTCTCTGAATGTTTGTGTATTTACAGTTCCATAACTGCATATTTGTCCCTAATTAATGTCTTGTCTCTATATCAGGGGTATTCATGGGGGGAGGGAAGGTTCAACTGTGTAGTTATGCTTCCTGCCTTGACTTCTTTGGCACACCCGTGCAATGGGTACTCCTGCTCTCCATTCTTTTGGATACATCCTTCTCCCTTTAAGAGGTTCCAAGTTCTGATTTCCTTACAGACTACTGACTCCATTTTATCCCTCCTACTACTACTTGGCCTTTAGACATTTGGTTAAACTTTAACTCTGGATGCTAGTAGCTAGTAGCAAAGGCAATCCAGATCTAGTTTTGTTTTGTTTTGTTTTGTTTTCCCCTTGTAAATTCTGTAATTTAACTTAACTACTTGAACTTTTCCTGGCTTTCATCAGCTCCCCCAAATCTTTCTAAACAGAGGAGCTTCATCTGCATTTTTTTTTTTTTACATTTGATTAGGAATGATATAAAATATATAAAGCTTGATGTAATATAGGAAAATATGTCAGAATATTATAATTGGTGTACTTGAAAATGGGGTGGTGGGGAGGAGGATATAAGTTTTAGATTTAATTTTTAAAAATCAGATTAGCTAAAGTTTATGCCAACAGATTATTAGATCATTCCCATTTTTATATTAAGGAGAAAAAATCAGAAGGTGCAGAGAAATCCAGCTCCACTAGAATGTCTTTTCTCTCTCTCTGATACCATGTGATATTTGTAAAGTACTAGATTTCAACATTACAATGGCTGGGAGCCAAATATAATTTCTAGATTTCCCCTAGAACTGATGGCACTGCTCTCTTTATCAGGAACTGTAAGACCTCGGCTATAATAATCAGCAATAACTGGGGTGCATAGACTGAACAATCTGTTTAAGTTCTTAAATACAGAAGAGTAAAAAAGACCAGTAGGCTGACCTGACAGTAATATAGAGGTCTTAAATAGTCTGACAGTATAATGAATAAAGATTAGTTAAATGTAAAATGAAAGACGTATCTTTATTCATATATGATCTTACCCAATTTACAGAATGTCATGCACGTTTTTAATAAATGCAACTCTAATAAATGCAGCTGAAGGCACAAGTAGTCATGTTGCGGGCTTACCTTCCTGGTTTAAGTGTTTGAAGCTTCTTGGACTGATCAGAGAAAATTTAAAGATGACACACATAAAACCTTTGCTGGACGCATACAGTGCTGCCCTGGGTTTATACTGAACACAGGAAAGCACAATGATTGATCTAGCTTTTAGCCAGCTTTCACAAAGAGATTTGTGTTATTCCCTAATCAGTGCTGTTTACCTTGTCAGAAATGCTACATGATGAATTATGGTCTCAGCTCCACTATTTGTTGCATGTATACAACATCCCAGCCTTCTTGCTAAAAGCTTGATGCAGTCCATATAGGTTTTTTTCCACCTACATCTAAAAAAACTAACTTTAATGAACAACTGTAGGTCTTTTGTTGATCTGAAAAATAATATTAATGTACAGTATCTAATAATACAGGCAGGTTTTGTGGCAAGAACAGTGAAGACAAACTTGGCAAAAAGTATTCCATGTTTCTTCACCTACTAAGGGTACCAGAGATAGGAAGGAACGTAAAATAAAATATGTCAACGTTATTTGTTCATTGAACATTTCTTAGCAGATATACAGAAAGTGATAGAATATTTTTAAAAAGAAATGACAGAAAATGGTGCCCAGATATTTCATATTTGGAAAATGTAATCTACTTAAAGAATAAATAACTGGAACAAACAATTTAAAAGAATATTTTATAGTGTCATGACCTGTCAAACATGAGGTATGAATGATTAAATAAAGAATTCAATTATATATATAATAATAATAATTTATGAAGAAGTCTTTCAGCTTTCTGGGGAAAAAAATCAGTCCCTTGTGTTTGTGTCTTAAATAGATCTGGCAAACAGTTATTTTTATAAGTCTTGATGCAGAAATATATTAGTTATTTGCTTAGATTGATGCTTTGCTATGCTAACCTGCCTTTGTCATATTTTGATTCTGTTTTAACCTGACCTAACCAGCAATAAGTTTACACTTTAATAAATTAAAAAAAAAAAAAATAGAATGGCACTCTGGTTATAGGTAGAGAAAATGTTAATGTACATTTCTTTAGTCTGTGAATTGCAGAAAACTTACTGACATAAATTGCATTGCCCTGATGGTCAAACTCTAATCTGGCTCAGAAAAAAGGTTGGAATTTGCTATTATATTCCCATGTTTTTGATGGGGAACAAGTTAAGGAAAGTGACTGGTGGATTCCCTGGCTTCAGTTTCCCTCCCACTGAGTATCACTGCCAGCAAGAAAAAAACAACCACTAAACAGATGTCCATTTGAAGAAGATGACGGCAATGATCCTCAGCTATTGATTTAATTTTCCCAGCAACTACTATTCAGAGGCACATCAACTCTGAACATGTCTTCATTGTCAAAGAGACATGGCAAACCATGCAAATCTCACATTATGTTTCAGTTAACTAACATCCCCAAATAAATGCATTTTAATGCAATGTTGAGTTAGGAAAGGTTTTGAGAGGAATGCAACTAGGCCTTGGGAATTTCATGCCCATACTACTACAGCAGTGAATCTTATGATTTTTCTTGAAAGAACCCTGTGAAAGATTTCATTTACATTCCTAATTTCTATGTTTTTCTTTTTAATAAAAATAAATGGATTATCTTCCTACCTATTTTCCCCCCATGTTAACCTCAAATAAAGTAGGAGCTCAGGCAAAGAATAATCATGATAATTCTAACATACCTAGAATCAAGAACAGTTACAGAGTTTTCAACTTGATCTCTCAATGATCAGAAGTGTATTTAGGCAACCATGAAAGATCCTGATGTATACCCCCCTCCCACCCCCATCTGTACCAAATGCTTTGCCTGAAATTTTTTTCCTCAGAATCTGAGGGGGAAAAAATCTGGTTTTGTGCCACTATATTGTACTGGATGAGAATGAATTATTCATAAAGCAGGTACAGGAATAAGTACCCAGGAGAATATTAGTTAAATTAAAATAATTTCAGTTAGAGTATGGGGAAGTAGGTACTGCTTTTTTAATTTTTAGAGTATGGGGAAGTAGGTACTGCTTTTTTAATTTTTTTTCCCCTAGAAGATCTCTGTGTGTCTCTGGATCAGAACTCCCTATAAGCAATGCTTTCCATGGTGAAGATCCTGAGCAAATGTCTGAAGAGCGGTTACTTATATTTACAAATGAAACTGACTGAATCCAGAATTGCCATTAGATAATCTACTTTGCTGAAATTAACCATTATATGAACCATATACTGTATTTTTTTTTCAGAAGAACATAATCATCTGTTACAAACCACAGTGATGACAAAAAATGGCAAAATGTGCTTCGCTATATCACAACACAAAGCCTTTCATAGCATGTATCCTGACACTATGACCATTTATACAAGACAAGTAGTTAGGATTGTGATGATTGTGATTCATGCATGTTCTCCTTTCTCCCCTATGGTGATGTCAGTGGATGTAAATTTCTAGGGGTTTTATCCCATCTGTTACTTTGCTATGTGGTCATTCCCTTACTGAACATAGACTGGTGTGAATACCAGTAAGCTGAATACTAGCAAGTTTTGAATGCTTATGTGAATGACAGCTACAGATATGAAAAATAGCATTAGTAGATGTACTTGTTTATCTAGGAATAAATCCCCTTGAATTCATATTTTTTTTCCTGGGTGGAATGGAAATCTTAGGGTTTTAGAGTTTTGTTTTTGTTTTTTTAATGTCAAACCTATTTTACACTTTCTACTACAGTTTTCAAGCATTTACCACTTCAAAATGGGATGGAATTATTTAATAGAGCAGAAAAAGGAGTTTCAGAGCTGCATGCAGTTTAGGGCCTCAGGATGCCTTTCTCTTATGTTTGGGTTGCTGTACTAAGTATTCCTAACACTCTTTGTTCAATGTACATATTTTAAAAATAATTTCCCCATGTTGTTCATTGAGCTAAAACAATGGTTTGTGCATCATCATAATAGCAGCTACGTTTTGCAAGATTTTAAAGGTATGCTCAAGATCATGATGATGATGAAGTTACGAAAAAGGATTCAGTAGAACATAAATGAAAACATGTGCTTGCTATCAGTGAATGACAGCTACAACATGCAGATAGCCCAGGCATGCAAAAGTATACCTTGTAACATTGTGTGCTGCAGTTCTTTCAGTAGAAATCAGGATAATGGAGAACCACAAAGCACAGCTTTTGTGGCTATTCAGTCCAATCAGCCTGCCCACAATTGTATCACAGGCCAAAAAGCTTTCCATTAGCAAGGCTTTTTCTCTAATTACCTAGCAACACTGTGGCTAGCGTGTTGTGCCGTTTAAAATTCTTCACGAGCAATTTACGATGGGGGGGGAAAAAAACTCGTGCAATAATACTGGAAGCCAACAATATGCCATTTCATCTATTATTTCCCTTGTCATTTCAGCAAAAGGATTTAGTTGTTGTTGTTTAAAAACAAAGTGTACAATACTCTTTGCATTTTTTTATTAGCTTACTGGTGTTCGATGCTTACATTTAAAAAGCACAAGGTACAGAGATTGCCTTTGTGACAGGACCACAACCCAAAATAAGGTTTCTTCCCTGAAAATAATATTGCCATAGCTGCATCAGTAGGTTGTGCCAGGAAGTTGCACTAAAATCAGTCTGGGTATTCAGTTTTAAGGGAAAAAATTAAATAATTCTTTGGGGATTTTTGATTATGTATCAGGTGGAGTCCTTATTTTATAATGGAACTCATACACATATCACAGTTGCTGCTTATTAAAAAAATACAACAATAAAAAAACAGTATTGTACAAATAGTATTAAAATGGTAAAATATGAACTTTCAGTCCTAGTACTGATCCTGCCTGTGGTTTTATACATGTTGGTTTATCAAAGCGGTCAAAAATATTATCCAGATGGGCAAGGTTAGAGCTGTGCAGATTTTCAAAGAGGCCACCGTTGTCAAATCAAGGTAGGTGTCAGGTTGGGCTGGCTGGACCTTGATGTTTCACAGAGGCACGGAGCACATCAGCTCCATATGGTCAAATGCCACATTAAGACTAAGACAAGAATGAAGGTTGATTCACATTTGTGGTGCACTAGAAAACAAGAATGGTTTTGAGTTGCAAAACTGTCCAAGGAGGAAAAAAAAACCCAGATTTAGCATTGGAATATTCTTGGTTGAATGCCTGTTTTTCAAAGATGGAGCTGCCAGAGTATTGGATTGTTTATTAAATTAACTTTCAAGTCTGAACATGGAAGGCAGGCAGGCAGGCAGGCAGGCAGGCAGGCAGGCTTGACAGCTGTCACACAAATCTATTGAGCATTATAGCTCTGCCATATGATGGTTTTACCACATTTACTACTATAGCCCTCACCCATTTATTGCATTATGTCAACAACAAGCCAGAAGTAACATGCTGCAAAATCCTTCAAGCTGTACTTCCTCACCACCCCGTGTAAATGCAGATTTATTTTTTTTTTTTTTAATCCTGCACTTCTGCTATGGGTGAAACTGGCATTCCATTGTTTGTTGGTGGGTGTTTTCTTTCTCATGACTGCATTCCATGAACTCTACCTCCTCAATCATTTCACTCAGCATGGGGAAAAACCCTTAAACTGTGCTTTGCTGTTTGCTATACTAACTTTGACAAAGCTTTCCAAAATAATGTCATGATGAACCAAAGGCTTTTTTTGTTTTTGTATAGCTCTAGAACTACTGTGGAAGGCACAGTACAATTTCATTGACTGGTAAACCAGAAGCAAAAAACACACTGATCAGCTGTTTTTCAATGGTTCACTAGCTCAGGCAGATGAATTGAACAATTCATGAATTCAGCAATGATTGCTGAAAGTTCTCTGTGTGTTCCAAAGACCATGCTAAATTAATTTGGGATCTGCAGATTATGCAGACAAGTAGGGTTTCATGGATGGGCTTAAACAGCACTGAGAATGATTCGCAGTTGGAACAAGTGGTGGTGTGGCAAAGCTTTTAGAATTGATAAATAATGCAATGAAAATATTGCATTACTTCCTTAGATGCATAATTATACATATAAAATATCTGGACTGTGTAAATCGTTGTAGATTAATGGGTAAAACATTTAATATACGAAAAATGAAAACAACAGCAACAAAGTTGACATGCTTGAAGCTAGCAGTTTAAAGTTATCTAGGTATTTTTTGCCATGAAGTATTCTGTGAGTGCTCTAGGTAAACACACCTTAATCCCCAGCCTTTCAAACTATAGTCCTCCCATGATTCATGTCTTCTAACCCCTGAGTAAATGGAAGTGAGATGTTGTCAGCCATAGACATTTATCAGACTTCCATGCTGCAGGCAGGTTTCCTTCAAAAAATATAGTCCTCCATACTTAACTATGTCTTGTTGCGACACCACTGAATTTATCTCTGCTTGCCACTGCCTGGCCACACTTCATGACACACTGAAAACAATTCCATAACACTTACCTCTAAAAGTCTGCAACATTTTTAAAAAGACCAGTACTTAGAAAGGCACTAGTGTTGCCATGGAAATGTGTAGTATTCATCCCTGGATTTTTTTTTTTTTTAATATATATAAAATCTGTGTCTAAACCCTGAATGTCTAGACTGGCAGTACCACTTTACATTCATTGTTATTTTATATAGATGTTATTTATTGTATTTAGCACTAACCCAATTACAATTCACATCCCATGAGGTACTCAAAGTATTTTGTGCTGCGTGATGAAAACATGCTATCTGCTGTTGACTGGGGTAGAATGAAGTGGAAACTAGACAAAGAGGGTGTGGCTCCTGAATAGCTTTCCCCTATCCCTGAACTTTTTGAATTAGTTTTCCTCTCTCTTCCTTATGTCACCATTTTTCTATATAATGTGTGCAAAAGCCTCTTACACTCATGCTTCAGAAGTTGGATTGATTTATCCAGGCACCTTAACTTGGAGCTTCTATTTTCTCCTTCAGAAGATACCTCAAATAATTAGAACAAGAACTGCACTGATTTAGTTTTCTCCTCTACTGCCTGAATTAAGAAAAGCTGTACATCTTTGTCTATTAATTATAGTGATATGAGTTTCCAGGAATATTTCAAAGTCTATTTGTCTATATCCACCACTTTGCTGATGAACCTACTAGGGGAATATTCAATGAAGAGTCTGGCCAGAGAAAGAGCCCCATCCTGAAGGGATGTCACCATCCTTACAAGTCAAAAGGTTGCACTTTGGCTAGCGTCAGCTAATGTGCCTGCAGTAGCCTTACATAAAATAGGATGCTCTAAGGGTGGTTAATCATGCCCTTAACACCTTGTGTCTACATTATGGGAATTTGCTCTACATGGGGCTGTCCTTAAAGACAAACTGGTGCAACATGCAGCTGTCTGGGTGCTATTGGGCAATTGTGGTTTTGTCAGATAACACTACTACTACAAGAGCTGAATTAGCTAACAGTTCCCACTCTTATGCCCTTTCCAGGAATAATTAAAACTTACTTTGTTCCAAAAGGGTTTTGGTGATTAATCTGCTAGAGGAAGATCCGTGCCAGTATTGTTTATTATTGTTTATTATATTAGTCTTCGTATTGTGTTTTAGTTTGTGCACTGCCTCGAGCCTCTGCAGTTTATATATCTTGTAGACAAATAAATAAATACATTCTAGTATGGGAGTAATCTAAGTGGTACTTAACAACCCTCTTTGTTTATAATACCCTGCCTTTTATTCAAATAATCACATAATGGGTCTGCAGTTTCTTTTTATTCCTCTGCTAGTACCAATAGATTCCTTTCTTGTCCTTTAAAATCATAAAATCATCACAGCCTTCATCATAAACCCTAGAGCTACCTTTGAGCCTAGACCAGTGTTTCTCAACCTTGGCAATTTTAAGATGTTTTAACTTTAACTCCCAGAGTTCCTCAGCCAGCATGCTGCCAAGTTGCCAAGGCTGAGAAACACTGGCCTAGACCGTGTGTAATGATCTGCCACTCACAACTCCCAATTTCAGTAACTCTCCTTGCAACCAGTAATGGTTCAAAAGAAAGTTCATTTATTGAGAACAAGTGTACAATTCCAAAGCATTGGTAAGACTGAGCCCGCGTGTGCCAAAAGTTGTTTTTACCTTTTTTCTCTTTCCCACCTTGCACCCCTACTAACCTCCCAGTCTTCTCACACTCGCTTGTTGGTATGACCTTGAGCATTCCTCAGTCTTTGATAATAGCCTATCTGCCTCTAATGGTCATTTCATTCTACCATCCTTCCAGATCCTTCCAGCACCCCCCCCCCCCATGTCTCCTAATGGCAGAACCAAAGCAAGCAAACAAGTTGGCAAGTAAGGTGGTTAATTGATTGCTAGGATTCTGACACCATGACTGTTCTTTGTTGCCTCACTTATCCATAAGGATCCATTTGTCTGAGGTCAGCATCTCTCAAGCCTGATTCTACTGATTTCAAGTAGCTATTTCTAAAATCAATAAAACAATACTGTATAAAAAGAGCCAAGGAGGTGCAGTGGATTGCCACTGGGGAGACACAGGTTCTAGTCTTCTCTCTGCCATGGAAGTATACTGGGTGACTTTGGGCCAGATAGTAACTATCTCTCAATCCAGCCTATCTCACAGGAGTTGTGTGGTGAAACATTAAGTACGTTGCATTGAACCTCTTAATAAAAAGGTGGGATAAAAATCTAACAAACAAATAATTATTCTCTGTTCACACCATGTGTGTATTAAAGCTCTCTTGTGCCAGCTCCTGGAATTTGTATATATGTGAACCCTATGAGTATATACCCTATGGATATAGATGATGTCCAGGAACCCCCAAAGATTATTAATGGCAGTGCCTTCCTTAATATAATCCACCAACATTTCAGTATAGAGATAGGCTACACTTTTTACGTCTTAGACTCATTTCAAATGACCATCATATATTTATGGTAATTTGTATTGATTATTTAATTTGAAATTCAGTTATATTCTTCTTTATCAACTAAAATGTTAGAATTGCCATATTTGATCAGCAGAAATCTGGATGACTAAATAGTAGAGTCCACGGGAGCTGGGTGGCTAATAAATTGAAATAAATAAACAAACAAATAATAGCAGCATGTGGAAGTAATCCATACTTTTGGAAACCAGAAATGATATCTCTAAATGGTACACCCTGCAATGTTATTATATCAAAAGTGCTGTTCTAGAGTGTCTTCAAACCCTGAATTCTTTCCATATTGCCTTTGAATCTATTGTAGCATCACCTTCACTTGCAAATGTATTAGCAAGTTAATGCATCATTGTGACAACTGTTTCCCAGCAGTTCATGAGGAAAGACTGCAAAATTTACTCTGAAAGAAATTACTTATGTCTCTGATGGTCATGACATAATTCGTATTATGTTGAATTAAACGCTCAAATTTTATGCCTGAACTTTGTACTTAGCAAACAGGTCATGGGAATTTGATCTGTCGATGCTAAGACATATTAGATGGTGGCAAGATTAAAGATTGGAGGAATCATATTTTTCACATAATGACACTATAATAAAGTTACCAGAGATGTATAGTAAATGTTAACAATTTAGGTGGAGCAAGCTGAATTAAAAAAAAAAAAAAAAGATTGCCAACCTTATGTTTGTCTTATAAACCCCATATATGAGGACTTTCTACTTCCAGAGGAGAAATGGTAGGTCCTTCCTCATCATTGTTATCTCTGTAAAACTCATATATATGCATGTATGTATACACACATACACACACACATACATATACACACCACTATATTAGCCTCTTTGGGGTGAGCACATATGCTAAATACAGATAAGAGTAAGAAACTAGAAGCCAAATAATTGAAAGGCAGGAGTGAAGAGAAAAAGAAATGTAATTAAATCTAATTTACATCAACGCTATTCACAATTCTTCTCAATACTTTTTTAACCTTGCAAACCATCCTTCTTTAAACCATGTCCATATATTGATTCATTCATTGTCTTTTATTCTTTAAACTTCTAACTTTTTTTTTCTTTTTGAGGATCTCATCAACTCCATCCAAACATGACTTTCTCACTCTTCCCTATTTGTCTTGTGATTCGATCTTCATTCACACTTTCTATATGGGAAAATCAATACTGACCACTGCTTTTTGTACTCAATATTCATTCAGCACCCATCCATTTTTGAGCCTGTCTCACACATACACTTCTTAAATAGCTCATTCCCACTGTATTCATATTTTATTTTACATTCATTCTTCATCTCCATTATCTCATTTCCATGTAGCAAAGTGGGCAAGAGTACATTTTTAGAAAACTGGCATTTTTTGCTTCTTTTCATAAACAGTCATCCTCACAACAACCCCTGAGGTGTCTCAGGGCTCAGGTCTTTTACCTCTCCTCTTTAACATCTACATGAGGCCTCTGGGAGAGATTATCTGATGGGTCATTTCCCAGCTGGATTACTGCTGCCCTTGAAGACATCCAGAAATTACAACTGGTCCAGAAAGAAGCAGCCCATGCAGTTTTGGGTGCCCCATGTTACACCCCTGCTGCATGAGCTGCACTGGCTTCCAGTTCCCTTCCAGATGCAATTCAGAGTGTTGGTTATCACCTTTAAAGTCCTGAATGGGACGGGGACAGGTTATTTGCAGAACCACTTCTCCCTGAATGTATCTGTCTGTTCCATCAGGTCAGATTGGGTAGGCATGCTCCAGATTCCTTCCGTTCAATATTGCCACCTCGTGGGGCCTAGGCAGTACACCTTCTCAGTGGCACCCCCTGCCCTTCGGAACACCCTTCCTCTTGAGATCCGGCAGGCCTCTACCCTCCTCACCATCTGGAAGGCTTTGAAGAACTGGCTCTTCCTGCAAGCATTGGGATAGAGTGAGGCTGGAGTTCAGTGAAATTGTTTGTGGATGTGGGGGGGAGGCATGGGGGTTTTTGTGATGTTTTTATATTTTTTACTATTTTTATTGTTGTTTCTAAGCTACCCAGGGTGTGTAAGATGGGCGGCTATATAAGTCTTATAAATAAACAAACCACATACTTCTAACTACCTTTCTACCAATGTTTGCATAACTTAAAATTTATCCATCCATTTCTAATCTTTAGTAAACAGTTTAAACAATGTTTGTAGAAATTCATCATCTTGCTCTAGGGTTTTTTTTTTTTTTTTTGCCATTTAGTCTAAGTTGCCAAGAATAATGGGCAAATGGGTGGCCATAGAAATAGAAATAATAAATGACATAACACAATCCATTGTGTGTTTCCCAAATGCATTCAGTTGGTCATTGTAGAACACAGAATGTTGAACTAGCTTGGCCTGTGTGATCCAGACAAGCTGTTCTTAATTCATAAGTTATTCAGTCTTCCTATCAATAGGAATCTCTGAGCTATCTTAATATAATATGAATCATATAATAGTACTTTATTTCTGTTAACTTAACACATGCACACACCATCTTCAGAATGTCATAGAACTTCTAATGTGATGAACCTCAGAGCTATCTTAATATAATATGAATCATATAATAGTACTTTATTTCTGTTAACTGAACACATGCACACACCATCTTCAGAATGTCATAGAACTTCTAATGTGATGCTAGTGGCATTAATGATATTGAATGCCTGATTTATTTATTCATTTAAAATATTTGTATGGCTAGCCATCTTTGATAACATAAACCTAAGTGGCTAACAATAAAAAGCAGAAACCCAATAAAACAGAACATACATGGCTCTTGAAACACAGCACACATACATATATGTCTCACAACTGTAGAGTTTCCCAGGGCTTCAGCCTCATGTCCCTTCAAGGCTTGCAGGAAAAGCCAGCTCTTTACAGCTTTTCAGAAGACCGTAAGGGGCCTGCTGGATCTCAGGGGGAAGGGTCTTCCAAAGGGCAGAGGCCACTACCAAGAGAGGCTTTTATAATGTCCCATGGCATGTGCTGTGCCACTTTTCACACGGGACATCCATTTATTTTACCTGAGGGAACACTGAGCATCCAAGATTTAAAATTAGCAATCTAGACATTATACTCACTGGCTTTGGTATATTGAACAGCTCTGCAGAATTGAGTTGCTGATCTTCAAGGAATAGTGTCTTGTCTGGGGACCTGAAGACCTGCTTTATTTTGTTCGCTCTCCCATCTCTTTCCCTTCTATATTTAATGTCTCCTATTGAAATAATATTACTCAAAATTATATTATCTACTTGGTGAAGTGCAATAGTTTTCCAGTCAAGACCTGTACTTGGCCATTGAGAGGAACTTTAGGAGCTATATTTCAAACTATTAAGTGGGACTAAAGCAAAACTTATTTTTGTTTTATTTTCATATTGCTAATATGATTACTTCTCACTATTTAATTATTTTCCCCTTCTGACATGTTTTTCATGTCAGAAGGGGAAAATAAATCAAGTATGAAGGATGGGATAACTCCGGTCAGCTTGTGGTTGTGGATAGGAAATCACAGCCAAAGCTTTGCTCAACCACAAGCTGACTAGAGTTATCCCATCCTTCATATCTGATTTTCTGCTATGTTGGGAAAAGTTGGCACATGACTGTCTGCAAAATCATATAAAATCCTGATATACAAGGAAAACCTATTGTCTATAACAACATTGGTTATATACCTCACAAGTATTTCTCGTGGTTCTTCAATGAAAAGCAGATTTTTTTTCCTACTAAAAGCTGCCTAGTAGCTTTTCTGTCCTTTAAATTAATTAACGTTGGCTACTTCATGGAAGACCTGAATCACCTTCTGGTGGAAAAGTGTCTGACCTGTTGCCATATAAAATTTGTTTGTTTCACACTTTGTCATGATCACTTGGCAGATACCTAATTGTTCTCAAGGTATCTATTCAGAAGATATAGAGAATGACTTACAGCATATACTGCTGATACTCAAGAAATAAAAGAACACCGCCATATTGGCAGACCTCTGAGGGACTATAAATGTCACCTAAAACACAGCCAGTATTTATGCTGACATAAAACTGGAGAGAAATGCCCTCAAGGAAAAAAAATAAAAAATCATTTTTAAACTGACATGCTCCATCTTCTTCATGCCAAGAAAACCCAAAAACTACCAGAACTCCCTCATAGCATCACAATAAGCAGCAAGGCAATGTCACTGTTAACCTATTTAGAAGCTTAAGCAATCACAATTGAAGGGGTTGAAGGAAAAAAAAAAAAGAACTGAGAGTTAAAAGTTATCTATGGATGATTTTCTAGGCTGAATCAGCATAAAATAATTACATTTCATTTGGAGCTTCTGTGAAATTTCATGGCTGTAGGTAAGTTGTACATTTCTCCATTTGAATGCCTCCCATTTTCCTCATGCTGTGCTGTTGTACTGATGAGAGAAGAAGCTTGGAGATATTTAAAGTGTTAGATAGATTGATAGATAGATAGATAGATAGATAGATAGATAGATAGATAGATAGATAGATAGATAGATAGATAGATGATAGATACTCTCAGTCACAGGAATTTAAATACACCTTGCCTTGAAACTTTTTTTTTTTTTTTGAGAAGGTGGTCAGACTGAAGTTGCAGAGGACCCTGGAGAAAGAAGATTATCTAGACCGAGCTTTCAAGCCAGGATTTAATATGGAGACAGCCTTTCGATACACTTGTTGATGACCTGTGGTGGAGCAGGATAGAGGTAGGGCATCTCTCAGCAGCTTTTGGGGAGGGACTCACATGGAGCGGTGAGGGAGGAAGGGGACACCCGCCTAGCCAGCCAGAACAGCCGAATCAACCCTGGCGATCAATGGGGTGACAGATGTCACAGCCAGATCACCCTTACATCCCTCTCAGCAGCTTTTGATGGTATCCTTCTAGACTAGCTGCAGGGGTTTGGGATTTGTGACACTGCTTTACAGTGGTTCTCTTCTTTCCTTTAGCACTGGTTCCAGTGGGTCGGGGGGAGAGGTTGATCTCTAGCCCCCTCCTTTTTGTGGTAGCTTGACACTTTCTCCCCTCCTGTTTATCATTTATATGAAAACACTAGGTGATGTGATCTGCCATTTTGGGATCTGGCTATATCTTTCAACCCCAGGCTGTTGAGGTCCTGTTCCAGTACCAAGAGGATATACAGGCCTGGAGGGGGAGAAACTGACTCCAACTTAATCCTACAAAGACTAATTGTCCATGGATGTTGAGGCCACATAGATCCAGAGCTTCCATCTTTACTTTTGGATGGGGCTGCACTTCCCCATCCAAGAGTAGTGTGCAATCTGGGGGGGGGGGGGGTGTCTTGGACTCACAAGGAGCAAGTAGCAGCTGTGGCCAAGAAGTGTGTCCCAGCTTTGAGGGAGTCAGCATCCAGTCTCTCTGCAACCTAAGCCAAAATGGCCATAGAGAAGAGAGCTCAGCAAGCAGATGGAAGGGACCATGCCCACAGCAGACTAAAGCACCCAATAGTAGCTGAATAGATCCCAGCTTCTGGCTACATTGTCAGAATTTTCCCTGGGGATATAGACATTTTAATTGAAAGGAATACACAAAAAAGGTTGGTTCCTGTGTTTTTGATCTCTCATATAAGACATAAGCCAGTCAATCAATTACCTCCTCCTGGGCAGGAGGCCACTGTGATGGAAAATATTAATTAATTCCAGTCAATATGTTAAGGGTTACTTTAAAAATGTTTTAAAATAAAGTAACAGCTTTTCTATGCTTAAGCCAAGCCTTGCAGATAGTTAAGAATACAGACTATATTTCTTTACCCTAATATGGCAGCTGTCTGGGTACCAAAATAAAACAGAACCCACCCACCCACCTACCTAAAAAAACTTAATACAAAATAAAACAAGCAAACAAATTAAAGAATAGGAGTTTCTACCTGATGCAATAAAGGGAGGGAGGGAGGGAGGGAGGGAGGGAGGGAGGAAGGAAGGAAGGAAGGAAGGAAGGAAGGAAGGAAGGAAGGAAGGAAGGAAGGAAGGAAGGAAGAAAGGAAGAAAGGAAGAAAGGAAGAAAGGAAGGAAGGAGTTCAGTCAAGAGTTTTGAAGGTTGTTGTGGTAAGCCAATCTCTGTTGGAGTATAGCATGATGCTCTAGGTGAGACAGTCATCTGAATGAACTTTCAGTATTATGCTATCATGTCTGCTATCTCTCTCTCTCACTTGAAAAAATATCTGGAAGAAGGCAAAGACAAACCAATTCCTTACTGTTGTCCAGAAACCTGCATGGCTGTGTCTATGTAGTCAGCATGAATTAACCTTAATTCCTTGTTTCAGTAAGGATTATGACTGGCTCCTACCACAGGGAACATCAACAGTATGACATTGATTTACATACTTAGTTTATATCTCAACTTTCTGCTTCAAATAAACACTCACTGGGGCTCTTAGTAAAAATACAAAAATATAGAATGCAAAAAAATAAATGCATTAATTAAGGAAACAGAAAAGATTAATCAACTGGAAAAGCCAATATAAACTTTCATATTCAAAATCACTTTTATTTCAACCCTGAATTCGTAATACTCCCACCCATAAAGAATAATAATCAGTGAAGCTTATGATTAGAACAAATATGGATGAACTATACTTGATTGACCCTAGGCATTTGTTAAATCCTAAATAACAGCATTATATTTTTTTATTCAGTTATGCATCAGACTTTTTTTTTTAGATTTGATTAGTTCTTAGTTTCCTCAACTTTATTTCATCATAGCCAAACATGATTGATTGGCATCTTTTATATATCAGATCACAGCCCAATTGATTTAAAGTTACTATTGCAACAGTGTATTAATCCAACTGGAAGTTGTTATTTCAATATCTTTCTAATGAACGATAATGAGTTCTGAGACATTTGAAGTTTATTCAAGAAAGACCATTTCAGAATGAAAGGACTCCATTGCATTTGTATAAAAAATAAATTATTAAATCATACAGGTGAAACTCGAAAAATTAGAATATCGTGCAAATGTTCATTTATGTCAGTATGGCAACACAAAAAGTGAAACCAATATATGAGATAGACGCATTACATGCAAAGCGAGATATGTCAAGCCTTACTTGGTATAATGGTGAGGATTATGGCGTACAGCTTATGAAAACCCCAAATTCACAATCTCAGAAAATTAGAATATTACATGACATCAATAACACAAGGATTGGAAATAGAACAATATCGGACCTCTGCAAAGTATAAGCATGCATATGTACTCAGTACTTGGTTTGGGCCCCTTTTGCAGCAATGACTGCCGCAATGCGGCATGGCATGGATGCTATCAGCCTGTGGCACTGCTGAGGTGTTATGGAAGACCAGGATGCTTCAATAGCGGCCTTCAGCTCTGCTGCATTGTTCGGTCTCATGTCCCTCATCTTTCTCTTGGCAATGCCCCATAGATTGTCTATGGGGTTCAGGTCAGGCGAGTTTGCTGGCCAGTCAAGCAGAGTAATCCCATGGTCATTGAACCAGGTTTTGGTACTTTTGGCAGTGTGGGCAGGTGCCAAGTCCTGCTGGAAAATGAAGTCAGCATCCCCATAAAGCTCGTACGCGGAAGGAAGCATGAAGTGCTCCAAAATCTCCTGGTAGATGGCTGTGTTGACCCTGGACTTAATGAAGCACAGTGGACCAACACCAGCAGATGCCATGGCTCCCCAAATCAACACAGACTGTGGAAACTTCACACTGGACTTCAAGCATCGTGCATTGTGTGCCTCTCCATTCTTCCTCCAGACTCTGGGTCCTTGGTTCCCAAATGAGATGCAAAAGTTGCTCTCATCAGAAAAGAGGACTTTGGACCACTGGGCAACAGACCAGTTCTTTTTTTCTGTAGCCCAGGTAAGACGCTTCTGACGTTGTTTGTTGTTCAGGAGCGGCTTGACAAGAGGAATACGACATTTGAAGCCCATGTCCAGGATCCGTCTGTGTGTGGTGGCTCTTGATGCACTAACTCCAGCCTCAGTCCACTCCTTGTGAAAGACCCCAACACTTTTGAATGGCCTTTTCCTGACAATCCTCTCCAGGCTGCGGTCATCCCTGCTGCGTGTGCACCTTTTTCTACCACACTTTTCCCTTCCACGTAACCTTCTATTGATGTGCTTTGATACAGCACTTTGGGAACATCCAACTTCTTTTGCAATTACCTTTTGGGGCTTTCCCTCCTTATGGAGGGTGTCAGTGATGGTTTTCTGCACAACTGTCAGGTCAGCAGTCTTTCCCATGCTTGTGATTCCTACTGAACCAGCCTGAGAGACCATTGAAAGGCTCAGGAACCCTTTGCAGGTGTTATGGATTCATTAGCTGATTAGAGTGGGACACTTTGAGCCTAGAATATTGAACCTTTTCACACTATTCTAATTTTCTGAGCTTGTGAATTTGGGGTTTTCATAAGCTGTACGCCATAATCATCACAATTATACCAAAGTAAGGCTTGACATATCTCGCTTTGCATGTAATGCGTCTATCTTATACATTGGTTTCACCTTTTGAGTTGCCATACTGACATAAATGAACATTTGCACGATATTCTAATTTTTTGAGTTTCACCTGTATGATTTAATAATTTATTTTTTATACAAATGCAGTGGAGTCCTTTCATTCTGAAATAGTCTTTCTTGAATAAACTTCAAATGTCTCAGAACTCACTATCGTTCATTAGAAAGATATTGAAATAACAACTTCCAGTTGGATTAATACACTGTTTCAATAGTAACTTTAAATCAATTGGGCTGTGATCTGATATATAAGAGATGCCAATCAATCATGTTTGGCTATGATGAAATAAAGTTGAGGAAACTAAGAACTAATCAAATCTAAAAAAAAAAGTCTGATGCATAACTAGCTACATGCTTCTAGGAGGTCTATCCAAGAACATGTGCTCCATGTGGAGGAAAGGCAGAAGGAAGTGACCCAAGATGAGCAATTTCTTAGACAAAGAAAAGCAGAGTGATAGATGAAGAGGGGACACAGAGTAAATTCTTAACTGTCTGTCTACATCTGTCTGCCTCCTTGTGACCAGTAGGTTTTGAGGTTCTGAAAAGTCAGTACCATTGGATTTGTACCACCAATAGTGGTGAAGTGGCACCAAATGCTGGACTACTTCATTGACAATTGTCGATATTTCTGTTAAGAAGATTTTTTAATCCATTTAATCATGTCTGATTCTCAGAGACTGCCTAGACAAGTCCCTGCAGTTTTCATTAAGCATTAAGTCTTAATGAAGTTTTAATCAAGCATTAAGAGAATACATGGGTTAAAAACAAAAAGTGGAGAGATATGTAATGGAAATGCTAGAAAGATACTGGACAATACTGTTGGATAATGGTGAATTGCGACAATTCATACTAAAGGGTGTTTTTGTATTTTGTTTTCTGCTTTTCTCCTGGGCAATCAAACTGTGATGCTATCTAAAGAAATGTCAATTTTAACTGCTTCAATCTGCTTCAGTAACTGCAAACAACTGGCTTGCTGTCTTCTTGTCATTCTGTAGTCCTGCTAACTGATAATTTGACATCTTTCATTTTTATAATGTTAGTTCTCAATTTCATGCACTTATATTTACATGTACATATTCATATCAACATATTTCTGTCCGTGTATGAGTTTGTATTCTACTTATTTTTCCAAAAATTCTACTGATCTGCTTTTTGTCTACTCTCTCTTCTCATTTCTATTCCCCATTTTTTTAATAAAGTCACCCAAATAGGTGGTTTGAAAATATTAGTTTTATTCTTTCTCTCCTAACAAAATATATATCTTTCTACATAACCATTCACTGAAAATAATAGCAGACTCTGATGATATCTATTACTGGACAATAGTGTAATTGCCACTTAAGCAGGAAGCAAGAATGGAATGAACGTTGCACTGGAGGTTTATAATCACCATTTTCTATTATCAACTTTTACAAGATCACCTTGTTTATTTAATTAGCCTAGAAGGAAAGGAGACATATAAGAATTTATAACTGGAAAACAATTTTTGAGGCTTCATTCATAATATCAATTTTTCAGTTCCCCAGTATGGTATTTTTATCTATCTCTTTTCATTTAAATTTTCCAAATATCTACAAAAACCTTTGATTTAGCCAAGATCATTTGCATTCTGGTATACACTGTTCTCTCTGCTGGCCCTGTGTTCTTAAACTCTGCCCTCTTTAAAACTGACATTATTTTTTACCCTCAGGATAACACCTCCTCTCTTTCCTTAGTCTCCAATATCTTGTTTCTCTGCCATTCTCACAGCTTTGCATTAGTTCCACACTACTTGGCAAATGACATTAATCAAACATGCTATTTTAGGCTCTTATGCAGCACTCTACATTCTGCTAACTTGTATAAGGAATACAGGTCCCCCATTATCCCACCAGTTTCTTTGCTGCTTTAAATTGAGAAAAGCTAATATTTTCTGAAAAGTATTTCCATGTAGAACGGAGTACTGTGTAATGCAGAAGGAATCTCTGATTCACAACAAACCTGTTCAGGAGACAAGCTTGCGTGTGGACTTAACAGGCAAAGAAAGATGGGCAGCTCCTTCTTTTTCTAAGGAATCTTGATGACGTCAGTGAAGCCCCTCCATGAGTACAGTGTAAAAGTCTGTGGGGGAGTGACTTCCCATGTATGCAGGTCTTGTTGCTGTGGACAGTTCCGTTATAGCCATGGATGACAGGCTATTTACAAATGTCATAGTATAACTTATGCTAACTGCTGTTTGGATGTTGAATTTTTCATGCAAACATGCTGTCTGAACAGGCCGAAATTAGATGGACTGTGTGTCTCATCTGCATCAAGCCATGCAGATACATATCATGGATAGTCCACTTTCCTAGGTTTTTGTATATATTTATGGACTTTACATTCTTACAGTTGACGGTTGAGAAAATGAGAATATGCAAATAATATTTCTTACAGTTATCCTTCCCCTTCTGGCAAATGTTTTGAAAAACATTTTTTTTTAAATTAAGACTGTGTGTTACAATAATGCCTTAAT
The DNA here is from genome assembly GCA_030867105.1 of Liasis olivaceus. Classification (NCBI taxonomy): domain Eukaryota; kingdom Metazoa; phylum Chordata; class Lepidosauria; order Squamata; family Pythonidae; genus Liasis; species Liasis olivaceus. The sequence continues at coordinate 76,183,351 of CM061349.1, forward strand.
CTGGTAATCTTTTTTGCTGAGGTGAAGTCAAATTTAGGAGAAATTCTGCATTTCTTTCTTTTTTGCAATACTGGGATTACGGGGAAATTGAGTACAAACAGGAATGGTTAAAGGTATAATCTAAATAGCCCAATTGCCACAATGTGGGATGGTTAAACAGACACACGGCTTTTGGAAAGAGCTCTTCACCCCAGACCTGCTGGCTTCAGTTTATAGATTAAATAACTTCAAGTGCTAAATTAGGCAATGGGAGAACACATTGAATGGGGGAAAGGAAACTAATGTGGGTGGAGACAGCCAGCTCAGAAGTATTTGTAAGACCCCAATATTGGGTGTGGCAAAAAAAGGTATGGGAGACTACAAAGAGAGCAAGAAGAAAGGGAGCAGGATGAAGACACCTTCCCCTAATCCCACCATCAGGCATAAAGAGTGAGCAATATCAGAACTACGGTTGGCAGCTGAGTAAATGTGGTGTGAAGAGCTGGAAGTTTCACTTGTGAGGTAAAGGAGTTTGGAGAACTGGTTCAAGAAAAGAAAAATGCTGGGAGGAGAAGGAGAGGAGAAAAGCAGACTCAAGTTGGCAGAAACCAATCAGTTTAAGAAGACATTGACAGAAACAGAGTGAGAACATTTTAAAAGGGTTGGGGAGGAGAGTCACTTGATTTCTAGATTGTACTTTTTCCCATCTCCAGTGGATCAATATTTTTTCCCCTTTTTATTATGTTGTTATGAATCATAATACATTGAATTGTTTTGATACAACAATGTTTATACAATATTAATTGAACATTATTGACATTCTATTATTTAGATAACTTAAAGCATTGGAAGTAGAGAAAGGAGAAAAAAGTATTCTATGAATATTAATTACAATTTAGGATGTCAGTAGTTGATCAGTATTGTACCAGAACCATCTGCATGTTTGGGGAACAAACTCTCACGTGCCAACTTATCTTTACAAGAAAGGACCTTCAGGTGTAGTCCTTTATTTGCAGAAGATTCAGATATAATTTACACAATGTTTACCACAATGGAAAGCTAAATCATAGTTTTATATATTGTAGATCATTATTTAATTATGAATACTGAAAGAAACAATGTAGAATGAGAAGATAAATTCTTACTTTTGCTGGCCAGTTAAATATTTTCATTGTATATATGATTCTTCAGCTATATTATTTCTTCCTTTCTTTCAAATTTCCTGCTTATTTTAAACATATTATGCTGAAGTATCTCTGTGCTGTCTTCACAGGGAAAGTATATGTAAATGTGAAAAAAAGGTAAGTGAAAACACACTTTTCCCTCTCTTTCAGTCCAAAATGGCTAGCCTTATTTACCACTATAGTGTGATATCCCATTCAGACTTTTCTATTAAGTACTGTACTTTAGAAACAAGCAATATTACAACTATGAGTGCATCTGAGTGATGGAAATGTTGATCATTAAGCTAGTGGAAGATGGCTGATATTGTTGCCAAGCAATTTACCAAAACAGATAACATAGTGTTTCAGAAGTCAACATTATGATCTAAGATATCTTGGATATTTACTAAACTAATTAAATTTGCACTGTGAGCATTTCATAAGGTGGCCCCAAGATGCCCAGTTTGATGATACTGTTCTTGGTCATATTATTAATTAAGAAAAGTAGCAGATCATCCATCACCATGTGACTTTGCCATATAAACAAAAGCAAAATCTGAACATGTAATATCATTCAAAATAATTGGTATGTTAATCTCCTATCCCTAGGCTTTCATTTAATTACTTAAACAGTGTGTGCATTTTGATCTGTTTATTAGGATGCTTGCTTAGACATACTTGCTATATTAATATTGACAGATGTCCCAGCAAGATAATGAGTGAAGTCATATCATGAAGTTTCAGCAGTACAACATTAGCATATAATGCAACAAAATACCCTTAGATATCTATTTCGTTGTCCTATAAAACAAGTAACCTGGAAGATTTTTTTTTTTTTTAATGATCTCTATTATACTGTTTCATTTGTAAAGTGGATTAGAGGCTGGTGGGCAGTGGGGAATGATGTATCAGTGCTTTCAAAAAACCACATGAACCTAGAATTGACCCCTGCAGCAATACCACTCCTTTTCTTCCTTCCTGCTGGAGTGGGACAAGGCTGCAGTAGCTGGCCAGAGAACTTTAAGGATCAGGATGTGAGCAGAATGGCTAATCCTGGGAGGTGCTAATGACCCAACTGATGAGTGGAGACCTCACTTTAGGATTTAAAATAATGCAGATCCAGTAGGCAATAGTGGCTGCAATAGTGGCAGCACTGCCCTGAGAACAGCGGGAATGGTCTCATCTTGAAAGACTATGCTTGTAAGTCGGTATGAAACTTAACCATAGGACCCAATACTCCAGGCTTAAGGCTTATTGAAAGGATCAATGATTTTGTGGTGGAAACATTATCCTTGTTTGGAAGTTCCAGGCAACTTGACTTTTTTCTTTGTTTTCGCTCAGACTGCATCCCCTCCCCTTTAGCAGGCGAGTTCTCTCTCTATAAAGATGAAATAATAATCCTTTGAGATATAATCACAATGATGTCATGGGCACAAAATGCATATGACGTCACAAAAGAAGGTCCATTTTTTTTCATACTTGGGTCACAATGTATAATTTTTCATCATGATCTCTTTGCCAGGGATGGTACTGTTACCATATTTCTTTAGTTATGTGTGAATCCTGATCCATAAGAAACGGTGTGAAATCTAACTTGACATTTGAATAAAATATAACCCTTATTACAAATTAAAATATAGGAGATTATCCAAATGCATTATCAGGGTACAACAGGGAAGTTGATTGGACTAATTAAATTAAGTAAATAATTGAGGAAAAACAAGGAAGGTGAAGTGACTATAGTTTGGTGTTATAGGACACTGTAGATCTCATATTCAGATATAGCATATTCTCTTTCTATGATAAGGAACTGGAACTAGTGATGCCCTACAAATTTCTGTATCTTTTCCCATTAATGTTTTTTGCTTGAAAAACTTTGATGAAAAATGCAAGGCAGTGTATTCTCTAAGAGCCTGACTGAGCTGATAGGGGAATAACTAAAGTATATAAGGAAATAAAGGAATTGGGACAGGGTGGAGAGACGAAAAGTTAGAAGTGTGTGGAGGAATCAAAACCTACCTCTCGGTCAGCAATTTTTGAAGTGATTTCTTAAATTCAAAATGTTGGTTTAATTGCTTTTAAGCATGCAAAGGGGTAATTTACATTAAAACGTCTCAGTAATATATTTCCCCCATCTTTGAAGAAGAGAAACTGATGTGCTGCTATGTAGTATATCTTGGACCAGCTGCAAACTGCCTGTTTTCATTCACATGAAGTTGTAACTACTCTGGGTTAGGGATCATAGTCTCTAAACCTCAGAGGAGGAGGAGGAGGAGGAGGAGGAAGAAGAAGAAGAAGAAGAAAAAGAAGTCCAAAATGGTGAGCAATGCAAACAGAAAAACCCCATAAGCAAATGTGAACATGATAAAAAGGTGGGGGTGGTTTGTCTGCAAGTCTCTATTTCTTTGTATTTTCTACTCCACCTATGTTTCAGGTTGTCCTTTGGAAGTAGCCTCAGGTTTCCTTAGCCGTATAATGATATTGCATGCTACCTACAGTGTGTATGTACAATATTATGCATTAATTGGTTTTCTTTGCCGGCAGATCTGTTGCATATAGTTTATTTCACATACATAGCTGTCGTCTGAATTGTATTGTGAGCTATACAGTTAAGGTTCTGACTATATATAGCAGGTATGGTTAGTGTAATAGGCAGATGTTCTGTGGACCAGATCTAGAAGGCAGGTAAAATGATAGTGGTGACAGAAAAAGAGGATGCCCACCTTACAGAGAGGGTACTCCACTGTGCAATCCTACTTACTGCTCCTCCACACACACATAGACAGTTTGGACCAACCCATTTTCCCCATTTCTGATTTCTTCTATTAATGTTCAGCTGCTTGGAGTAAGAACTATTGCTTTTTTCTGGAGATTAGGACATGTTGTTTGGTTGTGTTTATCAAATCATTTGCCTTGATTTGATTTGGCTCTCTTAAGTTCTCTTTCTCTCTTAAACTCAGTTAGGTTATAGGTGAGAAACTGACATTTTAAATCAGGTTTTCCTCAAACAAAATGAAGGGCAGCCCTTTCGCTTTAGCTCTAACCAGCAATATAAGAAAAATAAAGATTCAATCCAAGGAGTAAAATGTTTTGAAAAGTAAAAGAGAACCAGACAACTTTTAATCTAGTGACAAACTGGGTACATTGAATGAGCAGAAAAGGTACTTTTCATTGTAAAGATGCATTGTATTAGGCACAATCAATTTCACTGAAGTGTCTCTGTTCCACGGCTTATACTTGAAGCAGATTAATTAAAAAAAAAATCAAGGATCTCAAGACTAAGATGCACACAGCATCTCCAGGATAACAAACAATAGGAAAATCACTGTGAGAGACAGATTTTTCCAGAAGCATTATTCACTCACAGATTTGCCTGTTTTACCTCAGTGCATTTCTGTTAGGGCTGAGCAACTTCTTGGAGTTTTGAGATACATGTATAATTGTGCATATAGAATGAAGTGAAATATTTTATCAAACACACACAAACAGAGGCACAGAGGTCATTTCCTCTCTAGTGATTTATAATCTGCTCTAGCGTCATCCAACAATAGCTGTGCTGATATAACTGTAATGATGACAGTCTTTATATTGCCTCAGTGATATCTGTTGGATGTCATCAAAAAAGTGTAAGTCTCTAGTAAGGTAGAGGGTATACATACACACACCCACAGAGAGAGAGACGGAGAGGCAGAAAGACAGAGAGAATGAGAGTGAGAGTGAAAGAGAAGAACACACAGAGAGAATGTATGTATGCATGTATTTGTTCCAAGTCCACAGAAATATTTCAGGTAGAATTTGGCAAATGCCCTTCAGGCCTTTTGTTGCTGATGCTGCCACTAAAGATTTCAGGGATAAGGCACATATAGTTCAAAGAAACCATTTTGTAGATTTTCTATATTCTTCTCCTAGGCCATGCTGATCTTCAGATGTTTATGCAAAGTTATTTCCTTTTAAGATCTGAGATTTATCCAAATAAGTGTTTCTCAACCTTAACAACTTTAAGACATCTACTCCCAGAATTCTCCAGTCCACACGTCTTAAAGTTGCCAAGGCTGAGAAATACTATGTAGACTAAGCAGCTTCAACAATATTTTGATCAATGAACTGCTGCTCCAGAAACACAAAAAGTAAGTCCTTGCATAAGAAACTGGAAACTGTCAGACTAGGTATTTTCCTGAATGTCAGAGGACTTAAAACTGGGTAGAGGACTGAACAATGCATATTGGGTTTAACCCACACATCTTTATGTCCCATCTCCATGCTTTATGCTCTCCCCAAACTGTCACAAAGTGTGAAAGGAAGTTGTTCTCATGTTCATATCATGTGATTACAACTACAGATTTCCACAGGATCCCACCCCCAGGTTGGCAGAGAAGTTGTACAACATCCTGCATACATTTTGTTCAATATAAGCAGGTTGTATTAAACTGATGACTCCGAGTTCCCTCTCCTACTCATTGGCGGACATTACACTGGCAATAATCTGACTATACTATAATTCCTTCCCTCATCCCTCCTTTTATTCCTGGCTTTGTATTGCTAAGCTAAGCTAGAAAGAGAGTGACTATGGGAACAAAGGGGAACACAACAGCGTTTTCCTACAAAAGTTGTTTTGGAGAATGCAGTCTTCTGATCTGTTGTCTGTTTAATTATTTGCTATATTGCTGTACAGTATCACCAAGTAACGAGAATTTGCAGGGCTGTGTACAATCAATTAAAATGTTATAGAAAGTGAAATTATATTAAAACAGCAGAAAAACCTACAAAGAAAATAAAAGCAGAGGTGATTATATAGATCATCAACAGTGATAAGAAAGGCAAATAAATAGAAAGCAGAGTTTTGTGCATAAGATAAATTTCCAAGCACGTATGTGTGAATTTGTCTGTGTGCATATGCTTTTATTTTTGCTGTTGATGAGCATATTTTTTCTGTTTTCTGTTAGTTTGATTTAATCAATGTAAATAAAACAGTGTAAGTTATTTAAACACAGCACTTTTTAAAAAAGCATGGTTGAAGAATCAAAGGGCTGCCAAAGGACTGATACATGGTACAAAGTTTACTTAACTGTTGTTATTTCTGGGTTAATAAGTATTTATTTTGGCAGCACTTGGCAGGCTATGTTTTTTTTCTTATATCCCCCCCCCCCTTTTTTTTTTTTTCTGTGTACTGCCTTGAGCATGCACAGACAAGTGCGATATAAATATTTTAAATGCATACATAAATATTAAAAATATATTAAAAATCAAACATATAGCTCCGGAGGGGGTTTCAAGGGATACTTGGAATGAATTCTTTTCTGGGGATGAGAGGTTAAATAGAAAGTGTAAACAGATAGTAAGAGAATTGAAATGGCAAAATACAAAACTGTCATGAGTCAGGAAATGGAAGGGAAGATGAGATTCCCTAATTAGTTTACACAAAATTGTGTCACACTGACTCTTTTGTCATTATTTTCTTGTCAGAACTATTCTATTAAGTGTTGCTGCTTTCTTTATCCAGACAACTCACAGCATCTGCTGAGAAACAGTGAATCTCTTGTACCTATTTACTCTTTGTCTTAATCAAAACACAGAGAGATCCATCCCCAGTCCTGACTGGAGGACATTGCAGGATGTACAGTAGCGCTACTGGTTTAATTGTCAAGTTTAAGAGAATATTCCAGTCTTCCCTCTTTAAGAAAAGACTACACTGTCCATCTATAAAGAATGAAGGGAAAATAAATACTGGTTTTCTGGAATGTCTTTGGCTACTCACCCAGGATGAGTAACAGCTATTCCTAGACTGGCACATTTGTCTTTCTGTGGAAGTCTCCATGATAAGTATGATAAAATGTTTGAGTTTCTTTTCCTCAAAGAAGTGGCTTGGAATTCACCCAAAGATCACTGTTTATTGTGCTGCTTCATTACAGTCAAAGGAAGCATGTTCATACTGCCTGGAAAAAAGGTGATCTCAGTGCTGGATCATAGTGAATTTTCTATGTGATATGTGCTGGGGATGACCTCTACTAGTCTGAGAAAATTTAGAAAATTAATATAAACTAGTCATTTTAGCTTCAGGTTCACTTTTATCATTGTTTGAAAATACTTCCTTCTTAAAAACTTCTGAACATGCTTCATCATTTCAATTTTAGTCCTCGGCAGTGCTGTCCATGGGGGTGGTCAAAATTAGCAAGATGCCAGGTGCAACATTGCGAGGAAACCCCAACTCTTTTCTCTATATGCACCTGCACAGAGAGATGGGGCTTGCATCATGATATCACGCCCACCATCTTGCAGATTTTGACACCAGCCCCCCCCCCCCCCCCCCAAATGCTGCTGGTCCTAAACCTGAGCAGGAGGATGGTGCCCTAAATGGTCCTTCTTTCCTAAGGAGTGATAATCTGCATTACTTTAGGTTGCAGATAGATCAAGCTTCAAGGGGAAAAGAACCTGCAATATCTGGACTGGTCAAGCCAAACTTGGTGAAACTCTAGCTGGAGTTAAACCATGGGTTTTAAATCTAAGCTTGAAAGATATGCCCCAAGCAGCTGTGAGTGAATGCAAATATGGACAGAGGATGTTTGAATAGGAATGTTCTACACGTTTGCCCTTGACTATTTAGTTGTGCTAGTCATACCCAGAACTACATGAAGTCATATTATGTTGCAATAGATACTAAAAGGCTTTCTATGGTAGAGAATACCCCTAAGGAAATGCACCCCTACTAGGATGATAGAAAAGTTGATAGGATAAAGCTAACTTAAATTTTCCTTGCTGTTCACTGTGTTTTGCAGTTGGATGGTATTTTGTGAAATGGAAAATAACAGAAAATAATCTGTAATGTGGCTGAAACTGCTACATAGGTAAGGGGTTGCTTGTTTGTTTATTGGAGATTCCCATTGGAGGAAACCCTTGCCTTGTCCCTTCTCCCAGGTTCTCGAGCTTCTGATCCTATAAGAGAAAAGTTAGCTCCATAGTACTGTATTGCAGCTGAGACAAAAAAGGAAGGGTGAAATTGACAAGTGTTTCGTTAGTTTGTCCTTTTCTTCAGCAGAGGACAAACTGCTGTAAGCTCCTAAATTTTTATCTTCTCTCTCCCCTCCCTTCCCTTTTGTTGCTTCTGGATTTGAAGCAGCTCAGGGGGAGACCCTGATATTTTATTTATTTATTTATTTATTTGATTTATCTCTGCCCATCTCCTCCTAATGGGGGACTCTGGGTGGCTCGCAAGATCCGTTAAAACAATAAATATATGCAAAATTACATAAAACATGAAAACTATACAAAGCATTACAAAAAAAAAGAAAGAAAGAAAGAAAGAAAAAGTCCAAGAGGCTGATGGTTTCCAGAGCTGCAGACAACAGGCCTCTAAGGGGCTAGCCATCCCCACACTTGGTGTCTTCCCACCCCACTCCACCCCACCCCACCCCAGGCCAAGTGGCAAAGCCAGATCTTCAGATCTTTCTGGAAGGCCAGAAGTGAAGGGGCCAATCTCACCTCTGGGGGCAAGATATTCCAAAGGTCAGGGGCTACAGCAGAGAAGGCCCACCTTCTGGACCCTGCTAATCAGAAATCTTTTACCAATTTTGTTTGTTTGCTTGTCACATTTATATTGCTACCCATCTCACACAAAGTGACTTTGGGAAGCTTATAATAATTAAATAAAATAACAGATGGATAAAAACAATCATTATAAAAAGATAAAAAATGATTTTTAAAACAAAAAACTTAAATTAAATTAAAAATATACAACCCCCCTCCCCCTGGAGACAGCAGAATGTCAATTACAGTGGAGCCATCTAAGAATGTCTCCAGTTCCCAGAGACCCCCAGGCCTGATATTGCTTGTTGTTCTCAGAAATTCAGGCCAGCAGAAATGAAGGCTACCACAGATTTTCCTCAAATTACTTCTTATGGGTTGGGAAAAATTATGAATGGAGTTCCCTTGTGATGTCTTTTCTTGAGACTGAATGAAGTACTAAAAATCAGAAGACTTGATTCAAATATGATTTTGCAGTGAAACAAGGAACTGTCACACACCTCCAGGTGTGTGACCAATAAGTATTAAAGCCTGCAGTTCCTTTAAGAATATTTAATCTGCATATTCCTTTGAATTGTTTTGAAAACATTTTCCCTGTAAAATTAAAAGAGAGTGATTTAAAAGAGAGAAAGAGAGGGGAAAACATTTTTGGCACAGCATTATCAGGGGCCACCCCACTGTACCATGTCCAGAGAAGATTGAGAGACAACTTTCATTGGAGACAAGATTGCATGGGAAAAAAATGTCAGATGCACAGTATTTTATTAAGCTGTCCACAAGGATAGGCTGTGCCATTTTCTAGAGCTCAATATTAGAGTATTGCAAATAGTCTAATCCACAGACTCCGTGGACAGATAGACTGAGGTTGGAGGTAGGAGAGGGTGTTTCTTCCCATGAACAGAGTCTGGGATTGATCACCCCAGAGTTATCTGATGTTGGTTGTGAGAGCTCCTGCCAGTCAAGTGAGAGGAGATTGGTGGGGGGAGGACAAGAGTATAGGGTGGAGTGGGCTGTTTCTCTGGAGGTGCTGAGTACTAAATGAAGCAGAAGTACCCTGGGTTGATGCCCCAGAAGGAGGCTGTACCTGAAGGTGTATGTATGATACAGGCTTGGGTATGGATCAATTTAGCCAGGGGGAAGGAGGAGGTCTTGGAGGAATGGGGACAGACTGTAATATCCTGGTAGTGATGGGTATGGGAAAATTTGGCAGGAGACGAAGAGCAGTTGCACACGGGAAATGGGCCAGAGGTATATTGTTCCTGTGGCACATTCCAGCTCCTCGAGCAAACTCCCAGGTCCCAGTTGGCAGACTTTCAAGCCCTGGGCTGTTGGCTGCTACTACTGAATGCCAGGTTAGTTTGTAATAAGGCCGTCCTCATACATGATTTGATCATGGAGGAGATAGCTGACCTGGCATGTATTACGGAGACCTGGCTGGGAGAGGTGGGGGAAGTTCCCCTTTTTGAGATATGCCCAGCTGGTTTCTGGGTGTGGCACCAGCCAAGACCCCACGGTAGGGGTGATGGGGTGGCGGTGGTCATCTGAGATACTTGGGAGGCATTCAGGGGCACTGTTCCTCATATTGCTGGGTGCGAGACCCTATTTGTTAACTTAGGCTTTAAGAGGGATTACTTGGGACTGTTGCTACTGTATCAGCCTCCCTACTGTGTAGCAACCTTCTGCCTGAGCTCCTTGACCGTAGCTGGGTTGGCGGTAGAGTTCCCCAGGCTTATGGTCTTGGGGGATTTCAACCTGCCTTCTTTGGGGGTGGGGTCAGAGGTAGCCCAGGAGTCTATGGCTACCATGACAGCCATGGGCCTATCCCAAGTAATCCAGGGCCCAACGCATAATAGTGGTCATTTGCTTGACCTGGTTTTTCTGTCGGAGCAGTGGCAGAGTGTTCTGAAATTGGGGGAGGTATTGGTTTCTTCTCTGTCATGGTCAGACCACTTCCTGGTGAGCCTCCAGTTCTCTGGCGCTACCCCCCTCTGCAGGGAGCGGGATCTATTAGATCAGCCCACCCCAGGTGACTGATGGACCCAGCTGGGTTTCAGAGGGAGCTTGGGGTTGTTCCGGGAAGTCTGCTGCACAACCCAAATGAACCCTTGGTGGCTGCATAGAATGAGAGAGTGGCCATGGCTTTGGATCAGATCACACTTGAGCGCCCTCTCAGTGCCCATGGCTCCCATAGCTCTCTGTGGTATACAAAAGAGCTGAGAAAGCTTAAGAGTGCTAAGAGATGCCTAGAATGTCACTGGTGGAAGATGGGTAACAAAGATGATCGAACATGAGCTAGAGTCATGATTAGGGGCTACCTCGTGGCGGCAAGGGCAGAAAAACATAATTATTTCTCTGCCCCTATTGCATCTGCAAATAGCTGCCCAGTGGCTTTGTTCCAGGTGACCTGGGCCCTCTTTGGAGGGAGTAATTTGGGGATCTACCTTCAGGACCGTCGTGAGGAATATGCTGAGCATCTGGCAGGTAAAGTCACTCGCATCTGCTCTGCATTGAATTCCAGCCTTGATGCAAGGCCAGTGGGGGCTATAGGGGCTGAGTCTTGCATGGTTATCTGGGAGGAGTTCGAGCCTGTTGAAGCAGAGGAAGTGGACAGGGTTCTTGTACCTGTTAGTTCGGCCACTTCTCTGTTAGATCCGTGCCCTTCCTGGGTGGTCAAGGCCACATGGGAGATGACACATAATTGGGTCTGGGCAGTGGTTAATTCCTCTTTGAGGGAGGGGCTGGCCCTGCCAGCTCTCAAGAAGGCAGTAGTACACTCCCTCCTCAAGGGGCCATCACTCAACCCAACTAATCTGGATAGTTTTTGTCCAGTCTCCAACCTCCCCTTTTTAGGGAAGGTTGTTGAGAAAGTGGTTGCATGGCAGCTTCAGAGGGCTCTGGATGAAGCAGATTATCTGGACCCCTTTCAGTCAGGATTCAGGCTGGGATATGGGACTGAGCTGGCATTGATCACACTCTTGGATGACATCTGGAAGGAGCAGGATGGGGGCAGTGCTTGCTCTGGATGGAAATTCTTGCTCTTCTTGACCTCTCGGCAGCCTTCAATACCATCAATCATGGTATCCTTCTGGGCCGGCTTCGGGAGTTGGGGGTGGGTGGCATTGAGTTGTGCTGGTTCTCCTCCTTCCTCTGGGGTCAGTTCCAGTCGGTGTTGATAGGAGGGGAGAGGTCCAGTCCATGGCCCCTACTGTGTGGATGCCACAGGGCTTGGTTCTCTCACCCCTCTTATTTAACATCTACATGAGGCCTCTGTGTGAGGTGATCCAATAGTTCAGGGTGAGGTATCATCAGTATGCTGATGATACTCAGCTTTATATCTCTTTCCCAGGGTGTCTGAGTGATGCCGTGGATGTCCTATCTCAGTGCCTGGAGGCCGTAGGGGCCTGGATGGGGTACAATGGGCTTCGGCTGAACCCAAGCAAGACTGAGTGGCTTTGGGTGTTTGGGCCTCGCAGTACCAAGATTCTTCCATCTTTGGTTCTAGATGGGGTGGTTCTGCCCCAGACAGACCTGGTGCACAATCTGGGGGTCCTCTTGGACTCATGGCTCCTGCTATAAGAGAAGGTGGCAGCCGTGGCTAAGAGGGCCTTTGTTCACCTTCAGGTTGTGCATCAGTTGCACCCATTCCTGAACCGGGAGGCTCTACTCACTGTCATTCATGCCCTCATGACTTCCTGTTTGGACTATTGCAAGGCGCTTTACATGGGGCTGCCCTTGAAGAGCATTCCAAAGCTTCAGCTGGTACAGAATGCAGCTGCCCGGGTTGTAAATAGTGTCAGCTACTCGGCACATGTAAGACCACTGCTTCAGGAGCTGTACTGGTGGCCGGTGTGTTTCTGGGTGCAATTCAAAGTGCTGGTCATCACCCATAAAGCCCTTCATGGCTTGGGACCAGGTTACCTTAGGGACTGTTTTTTCCCAGTTGTTTCTATCTGTCCAATCCAGTCCAGCAGGTTGGGCGTGCTCTGGGTCCTGCCAGGTAAGTAATGTCAGCTGGCGGGGACCAGGAGATGTTCTTTTTCTACTGTGGCGCCTGCCCTCTTGAATATCCTCCCTCCTGAGATTAGGTTGGCCCTGACCCTTTTGGCTTTTTGGAAGGCCTTGAAGACCTGGCTTTATACCTGGGCCTGGGGCCCCGAGTGTGTAAAGGGCCCCGTTTCATGTTTGTGTTGATACCGATGGTTTTTTTAGATCTCTTGGCTGCATTTATATTACATTTAATTTTTGCATTGTTTTTAACGATTGTTTTTATTGTTGTTAGCTGCCTAGAGTCACTGGTCTGAGATGGACGGCTATATAAATTGAATGAATGAATGAATGAATGAATGAATTGCCATTCCCCAAAAAATAAGGGAAGGAAAACTGAATTCCAAATGGCATATTTTCATGGAGGATGTTGATAAAATGGCCAGAAGTACAAACAGAATGCTTTGCAGGGCTGATAAGCACAAACAATACTACATCCCCTTCATAGTTTTATTAGTTTCCCCTCTTCCCCTCCTCCTCTTCTTCTAATACCCAGGAAACCTTTCATGAAAGCCAATTAAAAGCTATCCTGTTGTCACAGCATGACAGGCATGTACATCCCACCCATGCTGTTTTTACTGAAGAATGATTAAAATAGTGGACAAAAGAGCAAGAGAAAGGTTCAGATCATGAAAGCGATGAGAAATCTTGCCATAGAGCAAAAGAAAAAAAGTCAGTGATAATGTCTCTGCATCTTAAAGTATTGAATATACAGTCCTGCCTGGTTTGTGAATAGTACAGCTAAAGGGGTTTGAGAGTCAAGAGGAGGAGGAGGAGGAGGAAGAGGAGGAGCGGGGGGGGGGGAGAGTCATACAGAAATAGGCAAGGAAAAATGTGAACACTAAGAGTTGCATTCACAATTTTGCAAGCTAAAGTAATTTTAGTGGAAAGGAAGAGAGCAAAATGCTTTGATGTTATTCCTTTAATGCTTCAACATCTGCCTTGGAGTCAGGCCTACTACTCTGCAAGCTTGATTTATCAGAGATGGGAAGTATATTCAGATATCACATAACGCTAGCATTAATTAGGAAGAGATACCATAAATGCAGCAATTTATGGCTCCTAAACATTATTTCAAGATGAAAACAAAACTGCTTCCTAAAAATTCAGCAACAGCTGCCCAATCTTGTCTGGACTCAGAAACTAAGTAGTGTTGGGCATGGTTATTACTTGGATGGGAGACTGTTAGGGTATGCCAGGGCAGTAGCCTGAACTGGGAATTTAAAAAAAAAAAATTCTGAAAGAAGGCAATGAACTGTGTACTTTCAAAGACAGTATGAAATTAAACTTTCAAGTGAGAAATACATTTGGACAAAGTGGCTCCTTTGAAATGGTCTCAGCTGTCAAACCTTGACAAATGCATTTTAAAACATACGTAAATGGGGAAAAAAGTGAAAAGCAATTCTTCCTTCTTTTTTTTTTTATCCAGCACTACTTGTCACTTTAGCAGCATTTAAGCAATCTTTTTAAAAAACTGCCATGTGTGAGCTACACCTTCAGAAACAGGACTGGAAATCATAATACATCCACACAGTAGGAACCTCTTAAAAACTGCAGTGGATGTACTGTTGAAATGTCATTTCTCTGTCAACTAAGGTGTTTAAAAAGGCTACCATATTGTGCATAATATTAAAAGTAATTGCAATTGAACAGATGGTTATTTTTATTTAACAAGCCAGATGTTATAAGTAAACATATTGTTTAGGAACCTGCTGGAACTGGCTTGCTGTTACAGCATATTGGATTTTCAGTAAATTAATTTTAAACATTCTTATGTGTGAGTCTTATGAATTTTCAGTTATATGGTGCAGTGATGGATTAAATATTCAAATTCCTCTTCAAAATGAAGAAAGACCATAAAAATGGAATTGTTAAAAGAAATCAGAACATTAACCTGCTGCTTATTAGAAGATATATGGAAAATTCCCCTGGAGTTATGGATGCCCTCAACTTTCCTGGGATTCAGGAAATCCAGTAAAATCTCTAGGTTGATTTGTGTTGGGGTTGTTCCCTCTTGCTATGGGGCATTTGTGTAATTTAGTTTTCTGTTCTTTAGTATAAGAGGGGAAGTTGTATCTTGTTATGCATAATTATCACTTATTGTTTTAATCTGGCTCACAGATGTTGGGTGGGTAAGCAGCTCAGAGTAAATAATGATCCGAGTGGCATACCAACCAGTAAAACAAATAAGCAAACTGACCAAAAAAAAAGGTAGTGAGATTGAGTGGGTCCCAGTCTCAAATTATCATCAAATGTTATACACGTTCTACCTATCTATTCAGCAGAACATGGGGACCCTGTAAATATCCACCTTTATCCTTACACATATTCACATAAACTTTTATTTCTAACTTTCCATGGACTTGAAAGAACAGCCATTGGGTAGGTTATTGTCAGCCTTCCCAGGCAGACCAAACAGGAAGCACGACCAGATAAGCCAATTCTACTTTAGTGTAAGTCTACATTAACAAAATCTTGCAAGTCTGAAAGTACAATTCTCCCACCATCATCTTTACAGCCCAATAACTTATGGAGGGTCCTTCCTGAGCCTCTTGTTCTGCCCACTACAGTGGTACCTCGGTTCACGAACTTAATTCGTTCCGCGACTCTGGTCGCAAACCGAATTGGTCATGAACCGAATCAAATTTTCCCATAAGGTTCAATGTAAATACGGTTAATCCGTTCTGACCCCTATGAATTTGGTTGCCAACTGATTTTTGATCGTGTCCCGAATCAAATTTCCCTATAAGGTTCAATGTAATTACGGTTCATCCGTTCTGAACCATATGTTTTTTTTTTTTAAACTGCAAAAATATGACACAAAGTACAGTACGAAGAGAGAGAAAGCTAACCTTGTTCGATGCGTGGAGGACAGGAAGGCGGGTGGGGAGGCGGTTACTGCTTGGAGGGAGAGTCCCCCTCCCTACAGGAAGCCGCACCACGTGTCACGGGAGGGAAAATAGCCACGGATCCTGTTCGTAACCCGTTGCGGAGTTCACGAACAGAGGCAAAATTTTGCGACCGGAGCTGTTTGTGAACCAAATTGTTCGTGAACAGAAGCGTTCGTGAACCGAGGTACCACTGTATGCAGCTGTGGGCTATGTTCCCTCTTATCTGACAGTTCCCTAGACAGCATCTCTTCACCCAGTCTCCCAAGGTCATTCCCACATACCATTACAGTTACGAAAAGGGAGGATAACCGATGGGTCAAGTGACAAACTACCCTGAAAAGCCCTTTTAGGCAGTTTCCAGAGCCTTTTCTCACTGAAAATGGGCACTACAATTTCCTGCTACTTTGAAATGGGAAACATTAAAAAACTGAAAGGTAACTTCTAAAATAGGCTCAATACAATTTAAGAGGAGGAGATAAAATAATATACATATACACATGGGGAGAGGGGAGGAAAATCCCACCTGCACGAATGCTTTGGCTCCAACCCTTTTGCTAATTATGGCTATTGTTCTTTCCCCAGTGTTTATCAAAGCTGCCCAAACCTGGTCTTTAGGATTTTGAAATATTAACAGGGGAATAGGATGGAGAATGTATAAGAATTCTGAAGTATCTACTTCCTCTCTTGTGGTAAATAATTCATGTTTAGTGAAGATCCTACACTAATTCTATGGCTTAAGTATTCCAAAAGTCAACCAAACAGAGTAACCCCCCACTGATAAATTGACAGAATAGTTCTGTCTTCTCTCTTTCCAAATTGCATGCAAATACACAGTTCACTTAGTGGCAAAAGCAAATGTATCTTTTTATGCCAAGCTAGAAGCTCCCCACTACAAGGAAATAGTTTTTTTATTCAGCAGTAGAATTTTCTAAGTTACTTTTGACAAATGTCTCTCTTGTGCCAACTGCTAGTCTGGCATGGTGAAGTGGAAAAATATGTAGCATAAGATCCATAAACTTAACATTTGGAGGAAGGATCTGATACTTGTCTCACCATGACATGAACAGCAGCTTGATATGTAAGATTTTCTTCAAACCTTACAGGCAGGGGGAGCTAGTCAGCCAAGCCATTACGCATAGACAGTTGGAACCTGGAACATCTTCGTGAGACCTTCCTACACACTACAAACAGAAGGATACATTTTAGTTTGTAAGCTTTCTCTGCTCTACTTTCTGAATTCCAGAAACAGTTCCATGCTGCAAAATTCAAAGTATATAATGGCTTCGACTGTGAAGGCTAGTGTAGATATCCCATCGACTTCTCATTGTTATCAGTTTAAATCTCTCCTTGGTTGAGTCTGATTTAAACACACACACACACACTTGAGGTATCTAACCAGTTATTTATTTATTACTCAGGAATATGGCAGTGGAGATTTTTGTTAATGCTTACTCCATTCTGGAACATTAGATCATCTTTCATGTTTTTGCTTCTTTTTCCTCAATACTTCAGGATATTGAAAGATCAGTGTCTTTCTATGTACCAGGAAATTATGAGTTCAAATCAAGTCTGTTACAGAGAGTCCAAAACTGATTGTGTGTGGTCTTGTCATAAAAATTAACTAGAAGTTGGAGGAACCTCTGCTGGTTGTTAAGAATGTGGAAGTATGACTTACCATTTGAAAAGTGCAAATTGTAAGGAAAAAAAAAAACCTTTAAAAAATTCAGCAGCAGAAGCAATATACATATACTATCTCCTTGAGATCTGTGTATTTCTTTTAGATTTCATCCTT
This sequence comes from Liasis olivaceus, assembly GCA_030867105.1. NCBI lineage: Eukaryota > Metazoa > Chordata > Lepidosauria > Squamata > Pythonidae > Liasis > Liasis olivaceus. Next base: position 76,200,738 of record CM061349.1, read on the forward strand.
CATGATATACTCTGTACTCTTCTTTGGCCTGCAGAAAACTTCCAAGATCAATTCTCTACTTCATCGTAACAAAACTTATTTCAAGGTACATTAGGCCTGTCCAGCCAAGATAAGCGGGATTGTAATATGATATGTTTGTATCAGAAACAGCTCACATTTCTTCAGCAGCCACTGCGCTCTGATTGAAATGGCTTGAAACTAGTGCTAGGGCATATCTTCAGATGGATTCTCCTACATTATTTAAGTGGGCATGGAGCAAACAAACATTTCCCAGGAATAGCAGGGGTGGGAAAAATTCAGGTGAGTGGCAGAAGATAAGGTAGTTTTCAAAGGTCCATGAATAGATAGATAGATAGATAGATAGATAGATAGATAGATAGATAGATAGATGATACACTGACCATACCTTCACATTATCCTGCAAGCCAATAGAAATATTGTAGAGGCTTGTACCACAGTGATAGCATTTAGAATCTTAGAAAGAGGTTTAGAATATATATATATATATATATATATATATGTGTGTGTGTGTGTGTGTGTGTGTGTGTAGTGTAAATGGAAAGCATTTCCATTACATGAACACAATTTCTGAATTGTTTTGCCTGTTACAAACACAGCAAATATCATACTCCTGCAAGGTATTAAGCCTACTTTTAAACGGGCCATCCATACATTCTCCCTTGGCCTGCCTACCATTCTTCAAGGACAGGTCTGCATGCTACAGCCTCCATATTGGGCAGGCTGAGGACAGATCAGGGTAGTACAGCAGGACAAAAGCATGAACCATCTTCTTTACAAACATTCTAATTTACATGGAGAAGCAGCCTAAGAAAATGACCTGCAGGGCTTCAATTGTCCGGTTGCAAGTGTAGAGGAATAGGCCTAAGAATCATAACACATGTCAGGATTCATCTCATCATAAATGACTAGTCTACCCATATCTTTTATTCCATTAAGTTGGAACAAGACAACAGAAAAGAAAATCTTATAAATATTTGTATGTCTCTCATGCTAAGCAACACAATGAACAAACCTCAATTTTAACCAGACTTCTGTTAGAATGAATTGAATCTGGGAAGCCCAGCACTACAGCCCCAATTCTGGGATTTGACACATATCTAGTTCTTAGCCTGATGACAGAGAATTCTCAGTGTGGAGTTTGAATTATAGAATTTAAGCTAATTATTATATGGGAATGTCCTGATCTGAAAAATATATGGGTATAGGTCTTTATTAGGTTAGGGATTTCATTGATGCTGTAGATACATTTGTGATAATACTGATTGTTTGATTTAAACAATTTATATGGCTACCCATCTCACAAAAGTAACTCTGCAAGGTGTACAAGGATTAAAAACAGTGTACTAAATCAACCATAACCCCCAAGGTCATAAACACAAATCCAACTCATAACAAAGGTGATATTAAACACCAGAATTTACCTAACCATCCAGCCCAAACATCTCTATTCTGTTAAAGGGATATTAAAAAAAAAAAGACTGTGGTAAAATTTCATACAAATTGCACTAATGTGTGGACTGAAACTTATTGTGACAGAATCAGCATCCAACTGCTAACTTCATCCTGCCACTTGATGTGATGGGAAGAAGGAATAACCTTGAGGACCAGAAGGAAGAGTCCCAACCAAGATAATGGTCAGATAAAAGAAATCTGAGTCTGGGCCAGAACTGTAACCCGAGTAAGCATCTCAGACAAGATTCTCCCTTGTTCTCACATAGATGAAGGGAGAGGGGGGGGAGCACATTCAGACTTGCAAGATTCTCTTACTATAACCTTATAATAAAAGTAGCGTTATGACTTTGGTTTCCTAGTCTGGTCTACCTTGAAGTGCTGACACGTGAACACTTGGTCACACATACTGTTCTGGGTCTAATAAGTGCAGGCTGGGAGAATGAGAGGTAAGAGACATTTCACAGGGACAATAACTTTCTCACAGTAATGGGGGAGATGAAGAGAAAAGGGCTGATATGCTGGCAGGGAAGAGAGAGAGCTGACTAGCTTGGACTTTGGGGAAAAAGGAGTATAATGGCTGGCACTCTATGTTGTATTAGGCAGCTTTAGCTTTTGAAAGCTTTCCTGATGCAAAGAAGACCAGAAAAAGATCACTGAAGAAAAAGACCAGTAAAGAAAATGAAGAATCAGCACATTGTGGAACTGATCCACAGGGTGAAAAATCATCTGTTCTGGGATCATGTTCTGGAAGGAGATCAAGGAAGACCACATCCTATCAACCAAGCATAATTAATGTCCCTTGCTTAACCCTAAGAGGGGAGGAGGGTTTAGAAATCACTTCCAGCTGCACGAACATTTAGATATAGGTTGAAGCTACAAATATTACAAGCACAAACATAGTTAACAGCACTACTATGAATACCACATTGCTATACTCCTATCCCATTATGTCTAAGGCACATAAGGTAGGAGGGTGTAGTGGAAAAATGCTTGTTTGACTGTTTTAATTAAATACTAATTCTCCTTTCATGACTGAAAATAAATTTTAAAAGTTTGTTTATCTCTGATGTTATGAATAAAAGAAGGGAAAAGATTAAAAAAAATTTTTTTTTAATGGAAATGCATATTTTGAACATCAATATTTAAATGTAAGCTTTCATTTATGTTTTAAAATGTAAATTTAGGCCAGAATCCAGCTTTCTCCACCTATTATTTTGAAGCCATGCTTTTTACCATTTGTGGTGGTGGTGGTAATGATGGAGGGAGTGCAGGTGAACTTTTTATTACTTTTTGGTGAAGGGGGTGGAGGTGGTGGTTCAGGACCAACTACCGGTGCCCTAGAGGAAGCAGATTATCTAGACCAGGTTCAGACTTTGGTATGGGATAGAAATGGCATTGGTTGCTCTAGTTGATGACCTAAGTCAGGGCCTAGATGGGGATAGTGTGCCTACTCTAGTCCTTTTAGACCTCTTGGCAGCTTTCAGTACCATCAGCTATCATGCTGGACTGGGTGTGCAGGTTGGGGGCATTGTTTTACAGTGGTTCCATTATTTCCTCAATGACTGGTTCCAGTCAGTAGGGATCAGGGAGAGAGGATGATATCTTGGCTGCTCCCTTGTTTGATGCTGCAGGAATAATTTTTCTCTCCCTGATGTTTAACATTTATATGAAGCTTCTGGGGAAGTTCATCTGGTAGTATTGCTATTACCAGTATCCTGATGATACCTAGTTGTACCTCACAACCCTGGCCCCTACTGGAGATGCTATCAGTTTTCTTTTCCTAGTGCCTGTAGGCTGTTAGGGGTCTGGATGGGAGAGAACAGGCTCAAATGTAACAATGAATTATACAATGAAGTCCTTCCATGCTCCCTGTGTTGTCTCTGGATGGAGCTATATTGGCCCTGAAAGAGCAGGTCTATGACTTGATTGCCCTCCTGGACTAATGGCTTCTGCTGGATCAGCAGGTGGAGTCCATGGGTGGGGGTGGGAGCTTTGCACAGCTGTGGCTGGTGTGCCAGTTGTATCCTTACCTGAGGTGGGAGAATCAGACCAGAGTGATTTTCACCCTCATTACCACATGCATAGACCACTGTAATATGTTCTACCATGGGGCTGTCTTGAAAGACCACTTGGAAACTTCAGTTGAAGCAAGAGGCAGAGGCCTGGGTGCCCATGGATGCTTGCTGGTGGGCACAAGACACACTTATTTTGTGGGCCTCGCATTGGTTTCATCTCAGCTTTCAAATGCAATTTAAACTCTTGATATTAACCTATAAAGCCTTTTATGACTTAACACTGGGGTACCTTCAGAACTGCATTTCTCCACTGGAGTCAGCCTGACCACTTTGAACATTCTGGAAAAACAGTTGCTTATCCCCTATTTTTGGGAGGTCAAGAGAGCTGGGGCCTAGAGATGTTTTTCTGTGATTGGGCCGGCTCTCTGAAATGGCCACCCATTTGACCCCAAGTTTAGTCACCTTCTGGAAACTTCTGACAATGGAACTTTTCTGGAGGGCATTGAGGGTTGATGTCAGATATTATCTGGGATGTATGTTTTATATTTTTGACTGGAAGTTTGCATATCTTTAAATATTATTGTTATTCTTTTTTTTTTATGTCATAGGCCACCAATAGTCTACATACAATTGTGTTGGGATAGAAATGTGACATACAAATAAATTTTAAAAAAATAATAAATTGAGTGTTTGAATATTGTTTCTTGGCCACTTGTGCAAAATGAATCCCATCTGTACTTAGCAGATACTGAGGACAAGTGGGGTATTTGCAGATTAAATGAATCAAGCCATCTAGCATTCAAAGGAGAACATTACATAATTGATGGTTGATACATGGTTGATCTCTCAGATCACGATGATACAGGTACAATGCTGGAGACATCAGAATGGCTGTGGAGATGAAGCCTCTATTACAATTCCCATGGGGCTGATGTTAGAAGTGTCAGATGAAAGAAATGCTCAACTTCACCTAGTCAATTTCACCGCCCAGGCACTAGCAGAGGAAAAGGGGAAGTGAAACCGTGAACTGATTACCGGCAGATGGCGGCGCTTAACTCAAACCACAAGCGGATACTTTGTATCAGCACCGGCTCCCCTTGAGCACTGGAGACAAAGGAATGCGCAGAGACTCTGAAGCAAAGCAATCAAAGAGCGATTGAGAACTCCGGGCTTTGCGCACAACCGGAGAAACCAACAAAGACAACAACAGCCCAACCCATAGACAGCAATCAGAAAGACAGAGCACCAGGCTGAATCTGCCATTTGGGTGAGGGGGGATTACTGCAGGTAATCTGTAACTAAGCAATGGGGGAAAGCGCGGGAACGGGGAAGATATAAAATACATTGTAAGATGTGCCAAGCCAATCCTGGCTTTGTCTGTACTTACTTATGTTACGCTTGAGTAAACTTCTTTGCTGAACACATGTGTCACGAGAGTTTCTCTGAGACGAACAAGGTAAACCTTACAAGAAGATACTTCTCCCATTATAAGAACAATGAAACATTCATTAAATTCCAATGGAAAAATATCTCAGCAAAAGACTGTAAAGCAGAATCATTAGTACATGTATGTGAAATGAACTGTTTAGTCCAAATTGTTTTAGCATGTAGTAGCTCTGAGTGGGAGAAGAAAATTAGTATTTGGCATGGGTGAACAGACAGGTTGCATAATCCTTTATTCCATCCTTTCCTCTGAGAGATAATAATTCAGTATGAAGTAGAATCTAACACAATATATCTTTGCAGTATTTCACGATTCATAATAAAAATAATTAGATTCTATGATAATATTTGAAGCAATTCCTTACTAAACATAGGGAAATGAAAAGAAGAGAGAGGGTGGGAAAGAGTAGAAAGTGATGAATTTGTCAACTTTATTGGAATCCAGCATGAAAACCCTTCTTTAAAGAAATCCACGAGACTTTTACTGCCTGAAATATCTAGAAACATTCTCAATTTCTAGCTCTGATTTTTCCGTCTCAGCTCCTTAATAACCTCAGGTTTTCCCTTTATTCCACATTCTTATAACATTTTATGTTTGATTAAACAAAAGCAAAATTAAGTTTATGTCATGGAAAGAATTTAAAAAACCTAACAGGCTCCTGAAGAAAAAATGTCATGGAAATGAAATGTTAACTGGTAATTATTTTATCTTTTTTGCTTCTATTGAATAAAATAACAGTTAAATATACTCTCAAATGTGAGGCAATTAAGTGTATTATCTAACTTCTAGACACCATTCTTAAATTTCCTTTCAGGACATATTAGGATATACTAGCTAACTGACTTTACCTGTTTCAACATGTGGGAAGCACTCTACTTAACACAAATAGTATTTGTTTACACGCCTCTTACTTATTTATTGGAACAAAACACAGTGGACAATTGGATTAACTTTTCCATATTCTCTCTCTTTCCCTCCAAGATTATAGTTTATGTGTGTGTGTGTACAGACACACACACACGTATATATGTGTGTGTGTGTGTGTACATATGTGTGAGTATGTGTATGTATGTGTGTGCGTGTGTATACATATAAAATTCCCCTCTCACCCCTATGGGCAGTATGTGTCTTCCTGAATCTCAAGTCCTCTACTAAAGGCCAGGAGGTTTGAGGGTTCTGCAAAGTATCTTAGCTGTTCCTAGGACTGCACTCTTCTGGACAGAGAGCTCTGATGTTGTTCCTGGGATCTACTGGAGCCATTCTCTCAGCTTAGGAGTCACAGCCTTGAGTGCTCCTACCACCACTGGGACCACTTTAGCCTTGACTTTCCACATCCTCTCTACTTCCTTCTTCAGGCCCTGGTACTTCTCCAGCTTCTCATACTTCTTCTTCCTGATGTTGCTGTCACTTGGCACCACTACATCTATCACCCCTGCTATCTTCTGGTCCTTGTCTACTATCACAGTGTCTGGTTGATTGGCCAGTACCTGCCTGTTCATCTAGATCTGGAAGTTCCACAAGATCTTAGCCCTGTTATTTTCTACAACCTTCTGTGGAATCTCCCATCTGGACTTGGGAGAGCCTAGCCCATACACTGTGCAGATGTTCCTGTACACAATGCCAGCTACTTGGCTGTGCTGTTCAGCGTATGCTGTTCCTGCCTGCAACTTACACCCTGCCACTATGTGCTGGACTATCTCTGAGCCCTTTCTACACAGTCTGCACCTTGGGCCCTGTCTAATGTGGTAGACCCTTGCTTCTATAGACCTGCTGCTTAGTGCCTGTTTTTGTGCTGCTGTGTTCAGTTGCTCACTGCTGTCTTTTACTCCAGCCCTTTCCAACCACTGGTAGGATAACCTAATGTCAGCCACCTCAGCTATCTTTTGATGGTACATCCCATGCAGGATCTTATCTTGCCATGGCACTTCCTCTGCTTGAAATTCCTCCCATGTCTGCTGCCTCAGGCATTATCTCAGCAGCTCATCTTTGAGTGCTAACTTAATGATGTATTCCAGGATACTTTGGGTTTAATCCAGGACAGTAGCTTTGACACTCATCAGACCCTACCAGCCCTCTTTCTGGCTGTTGTACAGTCTCTGGGTATTCTACCTCTGGGGTGAAAACCTCCATACATTGTGAGGAGCTTCTGGGTCTTCATATCAGCAGCCTTCATGTCCTTCTTTGGCCAGCTCACTATACCAGCAAGGTATCTGATGACTGGCAGGGCATACGTATTAATGGCATAGATCTTGTTCTTCCCATTGAATTGGTTCAGGGCCTGTCTTATCCTTTGGTGGTACTTGGATGTTACTGTCTTCCTTGCCTCCTCATCCTGGTTCCCATATGACTGTGGGATACTAAGGTACTTATAGCTGGTCTGTATGTTTGCTACTAACCCACCGGAAGTTCTACCCCATCAGTCTTAATACCTTCCCTCTCTTTACTACCATCCGGCCACAATTCTCCAGTCTGAATGACATCGCAATGTCCTCACTGTAGATCTATGTCAGGTGGATCAGTGAGTCGATGTCTCGTTCACTCTTAACATACAGCTTGATGTCATCCATGTACAGGAGGTGGCTAATGGTAGTTCCACTCTTGAACTTGTATCCATGTCCACTCCTTGTGGTTATCTGGCTCAGGGGGTTCAAGCCTATACAGAACAAGAGTAGGGACAGTGCATCACCTTGGTATATGCTGCACTTGATAGCCACTTGTGTGAGCTGTCTTGAGTTGACTTCCAGTGTTGTCTTCCACAGTCCCATTGAGTTCTTGAGGAAGGTCCTTAGTGTCCTATTGACTTTGTATAGCCCCAGGCATTCACAAATCCATGTGTGTGGCATTGAATCATGGGATTTCTTGTAGTCAATCCAGGCTATGCTCAGATTGGTCTGCCTAGACCTTGAGTCTTGGTTAACTGCTCTATCTATGAGCAACTGGTATTTTGAGCCTCTGGTAGTGTTCCCACTGCCCTTCTGATCTGTGCTCATGTACTGACCCACATGGTCCTGTGGCTTGGTGGCTATGATGCCTGATAGGACCTTCCATGTTGTGGGGAGGCAAGTTATTGGCTGGTAGTTGGATGGTGCTGTTCCCCTGTGAGGGTCTTTCATGATCAGCACTGTCCTTCCTTGTGTTAGATATTCTGAGTGGGAGCCTGCTGTTTCATCTGTGCTGCTAGGCATTCATGTACTGCTGTTAGTTTCCTTATCCAGTAGGTGTGGATCATGTCTGGACCAGGTGCTGTTCAACTCTTCATGTTCTTAACCCACTGTTGTCTACTACTGAGATGGTGACTGGTTCCTGTTCTGGGAGATTGCTGTGGTGTGCTCTCAGGTCCTGCAGCCATTTTGCATTGTATGTATCTTCACTTTCTCCCATATGTTCTTCCAGTACTGTTTAGTTTCTGCTGTTGATGGCTCTGCTGTTACTATGTTGTTGCACTGCAGTTGGGAGTACACTTTGGATGGTTCTTTGGAGAACAGGGCATTTATCTTCTTGGCCTCTGCTTCTCTAGTGTATCTCCTTAACCTGGTAGCCAGTGCTGTGAGCCTTTGTTTAGCAGTCTCTAGCACTTCATATGGAGTCAGGCCTTTGTATTTTTCAGTAGCTGAGTCTTATCCTTAATCTCCCCACCCTTCTGTAGTTTCACCAGTTGACTAACTTATCTCCGAGTTGCCTTGATCTTATCCTCCAACCTCATTTTCCAAGGGGTGTATGCACTGCTGTTCTTGATAATGTAGCCAAGCAATTCCAGGATTACAACAGCTGTAGAGTATACCAGTTCACTGATTTGAGTTATGGTGGTATTAGGGATTGTTGTAAAGGCTCTATTGGGATCTTCTAGCATACAATCTAATAGTACTTTTCCACTGAGCCTTGGTAATCGGTCTCGAGGGTTAACTGTAGCTAGTTTATCCATGATCTTATGCCTCATAGCAGCTGCTGTGCTCTGTAATGAAGTGGGTGGCAGTGATGTTCCAGCTTCAGGTGTTGGCTGCACATCCAGTTGTTCTTCCAGGTCTTCTTGAATCCAGGATGTAATGCGTAGTTGTGAGAGTAGCTTCCTATTCACGATGTTGAAGTGTTGGGTAACTAGCTGTTTCCCAGTTAGTGTGGATGTAGGTCTTCTGTCCATACATAGTTCCCAAATACGTTTCATATATCCCCTCTCATTAGGTCTACTGTTGTAGTAGCATTCCATCAATTCCAGGTTCTCTTGTCTCATTCATGTATGGTTTGTATATATACAAGAATTATTCCCTAATATTTTCAGTTAAAATGACATTGGTAATAAAGATTTCCAAGGAGGAGTCTGGAAAGCATAATGCAGTTTCTTAGGATTATTATTTCTTTATTCATTTATTTGCTGCTGTATGGTACCTCTAGCCTCTGGTATGAGTTTTGTATATTGGGATATAAATGTTCTGGATTTACTTATATCTAGTTCTGCTTTTCCATTCTAATGAGCATGAAGTTTAAAGCAATTCCACATCAATTCAGGAGGGTAGGTCCAATTTTTAAATATGAACCCCAGGTACTTCTCCTTTGCATAGTTGATGGTACTTTTGACTGACTGTTATGAACTGTAGTCTGACGTGCAGTGCATCTGTCTGGCAGAAGTGATGTAGATTAGTGATGTGGAAATAAGAAGGAAATAATGGAACTGGAATTTGATCCTGCCTCTGGGTTAGTATTAACACCTCACCTAAATCTCTGCTTGTTGCTTCTTTTCTGCACCGAGCAGTGCCAGCTCAAGGCATTTTGTTGCCTGAACATAAAGATAAAATGATGCTCCCTCCCATTGCTGTTGAAGTTTTACAGTTCAAAGAACCTTTCAGGGAAGGAAGATTTGGCTCATAAGGTAATTTTGTTAATAATTAGTTATTAATTAATTATTTCATTAATAAATAAGTAATACCTAGACCCTGCATATGGCTTTTTAAATTGGGATCTGAAAGCAGTTCTTTGGTTTAATTTAATCTGCTAACCCTGGGGCAAAGCTGCTCCAGTGATTACAAGGAGAGTCCTAAGTGACATTAGTTAATCACTGCTTTCTACTGGGGATATGTGGATCAGCATAAATCCAGTCTATGCCAGAACATTTATATTAATCTATTATATTAATTGTTTCAGTGAATCTTTTTTTTTTTTTTAATGTCCCAAACCACCAATTGCTATATGGATTTTGGATATATGTTGACTTTCATCTGTAACTTATACAATCACTTATGATGGAAGCTAAATCCAGGATCAGTTGAGGCAAGTAGGCTGCTCTAACCTATCTGCCTCACTTCAAAACCTTCTGCAAAGTTCTGGTTCTGTTATTTCTGGAATTCTGGTGTGCTCTAAAAATAAAGAAGAGGACAATGATAATGTCCACAGCCCCTGCAACGGGATGCCTCCTTGCTGTGATGGTGGAGCTTTGCACTCCAAAGACATTGAGAACTATACTGGTGATAGCATAGCTATCACAAGGGTTACCCAAGCACCCATCTCACTACCCAGATGAATGTGTGAATACTAGAAAAGTGGAGTATACTGGTGTGGATAAAAGGACTCCAGGTGCTGCATTTAGAGCTGAGTTAGGAATATGTACACTTTGTACTCACAAATTAGGGCATATAATTATGGATGGAAAATTACTTCTATGTAAAATTGACAAATTCTCAAGATTGTGCTTGATAGAACAGTTAGACACTTCCTGGACAGTACAATTAACAAGTTACATTGGGAGTTGTGGGCCTCCTACCTCTTATTTAAGCAGTACCTAGACAATAAGTTAAGAAATCATCACATAAAGAATCTCTGAGATTTTTTTTATTTATTTATTTACTTATTTATGCATCACATTTATACAGCCACCCGTCTCACACAAAGTGACTCTGGGTGGCACACAACAATTAAAATAAAATAACAAGTGAATAAAAAGATAAAAGTTATTATTAGAATAAAAACATTATCACACATTTTTAAAAAATAGATTTGAAAATATACAAACCCTACGGAGAGAGCAGAATATCAATTACAGTGGAGCCATCTAAGAGTGCCTCCAGTTCCCAAAGACCCCCAGGTCTGATGACACAAGCAGGTCTTGAGGGGCTTCCTAAATGACAGCAGGGAAGGGGCGAGCCTTCCACAAGTCTCCACAAGGAGAGAGCCACAGCAGAGAACCCACCAAATGCAAATCCCTGGCCGATGGAACCTGTAGCATATCTTCCCTGACGGACCTAATGGGATGGGCTGATGTGACTGGGGAGAGGCGGTCCCTCAGATAACCTGGCCCCATGCCATGAAGGGCTTTAAATGTCAAAACCAGCACCTTGAATTGGACCTGGAAGCAAGCTGGGAGCCAGTGCAACTCGTGAAGCAGAGATGTAACATGTGCTCTTCTAGGAGCACACATAACTGCCTGTGTTGCCGCATTCTGCACCTGTTGAAGCTTCCAGATAATCTTCAAGGGCAGCCCCATGTACAGCACATTACAGTAGTCCAATCTGGAGTTGACTAAAGCATGAGTGACTGTGAGCAGAGCCTCCCAATCCAGGAAAGGACACAATTGGCACACAACATGGAGTTGTGTAAAGGCCTGTCTAGCGACAACTGCCACCTGATCTTTGAACAGGAGTTGCGAGTCTAAGAGAACTCCCAAATTGTGCACTTGGTTGGTCTAGGGCAGGGCCACCCCATCCAGCACCAAAGAGCCAGCAGGCCCCCAAACCCAAAGCCACTCAGTCTTGCCAGGGCTTGTCAGTTGAAGCCCATTGTTTCCCATCTAGACCCTCACAGCCTTCAGGCAAAGGGATAAGGTGTTCACATTATCACTTAATTTGCCAGGGGCAGAGATATATAGTTGGGTATCATCAGCATACTGATGATACCTCACCCCATGGTGACAGATGAGCTCACCCGCTGGCCTCATGTAGATATTAAATAGGAGGGGGAGATTACCGAATCTTGTGGCACCCCACATAACAGAGGCCAAGGGCAAGATCTCTCCTCCCCAACCATCACTGACTGGAATCAGCCCCAGAAGAAGGAGGTAAACCAGCACAAACCTGTGCCGCCTACCCTCAATCCCCTCAGCTGATCCAGAAGGATACCATGGTTGATGGTATCGAAAGCCACCGAGAGGTTAAGCAGGGCAAGGATGAATGCACAACCTCCATCCAGCCCACGCCAGAGATCATCCAGAAGTGTGACCAATGCTGTTTCTGTCCCATAGTCAGGTCTGAATCCAGACTGAAAAGGATCCAGATAATCTGCATCATTCAAGGCCCTCTGAAGCTGTTGCACAGCCACCTTCTCAAACATCTTATCCAAAAAAGGGAGGTTACATACTTGACAAAAGTTGTCCAGTGTGGTGGGATCTAGTGATGGCTTCTTGAGGAGGGGGTGCACCAAAGCCTCTTTGAGAGACAATGGAACAACCCCATCCCTCAAAGGAGAATTAACCTCCACTATAGCCCACTCACATGACACACCCCGGGCTCTTTCACAAGCCGGGGGGGCGGCATGGATCTAGGGAGCAGGTGGTTGAGCTCACAGTTTGAAGAACCCTATCTACTTCCTCAGGTCCAACAGATTCAAAACATTCCCAGATAATTGGGTAAGATTCCACCCCTGGCATCTCCTCTGGACCTGCAGCAACACCAGCATCTGAGTACGCGAACAAATCCAAGCAATAGAAGATATAGAAGCTGAAAGAGATATAGCTATTTTTGGTAAGACTGGTTATTGCTGGTTAATTTAGAATTTGTAGGTTGGATATTGAAGAAGGTGTACACAGGAGAAGATGCCAAGATAATTACAATTAATAATAAGAGTTTATTAATGAAAATTCAGTACTTACAGTGTCAGAGATTCTTCCCCCAACTCCCACGGTGAGCCAAAGTGGTAAGGAGGAAATTCCACTGAATTGTCTCACAAAGGGGTTGCTTTCATTGGGCAAGGTTTATTGTCCTGCAACCTCCCTTTCCCCTTCCATCCCCAGAGCTGTTTAGTTTAGGCATCAGGGAAGGATTACATATTAATGAAGATTAAGTGTCTAGCAGGTATTGGGCACCTAGCTAAGACAAAAGAGGAAACTAATTATCTAATTACAGTTAGAGTGGGAAGTTTGTTATCTCACAACTTGCAAGAGTAAATAGGAAAAGCTAGCTTGTCTAAGCAGCCCTTCTTCCAAGTGTTAATTTAAAAAAAGTGGGCCAGTCCCAAGACACCAGGGTGCTGAGATCCATGAGCAAATGTAATTTTCAAATTAAAAAAAAATATATACCAAAATGCCCAAATATCTTATGAAGATGTTTACCCATGTAAGATTTCAACAACTAAATAAAATAGTAAAATGTGTAAGGTTTAATCAGTTCCCTATCATGAATATATCATAGATTGAGGTTATAGCACATATATTATTTGAATGCCAATTGCATGGCATAGAAAGAGATCATTATCTTGAACCATGTATAAGATAAATGACTCACTGGGACCCGTACCTTAGGACAACATATTTTATGTGTGAGGAGAACACAAACGTTACATATAAAACAGCGTCCTTTTTGAATTTTTTTTTTTTTAAATGCAATTGAGAGACACATATGTAAATCTGACTTGGGTAAATTGTAAAGATAATAAGGTCATATCACCTGAGTTTTTGTTTTTAGTTATTTTGTTATGGATGTTTTTATTCAAGCCTTTTGTATTCTGATATGGCCTTGTGGCTAATCAATACAATGCCATTGCTATATAGTGCTAGAAAACATATTTCCATTCTGATCTGGCTGTCCCCTGGGGCAATAAGGGCCACATGTGATGCTATTTTTTAATTATTTTTTATCCCACCTTTATTATGTTTATAACTAACTCAAAGCAGTGAGCGTATCTAATACTCCTTCCTCTTCCTATTTTCCCCACAATGACAACCCTGAGGGGTGAGTTGGACTGAGCGAGAGTGACTGGCCAAAGTCACCCAGCCAGCTTTTGTGCCTAAGGCGGGACTAGAACTCACAGTCTCCTGCTTTCTAGCCTGGTGCCTTCACCGCTAGACTGCACTGAATATTTTCTGAACATCGGGTGATAAGTGAGCAATAGTACTCAGGTCCCTCTGCTAGGTGACTACAGCATGGAACTGCAAAGTGACTGGAAAACAAAAATAGAAATCCTTTGTCCTGGTGCAAATAGGATGTTTATTAAATGCTATTTTCAATCCAGTCCCTCAGCAAGGGGATTTCAAAACTGGATGTACGATATTTGGAAAGAAAGGAAACTGGATTCAACTGGTACTAAAGAAAGCCTGAAGGTGAATTAGAAGATTTGGAATGTGAATTGAATGATCAGTTGGGAAAATCCATACAGCTGGAAAAGCACGGTGAAGGGTCTGTTGATCTGTCGGTGGAGATGTGAAAAGATAGCCAACATTTGCAAGAAAACAATCCTCTTAGGCAAGAAAGAACAGCAATTTATGGAAACAAGCAACCAGACCTAACTGAAAAGCAAAAAGAATTGGGCAAAAAAGTTAAAGGAATTGATAGCAAGAATGAGAGTGCCTGGAAACAAGTAGAAGAGTCTTATGTGAGATTCTTTCAGACCTAAGCAATGCACTATAAACCATTTCAACATCAGTGCTTGCTAAAACAAACCAGCTAATGTGTTGTGCTAGTTATGTTGTCACCAAAGAACCAGGACATGAAACTGAGGAACAAAAGCAAGTAAAAACAGGTAAACAAAAATCTGCTTAGGCTAGAAGAGGAAAAAACTGCCAGTGGATCTGAGCAATTTGAAAGACCTGTAACTAGGAAAAATACACAGCTGAAACTGGACCTTAAAAAATTGATATAACATTGGGAACAAAGCCATCACTAAATTTAAAGAAGTAAAACAGAGGATTGTGGCATTATCAGGGGGGAAAAAAATCAACTGACATGATGTTTATAAGCCAGCAGAAAGAAGGTTTACAATTTAGAACAAATCAATGCTATAAGAATATTGGCTTCAAGCATCATAAAAGTGAACATAAACACACAAGCACACATTCAATGATGAAGGCATTTTGCACTTCTGGACCAAGCTTTGGGACCACTCCATATAACATGGCAAGACGGCCCAATGGATTTACCTACAGAAAATGAATTAAAAGGGGGGGATCAAAAATTTAAGTGTAACAGGTGAAATGGTTCAGAAGTATTAAAAGAAAATCAAGAATTAGGGTGTACCTGGAATGATGTTGCACAGATTTTTGCTTCAGTATCTAACCATCCTACATTGGGATGCTCAACAAATTTGGTGTCACCATCAGCAGCCAGAAGTTGGTGTCTTTGATAATTGTTGAAGGACAAGGCTATCTCAGAGCGCATTGCTGTTTGTGAGCTGCTTTGCAGTAGGCCTCCTTCATTCTCTGTGGATAGTTGTCTCTATGAAGGGAATCAGGTCAGAGAGATCAGATCTCCATTCCTTCTCTCGCTTTCAATGCTCATTTATAGTGTGTATATGGAGTGAAGGGAACACGCTACAGGCCATCCATGTGCTGGAGCTGTAAGACTGACTTCAACCACAAATTGATCTATTACTAGAAAGAATAGTTAAGTAATCTAATTAATAAATAAGAGCAGCATCTTCCAATGTTATACTTAACTTTGAATGAAAGGAAAAAACAAATAATCATAAAGCTTGTAACATTGACATCCTAAATTATAACTAATATTGATAGAATATCCACTCTTTTCTCTTCTTTATATCCAATACTCTAAGGTGTCCAAATAGTAAAATGTTAACAATTTAAGTATATTATATCAAGATCATCGTACTGAAATAAAACAAAACAAAAAAACAAAAACAGCATCTTTATTTGTCTGTGAGAAAGAAGAGAAAATGGTTATTCTGGCATAGAAAACTAATTCATTTGCATATATTACAGAAAATCTCAATTTTGTAAGGACAAGAAAGGCACAAATGATCAGGGGAGCCTTAAAAACAAGAGATAAGCCTAAATGTACAACGTTCAAACTTTCCTTGAATTAAACGTAATTGAACATAAGATGAATTCATCACAGTGAACTACTGGAGTTGTCTTACAGCCTAATGGGGTCTTCTCCAAGCTGCTGCTCTCAGAAATATTAGACTACAGCTCCTACGTTGGTTGAAAAATATTGAAGGCTAGCACATCTAAGAGTCCAAACGATAAATCCTAGTTAAAAGGTAGGTAAAAAATATGATTGAAATAAAATTCACTTGATAGATCTCTTCTCCCTCTCCCCATTTTGTTTGACCGATGGCTCTGAATGTTGGCACATTTCATTTTCTCTAGGAAAAAATAAGAAATTGTTTTGGGAGCTGTAATTCTGAAAGACTCAGACAAGATCAGCCTGTGAATCAGTGAGCTAAGTTAAAGCTCAGGAAGCATTTTTTAAAATATCCTGTCCCTCTAGAGAAGCAGTACCCATCAGAATGTTAATGTTATGTAATTATAAATACATGTAAATAAACAATATATGGCAAAACACTTTGAGCCTCCAGAGACTTCACTCCTAGGCACTCCTAGTACTTGGAGAATTTGAGTGCAAGGATGTAACAGTATATTTTAGAATTTGTAACTATGCACTTAATTAGAATATGAATATTTTTCATGGCTTAAAGCAGTATTCTTCACATATGTATACTGCAGCTAGCAAGACCTGGGAGTAATCATTGATTTAAAAAGGATGTCCATAAACAATCTGGATCAGCACAATCTGGATCCACATATTAAAAACAGAAAGAGGAGGGGAAATAAAACAGGATGGCATTGACCCATCAAGCTGACACAGGGTTTTTTTGTTTTTTTTTTAAATGATCTTTGCCGTCTTCCATTGTCAGAAAGTTGAGTCAGCCTGAAACCTACTCTGTTTGCTATAAGGAATATATTAATTAGTCTATTGTTCACACTGCTCTTTAACTTGCTTCATTCTTTTTGTGTTAACTATTTAAATCTTGTGAGGAAATGAAGGAAGAGTTTGAACCATAAAATATTGTGGAAAATTTGTTTCCAAGATACTATTAATTTCTTTTCTCTCTGGCTTTTGTAAGTAACTGGCATTTGATCTGCTATCACTAATTCAGTCCATTACAGTTCATTCATTCATTCTTAATGTTGATATGGAGCATAAAGTTGGACATTTCAACCCAATCAGTGTTGATTGCAATGAGGTACAACAAGCAACTTTTCAGTATTGAAGTACAAACTAAACATGTTGTGTAAGTGCTGTGACCACTAAAGTCAAATGAAAGTCCGGCTTATTTTTATTGTGGAACTGCTCTAAGGGTGCTGTCCTAGAACAGGAGTAGACAATTGTAGCTTAAGTCCATATTTAACTTTAGTTTGCAATTCCTGAGCTCGAAATTCAGGACCACCTATGTCCAAGAAATTATGCTCTGATTCTAATCTTATCCACTTTCTTTTCAATTCCTACAAAAATCCCTGCATTCACATTCTGCTCACTTTTCTTTTTTTGGTAAAAAATCTGGTAGCAACGGCAGATGTCCTAGTATTACCATTTAGAGGACATGTATTTTACTTTCCTCTACTTTTCTATAGAAATTTGCTTAATGTTTTAACTTTGGTGAATTAGGACAGCTTCCTCAGCATCATCTATTCAGAAATACTGAATTAAAGCCTGATGCAATTCTTGTCTGTTTCAATGTCAGGTATAATAGCTTAGGTATATAATGCAATGAATATTTGAGTAATGTTCATATGAGGCTTCAGTCTGAACCAGTTCAGTGTATTCTGTGAGACAGACAGCACCTCTTCTATTTTTCACATCCCCTATTTTCTGATCATTGTAGCCAGATTGTACTTCTTTATGTGAAATGTGCCCCATAACACTGAGCAATGCCTTTTCCCCTGGAATGTAGCAATTCATATGTTGTGTTCAGTTTAATGTTGCCTGCATGGTCACTAGCTTAGTTTTAATTATTGAAATTAGCCCTAAATTATAATGAAATTCATATTTGTTTTGAAGCTCTTGTGATTTTTGGAATACAGCAGGTAATATGTAATACTGATTTTGTTTTAGCAATTCCCCCCTCCCCCTGGGGTGTAAATTTGCTACAACATATTATATGAAAGTAGTATTGGTATAAACCAGTATGTAAATTATATCCCTTGAATATATTTCAAATTTCATGAAACAGTAATGGAGTTCAAATCATTCTGCTTCAAGGAGCAGTATGGATACTTTATTTTATTTCGGGCTGAGTTTCACATTTGATCATACTCCTTCATTGTGAAATAAATGGAAAATAATAAAGATATTGTGTATCTATAATTATATTGTCATTGTGTAATTCCAGTAGAAAACAAATGATTTTAATTATTCATGAGAATCACACTAATTCCAAAAGTACAACTGATCTTTTAATTTTTCTTTCTTAACTATCTTGTGTGCTTGAGGGAATGGCTTTATTTTTTCTTCTCAGATTTTGAAGAAATTACATCAGTCTTCAATCATAAATCTAAGATTTTCATATAAACTCCCAGTGCCTGGCAGTCCTCTGAAGTCAATACCAATTTCTAATTAAATGTTAAGGGAACCCATGATAGCCAAAGAGATGTTACTTTCCTGCTGGATGGAATTTAAGAGGAATAAACCTATCACATAGTGCAATAAACTTTGTATTGTAATGTTCTTTTTTTATTTCCACTGGGATATTCTTGATACCAGTCCAAGACACTGAATGTGTCCCAGGGTGGACTATATGTCTTGCTAAGCTTTCTTTAAGGAAGATCTAAGTTGCAAGAACAGTAATAATACTCAGCTGTAATGTTTCGTTTGTTAAATATTACTTTTGCTTAATCAGTATCTGATTGCAGCCAGATTAAATAAGACCTGCTACTTCCAAAGGGCACTTTTTAATGTGTTGAAAACTAGAAATTGTCTTCAAATTATCTGTAGTGATCAACAGCAAATTGATCTTGTCTGTCACCCCAGCTGGCAATACCCCTTCTAGCTGTCAAGTGGAGATCTTTCCTTGCATGGGAGAATGATAGGTTTGAGGCAGCATTGTACAAATGTGATGTTCTCCCTAAATAGCTCTAAAGGTTCATCTGCATTACCTACTTGCCCCATGGCCAGAGAAGGACAATTACTCTTTCTTGAGGGCAGAAATGAATAATGTCAGATTTATTCCCCTCCCTCCCATTGTAAATTCAACCTCTTAGCAATTTTCCTATAAAGTGGACAAGAAACAATCTTTTTTCCTTACGATGCTGAAATTGTTCTTGTACATTTCAACTGGAATTCTTTACTTCCTTAGGGATTAACTCTAGCAATTCCTTGGCCCTTTTGAAGAAGAATGAATGCACCCTCAACTGAAGCAATAATTGTTCTTATCTCTAAGAGCTCCTAAGACCTTTCCTAAGACCATCAGTGCTAAAATAACATACTAAGAGTTCTGGCTAGTATGTAAGAGGCTGCTGGTTCAAAATCCATCAGATTTTTTTTTTTTTATTGCTACTCTTTCCTTTTCTTTAATTAGCTAGGTTTTTCCTACACCCCCCCCCCCCACACACAAATAAAATAAAGTAAGAAAAAAGAAACTGTAGAACCTGGAATTTTTATACAGGTGTTGATAGATACAGATATAAATATAGATATATAGATATAGATATAGATATGTGCACTAAGACAGACCCACAGGAAGGAAAGAGATTGGCAAAGTGATTTCCTGAAACAGTACAGCAGCGGGAGAAATGTCTAATGGAATAGTGTAGTATCTTGCAGTTTGGACTGAATACCAAAGTGTCTAGGCCCAGACATCTTTTTAAACTTCAGTTTAAACTTAAGCTACTATGAGCGCAAGATAGAAGCAACTTAAACAGTAAGTATGGATGTACTCTATATCTTGAAAGTGGAGTAATTAAAACTGTAACCTTCCTTCAGTACCTACTGAAATACTGCAGGGGTGATATAATAACCACATCAAAATGGATAATGAAGCTAGAACTAGGATTCAGAGATGTTCCTAATCATTTCTCTTTTGTCCACTACTACCCTGTCAAAGTTCCTTCCTTCCTTTCCTTTATGCTACTAAGCTGAATGGGAGTGGAGTTTTTTGCAACTAGACTCAGACTTGGCACTTTTCCATTCCCAGCCAGACAGCAGTCAAGTTAAAGGGAAATGACTGGGGTTTTATGTTTCAGTTAGCAGCTTGACCAAAAAAAAATTGGTGTGTGTGTGTGTGTGTGTGTGTGTGTGACTGAATAGGAAGAGGAAAAGAGCCAATAGAAGCATTAGTAATCTGCCTCCCATGGTGAGAAATTAAATGCAGACTAAATGGAAGATGTTTTAGAAAAGAGATCGTTTGAACTGTATATGTAAGGAATATCATTTGCATTAATAAACCCTTGATTTTAATGCAAGCAAAAGAAGAAAGCTAAAAAAAATCAAAAACTGAATCTATTTGCAAAACAAAACAAAAAAGAAACCCAACAATGTTGGAAAGTATAAATAGCATTTTCTGAATAATCCTATTGATCTATCATCATCTATTATAGGAATTCAAAATATATTTTCATAAGCTTATTTAAGAAAAACAGTTACAGCTGAAAAATCCTTTAACACATTGAGATTCCTGTGCCATTCTGGTGCTCAAGGCATAATCAACAGGAAACTAAAAAGCTATTTATGAACCACACAGCACACATGTTGATTCAGAGCTCAGATAAGAGCTGTAAGAAGGATGAGTGAAATTCCATCAACAATTTAGAGGAAATGGTTTAAGAAAGAATAATAAAAGATTTGACTAAAGAGAGAAAGAGAGAGAGATTCTTCTGATGTAGTGAGGGAACTCTGAATCAGGAGCAAATGGCTTTCTGATTCAAATATATATATTTGAGTTATAACTCTAGAAGGGTATGACTCAGTGGTGTCTCAGACCAGGATGAGTCAACACTGCCTCGATAATTGGTGAGGCAGTCATTTTTAGGGCACTTGCTGTGTGACATGAGACGTTCATAAAAGGACTAGATGGGAAAACAGCAAAGTAGGTGAAAGCAAAGTGGGGGTGGGTGGAGTGGATGAAACAACAGTGATCATCAAGCTCTTGTTATTAAACCCCGAATTATTTGATATTCCAATATAAGAATGTTATAAAGCAAACTGAAGATAGATATGGAGTGATGAAGAATATAGAAAAGTAATCACAGGCTATGTACTACATCAAAGACATAGATGCTTTTGCTTATAATAAAGATAACTTATATTGAAACAATAAGCTATCCACTGCAAAGTTGGATAACACATTTTTTTAAAAGTTCAGAAGGTTTTTTTTTTCTTTTTTTCCAAATGCACTACTGTTTTGATATTCATGTTTACCTTAAATATAAACATAAAACAAGAAATTCTGGAAAGAGAAAATGTCTTTCTCTTGGTGGGGTTAATCCATCATGTGAGCCATAGTTTGCATAACCATTTTTCATTGAATAAACCATAGATTTGTTCACACATAACAGAAAGGCATAAGTTACAATTTGGATCATACTTCATGCTAGCCATGAGTTATTTCAATGGTTAAATGATTAGCCCATCTTATGTATTAAGGTTACAGTACCTTTCCAGTGTTTTAGAGTGCTTCAGACAAGGCTTTCTTTGCACCATTACTGAGTTTTTACATGGAGTCGAATTTGGTAAACTTCGCCTTGAAACTCTGCCTTAGTATTCTACTTTCTCAATCTTTTATTTTCTCCAGCCACATTGACAGACAGAAAGAATCAGTTAAGGAAAGGAGGGAGGGAAAAATAAAAGAGCTATGCAACATCTTTTGAAGGATAGCAAAGAAGACGAGAAGCTGAAAGCACCTTTAGAAAAGGTACTTTCACAGCTTTATCTGGAAATGCCAGGAACTGAACCTAAGATCATCAATATGTGTGTTTTGCCACTGAACATTAGCCATTTTCCCTTGCTGAAAGACTTGTTCTTCCTCCACTGGAAATCTTTCTTTTATTCCCTCTACTACATTACCATTGATTAGAATAATAGCAAGGTATTGCTTATTGAGATTGTCTATATCAAGCACAACCACTCTGGAAACAGAATTGTTAGGTAAAAGAAATACTAAGGATGATGATTTACAGGGGGAAAGAATTAAGTAATTAGTGGAGAATTGCATTCAATTATTATTAAGTGATTAGTGTATTCAATAAAATAAATGTCACGGAAGTGCTTAGATTACTAACTTTAAATAAAGTAACAATAGATTTCTATTTCATAGGTAAGCTACAGAGCACAGAGGTATGTTAGCACCAGTCATATGGCAACATTAAGACAAGATACCTAAACAGAAAACATCTCTTTCTTATGCTCCCACTATTCCTAATAGTTTCTAAAATACTTAGTTACCTGATACAGATTTTTCTCTAGATGTTGAAAACCATTTGGATATATGAGGAAGTCAGAGAGCTATGACACTCTCTTCTCTTCTCTTCTCTTCTCTTCTCTTCTCTTCTCTTCTCTTCTCTTCTCTTCTCTTCTCTTCTCACTTTTTCCCATGATATTAGATGTTTAATCATACAAATATACAAACTCAATTCAAAAAATTCAGTATCGAATTCACAATTATTAATGTTTTGTTTTCTTAAACATTAAAACTGAAATCTGTACACACTTACCAAGGAAGTAAATTTGGTCTCCCAAAATTTTCCTGAAATATAATCCAGTGCCAACCTTTACATCTCCCTTGAAACATTTCCAGAATTAAGTGGCCTCTGACTTTCTTGTTTGAAACTACCAAAAAAAAAAAGTATTTTGTAATAAAAAAGTTGAAATGGAAGTATACGGTGCTTAAATTTTAAATTTTCAGTCATTTAAAAAAACAACAACTAAGCAGATTGCAATTTAGGAAAGTTATCTGAAATGTCAGTCTATGTTGGCTTAGAGACTTTGTACAAACTCTTATATTGTCATAGTTTTTCATTTACATCTGCCATTTAAGAGATACCATTTTCTCAATCACTTGGTATAAATGCCTCTGATGAATTTGTATTTGATACAACTTTACCAGTCAAACTGTTTCTTTCAAATTCCACATATCCAAGGGCAGTGTTGTCCAAACTTGGCCACTTTAAGATGAGTGGACTTCAACTCCCAGAATTCCCCAACCAGCATGGCTGGCTGGGGAATTCTGGGAGTTGAAGTCCACTCATCTTAAAGTAGCCAAGTTTGGACAACACTGTCCAAGGGTTAGAAATAGTCCTGCCAAGTGGAAAACAGGTTCCATATTGTATCAACTGGATCCTAATGCAGAGAAAAAGTTATTTTTAAAATGTTGGTTGCAGTTTAAGGTATTAGTTGCAATTCCAATTGGTTACATTAACAAATCAAGGGCAAGACATGCTGTTAGAACATCTCATATACCTGCAGGGAAAGTTAACTGCAGCATTGCAGAGTTACTTCTTGGTAATGAAACTATTGTATCAAAATCCTACTTTCTGAGTTCAGTTAAGAATGACATTGTTATTATTATTCTTACTGAATTGTAATGCATTTTTCTTTTTGTTGTTGTTTTTTTGTTTTGTTTTTTAAACCAAGGCAGTAATAGGAGGCCTTCCTTTATAAGGAAATTTTAATCTCATCAATTTTATTTACCAATTCATGAGTGTCTGCACAGGAGGCAAGGGTGGGAGGCGAATAATGAAGTTTATCACAACACAAACTGCCCCTTTATTTTTACTTTATTTATTGTATCTTTAAACTGCTACAATCTTGTGACTCTCACCATTTACATTAAAAAAAAAAAAAAGGACAGAGTTCAAAAAATTCTATTTCAGTATCTCTGTGTGTGTGACTTTGAGTCAAATGTTGACTCTTGGCAACTGCCTGGACAAGTCCCTGCAGTTTTCTTGGCAAGATTTCAGAAGTGGACTTTCTTCCTTGAGCTGAGAGAAAGTGACTGGCCCAAGGGCACCCAGCTGTCTTCGTGCTTAACGCAGGACTGGAACTCACCTTCTCCTAGCTTCTAACCTGGTGCTTTAACCACTACACCAATCATTTCAATGGTATTATGCTAATGAATGAATGAAAGGCTCTCTGGAACAGTTCTGTTTTAACCAACTTTTGAAAAACCAGCAGGGTCTGTGCAAGCCAAACCTCCTGTGAAATACTATCCCAGAAAACAGGCCCTACAGTGGAGAAGCATCTCCACCTAGCCTTGGCTCCTCCAGTTTTGTGGTGGGGTGGAGTTAGTGCAATTTTTCTCATATGGCTTGTATCACAATGATGCATGCAAGTATATAAAGGGTAGAACTTGCATTGTGACATCATAATGCCCATTCCATTAATAAGATGAAATTTCAGCTTGCTATGAAAGTAGCAATTCTATCTGGATTTTTGGATATATTGATATAGGCTTTTGACTCGGGAAAGGATTAGGGTTAGGGTAGTGGTTATTTGTAGATGAGATGCTGCTGTTACAATTTCTCTTGAAGACAGAGTGATGGAAACAATCAGACAACAGTTTTAGAGTTTGCAAATGGTTATAGCATTATGATATTTGTATAAAGTGGATTTATTTAGTTAGTTCAATTTTGGTCAAATGACTCTGGCTAAAGGTGCACTTCCATTTAGTCAGACCTGACAACTTTAAACTAAACAAATTATACAAAATCACTATTAACTTCAGTAAACATTTAATTACTGAATCGGATTCAGGTTCCTGAATCTAACTTTACTTAGCATGTTTGTATCCCTCAGTTTCGCCAATGGATTCCTTTCTATTTCCTAGATAGTTTTATGAGAGTCAGTTTGGTGTATGGTTAGAGTGCTGGACTAGAAACCAGGAGGCAGTTCTAGTCCTCCCTTAGTCACAGAAGTTGGGTCAGTCAGTCTCTCTCAGCTCAACACACCTCACAGGGATGTTGTGGGAAAAATAGGAGGAAGGAGCATTATGTACACTGTCTTGAGCTGTACAAAATAAAGGTGGGGCATAAATCTAAATTGTAATGATGTAACTTAAAATATGGTGATGGGAAGGAATTTGAATCTAGTTTCTTTTTCATGTTTTACTTGTCTTCCTGCCCTCCCGCTATTATCTTCAGGCCTTGTCGCAGTCAATTATAACTGTGAATTTAACTTCTGTATGTTTAGCATTGCATGGACCAATGTCCTACAGTAAATGGCAGAGCAAATGGGAAGAGAGTTCACTCACAGAAAACTATATCCGACAGAATTCATACTTTATTATAGAAAGAGAAAGCTAAGGCTGGAGGAGGTTTATGAAAACTGGGGAAAAAAGATGTATCACACAATGATAATGATCTAGTGTTGACACTCCTTTTTTCACCCCACTCCCACCAGTCATCTTGGGTCAAACAAGTTTTTCACAATTTTGAAGCATTACATATTGTGAAAAACAGTTAAGGTATAACTATTTACAACATGTACAGTGATACTTCTGCTACAACATCCCCTACATTCTAAGTTTTTCTTCCCTGAGTTTTAATACTATTAGCATTACCTGGATATAACTGTTTATTCTCTTATCAAATTGATGTATAGTTGGGTCAAAGTATTTGTCCTGAGCTTTTTTCCTTTGGTTAGGGGAGAATGCTGCCTCACAAAATAGTATTAATATGTGCATCAGTCTTTGTATTACTATTATTAATATTTGAGGAAGGCTGAAGACCATTATGTTGTTTGATACATGCTACAGTTTTACATCATAAGTTATTACATATGCAATAGTGATACTACATACATTTCTCAGTGTTTATTTGTTTGTTTTGGTGGTGGTTATTGGTTCTAATGGTACATAGGCAGCAAATAACATATTCCCAGGAGAGGTGACCTTCCAGGAGCCATGACAATATGCCTACCAATGCAGGAAAGCAAATGGTCAGAGAGTCATGGACTCTTCCATCTCTAGTAAGAAGCTATTTTTAAATTGGTGTAGGCTTCTTGCTGCCCGATTCTGGGAGCTGCTCTGCTACAATTTATTCTTTATCCTTGCTATTTCTTTTAAAAAAGATTCAGGGAGAATATTTTAAAATGTGATTCTGGTGAAACCTTTGAAGGTATTTGACCAAAACATAGTGGCGTTAAACTCCTCTACAGGATATGCTATCTCTGCTATTTTCAGTCAACTTCTACCCCACAAATGAAGCAGCTGCAGTATTTAAATGTTTCTCCATTTAGCCTACTATCAAATCTTTGATCAAATTGAATCTTGACATTCAAAAAAGGTTAAATCAAATCTTGTTGCCTTTGAGTTTCAAATCTCAGAATTGAATAATATACAGCCACCTTCAAATCAGGTTTGTATTTATAATGTGATCAGGCCTCTTTGGCTTCATCTCCTTCCACTATCACTCAAATAACATCACTTTTTAAGGACATCTGCAGATGTCTGAAAGGCCTTACACAGTCACCTTAAAGTAAGTTAGGTTCCATATGAGCAAAAATCCAGTATTATCAGAATTATTGAAGCCAAGTCACACATAAGGTATATCCACACTTACCCTGTAAAGTGATCCCGTCTTAGGCTCAGGCTAGCTTAACTCTAAACCACTTTAGAAAAACCTGTCTGGATTTTTCAGCAATAGCTTGCAAAGCATTCAGCCTAGACTACCAAGTCCTCACATTGAACAGTTGCCTGCTGCTATGTCCTCCTGTTCTTCTGTTTCAGAAGAGCAATTGCCAGTTGCTGTTGTTCCCATGGGCAAGTATCTCTTGGATACCCACACACACATTTCCCCACACACAGAGTTAGAGTAAAGGTGTTGATGCTTATGTCACTTTAGTGACTAGCTGAAGAATAACATATGCAAAATTTCCTTTCTGAAAAGAGAGAGAGAGAACCCCATGAAATAGCCCTTAGAGGAAGAAAAAATGATATTAAAGCCACACCATATGAACAACCATGGAAGCCTTCAGAGATAGGATCTGATGTTGTATAGTCATGGATGACCCAAACTATGCTATCTGTATATTTTTCAGACATTTCAGAAATGACCCCAGAACTTGCTGGTAAATAGAAAGAGTTGGACATGCTCCAGCTTCCTCCACTAAACTGAGCATGACTATGCTTTTTTTTGGGGGGGGGGGTAGATGTAATTTCTTATTAGAGGAGAGGGAAAGATAAGTTAACTAGGTATTAATAAGTTGATTGATTTTGAATTGTTTTTCATATTGGTCCAGGAAGTTATTTAGCAAAATCATAGTCCCCCACACTTTTAGCTTTGTTCCTATCCACTGCTTTTTTCAGTGATACTCATCAATTGCCATTTAGTCTGCCATAGATTATCTATTGAAGAACATAAGCCACCCAGAATCATCTGGTGTCAGGGGTCCTCTAAAATGAATGAATGAATGAATGAATGAATGAATGAATGAATGCTTCAGCAATGACAATGGATTTCCCATCATTGGTATAGATAGCATCATGCTCAATGGAAGAGAAATGTAAGCATAATGTAACTTTTCCTTCCAGTTTGGTTCTGTATTCTCTGCACTTTTCTCTGCAACAGAATTTCCATGACCCTCCTAGAGAAGATGCATCATGGAAGAAGGATTCATTCCATCACTGGAACAACCCTGTGTAGATATGTGTATACATAAATAAATAACTTAAGAGCTTAGAAATGAGGCAGCTGAATAAAGTTTAGATAAAACAATCATGGTTTTCTCTGAACAATTTAAAAAAAGAAAAAAAAAAACTGGTAAAGCTACCTTGATTTTCTTTGAACAAACTTTCCAAACCGTTATAGCATTCTTAAGACTGTGCATTTCAAAATGGCATCATAACCATGGCTGACTAATCCTCTGTGAATGTATCTATAAATACTTTGCTGCTTTCTTCCCCATAAAAGCCAGTCTGAGGTGTTTATCCAGGCATAGACGTGGTTTGGAGACGCAGATTTGCTATTCTCACCACCTTTTGTCCAAAGCCCTGTGGGGAATGATATGCCATTCTTTCTTTGCATTTAATGCTGACTAAAAAGGAAAAGGCTTCTCTTTGTAGCTAAATAGCTATGTTGTTTAAATCTCTATTACTGTTACACAGTTTAAGGTGAAGAAAGGGAAAAAAAACAACAACTTTTATCTTGTGAAATATTAGCAGAGTTTGCCAGATCTTATTTCAGATAAATCCCTGTTATTACCGGCATGTTTAGTGGTTTCAGTTTGGTATTATTTAAGATGCTTTCTGGAAATATTGTCTTTTGTCCTAGGGATAAACTAATCTGTCAGAACCGCTCCAGTGATTATAGGCTGTGGTGCACTAAGCACCTTTAAAGACTGATGGACAGAGGAGTCATTTTGCAAAGCTCTTGCTTTGAGCTCTGGAGTGTATATTCCCCCTTTCATTTAGCTACTTTGCTTTGTATCTCTTGGCAGAGAAAGATGCAGTTAAGTATGATTTCTGTCAGGAGAAGTCCTCCAGAAGCAAGGCCGTGTTTCACAAGGCATTTTTCCGGTTGCTGCCGAAGCAATGTAACTGCCTTGAAAATGATCATGCTTTAGCACTGGGAAATTGAACAGTGTGCAACAAAGCATGGCTTAGGCCTGAAGCTACTGATGAATAGGAGATTCTGCCATTTTTTTCTCTTTAAAGTCCATTCAAGTGAAAACTATAAGAGAGCAAAGCTAGTGAAAAAGTCTGTAGACTTACACATACTGTTACTGCACAGCAATCAAAAGAACAGGTGCTGATTACCAATGTGTGTATGTATGTATGTTGTTATTGAAATTTGCATTTTCCTCTCTCAGTATTCTTGGTTTCTTGATTTATTTCCAGCACTGGATTCTGCAAGTGCTATCAAGTTCTTCTTAAACCAGTTACTAGCACTAAAAGTTGTAAGAGCATCAGTATTATTGGGATTGAACTGCAATTGGTAGTAATAGTCTAAGCATATCGTTCTAATTTTGAATTTTGTACAGTAGATCCTTAATGCCACATGGATCGTGCCTTCAAAGGTTCGCTGTCTACAGTCTCTACTTCCACAGGATTTGGCAGGTCTACTGTCAATAACTGCAATTTCTATAACTGCCTCTACATCTATGAAGTTCATGGTAGCCCCAGAATCAATAAGAGTTTCCAGCTCTATTTTGCTACCAGATTCTAGCATTATCGTGACAGGAGTAAGAAAAAAATGCTTGCCTGTTCTCTTCAGAATGAGCTCTCCTTATTTGCTGGATGGCCCCCCCTTGCAAGCTCTCATGAGGGAGGCCAGTGAAGTTTCCCTGGTTTGCAGCTGTAGAAAAAAATGGGGCACTTGCTGGTGGCTTATTCCAATGATCTAGCCCCTGCCATTGGATTTCTTGCCAGGCACACTCTGACAATATGCCCTGAGGCTCTACAGTAAAAAAGAGACCCAGATCTCATCATCTTTGCCTCTCCTCTGAAAAGACTGATCACTTGACAGTCCCAATATACCGTATTTTTCTGACTATAAGGCGATACTTTTTTCTAAAATCCTTACCCTAAAAATTGAAGGGCGTCTTATTCAAGGAAGTCAGCCAAAGAGAGAACCTCCCGGTTGCAAAACTGCCCATACTTTGTTTCTGCAGACAGGCTTCCTCCTATTGCTAGCCTCCAATCATGAATGAAATAGCTTGTCTCTCAAACAGACTTCCTCCAATCACGAGCCTTATGTAACTGACATCAGCTGATGCTGAACAAACCAATTAGATGAAGGCTGTTTGCAGAGACAAGCTATCGGCAGTTTCACTCATGCTTGAATGTAATCAGTTATGCAAAAGAGCATGGAAATAGAGCTGCAGAGAGACGGTTTGGACCTCCTCCCACCGTGTATCAGGTCAATGTTAACTAATTACTAAATAAAAATGTGTTGTGCACTATCTTTAAAATATTGATTTCTTAATTTTGGGTTGGAAAAGTGGGGGTCGTCTTGTACATGGGGGCGTCTTATTGACGGAAAAATATGGTACATTGGTTCCCCCACCCCTGGATCTGAGGCCACTGTAGGGAGTGGAAAGAGAGCCGTGAGGGGCAATCTGTAGCCACCTCTGCTTCTGACATCCTGACTCTGCTGTAACTCCTCCAGTTGGGCATCAATTACAATGCAACACTGGTACAGTTCATCCAAAGTGGCTGGGATCCCTTGACTTACCAGTTCATCTCAAAGGTCATCATTCAACCCCTCTCTAAACTGGTTAGTAAGGGCCACCTCATTCCATTTGATGTCTCCAGCTAACAGTTTAAAATCTGCTATGTACAATCTTACTCTCCTGTTGTCCTGTTAGAGTCTCTGAATCTCCCAATTGGCTGTGACCCTCTGGATGGGATTCCCAAAATGGCCTCTAAATCTCCCAAGGAAATTTTAATAGTTGTTCAGCACCAGGTCATTGCCTTCTATGATGGGAATGGCCCATTTCACTGCCAGTCCCTTCAACAAGCTCAATACAAAGGTTACCTTGGTACAGTCAGCTGGGAACTCTGCAGGTCTGCTGTCCATGAACATCTTGCACTGAGTAAGGAAGGCTCTTAATTGGTCCACACCCCTCCATGCTTCTCCAGTAAGCTGCCATGAGAGTGCAAAAGCACTGGCTGCACCCCTGCCTCCAGTCTGGCTGTGGGCTGCTGGAAGTTTTGACTGAGCTGCTGCAACAACTATATCATTGCAGTTTGTAAATTATTGACCTGTGTGTCCACTTGCTGCTGGTGCTGCAGTAAAGTTGCTGTTAGATGCTGTGGAGCTATTGGCGCTCCTTGAGGATCTGTGGCCATGTTTAAATTTTTCTCCCCCTTCTTGAGTCTGGCAAGATTGATGTCAGGCCCAGCCTAGGAACGACAGAGAAACAGTCCAGCCAAGTTCAGGTCTTTTACTGCATACACCAGATAGACAGAATCTTGCCCGACTAAATTGGTATTACTTTAACCTAGTGGATATACCCTGGAAGATTCTAGGGAGTGGCTATCCTAAATCTCTTCCCCTTCGCACAATCCAGCTCCAGACTGTGTTGTCTCTTGTCTTGCCCCACTTCCTGGAATGTGCTCCCTCCTTCCTGAGAACCTGCTGCATTACTGTAGTCCCTCACACCACCTCCCCCTTTGTAGACATATTCCATCACACATACTCAGGCAAACTTTTGTTAGGTGCCTCAATTTACTTGTTCAATGACCTCATTTCCTGGAACCTGGTTAACTTATATTCTTCTTATAGTCTCTGCTTACTCATTAAAAAAAAAATACTCAGATACCCATACTGAGCAAGAACTAGCTCTCATGAGAGTTTATCATTATATCCTATAACAATAGAGTGCCAGTAGTTCATGTGGTATCTGTTTCCTGACCTGCTCTACTCTGAAGGGCTGATATCACTCTTAAAAGGCTGACAGTTTCTCTTTCCCTTTTTCTTATAACAAAGAGAATCAGGGCAAGGCAATCTTGAGTTTCTTCCTCAACCCCTCCTGTCTTTCTGAACTAAGCTGATGCTTTTGTAACAGCAGCTGCGTACGTACCTTCTTCAAGGCCATCTCCCTACTATTCTTCACCTAGACCAACATAAGCATTCACACCTTCACTCTCAATGAAACTGCTTAACAGAAAGTATTGGCATGGTTATTGTCTTGTTCAAATTCTATAAATCTGTATTTGGCACTTGGCAAAGGTTTTGGCAGTCCACTTTTCTCTCTTCCTCCTCTTGAACAATGTGGGAGGTTAAATCTTACTGAGAAATTCATGAAATGCCAGAAGCCACTATTCAGGAGAGGCTGAATTTGCTAGTCAGCCATGCCAATCTACCCACTAACCCACAGAATCCAATGATTTCAGAGTGCGAAAGTGCATCACCACAAAAGGCATTGTCACGCTCCTTCTCAGAAGAGGCAAAGCAAACAAACAAATAACTGTTGTCTATTTGGGTGTTAAGCCTGGCGTTCTGCTGGAGCCAATGACCAGAGGTTCTTTTGGAGGGGCTGATTGCATCCTGAGAACTGAGTGATCTTAAGGTGCAAAACTGTACCATCAGACCAAAATAATAATAATAATAATAATAATAATAATAATAATAATAATAATAAAAATCAATGGACAGTCTTTAGTATCATAAAAGTCTGGTCCAGAAAAGCAAATGGAAAGGTAAGAATTTATTTTTAAGTAGTCTTGATACTTATTTTAAAATTAGTGTGAGACTCTTTCTAAATTGGTTCAGTTCATTCTGCTGAATAATTCTGAAGGCTGCTTCTTTCTTTCCCTCTGCTATCTTCCTACCTTAAAAGAGGTGCAGGGGGAATGCCACATAAAATAAAATAAAATAAAAATTAGGTGAGACACTTTTGGTATCTTGCTGAAGTAGGCCAGATTAATATAAATCAAAGCATTTTTTTCTCTCAGTCCTACCAACACACAAAGACGCTGCAAACGTTGTGATGTTTCTGCATTGTAGCTAATGGACTAATTCTCTTTCTTTCTTTCTTTCTTTCTTTCTTTCTTTCTTTCTGTCTGTCTGTCTGTCTGTCTGTCTGTCTGTCTGTCTGTCTTCCTTCCTTCCTTCCTTCCTTCCTTCCTTCCTTCCTTCCTTCCTTCCTTTCTTTCTTTCTTTCTTTCTTTCTTTCTTTCTTCTTTTTTTTGTAATAACTTTATTAAATTTTTAAACAAGAAAGATTAAAAACTAACAAGAACTAATATTCAAGATAAAAGAAAGAAAATAAAGAGAGAACAAAGCCAAAAGTGCAGAAAGAAAAGAAAGAAAAAAGAAATATAAAGAAATGACTTCTGATTTTCTTTTACAACAGTTATGATATAAATTTAAATTAAACTCTTACCCTAGGGTTACAACATAACTTTCATTTTTCCTATCATCTAATATTTTTTTCTAATCATCAAACCCATATACAGTGGTACCTCGGTTCACGAACACTTCTGTTCATGAACAATTTGGTTCACAAACAGCTCCGGTCGCAAAATTTTGCCTCCATTTGCAAACTCCACATTGGGTTACGAACAGGATCCATGGCCATTTTCTCTCCCATGACATGTGGTCGCGGCTTCCTGTAGGGAGGGGGACTCTCCCTCCAAGCAGTAACCGCCTCCCCACCCGCCTTCCTGTCCTCCACGCTAGAAGTCGCGTTGAGCAAGGTTAGCTTTCTCTCTCTTCGTACTGTACTTTGTGTCATATTTTTGCGGTTCTAAAAAAACCCAAACATATGGTTCAGAACGGATTAACCGTAATTACATGGAACCTTATGGGGAAATTTGATTCGGGACGTGATCAAAAATCAGTTGGCGACCAAATTCGTAGGGGTCAGAATGGATTAACCATATTTACATTGAACCTTATGGGAAAATTTGATTCGGTTCACGACCAATTCGGTTCGCGACCAGAGTCGCGGAACGAATTAAGTTCGTGAACCGAGGTACCACTGTATCATAATTTTATTTTTTTCTGTTTCATGAAAAAAGTCCAAAGGGGGTTTCCAATCAGCATTGAACTTAATCAGTGTCTTTTCTCCAATCAGAGCTGTCAATTTAGCCATCTCAGCAAACTCCATCATCTTCACGATCCACTCTTCCATTGTGGGTATGTCAAATCTTTCCACCATTGTGCATATAAAAGTCTTGCTGCTGTTATCATACATAAAAACAAAGTTCCATGAGTTTTTTCTAACTCCTTGTAATCCACTCCTAAAAGAAACATCTCTGGCTTCAGTAGTATATTAATTTTTAAAATCTTCTGAATTAATGTATATATATTTGGATCCAAATTTTTTTAGCTTTTTTACATGTGCACCAGGCGTGATAAAAAGTCCCTTCTTGTTATTCACATTGCCAACATAGATTGGAAGTATCTTTATACATTTTAGACAATTTTTCTGGTGACAAATACCAGTGATACATCATTTTATAAAAATTCTCTTTAAGATTATAACATGATGTAAATTTCAGTCCTTTCATCCACATATTCTCCCATTGTTCCATTTGTATGTTATAATCAAAATTTTTGACCCATTTTATCATGCATTCTTTCACTTGTTCGTCTTCGGTTTTAAATCTCAATAAAACTTTATACATTTTAGAAAGAACGAGTTCATAATTTGTACATAATTCTGTTTTAAATTCAGTCTTATGATATTCAAAACCAAAAGTCCTTTTATCTACTTTAAATCTTTCTAATAATTATACATAGGAAAAACATTGACACGTGTATCCTAATGTCAAATCATCTCTTCATTTCAGTTTGAATTCTCCCTGGGAAAATTCTAATATATCACCATAAGTTAACTATTTTATAGTTACACTTTCTCTTCTATAATATCCTTCTTGTGGTGAGATCCACAAAGGTATTTTCAGGCACAATCTGGATTTATGTATATTCCATGTTGTCAATATGGCCCGTCTAATAA
Organism: Liasis olivaceus; assembly: GCA_030867105.1. Lineage (NCBI taxonomy): Eukaryota > Metazoa > Chordata > Lepidosauria > Squamata > Pythonidae > Liasis > Liasis olivaceus. The sequence goes on from CM061349.1 coordinate 76,235,000, forward strand.
AATGATTTTTAAAGTCAACATTAATTTTAGCTTTATCATACCATAAACAATCATGCCACCAAACCTCAAATCATGTCCTTCTAGCTCCAATAATTTGCTATTTCTCAGCATCACCCACTCTTTCATCCAAACTAAACAGTAAACTGCAAAGTATAGTTTCAAATCAGGTAAACCTAAAGACTCTCTTTCTTTAGCATCTTATATTTAACTCTGTTTTTCCCCTGCCATAAAAATTTAGATATATCTTTCTGCCACTGTTTAATTGGTACATCAGTTGTCAAAACAGGTGTTGTCTGAAACAAAAATAACATTCTAGGCAAAACATTCAACTTAATAACAGAAATTCTCCCCAGCAATGACAATTGTAATTGTTCCATCTTAACTTATCTTTTTTTTTTTACTTCATTCTATTTCTTAACATAATTATTTTGAAATAACATACAGTCATATTTTTCAAAGTAACTCCCAAATATTTTATCCGTTTCTCAGTCTTGAAACCTGTTTCATTCATCAATTCTGTTTGATCTTGTGTCTTCATATTTTTTGTTAGCATCTTTGTCTAATCTTAAAAACAGGTAATGCACCAAATTCTTTTTTCTCATTAGTAATTCAATCCCCTTTAAAGGATCTTCCAAAACCAGCACCACATCATCTGCAAAAGCTGTCCACTTGTAAATATATATATATATTTAAAAAATTACACCCGTTATCCTTTCATCTTGCTTTATATCTCTGTTCAAAACTTCAAGAACCAAAAATAAACAGAAGAGCGGTTAATGGGCAACCATGTCTTGTTCCTCTGTGTATATCACAAGTTTTTGTTAGATCTCCATTAACAATAATTTGTGCAGTGAAGTACAGTTTTACAGATTTTATAAAGTTATCTCCAAAGTTCATATCTTCCAAAATGTTAAATAAAAAAGGTCAATTTAAGTTGTCAAAAGCTTTCTCTGCATCTGACAAAATTAGTGCAGCTTGCTTTTCATTGTGCTGTTCCAAGTATTCTATAATATCCAACATCATTATGACACTGTGTTTTAACTGTCTTTTAGGTAAAAATCCATATTGGTCTTCATGAATAATTTTTGCAGAATTATTTTCAATCACTGTGCTAAAATCATTGTAAACAACTTATAAACATTATTCAACAATAATATTGGTCTATAATTTCTTGTTAAAGTTAGACTTTGCCTGTCTTTAGGTATTAATGATATATTAGCCTCTTTCCAAGTCTCTGGCATCTTTTCTCCCTGTAGTATAGAATTCATCATATTTTGGAGGGGTTGTAGAAGTTCATCTTCAAAACCTTTATAATAAGAACCTGATAATCCACCTGGTCCTGGTGCTTTTCCTGGTTTTATCTTTCTCATAGCTTCAGAAACTTCCCTTACTGTTATAGGTCCATTCATAATCTGTCTTCGGTTCTCTGTAAGTCTTGGTAAGTTTTGTTTTTTTAAGTATTCATCTATTTTTTTCAAAAGAAATATCATGCCCTTTATACAAGTTAAAATAAGACTGATGAAAATATTTTTGTATAGTCACATTGTCCATCAATACAGCATCTCCCTCTTGAAGTTTCAAAATGAATTTCTTTTCTTAGTTTATATGCTAACCATTTTTCTGGTTTGTTTGCAAATTCAAAATTCTTTTGCTTTGCATAGTTCATCTTTATTTCCATTCTTTTACTGTTAACATAGATACCTGTTGCTGTAAAAGTAAAATGTAAAAAACCATTCTTAAATCAGTTTATTTATGTTCAAAAGATTATATTAATTTTTTCACAGTCCTCCACTGTCGACTCATTCTGTAATAACATTTCATTTAATTGCCATCTAAAGCAGGTAGGTTTCCTTTTAAAAATCAAACTCGCAGGATTATGATCAGAGAAAGTCTTTGGTAGAATTTCAGCTTTAGAGAACTTAGTAGCCAATTTTTTTGAAGTCCAAATATCTATTCTTGAAAAAGATCTATGTCTTTCTGAAAAATAAGTATACTCTCTAGAGTTGCCATTTTTGTGTCTCCATACATCCACTAGGGCTAAGTTATCCATCAAATTAAAGAAGCCTTCAGTAATTTACCTTGAGTAATTTTAATCTTCTCTGATGTTCTATCTAGTTGTGGAGAAATCACCCCATTCCAATCTCCTATCAAACACCAAGTTTCATAGGAAAAGGTTGTCAATCACTCCATAAGTCATTTATAAAAACTTCCTTTATCCTCATTTGGGGCACAAATTCCCAATACCATAGTTTTAGCCCTTTGTAATTCAACTTCGACTAGTGGGGTCCAGAAGGTGGGCCTTCTCTGCTGTAGCCCCCACCCTTTGGAACATCTTGCCCCTGGGGGTGAGACAGGCCCCCTCCCTCCAGGCCTTTCGGAGGGATTTGAAGACCTGGCTCTGCCATCTGGCCTGGACCGGGGAGGGAGGATACCAGAAATGGGGTTGGTTGGCCCCTTAGCGGCCTGGTGTGGCCTCTATTGGCCTCTTGGAGCTTTTAGCTTTTTATCTCTATCTTATTTTTGTGAATTTTTGGTTTTTATAACTTTTATAATTTTTAAACTTTTTATAATTTAATTATGTATTTCGATTTTACTGGTTGTAAGCCGCCCAGAGTTCCCCGTTGTGGGGAGATGGGCGGGGACAAATCAAATAAATAAATAAATGAATAAGTAAACTTCCACTCCAACAAATCCATCAAGTTTGTCAGTCAATACAAGTTCTGGTTTTAATTGGGGGTTAATGTATAAAACAATTCAATTTACTTTTTTAGGTCCAGCTGATACAAATTCTTCACCCAAATTTTTGCAAGGCAGATATTTTATGTCCTTTTTTCTAATATAAGTATCTTGTACACAATTTATATTGTTTTAATTTTTTTAAGTACTGAGGGTTTTTTGTTTTTGTTTTTGTTTGTTTTGTTTTGTTTGAGGAGCATTGCTCCATTTATATTTCATGTTAAACATTTATAATCCATATTTAGGCCAGTAATTTAGAAAAGTCAATGCCTGTAGCCCCTAATTCAGAATCATCTTTTTTCAGAAACCTTTTGCATCTGTTGTAATTTGGAGCAGTCTCCACTACAGCCTTCATCTGAGCCTCTTTCAATTCGCCTTTACATTTTTCCAAAAATTCTCTAGCCTTTTGAACAGAGTTTAGTCAAAATCTTTGCTGTTTAAAAGTAAAAAATCACACCTTCTAATCTGTCCCACTGAAATGAAAACTTTTTTCTGCTTCAGTATCTTGATCAAAAAGGAATATCCTTTTCTCTTACATAAAATTTTAATAGGAATTTCTTTTAAAATAATTACATCTGCATTATCAATCTTTAATCTTATACTGAAGTGCTGTTGCAAAAGTTGATCCCTTGTCTCCCCCCCCCACCCCGCCACAAAATGTACCAAATCATCTCTTGGAGCATTTCTTATTCTTGCAAAATGTGAATTTATTCGATACACCTTATCAATCTCTAGGTCAGTATCCTCCTCTTCCCGGTTTAAGAAACTTGTCAATGCTTGTATAACGTTTTCTATAATATCTTCATCAGAACTTTTTGGAATAGCTCTAAATCTCAAATAGAATTCCATCTCTCTGAGTTCCAGCAAAGCCACATTATCCATCACTCTCTCTCCATTTCTCTATCCCTAACTTCTGATTTACTCTTTAAAATTTCCATCTTATCATTGACTTGTTTTATGTCTCCAGAGATTTGCTTTACAGAATTTTCCATATTATCAAGCCTTTCATCTTTTTTTCCAAAGGCTGTAAATTTGGCTTCAAGTGACTAAGCCGATTTAGTTCTCAATTCATCAAACATTGACTGAAGTAAGCTTAAAGGAACCATTTTATCTTCTTTCTCTTCTTTCTCTAATGGCTGTTCTGAGGAACCTCTTCTAGCCTCCAGTCTTGCTGCCTTGCATGTCACCATTATTTGGATACAAAAGTGTTAAGCAGCAGAGAAGATAAACACAAACTTCACTCCCTCTAGTGTCTTTATAATTACAGGTACAGGTCAGATTCCATGATTACAACCCAGTACTCCATCTCAAATTACCGTAATCTTTTGTTTTGTAAATCCAGCCAATTACTGGCAACCTTTAATGAAAAGCAAACAGCATTCCCATGGAAGATCTGAGTCAACTGTTTTTGTTCAGTTAGGATTTTTAAAATGTAGTTTCATAGAAAAATTAATCTTTTTTTTAAAAAAAAATAACCTTCCCCTTCATCCATTTTTAACTTTCTTTCTTATATCATTCTTTATTAAGCTTTCTGCCCAATGCTTTTTATACTTTAAGTCTTTAAATCTTCTTATAAATTTATAATCCTCCCAAAAATGAAAATCACCAAGAGAAGTACTTATCTGTTGTAAAAGAAAATCTCTCTAAGGCTGAAGAACAGTTGTATCCAAATGTGTTTAAGAACGAAGATCGGTTGCTTCTTGTTTCCATGCAGGCTGCGCCACAGCAGTGAATGTAGATAGAATCCAACACCTCCCAACCACTGAACTTGCAAGCAAACCACAAAAGCTTCTGTTTTTGCAGGTAACTAGTGGGGGAACAGCCAGGTGGAGATCAGATGAGTAGATTTCATGCTTCTTCCTTCATCCAACGGAGGTTTGGTGTCCAGCACTGGCTTCTGGGCGCCAATCTCTGCTGTGGTGCCATCTTCACTTCCTGAAGATGAGCTGAACCATCATTGATCCCCACCAGAAGCCTGACTTACTCTGTTTTCAAATCAGATCTTGAATCTTAAAGGTGGTCACAGTGAATAAGTTGGCCTCCAGATCTCAAACTGCAAAATTGAACCATGCCATCTCCTAGTCTTGAATTGTTTCTCTCAATTTTTCTTTTAAATCAGAAAAACACTATTTTTCTTATTATACAAGTGCTATCTCTTGTTATACAAGGTGATTCAGAGTGCAATTCTGTTTAAACGCTGAAAGATGCAAGAGCTCAACAAACACCAGAAGTGCTGGAAATACTTTCAGTGCCTACAAAGACTTCTTATAGAACAGAGTTTATGAATTGCACTATAATTTTAACCTCAAAACAATGGGGCGGGGGGGTGGGATGCAGAATCCACTGTAGCATAATTCCAACTGATTGATAGTGAATTCTTTTTAGGCTATTGTAACTCATTTCTTTATACAAAAGATTCTTCGTGGGCTTGATTTCATTATTGAATTAAAAATAGAGGGTTGCTTGCTTTCTTTTCTTTTCTTTTTCTTTTTCTTCTTTTTCTTTTATTTACTTTGTTGACCACCTGCTGGTTTCCTTTAGATATCTGGTTTCAGGCAAAGAAATGGAATATAGAGTGGGAAAAAAAATAATATCGTTTTTCAGATTTATAACTCAATGTGAACTTTTATTTCATGCAATAACTTATTAAATCCCTAAGTTATACATGCATGAAACATGTTTAATGGAAGGAGTACTGTAGATTTCTCTTTTGCTGTATTAATAATTATTACCAAATCGTGATATGATTGGGATATCTCAATATCTCAAATCTCCAAGGTAGACTTGCTTCATCTGAAAGATCTGAAGTACGCATAGCTAATAGAGTTACACCACTGGATATTTATTTTCTGTACAACCTTAGCCTGCCAAGGCCTTTCCTTCCAGGAAAAATAAGGGATGGGAAAAGGCAGTTCTGTCAGAAGCCACAGTCTCAAAGTAACTGAACCAGCTCAAAGAAGCAGCTCCTGAAATTTCCATCACCACTTTGTCCTTTCCATAGGGAAGGCAAAGAGAAACTGCTTCTACCAATATTTGCCAAAGCACCTTGGAACAGGATCAGACTCTCTCTCCTGCCCTTCAGATGACTCCCTTTTGCTCTACGTGTCTTTTGTAAGTTTATGTCAGTATCAAATGTTCATGTCAGAAACATATGTGCAAATGGGGTATGTGGACTCTCTGCTCATATTGACTTTTGGTTCTGCCAAAAACTGAATATGTCTATAAAAATTGTATATCTGTATATGACATACAGTCTCCTAACCTTTTTCCTAAGGGAATACAATCAATATCCCCTCTTCCTGATTTTATAATTGGTGTTTTCTGTTAGCAATATGATTTGTCTTCCTGACCTTTTCTGAATTTCCTATTTTTCTTGAGTAGGGAAGAATTGATCTCCTTCCATGGTCCAAATCTCCTTTTATTATATGGACTTTCTTATAAGGGTGGAAGACTGAAGATAGACTCATACAGCTGTGGAGTTGGAGGAACCACAAGGATCATCTAGTCTAATATTAATTAAGACTCATGCATGAATAGAAGGCTGTTTCAAGGATAGAGCCTTGATCTGTCAGGAAAGCCCCTGAACACTTGGAGATGCTAGCTGGGAAAACAAGTACTTTACTGATTGTGTAAGTAAAGTTATTGTTATTGTTTGATATTGAATAATATTATGTTGTTTGGATTTTTGGACATTTTATTATTTGGTGCATTGATTGTAAGCTAATCTGAATCAGCTAGGAGTTGGTGGGATACAAATAAAATCAATCAACCAAAGGAGCATATTACTTTTTCTGGAGAAGCATGCTTGGTGATGTACTCCAAAAAAATAGTGGTTGGGGCCTATGAACATTATAGATTTTTATGATTTGTGCAGAGGCAGCTCATTTGGATTCTCTTATCCTTTTATTATCAGCAAAGCAAGCACAAACTAGTGCAAAGCTTAATTGGGTGTCTGCATGAGATTCTGATATATGATCTCCCAGCTGCTGGCCTGTCAGTGGGCCAGGACAAAATTTGTGTTTCCTGTTTGCAATTAAAGATACTTTATTATAAGGCTATATCAATTTAATAAATAAATAAATAAATAATTTGTCCAGTCTAATTTAAGAACCTTCATCTTCTTTCACATTAAAAATGGCAATTTGCTAGCAAATTTGGAGGTCTCTGAGGACTGTATCCAAATTTTGGGGAGATTTACAAAGCTCTGGAGTCTTAAGTTATTGATATAAAGACATACTCTCAAATTTTTCCAAAAGGTTGCTGTGATTCATTTCTTTCCTTTATTCCACTTGCCTTCTCCTACACAGATCTCTCTCCTCCCAGTTTTCCTTACACCAACCATCCTGTGAGTTAGGTTGTTCTACTACCTATAAACAACCCAATAATATAATAACAGAACAATAAAGCAAAAGATAGCAACTTAATTATAACTGAAGAACAGTATAACAGCAATTACATTCGTACAGCCATCTCAAACGCTTGTCAAAATAACTATATATGTATTGCTTTTGTAAGACCCAGGAGGGGTTGGAGCTAAATGTATCTACATAGGAATGCTTCTGAAGGTAATGCATTTATCAGTGTATATACAGTATATTTAAAAATGGATGAATGTGACCCTGCATTCACATTTTTTCAAGGTGTCATTATTGTCTTGTCTCATCCCATTCTTACATTCTTTCTGAAATTCTGCCATCATCCAAAGGTCTGCTACTATCTAAGAAACACATCCAAAATGCATGCTTCTTTAAGTATGCTGAATTTTCCTCTGACTTTCCAAGAGCCCATGCAGAGCTGTGTGTCTTTTCCCCTCACTGTAATTAACCTTTTTTTATTATTACTTCAAATAATGTATTTTACAACAAAACATCTGATTAGCAATTTCTCAACAGCAGTTCCTAACTCTTCTTCTGCAGCTGTGGCCTAATGTATATCACATCCTGTTGTTCCCACCTGCAGATTGTAGCTCTATCTCCTTTTTTTTTTTTTTAATCCATATTCATGGCACTGTTTTTTATGGAGATTCCTGATATCTATGGTGGAACACAACCCTAGCAAAGACATTCATGCATTTCACAATAATAAAACTAAAGACTATATTCTCATTCTGTTCTGGGCAAATACTGAGTAGTTAATGTATTTTTAAGAGTTCCAGAATTAGGGAGAATGAACCCTTTTTGTTTCCCAAGGAAGCAAACAAACATTGCAGCAAATTGTTAGCATAATGATTCTCATTCACATGAGGAATGTACCCATATGTAAGGAAAACAAAACCAAAAGATGTTCCTGAAGGAAAAAGAAGGAGAGTAAAACATTGAGGAGTGAGAGAACTATTTAATCTTATCTCCCATCTCTTTTTAAAGCAATCATATTTTTGTACATAGATTATGAATAGCACAGCTTTCTTCTCTTTCATGTTAAATATAATTCTTATTAATAATCAGACATACCAAAAATTACTCATTGTTAGATGTAAATGCAAAGAAACTCAGAATATAGCGGGCTGGTTTTTTTGTATGTTTTTTTTTGTTTAACTGAAATACACTACACTGATTATATACATAATTTTATTTACATGGGATTCATTTATTTATTTCTCTGAAAATATATTCTACATTAGCTAGGGTTATAAATCCATTCCAAACAAGAAAATTGGCTATGGTTTGATTTAAACATAAAACTAAATAATATTTTGGCTTTACATGAATTAGGCTTGAGTTTGTATGCACCTGGACTTTCCTTTCTTCGTGTATTCTAATTCTAGATACACAGCAGATGGCAAGGCAAATATTGCTCTGCAATCCAACAGAGATGGACAGCTAGAGGAAATGGCAGGAATTGCAGGACAAGAGGATTATCCTCTTGTTTTCCTCTGATACTCCCCAGCATCCAATGGAAGAGGTAGTTAGCGCACTCCCAGATGGTAGGACCAGGCCACTGACCTAATTGAACCAAAGTTTAGGAGACCCTTCCTTCCTCCCTCCCTCCCTCCCTCCCTCTCCCTTAAAACTCTGTAAAGCATTAAACAATCTGCACATATGGTGATGATATAGAAGTACTTGCAAATTAAAAGCTAGCAGAACAGGAGAAATACTAAACTTTGCATAATTGGAAAACTTCTGTTTTGAGGAAACTATCTGTGAGTTTCCACATGCCTGAATGCAATGAGGAACCATAACTTTGTTTTTAAGCAAACACTCTACATACAAAAAACTCCAATTTCAGTTTTTTGTTTTTTTTTAACTTAAGGAAGAAAAAAAATAACATAACATTGAAGTAAAAGAGTCTGGCAGAGATCCTGGAGGGATGCTTCAATTCAAAGGAGATTTTTAAAATGTATTATACAGTTGCTCCATATTCATATAAATCACAGTTGGACCTACCATGTCTTTGTTATCATTTAAATTGGTTTTTAGACTTCATTGCTAAGGTTTTCAAAATATAGGGTGTTTTTGCACTCCTTCTATATTTAATTTAATTATGTTGTAGGTCATGTGTTAAAACTGGCACAGTCTTTTATTTGCCTTTATTTTTAATCAGTTACTTTGGAAATGAATGGAACTTTATTTCAGTGTTTGCAGAATTCTTGCCTCAACAATGCTTCTCCACTAAAATGAATCATCAAAGCTAAAATGGAGTTGTTTTGAATGATCCTAGAAGATAGCCAGATTGAAACAGCTCATACAATGACAAATTAAACTTTGGAATCTAGTAATTTTCTCTAGCTGTGTGAAAACTTGAGTTTGGTCCATAACCCACAAAGCATTTGAGTGCTACAGAGAAACAGTGCTGTGGGACTGAGCAGATGTGTGCACTTTTGTTTCCAGCAAACGTTAAAAAAGATCTGACAATCTAGAAAAGCTCCTTTTTGTAGACTGCACTCTCTCCAGAGGCAGGGAATGGCTGATAGCCATTGTTTGCTCTAGTAAGACTGCCTCATACATTTCCAATGTTCTGGTACATCTCACACCATCTTTTTCTTTCTCTCCCTGTCAACTGAAACAATGCTGGTGTTTTGGGGCTGTCAGATTTGTGTAAATTGAGGAAATCTGCCCTCACACAAGAAATGATAAACAATTTAATTTATCCTGATATATAAACTGATGTGTTTTTTGTTTCTTTAATGTCTGTCTGTCTGTCTGTCTGTCTGTCTTTCTTTCTTTCTTTCTTTCTTTCTTTCTTTCTTTCTTTCTTTCTTTCTTTCTTTCTTTCTCTCTCTCTCTCTCTCTCTCTCTCTCTCTCTCTCTCTCCTCCCTCGTTCCTTCCTTCCTTCCTTCCTTCCTTCCTTCCTTCCTTCCTTCCTTCCTTCCTTCCTTCTTGACAACTTTTTAAAAAATAAGCAATCAGATACCTGAGCTGTAGCCAGCTGTGCTTTGTCACTTGCTGACAGTGCTTTAATCTAATGGAAGCTCTTGTGGATACAGAAGGAGGAGAAGTGATTTTTCTCAGTGTTTCCCTTTTTCTGCAGCCTCTACCTCTTCAACCTTTGGAAAGAGCACATAGAAAAAATGGTGGTTATCAGTATTAGTTTCCCTCATCTTTATAGCACCCCAAAGTGTCAACTAAATCAAAGACCTTTTGTGAACTGAAAGGAACACAACCAAATTGATAATTAATTCAGAAGGTTTAATTCAAACGTTGAAGTAATTCCTCATGACTCCAGATGGTTAGTCTCTACTGCAGTGTAATTGCACAAATGGTATTCCATTGTTCTGTGATGAAGTGGGATGTCCACCACCTCTTTGAATGGATGTGTAAAGCATGTTGTCAGGGCACATTTTATATGTAGCCTTAACCTCTAACCACATACGAGATTCTCCTTCCCATTTTGGTTTATATTATCTATCAGCTTAATCTTTTATCATACATTTTTTTAACTTATGACACCCATTAATTGCTTGAATATTTGTCAGAGTGTGGAAATTATTATTATTTTGGTGAATTCCATGAGGCCTTTTTTTTTCCCCCAGTAAGTGGAGAATTCCTCATACTTGTTCCATTAATGTTATAGAGCTAGAGAGAAAGGAGATTCAGCTTTGTCCTAGAGTATATTCAACCCACCTACACAAAGCCTTAAAGCAGAAGAAAGATCACCTGTGGCCCTTAGGATTCTTATTTATCACCCCTGGAAATCCCAACCTGCCGAGCTGTTGAAAAGTGTTGGTATAGTATTCATTGCTTTGAGATGATAAACATTCAGACCTGGGGCATACATTTAAACTAGACTCAATATTGTATTTTTGTTTAAATTAAGATCTTCCAAAAACTGTTCTTTCCAAACCAGTAAATAAATAAATCAGACCCCATCTGTGATGCAACCTCACTTACTTTACATCAGCTTCCTATCCGCTAAAGATGCTACAACCTAGTTACCAAAATATGGCACTCTTATCTTAAACACTTCTTTCTGGGAGTGTTATGAGCAGATCCATCTTAGCACTTAAAATTGAGGGCTGGGAAGGATTATAGTTAAGCTAGATCACATAACAGTCTGAAAAGGAGTGGATATTATGCTTCCTTTGGGATGTTAGTAAAGTAAAAGTCATTTGAGTCAAGCCTGATTCCTTTAAGGGATACGTCCATGAAGTTTTCTTGGCAACAACATGGAAGTAGTTTGCCAGTGCTTTCTTGAAAGATAATTTTTCAACTTCCCAGTCTAGTTTCCAGCCCTGGGCTTTTGTATTACCTTTCATCTAGGTATTGACTGGGTTTGACCCTGCTTAGCTTTTTGCGATCAGCAAGATTAGCTAGCTGCTATGTCATAGCTGAGAGTATGCTACTCCACACTGAGGAATAGAAACTACTTATTTGTTTGATCTCCTGTTTATTGGGGAAAAAACAAAAACAAGCTCTTACCCATCTAATTACATCAAGTGACTCTTTTCTCTTTATTCCTAGAATCTTTCTTTCTTAAAATGCTTTCTTTTTATCTGCTACAGATACTGTCTTAATTTGAAGCTTTCTTAAATGGGACAATGCTAGCAAATTCTATACATAGTCAGATGTTATAGCAAAATTAAAATTGCATATATTTTTGTTTCCTGTTTCCAAATAGAAATTCAGGGCGGGTGGCAAAAGGGTTTTGCTCTATCAGTGTAGTTTATATTATACAATATGTCAGGCACACTTTTTAAAAAAGATGAGATGAAGATTTTACCATATTTTGTTAGGTACCAGCTACTTTTATCTAGTAAAAATAAGTTACCAATGAAGATCTTTAAGGATTAAGCTTAACATTCAAGATGGTGACTCTAAACTTTTTCTTAGTTTTCGATTGCTTTGGAACAGCTGAACTCCTCTAGTTTTGCAAACTTTATAGAACAAGTTGTGAACATGAAATGAAATAATATGCCCTACCCTAGAAGAAAATATTAGAACTAATGTTCAATATTTTATTTTCGTCTGTGGTAAACAGCATTTTCCAATGCTTGTAATCAAGGTTGTGGCTGATGAAAGTTCCAAATGATTATATAATTCAATTTCTTTTATAAGTTCCTGCCCATATTTTGTAGATTTAGCATCTTCAAAATTGTGCAAGTTCTTACTCTGATCCATGACAACACTGTGTATCTGCTATGTGATTTTTGTTTCCAGCTCCACTGTTCCAATAGTCACTCAGTCCTGTACCCATTTGTAGATCAGTACATTGTGGCCATTCTTCTTGATAAGCATAGTCACCAGATGTATGTTTATGTATATTCTGGATTTGACTTGTACTCTTGCCAAAAGTTTTTACTTTCATCAGTTGTTTATATACTTTCCAAACTAAACAGATTCAAATAAACCCAGAATACATTTCATCTAATTTAAAATTTTGGTTTTGCAGTTTTAAGCAACCCCATCAGGGAATCCTTGCACAAATTCAATGAAAGAGTTGAACAGAGTTTGATGCTACAAATTGCCAGTCATTTTTTCAAAAGCGTTCAAGCAGATTTCTTTCGTAAGTATTCTTCAATGAAATTTGCTTTTAAAACAGTAATACAAAGTAAGTCACTACTCACAGTACACTTCCCTGAGAAATCTTAAGACTATAGCAGCATAAATCAAATAATTGATTCATGAAATAATCCTATCAATGTGTGTGTGTGTGTGGGGGGGAATCTATTTGTCCTTCAGGGAGAAAAATACAAAAAGGTTTTATCCTCATGAGATCTTAGTATTTTAAGTAAAACTGTGTGAGCAACTGATATGGCTGTTAGGTGTAACCCTTGAATAGAAAAGATAGCATAATGCACTTAGCAAAAGAGCTTTCTGAAGGAAGTAGGTCTCCTTAAGTTTTGGTTCTCTTGCTTTTGGAGGAGCAAGATGCTCAGATAAGGTTGTGGTCTGAGTCAGTGAAAGGCAGAATTTGGTGCTAAATGAATTAATCTGATGTGGGGGTGAGATAGGTATCTCTGACTGATGAATGGAAAGGGTGATACCACAAATCATAACAGGTGGAAGGCAGGGGGTGGAGCAAATCAGTTTTGGACTGTAAGGTGTGGTAGAGGCAGTTCTTTAGTCTGAGATGATTGACCAATTGTACATAGAATGGAAATCAGAGTGTCCTGATTAAATAACAATATAAGAGGTTTGATTTATGAGTGTTAGCTGCTTTACTCAGACTCCATCTTGTCATAAACAATGTTCTGAGTCCAATTAGGACCCCCACACACACTGCTGTACTACTGCCCCTCAGATCCTTATAAATGCATACAAACCCCCACCCGCAGACCATTCTCACCACAGTGTCGAGGACATTTACGTGTTATGGGATAAGCAGAGCTTGACTTCTCACAACACCATCTCATTCAGGGTGTGGGGACCAAGTAGAATTCCTCTTGTCTGATCTTCTGGTCAAACAACCATCATTTGCCAACTGAATAGTTGCAATAGTCCATAGCTGCCAACTGAAAACAGAAAGAAAAAAAAAGGGGGGGGGGATTTTATAAGATTTAATGCAGTTGTACATTATATTATCCATTATTTATGCTTTTCTCATTGTTCAGCATACAGGATGCCAGACTTAAAGTTAAGTCATGAGCTGGAGTATGAGGAAGTATAGTTTGGGCTGGAGAAGAAAAAGACTTATGTGGCCCACTGGTATTAAAGATAGATTCTTCTCCCTATAATTCATGAGTGGTTTTTTGTGGCCTACTTCTGGCCACCTTTCAGAATCTTCCCAAAGAAGCATCTCTCTTTCATCCAAACAATGTTTGGGCTACAGTCATGATGATTCCCTTACTTCTTGGTTCTCTTGCCTGTTTTTGAACCAACCTCATTCCTGATTTCTAGAAATCTATTAATCCAACCTACATGGAATATATTGTGTTGCCAAGTTCTGTGGAGCAGCATGAAAAAAAAAAGATCAGATATTGCCAGTCACCTAGAGCCAATCAGGCTTGATATAATTCATGTCTATACAGCCAACTTCATCAAAAAGTGCCTGACCACTCAACCCACTATAGCATAACCAAAACAAGCTATGAAAAGAATAACACTATTATACATCAAAAACGTCTCAGAAAAAACCAACAGACTATTACAACCACACAGCATCACCATAGCACACATACCAACTAAAACCCTCCAAAACATCTTAAGTAAACCAAAAGACTCAGTAGCCTAAGAAGAAAAAAAAACAGGAGTCCTCTACAACATACAGTATAAGGACTGTAACAGTTACTATGTAGGACAGACAGGCAGAAGACTAGCAGAGCACATCAGTGAACACCAACTAGCAGTCAGAAGACAACAATGAAAACTCCTTAATTTCACATCACATGCACAGACTCAACCATAGTTTCAAATGGGAAATTGTGAGCATCCTAGACCAAGCTACTGTAAATCCAAAAATGCTAGAGCATTCCTGGAAGCCTGGCATTCAGACAAATCAGCCATCAATAAACACAGAGATAAACCACATTTATACATCATTCAAAAGAGACAATAAGAAAGCTAAGAAGGAAACCAAAGACCAGAACACATTCTCTCCATCAACCAACACCCAGATAAGCAGGGATTAACACCAAACAAACAATCAAGCAGAAAATAATACCCTAATCAAGGAACTACCAAGGAAAAAACCACACCCCCACCAACACAGGAAAGGCAAGCTACTGTATATAAACAGGAAGCAAACCCCACACTCACTAGCACTGATGATGTTACCTAGTCTGGTAATGAAATGTTGCAAGCAAACAGCCAAGGCCTCCACAATTCAACTGTGAGTTACATATGTAGCTATTGGAGACTGATAAAAGTGAGCCTTGCAGAAAATTTGAGTTATATGAAAATGGCTTTAGATCCTTTAAAATGTGGTCTAGATATAATAATTATCTATATATTCTGTTTCTTTCAATAATGAACAATTTAAATAGTATGAGAACAACAGTTATTTACGGCAAAACATTACCAATAGATCCTAATGGGATGAACTTTTTTACTGGATGGAAATGGCTCAGTAACTGATCCTTAAATCAGATCTAGTTCACTTCCATTTTAAAGTCTGCAAATGGTTCACTTGAAGTTCTAGCACATTTTTAACAGTCCCTGAGACTTTAAAAAATGGGATGGGGTTAATCAGTTAAAAGAATGGTTCCATTTCTTGCTTTTAAAAGTTAAATTCTGACCTGTGAGAGTCACTGTGGAGTTCATGGGATCGGTGTGTGTGTTTGACAGATGTAAAGTGAGCTCTGTCTAGAAAGTGTGTGGTTCTCCGACAGATCTGAGGCAGCCTTTTGTCTTCTCTGTAAAAGTCTTACTGGATGGCCTTGGGAATCGCAAAGTCAGTAAGAATCAAGTGGAGATGAACTTCAGCCAGTTATTTGTGGGAACAAAGCTCTGAGTGGTTGGCACATAGTTTATTATGATAAGGCTCTGGAGTAAACTATGACCAAGTTAATTGCACATTTAGTATGTTTATTTTAGCAACTAATTATGAAGGCACTCTCATTTAATGTGATTGCCATTAAGCATTTTACAGGGAGTTCCTTGGACAACTGGGGCTGAACAATTTTCGGATTCATAATATCAGTACTTTTGCCTGCTATGATAACAGTATGTAATCAAGACTTAGGCTTCAGGGTGTCATGAATTTTAAAAAAACCTTAGCCCAGCACATTCTGAGCTAAATTCACAATTTAGCTCAGCAAATTTTGATATTACATTTTCTCTTCCGCTGAAACACATTGTGGGAAGGGACCTCATTCAAATTATGGATGCACATACGTTGAGCCAGTGTACAGGGTATACCATGTGGAACATCTGTAAACACAGTGCAATTTGCCAGCATCTTCTCCTTCTCCTTCTCCTTCTCCTTCTCCTTCTCCTTCTCCTTCTCCTTCTCCTTCTCCTTCTCCTCTTTCTCTTTTTTCTTATGGTTTATCTGCTATATGAAAAATACCAACTCTTAACTAAATGGTATGGGATTCAGCTTCTCAATATATATCCCTCAGATATATTTAACTTAAAAACCTGATCTTGATAAGTTAATAGGGATCTTTTATATTAATATACTTCCTTTGTTTATTAAAGGATTTAGGTCTTACATCCTTCTGATAAAAATTTATTAAGTTAGATTCAGACTTGGTCACGCTCAGATAAGACTCATTGAACAAACTGATTTCATTGGGTGTGAAGACTATTGGATGCATAGTTGTTGATTTTAAGATAAACATGCACCAGCATCATTTCCTTAAAATGTTAACACAGATTTAAGCTATATGTTAATTTCTTAGCCAGTCAGCCTCTACAGAAAATGAGATTCTTCTAGAGTTTCTTTTCCTAGATTTATTAACAGAGGATAGGTTAAATTTACAGAAATCCCCCTTTAAAATTTTTATCTCTTCCCAAATTCCTAGGCTGAGATTTCTCAGTCTCTTGATCATGAGTAATGTAGGAATTGGAGGAACTGTTCTCTTAACACATCCAACTGGTTAAAATGTGAATCTCTCTGGTCCTAAACATGCTATTATATGCGATAAAAAGAAGTATAATGTCCAGATCAAACTTCTCCAATGAGAAGTTTGGTAATCTGGATGTAAAGACATATAATACATCCATTTCTGGGTATCACATTTTAAAGCTATTAATAATTTTAGCATGCATGAAAAAGGGAGAATAGGATAGTGAGAGGTTGACGGAATTATGTGTTTGGTATGAAGAGGGAAAATGTGGTAACATTATTTTAGAGTCCCAGGGGCTCTGTTTACTTCCTCAGGATTAAGTGGCTTGAGTTCTTCCTAGATAACTCAGCAAGATTATGTCTTGGTCAACTCCATAGGGCCTTCACAGACAGAATCTGAGTGACCTTATCTGATAGATGCCAAGAAAAGTCCTCACAGGAGCCTTGCAAAGTTCTCCTGGCCTTGCCATGCCACATCACACTAAATAGGGCTGCCAGCCAGCGGTTCGAGTCCGGCCTCGCGTTAACAAGGTGAGCTCTTGTTTCTATACCCGCAGCTTCTGCCAACTCAGCAGATCGAAAACATACGTGAGTAGATAAATGAGGACTCTCACTCCGGTGGGAGGAAAAATGCTGGCAGCGGCTCAACAGAGAGAGACGGGACAAGTTGCCGGTAAAAGCGCGAAAAACCGCGCTCGTCCGAAAAAGGGGCGCGAAGCAACGGAAATCCCGCCTCCTGTGCTGCCAGCTGGGCTGACGCTCTAGGAATTAGGCTCTGGCAAAGTCTAATTCCGAAACTAGAAAGATGCAATTGCCTTGAAAACCGCTAGGGGGCGGTCACTGCAGGGTCAGTAATGACTGTTAAGCAGATAAAAAAAAAAAAAAAAAAGGTGAAGAATCAAAGTAGAATTGGCCTTTCAAAATCACCCACAAAATGTGTAGGCAGAGAAAGTGGATGGATGATTCTTCCAAATTTCTCCTGGGAAAAAAGAATTTCTTCAACAATATCTCAAAAACAAGATTCACTGCTATGAGCCCCACTCCACCCTCTCTGCCAATCCAGTTATAGACACTCCTGCTGCCGATCCTTCATGATCTGAAAATGGCCAGTAGGAGGCATCACCTCATGATTTTTCCCCCTTAGGATATTACAAGCATGGGAAGCTACAAAGGTTGCAGATATTATTCACATTATTAAGGTATTCACACATATCTCTTGGCCGACTCATAATTAAGCAATGCAAAAAGAATATATTCCACCCACAAAAATGTATCTGAAACTTTCCTCTCCTTTGAAATAATTTCTAAAGCAAACTTACTTTCATTAAAATGAATGAGAATAGTAAATATATTTCTCCATGCAACAGTAGATGAAGGAAGGGATACTTTATTATGATTAGATGTGTGTGCGTGTGTATGTGTGTGTGCGTGTGCACACATGCATGTGCGTGTATATGCATTTGTGTATTGCTCACTGGAAGAATGTTGGCTTTGTAGCTGGCTAAATTGTCACCACCAGCACCACCTCCTCCCACACACACACATATATATGCTTTATTTTAACAACTCTCATCAGTAGAGTCTATTAATAATCTATTAACTAAAATTTAAGGAGGAATAGTAATTTATCTTATGGATTAACTGGTTGATGTTAACCAACACCAAAGGATTTTGTTACTTATTACCTCTGCACGGACTTGGAATAAGAACTCAGATTGAATTGATTATATAATCAAGTTCTTGCTTATACAACTACAGTATTGGTTATATGATTTTAATTGTATCTTCTGATGTCCCCTTTAAGAATTGAATGTTTATCGTGGTGCCTGTTAGTAAGTAATTGATTATAGATCTTACACCTTTACAGGAGGCAGTAAATTCAAGGATGAGTACTGTTGAGCTTCCTTATCTCTCTCCCT
This sequence comes from Liasis olivaceus, assembly GCA_030867105.1. NCBI lineage: Eukaryota > Metazoa > Chordata > Lepidosauria > Squamata > Pythonidae > Liasis > Liasis olivaceus. Next base: position 76,253,540 of record CM061349.1, read on the forward strand.
CCTTCCACAGTGAGTGATAGAGTCAGCTTGACTGAATAACAAGTAAACCCTTGACACTTCTCGTATATCAAAGCCTCTATGTTGTATTTCAGAGAATGTGTCTGCAATGTTTTCATACTATGAGGGATATCCCTTTCTCCCTGTTGCAGTTATCTGGTTTCCTTATCAGTTATAAAGCTGTAAAACAAATATTTTCTTTATTGGGGTTTTCTATGAATGAATGGGTATGCCCAAACTACCTTTGATCAAACTTTATATGTAAGATCTATGTAGCCTTGTGGCTCTTGCCCTTCGCTGGTCTGAGTGCAAGAGACCAGTGACTCACTGTAATCTGCTAGTTTTGGACAATATAATGTTTGGAGCCTCTCAATTGTTGGTGTTATTGAGTAAGTTTTCCTCCATACTTCTTTATTCAACAAAGAAAAAAAAAAATGGTTATGGCAAACCTGAAGAGAAGTTTAGAAAAAGAGATAATATTGTTCCATTTTCCCTGTTGTCTGAAATGTAATGTACCATGCACAGGAATGTCTCTTTTCTGACCCTGACTTCTATTTGTTGTCCTTCCACAAATGATTAGCTATGTTTCTGAAGGCTTGTAAATGAGTGATGTGTATAGCAAAGCAACAAGATAGAGCCGTAATGATTAAAGACCTCTCTGAGGAAAGCCAGCATACTCTCACTCTTATGTCCCTATGTTTTAACCTATCTGAGAATTTCATAAGCAGAAGTAGTTGTGAAAAGAGCTGTGGGGCAGAAACTTATTTATGGGGATAGATAAAAAGAGTTAAATATGTACAACTTGATTAAAAAGTAAATGGTAATGAACTGTAATGGCCTACATCTATTTGAAACAATTAACAATTAGAAACAGTAAATTATTTATTTTGCAAAAAAAAGGAAGTTAATTTCAGACATGTAGGTGAAATAATCTAGACATTGTAGACATAATATATAATTAATGTGGACACTCTTATATTTGGTTCAGTGAAATAGAACCTGAGAGACTTATAGAAACAAAAGTAATTTAGTTTACATTTCAGTGAAAGCCTATGTGACACACAGATTTTTTTGAAGGATCATGTTTATGGTTTCATATATCTGTAACCATATTATAATTTAATGGTCCCTGCAGACATCACATGGTATATTTGTTTGAGCAAACTCTCCTTCTTTTCACACATTTAGATGAGAGATCAAAGTGACTGACTTGTGCTAAACCTTTCATCTTTTTTGAACTTTTTGATCTTCCACCTTTCAGTTTAATGGAAAAGAAGTTGATTTTATTTTTCCCAAACTGACTTTTTAATGAAGTCCTCAGGGTTATGAGATGACCAAGAGAGGTGTGTGATTGCATATCATTGCACAACCCTCTTTCCTAGAGTTTTCACTGTACTTGGCTTCCTTAGATCCTAAGGAAGTCCACGAAGATTCTTTTTCCCATTTGGGCCTTTTTCAAATCAGGAAGGATTGGCAGCACTTAAACTGGAGAATGACAGAAGAGTGTGTAAATAAAAGAGAGAGATAAAAGTCGTCAGAATCTTCCACCACATTGTTATGATAAAGAAAACTTCCATACATAACTAAAGAAATTCTAAAGTCCTTGAAAATGTGATAGAAATCAAAGCAGAAGAAAACTTCAAACAAGTATCAATCTGTTTAGAAATAATTCCAGTTGAATTCAGTGGGTTTTATCTACTATTTACATTGAACTAATAGATTCAGTGAAATACCTTCACTTACACAAAGTGGAAAACCAGGTTGTCTTCAATTTCTTGTACAGAAGGTATGACAAAAGTCTGGTGCACTAGATACAACTCAGTGACATATTCTTATAGTTTGAAATTTAGAGGATTGCAGCCTTTATCAAGTACTTATATACACCTACCTGGTATTAGTCCCATGGAATACAGTAGGACTTGCTTTGGTAAACAATTATAGGTAGCATCAATAGAATAACTTTCATTCTTTCTTATTCCTTTCTCAGGCTCTCAGGTTAGACAAGTAATACTTTGATGACTGAGAAGGAAATTTTGTTGCTGAAGTTCCTCTTGAATTTTTCCTCAAACTCTGCTGCCAACTTCTGTTTTCTATCCCTGTTTGCTTGCTCTGTGAGTTAACTCCCTGGAAACGTTTGTTGACTTATAGTGTTTCTACAGTTTTTGCAATAGCCTCTGATTACTCAGCAGAGAACAATCACTCAATCATCCACAGTGGGCAGTCAGGAATTCTTAGAATGCATTCTTTGTAGTCAGTAGCTATTTAAATGACATTTTATACACACACACAGATAGAAAGTCTGTAACATATGGTCACTCTTCTATTTTTTAATCTTTCCTCTTATTGAATTCCATTGACACCTACAGAATTTAGTTCCTCTACCATATATTAAAAACAAACAAACAAACAAATAAATGGAGGGAAAAAAAGTACAAAATACCAATAAATGCCAATATGCAGAGTGCTTTCAGGGACTACGAGAACTACCAAAGGAGCTCTGGAAAAATATTGAGTAACAAAATTAACAATGACATGAGACAAATATTTGGGTACAATTTGATTTTAGTAGTCAATGGATGGGTGTAAAAAAGATATGGAAACATTAGAAGAAGGGTAGTGTCAGGTTCAGCCCAAGAACCACAGCAAGACAAATCCAGGAACAGTTCAGTTACTTTATTAGCTTACACCTATTAGACAGAATCTCACCAGACTAACTCTAACCCCCAACAGCAGCAACTATAACCCTGAACCCCTTAGGGAGGGGCCAGTCTCCTTTTCTTAACTTTCACACGCTCCAGCTGGGGGCTGAAGAGATGCTTGGAATGCCTCTTCCCCTCCCTGTAACCTTGAAGTTCCATTCCAAGATCCTCCTCACTCATGCCTTCCATCACATCACCCCCGCACTTCACAGTCAGCCTTCAATTTGCTCATAATGACAGCATCCATTAATATTTGAATAATCCATTAAACTTTGATTATTGTATAAATTCAACTATGTTTACTCTCTTGGAACAGAAATGTGGGCATTTCATTATATTAGTACATTCATGTGTCATAATTTCAGTCTTCAAAATAATTTTTTAAGACAGATGAATTAAATATTTTCCCAATAACTAAATAATGCTTATTTTGTTTTGTTTTATCTACAAATTTTCTTTCATCAAACAATCTGATCCTCTTATATTATCTCTTTTCTTGGTCTCTTTATTCCACTATGTGCTTTAAGTGACCAGCCTAATACATGAATATAAAGCAACCAACTGTCCATTTCTTTTTGCATACCCAATTTATGCTGGAAAGTTCAATTTTGGTATAAATTGGACAGGTTTGGAATGTTATTGTGCCTTTTTCCTTTCTCTCCACATGTTTAAATCTGTCATATCTATGCTACTGAATCACACAAATGCTAATCAAAGCTTTAATATTAAATATATTAAATAAGCTTTAAATTAAATAAATAAAATATTTAAATATTCATTTTTAAATAAATATTGAATAAATTAAATACAAAAAAAAAAAATCTGTCAACCTGGCCGAGAAGTAATCTTATTCAAGCGAGCTAAAATGCATTGCAACAACCCAGAACAGCAGAAAAAGGAAACAGACCACCTATACAACATCTTCCAACAAAATGGACATCCACATAACTTTATCAAAAAGTGCCTGACCTCTCAACCTACTACAACACAACCAACACAAGCTATGAAAACGATCACACTGCCATACATCAGAAACATCTCAGAAACTATCAACAGACTATTACAACCACATGGCATCTCTATAGCACACAAACCAACTAAAGCCCCCCAAAACATCTTAATCAAACCAAAAGACCCAGTAGCCCAAGAAGAAAAAACAGGAGTCATCTACAACATACAGTGTAAGGACTGTAACAACTACTATGTAGGACAGACAGGCAGAAGGCTAGCAGAGCACATCCATGAACATCAACTGGCAGTCAGAAGACATGAATCCAAAAATATGAGGGAATTCCTGGAAGCTTGGTATTCAGACAAGGTAGTCATCAACAGGCACATAGAGATAAACAACATCTACACACTATTCAAAAGAGACAATGAAAAGGAAGCAAAAGACCAAAACATCTTCTCATCAGCAATCATCACCAAGATAAGCAGAGATTATCACCAGACATACAATCAAGCAGTAAACAATACCCTAATCAAGGAACTACTGGGGGGGGGGGGGGGGGGACATCAACACAAGCAGGAAAAGCCACTGTATAAAAACAGAGAGCAAACTCCACTCCATTCTAACACTGAAGATGTTACCTAGCCAGGTAACAAAACATTTGCAAGAAAACAACCAAGCTCAGAGAACCCCCAAGGACTCCATAGAAGTAATCTGTTAGTTTAATGTCTGAACTCTTGGTTTAGCACATATTTTGGCTGTCATATATCATATATTAGGCATTATGCTAGTATGTGTGGTACCTGATATTAACTCCTGAGGTATGGTGATGAAGTCAATAGTGAATAAGCTGGAAACTATGAATAGGGTCTGTCAATAACTAGTGGGGGATTCCTACATGTTTATCTATCCAAGCTTACAAAGCATTATACTGGCATGCTCTGAATGACAAGCAGCTATCAAGACATTGTGCACACGCACAATTAGATCAGTGTTACTGGTAGCAATTTTCCAAGTTCTATAAGCACAGAGTTCTGCCCCAATACCTTCTGCATATAAACTAAGTGCTATATCACTGAGCTCTACTTCCACACATCAGCATATTTGCACAGTAGTACTAGCCACTCCTTCAATAAAGTACCTTCAATTATCTCTAATCATCATCATCATCATCATCATCATCATCATCATCATCATCATCCATCTTTCTTGGTTACCATTAAATAAAGATGTGATTTCCTGTTCATCTTTTTAGCTACTACTATACTACTATTGATCCAGTTCATGAGTAAGCAAGAATATGCAGACCAGTCTAAATCCACTATTATTTATGTTCAGTATATTCAGTGTGTTCATTCTACCAAATATTCTGCTTTAAATAACCTTACAACATCCCTTATACATAGCTGTTGTAAAGGCACTCTCTTATCCAAACATTATAATAGGCTTGCACAAGTCGGCCCTGATTCAATGGAGTTCCAAGAGTTTCAAGAATCAAAAAATGCATGATCTGATTTGAGTTTGTGATTCAAATTTATGAGTAACCCAATTTGATTTGAACCACCACGATAAGGATGGTGTAGCTTTGCAGCTTCTGAACACTGGGTTGTAAAGGGGAGATAGAAGGGCTGGCATAACTAGTAGATAAATTTGGCTATTCCTTCATTGCTGATAGGATTTGAACATCAGGGCTGTGGCTTGGTAGCAATACTAATTATTAGTATTGATCAGTCTATTGAGCATATCAACACACAACACAGCGTCAACTAACAAAAAATAAAATAGATATTGATATACTAAATACTGCATAAGACATGTTAGGATCAGTGCATCTCCTCTGCATGTTACCCAATCTGTTCTGTAAAATATGTTTTCAGTTGAACAGCCTTGATTATAAACTTGGCAATTCTGCTGTCTACATGTATATTAGTGCCCTGAAAGAAGTAGGACGGTATTATTAAGGCTCCAATAGGCTGTTCTATTCAGTAATTATTCTAAACACCTGACCCTTACTGGAGTATATAATTGACAATCAAATAAGATATGTACAATATCTTCTAGGCTTGGCATTCCACACATACACTTCCTCTCATCATATGGCACTTGGTGGAATTATCCATATTTTACCCTTGGAATCCAGCAGCTTGAATTTTGCTGTAGAAAAAGCTGTTCTTTCATACTGTGTCAAACCTATTTTTCTACTTGAAATGTTTTGATCTTGGCCAACCATTTTAAAAATCTTGTCTTTGGAAGTGACTTGATATTGGCTGGGGGCAATACATCAGTAAAAGCTGCAGAAACAGAGTGTGGCATAATGAGAAACAAAATGAGAAACAAAGTCATAGAAATATGGCATGCATAGTTTGCTACCACCTTTCTTAAAAATCATTAAATGCTTGGGCCAGGCTATCTATGTGTCAACCTGATACCCTTTCATTTATTGTCAAGAACAGCTTTACTCAACTGGGCTTCTACAGAAACCTCAGATTCTACAAGAGATCACTAAGGATTCCATGACAAATTGTGCTTGAATACACACACACACACCATGCAATGCTAGCACTTGCAGTGGTGAGAATTTTTACATACCACCACTGGCTGCTGATTTGCTGTCATTGCAAGCATTGTAAAATGTAGATTGTGTTGGTTAGAGATCAATTGTATTGTGAAGTTTTTGCATTTTTTGCCGTTTTTATGCAGGGTTTACTTATTTCAGGGCTTCTTCCAGGATAAAAAGGTTGAGAAAGGCTAGTCAAAAGGCTTAAGCCTCTTAGTGTTCCAGAATATAAAAGTCTGACTGAAATATTCATACCAGTTTGACTCAAGAGAGTATACCAATGTGGTCAGCTGTAAGTCAATATTCAGAGTGCTGAAATCTTAGTTCTACTCCCAGGTGTGCTGGTAAGGTCAGCATAGAAAGGATGTTCCATTAGCATGAGAGAGCAAAGGTAGCGCATATGGCTGGGGGAAAAAAAAAGAAAAAAGAATGTCTTGGAAGTGCTTGGAAACCACCTGATGGATTTGTCATAGTGAAGCAGGTCTTCATTTCAATTTCCAGTTCTACTTCAATGGAATGACTCAATTAGAGCTTCATCAAACTGCTTTCTAATGAAACTGTTGATTATAGTAACTTATTTATTTACTTATCGTTTAATTCCTAAAGCTGCCTACTCACAAAACAACTCTGGGCAGCCAACAGATGGTTATAAACCACAAATAATGAAAATAAATATGAGAACAGTAAAAGCCATTACGTTGGTGGCAAAGGAAAACTCAAAATATACAACATTTAGTGGGTTCACTTATCATCCTGGTCTAGTGTCAGCCAGGTCTTTAAGCCTCTCCCACCCACCCACCCGCCCACCCCCAATGCAGGGAGCTATACAGAATGCCTATTCTGGTTTATATTTTTATTTTGTGTCTTTTTCTCAAAATACATTGTTTTGTATGGAAGTTCCAAGAGTGGTTGGCATTAGCATCCACCGCTATCTATGCTGTGATATTTCAGCAAATTGTAGTGCCTTTATTATAAATCTATGATATATTTTATATTTTTAATTGCTATTTGACTGATGTTAGAGGGGAAATAACTTCTGAGCAGTGAAGTAAGTAGGAGTTAGTTCATGTCTTAAAGGAGTTAGTTCATGTTCCTGGCAACATATAACAAATATTAAACTTTTGGAACATGAGTATAGAAAGTTTTCCCATCCTACCCCTCAGGTTTGTATGATTTGAAGGGGGTAAATATATATATAACAATTTTTAATTAATTCCTTTGGAATACTGAATGACTAGTATTAAGCTGTCTAAATAAAAATATTGTTAAATTAAACCAAAGACTATCCATCGCTCTCTCTCTCTCTCTTTCTCTCTCTCTCTCTCTCTCTCTCTCTCAATGAGTTCAATATAAAAATAGAATTCACACAGTTTGTTCCATTATATTACAATGTCAGAAAGCACAAAATGGGAATCAGATTTTACACTACGATGTGAAAGCGAACATTTGTCTTACAGTGACAGCAGGCATTCTTAAGATTTCTATTACAAGAAGAGACAAATAAAAATGTTGACATCAGTCAAACTGATGTTTTTGCACCACATCCAACCAATGGATCTTATCTTGCTTCCTCTAAATTACTTTTGATAAACATTCAGAAAGATAACCCATACCTAGGGAGAAAAAAAAAAATAGAAATACGTAACTCTGCTGTGATTTTTTTTCCTAATGGATTTCTCAATTATAAAGATCTATTCACTGAGCTTTCACATGGTACATATCAAATAAATAGTTCAGTCAAGAAAACACTGCTGATACCTTCTATGGTGCCCAGAAGGCTCAGCTGAAACTTGCCCATTTTTGTCCTTCAAACAATCTCTCTTTAAAAAATTGACAAAAATATTTGTTACTGTTGTTAAACAAGGTGAGCAAACTGTAATGGAGAAATGAAGTCTGTAGTGTGTCTTACATTTGTTCCTGACAGATGATCGCTCATAGTAGATTAAATGACAATAACATGCTTCCATCAACATGAAATCTGCTGCCTTTCTCTAGAAGCACAATTGCTCAGAAGAAGCAAACCCTCTTCGCCCCAAATGAGGAAAGTTTCAGACCCTGTATTAAAAAACAAACAAACCCACAAGTGTGCTTTCCCTCTTCTTTTTCCTTGATAAAATAAATTAATCCACAATAAATCACTGTCAATACATGCCCCATTTAGGGTATGGCTGGAACCAAAGCCCGAAGTCAAGCAGTTACAACAAAGTGAGTAAACAGTCCAAGTTAATTCACATTTTTTACAAAAGCGATCGTGCAACAGATCAATCTAAAAGTCAAAGCCAAGGGATCACTAAAGTATAGGTTAATCTGCATGCAGTTCCAGAACAAGAATGCAAGTCAGTTCACAAGTCAAAGTTAGGAGTTTCACTGCCAAGGCATCATTTCCAACACAGATGGTTCAGAACAAGGGCTTTTGAAGATAAAACTCTTGAGAATCCATTCAACATCCAACAGTCAGTGATCCAGAAAAAGATATTGTTTGCAAGGAGGGTTGTAATCCCAAACAAAACCCTTCTCCTATTCTTTAGATGTATGTTGTGATGTATTGTTTGGTTTACAGCTGCAAATGCTTACGTTCCTTCAGACTTAGTGGGCTTGAATTAAACCTGATTCTGAGGTTGTTTTGAAACTTCCCCATTGCTGCTTCTAATACAAGCAAAGCTCTCAGTAATGATTAGTCTGGCAAGTAATTCTTAAAAATGAGATATGAAATCATGGATGCTTTTGTTCTGTGTGTGTGTGTGTGTGTGTGTGTGTGTGTTTGTGTGTATGACAGAGAGAGAGAGAGAGAGAGAGAGAGAGAGAGAGAGAGAGAGAGAGAGAATGCTGAATTAACATTTACTAACAAAATTGTTTACAAGAGAAGGATATTGAACAAGAGGAGAAGGATATCTTGAGCTATGTTACCTGGCAATAAATGCCATCCCACCACTAGTTCAGCTTTGTTGTTGTTGTTCAGTCGTTAAGTCGTGTCCGACTCTTCGTGACCCCATGAACCATATTGCGCCAGGCCTTCCTATCTTTCACTGCCTTCCTGAGTTTGCTCAATTTCATGCTCATTGCTTCAGTGATGCTATCTAGCCATCTCATCCTCTTGTTCAGCTTATCTACTGATTATTTTCATCTAATACAACATCGTACATCTTTTTTTCATCTTTGTTAGTATCGAGATTGTCCTGTTTAGTGGAGCAGCTCTTCTTCCTACCTGCCTTGGATTCCTAAGGCTTGAATTTTAAAAGCCAGATTTCATATTTAAGTTAAGGGGCGATCAGTTATTCTTCACAGTGAGCTTTAGTAAAACCTTGGTGTGATATTTATTTATTTACTTATCTAGCCTACCTATTATTTATTTGCTAAACTTAGTAGCTGAAAAAAGCATTCAGGAAGAAAGGTATGGCAAACTGTATTGTTGCCAACAACACTGTATGGATGCACCAAGAATTGAATTTAACTTGTCGGAGTCTTTATCTTTTTTAGAACTGTTTGAAAGAGTCAAGATATCTCTCCCAATGAACAGCTCTATATCACCAGCAAAGGTAAGGTACTTAATGACCTGAACTCATTTCCTCATATGTGCAGAATACCTGAACTGGTCACTTTCAAGTTTTAAGGTCCTGTAGGCTCGCAAAAGTCTTTATTACACACTCAGAGTATGAAAACTAGAATTTATAATGTAATCACACTGGTCAGACAGAAACACAAATAGGATAACTAAGAAAGGTTTATATAGTTCAGTACATGCAAAAAAAAAACACAACTGGAAACAGAAATATGTCTCTGACATTACTTCAGATATTATGAGATCATTTTCCATTTATAAAGGCAATTTAATTTGCTTTTTCAAACTTTAGTTCCATTATCATTAGTCCTTGATTGTAGTTTATGAGCCTCAGTTTGCATGAATTCCTTTGTCCCTGGATCAACTGCTATAATCTGTAATATGGGCTCAGTTCATGTTATCTTGTTCTTCGTTGTCACATTTCTTTATTTAATTCACATTATTGAATTGTCACATAATCCTATCTTGGTTCACTTTGTAATTTCTTGGGTTGCTGAACTTTCTTAATCTTATTTGACAAAATCAGTCCAAGCTATGTTATTACTAAAGCTTCATCTCAGTTTATTCGCCATATCTTCCAATCCAAATATATCATTACTGAATTAACTTAAATGAATTTAGATTCAATTGTATCTTTCAAGTTAATTTTATATTGTTCCATATTCATTTTCCATCTGGCAAATTTACTTAGATTTCACACAGATTAATCTCCAATGTTATTTCATTTGCAATCATATGGCCCTCATTTCTTTTGATTTAAAATTGATTAACTATTATTATAGTTTCCATTATGCTTTTCCATGTCCAGGAAAGTCAACTGAACATCAAGCAGCATTTTCATTATGGTTTAAGTTTCATTGTTATCATGCAAACTTGTTTTCACAAATCCATGTGAACATAAATTCTAAATATTTGCAACATTGGATGAAATGTTTCTCTGAGTAGGGAAATTAAGCAACCCTACTTATCCTTGAAGCCAGTTAAAGGATACCTTAAAATTTAGCTAAAACAAAACATTTGGCACTAAATCCAATCTTAAGTGAGTAGACCTGTTCTTGAAATGTCACTAACCATTATTTGTTTCAGAACCTATCTATAACCCCTGCCCTTAATCTGATCTGAAAGGTTTGCTAATCTTCACCGCAGATTTTGGTAGAGAACATATAGGGAGTGTGAGAGATTGTGGTAAGGGTGAGAAAGTGATGGGAAGAATGTTACACATAAGCAGTTGAGAGGGAGGAATTTGTTAATAACTCAGCCTCTCATAACAGCCTCTCAGCTCAGACCTCAAAAACCCCAGAAAGAAGAGATGCAGATCGTTCAGAAAGTCTCCATTTTAAGGAATTCACTAATAAATAAGGGCTGGAAGTTCCTATCACATGACACTACTATAAGTTGTTAGGCTTTATATAAGTTAAAACAAAAAGTAGAAGCAGAACCTCAGCCACTGCATATATTTGTCAAAAGTAAGTACAATCTTAATCTGCCCATATCCAGCCACTGCATATATTTGTCAAAAGTAACTACAATCTTAATCTGTCCATATCCAATTAAAAAGAAAAAGAAAAAAACCTCAGAAGTGGAATTTATAAATCATTTATAATAAATGGAGCTGACTTAGCTTCTGAAAGTTATCTTTCCTCCTAATGAATAGCATTCCAATAGAACATGGACTCAAATTGATGCATTCTATGAAGTTGGATCCAGGGACCTTGAAAGCAAAACTCCATTTCATTAGGTCCACCACAGCTGGGGCTTCTTACAATGCTACTACAATTAAAAAAAAAAAAACTGAACTGGAAAGCTAATTCATAAGGCTGCTCAGAGTCATGCATTGGAGATGGGTGATTATATAAATCAAAATAATAAATAATAATAAAGAAATAATAAAGAAAACAGAGGCTTTTCTTTTCACATTGATGGACAAAGATTTGGAAAAAAACCTCATGTTTTCATACATTACAACAGCAGCAAGATTATTGCACACTCAAAAATGGAAAGATTTGGCATTACCCGCATGGAGGAATGGTTGGTAAAAATGATGGGACTTGCTGAGATGGTTAAATTGATTTCTTTGACCAGAGAAACGACAATATCTACATTTATTGCTGACAGGAAACTCTTTACAGAGTTTTTTGCATGAAACAGGAAAAAATGAGTTTATGATTTATAGACAGCATAGATTATAGAAAGAAGAGAGGTATGTTGTAACTACAAAGTAAGAGGTAAATTTATTAATTTACCCCACCAGTCAAGGAATTTCGATTGGTGGGGTCTAGGCAGAGAGCCTTTTCTGCTGCAGCGCCCGCCCTATGGAACATCCTGCCTCCTGAGGTCCGGTGTGCCCCCTCCCTCATGGCCTTCAGGAAAGGGCTCAAATCCTGGCTCTGCCAGAAGGCCCAGGGGCCAGAGGGGGGCCCACACCTGTGGAGATGGCTGGTGGGATGATGGGTTTGTCCCCCCCCAGCATCTTACAGGTCTTTTAGGGCTAAAATCAGAGGAGGTTTTTAGGGCGTTTTTAATATATGTTCTGTAATTATTTATAGATTTTATCCATGTTTGGAGAGACCTGTGTTTTTTCTTCTTTTTATTATTGTGAGCCGCCCAGAGTCACCTGTTGGGGGAGATGGGCGGCATACAAGTCTGAAAATAAATAAATAAATAAATAAATAAATAAATAAATAAATAAATAATTGTACTTATAACTGCTGTAAAGAAAATCAGAAGCTATTTCTTTGTACCTTGCTCCTTTCTTTTCTATTTTTTCTTTCACTTTTCCCGCCTTTCTTGCACTTTTATCTTTCCCTTTGACCTCTTGCTTTTTCTTTTCTTTTCTTTTTTTACTTTCTATTAGTTTGTATTAGTTTTTATCTCCTTTTTAAAAATCTTTAATCAAATTATATATAAAAAAAAGAAATAATAAATAAATCAAATAATTTAGGTCAAAATAATATTTGAGCCTTATTTTACATAGTGTGGAAGAGGCTACACTTTACAGGTGTAGAGAAACAGCTGTATTCATGAGCAAATTGAAGGAAGAGATATCTTTTAATACTTGCAAATAAAAGCAAGGTTTTAAAAACAATCAATCAGCAACAATTTTGGTAGACTTACTAGATGAAGATGTTTTAGATAAAGATATTCTAACTTTATATTTAAGAACTTAGAAGAAAAAAAATTATCCATTTGTGACACTTGATTGTTCTATGCTTTACAAAACCTTTCTATTATCTCTGATTAGAGAATGTATTAGTTATCAAATACAGTTGGGAAAGTAATTTCAAATAATGATCTAAATGCAAAGAAATCCTAAAACTGCTAGTGTCATTTAAGGTAATATATTAACATAATATTTAATACAGTTATCATAATATTTAATACAGCCTAAAAACAATATGTAGCACTGAAACATTGTTATAGTTAAATGTTATTCTTATGCATTAAATATAGTACTGAGAATATTTATTGTATCTAACAGTTTATCAGAGAAAGATATTGCACTTCATTCCTTGGACCTTCATTCTGAAAAAGTAAAATCACTAATAAGTACATTTCAAATGTAGGAAATACTTTTTTTTTTTTTTAATGGAACACATTAATCTTGAAACTTTTAAAGCAGTTTAGAAATTCTGTGCAACTTTCCTTCACATTACAGCCAAATTCCATTATATTTATTCAGGAATAAGGTACTCAGCTCATCTTCAAGTACATTTTTGTTTAGATTTCTTGCTACATGATCTTAGATGTATTTGCAGTAGGCAGATGGGAATCAACTCTAGTTCGAATATTCCAAGAAATTCAGAAAATATATTTGATGTGATTTAGACCAAATCTTTAAATTGGAGCCAATTCAGTTTGGAACACTTCAGATAATTAACATTCATATGTTCATACCACATGCAAAAAATATGAATTCAAGCATGTTCAAGTCAATGATTCAACTTGATCCACTGATTTGACATTGAACAATGTCTCAATATTAGTTGTTGTTTTTTTTAATTAGAATCAGGTGCATCATACTTGAACGTTTCCTTTATTTATTTATTTATTTATTTTAATGTAGAAATGTGGAACTATAGGCCAATATTTTATTAAAACCCAGAGGTATATGAAGGTTGAAAGCAGTCCAAATTAATTCAGAGTGTCCAGTATGTTAGTTTGTCAATTTATTGTTTTTTTTAAAAATTTGTTTGTTTTTTTTGGTGTGGATTAGCAACTTAACTCTCTCTGTCCTTGTACTGATGTTGACCCTCTACTCTTTCTATTATCCTACAGAATGTAAGAAAATCTATAGAACTTGAGGCAACCATAAAATTATTCAAGAACTTTGAAGGCCACTACAGGAAAGCTCAAAATCAATCATACTAGTATCAGATGAAGTCAGGAACACCATCACTATCAAGGCACAGTTTATGCATTTGATAAGCATACAGAGTTCAGGAGTAGACATTCTGATTCTGGTCATTGAAGCACATCAAAAATGGGTTTTAATAAAATATTGGCCTATAGTTCCACATTTCTACATTAAAATAAATAAATAAATAAGTAAAGAAAACGTTCAAGTATGATGCACCTGATTCTAATTAAAAAACAAACAAACTAATATTGAGACATTGTTCAAGAAAATTCATTGTTATTATTACATTGTGGGAAATGCCCACTAAATGAAGAACCAAAACACCTGGAGATAGTGCACCAAAGTTATCATTTATTAGCATACACAAACCTATAGTGACCACTGGGCTCCTGGCCAGAAAAATGCCAAAGAGTCCTGAAGCCTACAAGGTTACAGATTATATACCCCTACCAGAAGATACAATGGATCACACATGTAATATAAATTAGTATACTACCTTTAGATCAAGAATGTTACATCAGATAAAATGAGGGGGTGACTTACTATGCGGGCCACTCTGACACTTTCAAATTTTGCATCTTCATAGATAACTCTTTCACCACCCTTCCATTCTGATACTACCACTAGCTAACATAAACATTTGTTATTTATTATGCTTATTGGGTGACCCCTTTCATACTTAAAGACAACAGGCTACTTTATGTTATCAGTCCCATCTCCATTCAGGGTTATCCATCCCCACAGTTTCATTTTTTCCTTCTTATTTCAAAGACATTTATATTAGCCATTTTCACAGGATCAAATAAAATTATTATTGTTGGTTGCACAGTCAGCCAGTTGTTTGGGCTGGATTTTTTTTATTCTTTTTTTTTTTTTTTTCAAATTTATATATGCTGCCCATCTCACTGTACAAGTGACTCTAGGTGGCGTTACAAGTAAAAAACTATAAAATCTTAGAGAAAATATACTAGTTAAAAACTACAAAAGGTTAAAATTAAAACCAAAAGTAAAGAGAGCATCCTCAAGCTACCAACCAACTCCAGTGTTGTGAACCCCCATTGGGTCCCTATGCTATCAAGTCCTTCCCAAGGACCTGGGATAGGCAGAAGTTGTTTGATGGTGTTAAAAGTATTGTTGCAGGAAATAACCTTCTCCAAGTAAAGCTGCCTTTTGCAATTGACTGATGGTGATTTTGTCAATGTCGATGGTGTTCAAGTGGTGCTTCAGATGTTTTGAAATTGCACCCAAGGAACCTATTATTATTGGTACTATCTTTGCTTTCTTTTGTTACAGTTGTTCTATTTCTATCTACAGGTCTTTGTATTTTGTGATTTTCTCCAGTTCTTTCTCTTCTTTTCTGCTGTCTCCAGGTATTGCAATGTCCACTATCCAGATTTTTTTTTTTTTTTTTTTTGGTCTTTCTTATCAGCAACTGTTTTCTCCCAGATTTGGAGTCCACTATGTTTTCTTCATGACTATAACCAAAAGAAGGTTGATCTTGCTGGAAGTTAAAATGATGATATATAGTACAGCTTCTTCCAAGGAAAGTTTCTGATCATCACTACAGAAAGGAAAATCAAAAACACATTATGGAAAAAATGGTTCTCATCACTAGGAATTAGTATCTAAAGTATTTCAACCATTATACTTGGTAAAGACTTCATACTGACTTTGCTCAACTCATCAAGGAAATAACTTTTTAATTGTGATAGATTCATACTAAATGGGTATGAAGGGAACAACAGGTCATGTTGTGCTAGCATAACTTATTGCTCAACAAGAAGTAACTTCTACTGAGTAACTTATGATGTGACAGCCAAAAATTTGACTTGACAATCTCCATCAGGATTTAATTAGGGACTTTCAGGACAAATAGGAATGTTTGCAACTGCTACTTAGTCAGCGTCTACACTCCATTCATTTATGCTATTTACCTTCCCCCTTTTGTGGGGGGCATGGAGCTATGGATCTGGATCTAGGAACTTCCCTCTTTTACCATTACAATCGCTGGATCCAATATACAGATGGGTCACCATGGCATCACCACATTTATCAATTAAAAAATACGTTCTTCTCAAACTGAGCTAGTTCTGCCCTGAATTTTATTCTTCAGTTCAGTGATTTCTAAACTAACTACAGAGTTCAGTTTGCAAACCTCCACATGAAACTTGCAAGTTTTTAAATCGCTGTGCTTTTATGAAAGTCCATGTATTTGCTAAAACCTCTCTCTCCCCCCTCCCAAAAAAACCTCTTTTTTTTCCATAGGGTAAAAACATATGAAGTAGCAAATGAAAGCTCTAGGAGTATAATACATACAGTACTGAATAAAATGAACCCCATTGCCTTGTCTTTGTAAGTAATGATTCAATTAGAAGAGCATTTTTCTTCTGCCACGAAATTCTATACTCTGTACAAATGGAACGGAGACCTTAAAAATAGCAATGGGTCCAATTATATTTGAAGGCTGACAGATAACTGCAACTTTTCAGGGATGAAACAATTAGTGAAGCAGCACTTTGCACAAACGTACTGTGGTGCCTTTCAAAAAAATTTAAAAAAAATAAAAATCTGAAAGAGCCTTGAACATTCTTTAAAAAAGGTCATTAATAGGCCTTAGTCTCTTTTTTCCTTCTTTTTTGAAGAATACATTAGTTTCAACTTTGATCAATGAGGAAAGTGAAATAATATTGAAATAATACACTTTAATTGCCAGAGCACAACATAAGAAGTTAATTATATTGATTCTAAAAATCTTTGGCAAAAGGGTAAACTAACCTTTGTTTCATATTTTTTACATGGAACAACAACCATAACTCTTTACAGTGGTCCCCAAAGTAATAACATAAACTGAAACAATCATGGGGAAAAATGACATACAATGATACTAAAGGCAATGAACTATGCCAAGCCCAAGTTCTTAGGACAGCTTCAGGTAAAGTTCATTAAAATCTTCTAGCCATGACAACTCTGAGAGAAGACAGAACTCTCCATCTATCTGGTTGAGAGGCCAGTCATGCTTGCCTTGAATGGCTCTCCATCAATGACTATTCCATCAGTTACAAGTAGAATAAAAGATGGGGTAGTAGAGTCCTCTCCATGAGCTTGTTGGGAAGCTGACTCCATCTGACCCCTCTCTTTCTCAATTGTTTCCATCAGGCTGGTCATTAAAATAATTGTATAATGCTTTATAATGTTAATGATTCTGCATGTTTTCATTTTTGTTTCCTATCTATTTTTTTCCTTTTTCATAAAGTTTATTAGATTGTAAAATGAAGCAGACTGTCTTGTTTCTTTTATTAATAAATAATAATAAATAAATACATAATAATAAAATAAATACATAATAATAAAATAAATAAATAATTTTTAAAAACCCTCTGAGTTTTTGTTTTTGGGGTTTTTTTGTGTTTTTATTCTGGCTGAAAAGGGGAAAACCATAAAGTCAAAGTGACCTGTAACAGCTCCTTATGATGAAAGATGCATTCCAAATTCACTTCTATATTCCTTATGGTCCCAAAGCAAGGTCAAATGTAAGTTGTCATGGAGAAGGTCCAAACAGTAGGGATCAGTCTGCAAAAGCTGTCTATAATGTAGTCAAAACAGAGAGAAGTACATAAATTGAATGCTTAGTTCTGTTAAAAACATCGTATCTAATCTAGATTTATTTCAAGGACAGTTCTTACAGACATGTGCAACAAGGCTATGTAGCATTTTGGATTTCAAGACAAAAGTGTTTAGAGGAACACAGGAACCATTACATACCATTGATCTTCTGCTCTTTAAAGCAGGTGTGTTTTTTCTCTGACTTGGATGGTTGCCTTCTACAAGTCACTGCATTATTCCAGGAAATGTCACGCTTGGTTCAAATAGCGGGTGACAGCGCTACATACATTACTTGGTACCGCAAAGTTCCTTTTTGGTTCTGAATGTAAAGTGCTGCAAAGCCTAATTAACATATTTGGTGGAACTGTCCTTTAAGTGAGGCCCGGATTCTAGTCTGAGATGGATGAATAAAAGTCCAAAGACTTCTTTACTACAGAAGTGAAGGAGCCCTAAGTCATGTTAAAGGCTAAACATTATTGCTTTTGTGGAATACAATCAGATTTTTATCAAATGCTTGAAGTGCTATCCTGACAGGGAAGTATATATGCATCCATAGTTGTGAAGAAGGTAAATAATAAAAGGAGAAGCTGTATAGCAATAAAATGTTAGAAGTGCAAACAGTAAATTACCTATAAAAAGTAGCCATTTACAAAGTTGTTCGGGGTAACAAAGCCACTTCTGTACCGAACAGCTGGTTATTCTATTTTTATATTGCTGGACAGGAAAAAAAAAACACTCTTGGCAGTTTAAATACTAATGCTAATACTAATACCAGTACTACTAATAATAAAAATAAAAATAAAAAGACCAGGAGTGAGGATGCTAGCCTAACTTTAAGAAGAAGACCATTCTACAAAATGGGGGAGACAACTGAAAAAAACATTGCCTGTGAGTTCCCACCCCTTACAGGACTGAGGGTTCATTAAAAGCTTTTATAAGCTCTATGCACTGGACAGGTTGGACGAAGCACTGCTACACAGAGGTAGTGGACCTGTACGCATCTAGTTGCCAAGACATATTGGTTGATATAGGTCTAAGCATTCTTTGAATTGCTGATGGAAACCTCTTGGTAACCAATGGAAAGACCATAGACCAGATGTTATAGGACTATAGTAATTATGGTTCACAAATACATGATAATTATTTATGATAATATTATATAATTTAATGATTTCATTTATGATAATGATGTATGATAGTTTTAGCCAAAGTTTCTGTGCAAGACAGAATAGCCTACCTATAGGGGCTCACAAGCTGAGACAGTACAGGGCATGGGACTGTTAAGATTGTGACACTGGGGAATCACTTCTCAGGTTCTGGTGCTGATTTACCTCTTAAAGAGGAATAGTATTACCCTGTACATTAGGTTATCTGTAGATCTTGTCCTGAACAGCCATTGATTTTCTTTGTTGATTTCAATAGATGTTATGTGTAGGTAATTAGGCACATGGTTTTACACTTGTAATGTAAAGTAATCCAGAAATTTAATGTTCTGCTGGACATGAACCCTAAAATATTTCTGTCCTGAGGGCAGCCCACCTTCTGTTATTAAAAAATGACAAGCCCTGGGCATTTTAAAGGTTAAGATATGGGTCAAGTGATATTGTTCAGGTCTCAGACTGAGTACTTCAAGCAAAACAGGTGTCTGAATTTTAATGACCAGTGTAATGATAATTTTAATAAGCAAATCATTGACAAGCTGACTCAGAAAATAAATGCATATATTTTCATGCGTTGGGCAAGGAGTCAAAACATAGCAATGTTAAACATGAGTAAAATCATAAATCAGATATATCCCATCTAATAGTCCAGCTTGTTAATTTGTTTCATAAAATATAATGAATTAGCTTTCCAGATTTGGTAGAACACATACTGGGTTAAGTTACTGCCCCTGCAGTAAAGAGACTAAAGTCTTTGCTCACAATTTAGCTGCTTGATTTAATCTGAGTATGTTCTGCAGCCCGATTAGCTATGAGGGAAAATGTAAAAGCTTTCCCATCCATCTCACCATTTTGTGCACACACACACACACACACACACACACACACAATGTCACCATATATAAAGCACCTTACCAGAAAATTAGCACATTTTGTGGTTCTCATGAATCAATTTTCTACTTTCCTAGAAGTCATTTGGCAACTATAAACAAATAGTTTACAAATACATTCTGCAAACAGTGAAGATCTGCTCCTGCAACCCATTCTAATGAAGAATTCACATTAAGCCTCAGGTTAATCCTGCCTTTGTTCCACATATCTTTGCTCTTGACCACCCTTAAAGTATCTATGTAGGAATTTTGGAACTGTAAAATACATCTTAGAGCAATGTCTTTTTCTATGGCCAAGTCAGAATACACACAAATATAAAATGTTTGAGAATTTGCTTGTTTAAATTGAGATTTTAAAAAAGCCCTGCTATCCATTTAAATCAATTGTCCCAAGATGGAGTCTGTAATGGTCTGTGGGAATGACCTTGAGAGACAGGAGGAAGAAGCCACAGACTGGACAACCATCATGCAAAAGGTATCTCAGCCCACAGAGGAATGTGGGAAGTATTTTAGAAGGAACCCTCCCTAGTTCTCTGGAAAATACAACCAAAGGAGGGAAGAAGTACTTTCAGACTTGAAAGATTCTGTTATTGTAACCATACAATAAAGGTAGTGTTAGTACTCACGGTTTGTGCTTCTTGTCTGGACTACCTCAAAGGGCTGACAGAATCTTGTTTTGTTTTGTTTTGTTTTGTTTTGTTTTCTGTTCTCTGTTCTCTGTTCTCTGTTCTCTGTTCTCTGTTCTCTGTTTTTGTTTTTTCCTTTGAAGCAACATGATTTACTTCTCCATTTTTATTTTAAATCAGTTTTTTTTCTCCCCCCTTGCCTCCCTTCCACCCACTCTGGGGATTACAAAAACAGAACTGGGAAGTCTATGTGGTCTCTGTGCTATATTTTCAGCTTATTGAATACAATAAACAAGTTCACAACCTTTTTGCAAGCCAGCTTTGCTTCTGCCCCAATGGTTCACAGTGGTCATGTCAGATGATATAGAAACATGCCTCCAGAAGTGGTCAGAACTGAAAAAAAAGTGGTCCTGGTTTCAGTTTTTGTTATTTTTGGAGAGCTAAAGGGACAGTTTCACTTCATAGAGGACTTTCATACTGGTTATGTAGCACCTTATGTTAACTGTTTGAGCACAACATTGCACTACATGAATCCAGCCATTTTTCTGCCAAATTTTTGATATGTTTTGGGGGATGAGTTGGACCTTTCCACTTGTCAGAAGTCTTATACACTCAACTCCATCCATATTTTTATCAGTTTCAAATGCAAAATTGATATGCTAAAAACCATCCATTTTGCTGCCAATGTTGATATCACAATCTCAGGGTGCCCTGGGAACTGCAGATAGGGTGGGTTGAAACCTTTAGGCTAAGGGTTTCCTATACCTGATGTAAGTGATCTACCTTCCAGAAGCCCACACCTTTTAGCCTGATTGGGTAAATTATATTGTGGAGACTTTAGCAGCTGAAGATTGTGGCGAGATATACAAAACCAGTGTCAGAATCCTCGCAAGATTTTATAATAGATTATTATATGGCTAGTTTAAAAAAATGTTTTTTCACAGGCTGTGGTTCTGCCATTGTAAAAGCGGTGGGGGGGGGGGGAGAAGGAATGAGAAACCGTTTAAAGCAGATGGCTCCTTATCACAGGCTCTGGCATGCTCAAGGCCATGCCAGCAAGGGAATCAGAAGACCAAGAACTAAGGGCGATGTAAGGGGGGGGGGGGGGAGTAAGAAAAACAGCTTTTGGCGTGCTTTTGGTCAGTCTTAGCAATGTTTTGGATCTGTACATTTATTCTCAATAAATGAACTTTCTTTTGAATCAATATTGGTTGCAAGGAAAGTTACTGGATTTGGGATCAACAGGTGGCAGTTCATTACATTTTGCTAAGACTCCCAGTGCACACTTCCACCAGGGAGATTGTCCTGTGGGGAGTTCAAAGCCTCACGTTGACCGGGACCAACCGAGCAGCGGGATGGCTGACGATGTAATTGAGGAAGAAGAGAGACCAGTCCCTCCTCCATTGGAAGTGAAGGAGATAACCCAGGAGGAGCTGGTGCAATCATCGCGGCAAGCCTGAGTGGGAGCGAAGGCAACGGCGACAAAGGGACGGGGCCCTTCAATGAAAGATCGCATGGGGAAATTGGAAGGGCAGATGGGGTCCCTATCCGATGATATGCGAGCGCTAAAGGCAGTGATAGATCAACTGCTTGGAGGGGGATTTATGCCTCCCACGTGAGAGTCAGCAGCCACACCGGGAGTTACAGAGGCGGCAGAGCAGTCAGCCGAAGGTGAGACCTCTAGCGAGGAGGAGGAGGATCTCACACCTAGCAGAGCCAAGAAGAGCCCGATGCAGCAGCGGGGCATCTCCATGAAATTCGGGGGAGATGCTGAGCAGCTTGCTTGCTTTATCACCCAGGTTTGGATCTACATGGAGGGCTATGGGGGTCTGTTCCGCAGCAAGGAGGAGCAGGTCTCCTATGTGTCCAGTTTTTTTGAAGGTACGGCTGCAGAATGGGTGGTTGGCCTGCATAGGGCTAAGGACCGGGCTTTAAGGAAATTAGAGGATTTCATGGCGGCTCTCCGCGTGCGCTTTGAGCATGACGCGACCTGGAAAGGCTGAAGCAGGGGTCCAAGTCGGTATCAGAGTACGCCTACGAATTTTGGGGGTTGGCTCAAAGACTGCCTCATGTGCCTGAAGATATCCTGATCGAGTTCTTCCAGAGAGGCTTGCAACCCGAATTGTTGCAGCGCGTGGTGTGCCGGGGTTTCCCCAAAACCTTTAATGGATGGGTCGCTATGGCCGGCAAAGTGGAGGAGCAATGGCGCACCATAGAAGCAAGAACCCGACTTCTGCCCTTACCCGGCACAAAGAAGGCGGCGCCCAAGGCAAAGACCAGCGTGCCGGAAAATAGCAGGAGCCAGCGCATCTGTTTCAACTGTGGGGAACCGGGGCACTTTGCCGCTGTGTGCCCTAAAGTGAAGACGGAGCAAGGAGGCAAGAAGACAGAGCGGAAGGGGCTGAAGTCTTCAAAGCCCGGCAAGAAGGAGTCAGCGGCAGTAGGCAGCGAGACGGGAGCTAGAGCGGCAACACACAGCGGTGGCAAAACCCGGAAGTTGTTAGCTCCGCTCTCTCTCTGACAGGCGGCCGCTCTTCCAGAGAAAGAAAGCAGCTCATGGGAGGACTCGGAGAGCAAAGAGATAGGGGTGAGTCCCATTAAAATTTGGGTGGAACTAAGGGTGGTGAGGAGTAATCGAAGGGCAGAGATACAGGTGCTGATAGACTCTGGCTGCTCCCGAAATCTGATTAACCGCGCCCTTGCCCGGGGTTTGGGACTGCACTTAAAGAGACTCAAAACCCCTGTGATTTTTACCCAGCTGGACGGAACCCCAGTGGGGGGAGGGCCAGTGGAATATTGTACTGAAGAGCTTGAGCTAACTATGGGGGACCATAGAGAGACTATTAAATTCCTAGTGACTCCCATGGCATGCAACCCAGTGCTTCTGGGCATGAACTGGTTAAAAAGGAAGAACCCAGAAGTGAACTGGGAGGAGAAGATCTTACGTTTCCCGAAGGAGGGGGGAGTGGAAGTTGAAGGAATTACTGAAATGTCAGATGGAGAGATGGGTGCTGTGAGTGGGGAAAAGGCAGTAGAGGCTGCAACTCAGATTCCCAAGCAATACCACGACCTGCAGGAGGTGTTTAGTGAAAGGGAATCAGATCAGCTACCCCCCCATCGTGCCAGCAACTGTACCATAGAGATTGAGCCTGGGGCTAAATTTCCAAAGAAGAAAATGTATTCAATGGCACCCAAAGAGTTGGAAGCATTGCGGGAATTCATTGATAAGAATCTAAAGAGCGGCTTTATTGTACCTACGCATTCTCAAATTGCTGCACCGGTGCTATTAGGGAAAAGAAGGATGGCTCCCTATGTTTGTGCACAGATTACAGAGGGCTAAATGCCATTTCTGCTGACAACCGGTACCCACTCCCCTTGATGAAAGACCTGTTGGCCCATTTATCCAAAGGGAAAATTTTCACAAAGCTGGATTTAAGGGAGGCGTACTTCAGGGTGCAAATCCGGGAAGGAGATCAATGGAAATCCGCCTTTAACACGCCCCATAACGTTTCCATTATGAAATAATGCCGTTCGGATTAAAAGGAGCAGCGGGGGTGTTTATGCAACTTATAAATGCGGTGTTACAAGAGCATTTATACCAGGGGGTGTTGGTTTATCTGGACGATATCCTGATTTACACTGAGACCATGGAGCAACATGTACAATTGGTCAGGAAGGTACTAAAAAAGCTACTGGAGGCTCAGTTGTATGCCAAGCTCTCCAAATGTGAATTTCATAAACAGCAAATTGACTATTTGGGGTATAGAATTTTGCATCAGGGAATTGAAATGGACCCAGTCAAGGTGAGGGACGTCACGGGTTGGGAGGCTCCCAAAACCAGGCGTCAGCTTCAAAGTTTCCTGGGCTTTGCTAACTTCTATCGGCAATTCATACCCAACTTTGCCCAAGTAGCACTCCCACTCACCGATTTGTTGAAAACCAAGGGCAAGGACAAAGCGAAGGCATCAAAACCTGGAGCCCCTTTGGCCTGGACTAAGAAGTGCCAGGAAGCTTTTCTAA
The DNA here is from genome assembly GCA_030867105.1 of Liasis olivaceus. Classification (NCBI taxonomy): domain Eukaryota; kingdom Metazoa; phylum Chordata; class Lepidosauria; order Squamata; family Pythonidae; genus Liasis; species Liasis olivaceus. Next base: position 76,277,957 of record CM061349.1, read on the forward strand.
GTTTAAAGCGTCTGTTTATGGCTGAACCGATCTTAAAGCACCCTGATCCAGAACAGCCATTTGTCATACAGACAGACGCTTCGGATGTGGCAGTGGGAGCTGTGTTGTTACAGAAGGGGGCAGGGGGAGAGCTGTTTCCATGTGCATACATATCCCGGAAATTTTCAGAAACTGAGAGATGCTGGTTGGTGTGGGAAAAGGAAGCGTTCGCAGTACGCTGGGCGTTAGTTTGCTGGAGACACTTGTTAGAGGGATCACCCTATCCCTTTGAAATTTGGACTGATCACAAAAATCTAGAAGCTTTGACTGCACCGAGGAAGCTGTCACCCAAGCAAATGAGATGGGCACAATATTTTCATCGATTTAACTTCTCCCTGAAGTATATTCCTGGGGGAAAAAATTTTCTGACAGACACCCTGTCTTGATTGCCTCAACACAACAGCAAGTGGGAGGAAGTAGTCACTCCTGTAATTCCATGTACCCAAGCAGCCCTAAGAGTGGTCACTAGAGCTCAGAAAAAAAGGGGTGAAGAACAACCAGAAGGAGAGTTGTTGAAAAAATTAAATGCCCAGATTACTCAGGATGATTGGTTTAAAAGCAACAGCCAATTGCTAGTGAACAAACAAGGGGCATGGTGGTGGCAAGATAAGCTGTATGTCCCTGCAGACACTAGAAAGTGGGTCTTGCAAAGAAGTCACGACAGCAAAACAGCTGGGCACTTTGGTTTTGTGAAAACATTACATCTACTCAGGCGTCAATTTTGGTGGCCAACAATGAGAAAAGATGTAGGGGAATATGTAGCCACATGTCCCACATGTGCAATGGCCAAAAAGAGAGGGGGCAAACCAATGGGGCTTCTACAGACAGTAGCAAACCCAGGGGCTCCTTGGAAGCAAATTTCCATGGACTTTATTGTAGACCTGCCTGAAAGCAACAAAAAGACAGTTATTTGGGTAGTTACAGACCTTTTTTCCAAACAAGCACATTTTGTGGCATACCAATTCCTTCCATCAGCCCCCAAACTGGCTAAGTTATTTATACAACACATCTACTGAGCTCATGGTGTCCCAGAACGAATAATTTTGGATCGCGGGGTCCAGTTTACTGCCAAGTTCTGGAGGGCATTCCAAAAACTACTGGGGGCATCGCAAGGCTTGAGTTCGGGGTACCACCCCCAGATGGCAAGATCATGCGAACATCTGAACTCAGTGTTAGAACAATATTTGAGATGTTTCATTAACTACCAACAAGACAATTGGGATGAACTGTTACCATTTGCTGAAGCAGCTTATAATAATGCAGTGCACCAAAGCACTGGCCTCACCCCTTTTAAAATAGCTACAGGACAAGACTTTGTACCCATCCCAGAACTACCTAAACAATCCACTCAAGTCACTTCAGTTGATGAATGGGTCCAACAAATGACACAAGTGTGGCCTCAGATTGCTGCGTCATTGAAGGAGGCCAGAGCAATGTACAAGAAGTTTGCAGATGCTAAGAGAACCCCAGAAAAAGACTGGAAAGTAGGAGATAAAGTTCTTTTATCTACCAAGCATCTTAAATCATTACAACCTTCCAGAAAGCTCACTCCAAAATTCGTAGGGCCTTTTGTTTTAGATAAAGTAATTAATCCAGTTTCACTACAATTACAGATGCCTGCTACCTTTAAAAGAATCCATCTAATCCATTAAGCAGCTACCTGCTTAAACCCTATAAAGAGTCATCTCAATGGCATCCCTCTCCAGTACCTCCTAAACCAATGATGGTTGAAGGACAACAACATTTTGAAGTTAAAGAGATACTGGACAGTAGAAAGCAGTAGAAAGCATGGGGGGGGGGGTGTTCAATTTTTAATTCAGTGGAAACATTTTCCCAAATCAATGGCTGAATGGGAAACATGTAAAGACTCCACATTTAGTTAAAAATTTTTATGATGTTTATCCTACAAAGCCTTAACAATTAGAATGGTTATTGTATTATGTTTCTCTTTGCTTTTTCTTTTTTAGAGTGAAGAAGAGGAATCATCTGACTGACATCCTCTTTTGTGGAGGGGCAGCATGTCAGAATCCTCGCAAGATTTTATAATAAATTATTATATGGCTAGTTTAAAAAATGGTTTTTCACATGCTGCAGTTCTGCCATTATAAAAGGGGGGGGGGGGGAGAGAGAAGGAATGAGAAACCATTTAAAGCAGATGGCTCCTTATCACAGGCTCTGGCATGCTCAAGGCCATGCCAGCAAGGGAATCAGAAGACCAAGAACTAATGACGCTGAAAGTGCCGGCCAGAAATGGCTGAAAGCTTCAGCGGTTCGAGTCCAGCCTCGCGTTAACAAGGTGAGCTCTTGTTTCTATACCTGCAGCTTCTGCCAACTCAGCAGATCGAAAACGTACATGAGTAGATAAATGAGTACTCTCACTCCGGTGGGAGGAAAAATGCTGGCAGCGGCTCAACAGAGAGACGGGACAAGTTGCCGGTAAAAAGCGCGAAACCGCGCTCGTCCGAAAAAGGGGCGCGAAGCAACGGAAATCCCGCCTCCTGTGCTGCCAGCTGGGCTGACGCTCTAGGAATTAGGCTCTGGCAAAGTCTAATTCCGAAACTAGAAAGATGCAATTGCCTTGAAAACTGCAAGGGGGCGGTCACTGCAGGGTCAGTAATGACTGTTAAGCAGATAAAAAAAAAAAAAAAAGGGGGGGGCGGGGAGTAAGAAAAACAGCTTTTGGCGTGCTTTTGCTCAGTCTTAGCAATGCTTTGGATCTGTACATTTATTCTCAATAAATGAACTTTCTTTTGAATCAATATTGGTTGCAAGGAAAGTTACTGGATTTGGGATCAACAGGTGGCAGTTCGTTACAACCAGGATCCCTGCAACCCCTGGTTGACAAGGATTTTCAGACTTGTCTTTCATTATGGATGGATTCCACCACGTGAAGCTTTTGACATCCCACCTTTGTCAACATCCACAAACATTGAAAAGTAACAGCAGGAATTTCATCTCCCCTCCAGTGCCATGTCAGAGCCATTGACAGTTTCTTCTCACAAACTGTCCCATGGCTTTTTTGTTTGTTTGTTTGTTTTTGTTTTGCATGCTAGCAACTCTGTCTGCAATAATCAGCTGGTGTTATTTATTAGACAGAAACAGAGGCAGAGCAAAAGCACCTCCAGAACAACAGCAGCAGCAGCAGCAGCAAAAATGGGCCACATTTGACATTTGACTGTATCAAGGGGCTGGCAATAGAATGTAGGTACAAAAGGGAAGGATCTGTATAGAAAGTCTTCTGAAAAAGGAGGGGGAAAGGGAGCTGAACAGTATAGTAATTAATTCTCTTCTCTGTGCCATTAATACCACATGAAGAACCCTCAAGGACACCACGAATAATAGGAAAAGCAATTAATTTGAGCTTTATTCCCATTACATTCCCATAATTACATTCTGAAGATGAAATGTATTTATACAAGGGTCAAGCCATTATATCTGAGGCACAGTGGTCTCCTGATTCTTTACCACTGGAACTATTTGTTTCATCCTGAGAAGGAGCGGGGGGGGGGGGGGGGAGGGACAGAAAGCAAAACTAACCATTTCAAAACACTAACAAAAGACATATACATCTAAAAAAAAAAAAGAGGAGGGGGCAGAGAAATCACCTGCAAATGAACAAAGGAGCCTAAGCCTTCAGGTGCTGTACGTTTCAAAGGCCTCACAGGCAAAGGTATCATTTCTGAAGTCCTGAATTTCATTAGCATCCATTACATTCATAACAAAAGAAAAGGAAAGGTAAAATACATCCTAGTGAGGGAGAAAAAAAAGAGTGTGAAATGGCACTAATTCAAAAGATCATACATTTGCTGTTCCCAGTATCAGGCTGTACTTCAAAATGCAAAAGGTGGGGAGACACTATTGAACCTTTTTTTAAAAAAAGTAAATTTCAGCTGGAGGAATAGGACTTGCAAATGGAAGGCTTGGTATAAATGAAAAAGAATTACTGAAGGGGCATTACTACCTGCCAGTGTTGAACAGAAGTGGATCAGTTTCAGGTGAATTAATCTTACCTGTCATTAAATCTTAGTAAGAGTTGAAAGAGCTCTGTCCTTGCAATGGGGAGTGGGGGGGGGGGAGAGAAATAGTTCAGAACAGCAGGTGCCATCAACTCATTGCAAATGACACTGAAGATTTACTTCATTTCAGCCTCTGAAAGGGACTTGCATCTGTTAAAGGCTACTCCATACAGAAGATTTAATGATGATTACTCAGGAAATGCAGAATAACCCAAATGTAGGTCATGACCTCGCTACAATATATCTATCTATCTATCTATCTATCTATCTATCTATCTATCTATCTATCTAATCTCCACAATTCATATTTTATTGGCTAAACTTACCCAAATCAATAAGATTCCCTTCATCTAATACTCTGTGAATATGATATCTCCGGGAGCCTTAATTGTATAGACTTCTTCACATATTTGGATGTTTATCTAAAGTGCTGCTAAACTGGGATGGTAACCTTGATTATAAAGTCCCTCTCAATATGCAGTTCCAATATAGGTACTTTTGCTGGATTTCCCCTCTCCCCTCCCCTCTCCTCCCAATAAACATTTTGCACCAGTTCTGATTGCAGTGTAATTACTATGGCTTCCCCCAAAGACCGAATTCAGTTAGAAAGTCCTCACCACAACATTGAACAGCAGATCCCAGGATTCTCTAGGGAGATTCAATGCCTATGAAATGATTCTACCTCTAATGCATTGGTGTACACTATAAGAAACTGTAAGCTGATTCTGGTGAAAGTTGCAATGAAACACTTGATCTTTCAAATATATGGATGGCTGGAGAATTTGTGAATTCTGACCTAACCTATTCCATCTCAAACTTCTATCAAAATATTACAAAAGCAAATATGTTTGGAAATTCATTTTTAGAGAATGTACATTTAGACTACATTTATCTAAGAAATCATATTGATATGAATCACATTGCTCTGCTAAAATAGTATTTTGAGTGGATAAACATTGATACTTGTATAATACATCTTTCATGTTAAGTATGCGGATTTTTCAAAATTAACTTCATAAAAAAATTCTCATTGAAGAAATGTGAGTTGTCTGGAAGAAGATCTCATCCTTCTGTAAATAGGTAAATACAACTACACAATTTTATGTGTCATTTGAAGGTTCTTTATTTCCTTTAAAGTGTTTGCTTTGATATTGGTATTGATTGCATGCTGGCAAGGAAATAATTAAGTTCAACAAAGAACAACATGTTCTCAAATACTTGTCACAACTCAATCAAAATAAATGATACCAAGTTTGCTTTAAAAGTCATTTTAGTGTGATGCAGTTTTCTCTGTGTATTAAGTATCAAAGGGAAAAAAAAAAGATCCGTATTGCTCAAAAGTCATCTGCTTAGCAGCCCTGAAATTTTGCATTAACCCTGCTAGATTATCATTCCATCTTTAAAGATTAAACTAATGTTTCAGACTGAAAGGCAACAGTTGTTTGCAGTGCCTCATAATGTAAAAGTGATTAGTTTAAGACATGAGTGAATAACTAAATGAATGAATATAAGAAAGAAAGAACAGATTTTTTTAGTAAATTAATTCATAAGCAGAAATTTGGCAAAAATTGAGTTTCTGGCACTGAGAGAAACTTGTGGAGCTGTTACGATGTAACTATTGACACAAACAAGAACTACAACATTAAGAAGAAGAAGAAGCAGATGTTGGGGTATGTGCTATTTTGAGGAAATGGGTATAATTGCATACTGAATAGTAACAAACATGATCTCAGAGAAGCTTCCTACAATTACTTTTAAATTTCAAGGACTGCATACAGGATAAAATTCTGATCCTATTATCCCAGACTGTTCAAGATTTTACAACACAAGGAGAATTTTTTGTCATTTGAATAGGGCACAGATAAGCAATACAGCCTTGAGCATTTTGTGCTCAGTCTGACCTTGTTAAAAGTTTGGCTGTTGATTTCTGAACCACCGCCAACTTCCAAACACTCTCCATAGTCAGACCCTAATTTTGCTTTTTATTTTATTTTTAATGCCTCTAACTTGTACTATGCAATGTGTCAGAAGCAAAAATATCATTTTATCTAATCACTGTGTTAGAATATCAGTGATGAAGAGCACAAATGAATACATATACTATGTTCTAATATGGACATCGGTCTTTGATGGCTAAGTGTATTGTTGTCTATAGAAAAACATTGATCCATCTTACAAATAACTCTGAGAAATAACTCTCTTTCTAAAAGCAACATTACCATAAAAATGCTAAACTACCTAGAGAAGGAAAGAAAAGAAACCAGAGATAAGTTTTAAAAACTGCATCTAAATTATATACACGCTATTCAAATAAATCTGTATCTATATGATATATATCCAACATAAAATTAAAAATGATAAGGGATGTCCTTTGCAATTTAATTTCTGGTGAAAAAATCCCATTAACAGTTACACAAGCAGAAGGATTAAAATAGTAAATTATAATTCAAGAAATAAATTCCATAGGAAATCTTCTACAACACATGAACCCAAAACTCTATCTGAACCATATCAAAAGCTTTTTCCACATCTAATAACGCCAACACTACAGCTTCATCTGCATCAGCATACAAGGTTATTGTATCAACCAAGCGTCTTATCTAAAGCTTGACACCCTTTCATGAAACTAGACTGTGCAGGATGAATTATTGCTGGTAATATATTCTCAGTGTTCTAGCTAATGTAGCTGTTAAAATGTTAGCATCAACATTTAACACTGGTATTGGGTGATAACTTGATACATTTACCAGCCTTCAAAATTACAATGATAAAAGCTTCATAATATGAAGCTGGCAGGATTTCAGTTTTATAAGATCTCTGACACATCTCCAGAGGTATAAGAGCTTCTTCTCCTTAAACTATTCTATTGTTATTCCATCTGCTCTTTCCAGACTATATCAGTAGTTTCATAGATTTCCTTTTAAAGGTGCAGCCAGCTGAAATTTTATATCTGAAATTTCTGGAAGATGTATTACATTTTAAGAAGTATTTATAATTTCACTTGTTATGAGTGGAATATCTATATTTTATTGATTTTATTATAATTTCTCTGATTATTATGAGCCACCCAGAGTAATTGAGAGTTGGGCAGCATACAAGTTTAATAAATTATAATTATTAAAATATCTATTCTACACCTTATAGATATATAGATGCACACACACATACATACATGCACACAGGTGTGTGTGTGTGTGTGTGTGTACGATTAATTTCATTATAATTGTTGTAGTTTGTTCCTAAGGAATCTTAGTTTGTTGCATATTCTTCAGATAAGAGGCCAACCATTTCTCAGGTTTTTCTCCCAATATATTTGTTTCATCTATCTATCTATCTATCTATCTATCTATCTATCTATCTATCTATCTATTCCTTGTCAAAAAAATTGGTCCATCTCCAGCTTGGTAAATCTGAGAGTGTGATATACTTCCGAATCTGTTTTGTGTCATATTATTTCAATATTTCTTTTTTCTCCTAATTTAAGTTTTCTACATTGTGATTCAAATTTCCTCCACTGTAATGTCTTGCAATGAATAAATGTTTTAAATGTAATCCAACAATCTTCTACTGTAAGCTTTCTGTCTTTATGGCAGGGTCAAGGAGAAAAAGAATGGAAGCATTTTGTCCTTTCTGTAGGAAGCAGGTTGAAGAGGAGAGTTGCTTGCTACCTTAATTTCTAATGATCAATAGAATAAAAGGCACAAAGGATTGATGGTTCTTGAGCTGTATGTTGGCCACAGTATAAACTTTCCTTAAATGAACATTGTGCCCTTATATTATTAAGATCCTCAACATGATACTTGGTATATCACTTGGCACTCACCAGATTTCTTGTGCAGTGGACTTTTTTTAATGACAAGATGAACCCTGCAAAATAAAGACTTCACTCTTGGAGATTGTTTCTGGACTTACGTAGACACACAGCCATTCATGTGTGGATACAGCCTGGTGCTCCTGCCTGCCTAGAAAAAGGAGTGAAAGGAAAAGCAGGAGTGATAAAGATCATCAGGAAATGCCAGGGCTGTAGGTTAGAGTAGGAGGCAAAAGAAAGGTGGCAGCAGACAAACTGTTGCATAGACCACTGCACGGTTGTGTCTATGCAGTTTCCAGGAGTGAGCTCAGCTTGGAAGAGACTTGACTTTATTTGTTTGTTCATATTTATTGACATTTATTGGCTGCCCAACTCCAATGGACTCTTTTACTCGTACTCTTTTACTTTTACTTGTAACTAGAAGCCTGTGCTAATTCATTTATTTTTGTTTGTTTAATCCTCTCTCCCTCTCTCTCTCCCCCTCCCTCTTTGTGGGGAGGAAGTACACTGCTAGAGTTAGTCTGACTGGAGGGGTCTATAAGCCCTTTAAGCATGTAAGCCAAAAGAAGAAGCACAATTAAAATTACTGAATGTGCCAAGGATGAACTTAATTTCTTATATGATACTTCTCACAATACTTTCTTGCTTCAAAAACACCTTGCTCCTCCATTTTTCTTTGTCTTTTCTTCATTTTCTAAATAACTCATTAACATAATGCATTCAGGGCCTTTTCAGGAACTCTCTGTCTCTCACACACAAACCCTTTTAATGGTACTTTTTAAACTAATGAAGAAAACTACAGCAATTTTCTCAATTTATAACAATGGTGGTGGGGATTGCTCTAAATAATGCCTGTGGTCAAGGGGCTGTGAAGCCAAATGGGAAAGTCACATGATACATTTGGGAGGAACCAGCAATTTTTCTGGTTTTAGGGGGTGGGATTGTCTTTGTTTTTAAAAGTACAAGCATACCTCGGAGATATTAAGGGTTTGGTCCCAGACCACCTCAAGAAAGCAAATATTGCAATAAAGCGAGTCACACTAATTTTTTTGTTTCCTAGTGCATATAAAAGTTATGTTTACATTATACTGTAGCTTATTAGGTGTAAAATAACATTATGTCTAAAGAAACAATGTACACACCTTAAATAAAAAAATACTTTTTTGCTAAAAAAATGCTAAGCATTATCTGATAGACTTGCTTGATGCAGGGTTGCCACAAACCTTCACTTTGTCTGTCTGTCTGTCTGTCTGTCTGTCTGTCTGTCTGTCTATCTATCTATCTATCTATCTATCTATCTATCTAGCACAATAAAGTGAAGCACAATAAAATGAGGTATGCCTGTACATTAGTCAGTTAGTATTTGGCTCATACTAACAGTATAATGCATTTTCCATCTCAAAATGGTTCAATTATAGAGATGGAAGGGATTCTGGGAACTGTAAAAAAAAATTCGAAATAACGTTGCTGTATCTGGAACCAGCAATCACTACATGGCATTTGGGGTTTTCTGTCTTCCTTCTGGCCTAGATATGCCAAGGCTAGTTGAAGGTCACATATGGTCCTGGTGCTCCAAATTGCTCACTCCTGATTTATAGCAAAGCAGTTGAGAAAGCTAACTTTGCCTCCCTCTTCTGAATCATAGCTTAGCTGAGTGACTTTGCCTCTGGCTGGAAACCACAGTATATAGATAAAGTCTAGATAAAGTACAAAAACTATTTCAAAGGTAACATTGAGAAAAAGTCTAAAAACAGTATATATTTATAAAATGTGTTTTCATGTATATGTAGGCAAGTATGAGCTGGATAGAAACCTTAATTAAGGACACAAGAACCCAAGCATCCATTTTATGCACCATAGAAAGTGCTGCTTACTCACATATATCAGCAGTGTAGCCTCTCCCAAAAGATTCAGCTAATGTGCCTCATCTGTCAACATCATTTGTCAGTATAAAGGCAAAAGAACATGGCTGAATTCCATCACCTTGGCTTCATTGCATATAACCTCTTTGCTGAACGTTTTAACAAGCATTGTAAAGTCATGTTGTGAAATACCAGAAAGTGGTGCATGGATATATTTCCATACTTTTTGATCTGCGCAGCCTCCTACGTCTGCATGAAAGCCACAGAAAACTAAGTGCTCTGTCTGGTTTGACAATTCACGCAGAGAAACAAATCTGTTTATGTGCAAAGCCCCATGTGATTTTGAACTTCATTTCACCAGGTGCTTTTCTTTATATGATGATGAGTTAAGATTACATGGCAACTGTTACCATTCCTAAATTCAAAGGACATATCAATTGTGTTTGTATAATGCAGTTGATACAGTTAGGTATTCTCTTAGTTAATAGACTCATCTTTATGCATTGGCAGTCAGTGGTCTCTAGTGCCCATCCAGCCAATGAAGAGTGGTTGTTTCTCCTACTTTCCCATGATAATTTCCATGTTTTGTTTCCAGAGGAGGAGAAGAAATCAACAATGGTCCAATCAAGGTAATCACCACTATGGAGAGAATTGAATTGAATTGAATTGAATTGAATTGAATTGAATTGAATTGAATTGAATTGACTTGACTTGACTTGACTTGACTTGACTTGACTTGACTTGACTTGACTTGACTTGACTTGACTTACCTGACGGTCCTGTGGATTAGGCCAGGTCAGGAAACAGATCCACAAGTTTGACTGAAACTATTCTTCACTGATATTGTTTGTTTATTTATGAATTTATTTATTTATTTATTTACTATAGCCACCTATCTCACATACATGACTCTAGTGGCTTACAATCAAATAAATAAAATACATAAAATGCACAGTGCAAAGCCTAAAAATCAAACACATAGCAGCTGGGCATCATGCCACCAATTGTCCACATAGCCAGGAGTTGGACTCTGTAACATCCTCAGGGCCCCAGGCTCAGGCACAAAACCGAGTTTTCAACAAGGACAGGGCCAGTCTAAACTGAAGGGGCATAATGTTCCAAAGGGTGGACACCACACAGCAAAGAAGAAGAGGAAGATGACATTAAATGGGTATGCCGCCTGGGTCCCATCATCTCTAGGCAGTTTATTTTGCATATATAGAATTACTAGAAGGGCAGTGCTTACCAATTCTCCTTTCTACGTATTGTAATATACTCTCTGCAAAGGTGTATAATGAAAGAATTTAAGCTAAAACTCTCAGAAAGACAGCAACTTTTACCTCCTTTCTCCTTCCCCCAGCAAAATGTTTCTACTGGCCCAAGCCGCATTTATGAACAAAAGGAATTATTCTCTTGATGAAGAGTTATATTTAGAGTATTGTAGCATTTTAGAGGTATATAAAAATGGTCTATCAACTTTTTTAAAAAATAAGTTTACTGGTTTTGAAACTGTATAATATGTAAAATGACTGGGAATATATTTGACTGCTAAATGTGTTGCCAGGGGAAAATGGAAATCAATTAAAGTGACACTTCCTAATCCACTTATAGGATGAAAATGTCAATGTGCAGAAGTTTACTCAGGAGATATTCCTGCCATCACAATATCTCAGCCAGCATAACTGGCATCTCTAAATACAGGTGCATGGGATTCCAATATATGATTCAGTCTGCAGAACAAGTCCATGCACAGCCATTGTAAATATTACGTGAATAACTGTAAACATTGATATATATGGAGAGCTTATTTCAAACTTCATAAGAAGAATCAATGAGCAAAGAACAGATGCAAATTCCTTGAATAAATCATTCACCATAAATTGATTACTTAGTGTTTATGAGTGTTATGTATGTTGCGGTCTTGCCAGCTCACTAACAAGATTTCCTTAGACAGAAATGCCTTTAGAATATCATCAAAGATTTCTAAGGCATGTTGAACTGTTATCCATTGCAGTGTCACTACAAATAGTGGATAACATTTGGTGGTGGTTTCTTAATCACTATTGAATACTAGAAAGATAAATGTAGCTTTCGCTGGATTGCTAATGCAGTTGGCTGTGGTCAGAATTCTTTATCATCACTGTCACTAGATTTTGATCCTCCTCTCTAGAGGTGATTATAAGCAGCCTGTCGCCTATCACACTTGTTGAATTTTATTAGTAATCAATACATTAGTAATGAACTCCCAAATGCATTGAGCCACTGGAGTCTTGTCAATGAATGTTCCTTTCTTAAAATGTTCACTTTCAAAGAGTATTTACTTCTTAAAGAAATACTACAGAATTGTTTCTCTCTCTCTTGTTGGTAAATACAGTGACACAGAATATCAAGAAATTGCCCAAATCTGCAAGGATGGGATCAGGAAGGCTAAGAGTAAGCGTGAACTACTCTTTGAGTATGAATGACAAAAACAACAACAATAACAATAACAATAACAACAACAAGTTCTTTGGGTATGAATGGAACAAGAGGAAAGTCAAGGAAACTGCTGGCCCACTGGTTGGCAAAGATAGCAAGATGGTGACAGGCAACAGGGGAAAGACTAAACTGCTTAATTCCTATCTTGCACCTGTCTTGCAAAAGGAAAAATCATCTGCCTGAAACTTGGGCAGGGAGGGGGGTGGTTCAGTTTCCCCTCTCAGAAATGTGCCCACCTGGGTTTTGGCTTTGGCTTTGGCTTTGGCATTGGCCAGGAGCCCAGGGGAGGGCAGATGGGATGACTATTGTCATCTGTGAGTCACTGAGGGCACTTAGAGTCTCTGCTCTACAGATAACCAGATGTGAGACCCTATGGTTAAAGTTGGTCTTCGGGAACAGTTGCGATTGTTGCTTGTGTATTGTCCTCCCTGCTGTACAGTTTCATCCATTCTGCTAGATTCCATTGCTGGGTTGGCAGTGGAGTCCCCAAGGGTGTTGGTCTATGGGGACTTTAATGTGCCACCTGGTTGAGTCCAGGGTGTATGTTTTTAACTGTTTTTATTGCTTTATATTTGTGTTTGTAAGCCTCCCAGAGTCTCTGGGAGTGGCTATAACTTAATTATAATATAATTATAATGTGATAAATATAATATAGTGAAGGACTTGCATATTGGGTTGTATCCATTGTTCAATGGTGAGAAATGTAAGGTTCTGAACTTAGGCAAGAAAGACCAGATGCACAGGTACAAGTTAGTCAGTACCTGGCTTAGCAGTAGTACTTGCAAGAAGGATATGGGTGTTGTGGTAGATCACAGATTAATCATGAACCAGCAATATGCTGCAGTTGCCAAAGGAACCAATGCAGTTTTGGACTGCATCAACGGAGATTTAGTGTCAAGATCACTAGAAATGATAGTACTTCTCTATGATGCACTGGTTAGATCGCATCTGGAATGCTGAGTCTAGTTCTGGTCACCACAAAACAAAAGGGACACTGAGGAACTGGAAATAGTGCCAAGAAGAACAACAAAGATGATCAGGGCCTTGGAGGCTAAATCCTATGAAAAGCAGTAACAGGAACTTTGCAAGAAGAGAAGGTTAAAGGTAGACATGATAAAGAATCAACTCATGTGAGTTAAAGAATCTTCAAATTTCTTAAATCTCCAACATAAGAAACCTAATGTCTGTCTTTTTAAAAAACTTTGTTTTAGGTGTTCAATAGACCTTAAATAATATTTTATGATGAATCAGTTTTAATTTTTAAATTTTAAGTTGCAAGAAGTATATTTCATATTCTTTAATACTTGGACCCAATTAATGTTTGATTGTTTGCCTGGTGTTAATCCCTGTTTATAATCCCAGAAAACAATATCCTAATCAAGGTACTACCAAGGAGAAAACCACACCCCCACCAACACTGGCAGGGCAGGCTACTGTATATTGACAAGGCGCAAACCCCACACTGTCTCACTGATAATGCTACCCAGTTGGGTAATGAAACGTCTGCAAGCAAACAAACAAGCTCAGAAAGCACCAAGGACTCCGCATTTCAACCCTGAGCTACATAGATTGTCTGCTATTGGAACATTAAAACTACATGTAGTTTAGGCATGCTGTAAGAAAAACTATATATACATATTGTTTCATCAGTGGTCACTGGCTATATTTTTTTTTTCTTTCTATTTTTCTTCTTCCCTCTCTGAGCTGGAATTTCAGTTTCATTCGTATTCCTAAAATGTAACTTTAAAGCTTTCAAAGAATTTAGCATGGTCTGTGGATCAGAAAGGCATGTGCAAAATCAATTTGCTACTGAAGCTAAAGAGCAGGTGCTGAGAAAGAGCAATGGGAGAGATGGACTTAGGGATACGGGTCAGTGGAAAATGTTTGATCTTAAGTGATGAGATGGGACTGGTGAAAAAATGCACTTGAAAGTCAATGAATTGCCAAAGTACAGTAACAAGAAAAGCTGCAATTGAGCAGATATAAAATCATCATGTGGCTTTCAAATAGCACTGCTGTTCCAAGTGGAACAATATTTTGTCCCAAATCACAAAGATCAGTCTTTATACATTTTGGAACACTTTGATGACATATCTCAAAGCGAGATGTTTATCCAGAGCTTATCGTTACTGTCCAGAATTCAATCAGTTCTTCATGAATGCACCCCTTGAGATTTTTTTTTCCTGGCATAAGCTGTAATTTAAAAAAGAAACAAACAAACAAAAAAATATTTCTGGCATCTAAATATGCAAGAATCATATCCTATGCTTTGTGACCACTGAGAAATAAGGAGGCAGAGACAAACACATGGGAGATCTGAGTCATCACTTTTTTGATTTAGAAAAAAAAGTTAAATCTACAATGGCTGGTTGTAAAGTGATACTAATTTATTTGTTGTTCGAATGGTTTATATAGTTGCCCATCTAATGACAGTGGCTCTGGCTGGTGTAAAAGGATTAAAGCTACAGTTACAACCAATAGCCTATGACACCCAAGGTACACACAATATACAGTATCTCAATCATGAAAAACCACATCAGCAGTAGAGCTCACCTAACTTCCTGATTCAAACACTTGGAGAAACAGCCAGGTCTTCAGAGCCTTCTGAAAGGCTAACAGGCCCTCCAGATCTCCAGGGAGATGCTGTCCAACAGGGTAGGGATGGTTCAGTTTATTGGCTTTGAGTTCTAGAGATGTTTGGTGTTAAGGACTGATCTTTTGAACAGATCTTTTGAATTCTTTCGAATCTCATCATTCTGAAAACGCAGCCTACTTGGAACCCTTTTCTCTGCCTGGAGTCCAGCATCTCACTGAACACTTTTCCCTGTAGGACATATTCACACTCTTACATTTCAGCTGTGACCAATGTATCTGACCAGCTGCTTTATCTGTTAAGAAGTCCATACAGAGCAATTCTAAATTGGCAATTAAATACATCTTGCCCAGTCTGGCAAGTCAGAATTCCTTCTTGATTCCAAATGTCTCCAATTAAGTGGCTAATTGCAGGCTGGCCAAATGGTGCTCAGTACAGGCAGAGTTTAGCCATTGTAGCCCTTGAAAGCATCCACCCACCCACACACATACAGTGACCACTATTCTCCGGCAATAGAAACAATAGTTTTCTCCACATCAATTTGAGTATAGTGGAAGAGTTCAGGTAAAGTTTTCTTGGTTTGCATCCAATATTGTATAGGGCATGAGCTATGTGCTGTCCTAGGTTTCTTATTGTTATTACATTTGAGGTTGCCAGGAGACCAAAGATAATGTAACTGGTGTTCTTACATGCTTTTGTAATGATGTAGATGACTGCAGCAACACTTTTATCAAGCATTTTTTAATTTAATTTAATTTAATTTAATTTAATTTAATTATTTTATTTTATGCTTTTAAGTCAGTGTTGATTCCTGGCAACAGCCTGGACAAGTCTCTGCATTTTTTTTTGGCAAAATTTCAGAAGTGGTTTGCCATTGCCTCCTTCCTAGGGCTGAGAAAGAGTGACTGATCCAAGGTCATCCAGCTGCCTTTGTACCTAAGATCACAGTCTCCCAGCTTCTAGCCTGCTGCCTTCACCACTACACCAAACTGGCTCTTCAAGCCACTATACATGAGCAAATGTTGGCAGCCATGTGCATATGTTTGATATAGCTGTGCTAGTTTATAAAGCCAATGCACTCACATGATGCCAATTAAGTAATGAATGGGCTACAGATGGCTGTGTGGGCAGGGATTGCAATTATTGCATGTCTGATCTAGGCTTAGGTGGCTTGTGCCCTTACATAGCATGCCAATTAATGGATAGGATCAGCTAGTAGTTCAGTGGCACTGACCTAGAATGTGAGATTCTGACATTTCCATTCAACATCAGTTGAACTGGGATTTCTATAGTCGCATATGCGTAGAAGGGAGCAGAACACATGGTATCGAGGTCTGCTTCTGACATCTGCAAATGCATCTGAACCACTGCATTATGTGTATTTGAAAGCTTTTGCAGGATGTATGATCAAACGTATATGTATAGTGTATATACATATACATACACATATGCATGTATGGCATGCAACTGTACAGGTGCACACAGGTCTTGCTTCCAGAAACTCCTGTTTCACTATGAACCATTTTTGTATCTACTGTATATAGGGTTATGTGCTTACAGTAAATGTTGGTCTTGTCTATTCTGTCCTGTTTGCAATGTTCATCCCATTTTAAATATTCTTAACATCCCCTTACAATCCCCTTTCTCACTATTTTTTCTGGATGCCTTGTGAAATTTTTGTAATAATACAGAATAATTCTTGAAGACCACCTGGAAGCTTCAGCTGGTCCAGAATACAGCAGCGCAGGCAGTGATGGGCATACCTTGGTATGCCCATGTAACACCTCTGCTTCACAAGCTGCATTGGTTGCCAGTTTGCTGCCGGGTTCAATGCTGGTCACCACCCATAATGGGCCTGGTTACTTGAGGAACCATCTGACTTCCATAGTATCTGCCTGGCTGGTTCGATCTAGCAGGGTTGGCATGCTCCAGGTTCCATCACAATGCCATCTGTCTGGACCTTGGATGTGCGCCTTCCCTCTAGCAGTGCCTGCCCTCTGGAATAAGGATCCCTCCGAAATTTGAATGGCTCCCACCCTACTAGTATTTTGAAGAGCCCGAAAGACCCAGCTTTTCACCCAGGCCTTTGGCAAGGATGACTGATGCCTCTTTATTCCTTTTTGTTCCCTTCTGGGTTTGTTTTCTTTGCCATTGGTGCTTTTTTGTCTTGAGCTATTGTTATTTGTTTTTCAATGTTCTGACAATTATAAACCATCCGGAGCTGCTGAGAGTCAGGCAACATATAAATTTAATAAATTATTATTGTTGGTCACATAGTCAGCCAGTTGTTTAGACTGGATTTGGCATTTTTATCCACCTATCGAGTCCTTCCGAAGGACCTGGGATAGGCAGATGTTGTTTGATGGTTTGATGGTGTTAAAGGCATTGTCGCAGAATATAAGCTGTTCCAAGTAAAGCTGCCTTTTGCAATTGACTGATGGTGATTTTGTCAATGCCGATGGTGTTCAAGTGGGGCTCCAGAAGTTTTGGGATTGCACCCGAGGCACCTATTACTATTGGTACTACCTTTTCTTTCTCTTCTGCTGTCTCCAGGTATTGCAATGTCCATTATCCAGACTTTTTTTCTTCTTTCCTTCCTTCCTTCCTTCCTTCCTTCCTTCCTTCCTTCCTTCCTTCCTTCCTTCCTTCCTTCCTTCCTTCCTTCCTTCCTTCCTCCTCCTCCTCCTCCTCCTCCTTATTATTATTATTATTATTATTATTATTATTAGGTGGAGATGGGAAATTAAAGTTTTCATGCCTAGATACCTTTTTAGCTAGCTAGACTAAGTCCTGCTATAGTATTTTTCTAAATAAATTTTGGAGAAGTAAGCAAGAATTCCCCAACACCTGTTCACTCAGTATCTTGACCGTAGAGGCAGCGGGTCAGAGGACAGGATCTTACTTAGAGATAGTCATTAACATATTCACTTGGTTCCTGTTATAATAGGTGTGTGGTCATTTCTTTTTCCAAGCTCATGTAATTTGATAAAATTAAACAATTTTAGCTGCTTCTGGTGTGTGTGGGTGTGTCTGTGTGTATTTATATATATATGATTTTCTGAAACAGACATAAAGGTTAAAAGAAATTAATTACTGTTCACAATAAGACTGAAAACTATCACTCTAAATCGCCCAACAAAGCAATCTTTACTTCATAAGGCAAATGTGTATTATCTTCTGATAACAAATGCATCTACAAATGCACACTTTTTCACCTACAGTAATTTAAAGTACATGAACTTGTTTCTCTTCCAAGGAAAATGTTATACTATGATCAAAGGAGAATTAGAAAAAGCTGAATTTTCCAAGCTTGTACCTCTGACTTTTTTTTTTTTAAAGGTACTTTATGAGAAGGATTCCCACAGATAAAAACCATTATTTTTGCTTTCTGCTTTTATCACACTTTAAAACACCTTTCTCCCCCCATCAAAAACAAATGGCCTTCTAATACTTACACAAAGTATTCATACTTCCGCATCCACAACATAAATTCCTTTAGAGTTTCTGTTTGTATGAGAAGTTGACCTCTCACATTTAGTATATCAAAAGTTCCTTAAAAGAAAAAAAGTACCAAATATATGATTTGATGGATCAAAAAGCGGAGGACATGATTATGTTTTTTTCTCAATTCAATCTGATATTTTTCCTTTCTTGTTCATTTTCATTTTCTGCAGGTATTAAAAAATCTTCTTACATTTAAAGAAACCATGTCTATACAATTTTCAAGAATACATGTTCAAGCTTTGGTCAGTAAGAATGCATTGATCATCCTTGGTGAACAACATTATGACCAGTTAATATTCTTATTATCATCTCTAAATTACCCCTTTCTCCAAAAAGAACAGAGCATTTTGATTTTCTCCTCATTTTCATTTGAAGGCAGTGAAAAATGACTGCCCTATTGCAATGCCACAGGCAGAGTCAATGATTTTTTTTTCTCATTGGGTTAGGTTCTTAGTTCTGGTGCAAGGCAATGATATTTCCATCTTCTGTTTTGGGTCACTGAAGTCCTCTGTTAGAATGTAGCAGTAAAGCAGGCCAGCGATAAAATAATTATCTGAAAATAATTAGTTTCTGAAGGCTATTGGAAAGGTACCATCATAACACTCAACAATTTGAATTTGGGTTCCCCACCTCCAGATCAAGCACACTTTTGATCATTGCAGTAATGCTGCCATGTATTCATTTTGTTTGAAGGTGGACTTGACATTTCCTACACTTGTACAGAAATGGCCATTAACATGACTGCATCTGTATGCCCTTCTCTCACTAAGAAGAGAAGGTTTATTGCAGTCAGAATGGGACTACAGGCCACAATAGTTAGACTTAATTCCAAAAACAGTGGAGATCATCATCTCCAGCTCTTTTACCAGCCCTCAGTTTTGGTAAAAAGGCACATGCAGAAAGTCCTTGGTTCAACTCCTACTGTTTCCAGTATGGCTGGTTTTTAGGAGACCAGCTACTACCTGGAAAACTAGTGCTAACTACTGATAGTTATGGATAAATCAGTTCTTCTCATATGAGACATATTCCTGGGTACAATGGAGAACTTTTCACATTTTTGGGTGGAGCATGGGCCACCTGTCATCACTTGAATGATGGAAATGAAAGTGGGCACACAGTACTCTTCTTGCTATACATTAAAAGCAATGCAACATGGGCAGCCTCAATAGCCTGTATAAGTGTAAAAGTGTAAGATGACCACATATTATCTCCTTTGTCTGTTCCTGATCATCCCCCTAGGTAACTATATAAGTGTGGTCTGTGAATGTGAAGTGCCATGTAGCTTTAGAAGATTTTTATTATCAGCATTGCACATCAAGTATTCCTTGCTCTGTTTCAGATACACCATGGTTTTTCTTTTTCAATTTTAATTTCCCAGTAGATACTGGTTTGCTATGAGATTGATATACATAACCCGGTGTGATGAGCCACATGAGATATTTACTGCTGACTGTTCATTACAGCTTCTGATGGGGTTCTTGTGTCATTAGTGCTTCTTCCTTTATGATACAATCAAAATTTCTTGACTGATTTAGGGCTTTCTAATCTGTCTTTCCCCAATTACCCCATTATCCAGTAGGTACTGCAAGTAAGAATCTTCTCCCACAATAAACAACGTCAACCTAATTTCTGCAAGTGTTATTTAACAACGATTGTACTTTTCCACTTTTAATGTAGAGTAAATTACCTGTGATCAATAGAGACATGCAGCAGGTAATGCAGAACATTTACAGCACAGCTTTTAGAAGAACAACAAAAAGAAAGTCAGTAGATTGATACTTAGAGCAATGCAGCTTTTTGCTTTGATCCCTACAAGACAAGCTAATATCACTTTCCACATCTCCCTTGAAGAATCTACAAATATGATGTGCTCAAATAAGTAGTAGTATAGAAAGCAAATGAAGGTAAGGCAGTTCTGTGTGATAGCATCCAACAAAACAAGATTGTAAAGGGAGAATCAGAGAAGAAATACATGCCAGAGGAGAGGAGAGGAGAGGAGAGGAGAGGAGAGGAGAGGAGAGGAGAGGAGAGGAGAGGAGAGGCCAGATCAGAAAAGGGTTTGTTGATGGCAGTAAAACCAGTTTTATCTTTGGGTTAATAGGATTACCACCCAGAGTCACTTTTTCATGAAATGGGTGGTACCTAAAAAGAAAGAAGGAAGGAAAGAAAGAAAGGAAGGAAGGAAGGAAGGAAGGAAGGAAGGAAGGAAGGAAGGAAGGAAGGAAGGAAGGAAAGAAAGAAAGAAAGAAAGAAAGAAAGAAAGAAAGAAAGAAAGAAAGAAAGAAAGAAAGAAAGTACACTTTATTTTTCAAGGAAAGATAAAAAGGACCCCCACAACAGAGACGTACCATGACGAGATGTAATGTAGAGAAGATGAAGAACAGCATAGCCACTTTAATATTTAAACAAAACATCAAATTAAATTTTATTAAATAGCTTAAGAATAAGTTGTAAACTGGTTTCCTTAATACCACAATACATATAATACAATATGTATGGATTTCCAAATTATACAGAACTTTCAAATTAAATCAGAATCTTCTGTATCAATTTAGACTATAGTGCATTCAGACTTTTCTGAATTAAATTGATTTACTAATCTCCAGATTTGGAAATTCAGTTCAGAAGTCCAAATCACATGGAAATACAAATGAATTTTGAACACTGATTCAAATTGGACATTAAATCTGACTGAAATAGGCAAGCTGAATCAGATTGTTTTCTGATTCATATACTCCTATCAAACATACCCCAAAATATGTTATAAATGAACAGAAAGACCAAATTTCATCCTAATATTTTTTTCCCAGCAAGAATCCAATCTTACCCCAACTTTTCTTTTATTAAGGGATGACATCTTCCTCATTAAAGAATAGTGCTATAATGCATATTCTGCATTTTTCTATTCAATTGCAATCATTACTGAATGACTGGAAGACGCATACTAGAATCAAAGAGAAGAGAATCAGTGCAAAAAGAGGGAATTCAAATAGGCTTAGTAATAGCATATGTATATTCATTAGAAGAGAGAGAAATCTAATTTAGTTTACCAGGAGGAGGGTAATCACCTTACTATGCAGATGTTTGCAAAATCTTTTTGAGTTGCAGATTAAGCTCATCTATATTTAGCAAGGCCTGATAAATTCATCAAGCTTACACTTCAGGAGTCTGTGTCACACAGAGGGGGAAAGTAAGAGAGAATTAATGCTGAACCTACCATCTAGGATTTGAATCTGTGTATGGCAGATAATCTTTGATGGACTAAGTACATGATCCACAAACCTGCCCAATGGACATGCTGTCTCATTTTTGGACTATGTTTGGGGGAAGAAATAATATGTCTTCATTTGTCATTTTAAAAGTTGGTCATCACTGCCCATGCTCAGTTCCCTTATCATCATTTGGCTGGTGCACAGCAAAAAATCTATTTCTGTAAGCCACTGCATTGGGACAGAAAAATAGCCCAAGATCCATAAATGCCTCTATGCACGAGGAGTTTTAAAAAGTTAGTTTTCAACATAGATTTGGTATTGGATTGTAATCAAGGACTCTTAGATTCCTGTTCTACTTTCCTACTATATACATTCAGTAGAAAAATGACAAGATTGAAAGTTGGCATGTCTACTCAAAATGAGTTCCACTGAATGTGAAATCATTCTGAGATTCAACTCAACAAACTGTAAATTGATTCTGTGCTTCAGAAAAGGAGATCTGGGACAAGCACAGAGATATGTAGGCACACTTAGGAATGAACAATAACTTTTTAGTGTTCAAAAACCCTCATAAATCTGAAATTATCAGAGAATAAGCCAGTAACTGTAAAAGATAAAGAGACATATTGCAACATTTGAGCCTGGGGCACTCTGAGGTATCAAGGTAGTAAGTGCTTTTGGAGAGACTGTGCAGGAAGTGGGTGGCCGGTGACAGACATTGCTGTGCATATGCTGGGCCATTGGAGTATGCATTTCCTGTTTCCTGGCCCCAGAGGAAGAAGTTCAATGGAATATGTGTCAGAGTATCTCTATTCAGAAGACACTAAAACAAAATAGTATGAATCTTTCTGATGATATAATTAATGAAGTATTATTGAGCCAATTACCAGAAAACTTTACATATACAGGAGAGCTAATCAAACTACATGATGAAATCTCTCTTGAGAAGGTAATTGACAAACTAGAGACATACCAGCATGATCTGAAGGATGCAACTGAAGAAAATTCACTAAACAAGATAAAAGGAAGAAATATAGTTTGTCCTTACTGTAATAGGAACATATTAAAAGAGAATGCAGACTTTATAGAGCTAAGACCCATATGGCAGAAAGAGAGAGTGAGATCAAATATCCTAAAAAAGAGTCAAGCCTGCACAGGGATTGCAAAAACAATGCGGTGCAAAGAGAAAAACACCATTAAAGTTAGCAAATGAATGTTTTAATTAAATTGGACATGATTTTGAAAGGAAAAATGGTTTCTTGCTGGATAGTGGTGCATTAATTCAACATAACTGAATTGGACTGAAATTAGGTAAATTTATGTTACAACATGGCTGTAAAACTGTGCTTAAGAACAAATTCTGCATTGTTAAAAAGTTCCATGAAGTCATGTTGAAAGGAAAACCTATTGAAGCTAATTTGCTTGAATTTTTACAACCTAAAGCAAGCAGAATAGCAGGGTGCATGCATAATAATAATCCTGAAAAATGGTCATAATATTTGGTCACAGTAATTAGTATGTCATTAAGAAAATAAAGGATTGAGGACTTAGCAATTGGATTATATGCTTGTCCTTGGAAGAAACAAAGGGAATCAAGTACAGGTAGTCCTCAATTTACAACCATTCATTTAACGACTGTTCAAAGTTACAACAGCACTGAAAAAAGTGACTTATGACCAGTCCTTGCAGTTACAATCGTTGCAGCTTCTACGTGGTCATGTGATCAAAATTTGGGTGCTTGGCAACCGGCATGTATTTACCACGGTTGCAGCATCCTGGTGTCACATGATCACCATTTGCGACCTACCCAGGAGACTTCCAACAAGCAAAGTCAATGGGGAAAACTGGATTCACTTAATGACCATGACAAAAAAGGTCATAAAATCAGGCGCAACTCACTTAACAACCACGTCACTTAGCGATGGAAGTTCTGGTCCCAATTGTGGTCATTAGTCGAGGACTACTGTATGACTATTGTTTAAAGACAAAGGAAAAATATAAAGTTTTCCCAGGCTTGAATTAAAAAAACAAAGCCAGTCATTGGAACTTATTTTTTTCAGAAGTTTCCAGTCTCATGCCAATTAAAATGAAGGGTGGGAAAAGCTATTTTGTAACATTCATAGACTGTCATTCAGAAAATGCTTGCACCTACCTCTTAACCAATAAGATATTTGAGAAATTCAAAGTGTACTGTGCTTATGTAGAAAACAAGTTCAATAGAAAAATACATAAATAAAGGTTGGATAACAAGGGACAAGATTGCAATTTGAAAAATAGTTGAATATTTTTTAATATTGAATAAAGACATAAAATGTGAAATAAAACAAACAAACAAACAAAAATATTACATTATAGTCCCGGGCTGCAGAAAGAATGAAAGCCTGCTAAATATGACAAGATGTCTTCTGCCTGAAGCAAAGTTGTCATACAATTTCTGATGAGAAACAACGCGGCTACGTATTACTTCCTCATGCAAATTTAACCGAAAGTGCCTGACAACTCAACCCACTATAGCACAACCAACACAAGCTATGAAAAGGATCACACTGCCATACATCAGAAATGTCTCAGAAACAACCAACAGACTACTACAAACACATGGCATCTCTGTAGCACACAAACCAACTAAAACCCTCCAAAACATCTTAAGCAAACCAAAAGACCCAGTAGCCCAAGAAGAAAAAACAGGAGTCATCTACGACACACAGTGTAAAGACTGTAACAACCACTATATAGGACAGACAGGCAAACCCCCAGACTATTTTACCTAAAGCTACTGGGATGCAAAGCTTACACATATATCCCTAAAGAAGAAAGGAAGAAATAAAGTTGCATGCAACTGTCCATGCTAACTACCCACAGGAATGTTTCTGGGGGCTCTCAAAAGTTCTGTCCCTCTTGATTGATTGATGCTTTGATGATATAAAGTATTGCTTGTTGTTCATGTGTTTATCCCTCCTTTTTTTCTCTGGAGTCTTATTTTTTATTATTATTATTATTATTATTATTTATTTATTTATTTATTTATTTATCGTATTTATATAGTCGCCCCTCTCATACAAAGTGACTCAGGGCAGCGTACAACAATTGAAAACCCTCATCCTAACCCATGGTCAAATACCAAAAATCCAACTCTTAAACAGAAACTTCCTGCAAAGTATGTGTGTGTGTATATGGGCTGTATGTATGTGCATGTACAGGTGAAACTCGAAAAATGAGAATATCGTGCAAATGTTCATTTATGTCAGTATGGCAACTCAAAAGGTGAAACCAATATATGAGATAGATGCATTACATGCAAAGCGAGATATGTCAAGCCTTACTTTGGTATAATTGTGATGATTATGGCGTACAGCTATGAAAACCCCAAATTCACAATCTCAGAAAATTAGAATATTACATGACATCAATAACACAAGGATTGGAAATAGAACAATATCGGACCTCTGCAAAGTATAAGCATGCATATGTACTCAGTACTTGGTTTGGGCCCCTTTTGCAGCAATGACTGCCGCAATGCGGCGTGGCATGGATGCTCTCAGCCTGCGGCACTGCTGAGGTGTTATGGAAGACCAGGATGCTTCAATAGCGGCCTTCAGCTCCACTGCATTGTTCGGTCTCATGTCCCTCATCTTTCTCTTGGCAATGCCCCATAGATTCTCTATGAGGTTCAGGTCAGGCGAGTTTGCTGGCCAATCAAGCACAGTAATCCCATGGTCATTGAACCAGGTTTTGGTACTTTTGGCAGTGTGGGCAGGTGCCAAGTCCTGTTGGAAAATGAAGTCAGCATCCCCATAAAGCTCGTCTGTGGAAGGAAGCATGAAGTGCTCCAAAATCTCCTGGTAGATGGCTGCGTTGACCCTGGACTTAATGAAGCACAGTGGACCAACATCAGCAGATGACATGGCTCCCCAAATCAACACAGACTGTGGAAACTTCACACTGGACTTTAAGCATCGTGCATTGTGTGCCTCTCCATTCTTCCTCCAGACTCTGGGTCCTTGGTTCCCAAATGAGATGCAAAAGTTGCTCTCATCAGAAAAGAGGACTTTGGACCACTGGGCAACAGACCAGTTCTTTTTTTCTGTAGCCCAAGTAAGAAGCTTCTGATGTTGTTTGTTGTTCAGGAGCGGCTTGACAAGAGGAATACGACATTTGAAGCCCATGTCCAGGATCCGTCTGTGTGTGGTGGCCCTTGATGCACTAATTCCAGCCTCAGTCCACTCCTTGTGAAAGTCCCCAGCACTTTTGAATGGCCTTTTCCTGACAATCCTCTCCAGGCTGCAGTCATCCCTGCTGCTTGTGCACCTTTTTCTACCACACTTTTCCCTTCCACATAACCTTCTACTGATGTGCTTTGATCCAGCACTTTGGGAACATCCAACTTCTTTTGCAATTACCTTTTGGGGCTTTCCCTCCTTATGGAGGGTGTCAGTGATGGTTTTCTGCACAACTGTCAGGTCAGCAGTCTTTCCCATGCTTGTGATTCCTACTGAACCAGCCTGAGAGACCATTGAAAGGCTCAGGAACCCTTTGCAGCTGTTATGGATTCATTAGCTGCTTAGAGTGGGACACTTTGAGCCTAGAATATTGAACCTTTTCACACTATTCTAATTTTCTGAGATTGTGAATTTGGGGTTTTCATAAGCTGTACGCCATAATCATCACAATTATACCAAAGTAAGGCTTGACATATCTTGCTTTGCATGTAATGCGTCTATCTCATATATTGGTTTCACCTTTTGAGTTGCCATACTGACAAAAATGAACATTTGCACGATATTCTAATTTTTCGAGTTTCACCTGTATGTATGTGTATATATATATTCACAAAGCCTTATCTGTAAAAGCTTTCTTTATTTTTTATTTTTTTTATTCTCAGTGTGTTTGGACATTTCTAACAAATTTCTTTTCATTTTTTTATCTTCTTGTTCTTGGAGGGTATCCTGAAAGTTGCTGTGGTTGTGCCCCCTCCCCTCTCCATTGTTGATGATCTGAAAGCATTTTCTCATAATAATTCCCTTTGGTATTTAAATAAAAGGTGTGTATTGCTGGAGTTACAATGAAGGAAAAGCTTAGGACACCAAAATGATGCTTAGCCACCCATCATTTTTTTTTTTTAATTTGAAAAAAATGTGTGAATAGTTTCTTTTCTATAAAATTGGAGGAGAATTGTTGAGAAATGCAAAAGGGATTTTCAGCACAGCAATTCAGTCACAGCACTCCTAGAATAATAGTCTTGGGCAATTTCCTTTTTCTCAGTCTCACTCACAGAATGAATATGCAGAGCTAAATGGAATAGTGAATGTTGCCCTATGCCCTTTGGAGAAACAGAAATATGTACATTCTGAACATATTGGTTGCTTTTTTCAAAATAACTATTAAAAAAAAAACTAGATTTTTAGAAGACTACTTGTGAATCAATTAAATTAAAAACTTAGTTATAAAGCTGAAAAGTGCAAAATGAGTAAGATTTCTTTAGGAATACAATCCAGTTTTAACATCCTAGTTGGACAAGGATGATTGAAGATAATGTTAAGCTCTTTGAGTAATTATTGTCTCCCACTCCAAAAAGTGGATAAACAAGTAAACAAAAGAAGGTGGAACGGAGATGGTGCTGTCCCGACAGTTAAGGTCTTTAAAAGTTAAAACATATATAATTAAGAAAGGTAATGTTGTTTATTTGCCACTTTTTGCTGTTATTCATTAATTTATTTGCATTTATATCCCACCTCTTCTCTGGGAGCTAGGGATGGCTCACCTAGAGGTTTCTGTAATTTTATTCTAGTCATGGCAACAGTAAATATGACTTTAAAGCAAGGAACAGGGACATTCAAATAACAGTACAATGGAAGAACAAATTTCTCTTTTTTTAAACACCTAAGAAAGTATGGAAACATGAATTTCCCACTTTCTCATAAATGTGTGTGTGAGAGAGAGAGAGAGAGAGAGAATGCACATAAGTACTTAAAAGTGTGAACAATATTACTTGCACAGTATTCAGAAATGAAATGTGAGTATAGGCACTCTGATGAGAGCTTTATAAGCAGTTCTTTTTTAAAAATTTCTGCCTCTCATTATGCATTGTATTTTTTTTTAAAAAAGCTAGTTTTTGTACTATAAACTTTCTGTATGAAGTTATATTCAAAGAATTCACTTGCTTTCAGGACTCTTAATGTAAGGTATCTTTACAATCTGTCCACATACCACTCAAGGTACAATACATTCAGCTTTCAGCCATCTTTCAAGCAAGCCTCAGACTCATTTCAAACTCCTTTTGCAAACTATTAGTTCAGGCCTCTAGTAACAGATTTCTCTCCCTTTTCTACTGCTGAGGAGAGAGAAAAGAGAGAAAGAGGGTATCAAACATACACAGAGATGGGGGGTGGGAGGCAGGGAGAGTGTGAGCAGTCTCAAGGAGAGAAAATGAGGAGGCACCAGTATTAACAGGGATGAAATAATTGGGAAAGATTCAGGAACTCTTATATGCATATTTTGCTGCACAGGATAGCATGTAGCATCAGGTTTCAGCCTAGAGGCATTTTAGTGACTGCACTATTGGAAGTTCAGTAGCTGTAGTGGCTTGGGGGCAGTGAGTCAGTTACATAGGCTACTCTGCTATGATCCTCTTCAACCTATTCTACTCCAAATAAACTATCTACTGAGTGCTTCCAGGCACAATGCAGGAATCATCAGTAAAAGTCATTCTGAATTCTTTTTTAGCTGTGAAACACCCCCACATGCATGCACACATACATACCCTCACACAGAGTATTCCAGTTATCATAATAGCATGTATAGGTTTATGAAAAGAAAAAAAAAAAATAGTTGAGCCTTCTAACAAATTGCTGCTTCAAAGAAACTTCAACTATATGTATTTTGCAAATGGAATAGAAACATTCCATGCTTCTGAATACTTGATATGATGCCTTTGGACATTCCTGTTTATCAGCTTAGTGAAGGAGAAACTATACACTGTATCTAAAACAAGCAAAGTAATCAAGAGGTAGATTGTATCTATTATTTAACTTACATTGTTGGAACCATTTCTGTATATTTACGGAGAAAGAGAAAGATTGAGTGTGCACCGCATGAAAAGAATTAACAAATCTGCTGATTTATCTCAGTCTTTTGTCATTCCCAGATAAAGTTAGTCACAGATATTTTTAATAAATTGCTTCTGGTTTGAAAAGATGGTTCCTGAAAATGAAATTCTTCAGCATTCCCAGAATAGAAAAATAGGACCACAGAGCCACACATTTTGTCCACTGAGCTGGTAGTAAATTGTTTTGGATTTATTGGGCTCAATTTTTAGTAAATACTAGACAACCCATGACCCGTTGGGTCATCATTTCAGAGATATTTCCTTACCTAAACAGAGAAACAGAATGACCAAGGGCAAAAAAGCAGTGGGAGTGGGAGTGACTTACAACTTGCTGCCAGCTTCCACATTGACTTTCCTTGTGGGAAACTGGCAGGGAGTGTCAGAAATCTTCCTTCCTTCCTTCCTTCCTTCCTTCCTGCCTGCCTGCCTGCCTGCCTGCCTGCCTGCCTGCCTGCCTGCCTGCCTTCCTTCCTTCCTTCCTTCCTTCCTTCCTTCCTTCCTTCCTTCCTTCCTTCCTTCCCACATATTCCTTGCACCATTTGCCATGCCCTCCCAATCCTCAGGAGAGCCCTCACAAAATGTCCTCTTCCTCTTCCTCCTCCTCTGCTGACTCACAGAACTGCCTTCCACTTTGCTGGGGGGAGGAGGAGGAACAAAGGTAGCCATGGACTGTGAAGAAAACTGCACCCCTGCTCCCCATTCCGGTATGTTCCCAAGGGCCCCCTCCCTTGAGAGATGAAGAGGGCTCACCCATTGACTGCCAGCACACCCCAGCCAGCCCTACCTTGCCAGCAGGCAACTAAGTCGCTCCATCATCCTTCCCTCAGTGCCTACCACTGTTAAGAGATTTCAGATTTCTGCTTTGTTTCCAAAGCAGCCAATCACTGCTTGCTTGTTGGGCCTTACTGCCAGATGATTGGGCACAGGGACCAGAGGGATTCAGGAAAGAGGTCAGGGATACAGCCATGACAATTGCATGACCTGAGTTGGCTGCAGTGGTGCAGCAGCACAGCAGTACTGAAACATCCACAAATGTCCCAAATTTCAATCCCATGAGAATAATGGGTCCGGGATTTTGGACACAATCTGTAAGTTAGCCCATTTGAGGTACCTTGATTCAAAAATTGTTGCCCTATGAAACACCATTTTGCCTAGTTAAGGTTACAGACATGAGAGTTTTAGTAGTATATAGATGCCTTTAATAGAATGCCTCTTTTAAACCCTTAAATATTTAGAACATCCAAACTAGTGCTACCCTGTTCTACACGCTGCTTGGGAAGAAAAAAGAGGAAATCAAGGGGGGGAAAAGCAGGGGGAGATTGTTAAGAATCTCAGAAAAACAAAAACAAGGAGACATCAGAGAGGCATATTTCCAACCACTTTTGGTTGTGTCCCTCCACCCCATCTTTCTTTCAGAGTGGTTATCATATCACTTCTAGCAATTCTTGAGGGAAAATACTCATTCTTGGAATAAGAGATGACCAAGCTTCTTGAGGGTCAAGAGTATTTCAGCTCTGATTTTAATTGTTTGACTATTCCTAATAGGCTTGGAAATATCACCCATGTCTTTGCCAAGCTTTCACTTGAGCCAATATTTTCAAAGACAAATAAGAGAAACTGTGAAATTTAAATATTTAAAAGTCTCAATTCTTTTAATTCTCTCAGAATTGTTTCCAGGACAACTAGCAGGAGGTAGAACACTGCTAACTCTCTCCATGCTTGGTAATGGGAAAAGGATGGAGAGAGCAGGAAAAACAGTTTATTTCTCACTATGTCAGCAACGACTGGCATTGTGAAGCTAGTGAAAGCTGCTAACTCCTATTGATTCCAAGGCACTCAGCAGCCTTTCAGATCTAAATAATTGTTGTCATCAAGTTTAAATCAGTGCTTTTGGATAGCCCATTAGGGAAGCCTTTAAAGACTCATACAAACCGATTGTATTAAAATAATAGCTGTGGAAAGGCAGCTAAGCTAACAGGGGATGTGAAGTAGTTGCCCTAGCAAAAGAAAATTGCCACCTGTCGTTTCAGTTCAAAGACTAAAAATCTATACAGCCTGCACATCAGTGTTTCTGTTGATATCAACTTCAGTTTACCACCCATTGGAATAAATGGATTTTATAGAATTTGTCTGAATGGAAGGTAGCTTAGGAGATCAAAGTGGAAATAAAAACAACTGATTGGCATAGGGGACTGACAATGGAATTCTGTTTGTTGATGTCATTTCTTCATAAGGGTTAATTTGGCCTTATCTGCAATAAATCTAAAGGAAAAGGGCTTCATATACAGTACAGTGGTACCTCGGTTCACGAACGCTTCTGTTCACGAACAATTCGGTTCACGAACAGCTCCAGTCGCAAAATGTTGCCTCCGTTTGTGAACTCCGCATCGGGTTAGGAACAGGATCTGCGGCCATTTTCCCTCCCGTGACACGTGGTCGCGGCTTCCTGTAGGGAGGGGGACTCTCCCTCCAAGCAGTAACCGCCTCCCCACCCGCCTTCCTGTCCTCCACGCCAGAAGTTGCGTCGAGCAAGGTTAGCTTTCTCTCTCTTCGTACTGTACTTTGTGTCATATTTTTGCGGTTTAAAAAAACAACAACATATGGTTCAGAACGGATTAACCGTAATTACATTGAACCTTATGGGGAAATTTGATTCGGGATGCGATCAAAAATCAGTTGGCGACCAAATTCGTAGGGGTCAGAATGGATTAACCATATTTACATTGAACCTTATGGGAAAATTTGATTCGGTTCACGACCCATTCGGTTCGCGACCAGAGTCGCGGAACGAATTAAGTTCGTGAACCGAGGTACCACTGTATTTCCTACAGTAAACATCTTAATGACATTTCCTGACACTACTGCATGAAATGGTTGTTAATATTAATTCAGAATGGTTGCATTCTAGGGGACTTGCCTATAACTGAAAGAGATCTTGAGGAAGAACTCCTGGTTGAAGATGTTGCTTTGATCTACCAAAAGCTTTTGTGAACAGAGGTCGGAAGAAATGCTGTTGCTGTTTTCTATTCCCTCCTACCATCTCTCCGTGATATCTTTTACATTTTTGTGAAGCAGCCTTAGTCCTATAGATCAGGGTGTGTGTGTGTGTGTGTGTGTGTGTGAGTGTGTGTGTGTGTGCAAAATTGTAGGGAGAAAATGGAGGTGGTCCTCTCCAGAGCTCTCTGCTTCCACAGAACTCTAGACCTCTTGTCCCTACTCTAGACCTGTGTGAAGCAGTTTGGCTTCACCTCATTGCAGAGGTAACACAATCCTTGTTGTATTAAGGAGGCAAACAAAAGTGATTGGAATCATCTCAGGAAGCTGATCAGAAACCTGGAACTTTAAGATGCAAGAACTGCACAAACATCTCTTTGAAGTTTTGTACAATGTTCACTTAACCCACTGGGTATATTAGGGATGTACAAAACATATTCTAATTTCATAAATTTGCTGGATAAAAATAGCATATTCAGTAAGACTGAACTAATTTCCAGAAAGAAAGGGCACACCTTGCTGAAAACTCTTTATGTATTGATTCTAGACTGAGTCAGACATTCACCAAAGAATTCAAATACTCTTAATAAGTCCCACATATACTGACATCATTCAGATAATGTCACTTCCCCTTTAGAAAAACAACACATCTGCAGTGCAAAGCAAAAGTTTTCACAAATGTATAGAACATTTCATTATTCACACCCTGACTTCTACATGAGCAGCAAACATGCTAGACTTTCAGAGTTCTTGCATAAATGGAAGCCAACTAACATACAACTGCATGTGCTCAGGCTTTTTTCTATATATCCTGTGCGGATATTTTGAAAGGGCTGACGTAACTTGAATGACACAAAAAGTGAGTAGGATCTGATAGGGCCCCCATGGTGAATATTTGTCTTTTCTAAAGTGGGCCTCTTACATTATTACTTTAGATCAGCTCAGTTGCAGATTAAACAAACCAACAAACAGGCTTGATTTACCTGACAATACTTCTTGGCAGTTTAATTAACTTAAATTTCTGAAGTGAGAGGTTAGAGGTTCTGCAGATTTTACAGTGGTTTCCAAATCAATACCTCTTCTTTAGAGGAAGATGAAGGAAGTTAATGGAATAATAGAATCACAGAATCATGGAGTTTGAAAGGATCTCAGAGGTCACTGAGTGCTACCCCATGCTGCCTGTAATAAAGGTTTTTGAATAGATGACTATCCAGTTTCTGTTTGAAGATCTCCAGTAAAGAGGAACATACAATTCCATGAGGCAACCCATTTCATTATTTGAAGCATCAGAAAGTCCTCCTAATATGAAACCTGAAATCTAGTTTCATCCCATTGGTTCAGGTCTTACTCTATGAAACAACAGAGAACAAATCCAATTCCTCCTCTATATGACAACCCTCTATATATCTAAAGATTGCTGTCATATTTCCCTTCAGTCATCTCTCCTGGTTAAACACACATAGTTCTGTGGAGTCCTTGGGGTTCTCTGAGCTTGGTTCTTTTATTGCGAACATTTCATTGCCCTGCTAGGTAACATTTTCATTGGACTGAAGATGGTACCTAGCCAGGTAATGAAACATTTACAAGAAAAGGACCAAGATCAGAGAACCCCAAGGACTCCACAGTTCAACCCTGAGCTACACATATTCGCTTCTATTGGTAAAACATAGTTACCTTTTTCTCCTTTAGACCCATGCATGTATGTATTACCAATGCTTACATACCATCCACATATCAAACTCTAGATTTGTCACAATAAATACTATACAACTGAAACCATACATAATGCATAATTCATTGATTTCATCATCCTTAATACATAATCAGTCCCAGTAAACGGAGAATGAGAGAGAGAGAGAGAGAGAGGGAGGGAGGGAGGGAGGGAGGGAGGGAGGGAGGGAGAGAGAAAGAGAGAGAGAACTTGTAAAACAGCCCCATGCTCTAGATTCTGCTCCAAAAGCAGGCTGGAGGCTTATCATCAATAAGGTGCTCTTTAATGGGATAATAATAGTGCATCAATACTGCATTCTATTACAGAAATATTCAATGTATCTTTGGGAGAAAACTCCTGAAATATTTGCCAAAGTACTTCCTTTACTCCACTGAACATAAAGGCACAAAGATAAAAATACTGCCAAGAAATACATAGTGCATTAAGAAGAAAGGAACGTGTCAAGCTTAAAAATAGCTGGTCTTTTTATCAAAACCATGAGTGTGTTTTCTCTGCAGGTTAGTATGCTCCAGGGCCTTCAACTGTCCAGACTTCTCCTTCTCCATATCACTGATCACTTTAAACAGAGTGACACCTTCACTGAAGAGCTAGCTTATGCCCCTTTAAGCAATCTTATACTAAAGAAAATAGCTTTTGAGTTGGACCTTTGACAAAATGCATACTGTCAATCTGATCAGGTATGTGATCACCGTGTCCTCATTTCATCACCTCTAGCAATCTTGCCCTCAAAGAAATGCATCTTAGTGACGGGGTATGACATTTCCTTCTTCGAGGTCATCAGTATTTTCTTGTCCACTGAAGACTTCCAAGTCTTTTCCCCTTTATTTGTTATTTTAAAAGACTTCATGGAATTCCTTTTACACAATGGAAGTTCAGAATGACTTCCCTTTCCTTCTTAGGCACATCTTGAATGTTTTAACATCGAATTTGAGAAAAGGCAACTTGATTAAAAAAATAAGAATAATAAAAAATCC
This sequence comes from Liasis olivaceus, assembly GCA_030867105.1. Classification (NCBI taxonomy): domain Eukaryota; kingdom Metazoa; phylum Chordata; class Lepidosauria; order Squamata; family Pythonidae; genus Liasis; species Liasis olivaceus. The sequence continues at coordinate 76,312,277 of CM061349.1, forward strand.
TTCCCCCACCCACTTTTGGCCCTCTTCAGCTTTTATTAGATTGCTCAATTTATTAATCAAATGCAAGTCTTTGCAGTCAGACTAGTTCAGACTAGTTTACTGTTTGACTTAGGTGCTCAAATGATGCCATCAAATTATTATTGTTATCATTATTTATATCTGGTATGTCTGGGCAATCCAGATTATTTCATGTTTAGAAACAGCAAAAATGTAATATCCCTCCTTGTTTTTGGATTGTCTAAGCCTAAGGATGGTTGGCTCTTCTAACTACCGAACCACTGCTCTTTATGAATATGCACATGGGGTGAAATAGAATATATTAAACTATTGGTATGGGGGTTCTTGAAGTCACTGCTGTGATTGATAGTTTTTCATTTATTCTCCCCTTTTTCCCTACTGCAATCAGCTCCCAGTACATTCAGTATTTGTAATATCATTCTGAAATGTTGATCATCTCTGGGGAAAGATCACTTTTCTATCATTACCCTATAGGCTAAGGCTAACAAACAAACAAACAAAAGCACTCTAAGAATTCAGCATGATCACACCAAAACAGTAAGCACTCTGAAAAATATAAGGTGGTGTTTTGTTTTGTTTTTTTGGTATTTTTTTTCATATTCTAAGTGAGTTTACAAAGAAAACTCTCACCCTACTTTTTTTTTTTTTTTTTTGTCTTTGCCTCTTAAAGGGCAAAGTTCCTAACTGGTTATACTGATATCATGCAATGGTACTTCCAAGAAAATCTGAATCCTAAATGCCTCAACAAAACAAGCTATTACTGTTTCTAAAAAACGGTGATTGTGCAGGTCACCATTCAGTATTATTGCTGAGCAAAATCTCAGCCCATCAGAGTAAGAAAGAAACATTAAATGTAAACTGAAAATACTGATGAATCTCCAGTCCAAGTGGTGAAAGTAAGGAATGCTGAATGGAAAATTACCTGTGTGAGTCACCTGTAAATCTTTCTGATCTCTTTGGAAGGTCTGCAGGCTGGAATGAAATAAATAAATACAGTGTCTGTATTTTTACTGCATGCCATAAACATAGCATCTTCAATAGGTATACTCAAGAGGCCATGAAATATTGCTCCTGGAATACAAGTCTGATGCTTATTGTTTCTGAAACAACAGTCCTCTGTAAGATTCCAAGCACACTAAGCTAACATCTGTTTGAAATTCCCAATTTTCCTACAGCTGTAGATCTTATTATCTTGTTGTGTCTCATCTGTAAACAGAGAACATAGAATGATCAAATATGTGGGCAAATACTAATGCCTGATTATTAAATTATAGTCTACTGATTATCTTTGAACCAAGAAGCCAATTCTTAATTATTGTAGCATATTTTTAGATTACATTTGTGACCTTGGATACATTCTGTTTTTGAAGAGATGAATAAAGAAAAACTTGACTGAGAGTAAAGGTTGTTAAAGGCAACTGAAATGTATTCAAGGTCATAAACAATACAGCCATGTTGCTTTAGGGTCTGCTGATTGACTCAATAAATATTTGGTTAGAAATTAAATAGGAAAAAGATTACAGGGATTAAAAAAATAAAAATAAAATAAATTCTCAGTACTATTTTATTTCACAATTAACCTGGGATACTACTAGTATTTATTTGCATACTTCAGAATAATATGCTTTAGAATTTATTTTATGAGATGGACTGGATGAGTTCAGTTGGCTGTTTTTGAAGATAACAATAATCAGAAGTAATTTGTTCTATATCAAAACAATCAAAACACATTGCAAAAATTTAAGAGGGCTTTAGCAACTGCAACCACATTTTGTTGTTTAACAAATCAATCCCTTTATTTTTGCTCCAAATTAGAAATACATTCAAGTATTACACATGCTGTATCACTTCCTTTATCCATGTATATGAAGTTTTCATCTTTCTTTCTTTCTTTCTTTCTTTCTTTCTTTCTTTCTTTCTTTTCTTTCTTTCTTTCTTTTCTTCTTTCTTTTCTTTCTTTCTTTCTTTCTTCTCTCTCTCTCTCTCTCTCTTCGTCTCTCTCTCTCTCTCTCGTCTCTCCTCATCTCTCTCTCCTCCTCTCTCTCTCATCTCTCTCTCTCTCTCTCATCATTGTTAATTTGTCTGTGCAGACATATTGGGCATGTTCCTGCAATTGTATATGCTGTGTATCCCATCGGCAAGCCATTCTTAGGTTCTGGAAGTTGTTGTTGCTGTTATTTTATCCCATCTTTTTTATATATAACTCAAGGAAGCAAACATTCATTATACCTTTGCCTCCTCTTTTCCCCACCATGACAGCCTTGTGAGGTGGGTTGAGCTGAGAGAAAGCAACTGGGCCAAAGTCACCCAGCCAGTTTTCATGCATAACAGAGGCCTAGAACTCACACTTTCCTGGTTTCTAGCCCAGCACTTTAACCACTACCTCATTATTATTGTTTCATGGCAATCAAAAATGTCTTTTATGAAATGTATCTTATGAAAGGACATGAAGCACTTCTCCAGGGACAAATATTTATTCCATCTCTTCTTTTTATTTGCAAATATTTACATGTATTTAATTTTATTTCAATAGACATTGAAATGAAAAGTGCTGAAACTAGAAAGGAGAATAACTGATCCAAGTAATTTGTGACACTGGTTTTGGTAGCTCACAGAATGGGAAAGTACCTTTCTTGTTTGTCAGATTTATATGCCACTTTTGCTCCAAAAGCTCAAGATGGCTTATATGAAGACTTCCCTTTATTTTATCCTCATAATAGCATTAACATATGTCAAGCTGGGCTGAGGCAGAGTGACCAGCCCACGTTTCCCTGTGAGATTTCATATCTGAGGGAGGACTTGAGAATGGATTTAAATCTGGGTTTCCCAGTCCTACTCCACCATCTTAAACAATATACCACCTTGCTCTCATATATTTCTTCTGCGTTTTCTCAGGATATAATTACTCCTCTTCTACAGGAAGAGATACACAAGCATTTTAATATGCATTTGGGACTCCCTTAAAGGATGATTTCTTAATGGTTTAAGTCTCTCCTCAAATGGAGAAACTCACTGGGTGACTTTGGATCAGTCAATGTCTCCCAGCCTAATCTACTTCACAAGTTTATTACTGTGGGATAAAATGAAGAGAGATTCTTTTTTAAATTCCTGAACTCCTGGAGAAAAGGTGAGATCTTGTAGCAAGCAAATACATAGACTGAGGAGGAAAGAGTCTCTTCGTATAAATAGATGTTGGCTTGGGTTGTGGTTGAAACCTCCCTATGATCTGTGTAGAAAATGCTTACTGCCAGGATTTCCTATTTTGATTGGATAAACTAAATCCAATTTTCTAAGAGGAAATAAATAATATCAAGGCTTTAGGTGTCTTATTTGATGCCAGTGTATATGAGTTGCCTTGAACAATCAGATCCCTTTCATTACAATGGGCAAAATGATCTCATGTCATATAATTCTTGAGTGACTAAGTGCAAAAAAAGAGTAAATGGGCAGATTTATGTAAAGGGAGCAGAAATAAAGCAATGTCAGGTAATCCGGACTTGATCAAAATAAGAAAATATGATGAAATTAATCAAGCACTTGCATTTTCAGTTCAGAGCTGTACATTTTCAAGAGATCATCACTATTATAGCTATTTATTTAAATATTGATTATTTCATCCAGACATATAACTTTTTTTCTCCTAAAATGAGGGCAAAAACTCATTAAAATACAGTAGTATGGGCATCATTTTATCTTTGTTGGAATCTTGTAATATCTTTCATCATTTCAATACTCCAGTTCAATTTGGGCTGCTCCCATTAGACAAGGCCGCAAGTGGATTGAAACAAAAATAATAGAGAAGTACTATTGTGTTGTTGTGGCCAATGGCTTTTAATTAGGAAGTTTAGGCTCAGATAGCTTGTGTGTATGTGTATTCATGCTGAATGCTTGACATGGAGTTGAACAATCTACTAGCTTTTTTTCTCAGCCCAAGATTCACTATGTCAGGACAATAATGCTAGCTTAGTTTATAGCATTTTAATAAGGATTACAAATATAATGATAATGAACATTAAGATGCTGCATAAATTATCAGCAAGCCATGGTTTATTTTATTTTGGTATTATTTGAATTAATGCATTCTAGAGACATTCACTTGTATTTAGCATTTCAAAGTCATTTTTTTGTGCGTGTGCCTTCAAATCACTGTTGATTCCTGGTGTCTGCCTGGAGAAGTCTCTGCAGTTTTCTTGGCAATGTTTTTTGGAAGTGGTTTCCCATTGCCTTTTTCCTAGGGCTGAGAGAGAGTGACTGGCCCAGAATCACCCAAGTGGCTTTGTGCCTAAGGCAAGACCAGAACTCATGGTCTCCTGATTTCTAGCCTGGTCCCTTAACCACTACACCAAACTGGATCTAATTTCTATGAATAAGCAGCACAGGACCTGCAGGTACATATATGAAGCTTGAATATCCCATGTGCATAAAGTTTGTATTGAAAGGGCTGTTACACATTGGATGGATGATTATTTGTTGGTCTCATAACATTGTAGCATATGCATATTTCACAAATTCATTAGCACCTTGGCTTGTGTTTTGCCCAGACTTGATTGACATTCAGCATGCTAAATTATCTTAGGTTTTTTAGAACATCTCAAACTGATTATAGCCTTGAGACAAAACCTGATAAACGGCTGTACTCTAATTTTCAGGAGTAAACATTCTGATTATCAAAAAAGCCTTCTGTTTATGCTGCCTGAGATCAGTAGCATCACTAAACTGCTTTTAAATTAGACTGGGAAATTAAAAATATATAGGCATATGAAAACTCTCTGGTTTCATGTTTGAAATTATATATGACATTACATTCTATATCACTTATTTTGTTTCAAGTCTATTCAGATTTCTGTGTCTCTGACAAGTGTCAATTCCCAAACAACCCTGCCTGCAGGAAACCATGTTTTTTCAAATATATTTCTAGGCAGATTTAATTAAGATGGTAGGAAGCAAGTAGAAACCCAGCACAGCTGTCCTGAAAAGGAAGCCAGCATGTGATCTCCCTTTCCAGTTTCAAACTGACACTGTGAGCAGAACTCCAATCTGTTATATTCACCATAAATCACCTTGCTCTAAAAGGTGACAAAGAGTCAAAATTAAGCAATAGATTGATATGACTTTCAGAATTTTAAAATGCCTTGATCTGCCTGAACTGGGAATGTGTTAAGACCAGATTGCATAAACCTAGATTTAAAAAAGCAATAAACTTTTAAAGTGACTATTAGATTATCCAGAGAAATGTTCAGAAGATCAAGATCTAACTAAATTATTCAACAATTCTTAGTCTTCCAAGCCATTGTGCCCAGGGTTATTACCTCTCTGGGTTTTAAGTCCTCATATCTGGATTCCAGGGTTAATATAACATATCTAGATTCAATGGATCATATCTGTTAAATCCAAAGTGAACTTTTGTATATGTATAAAAATATTGTCTGCCATTTTGCACATGCATAAAACCATGTGTCAGACATCATTCTTTGAAGCCAGTGTGAATTTGTGCAACCGCCCCCCACCCCCTGGCAAAAAATATCTAAAAGGCATTGTCAATTGCCAGTAGAGCCTAAGGGGGTAGGGGGAAGATAGATGTATTTAGTGGAAGCAACAGGAAAGAGCACCAAGAGTGCCCTGTCCTGTTACTATCCCACCTCCACTACTGTGAGAATAGTAGGTTCTCAGTGAGGCACTTTCTTGCAGTCATGCAAAGCCGGGGGCACTAATACTGTTTCTTTGCTGCTTCCTAGCCTTGTGGTAGAAACCCAGTGGCTAGGAGATGGCAGAGGAGATGGCTGCAGAAAATGCAACCTGCTTCTTTCCTTGTTCGCTGAGTCTCAATCTTCCTGCCACTTCTGCCACCAATCTCATAGCACAGCATATCCTACTGGTCCACTCACCCTTGATCTTCCCAATGCCTTTCTACTGAACTTCCTACTGGCCTGCCCGCCCTCCATATTCCCATATCTTCCTAGAAATATCAACAAAATATTGATTTAATTGACTTTGTCCATTATAACTTCAGATTTTACTGCTCTGAAGGAAAAAAGAAAATCCTTCCTTCCGTCACTAACAAACAACCTGATACTGCATCAGTCCATTAGCAAAACACAGGAGAGGTGGAAATTACTACTTCTGCGAAAGAAAGAAAGAAAGAAAGAAAGAAAGAAAGAAAGAAAGAAAGAAAGAAAGAAAGAAAGAGTAATTTCTATTATATCATATAAGTGGGAGAAAGAGGGAAAAAAAATTAAACTATATCTCACTATTACTAGACTTGTATTTGATACATAGTAGTCCCTATAATTCACTTGTAATGGCTTCATTAACTATGCCACAATAAATTTACTCAGAATTTCAGTATCATTGGAAATCAATCCTTGCAGTTTCTTGCCTGACCAAGGGAAGCCCTCTTCTCTTCTCTTCTCTTCTCTTCTCTTCTCTTCTCTTCTCTTCTCTTCTCTTCTCTTCTCTTCTCTTCTCTTCGGGCAAATCCTGGGCAGAGATTTGAGATGGAATGAGTTAAAGCAAGTTGTAACATTATATATACATACATACATATCATAACAGAGGGCAGCAGGGACATTGAGGGATCAAGGAAGTTCTGAGATTCAGGAACACAGCAGGAAAACATAAAATCAGAGGATGATCATGCACAACATTGTTGAATGGCCAGATTGTGATTCTGAAATGATTCTGTAATAATCTGATTGCTCAGTTGACTATCATGGAAGTCTAGAAAGTCTATAATGAAAAAGTTCAATCATTGACCTCTCTGAAAAATATGGAAATATGGAAAGATATACAGGAGGAAAAGGAAAACAAGTCTGATTATACTAAATATAAACAGGAAATTCATTAACATTAAAAATAGATGGGGGGAAACTGAAGTTTATCTTTGTGTCTGGTAGCACTGTCTTCTGTTCCTTCAGAAATATGTTTTGCTGTTTAGATTCTGCAGTACTTTGGGTATAAAGAAGATGAGATGTTTAAGGAAAAACAGTGTCATATTTAAAGTAGTCATCTGGAAGGTATTGTGGTGTTTTCAAGCCAGGTATCAAATCTTGGAAATCTTAATTACAAATTTTATATCCAGTTTCATGTTATAATTAGCAGAAATAGAGGTAGTTTCCCCCCCCCCCCCACTAACAAATGAACTCACATTTCTTTCCTTATGCAGTTAAAAGATACATATTTTTGCTTATCTTTTCCATGTGTAAACTTTTTTCATACAAGTGTTGAACTGATTACTTCATTACAAAACATGGAAAACTACATAATATGAAGGATGACTCTATTCCAAGCTGTTTATTATTCCAGAAGAGTATTTAGATCAGAAAAAATGTGGTTGTAATCATATTTTCCTTATATATATATATATGGATACACACAGACATACACACACACAACTATTTTCTGAATTGCTTCATATCACATTTGCCTATATACCTTATATCTTTACAACAGTTATCTTTCCAATAATTTTAAATGAGATCTTTACCCAATGAATCCATGACTGAATTAATAGACACATAAAATATGCTTTTAAAATATAGATAAAAAAATACCCCTATCACTTAGTTTCATCCCAGGATCCTAGAACCAACAAAAGTAAAATGGATTTCCAATGCTTTTGAAAAATTCTGGGGCTAGTTCTTTCATAAACATGAACCTTATCCCAAAGCAATATGCACTGAACATTAGAATCAATCTAAACATTATTCCATTTGTATTTCCTTATCTCCTGAGAACAGGAAGGCAATATTCATTTATAGAACTAATGATAAAAGGAGACACCATCAGCCTCCTAAAGGAATACAAGGTATTAGAAGGCGAAACAGTTCCTCTTTGGATTTCATGGACTGAAGCAATGACATGTTAAAGTAAAGGTAGGCAGGTGATATGAAAAAAGTTAATATCCAGCAACATTTCATATCAGTCTTGTGAGATTAATAAAACCAGGAATGTTGAACACTGACCTCTATGAATTGTTGTGCAAAGAACCCTGCAAATTCCCATTTCAACCTGCCCTTAGTCAGTAGGCAATAAATACAATCTCCCTGCCCCTCAAAAAAAAAATGCCCTCCAACTGTATTGTCTTTTGCTGACAAGAAGCCAGTGGGTTTTATTTGAGGGTTAAGCAATGTACTGGAAACTATTGAATTCCACCCAACCTGGAACTGCAAATCCATTTTCAACAAAAGCTATGCGCAAGGGACAGTGTTTGCCATATTTTAAAAAGGTCCTTGAAGTCATTTTGAATTCTAAACTACATCAAAACAGCTAAGCAGGCATAGGTGTAAATATTATAGCTTCCTAGGTGCTAGGTTGAATTTCTAAGTGCCTGGTAAGTGTTTGTACATTGATTTTCAGTTTTTAGTCTGATAGGTCTAGTTTCTAGTCCATAGGACAAACATGGGACTCTGAGAAGAATCAATAAGAATGAATTAGCTTAGGTGCTCCTCTCCCCTTTTTTATATATCTTTGTAAAATGTTCAGGGATTGAGTTCATGTTTTCAGGTATATCCACATTTTTCCCTTTACTGACTCTTTCTTTCAGACCAAATGAAACATGGTGTTAAATGAACTTAAGGTATTTAATTTTTCTTTTTCAAACACTTCCAGCAAGGAGGATCAGAATTTATGTCACGACACATGTTGAGATGAGAATTTAACTCCTTGGCAGCCATGAAAGCTTGCCTCAGAAGACTAACATCTAGTACTTTGTCAAAGAATGTCTTCTACTTTTTTTTTTTTTTTTAATAGTTCTGGTTCAGTACTTTTGGAAGTGGAAGAATTTAGTGAACTTCTCGTGAATGGAGGGTGATGTTTTTGCCCTTATTTACTTATGTGCTAGAAAAGGCATATGAATGAATGTTCTTTCATTATACAACCAGGGTTAGGGTTAAGGTTATATTAGACAATTGCCTCAGTGCTTTGCAGCCTTCTTGGCTGCCTGCACTTGAATTAGATTTCAAGGAGCGATATCATTCTCTTCTTCCTGAGCATATTCTCATCAAGAAGACAAATATGGCCACAGAGGTTGCAGAGTGATGGGTAGGTCTGTAGGAGAAACAACCCCCCCCCCCCAAACAATACAGTAAGCTTGAAAAGATGTTCAGTGGGTCTTTCTGGGCCATGCAATCTCTCTCAGCTGAACCTACCTCACAGAGGACACTGTGCAGAGCTTTGAATGGGCTCTTCACTTTAACAAAGATTTGAGTGAGATGTCCCATTAAAGCACCCATGGGAAGCAGTGAAGAAACCCCATTTCTGACTAGGGGAGTAAATATGAGGCTTCTCTTCATTTGTTGAAAGGGGTTTCTATGAATGCATTGCACATGTATAGAATCCACTTCCATCAAAGTAAAATGATTATGCAATACAACATATGCATTCTAATGTCTGAAACACACATTTAAGGGATTTTTTTTTTTTTAGTTCTTTCCTCTTTTTGCCATTCTCTGTGTGTTATACTTGGAGCTGTTCTTGCCATAAGATGAAATAAATGGATCATAGAGCTGAGGAGAAGACAAACAGGAGATGGTACAACAGTGATTTCGGGGCAACAATTTATATTAGGAAAAGCTTTCTAAGTATAAAATGATGCCTTAAGTCAATATATGATCCAAGCTGTAGATTTATGTTGGCATGGTGCTCAGATTGACTGATGTGTGTCCCCTATTCACACTGACACCTTTTGCAACATAGCATCTGTAAGGGTTGACAATCAATGTAAAGCCCTATATCTATCATTCTCTCTCTCCCCCACCCCCGCCTTTCAACTATTCCTCTAATTTATTTATAGAAATAAAACCACAAGGAAAGAAGAAGAAAAAATAATTCTCATAATTCTTTGGCTGGGATACAACCTCAGTGACTGTCACTTGTAACCAAGTCTTTAAAATAGCTTTTGCTTCTGAGTGTTCTTTTTATTTTAATTTTTTATCAGGATATCATTCATATATATATATATATATATATATATATATAGAGAGAGAGAGAGAGAGAGTGAGCCATATGGCTGGCTACATTAATTAATGTCACTTGAGTTCACTGGACCATATTTGACCCATTGTTATTTCATTTTTTTTAATATGTAGATGGGGAAAAAAGCCTCATGATTCTGCTTTTTTTTTTTTAATTAATGGCTGTTTAAAGTCTTTGTATAGCATCAGGCATATTCAGGGGCTGAGAAAGACTCTGCTAACCTCCTTTTTGCCTCTCTGAACCTTTAAATGCATTTACATCATCAATGACACCCAAGGTCAGATATTTCTCTGCAGGCTATTCCTTGACAGTCTTTTTTCAAACAGTTCTGACAGCTGAGAGTACAGCAGAGAGACTCACACCTAGAAGTGTAATTTGAAGTGTTAATTGAGAAACACCTCACTGACCTTAGTGGCCTTCATCTTCTACTAGTGACAGAAGAAAGCCTGGAGATGAGCTGATAAAAGAAGGCAAAGGATGAATGCAATGAACCTGGATGCATTTTTCAGAAAGAAAATGTATTTAACAAATATATTGGTCTGCAATTGATCCATTTCTTACAAATATGAGGAGCTTGGATTGATTTCAGAGGAACCATGGGCTCTTTTAAGGCTGGAATCTTAAAAGTAGTTTTATAATAATGATTTGTTTCTTGCCAAGGTAGATTAAACTTTTTCCATTCTGAATCTCCACAAAGTTCCATTCCTAGACTGTTTTTTCAGAGCTCTGGGGAGTTATAATGGACAATGCTTGGCAGAAGAAGGAGGAGGAGGAGAAAAAGAGGAAGAGGAAGAGGAAGAGGAAGGGGAAGGGGAAGGGGAAGGGGAAGGGGAAGGGGAAGGGGAAGGGGAAGGAGAAGGAGAAGGAGAAGGAGAAGAGGAGGAGGAGGAGGAGGAAGAAGAAGAAGAAGAGGAAGAAGAAGAAGAGGAGGAGGAGGAGGAGGAGGAAGAAGAAGAAGAGGAAGAAGAAGAAGAAATACAGGAGTAGCAATAATTGTTTTGCATCTCTGGTGAGAAATAGGAGGAAAAATATTGGCTTATGTAACTGACACATCTGCCCCCAAATCATCATGATCATTGTGAAACATTGGCTATATCAGTCATAGCATCTTAGTGAATTCTGGGGTTAAAAGCTATTCTTACATGGCTAAGCAACTGATTTAGTTTATGGGAAAGATCTGCAAATTATTCCTTCCTTTTCTAACTCAACTCCTGACAGTTAGCTCCATCTTATCCAGGAAAGATGGATGATGATGATGATGATGATGATGATTCCCCTTTCTCTTCACACAGCCATTCTGTGTGAAATTTCTCATGGATTTTCCCAACATGTGGATATTACAATCTAACATTTCACTACATTTAGCCCAAATCAGCAGTTATGGGCATATAAAACCAATAAATAAGAGTGTAATTCAAAATGCACCACACTGATTATATTTTTTTTTCCTGATGTATTCATTTACAAAGATCTAATTAGCAAATATTACAAGTAGTCCTCACTTACTGATCACTCATTCAGCGACCATTCGAAGTTACAACAGCACTGGAAAAGGATATTTATGACTGGTCCTCAAAATTGTGGCTGTTGCAGCATCCCCATGGCCACTTGATCACAATTGGGGTGCTTGGCAACCAGTGCACATTTACAATAGTCACAGCATCTGCAGTCACATGATTTCCGTTTGCGACCTTCACAGCCAGCTTCTGACAAGCAAAGTCAATGGGGAAGCCAGCAAGAAGTCTCAAGTCACGGTCATGTGACTTTCCACTTAATGACCTGTGGTAATTTGCTTAACGACTGCAGCCAGAACTGATGTTGTAAGTCAATGCAGTCACATGACATTTCACTTTACAAACTCATTGCTTAGCAACAGAGTTTCCAGTTTCTGTAGTTGGTAAGTGAGAACTACCTATATATCACTCTGGGGAAATAGAACAATTATTTGTATTTTTCCATGCTTTACTATGGTAGAAGAAAGCTCCGCTTTTCTGACTCTTACTCCACATTAGGGAATCATGATGGTAAACAGTTGGTACCTCTGTGCCATCTGATGCTCTGTGACTAACCAATATCACTCTTCAACCTACATGAGCTGCCCGGGGTGAAGAACAACCCCTAGAATACATAACAGATTGCCTCTTATTTTTTTGTGCAGCAAAAAGTGTAGCATTATTATAAATCATGCACCATGATTTTTAGTATATTTGCCTTTTCGATAGTCATCTGACTCAGGATACATTTGAAGTTCCAGATTAGATGCCTGAATAGATCAGATTATTTCTACACACACGCACACACACGCACACACACACACATTACTCTAATTCCCATACAAATCTCTAAAACAGTTCTTTCATCATTCTCTCACTTTGATGTCATGCCAAATAATTTCACCCCTTTTTATTCTTAATTCTAGAGGCTCCTTATTTAGCCCTCTTCAGCCACTTTCATGTTTTTGTCCAATCAGAATTGGTCTGCCGTTTTCATTTTTGCAGCAATCAATCTCTTAAATACATTTTACCTCACCCACAGCTCTTTTCATTTTCTAATTCCACCAAGTATCCTTTTTCGTACTTTCTCTTAGCATAACTCCACATACTTCTATGGCATACTGTAATATAATGATTTTCATATCTTCTTCTAAACAGTTTCCACATTCTCCTTCCTTATCCCCACTTTCCATTCATTGGTTTGGGAGAGTAATTTATCTTCTGATACTGTTTCATACAGGACTCACATTTCCTCTTCCTGCATTCAATCTGCTTTCATTCTCATTTCTTTCATTTTCACTTTTTTTTCATGTCCATAGTTTCTAAGTTATGCTCTTAACACAACCAAAAGTATGGTCTGTCCCATACTCAGCACCTCATATCTCTCTTGTATTCTTTACTAATGTTCACAGTTGTTCATCATAACCAATCAAATCAGTCATCCTTTTTGTTGAATAAACCTATGCTTAAACTACATGTTTGAAACCAAGAGAACTTTTTTAAGCAGATACTTAAAAATTGTTACCATTCTCATCCTTCCTTCCTCCCGTCCTCCCTCCCTCCCTCCCTCTCACATCTATCTTTTTTCCTATATTCTCTCATCTCCTTCTCATCTAGCCATTCATGTCACATAGCAGAGTATGTATTTTTCCTTTGGATTGCATTCATTCACAGTGCTGTGCATTTTTCCCCTAAACCTTGCACCATTATCACTATTCTTTACAGCAGCCTTTCTGAACCTTTTGATGCTGGAGGAACCCTTGAAATATTTTTCAGGACCCTCTGCATATTCAGGTTCAAATATAGTCCAGAAGTTACAAAATTATTATATTTGTTTCATGCATAAGCCTGTATATATGCATTAACAGTGTTCTTAAACTAAAAACCAAGAATGAAACTTACCTCTTTAATGTGAAACCCGTGCTTGTTTTTTGCTGCACAAATACTCAATTCTGGGCCAAACTTGAGATAAGCACACACAGATTTCATCTTCAACTGAAATGAGATGATTTCTGCCTTTGCTTTTGATGTTTGTTAAATAAGAAGAAGCTTGCTTACACATGTAAGAAGTTGAAAACTGCAGCATAATGTTCAATGCCTTCCTATGAATAGCAGGATACTCTTCTTTCACAGGAATCCAGAACTTGTCCATGGGCAGATCAGTGTATTTCCTCTTGAGGGTACAGTCAGACTGCAGCTCACAAAGTTCTTCGGTCTTCCTTCAAAGTGAAGTTCTCAGGCTGAGCAGAAGATGCAGAGAAAGGATCCTCCACCCAGGCATATATTTGTGTTGAAAGGGAGGGAAAGTACTGATCAGTTTTGTTCTGCAGTACTTCCAGGTGGTTTTCAATTAGATTTGAGATTTTCTGGTATCATTCTTCACTCTCAAGTCCAAGCAGCAGTGGAAGCATTTCAATATTTCCTTTTGCAACATGATTTTTCCAAACATCCATTTTTATTTTAAATCTAAGAATCTTGTCACCTGAACTCAAAGCATTTTTTCCACTGCCTTGCAGAAACTGGTTCACATGATGAAAGATGTCTGCTAAGTATGCTAGTTTCTGCAACCATTCTCCATCTTCAAAGCACTCAGCAAAATGTAGAATACTATTTTCTAGAAAATACTCTTGCAATTTTGCCTTCAGCTCAAACACCCTGTTGAGAACTCTTCCTCTGCTAAGCCACCATATTTCTGTATATAACAGGAGACCTTGATCTTTGTCCAGGTTTTCATAGTTTTTTAAACATTCTTGAGTGAACTGGTCTTTGTTTAATGAAGTTAACCATTTTTGTAGCATCATCCAGAACTTTTTAAATTTCATCTCCAAGAGTTTTCGACACCAACAGCTCTCTGTGAACAAAGCAGTGTGTTGTGACAACATCAGGATTTTATTTTCTTACAATAGAAATGAAACGTCTCATGGAGCCAACCATTGATGCAGCACCATCAGTACAGATGTCAACACAGTTCCTCCAAGACAGATTTTTTGTTTCCAGATATGAAAACAAAACTTTAAATACATCCTGGCCTTTGCATGTTTCATGTAGTTCTTTGCAGCAGAAAAAGTTTTCTTGAATTTCACCATTTACAAATCTTACAAATACCATACCATGACATTTATTGGTGAAATCTGTTGACTCATGAGCTTGGATAGAAAAGCTGCTGTTCTTCAGTTTATCATACAAAATCTTTTCTGCATCATGTGACATGTCATCAATACACCAACTTATTGTATTGCTTGACAGCGGAACCTTTTCGATTTCTTGTAGTGCATCTGGTCCTAGCATTTTCCCCACTACTATTTTACATCCTGTCATTATTACTTTCTTACCCCAAAGTGTGACTCTTATTTTGCTGTGTAATAAGTTCTGCTACTAAATAACTTGCTTCTTGGGCTTTTTTATTGACTTTCATTTTATTAACAAAAGCTTTACTTTCTTTGTTCTGTGATCCCAGTAGCCATTTAAAGTAATCAGAACCTTTATTTATCATATAGCTGTGATTTATAGTTGTGTCTTTTTAATTTTGCTGCAGCCATTGCTGCATTTGTAAGTTTTTCCCACAGTTATGGTACAACAGAATAGGACAGCTTGGATCACTAGTCCATGTAAAACCCATTGATAAAAAGCTTTCATTGTAAAGATGGACTTTTTTTTTGAGTCCATTGATATACCAGTGCAAGGAAATGCCTGGGAAAATTTAAATTCTTCATTATCATAATTAAACTTATTGGTATTTTCCATTCTAGAATCCTCCTATTCTCTCTCACACCTCCTCTTCAAAAATCACCACACTGAACCCTCAGACATGACTAAATAAATGTGTATGAAATTTATTTAAAATAATGGAATAAAATAACTACAGGAAAACTGCAAGGAAAAGATGCATGGGGGGGGGGGGAACTAAGTTGGACGAGTCCATTAATTTCTTGAAAAATGCACTTCTCCCTCCCTTTCCTTCAATATATTCCTCCCTTCCAGCAATATAGTGTTCAACTGTTAGCAATGGTCTCCCCTATCTTGGATCAAAAGTTAAGAATAGATTCAACAAAATAAACACAGTCCTACAGCACACTACCAGAGAGCTCAGAAAGAGTTGTAACTAGATTTTTGTTCAGTCTCTGCTCATCCTATGAGAGTGTGTTGCCTGCATTTGAATTTTAAAAAATAAATAAATCATGATCTCCCAGGGAATCTCTAGTGACCTCTTGTTGAACTCTAGGGTTCCACAGAACTCTGCTTGAGAAACCCTGCTCTAGAGCATACAATCATCATTAACCTTCTACTTCCTTATGCACCCATAACAATTCTTATTTTCTGATATACATTTTAGACTTTTAATTTACAATTAAATTTATATCTTCACTTCTCTGAATGCATTCATCAACTCTATCTCACGGTGTTTCATTCAGATTGATTACATCTTTCTTCTTTCTCTTTGTTTCACTATTTTTTTATTCTTTTGTTCCATCTTTTAATCCATTCTCTTGCTATTTACTCCTCTTGCATTTCAAATCACTATCTACCATAGACATAGATGTCACCAGGCCTGTAGATATTGAGTTCCATCACCCCTAATGCCTTTGCTCAATCAAGGTAACACATAACACTTTGTAACATGTAACATTTTGTAGTAAGAAAATGAAGTAGGCTACCAGACTTGTACCTGTGTATTTGCAGTATTCCTTGCTAACAGCAAGGAGTCAGTTTTGGCACATTTTGGCCAGTATGCCATAAGCATAACCAGAGCAGTTTTATCCTTAACATGCTCACACTATTCTATATAAATTAGATATAAAGATATCTAATCTAGACTACCTTACAAACCAACATATTGTTCCCTGCATCCCAGCTTTTAGGAACTCTATGAAGTGAATAAAACACATTCAAAATTTGTTTATGATTATGTCAAGATTAAAAAGTGTTATAATTACTTTAGAACATGCATAGATATTCATGTATAGTTTTATTACAGTCACTGACCAGAATTCTGCAGATTAACAAAGTAAATGAACAGTGTCAGTTTCAAATGAAATAAAATACAGGTAGTCCTCATTTAGTGACTGCCTTATTTAGCAACTATTCACAGTTACGGCAGTGATGAAAACGTAATTTTATGACCAATCCTTGTACAGGTGAAACTCGAAAAATTAGAATATCGTGCAAATGTTCATTTATGTCAGTATGGCAACTCAAAAGGTGAAACCAATATATGAGATAGACGCATTACATGCAAAGCGAGATATGTCAAATCTTACTTTGGTATAATTGTGATGATTATGGCATACAGCTTATGAAAACCCTAAATTCACAATCTCAGAAAATTAGAATAGTGTGAAAAGGTTCAATATTCTAGGCTCAAAGTGTCCCACTCTAATCAGCTAATGAATCCATAACACCTGCAAAGGGTTCCTGAGCCTTTAAATGGTCTCTCAGGCTGGTTCAGTAGGAATCACAAGCATGGGAAAGACTGCTGACCTGACAGTTGTGCAGAAAACCATCATTGACACCCTCCATAAGGAGGGGAAGCCCTAAAAGGGAATTGCAAAAGAAGTTGGATGTTCCCAAAGTGCTGTATCAAAGCACATCAATAGAAGGTTATGTGGAAGGGAAAAGTGTGGTAGAAAAAGGTGCACAAGCAGCAGGGATGACCGCAGCCTGGAGAGGATTGTCAGGAAAAGGCCATTCAAAAGTGTTGGGGACTTTCACAAGGAGTGGACTGAGGCTGGAGTTAGTGCATCAAGAGCCACCACACAAAGACGGGTCCTGGACATGGGCTTCAAATGTAGTATTCCTCTTGTCAAGCCGCTCCTGAACAACAAACAAGGTCAGAAGCGTCTTACCTGGGCTGCAGAAAAAAAGAACTGGTCTGTTGCCCAGTGGTCCAAAGTCCTCTTTTCTGATGAGAGCAACTTTTGCATCTCATTTGGGAACCAAGGACCCAGAGTCTGGAGGAAGAATGGAAAGGCACACAGTGCACGATGCTTGAAATCCAGTGTAAAGTTTCCACAGTCTGTGTTGATTTGGGGAGCCATGGCATCTGCTGGTGTTGGTCCACTGTGCTTCATTAAGTCCAGGGTCAACGCAGCCGTCTACCAGGAGATTTTGGAGCACTTCATGCTTCCTTCTGCAGACGAGCTTTATGGGGATGCTGACTTCATTTTCCAGCAGGACATGGCACCTGCCCACACTGCCAAAAGTACCAAAACCTGGTTCAATGACCATGGGATTACTGTGCTTGATTGGCCAGCAAACTCACCTGACCTGAACCCCATAGAGAATCTATGGGGCATTGCCAAGAGAAAGATGAGGGACATGAGACTGAACAATGCAGCGGAGCTGAAGGCCGCTATTGAAGCATCCTGGTCTTCCATAACACCTCAGCAGTGCCACAGGCTGATAGCATCCATGCCACACCGCATTGCGGCAGTCATTGCTGCAAAAGGGGCCCAAACCAAGTACTGAGTACATATGCATGCTTCTACTTTGCAGAGGTCCGATATTGTTCTATTTCCAATCCTTGTGTTATTGATGTCATGTAATATTCTAATTTTCTGAGATTGTGAATTTGGGGTTTTCATAAGCTGTACGCCATAATCATCACAATTATACCAAAGTAAGGCTTGGCATATCTCGCTTTGCATGTAATGCGTCTATCTCATATATTGGTTTCACCTTTTGAGTTGCCATACTGACATAAATGAACATTTGCACGATATTCTAATTTTTCGAGTTTCACCTGTATTTACAACCTTCACAGGTCTGTTAAACAAAGGAAAGTTGAAGTAAGATCATAAGCACAGTTGTGGTTTCACTTAGCAAGCACTTTGCTTAACAACTGAGTTGCTGGTCCCAATTGTGGTCACTAAATGAGGACTACCTGTAGAAACATAAATTGTGACTATATCATCAAAACAATCAAGACATGATGAGTTTTCTAACATTCTAACATTATTTTTTCCACATTCAAGGAAGCAAAATCATCTGATCTGACAGGAGTAAATAAAATAAGTAAGAATTCAGAATGTACTTTACTGTATAGGAAGTTATAAAATGAGACCTTGTGTCCATATATAAGATACAGTCAAACACTACATAAGCTAACACACAGGAAAAAGAAGTCCTCTTTCCAATTAACAGAACTCAGAGAAAATACTTCTCACCTAGATTACTGTCTTTATATTAAAAGTAAGAGAAACTGCAGAAGCACAGGTATATTCTAAAGGAGAAAGTTATTAAAAAGATTAATAAAGAATGAAAAGTTATATGGAATAAAATATATAAATTTGCTTTATCTGGGTGTACTTTTACCTAGTGTGAATATTTGATAAAATCCAACTAGAATAAAAAATCTGAGCTGAATATTGGAAGATTAGAAGGAAATTGGAAGTACAATCAGGAAATGCTCAGGATATGACCTTCATCACAAAAATGTATGGATGTTGATCATGAGGCCTGTGAATCTTAATCATTAAGCTTTGGGGTGGCCAACCCTGAGGCAATGGAAAACAAAACTCTTACAGATCCTTAAACCTAAATAAAAATAGATTGAAAGGAACAGAAAGCAAGCCTCAAAACATAAGAAGCTATGATCTGAGAGCAAGAGGTAGGAGCCACTAGCACTAAGCAAAAAAGAGGAACTAAGGCACCCCGCAAAAACAGCAGGCATCATGCTAAGCCAAAGTGCCAAGCACAAAGCTGAAAACAGGGTTATAAAACTGCACCCACTGAAACGATAGCAGGGCTGTATGAAACATGAGTGGGTATTGTTTCATAAGGTGTAGAAAGATCAAAGAAACAGAATGTATTCAGGTTCATCAGGGAGCGGATCATAACTGAAGAAAGTAAAGCCAGCAACTTCCAACAAGATAAGCATCATAATGCCTGAATAGGGATAAGCATTTTTTTTTTTTTTAATGTGGGCCTGCATAATATACTCGCCCTGAGCTTGTCCTGCCTATCACAGTCGATGTACATTAGAAAGAGATCTGCAAACAGGTACTTCTTCTGCAAGAAACCATTTTAGAAGAGGGAAAAGGTTAGCCAAAAACTTTGGGGAAAAAACCCCCTATTCTCATAATAATTGCAACAGAATCATGTATGACAGTGTACATCTACAAAATGAAAACCAGCAAGGAATGGATCTGGAGATTTGGAGAGAGAGTTCATGCTGAATGAGTAAATTAATTAATTAAGGAATTATTGCCACTTTTTTCTGCAATTTATATCTGAAAATCATTTGCTGTATGAAAAGAATGTATCTTGTTAAGTGGGCAAAATCATTCTGTGGGCAAATATTAGTAGAGCAATAGTGAATATGCATATGCATGCTATGTTACCTTCATTATAGTATTTAGTATTTTTATTTGGTAAGCACATATATCTAAGTGGTTGGACTGATCCAGAGTTACCCAGTGAGCTCCTATGGCTGAGGGTGGACTAGAACTTTGGTCTGCCTATTCCTAGTTCAATACTTTATCCACTCTTTCACACTGGACCTCTAATAACTTATAAGGCAGGAAGTTAATTAAGTGAATTATTTACAGAAGGGTGTATGCTCCTGTATTCTACCATTACTCCCATAGAACACTGCTCTCATTCATGGGATAGGTCTACTTCATTTTCAATCATAGTGAAATAAAAATAGTATGACCTGGACCTGGACCTGGACCTGGACCTGGACCTGGACCTTCTTTAATGTGTAATTGCTAGTGCCGCTGTGGCAAATGAGTAGATGTCCCAAATGTCTATTACAGAGATCAGAAATATTCTCTGTATTGTTTGTTTTGTTTTGTTTTAATAAGTCCACTAGTGCACGATTTCATTGTTTCCCCAGGTTGCCTCAAGCGAAAGGTGCATTTAATGGTGCACTGGCCAGCTTATTTAAAAAAAAAAAATCTGCTGAGTTTGAAGCAGGAATGGTCTACATGTCAAGTAGGTGTTGCAACCACTGAACCATCAAGTAATGAAAGCTGCAGCAGACCTTGTGGAAAAGAAGGGACAATGAGATGAGGGGGCACACCTGTTTGCTCAGTAACCAGTCAGACTGCAGGGATTTGTCTAGAACAAAGTAAAGCTCAGCAGGAAGTCTGTACAGCAACACTTGAGCTGACACAAATGAGAAACTATTACTTTCAACTTGAAACAGGAAAACATGGGTAGAGTTCATATTCCTGGTGGGCTGCAGGTGAGTAGAAGATGATGTCATCTGTTACTGCCGTCCAGAAATTGTTGGTAGCCAGAATTCATGATGGAACAACCTGGCAGTGTGAATATGCCCTAAGGCAGAATTAAAGTAGAATGGTTGCTTCTGTTTATTTGGAAAGCGGATTGTTAGCTCTTCCACATCCGGGCTAAATAGTGGTGATATTCAGAAGCATATACTGGTGATATCTTGCACAGCACATTGTAACTGGCATATTCTACTTGGTACACCAGTTACATAAGTCAGTTAAATGAGGTGAGTGTGAAAACAGATGCTGAACAAGATACAGCTAATTGTTATTATAAGTTATTTTGCCTAAATAGAACAGTTACTCAAAATTTCTGAATTAAGTTTATGTTTCTAGCGTTCCTCAAGGTGTCAGAGTGAAATGATGAGCAGAACATAATCACGAGCAGGCCCATGGTTTGTCATTGGGAGCAGCTGAAGAAAACAAGAAAGGCTGAAAGTCAGGTCGGTGATAATATATAGAAGCAAAGAATAGCAGAAGAATATAACTTTCAATAATATATTGTCCAACCTGTAGATGTTTAGTAGGCCTTGAAGTTTGAGTAGC
Organism: Liasis olivaceus; assembly: GCA_030867105.1. Taxonomy (NCBI): domain Eukaryota; kingdom Metazoa; phylum Chordata; class Lepidosauria; order Squamata; family Pythonidae; genus Liasis; species Liasis olivaceus. The sequence goes on from CM061349.1 coordinate 76,333,539, forward strand.
AGGCAGTGGCATGAAGCATAAATTAGGAGGGTACTATCTAGAAACTATATTACTAAAGTAAAGCCCACTGGGATATCTAAACTTTTCAAGGTTTAGAGTTTGTGCTTGTATACACTTTGTGTACGCTTGTTGCATTTTTTGTTCGCTTGTCAAAGTTGGCAGAATTCGGTCTAACTGTGAAAAGTATGAAAAGTGCACAACCATATCCAAGAACCCAAACATTTGTCCAATTTCAGTTGTATGTATTTTCATCTGATTTGTTTTAAATTGTGCAACAAGTAAATTGTTTGGCTTAGCACAGCTGGTGACTCTCCTGCTTAGTGTTACACTTTAAGTTACAGACTTCATTTTTTTTTCAGTGCTAAGCTGTCAAAAGCTGAAGTTTATAGAACAAATCAAATCAATTTTGCACCCAGAAGAGGTTTTTAAACACCCATTATTATTTATTTTAGTTTTCTCATTTAGCAAAAATTAATCTGAGTTTTTGTAAAATCTCTCCTACACCATATGTGGCAGTATCCCCCCCCCCCGCTTCATTCTGTCTCTCTCCTACCCCTTCCTATCCCATAACTTTTTAGTACATGTTTGCATTTAAATTATTGAAGTTGTAAATGTATGTAGAAGTTAGTTGCAATTGACACAAAAGTTCATCCCCTCTTTCTATAATTGGTTGTACAAAATTGGACTACTCTATTTCTTTGCTATTTAGGAACTGTGATTCATGTCCCAAAATAGTTGGGGAGTAGGTCGCTTTATCCTTCTCTTTCTTTTCATTATTTAAAAGTCACTGGAAGTCCTGCCAAGCATCTTATAAACAAACAAACAAACTTGACTACTTTTTATTCCTAGAAATCTTCCGAAAAGGAAAGAATGTGGTGCTTTATTTGTCTCTGCTTCCAACCAATATACATATATATATATATATATATATATATATATATATATATATATATAATTCTATCACTTTTTAATTGATGTGGTGGTCTGTTGCTTTCCTTTATTTTATATTTTTAATTGATGTAATGCAGCAATTTTGTGCATTCCTTTGCTCTATGTTGTAATGTGATTTTTTTTTTAATTTCCTCTATTTTACTGCATTTAAAGAAAAATATGGCTGCATTTTTGAACTGGTTCTTCTTTTTTATCTTATAAACTGCCCAAATAACTTCTCTTAAATGACTTACTAGAAATAATACATTTGTTAATACGTATGTTACATAGTTCTCAAAAATGCAAAGCTGTTTTAAAGAGAGTGTACAAGGACAAAGTCACCGGTATAGAGATATCTTCTACTGAGGAAACAGAGAAATATTAGAGAAACAAGAGTGCTAGGGCTAGTTTAGAATCTGGGTCTCTATTTGACTTGCAAGATGGGACCTGTAAGCTGTGCTGTGGCTGTCTATAGATTCCCAGTCATTGTGTAACACCCTGGTTTGTACATCCCAGAGGTTGTCTTACATGCCTAAAAATTAGGTCAGGAAGGATTGCAGAAAGCCAAGGAAGGCAACAGATGGTTGTGAATGAAACTGTCTTACTTTCTGCTACAATGGAATGGAAGAAGAGTATGGACTGTGATGTTTCATAAAGTACTCCATTGTCCACTATGGTCATTGGTGCCATTCCATTTAGAATGTTGATGGCTCTCCTCTTCTGGGGCAGTAAATAGCCACAACTGCCAAAAATAGCAATCGCATGGCACTCTCCACAAACAAACGGCTTCTTTAATTGTCAATCACAGCAGTGCTGGCAACACGGCTTCTTCTCCTGTAACAATCCAGCCAAACTCTTTATTGTTCAAAGAGCAATGCTATAAGCATCGTCTTTCCATGTTTTATCCTATTGACCATTAGGGGAATTAGGATTATAAATAGGAAGCACGTTCAGACTTGCAAGATTCTGTTACTGTAGCTGTTCTAATAAAAGTAGTTTTTAAAAGGAGTACGACAAGGCTGTATACTGTCACCCTGCTTATTTAACCTATATGCAGAGTACATCATGAGAAATGCCAGGCTGGAAGAATCACAAGCCGGAATTAAGATTGCAGGGAGAAACATCAATAACCTCAGATATGCAGACGATACCACCCTAATGGCAGAAAGTGAAGAAGAACTAAAGAGCCTCTTGATGAGGGTGAAAGAGGAGAGTGTGAAAGCTGGCTTGAAACTCAACATTAAAAAAACTAAGATCATGGCATAGAAGTTGGGTAGAAGGGGTAGAAATGGAAGCAGTAACAGACTTCATTTATTTGGGCTCCAAGATCACCGCAGACGGAGACTGCAGCCATGAAATTAAAAGATGCTTGCTCCTTGGGAGGAAAGCTATGGCAAACCTAGATAGCATATTAAAAAGCAGAGACGTCACCTTGCCGACAAAGATCCGCATAGTCAAAGCTATGGTTTTTCCAGTAGTAATGTATGGCTGTGAGAGCTGGACCATAAAGAAGGCTGAATGCCGAAGAATTGATGCCTTTGAACTGTGGTGCTGGAGAAGACTCTTAAGAGTCCCCTGGACTGCTAGGAGGTCAAACCAATCAATCTTAAAGGAAATCAACTCTGATTGCTCATTGGAAGGATTGATAATGAAGCTCAAGCTCAGATACTTTGGTCACCTAATGCGAAGAGAGGACTCTTTGGAAAAGACCCTGATGCTGGGAAAGATGGAAGGCAAAAGGAGAAGAGGACGGCAGAGGATGAGATGGCTAGATAGCATCACTGAAGCAATGAGCATGAAATTGAGCAAACTCAGGGAAGCAGTGAAAGATAGGAAGGCCTGGCGCAATATGGTTCATGGGGTCACGAAGAGTCGGACACGACTTAACGACTAAACAACAACAACAAAATAAAAGTAGTTTTAGGCCCATGTCTTTTTCTTAGTGTGATCTACCTGATAGGGCTGATATCAATCTTGCAAGTCTGAATGTACTACCTTTTCTCCCTTTTTTTACCTTCAGGAGATTTTTTTGGTGGGGGGGGCACTGTTTGAGTCATTTTCACAAAATACTTTCTTGGCCTAGGCTCAAGTTTCATTTATCTGACTGTTCCCTTAATAGCAGGTCTTCCCTCTGTCCTTCAAGGCCATCCTATCTATTCACTTTATAAACTGGATGATTCCAATCAGGGTTATCTCCCTAATATTTTTAAAAGAAATTAATAACATTGGACCACCATCATCTCACTACTTGGTCAATACTGCTAGGCTTCTCACTCCTTCTGGCCCTAACATGGTTGCCCTTTTCTTTCCACTATGCAGCAACAAAGGCCATGTGATGAATAGGAATGGATTTAATTGATCAGCTGCAAATGACTTTGAAAATGTTGCTACATGGGTCCATGGCACTGAGAATGTGTTCTATGTTTCCATTGCTTTTAAACTAAATTCACAGGTGTAGTAGCTTCTTGTAAAGAGATAAAATCTGTACATTCTCATCTAAATAAATCATGCAATGATATTAGACACTAGTAGTAACAATCACAAATTCACATTGTTCCTCTCCTCACCCTGATGTTTCATTTTTATTAAGTGTTTGGACAGAAGTATATCAGCCTTGAAATTCACACTGACTCAGTTTTAAGAAAGTAAAGATACCTAAATTCTTTTTTTGTTTGTTTGTTTGCATGTTTTGTTTATTCTGTTTATATTCCACCTTTCTAAGTATCTACTCAAGACTACTAACAATTTTCTTTACAACCACAAAAGTTTTTTTTTTAATTAAAATTAATACCAGGTAAAGGATTTTCTGAACCTAGTGTGCATTATTATTGCTGACCCTGAATCCTGTATAGCAAACAGGATCCTGTTTTAACAGTGGCAGCAAATTGTCATTGCCATCAATTGCAGGTATATATTTGCCATTACCAATGAAATGATTAATGCTGTTTAGACTATTCTTTTAGTTTCAGTTGCAAGAGTTGTAGATCCTCCTTGGTGAGCAATCTTGCCTGACTCATCTTTCTGTTTCTCAATTATAATGCTTGGCTTTTTTAAAAAACTGTTCTCTCCATCCATCCTTAAAATTGTGAATTCTAAGCACAGGAAAGCAAAAGCCTCTTCAAATACATATAAAGTGATCTTTACTCAGTATCCTGGAGATTGCAAATCACTATTTTAAAGTAACTGATGATGTTTTCAAACAAAGATTATATTATATAAAAAGGTTGCTGGGATTTAGCTGAGCACCAAAGAGCTTTAGATAAATCTTTGGATAATTAATACAAAGGACTGCAATGTACCATTACACACAGTTGCATATCCATTATCCTAAAATTCTATAAACATACTTTTATATCACCAAAATACACTCCTTCTTCTTGGATTTGTTATTCATTTAATAAACATGAACACAAACTCCATTTGCTTTATGAAGCTTTCTATTGGGATGTTACTCAAAAACAGCTACTGGCAAGAGCTTGCTCAACTGTGAGACCTTCCAGGGCCCTAAATAAATAAGCTACTAATAGAATTCAGTCAAATATCTGGATCTGAATTCATTCAAAGCAAAACAAAATCAAAAGCCACAGTGATTTTATTGGCATACTGGCCTAGAACTGAAGCAACCCAGCTTGAAATCGCTACTCGTTTGTGCAGTTGATGCCTTCCAAATATTCTTGATTGGTGCTGTAATACATAGATCAAGTCGGGCTTTACCAGTCTGCCTATTATCACTGTGGAGTGCTCGTCCTGGGAAGCTTATGAGACGTCTTCCCTCACCTTCTTCAGAAGTTAAAAAAAAAAAAATCCAAAGCAAGTGATTGGATATTACTCTATCAGTTCTACATTTCTTTCTTATTGTTGGGTTCTACTGTATGTTTTATTACCCTTTGATTTTAAATTATTTTGTTATGATGTGAGTCGTTTTGAGGATTGTTGATATCTGACATGTGGATATAACTCCTCATTCTGGAAACTAAATATAGAGGCAGGGAACACAGATACATTTTGCATGATGGGTTTTATTTTAAGCCACACAAGTCTTGAGCAAGTAGTCAAGGCAGATTGTTAAATAATGCAGAACTCTCAATACATAGATATTTCCTAGAAAGAATAGTGAATTCATTGGAACAAATTGGATGGTCTTGATTATTAATGATTCTTAATTACTTGGTTATAAAGTAGTGCCACTGTCAAAGTGGCATAGACAGCAGAGAATGGAATAAATGTTTTGTAAACAGAGAACATAAAGAGCGGATCAGGCCTAGCAAAAGCCTCCCAAGGAGACAGGGGCTCCTTCCATCAGCAAGAAGTTTTCAAACCAGTGAAGTTTTTCTGTTGACTGAAAAGAGGAGGCGGCATTTTTTTCCTCTCATGTCTCCACAAAATATGGTCTCTAGAACACAGGAGGAAATGGTATTAGAATTTCCCAGTGCAGGCTGAAGATGTTATGGCCCTGCTGGAGTTGTCTTCTGATGAGGAGGAGGATGAAGAACAGCCAGGGGCTTCTAGGGATAATAGTCCTGGAGGTGGTGATTCCATCAGTGTTAAAACCAATAACTCCACTCTGGCTGAGGGATCCAGAAAGCCTCCAGAACTCCCTGCCTGCATCCACTGACAGCCTCTCAGACTCTGAAGTTCACCCACCCAGTCCCAAGCAAAGGCGTTGCTGTAAAGTTACACCAGTAAGGAGCTGAGCTCCGCAAGTCAGATAGACCAGCCAAGAAGCTGGGTGGCAGGACAGTAGACTCCAATAAGTAATGGACTTAGTTGTCCATCTGGGTGGTGGCTCAGCATGGCAGATTTATTGGCCTGCCTCCCTGAAAAAAAAACTCTGAAAACTCTGAAAACAACTTTTCAAGCCTCAGTTCTCTCATGTTTACCTTGTTGTGCTGTGCTTTGAATTCTGGATGCCATCTAACTTTGTCTCCTATCTTTTCCGTTGGATTCCTGGTCTTGACCTATGCCAAGCCTGTGACTACATTTTCAGTTGCCATCTTAAGATACTGGTAAAAAGGACTCTTTGCTTCTAAAAGTTCTGCCTGAGTTTGCAGGTCTCTGGACTAAGGCTGGCAAAAAAGAAGAGACACCCCAGCCCAGGCCCTTTTCTGCCAAAGAAAGTATTTGGAATGGAACTCCACTTGGGGACACCTATCCAACATCTGTTAAATCTGACCTGCCACAACAGAAATTCTCTGGGACAAATCATGGGAAATAATATTGGCAAACTCATTGGTGAACTTTCTACTGTTTAGGATTAGGGCATATTAAAAACTTATATATCTGAACATGTGTCAGCAAATGGAATAGCAGTTCTGTTTATATTGTAGTATATGGCATTCTGTTTTGTAATCAGTGGGTTCATGATCCAATAGGTAATATAATATGGTAGGGTTTAAGGTGGACAGGGAGAAAGAGAGAGAGAAAACAAGAGAATATTAAAGAGATCCTCTGGCCCTACCCAGGACTAAAATTACTGAGAGAAAGAGAGAAAGGATTAATTCTTTTCAATAACTGTTATTTGCTTCTTTGACCTAAAATGAGAAGATAAGACAGAATGACAGTGAAGTTACTTTTAAAAGTGTTCATGATCTTGTTTCTGAAACAATTAATTTGTCACTGAAAGGGTAATTGCATTGAGAATCTTTTTTCTTTTTCTTTAGTGACAACCAGAAAAGACTCAATCATTCTGTCTGTAAGAGAAAGAGGGAGGAAGCACTGTTTGCATAACATAGGTTGGAGGAAAATACTAGTAAAACACAATGTCTCTAAATTAAAAATGCATGCATTGAAATGCCAGTTCAGATTCAAAATTGAATGTTGGAAAGAAAAAGTTAACGGCTAACCTGTCAGAAATTTGTTCCCTAGTTCCTGTCATCTAGTGACAATAGATCAATAAAAACAGAAAACAGCAATAAAAATGGAGTGTTAAAAGCATAAAATCATTGTGGTTGTGTTTAGCTAATCTGAGCTCCAGAAAACGGCATTATGTTGTAAAAGAACACACTAGATGGATGTTCCGAAGTATGGAATAGCTATGCTACTTTATTATAAGTAATTAAAGATATTTGACATAACGATATTTCATAATTCAGCAGCAAAAATAGCAGAAAGCTATCTGTTCAGAAATTTCTGACAAACTTAAGACATTAATTATTAACTAAAGTTGACTAAAATTTTATAAAAGGAAAACTTAAAAGAATGACATCTTAGCTTTCTGAATAGGAAAGCTCAGGTTCCCATTGTGCCTCACATAGCTTTGCCAAATAATTTGTTCATGATTCTTGATATAAAAATGTTTCTGCACATGAGCAGAGGTCAAAATCTGCAAGATGGTGGGTATGGTCTTACAATCAAATGTCTTTTTCTTTTGTATGTGTGTGATGTTAATCCACCTACAAAGGGAGCAAGGCTTCAGTTGTGATGCCATACTTGCTGTGTTGCACATTTTGACACACAACCCCCTCAAACTCCACTATCTCTGTAATCTAATTGTGTGAACATGATGTCATTCAATAATTAAATATCTTTAATTACTTTTTTAGCCTGTTTTAAGCTAAAATAGGTGTTTATTTTGGTAAAGAAAGAAAAAATACAATTTACCTCAGAGAATGATTTAAACCAAGTCTCAAAAAAGTTAGGAAATGCCAGGTGGTTCATTCACTTGCCATTACTGTAATGACTTAGTTGAAACAAAGTTTTATGAGGAAATTCTTTGAATATATATTGTTCATTGTTCAGTGCTTCTTCTGGGAATTCCTTGGAGCAGGCCTTGGAATAAAAACAACTGGAAACCTGTATATATTGTAAAAGTCCAAATATATTTCCAGAGGGAGAGTTGCATAACATTTGATTTCAGCTTTCATTATCAACTGCTACAGGTAGTCAGTGATGGTATTTGTTGTTTTTAATGTATATCACCCAGAGTTACCTTGTGTAAGATGTGTGGCCATATAAATTTGATAAATAAATAAGTAAGCAAGCAAGTAGATAAATAAATAAATTGTTGCCATCGCTCCTTAGTAACAAAAATGCAAAATACTGTATTGTTCAACAGCTGGGTGAATAGAATTGTAGATAGGTTGGATAAGAAAGGCAGATGGCAGAGCCTAGCTAACACTGAAATAATCTAAGCAAGGCCGGACTGAGTTAATCATAGCTGAATTTCAGGGGCAGCTCAACTTCTACTCATCTTTAATTCTGGGAAGATGACGGGAGAGAGCAAAATCAAATATGCCCTCCCTCAATAAAATAGAAAGATGGATTCAGAAACCCAAATCCTTTTAATGCAGAACTAGAATAAAGTTATGGCATTATAATCCCTACCAGAAAGAAGGACCCATACAATGATGGAAAGATCTAGTTTTAAAAAGTTAACAACATGCCTACCATTGTTCTCTTCACCAGCTCATTTCTCACCTCTTTGTTCACTACAGTGTTCAGAATTGCCAGGTGTGCCCAACAAATGCTACATGCACATTTATGCATGCTCCAAATCTCATTGTGCCCTTCAAATCCAGAGGTCTGCATAGCTCAATAAATTAAGCATCTGATGCATCACCCCAAAACTGAAATGATCATTTAATTTTTTAAGAATGTTTTTCTTGTTCTGTGTCGATATTCCTTAAGTCAAATAAATAAAGAGTCTGATGTCATTCAGCACTTATTTCTGAGCTGACCTTGGCTGATCTCCAAAAAACTAAACAGCTTGGACCTGATTAGTACTTGGATGGGAAACATCCCAGAAGGTGACAATTATTTTAATTTATTTCATTTCATTTCATTATTTTAATTTATTATAGCCTCCCATTCTCATACACCCTGGGCAGCTTACAAATGTAAACATACATTTGTGACTAAGGAAACTATAAAAACAAGTCCATGAATAAGTTGGGCTTGAAAAAAGACTCAATCTTCACCCAGCCCCTGTTCGGGCCCTTTGAGCTGTTCTAGACTACCTGTATCATGTCTAATGCTTACTGCATCTTGCAGAAGAAAAATACCTCATCAGCTCCTTAACTAACAGTACATTAATCTGGACTTGCTATAGTAAGTAACAAGGAAAGCAATCTAGGAATGGTATTTTTCAGTTAATCCCTGAAAGATTTTAATATTTAGAATGGGTATTGAAAGTAACAGTACTGCTGGTGTATATACAGTGTACAAAAATGTCTAGACTGAAATACGACTGATTAGACTGATTGCTCCAGTCCCACATAATTATTTATTTATGATTTATGTACTTATGATTATATAATTATACTTTATATAATTATGATTAACTCATGCATATTCAAACTGTAAGTCGGCTGAAGGGGAAATGAGGATTTGGGAAGAGAGGAGGTAAACAGGATTAATTACTGTCAAGTTACTGACTGAAGCCTTTGTGCAAATAAATGAAACCAGCAGATTCTGCCTCTAAAATGTTTTGAGATGGAGTAGGGTGAATAAATTATGCTCTAGTCAAGCACTCAGGTGGATTGTACATTTGAATGTACACCTTTATGTCGTTCAGGACATTTTTGAAGACCTGGTTGTTCTCCCAAGCCTTAGGAACAGGGAGATTGTGGAATACCCCATTGCCCCCTCCCAGTTGGTTTGTTTACACACACACACACACACACACACAGCCTTAAAAAGAAAATTGGTTTGATTTGTTTTGGTTTTGGTTGTGTAATTTGCTCTTCTGGTCTGTTGTAGTTGTATTTGTCTTTTAATAAATAAATTTTTAGTTGTAAGTGGCCCAGAGCAATTTGAGAATTAGACAGACCATAAATAATGAAATGAAATGAAATGAAATGAAATTACATTAAATTACATTAAATAATGTTTAAGACACTGTTGTTAAGATCATTAGGGTTAATATGAGTGAGCCTTTTGTTAGGCTGATTATCTTGGTGTCTTCAAGGCAGATCCTAACACAGTTTAGAACTACTGTAGACAATGTTGTTTTTGCCTTTCTCACATCAGTGAGATTAGTGTGGATTTGTTTGGTTTATATTTTATTCTGCACACTTTTTCAAATTTATACATGTTGTTAAGCAGGGTTTTAATGGTGTTGTTTTTAAGAGGCATAACTACATACACAAACATGCATATTAAACACCGTGTGCACAAAAAGTGAAGATTAGTACAAAATTTGTGGACAAATGCATTGTAGTTGAAATTATATTAAATTATGCATATGGAGAAAAGTGAGTATAAAATGTGCCTCAGTAGAAATGTGCAAAAATCAAACACTTCTTATTATTTGAAATCTACAATCTGATCCGGAAATGGAATAAAATGCTTATGGCTGTCTGAAAAAAAAAAGTGAAGTAATTGGACAGAGTTATTTATCTCTCTCCTTGTAAAGGCCATGGGTTTGCTAAGCAAAATAGTTTTCTGCCATGCAAGATAAGCCCATTTCAGGTCATTCTGAAAGGACGCCATGAATTCCATGGGAATCAGCTTCTCAGAGTAAGAGAAGACTGATTCCCACAATTGTTCTCATATTTTTCACCCCATCTGTGTCATCATTTGAATTTTAAAGTAGCTGCCTTAAATCACTAATGTTATTCACAGATTCCCCAAACTTCATATGAGTAAGCTCTTTTTACTCTAATTTTTATTGCTTATATAGCTACATAACTATGATGTCTCTCTGTATCTCTGTCTCTCTCTTGAAGCAAAAACAAGTAAATACCTGTAAGCACCCACTTGGAAAGAGCACTGCAGAATACACGTCTACAACAAGCATTCTTTAGACCAGTGTTTTTCAATCTTGGCAACTTTAAGATGTGTAGACTTCAACTCCCAGAATTCCCCAGCCAGCCTTACAGTTGCCAAGGTCAAGAAACACTACTTTAGACAAACTTTGCACAGATGATTCCTTGTACTCATTTGTTTGATTGTGATCAGTGATAAAATTACATGTGAACTCTGTTCCTCAGATTGAACTTCTTACCAGGGAGATCATTTGCCCAGCAATTAGGGAAGCTTGGAAGATACTGTGATTAAATATCTCTGATGATTGCTCTTAGACTCCAGTGTTTTCACTATCCATCTCTGAGAAGATTTTGCAAAGCAATTCTAAGAAAATTGACATAATAGGACTTTTATCCTCTGTGCATTCAATTGACCTTCTGGGTGGAGGTGAATTTGAAATTGTTGAAAGTTTCTTATGAGAGGAGCATGGACTTAGAAGTCCAGTCCCTGTTGACTGATGTGTTATCATGCAGAATAAATCATATCACTGAAAGAGAAACTTTCAGCAGTTCCCAGACAGGCAAAGAAATGTGTTACACATCACTGTGTTCTTTCTAATTGTTTTTATGTTACAGACAACCTATCCTTGTTTTGCTGTATAGATAAAATGAGGCAGTAAATAAAAGTACCAACTGCACTTCATTTCTTCTATTGCTATATCAGTTGAAAGAAGCAACTGTACAATATATTAGTAACTTTTAATATAGTTGTAAATACGATTTGCAACACCATGGGACAGTGAAATATGAATTTAATTCTAATATTGTATCTTAAGTAATTATATATCACATCTTAATTTCTTAATAAAGAATGTCCACATCCTTTTTACAGCCATCATAATAGAATGTGAGGAATTTATTAACATTATATTTCTTTTATTTATATGTATTATTCAATAAACACATACACATACACACAAACATAACTTGTTTCCAACTTCGATTACTTTTACATATAAATTTAGTAATTACAATTATAAAATGAAACATTAAACATGCACCCCACCCCCAGGACCAATATTTTACTTAATCATTCCTCTTTCCAAAAATATAATAATTCTCATGTAGGTGTACATCCTTTCCCTTTCAATAAAACAAATTCTAAAAATATATTCCATATCTCTGCAAAGTCATTTCGACTTTGCAACCCCCTTCTAACTTTAACATTACATGTTAACTTATCATTGATTGCAATATCCCACACTTCTTTATACCATTCCTCTATCTGATAATCGCCTTGTGTTTTCCATTTTCTAACTATCATTAGTTTTGCCACCATCATTAAATTTGTAATTAAATCTTTAGTAGCTTGAGTGCATCTAACATTATCATATATTGATAACAGTGCTATATCCCAATAACTGTTGCCAAAACTTCTGTACCTGTTTACAACTCCACCACATATAAAGATAAGCACCTCACTTCTGACATCCCCTCCAACATGTTACTGAATATTTCCTATCCATTTGGTTTAATCTTACAAGTGTCAGATACTATCTCCAGACCAATTTAAAGTATTTTTTCTTTATCCTTACTGAGATTGTTTTTAAAATATGCATATCCCATATCTTACCCCAACTCTGATTACTTATTTGTTGGGTTAAGTCATAATCCCATACTGATTTGAGATAATCTTGTTGATCTTCAATTTCTAATAATATCTTATATATTTCACTTATCTCACCTTTAATAACTATATTGTCTTCTTTATCTCCTACCTCTCTAAAATCATCTTCTCAAATCTTGTGTAACCTCTACATTCTTTATTTTCATTTATCCACTCCCTAGTACACTTCTCTAATTGCATACAGTTAAGCCACAATATCTTTCTTCCCCATAACAACTCTCTTGTTCTATCTTTACTATTCATTTCTTTTGCCCAATCCTTTATTTGAAATATTTTCTTTTCCCTTAATTCCTTTTCCAATTCCTCCCTTAAATTGGTAGGGAATTTTTCCATCATCACCACTGGGGTCAATGGGGAGACAGCTGGGATTAGTTTGTCTTTATATTTTGCCTAAATTCTTAAAATACAGTGGTACCTCGGGTCACAAACTTAATTCATTCCGCAACTCTGGTCACGACCCGAATCAAATTTTCCCATAAGGTTCAGTGTAAATACAGTTAATCCATTCTGACCCCTACAAATTTGGTCGCCAACCGATTTTGGTCATGACCCGAATCAAATTTTCCCATAAGGTTCAGTGTAAATACGGTTAATCCGTTCTGAACCATATGTATTTTTTTTTTTAAACCACAGAAATATGAAACAAAGTACAGTACAGTACAGTATGAAGAGAGAGAACGCTAACCTTGCTTGAGGAGACTTCTGTCATGGAGGACAGGAAGGCAGGTGGGGAGGCGGTTATTGTTTGGAGGGAGAGTCCCCCTCCAAAAGGACATCGGGGAGATCTCCTTCACGGGTTTCCTCTCTTTGCCTCTTAGCTGCAGGCTGAGTTTTGGCAAAAAATCTGTCTAATGTCACTTGTTTTTTCCTGTGCTGCGTAACCCTCCAGAAGAGCCCTGTTTCATTGCAGTTGAACACTTGCTGAGCGACGTATCCTTCCGCCTTCACGAATTCAGCGAATTCTTTCTTGTAGGTTTCTGCAGTGGCCTTGTCAGAATTGGAAGCCTCACCATGTCTTGTCACACTGTGGATGCCATTTCTCTTGCAGAATTTATCAAACCAGCCTCTGCTGGCTTTAAATTCTTCACTTGCTGCACTTGTAGAGGGATTTTTGTGTGGGACCCAACCCGAGATAGTGGCCACATGCCGGATTTAGTTTTCTTGTCTGAGCAATGGCAAAGTGATCTGAGGGGAGATGTACAGCTTTCCGTGGTATCATGGTCAGATCACGTCCTGGTGACCCTGAGTTTCTCCTATGCCACCCCCCTCCACAGGGAGGCTGGACCCATGCGATTGGTCCACCCCTGGCGCCTGATGGACCCGTCAGGATTTCAGAAGGAGCTGGGGGATATTCCCGTGGACCTGCTGCACGGTCCAGCGGAGGTCCTGGCTGCTGCCTGGAATAGAGAAGTGGCCGGGGCCTTGGATAGGATCGTGCCTTTGCGGCCTCTCTTGCCACGTCAGCCCCAATACTCCCCATGGTTTACGGAGGAGCTGAGGGTGCTGAAGAGGGTTAAGAGACGCCTAGAGCACTGCTGGAGGAAGACAAGGACTGAATCCGACCGAACACGTGTTAGAGCCATTATTAAGGCCTACATTGTGGCAATAAGGGCGGCGAAGCAGCAATACTTCTCCACCCTTATTGCATGTGCAGAGTGCTGCCTGGCGGCCCTGTTTGGGATCACCAGGTCCCTCCTTGGTAAGGGGGATCTGGTGGTTCATTTGCAGGGCCGCACGGAGGAATTTGCAGAGTACCTGCAGGATAAAATCGCTCGGATTCATTCCAAGTTGGACTCCGAGTGTGGTACAGGGTCTGCGGAGATACCGGGGGATCATTCTTGCCTTGTTATCTGGGAACGGTTTGATCCTGTGGTTCCTGAGGAAGTGGACAGGATCCTCCGGACTGTGAGGGCCACCACTTGTCATCTGGACCCATGCCCCTCCTGGCTTGTGAAAGCAGCTCGGGAGGTGACATGTGGTTGGATCCAGGCAATGGTTAATGCATCCTTGCAGGAGGGAGTGTTTCCGGCACCCTTTAAAGAGGCGTTGGTGCACCCCCGCCTCAAGAAACCCTCCCTGGATCCTACTGTACTGGACAACTTTCATCCAGTCTCTCACCTCCCCTTTTTGGGGAACATGGTTGAGAAAGTGGTGGCTTCGCAGCTCCAAAGGGTCCTGGAGGAAACGGATTATCTGGACCCCTATCAGTCAGGTTTCAGGCCCGGCTATGGAACGGAAATGGCATTGGTCGCACTTGTGGATGATCTCTGGCGGGAGCGGGATGGTGGAAGTGCGACCATCCTTGCTCTCCTTGATCTCTCGGCGGCGTTCGATACCGTCGATCACGGTATCCTATTGGGACGGCACGATATGGGGATGGGCGGCACGGTTTTGTGCTGGTTCACCTCCTTTCTCCGGGGACGATCCCAATCGGTGGTGATAGGGAGCGAGAGGTCCCATCCTCGGCCCCTCCATTGTGGGGTGCCGCAGGGTTTGGTTCTCTCTTCGCTCCTTTTCAACATCTATATGAAACCGCTGGGCAAGATCATCCGCCATCATGGGATGAGGTATCATCAGTATGCTGATGATACTCAACTATATATCTCCATCCCTGGTGAGGTAAGTGATGCCGTGACCGTCCTTTCACGGTGCCTGGAAGCTGTGAGGGTCTGGATGGGGAACAACAGGCTCTGGCTGAACCCTGGCAAGACAGAGTGGCTGTGGGTTAATGGCTCCTCTGTATCCGGGACATTGTCATCGTTGGTTCTGGATGGGGTGGCACTGCCCCAGACAGACCCAGTGCATAATTTGGGGGGTCCTCCTGGACTCACGGCTCCTGCTCGAAGAGCAGGTGGCAGCTGTGGCCAGGAGGGCTTTTGCACAGCTTCGGGTTGTGCACCAGTTACGCCCTTTCCTGGATCGGGATGCCCTGCATACAGTCACTCATGCCCTTGTTATCTCCCAGATAGACTACTGCAATGCACTCTACATGGGGCTACCCTTGAAGAGTATCCAGAAGCTTCAGCTGGTCCAGAATGCGGCTGCGCGAGCAATTTTTGGGGCCCGAAGAAGGACCCATATAACACCTTTGCTCCGTGAGCTGCATTGGGTACCGGTTTGCTTCCGGGTCCAATTCAAGGTGTTGGTTATCACCTTTAAAGCCCTACATGGCATGGGGCCAGGTTACTTGAAGGACCGCCTCGCCCCCACGATTTCAACCCATCCCACCCGATCTCACAGAGAGGGCATGCTCCAGATCCCTGCGGTAAAAGAACTTCAACTAGCGGGGTCCAGAAGGCAGGCCTTCTCTGCTGTAGCCCCTGCCCTTTGGAACATCTTGCCCCCAGGGGTGAGACAGGCCCCCTCACTCCAGGCCTTTCGGAGGGATTTGAAGACCTGGCTCTGCCATCTGGCCTGGGGCGGGGAGGGAGGATACCATAAATGGGGTTGGCTGGCCCCTTAGCGGCCTGGTGTGGCCCTACTGGCCTCTTGGAGTTTTTAGCTTTTTATCTCTATCCTATTTTTGTAAATTTCTAGTTTTTATAACTTTTATAATTTTTAAACCTTTTATAATTTAATTACGTATTTCAATTTTAGTGGTTGTAAGCCGCCCAGAGTCCTCCGTTGTAGGGGAGATGGGCGGGGACAAATCAAATAAATAAATAAAAAATAAAATAATTTTTTTTGCAGTAAATCACTGTGCAATTTCCTGGCTTTTTCACAAATCATAGCTTCACTAACGCTATCACCTGCCAGCTGTTTCTCATTCAACCACACTAACAAAAGTTTTTCCACCTCTTCCAGCACTTGTGTCCTCTGCTTGGTTAATGCCTTTTATATACTCCTTTTGCCACATGCCTTTTGCCACATGCCTTATATACTTTTCCCACATGCCTTATATCCTTTTGCCTTATATCCTTTTGCCACATGCCTTATATACTTCTTTTGCCACATCAGCTCCTTTGATGGCATCTTTATTCTTTAAAATAGTCGAGATTGTCGACTTCTCCATCTTGTACTCTGAGCCCAGATCAGTCACACGAATACCACGCTCATGCTTTTCTACAATTTCCTTCTTCAATTCAATGGTTATTTTCTTCAAAACCTTATTCTTACCATGCTTGCTCTGCACTTTCTTTTTACCACCATGCTTGCTCTGCACTTTCTTTGGAGCCATGCTAAAAAGCACACCAAAAAGCTGCACAGCCAGTGTCTGTCTGCAACCGCGATCTCGCCTACAGGAAGCCATGACCACGTGTCACGGCAGGGAAAATGGCCGCGGATCCTGTTCGTCACCCGATGCAGAGTTCGTGAACGGAAGCAAAATTTTGCGAATGGTGCTGGTCGCAAACCAAATTGTTCATGAACAGAAGCGTTCGTGACCCGAGGTACCACTGTAGTTATTTAAAAGGGGTTCTTGACCCCATCCAGCCATTTCTTAGTTTATTAAAAAATACATTTTCCAATTTCCATTCCACTTCTTGCATTTCCATCTCTAACCAGTTCAACTTTCCTTGTCCTACCATACGATCTATAATGTATCTTATTTGATTAGCTATGAAGTTTTACATTCGGAAGCCCCAGTCCTCCAGCTTTTTGAGACTTATACCATCTATTTTTATTCACCCCTGCTTTCTTAACCCCATTACAATTTCAGTACATAAACATATACATACACACACACATTATATAATACATTTAAGAGTTACAGAAATTGACAACATAAAAAAGCATATAAAAATTAATGCTGTGGAAATAGGACTGTCACTGTGAGCACCTCTTCTTCACAATTTACCATTAGATAACTTCTTTGGTGGAGGTTGTTCTCAAACAGAAGGTTGCTTGTAGTATCCCTTGAAACAGATAATTTTCTTATAAGGATATATGGGCCCAGGAATCAGCTCCAAGCTATATTATTGTTCATAACATTCTAGAAAAAGGTAGAGCTCTATATCTTTCAATCTCCACCCTCTAAGTAATGTCTGCAAGAATATGGCCAAGAACAGGACCATGGTCAAGTCATTGTGGATTTGTTTCAGTACTGAACCCTGGGGCAGAAGGCTTCCTACATTATTCTGGTAAAAGTTTATAGTCAAATGAAAGCTTAAGTAGCTCTTATTACAGGTTGGCATTGCTTATTCTGAGAATACTGTTGACAGTTAATAGTGACCTGCTGTGTTCTCTGGTTGCAGCCCATTGGTTTAGCAGAAACAATGTCCTGCCCTTCCAGATAGCAAAAGGATATTCCACCATTCTGTGGAGAATTGTAAGTGGGAGAGTAGGGGTAAGGATGTCTCTTAAGAGCATGCAAGCTCTTGAGTATATAGGCCAAGGTAATACTGCATGAAGTTTTCTCAAGGGGAAATTTCTACATTCTCAATCTCTCCCCACTCATTACTTCTATTTGCCTGAATAATAGGAGTCTGAGCCCAAGGCATAATGTGTATGCGATGATTGCATGAAAATAGAATCCTGGTGAGCATAATTCTCCCACACCCTTTGTGGTTTTCCTTTCACTTTCCACTGGATAATTTATTTTACAGTTTTCCTAAGAATCTGTAGAAACTGGTGCTGTTCACAGCATCTGTAAAAAAAGATTAAATATCTTAAAGCAAGGAAAATTATACCTCTTTATTAACACCCACATTTTCTTCCACAGTGTTAAAATCCCAACAACATGATTATTTCTTGTGCTTAATTGTCAAACATACTTAAAAGTTTATTTGCAAGTAAACTGGTCCATCCCCTGTTAATTATGACTATAATTTCTTTCAATATTTTCAAGCTGAAATACAACTATTTATATGCATAAAAAGGTGGTCACAGTACCTGATTACTGTCATAGAATCTCTAACAGATTTGGACAAACTGAATCACTTTCTCTCTTTGCAAACTGTAGAGCCCAGTCCAATTCTATTTTTGTAAATGCTAGAGCTGCCTCCAGTCAAATGTTACTTTTTTTTCACTGTACTTATATGATGTTAAAGTGTAAGATTAAAATAGAGATTTTTTTTTGTTTTAAGACCCTGTTTGTTATAGGGGGAAAAAAAAAAGAGGGAGGGAATCCTGTTTCTCCCCATGTATGAGACACAGCCCAACTCATTTTGCATCGCTTCCCAACCTTTGCACTTCTTGCCCAAAGCAATTCATGTTGCTTATCCAAGATTGGCAGGTAGCATTGCTGGCCTCTGGCATGGCAATCCTGCCATGCCTTAAACATTTTTTTCCCCTAGAACTCATTCGTCTTCAATAAACAGATTTCTTCCATTTTATCACTAGGAAATGCAGAGATAAATGAAGTTGACTCCATGGGAAGCTGTCATATCAAGACAGCAGTTTATCAATCTTGTCCATCCATCTGCAACAGCAGCTCCTGTGGCTTGGACTGTCTTTCAGGTTTCCTGATGGCAAAGACAAGGGGTAGACCAAGCCAGTTTCAGGGAACAAGAACTTCAAGATTTGTAAGCCCCTGAAGTATAGCTTTGGGGGATTTGCACTTCCTTTGATTTTTTTTTTTTTTTTTTCCTGTTAGGGGAAAGATAAGGAAAGGACAAGCTCATTGCACAGTTGTTCTTCAAAGTGCTTGAAGGGAGAATTCCCTGGGGGTTCTCTGCATCTTCACCTTTTCAACTGAGAAAAAGAAAGGAAAAGATGGCACTTTGAAAAAACACCTCATGGAACTTTGCCTGTTTCATCTTTCCCAGTAAATGAATCCCAGGAGATGGGATGGAGCTGTGAATCTTTGGGGGTTTAGTTTCCCTGTTCTTCCTATCAGGAAAATATTAAATGTGGCTACTTGAGAATTGGTGCTTCAAAGTATACCCAGAGTCCTGAAGACTGCCTTTCTTAGGCTTTATTTCTGTCCTGCTGGAGAGAACAAATTCACCTCCTCATGGGTCATTCCTGGTACCCAGGGATAATGTTAATGAGCAGGAGATCAGGAAAGATTTCAGAAAGGATGGTTCCCATTCTATGATGACGTTAGTCCTCAACAGTGTCTTCCACCTGGCTTAGATTTATCACTCCTTGTTTAAATCTTTACAAGGATATATGGACAATGGTTTACTGATACAACAGCATTGTGATCTGAGATTCCTGAGGGGACAATGGTTATCAAAATGATATTCATAATACTAAATTTTCTATCTGAAATAAATTACTTCATCCTTGGGTTGCATCTTCTAAAATATGTCTTAAAGAATTATTAACCAGCTTGTAATATTGGTAAATATGCCTACATGTCAAGGAACATCTTTTCCTGATCTAAATAATCCCTTAAAGACCATTCAATTTGCTTTAAGCGTTGCAGCTGTTACTAAAACCAAAACTTGCATGCTGCAAAATTCAAATATTTGCACTATGTTAGTTTATGCTGTAGATTTAAATTAAAGTAGAAGTAGTTTTACATATGAAGCACACTTTAACACTTTTTATTAGCAGATAAAGTTTTCTAAGTTTTTAATCAACCTTAATTTGTTTATAATTGCAGATAAAATGTTATCAATCTTGTTTCTATGTCCATGTGACTAAAATATCTTATCTGTCCTTAGACATGAGTAGTCTTCATATCATAGAAACTTGTACTTCTCATCTTTAATAATGACTGTATTATTTAACCAAGTCAGAAATAGGGAACTGCCTTATTAGGAAGATGTTCTTTCAAAACCATATCATTTCTGTGCACTTAAGAATGTAAGAAACACATTTAAGAAACTGAAAATAAGTTGCGAAAATACATACACTGTACTAATAAGGTGCATTAGATATTTTTTGTTAACATTTTCCCCTCTTAAAATATTTTATTGAATTTTTGGCCAATATAAATAATGATAAAGATTTATACAAAGAATAACTACAAAGAAAACTACCGAATATTGTTTAAAATTACAAAAACTGTGTAATAAAAATTATATAAACTAAACAGTAGAAACTAAAAAGGAGAACAAAAAGGAACCTCCTACTTTTCCACAGTTTAATCGTAGTAGTATTAGTAATACTAGTAGAAATAATACAATTATATTATTAAAATTTTAAACAATGAATTAAATCTGTTATAGTGTAAAATATCCTTGTGAAAGCTCTTCATTCTTAAAATTATTCAAATCATAAGTAGTATATAGTTATAAGTAATTATAACCATCCCTTTTGTATGGACTTCAAACTACTTTTACAACATCATCTAGGGCACAGTATTAATAGACAATTTGATGATTTGTACAGCCATTTGCATTGACTATATATTTATGGTTTACAGTTATTGTGAAAAAATAATACTAATAGTTGCCAGTCAGGAGAAACACAACAATCATAGCTTATATGCACATGAAATATAATTGTAGATGGAATTACTTACCTGTTCCTGAAGCAACCAAGAGATCTTTCATTTTCTTAAGATTCCTTCCCAACAAAGAGAAGGTCATGACAATGCAAAAGAAAAATCATATTCTGTTTCTCACCATAAGAATGTGAAAACTGAAGAAAGTTGAAGACTTTATTTCTTTAACATAGGAGAAAATGATTAGTGAGGACTAAATTGCTAACTTTTTTCCTCCAGACACCAAAGACTTATTTTATGAATTTGGACTTCCCTGACCTCATGGAGGAAATCCAATAGTAATATAATTCATCAGCCTTGCTTGCTGATTTATTTAAATATTTGTCAGATTTATACAGCCACCTATATCACAAACAATGACAAGGCAATATGAGCATCATGTGGGCATGCTGTTCAGTCTTCTTACATTTAGTTTCCTATCTGGTATCCTATGTCTCCTTTATGGATTGGAATTACATGAAAGGAAAACAAACAGCATGTGTTGAAAGTTGAATTGGATTTTGTGTTCACAGTCTCCTCTAATAGGTACTTTATTCACATACAATTTCATGCATCATCAGTGTTACAAGGCAGTGTTTCTTAAAGTGTGGTCTAGGGAACCCTGGGGATCCCCCAAGACCCCCTCAGGAGTCCACAAAATCAAAATTATTTTCCAGATATTGAAGCTATTTTCACAAAAATTAAAGCAATGTCACTCTTGTCATATTTATTTGTGAAAAAAAGGGGGGGGGGAATCTTTTATTTATGTTAATATCTAAGGGGTTTAATAGTTTATTTTTAGATGATTCAATAAATCATCTAAATTCTACAAATTCTACAAATGCATCAATTTTAATTTTTAATATGGTAAATATTGTTTTAAGAAACACTATTCTAAGGAATATAGGAAGCCTACATGTATTAAGTAAGATCTGCAGTTCCTGTGATAATTTCCCATGTGGCTGAGGAATGGTTTTCCTTACATTACATAAGGGTTATAAAGCATGAACAGCTATTAACATGGAACTAAATATTTACTCCCCCCCCGCCCTCTGTACTCTCTGGCTGGATCTGTCCCATTCCTAACTCAGTCTTTCTTTTTCTGATTTCTCCACACACACAAAATTTGGCCTCACTCTTCAGAAAGTTATTTTGCTGATGGGAAAAGTTCCCAGACCTTTTCCATAATTCCTTTCAACTACTTGCTGGATGGCAGAGAATGAAAAGTCACCATGGGAACAACAATTTTCTCCATGCTTTGATTTCTGTCAAACCTGTCAACAGTTTTCTTTAGATTAACAGACTTTGACAACTTTGATTTAATACCTATCGTGACTGAATCCCTTAACCACTCATTTGTGGATTTTGGTGAATTCATAGTATGCTTTCTTTTATATAGCATTAAAAATAAATGTGGATAAGAGGGGCCAAGTATTGCTGCAAGCTGAACTTATATTGCAAACTCTAACATTCTGTTCTATCTTCAAGGGCCCCCTAGTTTTGTTTTACCTAATCAGGAAATGTTTTTGTACCCAAGAAACCCTATTAATGGAATGTTACATCTGAAGGATTGGGGAAGGAGAAGCTGCAATCTCAAATTAACTGTTTTAAATTCTACTTATTTCTGAGTTAATCTAATCTTTAAATCTGTTATTAAAATGACAGCAGCTCCAGTTCTGTTGATGTTAGTTTAATATCCCTCCTGACAGTTATGAACGGATTTAGGCAACAGGCTATGTCACTTGCCTGTGAATTAAATAAATCTTAGGTTTTATTTCTCCTCTCTCTACTTAGCTTTTGCAGCTACCCCTCAGCCATTGATCTATCAAAAAGGAGAAGATATCATCTTTCAGGAGAAACGTGTCATAAATATTTTGATAAAATATTTTTAATCCTTGGAAACAGATGGCTGTTCCATAAAGGTTGTCAGCTGAGCAGGTTTTGCTGACAGAAACATATTAAACAACTGTAGTTGGAGGAGGGGTATTTCCTGTCACTATTAGATGGATTCCACTATTAATCAATCACAGCCGGTTAGTCTTCTGACAGCTAGAACATCCTGGACCTAATTTGATTGTCTTGCACTATTTCTAAGTAATAAATCCTGCATAAGGTATGATTTGATGGGGGGGGGGGGGGGGAGGAAATTGGTTCACTGAGCAGGAAATAGGGAAACATAATTTGAGTAGGCCTTGCTCACATACGAATGTGCAGACACCATTTGCATGTTCTTCTGCTCAGAAGACTTACAAGCCTTTTCAGGCAGTACAGCAATGCTATCAAAGGGATTACAATTCCATTTAAGAGAGGGAATTGACACCTCACTTTATATTGCTCCCTTTTTGTCCAGATGGTCAATGGGGGCAAGTATGGGCTATGTAACAGTAACCTAGAGATTCCTAATTATGTCTGAAAGTAGCTGCCATCTGGAAAGACCTAACTTTTAATGTCAACATTTAATTACCTTGGAACTGATAAAAAGGGTAGGACAAATTGACTTTGATAATGTTACACAAAACAAGAGAAAACTAATTTCCCCAAGAGGTGGGAAATTCCAGGGTACTTATTAGTGAACCATATATTCTTTGGCGACTATGGAAAATGTGTCATGTATTTATTATACATTATTATCACTGAGCATATTAGATCTATTGCAGGTTGAAGTATCTATTCTAGCTTGGCTGATCTCAAAAGAAACTTGGCAGAGACTGACTTTGCTAGTATTTGGCAGGAAGACCATCAAGATGTTTCAGGGCTGAAAACTAGTTCAGAAAATCAAGGAAAACCACTCAGAAGACAATCATGGGAAATCATGGAGGCACCCTAATCTCCGTGTTGTTGCCAAGAAAATAATATGGTTTCATCCATGCAGTCACCAGCAGTTAAGCTTGAATAGATGGTGACTTTATCTTTTTAATGAGGTGGACCCCACATGTTTAGGAAGCTGGGGCTTGATGGAAATTTGGTGGAACCAGGACAGGCATATGCCTTCCATCCCAGCTCTGCTAATAGTCACCAGCAAGTACATTGTTATTGCTATACTGTGCCCCAAACTGTAACCTGATTGTAACACAATCCATTTCCTACAGGGCCCTTTGGAGCTCTAGTTCATTTACTTTCCCAACAACCTAACCTAAAATAGGAAGGTTGCAAACTGAATGAAATTGTCCAGAGCCAAGAATGGCTTACTGAGAAAGATGCACATCACTGCCTCCTTCAAGGCTGGTAAAATCACCCACTCTCAAGGATGAATTTACTACTGCATGGATATAACCATACATGACCTCCCAAGAGACCTTAACTAACCAGGAGGGACATAGATCTAAAACACAGGTGGATGGACTAACAGACCCAAGGATCCTGTCCACTTCTTGAGGCATCACAGAATCAAACACTTTTCAGGTAAAAAGATAAGGCCATGCCTTCAATAGAGGCCTTCAGTACTGAAAGCTGTAAGTCTTTGCTCCCATCTACTGGTTATCTGGATTTTTGCAGCTCAGATCTTAAAGCCCTACTTATTCAAAAATGGACTGGACTGCATAGATTGGACTGCATACAGGCATAGCAAATAAGTTGTTGTTATTGTTGTTGTAATTTAAATGTATATGCTGCCCATCTCCCCCAGAGATAAAGTTGCATTTCAAATCCTCTGATTTCATGCATCTAAGACTAGTACATGAAACCAGGAGACTGTGAGTTCTAATCCCACCTAAGGCATGAAAACCAGCTGGGTGACTTTGGGCCAGTCACTGTCTCTCAGCCTAACTCACCTCACAGTACTGTTGTTGTGGGGAAAATAGGAGGAAGAAGGGGTATTGGTATGTTTGCCACCTTGAGTTGTATATAAAAAAACAGCAGGATAAAAATCTAAAAACAAACAAACACTAGGACACAAGTGGGCAATTGCAGGAACAATCTTTCACCTTTTAAAATGAAGTGTCCCTAAGTAGAAATGTTGAGCTTCTATAAGGTTTAGCTTATCTATTTTGAGTAAATATAAACCAAATCAAACCTGAAACTCACCCCAAAAGGCAAAATCTTGGTCCACCACCTTGTGTTGTCATCACATTACTATCATGTTTCTTGTGGCTTTTGGAAAGAAAAACTAATTACAAGTCCAGGACCAAAACAGTTACTGTTCTCTGCTTTGGTGGCTGGGGTGGGTGGGGAGTCACTTGTACATAGAATTATTTCATTTCATATATCTTATTTGTCAGACCACCCTGCTGGGACATTTAGCCAAATGTGTGTGCTAGTTTAATGCTAATAACTCATGTTGTTTCTTTAGCATTCAGCTCAGGGTAACACTGTGTAGGTACCACCCATGGGATCTATTAATAAGATTGAGTCTACTTGCTGCTGCTAGTTCAATTGGTGATTTGCCTTTCCTAATTTAATTTCCAACAATGTTAATTTGTGTCTCATATGACTGTGGTGCACCAATATCCAAATGAAGGAGGAAACTTCAGAAGAACATGTTTTATCAGCCTCTCAATGGAAACTAACTCCCTGCTGGGTATTTTCTGCCAGTGTGTACAAGCAATGGATAGCCCAATCATTTGCAGTTTGTCACACAACATGGATGTGAAAACCAAGGTCATGTGGAATCTTTTACATAATAGTAAAAGCGATGTCTTTCAGCTGTACTACAGCCTGATTAGGAAAGAAATAGAATTCTATTTCAGGTAGATTTATCAGATAAATCTTCCTTTACTTTTGCAGAAATACAAGAGGGGGGGAAAAACAGGTCATGTATATTTGTTTTTTCCAACTTTAGTAAGGATAACCACTACTAATTAATTCTGAATAATAATTCAGTTTAACCAGGTAGGTTAACAATGTTGGAAATTTCAAATGCTTCATTAAGTATTCAAATTCAGCACACTCAGCAGTGATCTGTGCAACCTTTCCCACAGCGGTCTCTGCTCTATAAAGTTAGCCTATTATTTGTCCCACTTACCCTGGATTTTATTTGAGCCCTATGCAGCTAGGGGTAATACAGGAGCTATCCCCACACACATAAACTGCTATCTGCTCAGCCCTGAGTCAGCTGAAAACTGTAGTAGCATGAAATTTGCAATCTGGCTGCTGATCCCAATTTTATTTTTGTTGCCCCTGTTCTGAATCATTGCCAAATGGTGAAGTACTGATTTTTGTGTGCATGATGTAATGGGCAAAGTGATTGATGGATTCCTCCAGCTTTGCTGTCCTCTTTCTATGGATATCGCTACCAGAAAGATAGCCCCCAGTAACAACACTGCAGCACATATGGGGAACGTTTGGCTGTAGGATTCTGTCATCTTTAGGTTCTTTCTGGTTCCTCCCCTTCATTCAAGATCTGATTCTTGTAGTAACCTGAGTTAGAGAGAGAGAGAGAGAGAGATTGGATTCATGAAGGAAACTTGATAGAACCAGAATCCTGTTACCTATAAAATCTTAAATAAAATGTTTTTATCCCCTTCTTTTCCTTTCTTTATGTTAACACCAAATGTTGACTTCCAGATTCACCAATGTAGTATTTAGGAGGTAACAACCCATCAGGTCAGTATTACATTATTTTGGCTGGGGATAGTATTTCAGTGTTAGACCATTTTGAAATTGCTCTGTTCCACAGTTATACCACTTGACTACTCTATTATACCATTTCAAGCCCTGAAAGGTGCAATAGCAACAATCCCAACTGAACCCTAGAGCCCAACTTAACAAATAGGGTCTCACACTGGGTGATATGTGGAGCAGTGCCTCTGAAGGCCACCCAAGTATCTCAGATGACAATCACTACACCTCCAAATCTACCCTGGGATCTTGGCTGATGCCACACCCAAAACCCATCTGGGCAGATCTCTGAGAGAGGTACTCTCTCCTCCAAGTCCAGCCAGGTGTTAGTAATATATGGTAGGTCAGCCCTCTCACCCATGATCAAATCACAGATGAGGGTGGCATTATTAATAGACCAACCTAGCATTTAGTAGCAGCATCCGAAAGCCTGGGCTCTTGAAGGTCTGCTGACTGGGACCTCAAAATGAGATCAGGGGCTAGAATGCAACCCAGGAAAAGCATGCCTAGAGTGCAATCCTCAGCAACAGCCCTCACCCATCTCCTGTGATACAATCACCAGGATGCAACCACTGCAAAGCCTAATAGATTTTGCATATTTTGACGTTGCTGTTGGATGTTGTAGGTTTAAGGGGGAAAATAAAATTACTTCAACCGTGGTGAGGTTACGGGTGGGAGCAACGCAACAGTGGTGTAGTTAAAGACTACATAAAGTTTTCTCACTAGTGGGATAGAGCTGAGATGGAAGCAATGTCATGGAAATGTTTGAGCCATGGTTAGGTCCAAGTGGAAAAAGGCCAACAGCAAAATCTCACTGACTGAAATCTCCATGAAATAGTTTCGTTGAGGAAGAAAATACCAGTATTTCATTATATTTGAACTATCCTTCAAGTAAAGGATAACTAAAGTTTGTTCAGGAGCCTTTGGTAAAGAAACTTGTCAAAGATGTTTTAAAAGTTCTACCATTATAAATACTAAGAAGAGAGGGGATTGGTAAAGATAAAAGACAGAAAGAGACACTGTCACCATAATCTGCTATAGGGATGGTGGATAGTTTATTGGGGTAAATGATTTTCTTGCCTAACTAAAATTCAAGCTGGAAAATAATTCAAGTTATAATGTTCACCTGCTTTTAAATTATCATTACAAGACACCAAGGTTCATATCAGGAGATAGAAAATGTAATATATGTTCACTGGAAATGCAATAGTTAGCTAGCTAGACTGTACAGGATGGATGGATGGATGGATGGATGGATAGGGAGAGGAAAGGAGACAGATGAATACTATATAGAACATTGCAAAGGTACCTGTTTGCCAGACATTCACAACACTGCAGGTTCCCAGGCAGTTCCCAGCCCAAGGATATATGTGCCACAAGCATCCAGATACCCTTGCCCTTCCTTCCGATGGAAATAGAAAAAAATGATTTGGCTGTTTGACAATTAGGGGCAAAACTTAAGCAAAAGTCACTGGACCAGATCTGGGAAAGACAGAGATTACCATCTCCCCAGAGCCTTTGATTAATGTTTAGGAAAAAGGGAAATTCAGCTGAAAGGAAGCAGAAAAATTTTGCTTCAATATAATTCTATTTCTAGATGGATACTGTATGTGTAGCCAGGATTTTGTGCTAGACTTTTGAGTTATTTTTCAGTGTTGTTGCTAAGTCTAAATATTCTTTATTTTTCTGTCCAACTTATGAAACTGGGTGTTAAACTTGCAGCCTTTCTCACATACCTCAAGTTGGATTCCAGAAAATATATATTTCTTCTGTTGAATCTTCTTATAAACCATAACATAAATTTGGAACTGTCTATTTTATCTCTTTATGGTGGAGACCAGCACTATATTGCAGGATGCCTGGAACAGTATATTTTTCCTTTGTTTACCTAAGGTACTGGCTGTGTGTGTATGTGTGTGTGTGTTTTCTCATGACCTGAGCATGAAAATCACTAATAAGACCACAAAGAGTGTGACAGCCCTCTCTTTCTTCCAGGGGTAGAAATCACCTCCCTGGAAGTTAGGTGGTAGCAATAACCCCAAAACAGAAGGCAGGGGTGTGTGAAGATTCAGACGGGCTTCTGAGGAAGGAAGTTTGAAACTTCCAGCTTTCTACATTAAGTTTAGACATCCTCTACAGGGAGGGAGGGAGGAAGGGAGAGAATGCTCTAAAGCAGGGTTCCTCAACCTCAGCAACTTTAAGATGGGTGGACATAGCTGGCTGGGGAATTCTGGGAGTTGAAGTCCGCCCATCTTAAAGTTGCTGAGGTTGAGGAACCCTGCTCTACAGATGACCCACACATAGTTGCTTCTTTAGTATATGCTAGTTGTCCATATAAAAAGAATTAGGTTTTATTTTAATTTAGTGCAAATATGATTAATTTCCCCATCCCTGGGGTCAGGATGTGTAGTCTCCAATTGAGAGTAATAGAAGAGTTCACTCCTGATTGCCATTTTATTGTTTTAGTAAATTTAATTGAGATACATTGTTTTGGATTGGCTGATTAGAGACTTTCTTTCTTTTCCTTTTGTATGCTGCCTAGTCACATGGACTGAGTTGGGCAGCCATGTACACCCACTCCTGGTTTAGCGACTACTTCATTTAGTGACTATTTGCAAATAATAATAATTAACAGTAATAAAAAATTCATTTTCTTACCAGTGTGTCATTTATGACCAAAGTTCCTGCACCTGACAACAAAAGCCTTCTGTATGAAACTGATTAAGGTCTGGTCAGTTTCAGGTAGCAGCACAGGGTTCTAACCAAGGAATTAAGGTCACAGAGCTGAGCTTGTTAACTTGTGGTTAGCACTTAGCACTTGCAGTTAGCACTTAGGGAAGCACTGCACTGTGGCCAAAAGCACTCAGGAAGAGATAGCTTGTTAAGCAATCTCTCAGCCCTGCAAGGGGGCAAAATAAGGGGGGAAATGGGTCAGGCATAGGACACGGTACAAGAGAACTTTATCTGAATCAGATGGCAGCAACCAGTGATCTTTGCAGCACTTCTCTTTCTCTCTCTCAGTCACGTTTGCTTAGCGACCATTTCAGTTAATGACCATTTTGCTTCTGATTTAAGGAATGGATTTCAGTCACTAAATGAGGAGACGGTGTAAAGGCTTAAATAGGTAAATAATCCAGAACTTATTTCTGGAGATTTATCATATAGTAACGATAAAATGGATTCCTTTGGGCACATGAGCACATGAATAGTCAAAATCAGTTTTTTCACGTGCATCCCTATTTAGAGGACATCACTTCCAAGACAGATGATATGAGTTTCAGATGGTTTTGAACTTGATATCTCTTGCTTTTGTACAAAATACTAGGGTGGTGCACAGCTTTGAAGACTACTTCAGTTCAATGAAACTTCATTCTAATCACCCCATCAAATAGATTTAAGATTCAAAGCAGCAAATTGGATCAGGTGCTTCATAGCTTTTCAAAGTGCTTCTCAATTTGAATCCTTTTCTATTGCTTTTTGGGTTGTTACAGATGATGTAAAATGTGACTTCAATTCAATATGCAGAGAATGCTGGTGGGGGTTTAAATGGTGTGACGGATTCTTTGATATTGACATGAGTAGGCAGCCAATCATTTCAGTATCACATTAAACTTTCTGCCTATCGCATTTTTGGAGTAGGAAGTCTGTTTTTACTTCAAGCTTCATTCACTTTCTCAACTCTTAGTTTCTTTAACACAGCCAACCAGAAGCATTAGTGTTGCTTTCACTTCTGTGCTGGATCTGCCAAACTGACTTGGAGCAAAATTCAGTTCTTGCCAACCATCTATGCCAATCCTCCTGGAACCCCAGAAATCCCAGTAATCAGAAGCAGCAAAACTACCCAACCTTAGAAAGGAAGTCAGCAGTCATTTTTCTGAGTCTATCCCAGAACAGACAAATTTACCCAGCCTTACAGTCTATCAGAGCCAGTGATAAGGGCCAAACTTGCCAAAGAGATATTCCGGGCCTTCTGATATCCAAAGCTTTGCAAAACAAATTTCAGACTGAGCTACCTCTAAGTCATTGTCCATCAAAATCTGGGAGATGCATACCAAGTCAGCTTTCTCCTATGGTTCCAGATGATGGAGCAGCAAGGTCTGCCTATCAGTACAACAATCCTTCCCATACATATCCAGCCTACCAACAACCCTACCTATCCCATTTCCAACCTGACCACCATGGTTTTCCAGATATACCAATGACAGGCTTAATGGCTCCTTGAACAAGGGCAATCTTCCAGCTACTTTCTCTTCCTTTGTACCCCATTTTTTTTTCCACCCATCATTGTTACCTTCACTGTCATAAAGCTTAGTCTGAGACTTGTCATCAGTCTATATTTTCTTCAAATGCTATCTTTGAGTCTTTCTGTGAATTCTACCTTCCAGATCTCTCATTCTTCCTTTCTCTTCTTCTCTCTTCCAATTTCCATGTTGCTCCAGCTTCCATTAGTCCATTCCTGGGCATGCTTACTTTCTCTACCACCGTTATCTATCTCCACCATTACTCTCTATTCCCTTTCCTCTCATAACACTTATATAATTTTCCTTTTCACCTCTTTCTAATTCCAATTGTTCTTTCATCTATTCTTGTTCCACACTCTCCATTATACAAACAGAACGTATTCTGTCTCTCTTTCACAGCTGTCCTTCCTGGACCACTCTCTGTATTGTTATGCAAGGCTTCCATGCCTTTCTTTCAATTATAGGCAGCCCATCAGGATCTCTGATCCAAGCCTCTATTCACTGCATGCTTTCGTAAGTCTTGCCAAAAAGTAAAGGATGCTAAAATGACTCATCCAAAAAGATAGTTGTCTGCTTCACCACTATGATGCAGGAAAAATCCAGTTAGCATAGCAGCATGATTTTCCTTTCCTTCTCATTACTGATGGTCTCTGTTTTTGAAACTTCATCTCTGGAAATTCTTGTTAGGTAAGACACACACGTGCACACACACACACAATATTGTCCATTGGCTAATGTGAACATCACAGCCACTTTTGGGTCACCTTGTATTGACTTTTAAGATCTTGGGAACATTTTTTTGGACATGCTTTAGTTTATGATAATATCATCTAATGTCAGTGATAAATCATCATATTACTATCAGTAGGTGTTTGATTTAGAACTAAGCTCATTTGGGAGTTGCTGACACCAGAGAATGCTCAATTAAACTAAAACAAAACAAAGCTAGGTAGAACATCTCTGCATAGATTGCCTATCAGCCACCAGAGTGACAAAGCAACAATTTTATAGCTTGCACAAACACAACAGAAAAACAGTGGATGAAAGGGGACTTTGATTTCATCAGCAGATTAGATGGCTGATGCATCTGACAAAGGTAGAAAAGGAAAAGGAAGAAAGTATAGAAAAGTTATTTATTGCTTTGTACAGATTAAATCTGTGCATGTTTTAAAATGATTCAAAGGAAGTACTTTGGACCTCAAGCAAGTGCAATACCTGTATCCTATTCATTAAAGCAACCCAATTTATAGAAGGATTCCATGTATGTCTGAATATGTATATGTATATGTATATGTATATGTATATGTATATGTATATGAATGAATGAATGATGCTGCTTCAAGGAATCTATTCA
The DNA here is from genome assembly GCA_030867105.1 of Liasis olivaceus. Classification (NCBI taxonomy): domain Eukaryota; kingdom Metazoa; phylum Chordata; class Lepidosauria; order Squamata; family Pythonidae; genus Liasis; species Liasis olivaceus. The sequence continues at coordinate 76,365,304 of CM061349.1, forward strand.
TTAAAGTTACTACAACTCTTAAAGCACTAACAAACATTATATTCAGGATCATGCAGAAGCCTGAAAACATCTGCTTTAAAAAAGTAGGGAGGGAAGGAGAGCAGAAGCTACCAGGTGTAAGTAACCTCTTCTAAAGCCCTTCTAAAAACATAAAGCCTAATACAAATGTACGGATTTTATTCAGTAATGTTTTCATGTTACAATAACTACATTTTGCTACCATACTATATGTACATAATTGTCATGAACTTTCAGTAAAATATCTACCTACACATGCATTACATACAATAATGATGGATTAGAAATTAGTATGGATTGTATAAGTAAAATTCATAGATAGAGTCAACATGTTTCAGGATAATATATTTTTTTGTGTATAGTGCTAGCTAGATCAATCCTAATCTCAAGCAGTTTCACTTAAGAATATCAAAGACACAAATAGGAAAGACTTTGGCCCAAGACTGTTAGTACACTTTAAGAATATATACCTACATAAACCTCTAGTGTGATAATAAGGAGTAATCATTGGCTGGAAAATGCATACACACACACACACATTTGAGATTAGAAAATAATTACAGTGTCCAAAAGAAGAGTTAGGAATCTGTGCCTTTCAGCTACAGTTCCCAGCATCCTTCACCATAGTATCCTTATGGCAACTGTTGATCATTCTAGTTCGCTAGAATCTGAAAGACCAGCTTTTCTGATGATATTTCAACCTTGAAAACAAATTGCAAAACAATTTTAGCCATCAATTAGAAAGGTTTTTTTTTTTTTTTTGGATTACAGTCTGAATATTCATATATGAGAGTAGAGGAATTTTAATCAATTTATTATTGGCCTTAGCCAACAACAACAACAACAAGAATAGAGGAATCAAAATAGCTGAAAGAGGGACAGGTATAGGTGTTTGTTAATTGTTCCATTGCATTTATGTCCGAGATTTTGGAAAAACATGGTGAGCTGCTGTCTTGATTTCAGAGGGAAATATATTACTCTGAGCCTCCAAGCTGTGCCAAACTGCTGTATGAAGCAATGCAAACAGTGGGGGTTTTTTTACAGCTAGAAATGGTTGAAGAATTTATTATTATCTGATTTAGACCTCTGGGGAAAATATATATAGTTAAATATCACTATTAATTGGATCAGAAACTTCATCAAATGATATTGTATAATTCTCACAAAAAGGCATTTCAGAACTTGAAATTAAATAGATTTGCTTGTTTACACACATGTATATGTATATTGGCATATGTGAATAGAACTGACATGTGATTTTTTTTTTCAGATTTATTTTTAAAAAGGTTAATTCAAAAGTTTCTTCATTCAAATGAGGAAAATAAATGACTGGAAAACATGTTCAGGTATATATTCACATATTTTTCATTTTTTCCAAATATGTGTCAAAATGATTATATTTAAATTATTCATTGCATAACATTTTATACTATTAAAATAAAAATATTTGATCCCCATTCTTTGCTGGGGAGAAAATAACATGCTGTTTCATTACTTTTACACACACACACGCTAGTTGACTAAAATGATTCATTCTTGGGCCTAAGCTATGAATTTTTGACTGCGGACTTCCTTAAGTCAAGCTCAGAGTTTAATATTCAACTGTGGCCTTCAGTGTAAGATCTAGGTGGTTTCTGCACAGCCTGGATTTATTCCTTCTCTCTCAGCCATGCTACAAACATGAAAAACCATGTTTTTCATGTTTGGGGCCATGGAACTAAAGAGAATAGCTAGATTTCACAATAGAAAAATGGATAATCATGTTGGTATAGATCTAATCAATGGCCAGCAGCCAATTAGTAAAAAATACTGCCATACGTGTAGCTGCTTTTCCATGCATGCTACTTATGATCATGTCCTTTTAAAGTAGTTAACTGTGTATGGTCCAATCTTTTCAAAACCTAGCTGTTGGATTTTTATTTTTTTTTAAATGGATGCAATGACAAAATGGATGAATTTTGTGGGTTCTTATAACAATTATACAAATGAAATTTTCATCAAACCCTACTGGGCAAATTCAGTAAAAACAACTATGCACAACATGATGAAGACTGCATTGGTTCTGCCCAAAGGAAGGGAAGATGAATATCACACACTACCACAAACACAATCAAATAGCACAGAGATTTAAAGCCTGACAGCTTTTGTGTGAATGCTAAATCTGTTCATGTTGTTTCTCTCCTCTTCAGATTATTTAAATTTTAAGTGTTTTCTTCCTCTTTAAGAATCATTTTGCATATACTGGAAGCTTCTTGTCAAAGAATGACATTCTTGTCCCTAGTCTCTAGAATGTGCTCACAGAGGGAGTACAAATTAACTTCTATGTTCTTCTCCTTGGCTGCTTAACTTACTCGTTCTTAGGAAAAAGCACCATTATGCTATTCTTCAACTCATTTTCAAAATCTAAGTTCTGTATTTTTTTTTTCCAAATGTAAACATCCATGTATTTTAAATATTTTAGATGTGTAAAGCTGAGGTTGGACTTTTATTTATTTATTTAATAATAAATAGCTATTTCTGTCACCATATGTAAATTATCTTCTTGGAGTTTATAGAGCAAGGAAATGTTTGAAAAGGAAAGAGCACGGTAAGACAACTGCACATTATACATATAAAGATGGATTTGACTTTTCTATCTGAAACATGCATAATTCATATCCTAAACACACATTCAGCTGTATTGTATACTTTGTGCTGTTCTGGTCTGCTGCATGCTATAATTAACATATATTTTCTTTGCAGAGTGGCTTTTAGTGCCTTCAGAAGATAATGGGAAAAAACCCTCTAACTCTATAACCTCAACCGAAATGTTTGACATAACTTTTGAGTTGAATGAGAGGTCCTAAGATGACAGTGGAAGATCTAGTGCAATAACTTATGGAAGCTTTCTTCAGTCTTGGGTCTCCAGATGGTGTTGTTCTATAAGCCCTATTATTATCATCACTAACTAATTGGTAATTCTGCCAATTTGTTTTCACTGTACTTTTAAGGCCAGTGAATTTTCTTTGGAAATGTCCATAGATTTCAAATGAGGATCTGCAAACATTCAGTTAGCGGATTTGATTTCAAGATTCCACCGAACTTCCAAATCAGATCAGTTTTGGGGATCAAAATGTTGTTGAAATAGTTACATACACCTGTTACAATTGTTATTATTCTATTTTTATTTACAGTGGGTGCTCAGTAACATGAGTTCTCTGGCTACCTCAGAAGACATATCTTGAAGCTATTTGAACTTTTAAATATTGGAATGGAATGTGGAGAATGAGTTATTTAACTAGCTGGAGGAAACAGGGGAAAAAATACCACAAGGATGGTTTCAAGAAAAACCAGGCAAATTATTCATATGTTGGGGGCTATTATCAAAAAGGCCCTCTTCTTAGTAGTTATCTGAGTTGCTTTATTTAGAAGATTTAGGGTGCTTAGTGTTTTGCAGTACATAAGAGGATATGTCCTAGGTTTCTTGAGAAAATTTGGAAAGTCCAGTAGGTAACATGTAGAAAACCCTCTGGGCTGGGACTTGCAAGATGAATGAAGGTGATGCTTGAGGTTATAAAGATATAATCGAGCCCATACAGAAATTTCTCTACAAAAAGCAGTTGCATAACTTCACCCTTTGATTCACTATAGAGAGAGTTGTGTATACTTTACTGTGCCACTGGTGCTGTTGAAATATCACAGCCTGACACATTGATGCAAGACCTCAAAGTGTTAAAGAAAAATTGTTTGTGGCAGAGAAATAATAAAAGCTGAAGAGACTTGTTGTTTGTTTCCTCAAACAGGAAGAGGCAAAATCTATACAGTTAAACTAGTTGGACTACTTCTGGAACTGAATCTTATGTACATTTGTGTGACAACCCTTTTATCTCCTGCATAGACCATAATTGCAGAATTTAAGAGTTTCAGCAAGATTACCCTGTGGCAGTATTCACCAAAAATTATAGCTTTCTCTCTGATGGAAAAATAGCCACTGAATGCTGTCTCCCCACGTTGAAATACTAATTAAAGCAAGGCTTCTATACCCCCCGGTGAATTCAAAAAGATTTATGTTCATTATATTCCTCGTGACTCTTTAACATCAAAACTCATTTCAGACTGTTTGGAACATTAGAATGCCAGCATGGACTCTGTTTTTTTAATCCTATATGTTTAAAAACATCAACCTCCTGTTTGGACTACTGTGACACACTCCATACGAGGCTGCTATTGGAGAACATTCAAAAGCTACAGCTGAATGGAGCAGCCCAGACAGTGATGGGTATATCCCAAAATACCTAGGTGACCCTGCTGTTCTAAGAGTTGCCTCAGTTTACCAGCTGGCTTCTGGGTGCAATTTAATGCTGTTTTTCACCTTTAAGGCCCTATATGGCTCTGGATCTGGTTATCTGAGGGACCACTTCTCTTATCTGAATCCGCCTCTTGAACCAGATCTCATATGGTCAACTCCCCCTATCCCTACAGGATTGTCACCTGATGGGGGCCATTCTTGGTGGCTGCCCCTTCTCTTTGGAACTCCCTCCCAACAGAAATATGGTCAGCCTCATTCCTCCTAAGCTTCGGGGGGAAAAAACGAATATCTGTTCCCTCTTGCACAGCAGAAGGGTATTTTGTGATTTGAAGGTGGGGTTGCAGATACATTGTGCTTCTGTTTGTGGGTGTTTCTTTTTTCTTTTTTCAAAAAATGATGCTTATACATATTTGGGGTTTTCTGAAGTATTTTAGTGCTTTCATTGTTAGCACCTAAAGCCTGGGGGAATGGATGGCTCAATCAATCAATCAATCAATCAATCAATCAATCGCAATAGTCCTTGTGATATGATATTATGTATGGATATTAAGTGGTAAGCCTCATTATGTCAACATTTCATTCATTCAGTTCAATGGCTCTTACTCCCAGTGAGGGTATATATGATGGCAGCCAGACCTTACTGTCTCATGGTAATAACTCCTACACCCAGGTAGTAAAGAAAATTGTACCCTTTCTCCATGTTTCCCTACCTTTATTTTCCTTATTCCTTCTGTTATCTTACCACTCAAGAATTCTGAAAATTCTCAGGGCAGGGATCTCTTATTCACTGCAAAACACTATGCACCCTCAACAATTTGTAATCATCATTCATCTTTGTTGCCCCAATGAAAACCTCTGTCATGTAGGAACAAGTTTAAAAGGCTTTAGTGCCAATAGAGTACTACAACAGAGTTCCCTGGGGGAATCCAATATTTATATTTTCCATTGTGAGAATTGTGCATTTATTCTTCATCTCTAATTTCAGAAAAAGGATTTCTCTTCTTATTCCATAATTTGTCCAGCATGCAATTTTAGGCAATGAGCACAAATTCTAAGATGCATTAGTATCTACATAGTTTCTGGAGGTTGTTTCTAAGGACATCTACAGTGCATTTTCATTCCCATAGATAAAGCAATTTCCACTTTTACATGTTGGAAATGCAGGTTGCTTTGAGTGAATGCAGACAACAAAAAGAGCATCTTTAGTACAGAATCTTATAAAAGCTTTCAGATGAATTCCCTTATTCACATAGCTTTTGCTTTCATATAAATGGCTCACAGAATTGTCCCTAATATCATGTTCTGATTCCTTAAGGCAAGTGAAGCAGAAAAGGATGAGAAAGAAATATGTTCTGCCTGTCAAATGGCAAATGACTGCCTGCCCCTTGTACTGTAAATGTTCTCTGATTGTAACCAAACTTTAAATGGCTCATTCAGATGAATATTTCATTTGAATGGTGTGCAAATTATATTTGGGATGTTACTCTGTCACTTACATTGTCACTTTTAGGTGTTAGAATTAAGGACCAATTGCAATTTCAGATGCCACATATCTACAACACAGATGGTGTGGATTTGTGATGATTAATCTTATTTTTGTTTCTATGATTACTTTTTTCAGTCTAATCCATCTTGAGAGGGTTGTATAAGCACTTACAGGTGGCACAGAGATATGCAAAATAGCTAAATAAATAACATATCATTAGAAGCACTGTCAGCAGTGACTGACTTTGTTATTATTGCTGTTATTGCTGCTGCTGCTGTTGTTATATCTATTATTTTTATGGTGAAACAAAAGTTAAAATGAATCAGTTTGGTGTAGTAGTCAAGGCACCAGGCTAGATGCCTTAACCCCTATACCTTAGCCATTTAGCTAGCTGGGTGACCTTGGGCCAGTCATGCTCTCTCAGCCTAGGAAGGAGGCAATGGCAAACCACTTCCAAAAATCTTGCCAAGAAAGCTTCAGGGACTAGTCCAGGCAGTCACCAGGAGTCCACACTGGTGCGGGTTAAGGCACATGTGTGCGCACACATAGAGCAGTTAAAGTGTGGGACTGGCACTGGGAAGATTGTGGTTCTAATCCACCTTAGCTACAGGAGCTCACTGGATAACATTGGGCCAGTTGCTCTCTCTCACCTCAACCAACCTCACAGGATTGCTGTTGTGGGCAAAAATGGAAGGAGGGAGACCTGTGTATGCCTTCTGGATCTCCTGAACTTAAGACAGGATATGAATCTGATCATAAATAAATATTAAGGCTTTAGTCTAGAAGTGGGAAAATTTGACTTCTAGTCTTGCCTTAAGCATGGAAGCCAGATAAGTGACTTTGGTTCAGTCACTTTCAAGACTAATTTGAAGACACACATAGACATAAAATAATGGTAGTGGTAGTAGTAGTAGTAGTGATGATGATGATGATGATGATGATGATGATGATGATGATGAAAATTCTATACTCCTTCAGGAACTCTATGTACCATTCCCTCCTCCAAAACAAGATCTCATAAAATAGATTGGGCTGGCCCCATCACTCAGTAACCTTCTATAACTGAATGGGTTTGAACTTGAGTCTCCCTGGTCCTAACCCAACACCTTAAGTGTTATGTACATTGGCTCTCTATTTATTAACATAGTTTGGTCCTTTTAGTGACAAGAAAAACCAGGTGCTTGCCCCTAAGAATGTCTATATACTCTACACTGCAGGTATAGAATGCAGAGGAATACTTTTAACTATACAGATAGCCACTGGGAACATGTGCTGTCAAATTCAACATTATCTTACAACATTAAAAACTTTTGAGGTCTGCATCCAAGAGTACATCGCTTAGAATAGTGGTCATGATTTTTTTAAATTTTATTTTGGTACTGTTTATCAGTGTGTTAAATAGTTAAAAAAAGTATTTTCATCCAAGCAATATTCTTCCCCAATTTGTGTAATCTTCCCTGAAAAGCAGAGGATGTATAAAAATAATTTTCTGTAGACCAGTGAGGGATCCTGGCATGGGAAGGGTTTTTTTTTTTTTTTTTTTTAATCTGCTTAACAGTCATTACTGACCCTGCAGTGACCGCCCCCTAGCGGTTTTCAAGGCAATTGCATCTTTCTAGTTTCGGAATTAGACTTTGCCAGAGCCTAATTCCTAGAGCGTCAGCCCAGCTGGCAGCACAGGAGGCGGGATTTCCGTTGCTTCGCGCCCCTTTTTCGGACGAGCGCGGTTTTTCGCGCTTTTACCGGCAACTTGTCCCGTCTCTCTGTTGAGCCGTTGCCAGCATTTTTCCTCCCACCGGGGTGAGAGTCCTCATTTATCTACTCACGTACGTTTTCGATCTGCTGAGTTGGCAGAAGCTGCGGGTATAGAAACAAGAGCTCACCTTGTTAACGCGAGGCTGGACTCGAACCGCTGAAGCTTTCAGCCATTTCTGGCCGGCACTTTCAGCGTCATTAAGCCACTGCGCCACCGCGTCCCCATGGGAAGGGTATGGCCTAGGAATATTCTGTAGGATTCTCCTGAAAGGCCTGGAAGCCTATATTTGATACATAAGATGAAGCTTCTATTCTCAGTATAGATCTTTAGTGCGTTCCAGTGACATCAAATATATCTAATATTCTACCTCATAAGAGTTCCATATGATAAGTCCATATTATGAGCCCAAGATGAGAATACAATAGCTATGTGTATGAACTATTATGAGATAATAACTTGTCCTAGGTCACCTAGTAAGTTTATAGCAATGGAAGGATTGAATGAAGTCACCCTAATTTATTCTTCAGTCTTAAGTGAAAGTGATAAGGATGTAGCTCTAAAGTGTATTTAAGATGTTTTCTCCATTTTTCTGTGTGAGATACATTGTATTGTACATGATGTGAATAAATCTGTGCTCCTGAGAATGGAAAACGGAATAACTGAGGGGTGGGTAACTGTTGTCTGTTGAAGCCTATATCCCAATTGGCAGATAGGGCTGAAACCATCCATTCTCTGTTTCCAGAATAGTTTTTTATTTCCCTCTTCATCATTCCTCCCCTCCCCGCCCCTGTATCTGATAATTTCTTTTCTTTCTTTCTCTCCTAGTGCAGCAGACTAACATGGAAAGAAATATCAATTTTGCCTAAGGTCTGAAATACTATTAGAAATTACACCAAGTTATACATCCCTGGATTAATGTATAAATTAAATTCAAGCTTGCCCATGGAAAGTCATTTAAAGATAAGATTACATATGTAAACATCTATATATGAGCAGCCATTTGAAATTAAATACCACCATATCCTTTCAGAACATGAGGGAGAAGCCATTCCCATAGATGTTGATCCAAATGACCTACTACATAAACAACTTTTTATGTGTCACTACTATATGTGCCTCATTGTTGTTTCCTTCACAAATATTCCTTTCATGTGTCTAAAAAAAGGGGGCATGCCCTGTCTGCTACACAAATACTTTTCCCCTAACATCTGCCTATTTCTGATCTCTAGTGACAAATAATAAGATTTGGAGAAAGTTTATCATATATCTCATTAGTCCTTTATTTTGGTTTAGTGACATTATTATCAATATGTATGCTTTCTCAGTGGCTGGAGACCAGAAAGAATTTACTGAAATTGGTTGTATTGCTCTCTTCTATATGTGCACTTTGTCAGTTTCACTGTAATTCATTGAGAAGGGTGGTAGGAATAAAGAGATTTGCTACACTGTAGATGACAATGGTTATGCAAAATTTAAAGGAAGTTGATAAATATCTATATTGCATAAAATAACATAGAAAATGCAAGCTACTTCAGAAAGAACACATTATATAGGATTTCTTTCACACTTGGTCAGGCTTAAAACTGGCTTAAAAGTGTATCCAATGGAAAATGTACACTTTGTCACACTAAGTTCAGTAAGGCTTGTTTAGCAATAAATAGGCATAGGAATTTTGTAGTTACTGGTAAAATATATGGTTGCATATCATTGATGTTCTTTGATTTTATTTTCTAGGATCTGTTTCATCTGATAACTTCATTTGACCAAAAATGACAGAATGTTATAATCTGTATAATTATGCAGATGAAAATCATGCATATATATGCAAAGTTCTGAAGTTCTGCTCACACAAACAAATTCTCTTTGGTTTATTTATTATTTTTTTCAAAGTTTTTTTTTTAACTTCTACTTTTTATTTTAGTCAGCCTACTCTTTTTAAATTGTGCAGTGTTCAGTAAAGAAAGGTACCTTTCTCCTTTCAGTCCTGAGAAAAAGCAGTGGATTATGTTTTGTTCAACTATATTTTCTACTTTTTAAGGCTTCAGCCTTAGCTGCTGCTGTCTTCTAACAATAAGTTCATATAAATCATTTGGTCACTGAAAGAAAGAGTGGCTTTAATATTACTTTTGCTGATTGGTGAGTAGATAACATCCAAGAAGTTACTATTTAATGTCATTATTTTATAAGGAAATCTACTGCGCAATTCTTTTTATAAATTATCTGAGCATTTTCTTAAGCTGTAGAAAATATCCTTTCAGCTTTGCAGAGGTAATTGACACCATCACGTCACATATTTGTGAGAGAAGAAATATATTCTACCTACGCGGTCCCAACAATTATTGACTGAAAATCTCAAGGATCCAGTTAAATGTGCAGCACTGCAAGTAATGGACTCAATTGTTCATCATAATTGTATCATGTTTTACAAGGTAGATAAAAAGAAAGGTACACAATAGCATCCCACACAATCAACTGAATGGGCTGCATCCAATATCACAGAAGTTTACTTTTGCTTATGTCAAGAAGTCAACTCTGCACACTTCCCAAATTTGCTCTAGTGGATCTCCTGCCTATCTGGGGAAAGAAATGGAGAGTGCATAGCCAAAATCTGAGAGAGAATCCAATCTGCCAATGATGTCCATTCTGCTGATAGACCAAAACCTTGAATAATGTTGGTTGTACTATCAAAAGCTAGCATTATGAAAAATCATTAGACAACAAAAATGGTACAATAACCTTTTGCATTTTTAATTTAATAAAACATCAACTAAGAATAACATCTATAAATTATATATTAAGCAAGGAGATAATAAAACATAGCTGTCTTTTTGACACTGCAGCTCATTTCTACATTTATGCTGAGATATCCAAAAAAAAGCAATTAATTTACAGATGAGTATGTTTGTTCATACTGAACCATTAGTAGTTCAAGGCAAAAATATTTAAAAGTCTGCTTTAAAAAATGCAGATTAGTTCAATGTTTTTAAACTGAATAAAAGCACAACTTTTTATACACACTTAAATTATGCATTTATCTGGAAAACACAAGTCATCCAATTTTTTGGTAATTCAATGCATTTAGCAATGTTTATCTCCAGTTCTGATACCTGTTTTGCACCCCAATACAATAAACACATAGGCAACATTAGGCAGATACAATTTGCATTAATTAATGCTATTTGTATTTACTATTATTTTGTTTTTCTGCTTTCGAGTGAGTCTGGAATCCAGGAAGAGAGAGAGACTCCTTACGAGCCCCAAATCATCAGAAAGCTGGCCCACCAGTCTTATTTAGTTCTTCCTCCAAAGCTCAAATTAAGTTTGTTTGTTTGTTTGTTTTAATATAGCCAGTTCCAAACAACTTTAAATGATTGAAAGCATTATCCATTATCTACCTTGTCCTAATTTTCTCAGCATCCATTTCTCTACATCCATTTCTATTGGATGTTGTTGCAATGCCACAATGATAAAACAGCAACAGCAACAACAGTTACAATTCACTGAAACCAAACTGTCTCCAAACTGATTTCTGGTTTTATTGGAGGAGGGAAACTCTAAATTAAGATGTTTGTTATGGTACTGAAAACAGTGGAAACATATTCAAGATTAATTATAATAAAATACCATCTGGTTTCTGATTAACTATGGCAGCCAATGGAAACACATTTATTTCTTAGTGCAGAATCACAGCTGGGTGTTGACTTATAGATGCTAAATGGGAAAAGCAGGGTCAAAAAATGCTTCTACCAAAACAGTATTGTGGTTTGGATGCAGATCATACAGTTATCTATGTAAGAGAATGGGAAGACTATAACCCTGAATCACAATAACATTCAACTTCATATAGTTCCGTGCAAAATCTATATGGCTGAATGTAACTGGAGAATCCCTGATTAAGGCTAATAAAAAGGAGTATACCACCTCCCAAAGCAATTTTTCCTTTCTTAATGTTTAGTGAAAATCTGCTTCTCTCAATATCTATCACTGGTGCTAGATCTGCTCTATGGAGCAACAATCTTCTCTAAGTAACCCTTCAGGTAATTAATGTCTACTATTAAATCTTCTTTAATCTTTGCTTCTTTGGGTTGAACATACATAGCTCTTTCAACCATTCCTCACAGGACTTGCTATACTACTTATCAAGCTGGTTTTTCTCTCTGCACACACTTCACTGATGTTCAGAGCTTGATGTAGAGCTCCAGATGTACTGTAGTTTTATTAGCAGTATCTGTGGGGATGTGGCAAGGGACAGCAAATGATGAAAACAGCATTGCACTGATACAACACAGGCTTTACTCCTTTTGTACATGTGCTGTAATATCACATTTCTTCCTAGCGTTTTCCTATAGGTGCAGGGTCTGCTTTTTTTTGGATCAGCCAAATGTTGTGTGACTGTGATAACACACACATGTACAAAATAGGCAAAGCTTGCTTCATAATGCTGTGATGCTGCTTTTGTTATTTCAGTGAAAGCAGTGGATTCTGATGACTCCAGTGGTTCAAATCACACAGAATAGAGCAAAATTATTAATTCTCATAACCTGCACAAGATGATTGCTTATAAAGCCTAAGATTGCATGCCATTTTTTTTTAACTCACAAGTAACACTGCTTGCTTGCATTGGCTTAAGATATCTTGATCATTTTAATAAGTGTTGCTGCCGTGCCCCCCTTGATCCATATGGATTCCTTGAATCTAAATACAGAGCTTCAGATTTCTTTCTGTTTGGCTTCAACTTCTTGGTTAGGTTATAGCAGTTGGTAACACTTTAAATCTTGATTCTGTTTTTTGTATTAACTTGTCTTTCTGGCTTCATTCCCTCAGCAAATGTATAAGCAGCCACTGGATAATCACATTGCAGTATTTCACTACAGTGTATAACACTGCTCTCTTTTCTTCCCAGCAATTAGGTGATAGAATCCAAAGCTAATACAATGTTCAGCCACATACTACCTCCCCCCATATGTACATAGCATAGATTTCATTGACAAAATAATGTTGGAATAAAGTACACACAGCCTCATAATTTCTGCTTCTTGGTGCTGTGGGCTGAGTGTAATACTAATTTCTAAGCACTGCTACAATACATTTCTCTATTGTTCCCACTGAGGAGCACTTACTGCTTCAGGAGAATAAAACAAAACTTGGGTGCAAAATAAACCAGGAAGCACTTCTGCAGTTAAGTACTCTACATTTATCACTATAGTTAACATGCTTATAAATTGGCAAGCAGAGAAGAAACTTTATTGGCTAAATATTCTAAAGATAGAACGCAATGTCTTGCTTCCAAAATATCCTCTTGGATTCTACAAGAATTAGTAAATTGTCAAAGTTCTGAATAAGTTAATGGATCTCATCAGAAGGTAGTTATCGGGAATCAGGGAAGATAAACCCTCTTTACCCAATGGGTAATCCAGGCCTAAACTTTATCCAATGTACCTTTCTTAACTCAGGAAAAATAAAAAAAGTAAAAAAAAAAAAAGTGCTCTCCAATATAAATAACAGCAACAGTTGTTGTTTCTAAAAAATATGACCTAAAAAAGTAATTGTCTTTAATTCTTAAACAAAAAGCAAACAAAAAGAAATAGCCCTACATGTTAAAACATTTGAACCTTGAAATCTATTTTGGATCTTGAGATGATTTCACCATTATCCTTATACCATTATAGATGGTATAGGGATAAGTATAGGTGTAGGTATATATATAGAGAGAGTGAAATATAGCCAGAATCAGTTGACATTACATTTGGCTTTTTTCCAATGTAATGTCAACTGATTCTGGCTATATTTCATTCTCTCTATAGAGCTGGGCTTTTTTCCAATGTAATGTCAACTGATTCTGGCTATATTTCATTCTCTCTATATATATACCTACACCTATACTTATCCCTATACCATCTATAATTCATCACATACAAGGAGACTTTCCTGTGCTTTCAGGAAAGCCCTAATTTCTTCTCAGAGTCTCATTGACCCAACCCAGTAGTGGGCATTATCCTGCTGCAAACTGGTCTGCTGTTTTCTCTCTTTTATCTAAAATAGGATTGTCTGTCTGTTAATTTACAGAATTAATTGTAATTTAAGTGTACATAACTCCCAAAGCAGCTGTATCATTTTCTTGGACAAAGCTGCCTCCAATATGAGAATTCTAATTTAATAAAGGGATTCTTGTCAAAGGCACTATCTATCCAATCAGCATCTCCAAATATAAATATTTACTGCAACAGTGCAGATGTGTGCCTGTATAAAAACATTCCATTCTAAATCGAAGACAGAAATACCAATGGAAGAATCATGAAATAAGATGTGCATGTTTCTAATGTCTTACCAAGCATGACAAATCAGGGAAACCAATTTTATTTTTCTGTCTGTGCTTTTCTGCACAATTTCCCCAGAATCCCAAGAAGGTGATCTCTGTAGCAGAGGCAGATGGAGCTTGAAAATTAGTCTTCAACACATGGCTCATAGCACAGACTAAAGGACTAGAATCACTTTTTGTTAAACTACTCAGCCCCATGAGTCACTATCTCTTTGGTCTTATTTTGTATCATACTAAAGGATTCAAATATTCAGACAGCGACGGCTCTAAGAATCAGATGGAAGAAAAATTGGATGGACATACCTTCATTTCTCTTCATATAAAAGGAAAAAAAGTTTACCACTGTCAACAAAATGCTTCTAATTGTTAGGCAGGCAGGCTTTTATTATTTCTGTTATTTGTAATAAAATAAAATTCCAGATATTATTAATCTTGTAAGGAAGACTTATCTGCTATCTTCTGGGGCCCAGCTTCTGACAAACAGACTGCTCCACTTTGGGATCTGGAGTGGTTAATGAGTTCATGGCCTCCATGACAATCCTGGGCTTATCTTAGCTGATATCTAGTCCAAAGCATTCAGCATACTTGATCTGGGTTTTACCATGTAGCAGATGGCTTGTGATATGAAACTAGAGGACATTTTGATCTGTATTTTGTCATGACCAGATCATTCTTGGGTCAGCTTGTGGTTCACTGGTACCACTGATCTCTGCAAGAGTGGGAAATCAATTAAGATGTTTAATGGACCCATCTGGTTCTCCACAGCTGCTTCAAGACTTTTCAAGCAATATGTTGGGCAGATCTGCCATGACACTGTGTCTCTGGAATCTGGAAACAATGAGATAATTGGAGATGATTGCCTCTAAGCAGTCTTTCTCCAATCATAAAATCTTGTAGGTTCCATGGTTTAAAAAGGAGCTTCAGTACATAAGCATCAGCATTGATACTTTGAGTGATAGTAATAGAAATTAGGAGTGAATATGACTTAACATAGGTACAAGCTTAGGTTTGGCCCTACATTGTGGTGATGTTCTAGGGTCAGCCACAATGCAATTTAGTCTGGACCCACTGACTAAATTGTGGAGACTACCTAAGGGATAGGCATCTCCAATAGTAATTCCAATAGTATTATGACTTGTACCATAATAATTGTTTCCAAATTATAAAAACTTTTCACAAGCAGGGTTTGAAGTATCCTATCTGAACAAAGATGATAATAGCAGCTTATAGAAACTTTTAAGTCTAAATTTGAAATATAAATAAATAAATATAAATAATAAATTAGCCATAGTTATAATTACAGATGTGTCTTTCTTATGTTTTTGCATGGGTGTAGTTGTGATGATGGCGATGATGATGGTGATGATCTTCCTCCTTCCTCCCAAGAGCAACCATATTATTATGGATGATATATGCATTGCACTTGTTATAAGGATCCTTAAGACATAAATCACAATGGACAAATAGTCTTTCCAGAAGTCAAAATACAACTCATACATTTTCCTAATAACTGACAGTGATTGGAACTGTTTAAAAAAAATGAACCCTAGCAACATCTGGAGAGCCGAAGGTTATATTTTGTTATCCTTGGCTATTAGAAGTATATTTCTTTGAAATGTGTTGTAAAAGTCAAAAAGTATTTCAGAGAGAACCAAGTCATCCATGAAGACTTCTGAATGAAAGTTATTAAAATGTTCATGGAATCTTCATTTAAAATAATAATAACAACAGCAATCTTGTGAATTAAAATTCTCACTGTCTTTTATGATCATCACCACCAAGACTACAAAGAACACAGGCTGTGCCCATATAGAGATTAGAAATGCTTCAGATAAATGATAATCATTAAGAAGAGAATGCAAGATATTTTTAATGCTTATCAGTTAAGTCAGAATAGAGAGTTTCATTAGAAAACTAGAAGTGCAACTCCTACAATGTTGCATGGATAATTCTGAGCTTATAATTAATTTGAGACTGAGACTGATTCCTGTTAAAAAGAGAGAAGCAATAGGATTTTGTAAGCTTTTGGATGTATTTTGTGGGTGGTGCTGAGAGAACTGTAGACCAGTGGAAATATAATGAGAGGGGAAGAACATGAATGGAAATATTATCAGTTTGACCTTCACAACGTTTAGTTTGCAAACTTTCCTCTATATCTCTATTTGACAGTGAATGCTAGTAGATTATCATCAGACAAGTTAAGATCCATTATTGCATATACTAGGGCTGTGCAGATCTTTAAAAGGATGCTTTGCTTCATTGGAGCTTTGAAATGCTCCTTCAAAGGGAAGCAGTGAGGTGAAGCAGTATCTTGCTTCCAATAGTGGAGTACAGTGGCCATACTGCTTTGATCTAATCAGTAACAGGGTTTTCACACATGTGTGGAAACTCCTGCTATCAAAGCAAAATGGCCAATTGAATTCTGTTGGTCCCATTTTGATACTTAATTGATGCTTGCACTGATGCATCAACATGGAAAAACTCACTTGCACAAAGTGAAGACCTTCTATGAGGTAGATTGTGAACAATCATTATTGACATACATATAAAAAGACATGTGTCTCTGCCCAAGGTACTGAAAAACAACTACAAAAACAAAGGAGCTATTTTGAAGAGTGCATCTGTAGCTCCTTCAGTTGGAAGATATAACATCTATTTAGAAAAACAGTTCAGTTTCAAATTCTGTTTCTGATCCTGATTTTTTTTTTGGGGGGGGGGATTATTGCTGTGCTGACTGCCATTACTTGGAAATGTTGCTGCTTGCTATGAGAGATTGACACTTTGAAGCCTAAGTATTCCTAGAGAAGTCTAGCAGAGAACAACTGAGGAAAAGAATTTTAATTATCTTTGCATATCTCCTGTACTCCAAATGGAAACAGCCATCAGTGAATTATACAGCAAATGTCATTTGAGCCAAAATGCTTGCAAACATTAACTAATCCTCTCACTGATACTTATAGCAGAATAAAACTGTGCATAATGAAGAAATGGCTGATTAAATTTTCAGACACATTGTTGGCTGAGGAACATCTTCAAGCAGACTAGAGTTTCTTCCCTGTTTTGGTATAAGTTGAAATAAGTTTTACTGAGTTTCAGGAAGCCATTAAACATGATTTTCTATATGCACTAATGATCTTTCATATAGGACAAGACCTATTTTTGTTGGCATTAATAGCTATCTGGTAGTCAATAGGTTCTGGGAATTCAAAGGCAATAGGATTATACAAGGGTGAATGCCAGAAAGGTTTTATTAAATATAAATTGAGAGAGTCACAGAGGAAAATAAAATATACCAGACTATGTCTCTTCAGCTTGTCAGAAATCCCTCAAATGTCAGGAGGCCAACAACTTGAACTATCTTACCAGGTCTTCAGGTTTACATCAAGGTTTAAAATGTCTGGGATCTTTTGCCATCTTGTTATACTTTTTCAAAGCATAGGGAGTATAAACAATACAACATCTGGAGATGACTTGGTGGTAATCAGTGATTTGGTCATGACTCAAGCTGTTGGTCTTCTACTAAAGATATTTTAAGTGAGACATAATTTCTAGCATGCTGCTGCTCATTCTCCTTTCTGAAGGTATCAGACTAGAGAGTTCACCTTGTTCTCTTTCTCTTAATTGTTACAAATGGTAATACAGATAAAAGGCTCAACAGGGTGAGTGATTACATAAAAATGGGGGAAAAACTTATTAAGGACTTTTAAAGGATGAATGTAGGTTATGTGAGAGATAGTTTGGTGTAGTGGTTAAAGGCACTGGACTAGAAGCCTAGGGATTTTAACTTCTAGTTCCACCTTAGGCACAAAGCCAGCTGATTAATCTTGGGCCAGTCACTCATTACACCCAGAGGCCAAGTGGTAATGAGTACAGCTTGTGAAGCAGTGAGGACATGTGTATATACCATGACACACCATCACTGCCCACTCTGCTGCATTTTGGACCAGCTGTAGCTTCTGAGTGGTCTTTAAGGACAGCCCCATTCAGTATTCATTGCAGTAGTCAAATCACAAGATGACAAAGGCATGAGTGACTATTTGAAGGGCCTCCCAGTCCAGGAATGGGTGCAACTATGTGCACCAGATATATCTGTGCAAAAGCCCTGTTGGCAACAGTTGCTACCTGCTCTTCAAGCAGGAGCTATAAGTGCAAGAGGACCCCCAGATTGCCCACCAGTGTCACATGAGGAAGTGCAACTCCTCTAAAGACTAAAGATGGAAGCTCCCTGGAACCAGAGGGGTCAAACAAACTAAGGCACTCAGGATTGTCAGGATTAAGCCTAAGCAGGTATTGGGTCAAGATTTTAACAGTATCACTTGGCCAACCCCCAGTCAAGATGTATAATTGAATATCATCCAGATACTGATGATATTGGACCCCAAACTGACAAATGACTCACTCAGTGGTTTTGTGTAGATGTTAAACTAAAGAGGAGAGAGAGTCAAGCCCTGTGGTACCCCACAAGCGAAGAAGTTAGGACACAACCCTGCACCCCCTGTCATCACCAGTTGAAACCAGACACAAAGAAAGGAGAGGAACCACTGCAAAAGAGTGCTTCCCACTCCTAGCCCCTGAAACCAAAAGAATATAGGTATCAAAGGCTGCTGAGAGATCAAGGACCACCAAGATGGACACATTACCCACATCCTGACTCTGCCACAGGTCATTGACAAGCACGACCAATGTTGTCTCCATATTGAACCCTGGTCTGAAGTTGACTGGAGCAGGTGTGATTAATCTACTTATTCCTAAGTCTTCTGGAGCTGAAGACTGAGGGGACCATCCTCTCCTGCAGAGAAGCAGACATCACCACTTGGGCCCAGACAGGTCACCTCCTGGGCAGCTTTCACCATCCTAGAGGGAGCTGGATCTAACAAACAACAGATCTCACAGACTGGAGGTTCTTGTCTAGTTCCTCAGTAGTCAAGCTTGCTCCAGATAACCCTTCAAGACCATTCCCCAGGCACCTCATCTGGACCTGCCTAGTTGGAGTCCAACTCTGAGTGGATCTGAGTGACTTTATGTGCCTAATAGCAAGAATGCAGTCTAAGGCCTCTGACACTCACCCATTCCATGCTGCAACCAGGACCTCAGGTGGACTAGCTACTACATCCTCAGGGAAAACCCAATCTCCCTCTGATGTCTGAGACAGGCTAATGTAATAGGCCCTCTCTCTCCATAAGGCAGGGTGACACCAGCAAGCCAAAGAGGAACCAAAGAGTCTTCTTATTATGGCAATGGACTGATGATGTGTCCAAACTCAGATTATCCAGAGACAGAAACCATGTGCAGCTCATATGGGTTGGGCTTATGATGATTGGACAGGTCCATGGTTGACATGGTGGCCACAGACTCCTAAGCTATCCAAAACACAGTGCTATCAGGTGGCAAATTGAAATCCCCAACAGCCTTTGTGGTCTCTATTAACAGCCCAGCAATGGAATACAATAACTCAGCCAGTTTTGTTTTTTCTTAATATAATTTTATTAAAGATTTTAAAAAGGAAGATGAAAAGTAATACAAACTAATATAAAGTAAGAAAAGAAAAAGAAAGAAATCAAAGAGAAAGCTAAAAGTGCAAAAAAGTAAAAAAAGAAAAAGAAAAGAAAGAAAAAAGATACAAAGAAGTGGCTTCCGATTTTCTTTATAGCAATTTTAAGTACAATTATACATTTACCTCTTACTCTATGGTTACAACATAACTCTCTTCTTTCTATAATCTATCCTGTCTAATCATTCAAACCATAAATCATAAGTTCATTTTTTTCTGTTTCATGCAAAAAGTCCATAAGGGGTTTCCAGTCAGCAATAAATGTAGATATTGTCATTTCTCTAATCAAGGAAACCAATTTAGCCATCTCAGCAAGTTCCATCATCATTAGCACCATCTCTCCTCCATTGTGGGTAATACCGAGTCTTTCCATCTTTGTGCATACAGTAATCTCACTGCAGTTATCATTTACAAAAACAAAGTTCCATGATTTTTTTCCAACTGTTTGTCCATCAATCCCAAAAGAAAAACCTCTGGATTCAATTGTGTGTAAATCTTTCAAAATCCTCTGAATCAGTTTGTGTATTTGAATCCAGAACTTTCCAGTTTTTTTTACATGTCCACCAAACATGATAAAATATCCCTTCTTATTGTTCACATTTCCAACATAAATTTACAGTGCCTTTATACATTCTAGACAATTTCTCTGGTGAACTATACCAACAGTTGTTGTTTAGTCGTTAAGTCGTGTCCGACTCTTCGTGACCCCATGAACCATATTGTGCCAGGCCTTCCTATCTTTCACTGCCTCCCTGAGTTTGCTCAATTTCAAGCTCATTGCTTCAGTGATGCTATCTAGCCATCTCATCCTCTGCCGTCCTCTTCTCCTTTTGCCTTCCATCTTTCCCAGCATCAGGGTCTTTTCCAAAGAGTCCTCTCTTCGCATTAGGTGACCAAAGTATCTGAGCTTGAGCTTCATTATCAATCCTTCCAATGAGCAATCACAGTTGATTTCCTTTAAGATTGACTGGTTTGACCTCCTAGCAGTCCAGGGGACTCTTAAGAGTCTTCTCCAGCACCACAGTTCAAAGGCATCAATTCTTCGGCGTTCAGCCTTCTTTATGGTCCAGCTCTCACAGCCATACATTACTACTGGAAAAACCATAGCTTTGACTATGCGGATCTTTGTTGGCAAGGTGACGTCTCTGCTTTTTAATATGCTATCTAGGTTTGCCATAGCTTTCCTCCCAAGGAGCAAGCGTCTTTTAATTTCATGGCTGCAGTCTCCGTCTGCGGTGATCTTGGAGCCCAAATAAATGAAGTCTGTTACTGCTTCCATTTCTCCCCCTTCTATTTGCCAGGGATTGATGGGTCCAGATGCCATGATCTTAGTTTTTTTAATGTTGAGTTTCAAGCCAGCTTTCGCACTCTCCTCTTTCACCCTCATCAAGAGGCTCTTTAGTTCTTCTTCACTTTCTGCCATTAGGGTGGTATCGTCTGCATATCTGAGGTTATTGATGTTTCTCCCTGCAATCTTAATTCCGGCTTGTGATTCTTCCAGCCTGGCATTTCTCATGATGTACTCTGCATATAGGTTAAATAAGCAGGGTGACAGTATATAGCCTTGTCGTACTCCTTTCCCTATTTTGAACCAATCGGTTGTTCCATGAACGGTTCTAACTGTTGCTTCTTGGCCCGCATACAGATTTCTCAGGAGACAGGTAAGGTGGTCTGGTATCCCCATCTCTTTAAGAATTTGCCACAGTTTGTTGTGATCCACACAATCAAAGGCTTTTGCATAGTCAATGAAGCAGAAGTAGATGCTTTTCTGGAACTCTCATGCTTTCTCCATGATCCAGCGAATGTTGGCAATTTGATCTCTAGTTCCTCTGCCTCTTCGAAACCCAGCTTGTACATCCGGTAGTTCTCGGTTCACGTACTGCTGAAGCCTAGCTTGTAGGATTTTGAGCATAACCTTGCTAGCATGTGAAATGAGTGCAATTGTGCGATAGTTTGAGCATTCTTTGGCATTGCCCTTCTTTGGAATTGGAACGTAAACTGACCTTTTCCAATCCCGTGGCCACTGTTGCGTTTTCCAAACTTGCTGGCATATTGAGTGCAGCACTTTAACAGCATCGTCTTTTAGTATTTTAAATAACTCAGCTGGAATACTGTCATCTCCACTAGCTTTGTTGTTAGCAATGCTTCCTAAGGCCCACTTGACTTCACTCTCTAGGATGTCTGGCTCAGGGTCAATGACCACACCAGCATGGACATCAGGGACATTAAGATCTTTCTTGTATAGTTCTTCTGTGTATTCTTGCCACCTCTTCTTAATCTCTTCTGCTTCTGTTAGGTCCCTGCCTTTTTTGTCCTTTATCATGCCCATCTTTGCACTAAACGTTCCTTTGATATCTCCAATTTTCTTGAAGAGATCTCTAGTCTTCCCCATTCTATTGTTTTCTTCAATTTCTTTGCATTGTTCATTTAAGAAGGCCTTCTTATCTCTCCTTGCTATTCTCTGGAAATCTGCATTCAGTTGCTTATATCTTTCCCTTTCACCCTTGCTTTTCGCATTCCTTCTTTCCGCAGCTATTTGTAAAGCCTCATCAGACAGCCATTTTGCTTTCTTGCATTTCTTTTTCTTTGGGATGGTTTTAGTTGCTGCCTCCTGTACAATGTTACAGACCTCCGTCCATAGTTCTTCAGGCACTCTGTCTACCAAATCTAATCCTCTAAATCTATTCATCACCTTCACTGTGTACTCACATGGAATATGATCTAAGTCATACCTGAGTGGTCTAGTGGTTTTCCCTACATTCTTCAATTTAAGCCTAAATTTTGCAGTAAGAAGCTCATGATCTGAGCCACAGTCAGCTCCTGGTCTTGTTTTTGCCATCTGTATAGAGCTTCTCCATCTTTGGCTGCAAAGTATGTAATCTATCTGGTTTTGGTATTGACCATCTGGTGATGTCCATGTGTAGAGTTGTCTCTTGTGTTGTTGGAAAAGAGTGTTTGCTATGACTAGCTTGTTCTCTTGACAGAACTCTATTAGCCTTTGCCCTGCTTCATTTTGTACTCCAAGGCCAAACTTGCCTGTTATTCCGATTACTCCTTGACTTCCTACTTTAGCATTCCAATCCCCTATGATGAAAAGGACCTCTTTTTTTGGTGCTAGTTCTAGAAGGTGTTGTAGGTCTTCATAGAACCGGTCAACTTCACCTTCTTCGGCATCAGTGGTTGGGGCATAGACTTGGATTACCGTGATGTTGAATGGTTTTCCTTGGATACGCACTGAGATCATTCTGTCGTTTTTGAGGTTGTACCCCATTACTGCCTTTCCCACTCTCTTATTGACTATGAGTGCAACTCCATTTCTTCTAAGGGTTTCTTGCCCACAGTAGTAGATATAGTGGTCACCTGAATTAAATTCACCCATTCCCGTCCATTTCAATTCGCTGATTCCCAAGATGTCGACGTTCAATCTTGTCATCTCATGTTTGACCACATCCAGCTTGCCTTGGTTCATGGATCTTACATTCCACGTAGCTATACAATATTGTTCTTTACAGCATCGGACCTTCTTTTCGCTTCCAGATACATCCACAGCTGAACGTCCTTTCGGCTTTGGCCCAGCCGCTTCACTCTTTCTGGAGCTACTTGGAATTGCCCTCCGCTCGTCCCCAGTAGCATATTGGACACCTTCCGACCTGAGGGGCTCATCTTCCGGCGTCATATCTTTTAGCCTTTTAACATTGTCCATGGGGTTTTCTTGGCAAGGATACTGGAGTGGGTTGCCATTTCCTTCTCCAGTGGACCACATTTTGTCAGAACTCTCTGTCATGACCTGTCCGTCTTGGGTGGCCCTGCACGGTATAGCTCATGGCTTCACTGAGTTACACAAGCCCCTTCCCCACGACAAGGCAGTGATCCATGAAGGGGATACCAACAGTACATCATTTTATATATATAAAAAAATCTCTCTAAGATTATAACATAATGTAAATTTCAATCCTTTCAACCATATATTTTCCCATTTTTCCATCTGTATATTATAACCAAAAAACATTGACAACTATATCTCTCTGCCACCAGTTTTTCTCTTGATTTTATTTTACATTTCCCTTGACAAAATTTTAATATCTCACAATAAGTTAAAAATTTGTGTTGCCTATTATTTCTCATCTATAAAATGCTTCTTGTGCTGACAGCCACAAAGGTGTTTTTGGGCACAACCTGGGTTTGTATCTATTCTATATTCTCAATATGGCACATCTAACATGAGGATTTTTAAAAATCCACATTAACCTTGACTTTGTCATATCACAAATATCCATGCCACTCAAATCTTAGATCATGGTCTTCCAACTCTAAATGCTTTCTATTTCTCAGCAGCACCCACTCTTTTATCCAAACCAAACAGGAAGCTGCAAAATACAATCTCAAATCAGGTAGACCCAATCCTCCTCTTTCCTTTGCATCTTGTAACACCTTATATTTAACTCGTGCTTTTCTTTCCCCTGCCGCACAAACTTAGATATATCCTTATGCTACTGTTTAAATGGTACATCAATTGTCAAAACAGGTATTGTCTGAAACAAAAGCATCATTCTAGGTGAGACATTCATTTTTATCACAGAAATTCTCCCCAGAAATTTCTCCCATCTTAACATGTCTTTTTAAACTTCATTCCGTGTCTTAATATAGTTATTTTCAAATAACACACAGTTTATATTTGTCCTTGTGATACCCAGATATTTTACCTTCTTCTCAGTCTTAAAACCCATTTTATTCATCAATTCTTTTTGATCTTCTATTTTCATATTTTTTGCTAACATCTTTGTCTTCTGTTTATTAATTTCCAAACTCTTTTAATTTACCTATTTCAATTCCCTTTAAAGGATCTTCCAAAACCAACACCAAATCATCTGCAAAAGCCCTTAACTTATAAATGTCTTTCTTAATCTTTACTCCCACAATCCTCTCATCTTGTCTTATATCACTATTCAGTATTTCAAGAACCAAAATAAACAAGAGAGGAGACAGTTGACATCCCTGTCTTGTTCCTTTTAGTATCTCACAGGGTTTGTTAGATCTTCATTAACAATTATTTTTCCTTTCTGTGAATTGTACATTGATCTTATTCATTTTATAAAATTCTCTCCAAAATTCATATCTTCCAAAAACTTGAACAAGAAAGCCCAGTTCAAATTGTCAAAGGCCTTCTCTGCATCTAAGAAAATCAATGTGTCTTGTTTTTCATTATGTTGCTCCAAATATTCCAAAATGTCCAACACATTTCTAAGATTGTCCTTTAACTGTCTTTTAGGTAAAAACCCACATTGATCCTCATGAATAAATTCTTGCAAAATTATTTTGAGTCTATCAGCTAAAGTTGTTGTGAATAACTTGTAGTCATTATTCAATAATATCAGCCTATAATTTGTTAAAGTCAAATCTTATCCCTCTTTAGGTACCTCCCTGTAAAATAGAGTTCACTGTGATTTGTAAAGTTTATAAAAGTTCATGCTCAAAACATTTATAATAAGAACATGATAATCCATCTGGTCCAGACACATTTCCTAGTTCAATCTTTTTTATAGTTTCAGAAATTTCCCTTATTGTTATAGGTCCATTCATATTCTGTGTCTGTTCCTCTGTAATCCTCAGTAAATTTTGTTTCTTTAGATATTCATCTATTTTATCTATT
Source organism: Liasis olivaceus (assembly GCA_030867105.1). NCBI lineage: Eukaryota > Metazoa > Chordata > Lepidosauria > Squamata > Pythonidae > Liasis > Liasis olivaceus. The sequence continues at coordinate 76,390,372 of CM061349.1, forward strand.
TTATCTATATTTCTAGAGAAATGTCACATCCTTTATACAAGTTGGAATAATATTGATGAAATGCCTTTTGTATGTCCATGTTATCCATTAATACAGTATCTCCCTCTTGTAATTTCAAAATCATTTTCTTTTCCTTTTCATTTCATAATTTATATGCCAACTACTTCCCAGGTTTGTTTGCAACCTTTTTTTTTTTCTTTACATAGTTCATTTTTATTTCCATTTCTCTTACTATTAACATAGATAACTGTTATTGTAAAAACTTAACTTGTTGAGAATTACTTAAAAAGAGAAGATAAATTAAAGAAATTTCCAGAGAAGATAAGTATTTCTCAACAAATCTCTCATCCAAAATAGCTTGCATTTTCTCTTGACTCTTCTTTTAAAGTTCACTATTATATTGTGTAAAATAACCTCTTATGAAAGCTTTACATGTATCCCAAATCATTTTTAAATCAGTACCTTTAAATATTTTTTTAAAAATTCTTTTAAAATTCTTCATCTAAAAGACCTACATTTCCTTTTATAAAACACACTCACAGGATTATAATCTAAAAAAAGTCTTTGGTAATATCTCTACTTTGGAAAACTTAGTAGCCAAGTTCTTTGAAATCCAAATCATGTCTACTCTTGAAAAGGATTTATGTCTTTCAGAAAAGTAGGTTTACTCTCCTGAATTGCCATTTTTCTGTCTCCGTATATGAGCCAACCCTAAATTATCCATCAAATTCAAAAAAATAATAATATTTTTATTGGAAATTCTATCCATTTGTGTGGAGATCACTCCATTCCAATCCCCAATCAAACAACAATTTTCATAAGATAAGCCTATTGTCTGTCCATAAGACCTTTACAGAACCATACTTTATCCTCATTTGGATAAAGATATCAAAGTCTTAATCCCATGGAAATTAACTTCCACCCCAACACATCTGCCTTGCCCATTAGTCAATACAAGTTCTGGTTTTAGTTGGGGATTTATATACAAAACAATTCCATTTCGTTTTTTAGTTCCTGCTGAAATAAATTCTTCACCCAAATTTTATAAATCAAACATTTAATGTCCTTTTTCCTAATATGTGTCTCTTGTAGGCAAATTATATCTTGTTTTAAATTTTTTTCAAATAGTAATATTTTTTTCCCTCTTTTGGGGTGCATTTGCTCCATTTTCAGTTTCCTGTTGCATTTGTGAAGTTTTTGTGTAATCTCATCTGACACTTCCATTTGAACCTCCTCCAATTCCTCTTTAAATTTTTCTAGAAATTCCTTCACTGTCTAGAAAGAATTCAGTTGAAACTTCTACTGTTTAAAAGTAAAAAAAAATCACACCATCCAATTTGTCCAATCAAAATGGAATCTTCTCTCTTTTAATCTCTCAGTCAAAAAAGAATACCCTTTTCCCTTATGTGAGATTCTAATAGGAATTTCTTTAAGAACAATTACATCTCTATTATCAACCTTCAGTCTTGTATTAACATGCTGCTGCAAAACTTGATCCCTTGTCTTCTTCCTGACAAAGTGCACCAAAACATCTCTTGGAACGTTTCTTATTCTCACAAATCTTCTCTTTATTTTATATACTTTATCAATTTCTGCCTCTGTATACTCCTCATACCAATCCAGAAATTTACTAGAGCTTTAAGAACCTTCTCTCTAATATCTTCAGCAGAATCCTCTTGGATTGCTCCAAATCTCAAACAAAGTTGCTTCACACTCAATTCCAAATCAGCCAGATTATCTCGTTCTCTTTCCAACTCTCTGTCTATAGCTTCTGTCTTACTCTCCAGAATTTTCACTTTGTCATTAATTTGTTTTACATCTCCAGACACTTGTTTTACAGAACTTTCCATCTTCTTAACTTCTTCTTTCATCTCCTCTTTCATCTTTACATGTCTTTCATCTTTTTTTTTTTTTCCAAAAGCTGTCAATTTATTATCAAGTGATTCAGCTAACTTACTGCCCAGTTCCTCAAACATTTTGTGAAGAAATTCTGGTGTAATTCCTCTCTCTGTAGGTTTCTCTAACAATCTTCTCCTCCGTTCTGCTATTTTTGCTGCTTTTCTAGTGGTTTATATTAAGATATTATAGTCCAAAAAAGAAAGTGTTGCAAGCAAGGGAAAAGAAAAGGCAAGCTTCCCCCTTCCCCCCCCCCCCCATTTTATCTTCCTGTGCCCTTAATACTTTGGTCTCAGATGGCACTCCATAGTTACAGTCAGTATCTCCATAGTTATGGTCAGCATCACAATCTGGCTTATATTACCTTTATTTTGTAAAATCCACCAATTGTCTGTGCTCTTTAATAGTAAACAAAAAACATTCCCTTGAAGGTCCACCTCATTTGTCTATTTTAATTCCAATTCATTCAAAAGCACTTTCACCAAAAAATAATTTGTATAATAACTATCCCCTTTATCTGTTTTAAACTTTCTTATTCACTCCTTGTTAAGCTTTTTGCCAAATGTTTTTAAATCTTTAAAACCTTTTTTTTTTCCTTTGTAATCCAGAAGGAATGTTGACTCACCAAGTGGAATTTTCTTATCCTGCTGCTCAGAAAATCTCTCTTTAGTTTAAATTAGTTACATCTGAAAGTGTTTAAGAAATGAGTCTCATGCAAATCTTGTGTCATTATGGCTATGAACTTGATTGAAATTCCTTCATTCCCAGCTGCTCAGCTCATTAGCCAACCAGAAAAACCTCAGGCCCTGCAGTCTACTCATGAGGAGCAGCTGTCCAGAGTACAAGTGGGCAATATCACAGTTTTTCCTCTTCTAGAAAGACTGTGCCAGCCAGAATTCACCATCTAGCTGCCAATTTCTGCTGCAGTGTCATCCCCACTCCTTTAGGGATGTCTAGAATCCTCACCAGAAGCTCCTCATGAATCCTTACCTGGAATCCAGTAGCTCAGGCAGTATTGCTAATGGGCAACAGAGAGGATGGTATACCAGCAATGCTCCCAGTTATTCCCTAGAGAGTTAGGGTATTAAGCCCTTGCCAGATGTTTTATGTATTATGGATTCCTTACTACCACCAAGATCTATGACTTTGGTTCTTTTAACTTGATTTCTTGCTTTTAAATTTGCAAGCTGCCAAGAGTCTGGTGGCATGGGGTGGTCTCTTTAAATAACTAAATTAAATTAAATTAAGGAAAGAAAAGCTGAAGAATTTCCTTATCATCCCCATTTATCTGCCTTTATGAACTGATCAAGGCTGGGTGTGGCTTGAGAAACTGTCATCAGTATCCCCTTCATCAGTATTCATTGTCTTCTCTTGTCCTGCCTTATGAAAGTGTGTCCTGTAAGATAGTTGCAAACTAGAATCCTTATACATGTTATATCTGTGCTAGTCTGTGAACTGTGAGTATATGCTTCCATGCCTAGTTTGCTCTCAATCAGAGCTTGAAATAATGTCAGTATTAGGATATAGTCAGTCTTTCAAGAATGCTGTTTTATTAATTTGGTAAGATGCTATGAAGCAGAAAATTGTAAATTCATTTTCATTGTTAAGAGGATGCTTTATTTTTTCAAAATAATTTAAGTAAATCAGTGAATCTTGTCCTTGTAACTTGTATCAAATTGTTATGCATGCCTTCTACACCTGATAGAACTACTTTGCTGATTGAATGGAGAGTAAAAAGTTTTTAGAATCATGTTTTCTTGTAAGTAAAGAGCCATAATGTTACTTTTATTTATATTTTCTTGTCTAGAGAACAATTTTCACTTCTACTTAGGGTTTCTGTTACTAGCTAAGTTTGAACAGATGTAGTATGGCATAGAAGAGAATCTCAAATGTGCTTTCATTCAAGTCCTATGTTGAAATTATGAGAAAAATATGTTTATGATTGGTTCAACAACATGCAGTGAAGGTGCCATCCTATTTGTCTCTGAAAACTGAAAGCAGTTTTTTGTGAATAGAATGGTAACAAGGAGGAAAGGAGAAGCTTTCTATGATCCCTGTTAAGGGATGCATTCTATCATATATCACCAGAAGACCTTTTGCTATGTCTAAACCATTTTCCTTAAGTAACAGAGTAATAAATATGGGTTATAGTACTTTACTAAACTATTTTTTTTCATAAATTGAGGAACTCTTATTTTATTAGTATGCTATTTCCAATAGAAGAGAATATATGTAGCTAAGAGTTGAACTGCAGAGTCCTTGGTGTGAGTATAGTGCAAGTCACTGATGATGTTACCTAGTTGGGTAAGGAGATGTCTGCAAGCAAACAACCAAACTCAGAGTACCAAGGTCTACATAGACCTATCCCAGATAGTTTATCCCAGGTTGTTAGTATACTTAATCTTGCTAAAAATAAAACTGAAAATGTTGTATCATATTTGAACTGTTAAACATTTCAGTAAAGTGGTAGAAAACATTTTCAGAGATTTAGACATGAACAAGTTAATCAAAGCTAAACTGCCAGTCTAGACAGAGAGCAGAAGCCAAAAAAGCCCAGGAATCTCAAACTCTGACCAACTAATCAGGAACATTAAACTTTTATTTTTCCAGGTGAGTTTTCAAAACAAGAGGGGGGCTTTGATTTTATTTATTTATTTATTTGCCATCTTTTGCAGGAAAATAACATCTCTACCCAGTTTGGCCCCTATCAGGTAAGAAACAAAATCCAGCATAAAGATGTTTTAGAGAATCAGATGGCATTAAATTATATTTTTCTTTTAAAATTAGATTTTTTTTCTTAAAAAAAAAAGAAAACTGTCGAGTCCTTGTGGTTGTTTTCTTGCAAATGTTTCATTACCCAGCTAGGTAATATCTCCAGTGCAAGAATAAAAAGAAAACATTATGGGTTGACCTGTTCTGGCTGAGATAAAAAGAGAATTTATTTTTTAGGACACTCCCCTCTGCCCCTAGGGCTTGGGGTCTCCTGCTTGAGGGAGCCAAAGCAACTAGCCCACCTCATACTTTTGCATTCATATGCATTTGCTAAAAATACCTCTAAATCCATAAAGATTTAGACAGCCCATATAACAAGGCTTATATTATTCAGACCAGTGTTTCTCAATCTTTTTTCACCTGTGGCCCTCTTCCAACATTGTTTTTCTCCTGTGCAGGTCCCATTACCAGATATGGACATAGGACAGTAACAGGTGCATTTTTCTGGCATCAACAAGACTGTATGTACAATATAATGCACTTTGCTTTTCTGCAGCCCTCTTAGGATGTGTCATGGCCTCCTTGTTACATCTTTTTCACCTGTGGACCCCCTGAAATGACCTAGACCCCCCAGGGGCCCTCTGGCCCCCAGTTGAAAAGCAGTGATTGAGACAATAATCCTCAAAGAATACTTCACAGTTGTAGGGGGCTAGCTCAAAAAGCTGGGTCATATGACCACATGCACCTGTGATCACTGCTCAAAATTATCCTACCTTGTGTATCATGGCTGGACCAAGTTAGTTTGTTGCAAAGACTTTCAGCATCCTTCTGTGTGCTTCATAATTTTAATAAAGCCTGCAAATGCATCCTGCAACATATAAACTCCCACCCAGTTCTTTAGGGCAGAGTGCTTGCATAAGGATCAAACAAGAATGATATTTTATGAAAAGCTATTTTACTTTTTATAGAATGTAGGAAATGTATTTTACTTATGTATTCCCATTGCTGTAAGAATGCACAGGGAAGGGGAAGGCAAAAGGCATCCTTTTCTTTTAACATGTGCATAAAGTGGGAAACTCCAAAATGAAGTAGGTGAGAAGGAAAAAGTTAAGCCACCCTGATTGAAATGATCTGTCAGAATCAAGATTCTGCACTGTTTCATTCCAGTTTTTCTTTAACTAAATCAACTGCATCCTATTTATATAATGCAAGCACATTCAAGGGAATTCTGCGCTATAGCAATATCCAAGAACACAACACACAAAGGATATACATACAGATATTTATTTTATGCAGTAAAGAAGAAGCAGGATCTGCATTTGTACACTATACAGCAATGAGCTGTGTGTGTATACACACACAAACACATAATTAGCTTATCATTTATACTTGGATGTCTATATCTCAATATGAACTGTTTTGTGAAAACTACCCTTAGAAATCTTAGAAAATAGCTGAGTAGGAAGCAGTTCTAGGCAGTACTTGCTTTGAAGTTCTAAATTAACAACACATTGCAGAGTACTACCCATGGCTAAAACTGAATATTTTCAGAAGTTAATATCAGAACCTAGATGTAATACAGATGCAAGCATCTGATTCCTGGGAGCCCAAAATAATCTAGAATACAAAAGGACCATTGAATTATTATTTTTTTAAGAAGAAGAAATGGCATAATATAAACACTAGGGCACTGCAAACTTTCAAAGAAGTGGTTTAACTTGACAGAGCTTAGATTGAATTACCTCATTGTAGCAAATTGAAGTGAGGATCTACTTTGAAGCAGCTGATCAAATCAGGTGGCTTTGAAACACTTTGCTGAAGGCACTGAAGATTGTTACTCACACCTTTGTCTTTTCTCATTTGGATTACTTTAAGTTGCTTTACATGGAGCTGCCCCTGAGGACCATGTGAAAGCTTTAACTTGTGCAAAATGCAGCAACCTGTGTGCTTGCTGGACAGAGTTGATACTGCCCTACAAAACTGCTGCTGTGAGAACATAAGCTACTGAGGTATTTCAAGGGCAATTCAAGATTCAGGTCATTATTTATAAAGTCTTGTATGAATTAGGGCCTAGGTATCTGTGGAACTGCCTTTCCCAGATAGGTTCTGCTCAAGTTTGAGCAAACACAGAATGTCTGTTGAAGATCCCTACCTACTGAAAGGTACAACAGGAACTAACATGAAAATGGACCTTCTCTGTGGGAAGTCCTCTTCTCTGGAATCTCTCTCTCCCTACCTCCAAGATGGGGGTGACTCCTTACTGTCATAGCTTTCTGGAGGCTTGTTAAAACTTGGCTTTTCTAGAAAGTCTGGAAATTGAGCAGTAGTAGAGTTATTGGTTTCATATAGGTAAATGTAACAATGAACTGTTGATTATGGTTTAATGCTGCATTGTATTATACTGTTACATTTATTTTGTATTGAGGTTGTGTTTGGAGTGTCTTCAAATTAAAGCAGTATATAAGTTCCATTAATTGATTAATTAACCCTATAATTTTAATAAATTTTCTAACATTGTTGCTGACAATATGCACTATCATATATGCGAAGAAGGGGTTAAGTATCATGATGAGGTCTATAATATTGACATGAGAAGCCAACCAATTAATTTCACCATCTTATTAAACACTGTGGCTTTTCGAGCAGTTTTGCATGATTAAGGTAATACTGCTTTGGGCTTTATTCATTTTCTCAGCTCTCAGCTTCTTGAATGTGTCCAGTCAGAAGCCTTAACTCTTCTCTCTTGCATGCTAATGGAATGTTATTCTTCTATGCTGACATGCCAATGTAGCTGAGAGCAAAACTCAGCATTCTGAATATGGGCTCAAGGATGATTAGTCTAGTACATACTGTGTCAAACCTTATTTTTAATTCTGCAGGCTGAATGGATACATGTACAGGCACTGGCATAAACTTATGAGGGACAACATTCTTTTGGGGAACAAATTATTGATGCCATTTTTTGTACCAGACTCTGGCTGTCCCCTACCTATCTCTGTATCACTGTAATTTGTTAACCTGTTTCTTCTGTCTCTATTAATTAACCAATATAGAATATTTATCAAATTTATCATTTTATCAAAATTAATCAATTTATCATTTATCAATCATCAAATCATTTGTCAATATTTATCAGAAAGTGCTTGACCACTCAACCCACTACAGCACAACCAACACAAGCTATGAAAAGGATAACACTGCCATACATCAGAAACATCTCAAAAACAACCAACAGACTGTTACAATCACATAGCATCATTGTAACACATAAACCAACTGAAGCCTTCCAAAAATCTTAAGCAAACTAAAAGACCCAGTAGCCCAAGAGGAAAAAACAGAAGTCATTTACAACATACAGAGTAAGGACTGTAGGACTATGTAGGACAGACAGGCAAAGGACTAGCAGAGTGCATCCATGAACACCAACTAGCAGTCAGAAGACACAAAGAAAACTCCTTAATCTCATAACACAGGGATAGTCCCAACCATAGTTTCAACCAGGAAACTCTGAGAATCCTAGACCAAGCTAAATCCAAAAACACCAGGGAATTCCTGGAAGCTTGGCACTCAAAAACATCAGTCATCAATAGACACATAGAGATAAACCACATTTACACACCATTCAAAAGAGACAATAAAAAAGCTAAGAAGGAAAAAAGACCAGAAAAAACACATCCTCTCCAGCAGCCTACATCCAGATAAGCAGGGATTAACACCAGACAAACAATCAAGTGGAAAACAATACTCTAATTAAGGAACTACCAAGGAGAAATCCACACCCCCACCAACACTGGCAGGACAAGCTATTGCATATAAACAGGGAGCAAACTCCACACTCACTCCACACTAGCACTGATGATGTTACTTAGTCAAGTAATGAAACATCTTCAATCAAACAACCAAGCTCAGAGAGTACCATGGACTCCACAATATAGAATATTGTTAGCAAGCCACAATTATGATACAACTGAGTTCCCACAAATTATAAGAAATGGCCAAGCTTCCCAAGCAAGCTATGCCAACCCTCTTGCTATCCAATAAAATCTACTGATCAGAAGCAACAAAGCTGTATGATACCACAGTGGAACTCAATAATCATTCTTTCTAGCTCTGTTCAGAAGAGGCCAAGAATTACCAGTGTGCCCTGTCCAAATTGATAAACCTACAAAACCTGTGATAAGATGGTTCTTGCAGTGTTGGCTCAGTTTGCCAACCTGTTATGTCAACCTTCCTTGCACTTCAGAACACCCAGTGATCAGAGGCATGAAAATCAACCACTACACAATGGGAATTCAATAGTTATTCTTCATACCTAGCTAGGTATGAATGGGAATTCAATGGGAATTCAATAGTTATTCATACCTAGCTAGGTATGAATGGGAATTCAATGGGAATTCAATGGGAATTCAATAGTTATTCTTCATACCTAGCTAGGTATGAAGAAAAAGAAAAGGAGAAAGTAAGAGCTGACCATTTAAACAGTTTTTGAAAACGTTTTTTGTTAAGGTTCTTATAAGACACTTTCTGCTTTGTTGCAGTGCAACTTAGTCTTGAAAGACATTTTGGAGACTCCTGTGCTTTCCTCATCACTGTTATTTCTGTCTTAAAAAGTAAAGGGCAAAATATTGCAAAGTTGTAGCAATGAAATGCATGACATTATCAGCAATTTAGGGGTCAAAATCCTCTAAAGATTCTACCATCCCTGCTGTTCATTCCATTCCACCAAAAATGGGTGGCATTTTGATGCTTGGTCATTATATCCAATGGCTAATTTTTTAAAATCCAAATTCAAATCTCTAAATGGTTGAATCAAGTTGGTGTTGCCCTTAAACATTGCATTGCCAATTTAAATGGAATCGGGATTGATTTGCACAATTCATTGCCAAAATGCAATACATGACAGAGCTCTCACTAGCTGAGATGTCTGGTTATCTGACTTTTTTTCCTAAACACAAAGCAAAGCTCCACAAATAGATCAGGCAGTGTAATCAATTGACTTCAGTCAATGATATTTTTTTTTTCTTGTTGCCTTGATGGTCTCTGATCTTCACAAATACCACCAATCTTTCTGGTGTTTCTGTTGAAAAGTAGTCTTCTGATAGATGTTCCTTTTATATACCATTGCTCATCAAAATTCAATTGTTTTGAATTTTGTTTTCAGACATTCAAACCTTTCTATGTACTATTCCTCAACTGCAAGAGAATACAAACAAAATATGAATAATGTACATTCAGCAAAACAATATAGCAATAGCTGCAAAATGATCTGTACAGAGAGGCAATAGTATGAATTCAGCAAAAGAATGTGTAAATCTAGTGAGCAGGTTTATAGAGTTCAGCAATCTGCCAATACATCCAAGATATTTTAAAAATAGTAACTGTACTTAGTTTTACTTCCTTTTAAAATTAGATGTTGAGTTGTATCCAGGTAAATGTACAAATCAGGGGTGGTAGACTGCCATCTTCACCATGACAGCCACCAGACTCACCAAAATGTTTCAGTGAGGACTTGGAGAGCTCGGCTGTCCTGGAGAGTGTAGAAAAAGAGTAAGATCTAACCAAATTGGGCAGAAACACTGTTTGGAGAAAAATGGCAATTATTAAACTGCTTTGCCTGATTTCAGGGATCTGCCTTCCTGCCAAACCACCAGGCATTAACTCACTGTATTCAGAGAGGTTACCCTAACTTAGTGGAGCATTCTGGGAGTTTCATGCGGAAAAGGGAGAGAGAAATCAGCTTCATGAGCTTGTTTATATACATGACTGGGATCCAAGTCTGCGTTCTTCAGGCCTTCCTTCAGCTCAGTTTGTGGTTTCTGTTTTTTGCTACTGGAGTGACTGAATTTGGAGAAGATTTTGAAGAGTGAATTAGTTTTGCAGAGTAGGGGAGGGTTTTGTTTTGTTTTTTTAGATTTTTTAAAATCCTGCCTTTATTATTTTTATAAATAACTCAAAGCAGTGAACATAGCTAACACTCCTTCCTCCTCATATTTTCCCCACAACAACAACCCTGTGAGGTGAGCTGGGCTGAGAGAGAGTGACTGGCCCAAAGTCACCCAGCTGGCTTTCATTTCCTAAGGCAGGACTAGAACTCACCGTCTCCTGGTTTCTAGCCTGGTGCCTTAACTGCAAGAAATTGGCTGCTGGGCTATATGAAAAGATTCCTGAAAGAGAATCACTGAATCAGGAGCTGTAACAAGAACTCAGAACTATAAGATCTGGCGCTGCACACATTGATTGTGACATGTTCAAATCCAAAACAAACAAAAAAAAGTCCTGGCGCTTTCATTCTTTCACTGAAACCCCCCTGCCGGGAATAAAAAGCATGACTTGCTTTAATCTGTCTTTGATACAAATTGCACATTTTGCCAGCCCCTGTCTCCACAAAAATGTGAAATCTGGGTACTTTACTTCTCCTGAGCTCTCAACTGGGTATTCAAGAAAAGTGAATCTAAAGTGATAGGTACAATGAAAAGTAGGTTTTTGTTATTCTAATTGAGATAATTTCTATAAATCCATCTCTCGCCCCCTCTCTCTCTATCTGGAAAAGAGACACTGGAGCAGAACTATCTACTCCACTTGGTTCAATCTGTTGCTTTAACAGTGTAATTTTATTGACTAAGGCTGAAGTCCTAAACCTGCTTACTGGGAGTAAGTACTGCTGAACTCAAACTTATTCCTAAATAGAATGTATAGATTGCACTCCTTATTATGTTGTTAATAAATAGTATAATACTATTTATCATGGTTGTGTTGATTAAACCTTGTATTATAAACTCCCTTAGGCTAGGATAGATATTATGAAAGGTGCTATAGAAGTATTGCACACAAACTGGGCCATCTAACTTCCTATTTAATTGGTGGGCTATCTGAGCCTCTCTGGAATATGCCAGAAAATGGTAAGTGTGACCGAAGAGGGAAATGATTAAATGGACAGGAAACAATCATATTAATGCTATGATTATTGACAGAGGTTACATTTGGGGAAATATCTGAAGTAGGGAAGGGAAGGAGGGAGGAGGATAATACTGGAAGAGCCAATATTTTCTTCTACAAAAGCCCTATGGTCTTTTCCCTACTGGGGGATGAGGAAATCTCTTTCCCACTGTGCCCAGTCAAGAAGGATTTTGTTTGTTTCAGCTGTAAACAAGGACAGAATAGAGATTCCTTGTTTGTAGGAATCTGTATTTATTACAGGTTTTTCTTTTTTTCTTTTGATCATTCTCAGAGTCTATGCTACAGGCTTGAAACATACAGAGTCCATGCACCTTTATCTTTACAATTCTATGTTTGCTTGTCATAATTCTGAAATAATATTCAGAAGGAAGGCAGACTTACCTCAATAGGTGGTCAAGGTGAAACTCAAGTGGTGGAAGAAAACCTACTTCTAAAGTATTAATGTTCAAACCCAATATCTACTTAGAGTACATTAAAATGGAACATTTATCTAGAGTTAATGTAAGAAACACATATGTACATGAACACAATGAAAATAATTCTGGCATTATGTTTTTATTCATTTGGGAAGTAGAACAAGAGGTAAAAAGGTTAGCATTTCTGCCCAAGGACACAGGACCACTTTTACTGTCTCAGCTAGGCATTTGCATAACAAATAATAGAGTGTCAAAAAGAAAGATCTTACTGCAAATAATTCAAAGTCCTGATTTGTTCTATAATGGATGGTAGAAGAAAAAAGACTGTCTTTTTTTAAAGAAAAAAAGCATTAGAAGCAGCAATCGAGGCCACTACTGATACAGTTTTTATAGTATCAGAAAAGAAGTGAATTTAGGGCAGAACTTTGAGCCACTTGGCAAGGATTGGAGGCGAATCATGCTGTCAGAAGAATGGTCATACTTTGAAGTAATTTAAGTTATAAATGGTCATCTAAGCAGCTTTGGCCTAAATAAGATTATTGAGCTGTACTGCAATATCAAAGTTTTGACTTTTATCACACAATTCAATATTCCTAAAAATGTGTGGATTCTTTAAAGCATTTTTTATACTGTATATGGGCTGAGATATAATGAGGGCCCAAAGACATCTAGTAAGCTTTCATAGGTAAGGATCACCTTGAACATGGGTCTCTCTGTTCATTAAATCCATGGCAAAGAAACAAGCATGTTAAACAATATCAGAAAAGTAGAAGAATACTCACTGAAGGTTGTTTGAGCAATCGGTGAGAGGTACATCACTAACGTGTTGTGCAAATGCATCTGTCGCAACTGGTTTGCTAAATACTGATAGCAGATATATAGTCATTTTAAGTTCTGAACTGGACCATCACCACTACCAACAACAGAAACAACAAATCCTGATTGGGGAGCAGGGGAGGAGATGGACAACATGTTGTGATGCTGAATGAGAGTTGACCCCTGTTTTTTCCAACATGCTTATCATCATAATAAAACATGATGGATATGTTTTTATATACTCTGAAAAGCTATATTTATTGAATTTGCCTGACAGAGAATTTAAAAAAAAAATCATTCAGTCTGTCCTGGATAATAATTTACTAAAATTCATAAACTTAATAATCAGGATGGGAAGCCCCTGAAACTTTTTTTTTTTTTTTTTTTTGGTCATAGAAACTGAAAGCGACAGATTCATTCATTACTATCCTGAGCCAGAAAATTACAAACATTGGTCTAAAGTGATGCAGAAAATCGAGGAAATATTTATTATATCAAAACCAGTATTTTGCTTTAATCCATTTGACTAGGATATCTGGGAAATGGTGCCATAATTTAGACTTGTTCCCCAAAGGGATGTATATTAGATTTAGACAAACCCCAAAGCCAAGATGAAATGGGATAGATATTTTTTTTTCTACCCTGGAGCAAAGCAGCATCAGCCCAAACTTGCTTCACTTGTGATCTGGGCCTCCACAGAGCTCTGTTCCTGATCTGTGTTTTGATTCACTGATGACACAACAGTAGAAGGGATGGCAAGAAAAGAAGAGGGGAGAGATGATTCTTTTTGCCATCAATTATTTCGATTCCCCATGGTTTCTACCTATCCTGCCCATCTTGACAAGAGTTAGCATGCTCTGGGTCCCATCCATTACAAAGTACCAGTTGATGGGATCCTGGAATCATGCCTTCTCGGTCACAGCACTTGCCCTCTGGAACTCATCCCCATAGAGATTCACATAGCCCCTACCCTGCTGCCCTTCAAGCAAGCCCTGAAGTCCTGGGTGTTCCCCAAGGTCTTGGGTTAGAGTGAGTGGAGGGCTTCTTGGGGTTGGTAGTACATAAGACCAGTTGTGGGCTATTCACTTCACTTGAACCATTCTTCTTTCCTTGACTCACGGCTTTTTATATTCTATTTTTTGTTATTTGGCATCCACAGTTCTCCGGAGTTGGAAGGCCTTGGAGAGAGAGAGAGAGAGAGAGAAGGGGGAGGGAGAGAGAGAGAGAGAGAGAGAGAGAGACCTGATTTTGCTCCTCACCAGTAGTTTTGTGTGTCTGCCATCCTGCCATGTTTTTAATCCTAAAAACTTAGTGGGAAAAAGATACTATGGAATAGATAGCATGCTGAAGTAAGAAAGGTCTTGCTTCACTATACGTCTCACCCAGCTCCACTATATGTCCCACCCAATTCCTCCAATACCTTAACTGGGGGAGAGCTATTTTTAAACAAGGGTCTCTTGCTCTTCAATGAAGTATTAAACTTATTTTGAAGCTATGCCCATTCTTTGTATCTTTCTTACCAGGAAAGCAGTAAAGCCTCTACCCCATGGTAATCATCTAGAGGAGAGAGGTTCTACTCAGATTAGCAGGACAGCATCACCTGTTTTACTGAGCAGAACTCCTCTACCTTCCTCAGTCCCTCCAACCTTGTGCATCAGCTACGTTGGGACCAGATTTTGAGAGATGGTTATACTCATAGGTCTAGCCATCTGATAAATCTTCCATCCTCCCTTCTGTAGATGACACCAAGGGAATCTACTGATTACTTTTCTTAAGTTGCCCTGCATTAAATCTTTGAGAACAGCACCAGAACTAGTGATGGCTCTCACTGCCGAGGCAGAATAGTGTCAGCAGTGAAGGCAGCACACAATACTTTTGTGCCACTCCATGGATTGGAGGAAAATATATTGACATAGCTGTGAGGAAGAACCTAGAGTTTGATAGGCATTGCTTCAAATCAGAATATATTGTGTGATCAGGCAGAGTGCACCCAATCTAACACTGCAGGGATGTGATGTGATCCCTTTTCTTATGATTGGCTCCAAATGTCTCTGTTCATTCTCAGCAGATTCATGCAAGGAAGTCCTGCTGCCTGAAGCTGGCTGTTAGCTGTTTTTGACTGCTGAATTTAGTTACGGTATTTGTTTTCGCTTCTGAATAATATATAATGCCCAAATGCTTTCCTCTATAGTTTTGTTTCCATATCACTTCTTTTTTGTCTTTTTAATCTGATATAGCATACTTTATGCTTTGCTATTATCCCAAAGAAATCATATAAACATTCTGATTTTTATGTATTTATTTGTGCATTCAGATCCATCACTGTTAGGAAGGAGCATAATCACTCTTTCCAAATATGCCTTTTTATTGCACAAAACCCCTTCACACGAACAAGGGTTTTTATCGTTGCAGATACAATATGCCAAGAAGAAGAGAAAGCAGAGGAAGAGGAGGAAGTGAAGGAGAATCTAGTGACAATTTCTACGACATTCCCCTTCATAGAATTCTAACTTTATGAACATATTTATTTATGCTCGTAAATTTCACTCAATTATGCCGAAGCAAAACATTAAAGCATTTATATTTTTCCTCGCTGGATAATAGGATAAAGAAAACTGCATTTTAAGACTCTGTCACATATCTGGCAAATTTCAAAGCAAAAAAGCTATTGTATGGTTGACAGCAAATCCAGACATTCAGAGCTTAGAATCTAGCCTCTGAACCAAATCTTATGGTTAGTGAACAGTGTAATTTTCATTCCCATGCACTGGCATTGCATGTTCAAAACACTTAACTGAAATATCAAGTTTGTTCTTTTGGGAATACAGTTTGAGTCACTGCTGAATTTCTCATGCAATACAATACAGAAGCAGAATGTTTATAGAACAATTTTGCAGTCCAATCACTGTTTGGGGAGTCTTAAGCTTGCCCTGGGATTCATTCACAACTTTTTAGACACATCCACCACAGAGAATATACTTTCCTTTTATTGAAGTGGAAAAATACATATATTTATGGTCTCCTTACTTTGAAGGAAGCTGTGTAACAGCTTTCTACCTTCTGCACTGTTTAATACATACAGTACACGCATACATACATACATACATACATACATTCTCTGCAGCATCTGAAAAGCATGCCAATAAACATAATTTGCAATAATTGTGTGGCAACTGCCTCTACATCCATCATTAGCCTCCATTTTTCATGGTAAAACAAAGACTCAGTAAAACAGAGAACCAAGTGTTCTAGTAAATTTTTCTTACAGGAATATGATGAAAAATTGTAAAAATTAAGTAGATGATATACAAGGAAATTATAATGTGAAGTAAAGATTATTGGAGTAAATGATTTAATTTTGTCAAATTCAGTAACTGTAGAAGCACACATAAATATGAAAAATGTTTAGTGTTGTTACATATGTATACACCGTAAAATGAATTACAGTGTAATTGCTCCAAGTTTGTAATATTTATACATCCTCAGTGATAAGCAGATTTTAATATTTTCTATCTCAGCACAGTCAATGGGATGGCAACTTGGCACATGAAATGAGACAACTGAAAAATGGGATTTGGAAATGTGTTTATTGATTATAAGTGACACAGATTTATTGACCTGCTGTTGTGTTAGTTTAATGAAGATTTTTCTGGACTATAAAATGTCCTTACATTTCTTTCCTTAAAATGTTCATAGAAAAAGAGTTAAAAACTAGAACTAGTCTTGGAATTCTGTAACCTTTAGACTATTTCCCCCCAGTTCTCTTAGACTTTACCGTGTTAGCTGGGGAGACACAGTTATATGACAGCTCCAGATTAAGAAACCTGATACGCTGCTTGATTCAATAATTATATACATAAATCTGATTGCCCCTAAAGCTAGTTATAGTCCTCTTCCATTGAAATAACTGGCATTATAGGATATCACTGAATGTGTAGATCTGTTTATGTCAGTTTCACAAACAAGTTTTTTCCTCAGCCCTTTTTTTTTTTTTTCTTTTTCAAGCCAATACAGTTCCACATATGGTTTCACACCATGATAAATATGCATACTTCCAGTCCAGAAAAAATTCAGTTAATTCTTGTTGCTGATTTGATATTCAATGCCAGTTTGTTACTGTGATGATAATGAGGATGAAGATAAACATATTCTACACATTCCTCTCTTGGTGTAAAAAGTATCTTGGCAATTAAAAAAAGCACTTAATCTTTTGTTTTTTTTAATAAAATCTCCAAACAGTCAGGAAGATGATTTGCAGCATAGTAGCTTGTTAATATGCCTGAAATTAGCAGCTCCAGCTCAACATCTAGAAGTAGATTTTGTATCTTTGCAGAAAGGAAAATATAGACCTGTAAGAAATCTAGGTAGATAATTTGTTGATATTGAAAGGAAGGTTATTTTTTGTTGGAAATGTAACCAACGAGAGGGGTCATTTTACCATATGTGGTGGACATGTAAAATTGCAAAGAAATTTTGGACTCAAATACAAACGTTGATGCAGAGCATACTACAAATACAGATTCCATTTAAACCAGAACTATTCCTGTTGGGGATAATGGACTTTCAAAAAGGAAAACATCTTATTAGAATTACTCAATACATGATTACCACAGCAAGACTTCTTTATGCACAATTTTGGAAAACCCAGACACTACCAACGATACAAGAATGGTTGTTAAAACTGATGGATATGGCAGAAAATGATAAACTGACTTGCTTATTAAAAGAAAACTCAACCAACCAGTACCTTAAAGAATGGAAACCATCGATGGACTATTTGCAAAATGCAGGTGGGATGAAGCTTACATGGGGATTTGAAGATTAGATTATAAATGTAATGGGATATGTTTAGACAAAGAATTATTCCTATTTAATGTATTAAAAACTAGCACTTATGATAGCTTTATTATTTTTAAGACCAGAGATAGATTGGAAGTTATCTATTTTTCATATCTTTTTTCTTTTTCTTTTACTTTATCTCACTTTTTCTTTTCCTTTTCTTTATATTTTGTATTTCAAGTTTTCTTTTTCATTTCTAACTTTTAAATATGTATCTTTAAAATCTTAATAAAATATTATAAAAAAAGAAAAAGAAAGGAAGGTTATTTTATAGGAAAGATCAGAGATAAAATTTCCTGGATTGGATAGAGGGAAAAGTAGATGTGGCACTGCTCACAGGAAAAGCGAAAGATATCAAAGTAAAAGGGGGAAAAGTTCTTAAGAGTGGATGGCTTGTAAGGTACAGTGGAGGCTTGGGGCTAAAGATAGGCTTCAAAATTGGATGTAGGGGATAACCAAGTCAAGACATTTCTAAAAAGAGAGGCCTCCTTAATCAAAATGAAAGTGATGAGAGTATGCCAATGATGGTTTGGTTGCACATGAGCTGGGCAAACCTGATACCTTATTTTTATTTATGCAAAAAGCAATGTACAAGAAATGGGGTTTTCCAGTTCCATAGCAATTTCCCATAACACTGATAGATCAGACATCTGAATAGTATATAAATTCCATCTTTTATAAAAAAAAGAAAAAAATTATTTTCCATTATGTGTGTGTGGGGGGGTGTTAGCTAGCCTAGTAATGATTTTCCTGTTGTCCCCCTCTACTTTTCTCCCTCCAGCTTTTCACTCCAGGACATTTTTTCAAACTTTCATGTGTAAAATAAGATGAGCTTCTCTTACAATCTGTTGCTCCCATTGCTTTAAATAAAAATGCAACGCAGTTGCTAAACTTTGCAACATTTATCTGTTGGTTCTGGGTTTAAGTATACAAATTAAGAAGTGGAGGTGAATATTTGTCATTATGCCAACATGAAGTTTAAAAGTTATTTTTTTAAACAGATTTTCTTAGTGAAGATTTGATTCTTCCTGCTCAGTCATGCTTCCGGCATTAGCAGAAACTTGTATAAAACTAAGGAAGTTACTGATACTGTAATTTAGTTTGGAAGTGACCCCAAGGAAGAAGCACAAGACAGATAACAAGATGCGGATTTGCAATTTGAGGAGAGGTGTGAAAAAGGGTCATCTTATCATAAAATAGAAATAAATGCTTGTCTTTTGGGTTAAGAAATATAGATCAGGGTTGACAGCACATCTGAGGCACCAGTGTTAAGGCTAAGTCTGAATGACTGCCTTATTACCAATAGAGAGTTGGAGGCTTTTCCTATGTAATGTAATTAATTATTCAGAACTGATGATGAACCTTTTCTATCTCCTATATAATCCTTTGCCAATGTACTGTCAGGGTTCTCTGTACCCCTCCTTGGCTGGAAGCCCAGTGATTAATGTCACAGGCTATTTTAATAAACTTTGAGATCTCCATTGCTTTGGTACATGTTTCAGTAGCTTGCTAGTTTTCCACAATACCAATATCATGTCTTCAGACAGAAGGGGGCACATGCTGAAATGTCTGTAGTACAATGGATATAAGAGATCACTTTAGGGACAAAAGTTGACCTTTGCAAAAGTCCACCTTGTGTGCCACTTGCACCTTTTCCTCAGTTGGTAGGCCCTTCAGATGGTCATTTGTGCCCTAGTATCCTCATGATTGAATTACTGCAATGTGCTCTACATGGGGCTGCCCTTTGAAGAAAAGCTACAGTTGGTTCAAAATGCAGTGATGTGAACAGTAACAGGCAATACTCACTGCTTTGTGAACTACTTTGGTTACCAGTCAGTTTCTGGGTGCAATTCAAGGTGCTGGTCATCACCTACAAAGCCCTCCATGCTTTGTAGGCCTAGGGCCTGATTATTTGAGAGAGTACTTGCTCCAATTGTTTCTGCCCACATGGTATCATCAGGCTGTACAGAGTAAGGCAGATGACCTTGAGAGAAATATGCAGAATCTGTTGCCTAGTCAAAAGGAGCTAAAGCATTTTTTAAAGTCCTGAACATCCCGATAACATTAAGAAGTGATTTAGACAAACACCTCCCTAATTCACTGAAGTATAAGAAGGAGGAGGAGCTATAGTACAATCAAACTTGTAAGATTCTGTTGTTATAGCCAATCTCAATACAAGTAGTTTTAGCCTTCCTGTGGAGTTGGTTTCCTGGTCTGGTCTCCCTAGTGGGGCTGACACAGGCAGAGTGGATGTCCCTTCAGTTAAATACTGTCATCTTGCAGGACCAAGGAAATGTATCTTCTCTGTTGTGGTGCCTACCTCTGGAACAGCATCCCCCTGGAGATACATACATATATGTGACTGTCTTTTAAATGCATAGCTGTAGCATTTGTTAAATATGCAGAAGTTGACTAAAGCATATAGGTGTGTTTCTCTCTTGGAATTAAATTTGTTTGTTGGGTTGCTTGTTTGCTTGTTTTTCAGCATTTCTAAACAATCCCATTCCCCATGGACTCTGGGCAGGAAAGATGAGGTGCTGCAATGAGTGAAAATATTTTGTGCAGTGTCACAATGCAACCATGGGTTCCTTGGCAGTTGGCTGTGCTTTTACCTTTAAGGAGGACATTTGCTTCACAAAGTCAGAGATGATGGAAGCTTTTATTTTTCTTTTACTATATACAACTATTTACAGCAATTAGGAACATTCTATTTACAAGAGTGTGTCCTAACTTTGCCTGTGTCATTTTATCCCAGTTTTTTTTCCAAGGCTCAAGCCAGGCCACTAAAACCTCTATGCCACATGCAATGAAAATATTTTGCATAGAAAACGTTGAAGAACAGAGTCATTGGTAGTGCCCTGTCAAATATAAACCCAGACCTTAACTGTTCATATTTGTATGGATTATTCTAGTTTATAACTGTTCTATAATATTGCCTTTTTTCATATAAAGTCCATTAAAAATTATGCATCACATTTTGCTTGCAACTTTCTCTAATGTATAGCATTTTTGTGCATAATATGGGACGCGGTGGCACAAGGGCTTAATGACGCTGGAGATGCCGGTCAGAAATGATCGGTGCTCCAGCAGGTTTGAGCCCGGCTCCGCGGGACAAGGTGAGCTCTTGTCCCTTGTCCTAGCTCATTGCCCACCCAGCAATTCGAAAGCTATTCCATCTGCGAGTAGATAAATGAGTACTCCCGTTTAGACAGGAGGAACCGGTGGTGCTGCGCAAGGGAGAGAAATTCCGGTGCTGGCCGAACTCCGAAATGCAGCCGGCATGAGCAATGAGTGATACGAGCGGCGAGAAGATCCACGGAGGAGGAAAAAAGCCCGGATGACCCCCTAGCGCCCCCTGCCGGTCACTAATGGTATAATTGTAAGATGTAAGATATATATGTACTTTGTGAGCCGCCCAGAGTTCCCCATTGGGGGAAGATGGGCGGACAATAAATCAAATGTATAAATAAATATAAATAAATAATTTTGCTTAATGTTTAACATATATTTCCTGGGAGATTTTTTTTTTTTAACAAAATGTCATTATTTTTCTTATGTACATTTCTCTTGATTCAGACTTATTAAATTTCTCAGATGTAAGCAGTTTATTTTTTCAGCTGTACCTTTCAGCTGTACCTTCAAATGTATGTTTATTTATTTATTTATTTATTTATTTATTTGCTGTTTGTTTTAACTTAAGGGCTGCTGTTCACATCGCATTTGCAAATCTGCTCCCACAGAATTTCATATTGATTCCTTTTTACATCTCTACACCTGACCAAGACCTAGACCAGCATCCCATTCCCCAAAATGCCCAGTCAAATACCAAGGGAAATCTCCCATGTGGTTTTTCTCAGTAACTTGAGCAAAGAAGCATTCAGCCCTGAAACTAGAACAAATAGAAAACTATGAATATTCGTTCCTATTGATAAATGCTTTTTTCTCTATATATTTATTTTATACCCATGAAATGTTAAAAAAAAGAAAGAAAGAAAAAGAGGATATATTGAACAATTGTCATCCAATAAATGCATTTCTGAGGATATTT
Organism: Liasis olivaceus; assembly: GCA_030867105.1. Lineage (NCBI taxonomy): Eukaryota > Metazoa > Chordata > Lepidosauria > Squamata > Pythonidae > Liasis > Liasis olivaceus. Next base: position 76,412,056 of record CM061349.1, read on the forward strand.
TTTTAAAAAAATATCATACACTGAAGTTTTGATGTTTTCATACAAACTTCTATTCTAGATAAAAGTTTAGTAGGAGTAGTTGCATTTTTAAATCCAGTGATTTTACATTGAATGGTGCCAAAGTTTACGCAAATGAATAAATACAATCCATATCACAAACTCAGCACCCTTGCCCTAAGAGTTACATTTTTCTTCATTATCTGCTATATATGCAAGTGTTGGTGGTCATCTAGAAATTTCCCTTATTTAAATTATATTTTAGATACTTAAAAGCAAGACCAGAAAAAAAGAATGGGAACAGCAGAAAAAGGAAGAAAAAATGAAAGAAGAAAAATAAATGAAAACAGGGATTCACAAACCATAAAAATTAGATAAGCATTTTCAAAATATTAAGGAAGAACAGAAACATTCCTCTAGCATTCTACTAGTAACATAAAATTGGTATAATATACAAAGGTAACCATATGATAGTTTGGTATTTTAAACAATATTAATAAAATCAAGTTAACAAAAACAGCCGAAACAATAAGAGTTAACGAGAATTTCTAGCCTGAAAGAATCTGTCCTTGACTCTATGACTAATCAGACAAAATATAATGATTTAAACCAGTACATTCCAAACACTTTTAGAAATCAGAGATTTCAGATTTGGCCACCAGATTTCACAATGAGGCTGAAAGATGGGTGTGATGACTATGCTCAGTCATCAGTATGTAAATGGAAGGATATGATGGTATTAAGGATCAGTTACTGTATCCACAATTTATCCACTTAACTATAGATCTGTACAACCACATCCCCAATGAATACACTCTTTTATGTAGGTGTGGGTATAAACTACTAAAATGAAGGATTGCTGACCTGCTGGCAATCCATTAATTATAGCATTACTACTCCTAGTGGTATATCTATAATTACATATAATTATAGCATATTAACAGAAAACACTCAATTACAGTTCTGAATTTAATTAAAATCTCCCAGTTCTCTAGATAAATATTTGAGTTGACAACCATTTTTCATAAATTTAAAATCTAAATGGGCTCATTTTGCTTGTTATTTACCCTATCTTGAATTTGGGCATTGGATGATATTAGATAATGTGTATTAAAATAAATGGCATATTCTTTTTAGAGGTGCAGTATTGTTTAAAGTAGCTTTAGTTTCCTTATACTGTCAGTATTTGAAACAAGCAGTTTTGTATGTTTACCCTTCTTCCCTCCCCAAGAGATATGAACCACATTTTTTGTGTGTGTGTATGTGTGTGTGTGACACTCCTAAGCCACATGACTGATGGTGCCACCTCCCGCTAATGCAAAGATTGGTATTTTTAGAATGATTCAGAAGGAGAGGCAGCAATGGTGACCCCTAAACTTGGGCACTCTAGGCCAGTGCCTATTCAGCCTTAGCGTAAAGCCAGTCCTGAACCTATTTATTTACTTATATTTCAAATTTGTCACCACCCACCTCACTGTAGAGTGACTCTGGGCAGTATCAAATGTATTTTGTAACATTTAATAGGATGCTGCCATTAGATTCATTACTTCAGAACAAAATTTCAGTGTAAATGTATTTTGGAAATTCTCTGCCCCATTTGCAAGCAGAGAAATTACTTTATTCATGGACATTTCCAATGTGTTTGTCAGCAATGAAGAGTGAAGCATTTCACATAATTTCTCTGGGCAGAAGTACAGATGCAGAAGAATTTTGCCAGGGATTACACTGGGAATAACTTTGGATATTTCACTCTTCTCTGTGGCTGGACAAACTTCTCCAAATGAATGAAGCCTGCCTAGTGTTTGTTATGTCCTTAAAAATGTAGAGTGAAATACAGGGAGGGTTTACTTACTAGGTTAAATTAGTAAGATTCCAAAGAGTATTCAGTTTTTCTACTTAGGAATGTTAAAACACCTTGTGCATGTACACCACTGTGGGCCTCTGCCCAAGAAGCTCTTTTTGTTTTAAATGCTTCCTGTAGTGCCCATAAGACCATATGTAGTTGTTGGTCACATAGATATTCCAAGAAGGATTATAAAGGAAGAATATCTATTTACTGAACTCTGTATAGCTAAAAGACTGCAGGACATTTCTATGGTTAGAAGAAAGAAAAAAAAAAGAGAACAAAAGAGAACAAAACACACACACACACACAAAACAAGAACAAGAAGAGTAACTTCAGAAGACCTTTTCTATCTTACGCACTTAACACAATAATTATAATGAAGTATTCTTGTAATTTTTTCTATGTATTTTTAATTTTGAAATTGGCTGAAAATCTGTCCTGCGAAGTGCGCAAGAACAGAGATTGGATTTCCCCTCATCCTCACATTCCTTGCTAGAAGAGAAATTCACAAGGAAGGGGCTAACAGCACTGGTATTAGCATAGCTGCTTGCTTGGATGGGCTCTGTAGCCATCATTTTTTGTCATCCATGATGTCTCAGATCTAGCATCACTCCAGTACATTTAAAGGCTTTATTTTTCTAAAGAAGCTTGAGGAGGCACTGCAAAAAAATAAAATAATATGTAAACTTTATTTTAGAAAGAAAAGTTTTCTGACAAATTTCAACTCAGTTCAAGCAAGAACCCTAGTGAGCTAGCACAAAGAATGGAGAGCAGTGTAAGATAAAATGAATTTAGCTCCTGCTGGCAGAATTCAGGGTAGAAGGAAGTGACTTACAGTGGCAGCTGTTACTTTCTACTTAAAAACTTCTGATCTGCAATATTGCCAGTAATACATTAGAGTAGGATCACTACCAACCTGAAGTTAATCAGAGTCCAAGCCTTGGGTTATTTGGCATGCAAAAATATTACTAAAGGATGCCAAAGTCACACTCAAAGGCTTTTGACAAGACAACATGCTGCAGTGTGGTGCTATTTACATTGCAAGCAGCACTGATTTGGGGCTTTAGGTAATTAGAATGCATCGTCTGTAATGGTGCAGCAGCAGGTTTATCAGAAGACATTATGGAAATAAACAATTTAAAGGCAAAAATTCATTGCTGCCCCCTCACGCCTTTCCCTTTCCTGGTATTTCTGGGCCTGCAAGGGTATAAAAGATATATGAAAAGCAGAGATGAAAGTTATTTTGGTCACTGTGGGAATCGAGATGTGCTTAGGCTAAATGGAAACCATCAAGTTCTGAAGATTCCAAACCTTGAGAGAGAGAGAGAGAGTTTTAACCTTCCTACTGTCATGATAGTTTATTCCCTCCGGTTATCAATGCATTCCACAGAGTTCTGTGTTTTGCTTGCCAATGCCCACTGCAGGGATTTGTAGTGTGGGCAATTGGGATTCTCTGCATCATATCCTTGCTTCCTCCAAGGCTCTGATAAGAGGAGGGAAGCTAAACGAAGCACGCCAGTGATTTAAAGGGTTCTCTAACAATAGGAGGGCTGAGAAAGCTGCACATTTGAACCCTGTATAGCCGTGGGATACATTTACTCCATCCTGAGTAAGTAATGAAATCAAGTTGTCTCCTTTCAGCAGGGCAAAGAAGTCAAAGTCATGGTTAGTCATTTAAAGGCAAGACAGGTAGGAAGAATAACAACTCCCTACACCTTTAGTTATTTCCTTTGCACTTGAACAAGCAACACCCTCCTGATCTTATTTCTGACCTTGTTTGCAGCAGTTCGTCACTGTCATTGTTCATCTAGAAATGTTTTCTTATTATGATTTGCAATAGTCCGGGCCCTTCAGCTTTTCAGACTCATGATATAAAGCAGGTGACCAACTAGTGTCCAAGATGTAATCTTCTGAAGCACCTGAGTAGGGACAGAGATACATTTGGGGATTCTGAGAGCATACAGTGAGTACTCTCACAAACTGGCAGCCATAGAGTATTGCCTATTCCCCAAACGGTTGGGTAATTAGTCACAGAATTGTTATTTATCCAAAGGCAGATTACTAAGTCACCTCTCTTGTCTTCTTTCCCCAGAATGTTCCCTATAATACTGGCTTAGATTTCTCTTTTTTTCTTAGGCAGAGGGAGTACATTTCCAGACCAAACCAGATTGTGTGAAAATTGGCTATGGGGCCTTTCTGAGTTCAAGAGGATTCTTGTAGGTAAAAATGATGCAAGAGGCTGACATTTTGTTTTGCACTTTCCTCCTTCTTTTAATTACATGAATGTACAATTGCCATCATCATGCAGCCTAAGGGCCATTAAGGGAGGCATCTGCCACCGAGTACTTCACATTGTGAACCATGGTCTGGTCTTCAGGATTCAGGCGGTATGTACTGGATAAAACTGTAGTCTGTCTTAAGGAACAGTTGAGAGCCTGGATCCAGTACTGAAAGTGGACAACCCTGTAACAACCTTGTGGCAAGATGGTTTCATCAACTTTGGCTGATAAATGATGTGCATCCCATTTTGGCGTTACTGACTCATGCATTAATAACTTCAAGAAAGTACTGGTGGAATGTAACTTTGTGGGGCAGCCCTTACAGTTGGCCCAGAATGAGGCAGTATAGGTGGTAGACAATCTGCTTCTTACACTTTTCATATAGGACTATCCACTCAGGATGTGGCAGCAGCAGCTGTAGTTAAGTAGGACTGCCTGCCTGTCCCTGGGGACTTTTGGTCATTATGTGGAGGATTTTGGTTTGAGAGGTTTTGCACTCTTCACCTACAGTCTGATGAGATTGGGTTGGATGAGGTGATCAGATAAACAGGGCACATAAACAAGACTAGTTATCTCCTCCCCAGATTGACACAAGATAAGTTTGACTACTTGGGAGCTAAAGATCCAGCTACAAAGAAGGGCTTTGTGTGTGTAATGTTCAGATGTAATTCCATTTATACTTTATTTAACCATCTATACTGCATAGAACCTGAAAGGTTTATCTTGACTTCTACACTTTTTAATGTTTCTCTCTAAAGTTGTTGTGTCAGGTTAGTAGAGATTTGGAATGAAATACCAGTATCACAAACAAATTCTGAAAGAGATCCATTTGTCACCATTTTGCTTTTGAGCCCAATTTCTGGTGTTGCACATATATGACATGAAATAGCTTGGAACACAAATATCTAAAAGGACATTTGCCTCCCCATGGTATAGGAACCATAAGAAAAATGACTTCTCAACTGAACCTTGTCTGGCATCAGTCCTGCTATCATTCTGGTGGCAAGTTAAAAATACATGGTACTGAGGAGGGATTTTGAACCATTATGTTAGTATATATTTAGTTTTTTCCGATGGCTTGACGATTCTTAGTTGTTTAGGGTGACAATACTTTATTATTTTATTCTATGGAATTGTGGCACATTAGATCAGGACTTCTCAAAAGTCTTTTAATAATAAATACATTCTGAAAGATATTTCATACGATCAAAATGAATTCTCCCAATTCTTACATATAGTCCATGAACTTCTTGCTCTTGGTAACGTTTTCCAATATTCAGTGCAGAAAAATTAAAACTGCAGTCAATCATCTTAAGAGAAAAGAAGTCTGAGTAGCATTCACTCTTGAGGAGTGCATTCCCTGGGTGGCAGAACAGAAGCAAAATACGCTACTATAACATTCACCATATGGGCAGGGAAGTGATCCAAATTCTGATACACTAAATGCATTGATTTTGCCTTGAGGCTTGTTTATTACCATATAAACAACAATGGCATTTATAGCCTTGTGAGAAGATATTTAACCCAATACAACTAAACATAGAGTAAACACATCATTTCTGCCTGCAACTGCTATAGAATCCTATCTATCATCTGAACACATTGTCACTTAGAGCACTAGAGGGATTTCAGTAGTGTGCTTTGCAGGGTGTTTCAACCCAGTGAATGGAAAGAAATATTGGTAACGATATGCCTATGGAGCACAGGAATACAAACACACAGATACACACACACACTTTGTGTGTGTGTGTGCCTTTAAGTCAGTCTTTGACTCTTGGCGATTGCCTGGACAAGTCCCTGCAGTTTTCTTGGCAACGTTTTACTGAAGTGGTTTGCCCTTGCTTCCTTCCTAGGGCTGGGAGTGACTGGCCAAAGGTCATCCAGCTGGCTTTGTGCCTAAGGCAGGACTAGAACTCACCATCTCCCAGTTTCTAGCCCAGTGTGCCTTAACCACTACACTCAACTGGCTCACACACACACACACACACACACACACACACACAGACACCTGATTATGTGCCATCAAATCATGTTCGACTCCCAGTGACCACATAGATTACACACACACACACACACACACACACTACCCTTGGTATCTGAACAAATAGTATCAAAAGCTAATTTAGAAATACAATTAAATAATTTTGTTTCTAAAGATGGAGAATGCTGTATTTGGCATCTCCCTCTTCCAAATTCCTGCTGCTTAACTGACAGTGTGATCTGCCCTTGTCTACCGGCTTCACTGAGAAATTGAAGTTTTGTGTATGCCTGCATAAGACAAGAATGGAGAATGTAGAATACATGGGAAAAAACGGTATTTTATCTCCTTAAATACCTGCCCACTGACATCATCTGGCCCACCAATGGGCACTGAAGCTGGGCTCAAAACTGAATTTATCTCTTCCTCCACCAGAGTTAAACTAAAGCTCAATGTGAGTACACTCTTACTGCACTTCTATGTAAAGGATACTACTCTTTGCTAGTATTGTCTAATGTTGGAGAATCATTTGGAATAGTGTAGGGTTGTTGTATGGGTCTTACAAAGTAAATACAAATATCAGTGAAAAGTATTTCTATATACTTTTCCTCCAGATCAATATTGTGTTGCACAGGAATCTTGCAAACCTCTCATCAGTGTGAAGGAATAGAGCTCAGAACCTGAAGATTTGAGCTGTGTTCCTACCCACCACTGAGAGGGGTTGAGAAACCCCTTGGTGGTCAGAAGGAATGATGTGAAAGATCTTCAGGATTTGAGCCACTACCAAGGGGCTTCTGCTCCACTCCGCAAACGGAGGGGAAATCCTTGGTGGGGCTGGAGAAACGGGGCTCAAATATTGAGGATTTGAGCTCCATTCCTGCATACTGCTGTGTCCCCTCCACTTGCAACCTTCCCTGCATTGAACTTCTGGGGAAGCTGGCAGAGAAGATTGTAAATGGTGATCACATAATTGAGAGGTGCTTGGCAACCCATCATAAATGCGACCTGGTTGCCAAGCACCCAAAATGCAGCCATATGACTTGGGAGGGGGCATGATGTTTTATGATGGCAGGAAGTGCTTTACAGGCCGCAAAGCACCCTTTCTAAGGCCATCGTAACTTTGAACTGTTGTTAAACAAATGGTCATTAAGCGAGGACTACCTGTATATTGATAGTAAACACTGCATAATATTAGCTTCTTTTTTATATAGCAATTCTATTAAAGATTATAATTACAACAGTAAAATCTAATACAAAACTGGAAAGAAATGGAAGAATAAAAAGAAAGAGTAGAAGGTACAGAAAAAAAAAAAAGGAAAAATAGAACTAGAAAAGAAAGAACAAAAATAAGAATATAGTAAAGAAAAAGAAGTAACTTCAACTTAACACTGCATATCAGTTTCAGGCCATCTGTGCATTTGACAGGTTGGGGGTTATTAACCTGGAATTCCAAGTATGTGTAAGGGGCAGTACAAGAAGACATGCAGAACTGTCTCAGTGGCCTGATCCAAACATACAATTTTGAACTGGTTAGCCTAAAATTGTGGTGTGAGAAATATTCCATTTGCAAAGCACCACCACAATCAGAAAGCAAATCAACAATCATTCAAAACCAGTGGCATTCAATATTTACAAACATGGGTGTCAAGGGGAAAGGAGTTTTCCAAAAAGTTAAATGGCAGCTGTCACCATGCACTCAAAGTCTCATCCCTTTTGCATGTGCACTTCACACACACACACACACAAGGTGCAGGGCTTCAATCACACAGTTGCAATCACCTTCTTGACTTTTTGGCATGCACCCCCCCCCCCCCCCGATGCTCCTATTTACACATATCTTTTGTATGCTAGAACTCCTGTATGAGCCACCCAAGGCCACCAAAGAAGCCGCCAAGTTACTTGGAAGTGCAGGTGGGGGAGGGGGGACCAAAACAATTTAATCTCTGAAGCATAGATCTATAGACATTGTGTCTGCATGTGCAGCTTCATTCCTGACTTCAGTAAAGATTCTGATCTAACCAAATCATGTCCAAGAGTCTTCTACTGCAAAAGCCTACCCTTGAATAAGGACTTAGCTGTCCAGAGAACCAAGACTGAAGTCTGATCTATACTAGGACTGTGCATGCTTTGAACGAGATTTGAAAGAAGTGCTTCAGATCTTGTGCAAACACAAACACAGTACCTCTTGGCCACTCATAAAAGGAACTTAACCTTTTCCAGGCTTCTGTGTAAACCTCAAAGAAAGGTGCCCCTACTTTAAGAGTCTCCTTAGCATTAATGAATGGATTCCTTACAACAGCATCATCATTTTATTCAGGCTTACAAGGAAGTGTGGAAAGAGTCAATCTCTTTTATTAAATATAAGAGAGCAGGGTGTCTGTGGTGTGGGTCAAAAAAGTTAAGACGGTAGCTGCATTTGTATGTGTAGCATGACATGCACATACCAAGGGTTGGGACTTTCATTGCACAATTGTGGCTATTTGACTTTTTGAAACTCCCCCCCATCCAACACCCCTGGAAGAGGGATATTATACTTCTACATGATACTGTACCTCCTTGCTCCTTCTTTACTTGGAGGTGGGGGAGAAATATCCCATTCTTAGCTAAGTTTTCAAAATATGTCCTTTACAGGAAGGGAATATGGGGATTAAATTCCTTTGTCAATACTATTGTATCCAACCTGGCCAAGGTGAAAAGATGAAAGTCTTTATGTGTGTGTGTGTGTGTGTGTGTGTGTGTGTGTAGGTTTTCCACATTACCTGTGAAATTCCTAGTTTCCTAATTTTGCAACTTTAATTCCCATCCTGCAATGATTTTCTTAGGCTACCTTTCTTCCTACTTTTGTCCCCAAATCTGATGCCTACCAGAATCCCTAGACAGTGAAGTCAGTAGCCATCTCTTCTGTGTATTCTGGGAGATGCAATTTCAAAGCACAGGGAGTTTTGTAATTTCTACATCTACTTTGATGGAGAAAAGTGAAATAGGCAATGTAACAGCTGCCTGATTGGGTTACTTTTTTCTATTCTCTATCAAAATTGAATATTTTATAGTAAAAGTTAATATTGCTTGACCTAAGATTTTGTTTCCACTTATTGCCTAAAATGCCACCGGATACAAATGTGAAGTTCTATTTCCTACTATCACACCTGTTCATAGGACCACAGTGAATAGTTATACTGTGTGTGCCAGTTGGTTATACTTGCATATTTAAATAACAGGGCCTATCTGTGCCTGGGAACAGGTGGGAAGAAAGAAATGTTCAACTAAGTACCTGTTCCAACAACAGCAACAACAACAGTAATAAACTATATACTATTTTCACTCTAAGAATTTACTCAGATATTACTTATGGTGTTCTGGAAAACACTATCAATTTTTTCTTTCCTACCATTCTTTAATTTCTTTCCCTACCATATCTCTCCATTATCCTTGCATCTAAATATGATAACCATACGGTGTACATAGTGGTGCATATCCCACAGCCAAGGACACCTGCAGATGGGATGAAAAAGCAAGCACTATAGAAAAACAGCAGGAATCACTTAATGAGCATAGATAGCAGAAGGTCAGGACATCCTAATGAAAAAAAAGTTTTCCACCACAATGAAATCCAAAGAAGGAGAAAGTGGAACCAGACTGGCATGAAATCTCTTCAAAAGAAACCACCTGTGATTGTAATTAAACTTAGTTTCCACTCACAGGAAATATTCAACCTTTATACAAAATTTCCAAGCATATTTGGTAGATCAGTGTAAAATTCCCTTCCATGTTGCAAGTTGCAAAAATGTCTCACATTTATAAACTAAATTGTAGCTGCAATAAATCAAATTTAGTGATTCATGAAAACAAGCAGTAAAATGCTTATAATATCTGCTTTGCGGAGATTCATAGTAATTTGCTTGAGATTAAAGTCTAATGAGCCAAAAAAGAGTTCCAGGTTATTACATTAGAACAGTTATGATTAGAAGATATTCTTTTCTTTTTGGACCCAGGATTTTGAGAAAAGTCGGGGGGGGGGGGGGGACCAAGACCAATATCCACAATCCTGAGATGCATTAAGAATACAAGAATGTCCATTATTTATATTAACCCATATTGTTTCTAATCATCAAATCCATATAACATAATTTCATTGTTTTCTGTTTCATGCAAAAAGTTCAAAAAAGTTTTCCAGTTAGCATTAAAATTGCACAATGTCTTATCTCGAATCAAAGCCATCAATTTTGCCATCTCAGCCAGCTCCATCAGCTTCACCATCTATTCCTCCACTGTAGGTAATGTCTTATCTTTCCACCTCTGTGCATATAAAAGCCTTGCTGCTGTTATCTATATATTACTGAAACTCTTGTGTCTGTAACCTTCAACTGGGTGAAATGGTACATCATAGGGCAACAATTTTTGAACCAGTGTACCTCAAATGGGATAACTTACAGAATGCATCCAGAATCTGGGACCCATTACTCCTGTATGAGACTGAAATTTGTGGCCACTTCACCACTGCTGTGCTGCCGCACTGCCGCAGTCAGCCCAGGTCAAATGATCATCATGGGCATATCCCTGACCTCCTTCTGCTTCCCTCTGTCCCCTGCACCCAATCAGCTGGTGGCAAGGCCTGATGGATGAGTGGCAATCGGCTGCTTTGGAAATAAGGCAGAAATCTGAAATCTCTTAACGGCAGTGGGTGTTGGAAGAAGGACGAGGGACTGATATGGATGCCTGCTGATGAGTTAGGGCTGGTTGGGGGGTGCCAGCAGTCTATGGGTGAGATCTCTTCCTCCCTCAAGGGAATGGGCTCTTAGGGACATGCTGGAATGGGGAGCAAGGGTGCAGTTTTCCACACAGTGTGCGGATTCCTTTGTTTCACCTCCCCCCAGCAAAGCGACAGCAAGTTCCATGGGTTAGCCTAGGAGGAGGAGGTTTCACTAGGGCTCTTCTGAGGGTCATGAAGGGAAGACAAATGCTATAAGTATATATTATATGTGGAAAGGAGGGGAGGGAGGGAGGGAGGGAGGGAGGGAGGAGGAAGGAAGGAAGGAAGGAAGGAAGGAAGGAAGGAAGGAAGGAAGGAAGGAAGGAAGGAAGGAAGGAAGGAAGGAAGGAAGGAAGGAAGGAAGGAAGATTTCTGACCTGCCAGCTTCCCACAAGCCAAGTCAATGGGGAAGCCAGCAGCAAGTTGTAAATTGCTCACACTCCCACTGCTTTTTTGCCCTTAGTCATTCTGTTTCTCTGTTTAGGTAAGGAAATATCTCTGAAACAATGACACAACAGGTCACGGGTTGTCTAGTCATGTATAAAAAACAAAGTTCCATGAGTTTTTTCCAAGTGTTTGTTCATCAAACTCAAAAGGAAAATCCCTGGTTTTGATTGAATATTAATGTTTAAAATCTTCTACATACAAATATGTACCTCATTCCATAATTTTTGCTTTTTTACAAATCCACCAGAGATGATAAAATGTCCCTTCTTGTTGTTCACATTTCCAGCATACTATCAAAGGACCTTTATACATTTTAGATAATTTTTCTGGTGACAAGTACCAACGATACATCATTTTATAAAAATTCTCTTTAAGGTTATAACACAATGTAAACTTCAGTCCTTTCTGCTGTATACAGTATGTTCCCATTGTTCCATCTGTATGTTGTAGCCATAGGTTTTATCCCATTTTATCATACAGTCCTTAACTTGTTCAACTTCTGTCTCTAGTTTCAATAAGAGTTTATACATCTTTGCAATGACATGTTCATCATTAGTACATAATTCTGCTTCAAATTCAGTCTTACCATATTCAGAACCATAAGTCCTTTTATCTATTTTAAATCTTTCTTGTAATTGTACATAAGAAAACCATTGACACATGTATCTTTCGGATATCAATTTCTCTCGTCTTTAAAGTCCTTTTGAGAAAATTCCAGTACATCACCATAAGTTAACCATTTATTTTTGGTTATCATTTCTCTTCTATGAAAAGCTTCTTGTGGTGTCAACTATAAAGGAAACTTTGGAGACAATGTAGATTTATACATACATGCATACATCTATCTATCATCTATCTATCGATCGATCTATCTATCTATCTATCTATCTATCTAATAAAATGATTTTTAAAATCTACAATAACTTTAACTTTATTGTACCATAATAGCTGTGCCATCCAAACCTTAGGACATGCTCCTCTAGTTCCAATAACTATTCTATTTCTCAAAGTCACCCACTCTTTCATCCAGACCAAACAACAACCTGCAAAGTATACCTTCAAATTTGGGAGACCTAAACCTCCTCTTCCTTTAGCATCTTGTAAAACTTAGTACTTAATTCTTGGTTTTTCACCTTGCCACACAAATTTAGATATATCTTAATGCCATTATTTAAATGAAACATCAGTTGTCACAACAGGTATTGTTCGAAACAAAAGTAACATTCTAGGCAAAACATTCATCTTAATTACTGAAATTCTTCCCAGCAATGACAATTGTAAAAACTGCAAAATCAAATGGAAATTTGCACAGTAGACTGAAAGCTACTGAACTGATCACTTTGAGCTGAAATTCACAAAAATAGATTTATCATTTTATTTAAAGTTAGAGTTAGAAGTTATTTTATTTGAAGTTAGCAAAAATATGTTTGTGTTCATGGGAATAATGAAAGTAATGAACAGGCTTCTCTTTTTCATGTTTATAATGCCACATTGACTATAACTCAAGAGTAGGCACTGAACCAGGCCAAAACCCACGTTCTGTGGTGGACATGGACTAGATAGAAGAGATTTTCAATGCATCAGCACAGAGCAGAAAGGTTTTGAATTCTCTTAGTTTCTGAATTTTACCCTCCAGAAGGCTCCAATTCCCATCTTTTTTTCCCAAGATCTGCTGATATATATATATATATATATATATATATATATATATATATTGCAGTAGATCTTGGGAAAAAAAGATGGGAATTGGAGCCTTCTGGAGGGTAAAATTCAGAAACTAAGAGAATATATATATATATATATATATATATATATATATATATATATATATATATTCCTCATGCACATACCCCTAACTATAATTCTGTCAGCTGCAACAGATTTTTTTTTTTTTGTATTTATATATCATGCCTACTGTATTTACAAGAATGTGTATAAAGTATCTACACTTTCTACATTCTAATGTAGAGCAAATACCTACATTTTCTACATTACCTTGCAAATGTAAAAAAGCTCTTTATCAATCATAAACCTAATTATGGCATCTTGCCTTTGAAGAATCTCATGATATAAATATATAATTCAGTGTCAGGAAACACTTTAACATTATTGGTACATAAAGATGTTTTGATCATACAGCTCCACTTGGCACAGCTGGACTCAAATGTAGCTTTCTCATATATATTCTGGAAAAAGCAAGCAGCACTATTAGAATTCTGCACTGCTAACATCAATTCTACCTTGCAAATATATACTAAGTTGGAAAGAGTGGAAAACTCTCACTTTCAAGGGTCTTCTCCTTGCTGTATGGATGTCTGGATAGATTAAATACCAAGCTGTTCTCCTCAATGCACTGAATACCTTCCTAGCTGTGAAGGTGAGTTGCTATGGAACATCTCTCAAACAGAAGCAAAGCAAAATGACTGGATGATATTGTGTCTCGGCATGCTACCCTTCTGAGTACAGAAAGAAAACCCATCTCTTCTAAACAGAAAAACAAAACGGGTAGTTCTGATTCAAGTTATATTTTTAGAGGCCAAGGAATAGGACCATGGTGATTTTCAAGCTCCCTTTGAAGTGTTTCTTTTCTTTTCTTCTCCTGCTTCTGCCTCTGCAGGCTTTGTTGTCTGAAAATGAGCCATTCATATGAATGACTTAAAGACGGGAAGAAATCGCACACTGGCACATGCTGTTATTGGCAAAACATATGAGCAGCTCTTGAGACCCGCCTGTAATCTTTGCCTATTAACTTTGTTAGGAATTTCTGTGGAAAAAAAAAAAACCCCAAGATGTGAATTTGGATATACTTTCATGGCCTTTTCATTAAATTAACACTGGCATTTGAAGAGAAGTATATTTACATTCTTGCATTCAGAAGCAGGCTCTGTGGATTTTGGAAGGGCCTTACTTCCATCTTAAATATGCATTGATAGGATTCAATTTAATGTGTGTGGTACTTTTCCATAAGAAACTCCCAATGCCTGAAATGAAGATTAATGTATCAAAATACATACCTTTATGGAAGAAGAAATATATAAAACATAAAAATAAGTTCAGATAAACATAGGATAAATGAGACTTAATGAATCACAGGGAATAATGCAATTAACAAAAGAGAAAGAAAAATGCATCCAATTCATACCTCTATTTCTAACCTTTGCATTCCAGACAGCCACAGCAGCTTGGCTTAAATACAGTTCAGAAAAACCAGGGCTTTCTCACTAAGCTAGACATTTCACAAATGGCCTTTATGAAAGAGCTAAAATTTTGTACACTTTTACCTCCAGAACACTATTAAGAACACTCTGTGTCACAGTAAATATAGGCCAAAGTTTTCCATACAGGTACCCTGCCCAGCTGTTTTAGACATCATTGGCCTCATGTAGGTGAGAAATGGGTAGTAACACTGCTCTGTGCTGGGCCTATCACAGATTTTCTTCCCACAGTGACTAATTCAATACATAAATGAACCTCAAAAATGCCACCTAAAACAGCACATTCCCACTAATGTTCTCCAGAAAACAAATTGACTGGCAATTTGCCTCTGATATTAGAAGCTTTTTGAGTAGTTGTAATAGTCTAGTACTCTTTTTGAATAGTTACAATAGTTTTGAAGCCATCCAAGATGGTAGCACAGTTCCGTAAGTGTGAGCTAAGTGTAGAAATGTTTCTTTTTACCTGTTTTGAATTTCTCAGATTTCAGCTTCAGAGATCAATAGATGTTTCTTTTTTCCTAATATTTTCAAAGAGGGAGGGGAAAATAAATCTCCCACCCATACACATCTGCAGAAAACTCAATGGCCTCCTAGTTTGGAGTTTGCAAAAGAAAAAAAGATGGAGTTTCGCACAGCATTAAAATTGCCCAAAGCCAGGCAAATGCCTCCAGTTTATTCTCTCAATCCACTTTTATTTTAGATGTGTATATAGCATTTTCTCTTTTCTTGGTTATCCAGGGAAAAGGAGAAGAACATAATAAAGAAGATTCATTAATGTAAGGTGTGCTGGATTAATGCCAAAAGAATTAATAGGGAATTGAACTGCCGGGGAATAGGCATTAATGAGATTCTTTATGTCTTTGGTACTGATTCATGCTTTCCCCCCACCTGCTCACTTGTTTTCCTTTTACCAAGTATATATACAACTCTTAGGGAAAGACACCAAAATATATAGGGAATGGATGCAGGACAGAAATACAAATGTCTTGCAAGAAGTTATGAGTCATGTTCAGCAATTATGTCACTTCTTGTAGGCTTAATCCATCCCCATCTGGATGTTAAAAAAAAACTCGTTATCTAGAACATGAAGTATTATTGAAACAAGAGTGAAAGAAAAGGAAATTAACATTAGCATAACACATAACTACAAAACATATAACATAAATTGGACTGTTTATGGAACCCATTTCAGGGACTTTGTCCTCTTGTCTTAGTTTTCAGGCACAGAAATCTCTTCTTTTTGATTCAGACTTGCTGAGTTATGCAATCACTCCTTCCTTTGTTACACCACTACAAACTGGAATTGATAACCACATTTCAGAACCGCTCCAAATAAAAATTAAAATGTGTTCTTGTTTAATCTTATATTCAAAGGCAGCTTATGCTTTCAGGGAAGAGGACACAAAAATGTACTTATGCATACACATACAAACACACACACAATTTTGTCAGAAAAGAAAGCTTTTCTAGCCAAATCAGTTGCCTTGAAATAGATGTGGCCCCACAGAAGCACTTGTAAGAGTGAATGGTAAGCAAGTAGGGACAGCCAGAAGTACTCGCTCTAGATGGTTACTGTTCCTTGCTTCTGAGATGGAATTGCCTTTTCTTCACCTTCTGTACTTAAATATACATCCATTACATAATTAAGATATCTGCTTGTTAGCATTTTAACACCTTAGATGGAATTAAATGCAGTAACTTGGACTACTGTAATTCATTCTAAATGGGACTGTCCTTGAAGACACCCAAACCTGGAACAAAATGCGCTAATGGGAATGTCTCCACGTTGCCATTAAACAGTCCTACTCCCTGAGTTGTCTGTTCTTGCAGAAATCTATGTTTATGTTAATTAGATAAACATTACTTATATTAATTACCTCACTCATGTGTTAGACTGACTAACCCTACACCCATTTAGGAACTCTATCACCAGTGCACATATCAGCCAGAAAAGGCAACAGGACACATGTCAACAATGATTGCATAGAACTATTAATTCAAAGTTCCCTTAACATGGCCCCTTTAATACACTTCTTAATCTCAGCACAAACTGCCAAGAATATATGCAGTCCATTACATTGTTCCCTGCCCCCACTTCCCCAACTCAGTGGGATAAACAGGAAGCTATCTGTGTATTCAAGTATCATACTAAGCCAAAAGCCAGTGTGGTGGAGTAGTTCACATCCATTCCCTGGGTAACTTTGGAGTCCTTCATTGTCTTTAACTTCAATATGCCTCGCAAGGTGGTTGTTGGGTAAAAATGAGAGAAGGGAATCCTATGCATACTGTTTTGAGCTCCTGGAGGAAAGGCAAAACAAAGCACAATTTTAGAGTGTATCAACAAAAGTATTATTTTGAAATCATAGCAAGTATCATTCCATTTCCTTCTGCTTAGAATAGACTGCCACCTTGAATATTGCATCTGGTTATGGGGCGTCATTCTTTAGAACAATTCGTAGAAATTGGAATAAGTTCTGAGAGGGCATTTTCACTGAGAAGGCCATCAAGGAAGATTGGGGGACAGAAAATAGATCCTGTGAGATAGACTGGAGGAGACAAATATACTGGGCCTTGAAAAAGGACAGCCAAGGAGAAATTATATAGAAATCTTCAAATTCTTAAAACGATGTCCACAGAAGACAATCCAGATGTGTTCTCTATTGTTTCAGATACCAAGACACAAAGTAATGAATTTTGTTTACAGGAAAACAGCTTCCAGTTGAATTTTATTTAACAGTAAGAGCAGTTCAAAAGTGAAACCAGTTAAACAGATACAGCAGGTGTCCACATGGTATGGTGAAGATGGTGGCCACAGCAATGCAATTACAGCTCTGCCCACTTTTTATGTGCAATGTCCATTAAAAAAAAAAAATCATAGTTTCAATCTCACCATTGTGGCTGCCATCCTGAATTTTTTGACCACACTCTGCAGACAGCCCTACATGGATAATAGCTCCTTCCAACTCCATGATTCTGTGCATATCTCTGTGAAACACACACACACCCAAGCTTCTGTGTGGAAGCAGACAAGCTGATTTATTGTGGCTTAGTTTTTAGAGCTGGCAATCTTCTTCATCAGTGGCATTCAGAAAAGATGGGGAGAATGAGCTGAACCCAGTGAATAAAAACCCATAATTGTCTCCAGTCGTTTGAGTTCCTTTTGTATGGCTTGTGTAGAAATTACTGGTTTTATGCCAAAACAGGGAGAGAGTTTCCAGAAAATAACATGTAGATTATCATTGATCTTCACAGATTCTTGCTGATACTTTGAGATTTTAATGCTTGCAAGCAAAAATGATGGGAAACACACTGAGCAGGACATTCTCACAATACCAACACGGTCCCAAAGTCTATTAAAATGCTCTTTGAGAAACTCCTAGATTTAAAATCTGATTGCTCATGAGAGAACAATAATTCAGTTCTGTATTAACAAACAGTGCTGCCAACATTTTTTCTATCTATTAACTGAGGTGGCAGGATACAAATGGAAAATTATTCTGATCTTTATCCTATATTTTTGGGTTATGTAGTCCTATCATATATTTTTGGGTTATGTAGTCCTCACTAGTAACCAAGTAGTGAACCTCTTCTCTGGAAGTGTTTTTTTAGCTAGAGGCTTTGCAGTGATAAGTCTCGGAAGCAAATATGAGAAGAAGTCTTTGTTATATCCTATATTTTGTATGAAACTGGTATTTTGTGAAGTTTTACATTTTAAATGTAACTCTCTGTAACTTTCCTTTCTGCTGATGCTGAGTGCTCTTATCTCCCTCCCTCCTCAGATAGCAATGCTCTAGACAGCAAGGCCGAAATGTACCCAAAACAAGGTACAACCGGTGAAGACGAGGACTTGTGGTTTAGCTACCAGCAATTGACCAAATTTGGAGTACGGAAGGCATGGGGAGGGCACTGAGGGGGGATTGGGGAGAAACGGCTCTTGTAATGATAAAAAGGCTTGCTGAACTCCTTTTCGGGGTTCAGTTCTTTGCAGGGACCTGCGAGTCCTAACTGAACCTTTGCGCAAATAAAGCTTCTCCCTGAATGACCCAGTGAGAGTCTCGTCATCAATAAATGTTGCGTTACAGTTTGCTATTTTATTCTCTCCCTCTTCCTCTCCCTCTCCCTCTCCCTCTTTGTCTCCCAAAGAGTGTTTGGGAATATCTTAGGCACAACATGGAAAAGGACTTTAGAAGTTGCATACAAAGAAATAAGTTGTTTCCTTCCATAGCCTTTGCCACTGGGAACCCTATTGGATTGGATTCTGCTAATTTCTTAGTAATGGTAAAGCTTCCCTGGAGCTTCATTCAACTCCCAGAAAAAGTTCATGAATACATTTAAATAGTTTTCTTGACAACAGTTTAGAAATGGTTAACCACTACTTTTTTATGGCTTCCCAGTTAGTCTACATTCCTGTTATCTGCTGATGGTCATCATCCAAGTGCTTACCTGTTATACCCTGCTCTTTTTTTTTTTTTTTTAGGATGAGCCATGGTTGGCTAGATGCTGTCACCTGCTGAGGCTTAAATGCTTATTTCCTAGATCCAAATCAAGAGTAGCTTGGCAGTAGCACTACTGGTTGTCTTTCTCTTCTTTATGTTTACATTAATTTCTGATTCTTTATTTCTAGGTCTGATGAATACTAAGTGTTTTCTCCTTTAGCTTACCATGAATGGAATCAGTTGTTAAGTATACAAGGTATCTATCCTGAAATTAAAAAAAAAAAAAAAATGGGCAAAGGAAATAGGGGAACACATGGATTCTGCCTATAACTTTCTGAGAAAGGGAATGAGCAGTGGAGATTATTAAAACTTATCCAAGTATAGAATTTTAATTTCTCTCCTAGCTTTCTACTGCTGCTTCTGTTACCTGAAAGTTATAAGGTATCAAGTTCAATCCTCAGCTTTTCCAGGTGGGGCAGAAAAATACTAGACAGATATTGCCAGTCAGTACAAGAAATACTGAGGCTAAGAAGACCAATAATGTGTTAGCCCAAGTACTTTGCACCTATAGTGAACTATAGATGCCATGTCCCATTACTATAATTGAGACATGCCACATCACACAGGAATCACATAAGAAGAAAGAAGTAAGGGAGCTCCATTGCTGGCTACTGGAAGCTATGAATGGACTTTTGTGAGAGATGGCCTTCACATACAGCCTCCACCTAGGCTTCCAAAAGTTGGAAATTTGCAGGATAAAATATTACTCAGAGGTGTGGTGAATGTCCTTCTGGCTAACCTTCACATAACAAGATGAGTTTGGGGAAGAGTAGAATTGGGAATCCTTCTACTAGAGCAAAACCAGCATTCTTTGTACATATAATAGAGTCACCAGTGTGGTATCCAACTGCCTAACAGCAGGAAAGACAATAAGCCAGATGTTTCTCTCACATGCCAGGCAACTGCATCTGATATTATCATGCATCCATTGTCTGTGTATTAAATATCCTTTTAATTCAGCAGTGTTACTAACAGTGAACCTACCTCATCAAGCCAAACCTTAGGTTAATGGAATGATTCTGCTCTAAAGAGATATTCAGAAGCATAACACAGAGATCCAGTCAGTTTCAGTTCCATGAGAATCTCTGCCATTTCATAATGTTTTCCTTTGCTTTTCTTTTTTAATAGCACGTTAATGCAATGTCTGTGCGTCCTGACTTTACTAAAGATGGCAAACTGCCTTATTTGTTTCTTTGTTTATTTCAGTGTATAAGGCTGCCCATCTCAAGTACATGACTCTGGGCTGCTCACAACATAAATACAATACAACACAATACAATACAAAAAATAAAATAAAATAAAATACACAGCTGCCGAAGAATCATAAAGAAACCTCAACATAGCCAAGAAACTGGCTGCATCCCACACTTGGGGGCCCCAGGCTTGGGTACAGAACCACATCTTCAAAGCTTTATGGAAGGCCAGCAAGGTGGGAGGCAACCTAATCTCAGGTGGGATGATGTTCCAGTAGGCGTGTGCTGCTGTTCAGGACCCTCCCAACCAACATTCCAATTCAGCTGACTGGATTCAGTAGGATTATTGAGATATTCTGCTAACACTGTGTACTCAACTGATTCCTGAATCCAAAAGAATTTTATTTAGGGTTTTTTCCTAGTAAGCTTTAAATGGCTTCAATTCTTTCTTTTGATCAGTTCCCCTGGCTATGGGAAGCTTTTGAAAATCCTTGCTTTTCAAAGCATTCCAAATCTCTTAGTTTAAACCTTGTGATATTGATCAAATAATCATGAGGACTACATGGACTCTATGTTAAAGTTTCAATCAGCAAATTCGTTCTATACATAATTCAAAAAATTAAATAATGGTGTTGCATAAAACCTTTTGAAGATTTACAAAATGTCAGAGGCACAGAAAAGAGCTTAATGTTGTTAAAGATTTTTCAGATTTGAAGATTCAGTTTTGGTTTTTTTGCAAATGACAATTACAGATCAAGAAGGGGAGGGGGGGAGAAATAAGGAAAGAAGAAAGAAAGAAAGAAAGAAAGAAAGAAAGAAAGAAAGAAAGAAAGAAAGGAAGGAAGGAAGGAAGGAAGGAAGGAAGGAAGGAAGGAAGGAAGGAAGGAAGGAAGGAAGGAAGGAAGGAAGGAAGGAAGGAAGGAAGGAAAAGTCCCATCTTCTTAGCACATTATCCTACATAGGGGACTACTATGTATATAAAAAGTCACTTGTAGAAATAGTCTTGATATTTTAGTTTCTTTCTGAGCTGTTTATAATCATTCTGAGAACTTTTAGGGCACCTCTTTGTTCATAATAATAGCAGGAGAAAATATAAATTTTAAAGTCCTAAATCTGCCTTTAATACTGACTCAACAAATGGGCAATATCTTTTGTAGATGAAAAAAAGGACTCCATTTGATGGAATATAAATCTCTCCAAGCAAGATGGAAAATAGTCAAGGTAAAAAGCATTTTATTCTGTGGCATTTTTGTGTTGCCTTTCAGAAGGCTAAGTAACACCTGAATAAAGATGTTTGCAGAACTGCATACTGCTATATCTCTCAGAAGAGCATTGCAGAGGTGGAAAAGCACCTCATATAATCAAAAGCAGTAAAACCACAGGAATGAAAATGACCGTTGGAGTTTTATTTCTTCCTTTCTTCCTTTTTTTCTATTCCTGAATGCATCCTAGATTTGCTTTGCCATGTTCCCTTCCCAAAGCCAGCAGAAAATTATGTCACCCTAAATTTTGCTGTCCTCATAGCACAAGCTTGCCACACACCCAGAATGAAGAGGTACTGTGCTGCTGTTGGCAAAGCCTTAACATGCAACAATCCAAGGGCTGGTTCCCTCAGCTAAAATTCCAGCCCAGTGTATTTGAATACATAGTGATTTGGTTACTCATGCACTGCTCTTCCCCCCCCCCACCCCAAATTCTTATAACTATGTTGTGCATAAAACTTGTTCATAACTTGCAAGTAACATCAAACTTCAAACCTCTGAGTGACTGGGGCTATAGACATAGATTATATATAGACTATTACAAAGATACGTGATCATCCTATACTGCAACTGTTGTGGAAAACTCAATTATGCACACATCTCACTCTCTCTCTCTCTCTCTCTCTCTCTCTCTCTCTCTCTCTCTCACTGTATAAAGCACTGATTGATTGATCATGTGCCATCAAGTCAATATCAACTCTTACATTTATTTGTTCCTTGGCTGTCCATGGTATTCTTGGGAGTTTTCACCAATATAAACCACAATTAAGAAATTCCATAAAATTCTCAATTAGCTGACAAGAACATGAAAGAAGGAGATGGTGCAAACATTACTTAATACTGTTGAAAGGTTCCTTAAGAGAGATTAACTTCCCTGATTTTCTAGTTCTTGTTCCTTTACCTGTGAAGGATACAAGAACTTCTAGGACATTTGATGAATCATTTCAAAGCTGGACTTCTTCAGGTTCTTCATAGTTCTCTGTTGAGATGGCAGATGCTCCCTTTGAGAAATGTTCCTGTACTGAATCAAGGCAACTAATCCTTCAACTGATACTCTTAAAACACTTTTAGGATAATTTTATTCTCCTTCTCACTCACACACACACACATACACACACACACACACACACACACATACGTCGGTTGTAGAAATATTATTGTTGTTGCCTACAGAAAGGCCAAATTATGTGAGAAATCCTTGAAGAATGTGAACAATGAAATGAAAAAATTCCCATAGATGGGAATCCATTGATTATATTTGGTATGATTAAACCTAAAGATGCAGATCATTCTAGATTTTGTATTGTACTTAACTGAATACTTGACTCTGAGGATTGACAATCAGCTTGTGAAAAAAAAAAGGGGGGGTGAATCCAGACATGGATTTCTTTTCAAATGGAATGCAAATGGAATTGCTTGTGGCTTGAATGGGCATACAAATGGGCATACAACTCAGAGTCTACTACCACTGATCGAAATATCCTTGCCAATCAAAATACAGATATTTTATACATGTTTGTGTATGTGGATGTGGATATAGAAAGAGAGAGAGAGAAAAACATTGTATGTATTTGGGAAAGATGCATGCAATATGTATATATTCTAGACATTGGTGTATGACAATCATGGTTCCTTTGCTTAAAACAAAATCACAGACCATTTAACAGAATGGACTAATGAGCAGAATGCATGCCATAGCAACAGACTAGACTGATGCTGGCTTGCCCCTACCCATGTGAGAGTTCCTCACTGATAAAACAAGCAACTCCCATGTTCACTGGCACAAGGACTCTGGAGTAAAAGGCAAATGCCAATACAAGAAACAAATAAAATGTTACCTAATCTCTCCAACACAAAGTTCCCCCACATCAATTTGCAGTGGTCCTTTTATAGCTTTTGGAGCAGTTCTGCTCCAAACACAAGGGTGAATATTGATGCCTGGCCCAAGCTTACCTAGCAAAGCAAGGACAGACTTAGTAACAGAAGCAAAGAGTTTGGCATTCTAATCTTCAACTCGGCACTGACCAATAAATCACCAACCAGGTGGAACAGAAGACAGAAAGCAAAGCCTATTATTGCCTGTCTTGCACACACTTTACTGAGCATTGCATTTTAAAGGGCAGACATGTCAAACTCCACGGCCTTTTCCAAAGCCTAAAATGTTTTCTTTGTTCTTGCACATTTGGCACTTGAATTTCTTGATGGGAAATTGTAACAAGCCCAGAAAATAGCAGCATGCTGCTCCATTTGTATTACAAAGCAAGTGGTACACAGTCCAAACCGGTTTCTCTTGTAATCTTCCAAGCATTTCTCTTGTAATTTCACCTACCTGTTCCAAAGACACTGTCTGCATTGGTTATTTCACCTCTGAACCAGGAACAGAAAATGAATGACATCTAATTTCCCAAGTAAAGAAGAAAAAACAAAAATGTCCAATTCTTTCCAGACCTATCAAGTGATTCTAGTGGATGGTTATGAAAGAGAGTGTTTTACTTCTTTCTTTGAAAACCTATTTATTTATTCATTTGTTTGTGTAATGCTGGCCTGGCTCCTCACTTGTAAATTTCTTTTTTAGTCAAAGAGAAATGGAACTTTGTTTTCCTATGGAGAACAGATAAGAAGATATGCAACTAAAGCCTCAAAGAAATTCTTAGTGCTTTGCTAGGTCATTAAGCTAAAATGCTGCTCTGAGTTTTACATTGTCTGGACCCAGAGGTGACACAGAAGCTGGTCCAGAGTTTGAGAGCTGATTTCCACACAGATTGCCCAACCAATGATCCCCAGCAACTACTTTTAAAAAGCCTGCTGCCAAATTTTCCACTAGTAACAGGACTCTAAAGAGTGATTTCCCTCCTTTCTGGGACATCCAATAAGGGGTGGGGGGGAAATACTACCCCTGCTGTTGAATTTTTGCAGCTCTATTTATATCATTAGAGAACAGCATACAGACACATTCATTAACTAACATAGGCATTTTAAACAGCAGTAAGCTATTGAATTTACTGGGTGAATCTCCCAGTCCATTGATTTGATTGACACAATAGATTGAGCATTGTCCTCAAAAATGCAATACCTTTCTCGAACACAGCACATACCTTAACAGCCCATCACTCCCTGCTGCCTTGGCAAATGTGCTCACTGTAACTATTTTTGCATAAAGTTTCATGCAGCATGTCCCCTCTCATTCTTTTCCTGGCTTCCCTCTTCATGACTAGACTTCCAATTTGCTTCTCTTGTCTCTTAGCTTCTGTAGATCTCCAATCCCCTAGCAGATTCACTGGGTGGTTTCTTTCTGCCAACCAATCCTTATGAATTAATTGCACCATCCACCCTGGGGAGTGGAATCCCTACTGGGTAAAGTGCTCCACCTAATCTCTGGGGAGATACTGTTCCAGAGAAGGAGAGCAGCGTCTGACTAGGCTTGATTTTGCAGTGCCTGCAGGTGACACTCCTTAAGGGTAGAAATGCTATAGCGGAACCTGCTCTTCTGGTCCTTAATGGAATGGCAGGAGTCACTGTGAGTAGGCAGTCCCAAAGGTTACCAAGACTTGTAATCTTTAAAGATGACAACTAGCATTTTGAATTACACCTGGAATCAAACTGGCAACCAGGAGTGCTACATGGACAAACTAACTTGTGCCCATAACTGCTTAAACTACCACATTAAAGCCCAACTGAAGCTTCTGGCTGATCTTCAAGGGCAGCTCCCTGCAGAGTCCAGACACTATTTCTATCTCCTTGTTCTACCTTGCCACCACACAGACTTGAAATCTGTATATGTTTCAAAGCTAACTTGCTTCCTTTTCTCAGAATGAATCTCTTTCTTCCATTCTATCTTCCATCATTTCTGAAGGTACTGCCTCTACATTGTCTGCAAAAAAACTCCTGTCTTCTTCCATAACCCCTACCTCTCTTTACCTACCATCTCCAAAGACTTAATCTCCTGAATCCTGCAATTTAGCTATTTACTTTAACAACTTTAAGTTTTTCTTGCTTGCACCAATTTCACTGTAACCAACTACAGTTGCAATTGCAATTATACATTTACAGTTGCAACTATACATTTAACTTGACTTTCATGTATTTATATGTATGCATTTGGGTAGAAAGGCAGAATATAAACGGAAGTAATAACAAATAATTCTAGAGTTATGTACAATCTGGGATGAAAATAACACCATGACATCTTTTAATATACTCATATTTTCCAAAGTTCCCATATAATTTCAGCTTCCAAAAATTAAAGTAAATATGAAGGTTACTCCAAAGACAGGACATATGAAAACAACTGAGAAAGTCAAATGAATTTTGATGAAATTCAGCTAAATTTCTCAGAGAAATTCATATCAGGACTGCATACTCCATCTAAGAGCTCAGTGCTGGCTGGGGAATTCTGGGGACTGAAGTCCACACATCTTAAAATTGTCAAGATTGAGAAACACTGGTTTAGAGCCATCTGTGCAGAGAGGAAGTCAAGGGGAGGCATATCCTCTTTTGTGCCACAAGCTCCATTCCTTTTCTATATGTGTAATGACCTCAGACACATGCACAAAAGGGACAAAACTTGCAGCAAAATGCTGTTTCTGTCATTTTGAAAAAAGTACTGGATCCTACAGGTGCCTTTGGTTCAATCCCCTTTTCTAGAGACTTCTGTCCTTGCAGCTGGTCTTTGCTTCCCTTTTTTAGTGAATCAGAAAGCTAAGGAACAGAATGAAGAGGAGAAATACCCTCAAAACACCTTACACATTCTCTGTTTAGCAGTCAATGCAGGCTATTCCTAACAGAATGGTGGCATGTATCTTCAGACCCATCAGTGGCATGCCCATTCAGTAATAACTGTCCTACTGGGGGCATTGGTGGACGGTTCAGCTGAGGCCTTGGTTGCTGCCTGTAATGGCTGAGTAGCCAGGGCCTTGGACCATATTGCCCTTTATGGAGCTATATCTGTGCACTGTTCTCGGGGTGCATCTCAGTTCACTGAGGAACTCCAGGAGATGAAGAGCCATAAGAGATGCCTGGAGTGCTGTGTTGTTGTGGGAAGACCCAGAGTGAGTCTGACAGGTAAGCACCCATAATAGGGATTACCTCATGATGATAAGGGTGGTGAAACATCGTTTTTTTTTTCCCACCCTTGTTGTATCTGTTGATAGCTGTTCAATGACCCTGTTTAGGGTGACCCTGTGGCAGCTGGGTAGGGATAGGCCACCAGATTCATCTGCAGGGCCACTGTGAGGAAGACTGTGGTTATTTGGCAGATAAAGTCAATCAGATCTGCTCTGAGTTGGACTCTGAGTGGGCAGATTCATCCAAGGTGCCAGGGAGCAGTCTGGTGGTGTGAGCTGGGATGCTTTCAAGTCCATGATTCTTGAGGAAGTAGTCAAGGTTCTTTATGCTGTTTGCTCAGACACCTGTTTGCTGGACCTGGCCCCTTCCTGGCTCATAAAGGCAGCTAGGGAGGTCACCTGTAGTTGGGTCCATGTAGTGGTGTCAGTCTCCTTGAGGAAGGGGTTGTTTCCAGCAGCCTTGAAGAAGACTGTGGTGCAATTGCTCTTCAGAAGGCCATGCCTGGACCCAACTATTTTAGACAACTATCATCCTGTCTCCCACCTTCCCATTTTAGCAAAGGTTAAGAAGGTGGTCAGGCTGCTGTTACAGAGGACCCTGGAGGAAGTAGATTATCTACACTCACTTCAGTCAGGGTTCAGGCCAGGATTTTTGAGGTACCATAGGCCCCAGGCACTCTCCTTTCCTATTTAACATTTACATGTAACCACTGGGTAGGGTCATCTACTGGTTTAGGGGTTGGTGTCATCAATATCAAGAAATATGCCTTAGCCTTAGATCAAGAAATTTTCCACAGACTAGCACTTGGTAGAGTAGCTATGAATACACTAGAAAATATATTAAAATGCTGTGTTATGTCTATACCTACAAAGATCAGAATTGTGCAAGCCATGATATTCCCTGTGACACTGAATGGAAGTGAAGTTGGAATTTGAAGAAGCTGGATAGGAAGAGTATTGATACTTTTGAACTCTGGTGTTGGAAAAGATTCCTGAGAATACTATGGATGGCCAAAAAAAAAAAAAAAATCATCAAACAAATCAACTCTGAGTTATCACCTGAGGCACAAATGACCAGGCTCAAATTATCCTACTTCGGATACATTATGCAAAGACCTAGCTCTCTGGAAAAGGCTCTAATGCTCAGAAGGATGGAAGGAAAGGGAAGAAAGGTGTGACCAGCAGCAAGTTGGATGCTCTCAGTGACAGTGGTGATGGGTGCAATGTTCAAAGACCTGAAAGACCAGGCTAGGGACAGATCGTCATGGAGAAAATCTATCTATGTGGTTGCTAGGAGTTGAAAATGACTTGGTGGCACATAATCAATCAATCAATCAATCAATCATAAATATGCTGATGATACACAAATATATTTTCCAGCCAAGTGAGATGGTCAAACCTGTCTCAGTGCCTGGAGGCTATGTAGGCCTGAATGGGGAGAAACTGACTCCAGCTCAATCTTACCAAGACTGAGTGGCTAAGGCTGTTGGGACTGCCCAGATCCAAGGATTTTCCATCTTTACTCCCAATGTGGTTGCATTTCCTCAGTCAGGAATGATGTGCAACTTGGGGTTCAGTTGAACTCACAGTTCCTGCTTGAAGAGCAGGTGGCAGCTATGGCCAAGAGTTCCTTTCTGTGTCAGTTGCACTCTTTCCTGGATCAGGAGGAAACATCAGCCTTTCCAGACACTCATGCCCTTGTCACCTCATGGCTTAAGTACTGCAACATTCTGAACATGGGCTTGTCATTGACAACCACTCAGAAGCTTCAACTGGAAGCTTCAGCTGGTCCAGAATGTAGTGATGCTGAATGCAAGCACAAGCAATGATGGGCTTACCTTGGCAAGTCTATATGAAATCTCTGCTCCATGAGCTGCACTGGTTGCCAGTGTGCTGTCAGATGAGATTCAGGGTGCTGATGATCACTTATACATGGTACAGGGCCTGGATATTTGGAGGACCACCTTCCACAGTTTCTGACCATCTTGTATGATCTGGCAAAGCGGGCATGCTCTAGGTCCCTTCAATTAAACAATATTTCAGGACCCAGGAAGGGCACCTTCTCTGTAATGGTGCCTGTTCTCTGGATTGAGGTCTTCCCTGAGATCGATATGGGTCCCACTCTGAAGTTGTTCTGGAAGACCCTGAAAACCTTGCTATTTACTGAGGCCTTGGGATAGGGCAGATGGGACTCCCCTGTTTGTGATGTTTTCTGTTTTTGTTGTTGTTTGGATTGCCATCTTGTAATTGTTTTGCAATTACTTTGTACTCATTTTGGTCCCTATGAACCATCAGAAACCATCATGATTTCATATGTTTCCACAGTAAATGTGCCCTTATTGAACACTCCTATAGGAGTTCCTGAACTGTGTTTCTGTCCACAAATAAGACAAGAAATGATGATGATGATGATGAGGAGGAGGAGGAGGAGGAGGAGGAGGAGGAGGAGGAGGAGGAGGATAATAATAATAATAATAATAATAATAATAATAATAATAATTCCATTTCAAATATGATAAATTGTATGAGTTAAGGACAAATGAGGATATATGTTGATTTACTTCATTTATGTACTCCAGAACTGTATGACTTCAATGTATTGTCAAAGGCTTTCATGGCCGGAATACGATGTCTGGTGTGGGTCTTCCGGGCTGTGTGGCCGTGTTCTGGAAGTTTTGTTTCCTAACATTTCTCCAGCATCTGTGACCAGCATCTTCAGAGGGCAGGAGCACAGACAGGAGCAGTTCTCTCTGTGCCCAGGATGATGTGACCCTTTTGTGGGTATTTATAGAGATCAGTGAGGGTGCCTGAAAGGGGGGGGGGGGGGTTGGGTTAACGAGTGGCTGCTTGTTTTGGTGTCCCAATATGTGTGTATCTTCCTGGGGATTAGGCAGGTTTTTTCTTTCATTGAGTTGTTAACGAGTGGCATTGGGACCACAAAACGCAGCATCCATACCAGGATAAAAGAACACGAAAGACACTGCAGACTACAGCAACCAGAAAAATCTGCATTAGCTGAACATGCTCTCAAGCACACTGGACACAAAATCCTATTTGAAAACACAGAGATACTGGACAACACCAACAGCTACTATACCAGGCTATACCGGGAAGCCATTGAGATTCACAAACACCAGCACAGTTTCAATAAAAAAGAGGAAAGTCTAAAAATCAACAAAACCTAGCTACCAATCCTGAAAAATACAGCCTGCAAAAGGTCAACAAACTCAGCTCAACCACCAGGATGCATGAACAATTCCCACAATGAACATGCTAATCACCCTCAGCAGCCACTCGTTAACAACTCAATAGAAAAAAAAACCCTGCCTAACCCCCTGGAAGATACACACATATTGGGACACCAAAACAAGCAGCCACTCGTTAACCCAAACCCCACCCCCGCCTTAGGCACCCTCGCTGATCTCTATAAATACCCACAAAAGGGTCACATCATCCTGGGCACAGAGAGAACTGCTCCTGTCTGTGCTTCTGCCCTCTGAAGATGCTGGTCACAGATGCTGGAGAAACGTTAGGAAACAAAACTTCCAGAACACGGCCACACAGCCCGGAAGACCCACACCAGCCAATGTATGACTTCATTTTATCATATTAAAGATGACTAGCATTATGATGTTCATAAAAGAAAACAAACAAAATGGAAGAGAGACTTTATAGAGATTGAGATAATGGTTCCTAGCTCTATGAAATGATTTCCTTAAGCTGGATCAACAGTGAATAAAAATAAAATTCTTTATATGTTGATGTTTCTGGTAGCTCTTAATGGATTTTTTTTTCACTAGGTTCAAATGATGAAGCTTTAAAGATTTGTTTATAGATAAGAGATAAGATGGGAAGAAGGGTTTTTTTTTTTAATAGAGAAAATTACAAGTTACTGTGTTAAAAGGAAGGAAAGGAAAATGAAACTAATTTATTTGACTAAGGTCAATATATATATGTTGCTATTTCTGGTAACTCTTAATGGATTAAGGCTGAATGACAAAGGTTTATAATTTGTTTATAGATAAGGGCTGAGATATGGGAATAGGAGGTCTTTAGCTGAAATGTTAAAGAAGATGATAAGTTACTGAAATAGTACTTGTCTTGAAGTGGAAGTCATTTCTTTATATATCTTTTTTCTTCTTCTCTCTCTCTCTCAAATATATGTATGTATTTCTTCTTTTTCTTTTTCTGCCTTTTTCTTTTTACTTTTTATATTTTTCTTAGTTTGTATTAGTTTTTTATCTTTGTATTTTGAAACTTTAACAAAAAATATTATAAAAATAACAGTGAATAAAAATAAGTTGGAATTTCAGTATAATAAAACTGTGAAAAGATTTGCCTTTTCACACTCTCTGCTGCTAATGTTTGCAAACAACAATAAAAGGTAAGAGACTCATACAGTGGAATTTTTCAATGTACTTTTAAAAAATGAGCATAAGACATGAAATCATTCCCAAACTTGGTTTAATACAAGAAAATAAAAGATGCTTTGTTACAGAGGCTTTGAATTATAATGTTCATTTACCACCACTATGCTCCCTTCTTTCCATGCTTTATTCAGTCTTCTTTCTGAGAAGCATCAGTAGAGACTTTGAAAGACTGCATTGCTATCTGCAGTGTTCAGTTATGAATGTATGATTAAAAGTTCAGCAACAGAGGGATTATAAGAAAGACACAGAATGATATATTTGGTTTAAGTCCTATTTCCCTCAGCTCAGTGATCACTTGACCTGCTAATACGGTTATACTTGGTTTCTTTTTTATAAATAACTGTCTAGATATGAGAATTTGATGTGGTGCTTAATGATGTCATTGACATGAGGCATATTTGAAAGGTCTCATTACATCAAAATTGGAAAGTGGAATGGCCACATTCTGTTGCACCAATTTAAAGTAATCATAAACACAACAAGTTCAATGCTACATTCATTAAAAAGTGAATAGACTAAAAATATATATTCTGGCAACACACTTCACTAAGTGGAATCAAAAGAAAATGCCGTAAATCAAGCAACTCTTCTGCCTAGTGCTCTGTGGCCAGACTTTGGGGAAGTGTGACCTAAGTGAAGTTCAAGATGATCTTCTCCCATAATGTGCAGCAGTTGCAGCTGGTCAAAGACATAATAATTATGGGGACCATATTTTCTTGGAAAAAAATAAGGGACAAACCTGAAAAAGGGGCAAAACTGAAAGAGTATAATATAATATAATGAAAGGATAAAAGATTTTAATTGTTTATGTTTATAACTTTGCTTTATAAAGGAAAATTCAAGAGCAAAACCAAGAAAAACTACAAAAACAGATATTCTAATAAAAATATCTAAAATCAAACACTATATGTAAATTTATTTTAAAAAGACAATTCAATTTCCAAATTTTTCACATGAAAGTGAAAGGCTGTTCATTAAATAGTACCATTTGTTCAGTAAAAGTTAATGACCAAAATAAAGGACAGAAGTGAGTTTTTGTAAAATAAATAAATCTAAAGGACAGCTTTCTGAAAAAAAAGGACTGTCCTTTATAATAAAGGATATATGATCATTGTAACAATAATGCTATATTAAGGCCCTTACAACATCTTCTAGAGATACGCCCTAGAACCGACTTCCACCAGAACAGCTAAGAAAGCTTTGGGTTTTTGATGACCCCAGAAGGTGGACTTTGCAAGCAGAGGACCTCACTGAATGGTCTACCCAGACCTATTAAGCCACAGTCATTATAACACTTGACAGCTGGCGACATTTTCACATATTTATATATTTATAATATAACATCACTATTATCAATTAATAAACCTATGATAATACATGCACATAATACATGTGTGTGTGTGTGTGTGTTCCCCTCTCACCCTTATGGGTAGTAAGTGTCTTCCTCAATCTCGGGTCCTCTACCAGAGGCCTGGGAGTTGGAGGGTTCTCCGCAGTATCTTAGCTGTTACTAGCACTGCACTCTTCTGGACAGAGAGCTGTGATGTTGCTCCTGGGATCTGTTGGAGTTACTCTCCCAGCTTAGGAGTCACAGCCCTGGGTGCTCCTACCACCACCAGACCACTTTGGCCTTTATTTTCATACTCCTTCTTCTTGATGTTGCTGTCACTTGGCAGTGATACATCTATCACTACCGCTGTCTTCTGGTCCTTGTCTACTACCACCATGTCTGGTTCATTGGCCAGTACCTGCCTGTCCATCTGGATCTGGAAGTCCAACAGGATCTTAGCCCTGTTATTCTCCATGACTTTTGTGGAATCTCCCATCTGGCCTTGGGAGAGCCTAGCCCATACACTGTGCAGATATTCCTGTACACAATGCCAGCTACTTGGTTATGCCATTCAGTGTATGCTGTTCCTGCCTGCATCTTACACCCTGCCACTATGTGTTGGACTGTCTCTGAGGCCTCTTTGCACAACCTTTACCTTGGGTCCTGTCAAGTGTGGTAGACCCCTGCTTCTATGGATCTGGTGCTTAGTGCCTGTTCTTTTGCTGCTATGATTAGTGCTTCAGTGCTGTCTTTTAGTCCAGCCCATTCCAGCCACTGATAAGATTTCCCAATGTCAGCCACATCAGCTCTCTGTCAATGGGGCTTGTCTTGCCATGGTACTTTCTCCACTTGAACTTCCTCTCATGTCTGCTCCTGCCTCAGGCATTCTCTCAGCAGCTCATCTTTGGGTGCCATAGTACTGATATACTCCTGGATGCTGTGGGTTTCATCCAGGACAGTGGCTTTGACACTCAGCAGACCCTGCCCACCCTCTTTGTGGCTGGTGTACAATCTCTGGGTGTTGGCCTTGGGGTGGAAACCTCCATACATTGTGAGGAGCTTCCTGGTCTTCACATCAGCAGCCTCCATGTCCTCCTTTGTCCAGCTCATTATACTGGCAGGGGATCTGATGACTGGCAGGGCGTACGTGTTGATGATGTGGATCTTATTCTTCCCATTGAGCTGGCTCTTCAGGACCCGTCTTATCCTTTTGTCGTACTTGGATGCTGCTGTCTTCCTTGCCTCTTCATCGTGGTTCCCATGTGACTGTGGGATACCAAGGTCCTTGTAGCTGGTCTCTATGTCTGCTGCGTGGCCACTGGTAATTCCATCCCATCAGTCTTAACTACCTTCCTTCTTTTTACTATCATCTGGCCACACTTCTCCAGTCAAAATGACATCCCAATGTCCTCACTGTAGATCTGTGTCAGGTGGATCAGTGAGTCAATGTCTCGTTCACTCTTAGCATACAGCTTGATGTCACCCATGTAGAGGAGGTGGCTGATGGTGATTCCACTCTTGAACCTGTACCCGTATCCAGTCCTTGTGATTATCTGGCTGAGGGGGTTAAGCTGCATAAGCCTATGCAGAACAGCAGCGGGGGCTGTGCATCACCTTGGTACCTTGGTATGTGCTGCACTTGGCCACTTGTGCAAGCTGTCTTGAGATGACTTCCACTGTTGTCTTCCACAGTCCCATTGAGTTCTTAAGGAAAGCCCTTAGTGTCCTGTTGACTTTATATAGCGCCAGGCATTCACAGAACCATGTGTGTGGCATTGAGTTGTAGGCTTTCTTGTAGTCAATCCAGGCTGTGCTTAGATTGGTCTGCCTAGACCTTGAGTCTCGGGCAACTGCTCTATCTATGATCATCTGGTGTTTTGGGCCTCTGGTGTTGTTCCAAATGCCCTTCTGAGCTGTGCTCATGTATTGGCCCATATGGTCTTGCAGCTTGGTGGCTAGGATGCCTGATAGGACTTTCCATATTGTGGGGAGGCAGGTTATTGGCCAGTAGTTTGATGGTGCTGTTCCCTTGTGTGGGTCTTTCATGATCAGCACTGCCCTTCCTTATGTTAGCCAGTCTGGGTGGGAGCCTGCTGCTAGCAGCTGGTTCATCTGTGCTGCTAAGCGTTCATGCACTGCTGTTAGTTTCTTTAGCCAGTAGGTGTGGATCATGTCCAGGCCAGGTGCTGTCCAGCTTTTCATGTTCTTGACCCACTGTTGGATGTCTATTACTGTGATGGTGACTGGTTCCTGCTTTCATGTCCTGCAGACACTTTGCATATGTTTCTTCTCTTTCTCCTATATGTTCTTCCAGTACTGTTCAGTTTCTGCTGCTGGTGGCTCTGCTGTTACTGTGTGGTTGCACTGCAGTTGGGAGTACACCTTGGATGGTTCTTTGGAGAACAGGGCATTTATCTTCTTGGCCTCTGCTTCTCTAGTGTATCTCCTTAGCCCAGTAGCCAGTGCTGTAGGCCTTTGTTTAGCAGTCTCTAGGGCTTCAGATGGAGTCAGGCCCTTGTACTTTTTCAGTAGCTGAGTCTTATCCTTAATCTCCACTGTCTTCTGTAGTTCCACCAGCTGACTGACTTCTCTCCGAGTTGCCTTGATCTTAGCCTCCAACCTCATTTTCCAGGGTATGTATCGCTGTTCTTCTTGATCATGTAGCCAAGTGTCTCCAGGATTACAGCAGCTATAGTGTATGCCAGTTCATTGGTTTCAGTTATGGTGGTAGTAGGGATTGTCGTGAGGGCTCTACTGGCATCTTCTAGCATACTATCTGATGGTACTTCTCCACTGAGCCTTGGTAATCAGTCTCAAGGGTTGACCGTAGCTAGTTTATCCATGATCTTATGCCTCATAACAGCTGCTGTGCTCTGTAATGGAGGGATTGGCAGTCATATTCCAGCTTCAGGCGTTGGCTGCACATCCAGTTGTTCTTCCAGGTCTGCTTGAGTCTGGGTTGTAATGTGGAGTTGGTCTATCTCAAGTTGTGAGAGCGGCTTCCTCTTCACTATGTTGAAGCACTGGGTAACTAGTTGTTTCTCAGTTAGTGTGGATGTAGGTCTTCTGTCCATCCATAGTTTCCTCATACGTTTCATATATCCCCTCATTAGATCTATTGTTGTAGCAGTATTCCATCAATTCCAAGTTCTCTTGTCTCATCTATGTATGATTTATTCCAGTAGCCCACTTATCGTCAGATTGTCCTGGTTCCCCAACATCTGACGTGGACCTTGTTAATCCAGGCAATGTCCAAGATGGTATGACTCTCTTAGTTCGTGTCACTCTCATATTTGAGGTGGGCAGGTGAAGCGTTAGGGGGCCTTTGCCCAAGGACCCCTATTGGTAAGGTAGGTACCAGCTAGGATTTGAACCCTGGTCTCCTACATCAAAGGTGGTGCTCTAACACTACACTATCCAGCTGCCATTTATATACATATATACATATATACATACATACATATATACATACATACATACATACATACATACATACATACATACTCTGCCACACTACAACAAATACAGAGACATTATTAATATGAAATATATAAAACTTTTTCACCTATTAGAGGAGATATGCAGACAGCTTATTATGTTTGCCCTCAGAAAATAAAGCAGATCTGTTCTCTGCTATCCTTGTGGTTATAAATGACAGAAAAGCCAGTTCCAATTGAATTTTAGGAAAAAAAAGAATTCCTAATGGTAAGAACAACTTGACAATGGGATTTCGGATAGTCCTGGGCAGAGGTGTTTGCAGGATCTCATACTTTTGACAAAATGGTAAAAACAGCACTGCACTGTTGTGATGCAACCCCCCCCCCACACACACACCTTTCATACGTGTGTGCAACATTACAACACACATATAAAAGGAGTAGAGCTTACATCACAATAGCACAACACTGCTTTTGTTGCTTCCCCCTTTGACCCAGCCTGTGGATGTCTCTGATGGTGGCTATGAATCTCTTTCACTGAATGTGTTTAAACAGATAGTTCATAGACATTTGTTAGGGAAGTCTTAATTTGGATTCCAGAATTGAGCAGGGCTCCTTCCAGGTAAAATAGGGTGGGGGAAAAACAAATGCAATCCATCTCCTCTCATTTCTTTGGCTTCATGTGCTATAAACCATGCTATTCCTGATAGGGAAAGGAAAAAAGAAAACCAATTTAAAAAAAAAAACTCTTTTTCTGTCCTTTCCTGAAAAATAACTTTTTTCTAATTAGAACAGAGCACTCTGTCTGATTAATTGTGCAGCTGAATATCTGTGAAAACTAAAACTAAACCCCCCCCAAAAAAAAGAAAAGAAAAAAGACCACACCTATCTATATCTCACCAGATACGATAGTTAATTACAAGAAAATAGACCAGATGCAATGAAATAGTCACTGGTTGGGAGTACTACAATTGACACTAAATGCATTCTATTGCACTTTTTTTCCCCTATAATCTAGCATTTATTGAACTTTTAATCATCAGTGTATAACAATACATATTTATTCACAATTTCTGTTCATAACAAGAACATGGGTAAAGAATAGAATATTTTATACACATATTGATTATTTATCAAATTTTAAAAGGTTCCCCCCCCCCCTCCCATTTTTGGCAAGTCTGTTTTTTGAGTGAGAAGGAAAGAAGTATAAAAAAGAGAGACTTCCAGTTAAGGTGGCAACATATAAGAAAGTTATCACTGAATAAAACATGTGACAATAAAGTTTATTTACCATGGCAGAACTCTATTAAACTGTACCTATTTCATTTCAGGTACCAAGGCTGAATTTTCCAACTATTGCAAATGCTTATTTACTTCCTGTTTCAGCAAACCAGTCATTTATAATGAGTATGATAACTTTTTTTTTTTTTTTAAGGTTTTAGATTGACAAAGTGCTATATGTTGTTCAGTATCAGCTTCTTCTGCATCTGTAGCTGGAGCATAGAGTTGCATCGCAGTAATATTGAAAAGCTTGCCTTGAACTCAAATTGACATCATCCTATTATTTTGTGGGTTGTATCTGAACGCACAACACATTGTTAAGAAAAGAGTGCATTTTGCACTCTTTTCTTAACAATGGTAGTTATTCAATTTCTTTTATGGTCTTCTTGGCCACAGTAGATCTAGTATCCTTCTGATGTGAAGTGACCCATTCCAGTCCATTTCAGTTGCTGATTCTGGGAATATCCATGTTCACTCATTGACAACATCAAGTTTGCGTTGACTCATGGTTCTTACATTCCACTTACCAATGGTACGTAAGTATCTTTGCAACATCACACTTGCTTTTGCCTCTGAGGACTCATCATCTGGACATTCATTGGCTTTAATCCACTCGTATCAGAAACATGAACATTGTTACTAATACTTGCCCTCTGCTGTTCCCTAATTGCTGATTGGATACCTTCCAACTAGAAGGGTTAATCTTTGTGTATTACATAGACATTGTCTTGGTTCTAAATATCCATTTGGTTTTCTTGGCAGAATAATCGAGTAGATTGCCATTTCCTTGACCAATGAATTGTACTGAGCCTGATCCCTTTTCTATGACCTTTCTATTATTGCTGGTCCTTCTGGGAGTGTGCACTCTCTGTGGTGTAGCTACCAGCATCACTGGGATATACAAGCTTCTTTATCATGACAAATGATCCATGAGGAGGGAAAGCATACCATACTGCAAAACTCTCAAAACTCTTTGTACTTCACAGAGTGACCCTTCATACCAATGTTGTAGCTGCATTCAACATAACTCACCATCAGTGTCCTTTTTCATGCCTGGCCAGTGTTTAAGGGGATAAAAGATTTGCTGTCCAAGAGAAATGACTCATCTTTTTATCATTCTGAATGTTTCTACTGAAAGAGTAGTAGAATTTGAACAGTATATCTATATCTATATCTATATCTATATCTATATCTATATCTATATCTATATCTATATCTATATCTATATCTATATCTATATATATCTCCTCTGCACTGGGAACACCATGATTAAAAGACTTTTCTCAGGAAATCTAAGAAAGAGTTGAATAAATGAGTACAAAAAAGGCCAAAAATCATATTTCAGTGATTTAAACTGAATTGACAATTAAAATGAAAAGAAACCAAAGGAATAGATGGTTTTGTATACCATTTAAAAGTGTATCTGCGTAGAACAAGTATTAAAAGTGATTAAAAAGAATGACAGCTGACTCAACGGGAGATGAGACTTTCTGAAATGCAGAAAACCCTGAGACACTTGTGTTTGATCTCCTCAATGCTTGGCAACTTCCCCCCTCCGCTCCCCACTGATATCCACCCCAGGGAGAAAAGCTCATATCAAAGTACCCCACTCCAAGTTAAATTTGGAATTGTTAGCATGGAGCATCTTAGAATTCTAATTGATGTGGGTTGCCACAGTGTTCGTGTAAAGAGCCAAGCATAAAGAAAAAGAGATGAAATGTACATAGCACCTCATTAATTTATACACTGTCCAGTGCTTTATTCTGTTTTTTTTTTTTTTTTTTTTTCCAGTCAATGAATTTCTACTTCCATAGCCTTCATTCAAAAAATGAGGGATGGGAGAAATCAGTATTGCTAAAACATTACTAAAGAAACCATGTTGTTTCTGCCTCTAACTTATGGATGCCTTCTAAGTTGAGGGGCTCAAATGAGGCTAGGGGATCTCTTACAATGGCAGTGCATTTCATCTTTCTTTGTCTCCAAATTAAACCTCTCCGTGAGACAACTGTGCTGTTCTGCTGTTCTCACTGGTGTATTTATTTAACTAGACTTCAATCTTCCATGGAAAAAGTAATCCTGTTAAAATACACTTTTGATATATAGAAAGCTATTTGAAAACAATCAGGCTTTTCTGGTAAATAACAGCTTCTCTCTCTCTCCCCCCCCCCCCCCCCCATTTATTTATATTTCAAATTTAATTACTGCCCATCTCACTCAATGAGCAACTGTGGTCAGTTTACAATCAAAACAAAAATAAATACTGGTTAAAATAATGATTAAAATGCAATAAACCAATGTTCAATTTATAAATAACATCTTCCAAGGTAATTGATGGTTGTTAACCTGCGGGAGTGTCTTCAAGGTGTCAGCCACCCCCAGGGTTGGTTACCCCTCCTCACATTCTATGAGAGTTGGCAGAGCCAAGTCTTCATCCCTTTCCTGAAGGCCGGGAGAGTGGGGGCCTGCCTCACCTCTGGGGGAGGAGTGTTCCATAGGGTGGGGGCAATGACAGAGAAGGCTCTGTTCCTGGGCCCTGCCAGTCAACATTCTTTCATAGATGGGGTCCGTAACATACCTTCTCTGCCTGACCAGGTGGGACAGGTCAGCATAATAGGGATGAGACAGTCCCTTGGGTAGCCTGGTCCCATGCCATGTCGGGCTTTAAAGGTGATAAACAACACCTTGAATTGGACCCAGAAGCAAACTGAAACCCAATGCAGCTCCCACAGCAAAGGTGTTGCAAGTGCCATCCTTCGGGCTCCCAAAACTGCTCACGTGGCTGAATTTTGCACCAGCTATAGCTTCTGGATACTCTTCAAATGTTGCCCTGTGTAGAGCACATGGCAATAGTCTATATGGGAGATGACTAGGCCATGAGTGACTGACTGGAGGCCTCCCAATCCAGGAAAGGGCATACTTGGCACACAACACGGTTGAGCAAAGGTGGGTGCACTTCAGATCAATTCAACAGTGTCATTTATCAGGACCTAGGAACCATGCCTTTTCTGAAGTGGTGCATGTCTTCTAGAATAGCATCCCCCAGAGATTCTTATGGCTTCCACCTTACAGCTGTTCCACAAGCCTCTGAAAACCTGGCTCTGCTCTCAGGCTTGGAGTTAAAATGGCTGCTGAGCCTCTGTTACTCTTCTTTTGGGTTACTGGTTTGTTTGTTCCATATGAATGTGAGGTTTGTTTGTTTGTTTGTTTGTTTTTGGGTTTTTTTTTTATTTTATTGTTTCTTAGTTTTAGAGATGCAAGTCACCCAGAGTCACTGGAAACTGGGTGGCCTCTAAATCTAATAAAATAAAATCCAGTAAAATATATCAAAATGCCCAACACCTATCTGTTGATTCTTTATAAAAATACTTAAGTATGAAAGGTATTTCTCACCTAACTGCATTGATTCCTCAATAATGGAAATTATTATTATTGTTGTTGTTGTTGTTATTTAATTGTATTGCTTATTATTGTGTCATCAGAAACTTCTGCTGGCATATGAATGACTTTGGACTTGGTCACAAATGTATGTTTTTTTTAGCCTGAAATGCAGCAGCATCAAATAATAGTGAGTTGCTATCAATATTTTAAAGGGAATATAGACATTATAATATTAAATGCAGTTCTTTGCAAGGGTACCAAATAACTTATTTAATTACC
Source organism: Liasis olivaceus (assembly GCA_030867105.1). NCBI lineage: Eukaryota > Metazoa > Chordata > Lepidosauria > Squamata > Pythonidae > Liasis > Liasis olivaceus. Next base: position 76,452,717 of record CM061349.1, read on the forward strand.
AGGCAGCAACTTCTTAAAGGAAGTTTAAGAAGGAAGGAACTGCATTGCTTCAAGAAGAAGCAGTGTGAATTGTTAGGGAATGACCAGGCACAGCACTACTGAGCCAAGTGAATCCTAATCTTACCATGGACAGTATCTTTATATTGATTCAACATACCATCAAGTTTAATCTTACAGTGTATGCTTGAATCACCATGGAACATTTTAAATAATATCGAGGAAGTAAATATACTTCTGATTTTTAATCTTGTATTCTGTAAAGAATCTACAAGGGAAAGAAGAAATCGGACTGAATGCAGAAATAAAAGGGAAGATTAATCAAAACAATGTATTGGCCAACAGAAGTTGAATATTCATACTGTTGCTCTGGGGCAACTTTAATTTTGGTTCATATCACATGGTTAAAAAGACACCTAGATGCAGTTCTTCTTGGATAAAGCAATCAATATTAAACCAAATCTATGACTTCAATGATTCTGCCTAAATAGGGCTGAGTCTGGATTTCTCAAAGTTTTAGTCAGATCCTTCCTCAAGTTCTGAGAAAACCTAAAATTACTTGGCACTGAAGAAGGTGCAGAATAAATCTGCTTTGCTACAAAGCTATATCTGTTCTCAGTGAGATGATATTTTCCTACCTGCCACACTTAACTGCTGTTATAAATCAACTATATGAATTTATTAAATCAAATTTGTAAAATGAGATGTAAGGCATCATTTAAAAAATATATATATTCTCCTACTGGGATATATACTGTGAGTGGCAGTTTTTATAAAATACCACAAAGATGTCGCTTTTCTATTTATTGAAAATACTATGTTCCAATGGGAAGATTTGTGCACATGATAGGAAAGTTAATTCAATGTGGATCAACATTGAACCGACACAAGCTGGCCAATAGAGGATGCTATGGGTAATTATCCCTAGAAAGGGATGGGAACCTATAAAATGGCATTCTCAATGACAGCCACCTCACTGTGGAACAGTTTATCCTCTGGAATTTGGCTGGCCACTCTTTTAACCTCTGAAGCACCGTTCCAACTGAAGTGTATACAGCTTCCATCCTGGTTCTATTTAGATGAGTCCTAAAATCTGACCCTGCCCAAGGCCCTTGTACTCTGCACAAGTACCCTTTGTGTTACATTTTAGTCTTTTGAATGGTTGTTAATCTTTTGACTGGTTGTTGATTTTTCCAGATGTTCTTTTGCGATTATTTAATTCTATGGTTTAATTCTTTATTGTTGACGTTGTTGTATTTTGTAAGCCACCCAGAGTTACAGATTGGTAAATTCTATAAATAAAACCTTTAGGAAGCAATTAAATATCTTCCTCTTCTCAAGCGTTTTTGTGTAGCGAGTTGGAAAATAGCATATTTGGATTTTAATATACTTTTGTATGCCTAACAAAGTTTTGTTGCAATGACTTCCTGATGCTTGTATTAACAGCAAGATAAACTCTTAGTTGTATATATACTCATAGAGTATACATCAATCAGCCATTCAAAGAATATGTGAATGCATTTTGTAGAAATTTGAGCTGCATGGGCTGTAACTCTCTTCAGAAAACATGTTTTAAATGCTGTCTCCACAGTTAATATAGTAAAAAAATTGATATGACACAGAAACTCTAAATATAAAACAGTACTTGCCTGATGAATTACAAATTAAACAGTGACTCATGTATCAATTTTGTCCAAAACTACTAATGGTGCATCATTGAGATAAGGCCACACACTGATACATCATACAGTAGTTTGGCACTACCATATATGTAAATAATAGCCTATCACTCTGTTAGCTTTTCAGTCAAGGCACACTGCCAGAGTACTTTAGAGACAGATTTCAGTAGAAGTCTGATTTGGCATTAATAATCCATGATTATTTCATTTGCGGAAACAAACTAAAGGAAGGGATGAAAGAGAAATTGACTGATTACCTGAACTTTTCTCACAATTTTTTTCAGTTTCTATTTTTATCTGGACCATCCTTTGAGAATCCTCAGCAAAGAAGGTACATATATAAAAACCAGCTACTTCCTGGTAGCCAGAGATCAAAGTGGAATAGAAACCTTCCATTAGGCTTCAACTCATCATTTAGAATTTGTTCATTGATTGTAAACTATGCTGTTTTAACATGCTCATGTTCTTTACTTAACAATGTACAGATTAATCTAAAGCTCCCCATTCCCTAGTGGAGCTCCCCTTCCACTCTGGTTGAAGCCATTCACTGAATAAAAAACCCACAGAATCAGGAGACAGAAAATATTCCTTTTTGTCCACAAAAGAAGTGCCAGACTGAGGGTCTCTGAGAATCCAATGGCCTGGACAGACATCCAAACCGGAATCTTTTTCTCCAGAGTCTGCCAGAGGGCCAGATGGAAGAGTTCCCATGCCAGCCATAGAATTAGGGGAAGGGAGAGGAGCACCCAAGTCAGGTTCTAAGTCATCCCCACCCCCATTTGTCTGTTTTTAAGAATGCAGGCTGGAAAGGCCCATGGTTTGTAAAAGCAGTCAACCCCCACCTCACCTTGAAGTCTCAAATTATAGCACTTCCTGTCAGAGTCCAAAGAGTCCATGGATATCTTGGATGATCTTGATCTAATGTAGCATTTGTCCTCTCTGTCTCCCTATCAGATTGTGCATCATGTGCCAAAGACAAATGAAATTTAATATCCAAGAGAAGAAAGGCAGCCTTTTAAAAATTAGCTTTGAACTAGCCATACCATCTGAGATAAAATGCTGAGGCATGTTTCTGTATGGGAATATAGGGTTGAAGAACATCTGAGCCTGTCCTGGCCAAAGGGAAGACCCATAGACCAATAATACAGTGTCAAGACCTTTGATCCATGGCAGGTCCGTAATAAACTCCAGCAAAACTCCCCCCCCCCCCCAAGGTCTTTTTTGGTGAGAGAAGAAGGGTGCAACGGAATGGCTGGTTTAGTTATTAAACTCTTATCTCTAATGATAGCAGGCATAAGAAGACACATGGACTTTAACATTTGCCCTGACATATGACCACCAAATCCCTTCCCTCTCCTCCTCCCCAACCCCCCCTCCCAACAGTACCCTGCAGGTTTGTTCTCATGGCAAAGTTTCAATGCTTCCTCCTTGAGAGAAAGTGGAACATATAGCTAGCCACTGTGACATAATTTTCCCCATTTCCAGGAAAATGGGAAATAAAAATCAAAATGGTATCCCTAGTGGTTATCAATTTAAACCTGAACATGAGTCTCCTTGCTTTTTTGTGTCCATGTGCTGCATAAATGTTCCTCCCTGCTCCCAGATTGTCAGTGGCCAAAAGTGGGTCAAGTGTGTTGAGGGACAAATATTTCTGGTTTTAAAATGGTGGCAGGAGACAGAACATAAAGAATAACATGTTCAGGCTTCAGCTTGTCCTTTTCCAAGAGCTAGGAATTGTGGGAAAAAATGATTTGTTTTCTCAAAGAGTACCAACAAGTCAAGAGAAAGTTTTCTTAGAAGCTTTTCAAACAATAATTCCTGGAAAAATCTCATAGGATCAGTCTCACTGAGCAGAATCTTTAATCAACTCTAAAACATGTGCAATACAAGCAAACTTGTGGTGCATATTGATTGGCTAAGATATTCATGTTACATGGAGTGCAGGTATCTAAAAAGGTAAAAAATGAAAAATTGCAGGCATACTGATTTAGTTTATCTCTTATTTGCTCTTTGATTTATACAAAACCCATTTCTTTGTTCTTCATGTCTCTATGATTGGTTCATTTACTATAATGGTACTGTGTCTATTTTCTAATAGTGCTAACATTTTTTTTTCAACATACAATTGTTGATGCTGTCTGAGTATCTGCAAAGTCTGAAGATGTTCCAGGTTCTTATGATCAGTCTAGACGTGAGCAGGGTATGCCCCCCCCCCCCCTTCTAATAGGTGTCTCCAAAGCTGAAAGACATCAATTACTGGTAAGAGATCCTTGCTAAAAAAACATAACTCTTGAATAAAAGGAACAAGGTAAAAGAACTTGCCTGAAATCATCAGTTGCCTGGAGGACAATAGCTCTGAGTGCAAAATCAAAAGCATCAATTTGAACAACAAAGGGACAAATGGAGTCTGAATGACAAAGGAAGGGCTGAAAAGTAATTTTTTATTTTAGTATCACAAATATCTGCTGTATATAAAAAACTCATTTTAATGGGGCTCCCTAGTTTTTTTTTGGGGGGGGGAGAAGTAAGTTAAAAATTGTAGTGCACATTACAAAAATTAGGAGCAAAACCCCAATAAAGTTACAAAATCTCCAAAATACTGGATCTCTCTGACATTACTTGAAGGGTGTCAGAATAGGATAAGTTCTACTTTAGCATGCCTCATTTGGATGCCAGGAGAAGAAATACCCTGTATGATATTCCACCAAATCTAATACAGGGAGATCAAAGATATTTCTTTCCAGTTTAACATACAACTTGTGCAGATAAAGGCATTCAGAGACAATCATGACATATTTAATGAGTGTAGGTGGATTTTCAGAATAAATAAAAATGTCACCTAAAGAAAGAACTAGAAAAGAGCCTGAACTGCCATGCAAAATCTTATCCATAAATCTTATGAAGATTGAAGGGGCTGTGAACTAAGCCAAAACACATCTCACTGCACTCACTTTCCATAATGTGTGTCAAAAGTAGTTTAATATTCATGACTCTCTTTCATACAACCCAAATTGTAAGCCTTTTTTTTTTGGATTTGGTTTAATTTAAAAAAAAAAAAAAACTGCTTGTTGCAGCTATTCCAAAAATTCAGAGATTAGTGGGATGAAGTAAGTCATAGAGTTCAAAAGTCTGAAATCATGAACCACTCTGACAGATAGAGGAAATGAGATGGGCTGAAGCTGGAAATGGAGAGGATCAAATAAATCCCTGTACTTTGTCATCAGAAAATTCCTCTAAACAAGCCAACTCTCAAGCAGACACAAGGTACGGTTGTTTCGCAGGATCTAACCTTCTGGAATCAAGTTGATAGCACAGTCACAAAGTGATATGGGGAAGAAGAACATGTGTACCTCCTTTACAAGAATATCAGCAAAATCAGAATATTTTGCGGGTAAAACAAGAGAAGCATCTTGGTAATCAATAAGAAACAGCAATGGGGATCTGTGTTCTGCAGCTACTGATTTTTGCAGTTCTGGGAGTCAAATGCATTGTTCCATAATCCCATTGGATCTCTAAATTATGGGTTTGGAACCAATCCATCTCCAAATCTATGAGACACAGGAGGTAAAAATTTAAATGGAATTGTAAAATTTCCTGAAGATTGGAGATTGTAAGGTAAAAGGGACCAATATGATCAATAATAGGACTAGAGAGCAAAACCATTTCACCAAGGTCTCTATTCATGTCAGTGGATCTACTATCTAAGTGGGCAAGGCATATTCCATGGAAAAATCATGCAGATGAAATTGGCCATGGTTCCAGAATCCAGGTGAACAGAACAATGTATGTTTGAGCCTGATTGAGATCAAAGAATAAAATGTTATTAGGCTGTCTTGCACACTTCACTCACCTAAATTATTGAAGGTCCCCTTTTCTGAATCCTTTTTTTCCCCCTTGTTTATAATGTTATTAAAGTTTTTAATGACCATAGTAAAAACGAATACAAACTAAACTAGAAGAAAAAAGAAAAATGAAAGAAAAGTTCAGAAGGTGCAGAAAAAAGAAAAAGAAAAGAAAAAGAAAAAAGGAGAAGAGAAAAGGAGAAAAGGCAACAAAGACAATAATAAAGAAGATGTGAGAGGTAGAGCAAGGGTAGTGAAACATATGCTCTCATCACCAGAGGAGCGGGGGAGAGATAAGAGGATGAGACTGGTCCCTCCCTGAGGAATGCTAGTCATGTTGATTACTGAGCCTGGGAACTGATCTCAGTCTGAGAAGATTCTGTAAATGGTGTGAAGCCAAATAAACCTTGCTGGATTGAATCTGTACTGTCTCCTGGAGTTTCCTGGACTAAACCTGACAGAAGTGGCTTCCAACCTTCATCACACCAAGCATAAGCTAATATACTAACTTTTCACCCTCTTTCAAAGTTAGAAATAAAAAGACTCTTCTTCCCATAGCCTAACTTTTATCTATACACAGTCCAGAAATCATCTTTTCAATCCTAGTTCAGCAAAATGTCCATTAGGAGTTACAAGAAATATCAAACAAATAGATTATCCCTGGCCAAATGGTCCAACTTTAAGTTCCTTCTTTTTGCTCTGCACCTTTAAATCTTGACCTTTAAATCATTCTGATGGCATCATATGATTTGATCTTTCATCACTCATTTAAAAGGAGTCTTCAAAGCTTTCACCAGCCTACTTTGTAAATCCCATAAAAAGGCTTCATCCAGAATTTCTTGTTGCAGCTGTTCCATCACCAAAACTTTTTCTTGATTTGTCTTTTGTATTCCCATTTTGGTAATCTCATTTTTGTTGTCTTCCATGCCTTCAAACTCTATAATGCCTGTGTCAGGTAAAAAGTTTTTTGAAGTTTTTCTCATCATCTTCTAAACATTTATCCATTGAAATCTGTATCCCTTCTGATACATTAACTATTAATATTTCAGTCCGTGTTTCAAATAACTCTTTAAGATAAGAAAAAGTTATAGCTCGCTTACCCATTTTAACTCTTTTCTGCCTAAGCCTTTAGTTCCCTTTAGTGTCCATATGCAATTTCATCAAGCCTCAGTTTCTAATATGGGTTTAGTCCTGTTTCAGTCATTTCTCACAAGTATATTATTTAATTATATACTTGTTTTTCAAATATTGCAGCAAAAATAACCAATATTCCAAATCTCTCTGGTCTCCCAATCTGTTTAAAACTTTCTTAAATCAAAATCCTTTTTTTTTTTTTTTTTTTTGCTTTTTGCCAATTGTATATTATTTTAAATTCTTAAGTCTCTGTTTAAAATTTCTTAAATCTGAAGAAGGTAAAATTCACCCAGGTGTCAAATTAAGCTTATTGTTTTGAAAGCACCTAATACCCATAAAGTGGTTAAATTGAATATTTGTGACTAGAAAGTGAGTTTAGCTGGCTTAGTATCCTTATGAAAGGCTCTGCTACTTCTGAGAGCAACAATATCATCTCTCTCAGCTCCTGGTGCTGTTGTACTGTCTCCACATGAAGAGCTGCCATTCAGAGCACTTGTGGGAGATCTCCTGATCTCTCCTTCTCCAGAAAGATACGAAGGACTGGTCTACTCGCTGGTCTTTCATTCTTCACAGTGGCCATTGTCTCCGCTCATTCATGGAGACATCTTCAGCTAGCCATAACTCACATTGGAAGCCCCCTTTTCTGAGTTATTGAAAGAAAGCCTAGCTCATTTCTCAACAAATCCAAGTTGGTGGAATCAGGGCACTTACTTCCAGAATGGTCTTTAGTTCCAGAAGAATTCACCATGAACTCAGGGAAGGAAACTTTAACAGGGCCAAAAAGTACAAAACATCAAGAAACTCTACCATACAAAGACCTAGTACGTATCTGCATTGTTTTCCTGTAGCTCACAATTAGAGTCTACTTGTTTCTAATTGGACCTGTTCGACTTTTGAAGGATCCAAAGAGCCATAGGAGGAACAAATTTCATTCCTTTCCCATCTGATATCTGTTTCAGTTCTTTTAGCTTCCCATCTATAGTTATGCTGCATTAGTACAACTTCTCTATTGTGTGTGGTGTGTAGTCAAATTCATTCATTCCACAGGTCATTTGTTAGGCCCTGTTTAAGTTGGTTGCACTCTGCATTTATTTTAATGCAATCTGCAAATTTCACAATTAGCGGTTGCTCTTCTGGTAGAATCATCAAAGGCTGATATCAGTTTGACCATAAATCTGGCACAATTATCCAGAACAGAGACATTACTGCTGTCATTTGAACTGCCCATTTGGTAGCCCCATGTGTCAAAATCCAAGTATAAATCCTATCCAGGAATGATCCATGGAAAATTCAGTTAGTCTGAAGGAGATCAATCTACAGTATGTTGTTCATGCTGAATGAAGTGATGAAACCTCTAAGTTCTCTGAAATCCGATTGTATTTATCAAACATGGAACCAGGAGATCAAAGCAGTGTAGCTGCAAAAACAGTAGCAGCAGAGATGCTGCTGCAGCAACAGCAGCAACAGCTAGTAGGCTGAACTTAACTGCTGTGTCATCTGGCTGACTGCTTGACCTAGTTGGTCAATTTTGTCATCTACCAGTTCTAGTATAGGTTCACTTAATTCTTATATTGGAATAAAACATTGGCACTTGTTCAGCAATCAATGGAGTTCCAAGAGGTCAGTGACCATGGCCTAGGTCTACAAACTCAAGGCAGGTTTCCCTGCCTAACAGAGGCAATAAGGATTAACTGGAATTAATGTCAGAGTTCTCTAACAGCAATCAGGATTGGAAATGATTGATCCAAGAAGTGAGTTCTCTGAGCTCAGATTAATAAGAATTCTTAGGGAAAATGTTAGAATGACACAAGAGTTCCGGTAAGTACTCCTATTTTCAAATAAGAAATCTATAAACAGGGATTCAGAGCAGCTAGAATGTAATTTTCATTTTGTGCTTTTTCAACGCAAGGGAGAAGATGTCTGTCTCTTTTGAGAAAGAGGGACAGCCTGAAGCTGCAAATTGTTTTGGAAATGGTTGCTAGCTTCCTTATCATTGTGTGAACCAGTTCTCACAGGATATTTCTCTAACATAGCTACTACAAGATCAGATTTCAATGGTGTATATATTTGATTTTTTTTTTCTCCAATGTGTGACCTTTAATGCTGCAGTTTTATTTTCCATTTAAGTAGTTGTTGAGAGGCTTTTGATCTCTTTGTATCTAGTTTGGCTTTCATGGTCCTTAAGAGTTTAGTGTTACCTCATCCCTAACTCCAGATCGTTTATAAATACAGTAGTACTTGTCCCAATTGCTACTTTCTTCCTTCTATTATTGTAATAGTTTATTCATGCAAATTGTCTGCTCAATATTTTTGATGTAGTATTAAATATAGCATTCAACCAGTATATGGAAATTGTATATTATTTTCACTGTTACAAAAGTTATGGAGACTTAGCATTTTACAAGAGACAGGAAGATAATTGCCAGATAAAGTCTTTAAGGAAGCAGAAATAAGTGGAGTGCTGTGGTGATTTTTAATTTACATAACATTTCATTTCTCTCTCTCTCTCTGTCTCTTGTGAATAAGATGAATAAATATTAAAAATTTAATATGTCTGCTTCATATTACACTATGTTGTTCACTATTCTGCAAATGTTCATTAATATGAGTGGTTCATTTTTCCACTTAACTCGCATATAGATGCAGAGAATTTATATTGCCTTGTCCATGTTTTGATAGGCTTCCTGGTTAGGCATTAACCTAGTAGGTGTGTTGGATGAGGATCATGCAAATGTGCAGTTTATTTATTTCAGTTTTGAACAGGTCTGACAGACAATAATTTGTAGGAAAAATATATAAAGAAAAGATTCTATGATGTGCCTGCAGTTGCCATGGCTTTTTGCCAGCTTATCACATATCCAAACTTTAATGCATACTTTCATACTTTCATACCTAAACGAATGTTTTCTGCTAGTTAGTGTAGGAGGGTAGAGAGTAAAGATAATTTAATTCTCATAGAAAAGGTTCTCATAGGACAGAAAGGAAGGGCCAGAGAAGGGCTGGCTTTAGAGGTAGACTCTTAAGAGTTATGGGAAGCTTCCGGTGAGGAAATGGCAAATTGACACCCAACAGAGCAGCAGGAGACATTATGGCTGAAAATGGTGGCTGGATGTGGATCCAGACTGCCGAAATCTCTCCACAGAAAGGAGAGATCTTCAAGATCACCCACACATATTCTGGATAGCTGTTTTATGTGAATAGATAGCAGGAACTCAGGTTTTTGCAGCCGCTTGCAATCAGCTGGGAGTCACAGGATTTCATCAACCTTATAGCCATTAATGTAGCCTTCATGGACTCAAGGTTCAACCAAACCTCACTTCTTAATCACTTTGGATTTTACTTAAAAAAAAAAAGTATTGCTTTTTAACGATTGAGAACCTTCAGAACTGCAAGTTTTATAGTATTCACTGGGTGAGTTTTTTCTTCAATCGCTTAAGAAAGAAGATTACAAGTTTAAGGTTTTGTACACATTTTCTTTTTTTGCAATATGCAGCAAAAGGCAGATTAGAATGTTGATTTTATAAAGTTTTAAATGGATGGAGGGTTTAGATGGACTTGAATTAAGACTTTGAAGTTAATTAAAATAATCCTTCCCATAAGAAACTTTCTATATTTACATCTGAATAACTGATAAGATGACTTTGAAGGTTGGTCACTAGAGGGCACCAGAAGGAAATGAATGCATCAATAGATCTGTTGAGAGTGGTCTATGATTTTTAGGTGCAGAAAATAATATTAAAATTATCTGCCATGATCGATGAATTGGATAGTATTATAGAAGAGGAACATGTTTTATCAAATAAAGCTGAAATTAATCTAAATGAGGATTTAAAAATGTATACGCAGATGAAAAATGATGACACAGTGGATACACAATATGAACTGTTGGATATACAAGTTAAATCAGCTGATGTTTTAACAATTAAAAAGACATGCAAATTTATATTCATTCATTCATTCATTCATTCATTCATTCATTCATACATTGGATTTATTCTCTGTCCATCTCCCCCCAATGGGGAACTCTGGGAGGCTCACAAAGTACAACATATACAGTTAAGCAATTTTTAATTCTATCTAACAGTTTAACGGTGATACTATCCAGCCAGCACCAATTGCTAGGGAGTCACAGCACATCTGGGCCTTTTCCTTCTTTTGTAGATCTTTTTTCCACTGATCGCATCAGTCATGTTCAGGTCGGGTCTTGCACCAGTTTCTGCTCTCCACACAGTGCCGCTGGTTCCTCCCACCAAAATGGGAGTGCCTATTTATCTACTCACAGATGGAATTGCTTTCAAACTGCTAGGTTGGCAGAAGCTGGGATGAGTGATGGGAGCTCACCCCATCACGCGGAGCCCGGCCCGAACCACTGGAGTGCCAACCATTTCTAACCAGCAAACTCCAGTGTCATTAAGCCCTGTGCCACCGCATCCCTTTATATTTATTTATATTTCACATTTGTCACCGTCCATCTCACTGTGGGGTGACTCTGGTGGTTACAGTAAAAATAGAATAAATATTGATTAAAATAGATAAATATTAATTAATTAATTAAAATATGTTAAAAACACACTTCCTTTATAATACTTCCACTAAACTAGAAGAGTGATGTGGATAACCTTTTTGTATTGGATTTACAAAATTTGTTAAAGTTGTCAATGATTTTGTGAGCAGACACAGTGAGAATATGAAGAGTGTCATGGATGACCTCTTCATATTGGATCTATGAAAGGGGCTTGCTAAAGTTGCCAATGATTTTGTGAGAAAAGACAAAGAGAGCATAAAAAAAAAAAGAGATGTTTGGATATTATCTGAGGGATTAAATATTGTTCTGAGAAAGAGAAAAGAATACAGAGTCAGTTTATTTGATCAAGGTTAAAATATATGGATTGCTATTTCTTGAAATGTTTAATGGATTTATGTGGATTAGGATTGGATGACAATGTTTTAAAAGTTTTGTTTATTTAAAGAAATGAGATAGGGAGGATTTGTTTAAATAGAAAAATAAGAAATAAATATAAAAGAAAGTATTCAAAGAGCGTTTATTAGATACAGTTTGCAATAGCTGTGTTGTTAGTTCTTAACCCTTAATGGAGTGATAATCAGCTTCTGCTGATTAAAATGGAGTGATGAGGTTTTAAATACTTCTTTATAGAGAATGGGATGGGATATGGGATGAAGAGATGATTGATTGTATTTTAAGAGATGGTAATAAGCTGTTAATGTTAGTATACTTGCTGGGGACAAAGGGGGAGTTTCTTCTTTTTCTTCCTTCCTTTTTTTCCTTTCCTTTTTTTTTCTTTCTCTTTGTATTTTTTTAAATCTGTGTAGTTTGTATTAGTTTTATCTGTATAATGTATTTCTTAATAAAATTATTATATAAAAATAGAGGTTGGATGCTTAAGAAATCATCAGAGAGAACCTTGGCAAGAACAATGGAAGAAAATTGGAATGGAAGTAAAAGCTGACAACTAAGATGGACTGACACAGCCTCTGATGTGAAAGATCTGCGAGTTTAATAAAGAACAATGTGGGCTGATAAACCTGAACTGCATTGGGCAGTGCTTATTAGTTCAAAGGCACATCTCTGTAATTATTTTCTTAAATCTAACTTACAAAATAGATACGGTTAGGAATAGGAGTGGAACAGTGGGTGGAGATCTCTTGAGAAGTCTATAATGTTTTCTATAAAGAGAAAAAGAGAATTACCAGTGGCATGGTGAATGTATTCAGTTATAGCAGCAGTGGGTGCACTGTTGCAAGACGTGAAGGTCCAGGCTAGGGACAGATCAAGGTAGCCACTAAGAGTCAACACCAACCAGGTGGCACATAATCATCATTGGGTAGAGAGGAAAAATGCATATATGACTTTGCAAAAGGAGTTAGAGGGTTATGGCCTAGATTGTTGGACTTACATGTCAAAATGAATGATGGAGGAAAGAATACTTCAGCAATTCTTGCATGTACTTCCAGGTTCTACATCCATGAACACCATCCTGATTCAATGTGTAGAGCAGCTGAATTGGCTGAAAAATTACTGAGCTGCACAAAAAACCAAAGATGCCCACAAAGGTATTGTTGAGTTTGGCAAAATGCCCACAGTTGGGGATGCAATTCCCAAGGAGAAAGCCAGAGTTCAAAAAGTGAATTGTCTTAAAGTGGTAGCACAAGAAAAAGATGAGAATGAAGAAACTCCAAAACAAAAAGCAAAGGAGAGTGGAAAAGTTACAAGGGAGAAAACTGTGACAAAACTGGATGTTGGACTGGATGTTGGACTAAAGCCTGTCCCAGAAAGTGTCCAAGTCCACTACCTTATCTCTAGAAAAATTACCAGCAGTCTGTAGGAATGGTACCTGTAGAGATCTATGGCCAAGAAGTGGAATGACCACTAGATATTGGCAGTGGCAGAACTTAAGTGAGCAAACATTTGGTTAAAAATGAGCTTTGTTAGAAAAGATGGAAAGATTTTAAAGACTAACACACGAGTACATTATAGTGAAGCCCTACATTTTGTTTTTGCGCAGCATCAGTCTGGAAAACATCACCAGGCTGCTGGTTTTCTCTCTAGATGAGGTTCTGACTCAAATATTGTGAGCCATAACACAAATAAAAAGCACCCTTGTCAAAGACATAGGGCACTTGGATCTTTTCTAGCTTTTTCCCAAAAAAGGGGGAAGGGACGGTAATGTGCCGAGATCACAGTGCTTTTGGCAGCCCATCACATATTGCCTATCAAATCTTGAGAACTCATAGGATGCCCCAGTTAGCCCAGATTGGTAAGTAGAACACCCAACTGACCCTTCCTGGAAAAGTTGTATCAAATCAATGTAGTAGCAGAATGGCAGAAGTAGAAGGATAAACCTGCTTTCATAATCCAGTTTATGAGAAGTGCCTGCATTTCTCCTGACCGTCACAGTCTGTACTGTGCATTCTACTACTGGAGTCCTTGTGCGCTGTAGTTTGGTCAGTATGTCTATGCTAGACAGTCACAAATCATTCCAGCCAGGCGTTTTGTGTCACGGAAGCAACACTATTAGCCTTACTGAGGCTGTATGATGATGCAATTCATCTTGTCAAGTGGCTTCGCATCACTCTGACAGACCCCTCAGCACTTCCAGGAGCTGGAAGATGCTTCTGTGCTTGTGTTACACATGCATCAAAGTCTCTTCTTCTCTTCTGGGGTAGCAGCTTTGCTTTGTCTATTGGAAGTAGGAACAGGCACTGCTCTGCAAAGCAGCCTCCAAGTGGTGCTTTGCTCAAAGCGGCATTCAAAGCCTTGCACAGCCTATTGATCATTTTGTGGGTAGGCATTTACATTTTCCTTGATAGAGGGTAAGAAACTATTTCTTATTATTTGGTTGGAAGGAAAATCAAATGTTGGATTAGAAATTCAGTATCATTTTACTCTTGATTAAAGCAAAGTGGCATAATAAGGATAATACTAACACTGGAACTACATAAAGGGCTCAATGCTCTTTAATTGAAAAAGAATTGAATTAGAAATGTCACATATCACTGGAATTAAGAGCACTCTGTGCTATCCTCCTGCCTGTTTCCCCTTCTGCCACTCTAAGTAGTTCTTCTAGATCTGACTCAGTTTTATGTTTTTGCCTCCTCTACATATTTTATATTAATATTACATGGCCTTCAAGTACCTCTAGGCCATTTCAGTAGAAATGCACACCTACACGCTTGTCAAATTCAGTGGGATTTGGTCTCTGTGTTTGAATTTTATCAGAGGGTGTATTAGATGGAATTACAACTAGAAAGTAATGCTATTGGCAAGAGGTAAAAGGTTTGATGATTTAGATACTTCTAAATTAGAACTGCTAGACATTTTATCCTAAAATCTCTTCTTGGTTCATTCTCTTTTAGGTTTTTATTTTTATTCTTAGATTTTATGTATGGTGCCCAGAGTCTCTTTAAAATGGGTTGGACATAAATGTTACTAGCTAGCTAGCTAAATAAATAAATAAGCAAACAATAAATAAATGTGCCTCTGGGCTGAGGAAATGGGGATTGGATGTAATCTCTGTAAACACTGTCACATTTTTACCACTAAAAAGTGGCATGTGATCTGGGTCCTTAGGAGAGTTGGCTGAACCTTCATAACAACATGGAAGCAGTATAGAAGTCGCAGCAAAAAAGGAATCATAACAAATCTTTTCCATACTCATTATGAGTGACCAAAGTCCCTGCTAGATACTAGTATATTGAGTCAACAGGACACCTGCTATGCCCAACCATAAAACATTATCGTTATGTTTTGAATTACTGTCATTTACTAGTTCTGCTTTGATAATATTTTTATAATCAGTTTCCAAATAAAAATTCAAAGGACATCCCTAGAGAGGAGAAATTCAAACAAATATATTGATTTCACATTTTTTTGAATGTGACAGAATAGGAAAACATATTGTGAGAACATGGGCTGTGTGAGAATGTAAGACTAGGCTGAAGTTGCCATAAGCTAAAAATGAAGCAGGCATGTATGTAGAAATGACAAAAGCCAGGAATTTTGTCAAAAAGATCCCTTTGGGAGGTAAATAAGAAGGAACCAAGTCATTAAAGATCAAAGGAGAAAAGTCACCAGAAGTCAGACAAAGGATGCCAGGCACTGAATACACAGAACCCACCGCTCAAACCCACCTATTGATAGCTACCAGACTGGTGAATCAACAAGGCAAGGACAGCTACCAGCCAATAAAGCAAGTGATTTTAGAGATAAAAGGGGTTCTGAAGCCCACCTACTCTTTGAGTCATCCTGAATCTGGACTTGGTGGCTTCTGTCCCCCTAGTATAGTGTTTCTTAACCTAAGCTGTGTGAACTTCAACCCCCACAATTGGACTCCCAGCATGTTCACTGGGGAACTGTGGGAGTTGAAGTCCATGTATCTTAAAGCTGCCACGGTTGAGAAACACTGCTCTAGCTAGTGCCTGGCAGCTTAGTTGAGAAGGTTGTGGGTAAATGGGGATAAGTGTATGTGAAAAAGAGACAGAAAGAAAGAGCAAATGTACACCTTAACCAGTAAAGTTTTGCTGCTACTTCAGATTCATTAGGTTTCCATGTATTCCATCAGAACTAGATGTGCCTCAGTATTTGGTTGAAAGTGATTTGCGGGTGTTCCTAATTATTTCCCAGCTTCAACCAGAGCTGTGTGTCTCATATGTTCTAGCCACACTTATCTGGAGAACCCAGACAGAGAGCAAGGGGGACTGCAAGATCCATGTGCCTTAATAGGCTGTGTGTGTAACTGACTATAAGTCAAACCTGAGACTCATGTAACAATAAGTATGTCCAAATCTATAATTCAGAGTTCTGTATACCTGACACTAGAAAATTCCCAGAAAAATGTGCATAGCAGCCAACATATGCAGAAAATTGGTTTTTACTGCTGAAAAAAAGTGCAAACTCTGAGATGACTGCATGCAAAAATAAAATGTACTCATGAAAATGCTTCAAATATCTCTGAAGACTTCATGTACAGTATATAAAGTATAAACAGTAGGATTGGACTGCCCTTGCAATCAGTAAAATGAGAAATTTTGGGGAAAAAAACAAAACTGGCAACAGAGCAGTCAAATAGCAGAAAAAAATTACTGATATTAACACTTTCACAATGTATTAATTATTCTTACTTTGGCAAACCAGATCATTATTACTGTAAACAGATTGCAGACTGATAATTTTAAGTCTAAAGGGAAAAAAAAAACCTCTTTATATGACAGATAACAAGACAAATGTCAGTTATAACCTGCAGATTCTGATTTTTTATTCTTACTGTTTTTTCACCTGCTTTTTATTTGTGTTTGTTGTTGTTGTTTTCAAAGTGAAATGCAGATGACTATATGATCAACAGAGTAGATAGATGATGATGGATGGATGGATGGATAGAGTGACTATACAGAGAGAAAAGAATATTATAGTGATTAAAATAAACATAATAGAAAAGAAAAATAAATAAATAAATAAATATATGATGTCCACTTAGTATCAATATAAAATTAATCCAGTCCTTAAGCTTATCATCTGATCGAGACCATATCGCAACATATTGCTTCATCTTCTCATTTTTAGAATATAAAAAAATGTCAAAAATAGATAACAGACTCATATTCTGAATCCTTTCCTTAATCCTTTTCCATTTATGAAAGGTTTCCCTTTTGCTGTGCCCTAGTCTCGGCAGAGCCAAAGGTCTGCATGAAATGACTAATTTCATGTTTTAGAAAATAGTTCAGCATCACATTTACATATTTAATGATTGTAAATTATTGTAAATTATTGTAAATTTTGCAATGATTTGAAACCAAAGCACAAATATAACTTGACAAGACCGAATCTAATGAGTTAAAGAGCTCTCATATTTCTTATACCAGCACCAGATTATGATCATCATCATCCCTTTTAAAACACGCTTAGAGGAATCCAATAGATGCAAAATAATATTTTCAGATGAATTAATTTCATTCTTAAATCATGCATAAGCTTTAGTGTCTTAAAATCTGGACCCATTAATTTTCCATGATTCAGTATTCCAGTTTTTCATTCCACAGTTCAGGAATCTAATTAATAGTAACTTTCATTCTGATTTTTAGTTCCTTCAAAAATTGGATTGTTGATTTCAGTTCAAGTGATCCATCTCTTAAGAATCCTAAGACTTCAGGTACCTCTGAGGC
Organism: Liasis olivaceus; assembly: GCA_030867105.1. Classification (NCBI taxonomy): domain Eukaryota; kingdom Metazoa; phylum Chordata; class Lepidosauria; order Squamata; family Pythonidae; genus Liasis; species Liasis olivaceus. The sequence continues at coordinate 76,470,046 of CM061349.1, forward strand.
TGCTAAAACATCCAGGCCATACTGTTTAGTCAGTATGTTTCATTTGTATATATTGCCATGCAGATGTTACAGGTAAATCATACTGATAGCACAAAGTCTTTAAAGCAATGATTATAAATCAATTGATTTAAAGGTATTGATTCTTTGTTTGGCCCAAGCATTCCAGTGAAACATCTGCCCTACTATCTTCAGATCTGGATATTCCACAATATCAGTTTCTTATGTGATTCAGGATCAAAATTTAATCATTTTCCAAATGTGTCTGGCAGCTTTCAAGGCTGGAAACAAAGACACATTTAATATACTTGGATGCTAACCTTGGATTTACTGGCCAAAAAATGTTCATTAGCAGCTCAGACAATGACTTCAATATATGACCAAGTGATGGCCCTGAATAATAAAGTAGACAAAGGATGAATTATTGGAAAATCAAGAGTAACAAATATCATACCAAAAAGGTTCTGGGCAGGGAAACTGCAAAGGTAGCTGTAATGGAGGTTGGGAAAGAAAATCAGACAATAACAATTAATGGAAAATTCCTTTCCATCCTGTGCCTTGTTCCATCGTGCAGATGGTATGTTAACTTCCTAGGTTAAACAAACAAATTACTGAAAACAGTAGCAGCTCTCATATTTTGTATACTAACAGATTACATTAACTTTTAAATGCACCACCCTGCTCCTTGATGATTATCAGAATGAAAAGTTTTCTAAGAAGTTTTTAAATTACTCCTGTTTGGATTTTTAAAATATACTATATTTGCCCTTTACTGAAATACAAAAATCAATCTATGGTGGTGGGAGAGGTCTGTGGATGCAAAAGAGTACGAGGTCATAACACTGATAATAATAAAATGCCAAGTTTTTATTCTCAAGCCAAAGTCTGCTAAATTCTTCTGTGAGCAGAGAATGGAGGGCAGGAGGGAAAAAGAATTAGAAAATGTTGATACAGATGAAAACATAATTCAATCCTTTAAATTCTTCCCACAACCTGGAAAAAAAAATTCTATACGAACTGGGATATTAAAGAGCATGCAGGCAATAGCTGCTTATACTATGGAGTCACAGTATTAACAACAAGTGAAGAGAAATAAGTAATGCTTGACTCATTAAATAATTCAACCATGAATTTTATGTCAGGACTGGCCAGGACCCAAGTAACTAACAAAAGGAGATACAACAGTCCAATATAAGATGGTAGGAAATCAGACAATGGGCGTATTAATATGGTACAAGATACAAGGCAGCAATTAACAAAGACAGAGTCTTACCCAGATGAAGAATAGTGCCTAGTGCTTATAGATTTGACAACCCTATTAGTTAATAATGTTATATGGCCATAAAAATGATTGTATACCTAAAACAAAAGGATGTGATAATCTACTACAAGGCAGCAAGCTATTGGAAGACGTGTTTGAACATTTCTTTCCAATTCAATTCAAGGTGTTGGTTATGACCTTTAAAGCCCTGTACGGCGTAGGCCCAGGTTACCTGAGGAACCGTCTTGTCCCGGTCACATCCACCCATTCCACCTGGTCTGGCAGGAAGGGCATGTGACGGACCCTGTCAGCTAAAGAATTCTGACTGGCAGGGTCTAGAAGGAGAGCCTTTTCTGCCATTGCCCCCACCCTGTGGAACATCTTGCCCCCTGAGGTGAGGCTGGACCCCACTCTCCTGGCTTTTCAGAAGAGCATGAAGACCTGGCTATGGCACCTAGCATGGGGGCTTGCAGCACTGAGGGTACTTGGTGATTTGAGGACACTCTCCCCATCTTTTAACCCTCTCTCTATATATTTTGTAAAGATTTTTTATTGTTTTTGTCATTTTTTTTTTTGGTAAGACACCTAGAATCACTTGTATAGTGATGTGGGCAGCATATAAATTTGATAAATAATAAACAAACAGATAAACAAACATTTGCTAGAGAAACCTTTCAGATAGCCTGACTGGCTAGCCAGCATGCTGATGACAGTTAAAGCAATAATAAGGTAGTCTAAGTTTTTATGGATTTTCTGGAAAATTATGAGTTAGAGTTAGAATGTGAGTCCAAACAAGAATCTATGGCCACAACAAAAAGACACCCGCACACCTACATAGATGAAGGTGCCTCATTACAAAAATTATAGGTACACCTGCTGCAGCCCTATTTGAATCACAACTATAGCAACCACTTAACACTCCTTGTGGTACATTATTGAAGCCATATTCATTAGTAACTAAAAGTGAATCATACCAATTGATCTCAAAATTCTTAGCAACCAAACATATTCCTTTCTCAGGTTACCCTATGGACAGCCCCAACATCAAGTCCTACCAATAAGATCATCAACTGAAGTTTAGAAGACAAGTGTAAGACATCCCAAACTGAGCTAGAATGTTATAGGTTAGCACTTCAGCTGTAGGAAAGGTCATTTCTGAACATCATTTTTAAATATTAAATTAGTAAACCTGGTCAATTAATTGCTTCTTGTCAATGGTTTTAGATCATATTCATTGCAAGCACTTTGTTTGTTTGTATATTTATTTATTTATACAGTTTGCTCATGGCAATCCATTTTAGACACAGTACCCATTAGTAATGAATAGCTCTTTACTTCTGTTGAGCAATCTTCACACATCAGGTCTGAACTATGGTCTGAACAGGAAACCCTTTTAACATATCCTTTTGTTCTGCTTTCCCATGTGCATATATAATGGTAGCAGGCAGTTTCTAGCTGGATTAGGCCTAGATAAACCTCTCTATATCCTATGTATCTGGATTGCCCATCCAACTCTGAAGCAGATGTCCTTCTCTTGATGAAGCTTTTTAAGGACAAAAATGACACCAGATGTTTTGGCTCAGATGATTTGGCTCTTACTCTATTCACTCTAAATGGCTCCACTGAAAACAATCACTTAACACAATTTACTAATTGGGCTGGAATTAAAAGAAGTACTATTGATTATTTTATCATCTTGAGTAATTTGCTCCATTTTTAAAACTGTTTAGAAGTTACCTCTCAGTTTGACAGTGACTACATTCCAATCTTATTATGCTGAGGAACCTCAGACGGAGGATCTTTATCAACCACGTTTTCTTTCATATTACAGTCAGTAGTCCCTTCAACTAGACAAAATAATAATGGAACAACTTTCCACAGAACAATTACAATGAGTGGGTTTCGCCTTCATATTTGCAGAACCTCTCATTCTAATTGTTAAGAATTATGATAATTTACTGGAGGAATTACAAAAATATGTAGAAGAATAGAGATCAACATAAGCAATATTGGTACACCCTAAACCAGTCCGGTTCAATTCAAAAAGTGTAAAAGTGAAGAGAAGGAGGAATGAGAAGAAGCAGGAGGAGAAGGAAGAGGACATTTACTGATAATCATGAAATCCACAAACCTAATTACAGCAAAATGCCACTGCAGGCATGCAGATCTTAGAAAAGCATGCTTTTCTAAGCAGAAGTGACACTATAAACAACTTCCGAAATATAAGAAAAATGCTGCTGTGAAAGATGCCTGGGCTTTTTGAGCCCAAACAGTAAGAAACAAGAATTCTGCTCTTTTTCACTATTTTACAGTGGCTCATTATAAAAAAGGCCTATTCCATTGTAGATAGCAGTATTCCACCTAGTCATCAGAAAGGCATTCTAGAGAGTTGCAGAAAGATGAAATTGTGGATCCAAAAAGCTACCGGTGTTTTATGGAGGACCTACCAGTTTGTCAGCCAGTAATATTTGCAGGTGTTAAGGACTTAATTCCCCAATGAACACCAGGAAACAGATGGGCAGTTCTTTAATTCCTCCTGCATTAATTAAGAATTGAACTTGGTGGATCCCTGTTCTGGCCTCATGGTTTACATTTATAGATCTATATGGTCATATCCCTAGATATTGGAAGGTCACAATTATAATCCTTATCTTTAAAACAGGGAGGAGGGATGACCCAACAAATGCCACACCCATCATTTGCTTAATACAATCAGAACCCCTTATGCCAGGCATTGGTAACAGAAACTGAAGGACTGGTTAAAACAACAAACTTTTCTGATGCAGAAACTGGCTGGCTTCAAGGAGATTCATTCTACAATAAGCTAACATCTAGTGCTCAAGAATCTAATAAAGAAAAACTCTGCTTGTTCCACTTTCTCTCTGTATGCAGCTTTGATTAATTTTAAGTTGACATTTGATTCTATTTTTTGAGGTTACTTGGGGAAAAAATGGAACTTTGCTTGGAAGACTGACACTTGTTATTCTTAATTGGAAGTCATCATGAAGATGCACCATTGAAAGTCAGATGTAATTCCCAGGGATTTTGACATATCCCATAGAATGGAATATATATAACTCAGGGTTGAAATGTGGAGTCCTTGGTTCTCTATGACCTTGGTTGTTTGCTTGCAGATGTTTCATTACCAACTAGGTAACATCATCAGCACCAGTGAGTGTGGTGTTTGCTACCTGTGGCTTGTCCTACCAGTGTTGGTGGCAGGGTGTGGTTTTCTCCTTGGTAGTTCCTTGATTAGGATATTGTTTTCTGCTTCATTGTTTGCCTGGTGTTAATCTCTGCTTTTTTGGGTGTTGGTTGCTGGAAAGGATGTGTTCTGGTTGTTTTATTTCCTTCTTAGATTTTTTGAATGGTGTGTAAATATGGTTTATTTCTATGTATTGATGGCTGATTTGTTTGAATGCCAAGCTTCCAGGAATTTCCTAGCTTTTTTTTTTTTTTAGCTTGGTCTAGGATGCTCACAGATTCCCAGTTGAAACTATGATTGAGTCTGTCCATGTGTTGTGAGATTAAGGAGTTTTCATTGTATCTTCTGACTGCTAGTTGGTATTCATGGATGCACTCTGCTAGTCTTCTGCCTGTCTGTCCTATGCAGTGGCTGTTACAGTCCTTACACTGGGTACAGAAACATCTGCAAGCAAACAACTAAGCTCAGAGAGCACCAAGGACTCCACATTTTAACATCTGTTGTACCTATTCAAAGAGAGTTAAGCAAGTGTAGAGAATAAGGAAGATGACCTTGATGGAAATATGCAAGAAGTGTTACAGAGGCAAAAGTGAATGAAATTTCATTGAAGTCATTTGTGGCTGGAACAGTTTATAAAACTAGGTAAATAAATAAATATGAAGAATATGCAGTCATATTATTTAGGACTCCTATAAGATGCAGGAGAGCTTTGAGTGCTGTTACTGAGTTCTGCCAGGAGGTGAAACTGCAAACAAATTACTAAAACACTAAAACCATGTCCCTTGTCTTAAAACCTAAGATTAGGTGGCATGCTTCGTATATCTGGAAGTGTTTTTGTTTTGTTTTGTTTTTACACCTTAAGCAATAAGAAGGTTCATGGAACCCATTCTGCACAAAGTGTCCACAGGAAGATATCCATAATTCTCAAGGGTTTTTGTTTTTTTATACTAAGTAAGTAGATATACTCCAGGTGCCCTCAAGTTATTTGAAGCAAAGGCACTGGTAATGATGCTTCACCATGCTCTCTTGATACTTTCCCTGATTCTATCTCACTGGAACATGTCCACCACTATCCAGGTCTCCACTTTCACCACACCTCTGAGAGGATGAATAATATTCAATTGTTGGTGGAAATTATTTTCCTTTGAGACTAGCCTCTTTAATTTTGGAGGATGGATCCAGTCTATAAGGCAGTGTCCAGTGATGATGAAATTAGCATCTTTGGGGGCTTCTCCTTCTACTTGCCCTCTTTAAAATATGAACAGGCTAGTTTGGCTCTAAAACAGTGAACACTGGACACAGAGTAGCAGGCTGGTTTCAGTAATCTCTCTTTTGCTAACAATGGTAGATCTATGGTAGCATCTGTGGCATATTTTACATAACAATATATTCCAAAATACAGAACAGCTTTTACTTTAGCACATTGTAATGCTCTCATCTGTTCTGGAGTGAAAATATACATAGTGATCCTACTTGGAACGATTGTGCACTTGTAAATGTGGCCAAGTGGAAACTATGAAACGGGTCCTTCTGTGTTTATTTTTTAGAGATTTTGTAATGCTTTAATTTCCCTAATATTCACAAGGTCACCAGGTTCTACTAATCTGTACTAATCACCAGGTTGTGCTAGATCTGTTTACTGCTATAATCCCTCCATGATATATAGCATTGCCATACCTTGTGTGACAATGTACAGTTCATCAGGAACTGGCCACTAGCAAAATCCAGTAAACCAGATAAAGACCATTCCTATATTTTACATACTTGTACTATTATTGTTTAATTTTAGTTTTTTGGTCAGTATACCAGTTTATATACTGTAGTGTATTTTTTATAATTAATGCAATAATATTTTAGTTAATAGTATTGCTATTGATCAGAATTTCTATATAAAAACCTTATAGTATTGTAGCATTATATTATATTGGTCTATGATTAAAATAAAGATTTGATTTGAGGCATGAGTGATGCTGAAAGCAATAATCAGGCTGAATGGTCCTGATTTATTATATCTAAGAAACAGTAGGCAAGATGGCTTATATGAATTAGCTTATCTTTTTTGTCTAATTGTCTAACTTATTCTTCTCTTACCAGCTGGAGCACAGCTCAGAAGAAAAAGCATTGGAGAAGAGATTGTTGTGTCTTCTCTACTGATCAAACAAAAGACCTAAAGTCAAGACTAGGGTTTCATTTTATTTTTTTTCCCTGCTGCTTGCTTTATTCAAACATCGAATTCCAGAGATTCTGCAAGAACAACATATATAGGCAGGCCAAAGGAGTCAAGCATACTTAATCTACCCATGGCAATAATAATCTACAGAACAATGATGATGCCAGTGGCTGGGTGATGGTGCTAAAGAAGATTTTTTGTAATCTATTAAAACAAGCAAATGAGCAAACCTTTCTGCAAACATGGGTGCATCACATCTAATTTTGCTCTTAAAACCAGACAGGTTATTCAAGATCAGTGAAATTTCAGCATGGTGCTCATTCCAGTTTTTGGACTACAAATAAGTTGGTGCAGTAATTAGAACTATAAAATTAGCGACATCAGCCTGAGTTTAAATGTGTTTTATTGTGCTTGATTGTTGAGGCTACAGATTTATAGTAAATATGCCAGCTGTTCCACATACCTTATTACTTTTTCAGCTTTTAATATAGAAGTGGAATTCATTTCCTTAGCATTCTTTTAAGATGCCTAAAACTTCCTTGAATGGCTAAAAGCAGAAATGTTTGAATTGCCTATAAATACATTTTTGCCTATAAATACATCTTTAGGAAAAATCAGAGAAGTGAAATTTAATGAACAGCTAGAGATGTGTAAAACTTTAATGAGAACTTTAGATAGTTTTTATATTCTGTAAATCAAGGTTTTATTTTCTATCAAAGTCCTGTTATACAAACATTCAAATGAAGTTCTCAGGATCTGAGCCTTTATTGCTGGTCTTCTGAAAGTTGTAATTAGCTGAAGATGATGACTTCCCCTTAGAAGGCTTTTCTGCACATAATAAGACAAAAGCTAGACATGTAAGAAAACTAACAGGCAAACCTAAACCTCCAAGTTTATTTTGGAGACTTCCTCAGAGCCAGAAATCTTATGGTCTCAGGTTATTCCTGCAGACATCATTATGGGCAAAGATTGACTAGTATTAATTTTCCTGCCAGTGATAGATCTCATACTATTAATTAATTAATTATATTCCACTTCCTGCTAAAGAATCCCTGAGCTGTTCACAAGGAGAGGAAAAGTATTAAATAGACTCCCACAGTAAAAGCTACAGGGCTTAAAAACAATAAAGACAAGCAGGGCTGAACCAATATGGCAAAAGGTTGGAGGTTAAAATTTCCCTTCCCCTCTTTGCTATAGCAACTTGGCAGTTACTACTGCCACCACCTATCTCCAAGGAAGCACATCACTTGGCATCCTCCCTTAATCCTGAAATTTGAGAAAGATAGGGCTCCGACCACTTGCATACTAGTAATAAAAGGGGAAAACAATAAATATGAAATTCTATGGTGCTGGTTCCTGACTGACTGGTTCTAGAACTGAGGTGTTTGTCTAGTGAAATCAGCTTTTGTTCCCCATCCTCCTTGGGAGATAAACCATCTCACAAGAGTTAAATAGAACCAAACTTTATTTAAAAAAAAGAAAAGGAAAGGAAAGAGAAAATGTAAACATTCCTTTTTAATTGTAAGTATTATAATGCAAAAATGCTCAATGTTCAAGGAGATAAAAATACAAGGTTGTACAAGTCACAGACAGCATCTTAAAAAAACTTCCAATAGAAAAATATAAAGGCAAATATAAGGCTCTTGATAGACAACAAGATGATGCTAGTTTTCTTCTCCATCGATGAATGATACGCCACTTAATTTTCTCTTCCATTATTTCAGGTAATTTTCATAATCTGTTTTACAGGTAGTCCTTGCTTCACAATGATAATTTGTACCAGCAATTCCATCGCTAAGTGATGTGGTTGTAAAGTGTGATGTCATGTGACATCACCAACTTACGACAGCAGCTGCAGCAGTTCCAGTTGCCATAGTTAGGCAGATCCCATACAATCGCAACATCACATGGTCATGTGATCACCATTTGCGACCTTTTGCTGGTCTCCCCATTGATTTTGCTTGTTGGAAGCTGGCAGTGAAGGTCACAGATAGTGAACACGTGACTGCAGGATGCTGCAACATCATTATTATGAATGGGAATTACAATTATTGGCACCTGAATTGCAATTACATGACTGCAGGACACTGTGACAGCCATAACTACGAGGATCTGTTGTAACTCCCCTTTGTTCAGCACCATCGTAACTTCAAACCATCACTGAACAAGTGGTCTTCAATGAGGACTACCTGTATCTGATTTGTTTCTGGAGATGAAGATAACTTGTTGATTTTCTGCCTCCTACAGATACAAACATATGTTGGAGATCTCTGAAAATTAACATACTGTCACCCCACAGAAATAATCTGAAAACTTGAATATTTTAATTCATTTGTTAAATGTACACCCAAGAACTCAAAGCAATATCATTTCTATTCATCCCTCCTCATAGAAGCATCCACAGGTGTGGGTTGGAAGGAAGGGCAAAAGACAAAACAGCATCACACCATCATGGCATAACCTCTACCACTTCAGTATATACAAACATACATCACAACAATGAGAAGCTGCTTTCACTATTTTGAAAAAGAGCACTGGATCCTGTGGGCACTTTTGCAACCTTGTGAAGTACATTGGGCTGAGAGATTATGAATGTCATAAAGTCACCCAGTAAGCCGCCCCCTCCTCTTCCTCCTCTTCCTCCTCCTCCTTCTCCTCTCCCCCCCCCCCCTTTTACATTTGTTATGATTGCCCATTCCAGCAATCATTCCAATGGGTGGCTTACAAAAGCAAAGAAACAATGACAATGGTTAAAAATGTAAAACAACACAAACAGCCCAGACTAAAACAACCATTGCTTCCATGGCTTAATCTCTCTAATACTAATCCAACAAAAAGTACTGCTTTATTTGTTATATTTTCCCTTTTACTGGACTAAAGGATTTAAATAATATAACAATGGGATACGTTAATACATTCTCTTCCATTAGGCAATGAAACACTGACCAGTGTACTTAAAAGAAAAGAAAAAAATCACAATGCCCCACAAATGGGTAGTTTTCAAACCCATTTTAAAAAATCCCAAAATACAACAAAAAATAAAAATTCCGTCAACAAAAATGAAATACTGTTGGAGATAATGCCACAGAGCATCATGATTAAAAGAAGCGCTAGCATCCTCAATACTAAGTAAGCAGCCCTTAATAACCAGATTTTTAGTCAGATGGATTAGGCTATTTTCAAATACAGTTGTTCTAAAATGTTCTTCTCCTGTAACATTCAAGATGCTACCTGCATTGGAGCACTTAAGGAGCAGCTATGATAAACTTCACCAGCTTCAATTTCTGCTCAAAGCAGTCAGTCCTATAAAAGTTATTGTGTGATTTAATAGTGCTGACAGGGGGCAATTGGATGCTTTTGGCAGCAAGGCAATAAATTGTTTCGAGTTCTTAGAATGGGAATGCGGGGATATAAGCAAAGCTTCCTTTCCTGAACTCATTGTACATATTAATTATTTCCTGTATTATTCTGGAGAATTTATGGATACAAATGCTTAGAAAGACATGTTCTTATTAGATAACAGCAGAATGAAGATGCCTGCAGTCATATTATTCCAATGCAGGATGAAGGAGAACTTACGGAACCTTGTTTTTGTATTTCATTTTTATTAAATAAAATGTGCATTAAAAGAAAAGTATAATAATTAATATAATATTGTTTTATAAACAAAAAAAAATGCTTCTAAAATATTATTGATTTAACAGTGCATTCCTATACCTACTTAACTTGAATTCAGTGGAACATTTTTGAGTGAATATTATCAGATAGCACTGCCAATCTCCATCTTATACTAAAGTAAATATTTTACTGCTTTTCAATCTCTGTATCTACTAGTTCTTCCTGTTTGGAAGAGCCTCATAGGAAGAATCATTTTGCAATGCCTTCTACTTTGCTTACTGAAGTACCAGACACTGGTGTAGCTGCAGCCTAGAAAAGAAAATAGCATCGGTAGGGCACTTATACATCCTTGGGTCCACTCATTAATGTGCTCATGTGCAACTATGAGCATTTCACCAAAAATTTCTTCTTCACCTTTTTTTCTCCCAACATCACTTTATTTTAATCTCAAAGTAACTGAGAACAACTGCAAAAATGCAGAAGACATGTTTGGCCCAGGACTGTAAATAAAAATGGTATCAACTGGACTACAACTGAGCTCCATGTTGGTAAAAGTTTTAAATAATCATCTGCTGTAAAATAATATTCGTGCTGATTTGTTGCATTAAGCATTCCAGAAGTTAACATTTATGAAACAGTTCAAATTCTTTTTGGGAAGATCCTGAATAAATAATATATGAATGGAGATTTCTAATATCTCAAGATTTCTATAGAGGATTTTGGTTTGTTAGTTTTAGCATGTTTGTTAAATTGGCATAGACTTTAAAATTTAAGATTATTGTAAATCTGTACGTGCTTGATTTGATGAAAACAAGAAGAATTACTCCGGAATAAACATCCATAAACTTTGGTTTATATATAGCTATTTGTTAGGGCTGTGCAAAACATTCAGAGGGGTGCTTTCCAAAGAGAAGTACCACATCTTCTCAGGCTGAACTCCCAGAGACCCCAATCACTTGAAGAGCCTTTCTTCACAATATTGTGTCTAAGTATATACCTCTGATCACTAATGTTGGGTAGCTTCCTTTAACACCAATGTCAGATTTGCAGATACTGGAGAGCAGTGCCAGAATATATGTTGGGATGGAAGGCACACCTGGCTAACAAGGACATTCCAACAAGTGCATTCCAGCCAGTCCCTCATGTGATGATATTTGTTTCATCATTTGTCTTCCTTGCCCATTTAAGTGTGTGGGCATTGTAGAAAGGTGAAAAGAACATAAATTTATCTAGTTTGCAGCAAGTTTATTATATAACATACACTTTGGTATAAATTATTCAGAAATAAATGCAAAGCAATACCAAATAGGGATAGAAAGTTACTCTTTCCCTCCAAAATAGTCTCCTTTATAACACTTACATGGTAGTTGTATAATTAGATAAAAAAGATAAAGATGAATACAGGGCATTTTTCTGTGTGCATTTGCACAAACAAAAATATACATACACCTTGCATAAATACCATTGAACTGAGGCCCCCACAGAATCTGACAGGTTTGTCATAATGACAAAACCAGCATCACAATATTACACTGTAAGCACCTCTCCTTATGTATGTGAGATTGAGATCCTTGTACAAAATGGGCAGATCTTGCACCATTATGGTGCTATACTTGTTTCATCATTTGTCTCCCTTGCCCATTCCTGTCAATGCCTCTGCTAGTGAGAATTTTTCTTACACAAAAGTACTGAAAAAAATATGCAGTTTGTACATGAAGAGGAAATATTTTCCTCTTGTATCAAGAGTAATGTTGAGCTATACATCTCCCTCATGTACTATCGCACAATTTTCATCACTGATGATACTGATCTCAATAATCCCAAGTTTTCAAACTGAACCAGTTGATTCAAGCCCACGTAGAAGTATTCTTTCTTCCAGGAATTGAACATTTCACAGAATGAAAGTTGTAATGGCTTCTTTTCTCACATCATCAATCCATGAGGACAAAACTCCAGGTGAATTATTTGGTTAGACAGAAGTCACATCTTAAGGGAGAAAGGGTGCTCAAGGTCAAGGTTTGCTTGGTTAAAGCAGGAATCCATCCACTATGTCCTCAGGTCCTAGCTGAAGAAAGTACTCAGACACAATAATCAGTTTTCAGTGTCTATTTACATACATACAGTAACATACAGAAGTCCTCCGACAAACAGCATACAGCAGTTCCACAGCAGTCCAATCAGTCAATATAATAGTATCCAATCCAAGTTCAGTGTAGAATAGCAAGCGGTAGAGAAATCAAGAGAATATATACAGATACAAATGTACATTTATACATCCACTGACCAATAGGAACGTACATTTCATCATCCTAGTATACATATTTCATCATCTTCTTTCATCAGCTTCCTTTCATTCTTACATCAGCTTCCTTTCAGCTATAATGACACAGCATTATTTCTGATGATTAATGTTCTGTATTGTAAATTCTGATGTGTATTTCCATAAACATCAACACCCCTCCAATTTACAACAGAATATTACACGGTTTACATTGATATTAAACCTAATTTGTCAACATGTATTTTGTGCTTTTCTGCACCTAGTGGCTTTGTCATTATGTCAGCGGTATTTTCCTCAGATGGACAATAATTCAATTCAATTAATTTATCTTTGATTGCTTCTCTAACATGATAATATTTAATATCAACATGTTTACTTCTGCCCTTACTTGTTTTGCTTGTCGCTATTTGAATACAAGCTTCGCTATCTTCTAATGCTGGGATTGGCTGTTCCACTTTCAAATGTAAATCCTGTAGTAATTGTTTATACCATATGACTTCAGAACATAATTCCGACAAAGCTGCATATTCTGCCTCAGCGGTGGATAGTGCAATTGATGATTGTTTTCTTGATTTCCAGCCTACTAAGGCCTCTTCAAATTTAACAATTAATCCTGTTATTGACTTTCTGTCTTGCACATCATTTCCCCAATCGCTATCCACATAACATTTTAATTCTAATGGTGCAGATTGACTTAGGAGTAAACATTTGTCAATTGTTCCTTTTAAATATCTAAATATGCATTTAACACCAATCCAATGTCTCTGTGTGGGTTGTGCTACGTGTCTGCTTAAAATATTGACAGCTGTCCCAATGTCTGGTCTTGACCACTGAGCTAAATATAATAAGCTCCCAGTTGCTGATTGGTATATTTCTTTATCACACATCTCTTTCTTTTCATCATTGTCTTTTACCTTTTGAAAATCAATGACCATTGGTGTCACTACTTCTTTACAGTTTTCCATGTTGTAATTTCTAAGTAGCTGTTCTATTTTCTTCCTTTGACTTAGAATATAACCTTTTCCTTCTAATTTCTTAATTTCCACTCCTAAATAATTCTTTATTTCTCCCAAATCATTTAATTGGAATCTTTGATTCAGTTGTTTTGTAAATGCATCTATTTTACTTTGTTCTTTTGCTACAAGGTATAGGTCATCTACAAATATTAGAAGTATCATTTGTTCATTCCCATTTCCTTTTATATATAAACACGGGTCAGCTAAGCTGCTTTCAAATCCCATATTTTTCAGTGCAGAATCTAAACACTGATTCCAGTTCCTTGCTGACTGTTTCAAACCATAGATCGCCTTATTTAATTTATATACTTTGCCTGCCTCTCCAGTTTCATATCCTGGAGCTTCCAACATATACAGTTCTTCTTTAAGATCAGCATTTAAATAAGCGGTAGTGATATCAAAATGATGCACTACACATTCCCTTGCCACAGTTAAGGTTAATGCTACCCTTAACATTTCACCTCTGAGAGTCGGTGCAAAAACTTCATCATACGATTGATCCTTTACTTGTGTATATTCGTGAGCTACTAGTCTAGCTTTGTATTTTATGTCACCATTAACTAATATTTTCTTTTTATATACCCATTTACATCCTACTGCCCTTTTTCCTATAGGCAATGTTACAGGAGTAAAGACATTGTGTTCATGCATAGATTTCATTTCATTCTGCATAGCCTTTTCCCATTCTCTTTGTTCAGATTTTGGAAGTTGCAACACTTCCTGGTAGTTTTGCGGCTCATAATTTTCATAACATATTTTACATCACCTGGTGTGAATCTTTGAGGTGGAATCCCCTTGTTACTCCTTTCAGATCTACCTAATAGTGTGGGTTCCTCTTTAATTTGCCCTTCTGGGGTTAATTCTGCCTCTACTTTTATCTGTCCTTGAGCATTCCGTTGCTGTAGCAACGGTTCAGCCCTTTCTTCCCTTGGAAGATATACCTCTGATTTTTCATGTAATCTTCTCTAGTTATGATGTTCACAAAAACTTGCAGATCTTGAAATAACAACTTTTCTGCCATCAGTGAATCTATACCCTTTAGATCCCTGTTCATATCCTACAAATATGAGCTTTCTTGCTTTTGCTTGTCCTTTTCTCCTGAGTGGTTTCGGAGTATTCACCCACTCATGGCTCCCAAATACTTTTAAATGAGCTAATGATGGTTTCTTACCATATAAAAGAGAATAGGGTGTTTCATTTATCGCTGAAGACCACAGCCTATTTACCAGATAATTTGCTGTTTTTATCGCCTCTCCCCAGTAACCTGCAGATAAACCTGAATCAGACAATACTGCGTCTTTCATAGTCTGCAATACACCATTTCGGCGTTCACAAATACCATTTTCAGCTGGTGTATAGGGGTTAGTTTTCCTATGTTTAATGCCCCTCCTATTTAGCCATTGCTGGAAATTTCCAGCCATAAATTCACCACCTTTATCTCTTTGCAACCCACATACTTTGGTATTGTACCATCTTTCCACAAAGTTTACCGATTGCTTAAACTGCATAAATATGTCACTTTTGTGTTTTAGCAGATAAGAAAAACTAAAATGTGAATAGTCATCTACAATCACTAATAAAAATCTGGCACCCCAATTAAATCAGCATGTACTAATTGGAAACATCTATCTGACACCCTGTCACTTTGTTTGCTTACTGGAAATGCTTTCGATTTTGACATTTTACAGGTTGAACAATCTAGGAAATTCTGACATGTTTTCATATTAATTCCTGTTACCACATCAGGAATCTTTTCTACTACTTTAAAATTTGCATGTCCCAAACTTCGATGCCATAAATGTACACATTGATCATGGTATGGCTTATTACTGATAGCAATGTTTGCTTCTGTGCTCACTCCTTTTTGTTTCATTATGTACAGATTATCTTGTAATAATCCTTCCCCGCATATTTTCCCATTTTTACTGATTTGACACCTTCCTTGTGCAAATATAGTATCATAACCATTATGATCTAAATGAGATACACTAATGATGTTATATTCTAGATTAGGGACACAGAGCATATTTAAGTGTTCATTTAAACAAGGCACAAACACAGTGCCTTGCCCGGTAACTGTAACACAATTTCCATTTGCTAGGCTTACATGATCCTGTGTAGCCGATTCAAAATCTGTAAAGAGACTAGGGTCATTGGAGATATGTTCACTGGCTCCACTGTCTAGTAGCCATCTACTTCTGGAATTAGTCTCTGTCACTTTAATAACAGACAGTTGGATGTCGCTTCTCAGCTGAGCCTGTTTCCTTTTGCTCTTATCTTTCTTCTTTACAGTACAATCTCACTGCAAATGTTTATTAGATCCACATTTGTAGCAGCATTTAATAACATGAACTTTCTCCTCTCTGCTGAAACAGCTCCTTGCATCGTTGTCCCTTTCTGCTGAGGTATGCTTCCCCTTCCTGTGGCAATGGCATGTTCATGACGCTTCTGCTCCTCTTCAATAATCTCCCTGTTAAACAGCTGATAGTTAAATCTTTTTCTGCCAGGGAACTGAGACTCATTGCCAAAACATCCCAAGAATTGTCCAAAGAGCTTAACAGGACATAGGCTTTATGTGCCTCTGTGAAATGCATCCCACGCTCTTCCAATTCTAGGAAAATGTTCATCATATACTTTATGTGATCTGCCACTTTATCACTATCATGCAGCCTTGCTCTATATAGTTTTCTGGTTAGAGCAACTTTGCTACTGGCAGTTTCTCTAACATAGAGTTCACGAAATATGTTCCAGCATTCTTGGGCCAAAGTACACCCCCTCACATGTATCAACTGGCTGTCTTCTAAACATAAGATTATACCTGCCAGGGCTCTCTCATTTTGTCGGACATCATCGTCTCCTAAATTATCAGAATATATACAGATACAAATGTACATTTATACATCCACTGACCAATAGAAGCGCACATTGCATCATCCTAGTATACATATTTCATCATCTTCTTTCATCAGCTTCCTTTCATTCTTACATCAGCTTCCTTTCAGCTATAATGACACAGCATTATTTCTGCTGATTAATGTTCTGTATTGTAAATTCTGATGTGTATTTCTACAAACATCAACGCTCAATGCAATCCCTGTTAATATTGTATAACATGACACTCAAGTAGTATAACATGAAGAGGAAGAGAGAGAGAGAGATGATAGATAGATAGATAGATAGATAGATAGATAGATAGATAGATAGATAGATAGATTCTCACAAAATGGAAGCTGGGCTTCTAAGATTGCATAAGGCAGCAATTTTAACTTTGATTGCAAAAAATATCTTCAATTGTTCCATGACATAAAACTGCCTGTAACTTCCATCCATTTTTCTTTCTTTCTAGGAGAATTCACCCACATTTTCCAAGCAATCTTGTCCTTCATTTAGGTCTGCTGGGTGAAATACAAAAATTGCTTCTAACCTCCTTGAAGTCTAAATAAACAGTATTTCTTTATAACTGCTTAGAGTGGGGTTGGAAAACAAAAGTAAACTAAACCAGCTGACAAGCGTGTGTTACAGCAGTAGCTTTGCCTGTGCAACTCATGGTGGGCAGTGCTACCTCCCCCTCCCTTTTTATAATGTACTGTCTGATTTAGGTAATGTAAAACATGCTTTACAATTAAGCTTAGTTCCTGCTAATTTCATGTATATTGTTTTCTGGGGAACAATAAAGAAATGGATTGTTCTTTTTCAGGATTTAATGTGACTTCTGAATTAGCCCTGAGATTTGCTAGGGGTTACGCGTCCAAATACAAACCAAGCCAGCTGCTGCTTATCTTATAAGCCCAGAAAAAGCCAGCAAGGTATGGCCACCTGTTAGGACCTTGTGGTTTGGGTATACCACTCAAATATCTGTGAATCATAGGCTTCCATACAGAGGTGTCCATAATGGGGATGGGCAATGGGGCTAAAATGGCCAGTGTGTTATCAAAGCGCTGCCCTTCTCTACACGAGTCAACATCATACATTCATACAAAAGAGCAGGAATTTGATCCATAAGAGCCCAAATCATAGGGTCCTTCCACAACACATATACAGTACATACATACTATATCTATGCTGAGAAGGAACTGCACGTGGAACAAAAAGATGATTTAATAGATTATTAATATAGTGGAAGTAGCATGTGCCCTCTATGTAGGGATATACCCTCTGGTCAAAGACAGTATCAAAAATAGACCCATGTTAATAACTGCTGTTAATGCTACTATGAATTAATGCTGCACTGAAAAATTCTTCTGTGCAGAAGAAGAGAACTTGCAAAAGGTAAAGGTGAACATTCTTGAAGTTTAGTTTCAGTTTCTGTTGATTTCATGTCCATGTTCATGTTGCTTTCTGGTGATGTCCCATCCAATTATTAACCAGGAACAACCTTACTTAACTTTCTAAATTGAGCCACAGTCAACTATATTCTGCCATGTAGCTAGACAGGAAAAAAAAAAAAAAAGGAAACAGGGCATATTTTTTTTAAACACACACACACACACACACACACACACACACACACACAGACATCACTAGTATTTATTTCAAGATTTGTATTACCCATTTCTCCTGAATGGGGAAAGAATTTATTTTTCTGTTGCCACAGTTTAGTAACATGCCACATTGCTTGTAACCTTAGTCCGTTCTACCAAAGCCTGAATTTAGTAATTTAAGGAAATTAAAATAGATTGCTCTCCTGACATTAGGCATAGTTATGATAAATCCAAGTAAGGATGCTTGAGATGTTTGTGAAGCTCGCAGATTTAAGCGAACTGACCTAACACATATTTCTAAGATTAATATGTAGATCAGAAAACAGTCCTTCTTCAGTTCATACACTTCTCTGATTTTGCAAGATAGCTCCTGGCTCAAAATGTGAAAATTTTAATATACATTTTAAAAATATAATATATAATTAATACTAAGACAGGAGAGTACCAACTCAATAATAATTGGTTGTGAAATTGACATGGACAGGCAAAAGTGAGATCCATCAAGCCTATCCCAAATTTATTGAACTTGTCAAGCTGTTCTTTTAAATGATAATTTGTTTTTCATATGCTTCTACTGGATAAATATTTTGAATAATAAATACAGCATCAGTATCAGTTTAATATAATAATAAATACAGTATCAATTTCCTAGCTAATTAATGCCATCTTTACTCATAAATGTTGTTTAATATAAAATGACATTTTCTTCCATAAGTTAGGAAGATAAACCTTCTTACACAGGTTTTTTTCAATGTTTATGTTCATTATTAGCAGTTCTTCAAAAATTCTGAGAAATGAAATTGTGAGGGTGTGTGTTCTGTAACAATTATTTTTATTTTGTGAAAGAGCCAGTTTCTCAAAGAACTGCCAATATGCCATTTTAACTGCTGGAGTGTGAGTGTGATAGAATATTTACTGGATAGATTATGAAATTTCCATCTTCTGACTTCTGAAAAGTGAAGATTCAGTTCTGAATAGAATTCAGGATTATCAAATAACTCATCTTAAGATCATTTCTTGTTTAATTTCTTTAAAAAGTCTCTCCATAATGTTGATCAATTTTCCTGAAAAAGGAAGTTTGTGAGGAAAGTCACCGTTATGAACCTGCATCCCTACATAATTGTAGCAACAGAAACATGAAGAATGATTTGTAGGGCATGAACATTGAAAGAGGTCTCCAAGGATGGCACGCAGCCTGCATATTTTCCACATGAAAATAAGTTGATCAGTTAAGAACATTTAACCTTGACCCTATTCAGTTTCTTATTAAGACAGCTCATGGTGAAACAGTAAATATCAACCTAAATTATTCATATTTTAAGGAAAAATGATTTTGGCATGCCCTTGTGGCACATATGTTCATTAAGCTGTTTAACATAATTTGTACTGAAGCACTGAGTTACAAAAATATAGAAAAATAAATAAAAAGGAAGAGTATCACGAATACCATAGTGAAACATGAAATCTCTAAGATCCACAACAACAGAAATGAATTCTGTAACTTTGGGCTTCTTAGAGACTCCATTTTCTTCCTTCCTGCTTTTGATAAATATCCACATGAGGTCTGATACATGTATGGCTGTTGGTTGTGATATGGAGACAATTTTCTCTTGGTTGCATTAAATGCCATCCTGAAAGAACACTGAATACCAGTTACTAGGGGACGTGAACAGAATGGGGCTTGGCCACTGGGAACAAAATAACTTAGATGGGCCTTTTGTCTGAACCAGCAGAATTCTTCTGATGTTCATCCTTACTGTTGCAGAGGCATCTTTACTAGTAACAAGTTACTATTATTTATTAACAAGCGGGGGCAGGGGGGAGGGAAGACCATGGTACTACTTATATTTTCCCCCCAGAAACCTGATATAGAAATATAATAAGAATCCAGGATATGGCTGTAATTGGCTCAATAGGAGGGGCTCCCATAGCATATAAAACATTTTTTTTAATGGAGAAGAGATAAAAACACATGAGAGGACTGGGAAAAATGTTGAGTAGCTGAGATTCTTGAAACAAAATGTTGAGTGTTACATGTACACTGGGATTTCTAAGTGCTCTTCCCCTAATTTTCATCTTTATAAATAAAAGAGGAATTCTTAGAGATTTTACAAGTGTTTTGTAATCTAGCACAATTAGAGGATGAAAGATATGAAAATCCCTATTTACATACTTGTTTGTCCTCATATTTACTCAAAGAAATAGTTTGAACTACAACCATGGTTCCAATAAAACAGAACTACCAAGGAGAAAACCACACCCTTACCAACATTGGCAGAGCAAGCCTCTGCATATTAACAGGGAGCAAACCCCACACTCACTAGCACTGATGATGTTACCTAGTTGGGTAATGAAATGTCTGCAAGCAAACAACCAAGCTCGGAGAGCACCGAAGACTCCACAGTACAACAATGGTGCCTTAATAGGTTTTTAGCATAACTGTGGTATCAAAAAAATATATTAAATCTTAAAGCTTAAGAAGGATTAGGAATAGATAGGCAAAAAGATGGATAATGAGAGAATAGCATGAAGGAAGAACTGTGAGCTATTTAGCAAAAATTAAAATTTCAAGATGAATTTGAAGGATCTTTTCAGACAAAATATCCAAAAACATTTGAAGAAAGCAAATGAGTATGTATGTGATTCTGTTAATCCAACAAATGTCAAAAAGTTTTGAACATTTGTAGAAATTTAAGAGAAACAACAGCAGTCTTGATAAAACTATTAATATTCTTCAGGAGTCTTCTATTCAGTCCAGAGAAACAATTTATGCAATGCAAATCATTATTAGCACATGAGAAGTATTAATTTAAATAATGTGTCGTTGTTTAAATTTTTAACAATGAGTTCTCATTAACAGAAGCACAGGGAGTACATTGCTTTGTATATTGTAATATTCATGGAATTTCAAGGGAAGCAAAAGGAATCATGATAAAAACTTTTTTTTCAGTTCCTCAGGAGTGTTCTACAGTTTTGTAGAACTGTAAAAATACTATTTGCCTATGTGATTAGCTAATTTAAGCAGCTTGGTGTTGTGCTGCTGCTAGGTTTTTAATATGAGTTGTTAAATGAGAGCTATTTTAAAGAAAAAAAATTAAACAATACTTTGTTTAATAGATTGTCCTTAAATAAAGTAACTCTGGATTGTCTTGGAAAGCAAGGATAGTAGTAAACAATTCCACGATCTTTCCCTCACTCTTTCTGAGGCTGGCCATAATAATTTGATGCATTAATCAGACGAAAAGGAGTCAACAGCATAGGATGCAGGAAAATATATAATTTCTAAAAACATGAATAATGAGAGCTACTGGTTCTACCAGTAATAAAGATAGGTCTTCTTCAGAGATAATCTATGTGAGACTATGACTGCTTGAGTGTGTGTGTCTGTGTGTGTGTGTGTGTGTGTGCATATATAAACATAATGTGGAAATTATATATATATATATATATAAATTCCCTCTCACCCCTATGGGTGGTGTGTGTCTTCCTCAATCTCGGGTCCTCTACCAGAGGCCTGGGAATTTGAGGGTTCTGCGCAGTATCTTAGCTGTTCCTAGCACTGCACTCTTCTGCACAGAGAGCTCCGCTGTTGTTCCTGGGATCTGTTGGAGCCACTCTCCTAGCTTAGGAGTCACGGCCCCGAGTGCTCCTACCACCACTGGGACCACTTTGGCCTTGACTTTCCACATCCTCTCGATTTCCTCCTTCAGGCCCTGGTACTTCTCCAGCTTCTCATGCTCCTTCTTCCTGATGTTGCTGTCACTTGGCACTGCTACATCTATCACTACCGCTGTCTTCTGGTCTTTGTCTACTACCACGATGTCTGGTTGATTGGCCAGTACCTGCCTGACAGTCTGGATCTGGAAGTCCCACAGGATCTTAGACCCGTTATTCTCCACAACCTTATGTGGAATCTCCCATCTGGACTTGGGAGGGTCTAGCCCATACACTGTGCAGATGTTCCTGTACACAATGCCAGCTACTTGCTTGTGCCATTCAGTGTATGCTGTTCCTGCCAGCATCTTACACCCTGCCACTATGTGTTGGACTGTCTCTGAGGCCTCTTTGCACAATCTGCACCTTGGGTCCTGTCTAGTGTGGTAGACTCCTGCTTCTATGGATCTGGTGCTTAGTGCCTGTTCTTGTCCTGCTATGATCAGTGCCTCAGTGCTGTCTTTTAGTCCGGCCCTTTCCAGCCACTGATAGGATTTCCCAATGTCAGCCACCTCAGCTATCTGTCGATGGTACATCCCGTGCAGGGGCTTGTCTTGCCATGGTATTTCCTCCACTTGAACTTCCTCCCATGTCTGCTGCTGCCTGAGGCATTCTCTCAGCAGCTCATCTTTGGGTGCCATCTTACTGATGTACTCCTGGATACTCCGGGTTTCATCCAGGACAGTGGCTTTGACATTCATCAGACCCCGCCCACACTCTTTGCAGCTGGTGTACAGTCTCTGGGTGTTGGACTTGGGGTGGAAACCTCCATACATTGTGAGGCGCTTCTGGGTCTTCACATCAGCAGCCTCCATGTCTTCCTTTGGCCAGCTCACTATACCGGCAGGGTATCTGATGACTGGCAGGGCATACATGTTGATGGCATGGATCTTGTTCTTCCCATTGAGCTGGCTCTTCAGGACCCGTCTTATCCTTTGGTGGTTGCTGTCTTCCTTGCCTCCTCCTCATGGTTCCCATGTGACTGTGGGAGACCAAGGTATTTATAGCTGGTTTCTATGTCTGCTATGTGACCCACTGGTAATTCCATTCCATCAGTCTTAACTACCTTCCCTCTCTTTACTATCATCCCGTCACACTTCTCCAGTCCGAATGACATCCCAATGTCCTCGTTGTATATCCGTGTCAGGTGGATCAGTGAGTCGATGTCTCGTTCACTCTTAGCATACAGCTTGATGTCATCCATGTAGAGGAGGTGGCTGATGGTGATTCCACTCTTGAACTTGTACCCATATCCAGACCTTGTGATTATCTGGCTGAGGGGGTTTAAGCCTATGCAGAACAGCAGTGGGGACAGTGCATCACCTTGGTATATACCGCACTTGATGGCCACTTGTGCGAGCTGTCTTGAGTTCACTTCCAGTGTTGTCTTCCACAGTCCCATTGAGTTCTTGAGGAAGGTCCTTAGTGTCCTGTTGACTTTGTATAGCGCCAGGCATTCACAGATCCATGTGTGCGGCATTGAGTCATAGGCTTTCCTGTAGTCAATCCAGGCTGTGCTCAGATTGGTCTGCCTAGACCTTGAATCTCGGGTGACTGCTCTACCTATGAGTAACTGGTGTTTTGAGCCTCTGGTGTTGTTCCCAATGCCCTTCTGAGCTGTGCTCATGTACTGGCCCATATGGTCTTGTAGCTTGGCAGCTAGGATGCCTGATAGAACTTTCCATGTTGTGGGGAGGCAGGTTATTGGCCAGTAGTTGGATGGTGCTGTTCCTTTGTGAGGGTCTTTCATGATCAGCACTGTCCTTCCTTGTGTTACCCAGTCTGGGTGGGAGCCTGCTGCTAGCAGTTGGTTCATCTGTGCGGCTAGGCGTTCATGCAGTGCTGTTAGTTTCTTTAGCCAGTAGGTGTGGATCATGTCCAGGCCAGGTGCTGTCCAGCTTTTCATGTTCTTGACCCGCTGTTGGATGTCTGCTACTGTGATGGTGACTGGTTCCTGTTCTGGGAGATTGCTGTATCATTTATAAACCCCTACACAGCATTCTACCTACTTATTTGCAGGACTTTCTGTCTTCTGTAGTGTTTGCCCATTCTATGCACACCAACAGAGTCATCTTGTTCCAGGTGCCACAGATTACAAAATGTCATCTAGCAGGATCCATGAGACAGGCCTTCTGTATCACTGCATCTGCCCCTTGGAACAGCATCTCTGCAGAGATTTGTATGGCCCACATTCAAGCGATCCTTAAAGAGCTGGATTTTCTTCCACATTTCATTCAAAAGGGTTGAGCAGTCCCTTTAAGCTGGAAGAATGTGAAAGGATGGTTTGTGGCTCCCTCAGACAGTTGTTTTATATATGGTGGTTGTTTTTTTGCAAGGTTATTCTTTTAACTTTGCAAAGCCACATAGAGTCCTTTCGGAGCTTGGTGGCCCAGAAATTTAATAAAATAAATCTTAGCTATTGCTCACTTCCTTGTTTGTGTCAGAAATTTTCTGACTTCAACTTCAAGTTGATACATTGCTACTGATGGAGTCAACTGATTTTGTAGGGAGGATTGTGGGGCAGAAGCACTTTTATATGAAAGATAAATGCAACAGTTTTATTCTAGTTCATGCAGCTCATGCATTCAGAGTCCTTAAGATTACACAATGGCAGGAGGTAAGTATTAAATGATTGCTCACCTGTTTTATTTTTGTATTTATGGTTTTGTCATCACTCTACCATATGGTATTCTTCAGATCCTAAGGTCTGCTTGCCCTAAGGTAGCAAGAAAGAAAAGGTAGACTAGAAATAAGAGCAATTACACTTTTCTTTTACCGTTTTTTTCTATTCCTCCCCACCCCCACCCCCTTGGTTCTGGCACCAACCTTTTCTTTGTTCTAGTATCCTTTTAGGGAAGGGAACCTTTAAATGCATCTCACAGTCTGGAAAGAATACTGAGCTAAATGAACAAATGCTATGACAGAGTGTAAGATAGTATTTATAAGAGAGCATATTCACAAATAAACCAGGTACCTCTGTTCTCCAGCTAAAATTTGCTCAAATAATTTGACTCAATAAGCATGGCTCATTTCAAGAGGCACTATTTCTAAGTTTTTATTAGGAATTAACAAGTCAGGAACCCATAAGAAAAAGAAGTAGATTTGTTAAATATCAACTGATTTATGTTTTGTGCCATGTTCAAATACAAGTTAACTTTTATTAAGTGAAACAAATAGTACTATTCTCAGCAATGCATGAGTCATTAACCTTTACAACCTGCCTAGAGATAATATTTTTATGGATTATTTTAAAGTATTCAAGTACTTGAACAAATAATATCTCCTGTTTATTTAGCATAAGTTTGAATTATAGTGATCTGTTGAGATATTTGGAGATAAGAGTTTGGAAGACAAGGAAAATTGAATTCTTGTCATACCTATTCTAATCTTTCCTCTGAAGCTCTAAAGGATAACAGCAGAAGTTATTCATTGTAATGCCGCCAACATTTACAAATCGAACACTGATTTCTAGCTACCTTGTAAATCCCATATTGGCATTCCTCCTAGTTAGCTCTGCTAAGCTGGCATTCACAGTAGAAAAGAGAAGGCCCCGGGAGCTGATTTTATCCCAGTAGAAGCATTGAAAATTTTCACAGAATGGTGGGCTTTGATGCTAGCATCCCTGTTTACTTATATTGATAAGACAGGACGAATCCCAGAGTATTGGGGCTTGGCTATTATAGTTCCAAGCTTTAAAAAAGGCAGGAGGGATGACCCTTCAAACTATAGGCCGATTAGCTTGCTAAATACAATCAGCAAATTATATGCTAGACATCTACAGGAAAAAATTGGATGGTCCAGAAGAACCTGATAGCAGATGACCAGGCAGGATTCAGAGAGGGAAGAGATACCATCGAACAATACCAAGTCCTCCAATATCTGATAGAAAAATATTTCACTAATAAGATAACATCATTGTATGCTGCCTTTATAGACCTCAAGGCAAGCCTTCAACTCTGTTTCTAGGACCAAGCTTTGGGAGAAGCTGGAAGCTGCCTTAATAGACAGCAGGCTTCTCTATTTAATTCAGTCACTACATATTAACACAACCCTTAAGGTTAAATGTAATAGGCAAGGGTTTCTTTCAAAACCAATTAAAGTACAAAAGGGGGTGAAACAGGGTTGTATCTTGGCTCCTTTACTTTTTAACTTTTACATCAATGATATAGTGAGATACCTAAATCACCCAGACTTTCACCCACCTAAATTAGGGGTTCGTAGTATTGCCCTGCTGCTTTATGCAGATGATGCAGTTGTCCTTTCTAGGACACCGATAGGTCTAAAAAGAGCCCTGAGAACTTTGGTCTAATATTGTGCAAACAACCTTCTAGAAGTAAACTATCAGAAAACAAAGATTATGGCCTTTTCTAAAAGACCAAAACAATACTCCTGGACTATTAACGATCATAGAATAGAACAAGTGAATAGTTTTAAATATTTAGGTATAATCATGCATGCCTCCGCATCAAGGAGAGATCATTGTGAATATGTGGCCAATTTAGGACTTCGTTCCACTAATGCCATTTTAAATTTTTTTTGAAGTAAAGGGGGGTATTTTGTCCCAGCAGCTCTCAAACTTTTCCAGGCAAAGTCGCTAGCCCAACTTCTCTATGGTCTGTTGTTGGCTCCCCAGCTTCAAGTATGATATACCTGGAAAGAGTACAAGCTAAATTCATAAGGGCGATTCTGCAATTGCCCAGATGTGTCTCCAATGCACAACTATGCGTGGAAACAGGCATGATAAAGGTTGAGTTGAAAGTGTGCCTAGCCTCGCTGAATTTCTGGCTAAAAATAAAATACTATACGCAAGGCCTAGCTCCACTTATTTTTCAGGATAAATTTTAATCCTTGTGGAAAAAGGACATCGAGCTCAACCTCTCTAAGTTAGGCTGTTCTACAACTGGGATTCTAGCAATGGAATATGAGCAGGCAAGAACAGCCATGAAGCAAAGGACAGAGGATATAGAACAACAAGCAGATTTAAGGAAGGTTCCATCCTTTTTATCCCCGATGTGCTGCAAGTTTATGGTCATCACTGCCAGATATCTAGCGCAGCTCGAATTCCCCAGTCATCAGAAAGCATTCTTCTTAGCTTGTTGTCACGTTCTTCCTTCAGCAGTGCTGGACGGCAAATATAAAAAAATTCCATTAGCTGCAAGACTTGTCCTTGTGATGCCAAGGAAGTTGAAGATACAGGTCATGTTCTCCTCCATTGTACCTTCTACCAAGTTCCACGGAGTAAATTGCTCGCTCCCTTGATCAGAAAGCTGCCTGGCTGTCAAGAATCAGATCACCTTCAAATGATTCTTATGGATGATCATCCTTATGTTACAGCATGGGTAGCCAGGTTCTGCATGGTGGCAATAAAGATCCTCCAACATCGGATATGAAGCTAGCTGAAAGGTTCTGCAGTAATGGATTATAGTCAATTAGTATTTTAGTTTGCATTATCAGGTACCTCCAGAATGTGCCTCAAAAGTATGATAAATTTTATCAGAATTTGTAATATTTTATTACTGTTTATTTTAAGCAAGGACCTTGTTTAAACAGCTATCAGTTTAAACAAGGTCCTTATGTAGGTTTTTGCTTGTGTTGGTCACCGTATTAAATTTTACCATTAGATCTACTAGTCCTTAATAGGGCAAGCTCCTGCTATATAGATGTATTTTATATAAGTCTAGATATTATTAAATTCCATTTAATTTTAGGTATTATAATTACATTTTAGATGTCATCAAATTTTTAATTTTAGAAGTTATTATATTGTAGATAAATTTCAGGTACTACCTTATTTATATCTTAGACAAAGAGTGCTTCGTCTGAATTCTACCTATGATTTTGTGCCAGGTTGCTTTATATATGTATTCTAAATATGCATTAGATGTTATCTAAAGATTTCTCAGTTTTATAAGTGATCACAGGTCACTTATGAACAAACTTCTTGTACTCGTCTAAAACTGTAATAAACTATATCTATCTATCTTCACAGTAGTCCAAGTATACAGACGTAAGAAATGCAAGTAAAAATAAAATGTATATTCTTAAAATCAACTTTGCAGTCACAACAACACAGGCATCGCTATTTATTTGTTTAGAAGCATCTGGCCCTTTAAAAAAAAATGTTTCCTTGCAGGAGGGGAATTTTCAGTCATTGATGTCACTTCTATAATAAAATCCTTGTTGTGTGAATAAAATCATCATGAAGTAATTAAAGAAATGTCACATCCATATGATAAATAGTCAGGAATACCAGAATATCAAATAAGGATTTAAGATAATATGTCAAGCTAAGGAATATTTATATATTATATAATCTTTATGCATGCATTTGCATAAGACATGGTATTAGTGGAAAAGACAGCAAAATATTTAGATTCTGTTTTGTGAATAGGTGAATACTTTTTTTATGGTTACTGTACTATTTCTTTAAAACTGGATTTCATAAAGTACAATTAATGCATTTGATTTTACTGCTGCTTTGATATATTGATAAAAACCTTGTTTTACTAGTTATTTTTGCATCTATATTTTGTATATATTGTTCCTGCTTTGCTTACACATTAGCTGTAATATTTATGCACATAATCTTCTTTAGAGCCAATATGATGTATATCTTTTAGTCCAAGAACTGTGCCCAAACTTTCGAGAAGTGCAAAACTACATGAATAACTATATCTTGATCTGTACATTAGTCTGGGACATGCAGTTCAGATCAGTACATATTGAAATTAATCATGATTTAATTTGTCAACTAGCTGTAGAATATACTACACAGATGTAGTTTATATGCTAAAAAGATGAATTGGGGTGCAGGACAGACATGTACCATGTAAAATTCCCCTGGATATGCTGATTTCTCCCTTTGGAGGGCTGAATTGGCTCGAATTGATTTAGCAAATTACTTTGTTGCTTTTATTAATCATTTCTACTGAATCAAGTTAGGTGGAGTCCTTGGTGCTCTCTGAGCTTAGTTGTTTGCTGGCAGATGTTTCATTACCCAACTAGGTAACATCATCAGTGCTAGTGAATGTGGGATTTGCTTCCTGTTTATGTACAGTAGCTTGCCCTACCAGTGTTGGCGGGGGTGCGGTTTTCTCCTTGGTAGTTCCTTGATTAGGGTATTGTTTTATGCTTGATTGTTGGTCTGGTGTTAATTTCTGCTTATCTGGGTGTTGGCTGCTAGAGAAGATGTGTTCTGGTCTTTTTGTTTCTTTCTTAGCTTTTTTAATTGTCTCCTTTAAATGGTGTGTAAATCTCTATTTGTCTATTGATGGCTGATTTATCTGAATGTCAAGCTTCCAGAAATTTTGGATGTTTTATGTGTTTTAGATATATTTATAGTTTTAATGTTTTTTGTAAGTCACCCAGAGTCCCCTATTGTGGGGGAGATGGGCGGGGGAGAAATCCAATAAATAAATAAATAAATAATAAATTCCCTAGTGTTTTTGGCTTTAGCTTGGTCTAGGATTCTCAAAGTTTCCCTGTTGAAACTATGGTTGAGTCTGTCCCTGTGTTGTGAGATTAAAGAGTTTTCATTGTGTCTTCTGACTGCTAGTTGGTGTTCATCGATGTGCTCTGCTAGTCTTCTGCCTGTCTGTCCTACATAGTGGCTATTACAGTCCTTACACTGCATGTTGTAGATGACTCCTGTAGATGACAGTGTATGTTGCAGATGACATTGCATGTTGTAGAGTTCATCCCCTGTGATGCTCTAGACATCTCTTCTCTCATTTCATCTCCCTTAACTCCTCCGTGAGCAATGGGGAGTGATGGAATCTGCAATAAGGGAGAGGTTGCATAGGTGTGACCTGATCCCAAGCCTTAGCTGCCCTCTTATTCCAAGCAGCAACCAAGACTGGGAGTTTTGGGACACCAAATGCTCCCCCAATTTCAGATCACATAGCCACTGCTCTGATAGGAACACCAGATCCAGTGTGTGACTGCCATCCCATGTCGGGCTCCAGATGACCTGGGATAGGCTCATGGCTGTGATGGTGGCCATGAACTCCTGAAATGCCTTAGACCCCACTCCCACAGAAGGCAAACTGTAGTCCCCCAAGACCATAAGTCTTGGGAACTCCACTGCCAACCCAGAGATGGAGTCTAGCAGCACAGACATGGAGGTTGCAATGAGGCAGGGAGGCTGGTACAAAAGCAACAATCCCAACTTAATGAACAGGGTCGCACATCCATTAACCTGGGTGCAGAATCTCTGAAAGCCGTAAGCAATTCCCAGATGACAATCGCCACACTTCCAGCCCTGCCCTGTGGTGTCAGCTGATGCCACACCCAAAACCCAGCTGGGCATATCTTCAAAAGGGCCACCCCCCCTTCTGGATCCAGCCAGGTCTCGGAGATACATGCCAGGTCGGCCCTCTCATCAATAATTAAATCACAAATGAGGGAGGCCTTATTACAGACTGACCTGGCATTTAGAAGCAGCAGCTGAAAGCCAGGGCCTCTGAAGATCTTCTAACTGGGTACAGGGGCTGACCAAGGAGCTGGAATGGAAAAAACATTGATCCCATGTCCCCCAAGAATGGCCCATTCTCCATCTCCTGCCATACCTCCCCATGCCCATTACCACTGTAATGCTACAACCCACCCACATCCCTCCAAAGGCAGTAGTATCCCCCAATCCAGGCCCCCCAATTCCCAAGGCCAGGGATCTCTCACACCTAGCCAGCAGATGGAATCACTCCAAAGTGGTCAGAAAATGCTATGTCATCTTTTGTCTCTCTGGAAGTAGCAGAAGGGAAGGCAAAATGGCCTCTGCAGGGGGAGGGTCCACAGTAGTCTGCCACTCTACTATTATCCCCCCTGCCCCCACCTAGCCACTGCCAATATCTCCAAAGTTCCAGAGTCCTGGTTGGCATTTGTGTGTGTGTGTGTGTGTGTGTGTGTGTTTTAGCAGACACATTTAAGTCTGATTTTGCATTTAGTAACAATGGATCTTAACTGACTAGCTAAGGAAAATATAGAGGAAAGGGCAGTAGTGGCAATGAGTGTAATTATTTTTAAAAATGAAACCTTTCCTAGCAAAAAAAGAAGAAGAAATGTTAAGGCAATATTAATAGACATCTTAGACAGAGTGACTGGTAGAGTTTTTTTCAAAGTTGCGCAATGAAGAAAAAAGATTAAGAGAGGAATTAAGGAAGGCTGAAACAAATGTTATTTACAGTTAAGAGCATTAGCTGAGCAAGTACATTATCTTTGCTACCATTGATTTTTAATGTAATGAAATGGAAACTTTATTTTCATTAAATATCAAGCACAAGTGTCTTTGTCTTCATGTAATGAAATCTTTCAAAAAATGTTCAAGCTTTTTTTTTTTCCCCAGAAAATAATTATGTTTCAAACAGGTTGAATAAAGTCATAGAAAATTTGTTTGGGTGTGAGTGTTTATATATGGGAGAGCAGAAATTAACGTCTAAGACCAAATCAGCTTCACTTGCGCTTATCAACTTAGGTTGACAAATCAGACAAGAAAAGGAAACACAAAAATAAAATAGCTTTCAGATAGGTCTTCTAGCATATAAAAGCACATCGTAGTCAAAATAAATGTTTTATGCAATGATGTAATCATTTTCAAAGAAATGGAAGCATGCATTTTAGGTAGGTAGGTAGGTAGGTACAGCCTTTGAGTCAGTTTTTGACTCCTGGCCACTCCCTGGGCAAGTCCTTGCACTTTTCTTGGCAAGATTTCAGAAGTAGTTTCCTTCCTCCTTGTAGCCTTCCTAGGGCTGAGAGAGACAGAGACTGGCCCAAGGTCACTCAGCTGGCTTTGTGCCCAAGGTGGGACTAGAACTCATAGTCTCCAGGTTTCTCGCCTAATGCCTTAACCACTACACCAAACTAGTTCTCATGCAGTATATGCAGTGTGACAAAAAAGAAAGCTGTCAGCTCAGAAAACAGTACCCACTGCAATCTATATATTAAAAATATTTCAACATTCAGTCAGTTATCCAAAGGTCCTTTGAAACAAGATCATTTCAAGGGTTTTGTTGAATTAGAACAAGGAAGGAGTCAAACATGCTTCCAGGACAGCATGTTCCACAGTGTAGGAGCTAGTACCAAGAAGGCCTAATTTCTATCTGACCCATTTAACTTTACAAAGTTATGGGATTTTCCTAATTTTATTCTCTGGTGCTATGCCGTAAAGAGCTTTGAAGATGATAAGCAGCCCTGTAGTTTTTGGTAACCAGTGTTGTGAGCTCAAGATGGGCCTAATTCTGTTATAGTGGATTCCCCAACTAATAGCCTGGACACTGTGTTTTTCACTAGCTGCAGCTTCCAAGTTATCATCAAAGCAGCTACTTTATTGCATTGCACAAACTCAGTCATGGAATAATCAATACATGAGTCAATGTTACCAAGCCATCCTGACAGAGGTAAGGCAGGCAGGCAGGCAGGCAGGCTGGCTGGCTGGCTGGCTGGCTGGCTGGCTGATTGATTGATTGATTGATTGATTGATTGATAAATTGCCCTGAACTTCAGCCAAACTCCTCCTAAAATAGCCTTTTAGCAATCAGTAACTAGTACCTATGCATAGGCTTGCAAAACTAAGAGATAAGAGACACAGGAAAAGGGATGAGATAGGGGAAGAAGGCCAAATAACAACAACAGCAGCATTGCCATAATGGATGACTGCATTACATGTGTTTCCTGTTGGGCTAACTTGTTCTTTACTTTCTTTCTGTCTCTTTTTACTTGTTGTATTTGAGATTAAGGTTGATCTCCCTCAGCTATTTGTACTTTTCCTAACTTCTCGTAAGACCAAGATGAATATTTATCCTGAAATTATCCTTTGTGCTATGTGGCAATCCAATGAAAATCATACACTAGAAATATCATCAAAATGAAATATATATTTAGGACAATTATGCATGGAGTGACAGATCCATCACTGAATATTCTTTTTTATTTATTTTACTTTTAAATATTCTGAATTAAATTACAGTAACGGCACAAGGTACGAGGAACTAGCCTATCCCCCGTACATTTTATCATTAAGCATTTTCTCCATTGGAAAAGGCTATAACACCCTTCACTTCAGGAAAATTAGCAGAGAAATAATTAAAATGGAATGGAATAAATATATTACATGAAGCTATTTATGCAAACTTCACCAAAGTAACCATTTCTCTAATTTTCTCAAATAACTGAGTACAGTTAAGAGTTAACAAGATTTATAATTGGCAAATGGTAGTATGCTAAACATGAAAACCACTGTCACTAAACCAGAACAAATTATTCCAGCCTGGCCAGCAGATAACATGGATCCAGAGCAGTTCCAAAGACTGATTTGTTCCCTTCAGTTGGTCCTTGCCTGTAGGAGAGACATCTGAGTAGTGCTCTCGTAAGAAAATCTGTGTTTTATGTCATTTAGCTGCAGGAAAATTATGATATCAAAGAATATGACATTGTAAATCCTTTGTTGTATATGTATTTACTGCTTGTCTATCTATTGTTCGTTTAACGATGCTTATAATCTGCCAAAATCCCAATGGATACAAGACACTGTATAGCACTAAAATGGTTTAGCAGACTGTTATCCTTTGGGCTTAGGTTATTGTGGTCAAATGAAAGGGTAATATTAAATACATTGGCTCTCCTGAACTATTTTTTTAATAATGAGTCCTTAGCTTTATCTCAGTTCTCCTTTACAAATTACTGGGTAAGAATTCTAAAAATAGAAGATCTCCTTTTTATACGTGTATAATTATTTGAGCATTTACGTTTTCTAGAAGTGTCTTAGCTTGTAACTGACTCTCAATATTATATGCAATCATAGAAGCTGCCAGTGGTGGTCTAGATATTCATCTACTACAGAGATAAGAAATGGAGAAAAATATTTTCTTTTACCTAGGGATTACCTTTCCCACATGGAAAGGTTACAGATAGGGGTGGTGAGAAATTCTTCCAATTTGTACTTTCAAACTAATCACAAATATGTTACTGTCCTTGACTTTCCTCCTTACTCTACATCTGGTATGGATTGTTAAGCATATGAAGGAAAGTACACTCCAAAGCAGTCCTGCAACCTCATGACAAAATGGGAAGAAAGAGATTTAAGGGCAGGACAGAGAGAAACTGAGTAAAACTAGCTTGATATATTTGTTCATTCCCCACTAGAGCATTTGAGGCTTTATATTCAGAAAAAGAGAGAACGAAAAAAGATTTATACAATTAGTGACATGTGGAGGAACTGGATAAAATGCTTCTTTCATAGTGTTGGAACTCAGAGTCATTCAGTTAAATCATTTGGTTCATTACTTTTCAGATTCCATAATTAGTAATGTTCACCCCCAAAAGTTGTTCTGATGTATCTGTTACCTTAGATTGCTTTAATGAAAAATAGCTCAGCCAATGAATATAAGCCAACTTCTTAGGCAAGAAACACCTTATGCTGGTTGCTACTGCTGGAAGCAGAATAGAATCTCTCCTTTGTGCCTGTTTCTAAGCCTGATAAAAGCATTTGGATATTCCCTGAGGGAACAGGATGCTGGTTTAGCTGGACAAAAGTTTAAGACTTCAACTGGTCTGGAAACACCTGCCAACCTCACCATGATGGCAGTAAATCACGGAGGCCAATGGATTGGCAGCTGTCAGTATATAAAAAGGTGATTGCTCAGGCTTTGATAGATTGTGTAAAAGGTCATTCCAAAGCCTATCCAGATTCAGTTTACACATTGTAAATGGCCTAAAGTCAAACTCGATTGAGAAAGTGTATAAACCTCAAATAAACAAAAAATGCATCAGAATTCAGTATGACAGATTGTTGGCTGATTTTCCTAGGCCAAAAAGAATGACAAAGTGGACATTGGTAGATATTATCATCTTTGGTGGAAATCTGTTTTCACTTTTGCCGGTAAAATCTAGAAGAGTTCCAATTTAGATAGGCACTGATGTATAATCCACCTCTGAATTATTCCTCAGAAATCCATTTGCTGAAATAGGTTTAAAAGGAATTCTGTGCCAGAAAGAATTCCAGGGAAATATAGCATATTCATAAGTCCCACTATACCATGACCAGAGGAAAAATGATTAACTGTTTAGCCAAGCAATTTTCCAGGTGACAAGCTGGGGAAGTACAATAGATTCCTACTCAATCTTGCTGAAAGTTAAGCATTCCAGGTCAGATGACCTGTGGCCAATCTCTGTTCCAGACATCTATGTGGGTAGGTAGATGCAGACCAAACAGGAAATATAGATATGGAACTGTTGGTCTAACCTAGCTTGCCTAGCCCCACTGCCAAGCCCTTGCATTCTCCCCTTCCTATGGGAGCTTGTGATGTGAGTACCAGGCTTTTTCACATAATGCTACACAGAAAAGTATTTCTTGCAACAACTCCATGACATCTATTGGGTCTTTGACTCCATAAGACAGTCAGTTCCAAACCAGATTTACTCTTTATTGTAAGTTAATGAGACAATCTGCTATAACTTAGTTTGGCTGAAATCTAGCCACTGAATGATACATATTTTTATTGAGAAAATGTTCATGATTATAATGGGCAAAATCTGGCTTGAAGTGTCCTTGTGAGACCACCTGATAAGTGAGAACAGAGTGGTGAACAATAAAAGAAACATTTATGTAAATGGGATTCCCACAGCTCCATCATTACATGATAGAATCTTCCATAATGGCATGGCAGCCTAATGATTCCAGGAATACATCAAGTAACTACCAGAATGCATAATCTGCCAGGGATACAGTAAGCTTTCTTAAAATGGTTTCTGAAAAACAAAAACTACAGCCACACTCCCAAGTTAGCCACTTTATTTACATGGGACACAATATTGTTTTCCTCCTGCTTCGTTTTTAAGTAGTTGAGAAACTATGGCAAAAACTCACCATTAGCTGATTGTAGAACTATAGAACATTACTTTTTATTTTCTTGATTGTTATGCAAATCAACTGTATAAAAACTGTGAACCCATGGACTACCATGACTTCTCCATGGCCTACGGTATAACCATTTTCCAGAAAGGATGGACAGATAAGAAGGTCATTCCTCAGTCTACAATCTCTTATTGTAGCCAGGTGATAAAGGGACAGACCTTCTTCAGGAGAGAGTCATCCACATGATCTGATGCTTTCATCAAAATGACAAAACAAATATTGTCCCATCATGATGCAAGCTCTACCCCTTTTGGATGTATTTGCAATGTCATGATACATACACAATAGGGGTGGAGATTGCATTGTGACAGTGTGACACTTATTTAATCATTCCCATCCCCATCCCTCATGAATGCCTCCACTTCTAGAGATGGAAGGGCTGGTAGAAGGAGGAAGGAATCTTGGAATTATTAAGTAAAACTGTAGGAAACATTCTAATTTTCTAATTCTAATTGAAGAAGTGTTCCTTTAAAAATGGATATATTATAATATTGACCCCTTATTGCGGAGTCCTTGGTGCTCTCTGAGCTTGTTTGGTTGGAGACGTTTCATTACCCAACTAGGTAACATCATCAGTGCCCTTAGTGTATCTGGCTAGGTCAGGTGTGTTGTGTAATACTGCTGCCATGGATTTTTTTGCTACTTCTGGATCTATAGACGTAAAGAGTGCTGTGACATTGAATGAAACCATAATTTCATCTTCTATTTTTAGGTCTTTGATTTTCTGGATTCACTGTAGTGGGGAGTTAGAATATTTGCTCCCCTCTGTAAGATGTCCAAGCTTTTTGGAAGTTCTTTGGCCATGTTGCATGTTGGGGTCCCTGGTAACGATACAATTGGACAAAGAGGTATGTTGGGGTTGTGTATTTTTGGCTGTTCATAGATGCGTGGGAGGATAGGTCCACTGCTTTTCATCCACCATTGTCCTTCTTTTGTGATTTGACCTTTCGTGGTTAGGTCGTTGAGGGTTCTCTTGATCAAGTTGTCTAGTTTCTATATTGGGTTGGCGTTTACTGGGATGTAGGTTTCTTTGTCCTTCAGAAATTCTTCAATTTTTTGTATGTATTATGATCTGTCCATGATAACCACAGTTTGGCCTTTGTCTGCCAGGAGGCTGGTGATTGTTTAGTCCTTCTTTAGGTTTGAGGGCTGCTCTGCTTTGAGTTGGTGCTGATTCTGTGTTCTTCTGGTCTGTGGTATGATTGTCTGCCTTATGGTATCTTTGGTCTGTGTGGCAAGTCCTGTGGTTTTAAATGCTGCTTCTAGGGCTGCAAAGAATTCTGGTTAGCATCATCTATGTTATAGTTGAGGCCTTTTTGGAGATATTGTGTTCTGTGGTGGATAGTGGGCAGCTGGACATGTTGACTACCCATTTGGGTTCAGGTACCTCTTTGCTTCTGGGGTTTAACTTGAGCAGTTTGGTTTGGAGTTTTGTTTTCCTTTTTTCAGTTTGTTGTCAAGATGTAGTCTTGATTGTGGTTGTCAGCATTTTTGTGTGTTCTGGGGTCATGGTTTGTTCCAGTTACTCCTTAAGGTATGTATGCATGCATGCATGTATGTATGTATGTATGTATTAATGTATTTATTTCCTATAGCTGCCCATCTCAGTCCAAGTGACTCTGGCTGACAAGTTATCTATGGTGTGCTGGTATTTGTTTATGCTGAGGTGAGCATCCATGATCATTAGTCATATCATTTTATGTCTGCTTTGTTGAGCTATTTTCCATCCAGCTGTGCAGTTTATCAGAGGTTTGTATCTGACACTGATGGACAAGGCATGCTGTCATAGGCATTCATACAGAAATAATAGTTGTTCCTTGGTGGAGGTTTGCCTACATGTAAATTTCTCCCATTTGCATGCTTTATGAAGCATTTAATGCTCACATGTGGTTCCAATAGCAGAGAATATAAGTAGCACAGGGTTGAACTGTGGAGTCCTTGGTGCTTTCTGAGCTTGATTGTTTTCTTGCAGATGTTTCATTACCCAACTGGGTAACATTACCCAACTAGCTAACACCCATTCTGAAGATAGGGATGATATTTGTTCTCCTTCAGTCCTCCAGGAGTTCTCAAAGCTTACCAAGAGTGGTTCTGCAATCACCTCTGCTAGGTTCTTCACTATCCTGGATTGTAATCTACCTGGCCTTGAAGCCCTGAATTCATTTAAACTAGCCAAGTTCTCTCTTACGATCTCCTTGTCTATCCTATTCCTCCTTTCCCTAGTGGCATAACTGTGATAAGCTGGACAAAAGACTGTATTCTTTTCAGGAAGAGAGACCATTGTAACAGAATTCAAACCTTTCTTGGTGACACCACTTGGATAGCCAGTTCATGATTTCCAGGATCCTCTTTCCCATTTTTGTACCATGACTCTAACTGGAAGGACTGATAAAAAAAACTACCTGTGCTCCTAGTCCCTTCCCCATCTCTCCCAAAGTCTCATAATCTCCAGAAATTCTTTTAAGATTTTATTCATTACTACATGGATCAAGAGAAAGGGATAATTGTTGATATGTTAGAATAATTTTGGTAATCTCTATATTTATATAGAGAGCCATATCTCTATATCAGATATCCATATACCTCTCATGACATCATATCATGTCTGCATGCAGCTGCCTTGACAGCAAATCGCCCATCACCACAACATCACCACCTTTCTTGCCCAGTAAGGAAACAGATTTGCACTTGCAGCAGGGCTAGATTGAATTCTCTTCAGGCAGGAAGATAAACATTGCACACACTTTGAAGGTAATCATGATGCTTCCCTTAATGTTTTTTGGGGACTTCCTTTCCAGCCTCCTTAGCCAAACTTCCATGGACACCATTCCTGCTTCTTGTTCTGGTTGCAAGGTCCCAGAAGCTGCCTCTGTAGGTGAGGACTAGCCTGGTCAGAAAAAAGAGGGGGGAAAAGAAAAAAAAGGAAAAAAAAGGAGGAAAAAAAATACTCATATTTTAATTAGTTTACAAACTGCAAGAAAATGTACTATGACAAGTATAATATGTTATGACAGGGCATAATAAATAATTAGAAATAGTTACAGTACACACACATGGTACCCATTAGTCAAAGGCAATGTTGAAAATGGCTCACTTAGATGGTGCTTCCCAAAAGCTTTTAATGACATTGCAATGGTCCACAAAAGAAAAATTTGGGAATAGATGCAATAGCCTACAGGTATATCTTATAGTTGAAAATCCAGTGGATACTGAAGCTAATCAAGAGGAAATTTCTAAACAAAAATATGCTTAACACAGACTATGTTCATCTTTCTCTTCTTCCATGGTCTTTGAACATGGAACTGTCTGAGAGCAATTGTTATTCATTACTACATAAGTAAAAGAATGGGGTTGTTGGGAAAATGGATTACAAACCGATGTGGCAAGAATAGGAATTCAAAATATACAATGCATTCTGAGTGATTTTGTGGTGATAGACTGCTGAGCTCTTCCATCAAAGAACAATTTTATAAATAAGTTATATTGATGCCCAACAGAGGAACATTGTAATGCAAACAAAAGAATATATCTTTGGAAGTCTTCATTTTACAGAGTGCTTGTTAGCCACTTTGCAGCTACAGATCATCTTATAATAATGATCATTCTCTGTTGTTATAGCAAGAACATAATGGCATCTTTCATGATCTCTAATCTAACTTTGTTGTGCCCTTATAAATTCAATATTTTTCCAGGTGTGAGAAATAAAAGGGAGAAAGTAGAACTGTAACATGAAGAAGACCAATGGTTTTGCCTTGTACCAATCAAATATGAGCTGAATTAGAAAGGCAAACATTTATTTGACATCAGGAGGCCTATAATTCTATTTATAGAGTTCTGATTCATCTTCTTAAAAATAACTGCAAAATAGTCCCTTTTGTGTGCACTTGGAAAAATACTGACTTTCTTGATATGTATTTTAATCATTATGTTTAATGAAATTATAATATTTCCCTTGTTGCTGAAGCAGGTACAGTATTGCACTCCCTTAGGAGAAAATAAGATGTGTTAGTCATCTATCTGAGCAAGTTGTATTATAGGAGTCCAGCCTATGAAGGGAGAAGAGTGTTTTATCATACCAAGAGGCTCTGTGTTTCTCCCCCTTTCTTCTTTTAGTCTGGCATATGAAGTAGCTTCAAATTCTCAAAACCCTTCAACCTTCGGTCACTGTTCATGACTATTTGCCACCCAATCACAGATAGAGGTGCTCTGTGATAGAGATCTGGCCTTATTTGAACTAACCCTATATCCAGCCATTTTCATGTTTCATTTTTTTTTCTTTTTTTAAGCAGGGGGAAGATGGAGATATTTATGACAACTCCTCTTCAGGTTTAAAGGAAAATAATGAGGCAAGCAGGGTACCATCACTTCATCATGCTGAAAGGGCCCAAACTGTTTTACATATGACAGGAAAGGGAGGGGGGAAGCCAGGGGAATTGACTTATCCACAGAGAAGCTTTGTGAAAGACTGATGGTTATTGCTAGACCTTATTTAAAAGATATGAAAGAAAAAGCAAGAGGAAGCCTAGTCTTTTCCAGGAAGCAGCATGTTGGAAATCATTTCCTTGGAGGAACTTAAGTGCCTTCTAAATTAGGGCTTGCTAGAAAGAAACTTTAAGATCGGGTGAAGGGAAGGGAAGAGAAGAGGTAGCAAAGATGGTGAGGGAACTATGTACTTGGGGCAGATGAAAAGCTATATAGCATTACTCAATTTCTGCATAGGTTTAGTCATGGGATACCCTACAAATAGTGGAGCAACAATCCTTTGTGACAAGAATATGAGCATTACAATTTCTGGCTTGAATACATGATGCTCATCAAATGAGCACTTGCACTCTCTCAAATTTAGGATTGAACTGCCTCCATTTTCTGACACCTTGGCAGTCAAATCATGGGGTGGGGGGGAACTTGGATTGTTCCTTCCAAGACAATGGGCAGTTGATAATAATAGTAATAATAATAATAATAATTATTATTATTATTATTATTATTATTATTTAATAATTTATTAAACGTGTAAGCCACCCAACTTCCAATGACATTGGGCAGCTCGCAACAATCAAAACAAAGAAATTACAATAAAACCAATAAAAGGGAAAAAAAAAAGATAAAGATGGCAAGAAAAACAGACTGGGTGGAATGAAGTGAGGGGTCTCCCTCTCCCTCAAAAGCCTGGGGGAACACTCAGGTCTTCCTAGCTCTTCTAAACAACCACAGAGTGAGGGCCATCCAGATCTCGGGGGAACTTCACTCCACAGGGCAGGGATTACTACAGAGAAGCATGCTTCCAGGGCCTCAATAGATGACATTGCTTAATCAAAGGAACCTAGAGTACGCGAACCCTACAAGACTGAATCAGCTGGGCAATACTATGGGAGACAGGCAATCCATCAAGTAATCAGGTCCGATGCAAGAAGCAAAGAGCAAAAGTCCAAGCAGAAATACACTTGTTCCTCTCTGCTTGAAAATTCCAGTTTGGGCAGCCATTTCAAGCCCTAGTTTCAGCTGGGGCTTACTAAACATCCCCATGTTCTGAATCAGCAGCATGAACAGCTTCTATTATGTTGGCCATGGCAAATTCCGCCTCCACGGCTGCTTCTAGATGTTAGTAAGTATGAGAAGGTAGAACTGGGAACATTTTCTCGTCAAAAGTCTGGAGAGATGCTACCAGCCAATATGTATAAGACCTCTATATGAGATAGCCTTCGTAGGCTATGAATCATTGGCAAGAGTGATGTACCGTGTTTAGGGATACTTACAACACTGTTCCAGCGTCAGCATGGAAGCTTTTTGGAGGGAAGGTGGGGTCATACAGCCGAACAGCTTAATTTAACCCTGTCTTGGTCACTTCTGTAATGGAAAATAATTTGATTAGCTTCTCCATGTATGCTGACTGAGACACTTCTGCCATTGGTGCCTCTTCAGGCTGCTTAAAAGGTAAAGTCAAAATCCCTCCTTTGATTATCATACAGAAGCCTTATTGACTTCCTTGAACCAGTTTTATATCATTCAGTACTGGAGTTTAGCATCCCTTTAATAAGAAAAGTACTGTGGCAGGAAATTGCAGCAAAGGAGACCTAGACTACAATTTTGTCACTCTTTCATCATTTATGTTCATCTAAGAGATGTGTGCAAAATGTCTATGCAAGTATTCATTCATTCATTCATTCATTCATTCATTCATTCATTCATTCATTCATTCATGTTGTTTATAAGGCAAGTACCCTGCAGAAATTTCTCACTGATGAAATCAATATTGTTACAGAAGAACTCCTTTGTTTTCCTTTATTTAGAAAATGAACCAAATTTTGATGCAGACAGTTTTACACTGCTGCAAGTAAAGCTATTGACCACTCAAACATAAAAGACAAATAGAGAATGTTAAGAGGGTGATGTTATTTACTGGCAGTACAGAATTAGAAAAAGTTATACGA
Organism: Liasis olivaceus; assembly: GCA_030867105.1. NCBI lineage: Eukaryota > Metazoa > Chordata > Lepidosauria > Squamata > Pythonidae > Liasis > Liasis olivaceus. The sequence goes on from CM061349.1 coordinate 76,512,126, forward strand.
AGCACATGGAACATTGTGTGTTAAGATTGTTCCCCCCCTCCCTTCTCTTCTCTGAAAGGAACAAAAAAGAATAATTAAGCATTCTCCAAGAATTGAAAACATCAGTCTAGAACCATGAAGGAATACGTTATAATTATGCTTATTTCACACATTGTAATTGATTGGGCTCAAACTATATGTTCTACCATTAGTTGCAAAGTAAAATGTTATCCCTTTTGTATACCTCCTTTCTACCTTTGCCCTATATAAAGTTTTTTGTTTTTGTTTTTAAGTTGAAGGTATAAGATACCATCCCATTGTACAAATCAATACTAAGCAAGGACAAACTAAATAAAGGAACTAACTAATAAATAGTTATAGCTGTGAGGCCCAAACCTTTGGGTGTAGCTATAGCAGCTTTCCAAATTTGTTACCAAATTGTACCTTTAGTGCTGATAGAAATTATGATATGTAGAACTCTGTAGCAATCATATTAATAATAGTTACATTAATTTTAAATTTTAAAAAGTGGTCCCATCCACCTTTTATGCCATCATCAGCTCCCAAAAGTTGTATATCCTTGTTTTGGAGACAAGTATCTAAAAATAACCCACTTTCACCCTTAAGGAATGTCTTGCACATCAAGTACTTGTATTTATTAAATTTCTTCAACTAATGTGATAGAAAATAGAGAATATCTAAGCTTTTTGAAACTTGGGGCACAAGATATCCTGATTGTTGGATTATTTTAAAGCCTTGTATAGCCACTCATTCAAGATGTCTTTTTAAACAAATATTTTCAAAGAGCTGGGTTGTTACTCAGTCATTTGCTTCTGATTCTTTGGTGGACAACAGTTCACCAGAACTGATGTCAATAACTTGAGTTCTTATAAGCTCATGATCACATCTAGTCATCTTGTCTTCTGCTGACTTCTAATGCCTTCAGTTTTTCCAAGCATCAGGATCTTCTCCAAAGACTGTTGTTTATGCAATATGTGTTCAAAATATCTAAATTTTAATTTATTATTAGAGCTCCTAGTGTGTTGTCTTGTTTTTACTTAATTATTAAATTATTTGTTGTTTTTACCTGAGGTATTTTCCAACACCACAATTCAAAAGCCAAGATTTTTCTACATTTATTCATTTTGATGGCCCAGCTTTTACAGTCCTACATTACAGTTAGGAAGTCTGTGACCTTGACAACATGTACTGTTGAAGTCTTTATACTTAAACATTTTCTCTAGGTTTGTCATAGTCATTCTCCTAAGAAGTAGATAATTCTTTATTTCATGGTTATAGTCAGCATCCCTATCGCATTTTGAGCCTAGAAATATCTACTATTTTCACCTGTAAGGTTTTGTTACACATTATGTTAATCTCCTTTGCATGGGGTCAGACGGTTGTTTTTAATACTAAACCAGAAGGGAGGCAGGTTGTTCACATCAGTACAGGCCACCCACTTATGGAAGTATTTGTCAATACTCTTGACTTAGATGACGGTCAGATCACATTTTATGACAAATTAATGCAGAACACCATGAAATTCCAAAAGGTTCACATACTTTTTCTTGCAACTGTAAATAAATAAGTGAGCCAGTTTGTTGTAGTGGTTAAGGCATCAGGCTAGAAAATGGGAGATTGTGAGTTCTAGTCCTGCTTTAGGCACAAAGGCAACTGGGTGACCTTGGGCCAATCACTCTCTCTCAGCCCTAGGAAGGAGGCAATGGCAAACCACTTCCAAAATCTTGCCAACAAAACTACAGGGACTTCTCCAGGCAGTCGCCAGGAGTCAACGCTGACTTGAGAGCACAAATTATGTATGTATGTATGCATGTATATGTATGTGTGTGTGTGTGTCAACTCCTCTCTTAAATGAATTAAGTAATCGTATAATTGGTATGGGTTATGAAAATAATATAAAAACTGAGCCTTGAAAACCAGTGCTGGCCCACTGTCTTTTCTGTTAGGCAGAACTGACTACAATCCTTGATTAATAAAGCAGTAATCCCAGTCTCAGATTTCCTGAGTGTTCAGAGGAATGCTCACTTGATCATGACTCCTTTTTTTAAACTACAAATTAGTGGCTTTGCTTGTTGATATTCTTAATTTTGAATACTTTTGATGTTAGCCACAGCACTGACATGCACAAGCATATACACACAAATACAATAGAAAGGCCAGGGATAGATTTCTAAGGAAAAAAAAAAGATTGCAGATTTCTGTACAAATGGAAATGTCCCCAGGAAATGTTCTAAGTCCAGTTCTTCTGAAAACAAATAAATCCGTTTATCAAAGAGAAGCAGAAAAGATTATTCACTTTAGGAAGAGCTTTTACAAAAGAGGCTAGTTTGATTGTAGTCATTATTCTCATGTCTGCAGTTTAAACACACACAGAGACAAGTAAAGTGTGAAGAAACACACACAACAAAATTAAAAACTTGCTAAGGATAAGAGTTCAACCAACTTTATACCCAGTATAAAGTTATAATATTTCACTAACTTGGTGCTGTTGACATGGTCACCATTTCATCACAGGTTGCGTCCAGTATTCCTGGGTATCCATTGACCGGATAGCCGAAATGATTGTGAAGTTGAAAAGGCAGGGGGCAGACATAACAGACTTGTAAGATTTCAAAAATACCATAGTCAAATCCCAGGGTATAGATAAATATAATTTTGAGGACTCAGTTCTATTAGATATGCATCCTCCAACTGATGTCACAATACATCCAATCCTGAGATTTGTATTTATAGCATGCTGCATGTGCACCACGCATCACACAGCCCCCATGACAGGTAGGTAGGTAGGTGTGTATGTATGTGTGTATCTATGTATATGTGTGTGTGTGTGTGTAGAGAGAGAGAGAGAGGGAGAGGGAGAGGGAGAGGGAGAGGGAGAGGCAGGCAGGCGGGCAGGCAGGCAGGCAGGCTTGAATACCTACATTCTCCAGGCCTTTATCTCTCCTACTAACTGTCCTCTTCAGTACTGCACAAAGACCTCAGAGAATTATAGTTCTCATTCTTCAGAGAATGTGTCACAATAGCACCTGCATTTCTAAGCCACATGATCTTAAATGTATTGTTTTTGTAACATTTTATTAATGTAAGCGCCTGACTGGCCTTAATCTGAGTTTGGAAGCCAAGCAGAACCAAGGCTTCTAACACCACGTAATATCAGCACTAAAGGCTAGACTAGGAAGTGAAAAACCACCCCAGAAGAAGGAAATGACAAACTACATTTGTCGCTGCCAAGGAAACTGTACAGTTGTGTCCAAGTAGTCACCAAGAGTTGAAGTTCACTTCAAGGGCACTTTTCTTTTCTTTTTTCTTAATTTTTTAAATTTTATTTTTAAAACTGCTTTCATTTATTAACAGTTGCTTTAATTATATACCACTTTGGGTTAGTTGGTTAGTTAGTTTTTAACGCTAAAAGTAGGTTATGAAATTATAAATAAATATATTAAATAATAGAACACAAATCCTAGCACTGCACAGGGACGTTGTCTATGTGATGGTGGCTAGCCATTCAGAAGAATGGATCAATTAGCACCAGAAACAAGAACTGTACATTCAGCCATAGTACAATAATTACAGTGAGAGCACCAGAAGTTATTTCAAAGAAACTGAAAAGCCTCCTAGGAATAGGGTAAGCAAACACAAAACTATTTGATACAGAAATAATGTTTTCTGGAAATTGAAAGAGAGTCTTTAGAATAGTTCTAGGAGCTGATTGAAAATCATACAGTTAAGAAACTTGGAAAATTTCAAACTTGTAGGCAATGGCATTTGCATTTAATTGTTCTTTCTTTAGCTTTTAAAAAAATCAGTATATAAACACAAATCTCTTTTGGTCTTCAATCTGAAGTTTTCAGTGAAGGGAAGGGTTCATGGTTAGTACTAGTATTAGCAAATCTTATGTCATCTCCCAAATCTTTCTAAATCACCTCAATTAAGTATTGGATTTGACACTGGGTTGCATCTGATATGCACAATGCTAGCAAGTTTTGATAATGACATTTGAAAATAATAGTAATAAAAAAAGACAGTTCAATATATTGCCTCACCAACTTTGTTTAGCATACTGATGCTCTATGTGGCCAAAGTTATGAGAATCTATATAATTTTCATATGCTTGGCATATAAGAGGGTCACATCAGCAAAAAGAGAACACCAAAATGTACCCTGATGACATTTCAATAATAGAATGGTGAACAATAGGACTAGAAAGAATAAGATTGTTTAGATTACACTTTTGAAATATGGCAATCTTAAAATAAAACAAAACAAAAAAAGATGTAACAAGGTATTGCCTATTCACAAAAATTATCATTTTTGAATCTCAGGGTGTTTTCACAGCATCAGATGCAACTGATATCTAGCCAGCTATGTCTGCATAATAGAAATATTGCTGAATTCTCCCCAATTCTATTCACTGGAAGATGATCCAGCTGTGCGAAAGTCTTCATCTAACATCCTAATCATAAGCTATGTGAATGCCAGTTGACAAAGGATGGGCAGCACAATAAGGAATTCATTATCTGCTACAGTTATATTGTGGGCAATGTAAGCTTTTAAGGAAATCTCCAAATATGTCACCATTATATTTTTTAAATATCCAAGGATGAAGGCTACTGGAGATATTTTGTGACATTTCTTTTAATTTAATCAGCTAAGCTTCCGCTCTTTATCATGTCATTGTTGTCACCTTGGCTTTTGCCATTTTAGCTTCAGAGGAAAGAAAATAAAGGAATTTATCTAAATTATATTCTTTAAGAATGTAAGGTTTCTTTAATACATTTTGCACAGAGGTTAACTGAAATGTGGTCCTCTTTTCCAAAAGTAATTCTCAGTTCTCTATTGCCTCCACATGAGTAAAGTAAAAGAAGGGTGGGAAATTAAGGGGGATATTGGGAAATGGAGCTTGTTTCTCCTTGGAGATTCAACAAGCTAGGGAGAATATGCAAAGCATATTCTTCTCAACATTTTAATAGCAGCTCCACTCTGAGTCACAAAACTGGGGAAGGAGTAAGAAAGGCTTAAACCAGAGGGGTCAGAAACTGCCTGTCCAATGAGATACATCGGAGAAATTTTTCTGGAATTTTTTCTCTAGCCTGGTCTGGCCCATTTTTCACACTTGATCTTTGTTTTGCTGGCTTCTCCCTCATATGAGATTTGGTCCCATTCTGTTCAGTAGTTAGTTGACAGGCTGACAGACAGGCAGACATATAGCCTAGACTTCCTTGATATAATTTCTTTCCCTTCCAAGGAAGAGAAAACATGGAAGACGATTTCTGGAATGCTTTCCAAGCAGTGACCATGGTAAATGTTTGTATTTTCTTCTGTGTAAAAACATAATACATATTGTGTGTGTGCATTTCTGCTTTCCTCTTATGTTGCATCTATGTGTATTGGTGCACTGGAAAACACAGAGCTGGCTGCATATACTCTGCTCTGGGTCATATGACTAGGAAGGAAAAGTGCTTAGAATGAAGGAATCAGCATCATTCTAAGTTGCTGTCCAATTGCCTCTTCCATGGGGATATGTTGGGGGTTTTTTTTCCTGTATTTTTTCTTTGCAGCTCCTACCTGGATTCAGCCCAATTTCTTCTGCAGCTCCCAGTACTCTGCTCGAGAGGTGCTGCCAACATCCCTTCAGATCCTGCCAGCCTTTTCCCAAGAAGCGGCCTTCTGTAGTACAGATGGATGATCTTGCAGCTTCTCCTTTGTCCGGGAAAGCACTGTTTGCTCAGGTATAAGCCCAGCTGCCAACTAGTTCCTTATTGTCATTCCACTGTTAAGCAAAAGCATGTTGTCCTGCCATTGTTCTACCTGGAAGTCGAACAAGTTGAAAAAGATGACAATTAAATAAGGGGCTGAAAGGATTTCTAGAATAATTAAGAGGGAGGGGAGATGATGGGTTTGTTAATATCTGTTGAAAAGGAGGTTGGAAGTCATCTACTTTAGTTTCTTCAGTTATTTCTCTCTTTTTTCTTTTCTTTTTCCTTGCACTTTATTTTCTTTCTTTCTTCTTTCTTCTTTATTAGATTTCCTTTTTTACTTATGAAAAAAATCTTTAATAAAAATATTTTTAAAAAAGAATATGGATTCAACCCATTTTCAGATCTGATCTTTCCTTTGCTGGTTTCTCTTGCCATACCAACTTTGGCCCAGTTCTGTTCAGGTTTCGGAAAGTTACACTGCTGATGGACAGAATGTCCTGAGATCTTTTATACAAATTGTTTCCAATTTCCAGTGATAGGAAATAATAGAAAGCCTGCAACTCTGCCATGAATTTGACTGCCTAAGACATTAAGTGTTGGAGACAGCAATGGCACTCTCCCAACAGTTTCTCATGAATTCTGCAGTAGCATCCCTCCACTGGAGTACTGAGTTGTACTGTGATACAGACTGAATCTCTCTTTGTCCCTAAATTAACATATTGTCTTAGGTCCAGTGACAGAGCTGAAATAAAATTCAGCTGCTTTTCCCATCAGCATATGTTTTCCTTCTTTGCATCAAAATGTAGTTGGCTGATGCTGGCAGTTGTTTTCTAAGTAAACTTCACTAAAGCTCTATAGCACTTCTAGTTTGCACTCTTCTGCCTGGAAGAAATCCAAGGCAAAAAAAGACCCCATAGGATATGAAGGCAATGATTAAATGCAACAGGGCGTTTAGCTGCTGAAAATTAATAAATTCCCCACCTATTGAAGAAAAGGAATTCCAATTATGATTGAGTAGTGGAGAAACTATGGAAAATCAGTAGCTGAGTTCTAGAAACTGTAGATTTCAGCCTGCTTAGCATTTCCAAAATAATTTCTCATTTAGCAATGTATAAGATTTCCTAAGTTAAACACAGAAAAAACACTGGATTTGTTTTACCTTTTATTTATCTTTTTTCAAGGTTCCCTTGTGGAGCTCTGAAGCCTTCTAAAGCTGCTCAAATCCCTTACATATTCCAACTGTGCACTTAAAATTTTACAAATCCTAAACCTGTTTTTTTTTATGCTTTCTTTTCAGAAACAAATAAAAGAGCCACAGGAGTTGGCAGCTGTGAGTATAACTGCTAGAGATTATTTTGTACTTTTGATTTTCACGATCCATGAGGACTTTTGTCAAATGTTTCAAAACGTACGAGGAACATTTCATGGCTACAATTTCTTTCAAACATAGAATTAAGGATAAGATTCTATCTATCTATCTATCTATCTATCTATCTATCTATCTATCTATCTATCTCCCTCCCTCCCTCCCTCCCTCCCTCCCTCCCTCCCTCCCTTATGCAGGGCAGGTACAGAAAATATTAGACATGTTAACCACATACATATATACCTATCCTTCAAGCTATTCCTTTTGAGTAAGCAACATCATGCAAAACACAGAAAAGGTGTAGAGAATAGGAAGTCAAAGAAATTAAAGAAACAAAAGGAAAAGGAAACATAGCTAAATCTAATTTATAGCACGACTATTCCAGATATGTCTCCATATCATTCTATCTTTGAAAAACTTACTTCCAGAGCATCCATACTTCACTTTATACACTGTGTTTTGCTCTTTAAATTTCCTATCATGTTCTGAGAATTTAATCAACACCACCCAGTCACAACTTTTTCAACCTTTCATGTCTTCGTGTATGTGCTTTGGTTACCTTCCTTTATGATCTTTGTTCTAAAATTTGACCCTCATTCATTCTTCCTACATGATCAAACCACCTCAATGTACTATTTTTTTATACATTTGTTTCCAGATCTATATTCTTTGTAATATAATCTGTCTAACATTCACTGGAATAGCATTTAGATTCTCAGTCAACAAAACAGCAGACCAAAATGCATATACATTAATACCCCAAACTAACACATTCCTAATATCACCCCATGCATTTCTTATTTATTTATCAATAAATTCATTTAACAACCAAGCACAAATCCTTGCCTTACTCTCTGGTCAATTCTGAACCGTACACCAAGCATATAATTTACTGTTACATATGCTTACTCCCATCATATACCATTCTTACTGCATTCAGTGATATTTAGTTCCATGAAAAATATTCCATAATTCAAGCCTATTCACTTTATCATAAACTTTCTCTAAACCTAGAATTGTACAATAAGTGTTCTCACTTTCATTTATTTCTCAATGAAACCCTGAAGAAAAAAATGTGGTCTGTATACCCCCTGCCCAGCATAAAGCATATTAAGTTATGTCTGATGGTTAAAAGCGGCAGAGTGCTCATTAACAACTTATTTAAGCCTGGAAGCAAGTATTGAGTGAACTGCCACTGGATTCTTTCTTGGGCCCTGTGTTGTTTAACATTTTAACAGTGGGTGATGGGGTTGAGGGACACTTACCAAATTTGCAGATGAGACAAAGCTAGGAGGGAATAGGTAATATCTTAGATGAAAGAAGATTCAAACATTTCTCAAACAGACTCAGACTCAATCCCAATAAGACAGAGTAATTCCAAAATTATTTCACTTCTGACTTGGCATGGGGTCATATCTCTGGATCTGCAAGGTTCAGGATCTGCTTATCTATGCATCTGCCCATCCATTAAGGTTAGAAGAGAAGGCTTTCTCCAGGCTCTAAACCTCAGGAAGAATCATCTATAGAATCTCAGATCAGACCTTCTCTACTGCTGCCCCTGTTCTCTGGAATAGCATTCCCACTGACATCATAGAGGGTCCAACTCTGCTGGCCTTCCACAAGGGTTTGGTTTTTCAATGGTCTTTTGAATTCTGGGGGTTGTATTTGTTTTGTTCCCTCTTGGTAAGTGAATGTACATACTTGTGGGTTATTCCTCAGTATTGGATGGGATTTTGTTGCTATGAATACTGTTGTATATTGTTTTAACTTTATAATTGTTAGAAGGTTGTAAGCCACTCAGAATCAGTTATGTTTGGGCAGCATGTAAGCCTAGTGAGTAAGCAAGGAAGGAAGGAAGTCAATCTAGACGGGCTTCAGCAGTGGGCTGAAATGAATCGAGTGGAATTTAACAGGGAATAATGGGCAGGAAAAAGGAAAGTTATGAATAGGATGGGGGGGAGATCTGGTTTGACAGGAATACCTGTGTAAGGGATCTGGATATCATTGTCAACCACAAGTTAAACATAAGCCAGAAGTATGAAGCAGGTGCTAAAAAGGTAACGCTATCTTGGGGTGCATTAAGCAGAATGCAGAATCCAGATCACAGGAAGTAATTGGTCTGGCCTACTCTGCCCTGAAATATTGTGTCCAGGCTGGGTGCTATCATTCAAGAAGGACAGTGACAAATTGGAATGAATTTCAAAGGAGGGCCAGGGAGATGGTTAGAGGCTTGGAAACCAAGTTCTATGAGGACCAGTTAAAGGGTCTGGATATGTTTAGTCTATAGGAGAGATTATTGAGGAGAGCTATGATAGCAGTCTCCAAATGTATGAAAAGTTCTCATGCAAAAGAGGGAGTGGACATATCCTAAACTGTTGCAGACAGCGGAACCAGATTCAATGAGTTAGAATTACAAGGATCAGGCTGGAGGCCAGGAAGAATTTTCTGGCTCTATGAGCTGCCAGCCAGTGGAATGAACTGCCACATGAAGTGGTAAGCTCTCTTTCACTGGAGGTCTTAAGACAGAGGCTAGGTAGCCATCTGTCTATACTGCTTTAACAGATCTTTCACCAAGGAGGGGTTTGGTACTTTCCAAGTGTGATTTAAGTCCTCTTTTATTTCTGTAAATTTAGGATTGAAAAAGAGAATGAAGAGGAAAAGTGTTCATCAGCGGTTTTGCTCCATTCAAGAAAATAAGGAAGTACTCCATACACCTTACTTCCTTTCTAGCTGTAGCATCTAATAGCTAGTGAGCACTGTTTTGACCTTTCTTCGACAAGTACTGTGCCTGTTTCTTTCTTCCCCACAGCACTGAAAGCAGTTGTAGTCAGTCTGGAAGTAGAAAACAAAAAGGCAAAGACTGAAGCCTAATACACATCTTAAAAATGCATCCTGCAGAACTCAATGCAGCCTACTTCTGAGAGATATGCACAGAATTGAATTAAAATGTGGTCACAGTGTTCCTTTTGCTCTTTCCCATTTGAGGTTGCAGCCCATTAGAGATTGTTTCTTTAGGAAGAGCAAGCAGTAGAAATTGAAGTGTTTGTAATATTGGGTTTACAGACATAAGCCACATATGTTTTACTTGAAAAAGCAAAAAAATGTTGGGCAACATTATCAAACATAATTTGACCCTGAATCACAGACTACAAGATAACATCCTCTCTGAACTTTAGAGAGCCCAGTTTTTTTATTGCCTAGTGAGTCATCTCCTCTGTACATACTTTAAGATTTGTACATCCAAATCTCAGATGGCCATAGTGAACTTATTACCCTGAAAAGCAAGGGCATATGAAAGCAATGCTTTGCACTTCCCCATAAACCTCATAAGATGACTGAAACAACCAACAGGGAGAGAGTGATTTTCTACCGAAGGATTTTATGATCCTTCTCTCTAATTGAGCCATTGCACAGATGGTTGTAAGTGATACTATGAGTCCTGTGAGAAATCCCTGGAAGTGACTGAGGTGGAGGATCACTAGGCTAACTATTGTTAGTTACCTTAACACCAACAACTGTCTCCTGAGAATAACTGCTCCTTTGGCATTTCCAAGACAGTAATCAAAGTATACAGTCATTTCCTATGGTTCTGGGGTATAGAATTCAACATCCTCACAGATTTTCATCTCACCCTGTTCTCTTTGTAGCTGAACCCATATGATCATTTCTTTCCTTAGAACATTAAAGCATAACATGATACAAAGGGGCAATTCCAAGAATCTTTAAGTTCACCATCTCAGGATACAAAGCTCAGTTATGTTGTTGTACCTGAAGTGAGTATATCGTCAAGTAGTCAAAGGATATTGGAAGTAGGCCTGGTTATTCTAAAATGGCTGTTCAGAATCATATGAGCATGTTACTTTATATATTTCCCTGGGGACAAGAATCTTTGGGTCTGGTTTTTGGAATTAATTTTAAATGTATTTTGCTTATAAAATATGTAAAGATCTGGGATTTGATAAATATTAAGGAGAATGAAGGGAATGAAAAGCCTCAAAATATTGACCAGGAGTGAAAGATGTAGGTACAATGCATGATTTCCACCTCTCCACCCCCAACATCTGAGAGGATGTTGAATTCTATAGTCCAGAATCATAAGAAAAGCAAACAACCATAAATTAAAATGTCAATAATATTGGCTTAACAAAGATATAGATAACATATCTATGATACCAGTCCTACCTCATATCAGATCCCCAAGAAGCTACACAGTGGGTTATAAAGAAATAATTTCCAATACTTCTAGTGAGATTTGTTGTTTTCATTTATCCAGAAATTAAGGACATAGCAAAACAAATGCAAGTTAAAAACTGTTATTGTTCAATAGAAGAGAATATGCGTAGCTCAGAGTTGAACTGTGGAGTCTTTGGTGGTCTCTGAGCTTGGTTGTTTGCTTGCATATGTTTCATTACCCAACTAGGTAACATCGTCAGTGTTATTGTTCACTTTTGATTTAAATCCTACACACAGATACAGTACACAGTCTAGCTGTGCAGGTCAGGTTTGAATTTCAGAACAATTAATGAAGAAAGCTCACATAGTACCTCATTCTGTGTGATGGCTCAGAAGTGCACCCACTTTTATTACTTCTGGCAAGGATTGGCCTGATACTTTCCTGCCTGAGGGAGGTCATCTAATCCAGTTCACCTGAGAACCACCTCTTGTTATGTCATCTTAGATGACTTCACCCTGTTTTGTTTTGTTTTGACTTTTTCCTACATGCTGCATAACTTGAAATCTACCAGACCAGAGACTATCTCCATAAGCCTTTCATTTTTCATGCATGTCCTTTCACACAAATATTTAGCACAAGGTATATGATACCATGATAGACGCACACACACATACACACACACATACAAAACAAGCATTTACAAATCAATATACACTATAACTTCTTAGTAACACTGGCAACAATATGGTATCAGAGACTTGTATCCAAGGATGGGATTTAAATTTTTATTTCTAAGCAATTCAAATGAATTCACTGCTCCCTAGCTAATATGAAGAACAAAGCATAATTATATTTCATATTTTATTGTTCTTTAAATATTGCAGTGTCATTCTCAGGTTCAAAATAGCTCCACAAAGCAAATCAGGAAAAAGTGGTGTGAATGAATGAATGAATGAATGAATGAATGAATGAATATGAATGAATATATATGATAATATATATGAATGAATACACACACAGAGATAAAACGATATAAAAATAAATGCATATTTCTTTAAAAAATGTCATTCATACATTACTTGCATTTCACAATAGGTCTTCTGCTCTTTGTCCTTCCTGTACCAAGCATTCTCTTTGTTGGAGTCGCTCTATTCCTTCTTTGACAGCCATGGATATTCTTGTTTTATATTCTTTTGAAGACTTTTATGTTCTTTCAAAGGAGTTTTTCATATTGGTCCTATCCAACACATTTTTGGAACATGGCCCCCAGCATTCCACTTGAACACCATGTGTAGTCTTTGATGTAAAACACACATACACACATATTATAATAGGTATGGGAGCTTGTGGCTTAATCCTGTCCCTATATAAAGGAGGTCTAGGCTTGCTAGGACTGTCTGACTCTTGTGATCTAATAGGTTACACAGACATCGACTTACTGAATACAAATTACTCTTGCTGAGAATTTTGAGAATAATCATCCACACCATATTTAAAAAAAAAAAAAAGATTTGTTAAGTTGGGTAAGTTTCTTTGGTGAATTGTTTTGCTTTGTTTTGCTTTGATTTCTTTTCCACACAACCCAGTTAAGATTGCCACTCAGTTCAGGATATTTTGCTGGCACCTGTGGCTATGTACAAATCAATTGCAAGCCAATTTTAAAACACAACATGACCTCCCATATGGAAAGCCTGAAGAAAAAGAAGATAAGCAGAATAATAGTGTTTCATTATTGGGAATAGCCTCTGGAAGGAAATTGTCTCACATTCCTAGCTAATTTCAAAGCATTCTTAGCACTTCAGTTTATGAATACCTTCTCAATAGAGAAAATAATGTAATGTAATGGTCATAGGAAAGTTGTGAAAGTTACATTTTCAGGATAAGTGTATACATTTATCTAACATGTGAAAACTATGCTTTTTTTTCTCTGTGTACTTGTGCATTTAATAGGTAACTTATGAAGCAGAATTTCAACAGGTGAAGCCATCAAGTTGATGTCAGTGTCACCTTTTTCATTCATTATTCTGTCCCTTCCATCCTTTTTTTTTTTTACCAACTGTTTTACAAATCATACACAAAAAATCAGATTTGTATTCTCACATAGCTGTTCTTAAAACACACATTCTGAATGCATCATGAATTTCCTAATCAATACCATTTTGTTATTTCATTCTGTTGTTTAATGCAGCTAGTCTAACATATTATCTTTTATTGAGAGTTTCTTACAATACACATTTTAATCAACCACTTATCATACAAAGCTTTCACAATATATACTATTTTTTGGTATGCCTCTTTTTCAAATGTATGCTGTTTTCTTCAAAATTGTTGAATCAAGCATGATAGCATCAAGGCAAAAATATTATTCTTGATAGCCTTGTTGTAACACGCCAAAAGATATACTGAAATCAAAAGGTAATTATCATCATTTCTGTAAGTTCTAGACAATGAGAACAAAAGAGAGTGCTTTGAAAGAAAAAAGATAATGAATTACTTAATTTCCTTTATTACAGACAGAAAAACAATGCAAAGGGGAGATGGGAAAAAAAAAAATAACCAAAGTATTTGGATATGAAATAGGCCTGCCAAGAAGGACATGAGATAGAAGAATAGGAAGATAATAATGAACATCAAAAATAAGAGAAAGGATTAAACTGGGAATTAGCATACTAAAAAGAAATCTAATACTTTCCCCATAGAAGGCAATTGCCATTGTAGGAGGTGTAAAATGGGAGAAAAAAATGTTAGGAAACTTGGAAACTCCAAGTGCTGATCAACTCACTCACATCAATGCAGTTTATTAAGCTGACATTTGCAGGCAATACCAGGGGAAGGACATATTGTTAAAAGCTATTCAATTGATGCATCAAATTAGCAAAAGGTGTGCCCTTACTTAGGCTTTGCAACAGTAACACAACTACAATGAGCAATCTGAACAGTGTCATGGAAATGCCCAGGGTTCTCACCATTTCCCATTTTCCTGATTGCCATTGTCACAAAAATAGATTCAAGCTGTGTCCTTATCTATTCTTATTATTATCTTTGTCACAGGAATGAGGTATCTGAATGTTAATACCTGACACTGTCTGGAAACACAGCAGATTGCTGTATGACTTTAACCTTTTCAATATTTGAGATTTGATTGTTTTGCTGTTCGAATGCTCTCACACACCTGCAATCTGGGCAGAAATATGAAGATAGCCACTCAAAAGAGAGATCCTCCAAAAGGCTGAAGGTGTGTGTTTGTTTGTTTGTTTTAACATCTTGGAACTGAAATAAATTATCAAGCAAAATAAAGCTATCTTTGGAGCTAGGGCAGAATGGAGAGAATGCCACTCAACAGACCATATCATCATCATCATCATCACCACCACCACCACCATCTATTATGATGTCATCAACGAACCTTATACCATGCCACTTTCTCTGCATCATTACATCATTTCTCTTCCCCTTCCCCATGCACATACAGAGGTGCCATTTTCTTGACCTCATCCTCTTTCTGCTTAAGTTAGGATTCAGTCAGTATTTTCACTCTGGAAGTGCAGTAAGGAATGCATTAGGAAGAGGGCACATAGATTGAATAAATCAATTAGGAAAAGACTTCTAGATAAACTAATGCTGAATACATTGATATAAGTGGCATTGCCACATCTAGTGATAAAATTACTACTGGGCTTGTATTGAATAATGTAGGGTTTAGAACAGATTCACAGTAAGTAGAATATCTTGCAACAGGAGAAAAGGCTGGATGTATTCCTCACAAGGGCAACTCCAGGGGACAAAGAGGCAAGTAATGTCACATGAGTCATGTTATCATCAAATTACATAATTTACATTGCTGTGATGACATCATGAGCTGCATTATGTCATCATGTGTGCCAATTGTCTATAATTCCTGTGCTGAAATTTAGAGGATCTGCTATTGTAATATCTTTTTTTTTTTTTTAATCTGCTTAACAGTCATTACTGACCCTGCAGTGACCGCCCCCTAGCGGTTTTCAAGGCAATTGCATCTTTCTAGTTTCGGAATTAGACTTTGCCAGAGCCTAATTCCTAGAGCATCAGCCTAGCTGGCAGCACAGGAGGCGGGAGTTCCGTTGCTTCGCACCCCTTTTTCGGACGCCGGCAACTATCCCGTCTCTCTGTGGAGTCGCTGCCAGCATTTTCCTCCCACCGGAGTGAGAGTGCTCATTTATCTACTCACGTACGTTTTCGATCTGCTGAGTGGGCAGAAGCTGCGGGTATAGAAACAAGAGCTCACCTTGTTAACGCGAGGCTGGACTCGAACCGCTGAAGCTTCAGCCATTTCTGGCCGGCGCTTTCAGTGTCATTAAGCCGCTGCGCCACCGCGTCCCCCATTTTTAGATATTGTAATATCTATACATACCTATATACTGTATTTCTGAAACCAAGGACCATTATCTAAATATTACTGAAGGAACAACTCAAATAGAAGAAATATGGCATCTTGTTTTAAGGCAGAGAAAGGGAAATTGAATTTATCTGTTAACTCAAGTTCCCAATTATTGTGTAGAACAGGTTTTATAGCTGAAAAAAGCTACAAGGTCACAGGCATCCCAAACCTGTGTAATGATTTTTTTTTCCTCCATGGGAATATCATTACACACACAGAGAGAGTTGTTGAGGTCTTTTCTAAGGATTTAATAACTGACTCCATAAGTTCCTGAAGAGTAGCTTTTTCAATCGTCAAGTATATTGTGGAATTCACTGTCCAGAGACCCTCACCGAATGTATCAGTATTACCTCCTTATTCTCTTTCATAAAATGGAAGGGGGAAGGTTACTTAAATCTCCTACATTCTGGTCCTGTGTTTTGTTTCATTCAGAAATAAACCTCACTCTCTTAAATGAGTTTCATTCCTGCTAATTTCCACTGGAATATAAACTTTTGTTCATCAGGGTTTCATTCAGCAACCTAAGCACTCCAAAGATGTAACAAAGTTTTCCATATTTATTTCATCAAATAGAAAGCTGGCATCCAGCTTGCTATCCCCACCCCACCCCACCCCACCCCAATCTATTTATTTCCCTGGTATAAATCTTGATCACTATAAATAAAATAAAAATACAGGTTTATAAAACAGGGTTAGCAACAGAGGCCAGATTTAACAAATTATAGATGGAACCAGTAAGCTATTACATCATATTTTGCAGGACAGAGTGTTCGGGAGTGGAGGTTAGAAAAGTTAAATTCTCATAAATATTTAAGACCATATATAAGGAATACCTCTACTTCAAACTGCTGTGTTTTAGGCGATGTTGATCAACAAAAGCAAAGCTCTAGCCCAAGGAACAAGCATAGAGTATCCAAAAAGAAAACAAGCAGAGAACTGGTTAATAGTTACGGTTCCAACAATTGGTGTTTTAAAATGTGGAGCTGAGTTCTCAAAGACCTGAATTTCAGCTGCAGGCCATCAGA
This sequence comes from Liasis olivaceus, assembly GCA_030867105.1. Taxonomy (NCBI): domain Eukaryota; kingdom Metazoa; phylum Chordata; class Lepidosauria; order Squamata; family Pythonidae; genus Liasis; species Liasis olivaceus. The sequence goes on from CM061349.1 coordinate 76,528,807, forward strand.
GAGCATCTTTGTTGAGGAGAACTCTTTATTAGATAGGAATCCTTTATGCTGTGCTATGCTTTTGTATTAATGTCTCTGTCTATAGGAAACTAAAACTCTGAGAAAGCAGGAACAAGTGGACAGGCCTTGAGCAATATTCCAGAAAAGAACAACATATAGATCTTCCTAGTATACCAACAAATGGCAGGTGCAATTGTTATGAGACCCTGTATGGCTGAAGTTGATCTGTGCATGTGTGACCTTTCAACAGAAACCATGAGAATACCCCGAACTGATCTTTGAATGGATTTTGAGGAAGTAAGCTAAAATAACATGTGAATGCTCAGCACATGTACATGACTAGGTGTGTGCAGCTGCTTAACAAGCTAATTGTGGTGGAAACATCAAAATCATATAATCATATAAACAGAAAAGCCTGTTACTTGAAACAGAACAAAGTAGAGTACTTTATTCAAACAATCCAACTCTTCACCTTCCCTTGGTAAAGAAGCTCCCAGCCACAGATGTCTTGCAATTTTCCTCTTCCTATCTCCTATTGGTGACCTCCTTCTTGAATCATCTCCTTTCTAGCCCATGGGAATCCCATCTGATCCTCTTGGCCATGAACCTCCCCCAAACAACACATACTGTCAGGCCCAGCCCAAGAACAACAGGGAAACCATCCAACCAAGTTCAGTTCTTTTATTGCTTACACCATAATGACAGAATCTCGTCAGACTAAATCTGTACTATGCTAAGCTAATGGATAACCTTGGTAGATTCTAGGGAGTGACTATCCTACAGTAAGTCTCTTCCTCTTCCCACGCTTCTGCTCTAGACTGTGTTCCTTCTTGTCTCCCCCTCCCCCTCCTCCTCCCCCCTTTCCTCCTGGATTGTCCTCCCTCCTTCCTGAGAACCTGGTTCTCTACTGCATTCCATCACACCACCTCCCACTTCACACATCACACATTCTCTGGGAACACCTTGCTGGCAAAACTTGCTAGTCTCTTACCCCTTTGGTGGTGTGTGCCAACTGATCTCAATCCATTGCACGCCACAAATGGCATGGCCCCTTTGTAGGCGCAAGCCAGCAGAGGTCAATACTGCAGAGAGAAAAGCCTTGTGCTTTCTCCATTTTACCTTTTTAGTAAAACCAAAGTAGCCTTTCAGTTTCTCCCTTAACTTTGTCTCATATCTCCCTTTATTTCCTTAAGCTACCTCTTACTTCTGAATAATATTTTGGTCTCTCTTGTTTTAAAGCTTTGATTCTTTTTATATCCTTACTGTAGGCTAACTATTTCCTTTTCTTTTTCTTAGCCATGCCTTTAGGATACTCTACTTTCTTTGCATTATGCCTGTCTGGGTCAAGCTGTTGCCATAAAAATGGAGTTTTAGTGCCAAGTGCCTTGCGCCCACTCTTTTATACCCTTTTCCAAACTCTCTATTCTTTCAGAACCACCTCTCTTTCTTTACTGGAAGTTCCCATTTCTGATTTTTTTAGTAGATTTTCAGTCTACTAAGAAATCCCTTATCTCTTTCTATGATTTAATTCTACAGTCTGATTACTTCTACTTTGTTTTGTTTACTCTTAGCATTTCTGATTTACTCTAGTTCTGACTCTTTCCAGAGACAGAGCTAGCAATCAGATTCCTGACACCCAAGTTGATTTCCTTGCTTCTCATGACAAACCTCTACTGGTTTGCACCAGATTCATTCATTTCCCACTCTAGTGCAATTCTCTGAGTCACATGTAAAAGCACATTGGATATACAAAAGAAGAATCATAGTATAAAGCAAATGTTTATGTTCTTAGAATTCTGAAAAGTAGTCGTATCTTCTGTGTTGCACTCAATATGCTTGTTTTAATCTGTGAAGTGCTGGAGGGATGAATCCGCATGAAGTTAGAATTGTAATTATAAGCAATTCAAAGACACAATAAATATATGAAAACGCAATTTAGTAAACCAAGAAAAAAAGTACAATGCTGTGTTCATTGGATATGTAAACTGTTTCAAATTTAAGAGACAGAAAGAAAAATCATAGAGAAATAGTGAGAGGAAAATGTGGCTGAAGACATTTACATCTGGAGAGTGCCAGAATAAATATATTTGGAAAGTATGGCTCAGAGACTTTTCAAGGAGGATGAAGAGACTGACATTTTGGAAGCAAAATTACTTCCCAAAATAGAGTGCAGACATTCAAAGCCAGTTCAGAGTTCAGCACTCTGTGAAAATTTGCAGACTACTCCCAAAAGCTCAAGATAAACAGCACTTGAAATCTTTATTATCCTTCCTTATGAATTGGGTTCCCTTGTCTCACCTCTCCAGCCCTACTATGGTGACATGAGGTCAACTAATCCTTCTGTGGACAGAAGTCTTGGAAAGCTAAGAAGATGACTTCCATGAAACTATTCTTCTGAGGATTTTGAAGGTCACTTTCCATACTTTTCCTTCATGACATTTTGTGCTTCTTTAGCAGTAAATGTAAAGTGGAATTATCTTCCTCACAGCCTATTTTTATTGTATTTAAATCTTATTATTTTATATATCTGCTCTATTAAATAAGTTATGCTGGCTCACAGACAAATAAAACTCCAAAGTTGAAATAATAATAACAATGACAGCAATAATAATATCCAGGTATGAAACTGAGAAATCTAAATTAACAGTTGGCATTTCCTGGCAATAGAAAATAGTAAAGATAGTCAAGTTATGGGGAGATTACTCCATAACTGGGTTGATACCGCTAAAAGGCTTTCTTCCCAATAGTCACCTGCCTCAAATTAATTAATTCAGATTGGTTTACGCTTAGGAAAATTTCTTATTCAGCACCAAGGTGTGCAAATAACCAAGCTCTGTGAATGCAAGCTCACTGTCTACTCTACCCCAGTCCAATCATCATCTGCACTCAGGTCCTTGCAAGATCAATGTCCTTTAACAGAAAGAAACATCTCTTAAGCTTTTAGTTAGCACTAAAGGATAACAGGGGGTCTATTAACAGGGCATTTTGTGGAAGTCAGGAAGAAGCTTCCTACCTCTAAGGTGGACAATCTAATAACCTTGAGAAAAGGAGAAGAGCTAGCAGGTTATGGCAATCAGGAAAGAGATAGAACCAAGATATGGGCCTGGAAGACAAAAGGTCACAGATGTATCCCCTCAAAAAGAAACAGAGATACAAGAATAGGCAACCAGTGCTGTAGCCAACTAGAAAAGAAGACAAAGCTGTATCTGCAAAGCTTGGATAATTTATTTGGTAGACAGCAGGCTGTTTCCACCAGAAAAACTAGTTCAGGACTCCTCAAAGCATGAAGAAATCAGATGAGTGAAAAGGAATGGTCTCTTTTACCTTGGTCATTGAAAGCAGAAAGTAGAATAAACCCTGCTAGTGACTTCTGGACCAAGATGGCTATGACAACATTTGTATGCCAGAGGCATTTTCTTACTTAATCTAATTGGAAGAACTATTGCGCACCTTCAGGAAATGGACCTGTGAGCAAAGCCACTCTGTCCTGGGAAATGTGCAAGAGAGCAACTAGCTTATATGAAATCTGTTTCAAGAGCATTAAAATGTTCCTTTTAAATTGAATTCTATGCACTGTATGTCATTCCTCTTTACGCCAATTGTCAATTTTACTGAAGCAGAGGAAAGGAGAATCATCTAAAAAGTCAAAGCACATAAAAGAAAAGAAGTCATTGATTATATATACCCTTTTTATCTTTAGCTTAATTAAAGAGAAAAAAAGGACTGAAGCAGGAGCCCTCCTTCAGGAGCAGCAAATTATGAGTATCCTGTTTTACGTGCTGTGATAAATGCGATGATCTTCAAAGGTTATAATTTTCAAACAATAAGCATAAAATATAACCAGACAGAATGGAACATGATATCCACAGGGAAATGCCAACGGACAAGAAAATAGAAGGCTTAAGAGGTGCAAACGCAGTAAAAAGAAGTTCTTTGCTAATACCAGATCTTAGGAAGAATTTAAAAAATGCCTTGGAGTAGGAAAGCAAAACAGTGGACAAATGTGTACATTTGTATGTATAAATTCCAACATTTTGAGATATTCTGAGATTTTATCAGGAATCCCATAAATATTTCAGAGATCAACTATATAGCCAGTTCATAGGGACTAGGTCCTTATTAGATAATTCTATATTTTTATATTAGAAATGGCTGCTTGCTCAAATTTCAGAATGTATAGAATTTAGGTACTTAGATGCCTTCCTTCCAGCTAGGGCATTAATTCCATCTGAGCTGTTTCCATTATCAGTGTTTATGTCACCATACCTAATAGCTCAAACTGAGCTTTACAGTATAATTAAAATGTCAGTTTGAGAAAGTTTGAGAAAAATGTCGACACTTTGAGGAGTATAATGTAATGACGTTTCCCCTTTTTAGTGTGCCTCTTTCTTAACAACAACCACAAAATCCCTCAAATAACTGAATCGTATTTATAAAAACTAGGCATGTCTTGTCTTGCTAATTCAAAACTGCAATATAGTTGCAATTTCCTTGTGTCTTTCTACTGATTCTTTCATACTTTTCTTACCAAGGCGAAACACAAGGCAACCAAAAACTGTTAAGGAGGCTTCTAGCAATAATTGATATTGACAGGCCCTTCATCTGGAGGGATTTCTGGCAAGATGGAGATCTGCTGTGCCACCATTTTGTTTTTTCCTCTTCCTTCATGAGATGCAGAAATAAAACTGGATAGTTTGTGAAGAAAATGAGTAAGCAGAAATAATAATTATATTCTTCTGTTTTGGTTTGGGGAGGGGGAGGGATAAAATACATCATAAACACAAGAAACAGATTTCTCCTCTCCTTCTCCAACAGCCTGCTACTCCCAAATACTCTGCCCTATTTGCACCTTCAAAAGAAGCTATTGCAAAACTGGAGAATGTGGCTTTGAGTAAGGAATTTACCAATCCTTCTCATTAAGTAGAAACTCCAGGCTGAATCTCCAGTTCAAATAAGAGATTCAGAGAGAACATTTCTCTAGAGATTTCTTATGACATTACAGCCAGAGATTTTACAAACAGTGGCTTCTGGGGCAGGGTAGGGGAACAAAATGGACAAGATGGTGGATTTTCATGTGTGTGATGAGGTTTTTTTTAAATTATTATTCTTTTATTAATTAAGCAAATTTATACAGCCACCCATCTACCAAAGGGTGGGAGGTGACAGAAATAAAAACACAAACCACACAATGTAATTCTATGAAGGTTCTCCTGGCCACAGCTGCCCCTGCTCTTAAGCAGGAGCTTTAAATCCTGAAGACTTCTCAGACTGTACACCAACTCTGCCTGAGTGGGTGTACCCCATGCTGTCAGGTTCAGCCCAAGAATCACACGAGACAGTCTGGAAAGAGATCAGCTTCTTTATTTGTTAGCACCTAAAGGACAGAATCTCACCAGACTAACTCTAATTCCCCAACGAAAGCAACTATAACCACTAAGCCCTTAGGGAGGGGCCAGTCTCTTCCCCCTTACTTTCACACAGTCCAGCAGGGGGATGAGGAGATTCTTGGAATGTCACCCCCCCTCCCTGTAACCTTGAAGCTCCATTTCAGAATCCTCCCCACTCAAGCCTCCCATCATGCATGCAGAGTTAATGATGGCAAAACACTAAATATGGCCACTCAGTCTTGTCAGGGTTGAGCCAAAGCCATTCTTCCTCCATCCAGACCCACACAGCCTCTAGGCACAGGAAAAGTGCCTCAACAGCATTACTTAGGCATCCCAGGGCAGTAATATTAACAATAAATAGGATAACCACTACTACTACTATCACCTTCCAAAACTAGTTACTAAAATAATAGCACTGGTAAGTATATTTTATGTAGTTAAAACTGTATAGAACTTTTAACTGATTTTTAAATGTAGTGTAAAAATGTAGAGAATGTGAAGTATTTGGAATAAATGCCATTGTAATAATTCCTATTTTGTTTTATATTCAACGAGGAAATAAGAACTAGATTGTAATCTGACATAGGGTAAAACTCAAATCTGGGATAAATCCAGATTTTATTTGATTAAGGCAGAATTTCTGCCTCATTGCACCAAAAATGGAATTTTGAAACTTGTTTCCATAAAATGCCTTGAGTAATATTCGACTCAGGGGACAACAGGTTTACTCTCAAATCAGAGTGAACCTTAGAATCAGAACATTAGTTGATACAATCACAACTTATTAGAATAAAGGTGAGAATCACAGAGATCTTGGACATTGATTAAACATCTCAGGGGACTGACCAGAAAGGTTAAGAAATGGCCAATCAGGTGATGGGTCTCAGTTCAGCTGGGCTCTCAAAGCGTTACTAGAAAATTTGGAAAAGCTAGAAAAATGTTCTGAGGAAGGGGTTATTATGATCAATCCCCCACCCCAAGACAGTATGGAATACCTATGAAAGATTGTGCCAGACTTCTTCTTTTACCTTGCTGCAGACAAACAGAATTCTGCAAACAACCAGAGTTCTACCTCCCTCTAGAATAGTGTTTCTCAACCTTGGCAACTTGAAGATGTGTGGACTTCAACTCCCAGAATGGCTGGCTGGGGAATTCTGGGAGTTGAAGTCCACACATCTTCAAGTTGCCAAGGTTGAGAAACACTGCTCTAGAAACTTGGAGTGGGCCTTGCATGGCCTTCTAAAGGAAGCAGTTTCTGTAATCCAAGGCAGAATTTTCCTAGAAAATGTTTGAGCAGGTGGCTGCCCAGCAGGACAGCAATAAAAAGGGAGCTGGTTTCTACACAGCAGATCGGCTATGAACAACTTTCTCAGTGAAAGATTTGAGAGCTCTGAAATGGATAAGGTGGGTGGGAGTGTTCTATTGATATAAAGAGAACCCACTCAGAAAAGGCAGAGCTCAGAGACTGACAAATTTGCCTGGCTGGAGAGGAGGGATACACCAGAGCCTCAGACCCAGCCTTGAAATGTGTTTCTGCAGAACTCCCAAAAAGTACACATTTTATGAGGGAAAAAACATGCCAAAAACATTTATCATCAAACAAAATGATGAAAGGAAAATAGTCCACAGTATTCTAGAAATTAGTCATAACATTGCCAGATTGTATAAAAATATATACTGTACATTGGAAAATCCACCTACAGGGAAAATAGAACAACCTATTTTTTTATAAGGGAAAAAGGAAAAAAACTCTTCACTCCATATGTGTTCTCTCTGCTCCTACTGTTACACCACCCAAACCTTTATAGACAAAACAAATATTTAAAAGGGGAAGGAAAATATTAATAAAAAATAATTACCCCAATAGGTGTGGATTCAGCAAACTGATTGCAATATATCTGAAAGCAGATGTATCAAAATTATTTCACATGTAGCAACTATATCTACAGTCAAGTACCTATATGGTATAGTGTATACCATTTATATCTATTATAAATGACTGAGCTATAAGGGACTCTTGTGGATTTCAAAATTTAAAAATTAGAACTTTTTTCCAGTTCTTCTGTTTTATATATAAACATATTTTTGCGGTAGCCCCTGCTCTTTGGAACATTCTGCCCCCGGAGGTGCGATTGGCCCCCTCACTCCTGGCCTTCTGTAGGACCTTGAAGACCTGGTTCTGCCACTTGGCCTGGGGTGGGGAGGGAACAGCTCAAGCAGGGAGATGGCTAGCCCCTTAGTGGCTGGCTGTCCCCACCCTGATTTTCCATCTTCTTGGATTTTTTGTTTCTAGTATTGTTTTAATTATATATGGGATGTATTTTATATATATTTATAGTTTTAATCTCTTTGTAACCCGCCCATAGTCCCCTATTGTAGGGGAGATGGGCGGGAAAGAAATCCAATAAATAAATAAATACATACATACATACATACATAAAATATTTATGAGATGAAAGATATCATTGCTATCCATAAATGAGATTAAAGAATTACATATTTGTACAGTCTCTGGACAATTTTATAAATCTGTATGAGAATATCTCAAAATTAAGCATTATTGCCCATGTGGTACAATTAATTCAGTGTGGTAATCTGAATAAATCAGGATAAAGTACTTTCATATAGAATAGGGATGAATTGATATCTACTTGTAACCTTTGGGGAATCTCAGCATTATCCCACAATGCAATAACGCCTTCAATCATATGAATTCATGCGCCTTCTGAGGAAACCGAAGAGCTAAGGGATTCTTAGAACATTGCAATGCTTGGGTTTGGTTTATAGCTAGTAAGTTTTATAGACTTTTACAACAAAACAGGATGGAAGTAATCAAAAACAGAAATTAACAAACCATGGCAATTTTTTAAAGAGACTGACAAACCAGTATAGATTGATAGGTTGGAATTATGGAGCCCAGGCCTACAACAAAAGGTTAAAATTATCTGCAAATTGCTATATCACTTGGAGTCAATTAATATTTCCATTTCTGTCTTTATGGACAATACAGAGTGCATTGTGTTGATCCACATCCTATCCTCAACCTTATCTTTGTTAAAAAATCATACTCCCAATTTTGCATTCTTACATTGCATAATTATTTTGTTTCTTAGTTTTCCCCTTTCTGAACATTCTACTATTTGTACAACTCATATAGTTAAAGAAAAACCATTTTAGAATATGAAACCCAGTACGTATGAAATCCTGGGATTCCTCTAGAAACATGCTAAATTTGGAGAAAATTTTGATGACTTGGCTAAAATATTATAGTTTTAATAAATGAGATCAGTGGGAATTGGATGGGGGACAAGAATTCAGATTTGCCTCTGGATTTAGATATCTGTTTATAATTTGGGCCATTTAGTCGAGTGCTATTGTAAAAAAAAAAAAAATCTGAATTTGACCATATTTAAGGTATTTTGCAGTTTACTGGGTATTCCACACTCCATTATATACTTCAAATTCCCAAAGGTTTTCAAAAGCCATTTTGCAATGAAACAATAATAAATGCAGACTTGCAGAAATCGTTAATTAATTATACTAGGTAAGTTAATCAGAAGAGCCATGCAAGAACATCAGTGAGTTCTGCCTACTTCCTGCTATTTTCTGAATCTGTCTTGTTAATCATTCAGAGGCAAACAGAGAACTCAGTTTCATAATATTCTGTATTCTGGCAGTATGCATTAATCTAAATCCAACAGTTACATCTCTTCACAGTTGTTTTGAATGGATTGGGATCTGTGGGATTTCTGGATGGCCAAATAGTAAAATAATACAAACTTCTTATTATAATGAGAATTGAGACAATGTAATCTGTCTGAAATTCACAAGGTATATTTCTAAGAAGGGTCAGACTGGGGACCAGTTCAATTTCCCCTTACTGTCATTGGTGGATTTTTGCCTTGTACACAACCAATAGGTATTAGATCACTGCAAAGCTTTGAAGGAGCATTTGACTTCAACAACACTTTTAACAAAAACACTTTTGTCTGCTTCAAAGTCCCTCTCAGATTTCTCCTGCAGAGCTCACTCTGCAAGAAGGCTGAGAGAAGCCTTCAGTGAGTGCTATAGAAGATGGTTGACAGAAATCTACTCCTGTGAGGGATGGCTCCAGCATGGATAGGGGAAATCCCACAATATTTGCTGCCTGGAACTCCTAGCCCTCTCACAGCATTTGGCAGCTGGCCTGAGGAGAGAAGGGCCAGCTGCTTGTAATCTCCTCCCACCATCATCAAGCTGGGACAATATATTAATAGTTATTCCAGTCTTGTCCTTATTCTACTGTGCTGTGCATCATCTCACCAGGACAAATGCAGTACTGATCTTCATCTCATATTTTTCTGTGGTTTGTGGTAGATAGTCTTTACTTAGGCCATTGCTTTTATTTTACAGTCATTTTTCTACATTTTCAAAGCCTATTGCTTACCATTTCTTGAAGGGTTGCAGGCTTCAGGAATGATGACCTTTGAGTTTTATTCATTTATTTGTTTATTTTCCTGAGCAGTGTTTTACATTTTGTTGTGTCATCAGCTTATACTTCAACAACATTACTGTGATTGACTTTCCTTATTTTCTGGTGACAGTGTCCTCAGGGTTGATAAATGGCTGCACTTTCTGTAAAAGAGAAATGTATTTATTTGGGGGCTATATATGAGTTTCTGAAATCATCTCCTTGTTATGGGAGCAAGCAGGCACTCTATTTAACCCTTGCCTCCTTTATTATGTTACATTTTCCTTCTATTAAGCCATTGAAATTAGGGATCAGACTTCACCCATTTGATGGGATATTAATACATATTTGCAATGAATGATGGCATTAAAGATTTAATGACTGTTAGCTAGATGAACTCAGTAGAATCCGAGTAACATAAAGTATCTTCTGCTGGGCTCTCAAATTATGTAATGCACTCCCTTGAGAACTGGTTCTTACTCTCCTGCTTTGCAAGAACAGTTAAGACAAATAGCTTTATATCTTGTATATTAGTATTTTATATTTTCTTATTGTAGTTGGCTGCCTTGAGTGTTCAGCTGAACAGACAGTTATGATATAAATGGGTATAAAATATTTTGTGTTGTTTTGATGAGATTCAATCTTCATAAGAAATGTTTTCCTTCTAGACATAGCCTGCAGATAAATGAAAACTAGGAGATATTACAGCATTGTGATGGACACCTAAATAAAATTGCATTGATATTGATATGTCCAAAAATAGGAAATGGAAATCTTCTTCAATCTTCTACCTCCCTCATGTGATGGCTTTCAGTTCCCACAGTCCCAGCCAAACATAGCCAATGGCTATGATGTTAGAAATTATAATATCTTAGATCTAATGCATCTGAAAGAAACATATATATGTTGGAAGTATCACATACATACAAGTTTAAGATATTATTATTATTACATCTGAATCATCACTGTTCATGTTCATAAATCTCAACTATGACAATCACTACAGACATTTACTATGTCATAACTTTAACATACCAATTAATTCTGGAAAGCCACAGACAATGTTTGAAAGCAAAAAAGAAAACAGAAAGAAACCTAGAAGAATTCTTGCTTACATGAGCAATAATCAGCTCAAAATAAAAGCCCAAAGTCAGCAAGATGCACACTGTGTAACACGCCTGCCTCTAAAATTCAACCCTGTTGTTTCTATTGCAAAAGCTTACTAGGATAAGCCAGCTCTTTACATTTCCAGAGAGGCAGCCAAACCAGCTGAAATTAAATCTGCATCAGTGTGTTCCAGTGATATGAACTCAGCAAGAATTCCACTGCCTTTTTAGAGATGCTGAAAACCTGACCCTTTGAAGATTTGGTTGAGAGCCCAGTTTTGTCAAAGTGATTTCCTCTTTGAGCACACAGTTTCTATCTCCATAAAGTGGAACCAATGAAATCACAACTCAAAACTGAGCAGAGTCTGCCCATCCAAGACAAGTCAATTCTGCTGATCATAATAATTATTTGCATTCAATGACTCTAAGCAAAGCCTAGGTAGTGATTACTGATTATGCACCAGATGCATTTTTATTATCAGATCTTCTTCAAACAGAAATGAATAAGGACTTCTTTTTATTATTATTATTTGTGGTGTCATTTGACTGTGTACATTAATTGGTTTCATACCATATGTTACCCAGGGGGTTATTTGTTCATAAATGGAGAAATGTTGAGCTCAATCCCTCTTATCAAGTGCATTAATGAAATTAAAACAGCAGTAAATAAATTGAAGCTGTTTGCTGATGAACATAAATGGCTATATCACTGTTGCTGGAAAGCCTTTCTTGCTATCCTGCTGAGCCTCAAAGGGGCAGGTTTGTTTTAGAACAATATAAGCAGAAACATAAGTAATTAAATCTCCTGGAATAACTTCAGATATACTGTACTCTGGCATTTTGTGTTTGTAATACAACCCTAAAAAGTTTACTCATTCATGCTTGTAACCATGTTGCTTCCAAGATACAAAAATGTTCCAGGCAATTGCTTTAAAATCTGTTGGGATGGTACAATCCTATAGCCTCCCTTTTTATTGTGTGGCATAATGTTCTTCCTTAGTGTTCTGGCAGAGGATTTTCCAAGATTTGTCCTCTATCACTTTACTCAAAAAGAATTTCATAAGAAATCAGCTGATTAACTGTTCACCCTATCTGGCACCCTGTCCAACACCTTGCATCTAGGATTCCTCTGGGAACAGTAAGGACAGGAAAGTAACTCACTATTGTATCAATATATTCTAATTTATCATTCCGGTTCACTGAACAGTAGTGTCTACTATCTATTTATTTAATCCCTTTTAAAAAGTTCAATTTTCTTATATCTCTTTTGTAACTAGAAACTTGATCTCTCCCTTTCTGTCTTTGTATATGTGTATGTATGTGTATTTGTGTGTGTGTTTATATGCATACATACACATGTGCATGTACACACACACATTTTTATAGTTGCAGATACCTCTGAGCACATATGTAGATAAACTGTGCATAGGAATGATCAGTCTTGTTTTCCCAAGAGTGCAGACTGATTTATTTTTATTTATGTACCATCTTTTTCTGTTGTCGAGTAACAAAGATATCTAAGCCCCTCAAAAGAATAACTTAAGGACCTAATCTAATTACTGATTTCTATTCCAGTGGGAAATATTCTTTCTTCCCCTTAGGCATGAACACATACGCTCACAACCATAAAATCTGGGAATATTTTGGTAGATGTCAATAACTCAGCACAGAATAAAACTCAAGGGTCATTCCTAAGATTTTAGGACAAAGGAAGCAGTCAGCTAATTTTGATGTTTACTATCATACCAGCTAATATTTTGATGAGAGTCCTTATTTCATAACTATGTCTATCTGATAGATTTTTGAGGATGAAGACATTTCAGGTCAATAATCTGTATATCTGGAGAAAGACATGTAACCCAAAGTCTACAAATTCAAATTAGGAAATATTTTTGTACTTGTGCTAGTTTCTAGCTATCTCTAGATTACATAATTCAGAGCAACAACAATGATAAATGAATGACAGAAGAATATATATTACTATTTTACAATTGCATTCTTGGTCACTACATCCTGATATCACATCAAGTCATACCTAGTCATTAAAAAGTAAATGAAATGGTGCCAGGGAGCAGAAATCCTGAATCAGGAAGAAAAGTGTTCGTCAGGTGAAATCTCAATTACTGTAGGAAACTTGTAAATATTTCTTCCAGTCTAGGTATACCAAATCAATAGCCTGGCTAAATGAGCATATTAAAACTTGAGAATATTTAGCACTCAGACATTGGAATTGTGTTGTTAGCATGGAGGTTCTGGCATGGGTGTATGCAATTAGTAGTTTTGTGGTTTTACTGAGCCTCAATATGATTTTATTTGTTCTTTTGGTCTAATGGGATTTTTTGTCTTTACCTTGTTCTTGTCCAGAGTTTCTTGAATAGATGGGTGGCCAAATAAATTGGATAACTAACTAAATACTATAGTTTTGTGAATCACCATCCTCCAAACTGCAGCACACAGGGTTCACAATGCAGGACAAATGCATACAGAGATGAGGGCTTGAAGTTCTACATTAATGTAAAGATGGGAGTATTAGATACACCATCCCCATCCACCATTTTTCTTTTCTTTCATGATGCAAAATAAAGATCACCTGGCATCCTGCTTTCCACCTCTATTCTTTTATTACTATGTACATAAAAGCTACTGCTGTGTACACTAAGCTGGTATATCCAAAAGTTCACATGAGAGTGCCCACGCTAATTGCACACAGTTTTGTTTCCAGTGGCTCTGAAAAGTTCTATGTCCTTTGTGATATATAGATAATTGCTGACTGTTGTTTATGTCTCTCTCCCTCTCCCTCTGTTTGCCAGCCTTTTATCCTGTTTTGCCAGTTAACTGTTTTTAATCTTTGCTGATGTACTAAATAGACATCAAGCTATATTTCTTTGCTAGCTGAACTGAGTGGCCTGTGTGCTTGCTTTAATCTGGATACAGGGATTGACTGGGAGTGTGCTAGTGCAAACTAAACTGAAAATTATCCACAGTGATTTTCCCATAGTAAGGATGCGTTTCCTTTTGTAGCAAAGCAATTTTCTTACTGTGAATCCAACAGGAATATGGATGCTAGGTTCAGATTGGCAGTGCTGAGTCTGATCCATTCCTTAATTTGATTTTGCTATGTGCTTACACTGTTCTCCACTGAGCCTCTATCGTTTAGTGACAGATAGAATCAGATCTTTGGGGAATCTTCCCTACTTTTTTCAAACCACCTGCCCTGAAGTTATTAAGCTCTTTTTTTTTTTTCTTTTTTGTCCCTAGCCATATGCTAAACAGGAAATTATGACAATATAAAAAAATATCAGCTACACACCCATGAGAATAGTATGTTGTAAGCATCTGCAAGGAATACATTCTGACTCCTGCTTCATTTAGCAGAAAGAACCCTGGGAAAACATTTTCTCCATCCTAATTAAAACTTACAATTGATTCATGTTATTCTGATTGCTCATTGAAAAGCAGTCTGGGCAATCAATAAAGCATTGCTTACTAAGGACAGATTACATATCACATGCTGTAACATCACAGCTTGAATATTCACAACTTCATGTGGTCCATATTGGATTTTTTTGGCAGCAATGTTGACATTGTCTTCTGATTGATTGATTGATTGATTGATTGATTGATTGATCGATCGATCTTTAGACTCCTAGCCTGGCCTGCAGGTCTCTCATCCAAATACTAACAAGGCCCAACCCCACAGTACTTGGCTTCCAACCCAGACAGGTCAGACAGTTACTGCCACCTGCTGTACAAGTTGTATATGCCGAAACCATTAGGAACCCTTCAAGGCACAACTGCCTTTAGACTTGAGGAACCCTTGGTACAGTTTCTTCTAACATTATTATTATGGGGATATTAGTGGCCTTACTTATACTGTATGGAAATCTGTAACCACAAGATTGAGTCCATGGCAATGTTGAGAATTAAAATAGTAGCTCCAAAATCCAGCCACCCATATCAAGAATGTGTTGAAACTGAAGCCCAGAGCAGGCATTACTGCTAAGCTAGGCCTGAAAGTTTCCCAAGGTATTTTAAGTCAATGCAATTAATGTGGGCCTGCTACAAAGAAAAGTAGATCTGATCATATGAGAAAATTTGTTGTAAAACTTCAGACCTTCTTTTCAGACAACTACTTGGATCATCAAATGAATATATGGAAGTTGACAGTAGATATAACAAGTACAATTCTGAGTCCTCTTTGTCTGGGGACAATGGCTTTTACTATAATACTGTTCTTCTGTGTACGCATCCAAGGATTTTGCTAAGTATCAGAAACAGTGTGTAGTGTCATGCTATACTATATAAAAAGGGCTTTGGGAGAAAGTATGTTTTATGTGTTTAGTTGTGTTCTCATTAAGGAATTACTGACCTGTTTCTAAAAAACCCAAGAATTCTTAAGAATAGTGTTTGGAAAAAAAAAAACACCAATGTTTTATATGATCAGGGAGGAGGAAACTTTCATCAAAGTAACAACAAAACAGCTTCAGAATAGATTATAGTTTTTAAAAAGACAGCAGGCATTCTCTTAAAGGTAATCTTATTTTATAATGGCACTTTCCATGCTATTCAGAGCACCAGCATTCATTTGTTAGATGTGTAAGAAAGAATTTGGTTTAAGGGAAAAGAATATTCATATGCCCATTCTGGAATATCTTGTATGAAATGCACACTAGGGAAGCTGCTCAGAACCAGAAAAAGCAGTATATGGGACATTAAATGAAAAACAATACTTAACTAAATGGAGAGAGAAAGAGAGAGAGAGATTGAAGATCAAACTCTGATGTCCACCTTAGTCAACTTCTTTCATCCAAAACCATTAAAAAAGAATGAGTTAATGCTGGTACCAGTAGCATGTGTGCCTGTGTATAATCAAAAAAGAAACAAAAACTATAAAACAAAAAATTAGCAGACAAAAATTAGTCTGTATGTTAGGAGATGCCAGTCCTTCCATAGCCTACAGCAGAATCAACTGCATGTCTATTCATCAGTAGGGAGGAAATCCATCATGGTTTTCTTTTCAAGCAAAACTGTGTGATCCATTCAAAAGGAATGTGTCATAAATAGTCATATAAGTAATATACTCCACTACAGTCTGCCCCTAAATAGTTTTAAGACATATATAAGATCATATAAAATAAAAGTATTTGGTAAATCTATTGGTTGTTATCTCCCAGACTATCTTCAGCTACCATTTTCCCCCCTCCTCTCCTTTCCTTTCTTCTCCCTCCCTTCCTTCCTTTTGGTACATCTGTTCATATAATTCCCAACAAACCAAATGAACAGCTTGATTTACTTTTGATCTGTTTCTGATTTCCAATTACTTGTCATGAAGAGTACAAAATAGTTGCCAGTCTTCCAACAGCTGTCAAGAAATGTGTTGAGAAGACACACAGCACTACAGGTTAGACAAATTTGCTAGCTTTTCTCATATTGATTTTGTTCCAGATTTGATAAATTAATATTTTTCATAGGAGCATCAAAAGGATAAAGAAAATGTTTCATATGATAAATATAGGAAAAAAGACCTGAATTATGTATATAGCATATAGAATTCACTGAGAACACAGAACTAACCTTGCAAGGAGTAGGTTAATTTGGATTTTTTCTTTCTTTCTTACACACACCAAGCTTTTTGTTCTTTTTTTCAAGGAGTCTGTGGTTGTTGTTGTTGTTGTTTAACATATAGAAATGCTTAAAATATTTATCCTGATGTAAAGAATTAAGTAACACAATTTGTTCTTCTGCATCAGGATTCTATCACTGAGATATTTTCTCCAGAAAGAATCAGCATTTCTTATTTTATAGAAAAGATTTTTATTTCATAAAAAAGTAACAACTATGTAGGAAAGATTAAACATGCTATGCTGGGAGCTCTCCCTTGAGCTGACAGTTCTTCCTAGAATGAACTATCTTTAGAGAAAAAATTGAGATAATCCTGATTGGAATCCTTCAGTTCATTCATGCATAGTATCTGAGTAGAACCAAGCTTATTAAGAACATCTAGAGACAGATACTTAAAGTCCCAAAGGCCAAGTAAAATGTATTAAAGAAGACTGCATCTCTGGGCTTTCTGTCTATTTGGGAGGGAAAAGGAGAAGAAAGAAGCAAGTATTTATTTTTCTTGTCAGAAGCAGGTTTATGATGAATATCTTGGAGTATCATTTTCCAATCAAGGGAAAGCTGAGCAGAAAAAGAGTAGAGCAAAGGAATCCTTGTTTGTTATCTTGACCCCTAATGCTGCTGGTGGTCAAATGATAAAATGTGCAAAGAGCTGATGATTCTGGAATTCCATTTCATATACTGTCTAGGCTATCCAATAAGGCTTACATCATTCTTATTGTCATAGCAGCATACTTTCAAAATACAAGTAAAGAGATGTTTCTATTCTCATAACCATTTCAGATTTAATGATGTGCTAATTATTCCTTCTGTAGTCCGCCACCCCCACCCCATCCTGGGGAAAAGTTTTCTTTTTCTTTCCCAAGGAAAATACACTTTTGAAAGAAATAATCATGGCTTGGTTTAATTATGAGGTATGTGCAACTTTCCTTTTGCTTCCTATGCTCAACTGAATCTCAAGGGAAAACATGTATGGGAAACAAATCCTTATGAACAGAAGGAATTGGTTGAAGAAGTTAAGACTGAAACATTGGGAAGAAGTGACACCATGTTATTCTTGAGTTCATGGCATCAAAGGTAGAAGGAGCAAAGAAGAATTACACTTGTACGCTCTGATTTCAGAAGAGTGAAATCTGATTAACTCAAACAAACAGTAAATCAGATCCAATGGCTCCAAATCCTGAAGGAGAAAAAAGCCCAGGAAGGAAAATCCTCTGAAATGATATATTAATGGCAGAAACACAAACAGTTCCTACTAAGAGGAAATATGGAAGAAAGCTAAAGAATTCAGCATGGATGGATGCACAAATAGCATTGTGAAATACAGAAAAGAAAAAGGGATATGTATAGCAAAGGGAGAGAGGGAGCATATAATTAAAAGGATACAAAGCAGTTGCTAGAAATTGTAGGAGTTGTGTCAGAAAGGCTAAAACTCAGAATAAGCTGAGGCTTGTAAGAAATGCCCAAAGAAACAACAAAGCTATGGTTCTTTTCCTGGGTACACCAGAAGCAAAAAGAAAGGCAAAAAAAAAAAAAAAAAAGGTTAAGTCTGTTGCATGGAGAAAATGGTAAATTGGTTATTATTATTATGGTTGGTCATACAGTCAGCCAGATTGGATTTAGCACTTTTGTCCATCTATCGAGTCCTTCCCAAGGACCTGGGATAGGCAGATGTTGTTTAATAATATTAAAGGTATCATCGCAGGATGTAAACTGTTCCAAGTAAAGCTGCCTTTTGCAATTGACTGATGGTGATTTTGTCAATGCCGATGGTGTTCAAGTGGTGCTCCAGATGTTTTGGGATTGCACTCAAGGTGCCTGTTACTATTGGTACTATGTTTGCTTTCTTTTGCCACAGTCGTTCTATTTCTATTTGCAGGTATTTTTATTTTGTGATTTTCTCCAGTTCCTTCTCTTCCATTCTGCTGTCTCCAGGTATTGCAATGTCCACTATCCAGAGTTCTTTGTCTTTCTTATCAATAATTGTTAAGTCTGGGATGTTGTGTGGCAGATTCTTATGTCTGAATTCTAAAGTCCCAGAGCACTTCAGCTTCTTCATTTTCTATTATTTTATCTATTTTGTGGTCCCATCAGTTCTTGCTTGCGGGCAAGTGGTATTTCTTGCAGATATTCCAATGCATCATTGTTGCTACTTTGTCATGCTGTTGCTTGTAATCAGTCTGTGCAATCATCATCATCATCATCATCATCATCATCATCATCATCATCATCAGTATACTACCCACTTCTTAAACACAACAATCAAATGAAGAATTTGAAAGGTTTACCCTGTTCGGCTGCAAGAAACTCTCATGACACATGGGTTCAGCAAAGAAGATTACTCAAGCATAACATGGTATGTACAGACAAAGCCAGGGTTGGCTTGGCATAGCTTACATGGTATTTTATAGTTACCCCATTCCCGCACTTTACCCCGTTGCTTAGTTACAGATTACCCGCTGTAATCCCCCCTCACCCAAATGGCAGATTCAGTCTGGCGCTTTTGTCTTTCTGATTGCCGCCTATGAGGTGTGCTGTTGTTGCCTTTGTTGGGTTTTCCTATTTGCGCGTAAAGCCGGGAGTTCTCAATCGCTTGCTGATTGCTTTGCTTCAGAGTCTCTGTGCGTTCCTTTGTCTGCAGCACTCGAGGGAAGCTGGTGCTGATACAGTGTATCCACTTGCGGTTTGAGTTAAGTGCTGCCACCTGTCAGCAATCAGTTCGCGGTTTCACTTCCCCTTTTTCTCTGCTAGCGCCTGGGTGGTGAAATTGACTAGGCGAAGCTGAGCGGTGCTTTTGTTGTGCTGTACCATGCCGCCTGAATCTGACAGAAATTACATTAAAATCAATAAAACACAAAAGATAAAGATAAAATATGGCAAGTATGACAGGCCAGATAGAATGGAGTGAGGGGTTTTACTCTCCCTCATGAAAGGCCTGTGTGAAGAGTCAGGTCTTCATGGCTCTTGTAAACAATAGCAAAGTGGGGGCCATCCAGATTTCAGGGTGATAAGTGATGGTGAGAAGGAACAATGCTTAACTTTTATTCTATGTCTAATTTATTTCAGAAAGGAAGTAAAGCTATAGCTGCCATCATTGTTACACTACTGGGAGGAGGTAGCTGTAGCTCAGGACAGACAAGAACAGTTAGTAATTTAAATGAATTCAAGTCTCAAGGCCAGTTGAATTGCATTCTAGCAATTGAAGGAACCAAGTCAGTTCAGTAGAGTGGTTAAAAGCAATAGGCTAGAAACCAAGAGAGTGTGAGTTTGAGTCCTACCTTAGGCATGAAGCCAGCTGGGTGACTTTGGTCCAATCACTCTCTCACAGCTCTAGGAAGGAGGCAATGGCAAACCAGTTCTGAAAATGTTGCCAAGAAAGCTGCAGGGACTTGTCCAGGCAAAGTCAATTCTTCTCCCTCCCCCACTCAAAAAAATTAACCAGTGGAGGTGATCACAGAATCATTCTTGATAATCTCTGAGAACTCCTGGAGGACTGGCAAGGCCCCAGAATATTATCTATTATCTACATATAGGGTGTTTTAGTAGCAATCCCAGAGGATATTTTTGCATGCACACAGAGTTCAGTGAACTGTGAGATCTCAAAGCCTTTGAGAAAATATGGAGTCTCAACATTTTGAGCAGCAACTTGGGACAGTCACATCAGGCACTTCATGAAAAGTCCTTCCCCTACTAAAATATGCAACCTTTTATTCTAGAGCTGGAGATAATTGAGCATTCATCTATAATGGGGAAAAACATTGTTTTTTCTTCTAGGTCTTTTTTTTTTTCCTAAGCAAACTGAGGTATCTAGTCAGTCATACCCTCACATTCACCCAGTTTGTAAAACAGAAAAGGGTCTGACTGAAAAAGACTTGCCTACTTATCTTCTTGTTTTGACAGCATGAGAATGGAAATCTCACAAGAATATATCTTGTGATATTTCAGAGTTTCTCTGCATCTGATTGTGCCCAGGAACAAATGGTGCTTTAGCATTTACATATCTTCACCTTCTGAGAAATATAAATAGCACAGAAATGTTAAAAACACAATAAAATGAGAAAAAGCCATTTGAGCAAAATATATTATATTGGAACTTGAAAATCAATTTTTAAAGTAATTGTGCTTCCCCCCTCCCCCTTAGGATTTCATAGAGGATTAGTGGGAGGAAAATAAACAGTGGTTTTCACATTTAAATATACCATAGAAGGAAGGTACTTAAGAAATAAGAAGTAATGTCTGATAGAAGTAGGCATCCACTAATATCTATTCAGAGTTTTAACTTACTGCTAAAAAGTTAATCTAGGTCATGTTATTAAGCTTTTTGTTTAAAATGTATGTACATATTTTTAATATAGCTACTATGATATTATGCTGGTTAAAGACCATACTAAACTACCGTTCAGATGCCAACTCCTTCTTTGCTTCTAAAAAGAAAATAAAGATAAAAAGCTAACTTATTCTCAATTCTTGCATGAGATTCCTATAGTACACTTTGTGCAGAACCGTACCTTGTTATCTTCCACAAGTGTGCAACATGAGATGCTACCAGACCGTATACTGAAGTCCAGCCCAAAACAAGAGCCTTTTAAAATATATACAGAGGCTTTGTTGGCAGTTCAGAAGATTATCCATTAAAATGCTGTTTACTTCTTAACTTAAAAGAATAAGATGTGACTGTTAATAAGACAAAAAGATTGATCAGACTGGTCATCCTTCCTCATAAGTAGGACGTGGTAAGAAGGTCATAAAAATATAATTTGAGAAAGAGATTTTCTTTTATGGTTGTCAGGTAAGTTAAGCATCATTTTCAGACTTATGGTTCCAAACTGTACATGTTTATAATTATCAATCTGTCTAGCTAATAAACAAACCAGAATATTTTCATATCAGAAACAAACAGAAGTAGCTTGTTATTGGCATTTGCCAGGATTTTTTTTTTTTTAACCTATCAGGCTATATAGCCCTGGGATTCCATGGTGGTCTTTGTTCTAAATTACTAACCAGATTTAACTCTGATTAACACACACTTAATGTATTAAAATATAATGTAATAATACGCTAATTGTCAGCCTCACTAGATAGACCAGACCAGCAAATCAACTCCACAGGAAGGCTAAAATTACATTTATTGAGATGGGCTATAATAACAGAATCTTGCAGTGATTGTGTTCTGATTGTGTGGTACCCTCTCCTTCTTATAGTTCAGTGAATTAAAGAAACTTCTGTCTGAGTTGCTTCTGAATGTTATCTAGGCCTTCTGGACTTAAAAAATGTTTCAGCCCATTTTGCCTAGGTAACAGCTTCTGCTTATCTCTGTGAAGGTCATCTTTCTTGCTGACTAGAAGCTGAATATTAAATAATTCTTTGTCCTACTAAAATACTAAGCAGAAAACAACCACAGCAGTTGATGAAGTCTTCATTTGCTTCCCCAGCCTGAGTCCGTAAGTGTGGAAAGAATGCTTTCTGTCATATGGATCTCTATTCCATTGCAAGGTGAACTGAGGAAACAAAACCTTCCAGTGTGCTTCATCATTATCACAGGTACTTTTTCCAGGAATAAGGCTTAAAAAGGAAAAGAAAAAAAAAGTGCTTCTCCAATTCTTTCTTAAGTGAGACTTTCCAGATTTATCCATTGACTCTTTTAAGAGGAGGGGGGAAAAAATCATTCCCTTCAGGCTTCCTAATTATACACTGATGATTTATCAACTGAAGGACTTTTCTAGTTCTGCACCTAGTTTTATGAATGCTTTAATTCTGGTGCAAATGTTCTGTAAAAACTGGGAAAGAACTTCTAGTCCAACAAAGTTTTGCTGATTTCACAAACTGTTGCTTGGCATTATGGGATGTATAAAGTCAATGGTAGAAGAATAGGGAAGAGAGTTTGGCTTGGAAGAAAATGTCAAAGGGCTGGTCTCCCTTCCTTTCAAGTTGCAATTTCACAAAGAAAGTTTAGGTGACAGCAATGGTAGCCCTTAAAAAGATCCTACATTTTAATATCAGGTCACTAATAATAGGGCAAACACCTGTTTCCCAAAATTTAATCCTGGATGAAAGTGTAAACTGGCATGTACTACAGAGAAAGTAAAGAAGTTTCTCGTATCCCTAGGAGATTGCTCCCTGGTTAGCTTTGCACTGGCTGCCATTAACTTCTACTGGGACAGAGGATCATTTAAAATGACTCATTCCAGTTATCTGATAGATTCAGGTGGTTTTCTGAATGTGCTTGAAAAATTTTCCACCTTGGTGATGCTGTCAAAGCTCTTACTGATATGTAGCTGATTCTGAGTACCAATGGAGCAACTCTCATGATGAACTGGAGTCAGACCCATTTGAAATCTTATTCCCTGCCAGTGGGTGCAGCAAACAGGATCTTTTTCTGTACCTCCATTGTGCTTGCACAGAACAAACTGACTATATTTTTCCATGCTATCCAAAATCAGCTTCATTAACTGTTGATGAATAGTAACTGTAATTGATGGAGGCTTGCTATAAGGCTTTTTCATCATTCATTGCAGAATGAATGATGAAATTCCAACTGAATTTGCCTCAAATTTTTGGATGGATTATCAACTGGGATTTTGTCAGGAATACAGTACTGAGAGTTCATTGCCTGCCTATACAGGAAGCACTATTCAAAGTGTTGGTACTGATCTGTAAAGACCTTAACAATTTAGGACCTGAATAATTCGAAGAACTGTCTTTCCTGCTATGAATCTACTCAGCTACTTAGATTAGTAGGCCCTTTTGAAGGTCCTCCAGCTGGTAGAAGTTCAACTATCAGGTACATGGGGAAGAGCCTTCTCCAGCATGACTCCCTGGTTGTGGAACACAGTCCTGAAGAAGTAGAATTTGTTTTGCTTGTTTGTTCCATCTTCAGATGTATATTGAAGATGGAACAAACATCTTCCCTAAGTATTTAGAGAGTGGGGTCTACCCATTTTCATCCAAGATATATGGGTAGACCCCACTCTCTAAATACTTAAGGGAAGATGATAAAAACACATCTCTTCTTCCAAGTTTTCAATTATGAATGTGTTTCCATATTTAATTTTGATTCCAACTTCAATAATAACTTTTTGTTTATATTTTGTAATGTTTTTTATTATTACCAGCCACCATGTTTGTTTAAGAAACCGAAAAGGGAAGAGAAATGCAATAAATTAATAAATAAGCAATCTGCACATCAAAAAGAAGCATAGTTAAACATATGAAATACAGAATTTAGATTAGTCATGACTAAAGTCTTCTCTGCCTTAGCTAGTCTAGATCCAAGCTAAAGTATTTGGGTAAGTAAATTTTTTGGATCTCCCAACAATGTTGTACCTGAAATCAAGTTGCGCTTATTTTGCAAAACTTTTTTTTTTTCAGTCGTTAAGTCGTGTCCGACTCTTCGTGACCCCATGAACCATATTGCGCCAGGCCTTCCTGTCCTTCACTGCCTCCCTGAGTTTGCTCAGTTTCATGCTCATTGCTTCAGTGATGCTATCTACCCATCTCATCCTCTGCCGTCCTCTTCTCCTTTTGCCTTCAATCTTTCCCAGCATCAGGGTCTTTTCCAAAAAGTCCTCTCTTCGCATTAGGTGACCAAAGTATCTGAGCTTGAGCTTCATTATCAATCCTTCCAATGAGCAATCAGAGTTGATTTCCTTTAAGATTGACTGGTTTGACCTCCTAGCAGTCCAGGGGACTCTTAAGAGTCTTCTCCAGCACCACAGTTCAAAGGCATCAATTCTTCGGTGCTCAGCCTTCTTTATGGTCCAGCTCTCACAGCCATACATTACTACTGGAAAAACCATAGCTTTGACTATGAGGATCTTTGTCGGCAAGGTGACATCTCTGCTTTTCAATATGCTATCTAGGTTTGCCATAGCTTTCCTCCCAAGGAGCAAGCGTATCTTAATTTCATGGCTGCAGTCTCCATCTGCGGAGATCTTGGAGCCCAAATAAATGAAGTCTGTTACTGCTTCCATTTCTACCCCTTCTATTTGCCAGGAATTGATGGGTCCAGATGCCATGATCTTAGTTTTTTTAATGTTGAGTTTCAAGCCAGCTTTCACACTCTCCTCTTTCACCCTCATCAAGAGTCTCTTTAGTTCTTCTTCACTTTCTGCCATTAGGGTGGTATCGTCTGCATATCTGAGGTTATTGATAATTCTCCCTGCAAACTTAATTCCAGCTTGTGATTCTTCCAGCCTGACATTTCTCATGATGTACTCTGCATATAGGTTAAATAAGCAGGGTGACAGTATACAGCCTTGTCGTATTCCTTTCCCTATTTTGAACCAATTGGTTGTTCCATGACCAGTTCTAACTGTTGCTTCTTGGCCCGCATACAGATTTCTCAGGAGACAGGTAAGGTGGTCTGGTACCCCTACCTCTTTAAGAATTTGCCACAGTTTGTTGTGATCCACACAATCAAAGGCTTTTGCATAGTCAATGAAGCAGAAGCAGATGTTTTTCTGGAACTCTCGTGCTTTCGCCATGATCCAGCGAATGTTGGCAATATGATCTCTAGTTCCTCTGCCTCTTCGAAACCCAGCTTGTACATCCGGTAGTTCTCGGTTCACGTACTGCTGAAGCCTAGCTTGTAGGATTTTGAGCATAACCTTGCTAGCATGTGAAATGAGTGCAATTGTGCGATAGTTTGAGCATTCTTTGGCATTGCCCTTCTTTGGAATTGGAACATAAACTGACCTTTTCCAATCCTGTGGCCACTGTTGCATTTTCCAAACTTGCTGGCATATTGAGTGCAGCACTTTAACAGCATCGTCTTTTAGTATTTTAAATAACTCAGCTGGAATACTGTCATCTCCACTAGCTTTGTTGTTAGCAATGCTTCCTAAGGCCCACTTGACTTCACTCTCTAGGATGTCCGGCTCAAGGTCAGTGACCACACCAGCATGGACATCAGGGACATTAAGATCTTTCTTGTATAGTTCTTCTGTGTATTCTTGCCACCTCTTTTTAATCTCTTCTGCTTCTGTTAGGTCCCTGCCTTTTTTGTCCTTTATCATACCCATCTTTGCACTAAACGTTCCTTTGATATCTCCAATTTTCTTGAAGAGATCTCTAGTCTTCCCCATTCTATTGTTTTCCTCGATTTCTTTGCATTGTTCATTTAAGAAGGCCTTTTTATCTCTTCTTGCTATTCTCTGGAAATCTGCATTCAGTTGCTTATATCTTTCCCTTTCACCCTTGCTTTTCGCATTCCTTCTTTCCGCAGCTATTTGTAAAGCCTCATCAGACAGCCATTTTGCTTTCTTGCATTTCTTTTTCTTTGGGATGGTTTTAGTTGCTGCTTCCTGTACAATGTTATGGACCTCCGTCCATAGTTCTTCAGGCACTCTGTCTACCAAATCTAATCCTCTAAATCTATTCATCACCTTCACTGTGTACTCATAAGGAACATGATCTAAGTCATACCTGAGTGGTCTAGTGGTTTTCCCTACGTTCTTCAATTTAAGCCTAAATTTTGCAGTAAGAAGCTCATGATCTGAGCCACAGTCAGCTCCTGGTCTTGTTTTTGCTGTCTGTATAGAGCTTCTCCATCTTTGACTGCAAAGTATATAATCAATCTGGTTTCGGTATTGACCGTCTGGTGATGTCCATGTGTAGAGTCATCTCTTTTGTTGTTGGAAAAAAGTGTTTGCTATGACTAGCTTGTTCTCTTGACAGAACTCTATTAGCCTTTGCCCTGCTTCATTTTGTACTCCAAGGCCAAACTTGCCTGTTATTCTGATTACTCCTTGACTTCCTACTTTAGCATTCCAATCCCCTATGATGAAAAGGACATCTTTTTTTGGTGCTAGTTCTAGAAGATGTTGTAGGTCTTCATAGAACCGGTCAACTTCAGCTTCTTCGGCATCAGTGATTGGGGCATAGACTTGGATTACTGTGATGTTGAATGGTTTGCCCTGGATACGCACTGAGATCATTCTGTCGTTTTTGAGGCTGTAACCCATTACTGCCTTTCCCACTCTCTTATTGACTATGAGTGCAACTCCATTTATTCTAAGGGTTTCTTGCCCACAGTAGTAGATATAATGGTCACCTGAATTAAATTCCCCCCTTTCCCGTCCATTTCAATTCGCTGATTCCCAAGATGTTGATGTTCAATCTTGTCATCTCATGTTTGACCACATCCAGCTTGCCTTGGTTCATAGATCTTACATTCCAGGTACCTATACAAATTGTTCTTTACAGCATCGGACCTTCTTTTCGCTTCCAGATACATCCACAGCTGAACGTCCTTTCGGCTTTGGCCCAGCCGCTTCACTCTTTCTGGAGCTACTTGGAATTGCCCTCCGCTCATCCCCAGTAGCATATTGGACACCTTCCGACCTGAGGGGCTCATCTTCCGGCGTCATATCTTTTAGCCTTTTAGCATTGTCCATGGGGTTTTCTTGGCAAGAATACTGGAGTGGGTTGCCATTTCCTTCTCCAGTGGACCACATTTTGTCAGAACTCTCTGTCATGACCTGTCTGTCTTGGGTGGCCCTGCACGGTATAGCTCATGGCTTCACTGAGTTACGCGAGCCCCTTCACCACGACAAGGCAGTGATCCATGAAGGGGTTGCAAAACTTAATGAAAAACAATTCTATTTTTATAGAGGATTGTGGAAAACCAACTCTGATCACCTTATGCAAACCACAGGCAACATTTATAATATTAAATAAAGTTTTGATTAGACAAATGGCATAATCATGTCAAATTGATTGGAACATTACTATTATGTTGACTTAAAAGGGCACAGAAAAACTAAGATCAGAACTATTAGCTATTTTGTTCTGTGGCTTCCAATATTAAAACAGGCATTTATTCATGTTTGCTGTGAAAAGATTCATAGCCTTTAGAACATGGAACCTCATTTAAATACATAGAAGCCTTTGAAAAAAGAATGGAATGCATTGGTTCAGCAGAGGTCCAAGGAACCAAACAAGGATTTTATTCCATTATTAGCTTCTTGTCAAATGCTGGTTAATCTGGAGACATGTACGGGTTAGTTTGGGACATACATTGTTCACAGAATGCATTATTAATGCAGAATTCAACTGAAACTTGCTTATGTGATGGATTATAACAAACATCTTAGTATGGAAAGAACAGTTACCATAGTTCACATATTACTTGGGCCTTTATGTCAAAGTATTGTCCCCTCCTCTACTCATGTAGGTGTGGTAAGAAGTGAAGTAGGGGTTTCTGAACAAATAATCATGCTGTTTGGAAATTTTTGAAATTGTACTTTTTGTGAGTCTTGATGGAAGATAGTTGTAAATGTCACTGTTAGCTCTGTGACAAAAGGACTAGGCAATGGTAACTATAGATTGAAACCTCTGTTAGCTACAGTATGTTCAGTATATAGGTATTTTTTGTTTGTTTGTTTTTGTTTTGTTTTTCAGGTTCTGGCCTTATTATGGCCAGTAAGAGGAAATCAATAAGCTCTTCGCCTAATATTTTTTAGTTTTGTGCCATAATAATAATAACAATAATATAGTTTGTATATATTGTTTTTAGCTGTGTTGTATGTCACCCAGGGTCACTTGCTTGTGAGATGGGCGGCCATCTAAATGTGATGAATAAATAAATAAATAGGAGATCATTCTGACAATATGATGAACAGAATTGATTTGACTATCTGCTTAATAATCTATACATGGATAAATGACAAAACAGTCAGCTGTAAAATGAAAACGATGGAACATCTGAAACATTTAAAATAAACAAATCCATTTGAAGTGCACCA
Source organism: Liasis olivaceus (assembly GCA_030867105.1). NCBI lineage: Eukaryota > Metazoa > Chordata > Lepidosauria > Squamata > Pythonidae > Liasis > Liasis olivaceus. The sequence goes on from CM061349.1 coordinate 76,557,113, forward strand.
GCATAGCACAGTCAGTAATATTTCACATTGGATCATTTGTAATTGAAAGCTAAAAAACACAATTGTTGTCTGGTAAGAAGAATACTTGTTCCGTGGACTTAAAGCTATTGTTTTATTAAACAGGAGTATCTCTGAAATAAACATGCTGTCAGTACTTTTTAATTTCCAATATTCACATGGCTCATCACCCTGCTCTCAGTGAAAAATGTTTATCACTAAGTAAACATCATATTTTTTCTCTCTGAAAGGCAGTTTTACAGAGCTTTAGATTTGCAGCAGCTAAATGAAAGTGATCCAGTGTTCAGGCAAAAACTGGAGCAGCATGTCTTAGAATTTCATTTAAAATAAGTGGAACTTTCATTCCATTATGCTTTATTGCCTTCTGACAAAGCCATCAATACTAACAGTCACTTGCTGAACTGGTAGCTTTAAGTGCATTATATTAACTCTGGCTTTACATGTATTATATTGTGCTTTGGCATAGCAGAAACACACACACAAGAGTAACCAGGTCCCTTCTGAACAAGGAGGGACTGGGGGAGCCTACACAGGGCTGCTGTGATAAATATTCTTGGCATCTGTTGGATAAAGTTGCTCAACTTCACTTGGAAATGGATACCTGCTGGGCAGGTCCATCTGAAGTGACTGGGGCATGCCTGAGCATGGGTATCTGGGAAGAGTTTAAGTCGGTTATTCGCAAGGAAGTGGGCAGGATCCATGAGGCTGTGACCTCTGCCACCGGTGCCTTGGACCTGTGTCCTTCCTGGTTGGTCAAAGTCTCCTAGGAGGTGGCATGTGGTTGGCTTCAAGTGGTGATTAATGCCTCATTGTGGGAGGGGGTGGCGCTGCCTGCCCTGAAGGAGGGGGTACTATGCCCCCTTCTCAAAAGACCATATGTGGACCTAACCATGTTTGATAACTTTTGTCTGGTGTTCCAACCTGCCCATCTTAGGCAAAGCTGGTGACAGTGTAGTAGGCACTTAGCTTCAGAGGGTCTTGGGTGAAGCAGATTGTCTGGACCCTTTTCAGTCTGGGTTCAGGCCAGAGTACAACACTGACACAGTGGGAGACCTGCGGAAGGCTTGGGATGGGGGGTGGTGCATCTGTCCTACCTCTCCTGGACCTCTCAATAGCTTTCAATGCCGTGGTATTGTTCTGGACTGGCTCTGGGGGTTGGAAGTGGGGGAATACTGTTTTTGTAGTGGTGCTCTTCCTAACTCTGTGGCCAATCCCAGTCAGTGTTAGGGTGGGGATAGATTGAGCCCTAGGCCACTGAAATGTAGGATGCCTCAGGGCTTTAGTCTCTTGCCCCTCTTTTTAATATCTACATGAGACTACACGGGAGAAGTCATCCAGTGGCATGGGTGCAATATCATTAATATGCTGATGATACCAAGTTATACATCTCCATTTCTGGTCAGCCAAGTGACACTGTCCCAGTGTTGGTCCCGTGACTGGAGGCTGTAAGGGTATGGATGGGGAGGAACCAGCTTTGACTCAGCCCTATCAAGACAGAGTGGCTCTGAGGTTTTAGTCCTCCTGGTTAGTGATATGTCAAATCATATCATACTCTTGTCAGGGTAGTACTGCCCCAGTCAGAGATGATGCACAACTTGAAGGTCTTCCTGGATTTGTAGATCCCTGCCTTGGTGGACCTTTGCACATTTCTATCTTATGTACCAGTTGCACCCATTACTGGACCAAGAGACCTTGCTCACAGTCACTCACATCCTGGTTATTTCCTGGTTGGATTACTGTAATTCACTCTATATGAGGTTCTCCTTGAACACCATCTGGAAATTACAGCTGTTCCAGATTTTTTCCCCATGTTACACTGCTGCTGTATGAGCTACACTGAATTCTAGTTTCTTTCCTGGTGCAATTCAAGGTGCTGGTGATCACCTTTAAAGCCCCAAATGGCATGGAACCAGATTACTTGTTGGACCATCTTTCCCTGAGGGAATCTGCCTGTCCCATCAGGTCATATTAGGTGCGGCACACTCCAGGTCCCTTATCTTAAAGGTTGTCATCTAGCGGGATGTAGGAAGCATGCCTTCTCCATAGCTTCCTCTGTCCTGTGAAACACCCTTCCCCCTGAGATCTGGCAAGCCTCCACCCTCCTTGTCTTCTGGAAGTCCTTAAACAGCTGGCTTGTCTCACAAGTGTTGAGGTAAGATGAGGCTGAAGTACAGAAAGATGCGATGTTGATCTGTGGGAGAGAGCTGCTTTGGGGCACCTTGAGTTTTTACTGAGTCTGTATTGAGTTTTTATTGTAATTGGGGTTTTTTTTGGGGGGGGTGTTTTTATTGTTTTGTGAGCCACCCAGGGTAACAATGGACAGCTATATAAATATTTTAAATAAATAAATTAATTAAATAAAGCAAATTAATATTTCTTAATTAATATTACCTAAATTAAACATATGCTGTACATTTAGATAAAAATCCTCAAATGGACAAACACTCATGTACTTTCCAAATATAAGAAAACTACTAGCATTACTAGCTTAGAGCTTTTTAAAAGGTCAGACTAGTCTGAAATGTGGATGTTCTTTGTTCCTTATTATGACTATCTCTTTGAGTAAATAAGCAATCATCTGGTTTGGGCTTGGATCAGCTATCCTGAATTTGATATTCTGAATGATAAAAGACAAGGATCAGTTCAGAAGAACAGTTTTCTATGTGCCAAACTGCTCAAAATAGCAGTCCACCTTGGTTTTGTTTGGTTTGGTATCTCCAGGGTAAATATCTGATTCTACATCCTTCTTCCTGAACATTGGGTTTGTGGTAAGGTGAGAATGCTTGCAGACTTTTAACATTACACTCCTATAATTTACAAAGATGCTTTCAGCTGGCTTTACTCCCAAATTAGACTTTGAAACCTATATTTCCTTTCCGGAAGCAAGACCCATTGAACTCAATGGAGCTCACCTCTGAGTAAACATGGCACTGGATTGATTTAAGAATATTGTTACTCAGAATAACATGATTTAGGAATACTGTTACTCAGAATCTGGAGCATTCACAAGGGGAGGTCCAAACGTCAAGATGGCAGCCCCACCCCTGATTCATGTGCATCACACACATGATAAATGCAAAAGGGCGTGGGGCTTCAGTCACTCAGTTGCACCCACCCTCTCAACTTTTTTAGCCCCCTTGCAGACCTCCCTGTTCAGTATTATGCAATTTAAAAATATTATTACCCAGTAGTAAAAAGAGGACTTAATCATCAAGAAATTCTGCACAGCATGATTTGAACAAAAATATAACTTACTTTGCAAAGTCAGCTCATTAAAGAGCAAATCAGGCTACAGAAAGACATGTTCTAAACAACTAGTAGTACCTTATTTAGTAGCAGTGAAAGAGATTTGTGTGACTTCATTATTGTTTGGTTCTAGTGACAATTATTTTTTTAAATCTTGACTTAAAAAAGAAAAAAAGATCTTCAACCTATGGCTATTGCTGCTACTTCTCATTTTGTGCTTCCTGGTGTCACTTTGATAATAAACTATTTTAAGTAGAAGGGAAAGGAACCAATACACTAATTAACCAGACCTCTGGCACATAATTTTCTACTCTAATGAAGATGTTATTGAAATTCTCGTCAAGACTAATGATCCTTCTTGTCAGCTAATATTAGAGGAAACAGTGTGATACAATTTTACACCATTCTGAGTTTTGTAGTTCTGTATGGTCCTTTTTTCCCCCTTTTTTTCTTTTTTTGCCTAAGGGTCATTTTCTTGTCTGTTATAGCGAGCACATGGAGATCAGTTTGTGCAAGCATACTGTTATTGCAGAATAAGTCATATTGTTATTGCAGAAAGGAAAGGAAAGGAAAGGAAAGGAAAGGAAAGGAAAGGAAAGGAAAGGAAAGGAAAGGAAAGGAAAGGAAAGGAAAGGAAAGGAAAGGAAAGGAAAGGAAAGTTTTCATAGATTAGTGAAACCACTCAAGGGTTTCACTGGACTTCACCTCTCAAGAACTCTTTTATGTATAGAATAATTTCCATAGGACATTCCAGAGCCAGTGACAGAGAGTTCTCATTGCTGCAAGTCATCAGAAGTCTGGGAATAATTTTTAAAGCATCCATGAAATTACAATATGCTTCATGTGGGATGACATTCAACTTTGACCACAGCATTTGATTTGTATGATAGTTCATGTATAACTGCAATCAACATGTGATTAACATGCATGTGTGACTCTGTTCCATGCTGTTGTATTTCATGTGGCTGCTTTGCAGAAGGTAAGTAAGGCATAAATGTACCATCTGGCTTTCTATGGGAACACAACATGTCTCTGCCCTTTTCCTGTCCTATTAAATTTAGGCACCATCTTCCAGCCTTGCATACTACTAGCTGACACATTTTTTCTATTACTGTCTGCTCCTTGCATGAATTGCATTACACATATTGCACTGCTGTGTGTTTGTGTAATTTTGTACCACTGGTCATGTTGGAGCTGGTTTATAGGAGCCATAATCCAAAATCAACATTTGCGGCCCCTAAATTTTTCCAGACAAAGAAATAAAATGCAAATGTTGCAGAAATTTTATCCTTTCCTACATTTCAAAGATAAAGTTATAACTTGGCTTTTTTGCCTAAAACACAAAACAAAATGCAGCAATATTTGTGGCTCTGCTCAGGCATATCTCAAAGATTGTGTCATTTCAATTATTTAAAATCCATTTATATAAGCTTCGTGTTACTCTGTGTGAACACATCCATTCATTTGTACTCCTTTTGTGGGTACAAGGCTTAAGATTTTGTGATGTTTATAAGCATGAAACGGTGCAATAATTTGATAGTTGAAGTCATTCTGTAATGAACAAAGATATAACCTTTAGTTTGTTGTCATGGCAATAGTTTTCTCTCTTTCCTCTTCTTCCTTTTTTAACTTTTCATTTGTATTTACACTAGTTTCAGTAGCTGCTTGAAAAAGCCAATAATTCAGTAATGTAATTTGATTAATTTGATATTGTTCTATTTATTTAGCCAAGCCTAGTAAAGTCAATGATATCTCTTAATGCTCAGAAATTACCAAATTAAGCTCGTTATTCTTTAATATTTGATATTCCACATGGTGCAATTTATTTGAAAATCTAGTCTCTAAAATTAATATAAAATTCCCTAGCAAACAATCCAAATATTAGGGTTATTATCAGCTTTATTCTATAATACTCATAAAGCTGCAAAACACTGATGAACCATGGAATACTATCTATGAGTGAATAAACTGATTTGACTAACAAAATTCACCTTATGCTTGAAGTTCAGTTCAGTGCCTTTTTAAAGTCTCCTTAATTTAAAATGAAAGAATTGCTGATCAACTAAATGTCCTGAAACTATAACTGATTAACAGTCTTGTTAATAAACTAATCTAAATGCATGCTTCTAGGCATTTTCCAAAGAAAAACCTTTTAGAAATAGATCAGGTGAGAGGGGATGGGAATGGGTAATGAACAGATTTGTTGGCTTCTGTTTCATAGATTAGGGTTATAATGAGAAAAAATATCAAGGAATTTCAGTTGAGAGATTGTTTCTTGCCTCAATATTCCCATCAATCAGTAACAGACAGAACATTTGATTGATTGATTGATTGATTGATTGACTGATTGATTATGTGCTATCAGGTCAGTGTCAACCCTTAGTGACCACATAGATTTTTTCTGTGATGATCTATCCCCTATCTGGTCCTTCAGGTTATCTCCCTCTCTCCCAACAGTGCACCCATCACCACTGCTGGTCATCTTTTTTATTTATTTATTCATTCATTTATTCAATTTGTATGGCTTCCCATCTTAACAAGTGACTCTGGGTAGTAAACAATCATAAAATAAATTTAAAACAAATTTCCATCATAGTACAAAAATTAACATGCACACAGAAGCCAAGGAGAATGTTATAGTCCATGGTTGTTAACACAGCCAGGAGATGGGACCTTTCAAACACTTAGGGCCTCAGGCCCGGGCACATAGCCAGGTCTTTAGGGCCTTATGAAAGGTCAGCAGGATCAGGGCCAACCTAATCTCGGGAGAGAGAATGTTCCATACAGCAGGTGCTATGGCAGAAAATGTACACTTCCGGGGCCCCACCAACTGGCATTCCCTCGCTTATGGGATGCAGAGCATGCCCATTCTGCTGGACCAGTTCAGAGGGGTATAAACAACTGGGAAAAGATGGTCCTTCAGGTAATCTGGTCCCAAGCCATGATGAGCTTTAAAGGTAGCAACCAGCATCTTGAATTGCATCTGGAAGCCCACTGGCAACCAGTGCAGCTAACAGAGTGGTGGTGTTACATATGCTGAGTAATTCTCTTCTCTTCTCTTCTCTTCTCTTCTCTTCTCTTCTCTTCTCTTCTCTTCTCTTCTCTTCTCTTCTCTTCTCGTCTCGTCTCGTCTCGTCTCGTCTCGTCTCTTCTCCTCCTTCTTTCTATTTCCTTCTCTTTTCCTAGCATTGCAGACTTTGCTAGAGAGGTAGGTCTTTACCTAATATCTCTAAAGTGTTATAATTTGAGCCTGGTCATTTGTGCCTTGAGTGAGATCTCTGGATTGATTTGTTTAATGTTCTATTTGTTTGTTTTTTGGCTATCCATGGCATTCTCAGGGGTCTTCTTCAATACCAAAGTTCAAAAACTTAAATATTCTTTCTATCCTTCTTCAAAGTCCAACTTTCAGTTCCATAAACAGTCATAGGGAAAACCTTTGCTTGCACCATTCTGATCTTTAGATTACTTCTAATACAGGGATAAGTATATGAACCTGCCTGGGATTTAGTATCTTTTTTTGAGGCCCTGTTATTTGTCCCACTATTTAAATAGGGTAGCATGGTGAGGATCCACCAGGAAAGGGATATTTCTTTCACACTATAGAATTTCTGTCTTAGAAAGGTTTGATTGGTCCTTTCTATATTATTCTTTATATGGGCTAAAAAGGTAATGGTCAAAAGCCTCACAATCAATTAAATAGTTAACCAGCTTGCTTGCTTTGTTTCTGCCATTATGGAAAAGGGGGAGGGGGAAAGGACCATTAAGTGCAGGTGGATCATTATCGGGTTCTCAGAGACAACCAAGGTCGTACCAGCCTGAGACCCGGGAAGAGCTGAGATCATCAACAAGAAAGGGATGGACTGGATGGAAAAGGGGGGCTGAAGTAAGGGGAAAGAAAAAGGGTTTTGACATGTGTGGGCTTTTAGTCTTGGGAATAACTTAGAACTGTAGACTGCTTCTCAATAAAGAGATTTTCTTTGAACTTATTCTGAGGTTCGGTGAAATTTACTGTTATTGGGAATTGAGTTTGGCAGATTCTTACAGTAACATCAACAGAACACAGTCTTTAAGTCACAAAAAGAAAAAAAAGTCCATGCTGTCCTTTGTTAGACATGCTGTATTTTGAGCATTGTGTTTAGTTCTGGGTATCATATTTTAAACAGAATATTGATGAGATGGACTGCACCCAGGGAAGACAAACCAAAATAGTGAGGGTACTGGAAGTCACATCCTATGGATTGATATGTTTAGCCTGGAAAACAGAAGATGAACAGAAGAGATGATCTCAGTCACCAACTATTGGAAAGGTTCATTTTTATATAGTAATTTTATTAAAAATTACAATTGCAACAATAAAAATTAATACAAACTAAGAAAGAAAAAAGAAAAGAATAAAAAGAAAATAGAAAGTGCGGAGAAGAAAAAAGGAAAAGAAAGAAAGAAAAAATAAGAATATGGTAAAGAAAAGAAAAAGAAATATATAAAGTAATGACTTCCCTCTTCATCACAAAAAGTATAAACAATTTTAGTAACTTATCACCTTCTCTTAAAATATAACAAATGATCTCTTCTTCCCATATCCCATCTCTTATCTTTAAACAAATCCTTAAAACTTCATTTCAGTCCTCATCAACAAAAGTCCATTAAGGGTTACCAGAAATAACAACCTTGATCAAATAAACCAACTTTATATCCCTTCCTTTTACTTGTAACAATCTTGATCTTTAGTCCCTTTAAATAATGTCCTAGAACTTTATTTCTTTTCATTTTTTTCTTTGTTCCTTCTCACAAAATTCTTCAAAGCTTTAACAAGCCTCTTTTGTAAATCCAATATAGGAAAATTATGCAGGTTACTCTCTTTGTTTGTCATTTGTATATCCCTTTTAATTATTAAGACATCAACTGGTTTCTTTTGTATGTCCAGTGTAAAATCTTTTTCAATGTCATTCTTGTAGCCTGTCATTTTTAAATCCACTTCCAAATCAGTCTCAATCTTGTCAAGTAAAATTGGTTCCTCTTCCATAATATTTTTTAAACACAGGCTATCTATAGAGACAGACATTCTTAAAATTAACTTCTGAGTCCATTGTTCAAACAAATATTGGAAAGGTTCTCATGCAGTAAACGAAGTTGTTTCTGCTGCACTACAAAACAGAATTAGAAACAATGGATGGAAACTGTAGGAAGGATGATTTCTACTAAATATGTTGAGAAATGTCATAATTGCTTCTGGAATAGGCAGCTAGTAGAGAAGCAACTCCACCGGAAGCAGAAATTAGATTATTCAAGCAGAGGCTGCATAGCTATTGGTTAGGGAAATTGTAACGGTATTTTGAATTGTGTATCCTATCCTGAAAGGAGAGCTGGACTAAATGATCTTTAAGAATCCTTTCAACTCTATGACTCTATGATTCCTTCTGGCATTTAGTAATGCTTGATGTTATCTTATTCTTCAGTTTAATACCTGAATGTTATTTTATATTTTAACTCCTATGTTCATATAATATTTTCATGCTGCATATGTTTTATTTACTTTTTAGTGCACCTTTATTAAATCTTGCTCCAATACCTTGCAGGCAAATAATGCAATTCATAATTCTGTCAAAATGAATAATAAATCAAGTGTTCAGTAAATCTATGTGCCCAAATAGGTACACATGCAGTTATTCCATTTATACCAGTAGAAAATCTCTTACCTGTTCAGATAAGAATCTTAGCATAATTCTTACCATAATTTCATTGAAATTAATGGGGAAATTCCTCATGAGAGTGAGGGGCTTCCTGAGTTCATTTGACTGTTTTAGTCATAATCAATAGATTGAGATGAAAGTCAGAAGTGTTGATTATCACAGGTCCAATGTTCCAGCCTTGCAAAAGTGTTTGGAAATAATTCCTTGGAAGAATATGTAGTTTCTCAGACACTGATACATATGGCGATGACCATGTGTGAGTAAACAGAGAATATCTGTGTTGAGTTTACAGGGATTGTGAAACAGGAGCTGATAAAAGGTATACAAGTCTTCACATATGCATACAAACTCACTCCTGTAAAGATAGATGCAATAATTAGAGAGCTTTTCCCAAGAATTCCTGGAGAAGAACTATTTCAAATAACCATTCTAACAACCATTCCAGTCAAAGGCTGAAGATGTTGTTTCCAACACACATATATTTCAAAAAAGGAGAAATAGTTTGCTTCATATAAAAGCCAAATAGCAGATCGAGTATTATGCTGTGCCCATGGACACAGTGAGAGACCTACTGTTTTTCAAAAGACAGGATGATTTGGAAATTTGGAAAAGGAGAGATAAGAAAACTGAAATGTATCAGTTCAGCCATCATTTCTTTTGAATTTTCAAGTGAGCTTCTCATGGAAAACCAAATGTAACTCAAGTTTAGTTTATTTTTGCTAGAATTTAAAACATAAATGGTAACAAATTGTGTTATTATTTCAAAAGGGGTTTTATTGTTAAAAAAAATGCACTGCCATGTATTTCTCAACAAAAAGTTAGTTGTATGTGTATTTGTACATCAGATCAAAGTGTGCTGCTAGTGTCTTTCACTCCTGTCTTTTCAGTTCTAATAATTATAGGTGAAAGAATATAGCTACCGTGAATGTTACTTGTTTTCAAAGTGGAATATGTAGTACATCTCTCAAGTGGTCACAGCCTAGAAAAACATTTCATCTTCAGTTTTGCAGCCTTCTATTCTCCAGCTGGGAGATCTGCACGTTTGGCCTTTTCATATCACTTAATTATCAGAACCTGCTGTGAGAGAGATTCTTTTACAGGTAACATAGGTCTTCTTGGAAAGACCCCCACCCCACCCCCGATGGTGACTTCAACAACTGCTGGCTGCCACATAAAAGGCTTCCAATGAGCTAAGTGGCTTTGAGACAGGTCTTTCATCTCTTCTTGTTCCTCATCCTGTTTTCTCTTTTGAACTGTTTTTGATGCAGAACAATCTGTACAATAATAGTGTCTCCCCTCCCCTCCCTTTCCCTCCCCTCCCCTCCTCATTTTGAGAACCAGAACATAAGCTTAGTGAGATGCATCCACAGAACACAAAGCCATGCTTGTAACCAATGATATTGTTCTATTTGTTTCATATAACTATAGCACTGTCACTTCAATGTCTGGATATTTTTGTATATCACTAAATCAGAAATCCCTCTTATGTGTCACAGATCTTATTCATTCAGAGCATTTTCACACAGCTACCCTGTACACTTGCCAGATCCTCTGAAAAACATGTTGTGCTGCCCCGTGAATGTTCTTATCACTGTTGCCTTTGCTAGAAAATTGCTTTCTGTCAGCTGGCCAACAGCCTTCCAGATGAAGAATGGGGATCACACAACTTAGTATCCAGTCAGTGCCCTGTTCACAACATAGCTTAACTGCATTTGTTTTCACAATAAGGCAACAGAAGTCACTCAATTTAAACACATCCACACACTGGAATAGTGGTTTCAATAGAAAGAACTTAGGAGTACAGCAGCTATGAATGTTCCAATTTCATAAGTACACAAAGATGGAGTATCAGTCCCAGATCAGTATCAGTGAGTTGGGTAGAAGGAATCTTATTCGTCATTTTTAGATAAAGGAAAATGTATTCATTTTTTAAACTAATTAGTAACATTTTTTTAAAAAAATTGATTTAAATTAATGCATGCTTGAAAATGTACAGAATTACATTTATATTCAGTTATGTGTGTAGAACCAGTACATGAAATTGTGAAACTCTCTGAATTTTTTCCAACCTGGGAACAAACATGTGGTCAAGCAATTAAATGAATGGGCAGTATATAACAAGGATTAAACTAGGCTAATTTTTGCCCCTTAATAGCTTTGGTATTTTTTTTTTTCAATAGCCTGAATATCTTATAGTTGATAGGTATCTTTATATGCTGTTATTATTTTGACTGGCCTGGCATCATCCATTTCACAATAATACTGAATCTCATACTAAGGTATAACGAATCTGTCATTTTTTATCTTATTCAGATTTTCATTGTCTAACCAAAATATCTCATTTTAACCCATTTCCAGATCATTTTGCAACTTTTAACTGCTCTCACAATATTTGTACCTACTATATTGTACGCATTTCTCATATCAGCTTTTCTACAGACTTTCCCCAATATATGAGTTTCACAACATTCTGAAAAGTGTGAATTTCTATGTGCAAGTGTAGTTTTGTTTCAGTGGCACTGGAGAATAATGAAGGTCTGCCTGTTGGAATTATCAGGGTTCTTCTAGAAGACAAGTTAATCTCCTTAAGTCATTTTGGCCAACTGCCTGGATCTGAGCTGAAAACATTTGCCCCATCCCTAGATAATGCAGTTGGCCCTCTGATCTAAGCTTGCCTGTTCATTTGGGATGGAAATCCAACATGTGACACTAAAATGACAGTGGCAGTGCCCCCCCCCCCCCCGGTGGAAATAAGATTCATTCAGCTGTCATGTCAAGTGAAGAATTCTGGTTCTATTTTCTTTTGTGACATATCATTTGGTTATATGGTCTCCTTCCCTTTTACATTTAGCCAAACATTTAGGAGGCATTCTTAATAAGCACAGGCTTTATCCCATCTTCTCTTTATAAAGAGAAGCATATTAAGTTGTCTCAACATTAATGGAAATAGTGGAATTGTGCTGCCTTGGATGGTAGTTCAGAGATAATGAAATTCATTATGTTGGAAATTTAGATTCCATTTTTCCTGCTTTTTCAAACTGCAAAGAGCTGTTAAATCAAGGTCAGTTAGTGAAAAGACAAAGTCTCAGGTTTAATGACTGGAAAAAAAAAATCCTCATCACTTTTCCTTCACCTGCCTTGAAGAAAAAGTGTTTTTCTGTGTTTGTTTGCTTGTTTGTTTGTTTTAAGAAACACTTTTAGTGGAAACAAATTCCATCTGCTATCATCAGGCAATTTAAGAATACAGTTGGGAACACACAAAGGTATCCTGCAGAGCCCTCATGTTTCATTTAAATCGGACTTAGGAGAACATAGTGGATTTTATCTATGGTTTAAATTCCTATGTCCTGCTAGTCCCTTTTACATATAACATGAAGCTGACAATATTTAGTACAAACTAAATGCACTTTGTAAGCTCTTCATGTACACAGGTATCACCTAGGGTCCTATTAAAAATAAGATCTTTGTCAGAAGATATACTGATTCATTCCAGGATTGGGGCTTTTTTTGAAATGGCACCATCAGCACGAACTCTCTTTGAAAGACATTATCAGAGCAGCCTAAATGGGTCCACATCTATACATTTTGTCTTTTTGATCAAGAGTCTTGTCTAATTATTCTATGGTAGATTCATATATTGTCTTCACTTTTCATTTAGCTGAATGTGTGAACCCAGGCATTGTGATTTATGAACCATGGACTTATAAACCTTATAAACCTTTGTGATTTTTGTAGTAAGCAAATCATAGTTAAGCAAACCATAATTGGCACCAGGTATAAAGCAATTCTATATTTTATCCAAGCAACAGTAGGAAGTAAGAGAATATCCCATGGTTACTGATCCATTAACTCTACCATATTTATCTTACCATCTCCCATGCTGTATCACATTTTCAGGACCTCTTCCAGTCTTTCAGTGATGCTATAGAAATTAGGAACAGTAAAAGCAAGTAGGTGCTGCAATAACATGTTGCAATTTGTGGTGTCTTGTTCACAATCCCATCCAAGTATATGACAAAGTAGTCATGATGTTTTCCAGACACACACACACACACACACACACACACACACACACAACAATCATACCATACCTAATGACCCAGGACCACATGCAAGTCAATGCACATTCAAAGGCAGTTGTGGTTTTTGCCTTTAATAGTGAATGAAAGAACTTGGTCATCAGAACTGGAGCAGGAAATGTATGAATGGAAATAAGGAGAATTTTTTAGGATTCTAAAATATGATGCAGTGTCTTCGTCCCCCCACGCCTCCCCACCCCGCTCCATGCAGGGAATAATCAGAAGACACTATGGGAACAATAGCTAGGATTTATTTTAAAAGAAGGGGAAAGAAGAAAACAATTCATTGAATATCTCATTTAATGTACTCTTTATATTTGAGAAAAACAGAAGGGAATGGAATTCATAAGCAGTCATCTACAAGTAACTGTCTGTCTATTCTTTGCACCAAACAATTCTGTCCATATTGTTTTTGTTAAATTTCACATCTTGCCAACCAAAATGCTTTTCTCCCTTGCTGCTTATAAAACACTTCACATAAATATCTGTGCTTTTATGCACAGGTTTCCCTATGTGCATATTTCAAATGTGCACATCGTTTTTCAATAGAGAAATACATCTTGCTTCAGACATACTTTTCTGTAACATAAGCCTGTTTCCTAAGCCTTTCCTTGTCCCTTAAAAATATGCATGTGCACTTTTAACAATCACTTGCAGATCACTTCACAGAATTCTGGAAAATGCAGATTTCAGCATCCACATTCTTTCTATGTTAGGCAGGTTTTCAGTTCAAGCAACCATTAAATATTCTGATGGACTGAATTTCTCATCCGTCACTTACTGATGCACGTTATACAAGATTCTATTTCTTTACTGTGTAACTGCTGCTTGGATGACCTCTGTGAGGGATTAAAGCTGGTATCTCATTTGCCTTTTTCCCTCAGTTGTCCCTTATTTATTTGTTTGTTTGTTTGTTTTGTTTATAGCTTCCTGACATTTCCAGAGCTTCTCTTTCCATTCTTTCAGTTATCTTTAGCTTCTTTCAAATCTCCATCTGCAAGCTGTTTCAAGAATCTTGGATATAAATGACCTGATCTTGTAGACTTAAACTTGTTCATGGTATCAAAGTGTTGCCTAACCATCTCTTCTTACCTTATGACAATTGTTTTGCTTTGATCTATTTGGACCAGCTTCCTTTGGGGAGAAGAGCAAAGCAAAGTAGGCATTGAGGGGCTTTGCCCTCTCCCCATTACCCATTACTATCCTACAGTCTTTCTAGGCCACCCTTCTAGTGCAGGTCTTTAGGGAAAAATCTTTTTTAAAAGCCTCATTTCTTGGAAGTGTTTTAGTTACAGCCCATAATAATAGAAGGAGAAGCCAATATTCTCACTCACCCACATTCCTCCTTTGCTTGCCTCTTTCATCCATCAGGATGCAGTCTCCCTGAAACAGGATCTAGCCTTCTGAGAGATGCTGTTTTGCAAATTGCTGCACATACTGGTAAATGCAATAAAAATAGAAGCCAACAAGAAGACACAATATAGAGATACGTCTTGATATCTTTGACGGTGGTGAGACTTTGAATGTGGAACCAATCTGCTGGTTCTCTTATTTGGTTTATTACATAGGTATCACTATCAGATAAAGTTAAAGAAATTACCATTGCCAGGGCAAACCATTTCAAAATGTTTGCTCACATAAACTGTGGCTTGTGTAAAGCCCACTGCTCTTTATTGGAAAGGAATGCTTTTGTGATAGTCTTTACAACCATAGTTATATGCAAGGCATAAAATGTGCATGAACTGGTAACACTTCATTGTTATTCACTTGCTTCCATTATCCAATGTCCTTCCTCTATACATCCTTGGATTGCATTTGTCTTCATTTCTCTTACAAGCAGATTTAAACAATGAGGACTACATAGTTTGGTTCTCATATGACTATAGTACTATCACTTCAATGTCTGGATATTTTTGTATATCACTAAATCAGAAATTCCTCTGCATCTTTAAAGTGGCACATTTTCCTAACCTTTCCCTGTTCTTATTTTCTATGAGCAATGTAATTTCAAACATGGGACTCTAGGAATAATCTGATGAGGACTGATCCAACACTTGTCCCAAACATTCAATTGACTTTTTGATTAAAAAGTTATGTTGATAAGTACTGTTTTATTCATTATATTGTAGAAGACAGTTCACTTAAGAGCACTCCATTTCACATTGACGTATCTTCTATAGGGTTTCAGAGTGTTTCTGAGTCATATTCTAATTTATTTTTTTCTATCTTGTTCCATTATGTGTTGCTTGGATAGAAGTTTCTTCTGATACATTCATCTACATTGCTTCCATTACGCACTGCCTGAAGGCAGTTTACTTTACAGTGACTTCTGTGAAAGACTGCTTAATTAGTTAGTGGCATTTTCCCAGTTTCTTTTTCAGTGATTTGTTTTTTCTGTCTCTCCCTGAGCAATCCCTTATAAAGCTAACACATAAATAAATATTTATTCCTGTTTCACTATATATTTCATATGTATTACTGTTGTTATGGTACCCACTCCCATTTCTTAAAGTACATGCATATTTTCAGATAGAATTAGCATGATGATGATGATGATGATGATGATGATGATGATGATTTTGTGTCATCAAGTCATTGTCAGCTCTTAGCAACCACATAGATAGATTTTCTCCATGATGATCTGTCCCTAACCTGGTGCTTCAGCTATTCCAACACTGCCTTCACTGCTACTGTAACAGAGTCTACCCACCTTTCTGCTGGTTGTCCTCTTCTAGTGTACATGACTTTATTTTTAGTGCTTTCCCAAATCAAATTCTATTTATACTGAAAATGGCAGGCAGTTTAATGCCATTTTATTCAGCAACTTTTGTATATATTTTAAAACTATATATGACATATCACATACATATTCAGACATCCTGGTTAACATAAGTAATTAACAAAGTATATTTAATATCATTAATTCATTGTCTAATTGTGCTTTCATACCTATTATTATTTGCTACCAGAAAGTTATGGAGTTGGGCATCATGGCAGAATCCCTATAGTAGTCTATAATTCCCTCCATTACTTGCTATGGTTGGTATTCAAAGAAGCTTGAATGAGGATACTTGAGAAGTTCTTTTGATTCACATTTGGAAGTAAATAGCATGATTCATACCTCCCAAAATAACGTGCAGATCAGAATACAGTTATTCTCCCAATTTCACACTTCTCTGAATGTCATGATGCAGTTTTCAGCTAACAAAATGTTCCAAAAAGCACATGAACCCAAATGCATAAACATATGCACTTTCTGGTAAAAATGGGTATAAAATATGTATGAATTCTCATGCAGATTCTATTCCAAACATCTCTACTGACCAGATTAATACAGAAACAAGATGGAATAGACTTATCAAACAGGAGATGTGAAACTAGCATGAAAAGACAGCAGACTGATCCATGCATCTTAGACTTAACAAAGTCCTATAGAATTTTTGAAATAACAATAGTAATAGTAATAGTAATAGTAATAGTAATAATAATAGCACCACTTGAAAAATGTCTGGAGCATCACTTGAACACCATCGGCATTGACAAAATCACCATCAGTCAAATGCAAAAGGCAGCTTTAGTTGGAACAGCTTATATCCTGTGACAATTCCTTTAACACCATCAAACAACAACCTCTGCCAATCCCAGGTCCTTGGGAAGGACTCGATAGGTGGATAAAAATGCCAAATCCAAGTCTAAACATCTGGTTGACTATGCAATTAATAATATAATAATAATAATAATAATAATAATAATAATAATATAGAAAGCAGCAATAGCATCAGAAAATGTATTATTCTAAATTAGTATCATCAACAAAATAGCCAACAAAGCTGGCTAGAACCAACTCTCATACCTATTCTTTTCACAGAAATTTAAGTCCACAGGACAAGATTTTTCAAGCTTTTCAAAAGTAAACGTGCCAGGCAAACCTCCCATGAGCTTTCTTACACACACACACATTCACATTCACATTATCTAGTATTAGGTTAGCATTGTAACCATATCACACAATATATTGAAAATATATGTTATCCTTTCATTCTTGCCTTTGTTACATCTGTGGTTCAAAAATGACTAGGTTCCACACAACTGATCTAAACACCCTCACACTGCAAATTCCTGATATACAATATCATTAATCTACAAAGCAAACCAAGAGTACAAAAGTAATAACAATTATCCAAATTGTAATAAATATTCTGATTGCCTTTCTCCCATCTAATATTAAAACTCTATATTATCTTTAAGAAGAATATTGAAAAAGAATAAGCAAAAAAAGATAGATACCTTCAAATTTTGAATTAGGAGACAGTAAAACTACAAGAAGAGCCAATCAATCAATCTTGGACAAATAAAGCTTTCTTTGAGGAAATATCAGCAAGCAATATATTTTGGACCAGTGGTATGAAAGATACTAGATTAAAAAAAAACAACAACAACTCATCTATGCTTGGTGAGTTTGAAGGACATAAAATGAGGGACAGACAATGGATAAAGTAGATGAATGGGATGAAAGAGTTCTTGGAAGAGCTGTGGATTGTTGCTAGATGAAAAGCATTTGGTCTGATTCATGCCTTACTAATTACCCTTTAAGGTGCACAAAAATCAGGATCTGGTAGCACCTTTTCAGATTAATAAGTCTTATTAAAAGGTGTAAGTTTTTGTGAGCTGCAGCTTATTTCATCAGATGTCCTACATTATAACTTTGGAATTCATCTAATTCATTGTGATTTGTTCAGTGCTATTTTAGATATGTGAAATGGGTAAATTACATACCAAAACACTTGGGTTGGACTAATATTATGTTCCCTTAAATCTGAATATGAATTATCAGCAGCTCTGTAGCTTTATCCATGTCTACTGGTTAACATAGATTTTGTTAATCTTTAAAAGTGTTTTGTTTTATACAGGAGCAAGCCAACGCTCTATCAGGTCTTATGATACCTATGTCCTTAACAGGGGAACAGGGCATGGGGACCAGAAGCATACCAAAATAGTACTAGGAAAACCCTAGATGAAAACTTTCCATCTGGAAACACTTTATTGTATAGAACTGATGACTATCCTACATGTATTGCCTTGAGAAGAAGCCAGACCACTATATCCATGTATGGGGGGAACTTCTGCCATGCAACTCATCCCCCAAACAATACACATAATTTAAAAAATACATCCCATGCAATAACAATAGTAGGATTAAAACACATAAAAAGTTTAAATCACATTCTTATTTCACTCTTACATATGAGTGAGTTAACTTTTACTCATCATGAATTTTCCCTAAATTGGAAATAATTAGATAAGTAAAGCCCCTTTGAAAATGTTACACACGTGAGTTCTACTCATTCCCCATTACTCCTGTTCCTGCTCTCAGTGAAGCAGGAATTCATCCCATCATTTACATGACAGCAGGAGCAGACTACTACTATGCCATGTACCATGAAGAGGACATCAATAGATTGTGATCTGTGGTGCAGACAGAGACAAAAGCATAAAGCAGTAGACTTTTTCTCAGTATTGCTTTTTCCCTGTATGGTTCCACTGATTAGACCAGCACTATAACTAGCCTAGTGGCAAAGAGAAACAAATTATTTCCAAAAATTGGACCATGAGGTAAAGGTTATTTGAGGCATGGGAAGGCCTGGTGGGGATGGAGAGAGCTACATTGTCATCTTCACAATTTAATTTCAGCTGAAGAATAATGGTAATGGTCTCCTGTCCTTTGAGAGGCATTTTCATATTCCATCTTTGAAGAACTTATTTATTTTCTTCCAAGCAGTTCACATGAAAAAATAATTTTCTCCTCTTTTCCAATACTTTATTTTCAATTTACCTCTTCTTTTCATATAACTTTTTTTTTCAGCTTAAACATATTTAAGAGGAAAAAGGAATACATCAGTTAGCAAACGTAAGTAATAAAAGAGAAATTCAATATTAGGTCATAGGTTTCCATAAGAAGCCATCAAGAAAAGTATCAGTCTTCTGATGAAGTAACTATTTGGGGAAAAGGGAGAGAGGGGGGAGTAATACATCAAATATCTTTCATCTACAAGCAAACCCCATTCTCTAATTAAACTGACACCATCAAAAATGTTGTGAACCCATTTCTGACAATCCATTTTTTGCTGTTCTCATGCAAAGCCAGAAACATCTAAGAATAATTTAGGAGCTAACCTTCTATATCAGTGATACTGAACAAGAATTCACAAATGCTTCACTACAATACATTTCATGATGGGATGACAATTTTATCCCAAGAAATAAATAAACAAAAAATAAAACAGAATAAAGAGCAGGAATACAATCTAAACTCTCAGCTGATTCAGAGCTTCCAGTTTGATATCTCAGGTTATAAATAATCAAGAATCTTCATATTATCCCTGATGTCGAGCATGAGTATTCATGAATACTTAAAAATCCACTGACACCCAGTAATGTCCAAAAGAAAAATTAATATTCTTTTTGTTACCTTTGGGTAAAAAGAGATCAAAAGAAAAAAAAAATCCTCTCTGTATATTACTGTGATTCTTTTATTTATTTATTTATTTATTTTCATTTTTATCCTCGACACAATGAACCAAAGCTGAAAAAAAGATAGTATATTAACAATCTCACCACACCACCTACAAAGTATCTCTGACATTGAAACTAGCTTTATTCCAGGATGTCTTAATGATTTATTGGTTGGTATATTGATTTAAGACAGACAACCTGACATTTTATTTTATAGTTTCATGCTGATTGGCAGGTAAAGTTTATTGTGTGTGGGGATTTTCTTGCTATTGCTGTGAATAGTCAAAAGGAATGTTTATTCTATTATATCTATTTACAATTATACAGTTTATATCTATTTACAATAGAATATTGCTGTGAAGTCAAAAGGAATATTTATTCCTTTTGAAAGTCTTATCAACTATCCTTGGACATTAAACTATTAGAACCATAGAACTGCATAGAATACAGTTTTGCTGTATTGTATCATCTATTTTCTTATGTTCAAATTCATGATCTTTGTGTGAAGGTTCCTTTTGTATTCTGGTTGTATATATTTGCTTTCTCTGGTCACTGACTGAAATAAACATCCATCTTTCTTGAGAACTATTCTAGTTGTGATATATAATTCCACACACATTTAATTGGGGGTAGTGGAGTCAAAAGAAAATCTCAAGTGAATTAGAATAGTTGTTTAACTTTACATAGTCAACCTGCATGCACAATATTGAAAGTGAAGTAGAGAGAGGGTATGTATGCAAGCATCACCTGAATTTCACCAGACACCCAGATCCATTTAATGATCTTCATCCTTGACTCACTAGCGGGTGAAAAAGGTTTACCAGCATGCTTCATTGAATGCGCTTAAATCTTCCATAGAGTGAGAACTCTGATAAAAATAAGTTCTCACCTGCAGGAAAGCTTATGAGTGCATGTAGATCCCAGGAAATACGACCACTCTGGAGATGTCAGGTGTAAGGCTCCCTTGCATGGCCTTGCCCCTTAGAGATTTATTCCTTTTAGGTTTATTCAAAACATTTTCTGAGAGTAAAAACAATTAATCCAATTTATAGATCATTCCACACAAGCCTATACAAATCTATACAAATCTAAAGGACTTAAATAATTGCTTTTTCTCTAGGTAGCTAGTCAAAGTCATGTCATATATGAGATTCATTTGGTTAAACTTAAAGATTCAAAGCAGCAGGTCATTCAAACAATTCATTCTATTCAAGGCATGTTGTTACATAATGACTATTCAAAGTACCAAATTTACCTATCTTCTGTGGTGAAAATCGATCATTTCAAATTAGCTACAGAATTTTGAATTTTTAAGATAATTTTCAGGATTTCCCAATTACTGATGATTATGTGTGAATGCAGAAACATCCATCTATACCAGTATCAATAATTTTCTTACTGGAGAAATGTTGATTGATTGATTATGTGCCATCAAGTCATTGTTGACTCTTAGCAACCACATAGATAGATTTTTCTCCATAACAATCTGTCCCATACCTGATCTTTCAGGTCTTCCAACCTGGGGCATTCAGCACCATTGCAACTGAATCTATCCACCTTGTTGTTGGTCACCCTCTTCTCTTTCCTTCTAACTTTCCCAGCATACTGGAGAAGTACATTATAGTGTGTATAAAAATAATTACATGGGGATTAATAATTATAGTGCTTAGCTCCAGGCAATGTGGTAGAAAGAAATAAAGTCTCAGCTTGGTGTTCAACAAACCTAGCTGGCCTACAACAGGAAGAAAATGCCAATATATACAAACTTTACATGCAGATAATGTATAATAAATCTTGCCTTGCACAACTGTAATATTCTTTATAGTGACAACTTGATCCATAGGGTACCTATTTGGGCAAGAGTTTCTGTAAAGGCAATTCTATTTTAATAGAGTAATAGATTATAGCAAAAATGTGGGACTTATGATACCTGCTCATATGAATATTTCTGTCAATGGCTCTGTTACAGAGCAGCAAAAGTTTTATCTCAGCTTGTGCAGTGGTTTCCGAAATAGTTGTTGCCTGTCTGTGCAGGATAGGTCAATTATTCAGTCAATCAATCAATTGTAGAGACCTGCTGCCTTGCAGAAAACCCAAAACATTTCTTCCATAATATTTTCAAAACATGCACAGCTCTAATGTGCATGCATGTGTGCATAAAATCCTTTAAAATTCCATTCTAAATTTAGAAATGAGCTAATTAGCCTTTTTTCTGGGAAATTTGAAAAATAATGTTCTTAATTTAAATATGACATCATTGTCAGGGTAAATAAGTTATATTAATTTAAAATTATAAGCTTTGTGCTAAAGTATTTTGATTGTGGATGTCTGATAACAAATTTATGTGTTAGAGGACAAGTGATAATTGTGGTAGAAATAGCTTTTGAATACACATCTTCTGTACGAAAAAGAAAGTCATGCTGTACTGAATTTAAGGTTAAACTGCTGCTACATCTTTATCCTTAGAAATGTATACATTAAAAACGTTCATTTTTTGTTGCAATTTTGTTTCGCTTTTCATTTTTTGCCTGTTGCTCCCCCTTCCCCCAGATATAGATTTTGGCTAAGCTTAGCTTATGATTTAATATTGTTGTTTGATTTTTCCAGGTGGATCACAAATGAAGTGTGAAGGCATATTTTAACATTTAGAACCATTTTTCTTAATTTCTTTTCTGGTGCAAAATTAGATGGCTTTTGAGTTGCCCTTCTGCAGCCACAGTAATGAAAATGAACAGGTCTTGGATTATTATGATGAGGTAGTTAATCAGAATTCCATATGTTTTTTTATATGAATATTTAAAGTATATTAAAATTAATCAGCATGGTTATAACAGATGACAGTAGCCTCATTCCATTTTAAGGTAGCAAATTCAGTTCATAAATACTGGATACTGAGCAGATGTTAGGAAAGTAAATCCAAATAAATGCAATGATTGATGTTTGTATTTTGGAATAGATCCAACTGATTCTGTAGAGAAATAAAATCAACCATACAGCTGTTTCAATAATTCTTCTTACCTGCAGATATTTTTGTACAGAAAAGATCACAACAGCAGGGTCACAATTATTTGCTTAGATAGTTGTAGTAAGAAGTAGAAATAAATATAACCTTTGGCTTTTGACTTCAGTCTAGCAAAGATGGAACCAGTACAAAAAGAGAGAGACTTGTTAGCATACAGGTAATGAAGGTAGTGAAATATATGAAGGTACTTTATAACCACATTAGACTGATGGTCCAGTTGGCCAGTGTTGATCATATTAGCTGGGATACCTCTTCTGAGTTTCAAAGAACAGTAATATCCAGCCCCGGTTAGGAGTGTTAGGATTAAAGTGGGATCTTTGGAATTCAAAGCATATCTTTCAGTCTCTGAACTCTGAGCCCCTCTGTAGGATTTGTTATTTGCTCATCTATGTCCTAATGTAATAGCTTGATAGAGTGACTGCTTCTTCATGGCTCTTGAAGCTGTAGCTTATAATTGGGCTACCATAATATGCAGCCAGTCCTACTAAAGCCATATTCAGACAAAAAAATATCACTGCTATATAAAGCTTTCTTTTTCTTTTTTCTTTTTTCTTTTTTTCCTTTCCCACAATTTCTTCCTGCTGGTGGTGAACAAAGTAATTCTGATGCACTCTATTGCAAGTTGAACAAAGAAATTTGGCTAATAGTAAAGCCAGTTCTGGTAGGTACCTTAAAGTAATTCCCAGAGTGATGTGGTTAGCTGCCTTTGGAGAATATATTCACCCTTCCGTCATATGTTTTTGTGTTAGAAGATGTAATGGAAGTGTCCTATACACAAAACTTTTGATGTTTGACATTTTGTATTTCGTCCATGAAATTTAAGTGCTCTGAACTCTCCCTACATATCTTATGTGTGCGTGTTTTATTTTGTTTCCAGAGGCAAATAACAGAGAGACGGCAACTTAATTTCAGTGTTATATCAGAGATAGTTCGTGCCCAGACTGAAAGGTAATTGCATTAAATGCATGGCACAAAATATGTATCGTGATAAAGCAACAAAGAGATATAGTAGTACAGAAGTCATGAATGTCCCTCTGTCATATCAATTAAAAAGTTCTCCTTAAAATACAAACACCTCTTTGACAGATGCAAAGGCAGTGACACATTAGCTTCTATTCAACTTTGATAAATCACTCTCTGGACAGGAGTGGAAAACAAAGCATTATCCACAGAAATGTAACCTTTCACCTCTGACATTTTGCTCAATTAAAAATCAACATTAACAGAATCTTCTGCTGTCACTGTTAGTATTTAAATATAACAGAGAGGCAAAGCTATTTTAGAAATTGTACCTTCTCTCTGTGATGTCCTGCACCATTCCTTCAAAATATTTTCAAGGATTCCATCAATCCCTACTTATATTTTTTGAACATTTGAGGTGGCTTTAAAGGGATGGGGAAATATCCAAAAGTAAATTCCATCAACCTGTGTCATTATTCCCACTCAGACAAGTTTAACCCTGCAATTATAAACTCTTTGGTTTCTGCAGCAAAACAGGCCCATCAGAAATTCACCCAAGGGGAAAGAAAGACACAAACCCCATCACCCAAGTTTCTTTGTCCTCCCCTCATGACAGCCCCAGTGAAGCTTCCAGTTCTCCTCCTTGGCTGACCTGCAGAACTGCCTGCCACTTTATTGGGGGGAGGTGGAACAAAGGGAGCCGCAGACTCTACCCCCGCTCCTCATTCTGGCATGTCCCCAAGGGCCCCCTCCCTCAAGGCACTTTAAATGAAAAAAAGGTGGGGGGGTTGTTAATTTATTTAATTTTTTGTGAGGTAAACCCTAGTGAAGCAATGCTCTTGAGAATATTCATCTCTTACCATTTTGCCCCTTCCATTGCATTCCTTTCTTCTCAGGCTAATTAACTAGAAATGGGCAATGAGATTAATTGGAAATATTTTTAGCATAAACTGCTGATAAATGAACTGTGATTTCTACTATTGCTTTGTTGTTCAATGGGTTTCCATGTCTAAAGAAAATGTATGTCTAAGTAGATTGTAAGACCCATAGATTACTCTTACAAAATCCTATTCTAAGGGGAATATTTCTCTTATTGGAGAATTAAGTAAACACAGAGATTACACTCTGCTCATTTGAATTGATTCTTACTAGTGAGAGTCACACATTACGTAAAACAAAAATATACTGCTCAAAATGCCATCTCTGAGTTATTTTTTAAACGCTTTCTCTTTATTATTAGATGTATTTTCATTGTGTTTCAGATTACTGGCTGCAAATTGTTTATTGGGGTTTTTTGTTTTTTGAATCATTTCATTGTTGCCCGAGATCTTAATCTTGTTATGGATTTTCAATTCCTAAAAATATCAAAATCACATCAAAAATATCAAAATCAAAAATCAAAATGGGAAAGTGATGAAAACTTATATACAAGAATTTAATTTGAAGGATATTAAATCACCTTACAAAAGGGGAGTATATCTTTATTTCCAACAGTCACAGACCTTGTTTTAGATTGGGCTATG
The DNA here is from genome assembly GCA_030867105.1 of Liasis olivaceus. NCBI lineage: Eukaryota > Metazoa > Chordata > Lepidosauria > Squamata > Pythonidae > Liasis > Liasis olivaceus. The sequence continues at coordinate 76,582,164 of CM061349.1, forward strand.
TTTTTACTTCTTTACCTGAAAATGTTTTGGATTCAAAAATTAACTCTATTGTGATCTCAGATGATGCTTGAGTTAAAATTAAGTTTTCATTTTAAAGATCTTCAGTTAGTTATTTCTTTGACACGGGATAATCATTTTTCAGGTTATATTAAATGATAAACACAACATTTGGGGAGAGGATAATCAAAATTTTACTAGTCTATAGGTTACATGGGATGCATATAAGGTTTACATATATATGGGTTTGTTACTGTTTACGTCTCTGCAACAAATAAAAATAGAAATCTGTGCAAAATGTGGTTAATGAATGTTTACTGACGTATGCAAGGAATTCCACTCAATGTTTATTGAAAGCAACTTAATGAATATAGCTATATCATTTATACATCAAAGAGAATTCCAGCATTACTACTGTGCATTCAGCATTACTGTTAATTATGCTTCCAAAAGAAAAAAAAAAGTGCAACCTATTTTATTTCTTGTTAAAGGCTTGTCTTCTCTGTAATATACAGGATAATTGTATGTTTTAAGGTGAATTAAGAGGTCAAAATGTAAATTGCTAGTTTTATAGCACCTTTAAATAATAATCATCCACTGTGTCAAGATTTAAGGCTTGAGTGGATATTGTATTTAAGGAGCAATAGCACAAGTCATATTTTTATACTAGTTCAATATTTTCAGGGCTTGCAAAATGCATCATCTGTAACTCTAAATTATGTTCTGCAGCTACACAGATTTTATATGACTTCCAAGGCCTGTAACACAAGCTGGATTACACATTTACTAGGTGGGAACATGTTATCCAAAGCCTCCATTGCCATCAATCAAAGATTTGGATAAAAGACTATCAAAGGGAGAGGATAAATGTTAAAATGTGATGAAGCTGGATTTTATTTTTATTTTAAAATTTTAAAAGATGAAAAAATCAGCTTCACACTTTGTGTTTACTTCAACATATAAGAATCTTTGTGTAGCTGGAGAAATGGAGAGCAAGTGGGGAGTGGGGAATCCTATATACCAAAGAGAATGTTCAGCCACTTGGAGACAAGACCAAGTCTACGAGCCACAGTTTACACTCACTGTCATCTTTCTATTTTCCTTTGTCTCTGAATGACAGGAACAGCAAGAACTGCAGATTAATTATGAAGCTTAAAGAACAAACATGCCAGCTAACCGACCAGGCACTGCTGAGTGTGGCAAAATACTGAGAATATGGTCTGGAATCCAGGGGAGAAACTCTTGACTTTGCCAAAGGATGCAATGAGAAAGAGCACAGTTATAAACATGAAGGATAGAGGTATGTGGGGGGGAGGGGGCAGGGGTAGAGGGTGGGGAAAAAAAACAGGTGGTATAACTTGGAAGGAAAAAAACAGTTTACCTTGTAAATAACTCACAGATGTTATTTCTTAAAGAGAAACCTCAAGCTGACTTGTGAGATCATCTGTAACATTAAGTGGCAAACTTTCATAATGCATAATACCCATTCATTCTGTGGAATTGGAACAGGGATTAGCAGTCGATGAAAAAAAAAAAAAGGAATGGCCTGTAGCCTGTGCATGCTGTGCTTGCACAGAATCTGTGATAAGATACAGGTTTCAATTATTTGTTCTTACTATATCATTTTGTCCACTCATTAAAAAAAACAAACCTACAATATTACTTTTATTTCATAGATATAAATTAGCCTATCCCTTGCCCCAATTCTTTTGTTTGGTACATTTTGTTTTTAAGTGATTTCTTAAGTGTGTAACTACTTTTCAGGACTTCGTTGTGGCTTATTGTGGTAAGGTATTGTACAGGAAACAATTCCTCATCAAGCAAAGAACCAACATGTATTGATAATTAAAATTACAAGCATTCATAATGAATGGATTTAGGATGACTAAGTCATGGAGAGTAGCGGTGATATTATTTCTGCTCATGATTCTCAGGAAGATCAGTCTGAATGCATGACTCACAGCTGCTAATTCAGATATCTTTTTAAAAATCAAATTTTTATTTAAATTTATCATATTTAAAAATATGAATGTGTTCACTAGCCCTAGGCAGTGCTCAGACACCAACTTCCTTAAAGATAATCATGTTTCATCTAGCAGAGAAAATGCAATGGGATTCATCCAACATTGCAAAAGTGGAATTCTGTCTATTCAATTTACTTTTCTCTCTCACTCTCTCTCTCTCTCTTTTCCTCCTCTTCCTAGTATCTCCAAAATGTATTATGGAAAGTCTCCCAATAACATGATACAGATTTAGCAGATGGATTGGAGGATGCAGGAGGTAGGGAGGAAAAATCTGACAGACTCCTTTGTCTTGGAAGATGTAATTCCACTTATGGAATTATATCACTGGTCAAATCAAATTTACTCAAACTACTTGCAATGTGCAGGCACTATTTCGAGCTGGAGAGATATGAACAACTTAGACTGAAATAGTCACTGAATTGATCTCAAGTTAGATTGCAACTTCCAAAGTTTTGTTCTCAGTCCTTGCACTTGTCTGAGGAAAGGTAGAGAAAAAATATTGGAAGACCATTGTAGTACATGGAGTTAACCCTTACTGAGATAATTATAAACCAATGCCATCACCTGTGCAAACCTGGTTCTTCTCTTCTTGTAAGAAGGTGTCCAACTTTCTTGTGATTGTCATATAAAAAGATGCATTAAGTAAAGGAGATGTTTATTAGAAAAAACAATGCAAAGTAACTTTTCCTGCTGAAAAACTTTGTATCCAATCTATCATGCACCAAGAGACAGGCTGTTCTGTGATAACTTTAATAGAAGGTATTACACTTGCACATAATGTAACAGCAGTGAGATCCCATCTTCCCTAGGTAGTCATATGAAAGTGAAGACATCAAAATACCTACCATCTGTTTCTGCTTCTGTTTTGTTTAGTATTAAGACTTAGAGGGGAAAATCTCCAAAGATTTTATCATTTACACTAAACTCCCTTTATATTTTCTTAAACTAGATGTAAATCAGTCTTTCAGTTCAATGAAAACATATAAACATTTATACAAACACGTATTTTATCCTCTCTCAGTCATTTTATCATATATAGTGCATTATAACAGAGCTATGCCCAAAGTATATCAAATATTTTAGAAGTATCATCTTAGAAAAAGTATCTACATAGTAACTTGAATAGTTCTCTCTCTTTTTTTAATCTGATACTTAATTGTTTGTAATTGCCTGGAGATTATTCTGGTGCAGAACCAGATACTATAACTACTAAATATTTCTTTGACCAGATAATGTACAAAATAAAGGCTTGTTAGCCATGTATCTCTCCAGAACCACTCAGTTATTCTAGATCCAACAGATCCTGTGGAAAGAATCCACAGCACACTGGGTTTGTTTGTGTCACTGCTTTAGAATTAGCTCAGCTACCACAATACTTGGATTCTGACATATTAGAACGCCAGGAAAGGATATCCTATTTAAGGTCTCCTAATCCATTATGGTAATGCTAGTAAAGAGACTATCTATCACATTATATTATGACCAAATCGGGGCAACATTTGAATTTCCCACAATGCTTCCAAAGTAGCATTATTCTGGTGCATTGTGGGAAATGTAAATAGCAGAGAGGTTCAGCCACATGTTGCTATGAGAACATTGTCCCCGTTTCCTTTCATCATAGCACAAAGTCAAGTAGAACAATGAAATATATCAGAAGGCACCTCACCAAGGAACTCCTTGTCACTTTTGTCAGCTTGTTCCCTATGATGAGGACCCTATAACTAGATGGGCCCAGAAATAATCCTCAGATTTATGTGATATCACCAGCACATATCAACTGCTAGCACAAAGCTAATGTTATGCATGCATCTACTTATGGAAATACTTAATTGGTATTGTTCGGGAGACTCCTGCTGCCTACTGTTGTGGAATTACAATATCAGAAGTCAGTCTGAAGGCTATACTCCAACTTTTTTTTCCTCTGCCAGGGGCTGATTTCTCGAGAGAGAGATGAAAAAATGGGCATAATTATGACTTAAAAGTGATGTAAAACAATACAAAAGCATGGTTTTTATTGCTTTTTAATTAATTAGCATGAATGGAAAAATGAAATTGCATCTTCCTTTTCTTGTGGTCTTCCCCATGACATACAATTGGAAACAAAATGCTAGGCTAGGCAGGTCTTTGCTTTGATTTAGCAAGGCTCCTGATATGTCTTATGCCCCTCCATGAATCATAAGTTAATTGTTTTGGAAATGACATTTTTTTTAACAACTCTTTCCAGATTATTACATAAATGAAAGCACAGAGTTTTTTATTATTATTATTCTATTGCAACTGGGGAAACACGTTAAGGCAGATGGCAATCTTTTCCTGCTTTCTCTATTATAGCAATCTTTCACTACTATTTGTTCAAACGTATTTTTAGCGTAATCACAGATTTACAGCTGATATAAAAGTGAACTGGCAGATTTTGCCTGGTGCTTGAAACCACAAATGCATTCAGAATATCAAAGCTGCTTATTCCATATAACTATATTTCCCCAAAGCCACTCAGGAAGAACCTCAGAACCAGTGGTGATAATACAGAAACATAATTTGTCCTTGGGAACTAGTGCTTTCATGTAGATCTTTCATATGAGTGGCCAAAGATTATGATGAAGATTATTTTCTTCATGTGGCTGACAGGAGTTACCCATTTGTGAACAGAATCCCTTTGATGGTTATGTTGGTCTGAAAATATCACTGAACCCTCTTTAGTTACATAGAGCTATTAAATAAAGCAATATCAGAATGTTTTTGGAATGTTGTCTCAGTCTTTATAATTACCAATTTAACATTACAAATACACAGGTAAATAATGAATTTTCAGAGAAGCAAAAAAATAATATTATTTAACTAATATATATATATATATATATATATATATATATATATATATATATATATAGCTTCTCTGCAAGTTCACCTATGTATCTGTAATGTTAAATTGGTAATTATAATGACTGAGATAACATTCCAAAAACATTCTGGATATTGCTTGATTCTCACCTTAAAAGTGATGTTGGAATGCTTAGATGATATTAGACTTTTGAACCAAGTTGTACTGATAATGCCAAGCAAATATCAGACACAACAGAAAATGTGAACAGGGACCCTGCATCTGATGTCCTTTGTAAAGTACACTGTCCCCATTCCCTCCTTCTGATACACATGTACACACAGACTAATACAAAAAAAGAACCCTCTATTTCCACTCATGAGTTGAAGAGAAGTAAGTTTTTCACTGTCATGCTGGAAACAAATGTTTACAACTTTCACTGGTTCAAAAACAGATTTTTTAAAGATCGAATTTCATTGAACTATCATTCGGTTGTGTTCTACTGGGAAGTGAAGTGAAGATTTCCCTTTCTAAATTTTCACTCTCTCCTTAAATAATTGCTGGAGTCAGGAACAAACAGAAGTTGTGTTTTGTTTTGTCAGCCTTTTAAAGGCTTAGGTAGAAGAGTGGAGGTTGAGAGAATCTTGACAATGCATCAGGAGAAAGACTAGCAATGCCCCCCACAAATCCCCCTGTGGCTTACTTATACATTTTTAAACTATCTATTGGCCCCAATGGAGGATTTAAAAGTTTGATTCCACTAAGGAAAATTCTGAGTTTATACTGAAATATACTTTATTTTTATCTAATAAAATAAAACTGGATTTTGTTATTTTTGAGTGTTAATTTGTAATATAATATATTGGTCCTTGACTTCTATACATATGGAAACATTAAGATAAGATATAACTATATTTTCTAGAAGTAACAAAATAAATAGAAATCCTGGCAAAACAGTTTGCAAGCTGCAACTGTTGAATGGACTTCTTGGGGGTTGAAATATATTGTCTAATAACTTATGCTGTATTTTATTTTAAGAGAATTTTTAAGAAGTGCATATTAACAATCAGCTTACAACAATATGAACATAAAAGTTATTTTTTTCAAACGTCAAAGTCCTAAATTAATTTTTAAAAATCCTATTTTCAGAAACAATCATTAATCAAATTCTGAGTCAGCAACTGTTCCAATCTGAATATCCCATAAGAACAACTCTGAAGCTCCAAGGTCAAGACTTCATAGGCAATTCAGTGCATCTTAGAAGTGTCAATCATTTGTGAGACTCAACTAACACATTTCCACACACACTTGGTGACTGCTTTTAATGTTTACAACACCTGTTGTCAACAAATAAAACTAAAGAAAAAAGAGTTTTGATTTGCATCATTTCAAAATAAGAAATTCTAAGCATGTATTAACAGCAATGAAAGGTTTGGAGCAGTGATTGACCATCCTGTTTTCTACAACAAATATACTTGTTTTCAGTTCTAATGGTCACCAGTACAAATCTCCAGGAATCACTCTGACTGAATTGGACTAAAGAATTGTTCATTCACACCCAGGCTTAAAGGTGGGGTAATAATTGGATGGGAGAAAAAATAAGAATGCAGCCAATAGTAATTTGCACTGGCTGCACATAATTTGCAAAAAGGTAGGAAGACAAAGATTAAATTAGACTTTGGATCAAGAAATTATATCTTGAAATGATGTTCAAAAAGAACATTACTGAGATGAGTTACAACCTTGGGAACTTTTTAGCTCAGGAAAAAGAAAATAAAGGATATGTGTGCTAGAGTTGTATAAAATTATGGAAAGAGTGGAGGGAGTGTATAGGGGGATATTTTTCTTCTCACCTAATGAAGATGAACTGAAGAAGATTTGGGTCAAGAAAAAGAAAGCATTCTTTACATGGTACAAAATTAAATACTGAAACCCACCACTCAAATTGGGAAACTTAGGATAGCTTTAAAAGACAATTAATTTAATTCATGGAGGATTGGAATATCAGTGTCTTTAAGGATCAGAAGCAATATTCCCCTGAATACCAAATGCTGGAGAGTTCAAGGATCCCATAAGGTGACTACTGTGGAAACAGAAAGTTGGACTAGATAGATCTTTGTTTGATTCAAGATTGCTTTTCATTTGTTTCAATGATCAACCAATTGCCAAGGAGAATGAAAAGGTTGAAAAGGATCACCTTGGCTCTGATGCAAAAATTCTGCCCACTTTTTGGCCTAGAAGGGGTTATACAGGATATAAAGGTTATAAATATCCCATTTATGATTGCAATTTTATATTAGAGTTAGAATTAATTACCATTAGCAGTTTATGATATGTAATGGAGAGTTCCGAGCATCCTCTCCTGATTGGGCTCCTTATACTTTTCTGTCGGACAACCACTGCCATAGATCCACTAGAACTGTGCAGAAACAGTGGTATACAATGAGCAATGTTAGCAGGACTGTGCAAAGCTTCAAATGTATGTTTTGCTCTGATGATGCTTTGTGCAAAGCATTCTCCTGAAGTTGTTTCATATGAAATACAGCCCTCCACCAAAGGGCAAGACAAAGTTCTCATGTCCCTTTGCTTTGTGTCAACTGCCTCCTCCAGCATATCCAAAAGTTAAAAGAAACATCTGCATTTTCCATGGAGTCTCTTCTTTATTGGAGCTCCTCTTCCATCTACCTATTGTTGCTCAACAATTGGGCTGTGCTGAACAATTTCTGTTGCTGCACAGATGAGTTTCCATTTTACTTTATCTGCTCCTTCTGCCAACCTGAAAAAGACTGCTTTGCCTTATTCTGCTGGAGGCAAAAGCATCTTGTCATTTGGAGTCCTTTTCCCATCTTCTGAGTCAATATGTGTTTTCAAAAGGGACTAGAAATATGTCTGAATTTTAGTGGCCTGATGTGCTGCAGAGAGGATGTAATTGTAGAGCACAAATGAAGGATCAACTCTGTGTCATTAGCAAATTTCTGTAGGGGCAGCAGAGCCACTTATGAAGATAATAGGTATCTATGAAGCTGATATACTTTAGGTGCCAATGGGTATGCTATTGTACTGAAGACCTATTTGGGCTTTTAAAAAAGGCACAATATGTGCATAGTAAAGCTCTTTTATCAGTAACCAGGCCATTCTATCTGTTCTAACAGCTGTAGCTTCCAGAACAATCTCAAGAACATGCACAGTATATTAATGTATTATGTTGATCCAATACATGGATCATAATGTCCGAACAATTGTTATTTCATCCAAGAAAGGCCAATCTGAACTGGTAGAATGTATCACCTGAACCTCAAACATCAATAATGGTTCCAGGAGCCCCACTCCACTCCCACCCCAACTATGAATCAGGAAAGTACAAAACTATCCAGGCAGGCAGTTCTCCTTATTCGTGCATTTTGGGAACAATTTATTCACAATATCTTCATCTTGTTAGGATTTAGCTTTAGTTAAGTTAACTAATTTAGTTAAATTAGGATTTAGCTTTAGTTTCCATCCATAGCAAATCATTGTTTTAGGTTATGTATAACTCCTTCTGATTCAGATAATTCAGATCTGGATTGAAATGCAGATGATAGCTCACCATATTTCCTAATGGTTGCACTCAACAGTTTGCTACAGATATTACATCACATTGGAGACGAGACTTTCAGAGGACATACATATAGATCTCCAGTGCAATTCTTTGGGATCTGACAGAAGAAAGAAATGCAGTGAATGCAAAACAGTGTTTTCAGTCCTCATAAAAATCCACATAAAGATCAAGTAAGAATATGAGAATATACTTATTCTGCCCCTTCCCATTAGCTAGTATCCAAGGCTGCTTGCATATATAATCGGATTGGAACCAAATTGAATTGATTCTAGATAATCAGTATCCTCCAAGAGACTCTGTGGCTACTGCTGCTTAGTGTTCAGGGTTCTAGGATAATTATATTTAAAAACATAACCATGCAGATTTTGAATTACTTAGGGAAGAATATAAGTTCATAAGAAGAGTTCTTATGAGACCCAAAGACTTGCTCAGCATTTTGCTCCCATTATGGCCAACCAACCAGATGTAAATGGGAAATTCATGAACAAGACATGATGGAATAGCTCTGTTCCATTGTTGCTTCCCAGAACAAATGATATTTAGAAGCATGTTTTTAAGCAAAAGTACCTTTTTAAACCAGCAAATGTCATTTGTCACTCTCATATAGATTGTCAAGATGAGCACAAGTCTTTGCTGTTTTCTTTGTTATCAGTGTTAGCCTTTATCTCTCAAAGTTCCTGCTCCATATCTCTAATTACAATCTCTATTAGAGCTGCTAATAAGGTTGAGTAGAGCTAATGACTTTGAAATGATTTCTATAAGATACCAGCTCTCCACATTGGCAGTTGGAATTATGATGCCAATCCCCATATCTGCAGCTGTACAACAGATCTCAACATCAGAAACCCAAGGGAAGGATTCTATGCATGCTTACTGTAAAATTAATCACATTTTGTGCAGTGCATTTGTGATTTGTCTCCAAAGTAATGTCTGTTGGGGCTGTATGGTCTTATTCTCCATCATGATTTAGTATACAAAGAAATGTCATTTTATTCCATGAGAGCAGCATGGCCCAAGAATATTACCTAATTCCAACTATTATTGTAAGTGTAGAGCATTCCTGCATCTGTAACATTTCTTCTTAATTTCAGAAAGATGGGTAGCTTGTACCTCTAAATTGGATATGAATCTGTTTCAATACAGAAACTGTTTCCCATACAGAAGAACTCCATCTGCAATTGCAGGAGATCTTTATATACATATGAATATAGAAAATGAGCTATAATATGTATTCATAGTTCCTTTGTGACCTAGGGTGCAGCTTTAATAAATAAATATGGCTTCAGCTCAATTCAGTATATTCAATGGTTGCTTTTTGATTGTCAGAAATAATCCAGATATGAGAGAAAAAGGTCAAAGGCTGGATTGTTACTAACAAGCCAAATAACCTTGTTATTTATTTATTATTTGGTTATTTACCAGTTACCAAATAACTGGTAATCAGTAAATAAGTTATAAAATAACCTTATACTGATTACCAGTCTATCTATATTACCTACACCAGCCTTCCCCCACATGGGCATCTCCAGAAGACTCTTCCTGTTCCTCCTGCAGCCCACCAAAAAAAGGGAAGGGAGGGAAGGGAAGGGAAGGGAAGGGAAGGGAAGGGAAGGGAAGGGAAGGGAAGGGAAGGGAAGGGAAGGGAAGGGAAGGGAAGGGAGGGGAGGGGAGGGGAGGGGAGGGGAGGGGAGGGGAGGGAGGGAGGGAGGGAGGGAGGGAGGGAGGGAGGGAGGAAGGAAGGAAGGAAGGAAGGAAGGAAGGAAGGAAGGAAGGAAGGAAGGAAGGAAGGAAGGAAGGAAGGAAGGAAGAGAGGAAGGAAGGATCACTTTCAAAGGATCTTCAGAACAGCCTAGGTCTTGGCCAATAGATTTTGTAAGAAGAGTGTAATCAGGAAACATTTTCTGTTCTTCATCCATATGGAAGAAACTGTCCTGACTCAGACACTTCTAGAGATTGAAAATTATTACCTGTCAGTGAAAAAGTTAGTTAAATGGAGTTTTAAAATGTTGTGCTATCCCGTATAACGCTTGATAGTAAAAGCCCAACTGCATTACAAGAAATCCTCAAGGACTAGCTACCTTTAGCCTTTCTGAGAACTGAATTAATTTTTAACTTGATTTTATATAGTTTAATCTATTCCTCTGACTCACATTTTCAACCAAATCTATTTTTATTCATTTTAATGAGAGTCTTATCATTTTTTAGTCTAAAATTTAAAACCCACCTGACAAATGACTTTTCACAATTCTCTTGTCTTATTCCAGATATTTGAAAGAATTCAAATAATGGATTTTCTGCTCTACAGAATAATTTAATAAAGCCCCACCAGGCTAATGTCAATTCTCTTCAGACAGAAAAAGAGAGAGAGAATGAGAGAAGAGTTATCATATAAAATTTTCCTCTCACCCCTATCGGTGGTATGTGTCTTCCTCAATCTCGGGTCCTCTACCAGAGGCCTGGGAGTTTGAGGGTTCTGTGCAGTATCTTAGCTGTTCCTAGCACTGCACTCTTCTGCACAGAGAGCTCTGCTGTTGTTCCTGGGATCTGTTGGAGCCACTCTCCTAGCTTAGGAGTCACGGCCCCGAGTGCTCCTACCACCACTGGGACCACTTTGGCCTTGACTTTCCACATCCTCTCGATTTCCTCCTTCAGGCCCTGGTACTTCTCCAGCTTCTCATGCTCCTTCTTCCTGATGTTGCTGTCACTTGGCACTGCTACATCTATCACTACCGCTGTCTTCTGGTCTTTGTCTACTACCACGATGTCTGGTTGATTGGCCAGTACCTGCCTGACAGTCTGGATCTGGAAGTCCCACAGGATCTTAGACCCGTTATTCTCCACAACCTTATGTGGAATCTCCCATCTGGACTTGGGAGGGTCTAGCCCATACACTGTGCAGATGTTCCTGTACACAATGCAAGCTACTTGGTTGTGCCGTTCAGTATATGCTGTTTCTGCCTGCATCTTATACCCTGTCACTATGTGTTGGACTGTCTCTAAGGCCTCTTTGCACAATCTGCACCTTGGGTCCTGTCTAGTGTGGTAGACTCCTGCTTCTATGGATCTGGTGCTTAGTGCCTGTTCTTGTGCTGCTATGATCAGTGCCTCAGTGCTGTCTTTTAGTCCGGCCCTTTCCAGCCACTGATAGGATTTCCCAATGTCAGCCACCTCAGCTATCTGTCGATGGTACATCCCGTGCAGGGGCTTGTCTTGCCATGGTATTTCCTCCACTTGAACTTCCTCCCATGTCTGCTGCTGCCTGAGGCATTCTCTCAGCAGCTCATCTTTGGGTGCCATCTTACTGATGTACTCCTGGATACTCCAGGTTTTGTCCAGGGCAGTGGCTTTGACACTCATCAGACCCCCCCCCCCTTTGCAGCTGGTGTACAGTCTCTGGGTGTTGGACTTGGGGTGGAAACCTCCGTACATTGTGAGGAGCTTCTGGGTCTTCACATCGGCAGCCTCCATGTCTTCCTTTGGCCAGCTCACTATACCGGCAGGGTATCTGATGACTGGCAGGGCATACATGTTGATGGCATGGATCTTGTTCTTCCCATTGAGCTGGCTCTTCAGGATCTGTCTTATTCTTTAGTGGTACTTGGATGTTGCTGTCTTCCTTGCCTCCTCCTCATGGTTCCCATGTGACTGTGGGAGACCAAGGTATTTATAGCTGGTCTCTATGTCTGCTATGTGGCCCACTGGTAATTCCACTCCATCAGTCTTAACTACCTTCCCTCTCTTTACTATCATCCTGCCACACTTCTCCAGTCCGAATGACATCCCAGTGTCCTTGCTGTAGATCCGTGTCAGGTGGATCACAGTAGTGGGGACAGTGCATCACCTTTGTATGCGCCGCACTTGATGGACACTTGTGTGAGCTGTCTTGAGTTGACTTCCAATGTTGTCTTCCACAGTCTCACTGAGTTCTTGAGGAAGGTCCTTAGTGTCCTGTTGACTTTGTATAGTGCCAGGCATTCACAGATCCATGTGTGTGGCATTGAGTCATAGGCTTTCCTGTAGTCAATCCAGGTTGTGCTCAGATTGGTCTGCCTAGACCTTGAGTCTCGGGCGACTGCTCTATCTATGAGTAACTGGTATTTTGAGCCTCTGGTGTTGTTCCCTATGCCCTTCTGAGCTGCGCTCATGTACTGGCCCATATGATCTTGTAGTTTGGCAGCTAGGATGCCTGATAGAACTTTCCATGTTGTGGGGAGGCAGGTTATTGGCTGGTAGTTGGATGGTGCTGTTCCTTTGTGAGGGTCTTTCATGATCAGCACTGTCCTTCCTTGTGTTAGCCAGTCCGGGTGGGAGCCTGCTGCTAGCAGTTGATTCATCTGTGCTGCTAGGCGTTCATGCACTGCTGTTAGTTTCTTTAGCCAGTAGGTGTGGATCATATCCGGGCCAGGTGCTGTCCAGCTTTTCATGTTCTTGACCTGCTGTTGGATGTCTGCTACTGTGATGGTGACTGCTTCTTGTTCTGGGAGATTGCAATGGTCTGCTTTCAGGTCCTGCAGCCACTTTGCACTGGTGTTATGTGTCTTTCTCCCATATGTTCTTCCAGTACTGTTCAGTTTCCACTGCTGGTGGCTCAGCTGTTACTGTGTGGTTGCACTGCAGTTGGGAGTACACTTTGGATGGTTCTTTGGAGAAGAGGGCATTTATCTTCTTGGCCTCTGCTTCTTTGGTGTATCTCCTTAGCCTGGCAGCCAGTGCAGTGAGCCTTTGTTTAGCATTTGTTTAGCTTCAGATGGAGTCAGGCCCATATATTTTTTCAGTAGCTGAGTCTTATCACTAATCTCCACACGCTTCTGTAGTTCCACCAGCTGACTGACTTCTCTCCAAGTTGCCTTGATCTTATCCTCCAATCTCATTTTCCAGGGTGGGTATGTACTGCTGTTCTTCTTGATCATGTAGCCAAGCATTTCCAGGATTACAGTGGCTGTAGCATATACCAGTTCATCGGTTTCAGTTATGGTGGTAGTAGGGATTGTCTGGAGGGCTCTGTTGGCATCTTCTAGCATACTATCTGATGGTACTTCTCCACTGATCCTTGGTAATCGGACTCGAGGGTTGACTGTAGCTAGTTTATCCATGATCTTATGCCTCATAACAGCTGCTGTGCTCTGTAATGGAAGGGGTGGCAGTGACATTCCAGCTTCAGGTGTTGGCTGCACATCTGCTTGTTCTTCTAGGTCTGCTTGAGTCTGGGTTGTAATGTGGAGTTGGTTTATCTCAAGTTGTGAGAGCAGCTTCCTCTTCACTATGTTGAAACGCAGGGTAACTAGTTGTTTTTCAGTTAGTGTGGATGTAGGCCTTCTGTCAATCCATAGCTCCCTCATACGTTTCATATATCCCCTCTCATTAGGTCTGCTGTTGTAGTAGCATTCCATCAATTCCAAGTTCTCTTGTCTTATCCATGTATGGTTTGTTCCAGTAGCCCACTTAACATCAGATTGTCCTGGTTCCCCAACATCTGACGCGGACTTTGTTAATCCGGGTGACATCCGAGCTGGCATGACTCTCTTTGTTCGTGTCACTGTCATATTTGAGGTGGGCAGGTGAAGCATTAGGAGTTCTTTGCCCAAGGTAGCAAAGGCCCAACTTTACTGATAAGGTAGATACCAGCCGGGATTTGAACCCCGGTCTCCTGCATCAAAGGCGGTGTTCTAACCACTACACTATCCAGCCGCTCATATATATATACATACACACACACACACATATATATATATATACACACACACACATACATATATACACACACACACACATACATATATATATGTATATACACATACATACATACATATACATACACACACACACACACATAGGGAAGAGGTATGGTCAAGCAGCAATGAATAATTCTAAGAGACATACATGTCATCACTTAAGGTTAGTGTGCATGTGAACTCTGTATTTGTCAAGAGAAAATCTGATTATGAACTAAGGAATTTTTCATATTCCAGTATACCCTGGTTCAGAAGGCAGCCAAATTCTGAACCTTCAGAACTGTTCACATCTAAATGGAGCTCCAAGAAGCTTTAGACATGGACATTATTTTTAATATCTGTGCTACTTTGCCTCACTTCAGATTAACTTCTTGTCTGAGTTTTGTTTATTATGGGAACTATAAATGCAAAATTGATTCATTATGTGCCATCAAGTCTTAGCAACCATATAGATAGATTTTTCTCTATGACAATCTGTCCCTTACCTGGTCTTTCAGGTCTTCTAATGGTGGACCCTTTACCACTGTAACCAAGTCCATCCATCTTGCTGCTGGTTATCCTTTCCTCCTCTTTCCTTCCACCTTTCCCAGTATTACAACCTTTTCTAGAGAGCTGGGTCTTTACATAATGTGTCTGAAGTAGGATAATTTGTCCCTGGTTATTTGTGCCTCCAGTGAGAACTCAGGGGTGATTTATTTGATAATCCATTTGTTTGTTTTCTTGGCTGTCTATGATATTCAGGAATCTTCACCAATACCAAAAAACTATCAATACTCTTCCTATCCTGCTTCTCCAAAGTCCAACTTTCGCTTCCATAGAGTAACACAGAGAACACCATAGCTTGCACTATTCTGATCTTTTTAGGTAGAGACATATCACAGCATCTGAATATCTTTTCCAAGGCCTTCATGGTTGTTTCACCATGGCTAGTCTGTGGTGTATCTCTTGACTGCTTGTTCCTTTACTGTTAATGGTTGATCCTAAAAGGTAAAAACTACCATTTCAATATCTTCATTATTAATTCTAAGATTGGTTGTTGTTTCTGTTGTCATCGGTTTGGTCTTCATTATATTTCATTTTAGTCCCATTTTTTCCCACTGTGCTCCTTGACTTTAGTTACTAGACCTTGCAGATTCTTTATATTTTTTTACTATTAGTGTCATTGGCATAGTGCAGGTATATGTGCAAAATACTTTGAACAAAACCATAGTATATTATTTTATTGATAATATGATGCTTTTAACTGAAATACCTACTATATAGAAATACTGTATCAACATTTGTAAATAAATGCAACATGTAGAACATTTTGGATCCTAAAAACATCATTACATAAGTCAGGGCTGGGAATTCCAGCTTTACTTTTCCAGGTGTCCCAAGAGCCCTTATCTCCATGTTGGCGATGAAAAAGGACCAATCAATCAAATCCCAAAGTGAAAAAATTGAAGACTAAAAAATCTGGATATCACTTCTTACCATATCACCACTGTATTCCTGATTATCTTAGAGGCCAAAATGATGGAGAAAGATTGCCTGTCTCAACAGATAATATTGTCATAAATATTAAGTTCTGGTTCATAAATATAGCTGATTATCGCACCACATCATGACCTACATGTGTGAATTGTATATGGAATAGTTGTCCCCTCACACAGAAAACAAACATTCCCTGTTAGGTTTTCATCTTTTATTTATTTGTTTTATTGTCCAGTTAGCTTCCCTGAAATGTTGCTTCCCTTCTTATTCTAAAACGCACTCACTTAGGTTAAATAATTGAATTCTGCTCTCTCCAGTAAATGCTGAATGTGTCAACTTGTGGGGCAGCCAATTTAAATATGATCTCTTAAGAGTGCATAAGAACCTGCAAAACTATGCACTGTTATGAAATCACTAGTCTCATCAGTATCAGTTAAAATGTTACAAAAGCGGCGATCATCAGATTTTGGAAGAAAAAAAATTGACCTTCAAAAACCCTATATAAAAGCAGGAAGCTTTTTCATCTGTGACTCAATCTCAGTGCAGCTAAGATAATTATGCTCCTCTGATGAAAAATTAAAAGGCAGATGGGATATTAACAGCATGCATTTGATTAAGAATTCTCATAGATTTACCCTGATCCAAGAGCTTATTTGTTCTTTGTCATTTCTTATATTTTGTTGTGATGTGTAATTAACTTCTAGCTATTCTTGAGAGAGTCTCTAATACAAAGAATCTTCCTTCCTTCCTTCCTTCCTTCCTTCCTTCCTTCCTTCCTTCCTTCCTTCCTTCCTTCCTTCCTTCCTTCCTTCCTTCCTTCCTTCCTCCCTCCCTCCCTCCCTCCCTCCCTCCCTTCCTTCCTTCCTTCCTTTCTTTTTTCAGCATGTCACTTGTACAGAAAAAAAAAAAAAAACTTTAAGTAACAGCTACGAGCATTAAAGAAGAAAGAATTTCATGACTGATACCTCAAGGTACATTCAAATGTTATTAAGCTCTTTCCAGTCCCATCAGAAGGAGAGTTCAGCAGTCACCAGATCTATCTTACTGTAATCAATAACACTTAGAGTGGTTTATTATAGCTACTTCATGCCTATGGTGCTCTTTGCTTCAGCTGTTCTCCACTCTGGGGCTGAACTGAAACAGAAAATCTATTTTATAAAATCAGGGTTGGGGTCAGCATTTGGTAGCTTCAGGATACTAGTTGGGCCAGCAAACTGATAGGCTCCTTTCTGCCATTTGCATTTCGTGGTCTACCTGCCCATCCAGGCAATATTGGAACTGAGTCTAGTGCCATATAGATGCAATGCACCAAAGAAAGACTGCCTTGGGTGTATTGCCTAGGGGGGAAAAAATTAAACGGTGCTTCAACATGGCCATTCTCCTATCAACATCACCACCACCACCACCACCAAGTAAGCTTGCCAGGATCCTCATATAGAAAGGGAGGCCCAAACAGCATTTTGTCTACTTACCTTTCAAATCTAGATGCCTCTCAGTTTTTATATATGACAATGGCAGCAAGGTTTTTAAATGTATAGAGGTGGAAAGAAAAGTTATTATTTATAGTGAAATGATGCTTTGTGAGGTGGGTGGAGTTGGCTGAGATGGTGAAATTGATAGCTTTGATTTGAGACAAGACAATGGGTAATGTTCGCATTAATCAGATTTTTTAAAAACTTTTTATGGGATAGATAAAAATGAAATTATGTTGTATAGGTTTGATGATTAAAAATAATATGCGTTAATAGAAATAATGGAAGTTATGTAGTAAATTTAGAGCAAGAGTTTGATGTATATTGTTACTTATATCTGTTGTGGGATGAGTCAAAAGTCAGTTCTTTTTTGTTGTTGTTGTTTCTTTTCTGCACTTTTGCTTTTTATTATTTTTCTTTTTTTTTTTCTTTCCCCCCCCCCCCCCATTTTTTATTCTTAATATTGGTTTGGGTTAGTTTTTATTGATTTTTTTAAATTAATAAAGTTATTAGATGCCTCTCAGTATGGAACAAGCAAAGAAAAAGTAAAGAGGATCCCATTGATTTATTTATGATTAATTCTTACCCATTATACTATTCCCTTTCGGGATAAGCAACATCATTGTGCCATGTGGACAAGATGTAAGTAATAACATGCCAAATATCTATCTATCTATCTATCTATCTATCTATCTATCTATCTATCTATCTATAATATGTCTGTCTGTCTATCTATCCAGGGATAAGAAAAAAAGAAACCTAGGTGAAGCTTTCTATACTTGCAAACTATGGTTGTTTCCACCTTGTCCACACCCCCAAAAGCATCTCCAGGATCCGCTTCTTTCATGAAAATGATGAGGCAGCATTGTGCCATCATGACACATGCTTTGCTTATTTTGTACATATGTGCAATTCATGAAGCACATACAAAAAATGTGGAACTTCTATTGAAACAACACAATGCTGCTTTCATTATTTTCCCCCATTGCTCCCACATGTAAGCCACTGCATGCATGCTTAGATAAATAGACATCTCCTTTGTTCTTTAAACTTCTTAGCTCTTTTTTTATCTCATGAACTCATTCCAATCATGTTTTTCTTTGTCCATCCATCCATCCCATTTATTCTTCCTTCATATAGTTGTTTTGTAATTCGTGTCTCACTCATTTTTTCTATATGACCAAACCACCTCAGTGTACTTTTTCATACTAGGTGACCACTTCTGTATTCTGTATAAAATCAATATTCATTCATTGCTCAATCATTCTTGACCCTATCTTGTTTTATCTTTTTATTTATTTATTTACTATTTTATCATCTTCTTTTATGACATTTAAGAACCCTATTCACACTGTTTTCAACTTACTTAATGTTTGTCCTGACACACCCAACTCTCACTTCCATATAACAAACTGAGCAGAAGCATATGCAATTCCATTTTACAGAGCAGTTTTATTTTTTTTCCTTAAACATTCATTTCTTGCAACAGACTAAATTCTTCCCACTTCTTTCTTATCAGCATTTCCACAGCTTAAAATTTCCCTACTATTTTATAAGTCTTTAGAAAACATTTGACACAACTTTATCAACTTTCTTTGGATTTTCATCATTTTCATACTTACAATCAGTCACTCAATTTTCCCTGTCAAACACAGCTACCTTGATTTTTGTTATATTCATTTTCAGATCTGTATTCCTCCTTGCAACATTCAATACATCTAACATTTCCTACAGCCAACAAGATGGCATCATCTGTATTAAAAGGTACATACACACTGAAGTCCCCAAGCAATTCATCCCTATTATTAACATAAGCATTCCTTATGCATTTATACATCCATACATTAAATAACTAAGAACATCACATATCTGTCTTGTTTCCTGCTCATTCTAAAATATTCAATATTCATTGAACAGTCCATTTATTCTAATGCATGCATCATATTCATCATAAACCACTCTTACCACATTCATCAACCAACTCCATATTTTGAACAAAAAAAGCTTCATTTTCAAGCCTATTCGCTTTTTCTAAATCATCATACAATAATTTTCTCACATTAATACATTTCTCAGTGACTTGTTGATGAACAAATATCTGTATACACTTTGCCTGTGTTACATCAATTCATACTTTCTGACAAACGAATTAGCTCTCTTATTATTTAAGTCTACACCTTCACTTCTGTGTAACAATTCTATTCTTGAACATCAGAACACTCATTTAGATTTATTACATGCTTCCTCTTTCTCTTAGTTTCACAGACATACAACCTATTATTCATTCAGTCAGTCAGTCATTCATTCATTCAGTCATTCATGTATGTCATGTCCTTTACTATTTACTCCTCTTACATCCCAATTTTTTATATACTATGGCCATTGCAAAATAGGTCCAGAAATGTTGACCTACACTGCCCATTACAGCATTTGTTAATCAAGGCTTTTGGGTAACATATTTTAGTAAGATTGAAAAGTGTAGACTTCAGCCTTAATCATACCCATACCACATGCAGGATTCCCTGCCTACAGTAAAGGTAGTGCTGGTCAGTTTAGGCAAACCTTTGGCCAGAATTTTGCAAGCACAATCAAAGCCAAGTTTTACTCCAAGCATAATCACATTATTTTATGCAAACTAAGGTCTCCTTTCAGGTCTCAGCCACAGTTGTATTAGAATGTCTGCCATCTGAATGTACTACAACTTTTGTTTCAGCTTCCTTAATAGTCCTTCTCTCTGATTTGAAGGGAGTTGGGAGAGTGATAGAAGGATATATACTCTTGCCCAAATCCATGCATTATATTGACATGCAACCAGAAACCATTGTTGTTTGTTCATTCATTCATTCATTCTAATTAATTCACCATCATGATTAACTCACATTCTGTATTGATGCATACAAAGCATATTTATTAGACTTTTTTTCTTCCACATATTGTAATATGTATTAACAAATTAATAGCTTTCCTGAAATGGGAATGACTTTCCCACATTTCTTATGATATAGGATGCTCTTTATTAGTGGTTCCTGGTTGATAATGCTGAGTGGAGAACTTTAGAAATGGTCCATGTCTTGGCAATTTTAATTAAAGTAAGAAAAGCATCAGGTCTCAGCCACAGTTGTATTAGAATGTCTGCCATCTGAATGCTCTACAACTTTTGTTTCAGCTTCCTTAATAGTCCTTTTCCCTGATTGGAAGGGAGTTGGGAGAGTGATAGAAGGATATTTTCTTGCTTTTCTCACTTCAGGCAAAAAGTGTCTTGTCTATCTTATCCCCCATTTTGTGTATGTGTATGTGTATGTGTGTGTGCATGTATATGTATTTCACATGTTTTCCTGATTGATCTTCACATTACATACACATATGCACACAAACAATATACCCACACACCAGATAACAGGAATTTGGGCCAACAGACCTATTAGTCTCCTGGGAGTTTTATATTTCAAGGTCCTTCTCTGCAGGTTGAGCTGAAAATAATCTATCAGGCTCACAAGAATGTAGGAACTTCTGATAAGTAATTTATTGTAGGAAACCTAAGAAGCCATTATGAAAGACTTCCAGCAACTGCTGAGTATTAAAAGAGAGCTCTATTTGTGATAAGCAATAGTCTTGTGTCTTTTTTCCCACTACTCTGCATAAAGGACTAGAAATGATTCTCTCTTGTGTGGGCAATGGTTTCCATATGTTCTTTGTTTTATTACTGGACTGCTTTAATATCAGAATACTTTAGAAATAGCTTTCATATAAAGATAAAAATGCAAAATGTCTGGTCTGTCTTATGCCCATGGGGTGCAATACCTAGCCACTGGGTGGGGAGAGGGCTGTTTTTCTGTTGACTTCCTAGTGCAATTGGAATTGAGATCACTGTCATCCCCAGGGTCATCCTCCTGGTGCGTAGATGGTCTCTATGGGAAGTTTTGAGTTGGGAGAAGAAGGAAAACACCACTTTCAAACTGGAATAAGTAAAGATAGCTCTCAGCTTCCTCATACTGGTTGAGATAGAGATAACATTATGAAGATAAGCCTCAAAATAAGTTTGTAAAGTATCTTAATGATATGGCAAGTAGGCATGAAGATAACCCTTTAGTATCATCTAGATAAACATATTCTTTCAGCAGCTTGCACAGAAGTTTCCTAAAAAAAATATGAGAGATTATCAATATATATTTTTTTTTTATCCCCAATCTGAAAAGAAATGTTAGGGACCCATCATTTGAAACTGGATGGCTGAACTCCTACTGAAGGAACAAACATGCTTCTATGTGTCTTCTAATTCTTCCAAAACAAACAAACAAATACACGTACTTTTCATTAAAAAAAAAAAAAATCAACCTAGTCTTTTTTCCCACCTGGATCTGATAACCCTACCTCTGTTTGTTAAAATTAGAAAGAAAGATGTGCAGTCAACAATTAAATTTGCAGCACAAAATATTATCTGTTGCTTTGTAGAGATTATTTCTCTGTTTTTAATCTGCTGCTTCTGCTACAAATATTAGTATCTTTATAGCGTGAAAAAGCCTAGGATGACCTGATAATAAATCTTCTTTATAAATCTCCTTTATAAACTTCCTCCTTAAAATTGAGAGTGATCACTTTTCCTAAGGAGGAGTTTGTTGTTAATAAAAGAAACTACTTTAAATGCTTTGCTTACACATTTGTGTAAAACTCTTTGGGTTAATTCCCTTTTGTGCTAAAATAGCTTATAGTTAATTTAGAAATGGAAAAGTGGTCTGGCTATAAAATGCTTAAAAATACAACCCATCAACTATTTCCATCATGAAATGAGCTAGCCTTCTGACTTCTAATGTTGTTTTTCTGCATACTGGTCTCTCTTACCTTCTTCCAAATTAACTGTATAGAATATTGGTCACATGATGGTAGCTGAAACTAGTTTGTGCTGCAACTGAGATCTTACCTTTTTTAGTCTGCATGATCTTTGAAGCTTTTGAGCCATCAAACAAGACTTTAGGATGACTTTCTGTAGCTTAAACTCATAGAAACATACACTGATTTTTTTTTCTGTTCCAAAACTCATTTTTCAGCAGTGAATGGGCAGATAACAGTGTGAAGCCAACAAGAGATCTTTACCAAATTGAGGAGTGAAGTGCATGGCTAATTCTGTGCCAAAAACTGCCCACCAATTTCCTTGAAATTTTATTTTCCCTGCAAAAGATCCTCTGTGTAATCTCTTTCAATGGAATGAAAACACCAGGAACATCATGGGGGGGGGGGGGGGGGGACATCTAAAAAGTCAAGATGGCAGCATAGATAAAAAGGGGTAGGCCTTAGATCACACAGTTTCAGCTATCATCTAGTCCAGTGTTTTTCAACCTTGGCAACTTTAAGATGTGTGGACTTCAACTCCCAGAATTCCCCAGCCAGCATCCCTCCCAGGGAACATCTTTCTTCCATCTCAGGCATCAAGTGCACTGTCCTGGACCTGATATTCACCTGTCTGGAAGCTTTGTTTCATGACAGACTCTTCAGTGGCTATCTTAGAAAAGGAAATCCAAAGCTGTTCAAATGTCCCCGTATAACAATTGGTCAACTGAACCTAAAAACCATCAAACCCAATTTAGAGTGATATAAGTAGCCAGGCAAAATACTTCTGGTGCCAATGTGTTTTAACAAAGTATTTCCCATCCCTAGCTAATATTCCACTAATATTGCTTTAGCTGCAGCTAATTAACTTTTGCACCATATTGAATAAAAAAGGACTATCAAGGTATGCCCGCAAGCACCTTTGGTCCTTTATTGATTTGCTCAGTCGGCTCCAATCTCAGGCCAGTTTCAAAACTTGTGTCAATTAACCTGGGTGGTTGATTCTATCTGGGACCCAGCCTTGTTTTCAAATACTCTGCACTTCATGATAGTTTTCCTTCACAAAGCACTTCCTATTGTTTAGTCTGTAGGGGGCTATGACATGAAATTAGCTTTTCCAAAATTGTCAGCCTAATTAGACTGCAATAAAATCTCCCTCAAGGAAAATCAAAAGAGCAGAACAAACTGTACAGAGAAATTCCCATGGCAGAACAGGGCGGCGGCTGCTGCTGCTTCTCCTCCTTCTTTTTCTTCTTTTTTTAAGCCTTCTTTAGAGCAGGTTTATTTGTGCTTTCCTTTATTTCAGGGTCCAGGTGGTTGGCTGTTTTTGAGAGATGGCTAAGGAGAAACACTGTTTCCTATTTTCCATTGGCTTTGTACTAAGCTAACATTATATTGATTGGGGAGCTTGGTCAAACTAGGAAAAATAGCATGCAGCCGTACCAAAAAATGAAGGGGATAACAGTCTCCCGAGGTGTTTCTACTGATCTCTTCGTATTCAGGTGACTTAATGATGTCATTTAAGCTTCCACTTGTCAATCATACAATGTGGAGTTAAAAAGCAAGTTAGCGCTCTCTCTCTCTCTCTCTCTCTCTCTCTCTCTCTCTCTCTCTATATATATATATATATATATATATATATATATATATTTGCTGTCAACATTTGTCTGCAGTGGATAGTGAAACAACATGACTATTATTTTAATTGTTATGCAGTATTTCTTTAATTTAGTTTACTTCTTTTCTACTACTCACATTGTTTGGAGATTTTCTTTCCATTTTTCTTAAAGATGCTTGAAGAATTCTTTGCAGAATATCCTATTATTTAAAGAACCATCTGAATTAGGGATGCACAAATCAGAGGACAACTGTACAGGACTGTAAATACTGACATATTATTCCATCCCACCCAATTTCTAAGGTGAATCATTTTTTTAAAAAAAAAAAGTTTAGAAAATCCACAGCTGCTATCATAAAGTATCTCATGTATTATTTTCAAAAGTAGATATTTGTCTAGTTTTATGATTAGACAATGTACATTTTTTTACTGGGCAACATCCTCTAACATCTTGTTAAATGACATGTTCTATAATATATGCTTATTTAAATGCATTCAGACTCAGGCACAAGTTTTTAATGCATTACCTTCAGACATTATCTAACCTTTATAAACTTTTCCATTCTTAAATTAGAGATGATTATGAACTTCATGGTAGCTATCTGTACAATGACAGAATCTGCTTTGGTGGATCACAGTATTTCAAGGAAAAATAAATCTGTAACAGCTTTGTTGGGGTGGGGAATATGAGAGGGCTGTATTTTCTCTCATCTTCCCTGTGGCCCAGAGACTGTGGGTTCTTCTCCATAACTCAGTTAAAGTGTTCTCCTCCCATCTGACAGCCAGGAGATCACTAAACTGCAATAGATTTTTTGTCCCCATTGCCAGTCCAAACCACCTCTGTTCTGGCTAGCAGGCAGAGGATGGTATTCTTATTACCCATGCAGGAAAGCCTGCTTTCCACTTACCATCTCTAACCAGTGGGGGGAAAAAATCCACCAATCACAAAAGCTGTTACTGGTGATGGGTTTAACAGAAAGGTAGACTTGTGCATTCAGCTGTCTATCAGAACTTACTCTATCTCTTTACCTGCCACTGTTCCCTGCCTGTGACGGTATGTGGGAATGACCTTGGGAGACAGGAGGAAGACACGCAGCCTAGGCAATGGTCTGATAAGACACAATTCAGTTTGCAGGTGGGGGGAAAGCATGGGAAGTGTTTCAGGAGGGACCCTCCCTAGTTTTCCAGAGACTAAAAACAGAGGAGAGGAGAAATATTTTCAGTCTTGCAAGATTCTGTTTAATGTCACCTTACAATAAAGATAGTGCTGATACTTCTGGTTGTGCTTCTTATCTGGACTACCTCACAGGCTAACACTACCTGAGGACCAGAAGGAGGATGTGATGGAATGGAATTATGAAGGCCAAGCTCAGGGAGATAAGCATTTTCTTAGCTCACCAGAACCACGTGGGAGAAACAAGAGGATGAGACTGGCACCTCCCTGAGGAATTCACACTGTTGTGGCTGGAGGACTTTGGGAGCTGGGGTTTTAGTCTGGGAAGATTCTTGCTAGAGGTTGTAGCTAATAAACATAGCTGGACTGAATTTACATGGTCTCTTGGAGTTCCTTGGGCTAGGCCTGACAGAGAGTTGCTCATTGTGCATTCTACCTCAAGCTCAAGGATTTGCTCAAAGACCTGAGTCAGCCCATAAAGTTAACTAACAGCTTGAGCCATAACTGACAAGCTGGAAGAGGGGTTTGCAAAAGCCACCCCAATGCTTTCTCTCTCTCTCTCTCTCTCTCTCTCTCTCTCTCTCACACACACACACACACACACAGTTTCTCTCTCACTTCCAGTGCTAATCTGTTCAAAAGCAAACCATGCCTAACAGTATGATGGGGAGTGGGGTTGGAAGAGACTGGGTTTTCTCTGCCCCCTTACCACATCTATCACTTGAAACAGCAAAGAACAACTTTAATCTGCCTCAGGTGTGGGTTGGGGTAAAGATGAAGGCAATGTCATATAGACATGGCAGAAAGAAGAGTTTGAGAGGACCTGGCTATACTAAGGTTAGCCCATTTACTTATCCAGATGACCATCAGATGACAAAAGAAACAGAAAATTCTACCACTTTCCTGCCATTTACTGATTATCCAGATTTTTACTGCCTAGATATGGAAACCTTAATTTTACCTTTGAATATCCAAACAGCTGTATACACTAATTAAAGTGTCTTTTCTAGCCACATAATAAAAAATGTTTCATGACAAAAACCTCCAGTTCTTCCCAAAGACATTTCCATTATACCTATGAAATCCAATCCTAGGTCATGGAAATAATCATTCAGACAAGCCCAAATTTGTTTGTTCAAAAACTTTTCCAAAGTAGTTAACAAATATCACTGCTCTCAAGCGTACAATCTCAAATACACAATTCACAAAGCAAAAAAGGTTGCAGAGGATGAAGAAGAAGAAAAAAAAATAAAACAAGTTCAGGCATTGTTCTTACAATTACAGTTCTTATTATGACTAGATAGGGTAGAAACAGTTCATGTAGCTTGAAGGTAGGGCTGTCAGGCTGTGATAGTTGGAGAAAGCCAATGTCTCATTAAAGTCAATGGAATAGCCCTGCTTTTCTCTTTTGCAGCTTGATAGAATGACTGTAAATTAGGTTGCAGTTAGAGAAAAGTCATTTGTTTTTTCAACCGAATGGATGGAAGAGGCTTTTTTCTCTTCTCAAATCTTAACTTCAAAGTCCACACAGAAAATAAAATTGAATTAGAATTACTAGCTTTCTTTCTAACTCCATCCAGGCATTAAAAAAAAAAAAATTACTCAGCCACATGAACACTTCTGATAAGCCTAACCTCCCACCAATGATACTCAAATGTAACTTTAGCCTGTGCTGGATGTCCATAAGTATAATGGGGCTGTCTGAAGGAAGAAGGTTATCTTCTTAGCCTTTGAAAGCCCAGGATTTCTGAGTCCCTCAATAGCCAGGTGATCAGCCTGGATCAGTCAGCTGGCATCCAAATCAGAAAAGGAACAGTATACCAAAACTCACTCTTTGAGCTGGTCTGAATCTCAAACTCCAGGAGAACCATGGTTTCAAGAAGCCAAGGAGCAAACTCAGCCAAAGAGCACTGGCAAAGCCTTTATTGATAGGAATCCCCTATTTTCTTCCCCTTCCAACTGTTAGAAGATCCATCTATATTAATCTTCAGGGTCTCTGCACAAGCTACAAAGAAAAGTTGATTCTCCCCCTGCCCCTTCTCCCTTCAGTCTAGAAATGTTCTATTCTATTCTCCATTCCCAAGGGAGTGATGCCTGGGTAAAAGGTATTCTTCCTTACACAGACGTGCGCAAATGCTACAACTTGTCCATTTTTCTTCCTCTTTCTTGTGTCAAAAATTCTGTAGCAAGAATTCCAAAATTCTGGCTTTCTTTGTCACCATCTATGTTTCTATGTTTCTGTCTTTTCCATAACCAAGCACTCCTATGAGTCTCCATTTCCCCTGCCAGGACTTTCTCCCATTGAATGAAACTGCCGATCTCCAAACCATTTGCCTTTCTCTCATTGTAAGAAATGTTCCACTCTCTAATCCCTTTACCTTTTCTCTGACTGAATTGAATAATGTGCTTAATTCTCATAGATACCACTGCTCTTATTTGATTGCTTTATATGTTAGCTTTAAGTAGCCTGGGTGCAAAATTCCCATGAATTGTCAACTGCTTATTTTATAGTCCTTTTACCATTGGTTTCAAATATTAGTTAATAAAGTGTTTGACTGACTATTAATTAGAGTTTCATTTTTGGATTTTCTGAATGCATTAGCCTTTTTAAAAACCTATAGCCTAAAGGCCCCCACAGAACTGGTGCTATGGAAGTTCATAATAGGTTTAAGGTATTATGTTTTCCTGGTTTATAAGTAATGCCGAGAGCATTTGTTCCACCAAATTACATTCCTTTACAATTTGTATTTTGTGTTTTTAACAATATTTTTATTGTTTATGCTTAATGTTATATTAATTACAGTTCTATTGGTTACACTGGCAAAGTTTTTGAATGAGATTTCCTTCAGAACCGGATGGATAAACAATTAAGGTCTGGGAAAAGTTAATAAGAAAAAAATGGCTTTAATTTCTTTTTTTCTGTGGAGAGCAAATGAATTACTTCTGTGAGATGGTATCATTTGATTTAGGATGAACTGTGCTGTGCTTATACTTCACTCAGCACTCATAAATGATATAATGGTGGAATCTTAACAACTAAAGAGAGTAATGTCTTCAAAATAAGATAGAATTATGCAGCTGGTTCTATTAAAAAGACTGTCATATGAATTGAAACCTTCCTATCTTTTTGGTTTTCTCTTTCTAAAGCCTGATGAGGTCTCAAACAGACAGAAGCAGGCATGCTAGGGAATTATATGAACTACTTAAATGCATCCAAGAAGAATCCAATGAGACTGATACATTAAAGAATAAGGGCTTATCATTTAGCATATTATCCTTGCTTCACAATTGCTGAAAAGAACAAGAATGCCATATCTTGGATACATGAATCAACTAAAGACTTTTCAGATAGAGTTTGAAAAAGTGGGTTTTTTTAGGATCAAGTAGAAAAAGAATATATTGATTTGTAGGGGAACTGAAAAAAGGACAACCAAAAATATATGGGAGCTGGTAAACAGAAAAAGTTGTGATCAGGGAAAGGTGTAAAGTAGAACAAAGATAAATACATGGGATTAGAATAACAAGTAGGAAAGAGAGCATTTCACCACATTAAGGAATAATGACACAATCAAAGCAGATCAATGTATTAAGGCATAAAGGCTTGCTTGGTGCATTGATAAAAAAAAAAAAAAATACTGTGTTAAATGTCCTCAAAGCAATGTTAGGGAATTGCTTTGAGAAAGCTGGATGGCCTAACAATTAAGCAGATACATAGCTGACTCAAAAGCTGTTCTCAAAGAATGTTCATCAGTGAGTCCAAAAGAAACTGGACAGAGGTATCAAGAGAGGTGTCAAAAGATTTAGGCCTAGAACTTCAAAACTTTTTTTTTATTAATAGATGAAGAAGTAAATGGAATGCAACATTGGGTGCAATATCTAATACCCTACAAGACAAAAAATAAAAACCCAAAGTATTGTTTTAGAAAAATGGGCTCAAAAATAATGGAATGAAATGTATCAGTGACAAATGCAAAATTATGGAGGAAAAGAAAATTCAAATGCAGGTAGTTTCAAAGTACAGGAAGGGAGATTCTAGCTGAATATTATGAGAAACATTGTAGGTAATCCTTGCTTAACGTCCACTTGTTCAGTGATTGTTTGAAGTTATGGTGGTGCTGAATGAAGGGTACTTATGATGGGTCCTCAGAGTTACAGCTGCCACTGTGTCTCCATGGTCATGTGGACACCATTTGTGACATTCACTGCAAGCTTTCAACAAACAAAGTCAATTGGGAAGCTGCAAGGTGGTCGCAAATGGCACTCACGTGATCGCAGGATGCTGAAATAGTGCGGGATTCATCTAATGACGGCAACTGGGATTGCCAGAACAGTACAGTCACATGACATTGTGCCTTATGACCACATCACTTAGCAATGGAGTTCCCAGTCCTAATTACCATTAGTAAGTGAGGACTACCTGTAATGGTAAGAGCAGTTTGATAGTGGAACCACTTGCCCAGAAAGGTAGTCAGTTCCTTTCTATGGATGTTAGCAGAGTCTGGGAATGCTTAACATTTTAAATGCCTTAATGTTTTTAATAAGAGAGCCAGTTTGGTGTAGTGGTTAAGACACCAGGATAGAAACCAGGAAAATGTGAGTTCTAGTCCCTTCCTTAGGCATGAAGCCAGCTAGGTAAACTTGGACCAATCACTTTCTCTCAGCCCTAAGAAGCAGGCAATGACAAACCACTTCTGAAAATGTTGCCAAGAAAAGTACAGGGACTAGTCCAGGCAGTTACTAGAGCCAACATTGATTCAAAGGCACAAACAAAGCAATGATAAAAATGTGTTTAATATGGATTCCTACACTGTGCAGAGGCTTAGGCTGTTCAGAAAATGTGAGCTGTATTCAAAAATAACATTAATCATCAGTAGAATAACCATCATCTTCCACCTTTTCCCTTTCTTGTTGTGGGCTTTCTTCTATCAAGTGATTGCTTGGTAAACCCATCTTCTGCTGTATATCTCTTTGAATAAAAAGCATTCTCATGTAGCTGTAGCTCAAGGCATTGAATCCCTCCTTAAAACTTTGCTACTTGCTCTTTACTAACAAGGAAGCTCCATAGCATACTGAGCAGACTGTAATAGCATTATAAGCTCCCAACCTTCCAGTTAATTAGCTGTGGAGGCAGTGAAGACATTATGGATCACAAATGATTCTCATGCTAAATATTTTTGAGCCAATAACCTCTCAGAGTCTTGTGAATTATTCCTTAGTTATTATGAAACTTGGATTGTTCACCAGCTTGGCCCTGAAAGTTTCAATTGTGACCTATGTCTAAAATGGGCTGGTTAGTTATTCAAAATTCAATATCTCATCCACAACCACTAAGTTGTATAGAATATATGCAAAATGTTCCTAACCTAGAACATTTAGCCACTCTTGTTTGACTTGAATCACAGCATCCCCTTTTGCTCTTTGTGTTCTGTTCCAGCCAAGAGAGAAGACAAAAAAGTTTGCTTGTTGCTTGCTTACTTATTTGACAGGATGCAAGTGTTAGGATGTAAAGGAAGAGGAGAAGAAAGATATACAATAATTTCAAATGATCCTTTGAAGTCAGTTAAAGTTTAACTATTTCAATTGTGTGGCTGAATGAATGTAAATCTTTATTAACCTCTTAATAAAAATGGGAGCCTGACTGGGAAGTCATGCCAAGTGATGAAGAAAATCCTACCACCTCTTTTCCAATGGACAAGATTTTTGAAGGAGAAAGAAGTGTGAAAGGAAACAGGACTTTAGTCAGCCCAACACAAGGTAGCTGGAAAGAATAAACATTGCAGAAGTCCCATGGAGAAACAGTAAGCAGGGGCTGTAGCTTTGACAAATGTGTGAATAAAATACAAGAGGAGTAAGGTAGCAATTAATCAGTAAAGAGACAGACTTCCTCAAGTTATATCCCACTGGGTACCTGAGCAAGTCCACATAGTTTTTGTGGAGGTAATATGGACATGGTTTGTCACTGCTGCCTTTTGACTTCTCAGTCAGTCTACAACTCAACAATTTCTTGACAGCTTCCATCCCAATACTATCCAGGTCTGACCTACCTACCTTCCTTCCTTCCTCTCCCCCCCCCCCACCAGATAAATTTAATTAATGCAGGATGTATAACTATCAGGCAACAAAATAACAGAATGAAAGAGTAAAAATGCACAGTGATATATTAAAACCAAAGTAACTGAGTGGAAAGATCGAACAGCACTAAAACAGTTATCTTAAATTTAACCAGGAGAGTGAAGGAATGAATAAGCACAATACTTTTTAGAAACATCGTTGGACTTTTTACTGTGCCTTTTTAGTTTGCTTGCTCTACAAGCACAATGCAAATCTAGTTAAAATCAAAGCATCAGGCAGGTACAGATGTGACTTCAACAGTGGATATTAAAATCTTTATCTTGGCTGGTACACTGACAGTCCCTTGAAACTTGCTACTCAGATGGTATGAGAAATAATTACAAGCTGCTGTGTGAGAACTCCATCTGCCCTTAGAGTATTAGCCTATCCCCAGCACTCCTTGGTGTGTTTTTCTTGGCTCATTTGGCTACATTTTTTACTTCTTCAGGGAGCCTCTTACCAGCCTTGCAAATTTTGTGGATCATCTCCTACTCTATACAGTGACCCTTGAGGAAAGACAAAGGTACTCATCCTCCTTTGAAGAGCGCATCTGGGTTTTTACTAACTACCAATTCCATTTTCAAGAGGCATGCTTCAGCATCTTGAAGGCTGCAGTCCACAAGACCGTCTCCATCAACAAACAAAAGTTTACAACGCTAGCTTTAATGCTTTCAATAAAACTGGGAGTTCAAAACCACAAACTTCCAAGTGCCACTTACTGTTTGCAAGAAGCCAAAATGGATGTTTGTGTTTCCCTTACCACCTTGTTTAATGTCGTCTGTATATTCCTGTGCTCTCTGTTGCTGCTTTACATGTATCTGAATTACTATAAGTGACTGTTCAATTCTGTAAGAGCCACTTAGAGGAAATTCTCATTGAGTTCAATGTTGCTTCTTCCCAAATTAATGCTGCTACAAAAAGGTTACTTCCTCAGTGAAAAAAGGCTTCACCTTTCTCTTTTAATTTCTTAGAATTTATTGCAGTAATATTTTAAGCTTATCTTATGTTTGCAAAGTAGCAAAGATAAAGTATTCATTTAAGTCAACTGAGCTGAATTGTGTGGAATGGGATTTAATTGAATGTGGGGAGAGAGGGAGGTTGCAGATTGTTGGAGAAATGCAGTAAAATAGAGGACACTGAAAACTATGTCTCAGCTACCTCTTAATGAAAATTAGTCAAATTGCAAGTCAAAACACATAAAATTAGGATACACAAAGCTTGGATTAAAAAATTCTGAGTGGCATGATGTCTCTATTATACTGACATGAATAGCTGGACAATGAGCGTTACCATCTGCATATCAGACTGGGTGAGGGAGATGCTGCTATCTGGGCCTCTGCTCAGATATTTGAATCTCATGCTCCTGGTAGAATTTGCTCAGACAGGTTGACACAGTTCTGCTGCTTTTTTTGTCCATGTTTGCTGTTGGGTGTGATGCTCTCTACTTTCCCAAATCCACCCATTTTAATACTTTTCATATTTTTTTTAATTGTGACAGTATAGAAATGTTAATAAATAAAAAACTTGCCTTTGAGTTTAGCTGAATTGCAGTGTCTTAACTGGACACATCTAAATAGTTTTCTTGCTATGATTTAGACATGGATTGTCCCTTTCTTTCTTTCTTTCTTTCTTTCTTTCTTTCTTTCTTTCTTTCTTTCTTTCTTTCTTTCTTTCATCTATCTATCTATCTATCTATCTATCTATCTATCTATCTTATTTACAGTAAGGAATTCTGACATATTCAGCATAATATTTCAGCATATGAAGAGCAAGACTGATTTATATATATAGGTGTATGCATGTCTGTGGGTTGTGTGTATACAGACACAGGGAGGACAGTAGCTTTGGCAAGTGAAAGAAGCCCTTCCCTCTAATTCTAAAGCTCTTTTTCAGCACATAAGGTAAGACCAATTTACAGTAAGGCAGCCCAAAAGTGGAAGATCACCAGAGCAAGTGGCATTGCTCGGAGGATAGGGATGGTGTAAGCACTAGATTGCAGTCCTGTAGAATGGTGAGCCATGAAGATGTTTTGATCTAGTGGAGCTAGTGGTTTCGGGATACAGCCTAAATGTGTGCACTATCAGCAGCCAAATGATGGTGCTGTCCTGTTCACTGCATGCAGGGAATCCTTGCAGGAGGTACTACCGTTATAACGTCACAGTTCACTTCCCAGGTATGGAAGTAGCAGAGCTGAAGGTAATTTTTTTACTTTCATTTTCACCATTGCCCTATGAAAGTTTTGTGACCCAGAAGGCAGGCTATTTGTATGTACTTTTGTATGCAAAGCGATAGATAGGTCTTACACTGTGTGCGAGCTGAGTCACACCATGAATAACAAGTTAGATAGGTGGCTAGGAAGAAAAGACAACCTTCTCTATAGTAACAAAAATAATTTCAAAATGGTCAAGGCAGTGTAAAACCCTTGGACATCCACTGGCTCATGCATACACTTCATCTAGACATCTGGGTGCTGGAAATGGAGCAAAACTACTGGTACATCAACTCATATTGCACTTTAGGCCATCTCATAGAGTCATGCTGCCAAACTACAAGCCCAATTCATCACAGCCTGAAAGGTAACAAAGGGTTGCAGAAGAAGCAGGTACTGGTGGATCTCCCAAAGCTCCAACTGTATCAGGACATGGTAATCTGATGGAACTCCATGTGACTGAGGCTTGACTGTCTGGCCAAGCAGTAAGCAATCCACAAAGTAGCCTTCATAGGAGTTATTGGCACTAGCAGACCACTCAGCAGGCAGGAGCTGAACAGCAAATCATTTTGGTCCTCACACTTTTTCTTAAGAACATAATCTTATATATATTAACACTGCCATCCTCAGCCAGATATTTCTTGTGAAATCATGCCAGCAGTAGATGGAGAGCTTCTTTTCACCAATGTTCCAGGGCTATTGCTCTCACCAATGCACGTTGTGGTGAAAAAGATCATGAGATATCTAGATGCAGTGATCAGAGAGAAGTCATATATACAGGTGAAACTCGAAAAATTAGAATATCGTGCAAATGTTCATTTATGTCAGTATGGCAACTCAAAAGGTGAAACCAATATATGAGATAGACGCATTACATGCAAAGCGAGATATGCCAAGCCTTACTTTGGTATAATTGTGATGATTATGGCGTACAGCTTATGAAAACCCCAAATTCACAGTCTCAGAAAATTAGAATATTACATGACATCAATAACACAAGGATTGGAAATAGAACAATATCGGACCTCTGCAAAGTAGAAGCATGCATATGTACTCAGTACTTGGTTTGGGCCCCTTTTGTAGCAATCACTGCCGCAATGCGGCGTGGCATGGATGCTATCAGCCTGTGGCACTGCTGAGGTGTTATGGAAGACCAGGATGCTTCAATAGCGGCCTTCAGCTCCGCTGCATTGTTCAGTCTCATGTCCCTCATCTTTCTCTTGGCAATGCCACATAGATTCTCTATGGGGTTCAGGGCAGGCAAGTTTGCTGGCCAATCAAGCACAGTAATCCCATGGTCACTGAACCAGGTTTTAGTACTTTTGGCAGTGTGGGCAGATGCCAAGTCCTGCTGGAAAATGAAGTCAGCATCCCCATAAAGCTCGTCTGTGGAAGGAAGCATGAAGTGCTCCAAAATCTCCTGGTAGATGGCTGCGTTGACCCTGGACTTAATGAAGCACAGTGGACCAACACCAGCAAATGACATGGCTCCCCAAATCAACACAGACTGTGGAAACTTCACACTGGACTTCAAGCATCGTGCATTGTGTGCCTCTCCATTCTTCCTCCAGACTCTGGGTCCTTAGTTCCCAAATGAGATGCAAAAGTTGCTCTCATCAGAAAAGAGGACTTTGGACCACCGGGCAACAGACCAGTTCTTTTTTTCTGTAGCCCAGGTAAGACGCTTCTGACATTGTTTGTTGTTCAGGAGCAGCTTGACAAGAAGAATACGACATTTGAAGCCCATGTCCAGGATCCGTCTGTGTGTGGTGGCTCTTGATGCACTAACTCCAGCCTCAGTCCATTCCTTGTGAAAGTCCCCAACACTTTTGAATGGCCTTTTCCTGACAATCCTCTCCAGGCTGCGGTCATCCCTGCTGCTTGTGCACCTTTGTCTACCACACTTTTCCCTTCCACATAACCTTCTATTGATGTGCTTTGATACAGCACTTTGGGAACATCCAACTTCTTTTGCAATTACCTTTTGGGGCTTTCCTTCCTTATGGAGAGTGTCAATGATGGTTTTCTGCACAACTGTCAGGTCAGCAGTCTTTCCCATGCTTGTGATTCCTACTGAACCAGCCTGAGAGACCATTTAAAGGCTCAGGAACCCTTTGCAGGTGTTATGGATTCATTAGCTGATTAGAGTGGGACACTTTGAGCCTAGAATATTGAACCTTTTCACACTATTCTAATTTTCTGAGATTGTGAATTTGGGGTTTTCACAAGCTGTACACCATAATCATCACAATTATACCAAAGTAAGGCTTGACATATCTCGCTTTGCATGTAATGCATCTATCTCATATATTGATTTCACCTTTTGAGTTGCCATACTGACATAAATGAACATTTGCACGATATTCTAATTTTCGAGTTTCACCTGTACTGACTGACATATGCAACCCTTATTAGAAGGATATCATGTGGGTGCAAAATGTCTGAAGCAGGGGAAGGATGAGTTTGAGAGACCCAAAATTGATTCTGGGAAAAAGGGAAAGGGAAAGGGAAGGTTTCATTTTCATTTGGCAGTAGCCCCGACAGCATGTTCTTGACATTCTCATCAGCATCAGCAAATGTCCAGCAGGGCTTTCAGCAGAAGCCAAAAACTCCACCACCAGAATCTTCAATGCTGGATGAGTGAGTGGTCTTCTTAACTGTCCAAGGTCATTTACTTTGCTTAGCATGCTGAATTTTGTGCAATAACATTCATCAACCCAAAACCAGATGTAGCAGGATCTTACCATGTTTGGCCAGGAACGCAAATCATGCCTGCCAACCAGCATGCCAAGTGAAAGGGTATTCAGCATGCCATGTGATATTGTTACCTCCCATTATTCCTTTTTGGAGCCTGAATTAGTAGAGCAGTAGGGCTTCCTGATTGCCAACCTTCAGCATCTTTTTTAGAAGAGGCTCAGTTTGCCAATGCACCATGCCGAGTCTGCCAGCTCAGAGAAGTAAGTAATCAGGAAATTCTTCCCAGGATCTTTTCACCAGCCAGTCACCCTGGCATGCCAGAGACATGAATGGAAATACAGCAGCTTATTTTTTAAAGACACTTTAGATGAGGAGGAGGAGGAGGAGGAGGAGGAGGAGGAGGAGGAGGAGGAGGAGGAGGATGGAATAGAACATTTTATTTGTCCAACACAATTTCTGTATAGGCTCTTTGCTGAACAGTTTGGAATCCTGTCTATTTCTGTTTTAAAAGTACTGTAAGATAAATATTCCAAAAATTTCTGATGTGAATGTAGAAGCTAATGTCCGTTAAATAGTCTATCGTACTTCCTGATCTCATTACTCTGACAGAAAATGAAGGAGATACACACATTTTATGATTCATCATTATAGTCAATGGTCAAGCATTTTCAAAGTGATTTGATCCTTTTGTATCCAAAGCTCAAAGTATCAAATCAAACCATGCCACCTGTTAATCTCAATTATTCAGTTCAGATCAGATCAGGACTGATTTGCATATTTCTAATAGAAAAGATAATCTCTTTAGTCCATTTCACTTATGGTCAAAAGCCTTCAGACCCAAGTTCCATGAATTCAAGGCTCTGGTGGAGTTTTGAGTACACAGGGCCCTTCACTATGGAGAAGCCAGACATAGAAGGTATGGTTTATTCTGATAACATACATTCATACCTTCAAATACCCCACCCCGCAAACCCTTTCTCTCTCTCTCTCATCAGCTGCAGCCAGATTTCCCATGGTGTACAGCATCTTTGCCCATTTGTTCATAATCCATTGACTGGTAATGTTATTTAACTTGTGGTTTCAGATTACTCTTATCAAACCAAGTAGAACATGATTGGCCTTAAGGGATATAAATGCAGTCCAGCAGCAGCAGTCCAGCAATTTAGCTGTAGATAAAGCTAAAGATGGAAATTCTCAAGGCTTATTTTATAAAATTAATTTGCTATGAGAAAGCAATATCAGAAACCTCTGGTTCAGTTAAAATGGACAGTGAGGCAGTGGTAGAGGATGGGAACCACTTACAGGAATATCCTGTAAACTACAGGAATATCCTTCTCCTAGAATATTTTAGGAAATGGTCCAGCCCTCTGTACTGCCTAGCTCTATCACAAAATATTAGGGGTGTGAAAATCTGACTTCATTGGATTTAAAATTCTAAACCTGTGTGAATGCCAAATCACAATCAAATCTGTGATTTGGTATGCCAAATCAAGCCAAGTTAGGTCAGGTATATATTTTCCCCCCAAAATGCATTTGGAAACATCCAAATGAATGCTCAAAATAGATTCAGCAAGCTGGACTGATTTGGAGATTTTATCAAATTGCATATGCTTAGAAAATAGCAAATTCGGGTTCTACTGGAGTTGCCATGAACTACTGCTTGCTGACCTCTGTCTGTCTCCATCCTTTTTAACAGTCCGAATGTCAAAATTTGGGGAATCCAAATCACTTTTTCCTCACCTTCAACACAATAGCTGGATAAATATTTTCAGTATGAAGAATTCACAATTTTATAGACAATGCAGGCCTATGAATACTGAGGTGCATTAAATAAGATTGGCAACAGGGTGACTGGGTTAGCAAATTGCAATGGCCATGTTCACATAGCACACTATGCCCAAACACATGAGCCAGATTATAAATGAACACACTGGCCTGTTTTATACAAATACCAAGACAATCTTGGCTTCATTCTATGCTTAACCACAACTTGCCCAACCTTATATTAGCCCCATTTTCTGAAATGTGCAAACCCAGTTTCTGTATTCTCAAATCATGATTTCCCCTTTCTTTGAATGTGAGTTGTGAGCAGACATAGCAGACAATAATGCATTGTCTTTTTGTGTTTGATGTTCCTAGGATTGTCATATTTGACTGCAAACATCCAGAGAACTCCTAGAAAACAGCAAGAATTCCAGCTGTCTATATCCTTTGTTCCCATGTAGTGGTCATCCAGACGTTTGCAGCTCAGGTATGTCAACCCTAGTTGCTTCTCATCTGGTTCCAAAGAGAGTTACTTGAAACTTTAGTTTCTTGCCTGTGAAGCCAAACAAAGGAGCTTGGCTTGATGTTATATTATTCTTTGTTAATGCAAGCTACATGTCTCAGGAGTTTCTCCACTACCTGGAGTGAATGTTCTGAGATCCTAGTGGTTGATTAGCATTAATAATCCGAAAGTGATATAGGTGGAGTAGGAGAAAAGAGTGCTTGGTAAAAATCAATAACAATTTCTAGAAAATATAATAAAGACAATTACAATAAAGATTTCCATTTGATCAGCTGTAATATCAGCCACCACTCTCTTCTGTTCTCAAAATGCTGCCCTTCTCTAATTAGTTAAGTAATCCAGCACCTGGTGGTGATGGTTTACTAATTAGATTTCAGTTTTGAAAAATTACACATAATTATATAAAAAATAGAATATCAGCTATAATTGCATAGTCAGTCTTAGAGTCTTGATGTCTTTCTCAGAAAAACCAAATGTGGTGATGAATTTTCTCATAACAGCTTTACACATTTCTCAAACAAGCTATCTGATACTCTTCCAGGTGTATCAAGCAACCAAATAATTGGAATAAGTTGAAATTCGTTATATAGCATCTGCTGAGATCATTCTTTGCCTCTAATTGCAATTAGCAGGCATTTTTTTTTATGGAGATGACTTCTATTTCAAGTACTCACTTGTTTCAAATCTGTTGCTAATGCTTCTTTTTTGTTCCTAAAGTTGATCACTTACTTTCATGTGTGTGTGTCTGTGCCTGTGCACATGCTTATATGTGAGAGAGGGTCAAGTCACTTTGGTTGTAATTACTAATTGCTACTATTATTCCCATCCAATGACAAACAGTAAACAAACATTTCATATGCTTATTTTGTACAGAATCTGGATTTAATGCTGAATGTACAGTGGGTATTCTAGATTGTAAGTCCCAGCTCTCTGAAAGATATGTGACCTACACCAATTTGCCCCATCAGTACTCTACAAGTACTGAAATATAATAGGGAATCAAAGCCAAGATCAGTGGCATAATATACAGTAGATGAGTCTGAGACTGTTTAGCTGGCTTTAGAATATTTGAACTGAAGTGGACACTTTAGCCAAGTTAAAGGATCACAACAGGGACTGGTGCTTATGTTGCCCAACCACCAAAGCTACAGTACTATGAGCCATGTCAGAAAATGGCTTTGTTCAGAACTCGGCAGAGGTTGGCCAGCAAGGTGCCACCTTTAGTATGGCTACAGATAGTAAGGTAGGCTGCTGGTGCTAAAGAGTGAGCTCTTAGGCCATGCCTTTTACCTGCCTCAGCTGTCATAGGAGAGGCAGGTTGACCCAATGAATCTTAGCCAGCAGGCAGGAACTTGATTGGAGGGTGCATGGTTATGATATTCCCCCCCCCCCCCCCGCTTCATGGAGGCAAAACTTAACTGGGTGAAAGCCAGGAGTCATTGGGTGGTTGCAGTGCAAGTGAATTGTTGGATTTTGAATGCGGGATTTTTGGCAAGGCTCAAACTGTAACTCACTCTTAAAGTTCAGTGGCCTTGGTGTTGTTATCTCACGCAGTTATTCTGAAAATAAAGCCATCCACCTTCCCTCCACATATTTTTTATTGATTTCCACATTTCCACTATGCTTTACTATAACCTGATCTATAAGGCAGCTTATATAAAACACTTAAGTCGAGAAAAGCCTCACGTTAAACAAACCATGGCAGCAATCTGAATCCCAAACTACCCTTCCCCAGTCAGCTGTGTCTTGGGAACACCATAACCCAGTCAAAGTGGAGTAGTTGTCTACTCAGTTTGCCAAGAAAAAAGTTGGGATAAAGTTGGGTTGTAAAGTGAACACAGTTCTGTAAATAACACTATTTGGAGACACGTGTACATACCTGATATAGATTATAGAATAGGGGTGTATAACATGGTACCATATTTTTCGGGGCCTTCTCCTTATAGGGAATGTGTCCTGAGTTATTTCTGTGTGTGTGTGTGTGTGTGTTTTCATACACACCCCTTTCTTTCTCAGCCGGGTTGCCTTATATCTCCTGTAGGCCTTGTTCTGGTTGGAGATTTTTCTTTGTTTTGTAGTTATTGTTTCTTCCCTTATTAAAGATTGTTTCTCCTGCAAGAAATGTGAATGTTTCTCTTCTCTTGGACCATTTCAAGAAGACTGGCCTGATAGTTAAGGTGATGGAAAGCTGTCCACTTTTCCATCTAGCTACTCTCATAGGCCTTCTTGAAGGAAGACATGAAGAGAAGGGAATGATGCTGGATAGGACTTGACAAAGCATGTGTTGAGAGAAGGGGATGAGGGGGACAAAAGTAAAAGAGTGGATGGGAGTTGTGATTCTTATATGGATCAGGGCTTGGGATACTGCCAGCTTTTCTATTTTTTTCCCCTTCCTTTTTCATCTCTCAGTCCCTTGTATATCCACTGCTACCTGTCTGACCATGCGGAAAGTGATAAAGCCTTGCCTATGCTGTCCTTGTAGGGAGTCATAGGATAGTAGGAACTTTCTGCCGAAAATTAACTGTATTCTCAAAAAAGCAACCTTTCAACTAGTTGGTGAGATCTGGTTGGCCTATTAGCTGACCTGGTTATCCATGTCATGGAAATACAATTCCTAAATTTAGACTAATAAAAACATTGTCTCAACTGAAAAGCTATTGGAGACCCTGAATCAAGCTTCTTTCAAATATTACTGCCTTTAAAAAAAAAAATTGCATGTACCTATTTGTTTTCTTTATTTACCTACTTTTTATGCATGTCTTTTTTATATTTTTTGTTTGTTTCAAACAGACTTCTGCATTAACATACAATGTATGCTCCTTGATTCTTCTTGTCCTTCTGTTTCTTTTATATTATCTTACTAATATTTCCATGAATATACTATATATCTGAACAATCTCTACAACTAATTGTAGGGTTGCAAACTAGGGAATTATGACTCAGGAATGGGAACAGAGAAATATTTAAGAAACCATGGTTTTCCTTTGTAGGAAAATACATATTTTAAAAAAAAAAAAGGAAAGCAGGGGGGACAGCACCATAACAGTGCAAGATTTTTATCATCATCGAAATTAATGAAAAGTGAGGTTCGATCATTCAGCTAAGGTTACTTATCAGCAAGCCTACATTGGATACCTAACCATCATATATTAGAAGGCATTTAGTTTTCCAAGTTTAAAAGAATCCTTAACTGCTAATAACACATAGTAGCAGACTATATCCTTTTCTTGATGGCAAACTGTATGCTATGCTTAAGGTTATCAGCTTAAGAATGTCTACAGCTTATAGTCTATATGTTACAGGACAAATTCTGGTTACTCTTGGAAAAATTTAAAATGATGTTTTTAATGTCTGGTCCCCAGCATGTCAGTCTAATGACCTGAAGTGAATGAAATAGTTCATCAGCTTGAAAAATAAGCTCTCAGTGAAGGTTAAATTATATCAAATTAATTATTGCACTCATGTCTGTTTAGCCAGAATAAGTGTTGCTGTTATTGTTGCTGCAGCTTCTGATTATGGTTATCGTAGCTGTAGATGATGATGATTTCCTCTCCCCAAGGGGTACAGGGAACATACATAGTAATGCTGTAACATCACAAGGAGTTGGGCAAATTTTCAAGCCTTCTTTATTTTTAGAAAAAACTGGGGAGAGGGGGAGAGAGTCAAAATGCAAAATAGTGTCTCCAGTCTTACAGTCTTAACATTTGCACCTTTTAGGGTAAGAGAAATGTGGGAACTCACACCAACCAATTATTGTTTTATGTGGGAGTAAAAGGGGGGCATGACATCTCATGCCACCTATAAGCTACCAGTTGTCCATTCCTGCCACAGGCAGCATCATGTTGAAACCCACTACATAGAACAAGTTTGTATGAAGGGGCCAGGGCACAACTAATCTTGGACAACAACTAAAGGTTCTGAGACCAGAAAGAGAGTTGGGCAGTTTTCCACTAGTGAAGAAGGCTTTCAGTCCTTCTAATCTTCTTTTCTTCTTCATGGATCCAATCACTCATACAGCCTCCAGTATTATAAGAAATTCATTTCTCCTTCCTCTGGCATAACACTGTGTTGTGGACCTGGGGATCAAAGCATACCATACATATAAAAAAGAGAGGCATCATCAGAAGTTTAAGATTGGCAGCTATGTTAGAGAAACCATATGGAGAAGAAACCTAACAAGGAAAAAGTATATAATAGGTGAGGATGGCTGTGTTCCTGCAACAAGCTTACCGGTTCAAGCAGGGGCTTATGTGGCTGTATGGGTACAACATGCTAAGTGCAGTTAACTTTAACCTTAAGTTTTTATGCTTAATGTATTGAGATTCTTTAGTCAGTTTCTGAATCTATATATTGTGCAGTCCCAGAAAATGTGTTAATTCAGTAATCAGGTAGGAATGTATTCATAATAGGAAGTAATGATTGACTATGAGAGAATGTGACAGATAACTAGGTGAAAAGATGGTAGAAATGGAAAAGCTGAGAATGTGACACATGGTTATTTGAAAAGGGAGAAAGAAATATTCTTATCTGGCTTGGCCATTTTCTGATATGCACCGAGAAGGTTTTTAAATGTTTCCAAGGATGGAACAGACAACTGGCCATGGATATCAGCAAAGAAATCAAATAATAGAATGTAGGTGACATTATGCAATGGTGTGACCCCACACTGAGACCATGAGCCCAATTCTGAGAAAAACAAAACAAAATTTCCAATTCAACATTGAGAGAGAATTAGAAAAAGGGGTGGGAGCTAGAATGGCAGGACTTGTGTGTGTGTGAGAGAGAGATTATTTTTAATCACAATTAAAATGTGTCAGACAGTTCCATATAGATGATAGCTATTTAAACAGTGTGGAACGGTTTAAAAGTAGAAGTTTCTGGCTAATGGGTTGCTTTTTAATGATGCTTTTATTACACAGTTGATCTTAATGCTTAGGATGTGTGGGTTGTCTGCTTCTGGCAAAGAAAATCAATACAATTGTGGATTCCATCTGGAGGCAGCATTATCATCCTTCATCAAAAGAGATAGATATTTGGAGATGATTGGAGTGATTCTTACAAATGAGCATTGGGGTAACTAAGAAAACCAAATCAATTCCTTGAAATTAATGTAAGATAAAGGAACACCATTCTTTTCTGAGGTGTTCCCCATTGAAAAAGAGGGAAAGAGAAGTAGAGTAAAAGTGTAGCTTTGTCAGGCATACTGGTTATGGTTTGCTTCAATGAATTTACATTGGCTTTTTGAAATAAAGCTTGATAAAGACTTCTATGTGTGATATCTATTTATGAAACAAATATGAACAACACTGACAATACAATACAATAAACTTTTATCAGGGAAACTGCCCACATAAGCAATTTTTGATTGGGAGTTACTTTCATTTATCAAAATCACAACTGCAATATGGTGGACAAAAAGAAACAGCAGTGAAAGCAGGAAGTCGCACCAACATTTGAACAAGGAAGAATCAGCCTTCATTTGCCAAGGGTAAAGTCTAACATCAGAATTTCCCACAACTTTAAATATTTACAAAAGCACAAAGAGGTATTTTATTCTATCATCCAGAAATAGAAAAATAAAAATAATTAACAGATGTTGCTCAAACCTTAAGTGGAAAGGGCAATCCAATACTGCATACTTCTAGATTGCTAAATATGAGGGCAGATATGTTGTAAAGCAGGGGAATGTGTTTAAAAGGGAAGTCTAGAAAAATACAAGTTCAATGGAAGTGGTAAGGAAGGTGTTTCTTTATTTCAAATTATCTTTTGTTATTGCTGTTTCTTTCTTGATAAAGTGAAGCTTCAGTTTGGAAATTTGATTCCAAGTCAGTTCAATCAGGTATCTAAAAGGATTTATTTTTTAAACTCATTCTGAAAGGCTAAATCAATTGTCAAGTTGAACTGGGCACTTCTGAACCAATTTTCCTGTTTGAAAAGTCAAAATGGGTCAGTGATTTGAAGCAGCAGCTTGAATTGTATCAGGGATGACCTCCAAATTCTTCTTTTGTATGGCTTCTATTGAACATAT
The DNA here is from genome assembly GCA_030867105.1 of Liasis olivaceus. Classification (NCBI taxonomy): domain Eukaryota; kingdom Metazoa; phylum Chordata; class Lepidosauria; order Squamata; family Pythonidae; genus Liasis; species Liasis olivaceus. The sequence goes on from CM061349.1 coordinate 76,626,232, forward strand.
GTGAACGTTCAATAAGGATGGGAAAGAATGTGTTTGAGCTCTATTTTCTTTAAAGAAAGGTGACTCTGTCAGGTTCATTGTCACTCAGATTCTCAGGTTCTCAGGCATGAATTTGCTTTGCCCCATTTAAGTATAATTTATAATACCCAAAGCTTGTTTGAGGGCACCATAGTTAGGATGATAATGCAAAGTGATGATGAGCTTTCAAGAAAAGTAGACAGTAAGAAACAAAAAGGCCTAAGAAAAATGGTTTTCAGATACAGTACAAGGATGCTGCCACTATGGTTTAGAGACCCTTCTAATTTAGAACATTGAAACCCACAAAACTATGCACAGAGGTATCACTTTCAGTTTTAAGTCATGTAGATGCCTTCCCCAATGCTGCCACTATTTTTGCAAAGATAAGTGATAACTGATTGGTTGCTGGTAAGGTGAGATGTATCAAAAGTAGTCAAACAGGAGTTGTCCAAATTCATTTTGAAATATCTCTGATTTTTTTTTTTAATAGCCAGCTCTTGAAATAAGCAAAGTCACTTTACACAGGGAACAGTTCTGAACTCCATTTTAGAGAACTGTATAACAGTTTAGAGAACTGTATAACAGAAGCTATATACAAATGAACAACTCCCATTAGGAATATATGGAATTTATAACGATTTTGTATTTCATCAGAAACAGGAACCATATCCATTGCCTTTACAATTCTTTTGGATTTATCTAAGTGAATTCAGATTCATCTTCCCTGTATTATGCACACGTTCCTAGTCATGACTATTTGCAGTTATCTGAAATACAAATTTACTATAGTTTGGCCTTTCACCTTTCATGATCGCTACCATTTTTTCCAGTAATTGAATCTATTTTTTCAATGTACATAGTTCTATATATGAAAGACGAAAGCTATATTGATATTTGAGAATGAATCAATTGGAGGTGTCTGATGCTCAGCACTAAAATGGAGGGGAAAAAGTGAATTGAAGAGTTGGATTGTTTTATTTGTTGTGGAACTATAAAATGCTCTTTGAAAAAGAACATAGAACTGTGGAGCTTAAGGCAGTTATTCCCAATTTACTGAAAGAATGGAGAAAAAGCATCACTTTGTCTGGAGTATGATATGGCGATTTTCTACCTTCCTAGTGGTTAAGATACTGGTTTATGAGTAGTCCAACACAACAGCTAGTAAAGAAATCTGAAGATTCCAGATTACTCTGGAGCAGCCTTCTCCAATCTGTTCACTCCCTCAGGATGTACTGAACTACAGCTCCCAGTGATCTTTGGCCATTTTGACTGGGAATTCTGAAAGAAGCATTTCCAGGGGGCCATCAAATTGGGGAGCAGAATTCTAAAAAACTGCCTATAGAAATGAAATCCCTGTACTTCAGACCCTTGATAAGGGCAATTCCCCCTGTTTTCCAAATGGCAGCCCTTTTTCTTTCTCCTGCACACGTAAATACAAAAGTAATGTTTCTCAATCAGTTCTAAGGGGTCAAGGAAAAGTGTTGTCTTAAGGAAACAGAATCCCACCCCTCTGTGAGGCCACAATAAGTATCAGGAAGGAAACTAATTACAACAACAATTAGCCCTGGGTCACTAAAACTTGTTCAAAGATGGTGGCTTCAAATGAGCCCTGTAATAGACCATGATTCATTCTGAGTGATGTGTACATATAACCCAGCTTGTTAGCTAACATTTTAGCCACTTACAGCTAATATGCCCTGTCTGCCTGAAATAAATTTATAAAACAATTGCCTTAATTAGTTCAGGTTATTAAAGGACATTAACCACAGACTGACACTACTTTGAAACACTACATCTGTTGCAAATGCTTCAGACAGGAAGGCAAGGGCGGGAGGCATTTTCTTTTACCCTGCTGATGACATAAATATAGATGTGATTGGGTGAAAGAAGACAGATACTGTACTTCAGATCATCTGGTACAAACAATAACTCATTGTCTGGGTTTTAGCTTGCCTGATACCTGGCTTTAAGATTGTGACCTGCTACTTTTGCCATTTTGGTCAATGGAGAAGGCTAAGCTTAATGACCTATTGATTCTGTGGCAGCTGCAGCCTTTTCCAATGAATTCTTATCTAGTTTGGTCTCTGATCACTTTCACCTATTGTGAGGATTTATTTATGATTTTATGATTTACGATTTATATATTTTTTCATCATCTCTGGAAAGAAAGGTAGCTACTCTCCTCCTTCCCATTGGGGTCTTAGTATTGTCACCCATTAGTGATAGATATAAAATGGGAAAAAAATGGGTATTCATGCTTCCATAAGTCACAATATCACAACAGTAAAACCATCCCATGTCAATCACTTAGGTCCCTAAAAATAAAATTCTGCCTTCCCTGCTATCAGGGTTGAACTTCATGATTTTCCTATAGAAAACTACCCTCTTAACTCCATTTTTGTAGGGCTTCAAGGAAAATGAAAAGCCCTTTTATTAAAAAAAATTTTTTTTTGAGGTGCTTAGAACATGCACATGGACTTATTGATCCAAGTGAATTTTCCATCTGAGCTTGCATGTATTGTTTGCATGTATTGTATCTGTTTGTATGTTCACATCAATTGAATAGGATCTTATTGTTAAGTTATACTGTTGCACTGCACTGCATGGGTGTCAGCAAGGGGAGCAAGGGAGATAAAATAAATTTGATGATGTCATCACACAAAGGCGGCAACTTACAGCACACACTTGCAGTGGTCATTATGGTACAAGTACATAATTGTGATATTGATGTGGCATCATCATACATGCTTTATTACTTTGGCCTCATTGTGATTTGCTCTGGACTGTGATGTGCTGATGTTGAAAGTTGTTTCTTTTGTTTCCCCTATTTTAGGATATTGGATGCTTAAATGGTCATTATCATTATTTCTTATTGTTTAACTGGTAGAAAAGTGAGCAAAGCCCAAACAGAGTCAGCTTAGTGTGAATTATAATAGATTTATTCATATCCCAGGGCAAGTATATTGTTTAATTTGCCAAATTGTTTAACGTGCCTTGGTTGATTCAAAAACACTGATTCTGCCCTGTTTCTTTTGGTCCACTGCAAATAGTGGCACTGGAGCAGCCACCAAAATAAAAGGGGTGGGGGGTTCCTTATTTATGTAAAGCACCAGGATGAAGAGAAGAAAAGAGAGTCTTGGATTAAGTAATTTATAGTCTTTCCTCAAATCAGAGTGATTCCTGCAATGGGATCAGGATGACTTGACCCAATTGCAACATGTTTAAAAAACAAACAACTATTATTCATTTGCCTTTGCTTCCTAGTTATCTCATCCTTAGCATCTCACTATGTATGTAGTGAGTATAAAATTCCCCTCTCACCCTTATGGGTGGTATGCGTCTTCGTCAATCTCAGTTCCTCTACCAGAGGCCTGGGAATTGGAGGGTTCTGCACAGTATCTTAGCTGTTCCTAGCACTGCTAAGGAACATATATATCTTTTGTTAAGGAACATATATATCTTTTGATATGAGGTCCTATGATGATGACCATAGAAGACACAACTCTTGAAACTAGGCACCTGTTTTCTTGGGATCGCAAAGAAATCCTCTGCAGCCACCTTAAAGAGTTGCAGGTAGGTCATACTTTCCTGTACTCTGGAAGACCTTTTCAGAATAAAATCTGAAGCATTGCACAGCTGCAACATCTGTATATGTCTTTCTGATTGAGAACAATGATTTATGAAGTACATATGAACATTATATAGCAATCTCTGCTAAAATAGATTAATCCAATATTTAACAGTAACTCTCCTTTCAATTCTTTTTATTTTATTTTATTTATTTATATGTCAAATTTATATCACCGCCCAACTCCCCTACAAAGAGGGACTCTTTTGCCTTCAGTTCTGCTATATAAAATATATTTATTTTAAAATCCCGGTGTTAAAACTAGATTTTTTTTTTTTTTTTTTTGCATGAAGTGCAGAAAGAATTATGCAAAATGTTCTGAGCTGTGGTCCCTCCCTATGTACAAATTAATACATTTAGTGTTCTATTGAATCGCAGTACTGTTATATTAAAATATATAATTACAAAGAACACAGCTATTATTTATTATATCTCTCATAGCCTGTAACACAGCCTCTGGGTGTACTTCAATTACCTTAAAAAAAATACTTTAATAAGAAACTCCTAAGAATTAGAACACTCAGACAATGCTCACATTCACTGCCAACAGTCATGCTAATTAAACAAATAGTATTTTTATTTGGCCACTAAACAGTTGCCCGTTGCTAGTTTTGTAGGATAGAATGAATATCAGAAAGCAGTACATGGAGGGTTGTTTTGCTTCTGCTTTTTAACAAGGATAGTTTGTACATCCATTCCTGTGATTTTCAGTGTTTTGTTTGTGTTGAGTTTGGTTGATCTGAATTTGTCTACTGCTTCTAAGCTTCCTGTCCCTTGAGTGGACTTGAACTGACCTCATCTACCACCAGCAGTGGTAACCCAAGTACAAGTTTCCAATCATGTATTTGTGTGTATACATATGCATTTACCATTATTTCAAGACATGGGCCCTCTTCCCAGTTTTAGGCCACTAAGGACTGCTAAAGTATTTTCCAATAAATTTTCCACTATTTTTCTCTGTACAACCATGCTTGCAGGTTCAGGAACAGAATTTTAGCTATATGTTCTTTTGTTATGTTGTTCACAGAGCAGTAACTTTCATATTTCTATGCTAACATCATCCAATACATTATTGTCATTATAAAAACAAGTAGCCAAGCAGATGATTTTGGGGGTGGGGGCAGCTGCTCAAAAGCAGAAGGTATAGCCCTGTCCCACTCTTGTTCCAACTGGTATATTTAGTCCAATTAGTATTTGGAGGCATGCTGCCCATACTCAGGAGAGTACACTGAGTCAAGGCTTATAGCCCTTGATAAATCTGTCCTCCATAATTGTCCATTTCCCTTTAAAGCCATCCAAGGTAGTAATGAATTACAGTAATGAATTCCACTGGTTAATTGTGTACTAAGTGAAAATGTATTTGTTGCTGTTGTTACTGTTGTTGTTCTGAATCCCTTTCAAATCACCTTCATTGGATGACCCCTAGTCCTAGTCGTTTTACAAGAGGGAGGAAAACTCTTTCCATGTTCATTTTCTCCGTACCATGCATGATTTGATACACCTTGATTGTGTTCCCCCTCTGTCACTTTTTTCCTAAGCATGTTATTTCCTAGATAGAGGCCATCTGGAGAGTCTGTGTATGTCACTTTGTGCTCCATGGGGGACAAGAGGGATGTAAATGTAATAGCATTAATCAATGGATTGGGAAATTGAATTATTATAGTTCACTGGGCTTTAGGAAGGTCATTCAAGAGATTTCAACAAATCTGTTTTTATTGCTTTCTATGCATCTAGCTAAAAGGCTATTTGGTTATTTTAGAAAAAAATGTTTGTTACTCAGGAGGCAAAATTCTTTGTTCCTAAATGCACTTTGCTTTGTTGTAGATAATCCCACTCTTTTAACAAGAAACAGGCTTTGTTCTTTCTTCTTTTTCACTCCCCTGAACACCTGCTTCAGAAAATTAGAGAAATATCTGGAACAGAGTGTGAGATAGTGAAAAAGGGTTTCCAGGAAAGGGAGACTCTCCCCCACTCCTTTCTTCCAATAGAAATCCCCACTGGATTGCTGTCCCATCTATGAATCCCACACATTGACATGATGTGCTGTTAACATTTCTCATACAGGATAGTTTTGTCAGCTGCACTGAAGTGCACTGTTACCTTAATCTTGGATGTCTGTCCGTCCATCCATCCATCCATCCATCCATCCATCCATCCATCCATCCATCCATCTTTTTCTTCCAAAGGTTCCCCATTAAAAGGTAATCACAGAATAAAAGATTGTTGCGAATTACCATCAGTCTAAACTACCACGAGGCTGACACACTCTTCTACCAAGGTACTGAGGATCTTCCTGCCCAAATCCAGAAGTAATTAGCTTAACAAACCCTGTACGGGTCCTGAATGGATGATGAGGTAGACATCAATAATATTCTCGGTTTTATAGAATGTGGAAGTTGAAAGTCAGCCTCCTTGGGGATACAGATGGTTGCTGTGATCCATCTCTGATGTCATGAACATAGTCAGAAAATCATCCTAGTGATTAAACTCACATTCCAAAGATACTGTGATTGAATGATAAAGGTACATACTAAGTAACATGAGTTGTGCCATATGGTGTTTTTTTTTTTTAAGGATTAAATATAAGAGGGTTTGTGGGGAGAAGATTTCTGTCTATTCAAGCCTCTAAGGTTCAGCACAGCTATAGGGAGCACTGTTTTTCCACAACAAAAATTAGGGTCTGTTATACTCTCCCTTCAAATCTTGGTCATATTTACTTATTCTGAGAAGCTTTTGATTCATCTCTTTACCTCTCCTGATTTATCTCTTTACTCCTTGTGACCAACTGAAACAAAGCCAGGATATAAAATAGTTTGATGTGTATTTGTCATAGATAGTCCATTATATGAGCCTCCCCCCTCCTTATTTTGCATACATTTAATGATGATCTTTAATGGTCTTATCACCAAAATTCAGTGGTAAACTACAAAAAAAGCAATTTTCTGATCTTTTTAAAATAGGGAAAATGCACTAGGATTCCCACAGGACTATTTTACTTTAACACCTATGCCTTTCCTCATCCCTCTTCTCAACAGAAAGGTCAGTCCCAGGTTTTTCCCGCAAAAAAAACCCTTCATCCCTCCAAATTTATTTTTCCGTGTCTCCCCAAATGTAAATTGTAAGGTTCTCGTGGTAAGAGCCTGAGGGAGAAAGAGAATTAAAGTGTGAAATGGAGATGGAAATGCATGTCTTATGAGGAAGAAAATTTATACATATTGAGCAATTAGATTTTAAGTGCTTACTCAGCATTGCTAGACCACATTTGTTCTAGTCTAACTTAACTAATTTCAGCAGCACAGTGGAGAAGTATCAAATGGGGCAGAGAGTGATGCTGTCAGATTTTGTTCAGTGGTTGCACTCTATTTTCAACATTCAATTTTTAATGTTCTCATAAGATATGCTCATGTCAGAATAGTCCTCCTCTCCAGTGGTGTACTCAGTAGCACTATTTTGTAACAACGGCAAATCTTACACTGAATCTATTGAAAAGATTAATTTTCTGTAGTCCCCCCACCAGTCAAGGACTGTTACCTGAAGTGTAAGGTTGTTCATATGTCCTAAATTACAGTAGTATTGCTGTAGCAAAAGAATGGCAAAGCATTAATCCTTTCCATGGCAATATTCACAGTAAGACTGAGAAATGATGAAGTAAACATTTAGAACTTAAGGTGATTACAAGTTCAAAATGTTGTTCCTGAGCCTTCCATAAGCTACAGAAGCTATAAACACTTGATCGACTGCCTGTCCAAAAGCAGACTTGCATGTCTTGTGACTTTCCACACCATCCTAGATGAACTATAGTTGTGGTCCTAAGCCAGGGAATTTCTGATTGCCCAAACTTTAGGACTGATACCATGTTAGGTCTTGGGGGTTTACAAATCATCCAGGAGTAGCATTTCTTTTATCATTTTCATTCAAACCAATGGAAGAGTAATGTTGGGTACACTTACACATAGTTGCAAACTCTCTGAAAAATGTGTGAGTGTGCATGGAGTGTGCATGGAGTGTGCATAGTGTTACTGTGCAGCAATCTGTAGTTCCCCTTACTTCTCAATCTTCCTGGACTTCAACTGAATCCTAAGGGATTCATCATGACAGAATTCTCATGGGGCTTTCTTCAATCAGGAACAAAATAACCCCAGGATATTATAAAGTAAGATGAAAAATGTGAAGAGGTTCTTTAAAAAATAAAAAGTACCCTGAACTTGAAGTAATAAAACAGAAACTTCTTTCTAAGGCAATGGAGACTTGGGGATATAGAAAGACAGATCATGACAAAGGAGTGACACAGTAGTGTCACAGAGTGGCCAAAATGGGTATAAGAGATGACTGAATTATTTCTAATTTAGAGCATAACTGATCAATTGCCCAAAGTTTGTGGACACTGAAACAGACAAAGCACAGGTTTAGCAAAATCTTAAATCAGATGAAATTCAATAGTTTAGTGATTGGGAGACTAAAGGGAGAGAAGGGTTAAGTACAAGGGTTGAATGAAAAGTAATGCCTCTATATTTATAACTATAGTTGAAAAGGGGATATTTTACTAAATGAAACAGGAAAATAATTCTTGAAATGAATTCTTTTGGGCCTGTTTTTACTTCTTCACATAATCACCTCCATTTGCTGCATATTTATGTCAATGGAAATATGGAATGGAAAGATGAAAAAGCTTCTTAAGCCAAGACAAAATAACTCCACACTGTGTCTTCAACCAGGTCCTAACAGTCCTTTCCACCTCTTCATCTGAGCCAGATAAATGCACATATCTATTGAATGCACATATCCTTTGGATGTGATGCCATGCAACTTTTTTTTTTAATAATAACTTTATTATTTTTTTAAAAAAGAACAAAAACTAATATTAAGAGAATAAGAAAAAGAAAAAGGAATTGGAAAAAGAGAAGATAGTAAAGATCAAAAGTGCAGAAAAGAAAAGAAAAAGAGAAAAACAACAAAAGAAAAAAAGAATTGACTTCTGACCCTCCCCACATCAGATATAAGCAACAATACACATCAAACTCTTGCTCTAAACTTACAACATAACTCCCATTATTTCTATTAATGCATATTATTTTTAATCATCAAACTCATACTTCATAATTTCATTTTTTTCTGTATCCTGCAAAAAGTTCAAAAAAGATTTCCAGTTAGTACTAAAATTACACAATGTCTTATGTCAAATCAAAGCCATCAATTTCACCATCTCAGCCAACTCCATCAACTTCACCAGCCATTTTTCCACTGTAGGTAATGTCTTGTCTTTCCACCTTTGTGCATTTAAAAGCCTTGCTGCTGTTATCATATATAAAAATAAAGTTATAATGTCACATCCTTCTACCTTTGTACATATAAAAAACGTACTACTGTTATCATATATAAGAACAAAAATTCCATTAATTTAATAACAAATACATTTTAACCTTAGTGAACTTTATACACAGATCCTTAAAGCATTGCCATTCAATCCTGGTCACAAAAAAAAATCCCATTAATAACTACCAGAAGCCTCCACATATATATTAACCATATTCAAATAAATTTACTTTATAAACTTTTAACTTTGATAAACTTTAATCCTTTCAAAACTTTTTTACTTTGTAAACTTTAATCCTTTCAAATAACATCCCACAAGTTGATTCCCCAACAGGCTCTCCTTGTCTTCTCCCAGAAACTTCCCCAGTAATTTCTCTTTGCCTCTTCTGACTCAACACATTGTTTTTGCAAATCCGAGATAAAAAAAATCTTTCCAAGTCACTCTTCTCCATTAGTTGTATGTCCCCTTTAAACATTGTAACATCAGTTGATTCCATTTGTAAATCCATTCTGGCATCTTTTCCCATAACACTTTTATCCTTTGGCCATTTTAAATCCATGTTCGAATCCACAGTTTCTTTGTTGGACCTTCATAGTCCAACATTTTTTTTGAACTCTAATTCCACATTCAAGTCAATCTCCACCTCTTTTCATAGTTAACCACCTTATCCACTCTTTTCTTTCTCTCTTTTTTTTAGGGACTTGAATTTAGCTCCTAATACATCAAACATTGACTGGACTAAACATAAAGGAGTTATTTTATCTTCTAATGGTTGCTCCAAAGGACCTCTTCTAGCCATCCCCCACCCCCTGCTGCCAAGCAAACCTCATAGCCATATTCTTTTTATTTTTTTCCCCCCATTTACACAAGTAAAATGTATAGCCAGATATAATTAATTACAAGTGAAAGTTCACACCCTCTAGTGTCCTTCAAGCTGGAATTGCAGGCACGTGTCAAAGGGAAACATACAGGGATCAAGTTACAGTCTTCTTCTGTTTTAGAAACCCAGGCTATCAACAGACATGATCCAGTAAAACAAGAAACTTTCCCATGGAAAAAACAACCCTCGCTACTGCAAATGGAGTTTCGCTAAAAAATAAATTTCCAACAAATAAATCTCCCCTTTTCACTGCAAGTAACTTTTAAGTCTCTTTTAAATTCCACTTTTCATCCAGCTTTTTGTGAGTTAATCAAATTCAAATGAATTCTCTATTTCTTCTTTTGAAAGTATAGTCCCAAAAATAAGGATAAGCCCCAAAAGAATTACATATCTGTTGCAAAGAAAAGTCTCTCTTAAGTTGCAAAATAGTTATATTCCACAGTGTTTAGAAATGAGGTTCAGTTGGCTCTTGTGTCCATAAAACCTGCAGCTTCGAACAAAGATGGATCCCCTGCCTCTTGGCTGTTTGACTCAAAAGCTATTTGCAGCAGCTTCTATCTCCATGATTAGCTTTTGAGGAACGGTTGTCTGGAGACTGTATGGGTTGATTTCCTCACTTCCTCCTTGATCCAGAGCAAGTTGGGCAGCCAGCGCTTGCTGCCAGCCACCAGCTGTGGTGCCATGTCCCCTCTCATGGAGAGATGACTAATCTGCCATTGTCCCCACCGGAAGTTGTGCCCTACAACTTCAGTTTTGGGAAAAAGGTGAAAGTTGTATGGCACCACACCTGGCCTGTATAATGGATGGAATAAAACATTGAGATCCAACTTCACAACTGCCACTTGGGTGACCTAGCATTGTTATGTGGCAGAAAAATTTTCTTCTTGTGCTTTCAGACTTAGCTTAATCATTGTTTTGAATGTTGCAATGAAGCACTCTGAGTTGATAGTGGTACCAGGTAAATAACATCATCTGCATCCCCAAAACTGTAACTTTGAGTTTTCCTGCCAGAGCCTAGGCTTTCCATCCCCCCCGGGGAAACTTTGTGATGATATTCCATGGACTGACACTTCATTTCTGGGTCATAATTATGGGTTCATGTTTTGTCAGCTGTAAATAAATTGAGCCAGATCTGTGCATCCAGGAAACCCCCAAATTGTGCACCATCTTTGAATGGGAAAGTGCAACCCCATTCAAGGTCAAAGTTGGAAAAACCTCAGATCTGGGTGGTTCAAACACTCACAGCCATTTGGTCTTGGTAGGATTGAATCAGAGATGGTTCCTCCCCATCCAAACCCACAGAGCCTCCAGGCATTGAGATAGAACCTTGTCAGCCTCACTTGCCTGGAGGGAGGTATACATTTTACCATCACAGATCTAATTGGGTATCATCAGCATACTGATGATACCAAACCCCAGACTGGTGGATTTCATATAGATGTTGAAAAGGAAGGGAAAAAGGATCGAACCCCATGGCTCCCCACAAATCAGGAGCCTAGGGGAAGATCTCTCCCCACCAACCAACACTGGCTGGAACCGGCCCCAGAGAAAAGAAGAGAACCACCATAAAACAGTGCCTCCAATCCCCAACCCATGGAGCTGGCTCAGCAGTATTGATTATTCTTAACAAATGATTCATGGGTACAAGGGCTGTGCTGTAAATCAAACTGAGGTTAAAGGAGAAAGCCAGCTCATCTCTAATATGATTTTATTCTATATTGTATGCTATTGCCTAGTCTGAAACTTGTAGTCCACACGGAAGCTTTGCTAAAAGGAGAGAGACAGCATCAGATTTCAAGATTATTCTGACATTATGTTGTAGCCATGTCCTCTTTGTTCTTGTTCTTTTTCATATGAGTATTTCCAAAACAAGGGCTTACAAATCCAGAGGCTTTAAACATTGACAGAAATTTGAATTAAGATGGCAGACAAATGGACATTTCTACCTGCATTAGCAGGGTGCCCAATTATACTGTCTGAACTTTTAGGATAGTTAATGATGACAGTACATTAAACCAGAAGTCATTTATTTCAAACATCTCTGGCTAATGCCAGCTCTGGGAACATATGCTACTGTTGCTCTCTATGAATTAGAGCCCACAACTCTCAAAGGTTTCATTTTGTTCCAAACACTGCAATTTGCTGTAGAAAACATGTCAAAGCAGCTGAACAAGATTTCAGTAATGACACTGACAATTCTATCTGCTCCTGCCACTGATCATTTTCACTGAGATTCTGTCAGTGCAGATTTGTCAGAAAATTCCCCACCTTCGTTACTGAAATGGAACGTAAGCACAAATCTGATTTGGGTGAAGGAGAATAAATGCTTGCTAATTCTACCTCCTGTTTCAATGATACAGAGCCAACTAACTGATTTGAAAGGGATAAGAACTCTTTAATTTTTAGTTTATCCTCTTTAGTTTATTCTCATTAACATTCGGTGAAATATGGTTTGTCGTACCACTGTTCAGTTTCTCCTCTTCATTTTTTTCTCTCTTTCTTCTTTACTGGAATTCCTTAATGAAAATAGTTATCAGTCGAACAATAACAAGGAGTACTATTTTTCCCCATAACACATAATTAACATACAATTTATTTCCATAATATGTGTGGATGTCTGGTGGCTTCAATGAGGAATAAAAGAAAAGCAGAAAAAAGAGATGGGGGAAGGTGGGGGGGGAAAGAAATTATTCTCAAGAACTAGGCAGTTAGATATGGAAGAAGAGTGGTTATAGTATAAACTCCCTGAAAAGGATACAGACATCAAAGAATAAAAAAGAGGCAGTGATTCTAAAGTTGGACTCAGGACAGGACTTACTTCAGAGATCAGTATTTTCCTACTGAATTATGAAAATAAACTTTAGGAAAATACTTAGCCTGTAGATGAAAAAGATCGGCAGATGGTGATGATGATGATGATGATGATGATGATGATGATGATGATGATTGGAGCACATAGGTAACCTCATCCAGAGTGAGAGTTGCCAGAATGGTTTATCAAAAAATACTTCACCCACCTGATCTAACAACCTTTTCAGGATTGGATCCATTTTCTGCTGAGGTTTTGCATTAGTCCATTTAAAGTTTTCCTGAAAAGTAGCTGCTTGAATTACAACTTTGCAATCAGGGATTTTTTTTCCTCCAATACTTGATGGACATCCAGTGTCTTGATGGTCATGTGATACTTTTATATGTGTTCATAAGTCAGTATAGTATCATTTCTGCATTATCCTATAAGTAAAATAGAAATGTAATTTTTTTTTAAAAGTGCAAGATCATTCTGTAGATATCTTAGTGAAAGGACTGATCTGGGATGGTTATATGGTAAATGTCCTCTTATTTGAGGACATTCTTGTTTGAACAGGGCTATGTGAACTTAGCTAGTCATAAAACTAGGGTAAATTTAGAAACTTTCTACTGTAAGTTCCCATTTTGAGAAATGTTTCCATTTAAATGATGTTGGTGCTATTATTGTCATTGTTGTATTTATTGTGTTTGTAATGTATAGACACAGACACACGCCAGTGCCCAGACAATGGAAGTTATTGGGCAGTCTAGGAGTGCAATAAATAAATTAATAAATAGGGATGCTATTAATAGCTAACATGATTATGTTGTAGCCTGTCAGTCCTGCTGTGTTATAAAGTTTCAGGCTTCTGCAGCCATGGTGTGCTGGCATCAACTAATGGATATCTTGGGCAAAAATGAAATTTTACAGCAGGTTTCATTTACTTGGATTGATACTGCCTATGGTTGGCTCCTGCTGCTCTTTCTTGCAAAGCAGCATAGAAAAGCTGTTCTGCTATGTAACATTAGAGATGTGTTGTGATCACCTAATGATTCTCAATTTTATAGGAAGCATTGTGCTCTACCAGAAGATATTAAGGATGCAGGAACTATCTAGCAACCCTACATCAATTTTCTGATAAAAGGCAGATAGTAAGGCAGGTAGGAACCAAAATAAATAGGAAGAAATAAAATTAATAAACCCAGCAATTAACACAAGAAAGCAATTCTAGGATCATTAAAACAAGCTCAGAGGTTTCCCTGTTTCCTCAAAATTAGCAATCATCAGAGGAGAGGCGGAAAAGCTGTCCTTTTAATGAACTGCTAAAGTAGCACCGTATGAAAATATGAGCAAAGCCTGGTTAAATAAATCATGCTTTCAAATAGGAAAAATACTCAGATCTGTTTTGCCACAGTGATCCATATTAGAATGTTTCACCTTCCAGAATCACCAGCACAAGATTTTTAATCTTTAGGTAACTTTTTTTACATCCCAGGTATGAAAATGCAATAGATATACTTACATAACCCTGTTTTCAGCATACAGAAACATTTGGTCATTCATTAGTTTATTATTTTAATTTTGTATATCAATCACATGAGCCCACCAATGCAAAAGATGCAGTCATTGAATTTCTATATAACTGCATGGAAGTACCTCTCATTGCAGTTGGGGAGGCACAAAAATTCTTCAGAGGTATGAGTGGCTAGTGGATCAAAAATGTACCACAGATTCATTGTGTTCTACCAATACAAACAGCATTATAAAGATACTGCATGGGACCTTCAAGAACCCATCATTCATTGTTCAAAAGTTTCATAAAAATCAGCATATAAGGCACATTGTGCATGAGAAACTTGTAGAGTAGTGGCATATATTATGGAAAGCTACATACAAAAATGGGTGGAAGAATTCATCTAACTGAAAAGAATCCAATAATCATTTTATGAAAATTACCAGCTATTGGTTTCCTACTGTAGAGTGAAGAGCACTAGAAACTGGATAACAGCATCCTTATATAGGAATAAAGATACTGAAGACAACATAAACATATATTTGACTGTTGACAAAGAATTGTTTTACAGCTGATAAGGAGTGCAGATAGAGGTACATAGGAATCTCATCCTTCTTGTATCCAGAGAGAAAACACTTTGTAAAGCAGGGATATTTAGCTTTTGAAAATGTGAATGCCAATCATGCAAGCTGTCCATTTGTCCCTGAATCCCACTTGGAACAGGAAAAGTTGTACAAACAAACCCAGTATCAATATCCTTGAGACTTTTGCAGTTTATGGAGACATATAATTTGTGAATCAAAGGCCATTCATTGATGGAACAAAGGTTGTCAGAAGTTATACGTCATTGGGGAATAGTTGTGCTATCTCCCTGAACAGTCTGAAAAGTTGTGGTATGTTTACAAGGGAGATGGTTTAGGGAAGATGGTCTTCTGGAGCTAGATACATTGACTTTTACATAAAACAGGTGAATAAAGACAAGGATATTCCAAGGCCCTTGGTGCCCTAGGTAGGAGTATGGAGGAGGAATATAGAACAGTAAAAATTCCTCCATAGTATGTGGTGTCACTTATATTAAAAACAGAATACACCAGGAATCTTGCAAACAAAATTATGTTTATTAGGGAAGTCACATCTAAGATGTATACCCCAAAAATCTGCTGTGAAAAGATATATCTAAAAATAAATGCAATTTTCCTGCATTTTTTTTAAAGTGACCAAATTGAATAACAGATAACAATAATAACAATGGGTGAGATTTAGATTCATCTCTGTATCTTAAGGATATAACTGAATAGGTCTTATTACTCAGTCTTTTATTCATCCCTCCCACAGACCTAATGCCATCCTAGTGATAAATGGAAATGTAAGATCATGGCATTGTTTTTATCTATGCCTCATCCATACTGTTTTTTCTGTACAGTAGATAAATTCTAGTGCATGGCTATACGTCTTTCATTTTTTCTGGATCTGTGTCATTCTGCATATGGCAAATATAAGGGAGAAACCAATGGCTGTTTCCCATTTTGATTCTTTAGGAGATTGGAATTCAAATTGCCCTTTCCTTTTGTGTCTTGTTAAAAATGCAGTTGAGAATACATTGAACATGTTAGTGTCTGCTGTGTAGTTCTGTTTTTTATTACAGTGTCTATCTGGTGGTCTCCATGGACACTTTGACTCAGAAGTTAGTTAATTTTCAGTCTGTGGTGATGAATGCATTGTGCTATCTGCAAAAGTAATTTCATATTTCTTGATGAATTGTCCTTACATCTCCTTTTCTTTTTTTTTTAGTGCACCAGAGCATACCTTTGCTGACATGGAGAATATGCAAAGCACTTACATGAACACATGTGAATAAAAAAGTAAAATGCTCATTTAGAATTTTGGATTTTGTATATGGAAATAAACTCTATTGTTCACAGGCACAGAGAGACCCAATTAAAAATAAATCTAATGATGGCAGCTTTCAAGTATTTTCAGTGAGCTTGGATAGGGTCACCAAGCTAGTTTATAAGTACTAAAATATAAATTTAGGTTAAATATTCATAAAATGGTCCTCAATAAAAGCAATTCACTGTACAGAAAGCTTTGTACATATCAGGAATGGACAAAGTGTGATGTGTGAGCCATAGGTGGCCAGCACACAATAGCCAAGCCTCACCAAAGACGTTCATAGAGATGGAGAAGAAATTTGATTTTTCCACATTTCTGAATCTCCTCCCAGATATGTAACGCTCAAACCTATATGAGAAGCCAGATTTAAATTCACTTACATCTACACTTTTTCAGAATGCAGCAGTGAAGTAGAGAACTAAGAACAAATGCACAGAAATGTAAGTATACTAAAATGTATTATATTAGGGAAAATAGTTCCAAAATGTGATATATATTTGTGTGTGCGTGTGTGTGTGTGTGTCAGTCCAAATGTTGCTGCAGTAATGGCTGAAATGAATGTAAGGTCTGGAAAAAAAATAGAATAAAAATAAAAATTGTAGAATAGAGAGCCAGTTTCGTGTAGTGGTGAAGGTGCTGGCCTAGAAACTAGGACACTGTGAGTTCTACGCCTCCTTTGGGCATGAAAGCCAGCTGGGTGATTTTGGGCCAGTCCTCTCAGCCCAACCCATCTCACAAGATTGTTGTTGTGGGAAAAATAGGAGGCAGGAAGTATGTTTACCTCCTTGAGTTATATATTAAAAAGGCAGGGTAAAAATCTAATAAATAAATAAATCACATTTAAAATTGCCTTACCTTGGTGAAAGGGCTTCCTACTTGAGTAAGAAAAGAATTATATGAATCCTGCCCAATCCATGCTTTCAAAGATCATATTGGTCCAGATGGGGAAGAAGTGTGTCTTAATTACACAAGGAGAAAAGAATGATAAAGAACTTAACAAATGCAGTTTTCCCAAGATTATTTTGCTCCTTCTTTCACTTGGATGTTTCTGCTAAATGTAATCATCCCTTTCTAATTCACTTCAGATTACATAACTCCCATCTCATCAGCCTACACGTTTAGACATAAGCATTTAAGGACTGTTGTGTAAAATCAAAACACAGCAAAAATACCTGTGAGATCTCTCTCCTACCTGTATATATAATAAGAGAATAGGATCAACAACTTCTAGGCCATCTTTACATTTTTGTTGCTGTTGTTTTATATGTAGGGCAGGGTATTGAATAAAACATTCAAGAATGATTTAAACTTCTCCACTGCATTGCCGTATTAATCCAAGTGAGAAAATTCATGTCTGATATCTTTCTGCCTCCAAGAGGAAAAAAATGATTATGTCTCCCAACTTCACAACATATTAAAGTTTAAGGTTGTCTAAAATCCCCACATTGTTTTGTTTTGTTTTTGTTTTTTGGTGTCAGTTTTATTTTTGAAGCACATGGAGCCCATCATGGAGCTGATTCTGTTTTTCTGCTCTTGAGGCAAGACTGTCTCTGCCTTTCTTTTTACCAAGCAATGTTTCAGCTTTTATATTGATTTTCTGTCGCCAAAGAACACTTCCTTCTTTTTCACCTATAGTTTTTGGTTCAGACAAAAAGAAATGCAACAGTGTAACAGATGAAATATGTTACTGTGTCAAATCAATGGTCCATCTGGATCAGTACTGTGTCTCTTACAATTGTTAAACTCCAAAATAGATGCAGAAGAAAGCATACCAGTTAAAAACAAATCAGAGTAAGGTTTCTGTCCATCAACAATTTAGCTATAGTATTGTTGGCCATCCTGTGAAAGTTGCATTTGGAAAATTGTCGATATATTTCAAGATGCTGGAGGCCATCTCGGGGCTAGTGGTAGAGTTCCCCAGACTTATGGTTCTCAGGGACTTCAACCTGCCATCCCTGGGATGGACCTTGGAGGTGGCTCAGGAGTTCTTGGCCACCATGGCAGCCATGGGCCTGTCTCAGATTATGCAAGACCCGACCCAAGACAGTGGCCACGTGGCAGATTTGGTCTTCTTGTCAGAGCAATGGCAAAGTGATCTGAGGGGAGATTTAGAGCTTTCCCCCTTGTCATGGTCAGATCACGTCCTGGTGACCCTGAGTTTTTCCTATGCCACCCCTCTCCACAGGGACACGGGACCCCAGCACCTGATGGAACTGTTGGGGTTTCAGAGGGAGCTGGGGGGTATTCCTGTGGATTTGCTGCATGGTCCAGTGGAGGCCTTGGCTGCTGCCTGGAATAGAGAGGCGGCCGGGGCCTTGGACAGGATCGCGCCTATGTGACCTCTCTTGCCACATCAGCCCCAACACTCCCTGTGGTTTACAGAGGAGTTGAGGGTGCTGAAGTGGATTAAGAGATGTCTAGAGCACTGCTGGAGGAAGACAAAGACCGAAACCAACCAAACACAAGTTAGAGCCGCTATCAAGGCCTACATTGTGGTGATAAGAGCGGTGAAGTACCAATACTTCTCCGCCCTTATTGCATCCGCAGAGTGCCGCCCAGTGGCCCTGTTTGGGATCACTAGATCCCTCCTTGGTAGGGGAGATCTGGTAATTCATTTGCAGGGCTGCGTGGAGGAATTTTCAGAGCATTTGCAGGATAAAATCACTCAGATTCGTTCCACATTAGACTCCGAGTGTGGTGCAGGGTCTGGGGAGATACCAGGGGATCATTCTTACCCATTTATCTGAGAACAGTTTGATTCTGTTGTTCCTGAGGAAGTGGACAGGATCTTCCAGACTGTGAAGGCCACCACTTGTCATCTGGACCCATGCCCCTCCTGGCTGGTGAAAGCAGCTTGGGAGGTGAAATGCGGTTGGATCAAGGCGATAGTTAATACATCCTTGTGGGAGGGAGTGTTTCCAGCTGCCTTTAAAGAGGCATTGGTGCACCCCCTCCTCAAGAAACCCTCCCTGGATCCTTCCATACTGGACAATTTCCATGCAGTCTCCCACCTCCCCTTTTTGGGGAAGGTGGTTGAGAAAGTGATGGCATCATAGCTCCAAAGGGTTCTGGAGGAAATGGATCATCTGGACCCTTTTCAGTCAGGTTTCAGGCCCAGTTATGCAATGGAAATGGCATTGGTCACACTTATGGATGATCCCTGGTGGGAGCGGGATGGTGGAAGTGCAACCATCCTTGCTCTCCTTGATCTCTCAGTGGCTTTTGATATCATTGACCATGGTATCCTGTTCAGATGACTCAGGGATTTGGGGGTGGGAAGCATGGTCTTGTGCTGGTTCACCTCCTTTCTTCAGGGCCGATCCCAATCAGTGGTGATAGGGAGCAAGAGGTCCCATCCTCAGCCCTTCCTTTGTGGGGTGCCTCAGGGTTCAGTTTTCTCTCTGCTCCTTTTCAACATCTACATGAAACCGCTGGGTGAGATCATCCGCCATCATGGGATAAGGTATCATCAGTATGCTGATGATACTCAATTATACAATCTCCATCCCAGGTGAGGTAAGTGATGCCATGATTGCCCTTTTGTGGTGCCTGGAGGCTGTAAGGGTCTGAATGGGGAACAACAGGCTTCAGCTGAACCCTAGTAAGATGGAGTGGCTGTGGATTAATGGCTCCTCTGTATCCAGGACTTTGTCATCCTTGGTTCTGGATGGGGTACGACTGTCCCAGACAGACCCAGTGCATAATCTGGGGGTCCTCCTAGACCCACAGATCCTGCTCAAAGAGCAGGTGGCAGCTGTGGCAAGGAGGGCCTTTGCACAACTTCGGGTTGTGCATCAGTTATGCCCTTTCCTGGATCGGGATGCCCTTCGAACAGTAACACTCATGCCCTTGTTATCTCCCATATAGACTACTGCAATGCACTATCTTTGAAGAGTATCCAGAAGCTACAGCTGGTCCAGAATGCAGCTGCACAGGCTATTTTTGGAGCCCCAAGAAGGGCCCATGCAACGCCATTGCTCTGCAAGCTGCATTGGGTACCAGTTTGCTTCTAGGTCCAATTCAAGGTGCTGGTTATCACCTTTAAAGCCTACATGGCATGGGACCAGGTTACCTAAGGTACTGCCTCTTCCCCATGACTTCAACCCACCCATTCACACAGAGAGGGCATGCTTTGGACCCCCTCGGTAAAAGTACTCTGATTAGCAGGGTCCAGAAGGTGGGCCTTCTCTGATGTAGCCCCCACTCTTTGGAATATTCTGCCCCTGGAGGTGAGATTGGCCCCCTCACTCCTGGCCTTTCAGAGGACTTTGAAGACCAGGTTCTGCCACTTGGCCTGGGGTGGGGAGAGAATACATTAAGCGTGGGGATGGCTAGGCCTATAAAGGTCTGCTGTCTTCAGCCCCAGATCCAGAATCTTCTTGGACTCTTTTCTTTTTTAGTAATGTTTTATTTACATTTTTATGTTTTATGTATTTATATGTATTTATGGTTTTAATGTTTTGTGTGAGCCACCCAGAGTCCCCCATTGGGGGGATATAGGCGGGGAGAAATTTAATAAATTAAATAAATAAATAAATATACTGTAGCTCTCTCATCTGGAAGCAAGAATACATGAGAAGAAAGACTGGAGTTAATTTCAACTTGGAACTAGCATACAAAAGCCCTTATATTAATTCACATTTCTCTTTGGTTTTAGAGCTTTGGGGGTTACAGTTTAATGAACTTCTAAACTCTAAATTGCAGCTGTCTATGAAGGAAGAGTCACTATTCAAGTATCTGAAGACTCATAGGGATAAGTAGCCAGCTTTTTGCCAACAAGAAATTGTTTACTCTTTTTTCCTGGGCTGAATTATTCTGTTTCCCATAACTAAGACGTACTTTTAGAAAGTTTCTCTCAGATTTTGTAGAAATGAAAAATCAAGCCATATTCCTTTAAATATCATATAATTGCTTTATACATAAAGGATAAGAGGATATTGAAATTTTGATTCTGTTACCCAGTTTAACAGCATGACTCCTGATAAAAGCATTTTCACCTCAGTTTCTGTTGGAATTCATACAATATTTCAATGTTCAGGAAACAGTATCAGAGAAGATGGTGGTTGTGTTAATAAACAGACTGTTCAGCAAATAACTTTAACTGTGCAATGTGGCTGCATGGCGGATATTTAGTTTTATATTTTATTTTATTATTTCTTATAACCAATAAAATACAGATTTATAGTCCATAGTCTACAAATTTATGGACTATAATTCTGCACACAAACTTATACCATATCCAAAGTTCAGGTTTCTCTTAACATAAGATAGATAGATAGATAGATAGATAGATAGATAGATAGATAGATAGATAAATAATCACACACACACACACACACACACACACACATATTGTGTGTGTGTGTGTGTGTGTGTGTATAAAAAAAAAATTCCCTTCTCACCCCTATGGGTGGTATGTGTCTTCCTCCATCTCGGGTCCTCTACCAGAGGCCTGGGAGTTTGAGGGTTCTGCGCAGTATCTTAGCTGTTCCTAGCACTGCACTCTTCTGCACAGAGAGCTCTGATGTTGTTCCTGGGATCTGTTGGAGCCACTCTCCCAGCTTAGGAGTCACGGCCCCAAGTGCTCCTACCACCACTGGGACCACTTTGGCCTTGACTTTCCACATCCTCTCTATTTCCTGATTCAGGCCCTGGTACTTCTCTAACTTCTCATGCTCCTTCTTCCTGATGTTGCTGTCACTTGGCACTGCTACATCTATCACTACCACTGTCTTCTGGTCTTTGTCTACTACCACAATGTCTGGTTATATATATATATGATTTTACCAAATTGATTATAATAAGGAAAGATTGTCTCAGGTTAGACAGAAATTCCTATTACTTATTCTGATTATTGTTATACTAGATATGATTCTTTGATAATTATTGATTACTGATTTGATTTTAAAAATAGTGTTAAAGTGCTAACCTGATATACAGTATATACATACTGTATTATATAGTATTAATATAAGTTACTTTGAAATATGTTATTTAATTTTAGACAAGTTTTAAATTTCCTTCCCTCACTCCCTCCCTCCCTCCCTCCCTTTCTTCCTTCCTGGTTGCACTTTTAAATATCTGTTTGGTGGATATTTATGAACAGAATTAAACGCTAAGCATGAACAATATGTCAGGTAAAAGGCAACTTATCTGTCATTATGTCTAAGCTTTGAGATTTTGTTCAGCTACCTTCCTCATCCAAATATCAAGGCTGTGGTTGACAGCTGAATAAGATATTCCACCTCAGTATTATTTGGAAAGTTTTGTCTGTGCATGTGAGTTTTGAGTTGTAATGAATTGCAAATTGTTCAGTACTTAAATATAGTGGATTGGAAGGCTTTCTTAATTTTTCTAAAGAATGTGGACCCATCCCTCCACTTCCTTTTTAGAAGACAACTATCATAGGGAGTTCCTCAGCTGATGCTAGCAGATTTTCAGTGGAATTCATGACATGGGAAATGGTATTGGTTTAACAAATTTTCAAAGGAGGAGGAGGGAGATGAGGATGGGACTTTTTTAAAAATATATATGTAATTGTCTAACCCTGGTTGAATTCTGGATGAAATAAAAATGGTTCCATTTTAAAGTCAACCCAATGGCTAATTTTCATCATAATAGTAGACTACAACATAGCATGATAAATATTTGACACACTAGTTTAAAAGGTAAAGAGACTTTATCTGTACAGGGGAGCATTCAACTATCAGGGTCTCATATGCCTTGTGCAGTGGCAGACAGATCACATTAGGCTGCTGTAAGTAGCTTTACTTCTTAATTGACTTCTTCCTAACAATCAATTTTAGTTTCCACAGGCTTTACTCTATTTGAACGTGAGACTAACCTTTCTTCCAACCTAGTGCCAATGTAAAGCAGATCAATATGTTATAATTAGTAATGACATCTTGTACATATGGATTAACCAGACTTGAGTAGACATGACTTGTAACCTAGGCCTTAATTCTTAGAATGGAAAGAAGTAATAGTAGTCTTTCTTAAAGAACCATATGCCCTATCTTTACTATGTAAAGATATGATCATTTAGCATCCAGTGGTTAGAAGAGTAACTGGGAGCAACTTTATCTGGGAAGGAATAAAAAGCAGTCTAGCCCTTGGAGCCACTGTTAGGATGGACATCCAGGTCTGACCAGGGTGGTAAGCATGAATTCACACATTAGACTTTCAAATTAAAGTTGCAGAATGTTGAGCAAGATTCGCTGAAGACACTAACAGATCATTTTCTAAACCCTTTCCATTAATATATGAAGTGCAGTAGCTGAAGATCACAAAAAAGTCAGCATAGGCTTCAGCCTTGCCTCACTGAAGCCATTCATTCACTCCTGACATAAGGCAAATAACTGAAGTAAAGCAAGCACTGAAACAAACGGATTCCTCTGTGACCTGTCCGTGGTCCTGAAAGTCCTATATTCCTTTTCTTAGGTCTGTGGATTTCAAACTTGCTTCTACCTGCCTGGTTTACTTGAACATCCCATTCCATCCACTGTCTTTTTCTCTCTCTCAAACACACACCACAAATAGCATTCTTCCACTGAGTTCCTCATCTCACCATCTGTCATGAAATGCTTGATAGATTTTATGGTGCTCTGTCTTCCTAAAATTCTTTTCTAGAAGATTTCAATATGCATCTCAAGTGCAATTGGCATAATTCATTCATAGTGATGGGGGATGTTTTTCCAAACATTCTCCCTTCTCTCTCTCTTTTTCTTTTGATAAATCACAGCAACAGTTCCAGCTTTATCAGAAAACTCTCAAACATGGAAAGATGCAAGACATCATTGCCAGCTGTTCTACCTGCTAGTCTGCCCATAATTTTCAAATCCAAATTATAGATCTTTCAAGGCATCCATAGTGAACTCAGTAGCAATCTTGGGGTAACTCACATCCTTATACAAACATCCACAATCACAGCCTCTATATCATAAAAGCTTTACATTTGCAAATAATTAAAAACTGACTGTTACGAATTTTCTAAATGATATAGTTCTTTTCAAAAATGCATCAGTCAGCCAATAAAGGATTTAAAAGACCAAGAAGTTTAATTAATCAATCATGTGATGAATAAATACATGCAAATAAGCATAGTGAAGAGTTTGCCAACATCCTGTTAATTGACATTTGTTTGCATATATTGTTTAATAAACTCATTTGGTACAATCCAGAGCTCAGAAATGAAAAAATACAAATTTTGATAAAGCATATTGTTTAACAATGTATAGAAATCACCATTAATGTTGCAATTTATGTACTTTGATTTAATTATTTGAGTCATTCAGCAAACAAGCTGTTAATATTCTCTCCATACAAGTTCATATTATTTTAGCCTGACCTATGATTATTCTTATTTATTTATTTAAGTTCTAGGTAAGCCAATTTAAAGAGGGATGTCCCATCCAATTCCCAGTCACAAGCTGTTTAGGTCTTTGTATATCATTTCCAGCACCCTGTGAATTTTCTCCAGGTGTGATGATAAAGATACAGTAGACTTTTCATAAACTCAGCTCTGCATTTACCAACAGCAGAGTATTTTTCTGGCTGGAAAAGTTGTTTTATTGCAGACAAGAAAAAAAATCATATATACACAAAAGATCTGCCTATTTCAGAACATAGGAATTAAGGTATGTATGAATATATATCCCTAGTAGCAAGGTTAAATCCTAGGTCTTTTCCTTTTCCTCCCATTCTTTTGAATCAATGGACTTTCCTTGCCTTGAAAATCAGTGACACTTGCTGCATAACAGTTCTTTTGAGGGTTTTTTGCCTGAGACTTGCTGATTACCGACTCACCAGCTTCAACCCTTAAACATCCTGAGTCTTCCCTGGAATCAAATATAAAAGCAAGAAAGTTCACATGGTTATTCCAGGAAATGCTTCAAAAGAGAATAAGTCTTTGTGGAGAGACTTGAATAGCTGTGAAAACATTTTTGCTGTGGAAAAAAAATGCAAAAGAATCTAAGAGCTCTGACTGCCTCATATATTTTCTTAAGAATAACAACAACAAAAAATACTAGCAGAATTTCATTTCTGGAAAAAAAAATATTAGTATCATCTTACCATGGATCCTCTGCTCTCTGCACAATATGATGAAATTATGTTACATCCATAGGTGCTCCATCTTGTTTAGATTCAACCTAAAATTATTGTTTTTCACTCAACTCATTACTACCTTTATTCACCAGTCTTGTGTATGTTCTTTTCCCTGTCTTAGGAGGAAAAAAAAAAATCTCTTTTCTTTTGTACCTGCCCAAAAATTATGATTTTGGGAGGCTACTATCATATATGTACCATATCAAATATGGTACTGTCAAGTACCATATTTGCCAGATATTCATTAGCTGATAACTCTAGAGAAGATTTCTCTGTTACAATCATTTCTCTGTTACAAGCATAATGATTGTGGGAACCTACTCCTATCTTTGATGATGTTAGGTATCATTGTGAGGGTTCTTTGTTTTCCAAGGACTGGACACACCACAGTGTAGTAAATCTGTACCAAATGCTTTATTGCAGCACACACCTTCCCCAACAACAGGCTACTACTCTTCACCCTTCTAAGACTTGCAAGGTGATGTTGCCATGTATATATGCCTTTAATACCCAGTTCTTTAATACTTAATACTTAGTTCAAACAAAAGTCCCAAAGTCTGTAAAGTGGCATACAACCTTTGCCTTCTTCCAAAATTTCTTACACTAGTTGGATTGTGGTGCTGTTTCAGTGTGGCTGTTCCTCGTCTAGTTGCTATCAAGTTCCTGGCAAAGCTCCAAGCATCAGGCAGGACTACCACCAGGATATCCTGCTCACCATAGTTTGTGGTCCTGGCAGTTGAATGTTAGTCATCTTGCCTGCTTATAATAGCTGCCAATCTTGAGAGGTCACCTCCACTTCGTCTGTATGCCGTTTGCTTATCTCCTGCTTTCCTACACACACCCTACCACTCTGTCTTGGTATTTGCTTTTTTAAGCTAATAGCTGGATGGGGATGGGGGTGAGGCTACCTCTGGACATTGGCACATCCTTCAAAACACTAGAGTGTGGCTCAATTATCACAGGTAGCTGGAACTGGTTGCTTGTGAGTAAAGTTGTGAGTGAATGTATGAATGCATGAGAGAAATGAGGGTGGGAAGTGTTTGGCTGCAGCTGCTTTTCCAAAGCACAGATAGCAATCCCAGCTTCACTCCCTCACAATCATACCTTCTAAGTTTTGTCAAAGACTTCACTGATCACTTATGCTTTGGCCAAATCTGTATGGCTGTATTCTATGCCTCCATTCATTTTTTTTTTTCATTTTATTAAAAATCAAGCAAATTTCAAAATCCACAACAGTATAGATAGCTAATGTAGTATAGTGGTTAAGCTGTGGTATTTTAACTGTGAGGTCCCAGTCTCAAGTTTTCACTAGATTGTGGAACTCACTGTATGACTTTGGGTCAGATATTTTCTATCAGTACAATCAAGAACATAAGGACACAAGTATAGGCCTACTGGATCGATCTTATGCCTTCTAGACATGCCGAAGTACAACTGTCAGGTTCAGCCCAAAGAACTCCATGAGACAGTGCAGATACAGTTCCGTTGCGTTTATTAGCTTCCACCTCAAGACAAAAGTCTCTCCAGACTGAATCTAACTTCGCAAGCCAGCAAGCCAAAACACCGTGAATTCCTTAGGGTGGTGCCAGTCTCATCTTCTTAAACTTCTCACGCTCCTGTTGGGGGCTAAGGGAATGCTTATCTCCCCGAGCGAAGCCTTCATCCAACCATTCCTTCACAACAACTTCTATAATTCCCAGTCAGTGTAGGTTTGGAATTATGGCAGTTGTAGTATAAAATCTGGAG
Organism: Liasis olivaceus; assembly: GCA_030867105.1. Lineage (NCBI taxonomy): Eukaryota > Metazoa > Chordata > Lepidosauria > Squamata > Pythonidae > Liasis > Liasis olivaceus. Next base: position 76,653,117 of record CM061349.1, read on the forward strand.
TGTGCCAGGTGGAGGAGGTAGCTATACGTCCTTTTTAACAGAAATGCCAATGTGCAAATTCTACTTAATGCCAGTTCAGTATACAGGTGGCATATATATAAAAACATATATATCATGATATCATAAGACAAAGAATGCATCTTAGCACATGTGTCATGTTGTCTGATGAAAGTACATAAGCTGAGTCATTAGCATCGTGATGTAAATATTGGTATCTGCCCCATCTTAGCCCTTCACTTTTCAGATGCCTATGTCAATACAAATAGCATAAGACATGTGTTTATTGTTGGATGTCTATGGTTTATACAACTGGTATTTATATATTTTTGTGTCTGGCAACTGTGCATTTAAAAAATGATGTTAGAAGCACGAACATGGGAAAGTTCAGCACAGTGGAAGATGAAATGAATCAATTCAGTATTGACACCTTAGGCATCAGTGATTTGAAATGGACTAGAATTGGACACTTTGAATCATAAAACCATACTGTTTACAACTCAGAACATGAAAAAAAGAAAAAAAAGAAAGAATGTTGTTGCTTTCATAGTCAGGAAGAATATGGCAAAGAAAATACTTTGCTACAATAAAGTCAATGACTAAATAATATCTATTTGACTTCACAGACAACCCTTTAATATGATAGTTATCCAAATTTATGCTCCAACCACATATGCAGAAGAAAAGGAGGTTGATGGGTTTTATGGTCAAGTTCAATCTGATGTTGATAGAACATGCAAGCAAGATATACTTCTTGGATACTGGAATATGAAAGAATTAGATCATTTAACATAGGATAAATTTACCAATGGGCATTACTCATTGTGGTTCCATATTTTCTCAGATGTGTTCTGTCTTTCAGTATCAGCTGCTGAATTATATATGCAGGGGATGCAGTAGCACAGGGGCTTAATGATGCTGGAGATTGCCAGCCAGAAATGGTCGGCACTCCAGCAGTTCGAGCCTGCTCCATGTGATGAGGTGAGCGCCCGTCACACGTTCCTAGCTCCTGCCCACCTAGCAGTTCAAAAGCATACCATCTGTGAGTAGATAAATAGGTACTCCCATTTCGGTGGGAGGAATCGGCGGCGCTTTGCATGGGGAAGTTGGAACTTCCCCGTGCTGGACCCAATTGGCAGAAAAATGCCGGATGCTGGACATGACTGATGCGATGGGCACAAAGACCATCAATGGAAGAAAGCCTGGATGAGCTGACTCCCTTGCGACCACTGCTGGCCACAATAGAAAAAGGTTGCACTGCAATTGTAATTAGAATAGGTTGTAATTGTAATTGCTAAAGCTGTACTTTGTGAGCCCCCCAGGGTTCCCCATTGGGGGAGATGGGTGGAGATAAATTCAATGTAATGCAATGCAATGTAATGTAATTGGGAAAGTCTATTGTTCTCCTGTATTGTACATGAGCTTCCAGCAGGTCTGGTTGGACACTGTGGAAACTGGATGCTACACTTCGATCTGATCCTGTAGAGTCCTTTTTGAAACTCTTAATGGAAAGAAGAAAGGGAGGGGAGGGGTCATTTCTATTTCATCCTGACAAGTTATGGAGCCACATATCATTTACAACTTAGAGCAGAACCTTAAGTGCCCACAAGGGCTATTATTCTAGTTGTGAATGATTATTGGTCCATAGTGTGTCAGGGCACCAACTGCAACTGCTACCTTAAAATAAGTAAAGTGAAGAATGGGGAAAAAGGATGTTTTCTTCTGTTTGTGAGTCCCTCAGATTGGCATAGCAAGTGAATCCAATTATTTCTGGTTTGGGGAAAAAGGAAATGAATTGGTTCCTTTCCAAAACTAATCATATCAAAGGAAGTTTCAATTTCCTTTGCTATTTAATTGATAGATTTTACTTTAAATATTTAGTTCTATCTAAATAAAGTGGTAGTTCCCTACCCCATAGTATTTATCCAAATAAATTTCATAACAATAGGGAAAGCAGAGAGACCTGTGCCTCCTGGATGTGAAAGCAACCTCATGAATATTTCTTAATTAATGTTTCAAAAGCTGGCAAAGCATACTTTGCAAAGCTCAACTAGTGATTCTGACAGTAATTAAGCTTTGAGTAAATGACATGGAACTTCTTTCTTTTTCCTCATAACGTGGCTTCTGTCGCTATAGGAAAACAATAGCAACAATGCCAGGCTGTCTTTTCTCTTCCCTCAACTGGAGCTCCCTCTAATTAATAGAAGGTTAAAATAACACAGTAATAATCAGCTTATTGGATTTTAAAGCATGTGACACATAGTCTGTTTATTATAATGACATTTATGAAAATGGCTTGATGCCTATCATTATAATTACAGAGATTGAACAGAAGGTACAAAAGCCTCCTGTAACGAACCCAAGAGATGCTATACAACTAGGATCTGTTAAGATGCAAGGGCAAACTAGACTACAACAATGAAAGACAATAGAGGTATGAAGGGCACTGTTTTAATACAATGCAGAAGCTCAGTGGAGAACAAGACCAGTCCTGAAGCTTTGTTCTATGATGCTAATACTAACATCCCCATATGTTAATTAGACTATTTGGTCATTTACTTATTTAACACACTTGTCAACTGTGCATTTTAAGATAATTTCTCACAAGATGGCTCATTATAAAGACAGTTTGTAAAAATGTAGTTGTGCGTGGAAAACAGATCTTTCCCATGAAATAAATAGAGTGCTATTTCATCAAGTGGAATATGCTTATGCAAATCCAAATATAGATGGAGTGGTCAGTTCTTTACTAATTTTTGTATAATATTATCAGGCTCTGTCAAATAAATAAAAGTATGGAATGTAGACCAGAGCATTTCAGTGCTATTACTGAATATTTGTTATTATTTGTCCAGAAATCTAACATAAAATTAAATAAATATATAATGGCCAGACTTGTTGTCCAAGTCTACAAATTAAATCTAGTGACTTTCTTAAAATGTCTACATCCGTTGACCTATCTTATCCTGTACTGTCAACTCTGGCTTAAGCTTACTTAAGATACTCCTATTGAAATAAATGGATTTAGTAATGACTAATAAAATCTCTTTGTATTTAAACAATATAAGTACGTTTACATCCAGATCTAAAACTCTCCCAAGAGCAGTTTACATATTTATCAGCTCTGCTATTTAGCCCTATAATCTAGGAAGACCCTTTAAGCTAAAAAAGCTAGATATTAAACTTGTAACCTTTCACACATGAAGGATTAAGTAGGCAACCTGGACACCCAGAAAAATATTTATCCTCAAATGTATTTCTCTTCCTTTAGCCAGATGTTTTAGACAAAAAATTTCTAAAGCCTCATCTAGTAGAGCCAGTATTTGGGAATTACAGGAATTTCCTTTAAAAACACTTTGAAGTACTTAAGTGAATGAAAGCATCATGAGGAGGCTCAGTTGCCTTTCATGGTGTTGGAAAAGAAGTGTTTGCCCAGTGCATAAGTGTTCATGAGAGTGGAAATCTAACCTGAGCAAAGATTAGTGAAACATGTTTTATAGCTATATCAGAAATGAGGTTTATTTAAGGAACTGCATGATGGGGATAGGCAAAATTGCATCAGGGAAATGCAGTTGGGGTGCCAGGTTTTTCTGTGGTTTTTTTTTTTTTAGTTTTATCATTTGTTTTATTATTGTATATTTTGTTTTATTGGCTGTAAGCCACCCAGAGTTGGTTTCAAGATGGGTGGCTATATGGAAGAAAGAAAGAAAGAAAGAAAGAAAGAAAGAAAGAAAGAAAGAAAGAAAGAAAGAAAGAAAGAAAGAAAGAAAGAAAGAAGGAAGGAAGGAAGGAAGGAAGGAAGGAAGGAAGGAAGGAAGGAAGGAAGGAAGGAAGGAAGGAAGGAAGGAAAGCTAACTGCATCTTACCAGGAGAAGAGTCAGAGAACAAATTCTGTCTCTCTCTCTCTCTTTCTCTCTCTCTCTCTGTGTGAACAAAGGCAGAAGGCAGTGACCTCAGACTAACAATCTCTTGGACATAGAGCAGGCAGAGTATAGACAAAGGCACACAGAGTAAATCCTTAACTCTCAAGTCACACCTTATTGCCCCATTGTAGTCAGTAGGTCATGGGGTGTTAAAGGATTAGTATCAATGAAGGCACATTTCTCTTGAACTGGATTTACTCTTCTCTGTTTGGATCATGGGACCAGTCATTACAAAGTCTCTAAGAAGCACTTTACATACAGTAGCTTCTCTTGAAGGGCCAAAGAGGAAACTAAGAATGGATGCATAGGTTTAAGTATTGTTATTCAAGAAATATGAAGGAGCTAGCATATCAATGTACAAAGAAGATATGAATTAAATTTACATACATTCATCCATTTCTTAAAAAAAAAGTAAATCATTCAACTGCATATAACCTAGCAACTGAAAGGTATTGAGCTCTGAGAAGTGACTTTAAGAAATTACATGATAGAAAATAAGCTAAATGTTTGTGGTTGGCTACCAAATGAGAGAATTCACCAGAGTTTCCTTTGTTCAGTTGTGTAGCCAGCTTCATGCACTGTTTAACAGACCAAAGTCCAGCCAGATAAAGCAGATCATAGCCAGAAAGCACTCAGAGATCCAAGTCATGAATTCACATTTCTTGCCTGATAATGACATCTTTATTTTCTACATTAAGGATGACACTTCTATCACATCAGACCATGTAACAGACTTTAAGGTACTGATGTTCACTATACTGGCAATTAAGAAGTATGCAGTTGTCCAAAATGGGAATTATGCCAAAGCCCAAGTAGTTTGGGAATAGTTCATGTGGTCAAGCATGTTTGAAGTAGACATCTCAGTCACCAAAATTCCCTTAGCCACAACCTATGGCTAAAAAGGCAAAGGCTGTTTTGTCTTAGTGTATTCTTTCTTGGTCGATCCTCATTTGGAATATTGTGCCTAGTTCTAGGTACCACAATGTAAACAGGACATTGAGAAACTGGAATAAGTTCAGAGAAGGGCTAAGGGACTGGAAAGCAAATCCTATGAGGAAAGGTTAGAGAAACATATATGCTTAGCCTGCAGAAAAGAAGACTGAAGTCTTCAGATATCTATTGAGTTGTCATATAGAAAAGGGAGCAGACTTGTTCTCTGTTGCTGTGAAGGGCAGAGTTAGAATCAATAATTTGAAATCACAGGAAAGTAAATTCAGATGAGATATTTGGAAGAATTTCCTGACAGTAGGAGCTGTCAACTAGTAGAATAATTGCCTGACAAAGTGGTTTGTACCCCTTCACTAGTGGTTGGACAGCCTCCTGTTCAAAATATTGTAGCAAAACTTGCACTGTTCAAAACATTGGACAAGATAACCTCTGAGATTTCTTCCAACTCTATGATTCTGTGATCTTTTTGAAGCATTCTGAAGAAATAGATCAAGAGTTTGTTGAGAACCAGAATTAGCAAGCAAGCCATATCAAACCCATGTAGTTTGCTCTGGTGAAATGAAAATCTAGTCCAAATTATTCAATTCTGCTTTGAGATCACAGGGATTATTCAGATCCAATGCACTCCAAATAGGTATAGGTACATTGAACTACAGAACAGAGTTTGCACTGATGAAACCAAGCTTTTATTTCTGCCCCATGGACTCTGCAGTCCAAAGACCTCCAAATTCTACTTCTGGCTATTGGGACATCCTTGTACTCCTAAATGGGGGAGTACTTAAGACTCAAACAAATGTAAACTTCCATGTGAAAATGTCTCTATTTACCAACTTTTGAGAAATTCATTACCATTTATAAGTCAATCTTTATCAAGTAGAGATAGAACCCATGTTCTCATTGGCATGCATGTTAAGTTTACATGTATATCTAAATGCGTTAGAAATAAGGCCTCATTTTACATTATTTACAACCAGTTTGTCAATTAATTATCAGTGTCTGTATCTGTTTATGCATGTGTGTTTGCTTGCTATGCTCTGAATCAATATGCAATTCAGTCCTAGACTAAATCCTTTCCACTCTTATTTTTCTATAAATTTATTGCTCCTCACACAGTGCTCTGAAGTATAATTAAGTCAGGGACTGCATCTTGATTACTCTAATTATTCCACATTATGATAGTGATGTGTTCACGCCAGTACAGCTAAGCATTCATTAAATTTATACTCTAAATCCCCTCCCAGAAGGGATTTAAGGATACTATTCCATAGTATTTCATCAGAATATTTTGCCAGCTTAGACTCAACTCACTCGGGGATCCATTGATTCTGTCCTCATCTTCATGTCATCTCTTGGCTGGAAGGGATGACTAATCTCTATGGCATGTTGGATATTCAAAAAGACCACTTCTGGGACTAGATGTCAAGTTTAGAATGAATCCTTCTGATATTTTTTTAAAATATTCTTTATAAAGTTTACAAAGAGTTTAAAGGGAAGCATATATATAGAATTAAACTCTCTCATGTAATGTTATAATGCATTTCTATCACCTATCCTCACAACATATCCTTAGATATGTCTTTTCCTTTCAGCAAGAATTAAGAATACAAAACCCTTAGTATGCAAAGTTTACTCTTTGGAAGCAACTTCTTAATACTGAAGTTTCTGGTTTCTCAAAGCAGAATGTGCCAAGCTTTTAATATTCTTTCTGGATATATAGTTTGTGTTTGTCTATCTTGTGTCATCCCAAAATTGTAGTCTGAAGGAAGGAGCAAATCTGTTGTTTAAGAGGGTATGCTGAGGCTGAAGAATAATTCAAGAAAAGCTAAGGTGAATTAAATACAGACTTCATGATAATAGGAAATCTATTTGCATTGAATCCCTGGAGGATTCTAGCAAGAGGACGATGATATTACTACCTCCATATTGCACTGGACAGTTAAAGCAAGCACAGTTGCTAAATCTATTCCCTATATACTTTTGCATACTGTGAAATCCCCTGTGGATTCCAAAATCTACCACAGAGGTTGGAATAAAAGGAACAGATTTATTCCTTGCTCCACCCAAACTTTCGGGTTCATCAGCATCAAAAGGTTCCACTTTTAGTTTCACATCCAGCTTATGTCCAATTCACACAGAGGTCCTGTGTTGAAGCAGGAGCAAGGCCCCTGGATACCTCTTAGACATTTATTTGACATCCATGGGGTTATTTACAAAGAAACATATCAAGCAAGGTTGTCAAATAGGGATACCATCCAATCCCTGACTAGAGAGCTATCTCAGTGTGGAGCCCTTATACAAAAGCAGAGCCATGCCAAGAGACATCAGATTACCTGATTCCAGGCAAACTGCTGCTGTTAAGGAACACTGTAGGGGAAGCTCAGGATCGGGGCTTCAAAGGAGAGGGAGAGAGAGAGAGAGAGAGAGATCCATCCATCCATCCTTTGGAAGAGAGATAGAGATAGAGATAGAGATAGAGATAGAGATAGAGATAGAGATAGAGATAGAGATAGAGATAGAGATAGAGATAGAGATAGAGATAGATAGAGATAGAGATAGATTCTGGGTTACTTATAGGACCATTTCTCCCAAATTATTTCTACACATCCTACCTGATCTGGCAGGCTCCAGGTACCATCTGCTAGGGAGTGTCAGCTGGCAGGGCTCAGAAGGAGATCCTTTTTTGCTGTGGCACCGCCCTTTGGTACATCATCCCCTCCCCTGAGATTAGATTGGCCCCATCCCTGTTGGCCTTTTGTAAGGCCTTGAAAACTTGGCTTTGTGCCCAAGCCTGGGGCCCTGGGCATGGGTTAGTCCTTGTCTCCTAGTTGTGTGGATGATTGGTTAGATTATGCCTGGCTGCTATATATTTCTATTTCTATTTGTTTTTTTATATTGTGTATTTTATGTTTTTTTTTTAAATTGTAAGCCACCTAGAGTCAACATAAAAGTGAGATGGGCAGCTATATACGTCAAATAAATAAATATCAGGAGTGTCCAGACTGATACAAATGCCAAGCAATAGTGATACCGAAGGTATAATAGCACCAGTATGCTAAAATGGTCCAAGCCTACCATTGCTTCTTCAGTATCAATATTTATGAAGAAGCAAAAAGATCAGTAACATAGATGGAAGGGGGAGGGTTGAACAAATGAAGCTGTGAGTGCATGCAGTGCTTCAAGAATTAACTTAGAAATTCTCACGGTAAATTATAAGAAAGACAGAGCATAACAGGGGGCTAATTGAACAAGAACAGATCTGGGAAAACCTGTTTCCTTGCCAGCCAGCTGCCAGCCGGGGAACATGAATGCTTCAGCCACATGATGTAGTGAGTTCTCCTTCACTAGAGGTCTTCAGACAAATATGCTCTAGTGGATCCTGCACTGAGCAAGGATTGGACTAGAGACCAAGGTAGATCCCCACTCTTGGAGTCTTTCATTCAATACTCCTTTAGGATACCTACTTAATAGCTGTCTTCTAAACAAATAAACAAACATACCACTGCAATGCAATATCACATCCTGTCATGGTGAGGTTGTGTGGTCCAATGATGTTCAGAGCTATGCTGGTGATAGTCTAGCTATCACAAACATTATTCAATCCAAAAAAGTTTCAACTGAGTGTCTGGACTAAGTGCAACTCACAACCTGTTTACAATGGTGAATAAGAGAAAACAAATTTCCATACTGGTTCAGCTGTCACCTGAGACAACAAGGGCCACCTCTGATGCTATGACTTCTGAGCATCAGGTAACAAATGGGCTGTAAGACTGGGTTCCCTCTGCTAGGCAACCAGGGCATGGAATTGCAAAGCAACTAGAAGACAGACAAAAATGGAAATCCAGCCCTGCTGCTGAAAATAGGAAAATTATTTAATGCCATTTTGAATCCAATCCCTCAGAAGGAGAATTTCAAAAATATATCAGATTTGGAAAGAAAAAAAAAATTCAACCATTACTGAACAAAGGTTTATGGAGCAGTATCCATAATGTCCTGTTTTCATACTAAAACCCAGTCTTTATAGAAACTGAATTAGAAGCATTGGGATGTGAATTGAATGGGCAATTGGAAAAATCTGCACAGCTAGAAATGCATGACAGAAGCCTTCTTGATCTGTCAATGGAAATAGAAAAGGAGAGTCAAGATTTGCAAGAAAATTATCTTCTTAGGCAAGAAAGTGCAGCAATTTATGGAGATAACCAGACCTAACTGAAAGTAAAAAAAGAATTGACTGAAAAGTCATAGGAAGAATAAGACTGCATGTCTTAAAGCAAACAGATAGGAAAATCTCATCAGAGATTCTTCAGGATATATACAAAGCACTGGAAATCATTTCAACATCAGTGGTGCTGAAACAAACCAGCTAATGTATCACATTGGTTATGTTATCACCAAACATTTGAATATAAAATTAAGGAAAAAATCAAGTAAAGGTAAACCTAAATAGAAAATCCACTTAGAATTGATAGTGAAAAAAACTGCACATGGATCTGAGCAATTTGCAAACCTAAAACTAGGAAAAATTAATTATTATTATCTTTATTCACTTTGCCAATGGTCCCATGCTAAATGAGGCAACATTTGACTACCATTATTTTTCATTTCTTAATCATTAAAAAAAAGAGAGAAAACAAATAAGTGAAAAGAAAAAAGAAAAGAAAAAAAAACTAATGAAAATATATAGTATCAATAAATGGACAAAGAAGTTGAAGAAATTGAACAGTTAGTGCTCAATATATCATTGATGATAAACTGACTTTTAAAAACAAAATTCATTAAATTATTTTTAACAATAAGGAAAAGGATTTCAGAGATCTTTTTAAATCTCTGAGCTGAGTACCAGGGTCTCCATTATTTTTTAATTTAAATATGCCATTTAAAAAGGGGGGAGGAGGAAAAAGAAGAAAAACTATTAAAAACATTATAGGTAAATATTTAGTTGCTAACTTCTCCTTTGTTGTACTCTGATATGCAATATTTGTAAATATTTAAGATTTTCATGTATTTCTGATTTCAGTTCTTTGTTCAATTCTTTTCCCCCTCACAAACAATACTCTAAAGGTTTAAATTTGCCTTGCTGCATAAGATATAATACATATGGAAGCCATTGCTACTTACACTTGGTCCAACGTCTGTTATGAATATATGCTGTTAATTTTGCCATTACTGATTTTTCTCCAAAGTTAAGTTCTCAGTCTGACCTCGTTGGTAACATATCCCTTTTTCAGTGTTGTGCTGAAGTTTATCCTCACAGCCGTGAACATGTATCTCAGTAAATTATGACATTTTTTGTTGCCATGTCTTGGAATTATGCCTAGTTTAAAAAATGTGGTTCCATTTCAAATCTGATTTCTAGTGTTGCGTATTTCTCCCCAGTACTTCTGAGGTTTTTTACATGCTCACTGCATATGATAAAATGTTCCTTCTGTCTCATGGCATTTCCAACATTTATTATGATATGATTTATCTATTTTGGCAATTATTGGTGGAGTTGTATATCATGTCTAAAACATTTTACACCAGTTTTCTCTTAAGTTATAACTTGGAGTCAGTTTTATAGATTTGTTCCATAGTTGTTCCCATTGCTGTATTGTGACTGTTTCTTTGATGTTTGTATCCATTTTGTCATACAATTTTTAATTTGGTCTGTCTTCATGTCATATCTAAGTAACAGTTTATATATATATGTCCTAGTAGGTGGACTTGATTCTGTGTGAGCATTTCAAAGTCTGTCATTTTTCCTAGAAGCCCTCCCTCATTTTTGATGTCAGTTTTTGTTCTTCAAATAATCTGTAGATACATCAACCTACACCAGGTTCTGGCCTTCTTGCTGTCTTTCGCCTATATGACTACCAATTTTCAAAGTAAAATATAAATATTTCCCATCTTTTTTACATGGATGTTCTAAAATTATATACCAAATCAAAAGCCAAATTAGAAACATTACTAAATTCTGTTCAGATATTGCAATGCAGTTTGAACTTGATAAATGTTCAGTCATTGAAATAAAGAAAGGGAAAATCATTAACTCACAAAAAGGTATTCAACTAATAAATGAAACAACCCTCAATGGATAAAAAGATTTATGCCATGGAGCAAAGAAATACAGAATCTGAAGTGCAATTGTGTACAGATGATGAACATGTAATTGCTAAAATGTATAAACTTTTGTTGAAATGGAAAAGAACAGGTTACAGAATATATGATAAAGTGGGCTAAGAATTTTGGTTATAATATACAGATGGATCAATGGGAAATATGTGGTTAAAAGGGTTGAAATTTACATTATGTTATGATCTTAAATATAATTTTTATAAAATGATGTATCACTGGTACATGACACCAGAGAAATTATTTCGAATGTATAAAGGCATTCCAAATGTATGTTGGAAATATGAACAACATAAAGGGACGTTCTGCCATGCTTGATATGTAAAAAAGCTAAAAAAAAAAGGGATTCAAATACACACATTGATATAGAGATTTTAAAGATTAATATTCAATTGGAGCCAGAACTTTACCTTTTAGGACTCATGGATATACAGTTAGAAAAAAGTCATGGGAGATTATTTCAATACATGATTATTGCGGCAAGATTATTATATACACAAAGATGGAAACATTCAGCACTACCCACCATTGAGGAATGGTTGGTGAGATTGATACAACTTGCTGAGATGGCCAGATTGACTTCTTTGATTAGAGAAAGGTCATAATTGACTTTCATCAATGACTGGAAACAGCTTATGACTTTTTGCATAAAAAAGAAAATTATTTTGTAACTTATGGCTTTGATGATTAGAAAGAATAGGTTATAGAAAGAAGGGAATTATGATGTATTCTTAGAGAGAGAGGTTTGATTAGAATTGTATGTATAATTGCTGTGAGGAAGATCAGAAGTGATTTCTTTATATTTCTTTTCATGTTTTCTGTTCTTTTCTTTTTCTTTTTTCTATCTCCTTTTTTCTTTCTCTTTTTTCCTTTTTTTCTTCTTTCACATTTATTATATCTTTTTTCTTTGAATGTACTTATTATATATCTAAAATCTTTGAATAAAAATTAATATTTAATAAACTATATATATAAATTTAATTTAATAAGCTATATATATATATAAATTAAAAACAGAGAAGACCAGGTAAATGTTGATTATGCCAAGGTAAGGATGAAACAGTCAACCATATAATACCTGCAGCAAAACCACACAGACTTAATACCCCCACCCCCCAAAAAAGCATCAAGTTGGCAGGACTGGAAGTTGTTACATTGGCATTTATGTAAAAAGTATGGGATTGGTAATCAATAAGAATTACTGGGAACATGAAGTCACAGATAAAAATATTGAAAATGGTGGCAAAAATGTTATGGCACTCTGAAATTCAGACTGATCAAGGCCTGGAACGTAACACACTAGACATTACTATCATTGAAAGGAACTTGATTGTCCAGGATTAGAAACATATTGATCTCCCCATTCTCCCACCAATCAGCTAAAGGCATTACTGGTCATGAGATCCCACTTTCCTCCTTCTGTGACAGATTTTATGCAAATGGTCCATTTCCTGCACAGATCTGAAGCCATTTCTGGTAATGTTCTATATCAGTCTAAAATCCAAGTAGTACAATGTATAGGCACAGGATGAAAGGATGAAGTGACAACATCATAGCTTTAGAAAGAAAAAGAGAGAGATAGTATGCTTCAGGCTGTGATCCATAAAACTTGTTACCTTTGTATGCAGTGACTTTTGGACAGCTCATATTTTTCTCAGAAAACTGAATTTCTGATCCCTGAACCATGTGATGGAATACATTGGCTGGAAATAAACTGGCTTAATTGGTTTATGAGTTGAGTTGCTTTAGTGGTTTTCAAGCTCTAAAGAAAGATGTGATTCTGGAAGCTGCTGTTACCAGATTTACTGCAATTATTTATAGCTTCAAAATAGGAAAAAAAAAATGGTTCTTTTCCTTCTTTTTTAAACATATTGTCATTTTGGAAAAAATTACAGTCTGCTCCTGTCAAATAACTATATTGGATCTTGAAAGTAAACAGCAACAGCAAAAGTAGATAATGTGTTTGTACAGAGAGCTAAAATACATTCATTTCAAAAGAATGACTTAAATAATGCCGGAATAGCCAGAAAAATGTGCACCTGGTAACTTAGAAGAATATTTAAATAATCCAGTGAAATTTATTCAAATCAAATTTCAGGGGCCCCGTACTTAATTTTGTTAATCCACATAAGTAAGGTTATTAGTTAGATGGCAACATCTAACAAATCTTGGCTGACCTCAAAAAAGTAAATAGGGTCAGAACATGTTAGTACATGAATGGGAGACCACTAGGAAATCCACAGCCTTAGGCTAGACTAAGAAGTTGGAAAGACAGTCATACAAGGCTATGTGACAAATGCTTCCATATTGTTACCAGAAACACAATGGACATTTACATGAAGCCATAAAGAGTCAAACTCAACTCAAAGGAGACTTCACTACTTTTTTACTAGCATTAAACCCTCATCAGGAAGATGGAACATACAAGAAACTCTATCCCATCCCCATGATTGTTTTACCTCACCTACAGCATTTTGTGTCTACTGAACGTGGTTCATTATGTGTCCTTTTAGACTTCTCATCAGACTTATTTTGGTTGCATTCCTGTTGGAAAGCACAGTTGCTAGTACAAAGAGTAGTACTGAAATGCCAGATCATTGTTATCTTCAGGTATGGGACATTTCAGTCAGTGGAAGAGCATTAGCCTCTATGGTATTTCTGATCTTGTAGGCTGAAGATTGGGCTACCTGAAATGATAACACTCATCACATAAAATGCTAAAACTAACCATATAGAATCGAAGTGCAGAATGGATCATTTATAAAGAACATAAAAGAAATGCATTGATAGATCAGTTCAACGGCTGTATCACTCCTCTCCAACTAGTGTTCTCCAAGTGTGTTGACTTCAACTCCCAGAAATCCCAGATCATTGCAATGCTACGTTAAAAGTTATCATTCAACACAATTGCAGAGGAAATGATCTTTTGAAATTATCCATCAAATCTGAGGGCAGGGAAATTGGATAGATGACTTCCCAATTTCCTCTCCCCTTCTTCTTTCAGTGGAAGTCTTCATTCAATCAGATTCTTTTATGTGGGTATTGTCACACCATCCCAGTTTCGTTCCCTAATCTCTGCAAAGCAATTTGAAACTGACCTGCAATTGTCTTTACTGGTGCTGGCTTTGAAAGGCAGGAAACATGCTGAAATCACCGAGCCAATCAGTGTTCCTTCTGGTTACCCAGTAGCAGGGTGTCCTGACCCCCTCCCCATCTGCCACAATCCTGGAGAAACAGAAAATTCCTCTGTCCACCATTTTGATTGTGATGTGATAGACTAGGAGGAAGGAAGGAAGCCAATTTGCTACCATCATTATGTCGTATATAAAAGGATCTGACAGCATTATCAGTAGTTTTACAGCCAGATGCTTTTCCAATATCTCTCACTGTAGCTACATATTTCTTTAACATCCAGAATGAGGAAGAGATAGAGATGAATCCTAAAGAATGCAGACAGGTTCCAGGAATTCCATGTCAATAAGCAGCAAGAGTATGTCTGCATTGTTTTGACTACTTGAATATCCTTGCAACTCTTCTGTGCACAACAGCCCACACAAAGGGAGTGGGTGACTGCCATGAAATGCATTGGTTTTCCAGAGCCCTCAAGTTGGGGAGAAGCAAGAGTTCCTACCAATGTATTAATTCAGAAGCTCCAGCACTGCAAAAAACCAACACACAAATCAAAAGCAGCTTTGTTCCACTTCAAAATAAACAGAGTAAAAACAGCCAGAAAAAGAAAAGAAAAGAAAAGAAAAAAGAAAAGAAAAGCCACTCAACTTTTGAAATAACCAAAAATCGTCTAACGAAACAGGGCCAGACCCAATTAAATGGAAAGAGCTCTTCTGCTCACGGAAGTGAAAGTAGGATCCAGCTTTCTCACACAAAGGGTTCAAATAAACTTCGTGTACACTGAATCAGCTGTCTACCCATATCATCCTCTAGAAGAAAATGGGAATCTCCCAAGACCACCCCAGATCCCCCCACCCCTCACAAAAGCTAAGATTGCTTCTAACGTTCATTTCTAGGCCCACATTGTTCCTATTGCTGCCTCTACAGCAGTGTTTCTCAGTCTTGGCAGCTTTAAGCAATGTGGACTTCAACTCCAAGCTGGCTAGAAGTCCACACTGCTTAAAGCTGCCAAGGCTGAGAAACACTGCTCTACAGCTATGCAGATCTAGGAAATAACTGGTAAGTGGTAGTGGCAGTGTGAGGCTTAAACACATGTGAATCATCTTATAACCAAACAGAGGTTTTTTTTATTCTTTTTTAAAAAAAGCTTAAACAGCTTGGGTTCCTTCAAGCTAAATAGCACCTTTTATCATGGCCAGCCATGTGCTTAGCAACTCTTGGGTGTTTGGGGTCCCAACCAAATTACAGAAACAAGAAGTTTCTTATGCCTGATTTCCCACCTGCCCATTTGTATCTGTTAAGCTGCATTTAGTTCCCTCTCCTATGTATAGATAGAGCTGCCAAACAGGAGAGAAATCATGGAATACTCAATCCAGGGACAAGCCATATAAGCATTCCTGACATCTTGTGGGATATTTAGGTAAATGTACTTTTCTTATAAATGTAAAAAAAAATGATATGTCCCCTATCTAGAGTGTGCTTTCCAATCATATTGGAAAGGACTTTTGAGATCAAATGATAGCAAAAAACTAGTGTGATCTACACTAGGAGCATGTTGCAGTTAAGTCACTTTTTATTCAAATCAGAAATGACCAGTTTAAGCTATCTTAATTAAAAGTGTGTTTATTTATGTATTTATATTTCAAATTTGGACACCGCCCATCTCACGAGGAAGTGACTCTGGGTGGTTTATAATAAAAACAACAAATAAATATTAGTTAAAATACAATAAAAATAGTATAAAAAATACAATAAAACCAAATATAACCTAACTTTCTCTCTACTTTTTATGGGGAGGGGGGGTGTGTGTGGCTAGCATACCACTTTCATCCAGATCAACTATTGCTTCTGGATGTACTTGAACATTTCCCTTTGCAATGCTCTCAGTTTCCAGAAATTAGGTTATGATGAAATATTAATATCTGAAGATGATCTCTGAGTTTGGTTTTAGAGAGCTTAGGAGAAATCAGTCTTTGTCATTAATAAAGAAAACAAAAGATTAAAGGAAAGCTGATTACTGTTCTTGTGCCAAAGATGAATATTTATTTTTATAGCATTCTTAAAGGAGCAGAAACCTCTGTTAGGAGAGAAAAGTGCTTACATGTGGAGATGGGATATTTTCTTTCTTCTTTTTCATGTTCAAAGTGGTAGCAGTCGTTGATGCAGTCTAATTATTGCTTTTGAGAAAGGTGAGTATGTGGAGGACACTGCGTGAAACACTACCCCTTTCTAGAAAGATGAGAACAAAAGAAAATATGCCAAGCTCTAATGACACCCTCCTCCTTTTGGGTAGCCCGATATACAAAATTAGCTCTGATATAGGTCATGTCTCCAGACAAATATATAGAATTCAATTAGTGATTCTTTGCAACATTTTTTCCAAAGATGGTGCCTAGGGTATATATGTAGTTCTAGCTAGTTCCGCTATTAATTATTAAGAATGATAATACAGGGTGGGTTTTTTTTCCCCTTTCCTTTACCTTTTCTTTTATAGCAGGTAAAAAGGGGAAAGTGTCACTGGAAGTGAGAAGATTGAAATAAGAGGCTGTGAAGACAGTGGAGGATGGTCTGGTTGGTTTTGGCTGGAGAAAAAGAAAATGGAAAATGAAGGAATGTTTGGGGACAGGAAAGAGAAGGCAGACATGCTGAAAGAGATGGAGTTGTGTTGTTAAGGGAACTTGCATCAGACATGATTTTAACTCCATTTCTGCACTGCTGAGCAAAAACCTGAATACTTTTTTACAAGTCACAGACCCAGCAAGCCCATCAAGCAAAATCAAAAGATAAAATAGAGTAAAATAATGTAAGGTAAGAAAAAGAACAGAAAAACAAAACTAAGATGTGATAAAATAAGGTAAGGTCCATACTGTACTCTAAGCCTCTTCACAATATTCTGTTCAACATATGTGTGTGCCTTTGGGTCAGTGTTGCTCTTGACTTGTCCTTGGCAACTGCCCAGACAAGTCCCTGCAGTTCTCTTGGCAAGATTTCAGAAGTGGTTTGCCATTGTCTGCTTCCTAGGACTGAGAGAAAGTGACTGGCCCAAGGTCACCCAGCTGGTTTTCTGCCTAAAGCTGGACTAGGACTCACAGTCTCCCAGTTTCTAGCCTGGTGCCTTAACCACTACACCAGACTGGCTCCCTCTGTTCAACATGGTATTGCCCAAATCAATCCAAAATTAATTTGCCATTAGAAAAGCGCAATGGCAGGCTACAAATGCAAACAGATAACTGTTTGTGTTGTCTTAGGGTCTTTGTCTGCCACAAGGAAATTTACATAAAGTTCATCTGAGGAATTGCCTAATGAGAGATGTTAAGAGCTCACTACACATATCTCTATAGAAGTACAATACAGAAGACATGGAGCAGTAGTTCAGTGTTCCCAAACTGACAGGAAAAGTCCTTTCTTCTTAAAGTGTTTTCTCCTTCTCCTTCTCTCCTCCTTCTCCTTCTCCTTCTCCTTCTTCAAAATGTGTCTTCCAATACAGCAGACCACAGGTTGTCAAAACACAGCAAAGGGCCTACAAAATGTAAGCTGGTTAAAATACTAGGCCCATTTAAAGTGGGATTTATTGCATTCCAGTTTTATTCCAGCTGGTACTTCACAATTCTACATCCAGGATCCTTGTCTAAGAACAGCCATTAACTGCCTCCAGTGCAAATCCCAATTTCTGAACTCTGTTGCTAATTTGCTATGGATGGGAATCTGTCTAGCAAGATGAGAGATGTCAAACCTTGGGGCTGGAAATTAATCTTTAGACAGAATGTGAGAATACTTAGCCACACCCTTGTCTCAACCTGCAACAGCTCTGTCCCCAATCATAAGGCTGTGTTGGAGATATGCCTTACGTCCTGGAACAGCCTTCATAAGAAACGGTTTGTGTTCTTTCAAGTTTAGCATAATAGATACCTGGGTTTAGCTGAGCCCCATAGAGGGACTGGGCCAGCAGACTGGCCAGAAATAAGCACACAACACGGCATGGGATAAACTGTGCACCTCTGTAGAAGAAAAAGAAAAGAAGCATTGCTGAGCTGCTCTAGGCATTTGTTGAAATCTGGGTGACATGGGCATTCTCTGTCCAACAAGTGTCTGTAATAAAGTTACTGTGTCATCCTGAACAGAAACTGTCATCCTTGAGAAGCAGCAACATTAGTGAGCTGTTGGCTTCTCTGCCATGAAGGGCCATAAGAGGAAAAGGAAGAATGTTGCTGCCACCATTGTCCACAGAATGGCAATAAGAGAACCAGCCACTGTGGAAGCTGAGCTGGCACAGGGAGATCAGCTTGCACAAAGAAGTTACCTGGGAAGATACCAGTTTCCAGAACTTACTATAAGGCACTACAAGAAACATTCTTGAAACTAGACAGAAAGATCTAACAAGCTGGAGGAGACTCAGGCAAACCTTGATAGACTCTTTAGGATGTGCTCCCTGGATGAGAGCCAGAGAGGGCTGAAACAGTCCCCCTAGCACCACCATAAATGAGAGAATAAGAGCTGGCGAACCATATTAGCTAATTAATAGGGTTCCCAGGACAGTTCTAGGATGTGGACTAGGATTAGATTGTGGGTTATTAGAAAGCTAGGAGGGAAAGGGTATGACAGTGGGGTTGAGTGGATAAGACATCAGGCTAAGGCCATAGAAGTGTCCTGCTCATGACATCAGATGCTGGGGAGGTCTGTGAGTGTCTAGAACATGAAAGAATAGAAAAAGAAGAATTGCCAACATGGAGTTCTGGTGGAAATGCAGTGAGGGCACAAATATGGACTGTGATGAGCATACTAGGATCAGAATTTTTTAAAATAACAGATGCACAGATTTATTGACTCAATATTCCACTACACTTACCTTTTTTAAGCACTTCTCAATTCCAGCACAAAGAGATAATCATAATTGATTACACTGTCTTCTTAGGGGGATAACCAGGGAGGGATCTGTGCCTTAACTGATGCTACTAAGAATGTGTTCCATTGTCCTCCAATCTGGGAGAAGCTGGATGCTCAAGTTAGTGTAGGTTAGTACGGGAGAAGCCAAGCAAAGAAAGTCAACTCAGAATTAAAAATGGATCAAATTCACTCACTAATCTTTATCCATTCACATCCTTTCTCCACATAGTGTTCTTATGCATCACTCATACTAGCAAATGATAATTACTTTCATTTATTTAACAATTGCTTAAGAACAGATTATACATATAAAGAAAAATGACTTATAACCTGCCAAATTGTTTCTACTCAAAAATGATTAAATTAACAGACTCTACAAGATGATTTACCCTCCTTCCTCTTAGTACAGATGTAAGAAGAGGGGCTGGCCAGTCATACTTTCTACCTGTCAAAATGAACACCAACAGGGAAATGCTAGGCACTGGGGTATGTCACTGGAGAGAAAGTTGAATAAAGAGCTCAATTAATTAGCCCGCTTTCCTTTTTTTGTTTTAACAGCACTCAACAGAAAAGTGGGATGGGCTCTTACCAGCAATTTACAGTTAATTGAAATCTAGACTTTAGTACAATTTTACTCCTTATGCAAAAGAGGGATGTTGAAACATCTGGTCTCAGAACCGTCATCTCTAGATATTGGCACTCCACAATACTGTCATCACAGAATGAACAGTTACGCTACTGATTGTTGGGCCTCATTTCTCATGTCTTCTCAGCAATTCTATCCTGACCTTTGATGCAGCACTATTGGTATAGAATGGAACATTTCCTTTTCTATACCTTTTCACTCCTTCTATTATTGGTCACGTTTGCAAATCATTCTGGCATGACTGGCCAGAACACTGATCAGTTATATAATCAGTGGCTACCTTTATTTATTTATTGGTTTGTTTGTTTGCGTTTACACAATTTGTATGCCGCCTATTCATCTGAATCTAGGCGGCTTATAATATTAAAACATTAAAACAACATATAGCAAATATACATTAAAATATGTAAGTGACTTTCCCCAAAATAAAAATCTTTATTTCCAAAAGCTCTATGGAAGATTTTTACCATTTTCCTAAAAGGTAGGAGGGAGGAGGGCTAATCTGACTTCATGGGGAAAGCTGTTCATCTTTTAGCTTCCAATCCCCTTGATCCCTCAAGGAACGGGCACCTATAATATCTTCCCCCAGCTAGACCATATAAATTGTAAGATGTCCTAAAGTCCCAAAGATAAAATGCAGCTGTGTGGACAATCTTGGGTGCCCCAAGAATGGCACATATAACACCTTTACTGTGTGAGCTGCATTGGGTCCCAGTCTACTTCTGGGTCCAATTCAAAGTGTTGGTTATTACCTTTAAAGCCCTACACATCATCGGTCCAGGTTACCTGAGGGACCATCTCACCTCCATCACATTAACCTGTCCCACCTGGTCAGGCAGAGAGGGCATATTGTGGACCCCGTCAGCAAGACAATGTCAGCTGGTAGGGTCCAGGAGGACAGCCTTCTGTGCCATTGCCCCCACCCTTTAGAATATTCTCCCCACAGAGGTGCGGCAGGCCCCTACCCTCCCAGCCTTCCAGAGAGGATTAAAGACCTGGCTTTGCCAGATTGTGTGGGGTGATAACAATCTTACAATCTGGGGGTGGCTGGCACCTTGATGGCTCTCCCTGACCAACTGCCAATTTTATATCTATTATCAGATCTATTTATTTTCTATTTATTAAGAGTATTATATATTATAATTTTAATTGATTTTAACTATTTTGCAAACTGCCCAGAGTAATTTCCATGAGATGGATGGTGACAACTTTGATAAGCAAGTAAGTAAGTAAGTAAGTAAGTAAATAAATAAATAGATAGGACCCATGATGTAAAGGGCTACATAAGCAATCACTAGTATCTTCAATTAATCATGGACTACTAGAGTAACTAGCACAGCTCCCACAAAATAAGTAGATGAGAAATGATAAGAGTGTGAGCCACTGTCTTCAATGCCTTTTAGTCCAAGAAAGGATACAACTGGTAGACTAGCAGAAGCCAGTCAATTGATCATGGCTTCCACCCACTGCTTTAGCAGGAGCTGCAAGTCCAGGAGAACCCTGAAATGGCACACTTGTTTCTTCAGGTAAATGTGTTACCAACCAGAGCAATAAATGGAATATTCATCAAATGACAATCTTTCTGTACCAATAGTAAGTCTCTGTTTCTGAAATTCAATCTGAGCCTGTTTCACCCAGTCCAGATCCTATCAACCTCAAGGCACATCATATCTGCTCAGCCTGGGGTAGAGATGTAAAGCTAGAATATTGTCAACACATTGATGATACCTAACCTGAAACCATTCAAAAATGTCCCCCAGGGGACTCAAGTATATATTAAATAGTATGGGAGTAAAGGACAAGTCCTGGGGTATCCAAGAGCTTGACCTCCCTTGTCCTAACAGCAGATGGAACCATCTACTTAGAAAGGAATGGAACCACTGCAGAACAGTGCTTCTGATCCAATCCTTGTAGAAATCCAAGTTGCTGCTACTGAATTCTGCTGAGAGATTTAACGAGACAAGGAGGGATGTACTACTGTAGAGAGTAAGGAAGATGACATTGACAGAGATAGGCCAGATTTGTTACCAAAGCAACAAGGGGAAAAACATGGCTTAAGCCTAAAGCATGCACAACTGACTCAGGCAGACACCTCCCTGATTCACATGTGAAGGGGGGGGTGGAGAGGGAAAAAGTTGAGCATAGTCAGGTTTGCAAGATTCTGTTACTGTAGCCAATATTAAAGAGGTTTTAGCCTTCTTGTGAACTTGATTTCTTAGTCTGATCTACATAGAGGAACGGATATCAATCTTGCAAGCCTCACTATGCTTTACTCCTTTGTACTTACATTTTTCCACTTCTTGTTTTGGTAACAGATCTGGTCTATATCTGTCAATGTCATCCTTACTCTCTACAACTACCCGCATCCAGAACATGTCATAGATCATTCACAAGCATGAGCAATGTGGTCTCTGTCCCATGCATGGGCCTGAACTCTGACTGGAAGGAATCCAGGTAATCTGTTTCATCCAGAACCATGTATAGTCAACCTTCTTAACTAATTTGCCTAAAAGCAGTAGACTGGAGGCTGATCAATAGTTGGCTGGGATAACCAATTGAGAGCATACCCCTTCACCTCTCATATCCCTGCTGTCATGCCCTCTCTACCTGCATATATAAGCCAGGATCTAATTTACAAATAGCTGAGCTCATTCCACAGATAAGCCTGTCCACTTCCTCAAGTATCAGTGGCTTGAAAGAATCCCAGATGACTTTGCAAGATGTGATCTCTGTTCATCTTTGAAGCTGTGCTCAACATAGATGCTCTTAGGTTTGATTAAATTCTGTTACTTCCATATTTTGTTTTATGACAATCCAGGTAGTGTCCCAACAGTACCCAATGTGACTAAATTTCTTTGCTTTGTAACATTTGTCTTACATTTCATAACATTGATTTAACAGATGAGATGGCACCTTACTCTCAATGCCACCTATAAATATACTAAAGATAGATCCCATAGTGTTGGGGGTAGGAAAGTTTAATCCAAAATTGATTTTGGCATTATGTTATCTTGAGCATAAACTTCTTTTCCAGTCAAATGCCACCTGACATGTATTGCCAAGGAAGACTTGTTTTTTACATGCTTAGCCAGCATTAGCCAACAGCTGTGCTCCAGTGCTTGCCTAACAAAACTACATGCTGGTATTCAGCATGTAAACATGAAAGGAACAACAATTTTAGCTCTGAACTCATTTAAGTAAAGAAAACCCAAATGCAAAAGACCATTTCAAGCCATGAAGCTATGATCTTCCAGTTAGCAGGCACTTCAGGTTTCCTTTTATAAAGGCATCTGGGAGAATAGAGCCAAAGAACAAATGGAAGCTAGTGGCCTTGGACTAATTGATTTCTTGCTATTTGCTACTCTCTTGTCAGATTCCCAAGCTGGTTTGAAAAAACAAATAGAACTGTTAAAATATAAACAGTTAAATAAGTGATATAAGCCAAAAGTTACAAAAATCATACAAGCAACAGAAAACAATGAGTAAGATGAACAAATACAAAGGAATTCAAGAGAAAAAAAACCCTTACTTTCCTTGAAGCTTAAAAGGACAGCAAAAGAGGCACCTGTAGATTTTTCTGGGAAAGAACATTTCACAGTTGGAGAACAAACATAGAAAAAAATAGTGTTTCCATTTACTACTCAGATATAGGGGGTTGGGGTTCTACAGCAAGCCTCAGCTGAAGGCCGTGATGTATCTAAGTTGTACTCTAGTTTTATGAAGAAGATTAAAAGTCAAAAACAACACTTAGAGTTGACTCCATAGATGATATGGCTGGGTAAAGTTTTGAAGAGGTGTTTCACTTCCATGAAAGTTCATGAAGATAAGCCCTTTGATATGTCTTCACAAAGTACTGCCTCCCTCTGGCTTGCTTTATTTGACCTTTCTGAGGCCTCCTCTGGCAATTCCAGGAGCCAAAACATTTTTGGAACTGCTGGATGAGGTTTCAAGGTACCACAAATGGTCTTGTTGTAGAGAATCATATCATCTCCTTGTACCTCAACAAGGTGAATTGCATATAAGCCCGCTCATAAAGGACAAATAAGAGACCCAAACTCAGTACAGTACAGCTGGCAAAACAGAGTGTAATACTATCACAAGCTTCACTCCAAGTAAGTAATTTAGTAGTTACATTCTACACTATTCCACAAGGGTACTTCATAAACATATGGTATATATATAGACTATAGTGCTTTGCAATACCAATATATGACTAATTGACATCAGGCTATCTCTGCTTAGATGGGATCATAATTGTAGTACATGCTTAACGTATGAAAAGGTATTCCATGCCAACAAAAGTAGCTTCTAGTTCTAATAGCAAAGCTGGACTGTAAACCTATTCTTCCAAGGAAAGTGAAATTCTGACAACATAGGATTACCTACCAAATTCCTCACTCAGAATCACATTTTTGTTTGTTTGTTTTCCTGGCTTAGTCTCATCTCAACTACAATGACTAAGTAAAAGTACAATTCACAGCAAACTCAGAGTGTGTTAGTTTCTTTTCAGGAGCAATAGAACCAGCAAAGAGGAATTACCTACCTTGCACACAAGAATCTTACAAATGGTTCTCTTTGTAAGGACCCTGATTCAGTCCACTATTGTAGGATGACCCTTCTTCCCAAGCTACACCATTTCACACTTGATGCTATCAGTAATTTCAGCTCTTCTTTCTCAGATGCACTGCTTGCCTCTTCTTTCCTTTATAGTCCTCATGGTCTTTTTCTTGAAGTGCTTCTGCTTCATTTACTGTATTTCTCCTCAAAGAAATTCAACTGTTTCTCAGCATGCTTCTTGACTAGGCCATTCGTTGGCCTTTCACACCTGCTAAGATGCCAATATCCATTCAGTCTTTACTTTTTGGGTCATCTTTCCTTAGGATATGGAAAATTTGTGATCCTTTGAACCTGTTTTTAGGGTAGGGTATAAAACTTCTTCGATGATACATTCTGCCAACAATACAATCTGTCCCTCATGGCTGACATGAATGAAACATATTCTCATACTTATCAGAAGAAATTGAGTCTCATAGAATTTAATGGGGATAAATATAATATAAATGTTATAATATAAATGTTGGCCATAATTGAAATCTTCATACTACCTGGGGGAATCAAAACAAACCAGGATTCTGGCATACATATATAAGGTTTTCTTCTCTGTGTGCTAAAATCCTAATGAAAAAATGTCTCCTTAGGCAAATAGAAATTTATGGACAATTGTGACTGACAACAGCAAATCCATTTCTTAGATATACAGGAGTTTGATAGGAGATTTTTCTTCAACATGGTAGTTAATCCTACCCCTCACTCCTCTATATCTTGACCCTGCTCTAGACTGGACCTCCTTTAGATGTTGTTGTTGTTATTTTTAACACACCCATATGCAAAGACTCATTCTAAGTAAAGCATTGTGTAATCCTCAAGAATGTAACACAGTTTTGTAAATAAAGTACACATTTCTTTTTTAAAAAGTGGACTTTATAACAGTTTCCATGAGAACTTCTCATTTAACACATTCAAACTATGTATGTCTAGGAAACAGGGTTGTATGTCTAAGTCCAAGTTCAACATCCTGATCTTTACTGGCTGCATCTTCAGAATCCCTAGTTAAATAATACTATGATGAAATCTCCATTTTCCTGATTTTTTTCTTCCCTTTATTAGCATAATACTGGATTTCAACATATACTCTTTTTTTAAAAGTACCATTACAATGGTACTTCACCAGTTTTCATTAACAAAAGACAGTCTCCTGCCCCATGGTGCTTATATTATAATGTACTGAAGAACATTTAATTAACTTAAATTTACTTATAAAGCAATAGGCCCAGTGCTGCTAAGAGATAAAATGAAGCTGCAGATTAATTCTGTGAGGAAATCTCTACCCCAGTCTCCTTAAAGCTTTCTTCTCATGCAAAAGCTTTTGTTTCTCTTGCCTCAAACTCAGGGTGCTTCTAAATTTCTTTTAGTAATGTTTAGTAATGCTTTTGTGCTTACTTTATTGTTGCAAAACTACTGCTCGCTGCTTTCTCTCTCCCTGTATATGTGTTACACTCCATCATTTTGCAGCCTCCTTGGCTGCCTTCCTGCCTAATCTGAAAAATGTCCCATGAGAAGAATGGTCTGATGATGCCTCCCCTGGGGATTTAATTGAAGTATCAGAAATGAAGAATGTAATTTTATAAGGAGATGATTATACAGTGAAAGATGGGACATTTACATGCATTCATCAGCCTACTTGTATGTAAGGTACATCAGCAAAGCACATTACATCCATAAGAATTCATCAAAATGTTTTCATCTGAAAAATAAATCAAAAGCATTTTCCCCATTAAATGGAATAAGAACGGTCATTAGTGCTGAAGGAAAGGATCTTCAAGGGAATTCTTTCCATTTAGAGCTGGAAGATAACATTGTAAAAATGGGAATCCATTTGTATGGTGTTTCTAAGTTCCTTCAACTAAACATTTAAAGAGTCTTTCTCCAGGTTAGACAGGCACCTGGGAAGGACTGGGTCATTGGAGACATGACATATGCACCACGTATTATTTGAATATGTGGTTGAAAATATATGAAAGAAAATGGTTAATGAATATAAATATTGTAACAGCACTTTATTCAAAGTCTTTTTACTAATATGAAGCAAGAAGGAGATAACTTGAGTGGCTAAAATCCTGCAATCAATAGTGAAGTAAGAAGAGCAGAATAAATGCAACATCTTTGCGAATACACAAGATGTGAATTTGGTGTTTGCTCAGGATCACTTGTTTCTGTTCTCAGATAACACAAGCTGTCATCTAAGATCAACCATTGAATTTGTCTTTATTAACTAGCCGTTTGCAATGGCTGCATTATAGTTGTGAGTGATTAAAACACATGCATTAATGAAGAGCACTATGTAAACTTGCAGACCCGCAACTATCATATAGTACAATTAGGCTTCAGTTTCTCTTGATTCTGCAGACCAAGCATTTTTAAAAATTTAATTGGCATGAAAGGCAGAATAAACTATGCACAACAAATTAAGTGTGAAACAGTGTTAATTTAGATAATGTCTATTCTGTGAAACCACTTCCTCAGCAATATTTGAAGACACACAATGGGAAGATCTTCTGGTTCCCTCTACTATTAGAGCAGCAACTATGCTGTGCAGTCCCTGAATTTTCATGCAAGATTTAGTTAACATTCATTTTAACATCAATCTTGTTTGCATTCTTTTATGGTTCCAGTGAAAAATGTGACTTCATATTATCTTTATATAACAAGTTATAGGCAAAAAGAAAGCCATGGGTATTCTAAATTACCATACCTGGGGCTGTAAATGACCCTCTTGGCCTCACAGGACTTCATTAAATGACTATTATTGTAAGTTGCACATTGGACTTCATTAAATGACTATTATTGTAAGTTACACATTGAAAAAAACACATATCATCAAATTTGGTATATAAACAACTCAGAAAGTTGATTTTTTTTTCCTAGTTCAGTATCTATTATTTTCAGCTAGAGGTTTCAGCAAGAGTAAAATACAAAAATATCAAGCAATCTTGAGGTATAACTCTGTAACCTTTTGTATATTCATTGAGATTTATGGGAATATATTGAATGTTACTATTTTTCTCTAACTAGAAAACAGACAACTCATCTCTGAGTTTTTATGTGCATGGGTAAATTTTGTATATTCCTCACCTGACTTGTCCATTTGATAATTATGATAGTGAGCATATTTTCCCCCCCTCATATGGAAGGGGAATACAAGCTGTCATTAAGAACATTTTACAAATTTGCTACAAGAATTTGTGCAAAATATTTTGGGGGTTGGCACCTAGGAAAACAAAGGCTGTTTTCAAATGTGAAGGTTAACAGTCTAAAATTGCAGCTACCTTTTTCAAAAAGACCATTAAAAGACTAGCTATCTCATAAATCAGACATGCTATCCTTGGGGCTTTGTTTCAGTCACATCACAGACTGTAACTCCTTCCATGGTGGATAGGTTCCTGAGTAACAATGAATCCATATCTATAACTTAAATAAGACAGAGAATGAACTTTCATTCATGCTAAATGCCATATTTCAAAGACATTTTAAAATTAGCAATATTTTCTGCTTAGGAATTTTACTTATAGAGCAATTTGAGCAGCAAGGAAATTCCAGTCATCAAGGTTGTTGAGTAAGGCAAGAGGCAAGGGTGGTATAGTGATTAAAATGTGTGAATAAGACTGGAGACACCTACTCGTAGTCATGGGAACTTGCTGGATGTCAGTTGCTCTTTCTCAGGCCAACCTAATTCATTGCATTGTTGTAAGGATAAAATGATTGGAGACCCCTATGTGGCTACCTTGAGGAATTCCTTGAGGAATTCCGAAATAGGGTACAGAAAAACATTCTTTCTTTCCATTTGTATAGTGCTATGATTCGATCAAAACTCCCAATGATTAATGTATAAAGGACCTACATTAATTGGATTATCTTCTCTTAGTTTTAAGTTGATACTGAAGCTGCTGGCCTGTGATGGAATGGAATTATGAAGGCCAGGCTCAGGGAGATAAGCATTTTCTTAGCTCGCCTCAGGAGCATGGGAACTACAAGAGGATGAGACTGGCACCTCCCTGAGGAATTCACATTTGCATCAAGTTCTTCCCAAGAACCTGGGATGTCAGCGTAGTATATGTGTGGATCCAAGCAATGGAGCCTTTTGTAATTGACAGATGGAAATGTTATCAATGTGCAGATTGTCTAAGTGCCATCCAAGGTTTTTTGTATGGCACCCAGTGTGCTAAAAACCACTGGGATCAATACTGCCAATTTCTGCCATAATCTTTCAACTTCAGTTTTCTCCAATTCTTTGTCTTCTATTCTACTGCCCCTTGGTGTTGCCACATCAATTATCCACACTTTCTTCTCTTCAAGCACTGGTGTATTATGCACCAAAACTTTATCAATTTGTATTCAGAAATCCCACAGTATTTTAACCAGGTCAATTTTGACTATTTTTTCAACTATATGTTCCCACCAATTTTCATTACAAGTAGATGATAATTTTTACAGATGTTCCAGTGAATCATTTTGGCCACTGTGTTATGTCATTCTTTTTAGTCAGTTTGTGTGATCTTCTTGCATGAGCTGAATTGTCTACTGTTTCTTCTGCTTCTTTGCACAATCTGCACTTTGAATCATTTGATGATTTTTCAGTTCTGACATTGATTGCATTAGTTCAAATAGCTTGCTCTTGAGCAGCCAAAATCAAGCCTTCAGTTTCTTTTTTTAATGTTATAAGTTATAAGCTATTGCCAGGTTTTATCTTTATCCACTTTACCCTCAATCTTTTATAGATATTGACCATGTAATGTTTTTGCTTGCCAGTTGTCTGTTCATATTTTTATTACATTATTTTGATATTCACATTTTGATTCCTGTACATTCGGTAAGTTCCAATTTTTAACTTGCATGCGTGCTTGTTCTTCACTGTCTTTTGCATAAGCAGCCAGTGCATGCTTTTCTTCTTTGACAGTTTCTTTGACCTGAAGTAAACTTCTGCATCCATTTCCGCAGGGCAGATATAATCTATCAATATCACTACGGGGTGTAGTGCATAGTGAATAGTCACGGGTTTTCTTGTTTTTTGGTCCAAACTGTCCAGTTCAGGCTCCAGTTTTTAAATTTTTCAAAGTTGGGTTTTTACTTGTGTGAATTCTTTTAAATATGTGGGTATAGTTACTGTAAGGAAACTTTCTTCATTTGTAAATGTAATTATTTCAAATTGTTTGTCTTGGATTAGAATTGATATAAATAGATTATGGGGAATGATGAACATTGTAAAATTTAATATTACTTCAAGATTGATATATTTTCTTAGGGGTATTCCTATGTTAGTATTTTAAGGTGTTTTAAGCTGAACATATATATAGAGAGAGACAGACAGACAGACAGAGACACATAGACACAAACACATGTGTGTGTGTGTGTATGTGTGTGTGTATATATATGTACTGATTATGGTGCTTTTAACTTTTCTGATTTTCGGCTGTATTATCAGGCACTTATTTTTATCAGTTTCTTTATAGGATTCAAGTAATCATGCTAAAAAAAACATTATTGGCACAATTTAAAACTTATTATGTGAGCCTTCTGAGATGATGGTGGGAGCTTTTTTCCATTTTTAGCAATAATTGTATTTCATTTCCCTTATTAAGGGCTGCAAGGCATTATTAGATATTGAGATTGAAGTAT
The DNA here is from genome assembly GCA_030867105.1 of Liasis olivaceus. Taxonomy (NCBI): domain Eukaryota; kingdom Metazoa; phylum Chordata; class Lepidosauria; order Squamata; family Pythonidae; genus Liasis; species Liasis olivaceus. Next base: position 76,682,985 of record CM061349.1, read on the forward strand.
CATTTTGAACCTTATTCACATGGTATTCTGAGATAATCCCAGTCTGAAAACTTTGTACTGGTTTATTGCTAATCAAGTTTTAAAATCATTGGAGTTACTGTAAGATGAATTTGTAAGGCCTAAAACTACATTCAGCATATTTAATTAAAACATTTCCTGGTTTCACAATTTGGTCCAAATGCAGTAGCAATTGTTCTGTTGCCAATACTGGTATCTGCGAATTTGGGAATAAAGAGTTAGAGTACCTCCTATTAATAAATCAATGGATATGAGTTTTAAAGAATACAAAGTATTTTTCCTATAATCTTAAAGTTAAATAATTTATAAACATTTATTTTATGTTTATTGGACATCTCAGGATGTTTCTAAAGTCTTTCAGCCTCATTATACTGTAAATGTAAAATAATACGTTAGACAGCCAGTCTGGTGTAGTGGTGAAGGCACCAGGCTAGAAACCAGGAAACCATGAGTTCAGGGCCTACCTTAGGCACAAAGCCAGCTGGATGACCTTGGGCCAGGACTCTTGCTCAGCCCTAGGAAGGAGGCAATGGCAAACCACTTCTGAAAAACCTTGCCAAGAAAACTGCAGGGATTAGTCCAGGCAGTTGCCAGGAGTCAACACTGACTTGAAAGCATTTTATATACTGTGTGTGTGTATGTATGTGTGTGTGTGTGTGCGTGTATAAAACGGATTATAATGGGTATATAAAACGGATTATTATTTGATCCTGTCCCACCATTGCTCCATTTGTGGTTAATTTTCATAAGCTTCTTAACAGGGAGTTACAAAAATCATTACAATTAAAACTAATTAAAGATATGAATATCCTTTTCAATTGTACTGTATACCAAAGAATTGAAATTTATTGTTAAATGAAGAATTATGAGTTTACTGAGGACAGCGTGCAACTAAAAATATTTTTTAGTATGGAATAAACAGTTCAGCCACAGGACTAAAAACTTGGGTTGATGAACTGGTTTCTACTGGTATAATAGGAAGACTGGTCAATATTATTCCAGGTGGTCAAAGTTTAATCACTGTTAACCATTTAACTACTGTTTTCTCCTAACATGTCTGGGGATACTGACAGGCATTTCATTATCTAGTACGTCCGCCTAATTACCAGTCTCACTGTATGGGTTATGCTGATGAAATAACTGGTCAGCTATCATGATACACTTGTGCCTTAAGGGCAATAATTCATTGTTTCAATATTTCTTATTCACTATAAGAATGTTCCAAGCAAAATCAGCAAAAAGGCCCCTTTACTTCTTAAACTAAAATTATCAATCTGATGATAGACTCCATCTGCTGACTAGATGAGAAAGGTTCAGCCTGTGCCACATGATTTATATTTTTAAATTAAAGTCAGATGCCCCTAAAATCATACAATAAACACTTTGTTATTCAAACACAGTTGATTGGAGGGCAAACTAATTACTTGGCCTGTAATCTTGCTCCCAATTACATGCGCACAACACCCATTAAAATCAAAGACTCGTGCAAGTAGATGCTGTCTAATGAATTCAAATGGTTTTGCTACACAGTAGAAAAGGAACAAAATTGGTAGAAGTGTTACAATGGAGATGACATGACTGGCTGCCTTTTGGATGAAAATAAATATTTTTTTTGTTTTGTTTGGTTTTGTTTCTGAGTAACAAGGTTCAGCAATGTGTTGATCCATTATCCATTGTGTATCAATATGAAAGACAGTTGCGAAACAAGAATTCATTTAACTTGTGCTCTGCATCTTCAGCTGGCAATACGTTTGTTAGAAAATGCTGGAGCTGACAACTAAAAGTCCTGAAATAAGGGACAAAGCCGTGTCTTCATAATAATTGATAGATTTCCCTGGATTTCTGATGAAGAACCAGTCTATCTGACTAAGACTGCTGTAGGCATTGTCTGTGACTCACACTGTTTGCTTCTATATCTGAGATGCTTAAACTATTTTCCAGAGTTGCTGTAATGAAGTAATTCTACATTAAAACAACCTATTTTTTGTTGTTCAGTTGTTACGTCGTGTCCGACTCTTCGTGACCCCATGAACCATATTGCGCCAGGCCTTCCTATCTTTCACTGCCTCCCTGCGTTTGCTCAATTTCAAGCTCATTGCTTCAGTGATGCTATCTAGCCATCTCATCCTCTGCCATTCTCTTCTCCTTTTGCCTTCCATCTTTCCCAGCATCAGGGTCTTTTCCAAAGAATCCTCTCTTCGCATTAGGTGACCAAAGTATCTGAGCTTGAGCTTCATTATCAATCCTTCCAATGAGCAATCAGAGTTGATTTCCTTTAAGATTGACTGGTTTGACCTCCTAGCAATCCAGGGGACTCTTAAGAGTCTTCTCCAGCACCACAGTTCAAAGGCGTCAATTCTTTGGCGTTCAGCCTTCTTTATGGTCCAGCTCTCACAGCCATACATTACTCCTGGAAAAACCATAGCTTTGACTATGCGGATCTTTGTCGGCAAGGTGACGCCTCTGCTTTTTAATATGCTATCTAGGTTTGCCATAGCTTTCCTCCCAAGGAGCAAGCGTCTTTTAATTTCATGGCTGCAGTCTCCATCTGCAGTGATCTTGGAGCCCAAATAAATGAAGTCTGTTACTGCTTCCATTTCTACCCCTTCTATTTGCCAGGGATTGATGGGTCCAGATGCCATGATCTTAGTTTTTTTAATGTTGAGTTTCAAGCCAGCTTCCGCACTCTCCTCTTTCACCCTCATCAAGAGGCTCTTTAGTTCTTCTTCACTTTCTGCCATTAGGGTGGTATCGTCTGCATATCTGAGGTTATTGATGTTTCTTCCTGCAATCTTAATTCTGGCTTGTGATTCTTCCAGCCTGACATTTCTCATGATGTACTCTGCATATAGGTTAAATAAGCAGGGTGACAGTATACAGCCTTGTCATACTCCTTTCCCTATTTTGAACCAATCGGTTGTTCCTTGACTGGTTCTAACTGTTGCTTCTTGGCCCGCATACAGATTTCTCAGGAGACAGGTAAGGTGGTCTGGTATCCCCATCTCTTTAAGAATTGGCCACAGTTTGTTGTGATCCACACAATCAAAGGCTTTTGCATAGTCAATGAAAACAACCTACATAGAGATTTTATTCAAGAATTAGATCTACACATACAGGTGAAACTCGAAAAATTAGAATATCGTGCAAATGTTCATTTATGTCAGTATGGCAACTCAAAAGGTGAAACTAATATATGAGATAGACACATTACATGCAAATCGAGATATGTCAAGCCTTACTTTGGTATAATTGTGATGATTATGAAGTACAGCTTATGAAAACCCCAAATTCACAATCTCAGAAAATTAGAATAGTGTGAAAAGGTTCAATATTCTAGGCTCAAAGTGTCCCACTCTAATCAGCTAATGAATCCATAACACCTGCAAAGGGTTCCTGAGCGTTTCAATGTCTCTCAGGCTGGTTCAGTAGGAATCACAAGCATGGGAAAGACTGCTGACCTGACAGTTGTGCAGAAAACCATCATTGACACCCTCCATAAGGAGGCAAAGCCCCAAAAGGTAATTGCAAAAGAAGTTGGATGTTCCCAAAGTGCTGTATCAAAGCACATCAATAGAAGGTTATGTGGAAGGGAAAAATGTGGTAGAAAAAGGTGCACAAGCAGCAGGGATGACCGCAGCCTGGAGAGGATTGTCAGGAAAAGGCTATTCAAAAGTGTTGGGGACTTTCACAAGGAGTGGACTGAGGCTGGAGTTAGTGCATCAAGAGCCACCACACACAGACAGATCCTGGACATGGGCTTCAAATGTCGTATTTCTCTTGTCAAGCCGCTCCTGAACAACAGACAACGTCAGAAGCATCTTACCTGGGCTACAGAAAAAAAGAACTGGTCTGTTGCCCAGTGGTCCAAAGTCCTCTTTTCTGATGAGAGCAACTTTTGCATCTCATTTGGGAACCAAGGACCCAGAGTCTGGAGGAAGAATGGAGAGGCACACAATGCACGATGCTTGAAGTCCAGTGTGAAGCTTCCACAGTCTGTGTTGATTTGGGGAGCCATGTCATCTGCCGGTGTTGGTCCACTGTGCTTCATTAAGTCCAGGGTCAATGCAGCCATCTACCAGGAGATTTTGGAGCACTTCATGCTCCCTTCCGCAGACGAGCTTTATGGGGATGCTGACTTCATTTTCCAGCAGGACCTGGCACCTGCCCACACTGCCAAAAGTACCAAAACCTGGTTCAATGACCATGGAATTACTGTTCTTGGTTGGCCAGCAAACTCGCCTGACCTGAACCCCATAAAGAATCTATGGGGCATTGCCAAAAGAAAGATGAGGGACATGAGACCGAACAATGCAGCGGAGCTGAAGGCCGCTATTGAAGCATCCTGGTCTTCCATAACACCTCAGCAGTGCCACAGGCTGATAGCATCCATGCCACGCCACATTGCGGCAGTGATTGCTGCAAAAGGGGCCCAAACTAAGTACCAAGTACATATGCATGCTTCTACTTTGCAGAGGTCCGATATTGTTCTATTTCCAATCCTTGTGTTACTGATGTCATGTAATATTCTAATTTTCTGAGATTGTGAATTTGGGGTTTTCATAAGCTGTACGCCATAATCATCACAATTATACCAAAGTAAGGCTTGACATATCTCGCTTTGCATGTAATGTGTCTATCTCATATATTGGTTTCACCTTTTGAGTTGCCATACTGACATAAATGAACATTTGCACGATATTCTAATTTTTCGAGTTTCACCTGTAGATACAGAGATTTAACAAGACAATATAGACTCATATTCATCCCAAGCACTCCTTATTTAACCTTTATTTTATCTTCTTAGTCATTTTTGAAAGATCCTTTTGGTGATACATTCTCTTCCTTCCCTGCAATGATATTTTGTCACTGCAGTCATTTATTTATGTCTATCAAATGGAAATTTTGCTATGACTCATGTTCCTTCCCCCCATTGAGAGTTATCTCACAAATTAATATAATGTTCCATTTACTTTCTGTTAAGTTTCCGTGGTTTAATTCCCTCACTGTTGCACATTGGCCTTAATTCAATTGGATGCATGCTTTTTCCTGTAGTGGACCACAGCTACAGTAAATGACCAAGAGCCCCATTCCAATTATAAGTAATCCTACAAAGAAATGAATAAAGACTCAATTATAGAGTGTATAAAATGCAGACTGCAGTGTGGTTCTGTTAATACATCAGCCTATACAAGACTGTGCATGGAGAATGGTGATTGGATCTCTAATATGCATTAGATTTTCACACACTCACTCACAAGTCTGTCCCCCAGTTCCTGCAATACGGCTCCAGAGGCGATTATCTACACTTTTAAATCCCTATTTCATTTATTTTTTAAAAATTCCTAGGTGCCTCAGCCAATTTCTGTAGATTGCCCTGACAAACTTGAGAGGTCATTTGGGGTTGTGGCTGACCTTGGTAAAAAACCAGTTTAAAGGGGAAAAAAAGCTCCTGATTTTCATTATGGAAGTTACTTAATCCTAACCTTGTGTGAGCTCTCTATCACATTCTAATTGTCTATTGTGTGTATACTGATGTAGCAGTGTATATTTTAATGAATGACTGCTTGATCCATTTGGGCCACTACTTTGGGAAGCTGCCACAACTGATCAGGTGTTTGATCTTCAGCTGAACAAAAAGCTAATGTGGCAACTTCATTAAGAAGCTTAGTAATTTGCTTGCAAAAGCCCTGAGGCATTTGTTCTGTTTCAGAACCCTGGCCCTACATGACTATTAGGGCCAACTGGGCTAAGCCAAGGTTGATCCCTTGGACAATAGCAAAGTTGAAGAAGCAAGCAAGGATGCCTTTCATGCACACAGTTGAGACATAGACAGAAAGAAGCATAACATTTAATTGTAAGCCACCCAAAGTCATGAATATGAGATGGGCGACTATATAAATTGAATAAAGAAATAAATAATGAAGCAAGATTCTGTCAAAGAGATCTCTTACAATAGAGAAACCCCTGTATTGGCTCCTGGAGATATCCCAGGTGTTCCCATGCCACTGCTTGCCGCCTGACAGTGATGCAACCCAAGCAGCTTGCTCTGAAACTTACAGAAACCAGCCTATTTTCTCCACTCCTGTCTCTGCATTATGAAAAATGTACATTTTTGTTTGTTTCTCTTTGGCTTTGCTTCATCATTGGAAAGACAGACAGTCAGTCACACTCCCTGCTTCCCAGGTTGACCCTCAACGTGCATTGTTCTCCTCTTTCTCCTTCCCTCTTTTCTCATCCTATCCACAAGGATAAGAACAAAATTTGGGTTAAATGGACAAATATGATGAGGGCTGGAGTAAATATCTGGCATTTTTGTGCTACTGGAATTTTTCCACCTCCTTCCTAAGAGTAAGTAGAGCATTCTGCATAAACTGTATATGAATGAAGGAGGCCAAATATAGGCACAATACCCACCATTTGCAGCCTGGTTTTTTCCTTGGGGAAAATGCCTGGGAACTTGTGACTAAATTTAGATCATTCAAGGACAACAGAATTATGAGGAACTAAGGCCAAAATGTGCTAGCAAACAGATGGCAGATGCAACAACTTTAGCAGGATCTCAGAAAGAATCAAGGTACATCTTCTCTGTTTGTGAACTGTCTGCCTTTCCTTTTTCTTCACTATGTACTTCTTCCACACTAAATAACTTTTGACCCTGGAGTGGGATGGGGTGTGTTGATTACATTCCTCTACCTCTGCTTGAAGATAAAAAACAGGGGGGTGATAAGATAAATAGGCTGGGAAGTAAGAAATAGAGCCAAAGGACTTTCCTGCACTACAGAGTTGAAGTGGTTAAAATACTATTTTTAATATCAGTACAGCTGAGGACAATCTTAGGTTGTTTCGCTCAGTGGCTGGGAATGAGTTGAAGGCAATGTCATTATGTTGTCAGAACATGTTTCTGCTGTGGTTAGGTGCAAGCGTGGAAAAGCACAAAGAGAGAAGCCCTCAGAAGACACCTGATATAAGATGGCAATGCTTCCGGTTATTTATCCCTCTTTTTCAGGGTACTTTTCAATTAAAAATATGTCTCTGGAATAAGTTTGTGGAGGTACAGTATTTACTTTGCAAATGGGTAGTCTCCTTTACACATCTTCCTATCACCCTGCAGCCTTCTTGGCTGAGCCTATTCTGATTTATAAAAGCCCCATGGGACGCATTCCTTCATGATGCCTTTCTCTTGGTATTTAATTGAATCTGAGAAGCAGAGAAGATTGCAGATTGCTGGAGAGATGATTGTACAGTGAAAAAAGAGCACTCACACACTTTGCTAGGCTATCTTACAAGGTATGCTAAACAACTCCACCACCTCCCATTGTGTAGATTTAAAATTATGATTCATTCAATAATAATTCACATCTTTGGGGGATCAAAGCATTTTTTTAGTAGGAAATTAATGAATGTAGCTCATTGATGTAGACATGGTGCTCAAAACGCAGCACTGTTTCACTTGATGTGGTTGTATGCTATTGTGGTTCCCTTTTGAACAGCAGTTATTTCATATCTAAATGTTGTTGTGAGAGACTCATGTTATTTTGAATTATACACAGTACCAAAAGTTTGGTAACTAACAGGAAAGCAATGGAAATTGATACTACATGTGTTAACTGACAATCCCCCCCAAACCCCTGGAAAAGAAAAAGGTAGGTTGTTTAGGGTTTTTTTTCCCCCTCCAAAAAAGAAAGATGGGATTAAAAGCCTACAGAAATATGCATGTCTTACGTACTAAGCAAAACTAGTCTTACATGTTCATGTCACTTAGAGATAAATTGCTGACATTCAAGTCAGATTTAACAACATGAAAAAAAGGGAAAATTAAGCATAGAGACTCATCTATGCAGTCTAAATTTCGAAACAATCCTTTCAGCATGATTCCCAGTAATAAATGTTTATTCATATTTGAAAAGTATCTTTATTATTAATTTATTACAGCCACCCCCTCCCCTGAACTCGGTATAAATTCTTAGGCCATTGTATAATTGATAGCAAATAGAATAATACATAATTCCTCTGAATAAATTAGAAAGATTGGGGAAAGTGCTGAAGAAAGCACAGCACTTGTCCTGGATTCCTTGAGATCAACCATGCCAAAAGAAGAATGAGTTCCTCAAACTACACACAGAAATGGAATTGTCAGGCTCCTGTGCTTACAACTGGGCAGAATAACAAGTGCAACTTTCCATAACCCATCATTGAATCATCACGCCCAGGATCAAAGCAGTGCCACTGAACTACCTCCCAGTATCTCACCACTGGACATGTTTCCTATGGATGTGCAATTCAGCATCATCTGGAGAACCACTGGCTGTTTACAGTGATATAGAAATTAGAGAAACTAATGGTATTTCCTCCAAGGCCAACCAGTTTATTTTAAAACCCAAAATTATGTCCTACAAGCACCTCTCCTCATCCTTGACAGTAATGCAGTTGCTGACTTAGCTTACTCAGCTTCCCATATGTCCTATATTTATTTCTGGCTAAACTCTCAAGGAGTTGTTTTAAACACATGTGAACTGCTTTTAGTATAATGTATATGGAAGAGTGTAGTGGTATGAAAGTATAGCTGTTTAGACACCTAAGGAAGAATAATTGTAAAACTCCTAAGAAAAAAATGTTAACAATTCCCTGACATGATTGCATACTTCTGATGGAGTGCCTTAATTGACTCAGGTATGACTTGGAAATTCAATCTTTTATTGTTCTTGTGAGGGTATTTTATTTCATACCATAAGTATCTGGGTATTTTATTTCCCATTGGGGCTGTCATGGAGCTTCAAAACATTTCTGACAGAGATTTTTCTATTTGTATTAATAGTCATTATGAGCACAGCATCAGTTTCCCCTTGTCTCATATTTACTAGGAGGTTGTCTGAAGCGATGGATTACAAGATCTTAGAGCAACTAGCAATCTACAACGTAAAGGCAAATCTTCACTCTTGTGATCAAAGGATAAACTGGAATCTCAAATGAATTTTGTGATTGGGAATTGAAAGACTGTGAACTATTAATGTATCTCACTTGAAAAAGGAACACAAGGGATCAAGGAGTTAAACAGTATTATACCCTTTCCAGACCACTTTGTTGTTTGCTAATTGTAATGTTTGATGCAGGTGCCTAAATGCTAGCCAAAAAAACTTCAGTTATATGTTTAGACAATCTTTGTTAAATAAGCTGCATAATTATTTTCTGACACACACGTGTGCACACACACACACATACACAACAGTTTCTTAAGTCCAAAAAGAACAGGAACAAATGTTTTTATGTGCCTAATTTAGTTTCGTTTGAGGGTAAGAAAACATTGAAATAACATTTCCTATTTTAGGTAGGAAAGTTCATCTTTTTCTCCTTTAAATCTTTAACTGTTGTGTTAGGTAACATAGGTAATGTTAATCTATACCTGGTTTCTTTACCTGTAAAAATGTTACCATTTAAGAAACTAGAATACCATACACTGAAAATTAAAATACCAATTCTAGAGTAACATTAGATTCTGAGGTTATAATAAAAATTCAGTAATATGAGATAATCTAGACTTAGATGAATCACAATAATTTTCGCTAAAAGAAAAAAATAAAATTAGGTCTTTTCTTCCAATAGTTGGACAAAACTCTAATAGCCATGACCCTCTAATAGGCATTGACAACCTGGCTATTCCCCCAGGTGTTTGGGACAGATACAGTAGTTAGGTGACTTCTGCTGGTTAACATTGGTCTTTTTATTTATTTTTTAACGAGTTGGGTTGTGTTTGTGGCCTCAGGGTAGTAGTTGTTGTGAAATGATTGTTATTGTTTTTCACCCTTCTACCCCACCCAGAGTCATTTTGTGAGATGGATGGACATACATTGCTTCAGTAAATAAATAAACTTTTTTAAATCAGCTCAGCTCTTAACAGTAAGGAGAAAACAAAATTTCATGCCTAGGTCACACCAGCCAGATGCTTTAGCAAAGTCAGGAGAGCTTCACATTGGGTATCCAAAGGCAAGTAACAATGTACTTTTTTTTTTTTAATCAAGTTGCCAGAATTTTTGTTTTCACTAAAGTGTATGAATTTTCAAAGAATGAAGCATCATTTTCAATAACTTGATACCCACATTCTATATGAATAAATGTTATTCTGTGCTTTCAGCCTGACAGAGGGAATCTGACACTTTTCAAACACAGCTTCTAGTCCCAGCACTTTTCCTCATGAACCAGGATAGGTAGGGTTTCTATGAGTTATATTTTAGACTTTTCTGAGGCCCACAGGTTCTTATCTGCTACTTTATCCAGGGTTCCTTCTGTGTGATTTCGGTTGCATGATATACTTCCTGCAGCCTTCCACATTATCTTTCTCTCTCTCCAATGCTCTGAGCTGGGTTGTTTGCTTGCCTAACTAGGCATTACTTAACTAGGCATTACCTAACTAGGTAACATCATCTGTGTGAGCGAGTGTGGGGTTTGCTGCCTGTTTATATATAGTAGCTTGCCCTGCCAGTTTTCCACCAAGGAAGAAACCATACCTCCCCAAAACTGTTATGTTAGTTATCCCCAAAGAAACTCAAGGGTAGCATAGGGAAAACAAATAATAATAGGATTAAAATGGGGAGGAGAAAATGCTTGGTTTTGCTTTCTTATTTTTAGTATTTGATGGCAGTTTATTCTTACCTTGTCAGTCTTGGCACTTTCTTTCTTTTTTATCAGTTGAATTATTCTTTTTTTTTGGACTCGTACACAAGATTCTCTTACCAGAAGTGGCATGCACAATAAGTTAAAGGGAAGATTGAACTTGGGATTATATTTCTAAGCTTTTGAGATAGATGAACTTCTTAGTTTTTGCAAAACACAATATACAGTGCTGGCACTACATAGCCACAGCAATAAATTCCTCCTCCTTATTCCATGCAAAATTATTTTCAATTGCACTGGGAATGTAGAGAAAGATTGAGAAGTACATAAAACAATCAAGTAGCACATATCTATCATCACCTCCTCAGGCATGTTTTTCAAGTTTTGCTTCCTTTGTTTGTCAAAGAGGCAGCCACATCTTCTATCATGGGATGCAAAATGGTTTTGCTAAGAAATATTCTCTAAGGTATTGGGAAGCCATAAAAGAAAAAATGGGGGGGAAAGACATTTCTTAATTTGTTTCTCTCACAAGAACCCAGACTGAGTAGAGTTTATTGCTAGATGGATTAGGAGATGATGTAGTACTTCATGTGACACAGGTTGCATTAGGTGGATGCATTTGAATGCTTGATGAAGCCTTTTAATATGACACTACATGAGCCTTCATATCAGTCAGGAAATATAGAGAGGAAAACAATCCAGGAAATTTGCCAGAGGAAATAGCTGATGGCACTTTAATGCTGAAGGAGATATTAGAGTGTGATTTGATTTTGTTTTCTCCATAATTCTGAAAAGGAATACATTTTGGCACAAAGAAACTTCAGGAATAATCATCTGGAACATGCTGCATTATGAAGGAAGAAATATTAAAAAATAGGCTAGTGCATCTATACAGCATTGATCTGTGAGTGTATGTGTGTGTGAGAGAGACAGAGACAGAGAGACAGAGAGACAGAATAAATGAGCAGGTCTATCAGCTGGGGAATGCCACTCCCTGAATATTTTAGCCCACTGAAAGTTGGCTAGTGGAGGTGGGCAGAGCAAACAAAATCCCCAGCTAGCCTTCATGATAGACAGGTCATCTGTCTAAGCTTTATAAACTAAGGACAAGGGCTAAGTAGATTTTTCCAATATTGGAAAGAAGTTCACCTTCACTAGCCACATGTTTGGTGACCACACATTGTCCAATATTAGATAACTGGTCACTGAAATTTTTAAATATTTAATAAAGATGTGGCTGTAATCATAACAGTTGCTTCATGTCTTCCTTGGTAGGGGAAAGGCAATATCCTACTGTTGCCGATTTTCTTTCTATCTATCTCTATCTCTAATCACAGAAGAGGGCAGAAAAAAATGACACAACAGCTAGCTGATCCATTCATCCAAATTTTGATTAGGTAAATACACTTTTACATGGAGCTAATGCAACAACAACAACAACAAAATGATGTCTTGTGTCAGGTTAAAGATTAGGCATGAACAGTAGAATACATTGTGACCAACTGCAAACAAGGTCTGTTTTTAAAAGTTGGTTTGGTTTGACAGTTCAGAATGTCAACATCCACTTATGGATGGTAGTACAGAATTCAAGGTTTTTTAAACAAAATGGTGCAAACTTTGCCATAGAATTGGAGTAGAAATATAATTTTAGGGTTCATAGTTAACAGATGTGGCAGTTCTGGCAAAAGTAAGAGGAAATCAATCATACGAAAAAACTTTCTAAAAGAGTTTGATAGCATCAACTTACAAGTATCTCCAAAAATACTGATTCAGATTGATACTAATAATATCAATAATGTTGTAACAATAACTTCAGCAATAATGTTGTCTATAGTTCCATAGTAAGAGATACCACAATGCTATTTTTATAGCACAAAATACCCTTTATCCCAAGGAAGAAATTTTATATGAAGGTTGCCTGAAGAAATGGTGTACTGAAAAATCCAGAAAACATTAAAGCCAGCAAATCAGTAAAAGAGACTCAGCTGGACTAGGTTCTGGGAGGCCATTAGATTACATTATTATTCTACATTTAGCTTTTTTTTTTTTCCTTGTGCTTTTACGAATCCCATCTACTCACCTACAAAAATATGTCAGGACTGAAAGGTAGAGCAGTCTCTTCAAATATCAACATTTTCTATCTAATATTTTTTTATCTTACATTACACTGCTTTTAGGGTGTTTTGTACTATGCCCCATTTAATGCAACACCAATATATTTATATAACTGCACAACATATATCATATTCTAAAGCTGCTGTGTTATAAATTACTTGCATTATTTGTCCATGTATTTTGTGGTTTAGGGGAATATGACAGAATCAACTGTAATTAAGATTGTTGTTCCATTGGTCAATATGGTTATTTGCATGCAAATAATCTCAAAAAATAATTTTAAAAAATAGTCAGTTTGGTGTACTGTAGTAGCTAAGATGCTGAACTAGAAACTAGAAGAGTGAGTTCTAGTCCTCTGTTATGTATGCAAGCCAGCTGGGTGACACTGGGCCAGACACTATCTTTCAGATCCACTCACCTCACAGTGTTGTTACTGTGGAGAAAATAGGAGGTGAGGACACTTGTGTATGCCACTTGGAGTTTCACAAAAATAAAGGCAGGATATAAATCTAATAAATGAATGAATATCTTAGTAGGAGGAGTAATCTAAAAGACTGCAATCTCATTAACAAGCTGAAGTTCATGAATGAAGCAATACTTCTTAGTCTTGGTTAATTATATGGAAGATTGTATGAGGGCAGCTCTGCCTGCCTCTCCCCAAGGTCAATAGCCACTTGGGATTGTTTCCCACCAGATGTGCATGTCTCGTGGAATGTAGATCATTACCTTTGTGAAAGTCAGGACATGGAGCTACAAAGGGACAGTTGGGAGCTAGAGGATGGTCAGAGGGTCTGTTGTTCATGATAACATCAAAAGGTTTTGCTGCCAATGATCAGAGAAGAAAAAAGAAAATGAAGAAAGGACAGGAAGAAAAGGAGGCAAAAAGCAGAACTTGCAAAGCTGATAGAAAATAAGCACCTTGAGTGTCAGAAGATGTTCCAAGGACAAGGAGAACAAAATGGTGAGAAGAAAAGGAGGGATTGTGGTTGGAAGGATGTATAATGTGTGAACAGGATGAGAGCAGAGAAACTGTACTCAGCAATCCAAAAGTTTCAGAAATGCTAAGCAAAAAGTCATCACTGCCTGCAGAAGGTGGGGCAGACTTGACCTTTCCCTCAACCATTTGTTATGCAGAATCCAAAGTGGTGATGGCTGCCAGGGCAAAAGAAAAGAAGAGTCAGAAAGCAGCTGAGTGGAATCCATGAAGGCCAGCATGAGAGGAAGGCTGGCTAAAGGTATTTCTGCATTCATTCAGAGAAAAATTGCCACAGGGCCCACTGGGAAAAAGGTGAAGCCTGTGGGAGAGAAATGACATTGTGCAACAGGAGAAGACAAGCCATCACTGTCCTTTTGAGAACAACCAACTCCAGCCCACAGAAGAAATTGAAAGAAGCAAAGCAAGTGACTGTGGGGAAAGTGGGAAGGAGAAGAGAGAGCAAGAAGAGATAAGAAAGAAATAAAAGTTTAAGGGGTAAACTGTAATACAATAAAAGAGCAAAGAAAATGTTGACAAGAGATAAATAACAAAGGAAGAGAGAGAACAAGAGAGGTATAATGAAGAGTTAGAGAAAGCTATTGTTAAGTAGACAAAGAAATTCAAGGTTAAAACTGAAGCATAAATATAGGAATTTAAGTCAAAATAAGACAGAAAACACATTTTTGAAAAACAGAAGAATAAAGTTTAGAAGTGACACAAAAAATCACAGTCTTTAGTATGTGAGCACCGAGGGTGTTTTGTACGTATTTGTATAATAAAGCTCTTTTTGTAAGAAAAGTCTATCTCCCGCCTGGTTACCACAACAAATAGTGAGAATTAGATATGCATCCCTACCACAACTGCCTTTTCATACTCACTGGTGTCCTTAATTTACACCTGTAAATTGTCCCTCTGATTTTTATATTGGTCAGCTTTAGAAGTAATATATTGCTCCTAGGCTGTATCTGCAGAGTTTGAGAAAGTGCTACGAATAAATTCCATTAATTATTACCAAGCATGCTTATCAACAGTGATATAAATATTAGGGACAGAACTGAAGTGAGGATGAAAATATTCTTCCCTATCTTGATTTTTCTTCTTTATTTTTTAGACAGCTCAAAATACACGGAATAAACCTTTCACTCTTTTTAATTAAGCAATTATGACATTTTCAAATGTGTTTTGCTTATTACAGCTACCATTTTTTTAAAAAAAATGTTCCATGTTTTTATTATATTGTCTTTTCATATAAATAGCAGTAGGCTTTTTAAAAATGTTTGTTTATATGTGTGTGTGCTTGTATATATGTGCATATGTGTGTACATAAGCTACACCTTTAAAGTTGGATTTAAATTTGTCAGCTACAAATGGATGGATGGATAGATAGATAGATAGATAGATCCAACATTTGTAGCCCCCCACCACACACACACACACACACACACACACACACACACATATATATATATGTGTGATATATATATATCAGGTGTATTTTTCTTTCATGTAAGCATTTGTATCATCTACAGTATATATCTTTTTTCTATTATGTATTTGTTATCTTACTGTAAGTGAGGGATTTCAGAGAAATCTGTCAGAATTTCTTCTGAAGCAAAATAGTGTAACTGTGGCAGAAATATTTTGTTTTGCCAGAAATAGTCATATAATTATGGAATCTTCTAACATCAGTCTCAAAATATATCTTAGTTCAGAAGTTGTGCACAATAAGTACAGATATATGAATAAGCTGAGTACAGGATAAACAGTAATGTGTAAGTTGGAATCAATTACAAATAAAAACAAATCTGGATAAGTGTGTGTGTGTTATGTTTATAGAATAGGTTAAAATGTAGAAGGAATCTACTAAGGATTTAATACAAATAATATTGAGATGATCATCTATAGACTCATCTACAAAGTTCTATTTGAATAAGTTCTATATCCTGTTTAGAGCCTTTCAGAACAGATTTGAGCTACTGATTTGTTTTACAAGTAAGTATGATTATTGTGATCTTAATTATACTAAGACTGAAATGTGTGTGTATGTGTGTGTAAGTATATATATTTCTTTTTAATATAGAAAAAAGTTATTTTCATTCATTCAAATGCCACTGAACTCCAAACCAACTCTGACAGTTCAACAAGGGGAAGAACAACAGGTAGAACATATTGCAGTAGTCAAGCTGGGAGGTGACTAAGGAATGAGTAACTGTCTGAAGGGTCTCCTGTTCAAGGAAAGGCACAACTAGAGCATTAGATAAAGCTGTGCAAAAACCCCTTTGAAGAGTAAAATCCCAAGTCCAAGGGCCCTAATATCCACAGCCACTTGTTCTTGGTGGGATTGCATCAGAGTCAATTATTTCCTATCCAGGCCTGCATACCCTCCAGGCACTAGGACAGGATCTTAACAGCCTTAGTTGGCTGGCCTAAGATTAAGAGATATAATTGGGTTTCATCAGCATAGTGATGATACTGCACACCAAACCAGCAGATTACCTCACCCAGAAGCTTCAAGTTAAACAGGGAGAGAGTGCTAAACCCTATGGCACCCCACTTAAAAGGGGCCTAGGCGACCTCTCCCCTTGCCTACATGACTAGAACCAGCCTTGAAGGAAGGGAAACAATGCTCCCAATTCCCAACCCCTGCAGCTGGTCCAAAGGGATACTGTGGTTGACAGTATCAAAGGCCACTTAGAGATCAAGGAGCGCAAGGAGGGATGCACCATCTCCATCCTGGCTCTGCCACAGGTCATCAACATGCACAACTAAAGCTGTCTCATTATTGAATCCTATCCAGAATGGAGCTGGTTTGTGGTATTTCTGATACAAGTGATCAGAAGCCTTTAATTAAATATTTGTCACCAATAATACATTCATGATTTCCTAACCCCCCAGGTATCCTTGGCTGTATGTATGTATGTATGTTGCTTAGGATAATTCTCCATTCATTCTGTTTTCATATTACTCTTTTTGCCAGTGAAAGAGTATAAGCAAGAAATAGAGCAGTCCTTGTTTAAAAAGTTAGATTGCTTAAGCCTCACTCATTTTGTTCAGATACGTGGTGCTTACATTAGCACAAAATGAGTTTTCATCTTAGAGGTCAGAACTTGTCACATTCTTTATTTCAGCCTGTGAATGGCAGAGAAGTGCTTTATTTGGAATGTACAGAATGAATCCCCAAGCTTATTTTATTTATTGACAAAGAAACAAAAGGCAAGATCCCCTTCTTGTGACTCACTGAAATTTCAGTACTTAGCTTTTACACTGAGATGTTGGGAAGGAAGCATAACTTCCTGCTAAATGTACACCGATTAACTATAATGACAAAGAAACATAGACTTATTGATCTGGTTGGATTCCTGATTCGGCAACAGAAAAGTACATGTAGGCAGTCAAGGTAGTTAAGCAGGAATCCGAAAAATTGTTACTATATCTAGATAAGTCACACATTCATTTTTCTGATCTATGCATTTCCCATCTTTGCTTTGCTTTGCTTTATCCATGTTTGCAATTGATCAAGATGACAATCCCATCCAGTTTTTTACATGCACTAAAATTATTACCAAAGTTGTATATAAGTCGATATCCCATGTTTCACTCCAACAAAGTTCTGCTTAAGCTGCATTATTGAACATACAGTGAGTAACACAAAAAATCAAATTGGCAAACATTTTCAGCTGAACAGTTTGGTTAGGAAAAATGATACCCACTTCTGTAAACAGATGTTCTTTCAGAATCCTCCTCTAACAGGAACCCCTGCCCTGATAATTAGAACTGAAATCACAAGAAATGTTTATGCATATAAAATTGATGACACTGGAATCTGGGGCTTCTCCAGAGTTGGGTCTCCAAGAATGAAGACCCAAAACTGAAATAAAAGATACTGTTATTGCTGAACAATTTATTTTAGGGTTGTTCCTGCAGCTAGTGCTACTTACTTACTTACTTACTATATATATATATCTGCCCATCTCAGTACATGACTCTGGTTTTGCTATATGTGCATACATAGGAAGAGGAAAGTGGCTGCACAACATTTTTAACACAGAGTCATACACACACACAAAGAGTAACTTTTTCCTCCTAGTTTTGAAGAGGCCTTTTACATCTGTTTTCTCTGTTTTATACAATAACACTGGTAGATTTTGCTATAGAAATTAAAAGTAAGGTAGGCTTTTCATCATGGAAGCAAGCATTTAATTCCAGGGTTTGCTGTTTTAATTATGGTTTTATGCCATTTTAGAGCACTGGTCTTCTAAAAAAGAAAAAGCTTTCTACATATATGTATATATCTCAAAAAGATAAACACATTTTCCTATGAAAATTTGTTGCCAGCATCTAAAATTATCCTTTTTTTGCCAGAAGAAAACTAAAGAAAAACCAAAATCATAATAGAACCATATAATAAAGTGAATTAGCTCATCTCTGCTGAAATTTTCTCAAAAGAAATCTAAGCACCTTTTCTTTTCATACAGGTATATAATTTTGTTGACAAGTGCTTCAGAACTATTTTAAAAACAATTTTATCTCTAGCTACTATATGTGAGAATATATTGTAAAGATGAGAGAGACAGACAGATAATCATGACCTTACCCTGAATTGGCTCGACTTCATGACAGTATTAAGACAATCACAATTTAATTTAGAGTGAAGGCATGAAATGCTGTTCTCTTTGAATTTATGAAATATTTCAAGAGTCTCTTGTTGAAGAAGAGATCCCATAAATAATCCAGTGTAGGAGGTGATTGTGGTTATTAAAATGTTCTTCTATTTTGCTGTGGTATAAACATGCTATAAGTGAAAGAGGTTTTATAGTTGCTTTTCACTAAATGATCCCTACTCTATACTTGAGCTTCAGGGAAGAGGTTGGGGATACAAGAATCCCAGAAAGTAGATGCTGTGGTCAAGGCTGGTGTGGATCTTCCGGGTTGTGTGGCCGTGGTCTGGAAGTTCTGTTTCCTAACGTTTCGCCAGCATCTGTGACCAGCATCTTCAGAGTGCAGGAGCACAGACAGGAGCAGTTCTCTCTGTGCCCAGGATGGTGTGACCCTTTTGTGGGTATTTATAGAGATCTGGAGGGGGGGGGGGTATGGGGTGTTAATGAGTGGCTGCTTGCCCAGGTGTCAGGAGATCTGTGTATCTTCCTGTGGGCCAGGCAAGGTCCCTTCTTCTATTGAGTTGTTAACGAGTGGCTGTTGAGGGTGATTAGCATGTTCATTGTGTGAGTTGTTCGCATGTCCTGGTGGCTGAGCTGAGTTCGTTGACCTTTTGCAGGCTGTATTTCTCAGGATTGGTAGCCAGGTTTTGTTGATTTTTAGACTCTCCTCTTTTTTATTGAAACTGTGCTGGTGTTTGTGAATCTCAATGGCTTCCCGGTATAGCCTGGTGTAGTGGCTGTTTGTGTTGTCCAGTATCTCTGTGTTTTCAAATAGGATTTTGTGTCCAGTGTGCCTGAGAGCATGTTCAGCTACTGTAGATTTTTCTGGTTGCTGTAGTCTTCAGTGTCTTTCGTGTTCTTTTATCCTGGTATGGATGCTGCGTTTTGTGGTCCCGATGTATACTTGCCCGCAGCTGCATGGTATGCGATATACTCCTGCGGTGGTGAGGGGATCCCTTTTGTCTTTTGCTGATTTTAGCACTTGTTGTATTTTTCTGGTGGGTCTGAAGATTGTTTGGAAATTGTGTTTTTCCATCAGTTTTCCCATGCGGTCTGTGACCCCCTTTGATGAGCCACTCATTAACAACTCAATAGAAGAAGGGACCCTGCCTGGCCCACAGGAAGATACACAGATCTCCTGACACCTGGGCAAGCAGCCACTCATTAACACCCCATACCCCCCCCTCCAGATCTCTATAAATATCCAAAAAAGGGTCACACCATCCTGGGCACAGAGAGAACTGCTCCTGTCTGTGCTCCTGCACTCTGAAGATGCCGGTCACAGATGCTGGCGAAACGTTAGGAAACAGAACTTCCAGACCACGGCCACACAACCCGGAAGATCCACACCAGCCTTCGTATGCCGGCCGTGAAAGCCTTCGACAATACATAGATGCTGTGGTCTTCATCAAGCCCTTCTTTTGAGATGTACAGTGGGAGAAACACAAGTACTTTCTAAAAGCAGCCTATAGTATGCAAATAAAAGAACTTGTCATTACTCCTTTTATTGATATTATGCCATCACACTGAGTCAAGGTTCTCAAAATGTGGTATTTCCCAAAGTAAGCAGAGTTGATAAGAAATTTATGCAATCAAACTATCCAGAATGGATACCATCAAGAAAGCAAAGAGGGAAACATTGCATTTGAAATATCCCCTCCTTTGACAAAGCGTTCAAGTACTTCTGCCAAATAGGGAAGATTTGCTGGTTATAACTGATAAAATGTGTCACTGTTTCCCACTCATCCCCAGTCAAAAGATAGTAGAAGAGGCAATTATCCTATTACCATTATCTGCTTAAGGGATAATGGTTAGGTTAGGGAAAACAAGTATTTGGGGTTGTTTGTTTGTTTTGCCTGCAACAGTCATGATGAAAACTATTGCAATACAATTCCACAATAGTCAACAAATTATACTATCATTGTTCATTTTAGGTTGCAGGCACATACACGTGCAGACACAGTTGCTAAGGAGTTGAGGTTTTTACTACAGCTAAGCAGATAACAGCAGACGAGATTGTAAATCAAGGACGTTGCAATCATTTTATTCAGACTTTGCCTGGATAATTCTGTTTAAAGTTCAAGTAGCAAGAGAGTGGTCTAAATGCATTCTAGGTGTCACAGAAAGCCACGTTGGATAGTCAGACAGTCCAAGAGTCAAGGATTCAAGAGCAAGATAGAGGAACAAGAGTCATGAGCTGGAATTCCAAACAGTTGATTCCAACAAAAGCTGATCCCAAAGCAGCTACATAAAGCTGGCTGCAATTACTTAGGCCTCAACCTTTGCCTAGTGAGGAGCCTCACTGAGTGGCATTGCTCTGCTTGCCGCTGCATGGATCGAGACCTGGGGCTTGGTGGTCATGCCTCATCAGCCAGATGATCAGGAGATGGTTATAGTTGATCAGCCTCAATTGAATCATGGCTTGATGATTCCTGAGGCTGACAATCCACAGGCTCAGCTGAAGCAACTTCATCACAGTCAGAGTCTAAATCATGGCTCATGGCATCAATGACTCATACAATTAACATCTTCAGCAGAACATCCACTGGAATCCAAGGATAATTAAGAACTAGATTCTCTAGACTGGGATGAGCAGTTCTGAGCCCTTTGAAGGTCTCTGTTTTGTGGTCCCCAGTGGTCTCCAGGATCATGCTGCTGAAATTAATGGCAAATGGCCAAACTTTAGCCACACAATTCCCTACCAATTTCAGGAGGAAAAATAAAATCATTTTGTTATCTTTGTCAGATTCAGCTGGCACGGCATGGCAAGGTGAACGCTGCTGCTCAGCTTTGCCTAGCCAATTTCACCGCCCCAGGTGCTAGCAGCGAAAAAGGGGAAGTTAGCCAAGACTGCAAACTGATTCTGACACGTGGCAGAACTTAACTCAAACCGCAAGCAGATACTTTGTATCAGCACCGGCTTCTCTCGAGCACTGTAGACAAAGGAAAGCAGAGACTCAGAAGTGAAGCAATCAATGAGCGATAGAGAACTCCTGGCTTCACGCACAAACAGGAAAACCCAACAAAGGCAACAACAGCACAACTCATAGACGGCAATCAGCAAGACAAAAGCACTGGACTGAATCTGCCATTTGGGCGAGGGGGGATTACTGCAGGTAATCTGTAACTAAGCAACGGGGCAAAATCTGGGAACGGGGAAGCTATAAAATACATTGTAAGATGTGCCAAGCCAATCCTGGCTTTGTCTGTACTTACTTACGTTACACTTGAGTAAACTTCTTTGCTGAACACACATGTCACAGGAGTTTCTCTGAGGCGAACGGGGCAAACCTTACAATCTTAATGTGCCTTAGATAGTTCCACTAAAAATAATTCCCTATGGAAAAGGGGAAAAAATCTGGAAAAAACCCAAGGGCACTCACAAGATATTATCTTGACCCCTCCAGACTACACCCACTGAAAATAGGAGCAAGAAAGATAAATCCTTTCACCACAGGTAATGTTCTCAGTTTCTAATCCAGATCAAATGGTTTTACATTTGGGGGAAGAGAATGGCCACCTTGATGTCAAGATAGCTGTTGGGGGCCAAGGAGCTATTTAAGAGTACTGACTATAGTAGTATTTTAAAAAACAAGTTACTGTACCATGGAATTAGCACAATGGCATTTATATCAGCTGCATTCACTGATTACCTAGTCAGTATGTAAGATGTGTAGCAGATAATGAAGAGAAAAGGATCTCACCACCATCCTTGCTGAACCTCCTAAGACCTAGGGGAATAAAAAAAGCAAGACACTGATAATAGTTGAAGTGCTCTTTGCTATCCATTTTCTTTTTAACTATGAGTCCATTTAGGTAATGTTGGACATCATATAGCTAATCTGGTTTTAAACGATAGATTGTGATTATAGAATGTGAACTCCATTCTTTCTCAGGCTGCACATTTTAACTTCCAGGGTTTCATCCTGCTCCATGAACCCTCTAATCTTCCTTTGATTACTTCTGAAGTCCTCCAGATAGTTCTGGAAATCTGCTATCAGAATAGGACTTCCATGATTGAGATATCAATCTATTTTTGTTAATCCAGTCACAATTCTTCAATCTGTTGTGAAATCTAAATTTCCATAGCACCAAACATATGCTCTTTTCCAAGAGCTTAATTTTGCTTATTCCTTTGTATATTCAGAGATACATAATGGTTAAGGTGTTGCACTAAAACTAGAGAGACATAGACTGATATCTACCAGCTATAGAAGCTCACTAGGTGATTTTGGGACAATCACACTCTTTCAGCTCAACCAAGTTTTTGTAGGAATAAAATGAAGGAAAATCCCCATGTAATCCATGGTTTGCTGCTGAAGAATTGGAGCATTAATAAATAAATAAAATTTTTAAATGCACCAATTCTTTAGGTATAACTTTACACTAATCAGTAAAAGAAGTTTTCTTAATCATTATAGATCAAGACTACTTAACAGCCCTGTATGGATGCAAAACTTCTATTTTATGTATTGAGATGTTGATATCAAAAATCTAAGCAAGATTGGACCTAGTTCATAGTTAGATGGAAGACCATGTGAAAATTCCAGGGCTACAGATTAGAGTTTACCTTTATATTATTTTTTAAATACAACTCTTCATGCCCTATATCTAAGCCAGATGTCTGATTTTAAAATATATCCAAGATTCTCCATCTACTCTGTTGATTAAAATGGAGTGTTTTTTTTTCCCAATTCAAAAGTAGAATTTTCATTTTCTGCTAAATGACGTGTCAATATAATGCTTCCAATACTCTGCAGGCTGTAGTACTGAGTGGAAAGCCTAACAGATTAAAAATGAATTCTCACAGTTTAAAATTAAAATCCAAGAAAATAATTTCAATGAGATTGGAAGAAAACAATAATGATATAATATTAATATAATTTGAATTAGCTAAACATGTTCTCATTATCAGAATCAAACAAGCATAATCAGGGACCTCATGGAGCTAACAAGAAAATTAGGTTGCAAACAAAGTTTGAAATAACTTTTGGAGGAAAAAACAAGCACATGTTCTTCAGAGAAGTGGCCATTTCCTGTTAAATCTATTTTAGCTGCTTGAGGAAAAAAAATGATACGTTTTTAAAATATACTTATATTTATTCTTGGAGCAACATCTGTTAGTGGAGTCATCCTAAGGAAAGACATATCACACACTTGCAAAAATCTTTTTCCCACAAATATATTGGATTAAAAAATTCTAAATAATGCTGAAAACTATTGCTTTGTGTCCTGTTGTAGGTAGAGTTTGCTTCTGATCCAAGCACATATCCTCAACCTCTTTTGAAGACTTATTTTTCCTTCACTTAGGCTGCAATCCTATAGTGCCTTGGGATTCATAATACCAATTTGTTACATGCTTTAAGGGCAGAAGCAGGACTATGATCTCAAAGGAAGGACTTTGGTATTAGATTCAGTCTCCTCCCAAGCATCTGTGGTTGAGACCCCAGAAAGACTCCCCAAAGGTCCATGTCAATAGATGGACAGAATGATCTATCCAAAACAACAAAAAATATAATGGAAGGGAAGAAATAATGTTAACAGCATAATGTTAATAACACTGACACTTGTTTGGACACAAATTCTTCTAAACATGATTCTTCAAGGCTTTTTCTGACTTGACTTGCTGACAACCTTCTGCTTTGGAGGGCTGAGGAAGTTACAAGAGGAGAATGTTCCTTGATTTGATACTAATCAATCCATAAGGAATGAAAATAGGAGGAACATTGAGGAAACTGGCCAAAATATGTTGGAATTCTTGATTTTAAGCTAAATTAAGTGAAGTATAATTTTAATGTCTATCTAGGATATTTTTTAGGTGGACTTTAGCTCAGAGCAACATGGAATAGGATTCTATGGCAGGAGAACTAATAGGAAAAGGAGGTAAAAGTAGGTTAGGGTGCCTAAAAAATGAGAGAATAAAAGCAGAACTGCAAACAATTACATTGAAGAAAAATGGTGGATATTAAAAACCACTGTGGCTACAAAAGCTTAATGAATATCTGAAAACAAAGAAGACATATAGGTAATAGACAGAGATCAGGTTTCCAAGAAAAATACTTCACAGATATCCTGGAACAGTAGAGATAATGCTGTGAAAGCTAAAGCTCAAAATGAGTTGAGATTGCTGAAGGATGCTAAAAACATTAAAAGGGTATATTTTGATAGAGTCAAAATAAGGGGTTGAGGGGAATAAGTCAGTATACCAACTGCTCATTGAAGATGGCATAAAGTTTGTAGACATAGTATATCTTGACATCAGCAAAGGATTTGAGAAGGTATTCCATGACGCTCTGATGAGTTGTCATACATTAAGAATGTATTGAGTGACATAATCTAGATTAGATACATTACTGGCTCAAAAATTGTACTCTGAGTACTCATCAGGGGTTCCTCATCAAACTGGAAGGTGGCACCTGGTAATGTGCAGCTACTTAGATCTGAAATGGAAAGGTGCCTTGATGCCTCCCTAATACTCCTTAACTCAAAAACATATTTTTCTGGGATTGTTCAGCCACTATGGGAATTCAGGAAAGAGTGTGGCTTTTTAAAGGAAACACAGGAAGCATGCCTATACCCCTTCCAAAACACCTTTTCCACTTCAGATCCCAATAACCATATAAATACCTAATGGTATTAAGTGGGATGCCAGCAGGGTCAGTCCTTGGTCCTCTACTCATCAATATTTTAATAATGCCTTGGCTGAAGAGATGAAAAAATGCTTATTGAATTTGCAGAGACAAAATTCAGAATAGTTTTTATAAGCTAATGAACTGAAAATAGAGAAATATATGAAGCTCTCCACTTAGAAAACTGAAATAAATGCAGATGTATAGAATAAGGATACCTGACCTGGTAATACTGTAATGTTTCATTTGTAAATAGAAATTGATGGTGCTTTATTGAAATAGACATTGATTATAAACTGAGTGTGAAGCAGCTGTTTGGTGTGATTGCAAAATGGGAAATGCATTTTAGGCTGCATCATTTCCAAATTATGGCAAGTAAAGTTCCAGTTTATTCTACATGGATTAATCCCCACTTCAAGAACTGGGTCCAGTTCAGGGCATCATACTTTAAGAAAGATGTAGAAAAACTGGTAAAGTTGGGGGAACAGCAATGAAGATGATCAGGACACTGGAATCCAAGTTCTACGGGGAGAAATTGGAGAAACTGAGAACACTTAGCCTTGAGAAGAGAAGTCTAAGGGGAAACGTGGGATCATTTTCCCAGTACCTGAAAGGAAGTTACCCAAAATTAGATAAATGACTGTTTGTTATTGTTCCAGAGCACAGCAAAAGATTCGTAACAATCAAATTAACGTACATTATTGAGGCCAATAAACCCAAAGATTGTCCTAAGTAAGAATGGGGATTGGGAGAAGGGGAAGAGAAACATTTCCTTTTCTTTGATCCACCCAAGTTTGTGCTCAGTGCCTTTCCATGCATCACAGCTCTTCATTTGCAAAATACAGATCATTGGCCTAGCTGTTAGACAGAAAATATGCACACATATACTTTTCCACTCCAAGTGTACTTCCATGGGCCAGCAACAATTAAATAATCCTCCCTTTTTACATTCCCTACCAAAAGTTCACTGAAACTTAATGGAAGGGAAGAAGAAGCCTTACTTATTAATGTATTCCTTCCATGGAAAGATTTGGAACTATGCTGTTCCCCTTAATTGTGATGACAAACATGAAATCTGCTTCGGGCATTTGGAACTAGCTGAGCTACCATCCATATGGATGGGATCAGAGATCATAACATTACTGACAGTCAAGGGAAAAGGAGGAAAACAGTGACAACTTGTGAAAACATCTGCCTCTCCAATTTGGGAAAGAGGAGCCTTTTATAACCAGCCAAACTCTTTTTTTCATCTTCTTTAGGCTTCTTAAAAGCAATACAATTCTGTTTTTAGATTGTTATCTTAAAAGGAAAAATCTACTGGCAGACAAGCAACATGGAGTCGGATGTCAAGAGAAGAACAGTAGGCTTTGCTTCTAGGTTTTGAAATGCCAAAAGCAGCAGAAACTCTTTTTTCCTAGTGAAAATGACAACAACATTAACAACCAACCCTTTGAAGTGAAAGTGGGAAAGAACCAGGGAAACAAAAGAAATGGAATTAAATATATATTTTTTCTCTTTCAAAAAAGATCCTATTATGCAGTGGGACAATACAGGAAAATATAACTACCTGGTGCTTTGAATTCATTTTATGAGACAAAATGGATGTTGTTAAAGCTTAAATAAGCTTCCATAGGAGAATAAAGAACTGTTTTGCCATTCTCCTGTTCTTCCAGGATCTGAATACGAGGTGCATTTTTAAAATAATCTTGAGTTTTATTAGTCCCAACGTTCACCACAACCCTTTCTCTTTTTCTTTGGCTTGGCACCAACACCTTGCCTCCACCTGTGCTGTTCCAAAGCTTTATTTTTGACTAGCAAATTTCCCAGTTTTTCATTATTATTATTATCATCCAAAGAATATAAGATGATTTGGTTGTGACTGCTTCTGCTTTATAACATTCATTAACCTGCTTAAATACGTTTGAGTTCTTTAGGAACCACTATTCAGTGCTGTATTACTTACTGCTTATTTAATGCTTTAAATTGCATTTATGAACTCTGTTAAAAAAGATCAGTCTCAGCTGATCTTTCTGTTGCTAACAAGAAAGGAGTACTGCAGAAGCAAGCCATATTAACAAGTACTCAAACCAGACAGCTTCTTTTCATGAGTAAGCAGTATTACTTCTGTTATACATTGCTAAAGGACCAATTTATTTTTAGCATTATACAGTGTATCTGCTTTTGTTTGGGTATATTCAAATCTCACCTACTGTTTGGCTGAAAATATGATTTTTTTTTAATGTGAATGTATCTGTTCTTTCTGCATCAATGCACAAACTTTCTGAATGTTGTGATGCAGTTTTTATTTAAAAAAAAATAAAATATCTATTTTGCAAAGCTGATCACATATATCTAGATATTAATGAAATTAATATCCAAAAATGCTTTATATTAAGAAAATATATCATTTATATTCAGAATATTTCTCTCCAGAAATATTCCTCTCTTGACACATTTAACTTGTGTCAAGGCAATGTCAACTATTCTTTTTCCCTCCCTCTCCCTCTCCCTCTCCCTCTCCCTCTCCCTCTCCCTCTCCCTCTCCCTCTCCCTCTCCCTCTCCCTCTCTCTCTCTCTCTCTCTCTCTCTCTCTTTCTTTCTTTCTTTCTTTCTTTCTTTCTTTCTTTCTTTCTTTCTTTCTTTCTTTCTTTCTTTCTTTCTCAGTGAACTAGGTGGCTATTCAAAGTGTTAGAGAATCCATTTTACTGCAACCGCTACTTCTACAACTCCTAATAGTAAATACTCATTTTGCCACCACTTCAATCAGGAGCAGAAGAATAAAGTTACAACGCAGTGGCATTCATCACTGCCAGCAAAATGATCTAATAAAAGAAGTATTTTTAAAAAATCATAATATCCTTGAGAATGATGCACCTCAAGCCATTAATGCTCACTCTTTCCATTTCACATTGTTCCTTGACAAATGGTGCCAAATTTTGTTTTTAAGGGAGCAACCCTCAGACTGAAAAATATCCATTCCTAAAACGATAGAGGTGATCTTCCAGTCCACTGCCTGACAAAAGATGAAATACCCGCTGCCCTCCTGCGTATTTGCATTTCAAAGGAGAACGTTATATAACATCCTTTTCATCTTCTTGATTGCCAGTAATAGCCAGTGAGAACAGGAGCTAAGAAGAAGAAGCAAAATCCTCTGCCCTCATCTGGTTCAAGCCCTAATGAAATGCTGTCTAGCATTCTGTTCTCATGCCTGGCTGTTTTCTTTTTATTTAAGGGAATTTCTTAGCTTATTCAGCTGAGTATCACTGCTACATGTTGGTGGTTAGAGGAGGGTTAAACTAGCCAGGTGGCAATTTTAAAATATGCAAGCTGGAGTCATTAACAATTTCACGGGACTTCCCTTAACATTCAGATGTCATCCCTGCATTTTCTGGTCAGCTTCCAAACTGCTTCATTATGTTCCTCTTTAGCATTTCCCCTGCAGCTTCAATTAACAAAGATATTAATTATTTCCTTTCATAGTACAACCAGCCCAGAACAATTAATAATATTCAGTCTAATATTTACATCTTTTACAGTATATGACAAGAAGAAGCATTCAGAGTTTTTGCATGTGCTATTATGTCAGAGACACATGACTTAGGTTATCAAAATTGTTGGTACTTGAATTTTAAAAAATTACAATCAAAAATGCCACTTAAAATTAATTGACACTGATTTATGTGAAGATTCCAGCATCTCAGAAGCACAATATCTCTATGCAAGCACATTAGTTAAAAAGAGCCACTGTGAAGATGTTTTCAGAAATATTGGCCTTATGTTTGTCATCAAGGGATGACTGATCACCTACAAAAATAAAACATTATCCAGTCTTGGGAATCAAATATGCATTTCTCCATTTCCCAATGGAAATTTCAGGATAGGTAAATGGAATTTCTTCTGCACACTATACATATTTGACTGTGAAGTTAATCTCCAAAAATATAGAGGTAGCCATAATGTTGTCTTCTCTTTAAATAAATAAATAAACAAACAAATAAATACACTCATGGAGGATAAGGCTATTAGTAACTACTAGTCATAATAATGTATCAGTATCCATAGAATGAAATGGAATGGAATAAAAAATAAAATAATAAAATATAAAATAGTGGATATCCTTGTTTAGTGCCCCTATTTAACTGAAAAATATAATCTGTGTCTAATTCATTAATATTATCTAATTCTGCTGGACAATATAAATGGTTGATTACAAAGGTGAAAACATATCCAAATCTCATTTCCAATTACAAATTAATATTTGTAAAGATACTTGCATTCTAATCTATCAAATTGTTTAGGGGTATCTATGGCAAATAGGTACGGGTAATTGTAGTATATGTAGTGTAGCAATTTATAACATTTGACTGTAATTTCAAGTTATAGAATATTTCAGGGCACCCCTTAATAAAGATTTATTTTGATTTGTTTGGTTTAGTTCCTGGTCTCAGACATCTTTAAAGCTTTCTTCTTCCTGATACTGTCTCTAGCCAAGTATCTTGATCTAACTGTGCATCAGTGTCTTGAGTTGATGCTAATTTTATAGTCTCTTATCGGCACTGAAGGAAGTGGTCCTACAAACCAAGGAGATATTTTAAGTGATCCATGCTTTTGGTAATGTTCAACGGATTAGTCCTTGCATATTTCACCAGAAAGATTAATAGAATTAGATCTACCTTTGTTGGGCCATTGAAGCATCCTTCCAGTTACAAGGAAGCTGTTTACTAAGAAATTAAACACTCCTATATGACTGTGAGAGTATCTAAATAGCACATCATCTGTTATTTTTAGCATAAACTTAGGGACATTCAAGATTTTTTTTCTGTGTTTGGCAAAATGGAATGATAACTGAATTTAGACAAAAGAAATAGGCAATAACTGTGGGCCATTTAAGCTTCTATTAAACATCAAGGCAGCCAGGTGCTATATTAAAAGTCAGAATCTGACCATTTCATTTATTTATTAGATTTCTATCCCACCTTTCATTTAGAAGGCCCCCCAATGTGATTTTGCAATACTTTCAAACTTCCAATTCTTAACAGCTTCACAGCTTGAAGAATATTGACAGTCTGCTGCTGTTCAATGCTAACTGCAAAATTCATTTTTGGAGGTTATGACAATGAAGCTCTGTAGTTCTTGGGATGGGTTATTTTTCCAAGTTCTCTAGTACATTTCATAGGGCACAGCCAGATGGTCATGTTAACTTACAGTCCTCCAGTCCTCATGCTGGCACAAAAGTACATCAACATAAATTTGCTGTAAAAGAAAACACTACTTTTAATCTGACATGTCTAAAGATAAATTAATATGGCTTATGCTGGAGATGAAATGAAGGCAGTGCCATGAGGACATAATGTAAATATGGTTAGTAGAGCATATTCCTCCTCCTCCTCCTCCTCCTCCTCCTCCTCCTCCTCCTCCTCCTCCTCCTCCAAAAATTGCCAAACAATATGTCTTGAAAACATGGGGGAGAATTTTCACCTGTGATAGCAATTTTCCTGTTTGAAATTCAGCTCCAATAAATATACATGATAGATTTCTACCTGATTTATATTGCCCTAATACCTATTGGGTTTTCTGATTGATGCATGCTGGTAGAACACACAGTACAGTGAAACTTTGCTTCTACAAGTTTGATGTCTTCCTGAAATTTATTAATAGTACAGAATCAGAAAACAGCAGTCAGATGTTTCATTGGTATTTTTACATGGGTGACCTGATTGACATATCTACTGTTAAGAATTTATGTAACTCTCATTTACTATTGTTTGATTGGCAAAGGACTTTTGAAAATCTGCAGGAATTTGAAGTGCTTATGTATGAAATCTAATGGCATATCAGTTTCATTGGAAATAATTGCAAAGCTGTAACCTTTTAATACTGCATGGAAATTTGTCTTTTATAAGTGCATTATATTTTATCAAGAGTATCTCTGTGAATTGGTGGAAGATGCCTACAACTCTTCAGACATGACCTGGACACATCCCTCCCCAGTCTAAAACCACAATAACATATGAGGTTCAACAAAGAATTTTCAGCTTCTGTTGTATGGTTATTAAGTGCTTAATTTCCAGATTGCTGGCCCTTTGTAACACAATGGCTATTTTATTATTGTCGTAGTTGCTGAATATAATATATATAAATCTCAAGCCCAATATAGCATGGGCTCATCAAATTAACTGTTCAAATCTAATAGTAAAAATATCCGCAGCAAAGGAATTTATTCACCTGGAACTGGGGGGGGGGGGGGGGGGGGGAATACAGTTTCAGTATCTCAAAAAAGGATATTCTATATGCAGAGGACCACAGCAGAGAAAGTGCCCTTTCTTGTGGCCATGTGCCTATAGCAGCAGAGAAAGAAAGAAAGAAAGAAAGAAAGAAAGAAAGAAAGAAAGAAAGAAAGAAAGAAAGAAAGAAAGAAAGAAGGAAGGAAGGAAGGAAGGAAGGAAGGAAGGAAGGAAGGAAGGAAGGAAGGAAGGAAGGAAGGAAGGAAGGAAGGAAGGAAGGAAGGAAGGAAGGAAGTTCATTTAGATACTCTGACTCTAATTTATTCAGAGATTGAAAAATTCCCATCAGCTATGTATCTGATCCTTAAAATAAAATGGAGTGGTTGTGGGTTCAGAAGCTGACTGATTCTGCAACAATATAAATTTAGCTGCAGATGGGATGGGGTTCCCCCAGAAAAACCTGCTGTACAATTTGGGTTGTTCCTGAGCTCTCAGCTTCTGCTGGAACAGAAAACAGAACCTGTGGCTTGAAGGACCTTGGCCCAACTTCAGCTGCTGCATCAGATGCAGACTGAAGAATGCACTAGCAATAGTCACTCATGCCCTGTTCACCTTACTGATGAATTACTGTAATGCACTCCACATGGGACTGTCCTTGAAAATTACCCAGAATTTCAGGTAGTGAAAAATGCAGTGGCCTATGTAATAGTGGGGACAACCCAGTATTGTCAAATCATATCAGTACTGTGGGAGAATCAATGGTTGCTGACTTGTTTCTGGGTTCAGTTCAAGTGTTGGTATAATGTTTAAATTCCTACATGGCTTGGTGCCTGGTTATCTGCTGGGTCTACTGAGAGGGTCTACTGAGACTCCACAAGATGTGGCAGGAGACTTGGAGAGAAACACTCTTTACAGAGCCTTCCCTCCAGTGAAATGCCTACCTTCCTTGTCATCTTTTGAAAGCTTTGAAAGCTTGGAGGGTACTTGAGAGTTATGATGACATTCTGGTGATAAATGATGTTATGTTTTATTATGTTCATAGGAAGAATTGTTATTTGAAGTATGCTAGCTGGAAGGCTATAGGAACGGGTGGAATAGCCACAGAAATACAGCAAGGAACAGAAGAAGAATCAGTAAAGTTTCTAACCAAACGATGCCAGCAAATATGGAGAACAACACAGTGGCCAACAGTCTGGAAGATATCAATCTACATTCCAATACCCCAAAAAGAGACTTAACAGAATGTGTAAACTATCGTACATATCCTTAATTTCACATGCTAATAAAATAATGCTTAGGATCGTCCAATGCAGATTAGAGCCCTACATGGAAAGAAAAGAGATGCCAGAGGCTCGAGCTGGCTTTAGAAACTATGTGTTTCATTGATTATAGAAAGGCCTTTGTTTGTGTTGATCATGTCAAGCTGTGGAATATGCTCAGGAAAATGGGAATCCCATAACATCTCATTATCCTCCTGAGAAATTTATATATAGATCAGGAAGCCCTAGTATGGGCAGGACATGGGGAACCAGACTGGCTCCAGGTTGGCAATGGAATAAGGCAAGGCTGTATACTCTCCCCTTATTTATTCAACCTATATGTGGAACATATATTAAGGGAAGCTGAACTGGAAGAAGATAGGAGTGGTTTTAAAATTGGAGGAAGAAACATCAATAACCTGCACTATGCTGATGACACTACCCTGATAGCCAAAAATCTACACGGATCTACAAACCTTAGTGATAAAAGTCAATGAGCAAAGTGAAACAATTGGACTAAAAAATATATAAAGACTGAACTAATGACAACAGATAGAACAACCAGCCTTGGAATTGACAATAGCTTCTACCTTTTAGGATCAACCATCAACAATAAAGGAACAAGCAGTCAAGACATACCCAGACTAGCACTTGGTAGAGTAGCCATGAAGGCCTTGGAAAATATATTCAAATGTTGCGATGTCTCTATACCCCCAAAGATCAGAACTGTGCAAGCCATAATATTCCCTGTGACACTCTACAGAAGCAAAAGTTGTACTTTGAAGAAGCAGGTAGGAAGAGTATTCATGCTTTAGAACTTCGGTGTTGGAGAAGACTCCTGAGAATACCTTGACAGCTATGAAAAAAAAATGGATCACCAAACAAATCAGCCTAGAGTTCTCACTCAAGGCACAAATGACGAGGCTCAAATTAACCTACTTTGGACACATTATGCAAAGACCTAGCTCTCTACAGAAGGCTCTAATGCTGGAAAAGGTGGAAAGAAAGAGAATAAGAAGACAACCAACAGCAAGATAGATGGACTCAGTTACAGTGGTGATGAGTGCACTGTTAGAAGAGCTGAAGGACCAGGTTAGGAACAGATCATTATGAAGAAAAATCTTTCTGTGTGATCACTAACAGTCAACAATCACTTGATGGTACATAATCAATCAATCAGAATAGAAACATAAAGCATATCGAGTATATGTTAGCACCTAATATAAGAAAAGGGGAACCAGGAAGTTAAAATCAAAGATATATAGAAGCCTTTGGGATTAGAAAATACATGTAAGAGGGGGGATGTCTAATATCAGAAAATAAAATAAACTACATTTAAGAAAGGTTTTTCACTTCAGCAGTAAGAGACTGAAAATCTTTCAGATTTTATTCATTCCAATAGCTATTCTTTTACTTAGAACATAAGGCTTTACCAACAATAATTATTCAGATCGCTATCCCAGAACACGCATAATCACTTTAATGAACTTCTGCCAGATCTGAGAAACTACTTCTTTATGACATTTTTGCCGCAAGATATAAGCTTGTCTGTCTCCAGTGAACTGCTTAGTTGAGGAACCACCATCATCTTCTCCCCCCCCAAAAAATCTTCATAATGAGAGAGAGAGAGAGAAAAAAAAATGAATTAGTTTTGAGTGCCTAAAGCCATTATAATAGTCAAATCATATTTCTTTATTTTGAAGGCAAGCATCTATATTTTTGTTACATACTTTTGGAATTCAACAAAAGGACAGGTAATAAATGAGAAAATATTGGAAGGTAATAACTACAATTCTCTTTAAAGGTCATTGACAGATGAAAAAGTACCATGTCCTGTTAATATTAGTCGTCATAGTTTATCTCAGTTCTTTCCTTGTTGAAAATGTAATCTGGGGCTATTCACTCTACCTTTCAAGACATATAGATTAACATCAGACACAAGCATTGAATAATGCCTTTTCCTTACTGTAGATGGTCAGAGAAATAGAGAACATTAGAGATACTCTTTTCCACAGGTTGAGAAATAATATTTTTATTAGATATAGAGCTAGATGATATAGGTATAGATATAGATATATTCTAACTGGGAAGACTGCTGATTTGTGCAGGCTTTCTTACATTGGATTAATTTGCTAAAGCCACCTAGCTTTGGGCATTAGTGCCTGGATGGAAATCTATCTGAAACTCTAAGTATTTTGCATGAAGCTCTTGATATGAAAAGATTAATACTATTTAAGCAAAATCAAACAAAGAAAAACAAAAAATCCACCAAGTTTATAGGTTGAAAAAGAATAAAAATAATTGCAGTGGAATTGTAACGTTGCAAAAAACGAGCCCCAAACCCCATACAGGCAAAATGCCTTCATTCCAGTAAGAACCACAGTTAAAGTCTTGACTAAATAACTGTCATAGGTTAACACTCTTAATAACAATTCCTTGCCAGAGACTATTTGAAAGAACAAGTAAGTGAAAATGGCTCAATTTACTTGGAAGATTTCAGTTACAAGCCTCATTGAAATTAGTTGGACTGTGATGATCATTTGCTGAGGCATTTCATTCAGCACAGTTGCTTTGGGGCCCTCCTGAGATCATGTCCAGAACACTTTTCTGCTGGGATAGCTGGCAAAGTAAAGCAGCACAAGATGCCACATGAAATGAATTGCATAGGTGCAAAAAGTAGCTATGGCCATAAATGTATTTATATCCTTCTCTTCCTCCTAAAAGAATCCAGAATGGCACGCAAAACAATGTTTTTAATAATAATAATAATAATTTTAAAAAACCCGACGTACAATAGAACTATTAAAATATGAACCATAAAAGTGGGATAATGTAAACATTTGCTACCAGCTCTAATAAATGGTAGTTCACATAAAATATCTTTTTGTGTCAAAGGAAAATGTTTACTCTGCAAATGCTGGGTGAATAACTATGTCCTGAGCTGCTATCTAAAAGTCAATGGCATAGGAGCCATCCACATTTTCTCAGGGAATGAGTTCCGTAATCAAATAGAATTTATAAAAAAGAACATTGGATTTGTATCAGATATCCAGAAATTGACCCATAGTTTAATATTTACATATTAAGTATATTCCAAACTAGTACTTTATTTGTGTGTAGTATGCGTGTGTGTGTGCCTTAACCACTACACCATACTAATATCAGGCAAGAACCTGGGAGACCATGAGTTCTAATCCTGTCTTAGGTATGAAGCCGGATGGGTGACCTTGGGCCAGTCACTCTCTCTAAGCCCTAGGAAGAGGGCAATGGCAAACCACTTCTGAAATCTTGCCAAGAAAACTGCAGGAACTTGTCCAGGTAGTTGCCAGGAGTCAAAAACTGACTTGAAGGCATGAAACAAGTACTAGGAAAAAAAGAAATTCTCTCAATCTAGAAGGTTGCTGAGATTTTGGTAGCAGCAGCCCAACTAACTGGCTGGTCACAACTGGACTTGTTAGGAAGTTAGAAAGGAAATATATGATATGATATATGCAGCAAAGTTCCTTTTTGTTTCTTATCAGATCCATTTGCAAACTGTCAATTATCTAGGCTGGTAATTCAATCCTGCAGACCTTTAAACAGGTATAGTAATGGCAGTGAAGATAATAGAGAGATCAGGGACAAATACTCCCTACAGGATATTAATTATGGGTCCTTCTCAACCTTGGTACCACTTCTGGTTATGAACAGCAAAACAGGATGTACTACAGTGGGTCTTCTTCTTCATGTACTCTCAGAGTAGAGAGCTATTGGGCCTCATACGAGAAGACTCAAGATCTCCACCCTTGGTCAGTAGCAATTGCAGCAAATTGGATGTCCCATTCAGTAAAGGAGGTTGAACCTAAACATGGGCAGCTGTTTTTCCTTCCCACATAGCAAGTTGAGTGCTATGAAACAATAGCCTGTCATGAACAGCCCCAGCTAACTGTTGCTGCAATATTTCCCCTTGAACTGGTGTCATACTGCCTCAGTAGGTATTTCTTATACTATAAAATAGCTTCATTTTAAACTCAGATATACAAGAATATTTTCAATTTAATTAAGTATGCTGGTAGCCTTCAGGTAGCCTGTGAAGGTGATAACCTGACGTGATCTGAGGTGGGTTGCTTCAGAGGCATCATTGCTGTTTTCTTTCCTTTATTCTTCCTTTCCTAGGAGGACAAGAAAACAAGGGGAAGTAGTTTAAAACTTGAGGGGATTTCAGTCAGAATGAAAGTACTCAAATGCAATAGAGAACAGAGCTTATTTGTTTTTAATCATTATGAGAAAAAAAATCAAGCTAATTTCAGCTACTCATGTTAAGCAGCTTCTGCTAAAAAAACAAAAACAAAACAATTCTTCTATACTGATATTTATCCTCCTTTGCCTTTGAGGGTAGATGATACATAGGTATTGCAAAGCAAATAGGTGAATAAATAAAATGGATCCCATCATGTTGCAGCTATGAATTACAGTATAAAATAATTGGAAACAATTGGACCTTATGACAGCTCCTTTACAATTTGGAGTGACAATGAAGATTTTCTATGTATGTATGTATGTATGTGTGTGTATGTGTGTATGGCATGCAAGAAGATCAAGTAGCAACTAGCATAAAAGGGACTGTAATGAAAGGAAGGATTAAGAAAATCATGTATCCTAGGTGTAATTAGATATGGATATGGACCTCCATCTCAGTGTGGAGCAGGAAGTTGGAAAGACTGGGATTTGTTGACTGTCATATCCATCTTTTTTGTGATATAACAGCTGAATAGAATTTTAATATAGCAGGCATAGATCAATATAGAATACTGGAGATCTGAGATCTCCCGAATGCAGGCAGGCAGGCAGGCAGGCAGGCAGGCAGGCAGGCAGGAAGGAAGGAAGGAAGGAAGGAAGGAAGGAAGGAAGGAAAAGAATTGTAGGTATTAGTGCTCCACCTAAAAGCTTGGCACTCTGGGATCTTTGATTTCTAACCTGCTTTTTTTTTTCCAGGACTGCTCTCTGATTCACCTATCATAATTTTCTTGTTTCTGCATAAAGATATCTGTCAATTAATAATAACGCATATTATAATACTCTTATAATTCAACCCTGTGTGTCTGTTCAGAAATAAGTTCCATTACATTCAATAGAATTGACACCTAAGCATGCATAAAATGGTATCCTTATTCATCAATAGCTTCAACTGGTTCTGTTTTTATTAATAAATTTAAGTTTAACTGGTCATACCGTATATGTAGGATTTCAATCATAGAATTAAAAAATTCACTTTGTATTAACTAGCAGGGGAATGTTAAGACCAAAGGTTTTTCAATTATCTCTCTCAGTTTTTCATATACAGCATAATTTTTAACACAAGTTTTAATTTTACGAAAATTCACAAAATCTTGAGAGATCTCAAATCACTCTATTGTTTATTTGTTATATTGATGTTCTCCATAGAGTTGTAGGAAGTAGGACAGAAGCAAAGGATGGAACAGCAGTGAGGAAGGACGCACTACTGACAAGAAAAAGCCAATATATACCAAGCTCTGCCTTCACAAGTCTGGAAAATATATACTACCACATTATTATAGTACAACATTCGTTCTCTCTCTACCAAAACTGTATTACATCTTATAGAACAGACTCCACATCAAATCACAGCCACATAAAATTGACAATAAACATTTGGGAGCAGTAGAATCAACAATGAAGATAGTTTAGAGTTGGTAAGTAACCCTGGAGACACTGAAGGTGAAAGTAGAAATAGTTCTATTGTTGTTGCTTAATATTTCAGCTCAACCTAGTAGGCTGAGTGGGAAGGAATGTTTTCACAAAGCTAGGCTACAGACAGCTTTTTTCGCAGAACTAAACCAATTACTATGTAGCCCTAAACTGCTCTCGATCAGCTATAATACATTTGTTTTGCCACCCTCTTTTCCCAGAACTCTTGATTCCATTTTAGTTATGCCTTCTTCAGGCATTCAGATGAACATGGGTTGGGCTTCAAAACAAATATAGAAAAGGGCTAACAAGCTCTCCAACCATCATGCACTCAGCTGGGGAACTGATCTGAAGAACACTTGCTCCAATCTGAGTATAGTTCTCCATAAAATCCAGGAGCCTAATAAAGAAGGGTTGCATGTAGCAGTTGTAGATGAACTTATGTCTTTGCAACTGTGAGTACAACTTTTCTTCCTCTGGCTGAATTCTGAGGTCAGAGACAGACCTTCTTTTCAGAGGAAGGTGCACAGATTGAAAGATTATCTGAATGCCTTTTAGCAAAACAACTCATGCCTCTTGATTGCTACCCAGCGTGGTGCTCTCCACACATTCAGCTGAATTCCTGGAGAAAGTTTATGTCTCAGGCAAAACTGGTACAATCTCAGCAATGTTCATCACAAGGAGATCATCAGTTCCTTGTACTTTTTATGACATGAAAATGAGAGGAGACCCATTTTCTCCTTATGCTACAGTACATTCATTCTCTTCTCTTCAGTCCCTGAATGGAGAGAACACATTATACACAGAGGAAGATATAAATCAGTGCAATACTATCTGATACATTTTAATTAAGTAAAGAATAAATCACTGAATTCCAATGTGAGATTATCATATCCCAAAATGTTTGCTTTGTCCACTTAAAAGAAAAATAAAAGTTCCACAGCCAGAATGTTAGTAAATACTCCTTGGTTACTTCCTTTTCAGAAGATGATTGCCTTACATATGACTGCTTTTCCATAGGCCACAAAATCTAAAGAACAATTGAAGTAGCTAACATGTATGACTGGCTTTTCTATTATATTTATTTGGAATTTCATATACTCTACTGTATTCTTTTTCTCTCAGTTCATGTGAAGTTCTATTTTTTCCCCTCTAGTATTAGAAGTTGCATAATTTCTGGCAAATTTCAATCCAGTTACCTAAAAAATTAAAACAAATACTATCTAGGTCAGTGCTGATGAACCTTTTGGGCTCAGCATGTCAAAAATTGGAAAATGCCTAACTTGACTCTGCTGGCATATCCCTGCCCCCCAACCCTGAACTAAAGAGAAACAATTCTTTACATATTCATTTATTTAAAAAAAGTACAGTCCAATCATGTGTGGTGCCATGTATTATATAAAGAAATGTCAAATCATTACAAAAATGAAATATGAGTAAAACAAACTCAGTTTCTTTGGTAACTCAAACAGGGAGAATGGTTGTTCTTGGGTGTTGGTGAATGCTGATGTGTCACCCAAAACATCATGGCATGTCATCTTTGACACACATGTCATAGGTTCACCATCACTGATCTAGGTATTATTATTAATAAATAACAGTTGTATATATAGATGCAGGGCCTGTATAAAGTATGTAGAATCATGTCAACAAAATTATTTTGGCTATGGAAATGACCTAATTTGCTTCTCTGAACCAGTTTGGGTGGTCTTGAATCACTTTAAGCCAATGCTGCAGGAAAAGGTTCTTCTCAGCTTTTTCCCACCCACTGGCTGAAGTTCTTCCAAA
This sequence comes from Liasis olivaceus, assembly GCA_030867105.1. Taxonomy (NCBI): domain Eukaryota; kingdom Metazoa; phylum Chordata; class Lepidosauria; order Squamata; family Pythonidae; genus Liasis; species Liasis olivaceus. Next base: position 76,722,948 of record CM061349.1, read on the forward strand.
TTGGGCAGCTATAGGATTGCCTGGTCACTCTTCCACAGGCAATCCACACCATTGCAGTTGTTTCAAAAGAATATTGGGATCACTACTGAGATATCTAAAAGGACAAAAGATCTGCACACCCCCCAACCACACAAGTGACTAATGTAGTTTCCATTCCATATCTGGGTCTAAATCCCAACTGGCAGGGATCCAGATAATATCTTTCATCCCAGATCCTCTACTTTCTCCAAAACATTACCTAGAAAGGGAAAGTTAGAGACTTTCAGAAGTTATCTAATAGGATTGGATCAAAAGATGGACTTTTGAAATGGGGAATATTACTTCTTTCTTCAAGGCAGCCAATACAACCTTTTCTGTCAATGAGGCATGAATTATCTTCCAAATATCATCTCTCTCATACCCTAAGGAAGCAGGCGGGGCAAAGATCTAGCTTGAAAATTAGGAAATATCCCATGACCTGTAACCAAAGAGTGGCTTGGAACAATTTCATCCAAATTCCAGAGATTGATTAAGGAACGGTAAAACTGCCTGCCATATTTCTGGGAAAATCAGGTAGGCCATCTTAATCAGTCCTGAACCTTGGTGGTAGCAATTACCTATAAAGTGGACAGAAATTATCTGAAAATGACAGTAGACTGATTTAACTGTCTTCCTCCTTCAGATCAGTTGTCATCTGCTCTGAGGTGAAGACTAGATGAAACTTGTGTCTTCCTTTGTCAGTTGGGCTTGATACCAGTTAAAAAAACTCATGATTGCCATGGCAGCCATAAATTCCTGAATTACTCTAGATCCCATATCAAAGCATGGAGATGGAATCTCTCTAGTATGAACATCCTAGTGAATCAATCACCAGTCTCATGATGAAATCCAGAAATTCAGGTAGAAAAGACTAAGAAGCTGGGTAGATTGTACACCAGCAGCATCTCAAGCTTCTTCCTGGAACCCAACATTAACTATAGACAGAAGAGGTTTAAAAAAGGATCATTGCCATCCTTGAATTTATAATACCAGATAGAAAACCTGGTGACAAATTTGGCTGGGAGAACCCCCTCATTTGCTGCCAACTGGGTTTCAGTTATGCATGACAGGTTTGTTTTTTCCCTCCACAACAATCTTATTACATACAGATCTGGAACTGATTAACAGCAATTTGCAACCAAAGTCATCAATATGTCATGGGAAAGAGACTCTCGAATGAAGACATGGGATTGGCATAAATTGTCCCATCTCTTTTCTGGAATGGCTAGCTCAGTACTTACTACCATCATGTCTCCTCCTACCCAACATCATAATGACACAATCCTGTCTCCTTAGCCCTCTCCACTATCTCATCTCCCCCACCATTAACCCAAACATGTCTTCCTAATAAGTCCCCTTCAACCATCCAGCCAACTACAAATAACAATGATTACAGATCCAGCCACCAGCTGCTCCTGCCAGATCCAAACTTCTTTTCTGCTCCTCTCATCACTTCTCTTAGTCCTTCAGCTCCACCTCCCCAGCAACTATCTTTCCCCATTGGTGCTCCTTTCACCAACAGCACACTGCCCTGGGAAAGAGATTCTTCCTTCAGCTTCACTCTGGCTCTTACTGTAATGGTATGTTTAAATGGCCTTGGGAGACAGGAGGGAGAGCTGCAGACTGGACAACTGGCATGTAAAAGATATCTCAGCCCACAGAAGGGGGAAGGACATGGGAAATGTTTCAGAAGGGAACATCCTAGTTTTCCAGAGAGTTAAAGGAAAGGAAGTGAGAAATACTTTCAGACTTAAAGATTCTGTTAATGTCACCTTACAATAAAGATAGAACTAGTACTCCTGGTTTGCTTCTTGTCTGGATTACTTCACAGGGCTAACATCTATCCAGAAATCAGTGATCCTCACCCCTCACCCAACCCTGTACCAGACAACTCAGTAATAACTGCCGGAAGAGTTTATGAAGGGTAGTGATCTGGGAACATGAGCAGCTCTGCTTCATCACTTGCTGGAAAAGAACGTCCTCATCAATCACAGTCTTTCACAGTAATCCACACATTGATCATGGAAGTAGCAGCAGTTCCTCCGTAGGATACTAGTACACCAACTAATTCTGAATGGACTGTAAGATTGCTCTTTAGATCCAAATATTGGTTTCTTTTTCAACATGGCATGAAATATTTCATACCCCTGGGGATTTGTTTTTGTTTTGTTTTTTTGTTTTGTTTTTTCTTCCCATAAAATATGACAAATCAAAATGTGGCAGTTTGTCAACATTTGTAACCCTATTGCAGACGTTCAGGCCTGAAATAGAAAATGCTGTCCCTCCCATCAATACATTTGAAGAAAGTGATGTGATTATGAAAGGGAGTACATATGATTAAATGTTATGCTTGTCAAAACTTTTTAAGGTTCTTTTAGAGTAAGATAGAGAGTGTGTAGTGTACAATTTGTACCTGATGCACTGTTTTTCTCCAATTAACTTATATGGAGATATTATATTCTCCTTTTCATTTGTTTATATGCACTTCTGTCATTCAGTTACATCTGCAGTATCTTCTGAAACACTGGAGGGTCTAGCAAGAACCAATCAGTCTTTCCCTGTTCTTAGAGATTAGGTAGACTATATTGTGCGAACCAAATATGGTTTATGAACAAAGTGCTGTGTTTCTTATCACTGGAACCCAATTACAGTTTAGCCATGATTGAAAGCATTCTCCATAACTTTCAATATCAGTCACTGATGATAGCAAAGAGGCAAAGAAAGGTGCTTTCAATATCAAGATAAGAGGCTCATTTTTTTTAACAGATGCACACATTTTATTCTCATTTGAAAAATTGAGAAAGCAGGTACAAAAACTTCAGAAACCAGGAAAGGGACTATGTTACTTCTGAAGTAACAGCATTTTTCAAATCACAAATGACCCTTCTCAGAGTTTTCAAGCAAGCTTGAAAAAGAAGTGTGTGTGTGGGGGGGGATTCACACCCTCATTTCTTTACCTTCTGCATATTTCCTTTCTGAGTTCATTAATGACCTCCATCAACAATTTGATTCTTGACATTCTGACACTGTTGTAGTGTTTCAGGTGCTGGCCTAGAAACCAGGAGACTGTGAGTTTTAGGCCTTACTTAGGCATGAAAGCTGGCTGGATGACTTTGGGCCAGTCACCCTCTTTCAGCCCAATCCACCTCACAGGGTTGTTGTGGGGAAAATAAAAGGTATGAGTATGATCACCCCCTTGTGTTATAGATAAAAAGGGTGGGATAAAAAGATGATGATGATGATGATGATGATGATGATGATGATGATGATGAAGAAGAAGAAGAAGAAGAAGAAGAAGAAGAAGAAGAAGAAGAAGAAGAAGAAGAAGAAGAAGAAGAAGAAGAAGAAGAAGAAGAAGAAGAAGAAGAAGAAGGACAAAAAAGTCTGGATAGTGGATATTGCAATACTTGTAGACAGCAGGATAGAAGAGAAAGAACTGGAGAAGATCATAAAATATAAAGACCTGCAAATAGAAGTACAATACCTATGGCAAAAGAAAGCAAAGATAGTACCAATGGTTATATGCTCCTTGGGTGCAATCCCAAAACATCTGGAACACCACTTAAACACCATTGGTATTGAGAAAATCACCATCAATCAATTGCAAAAGACAGCTGTACCTGGAACAGCATATATCCTGCAACGATATCTTTAACACCATCAGACAACAACATCTGCCTATCCCGGGTCTTTGGGAAGGACTCGATAGGTGGATAAAAATGCCAAATCCAGTCTAAACATCTGACTGATTGTGCAACCAACCATAATAATACAGCATTTTGAAGCAACAATGAGAACATCTGAGATAATCCAATGATCTAAGTAGAAAAGTGGTTACTTCCAAGTGAAGAGAATAGGAATCTCCCAGTTTCACCAATATAGTTGTACAATTACCTCCACAGTTCAGGCGTTTACTGCAGAGTAATTTGCATAACACATTGATCTGCCAGATTGGAAGTTAAGGCCAGTGCTCTTGGTCAGGGGGAAACAACAGACATAATTTGTGTTTGTCACGCTTGGCTTTTAAGTGGTATGTCAGTTGCTGCACTCTAAAAAGCAGGACAGGAAGAAAGCGAGAGGTGCAGTTAAGAGAAAAACTAAATTTGATCTAATCTCACTTAGTATTTATTTAAAAAGTAAATTCAATAGAATTAATAAGATTACCCTTTGCGCATTTTATATTTTTACCGCATGTCACATTAAAAAAAAAATTCTAATTCAGTGGCAGCCTCTGCAAGGTTTCTAGAGGTTGTACTCAAATGTTTTAGAGGCCACATGCAGATCTATGAGCTAGAGAAAGATACATATGAGCTTTTCTCTAGATCTCTCTTCTAAGCCTAATTTAGTGGGCATGTGTAAGAATTTGAAGTGCTAAATAAATCTTAAAAAATGTCATTTTTTAATCAGATAATATTTTCTTTTAAATAGCCAACTATATCCCTGCTTTGAATTAGATAGTAAGGCTGTCTTGACCATTGTACATAAATTCACTTTGGATACCTTACATCCTACCACAATGTTGTTGTGGTTGTTTTGTTGCTTTGTTTGTTTTTATGGACCCTACTATGTCATTTCAACCATTGTGATTATTTAATCTAGTCTTTTATTTTATTATTATTCATTTGGAGGCCATTTAAACCAAACAGCAATATAAGAATATTTTGAAAAGAATAACTAAAAATAAAATAAGTGCATCATACTAAATGAGTACAAATAGGAAGATCTGCTTAAGTAATGTATTAATTATTTAAAATAAAAATAAACATCTAACCTAAAAAGGAAATAAAGTTGAAAATTATATCATGTTCACTTTCAGTCAGGTTTTATTTCAGCCTCTTGTAGAAGTTGCCATCAGAAATGCTGTTAACTGCAGCCTGAAGTAACACATGAATATCTGAAAATAAGTCCTTGCTTAGCTGGGCTTACTTTCAAGGAAGAGTTATGCAGGGAAATCAGTGCCATTTGATCAGGTTTGCCATCTAACCAGCATCTCAGGATAATGATTAGTACATCAGTAATTTCTTAATATTAGTATTACAGCGGTGATACTAATATTAATTTCTTAATATTACCGCGGTGATACTATCTGTGATCATACTGACACCATGGCCTTGCTGAAGATTTTGAGGATCCAATCATTTCCTGAAGGTTGTAGATTTTGTCATAGGACCTGGGTCTCTGACAAGATTCTTTTCTATAACGCATATCAGTTATTCCAAAATGTAGCCCAGAAATTCATCACAATTGTGTAATTCACCAAATATATGGGAAAATTACATATCCCATAAATGAGTAAATGCCCTTAAAATACTAACCTAAGCCTGCAGTATAAATGGGTCTCAGTTTTGCTACAGATGGCATAGGCAGATACAAAAAAATCCATTTTCAATATTCTAACATGCATGCTAAATGCCTCAGAAGGGCTTTCTCACCAACATTTATAAACATCTAATAGCTGAAATTAAAATCTCTGCCAAAAGGGGAAAAAACAGTCCTATGCTGGGCAGAATGTCAGCTGTGGGTGGGAGGCAAAATAGATAAGTCTATGGACCAGCAAAAAGACAAGTTTGGAAAAAACAGCAAATGACATCATGGAACTGATTTTATTTGACAAGGACATTTTTCTTCAGCAACTTTTCATGTTCACCTTTTTACCCATCTGGTGGCTAATACATGTAGATCATAAGGTGTATTTTAACAGTGTTAAAATGTAATTAAATATGATCATATGAAACTCAATGATCTGCCAGTTAAGTAGTCTCCCAAGCAACAATCCCTAGCAAGGATTTGATCCAATGTAACTTGGACAGATCAACTTGGACAGAATCAAGAAAATGTTGCACTTAAAAAAAATCTGATAACACTGACCTTTTTTTTTCTGTATCGCTTTCTATGAAAAAGTGTCTTTGCCATACACACATACCCCCTCTATTTATTTTGTGCTGAATGATAGGAAAACAATTTTAAAAGCAAGAGGGTGTGTGTATGAGGGGGGTTTGTTTTGTTTTGTTTTGTTTCAATAAAGAGATCATCTGTATAAGATCTTACTAGGACTCTTAACTCCTGAATAGAAAGTCTGTTAATATGTCTCACTTTTGGAGGCTAATGGATCATAGTTCTTAAGATGATTCCTGTCACATCGCCAATAGGAATGTGTAGTAGATTTGGTTAAATTTATGTTGAATTGGGCTGCTTTGCACAAATGAACCTTGGTCCTCCAAGGTAAAGCAAGAGCTTTCTAAAACAAACAAGACTAAACTGCTACTTTTTGTTCATTTTTTAATATACAAGTTATAGACAGAGCCATTCTCTCACAGGAATGGTGAGGATTTGAGAGTCCTACTTCTAAATCTTTCTTTTTCCACTCAAATCTATTCATTCATCTCTCATTTTTCCCACAATTTTCTTTGAGATCTTTATTTTTTAATGTTCTCTGTCTCCAGAGTTGTCGAGCAATATAGATAAATGTCATTCGATGTTCACCCAGCCATAAGCTTGGATGTGCATATATGACACATTTTTCATATTATTCCCTTCCCATCCCAGAATTGAATCTGATGGTACCTACTACAAAATACTTGTATATATTATTCAATATTTTGTTTCTGAAAAAAAGATCCTTTTATAATATTTTAGAAAAATGGAAAAGAGGCTTCAATAGGCAAATGAAGAAAACTTCATTATAACCCATCCAAAACATTAACAAATCCCATTGCACAAAGTATTCCAGTTGTATGTCTCTGAAGTGTGGGAACTGAGAGGGGCAACTAACATTTCTGCAATTTTCATCCGTCTGTGTGTGTGTGTGTGTGTGTGTGTGTGTGAGAGAGACAGAGAGAGAGATGCTGTAGTTACTTCCCTCATTAAAAAAGTGTAACAGAGCTAAAATGAAGCCTGTCCCCTACCCACCCACACACAGACACACAAACCTATTTTTCTGTATGTGTAATAAATCCAGTTGATTCACTGAGCCCATTTTAGTTAGCCTCTGTAAGTACACACTTTGTCATGGGCATTTTTATAATCTGTGCTGCATTCAAGTCTACAACCGAAGCATTCTGAATGCAAGAAAACTATGATATCATACCTATGAGATCAGGAGGGCATCATTCAATAGCTCACTTTGACTGGAGTTCAGATAGTTGCTTGCATTTCTTTAAAAAGAGGAACATAAATATTTTTTTAAAACCCTCCCTCTTAGGATAGTTATTTCAGAATAAGCCTTTGGCCACCGATTTTCCTGTTATTATGGATACTTTCACTTTATATAGTCCATGCATGTACTGTATATTCTCTCCCCACTCCTTTTCAACATCTACATGAAACCGCTGGGTGAGATCATCCGTCACCATGGGATGAGGTATCATCAGTACGCTGATGATACACAATTATACATCTCCATCCCTGGTGAAGTAAGTGATGCCGTGGCCACCCTTTCTTGGTGCCTGCAGGCTGTAAGGGTCTGGATGGGGAGCAACAGGCTTCGGCTGAACCCTGGTAAAACGGTGGCTGTGGGTTAATGGCTCCTCTGGATCCTATGCCATCTTTGGTGCTCGATGGGGTGGCACTACCCCAGACATACCCAGTGCGCAATCTGGGGGTCCTCCTAGACTCATGGCTCCTGCTTGAAGAGCAGGTGGCAGCCGTGGCAAGGAGGGCCTTTGCACAACTTCGGGTTGTGCATCAGTTACGCCCTTTCCTGGATCGGGATGCCCTTCGAACAGTCACTCATGCCCTTGTTATCTCCCAGATAGACTACTGCAATGTGCTCTACATGGGGCTACCCTTGAAGAATATCTGGAAGCTATAGCTGGTCCAGAATGCAGCCACGCGGGCTATTTTTGGAGCCCCGAGAAGGGCCCATGTAACACCATTGCTCCGTGAGCTGCATTGGGTACCAGTTTGCTTCTGGGTCCAATTCAAGGTGTTGGTTATTACCTTTAAAGCCCTATGTGGCATGGGACCAGGTTACCTAAGGTACCGCCTCTCCCCTATGACTTCAACCCGTCCCACCCATTCACACAGAGAGGGCATGCTTCGGACCCCCTCAGTAAAAGAACTCCGTTTAGCAGGGTCCAGAAGGCTGGCCTTCTCTGTGGTAGCCCCTGCTCTTTGGAACATTCTGCCCCCAGAGGTGCGATTGGCCCCCTCACTCCTGGCCTTCCGAAGGACCTTGAATACCTGGCTCTTTCACTTGGCCTGGGGCGGGGAGGGAATATCTCAAGCAGGGAGATGGCTAGCCTCATAATGGCTGGCTGTCCCTGGCCTGATCTTCCATCTTCTTGGTTTTTCCTTTTTTAGTATTGTTTTCATTCTATGTATATTATGTATTTTATATATATTTATAGTTTTAATGTCTTTGTAAGCTGCCCAGAGTCCCCTATTGTGGGGGAGATGGGCGGGGGAGAAATCCAATAAATAAATAAATAAATAAATAAATAAATAAATAAAATATTCTTAAATGTGTGAAACTGCTTAATTATGTCTCTATTTAGGAACAAAGGAAACTGCCTTATATTGAATCAGATGTTAATCCACCTGGAAAAATATTGTTGGCATTGACTGGCAGTGGTCTCTGAGGTTTCAGGCAGGAGTGTTGCCCTGCTGTAGAAGTGAAAGAAGAGTTTAGATTTCTGGACAGTCTTGAGTTTCTGCTACCTGAAATTGCTTAGCAGAAGCAAGAGGACAATGTGGAAGCACTTTGGAATGAATGTTATATCTATTTGTCCCATTAGATCTGGCAGGAGAGGCATGTTCCATGTCCCACCTACTAAGTTTCTTCTGATGGGAGCCAGGAAGAGAACATCTTCTGTTGTGTCACTCACCCTCTACAACATCATCCCCATCGAGATTGCATTGGTCCCCACTCTACTGGCCTTTCATAAGACTTTGAAGACATGGCTTTGCCACTGGGCTTGGGGATCTGGATGAATAATCATCATCATCATCATCATCATCATCATAATCATATAATAGTAGTAGTAGTAGTAGTAGTAGTAGTAATGTATTAAACTTGTATGCTGCATAACTCTCAGTGGCTCACAACAATCAACAAAGAAATTACAATAAAATCAATAAAACATAAAACATAAAGATAAAAGATGGCAAGCATGATGAACTGACAGCCTGTTCAGTAGCTATACTGAATGTTGCGGAGTGTTTCTGTAACCCAGCCCGCTGATTATGTTTAATGGTTTTAATGTTTGTTTTTTTAAAAAAAAATATTTTTAAAATGCTTTTATGTGTTCTATATTGTATTGTGTTTATTGCTTTTGATTGTGATTTAGCTGCTGTAAGCAGCCCAGAGTCATGTACTTGAGATGGGTGACTACACAAATTGAAGTAATGAATAAAATAAAATAAATAAATAAATAAATGACATGTTGTGCAAACAACCACAACAAGAGAGAGAATGAGACATTAACAGTTGCCCATTGTGGAAGAGCAGGCTGCTTGGCAAAATTGCAGGCATCTGTGCTGCCATCTGAGCCTTCTGCCCAGCATCAGCGCTTCCAATAAAGCTGCAGCCTTGACACAGGTCTGGGGGGGGGGGGGGGGAGGAGATGTATGTTTTGGAGCTCTGCAGCCACCAGCAAACTGAGTACAGCAGCCAAGCGGAAGAAGGTGCTTTTCCTTCAGAAGGACTGGATGGCCTGAAAGAGCGGAAAAGAAGTCTAGCAGCCCAGCAGGACAAAGCAGGATGTAAACAAGGTGCAAGAGCTCTATGCACTGGCCTTTAACAGAAAAAGGAGAAGAAATGTTGGAGAGAGGGGACTTAAGGCAGAACAGGCTTAAGAAAGAAACGTTGATGCATACTAGTAATAGTATGGTGCATAGTATGTAGGTAATTGTAATAGAGTAATAAGTAATAATATAAAGACTGCCATAGTAATAGTAATTGAAGAGTAATAGTATATTGTAATAGTAATTATCATAGTAATAGTATAGAGAGAGGAATAGAATATAGGAAGCACTCACATATCACTTTTATATTTTGTTTTTACAAAATAAAAGATCTCCCCAATCCAGGGTCTAGTGCTTTTGTGTCTGTCTTGAGTCTGGGTTAATCCAATTGGGCATGGTTTCAAAAAAGAACCTGTGGCACCCATCAATAGTTAACAGTTGTCAGGAGACTGAATGTATTATGTCCTATATGAAGAAGCTCCTTAAAGCTGTTTCATGAAGCAGCTTGATCCTCTTGCTTTTGGGACCCTATATGAAATTTATCCTTTCATTTCACTGGGCTCTCTTAACCAGGCGCCCTAGAAGAAGCACTCTAGAGGAAGATGCAGGCTAGCAGCACTTAGCAAGGGATTGTGTGAAGTCTTCTCTGGAATGGACTCAGCCTGGAAGCAGTGCAGCCAATGCTGCAGGAGAAGGCTGCTCTTGGCTTTCTCCTGCAACATGAGTTTTGTGAGGGAAGACTTAGCAATTGCTTTGCTTTCCCAAAAGCAAGAGGATCAAACTGCTTCATGAAACAGCTTTAAGGAGCTTCTTCATTCAAAGCTTCATCAAAGCAAAGCATCCTTTTAAAGCTTTGCACAGCCTCAGTAATAATCCGAAGCCACTGATGTCTACTTTGAGCCAAGAAATGATAAAGCTTCAACAGCCTCACACCCAATCAAAATTATTTCTGTGGAAATCAGCCATGGAGCAACCTTGCTAATAGCTAAAACAATATTCTGACAATATTTTATGTGCGAGACAGTCTTTCCTTACAGATTTTTTAATTAAAAAAACATGGTTAACTGTTAAGATTATGCAGCCCTTTATATTCAAATTAAAAAAAAAAATGTTTTTTGGAGTGCATGCAGATATGAATGCACTTTGGTAGAAACCTTTAAAGCAAATGTACTCTTTCCCCCCAGAATCATCCTGCAGCAAACATCCACATGATCCTGGGAAAAGATGTAGTTTCTTTAAAGGGCTGTCAATACTATGAAACACTTTTTTTTCCCTTCCATGGTTAATGAGCACAGCCCAGTGAACATACCTGGAAGCATAAATCCAACACGTAGCTTCTCCTGAGAATACAACCAAATGCAATCCGACTTGAGCAACAAAGTCACTGTCATATCAATAAACTATGAAAGAGTGGAGAGTAAAGATGAGCTGAGATATAGGACTTCCTTTAAGAATTGTGGTATAATTTTTGCTTTCAAATAATGATAATTTAGGGAATAGATCATATTATTTCAATACATGAGAAGCAATTGCCATCCAAGCCAAAAAAAAGAAAGAAAAAAAAGGCAGTGCCATTATAGCCTTACAAATCTTTACTTATGAAAGGAAGACAAACAAATTTATTACCTAAGTCAAGGCTTTATAAAATATTGAGTGGGATTATGTGGACTTTGGAACCAATATTATTTTAATCTGTCATTAGAAATTCAATCCCTATTTGTATGAGAAGATCAATCAAGTCATATGATGACTGACAAGTCAAAAAAAGTCTAAAATGTGAATGCTTGTCTTTATTTCTCAACTGTTTGTTTTATTACACTGCAGTCATGACCAAGGAGTAAGGCACATGTGGGCCGAGCTACAACAACCGGGCTAGTGAAAAGCTAACACAGGCAGCTGTAACAAGGCAAAATCCTGAAATACTTGAGACCATATAATGCATGTCCATGGAGATTTGTGATTAAGATGAATGGTACTAATGGGTCCTAGTTGAAAGGTAGTAAATATGCCAATCTGGTTTTTCTCACAACTTGGGACAGCTCTATTCACTTTATAAAAGACAGAAACGTTTGTGATTATTGGTTACACAGGAACCATATGGTAGTCTGACTAATTTAAGAAGGGCTGGGCATCCTACTGCTTATTAGCCAGGCATAATCAGGCCATTTTTTTTTATTTTTTTTTTTTTTTGCAGTGCCCTGATACCTAAGATCATGCTTCCAAAATCCAGTGGAAAAAATCATCAAATAATTACAGCACAATTTCCCACTGAGTTTTGGTTGGACATGAAGTAATCCAAGCAAGTTAAGCCTCCAGTAGGCTTAAAGCAACTATAAAACATTTTTAAAAAATGAAGAAAAATCTTGGCTCATCATTAGAACCTGCTGAGCAGAACAAATGTATGAAATGACTAATCACCTTTCACCCAAATGTGTGTAATTGATTTAATTTTGTCAGTTCACAATAAAAATGAAGATAGTTTCAGGGTACACAATATTTACAGGCCTTACTATTCCAAACTGGTGCTAAAACAAAATAAGGGGTGTGCAGAAGCTTTCGTCTCTAGCCGTATCATGATTTTGTCAGCCATATTGCTCTGAAATGTAAGAGATTTGCAGAACCTTCACCTAATAGTTGTCTTTTTCTCTCCCTCTGCAAATTCATTCTTGGCATATGCTTCAATATTCCTTTTGAGGAACTCCATATCGTTCTGTTCTGTTCTGTTCTACTCTTTATTATTCAAATTTGTATGGCCACCCATCTCACAGAAAGCAACTCTGGGCAGCAAACAACAATCTGATAAAACAAAACATATATAAAACACTCAGTATAAAAATATAGGAATCACTATTAAAAGATAAATAACATGAAACAAAATATACAACTCCTAGGCAAAGAGAGAATAAAAATAGCCACCTCAGCAATGGAGCCATCTAAGCATGTCTCTGGTTCCCTGGAAAGCCAGGAACATAACCAGGTCTTGAGGGACTTCCGGAACATCAAAACATTCGGGGAAAAGAATGTTCCATAGGGCAGGTACCATAGCAGAGAAGGCCCGTTGCCTGGGACTCACCAAATGTATGTCCCCAGCTAATGGTACCAACAGCATGCCTTCTCTGCCAGATCTAATGGGGAAGGCTGATGTAATTGGGGAAAGGTGGTCCCTCAGGTAACCCAGTCCCATGCTATGAATGGTCTTGAAAGGTCAAAACCAGTAGTTTGAATTGGACCTGGAAGTAAACTGGCAATCAATGCAGCTTGCAGAACAGAGGTGTAACATGTGCTATTCTAGGAGCACACATAACTGCCCATGTCGTTGCATTCTGTACCGCTGAAGCTTCCAGATACTCTTCAAGGGCAGCCCCATGTACAGCACATTACAGTAGTCCAATCTGGAGGGGACTAGGGCATGAGTGACTGTAAGCCACTCTCTTTGTGTGAGATGGATGCATATAAAATAAATAAATAAATAAATAAATAAATAAATAAATAAATAAATAAATAAATAAATAAATAAATAAATAGGGCCTGCAGATCCAGGAATGGGTGCAACTGGTGCACAAGACAAAGCTGTGCAAAGGCCCTTCTAGCCATGACTGCCATCTGCTCATCAAGCAGGAGTTGTGAGTCTAGGAGGACCCCCAGATTGTGCACTGGATCTGTCTGGGCAGTGCATCTCCATCCAGCACCAAAGTTGGCATAGTCCTGGAAACAGTGGAGCCCAAAACCAAGAGCCACTCAGTCTTGCCAGGGTTCAGCAGAAGACTACAGTTCCCCATCCAGAACCTCACAGCCCCCAGGCACCGGGATAAGACATTCATTGCATCGCTTAATTTGCCAGGAGTAGAGGTATATAATTGGATATCGTCAGCATACTGAAGATACCTCATCTCATGGCAATAGATGAACTCATCCAGCGGTCTCATGTAGATGTTAGAGAGGAGAAAACACCAAACCCTTTGGCACCCTACATAGTAGGGACTGAGGGCAGGACCTCTCTCCCCTCCATCACCTCTCCTCCCCTCCATCACTGACTGGAAGGAAGGTGGTGAACCAGCACAACACTTTGCTGCCCACCCCCAATCCTCTGAGCCAATCCAGAAGGATACCATGGTCAGTGGTATCAAAAGCTGCCCTATTCTATTCTATTCTATTCTATTCTATTCTATTCTATTCTATTCCTTCATGCCAGCTCTAAGCAACCTAGCAACAGGATCACTTATTTTCTTTCCTAGAGACAGAACATCATCTGCTAATGCTTATGCCACAATAAGGCAGCCTTGGAGGTATACTTTTTTTTATTGTTCCTCTTGATATAATTGCCCCAATCAAACAGATGTCAAGGAAAGAAACTCTAATCTTAGTGAATTAATTAGTCTTTGTATCAGATTCTTATAGATGTTAGAAATGTCTGTCCAAAAAAAAGAGAGAGTGAGATTGAGTAGATATATAATGATTCATAGAATACATTGACTTGGTGGCAAGGTCAAAGTATCATGTTAGTCTGAATGTTTTAGCCTATTACTAAGTCACCAAGTAGCCTTCAGCAAGTTCCTTGGTTTTTTATTTCTTTATTTGTTTTTGTCTGTGTCAGTTTCCTCTTTTGTAAAAAAAAAAAAAAGTAATTATAAACATTTACCCAACCACTGTGAGATTTAATTAAGTTATTTCTTAATTTCTGCAGACTTTGAAACTTTAATGCACAGTGCCACAAATGCTATTATTATTTTGCCACTAACAAGAGCATCTATCAGCCAATGGTCTGTTAAATCTGTGAAACTAAAAATATCAAGGAATTCAGTCTTCCAGAACCTTCAAAAGAAGGAACCACCATAACATACTCAAACATTAAAGGTTATTTGGCAGCACACTTGAAGAACTTACCAGAGGATCTGTACTGCTTTCTCATTACAAATGGCCTCACGTAGGCTATTCATTAAGCTTTCTTTTGAAAAGAGAAGTTTTTCAGAAAGCTTCTATATAAAATAAAATGAAGGGAACATTTCTGTACAAAGAACACACAAAAGCTTTTCATCTCACTGCCATTCATACTTTGATCCTTTGCTTGGGCAACCTGTGGTTTACTTCACATTTTTCATGCATATAATTATTTCACTTTTTCACACATCAATTTCTTATGAAACTGCTCACTTAAAATGATATATGTTGACAATTGTAAAAGAAGAAGAAATGAAATGTACTGGTAACATGAATTATATGTATATGTACTTTCAAATCCTTCTGATGTGACAGCAGGAAGCTTTTATACTTCACAGTATTTATAGATACATACACACACACACACACACACACACATATATTTAGATGCCATATGGGTATGTGTTTTTTTAAACAATTGACATTCCTGGAATATCTCCTAGGTGCCAGTTATCTATTTGGGAGAATACTGGTCAAAACTAAGGTGAGAACAAATTCTATCTATAGGCCTTATGGAGAAGTTCTGAAAGAGTCCCAAGACATATTCAAAGTATGGCTATAGCCTTTTAAAACTACCCCATCAGTTAAGGTTTCCACACATCTGATATGGTGTTAACACGTATTATCTACCCGAACAGCCAAAGGTAAACCAACATCAATATAGCATCACAAAAGGGGGGGGGGGGGTCAACTTCAGATTAGGTCCAGATAACAAAGGTCCAGCTGGTGTGGTTTTTATTAATGATTTCAGATACTATTTCCATATATTCAGGTATAAGTTGCCATATATTCTTGGGAAGGTGGTGTCAAGGAGGATATTGTCAAGGTGGGATGTGGGCTGCTTGGGAACAGAGAAGGCCCAGAGCCTGGAAGAATAGCTAGGGCTTTAATAGCTTCCTGAACATCATTAGGGTTGCAGCCATCCAGATCTCTGGAGGAATATCATTCCAGAGGGCAGGCACTGCGAAACAGAAGGCACACTTCTTGGATCTCACAAGATGATACAGCTCAATTGATGGGGCCCAAAGCATGCCCACTCTGCCCAATCATACCAGATGGGCAGAAACAATTGGAAATGAGGGTCCCTCAAGTAACCAGGACTTACACCCTGAAGGGATTTATAAGCAATAACCAGCATCTTAAATTGCACCTGGAAGCCAACTAGTAACCAGTGCAGTTCACAGAAAAGTGGGGTCACAGGGGCATAATAACACATGCTCACACTGCCCACACCACTGCATTTGGGACCAGCTGTAGCTTCCAAGTGGTCTTTAGAGCATGTGTGATTGTCTGGAGGGCTTCCTGATCCAGGAAAGGGTGCAACTGGCACACTACGTATACCTATGTAAATGCTGTCTTGGCCACAGCTGTTACTTGCTCTTCAAGTCCAAGATGACCTCCAAGCTGTGCACAAGTCTTGAATGGGGAAGTAAAGCCCCATCCAATACCAAAGATGGAACATCCCCAGAGCCAGAGACCCAAATATCTGCAGCCACTCAGTGTTGTCAGGAGTCAACCTGAGTTTGTTATTCGTCATCCAGACCTGAACAGCCTCCAGACACTGGGATAGGACTTTGATAGCTTCACTTTGTGAGTCTGGGACTGAGATGTATAATTGGGTATCAACATACTGATGGTAACTGACTTCAAACCAATGGATAAATTCACCCAACAGTTTCGTGTAGATGTTAAACAGAAAAGGTAAGAGTGTTGAGTCCTGCAGCACCCCACAAGTGAGAGGCTGTGGACTCAATCTCTCTTCCCTTTCAATGCCAACTGAAACTGGCCCCAAAGAAAGGAGGAGAACCACTGCAAAACAGTGTCCTTCACTCCCAAATCTCATAGCCAGTCCAGAAGGATACCATGCTCAACATTATCAAAAGCTGCTGAGAGATCAAGAAGCACAAGGGAGGATATAATACTGCCCATCCCAGAAAAAAACACAAGTCATCAACAAGCACAACCAGTGCTCTGTCCATACTGTAACCTGGCCTGAAACCTACCAAAACAGGTTCAGATAATCTGTCTTCTCCAGAATCCTCAGAAGCTGAAGCCTAACCACCTTCTTAACAAACTACTTTAAAAAGGAAAGCTTGGAGACTAAATGGAAATTGCCCAGAGTTGTGTCCAGTGATGGCTCCTTGAGGATGGGGTGCACCTCTTTCAAGGCTGTGGGACCCTTCCCTCAAAGAAGCAGATGCCACTGCACAGACCCAAAGATATGTCATCATCCAAGCAGCCTCGACCAACCAAGAGGGATCTGGATCTAACATGTAGTCTGGAGGACCCTGCCCATTTTCTGAGGAATCATAGGCACAAACTCACTCCAGATAACCCTACAGGACTCTGCCCCAGGCACCTCCACTGGATCTCCCAGCAAATCCAAGTAACTATATCTGGGAAGCAGGGAAGTAGGTACATTAAAGAGGGCCATTGGGTGACTATTGACAGATGCAATAATGGTGGAGAAATAACAGTATTTTGCTTCCCTTGTCACCACAATGCAGTTCTGCATATGGAATTACTCATGTTAGTTCAGACTTGCTCTTTGTCTATAAAGAATGAGATCCTTAAACTTCATAGAAGTTATTTTTTGTTATAATTAGGGCTAATTGTATCTGTAACAAGCTTTATTATTCTGTCCATGTTTCATTCTTGAAGAAAGCTCTAGAGACGGGTTTGGTATTCTCTGGAAGATTTATTGCAGTAGCTTGGGTAATTGTCTGACATATCTCTAAGAAAACAATATGATGCTAGTTCAATGTTTCAGTGACCTTATAAACAGCATAGTCTCATGGTCACATAAAGACTTAATGACTCAATCCTGCCAGACATAATTATTTTGATGCCCAACTAATTTCACTGGGAATAAGTATACGCTTCTTACTTCTGAATTGCTGATTCATAAGTTATCCATGCCTAGATCTTTATAGATTACAATGTTTTGGTCTGGAAATTAATGATTTGGTTTAACATGGAGAGATTCCTATCATGACTGCTTCAAAATGAAGCAAAATATATTCTTAAGCAATATGTTACCTGAAATATAGCCAGTAATAAGTAGAATTATGCTCTTCAGATATCTGAAGATAGCAATCTTTAAATACCTGTAGGATTGTCACATAGAAGGAGTAGATTTATTTTCTATTGTCCCAGAGGTCAGGACCAGAGCCAGTGGTTAACATTATAAAGAAGCAGGTTCAGTCTAGATAGTAGGAGGAACTTCCTGACTATATAAGCTGTCTGTCAATGAAGCAGGATGCCCATGTGACTCCTCCAGTAGAGTCTTCAACAGAAGATGGATGGTCATCTGTTAGAGAAGCTGTACTGGAACCTGCACTGAGCACGGCTTTGAACTTGATGACCTCCAATGCACCTCCCAACTCAATGATTCTGTGATACCACTATCAGCATTATAGAAATCTTGTTATTTGGAAGCTGTTCAGTACAGGGCAGAATGTAATTTAATTAATTCTGCACAATTCCAACAGCATTTCATTTTTAGAAACTACAGCATAGCAGCTTTCACCAACTTTAGGTCTTCCAGATGTTTTGATCCAGTAGCTGGAGGATGCTAGACTTGGGAATGCTGCTTTGTGGCTTTCTCTTTACCTTCCCCTGTTTTTGTCTCTGGCCAGTTCTGGAGTATCTGAGAGGATGCTTACTGATGATGCTGATGCTGTCCAATTCTTGGCGATTCTGTGGACCAACTTTCTACACATTTTCTGATCTTGTACAGCTTCTTTTAGTTGTTTTATGCTCTGGCTGGTGCTGGCTCTGATGGTGTCTAGCCACCGTGTTTTTTGGTGGCCTCATTTCCTTTTACCGCTGACCATTCCGAGCATAACTGCCTTTTCCATTGAGTTTCATCACATGATGTACCATTTAAATTGGTCCTAATAAAAGTTTCTTTCTCCCTGGTACTTTGGACATTTTACAATAGGCAACCATAGTTATCTAGGCTTCTTTAGCTGTTCACCTGGCATTATTTTTCTACAATTTTGAACAATTCAATGAACAGGAAACATGGATGAAAAAAATAAAAAATAATGAGCAAAAGGATAACAGCCATAAGTTATAACCACAAACAACCTGACCTTTTAAAAAATACATTAGAGTCAATGTATGACAGCAGTGCTCCTATGCCTCCAAGCAGGAAAGAGAATGGTGCTCTGGTTGGGTGATTAAACTGACAGCAGAATATCTGGGATGTTGCTATGAAACTTTTATGTCAGCTTTAGTGTAGAAAGCCAATGGGGAAATTGTGATTCCAAGGACACTTTTTTAATGGAAATAAGGAGGATGTGGCCTTGATGAATGAATGAAATATCTGAGAAAGCCACAGAGCAGAGCAGCTTCTAGGTGAATATACTATTCTTCTGAGAATGGAAAAAGTCTTTGGAGAAGTATATACAATTTCTCTTCTAAGAATTTTTTTTTTTTTTTTTTCCCTCAAGACAAACTAGGGAGGGGGGAGAAGGGGAGAATCACATATGTGGTTCCTTTTATTCATTTTGGAGCCAGGAGACATTCTGTGTATTACAGCATGGTGATCATCAACTCTGCTGTGGTTCAACTCTCTGAGAGTCTAACTGAGAAGGAAAATATGCATAGTCTGTGTTGCTCAAGGAAACCTGCTCTCTGGAGGGAGGAGAAATATATGTAACTCAATATAAAGCACTCAGATCTATGAAAAGTTGTGAGAATATATTATTGTATTTCATAGTATCAGTTCTACAGAGAAATATTTTGACAATTGTTTACAAGAATATCTTAAAGGCTAAGAGAACTTAAAGAGTGGGCTTATATTTCCTGATTAAATCAATAGGATTTACAGACAGTTATCCTACATTTGGTTGCCACCATTAAGGTATTTGCTCCAATGAGTACATTTAATAATATAGGCAAATTTGTTTGTCAGGCAAAATCAGTGGCAGTAGTACCCAGAGTCACCTAATATTTTCTAATAACATGAAAGACAGAAGCAGATACTTCTAGTTCTCAGAATCTCATAAGTACAATCATTTGCTTTGGGCATCATCAAACATTATATGACCTTTTTATCTAGTCAATAATAGCAAAGGACAATTTAAAACAAAACAATATCTTGGAAGTGAGAAAGGCATTTCTATTAAGTCTAACAATGGGGAACATAGCAATCAGTGATTTCACATTCTGTACACGTCTACTCAATAAACAGCATGAACAAATCAACCCAGAATTCTCACTCAAAGCACAAATGATCAGGCTCAAACTGCCCTATTTCAGACACATTATGCAAAGACCTAGCTCTCTGGAGAAGACACTAATGCTGGGGAAGGTAGAAGGAAAGAGACGAAGAGGACGACCAGCAGCAAGGTAGATGGGCTGAGTTATGGTGGTGATGGGTGCACCATTGGAAGACCTGAAGGATCAAGTTAGGGACAGATTGTCATGGGAAAAAAATCTACCTGAGTGGTCACTAAGAGTCGACACTGTCTTGATGGCACATAATCATTCCATCAATGCCCAGGCAAATGCATATAGAGTTGCAAACATAGTCCAATTTTGTTTTTTGGTAAAGAGACTAAAGCCTCATCTGCACAGCACAGTAGCTACTTTTGCCATGCTTTCCTCCCATCCTGTAACTGGGAAGGACTCCTGTTGCCCTAAATCTTGCTGCTGTCATGGCAAGCTCAAACTCAGATGAGAAGACCAACAATGAGCAGCATGAGTTGTCTGATGAACCACCACCTGAGGAGCTGCAGACAGTTGAGATGGGGCCATCCACAATCAACAGGAACAGTGTTGTTGGTCTCTGAAGATGAGGAGTCTGAGTTGCTGCCTCTGCCCCCAGGGCAAGGTCTCATCCTGCAGAAAAGAGAGCAGAGCAAATTCACTTTGCAAGGATCCAGACCCTTAATAATGATGCCGGTGCTGGTTCTGTAAAAGAAGAGCAGCAACCTTAAGCCTCTGCATTGGCAACAACCATCCATTAACCAAGACTGTGTGTCTGGAATCCTGAATTTGCATTCCATGGCTTTGGCTTTCGACTCGAACTGGCTGATGAAACTCCTGCAACAGAGGGGTTTTCCTGTGCATATGCAGATGGATAGGATTACCTGTCCTTCAAAGTACAGTGAATAAAATAGATGCAGAAGGTGGGGCTCCAGTCTCCATGGCAGCCGGAGTAATGATAAACACAAAGGGAGGGTCCTTCCCCCTTTCATCTGCGTTCCCCCTTCATCTCTCCTTCATCTCCTTCCCCTTCATAATGAACCATCTCCCTGGATCACAAGTATGCATACATGGAAATGATATTTAACAGCAGGAATCTCTTACTTGAGCAGCAACTATTTTTAGGTCAATCAGTTCCTTCATGCACTCTAAATTGTCTGCATTGGCAGTTTTGTGCTGACATAAAACACCACTTCCAGTCTAGAATAACTAAAGCTGTCTTTGGGCTGCCCTAGCACAGGGCTGAGTGTGAGATATAGGCAATGTTGTGAGGACGTGTCTTTGACCCAGGGTAAATGGGTCATGTTTGAACTGGGACCAGAAGGCTATAGGGGTGGGCTGAAATAATAAATCTTTGTATCACATCTGGAGATAACAGGCATGGAAGATGGTCTCTAAGCCTTTGGTTTCTGAATCCAGTCCCACCTTGATTCTCCTCTGTCTAATGAATAATTAGCACATATAGTTTTGGAAAATCAAACCTGTCTTATCAACAGTGGCTGGATCAAGATTCTGTTGAATGTAAGAGCAGGCCATGCCAAGGGCTGCTGCTCTGTGCCTAAGAAACTGAGTTTCAGCAGCTAGTTCTATAATTGAACCCTAATTTGCTCCCCTTTATTCTCCTGCATAAGTAGATGCCAAGAGAGAATCCTGCTGCTTATTCACTGATGCTCATCCTATCTTCTTTTCTTCTGTTCTTCCCTCTCAGCTCCCATGTTCCCTTTACAGCTGGATGTCTGTGAAGTTTGATGGGGTGTAACCAGTGCATAAGGCATTCACTAAGCCAGCCAGAATTTGCCTAGAATTGCTGCTTCAGCAGCAGATACAGCATCAATGAGAATAACCAGATCCAGTCAAACTTCAAAGACAAACCATCTTCAATTCATAGTTTTACTGGAGAAGTGAGATGTTTCTGTCATCACAAGCTTATAATACAAGTACACTTATTAATATTTAAACTATGTTATTTCAGTCTACAGTTGTAAATGGGAGGGGTTGGGGTTGTTTGTTTTTGGTTGGTTGGTTTTGTGCCTTCAAGTCAGTGTTGACTCCTTGTGACTGATTGGACAAGTCCCTGCAGTCTTCTGGCAAGGTTTTTCAGAAGTAGTTTGTCATTGCCTCCTTCCCAGGGCAGAGAGAATGACTGGCCTAAGATCACCCAGCTGGCTTTGTGCCTAAGGTGGGACTAAAACTCAGTCTCCTAATTTCTATCCTGATGCCTTAACCACTACACAAACAGGCTCTCTTTGTTTGTTTTCAGATAGCCATGTAATTAAGTGAACCACAGTTCAGTGAACACTAAGCATAAATCTGTTCAGCTGATCCGCAATTTCTATTAAAGTATTATTTATTCTATTGGTGCATTTCCATGTGATACTATCATCCTCGTGTTTTGAGATTTTCAAGACTCAAGGACGGATAATTACATATTATTGAATCTAGAATCAACCTCACGTTAGTGGTAGAACCTCTCTGCTTCCTCTTCAGTTTTATGTTTTAAAATATATTTTACAAATGTGAGGGACCTTTTGGAACAAATTAGTAACTGAAAGGGTAGGGAAGTGAAGAGAAATGAATCTGTATCAGCCAGAATGTCCTTGGTAGACATTCTCTTTTCAAGAAAAGCTCCAACTGGTAAGGGGAAAGCCTGAAAGCAAACAGTTGTATTTAGCTAACCTTTGATGAGGTTATTGAAGTTTATAGTTAAGTGGATTGGGATATTGTATTGTACTGTAGTATGTATTTGTCCAGCACATACTATTCAACCATATTATTATGAAGCAGAGTCAATTGCTCCAAAAGTTCTGTTCTGGCTCAGAATGTTAATAAATAAATTTTCCAGTTTTAAATACATTTGCACATAAACAGAGCACTGTTCTGCAGGTTGGCCAGAAGGAAAAACTAGAGGTACTGCTATTATACTGTCATCCCAGCCATGTGGCAGTGTCTCCCCATTCACCAAACCTAGATGGCTCTTTGTTTTTTTGATGAGATCGAGAAAATGATGGACTTTGAAGAAGCAGGATAGACATTATTGATGCTTTTGAAAATAATGCAATAATGAATAGAAAAGACCTTGCAGCTGGAGGGAGAAAAATATTAATGGCAGCTCATATTAGATGTCAAATTGTGAAGCCACATGTTTAGAGAATAAGAAGTCATATAAGTATGTATAAACATGCATAATAAGTCAAAATGTAAGTGGCACTGCAGATCATAGGCTGTGTATTCAAATATAGAATATAATATGAAACCACTGTATATTCAGCGCTCCACTGTATAATTAACAGTGGAGATTCATAGTGCACCTCTCTTAGTAACCATGAATTCACTCATAAAGCCTTCATCAAGGTAGCAAGTTTCTGCTTCTGTCACTGAAATATCCTTGGGTCTCCCCAAAGTCCGTGGTCCTGCCCCATATGCTCAGCTTCTCTCTGTGTGGAAGTGGTGCCAACCTTTAAAATGAAGAATAGTGTAGAATTTTAGGTAAGGCAAGGTTTATCTATAGATGACAAATTAAATTGTTCAGCTATATCATTGACCTTCATTGCTTCTTTTACTCTGCTCCTGGCTCTAACATACCTTTAATAAAGATAGAAAGCCATATTGCTTACACACGGCCAACTTGATTAGAGGACATAGCCTCAGTACAAACCATTTAGTTTCTTGGTCTTTTCAGGTTCATTTACTTCATGTTTTCCATTAAGGTTCATGCTGCACAGCTAAATTCTTCCTCATGCTTTTCCAATGTCACATTCTCACCATGTTGTAGAGAAATGTAACTGTTGCTTGGCTATTTAGACTCCTCATATCTGGAGATTTTATTGTTTGATCCTTCGAGTTATGATGTCCACTGAACTTTAGCTCTACTTTGCCAACATCCACAGTGAGGCCCCAAATATTAGTAGAAAACAAAACAAAGATAATAATAATAATAAAAGATCCTGCAACTATGGTGGGTATGGGAAGGTACAAGAAACAAAATAGCCTGTTTATTTAACAAAATGCATTAGATTTTCTTGCTAAAATTACATCAGTGTAAGGACAAGTAATTCCAACTTTAATCAAGCCAAGCTGTGCACTATTGTCAAATGCAATGTTTCTCAATCTTGGCAGCTTGAAGAGGTGTGGACTTCAACTCCCAGAATTCCCCAGCCAGCCTCTTCAAGCTGCCAAGGTTGAGAAACACTGGTTTAATGGCTGGAATGGGCTGAAGTTACAAAAGTATAGTATTTCTTCAGGTTGAAGAAAATACTCTTTCTCTGGCAACACACTTCATCATGGTATGTACATGCAGTATTTTTTCTAAAGTGCATAAACCATGATTGCAAGTGTGTTTGCTTGGAAGCCTCAGGCCTACTGTTTGGGCTTTCTTGCTTAGATCTCATTGTGATCACAGAAAGATATGTGATACCATATGATACCATAGTCAAAATGAAGTTTTATTGCACAAAACCACTTTATTTGTTGTCCAAATAAAGTGGATCAATGCAGATTCATATTGTAACATTTTGTCATTTTTATTAGTTACCAGAGTTGCAAAGTCCAATGTTACCCTGTTTTTGCATGTTGCCTGGCAATGCACATTTGAGTATATGAAAATAAATCAAAGAGGATGTGCAACATTTTCATTGTTTTCAAATGACTATAGAATTCGGATGTTTACTTCAATCTACTTTGTGCCCAACTAATCAGCTACTTAAGAAATTTAAACTGTATGATAATTGTAAATCCTTTACTGATATTTTATTCTTCATCCACCATGTCTTTCTCCATCTTTTTTTTTCCTGTAGCTATCTATTCTGTTCTTAAATATTTTAAACAAATCATTAATTAAAAAAATAAAGGTAACCCTTCCCCACCCCCTCAAGTCAAGCCTGATTCCTGGTGATTACATGGAGACAGCCATTTTTTTTTTTTATTGGCAGCAGTATATAAGTGGTTTCCCACTGCCGTCTTCTAAGATCTCTCTCTCTCTCTCTTTTTTTTAGTTCCCCGATTAGCCTTTAGAACTGTGATTTCCTGGGGACTTCCAACCAAGTATGAACCTCAGCTTAGTTTTTTCTGAGTTCAGTCCAGGTTGGCTAGCTGCTGCCATCTGCTGAGACAGTCAACAATGTTCATTCATTCACTTATTTACTATTATGCCTGTCATGCATCTTCAGAGTGTACAACATCAAAATACATTGTGTACATTTTAAAATACAGCAACAAATGGAATACAATATAAAAGTTAAAACAACCTACAGTACATATACTTAGACACCATTACCCAGAATTCAGGTGAAAATTCTTGAACACATATAAATTTTCTTTCCTTTTCAAGTTTTATGCCCCTAGTTGTACAATTGTGTACTCTTTTGCAATGAATGTAAACAATTTTCAGTTATGTATGGTTAAGTTTCATAAATATATTCCCACCACTACATCACTCTCATTTTGACTCAGCATAACATAAAAACATGGCACAAGCTGATGCTTAAACATTTTAAAACATACCAAAACAAGTTGAGGTCTCTAATTGTGATTTCTGTAATTTCTTTAATTCTGATTATTCTTCCTGCTGCTAACTGTACCAATAATCATAGCTCTGCATGACTTGGTGTGTATGTGTGTGTATGTATATATAAAATAAGTCATGGCTATGATAAAGATTGTGAACTGTAAAACTATTTAAATAATAGATATGTATTTATACATTTCACACAGAAATCTTCCCACCAGTGTCCTTGAGATACATTGGATTTCAATTTGCATAATTCCTAAGCAGCATAATTCGCAGCTAAGGCATCAGTTTGGGAAGGCTGGTCTACATATTTTCCACTCATTTATTATCTTTGTTTTTAAAACTATCTATCTCATTTACTATCTACTGACCATCTTCTACTCTGACCTATATTAGCTGTCTTTACATGGCAAGAAATCAACCCTAGAAAAGTGTTTATTCAGAGAGATGATATAAAGGCAATTCTATGATGTGAAAGAATATCTTGCCCCAGAAATAAAGGACTTTCAGTAGTGACAAAAGAAAGTAAAATGCTGTTAGGGCTGTACAAATCCTTCTGTAAAGATGCATTGGAATGCATGACAGCACCTGTCTTTTCCCTAATTGGCACAGTCACTTTGCTTTGTTCTTTTCCCCCAACAATCTTACCATCTACTCATGCCTTTTCTCATTAAGTAAAATATACCTATGTTGTGGCTTTAATGATTAAATTGAAAATTATGCAACATGCAACTGATTCTTTGGATTTTACTTATTCCAAAAGAAGTATAGTGTTTGGACATATCTCCATGAAAATAATTTATAGTTTACAATTTGACAAAGGGCAGATCTGCATTTTCTGCTTGGCCCATCATCAATATAGGCCACTCACCACTTCCTAAGTGCAGAAATAGCAGCTGTTCTCCAGTAGTTTGTTCCATTCTAGTAGCAGTCCAGCTTTGATTGGTTACAGTATTTGACATGCCGTCCTCTCCAGCAGATAGTCACTGTCCTGTGGAGCCATGTCCTGGGCTGCCTGGCTACTGTGTTCTCCCCATTTTTTAAAAATCTTCTTGCCATTAATCCAATGATTGTGCATTAACTTAATCAACTGTTCTCAACTCCAGAAGTTAATGCTCCATTCAACCCTTACATTTCTCAATAGAGATCCTTTTGGTTTCTGCCCAGGCTGGTTGAACTATGCTCCTGTGATAGAATGTATCTATGAGGGGAGAGGCGGTGTGATGCAATGCAGTAGAGAACCAGGTTCTCAGGAAGGAGGGAGCACATTCCAGGAGGAAGGTGGGGGGAGAGATAAGAGGCAACACAGTCCAGAGCAGGAGCTTGGGGAGAGGCTTAGGATAGCCGCTCCCTAGAATGGTCCAGGGTATATCCACTGGTTGGATTGTTTCCCTGTTGTTCTTGGGTTGGGCCTGACAGCTTTTCTTGCTATCCCAACTCCTACTTGCAGTACTGCAAAGCTTCCCTTCCCTTCCCTTCCCTTCCCTTCCCTTCCCTTCCCTTCCCTTCCCTTCCTTTAATGCATCCTTTAAGTTGCAATTTGGGAATGTTGGTACTCTGTTTGTGTGAAGCTGAACTATCCATCCTTCCTTGTTAGTAATTTTCACTGAACATATAGAAGAAGGTAAGAACTGAAGAACATCCTGTCCTTCTGTTACAACAATGCAACAAGAAAAAGAAAGGCTTTGTGTCAAAGAAGATAGTGAAGAAGGGGGCAAGTGTGCCTGGTGGGCATCCAGGTGTGCAAATATTTGGGAAAGAAAAGGCATAAGGAGGAGTGGGAAGGGCAAGAGGCAGAGGAATGAACAAACAGTCTAGCAATGGCCATAATCTGGGCTAAGCACCATTGCCAACCCAATGTAGATGTTGCCTTAAGAAACAGCTGGGAACTGCATAGGAGTGAAGCAGTTTAGGCTGCAGTGTGAAATCCCCTTGGAGAAACTGAATAACTGAAATTCCCATACCGGACAGAAAGGTTGAACCTGGAAGTTGCCTTCAAAATTTCAAAACATGAGTCATAATCTTTTTGAGCATTGGCTGATATCTTCTGTTTTGAAAAGCATAATCAGCTAGTTAAGCTCATAGATCCCATCTGGGGATATGATTGCACTTTTGAAGAACTAGCTGTCATATTACAATTGTGCTCCTTGAAAATTCTTTTGAAAATGACCTTTGGAATTTGTGCTGGGATAATCCCCTCAACACAATTTCTTGATTATAATATGCCTGACATTATTCTGAGAAAGAAAAGCAATAAACAATGTAAAATATTTTATCTCAGTTTCATGAAAAATAAACTTCCTAAAAAATAATGGAAATTTGACAGGCTAGAGAAAAAAACCAGGTCAGAAGATAATATTGTTACTTCTGTTCTATGCCTTTATCTAAATAATTGAAACCATTACTGTATTAAAGTGCTATTAATAATATTCAATATTTAATAGTCATACTGTATATCCACAATCAAACAAAAAAGTCATTTATTTTAAATTTATTTCTTACACTATAGCTGTCTGTCTGTCTGCCTGTCTATCTATCTCCTACTTGGTAGGATATGCTGGCTTATGAGATGGTCTCTAAATTAGAAATCTGATCTTAGATAAAATAGTGTGAGCTTGCTTGGGGCAAATACAGGCCAAAATATCAACCAGAGTCCTAGTGATAAAGTGTGGCATATAAAATTGAATGCACCAAAAGTGATCAGCGAAGTCCTGCCTATGGCACAAATATAGCTAATGCTATTAACCTATTCTATTCTATTCCTTCCTTCTCTTACTACAAAGCAATATGTGAAAGCTTAATCAACAAAAGTTAAGGATGACAGACTTAATATCTGTGGGGCTATCTGTTTCTGACCGTGGCATATGGAAATTTGCAAATGGAAATGTATGGTTGTAAACAATAAAGATTATGAATTAACATACACAATTAGAAAAATAATAGTTTTGTCATATGTGAAACGAAGAGAAATGGCAAAGTTGTACTAGAACTGAATGAAAGTGGTCTGATCTAATGGAATAGATTTATGAATACATATATGGAAGCTTAATTATGAATGAAAAGGCTAAATGTACCTCAGAAAATATACATCAATGTCATATAGATTGTAATGGGTATGTATGAAAATAAAAATTCATAGAGTTTCATGTAATGCTTCAGGGAACTGAAGTACTGAAATAATCAGGGATGACTTCTGGAGAAAATTATGTGACATTCTGAATTAATATGATCAAGGAGAAAAGGGTTTTCTATTAGATGACTTGAACACATGAGTGAAGATGAGTTGAGATAGTATAGGAACTGACTGCGCCATTCAGAGACTCAAGAATGAATGAAAATTATGATTGGTGAATATCTACTTAGGAAAAGATCTGCTCATTTCAAATACATGCTTTCAGTGTAGGACTATTCATGGGTGCATGTGGAAAAGAAATAAATATGAATCTAAAAGTATGGTTGATTGTTTATGATGATATATTGAAAAAAAAATAGTAATGAATACAAGAGTGAGAGATTCTGAAAGTGAGACAGACCATTTTGATGGAGTGTCAAAAGTGGATATTAAATAAAGCGGAAATGGAAGAATAGGAAAAGAAATAAGGGTGAAAATATGTGACTGTAAGAAAGAAAATATTAGCATTATATGAAAAAGTGTTAGAATATAAGTTCTTAACAGAATGAATGAAAATAGATGTGTGCCTATAAGTGAAATATAAATATAAATGAAATATACAAATATGATAAAAATAAATGACTAAAAATATGTTGATTTACCACATGCTTGTATATTATTGTATTATAGCTCTTTACATTGCTCCATTCAGCTGCTTGACAGATATGAAATATCAATTGCCACTGCTTTTCAAATTACTGTTAGTCTTGGGTCTCTATGAGTCTTCAATAAATTATGAAGAAGATGCTAATTTATCTATGCATTTTCTCCTACCAAAAATCATGAAGGAAGGAAATATTTATCTTATACTGAATTGCAGTGATTTCCTATCCTTTGCCATTCTTTTCCCTAATATTCAAGACAGTAATATTAGTAATTAAAATCATGTTTGCAACCATACTTGAGATCAACATCATTTAGCCTAAGTGGGGAGAGCAGAAAACATGAAACTTCAGAAGCTCTTTCTATGGTGGAGAGTTTGAAGAGACAAGCTGTTGACAATGATTCATGGCTCCAAATTCAGAACCATCTGCTATTTTGCAAAGCTACTCTAACCAAGGTGACAAGGTGAAGTGCAGCAGCTGTATCATTACTGAGTTCTAAAGCTAAGCTAAATCTGACCACTCTAATGAGCAACCACATTTTCAGGCCCAGAAGATTATGGAAAGCAGAGTCCTCTACATGTCCCAGTACCAGTGAGATCTCACACTGAAAATGGCCTAGATCTTGTCATGTTGTGTCTATTCTACTGAAGTGATATTTAGGTTTTCTATTATTTCCAAAAGTTTGTAATCATTAACCTCTTTATTTGTAACCTAATTTTGGTCTAGCTCCTGGAAATAGCATATATGGGTAAAGGCTATGAATTTCATAGTCTCATGCATACAACTTATATGATGATGATGTTCATTTCTGTCCAATCACCTTTATGGTGACTCTTAAAGGACATTGAGGATTTAACCTAAAGTAGTAATTATCTGTTTCTGATCCTTATCTTCTTTCAGGATTATCTTTGAAAATATACTTCTGTTGAGATAAGAAGTATTTTAGGAGTACATTAAACATAACATTAAATATATCTTTATATTTTTATTTAAATGCACTGGTTAAAGGGAATTTTCACTAATGGAGATCATGGTATGTGGGGAAGGAAAATTTAATCCTTTCTCTCTACTGAAATCTTTTGTGAAAGCCTTCTACTAAAGCTAATATTTGCTTGGGGGCTGAGGGGGGGGGCAGATTTTCCCACTGTTAGCTTTAACTAAGAATAATTATGGTGATCCATGTCACTGTCTTGATTTCAGTCAAACCCTCTTCAGAACACAGCATCTTCTTTAAACTTCTTCAAAAATTCAGATTGAACAACATATATCATTGAACCCTAATGAGGAAATTTGCCAATGCCTTGACTGCAAATACCTTAATTGCACCACAGAAGTATTTGGTTTCCTTAGTGTTAATAATAATAGTAATAGTATTAAATGATGACAATAAGATAAATAAAAAACACTTTATTGAAAGAATCTCAAAAAGAAGTGTTATATTCAGCAATTAAATCTAAATATGACTATGAAAGTAACGGCTGGAAATGAGATTATAGCCTGCCCTGGAGAAGTTGTCACCATGTAGCAGCAATGTCCAAGAAAATATTAATGAACAAGAGGTCATAAGTGCTAACAGCATATTGGAAGATGGTATAGTTGCAGGAATAAATATACCCACAGAAATGTTTAAATGTGGGTGTGGTTGTGACTTCTTTAATTTGTGTGTAAAAGCTGCATCTATGTCCAGCAATAAAAGAATGCTGTTATTATTCTCCTATTCAGAGAAAAAGGTACCATGGGTGAATGGAAAAACTACCGGGAAATTAGTTTACAAGCATTCCCCAGAAAGTGTTTGGTTGAATTCTGATGGAAATGGTACAAGAGGTGACAATGAGTTAAAGTTTATCGTACATTTGCTGACTTACAGGCCTGAATGCTATGTTTGAATAGGAAGGCTGGTTGCTGAATGTGATAAAAATTGTATATGATGGAAGTAAAAAGTGCATAAGAATGAACAAGATTTATATTACTTCAACAATAGCCTGTGAGCAGAAAAAGAAAGTACTTTATAGTGCACATAATTAATCTGTGAAATTAATTACCACAAGATGTACCAATGCTCACTAACTCAGATGGCTTTAGAAGGGAATTCAGTAAATTTATGGAGCACAGATCTGCCAAGGGTTATCACTTTTGAGACTCAATGTGAACAATGGATTGGGGGGAGCATGCCTCCAAACACCAGTTGCAAGAAACAGTGGTGAGAGAGGGGCATACAGCCATCTCCTGCATCTAGTTGGCCATTGTGAGACACAAAATGCTGGACTAAGATCAGCCTTGAGCTAATCCAGAAGGACTCTGGATATGTTTATAACAGCAAATAGGGTACTAACAATCCCAAAATTACATCCAAAAACTTCAACTGACTAATCCCATATTTCTTCATTCTCCTATGGAGAACAGAATACATATACATATACATAATTTTTATTAAGGAAGTTTTTCCACAGAGTAAAACAATACAAATTTTAAGTTAAAGATAAGAGAAATAGAGAAAAGTAATAGAAAAGTGAAAAACAAATAAAGAAAAAGTGATAGAAAGGAAGGGGGGAAAGAAAGAATAATAAAGAAGTAGCTTCGGATCTCCTTAACAGCAGTTATAAGCACATTTATATTTTACCCTCTCTCTCTCTAAGGTTACATCAAAGTTTCCTTCTTTCCATAATTTACTCTTTCTAATCATCAAATCCATAAATCACCAGTTTATTTTTTTCTTTTTTTTAGCAAAATTCCATACGGGGTTTCCAGTCACTAATAAATGTAGTAATTGAGCTTTCTCGAAGCAAACAAGTTAATTTTGTCATCTCTGCTAGTTCTGTCATCTTCACCAACCATTCCTCCATTGTGGGTATTTCAGAATCATTCCATTTTTGTGCATATAGTTGTCTCGCAGCAGTGATCATATATAAAAATAATCTCCACTGGGTTTTTTCTAGTTGTCTGTCCATTAATCCCAACAAAAAAAAATCCAGTTTCAGTTGAATCTTAGTCTTTAAAATTCTTATCTGTATCTGTATATGTATTTGAACCAAAAAATTTATGGTTTTTTTGCAAGTTCACCAGGCATGATAAAATGACCTCTCATGTTGTCCACATTTTCAACATAAATTTGAGGTACCTTCATAGAGAACACCATTTTTTAAAGGCCAGAAGACAAGGGGAGGGATGGGAGAACAACTTAAGTAAGTATATTGTTTGTGTTTCCACCCAAAATTCAGGAGGGCATGGAATGCAAAGGTAAGCTTCCCAGATGACGCTATCATATTTGTCTCTTGATATGTGCCTTGGCTTCTCTATCAGTTTTAGGTTTTCTCACCTTAGCTGTACAACTGCTGGTGGGAGAAGCTGAATGTAATGTAAAGAGAGTCAGCAGCTGATGTTTATTCCTGATCAGTCAGCAGCTGATGCCTTCCAGACTTATATTAATTTCACACGGTCAGCTCTTCCTTTCTATTGTTACCAATCCTTTGCCTTCTCTAATAAGCAACCTTTAGAAAAATCCAAAGCAAAAAAAAAAAGTGCTGTATTCCAACCATCCCATGGAGGGCTTATAAAATTTATGGGATTATATGTTTATATGTGATCTTTGACAATCCTTGTCTTGTGTTTATTCTATAGTTGTGACTGTGATTATGATTGGTTTTAATCGGACTAAGGATGTTTTAATTTACCTGATATTCTATGTGAGCTACCGAAAGTTGTTTGATTGCAACAGGGTAGAGATTTGATAAATAAATAAGCAAACAAACAAATAAATAAATGCCAAGTACAGAATGCAAATACAAGGACCAATAAGCTTTATGTAATTGAAAATGGTTTTCTGTTTTTAACCAATAATATGTGCTACGCATATCACGTATAGGTAGTCCTCACTTAACAGTGGTAATTGGGACCAGCTAAGCAATGTAGTCATAAAGCATGACATCATGTGACCACATCGCTTAGCGACAGCAATGTTGGCAGTCCCCATTGCTGTTATTAAGCATGGTTCATAAGCGAGGATCTCCTCACAACCTTCTGCCGACTTCCAACAACCAAAGTCAGTGGGGAAGCCAGCAGGAAGTTGCAAGTCCCAGGTGACTTGCAAGTGGGCTGACAGGTAGGTAAGAGATGTATGGAAGCATTTTTGGGTCTGGGGGTGACTGCTGGGTGGGGGAGGGTGTGTGGGTGGCTGCAGTGGTGTGTGAGTGATTCCAGGCCTGGGGGTGGCTGCTGCCGGGTGGGGGAGACTTAGCCAACCAGTTTGCAACCTTCTCTGCTGGCTTCCCCATTGACTTTGCTTGTGAGAAACCAGCAGGGAAGGTCAGAAATGATGATCATGTGATTGTGGAATGCTGTAACTGTGTAACTGTGAGCCAGTTGCCAAGCACTCATATCATGATCATGTAACCACAGGGGGGTGCAACTGCCAGAACTTTGAGGACAGGTCATAAGTACCATTCATTCAGCACCATTGCAATTTTGAACGGTTGCTGAACGAGTGGTTGGTAAGTGAGGACTACTTGTATACCCCTTTTAGGCTAGCGTAGATGTGCTGGATAGAATACAGTATACACTCATCAAGTTAATGAAACAAGATCTACTGAACTATTTTTCTTTTCATTTTAGTACTCAGCCAGCTTTCATGGCTTCAGGGCATCCATGCCATGGACTTTGTCATTTACTTTTTTTTGGCCTGTGGCTTTTCAAGAGATAAAAGCTACATTTGTTTCCAGCATCTTTGTACCAGCATAAAACTTGTGAGATGACTTACCTGGAAATTGGCATGAACTTGGCTCTGATAGAGGCTGACAGTTGAGAAATGTGTTCAGTTGACAACTTAATGGTCTCACCTTTCACTGATGTCAGTGTCCTACTTTGGAAAATGTATTTGTTTTCTGCTGGAGGTAGGCTACAGAGAATGAGATGTCATATTTACACTTCAGGACATCTGAGTGAAACTTACTACTACGAAAATGTTTTCAAGATTGAGAGAATAAAATTATGTCCAGTTCTTGAGATGGTTCAACCTAATTGTTCCCACAGCAAATTATTGTAAAAAACAAACCTGAGTTTATTTGCTATTAGTTCTGAAAACCATCATAACATTTATCAATATTTGACATTTTTTTCACATTATAGAAAATACATTTACACATATCACTGGAATAAGATTATTTTGCACATGAACACAAACTAGATAATCCTGTTCATTCATACCTAGTTTTCCAAGTATGTATTCTCAGCAGTGAAGTACTGTCCTTCACATTTTTTCCAGCTTTCACACCTACTTCAGGAGTAAACTTCACTACTATTCTTTACCAGAGAAAAACACCTAATGCTTTAGCTACAAAGCTTACAGCAGTAGAAGGAGTAATTCATATCCTGAAAGTACAGTAATATGGAGTTGGAAAAGGTTCTGAAAGGGCAACCAGAACTATCAAGGGGCTGCAAGAAAATGCCAGCTAAGAGAGTTTATAAACACATTGCTGAAATAGGTAATAAAAATGTAATTTTATATAGAACTTCTTAGAAGCAAAAAGAGGCTCACTCCCAGGTTAAATGTATGTAAGACTGCAGCCTAAGAAAGAATATAGCAGACATATATCAAATTGTGCATGTTGTGGAGAAAGCAGGAATACAGAAATGGGTTTTTCCTCACTCCCATAACCTTTACCTAACCAGGAAACTAAGTGGTTGGAGATGCAAGAGAAGTCAAAAGAAGCATTTCTTTGACAAATTATCAATGTCAAGCAATAAAACTAAAATTTAGCTTTTACTTCCTGTCTGAAAACTTACTTGCAGTGGTCAAAATGCAGACCTAACTAGCTGCTCTGTATTATGCTTGATGAAGTTTAGAATATTTGCTTTCTGGCCTTGATTAGCATAGACATTATCTGGCATCAGTGCATTTTACATTATACTTTCAAGATGATGCTGATTTATTAAGTTTATATATCATCAACTCCTGGTTGCTCACAAGACAGCATACAATATAATAAATCTTCCATGATACAAAACCTCCTCACAATATACAGATGTCTTCACAATAAAAACATCAATACACATGACAATATTGATAAGTAGCAATGCTGTATATTAGAAGCATATCTTTCATAGTTTTTAATATATTGTTGATATATATTTCCAGTAACATCACTCACCTACAATAGCTAGATGATTACTGTTTTCTCTACAAACCTTTGTTTTTAAAAAGCAGATTTAATAATGAATAGCATACCATGGATATCTCTCCTTGCTATATACATCTCTCTCTCCCTCTGGGAAACAAGAAAAAGGACATATCTTTTAAATGATGGTGCACCTGATTGACTTACAATTTATTTAGTTAGTTAGTTAGTTTAATAATCTGCTTGTTGCATTATCCTTGGAAAGTATTTATGTCGCCTCAGGGAGTTTTGAACCTTATTGATGTGTTGTTTCTTCCATTATATTTAATTTATCCTACTTACAGTGACTTTAACTATAGAGTGCTTTGGAGGGGGGAAGGAGTCAAGGAATTCAGAGTACACTAGGAACTCTCTAATGTTAATAAATCATTCTTTAATCAGCCTAAGTTCACAAATAGCACCTCATCCTCTTCTGCAATGCTTCCCTCCTAGAACATGTTTTCAGGAAGTATATCTTTTAGAATGCAGAAAGTAATTTCTAAAACATATATTTCAGTTAATGGGAAAAGCCAAAGAAACCTCAGTATCCTTGGCAGAAATTGATTGGCTATATATGCTACTATAATACAGTAAAATTCTGTGGATGTAATGTTTAAAACAAACCAGAATTTTTAATTACTTGGGGTGAAGACAAATGCAACGTTCTAAGCATGGTGAAAGTTTTGTTGATGATAGCTCACTTATAGCCTTAAAAGCTGGATCTCAGCTGAATACTTTCAGAAAAAAATGAATGTTCCGGCAGAATTTGTTTTCTGTGTTTTTTTCCCTTTACTAGAAAAGAGGGCAATTCCCTTCTGTAATTTCTGAATGTTCTCATCCAGTTTTTCGTGGAACCTGCTACATTCCCCCCCCCCCCCCCCCCCATGATACTCAAGAAGAATTTTAGATCAAGAGCAACAGGAAGGATGCAAAACGGCAACTGATTTTTGTCAGTCCAGGTATGGCTGCCTGTTGCAACCGAGAAAAAAAGCAAACAACACAAAAACTTGGAATAAGAGAATGTAGCTATGCAAACTAGTTAGGGTGAATTCCAACCCCAAGAATATTTGGCAAAATAATTCTCATAATTTAATTGACTATGAGTAGAATAGAGAATTTCAGGAGAAAATCTGTGCTCATCTCTAGCCAGAGCTGACCAAAATTGGCATGCCATTTTTTCCTATTGTAGTTCCATATTGTGATATGTAATTGTGGAACAGAATTGATAGAATATTTTTTTGCTGTAATGGTAAAAGCCTGTTGGAAGAAAATAAGCAAATTACCTACCCAGTACTACTTTTTTTGGGTGGGGGCTCCCTGGTATTGAAAATTTTCAGCCCACCCCCATAGAAAATATTCAATGAAATGCCAGTTCTGACTTCATCTGGCATTAAAGTGGAACATTTTAAATACAATTGTGGAAACTGTGTTAGTGAATTTATGTTGTTTCAGTGAATTCTCAGAACATTCTTCTCTGAGGAATTTCAGTCTGGCTCTATTTTAAAAAGAAATTGCCCTGAGAAAGCAACTCTCCCCTGGGTGGGGTTGCAGCTGCATAGAGCACTTTAGAAAATAGCCATGTTTCAGGCCCAGATATGGCACAAACACAACATTGGTCAGCATTGTAGATGTTATCCAGTGGAACCAGAATAGGGATATGTAATCGTTATGGCACTGCTTGATCTCTCAGTGGTTTTCAGTACCATTCTTCTGAACTAGCTCCTAGTTTGGGAAGGAGAACATTGTTTTGTGGTGGATCTTCTCTTTCCTGAAGAGACGGTTGGTTGTAGGGGTAGAGACCAAGCCCTCGACACCTCAGTTGTGGGATGCCACTGGCCTTCCCACTCCTATCAAACATTTACATGAAACCACTGACTGGCATAGGATTAAATATCATCAGTATGCTGAAGATACCCAATTTTACATCTTGACTTTGGGCTGAATGAGTGATGCTGTCAAAGTGATGCCCAGGTCCCTAGAGGGTGTTTGGGTCTGAAGGGGAGGAAGAGGTTAAGACATAATCCTAGCAAAATAGAGAGGCTCTGGGTTTCAAGTAATGCCAATTCTAGAGAGACACTATGTTTAGTTCTGAATGGAGTCACACTCCCCTGAACAGAACTAGTTTGCAATTTGGGCGCCCTCTTGGACTCACAGCTCTTGCTCAAGGAGCAAAGGGCCTTTTCATGGCTTCATCTGGGTGAGCCGGTTGTGATCTTGCCTGGAATGGGAGGCATTGCTTACTGTTATTCATGCTTTTGCCATGTCTTAATTGGACTGTTAGGATGCATTAGAGTGCATAGGGCTGGCCTTGAAGAGCATTCAGAAGCTGCAGCTAGTCCAGAATGTGGCAGTTTGAGTAGTTAAGGATATTCCCCAAGGTGCCCATATTTGCGAGCTAATTACCATTTGGCTTCCAGATTCAATTCAAAGTGATGTTTCCAAGCCCACCATGGTTCAGAGCCTAGATATCTGTGGGATTCCCTTCTTGTAGTAACATCTGCCCATCTGATAAAGTCTAAAGTGGTGCAATTTCTGCAGGGGTCATGGAAGTATAGCTCTTCAATCTCTATCCCATTCCTCTAGAACAGTGTCCCCCCAGAGGTTCAAATGGCCCCCTCCTCCATAACCTTCAAAAAGTCTGTAAAAACCTACTTGCTCCTTCAAGGCTTGGGGGCTGTGACTGTTCCTCTGCGTGATGAGTTGGTTCTTTGGTTTTGAATATTGAGATTCCAGGGTTATGTACAGATGTATTATAATTTCTGGATTTTAGTTTTGATATTCTGTTATTGATATTGATCTTGTCTGTCTATCCTTTTAACACAAATTAATGATTTGGGTCACAGTACACCACTCAGAATTGGTTTGATTGAAGCAGCTTATAAATCTGACAAACAAATAGGATACATTATTTGTGGTTTGAATAGTGATTAAGTTGAGCTTTTTTATGCTAATTCATCTTTTTTTTCTGTTCAAACTGTATTACTAAGTGAATAGTATGTCTGTCTTTCAGTAGCTGATTTCTCATCAAAATTGTACTGGAAATGCAGTAGGAAAAGAGGTTTCCTAAAGAACATAGGGCTTGCCCATTGCTTAACTGTTTAGCCTGCTTAGCATAGATTTGCTTACTTTAAATGCACCCCTCACAATTTTTGACCTTCCCTTTGTAATTTTCTGCCATACCACAGAAATAGCTAAAAGCATTGTTCCCACTAAAACTGTATTTGCAGAACACTGTTTGTTATTGGTATAGACTAGGAAAGGAAAGGAAAGGAAAGGAAAGGAAAGGAAAGGAAATCAACTCAAAGATCCCAGGTATATCCACCTGTATATGTGCCACCTAACACTAAGTTTCCTTCAGAGAACACATGAGGTGGTTACCTAGCAACATAAACCCAGCTCCTAATAATAACTTGAGTGGAATTATAGCCACTGTTAATAGTAAGCTCCCTTCCTCACCACATCCAAATGCAATTTCACTTTTTGCCTCCTTCAAGTTCATCAGCTCTTATTTCAAACAGGGAAAGAGATGGTTTCCCCATGAACATCGAGTTAGGTCAGTGGATACAAAGGTGATGGACAGAGTAAACAAATGGCCATTTGGTCACTTCTCAATCTCTTTCATTTTTGAGCCACTGTCATTTGAAGAAGGAGATCTCTGATTGAGAGCGACTGCTGCAGCTTAAGCTACTGCTGCCTGTTGCTTCTCCTTCAAACCAAGAGGAAGTCAGACTTGACCTCAGCCCACCAGCTAATTAAAGTTACAGAAGAAAGCTGTATTCAAATCACTGGCATCATGTGGAAATAGGTCCCTTGGGATTTGCACTAAATATCTTCAGGAAGAAATTAAAGTTTGAGTGGAAAAGAGGGAGGCAAGATGGTCCTGCTGTGAAATTAATAGCTTAAAATATGGCCTGAACTGCTAAAGCAAAGAAAGTTTTTTTTTTTTTGCATTGGAAGTGGGAAGAGAGAAAGCTAACAAAAAGGGTCAGTCACAGAATAATATCCTTCATGTAAATTACAGAGAGGGAATCTATTGAATATTGTGTATCAGAATCTGTTGAAGCAGCTCTTTTGATGTCCCTCACATAATAATTTAAGGCAAGCACAATGGTTTTAAAACATATGTGACTGTCACTTTCAGCTGCATTTGTAAAGTATTATATACTTCCACCATAATGCCTTACCAGTTTGGCTGACTTCATCTCATGTAGGTATTTGCTCCTATTCTGCAGAATTAGGGCCCTCTGTCTTTTCTGGATCTGACCCTTCCTTCATACTTTGTACCACATGTTTATAATAATATGGTTAATTAATGTTTAAAGCAGAAATAATTCATGAATAATTTTACATGTAATGTATGGATTTGTACTACTAAATAGGATATAATTCTTAGATCAGACAGCAATCTTTGTAATTCTTCATTTTGATTGATGATACATAATATACTGACTATTGTAGCTAATTATTGTATGTAGACTTGATTTTAATAATGTTCCAACATTCTAAGCTAAAGATTCTTTAATATACAGTAGTAATCTAATCTACTTTCCTTTGTTTTTCTTCTTGATGTAGTTTTAATATTTTTTTTAAATAAAGTTTAAAGTGGTCCATTTCAATTCTTGTTTCTCAATCTATTATCCCAATCCCGAAGCTAGCAGCTATGTTTTATGCCCCATTGCTGTCAGTCGAGTACCTTTCTTGAAGATTGTCTCTTTATAAAATGGCCTGAGATTTTCAGTTAAACACAAATAGCCTAGTTTATTTATAATAACTAAATATATAAACCACTTACAACCTTTACCTCGCCTTTCCTAATAGGACAAATTTTTGCCAGCTGACTCTTATTTCTTTTATTTCCATATACTGTATTGTTTTTACCTTCTGTTCACTAACTAGGATCACATTTCTCATTCTATTTTCCTTCCTTTGAGTCATTAAAAGTTTTCAATAGCAGTATCCATGGAATGGTGTAGGTAATAAAAAAAGGCATGATGGTGAATGCAGCATTGTGATGCTGACGCATGTACAATGGAGATGGGGCATGAATCCACCATCATGCCTTTTTTGATCCCTCTCCTTCCCAGCACTGCTGGTTTTCAATTTCCTAACTCTGAGATGATGAGTCAGCCACCTCTAATAGTACCTGGGGATTATTCTGCCCCAATAAATGGTTATATTTCTATATACACAAATGCTCTACAGAAAGTGCAGGCTTTGGGATCATGCTGCCTCTAGAAATTACAGGATCTGGGCTTGAAGATGAAGAGCAGCAGTCTGATAATGGTGGAGTGGAGCTATTATCTTTTGATTATGCTAATTATGTCTTAGTGTTTTCATCTGTTCTCAGGATTATCCCACTTGAACCTGTTTTATGACATTCCAGTGATTGTGAATGATTCTTTTCTGGAATTAGCTGCAATTGATTGAATCTATGTGCTTGTTACTACAAATGATTTTCTTGGAAAATATTCAGCATGAGAATTATAGCTCATCATCCAGAGGAGAAATCTGTGAATCTCATTGGCGCTCAGTCTCAATCATTTCAAATTTTCAGGGAACTAATGGCTCATGGTATTTATATAACTGCAAGAATCCTATTCATACAGGTAATAGAATATTTGTTCACATGCCCACAGTGCTGCAGAACACTTATTCTCAGTATGTGCATATCACATTCCTGGATCTGTGAGTCTCAGGGAAAAGAGGATATTGGTTCTGTGATTTTGAAGCAATACTCTATCTATTCTTTGGCTTTTAGTGTTACACTCACAACAGTATAGCAGTTGACAATTTAGAATCTTAGAATGACAACTCTGAGGCTTTGTTAATAGTCATCTGACACCCATTAAAAAGTCAATTTGTGTATGTCCCAACTGTCAAATGATACTGTTTTGAGCAGATCATTTAAAGGGTGTTAGATCCCTAGAACTTGTGGCACAAATCCTTACAGATATTGTACCTTGCCCAACATTCTCCTGAACTCAGCTACAGATCTGGGGGGATGGGGTAGTGGTGGTATAAGTTCTAAAATAACATCCAGTTTTGTTTTGGTTTTTTTGCATTTGGCCTCTCTCCATGTTCATTTGCTCCTTTAAATATGTGGGCTGTTTGCTTTTGTTCAGTTTTAGACCAGTAGCCTTTATGGTTGCTAGGGCTTTAAACCAAGATGTCATTTTTGAACAGCAACATCCCATGTGTTGCATGAAAAAAAAGAAAAAAGAAAAGAAATACCTCTTGTGAATAACTTGGGAATACTCAAAATCTTGAAAAATATTTTACAGAAAAATCTATCAGATAGCATAATAACACAATCTGAGTCAGATACACATTACCAGCACTAAGCAGGTAAAATACTTGAGTAGCTCTAAATCACAGGATATCATCATCTGTAGTAGGGAGGAAGCTCATCTCTCTCTTTTCATCATTTGTTTAGCTGCTTCAGGTCTATACATATGTGAATTCTGCCATTTTTCTTTTAGCTTGCTACATTGGTACACACCAGTCTATTGATTCAGTGATTGTTTAATAACCATATTTGCTTTCACTTTGGAGAATAGAGGGACTGATATAATTCTGGCTCTATGGACTGCATAAGGAATCACACCTTCCTTAAACCTTACATTAATTAAAAGAATCTTCGAGGTTCCTATTATTTTGTAAGATTGTCTGAAGAGTTCTTCCACACAGTTACTTAATTAATGTAAGTATTAAGGTAGAAGCTATACATCCATTGGGACAGATGCCTCTTGGCTGAGAAGATTGTTCATCTGACTATAGAAAATGTATAGTTTGAACTCTTATTTTCTGCCTTTGTACAAAGTACTGGCCAGGCCTATCAGATCTGGGCTTCACAAATCTGGACAACAATTAGATGAGTCCTTTCTGTCATCTGGTGGTCATTTGGATTTTGGCAGTCTGGATATGACAGCCCAAACAAATTGGTGAAACAATAATAATGAAAATCAACCCTTGACCCAGGTGATGAAGATAGGTAAAAAATGTACTGGACTTTGCTAGATAGTAGCAAAGAGAGGCAAAAAAATCTAACTCTTTGTTACCATCTAGCCATCATTTGCCTTTTTGCAGGTCAGACTTAGTAGCTCTAGAATTGGCTATAATATATCTATCAAATACACATTTTTGAAAGAATCTGCAAACAGCCTATAGTGTATAGGAAGAAAGTTGGGATCTGTAGACATATTCTGAAATCATAGTTTAAACCAGGTCTTATAAACCAGGTCTACACTATCATTCTGTGTTCTGAAGAGAATCCTGAGCTATTGTCGTATTTAAATCACTAGACTTTTATCCATAACATATCCATGTTTAATAACCCCCAGCTATCAAAAACAAACCAAGGCTAAGAACATCATATTTAAATCTATACCTGAAGGTTCTTTTTAACATCTTACACTTCCAGTGGTAAGTACTTGTCCCTACAGTACAGCTGGTAGAAAAAAAGATGATTTTCTGTGTAGGCAAGAACAAAACCCAAACATATATATGGCATGTCCAATCCATAAAGTTTATGCTACCTGGCATTGTACATTCTTTTGTTTCTAAAAAGGGCATGGTAGCCTACGCAGACTAGGTCTCAGTTGAAAACAAAGGTCTCCGGTTCAAGCCCTTCCTCCCATCTATTTTAGTACAGATTTCTTCTTTCCTTCCTTCTTTCCTTCCTTGGAGATAAAACAACAGATAGCAGAGAAAACTATAATTTTCAAAATAAATTTAAGCTGATAAATGCAAGTTTTCAGTGGAGAGGACTGTAAGAATGCAATGGTACACAATCTCATTACAAGAGCTACTCCTGGTAATGTTTCATCTGCTGGAGGAACCACCATTAGTGAGTTGGCTGACTAAAGAAATATCCCATCTTTTTTAGTCCAGTGAGACTGAATTTGTAGTATTCTTTAGCTTCATAAATTCTGTTTATGACCTGTGTCATGTGCTAGTAGTGGTGTCAAAACATAGCAACATTTTCTAGGCTTCTTCAAAGGCAGGTTTATTAAAGTGTATCTTTGCAACTTCCCTAGTATGCCTAAGAATACATCCAAAGGAAGTTTCTAGACAGCTAATTTTGTGTTCTGTTTACATCTTCTTCTAGGCCCTCAAAATCTAAATTTGTGTATGAG
Source organism: Liasis olivaceus (assembly GCA_030867105.1). Taxonomy (NCBI): domain Eukaryota; kingdom Metazoa; phylum Chordata; class Lepidosauria; order Squamata; family Pythonidae; genus Liasis; species Liasis olivaceus. The sequence continues at coordinate 76,766,372 of CM061349.1, forward strand.
TGTGTGCCTTCTAAATGAATGTGAAAATAAAATAAAAGTATCTTATTCTTTAAAAGAGAACACTGAATTTATATTTAATGAGACTTTCAATGGTTCTTACTGAGTGCCATTTTACAAGAACTGAGAAGTGCACCACCAATGTCAGTCCTGGGCAGAGATGTCTAGAGAGGGATGCCAATGATGACTAAATCATTCCAAACATACTGATGACTTCAGAGGTAGTGGTTTGCCACTGTCATCTTTCAGGATGCTTTTTGACTTCCCAGTCTAGTCTTCAGCCCTGGTATTTCCTTCTGGTTCTATCCAAGTACTAACTAGGTCTGACCCTATTTATTACAACCCAGAAGATTGCAGTAGAGCTGAAAAATAGTTAAATGAGTTTATATTGGTGCAAACAGTAGGAGGTTTCCAGAAGTAAGGACTTTAAAACTTGCACACCACAGATCTGGATCTATAATAGGTTAGAATTAGGGAGGAGAAGAGCCTGTGCAGAGATCAAAGTTTAAGGGGAGAATACAGTGGTTAGATAACTTGGAGCCAAAAAATTAGAATTAGAGACCTCTGGACAAGGAATGGAATTGCACCAAGGGGCAGAGAGGCAGAAACAAAACTCAAAAGAGTTAGGAAAGGTATCAAGATAAGTTATGGAGTCCAGGGAGAGAAAAGAAAGGAGAAGGAAGGAAGGAAGGAAGGAAGGAAGGAAGGAAGGAAGGAAGGAAGGAAGGAAGGAAGTTAGTTCAGATTTTCCTTCCTTCAGCACTCTGCCCAGCCAGAGTTCAACTCCATACAACTACCAAGGACAGTGTGCAGATGGGGGGATAGGGGGTGGAAGGACATGTCAAAGAAGTCTCAATTGGCATCGCTCAGCCAGTGGAAAAGATTGATGCTGGTAGCTTTACTAGTGAATGAATTGCCTGGTAAATCCAGAAGAGATCTAGGCTTGAAAAATCAAAGGAAAGGTGTACTGGTTCAGATAGGCTGGATAGATTAGATCCAACCCAGGGGGAGGGATCAAATGAAGAGGTAGAAACAGAGAGTGAGAAAAACTGCTACAAAAGCTACAAATATCTCAACAAGCCCATTGAGTTCACTCGTTTAGCATTGTTTAGAATAATTTCTATACTTGTATGATGCTGGTTGCAGATGTTTATGGATGTTTCTTTATTACAAATGCTAAAACTGTTCTTGTTTGTTCACAATCAAAGGTTTATTTATTTTTTTAATTGAATTTCTAAAGGAGTGGAGGAAGGAAATTGCCCCTTGACCTCCCACTGTATCCACTAGCTGAAGACTCGGCATCAGTCTTCATTTAAAGTTAACTGCAAAGGAACTGGAGAGATCCCTACTTAGGTATCTTAGAAGAACCAACTTCTTGAACCAAGGCAGACTCTGTGTTAAAATGCTTTGGAACACCCTCTCCCTGGATCCAACTCTGCTTACTTTCTGTAAACAAATTAAAACCATTTTGTCTGAATGCTTTTTGCCTTAAGTCCTTCCTAAGAGCTTTGTGTAAGCGCTTTTATTTTATTTATATGATTTTCTGTATTAAATGCTTTATCTTATTGTTCTCTGCCCGGAGGGTCATCAAGTTTAAGGCTGGATACAGACACTGGATACAAAATTAATTAATTAATTAATATAATTAAACAGTGACATTAGCTTTTCTAAATCAGCCAAACTCAGCTAGGTGTTGCAACCTACCTAGGCAAAACAGGCTATAGCAGCCAAAAGCTAAAAGAGTTAAAACCTATTTTAACCTGGATTTATTCCTTTGCATTATTCCTTATGATCAACAATATATCTTGCTATCATGAAATCTAAAAATAATGACAGCAAATGTTTTTAAATATACTTTTTAACTGTAATCTTGGATCCTAATAAAATACTTTTATTAAAAAATAAAATACCTTTACACTCCTCCATGAACCCAAAATTATGCCCCTCCTGCAATTAAGCCTATAGAATACTTCTCTTTAAAGGCTAAAACATTTCCCTAATTAAAATAAAGGGAATGAATTCTAGCTGTAATCATAATTTGTAATATTAGCAATATAAGTAAAAGATGTGTTATTTTCTTCCAGCATCTAAATATTCGAATATTATCCCCAAACAGTTCCAGAGTATTTCCAACATGCAATTCTTATTTAGGAAATACATTTTGATTTGCTCTAATCCCCTAGGGAAAAATTAAACAATGGGTATCATGAAGTACTAGGAGAAATTCCCCAGAGATGAGACACTCACATTTGCATTAAACAATGAAGAAAGAAAAAAACCCTTAAGTTTATCCCAACTGCCAGTTCCTGTAGTATCTAAAATGGAATGATAAATTGACAGGAAGTTCTCAGAATTGTGAGATCAGATTGAAAAAAGGATTCAAGAAGAACTGGGGGGGAAAATCCACAGCTTAACTGTCAGAACACCACTAAAGAAATCTGGGTCATGAATAAGGTTCTTTTTCATACCACAAAAACAATTATGCCTGATATGAGTTACAAATTATGTCCTCCATTCACACTTAACAAATGACTTGGTTCTGAAGTACAGGTGACCCCATAAGCCATGTGTAATATCCTATATCAGATATGTAATGTTTTATTGAGAACCAGCAAGGAGTAGTGGTTAAAGGCATTGGACTTGAAGCTGAATGACTAGGGATTCTACTTCTGCCTTAGGCATGAAAACCTGCTGGGAGACTTTGGACCCATCACCCTCTTTCAGCTCTAGGAAGAACACAATGGTGATCACTTCCAAAAACATTACCAAGAAAAGTGCAGGACTTGGCTATGTAGTTGACAGGAATCAAGACTGACTTGAAGGCATTAAAAAAAGTTTTACTACAAATAGAGTCCCACTAAAAGCTGTTTTTCAATGACTCACGCTATTTCAGACAGGAAATAAAGTCCAGTAAGCATTGCAGACTCTCTTCATCCTTTTATTGTTCTGAGGCTTTATTTATGCATATATATTCATAAACGAATTCCTTCTTACCTTAGCTGACTACTTTATCTGGATAATCAAATTTGATTTTGAAATTTGAGTGAAGAGAATTGCAGTGAAATTCTGGTAGGTGGTTAGAAAGTGGCTCAGAGTTAGATGTCAACATTGTTTCTTTCATTGTATAATTGCTTCTCCGGCTGACTGTGGCCTTCCTGTCTTATCACGCTTCAATTACATCCTACAGGAAGATGCCAAGAGGGAACTCTCCCCCCATTTTTCCCCCCAGATTGGGATGTCTGGGCAGCTATGAAACATTGCAAGTAATGGAAAGAAACACAATAGAAAACAGTAGCCCCAACATAGCTTTCTTTGCCCCACCTAATCACAAAGTAGACTCAGGAACACCATTAATTCCCATGAAATTATCAAGAATCCTGATAATAAAGAAAACAATGCTTCTTTTCTAAGAGAAGAAAAGTTTTGAGAAACAAGGCAACTTTTGGGACAGCATTAAGTCTGTATAAAGTATATTCTGTATTCTTCAGAATTCACATTTTAAGTTCTTTATTTTCATTTATGGGGTTTGAAACATTCAGGTGATATAAAAACAAATGGAAAGCCAAGTCCCAATATCCATATTAAGCATAAAAGATGTGAGTTAGTTTAGATCCTGCTACAATTCACATAAAGTTCTACCAGCATTGCTGACTATAACAGTAATCATGATTTGCATAGTATGCATGCTAATGAACCATCATTGGCCCAAAAAAGATGGACTATCACATGCATGCAAACTCACATGTATCTCAGCATGTTAAATACTCCTTTTCCATTTGCCAAGTAGAGATTCCAAGAGTTTAGGGGGTGTTAGACAAAATGTCCAAGTTTCCTCAGTCTTTGACTACAACTGATTACTACTCTCTCTGTTCACTTGTCTTCCTTCCTTTGAATTTGATACACACAACTATAAGTACTAAAACATGTTCATGCTTGAAGTTGAAGGAAATGAAAGACCAGCAGACCTATCAAGAGATGTAGACTTGACAGAAAAGGCACCTTCTGCTCCCAGGGACAGCAATTTGGTATCTTCCAGAAGTTTTGAACTGTAATTCACATCTGCTTCTGCCAACATGGCCAATATTACAAAAAGTGTGGTTCTTGTAGTCCAAACTTTTGGAAGGCAACAAGCTGCTAATTCTTACATTGGTCCATCCCATTTAGTTTTATTTGGGATGTTTTTCTTCTAGCACTTTCATGAGGAGGGAGGCAAAAACCCTTTCCAAATATGTTTTGTGGGATTTGTTTTAAGGTGTGGAGAATTTATGTTTCAAAGAGGTATCCCTTTTTTTTTTAACCCAACTGATGCTGGCAGAGTAGCATACTGCTCTTCCATTTGAAATTGTGGAGAAAGATATTCCTGGGAATAATATTATATACAATAGGCATTCATGTTTATTTCTTTGGGATATATATATATATATATATATAGGTTTAGCTTTATTTTCCTCTACCCCAGCAGTGTGAATGGATGACAGAACTGGCATGCTTTTCAGGAAACAATCAGCTTGCAGCCATCAAAAACAAAATATCAAAAACAATAGCAATAAAATAACATTTTTTCCACTGGGAAAGGACTGGGCAAATTCTGAGGATCCATATAAATCAGATTTATATTTCATGCTTGAATCATTGTTTGTCACGTGCTCATATATCTTTTTATATTTTATATATATATATATATATATATATATATTCTGTGCAGCCAATGTAACCAGTCTTCAGTTCTTTCTTTGACCACAGGCAAGGCATTAGTAATAAAAATGAAATATTCTCCTCTCCTCCTCTTTTGCTTTGAAAGTGGCTATCACCCTGTACAGTTAAAGATAGTTACACTGAAGTTCCTTTTGTATTTAATAGTATGACTAAAACATGGTGCCAAAAAGATCACTTGTATTTTTTTTTATCCAAGTACTTTGTCTAATAAGTGATATTATTTATTGGCTTGAATTTATCACTCCAGGAAATTATGATACTTACTCTTTTCAGTTATCTTATTCCCCAGGGCACTGGAATGTTGTATGCGCAGCAGATTCTATTAATCTGTTAATCTTTTCCAGGGTTCTTGTATCTGAGAAAGGGTAAGCTGTAGAAGCTCTATAGATAGCTGCGTGCATTTGCATCACTTACAGGAAGCAGTTGATGTAGTTTGCAATTATAATTAAGCAACTGAAACATTATTGATATTTTCTGTCGAACATAATTTAACATCTACTCTTGGCTGCATTTCCTTTCAGTTTGGAATCCTGCTGACAGACAGACAGACAGACAGACAGACAGACAGACAGACAGATAGATAGATAGATAGATATTGTGATGCATTGTTTCATCCAATATGCTATAACTAATAACTCTTGTTAATTTCTTTGAAGGCATTCTGTTTTCTCCATTTCCTCCTTTTCTTCCTCCACCTCTCTCTTCCGGCCATCTCCTCAATCCAATTCCTTCTCAGTGTAATCCCTTCTCCCCAATCCAATCCAATCCAATCCAATCCAAACAGAACTCCAGAATGTGATGCCATTAAGCCTACTTATTTTTGGAGAACTACTGCTGAGCATCTGAATGCTTTAATTTTAGAAAATGCATTAAAAGCTATTGCTAGGACTGGAAATTCATCTGTATCTCACATATATGTATATCTAAGTCATAAGAGATGGAATATGCCCAATACTGGAAAATGTGTCCTTTGTATTAACAACATGGCATATTATTTATAACCTGAACATCAGAGTTAGATATTAATTAGATATAAATGCAGATAGCTGTGTGGAAACAAATATCCCATTTTAAAGATAAAACTACACAACCTGTAATAAGACAAGCGAGGCAGTTGGTAGCTCTTTAGATTCACTCCCTGCTTTCAATCAGAATAATCACTGCTTGTATGTAAAAGAGCCAATGCTTTGGGGGCCAAATGATAGCACACAAAATACAATCAGATTCCAATTAACATTAAATTCTTGTTCAAATGTTTATGTAGATATGGCTGAAACAGTCTGCTGAGAAATAAATCTGGCAGGCCACTGTCATTTTGCAGACGTATCAGTCAGCACCTCTTCCTTGTCTTCAGATTTAGTTCTTACAAGGTGTTAATGGCAGTTCAGTTTTTAAGGACAGTCTCTGCAAATGATTTTGTCTCAGCAGGTGGCAAGGATTTGCATCTGTATTTCACATATACTTCTCATTACTGGCTTCTTATTTCTTTTTAATCTATATCTCCATGAAATTCCAAATTATGCAAGAGGATTTTTTTAAATTTCTGCATAAAATGACCACTTGTCACTTTTTAAAAAAAACTTTAGTCTTTATATTGTGTGTCAAGAGTGATACAATTCTACACATGTGGAATAGTGCTGTGGATCTGGCATTTTATTTTCTTAGCTAAACATAAACTACTAGCAATGCGGCCCTATGGGTGTCTATTTAGAAGCATCGCCTATTCAGCTTAATGAGATTTATCTCAAGAAAGTGAAAACAGAAACTACTGCATTCTTATTCCCACTTTCCCATGAGTAAACATTGCTGAATGTGTTTTCATATATATATACTTACAGAGGAGTGGCATTTCAGATAAGAGTACCGCCCCATCCTGCTGTACACACACACACACACACACACATATATATATATATATATATATATATATATATATATGTATGTATGTATGTATGTATGTATGTATGTACAGCAGGATGGGGCGGTACTCTTTTCTGAAATGCCACTCCTCTGTAAGTGGCAAGATTATTTGACCCATTATTTCCATTTAACCGGTGATCTTTAAATAATATATGTATATTGGCAGTAGGTTTGCTCAAGTAACTGTTAATTTGAAGGAGTTGTAATCAGTACAAAATTCTGTAAGTGCTTTTTATAATAGGGCTGAGCATAATGAATCAATTTGGTATTCATGCAGATGTCACATGTAATTTCAGAGCTGTTATACTGTAATTTTGGAGCACTTAATAGAGATTATGGTGGTGGCAATTTTGTCACTCTAAATAAGGGACTTTTACATCATATACTATATTTCCAACATCTCTCACTTTGCCTGCTTATTGTATACCTCTAATAAAAAAGTATCTGATTGAACAAAACCAGCATTAGCACCCTGTATTCAAGTTCCAAGTTCATCCTATGGTGACAATAGAATGTGGGATATCTATGTGTGTGGGTTAGAAGTCTTTCTGCATCACTTTCCTATTTACTGTAGGAAATAGAATGCAAAAACATGCATTCTACTACATGTCTAGCCAACCATCTGCAAAATATCAACTGAATCCTACTGGGTATCCAGGGATGTTGCTTGGGACAAAGAGATTAATGCAACCCTCCTGCCTTACAGCCTCCAAAAATGCTCTTGTGTTTGGGAGTCCTCCTAAATGGAGTACATGGACACATAAGGAGAAATCATGTCAAATTGGCAGAGGCACATGAAAGGATCGCAGCTTTTTTTCCCCCTTTTTTTTTCTTTTGAGTGCTTATATCGCCACCCTTTGCTCTATGTACCATACTCTGTCAGAAAAGATTGACAGACACTAAAGAGATGTTGGAGGGATTTGAAGTACTGCAGAGGGAAATAAAAAGAAAACTCCCATTCAGTTAACCTCTAAGTGCTTCTTAGAAACCAATGCTTAATTGAATCATAATGATCCATCTCACTGAGGGGAAGTTTGCAAGGCATTCCAATGCAAATAAAGCTTCACCTTTTTGACAAAGAGCTGGAGGTTCTTACTTCTAGGGCCAGAACAAATTAAGAGAGCCTATTTGAAAGCACTGTCCTTCCTTCCTTCAATGAATTTAACTGGGCTGTAGTTTTCTAGAGGAATGAGGGGTGTAGCCTACACAGGAAGAGAAGGCAGCAGTGTGCAGATGGACATGAATAAGCAGTGCCAAAAGGGTTACTTTGTTTCCCAGAATGCTTCTAGATTCTGACCCTGCACAGCAGGGGGTGAGGGAGTCAGATTCCAAATCAAGGGGGAGGGAGAGGATGAAGAGGAGGAGGAGGAGGAGGCAGCAGAGGTGGTTGGGAAATGGTATTACATGGTCCAGTGCTTCATTTTTCATTTCAAGGGGATGCTGGCATTAGCCCTGAAAGGTCCTCAAGGGCTTCAGTGGCTTCAGCAATTCTCCAAGCAAGTTCAGTGTTAACCTCAGACTTGCTTAACTCAGTCCTTTCTTCAACTCACATCTGTCCTCACAGGTTCTTTTACAAATGAAGCTATCTTGCAAGGATCCACAGGGAACATTATCTGTTAAGTAGAAATGTTTGTATTTATTATTCGTTAGTCTCCAAGACTTCCATATCACTAAGGCTTTACTCTTACATTAATTATCTGAAAATTTGGATCCCATGCTGGTTATGAAACTGGGATGACTTTTGTATATAGTGTTATGTTTCCAGAAGATCTCTAATTTGGAGCCATTAGTTCAATGGAGGCATCCCATATAGTTATCAATGGAATTCAGATCAGAGACAAAAATGTATTTAAGTGGGGATATCTGGCATGATTATGGAACAGTTCTATATTCTGACTCATTACACCAGTGGCATCTTTTTTAGGCTGGTATTGAAGGCTGAAAAAGGACGTGACTGCTTTAATTAGTAGCAGAGAGGTGTTGTACTTGTGCTCTTATGAGATCTGAAAAGCTTTTTTGGAATAATTTTCAACGATTTCATTTTCATCTCATTTTATCTCATTTCATTTTCATTCATCATTTTCATTCATTCATCATTTCAGTCATTAATCTTATACCAACTTAATCCTATTTGCCTACATTATTTACTAAACAACTCTATGGAAATTGAGACAAACCCTTCCTAAGGTCTGGCCAGGAAAGAGATGAAAAAACATTTTCCCTCCTTCATATCCTCAGGCATCCTTTTTATGTTCCTTTCAAATGGAGAACTGCAATTTTTCTCTTTTGTCAGGGGTATGTCACAGGACAGGAAAGCTTTGGATTTAGTGACTGTACCCCTTTTCAATCTATCCCAACATACATTGACACATTTCCTTTCATTGCCTTCCATCATCAGAAGAGCCAGAATATAGGAGTGATGGTGGCAAAGGCTTTTTTTTTTTTTGGGGGGGGGGGGGACCAAGAGTTTTCTAGTTGCAAATCTCTTTTTCTATCCAAGAACAAAAAAAAAAAAAAAAAGGAAAAAAAGGAATAAAGAACAAAAGAAAGCAACAGCAAAAACTACTACAATCCTATTTTACCCAATGTCCCATCACTTATCTTTTCTCTAAGCCTAATAGTGGTACTTAGTTTATTAATATGTTAAATGTTTGCATTAAACTTATTGGCATAAATCCTGTTTGGACATTAGATATGAACATGAGATAGCAATATATGTGGGGACAGTGGGTCACCCAGTATGCATGTCTTTCCCTCCATCTCTATTCCCAACCTTCCAACAGCATGCAAGTAGATATGAACAGAATTTGGACTGTCTTGAGTAAGTAGATCTGAAAGGGCATTTGTCTATTGTGTGGATGGAAGAAAACATGTATAGTTCTATGCCACCTAAACACATTTAATTCTCTTGTTCATACACAGGGCTATAAGTAGAGATAGCTGTAAACAAAAAAAAAAATTATTGATTTTACCATATTTACCAAACACAATATCCCTAACCAGAAAGTAAAGACTATATATCACAATCAGACACATTATACTTTACATTTTCAGCATGATAAAACCCCACATAATTCCTTCCTTCCAGCATTCAGGTCCTATATTAGCTACTTCAACCTTCCTGTTATCTACCTACAGTATGTCTTTATCAAAGCATTTCATTTTTTAAAGTAATTACAGTAATAGAATCAGAGTAATGCTTTACAATGAGTTGGTCTACTTTCTGATTTATTCCAAGAATTTTTATTTTTAGTAGCAGAATAAAGGCATGATTGATTATCCAGAAAGAACAGTGTTTCATGGAACTTATAACTAAGTCATCATTACAAGATAGCTAATGAGCCCTATGCCTCCACAAGCATCTTTTTATTAAGGTTTCAGCATATGGTAGGCAAAGAGACTCAGTAGACACTATTGGATGCAGCTGGTGAAAGCTGAATCTGAAATAAAATGCAGGCAATATGATGGTGGGTATTTCTTGGCAATATGGTAGAAAAGTAAGCATATACTATACGTCTGCTTTATATAAGGATCAAAGTATCAATCTAGCTGGCCTGTTTTTAAACTCCAGCTGATATTGAGGTTTCCACAGTCCTAAGCCAAGGTATTTCTCATTCTTAGGTTCACAGATTTTTTCATTCAAGATAATAGCAAGTATTGCAACAAAGCTGCATTCTACCCCTGAGCTATGCCACACTTTTCTAATTCCACAGCATTTCACTTTCTGACCCACAAAGGAGGGGCTACGAGCTGGACGTCTCACTCCCTATCAACACTGATTGGGACCGGCCTTGGAGGAAGGAGGTGAACCAGTATAGAACTGTGCCACCCATCCCCAACTACCTAAGCGGACCCAAAAGGATACCATGGTTGATGGTATTGAAAGCCGCTGAGAAGTCAAAAAGAACAAGAAAGGATGCACTACCCCCATCCCACTCCCATCAGAGATCATCCAAAAGTGTGACCAATGCTGTTTCTGTCCCATATCCAGGCCTGAAATCCAACTGAAAAGGGTCTAGATAATCTGTTTCATCCAGGATCCTCTGGAGTTGCAGTGCCACCACTTTCTCAACCACCTTCCTTTCCTTCCCTAAAAAGGAAAGGTGGGAGACTGGACAAAAATTGTCCAGTATGGTGGGATTCAGTGATGGTTTCTTGAGGAGGGGGTGCACCAGCATCTTTTTAAAGGCAGCTGGAAACACTCCCTCCACCCCAAGGATGAATTCACCATTGCCTGGACCACCCATACATCACCTCCTAAGCTGCCTTAACCAGCCAGAAGTGGCATGGAACTGATTGCCAAGTGGTGGCATTTAAAGTCTGGAGGATCCTGTCCACTTTTTTGGGTCCAACAGGATCAAACTGTTCCCAGATAACAGGATAAGTATTTTCCCCAGGCATATCCACAGGCCATGACCCATGCTTGGTATCTAACTGGGAATGGATCCACTCTAGACATCTCTTAATCTTTTTCAGACCCCTCAACTCCTCCATAAACCGTGGGGAGTATCAGGATCAATCGGCGAAGAGACATTGCATGGGCACGATCTTGCCAAGCCCTCGGCCACTTCCCTATTCCAGGTGGTGGTCAGGGCATCCACTGGACCATGCAGCAGATCCTCAGGTATAACCCTCAGCTCCATTTGGAACCCCACTGGGTCCATCAGTGGCTGGGGACAGACCAATCAAATTGGTCCCACCTCCCTGCAGTGGGGGGCAGCATAGGAGAATCTCAAAGCCACCAGAGCATGATCTGATCATGACAAGGGGAACAATTTTCTCCCCCTTCAGATTACATTGCCACTTCTCTGACAAGAAAACCATGTCCGGTATGAGGTCATTGTCTCAAGTCAGGCCCTGAAAAACCTGGGAAAGGCCCATGGCCACCATGGTGGTCATGAACTCCTGAGCTGCCTCTGAGGCACATCCCAGGGATGGCAGATTGAAGTCTCCCAGAACCATAACTCTGGGGATCTCAACCGCCAACCCCAACATGTCCTCCAGCAGCTCAGGCAGGGAGGTTGCTTTGCAGCAGGGAGGCTGGTAGAGTAGCAACAATCCCAACTGTTCTCAGGAGCCCAGCTTCAGAAACAGGGTCTCACAACTGGTCACTTGTAGAGCAGTGCCCTGAAGGCCAACGGAGATTTCCAGATGACAACTGCTACCCCTCCTCCCCTGCCCTGGGGTCTCAGCTGGTGCTATATCATAAACCCAACCGGGCACACTTCTGGGCACCCCCCAGGGCCCAGCCAGACCTTGGGAATACATACCAGGTCTGCCCGCTCCTCAGTGAACAAATCACATATAAGGGGGCCCTTGTTGTTAATTGACCTGGCATTAAGAAACAGCAGCCAAAAGCCAGGGCCTCCATGGGTCTGCTGTCCAGGGCCTTTCCATCACTGATGGAAGTCTGAGTGAGTATGCTTCTAGGTTGCCTTCCTCCCTTCCTGTAAACACTGAGTGTTTTTATCTTGTGAATCATTCCATCTCTCATGCTCACCCTTGATCACAGCTACAGCTTTTTGGTCATTTATTCATTAGGCCTGCAGTTGTTTAGGATGGATACCTTGCCTTTGTGCTGCTTGTTACAACAGCTTCACTAACTACCAGTCTATTTTCAGACAAGATTCAACAAGCTGGGTGAGATTTACAGCTGAACTCTGCAGTGTGATGGAAAGGCCATGTTCTCCCACAAATTAAGTCCCACAAATTAAGAGCGGTAGCTCTTCAGTAAAGTACAACTGGAATAACTGTAGACCGCATACATGTCTGAAAAGTGTATTTATTTTAGAAGTGTCTCAAAATTATCTACTGTATATTTACAGAGAGACAATTTGGTGTAATGGTTAAGGCATCCGGCTAGAAACCAGTGAACTGTGAGTTCTAGTCCCACCTTAGGCACAAAGTCATCACCTTGAGTCAGTCACCCCCTTTCAGCCCTAGGAAGAAGGCAATGGCAAGGCACTTCCAAAAAACCTTACCAAGAAAACTGTAAGGGCTAGTTTTAGTCCAGGTAGTTGTCAGGAGTCAAAAACTGACCTGAAGGCACGTGCACACACAAACACACACACACACACACAAAACAGAAGGTTTAAGTTTTGGTTGTTAAGTTTTTGGTTGTTAACTCATTAATGTGTCCATGAAGTCACTAGGAATCAAGCTTGACTTAAAGGATACTTTCCTTTTACCCCAGCAGAATCCAGTATGATGATATCAGTAAGGGACACCTGTCATCTCCCAATTAGCTCAGTAAACAATCCCTTAAGCTTCTTTCTTGTAAGAAACTGGGCTGGACGAGAACGCATGTACAGGGGTGCAGACTCATCTTCCCTGCAATTTTCTTCCAACTTTCTGTCTTCCTCCCATTTTTTCCCCATTGCATGATTCTTGACAGGGACAGAAAACTGTCTTGGAAAGGGACCCAGCTCCAGGTCATTTGGAAACCTCATGGACAGTGTGACCCAATCCAAGATAATATTTTCTCCAAAGAATCTAGATTATTGGCAGTCAAAGCAATCATTGGCAATTAAAGACAATTAAAGAACATTTTTGTGGAAATGAATTTGCCAGAAAGAAAAAATATTCCAGCATTCAGGAAGAAAAGTCCTCTACACATGGCAGGCTATGTGTTATTAAAACACCAACAGTAGAAGAGTATTTCATTGTTATATCTATGTGAGGTGAAATAGGGTCACCTCAGTAAAGGGATCTATACCATTGAGGCAATGTGATTCTCTCTTACATAGCAAAGACATGCAGGTTTTTTTGTTTTCTGTTTTTTTCGTGTTTCTACTCTCATTTGCTAAAGTCATGAATAGAAGAGAAGCCTCTTGGGTTTTGCTAAGGGCAAGCACTGTTTGGCAGTTCTGCTGGAAGAAGTGAGATATGTGTTCTCTGGCATCACTTACCAAAGCTTGAGGTACGTCGTGCTGCAGAAGACAAGCAATGTATCTCCCACAGATCTCACCAAAGCTTTGTGACATTACTTTGGAGAAAGATGGGAAAACTTTCTTCAGCTGGACTGTCAGAGAAGCTGTGGGAAGTTGTGAAGCATGGCAAACCTTAGAAGCAAGAAGAGAAATTACTTCATGAAACCGATTTGAGGAAGTTCTTCAGCCAAATTTTTCATCAAAACAAACAAACAAAAAACTCAGTATTTGAGCAGCCCTATATCTGAGGAATTCCATAATGCACAATGAGTCAAGCAATTATTTCTGAATGCCACATCACACCCTGGAAAGGTGGCTTGGCTCTTTGAAAATGCGGAGGAGGATAAAGACATATTGCCATTTCTCAAGGCAGCCAGATTCAAATTATTCCAATGATGGAAGCAGAAGCTCCACTGCAGCTGTTCCATATTGTTTGCACTGTCTCGCAATAGATCTGCAAGGTTTCAGCCAGAGGTTTTTCCTAGTCATGCCTGGAGACACCAGAGATGCTATCTCAGTGTTTCTCAATCTCAGCAATTTTAAGACCTGTGGACATCAACTCCCAGAATTCCCCAGCCAGCATGCTGACTGGGGAATTCTGGGAGTTGAAGTCCACACATCTTAAAATTGCCAAACACTGCTCTACGTGGAACCTTCTGCATGAGAAAGGTTCCAGTTAGTTAAAATACATGATTGGTGAGTTACATTCGATCTGTTGGTAAATTCTGGTGTGTGCAACTTTAGTTAGAGACTTGCTACAGCCAGAAGAACTTTGATGTAAAGGATAAAATTAATGAAATACAGTGGTACCTCAAGTTACGAATTTAATCCGTTCCATGACTCTGATCGCAACTCGAATTGGTCGCAACCTGAAGCAAATTTTCCCATAGGGTTCAATGTAAATACGGTTAATCTGTTCCGCCCTCTGAATTTGGTCGCGCCGCGAGGCAAATTTCCCCATAAGGTTCAGTGTAAATATGGCTAATCCGCCCTCCGAATTTGGTCGCTCCACGAGGCAAATTTCCCCATAAGGTTCAATGTGTCAGCCGGCTAGGAAATTCCCCAGGCGCACTTTAGTCAGTTTCACCGCTTGAGCCACTAGCGCAGAAAGAGGAAGTGCTAATGAAAGGGCCACCTGGCGTCTCTTCACTAATCTGGAGCGGATGCTTTGTGTTAATGCCAGAGGGCGCGGGCACTATGGACAAAGGAAAGAGCCTCGGAATTGAGGAAGAGCAATCAGCGCACGAGGGAAAGCTCCCTCCTGGCTTTGTGCGCGACAAAAGCCCAACGAAAGCAATGACCACGCCAAGGGCTAACAACAATTAAAGAACAATGGGACTCAGGCTGAACCTGACATCTGGACAATTAAGGGGGATCATTGGGGCGCTGATAATCCGCAGCCTGTAGATCGCGGGGCGAAACCGCGGGAAGGGGGGAGGTATAAAGGAACCAATTTATTGTACCAAGCCAGTCCTGGCTTTGCTTGTAACTGTTGTGTTACGCTTGAGTAAACCTCTTTTGTGAACTACACGTGTCACGGGAGTTTCTCTTGACGAATGGGGCAAGATCTTACACAATGTAAATACATACGGCTCTGCATTTTCTTTGGAGCCATGCTGACAAGCACACCAAAAACCTTCCAAACGCCACAAAACACACCAGAAGCCTCACCGAACGTCTCCTTGCTACCGCGATCTCACCCACAGGAAGCCGCGACCATGTGGCAGCAGGGCAAATAGCCACAGATCCGGTTCGTAGCTTGAGGCGGAGTTCGCATGTCGAGGTAAATTTTTGCGGCCGGAGCTGGTCGTATCTTGAAATTTTCGTAAGGTGGGGCATTCATAACTTGAGGTACCACTGTATATATATATATATTCTGAAAATATTTCAGCCTGCTATAAGAAAAACAAAAATGAGCTGGAAATCTGCAGAACTGATACCACAACAAGTTCAGATGGTGGATGGATACAATTGTGAAAAACTGGAATAAATATGTGATATATAAATCAAGTCTGTTCACTTAGTCATAAGCAGCCCTCATTCTGTGATATCACATAGATATTTTTATGTGGATGAAAAATATATTTAGCAGTAAGCTATTCTCAGATTGAAATGAACTTCTAAAAAATATGCTCACAAATAGACTGGAATATTATGGAAATAATGATATTGCATCAATGGTTCTGAACAATGTTCTTTCTCACTATTTTAGCACAGCATGGAACCAAAAAGAAAAATATTCATTTCCAAGTCTTAATAAAAACAGCTTTGACACTTTGAATACCCCTTTGTCAAATCCAAATCATTTAAATTAATAAGACTTCCCTGATTTAAAGGTTTTAATTTATATTTTCCACTTCATTTTAATATTACTCAAGAGAAAATTATACTTATTAATTATTCCTTCCCTCCTGCCTTTAAATAATTCTGTAATTTGATAGTCCTCAAATCCATGTTCATTTGCATTTTTGTGACAATTATGGCAAAGGATTTGCAAATGTTTAAGTCATATCTTTCTTCATTCCAAGAAGAAAGGAAATTAATTATGGGATAAAGTCTACTATTAAAGAAATACACTATGTCAAATAATTTATTAATACATTTATTTTGGCTTTTAAACAATTAAGCAATGTTGTTATTTCTGTTAAATAAACAATCTCTCACACAAAAAGTTATGTATCACCAAACATAAAGAGCAGAAATATGTGAAAATAGTATCATTTTATCTAATAATGAATTTATTTGGTTAAATATCCTTCTAGGGAGATTCTATAGAACACAGAATTATCAAATTGAGAATGGCTTTCTCAAAGATACTGATATGTAGGGTTATCAGATATCTAAACAGGCAAAGGAGGACACAGACAATTGGAGAGGAGGACAAATGTAGTGGAAAAGGAGGCCACACTGTTTCATTTTCTTGACATCCACAACAAAAGTTATAGTGAAAAGCTGCCAAAAAAAAATAATAATAAAGTACTTAGACTTACATGTAAATGAAATTATTTTTTTCAGCATCAGAAAGACTGGTTTTTCAATTGCAACAATGTGCTGGAGCAGGTTAGGAAGCAAAAGTCTTCAGCATGTAACAGATTAAGGTCTTGTCAATTTCAGGCAGCAGTACCAGTGGCCAGAAGGTACTAATCAACTAATTAAGGTCACAGAGCTGAGCTTGTTAACTTGCAGTTACCACTTATTAGGGAAGTGCCACGCCACAGAGAAAATCTGCTCAAGAAGTGGTAAGCTTGTTAGATACTCAAAAAGCCAGACAATATTTGACAAGGACATTAGGACTAGAAAGAGGATATGTCCTCCTTTTGCTGGAGGTCTGGTAACCCCACTCATATGGGCCTTCTATGTATACTTTTTGATGTTAAATGAAAACATATGTAGTCATGTCCTCTCAGTTTCAAACTCCATTATTTTACATTGGGGGTGTTTTTTTACTGCATAATTATGTGATTTTATATTCTGTTTTATAATGAATTTGTTTTTGTATTAGGACAGCAAATACATTTTATAAATGAAGTAAAACAATTTTGTAAAATAAAAGAATCATTAAAAAACAGTCATTGCCTGATAGCAACATGTGATGTTATAGAAGAATCATAATGGCTGAGTGACCTGTAGGGAGAGGATAGTAAAAAGAATCTAAAGAAATACAAGTTAGTACAGCATGCAACCCTCCTCTGAATCTGCTAAATTTTCTCTGTGGAGGTAAACACAGAATGCTAAGAAGGAGCATGTATTGAGAGTCAATAGCTCTCATCCAAATCTTAACAAGATTGTTGTAAGGCTTAAATGGATGAATAGAGTGTCTTGACAGAAGAATGTAATATAATAATAAGACAATATCTGCAAATAGTTATACTCGTACCTGAGGATATCAGAGTATATTTGGGCCTGTTTATTTTCCTTCTACATCCAGCATTCTCCAGAAGGACCTTGGATCTGAAATTCAACTCTGACTTCTACAGTATGTGTGCAAGAAAGCTATGAGCTTTATAATAGCTATACAGAGAAGTTGTTAAAAAGAAAGCTGTTATTAGATAGATGAGATAGAGATAAAGATAAAGATATAATTATTTTTGTTGGAAAATATGGGGTTTCAACCAAGCCTGTCTCACACAAGGACAAAGGGAGGGGTGGCTTCATTGCAGCCTAGCTTTGCTCTTTTGTGTGGGAGGGGCTTGGAGCCTGCCTTTTTTCCTGTTTCCCTCATTTTCTCTTCTCTTCTCCTCATGGCTCTTCACGAGGTAGGAATGAATCCTCTCGCCTCGTCATGGTTTTTGAACTAACATTTCACAACCCCAACATAGGGTTATGGGCCCAACATATCAGCCCAGGAGGTTTCTTTGGTCCTACAGCCAAGAAACTGCTTACACATTTTAAAAAAAGGCTTAGTTCAGATTTTTTTTCTTTCTCTCCTTTTACCAATGGAGAGGAAGAAGGGGCTTCCCCCCATCCCATAGTTGAATGAAGATAATTTTTCAGCTTGGCTATACAGATTAAGGCTATGATTGGACTTTTGGGACAGCCTAGACTGTCTAGATTCCCCTCAATCACAACCAGGGGATTCTGAGGAAGCCAAGAGATTATGGGAATAGAAAAACAAAAGGGCCATGATTTTAATTTCTAGTTCACTACCTGATCACAGACTGGCAGAAATAAAAGATCTTCCCACTGCCAAAGAAATGACTGAGGACATTATATTTAGAAAATGATGATCAGAAGATTATTTTGTTACTGAGGGAAATGATTGCATCTAGTTTTTTAGAAGATGAGGATATTAACGAGCATTTATTGAGAATGTAGTCTATCTTTGAAAGGCTGAGCACAATTCAAAATCTCATGAATGAAAGACTAAAAATGGCTTTTCTACTAAACTCATTACCTGACAAATATTACCCTTTCGTAGCAGCGCAGAATTTACAAGGGATGTCTCAATTGTTTGGAGCAATTAGAAGTGAAGTGAGGAGACAGAAAAAGTGTTTGTATTTCCATAAAAAGTCAACAAAAGACATGGGTTACCTGGCAGAAAAATGGAAATGTGAGCAGAAGCCATTGATTGCTCATCAGCACAATAATAAACCCATTGTTTGTCATTCCTGTAACAAGCCAGGGCACATAGCTAGATATTGTAAAAGCAGAGACAAAAAGGATTTTTCCAGAGGAAGGCATTCCAAAGAAAAATTAGCTCTGCATACAGTTTTCAGAGCAGAAAATGTTCTTGGAGCTAATTCTAATGAAGCCAAAGGTCAATGGATCTTAGATTCAGGTGCAAACCAACATCTTTGTAGGAACAGAGATATCTTTAGTGAACTGAATGAAGAGCCACAAGGGAACATTGCTCTTGCTGATGGGAATTCCATCTCAATAAGAGGAAAAGGCAAAATGCACTTGAGATGTTTTAATGGAGAAAAATACAAAGACCACATAGTGACAGATGCATATTATGTACCACGATTGACAACCAATTTGCTGAATGTGTGATCATTAAACAGAAAAGGTTTCAATGTAATGTTTAAAGCCAATAGAACATGTGAAGTAACCAGTGGTAGCCAGATTTATGTTACAAGCTTTGAGAAAAATGGAGTGTACCAGGTGAACTGCGAACAGCCACCACCAGATGTCAGCCTCACTTGCCAACACCAGCAGAGAAAAAAGCGCCACCATATGGCACAAGCGGTTTGCACACAGGGACTTTGATGCAATTTTTAGAATGAAGAAGGAAAATATGGTAAGAGACCTTGAACTAAGCAATCATAAAAAAATACCAGTCAAAGTGTGTAGTGTGCATCAGAGGAAAGGCAACAAGGCCTGTCATACCCAAAGAAAGGGAAAGGCATGCAACTAAGCCACTTGAACTTACCCACACTGATTTATGTGGACCTCTTCAAACGTCAGCAGGTGGAAACAAATACATAATATGTTTTATAGATGATTTTTCCAGGTATTTGTGTAACCTACCTGATGAAGGAAAAGTCCCAAACTGGGGATATGCTGAAGACATATGTTGCTATGGTGAGGAATAAATTCAACCGGACCCCTCAAGCCCTTAAAAGCGACAGAGGCAGTAAGTTCATTTCTAACACCATGCAGACATACCTAACACAACTAGGCAGAGCACAGATTAACTACTCCTTACACGCCAGAGAGTAATGGAGTCGCAGAATGAAAGAGCAGATCATTGATGGACAGGGTATAGAGGCAGATCTATCTGACCAATACTGGGCAGATGCTGTTATCACAGCTACATACTTGCAAAATAGATTGCCAACCAGAGCCAATAAAGTAACACCTTTTGAGCTTTGGCATGGGTGAAAACCAAGTGTCAAACATTTAAGAGTGTTTAGATCTAATGCCTATGCCCACGTACCAAAAGAAAGGAGATCCAAACTAGACCCTAGAGCTAAAGAAGGGGTCATGATTGGCTACACTCCAGGAAGCAAGGGATACAGAATCCTGAACCCAAAGATGGAAGAGTAAGCATATGCAGAGTGGTATACTTTGATGAGAGGGAGAGAGGCTGCTGCACTCAGGTGGATAATGACTGCAGAGAAACCAGCAGCAGCAGTTATCAGCCTGAGATTTTCAGCCTGACACCAGAAGACACAACCACACAAACCCAAAGGGAGATGGAAGTCCAGGAAGAGACTCCACCAGAGACAGATGATAGGCTGAGGATGCAGAAGAGGGTGAATGACCAGTCATTGCTCCTGAACCTCCTCTGAGACACTCATCACGACCCAACAAAGGAGTTCCAGCTGACAGACTTACCTACCTCACAAGGTCGTCACTACCAAGCGAACCCGCATTGTGGAATGAGGTGCTGCAAATGCCAGCAGATGAGGCAAGTAAGTGGAAAAGGGCAGCACAGGAGGAGCTAGATGCTCTGTACCAAAAGAAAAGATGGACTTTAACTAAACTACCAAAAGGCAAGAAGGCCATAGGTTGTAAGTGGGTGTTCAAGGCAAAACAAGATGAGAATGGTGAAGTACAAAGGTACAAGGCCAGATTGGTAGCAAAAGGCTGCTCACAGAAATATGGACAGGACTATGATTAATGTTTTGCTCCTGTTGTGAAACACGCCACAATTAGAATGCTTCTAAGTCTAGCAGCATCCAGGAACATGGACGTCGAACACTTAGATGTTAAAACTGCATTTTTACATGGGGAGATAGAAGAAGAACTTTATATGATACAGCCTCCAGGCTTCACTAATCCCAATACCAAGTATCTCGTTTGCTAGCTTCAGAAGGGGATTTGTGGCATGAAGCAGGCAGCTAGAGCATGGAACAAGAAGTTAAACCAAATACTTTTTGACCAGGGTTTCGTTTAAGGAAAAGCTGATCCCTGCCTATACACAAGACACAGAAATGGGAGGGATGTGTATATATTTTGTTATGTGGATGATTTAATGATTTGCCTCAATAACAAGAGTGACTTTAATGATATTGTTTCTCAACTAAATAGAGAAGTAGAAGTGAAGCATCTGGGCAATGCCAGCTACTACTTAGGAATATGGATCGAGAGAGAAGAAGATGGGAGCTCTCTTCTAAGTCAGAACCAAAAGATTCTAGAACTGTTGGAAAGCTTAGGATTGCAAAATGCCAATCCTGTGCCTACACCGATGGAGACAGCTTTCCACAAGCAACAAGAACCCAGCGATCTCCTACCAGAGAACAATGAATATAGAAGTGCCATAGGAAAATTGTTGTATCTAGCCACCACCACTAGACCAGACATTGCAGCTGTCCTATGCAGAAGGACAAGCACGCCCACACAGAGAGACTGGACTCGTGTCAAGAGGGTGGGAAGGTACCTAAAGGGGACCATGCACCTAAAACTGAAACTGCCAGCCACCGAGAATCCTAGACTAGCGGGATTCACAGATGCAGACTGGGCAGAAAACACCACTGACCGTAAGTCCGCTAGTGGCTATGTATTTTTCTATGGGGGTGGAACAGTGAGCTGGGGAAGTCACAAGCAAAGCACAATAGCACAGTCCCCTGCAGAAGCAGAGTATGTGGTAGCAACAGATGCATGTAATGAGACTGTGTGGCTTAGATTATTGCTTGCAGACATGGGTATAGACGAACCAACCCCTATACAAATCTTTGAAGACAATCAGAGTTGCATCAGACTTTCACAGTCAGAGAAAGTAGGTGGGAGAACTAAGCACGTTGATATAAAGCATCATGTGGTGAGAGTTGCAACAAGGGTTAATCCAACTAGACTACTGTCCCATAGGAAACATGACAGCGGACATCTTCATGAAACCATTGTCGAGAACCATTTATCAGAAACTAAGAGAAAAATTAAATATTGTAGGACATGGAGACATACAAGGTTGATAAGAAGGGGTGTTGGAAAATATGGGGTTCCTTCGTTTTCTCTTCTCTTCTCCCCATGGCTCTCCACGAGGTAGGAATGAATCGTCTCTCTTCCTCATGGTTTTTGAACTAACATTTCACAACCCCAACACTTTTGACCCCAAAGCCTATCAATACAATATTTGGAAAAAAAATGCTGATTTCTGTGGACTATTCCCAGGTACTCTTATATGCCATTTATTTTCAAAGGTAAACATTAAATTGAAATATAAGTTAGCAACTAGCTTGTCTCCTGTGATTTATTGGCAAGTGATAGATGATTATTCAGTTTTGGAACAGAACTAAAGTAGATGAAGGTGAAAAAGAGAGAAACAGGGACTTACACATAAACATCACTATACATTTTCAACTGATTTATTGGACTTTGTTAAAAAAAAATGTGGATCTCATACTTTTGAATTGTCACTAAAGGCATAATTCTGAACAAGCAACATGTTATTGGAACCAAGATTCCTTGCCAGGTGACCAACAGCTATAGGCAAATGTCTTTACTTTGTTACAATAATTTGTTAACAATTTTCAGCACTGCTTTCAGTGAAGAAAATATTTGATTATTCAGAAACATTAACTTTGTGTGATTAACATGATGAACATATCTTGTTAAGCCAGATAAATTTTTAAAAAGATAAGATTGTTCTCTAGGTACATACATTATTTAAATCTAGATTATGGATCTTTTTATTGAAGCTGAACAAAACACTTTGATAGCATATCTTCACTGACATTTGTTTTGACAGTGATTACTCCTCTGAACAAAAGTAATACTTCTACCAGTTGTCTTAGCCCAAACTTTCATTTTATACATTAATGTGAATTTGACAGGTACATCGATATTCTGTCCTTAGTGTAATATACCTCTCATTTCAAGTTGGAATAATATAGACTTTGGAAAGAAGATTGAAATCTGCAGTATTTTTCTCATGGATTTTCCATGTATTTCTCCAACTACTTGGATGAAATGTGAAAACAGGCTGGTGTTCACTGCATAAGAAAAAGAAATTAATGGGGTAGGGTTGTGTCCTTTGATATTTCCATTATGAATGCCAAAATTGATCCAGTTTCTCACAGTGGCTATTTTGCTGCTTAAAGGAGGGGAAAAATCATGACAGGTTGTTATAGATCATGGCTCTGACTCTTAATGGGATGGCAGAACGTTCAGATGACATTAAGACTACCTTGCAATTTCAAACAGATGTTGAACTGAGTGGGGCTTACCTTTGAATGAACATACTTAGAATTGCAGAGCACACTGTTGTCTCAAAACAGTTGGCTAAAGAATGTAGTGGAGCAACTGAAAAGAAGAGCAGCAATTAATGCTTTGCAAGAGTTCCATTAGTTTCCAGTGTTCTGAAGAAATCCTTCAAATTATGGTTGATTGCACAGTCAGCTAGATGTTTAGACTGGATTTGGCATTTTTATCCACCTATCGAGTCCTTCCCAAGGACCTGAGATAGGCAGATGTTGTTTGATGGTGTTAAAGGTATTGTCACAGGATATAAACTGTTCCAAGTAAAGCTGCCTTTTGCAGTTTATTGATGGTGATTTTGTCAATGCTGATGGACTTCAAGTGGTGCTCCAGATGTTTCAGGATTGAACCCAAGGCACCTATTACTATTGGTACTATCTTTGCTTTCTTTTGCCACAGTCATTTTATTTCTATATTTGCAGGTCTTTGTATTTTGTGATTTTCTCCTGTTCTTCCTCTTCTACTCTGCTATCTTGCAATGTCCATTATCCAGATTTTTTTTTTTTTTTTTTTTTTGTCTTTCTTATCAACAATTGTTAAATCTGGGGTATTGTGTGGCAGGTGCTTGTCATTATTATTATTTGCATACTACCCTGCTCTCAATGGCTCTGGGCTTTACATATAGGCAAATATATGTTTAAATGTTAGCATTATGCTGATGTTATTTAAAATGAATTTTCATTCACATTTCCCTTGATGTTTCTGTTGCAGGTCCTATAAGATTTAAAGGGCCAATGGGAGCTTTTTACAAAGCCTTATTATTATGCAAGGGAGGGAAGTGATTTTGCTGAGAAGTAGAGATTTACCCTGTCCATAATAACTCCCACTGAAAATCCCCTTCCCAGTAATGCAATCATACTTAAAAAAAAAAATCCATTGGTGCCACTAGAAGCTTAATTCTATTTGCCATGTGAAAAGTACTTTTAGGAAAGAGTCATGCATTACTTGAACATTCCTTCTTACAGTGGCAATTAGACTTTTTAAAAGTTTCAGTTGGGACTAACAGACCTGCTTTGAAATAAACTAAGTCCAATTAGGAGAAAGGAGTGGAGGTCATGTGTCAGATGGAAAGATCCTGGAGCTGCTTGAGGGTTACCAGTTCCCAACCATGGTTTAAACAAGAGTCATTTAAGAGGCATAACAAAATATCACAAAACAAGATCAAATCAATATTATCCATCAAAATATATTAGGAAAATTTCATTGAAAACCAGCATTTTTAAACTTATTTTAGCTAGCCTATTCTCAGTAACAAACAATTTCAGAAATGCAAAGCACTAAGGAATGACATCTTGCATCTCCTCTGACATCTGATGCTTGATCATTTAGGGAAGGAGAAAACATATAGAAAAAAAATATGTATCATACAAATGCACACACACACACACACACACAGATTTATATGTAGTTATATATATATACAGACATATATACTAAACATTAGTTAAAAAAAAAACTACCTGATACAAAAACAAGTAAAACTTGTAATTCAAAAAAGCAGAAACCAAATTTGATAAATTTATCTAGCTCTATTCTGAGGAAGCTTCCTTATTTAGTCTAATATATAAATAACATTTCTAGAGATTTTGCTAGCTAATTCAATGTATGGTTCATTGAACAATTTAGTTTATGTTAGGTTTTGAGACAATGTTTTTTTCCCAGTTACCTCAAGTGATGACTGCAAATTGTAAGTTCACAGGTCAAGACAAAGACTGGGGTACTAGTTGTTTTCAAAGCCAATAATTTCATTTTTATTTTTTGTGTGTATGTGTATAAATATATATACACACACACACACACACACACACACACACACACAGAAAAAATATGGTCTAGTGGTTTGGTCTAGTGTTTAAGGCTTCAGGCTAGAAACCAGTAGACTGTGAGTTCTAGTCCCACCTTAGGCATGAAAGCCGGCTGGGTGACTTTGGACCAGTCACTCTCTCTCAGCCAACAATGTCAGGGTCAGTCAACAAGCCAGTCAGTAAATTCCTGTTGCAACCAATGGATCAAAAAAGTGGACCCTGCCCCTATGGGAAAACGCTAGGAAGAAAATAGATGATAGGTAGGTAGGTAGGTAGGTAGGTAGGTAGGTAAGTAGGGAGAGAGAGAGAGAGAGAGAGAGAGAGAGAGAGAGAGAGAGAGAGAGAGAGAGAGAGAGAGAGAAGATGGAGTGGAAGTGTAACTTCAGGTCTCTTCCAAACACATTACACTCAGCTCACAGTTAGAAGAGAAGCTACCCATTTCTATTTTTATTTGTAAGCTCTTATTTGGTCACTTGGGAACCTTTGAGTCATAATGATTACTACTCACATGTTCTAGGCCAGGTCAGTTTGGACTGCAAATGTAGAGTGGGGAGGGGATCAGAGTGGAGAAATGAGATGTAACAAGGCCACAGCCACACTGTAGTTCTGTTTTGTTCATTGGATGGCTTAAGTATATCATTACTGTGAATCAAAGAATAAATCAGATTAATGATACTGTAATTCTTTCTGGGTAGAGCAGCCTTTGGGTCATACAAACCATAGTGATGATCACTAAATGTTCTTGTAAAAAAAAGATCAGTCAAGTTTCCATTTAAAAGTACTTCTACTCAACAAAACCTTTAAAATGTGTGATATAAAATATTGTGGGTTTTGCAAAGGCATCCATTGCATACTTGCTTTATTTTCCTGCTTTCTGTGAAAAAAATGCAATGATGGAATACACAAAAGAGAACCTGATTCAGGAGAAGTTTAGCTGAACATGTAAGATTCAAAAGAGCAAATGTATCATCCCACGACTCTAGCAATTAACAACACACACTCATTCTTGTCTGCAAAAGGAATACTAGAATATTATAAAATCTCCTTCTGCCATCAATAAATGTAAATTATGGTATCATCAGGCATGGTGTTGTGGGTAGATTGTGTGTGGTGAAGTGAGAAGACTAGAGCAAGACATTTTCAATGGCATCCTAAATGCATCTGAACTGCAGTCTTGATTGTTTTATCAGCATAGACCCAGACAACTAAAATATACTTCTAATAACCTATTTAAAAGTGTCACAACTGAACCAGAATAAAAATGAATTGGGCATGTCACAATTGTTCTGCTGAACGCCGATGTTAATTAGGCGTAAACAGACATAACAGTGTTAATACTTGTTGTTGGGAATCTACAACTTGACCTGATCTTGCCTCTCTCTTTCATTCTCACAAACACAGACTCCCTACAGGGGAGTTGCAGTGCTTCTTGTCACAATGAACATTACTTTCCTGAGATCCTTTGTGTACTTCCTATTATGCACTAAAGAACAGATGAAGATCAGTCAGCACTTCCTAGAAAAATATACTTGAAGATAAACTATGGCCTGATTCAAATGATAAGCTATCAAACTAGCACCCACAGAGTCACAGAATAGAGTCATTTTCTAAGAACTTTTGTGTAATTAGGCTATACCAGTCAAGAATTAAATTGTACCATAAGCACTGACAGTATACCATCCTCTTTTGCATTCTGCGAGTCCCCAATTCTCATGGTACCTATATATTTCACCCAGCAGCTCCTGCAGGTATATAGCTCTGCATTTACTTTTGCTCTTCTTGCTGCAGTTAACATCAACAAGGTAAATGATCTTTCAGATTTATTAAGACATAAACTCTGCAGGTGACATTTATAACATAGGCATTTAGATGAATGATAGCATTTTTTATTATGACGTGAATGCAGATTAAATGGAAAAGGAAAAGACATGTCCTGACTGAACAGTCATAGAACAGCCATGGGCTTTGTGTTTGTTAGCCAATGGATGACATTTGCTGCAAAGATAGTGGACTTATAAAAGATAAATGTTAATATAGTGGTCTAGAAAAATCAAAACATAAGGGTTTGCCAACTAGCAATGGTCCAGTAGGCCAAACTTAGTTTCATGTTAGAATTCTCAGTGTAAGGTAAGATGTAATATCATTCATGTAATAGTACAGTAGATGTAATATCAATGGAATATTAATAGGGCCAGTATTTCAGTTTGGATCAGGACTAATGGCAAGGAAGGGAAAAGAACTAATCATCTTCCCTGTGGCTGTTATTTGTTAAACTCTCCCACTTGGATCAAATGTAAAACATATGTAAAATGTAACAGGCTTCAGGGGACATGGTGGCGCAGCAGCTTAATGACGCTAGAAGTTGCCATCCAGAAATGGTCGACTTCAGTGGTTCGAATCTAAGCTGTGTGTGGTGGGGTGAGTTCTTGTCTTGCGCCCTCAGCTTCTGCCCACCTAGCAGCTCAAAAGCGTAAGCGAGTAGATAAATAGGTACTCTCACCCCGCTGGGAGGAAAAACTCTGGCGGTGCCTTGCACGGGAAAATAGGAATGGGTTGCTGGTTGCTGGATGCAATGCAATGGAAGAGACTCAATTTCCTGTGACTGCCAGCTGGGCTCTGCCCTAGGAAGGAGGCAATGGTAAACCACTTCCAAAAAACCTTGGCAAGAAAACTGCAGGGACTCATCCAGGCAGTCTCCATAGAATCAGTCACGACTGAAAGCGGGTTAAAAAAAAAAAAACAGGCTTAATCTGGATTGGCAGAGGAATAGGTAGATATTCCCACAGTTGATTTTATAAAAAGAATGTTATGCTGGAAATACCAAAGTGCCTTGTGGTTTAATTATTTCTTAAATCTCTTACTGTTGGTCTCTGAGAGAATACCCCTACATTCATTAACCTTCTCCATGAGTTATCCATGTGAAAAGTGCTTAACAAATAAGCTGTCCTTCCTCAAATGTCTATAAGTGTTACAGGTAAAAGTCCTACATTTTATTGTGCAAACTTGCTGCTTTAAAGGACCTTTTAAATAAAGTATGGCGCACACATAACAGACTAACGTATTGTTGCTCTTACTGTTTGGGGAACAGCTATTTCTGATTTACATAAACACAATCAAAATTCTAAGACAGTAGAAAAGCAGATCAACATACACACTTACATGCAATAGTGAAAGACCAATCCATAAAGAGAATAAAGTTTATAAGGTTGAATAAATTTATTTGACTTACAGCCAATAAACAAATGTGCATAAAGAGAAAAGTCATTCAGTTTTTACAGGAGAAACCAGCTTGCTTAGCATGCCAACTATCTAACACAGAAAAGCAGCATTTTAATTGTAAAGATTTTGGCCTGGACATAGAAAAGAGAAAGAGAAGGGCACAGAAATTATCAGTTCTGGAAGGAACTGTAGTTCAAAGGGAATATCAGGGATGGGTAAGAGCATGGAACAAAGGCAATTTTGCTGATGGTGAAACTGGAATATGAAGGGCAAAATTGATAGCCTCAGAAAGGAAATAGGTACGGTTTCTAATTATTATTCAGAGAAAAAGAACTTCATGCCTAAGCTGTGCATGGATGGCTGGAAAGAGTTTCTGAGAAAAGACTAGATAATAAGAACCTCAATTTTAGACAAAAAATATGTGAAGCCAAATGTCTCGAAGTCGTGTTGCCTAGAAATAGCCGAGGATGATCTCATGGAAGCTAAAGCTGATATATGGGAAACCCTAAACACTTTGGTTACAATATTTTTGAGATCTCAGAGACTGATACCTTTGAAGCAATGATTCACTATCTTTAGTTCCATGATTGATCACTGCAACCAAGATCTTTGAAGACACTTATTCATATTCTGCTTTAGGCAATCAGTGGAACAGCCAAGTAACTAAGCTTGTTAGGATTGGGCCAAGCATAAAAGCAGACTGTACATTCATCAGATGCTTTTTTCAGAGGGAAATAGGAGACTGAAAAGGATTTCTCTGGGTATCAAGGGAATCAAACCAAGTCAAGGAAAGGAGCAAGGTTCTGTTCCTCAAAACAGGGAATAGGCATTAAAATCTAGTGTACTTAATACTGGTCGGAATAAGAATAAAGGGCAGAGATACAACTGGCTGGGAGGAAACAGTTCACTAGTTTCCCATTGCTAATCGAGACAGGAAACTCAGTTTCTGCACTGAGCCAGTGAAGGGAGGGAACCAAAGAATGGAAAGGAATGAGAACTCTCTCCATTTCTGTTTCTCTCTGTGTGTATGTGTGTGTGTTGTCCACATCCATAACACATGTGTATATGCATGTGTAGGAAGTATACTATTATGGCTTGTGCTTTGTTGGATTCATCTGTTTATAGTTCATTAATGTGGAAAGTTAACAGGTGCATGTGAACTTCTTATAGAAGTACATTAACCCCTTTTATTAAAGCCTTGACCTAACATTGTTACTGTGGGTTCAACCTGGGTCTTTCTGTATACTAGCAGAAATGATAGCATTAGAATTCTTTTTTTTCCCCCCATCTTTATTTAACAGCATGTGCTCTCAGTAAAATATAACATCAAAGGCACATAGGCTAATACAATAGTTTTTAGCAATAAAGGTATTTAATATTTCAAGAACTTAATAATTTAAAAGGATTATTTTAAGATACAGTAGTTTCTGAATACTAAGTTTTAAAGCAGAAAAGAGCTCTCACTCATAAGCATTTTTTGCTAGCTGTCAATTAATAGATTCCATAGACATGATTTAAGATTTCAAAGATAGCCAAAACACCACAAAATGAGCTGATCACATATTTAGTGGAAATCCAGGGGTAGAGAATCAAGCCCTGTATCCATGAGCTGGTTAGGCCATGAGGTCTCCCTTATCTTGGTCCCTTGCTAGAAGCCCCTGTTCCATGCTTGCCTGTCCTCCCTATCTTACTACCACCATTGATCAACCCAGTGCCCAAAATCACCAGAATTGGTCCACTTGGAAGTTTAGGTTCTCATCCTAAGACTAAGAGATGCTTCCCATTAACCCTAAATATGCTGTCCATCTTAAATAAAGTTACAGGGTATTGTACCCCAGCATAGTCCAACTAGCATTTCTAGTACTCTGCTTGGCTCTCCAGCCCAGCAAATCCAACTGTATTATATGTGCTCCTGGAAATGTATCTTGCAACATTTGCAGATTAAGCATTACGTTTGCAGTATGTGTGACTTAAGCAAGATACTGATATTTAGTTGCCTGCCCTTATAAAGTTGTTCTTGTCCAGTTGGATAACTAGAACCTGGGGTGTGTAGGGTAAGGGCATTTATTAAAGTCAGATACCCCTTAATATGCTATACCTATTTAGCCATGTAATGGGGAGTTTTCTTTCAAATTTCACTTCTAATGTGAAGTGATTTACTTATCTGACCACTGGACAAGGTGGCCTCCATGTGAGTGGATCTGAAGTGCTCTGTTTAGTGTTCTGAGATGAGGGATGGGTAGAAAGGATCAGTAGAAAATGAAATCCACAATTAATTATCAATGTGGGCTAATGTTCATCAGGACAGGAAATCTCCCTTCAACAGAGCTTCTACCCAGACATAAAATAGCCACCCTGAGCCTAAAGAAATGAATGTCAGAATCCTTAGGCAATAGGCTTAAAGCTGCCATTCACAAATGTAGTATTGCAGTAAACTTGGGGAGAGGAGGCATCCTAGTAGATTAGGAAGGGATGAGAGCTAGTCAGGTGGCTTGAACAGAATGCTCTGGTAATGTTCATCAAGCAGAACCTTTCAGTTGGTTATGGAGTGAGTGTTATCTAAACCCAGCCCCATGCAGACTGGTCTTGAACTGTTTTAAGCCTGTTTCTCTTGACATGCATGTCACAGATTTCCAAGGGCCCATCTAAACTATTGTTTTTTGTTTTTGTTTTTTTGGTTGGTACTAATAAGTCAGTCCCCAAAGAAGGCTAGTGAAAATGTTACCCCAAACAGACCTGTCTCAGTTTGTGATGTACTGACCCAAGTGAGATTCCTGAGTAATTTATTATAGGTTTTTCATATCTAGGCTTAATCTTCTCAACAGCTTCATCTTGTGTTAACATCAAGAATACATTATAATGGTCCTATGTTTCCAACACCCTTTGGAGGAAAGAGATGGTAGCCATCACCTTCTAGATCAGTTCTATCCTCTTCAACAAGGCCATGCTTTCAGTTGGTATCTTGCCAACCAGTGCTTTTTGAGATCTAGAAAAAGCTGGGAAGCAGACAGCTGTCATGGTTAGGCATATAGTAGAAGGCACAATGGAGTTGAGCACACTGTCAGGGATCTAGGAATTAGTTACATCAGTTTATTTAGCTGATTTTATTCCCAAAACAAAGGGGGGGTGAGCAAGTCTGCTCTGTGGAATATTTTGGGAAGGATATTGGATCAGGTCAAATATCAGAATAGCATCAAATTCAATGCAGCATTATTGTAATGTTTCAGGATAAAAAGATGCTTAATATGAAAATAGCTTACCGTATGTAAAAGATGTTCTGTGTTCTACTACTTCAGACTTTATTGATGCTCCTGGTGCATATGCAAATATACATAAACATTCAAGATGGTTTCTGAAGAAAAAAGAGAAAAGGAGTCCTCCTTTGTTCAGCTATCTCAAGGCAATGTTCTCTTGTTATTGCTCAGCTCTTAATATTTGTTGCTGATCTATCCTTTTTATAAGATTTCACATTTATGTCCTTATTGGATGCATACTTAAGATGTCATGGTCTCTCTTCATTGGTTGTTCAGACTGTCAAGGGTAGACAGTGATGGCAAAGATCATGGAAATAATGATGACACCTTGTTGTGTTTTCCTGTACCTTTTTCACACAACATTCTAAGATAATTTTTTTGGTTAGTTTTTCTGTCCAGTCATATATCTTACCCATTCTGATTCTCGCTGACAAGGTCTTGAATGAAGATCTTCTGTGCAAGCCATCTTGCTTATGATTGGCCTTGTGTTGCGGCCACTCATGCTCTCTTCCTTTTGACCAGTTCTCTTTTGCTATAACTATGAGTTTCACTTCTACATGTAATGCACATAATTATATATAAAATATCCCAAATTCACAACATTCTCATTGTTGAATGCTTCCAAATTCCCTCTTGTGGGAAGGGTTTGAACCAAATGGAATCCCTCATAGAGAGGTATTTTCAATAGATTGGCGGTAGAATCCATTGGCTACAAAGTCCAGCCAACCCATGGGCCTCCAGTCCCTGGGGCTGACATCCCAAACACAAGGGGTTATTTCTTCCCCTGCAACAAGGAATTCATAAGGCAAAAACTTTTATTAAGTCCCCTAAACTGCCATACCAGGCAAAATGAAACCCCCAGCAACTCAGGTTGTGACTGACTCATCTTTTGCAATATTATTCACATTCTTCAGTGCTTTTAATGACATAAACAACATATCAATTCTCACCTTCTGTTGCCATAATTTCTCAAGATTCTTATAATGATTCTCTTTAATTATTTAAGAGAAAGTTTTTGCTTAAAATTTTCAATAGTTCTTTTCTTAACATTTCAAAACAAAGCACCTTCCATTGCTTTGAAGAGAATAAATTAGAAGTTCTCAGTAGCAATTTTAGAATGTTAGTACAGCATTTTCTGCATCTGTGATTGTCAGCATGCCTGACTTGATAATCTGGGCAGCCATCAGCATCTGGGCAGCCACCCATGATAAAATGGATGAGTCAACACAAAAGTAGTCATTATGATTCTATTGTTACTATGAAAGTTATGATATGTTAAGAAGGAGGAGATACTTTGCTACTGTTTTCTCTTTCTTACTAAGACATTGGATTAATTTTGGACTGACCAATTCAGACGTTTGCTGGATGTATTTACCAGCAAGATGGGGGTTCTTTATTAGATATGCACTATAAAATTCCATCTCCCAAAGAGGTTTCTGTCAAATGTGTCTTTCCTTAATTCAACCATGCAAAAAAGTACAAGAAACACAGTAATAAAAACATTTTATTTTTAGCAGTTTCACTTTTCCAGTTATGCCACCTTTTTTGGAAAATTGATCTTATAAATCTGGCTAATTTCACGTAAAAATAAGGCCCTAATATAGATATAGATAGATAGATAGATAGATAGATAGATAGATAGATAGATAGATAGATAGATATATCTTAGCTGCTCTATAACATTTTCCTCTCACTGCATGAACATGGAAACTATGTTGGGGAATTTTACAGTGAAAGGAGAGGAGCTAGAAATATGACTCTGATATATAGTTGTGTCCTAGTTCAAATGCACAGCTACTGTAGCTAAACAAGTTAAATTCCAGCTAGCAATTAGACATGAAGTGGAAGATAGTTGATTATCAAGCAACTTTTTATCTGAATGAAATTCTGACCATGTTGGCATGTTTTATCAGCTTCATACCAACATCTGAAGATCATAAAGAGTTGAACATCTTCCTTCTTCTGGACTTTTGGAAGTTCAAAAGGAATGCTTCCCTCCTTTGAAGAAAACAAAGAGTTTTTACTGTAGAAAAGAGAGGTGGAACAAATTGGATTTTGAAAATATGACTTTGTCAGCTGGGCATCTCAGATTTTCCCATCACTCTATATTTTGCTTGGCCGGCATAACAGTGGGAGTTGGAGAATGAAGAAGCATACACGTGTGCATGTGTGATGAGCCAAAGCAATTGCATTTTAATAAAGACAAAGATGATCTGACTTAAATTCTTGTACAGTTTCTGATTCTGTGGTGGGCAATTTCAACTCTGGCAAGTGGATAAGGTCCAGGTAGTGAGAACTCCATCATTCTATTTAGTTTTAGACCATTCTTTATATGGATAATCCAGGAAGAATCTATTGTCTTATGCAGATGTAAAACCTTTCTATCGTCATCCAAAAATCACTCAAGAAAGAATAATTCTGGAGATGTCACTATACTGCTGTTTACCATCATTCTCATCAGCATTCTGTCCCAGGAAAGCAGCAGAAGAACAGAACAGCAGCCTGAAGCAACAGGTCTTTTTTTTTTTTTCCTGGTTAAAAAAGAAAAGAAAGAAAAATACCTTAGGTCACCTTGCTGAATATTTAATAAATCCCTCTAAAAATAGTGTGATCACTCCACCGTATCAATATTCCAGAAAAGGCTTTGCCCTTTCCATCCAAAAAACAGTCCTGAAAAAGGAAGGGACGGCTATTTCAGCCCAATATAACTTAGATCCAACATGGCCATTCCACTCTAATGTTTACATTAATGGCCTGTTTAAGTATTTGTGTCAATTTATACACAGTTTTATCTATCTGGAAGTTTTGCTCTGAGAAGCTGCTATTGAAATAAATAACAACATTAACGTTAGGTAGAAACTGATATATGGGTGATAACATAGACTTATTCATTTTTCCATCACCTGAACTGATGTCTGGAATCAATAATGGCTTGGATGAGAGAATGACAAAATGAAGCATAACCCAGTCAGAATTATGGATGGTATATGGTTCAATTATTTGGAATCAGTATCAGCCACAAGGGGGAAAGCAGCATAAAGCATTTCCTCCATTGGAAACCATAACACCATGTTTATCACCATTTATTCAGCAATCTGCAAACTGCTTGTGTTGGTTAAAGAGTGACAGTAACAGAAAGCTTGTTAATGCACCAACATGCACTCTTCAGTAAACCACTCTGAATTTGACCTAAGCTACCATTTTTCACTATCAGAAATTCTGTCTTTCAAGCTGATATAGTGTCAGCTCGATACTTAGAGATTAAAGGACAGGAAAGTGGCTATTTCCTACCATTTTCTGCTGTGGGATCCTTCAAGGCTATAGGGCCAGTGTCACACAAGGTGGATGATTTGTTAATTTCAACTTTCTTTCACTTATTCAATATCTCTGCCTCACTAGCCTGGAAGTCATCCATGAGAGTGGATATAACAGTCAGCTTCCAACAGCACATTTTTAGGGTTCTTTTGCTGTAAAATATTCATTTAATGCTTCAGTTCATTTGTCATCCTCTTGGACTTCATTTCCCATTCATTCCACTAATATTGCCACTTCCTCTCTCACTGATTCCACAAGGAGCTAGTCGTTCTTTTAAACATTTATATCTATCATTCAACTTTCTTCCCATCTCCGCAACCACATTTCTTTGGTGTTGCTCCAGGGCAAGTCTTATTAACATGTTTCTCATAATTAGGAATGTTCTCAGCAAGAAGTTACATATGAGAACATACGAAGAATTATGGAATAGTTTATACATTAAAAAGCCAAGGTGTTTCAGCTACAAAGCTTTTTTAACATTAGGTTGTAATTGCTTCATATTTTGTCTAGTATTCACTGTTAACTACCTAGAGTGCCTTATGGGTAGAAAAGAAAGCTATAATTGAAAAACAAAAATAGTAAATGCAGATATATATATAGTACATTCAACCATTTTACATTCTAAATGTTTTGTGGCAAATGTCAGTGGTTTGTTAACGCAAACAAAAAAGCTGTGCCAGTTGCTAAGCTCTTGTGGGTCCCCCATCCTCTTTAATGGCTGATTCCTGGTGAGAAGGAGCCTTTGCCAAAATGGACTGTGGTGTCATCTCCCCCACCACCACCAATATATATAAATCCCTGGTTCATGTAGGAGCACTCCCAGGGAGACACCATTTTAATTTGCCACATTGCCCTGAACCAAGGAATCAGAACACTTCTTCAGTCCAGTGTGTACATTTATGTAAATTGGCCCCTAGGGAAGATGTCAAAGGTGGATCCTGAAAGGATGTGGGGTGCCCAGATATGTTGTATACTGATAGTAAACTTGTTGGGTTGGACTGGAGATGGCAGCAGATCACAGTCAAAAACAGTTACAAGCATAGCTAATATTGTTTTTAGTGTTTATAATCAGAGCCTTCAGAGAAAAAAAATACATTCCCACTTTCTTCTGGAGCAGCCATAGTAGATGTGATTGCAGAATAGTGTAATTGCTCTTTAAATTGCTAGCATTTTGGACCACAGAGAGAAAAATCTATATGGAAGGGATAAAAAGGCCTATACTGGTCGAAAATGAAGACTGCACAAGCAGTACAATGAAAAATACTGTTTAATGGATCTAAGACCTGCAAAGCAGTTTAGGCCTGCACTTTCCAACTTGATTCCCCCCCCCCCCCCCCCCACTTTGACAATTAAAATTGTACTATTTTCCCTTTAAAGCTGGCGGAGTTTATATTCTGGACACTTGCAGCTGATTAAATGTTGTTAAGAGTCTTCACTTTCTCTTTTCTGCTTTGTTATACAAAAATATTAATTTTCAATTAATTTACTTTTTGTGTTTGCTTTCACCTTAGTACCAAAGCACTGGTCTTACAGCTGTGGCCATTAAGAACAGATGGACTTTGGCTGCCAAAATACACTGCATTTACCCACTCTACCTAAAACTGTAGAATAGTTGTGCTTATGAAAACAAAAGAAGTTTTAATTTAATCTATTTAAAGAAGTAGGAGCAATACCATGGGTCACTGAGGCTGAAAATCTGTCATGACTCTCACTATCTTAGGTCTCCACAGAATTGGATGAAACTTGGAAAAGGAAGAAAGGCTGGGGTTACCAGATGTCTGGCAGGCATAGCCTTAAAATCAAATATTCTCAGTCTTTTAAGTGTCTTGTTTTGTTTTTTAATGTTGGACTGTTTTCACAACAATAGTCATTGAAACTTTCATGTATTATGACTTTGTAAATTATCTGCTTCTTCCTTTCCCTCATCTGTTGACAGACTCAACAGCCTAGATTTACATTATTTACATTTATTTCCTGATTCCAGCAACTGGCTTCAGTCCAGCCCCTTCAAATCTATGATCACTGTAGTCTGTAGATCACATGACTCATCATACATTTCTATGATGAAATCTGAAAAAAGCATGTCATTGATTCTATATTATTTCTAGCATATATTCTTAAAAATAAAGATTTGCTGGGAAAATATTGCAGTTGAAAAACCAGTCTTTCTGATGCTGGAAAAAGTAAAAAAAAATAGCTAATTTAATATGGATATTTATATTTTCACTGTTTTTAATGTTTGATTTTAATTGTGAGACACCCAGAGTCACCCTCTGGGGAGATGGGTAGCACATAAATTTAATAAATAAATAAAAATAAATAATTTCATATACACGTAGACTCAGTATATTTTTTGCAGTTTTTTGCTGTAATTTTTGTCACAGATGCCAAGAAAGTTAAACAGTGTGTCCTCCTTTTCTCCCCATTTGTACTCCTTTCCAATTGTCCTGGTCCTCCTTTACCTGTTCAGGTATCTGGTAACCCTAAGAAAGACAGAGGATATTATAACTTCCTCAGATCTCCTCCAAATCATAACACCTCCAAGGGGGTTGTACCATTCAAAGAAAGGAATCTGACCATTTCTATCCTCCTACTCCAAATGGACCTCCAAAAATATAGGAAGATGACAATGTGTTTGATTTTTTTATAATAATTTTTATTAAGGATTACATTATACAGATAAAACTGATACAAACTACAAAAGATAAAAAGAAAAAGAAAAAAGAAAAAAATTAGAAAAAGAAAAAGGTGCAGAAAAAGAAAAAAAAGTAAAGAAAGAAAAAGAAGAAACTTTCCCCTTTATCCCTAGCAAGTATAGTTAACATTAGCAACTTATTACCATCTCTTCATCCTATATCCCACCCCATTGTCTATAAATGGGGGAGATGGACAGCATATAAATTGCTTATATTTAATAATTTAATAAATAAATTGTTAACCAACAAACAAATCTTTAAAGCCTCATCACTCCATCTTAATCAGCAGAAGTCCATTAAGGGTTATCAGAAATAACAACATAACTATTATAAACTATATCCAATAAACCCACTTTGAATCCTTCCTGTTACATTTATATCTTATTTTCTATTTAAATAAATCCCCATCTTTTTAGATAAACAAAACTTTTAAAACATTGTCATCTGGTCCTGGTCAGCATAAATCCATTAACCATTACCAAAAATAGCAACCCATATATTTTAACCTTGATCAAATAAACTGACTTTATATTCTTTCCCCTTTCTTACAACAATCTTTAGTCCCTTCAGGTAATGTCCAAGCATCTGTTTTCTTTTTATGCTTTCTTTGTCTCCTCTCACAAAATCATTGGCAACTTTAACAAGCTTCTTTTGTAAATCCAGTATAAAGAAGTTATCCATGTCACTCTTCAAATTCTCACTGTCTCTTATGAAATTGTTGGCAAGTTTAATAATTCCATTTTGTAAATCTAATATTAAAAGATTTTTTAAAAATCACTCTTCTGGTATAGTATTTGTATATCTTTTTTAATTATTAAAACAACAGCTGGTTTCATTTATATATCCCACAATTCATCTTTTTGTGTTTCCACTATTTCATCTTTTTCCATCTTCTTCTTATAGGCTATCATTTTTAAATCCACATTTAAATCAATTTCAGCTTTATTGAGTGGAACTTAATAAACTTAATAAGTTGGGGGGACGCAGTGGCGTAAGAACTTCATGATGCTGGAGTTTGCCGGCCAGAAATGGTCAACACTCCAGCAGTTAGAGCACAGCTCTGCGTGACGGGGTGAGCTCCTGTCACTCGTCCCTAGCTCCTGCCAACCTAGCAATTCAAAAGCATACCGTCCATGAGTAGATAAATAGGTGCTCCCATTTCGGTGGCAGGAAACGCTGGCAGCGCTTTGCGCAGGGAAGCTGGAACCAGTGCTGGACCCGATCAGCAGAAAAACACCAGATGCTGGATGTGACTGATGCGATGGGCAGAAAAAAATCATTGGTGGAAGAAAGCCCAGATGAGCTAACTCCCTTGTGACCGCTGCTGGCCACAATAGAATAGGGCTGTAATTGTAATAGAGTAGGATTGTAACTGTAATTGTAACTGTAATTGTTAGATATTGTACTATGTGAGCCGCCCAGAGTCCCCATTAGGGGAGTTGGGCAGAGATAAATCCAATGTAGTAGTAGTAGTAGTAGTAGTAGTAGTAGTAGCAGTAGCAGTAGCAGTAGTAGTAGCAATAACTTGTTCCTCTTCCATGACACTATAATAGCAGATATTTTTTAAAATTATTTTCTGAGCCCAATAGTTGTAGATCTCTCTCAATAGATCCATTCTTTTCCTTCTGGTGCCCTCTAGTCACCAACCTTCAAAATCATCTTATCAGGGTTTTTTGGGTTTTTTTTTATACATGTAAACATAGAAAGTGTCCCATGGGAAGGATTTTTATAATCAATTTCAAAGTCTTAATTCAAGTCCCTCTGGACCTTAATCCATTTAAAACTTTCTAAAATCAACACTCTAATCATCCTTTTGCTGTATATTAATATATATATATATATATATATATATATTACAAAACCTCAGACTCATAATTAAAACTTCTTTCTTAAAGGATTGAAGAAACACTCACCCAGTAAATACAATAAAACTTGCAGTTCTGAAGGTTCTCAATCTGTAAAAAGCATTTAAAAAAAAGTAAAATCCAAAGTTTTTAAGGAGTTCGGTCAAACCTTGAGTTTGAATTTTGTTTAAGATTTAGAGTTGTTCCAGAAGATCCTGGTGAAGATACCAGAAAAAAGATGGTTCAGTCCTTAACAAAATTTCTGGAATGGGATGAAGAAGATATGGTTGCAGAGACTGACAAAGTGATTTGCAAAATTAAGAAATGTACCAAGGGATATTCTTGTGCACTTTGTCAGGAAGAGGACCAGAGATCAAGTTCTGCAACTACTGTATTCATAATGCAGATGTAATTGTACTTAAAGAAATCACAATAAGAATACTGCGTAAGAGGAAAGAATATGTTTTTTGACAAGCTCAAACAGAAAAAGATACCATTTTGATGGGATAAATTTGAAGGAGTGGTTTTTACCTTTAAACAGCAGAGGTTCAGATTGAACTCAGTGAAAAAAAACAGGAGAATTTTTAGAAAATTTTAAAGAGGAAATAGATGAAATGCAAATGGAGGTGACAGAAGGGACCGAACAAGAGCCACAACAAGAAACTGAGGAGGAAGCTATTAGGAGGCACTACAGGTATAGACTTTTCTAAATTTTTGGTGTAATTGTGGGACTTTAATGCTTAATATCAAATATAAATGGAGCAAATGCTCCTCAAAAAAGAAGAAAATTATTTCACTATTTTAAAAAATTGAAATATATAATTTGTCTACAAGAAATGCATATTAGAAAAACTGACATAAAATATTTGATTTACAAAAATGTAGGTGAAGAATTTATTTGACTTGTTTGAGTAGAGAAAGATCAACAACTACATTTATTAGTGACTGGAAACCCCCTATGGACTTTTTGCTGAAAAAAGAGAAAAATGAACTTTTGATTTAAGGGGTTGATGATAAGAAAGGGTAGCTGATGGAAAGAAGGAAACTATGATGTAACCTTAGAGAGAGAAAGTAAAATATAAACACATTTATAACACTGGTATGAAGTTCAGAAGCCACTTCCTTATAATCTTTTCTTTTCTCCTTTTTTCTTTTCTATTTCTGTCTCTTTTCTCACTATGCACTATGCCTTCTTTTCTCACTATGCACTATTTTCCTATTGATGGGGTGGGCAATCTGTGGCACTTGATGATGTCCATCTTTGCACTGCAAATGGAGTAAACATGAATCAGAGCATAGGCACTAGATAATTTAAATTAATTTTAGGAACCCACTTGGTAAACTAAACCAGGAAATCAACTCCACAGGAAGGCTAAAACTACTTTGATTGAGATTGGTTATAATAACAGAATCCTGCAAGTCTGACTACACTGTACCTCTTCTTCTTATTCTTCAATGAATTAGGCGGGCATCTCCCTGAGATGATTCCAAATGTTAGTTTGTTTTGGACTTAAAAATGCTTCAGCCCTTTTTGCCTATGAAACAGTTCCTGCATATGTCCATCAAGGCCATCTTCCTTACTCTCTACAGACCCATGAAATT
Organism: Liasis olivaceus; assembly: GCA_030867105.1. Classification (NCBI taxonomy): domain Eukaryota; kingdom Metazoa; phylum Chordata; class Lepidosauria; order Squamata; family Pythonidae; genus Liasis; species Liasis olivaceus. The sequence goes on from CM061349.1 coordinate 76,807,311, forward strand.
CATATTCCAACCCCAATATTTGCCAGTGTCATCAGCATAATTAGAAGGCTGTCTATTACTGGGGCTTAATTAGGCTACTTAAAGTTGAAAGTGATGTATGGAATCAAGCTGCCTGTTTATTGAGGGTTTGCACATGTACACTTCTTAGTTACTCTATCTCTCTCCCGCCCCTCCCCAGGACTGCTGCTTTAGAGCTTCTTGGAGTAAACCACCTGTGGAAAGGGAACCCAGAATAACTGGATAAAAAATGTAATTTTATGGCACTTGCTAATCTGGCATTTGATGCTTCTATCCTTCCCATCAAGAAGATCTTAGTAGAAATATCTTCTTATTCAAACATACCCATAAAAAATTTGTCAAGTTTAATTTATAGGTTAGGCAATGAAGGACAAAGAAATAGCTTTGAAATAGTAACAAAAGAGACTGATAATAGTGATGTTTTTAAAAGATGAGATGGGGTGGGAGGAAAAAGAATAAGAGCACTGCTCCAAGCTCAGAAGACCAGCTGTCATTTGAATGGGTAATTCAAAGGAATTTTCAGTGGCAGTGAACAATAACAAAAAATGTTGATGAAGATATTCAAAGAACATTTTCCTTTGCTAACAGGTATTTCAAATATTCAGACTTGTCCAAGGAGATTCAAAGGATGGTGTGTATTTAGCTTCTGAATTGGCAATGATTATTTCTTTTTTCTTCTAGACAAAATAACTGCCATACTGATTTGTTGGCTATATCTACTCTGTCTTTTAACATGTATTGAGCATATAGCTCATTTAGTGTACCTACACATGAGAATGATAGAAATCAGTATCTCCATTGTAGCATCAAAATTTGTCTCTCTTTTAAAAAAAAAAAAAGTGTGATCCTCTTATCTATTCAGATGCAAGTGCCTTTGAATTCAGTGGGACATACTTTCCAGAAAGCATACTGATATTTGCAGCCTAAAATATGCAATAAAATGGTACAAAAATAAATTGTTATCCAACAACATTGTACTATGTATTAAGGATTGTTGGTGAATTCCCCTAAACCTGGACATGCAGTTTTTGAAGTTATTACCACTTTTCTCTGAACCATATCTGCACAGAAATAAATATGCTTATGGACAGGATAAACACACATTTGTTAAGCCTCTGCCAAGCTTGCAGGGTAAATTAGAGCAGAAGGATGTGCTTCCAAAAGATAAAATGGAACTTATATCAGGAACAAAGTTGAACTTAGCCCTGCTCATTTTCTGTCTTCCAGTGGAGAGACTAGAGAAAGAAGACGAACTTTTATTGCAACCATAGATTGTCTGGGGATCCTATATGATGATTGTCTATTCTAAGACATTCTGACTGTAGTAAACAGGATAAAATGGGAGTTAACTTATAGGAGCATATTGAAAACAAGAAATAAACTGAAATTCAATGTTGTTCCCCAAGCCAACTGATAAATTTAATTTGCATTCAAATGCATTAAGTATTATTTTCCTTACCAATAAATACATTACCATCCTAAATTATCATACTTCAATTAGTGGGTGCTCTTTCGTTTGTCTTTGCATATTGTAGACACATATCACTTAGAATATGTCTCATTTTATAATTGAGTAAATTACAATATCCTCTTAAATTCCTACATAATATTTTCTGCTGATCAATTCTTATGCACTGTTTTGAGAGGGGTTGTTAGAACTGGATTAGGATACTTAATTTCCTTCTTCAATTTAATCTACTCAAAGGATTCCTGAGAAAATGTCTATATAGCTATGACCGTCTCAAGGCTTCCAGTGGCAGGCATGGCAGTTTGATCATCTTTGGACAAGTGCTTTGTGGACATTGCAGGGCACTTTCTTCCTCCAGATGAAGAAGGAAATTTGAAATCAACCTATTTGATTTCTGGACAGCCATTCTTCTCCTTGCGAGTGACATTGCTGGGAGATGAGGATTACATCATTGTTCATGGCTGAGGTGCAGCTTGTATAAGGACACTAGAACTGTCTGACCCCCATTTCTATAGCACTTTTGGATTATAAATGTTCTTCAGTTCAAGAGAGGCTTCTTTTTACAGCAGATAAGTATTTTTCTTAGTAATTTTCTCATTTTGGGGGGGATTATAAACTTTGGGAAGATCTGGAGATTTAAAGTAATTAAATTTTTAAAAACACCACAAAAAGTGGGATAAATAAAGTGATATAAGAAAGCTAACATTGGAGAAAGGGGAAGATTTAAAAAAAAAAAAGTTTAATTTTTCATGAATTTGCATTGTTAAAACTCTAACTCCTTTAACGGGACTTTGTTCTTCCATGGAAATGCTTTTTGTTTTATTGTAACCAACCTGATAATTGGCTGGGATCATATATCAAAAGAACACAGTAATCAGCCTAGCCTATTTTTAGCAGAGCCTTTTTTCAGCAGTGGCACCTGCTGGTAATTGCTTGTAATTACAGCTTTAAAAGTTTGTGGATTTGAGTTTTCTGCTTGGTTCCCACCCCGTTTTTTTGTTTTTTTTTTCCTTTTCAGCTCAACACTTTTCACTTTTTTTTATCTTTCTACAATGACAACACATAGAGCCTGACTGGATGTTAGAAGAGCCTCTATGGAGTAGCCATCAGAGAAGGAAGATAAAGAAAGATAAGATAAGCCAATCTCTTAGTTTAATTAAACAATGTTTGATGAATTAGGATCTAAACTGGCTCAGTCATTGGATACTAAATTGGATGCTAAATTTATGACTTTTGAAAAAAAAAGATGGAAGAAAGATTGGATAAGATGGATATTTTTGTAAAACAAATGTCTGCAGTTATTAAACAAACATCTGGAGAAATAAAACAAATGAATGATAGAATGGAAATTTTAGAAAATAAACCAGAAATTAGAGATATAGAATTTGAAAAAGGAATGGATAATTTGGCTCTGTTGGAACAGAGAGAGAAAGCATTTTGTTTAAGATTTAGAGCCATTCCAGAGGTTCCAGATGAAGATATTGGAGAAAGGTGGTACAGGCATTGTTGAATTTTTTAGACTTGGAAAGAAGATCAGAGGAGAAGAGGAGAGTAGATCAATAAAGTATATTTTGCTACAATAAGACATGGGCCAAGAGATGTTTTAGTGCATTTTGTAAGGAGAAGGACAAGAGACCAAGTTCTACAATAGCATTTTAATTCAAGATTGAAAATTGATAATGCAGATATAATTATTTTAAAGGAAATCCCTATTAGAATTTCTGTAAAAGAAAAAATTATTTTTTTCCAGCTGAGGTATTAAAGCAGAAGAAGATTCTATTCTGTTGGGAAAAGTTAAAGGATGTAACATTCATTTTTCAACAGAGAAGAATTTGACTGAATACAGTTCAAAAAGCTACAGGATTTTTGGAAAAATTTCAAGGACACTTGGAAAAAGTTCAGATGGAAATTTCAGAGAAAATTGACCAAAACCTTAACAGAGAGAGGAGCTTGAAAAAGAAAGTGCTACAGGTATACATTTTTCTAAATTATTTGCTTAACCGTGGATTATAAATGTCTAACATGGAATCTAAATAGGGCAAGTTCCCCTCAAAAAAGGAAAAAAAAATATTTCACCATCTGAAAAAATTAAAATAAGATACAATTTATTTGCAAGAGACTTATATTAGGAATAAAGAAATATTTAACTTGTACAAATTTGGGGAAAGAATTTATTTCAGCAGGATCTAATAATAATAATAATAATAATAATAATAATAATAATAATAATGGAATGGTATTTGTTAATCTCCATCTAAAACCACAATTAATATTGACTGATCAACATGACAGATTCATGGGGTGAAAAATGAACTACAAGGACTTAAAACTTTTGTTCTGGGACTTTATGCTTCAAATGAAGATAAAGGATTTTTTTTACAAATGACTTATGGAACAATTGATAAATCTTTCATATGACAATTGGTGTTTGATGGGAGGTTGGAATAGTGTGGTCTCTCTGCAGTTAGTCTGAGAAGAAAATAAAAAATGCTCAAGGTAAGTTACCAAACACCTTTTTTTACTTGATTTATAACTTAACTTTGGAGACAAAAGTTGAAAGCACATATGGAGACAAAAAATAGCAATTCCAGAGAATATACTTATTTCTCAGAAAGGCATAGATCATTTTCAAGAATAGATATGATATGGATTTCAAAAAACTTGGCTACTAAGACATCCAAAGTTGAGATTTTACCAAAAAAAAATTTCTTATTACAATCCAGTGAGCTTGACTCTTAAAAGAAAATCTTCTACCTTTAGATGGAGATTAAATGAAATGTTATTACAAAAAGAATGGATAGGGAAATACTGTAAAAAAAATAAATAAATAACATAATTTTTTTAGAAAAATTTAAACAAAGGCATGGATTTAAGAACAGTTTGGGATTCAAGCAAAGCTTTTATTAGAGGCTGTTTTATTCAACATAACATTGAATTGAAAAAAAGGCACAAGAGAAAATGCAGGCTATTTGGCAGGAGATTAAGAGAAAAGAGGAAGAACCAAATTACTGGCAAAGATAAATATTTCAGATCAAATTAAACTTCTACAGCAACAGCTATCCATGTTGACTGTAAGAGAACAGAAACTAAAATGAGCTATGATAAACAAAAGAACTCTGAATTTGCAGATAAACCATGGAAATGGTTGGCTTATAAATTAAGGAAGGAGAAAGAAAAGAGAATGATTTTCAAGCTTCAAGATGTCAGATTCAGCAGGCACGGCATGGCGAACGCCACTGCCCAGCTGCTCAGTTTCACCTAGTCAATTTCACCACCCCGGACGCTAGCAGCAGTAAAGGGAAAGTTCAAACCACGAACTGATTGCCAACAGGTGGCGGCGCTTAACTCCAACCCCAAGCGGATACATTGTATCACTGCCGGCTTCCCTTAAGCGCTACAGACAAAGGGAAGCGCAGTGGCTCAGAAGCGCAGCAGTTAGCGCGCGATTGAGAACTCCTGGTTTTACGCGCAACAGGAAAACCCAACAAAGGCGACAACCACACAACCAATAGAAGGCAATCAAGAAGACAAAAGAACTGGACTGAATCTGCCATTTGGGCGTGGGGGGATTACTGCGGGTAATCGGTAATTAAGCAATGGGGTAAAGCGCGTGAATGGGGAAACTATAAAACACCATGTAAGTGATGCCAAGCCAACCCTGGCTTTGTCTGTACCTACCTACGTTACACTCGAGTAAACTTCTTTGTTGAACTTGCATGTCATGAGAGTTTCTTTGGAGCTGAACAGGGTAAACCTTACACAAGAGGGAGATACAGTTTTAACAGATAATGTGGCTACACAAAAAGCTTTTCATCAGTATTATTCTAATTTGTATAAAGGATAGGATACTTCTCTGGAAAAAATAGATGACTATTTAAAAGTGCAAAATTAACCACAGCTTATAGATATACAGAGACAGACTATGAATAGGCCTGTAACAATAATGGAAATTTCAGAAGCTATTAAAAAAAACTAAGCCAGGAAAAGCACCTGGACTAGATGGATTACCAGGGTCTGATTATAAATGTTTGAAGATGAAATTTTACAGCCTCTTCAGAATACAGTGAATTTTATTTTATAAGGAGATGGGATGCCACAGTCTTGGAAAGAAGCTAATAATGTTCTAATACCTAAAGAGGGACGAGATCTAAATTTAACCAAAAATTATAGACCAATATAATTACTGAATAGTGATTATAAGTTATTTACAATGATTTTGGCAAATAGACTGAAAATAGTTTTGCAAGACTTTATTCATGAAGACCAATGTGGATTTTTACTTAAAAGACAATTAAAAGATAATGTTAAAATAGTATTGGACATTATAGAATATTTGGAATAGCATAATGAAAAACAATCTGCATTGATCTTCTTGAATGCAGAGAAAGCTTTTGACAACCGTAATTGGCCCTTTTTGTTTAAAGTTTTAGAAGATATGGATTTTGGTGAGAACTTTATAAAATGGGTTAAATTGATATATACACTACAGAAAGCACAAATTATTGTTAATGGAGATTTAACAAAACCATGTGAGATTCAAAATGTCCCTTATCCTCACTTTTGTTTATATTGGTTTTGGAAGTTTTGAACAGAGACATAAGGCAAGATGAGGGGATAATGGGTGTCAAAATTTAAAAAGAGACATATAAATTGGGAGCTTTTGCAGATGATTTGGTGCTCGTGTTGGAAGAGCCATTGAAAGTGATAGAAGTATTAATTAGAAGATTAGAAGAGCTTGGTACACTAGCTGGTTTTAAGACTAATAAACAAAAGACAAAGATGTTAACAAAAATATGAAGTTAAATACAAGGTGTTGCAAGATGCCAAATAAAAAGGAGGTTTAGCTTTACCTGATTTGAAATTGTACTTTGCAGCTTGCTGTTTAGTCTGGATGAAAGTGTGGGTGGCACTGAGAAACAGAAGGTTATTGGACTTGGCAGAGCATGATTTGAGATTTCGGTGGCGCTGCTATTTATAGTATGACAGCATTAAGGTTAATGTAGCTTTCAAAAATAATTTTATTAGATGTGCAATTTTGAAAATTTGGAAAAGATATAAATCTAGATTGTGTCCAAAAATACCTTTATGGCTATCACCACAAGAAGCATATTATAGGAGGGAAATGGTAATTAAGCAGAAATGGCTAACTTATGGTGACATTTTAGATTTTTACCTGGGAGAATTTAAAATAAAATAAAGAGAAGACTTGATATCAGAAGGATATACAGTACGTTTTCACAATTAGTAGAAAGATTTAAAGTTGATAAAAGGACATATGGTTTTGAACATGATAAAACTCTATTTGAAACTGAGTTGTGTACTAATGATGAACATCTTTTTGCTAAAATGTATAAACTTTTGTTGAGATTTGAAACAGAAGATGAACAAGTGAAAGATGATATGATAAAATGGACTAAACTTTTTGGATATATTATACAAATGGAATAATGGGAAAGTATCTGGATGAAAGGGTTGAAATTTACATCACATTATAATCTTAAAGAGAATTTCCATAAAATGATGTATTGATAGTATGTGTCACCGGAAAGATTGTCAAAAACGTACAAAGTGACTTCAAATATATGTTGGAAATGTGAATAACAAGAAGGGACTTTTAATCATCTTTGGTGGACATGTAATAAAGTTTTTAAAAAATGGATTCAAATCCATATATTGATTCAGAATATTCTGAAGATTAATATACAATCAAAACCAGAGACAATGGATAAACAATTGAAAAAATCTCATGGACCTTTGTTTATATATGGTAACTGCAATAAGACTTTTATATGCTCAAAGGTGGAAAGACTCGCTATTACCTACAATGGAAGAATGGATGGTAAAGTTGATGGAGCTAGCTGAGATGGCAAAACTGATGGCTTTGATTTGAGAAAAGATATTGTGTAATTTTAATGCTAATTGGAAGTCCCTTTTGGACTTTTTGCGGGAAACAGAAAAAAGTGAAATTATGATATATGGATTTGATGATTAGTAAAATTAATATAGAAAAATGGATGTTAAATTGTAATCTTAGAGTAAGAATGTAATGTATGTTTTGCTTATATCTGCTGTAAAAGAAATTGTAAGTAATTCTTTTTTTTTTTTTGTATTACTGTTTATTTCTTTTTATTTTATTTATTAGTCAAATTTATATATGCTACCCATCTCACTGGATAAGTGACTCTAGGTGGCCTTACAAGTAAAAAATTATAAAATCTTAATAGAAATATACAAGTTAAAAACTACAAAAGCTTAAAATTAAAACTAAAAAATGTTAAAACTAAAAAAATGGAGAGAGCATCCTCAAGCTACCAACCAGCCCTAGTGCTACAAACCCCCGTTAGGTCCCCATGCAAGTTGGCGGAGCCAGGTCTTGACATCTTTCTGGAAGGCCAACAGAGTGCAGGCCAATCTCACCTCAGGGGGCAAGGTGTTCCAGAAGGCAGGAGCCACAGCAGAAAACGTTATCCTCCTGAACCCTGCCAGTCAAAACTCTCTAGGCAATGGGGTCTATAACATACCCTTCCTGCCAGACCAGGTGGGATGGGTCAATGTAATGGGGATGAGACGGTTCCTCAGGTGACCTGGTCCCATGCCATGAAGGACTTTAAAGTCATAACCAACACCTTGAATTGGACCTGGAAGCAAACTCACACAGCAGAAATGCAGCTCACATAGCAGAAATGTCATATGTGCAGTCCTAGAGGCACCCATAACTGCCCATGCTACTGCATTCTATACCAGCTGCAGCTTCTGAATACATTTCAAGGGCAGCTCCATGTAGAGCACATTGAAATCATCCATACAAGCAATGCCAGGGCATGAGTGACTGAGAGAAGGGCCTCCCAATCCAGGAAAGGGAACAATTGACACACAACACAAAGTTCAGCAAAGGCCCTCCTAGCCACAACTGCCACCTGCTCCTCGAGTAGGAGTCGTGAGTCCAGGAGGAACCCCAGATTGTGCACTGGGTCCATCTGGGACAGTGCCGCCCCATCCAGGACTAAACCCTGCACCCACAGCCACTCGGTCTTACCAGGGTTCAGTTGAAGACTATTGTTCCCCATCCAGAACCCCACAGCCTCCAGGCATCAGGAAAGAACATCCACAGCATCACTCAATTCACCTGGGATGGAGATGTACAACTGAGTATCAACAGCATACTGATGATACCTCATCCCATGGTGACGGATGATCTTGTTTCTACTCGTCCAATCTGGTCTGGCAGGATGGGCATGGTCCTGGTCCCACCAGCCAAGGAATGTTGGCTGGCAGGGACCAGGAGATGTGCCTTTTTCACTGTGGTGCCTGTTCTCTGGAACATCCTCCCTCCTGAGATTAGGATGGCCCCAACCCTTTTGGCTTTTAGGAAGGACTTGAAGACCTGGCTTTATGCTTTGTAAGTCATGTCAAAGTAATAGAGATGGACTATTCTTACACAAACCAGTTTCTGGAATTCAAAGTACTGGTGGCATATTATACAATCAATGGTTGCTTCCACCAATAAAACTATGGGACTGTATCCTATGATCCTTTTTAAAAGGGACGGTGGCAATGAGGCAGAGAACAGGCTTTTATTTCTATAGAGCTTTATTGTACAAATATGTACAAAATAATCTGGGTCACTTTTAAACCTTATCCCTTTACATTTGTGAGGATTTGTCTTTTTCTATTTTATTTTACTTTTAATTTAGTTTAGTTTATCTTTTAGTTAGACTTGAGTTTTTAACCGTGAAACTCCTTCTCTTTAACATCTTTCTCTATCCAAATACCCCTCCTATTCTCACTCCCCCCTGATTAACTTCGATAACGTTTTTTTAAAAAATATATTGTACTATTTTATAACTCAGCTCTATCTTTCATCACTTTTCCTGTCTCTCCTCTCCCCCACCCCACCCCACCCCACATTCCCTACAGTCACCTGTCTGGCTTTTTCCAGCTTCTTCCTTCAAGTACCTGGGTCTGAGATTGGTGTTCACTGTTATGCAGAGTGCAGCTATAATCACAGGTTATGCCAAAAATACACACCAGCATTAGAGAGATTTAAAGAATGCAATGTCCTTATCTTGTTCTCCAAAGAAATCCAGCCAGAAAATATAAAATATCTGGTTGTTTACTGAGAAAAATGCAAAACTTCATAAAATGCAAGTTTCATACAAAACAGAGAAAAAATCACTTCTTCTCATATATGTGGCATCCAAGACTTATCCACTACACAAGTTTAACAAAGTCTCTAGCCAAAAACTCTCAGAGAAGAGGTACACTACTTGGTTATTAGTTACTACTACATAACCCATAAAACTGATTACATGATGGCTAAAATTCTACTGAGAAGTGTTAATACAGTAGGATAGCAATCACTCTTTGTATGTTGACACAACACCATCCCACTCTCTCTTTCAGTTTTCATTCTTTTCCCAATGGGTAAAGTTCCCTATGGGACTTCTAGATTGATTCAAGAATCCCTCTTTTGCCAGTCTCCTTCTTCTTGTTCCAGCTCCCTATAGAATACATAGAGTGGCATTCTGGCTCCTCCTTTCTCTGGGATGAGCAGCCATCACCTCACTTAATGGTCTCTACCTACCAAAAGGTTAGGGAAAATGGAAATAAATGGGAAGATTGTCTCCTATCCTTTCAGTCCTCTTCTTTTCCTGGAACTTCAGAGATTTTAGAGTCTGCTGGATTACTGATTACAGCTTTCCCAGTCCCATTTTAACTACACCCACCCTCACTTCCAACAGCAATCTCTCTTCTTCAGCCCACCATCTTGTCCTCTTTCTCTTTGGACTGTCTTTCAAGCTTTGAGGTGCTTGCATTCTGTCAACTTCTGTAATTACTGGATTTTTTCATCGGGGAGGGGGGAGTTGGTATTACTTTTCTTCTTCTCCATTTTCATTTCTTTCTTTTCTCAATCATCTCCAACTTTTGTCAATTTGGAGCTGTCATGCAGAGCATCCCCTTCTCTGACCAGCAGCTGTCCTCCAACTAGTTCTCAACTGTCCTTTTTTTAATACCCATGAGCTCCTGTCCCTCCCTAGGTTCATCTTTGTGCTGCAGGATGTGCACTCTGTGGGAGATGCTAAAAAGAGACTAATCATCTTGATGAGAGGCAGTCAAATACTTGCGACTGGGATTAATCTATAACTTATTCTCTCTCTCTCCCATTCACATGGAGCACTGCTTGATTTGATTTGATTTGATCTGAATGGTTGCCTATCTCACCTAAGTGACAACAATCCAATAAAAACAAATTAAAAAACAATATACAAGCATATAAAACCACCAATAACCACTTTAAAACATATGTAGCCTTTACAATACTGATACAGCAAGGTTTTTCAGAAGTGGTTTGCCATTGCCTCCTTACTAGGGCTGAGAGAGAGTGACTGGCCCAAGATCACCCAGCTGGCTTCATGACTAAAGCAGAGCTAGAACTCTCGGTCTTCCAGTATTTAGCCTGGTGCCTTCACCTCTACACCAAACTGGCTTTCTCACCATTCCATTACTATAACCAAAACCTAAAATATTCAGCCTTTCATGGTAGGTAGCTCAACAGGCCAGAACAAAATAGTTGAAGAAGGCTGAAGAGAACAGAAACATTTCTTTAAGGCAGAATGAAACACAGCAGGCAGACCAAATTGCCCTGCTTGCAGCAGCAGAGCAGAAAAACACAGCTTTGATGTGGAGCAAAAAACTTCAAGCAGGCTAGGGGCAGGCTTAGGATGATGTGATTTGTTCCTTCTCTCCCAAAATGATAAGTGGTCTGTCTTCAAGCTAGAGCAAGCAGGAACTGCAGATCAGCCCAAGATCAATTCTATGGCATCCCTAACTTTGAGTAAACACCAAGCATTGAGTTAGGCATGTAGCATTCTCTGATTTCTTCATAAATGGGGTGGAAAGAACTTGAGGATAAATCTGCATATACTACAAAGGGAAAATGACAGAATGTTCCATCCCTACACTATTCCTATCTGCAGCTAAGAAGTGGTAAGGGAAGGGGGGGAAATCCCTCTGAGCTCTAAGCATGGTAAACAATATTTTGTTTAGACATTATGAAAGAAATACGACAAAGACTAAGCACATAATACGTTCTGAACCAGAAAATGTTAACTCAAGGTGGCCTCCTAATTTATTTCTAATTTATAAATGTGGGTGCATGTTCAAACAATGGTCAGTCAGTGGCTGTTTTTCAAGTAAACATTACGACTTTCAAACTTGGCAAAAGGCAATAAAACACTGTTTAGCATTGCTGTCTAAACTAGAGGAAAGTAATCAGATGTTTAACAGTCCATCGCAACACTACATAACAATTTAGGATAGTGAGCCAATAGCAAAGTGTCTGATTCATCACTATTCTATGCCAATTTTATGCCAGCCCTGCTCTATTGATTAGCCTGAAGTTACAATTGCAGAGAATTGCTGCTGCAAAGTTTTTTCCCCCTTAGACTCATAAGAATCATTGGCATTAAAAGGAGAGCTTAGAAAGAATACAAGAGCCCATATTCATTTTTATAACAGTAATAATTACATGAGTCAGAGTTCAAATGCTATGTGAGTTGCCTTCTTGGAGAAGCCACTGCTGAGTTGGGTTTCACAGTTTGGAAGAAGCATCCAGGTTTGGTTGATCATCTGGTCCAGCTTAGACAAGTTATATCAGTACCAATAGAAGAGAATATGTGTAGCTCAGGGTTGAACTTTGGAGTCCTTGGGGTTCTCTGCGCTTGGTTGTTTTCTTGAAAATGTTTGGTTACCCAGCCAGGTAACATCTTCAGTGCTTCAGCACTGAAGATGTTACCTAGCTGGGTAATGAAATGTTTGCAAAACTGGACAAATTTCCCAGGTCCAAGAGGATGGTGAGTTCAGGAAGCCAAGAAGTGGGCTGAGCTGACCCATCCCAAAAGCTCTTTGATGGGGCCTGGCTGCCTGCCTGCTTCCCTCCCTCTTCTAGAGGCTTGGTCTACCACCATTCCTCATGAACTAAGATGGTTTGTGGAAGAGTACAAGGATCCTCCTTATTCTCCCTCCTCTCTAACTTATCTATTACCTGTCTTTACGGACGGACTGACTTCTGTTTCTTTCCCCACAGCCATGTCAGTCCTCTGTCCCTTTCCCTCCCTTCTTTCACTGAACTCTAATGCCGCAATGGTAAAACTAATGCACCTCTCCTTTCTACTGTTTTCTGCTTCTCTCTCTTTTTATTTCTTTCTCTCTCTCTCTCTCTCACATGTATACATGCACAAAAAGGCTGAGTGTGTATTGAAACTATATTGCGCAAAAAGGCTGTGTTTCTAGAAACTATATTGTGCACCCTGTTCCATCATTGCCTCCATGGGTTTTTCACTGCATCTTGCTGCTTATTGTTTTAAAGGTATTTTCTCACAGAAGATATTTCCCCAATCATTTTTATTTTCTCTTTCATTGGTATGTCCTATTCACTGTGACTTCTCCTGGGTGCTTTATGTACCTTCTTTCATGTTTTCACTGTGGTTGTTCCTCACACTCTTTACTGTTTTTAATCAGGGGGATCTGTCAGTGGTTCAAAAGGGTGGGTGCAATTTGGTGAGTGAATCCCCACCCTTTTTACATATGTACAAGCATGCAATGCAGATTAAAAAGGGGAGGGGCTTTGATCGCCCAGCTGCGCTCACCATTTTGAAGTCAAGAATTGTCATTTTAAACACCCTTATTTTTAATGCTTTTTTCTCACTGAATAAAATTTGCCCAATGAGTGTTACTTACCCTACTACTGGGATTTCCCATTGCCTGTTACACCCCACCACTGAGTGCTTCATAAGAGCTTTTACATATTTTCATTCTGTCAATAAAATCCAATCCTTTTCCCTGAAGCATGCATGCTCACCATTTTTGAAGTTCAGATTTGCTTTAGGTTACATTGTTTTTAAATTTCACTTAATTAAAAGATCACATTTGCATACTGCATAACAAGCTCAGACTGAAAGCCTGCTCCTGCAAGCTGCTCTTCACGGTTACACAATGGAACATTATCCTCTTTTCAGAGAACAATGAGCCAAAATATGAGTCAATTATTTCTCTCTTTCTGGGGTGAACCTGTTACCTTTTTGCCATCTTTACTGAGCAGATGGAATATTGATGGAATATTGTTCCTTTTTTTCTTTGTTTCTTTTGAACATATATAAAGAAGCTCTTTCTGTTATTGGTAACATCCTTTGCTAACCCCAGATCAGTTTACATTTTAGCTTTCTGGACAAAATCTCTACAAACTTAGGCCACCCGGATGTACTCTTCTTTGCTGACTTGTCCCTCTTGCCACCACCAGTATGTGTCTTTTTTGTACTTTTAGATTTTTCTATAACCATATTGGCTTCTTGTTCTGTTATCACTGTTTTTAAAAAAATCTTACTTGTAGTTATTTGTGATTGGGCTGTTGGTATTGTCTTTTTCAGGAGCATCTGTCCCTCTTGAGCAACTTTTTCCATTAACTTCTGCCACTGAATCCTACTTATCATCCCTCTAAGTTTATTAAATTCCGTTTTCTTAAAAGTACCAGATAGGCATTCAAATACTATTACAAAGTTCCCACTTTGTCTGCTAAGTTTTCTCTATTGATTACGATCAAAGCTAGAGTAACTGGTTCTCTGATGCTTCCCTCCACTCTCAGAATAATAAGTTGTCAACAAGACTGGTCAGGAATTTCCTGGAAGAAACATGCTTGCAAGAATATTCCCAGTAAGATATTGTCAACAATGCAGCTACTAGTATGCATTCCTGTACTTACTGTAACTTCAGCTGTCTCAGTACTGCCATCAGATTAATACCCTTGGATTTCCCCATGGATATTTTTAACATTCAGTTCAATTCCTCTTCTCTTTGTATTACTTCTATGTCTTCTGAAGAAGTTGCATCCTTCAATTCTTATACTGCAATCACAAGAACCATCTGAATTATATCCATATTGTCCCATTTGGGGTATCCACACTGCTCTCTGTGTTTGTATACAGCTTATGTTCTTGTACTCATGGAAGTCATGGGGCTTAATGGCTGTTGGCCTGATGGTATTGTGACTGCATCTGAAGGCCATCTGCTGGGAAACTAGTGGCTTTCCCTGTGCAGTTGGTTGGCCGCTGTAAGAACAGACTGCTGGACTAAAAGGATCGGGGTCTGATATAGCAGGGCACGGCTTATATATTATGTTCACAGATATGTAAAATGGCAAAACCTTCAGGTACAAGACCCTCCAATTGCTCTGCTGGGTCCTACCACCCCAACCCATCCTGTTTTGTCCTCCCTTTAAAAAAATGTTTATGCCACTTGGTTGGGTCTCTGTTGACTATTTAAATTGCTTACCTCTCAGAGGCAATTTTTATTACTCCTTAGTAATGACAGCCAAGTCCACCACTTTGCCCTACTGATTAGGTGGGCATTGATTAGAAAGAACTTTGTTAAGGATCTTCTCAAGTTTGAGCTAGTCCTGTTAAGGTGTCAGTTCTCACAAACAATACTTTCACCAGCATTCACCTAATCTAACTGCCCAAAAAGGGCAAACTAGTAGGCTACCTTTTAATTTGAACAGGATGGAAATCTCTGGATACCATGTGCAAGGAGACAATTTGAGTCTGAATCCTCCTGAATACATGCTACTGATAGGCCATTTTTTCCCCTTTCTTATCTATAATTTGATAGAATGTCAAGACTGTCATCTATATAAAACACATTTTAAGGCTACATATCAATAAATATCAAATAGGAATGGAATACTTAGTACAGTACAGCACGGCATATCCCAGAGGTCATTGTGATGCTTCTGATATGATGGTTTCACGGCACCCTCATTCTGCCTTTAAAAACCGTGATGGAAAATTGATTAAAAATGTAAGATGCAAAGATTTGGTTATAGTTCTATTCATCTAGACTGGCAAAATTGGATACATTCCCTATAACTGCTGTAGGACAGAGATAACAGAGATGGGGAAGTACAGCATAACAGCCTCCCAATTCTCTAGGAAAGGTGACTGAATCAATGTAGAAAAGATCCTGTTTCAAATTAAAATGACAAACTTTCAAACACAGCGTCAAAAAGTAAGTTCTTATCTTTTCACTGGCTTTTCTAAAATGCCATAGGCTTGTGCTTTGCTGCCACTGAACACTCGGTTTTCAAAACGGCTGGAATAAATAGTTGGCAAGCTTGGTTCTTCCTGGAGGGAACCCCCTCATCACTGGCAGGAATTGTTTGTCCAGTTTAATGGACAAAATTATATGCGAAATTATAACCTATCCAAATACCTCTGCATAACATGGGTAGAGTATAAGTCCCTCAATAAAATATACCTTTATTGAGAAAAAAAAAGGAATTATTACATGGCATATCATTTTCGCAATAATGTTTCATAGAGTTAACATTATATTCCACTTGTAGATTTTAGATACAGAGACAATAAGAAGCAAAAACATTTGCTTATTCAAGTTCCTGAATGGGACAAGGCAGCTAATCCAAGGCTTTTTGAGTACATTATTATTATTATTTTTTGTATTACATCAGATGCAGCCAATTAATAATGTGACTATTCCACCCTCAACCCAAAGCAACACAGTCAATTTTATCTCCTTAGGATTCTACCATCTCATTTTCCTACCAGTATAGACTTAGTCTTTCAACTGGATTACGCTTAATCTTTTAAATCCTCCTTCTATTCCTCAAAGCCCCGTTGTTATCATAAGATATTGCTAGAACTAAAAAAGAAATGTGCAGTTGGATTTAAACTTAATCATGCTTAGGATGGACCCATTGAAAGCAGTGGGACAAATTAATCCTGTCTAACAGAAGTGCCATTAATTTCAGTAGGAATTCTCTAAGCATAATTTCAATTGGGATCTCATACTATCAGAGCATAAGGCCCAGAGTTTAGGTGAGCCCCTTTTAAAGTATGATGAACTGTTTGTTATGAATACATGAGCTGCCTTGGACACAATATGTTTTAATTGCTGTTACATTATTTTGTTCATGGTTTTAGTTGATTGTTTTCCACCCAGAGTCACATAGTGAGTGGGTAGCCATATACATTGAACAAAGAAAGTCTTTTTAAATTCCAAACTGTGCCTGGAAGATATTATTATACATCCTATAGTGACAAGTGAGTTTGATAGAACAAAGAATGTGTTTTCTTCAAAGGCTTTTGTATTCAGTGTTATTGTTTTTACCAAAAACAGTAGTCTTATTTTATTTATCATGTCTATAGAGTGCCGCCAGCAAGATACTAAATTACATCACTGTCCCCAAATTTTGGAGGGCACTAACTCTAGCACACTGTAATGCTCTCCCTACAGCAGTTTTGGAGGGTCGATACAAAAAAGTCCCATATGATCTGAGATTGTGCCCTTGTGGACAAGGGGCTATTGAAACTATAGCACATGTCCTGTTATACTGTATTTTCTATAAGGACTCACAAATCCATTTAATAACTCCTCATCTGATAAAATATCCAGGGAATTCTGATCTTTTTTACATCCAGTTGTTGCTGTCTGATCAGAATGATTTAGTTTCCCTGAACGTAGCTAAATTTTGTTATACTGTCTGCAAAATTAGGCAGATTTTGACTGCCCACTGATGATCCCACCAATCTGTAAATATATTATCATGATCTGTTCACTTCATTTAATGTATTTTTAATGTATTTCAATGTATTTTAATGTATTTTTATTTGTAATTCTGGTCTGTGACCGTAATAAAGATGATAGAGTGCAATTAAAGCAAAATTTTTAATCCACAACAATAAAACTATAAATAGTTGGGTAAAATATTTAAATAAATAACCGCATAAAAATAAATTAATAAAAAGATAGGTGTGACAGGTCGTCCAAAAGGCCATGTGGAATAAGTTCTGATTTAACATTCTCACAGAATGATGTTAAGGATGGTGCCAACTGGATTCTGGGAGAAAGTTGTACCACAGGATGGGGGCCACCACTGAGAAGCACTGCCATATCACATTTCAGGTAGAATAATAGTTCCTTTGGGAAGAAAGAAATAAGATATAATACTTGATTTCTGATGTAACCAAATAAATGTCTAACAATAGATAAGTAATTTATAACAAGATAACTTTATTGTGCCAAAGCCTATTAATTTCCTTGACTGCAATTGTAAATTTGCCAGCACTTCAAGTTACATTAGGAACCGTCTTTGTCTTGGATGATACTGCTTGTCCTGTCAGTCAGATAAATTCTTACTTAATTTTTACAGTTTGTAAGTCTATCTCTTTTCTCTTATCCCACCCACCCCCAGCTCTATTCTTAACTCTGGAGTCCTTGGTGCTCTTTGAGCTGAGTTGTTTGCTTGCAGATGTTTTATTACACAGCTAGGTACCATCATTGGTGTAAGTGTGGGGTTTGTTCCCTGTTTTCATACAGCCACTTGCCCTGCTATTCTTAACTATAATTTAAAATAAATACCAAAAATAGAAAGGGCCTGCTCCAGGTTTTACCTTTATCAGAAGTGGAGCAGAAGGGACACCTTCTCTGTGGCTGCCCTGACACTGTGGAACTTGCTGCTTGCAGAGATCCACTTGGCCCCTTCACTGTTGTCATCCAGGAACACTTTTTAAATGGGCCTGTAACCCTTTTGATGCCCAGCTGATGAAGTGTGGATGATCATCTTATTCCAGTCTTGGTGTGTGTATGTGTGCTTTTGAATCAGTGTTGACTCCTGGAGACTGCCTGGACAAGGCCCTGCAGTTTTCTTGGCAAGGTTTTTCAGAGGTGGCTTGCCATTGCCTCCTTCCTGGGACTGAGAGAGAGAGTGACTGGCCCAAGGTCACCCAGCTGGCTTTGTGCCTATGGTGGGACTAGAGCTCATGGTCTCCTGGTTTCTAGCCTAGTACCATAACCATTACACCAAACTTGTTCTCTAGTCTTGGGGGTGGGGTGTTTATTGATGGGATTGGAGGTGGATTTGTGGGAGACTATTTTTATGTTATATTGATTTTAATACCACCCAGAATTTTCTGATTGGACTGGTGTTTAAAAATCTGTAAATCAGTCAATCAATAAATCAGCACAAGCCCATATAGACTAATTGCCTGGATACAAGATACTTTGTTTAGGCTTGGCTTTGGGACTGAAAGAGTCTTCATTGCCCTTATGATTTATGGGGAATATATACCAAAGAGTGCAAGCTTGCTAGTTCTCTTCTAATTCTGAGCAGTTTTCAGTATCAATGACTGTGATATTCCTGTTGCCCACAAAATCTGATGCCATGATTATCTGGTTCAGTCTTTAAGATGCCACAAATCTCTTCCTTGTTTTTCTGCCACACACAGCTATTCCTCTGGAAATTGCTCCTTCGCAAGGCTGTTGAGGGATTATATTAGATAAGGTTTTCAACACACTTTGCACAGCTAAAAAGATCTATATAAATGGTAAACAGCAGTAATAATGGAGCTGCCAGGGTCCTAACTTTCTATAGTGGTGCTTTTTTAAATAGCTAAATTATGCTTGCCCATCTCTTTCAAGGTGAATCAGGCACACTGCATTTTTTTAAAAAAATGCTCTTTTTGATATATTTTTCAGGAACGAGCTTTGTTTTCTTTTCTTTTTGTTCCATACTTTTTATCACTAAGTAAGAAGATATTTATGCTAAGCAGTAAAATAGTTCCCAGCCCAGCATGAAATTCAGTGCTAAGTAAAAAGATAAAATGCTGCTGCCTGCAATCCTATGCATGGTTATGTTGTTTAAATAAAACCATTCATCATCAGATGTTCTTCATGAGATTTCAGATGTCTAGACTAGGGAGTTTGATGGTGCACAGGGAGGGAGTGATGAGAAAACCATGGTGGCAGAATCCCCACCCCATCAACTGAAGATCAAACGGTGCCTATGAATATATAGTTTTTCCCATATAACTTTTCTTAGCCCCTTCTCTTCTTCTCATACACTTTTAAAAATAGCCTGAAAATGTTCCATCCAAATGATGTTTAGTTCTTTATCTAAGAACTCATGGGAGGTGGGTGGGTGTGTGCTAGCAAAGCATACTGGCATGCAAAGCAAGGTATACACAGCTGCATTCAGCTCAAGAAAAGTAGAGGGGCACAGAGTGGGCTAAGCAGAGCCGCAGCAGAGATTGGACTGAAAAGGCTACAGTGGCCTGTTTCCATCTCTCCACCTCTGAGAAAGCACCTTAGATCAACAGAGTTTTCAGGTAGGCAAGCCAGCCTATAAGCAAAACCAGCTGCATGTTAGCCAATGGGTAGATTTATTATTTATTATTTTTGTGCCTTCAAGTCAGTGTTGACTCCTAGCAACTGCCTGGACAAGTCCCTGCAGTTTTCTTGTCAAGATTTCAGAAGTGGGTTGCTACTGCCCCCTTCCTAGGGCTGAGAGAGTGTGACTGGCCCAAGATCACCCATCTGGCTTTGTGCCTAAGGCAGGACTAGAACTCATAATCTCCCAGTTTCTAGACTGATGTCTTAACCATTATACCAAACTGACTCTCTAATGGGTAGATTAGGCTAACAGGATTTTTGAGCAGGATGTTCTCCTCATTGGGTCATGTACTTTCATATAACTAACGGGTAGATCAGATTGACATGGTCATTCTTGTAATTCAAGTTTACTGTGTGAGGAATGGTGCTTTCTGTTACCAGATCATTCTGTAAGTGTAAAAAGGTTATTTCCTCTAACACACACTATCTTTTCCTGGTTCTCCTCCATTTCAGCATGAAGGAATCAGTTTATTGTAATTTAATATTGTTTGGGAGTGGGAGAATTGAGTTTGTGTTGGCCCTCCAAATTATTTAACCTAGTCCTGCCATCAGTGCTATATATCCTAGCTTGAACAATTAAACAAATCTATAAAATAATCATTTTAGGCTGAAACATTTAACATTCTGTTGATCAGACAAGGAAGCTCTTTCTGAAAAGTTCCTGATAGAAAACGTTCTGCTACCATAATTTTGGCTAAAATTTAGAGGATTGTTAACATGCCTTGATGTATGTTGAGGATGCATATGCTCTTCTTGGCTATATTCCCACTATTTGTAATCTATCAGAATGTAGATCATGGAGTTCTTGCAGATGGAGATAGTTAAATGATAAATCTGTACCTGATCTGCTGATGTACAGTATATTGCTGGTCATCTAATTTAGACTCTTTTCTTCAAAGTAGTAAGAAAGACGTTCAAACAATCTGATGATGTCTTGTTTATGAAATCATCTTCCATATATTTTTCCCCTTTTTCTGTCTTTTCTAATTTTATTTTTACATTGCAGTATATATACCCATAAATATGTATGTTTTTAACTTTATTTATTAGTTAAATAAAGTGAATAAGAGAAAATTGCAATATATATATACGCACAAATACGTATGTTTTTAACTTTATTTATTAGTTAAATAAAGTGAATAAGAGAAAAAACAGAAAGGGTAGATGAGGAAGAAGAGGAAGAGGATTTAACACACACCACTTCCAGCTGGATAATTCCATTACTTAATACACACACACACACACACACATACCACTTCCAGCTGGATAATTCAGTGTACCTGTTTGAAATTTGGTTCCATAACAGTTACAGTTTGTTTGTTTGTTTGTTTGTTTGTTCGTTCATTCATTCATTCATTCATTCATTCATTCATTCATTCATTTATATTTTCTATACCACTGTCTCAAAGTGACTCTGAGTATGGTATAAAAAACATTTAATTTAAATCAACCTGAAGGCATTAAGTAAAGGAATTAAGCACACCTCTGTGGGCAGTGTATTCCATGTTGGAGCAACCTTCTGGAGCAAAGACCTGCCTTCTGGCCCAATCCTTCTCATCTCTTGTGGGGACTGGGCTTTCAGCAGGCTCTTATCACTGTAAATATCATCACATTCTGCACTAAAAAAATAAAGATGAAGTTAACGGTTTCTTTTAAAAAATCAGTAATGTGACTCAGGAGCTACTGCACTGACATCTATGAAATTTAGCATGTTTCTTTCACTCAAAACCACAAAACTTTGCTGTGCATTTCTTCTCATTATGCCAGAAAAGAAAAAAAGAATTTGCAACCCTAACCCTAACCCTAACCCTAACCCTAATCCTAAGGAACAATTGAGCTTTTTTTTTCCACATCCCATTCTATACCTGGGATTTGAACTGAATTGGAATACTTCCAAACTAGTTGTCCTTCCAGAGTTTTGTCTGGAATACCAAACTCTGAGATGGGTGATCTCCTCATGCTCCATATACTTCGGCAAATATAAATATATTTAGGGATCTTTCTTTATAGAATCATTATTTAAGCATAAATTTATTCCTTCTTCTTGTTTTTTTCCCTTCTTCCTTTCTTTATTCTTTATTCTGCTTCTTCTTTCATTTTTTGTCTTTGTGAGAGATTGATTATATTTCCAGCATTCTAATACATTGTTCAGTAACCTTCACCAGTTCTGTTCAGTTTTATCTTCCACTCAGTATTATGATCACATAATTTCCCTGATGTGTGTTCAAGAAAATCAGCTAATCAGATATAGATAGAAAGATACATTGTTTAAACAGCAATAATCTTATGAATCACACATCATAATGCTATTTTGCTATTGCTTTCTTGATGAATTGTGTAAATGGCCAGGATATGAAGTGAAATGCTATAAAATCTCAAGGATACTCACTGGGAAAAAGGACCATAAAGCTGTGATGAATTAAAATGTACCTGGGCATTTCACTGGTATATTCTACAATAAATAGAATGGGTAAAAGAAACAGCATAGCTATCAGTTTACTGTTATAATGGCATTATTGGTTGGTTTGATTTTTATATGATTTTTATTTAAATTTTTATGAATTTAACACAAAATAAATATTGATAGTCTCAAATCACATTTATTTCTACTGGCGAAAGGAGTAGATATCTATAGCAAGCAACATTAAGAAATGGACAGCACTACAAACACAAAGACCATGCTATATGACAGTGAAGATTTAATAATTTATTTAAAGTTGATTGCTATCAACAACTGCCCATCACATACTGTAATACAGTAACTGAATTGGATGTTACTGATTAAGAAATGCAAAGACGTGTATTCTCAGTGCATCTGTCTATTCCCCTTCTAATCCTAGGCATATTCTCAGCAAACATTGGACTAGCCTGAAAATTCCCCCCAAAATCTTTATTTTTAAAGCTCTTCTAGATTTTTTTTTTCTTTGAAGCAACTCTGCTTACTGGAACAGTATAGCCTCTTTTGTGATGCTGTGAACATGACAAGCTATAGTAAGTACTGGAAATGGATGAAGATCTTCGTGGAAGTCAGCTGCAGTGGTCAGTAGAGAGAAAGCAATATGAAAAAGAGACCTCTCTATTTTCTCCTGGGAAATATAATTTTTCCAAGAGCTTGTAACATTGTAGAAATGATCAGTCAATCCATATCCCATATTTGCCTCTTTTTTGTGATGCCTTTCCAAGATAGCAGCAACTGTTTCAGTCATGGAGTCTGAATTATGAATGAGGGAGAGAAAGCCTCTCATGTTTTAATTCAACTTGTGAGTGTATAAAAATCTTGCTATGCCTATACAGTATGTGATAGCAAAACTTATCAACTTGGTTTAGTTTACCCACACACAGATGTACAGAGACACCATTGATCTGCTTGGATATATCCAGCAAAAGGAAGCTCATGACCTTCCTTCGTAATTGGTTTTACTGTTGAACTATTCTTACTATTAGAAAGTTTTTCCTAACTTCCAAAGTGCTCTAAGGAACATAAAGCACAAATCCTGTCCTTCTTCATTTCTTCAGGTACTTGACAAATACTATCATATCCCTCCCCGCCATCTTTTCACACAGCTCAATAAACCAAGTTCTTAGTCTCTTCTCATAAGACTTAGTTTCCAGACTAGTGATTGGCCTTGTTGCTCTTTTGTTCTAGTTTTTCTGAATTCTTCTTAGAGTAATCTATTTTCTTTGGCTTTAGGCATGAATTGACATCTATATATAGGCATTAACCATTATTCAGCAGGAGTATCCAGGAACTTGGACCATAACACTAAAACCTGGTTTATAAGCCAGACTTTTCTATGCTATAGAGGCAACTTTTTTTCTGTCTAGTTTAGCTCTGGGGGGAAAATGTTTGTGGAGACTCAAAATCATTAGTTTTAGTTTGAATCATGAACTAAATAAAAGTTCTACCAATTTTACCAGGAAAAGAAATTATTTTCCTGAGCAGGCTCATCACATTGGGATTAAGTTATAGTAGTTTGATCATCCCAACTGCATTTTCCCTGTTTGATGCCCACACAAGCACATAGAGACAGGCAGACATAAAGAAAATACTGAAATTCTGATTGCTGCAAGTTTTACGCTCAACAATTTCCATTATAATATTTACATTAAGATACCTGAGCCCTTGCCATATGCTTGCCATCTCCCAGGATGTTCCTGGAAATGCATGCATCTCCTAAGGCTATAACAGCAAGTATACATTTAAATAAATACCCAGCATAAGCCTAAACACAAAGGAGGCAAAAAGAGGTGAAAGAGACTTATGTTAATTGAAAGAAAAAGAGAATATGAAAGTGAGAGGGAGAGAGTTTCCACTAAAAAACTTGGGTAGGGAAAAGAAAGCCCCTTTCATAATTTAATGATTTTAATTTTGATTATAATGCTATTGATTTTTCTGCTTTCTCTTTTGCATTATAAATGTTAGTTAGCTGCTTTGAATATTTGAACACCTATTGAAATTTACACACATGTGCTTGCGTGCTGAAACAATAAAGCTGTTCAGGTAAGCTTTCAAGAGAGAAGCATGTTCTTTCCTGCAGACGCTGCTGTCTCCTGCTCAGCTTTAGGAACCAATCATTAAGCATTTCTAAAAGACACAGGGAGCTACCTCTGCTGACTCTTTACTTCACTGCCTGTTGCATGCACAATAAACAGGATAGAAGAAAGGCAAGGCCTTCTTGAACAAAACTGCATGCAATAGCATGTGAATAATGCTCTTAGCACTTGGCCTGGGGGACTGGCTGGGCTAAGAGGTGGTGATCTGAGGATATAAGAGCTCTGTATGGTTAGTGTCAGCCCTTTGAGGTAGACAAGACTTGAACACCAAAGTCATGAATACTAAAACTATTTTTATTATAGGATTACAGTAACAGAATCTTGCAAGTCTGAATGTGCTTCCTCCCTCTCTGTCTTTATCCTAAAGAGAACTAGGGGAGGTCAAATCTGAGACACTTTCTCAAATTACATTTCTGGTTTGGACTCAAATTTCTCTTATCTGAACATTGCCTTGGCTGTGGCTCTTCATCCTCTTCCTCAAGGTTATTCTCACAGGCCATTACAGTTACCGTTCCCTCCTCTTCATCTTAGGAAGGGGTTTTATAGAGTAAATATATTACAACAGTTCTTATTATGCATGATTAGAGCCATAAAGAGCCTAGCACAGCACAACTTCACTTCAGCCTTTTAAAGTAATTCATCAGCAGCCACTATGACATCTTGTGCTAAGAACTTTCATCACAGTTTAACTATAGCCCTTTCCAAATGCAAGGAATGTACTGATCTCAGATCAAGGTTATCCTTGCTTGTCTCCACAGTGCAGTGGGCTACCAGACATTATTAACTATGCAACATCAGTTTCACAGCATTTCCTTTGAAGCTGTGGGGCAAGACAGCTTCCCACTGGAGGAACTGGAGGAATTCCTGCCTCTGGAATTCTCCCCTTGCCATCAATAGCTGGCTGGCTTGATTTTTGTTCCCTTGTTGCAAAAAAGTGAATATGGTGAGATGATGAGCCAGAAATGGGGCTGGGAGTCAGCTTCCTCTTTTTATGGTGCTCCTCCTTTTGCTGGCTGGCTAGAGGGAGCACTTATCAGTGTAAGGAGTAGAAGGTGGAAACAGTTGTTGGATTCCACCCGACAACACAAACATGATGATGGAGATGCAGCGAAGCTAGTGGACACATCAAAAAGGATAAACACTTATTTTTATCAGTATTCCCATATTTTATCAATATCCCATATTTCAGTTTCCTTAAATGGAGGAAAAGATACTCTGTTTTTTATTTGCTTCTTGTCTGCCAAACTGAAGCCTGGGTTAAGGTGCAGTTCCCCTCAGTGATCCACAAAGGACTCCAGGTTTTTTGTTATGCCAGTGGCTGAAGCGATGGGGCAATGATTGGATGATTTTTATTGGTTGGCTGGAGGAGGCACTGATGGGCTCATGATGCTCCCTGACAAAATGCTGTTGTGGAACAGCTAGTGGAAACAGTGCTATGAGGAAGTGGAACATAGTACACAGTCATAAGAATCTAATGGATCCCACATTTTTAATAGCCCTACTGAATCAAGCCAAGGTCCATCTCGGTCCAACATTTTGTTTCTCAGTTGCTAACGGTTCCCTCAGGATGCTCACGAGTAGAACATGGACATAAATCTCTCCCACTATAGTTCTCATGTAATTGGTACGCACCATATGAAGAAATGCTTTCTTTCATTCAATTGTTATAAATGCAATCAGCTTCCCTGGCTGAAATTGGACCTAATATTTTGAGAGAGTGTGTGAGGGAAATCCTTTTAATTCTCAGCCTTTAGTCTATGCATGAGCCTTAATTATGCTCCTTTTGATCATCTTTTTTTTTTAGGCTAAGGAGTCCCAAATGTTTTAGTCTTTTTCATAGAGAAGATGCTCAAGGTATCTCATGTTGGTTGCTTTCTTTTTGCACTTTTTTCAGCTCTTTTACATCCTTTTCCAACATGGCAGTTAGAACAATGCATTGTATTCCAGATATGGTTGCATCATTGATTGGTATAAGGGCATTGCAATTCTAATGTTTCCTAAGATGGAACTTGCATTTTTCACAGTTGTTGCACACTGAGTTACCTTCTTCATGACCTATACACTACCTATAACCTTAAGATCTTTTTACTAGTTAATTACACAAAGCTCAGATCCTATCAGTTACAGATTGTAAAATTAAGGGGTTTTACCCCTAATCCAAGATCATGGCATATATTACAATAGAAATGGGTAGCTTTCTGTTGCTTTTCTCGAGTAGAAAGATTAAAATCTCTTATGGGATCTCTGTAAACATTGATAGGGTCTCAAATGGGCCTGAAAGTCACAGCATTTTAAATATTATTTTAAAAAAAAAACAGCTGAGCACAGGGGCATCTTCAAATCCAAAGCATTTGGAGGAGACCAGATTAATTCAGTGATGTAAACAAACACTTGAACTGAGGTTGTATTGTCTTGTAATATTGTACAGGTCAGAGAAGTAAGGATCAGACAACAAGGCTCATTTACTCTCACTTTCCTAAGTATAATATGGAGATAATGATATACAGTTATTTTTCACTGAGTACTAAGATAATGGTGTTTTGAATACTCAACAGCCTTATATAGTTGCTAAATATACCTGCACAAGGCCATCCTGATTCACCTTGATGAGATGATGCTATTCAGCTCAATTCCAATCACCTTTTCCAGCAATTCTACCAACTCACTGGAAACATCAGAAGAGGCTTCTGCATAGGAGCAGCACAAATACAAAAGCCTATTTTGGCAACTAGATGGGATGGAGGAGATGATGCAGTCAGGGTGATATGAAACAAACGAACTAACAAAAAACATGAGAACTTTGCTTCACTCTTCCAAAATGTTGGGAGCCCATGTTTTATGCAGGATAGCTTCAAAGACTGCTTCACTCCAAGTGTCATCAAAGTAAAACACCCTTTCCAAACTTTGCACATCCCTAATGTTAAATATAAGGATGTTTAGAACAATTGTATACATCAGACCCTACCCACTGAAAGGTTGTTCAGGTTACTTTTCCTAGCAGAAGAAAAAAAATTGTCAATTTTCCTATTGATTTTGGCCATACCAAATAACTTCAAGTCAGAGAACAAAAAACAGCTTTCCCATACCTCCGCACCCACAGGTATGATTTGAACCACACATGAAAAAGAGGTACATTAACATTTTTTGAAAGAATGCTATCACCACTTACTTCTGGCTGTGTAATTGCTATGTTGCTTTATCTCACTTTATTCATTTTCAGACCTTTGAAGAAAAGTATATATTAAAGGCTTCGTTAATGATTTGGGACACCTATTTGCTATTAAAAGATCCATTAAATATTAAAGTCTATTATACTGTTTATTTATTATTGTCTGTTTATTAAACACAAACATACAGATATCTAAGGTAGAAACTGTCAGAGAAATAATCAGTCCCATTAGTGTTTTCATGCATGCTCTTAAATTTTGATTATGAATCTTTTGGTGCTCAGCTTTGGTTGCAGTACTGAATCTCCACATTATCTCTGTTTTAACTGATGATCCCTCCTACTGATGACAGTAATACACTAGATGAAACCATGTGTCATAAATGATATAATTACCATTCATTTAGTTGAGTCTTGCATTTTGAGAGAGTGTAATCAAGTTTATGATACTTTCCCAAAGGTTTAATTCTTATCAATAAGAGGTTGAGGGAAGGGGGGGAAATAAGCATAAATTATGTAATTGTAATAGCTTCCTGGTAACACAGTAGTCTGGTGATGAACTTTTGGTCTATTGTGCCTGCAATCACAATTTAATTTCACAAGGTGCATCGTATTGACACTTTGATAATCACTTTCTGTTTTTGAAGCACCCATTTTCATTCTGGGTTAAGCTTTGCTGAGAGCCAGTGTTGTCCAGGGACCAGAACCCATGACTTGGCTCTAGATAACTTTTTGCATTGACTCAATGACTCAACCTCAGACAAGTTTTTTTTTTTTTTCCCCCTCAGTGCAATGGAAAGAAGGTTATAATAACTTCTCTTAAGTTTGTTCTGAGTCTGAATACCAAGAATGTCTAAATGCTTTTCTTTTTCTAAATTAAGAAGTATATTGTATGTAGTTAGCCTCCAAACCTCTTTTGTAGCCCCAACAGTACCTTCCAACTATAATGCTAAATTCAACTGAAAATCAAGTATGTGCTTTCCTGCCATTTATGTCCTGCCATCTAGGACTTTGTCTCAATTACAGAGGGTGAAAGAATTGTGAAACTTTCTACTCAGCCATCTGGATGACATAGCTAGTCAAGGATCTGAAGACTGGGTATGTCTAAAGACTGGGTATGTTTGGGATTAAATCTATTTCCTTCAGGATTAATTGGTTGACCCAGTTTATCCCAGCTTGCCATTTCCTAGGGCACACTACTCCCCATGACTGAGTTTAAGTATCACGCAAACCAAGCCAACATGTACTACAACCTTTCACAAATCCAGGAGAAAAGTATGAGGGAAGGGAATATCCCTGTATATGAGGGCATGGTCTGTAAATCAGGACAATATTAAGAGTGCAACAAAAGGTTTTACTCACTGCGTCACCCAAGTAGGTCTATTTCCTAAATCTTTTCTTTTGAGTGTTATCTTTCTGTAACTGTAAGAGATGCCTTTTGACTCCAAGATGAAAGGGAATTTCAGAGAGTGCAACTTTGATCCATATAGCTTAACAACAGAGTTAATAATTGGACTTGATTCCATCAAAAAGGTATCTTTACATTTGGGATTTTATTTTCCTTCCTTTGCCCTCCCCAGCTAAGCTTCCTATCACATTCCTTGATTCTCCTTTCTGCAAAGTGGTTGTATTTTCAAGATATCCAATTTTCATAAATTGAGGACATCTAGTTAATTTCTGGAAAATTACTACTTCATACGAGGACGGAAAAACCCTGATATGCAGTAATTTCATTAAAGATATTCCACTATGTCAGGCCCAGCGAAATGAGTAGGTTTGTGGAGAAAAAGCTTCTCAATGACATTTTTAGGAGAAGAATGAACTCGGTTCAAAATAGCTTTGCATATTTACCACAGAGTTTAGACACACATTGTGTGAAGTTATATGATTTTTATATATTCTACAAAGACTAAAAGGCATTCAATTTTGTTATAAAATATTTCTCAGCTAAAATATAAGACACATTTTTCTGTAGATGCCCATTATGCATCCATGTGCCCATTTTCAGTTTGTGAAAAACCAAATAATATGGAATAAGAACAACTAGCATGATTTTAATATATGCTTTTATCCTGGGACTCAGCTATATACACAGATTAAGAATTGTAAGACTGTCCATCCCTCATGAAACAGGGATGGGGCTTGAATTGTGTAGTCACAACCACCATCCTGACTACCCCACCCCTCCCCCTTTCAACAAAGACCCCTGTGAGGTGGAAGATCTCTTTATCCCATCTTGGGGCCTTCCAGATATACTGGGACTGTAATTTCCAGAAATCCTAGAAAAGAACCTGAAGAACCTATCAAATCCAAATTTCCTTTACATTTCCATGTTCTTAATGTGATACCAGAAAATGTTATGTGATCCTTGCTGACACTATATTAAAAAGTATCTTATTTCTTAACGAGTGACTGAAACAATGACAATACTGCAAAACAACCTTGTTTTATGTATTTGTGTTGGGACTGTAGATGAAAAAAACAATCCAATCTAGGTTTCAATGACTATTGGTCCTATCTTAACTGTCAAAAGAAGCAGCCATTATGTTGACTTTTAGAGTCTTAAACTACCCTAAATGCTTTCCCCTATCTCCATGTGAGTGAGTACAGGCATCTCACACAGCATACTCCTTTGTGTTCATTCAGACTAATATTGACTTTAATTTCCCTTTTTGAATCAGTTTTCTGTTTCTCAGTAATTCTCTGTCAGATCCATTTGGCTGATTCTATCATTTTGGATATATCAGCTGAACTCTTCTACCCTGTCACAGTCAAGGGTTAAGTTCATCAAGTACCTTTATTTTCTCTGTCAGTGATTTTAGCAGCTCATTTCTGCAGTTCATGTTGTCCAGATCTGTTCTCTTAGAGCCAGACAAGACGCTGTACACAATATTTCTGCAGCCCTCTACAGTCATTCTTAATGTGTTTGATGTGAGTACCGCTTTGTAACATATGGTTTAAGGCCTTTTTACATAACCTTCATGCTGATAAATGCTGAAAATAGCTCAAGGGAGGCAATCTGGATAAGCTATGGACTAAGTGCTGTGGTTTGATCCAAATCCTTATGTTTACCCTGTGAGCACTAAGTGGTTTGATTTCTTGTCTATCTAGTCTTGCTTAAAGTTACAAACAGAATGCAGTGATAACGCTATATTGTAAATAATAATTCCTATCATAAAAGGAAGAGTCATCAAGTATTTTTCTTGAGGCCTTGTAAAAAATCAGTGAATTTTTCTCTCATAAGTTTGGAAATATATGTAGGGCTGGAAATAGCCAATAATGCACTTTATTTCTTTTGATTCTAGCTTAGCTTCTTGTGTGAACCTACCCAGCATAGTCTGTAAATCATGGATTATGGATTAGCATGACATGTTAACCCAGCCATTGCATCTTATTCAAGAAAACATGGTTTAGCAAACCGTGACATAGCACAATATAAGAAACAGATTATTAACAGATTATTGACAGCATCATCACAAAAAAACTCAAGAAAATGTATTCTGTCAAAAACTACATGTTCATCCTTAGTCTAGATCCATGCATGCACATGCTGTTTCTCCTGAATATAGAGGGAAGCTTAAACAGATACAAATCAAATGTCTGATAGCTTGCAGTGATCTCTGTGTTAGTGCTGCTGTGCAAACATATGCTTCTGCCCTGAGAACTGAACGGCTGCCTATGCAAAGCTAATGCAGAATCCCCCAGCTGCATTATGCCCTTGGCGGAGTATACTGTATGGAGCAGGAAAAACTGTACATGAGCAACACTGGATCCTGCTTTCCCTGCAAATAATGGTAATTGGGCAACTGTTCCTGTATTTCAGGAGCTCTTAAATTTGGGGGGGGGGGGGGGCAGTGGACACACATGGATTTTTGAAAATATGTTGTGAGCATTCTCACAAAATGGATGGAGAGCAATTGCCCATTCATAAAATGGCCATGGTATGGAGCAGAGCCAGCAACAAAGAACAGATTCCCCAGAATACAGAATATTGCTCACCCTCTGTTCCCCCTTCCTTCTGTCCCTGCTTTTTTTTTTTTTTTTGTCCTTTTCACAGACAGGTGGACAGGCTTCCAAGCAAAGCCCTGGGATCCAGTCACTTATCATTGTTTATTTTCTAAAACAGTTTATGGGACTAATTTAAAGCTCAGAGGTATCCTTGGAAATGAATTTGATGTTGGAGGCTGGTGTTTCTTTTAATTAAGAGTGTGAAATGTAAAAAAATGGGACAGGAAGACAAGACTGCCAAGGGAAACATCTGCAGCCAAGTTGGTCTCCCTAGGGGTTATGTTCGGGACCTAAGCTATATTTCTTCCACTTGAGCAACTTACAGCACAATCCTAGGCATTTTTACTCAGCAATAGTCCTATATGTATAGATGCATAAAATTATAATAGTTTGATCATATGGAACTTTATTTGGAAATCAATCCTACAATATCCAAGGATCTTAGCTCTAAATATGTTAGGATCTTGCCGATCCCTGTCTGCATCCAGTTGTTATTTTTCAGAAGAGATTTATGGCTTCTTCCAAAGCCCTGCTGGTTTGCGCAAGCAATGGCAAGAACAGTGTGCATTTCTTTATTTATTTATACATACAATTCATACAGTTGTCCATCTCCCAGCAGTATCTCTGGGTAGTACACAAAGATTAAAAAAAAAAAGCAACATAATATACAAAATTGACATCCCAATACTAATCAAAAATAATAGTAATAATAATATAACAATATATACAAATATAATTTCAATCAGCAGAGATCAAAACAAGCCATTATCTCACTTATGTGGTTCTTTCACCTTTCCCCCTGAGTCTACAGGACAAATAAGTTGTGTCTCCACCAGGTTAGGAAGACTCCCAGCAGGGTGGGGGGGAATAAACCTCCCAGCAGGGGTGAGGGGAAAGTATTTCAAGGTCACTTCTGATTTATCTCTGATTTACACTCAGAATGCTACCAGTAGAAGTGGTACACTTACAGTACATTTGCAAAGCTTTTTGTAAGCGTGGCTTCAGAGAAAAATCTCCCTTCTGTCATACATATATGTAAGGGAGTTTAGATTATTCTATAGGCAGGCAGGCAGGCAGGCAGGCAGGAAGGATTTGAAAGCTCATTGGGTAATTATGTGACTCATTCATTTTCCTCACCTCACTATCACAGGATAATTACTGGGGAGATTAAATTGAAATGGAAGCATTATGTAAGCCACCTTGAACTCCTGTCTTTGAACTAATAAACCAATATTCTTGCTTTTTAAAACTAAACTTCTACCTAAATTTACTCTGTTACTTTGGGCCTGAGTGGGAATTAATTACTTCTCCCCAAAGTTATTAAGCTGAGGAAGGGAAGGAAAAAATCTCAAAGATGGCTACATTCATGAAAGTGAGTGGAAGTTTAACAAAGGGACTCTAGTAATCAACAGGCTAACATTGATGGAAGATTTATCTTGAATAGGTAAGTGTTGAACATGTTTCAGAAACTCTCTCTATATATGTATATTACCAGCCCAAATCAATCCAAGGCATCTTCTCTGAAGGCTATGGACTGTAAACCACCAGGCTGGTCCAGCATACAGTATGTACGTTTTTTGTCTTTCCACTCCAGGGCTGGGAGAGTGTCCCAGCCAGTTTTTTTGTGCCATGCTAATAGATCATTAAAACCTAGGTCTCCTCATCTTTAGTCCACTACATAACACTTGCTCTTCTGTTCGTGTGTGTGTGTGTGCACACACATACACACATCTATATAGTCCTCTAAAAAATCTTCTATTGGATCCTTTTTCTGTTAACACTGCTAACAATGATGGATTCTTAAGCCACATTAAAAGGTTGATTTACAGATGTCTACTGTTATTCCCTTTTCAAAGATTATTTGCACCATGCTTTTTCATTTCAAATTTTCCAGCTGCTCTGGGAATGCTGCTTCTTTATGGGAGTCACTAGGGCTTTTTAAGTGCTACAGTATTCAGAGATGTGTTTTACACACAGCGGTAGCCAAACATGAAGTGTTAAATGGTTGTAGTGGGGCCAATACAGAGAGCATTTGGCATGCAAATTATTTGCAGGAATGCTGCTGTTTTCCATGAGTTTGATACATTCTGGACATCCCTGAAGATACTTGTGAGAAACTGAGGTGAAAATTACAGAGTGTTTAAGAACCTGAATGTGTTTTTTATTGCATTCTAGTTTTTAATAGAATTCATAGCTTAA
Organism: Liasis olivaceus; assembly: GCA_030867105.1. Lineage (NCBI taxonomy): Eukaryota > Metazoa > Chordata > Lepidosauria > Squamata > Pythonidae > Liasis > Liasis olivaceus. The sequence continues at coordinate 76,840,961 of CM061349.1, forward strand.
AAGTAGAGTTGAAAAGCAACTGCAGCTGGTCTTTTCATTGTTGTTTTTAACTTTGTACTAAATGTACATCCGTGTCTCTATTCCTAAATAAAAGAAAAAAGCAGAGACACAGAGAGAGACAGAGATTTGTGGCACCCTTAAGATTAACCAATTTTATTATATTGTAAGTGATCACAAAACCAGCTTCGTCAGATAATGGAATAAATTCTTATGAGAGAGTTTTTGTAAGTACTTACAGTTAGAGGGGTTGGGGGAAAGGGGAAGAAGGAAAACAATATGGTGGGATGAATGGGCAGGTTTGTTTGTGATGCCAGAGCAGGTAACACAGAAGCAAAACAAATTTGATAGTGGTCATAAATAAAGTAGTAGCATGTGTCCCTTTTTGTCCTATAATCAAAATCAACAAATAATTTTGCATTCCCCTAAGTCCAGCATCTCCCTTATATCACACCATAAGCTTGAGAACATTTCTATTTGTTATGGCTGTAGATTGGGGGGACAAAAAAAAAGAAATGGGACAGGGGAAGAAGAAAATTTTAGAAAAAGCATCTTCAGGAGGACAAGGAAAGTTAGAAGCATCACCACATCATGATGCGAGCCTCATCCCTTTCAACACACATTGTGTCATTGCATGCATACCCAAAAGGAATGCAGCTTGTGGTGTGACATTATGTCATGATACTGAATACAGGAAATTCTTGTGGATGACACTTTTCAGAAATAAACTAAAAAGGAAACACTCAAATTTTGAAATTGATGTTTTAGCAGTACAGGGCTAGTTAACAGTAGTATTATGTCAAGACGTTTTGGTCCATGTTCAGACCATGAGAAAAGGGAGTTAGGCCTTCTGATGAATTTCAGTCAGTGCTGCCATTTCTTCCATCCAGTCTTTATATTTCCTTTTCTCAAGGTCAAAGAGAGTGTGTCATGGAAAGCTGAAATGTTCCCCTTTGATTTTAGGATGTTGCCATTTCTGATGTCAAATATGTGTCCATTTATCATTCACACAGATTACTTAGTTTGTCCAGTGGGGCATAACTAGCAAATTCTGTCATATATAATATTGTAAAACAAGCAAGATTAGTGGCTGTGTGTCCCACAACAATTAACTGAATCATGATTGGGTTTATACACTGAATCACAAAATAGTAAATATATTTTAAATTAAAAAATCACTAGGTAGTTGCTGCCTCAGGTTTACAGGCTGCCTGTAAACAAGTAAAGGCCTATCAGCCAAGACTTAAAAGTATTAATGTCTAAGATTTTTTTTTTTTTTTAATCTGCTTAACAGTCATTACTGACCCTGCAGTGACCGCCCCCTAGCGGTTTTCAAGGCAATTGCATCTTTCTAGTTTCGGAATTAGACTTTGCCAGAGCCTAATTCCTAGAGCGTCAGCCCAGCTGGCAACACAGGAGGCGGGATTTCCGTTGCTTCGCGCCCCTTTTTCGGACGAGTGCGGTTTCGCGCTTTTTACCGGCAACTTGTCCCGTCTCTCTGTTGAGCCGCTGCCAGCATTTTTCCTCCCACCGGAGTGAGAGTGCTCATTTATTTACTCACGTATGTTTTCGATCTGCTGAGTTGGCAGAAGCTGCGGGTATAGAAACAAGAGCTCACCTTGTTAACGTGAGGCTGGACTCGAACCGCTGAAGCTTTCAGCCATTTCTGGCCGGCACTTTCAGCGTCATTAAGCCGCTGCGCCGATAGTCTGTAGATAATTTAGGTTAGCTAAAAATTGTAAGCAACAATGACATTTGGTTTCTCTTCTGGGTCTATCTTGTAATTAATGATTCCTCAAAATAATTTTGTTTTCTGCTTCTGTTTTTACCTTGTTGGATCTACACTGTAGTGGAGAAGTACCTGATTTAAATCTCTCATTTATGTGTCTCTGGGAAGATAAGATTGTCTCATACAGCTTGGCTGTAGATGATGAATATTGTGGTATGTTATGAATGGAAGTTGGAAAGGCAAAGGTATGTATAGTGGTTGGTCAGTTGGTTTCCTATATAAGGTAGTGATTATATGCCCACTGTTCAGTGTTACAATAGTATCCAGAAAGTTATATTGTGAGGGTGTTTGGGCTGCAACATATGTCACCCCATTGATTACCGGGGTTGATTTGGCTGGCATGGCTGAGTAAGCAGGTGTGCCCTTCCTCCCTTACTACTTTATGTGTAACCCTTCCAAAGCTATTGTGTTCAGTGAAAGAGGACAACCATCCCAGGTAGAAGGAATATACTCAAATTATTGCATAGATTGATCTAAACATAGCTGATAAAAATAACCCAACTTCTGATGGAAGTTTGCTAGAGCTGTTTGCCATAAATCCAGACAGTAACAATAAGTACATCTATGCAGTACATCTCAGACAGAAAAGTGGCTTCTGGTGGAAATAAGGAAGTGTTGTCTACCATGAAGACATTGACACATTGTGGTGCCATATGAGTGCCCATGGCTATGACATTCATCTTAAATATTTGTTTTCACCAAAACTGAAAGAACTGGGGGTAAGTAGAGCTTGGTGAACCTTTGTGTTCTACTACCATCAGGGACAATATTCCTGATGGCTTGCAACCTATCTTTGTGGGGGTGCTTATAAACAGGATGCCAATATCTGTCAGCCTTATAAGGTGGACCAGATCAGGAAATTGACTCCACAAGAAGACTAGAACTATACTTTGTTGAGATGGGCTATAGTAACAGAATCTTGCAAGTCTTCTTGTGTTCTACCTACCCACCCACTTATACCCCTTTGGATCAGGGAGGGGCCAGCCTAAGACTCTTTCTAACCCTGTCCTTTCCCAGGACATAAGAAATACTTCTGTCCTTGCTTTTTCTGTAACAGCTTCTGAATATTTCATTCAAGGCCATCTCCATGGCTTTATCCAACAGATAGTTCATGCACAGTGCCCTATGAGCCTTGTAAATCAGTTTATATTTCTGATAATATCGTGTTAAATCAGAAATATAAATTGACACAACACAATTTAACTGATTTCCATTACAAAACAACATTTTATTATTGCTGAGGAGGAGGAGGAGGAATTTTAAGATGTTTATTTTCTTCCCAGAATATGCGCCATGTATGAATTGACAGTGCATCCTAGAACTAATGGTGATGTTCAAGCAGCTACATTAAGCAAAACCACTTCTAAACTCTTTCTTACCACTATGGAAACCAGATTATGGCATGACAATCTTAGCTGAATTTTCTTTTTCTTACTGCAATTAGCTCAGTTTTTCCCCCTCCTGTAGGAAAAAGAAAACAGGCAGACAGTAGGACAATTGACATTAGCAATATCAGCAGGCCCACTTCCTTGATAATTATTGCCCATGATGGCAATGAAGCTTGGGTTTGGCTCAGGAAAGTATGTATTTTGGAAAATATCCCAGTTTGCTAAACCCAATCTGAAACTGAGCCAAGGGGATGCTTCCTCATTGGCAATTCTCAGTCACATAGCTACTTTTCAAATGGATTTGTTTATTTGCATTGTTGGAATTCTCTGAGCTTGGTTGCAGACGTTTCTTAACACAGTAGGTAACATCATTAGTACAGGAAGTTTGGAAAAGTTAGGTTCATTGGTTGGCAGGAGTTATACATCCTTCTGTCTTTCTTGCTTTTTGCAGATGATGAGATGGCTTTTTGAGAGGTCCTTTCCCTCTGACTATTGCATTGTATTTGGTTTGGGGTTGTTTGATTGATAAAGAAGTGATTCTGGTTTATCTAGCTGGGTTGATTGCTGTGTGATGGAGAGATGCCGTTGCATGTTAAGTAATGAACTAGTTTTGGTTTGGTTGCGACTTTTGATATGTCTGTAAATTACATTTGAATATGTACATCTGTTGATTACTCTTTGGTTGGGGTGTCATGTTTCTAAGAATTCTTGTGCATTTTTCAGTTTGCTTGTTCTAAGTTTTCTATTGTTTTCTAACTGACGTTATCTGTGTGGAGGGAGTTTAGTGAAGTTTGGTTGTATCTTCTGATAGGTAATTGGTATTAGTGGATGCAGTCCACCACTCCTTTGTCCCTTTGTCCTATGCAGTGGTGTTCACAGTTCTTGCATTTTATTTTGTAGATGACTCCTGTTTTATTTTCCTATGGTACTGGAACTTTCAGTTGCTAGTATGTTTTGTAGGACTTTGTAGGTTTGTGTACATGGTTATTCTGAATGATTGTACTAGTCTGCTAAATGATTCCAAGATGCCTTTAGTGCAGGGGAGGAACATGTTTATCAACCTTCAGGTAGGGTAATATCTGTGGGGTAACTTCCACAGGTCCTTGACATTCTACTGAGAATTGAAGTTTTAAAAGGGCATCTAGACATAATCATCTTGACATAATAATCTTATCTGGTATCTAAAGTATACCTCAAAAGAAAGCTTCAAGGGAAAATAATAACAATCAAGAGGCCATATAGCCCAAAGTTATACGTCTTAAAAAAAAAAAAAACTGAATACTTTGGTGATTTTAAAGTTTTCTTCTTGCTTCTTTTGTTGATGCCATTTCTTTAACAATATTGTACTGACTGCAACTGTAAACAGTTCAAAATGAAAATATATTAGGTGTTTATATAAGGGTACAGATCTGAATTTTTCCCAGTGGATTTATTATGAGACAATATTCATGTGAAAAGCAACATTAGTCTTTCACTTAGTCCTTCTTCCTCTCTTCCTCTCTGTCTCTGAGAGGGAAACAAAAGCTGCGATAATCACATTTCCCTAAAGACCTGACACAATTAGCAAGCATGCTAAAGCAAAAAGAATTCACTTTAGTGTCCCAAGAAGCTTTAGTGCAGTTAGCAAGTGATCATTTTCATAATAATATAATTGCCAGAATGGGAAATTACAGGTAATTGCTGTTGTTGTGACCCTGATCTGTCAGTAATGAAATTAAAGTAACTGTTATCACCTAGATTACTGCTGGTTCAGGGAATTTTTTATCAACTTTTTAATTATTTTTTTCAGTAGAAGAAACTATATGTTTTCTCCCTAATGAGTAAGTCAGACACATATCTGACAAATATTTCTTTCGCCCCAACTCTTGCTATCTGCTAACAATCTGGAACTCCTTTGTGAGGATAAAAAAAAGAACAGAAAAAAAGGTCAAAGAATGTTTCCATTGCATTATACTGCAGTTCCAAAATTTCTTGAAAATGATGCTTAACCATAGAAATGTCCGAGTGAAAATACCCTTTCAGAATTCTTCACCTTCAGCTGTAGACCCAAACTGAGATGAAGTGGGATAGTTCTACAAAAATTCGGTAGTGGTGGCAGAGGAGACGTGGAGACAGAGAATATACTTTCAAGAGTTGGGAAAGATTGTATGGAGTGAAATCATTTTTACAATACCATTTAGAGGCTACTTTGAGCTTTAAAATTCTAAGTCAAGAGTTTGAATTGAGTCTGGAAATAAAGGCAGAAGGTGTCATCTTATCCCAGTCAGTCTTCTCCAGCAGTAAGTTCTGTAGCCAGATTTCTATATGGAAAATAAATTACATGGGCAGATTCCTAAAATTATATTAATGAGGTGGAGGAAGAATTAGGAACATGAAAGAGAATGTGGCAAGAAGGCTGCTGGTAGTGTAAGCAGAGAGAACCAGATAATTTCAGAGTTTTCTTGCTAACAGACAATCCAGCTAATACCAAGGTTTAAATCTTTTCTCAGGTATGATATTCATTTGATCAAATGAAAAAATAAACACATCCCATTCTTTATTGAGCTGGCAGTATGAAAAAGGAGGGTGGTCATGGGGACACAAGATTCATTTGCAGATTGTACACTGCATTTATATTTCCTGAATATTCTCCTCAATATATACATGTATCTTTTGCCAAGCTATATTATTGTAACGTTTCCCTTTTGTCCTAATAAATGTCTTTACATGCACTTAAAGCCTATTAAAATGATGTAGATAGAACAGATTTTGCTTGGCCTTTGGTGAATGCTAATTCTGAAGAATTATATGGTCAAAAACAAGATACTGGGTGAGGTGGATGATCAAACTGTTAACACTGAACATGATAGGTCATTAAACAGAGAACTCAGTCTAATTATTAAATAAAATATTACATCTGGTAACATTTGTTGTCTTTCCTTTTTCTTCTGTTTCTTAATTACTTTAAAAGGACTTTTTCATTTTATAATTATCAAGAAAGAATCAGGTAGCTAGTCTGAGTGAAAGAGTCTATGCAGAGGTCACTGAGTTTACATTTGAGGTATGTAGGTGATTTTAACTTAGTCTGAACCAGGTCAAGTCCATTACTACACTGGCTCTTCAGTGCTTCTGCAGTGATGAGGATATTATCTTTTTAATTTCAACAGCTTAAACACTTTATAGAAATTCAGCCCAGCAACATGGCAGTAATTAGGTATCCTTCTCCCAGGTAGTACAAAAGGAGATAATAGGTTGATATAATCAGAAATAGAGATAAATGCTTCAAAAAATTCAGATCAGAATATTTATTTGCTATAATTAATTGTGCTAATTCCTTAAAAGATCTCAGTGTGTCCTTGCTCTTAGCATCCTGTTATCATTATTTCAATTATTTATTTTCCTGCTCCTCTTATTTGGTGTTTCTGTTTGTTTTATGTTCTGTGCTCTTCTGACATTCTTATCCATATGACTGTCACACAGGTAGTAAGTAATAGGCAGCCACAAAGCTACAGAAAGACAGATTGTTAGAGGCAGGTTCTACAACTTTGGTTCTCCAGTTTGTTATTTATTAAAATTTATTTATTAAAATTTATTTATTTATTTATCTAGTAAATTTAGAGGCTGCCCATCTCATATATATGACATATATGATTCTATCACTGTAGATTACAGTTGTAACCTTAGTCTAATCTATAACTTTCAGTGTATTCATTCTTTATCATTGCAACTGTTTCTCTTCCTGCACTGTTTCCTGTACTGCTAGTTGCTATCATCAAACGTGTTCATTAAACTTTAATTGATATTAAATAAATGAATAGTTCTAGCATATATGCATGTCTACTCAATTTACTGAGTTCAATCTTTTCTAAATCTGCAGTTTTAATTCCTTTCAATAATGTCTAGAACAAGTGCATGAGTATAAGTCACTTTTCTAGCCCAATAATTTGTATTGCAAGATCTGCATAAGAGGCAAGGGCCAAGATTTCCTGAAAAGATGTGAGTGTGAAGCTATTTGTACTGCCTCCAGGGAATGGTCACAACTGTTTTTGTTTCTTCAGTTTTAAGTAATAGTAGGCTTCCTCCATAAATGCAGGTCCAAACACAAGTTCAGTTCCAAGATGAACTATGAAGCTGAAATAGAGACTCACATATAGGTCATAGCTGATTCAAATAGAGCTTCAGGAATGCCCTAGTATTCTATAAAGCTTAAATGGGGCTGAAGCTCAGTCTGGATGGTTAGGTTCCTATAATTAAAAGTTAAGCAATAGTGCTGGGAAGATATTTGCTTTATTGTGGATTCTGGACTGGAATCTTTGAACTTCAAATGAGGAGGTAACACCAAGATGAGATCCATTCTAGAACCATTTAAATCTGACACCTCTTCATAGACTATATGAACTTCTCTCCCAAATGTGGAGAGTTGATTCCTAAGGCATGACATGTTTCTATTGTGCGCTGCTAGGTATCTTACTCTGCAATCATCTGGGGTACTGCCAGACTTCATATATGTTGCTCATGCAGTCATCTGGTGCAAACATTTTTGGAAGCAGACCCAACATACAGCTGAAAACCTCATTCTCATCAAGCAAGATGCATAATGGAAACTGGAAATGGATATGGGATGGTACATGCCTCTTTCTTTTGGGAAACATATGACACTTACATCAGCTGCCACTTCCTGTTGAGTTATTAAAGCATGGCTGACAGAGCATGTGAGGTTAGTTATTGTTTTGAAGTTCATATTGCTGGACTTCTATGTTGCTTTTAATCATTCTGTGATGATTGTATGCTGTTCAGAGCTGGGGATTCTATTCTAATTTTTTAAAATTATTTTGTCTTCATAGCATTCTTCCTCCCAAAAGCATCTTTCAAACAGATTAACAGGTTGCTTACAGCAGCATATTGAAAACAACATACCTAAAAGAAGCAAACTACAGCAACTCTATCAAAGCAGCATTTATATGTTACAGGAGAGCAATGCTCCTACCTGCAATGTAAGAAAAAGCAAGCTGGATCACACCAAATAGCATCTTCTTTCATGGTGACTAATCAGAAAGTGGAATATGATAGCAATAGTTCCTTCCCACTTTTGGTGCCCAGCAACTGGAAGTCAGAGGGAAGCAGTTTCTCATTCTGAATGAATGGTACAGCCACTGCAATTCCATTCATAGCTTTAATCTTACCTGAACGTGTCTACTTCACTGTCTAAATGTTCTAAGTTGGAAGCTATAAGTATATCAGTGTTTCTCAACCTTGGCAACTTGAAAGTGTGTGGACTTCAACTCCCAGAATTCCCCAGCCAGCATGGCTGGCTGGAGAATTCTGAGAGTTGAAGTCCATACTTCTTCAAGTTGCCAAGGTTAAGAAACACTGATCTATATAAAAGCCCTTTATTAACATTCCATAGGTCCAACTATAACCTAAATATACAAAGAGAATCATTTCTTGTCCATGTTCCATCATTTAATAGATCATTAAGAAGTTCATCTGTAAGAAGTAGGAGTTTTGTTTTTAACCTCTTGCTCTTCAATAATCTCTTAAACAGGCAGTGAAGAAATTTAAGGCAAATCCTGCCAACAAATAGTATATTTGCTAAATAGTAGCTCTTCAATTATCTCTTGTGCAATAGCTATAAGGCATAAAACAAGAAGGCAAACAAAAGTTAAGTATTATAAGAGGTTCCAAATTGTACAGTGAAATATATCACATTACCGCCTCTTCAGAGCTATACTTAATTGTCATAAGAGTTGGAATGTTTAAAGAATGTCACTGGTATGGTTGAAAAATGAGAGGGAAAGAAAGGAAACTCTGAAAGAAGACTATTTTAGCTAGAATCAAAGCCTAAGACAGACTGAAACTAAGATGTGAGAAAGGGAGAAATTATTTTTTATTTCCATAAAGAAGGTGTTCTTTGAACAGAGCTATTATCAGTTCTCCAGATAATATTCTAAGGCCAATTGCATATAAAATTCAAATGTCTGTGGTTGGGAATGAACCCCAAAGGCATGACTGCTTCCTACACAAATGAGTTGATATGATGTATGGCATTATACAGATGTAGATACAGATGATAGATGATACAGATACAGATTTGAGATCCTGTGTATAATAGTGAAATTGTCGGACTAGAGAAGAGATACTTAGATTCTAGTCCTCCCTTAGGCACAGAAGCCACCTGGGTAACTTTGGCCTAGTCAGTCTCTCTCAGCCCTAGATTGGGAAGCTGAAACATAAAAGATATAACGTTCAATGAAGAGGCCTTCAATCTAGCAACCCAATACTAAACTGTGAACTTCTTAAAAGTGAAAAATTTCCTTCTTACCTACCTTTAAGAATGGTGACCTCTCTGAGGAATTTGGAATGGAAGAAGAAATACATTTAGGGTGATCCTTCCATTTTCTAGAACTTACATATATCATTTCTCACTTCAGGAAAACTCTGACTTCAGAAGAACTTTCCAGATACTTTAGGTGTGTGCAAAAAAAACACACACACACACACAAATCTCTATCATCTATCATCTATCTATCTATCATCTATCTATGGATTTGAGAACATACTTTTTTCAAAACTTGTTTCTGTTTCATAAGTTTAAAGTCAAATGTTTACCTCTTGTGGGTCCTGAGTCTTAATTTCTTATCTGTAAACAATATCTAAATTCACAACTGATGCACAATTAATTATAAATGGAGAGAAGAGCCAAATAAATTATTTCATTTAAGTTGGGATTTTCAATGTGTTACGCTGCAGTACCTGGTTTTGTTTTAAACACAGAACCATATATTGATAATCAAGAAGAGGATAAAGCTCAAGGAAAGAAAAAGAAAGAGGGAGAACAAAAAAGCAATTAATTAGAATTCACCCAGAAATTCTTCCCCTATATGCTTGGTTTCTACTAATAGCAAACCACTGCACCATTACATTTATTTTGATTCCATGCATATTTACTCAGTAGCATGTGCCACTGAGCTGATAGATTCTGTGCACAGTGCTATGTTTTATTTTCACAAACCAGGATTGTGTAACCAGAATTACACAAATTTTGTCATTTGCCTATGAGAGCAAACTTTTTTTTTTTTATTTCAAGGAAGAAACAAAATGGTATTTTGAAAGCTCCAAAAAGCAAACTGACTAACATAAAACAGGATTTTGCCTATCACTAAACCCTACTTTCAGTTTAATTATGTTATTTAAATGGCACTATCTGCATTTTAATCCTTGTGGAAAAGTCTGCTGGCAGAATTAATAATTACAATAAAAAACCATGAAAGCCCATTCTAATAATAAGATAAAGAACTGATTCCCATCACTACAGTGAGAAAGTAATCTTCCTCTGTGTCCTAATCTACTGACATCCAGGTTGTGATCTGAAATAAGCCCTTAATAATGAATAATCTGACTTTGAATATGATTCTGCTGAGCAGAAAATGGAAGATTAAACGAAGAACCTGGAAAGTAGAAACCAAACATGGGAAGTAATTGTTCTCCTATTACTTCCATTTCTCTGAATTTTAAGGCTTGGAAGTTTTTGATTGTTGCTGACACCTTACGGATCTCTGTACTTTACCATGCCTTATTTAGTATGGCAACTAAGTGCTTTTCTTTGACTACTCTCTAAAAATGTTGGCATTTTACATTAATCTACTCTAGAAAAGAAAAATAGGAAAGTGATATTTATTCAAGTATTGATTCTCTTTGATTGAGGAATGTCTGGGAAGCAATAAGATTGCTTATTTTAATACAAAGAGATTTACATCTCTGGGAATAGACAGATGCCTGTTATTACTCTTTTTCTTGTGTGCATTTATGGAGATTGTGTGTGTGTGTGCGCGCGTGCGTGCGTGTGTTTAAAAAGCACACTGAGTGAGGTAAGGCAGTTTGCAAGATTATCAGATTTTCCTGGACTTTCAATGTCATAGTTGTGCAGGAATGTCTCTTTCATTCTCTACAATATAGTGACAGTCTAAAACAAAGGTTTTCAAAAGTCATAACTGACCTTCAATTGTGGATGCTCAGTCTACCAAAGCATTGCTCTGTTGCTTCATACCCTCAGATGTTTGCCCTGTTCTCTGTGGTCATCAGAATATTTTATGCAAAATAAATAAATATACAAAATGTTGTATCTCCATGTTGTATCTCTAGCTGTAACCATTTATCTATCTGAATATCTCTCTCTATACTTCCACCATTTATATGCCTTGCAGGCTTAGTGAAAACTGACTCTTTTTCCTTCTTGAAGAGTTTTAAAACAGGTAATATTTGGTGGAAAGAGAAGAGATTCTGGGCACCAGCTTCTCTCTTCACATGCTGACTTTCTGGCAACCCTAGACTATTGCCATGGACAGATGCTGAGTGGTTGAAGTAGACTTTTCCCTGCACTTCCAATCTGTCTGATTGGTGTTGCCCTTGTGTGTCCTGTTCACCTGCTTGACTCTGCAACTTTGCATATCCCCTAAAAGTCCTATGGTGTTTCTTCCTGTGATTTCCACTTGGTTAGAATATATCATCCAAATTAATCCTTTCTCTCTTGAGCCACAGTCTGTAAACATAAATCTTCATTTCTCTTCTGACAAATTCTTATTATATCCCTACCTTCAAGTGGCTTGACAATGTAAAATATCTTCTTAATAACAGGCTTAGTAGCAAGGATACAGCAGCTTATTGTTATTTCTTATGAAAACAAAGTGCATACATATAAATTAAAATAACTTCAAGTGCCAGATATTTGATACACAATGTAGGTAAATAGGAATCACAAGTCTTTGGGGGGATTATTCAAAGTTTTTTTGGATAACCATAGTGGTTTTTGACTTATTTTGACATATCTTCACAACAGAAAATACAATACCAAAGGAAAATAATATATTTGATGAATTTTGTCTAATTCAAGTTGCAACCATCTTCCCTTCTGGGTCAAATGTGTTTTGGAGGGGGGGGAAAGTTAATCATAGTGTAAATTATCCTACTTCAGACATCTTTGCAAAGTCCCAGCTCTCTGGAGAAAGCTCTGATGCTGGGGGAGGTAGAAGAAAAGAGACAAAGAGGAAAACCAGGAGTAAGGTGTATGGACTTTGTTAGTGCTGATGGGTGCACTGTTGAAAGATCTGAACGACCAGGTTAGGGGCAGATCATCATGGAGAAAACAAGTGATCTCAGCATGCTGATCTTATTTTCCAACCTGATCTTCTTTTTTGGTGGTGCACTGTTTGACTTTTTTTCTTGTTTGTTGATTTTGCATGCAAGGTATTCAGTTATAACTGCAGCAGTGCTGTACATTAGTTGGATTGTTTCTTGCAGTGAGACGGTGCTTATATTTAATATTATGGTATTGGCATCTTTTAATGCTTGTGCTAGCTGTTTATTTGTAACAAGCTTCAATGCAGACAACCTTATTCTGTTCTTTTTGTGCTGTTCTAGATGCTCAGTTATTTATTTCTTATTCTTTTTCTTATTCTGGGCATTTTACTGCATTCCTCTTTACCATGGAAGTTTAATTGTATTTTATCTTTGTGGGATGATGATGATGATGATGATGATGATGATGATGATGATGATATAATTCTGGCAGGCAGAATCTCCAATTTCAGTTGAATTAGAAACATTTCTACCAATCCATCAATGGAGAGACTGCAATGAATCAGTCAACACCTGACAAAGAAGAAATAGTGCAGTTCTGGTCACAGCTGTGGGACAACCCAAAGAAATACAACAAGAACATAGCTTGGATAAAGGAGGTGGTTAAGAATAAAAAAGAAGCTAAAATGAAAGAAGTTGTAATAACAGTAGAAACTGTGGAGAAAAGGGCAAGGAAGATCAAGAATTGGTCAGCACCAGGTAAAGATGAACTGCATGGTTTTTGGTTGAAACATCTGACTGGTCTGCACCCACTCATTGCCAAGCAGTTTAACAACATACTACAAGGAAGTGAAATTGAAGATTGGTTAACCTCTGGCAAAACCTACCTGATAATGAAAGATCCAGCAAAAGGGGCAGTACCAGGCAACTACAGGGCAATTACCTGCTTGCCAACAACTTTCAAATTGCTAATGCTGATGCAATCCAACAGCACCTAGCTGAAAACAAACTCCTTCTATCTGAGCAGAAAGGAAACTGCCCAAACAGCAGAGGGACAAAAGATCAACTCCTAATTGACAAGATGATTTTGGAAAACTACAAGAGAAGGAAGACCAACCTGAATGTAGCTTGGATTGATGACAAGAAGGCATTTGACTCCCTGCCACATGACTGGATAATCAAGTGCCTAGAAATAACAGGATTCAGTAGAAGCATCAGAAGCTTTGTGCAAAGATCAATGGCACAATGGAAGACACAGTTGCTGGTCAATGGTGATAGACTGGGAGAGGTTAACATCAAGAGAGGAATCTTTCAAGGAGACTCACTATCACCACTACTGTTTGTCATTGCATTGATTCCTCTGTCAACAATACTGAACAAGTCAGGCCATGGCTGTCAAACATCAAAAACATCTGACAGGTTATTCCACCTCCTTTACATGGACGATCTGAAGCTGAATGGAAAAACACCATCTGAAATAGAATTACTGCTCAACACTGTCCGAATATACAACCAAGATATTGCAATGGAATTTGGACTGGACAAATGTGCCACCCTTACCATCAACAGGGGAAGAATAGTGAAAACTGAAGGAATCAAGATGCCCTATAGAAATAACATCAAGAGTCTGGATGAAGAAGATCACTACAAATACCTGGGCATCTTTCAAGCTGTCAACATCAAGCACATTGAAATCAAGAAGAAGGTTAGTAGTAAATGCATCATGAGAGTGAAGAAGATCTTAAAGGCCAAACTCAGTGGAGGAAATACCATCAAGACAATTAACACCTAGGCAATTCCAGTCATTAGGTACAGAACTGGAATAATGGACTGGACTCATGCAGAACCAGAAGACCTGGATAGGAAGACCAGAAAAATAATGACAATGAATCATGCCCTTCACCCATGCAGCAATGTTGACAGACTCTAATTACCAAAGAGCATAGGTAGGCATGGAATGTTGCAAGTACACCAGACAGTTGAAGAAGAAAAAAAGGGCAAAACAGACAAAATAATATAAAATGAAGAAGCTAAAGTGCTCTGAGACTTTAAACTTCAGACAGACAAGCACCTGCCACATAACACCCAAGACTTAACAACTGTTGATAAGAAAGACAGAAAAAGACTGGATAGTAGACTTTGCAATACCTGGAGACAGCAGAATAGAAGAGAAAGAACTGGAGAAAATCACAAAATACAAAGACCTGCAAATAGAAATAGAACAACTGTGGCAAAAGAAAGCAAAGATAGTACTAATAGTAATAGGCACCTCAGATGCCTCCCAAAACATCTGAAGCACCACTTGAACACCATCGGCATTGACAAAATGTCCATCAGTCAATTGCAAAAGGCAGCTTTATTTGGAACAGCTTATTTTTTTTTAAATGAGAAATTTATTATATTATATTTCAAAGTACAGTTAAAATGCAAAACAAAGAGTACAGCAAAGATAGAAAATAGAACTAAAAGAAAAAAGACGAAAACTATAATAGTGAAAGTAGATAGAAAACTGAAACAGAAAGTGACTTCTGAATATCTCCAATACAGATATAAATACAAATTTAAAAAAATAATCTCTTACCACTAATTAATCCAAGTTCACATTATTTCTATCAACACAATCCATCTAATCATTAAAACCCACAATCAAATTTCATTTTTTTTCCCGCACAAGCATGTAATCTAAAAAAGGTTGCCATAAGGAGATAAATTTAGAAATAGTGTTATCTCTTATTAAAGCTGTTAACTTCACCATTTGAGCCAAATCCATTAATTTAATAAACCATTCCTCCACTGTAGGTATTTGTGGATCTTTCCATCTTTGAGCATACAATATTCTTGCAGCTGTGATCATATACAAGAGCAAAGTTCTATATTGTTTCTCCAATTCTTTCTCCATCAAACCTAATAAGAACAGTTCTTTTTTGGGGGGAGGGGGAATATTCACTTTAAGAATCTTCTGAATAATAATACATATCTGATCCCAAAATTTTTTAGCCTTTTCACAAGTCCACCAAAGATGATAAAAGGTTCCTTCACCCTGCAAACATTTCCAACAAACATTTGTTACACCAGTAAGCATTTTTGACAACTTATCAGGAGTTACATACCAACGATACATCATTTTATGAAAGTTTTCTTTTAAATTATAATTTAATGTAAATTTCAAACCTTTAATCCACATATTTTCCCATTGTTCCAACATAATATTGTATCCAACATTTTTAGCCCATTTAATCATACATTCCTTGACTTGTTCATCTTCCAGATTCATCTGTAACATCTTATACAACTTAGCAATAACATGTTCATCATTTGTACAAAGTTGATTCTCAAAGTAAATTATTTCATTAGCAAATCTAAAATTCTTTTTGTCCAACTTAAAACATTCAAACAATTGCATATAAGTAAACCAATGACATGTAAAGCCTTCTAACTCTAACTGTTCTCTTGTTTTGAAATTTGGTTCACCCTCCACAAAATTTAACAGATCTTTGTATTTTAACCACTTCATTTCTCCCACATTTCCTCTTCTAGCAAATGCTTCCTGAGGTGATCGCCACAAAGGTACATTAGGAGACAATCTTACTTTTATTTACTTGGAACAATTTATATCCTGCAACAGTGCCTTTAACACCATCAAACAACAACATCTACCTATCCCAGATCCTTGGGAAGGACTCAATAGATGGATAAAAATGCCAAATCCTGTCTAAACAACTGGCTGACTGTCCAACCTACAATAATAATAATTTATCAAACTTGCATGCCACCCAACTCTGAATTACTCTGGGTAGCTAGTTTCTAGATTCTCTCCCCCGTCCCCCCAAAACACTTAGTGCTAAACTTGATTCTTGACTCAAATCTGTATTCTGACATTTCCTTTGGTCACATTTTACTCTTTTCTTTTTGTGAAATGTAAGGCCGATCTTATCGGCATCATCAGTTCTGTGTCCAATTCCACTTTGTGAATTTCTGTTTGCTTGTTTCAGCATTCTTATCCCAGTTCTCATTCACACACCCCTGAAGAAGTGTTCAGAATACTATAAAATGATGAAAACAGTCCAGTCAAATAGTAAATGTGAAAGGGAATGAATGCCTAGAAAAATGGCTCTCCAGAATAAGATCTAAAATATACCAACACTGGAGTCGATAGAAAAAAACAGCTCAATTGACGTAGAAGAAAAGGCCTATCCTTATACTGTTGTGGCATGGATGGGGGAGTTACTTCTGAAGATTGTGCAGACACCAGAGACAGATATATAGATATATAGAGAGAGAAAACGTTTAAGATCAGCTGGTCTTGACTTGTTTACAGCTTTGTTTCCTAATATCAGCACTTTAAACCAGGCTCAGTACCAAGTCCTATATATACTTACAGTCTCTGTGTAGCCCCTTTCCATTCAGCTTAAAAATATGAGCAAATATGCAGATAGGATCTTCATTTTGTCTTTGTATTATATGAAATTAGTTTAAATAAAGATAGCTGAATGCCTGGAATGCCTTGAAATCATGTTGGTTTCCATTCAAAGACATGTTTTCATGCAGGGAGAAAGTGCGTGTTATCGTGCTGTGCTGTCTGGCTTGTATTGACTGCTTGGTTAATTGATGGCTGGTTGGTTTATTGTTAAAATTGTTCTTTGTGGTTTTAAATTCTATGGTACAGTTTGGGGTGCTACCACTTGGCAGAAATGTGGGCTATACATACTTAAATAACTATGAACTTTATTTAATCTAGGGTATCTCGCATAAGGCACACAGATCTCAAAAGTTATATTCAGTGTCATTAACTCCAACTAAAACTGCTTTAGGTACAATAAATAGTCTTGTACGTACAGACTACGTCTATGCCTGGGAATCACTAATCAGTGGGATGAGATTCTATAAATTGAAACTCAGTCCCCAAAAGATACAGGTTCATTCATTCACTCTACTACATATCATAGCCATCCCTCACTGTTGGTTTTTTTCTAAGCTATTTTAAACATTCTTCTGAAAGAGCGCTAACCCTCTGTATAAAAATAGCTCCAAAACATCTGAATGGTACCAGCAGCATGGAGAAGGCTCTTTCCTTGCCAGGTCTCTAATAACATGGTTCATCTCCATGGGATCAGGAAAAGAATCAACCCCTGCTGTGTTTCTCTTGCCAGCCTTCCAAGCCTCAAGTGCCAGGTTTGGCAGGTTTGGGAAAAGTTGGACATAATGGTTGATTCCCTCCCAGTTCTCTGTTCCCACAGACCTAAATCATGTGATCAGAGACCTAGCAAAGAAAGAATCAGCTTCCTCCAAGCATCTCTTGCCACCCTTCTAAACCTGGGAAGACTAGAGGTTTGCTGTCAGGCCAGACAAGAGAAATTGGAAAATATGTCCTCTTCTCTTCAGGTCTCCAGTTCCATACAGCACCTTATGTGCAACCTACTGTATGTACTCATGGATAAGCCCAACCATGGATAAGCCAAATCCAATTTTTGGGGTGTACTTTGTGAGCTGGAATTCTTGGCTTATCCATGAGTATATACAGTAATTAATAATTGATTAAGACAATGTTTTTGCTCCAATGCCAATATATGTAACCTTATTAACAATACTTTATTAAGACAATATTTTTGTTCCCATAGGAATACGATCTGAGATTACTTTTTAAAAATCCAGGTTTCTAATGCGACCCTAATCATGTCCTTTAAGTAGAGTATTGGATTCTGTGTGTCTTTTAAATTAACTATATGGTCTCACTGGATACAAATAGATGTTCCTCTATAATGCTCTTTTATACATTCCCTATCCCAATGTATTTGCATACCTTCCCCTGGGTTACTTAATTTTATATTTGCTGTCTAGTTCAGATCCCCCCTCAGCTGCAGAGGTCGTTGGGGGACTTTAGGCCAGTCATTTTCTTTTAGCCTCACCTATCCCACAAACTTAATGTTGTGGGGATAAAATGAGAAGACACTCATGTGTATATTGCTTAAAGCATTATTGATCTCAGACAACAGATAGGGAACAGGCAAAGTCCCATCTAAGCAAGCTGCATGTGAAGAGCATGAAGGAACTTTCGGTAGGCAATGATGAGAAGAGGATAGAATCCATGTTTGTCTATACTTTTGTTTCCTGAGAAGAATGAAAGAGCTCTGCCAAAATTTTGTGTGCATTCTAACTTTGCGTGGTTTGCAGTAGAGGAAAAGAATGTGTTAGAAGTTAGTAAGTGGACTTAGCAGAAGGAATTTGGTGTACAATTCCAGAAATGTAGGGAGGAAAATGTAGCCAGTGTTTTGTAATAATAATTATGCAAGTGTATGCAAACAAAACCTGATCTCCTTTCCATGTTTGGTTCATTTCAAATATTTTACTCAAACTTTTGACTTTTATCCGCATCTGTCAAAACCTTATTTCTACAATCACTAATATCTTGAACATTCTTCAAAATTAGATAGGATGAAGGTTGGTTGCAGAAAATATGGGTTTTAAAGGGGAAAACAAATCCTGGTACAGGTGAGGAACTGGAAGCCTAAGGCCTAGATAGATATCTGCCTCAGAGATTTTCGGAAAGGCTCAAGTTGTCACAATATTCAGAAGCAATAACATTGCAGCATTAGCATTTTCAGTCAAGCTAAGGTGTAAATATTCAATAGTTTTTGTTAAGTTTATGAGTTCTGGTGTACAATGTGTATTGAATATACAGTCTTCAGTAGCAACCAAGTTATGCACAGAAGATAATTTATGAATACAAATGTCATCAAGCATTAAGAACAAGCTGGCATTAAATCATTTGGAAATATTTAATCCTTCAAGTTTTGAACCTCTTGCATTGTTTACTATGGAAGAATGAACATCCAATTCACTGGATTGTTAATGGCCAAACTGAAATCCCACATTCTTGCTGTTTTTAAATTACATGTTACTTTCTTAGATAGCAGCATCCATCTACTGACGTTCTAATCAGGGGGGAAAAAAAAGAACAAAATAAATGTTTATACTTCATATCGGTTGATCCTCAGTAGTGAGATTAGGTATGCCATAGTATTTGTATGACATTTTGGACTTCATCGTCATCTGGTTTCTAAATATTTTATCCTCACCCTTAGTAATACTTGGGATAAAACCACACATTAGCTCAGCCTGGAGGTCTCTAGATTAACTGGGACTGTACCTCCCAGAACTATATTACTTCATGAAATGTATTGTTGTGAGATAACAATATGTTACATTGGAAATCAAGGAAGGAAATGGAAAAATACAAGTGGTGATTGATTAAGCAATCACTCATTGCTTTCCTTCTAAAAATAACACCTCTTCTATCACTTTGACCATATGTGGCTTATAACATAGAATTCTGATTTGAGTATAAGTTGCACATTTATTTATTAGCTGAACTAGATGAACCACTTTTTAATATGAAATAATGGGAAACTATCCCTATTAGACAAGGCAAGTGATTGTCTGCTTTAACTTCCTTTTTCCTGGTGATGGATACAAACTCAAGCCTGATGGTCACACAGAGCCTGCAGCCTAAATTTAAAAGCCTTTTTCAAAAGATCTCTCCCAGCCTAACTTCAAGTGTCTTCTACAGGCTGCTTGTTTTCCAACAGCTGTTTGGATGGCAAGGAAGGTGGGAGGTGAAAATGTGTTTTGGATGTATAGGAGAAGATTCCTGAAAGCAGGCATCTGACCTGAAGAATGATTAGTAAAACAGGTTTTACAAGTTTTATATCTAAAAGGAAATTGATGATAGAGATAAGCAAAACTATCTAGCTAACTGTTCGTTACTAAGAGGAGAGTCAGAAAGCAAGTGCCCAGGAACAAAGGTAGAAGGAAGTGACCTCAGAGCAGTAATCTCTTACACAGAGAGGGACACAGAGTAAACCCTTATCTGTCTATGTGCACTCTCATACCCCCTTGTGGTCAGTAGGTCATGAGGAGCTGAAGAGTCAGTACCTTTGGTTTTGGTCCTCCAATAGTGCTTGACAGGAAAGGCCTAAGTTTAATGCAAAGTGATATTTACTACTATAAAGATCATTGTAGAGCACAGAATGTAGTGTGATTGTAGTTTTCTAATCATGCTTAAGGGAAAAGTCACCTCAAAGTGTGTTGGGGGTCCCCAGTTTGTCCTAAGTCCTTTATTAATTATCAACATACTGAGCACAGTGGGCATGGCACATTTGTTTATTAACTCATGTAGACTATTCAATTTAATGTTGACTATTTAATTTTACACAGCTTGACTGATTTCATATTTGAAGAGAGATGCAACATTTGGAGGTGATACAGTTTTAATTATCTTGAAATGCAACACAACTAATTTAAGAAATACATTTCACTTAGACAGTGCAAGGCGCAACAGTTCATCTATCATGTTGAACAGAATTCAATGCCTATAAACTATTTAGTTTCAAACTTCAAAAATAATATACAAAACAAATAGGGACTTATACAAATCTACAAATCATTAATCATTTTATTACTGAACAAAAAAATGCCAAAGCAAATTAAATGCTTAATCTGAAAGAGAAAATGTTAATGCCATATTTAGCCAACCATTAACTGGATTAAAATATTAATCCAATATTTAGTCATCCATTTCAATATGTAAATAGATGGCTGATGTTGTTCATTTATTTAATGTCATGAATTTATAATTAAATGATGCCTTTTTCAATTAATTGCCAGGTAAGACAACTATTTGTTAAAAATGCACAGTGTAAATAAATAAATTAGTAAAGTAAATAAATTGCATTCTTTTCCTTTTGTGCCTTTGAGTCAGTCTTGACTCCTGGCAACTACATGGACAAATGCATTCAGGGATTTTTGGCAACATTTTCAGAAGGGATTTGCCATTGCCTTCTTCCTTCCTAGAGTTGAAAGATAGCTACTGGCCCAAAGTGATAAACTATCTTTCGTGCCTAAGGCAGGACTAGAACTCACAGTCTCCCAATTTCTAGCCCAGCACTATACCAAAGTAGCTCTCACAACTGACCCTAGGCAGGAAATTCCAGAGACATAATCTGTTTCCAGAATATATATATTATCAAATTGACATGCACTTCATTAATGCAAAGTGATGGGGCAAGAAATTAACAATTCATATAACATAGCAAGAGACAAAGACTGTTTGTAGCTAGTTTGCCCATCTGCATGGCAACCTTTAGCCAATGTTGTTGGTCCTCAAAAACAACTTGTATTTTGTTAACACTTGGATAGCAGACCATTAGAAATATCAGATGGTGGGCTCAGCTGGAAACTACATCATGGAAGAGAGCAATGACAAGCCACTTTCATATTGTTGCCATGAAAACTACACAAGAATGTTGCTGAAATGATCAGAAAATGAGCTTGGCTTAGAAAAGTATTTGCCTTATCCTGTGGTTTTCCTTTTCTTTTAATTATTTAAGATTTAATTATTTAAGATGTTCTCCTACCATTTAAGATTCACCTGAATTATTTTTCCATTGCTACCATAATTCCCCTATATTCTTTGTAGCACTAGAAAGCACTAAAAGCATTCTCAAGGCCTATGTGGGGATATGCAAAGTCTTGTCTGAAAGGTGAAGCTCTAGGCTGACTTTAGACTTGATTAACTGCCAATTCCTTCATAATCCATAATCCATGATTTGATGACTAGAATTTCATGAAACTTTCAATCAGCTTCAACCACACACTAAATATTACTGTAGTGCAAACTGATTATGGATCCTGGATTGAAGGCTTGTAATCTCTGAATATGATAACTAAAACATGGGAAACACCACATTTCAAAATCTGCACAGTACATATTGGAAACTTCTCCTCCTGAACCTTATCAAGACATGAACAATATTTGGCTACAGCTAAGTTGTCTTGGCACAGCCTATGAATGAGTTAGACTTACTTATCCCTAACTGTTTTGGTTTAAAGCAGGGTTCCCCAAAGTGGTCAGTATCGATGGGACTACCCAAGTGTTGTTGTTGTTCGTAGTATTATTAGTTAAAGTAGTATTTATTAAATTATTTTCATATAATAAAGGTTTGAGGGTCAATGAAAAATCTGAATAATTAGGGGTCAATGAGCTGAAGACTTTGGGGACTCCTAATTTAAAGGAAGGTTTCCCCCTGTTTCTGGTACTGTCCAAGGCCAGTCTTAAGATATGTACAATCCATGATGGTTTGCCATCCATTAATTAGGAGAGGAAGTCAAGTGAGCAGGAGTGGGCATGAACACAGAGCTGCTTTCTGGGTAATTCAGGCTGTTGCCAGCATGTCTCTTCCCCATTGATGCCCTACCAGCACTCCATTGTTCTTTCCCTAAGAAAGACCCTTTTCCAACCATCATATGTACTTCATTCAGTTCAACCAACCAGAATTGTGCTATTGTGCTGTATTGATAGTGGATATTTTCCCTGCCATCTGGTGTCATCTATTTTTAGGTCTTTGATTTTCTGAAGGCACTGCAGTGGGGAGCTGATAGAATATTTGTTCCCCTCTGTAAGATGTCCAAGGTTTTTTTGTAAGTTCTTCAGGTATGTTTTATATTGGAGTCCCTGGTAACAATACAGTTGGACAAAGAGGTATGTCGGGCTTGTGTATTTTTGGCTGTTCATAGAAGTGTGGGAGGATGAGTCTACTGCTTTTCATCCACCACTGTTCTTCTTTTCTGATATGACCTTTCATGGTTAGGTCATTAAGGGTTCTCTTGATCAGGTTGTTTAGTTTTTGTATTGGGTTGGTGTTTACTGGGATGTAGGTTTCTTTGTCCTCCAGTAATTCTTTGGCTTTTTGTATGTATTGTGATCTATCCATAATAACCGTGGTTCAGCTTTGTCTGCTGGGAGGATGAAAATGGTTTGGTCCTTCTTTAGGTTTTTGAGGGTTGCTCTGTCCTCTGCTTTGAGTTGGTGCTGATTCTGTATTTTTCTGGTCTGTGGTATGATTGTCTGCCTTATATTTTCTTGGATCTCTGTGGCAAGTCCTATGGTTTTAAATGCTGCTTCTAGGGCTGCAAAGAATTCTAACTGATTTTGTTAAAATCAGTTATGTTAGATATGTTATAGCTGAGGACTTTCTGGAGGATATTGTGTTCTGCGGTGGGTAGTTGGCAGCTCAACAAGTTGACTACCCATTTGGGTTCAGGTATCTCTTTGCTTTTGGGTTTAACTTGAAGAGTGGGGTTTGGAGTTTTGTTGTCCTTTTTTCAGCTTCTCTTAGGGATGTAGTCTTGATGGTGGTTGCCAGCATTTTTGTGTGTTCTGGGGTCATGGTTGTTCCAGTTGCCCCTTGGGGTTATCTATGGTGTGCTGGTATTTGTTGAGTCAGAGGTGAGCATCCATGATCATTAGTCATATCATTTTATGGCCACTTTGTTGAGCTAGTTTCCATCCAGCTGTGCAGTTTATTGGAGGTTTATATCTGACACTGATGGTGTCAGGAGGTGGTGACACTGGTATCTGACACTGGTGATACTATATGAATTGCAGACACATACACACCATATATTCATATAAGGGCATTCGTTTGGCAGTAGTAATTTCCATCTTTTTCCTAACCCATTCCCTAAAT
Organism: Liasis olivaceus; assembly: GCA_030867105.1. Classification (NCBI taxonomy): domain Eukaryota; kingdom Metazoa; phylum Chordata; class Lepidosauria; order Squamata; family Pythonidae; genus Liasis; species Liasis olivaceus. The sequence goes on from CM061349.1 coordinate 76,864,714, forward strand.
CTAAAAATCTATAAAATGAGCAGGAAAAAAAAAACAAACTTATTTTTATGAAGAACCACATTTTCATAAAAGGGGAAACCTGCTGATCTCTATTTATTCACTCTCCAGCTATTATCGATGCTGTTACAATGACATTTGTAAAGATATCCAGTTCCTTGCAGTTTTCGTATTCTAGTGCATTCAGCATAACAAAGCCAACAGAAGACTGTCAGAATGCAAAGATTATCATGGCAGAGCAATTCCCAGAAATGACTCTAAATCAATTATTTCCTTAAAAAATGGATGGGAACAGTTTAAGTGTTAGCAGCATGAAAATATATCACAGTTTCCATCACATTGCATTTGTATTACCTAGCTTCTTTGTTTTGGAACAAAAAATTATGACACCATTAAGCATATTGTTTCTTAAAAACAGCATATGCTTTTTTATATATATAATTAGTTTTGTGGTGGCTTCTGTTAGAATCATATTCTGCCACTAAACATGGCCTTTGGAGATTTTTTTTTTTATCATGCTAATTGTAAATGTGCTTGGAAAACAAATCTGGATGTCCAGGTGCTTTGCATTTGGAATTTATTAATCAGCAAGTAGGGAGGGACAAACCGAGTCATAATTCAGGCAAAGTTAAGAACCTTGAAGACTTATTGACTTTGACAGGAAAGCCCCATTGAAACTGATGAGATCTTGTCTTGTCTTATTGTCCATTGTCTTCCTGATCTAGGTTTGAGGAACCAGCTGTCTCTGAGATCTCCCAAGCAAGGAGGTCTCCAGTACCTCTGTAATTCTCTTTTAACAATATCTGCTGCCGAATTTCCCACTGGCAGGCAAGGCTCTAAGGCATGACTTCATCCCTTTCTCTTGGTGCATCCAATAAATATCCTTGTCTGATTATGAAGAACAACTTTACTATTTGCATTAGAAAAACAGCCATGCATGTAAAGAGACACTATTATACAGGTGCAAGACAACTTTAAAAACAATGAGCTATTGAACTCAATGGATGAATCTCCTTGTGTCTTGCAGAAAGGCCTGCACAGAGCTGGCACTTCATATGCAACTGACTGAACAGTCTTCTTAAAGGGATAATACATTTCACAACAAAAATGTTCAAAAGAACAGCTTTTGTCTGGGTAAAAGGCTCAGGTAGCAGTTTTTCTTTCTCTTCTCTGCCTGGCTGCTTGATCTCTCCTGCTGGGCTGGACCTCATCCATCTTGGCTTGCCTAAATCAGTCCATTTCTCTTCTTGGTTGTTCAAATCTCAGTCCTCCTCCAGTTGACCCACTGGGCAACTTCCTTATTGGTGAAACTGCCCACCTCTCTCTCCCTGTAGCTTGCCAAAGAATATTTCTGAGTCCTTTGTACCCTCACCCCCAAACTGAATCTCTCTCCTTGTTAGTTGCAGGGAGTAGAATCCCAGCTAAGAAAAGTATCACGGAGAAAAAAAAAAAAAGCCTTTTGCTTTCTCCCTTTTATCTCTTGCTTATTCATGAGTAGGCTTTCTCTCTTGCTTTAAAGATTTGTCTCTTATTCCCTTTATCACCTCAGGTTGCCACTTGCTAAGATAACCTTTTCATTTACTTTTGCCTAGCCATAACATCAGGCTATCTGCTTCTGCTCTCTGTTTCCTCCTTCCTTGGTGCGCATTTTAGTCTGTGTGTGCATCCACAACTCCACAGCTTTTTATGTCTTTCCTAATGTTCATTACTGCTTCTCTGTTCCTTGCAATAAACCCTCTCCCTTGCGAGACAGCTCTCTGATTCCCTTCCCTGACTCCCAAATGTCTACCAGCAGCTTATTCCTTCCTTTAATCTCTACCTTTGTTTTCCTTAGCATCACTGACAATTCTATTTCCTCCGCTTCTAACTCTGGGTTACATACCTTTGCATCTACAGCCTTAGCACCCAAGTTAATTTCCTTACTTCTCTTAAACTTTATCTGCCTAACCTTTACTGCAACCCTCTGGGTTACATGTATAAACAACTGAAAATCACAGATTTTTCCCCCTTAAGGAATTGACAAGTTTACTTGATGAATAAATGCCATCTGGTAAAAACATGTCTGAATGGTCTCTGGGGCAATAGTCCATTATAAAAACAATGGATTTTGATGAGAGTGGATGCAACCTGGCTGTGACAATGACCTCAGTGAACGGTTTGTCATGCTCAGACAAATAAAGTGTTGTCATAACTTTGTATGAGAACTTTTTCAAAGTAAAATCAAAAAGTCAACTTCTGTCTCACTGAGCAAGACAAAGGGAGTTAGGAATTGTGATAGATTATGATATTCTGTTGATTCTCTGACTAGTTTATTGGAGGAGGATACTGGCTGTCTTCCGTTGTCTGATTTGCTATACAATCTAATGTCAGAAAATATATCTCCAGTGATGAGGTTTTTGTTTGAGTTTAAGGAGCTTGTCCCAATGCAAACACATCTGAAATTAGATAAATTGAAAGAAGGAAAAATGTAAATTCCACTGAAACAATTCAAACACTTTTAAGGTATGCTTTCCTGACAAAGGTATAAATTAGTTTATATCCCCAATAAAACCTGAAAGAAAGAAATACTGAGAAAATGGCAAAAATAACGCCTTATACGTGCACTAAAATAATGCATTCATGAATGCTTTAGGTTATACTTAAACCCATACACAATTAATTTTAAATAAGTGTGGGGAGGATTTGAAGAACAGCCCTCAGAAAGAGGTTTAGAGCAATACTACAACTTTTGGGATTATGGGATTTTCCCCCATCCCAAAATAGATTTGGATGGGGGAAAATCCAGTAATCCCAAAAGTGACCCTTGCCAAAACTTCCAATATAATTCAGGATCCATTGTCTGTGACAAAGATTCCAATCAGAACCATATTAGCACTCTCAAAACACCAGTAATGTGAAACAAACCATGACATTTATAGTTAACACATTATCTGATACTCATAATTACTTGAACCTAATGCACACTCAGGCAACAGAAGCAGAAAGTACACTCTCTGCAACTTACAGTCTTGTTTACATCCACCATTTTAAGGTTAAAATATATCTCAGAAGTAAGATATCTACTTCAAACTAGGCCTCCACTGTAAACTTTTTGTGTCATTTAGTTCTCTAACTAAACTGAGGAGTTAAAAGATGCATGTTATAGAAAACACATAGGTATTAGAAAACTTAAGGATATTTCTCCCATTGTGTGCTTAGGAGATGTAATATCAGGGGAAATCATCTATCAGATGAATGCTGATTGATCTAACTACATCTGTTCACACGCACACGACCACCTGCAAGTATTCTGAATCATTGATGTAGTGCTGGGACATTGTCCCCTACTTTCTAACAAGGAGACTCTGCCTGGAAGCAAGCCAATAGAGAAATGAAGGGCTTTTTATTCTTTCCAACCTAACAGAATACAGAAAAGAAATTATGTAGAAGAGGTCAGGCTCAGTCCATTAGAAGGATAATTTTTCAAAACCTGAACAGAGCAGGAGCAAATTTGGTACAGGAGGGAGAAGCTGGCAGAAGAAATGTTGGTTTTGAAAATGTGCTGGATTTGGCCAGGGGCTGCATAGAGGAAAAAAAAAATTTTTTTTTAAAAAGCAATGACAGCATTTGGAGGCAACTCAAAATATTACCAACTGTTCTGCTGTACGTTCCTCTTCCCTCTTGGTCACATGGCTTGAATGGAGTTGCTATTAAGGGGTGAAATTAATACCAGATGAGAAAGATGTGAGGGACATCCCAAAAAATCCTCTATTTTATCACTTCAATGAGAAGAAGAAAGATAAGGATGCAGAGTGGAATTTTAAAGACAATCAGTAGGTCACATGATGAATGGACATTATTGGGTCAGAGAACTTGACATTGTTGTATAAACTTCTATCACTGTGAAGATTAAATCAAGTGTTGTAACAGTTCTTATTCCTGTTGTTTATATTCAGAAACCATTAAATACTTGAACTAATTGTTAGTTGCTTTTCGAGTATTTTTGTAAGTATCATTTTCACAGTATTTCATTATAATTATATCAACCCACTGAAAAGGCTCCTGTTGTAATACTGATGGGAATTGTGTGAAAGAGATATACACCAGTTAATTCTCACTTTTTTCATAGTAATTTTATTAAAAATGACAATTACAACGATAGAAAACTACAAACTAAAAAAAGAAAAAGAAAAAATAGAAGGTGCAGAAAAGAAAAAAATAGGAAAAACAGAAAAGAAATAAGAATATAGTAAAGTAAAGAAAAAGAAATATATAAAGAAATGACTTCCCCCTTCACCAGAACAAGTATAAACACTTTTAGTAACTTATCACCTTCTCTTAAAATATACCAAATTATCTCTTCTTCCCATATCCCATCCCTTATCTATAAACAAATCCTTAAAACCTCATCATTTAAGTCGTGATGTCAGCAAAAGTCCATTAAGGGTTACCAGAGATAACAACATATCTATTTTAACCTTGATCAAATAAACCAAACTTAATTCCTTTCTTTTACTTTTAACAATCTTGATCTTTAGTCCCTTCAAATAATGTCCTAGAACTTGATTTCTTTTCATTTTTTCTTTGCCCCTTCTCACCAAATTCTTCAAAGCTTTAACAAGCCTCTTTTTTAAATCCATTTTGCTATTTATTCATATATATACACACATACACACACACATACATATATTCCTTAAACTTGTATTTGTAAATCCACTATAGGAAAATTATGCAGTTCACTCTCTTGGTTTGTTATTTGTATATCCCTTTTAATTATTAAGACATCAGCTGTTTTCTTTTGTATGTCTAGTATAGCATCTTTTTCCATATCATTCTTGAAGACTGTGTCAGGATTAGCCCTCACAGACTGTCATTTTTAAATCCACTTTCAGATCAGTCTCAGTCTTGTCTTCTGTAACATCTTTTAAACACTAAGAGGCAGGGTGGAGAGGCAGACACTCTTAAAATTAACTTCTGGGTCTATTGTTCAAAAATATCCTTCAATATGTCTAATGGTAAAATATTTTGCTCCATTCTGTATTAGTAAGTCAAATTTCAGTGATCTTCTCCTTTAATTATAATATTTAGTTCCTTCTAGTTCCCTCGTGTCCAACCATCAAAGTCCCATCCTATCCTTTTTTTTTTAAGAAACTTCAAAATAAAAGCATTTTCCCATGGGAAGGATTTTTATCATTAATTCCAAAATCTTATTTCAAATCCATCCGGACTCTTAGGAACTTTCAAAATCAAAGTTAAAATCACCCTTTTGCTATTTATTCATACACACACATATATTCCTTAAACTTGTATTTAAAACTTCTTTTGCTAAGGATCAAAGGAAACTCACCCAGTGTTTTCAGACTTGCTGATCCAAAGGTTCCTAATAGTTGAAAAGCAGTCAACAATCAATTTCCAAAAGTGATTAGGAAAGGAAGTATGCAAACCCAGTGTCCTTTTAAAGATGCTAGCTGTGGTTTGAGCAAAATGACTATTCCCTTGTCTCCCAGAGCTCTAAACTCACTGGAGACCATTGTCTTGTGGTGTCCTCACAAGGAGCAACTGGATGGAGCACTTGTGGGTAATCTCAGGTTCTATCCTTTTCCAGAGAGGAATTAACTCACCAGTTCTTCATTCTGCTGCAGCCGTCTAAAAGCAGAGCCGTCTTCAGTTCACCATTTCTTCCCTGGAAGTCCCTGTGTGACCACACCAGTTAGTTCTCAAGAGCTTCATTTCTTGTGGAGACAGAAATACCTTGAATGTTGCAAACTGCTCGTACTTGTTTCTCCTAAGCCTTTGAAATAGCAGGCACATCAGTCTAGGATTAAGCAATCATTTTAGCTTCTGGCCAGAACTGAATGATTAGAACAGCACTCTTAATCCTGTTACTCCAATTTCACAGGACTACAGCTTCTAGTTTCTAATAATATATCTAATTCCATCTGTTGTTTTAAGAGGGGCTGCTTTCTCATCTCCCTTTGGAAAATCATTTTTGAGGATGATGATGATAATGAGAATCAATCCACTAGAATCTATTTCAAATTATCCTGACCTATTCTCTACCAAAGCCATAAAGTTGAGTCCTGAAAGGATTAACTTATAAAAAGTGGGGAGCTTCAAGTTTCCCAATCACTTCTAATAGAAAGAAAAAAGCTCATAAGCTTATTTATATTTTTGTGATGTCACAGTCTTATGAGGATTGGGCTTGGGGAGCGGAGAAACTATTGATCTTTTTTAGACTTCAGCATTGCTCAGAATATCAAGACAAAGAACAAGCTGAACATGTGGCCAGTTGATATGTTTTGCAAGGTTTGTGGTTTCAGCTCTATCTATGCTGGCTTATTTCAGCAAGGCAAAGGAAACAGGGACATCTAAAGGAAAGGATTATTGCATCTTACAGAAAATATGACATAGGTATATTCACTGAGATGTGTGGCCCTGCTAAAACTGGTGGGTACACCAATGAGAGAGTCTTTATTCTTAGGAAATTACCTGGAACTATCATTAAGCAACTGATACTTTGTAGGAGTTGGTGTTCTAGTTTACAGATTCCTATACACTGAGGTCTCACAAGACTTTTAATTAATAAGTTATCCTATCCAAATCCAGTTGAAAATAAGAGAATTTTTAAAATAGACACACTAGAAGTTGTCTCCTATTTAGCAGCAGCATACAGGTTATGATCGGCAATGTCTGGAACAAACCATGATGGTAACTAAATGATGGCACATGCTTAATGGTGTTATCATACTCATGCCATGATTATGTGCTTGTGTTATATGATCAGACACAAATACTAAGTTGTGGCATTTGTGTAATGAAAACATCAAGCAGATGTCATCCCTTACCCTCTTGCCACGCTTGCAGACATCCATGTGACAAGCTTACTATCAGATATATTGTGGCATTGTGACCAAAGCAAAACCCTCTTGTGAATTTTAAAAAAAAAATCTTAGTTGATTTAACAGAAAGGAAATCACCTTTGTTTTTGTTTTTGTTTTTTTTGAATCTGAAGAAAACCTGGGGAAATTTTCATGGATGGAATCTGAAGTTCCAACATTTATTTCCAACATAGTTGAGAACTGTGCATTATTGTCTGGGCTTTCATTGTTCAATCATCTCTACAGTACATACAACCTTCCTAGCTTTCCAGTTTCAATTAAATATCAAAAGCTAACATCATGAGGAAATTTCCCTTACTGGTATGTTATACATCCAGAAGTCAGAGATAACAGACTGATGGACAGATGTGTAATAGAAGCAACTGCGTAATACAGAGCAGTTATGTGAATTGTAAAAGAGCACACACACCCTTTTTTTTTTTTTTTTTAATGAATGCATGTTGTACTATAAGGAGAAGAGATGACAATGTAAGCTTGTCTGATGCTTACCTGAGCTAAATAAGAACTCCCCAGATGCTCTATTGAAGTTAGACATCAAATGTTAACTAGTGGTACTTGCTGCCGGGCCATACTAAGCCCAAGTCTGAGGTTGTTATAATGATGTAAGCAAAGGCTAGTTTGCGGTCTCTCTCATATTCCATGCATGGAAATGAGCAGCTGACCTGAAAAAGGTTTTATAATCCCTACTTTCTTAAAAAAGAAAGTCTAATATCTTTCAGAAGTCCCACATGACTCAGTCTTCAGCTCATTCACCTATGGACACTATTTGCACAATATACTTAAATGAGTCAGCCACTAACCCAGTCAGATATCCTTGATGGTGGCTCAGGCAGCACAGGACCATGCTAACCAAGTCAATAGTTGCCATGTTGAGAATGCTGAGACCTTGCCCTTAAGTGTCTGGTATCCCACCAACCTTTGTACTAGAACTACCATTGAGCCTGGGGCCCTGGTAGTGGGAGTGAGCCTGGTTCTTGGCTGCTTTGATTGTGGATGACTGCTAGTAGTGTTGCTTGGCTGCTACTTTATATATTTTATAATTTTGCTTACTGTTTTTAATCTTGCTTTTAATGGTTAGCCACTCAGAGTTAGGTACTTGAGATGGGCAGCCATGTAAATTTTATTAATTAAATAAATAAATAAATAGATGCATAGCACCATGGCTCATGACATCACTAACCCCTTCCCTATTGGTCAGGCAGAAAGTACTGGGCATAGAAGGGAAAGTAAAGGTAAAAGAGAAATAAAGGAAAACCAGCAGTATTTCAAGCCCTGATTCAGAAGCAAACAAAAAGTAGAGCTTCCACAGATACTGGCAGCCTGTCCAGGCTGTCATCTTCTCTTCTGGTAACTCTTTTCCTGCAAACTCCACTACTTACTATTATCAATTGCTACCCAGCAACATTGTAGAAGAGTATGGGGATAGTATTGGAAAAGTATGTGGTAGCTGTTACAAAAATATTACGCTACCCCAGAAAGACAAAAAGGGGTAAGAAAGAAACTCAAGTCTGGCCCACCTTGATTCTCTTGGGTATAAGAGGGAGGGAAAGAGAAATTCTTCAAGCTTTCAAGATTTTCTTATTATAGTCTATATCAATGAAGTAGAGTTCTATTATTTGTTGTAATGACAACAGAGACGACAACCTGCCAAAGGGAGACAGGGCAGTCTTTGCCCCTTCACAAGCACCCTAAAGTGACCCATGAGAAGACAGACACACAAACCCATATTATTATTGTTGTTGTTGTTTTTGTTGTTGTTGTTAGTTACACAGTCAGCCAGATGTTTAAACTAGATTTGACATTTTTATCCACCTATAGAGTCCTTCCCAAGGATCTAGGTTAGGCAGATGATGTTGTCTGATAGTGTTAAAGGTATCGTTGCAGGATGTAAGCTGTTCCAAGCAAAGCTGCCTTTTGCAACTGACTGATGGTGATTTTGTCAATGCCGATGGTGTTCAAGTGGTGCTCCAGATGTTTTGGGATTCACCTAAGGCCTCTATTACTGTTGGTACTATCTTTGCTTTCTTTTGCCAGTTGTTCTATTTCTATTTGCAGGTCTTTATATTTTGTGATTTTCTCCAGTTCTTTCTCTTCTCTTCTGCTGTCTCCAGGTATTGCAATGTCCACTAACCAATTTTTTTTGTCTTTGTTATCAACAGTTGGTAAGTCTGGGGTGTTATGTGGCAGATGTTTGTCTATTTGAATTCTGAAGTCCCAGAGTACTTTAGCTTCTTCATCTGTATTACTTTGTTCTGTGGTCCCACCAGTTCTTGCTTGCAGGCAAATGGTATTTCTTGCCGATATTCCAATGCACCATTGTTGCTACTTTGTCATGCCATTGTTGGTAGTCAGTCTGTGCAATCTTCTTGCAGCAGCTAACTATTACTATTATTGTTGTTGTTATTATGGTTGGTCACATAGTCAGCCAGATGTTTAGACTGAATTTGGCATTTTTATTCACCTATCGAGTCCTTCCCAAGGACCTGGGATAGGTAAATGCTGTTGTTTGATTGTGTTAAAGTTATTGTTGCAGGATATAAGTTGTTCCAAGTAAAGCTGCCTTTTGCAATTGACTGATGGTGATTTTGTCAATGCTGATGGTGTTCAAGTGGTGCTCCAGATGTTTTGAGATTGCACCTAAGGCACCTATTACTATTGGTACTATCTTTGCTTTCTTCTGCCATAGTCATTCTACTTCTATTTGCTGGTCTTTATATCTTATTTTCTCCAGATATATGGATATATAGATATGTAGATATATAGATTAAAATTAGTAATAGTAGTAGTAGTAGTAGTAGTAGTAGTAGTAGTAGTATGCTGCCTGAGTCCCAGTCCCACTCTGCCTCACTCTGAGTGTTTTACAAATTGTTTAAAACCTTAAAGACAAAAAAACAAGAGACAAAAATGAAGAGTAAAGATGGCAAGAATGACAAAACTAGATGGGAACAAAGGAAAACAACCCACATAATCTAAAGGGGGCTTCAGAGCCAAATCTTCAAGGCCTTTTTAAACACCAGTAGGGTGGGAGCTGTTTGAATCTCAGGGAGACCTCACTCCAGAGGGCAGACACTGCTACACAGAAGGCACATTTCCAGGGTCTTGATAGATGACATTGTTTAACTGAAGGAAACCAGAGTGTGCCAACCCTGCCAGATCAAATTGGCTGGGCAGATAGTATGGGAGACAGGTGGTCTCTCAAGTAACTAGGCCCTATGTCACATTTAATGAGAGACAAACAACATAAAGGAGACAGCCATCCCCAACCCCAAATCTCATAGCTGGCTGGGGAATTCTGGGAGTTGAAGTCCACACATCTGAAAGTGGCTAAGGTTGAGAAACACTGGACTAGATGATCTCTATGGTCCCTTCCAACTGAACACTCAAGAGAAAGGGAGTCATTTCACATATTGGCTTCTAGATCCCCATCTGAATATAGAATTCTGCTTGCGTCAAATTGTCATTAGCCCCAAATTCTTTTTACTCATTTCTTAGTCGCATAAATAAATAAATAAATAAATAAATAAATAAATGAAAAAGAAAGAAAGAAAGAAAGAAAGAGAAAGAAAGAAAGAAAGAAAGAAAGAAAGAAAGAAAGACAGACAGACAGACAGATAGACAGACAGACAGACAGACAGACAGACAGACGTGTATGTGCAGAGCAGGAATGATTATTTTTCCCACTCCAAAACTGTAAAGTAGCATGTTGAATAAGACATCATCCACATATTTGTCTGAAGTCAATTTTAGTGACCAAAAAAATAAAAAAAAATAGGATGCCTAAACATCTCATCTAATTCTGCTCCCCACCACCCAGTGTTAACATTACTGCAGTTTGTGGATTTTTAATAATAGTCAATGGAAAACATCAGTTGTAGTTATTCAGTGGTTTGCCAATAAATGTTGTTGACAATATATTATGGGAGTGGGAGAGGGTGCTTAAACTTAAAGGATCATTAAAAATGGCTCATAAGCCACATGAAGCCCATGGGTCATGGACTCCTCACCCCTGGTTTAACTATTTAATAAATTAATATTTTTTAGTTAATTGATACCTTCTGGGACAGGTGTTCCTAAAGTTTATGTGCCATGCACTCCTTTGAGAGTCTGGTGAACCTATGGACCCATCACAGAAAAATATATTTAAATGCATAAAATAACCTACATTTATTAAAAAGGAAACTAATTATGCTCAAATACACTTTTCAAAATATTTAAAAATATCAAGCATGTGGTATGGCACTATACATGCTTCTTTAATAACTCATTAAATCAATAAGACAATACCCACTGTAATTTGTTTACTGAAGTTAGCAAACATTTTTTGGAGTTTAGAGGGCATAAATTATTTTGTTCCCTACATATACGATTGAATGAAAAGCTAAATTTCAGCTAAGAGTTAGTGAAAATAAAGTTATTTTTTCCCATCCAAGTTCACAGACCCCTTGAAATCTATCCATTGACCACAAAGGTTCCATGGACTCTAGATTAAGAAGTCCTGTTCTAGAGTTTCTCTACCTTCTTCATTAGTAATTATTGTATTTTTGTTTAAGAAGCCATCAATAAGACTATTCACACATATACCCTATTTTTTTTTAATTCTCAAGAAAGATTCTCGTGAAAAATATGGTGTAGATTTACAGTGCTTTTCCTCTGGGCTATGTCTGTATTGTTACAGTGTTTGCTCCTGTATCTCTTAAGGAATTCTAACACCCACCTAAACAGAGATGGGCAATTAAATATATGTACAATTGGAATGAGGTTTGTCACCTTGTTAGTGTGCGCACCTCTACTGCCTGTATTTCATCCAAGTCATAATCTTTTACAGCATATTGACAAAGCTGGCCTTTACTGCTGTCAGTTCTTCAGATTCTATATTGCTAAGGAACAGCTAGCTGAATTTCTGCCATCTCAAATTTCACTAAAAGTACTGACAGCTAAAAACTTGATTACAGACCATGTTATTGTGGGTGGCAGATGGAATTGGGGAAGGCAAGCTCCTTGGAAGTGCAGGAAGTGCCTCAGAGAACTTGCAGTGCTGACAGTTACAAAACTTTCGGACGTTAATCATTGATAGAAATCACAGTGGTACTTTATGGAGTTATTGATGACTATCTCCTTAATGGTGAGAGCCAATATGGTGTAGTGGTTAAGGCATCAGGCTAGAAACCTGGAAACCATGATTTCTAGTCCTGCCTTAGGCACAAAACAAGCTAGGGAACCTTGGGCCAGTCACTCTCTCTTAGCCCTAGAAGGGAAGCAATGGCAAACCACCTCTGAAAAACCTTGCCAAGAGCACTGCAGGGACTTGTACAGGCAGTTGCCAGGAGTCAAAACTGACTTGAAGGCACCCAAAAAAAATAAATAATAATCTCCTTAATGAGATTTGTAATTAGAGTTCAAAGCAATGCTGTTTTCACACAACATGAAGACATGCACACGGGGAATTCGTTCAAGGTATGTTCAAATACCATGCATTTTGATTAAATATTATGTTGGTAAATAATATCCAACTGCTATAATATGTTCTCCATATATTTGTGGCCTCTAGAGGTATAAAACAAATGCATAGTCCTTGCTTAAATATGTAGATGTTTATAGCTTCTATGGACAAAGTATTAGCATCAAATCAACACTTATTAAAGTACAACTAGATTGGAACATTCAGAAAACAGGATATGGCTACAAATGGAAAAGGAATCATGTTTACCCCTTCCCCTCTAGTGAAGGCTGTCTAAAATCAGTCAGAGATGTTATCAACTGAGCTAAAGATATGTGCTGAGTGAAATTTAAAGAGAGCAGGCATGTCCCAGCGCTTGAATACTCTCCAGTACTTGAAGCACCTCTAGTGATTGAGCACTGAAAACTCTTTACATGCATGGCCATAATGAGTTCCTGAAAGGGAAAAAGAGCTGTAAATAGTCTTGCATGTGTGCTCCAAAAGTTTGTCTCTCTTCTCTCTCTCCACTTAACGGACCCAAATGATTAGGAACATAAGGAATTGCTATATACCAGATTAGACTATTTGTTCATCTGGGTCAATATTGCTTTAGGTGTAGACTCTTTTGCAGCAGTCCTTCCCATCTAATATTATCAACTCTTTTCAGTTACAGATGCCAGGAACTGAACTGGGAACAACTTGCACAAAAAGCATGTGCTCTGAGCAATGACGGTTTTCATACTTCCTTATTTTCTATATTGGGAAACAGCCTCTGTCTGATGCTATGCTTTGGATACATGACATTTTGGTTCAGTCTCTGGCATCCCCAGTTTAAGGCAAAAATGGGCAATGTGTTGCCCTCCAATGCTCCTGAACTCCAGCTTCCAACCAATCTGACCGACAGTGAGGGCTGACAGGACTTGTCACAACTGAGCCATTGGAGGTTCTTATTTCATTCTTAAAGAATCCAAAGTAGCAAAACTGGGAAAATACTGTATGAGATATCCAAGCAGCCTTCCCCAGCATTCCAGATGTGTTGGGATAGCAAGGACAATGGGATTTCTGGGAGTGGAATTCCTGGTATATCTGGAGAAGGCTGCTTCTAGAGACATGCCACTAAAATGTCTTGCCAGTCATATGAATAGGACCCTTTGGATCAGACTTGATGTAAAGCAGCCTTCTATAATATTCTATCTTCATTTTTCAGTGTCAGCAGAGTAATCAAAATGTGTAAATCAGATATTTCTCTTCTTGTAGAGCTATACAGTGTTAATATTGATCACTCAAACACAGACATTTTTGAGATTTGAACTATACAAGTTTACTTGATGGTGGCTGATTTCTTAAGGCTCACTTAATCTGTGCTGCAAAGAAAGAAGTCATCCTTAATAAAGAATTATATTGTTTTGTCCCTATCTATTGAATATGCATTTAGAATGCCTCCCTGGTGCATATGTTCTTTCACGAGTATGTTATGAGTAAAGCATTTTAAATATTTTCAGCCAGCCTTTATGTTTTTGAAAAAAGCCTGCTTCTTTCTACTCTCAGTATTATATTTGATTGATGTCTCTTTTGTGCCTGCAAAATGGAAAGCGTATTTTTCTTTGTCATTTTATTATTGTAATCTGTTGCACTGCTAGAATCTAATACTAGAGAATTGCATACTGTAATGCTTTACATTTTGAAAGGCAACCAGTGTGCTTCTTTTGCTTTACAATCAAATTCATTCTGGTGAAAGATGTTTGACTGATCCCCAGAGTCTTCATTTCCAAGGACGATTATCAATCATAGTTCTAACCATGTTGACTGCCCATATATGAACCAGCTCTTATTTCTGCAAACATGTTTTGCCCCTCCTCCAACTAACATGTTTTAGTTCTATCCAACCACAGTTCAGTCTGACATAAAAGAGTTCCTTGTGACACACAGAGTTGCAATTAAAAAGCCAATTAAAATGCAAGAAATCATACATTTCATGCATAACCACACTGAGAAAGAGACTGTAGTTATTTTTCTGAGTGGTTAATCTATGTTTAGTATATAGGATGTGTCCATTCCTGGATAGGGAGAATTTTGCTATAATGTACCATTCTCCTATAATTTGCAGACTCAGTTATCCCAATGTACTTGCCAGCACCTCAAAAGGACTCGAACACCAAAGTTATGAATACTAAAACTACTTTATTATACAGTTATAGTGACAGAAACTTGCAACTCTGAATGTGCCTCCCCCCTCCTTGCCTTTATCCTAAAGAGAACTAGGGAGGGTCAAGTTTAAATGCTTTCTCAAATTCCATTCCTGCTTTGGACTCATATTTCTCTTATCTGCCTGTTGCCTTGGCTGAGGCTGTTTCCTCTGTTCCTCAAGGTTATTTCACAGCCCATTACAATACTTCACAATGATTGCCCTTGAAAAGCACTCTTGATATTCAACAGGAACAGAATCCCTTAGAAAAAACTGGATCAGCAATATATGGGGTATGTACAAATATTATTTTTTAATGATCAGGTACTTTGATTACTATTCCAAGGCCAGTTCAAAATGCTGCTGTAGATTATTAAAGCTTTATGTAGCCTCCTATTGGCAGCACTTCTGGCAAAGTGTAGCACCAGAGATGGGAAGAAGAAGGCAGGCTTACCTCTACAAAGAGCACAAGACTTGCCTTTGGCTGTGCTTCAGCAGTCTTCAGATGGGAGCCATTTCAGAAGAGCAGAGAGGGGAAGCAGGACCATTTGTGATGTAAAGCACCTTGTGGCATCATCCAGTTATTGTTGAGGCAACATAAAAACCAGTTAGGTGACTTTAATGAGGGTTCTGCCAGAGACAGCATAATCTCTTCATGAAGGTTGGCTTCTTTGACTGTGACCTTTTCCACATCTCAGCCTTTAGCTGTTTGTCTCCTATGCATGAACCTGCTGGAAATGAAGCCATCTTAAGAAAGCCCTTTCCAGATTTCAACCCCTTCCTCTGCTTTGCCCAAAGTGATGATATGATATTCTGCCTGGGCCACAGTCACTATGGCAGATTTCCACTTCCTCCAGAGGAGGAGAAGGAGTATGAGGAGAAGGAGGAGAAGGATACCGTTTTTCCTATCACTTGGCCTAGAAAGTAGCAAATTCTTGTCAATTGCACTTGAATTAAAAAGAGGGGGAGAGAGATAAAGCCATCATTTTACTCTTTCTCCTTTGAACTGTTTTGTTTGGTTTTTTTTTTAAAAAGAGGGCATGGAGGGCAAGGACTAGTGACCAAAGGAGAAGGGGCATTCCTGTCCCAGTGCACAGCAACCAAATGGAGTGGAGTTGTTTGCATAGAATGAAATGAAGCACAGCTGGTGAACCAAGTCAGAAAATGTTACGTTTTACATGTAGCAGAAAAAGACAGGCAGAGTTTGCCTTTCTGGTGGATTGGATGCAGGTGGATGACCATGTTGTGCATTTCTGCCCTCCAGAAATGGTCAGTAGCCCATATGTGGTCTGAGCAAGCAGGTCATATGGATCAGTCTTCTCCTTCAGCAGTCCCCTAACTGCAGCCATTTTTGAAATGTTTCCATCCACACTGATCATTCAAAGAACTGTTTTTGAGAGTATTTGACCCTCTTTCTCCCTGGGCAGAGGGTGGGGAGTGGTGAGGAGCATATGACAAAAAGTGCATCACAATGTTGCAACACAAACTCCATTTCTTATGTACTTACATATCACATGATGCAAGTACAAAAGGACAAAGGTTGCATAGTGACATCATGACACCTATTTTGTCAGTTTGGTATCATTGTATCTAGCTGTGGACACCTCTGTCCCCATCCTTGTTGCTTTCTGCAGCACTTCTTTATATGGTAAACCTGATGGCCAGGATTGTCATACGAGTGATTTTTATAAGCACTCTAGCAGCTTTTTCTAGGCTAAAGTATAGGATAAACATGCTTTAAATTAATGAATATGATTAAATTACCTCAGCCATCCAGTTGATCATATTGCTCATTGATTCATATTTTCAAAATGGCACTGCCTCTCCATTTGGTGTATCTTTCTGTGATCCATTTCTGTGTGAAAGTGGAAATGACAACCCCCTTCATTCTTTGTATATTACCTTGTCATTATGCGGAGTTTGCTTTCCTGTCTTTATGGCAGCTTAAGAGAACAAAAAAAATGAGAACAACATGGCCTTCTGGATCACAGCATTAAATGGCAATCTTTCTCCTCCTTTGTCTTTACAACTTTTTTAGAACAGCTGAAGGATCGTTCTCATCTAAAAGGTTTGGCTAAACTGAATTCTTCAGTGATTTAATTTTCAGATTTTTTTTTTTTTTTGGCTTCATTTTTTCCACTAACAGTTGTAGGAGGGAGGGTAAATACTTGTAACTGAAGCTTCAGTTGGACTTTTCTTCTTCCCTTCCTCCCCTACAAGGCCATTATTTTCAACTAGCCTGTAAGAAGGAACCTAGGATTGTTGTTCTTTTATTTTTAAGTAAGAATTACTGCACATTAGTTTTATATTTACTATTTTGATATTTGCTTGACTTTGATATATGATTTTGCTTAAAAACTACTTTGGGTGGATTGTTACCATGAAAAGCAAAATATAAATAATCTCAATAAAGGCATATGTAAGTTTCTCTGTTCATCTTCATTTTTATGTCTGTCTCTATTATAATCTTTTTGCTGTAAGCTGCCTTGAGTGTTATTTACAATTCCAAGGGTGCCGTATAAATCTCATAAATAAATAATCTACTCATTGGGGAAAATGTATCAGTGTACACAAATATTGTATGCAACAGACAGATGTCTTTCACACTTTTTTAAGGCTGATACAAGTATTATTCAGGAGGTAGTGCTGTTTCAATTTCCATAAAGTGAACAAACTACAAATTTCATGAATCAGTCCTTGATTTCACTGAAACTGATATGATTAGGGGCAGTTGATAAAAAGAGCTGTAAGGATGATAAGTGTAAGAAAAGCTATGTATGAGCTACTAAAAGAATTGACTTTCAACTAATGCTACTGTCTGGCAGCATAAGAAATCCTTTGAATTGTTTTGAATATGTTCTGAGATTTACGTGATTCTCAGAGGTATTTTTGAATAAGCTACATTATAACTTGATTTGAAACATATTTTAAATGTATTGGCTAGTCAGGCATCCAATAAACCTGTAATCCACTACATATTTACTCAGAAGTAAGTCTGTTATTTTCAGTGGGAGTTTTGGTGTAATCCCAGCTAAAATTGTGCTCTTGAGGGAATTAGAATGAGACAAAAAGCACATCTGCCAGCTGAAAGAGCTTCATGTTGGCTCACTCAGAGATCTGCCAAGATAAGAGAAATAAGTCAACAGAAAAGCCAAAAAGAGGAGCAGAGGAGGAAGAGACAAGTTATACCACATCCAAACCTCAATCACCCTAGAAATATCAATGTAACATCAGCATAAAGTTAGATCTAAGTAACTTCCAACATGTTTAATGCCAGGGAAGCTCCCCTTCCCTCCCTCCTCCCTTTAATTTTTCCTTTCTCCTGAACTGGGTTGGATCCAGTTTGGATCCACTCTGAATAATGAGCCCCTTAGATTGGATGACACTCAACAGGCTACTTAGAAAGAACTGAGGATCTTTCAGAGTACTAAGGGTACTTATGATGTGGCAAGATTGAAGCCTTCAGGATGTCTAGTTTATGATGTTGACATACAGGAAAAGAGAATCCAAAACTGCAAAAACATTATTACAGTGGAAATATGGAATGTAAGAAACATGAACATGGGAAAGCTCAACAGAGTGAGAGATGAAATGAAAGTATTACAAATTGGTATCTTAGGCATCGAAAAATTGAGATGGACTGGGATTAAACACTTTCTGTCAGAAGTTCACACTGTTTATTACTCGGACGTAAAGAACAAAGAAGGAGTGGCACTGTTTTTATAATTAGGAAGTATAACAAGAACAATACTTGGCTACAATGCAATCAATGTCCAAATAATATCAATTAGACTTCAGTAAGACAATATGACAATCATCCAAGTTATTGCTCCAACCACTGATGCAGGAAAAGAGGAGGTGGATGAATTGTATGATGAAGTTCAATTTGATCTTGAAAGAATGTGTAAGCAAGATGTCCTGCTTCTGATTGGAGATTGAATGCCAAAGTTGGAAACATTAAGAAGAAAAATATAGTTGGACTACAGGTAATCCTCAGTTAACAGTGGTAATTGGAACTGGAATTTACATCACTAAGCAATGTGGTCATAAAGCACAATGTCACATGACCACATCACTTAGCAATGGCAAACCCTAACCCCCATTGCTGCTGTTCATCAAATCCCACCCAGTTGTTAGGCAAGGACCCACCCTGATTCAAGCCATTTCTGGTTTTGTCCCTCCCAGCCCCGAGCCTCGGTAAGATTGCCTCCTCTTGAACTGCACTGCCACCCATCTCCCCCCCATCTCTGCCTCTTTTGCCACTTGCACAGTGGCACTTCTCAATGGTGGTGGTGCTGGGCTAATGGCTGAAGTAGAGGCTCAGTGCCTTCAGCAGTCTCTGCTGGCTGCCTCCACCTTCAAGCCTCTACTTCAGTCCCAGTGGCTCCAGCACCACCACCACTGCTGAGGAGTGCTACCTCAAGCCCCGCATAACAGCCAGCCATGCCAGCACGAAGCCTCAGCCACCCCATGCTCTGCCAACCCTGCTGCCCCCAGCTGACCTTCACCATCTTCTTCCTCCACTACTGATGAAGCCCACCCTGCCTGGCCCTATGTGAGGAGCTGCTGGCTGCATGAGGCCTTTTTCCCAAGGCTGCATTCACTGTTCTCCAAGATTTGGAGAAGGGTGGGTGCAGCCTTCTTGTAGAGTTTCAGAAGGCCTCAGAAGCCTTCCGAATCCTTGGAAGAAGGGAGTGCATGATTTGGAGAAGGCCACAAACAGCCAGCCACTGCCTCAGGAAGGGCCAATCTGGGTGCACCTCATCAGTGGCAGGAGGAAGAAGATGGCAAAGATCAGCTGGGGGCAGCAGGGCCAGCAGAGGTGGCAGAGTGCGGGGGGGGGGAAGATAGGAGGGTTGGGGGAGTTGAAGCTCCCCTGTGGTCATAAGTGCAGGCAGGCTGCCAAGCACCCAAAGTTTGATCATGTGACTGTGGGAATGCTGCAATAGCCATAACTTCAGTGACTGGGCATAAGTACCATTTGTTCAGTGCCACTGTAGCTCTGAATGGTCGCTAAACGAATGGCAGCTAACGAAGGACTACCTGTCCTTTGAAGGCTTAGGAAACTGAAATGAAGCAGGAGAATTATTTATCAATTTCTAGGACTCCAATTATTTTTTTCATAGCTAACACTGATTTCATACAACCAAAATGACACATGTATAAATAGACTACTCATGTACAAATTCCAAGTTAAGCTAAAGAAGAAGAAACCCAACAGTTACCATGATATGATCTTGAGCACCTACCCACCATTTTCAAGGAGAACATCAAGAACCATTCTGAAATCCTGAACCTCATTGTTAGACAATCAGAGGAGTCGTTGAATGAACTTAAAGAAGTTGTTAAGGATTAATGTGAAAAGAGACTTCCAAAGACAGAGAAACAGAAGAAAGCAAACCAGATATCAGAACAAACTGTGGAAATTGCCAGGAAAAGAAGAGAAGCCAAAGCCAAGAAAGACGAAGATCTCAGAAAGAAATTTAACAAAGAATTTCAGACAGCTGTTATAAGATACAAAAAGCAGCATTGCAATAACTTCTGTAAAAACATTGAAGATGAAAGCAGACATGGACGAACAAGAAAAATCTCCCCGAAGATCTCTAAACTTAGAAGGAGGTTCCAACCTTGAATTTCTATGCTAAAGGATGCCGATGGACAGATAGTAATCAATTCAAAGATCAAACCAAGATGGAAGAGGTATACTGAAATATTGTACAGTAGAGATATCTTAGAAGATATTCCCTACTTATGAGGTCAGCTCTCCAGTCATTACCAAGTCAGTAGGCTACAGGAATTGATGGAATACCTATAGAAATATAGCAAGCAACAGAAGAAGAATCAGTAAAGCTTCTAACCAAGCTATGCCAGCAAATCTGGAGTACAGCACAGTGGCCAACAGATTGGAAGAGGCCAATTTACATTCTAATATCAAAAGAAGAAGAAGAGGAAGAAGAGGAGAAGGAGAAGGAGAAGGAGAAGGAGAAGGAGAAGGAGAAGGAGAAGGAGAAGGAGAAGGAGAAGACTTAACAGAGTGTGCAAACTATTGTACAATATCCTTAATTTCACATGCTAACAAAATAATGCTTAGGATCATCCAACACAGATTAGAGTACTATGTGGAAAAAGAGATGCCAGATGTTCAAGCTGGTTTAGAAAAGGCTAAGAAATATGAGACATTATGGCTGATGCACACTGGATAATTGAGAAAGCCAAAGAATACCAAAAAGAAGTCAGTATGTATTTCATTGATTACAGGAAGACCTTCGGTTGTGTTGATCACTTCAAGCTGTGGAATGTGCTTAGAAAAATGGGAATCCCAGAGCATCTCAGTGTCCTCATGAGAAACCTATGAGGTCAGGAAGCCACAGAATGGACAGAACATGATGCAACAGATTGTCAAAGGAGTGAGACAAGGCTGTATACTCCCCCCTTATCTATTCAACTTTTTATATATATATATATATATAAATATATTTTAAGGGAATATATGAATATATATTAAGAGGAAGTGGATTGGAAGAAGATGAACATGGTTTTGAAATTGGAGGAAGAAATATCAATAACCTGCACTATTCTGATAGCTATTATCAATATCAATATCAAATATTAATAACTTGCACTATTCTGACACTACTCTGATAGCTGAAAATGTAAAGGATCTGCAAGGCCTAGTAATAAAAGTCAAGGAGCACAGTGAAAAAACTGGGACTAAAATTAAATATAGTCAGAAATTAAATAAAATATAGCAAGGGGCCATAACAGAGAAGCAATTGCTTGTAGCTTCAGCACTCCTAAATTTGCAATAGCCCATGCTGTTGTATTAGATGGATCAATTTTAGTTGAAAGTGTTTCAGATCTGTTACTTTGCCACCCATTATGGTGGAGGTAAAATCAGGTGGCCAGTAGAAGATGAGATGAAAGAGTGGCACTTTCAGGTTGATGTGAGGACACAATGTCTCTTATGGTCCTCCATCAACCTTTGCTGCTGTCATTCTGCTGATATCTTCTTAAACAGCTGGGTAAAGTAAATGAAATGTAAAGAAAACTACTTGCTGGGGCTTGAAATAGACTAACAATAAAATGATGTAACATTGAGATGACAGGACCAATCCCTCCATCCCAATTAAAAAAAAAAATGCAGAGAGGAATTTGCAGCCAGCATCTGTTGCCTATCTTAACAAAAGTAAAATAAGAGAAGAAATTAATCCTAATTAAAACTCTTTCTTGTGCCACAGCTCCCTTTTTGATTCCAACTTACTTACTTTACTTATTTATTTAGCTTAGGCTGCACCAGAATTGGTTACAAGAAGAGGGGTATAGGAAGGAGACTAAAGATGACAAAGTTCTGCAGTCAGCCCAGCCAATTTCTACTCCAGTGCCATGGTGGGTAGATATTTTTTCCTGACAGTTGGTGTCATGCAGAAAGGGAAGGGCAGCAAAGCTTCATGAGTCAGCCAACTGCTTCCCTTATCTCATGTTGCACACACAAAATCAGAACCAGCACTATTTGGCAGTGAGTTAGAGCACAAACAATAGAAGCAGTATATCAATGGCGACAAATTTCACTCCAATATAATTTTATGCAGGCTCAAAGACAGATAGATAGCACTTTAACTCAAGCCTATATGCTATACATGCCTTTTCAGAGGTAAGTAATAGAGCCTAGCTGAAGCCTAAATTGCGATGAGAGTTTTGCTAAAAGTATCCTTAGATGTGTTTTTCATATCCATTCGAATGAGCATGGTTAATGGAGCATATTGCAGCATAAAGAGTCTAGGAAAAATAGGAAGAGAAATGACTAAAAAGCAAGAAATCATTTTAAAGATAGTAAAAGGGCTTTGAAAACAACACATGATGGAAATCTGAAAGAATTAGACACAATTATTTAGCCTAGATTTGGTAAAACTATATGAACCATTTCTAAATATTTAAAAGAATATCAAGACAAGGGTAATTGTTCTTATGTATATTACCATGCTGTTAGTTCACTCACACATAACATTAATTCCAAAGGTTTCTAAAGGTGCAGCCCTAAGCGTATTTATTTAAACATTTCGAAGATTGAACTCACTGGTGCGTAATTTAAGGACTGATGTGTACACTTTTCCAAAAGGAGAAAAAAAATGCATTATGATGCACATGTTTCACATTCTTTGATTTAAGATTTCAGCAAAAACACTAATTCTTTATCCTGTCAATGAGAAAAAAATAAATAAAGCTATTCCTTAATGAACGCTTGGTAGGTGACAAATGAAAGATGTTCTGTTTTTAAAAAAATGTAGCTATTTATTGATACTCAATTAAATGAAACAAAACAAGGTGTCTACCTGTGAAAAACAATACTTCACAACATCTATTACTCTCCAAATGTTTAGACAAAATAAATCATAAACCTTCTCAAGCAGAACCTGCTGGCACACAAAATTGCTAATACATTTTTTCCCCCCAACATGGCACACATAGAGGGGAAATCAAAATGTGGGAAGACGGAAAGATGTGTGGCCCAAGCATTGTGTTTTTATTTTCATAGATAAGGCAAAGTTCACCATTCAGTTATTGGATCTACCATAGAACAGAATACATTTCCTCATAGTGGCATCCACAGGGGGTTAAAAAAAATAAATCAAAGCATCACCGCTTTGTATGCGAGCATGATGTCAATGCATGTACAAAAGGAATGAGATTTCAATTGCATGGCTGCAACCACCATCTTGCCTTTTTTGACTCCTCTGCTCTACAACAGAATATACCTAGGATATTTGATACCTACTAACTGTGACTTAGGGGGGACGCGGTGGCGCAGCGGCTTAATGACGCTGAAAGTTGCCGGCCAGAAATAGTCGACGCTTCAGCGGTTCGAGTCCAGCCTTCGCGTAACAGGGTGAGCTCCTGTTTCCTCCCCAGCTCCTGTCAACCCAACAGTTTGAAAACTCACGTGAGTAGATAAATGGGGACTCTCACTCCGGTGGGAGGAAAAATGCTGGCAGCGCCTTGCAAAAGGAGTCCGGAGCAGTTGCCGGTAAGCGTGAGACCGCGCTCGCCCAAAACGGGCGCGAAGCAATGGAAACCCCGCCTCCTGCGCTCGCCAGCTGGGCTCTGCTCTAGGAAGGAGGCTCTGGCAAACCACTTCCGAAACACCTTGCCTTGAAAACTGCAAGGATTCGTCCAGGCAGTCACTGCAGGGTCAGTAATGACTGAGCGCAGACAAAAAAAAACAAAAAAAACTGTGACTTATCCCAGAATTATCACATTTTTCCAAAGGTGATTCAGTCACTAAATTGCTTAAAGCAATAAGATAATAGATGGATGATATATAGAGAGAGACAGACAGACAGACAGACAGAGAGACAGACACCCTTTGTATGGCAAGGGTGATTGAAGCTCCTTTTTTTTTGTTTTTGTTTTTGTTTTGTTTCCATCCAATTTTGTCATTTCTGCCATGTTTATTTTATAAACTGCACAGTGTTGCTGGGAGTCAGGTGGCATAAATTATTATCTTGAAGTATGAGGTGTTTTGCAGCTATTAAAGGTGAAGACAACCTTAGGCATCTGCAATTTGTTCCCTCACGGTTCTTTCACAGACTCCAAAAATTAATAATGGATAATGAAAATGGTAGCAATCAGGCAAGATTACCAAATCTCATCAGCTTTTAGTGTTCCCATCTGAAATTTTGTGAGATTTTAGACAAGAAACCAAAAACTTATAAAATTTGGGAATCTCACAAGATTTTGACCATCGTTAAAAAAAAAAAGAAAGAAAGAAACCTTAATTTGAGATCCAAATCAACAACCATTTGTGGTG
The DNA here is from genome assembly GCA_030867105.1 of Liasis olivaceus. NCBI lineage: Eukaryota > Metazoa > Chordata > Lepidosauria > Squamata > Pythonidae > Liasis > Liasis olivaceus. Next base: position 76,889,016 of record CM061349.1, read on the forward strand.
ACTTCATGGACAACCAATGACCCTCAACCATAGATTGGGAATCATTGGGGTTGACATTAAAAAGTCTGAATAGATTCAAAGCAATAGAAATTCCTTTAAAAGAGAACTTTCTCTCAATATGGCAGACTAGGCAAAGAGGACAGATTTGTGAGCAATTTATAGAAGAAGTTTTATCTATAAAACTAAAAAAACAGCTAGTATAAAACCTTTCCTAACTTCTGCATCATCATCATCATCTTCATTATTATTATATTTTAGCACAGATCTGGTTGAAGTATCACAGATATGGGATTTACAACTGCAATAGTACTTACTACTGATATAGAGCAGTTTGCTGAGATTTTAAAAGGAACTCATTACAATTATCTCTCAGCAGCTGAATGATTATCTACTTACGCCAAACAGCTTGTTAGAAACTTTAAATATTTCTCAGCAGTAGCAAACTGTTAAACCCTCTATCCAGGGTCTCCATGACTGAAATAATAGCCAGTCCGTATGCTTCTTTTGGGCAGAGTTTGAATCCTTTGGAGCTTGATTTTAAATAGTTGTGGAGCCTAAGTCTAATTAGAAATGCCAGACTGAGTTGGCTGCATTTTCTGCTAATGATAGATACGGATTCAGAACATTCTACCATGCAGCAAAGTAAGGAACAGCCTCAGAGGGAAGATGGCAGGAAGTGTGGCAAATCTCACAATTGCCATTATCCTTAGGGAATGTCCAAGATTGTTACTGGGCTGGACTGTCTATGTCTCCTTCTCATAAACCTTAGCAGACCTAATACTTGAAGAACACTGTGTGAACAGACAAGGAGAGAGGCAAGGTGACCTGATCGTACACCAGATAGTTTTTATGTGAGCACTTCTGTGTATAACATTGTCCTTTTTTATCAAATACTATACAGGTGGCTGGAGTGGGGAGCCAAATGCCAGTTTCACCAACAGGATGTACTTTCCCTTGGGAAACAAACTGTTTTGGGTCAGAGCTCTACATTTTGATATAGGAAAAGAAGTTATGGAAAGTGAATAGGAAACAAATGGAGGATTCAAGTCTTCATTTCATTTGCTCCATATTTTTAAGCAAAGCAATGAAAATCGCATTCCTTACCCTAACACAGTGTTTTTTAACCTCAATTACTTTAAAATGTGTGGACTTCAACTCCCAGAATTCTATGCATTTTAAAGTTACCGAAGTTGAGAAATATTGTCCTAATAAGTCAATTAGAAAAATGATCTTTTGAATCACATACTTCTTTGAAAATTGCAATACAGTTCTGTGCTCCAAAATTGCACATAATATTTATATATTAAGGAACGGTGATGGAGGAAACTGGTTACACTGGGGTAATCAAATAAAAACAAAAGGACACTCTTCCCCAGAGTCAAGCACAAGTCCTGATAATTATGTGGACACAACCTGCAACTTCTTAGTAGTAATAAGGAAATGGTTTGCCCTTCTCTTCTCTCTCTCTCTCTCTCTCTCTCTTTTAACTTTTCAGCCTAGGTTACCACCTTAGTATTCCTTGATGGTCTCCTTTCAAAGTACTAACCAGGTCTAATCCTGTTTAGCTTCCCAACTGAAACCAGTTTGAGCTGGTGCTGCTGTCGGCTGAGATTAAAAGTAAAGTCTCCTTCAAGCTGAGCTCACCTCCCAGGGACTTCATGCCACTAGAGTGTAGAGGGAATAGGGAATGGCCTTGAAGGACAGGAGGAAGAGCTGCTACCCAGGCAATAGTCAGGTAAAAGGTGACTGAGCCCACGGCAAGAATGTAAGATGATTAAACATCTCAGACAAGCCCCTCTGTAGTTCACATGAAGATAAAGAGATGGAAGGGGGAGGCACATTCAGACTTGCAAGATTCTGTGAATGAACCTTTAAATAAAAGTAGTACTGACTTACATACTATTTGTTTTCTAGCCTGGTCTACCTTGAAAGGCTGACATACAGCCTTTAAGAATGAGTGGCATATAACTATAATAATGAAATAAAAACACACACCCATGATGTGTTTTTGTTTTTGGGGCAGGGGGGGGGGGTTACCTGACTTCCCAACTATCCAGTGGCCTGAGGTTTATTGGTGGTTTTCCATCCATATACTTCATCCAAGGTCAGCTCAATATGCAAATGCATATATGAAGGGGAAATGTGTGTGGAGAGAATTCTGCTGCATCCTTGCTGATATGAAATCCTTGCTGATATGAATTCTGCTGCATCCTTGCTGATATGGAAAAGGAGTTAAACCTGCTATAAGTGTTAGCCTTCCCAGGTAGACCAGACTGGACACGCGGCCAGATAAATTAATTCTACTTTATTGTAAAGCTACATTAACAGAATCTTGCAAGTCTGAAAGTATATTTCTCCTGCCTTCTCAATAGCCCGATAACTTAGAGAGGGTCCCTCCTGAGCCTCTTCCTCTACCCACTATGCTGCTATGGGTTATGTTCCCTCTTATCTGACCATTCCCTAGGCAGCATCTCTTTGCCCAGTCTCCCAAGGTCATTCCCACATACCATTGCAATAAGTCTTCATCCTAACCTAAAACAGTGGGCTAATTAGGATTGTTTGAAGCCAAAATGAGATCCAAAATAGTCCAATAACACCATTTGTGAAATTGGCACAATAAATTATGTTTCAACTCCCACTATGTACTCTTATCAACTATTTTCCTAACACAACTTCAATTCACATTTATTTTTCTCCTAGTGTAAAATGAAGCAACATTGAATGAGCCTATATTATGGTTAAAGTCAAAAGCCAAGTTAATTATCCCAAATTTTACAGAGCTCAATTTTATCACCAACAAGTCAAGTACATCAATCAGATATGACTTTTCAAAATGTGGATCTTGATCCCAGTTATCCGTCTTGCAATTATCCCTATTTTCAAAGACTGTAATTATGCACTGAAGAAATTACAATCTGTATGAGTGGGTAATGGGATCATGTCAGGAAAGTGAAATTATCTTTGTTTACTCCATTATTCTGATGTAGCTCACTGTTCTGCACAATAGCCATGGATAACTTGAGGCCTCTAAGCTTTTTTTTTTGGGGGGGGGGGGATTCTTTTTTGATGACTGAAATCAAAAAAAAAAAAAATCAGTGTAATGTTTATTACAGACAAAAGACCCAAGAAGCAAAGTACAGATATAATTAAAAATTTGGCATACGATGAAACAGTTTGACAGATTAAAATCAGTTGATAGATAGTACATCAAATATTTTTTCCAATTATGTAGAATTTGATTTCTCCACAGTGGACTAGTCCTAGATTCAGCTTCTGCTTCTTCACAATTCTGCCTGCAGACATAGTAAATAGCAACATTGTGATTCAGTGTTTTAGTGCTTTCTCTTTTATTTTGTATTTCTTAAATTTCTTAGTGTCCAGATGACTCCAAATTCATTTTTATACACCCAAAGACGTTTGGAAAATTCATAATGCAAAGAAGCAATGCAAAATGGAGCTACAATGTTGGAGATTATTGGCTTCAACTCTATTCGCACTAACCTCCATGCAAGCACATACCCAATTGCAGATAAACTATTATTTACTATTTACTATTTAGGCTTCAGGCCACTTCAGTCTTAGCCAACTGTAAGAGGCAAGCACTCCCATTTTGTAACAGAGGTTTAAAAGCACACAAAAACAATATTAATAATCAATTTCCAACAGTACCATGAAAACAATATTTCATATAACAATCACCACCTGCAAGTAGCCATCTTCAATTCAGTCCTGGAAGGCTTACTGAAGTTAAGGGGAGTGGGCCCATCCAAAGCACCCCCCCCAAAAAAAACAGGGGGGGAGTCTCAAGAGCAATGTGACACAAGAAATTACTTACCATGCTTCTCTTTTTCTTATGGCTCTTAATAGTTTGTGTTTAGAATTGACAGTCACTATCCAGTGATCTGTCTCAGAGTATGAATTTAATCACTGTTTCCCACTTTACAAACAAAGGTGCATATACTGCCATTTTGAAAAGGAAGACTTTTTCATGGATTTGAAACTGTTAAGGATACCATCCTATATCCCTAAGACAGCATTCCAGAAACTTTAGAATTAGTCATATTTCTCCGACTGAGGCCAAAGATAGTAGAAGGTGCTTCATCTCAGAGAGGAAATTACAATGTCAGACTTCTTCTCCCACTTCTTCAGCAGCCTTCAAAGCTATCTTTATCAAAATGAGAAACTCCAATGTTATTAAAGATCAAAAGATAATGTAGTGGTTAACACAAGGGTCCAACATGCTGTGTGACTGGCTGGCTAACTCTTGTGGTAATCAATAGTACCACAAGAGAAAGGATGTTGTAAGGCAAAATTATATGTGGACTATTTGAAATTACTTTCTACAATGAGATGTTTTGTGTAAATCCCAAAGTTAAGTCAACTGTGGGTCAATGAGCATCTCTACAGTTCTCCAAGGAAGTAAGACAGAGTGGCTGACAAGATGCTCCATTCCAAAACTCATTTCTAGGACCTGGCAGTGCAGAACATGCTTCCTAAACACAGAAAGGGTGCAATGGCAAATCCATATCACTATTTCTCCATTGAACCATGATGAAGAGGTCATTGATATCATGAAACCTTACTCCCGGTACAAGGGTTCATGGCAAGAACTGGAGAAAATGAGTGAGGATTCTGTGTTACCCAAAAGGTGGCTCTTGAACTTGTTAGTGTGACTCTGTGTTCCCAAATCCACAAGTAAGGATCTATGACTAGGTTAGTGACTAAGTTAAGCTTGTTATGTAGGGTTCATATTCCTTCAGCTCTAAAACTTAATTGTCCTATTAAGAAATATAGGTCCATAACTTATTCCAAAATCTAAGTGACCATGAATGGGTTTCTGAGCGCACAACAGTATACCTCTAGTATTGACACTTACATATGGAAAAAAGTCAGCAAGTCTCATCTGAACTGAATTTAAGAACTGAATCTTCTTAAATTATAAATAAACAGGAGTTGTATTTTAAAAGAAGTTTAGCAAAAAGAGTTGAATGTTTGGCTTTAGCAAACAATATATGTTTTCCCATTGTGGTAAATAACTTTCAGAGTTGTTTGCTTGCTAATAAATCCTTATGGGAATTCAAGAAGGTGACCTCCATGGAAGGAAAAAAAAAATGTGTCCTGTTTTAAGAATAAACCAACTGAAAAAAAATAGGCTTTTCAATCTGAATATATGAATGTTAACTCTTTATGGAGCTAGTAATCCAGCTTGGATCCCATCTTTAGAATAAGGATAGTTAACATACACATTCAGCCCCTGAGTTTCAAGGCACTTTTGCAGCCTTTAAAACAATGAAGTAAGTGAGCACTGGCTTGTTATGCTTCTGAATTTAGTAATATGTTTATCAACCATGCCCTGTCATAACCATCATGTTTATGCAAAAGCTTTATTTTATTCAGTAGGCAAAGTTATTCATTGCTCATTGATACTGAAAATGCTTTCCCCATAGGCCAGGCTCAATCAAAGGTAGGTTATGAAAATGAAATGTTCACCTGCAAAAAATTGTTGGCTTCCCCCATGTGGTTTTGCCTACACTGTGCTCAAATGTTTTTCTCCGTTACAAGGTAAAATCTGTGTCCTCATGTATTACTGTAAAATATAAAAAATGTCCTCTTTGACTGCCTTCCAACACAGACTGAAGCAGTCATAATAACAGAATATCTTAATCACATTTCACTTATGCATGTGCCACATTTTGGGCTCTTGGGTAATGTTGAAGAACTTAATATTTGGGGTAAACTTCTTGTTCCCAAAGCTCATGAGAAATTTAAATACAGGCCTGTATAGCAATCAGACAGTTTTGATATTTCAGCTTCTTACCAGAAAAGGTTAATCATTATGGGGAGTAAGGAATGGGATATAATGTGATTTCCTGATTTGAGTCAATAATAAATGCATAGCACTCACTGTTCAGCCAAAATGGATGCATTCAGGTATTTCCACATCATCACTTTTTAGCCCCTCAAATCCTCAGAAACAGTTTGAAGATAATCCATATTGCTTTCACTTGTGAAAATTGAAAATGCTGAGATTAAACCAAAATCATTTTTCTCACCCAAGTATGGTATCTTGCATGGTCTCTAGTCAGAAACAAACAAAACTCATGTCCATGACATGTGGAAGGAAGGAAGGAAGGGCAAGCTTTGAGGCAGCTTCAACTCTACCAAAGACAGAAAAAAATCAGCTCAGCTTCCAACTCTTTGTCAGGATCAATCCAGGCTGCCTCACACAGTTCTAATAGAAACACTTACATTAACTGCAGTGCTCTGGCTAATGAGGATACATATCTAATAAGATTATAAAATACTTTGGGCTCCAAAACTCTTTTCTTTACAAGGCTAACAGATGAGGGACTAGTTGCAAAAGGGTAATGGGATATAGAGCCTTTAGCCTTAAGGTTACTTTTACTAATCCAGCAGAAATCTAGAGCAATTCAAGTTTATTTAACACTGGTGGCCAATGTATAATAAGCAATGACCTTTCAAACACTTAGCAATCAAGTGTCAGAACAGGAAAGCAATCACCACTGACAGAAATGACAGGAGCTTTATGAGCAAAATGCAAGCCTAAAAATGTCTAATGATGGTCACCATCTCTATTCTGTGTGGTCTGTCTGGCTACTTCACACCAAGTTTCTGTAAGCATGAGGGGTGGTGTCCTTTCCCTTTTTTATTGAAGGAAAAGGATTGCATCATGTCTTTGAGATAATTGGGTGCAATGTACCTGACTTAAGTTCATTACAACACTAGCCTCCATCTTTTCGTCTTGGCAAACAATAATAGATATAGAAGAAAATGGGAGAAAAGAAAAGAAAATTCAGCAATGTTCCAAGCCCCAATTCATGCAAAAACCTGCAATTTTCACTGACTCTGCCTACCTGTTCCTTCTTTTCCACCTTACCATCAGACCTTACTCTGTTAGAGAGAAGGCTGCCATATCAATTGTCAGAAAGGTTAGGGTTGTATTGAAGGATTGAAAGAGTGGTACAAACTCATCCCACAACAATAGTAATGCAGATACATGGGAGTCATGCCCTTTTTTATATAACAACACATTCCAAGGAACGTAATATGACGTGTAGGAAGAAAATGGGAAATGTTATGACCTCATACAGCAACATTCTCCACAAAATAGTCATCTGTTTAAAATGGGATCAAAAGGATGGGAAGATTGAGATATCAGGACTATGCATAGATGCTATGTCTCTGCATTAGTGGGGCTCCATTCTGCCTGGATAACTCGTTAGATGGACCTATGTATTCACATTGGTATAGGAAAGGAGATGTCTCGTGGAAATGGATGGCTGAAGCAGCTGGATGTCTCCCTTGTTTCATCTTCATGGGGCCCATATGTTTATACAGTTGTGCTCCTTCACTTGTGTCCATTGCAAGGTATGGATAGGAAATAGCACTGTTTCCCAGGATTGCTGGCATCTACAGTACTGAGATGGACTCCAAACAACACCTCCTGCATGTCTCCTGAGCTATCGCAGTTTGGCTTCAGACTAAGCCCCATTTTTTGTTTACATTTGGAAGCTTGTGGGAAAGCTGTTAGGGGATAAGAAGGTCTTCTGGATGCTTCTTTCCATTTGGAACACGGCTGCTTGTAAATGCTAAAGAACAGCCCACAGGACGTAAGTGGCTTTCTTGGCCCCTGAAGCCAGTCAGAAAGTTTGTTCAGTGGCTGTCAGAACTCTGACAGTGGTTTTTATAATAGAAAATTCAGCCTTTTCAGCTGTTCTATAGCTTCAACTGTTTGGCGGTACTGACAAGCAGGGCTGGGCAAGGTTATGGTGTTCAACAACATGGCTGATCAGGAGTAGCCACTTTAACCCTGAATAAAACAGTAGTTGACTGGGTTTAGGTGTTCCTGTGACACTCTGCTCATGACCCTGTTAAGTGTGGCATGCAAATGTAGTCATAGTTAATATGACGGAACACAGTGGGAAGTATGTGGAGAAGTATCTTACCCACCATTATTATATCAGCATAATGTCAACCAGCAGAGCAATTCTGAATAGTGAAGGACCTACTAAATGTAGATTTGAAGACAAAACATGCTCTCATCTTGCTGTGATCAATTTGTGCTACATAATGATTAAAATTACCACATCTGTAAGTATATGATACATTTGTAATGGAGTCAGAAAAAGCTACAGTTACCATCTGCTCCTATTGTTATAAGTATGTTTTTGCTTGTGCAACCTGAACTTGTGAATCAGATTCTTTGACGGCCAAAGCATGCCATGTAGTCCCTTGTCCCCTTGGACTGGGACTCTGGATTGCAATAAATAGCAAATACCTCCCTTCTGGTATGGAGTAGTGATGGTACTAATTGCTTTTATTTGTTTGTTTATATGATTAAACACACACAAGATTGACCCCCACAACATGTAATCCCAGGCATAAACAATAACCCTACTCACAGGAAAAAGAAAAAAAAAAAAGCACATCAACAACAGAAGAGCTCATCTAATCACCTGATCCAAATACCTGAGGAAACAGCCAGTTTTCAGCGCCTTAAAAAAGGCTAACAGGGTTGGGGCCATCTGAATCTCTGGGGGGATGCTGCATTTAAGAAGCAGTATCTTGGTTCTCCCTGGAAAAGCAAAATGCAAACATCACTCTATATTTACAATATTTATATCAGTCCTGAAATCTAGATGGTGGGGATGCTGATAATTTGGATCCATTTTATTTCAGATTGACTTCAGACCGAATTTCAGTCCATAGAAAGCTTGGGCAAACATTCAATACCATCAACTGTGGTATTCTTTAGATTGCTTAGCTAAGTTGTGTTTTCTGGGAAAGGTCTTAAGTTGATTTGTTGGTCTCAGCTTGTGGTATTAAGGGATTTATGTTCCATGATCTTTTATCTATGAAGTACATAAGGTTCTTTTTTTATCTTCCAGGCTATTTAATATCTATGTAAAACTACTCCTTTGGGTCCTTTGGGAGTCTAAGCTGCATGACAGGACACAGTTCTGCATGCAGGACACAGTTCCTGCATGCAGGACACAGTTCTGCATGCAGGACACAGTTCCTGCATGACAGGACACAGTTCCTGCATGCTGGACACAGTTCCTGCATGACAGGACACAGTTCTGCATGCAGGACACAGTTCCTGCATGACAGGACACAGTTCCTGCATGCTGGACACAGTTCCTGCATGACATGACACAGTTCCTGCATGACAGGACACAGTTCTGCATGCAGGACACAGTTCCTGCATGACATGACACAGTTCTGCATGCAGGACAAAGTTCCTGCATGACAGGACACAGTTCCTGCATGCAGGACACAGTTCTGCATGCAGGACACAGTTCCTGCATGACATGACACAGTTCTGCATGCAGGACAAAGTTCCTGCATGACAGGACACAGTTCCTGCATGACAGGACACAGTTCCTGCATGACAGGACACAGTTCTGCATGCAGGACAAAGTTCCTGCATGACAGGACACAGTTCCTGCATGCAGGACACAGTTCCTGCATGACAGGACACAGTTCCTGCATGCAGGACACAGGTCCTGCATGACAGGACACAGTTCGAAGTGCTAATTAAAATCCTAAATGACTGGGGGTCTGGGTTATCTGAAGAACCCCTTCTATCCATATAGATCTATTCATGTGTTAAAATAAGCTTCAGAGGATCAACATATTCATCTGCCACCATGATAAATAAGAACCAAAGGTCCTAGAAATAGGGACTTCCATGTGATAGCTTCTATTCTGGGCTACTCTTTCCCATGGGACCTACAGCTGCCCCATAAGTGACTGTTTTTTAATATGCATATGATCACCCTGGCTTTTAACTGAATGTTTTAATATTTGGTACTGTAGATAAGTCATTAAACTGCATTTTATGGGAACTGCTTTTATTTGAAATTGCATGCATTTAATAAGATTTTTAAAAAGGTTTTACTCTCTAAGCTATCAAGGGAAAGGCACTTTACAATTGGATTAAAGAAAATAATAAGAAAAATGAAAAGAAGTGCTATGACAGCATTTTCAAACAGGCCAAATGTCTTGTTATGGCCTAGCCGGTATTTATGCAACCTTTGAATTAGGGAAAAAATATGTTTCATTGCCAGAGCTATCCAACTGGCACTTTTAACTTTCACTAATTTAAACTGTATGAAAAAAAAAAGATCAGTCTGAGCATACTATATAATCCAAGTAGTTCAAATGGCGCTTGTAGGAGAGATGAGGGAAAGTTTCACCATGCTGCAGAAGAATAAAATCCAGCGCTTCAACCGATGCAAGCATAATTACTTTTAGTTAAACAAAAGGCAAGAACAAGCATAAAAGTTGACATTTGGGGCATTTAACACATTTTGGAGAAGTGAGCAATTACATTTTTATCACAGAACACATCACATCTCTCTTCCTTTGGTGCAGGCTGGGGACTTTTCTCTTCAGTTTGAAAAATTAATCTGAGCTCCATCTGCTTCAGGTTTTAAATGCAAGTATTTTGCCTCACCTTCTAGCTTGCTTTCTTTAGCTTTGCATTCTCCTTTTCTTCTCTTCTCTCATTCCTGTGTTTAATTTGGAGGACCTTTGGTAAGAAATAGTTCTTACTAAATTAATCTGTTTCACTACTTGCTGGTCAACTTTCTGCTTTGCTCCACCTTGCTTTTCCAATACTCATTTTATCTTAACAATATTTTTTTTTTCAGCCTGGAATTCTGGAAAAAAAATGGTAAAAATTTCTGTGCATTCTTGATTTATGAATACTCCCTATAATTTATACTTAGGCCAAAGTGTCACTTTCTTAGAAGTGGGTGGCGGATTTTCCTTACTCCCTTCTTTTGAAACCTGGTGGGTTATTTACCAAGGATTATATATTCTCAAGCTGATTTTGGCTGGTCTCAAAAAGCTAAGTAGAATCAGATCCACCATGTGGAGAGATGGAGCACTGAGCAGATAGGCATTCTTTTGAAAGATTGATTGGATTACACATCTCATCAATGCCAATTATCTTGAATGCAAGAGGAAGAGGATAGCACATTTGAAGGACAATCAAAACTGGAAAACCTTTGGTGATCCTACCTCCAGATGAATGGATGATTCAGGAACCCCTCTGAAAATCCCACATTGGGCATACATTGGCATAAACCCTTACATTTAGGCCAAAAAGAAAGAGAAGAAAATCCTCATTTTGAATCTTTCTCTTCATCTCTAGATGAAACATTCAAGTTGCTGGGAGGCTACCTCTTAGGTCTCCCCCTTGGCCCCCTTGAAACTTTGGCTTATCCCAAAAGGAAATCTCTTCTGGCCATCTGAGACCAGATTTCTTTAATGGACTAGACTTGAGCCTAGTCAGTGTACCACAAAGGTTGTAGAGGTCCTCCAGGGTCCTCTACTGAGTTGGTCTTGTCATTGCAGCCCCAGGAAGGATAATGGGTCTTCTAGTAGCTGAACTTAGCCCCACTAGTAAATTGTTTATTTAGACATAAGACCCATGCCCATCCTACATCCCTGGGGAAGCCTCTATAGAATTGGGTTGTAGAACCTGGAAGAGCCAGCCAGCCAGCCATCTTTACCTGATCAGCTGTGTTAAGATCAGACAAAGGTGCAGTATGCGAACACCCATACTCACAACTGGTGTGTCCTCAGTTGTGGAAGAGCTATGACATCAAGAAAGCCAAGGAGAATGCTGACCTGATCTAGATGAACAGATTGTAGATGAACAGTTGGGTATCTCCTAACTTCCTTCCCCTTCTCCTATGAACTTCTGGAGGCTTGATCTATCACCAATCCCTGAGAAATAGAACTGCACAGTGCAAAGGTACACTGGTTCTCCTTTTTATTTACTCTCCCCAATCTATCTGTTACATATGATCTAGTTTTTGTGTTCTCCTTTTCTTTTTCCCACCTTATCCTGACAAATTCCTGATTTCTAAAGCAAAGCCATATATGCCAGTAATCCCCTCTGTCCCTTATTTATCCAAAACTCACTCTTTCACAAAGAAAAGGTTTGGTCACTACCCTAAAACCTACATAGAACATCCCATCCCTAGCTCCCAGGAATTGTTCACTGCCATTTCCTCAATACGATTAAAATGCTATTGAAATACACAGTGAAAGGAGACATATCAAAAGTGTTGATGTTTACTTTGCTCAGATATCATTTTGTTCTGCAAAGGTGTGTTTTGTTTGAACTTATGGCCCACTCTTTGACCCACTTTGCCCTTCCTTCTCATACTTTTTTTTTTCAGATTTTGCAGCTGTTTATACAAAATGTTGAAGAAGAAACTTGTATCTCTTTACCAGCAGCAAGTTGCTATGAGATGGTGATGCAAGTGCAGAAGTTGGCAAAAAAGGTCATGGTTATCTTATACATGGGGAAGTGGAGTAAAGAACCAGTGAGAGAGATGAACGTAGCATCTTCTATGGAACATGGATTAAGAAGATTCCATCCTGTTGGTTCCCACTTTTCCAGTACTGCTTCTCCATCTGATGCTACCTCTAAAGAGACAAATGCAGCACAACGAAATTGCAATGGATGGTGAGAATGTAACACCAGCTTACTGCTTGAACCCACTGGGGAGATCTTAAGAAATTTTTCCTCTGCCCAACTTTGCTCTGCCCTCTCTTACTTTCCCTTCCCTTTTCCTTAGATTAGGATGCTGAACTTTATACTCACTTACCAAAGTTTAGATGTTCAATTCTGTAACCATTTGCCAAGCTTCAAGCTGAAAAATATCTGACCTTTTAGAAACATCCATTTTAAGTAAAAAACAGTAAAAAGCAAACTTAGATTCTTAACCATCATGCATACAGCTTACTTGAAGAACAAAAAAGTGGGTAGCTCGCATGTTGTGGCAAATCTTGGCAGCAGTATTCCTGGGAAATCCTTGGCACCATATTTGGTAGAGATATTCCTACTGAGTTAACCAAATAAAAGATGCCTTGGGCTCAATCTTCCTGGAGGAATTCCTGGGATGTTTTGGGGAAAGATTTAGTGGAAATGGTCCCAGAGGAGGAGGAACCCAGTGGAGTGTTCCTGTTATTGGGTCAATTAATATTTATGAGACCCACAGTGAATTGCACGAGTGGAGAAAAAAGAAAGTCATAGACATACCCCCAGCCCAAAGATTGGAAACAACACTATTTTCTCACTGAATACACTGTCCACAATAACTATTATTTTTTCTCCCTTCATTGCCATGTCCCTTTGACTGTTACTTCCCTCAGTGACTGTTTTGTGAATATGTTTCATGTTTCAATGCTGATTATTTTTTAAAGGCTCCTTCCCCACTGAATACTGTTTCTCCAGTGACTGCTACTTTTCCCTTCATTGTCATTTTAGCACTGATATGCTTTCACTGTGTTCTTCCTCAGTACAATCCAACACTTTTCTCTGAGGCATGTGTAGTCACAATTTTGGTGGCCCATATTCACAAAAGTATTCTGTAGTTAAGATAACTTGCTTGCACATTGCCCCCTGCTGAATGTTCTCTATGTAGCACCAATTCCATACTGCTGCCAAGAAGACCATGAGGATACTGTATATCCATGAAGTTAGCAGGTGTTCAGCTGGACTCAAAGAAGACTTCAGCTTTTTTTTTTTTTTTAATAATATTGGCCCAAATCTGTAAGATGAAACAGTATGTAAGTATATTATAAATATTGTCTATTTCTTATATCATTGAGGTTCAAATGAAGCATCACATTTAAAATACAGCAAAAGGATCTGTATGCATTTTTCTTCACTTAAAGGAATAGCCTTATTCATAGGAAAGAAAATATCATTTTCTTTCCACTGCATTTCCTCCCTTTGCAAAAATTAACTTATCCCCCTCAGCATAGAGAAGTGGTTTAACAAGTGTTGAGTAAGGAAGGATTAAACTCTGCCTCTTTGCATTGTAATTTCAGTTCAGATTGGGTCCTCAAATTTAGTTTTAGTGAAATAAAATATTTGTATTGACCTCTATGGTATTAAATGTGACACACATTTTTAGTAGTGTGATTGATAAATGACAGTACATTAAAAACTTTTAAAACACACAACTTTTCCCCTATCTCTAAAATAGCCTTGATTAGATTTCACAGCAGATTTTCTAAAGCAATGTGTTTTGTTTATTTAACTAGATACAATACAAAGTATCTTCTCTATTTCTCTCGCCTTCAGGACAGATAAACATCTTAAGATCTCCAGTGAGAATTCACATATAAACATTTGAAGTTGCCTTTTACTAAGATTGGTGTAGCTCAGCTCTTTAGTTTGTTTTAATGAAATTTAATGCAGCTTAGTTTAATGAAATATCAGATGCAGTCTCTCCAAGTCTATAGTTTTATCTAGAGTCCAAACCTACCTACTTCTTCATGCAACCCTTTCTAATTTATATGTTTGTTTATTTGCAGGATCCGATTTTCTACCAGTGGATGTAGGGCTACTAGATCTGATCTACAAAAATCTGGACAAATGCAGAAAACTCTACCTCACTGTTGCCATCTAATGGTTGCCCTGATGCTTGCGGTCCATATCTGGTAGCCCTATTGTTTCTGGCATAGTCTTGTGAAAATTGGTACAGACAACTCAACCTCTTTGCTGCCATATACTGATTATCTAGATTTTTGCCTCCTAGATCTTGTAGCCCTAAGCAGATGGTACTCAAGGCAGTTACCTGGTTAAAACAGATCTTTAAAACACAATTAGAACATATTAAACATGATTAAAACACTCCATGTGCCTCCAGTTTCAATGGCTAAAACCCTCTTAGATATCAAATACCTGCCTAATAAAACTGTATTTGCCTGATAGCAGAAGGACAACTGACAAGCCAACTTTACTTGTATTCTACCATCCTTGTGTGATTGTTACTATGTCTTTAGTTGTGATGAACCAAAGCTATTTTTCTTCTTTTAAATAATTTTATTGAAAGTTTAAAAAAATAATAAAAAACAATACAAACTAAACTCAGAAAGGAAAAGAAAAATAAAGAAGGAGAAAGTAGAAAATGCAAGAAAAGAGGGGGGAAAAGAAAAAGGGAAAGAAGAGAGAGGAAAAAATAAGAAAAATAGAAATATTTAAAGAACTGACTTCTGATCTTCATCACAAGTGCAAATAAACTCAGTTATTTTTTACCCCCTATAAGGTTACATGCAAATATCTCTTCTTCCCATAACCCATCCCTTATCCATACACAAATCCACAAATCATTAACATTTCAGTCCTGCTGTCAGCAAAAAGTCCATAAAGGGTTCCCAGAATTTTATAGAAACATGTCTTATTTTAACGTTGGTCGAACAAACCAGCTTTGTACTTCCTTTTGCTTCTAGCAATCTTGATCTTTAATTAGTTCAGATGTGGTCACAAGATTTGATCTCTCTTCAGTTTTTCTTTTTCCCATCCCAAAGGCTTCTTTGAGGCTTTAGCAAACCTCTTTTGTAAATCCAGTAAGGATTTACTGGATCCAGGTCATTCTCTTGGCTTATCATTTGTATTTCCACTTAAAGATCAGGTGTGCACTTTGGGTCCTCCTGGATCCAGCAAACTGGACAGTTACATAACAGGTATGGCAAAGAGGATTTTTAATGAGTTTCAGATGAAAAACTGTCCCTTTGTGAAGGACAAAGACCTAGTTTTGGTGACTCATGAGCTTAGAACCTCAAGGTAGGCTGCTATAATGTGGTCTCCATGATAGCTGTTGAAGATGGTCCAGAAATTGTAACTGGCCCAGAATATGGCAACATAAGTGGGAACAGTGCCTCTTTGAGGGCCCATATCACTCCTTATTGACTTAGCTTCATTGGTCCCAGTTACTTTCTTTGTCCAACTCAGTAGTTTCCCAATGGTGTATAAAGTCTTACATACCTTATAAAAGTTAGAGGACTGCTTAGTCCTATGAATCTAACATGCACACTTAAATCTGGGTCCTTTTCACAAATCCCATCACAGAAACATTTGACATCTACAGTTAATTTTGCTTTCTCCATGGCAGGGCATATATTGGTGAACAAACTTTCTGAAGTTAAAGCAAGCCCCCCACCCATATCACAATTTAGGAAGTGGTTCAGAACGTACTTGTTTACCCAGTCCTTTTGAGGAATTTTAAGAATCCTTCTGAGTTTTAATAATTTTAATATTTTAATTGTTTTAAAACATCTTGTTTTATTGTCTTGCTTTATTGTTTTAATAGCATTTCTGTTGTCTTTATAGAGTTTCTCTAAGTTGCCCTAAGCTGTTAAGGGAGTGGGTGGCATACAAATACTCTAAATAAAATAAATAAATTAAATGCAAATTGCTATTTAGGCTGCTGGCACAATTGTCGCTATTGCCACTTAAAGTGGGGGGAAAAAAGAATTAGGAGAAAATAAAACAGTTGTGCTTCTTTCATACATTTCTAAATTTCTCCTTCTTTTGGAAATTTCATTAAACAGCCCTCCAGTTTTTTCTGCCCATGAATAAAGTGAGGAATTTTAAGAATCCTTCTGAGTGCTTCAATTTCTTTTACTTTGTTTTGTTTTCATCATTTAAGGCAAGAGAGAAGGAAGGGGCAGTTGGGGAAGAACTGCCATGATATTGACAGGCTCAGGCTTATGAGCAGATTAGAAAAGGTGCAGCAGTTCTGCCAATAACCTCACTGTCTGTGGTGGACATACAATCATTGCTGCTGCACCATGAAAGGTCCTGATCTCTCCACTCTGTTGTGGCACTTTGTAGGATACAGTCAGCCATGGCAGGCACAAAAGTAAACAGCAATACCATCTGCTGGCATTGTGACCTTTGTGACACAATTGTTCATAGACAAACATTTGAATTTGTATGACTTTTGCAACGCCTTCCCATGCCAGCACCACTTATTCCAGAAAGTCA
The DNA here is from genome assembly GCA_030867105.1 of Liasis olivaceus. Lineage (NCBI taxonomy): Eukaryota > Metazoa > Chordata > Lepidosauria > Squamata > Pythonidae > Liasis > Liasis olivaceus. Next base: position 76,905,838 of record CM061349.1, read on the forward strand.
CTCTAACACACTATGGTTGGCATGATACATATGGTAAAGTCTGTGTGCTTTGTTTCATTTGCCCAAGAGACTTCTGAATTTCCTGGCAGGTCTCTGTGCTATGGCACTTTTAAAGTTGGCTGTCCTCAATTCTAGCTGAGGCAATTAGCTCCATTATTCACTTACAGAATTTTAGAATCCATTCAGTGTCATAAACTGATAAAGAAGGTGCTTAAAAACTGAGAAGGTCTCTGCACCTGAAATCCAGCAACTGACAGTGTCATTTTATGATCAATTTATCCATGTTAAACCAAAAGAATTTAGCATAAAATGTAAGCAGAACAATATTGGCCTATGTTCAGAAGGAACAGTTATTCTTTTGCCGGGGTTTTCACAAAAGAGCCAAGATGGCATATGAAATGGTGCCACTGTGTATCTCCTTTTGACTTCCATTCCAGGGGTGACATCTGGGTAAAGATTATGCAACCACTCGTCAAATCAAAGAATCCATACAAACAGTAGCTCTGTTCCACATTATCATCAATTACTGACAATCCTGCTGACATCCATCTGTCAAGTTTTGATAGTGATATGAAAAAATGAGCCTTGAAATTACTGTACATGTTGGAGTAAAAAGAATCCGCTTAATAGACAATGCAGACAGTTGACAGAAAAACCTTGCCGCATGTTATGGGGTCTCACTGACTCTAATGTGACATACTTGCCTAAAACTATGGACAACAAATGAAGAGTGCATCTCAGCCAGCTTTCTCCTACTTGGTGACTTCCAAATGTTGAACTTCAATTCCACAATCATTAGCAAACACAGCATGTTGAAGTGTTGAAGTCATCATCTCAAGGATAGATTGAGGAATGCTGATGTACCTAATTTTAATGATGAGTCTTAGTGTGGAACTGAATTTGCAGGGGTGGGATCAAAAATGGATTCATATACAGTTAGGTCAGTTCTGGGCTCACACTAAAGCCTTTTCATTTACATCTGAAGAATAGTGTGCACAGTATTTACTGGCTGACTCTGTGGCCATCATAAAGTTCCCCTTATTTCCAGAGCAAGTTAAAAAGCAACACAAAATCTAGTTAGCTATATGATAAGGTTCTTGGATTTCCTTTTAAAAGACAAAGCTTTCCTAGAGGGGCTAAAAGAAAGCGAACCAAAACCACCGCCTCTTACACACTTCAGCTACACCACACACACTGGACATAAATCAGTTCAAATCTCCCACACAGCTGACTTCATGGAAACACAGTAACTTGGAGCTGCTTTCAGGATCATGCAAAGTATTCCTGTAGAAGTGCTTTTATTCAAGAAATAATTGTTTAGGGGTTTTCCTCAGGTAAATAACTGCAGCTTGCTGTGGGGTAAACATTGCAGTATTTATGACTCACAACAGTTTCTGCTAATCTTATTTTCATGGGTCATAAACTAGAAATTAGAGTCTTGTTAAGTCCATTGATTCAAAAGCTTTAAGTGATCTAAATTTGTGTTTGCATATATTTCAGATCTGTATAATTATTTTTGGTGCACAATTCCACCATCTCTATTTTTCCCACTTGCTTCATTTAAAAAAAAAACTGGGTGTGTTTCCAGTAAAATAACTGAAATATGAAAATTCTGTATCTTTTGAATTTTATCCCTGTTCAGACTATTCTACACTACATGCTGAATGCATTTTTTTCACTTACAACATCCACAACATACAGTGTAAGGACTGTAACAACCACTATGTAGGACAGACAGGCAGAAGACTAGCAGATCGCATCCATGAACACCAACTAGCAGTCAGAAGACATGATGAAAACTCCTTAATCTCACAACACATGGACAGACTTAACCATAGTTTCAACTGGGAAATTCTCAGCATCTTAGACCAAACTAAATCCAAAAATGCAAGGGAATTCTGGAAGCTTGGTATTCAGACAAGGCAGCCATCAATAGGCACATAGAGATAAACAACATCTACACCCTATTCAAAAGAGACAATAAAAAGGAAAACAAAGACCAGAACATCTCCTCACTGGCAATCATCACCCAGATAAGCAGAGATTAACACCAAGATTATCACCAGACATACAATCAAGCAGCAAACAATACCTTAATCAAGGAACTACCAGAGGGAAAAAACAGCCCCCACCCCCACCAACACTGACAGGGCAAGCCACTGTATACAGTATAAATGGAGATCAAACCCCACTCCATTCTAGCACTGAAGATGTTACCTAGCCAGGTAATGAAATGTTTGCAAGAAAACAACCAATCTCAGAGAACCCCAAAGATTCCACAGTTCAACCCTGAGCTACACATATTCTCTTCTATTGGTAAATCATCATATACACATATGATGCGTAGCATGTTTTTCCCCCTTTTTGCAGGATGCATTTGCATTTCCGCCTTCTCTGGCAATCCATAAGAGGTCATCCTACTTCCAACAGTTAAATATTTACCACTGAGATAGCAATCAAATGGACATGAAAGAAATACGGAAACCAGTTATCCAGCTACGATGCCTCTGACTATGAGCCAACTGACAGATGGCCTTGTGTATAGTTCAGCTCGGATATAAGCAGACTCCACAAAAAGTATTTGATTATCAGCATTGACTTATACTGTTTTGAATCAATCATATCAAATGTTGCTGTAATGTTCAGAGTATGGGAAATAAAATAACTTTGAACTCTTATTACAGGATGACAAATATGATTTAACTGGTATAATTCAGAACTGTTGCAATGAGTTTTATGATGAAATATGGCAATTGAAGGATACAGTTTGTTCAAAAGAAACAGAAGCAACACAAAAGGGAGGAGTTCTGTTTGCATGTTTAAAAAACGTTCATTGGAACAGAAATTGATGCAGTTGGATGAAAATAAAAGGGAGAAGAGCTAAAAGAACTACTGCTGTTGTTGTCTACCACTAACCAGTCAACCACAGAATTGAATGAAGTTTTCAAAAAGCAAATTGTAGTATGTAGCAATGATGGAGAACTTTAATTATCCTGAGCATTTCTTGGGAGACAAACTTTGCTCAGCGTGGTCCTTCCAGGAACTTCCTTACCAGTCTTACGGACAACTTCCTCCTTCAGAAGGTGGAGGTAGACCCAAGGGATATCTATCCGTCAAGTAGCAAGGACTTAGCAGATGAGGTAGAAATTCTGAAAACTTTGATGGAAACTATCCATTTAATGACAGAATTCTTGATATTAAGGGAAACTGAAGCTGAATAAAGTCAAATGCATACTGTGGACTTCAAGAACATGTTAATAAATTCAGAACAAGAAGAAATATTGTAGCAGGAGCAATTAATGATAAAAGGAACTCAAGATAGGAGGGAATTCCTAAAGAAAAAGATACCACAGTCAAAAATACCAATGGACCACAAGCTAAAGAAGCACATGTGTCTGCACAAAAACTTTACTGAAAATCTAAAAACCAAAACAAGCTCATAAAGAAAGCAGAAAGAACAGGTCACCAAAGAAAATTAAATGGAGGAATAAATAAATATTCCTATATTTAAATAGAGGAAAGCAAAAGCAAAAGAAACAATAGACTACTATCTTTGACAGCCCAATACCTGGGAATATTCTGCAACACATCATGAAGTGATCATTTTCTTAGCACTTTGAAAACAGTATGGTGGTTATCAGGTGTCTGCATGGATTTATCAATCTCTTTTCAATGTTTTGATTGGTAACTTCTTTTGCAGGTTGTGAGATAGGGCTGTGCAGCACTTAATTGTAATTTTATAGGATTCTTTTGCATTCTAATTCCTGTACTCTGTAATTTTGTGTTAATAATTTTAGCTTTATCTTATCTGATTCTATCAATATGGCTTTTTATTTTTAGTTCTATTTTAGCATAATTGTTCTGTTATTAGTTCTATGCTGGTCTATGACCAAAATAAAATTGATTGATTGAATTCCTTAAGCCAAATGCATCTTTTCCAGGGAGAGCACTGAAACTGAGAAGCTTTGTGTGCCAAGGAAAAAAATGCAGCTACTGTATATTAAGAAGTTACCAAAGGGTGCTACATGAATGCCCCCATGTAGCTTTTTTTTTTTTTCCTTTCAGATTTGAAGCTTTTCATAGCCTTAAGGTGGGAATGCTGTAGGCATAAAATATCTTGACTTCAGCAAGTATCAAATAATGGACCCACTCACATTCTGAATAGCAACCCAATTGAGAATGGGCAGGATGGTATTAGGGAATTCTCCAGCTGTAGAGGGATGCAGATAAAGTTGATGAAGAAATGCAAGAACTGTTAACAGAACTGTTAATAGATAATTCAAGAGAATGTAAATGACAATCTAGTCCTGAGAAAGGAGAAAGCATGAAAAAGTGACTCCAAATAACCCTGCCTTGATCCCACATGGTATATGAGGAGGCAGAGGGAACCTCTGGCAGGCTTTGTAGATTCTGTTATTATACCCTACAACAAGAATGTAGAGTTCTTGCAATGTCTGTTTTCTAAACTGGGCTACCTTGAAGGGCTGACACCAGTTGACTTCAAACCATGCTCCAATAGTTCTCATCAACAATTCCTTATCAAACCAATCAAAGTATCAAGTGGAGTGTCTCAAGTCCTGGGCCCTGTATATAGTCTTCAACTTTTTCATTAGTATCTCAGAGGACAACTGGAAGGAATGCTTACCAAATCCGCACATTGCATTAGACTCTTGAAGACAGAAATAAATCTCAGAATGATGTTCCTATGTTAGAAATGTAGGCAGAATAAAAAAATTATTAGAGACAAATAGGAAAAAGATATAAAATATGAGACACTGGTTTGGTAATTATGTACATGAAAAAGAGCTTGGAACTGTAGATGACCATAAGCTGAGTATGCATCAAGAATGTGATATAGCTTTTATAAAAGCAAATATTATGTTATATCCAATTATTTCACTTTACTAAGTAGCAGTCTTCTTATTCTGCATTGGTTAGACCCACTTTGAGTACCATGGCCAGTTTGGGGCACCTTAATTTAAGAAAGATTGAGAAAAAACTTATAACAGGTACAGTGAGGACAACCAGGATAAACTAAGCCTTATAGGAGAGACAAGAAACTAAGCAAACTGGATAGATGTAATGCTGAGAAAAGATGCCTAAAGAAGCTCCAAGATCTCTTCTCTAGAATGCTGTGCTCCTCTTTGATGAGAGTATTCAAGTAGCCATTTGTCAGGGATACTTTAATACTTGAATCCCTACATTGAGCAGAGAGTTGGTTTCATCCATCTCTCTGACTGTATGATTTGATGATATTATTCAGGTCGATTTGCTGGGGAAAGATGCATAGGTAAATCACACTTCTTCATGTCACATCCTCTATAAAATTTGAAGTGGAACTTCTGGGTTTCATCCTCACTTTACAGATTACAACAGACATGGGAAAAGAAGATGCTGAAGTCATTAACCAACATTCTTTCCCCATTTCCCCGCAGCATATGAATCAGCCCAGAAAATTTGCTGATGGTGTTTTAAAAAGGCAATAAAAAGCAGTAGTAAAATATGAGCAAGAAGCCTAAGTCTGATTCATACATACATATCATGCAATAGTGCATTCAGTGGTTCACAGATGAAGTACTGTGACTATTTTCATTGGAAGTGAAGGGACATTAAAGTTCTGATGATCTGCTGATATGTGATGGCTATTTATACATACAAATCATTATTTCATATTGCAGTCATTGGTTGATCCATATTTCTGTATCATTTCAAACTTCAACTATTGATCTATTTATCTATCTATACACACACACACACACACACACTTTTTCTGTCTTTCATCCAAAATGAATGGAGAAGCTGAAACTTTAGCACATTTAATGTATTTTTTAAAACAGAAAAAATCTTACTTTGGAATTTTATCTAATATTAAGGTAAGCAATAAGCTCATGTGAGGCAGCTACAATCTGCCTTAACAAGGTGCTTCTTGCTGTCATGTTGTTCCCTTCACTGAGGCACAAAGGTGACACTGTTTGTCTCACTGAGGCATTTCAAATCTGCCTCAGTGTCACGTCCAATACGCACAGAAATTTCTTCCGGTTATTCAACATGCCAGAGAAATGTGAAATGTAACAACACAGCAAATTCCTATTGCTCTTTAGCAGCAGAAGACTGCATTGGTTTGTGAATTAGCTTTGAAGGGGTGCTTCACTCAAAGCTTCCTTGAAGCAAAACACCCCTTCAAAGCCTTGTGCAACCCTAACAAATACCAGTTCAGGAAATGGCAGTATCAGTCTGAACTTGAAAGTTAAGCAGAGCTGGACCTGGTTAGCACTTGGATGGAGAACCACTAGGAAAATCCAGATCTGTAGGCTACCCTGGGAAGTAAAAAAATAAATATGGAAAGGAGGTAGCCACTTCTATACTGTTGCCAAGAAAACTGCATGGCTATTTCTATGTAGTCTTCAGAAATCAAGCTTAGCTCATGGTTATATTTTCTTTTACTGGAATTGTGTGTGTGAACTGCAGGAGAACAGAACAAGTATCACATTGAGGGACAGAAAGAACCTCCAGTATTAAATTCAGACATGTAGGTTTATATCTTCTTCTGTTCACACATTCACACACTTGTGCATGCCTTCCCAAGTCAACATCTAAATGCCCAGAGAGGTTGAGTTCCAGAAGAATCAAGATGGAACACCCATTGTACACCACACCTTGTTCTATGTAATGGCTACAAAGGACTTTAGTTCTCGTAGTTTACTATACCTTCCAACAAGTCTTGACCATTAAAATTTGGTCTGTCCCATCTTGGCATTTTTCTCACTTCTCCTGTAGTTTTCCAGTGGAATGCCAATGCCTCATCCAGTTCACATAGGAACTACCTGTGTTTTGGGGAAATCTCTTTTGTTATGAAAACCATACCCCTATCTCTTATTGTGTGTTAACATCATCATTATCCACATACTGAGTAAACAGAAATCTTCCTAAATAAATCTTTCTACCCTTTTTGGCCAGATATGCTGGCATTAATATATTGATACAAACTTCATTAACTAATATGATTACATACTGTTGATACAGTTTCACACAAAAAAAACATATCAAAATGATTTCCTGTCGTAGATAATTGGGAAAGTTCACCCCAGTGATCTGAAAGTAGAGATTCAAGAAACGCCAACAAATAACTTCTCTAGTACAAACCAAAAGCACAAGATGAAGTTGCCATATTTTCTTTCACTCCTTCAATTTCTAGTGATTGGAGAGGAGCACTGTCATGGATGTAGCCAAACCAGCACAAAACCCCATGATGCAAGTAAAATCTCAAGATTTGCAGAAGTACAAAAAGAGAATCTTAGAATCAAAACCTTTCAGGGAAAGAATCCTCAGTCAGATTAGCTGTCATAGAAACGTGGCTGTGGAGGCAAGTGGGAAAAGAACACAGAAACATGTGGGAGGAGAATGGGATGAAATATTTTGAAGAGTGCATGACTTCCTAATTGGAGCCCTCTGTACTGCACATTTGTATCACATACTCCATCTCTTGCAAATGTTTTCATTTCAAAATGGACCTCTGAACCCAAATTACCATAAATTAAAATCTCTCTTGTGATGATCTTGAGGTCTGATAACTAAACAAACTGATCCATGCTGTTTTCTTGGAAACACAACAGATGTCTTATCTTATTCAAGGATTTTTTTTCTTTTATTCTCAGGCTAGCCTACAGCCCCAGGATTTCCTAGTAGTTCTCTCCTAAGTATACTAGGCCCAACCCTACTTAGCTTTCTCAGTATCAGCCAAGATTCCTTAGGTGCTATCACATCCCGGAACAAGAAATTAGAATAGGGCTGTGCAAAATGTTGAAGGATGGATTCATGTTGAAAAGGCTTTGATCAAGTCACCTCATTAAGGTAGATTAGCTGTTTGAAGGGTTGACTTATTTCAAAGTTGTGAGTCTGATCAGGTGGATTTAGAGCACTTTGCAGATTTGATGCCTTTCTTCTGCTTCAGGGGTTGTTACAGGCAAAATGCCATGTCACAACTTCACTTTCATATATGAAGAACATCGAGATGGATTGAGTGGCATAATCACTCTGACACCAACAGGAGTAACTGGCCAATAAGCTTTATCACCTCATTAAGTTCTGTCTTTAAGAGCTCTTTTTGGAGTGCTAAGGCTAACATTACTTTCAGCCTTCATTCACCTTTTCAGCTCTCAGCGTCTTGAATGTGGCCACATACAAGCCTCAACATTGCTCTCCGTTGTGATAATGAGATGTATCACTTCTGTGATGGTTTTTCCAACACAGCTGAAAGTTCAGCTGAGCTCTCAGCCCTCTGAGTATTGGCTCAAGATTTACTAGTTCAGTCCATTCTCTTGGGTCTAACCTTACTTTTAAAGTCTGATTTGGAAGGTTAAAGATTCATGACAATGTGTGAATGGATACCAGGCTAATACTTACAGGCAAACATGCAAATAAAGCCAATTAAACCACTTTCACCACTTTTGATAATCTTAGGTACATGTGAACTTTGCATATCTGTACAAAGAAGAAATGGTCCAATTTAACATGGATTACACTGGTTGAAACAAAAGTTTCAGCAAGGTCAAGATATAGCATCTAAAATTTTAACTAAAGCTATTTTATCAAATCCAACGCAGATTAGAGCTCTACATGGAAAAAACAATGTCAGACATTCAAGCTGGCTTTAGAAAACATGAGACTTTATTCCTGATGCATGCAGGATAATTGAGAAAGCCAAAGAATATCAAAAGAAGTCACTATGTATTTAATTATAGAAAAACCTTGGTATGTCAATCACATCAAGCTGTGGAATGTGCTCAGAAGAATGGGAATCCCAGAGTATCTCATTGTCCTCATGAGAAACTTAGGAGGTCAGGAAACCACAGTACAGACCAAACATGGTAGAACAGACTGGATCCACCTTAGCAAAGGAGTAAAACAAGTCTGATACTCTACCTTTATTTATTCAGCTTATATGCTGAACATATATTTAGGGAAACTGAATGGGAAGAAGATGAGCATGTTTTAAAATTGGAGGAAGAAACATCAATAACCAGCACTATGCTGATGACACTACTCTGACAGCCAAAAATGCAAAGGATCTGCAAGTTCTTATAATAAAAATCAAGGAGCACAGTGAAAAAAATGGGATTAAAATTTAACATAAAGAAGACCAAACTAATGACAACAAATAGAAAACCAGCCTTAGAACTGACAATGAAGATATCAAAGTGGTGGATAGCTTTTGCCTTTTAGGATCAACCATCAACAGTAAGGAAGAAGCAGTCAAAAAATATGCTGCAGACTAGCACTTGGTAGAGCAGCCATGAAGGCCTTCAAAAAGGTATTCAGATACTCGGATGTGTCTGTACATACAAAAATCAGAATTGGGTAAGCCATGTTATTCCCCGTGCTGCTCTATAGAAGCTAAAATTGGACTTTGAAGAAGCAGAATAGGAAGAATATTGACAATTTTGAACTTTTGTGTTGGAAAATACTCCTGAGTGTACCCTGAACAGCCAAGAAAACAAATGGATCATTGAAGAATGAATCCAGAGTTCTCATCTGAGACAAAAATGACCAGGCTCAAATTATTTATTTTTATTCATTTTATTATTGAATTTGGTGGGATATTAAATTATCCTATTTCAGATACATTATGTGGAAACCTAGCTCTCTGGAGAAGACTGTAATGCTGGGAAATGTGGAAGGAAACAGAAGAAGAGGATGATCAGTAGCAAGATGGATGGACTTAATTACAGTGGTGATGAATGCACTCTTGGAAGATCTGAAAGATCATCATGGAGAAAATCTACCTGCATGGTTGCTAAGAGTCAACAACAACTTGATGACATAACATCAATCAACTTTATCAAAGTGTGCTGTTATTCCAATGGCTTCCAGTGAGATTTTGAATCTCATTCAAAAGTCATTAAAATCATGAATGGCTTAAGGCTAAGAAAATTAAATGCGATGGAATGTATCTATGAGGAGGAGAGTGATGTGGGAGGTCAAGGCTATCAGGAAAGAGGGGTTGCATTCCAGCAGGGGTAAGGAGACAAAAGACAATGCAGGCCACAAGAGGAGCATGGGAAGAGTAAGAGGTTTATGGTAGCCACTCCCTAGAATCTCCAAGGGTATATCCATTAGTTGCTGTAGTACAGATTTCATTTGGCAAGATTCTGTATAAGCAAATAAAGAAACTACACTCAACTGGACAATTTCACCATTATGGTTGGCTGGGTCTGACATCAATCTTATCAAACTCATACTCCCAAGAAGAGGGAGGAAAAATTGAGCATGGCTACAGATACTCAGGGAACTCTGTTAACTCCACAGCATCTAGCAGCAGCCTTACTACAACACCAGTAGCAAGTGGACACACAGGTCAATAATTTACAAGCCACAGTGATGCAGTTGGTGCAACAGCTCAGGCAAAATGCCCAACAAGCCACAGCCAGACCACTAATGCTCTTGTGTTCTCATGGAAGCTTGCCAGAGAAATATGGAGGGGAGGTGGACCAGGTAAGACCCTTCCTTACACGGTGCAAGATGTTCATAGAAACAGACCTGCAGAGTTCCCAACAGATTGCATAAAGGTGACCTTTGTGTTAAGCTTGTTAAAAGGGTCGGCAGTGAAATGGGCCATCCCCATGATAGAATTTCCTCAGGAGATTTAGAGGCCATTTTGGAGATCCCATCCAGAGAGTCACAGCCAATCAGGAAATTCGGAAGCTCAAACAGGGCAACAGGAGAGTAAGATTATACATTGCAGATTTTAAGCTGTTAGCTGGAGATGTCAGATGAATAAGGTGGCTGTCGTTGACCAATTTAGGGAGGGGTTGAACGACAACCTTCAGGATGAGCTAGTAAGACAGGGAACCCCAAATACACTGGATTTATCTTTACCAGCGCTGTGTGATAATTGATGCCTGGCTGGAGGAATTAAAACAGAATCAGGGTGTCAGAAACAGAAGTGCCTATGGGTCTCCCCTCATAGCTCTCCCTCCTCTCCCTACAGTAACCTCATATCCAGGAGTGGGAGAGCCAATGCAAATTGGAGCTGCCAAGAGATCAGCCTCCATGGAGGAAACAGAGGCAAAGAGATCTGAGCCTTTGTTTTTACTGTGGAGCCCCAAGGCATATAGTAAGAGCATGACTGGCAAGGAATTCAACAACAGGGGCTATACAACCAGAGCAAACCTCCACTAAATGCACACTTTCAACCACAGCCACAAACCAAGGAAATTTCACCGGCCCCTCTCAACAGAGCTCACAAAAGGGGCCAACAAGCAGATAAGGAGAGCTCATTCTAAAGAGAACAGGCAAGCATTTTTTCTTATCCCTGTTACAATAACCCTAGATTCTGGTCACAAGATAGAACTGGAAGCTGTTATCAATTCAGGGGCTACCACAAACTTCATAGATATTCAGGCAGTACAGAGATGGCAATTACCTATGGTAGACCTAAAGAAAGTCATGGAGATAGAAACTATAGATGCCCAAACTTTGAAGGCAGGTCCTGTGGTGCAGTCCACTACTTTGCTACAATTCACTATCAACAGTCATAGAGAGTTGTTGCCCCTTTACATAACAGCCTCCTTGCAAGTACCAATAGTATTAGGCACCTCATGGCTGAGACTTCACAACCCTACAATAGATTGGAACACAGGGACTCTTTCCTTCTCCTCCCTAGATTGCCAACCCCACAAGGCACAAATGGCCAGTCTCTCCACTCCCAAAGCAAACATCCAGGTGGGGGAAGTGCATCTGCCCACCAAGGATGCTGATTTCATAGACATTTTTGGGGAGGAGGAGGCTACTGCACTGCCCCCCTCCCCATTGAGACTGTGATTGCACTATCGATTTGAAACCGGGGGCAAAGATCCTTGCCAGGCGGCAATACCCAATGTCTGCCAAGGAGTTAGCTATTCTGAAAGAATACTTGGATGTAAACCTGAAAAAGGGATTTATTAGACCATCAAAGTCACCAGCCTCTGCTCCCATGTTCTTTGTTCCAAAGAAGCCAGACCACAGATGACTTCATTGAAGAGGCTGAGCGAGGGAGCTCCCATGCCCACTATCCATGATTACAAGGATCTAAATAAGATCACAGTACAAGATCATTATCCACTTCCATTGATATCTGATCTCTTGGATCGGCTGCAAAAAACCACATCTTTACAAAGTTAGATCTCAGGAATGTTTACAACCTCATTCATGTAAAGGAGAGGCATGAACACTTGACTGCCTTTGATACAAAGTATGGAACGTTTCAATACACAGTAATGCCGTTTTTTGTTTTTTTTTAATCTGCTTCACAGTCATTACTGACCCTGCAGTGACCGCCCCCTAGCGGTTTCCAAGGCAATTGCATCTTTCTAGTTTCGGAATTAGACTTTGCCAGAGCCTAATTCCTAGAGCGTCAGCCCAGCTGGCAGCACAGGAGGCGGGATTTCCGTTGCTTCGCGCCCCTTTTTCGGACGAGCGCGGTTTTCGCGCTTTTACCGGCAACTTGTCCCGTCTCTCTCTGTTGAGCCGCTGCCAGCATTTTTCCTCCCGCCGGAGTGAGAGTCCTCATTTATCTACTCACGTACGTTTTCGATCTGCTGAGTTGGCAGAAGCTGCGGGTATAGAAACAAGAGCTCACCTTGTTAACGCGAGGCTGGACTCGAACCGCTGAAGCTTCAGCCATTTCTGGCCGGCACTTTCAGCGTCATTAAGCCGCTGCGCCACCGCGTCCCCTGTAATGCCGTTTGGACTTGCTAATTGTGGGTGGTGTTTTCCGGATTCATGAATCATAATTTTTCTGACATAATTGATTCTTATGTAGTGATTTATTTGGACAACATTTTAATCTTTTCTGAGGATGCAGAGTCTCATACTACACATGTCAGAAAGGTCTTGCATAGGCTGAGGGAGAATAAGCTTTTCACCAAATTGGAAAAGTGTGCATTTGATTTATGATGATTAGACTATTTGGGGTTCAGGATTTCAACAGAGGGGCTGCAAATGGACCCAGCTAAGGTGCAAGTGGTGTTGTCATGGCACTCTCCCTATAAAGTGAAAGACGTACAGCACTTCCTGGGGTTTACTAACTTCTACAGAAAGCTCATTCCTAATTTTGCTGACAGGGTTAAGCCTCTCTCACAACTTTAAAAGAAAGGAAGGAAATTTGCTTGGACAGCACAGGAGCAATTGGCATTTCAGAAGTTAAAACAACTCTTTGCCTCTCAGCCCCTTCTCCATCACCCCAATCCCTTGTGGCAGTTTGTCCTCCAGACTGATGCTTCGGACGCTGCTGTCGAAGCAGTACATCTACAGACCAAGAAAGAAGAGGGAGGGGAATTGCTTCTGTGTGCCTTCTTCTCTCACATGCTGTCACCCACAGAGTAAAACTATGATATATTTAATAAGGAGTTGCTAGCAATCAAGGCTGCCTTCCAAGAATGGAGGCAATGGCTGGAGGGGGCAAAATTTCCCATACAAGTTAGCATAGACCACAAGAAATTGGAGCTAATGCAGAATACAGTCACTCATCCCCCCACAGATAAGATGGAGCCAATTTTTCTCTCATTTTGACTTCTACATAATGTATGTGCCTGGTTCCCGAAACTTGCTACCAGATGCACTCTCCCATAAACCAGAATATTTAACAGCTCAACAACTACCCGCCTGCACTGCAATCTTGCAATCCCACAATTTTAGGCACCACTGCAAGGATTACAGGCCCAAGAAGTTGGGGGCACAGATAGACACAAGAGCTGCAGGACCCGTACGCGAGGGCCTGAATGGATGACCTCCAGGGGACCCAACAAGGTACTGTTTCCCCATTTTCAGTGGAAGGGGGGCAACTTTGGCATAAGGGTTGACTGTGTGTTCCCCTACCTTTGCAGCAGGAGGTGTTGCAGCTTTGCCATGACAATGAGACAGCTGGTCATGGGGGAGTTTTTAAAACACTCCTTAGGACTCTAAGAGAGTATTGGTGGCCAAAGATGGCTACAGACATTAAAGACTATGTTGCATCTCGCCATGTGTGCAGATGGGCCAAACCAGTTTATGGGAAGCCAACTGGACTCTTGCAGGCATTAGACACCCCCCCCCCCCCAGACTTGGGATACAGTGTCAATGGACTTCATCACTGATCTACCCCTGGTGTGAGGATACACGTCAATACTAGTAGTAGTAGTGGACCTATTTACAAAAATGGCTCATTTTATACCATGTGAAGGGTTACCTATAGCACAGGCCACAGCACAGCTATTTTTAGACCACATAGTTAGATACAGAGGAATGGTTAACCACATAATAATGGACAGAAGAAGTCAGTTCTCTTCCAAGTTCTGGAGGGCCGTTTCCCAGTTACTGAAGGTGCACTTGTTTTCCACCCACCGCCCTTCCACAAATGGTGAAGCAGAGAAGACTAACCAGGTATTGCAGCAGTATTTAAGGTGTTATAGCACATGCAGCCAAGATAACTGGATGGCACTCGTCCCCTTATCAGAATTCACAGTATATATATACATAACAGAAGTTTATGTTAAATTTAAGCAAGAATGGCTTCCATATATATTATACATTATACAGCAAGGTAAATACAAGCACTTAGAATATGGATTCCAAAGTCTATGTCAATAAGTACTGCAAATTGGTTGGAGTAAAAAGAAGGGGGAAGACAGAAATTAAATATTTACCTACATTATTTATAGAGGTGTTTTGTTTTTGCTTTTATAACATTTATGACTAACTTAGTGGAGATGTTGGCATTAAGCTCAAAAAAATTATATTTCTTTTTTTATATTACAAAAAACAACTCAGTGGACTCTGTTTGGTATCTTTTATTAATGTTACCCTGAGCATTAATTGTATAACTTTAGGAATTATCTGTCCACTTGTAGATAATAACTTTTTTGAGAATACTTTTTTGTTTTACTTAAAAAAAAAAAAAAATGCCATCTTAGGCAATGTGCTTTCTCTGTCACTGCACCTGACTTACGGAATGACGTTCCTTCTGTGATGCAGGTGGCCCAGTCCCACCTGCCTTTTGTGAGGCCTTCATGACCTGGCTTTTCCCCAGGGCTCTGGGTCAGAGAACTTGGGTTCCTGTCTGATGCAATTGCTGGATAATTTTATTGCATTCCATATTTTATAGTAATTACTTTTTGTTAGTTGTTTTATCTATAGGTCACCCTAGGGCCATTTTGAGAGGATGGCTATGTAAATTATCTAAATACATAAATGCTTTGATGCTAGAGATGTCGTGCAATCTTTATTACAAGGCAAGTTTGTTTGGGCTGCATTTCCTCCCACCCCAACACACACAGAGGAGAAAATCCACTGAACTCAATTGACCCTACTTTTGAATAGATAAGTGCAGGATTGCGCCACAACGCACAAGTTCAGGGCAGCTTATGCTGCCTCATTTCCATAGTCAACATAAATAGGGGCCAGATAACTGACTTTAAGCTGGCTGAAGCTATTCAGCAACCTAACTGCAAGCGTTTTAGGATGAATGTAAGTCAGTAAGGAGGATGAAGACATTGGTTTCTGAAGCTCACATGAATTCACAGTGTTGGGAATTAGAAGGATTGTCATCTCCTTGCCATAACATTATGTCAACATATCCCTGGCCAAAAGAGATTTGTACAGAATGTATCACAATTTGTATTTTGAATTAGCCAAAAGTTGTTTACACTGATAGAAAGAGATGTCCATCACCCATTCCAGCCAAAAATCAGAAGTCTGGTAACACCTTTTTTAACTAAACATTGGAAAAATTCAGAAAAATTACTACCATCCTCCTGATTTTTGGCAACTATAAACAAACATGGCTCCCTGCATACAACCCCTACAGCCAATAAATGCATTTTTTTAACTAGATCAACTCTGTTGGTTGGATCTTCACATATTTTTTGCTGTTAACTGGTTTTGCCATTGATTGCTAACCTATATAGCTCTGCAGTCCCTATTTTTTATTTGCTTCGGTTAATGTTTCCTGCCTTGTGGAAGGAAATGTGTGCAAACCCTTTCAAATTATACTCTCTGAATAAAAGGAAACTGGTGACTCCTTAAAAAGTAAAACTTGATGAGTAGATAAACTAGCCTCTCAAGTAGCTCCTATCTCCAAGTCAGCCATGGTTGATGTAAGGCAGTGCAGAAAGGCAATTGCACACAGAGCGATTTCAAAATTTTAATGAACCACTTACAATAAACTCATTGGAAGGTAATTTAACAACATCACTTTTACAATTAAATATAGTGTTTTTGCATGCAAATGCAGTCCATTAATTCTATGTCAGGATGGAAAATGAAGTGAAACTGAAAGGATTTTGATACATGAAAGTCATCTCAGTAATTTCTCATCACTCCATGGTGCTCCTAAGCAGCGTAATGAAAGAATGAATTGATTTAAACAACACTTAGTTGTAGCAATGGAGTTTATGGAATTCAATTAAGTTGATGGTTTATTGTGAGACCCAGGCCTGGAATGGCATTGTATTACTTCTGAAATTAATTTCCTTTCTTCTCCAAAGTTGTTTTTGTTATTGGCATTTGTTTTCCCCCCTTGTTTATTTCTGTAAGATCAGCTGAGGACTTTGGCACAAGGTTGTAATACCTTCATCATTTCACTAGAATCAATGTAATCAATGTTTACTCATACCCATGTTGTCTGTTTTTTTAGAAATGTTCAAATCTGCAGGTATTGCTTATGTTTACAACTTGCCATATTTTTTCAGTCAATATACACTTAAATCTTTTGAAGGTGATGTTCTATGTTCTCATCATATGGATCCACCTAATACTTAGCAGAACTAGCTATGTTCAGTGGCTTCTTGCTCTGAAGAAATGTCAGGCTATGAGACATGGTTCTAGTACTACCTGATTCAAATGAACTGTGAAGATTATAAAAATGACCTTTCCAAATTGAGTGAAAAGACAAAAAATGAAAAATGACATTTAGTGTAAGTAAGTGTAAGGTGATATATGCCAGGGCAAGAATCTAATCACACAGCAACTATGAATCTCCAAGAATGAGATTTGGAGTCCTGAAAGCAAAAATAGGCAAAGTATTTACTGGGATTTTTTTTTTAGTTTTTTTTTACTGGAAAAAAAGAAATCCAGAATCAACTCCATTAGCTTATTTAATCTGATGTTGATGAAAGAAGATGATGGATTCATCACCAGAGTTATTCACCATGACAGCTAGGTACAATAGGTTTTGGGGTAGTATAAAACTGAACTTCAGTTACTGAGGGTCAGCAATGACCCTCATTCCTTGCCTGTAGTTCAGCTACAGAGCATTGTGTAATCACTCAGAGACAGTAGAGTATAATAATTAAGGTGTTAGGATTGGACCAGGGAGATCCAGGTTCAAATCCACCCTCATTGGGAGTTTAGGGGCCAGTCACTTTCTCTCAGCCCAACTTACCACACAAAGTTGTTGTTTACGGGGGTGGGGATAGGGAATGAATGAGATAGTGCTATGTAGACTGCCTTCAGCTTCTGGAGAAAATATTGGAGGCAAATAAAAAAAAAAATGTGAGACAGGATTATTGAAAACATATACCCTCAGCATGATTCAGAATGACTTCTTTTCTTGCTTTCAGACTTCAGTCCTCATGGTCTAGGCTGGAAATACTGAATCCAAAGAACAAGGAGCTAAGAGTTCTGATTAATAGTACATATTAGAAGAAATACTAAGATTACAACACAAAAATTCCAGAGAATACCTAATTTTAAATGAGTAACTTACATATAGGAAGTTTAGGGTGGCCAAATTCTTGTCTATTTTCTCCTGCTTTTTCTACACAGAGGCTGGAAGGCTGCTTCTTCTGTGAAGGAGGGGCAGGCGTCGTTTGTAACTGTTTAGATCATTGTCATTCTTTTCGGAGTGAAAAGTAGATCTCACGCCTATCATGGTGTGAGGAAATGTACACTGAGCTCTCTTTTATTGGTCTTCCTCTTGACTTGAAGGAGTACTGTCATTTTAAACATAATGAAACCCTACAAGATGTCACATGGTAGAGGCCTGTCAATCACCAATATTCCCTAAGAGAGTTTATACTTAAGCATATAAATTTTTGCAAGCTTTTTTGACATAACAGCAAAATACACGGCAGCCTGCATCCATGACACATATGAAAAAAAAAACCCATTTTCTCACAAACCTTTATTAGGATGGGGCAAATTTGAAGTCAGACTGATTTAATTTGTTTTATCAGCATGAGCAGCATTTTTCCTTCTCCTGGATGTTTATATTGCCTTGGATCATGATAACTGAATGGAAGAAAGGTCATAGAAAGGCAGTGAGAAAAGGCAGTTTTTCTCTGAAAAATCCACCTCAACAAGATGCTTCAGCTCCTTGGGTACTATTGTTCCTGAGTCATCTCCATTTTATACTGTTTAGGAGAATCACAAATATTCCAGATCAGGTTGTGAAGGTACAGTGAATTACAGGGAGAAAAAATAGTTTCCTTCAACTTCTGGGAGTTTAAGCCATCATCATTTCAATGCACATTAGAATAACAAAATCAGCACATCTTCTATTAAGCAAGATTGTTTTTAATTGGCTAGCTCAGTGTTGTAAATGCTATTTTTTTTCATACATTTATTTGCAACCTTAGGTTTTAGCAAAATATAAATGCTAATTGAATACATCTATTTAAAGGAAGTTTACTCAACTCTATATTGATGTATCAGAAATTGACCTAGACTGATCTCAAAAACCTAAGTAAAGTTGGACCTGCCTAATACTTGAAAGAAGATTGCTAGAAAATACCTGGGTTATAGGTAATGGCAAACCACTTCTGTATTATTGGGAAGAAACTGTGTAGACATATCCATGAAGGAATTTTATCTTTATGTATTGTTCATGCAGAACATGTGTTCTAGCACTCACTGACCTATTGTTTTCCCTTTATTTTAAAACCAGAATAAATTGATGAAATACATTCCTACCAATTCCCGTTTATTTACATTGGCTTGTTTTTCTGTCTCAAGTCTACTTTGCTTTCTCTTTGTGCTAGAATTAGATATATTAATTTAATATGGAATGAACAGCACAAGCTGAAATATATGTGGGTGTTTAGAGAGGAGCATGGTTACTTCATTTGGTTAGATGGCTCTGCTGTGTCTAGATTTCCCTGAGTCCCCCATTAAATCTTGGAAGAGGCCAGATCTGCTGAAACGAAAATGTTCTGGAAAGTTTAAATCTCTTTAAAACATTAATATCATCTTTTTTTTTTTTTTTTTAACGCCAATAGTTTACAGCTAGATTGCATGGCCCTGGGATGATTAATTTAATGCCTTTTTTTTTCTTTTCTTTTTTTTCTTTTTTCTTTTCTTTTTTTCCTTCCTTTTCTTTCTTCTTTGATCAACTTTGCCCATTTTTAGTCTTAACTTAATTGAATTAAAAAAAAAAAATTCTACCTGTGTCTTTGTATATCTTGCTCTAGGCTATAAAATCTCCCCAAGAAATTGCCTTACTGGCCTGAATATATTGGAAGCTATATGTAACTACTATATCATTTCTTTGCCATCTTTTAATGTAAATGAAGCTCATCATGATTCTCTGTAAATCATCAGCCTCTGAGTACGGATAGAAATTTCAGGGAAGTCCAACTAGATTCTATTAGTCTCCGTGAGTGCATTCATATTCCTAATCCGCTAGGATTCAAACATAATTTTTTTTTTTTGACCACAAAAAGAAAAATGCAAGACAATATTTAGGGTGGCAAAGTTGGTCAAAAGTTGGAAAGCTGTATACGTAAATGGTAGCGTTAATATGTTGGTACTATTAACATAGATCCATTAATGTTAATTCAGGAGATAAAAACTACTCCAATGCTACTCCAACTATTTTTAATGATTGACCATTATAGAAGGTAGTTGAGAGCCCATGCATTTTTCTTTGTAAGCACTGGATTTACACATGGAACACTTAGACTACAGAGACAAAGAATGCAGTAATACTAGTAACCTAATTAGTATTGCAATAAATTGAAAATATAGATTTTAATAGTGCTGTCACTGCGCATAAATGGATCACGTTATCCATGATAGTATGGATAAATTGGATCACAGTGAAAAATCCATCTCTGTTTCTCATCAGCGAACAGCTCTTCAGCTTGGGGGGGGGGGGGGGAGAGACTTTTTCATTGATCTAAAGATTTACAGAACAAGCCTATACATATTTACAGAGAAGTAAGGCTCATTGATTTCAGTGGAACTTTCTTTCAAGTCAGTGGTGGTAGTAGTAGTAGTAGTAGTAGTTTTAGTTATTATGCACGTATAATTACATCCAGTACATGTATTAAGTAAAACAATTGAAACAATAATTATTATAATTAATTATAACATCATAATATAAAATAGGGAGCCTCTGAATTAAAAGGTCTATGGCATATAATAATAATAATCTCTATACAAGCAAAGTGACAGGTAAGAAATATCAAAGCGACTTCTCAGGGGCCCATGAGAAACAAATGGTTTTTGTGCTTTTTTAAACTTAAAGTGATCTGATTCCAAATCAAGTCTGGTAGGAATCTATTCCACAGAACAGATGAAAAATTGCTCTTAACTACGATGATGTGGCTGTTCTTGTGTGCAATGGAAGCAAATGCGCCTGTCCCACTAATCAGGACAAGCACACAGGTACATGAGCTACCAGTCAATGTAAGGACTGATTAAAAGAAATAGGGACTAAAGAAAGAAGGCCCAGAATAGTATGAACAGCAACATTCCAGACATGAATCAAAGGGTGGAGTGGATCTTGGGTTACACAGCCAAGAGGCTGCTACAATAATTCAAGTATGACAGCAGAAGCCCTCTCTGTAGTATGAGCCATTATACCAGGTATGAGGGCCACTGCAGCATAGAGATTGGAGAGCTGTGTTAGTCTATCCAGCCAAAAACCAGGAAGAGTCTGATAGTAACTGTTCCGATTAATAATTTTCTTTATTAAAAAGCATAAGCTTTCATGAGCTACAGCTCATTTCATCAGATGTGTAGGATTTAAATTGGGATAGATAGAAGGTGGAGGAAGACAGGCTGGCTATACAGATGCAGGTTACGTGTGAGACAGATTATAAGCATTTTACCAATGAACAACTGTAATGAGTTAAAATCCCACTGTGTTTGTTCAGACTTTTTCAGATTGCCTTTTTCAGAAAGATATTTTTCATACCTTTTGAAGTATGTCAGTTCAGCAATCTCTCTTTCAATGGTGCTGTTGAAGTCCCATTTTTCCAAGGTGATTACTTTGAGGTCTGCAATAGAGTGTCCCGAGAAGTTGAAATGCTCTGATATTACTTTGTCCTTGTTCTGAGTCCTGATATTATACTTGTGTCCCTTCATTCTTTGAGCAAGGTTTTGTGCAAATTGCACAAAATGGTGTAGTGGTGAAGCTGTTGGTTTAGGAACAGAGAGATTCAAATTCTAGTCTACTGTCAGCCACAGAAGAGAGACCAGTCTCTCTTTCTCAGCCCAACCTCACACAGTTATCATTGTGGAAGAAAATAGGTAGCGTGTAGATATAAGTGTGTGTTGATATAAGTGTGCACCACATAAAAATTTTATACTAGACTAGGTGTGGGATTGCAGCCTTTGATTAGGATGAGATGTAATCCTCTATTGGGTTCTTGTTACTTCAGTTTATACCTCTCTTTCTATCCTTGTGGCATTCAAACAGTTAACAGTCTAAAATAAACTATAAGCAATTGGAATAAAAACAGAAAACATTATTAAATATTATTAACTGTAATTGAAATTACTATTTCAAATCAAATGGGCACTTAAGTCCGGCATTCTGATTATGATGGTAAGTGGTCCTAGGCTGCAAAAATCTCGATAACCACTAGATATTAGCAAAAAGCCAGAATTTTCTTATCTCTTTGCTGCCATCTATTTGCAGACATAGGAGCCTTCAGCTCTGGGAACATCCTACTTCCCTCCTATCTAAAACCACCATCCAGATCACTGCCTCTAAATAGTAAGGTAATGTTGACGTAGTAGGAATTAATAATTCAGGAACTTTGTGGGGGGAAATGCTGCCAGCAATAAGTAAATAAAATCAATGTACCAAGCATATTCATGCATTTACCAAAGACAGGCTCTAAATACCATGGAAGATTACACATTTTTACATTCTTTGTATAAAAGTAATGATTAGTATGAAGATATTAATAATTGGATTTCACAAATATAATTCCCTGCTTTGTAAGATGAAGGTGCACCAAGGCTTTGTACAGCTTCCATTTTCCGTTAGATTTTCTTTGCAACTTAAGGCAGATATATCACTAATCCTGAATGTTCATGATGGTCAACAGCTTCATTAAGATATAGCTTTCATTTTCTTGACAAAAAGGGAGCGATAAGTAAGGGAAAACAGTCACTAGAGAAGAAAATGCCATAGCAAAAAGATAGGAGGAGGATAAAGCTCCCCCCCTCTCCTGCTTGCCTGTATTTATTTATTTATTTATTTACTTACTTACTTACTTACTTACTTACTTACTTACTTGGGTATGAAATTGAAGTTTTAATAACTAATGGTATTGATAAAGGCTTTGTCTGCAATGCCACTTAAGAATGCCATAGAATCAAGCAGATCTCTCCCACACACATGGCCCATCCACCCTTAAAAGTGCATTGTGGGTGCTAAATTTTTGGCTGCCACTATTGTTCCAAAGATGTTAATGGCAAAGATGAGTTCTGCACATAGTACAAATGTGAGTCAGGATCCACAGCTTCTCATTCCTCCTAATGCACACTGAAGAAAAAGTACTGCATTGTACTTAATTTCCCTCCACTGAAAGTCATCAGAAGAAAAATTAGAGGAAGAAACTCATTTAAGAAAAGGTGACAAAATGCCTACTTCTACACCATCTCAGTATTTGGAGGTGAGTGCATAATGACCCTCCAATATCTGGAATGTTAGGGTTCTTCTAAGAATTAATATTCCATCCCTGTCCTTTAAATTTATTTGAAAGGAACCTCCTTTCTTTCCCTTCTTACAAAACCATTAACATAAAGAATGGGTTTCATGGGAAGGAACCTTAAATTCTGCATTTTAAATTTCATTTTATTATTTTTTTTAAATCTTACATTGCATATGCTTTGATATCCCATATACAATTAAAGTATTTCTCTGTACTTTTTTACCTTTATTCATTACAAGTAGGGAACATGGGGTCCTTTGGATTCCAATTCTTAGAACCCAGCCAGCAAGGAAGAAAATGATGCATCTCTCAGGAGAAAATATGCACATTGCATCAGCAAAAGTTTGGTTGTAAAAATATGCAAAGAAAAATGCATTTCCCCACCCCGTGTAATCTGTAAATTGATTTGAAAACAAGGCCAAATACAATATAAAATCAATAAAATGAAACACTAAGCAAAACCAAAATTGATGTCCACTCTTCCTGGCACCTCCCTCCCATATGCAATTGTTCTAAATCAGATTAACAAACAAACAAATGGAGACCATTTTTAAAAAATGTTCAATCAGAAGCTTTGCCAACAGTGTGAATGTAACAGCATAAAGGAACAGTTACTTCCATTGCTGTGAAAATAGCAGCAGGAAGGAGGCAGTAATGCTAGCTGAAATGGTAAGTAGCATCTATAGTTTATGGGTAAGAGGGCTTCTTAGTATCTTTTAGTCTTCTTCTCTTCCTTCAACGCAAGGCTAGTTTCAGGTTTTTAAGCAGTGGGTGATACATCACACAAAACTGCAATGGCACTTTTTAATTATATTTGTTCCTCATAGGTTTTCCTCAATTTGCATTTCCCAATTTATATTTTACAGTCTTGGCATTGCTAGAGTGAATTTGTATACATTGTTCATTGTCTAGTTTACAAGATAAACCCAGTCAGAAGGCTGCCATTAACCCAAGTCATTTACAGGAGGTGTTTTCTACTCAGAGTTAGATTACTGCAATTGTTCATCATTAATTTTGTTAATAGATGTTTATTCATTTGTATTACCTTGGTAAACAAGGCAGTGTATTATACAGTACACACTGCCAAACTTCAGAAGCTGCTTAATGTCCTCATTTTATTAGGTATAATCAGAACACTTCCAAGAACCCATGACTAATATCCTTGAGGCAGAATTGTTTGTGAATTTTGAAGACCTGAAACAATGGGCTTTGAAACCAAGCCTGAAAGCTATAAATGTTCACCTCCATCAGTACCTGTTGAAAAGAGGAAGTGAATTATAAAGGCAGTAGCTTAAAAACACTGAGAAGAAAGTGAGATTTGAACATTATATATATATATATATATATATATATATATATATATATATATACATACATACATACATACATACATACACACACACACACACACACATACACACACATACATACACATACACACATATATATATATACATACATACATGCATACACAAACACACACACACACACACATACACATACACACAAACAACTATTTGTAGTTTTGCTAGGCAAGATAAAATTACAAAGACTACTGGTCCCTGTGTTTCAGTGCAAAACCAGGTCTTCAGCTTCAGTGGGAAATACAGGGTTTTTTTTCCTCGTGGAATACATAATGCAAGTATCTGCATTACAGAATATGAGTTTTAAACCTTCTATAATTCTCCATTTATCAGCAGGAATACAATGACACAAACATGTACCAACCTGTTAATTCATCTAAATTCAGTAGGACCAATTTCCAAGAGGAGTGTGCAAAAAGTTGCAGACCAAGAAATAACTAATCAGCACGCACATGGAAATTTTGGGTATATAGTGATACTACTGTATATACCAACACATTTGCCAAAATTAGGATTATATTACTCCCAGGCATTTTACCTCACATACACATCCAATTCTCTAAACCCTGTAACACATTTTTTAAAAAAAAGAATGCTACAAGTTTACAGCAAAATATACTCATACAGAAGTAATTAGTTCAAATCAATATAATTCAGTCATATACTAATTTCTGATATTCATTGTCCACTCAGAATATTACTCACTGAAATACTATGCTACTATGTAATCAAAACAAGATTACATTATGTGAGATGTAATTAGCTAAAGACGAGCCAGTTTGGTGTAGTAATTAAGATATCAGGCTAGAAACCGGGAGACCATGGTTCTAGTCCTGCCTTAAGTACAAAGCCAATGGGGTGACCTTGGGCCACTCACTCTCTCTCAGCCCTAGGAAGGAGGCAATGGCAAACCACTTCCGAAAAGAAATCCTTGCCAAGAAAACTGCAATATATTGACTTGAAGGGAAAGAAAGAAAGAAAGAAAGAAAGAAAGAAAGAAAGAAAGAAAGAAAGAAAGAAAGAAAGAAAGAAAGAAAGAAAGAAAGAAAGAAAGAAAGAAAGAGAAAGAGGGAAAGGGGAGGGCAGGGCAGGGCAGGGCAGGGCAGGGCAGGGCAGGAGAGGAGAGGAGAGGAGAAGAGAAGAGAAGAGAAGAGAAGAGAAGAGAAGAGAAGAGAAGAGAAGAGAAGAGAAGAGAAGAGAAGAGAAGAGAAGAGAAGAGAAGAGAAGAGAAGAGAAGAGAAGAGATCAGCTAAAATAGCAGCATAAAATATTTCTTTAAAAAGCTACATTAAAAACTTCCAAGCCCGCATCATTACATTTAAAAACAAATTAATGTGCAAAAGTATCTCTTAGGAACTGAAGTACCATTCAGAGTTCCTGCCTTATATGGTCACCTTCCCAACATGGAATGCCAGTCTCCATAGGCCAAAGTGGATTTGGGTTCTGCTTGTTCCTGCTTAATTGTCATCAGCTAGTGGAAGGATCACTGCAAGACACTAGGGTAAAGTAGCACCTTCCCCAGAGTGAGGCATAAGTGAGAGTGGAGTTCCTGAAGAGCATGGACATAAATGTGTCAGTTTCCCAAGGAAATGGGTTAGGTTGCAGTCAGGTAATAGGTGTACCCCAAAAAACCCTTTCACAGAGCAAGTGAAAATACAGAACAATAGAAATTGAGTTTTGGTCCTTGTGTCTGTGTGAGTGTGTGTGTGCTGGAGAGTTAGGGAACACTGCATCTGAATGAAAGCTAGGGAGTTTCAACCACTCTAAACATGCTTGTTGAGTTGGGACTCCCTGGATGAATGTATTGGCTATGACTTGTCAAGATGGCCACAGATAGCAACACCCTGGCAGACTAGATATCAAAGTGGTATCTATTGATGCTTTTCTAGCCTGCTGAATTTGCTTCAGTCTGCCTTCTAAAAAAGTGGAACAGATGTTTGCCCTAGATTTACTAGCTGCTACAGTATGGGTAACACGTGGTCCCTCTTAGAAAAATGATGACTGCCAAAATTCCCCTTTCTTCCAGCTGCAGAATCTATCTGAACATAGGCATCTTCATCTTTTGAAAAGTTTGCAAGAGGAGTTTTCATTTGATTGACTGGGCAGCAAATGCTGCAACCAACTTCATCCACTTTTAAGTTTGTTTATTTGTTGATTGTTTGTTTATTTACCAAAGTAAATCCACTCATACGTGCTTTCAAGTAGCAAGGTAAGTACCTGAATGTTCCTGACTTCGTGTCCTATCCTGTAAGGATTTTCCTTCTTTGTTCACCTTCCCAGTTGAGCGACGTATGACATCCCCTGTACTAGAAGTTACTGGCAGTTTTTTATTTCTCTGTAACAGAACAGGCCACAGCCCATGAAAACGATTCATACCCAGGACTATTCTTCTACTTTTCATAGTCATAGATAAATTGTTTTTTTTTTTTTCCCCAAATACAGGTTATCATGGTGAGACCAAAGGAGACCAGGCTGCCGCTTGTGAAAATGGGGAGACAGTCCAGCACAGCAGTAGAGAAGCGAGACAAAAAAGCTAGTCTCTCCCTAATACCTCAATCTTAAAGGAAATCAACTCTGATTGCTCATTGGAAGGATTGATAATGAAGCTCAAGCTCAGATACTTTGGTCACCTAATGCGAAGAGAGGACTCTTTGGAAAAGACCCTGATGCTGGGAAAGATGGAAGGCAAAAGGAGAAGAGGACGGCAGAGGATGAGATGGCTAAATAGCATCACTGAAGCAATGAGCATGAAATTGAGCAAACTCAGGGAGGCAGTGAAAGATAGGAAGGCCTGGCACAATATGGTTCATGGGGTCACGAAGAGTCGGACACGACTTAACGACTGAACAACAACAACTCCCTAATACCATCTCTCTAGTGCCTCTGGTGGCATGGTTGTTCTGACTGCAGCTTGTTTGAGGTAGAAGGGGATAAGAAGCAGATATTGGGGTAGCATCAGGAGTCTGAGTCTCAGGAGATGTTTTCCTTTCCTGGAGTCACTGCTGTCCTACATGGTATTGGGCTTGGTCACCTAATCCAGAACTGGGACTTGGCTGAAGATTGCATGTGCCCCATTATTGCACCTCCCTGAATCTTAAACCTGTGCTTGGGAATGAATGATCAAAATAGACAGTTGGCTCTCTCAAAAATCATGGCAGCCACTGGTTCCTCTTAAGTGTCCATTTCCTCTAGTCAACAGAGGAGAAGCTGCTGCTGCTGCTGCTGCTGCTGCTGCTGCTGCTGCTGCTGCTGCTGGGCTGCCGCTAATAAATATATATAGTTTAAGTAACCATGTAGGCAGCTTGTTCTGATTGATCTTGAAGCTGGGGCAGGCCCATATAAATTCAGATGAACTTTAAAATAACCTGGTCATGTACCATTTAGAGTTTTGCTAGTGTTCATCAGTACTTTACATTGGGTTTGATAACTCACTGGCATCCAATGGAGATGGGAAAGAATCGTGCTATATGTTGCCATTGCCTGAAGGGCATTCTGAACAAGGTGAAGCTTCCAAATTATCTTTAAAGACAGGGTCTTGTGCATTATAGCATGTTATTCTTATGTAGATGGCACCAGTCATGAATAATGGTGGCAAATTCCTCTTTCTACAGCTGCATATGCACAGTGTTTAATGTGTCAACAAAGACCACAACTCCCAATTTCCGTTGTCAGCAGTGCTTCATGAAATTAAACTTCATGTTTAGCAACTTATGTTCACAGTCCCCGGCAGTCCAGGCACTTTTTCTTAATCACTTCCTTCCTGTCAGATTGTGTACTGTTCCTTGATTCTAAGCCTTCTAAATGTTTTGATACAGTTACTTCTTACATCCTCTTTTGTTCAGCTCCATATTTTGTCTACTCATTGACCACTTTGAATTTCTTTCATTCATCCTTTCTCTTAGTCATCCTTAGCATTTCTGGCTTCCTCTATAACATCCAATCCTATTTATGTGAAACATCTTGAGTTTCACACAAGTTGAGCCGCCAAAAGTTTGGTACAAGATGGGCAGCTATATAAATGTTGTAAATAAATACATAAATAAATGTTGCCTTCATTATCTCAGTTCTGCCACTACTCTGCCTTTTCCTAGATTCACCATCTCTTTTCATTACATATCACCAATTACACAGCTTTCCTTTCATTAATCTGCAATCCTCTCAGATCACTCCTTCCATCAAAGCTAATGAATTTCAGGGAAAACACGTCCATGCTTTCAGTAGCACTCAAGCCTAACTCAGTGGCACCTGACTGTTTTTGTTTACAATCTCAGAACATCTACTGATTAGATATTGTCCTTCCACCCATTTTATTTTTTCTCTTCTGACATACAATTATTAATATGCACTGGTGGTATAGCTGATCAATACTCAACTTTTGGTTTGGGCAATATACTAAAGACATAAAAGAGCAATACTTTCCAAGCTAAATACTCTAAGTTTATCTTACTACATAGTTAAAAAAACAAGTCAGACATCGGCAATATACAACTCCCAAAGCCATTTTACTTTGATTTATTTTTTATTTTTACTTTTTAATATATTTTAATTTTTAATGATTGTTTTGTATTTTTATGACTGTATTTATATAATTGTTTTTTTTTTTAATTTGATTGTTGTATGCTGCCCAGAGTTACTTACTTACTTACTTACTTACTTATTTATTTATCATATTTATATAGCCACCCATCTTACACAAAGTGACTCTAGGCAGCGTACAACAATTAAAAAAAATAAATACATAAAAACAACTACATTAAAAAAACAGTAAAAACACACAAAACAGGAGGGGATAAAATTAATAAGGGAGCCATCGTAAAATCCCCCTGGTCCCCTGGGAACCCGAGGCTTGATCATATAGCCAGGTCTTGAGGGACTTGCTACTTCTTGTGAGGGGGCAGCTATATGAATTTGTAAAAATAAATAAATAAATAAATAAATAAATAAATAAATAAATAAAATTTTTGTAGCTTCCCAAACTCTAGCACAAAATATAAAAACCAGTAGTTTCCCACTAAATTTTGTTGGAAAACTATGGAAAACCTCCATTTCCCCTGCTAAAATGAGGAAATTGGCAAAAAAATGCTGATTATGGTCATGCTGTAGTTGTCAGGTACCATAAAAAAAAAATTCTTGAAAACAACAACACACCCCTAAGCACTGAAAAGAGTTTCCTTACTTTAAATAGGTATCTTCAGAACTTTGTCAGCCTTGCTATTATCTTGTTGCAACCAGTAACTGATTATAAAGAACAATAAATTGGGTGATTCTCAAGTCACTGATAACTTAGAGGATGTTTAACCTGTATGGATTTTCTCCCATGTATTTCTTTTTACATCTCCTTATAAATGTGCATCAGCGCTGGGAAATCAATATTAACTGACAGCAGTTGTTTAGAAGTCAGCCAAAGACTGCACAATTTGAATGAAAGAAGTTAAGAGGAGCAAGCAGGTCATCCCATCATTTGATTTCACTGAAACATTTGTCCAGATGTCTCCAAAAGGAGTGAAGTTTGCACTGTTATATATTGTAAACCTCCAAGAAAAATTTGCATGCTGTGGTAGCTCCTTAGCATTAAACTATGCACCCTTTGAACTAGTAGATGTGGATACGCATAATCAATAAAATATATATTTTATTATATAGAGATATTGCTGTCTGAATCCTCTATTACCTCTGAGTTGCAACCACAAAGGAACAAAGATTACAGTCTTTAACAGGGGCCTTTAGCAATGCAAGCTCTGAAGATCCCTATTAGATGAGCAACATATAACAAGCTGGTAGACTAACCCCAGAAAAATTAGTATCTTCCCTTGAGATTTACCCTTCATGGATCACTGCCTTGTCGTGGCGAAGGGGCTTGCGTAACTCAGTGAAGCCATGAGCTATACCGTGCAGGGCCACCCAAGACGGACAGGTCATGACAGAGAGTTCTGACAAAATGTGGTCCACTGGAGAAGGAAATGGCAACCCACTCCAGTATTCTTGCCAAGAAAACCCCATGGACAATGTTAAAAGGCTAAAAGATATGACGCCGGAAGATGAGCCCCTCAGGTCGGAAGGTGTCCAATATGCTACTGGGGAAGAGCGGAGGGCAATTCCAAGTAGCTCCAGAAAGAGTGAAGCGGCTGGGCCAAAGCCGAAAGGACGTTCAGCTGTGGATGTATCTGGAAGCGAAAAGAAGGTCCGATGCTGTAAAGAACAATATTGTATAGGTACATGGAATGTAAGATCTATGAACCAAGGCAAGCTGGATGTGGTCAAACATGAGATGACAAGATTAAACATCGACATCTTGGGAATCAGCGAATTGAAATGGACAGGAATGGGTGAATTTAATTCAGGTGACCATTATATCTACTACTGTGGGCAAGAAACCCTTAGAAGAAATGGAGTTGCACTCATAGTCAATAAGAGAGTGGGAAAGGCAGTAATGGGTTACAACCTCAAAAACGACAGAATGATCTCAGTGCGTATCCAGGGCAAACCATTCAACATCACAGTAATCCAAGTCTATGCCCCAACCACTGATGCCAAAGAAGCTGAAGTTGACCGGTTCTATGAAGACCTACAACACCTTCTAGAACTAGCACCAAAAAAAGATGTCCTTTTCATCATAGGGGATTGGAATGCTAAAGTAGGAAGTCAAGGAGTAATCGGAATAACAGGCAAGTTTGGCCTTGGAGTACAAAATGAAGCAGGGCAAAGGCTAATAGAGTTCTGTCAAGAGAACAAACTAGTCATAGCAAACACTCTTTTCCAACAACACAAGAGACGACTCTACACATGGACATCACCAGACAGTCAATACCGAAACCAGATTGATTATATACTTTGCAGTCAAAGATGGAGAAGCTCTATACAGACAGCAAAAACAAGACCAGGAGCTGACTGTGGCTCAGATCATGAGCTTCTTACTGCAAAATTTAGGCTTAAATTGAAGAACGTAGGGAAAACCACTAGACCACTCAGGTATGACTTAGATCATGTTCCTTATGAGTATACAGTGAAGGTGATGAATAGATTTAGAGGATTAGATTTGGTAGACAGAGTGCCTGAAGAACTATGGACGGAGGTCCGTAACATTGTACAGGAGGCAGCAACTAAAACCATCCCAAAGAAAAAGAAATGCAAGAAAGCAAAATGG
This sequence comes from Liasis olivaceus, assembly GCA_030867105.1. Classification (NCBI taxonomy): domain Eukaryota; kingdom Metazoa; phylum Chordata; class Lepidosauria; order Squamata; family Pythonidae; genus Liasis; species Liasis olivaceus. Next base: position 76,937,247 of record CM061349.1, read on the forward strand.
CTATCTGATGAGGCTTTACAAATAGCTGTGGAAAGAAGGAATGCGAAAAGCAAGGGTGAAAGGGAAAGATATAAGCAACTGAATGCAGATTTCCAGAGAACAGCAAGAAGAGATAAAAAGGCCTTCTTAAATGAACAATGCAAAGAAATCGAGGAAAACAATAGAATGGGAAAGACTAGAGATCTCTTCAAGAAAATTGGAGATATCAAAGGAACGTTTAGTGCAAAGATGGGCATGATAAAGGACAAAAAAGGCAGGGACCTAACAGAAGCAGAAGAGATTAAAAAGAGGTGGCAAGAATACACAGAAGAACTATACAAGAAAGATCTTAATGTCCCTGATGTCCATACTGGTGTGGTCACTGACCTTGAGCCGGACATCCTAGAGAGTGAAGTCAAGTGGGCCTTAGGAAGCATTGCTAACAACAAAGCTAGTGGAGATGACAGTATTCCAGCTGAGTTATTTAAAATACTAAAAGACGATGCTGTTAAAGTGCTGCACTCAATATGCCAGCAAGTTTGGAAAACGCAACAGTGGCCACGGGATTGGAAAAGGTCAGTTTATGTTCCAATTCCAAAGAAGGGCAATGCCAAAGAATGCTCAAACTATCGCACAATTGCACTCATTTCACATGCTAGCAAGGTTATGCTCAAAATCCTACAAGCTAGGCTTCAGCAGTACGTGAACCAAGAACTACCGGATGTACAAGCTGGGTTTCGAAGAGGCAGAGGAACTAGAGATCAAATTGCCAACATTCGCTGGATCATGGAGAAAGCACGAGAGTTCCAGAAAAACATCTACTTCTGCTTCATTGACTATGCAAAAGCCTTTGATTGTGTGGATCACAACAAACTGTGGCAAATTCTTAAAGAGATGGGGGTACCAGACCACCTTACCTGTCTCCTGAGAAATCTGTACGCGGGCCAAGAAGCAACAGTTAGAACCGGTCATGGAACAACCGATTGGTTCAAAATAGGGAAAGGAGTACGACAAGGCTGTATACTGTCACCCTGCTTATTTAACCTATATGCAGAGTACATCATGAGAAATGCCAGGCTGGAAGAATCAAAAGCTGGAATAAAGATTGCAGGGAGAAATATCAACAACCTCAGATATGCAGATGATACCACCCTAATGGCAGAAAGTGAAGAAGAACTAAAGAGCCTCTTGATGAGGGTGAAAGAGGAGAGTGCAAAAGCTGGCTTGAAACTCAACATTAAAAAAACTAAGATCATGGCATCTGGGCCCATCAATTCCTGGCAAATAGAAGGGGTAGAAATGGGAGCAGTAACAGACTTCATTTATTTGGGCTCGAAGATCACCGCAGATGGAGACTGCAGCCATGAAATTAAGAGACGCTTGCTCCTTGGGAGGAAAGCTATGGCAAACCTAGATAGCATATTAAAAAGCAGAGATGTCACCTTGCCGACAAAGATCCGCATAGTCAAAGCTATGGTTTTTCCAGTAGTAATGTATGGCTGTGAGAGCTGGACCATAAAGAAGGCTGAGCGCCGAAGAATTGATGCCTTTGAACTGTGGTGCTGGAGAAGACTCTTAAGAGTCCCCTGGACTGCTAGGAGGTCAAACCAGTCAATCTTAAAGGAAATCAACCCTGATTGCTCATTGGAAGGATTGATAATGAAGCTCAAGCTCAGATACTTTGGTCACCTAATGCGAAGAGAGGACTCTTTGGAAAAGACCCTGATGCTGGGAAAGATTGAAGGCAAAAGGAGAAGAGGACGGCAGAGGATGAGATGGTTAGATAGCATCACTGAAGCAATGAGCATGAAATTGAGCAAACTCAGGGAGGCAGTGAAGGACAGGAAGGCCTGGCGCAATATGGTTCATGGGGTCACGAAGAGTCGGACACGACTTAACGACTGAACAACAACAACTTGAGATTTAATAACTAGGGAGGAATTTGTTGGAAGATTTTGTCCTTTTGAATGTGGGTAAAATCTTCCAGGACTCCAGAAGGAATCCATTTCACACAGAGTTCTAAATGCAGTAAGTAATCAGAGCACATTGGAGAGTACTTTATTTCAATATGCACTCAAGTCTCCAAGGCCACAAACAAGTGCCTTGTGACATCATGATACAAAACTATGGCTTGTGTACTTGCATCAGACATTGAGATGGAAATACATAAGGTCATTACCGCACATGTATTGTCATTTTGACATAATCTTGGCTGGACGTAGAAATCTATCTCAGGCTTAACCTCCATTTTGGATGAATCACCCACTGTTCCTTTGTTCACACTTACTCTTGAATCTTAATCTTATTCTTAAAGATCAACACTAATCTTTTCTTTAAAAAAAAATGGTGCAATTTTAATAAACACTAAATACAATTTTAAACAGATATTTTTGGTGCCAGATATGTCTTGGGAGTGCAATATCCTCATAAAACCTAGGCTTCTTCAATACTTTTTAGTCTCTGTCTCTCTGTCTCTCTCTGTCTCTCTCTGTCTCTCTCTGTCTGTCTGTCTGTCTCTCTCTCTCTCTCCATCAGCTTTTGATCCCATAACTCTGGTTGAGGGGAAGAATAGAAGATGGTAAAAGTGAATATCAGATGAAGACAATCACTCCTGCATCATTCTGGACCAACCTGGTTGGATGGAAAAGACTTGATGATGAACAACAACTTTACAAATACTTCAGTCAGCTATACCTGTGGTGGAATGGGATTGTGGAGGCCAGAGTCAGGGAGTCAAACATTCTCTTTCGTCTCCCGAAGCGAGAGGAAGAGATAAGAGGAGGAGACTGGCACCTCCCTGAGGAATGCAGGCGCTGTTTACTGATTGACCCTGGGAACTGGTTCCAGTCTGGAAAGATTCTTGATAGAGGTTGTAGCTAATAAACCTTGCTGGATTGAATCTGCATGGTCTCCTGGAGTTCCCTGGGCTAAACCTGACATCAATCTTCCCAGACTGGAACCAGTTCCCAGGGTCAATCAGTAAACAGCGCCTGCATTCCTCAGGGAGGTACCAGTCTCCTCCTTTTATCTCTTCCTCTCGCTTCGGGAGACGAAAGAGAATGTTTGACTTCCCGACTCTGGCCTCCACAATCCCATTCCACCACAATACCAGAGACCACAGATAAGGCAGTTTGTTACCAACCATGTCTACATCAAGTATTGATAAAGACCCAAAGAAGGGTCAACTATACTTCTTGGGACCACGTCTGCCTCACAGGATATTGTTTCCCAGTGATGATAAAGGCACTAAGAAGGCCCTATAACTGGTCATCATCTACTATGTTTCTTTCTTAAGTATATCTTTAGTTATGTTAATTTAATTTAAGGTTTTATGTGTTTATATATTTTATGTTCTAATGTTTATTGTGAATCGCCCAGAGTTACCCCACTGGGGGGAGATGGGCGGTTGAAAAATTTAATAAATAAATAAATAAATAAATAAATATCTCAATTATATAACTTTTTATATTAGGAAGGAGAAAATAGGATGTAATAGACAAAGTAATCCCTAAGGTAGTCTGGAACAAAAGCATTTAGGGCTTAAAATATTTTGGAAATATGTCTGGAAGCAATCTAAAATCTGTACAGATGTTTCAGAACAGATTCAGCATGGTCTAATGGATGCACATACAATAACATACCTTTTTATAACATATTTCTATATCAGTTGAAACTTCTGAATACAATAATCCAGTTTATTAAATCTAAGGAATGTATTACTGAAATAAATTGAACTTTTTCCCAAGGATAAATAATCAGGACACCAACATACCTGGGGAAAAATAATTCCAGCTACCATTTCTCCTTGGCTAACTGAAATTGAGGAATACCTTCAAACTACAAAAATAATTTTCCATAAGGAATATATCCTTTATTGATGGCTATCAAATCTGCACCTCAAAAATCCAGATGAACATTAGAAGGCAGCAAAGAGTTACAGAAAACTCTTTGCTACTATTTACTGTAGTTGTGGTCAGAGTTTTTGCAACTCATATTTGGTAGGAAATAGAAGCAACCAAAACCTTGGCTGACCAAGCCAGGGCAACTAATGATGTCTCTTACTTCCCCATATCAAAGTAGATAATATCCACAGCTGCCAAATTAATACATGGAGCAGAAAATCCCCAAAGCGCTAGTTCTCATTACTGGCAGTAAAAGCACAACAACAGTAAAGTTAATAAACATCTGCTGTTTTTTCATGATACTCAAAAAATGTGGTGTGAGATAGGACCAACTCTGCCAGACAGTCCTAGTAGTATGTGTTACTGCAAATCTATATTCTAATGTCCATTTATTTACAGAAACAAAGGATGCAATTACATTATATTTTCTACAGTGATATATTAAATTATATTTTGTACTTGAATAGACGATTTACAACTCTCACCTAAGGTCAATTTAGGTGAGGCAACCAGTAGCCACAGATATTTATCTTCCCTCTCTCTCTTTCCCTTTAAAATCATTTTCAGAGATTATCATAAGGAGGGGAAAGACAGGCCAAGACAAGAAAAAAGATGGATCTTGTGTTTCAATATATTACAGGTAGGGATTAAAGATAATGTATTGATCTTGATGCATTGGCTACTTTTATAAACATATATGTTTTAAACAAAGTTGCTTTTCTAATATAGAGGATTAAATTTCATATAGACTTCAATATTCTTCTATCTATTAAATTACTGCCATTGACATAATTTGATTATGTCCATCTATCACTTAGTCTTCAAACTTCAGACAGTGACGGTAGTGATAATGGGACAATTTGAATGAAGTCGTATCAATATTAGAGCTCTGTAAAGATTGATGAAAACTGATCCTCAGTATTCTAAGGTCAAGTTGGGAACTGTATGAAATACAACATGGCGATAAGTTTGAGATAAATGTTTTGTGAGGAAAAATAGAATCATAAAATGTGATGCATTTGACATCTTTAAATGCTGAATAAATAATGAATGTCAAACTTTGCTAAACAGAATTAATGAGCTTCTATCTTCACCATTAGTGCAATGCTGCAATTTTCCCCATTCAAGTAATACAAGCAGGATCCCAGCACAGTTGCATACAACAATTTCTGCACAGCTTTCAATTGTACTGTTTTGGGGGTCATGTTAAATGTTTGACATGCTTACTTGTAAAATTCAGCATAAAGGGATATAAGATTTTTCATTATTTTTGAGACAATAATAGCCATAATCCTAATCCATAAGCAACAATGGATTTCTTATTAAAAGAATATAATTTTAATTTTCACAGCCAGATTTACCGACTATTTTTTCTTTTATGTTAATTTCAACTCTCTAAAATTATCTGAAGATTTTATAACAAAAAAGGATGCAGTCATTCAATAATAGAAGTTTCTTCTAATGGATATTGTGTGATTATCTACATCTTTAGAAAAAAAATCACATAAATTCAGCATTTTTAGAAAAATGCAAGTATGTACTGCAACCTACATAAAGACATTTACATTTTATATATTTTATACAAGACTTGTTACATTTTCTATAAGCTAGGCTCTATACAGAAATCTGAAAAATATGTAGAAATAGGTAGGAGCTGCAGGCATCATTGTGACCCACCCTGAATTTCTTATTCTCTACAGATAGATTTTATGAAATGGTGAAATTATTTATAAAGGGCATCCAATCTAGAACAGAACTTTGAAAAGTCATGGCAATCAGCAAGGAGCCAGATGTTCTAACTTTATAGAATGGGGCTTCCTTTATCCATCAAAATGATGTGCTTTGTGAATTTTGTAATTGAAAATAGGTCACCCAGACACTGACCTACTCACACATTACTTTTTGTAGCCAGTGGAGTCCTGCTACTCATTAGTCACAAGTGAGGCAATTTTACAAGTGGGATTAACTAATATTTGATTAGCCAGGCCTCAGCTGGAAAGCAGTTTCCACTGAAGAAGCATAGACAGAATAGCTGTAATGGCTGTTCTGGGAGTAAATCATTTTTCCTTTGTTGTCATCATGCAAACACATGTACCATGTGGCACTACACTGCAATATGTATTAAATTTCTTTTCCCATTGACTATAGAGTAGCATTTTTCTCAGTAATGTTAGTTTAGAGCATTATATTATTCTCTCCCTCCTCCAGTGCTGCTGTTCCTTTCCCAATCAATCCAACTTCAAGCTGCCCTTTGCTTTTGGGGGAAACCCCCCCCCCAATCTCTGAAAGTCTAATGTGAAAACAGAGTAGCAAATCAGCTACAGGGAATGCACCCAGGATGAAGTACCTATCAAAATTTAAAACCCTGCCAGATTCTGTTTACTAAGTTTTCATGCTCCAATAGCATCTGTGAAAATGCTCTTTACTCCATCTGATTTTTTTGCTTGTTTGTTTAATTATTTTAGGTTTGGGGCAACATCAGCATCTGTCAAAACAGCAATGCCTAAAACATGTTCTCACCTATAGGATGCTAAAAAATAAAGGCCATTAAAATTAGAATATTTCTCTGACTTAAATCTTTTTAATCGGATTTTTAAAAGGAAATTGCTGGTATCACACGTCATTGAGTAATATGGTTGTGCATCCTTTAAAAATGATTCAGAAGAAATGCTTTGTGCTTTACACAAGCACAGCACCTCTCTGCTATTTATTGAAGTAGCCTTTTTTCAGCTTGTGGGAGACCCTGAAGAATGATGCTGCTGCTTTAAGAGTCTACTTATTAAAGCCACTTAAAGTACAACTGCAGCTTTTTCTGCAGGCTAGCACCAAACTCTCAAAAAAGGATGGCTTGCTTTAATTAATAGCAAAGACATGATGTGCAGGCCAAAGGCCCATAGTACTACTTCCAGTTCACTTCTGAACTATATACAGCCCAAACAAATAACTGGGCTCTATTTTCCAGAAGGCATGAAAACTAAAAACTCCACTTGAAAAGAATTTTTTGCATTGATATTAATGAGTATTTTCAAATTACACATAAATTCATGAGAAGAATTTTGCACTTGATTTGGCCTAATGCCCATGAAATAGAGAAGACTGGCTGTGAAAGGTCAGTTTATGGCCCTCACCCTACTTTGAAAAGTTTTCTGCAAGTGATCCATTAAACTACTTGCTAGAGTCATTTATTCTTTTCCTAGCAGGCTGTGTGGCAGGACAACAAGTAAGGAAGAACTGACAAAGAAAAGGATATAAGAAAGAAAGAAAAAGTGAGTTTCAGAAAAGGAATGGGTGGGCTTTTTGGTTGCGATTCCTCTTCCTATTTCTCAGCATCACCCAGCCTGTGGCTTCAAACAGATTCTCTAAGGGAATCAACCCCATAGAAAAAAGATTAGGTTTAGCATGTAGGAATCAGAAAAGTAAATTTGCAGTTTTTCTAAACCTTATGCTTATTTCTTACCCATCAAAGCAGATCACCTTATTTCACTTCCACTAATTTGTCATCTGCATTTCTAAGCAATAGGGGTGTAGAATACCAGTACTTATCTGCAGTTGCAGTCTAACTATATGGGCTATACTTGCATATCTCCATAAACATTCTCACATTTGATGTCTTGATTGTCTTTTACTTTATTTGAGAGGAAGGGAGGAAGGGTTTCATTTTTGTCACTGGATGTATGGCACAGATGTCAGTGGCACATCATGAAGAGAGTACAAAACAATTCATGATTAAACTAGCCTAAAGGTAATAGGGCTTTTTAATTGTGAGCTGCCCAGAGTCACCCTCTGGGGGAGATGGGCGGCATATAAATTTGATAGATAGATAGATAGATAGATAGATAGATAGATAGATAGATAGATAGATAGATAGATGAAATAGGAGAATTCATACATGAACTAAATTAAGTACCCCATTTCTAGAACTTAAAGGAAATCTCTTGTTTAAAATTACTGATCAAGGAAATCAAAATATTTTTCTATATCATCCCTGGATACTTTGGGGAAAATTAACAGTACATTGTTAAGGTGTGCTAATACTAGTTTGCCCTGCCTCCTAGCCTCTGAGCTGTGGGCAATCCTTATTCTCCCACTCCTATCCCTTACAAAGCTTCAGCATCCTATTCCTGAGACCCATCTGCAGATACACTTTAAATGTATCTCCCCCCCTTGCAATGGTATGTGGGAGTGACCATGGGAGATGGTGGGGAAGAAGGGGGGGAGAGCCCACAGCTACACAACAGGCACAGAAAGAAACTCAGAAAGGATCCGCCCTAACTTATCAGGCTGTAAAAAGAGACAGCAGGAGATTTGTACTTTCAGACTTGCAAGATTTGGTTAATGACGCTTTACAATAAAATAGAATTATGAACTCATCTTGTATTTCCTGTCCCAGGTCTGCCTGGGAAGGCTGACACCCCCTCCCTCATTTCAGCCATCACCAAAGCATGCAATCTTGGTCACAGCCATTAGGAGATATACCTGGGTTTAAAATTGCTTCCATGGTATTATTTCACCATCATAGCTTGCAACAGCCTTTGAAGAGAAAGAAGCTTTGCTCCTGTAAAGCTTCCCCTTATAGCAACCATTAACATGGAGAGCGGGGGGGGGGGGGGTATTTTGGCAAGCAACCAGACAAATGCATACAACATAAATTAAAAAGAAGAAAGGATGATGCTGGCAACTTTGTTACTTTTTCTGAGGAGTAGAAGGGTGGGAGCATAGGGAGGGACACTAATTGAATGATATTCTTTGAACTCTCCACTTGGTTGACTGCATGGAGCACAAAAAAGCATTTCCAGATCAGAAGAGCTCCAAACTGTTTCGAAGGGACAAAGGAGTGGAAAGAATGGTAGTGGGGAAGTGGCCTTTGGTAATAATCATATATCAGCTCATCAGATAGCATACAAATATTAGAACTGAGAGAGCTCAGGTTAACACCTGATCTCATCTTGTCTTGTCTTCTCCTTTTGGGAAGAGCAGATATACCATTTGAGTTCAACACGTTACTCTTTTTAAACAATATATGCTCCTAAAATGATTCTTAGAATGTTTTCTGAAATTTATTTTGCTTATGAGCACAAAACCTCATGTAGAAGTAAATGTTACAGACAGCCAATGAATCGTTGCAGTATTGGTATAACAACATCCATATAAACTTACAAGTCTCCTGGCAGCTGCAGTGAATAACAACCCAAGTTGCCATACTATGTTTAAAGGCAGCTGTTTGTAAAGCTCATTACAATAATTGAGTCTGGATGTAAGAAGAATGTGTGTAAATGACCCCATATCTGCTTCCTCTTGACAGATTGTAAACCGGATTGAATTAAGAAACTGCACTCCTGGCCACCCATGCTTCCTGAGAAGATACTGCCAGCCCAAAAAGAATCTCAGGATTGCATAATTATCATTTTATTTGGGAGGGGAAGGGCAACTGCTTCCAAAACCAAAGGTAAAATCCAGGCAGATCAGATTGTCCTTCCCCCTTGTTTTCTGTCTTTTAACCAGGTAAAAAGGAAGACGTCCTCTGCCACGTCATCAAATGAAGCATCATTTTAAACATTCCAAAGAGAAACAGACAAGAAGCATCAGCAGACATACACATTCTTTTGATTATGACATTTTCTTTCAGCTTTCTATCATTATGCAATCGGCTGGGAGAAGTTAATGGAGCCATTTTCTATCATGGTTGCAAATTGGGGTGGCACCGGAGACTGAATCAAAATGAATTTTTTGATGTTTTAAGTGTTTAAATTCCCCTCAACACACGCTCACACTGATTTATATTTATAAGATTTCCAAGTGTTGCTGGGTAGCAATCATGAGAACTAATTTGACAGGAGTCAAAGAAAGTGCTCTACCACATATGCTTGCATTATCTTTTTCACCTTGGAGGAGTTTCATTTTTCCATAGTGTGAGTGCACCTACATAGTTTTTCAAAGTAGTGAACCATTTCCTTCCCTAAAAAGAACATCTCATTGTTGCTTTTACCTTTGCTATATGTGCACTTTAAGGCATATCGGCCTTTCTGAAAAGAAAAATAAGGAGAAACAGTCTTTTTACTGCAGAAGGGCTCAAATAATTGCTTTAGTTGAATAAATTGCAAGATTGAGGTATAAGTTCAAGGCTTGTGTTTGGAGACAAGAAGGGAAAAGTCCTAAACAGAATGAAACACTTGTAAGTACTTTATGAGCACAGCATGAATTCCAGTATAGAATGCCTCTTTCAATCAAAGCTGATCAGAGAAAAAGATCAACAATTGTCGATAATGTGCAATTGTTTAATAAAATTAAAGCATTGCCTTCTTGATTTGAATATTCTTTTATTCAGGTACAACAAAGACCATGTGGGAAAGACAGCATGGGCTTCTCTTAGTTACCAGAGAAGGAAAGCAAACAATATTGCTGTTGCATCACCCTGTAATCTAATGCAATGCATATAGAAACATGATTTGGTGGTGCATGAATAAAAGATAATTCAGTGTGTATGTCTTTGCTCCATATGAGAAAAAGGGTTGATTTGCTGTTTATATGAAGAAGCTCCTTGTGATTGTCTCTTGCCATAGAGTTAGATGAGGGAATAACACAAGTGACTCTTTGAATGTGACAGCAGTGACAAGGAGAGCCTGCAGTCATGTCTTGTTAATTTTCTATGGAGTAGAATGTCACATTTACATTTCAAATTATGTCTCCATACTGCTTACAATTTGCTCGGATTAGCTGGAGTTTTATGCCATCAAGATTCAGGTTTTTATTGTTTATGAAGACCATGCTAATCCCTTCTTCCTCCCATCATCACCTCCTTGACATCCTTCATCTCTCACTTCTCCAAAACAAAACTAATAGAAGTCAGTCTCCAAAAACCAAACATTAAAGGAAGTTATCACACTTCTAAATAAATGCAGGGCAATCATTCAAGCAGCCAAGAAGAAAGAAATGAAATGTCACTTTCTCCCTGCTAAACTTTTTGTAGACAAGCATCAACAGTATAATAGCATTTATTCTCCACTCTCAGATTAATCATTAAGGATATAGTGGTATGAATCCTACTACAATTGTCAATGGACATCTTAATGCTGTCAGCTGAAGATACTTCTCAACACATACACATTCGCATCCACTTTTATACTATAATGCCATTCTTAGCTATTCTTGAATCCATTCAGTGTGTATAGAATTGTGGGCTTTAATGTAATTCAGTTTGAAGACTAGCTGAAAGTTTACACTTAAATGAACTGATGACTGAACATTAGCCCTTCAGACTTTATAAGAATCCCTTTAATGCAATGCCTGTAGTATAATACTAGCACATCAGGGAGAAAAAAAAACTAACATGCTAGGAAGAAAAAAAAATCTTCACTAAAAAAAAATAGCATGTTGGAAAGTTAGGCAGACCAGAATCCTTCTAATACCTAGTTTTCTGTGGAAGAGAATAAGCTACTACCTAGCTGGGATATGTGGAGGTTTCAATCAGGCTTCTATTACAAGAGCCAGGTTGGTCCTTCCCCTAGATTACTGTTGTGAAAAATATTGAACAAGGGGACAAATCTTGCAGGACTAGGTTCAGTAGAAGTCACCTATACTATCTTAGGCCTAATAGCAAGAATGGGAAATCATCTGACCTTTACAACTGTGCCTCTGCTTTCCCATACTCCAAGCGGCCCCTCTGTGCAAGGCCCATCCCTCCCAATGAACAGTTGACCAGTCAAAGAGAAATTGTATTGCAAGGTAAGTTCTGAGGGCCCAGGTATGCCCTAGATGACTTTCTACCCTTTTGTTCATGTGATTGGCTGGACATTCCTTTTGCTGAATTTTTCTATTGGGGAATCATTTGGCAACTCAGCAATTTCCATGGGGGTTTTCTATCTAAAGAGGTGCAAGACCCAAGAGAACCAAGTTTGGCCTTTTCTGTAGTCCAAAGACAGGAGGAAGGAAATCTTGTTATGTGATCTGTAATCTGCTAATTTCCTTCTCTGCCAGAAAGGACCTGACTCATAACTCAGATGAGAAACAATGAAAGAAAAAATAAAGTAAACTAGGATTAATCAGCAATGATTAAGATCACACAAAAGTCTTGAATTAATTAATGCATTTTTTTTCCTTCTTGGGAAGACTGATCCCTTTGGAGTCTCTACTGAGCAGCATCAGAACATAATATCATTTCTTAAGATGTACATAAGGTCTGAACAAATCCTAGGAGAAAGCAGGTTGTTTTGGACTGATTCTACTGTATGACTTCAAGATTTCTATTAAAATTTCAGCACTGAGGCCATTAAGAGACTTCGTGAGCTATATACCTGTATTACTTCTATAAGCAAATCCAACAATGTGCCTCACAAAGGCTTTCTTCAGCATTAAATACTGCAGAAGAGAGAAATTTATTGCTAGGTCTATCTTGGAATATTTCTGGGACCATCTCCAGGTTAATCAGCTCAGGATATGTTTAAATTTCATGCCTGAGACTATAAAAATATGGGTGTCAAACACCAAGAAAGGTGCACTAAATTGCTGGTGAGGCTCTTTCGGCTGGATCAGCCATAAATTACATTGACTCAAATATCAACTAGAAAGGATTTTGGCAGCAATGCCAGACAATGCTCTGACCAGATGGAACTGTGCCACCAGAGTGGAACTCTGGCAGATATTTCCCTTGGAAAATAAGTCTGGCAGCATATTATATATGTAAATGTGATTAACATAACCTAGAATGACATATAAATTAGGTTGGCACAGTGTAAGAAATTAACACCTATTGTTCACTGTCTTTCTTATGAGGTCACAACCACATTAAGAAATGTGTGTATTTGTGAAAGAGGATACATCTATTTTTATATGTATGTTGTCTGACTTTTGTTGTTGTTGTTGTTTTGTTTTGTTTTGTTTTGTCATTGCCAAAAATGGTATACTTCTATAAAATTTTTAAAAAGATATCTTGGTTATCAATACTTGTGCATCAGATCTGGACTTCTGAATAATTAAAATACCCACAACACCACACACTCATTGGCTAGGTCTGTGGGAAAAAAATTCTTGTCAGGCAACAGGATTATTGCAATGCTAGTCCTCTTTGTAAAAACTATACTTTTTTTCCAAAGGCCATCTGTGTTTGTCCCTCTTCCTTTGGGGATGCCTTTAAAGAACAAGCCAATGTATGTCGTATGTTTATTCAGAAGCAGATCCTACTAAATTCAGTGGTATTATTGCTGGTCGCACAATCAGCCAGATGTTTAGACTAGATCTGGTATTTTTATCCACCTATCAAGTCCCTTCCAAGGACCTGGGATAGGCAGATGTTGTTTGATAATGCTAAAGGTATCACTGCAGGATGTAAGCTGTTCCAAGTAAAGCTGCCTTTTGCAATTGACCGATGGTGATTTTGTCAATGTTGATGGTGTTCAAGTGGCACTCCAGATGTTTTGGGATTGCACCCAAGGCACCTATTACTGTTGGTGCTATCTGCTTTCTTTTGCCATAGTTGTTCTACTTCTATTTACAGGTCTTTATATTTTGTGATTTTCTTCAGTTCTTTCTCCTCTATTCTGCTGTCTCCAGATATTGCAGTGTCCACTACCCAGACTTTTTGTCTTTCTTCCCAACAATTGTTAAGTCGGGTGTTATCTGGCAGGTGCTTGTCTGTTTGAATTCTAAAGTCCCAGAGCACTTTAGCTTCTTCATTTTTTATTACTTTGTTTTGTGGTGCCACCAGTTCTTGCTTGCAGGCAGATAATATTTCTTGCAGATATTCCAGTGCACCATTCTTGCTACTTTGTCATGCTGTTGTTTGTAGTCAGTCTGTGCAATCTTCTTGCAGCAGCTGACTAGGTGGTCCACTATTTCTTCAGCTTCTTTGCAGAGGTGGCATTTGCTGTCTGTTGCTGTCTCTCAATTCTGGTTTTATATGCATTTGTTCTTAAGGCTTGGTCTTGTGCAGCCAGAATTAGCCCCTCTGTCTCTTTCTTCAGCTTTCCTGCTCTTAGCCATTGCCAGGTCTTCTTGTTATCTGCTTTGCCTGATAGGGTTTTTTTTTTTTTTTTTTTAATGTAATGTCCATGTAATACTTTGCCTTGCCATGTCTCTTTTCTATTCTTCATTTGGTCTTTCATATAGGCCAGTTTGGTTTCTTTGGTATTCAGTAACCCTCCATGGTGTACTAGCTTCAGTGCACCTTCTTCACTATCCTTCAGATATTCTTCCAATGTTCTTTTTCTTCCTCAACTGTCTGGTGTACTTGCAACATTCCACACCCACCTATACCCCTTGGTAAGTAGACTCTGTCAACATCACTGCGTGAGTGAAGGACATGATTCATTGTCATTATTTTTCTGGTCTTCCTATCCAGGGCTTTTAGTTCAGCTTGAGTCTAGTCCACTACTCCAGCTGTATATCTAATGACTGGAATTATCCAGGTGTTAATTGCCTTGATGGTATTTCTTCTACTGAGTTTGGACTTCCTCTTCACTCTTCTGATATATTCACTACTAACCTTCTTCTTGACTTCAGTGTGCTTGATGTTATCAGCTTGAAGGATGCCCAGGTATTTGTAGTGATCTTCTTCATCCAGACTCTTGATGTTATTTCTATCATCATCATCATCATCATCATCATCATCATCATCATCATCATCTCCCCTTTTTAATTAAATTTTAATGGTGTTTGGTTAATGCTAGTGTAGGCATTCTGCTGCCTCTGCATAACTTTATGCCTTTTAACTCCTCTTTCAGCACATGCAAAATTTTGTCCCAACTGACCTAAATAAGTGGGAAACCAGCATGCTGCAGTGCATCAATCACCTACATCAGCTTTATTTCCAATGATGCCTCTTAGCATTTTAGGGGCAATGGTGGATGGCTTTAACTGGAAATGTGCCCACCTGCCCAGAAATAAGATAAAAGTGAGCAATCCTAAAGTAGAAGAGAAGGTGAGGAGAAACTTCATGAGATATGAGATTGCCTTTTAATTAACTGATGTGTTATGATTGGTTACTCCCACAACTACAGTCATTTTGTGAAAGTTCAGAAAACATGCTCTCAAAATGTTTATGAAGATTCTCAGTCATCCAGGTGGAATTGTCTGGAGGTTGAGTCATGGCAACTGGACTTCTTTTCTTTTTGGTTAGAGATATTTTGCTACTTGTCCAAGCAGCTTCTTTAATCTAAAAAGTTGGTTAGGGGGGACCCTAACCAAAAAAGTTGGTTAGACCCCCCCCAACCAACTTTTTAGACTGAAGAAGCTGCTTGGACAAGTAGTGAAATGTCTCTAACCAAAAAGAAGAGAAGTCTAGTTGCCATGACTCAACCTCCAGACATGCTCTCAAAATGGACTAAAACCAATTGCCTATCTCAAATTAGCCCACTACCTTGGCTAATGGATAGAGGATTTCAGCCATATTGTGCAATGTTATGTAGTGTTTTTTTTAAAAAGGCATATCTACTGTATATCAAAAGTTTGTTTCTAATTAGACGTGCACAGCCTTGTGGGGTGACAGTGCAATCTTCTACAGATCTCCCCAAAAGATATCAGTAAATTCAATAATTTATACCATGTACATGGATCAAGGATTGTGGCCATAGTATATATTCTGTTTAAACTGGTTAAATAGAAATATAGTTTCATTATATATTGTTTTTGTCTCAAGTGTTAAAATTGTGGGCTGGCATGAGCTAAATAAATAAATGTATTTATTATTATAGCTGAACTTTAGAACCTACCTATTCTTTTTGCAATTCTAGGTGCTTTTATAGATGACATTCACCATTAGAATATTCCTTTCAAATCTCATATCTTTGTTGTGATGCTGTTGAAATAATCAGCATCTGATTATTGAATGATGTTTAAATTATATCCCTTTAAAAGTTCTAAACTTGCCTTCCCTAAAACCTAAAATAAATTTGACCAGTTCTAAGGATTTTTTTAATAAAAAGCTTAATATGGGAAACAGAAATATATAAACTAATAGTAATCATTTGTCTTTTTCAAACTAAGGCAATTTTCCTTTCAACCTGCATAATTACGAACTGCATTTGTCAATTGATCCATCATCAGTGTGCAAGAAAACTATTATTACTGTATTGTTTTTAATAGTGTGGCCATCAGAGCCTCAGCTTTTGCCCAGCACAGCTTTTGTTCATTACTGATGCACTGTTTAAAAAATATTGTAATGTAAAGAAAAGAACCAAGTTATATATTAAGCTATATGTAAGCAATTAGCTGCCATGGGGTTTTACTTTAAACAGCCATGAGTGGATGCAGACCTGGGAACCAAGTGTTTCCTCCTGTTCATGATCCCTCTCTCCTACATCTATCATAGGCAGACTGATCAGTACAATATTCAGAAGGGGCACAGTTTGGAGAAGCATCATAAGGGACAGGGGAGTCATGCACTATAGTCCTGATCATATGTTGCTTCTTCATGTAACTAATAACATTGTACAAATCATGTGAGATCTCCCTGTTGTAAAATCTGAGCTAAGAAACTTTTCTCTTAAAAGTAATGTTTCTTAGCACTATCTATCTGATTCACAATTCATTGCCGAAACCCTTCCGGAATCTCAAAACTTTATTTGACAGTAGCTGCAGCTTGCCACAGCCACACGGGTCTCTATAAGACATGAAGAGCAATGTGGTGTAATATGGTGCTTTAAAGGCACCTCTACTAAGCCATTAATGTTATTATACTGAGGCTGAGTTATCTTATGTGGAATCTTTGAGAAGATAAGGTTTGTTTGCCTGTCAACGTGTGTGCAGTCAAGTCAGAAAGAAGGCTAGTGAGAGCTTTCCACTTGCAAATATTTCTGTAGATGGACTGGGGCCACTTGGCTGGATAAAGTGCCTCTCTATTAATCTCACCCCAAAGATAGCTTTGTGAATTAGAATTATTTAGGGTTTATTTTTAATGCATGACTATCTGAAGGGAGAAATTACCCTATTAGAAGTCCTTTAAAATTCCCAAACACCATATTTCTAAGGATTTCATATATTCTAATAGCTCATGTATTCAATTAGCTGAGAAACCAATTACACTGAGACAATGCTTAGCAATTTGGGAATTTAGTCTGGTGCAGACAATGCCTTTAGAGAGCCTTAATAGAAAATAAAAGCAAAAAGAAGAGGCAAGTTCTTCTAACTTTAGCCTATAGCACTTTTGAGGTAATAATTTCTTCAAAGAGCTAATTAACTAATTAATTAGTAAATCTTAAAATAACTCTCTAGATATAACTTGGAAGTCCTATTGAGATTTAATTTTCAATTGAATGAGCTGTTGGAAATATTTCACCGCAGTATTGGGAACAGACGGCTATCTCTCTGGTGTTGCGTATTCTGTGTTTATCTGAGAGTTTCACCATTACGTTCATTTTATGAGAGAGTTTAGAAATTATGTTAGAAGTCAGTGCAAATGTTATCACATACAAAATATATTTCAGGCAGTGATTCTCTGACAGAGATATCCCAAGTCAAGGAAAAAACAAAACCAGTTTTGGTTTTCCCAGAGATAATTTAAAACAAAAATACTACGTTTTACACATACACATGTTTTAATCTATTATGTCAGAGAACATGGAGAATATAGAAATACAGAATAAATATGTGAGTATGGGTGTGAATGTACAATAAAGACCTAATGTGGTGTAGGACTTAAAATGTTGGACTAGGAGTGGGGAGACCTTGGTTCTAGTCTATCCTCAGGCATGGAAACTCAATGGACCAGTTTCTTTTTCTAAGCCCAACCTATCTTAGAAGATTGTGAAGAAAAGCAGAATTGAGTGCTTGAGCTCCTGATTCAAAGGCAGAATATAAATCAATGCAATGCATAAATATATTGTATACTGTACATACTATATGCATAAATTCCCTTCCAGGAATATGACTACTTGCCTGGATGTCTCCTGTGTTAATTAGCAACTCAGCTGTTAATTGCATGAATGGAAGAAAGCCAAGAAGATGAATCAGCTAATAATCTTTCCCTCTCTTTATTTATTCATTTATTCAGTTTTGTTGACTCCAACCAATTCTGGGTGGCTATTTATTTATTTATTACATTTGTACTTGTTTCTGTCTAAAAAGGCACTAAGTCGTGTCCATAGGAGCAATAGTAACAAATACCAGTGAAATACAACCCATTAAAAATAATTATTACATTAGAAATAAAAGCATTCACATAAGCATGACCTAAATTGTCACCAATGTCTCTGAAATACTTCTGAAACAGTCAGATCTTTACAAGCCTTCAGAAGGCCACATGCAGTGGGGTGAGGGTGGGGACTTTTCCATCACATAATGTTTGAATCATCTCACTTCTTCAACAATATGCCAAAATGCCTGGAGGCTGTGAGGGTCTGGATGGGGAAAAACAGGCTTCAACTGAATTCTGGCAAAACTGAGTGGCTTTGGGTTTGGGGACCTTATGGTGCTAGGGCTATGCCATCTTTGGTTCTGAATGGGGTCACACTGCTCCAGACAGATCCTGTGTGCAATCTGGGGATCCTCCTGGACTCATGACTCCTGCTCAAAGAGCAGGTGGCAATCGTGGCTAGAAGGGCCTTTGCAAAACTTTGTATTATGCACCAGTTGCACCCATTCCCAGTCACCTCCCATTTGGATTACTATAATGCCCTACATGGGGCATTACTATAATGCCCTACATGGGGCTGCCCTTGAAGAGTATCCAGAAGCTCCAGCTGGTGCAAAATGTAGTGGCACAGGCAGTTATGTGTGCCCCTAGAGCAGTACACATTACACCTCTGCTCCACAAGCTACTGAGTCCAATTCAGGGTGCTGTTTTTGATTTAAAGCCCTTCATGGCATGAGGCTGGGTTATCTGAGGGACAACCTCTCCCCTATTACATCTGCCCGTCCCATCAGGTCTGGCAGAGAAGGTATGCTGCAGGTCCTGTCTGCCAGGTAATTACATCTGGCAGATCCCAGGAGGTGGGTCTTCTCTGCCATGGCACCCACCTTGTGGAATCTTCTCCCCCTAGAAGTGAGATTGGCTCCATCTCTCTCAACATTCTGAAAGTCCCTCAAGACCTGGCTATGTGATCAGGCCTGGGGATTCCAGGGGACTGGGGAGATTTTGTGATGGCTCCCTTATTAATATTATCCCCTCCTGTTTTATGTGCTTTTATGGTTATTTTTACTTGTGATTGTTTTTTATTTACAATATTTATTCTTTTTAATTGTTGCATATCACCCAGAGTCACTTTAATGTGAGATGGGCGGCTATATAAATACAATTAATTAATTAATTAATTAATTAATTAATTAATTAATTCTAAGTTCAGATGAAGGAACTACCTTCTATAAGCCTTTTTTTAAAAAATAAAAAAGCAGGGACAGCCAAGAAGGCTACAAAGTGATCGAGGTAAATATGTGGGGAAGGAGGGGAACCAGCTTTCTTGTACCATAGTAATAAACTAAGCATAGTAATAAACTAAGTATCATAAACTAAGCATAGTAATAAACTAAGCTCAAACACACACACACACACACACACAGAGACAAATAAAACAATTCTAAAGTACCCTAGAGAATGTGATATTCAAATAGCAGCCTCTTTCACCTAGCAAGCAGACTTTCAGTAAATCGAAGCATAGCTTTCAGTGCTGGATTACTTCTGTCTACAGTATGTCTTCAATATGAGTGCAGAGAAGTACTCTCTATAAGCGTCCGTAAGTCAGAAACACCTTTGTGCATATCACTCTTCTGTATAATAATTTGGGTGATAACTTAGGCGTTGTAACCTGCCATCTGGTTCTGTAGATTTGTTTAAAAAAAGGATGATGAAAGGTTTGTGCTCTTTTGCTAGACTTTCCTCAAACTGTTAAATACACTGTTTTTCCATTTGCCTGCAAATTGTAAACCAATGTGTATCTATTTTTATTGCTTTTTTTTTTCCTTGAGATGAAAATCTCAAATACTTCAGAAGTAAATTGAATGTCATTATTTGAAATCAGTCCCCTTGGATCTCCTTTTCTACTGACAACTGAAGAGAGGAACTTGATAACAGTAGCAGGAGTAGCGTGTGTAGTTTCACCTTTGATACAACACAGATCTCAGTTGCTAAGCAATTTGTTTCAAATGCTGCTTTTGCTGCTAGACAACCAAGAACTGGAATTGGATTCCTTCAATTACCTATGAAAGCACTTCAGGTGCTGCAGGAAATGAGCTAGTAAAACATTGCATGCAAAAAGACTTGGGCAATATGGAGACTGCAGAGCCTTTAGGGAAGTCCTGTGAATTCTTTTCTGCAGGGACAGACAATGAAATAACTGAAATAATTGTAGTCACTATGGGACCTTCAACATGGCCATCAGAGTTCATATGATAACTTCGGATGGCTTTATTTGTAGGCTACGGAAAATGGATTTATACCAGCAAAATGGCTATTCTTTTTACGGTATCTGTACTGGATCTACTTTGTAGAGCAATTAGCATAGCATAATTCATTATATTGTCCTTTATCTACAACAGCAAAAATGGTGAGCCTTGGCCTATTATGGGTAACTAAGGTTAAGCCTTCTCCATTTTTCTATTTACTTCTTGATATAGCTTTTCAATGCAGCCCATTTCCAGCCCAATTGTTCACTGAAAATTTGTCAGAAAAATAATTGCATCTGACCCAGAAGCAGGAGGGGTTTTAACTTACAATGGAAGATGAACAAGGTAGCTGACAGCTTGCTCTTCTCTTTCTTTTACCACTCAGAGGTCCTTAAAGCAGCACTTTTCCTTCTGTGGCTTTTCCTGGAATCACCAAGTGCCTTGGGCCTGTGGCATGATAATGCCAGGATGTGCTACAGCAAAAAAAAAAAAAAAGTCTTTAAAAAAAGTCTTTAAAAGCCTGGTTTTCTTCAAATATGAAGAATACCCTGGATTTTTCATCCATAAATGAAAGGAAAAGAGGATTCGCACAATCGCCTTGTTCATCTTCTACTTTCAGTTAAACTGTCACCACCGCTTATCATGGATTGGAGGGAAATGATGGACACTCAATAGACTTAATTCTGGCTAGCATTTGTCTAGTACAGTGATGGCGAACCTATGACACACGTGTCAAAGATGACATGCCATGACGTTTTGGATGACACACCAGCATTCACCAACACCTGACAACAACTATTCTCCCTGTTGCCACAAAGAAACTAAGTTTGTTTTACTCATATTTCATTTTTGTAATTACTTGATGTTTCTTTATATAATACATAGCACCACACATGATTGGACTGCATTTTTTTAAAAATAAATGAATATATAAAGAATTGTTTCTCCTTTGTGGGGGATGACACACCAGCAGAGTCAAGTTAGGCATTTTCTGAATTTTTGACAAACTGAGCCCAAAAGATTCACCATCACTGGTGAAGTACAAAATATTGGGCATCAGACAATTTTACTTTCACAGGATTGTGGAGATTCTTTTTTTAGGGTGGTTAAAGTTCGTTCTCTTATTAAAGACTATCTGGCTGATTGCTTTTACAAATTCACAAATTCCTTCTGCCATATGCCCCAAACTTCCAATAACAATAATTTAAAGCAGCAATATATTGGTCTGTAGTTCCTCCAAGCTTCTGGCAAAATTTACAGCATTCTGCCATAATATTAACTTTAAGTGCAAAAATAGTATCTTAAAATAGTCAACACATTCTCGTATTTATCATCCTCAACAGGCAAATTACAAAAGATTCTCTGCTCTCATGCCATGAGTGAGTAATGCTTGTCTTTTTGCCTGTGGAGGTTTTTTATCATGAGCAGAGCTATCAAGCTTTCTGATTCAAAAAGCAATTGGAGTCACAGGCTCATCCAGGGTTTCAAAGAGGAGAAATGGAGGAGCTAAATTTAGGGGAAAAAAACCACTTCTGTCACAGCAGAATGTCTGCTGTAAGAATTCCAACACATCACAGACAAAATAGTTGAAGTTTCTGTACTGAAACTTCAAATTGAAGTTTGAAACCAAAATTAAAAATCAACACCGAACCCTGACAATATCAGAAATTGGGATGGTGCAGTTTATTTACCAATTTGCTATAGAAAGCTGAAGCAAAGGGACACCAAAAGAAAAAAAGTTTAAAAAAATAGAAAGGAAAGAAAAAAGATGCAAAGCGGTAGCTTCCAATATTCTTCACAGCAGTTATAAGTACAATTATATTTTAACCTCTTTCTCTAAAGTTACATCATAATACTCTTCTTTCTATAATCTATCCTGTCTATTCATCAAAACCATAAATTACAGGTTCATTTTTTTCATTTTTACACAAAAACTCCATAAGAGATTTCCAGTCACCAATAAATATAATGTATTTTCTCTAATCAAAGAAGTTAGTTTATCTATCTCTGCAAGATCTGTCAATGTCACCAACCATTCCTCCATAGTGGGTAGTGTCGAATCTTTCCATCTCTATGCATATAATAATCTCGCCACAGTAATCATATATTGAAATAATCTTCCATGGCTTTTTTTCTAATTGCTTATCCATTAGTCCTAAAAAGAAAAGTTCTGGCTTCAACTGAAAATTAAACTTTAAAATCCTCTGTATCAAAGTATGTATTTGAATCCAAAAATTGTTAGCTTTTTTACATATCCACCAAGCATGATAAAATGACCCTTCATATTATTTACATTTCCAACATACATTAGAAGAGCCTTTATGCATTCTAGCTAATTTCTCTGGTGTCATGTACCAGTAATACATCATTTTATAAAAATTATTTTTGAGATCATAACACAATGTAAATTTCAACCCTTTTAACCATATATTTTCCCATTGATCCATCTGTATATTATAACCAAAACTCTTAACCCATTTATCATACATTCTTTAGCCTGTCCTTCTTCTGTTTCAAATTTCAACAAAAGTTAGTACTATATGAACAATACAAACCTATACATGTGTTGATTTCCAATGTAAACAATGAGGCATTCAATTTTTCAGATCAAGGTTTGAATTTACACTAAAATCAAATCAGGTTCCCCTGGATCAGATAGAATCAAATGATTTTCCAAATCAGTGAAACAGAGTTCAAACAGAAGTTCCATTGTGTGCATAGCAAACAATATCAGAATGTCACAATAAGCAACACAAAGGATACCCAAGCTGATCTATTATGGATGTGTGAACCCATCCGAATGGGGTTATTTTTCCTGCCAAACACTGGACTGGCAGTTTGGTGTAGTGGTTAAGGCACCAGGCTATAAACTGGGAGATTGTCCGTTCTAGTCCCTCCTTTTGCACGAAGCCAGCTGGATGACCATGGATCAGTCACTCTCTCAGCCCTAGGAAGGACACAATGGCAAGCCACTTTTGAGATCTTGCCAAGAAAACTGCACGGACTGGTCCAGGCAATTGCCTGGAGTCAACACTGACTCGAAGGCTATATACACATACATGCATGCATGACTAAGTGGCATATCGACAAACAGATAGACCAGTTTGTATTAGCAGTTTTCTGGGAGCAGCTCTTCTGGAGAAATCAGAGGAGGAATGTTTAAAACTCTTCAGTTTAATCATTCTCAGAAAATGCCCAAACAATTAGGCTCTGATAGTACATCCAGTCCTCTAGGTTTTTATTTTTCTCCTCTTTTCTAAGTCTGCTATTTCTTCTAGAATAACAAATATTTTGAAGCCAGGATATCAGAATCATGTCAACAGAAAAATACAAGCACACGTGAACAGAGGGCCACTATTTCTAAGCAACAATGTAATGCAAACAGAATGCAGACCTTTTGTGTTTTAGGTGGTAGGAATCAATGCCTTCTCCTCACAATCTTATAATAGCCCTGTCAACTTGAACCAGCCGATTTGTCCCACAGAAAAATTGCTTCCCAGTCTTACTGCTTTCCTTGTGTGTTATTCCAGGTTCAGACTGCTAAAAAAACAAGGTTGGGTGCCCAATGGAATAGTTTATTCTTCTTTCTTTGCCATTGTCTTCTGCCATGTTATTTCATGAGGAGTATATTTCTTATTGTGAAGTAACCACCGATGTGCAGTGCTGAGGGATGCATCGCTGCACTTGGTTTATTCCACTGCTTTTGATCATTCACAGAGAAAGATCAGGAATGTCTTGCAGAAGAAGCAGAAGTTACATAGAGTGATCTGAGGCTATATGAAGCAATTATCTTAACTCTAGCACTTAGTGTCTAATGAGTAAAGAACAAATGACAGCCTGATTCTATGCCATGGGGATATGTACCAATGAAGTACATAAAAGCCTCTATTCTTTCTCTTTTTTTTAACTGCTAGCTTATTGCTTCATTAGTGCTTGGCCACTGTCATACTCTATTTGAATAGTGGGGCACACCTGGGGATAGGCAATGCGTATTCCTAGATTATACCTTATTTATTATGCAGACTGATCAGCCAGTCCTAGGCTGATGTGTGGGAAATAAAGCGATCCAAATACATTTGCCTTCTAATGAAATGTTAATGCATTAGTCTTTAAATCTGAGATCATCTGTGAGGAAAAGGGAAGTTCATCTCAGTGTTATATAACAAAAGAAAATTGCAGCCAGAGTACATTTGCTCTGCTATGCGTGTGACCTTTACGGGCAGAAATAGAAATTGTGAGGCCTGAAAAGGGGCCACTGATGGGTGATATCACTAGATAAATGTTGTCATTTAATGTAGCTATGGCTAATGGCGGAAGAAAACTTCAAGGCTGTGATAATAATAATAATTTATTAAATTTATATGCCACCCAACCCCCAGCAACTCTGGGCCATTTGCAAGTTGTTAAAAACTTTTAAACACCAGGAACAATACAAAAAACATGAAAAACAAAGATGGCAGAGAAAACAAACCCAGATGGGAACAAGGAAATGGAAGAAAAGTAGCATCAATCATTCTCACCAAAGGCCTGAACAAAGAGCCACGTCTTCAAACACCAGTAGGGTGGAAGCTGTTCAAATCTCGGGAGAAACCTGATTCCAGGGGGCAGGCACTGCTACAGAGAATGTATGTACTGTGATGCCTCTAGTTCACATGAAGAGTTTCAAAACCCAATTCATAAATGGGGATATTATTAATTAACATCCTGTCAGCTTTGGCCTACCAGTATGAGTTAAATTGTTATTTTAATCAGAATGGGCACCATTAAACATCTAAAGTTTCTCACTGCAGTCTTCCCCCCAAGGATTAAGAATCCAATTGTTACCCTGAATACTTAGAGTCACCAGAAGCTGAACCATTTTTTTCTTCCCATCAGCTATTCCGCATGTGAAGAAATATTGTTTGTTTGTGTTTTGTAATGTTTGTTATATGTGGGGGAATCACTCATATAGAGAAGGGAGTGCCTTCTAGATGACAAATCCCACCAGCTCATAGGCATTGGGGTGGTGATGGCATCATGTGCATCATGACATAGTCATGCAGTTGGTATATGTCATTCATATATGATGCAACTAACACTGATCACATAATTGTTATAATTTGCTCAATCATATGCATGACATCATATTGACTTTTTATGGCTGCATCTGCTACAATTAACATGATCCACAGCAATGATGGTGGCATTTAAGTCCAAAGTACCAGGGAAATTGCCAATTTCTGTAGTGTAGTAACTTAGTAACATACAGTAGAAAAGACCAGCTTTGCTATTATGTGTTAACCAGACATAAGACGTTTTGGCAACAAGTGTTATATTTTTTTTTTTTAATTTATTTATTTATTTATTTATTTATTTATTTATTTATTTATTTTCATTATATCTCTGCTCTTATTGCATGTGCCATTAACTGCCTAATAATCTTGTTTAGAGTGACCCGCTCCTTGTTGGGGGTGTTCAGCTGCAGGATCATCTGCAGGGCTGCAGGGAGGAATATTCATGCTATCTGACAGATAAAGTTGCTCAGTTGGACTCCGACTGGGCAAGTCAAAGTGAGTTGCACTGAGCACAGTCTTGTGAGATTATCTGGACTGAGTTTGATTCTGTGATGCCTGAAGAAGTGGACATAGTCCCCCTATCTGTTAGTTTGGCCACCTACTTGTTAGATCCTGGTCCCTCCTGGGCTGTTCAGGCAACCTGGGAGGTGACCAAGGGATCGGTCCACGCAGTGGTATCTACTTCTTTGAGAGAGGGTATGGTTCCACCGGACTTGAAGGAGATATGCCTCCTTCTTAAGACACCATTACTCTTAATTATTAATTATCGTCTAATCTCTAAACTTTCCTTTGCAGGGAAGGTTGTGGGAACGGTGGTTGGACAGCAGCTACAGAGGATCTTGGAGGAAACATTTGTATCCATTTCAGTTGGTTTTCAGATCAGGGTACTGTATGGAGACAGGGCTGGTCATGCTTATTGATGACATTTGGTGGGGCCAGGATGGGGGTGACGCAACAATCCTGGTGCTCCTTGATCTCTCAGTGGCTTTCAATCTGTTGACCATGGTATCCTTCTGGACTGGCTATGCGGTTTTGGAATGGGAGGTACTGTGTTACATGATTCTTTCCTCAGTGGTTGGTCCCAGTCAGTGTTGACAGCAGGGGAGAGATTGCACCCACAGCTCCTCATTTACATGGTACTTCAGGGCTCAACACTCTTTCCTCTCCTGCTTAACATCTACCTGGAACAACTGGGTGAGGTCATCCATCAGTTTTGGGTTCGGTATCATCAGTAACCAACTTTATATCTCACCAGCAGGTGAAACTGTCAATGTACTGACCCAGTGTCTGGAGGCTGTTCAGGTCTAAATGGATCACTGTGGCAGTTTGGCTCCCCCAGGTCAAGGACATTTCCATCATTGGCTTTGGATGGGGTAGTACTGCTCCATTTGAGAGTGATGTGCAACTTGTAGGTCCTTATGGACTTGTAACTACTGCTCAAAAAGAAGGTAGTAGCTGTGGCCAGAAGGGTCTTTGCGCAGGTTCATCTTGTGCACTGGTTGCATCCTTTACTCAACCAGGAAGTCCTTTAGACAGTTACTCATGCCCTGAGTCAGTTCACAACTGGATTATTACAATATTCTCTGCATGGGGCTACTTGAAAACCATCTGGAAGCTACAGCAGGTACAAAATGCAGTCGTGTGAGCAGTAATAGGCACTACTCTGTATGTTCATGTCTCACTGCTGCTATGCAACCTGCATTTGTGCCAGTCAGCTTCCAGGTGCAATTCAAGGTGCTGATTGTTACTTATAAAGCCCTATATGGCATAGGGCCTGGATATCTGAGGGAACATTTGTCTCCAATCGTTTCTGCCCACCTGGTACATTCCAGCAGAGTGGGAATGCTCCAGACCCCTTCTATTAAATGTTGTGATCTTACAGAACCAAGGAAGCATGCCTTCCCTGTTGTGGCCCAACCCTCTGGAGCAGATCCCCCCAGAGATACAGACAGTACCCTTTCTCCTGGGGTTCTGAAAAGCCCTTAAGACCTGGCTTTAGTCTCAAGCCTGGGGTTGATGTGTTTGTGGGGCCCCACGTTTGGTTTCATTTGTTATGGTTTGATTGTTTTACTCCATGTTGTTGGATGCTTTTAATTCTTATTATTGTTTTTGTATTTTTTAAGCTGTCTACTAGAGTAGGCGGCTATAACAAATTGAAATAAATAAATTTAAAACATTTTTAAAACAGAACAAACAGTAGGTAGAAAAGCCACACCAATTCCCACAATCTATAGCACCAAACAAGAGACTTCTGAAAACCTGGCATATGAACTATATTAACTGTACTAACTTCTATTGTGATTTAATGCAAAGAAGACCTGAAGAAGTAAACCCCTGATAATTATCTCATAACAAGCCTGTCAGGTTTTTCTCATGGGAAGAAATTTCATCTTGTTATCTGTACAACAACAAACTTATTTTGACTAGCTTATGAGTTAATGTAAACAAAGCATCTTGTGACTGTGTTGTGCTATTTACTGCCACCTATTGGCATATGTATGCTAGTTATTCAGTGGGGGGGGGGTACATGCTGGCAATATAATGGGAGGGCTAGATGCCCAGCCTGTCAGTCATGTATAGTTTTATCCATCATGTAGGTTTTATGGGTTATGTAGTTGTAACTAGTAACCAAGTAGTGTACCTCTTCTCTGAGAGTTTTTAGCTAGAGACTTTGTTGTGGATAAGTCTTGGATGCTAAGATGAGAAGAAGTTTTTGTTATTTCCTATATTTTGTATGCAACTTGTATTTTATGAAGTTTTGCATTTTTATCAATAAAAACCAGTTAGTATATATTTTCTGACTGGATTTTCTTTGGAGAGCAAAATATGGACATTGCATTTTGCAAGCTCTCATGCTGATGTGTGGTTTTCCTGAGAGCAGAGTTTTTGAGAGCTTTGCTGCACAAAGCCAAGACACCAGCAATTTGAATAAACACAGGAAAAAAGGCAGATAATATCTGGTTGGAGAATGAATGCTAAAGCAGTTGTTAGTATTATATGTCACTTCAGTTGCATCCTAGCAATTAGCATTCCTTTGCCCTCGCAAAATGTTCTATTATCACTCCATCAGTTAGCATCTCTTTGTACTTGAAATACAGAATGCAGCACCCCAAGCAGTGATGGGTGTATCCTATTACACTTAGGTGAACCCACTGTTCTGAAAGCTGCATTGGCTACCAGTCAACTTTCAGGTGTGATTCAAGTTGCTCATTGTCTCTTTAATGCCTTATAATGACTCCAGACCCAATTATCTACAGCACCACCTTTTCCCAAATCCATCTGCCCCTCTGATCAGATTGAACGTGGTTGAAACCCTCCAGGTCTCATCTACCTGAGAATGACATCTGACAGGACCTCAAAAATGGGTGTTCTGGGTCACTGCCCCCATGCTTTGGAACTTTCTCCCTGTGGAGATCTGGTCTACACCTTTTGTCCTGGGTTTCAGGAGAGCAATTAAGACCTGACTATTCCATCTAGCTCAGGAAGAAGGTACGTTGTGATTGTGGAGGCAAATGACTTTATTTTTGTTTGTTTTTACATGTGTGCTGGTAAAAGGTGTACCCCCCCCCCATACACATGGAAGCTGCATTCATTGCCAGACCTATGAGATGCCCCCCCCATACACACACACATATACATGTGAACTGCTTTGGGTTTTGTCTGAAGTGTGAAGGAATAACCCCTGGACAAGCAGCAGGGCCAGGCATACCAGCTCATTCTTTGCTAGTGCCAGCTCAACATCCCCATTCTCAACATTCTGTAAGAAGATCTCACAGCTCATCAGCTACTATCCATTTTGAAGTTCCCTTCGATGGGATTGGAATAAGGGGGAAAGCAGTTTTAAAACTGGTGCAGATAAGGGTGACTTCAGCCTATCTCAGGTCATAGGGCAATGGCATGAGCAATGATGCAGAGACAAGGAGGTAGTGTTGTGGTGACATGAAAGGAATGGCTTTTGTCAAGAAATCCAATACTGTGATTAAGACCAATTGAGGGAGGCCCTGCTGTGCATGTCTATATATGTTGTGGTTGTTTTCTTCCTACATGCAGCAAAAGTTTCATTAATTGGTACTAGGGGACATGGATAAGGAAGGGTCTGAGATCCTCGAAAGAAAAATATCTGAAAAAATTGCAAAGCATTCTCCTGTTGTGAATCTTCCCCCCCCCCCCCCCCGCCCCAACTGTTAACTTCAGACAGCAGTGACTTTCTTGATCTAGTATTTGCCTAGAAAACTCTTTCATTTAACGGATTTATATCATCAATGATTGCTTTGCTTTCATAGATCACAGATAGATTTGTTGTTGTCCAACATCTGAGCTAGTATAGCTTTCATCACTTTTGACAGATTTGATTCATAAAATTCATCAGTGTACTTAAGCATTTTTACATGTACTCCTTTCACATCTCCACATATAAGAACAGTCATTTGGAATAGTATTATGATGCTTTTAGGTAATCAATTTTTCAATAGCTAACATTTGCTATGGGTGATAATTATGGGGAGGAAGAGGAGCAATGGTACTGTTTTATTTCTGTATCCACTCAGAAAAGGTATGTGAGTGGGAGAGTTTATAAAACAAATTCCTCAGTAGCAACCACATCATGCTTAAATTATACTGACATAAATTATTATACAATAATTTAGAATCCTGCAACCTACCCAAGAGCTAAAAGGTCTATTAGAACTAATGTGTACAGTAGACATGGCTGTATTGTGGGAACAAGTGAAGAGATGCATAAGACACAAAAGCAGAACACATTCTTAATAATTTTCCTGATTGAAATGAAGACATTTTCTCTGTAGTGCACATCAATCTAAATAAAAGATACAGGGCTGCTTCAGGCAGTAAATTATAGTGTTTAAGAACAAAAAAATTGAACACTAACCAGCTATTCAAAGACTTACTAAATAAAAGCTTATATCCTTCCCTAAGGGCTGTTGCTGATAGCTGCCATTACTTGAAAAACAGCCGATAAAAATATTAACAATGGTCTTTCTAACTTCATCTTCAGCTTTGACAGTTCAACCCTTATCTTTCTTCTTCCTAGGTAGAAGAGGAAAAATATAGAAAACAACTATTATTTCATTGCTGGCAGTTGTTTGCTCTCCTGTCATCTGCAATCTGAGCAGTTCAAAAATTGTGGCTCAGAGTTTGAAACTAAATGTGATGAGCCAAAATATTTTATTGTTTTAGAAGAATAGTCAAAATGGTAGAGCAAGCCACAACTTAAAACAAAAAGTTGAAGATGAAGAACAAGAAGATAGTTCTAAGCCGCCCAAAGTCACTTTTCTGTGAGATGGGCAGCTATACTAAATACATACATACATACATACATACATACATAAATGTCCATCACTGTTGTGAGTTCATTGGCTGGGGTCCCAAATGTGCCAAGCCAAACCTTTGTAAAACTATAGAGTCCTGATTCAGAAATTATGCTAAGCAATAAACCGTAATTTAGAGACCACAATGGCTGTGGTCTTATCTTGAGCTAAGCAAAACCAAGCAAATCACATCATAAGTTTGTGTGATTGTGAATCTCCTTGGGTGATCTCCTTAGGTCAGAGCTGGTGTTGTTATATAAGTAAAACTCCTCTGTAAATAATAGAAATAGTAGCCATTTTGAACTCTCATGTTTAAAAAATAAATTAACAGTAGCTACTTGCTACAGAATCTGTCTTTAGAGTCAAAAACCCCATTGAGGATGTTTCTTCACAACAATTAGGATAAGGAAGACATGTACAATATATATTAGTCCCCCAGGAGTAGCTGGATTGGTACGCAAAAACAGGTGAATTCTTCAGAATGATGCTTTGGATATATATCTTCTATGTGCAAGTATTGTCTATGCACAGAGCCAAAAACAATTTCTACCATGTCTAGAGATTATGTAGGAAATCATAATTAATGCAATTACAAAAGGCAGAACAAATTAAACAAACCGGTCAAGACTGAAGTTTGCAACTTCTTTTTAAAGTTTACTGAATGTATGTTGATCACCATTGCATTATTAATCTGAGTGTGGGACGTGGTGGCGTAGTGGCTTAATGATGCTGGAGTTTGAAATGGTCGACTCTCCAATGGTTCGAGCGCAGCTCCGCATGAAGGAAGTGAGCTCCCATCATTTCGTCCCTAGTTCCTGCCCACCTAGCAGTTTGAAAGTATTCTTTCAGAGAGAGTAGGTAAATAGGTACCCCCATTTTGGCAGGGAGAAACACTGGCAGTGCAGGTATCAGGAACTGGGGCTGGACCTGCCTGGACGCGATTGGAGAAAGGATCGGTGGAGAAAGGTAAAAGTCCGGGATGAGTCAACCTCCCTAGGAATGCTGCTGGCCAGCTGGTGAAAAACTAGCTCACCTTCTTGTGGTGCACCAGTGCAATAAAAAGAACTAGCAATTGCTGGTACCAGAACATCTACTGTGTGTAAAAAACATTGTAGACTCCCTGGCATGTATGCCATATACTAAATAAATAAATAAATATTAATCTCAGTATTGTGATCATATTGTACCAGTACTATACCAACTGTACTGTAACCTAATTCATTTCTCATCAGATTCAAAATGCTAGGCTTAATCTTAAAAGACTTTCACAGCTTCAGGCTAGAATACATGAAGGATTATCTGTCTCTCCATGTGCCTTCATATCCATAAAGGTATTCAACAAAGAAACATCAGGGGATGCCCCACCCACTGAAGCAAGACAAGCACTTCATTGAGAAAAGCTAATGTAGGAAGATAACAAAAGGTTTAGAAAGACCAAAATAGCAAACCACGTTGATATAAAGACTGTGTTCATGTAAGTCACCAGGAATGAAACTCAACTTAAGGAACAGTACTATCTTTTTTTGGTTAGTGATGGTGTTCTAGTTTCAGAATGGCCATCACAAAGAGGTCCAGCACTTAACATGTGATTCTTTCAATGCTGGGCAAAGACCTTCCAATTTTCCTCATCTTGTTGCAAGTGATTTTTCTGTCCTACTGCTTAGTTTTACTTGGATGTCGGATGCTGTCTTTTTCTAAGCATTTTCATTTTTATAACAATATATCAGTACTTCCATTTTTATGTAAACAATTTTGGTTTTTTTTAATTCAGGGTTTTTTTAAATTAAGGATTGCATAAAGCTAGTTTAAATATATACACTTAAAAAAAACTGCACAGGGCCAAAAAGTTTGTTGCAAAGCAAGTAATATAATTATTGCGTCTTTATTGTCCAGGATGAATAATTTCATCCTGCAATATGAATGGATTAAAAAAAAATCTCAAAGTTGTCTTTCTGTGTTCATAGCTGATAATAGTTATTTGCTTGCTTTATCTTTTTTTCCTGTTCTCCTGCTACCTCACAATGCTAGTTATCTACCAGTAATAGCAGAAAATGTCCAAATCATGGGTAATATTTCAATTCAAACTTAAACTGTGGCTCTCTTTCTCTCAAAACTAAACTTATTTTTTTTCTTCCTGACTGCTTCGGAACAATGCGGAAGGAAGGAAGGGAGGGAGGGAGGGAGGGAGGGAGGGAGGGAGGGAAATAAGTCAGGCCAACAGGAAAGTATGCTTATTTTTTTTTGTAGGCAATTAATTAGCTTAGCTTTTTTCTTGACTTTTAAATAATGAAGCATATATGTGTGTGTTCGTAAAATGACTTTTTAATTTGAGTATTCTGGCAGGGAATAAAGATGGGAACAATTAATTTATCCACCTTTTAATATTACCTGATTTGTCCTTGCAGTAATATACATGTACCCAGATGCCTATTTCTAAATACTTCTCAACTTCTCTGGCGTTAAAACAAGCATTAGGAAGATGGAATGCAAAGAGGGTGTATATGTTAAAAGAAAATATTTGCAACAATATATGCACAAGGCAAAATGTAAAAGAGGTATATATTCTTTTCAGTTGAAAGGAAATGGATTGTTTGTGTATGGCAGTTATACCCTATCTGGATGACCATTAAATAGCCTCAAAGATATTCAGAAAATTGTACCTCACTGCTGCCATCTAGCAGTCATCTGCATGTTTGCATTTCAGATACAGTACGCCTGTTAGGTGTACTTAAAAAATGCATAGTGATATGACAAATAAATGAATGCTTCAGAAAATTTGGACATTATAGAAAGTGAAATGGACATTTGTCTGCCTCTAGACTTTGATTAGCTCTGAACTGTCTTATGAAGAAAGATGTAGAAATCCCTCAAAGAACGTTCTTATTTTTGCTACAATAGCCTAAAACAGTTATCTTTCCTTGTATCTTTAAAAAGATGATGGTTGGATTATCTGGTATTCTTGTGAATATTTGTGGCATTTATTAAGAAATGGATACATACAAACTGCAGGCCTAGATATTTCTCCTGGTCTATAAATTATTGGACTAGGTACTTCTATCTCACTCAAAGCAGAATTCCAGAGCCAAGAATTTTCTAGACGGAGGGCTTTCAAACTTTTTCAGGCTACAGTCTGCTGGTTTAGGAATATATTCTCAGAACCCCTGGCAATAAAATGAAAAGTAAACTATAAAATAATATGTGTATGCTGAGGGATATATATCTAGGATGGGTGTGACAGTTTAATATTATGAGGCTGAAAAATTATGCAGGAAAACTACCATTTGCGATGTCACTTAAAATGAATCCCTTGCTTAGGAACGCTGTTGGCATGGATTTTTGCCATTGGGAATGCCTGACTGGAGCCACTTAAGCACCCATCTTCCTCCTGCCTGCCTGCCCATCCATGCAAATATAATTCTCATGTATGTCTCACTCCAAAGGGATTTCAAGCACATATGCAATGCACTCAAGGCAGGGCTGTCCTGGGTTCTTTATTAATTCCCACAGAGTCAATGGGACATACTCTTAAGGAGGTGTGCACAGGATACCAGCTTGAAGATTAAGAAGACCTCTTGCCTACACATACAGTAAATATGGTCTGCAATGCAGAAAGTGAAGAAGAGGGGGGAGATTCACCACAATCATAAGTTAGAAACCCTGCCAGATTTCTAGCTCTCTCTGCTTTCAACTCTCTCAGCTGCCCTTGAAAAAACACAGGGTGCCTCACAAAATGTTTTTCAGAATTGGGGGGCAGGCCGAAAGTTGGATTTTGGGCACGTACACATGGTAGTGAGGGAAAAGCAGCCTGTACTGATCACCTGTAAATACGGGTGACAATAAACACTGTTGATGTACAACCAGTGAGAGAGGAATACCCAGTGTCAGGCTAGGAGCAGATGAGATGGCTGATGGCTGAGTGTGTGTTCAAGAGCAGTGCATTCAAGAGTTGGGTTTTGTTGTCTTTTGTTTTAGTTTTTATTTTGCCCTTAGTCCTTTGTGGAATCCATTCCAATTCTCATGGAACCCCACGATTCTATGGAACCCAGTTGGAAAGGCCACGCTCTAGAGCAGGGTTTCTCAGCCTTGG
This sequence comes from Liasis olivaceus, assembly GCA_030867105.1. NCBI lineage: Eukaryota > Metazoa > Chordata > Lepidosauria > Squamata > Pythonidae > Liasis > Liasis olivaceus. Next base: position 76,971,904 of record CM061349.1, read on the forward strand.
CAACTTTAAGCTGTGTGGACTTCAACTCCCAGGAGAATTCTGGGAGTTGAAGTCCACATGTCTTAAAGTAGCCAAGGTTGAGAAACCCTGCTCTAGATTTTATCCTTCCTGTACTACTTTATCCAACCCCTCCCTGATCCTTCCCAAAAGGTGTTCTTCTCCAACTGTCCTTTGCTTCTTGCCACAGAACCCCTGTTTGCTCCCTCACACAGTTATGGATGGGAGGTCAGGTTGCAGCTTCTCCATTCCTCCCAAAGTTAGCAAATGAAACTGTACAACTAAACTCCGCTTCACAGCTTCCTTTACAGAAAAAGGGGAGGGGAAAGCTGCACTCTTCCCCCCCTTATCTGGAACAGATGGAAGAGGCCACTTTCAGAACTTTTTCAACAGGAGACTAAGCTCTGAAATGAAGGCTTAGAATCCCAGCACTCCATAGTAACTTATAAAAATGCTGCAACATAACTTTTGTTAAATGTTGCTCATCCCCAATACATTACATTATGTAATGTAAAAACAACACACTAATAAAATTAAATAATCATTAACACAAATGAAATCTAAAACAAAAAAGCAAACAATAAAGTGGGCTTGCTCACTTGTCATACTTCACCCCACAGGCGGGAGGAATGGACCTCTTAAACAAGTTCACAAGAAATGCAAGAACTACCAATATATAATGTTTATTGAAGCCATAGCCAGAATTTCAGCAACTATTATGATTCAGTAGCAAGCCCTATGCATTAAAACAATATTCAAGCTCCTTTGCATTTTGTTTTCCTTTCTGTTCGGTGTATTAGAATCCTTCCCCACCCCCCCACCCCTGCCAATCTTTTGACTTAGTAGGCCCACCTCCATCTACCCTGTTTTTATTATCATATTGTTTTCACTGTGTAAGAAGTAACTCTCACATAATATGGAGTGTGTCCCTACCTAGCCATGTTTTTACAAACCTGGTATAACCCTCAAGCTTTGGAAGTTATGCACCCTTTTCTCCAGAGTCAAGAAATTCAACACATTCACACTCTAGGTTATTCCACAATGGCTTTGTGATGTTAATGCCATCTTCCTTTCTTAACAAAGTAATGCCTAATTCATACATGAGCATGATAGTTGTGCCTTCTTTTCATTCGATAACAAGGCAGTTTTCAGGCAACACATTTCTTCCACTACTTGATTTGGAAGTGGCTAATAAATATAATTAAACTCTGGACTTTTTCTTCTGTAATACCACCCAGGGCATGCAAGAACCATTCAAAAGGAGACTACCTGGCGAGCCTTATGTCCTAATTAAGTTATACTCAAGTGTTAAATATTAAACAACTTGTAGTGTTTAAAGACTTTACTGGCACACCATGCTCAGAGTGGGAAAAATCAAGATTACTACAAAATTAAAACGTAAAGATTCAGGGCATCTTCTCTTTAATGCTTGGAGATAAAAACTCAGGGAAAATACCTAATACTTAGGAAAAGAGCAATTTATGAGCTGTGTATTAATTTCATTTTATACACACACACATACAGTACTGTGCAAAAGTTTTAGGCAGGTGTGAAAAAATGCTGTAAAGTAAGAATGCTTTCCAAAAAATATATATATTGTAATTTTTTATGATTATCAATTTACAAAATGCAAAGTGAGTGAACAGAAGAAAAATCTAAATCAAATCAATATTTGGTGTGACCACCCTTTGCCTTCAAAACGGCATCAATTCTTACACTTGCACAAAGTCAGGGATCTTGTAGGATTAGAGTCAGGTGCATGATTAACCAATTATACCAAGCAGATGCTAATGATCATCAATTTCATATGTAGGTTGAAACACGGTCATTAACTGGAATGAAACAATGGTGTAGGAGGCTTAAAACTGGGTGAGGAACAGCCAAACTCTGCTACTAAGGTGAGGTTGTAGAAGACAGTTTCATGTCACAGGTCATATACCATGGCAAGACTCAGCACAGCAACAAGACACAAGATAGTTATATGGCATCAGCAAGGTCTCTCCCAGGCAAAAATGTCAAAGCAGACTGGGGTTTCAAGATGTGCTGTTCAAGCTCTTTTGAAGAAGCACAAAGAAACAGGCAATGCTGAGGACTGTAGATGCAGTGTCGGCCAAGGAAACTTAATGCAGCAGATGAAAGACACATCATGTTTACTTCCCTTTGACACTGGAAGATGTCCAGCAGTGCCATCAGCACAGAACTGGCAGAAACCAGTAGGAGCCAGGTATACCCATCTACTGTCTGAAGAAGTCTGGCCAGAAGTGGTCTTCATGGAAGAATTGTGGCCAAAAAGCCATACCTCTGATGTGGAAACAAGGCTAAGCAACTCAACTATGCATGAAAACTTAGGAACCGGGGTGCAGAAAAATGGCAGCATGTGTTCTGGACTGATGAGTCAAAATCTGAAATATTTGGCTGTAGCAGGAGGCAGTTTGTTTGCTGAAGGGCTGGAAAGTGGTACAATAATGAGTGTCTGCAGGCAACAGTGAAGCATGGTGGAGGTTCCTTGCAAGTTTGGGGCTGCATTTCTGCCAATGGAGTTGGAGATTTGGTCAGGATCAATGGTGTCCTCAATGCTGAGAAATACAGGCAGATACTTCTCCATCATGCCATATCATCAGGGAGGTGTGTGATTGGCCCCAAATTTATTCTGCAGCAGGACAACAACCCCAACATACAGCCAATGTCATTAAGAACTATCTTCAGCGTAAAGAAGAACAAGGAGTCCTGGAAGTGATGGTTTGCCCCCCACAGAGCCCTGATATCAACATCATCAAGTCTGTCTGGGATTACATGAAGAGACAGAAGGATTTGAGGCAGCCTACATCCACAGGAGATCTGTGGTTAGTTCTCCAAGATGTTTGGAACAACCTACCTGCCAAGTTCCTTCAAGAACTGTGTGCAAGTGTACTAGAAGAATTGATGCTGTTTTGAAGGCAAAGGGTAGTCATGCCAAATATTCATTTGATTTGGGTTTTTCTTCTGTTCGCTCACTTTGCATTTTGTAAATTGATAAACATAAACAATTACAATATATATTTTTGAAAGCATTCTTACTTTACAGCATTTTTTCACACCTGCCTAAAACTTTTGCACAATACTGTGTGTGCCTGTGTATGTGTATTCACTCACTCACTTTGGCTCCTGTTTCCATTGGCATATTTACACATAGCTTCCTCTTGAAAATTCACCATTGCAGCATTCAGAATCTGTAAATTCTTTTATGGATAGTTCTGTTAATCCCACAACTGCCTGAAGTCTTGCCTCTGCAGACGAGTCCTTGTAAATCTCTTCTTGTCAATGGATTTAGTTCACTGATTGTCTACCATGAGATACTTCATAAAACAACTCACAGAGGAATATAGCCTTCTGCCTCTGCCTTTTACTAAATAGGCTGTTACACTAGATAACCTTTTAATGACTGCATTCCATTTTAACCTGGCTCTAGAGACATAATCAAAAGAAAGGAAAACTCCTGCCTTAATGTGATAAATTTTTCATACTGCATTTCAAGCAGGAAATTAGTAAGGGTTGATTATGAGGTTCCCCCCCCCAAAAAAAAATCTGCCATGAGAGCCCTAGAACATGGACATTTGCATAGTATACCAGGAAGGGTTGAGTAGCCTGCGTATGTTTTGCATGAAACTTAAAAATTTAATTTTGTTCTTGTTTTCCTTCTGTTCAGATCAAAAGTCATCTTCTAAATCCCACAGTCACAATAAAAAGTACAAATTACATTCTCAAAACCAAGCAAATTATGCGACAAGTTCTTAATGGCAGGGGAACAAAATCTTCTACCCAGGAAAAAAAAATATGTTAATTTATTTATTTATTTCAAACATTTATATAGCTGCCCATCTTAAAAACAATTCTGGGTGGCTTACAACCAATCAACAACATAAAACAATATAAAACAGTATAAAACCAACAACAATAAAACTAGAAATAGAAAAACCTGGTGCCACAGTCACTCTTCTCTAGTGCACCCACATTCTCACCCCATCCCAATGCCTGGGTGAAGAGCCAGGTTTTAAGTGCTCTTTGGAATGATAGAAGGGTAGGGGTCTCTCAGATCGTGGGCAGAGGATGTTCCATAGGGCAGGGCTTCAGCAGAATAGGCATGCTTCTGAGGACTAACAAGATGGTAATATTTAAGGGAAGAAACCTGGAGTGTGCCCGCCCTGCCCACTTTGGTGGAATGGACAGCTGTCCTCAGGGAGAGGTGCTTCTGCAGATAACCTGGTCCCATACCATGTAGGGCTTTAAATGTAATAACCAGCACCTTGAATTGCACCCAGAATAAAACTGGGAGCCAGTGCAGCTCAAACAACAGGGGTGTAATATGGGCAAACCTAGGGATGCCCAACACTGCACATGTTGCTGCATTCTGGGCCAATTGTAACTTCCAGGTGGTGTTCAAGGGCAGCATGAATACTAAACAAAATAACTGTGTATAGAAAGAGCAATCTTCTCTCAACCTGGGATCTTTCAGCTACATTGGATCTGCAAATCCTCGAATCCCACTAGCATAGCCATTCACTATGCGAGCTGAGACTCCAACATAGCTGGAGGGCACCAAGTTAAGGCTGACTGCAGGTTGTTGGCATGAGGCAATCATGTCTTCAAAAAGGAATGATGTACCTTTTGGTTTCTTTAAAGATGGGGCAGTCGTTCACTGGTAGAGTGTAGATTTGCTGTGAGAGGGCTTTAAGTTCAGTCCTTGGCCTCTCCCACATCCTGAATTAAACTGTCTCCAGAGACACTGGGAAGCTCTCAGTCTTGCTCATTCATTCCTGCTCCTGGGAATTAGAAGAGATTACTCTTTCCTAAGTTCTCTGGTCCCATTCTTTCTGACCTACCCTAACTAACTTGTGAGAGCTACGTTAAAGATTGTGCTGTGTCCAAAGTTTTCCACCAAGTTTCCATGGCTGACAGTGGATTTGAAACTAGGTGTCCTCACACCTAGCCCAACACTATATTTCTAGCATCTACCTTCTGTTTTTCACAAAACATTTACATTTAATTTATCACTGTTAGGAAGTACAATTAAGTATCAATGGCACATTATTCTATTGTTTTCCTTTAAAATGATGGAGGGGAATATGCATTGGCACCAGGTTTTGTCCCTTGTTTGAGGTGCCCTTGGATTAGATGACCCCAAATGGTCTCCCCATCTTTTCCCTGTCACCAAATCTTTTCATTTGTTCTCTCTTCCTAGTAATAATGAGTTCTAAAAAGAAGAAAAAAGAGGCTGCTGTTTGTTTTCTTCCCTCTGTTCTCACTCACATACTTGAAGTCAACAGGTAGACAAACAATAATGATAATAAAGGACAGTGGGGTCTGATAGGTGTTGGCTCAACAGGAAATACAGCTGAAGCTTTTGTAAAACAATTTAAGTATTGACAATTTTTTTTGTCTCTCAAACTTTATTCTTTATTTTAAAAGAGTACAAAATATAAGCAAAGTATTACAATACACAACAGTAACAACATTAAACAATCCATACAAATAAAAATAAGATAATGAGAAAAAGAAAGAAAAAATAGAAAAAATAGAAAAAAGGAAAAAAGAAGAGAAAGTGGGGAAGGAATCTATCTTCTATGTTAAACTTATAGTCACTGGTTTAAAAAAATACCATATAATACTATATTATAGTCAGATACAAAATATTACTGCAAATATCATAAAATCTATGCCAAGAAGAACTTATTGTTTCATCCTTTGATTAGTAGAAATATTAACTTTTCCAGGAGGAATAAGTTACACATTTCCAAAACTCAGTGCTTAATATCTAGAATAATATCACTTTTCCAGTTTCTCAATACTAGCCTTTTAGTCACCTCCCATACACAGTATAACCATAATTCTTCATAGACAGTCAGATTCCACAGCTTTGGTGTGTAATTCAACATCATATTAATATATTTAATATTAAAATATTTTCCCCATAAATCTACTTATATACATTAAAATACTATTCCAAAACTGTGTCAAAGATTTACAGGACCATATTATATGGGTTAATCAGCTTTTTTACATAGCCAACAGAGAATATCTGATGTCCATTTTTTTGAATATATCCTTTGGGGAGACCAATATAGTCTAAATACAATTTTTTGATGAATCAGTTTTAATCTCAAATCCATCAATACCATTTAAACATTTTTTAAGACCATGAAAGTATTGATGAGGCATTAGTGGTGATTCCAGTTCTTTGGTCCATGTTTGATATATCCCAGTCATATCTACTTTAAAAATATTCTTGAACTTTGGATAAAGATCTGTTGCAGATTTAACTTCTGGTATGGATTCCATCAAATGGGAAAACATCGCAGGTGCCTTTGAAATGACCAAAGTGTTTGGCCCATATTGAGCTGGTAAAACATGCTTAAGTTGAATATATTGTGGCAATTCTTGCCATTTCCCAACATTTTTGCTTAAAGCACATTTGTACACATTCAAATGTATATCCAGTGTGAACAATATAATGCATATTAATGGCATTGGTTAGTCAAACCACAGCAGGTTTACACCCAGATTCTTGGGTTCCCTGTGCACAGACCTTTTCAGCTGGGCAAAAACACTTATGTTTGATGTAAGGACTAACCAAATTAACACAGAAATAAAGAAAGCCATGCATCTCTAATAAGTTGTTTCTAATATTCCTTTCTCTGGTCATGGGAATGTGGAGATTAGTAATTCAAACAGAATTGGTTGAAAGATATTACTACGGGGAAGATAAGGTATCCAACCCTGAACCATGATTCCTTGGCTACACGTAGTGGCAACATGAGGACCAGTTTCTTCATCTGTAAAATATATGTTATGTATGCAGAAAGAGTACCCTATCCACTGGAAAACCACACTGTACTTACACTAAAGGTTTTGGTATGGTGTCTAATTACCTATTTTTCCTGAGAAAAGAACGGGTAGCAGATGGAGGGGTTCTTTGTTTCTGGGAGTAGATGGTTATAGATATAACCATGTAGTCTGGGAGTAGATGGTTATGGATATAACCATGTAGTCCACATAGATCACGGGGGGGGGGGGGTTCACTCTTGTTCCCTCACTAACCTGTGCATTGTTAACATACATAAGCCTTTATTGGGCAAGTTGTCTGTGAGCATTTGTGGGAGTAGATGGTTATAGATATAACCATGTAGTCTGGGAGTAGATGGTTATGGATATAACCATGTAGTCCACATAGATCACGGGGGGGGGGGGTTCACTCTTGTTCCCTCACTAACCTGTGCATTGTTAACATACATAAGCCTTTATTGGGCAAGTTGTCTGTGAGCATTTGTGGGAGTAGATGGTTATAGATATAACCATGTAGTCTGGGAGTAGATGGTTATGGATATAACCATGTAGTCCACATAGATCACGGGGGGGGGGGGGGGTTCACTCTTGTTCCCTCACTAACCTGTGCATTGTTAACATACATAAGCCTTTATTGGGCAAGTTGTCTGTGAGCATTTGTGGGAGTAGATGGTTATAGATATAACCATGTAGTCTGGGAGTAGATGGTTATGGATATAACCATGTAGTCCACATAGATCACGGGGGGGGGGGGGGGTTCACTCTTGTTCCCTCACTAACCTGTGCATTGTTAACATACATAAGCCTTTATTGGGCAAGTTGTCTGTGAGCATTTGTAGCTATTCCATAAATATATCATGTGATGAATAATAAGCTGTGTATAATGGTCCTTTTTTAATGGCTATGCATTACCTCCAGTGTAAACATTCTCACATTACTGGTATTTGTGATATAATGTGCATGATCATTTTGTAAACAAGACTTCCTCAACTGAATGCTCAAAGGTGAATGAATAAGTCATAAATGCCATCAATGCAAATAGATTGTATTCACAAAACTAGTTCTGAACACATACAAACCTTGCTAGTCTTCATATGGAGGTGAAAAATCACTGTTTTCTATTTTCTTTTCTATTTCTTGGTTTTTAGAAGGAAAAAAATATAGATGCCCTGTTGGGTATGAATGATACATAATGTAGAGCAAAATAATAACATAACGTCATTTTTGTAATGTGGTAGTTTATAAAACAACCCAAATCTGCCAGCTGATGTACAGTGTGCAAAAATATTTTGTCAGCTCTGGCTTCTTTTAATTCCACACAAATTGATGCCATTATTATAATTTAACAAAGTCAAATAGCTATAATGTAATACAGATCCATGTATGGAGATAAAAATTTTAATGCTACATTTCAAAGAACCCTGAGGTTTCTTGGAAGCTTAAGTGTGATACATTCAACCTCTCTGTGTCTTAAGAGGCACTCAAGAAATAACAACCAATTATGTTTAAGATCCACTCACACAGCAGCCTGTTTCCCAGAATCTCCTGCCCAAGTCATGTTCTTTATGTTTTAAAACACAAAATGCAAGATTGAAGATATAGTGTCCTGAGAGAGGTTTTCAAGATAGAAATCAGGTCATAGAATCTAATAAATACTAAAAGAAAAAAAAAAGCTTTCTGTATTTGTCAGTAAAAGGTTTTCAAATTTATAACAGGAATAAAGGATACAAAGACACAAAATGAGTAGTACATGACAGAGGAGGAAAAACAACACCGTAACTACAGGCCTTTTTCCACTTGTACTTAACCATGGCATGAGCATGCCCTGATAACTTTTTCTTCTACCATGTCCTCATGGCATTGTCTTCATCTCATGCCCAAACCATACCTGAGGCAGTAAGACTTTGTCCTCATGTTCTTAAAGGAATCCTTTTCCATTTAAGTCGTCTTATGACTCAGAAATTTTGCTGTGTGCAATCTGACATGCTTCACAGTCCATCAGTGTTGCTGACAGCTGATTTCTAAGTGGCCTCCCTCCGCCACAACCACTAGTCAGAGAGATTTGGCAGATTGAAGGCAGTGGCACAGAGAGGGTGAGGGGGTCAGAAAAATCAAGGTGGCCATTACCATTCCATCCCTTTGAACATGGGTGTAATATCTTTGTACATACAATTGGGACAGAACTCCCATCTTGACCTTTTATTACCTCCCCCCATGCAGATGCCCCTTACTAGAGGGGAAGGGACATGTCTGTACCAGCCTAAAATGATCAATATTTATATTTATTTCCATTCAGCAAGAGAATAAATCATTCTGAATTATTAAGAAATGTTTTTAAACTTTCCTACAGCAATTCTTGCCTTATAGTTTCTTCTTCTATTATGTCTTATTTATCCCTCTTGTTTTGCTTAATTTTGATAGGCCAGCTGCATTTTGCAGTCTGCATTTTAGGAGTCGTGATTAGTTGGGTATAAACCATTCTAGCATTAATTGGCATGCAACATTTTGAACAAAGTTGGAAATTAACTCTCCAGTTTACAATAATGTGTAATCAGAATCGTCTCAAGAAGCATCAAGAATGCTAAACATTCCCAGAGGTAATTTGTTCAGCATCTCTCTGCAAATGCTTGCACACCATTATTTCTTTATTTCATGGACATTAAAGTGAGGAGAAAACACCAGCCTTCTCAAGAATAAGCATTGTTAGTAGGAACCTGGATATTTTCAGACTCAGTGCCTGCTAAGCTTAAAGGCTGAACTGATGAGGGAAGAAGTGGTAGTGGCAGGTTGGTGGTGGTGACAGAAAGCTGAGGGCAAAAGAAACTGCTGCTGGATTTCTCCATTCAAGGCTGTAAAACTCTCCCCAATCTTCAGTGGGGCCTGGCCTTGAACCAGCTCACTTTCTAGACCAGTGTTTCTCAACCTTGGCCACTTTAAGATGTGTGGAAATTGAAGTCCCTACATCTTAAAATGGCCAAGGTTGAGAAACATTGGTCTAGACAGAGAACTGAGCCATTCATGGCAGGTAGAATGAAAGGGAGTGAATTACTGTGAAGAAGAAGGGCTGCCTCGCTTCCTCAGCTGAGACTGGCAAACCAACCTTGTCCCTTGGGAAGAGAAAGAAGAAAGGGACATAAACTGCTACTGCCAAGATGCGTTATCTCTTTAGATAAAATCACATTATAATTTGATTTACTAGTTTCAGTGATTGAGGCTTTAAAGGAGACTGTTTTGTTAAGCTGAGTCCCTGAGATGTCAAGGGAAGATGGGAATGAAGTTAATCAAATTCCCTACAGTTTTGATGTGTCCAACAATTATTTTCTGGTTCTGAAACAGTAAAACTCTCTAAAATCTATGAAAACTTCTACGAAGTTAGTGGACACTATAGTTTTTACTAAATATCTATAGGCCAATGGCAAGGAAGCCAACCTAACTTCTCTAGGAAGACCCTGCAAGTTTTGGGATATTTTTTCAACCAACCTGTACCATGAGTTCCCATGAACTTGACCTCTCTAGAAGATGGGGAAATTACATTCATTATGTGATTTATTTATTTATTATTTTATTTTATTTTATTTTATTTGTCCAAATTATATAGCTGGGTGGCATACAACAAAGCTAAAACCATTAATAAATACCTAAAACAGTTATCATTATTATTATTAAAAACATTAAAAACTATAAAAAACAAAGCTAAGATAAAGAAATAGTACGCAAAGGGATGTTAATAACAATGGAACCACCTCACTAGTTCACCAGTCCCCTGGAGTCCCCAGGCCTGATGGCATAGCCAGGTCTTACGGGACCTGTGGAAAATCAGAAGTAATGAAGCCAACGTCATCTCAGGGGGGAGAATAGTCCACAATGCGGGTGCCACAGCAGAAAAGGCCCACCATCTAGAGCCTGCCAAATGTAGCTCCCTTGACGACAAAACCCATAACATGCCCTCTCTGCCAGATTTGGTGGGAAGGGGAGATTCAGTTGGGAAGGGATGTTCCTCAAGTAACCCAGTCCCATGCCATTTAATTCCAAGAAAATCATTGGAAAGCCAAATATGTAAACTGTAGTGAAATAATTTATTAGCTCATAGGGCTAATGCAGTATTTCAACTTTAAGGACATAAAGTGCTTCAGAGCATACAAGGACATGAATATACAGCCACTCTTTGTAGCTCCTTAAAACAAACATATCTTTTCCCAGGATTTCATGGCAGCTAGAAATCTACTGAAAGCCTTCAAAACTGAATAACCTAGAAAAAAACTCCTTCCTTATTATTAATGATGTCTCAGCATCCTTAGTGGGATTAGACCCTTAACCATATTTATTTTACCTTCATGCTGGAATTATAATTGATCCTTTAATTTTGAGCTGAGTAATGACTGTCCTTAAGAATCAGTTGACATAAACTGGGCTGCATTTATTCTCACCTTCTTTTATGATACTGAATCCACAAAAATATATTCTACTGAGAAAGTAACAAATAATTATTTGTGATCAAAGGGTTAGGTGGCTGATATTTTCAACTCATTCATTTTCCCTCTCAATGGTTCTTGGGGTGTGAAATTAATCTACATAATCTTGCTTTCCTCAATGAAGCAGTGGGTTTTAAAGAAATTGGGTTTTGTTATTGTGCAAAGATAACCAGGAGTTGTAGCCCTGTGTATTTAATATCCTCAGTTCTTCATAGAAACTCTGAGGATTTGGAAGGGTTCAGCTCATGCTGTGCTTTCCCCCATGCAGTCTTTAGAGAGGAACACAGTTTACTGAGAAATAACAGTTCATTTAGTGTGGTGGGTATTGACTCCATTCAAATTGGCAAGCCCACGGTGCCAATTTATTCCAAGCTGACAAGGATGAGATGTTACCTGTGCCAAGAAATGGAACCATATCGTATTTGCTAGGTTATATAACTCCCTCCATGAATTAATTATCAGAATTGTTTTGTGCATCAGCTGGCAGAGCTCCAGCCTCAAAGAAGCCTGTCTCATTTAGTAGGTTTTCATGCCTAAAAAACACTGTATTTTTTTCACCTCTCTCGGTTCATTTCCCTGTCTAAAGCTAACACTATTGCTCTTTTCATGATACAGATGGCATTAGTTTACTGTCTAGTTTTTCAGTTTATAGAATCTAAGAAGTTGGAGAAAGGGGATTCAATTTTATGTACTTTTTTAAGATACAGTTTTTGTACACACAATACACCAAATGTACTAAACTCTAGATTAATGCAATGAGTAATGACTTTTGATTTAACTGTAGGATTAAAACATGAAGTTAACTTTCAAAAACTCTCAAATTTCTTTTTCCTTCACTGAATAACACAGTAATTTTAAGACTTCATCCTAACTCAAAACTTCTTGTAAAAGTATGATTTTATAAAATTATGGGTAGCTATCATGACAAGAGAAACATAAAAAGGAAGAGGAGCCTTGATGAGTCTGGACTTGTGCTGCTACCGCAAATATAGAAAACGATGTTACAATAAATAGACTAGTTATCTATCTAGTTTAATATTGCCAACACTGAGTGACAATTTTAAACATGGTTTTAAACAGCATTACTTTGCACTACAGCTCAGGACACTCTCTCATAAGCCATAATGGAGTTGTTGTGGTAGCCATGCATGAAGCCAGTGTCATAGAATCATACACTGGAAGGACTAGAAGAGACCTTGGAGATGGTAAAGTCCAACTGCACACCAACTACTGCAGCAATTACCAACCTTTTTATCGTAAATCATGGGCTGTAATGTTAGCAGCTGTTCTCATACTGACTACTTCCTGGTATTAGGGTAGTCAGTAAAATGCTTGAAAATGCAGCAGCTTCTTCCTTATTCGCTATTGATCTTTTGACCTTGCCACCGTGTTGCCACACAAATGTACTCTACTTGACTGCTATCTTAAGAGGTCAAGGGTCAAGCTATAAACCTGCTTGAAAAACACGGGCCTGCTCACTCAGCTTTCTAAACAGCAGGTTGTATGTATGTATGTATGCATTAGATTTTTATAGCGGCCCACCTCACATATGTGACTCTGGACAACTTACAATAAAATAGATAAAAACAAATAAAATACAGAATATGAAATAAAAACATATAACAGCTGAGTATCATAGAATAACCATCAACAAAGCCAAGGGACGGGCTGTATCGTACTTCTGGGGCCCAGGCCCAGGCACAAAACCATGTTTTTAGGGCCTTGCAAAGGGCCAGCAGGGTCAGGGCTAACCTAATCTCAGGTGGAATGATGTTCCACAGGGCTGGCACCATGGCAGAAAAGGCCCTCCTCCTGGGCCCCACCAGCCAACACTGCTTAGCTGACAGCACCCAGAGCATGCCGCTCCTGTCAGACGGGGTAGGACAGGTAGAAACAACTGGAGAGACACGGTCCCATAAGTAATTCAGTTACAAGCCATGAAGAGCTTTAAAGATTAGCCAATGCAGCTTTCAGAGCAGTGGTGTCATGTGTACCAAATAACTGGCACCATTAACTGCCTACGCTGCCATATTCTACACCAGATGAAGCTTCCAAATGCTTTTCAAGGGCAGTCCCATATAGAGTACATTGCAATAGTCCAATCTGAAGGTCATGAGGGCATAAGTGGCTGTAAGAAGGGGCCCCCATTCCAGGAATAGGTGAAACTGATGCACAACCTGAAGCTGTACAGGGGCCGCAAGTCCAGGAGGACCCCCAGATTGCACACTGGGTCTGTCTGGGGCAGTGGCACCCCAACCAGAAGCAAAGATGGAAGGTCCCTGGAACTAGAAGGTCCAAAAACCCAAAGCCACATTGCTTGGTTGAGCTGAAGCCTGTTGCATCCCATCCAGGCTCCCACAGCTTCCCGGCACTAAGACAGAATCTCCACAGCATCACTCAGATGGCCAGTTGACTATCATCAGCATACTCATTCAGACAAATCAGCCATCAATAAACACATAGAGACAAATCAGCACTCAGTAGACACAGAGAGATAATCCACATTTACACATCATTCACAAGAGACAATAAAAAAACAGGAAGAAAACAAAAAGACTGGAGCACATCCCCTCCAGCAGCCAACATTCAGATAAGCAGGGATTAATCCTAGAAAACAATCAGGCAGAAAACAATACTCAGGGATCCACCAAGAAGGAAACCACACCCCACCAAAACTGAAAGGGCAAGTTACTATATATAAACAGGCAGCAAAACCCCACACCCACTCACACTGATGATGTTATCTAGGTGGGTAATGAAACATCTGCAAGCAAACAACCAAGCACAGAGAGCATACAAGAACTCCACGGTTGAATCCTGAGCTACAGATATTCTCTTCTATTGGGTATTGATGCTACCTCACCCCAAACCATTGGATGACCTCACCCAGTAAGTAATTCGCTTCATGTAGATGTTAAACAGGAGGGGGGAAAGGACCAAGCCCTGTGGCACCCACAAAGGAAGGTCCGTAGGCTGGATCTCTCCCCCCCACCCCCATCGAGACAGACTGGAACCAACCTTGGAAGAAGGACGAAAACAAGCGCAATACTGTGCCACTCACCCCCAACTCCCAGAGCCACTCTAGAAGGATACCATATTTTATTTGTTGTTTAAAGATAACTAAAAATAAATGAGAACCCTTTCCTATATAGTAAGTGCAACCTCATCTGACCCCACCACATTATTTTTTTTCTCAAAATGGGCAGCAAGGTAGCAGAATTCATTCTGAAAGTATTAATTGTACCAGGATCTGCTGGAAGCAATATATCCAATTTCCAAAATATCCAATATATCCCACCAAGATTCGGGTTAGAATTCTTAAGGTGATTCTTACTGAGGGGATGACAATCTAACTTTCAAATAACCCACAAAGTTCCTGAAGGCAATTCTTTGCCAAATTCCTGTGTTTTGTTAACCTTGTTGTTCTGCGTAAGTGAACATAAGCTTTTTAGTGAAACATTTGCCCTTCCCTATTTTGATGAATGAAGCAAAACCTTGAACAAGAAAACATTGGATATTCAGAAGATTAGAAACTAAACTAATTAAGTCACCTCTAAAGCACGTTCTATTTTCTTTTCTGTGGCTTGACAAAGGTTAATTCTGAGTCTACGTCTCTGCCAGATCTAATTTTGCAGAGTTAAATGACAAATTGCACACTAGAGACTTTTATTTATGCATGTTTCTCTTATATAATAGCCAAAGTTCTTCAGACAAATTACAAAGTTGATTCAAAGATTAAAAAATTTTTCAAACTTTTTTTTTAAATGATACATACTATTAATATAGTAAAGTGCAATTAATAAATGGTGCAGGAAAATGTAACGTACATAAAATCCATTGTAGGGTGGATGCTGAAAACCAAACTGAATTCAAAATTCAAAATGCCTAGAAAAAGAGGAATATACTTGCCTGGCATCAAAAAGAAAAAGAAGAGAGAAAGGAAAACTATGGATGTCAGGCAAACTGCTCTGAGAAATCTCTCGCTGAAATTGCAAATAATTATACATTATTTTTCAAAATACTTGCATGTGAATTCCCCTTTTTATTGCTGAGGATGTTGAATTTCTTATTTCTGTGTATAGGAATCTGAAATTTCATTTCTCAAATCTTAGTGTTACAATTTAAAAATTAAAGCCTCCGCTTCTCAAAGTCTTTCCCCTCACGTGCACAGTGCAGTGTTTCTTTCTTTTTTCTTCCACATCCTGAATCTTACTGTATTCTTTTATCACTCTTGAAGTGTACACCATTAAAATGAAGGCATCCCGAGGCCAGCTTTAATAGTCTCGCAGTTTATCACAAAAGAAAATGAAGCAAATCCTTCAATTTGATGATAATCAGAAGGCTCACTGGCGTTTCCAAAAAAAAAATTAGTCTTAACTTTCTAACTATGAACTATTTGTGTATTTTTTACATTCATCTCCTTGAGTTTCTACTTGGGGAATTCTTAGAGTGAGTTACCACGGTATACAACCAAAAAGAGAATTAAAAGCTTTTTAATAATATAATAGAGATAACTGACACAAGGCAAAATAAAATCGGACAATCATCTGACCTCTTTATTTATTTTTCTATTATTCATTTATTCTGCCCAAATGCAGTTCAAGATGATTAATAATAACAAGGATAAACTGAAAAAAGTTTTTTTAAACACATAATTAAAATCCAATTAAATGACCCTCATAAAACATGCAGTTCTTTTATTAATTTATTTGCTTGTTTGACTCGTGTGCCATCAGATCTTCTCAGTCTCCCAGCATCTTATAACAATAAAATCTTACAGTAATAAGAATGTTTAAAATGTCCACAATAAAACATAAAGAATACAGAGCAATCACCCCCAACAAAAATATAAATCCAGGTGCCATGGGAATCCCTGGGAATGCTTGTATCATTTATGTGCCAAAGACCTGCCTGCTGTCAGAAGAGTATCAAAGAAAGAAATGATTTGAATTTTCTTAATAGAGACTGTAAGAACTGGACACAGCAGGTGAGAAGAGACTCCTATTTTCTCACCAACCATTATTTTGTTAGTTCTACTTCATTGGCAGGAACGGTATTTCAGATTGCAAGGTCACAACTTGGCTATGGATTCATAGCTCACTCCCAGTACAGACCAGTAATCACTGAAACTATTTCACAAAGGAATCCCATAGTCCCTATTACTACTCCCAAACATTAGTCTGGCCACAGATTGTGATCAGCAGAAGTTTCTAAATGGTTGGCAGAAGTACACCCATCAGTAGTCCATCAGCCAACTCCTTTCAGTCTTTAGGGGTCCACTGACTTAGAATTTAAGTTGCTTTTATAAAACTCATTTTCAAAGGTTAAGGGAAGCAGGATTAGGGAGAAAATATATTTAGGTCTACCCTGATTTGTTTTAGTTGTTGTTGTTGTTGTTTAGTCGTTAAGTCGTGTCCGACTCTTCGTGACCCCATGAACCATATTGCGCCAGGCCTTCCTATCTTTCACTGCCTCCCTGAATTTGCTCAATTTCATGCTCATTGCTTCAGTGATGCTATCTAGCCATCTCATCCTCTGCCGTCCTCTTCTCCTTTTGCCTTCCATCTTTCCCAGCATCAGGGTCTTTTCCAAAAAGTCCTCTCTTCTCATTAGGTGAGCAAAGTATCTGAGCTTGAGCTTCATTATCAATCCTTCCAATGAGCAATCAGAGTTGATTTCCTTTAAGATTGACTGGTTTGACCTCCTAGCAGTCCAGGGGACTCTTAAGAGTCTTCTCCAGCACCACAGTTCAAAGGCATCAATTCTTCGGCATTCAGCCTTCTTTATGGTCCAGCTCTCACAGCCATACATTACTCCTGGAAAAACCATAGCTTTGACTATGCGGATCTTTGTCGGCAAGGTGACGTCTCTGCTTTTTAATATGCTATCTAGGTTTGCCATAGCTTTCCTCCCAAGGAGCAAGCGTCTTTTAATTTCATGGCTGCAGTCTCCGTCTGCGGTGATCTTGGAGCCCAAATAAATGAAGTCTGTTACTGCTTCCATTTCTCCCCCTTCTATTTGCCAGGGATTGATGGGTCCAGATGCCATGATCTTAGTTTTTTTAATGTTGAGTTTCAAGCCAGCTTTCACACTGTCCTCTTTCACCCTCATCAAGAGGCTCTTTAGTTCTTCTTCACTTTCTGCCATTAGGGTGGTATCGTCTGCATATCTGAGGTTATTGATGTTTCTCCCTGCAATCTTAATTCCGGCTTGTGATTCTTCCAGCCTGGCATTTCTCATGATGTACTCTGCATATAGGTTAAATAAGCAGGGTGACAGTATTTGTTTTAGTACTGGGAGATAACTTAAATTGCACCTACCAACTGGACAATTATTCCAATGTTAAACTAATGTAGTGCTTGTCTTTCAGTTTCATACCTATGAAGAAGGAAGGGGGAAAAGAGGTTGTTGTCTAATAGGAAGCAGTTTAAACCTAAAAGGAACGATGGAATGAGTAGGAAAAATAAAAATTGCCTTGAAGATCAGCTATGCTTATATAACAAATTTCCTCCTGTCAGTTTAAAAAAATAAATAAAATAGGAGCACTCTTTCCTTGTTTTCCCTTTGAACTAGTAAACCTGATCTCCAAGAACTTACACTCAAGCTCAGAACCAAATTACTCCAGAAACTGAACTTTACAGTGGCTCAGAAGAAGGAGACCTACTTGGAGAAGAAATAGACCAATAAAATTGTATTTTTTGCTTCTACAACTTTTCTGTATCGTAGTACACAAAATCCACAAAATAAAGATACTACATATCTGCTTTTCCTGCAAGGAGACCAAATCACACAAGCCTATAAGAAATGCAAACTCATCTTAAAGAAACTTTTCTGCTCGTTTGTTTACTTATTTATTTTGGTGATAAAACAGACAAGTTCAGTATTATCTTTTTTATATAGTAATCTCTTAAAATACAGCAAATAATCTCTTTTTCCCATATCCCATCTCTTATCTATAAACAAACCCTTAAAGCCTCATCATTTCAGTCCTGATCAGCAAAAGTCAATTAAGGGTTATCAGAGGTAGCAACATATCTTGATTTCTTTTCATTTTTTCTTTGCCTTTTCATCAAATTCTTCAAAGCTTTAACAAGCCTCTTTTGTAAATCCAATATAGGAAAATTATGCAGGTCACTCTCATGGTTTGTTATTTGTATATCCCTTTTAATTATTAAGACAACAGCTGGTTTTCTTTGTATGTCCAGTGTAGCTTCTTTTTACATATCATTCTTGTAGCCTGTCATTTTTAAATCCAGTTTCAGATCAGTCTTAGTCTTGTCAGGTAAAACCTGTTCCTCTTCCATGGCATTTTTTAAACACAGTCTATCTATAGAGGCAGACACTCTTAAAATTAACTTCTGGGTCCATTGTTCAAAAATATTCTTCAGTATATCCAATGTTAAATTTTTTTGCTTCATTCAGTAATAGTAAGTCAAATTTAAGTGTTTTCCTTTAATTGTAATCTTTAGTTCCTTCTCGTTCCCTCTAGTGTCCAACCTTCAAAGTCTCATCCTATCATTTTTTTTTAAGAGAATTCAAAACAAAAGCATTTTCCCATGGGCAGGATTCTTATAATTAATTCCAAAACCTTATTTCAAATCCATCTGGACCCTTAGTCTGTTTGTAGCTTTCCAAAATCGAAGTTCTAATCACCCTTTTGCTGTTTATTCCAAAAGAAAAAAAATTAAGTCCTTAAACTTGTATTTATAACTACTTTCACTAAGGATTGATTGTCAATTTATTGACAATTATTAAACACCACTGAATTAGAAGCAGTATCAAAACCATAACATATTCTTGATTCTCTTTTGTTTCATTCATGTTACAATTCATTTTCTCTTTTATTTAGTAATACATGGCTGTGTACGTTTTAATCACCCCTAAATTAGAATAAAATCCTGTCCAAATTTACCATTTTATGCACCTTTCAAAGCTTGTTTTTTAAAAAATCCATTCAATTGTGTCCAGTTCTCAGAGACGGCCTGGACAAGTTCCTCCAGTTTTCTTGGCAAGTTTTTCAGAAGTGGGTTGCCATTGCCTCTTTCCTAGGACTGAAAGAAAGTGACTGGCTCAAGGTCACTCAGTTTAGAATAAGTTAGAATAAAATCTTGTCCAAATTCACCATTTTTATGCACTTTTCAGAGCTATAGAATCCAACAATTGCCCAAGCATGTTTAAATTATTGAATAAAATCTCATTCATCATGTCTCATTTCATTAAAAACATACTTTTTCTGCTGGAACAAAATTTAATTGGAAAGTTGCCATCCTAAGCATACTTTTCCAGAATCCAGGTATTTTCAGCCAACATAGAATTGGAACTTAGTTCATATTAATCAGCTGATAGCATCAATAGATAGATAGATAGATAGATAGATAGATAGATAGATAGATAGATAGATAGATAGATAGTTCTCCCTGCACTACATACATCCAGAGTGGCATTAATTTGATAGAAAATGCACAGAAACAAGTAAGTTCAATGGGAGAGTCTGCTAGTTCCACATCATCTCCCTGTGGGTTGATTACAAATTCTTCCCACAAAATAAATCACAGAAGGCAGCTCTGTATTCAGCAAACTGTTTTGCATTCGACTTAATGCAGCATTACATCTTGAGGAAAACTGGTAACTGTAAAAAGAAAATCCAATCTGTTTAGGGGCCTTACATTGGGAATTGGCTAAATAGGATCTACAGCAAATTACATATGATGAAATGCACTCATCTGGTGAGTTTTAAAAAAAAAAAATAGAGAGAGACTATTTATGCCCAGAATTGGAATGTATGTGCTCATTTTGAAATATGTAGATTTACTCACATGCAGCTGCAGAAAATCTGATTTTCTGAATCCTATGATGTTGGGACAAAAAGAAGGCAACTTAGATCACAACTTTCAGGGGTTCGTGCATTAGTGCCTGCTTTTGACCTGTTGGCTCTCACTTCTGAGAATACTTGCAGCAGCTTGTTAACTCCTAGGAATTGTCTGCAAGGAGCTCTGTCCTTCAGTGTCCCTTTTTAACACCTAGACTATTCTCAGAGAAAATTTAGAGAAATTTCTGATCTGGGGCCCCCTTTACTTGTTATATATGTAGATGTCTTAGGGCCTCTAGCTCCTTTTGGAATCTTATCACAATCTCCATCAACTTGTCTAACCTCACTGTCTTCCTTTTACAGGTTCTCATCATGACAGCAGGTTTGTCACAGGAAGGTCAGCAGACTGTTCTCCTTCCCTACAACCTTCTGCATTCCTTAAAAATTTGAGGGTACTCAGAACAGTAGGCTTGGCAGGGTTGTGGGAAAACTATAGCAAAGGTCATATCTTGCTTTCTGTTAGCAGAATAGAATTAATAAAACGTTTAGGTCTAACCAATAGTTTAAATGTAAAGCATTTGGTGTTGAAACCCAAAATACATTTTTTTCCCATTTTCTTTCATTTCAGTCCCCCAGGCACTGAAGCCAGGATGTTAATTTATTGGAGTTCTGACATGTGTGTCTAGGTTATATGGGGGAACTGATATTTTATAGAGACCTTGACTTGGGGTTTGTTTTGTTTTTGTAATGGATTGGACTCTGTTTGATCTTTTCACTGCCTGGAGTTTGATTAGATAAATGGGTAGCTATAGACATTTAGTAAAGAAATGCATATTTTAAAAATAGTATTATTAAGAGGAAAATCCATCCATCCAGCAGCAATTAAATCTGTCATTGTTTGCATTGTTTTGCCCCATTCCTCCTGAATCAGGAAATAACAACCACCACCACCACCACCATTCACCTTCACTCTCCAAAAAGTGAGTGGGAAGGATGGCTTTCAACTTGATGAAAAACAATTTCCCATGGTTCACAAGCTTTGCTTTTAGTCTGCAGAATATTTAAAAATATTTTAACAGCTCTACTCCAAGCTGTGATTATCTGAAAAACTCAAAAAGTCCATTTACTGACTAATATGTGCTGCATCTCATCTTTTTCCAAATTCACCACCCCACTGCCTGTTCGGTTCTAGTGTCTTAGTATGTGCCCTTGACAGCCCGCTAGTCAATCTGAACCATTAACACAGCAGGATAGCTCAAAGCACAGTCAACTGAAAGAGTATTAATGGTCTTGGCTATATATCTGTAGACAGCTGAAGCTGACCTTAACAACTCTTGTGAAATCTCCAAATATCATGCAAATGGAAAGCTGGATAAAAGACCTGGCATTTGCTATTCATCCCTATTTGCACTGTGTTCCTATTTTTTTAAAAAAGTCAACTCTTCTAAGAATGAAGGCTAAATTGCCTTTGGTGCTTTTCCAATGTGTTTCATACGCAAGCATTTTCTAATTTTTCAAAAAAAAAAAAAAAGGCAATTGTTTCACTGAAATGTATGGTATCTCTTCTGTGAAATCTATGGCAAACCTTCTATAGACAGTGAATGGTGATTCTTCACACCTTGATATTTCACCATTAGAATTTATCTGACTGTATTTCTTAGCTATGTAGATATTCTTGATTAATGTCAAACCATCTTCCAAGGCTACCTCATTCAAAGAGACTCTAGATTATTTGACAAAGTCTGAAAAATCCCTGCATTAGTGAAAGTGTTCCAAAATCATAATATTCCTTAAATGCCAGTGCTCCCACAGCAATGCTAACAGGTATTTTTAAATCAATAATCAAATTGAAATGAAATTGCTTTATCTCAGATATATTTGCTGTGAATTGCAACCTGAATAAATCAGATAGTCATCCAGCTCCTTTTTCTCCTATTATGTACAGAGGAAACAGGAAAAAAAAAACCTGTGGATCATAATCAAAACAAAGAAAACTAATACCATAAATAGCAATTCTTTGTTCTCCTCAGCAAAAACATGTATTTATGTAATCAACAGTTACAGCTTTTGACTTCATAAGGAAAAAAATATTGAAATGCAGCCCTATCTAAAAGATTCAGTCTCATTCTAAAAGAATCCAACATTCTTCTTTTTATCAGAAGTTGGATCGCCATATGCCAATAGCGTTGTAGCAGTGAGTTTCTTTCTTTATAGGAGGTTTAACTATATGTTTGATGACCCTTCTAAGTCCTTGGCCATGTCCATACAAGACAGTGAGTCAGAATTTCAGAGGATACTGCCCAGTCTGTCCCATTTGGTTCACCTGCAAGTACTCTCTTTTTTTTACTATGAGCTCACTAGTAAGGGCAAAAAATATTATATATGAACAAAACCCCTATCATTTTGCCCAAACCAGACAACTCAGAATTTGTAAATCAGATTATATCCTTGTTACAGGAGTTATCAACCATGAATGCCAGATCTCTGCTAGTTTTGTCCCCCAAACTTTCAGAAGCATCTCCACACTGTTGTGCAACACTCCATGACTGTCCTCACCTTCTTCTCCTTGGGCCAGCCAATGCTTCCTCCATGAGAAAAGCACTAAAAATAGCAGGTGTTTGCTTTTCATGGTGAGGAGAAAAAAGGAAGATGCCACAGCATCTTGACTTCAAGAAGTGAGTTGGGGGAAGCCCAGGAGTGTGAGACTAGGCTGAAGCTGCCATAACCTAAAGATGAAGCAGGCACATAAGCAGAGAGGACAAAGGCCAGGACTCTTGTCTATGAGATCCTTTTGAGGAGGTAGATAAGAAGGAAGCAAGTCGTTAAGGAAACAAAGGAAAAATGTGACCTGAACCAGATAAAAGAAGTTGGACCTGAGCACATGGAAACCCCCATCCCAATCCCAACAACAGCTGCCAGACTTGTGAATCAACAAAGCAAGGACTTTTGGGGATAAAAGGGGTCCCAAAGCCCACCCATTGGGAGTCGTCTGAGTCATCTGAGTTGTCTTTGGATCCAGACTTGGCGGCTTCTGTCCCTCTAGCTGGTGTCTGTCAGCCTAGTTGGGAAGGACATAAGTGTTGATGAACGTGTGTGTGTGTGTGAGAAAGAGCAAATGTACCTTGCAACCAGTAAAGTTTTCTTGTTACTTTAAATTCACTGGGTCTCCGTGTATTACAAAGAACCTTTTGTGCCTCAGTGTTAGGTTGGAAGTGATTTGTGTGTGTGTCCCTAATTATTTCCCGGCTGTTGACCAGGGCTATGTGTCTTGTCTGCTCAAGCCGCACCTATCAGGAAAACCCAGGTAGAAAGCAAGGGGGGCTGGCAAGATCCGCGTGCCTCAACAGGCTGTGTGAGTGAGTGACCATAAGCTGAACCTGGAAGCAGAATGTGTAACAGGAGCCAGGATAAAGTCCTGCCAATAAGACATCACTTGTCTTGGGGCTCAAGAGGAAACACTATAAAACTCAAAATTAATCAGTTCAGTGTGAAAGCCTTCCAGAAGACCTATGACATCCTGGACACTTCCAAGGACACCCCATTTTGGCATAATTCTAAACTTTTTCCTCCTATTGAACTTGAAGTTGGTGTAGCAACTTCCACTAGCAGAACAGAACATGAGAACCTGCACAGCATGTATTGCTCTTGAATGATAAGCTAGGATTCTCTGGCTCCTTATGTGGTATGAAGTAGCTATGGATTCAACAGCCATCTGACTCCAGATAGTCCACCTTTAGCTCTGGATGCAGCTGGCTCATGACTTAGGAATCCTCCAAGAGGGCCTTTGCCCAATAATATTAGTTGTGGCCATTCCTGGGACATGAGCCTTTGGTCATGATCATTTATGCTTTGTCATATCATGACTCAGTTAAAGCAATATGTTCTGCATGGGGCTGCCCATGGACCATATGGAAGCCTCAGCTGGTACATCATGTAGCAGCCTGGGTAGTTATGGTTATGCTGAGGTTCACTCATGTAACACCATTACAGGGTGAACTACATTGGTTGCCAGTTAGCTTTTAGGTGCAATTCAAGGTGCTGCTTGTTATCTTTAAAGACTTATAGGGTTTAGGGCCTGAATATCTACCAGAACATCTGCTCTGGGCTGAATCTGGCTGTCCAGTGAGATTAGATAGGGGAACTTTGCTGAGGAAATTCCATCGAAGAATTATCACCTGCAGAGACTCTGTTGTCAAGTCTTCTTGGTGATGCCCCCCTCCTCTGGAACACCTCACATTCCAGAGGACATCTAGGGACATAATGGAAGATCATACTCCCCCTATGTAAGTACACTGGGCTGCATGTTATTATCTGGATTTGATTGGGGTGGGGGGGGGAGTCTATTGTTTTAACCCCTGGATTGAAGGACAAATATATGATATTAATGACATGATATGACATATTAATGGATAATAGAAAAGTATTCTCTTGATAGGATCAAGTTTACCTATCATAAGTATACAGCACAGAAAAGAAAACAGAACAAGATGGTGTTGCTGTTTTTATAAGATCCAGCCAAATGGTCTAAGGGTCTTTCTCAAAGAAATATGTAGCTCTGAAAATTATGCCTGTTTCATTCAATCTATAATATTAGGGCAATACCATGAAAATCAGCTTCCTGAACCAATTGATATGTTTTTAATATGAACTTTTGGACTTCTGTTTTTGTTTTTTCCTGAGTTCTGTTAAATTCCCTGACTCTGCAGTTCTGAATTCTGACTCTGGCACAGTGACAGTCTTAAAATCTGCAAAGAGTATTGCTGCCACTTTGTCAAGTGCCAAAGGGCAGAGAGGCGAATGAGTATCTGATCTCTTGGAAGAACATCTTGAAAGTAACCATCATCTTGGGAGTAACAGGTTATTATTCTTCAGGCTGCTTAGATCAGCACCAGCTATACTTGAGAGGAAGCAGAAACTGCCAGTATATTAGCCTCAACCAGAAAGCAATCAAATGCAAAAATAACTCCTGGGACAACCAGATCTTGACTTTGCTGTGTCTTGTAACTTCCTAGATTACTAGAACTGTGATAATGCTTTAGGGGTTAAACACTTGAATATGCTACTAAGGGACTTGCTCTGGATTGGACTGGACCACAACTATGTTTTTGCCAATTGTCCAATCTTTCTCACAGCCATAAGATCAATAGTCAGATACAGATAAAAGAAATTAGTACAATTCTTCAATCAAAAAGGAGAGACGGATGGTATATGTAGAGAGGTAAAACTGAGCAAACTGAGAAGAAGTATTTGAATAATTGTCAGAAAAGAGAAGTGACAAATAGAAATTGTGCTCACTGCCAGGGGATTTCTGCAGGATAGGATGAATGAAAGTCATCTGGGATTCCCTATGGAGAGAGCAATAAAGGCTGAAGGACTCCCCTGAGCTGCCCATATGTGCTGGCGTAGAGGGATTTCTTGTAACACTTCGGCCGAACAGCAGAGGGCGCTCTATCCTGTTTTGCGTACTAATTCTACCAGTATAGTGTTTGAGACTGGCTTTTCTGTTTAGATTTCTTGCTCTACCACATGAATCCTGGAACAAAATAATATGATCATTAAGCTATATATTCATCACACCGCTGCATAAGTTGCAGTGGTAGGCTTGATACCTTATTCCATTTTTTTTAAGAGTCTGTTCATAAAAAGAAAAAAGGACAAAACAGGCTAAGGTAAAATGAAGACTTTCAGAAATCTCCAAAATGTATTGGATGTATGCCCACCTTTCCACTGTTAGCAAAATTGAGAGTTTCTGACTCTCCCCAATTAGGATTCAGTCTGGCAGAAGATCAGACACGAAAGTACCAGCTGAGGTTTTAAAGTTTTATTGAAAATAAGCCAATAGAGTCAGCTGGGGTCTCCCCTTAAGGCAGAGGAGTACCCCGATCACACTCAAAGAAGATTTTATACACATTTCTTACCCAGAGATACAGCAATTGACAAATTGATTGGCTACAATTGGCATAAATTTGGGATCCTCCTTATTATTGGGGGAAACTTATCTCCCCAATGACCCATTGGTTGCCAGTCAAAGTTTTGGGCACCCCCTTTGGTCTTCTGATATTTATTGTTTCCTGGAGTGTAGAGGCATCTCCAGAGCAGCTGAAGGGTGTTCTGGAGGCTATCAATTGGAGTCAGTTCCTCCCATATCTTTATGGCCTGGACACTTAAGGAGACAGGATGTCCGCCCAATGTCTTTCAACAATAACAGAAATGAGACGAATGTGTGGAGGTCCATGAACATTAGTTTCCTTGTCACCCCTTGACTCCCCAAAGGTAAGGAAAAGGATGAGAGAAACTGAGAGCCCTTTTTCATAAGGTTTCACCACCAAGGAATGGAAAAAAAAATTTAAGGGATAAAACAAATAAAAATATAAGTAAAACAATCACTCAGCCAGCTAGGCTTTGAATTGTTTTGTGCTGAAAGCTTAAATAGTTAATTGAGGCTGGAAAACAATTGGCCACTAATGCAGATCTTTCAATATGGGTTGATATGATTATTTTATTTATTTATTAGATTTAGACTTCACTTTTCCACCAAGAGCTCAAGGCAGCTTTCATGGTGACCTCCCTTCATTTTATTTTCACCACAAATTTGTAAGACTGGACTGAGAGAGAGTGTCTATCCCAAAGCCTCCCAGTGAGCTTCCATGGCTAACAGTGGAGTTAAACTTGTGTCTTCCTATTAGTAGTATAACACCTTAGCCACTACACCACAGTGCTCTTCTGATATCCTGTGTAGCCCTAATCACCATCTTTTACACAACTGAAGTTTCTATGTGATCTTCAAGAGTTGTATCTGCAGAGCTAACTTCCATAATCCATTTGTAGTCCAATTAAGACATGGAAAATTATTTCAAGACCTGATTTCCCCAGGAGCAGTTGAAGCTGGAAGATTAAACATATTCATGGAAATATGTTCCTTGCCATGAACCCACTGCTTTGAAACCTAGCACAGGATCAAAATACATCAACATGCTTTTTCTAGCACATTGAACCTTAATCCCTAAAAATCTCTACAATATCTGAAAATCTACATACTGGAAGCACCTACCACTCGGACTAGCAGCACTCTGATTAGCAGCACACATAATTCTCCTTCCAACTGTTGCATAATTCCCACAGAAGGGAATTTTAGTTTTGAAACCTTTTCCACATGTTAACTAACATTCAGCACGGTTTTTTTCTGTTACAATTTCAGCAGGATCACTATTATAATTATCAGACAGTGATCATCGGATTGCCCTATGCAATATTTTTACGTGAAATATATTTTAGAACCTTGAAAAACAGTCCACTATAGAGTAATATAAGGAAGAAAGGGGAGACTTCTGGCAGCATATCCATAGCAGGTGAGAGCACCTAGCCAACCCTTGGCTGCGCCCCAGAAAAGTTAAGCAGGGACAGCCGTAGTTAGTATTTCCATGGGAGACCCCCAGAAAACCCCAGGGCTGTTACTAGGCTGGGAAGTCAAAAAATAACATCCCCTAAAAAGGCAATGGTTATAACATGCTTATTGTTGCAACAAAAGCAGCCAGGAGTCACCAGGAGCCAAGCATTCCTTAAAGAAAACTTCATGAAAATAGACATCTGATTATTATGGTAATGAAGAAGCAGAATTCACTGACATTTATAAATATATTTCACTGAAGCCAAAAAGAACCCATGCGTAGAGGTATACAAATAGACTAAATCGAGTTACTTAACGTAGAACATACAGTGAATTACAAACACAATAGGAAGATTTGTCCTTAACTTTACATTGCTGAAACAATCAGTACTAAAGTCTTCTGCTCTTTTTAGAAATGTCAGGATTAGTTATAATCTGTTACAGTACAAATCCCTCAGATGAAGAAGGAATTTATTAATTGCAACATACCCCGATGCTGATAGAATGATTACCCTTTGCCAAAGGTTACTGTGCACCCAATTAAAGTTTTTGTTGGACACAATCAAAGACCATGAGTGCAAACATTTTCATATTTTAAAACATGATCCATAATTAATGTTAAGGAAACAACCATTTATTGATTCATTGGTTAGTTAAATGGGAAAACAAGGAATTTGATACGTCTCCATTATATACAAATTGACAAAACGCAGCTGTAGATGAACACTTCATTTTTTAATGTGCCTTCTAGAAGCTGGTTTCTATTGTTGTGCAAGAAGCTTTCTAATATTAACTCTTCTCCCTCTTCCAGGCATTGCATTGAAAATGGCTTACAAACACAGGCAGCACCTAAGCATACATGGCATGGGTTACCTGAGGGACCGTCTCACCCTCATTATAGCCACCAGGTCATGCTGCAGACCCCATTGATGAAAGAATGTCGGCTGGCGGGGTCCAGAAAGAGAGCCTTCTCTGCCGTGGCCCCTGCCCTATGGAATACTCTCCCCCCAGAGGTGAGGCAGGCCCCAACTCTGTTGTCCTTCCAGAAAGCAGTCAAGACCTGGCTCTGCCAACTGGCATGGGGCGAAAAAAGGGGCAACCAACCCTGGGGGTGGCTAGCACCTTGAAGATGCTCCCATATGTTAACATCTTATTGATCATCAACATCTTGGAAGATATTATTTGCGTATGTGTTTGGTTTTTATTCTATTTTTATTGTATTTTGTATTGTTTTATTGTATTTTAATTAATATTTATTGCTGTTTCATTGTGAACCGCCCAGAGTCACTTCTTTGTGAGATGGGCTGTATCTAAATTTGAAATATAAATAAACAAACAAAACAAATAAACAAATAAAACTATATGCCACATCAAGCTTCTGCATAGTCATTTTTTTCTGAATGATGTACTGTGATGTAAGCAGAATCTCTTTCTCCCCTCCCCACAAAGATGATTAGTGTTGTTAGGGGACTAGAACAATTAAGGTCACCAACATTTAAAAGAATGAATTAGATCAGTCGATTGTCCATCAAAAGAGTATATTAGTTGCTGTGCAATTTGTTTGGCACCTGCAGACATCTTTATTTTCACAAGATTAAGAAATCATCATTCATTTGCATTCTTTGAAGGTCTTCTCACTAGGCTTTTAGCATCACTTGCCATCACTGTGGCAGAAAAAAGATGTTCTTCATTAGTGATATATCACCACAACAATGCCTGTAAAACGGTAGCAGTCACTGCTGAGAAACCACCACTACCTCTTAGTAGGAAATCTGTGCCCTGGGTTTTTCTTACTCTCTCTGAGTCAGTGGTAAGCAAACAGGATGGATGCCAGTTGAGACTATGGGTGAAGAGCCAAGACAAACAGATTTACTGGCCATATTTGGTGTCTGAGAGAGAAAGAGATAAATGGAGGGTGAATGAATCAAGAAAAGAAGTAGCAGCAGCAATTCTTGGCATGACTCCACCAACTTTATTCATTTCTCTTTAAAGTTTGGTATTTGGCTTTAGCAAAAGCTCTCAGGACACAACACAACAACATACATAAAAAGAGGAATTGCACCAATGAGAGCAATTTTTTTTTCTTTTTGTGCCAGCTAATGTATGGGAAAAACTTGCTTCAAAAATCAACTAAAATAGCAGTTAGAAATTAACAGAAAAGAAAGACCCCAGAGGTAAAACTTTTAAAAATTCTACATAGTAGAAAAATGCAAAGAAACATGTTGGCCTGCGAGAATAGACTTTTGCATGGCATCAGAATAGTAACTTTTCATAACAGCCCTCAAACCTGAAAAAGTAATCCATCTCTAATCTTAAGTGACTGATAAAACCTCTCCAGAATTTTAAGAAAAAATATTTCCTTATCTGAAGATGCCTTGATTCATATCAGGAACATTTTGTTTGTAAAGCAAGTGTGCTAAAACAGATTTACAGTCCTTTCTTGGAGGAAAAAAATAGCAAACTAATCCACTTCCTCCTCTCTATCTAAATTTTTCTCTGTTTCTCTACTTCATCAGCCCAATTTGCAAACAATCTTCTTGTTACAAACAATGAAGCCAGTTGTCAACTATGTGCAGTCTGGCTGTTGAGCCCAAGAGCAGCCTTCAAGAAAGTTAAATCTCAAACATGTATGCCCCTGAAATCCACAAGTTAACAAGACCCCTGTTCCAACCCACCCCAATTATTTGAGCTGCCTATAAAGTCACTCTAAGACTCAGCCCTAATTGAATGACACAGCCTGTTTGTTATCAGTGGACTAGGCCTGTAAGCTAGCACAGCAGCCCTGCCACATGTAAGACAAGTGATCTCCTCTGTTAGCTGCAACGTGGGCAGTACTTGGCTTTTTTCACAATTCTGGGTGATCATTATAAATTGAACTTGTTCATTTGATTACTATTTTATTTAGCTTTGTTACCCTATAGCAGTGTTGTCCAAACTTGGCCACTTTAAAATGAGTGGACTTCAACTCCCAGAATTCCCCAGCCAGCCACTGCCCTATAGCCAAGTTTACAGAGTGATATACAGCATATTCTAAATTCAGTTCTATCAATGAAAAGCAAAGAATAGCTCCACAAAGACAACAACGAATATCTGAGAAATTGAAAAAGTCAGTGAGAACTAAAAAAAGCTCTAAGATACAACTTTAATACATAACAGGGCTGTGCAGCATCTAGAAATTAGTACCATTTGAGAGACTAAAATATTAAAAAATATATTTGCCTGGCTCTAAGTATATATTTGTAAATCCAAACTATTTTTTCTGCCTTCTTTACAAGACAAATTTCCAGTCTGAAGCATATTCAGGAGTCTAGATCAAGGACACACGATTATTTTTATTGTATGACATGACTTTGTGTCCATCTTTTTTATCTCTTCTGTAACATTAAAAACCCTTCCTATATTCCAGTTGTGTGGAGCTCTTTGCAGATAATGCTTCTTCTTTTCAGTACTTGTATGTTTAACCATGTCACCACCTGACCTGAAGTGGTTGTGTGACCATTCCAGGAATTATCAAAAGTGAAGTAGCCTCAGTGAAGAATGCTGTACTACTATAAGTGTGGGAAACATTTTTTACTATTAAAGAAAAGAGAAAGACTGGATTTCCAATCATTCTATATGTTTAAAATACAAGGCATTTTTTTTTTCAAAAAGGAAAAGAAGTACACAAACTAGACTTGGTTCCTACTAGTGTTCATCTTGCCACGGATCTGGTGGAAAAGAAACATGAGAATTCAGTCCTCACAAAATCTGTGGCAGAGTCCCTTTCTATCCCAAAGTATCTCTGAAAAAAATTAATCACATAACTGTCAGCTTTCTCCCAGGTTAGAAGGAGAAAAGGCTATTTATAGCCAGAAATTTCTCCTAGTATTATTTAATTTGTAGTATTATCAGCATACATGCATTTTATACAGTGAGGAATAAAAAGAAAAAGACAACCCCGAGGTATTTACAGTCTCAGACTTGAACCTGAAATTTAGGGTGAGAGCAAAGAGCAAGAAAGCAAATCCATGGACTCGCCCTTTGACTGTAGTCAGAATTGAGGATTGTAAATTGTTATAAAAAGGCACATACAGGGAGAAAGAGGCAATTCTGCAGATATTTCTTCTGGAAAGGGATGGAGGAAGCAAAGGAAAAAATGAGAAGAGATGTTAACAAAGGACTTTTAGGAGATAGCAGAGGAAGAACTGAAGTACTCACTGTCTACATCCAAATGGAAAGGTAGTCAAACAGTACCACTAAAAATCAGAGTATGAATCCATAGCCTCCAGAAATTAACAGGGAAACTCTCAGAAAAAAAAGAACAGCCCAGTAGAGACTGGACATATACAGTAACTATAAAGTAACATATTTAGGAAATTAAAGCAAAACACCAGGAGAGGAGTAGAATGCTTGGAGGCAAAGACTAGCTGAAATCTGTCTAGAAGTATCCTTTTTAGAAAGGAGTTATGTAGTTATGCTACAGTATCTCATTCCTGGTCCCTCTTGAATTGCTCTATTCATTTGGTTAAGCTAGTGAGCCATCCACCCAGAAGTCATTGGGAAAGTCAATGGCTAGGACACTGACGTGCAACATTTCCCTGTTTCTCTCTCTCTACATATTTTATTACCCCCCCAAAAAAATAATGAGGTACATTTATAAAGCAACCCTATACGTATCTTCTAAAAAGTATATTTTTTTTATTTTAATGCAAAAAGAATATGAAAATAGAGAAGAAACAGATATGAAAGATAGAGAGTATATTTAAATAAACCATTAAACCAAGACCATGAAAAAATATTCATCAGTCTATTGATTGCATTAGTAGAGTTCAGTTCATAAACAGAAACTGAGCATATATCCTTACCCCAAAAGTATAAATGCAGACTAATTTTGTCTTTGAATAAGTATCTTCTTTGTTCTCCCTCCATGAACAATATAGCCATCATTGTTCAAAATTTTGCCATATAATTCAAGGCACATTCATATCTTTAGACAAGAGTGAATTTTGTAACACCTTAATAATTTTGTGACTATCAAAGCAAAATGAAACATTAATTGAATAAGTCCCTATCATTTAAGTAAGTGTTCCTCATCCATATTACACTTTCAGTATAATAGAGTTGGTAACCATCCCTTTTTAAATAGTCTCTGAAGAGTCCAGTAGACATGAAAAAGAAGTTTTTGTGGTATTTGTTTCATCTCAAGATCATAGGAATTATCATTAATGTACCCCTTTGCCACTGATTTAATTGTAGAGAATATTATAGCTCCTTTTTCAAAAATTCTTGAAAATTGCTATTATCTCCTTTTCTATTAAGCTATCCAATGAGGATTTGCTTTATATTTTACCATTTACACACACACACACACACACACACACACAGAGTTAGAGGGCCTGTGATGAAAGAAAGACAGAATGGGACGAGAGATGTGGTCTTATTAAGCCTGTGTGCTACTGCATGTTAAGTCTCCTAAAACAGAAGAGGTCAAGCTCAGATTTATGATGGCATTGCTTAATGGTTAGGCAACAAAGTGACCTTGATCCTGCCATGAGGCATAAAACTTAGTTGCCTTTAGGTATTTGATTTTAAGAATTATTCTTATTTAAGAATTTGCCTAAGTGGGTAAGAGAATAAAGAAACAGCCTTAAAAATGCACAGTACTTTTAAACTTCTCCTATAGCAGTAATTGTTAATCTTTAATTGATGGCCCATTTTTCAGGGTAAACATTGTGAGACTGTACATAAAACACTGATTCAGGAGCACAGCAAAGACTACAAGTGGAGGGATCCAAAACATTAAAACTCACGGTCATCCACCGAAACTAAATGTGAGGAGATCCCTTGCACAATACACCATTGAACTGTGGAATTCACTCAAAACAGTGGCAGGACTCTGATTGCACAGCAGCAGGTAGCAACTTGACTTCTCTTTTTTTAACCCATTCCCCTGCATATTGCCCTCGTGGCCACCCTTTTGATGGCTCTTTACTACCTCCTGGAACACAGGCTGCATACTATAACAATACCCAACAAAGCCAACAACAGCTTTTGTCGTGTTTGTCAGCTTCCCAAATGCCTCTGATTAGCTAGTCTTTGACAGAGAATGCTGGACTACTCGATCCAGGAGGGCTTTTTGTACATTTTTAGGAAAAGGATATCACTAGTTTACTTCTTCTTATCTCTGTGGGAATTGGGAGCTACTAAGCAGGTAATTCTATACAGAGAAGCATTAGTCTAATTTCCTGCATGCTTGATTATATCCCTCTTCTGCTTTTTTTTTTTTCCTTCTTGCCAGCAAGGGAACTTTCTAAATTCTCAGCTGACACAGTCACTCCATCTGGTGAGTATTTCATGAAGTCCAATTTCAGGGCATTCTACACTGGTGTCTGTAAATACATATTGCAAATGCCTCACTGTCATCTTAACATCTCTAAAATTGCTTCTCTCCACATTCTGTTTTCATTAAGCTTACTTTCCAGATAGGTGTCTACATCCACTGTATTTGCATTTAGCTCCAGTATTGATCCTTGCACACCATATGAGACTTTGTCTAGTTCACACCTTGCCACAAATGATTCCTTAAGTCTTAATAGCTTATGTGTCATATTAAACTTTGCAGCTCTGCATTGCTGGAAACTTGCAAAATAATGTCAACATAACAAGAAATGTTTGCAAGTAAAAGTCATGAAATACTTTGTCCATGCTATTTTAAAACTAAACTATCATTGTAGATGAAAACTTGAGTTTTCACAAAAATAATTTGTTTCTAAGAAACAAATTCACTAACAAGCAATTTTCTAATCAAGGCAGAATGGCAAAAAATAAGCCATGGCATTATTTTCTAATGTCTGTATTAATGAGTCTGGAGGCCACTTTCCTCCCATGTGATATTCTTAATGCTAGATGGAAATTATAAAAGTTCTAGTCCAACACATTTGAAGGACACCAAGTTGAGAAACATGGGCATTCAAAAGGGAATTGCTATTACAGTCTCACCTATCCCCAAAGTACATTTTTTCAGTAATAGTTTTTACAGATTTCTTTCCCCTATTCTGTATCATCTTCAAATATTTTCAAGTACAAAATTCTCTCAAGGTAACTGAAAGATTGAGAACCAATTTGGTATAGTGGTTTAGGCACCAGGCTGGAAACCCAGAGACCATGAATTCTAGTCCCACCTTAGGCACGGAGCCAGTTGGGTGACCTTGGGCAAGTCACTCTCTCTCAGCCCTAGGCAGGAGGCAATGGCAAACCACTTCCAAAAAACTTGCCAAGAAAAGTGCAGGGTCTATTCCAGGCAGTTGCCAGGAGTCAAAAACTGACTTAAAGGCACCAAACCCTCTCCCTCAAAGATTGCAAGACAAAAAGAAAAAGAACCTAGAGGAAACCCTTTCCTCTGTCTTTACTCTAAGCTATGGCTGTCAACAATCATTCCATAAACTATTTTATTTCCTATTTGGATGTCATCTTAAGAGCCTTATATATTGTTCTTTCTGATAATATGAATCCCATGGTAGATATATTGGATACATGAGCTGTGTTTACATATTAAGCTAAGCTTAATATGTAAGTTTAGCTTAATATAATATGTTAAAGGCTTGTGTTAACCATGATAAGTTAAAGGCTGAATAAGCAAAACCCAGTCTTGCAGGTGAGCAAAGTACTTTGATGGTATGACTAATTCATTATTTCTTTCTGTGCCATATTTAGCTCTTTTGTTTTGCATTCTGACTGTATTGGTGTCACAGTAATGTGTCTGATCTGTCTGAATTCATAGGGATCAGATCAAGATTTTTTTTTGTGTCCAAAATACTGTACCCTTCTGTTAGTTAGCACTACTCATGATTCCCAGGAAACATAACTGAACACATCTCATTGAAATGGAGTTGGAGGATTTCTGGAAGGGGTATGTCTGAAATTTTGTACCACAGCTCAGATGTGACTGTTTGGTGCCTTAACAATAATACGGTCACTAAAGAAGCTGACACCTTCTATGTTAATATGCTCCTCTGTGTTAGAAGTATAAATCCATCTCTGTATTTTTCCCATGAATCATTTCTTTGGTTTCATTTAATTTTCATCAGCATCCAAATCTCCATTACATGCTGAGATTTTCAAATTGTTATAGCTATTGTAGTCTTCTATATCATATGCTGAATGTATATTAACGAAAGTTGGACTGGAAGAAGATGAGCATTTAAAATTGGAAGAAGAAACATCAATAACCTGTGCTATGCTGATAATACTACTCTAACAGCCAAAAATGCAAAGGATCTGCAAACTCTAGTAATAAAAGTCAGGAAGCATAGTGAAAAAAAAGTCACTAAAATTAAATATAAAGAAGACCAAACTAATGACAAGTACAACAACCAGCCTTAGAATTGGTAATGAAGGTCTTCTGTCTTTTAGGATCAACCATCAGCAGTAAAGAACAAGCAATCAAGAAACCTACCACAAACTAGCACTTGGTAGAGCAGCCATGAAGGCTTTGGAAAAGTTATTCAGATGCCATGATGTGTCTATACTTACAAAGATCAGAACAGGGCAAGCAATGGTATTCCCTGTGACACTCTATAGAAGCAAAAGCTGGATTTTTGCAGGAGAAGAAGAGTATTGACACATTTTACTTTGGTGTTGGAGAAAAGTCCCAAGAGCACCATGGACAGCAAAAATAACTGTGATGGTATGTGGGAATGACCTTGGGAGATGGGAGGAAGACCTATAGCCTAGGTTTCAGGTCTTCCTCCTGTCTCCCAAGGTCATTCCCACATACCATCACAGTTGATGGTATCAACCCAGATTTCTCTAGAGGCCCAAGTCACCAGGCTCAAATTATCCTATTTTAGACATATTTTGCAAAGACCTAGCTCTCTAGAGAAGGCTCTAATGCTGGGAAAGGTGGAAGGAAAAAGGAGAAGAAGAAGATGACCAGCAGCAAGATGGATAGATTCAGTTACAGTGGCAATGAGTGCACCATTGGAAAACCTGAAGGACTAGGTTAGGGACAGATCATCATGGAGAAAATCTATCTATGTAGTTGCCAAGAGTTGACACTGACTTGATGGCACATAATCAATCAATCAATCAAGTCTTCTATATTTATTTTAACCAATCTAGAAAGTGTTAACCATCTCCCTTGCATGTGAAACTCTCCACTGTTAATGTGTTCAGAAAGAATAATTACTTAACCCTACCTCTCCACAGTTGTAAGGACATCTTTTTTTAGCCTAAATCTGACTCACATAATCTGAAACACAGTGTATTCCAAGCAAAAAACACAGGTAACATAAATATCCCTTTCCCTTGTACGTGCACACAATAGCACATATCTCTTAGAATAGCACAATGAAAATATTTCAATAAATCTGATGTTCATGTTTATATTATATTCTTGTCCCAAAGAACTTGGATTGTTGGGTTGACATCCCATGAGGTGCTAACGCAATACTATGTTGGATATATCATTCCTATCCATCATCTCCAAACTGATTATTTCATGGTGGAGAATAGAGGAGGAATCACCTGGGGTCCTACTTTTCATTTCCATTCTGTTAATGCTATCTACATAAAAGGGTTAAGGCTAGAAAAGTATTGTCCATGCTAATTACCCACAGTATTGTTTCCAGCAGCTCTGGAAAGTTCTGTGCCTTTTGAGGTGTGTGTGGGCGTGTGTGCTGGGTGCAAACTAAATTGGAAAATACCTACAGGGTTTTCCAACATACTCTAGTATTAGGTTGCCTGAGACTTGCACACACCACATGCTTTCTTTATGGTGGACCATGGATTGCTTCTTTGAATCCGACCTCTACTGATCCCAAATAGTTTTGCCAGGTTCAATAACTCCTGGTGATATATTCTTTAATAGTACTAGCAACACTTATATAAATTAGCTTTGCATTGGACTCATAGTAACAGGTACTGAAAAGGCTGATGGAGGTCTGGAGCAAAGAGATAAAGGCTTAGACTTTATTCTCCTCAGAACTTTCTAATGATTCAGATTAAAACGTATATTTTGCTTGCTTCCCCACACTTATGACTCCTTTGGTTTAAAAAGCTTGTTGTTTGCATTGGCTAATTGTAAAGCATCTGAGGATATCATGGTTTGGGGGTGGGTAATAGATAAATGTCAGTTCATCTTGCTGCAGAATAATAAAGAAATGTGATTGATACAATATTACATTAGAGTAGTGTTTCTCAACCCTGGCAACTTTA
Source organism: Liasis olivaceus (assembly GCA_030867105.1). NCBI lineage: Eukaryota > Metazoa > Chordata > Lepidosauria > Squamata > Pythonidae > Liasis > Liasis olivaceus. Next base: position 77,009,582 of record CM061349.1, read on the forward strand.
AGATGTGTGGACTTCAACTCCTAGAATTCCCCAGCCAGCATACTGGCTGGAGAATTCTGGGAGTTGAAGCTCAGACATCTTAAAGTTGCCAGGGTTGAGGAACACTGCATTAGAGACTGAAAAGAACAAAGTACTTCTAAGCCAAAGTTTATCGGTAAATGTAGTACTTTTATCCCCAAAGTCTAGCTAGCCTAAAAGTTAAATCTGAACAGTGATATTTGCAATTATTCTGAAATATCCACATACACCTCAAGGGGTAGCATTTAAACAAAGCAAAATGCCAAATCATATTAGCCCACATAAAGGACATCTTTTGTGTTCCTCATTTTCCTAATCACCTAATACTACAAAAATAAGAATTATGGTTAGATATATCTGCCATATACATTCTTTAGGATATCCTGAGTTCAGCTAAGTGGCTATTTAGGCAGAAAGGACTAAATATAAGAAAGGGTTCAACCATCAGTTCACATAGGAGATACACAAAGGAATGAATATCTGGGGGGGGGGGGGGGGTGTCCAGAAATTTTCCATGCTTCTTGACTTTATATTCTCAACACATCTAGAAGGCAACAGATTAGGAAAAATTGGTGTACATGATTGCCATAGCATTATGTTTGCCCTTCTGCAACCCACCTTCTGAGTGATTAATGGCAATGATGAAGCTCATTTGCAATTACTGTGCCTCAGTTTTCTTGACTAAAGCATCAACAAGGGATCCAAGCTACAGGCTTCAGTCACAGGTAATCCAAATAAATCTACTGACGTTTCACTTCTATTGTAATTAATTCACAAAACTAAAAGTTACTCTTAATTATCAGATTCCAGAATTTTAAGTCATTCTATCTAGGGCAATTTTGTATTATCACAAATGTACAGAGAGACAAATCTTAGTTGAATATGGTATATACATTACCGTATGTCTTCACATTGATTTACTATTTATATTTTGGTGGTGATGGTGGTTTTCTTTCATTTTGCAATTAATCACATGGAATGTGATATGGGTAGAAAGGTAAATTATTACTGTTATGTGAAAATCACAATCTCATCACAATTTAATGAGCTATGTGCTCACAGCAGCAAGAAGAAATTTTGCCCCAAACTGGAAGGAAGATATAATTCTGACAATATTTGATTGGGAACTTAAACTTGGAGAATATGCAGCAATGGCAAAATTAACAGTATATATTCACAATTGAAGTTTAACCAAATTAAAGCAAGAATGGTTCCCATCCATACAATACATCACACAGCATAGCAAATATAATCATTTACAGTCCGGCTTCTAAGTGGGCTCAAATGTTTATAAACATTGTAAATTAGCAGATGTACAAAAAGGGGAAAGTTAGAAACCCAATACTGTAGTTTTTCTCTTTTTTCCCTTTTTGGTATTTTAATTGTTGTCAAACTTACTTTGTTTATCTACTTTTTTTTCTTTTATCGATATGTACAAAAAAATTAAGTAAAAATAGAATGGACTTAATTACTTAATACTAATTAATCAGCTTAAGACAGAAACCTTTATTGTACAACAAATACTTTGGTCCAATCTGTACTGGCTGTTTTTAATGTTACATTCAATTCTGGATGAAAAAGTCAAATAATATCACACTCATTAACTTTCACATCCTAAATTGTAATTAATATTAATACCTCTTTCTTGTTTTATCCTCAACAGTCTGTTATCTAAACATTAGAGTGTTGATAGTCAATAAATACTGCTCAAATATCACTGTATCAAAACAATATAAGGTATTAAAATTTACATTATCATCATCATCATCTAACAATGAAATTATTTTCCCACCATCGTGTTTCATACAAATTCACAAAAAATTATTGCCTCCGTGGTAAACAATCCTGACTTTCTGATCTTGTTAGAATTCTGTTTGAAATTAAGAGATTGAGGACTGATACTTAAAAACTGAGGACAAAGCAAGTGTGCCTTGTTTCCATTCAACACAGTGGACACAGTTTGGTATAAATTTGCATAAGATTAAATTGTACAGTATTTCCATGTTTTCTGGAGAAATTGAAGTCTGAGACAACCTGATATATTCTTGAAAATATTATTGTGTCTATAAGGAAAAAGTAACATATGAAAGACAAGTAAACGATGAATTTGCTTCTTGGGGTTATTTTAAATCACTGAGTTCTTGAAACCAGCCTTGGCAATTTTTCTTCTATTTCTCTGTAACAGTGATCAAATTAAATAATACTGTTACTTAATAACGACCCTAATATTTAATTTAATATTAACTAAATAACACATTATTATATCAAACAAAATATACTAATAATTCCAAACCGTACATCACAATCTCCATTTTGCTATGTTTCCTTTGGACAATTCTCAGCACACCTTGCATTGTCTTTAGGGACTAACCTCTACTCTTGACACCACATTGTGGCAATAAATCCAAACTTGAAGGAGTCATTACAAAGCTTTGTGGGAGTTTACAAACTAAACACAAAAACTACTCATTCTATCCATTAAGCAAGATTGGCAGAAGCTGCTGTGGAGGATCATTTTGCCATTAATATAAAGTGCTGGGAGTGTAATTTGTTCTTTTAATCAATAATGGAACAACTGATAAATGTTTCTTTTCTTTGCCCTTGTTTCAGACCACAGAGCTAATACATCTTACTATTATGTAAGTACAGAAGAAAGGCAGCCAGAGACCATTGGTTTTGGATTTGAAGTACCAGGAAATTAATCTTCACATTCACTTTTATTTTAAATGAAAAATGCTCATTTCACACTTTTGTGCATGTTATAAAGAAGAAAGGAATACAAGTGTTTTCTTTCATTTCATTTTATTTTACTTTCCTTTCTTTTTCTGCCTTTTTTCAACTCAGATTTCAATTAAAAAAGAGAAAAGAGCAAAAGTCAAATAGCCAGAAGAAAGGAGTTGCTTGATTTCTTTTTTAAACTATTCATATGTATGTTGGGTCTATGACCTGTAATAAAGTAATTGATTTTTAACCTATTCTAGTGCCTGGGTACTCAAATCAACAGCATAAAATGAAGATCCTCTTGACTATACTAATTCAACTGCTATGTCATTATTCTTAAGCTGTCTACCCAATACAATAGATACAAATAATTTCATAGAACATATTAAGTGTAACGTTACAGGGGATTCAAGCTGCATTTATTACATGCTAGTTGTTGGCCTTACTATAGAGTGTATGTCTGCTATGCCATGCAAGGAGCTAAATGCTATGGAAGAGAGAGAGAGAAGTTATAAAAGATGAGAGAAGAAGAGTCTTGATAGGAATAGAAATAGAACCTGGGGATGCTTGGATTTCAAAATGGTGAACATTCTATTGGTGAAACAAGCAGACCCCTTTAAGATCCCCACATTAAAATGAAGAAGGATTTGCAAAATTATTGTGATGTTCCATTTGTTTTATTATCAAATATATCCCTGCATTTCTCTTTATTTAAGCAGTCAATTAATACAAAATACTTGAATGCAAAATACTGCATACTACATAGAAATACTACCAAAAATGTGATAAAATAATATTATTTAAAGCAGTTAGCAGTTAAAAGTTTGGTGAATTTGATATGTTATTGCCATTTTTCTAAATACTTGGAAAATGGAGGCCAAATTCTTCTCCCTGGAGGGAGCATTTCATAATCTGGGAGCCACTCAAGAGAAGCCAATCTATCATGTATCAGATGACTCTTCTGGTAGAAGAGACATCTTCAGAAAGGGTAAGTCTGCTGATCTAATTAACCATGCATCACAGTGATTGTGAAATAGCCAATGATATGAATTATGTGATTGTGGCAGTTTAGAGTGCCCAAATGCTGAGATTTAACCACTGTTGGATCCTCTGGATTTATGGTGTGAGCATCAGAAAGTGTATCTTGTGCTTTGTTGAAATTTTTCATTTAACTTGCTCAATTCTTATTTCTTCCATAATAATAATAATAAATGAGAGTGTTTTATACTGAGACATCTAAAAAAAATTGTTCATATCTTATACCAGGATAAGTGTATTTTCTTTCATAATTCTCCTGCCATATAGCATCTAGAGATGTGGAAAGCCTGTTAAATGGAGACATGGGTGATGGTACCACTGCTATAAGATCAAGATTAGTTTGAATGAGGGATGAGTCATTTCATAGCCTGGAGCAGGACAGCCCAGCTGATTTTCAGATAATTCCGCCAAAACTCTAGGTGATAGCCCACCATTGAAACTATTGTTATAATACTTTGGTCCATTAATAAGAAAAGTTGGAGTCTATGAATTTAGATCATCTAGTTTAACAACTGAGAATAAAGTATTTTTCAAAGTCAGTTTTATAAACTCATTGTTCTATATTTGCCACCACGGTATCTTGATTTCTTCAGTGTAGGCTCACCAGTGGTGAACATAGCTATTATTTATAATGACCCTCTTCAAAATCTGACATTAATGTTTGTTTATTCCCCAAGCCTGTTGCATATGGGTATTGATTGTTCATAAATGTCAAGCTTATGCCAACAGTTTGATAACATATTGCTCCAGAACATGGGGTTAAGCACCTGGGCATGTTTGTGGTCTGGTTTTCAATGCTCAGTTTGTATGTTTTGTTTATTTAGGGAGTGAGGAAGCAAAAAACACAGGAAGAATATCAGTGAGTTCATCCCAAATGTATTTCCATTCTAACTGCAGCATATCTTTTATTCTTAATCTGGCACATTTCAGCCTGGTGACAATCAATCAAAATAATAAAGCAGCTTTCAGGAGATTTTGTTTCAGATCAAAAAATCTGAATTAATAATCTCAAAAAGTTACTTCACAGAAATGTGGGTTTGCATTTCAGTCATAAAGACAAATATCAAAATGAAGAATCTTCCTTCTTTCAATCCAAATCAAAGTGTTGTGGAATGTAAAGATCTGACTAGATATTCTAGAAGATATGCCCAAACGACACTGTCTTGCCCATGGCTCTCCCTGGTAACATTTGTGAAAAAGCATTTCAGCAATATGATAAAACCTGCCTGAAAAAGACACATGTACAGCAGTTTAGAGACTGATATCAACAGCCAATGCAGCTGATACAAATATAGAAATCATATCAACATCCCAATAGTCCGATTAATATTCATTTTATACCAGTTGAAATTTCTGAATTTTTTTATAAAGGCAGTCCGTGTATTATAATTTCATTTATTTATTTATTTTATCATATTTGTGTGTCCACCCATCTCACAAGAGAGTGACTCTGGATGGCGTACAACAGTTAATTAGAAAGAAAGCCAATAAATATATATAAAAACAGTCATTAAAAACTATAAAGACTATGAAAAAGCACACGAAACAAGAGAGGATGATGTTAGCCGCAGTAAGGGAACCATCACAAAATCTCCCTGGTCCTCTGAGACCCCCTAGGCCCGATGGCATAGCCAGGTCTTGAGGGACTTGTGGAATGCTAAGAAGGATGGAGCTAACCTCACTTCCAAGAGGAGAAGATTCCATAAGGCAGGTACCATGGCAGAGGTGGCCTGCCTCCTGGGACACACCAAGTGTAGTTCTTCACAGCAAGTGTAGTTCCCTGCCTTCTCTGCTAGAACTGATGGGATGGGCAGATGTAATCGGGAGGGGAGGGAAAGGCAGTCCCTCAGACAACCTAGCACCATCTCATGAAGGGCTTTAAAGGTCAAAACCAGCACCTTGAATTGGACCCAGAAGCAAACTGGCAGCCAGTGTAGCTCATGGAACAGAGGTGCAATGTGTGCCATTCTAGGGACACACATAACTGCCTGCGCCACTGCATTTTGCACCAGCTGAAGCTTCCAGATACTCTTCAAGGGCAGCCCCATGTAGAGCGCATTACAGAAGCCTTACAGAAGCCTAAACAGGAGGTGACTAGGGCATGAGTGACAGCAGATAATAGCCCATTTTAGAGGTCACCAATGCATGAATAACTGAGGGAAGAGCAAAACTCTCCAGTTAAGACTGTAGGAATATACCCACCTAACTTGGTCAAAAGCAACCCAGTTATTGTCACATCAAGAATTCATAAACTCCCTATATGGTCCTTTATGAAAATGAAACCTCCGTGTAAAATTATTGGTAAACCTTAATCCAAAATAATCAATTTTTTCTATCCACACAACCTCAGTGTTGTTGAATTGAATGACAGAGTTACCTTCACCTACATAGAACCTACTGCATACTGCTGTCACTTCAGCCTAAACCTACTCATTTCTTCTAGTCATTTCACATAGGTAAAAAGTTAAAGAGCAAACTGAACTGTCAGTGAAGGCCATGGAGAAAAAGGATAGAACTGCTCTAAGGCTATGCCTCTTAAGGACAAAATATAAGATGGTCTAGAAAGATACTATGATGGATGCCCCAAAAAGTCACTTAATGGAGAAATCCAGGACAGCAACAGATATCACTCTCCACCCTGACATGAGTAAGTCACAAAAGAAATTAAAGGTCTTTTTATTCTGAAATCAGGTTGGACACTGTAACCATAGCAATAAATTCACTTTCACATTCTAGCACAAACACAACCAGCAAGAGACAATTCTGACACTAATCGTAATAGAGTCAGACTATGGTCTGGGACTTCCCAAAACCCAGAAGGGCTCAAAAAACACTGCAGAGAGATTGCGTTAAGCCACATTGTACCATACTGCCACATGCTATTTTAAAGTACAGGGTACAAGCAGGAGAAGTGTAGGAAATGGTGGCAGCAATGTGGAGGAATAGGTGATGGTGCTGGGCCTACCCATAGCAGCATGGGCCATCTCAAAGTACCTTGCCTGAGATTTCCTCAAAACCTTCATTGCCTCTAAAGAAAACACTGGAAAGTGAATCTGCCAGATAGGAAACAGGGAAAGTAATGTGAGAAAGAGAGATCAGCATTGCTATAATCCATACCCTGTGAATAGTGTGGTAGTGTGAGTTTTTTGTTTTGTTTTTTTCAGTGACATGCAGAGTTCTTTGCTTTTAGCAACTGAAAAGTTTAGATAGATTAAACACACACATTTTAAAAACTTCCAGCTTTCAACAAATGTATTAATGATGAAAAATAATGTGGTGTGGGGGAGCCTTTGGAATAAAAGTTAAGACCACTGTGGTTAACTTCTGGTACCTAAATCAGATGAAATTATAGATAACCACAAAACTGAAATGGGAGGAAATCCGAATTCTGACAACAGCAGTGAGATCATGAATTCCAGCTCAAGTTCCTCCTTGTAGCCCACCGGCATCCATACCAAATTGACTGCCCCTTTCTTACTTTGAAGCTTGAACCTGGGGTTCCAAAGATCCTTCCACTTGCCTTCAGTTTCCCACCGCCAAGCTGAATCCTCAGCTGCTTTGCTCAGCATGTTATATACTGGGGGAATCTTCATAAAAAGCAATGTGAACATTCCTATTCAAGCCACTCAGCCAGCCAATGTGGGATAATGTTCTGCTTGGTGGGTCCTTCACTGAAGGGTGCTAAACAGCTCACTGAGGAACTCTTCCAAGCTATTTTGCAACATTAAGTTAAGGGGAAGCTTCTCTCTAAAAAGAAACACTTCTGAAAAAGGAAGGCAGAGTTCACAGCAGGCACAGAGCCTTAATCAAGCCCCTTCCTTTCTCCTACCATCAAAAGAAAACTCTCTGATTCACCTTGTCCATAGAGTACTATTCATGTTGCTTTTCCAGCTGGATGGTTACTTTTATTATATGATATGCTTCCGCAGCCAGGTGGTGTTACTTTGGTAGAATAAACCTAATTAACCAGATTCTGGCTTTCTCTTTTTCTTCTCCTCCTGCACCCCTCAGTCCAGAGTTTGGGGCAGGCTTGATGCACTACTTCTGCAGAACCATCTGGTAATATATTGCTGTTGATATACTTTAATTGGTTTTTTATTTGTTTGCTTGTTTTTTTTTTAAAGGAAGTGCATTGTTTTCCCTGTCTTCTGCTATATATGTTGGTCAAAGATACTCAGTGAAACACAGGTCTACTGTTCTCTGGTTAAATCCCCCTTTGTACTTTTTTGTTAAATGAATGGCTACTAAAGAATCTAGGCTGTATTTTTCCAAGTGTGGTGCAACAGCACCCCCAGGTGTTCTCAAACGGGTATAAGGTTGCTTCCAAATTTGTGATGTATTATCGTTTCAAATGATGTGCCTCCTCTATTATGACTTATTTGACCTTCATAGCTGGAAATCAGCAGAGGTAGTGATCAATACTAATCATTATTCTACAGCCACAGTGCCTTCAGTGACATTTACATTTATTTGTTCAAAAATATTATGCTCTTTCAATCAGCATTCTCTCTAAACCTCTATCCAGCCATTAATCTGTTATGCAATTTAAATATTTCATTTTTAAAAAATACTCCCTTTCCATGACATTAGTAATGAAGCCATTATTCCAAATCTGATCATGAAATCTCAGATTACCTTATTTTTAAAGGATGGGGACAATTAAAAAGTTGCTGAACTTTCCAAATAAATTCTTCCATCTAAACCAAATTAAACACCATCAAACAAAGAGTAAATTGTTTCAGACTTGTCGGCTGGAAATTTTGGAAGTTGCGAACCCACACAACTGAAGGTCACTAAATTAGAGAAGAGTGGCTTAGGAAGTAGTATGAAAAGAACTTTTGACAACTTCACTGTACTTAGGAGTGTTTCACAGACTTTTTATCTCTCAGGGTAATTTTTCCATTTTTGTTTGAGCCTGAGAATATATTCAATATATATTTGGCTAAGCCCAATGAAGCTATATTTATTTATTTGTTAAATTTAGAGGATGTCCTACTCCCAACGACCCTGAGCAGCTTATACTGTAAAAGGGTTAACGAACAATAAAAAGAAAAAAATACATGCACATCCAGAAGAACCAAACACAATATATCAAAGAAAACCCAATAGGGCTCAATACCCACCTTATCTCCAGTCATGGGAGAGCAGCCAGGTTTTCACAGATTTTTGGAAGATCATCTGGGTAGAAACCGTATGGATCTCTGTGGAGATGCTGTTCTAGAGGACAGACATCATGACAGAGAAGGTAGACTTCCTAGGTTTTGTTACATGACATTGTTTAATTGAAAGGACCTGAAGCATACCCGCTGTGCCCAAATTTACCGGGCAGGCAGAAACTATCGGAGATAGGCAGACCCTCAAATAACCAAGCCCTATGCCATGAAGGCCTTTATAGGTAATAAACAGCACCCTGAATTGGACCTAGAAACCAAGTGGCAACCAATGCAGCTTTCAGAGGGGCAGTGCCACATGGACATACAGTGGCATGCCTAACATCGCCCAGATTGCTGCATTCTGGATCAGCAGTGGCATCCATGTGGTTTGCAAGGGCAGCCCCATGCACAGTGCATTCATGAGGTGATTAGGGCATGAGTGAATGTCTGAAGGACCTCCCCATCTAGGAATATGGGCAACACCAGATGGCTCTCCTTGCCACAATTATGATGCTGTGGAGACATGCGTTACATCTCTCTACAGAGTGTTGGAGCCATGGGGTTCATGGCTGCCTTGGTTTCTTTACTTATGGGCCTTTCCCATAATCAAGGACTATTCACCCATCCCTGAGCTGGCAGAAAACTTTATCAACATAACATTTGCTATCCTGGTTGCTGATCTTTTTCCTCTCTGTTGCTTCTGTTACCAGGCACTGCTAGTCACCTGGCTTCCCACCAGGATAATGAGTAACAGAGTAGCTATAATGGACCAAGAGGCAGGATAAAGTTAGCTTTGGGAGAACATATTTTACACACCATGAAACTATCCTTGCATGGTGTCAGAATAAGGGAGAAAATACTTATTTAACACCAGTACACCTATGGATGGCTTAAGGTTGCCTCACTCACAGTGTGATGAGGTTCTTGTTTGAACTGGAGATGTGCTCTTTTGCAATGGTGGCAATTGACACAGAAAAACAGAACCGTGGAGGCTTTAATGCTTTTTACTATATATAGTGATGCTATTTATAGCAGGTATTTACAACAGGTATATACAACACATTACTAGTGCTTGCCAGGTGCCAGGTTTCTTCCTAAGTCTCCCACCCAGAGACCATCCCCCTTCAGCTGTCCTGCTTCCTCACCCTTTCTCTCTGGCTCCCTCTCCTGTTTCCAGGCTTGACAAGAGAGAGAGGGAACAGAAAGGAATGGGCTGGAATTTACTGAGGTGTGCTCTGCACAGCTTGACCTTCTCCTGGAACTGCTCATCAGAAGAGCTACTGCTTCTCCATTAGGGAAGAACCTCTCTCAGGGTCTCCTGCTCAGTTCTTCCCCAAGAGAGGTTCTCCACCTACAGCTGATCCCCACCTTCTCCTCTGGGGTCTTTGGTGAAGCCACCACCTATAGCCAACTGGGTCCATCCTTTCCCACTCTTGTCCCTCTGGGTCTTCACTTTCCTTCTTCCAAGGAAGCCACCCTTGGACCTTTCTTCTCCCTTTCTGACCAGGAACCGACAACTGCTCTGCATGCCAACCCTTCTGTTCAGCCATTCAGTTATCTCCAGTCACTCCATTCACAGACTTTTCTCTCCTCTCCTTCTCTCTCTCTCCAATTTTCAGGTTAGACTGGCAGCATGTCCCCTAGCAACTGAGGAGGTGGGTGTCCTTCCAGAGCTCTAGTCCCCAACACTTATATACTAGGCTGGATCAATGGGACTTCTGTCTCAACATTTTACCACCACAGCCCAGGTCAGCTCATCAGGCCTTGTGACAGCTCAGCTGCCCTTGAAGGCTAAAAGTGATCTACTTTTCCCCTTCTACACACTCCAATGTCTGGCTCACACCAGCAGAACAGCAGCAATGCCAGGCCACTTAAAACCCCATATGCCACACACCCATGGGTTGGAGACAACATTAAGGCAACATCATTGGGACATGGCAGAAAAAGATATTGCTAGTGTGTTAAGAGCAAGTACAGACATGGCCTAAAAATGCCAGAAATATACATTGCATCTACACCCAAAAAGAAATGTTATGTTAATAACAGAGAGTTCATATAATCAAACTAGCCTAGCCTGCTTCGTCTCTGCTTCCCAGGAAGAAGATGTAATTGTGCAACTTCCTTTTGTCTCTATTGTAATGTTGTGGTACATAGTTATCAGAAGCAGGTATTCAGTTGAAGAAACCCATGAATGCGTAATCAATCTCTCTCTTTGTTAAACACTATATAAACATTACCAGACTATCAAAGGAATTTCCCAGGGCAAAAGCAAAAACCTTTTTTTGAAAAAGGGTAACATATACAGTACAGTTGTTTGGTGTAAAAGGTCCAAGAAAACAGCGAGGCAACTGGCTGGGTTTCAGTGAAGTTTCAACGATGCAAATTCCCCCCTCCCTGCCTGCACTTTGTTTTCTGCAAATTTAGCATAAATATTCCAACATTTATTTTCAATTTTCAAAAAGACAGTTCTAAGATTTCCTCTTTTTCCCTCCCTACAGACAACCATGTTATCCTCTCTGCTTTCATTTTGTTGTTTTCCCCCAGGAGTGGAAATAATATGATGATCTTATTGAAGTAGGCAAGAGTTGTGTTTGTAGGTGTATGTGTGTGGTTGCTTTGGGGGTCCTGGAGGATGAGTCAGGATAGGGACTGATACAGACATATGCAGGCAGCACTTAAATTAGCGATTTTATTCTGAACACTAAGATACTTATGCTAATAAAGTGGGGTGGGCTAATATGTGACAATACAATTTATAAAACCTAGTATGTTCAGAATAGTTTATAGAAACATAAAAGAAAAAAACTATGATTTTCTCCCTCTCAAATCTTTCCCTCTCTTTCCGTTCTGCTTTATTTTGGCTTGTTCTTTCTCTCCTTGTGTTAAATACTGATACTGGAATGTTTTTGAGTTTTCTCCTGGCTGTCTTACTGCCAAACCAAGCCTTTAATTCATGATATTCCACTGTCCAGTATCTGAAACTCAGTCTGCCCTCCTGTCCTTTCTGTGGATTTTCATGCTGGTCTTCCTCTTTGTCTCAGGGCTGGAATCTCTGAACGTGACAAGTTCTACTCCACTCCAAGTTCACCAGGTGACGTCTTCTTCAGCAACATGTCCTGCAGCATCTGCAATCCCCCCCCCCCCAAAAAAAAACCTTCCTCTGCTTTTCCTGGCTCTTTTTGTATTCTATAAGCAGGATATATATGTGCCACTGTACGGGTACCTTCTAGCGTTTTCCCCTTTCTGCCTACATGATTTTGGTCTTATGCGGAGTCATCAGCTTTCCCTAAAATAAAAAAAAAACATGACCATGGCATAGACCCAACCATTTTCCTTCAGCCAGGCAGTTCAACCTGCCACAGGGGGGAGTTATGGTTTTAGGGGGTATCAGAAATTAGCAAGAAACTGTGTCAATGGTCTTCAGCATTTGCCACTGAATTTCAGCATCATGATCCTGGAGAGTTCTGGAGGCCACACAACAGCGCTTTAGATAATAGACTTGTGGCCTTTGGGCTAAGAAGTTGTCCACCACTGCTTTAAGAAGGGGATTGTGTTCCTTTTCAATATTTTTAATAGTGAAAGTATATTTTCTTTCAGGACTGGGAACATGGATAATTAACTTCTACCTTCTACCTCAAATCACAAATTCCTTTAGTTTAATATTGTGTACATTGACAGTTAATGGCCAAGTCTTACTTGGAGATGCAGAGCTTGAACCCAGGACTTTCTGCATGTAAAATACTATGTACTTTGTACTGAGTAATGGATATTCACATTACTGTATGATTGGCTGAGCAGTTCAATACAACCTCTGCATGTTCTTGAAGAGGTAAAGGGTCCTTCAGTACATTTCAATCATTCCATGATGCAGCTTATCCCCACTTTACCATGTATGAAATTAATTAAAAGGCTTTCTTCCCATCAAAGGTATAATCAAGGTAATTTTCTTCCATACCTAATCAAGGAGCTGTATAAGGAGAGCTTGCCCTTAAGAAGTGCTTTTTCATGTAGGAGTTTAATTGAATTCTATGTCTGATTTTTTTTCTTCCCTTCTCTGCAAGATTCAAATAAAGCTTTATCAAACTTTTTTTCTTTTTTTGCTGTTATGTGTAATTGGTACTTTTGAGTTTAGAAAGATTACCTGAAATTAGGTGAATTACTCCCCACATAACCACTAGTCTTGGGACAGATTGTATCACTTTTCAAACAAGGAAAGGAAAGAGGGAAGGAGGGTGTAAGAAAAGAAAAGAAAAGAATGACCTAGAGGCTGATAAGAAATTGTAGCATGCTAAAACAATTAAGAGTTTAGAAAGAAAAACAGTCCTGTGAGATGCCAATCAACCCCTTCTGTCTTCTGGAATTTGGCAACAAACACCTTTTGTGAATATTAAATAGTCAAGGAGAATCCAAGGATTATGTTTTCATCTGTCTCTCTTTTAGCCTTCAAATTCCCCAAAGTCCCAGGAACAAAAAACAAATACTACCCATAATCCAGGACCTCATCGGTTTTTCATCAGTTTTCCTCACAAAGTGGCTTTCAGCACTCAGCCACCTCCATGTTAATGTAGCCCTTGGCTACCATGAGGTTGTCCATTCCTATTATACAGGATCAACATCAAGCCAAATTTTAGAAAGCACAGTGATAGATCCTTAAACTTAAGTTGTTCCATCTCTTAGAAAAAGTTTTCTATATGCATGGGGCAGATTTATAGCAAAAAATAAACATGCAAGTAGGGTTGATTAAACTTTCCATCCATCTCCAGCTTACTTCTCCAAAGAACCTGAGGAGACGCATGGGCTGGTAAGCAGCAGGCAAGTGGAAAAGAGAACTTTCCTCAACCATGCATGGAAATGAGAGAGAATTTGGTGCACTTTAAGTAAACCAGCCTCAATAACACTTCATAAAATAAAATGCAAAATTAAATTCATCATCATCTTTCGGAGGATACACTTCTCATGGTTTTGCAATGTTCTTTTGGGCTTCAAAAATGCAAGCAAATTGTGCACATTGTAGAAAAAATAGCAAACCAAATAAACTGCAAAACATTTAAGTGTTTCAGTTTATCTACTAAAAACAACTAAAATATAATATAGAATACATTCAGTGGAGCACTGAGCAAATTTAGGGTGTGAGAATGTAAACTTAGCTTTCAAAAGAACAAAAATAATATTGAATGTTCGATGTTTTCATAAACTGTGATGCAACTAAGGTATTTTAAACGAGGAGTGGACAACAGTGATCCTGGACTGCATACATCTACTCTGTTGTTATTTTGGTGGCCTAAATAACAGCTTTTTTGTGACCTAAATAGCAGCTGCTTTAAGTCTGTGTTAGCATACCTAATTTAAGTTGCTACTTTGGTCCATACAAATGTCACAAACATGTTTCATTTGTACCTCCTTTGTGATGTAACTTCATCACTAGCCCTTGTGAGCCAAAATAAATATATTTTTTTAAATTAAAAGTTTAGCTCCTGGTTGCAAAAGGCTTGCCTATCCTGTTTTAGACCCTAAACATAATAGCCTTATAGGGGTTGCTAGATATAGATATGTAAATAAATAAATGTTTGTTCCTTTGAGTCAATGTTGACTCCTGGTGACTTCCTGGACAAATCCCTGCAGTTTTCTTGACAAGGTTTTTTGCTATTGCCTCCTTCCTAGGGCTGAGCAACAGTGACTGGCCCAAGGTCACCCAGCTGACTTTGTGCCTAAGGTGGGACTAGAACTCATGGTCTTCTGGTTTCTAGCCTGGTGGCTTAATCACTATACCAAACTGGCTGTGATACAGATATAGACAGATAATAGTACTGGAGTGAAGCAGGATATCTATCTAAATGTGATCTATATACTACTAAAACTCTTGTGTCTGTAACCTTCAACTGGGTAAAACAGTACATCATAGGGCAACAATTTTTGAACCATGGTACCTCAAATGGGCTAACTTACAGAATGCATCCAAAATCTGGGACCCATAACTCCTGTGGAATTGAAATTTGGGAAATTTGTAGCCACTTCAGCACCGCTGCACTGCCACAGTCAGCCCAGGTCACATGATTGCCATGGGTGTACCCCTGACCATGTCCCCTGGAACCAATCGGCTGGTGGCAAGGTCCAATGGGCAAGCAGTGATTGGCTGCTTTGTAAATGAGGCAGAAATTTGAAATCTGAGCCTGAGTTTCTCCTATGCCACCCCCCTCCATAGGGAGGCAGGACCCATGCGATTGGTCCACCCCCACCCCACCCCCGGCGTCAGGGTTTCAGAGGGAGATGGGGGGTATTCCTGTGGATCTGCTGCACAGTCCAGTGGAGGCCTTGGCTG
The DNA here is from genome assembly GCA_030867105.1 of Liasis olivaceus. Classification (NCBI taxonomy): domain Eukaryota; kingdom Metazoa; phylum Chordata; class Lepidosauria; order Squamata; family Pythonidae; genus Liasis; species Liasis olivaceus. The sequence continues at coordinate 77,024,831 of CM061349.1, forward strand.
CTGCTTGGAATAGGGAGGCAGCCAGGGCCTTGGACAGGATCGCGCCTATGCGACCTCTCTTGTCACATCGCCCCAACACTCCCCATGGTTTATGGAGGAGTTGAGGGTGCTGAAGAGGGTCAAGAGATGACTAGAGCGTCGCTGGAGGAAGACAAAGACTGAATCCAACCAAACACAGGTTAGAGCTGCTATCAAGGCCTACATTGTGGTGATAAGAGCGGTGAAGTACCAATACTTCTCCGCCCTTATTGCATCCGCAGAGTGCCGCCCAGTGGCCCTGTTTGGGATCACTAGATCCCTCCTTAGTAGGGGAGATCTGGTAATTCATTTCCAGGGCTGCATGGAGGAATTTTCAGAGCATTTGCAGGATAAAATCACTCGGATTCGTTCCACATTAGACTCCAAGTGTGGCGCAGGGTCTGGGGAGATACCAGGGGATCATTCTTACCCATTTATCTGGGAACAGTTTGATTGTTGTTCCTGAGGAAGTGGACAGGATCCTTCAGACTGTGAAGGCCACCACTTGTCATCTGGACCCATGCCCCTCCTGGCTGGTGAAAGCAGCTTGGGAGTTGACATGCGGTTGGATCCAGGAGATAGTTAATACATCCTTGTGGGAGGGAGTATTTCCAGCTGCCTTTAAAGAGGCATTGGTGCACCCCCTCCTCAAGAAACCCTCCCTGGATACTTCCATACTGGACAATTTCCATCCAGTCTCCCACCTCCCCTTTTTGGGGAAGGTGGTTGAGAAAGTGGTGGCATCACAGCTCCAAAGGGTTCTGGAGGAAACACATTATCTGGACACTGTTCAGTCAGATTTCAGGCCCAGTTATGGAACAGAAACAGTATTGGTCACACTTATGGATGATCTCTGGTGGGAGAGGGAAGGTGGAAGTGTGACCATCCTTGCTCTCTTTGATCTCTCAGGGGCTTTCGATACTGTCAACCACAGTATCTTGTTGGGACGACTCAGGGAATTGGGGCTGGGCGACACAGTCTTGTGCTGTTAACCTCCTTTCTTCAGGGCCGATCCCAATTGGTGGTGATAGGGAGCAAGAGGCCCCATCCTCGGCCCCTCCTTTGTGGGGTGCTGCAGGGTTCAGTTCTCTCTCTGCTCCTTTTCAACATCTACATGAAACTGCTGGGTGAGATCATCCGCCATCATGGGATGAGGTATCATCAGTATGCTGATGATAATTATACATCTCCATCCCAGGTGAGGTAAGTGATGCTGTGACCGCCTTCTTGCAGTGCCTGGAGGCTGTAATGGTCTGGATGGGGAACAACAAGCTTCAGCTGAACCCTGGTAAGACCGAGTGGCTGTGGGTTAATGGCTCCTCTGTATCCAGGACTTTGTCATCTTTGGTGTTGGATGGGGTAGCACTGCCCCAGACAGACCCAGTGAGTAATCTGGGGGTCCTCCTGGACTCACAGCTCCTGCTCAAAGAGCAGGTGACAGCCATGGCCAGGAGGGCCTTTCCACAACTTTGGGTTTTGCACCAGTTTCGCCCTTTCCTGGATCGGGATGCCCTTCAAACAGTCACTCATGCCCTTGTTATCTCCCAGATAGACTACTGCAATGCGCTCTACATGGGGCTACCCTTGAAGAGTATCCGGAAGCTTCAGCTGATCCAGAATGCAGTCGCATGAGCTATTTTTGAGGCCTGAAGAAGGACCCACATAACACCATTGCTCCATGAGCTGCATTGGGTACCGGTTTGCTTCCGGGTCCAATTCAAGGTGTTGGCTATCACCTTTAAAGCCCTACATGGCATGGGACCAGGTTACCTGAGGGGCCGCCTCTTCCCCACAACTTCAACTCATCCCACCCGATTACACAGAGAGGGCATGCTCCGGACCTCCTCGGCAAAAGAGCTCCAACTAGCAGAGTTCAGAAGGCGGGCCTTCTGTGCTGTAGCCTCTGCCCTTTGGAATATCTTGCCCCCAGAGTGAGATTGGCCCCCTCACTCCTGGCCTTTCAGAGGGATCTGAAGACCTGGCTCTGCCATCTGGCCTGGGGCGAGGAGGGAAGTCATCAAGTGTGGGGTTGGCTAGCCCCTTAGAGGCCTGGCATTGCTACCTTGAACCATCAGCCTCCTGGACTTTTTCCTTTATTTTTTGTAATTGTGTATATAGGCTTTTAATTGTATATTTATTTATTGTTCTTAATGAGTTGTGAGCCGCCCAGAGTCCCCCATTGGGGGGAGATGGGCGGGGGACAAATTAAATACATAAGTAAATAAATAAATAAATATCTCTTCACAGTGGTGGGCTTTGAGGGAAGGATGAGGGAATGACTGGGATGCCTGCTGGGAAAGTAGGGCTGACTGGGGGGGGTGCTGGTAGTTGATGGGTGAGCCCTCTTCCTCCCTTGAGGGAGGGGGCCTTGGGGACATGCCAGAATGAAGAGTGGGGGTGACGTTTTCCTTTCTGCAGCTCACTTTGTTCCACCTTCCCCCAGCAAAGTGGCAGGCAGTTCTGTGCGTCAGCCAAGGAGGAGGCAGCTTCACTGGGGCTCTCCTGAGGGTTGTGAGGGAGGGCGAATCATGCAAGCCTATATTATAGGGAGGGAGGGAGGAAGAAAAGGAAGGAAGGGAGGGAAGGAAGGAAGGAAGGGAGAGGGAGGAGGGGAGATTTCTGATGCTCCCTGCCAGCTTCCCACAAGTTGTTCACACTCCCACTGCTTTTTTGCCCTTGGTCATTCTGTTTCTCTATTTAGGTAAGGAAATATCTCTGAAACAATGACCCAACATGTCACGGGTTGTCTAGTATCTTACAAAAGTACCATTGTACTGTGAAAAATAATATCTATTTCAAATCAATACCAAAAGGATCCGTACCTATGTAAATGCCAGGCTGGTGGCCTGCTGATTGTAAAATATTTTTAAAAGGAGAAAAGAAGGAAACAATGTTGTGGTGAGTATGACTGGTCCCAGCAGGATCATCATATTCCAGATAGTAACACTTTATTTGTTGCCACTTTCATTGTAAATTGCTTACACTTATTGCACTGTGAACAATCATTTGGAAGCCCCCTGAAATGAAATGAAATTACTTTATTTTGGTCATTGACCAGCCTTAAACAACATAAAATAAGATGGAAATAAGATGAAAAAGTAAAATAAGCACAGCCAGCAAAGGTATAATTTTCTTGGCACAAATAAACCATTTTAAACACTGAGTCTGTTAGTACTAAAACTTCAGTGAACAGACCAAGATAAATTGTAACAAGAAACAGATGATGATGATTGCTAAATTTTGATTTGCTAAATCAAATCAAATTGTTCTTAGTGAGATCCTGCTGAACTTTGCTGGCTATTAAACAGAACTTTGTGACATTATAGGAGAGTGCATCACTTCTTGTCAGCTAAAAGATAGTAAAGATAAAAAATGTCAGTATCATCTGAGTATTGAATTAGTAAAGGTGTTGTCATAGATCCTCAGGCTGTCATTTCAATGGCTCCTATAGTGATTGAAGCATCGATCGTAAGTAGTTTTCTGGAGTCTCCCTTCCTGGACTTAAGTTTGTAAGGCATTAGAGCATGCAAGCATCAGAGGTCTTTGGAATGTTGGCAGAATAATCAGATTAAGGTGTTTGACAGGTTTATGACTGATAACCTGATTACCCAGGAAAACTTTAGGTGCAATTAAACTGTGCTCAGTTTGATGCTCCATCTGATACATTCATTGTCTGAGGATCTTTCTGCAGGTGTCATTCCTCATAGGCCCCTTTAATTTTAGGGTCTAGACATTAGCTGCAGGGTCCAATTCTAGTGGTATAATTGTTCACAAAATAATTATTTGTTTAACTGAAGCATTGTCTCATGCTTGATATTTAATTAAAAAAAACCTGATGAAATTTGTCAATGTGCACCAATTAAGAGCTAAATGAGGCACCAGTACAAATCTTTAATTGATGTGTAACCTTAATTTTTCCCAGTGTGCATTTCCACTTAAGAATGCCATATGGTGAGAATGATAAGAAACAAGATTGTCTAAAGAGAATACAATGAACAATGGATTCTACAGTAATAATTCTTGGGCAAGTTTTCAATTTTTGGAATTTGTCCAGCAAACAGACTCATGTCAGTGCAAACTATCCTGTTACATATGGGAATAACTTTCTTCTATTCATATTAGAGACAATTCCCTCTCTATGGTTAATTGGATTCTCTGACATGTCAAAATTTTGAATTTTGTCTACAGATAATCAGTCAAAATGAAGAAGATTTATGGTACATGCAACTTTCCAGACTCTGCTAACAGCAAAATGAATCAAGGAATCCACCGTGGTGGGGATCACTTAGGGCAGGTTTTAAAAAAAAAAAGCACATCAACAGTTATTGTGGGTACCATCTCCTTGTCATAAGTTGAATTGCAGGTCCTTCAGACATCCTACGCCTGGCTTGCATAGTTCACAACCTCCCATTTGAAGAAACAATCTGTTAGACATCTTTGTGGTTGAAGCTGAGTCAGAAAGGCTAAGCAGAATCAGAGTAAGGTATGGGAAATAACAATATAGTAGTCAAGAAAAAGAGTTTGTGTTAAGTATGGAAGAGAATCTGAGGGACAACATTGTAGAATCTGAGTGACAGGTGAAAATAATGATTTTGCGACAGACAAAAAGACTAAAGTTTCAGCAGGTGGCAGCATCTACCCGACCTTCTCTGGGATCAGAAGCTAAGCAGGATCACCCCTGCTTAGTATTTGGATGGGAGACTTCCAAAGAACTACAGAGCTATAGGCTAGCCAGGAAGTCATGGGGAAAAAAAAAACCTGGAAAAAGGTAATAATGCACTCTTTCCAAACAATTGCCAATAATAATTTATGGTTGTGTCCATGTGAGCATTAAGCATGTGTGTGTAATTATTGAGCTGTAACAGGGAATGCTACCAAGAAGAATGCTTTGGTAACTAAGAGGGAAACCAACCAAAACATTCACCCAAATCTAAAAGATGGGTGGAATAAAAGTGGATTTTTACAGTGTTTTACATACAGAAGCAGCACAAGTTGGCAACACTGGTGTATGAGCAATTCAGTAAAATGCAGCATCAAAAATAAGGCCAAAGTTATCTGTATCCAGTGAAAAAGTGAGTGATTAAAGGAGAAGTAGTTTTATAGAGGAAAAATATATAAACAATTAGTTCTAGGGAATCTTCTACAGGGTATCTCAGTGGACTGAAAAACATGCTGGTTTTGCTGCCTCCCTGGGACTGCAAAACAACAATTTTGTGAAGCACCTGGCAGACCACAAGGCATTATTGATGGTTTATGGTTATCTTGGTGGGTTTAAGGTTGTGCAAGTCTGACCTAGTTCCACCTAATGTTTGCACTTATTCTGGGGATAAAAACATTGTCTCTATCCAGATATCATAGTGAGCAGATGGATTAGGACAAAGAGAAGCGCATCTTAAAGGAGCTTATTAATGTCTCTCTTTTCCTTTTCTTATGGTGATTTGGGCTACTTGGCCTCACAAGCTATAAATCTTTCTTCATCCTATTTACTCATTATTCCAAGGAAAAATTGCAATAAGTAAATGCAATAGTTATGCAACAGAGCTTTTACCCAGGCCATTTCCAACTGGTGCTAAATAGTACAGAATTTTAGCCTATCAGTAGAACAATAAGATTTTATTTGCATAGGTCTGTCTTACATAAAGCTGTATTGACATTTTCTTTTGCATTTTTTAAAAACTATATTCATTCAATTTGATGGAAAAGAAATTGCATTTCTTAAGAGAGAAACATTGCAATGAAATTGTTATGGCTGGAATATAAGATTCTTATATTCATTATACTGTGATTGGGTGTTATGGGTATATCTATCCTATTTAAAAGTGCAGTCCATACCAGTGGTCGTTTACTTCTTATGGTCTCACAGTTCAATTAAATACTAAGGGAATATATCAAACAAGCCACTGATTCACAATTGATGAAATCAGAATTGGGACTCAGCAGTAGTCTAAGTAAACCACAGGATAAGTTATTGAAACTTTGCTTAAGTTTTTAAAATCTATCCTAAATGATGAAGATAATAACAGAACATATATAACTATGCCCATATCCTTCTTGGGGGAAAAAGTGGTCATTTTGTTTCTCTCATGATTCTTTGATGAGTGAATGTAGACCCTTTAAATATAAATGATTGACAAGCACTGACATAGAGAACTCTTTTCATATAGCTTTTTCAGTTCAGAAATTGGGGCTATCAGGAAGGTAACAGAGGGATGGAGAGAAATGTAAAAGAAAGCAATGACAGTACCCAACTTTTTACACTATCTTCAAGTATGTTCAGAGTAAGCTTCCATATACTTACACTGGCCTCTTCTACTTTTGAACAAGCTTTTCATGCCTCCTCTAATGGTTATTCTTCAGAAGAAGTTCATGGGTATTGCAGTCTTTGACCAATCTGGAAATATATGACGAAGGATCAAGGAGTGCCAATATAGTCTTGGGCTACCCTAAACCATAGAATCTCATATCTGAAACAGAAGAGGAAATGTGCAACCCCAGTCTTTACACATATAAGGACTTGCTTTAAATTAATCAGGCTTTGCTCAGTCCCTTTAAAGAGCCCACAGCTGGACTCTGAGCGTGATTCCCAGAACACTTGTATTATAAACCTGTGGTTTTAGAAAGACTGCAGTGAGAGTAATGTTTATATTTTGTTCTAGCATTCCTGATTAAAGTGACTCCTTGTTTTCTTGACCCTTTGGCTGTAAACTCTGAACTGGCTTCAGCCTTCACTATTTTTAAGTCCTCTTGATCTCATGATCATCAAGCTACTCTGGCTTCTGACTCCAGATCTGCCCTCTTGATCATATCCGTTCATGAATTCTAGGTTGCTACTGGTGCTATTGTACGTTCTGCCTCTCTTTTAGCCTTGCTGTATGTATGTAGATATGAAGAAATTCTAACCCATCCTGCAGACATGTATTTTGTGAAAGAAGAAAACATTCAGGAAATTAGAATAGGTGGTATAGCCCAATGCTAGTCCTTCAACAGAGCTGGCGGACCCAATAACCTCCAGGCTCTTTGAGTCTAGTATGATAATTTTTATAGTCATCATAAGCTCTAGCAGAACTTGTGTATGAGAAGAATTTATATTATTGTTTCAAAGCATCATCTGTTCATTTCTCATGTTAATCAAATAGGTGTGTTTTGAAGGGCCCATCCCTGAATTATACTGTTGGAATCAAACTGTGAGATAGGGAAAAATAGTGATTGCACTGTTACAGCAACATTAGTATTCTCAAGCCTAGAAAATGTCTAAACCCAGAATTTCCTATTCAGGACCATAGCATGACATTCTCAAACTGTCCTCATTTCCATTGCATATTTTATGGGAATTTCATCCTTTTAAAACAAATGCATTGCGTGAACAGATTTTATCCAGCACCTCACTAAATAATGTTTGGGAATGTAACAGGCCATGCAGAATAACTAGGGTAGAGGAAACAGCAAACCTGAATTAAATTTTCATTCAGCAGGAAGATCTACACTCATTTTTTCTTTTCTGTTGATTTGTTCCTGAAAGGTTTGTAAATGCTACAGTCACACATAAAAATACTAACATAGCACCAAAGGCACTTGGAACAGGCAACAGCATTCCATCTTCTTGCTGTAAAATGTTATCCAGCAAGAAAGGGGCTCATTGGATTAATCCAATGTCCTGTCATGTTTAAGAAAGTTGGTTGTAAATTCAGCCAAGGCAAGACACAGGCACACAAAATGCATCTCAACTTTCATCTTTTAAAGAATCAATGTGCAATTTGCAGCAAATCTAAACAGTGGAGTCGGCAGTTTAAAGTAATGGGAGATATTCATTCTCGAGCTGAGATAATCTGAAGAGTATGGATACTAAGATAAATAGTGTTTGCTTCTTTCAGTACACATTAGATATGCAAAAGCTTTTTTCAGATGAACAAAACTGGACATGAAGTCAGCAGTTACCATGAATCTTAAGGTTTATGTACTATTGAGGCTGTTCCACCTAGTAAAGCATAATAAAAGTAACCTGGTCAGTATGGAAGAAGTTTGTAGCAATACTGTAACTCTAGGACATTTTGATTGGATTAATACAACAATTTGTATAATTAAAAAAGGAATAATAAAGCATCGACATGTTGACAATTCTGTTCAATCTGAACAAATTCAGATATTGCTCCTATTTTGAGATTATGCTCTGCTTAAGATGCTAACAAAGTTACAAAAACAATCTGTCATTGACTTATCTCTTCCTTTATATTTTTGACATAGGAATAGCTGATTTACTATTCAGAGCATAACATTACAGTAAATAATGACAGCAAAATTCTGCAAACAGTTCCTATCACTTAAGACTGAAATTTCCTTTCACAACAGGAGGATTTCTTCCTACTTTTTTCAAAATCCACTTGTTCCAATTGTTCAAGGAATCATTCCAATCTGCAGGCAAAATGTACCTGTAATTGTATTTGTACTAGTGGATCTAATGTGCTTGTCATCTAGACTTGGACTATGTGTCAAACTATGATTAGGCAGAAATCTAAGATCAAGAGACCTGATAGTTATTTATCTCAGTCTAAGTTCCCTGTGCTGAGTTCTGATGGAAGAGTTACTTTGTGATTAGTTCACTCTTTCAGCCAAAGAATCTAGAGTGACTGCAAAATATCAGCTTTAATCGCACTGTCTTTTTTTCTGGTGTGTATCACCCCACAGGCATGTGATGGAGGAAGCATGGAATAAAGGGGGTTAAATCTGAATTAAAGCCAAATTCCCAGCATGCTAATGACCCACCATGATTTTGATTTTATCATTTTTAAATGATACAGTAAAACACCAGAAAGGCTAGGAAGACTCATCTGAGGTAGCTTTGGCATCAGTCTAAATCAGTGTTGGCTGGCTGGGGAATTCTGGGAGTTGAAGTCCACTCATCTTAAAGTGGCCAAGTTTGGACAACACTGGTCTAAATAGTCGGTCATCCAAATGTAGCCTTTCACTGTTAGCTCCTTATGCAAGGCTCTATTTTATTTTGGTACAGAAACATTGTTAGCATTCGGTAAGAGGATCATTGGCTAGATGCTTGCCAACAATTTGGAATATTGTTTCTGCATTAAAAAAATTTATTTAAAATCTTGTTAAGATATGACCTCACCAGATGTCCTTGAAGTAGCCTGATTCTCTCCACTCTCTCCACCCACTGGAATTTATTTTTACCTATTATTATTGTGGGTTTTTTTGTTACATTTATATTCTCTGTTTCCTTCAGGAGTACAAGGCAGTGTACATGGCACTCCCTCAACAAACTTTTTCCCCACAATAACAATTCATGAAATAGGTTGGGCTGAGAGGGAATGACTGACTCAAAGTCACCTGGTGAATTTCCAACTCTGGGAATGGACATGAATGTAGATATTACAGTGGGTTCCCATGCTGATAATGAGGCTAGTAGGTATTGGGTAAACAATACCCAAGTGCAGGCCAGCCCATCTTCTCAGAAAAGATAAGTTTCTCCCTGCTTCACCAAAAGGGCAGAAGAAAGCATGCAAGAAGCTAATAGTTTTGAATTGCCTATATATGTAAGGAACACAGTAGAAATCAGAAGTACTCCCTGGAATTTCTGTGCTATCATCTTAACTTTATGTTTTCTCAATCTTGCTCAAGTACCTCAAACACTATGCCTTGCTAGCTATCTATATGATGATGATGACGATGATTTATTAAAGTTGTGCCACCCAACTCTCAGTGACTCTGGGTGGCTCACAACAATCAAAGAAATTTCAATAAAAACATTAATACATAAAGATAAAAGATGGCAAGCACAGTGAAGTGAGGGGTCTCACATTTCCTTGCCAAAGGCCTGGATGAAGACCCAGTTAATGAAATAATGGTGGAGCTTGTGCAAAAATGAATGAGAGTCACATAACACTATGGCTTCTGCTGAGAGACAAGTGTCCAAACTATAAGAGATATGCCATTCAACTGCCCATTCTCTTCCTGCTGCTATTAGCACAGCGCTAGAGAAGCAATAGAAGTGTAGTGCTGACTTTTAGTCATAAGTAAGATGAGCAACTATCCTACTCTTATGCTTCTGCTTCTTGTGGCATCTAGGTTGAAGGTTGGGACACCAATTTTACCCAACAGTTATGCACCATAAAACCTGATAATGGTACTTTGTTCTGGAGTTGCTTCTTAAAGCCACCTATGTTCTGATATTAATATTCAATTTTTTGCCTTCATTCCTGTGCCTTACAATGCATCCTTTACATTATATTTAGATGAGACTATTTTACAGCAAGATTATGTTTCCCTGAATTGCTTCTCCAAATTTGTACATAAGGCCTGGAAGCTGGGCATTTTTGCTTGTGTTTACTGTAATATCTGTATATATCTTCAGGCATGGGTAACAGCAATTCCTAACATTTTAGACATTGGTATCAAAAGTCACTTTCAATTGTATTTTGCAGTCTGCTGTTTGCTTTGGATGAAAGAGTGGGTGTTACTGAGAGATAAAAGAATTTTAGAATTAGAAGTGCATGATCTGAGGTTTGGATGGCTTGGTTTTCTATGGTGTGATAAAGTTAAGGTTAATATAGATTTCAAAAATCATTATGTAAGAAGTGCCATATTGAGAATATGGAATAGATATAAACCCAAACTGTGCCTGAAAATGCCTTTATGGGTCTCAGCACAAGAAGCATTTTATACGAAAGAAACAGCAGGTAAAGAGAAATGGTTAACCTATCAAGAGTTGGTACAACAAGAGCATGGAGAATATAAGATGAAATCAAGAGAACAACTGGTTGCAGAGGGATTTAGTTTTCAACGGTTTTCATACATACAGTTAAAGAGAAAGATTTAAGGTGGATAACAGGACATTTGGAATTGAGCATCAGAAGACAGAATTTGAAGTTGAATTATGTACAAATGATGAACATGTAATTGCCAAAATGTATAAACTCTTGCTGAAATTCAAACTGGAGGATGAACAAGTGAAAGTATGATAAAATGGGCTAGGAATTTTGGACATAATGTATTATTGGAACAGTGGGAAAACATGTGGTTGAAAGGATTGAAATTCACATTATGTTATAATCTAAAAGAGAATTTTTATAAAATGATGTACCATTGGTATATGACTCCAGAAAAAATATCTAGAATGTATAAAGGTACTTCAGATTTATGTTGGAAATGTGGACAACATGAAGGGTCATTTTATCATGCTTGGTGGACTTGTAAAAAAGCCAGAAAATTTTGGGTTCAAATACATATACTGATACAAGGAATCTTTTAAAGACTAAGGTTCAACTAAAACCATAACTTTTTCGTTGGGATTAATGCATTTTTCCTTCTTTTTCTATATTTCTATATTTCTTTTTCACTATTCTATTACTTCCATTCCAAGAGAATTTCCATTTCTCTTAAGTTAAAATTTGTAATATTTTTACTCTGTGGAAAAACTTCTAAAAATTATATTCATTTTCAAATAATCATATTATTAGATGAATAATATATTTCTCTTTATTAGAAGAATTACAGATAAATAAATCTGTAATGTAATAAATCTGTAATGTAACAGTCAGATTAATTACAGATTATGCCTTATGCCTACATGTTGCTTCTTCCTTTCCTTTCCTTTTCTTTTTTCTTTCTTTTTTTTCTTTTTTCTTTTTTCTTTCTTTCTTTTTTTTCTTTTTTCTTTCTTTTTTCTTTTTTTGCCTTCGAGTCAGTTTTTAACTCCTGGCAACTCTCTGGACAAGTCCCTGCAGTCTTCTTGGTAAGGTTTTTCAGAAGTGGTTTGCCACTGCCTCCTTTCTATGGCTGAGAGAGAGAGACTGGCCCAAGGTCACCCAGTTGGCTTTGTGCCTAAGGTGGGACTAGAACTCATAGTCTCCTGGTTTCTAGCCTGATTGAAACTGCACCAAACTGGCTCTTGTTTCCTTAGCATCCAACAGTTCATAAATGACCTGCAGGAATACTTCAATGTCCAAGCTAATATCCCAGGCTTTTAAGTATGTGAAGAGTCATATGTCTAACTCATTCCCCCAAGAGCACTCTGTGTTTTCTTTTCACAAAGAATGAGTAGACCATTAACACCTGGTAGAGTTTTAGAAGTAAGACAAGTCAGATGACAACCAGAAAACTGAATAAAAACAAGAAGCATTCCCTTCAAGATAACATGATACATATGGCATCTCCAACCCACCTGTGCTAACTGACACTTTACCAGAAGTGAGACTGGTGTGGTGGGAATGCCCTGCTTTATCTCAGTTGTTGATCTGTGTGGTGCAGGGAACCCATTGCAAGAGGCTGACGGTGCTCCTTATCATGGCTTTTGTCATATTTCAGGTGTGGTTTGACATGTTAGAAGTTTAACTTTAATAATATGTGAACTCAGTGTTGCCCATAAAAATGATAATTATGTAAATTAATCTGATCATAGAGTCCCAGCTCATAGCTGAGGCTCACTTTCTCACTTTTCTTGGATTTCTTTATAATAATGCGGCATCTAGATATGATGTGGATCCCAAGCATCTCTTTTGAAGCCTCTCAGGCCCTCAAAAGCATGAAATTTGTTTGTTTTTTTAAAGCAATTTTGTGGGGTTGGTGGGGATGAGAAAGGGTTTAACAGTTGAAATGGGGGTGATTTGCCTGAAAAAGCCTTTAAAATATACTGAAAAATGTTTCTTATGACCTTTGGGTGCCATCAGTATTTCACTGTATAGCCTTCTACAACCCTCTGGAAGATCTGGAGGCTGGACTCCAGCCCCAACCCCTTAAACACAGTCCAACCTTTGTCTAGAGGAATGCTTAGGATGCCCAGCTACAAGCAGAAGAGCATTTCTGTATGTTAACACTATGCTGAAGAAGACATTTCAGACAACCACTAGAAGAGTTACACTTGTCTCTGTCTCTTTGCCACCATCTAGTGATCATTCATATTTTTGTACCCAGATAGGATAGCTCTATCTAACCCTAAGTAAAAGTTTGTGCTGTCTTCCTAAAACAGATTTCCCCAAGATGTATTGGGATTAGGTGCTAGCTAGGACTTTTGGAAGTGTTGTGTGAAAAATGCCCACTTAAATAAGGAGCCAAAGCATTTGGAGATAGATGCAACAAGGTATCTTTTATTGGCATGCTACAGTGATCACTGGGCTCCTCGCCAGAGGAAGACAGAAGAGCCCCAGCGCCCACGAGGTTACAGGTTATATACCCTCTGGAAGTGATACATAGGAAGTCCAAAAGCAGTATACATTTATAACACAAATTCTATTAAAGGAATATAGGATCTGATAACAACTTCTGACCTTACTAAGCGCTGGCCTGGCATCTCTATATTCTGCTCTTCTAAGGAGGCTCCAGGCCCCTTCTATTGATACTAGCACCTTCCAACATAAACAATGTCATTTATTGTACCCATATATTGACTCCCTTCACAGCACAGAAGAGACAACAAGCTGGTTTTTGTTATCTGTCTTCTTCCCTTCCAGGGTCATCAGGCAGTTTCCGCTTGCCTGCTCTGTGTAAGGTGCAGCTGTGTATGTAAGGGGAATATTATTTGTCCCCACAGAGGATATCATGTTGGGGAAAGCTACCCAAAGAGGTTGAGCCGAGCTTCATTTCCAAGGCAAGAGTCCCATGAGAACAGTGTTTCCCAATTACTTTTATGGGCCATGTAAGGTGTGACATTAGAAGAGTACGAATGTCAATCAGACTTGAATTGCAGATTCCATTTAGATTTGGTTAATCCTTCTGTGATACTGTCATGCCAGTCAGCATTGGTCTATCCCATAACTGCTCTGAGCAATCATCAGCACCAAAAAGCTTTATGTCCAGTCTGGTCCTCAGGTCTATTTGATGTCTTGCCTCCTTATAGACAATGTCTTTCTCCCAGATATAGGATTTTGCCCTTTAACATTACCAGACAGTATCCACATATTTGTAATTTACTTCCTCTGTCCTTGCAGTTGCACTGATGTCATCTATACAAACAATTGTGTGTGTGTGTGTGTGTTGATGCTGCTCACCAAAAGAAAAGAAAAAATGATATGCAAATATTTATAAAAATTCTAGACCACTTTTCATCCAAAAATGGATTCCAAATTAAACATTACAATTATATTGTTACCACAAATAATTAATCACCCTGGGTGTAAAACTGAGAGGTAGTTTTACAATAAACTCTCAGCATTTATCAGTTTATATGCTTGCATAAATAAAAACGCTTTGACCAAATTCTGAAGGTAATATAATGGTGGTGAAAGTAGACAAGTTCCTCAGAGTAGGGAATCCAATACAGAAAATCCCTTTGTTTTGTATCTAATCATCACAATATCCAAACCATCTGGCAATGGGCAGCACAGAGACACTGCTTGAGAATTGATATAATACAGATCCATCTAGCTAAAAAAGAAGTTTTAGTTGATAAACTCTGTATGACTTGAGGCTTCTCTATCCTCTTTCAGGCAGCCCTCTCTATAATTCATTGCCACAATAGAACCAAGAAGGTGCCAGATTAGTGGCAGAGACCAGTCTTTCCTGGTTAACACTCCAATGGAATGACCACAGTTGATAAACCAGCCAAGGTGATAAAAAGATATTTTATTTAATTATTTTATTTATTTATTTATTTGATTTGTCCCCGCCCATCTCCCCTACAATGGGGGACTCTGGGCGGCTTTTATACCATCAGTGCCACCTCTGTCTCAGTTGCTAGTATTGGATCAAAAGCAATATCTCTCCCCAAACTTGAAGAATAGTAGGCATACCCTACCACAACTGCAAAAATCCAGATAGTCACTAGTTGGCAACAAAGAGATACTGAAAGCTCTGCCATCTAGTGGCCATCCAGGTTTCTGGAGTCCAGATGGGGTATGCTATTGAAAAAGGTCCACAGTAACCTGGAGGAAGAAGAAACTAGATATTCCAGGGCTGAATAAGAGCACATATATCCATCAAAGGATTCCCTTTTAAAGATAACACACATATTTGAAATATTCATGTTACACATTTTTCAATACCCAAGCAAAAGAGAGAACATTGCAAGGATTTCTGCAGACCTCACCATCTGGAAGTCTATTTCCCTCTCCTACTTTCTTATTTCCCAGAACTCTTAATATTGGCCTTGACCTCAGTTTCATAATAGTAAGCAGCCAATGTGCACATTCATCATTAAGAAAGAAAGGCTGAACTTTGTCACCAAAGGACAGCATTTTGGGGGAAATGGCATATAAATTAACGTGTTGTAAGGCAGTGTTCCAAAAAGGCACCAAAAGTAACTTTCCCCTCTTATTAATATTTAATTAAACTATTTTAAGACTCTTGCACTCTAAGCTGATTAAGCTGTTTTTAAGTTAAAGAACAAATTCAGTTATTCAATTTGACCTAATTTAAGCCATTTAATGCACTCCATTTGTACTGTACTGTAACTGAATGAATATCATTAACCAATTTTGCTCAAGGCAAGGAATCAGAAAAGCCTCCTTGGCATACACTGATTTTTTTAACCCGTTGGATCAGTTCAAAGAATATAGAGCTGTATTAAACTATAAGGATACAACCCAATGCCTTACATCTTGGCTAGTCATAAAGACCAAGCCATTGAGCTAGATCCTGCATCTTGCTGAAGTTGAAATATGTACAAATTCACAGATATAGACAACATACAGTATCAGTAGGCCTCCATATATCCTTCTGCTTAATGGGATGAATTAGTTATCAGACATTTTTCAAATGGACTAGATAGTTTTGACAATGCCCTATATCTAGATCTGAGGCTGTTTGATTGATTGACTAGGGAGGATCTGAATCTGCATTGCAATATAAGTTCTGTCTCTGTTTATCAGAGGTAGTCCATAATTTCTGATACCTGGATCTGATCTTTCAATGTAATATAATTACTTTATGACAAGTTTTCTTTGAAAAGCTGTTCAGGAAAGCTATTCACAGTTCAGCTGCCTCTCAAGAGTCTTTGAGTTAAATCTTAGAAAGAGAGCAGGCATATCTTGCTCGATCTGCACTTGCAGGTAATGCAAGCCACAGAAAATGTCCCAACAGATCAGTGGTTATGACACCTTATAGAAAACATGCAGTTGGTTAATGGGGTACCCTGGAGATCTGCTGAAAGTTAGAGCAGACCAAATGTCACCTGTTGTTTCCCAACTGTGTGCAGAACTTGTTCTTTTGCATAATGTTTTGTCTAGCTGGAATGAATCAGTCATTTATCTTTCATTTTATCATTAAAAAGGTAGGCTCAGCTGCTAAGTAATTCTCTGATTTATCGGTTAGTCTACTGAAAGCCCTGATTAAAATCAAAATTGAAGGTCACAGCACTAACAATCTATGATATGCAGATTCTACCAACAGTAAGAAAGATTTAGAAGACTTCTTTAGGAAAGTAAAATGGAAAGTGAAAAATTGAGGTTAATGTTAAATATTAAGAAGACAAAGGTAATGTGAATCTGCATATTTACAGTTGGCAGTGAAGAAGTGAGGGTGGTAAATAGTATTGTTTTCTTGGTCTCAAGAAAAGTTAGAAATGGACAGTGTGCTATAGAAATAAAGACAGATTAAGCCTGGGAAGGAAGATAATGGCAAATTTAGGCAAGATAATGATAGATAAGGATATTTCTATGACAACAAAGGTCAGAATAGTTACAGCAGTGGTGTTATGACCCTGCTGGACTTATCTTCTGATGAGGAGGAGGAGGAGGAGGAACTAGAGTCAGGAGCATCTGGGGATAATAGTCCTGAAGGAGATGATTCTAGCAGGATGACACCAATAACCCCATTGTGGTTGAGGCATATCCAGCAAGTCCCCAGGACTCCCTGCTGTAGCCACTGACAGCCTCTCAGACACTGAGGTTCACCCACCCAGTCCCAAGCAGAGGCAGTGCTGTAAAGATACAGCAGGAGAGGGCTGAGCTCTGCAGCTCGGATACACTGGCCAAAAAGCAGGTAGGCAGGAGAGTAGATTTCAATGAGTAATGGACCTCAGTTGTACATCTAGGTGGTGGATCAGCATGGTGGATTTATTGGCCTCCCTCCCTGAAAGAAAGCTCTGAGAACAACTTTTCAAGCCTCAGTTCTCTCATGTTTACCCTGCTGTGCCGTGCTTTGAACTCTGGATGCCACCTCACTTTCTCTCTTATCTTTTCCATTGGATTCCTGGTCTTGATCTGTGCCAAGCCTGTGACTATGTTTACACTTGCCATTTTAAGATGCTAGTCAAAAGGACTCTTTGCTTCTAAAAGTTCTGCCTGAGTTTGCATAACCCTGGACTGTGGCTAGCAACCAGCTTGCTATTTTGTTGGCTGGCTGCCAGCAGTGCTAGCCCAGAAAAAGTGGTCATTTCCATGGCAGTGATTGTGGAAGCTGGACACTGAGAAAGAGTGAGAGAGAAAAAGATAGATGCCTTCACATTACAGATTTGGAGACAGTCATTAAAAGAAAAACCCATCCCTTCATCCTAGAACAAATAAAACCTGACTGCTCCTTTAAGGCAATGATCAACAAGCAGAAATTCACATACTTTGGGCAGGTGATGTGAGCAGATGGACTATGAAAAGAAAATGATTATGCTTGGCCAGGTTGAGGGAAGTAGATGAAGAGGAAAACAATCAACGGTGGGTGGACAGATTCAAAGAGATTACTGCAATGCCCTTGGAAAAGCTGTAGGTTATTATCAGAGACAAGTTGAGACAGAAAATATTTATCCATATGGAGCTGAATCCAGCTTGATGGCACCTAACTAATCACTGAAAGGAGAAGCCCTCAGTCCCCACTAAGATCTCAGCTGTCACTAACCTTAGATTCCCATAATTGTGAAACTTTACTCTCGGTTTTCATTTTCACTTCTAATGATGAAACCAAAATGTTCTCTGCAATTAACAAGCTCTCTCAATATGTTCTCTTAGATTCTATGTTCTAAGTATGTAACTTACGTTGATACAAGTCATGATACCCAACTGTTGTGACCAAAGCCTGGCTCACCTAAAGCAACCAAATTACTTTGAAGATAAAACATAATATTATTAGGCACACAGACAACAAAACAGTATATGCTGGACTCCCAGAAAAGCACTGGCAGCTGGTTGAGCAGCCTGAGCAAAAGCAGAACCATAGCTTATATACCTTTGGCCTACTACATTTCAAAGACGAGACAAAGAAAAAGACAGACACAAAAAGTGCAAATTACAGCATGACGTTGAAATGTTTTAAACAAACCCATCTGGGGGACCTTCCTATTGTTTATCCCTTGCTACTAGGTCAGCATGGCAGCTATACTATCTTTGGGATATGGTGAGTGAATAGCAGCAATTTGGTTTACTGGGCACAGGTTCCTGATTGAGTTTTCTCCCTGTCATCGCTCAGGGTCAATTCAACTTGCTGTGAATGTTTTCTTACAAGGGCACTTTAAGCAATCCAGATGTAGGGGGGAGGGTATCTCCTAGGTTTGGTAGTGAAAGCAGCTCACATGTGCAAGGGAGGGTACCTTTTTACCACCACACTTACAGCTAATACAGATTGCAGGGGTTGCTCAATCTGTTTTGACAGCTGTCGACTCTGCCCTACTCAGAGTCACAGTGGGAACAGTTCTATCTAATTTGGCCCTCAGATCAGAGGTAGAATGTGAAAAAGAAAGTAGTTTCACCCTCTCATTTTCCAGCATGGAAGCAACTTAGATAACTGTAATTTTTAATCATTTAAATTTTAGTTTGTGAAGTGCCTGTATCTTTCCATTTTTCATGAAGTGGTGGAAGAAATAGATTTCTAAAGAGAGGATGGAGAGCACAGAATGTCATTGAAAATTAACTCTGCTCATATAAGAAAATATTCTTATTTATTTAATTGTTTATAGCTACTTTATTCTGATACAGAATGTGATGAAATTTACCGCAAATATAAACTCCTCGGTGAGAAACACTCATGGCAAATTTCACTGTATTCAACAAAAGAAGGAATAGTTGAAAAAAATTAAAATGATCCTTCCTGAATTTGGCAGAATTGATTATTATGGGTTGAATCAGAAGTATGAGAAGTAAGTCATAGGTTTTTCCCATAAAAGAAACCAGTCATTTAGGTAATCAGCTAGCTGGCATAACCAGTAAAACAAAGCCCCACAACTGTCCATATAGCATATCCATGATGCATTAAGTGAAACAAATTGTAAAACGAAAGAAATATTCCTCAGATCGCCCCAATCTGCTATGATTGGAGTGACTGCTGATGGGCTAATCACAAGATTACTCTGATTTGATAGATCACTGAAATTATTATGATTGGTTGCACAGTCAGCCAGATATTTAGAATGGATTTGGCATTTTTTGTACACCTATTGAGTCCTTCCCAAGGACCTGAGATAGGCAGATGTTCTTTAATAAAATTAAAGGTATCGTCACAGGATGTAAGCCCTTCCAAGTAAAGCTGCCTTTTGCAATTGACTGATGGTCATTTTATCAATGCCGATGGTGTTCAAGTGCTGCTCCAGATGTCTGGGGATTGCACCCAAGGAGCCTATTACTATTAGTACTATCTTTGCTTTCTTTTGCCACAGTTGTTCTATTTTCATCTGCAGGTCTTTGTATTTTGTGATTTTCTCCAGTTCTTTCTCTTCTGTTCTGCTGTCTCCAGGTATTGCAATGTCCACTATGCAGACTTTTATGTCTTTCTTACCAACAATTGTTAATTGGGGTATTGTGTGGTAGGTGCTGGTCTGTTTGAATTCTAAAGTCCCAGAGCACTTTAGCTTCTTCATTTTCTATTACTTTCTCTGTTTTGTTTGCCACCAGTTGTTGCTTGCTGGCAAATGGTATTTCTTGCAGATATTCTAATGCACCATTCTTGCTACTTTGTCATGCCATTGTCTGTAGTCAGTCTGTGCAACCTTCTTGCAGCAGCTAACTAGGTGGTCCACAGTTTCTTCAGCTTCTTTGCAGAGGTGGCATTAGCTGTCTGTTGCTGTCTTCTCAATTTTGGCTTTGTATGCATTTGTTCTTAAGGCTTTGTCTTGTGCAGCCAGAATTAGCCCCTCTGTCTCTTTCTTCAGCTTTCCTGCCCTTAGCCATTGCCAGGTCTTGTTGTTATCTACTTCGCCTGCTAGTTTTTTTCTGTACTGGCCATCTAACACTTTGCCTTGCCATGTCCCTTTTCTATTCTTTATTTGGTCTTTCTTGTAGGCCAGTTTGGTCTCTTCGGTATTCAGTAAACTTTCATGGTGTACTAGCTTATTATTATTATCGTTATTATTTAACAATCCTTCTGGGTGGCTTATACAAAAATAAAATACAATTAAACGTCCATGGTAAAGAGAAAAATCAATGCAGTAAAATATCCAGAATAAGAAAAGGAATAATAAATAATAAATAAATGACTCACAATCCTAATAACACCAGATGGAATATGTCCAGATGAAATATGGTGAAAGACAAGGCTGTATACTTTCCTCTTATGTATTCAGCCTATATGCTGAATATACATTAAGGGGACTGGAAGAAGATGAGCAGAGTTTTGAAATTGAAGGAAGAAGCATCAATAACCTATGCTATGCTGATGACACTACTCTGATAGCCGAAAATGCAAATGATTTGCAAGATGTAGTAATGAAAGTCAAGGAGTGCAATAAAAAATGGAACGATGTTGAATGAAGGTTGGATGCCACTAAATTGTTTGAGAAAAATTAAATTAAAACCTTTGGAGTGTTTACTTACCATTCTAGAGATGTTTCTTATTATTCTGTGCATATGTGGGGGTTTGTTTTGCCTTTTCTTTTTCAAATTTGTATCAGCCTGTTATAATTGCCTGTTATAATTGCAGTCATGCAGTAGAAGCTAAAAACAATCTGCATTTTTTTTCCCATTCTACCTTTGTAACTGGAAACATGCTGACTGTGGAAAAAGTTTGCTTCCACATTCCCATGCATTCTTCTTCCTTCAACGTTAGAAAATAATCCAGAATCATTTTTGTTTTAAACTGAATAGTCAAATTCCCATTTATTTCAAAAGAAAGAAATTTTGCTATGGAGCACCGAATCCCTCAAAGATTAAGGAAACCTGCAGCGCATCAAGTTAGTACCATATTAGGTTTGCCTAAGGAGCTGAAAGAAATATGTGAGTTTCAGGTATCTAATTTAACATTTAATTGAATTCTTTTGGAGGCTTTCTGGAAATACAATTTGTGCTCTATTAAAGAACTGTCAGTTTCTTTAAGATTTGCCCATGAGATTTTCATGAATAGAGGCACCTCTGAGGGGGGGAATTATTTCATTTGCAGCCACTGCACAGTCAGAAGAAAGGGACAAAAAATCTAACACTCATATTAATAATAAGAGGAATATTTTGCCATAGGTTGATTTGGAAGAGAATGCTGTAAATAAAACACCCTAACTTGATCATTCCAAAAGGCTGTTAAGCATTGGCTATTTTGTGCCTTTATTTAATGCATGAACAGATAGGGTGGACTAAAAGGTTAAATCTGCTCCTCCTGGCCTCTATTTGTACAACGTGTATTTGTAAATTACAGGAAGTGAGTCTTTCCTTGTCCTCCCACAATTTCAGCTATTGAAATGTGTGTGTGCACACATATGTGTTTGAGACAGTGTTGTACGTAGGTGACAGGCAAAAAAGAAAAATGGTAAAGAAATGCCAATCTAAACTATACTGGACCAGGTAAATATTTGTTGGTGTTACGGACCAGAAAGGGACGATTCCAGCAAGTCCTTTATATATTCATCCACGCCTTCCCTACATTGTCTGAGCACTCAATATGATTGGCAAAGGGCTCTATTCATTTGCCAGGAAAAGTGGAGGAGGAATGTGGAGCCCTTTAGATTTACTTTTCCATGTAGCTGCTCTATTCTTGTCAAGTTCAGAGATTCAGGGAATGTAGTCACAGGTGAGTTCTAACAGGGATGAAACTAGTTTGTTAAAGCTCTGCCTCTATCTCTTGTAATCTTTGAATATTTGAGAGTGGTCACCCGAAACAGATGCCAAAATAGCATATTGGATTTGTGTTCAAATTCCTGTGAAGGATTCAGCTAGACAAGGCATAGAAGACCCATGAGCAATCTCTCCCGAGTTGTTTCTGCCCAGCCCATTCAGTCCTGCAGAAGGAACATGCTTTGGGTCCCATCTGTTAGGGAATGTCATTTGGTGGGGCCCAGGAGGGGAGGCTGTCTGCCATGGTACCCGGTCTCCGGTATATCATCCCTTCAGAGATCAGATCAGCCCTGACCCTGATGGCATGAACCTACTTTCTGTATAATAGATTTGATTTCAATTGTATAGTGCATGACTGATTTTATTGATAGCTTCCTTCTCCATCTAATTTGCAAATAATGCATCACTGATTTAATTAGTTTTCAAGAATGAAAAGGTGCTTAATTAGAATAATTTGTCATTTGGGATCATTTCTAGAAACAATGACCAAGACCATTACTCTTATTGATACTTTAGGGGCCAGTGGCAGCCTTGATAGCCTTTCTCTTGTCATGACCTCATTAAATTTTATTTATTTATTGCATTTGTACCTTGCAGTCATTTGACTCTCTGCAGCTAAATTCAGCTAGTGATGTTCAATAATCTCATTGCCTCAACCTAAAATTGGCATGAGTAAAAGTGAAGTGAACTCACTGATGAATCTGGGATTGTGCCAACACTTAAACACTTCCCTCCCACATTCTTCTTTAGCATGCCAAGAGTCAACTACATGAATGACATATTATTACATTAACTGAAGCTGAAGCTCTTTCAGCAGTTGAGAAATTATTCCTGTTTAATTATGAGGTAGTCATTCCAGAACAAAGTTAGTCCAATTTCTTTAAACAAAAGGCGGGGAAAGGATTGGATTGATTTTCTGATTTAAAATATCAGGGAGAGGAGAAAAAAACAAATTGGAGCAAAAGATAATTTGCCTTTTTGCATATCTGCTATTAAGTTTTTCCATTACCTTTATTCTTAATGTTACTTTTGCAATACAGAAATTGAAATGAAACAAAAAAGAAGCAAGGAAAAAAACCTCTTATCAATAAATAAGTTGAGAGATATTTTTGGAAGGAAGTTCTCTGCTTTGGAAGAGGATTTGTAATCCCAAATAAAGTGAACTCAAGACTTTAGAGGTTAGAGTCTCTAAGTTTTGTAGGAGGTGAATCTAAAGAAAGTGAAATGAATCCTACTAGAAGTGTCTCCATTCCATTCCATAACACAGCTCAAATCTATGTGCTTTCTAACTGCCTTGTACATCTTAGTATATTAGTAACCTCCACCCAAAATAATCTTCTAGTGACTTTATATTTCTATAGGTATATTAAGAATCTGGAAGCAAAAAACCTGTGAAAATCATTGAAGATCTACAATCAGTTCTCATTCTCTCGATAGATAGATAGATAGATATAGATATAGATATAGATATAGATATAGATATAGATATAGATATAGATATAGATATAGATATATTATCTGATCTAAAATAGTAAAATGAATCCTGATTTTGATGGGAACGGCAATGGTAGTAAATAGAGTGCACAACACAGCCATCCACTTTGTTTTTCCAATCTAAATGTCATTACCACCACACTCAAATGTTATTAGCTCTATAGCAAAACAAATATGAGCATCATATGGACAGTTATGACTATTTCTCTTTCTCCAGAAATGAATACACCAGATTTAAAGAAAATAATTTAGACTAAGCAAATAAGAAAGGGTCAAGCAAATAAAATTACCCCAATCAGAAACATTGAGAACTCATTTAAAGCAGGAAGAACATGTTACAAGATTTAATCACAGATCTCCTTCATATCTTCTTTTTTTCTTCTGAGAGTGGTTCAGCACATACAGACCTTTCCACAATTCAATTTACATCACATAAACAAAAATAACCATATGAAAAACATCACTAATTATAAATGAGATTCTAACAGTGTGGCATTTGCTATTTGCTTTTTTAAAAAAGCTGCAATGTTTTAATCAACTCAAATCTTTAATAAGCTTGGTTTAACCCATTCTGATCATTAGATTCTAGTGCTAGTACTCAGTTTGTATTAAAAACACTCTTCAGATTACAACTTTCTCAGATGATAATTTTCTAAAAATATTTTGCTCTAAAACGAACATTTGTTGTTGTTGTTCAGTCATTACATCATGTCTGACTCTTTGTGACCCCATGAACGATATCGTGCCAGGCCTTCCTGTCCTTTACTGCCTCCCTGAGTTTGCTCAGTTTCATGCTCATTGCTTCAGTGATGCTATCTAACCATCTCATCCTCTGCTGTCCCCTTCTCCTTTTGCCTTCAATCTTTCCCAGCATCAGGGTCTTTTCCAAAGAGTCCGCTCTTCACATTGACCAAAGTATCTGAGCTTGAGCTTCATTATCAATCCTTCCAATAAGCAAAATTAACATTGGTCCTAGTTCATCCGTGATGAAACTTTGCAAGCATTCCATGACTTCATTTTTCCATTTCTTAAAATACAATTCTGATGGCAAAAAAAAACATTTTAACTGGAAACCTATGAATGCTGCTGATTAAGCTCATCTGTTCCTAACTGATAAATGATATCATTGTACAGTGAATTTCAAATACTTGAATTTCAATTTTGCAAAGGAACTACATTTGCAAAGGAACTACATTTTTATTGTTTCATGTGTATGACTACTAAAGCAGCAGTTTTCAAAGAATGATCCAGTTATTCCTGATGATACTTAGACATTTTTCAGGAGTTCACAGTATAAAGCTTAGGAATGGAGAAGTGGTTTCCCTAAGAGACAACTTTTTTCCACTATTGACCTTCTACTCCAATCTATTGCTACACAATGATGTTGAGTCTAGTATATGATATACTTTGACTGATGTGAGTTGATAAGAAATCCTACTACTGCAACAAGTCTTTCAGTGCCTAGCTTAAACTTGGCATGCACTTTAGAACATGTTCCAGAATTTCTGGATCACATGGACAATCTATGGCAGATGCTCAGTAATTTCTCAGCAAATGGCTGTAGAAAACACAGGAAGTTCTGAAAATTTTATAACAGAAATATTTGTATAAAGTTATAATGAGATAGAAAAAGTATGCAGACTAGTAGGATATTACCAGAAAAAAATGGCAACCTCTTTAACTATAACACAGTGATTTGCTTGAAGGTTAGGTACTACAGGTAGTCCCCAGGTTATGAACAAGATCCATTCCTAAGTCTGTCTTTAAGTTGAATTTGTAGGTAAGTCAGAACAGTTATTTAGTGTCAGTGTTAATGGCAACATGATCTGACTTAAAATGGCAGACAGTGTTCTCCTTCGTCGAGCCAATGAGCTGTACTGCAATTTCTTTATAAATAAACCAAGAGTACAACAATAATAATTTTAGAAAATCAGTATGCTTTTATCTTTCCAATGCTGCAGCATCAGTCTTTTGGCGTAGTAAGGGCACAGAGAATTAATTTACATTGTCCAGATATTAAATTCCATGTACTAGGTATATAGTTCAAAAGAATATTATCCCCTGAAAATTTTAGCTTTTGTTGCACAAACATATTTATATAGTCCACTACTTTCTCCCAAAACATAGTTAGCATAGGACATTGTAGAAACATATGCTTTAAAGGCGCATTGCCCTTATTACATCTCCAACAAAATGCTGTTTTTGATCATCCTTTTCTATACAGACGTGGTAGAGTCCAATAAATTCTAAATATTATTTTTTGGTGTATAAGTTGTAGTTAAGGTCCACTTACACTCTTGCTATAGAAGTTAAGACACTGTCCCATTGTCTAGGCAATATAGAAACCTCAAATTCTTTATTCCACTCATCCCTTAGCATCTGCATATTAAATTGATTTATTGATAACAAATATCTATAATAGATAGATAGACAGACAAACAGACAGAAGTTTTAAAGGATTCAACAAGTTGCTGTAATATCTCAAGTGTCTCAGAAGCTGAAAATGCTCCTGGTCCAAACAATGTTGTTAACAGATGTTGTAGCTGTAAATACTGCCATTGGGTTACATCTGATAGATGATATTTATCTCTTAAGACAGAGTATGTTAAAAATATGTATGGCCCCATTTATTCAATGAACTGAAGACCTGATTGTGCTTGCCACTTATGAGTAGATTGCCTATAGACATAGACTTTGCATCAATAAGTATAATGAAATATGGGACTCATTTATGCAAAATACACAAGGTTAAACAAAAAAAAAAATGATAGTCATATAAATCTATCAGAAATATATACGTACTTGAATAATATTTGTATTAGATAAGTATATAGAGAATGCAAATTGTTTATTGTTGTAATGATTTAACACTTTTTTCTCTGTTGTATTTTTTCACTTTTTTATTAAACCACTTTTATGTATTTTTTTTCTTCTTTTTGTAATCAAAATTTTTTTTAAAAAATCAGTCAATCAAATTTATTACAGCCCTTGGACCAGACCCAATCAAAACATCTAACAATAGCAGTAATACATCCCTCCACATATACATACCTATATAACAGAAAACCAGTAAATATAATAGGCTCTAAAATGGTTAAGAATAAAAATGCTAAAATAGATCAAAATAAAATACTATTGTAAAAAATTCCAAACCTAGATAATGGTGTGGCGTATCATACAGATGGTAGCACCAAACTGGGCACCTTGGGCAGATAATTTTGATTCCTTGTCCGAAAGAAGCAACATTAAATAAAAATCATGTTTCCTACCTGGAAATTTGTTCAAGATTGGATATATAAGGATCTGTCTAGAGTCCTTATAGAGGGAGCAATAAAGTAGCATATGGCTACTTTGTAAAGAAAATAAAGAAAAAAATCAGTATGCGCTAAAATTAGAAACAAATCAGGCACTTTGTACTTTGGGCTGTAGATTTAGTAGAATAGCACATTTATTATAATAACACAGAAGCTCTTCAAATGTATGTCCCACATCTTTTTGTAGTTTAGGAAAGTCAGTCCTTTTTTGTAGCCATTCAGAAATACTGTAGATATTTAACTAGGATAGCAGCAGATACTGTTTTAATTTTGGATTGTTTTTAGGGGTGATTTGAGATGTATGGATTGAAAGTCACCTAGAGTTGTAGACATAGGTGGCATACCAATACTTCAAATAAATATTTTTAAAATAGAAAATAAAATGAACTGCTAGTTCCTCTGATTCACTTTTTAAATCCTCATAGAAAGCATCATTACAATCATTTGTAATGTGAGGTAGGAACAGGATAACATTAGAAAACACATTTAAATCCTAGCAGAGCTTAATTTTATCATGGTCAAATAAATTTTAATCCAAGGAAGAAAACACTATACAAAGAAGTCACTGAGCCTATGGAAGCCTTTTAACTTGAAGGTACCACCTTTGAAGACTGTTCAGAGTAGATACCCACAACTCTGGACCACTGGTCCTAGGCTCTGATCCAAAGCCATCTGGAGCGATACCACCACTAGATCAAATATCAGAAGGCCAAGGGGCCTAGGAGCACCAGATTCCATGATAGAATAGTCTGGAAAGAACAATTTCCCTAGATGCTATAGTTTTTGAGTGATTCTGGGTTTTGTTCAAGGCATTAAGGTGGAAATGTAGAACTTCCCGCATAAAAAACTGCATAAGCACAGTTGAGTACTAGAATATTTATTACAGCCTGCTCTTATGACTATGAGCCTGAACCTAGACTCTGTTACTAATTTCCTGGATAACTCATATTCTTGAAACTCTTGACTATGGTTTAACAGTACAGCCTTAGGTAATAATCACAGAACAATGTTTCTGTTTTCTGTTTGTTTTTTGTTTTGTTTTTGACATTGGAGTCCCTCCTGACTACAGTGTTTGCTTGCTTTCTATATTATAAGCAGAATGCTATCACTAGACTTTGGACCAGATTTTTACCATGTTTGCTACATATTATTCTGAGCACCAACTCCTAGAATTCAAAAAATCCTATCAATAAAATAAGATTTGAAATACCATAAATAGGTTAAAGTCAAATGTCTTTATAATTTGAGGGAGATTTAACTTACAACCTGCTGTTGTGTCCTTGTCTAACAGAGATGTCAGTACCCAGCTAGATATATCATCTTCTTCAGGTGCCTTAGTATTATCAAAGAGATGCTTGAGCAGTGTTTTAGGCAGCATCAGACTTTGAGCTGGTACTATCACCCAAAGACAACCACTTAAGAAAAGGAGAAAGGAATGGAAAGGCAAGTGTACAAAATGTCACTTCTGAGTTTTAAAGCTCTGTATTAATAGAAGCCCTGTTTCACATTGCTTTTCATCATCAGTGCAGGAAAGTAAAAGATCAGCAGTGTGGGCAGGCAGTAAACATGTCAAAAATGAGTGGTGTCCCTCCTCTCCCTGACTACATAGCAATGCATGTTTCTGTGCCTGTTCCTGATCATGATTAATCAATAAATTCCTACAGAAATATATAAAGTGAGTTGACAGCCTTCTCCCTCAGTAGGAGAGTCTATAACATCAGTTGAGTTTCATTAAGATCTAGCCAGGATCTCACAACTGGCTTAGACTGCTAAAGCAATACTAGGGAATGATGATCCTAATTAAGCTGCTAATTACATTCTCAGTGGAGGTGCTTAATTAGAAACCGGGAGGCCTTGGATATTGCCAGTGGCATATTATAGGGGAATATAATTGAGGAGGCACTGATATTGAAAAGCTGAGGAGAATTTGGATCTCACCTTGTTTACTTCAAGGAGGAATGCCTATTTGAATGATGCATTCATGTAATACTCGGGTTCCAGTAGTGGTTGAGTGTGGCAAATTTAGAAATCATGCAGTGTGTAACCTTCAGTTATTTCCTAGATAAATCATAATGAGCAAAAGGCAGCTATTAAATCTCAGAACATTGTTAACTGAGTCATTTTATTTGGTATTTTTGCAACATACCCATTAACTAAAAAAAAAAAAAAAAAGGAAGCAGGAAACATTGAAAAAGTAATTGAAACTTATAAAAAAGAATTTGTCTATCTTGGATACATCTGCCCTTGCCTGAATCCATAGCAACTGTTTTCAGTGCAAACTATTATGTTTGGAATAGGCCTGTGCACTGGACCCAGTCAGAGCTTAAATGTTAAGCCAGATCAAGCTGTCATTTGTACATCCAAAACCTCCATGAAGTTCTAGTTTTAAATGGTCGTTCTAGACAACCAGCATGCTAGAATGGCATTGTGACAGCTGTGCTCCCAACCATCCCTCCCAAACTAACCCTTACCCTAACTCCAATTGCATCTAGTAAAGGGTAGAAGGTCTTGAGGAAGAGAACCTGAGTTTCACTGTTTGCTAAAATTTGTTTCCCAATCTTTCATTATTTGCAGCTGTATGTCTGACCAGATTGAAGAAGCCTGTTGTGTAATTATTCCTAGTTTGATGATATATATAATATTACAAAATATATACTGAGAAAGAAATTGATTTAATGGTATTTTCATAGTTGAACTTGTTTTTGTCTTCACAGAAATTTATCTTGAAATTCTAAATATGGTTTGTGACTTTCATTAGGTGGTAGTACCTGGTCAAGCTTGCTGACTCAGAAACTAAGCAAGGTTGGGCTCTTGTAATACTTCAGTGGGAGATCACCAAGAGAGTAGTCTTAAAAAAGGCAATAGTAAACCATTTCCATACTGTCGAAGGCTTTCATGGCCAGAATACGATGGCTGATGTGGGTCTTCCAGGCTGTGTGGCCGTGTTCTGGAAGTTTTGGTTCCTAACATTTCGCCGGCATCTGTGACCAGCATCTTCAGAGGACAGGAGCACAGATAGGAACGGTTTTCCTGGGCACAGAGAGAACATGGCCACACAGCCTGGAAGACCCACATCAGCCATCATTTCCATACTGTTGCCAAGTGTTCTATCTAGGTGTGCTATAAAGTCACCAGGAATCAAACTCAGTGCTAAGGAGACTTTTTTTTTCCTTTACTTTTAAAATATACAGTGATACCTCGGGTTACGAACGCCACCCCTTACGAATTTTTCGCGATACGATCAGCTCCGTCCCCAAAAATTTACCTCACCGTGCAACCTCCGCCCCACACTACGAACTGGATCCGTGGCCATTTGCCCTGCTGCCACGTGGTCGCGGCTTCCTGTGGGCGAGATCGCGGTAGCAAGGAGACGTTCAGTGAGGCTTCTGGTGTGTTTTGTGGCGTTTGGAAGGTTTTTGGTGTGCTTGTCAGCATGGCTCCAAAGAAAATGCAGAGCCGTATGTATTTACATTGAACCTTATGGGGAAATTTGCCTCACGGCGTGACCAAATCGAGTTGCAATCAGAGTCACGGAACAGATTAAATTCGTAATGCGAGGTACCACTGTAGTTTGCAAGGTTTTATAGCTTGAGCTGCACATTGGTGTAATAAAATGAAGAGATTTTTTTTCCTGACATTGTACCTTATTTATAATGTTGACATACTATTTATATAATGTACACTCCCTCAATTCTTAAATGCTGTGGTTTTGCTCTTGTTGAACTTAGCCATCTTAAACATGTGGATTCTTCCATGTTAAAAACTAGACAGAGTAAAATGAAATGGCATTTGAATTGCAGGAATTCAAGATAGCACAAAATCCAGGTAATTCAAAAAGTATATTGATGCTTTCACTGCCCACATCAATCCAGTGATGATGAGTTTCCAGGCAAATAGGTCATGGTCTAATATTCTGAATTTTTGCTGGCAAGTGTGGCTGGCATCTTTAGAGGCAAAGTGATCTTCTCCATAGCATACTTCTTGGCGTCTCACAGGCAACCGACTAGGAACTGACTGAGCTCTTGTATTTGCAACTGAACTAATCTCTAATTGGACTGTGTCATCAGAATTTTGGAGAGCCAGTTTCTGACTGGTTCTTCATCCAGGTGAATTTGTAAATGGTCTGATTTGAAGAAGTTCCAAAGGAGCTAATTTTTGATTGGTCTGTCTTTGAAACATTACTACTGCTTAGTATTCTTTTGGATGAGATCGCTGAAGATTCTATATCGTGTTGGTTAGATAAGGGCTGTTTTATTCTGATGTGAGATAAAGCTGGAAACCAGGCTTTGTTAACCTTCAGACTGTCTTGCTTCTTGTTAAAGTTGTCAGCAAAATATCAGGATATCAGATAACTAGACCGTGGCCCAGAAGCTCATCACAACTGAATTCAAAAAGTAGTTGCTTGAATGGTAAATTATATCGTTGTGCAATATGACCAGCTATCTTTAGGTGTCTAAAGGGAATAAATCATATGACTAAGCTGTTAATTGGGAATAGGCAATCTACAGCATTTAAAGGTTGTATCACCACTCCAAGCATCCTTCTCTGCTGACCAAACTAGGTGGAGACTCAGCAACATCTGGAATGCCACAGCTGTCCATACCAGCCCTAAATTCTTCTTTTACTAATTAGAGCAAGAAAAGGGATGAGCAACATGCTTTATATTTTCAGTGATTTATGGCTATGCTAGGACCGGAAAAGAAAAGAGTTTGCCTGCATTTAAACCAGCTGAACCACATAAGACTCCCTTTACATGTAACGAGTGGTGCTTTCTGCCAAGTTATTGGCAGTCCATGTACAGGGTCTCAACAGATGGCTTCTGTGGTATGTAAACACTGTATCATGAGGGCTAAAGCCTCTTCACGTATCTATTCTGAGACAGGAGCAGCTGCACTTATGCCACTAAAGACATAGAAAAGCCTAAGAACTGAAGCCTATGTTGACACAGCTGTTGTTACTTGAAAGATAATCCCTAACCTTTGTAATAATCTTTCTCATCTCATGAATTTTCATGCATTTTTAGTGGAGAAAGCTTTGCTTCTCTATTGTTGTTTTTGATCACCTTTATTAAGACCATGAATAATTTTATCATTAATAATTCGCATCAGACCAGTACAAAATGATGCAAACTTGAGCTGCACATTGGTGTAATAAAATCAAGATGAATTAAAATTAACTTTTGAGAGTCATATGAAGTCATATGAAAAAGGGTCATCGCTTGGTGCCAGAGCATGAAAAAGTTCCCAGGTTCAATGCTGGGCAAGCCCAGGCAGAAATGAGAAACTCTAGAGAGCTGCTACAAGTTAGTGTAGACAAAATTGAGCTAAACCGACTAAAGGTTTAGAAAAATAAAACCACTTAACAGCATTTGTTTCAGCTTGACCAGACAAGGAAAGTACTAACCCACAAGTGGTAGCTGAGATTATGTAATATAATAGCTTTACCATATTGATGTATGAACTTTCTGTTCTCAAGAAGGTGCTGTGATTTTCTCCTGTTCCTCCAAAAATTTCTTCCAGACAATCTTCCCATTCTCCAGGAAAGATTGAAAGGAGAAGACAAAATTGTTCCTGTTCCATATTCTACTGTCAGAAAACATGTGTTGGGTGCCAGTAGTAAAAAAGTCTTCTCCCTACTAAACACAACTTAGGTTTCCTTGAAATCTTTAAAAGAAAACTATGTCTGCTACAGACAAGAGACAGTGAGCTCTCACAGTAGAAGGCAAATATAATAATACATATTCCTTGGGCAGATGCTTCATCTATGCCAATGTTTCATTAAAAAAAAAAATCATCTAAAATTAATTGGTTACCTGGATAAATGCCCAGTAAAAATCAGAAGGAAATTGGCTACACTTCCATGTGTTTAATTGTTCTGCTGTAGCTCAAAGTAAAGACTAAAAGAATATTATGAAGGAATTAAACTAAGAGAAAGAAATGAAACCACAATGTTGCAAAAAATGATCATAAAAATGCTGATTTCCCAAATATAAAAAAACATTAACCATTTATCTATGAGAGAAAAATCAAATTTTTCCTCAAATCTTCTGAAACAGTTGAGATTCTTATTACTATAGAATTTTAGAAATTGGATTTTGAAGTCTGTTTCCCTTCAGGTGCAGAGATTTAAATTATGAACATTATTGCTGTTTCTCACATGAACTTTTTTATATCAGTAGTGTCTATGAAAAATTAAATATTTTTCTTTAATATTTTAACCATCAGTGTTTATGAAAGTTTGAGGGATGTTCTTTAATAATAATACGTGAGGTAATGTTTTGTACAATAGTGGCCTTATATAATGTATTTAATAATATTTTCTTTAATGATACTCAAGTGAAAACCTCTATTTAAAACAGAAATGGAAAACTGATCAATTTGAAGCATAGAAGGATCAGCAGGGGATGAAATTGGGAACTGGTGGCTGAAGGGAAAAAATTCCAAAGGAAATGTACACTTCAAAGTCTAAAAGCCCCCCCCCCTTTTTTGTGGGGGGGATAATAATTTTTTTAAATTTTTGAGGAGATGAACACTCACTGGGCATTTCTTTTCTGTTTCTGAAGGAAAACTCCATAATAGTGTTGCCTAATAGTCAGGGAACATGCAGACGGTGAGACAGAGGCAGTTTATGGGGCTAAGACCACCCATCTATCTGCAGCAATCTCCTATGATCTTGCCAAGTTCTGACATCCATCCCCACACAGCCATGAACAGCTGACTGAAGAACCCCCATAGAAGCAAATTAGATTAACAATTGAGATGTATTTCAGTAGAACTGAATGGATGAGAGCAACAGGCCAGTTCAGGGCCTTCTAGGATAAGCATTAGCTGTAGTATATGACTGGGGTGCTATGCCATCTTTTAAAACTAAGTGTAGAAGCATATCTGAGGTACCTCATGCGACCTCAGGCGTGCTGCTGTCTTTACTTCACAGAAATTTGAATGCCAAGGTCAGCCACGAAGTTCATGTTCTAGGACCTGTAAGCCCAAACTAGTGGCATTTCAGATTCAGATAAGCCTCCAAACTTGGTTAAGGGAAGGGAGATAAGATTCCACCATTTTTAACCTATTACAGAGGCTTAGCATGTCATGTAACATGCTTTCTACTGTATCACTCGCAGTTCTATCATTCTCTTGCTGGCTATTGGTACTAACCTATTAAATTTAAAAATTAAATTAAATTAAATTAAATTAAATTAAATTAAATTAAATTAAATTAAATGAAGGTTTCCACAGGAAAGGTTAGTTTTGAGAAGACAGGAGAGGCAAGGGGGTGTGGCTACAGCATGCAGGTGTTCATTGAAACATTTCAGAGAGCAGAGGATTATTAGCCACTTAAGTCTGATAGAGCATAAGGAAAACTCCTCTTCAGAAAAGAGTATAACAAGATTCTTTGGACATTTGTTTCTTTTAGAAGCCAGCATTTTTAAATATAAATATAGCCTTTTCCTTCAAGACTTTAGTGTTCAGTGCATAGCAAATTCTTCTTGCTGTAGCTTTAGCTGTTTTCCCCACATCCATTCAATTACTGCTCCCTTTGCATCTGCAGCTACTAATGTGACAAAAACATGCCTGAAACTTTTTTTTTTTTTTACTATGGTAACAAAGACAAATATTGGGATGTTCTATTAATGAAGAGATAATTGATGTCTTGTGGTGCTTTATGGAGCAGAAATCTAAACCCTTGGTGGCTAAAAGAAAGCCCAGAAGGCAGTTTACTCCAATGAGTGGGCCATATTTTTAATGAGAAAAACAGCACAAGACAAGCCTTCCGTTGTACTATTCAAGATATTTTAATGAATAATTCTCCTGTTTAAAGTGCATTCTGCCCAAAAGGCGAGTTTGGATGAAGAAGCAAATCACTGACGGGATTTCTTGTGGATTAAATGCTATTAACCAGATTTCAAATTGTACCAGGATATTTCTTTATTCAGATATTTCTTTGGAAGGTGTGATGAAATAAGTATTATAAAAAGTTGAGTGGGGTAGTATTAATCTGAATTATATAATTGCATCATTTGCATACTGTTTTCATGGTCGCTGTACCTCGAGGATTTAGTAGGGCTGGATAGCTGCTTAAAAGGGCATCTCAAATGTATTTATTAATTTATTACAAGGGTTTATATGCTGTTCCAATTAGAACTGACTCTGAGCAGCATGCATTCTACAATCCAGTAATTGAATTAAAATACAATTAAGGCTAACAGTCAGCAAAAACATCTAAAATAAAAACAAAATCCAATGTAACAAGCATTACTAAACCGTCCTCATCCCCCAATAGTCCCTGTTGCCATGCTTTCAGGAGTCAGGCTATCTGTGACATTCCCAAAAATCCTTTGGAAAAGCCAGCTCCTTCAAAATAATTGAAATGAAAGGTCTGCCCTTATTTCAGGGATGCTGTTCCAGAGGGGGAATGTCAGCACACAGAATGGTTACCTTTGGAGGCTCTGGTGTCAACATTTGGAGGGGGTGGGACCCACAGGAAGCCCTCTTTCATGGATCTTTCCAGATGGGCAGAATCCACTTGGAGAAGACAGTCTCACAAATATCTGGATCTTGAGCAGAGTTGCTGCATTCTGCACCAACTGAAGCTTCCAAATGTGGTTTAAGGCCAGACCTATGTAGAGCAAGCTGCAATACTCCAGCCATGACATGATCAAGGCATGAATGACCATCAACAAATTTTATTTATTTATTTATTTATTGAATTTCTCCCCCGCCCATCTCCCCCCAGTGGGGGACTCTGGGCGACTCACACAAAACATTAAAACCATAAATATATATAAATACATAAAACATCAAAATTTTAAAAAGCTTGCTAAAGAAAGGAAAAGGAGAGTCCAAGAAGATGAAGAATCTGGGGCTGAACACAGCAGGCTTCTATGGGGCTAGCCATCCTCATGATCCTGGAATAGCCTAAATGTTCTATGTGCTGGAGCAGCTTCCTTATGAGGAAAAGTTATATTTAAGGGGATGTTTTATATCGCTCAGCATTGTGTCCATAAAGTACAAGGGGAAAACTTTCACATAATGTTAGAATGTAGGATCTTCCTGATAGGCTACATATTAGGAGATTAAGACAGATCAAAAAAAATTGTTCAGACATTTCAGAGTTAAACTAAGGAACTCACTGCCGCAAAATGTAGTAATCTTCACCTATTTGGAGGGCTAGTAACCTAATCTATACCTTTTCTACCTTACTAAAAAACATTACAGGTGAAACTCGAAAAATTAGAATATCGTGCAAATGTTCATTTATGTCAGTATGGCAACTCAAAAGGTGAAACCAATATATGAGATAGACGCATTACATGCAAAGCGAGATATGTCAAGCCTTACTTTGGTATAATTGTGACGATTATGGCGTACAGCTTATGAAAACCCCAAATTCACAATCTCAGAAAATTAGAATAGTGTGAAAAGGTTCAATATTCTAGGCTCAAAGTGTCCCACTCTAATCAGCTAATGAATCCATAACACCTGCAAAGGGTTCCTGAGCCTTTAAATGGTCTCTTAGACTGGTTCAGTAGGAATCACAAGCATGGGAAAGACTGCTGACCTGACAGTTGTGCAGAAAACCATCATTGACACCCTCCATCAGGAGGGAAAGCCCCAAAAGGGAATTGCAAAAGAAGTTGGATGTTCCCAAAGTGCTGTATCAAAGCACATCAATAGAAGGTTATGTGGAAGGGAAAAGTGTGGTAGAAAAAGGTGCACAAGCAGCAGGGATGACTGCAGCCTGGAGAGGATTGTCAGGAAAAGGCCATTCAAAAGTGTTGGGGACTTTCACAAGGAGTGGACTGAGGCTGGAGTTAGTGCATCAAGAGCCACCACACACAGACCGATCCTGGACATGGGCTTCAAATGTCGTATTCCTCTTGTCAAGCCGCTCCTGAACAACAAACAACGTCAGAAGCATCTTACCTGGGCTACAGAACAAAAGAACTGGTCTGTTGCCCAGTGGTCCAAAGTCCTCTTTTCTGATAAGAGCAACTTTTGCATCTCATTTGGGAACCAAGGACCCAGAGTCTGGAGGAAGAATGGAGAGGTACACAATGCACGATGCTTGAAGTCCAGTGTGAAGTTTCCACAGTCTGTGTTGATTTGGGGAGCCATGTCATCTGCTGGTGTTGGTCCACTGTGCTTCATTAAGTCCAGGGTCAACGCAGCCATCTACCAGGAGATTTTGGAGCACTTCATGCTTCCTTCCGCAGATGAGCTTTATGGGGATGCTGACTTCATTTTCCAGCAGGACTTGGCACCTGCCCACACTGCAAAAGTACCAAAACCTGGTTCAATGACCATGGGATTACTGTGCTTGATTGGCCAGCAAACTCTCCTGACCTGAACCCCATAGAGAATCTATGGGGCATTGCCAAGAGAAAGATGAGGGACATGAGACCGAACAATGCAGCGGAGCTGAAGGCCGCTATTGAAGCATCCTGGTCTTCCATAACACCTCAGCAGTGCCACAGGCTGATAGCATCCATGCCACACCGCATGGCGGCAGTCATTGCTGCAAAAGGGGCCCAAACCAAGTACTGAGTACATATGCATGCTTATACTTTGCAGAGGTCCGATATTGTTCTATTTCCAATCCTTGTGTTATTGATGTCATGTAATATTCTAATTTTCTGAGATTGTGAATTTGGGGTTTTCATAAGCTGTACGCCATAATCATCACAATTATACCAAAGTAAGGCTTGACATATCTCGCTTTGCATGTAATGCGTCTATTTCATATATTGGTTTCACCTTTTGAGTTGCCATACTGACATAAATGAACATTTGCATGATATTCTAATTTTTCGAGTTTCACCTGTATATGTAAATCTTGACTGACCAAAGCCATGATGTGTAGCAGAAGTCAATACCTATGTGCTTATTTAATGATCTTCAGAGCATATGGAAGATTTCAACTTGGAATGTGAGAGGAGTAAATGACAAAAAGCATGAGTTAACAAATGAAATTTAAAGAAAGAAA
This sequence comes from Liasis olivaceus, assembly GCA_030867105.1. Classification (NCBI taxonomy): domain Eukaryota; kingdom Metazoa; phylum Chordata; class Lepidosauria; order Squamata; family Pythonidae; genus Liasis; species Liasis olivaceus. The sequence goes on from CM061349.1 coordinate 77,062,539, forward strand.
AATAAACAAGTTGTGCATCTGGAAACTAAGAGAAAGGAGAAGGATATATATAGGTCTGAAGGAAGGTGCCTTGATCCTGTGGAGTTGAGCTGATGAATATATGCAGGAAGTGAAGCTGTAGGTTTAATTATGAAAGGGCTAAAATGTGTATCAGAAGGTATGCATTAATGTCAGCTAGGTTACTACTGGCATGTATTAAAGTAGGATTCTTTAGATTGGTGATAGTTGCAATGATACACTCCACTTAATTATCGGGGGGGGGGAGGTTCAAACAGTCAAGATGGCAAATGCAGCATTGTAATCCAGATCTTGCCCCTTTTATATGTGTGTCAACACAATGCCACATCCAGCACCCTACCTGTTTTTTTTTAACCTCCCCTGCAGATAACCATTGCTTGATTGAATGATTAATTGAAAAAAAATTGTGGATGCATTTAAAAGAATTATTACTAGAAAAAATAGGATGAGAAGACAGCTACTACATAATTTCTATAGGTAAAAAAAGATAATAGCAAGGGATAGCAGGAGAAAGGAACAGTTAAGTTCAAAAAGGGGAGAAAATGCAAAGGAATTTGGATGGAAATACAGAGTTATTTGGAAGTAGGTAAGGAGTTTTAAACAAGTAACCTCCACCAGAATGAATGATTTTTTTAAAAAAAAAGTGATCCCATTATTTGGGATGAAACTGAAGTGAGGAAATGCTGGAAGGAGCATTTTAGAGATTTTTGTAGCAAGGATAGTGAGGGGCCACAGACAGCTTTGACCCCTATGAGCATTCTGGAAGGCCACTGAAGACCTGGCAATTCTCCCAGGCACTGGAGCCAGGGTGCTAATGGAGTTCAGGTGTACCTGCTGTTAGTGAGTTGTTGTTGTTGTTTTTTTACAAGGCTCAATTTGAAACTTCTTATGTTATGGGTTGTGATTTTATTCTGTTTTTATCTGTTCACCACCAGAGTGCCTTGGTAGATGGGTAGCCATATAAATATGTTAAATAAATACAGTGAACATCAAATTAAAATGAATGCTGTACCTGCTGATGTCTAAGAAAAATGGATGAAAAGAATGTTGTAAATGCTGTAAGAATGCTGGAAAAAAAGGGTTAAGTCTGCAGGTACAGATTACGTAACTGGAAAAATGTTAAATACAAGTGCAGCTTGCTTATGGAATGGCTAGATGGCTTGTTTAACATCTCAATGAAGACTGAATCTGAACAGAAACTTCAGAAATATAAAACTATAATATGAAAGCAAGGGGTGAGACAATGTGGAGGAGATTGAATCTGTACCTGATGATTAGAAGGCACAGATTACTGGTATTTATAAAAGGAAAGGTAGCAAGAGCCAATGCAAAAAATACAGGGCGTTCATTTGTTAAATGTATCTCATAAAGTGATGACAGAATTCTGACTGAAAAGATAAAAGAAGTGATGAGCAAATTTAGGAAGTGCAGTGAGGCTTTATACTGAGCAGGGAGTATGCCAACCAGATGTTTGCTGTTCAGCAAATCACTGATAATTTATGACTGTGACAAAGAAAGTTTATTCTACTTTGTTGATTTAAAGAAAACTCTGGATCAATTAATAGTCTTGAGTTATGATTTGGATTTTTTTTTTTGGTAACTGAAGTTGAAGATTGGTTATGGAATGTGATAACAATGTAAGATGGAAGTACAGCATTGCAAAAATGAATGGGATACTTAGTGAATAGTTCAGTATTATGCTGGGAGGACAAGGATGTGTGATATTTTCTTGACTGTTTAATGTATTTACGGATAAATACATATGGAATACCTGTGGTGAAATTAGAGCTATATTGGCTGAGGATGTGAATGTATGTGTACTATTGTATGCAAATTAGGCTAAGAACCTGAATGATTTGCAATGAGTATGAGATGGAATGAGTATGGATAAGAAAATTAATGTATCAAAGACCAAGGTAATTGTATTTCACAAGAAAATGTGAGTGAATCAATGGAAGTTATACATGAATGGTGAAAAATTAAAACAAGGTGATGGATCTGAGTCCTATGGTAGAATGTTTACTAAAGCTGGAGAAATGGAAGGAAACATATTAAGACTTGCATATGCTAGTTCAAAGGTAGTGGGTACCATACACTCTGTTGCAAAGAGTGAATGTTGTCAAAAATGCTTCTATATACGCATGGGCTTCTGCCAATTTTGCTTCATGGAACTAAGAGTTGGAATGTCCAGAGACACATATAAGTATGTGGAATACAGTGGAAATGGTGTACTTAAGAAGTCTATAGGTGCTGAATGAATGTGCACTGAACGCAAAAGTGACTGACCAGTATGAAAGAAGTATGTTGAAGTGGTTTGGTCATACAGAAAGAATGAACAATAATTGAAATGTATGAAGGAAGAGTGAATGGGTTGAGAGGTTTGATATAATGAGATCCTCAGAAGAAATAGGTGAGAAGTTAAACAATTAAAAGCAAAGTCTGAAGCAATGTAGATACTTAGTTTTAATTTATTTAATTTATAGGCCTCCCTACTCCCAAATAACTCTCAGCAGCCTATAATTTAAATAAACTAAAACCATGGATATGGTAGAAACAAGAATGGTCGCAAAGTCATTAAGACATGAAGTATAATGAACGATGCTGGTTTAAACCACATTTAGCTATGTTTCTTTTCTTTTGTGACATGCTATTTCATATATGTGTACACACATATACATACATGAAAATAATGGGCAATTAATGGGCAATTACATGGCACTGACAACTCTCAAGTGCCTTTCATCAGCTACAATTACAGTAAAGACTAGACAACCAGTGACCTGTTGGGTCATCGCTTCAGAGATATTTACCTAAACAGAGAAACAGAATGACTAAGGGCAAAAAAGCAGGAAGAGTGTGAGTAACTTGTTGCCAGCTTCCCCATTGACTTTGCTTGTGGGAAGCTGGCAGGGAACATCAGAAATCTTTCTTCCTTCCCTCCCTCCCTCCCTCTTCTTCAGCTGACCATGGCAGGTGCAGCAGCATAGCAGTGCTGAAGCAGCCACAAATTTCCCAAATTTCAATCCCACAGGAGTAATAGGTCCCAGGTTTAGATGCATTCTGTAAATTAGCCCATGTGAGGTACCTTGGTTGAAAAATGGTTGCCCTATGACTCACCATTTCACCCATTTCACAGTTGAAGGTTACAGACACAAGAGTTTTAGTGATATATAGATACCACAGTTCATTCTAGGTACCCTAGCAACTGTGCATTGTGTCTCACCCTCTGGCGCTTACCCTTGCACATTCCACTTACACTATTTTTTCTCCTTAGTTTCCCCACACATTGCAGAGAATATCCTATCCTTTAAATTATCATGAGCCCTTCACTTTCTATACACACATATACACACAAGCTGTGGCTTTTTATTTCTCTGTCTAAAATGCAATGTTTACCTTGTTACCTCTTTTTTATTCAGAGGCTACAAGGAAAAATATTTTGACAGTTCCCAGAAGTGGAACATTTTGTTTAATTCTGTTTCAGAATTCCAACATAGAAAATAGTTTTGATTTTGTTTGTTTTGTTCTGTTCCAATAAATCTAGTTTGTCTTATTGGCTTTTTATCACATTTTCCACAATGACAAAAAAAGAAATCACATTGCCTTTGGAAAAAGGAAACATATCCTCCATGAAAAATTATATGTAATAAAAACATAATCTATCTAATTTTTGTTATTACAAATGTAATATTTCCTGTATCTACTTACTGATATCGTGAGTGTGGAAGCAGATTTGTCATTTTCTATTCAAAATTATAGCTTTCAGCTTACTAGAATATGTGTTTTTTATTGGAAATAAAACGTTTGAATATATATATATATATGTGTGTGTGTGTGTGTGTGTGTGTGTGTGTGTGTGTTTCTCTTGTCTCCCAAGAGAATATGTGGAGAATAACAGGGCTAAGATCCTGTGGGACTTCCAGATCCAGACAGACAGGCAGGTACTGGCCAATCAACCAGACATCGTGGTAGTAGACAAGGACCAGAAGACAGAGGTAGTGATAGATGTAGCAGTGCCAAGTGACAGCAACATCAGGAAGAAGGAGCATGAGAAGCTGGAGAAGTACCAGGGCCTGAAGGAGGAAATCGAGAGGATGTGGAAAGTCAAGGCCAAAGTGGTCCCAGTGGTGGTAGGAGCACTCAGGGCCATGACTCCTAAGCTGGGAGAGTGGCTCCAACAGATCCCAGGAACAACATCAGAACTCTCTGCCCAGAAGGGTGCAATACCAGGAACAGCTAAGATACTGTGCAGAACCCTCAAACTCCCACGCCTTTGGTAGAGGACCCAAGATTGAGGAAGACACGTACCACCCATAGGGATGAGAGGGGAATTTTATATATATATATATATATATATATATACACAGTATATATATAATGTTGTGACTTAGCATTTCAGATCTACTCAGCATGCTAAAAAGTTGGATAAAAAATGTTGAAAGAGAAAAAGAAAGATTTGATTTAGGGCCATCATTTTTTGCCAGGTGCCAGTCTTTCAGAATTTTTTTGCAGGAACCCAGCCTTTTATTTAGTGACAATGTAATGAAGACTTACCCTAAAAATTCAGAGTTGCATCTAATGGCACTTTACTATCCTAATATAAGTTTGATAAGTTATTATTATTTAAATTTATTTGGAAAGTCATTACAATGGGAAACCTTATATAGCCTGTGTAGTTCTATTAAACATAACTCATATTGTATTAATCCATTATTGTTGTGATTTTTAGCCATGATTTATGATTTATGCAATGTATAAATCCAGCTATTTGTGGCTTTTAAAACAACCACTGCTAAAACAAATCATAGTTTAACTTGGTCTGTGAAACCAGTTACAGTCCCTTTTTATGCCCATGCAATAGCTTAGTTTTCTGCCATAAATGTGAGCTGTACTAGAGACTTTCTAGAAGGTTTGACCTAAATAATTTCAAAATAATTCTGTCATACATTGAAATGAGTCTTTAAAAAAGAATTTAGGGACACCTTTTTTTGGATAAACATTCTGTCAGCACTTTGGAGGCTGCTAAGTTGTATATTTTGTCTTTCCTTTAGTAGTAGCTGGCAAAGGGGGAAAAATCACCTTAGTGTATTGAGCAAAGGGAAATGTTCTACATTCCCCTTGGTTAAAAGATAACTGACTCATTATTTGGAACTATAATGTTCAATTTGTCAAGAACCAAGTGAGAAATATTACCCTTTAAATCATGGGGCAAAGCAGGGTCCATAACAGAAGACGCAGAACTGAGGGTTGGGGGAATGGGGGGAAAAAGAGGACACAAGGGAAGGACAAGGAGGCTTCAGTAATGAGAGTTCATTCAACTAGAAAACACTTTTTTTTTTCCTAAGCTCAATTTTACAGCTATGACTTTCTTCTGCCAATATCTCAAAGCAGCTACCAGAGGAATAACAGTAGGGAATGCACAAAATAGATTTGTACATCTAAGGAATGAGTGAATAATCAAATGTCACTCAGTACTGTGTTACGGTCTGAAAATACTTTGCTTTCAGAGACATATTCAATTTGCCATGCCCATTCTGATCCTTTGCTTGTCCATCATATTGGTGAAATTCCTTTGGTCTTCCATATTCACTAGAAGGCCAGCATTCTGTTGATTTTAAAAGTGAATGGGAGACACTCACAACAATTCAACCCAAATAAATATCAGAATAACTAGCCTCAGCTTAAAACTTAGCTTTAAAATCTTTATAGATACCGAATATAAAGAAGGTGATAAAATGATATTGGTCATTTCAAAAAGATAATCCAAGAATACTCTTTCATCCTAGGCATAAAACATTAAAAAATGCCATTGAAATTCCCCAGCTCCATCTAGTATACCAGGAGGATCTTTTACACAACTACCAGAGTTTTCAGAAACATAATTTTCATCTAGTTTTCTCAGTGGCTGACACTTCCTGGGTTTTTTTATAATACTCAAGTTACTGACCCAGGGCCAGATCAATCGTTTGGCAGGATATGGCAGCTGCTGTGGCTACTTTAGAGGGGCCAAGAGCTAGGAGTCAGGTCTGGAGGACAGAGAGATTATGACACATGGTCCTAAGTTAGGCTGTCCCTTAAGGTGCAGTAGGCAAGACAGTCCCATGCGGACTACTGAAGAAAGATCCAACTGCCAATCCTCTCATCTCTGAATAACAAAATGTCTTAAGCCAACGTCAGCACAGTACTACACTGTCACAGAAGTTATTCTGCTCAGTTCCAAACATTATTTTCTTGGTGTTATGGAGTAGGAAATTGGCTCTAAATTGTGTACTGACTATATTATGTTGTACCAAAAATATAAGACCATTCCTTATGTCCACCTTGAGCCTCTTGACTTTGTTAAGGAAACATTTCCTGCTTTTGATGTACGATCTAATAAACTCTTCATTTATTAGATCATACATCAAAAAGTATCATTTTGTGGTTTGCCAGTAGCAGATGCTAATAATTTTTGAATTTGAAAATATATACATATTCAGCTGAGTCACAATCTCCTGCTCTCCTCACCTTTGCTGTTTCTTTCAAGGAATGATTCAAAATCCTCAGATTTCTAGCTTTTGAATAATGATCATGTGGTTTATGTAATGAAGCACTATATTTTATCATACCTTGAAAACAATGCAACAGTTATCACAAGTTACTGTGGATTTGTTAAGAAGGAATCCTTCCAGACTAAACTTATTTCATTTTGTTATCAGGTAACTTCCATAATAGATTCTGAGGATGCTATAGGCATAGTAGATCTTGACTTCAGCAAGTCATTTAATAAAGCATAGGCTAGATAGCATGACAAGTGAATACACATCTGGCTCAAAAAGTGTACTTAAACAGTTGTCATCCATGTTTCTTATCAACTTAGAGAGAAGTATAAAGTGAAGGGCCCCAAGGATTAGTCCTGGTTCCTCTACTCTTCAATAATTTTATGAATGGCTTGGATGAAGAGCTGGAGGAAATGCTTATTAAATTTGCAATGACTGGTGTCATAACTTATACCCTAAGAGACAGAAATAAAAATTGTAACATTCTTTATAAGTTAGAGAAATGGATTGAAAGTAGCAGAATGAAATTTAATAGTGGTAAGTTCAAACACCTTTTTTGATGGAAATCTGGCTTGTTACTAGTACTTGTGAAAGATCTTGGAATAATAATTTATTGCAAACTGAATATGAGCCAACAGTGTCATAAGACTGCCCCCCCCAAAAGTGATGCAATTTTAGGCAGCAGCAACAGAAATGAAATTTCCAAATCACACAAATTGTTCCATTTATTCTATTATGGTTGTACCCCATCTTGAGTACTGTGTGTAGTTCTGGGCACACATTTCTTTAGATTCAGAGAAGGCAATGAATATGATCAGGGAACTAGAAATGAAGTCCTATGTAAAGAGTTTGGAGGATGCTTAGCCTTGAGAAAAGATTACCAAGAGGGATTATGAGAGCATTTTTCTGAAGGCTGAGATCTGTTCTGTCTTGTTCAAGGCTGTAGGACACAAAATAATGGAGTTGTTACAGGAAGGCAGATTCTAACTGAATGTTAGAAAAAAGACATCTAACAGTAACAGCAGTTTCAAAATGGAACCAATTATTCAGAGAGATGGTGAGCTTTCCTTCCCTGGATATGTTCAAGTGAAAGCTAGATAGCTGTTTGTTGGGGTTGCTTTACTTTGAATTTCTGCACTGATTTGGACTTGCAGGTCTAAATAATCCCCTCTAATTCAGTGATTCAATGATATCATGTATCTGTCATCTTTTTAACACAGATTCTTCACAAGAGCAGAACAAGAATTTTGTAACAAACATTTCTGAACATATGTTGCACGTTTTGAATGCCATATATCTAATCTATGCTTCATGTGATAATTTTACATAATCCAGACTCTTGTATTTTGCAGAACTTCTAAACCACTATTCTGAGCATAAATGCATATAGTTTGTAAGATGCAATTTCTGTTCTAAGCCCACTGCCTCTCTCTAACCATTCCTATCCATCTGCATGATGACATAAATAGATCTCTTTTCTGTGTTTGTGACATATGATAATTGGAGGTCAGACTGTAGAAGCATTAATATGGTATAGTTTGCAATATAGGAATTCCCAATTTGTTACAAATTCAATTTTGCTTCTCAGTCTGAAATTGTGAGAGTCAGGACGAGAGGGATCAAGAACGTGCTCTCATCACCAGAGCAACGGGGAGGAGTTAAGAAGATGAGACTGGCCCCTCCCTAAGGAATGCAAGGGAGGTTGGGAGGGTGACCCTGGAAATTACTCTCACTCTGAGAAGATTTCTGTAACGGGACTGAAGCCAATAAACCTTGCTGAATTGAGTCTGTACTGTCTCCTGGAGTTTCCTGGGCTAATCCTGACAGAAATCTTATGTTCACTTAGTTTGGAACAAGAGCCATTGAATTCAATGGGATATATCCATATACTGCTAAAACTCTCATGTCTATAACATTCAACTGGGCAAAATGGTGTGTATTAGAGCAACAGTGTTTGAACCAAGGTACCTCAAATGGGCTAACTTACAGAATGTGTCCAAATTCCAAGACTCCTGTGGGATTGAAATTTGGGGAGTTTGTGGCTGCTTCGGCACTGCACTGCAGCAGTCAGCCCAGATCACATGATTGTCATAGGTGTATTCCTGACCTCTTTCCCACCTCCCTCTGTCCCATGTGCCCAATCAACTGGTGGCAAGGCCAGGCTGACGAGTGGTGATTGGCTGTTTTGGAACCGAGGCAGAAGTTTGAAATCCATTAATGGCAGTTGGTGGTGAGGGAAGGACAAGGAAGTGACTTGTATGCCTGCTGGCAAGGTAGGGCTGGCTGGGGGCTGATGGGGGTTGATGGGTGAGCCCTCTTCCTCCCTCGAAGGAGGGACCCTTAGGGACATGACAGAATGGGAGCAGGGGTGCAATTTTCCTCACAGACAGTGGCTCCCTTGGTTCCACCTCCCACCAGCAAAGTGGCAGGCTGAGAAGGAGGAGGAGGAGGAGGAGGAGGAGGAGGAGGAGGAGGAGGAGGAGGCGGCGGCAGCTTCACCAGGGCTCTCCTGAGGGTTGAGAGGGAAGGGCAAACAGCACAAGCCTATATTATATGTGGGAAGGAAGGGAGGGAGGGAGGGAGGGAGGGAGGGAGGGAGGGAGGAAGGAAGGAAGGAAGGAAGGAAGGAAGGAAGGAAGGAAGGAAGGAAGGAAGGAAGGAAGGAAGGGCTTCCCACTAGCAATGTCAATGGGGAAGCCATCAGTAAGTCACATGTTTCTCATACTCCCACTGTTTTTCTGCCCTTGGTCATTCTGTTTCTCTGTGTAGGTAAAGAAACATCTCTGAAAAGATGACCCAGGTTGTCTAGTTTTCTCATAAACCCCTGTAAGATTTCACTGAACATTTCAAAATAAATTATGAATTTATGAATTGCAGTGACTAAATTTCTTATTCAATTGTGAATTGAGCCTAACTTCCTTCAAATTTAATGAGAAAGACAAATACCTATCCCCAGGGATTTCAGCGTTGATTCAGTCGCCATCTTGTTCCTTCTTTCATTCACTGATTTACCATTAGACATGACTAAATAAGCCAACAGGGAGCTTTGTTAGTCATGTCTAAAGACAATAAGTAGCAGATAGTTGTGTGTGCCAGACACTCAGTTCTCCTTCCTTTCCACTAGCCTAGTATAGTGGAAAATATTATCCTACTATCAACACTGAAGTATGTTTTAGCTACCAATCACATCAATATCTATCAATGCAATAAGGAATTACATGTTCCTTTAGTCAGGAAGTAAAGGACTGAATATTCCTTTGTCAGGAAAATGCCTTGGGTCAGCCCTATACTCTTAGTTTGCTTGCATTTCCCTTTTGTATCTTTACTGGTTAAGGATGCCACTGATATTACAACTCTTGTTGACCACAAAAAAACCTGAAATTAGTTGATATAGAACCAGTATTTCATGTGACATCTAAATGATAGTTGATTTTTACAAGACCAGGAAAGGCAATTATGTCAAGATGGTTCCTAAATCTCTGATCAATAGAAAATGTAAAGCTTTTTCTCCTGATTTGGTCCTTCCAATGATACAATAAAACCCATCATTTTTTTTCTTTTTCTTTTTAAGAAAATACAGCCTTAGAACTAAAGCTGTTTCCTTATTTCATGCCCTGCTTAAGTTCCCTGGGGATGACAGATTAATTTAATTAGTTTTATTGAACTGCCTAGTTGCTTTTATTGGCAAATCCACTCATACGAGGCCTCCTACAAATTTCTCAGGAGGATAACACCATCCTATTGGCCCATTTTTTAAATTAAAGTAAATTTATTGCCATGCCTAGTGTTATTTTCAGCTGTAGTCTCTGCCATTAAAGTTACATTTGTACAGTGCCTTCATGGCCACTTAGACTGAGAAGTTTAAAGTTTGATTCGCTGCTTTCTGCCAACACCCCTATCCCCACCATGGTTAACAGATAATAAGAAGCAAATAGATATTGCCAAATGGACTGTGAACTAAAAACACTGCTCAAAATTCACTAGGGAATTAAATGATGCTGACCAAAACAGCACAGCAGATGCCAGTTGAATGCCACCTGGAAACAGTAGACTAGTCAGTAAGTTTCCAGCTTCCTGTTTTGTTTTTCTAAGCAGACAGTGCAAAATAACACAGTTGAAAGGCCTATTGGCATAAAAGTGCCACTAGTCACTTAGAGAACCTTCCATAAGCATCAAAGCATCCTTGCGCCAGTGATAGGTACTGTCTTTATATCACTTCAGTGATAGCTGGGTGACTCTAGAGCAGCGCTTCCCAACCTCAGCTACCTTGAGATATGTGGACTTCAACTCCTAGGATTCTTAGCAATGGCCATGCTGATGGAAGAACTCTAGGAGTTGAAATCCACATATCTTAAAGTTGCTCTAGAAGACGCTATAAGTAACTAGAGGGAAAAGGCCTCCAATACAATGATGAGGTATCTAATTGTAACATTTCAGATCAAAGAATATAGAATTTACCACTGAAACTAAAGGCATATTGCCTCTAAACTAGAGAAGAACAGCTACATTTTGGATTATCATTGGCAATATCTCTAATGCAGTTTGGACTATGATTGCTTGATGTCCAACTGGGTTTCCAGTGTCAAAATCACTATACACAGAGGAAGTTGTTGTATCCTCAGATATTTTGGGCAGAGATTTTCTCCATTACACCCACCCAAATTGTCATGATCCCAGCCACAGCCAAATGGTATAATGAGTAACTACATATAAAGATGGTGAAGTATCGTGATTAAGATTACAAGGAGTCCTTGATTCAAAGTTTAGCTCAGCCATGAATTGCACTGTTGGTCTATAAGCCACCTGCAATTACATATTCATAGAATTTGGAAGGGGAATATGTTATTATCAAACTGGAACACTAAATAATGGGCCTGTGGATTTGCTTACCTTGTGCAGCCATCAATAGAAATGAGCCAGAAACAAGATGGACAACTACTGAGGGAAAAGATCCACGGAAATCCAGGGGTAAATAGGTTAAGCTCTGAACAGAGAGAAAAGTAAGCAGAGAAACATTTCGTGATTATGGAGGATGAAGAAGTTTTGAAATATCTTTGAATTCTGGGAGGAAGGTGAGAGATTATCTCTCTCTTTCGTATGTGCCAATAAATATGAGCACAAAGTTCTCAGATAAGCACTAGCATATCAGCACAGCAAGCATACATAATCAAGCTGTGCAAAAATAAAGAAGAAGAAGAAGTAGAATTTGCCCCAGTGACAGAAATGAAGTCTAACAGTGATTTAAAGGTATACCCACCAACATACAAATGTATACAAACTATTATTTATTTAGCAACAATTTCTGCCATGATCACAGAAAGCTTTCTTATACTGATCCAGGCTATTAGCCCATTCAGCAAAGTATTGCCTACCCCAGCATTTCCATTCTGACATCCTGCAGATTACAATTATCTGTTGCTCATTCTGGCTCAAAATTCTAGAAGGTTATAGTCTCACACCTCTGGAAGGCATCAGATTGGGGAAGACTGATGTACTTTTACAGGTTACATCACTTTCCGAAGTTTCAAATAACCATCATTCTTAAATCTGTCTGGAAGTGGCTGGAATCTGGGACCTAGCCATTTATGTTTGCAGGAGATTAAAGTTATCTCTTTCTTATTCATATTGAATCATCTGGCTGATATTGTCTGGGCTCAGAAGCTAACCACAGTTAGACTTTAGATTATTACTTGGATGGGAGATCTCCAAGGAATACCATAATGGTAGGTTAGACTGGGAAGTGAAAAAACTTTCTGGAAGTAAGCAATGTCAAGCCATGTCTACACTGTTGCCAGAAAAAAACCACATGAACATGTCTATGAAGTCACCAGAACTCAAGTGTGACTTGTAGGAAACTTTATATTGATATCTGTAAAGAAACAGACATATATTATAAATATTTCTTCCTGAAGATTACAATATAGTTTTGCTCTGAAGATCATGCTGCTGAAGTCAGCAAGGTCAGAAACAACAGGTTAGGACATACGCATACAAAGAAGCTCTGGAACCCAGCTCCGTTGCCCTTCATTGTCTTGCCTTATGTATTCAAGAAAGCACATGGAGAAGACTGAGTTCTATGGGCTTAATGCTGTTTTTTTATTAATATTTTTCTTTATTAGTTTTTTTTCCTTTTTTTTTTTTGAAAAGTGAGCTCATTTGGTGATGGTCAGTTCTGTAGCTCTCAGTTATCTACTATTCATTCCCCTAAAGTGTTTCATTTTGCTGGCAATGGAAATATCAAGAACAAACACCGTTTACTCTCTTGTCACATCTTCTCCTCCCCTCAATGCCCTCTCCATGTTTTTTCTGCTTCAGTGCTTGACATGAGTGATTGAGGGCTGAATCCTGCCTGAAGGACAAGGACAAGTAAGGTGCTAAGTGCCAATCAGTAGAGCATGCCATATGATGTTACTGGAAAACACATTGCTTCTGGAATAAAATGAAGACATTACTCTTCATAGAAGGTGATTGGCTAAGATGGACCTGACTTGGTCATTTTCAAAGGCTGATTTAAAGAGTTCATCTGCTCAACACTTTCCCCTGTGATGCGCCTGAGATACAAGCCTTGGATCCAGACCAGAACTTTTCTGAGAAGACTCAGGATAGGATATGTGGAGGCTGCTTGGAACAAAGGCAAGAGATCAACAATCTAAAATTCAGTGAGTTATATTTAAGAGCGGAGAAGTTGAAATGCACTAGAACTATTTGAAATGTATACCTAAATGTTTAAAAAGAGACATTCTGAAATTTAAAAAATGGTGCTTCTTACAGCCCAACCTGAGATCCCCTGGGAAGCAAACCCATTAGAAGTCCTGCGTACCATTCTGGGTTTCAAATCTATTCTTTCCTAAGCATTCGGTCCATTGCTTTTTACCCTTATTTTCTTTTTTCATCCCATCTCCCCTTGTAGAAATTTAGATTGTAAGTTCATTGACTCAGAAATCAGTTTATAAAGTGCCAGGGCAGCCTTTTGAGCAGTTAAGAGCAACCTTATTAGCTTCCTGTTTTGCAAACCCACATATTGTCTCAGATGACTGCAACACTGCTGGGATGTTGATTTTTGTGATGTAATGGGTTTAATGAATATCCCCAGTATATATCTTCATGTATTGTTTGCCTTCACCCAAGGCACATAATGGGTGGGATCATTAGTTAAGTGCAGCCAAGTATTCCTCCAGCTTCCTCTGCAGGCTGTGTTTATAGTTTACTTCCTCCACAGTAAGCTATATCATATGGAGTCCAGCTCCAATAATTTAATAATGATCTGTTAATATTAACATAGATTCATGGATAGGATCAAATAGTTGATTTAATTCTATAAAATCAAATCTGACCTACCAGATACAATTTATTGGATCTCTTTGATTTATTGGAACATATTATGAATTTTAGTGCAATGTTATTAAATATTACTGCATAATATTATTAAAAATATTTTAAACTGACTATTAAAAATACAAAGAGAGAGAATGAGCCTGACTTAATGAAGAAGTTCACTGTCCAGCCACCAGGTAAATTGAAATTCTAATCCATTTTAACTTACCTGGCTGGTTATATATTGTTTGTTCGTTATGGTAGAAGCTGGAATCCAACAACATCTCTCTAACCTCTAAACAATAACTTTCATCATTTCAAGAATCTTGCACTAATAAACAATGGAAACAGATACATTCTTGAAATATTCATATATATTTAACATATGTCTATCCTTTCTTTCTTCCAAGGATTATCACATTTTATTCTTAGTAGGACCTTTACTGGTAGCTTAGGCCTATAGGTAGAAAATCAGATGTAAATTCCATAAATAAGACTGGTAGTTTATTTAGTTATTACATTTATAGAGCATCTTTCCTTTGAGAGCTCAGGTAGATTTCTGGAAGTTGGGGAGGAGGTTCTCCTGTAATTTAATTCTCACAATAACTCTGTATAGTAGGTTGCACTAAGGAAGAACACTGGTAAAGAGTAACCTAGTGTAATGGTATATTGGAATGACCTTGGGATACAGGTGGAAGAGTCGCAAACTAGACAACAGTCAGACAAATGGCAGCTAAGTCCAGAGAAGGAATGGGGGCATGGTAAAAAGAAGAGACCCTCCCTAGTTTCTGGGACCGTAAAGGGATGTACTTTCAGACTTGCAGGATTCTGTTAATATAACCTTACCATAAAGTTAGAGCTAGTACTTCTGGGTGTACTTCTTGTCTGGACTACCTCACAAGGCTGACACCTAGAGAGCTCCATGTTCCAGTAGGAATTTGAAGCTAGGACTATCCAGCAAATCCACACCTAAATGGATACAGTATGTAAGTTCTAAGCACACAAGCCATTCAGTAAGACTGCGTAGGAATGGGAATGCAGGTGCCCAAGTTCAAGTTTACAGTGGTATAATGTTATGCTCTCAAAACAGGATGAAATAGGACTTCTGACTACAGCACCAACTGAAAGAAGATGTTGACAGGAAAAAAATAAACATTGTTTTGAATGATTTTTTTTAAAAAAGCAAAATACTTTTTAAAAAGTTTCACAAAAACAAAGATAATATTAATCTCTCTAGGGACTGACTGTGCAGATAATCATTTACCAGACCATCAGAGTGGTTTATGCAAATACTAGTGGTTTTGCAACAGGAAGAAATGTTGTTTTATTTTTCATTACTGTTCCGTTATTATAGTCATTACTCTAAATACCATTCGTCGTGTGCCACTCGCTTACAGACTTTTATGAAAGAAAAATTGTTTTGACATATGAGCATCCAGGCAATAATAAATAATCAAAGCAATCGTGAATGCTTTGCCCTTATATACCACCTCCCATTAGAAAATGTGAAAGAGCACATGTAGTCCTGAAAAATTACATCTTGTGCTGTTTCTTGGATGCCAACCTTTATTGTCCTCCCTGATGACCCTTCTTGTAAAGCATGGCTGGCTGGGGAATTTTGGGAGTTGAAGTCCACTCATCTTAAAAGTGGCCAAGTTTGGACAAAAGTGGCCAAGTTTGTAAAGGATGGCTGCATTTAAAGGAAGGGCTTGTACACAGCATATAAAATGTAGGTTATTATGATTGCATGTTCCCAGTCACTGTGTACCAGGCTACACACTTTCTTGGGTGGAAGGTAGAGTTGTTCTTTGCTCAACGTAGTTCACAGATACAACATTTCCATTTTTTTTCCAGTACAGTGAATGACATTTGTTTATATGGAAGAAAATAAAAGGATGGTTAGGAAACACCAGTGGATGTCACTTAAAAATTTCTTTGGCCACTACTCTTTATCCCTAGCAACTGAGGCTCAAACCTGTTTAACCTACATGTGCCCATCCACAGTTTATTTCTTGATCTCCAGATGAGGTATGTGAAGATAATAGTTTCAGCTCTACTGGTAAATCTCAGATGATTTTTGGATCAGCAAGGATTTCTGATCCCCCATATTCATTCTCTTCACAGTCCTAAATTATACTGATGAACTGAAGAAATCTTGAGATAGCTAGAAGTGTGTGTGTCTATGAATGAAAGAACAGGGTTTACTCAGGACTGGCATACTAATGTAGATCCCAATGTTCTGCGACTTACGTTCCCTGTTCTGAATTTGCTGGAAAAATAGCAAAATATGAAGGAACAGGTTCTACTTATATTCATATCAATACAAGTGGAACTGTTTACATGGTTAGAAGTGAACCTCCACATGGATGTGGGGAACAGGGACATTAGATATGACCATATGCCTCTTAGGTGCTGGCTTAAGGTTTAACGATAGACTTTCAGATGTTTATTCTAATTCTTGATGAGGGAAAAGAAAATCTTGAACATTAGAATAGAGAAAATTCAGGCTACTGTTGTGTGAATTAATAGAAATCTAGTCCACATTACCTGAACAGAATTCTCAAGGCTTGAGCTGTTTACAATTTAAAAGAAAAAGAAAAAAACAGAAAATTGATAGGTGTATGTGTGAATGAACTGTTACCAATTGCTTCTAAGTAGATGGGCTCTATGTGATCTTTCCTCTAATTTAGCTAGTAGTTGCTTAATAAAACCTTTGTTATCCCTGTAAATGCTTTTTTTTAAACATGACCACCATTGTTTATATGCAACTTTCAGAAGAGTACATTTTTTTTCAGAGTTGGATTTTGCAGAGCCCTTTATTGGAGAAAAATGTCAGTGGCAGATTCCATTTTACACTACAAATCTGTGACAGGAATCTGCTCATAACAGATTCCATCATGACTTCTTTTGTTCCTGGTTCATGAGCAAATACACAGTGTTATATTCTATGTTGAATACAGGTACTACAAATAATAGATATGAGTGTTGCTTGCTCTCTGAATGATGTGGAATGGAGCAGCACAAGTATCTAAGTAAGTACATAATAACCTTTTACACCTTAAATTTTACTCTTCTTTTGAAATAGAAAATAAGTCATTTTGTCCAAAAGAAAGGAGAGAAAGAACAAAAAATACATTGTAGTAGACATAGACCTTATTCCTAAGCATTTTTCTGTGGAATTCAGTGGAACTTACTTTTAAGAAAATGATTTTAGGAAAAGAATATTTTACCTAAATAAACATTTCTGGCAAGTTGCCTGCTATGAGCCTAATTATTATTTCTTTTTATGTAAAAAATGTATAAGGCCGCCCATCACCTATAGATGACTCTGGGCCACTAACAATTAAATATCGTTTCACGACTGATATCAAGCAGTATAGTGAATCATTGAAACATCATGTTACAAGCTAATTGAGACAAGCAATTGCAGTCAAATCTATGAATTGTTGCTGCAAATCTATATGTGTTTGGTCAGGATGAAGTTCGGGCAAGGAAAGCAACCCTTCCATTATAAATATCACAGATGGCCTTTTTTGTGCCTCAGCACATGCTGCCTGCTCATAAAGGGAGATAAACACATTTCTGTATCAGCTTTGGGCCCTGGCATTTGCTCTCACAGTGCCCCTCTGAGCTAAGTTAGACTGAAGGATGGTGACTGTTTCAAGACCACTCTGTTTCAGGTTCTACAGACAGATGGTAGATGAAGTGACAGCTGTGTACCCAAATAGGAGTGCTGCCATTGAGAAACAGACAGTCAGGGCTCATCCATACAGCAGTCTTAAACCACTTGCCTCTCGTGTGCAGAAGCTTCTTCCTTCGTACTCTATCTGACCCATGAATTATGTTCCTTTCTGCTGACATGTCGTTGAAGACATGTGGCTTGCAGTTATCCGCCTTTTCCTTGAGCCTGCCCCTCTCCTGGACAGATGCTTACCAGTCTTACAAGAGACTAGATAGTTTTAGCATTCTTGCTGTCGGAGGAGATGGAATGAGAAAGTGGCCAAGCATTTGTCCATTCCACTGGTTTCACCATCCCACCATTTCACTAGACCACCAATGAACACCAATGTAAAACAAAACAAAACAAAACAACAGTTTTAATGTCCAATCATTTCACAGATACATTGGTGGACTGGGTTGCTTTCTTTTTCTTTTTCTTTTTCTTTTTAGTGAAGAAAGGCTCACCATTTCACTGTTCCACCAGGGAGCGGAGGCGGAGGTGGGGGCAATCCAACAGTTAACCAGTCTTCTCTGACCGACTCTTCCTTGCCCAGACCCTGGCTTTAAATGGAAGGACCCTTCCCAAGTGAATAGTCAGACCAGCAGCCTAGGACAAAATGGCTGTGGATGATGGTGACCAGATGGAGGCATTGGGCTCACTATGCCCATCAAAAAAAAAAAATGAAACACACCAGGCAGATTGCACTGCATGGCTTCCTAAATTGAATTTGGAATGCACCTAGAGGTTTTCCAGTCTAACCCCTGTCCAGTGCAGGATCCACTAGAGCCTCTAATTAGTGATATAACCAGCTGAGATTGGAAAACATCTGGCTTTGGCAGTTTCAATTTTTAAATTAAAACTAATTGATATCCAAGTCAATCTTTTATACCACTGTTGGGTTGAAGTGCTCTCCATCCATCCTTGAGTTGGCAGAAGACCACACTGGCATGAAATCTGCTGTCCCCATTGTTGATCCCTATCCTGCCTCTACTACCTCTGTTCCCAGCTCGTCAGTCACCAACTTCCATCCAAGGTAATGGATGATAAGCCTTTTCTACATCATGTGACAGCCTTTGGATGGTGTCAGAATAAAGGAGGAACAGTGCTTTAACAGCAGTACAGCTAAAGACAAGTTAAGATGATCTCTGAGACAGTCCGGGGATAAGATGAAGGCAATATTTATTTATTTATTTATCTATTTATCTATTTATTTATTTATATTTCAGATTTGTCACCACCCATCTCACTATAGAGTGACTCTGGGCAATTTACAGTAAAAATAACCTGGGGAGATGGGCCTGTTTGTGCCATGAAAGTGAGAAAATCACAAGCAGATTCCATTTCTCAATAAGGGGAGAATAATTATCAAATTAAGTATTACTTTCAAAGTAATTAAGTATCTGTTTCAAAGAAACAGATGGGGTGGGGAGAGAATAGCCCTGAATGCTTGTTTTTTCTGTCAAGTGGAGGCAAAGTTAATGTAGGCACACATTTTGTTTGTTTGTTTATTTAGTTAACAATTCTTAAAGATTACAGAGATAAGAGGTATTGCAAGAATGATGTATCTATGTATATCTATTGTAACTCTTTGGCCAAACTATTTTCTGGGCAAGTAAAAAGATCATATCAGGGGCAGGGGTGTGCAGTACAAGCCTATGTCCTATGTTTTGGAGTATTCAACAGCACAATCTTTCATATGCCTATAGTAAATCCTATTAAA
Source organism: Liasis olivaceus (assembly GCA_030867105.1). Taxonomy (NCBI): domain Eukaryota; kingdom Metazoa; phylum Chordata; class Lepidosauria; order Squamata; family Pythonidae; genus Liasis; species Liasis olivaceus. Next base: position 77,081,851 of record CM061349.1, read on the forward strand.
TTTACCTTCATCTTATGTAGGAGGACATAGGAATCACCTCATTTATTCTAGTGAGCCTTAGCTGTATCTGATCTTGTAGATAGCACCATTGGTCTCTTCTGCATGAAATTTCATTAATCAAATGTGCACGTTTTTTCCAAGAATTGTTAATAATAATAATAATAATAATAATAACAACAACAACAACAACAACAGATCTTAGTCTAAAGTTCTCTTAAGCATGGAAAATAGCATACTGGAAGATCTGAGGAGAAACTGAAAATGATTCACTGAAGCAGAAACCATTTATTTTCCTTTGAAAAATATGCATTTCACTGCTCATCCATCCATATTCTTTGTAATGAGGTTACTTGAGGCTATCATTCATTAAGCTTTGCTGATCATCAGCAGATTGTGCAGAATCAATTTATGTGTCTCCAAATGAGAATCTTCCTCCCCATTGTTTAAGTCAAATAAGGAATGCCATAGCTGAGGTCAGTTGAGGATTAGCGTGCTTTCAATTACACAGTTATTAATTCCATTAAACACTGAAAAAATGTAGCATAGCCCTGGCAACACATTACCCATTTATATGTGGTGTACTGTAACATTATGCCACGGTTCTTTAGTCAACACATTTTAGCTAGCAGCAAAAACAAAATAAGCAAAATAAAAACTTGGATTTCCAAGTTAAAACAACAGTTATGAAAAAAAAAAAAAAGCCACATATTTGTGGTCTACAATGGGCTCATCCTCACATTGATTCACCTAACCATGGGATGTTTTGTAACATTGCCTTTGTTTCATCCCCAGCCCACAGTGGAGTCAGCCCAAAGTTGTCTTCTCCTGTTCCAGGAGAAAGTAGTGCTTTTCCTCTTCTCCAGACACGTCTTTTGTCAGGGACATGATCTTGGACACTTCACTGATGACATGGCTGATAACATAGGCAGGGATAGGATGTCCCCAGCTCCTATTGGTCACCAGGCTCAAGTCTAGACATTTTGGCACCCAGGCAAAGTCATAGTCTGGTGCCCCCTATAGTTTGGTTCATTATTGGTTAGGCATTTCAAAAAAGGTCCCCTCTTGTTTCTTTTGTTCTTTGAGTTCTTGAGCTTTACACTTATGGTCTTGAGCCCCACACATTTTTTTTTCTTTTCTCAGACATTTTCACCCTATTTACACAGTAATTTTAATTACATCAGCACACATTGCTGTCATATGGCAACAATTCTGTAAAATTATATTTAAGCCTCGAGCAGGCATGCTGACTCATGGAGTGCACCATTACTGCTTTTTGCTTTTTTATTGTGTTTTTCAGAAATCTTTTCACTTTTGGTGCCCTCTACATTTGGCACCCCGAGTCTGGTGCCTACTCAGCCTTAGCCAAAAGCCTATAGCATTGCTTTTTATTTTTCTTTCTTTCTTTCTTTCTTTGCTTATATTTCAAATTTATCACTGCCCATCTCACTGCAGAGCGACTCTGGGAGGTTTTATCATTTTGATGAAAGGGATGAACACTGCAGATGCCCATAATGCTTATTTAATTCATAAAGGAGTACAAATAGTTTTGCTTGGATATTAGAAACAGGCAAAACAATGCCTCGTCACTCATTCCATTTTCAAAGTATAAAATCTAAAATCTTTGCATGGATTCTTAAGATGAAGAAATATGGACGTAGCAGGTGGAAATGTTTGAGAATCATTTACTTTACAGGTATGCGTGTCACCTCCCAATTATTAAGAGACCCAGCATGATATAGCAGTTAAGGTGTTGGGTTAGCTCCAGATTCAAGTCTGCCCTCAGTCACCAAAGGACGCTGACTGATTTTGGGCAAATCATCTTCTTTCAGACCAACCTGCCTTACAGGGTTGTTGTGAGAAAAATAGAAATGAGTGCTATTAAGGGAGGGAGGGAGGGAGGAAGGAAGGAAGTTGCCTTAACGTAAAGTGCAACCTACAGTAGCCATGCTGTGCTGCTATCTTTAGGTCATCTAAATGGATTGTTGTATCTTCACTTTTAAGAGTATCATGGAAATATGCCTTTTCTGAATGCTCCGTGATATATTTTGTGTATGTAAAAGTTTCTGCTGTACTCTGTTCAAGATATAAATGAATTCTCACTTTTTTTTAGCCCCTTATGATGGGGACATTATATTTGTTGCCTTTTTTCTTTAAAATAAATACTTTGCCTTACTGTAATCCAAAATAGAACTATATCTTGCAGTGTTTCCTAAAATCACTGCAATTTTTCAAATCATCCAGGCTGCCATAAAGTCATATTTTTCCAGACAGAAAAATACCCTAAGACTAGTTGCTTTTCAGGATTCAGGCCTGGCAGCCCCTGAAAGGGTTAAAGCTGTAAACGGGTGGTGAGTTTCCTTCTACACCATCTGAAGTGGGGGAAATGGTCACAGTCAGTTAGTCACATCAATCAAGGAGCCCTCAAGAGCACATCTGCAGGCTAGACAAACATTTTTCCTGCCTGCCTCATTTCTGTGCCACAAAGCAGTTAAAGAAAGATGCACAAGTATTGACATTTGATTCTCTGTTTTGATGCAAAAACTCTCCATTGCCCAGGTAGGTCCCAAAACTAACATATATGCACTTTTTGTAGCGAAAAAAAAGAAAAGAAAAGCCTTTTTTGAGAAATGATATATGCATGCTTCAGCAAAAGGAGAGGAACGTCAGAATAGCCAAAACCTGGAAAAGGTTTATAAAGAACTTGGATTCATTATCTTAAAGGGTTCATTATAAAACTGGCCAAGATTTACTCAATAAATCTTAGGATTTTTAAAAAATCATATTCTTAAATCTATATTGCTTCATACTTTCATATAACTGTATAATAAACACATATGGGCACTCGCACATATCATATTGCACATTCTTTGGCACCCAATGAAATCCAATATTTGTAACTTTCCAAACTGGAGTTACACATTGTCTAATATATTCTGTGTAATTTTTTCCTTCCTTTTTATATTGCATTGATGTTTCTGTGATTAAAAAAAAACTTTTAAGAAAGTTTAAATTTAAGAAAGTAAATCTAAATCCATTTGGAATTCAGCACTTTTAAAGGTCATCATTTACAGTATAGCAGGAGAGTTACTCTAAAGCACTAACCTGCCCTTCTTCTCTATCCATTCACTGTTAATAGCAGGCTTCTAGGCAAGGAGAAAATCACTTCAGCACCTGGATCACAATTTAAAGGTATCATCTTTTCTTCATTATTCATGCTGTTTTATATTTTTCATGTGCACATTGCAGTATTTTTCAATTTATTAGACATTGCAATTAACTGGTTGGTCCTATTTGCTAAAAACAGCAGGAGTAGTTCTTAAAGTACCTTGAATTTCAAATAAAAGCACTATCAGAACAGTGTATATCTCTGTTGTGTTGAGCACGTAGTATGTATCAAACCCATGCATATTAAATATAGTTGTGCATAAGACTTGTGAGAACTAACTTCGGGAATGGAGGTTTAGGAATGTTAAAGACAGAGATAATCATGTTTAAGTTAGAAAGAAGAAAGCAATTCTATGACTGTTTTCTAAATATTTAATTGATTTGTGTTCAATTAAACAATTTGTTTTCCATAGATGTATTCAGTGAGGAATGTATACTTCACTGACTTTTTTCTGGAAATATTTCATATGTACATGCACACACACAAACATGGGCTCTTGCACACCAAACTCTTTGGGGAGTGATGTGTTGAATTCAGGACAGCTGCAGTCAAAAAAATAAAAGGAAGTTATGACTGTCATGCCAGGCCATCACAACTATTTGTTTTGGGTTGCTGGGGGCCAAATGCTTGCACTCTCAGTAACTGCTGCTCTGTCATGCAGCTTGCCATTTAAAGTGACTCTGTGAGATACTTCTAATACAGTGCTGTCCAGACTTGGCCACTTTAAGATGAGTGGACTTCAACTCCCAGAATTCCCCAGCCAGCCAATTCTGGGAGTTGAAGTCCACTCATCTTAAAGTGGCCAAGTTTGGACAACACTGTTCTAATAGGTAAGCTGGCCATGTGCACACTTGCTAAATAAGCACAATTAAAACTCAGCCATGGAAGACTGTAAGTAAAGAATTTATAATGCATTTTTAGCACTATTAAACAAAAGCCAAGAGTATGTAAAACTATAAAGCATAACTGATGCTAGAATTATAAATACATTTTTTAAAATTAAAAAGCAGTAAAACCAATGCTGACAAAGTAAATAAACATTCTCAGAGAAGATTTAAGTAGTACATTGTTTGCAATGTGCAAATCAGTCTTTGCAGACCTGCCACCCTATTTATCTGGAGGTTGGAGAAGGCTGGTGTAAAAACTGTCTTTACATATAAGCACTATAAATTAATAGAAGAACTAAATAGGAAGCACAGATGAAAGGAAATGGGAGGGGGGAAAAGGCAAGGACAAGTGGTTCAGACCGGCTCTTCTAAAATAAGAGCAGAGTCCAAGTGAAAACATTTTAATCAGGCTCCTTCCTCATTTTCAGTCCCAGGGCTCATGGTGGTTTCTTCCCCATGGAAGAAAAGACCTTTGTCACTCCAGATCTATACGGTTATGCTGAGGTATCTTCCAAAATAAGTGGTTGCCAGCACAACCTCACCTGAACTCAATATACATCAATGCTGCCCAGAATCACCTTGTGTGAGATGGGCGGCTATATAAATATGATTGATTAATTAATTAATTAATTTAAAAAAAAAAAACATCCCATAGGCCTTGCTATAGGGTAAGGGCTATTCTCTCTCATGAAGAAATGACTCTGTTAAATGCATCACACACAAAAAATAATGATGGAATAATAAAACTAGGTGGTAGCATTTTATTTAGCCCATTCATGTATGGCCACGCGCTTTAAGAAGAGCAGGAGCCCTGTGGTTCTTTAGGGGTTGTTGAACGAAGTTCATCGTTTTGCTCATCATTACCTAGGCTGACTGGAGCTGCTGGAAATGGGACTTTAGCCACAGCTGGAATGCCTCAGGTTAAGTATGTAGAGTTCATGGCACCTTTGGAGCTATTCATACTTATTACAGTTTGGAATCAATCTAAATCAGGGCCATTAGTTAACTGACCATTTCCTTTACAGTAGAAGAAGGCTTTTCATTCTTCTGCAAGAACAGTTTTGTGTAAATTAAGTTCTATATTCATTTCCTAGATCCCATTTCTGAAATGTGTAAAGGAGAGGCTATGAAATACTTCTGGCTAAGATTGCAGAGTACCAACATTGATGCTTTTGGGTTTTGTGCACTATTCAAATTGCTCAGCTGGAGAATTTCAGAATGCTATATTACAATCTGATACTTCCAGATGTGCAGGGACTACAACTTCCAGAATTGTCAGCCAGCCTAGCCACTGGTATCAGGTTGAGATTGGGTGGTTTACAGCATTAATTGCTGAGCTCCAAATCTTTATGGGAAAGAAAGTTTAACAAAGGATCCATATCCCTTGCATTGTATAGATCAGGGTATTAAACTTCAGTACACACACTGTTGCTTTTTCCAAATGATCAGGTACATATACTTTATTAGGACTATCCTAGAAAAATAAGGAAAGGAAAGGAAAGGAAAGGAAAGGAAAGGAAAGGAAAGGAAAGGAAAGGAAAGGAAAGGAAAGGAAAGGAAAGGAAAGGAAAGGAAAGGAAAGGAAAGGAAAGGAAAGGAAAGGAAAGGAAAGGAAAGGAAAGGAAAGGAAAGGAAAGGAAAGGAAAGGAAAGGAAAAGGAAAGGAAAGGAAAGGAAAGGAAAGGAAAGGAAAGGAAAGGAAAGGAAAGGAAAGGAAAGGAAAGGAAAGGAAAGGAAAGGAAAGGAAAGGAAAGGAAAGGAAAGGAAAGGAAAGGAAAGGAAAGGAAAGGAAAGGAAAGGAAAGGAAAGGAAAGGAAAGGAAAGGAAAGGAAAGGAAAGGAAAGGAAAGGAAAGGAAAGGAAAGGAAAGGAAAGGAAAGGAAAGGAAAGGAAAGGAAAGGAAAGGAAAGGAAAGGAAAGGAAAGGAAAGGAAAGGAAAGGAAAATATATTCTTTGTAGATGAAATTGTTGGCCCAGCTCAACCAATTTCCATGGGGCTCATGAGCCAATGTGAAAATGGAACCCATTTCATATATTATTTTTCCAGCATATCATGAAACTATTCCTTTGCATATCAAGTCAGGTTTTATAACATACAAAGCACATACAAAAATCTAATAATGTATCTGTATTCCAAACTTCTAGAAAAAAAGAAAAATGTCACTAGTTTATCACTGGATTTGGATTTTGTGTGTTGGAAGAAGGCAGAGAACAGTCTTTGAGATTCCTCTGCCTTTCCTCCCCTTTCCATGCTCCTGAAAAGCTGCTTTTGAAAGTTAGGGTTCCTGCAGCTTTCATTGTTTCTTCTCTTGCCTACCTAAGAAACAAAATACAGAATCTCAATACCTTTATTGTGGGCACACATTTGTTTGATTTCAACAGAATTCTTGTATCAGCAATAGCCTCTTAATATTTACGTATTAGATAATTTTTTAATGCCTTCAAGACAGTCTTGATTCCTGACAACTATAACTAACCAATGTGAAATCAAAGTGACTTTTCTTCATATAGTCCTCATCAGAAAATAGTTCTGCTTAGCTGCTGTAGGAAGGGGAAATATTGATTTTGTAGCTTGGTCTGTACATGCCCGCCCCCGCCCCCCCCCACACACACACCCATACACACACCTCTATTGCTTTTGCAGGCAGTTAGATTAGACTTAGTAGATTGCCCTTGCCATTGAAATTAAAGGGAGTTGTGGAAAATTATGGCAGTTCTCTCACCCATATCCCACTGATTTCAGTATAAGTTATGCATGGAAAGTACCAGAAGGATGAGACCTACATTAGCCAAGGCCTTTAGCTTGAGGGTAGCTTATATAGTCCACAATTTCTCCTCATTTCTGAACATCTGGCTGAAGAACAGATCCAATTTGAAGGACCAGCCCTTCTGTTCATTTATTGTTTCTGACCTTTTACTCTTTTTGTTCAGCTGAGCAAAAAGTGGTATGCTATTGTTCTGCTTTTGCAAGACCTCAATGAACTTTTATTCCTCTGCAGGAACACTGAGACTGATCCCCCATTCTTCTCCTATTGCATCTTATCTAGCTTTTTGATTATTTATTTTACCACCCTTTTTCTTGACGAATACTTAATATTTTTCTTAAGGAATTAAGAAAAAAATCATAAGGAATTTCTTCAGTTGAAGGCAATGATATTGAGATCACAAGAGTGTTGTGGCTGCTGCTGCTATTATTATCATTATTATTAAATATACACCCCACCATTATGTTTACTTATCAGTTAAAAGCTTGGTGACAGAGATTCATTTCTGCCATTGCCCTAAATACTGAGAGAGTAGGGGGTAAACAACCTTCATGTAGAGAACTTTCCATAGTCTGTGAACAACACAGGAGAAGCCCCTCTACCATGTACCAGATAGCTGAGCATCTGCAAAAGGGCTTATATAAGTAAGTAGGCAAATTCTTAGCAGGAGATGCAATCTCTCAGATAATCAAGCTTAGGCCATTTGAGACTTTGAAGGTTAACAGCAATACCTTAAATTGTGCCCAGTAGATATTAACAGCCAATTCGGATATTTCACTACAGGGTTCGTATGATCCCTGTACCTTGTACCAGTTAGCAACCTAGAAGCCACATTCTGTACCAGTTGCAATTTCTGGAAACTCTTCAAGGACAGCTCCATGTAGAGTGTATTGCATGTGTTGAGATAACATTACATATCCACGTGGTAACTGAACTGATAGCCCTATGGTTCATGTTCTTGTTTTATTTTTCTCAGAAATAGATAACAATTATGGCTTCTTTGCCGGACATGATGTCTCTTCAGATGATATCAACCATTAACAATTCTTCCCTGATTCAGCCAGGATTTTCTTTGCTGAACTTTGATGGACAAGTTTTCTTATTTGGACAGAAGGGCTGGCCAAAGAGGTCCTGTCCTACAGGGGTTTTCCTTCTTGATTTCAAAAAGGATGAACTTAAACTGAAGCCAGCATACTTCTCCAAGGATTCCTGCTACCTTCCTCCCCTACGATATCCTGCTATCTGTACTATCAAAGACGGTATGGTACAGTCAGAGAAATACCAATATGTCATTCATGGAGGAAAAACACCAAACAATGAGCTTTCTGATAAGTTGTATGTTTTGTGTCTGGCTAGCAAGAATAGCAAAAAAGTCACATTTAAATGTACTGAAAAAGAATTAGTTGGAGAGCTCCCTGAAGCCAGATATGGCCATTCCATTAATGTGGTTCACAGCCAAGGTAAAAGTATGATGGTTATAATTGGGGGAAGATCTTACATAGCTCTTGGGCAGAGGACAACTGAAAATTGGAATAGTGTGATTGATTGTATGCCACATATATTTCTGGTTGATCCTGAATTTGGATGCTGTACTTCATATGCTCTCCCAGAATTTCAGAATGGTTTTTCTTTTCATCTCTCTCTTGTCCAAAATGATACCATCTATATCATAGGAGGCCATTCCTTGGAAAATAATATCAGACCTCCAAATTTCTATAAGATAAAAATTGATCTTCCTTTAGGTAGTCCAGCAGTGAGCTGCTTCATTTTGTCTGGAGGAATCTCAGTCTCCAGTGCCATCATGACTCAGACTGGAGAAAATGAATATGTCATTGTTGGAGGTTACCATTCTGACAACCAGAAAAGGATGATTTGTAATACCATCAATCTAGATGATAACAAAATAGAGATAGTGGAAAGGGAAGCACCAGAATGGACCCCAGATATCAAGCACTGCAAGATATGGTTTGGGAACGATATGGGAAATGGAACCATTTTATTTGGTATACCAGGAGATAATAGGCAACTGGTTTCAGATACAAACTATTTCTACATATTGAAATGTCAGGGAGAAAGTGATCAGAGCCTGGAACAGATGGCACAAGTATGTAGTCAGAGCTCTACAGAAGATGCTGGAGAGTCTACTCCTTTTGAAGATTCAGAGGAGTTCACTTTCAACTTTGACATTGATACTGACACCTATAATGGAGATGATGAGGAAGATGAATCTGAAACAGGCTACTGGATCACCTGTTGTGCAGGTTGTGATGTTGATATCAACACCTGGGTGCCCCTGTACTCCACAGAACTCAACAAACCAGCCATGATATTTTGTTCAAATGGTGAGGGCCACTGGGTCCATGCTCAATGTATGGACTTGTCTGAGAACATGCTTATTCATTTGTCACAAGTAAATATCAAGTATTTCTGCACTGAACATATCAGCTTGGCAAGGGGATTGAAAACTCCCAAGGAGACTTCTCCTCTAGAAAAGAAGCCCATGAAAGCATTACGGAGAAAAAAGCCTATGAGAATTGTCACTCCTGCAAAAAAGTCCTTTATTCGTAAGCTGTTTGAATAGAATCACAGTCATGAATAATGTTTTAGCGTGCAAACCTCAGATATCATATCAAAGACCACTGCCAACTTAAACAGAGGTTCAACTTCCAAACAGTGGTGGGCTTCATTTTTAAAGCATTTTAAAATATTAAGATGGTGTTTATTTTTGTTTCACCTTAAAGTTACAAATATGGTTATAGCACCATAGCAAAATTAGTGCTGAAACATCATAGGTGTTATCAGGCCTGCATATTAACTAGATCATTACACCTTTGTTTAAATTCAGCAACTGGCAATGCTGTTATTAAAAGGGGGGAAGGGAAGATGAGCTCAATAATGCTACCTCTTCTGAGTCTCTGACAGCCTACATGGCACTTGGTTACCATGCAACTAGGCCCCAGTTGAAAGGTTCTCAAATAATCAAGCCAAATTCCATATCAATCTGAGTTGCTATAATGAAGGGAAATATCTTTGCAAAAGAGATATGGGGCTAGATGGATCAGTGATCTAATTCAAAATAAGCCTGCCTCATGTGTTTAGTGCTGAGGCAAACTTTCTCTGAAGAAAAAAAACAATTTGAGAATTTTAATTTGAATGCTGTTTCACTCACATACACACATACAGAAACAAACCAGTTGGCCATTGTGCAAAACATTTTTTGCCATGTTTTTACAGTGGCTATTATATTTTTCCCAAACAGGCTAGACCAAAAAGAAACCAGATTGTCAAAGAAAGAAGCCATACTGGTCTCTGCGACACCAATCAAACAAATGAACAAACTGCTGGTCCAATTCCCTCTCCCCAGTGAACTGGACCTCCAGTTCAGCTGAATGCAGATGGAGAGTCAGGAGCTTCACATTTTGGATAACTGAAATGAGCTCTACATAGGGCTGCCCTTGAAGACCATCCAGAAGCTCTAGTTGGTCCAGAATGCAGCAGTGTGGGCAGTGATGCATTATGCTCGTGTGATTCAAGCTGCACTGGTTACCCATTGGCTTCTGAGTGCAGTTCAAGGCACTAGTTATCACCTTTAAAGCCCTTTGTGGCACAGAGCCTGGGTCTCTGAGGGACCGCTTATCTCCAATGGTTTGTGCCCAGCCAGTGCAATCAAGCAGGGTGAGTGCCCTCTATCAAACAATGGCATCTTGCAGAACCTAGGAGGCACACCTACTCAGTTGCAGCACCTGCCTTCTGGAATATTCCCCCAGCGATTCATGCAGTTCCCACTCTTATAACATTCCAGAAATTACAATAAACCTGGTTATTCTCCCAGGTCTTGAGATTAGGTGGTTGTGTCACTATTTTTAGTTAGTTTAATTTTGTTTAACAAGACTGGGCATTTGCTCTTCTGGTTGGCCATGTTCTTTTTTTATATGTATTGTTTCTTCTTTTATTTGTAAGCTGCCCAGAGTCATTGAGGAGTCAGGTGGTCTTAAAATTCAAATAAATATTCACTCCATTCTGGTTCAAAGCCTATGAGGGGTCACCTAATAGCTTTCATAGAGATACTCAAGCAACTGCATGCAAATAATCTCTATTAACAGGAGAGAATTCTCTGTGATCATAGCTTGATTGCAGAACTCACTTAAATAAGGGGGAATATAGGAAGCTGTTTTATGCTAAGTCACACTGGGAGAGCCAGGGTCATGTAGTGGTTATGTTGTTAGACTAGGAACAAGAGAACTCAGATTCTAGTCTACCTTGTACCACAGCTCACTTTTGGCTAGTAACTCTCTCTCAGTCCATCCTACCACACAGGATTGTTGTGATGGGGAAAAATAAATCCTGTACTGTGCTTAGTTATGCATACCAAATAAAAATACCACTCTTCCTAAGACAGGTCATTGCTCCACCTGGCTCAATTTTGTCTTTAACATCTGGAGTTGCTAGAAATTAAAAAATCTACTAAGCCATACTTTTCTTTTTTCCTTTTTGCTAAGATATTTAATTGCCAGCAAGCAGCTGACTTTTCTAGTGATGAGTTCTTCTGAACTGATCCTTTGTTTTAAAGTAGTTTATATCTGCTCTCATGAATTCTTTTTTATTCTGGATGTATCTTTTGAATTGCTGTTGTGGTTGTTGTGGTTGTATGAAGCCTGTAAGGGCAAATTATTTTACAGTGAAAATGCAGCAAATAAACATTTTTAATTAAAAAATAGCTGTGTGGTGTCCTCTACAAAGAAAACAACTTGTTCTTATGTAGTAGTAGAAGGGGTGGGTGATAAAAGTTGGGAAATTGGGAACTGTGATGGTTTCTACTCAAATACATCGATTTGTTTTCAGAAGACATTGATTAAGTGAGCTTCTCTCAATACATAGAAGAGTTTAAAGCTTAACACTAATGTTATCCATTCAGCTTCTGCATAAATAGACATAAAATCTAACTCAGTCCACACCGAACATTGCATAGAACTTCCTTTATTTTAACCCCGTGGAATAATAAGTCTAAGGATCAATACCAAAACTGCAGCTTGAAAATATGAGTGTGTGGGTGGCTGCGTGTGTTTCCCAAACACATTGAGCTCCTCCAAAGCTTACTGCTGAACTGCAGTTGTAATGTACCAGGACAGGAAATAGCGAAATACATAGAGAGTTATTGAATTAATTGTAATAAAACTTGAATTAAATCCATTTTACCTTTTGCATGATCCCACTGACTTCTTCTTCTGGTCCTCCTTGCTTCTGAGAGTATGGCTGCTTTCATGCCATTCACAAATCAAGAATAACTCTTTGCTGAAAAGGTGGCACACTTCTGCATTAAAAACAAGAAGTCTTACGTTGTCCACTAAACCTACCCTGTAATAAGAAAGTTTAACAATTCTTTGACTGATGGGATTGCAAGACTGAATGTTGATTACTCACATTTGCCTGACAATGCTACTACAAATAACTCACTGCCTGGTAACAGTGCTCAGGACCCCACTTTATACACTTTACTGAATGAATGGCAAAGAGGCACTGTGCTCTAATGGTTGAATACTAGAACTGGGGATCAAGAATAGCTGTGTCCTTCTCCTAACTCAGGAGGTGGCTTCCACTAAGCCAACTTCACACGGTGTTGAGAGAAGAAACAGAATGGCCAAACCAAAATGTGAAATGTTCCTATCTATGTGTAGAATCATTGTATATGATAATTGACACATGTAACTTCTGCATAAGATCTTTTTCAAAGTATAAATCACAGCTATTCCTTCATCTTCAAGAGTCATTCTGAATAGTCAACAACTCTTGTGAGAGATTACCATCCCTCTGGATGCCTAAAGCATTGTTGTATCTTAAGGGTGGATATCATTCCTTATTTGTTCTAACTACAGTTTTAAGTTCTGTAAAAAATAGATAGGAAAGTTCACCAGGATACCATTTTGTACCATAATGTAGAAAATAATTTTTTTTGACCTATGATAGTTTCTTGAACATGGTACCCACCAGAAATATTGGACTCCAATTCCTATTATCCTCATATTGTCTAAAGTCAAAGGGGATTGTGTGGCCACACTGACTCTTGGCAATGGGAGCAATAATCCAACACAACTGGAGGAGAATTGGTTACAGAAGGTAACAGATTGGTTACAGATAGCCATACACTTTGGAGCTATACATTGCTCCAAAGTGCATGGCCATCTGCAAAATGTGGTAGAGGAGAATTCTTTGCATTCCAAAGACCCAAGGTAAATTGTTACTCTTTTATATGAGTTGTCTGCTAAAAAATTACTTTTCTTGCTCTGAGCAGACTGACACGGTGATCCTGCTGACACAAGCAAGAGACTACTGTCTGTACCAAATCAGCAATGAAGTAACACTCAACAAGTAAAGTAACGCTGCCTACAGAGGCTCAAATAATGACATTTCCCCTTTATAAATCACATAATCCACACAATACTCCCAGAACAACTGTGCAGAGGAAGCATTTTTTAAAAAAAATCATCTGCTATTATTTCTACTTAGACGTTAGCTCTCCCACAGGACTGGAATCAGGTGAAGAGAGAACAAGGTCATGCTTTCTGGCTCCTGTCCCATCTCTGCATCAAGCCTAGGTACAGCCCAAGTACAGCCCAAAGCATGGAGTCTGCTGTATGTATAGAGTTTCCCCCCATTGCAGAGAATCCTGCTTGTGCTGGGTTCTCAAAAAACAGAGAACATGTAAATAAGTACAGTATAGTTGTTTTCCTGCTTCAGACTTTACTGCCCAGCTTGTGGATAGCTGGTCTGAAAAGATGAAGCCAGCACTACAGCCTAGCTGTCCCTTGAGGCAATTGGGGGCAGACTTTCCCAAGCTGGTAAGCCCCTAAATGCGTAGACTAACCTGTTATGCTGTCAGGAATCCTGGGACTTCTATGTGTATCTGGAGATTGCCTGTATTAGGGAAAGTGGGTGTAAGGAAATTAAATGCTTGAATAGGGCTTCAGTCCTGAGAGATTAATTAGCAGCACAAGCCATCCCTGCCTTCTTCTGTAGGCCAAGAAGACTGAAAAATGGGGAACATTCTTCTTCCCTTCTGGAGCTTAATTCAATGACCCTTTATGTTCCTCAGTCATTAGGAATGCTGCAGAGAATAAGAAATGAGGTAGAAGATACAAAGAGAACATTAAAGAATAAAAAAGGAATGTCTTTTTTTAAAAAAAAAAGATGATGACTTGGAGAAAAAAGGAAAGGGAGTACAAAGAGTGAGAGGTGGAAGAAGGAAATAGAATGGACACAATTTTTCACCCTTTGCTATATTATATATTGTATTAAATATTTTTTAAAAGGAAGATAAAAACTAATACAAATTAATATAAAGTAAGAAAAAGAAATCAAAGAGAAAGCTAGAAGTGCAAGAACGGGGGCAAAGAAGTAAAAGAAATATAGAAAAGAAAGAAAAAAGATACAGCTTCTAATCTTCTTTACAGCAGTTATAAGTACAATTATAAATTTACCTCTTACTCTATGGTTATAACATAACTCTCTTCTTTCTATAATCTGTCCTAATAATCAAAACCATAAATCATAAGTTAATTGTTTTCTGTTTTATGCAAAAAGTCCATAAGAGGTTTCCAATCAGCAATAAACATAGATATTGTTTTTTTCTGATAAAGAAAGTCAATTTAGCTATCTCAGCAAGTTCCATCATTTTCACCAACCATTCCTTCATTGTGGGTAGTGCCAAATCTTTCCATTTTTGTGCATACAATAATCTTGCTGCAGTTATTATTACAAAAACAAAGTTCCATGATCTTTTTTCCCAACTGTTTGTCCATCAATCCCAAAAGAAAAACCTCTGGTCTCAATTGTATATTAACCTTTAAAATCCTCTGAATCAGTATGTGTATTTGAATCCAGAATTTTCTAGCTTTTTTACATGTCCACCAAACATGATAAAATGTCCCTTCTTGTTATTCACATTTCCAACATAAATTTGAAGTGCCTTTATACATTATAGACAATTTCTCTGGTGATATATACCAACAATGCATAATTTTATTTAAAAAATCCCTCTAAGTTTATATCATAGTGTAAATTTCAATCCTTTCAACCATATATTTTCCCATTGTTCCATCTGTATATTATAACCAAAAAAATTAGCCCACTTCATCATGCATTATTTCACTTGTTCTGTTTCAAATTTCAATAGAAGTTTATACATTTTAGCAATTATATGTTCATAATTTGAACACAATTCTATTTCAAATTTAGTCTTACAATGTTGAAAACCATAAATTCTTTTGTCTACTTTAAATCTTTCTAAAAGATTTAAAGAGAACCATTGTCATCTATAGCCTTCTGCCACCAGTTTTTCTCTTGATTTTATTTTACATTATAAAATTCTACTATCTCACGATAAGTTAGCCATTTGTGTTTGCCTATTATTTCTCATCTATAAAATGCTTCTTGTGCTGAAAGCCTGAAAGATGTTTTCAGGCACAATTTCGGTTTGTAATTGCCATTGTAAAAGCTTAATTTGTTGAGAAATACTTATCTTCTCTGGAAATTTCTTTAATTTTTCTTTTCTCTTTGTTTCATTCAAAATAGCTTGTGTTTTCTCTTGATTATTCTTTTTAAGTTCACTATTATATTGTATAAAATAACCTCTAATAAAAATTTTACTCATATCCCAAACCATTCTTAAACCAGTGCCTTTACCTAAATTAATTTCAAAACATTCTTTTAATTTCTTTTTACAATCCTCCACTATTGCTTCTTTCTACAACATTTCCTTTAGTCTTTATCTAAAAGAACTAGATTTTCTTTTATAAACCAAACTCACAGGATTATGATTTGAAAAAGTCTTTGGTAATATCTCTACTTTAGAAACCTTAGTGGCCAGGTTCTTTGAAATCCAAATCATGTCTATTCTTGAAAAGGAACTATGTCTTTCAAAAAAGTAGGTATACTCTCTTGGATTGCCATTTTCCTGCCTCTATATATCAACTAGCCCTAAATTATCCATCAAATCAAAGACATTTTTTGATAATTTGCCTTTTGTGATTTTGATATTTTTCTCAGTTCTATCCAGTTATGGGGAGATCACTCCATTACAATCCCCCATCCAACACCAATTTTCATAAGAAAAACCTATTAGTCTGTCATAGGTCCTTTACAGAACTGTACTTTGTCCTCATTTGGGATATAAATTCTCAATATCAAAGTCTTAGTACCATGCAAATTAACTTCCACCCCAACAAATCTGCCATGCTCATCAGTCAATACAAGTTCTGGTTTTAGTTGGGGATTTATATACAAAACAACTCCATTTCTTTTTTTAGTTCCTGCTGAAATAAATTCTTCCCCAAAATTTATAAATCAAATATTTTATATCTTTTCTAATATGTGTTTCTTGTAAGCAAATTATATATTTTTTTAATTTTTTCAAATAGTGATTTTTTTCCCCTCTTTTGAGGAGCATTTGCTCCATTTATATTCTACGTTAAGCATTTGTAATCCATAATCAAGCTAAGAATTTAGAAAAATTGATACCTGTAGCACCTAGTTCAGTATCATCTCTTTCAGTTTCCTGTAGCACCTTTTGAAGTTTTTGTGTAGTCTCATCTGACACCTCCATTTGAATCTTCTCCAATTCCTCCTTAATTTTTTCTAGAAATTCCCTCACCTTCTGGAGAGAATTAAGTAGAAACTTCTGCTGTTTAAAAGTAAAAAAATCACATCTTCCAATTTGTCCCATTGAAATGGAATCTTTTTCTGTTTTAATCTCTCAGTCAAAAAAATAATACCTTTTCACTTATGCAAGATTTTAATAGGAATTTCTTTAAGAACAATTACATCTGAATTATCAATCTTCAGTCTTGTATTAAAAAGCTGCTGCAAAACTTGATCCCTTGTCTTCTTCATGACAAAGTGCACCAAAACATCCTTTGGAACATTTCTTATTCTTCAAATCTTGAATTTATTCTATATACTTCATCAATTTCTGCCTCTGTATCCTCCTCATCCCAATTCAAAAAATTTGCTAAAACTTTAATAATATTTTCTCTAATATCTTCACAAGAATCCTCTGGGATTTCTCTAAATCTCAAACAAAATTCGTTCACTCTCAACTCCAATAGAGCCAGATGATCTTGTTCTCTTTCCAACTCTTTGTCTATAACCTCTGTCTTACTCTCCAAAATTTCTACTTTATCATTCATTTGTTTACATCTCCAGATGCTTTCCATCTTCTTAACTTCTGCTTTCATCTCCTCTTTCTTCTTTAGAAGTCTTTCATCCATTCTTTTTTCAAAAGCTGTCAATTTAGTATCAAGTGATTCAGCTAACTTACTGGCCAGTTGCACAAACATTTTCTGAAGCAAATCTGGTGTAAATCCTCTCTCTGCAGGTTGCTCTAGCAATTTTCTCCTCTCCTTCATGTTTGCTGCTTTTCTGGTAGTTCCCATTATGATATTATAATCCAAAAATAAAAGTGCCCCAAGAGGGTAAAAAAGGCAAGCTTCCCTTCCCCCCCCCCCCCACATTTTTTTTTTCTGGCACTCTGTAGTTACAGTCAACATCACAGCCTGGCTCATATTACCTTTATCTTTTGTTTTGTAGAATCCACCAATTGTCTGCACTCTTTAATAGTAAACAAAAAACATTCCCACAAAGGTCCAGTTTGTCTATTTTAATTGAAATTTATCAAAAGCACTTTCACCAAAAAATAATATTTCAAAATAACTATCCCCTTTATCTGTTTTAAACTTTCTTACATCAACTCCTTGTTAAACTTTTTGCCAAAAGTTTTTAAATCTTTTAAACAATGTTTTTTCCTTTATAATCCAGAAAGAATAAAAGCTCACCAAGTGGAATTTTTATCCTGCCGCTCAGAAAATTTCTACTTAGCTGTAATTTAGTTTCATCCAAAAGTGGTTAAGAAATTAGGCTTGTGCAAATGTTGTGTCCATGCAGGCTGCATTATGGCTATGAGCTTGATTGGAATCCTTTGACTCCCAGCTGTTCAACTCATGAGCAGACCACAAAAATCTCAGTTCCTGCAGTCTACTCATGAGGAGCAGCTGTCTGGAGTGCAAGTGGGGGATCTCACAATCTCTCCTTTTTCCAGAGAGACTTTGCTGGCCAGAATTCACCATATGGCTGCCAATCTCCACCACAATGCTGTCCTCACTCCTTCAGGGACATTTAATTCACCATGAATCCTCACCCTTTCCCATATTTTCCATTTAAATCACTGAATATCCCAACTTATTTCCTTCTAATAATTAAACTATGAACTTTCTACCAATCAAAGATCAATGCTGTTTGGACATTTTGCTCTTATCTTTTTTCTTTGTTCTTTTTCTGGTGACTTTCTACATCCTATTTTCCAATAACTTAGTATACCATTCTTCTCATTATAAATATGGCTGTTTAACTGTTGAACAGGATGCCTATTAGGAGACTTCAGAGAAGGAAAGACAGATTTGTTTTATTTATTTCTTTTTCTTGCTGCAATTATTTCAGAACATCCTTAAATTTAACATGATTTCATGTGTTGCACTGTTAACCCCAAAGCTGTGCTCTCTGTTGATTCGATTTATGGAAGGTGGGGCTAGCCCCATTCAAAAGGTCACAATAACACTGGAGAATGCTTAAAGCATTCATTGTGTCAGCATAAAGGAGGAGGGAATGAATGGTTGAGTTACCATAACACAAAAAGGTTTAGGGGAAGTAGCTTCATATTGGAGGGAAGATGGAATTACCTGCCTCTTTCTTTTTGGCTTGTAAAGATTGGCTAACTTATAACCACATCAGTTCAAGTGATTCAGCTGCCATTTTGAATCAAGCTCCATCTTGTAGCTCATAGGCAGCTGGTTCCCAAACAGTTCTAATAACAGTTATTTAAAATTCTGTCAGGCTCTTTGCTATTTCTTCGTCAGAATAAATAGAGTCAATGTATTCACAAAGACAGATACATCTCCACCACACAAACTACTAAAATATTCTTTACCATATCACAAGAAGTTCCCTTCTTTTTGTAAGATGCTACTAAACAAAAGGGACTCTCGAGACTCCTGAGTATATAAATGGTAGGTCATAGTTCTGGCTAATAGGTATTCTGTATCCCTTTTCCACAGGCCCTTTCTCTCAAAACATATATGCTGCCTGTGTGATCAAATCTTTTAATTTTTGCATCTCATACATTATAAACTGGGACAGAAATCTTGGGAAACTTTTTCTACTGAGACAGTTAATAATTAAACAAGCCAATTCTGCATGGATGCAAGATGAGTTCACCTGCCATTACTGAGAATTATAAGTTGTAACTCCTTTTGTACAGTTTGAAACATACTATGAAAAAACACCAGAATAGTTTGTTCTCTTTTGGGCAAGGCCTAAAGAAGGAAAACATCTTGCAAATTTGCATCATGTTGGAAGACTCTCAGCTTTAGTCGTGATTTTTTTTTCTAGCCCAGCTCCTACACACCTGATAAAATTTTTATTAAACATTTGTGATATCTGTGAAGAATGACCACAAGCACTCAGAATTGCATAAATTGTGTTCTATATGTGTTTAAACAAATTTAGAATCATAAAGTGTGCATGTTGTGAAGAGTCAACACTGAAAATGTGATAGATGGATGGATAGATGGATGGATAGATAGATAGATGGATGGATAGATAGATAGATAGATAGATAGATTCTACCTTTTCATTCAGGAGCTCAAGACAATATACATAGCACTCACTCCTCTATTTTTCCCCTATAACAATCCTGTGAGATAGGTTGGGAATAAGATGTGTCTTCTGAGGCACTCTAATTCAGCAAAGGCCTTTCCACTTGGTTATACTGGATGTGCTGAGGAGGACAGAATGTACTGGGTCAAAGGGTAAATCAGAATCAATGAAGCAAGAGGATATATGGCCTTTGAAGGGACTTTAGCTTATGTTCTTTATATCCACACAGCATATAGCTAGAGTGGAAGGTTCATGTGGATTTCTGCCATGCATTGGTAGACATCTCTGTAAGGTAGTTCAGTTGAGGAGCAATGTTCTAACCCAGCGAAGGCTGCACAAGAAAAATCTATGTTCTACTGATGATATCTATGCAAATAAGTATCTTTTGCAAAATGAGCAGACAGCAGAGGTTCATCTCAGCTGTGCCCTTAATTAGCAACTACATATTTAAACCTTAAGAGGAGTGCCTTAAGACAAAAATCAAGAAAAGAAGTGAGGAGTGAAAAAACACTTAGGCACCTTATTTTGCTGTTAATGCCTTCACTGCTTCTTATGTCATTTTCCCTGGGAAAAGCTGCTAATAGGCTTCCTAAGATATGTCTACATGCATTGTAACTGTTTAAAATAATTGTGATATACTTTAGATTTGAAAGTAAAAAGGTACTTAAAAGTACACAAGGGATGCATGTAGCATCAGTCTGAAACTCCTTATATCAAATGCCTCTTTTTTCTGAGATCACACAGCCACTACAGAGGGCAGCTGTGT
This sequence comes from Liasis olivaceus, assembly GCA_030867105.1. Classification (NCBI taxonomy): domain Eukaryota; kingdom Metazoa; phylum Chordata; class Lepidosauria; order Squamata; family Pythonidae; genus Liasis; species Liasis olivaceus. The sequence continues at coordinate 77,102,135 of CM061349.1, forward strand.
GATCCTGAAAAACAGTTGCAGCTGGTTTAAGCAGCTGCTGAATAAGTGCCCTGATAGGCTCCAAAGCATCTTTTTGTCTCCAAAACCAAAGCATTGCATATACCTTCTGGATAAGCTACTCCATCTCAGTTACCCCAGTACCAGTAAAACAAAGAAAGGCTAGAATGAGAAGGTTGTGGACAAAGAGAGCTGTGAGAGATTAGAGTAGGATGGGAAGTCTACTGCCTTCCAGTTCATGCAGCCCATGACTTCTGGAAGACCACATGTTCCCCACCACTGAACGGAGATGGAAGAAGACCACTGATGTTCTGAATGCATTTAATGGCTTTGTCCATGAGATGTATTCAGGCATGGTAAAGTAAATAACAAAATATGCATTCTAAAAGCTGTTTTAACAATAATAGAAAATGAAGAGAATACAAATACATTTCCTGGACAAATATTATTTGAAAGTGTCATATGAGTGTTAGGTCATTGTTCTTGTATCAGGATATGCTAACCTCATTGTGTCTATTGCTATTCACAGAGGGAGTAAGGTTAACATAGCATTATCATCTTGCAAAGATCCTTGAAGATGACAAGGTTAAGACAGAAGTAATAGTTTAAACTCTGTAATTATAGAGGTGATATAATGAGAATTGGGACATGATTATGGTTAAAATAAAGGAGTAAAGTAAATCCCACGAAAGAGTTAATAACCATAATATGTTACTCACTGGAAGACTTATCCATGACATTGGAATTTTTATGACAAACAACTCTGAAATGAAGCCAAATTCTTGACACACGGTGAATTCATAGATACCTCCATGATGCAGGTTTCTTGGCAACAACATAAAATTGCCTTCTTACCAGATTTTTTTTTAACTTCCCAGTCTAGCCTACAGTCCTGGCATTTCCTGATGATCTGTCATTCAAATATCACTCAAGTTCAACCCTGATTGGCTTTCTAAAGTCAGCTAATATTGGCTACAGGTTGATGCCTATCTGGGCAATTTCTTTAACTCCAGTGCTATAAACCAGTGTTTCTCAACCTCAGCAACTTTAAGATGGGTGGACTTCAACTCCCAGAATTCCCAGCCAGCATTCATGAAGTTGAAGTCCACCCATCTTAAAGTTGCTGAGGTTGAGAAACACTGCTATAAAGAAGATGGTAAGCCAATAGAAAGTAGTTTGTTTGGATGATGTGTCTTTTGTTCCAGTGCAAACTGCTTCTCTCTTGACCCACAAGGTAGTTAAATCAAAATGACACTGAAATCCTGTCAATAGCTAAATTAATGTAGTGAATTAATTCAATTAGCTTCAGTCAAGATTTCTTGGCTGTGGAACCTGCTGTTAAGACACATAAATCTTTAGACAGAAAAACTACTGAAAATGATTACACTGAAATCCCAGTTTGAGCAATTTAATAACAAGAGCAAAAAGCAAAAAAAAAACACAACTAAAGATGTGAGTATGTGAGGTGAATTTATTTATACCCATTTAGTGGAGAAAGGAAATGTAATTTTGAAGAGAAGAAAAAGTGTTAAGTGCTTCTACTTATTTATAGCCTCTTCAAAACTCCCCAAGCTTCACAATAAGCCATTTGCTTAGCCCTGAGTCAATACACAGAGCATCTCTTGGCATTAAAAAAAAAATCATTCAGATGCATGCCTGTGCTTTGACCCTATTGTTTTTCTCCCCCACACAGGATCATTTGCAAGAGTATTATTTTGGTCTAAATGAGGTCCCAATCTCTCAACTAAAGAGACACCTTTATTTAAATAACAGGGACAAAGACCAAGAAAACACAAAAGGGGATTAAAGTTTATACAAAACAATTACTAACCAAAAAAATTGTCTCTCCTTTGCTTGATAACAGAGCACAGGCCAAGGAAACCTGCCAAGAGTCTTGGGGGGTTCAAAGTGTAACTTCCAAACTAATATCTCAAGTGAGAATAATTGGCACTACTTGTACTCCTAAGGCTCTACTAAAAAAACAATGTGGTTCAGAGTGCTTAAATTTCTCTAGGGTGTGCACAGCATCCTAGCTTTCTTCTAAAGAAAAATCATAGCTCAGATATAATATTTTTCTGCTGGCCCTAATAAGTAAAGTTTCTGGCTCCTTGAGTATGAGAAAAGAAAAACAATACTGCCCTGCAGAGAAATACACTTTTTTTTTCTTGCAATGAAAAGTAATCTGTCTCTGGTGTCAGGCTTAGCTAGTAAAGAGAAACAAAGGAATATGCTTAAGACAGAATGAAAATATTCAATATGAAAAACTACCTTTTTAAAAGCAAAGAAGAACAATTTTTTACCCTAAATACTGTTTGTGTTTGTGTGTGTATATCCGTGTCCATTTGCAAATTCTGCCGCCTAGCTAAATCACATTATGCAAAAATAAAATGGAAGTGTTATTTTTAAAATAGAACAAACATTTATTTAAAGAAAAACCACCTGATATTACATCAGTAGAAATATTTGCTCAAAACTTGTCAATCAAATACAAAAGAGTGTAATACAAAACATATCCTGTAGGAGGTGACGCCTTAATGTGTAAATACTTTTATAAATATAGCCTAGCCATGAGAGCTAATAGGTAAGCAACAGCAAAAAAAAAAAACCCTACATTTATATTAATTACAATCCTACTAGGCAATTAAAATAAAACCAAACTTAGGTGAAATAGATTCATGGAGAATTCTTTCAAGCTGAAAGACATTATTGTTGATAAGGATTGTGGCAGCCATATAACATAAAGGAAGCAACTGGGTGTCACTTTCCCTGACCCCCTGCCATGATAATAAGCAGATATAACCATGTAAATATAAGAATGTCCTGTGAAACCATGCTTGAAATCTCCCACCACTACCATCCCCACCAGCTTGCTCCAATTCATTGGTTTCTGCTTGTAGACTCAAAAAAATCTGGCTTAAGCTTCTGAACAGAGAAACGTCTCCTGTAAAATATTTTCAGATATATTAATGAAAACCTGATACTCGTGAGGTATTTGTGAACAATGCGTGGATCCTTGTAGCTCTCTTCCCCTTCCCCCACATTGTTCTTCTAATAGCTTTAAAACTCTTAACCCAGTTTAGATTGATTATAATGGGGAAAGTTGTTCATTACTAATGGCTGTACCAGTTGCTCCTTCAAAATGTTTGAACAATTTGAAAAATATTCCCCAAGCAGTCCTTTGAGGTAAATAGTTAGTCAGTAATGGAAAGCTGATGTTCATGTCCCTCTAGCTCTTATTGAACTGCAACTTCAAGGAAATGCTGGGTGTTGTAACTGAGCAACAGTTGGAAGGATACTGGTTCTTTACCCCTGTTATAAAGTATTACAGTTTTACATAATGGTAGAGGACACTACAGGATTCTGCCAGTAAAGTCTGCTTTATGATGGAACTGGTGAATTTATAAAATCTGTACTATATATCTGATGGCAGAAGTATCATGGACAAATATTTATCCTATCTTCAGTCCCGAATGAGTTAGCTGCATATAAATCCCATTCACACCATCTCATTAATTTTAATTATGATATACGATGATTAACAGGATGGTTTGAATTCAACCATGTATTATTTTAAATATATCCTACCTTGGCAAAGCTCTACTGAAGTTAAGGATCCATTTACAGCATTTGCCAACCACTTCAAAACTCAAAGAATATATTAAGCAGAGATTAATGACATAGGTTCAAATTTTGGCTTCATGGCACATAAAAGGTAAAGACTTCCTCGGGATGAGCTTAACTTTTGGTAACTATATATAGCCTAGCTTAAAATACATTGTAAGCGTATTATTTCAAATCTCCCTTTGTGTTTATTCAACATCGAAAACTTTAGGGCAGTGAAGTCTAAAGAGATAGACTAGAAATAACTGTTAAAAATATTGAATTACTATTTGGAGTTACAATTGCACGCAATAATGGGCCTGTATATAAATGCCTCCTTATTGCAGATTGATCAGGAATTGGAGGCCAGAAGCCATTAAAAGGAAAAATAAGTGCTTAATTAGGTTCCTTGGATGGCTAATATATATTTATAAAAGCAATGTATTGTAATCAACCTTTGATTTCTTTACAAAATTTACTGAAATTGTTCTATTTTGCCTTCAACATGGTAATTAAATATGGTCACAGAAAAATAATTACTGCCTTTGGTTCTGTTTTCCTCTTTAAAACTGGCTGTAAAGCCAGACCAGTTCTGCTCACACACACTTTCATGTTATGGACCTGTTGTCAGAACAGCCCACCATCAAAGAGTTTTCCTCAGGGTTTTTACAGCTCAGTGTAGAAAACCTCTCCACTATTTCTGGATGCAAATGAGTAATGGCTTTTTAGCTGCAAGACCAATGCAAGCTTTAATTCCACTTAGAAGTCCATGAAATCAGAAATGTCCAAAGAATCTTCCATTGTCATGACATCTCTCTCACTCTGTTCCGGCCTGATTTTGACCCCCTGGTTTTTCAATGTATTATGAGCATTCATGAATCTTTGTAAATGCTTTGAAGTATACAACCAATGATGCTTCAAAACATCTTCCATCTCATAGCATTTTGACTGCCTGGCGTTCATTTTTCGAAAGCGCCTGAACAGTTTGTTGCCTGACTCATTTCCCTCACTTGCCCAGGCACCAATGGAACCATCTCTTTCTATAATTTCTGGAACATGAGCAAGTGTTTTGTGAAAGTAATTGGTAATCTTGCCCTCATACCTATAACTGAATTTAGTTGACAGCAACTCAGCAAACCTCTGAGAATTGAAACTATATTGACATACAAGTTCTGGGCATTCCTTGGTGGGACATGAAGACCTCCATACTGGTTTCATCTTAAGGTAAAGGTCCATTAATTCTTTGAGGGCTTCATGTCTCTCCTCACACTTTATTAGTTCACAAACTGCATCCACAGTCTCCTTACTCATAAGTTTTCTTGCAAAATTTCCATTCATCCTTGTTATAGGTTTCAAATTCATCTTTTTTCTAAGGTGTTTGTCAAGAGTTGACTGCCACCTCTTTCTCTCTTCTTTGGTTGCACTGGAATGTTTGTACACCTCACCAATCTCAAACTGGAATATCTTGTAAAATTCAGCTGCATTGCCAATGTCACAGTGCAGGGCATCTATTGAAGGCACAGTGTCAATAAAAGGCTTGGCAGAAACACCTTTCACTCGGTTACGCAGTTCATCAACAGCTTCATGGTAGGGATTGGAACGCCACACTTCATATCGTTCTAGGTTTTCAGCATGACTCCTGGTTATAGAATGTAGGACTATGTTCTGAGAGGCTTCCAGGCGGGTGGCATCACAAAGTGTACAAATGTAAGTAGAGCCTGAGGCTTCAAGACCCTCAACTTCACGGACAAGCTTTTCATCATATCCAGTGCCCCTAAAGATGAATTTGAAACTTCTGGGAATACCAGCCATATAAAGTATTAATGCACTATTTTTCATGGCTTCCCTTTCTGCTATAAGGGGACTCAGGATGGCAGTGAGTGTCTCATGGTCTGACTCATCAGCCAGCATAAGACACAAAGGCTTACAACACAACTCTGAATTGGGTTTGTTTTCTTCAAAAATCTTTGTGCTGCCATTGTCATGAGTGACAGTGATGTTCATGAGGGTAAAGGAGAATCGAACTGCCTTTTCAGGAACAGCTGGACCACTGCCATGCTTTTCACTGACATCTCCCATTCCATCGCAAGATTCTTTAATCACTACAGTAAAGGGTCCTTTCAAATAGTCATCCAAATCATGAGTTTTTAGTCCTTCTAAGATTTCTTCTTCTATATCCATAAGCGCAGCCACTAAAGCTGCATCATATCGAAATCTTTTTGCTATTGTGTCCACTGGGTAGTCATCCACAGAGTGCTGTATTCCTGACAGCCCATCAATAATGCCTACATCAGTATTACTGGAAACATTTTTCAAGGGAGGTTCCCATTCAAAGGGATGATAACCAGGCAGAAGGGACTTCTCAGCTGTTCGGAGAGCATGCAAAGGCTGGAAAATCTGCCTTCCTGTAATTGCCTTTACAGTCCTGTACATTTTATGGTATTGGCTGCAGCTGAGAAAGGTGTTGACTCGGATTGCCAAACAAACAGCTGGATGAAGGTCTGATCCTTTCCCTTGCATTATAGCTTCCAATTCATCTGCTTGTCTGTGCTCATTTCTGGATCTCAAAGCCAGCAGAAACAAAGTTAGGCACACAGACTTCACGTCTCCTCCTTCTTCTTTTTCTGCAAAAGCTTTCACTTGAAGCTTGAGTTCTCTCAGGCGGTGCTTTTGAGCTCTCCGGGTCAGTGAAAGCAAATGTTGTCTCGGTCGGCCACCTTTGTTGATATAGACATAGCTGTTTTTGCCTTCTGCCTCTTTATGATTGGAGCAATGTTGGCTGTATTTTTCCAAAAAGACCTCCTCCTGACAGCCTTTTACTGGACATCTCACAATCAAATTGTCGAGGATGCTTAGGAAGGATTTTACAGGGCTCACCAGATCAGTAGGGAAGCAAGGATATTGGCAGGATGGGCAATAGCTTCCCATTACTTTAAGACATTTAAGAATGCAGACTCTACAGAATAAGTGTTTACATGTTGTTTCTACTGGATCAGCCAGGATATGTTCACAGATCTGGCAAGATATTGACTTTACAAAGTCCACAGGATAGTCTATTGCAAGAACCTTTGTACTGAGATGGATCTGCTTACAGTTTGAAATCTTTTTCATTGAACATTTGTTATTAATTTGCTTTACCTTCCTTACACATCTTATTTTTCTAGCACATCCAGGAATAATCCTGAGCTTTTTGCTCATCTGTGAATTCAGGGTTGGCTTCTTTCTCTTGACTCCACGAAAGGAAGTGCCACAAACATCACAGCTTGATGAATGGGGATGCCACTCCACTGTGTCTTTCCCTAGAAGATGTGCTTCATATGGAGCATTGCTGACTTTTCTTTGAATCGCATTCCAACAATTGTGACAAAAATTAGTAGGATGGGTTGTGTCAATATCTCCCCTTACATCAATCTTAAAAACTTTGGCAAGAAGATCTGGCCAGGAAGTGGCCCTTTTCTCTTTCTTTCTCAAAAGAGCCTGGGTCCACTCATCTACTGGCCCATGAACTGGATGACATCTTTTGTAAGGGTCACTTTTCAGAGAGCCTCCACAGAAGCGACAGAGGTGCTGCAGCTTTGCTTGGTGAGCTTCCATCTCTCTTTGGCTCATGTGAAAGGTATCTTGATCTGTTGCCAAGCTATGTTTATTCAATACAGTGTCTATTTCAAAGGGCACTTGTGGCATTACAGCTGCTGCATTAGGTTGTTCATCAATGATGTCCAGAGAACCTGGCATTTTTTCTTTAGCACAGTTAGCCTGGTGGCTGTCTTCAGGAAGAGGCTTTTCAAGTGACCTCACCTTGAACAGCTTGAATTTCCATTCAGAAAATTTCATGTATGGCTGTTGGACATGTTCTGGTCCAAAACACAAGTTCATGCTTGGTGGCGGCAGCGTCTCCATCCTGGCAGATGTTGGATTACCTATTGAGAGAGAGAGAGAGAAAGAGAGAGAGAGGAAACTGATGAGGAACTTTCATGATTAACAATATGATGGAAAATGAATAAAAACCAATGCTAAATGTTAAGTATGCATCATTAATAAATTGTCCACAATATTTTATTTAATCTCTACCAAAGTGCCCATCAAGCATTAACAGTGTGTATAAACATGCTGGTTAGGAGAAGGATGAATACATTCCTGCATAATGAGCAGAAGAAAGATGAATATTACCAGTCTTTAACCACAGATGCTATCTCGATAAAGCATCTCTAAACACATAAGAACATGTGTTGTTGTTTAAACGTAAGAACAAATCTGAATGAGCTACTTCATTATCTTTAGAAGCTTGCCTCTTGTGGTTGATGCATTAATCTCATCTTTGCAAAATAGAATTTAAGGATCCCAGTTTTGGTAGGTGGCAGCTTTGCAGAGTACTGATTGGCTACCCCATGTGATATCACCCATCCTCCTCTCTAAGAACAAGCTTGCCATTTTTTTAAAAAAAGCTATTTTTATTAACAACACAGCAGTTGAATTTTGGCTTCTTTAAATAAACAATGAACAAAGCACTTTTTAAAGGAGACAACTTTTCTAAACCTCAGAAAATCAGTAGTGAGAACATGGGTGGGAAACATGCTTCAAAAGGAAAAAAATGGGTTCTGAAAAGTATAATCTTACATACCCTTTGATGTCTGATGATCAGATGAATGAGAGAGGATTTATTTTACAGTCATATGGAAAAATTGTTTCTATTTGGTAATGGTAGAATTAAATCTGCATGCAACTACATTTTTATATCCCAAACCTTTATGTTTGACTCAAGGAGTTTTAATCCTAAACCAGGACTTTTTCTCATTGCAATGTTGTAGTACTACCTCTCCAGACTTGAGTCAGCAGAATAGGTTACTGGCACAAAATTTGCTGCTGATCCTCTCTTGCTTCTCTTGAGGCTGTTCTAACTTGCTACTAAGGGTGCTGTCTTGATTTCACATGTGTAGCCACTGATAAGCAAATTAATTGGTTGATTCCTCCAACTTTACTATCCTCTCTGCATATCACTAGCCATTGGGACAAATATCTGCCAGTCTTGGCAGTGCAAGAGGAATGGGGCAGATTTGGCTGTAGGGCTCTCTTCATAAACTCTAAGCTCCTTCCTGTGTCCTTCTTTCTACGCCCCATGCTGCTGTAATCCAAATTGAATAAAATTAAATAAATAAATTTTAGAAAAAGGTCAGAGCTATAAAGGGATCTGAATCACAACCAGCACCTTTATTTAGGATTTCTGGGAGCTGAAGTCCACACATCTTCAAGTGCCCAAGGTTGAGAAACACTGTTCTAATCCAATCCTCCCAGTGTTATTTGCCAACAATATCCAGATCTCCTTATCTGTTGGCTATGTTGGCTAAGGCTGATTGCAGGACAAAACCAATACCATCCAAAAGACCATAAATTCTCTGTTCATGCTCCAAACCCTTCTTTACATGTTTTACCTAGTTTTGTGTTTTGCCAACCCAATGTTTTATTGTCAGATTTGGGAAAAAATAATCACCAGCTGGTTTCTATGTAGCAAATGGTTGCAGCCACTATAGAAGCCCTGTTATGAGCTACCTGTCAGCATATGAAACAGACAAGGGATAAAATCCCGCAAGAACTAAATATCTCATATGGGCTTAGAGCACATCAGGATAAATACTTCTTCAGTCTTTTTACCTGAAAATGATCTAAATCTAAGTAATATGGAGGTCACAATAGACATTTATAAATGTTCATTGAATATTCTCAAGTTTAAGGTTAAACAACCCAATCCTTGCAAAGGTACTACCAAACCAGTCCCACTAACTTCAATGGGTCTTATTTCCCAGATATCAGTGCTTTGTGCTTTAACCTTCAATTTAGCTTGTTCTAGAATAGTTTTTCTTAGTCTTGGCCACTTGAAGATGTGTGGACTTCAACTCCCAGAATTCCCCAACCAGCCTTGCTGGTGAGAAATTCTGGGAGTTGAAGTCCACACATCTTCAAGTGGCCAAGGTTGAGAAACACTGATCTAGAATAAGCCTTTAAAATGTCTGGACCATTGAGTCATAATAAAACTCTAGAGTGGGGTGTTTGTTTTTTTTCCGTAAATGGCTCAGTTCATTTATTTTGCATTAAGTCATTTTACTTCCATTGTTTTCTATAGGACCAATACTTAAATGAAAATATTCCTTTTAAAATATTTATTGGTTCCACTGCAAGACCTATGTAATCACAATGAAACAGCTTTATTCTCTACTTTGAAACATGCCACTTGAAAAGAACAAGAAAAAAAATATCCTTTGCTTTTTAAGTCTGCATGGACAAATATAATTTATACTACAGTACAAGTTAAAGTACTCTATAGGTGTTACGTCATACCTTGAAACGTATATCATCTGACACATCACTAGGATTTTGTTCTCATAAATCAAACGAAAAGGGATGCGAATATGTATCAGGAATGCAGACTGACTAAAGCAGGGGCTCAGATGATTAGCAAAACAATTCTGATCATGCTTACTCAAGGCTAGGCCCACCATTTTAAATGGATTAACACATGTGGTTAAGATTGAACTGCTGATAGCCTTCTATATTAAGATATTCCTTAGACATTTTAAGGAAACTGGCTCATTTAAGGTCAAGCTTTCCCAGCCTGCTTTCCTCCATATATAATGGACTTTACTGTTGTAATTTCCAACTTGTATAACTAGTGCTGGCTGAGAATTATTGGAGTTGTTATCCAGCATACCTGGAGGATACCAGAATAGAGAAGGTTGCTTTCACTCTTTGTAGTGAACCACACTGCAATGGATATGATTAAATCAAAGTTAGTCATAACTTTCTTCCACTGAGCTAAATAGCACACCTTGACCTAATGCTTGCTATAGTTATGTTGCTCAGGGGTTATATGAGATTAATTTCATCTTCTGGCTAAGAAAAGTTCAGAGCTAAAATGCCAGGGGAAGATTCTCTCATACTTAATGCTTCTCCAATCAAATACTTTGTCTTGTCTTGAGTAATAACTCATGTGTACTTACTCAGGAGATTATTTAAAAGGTCTCATCATCAGGGATTTTTTTTTCTTACACATTACTCCTACATCTGTCTCTGCTGTTAGCTCTAATGAAGCTCTGTAACATAATTCTAGCCAAGGGCATCAGCTAGTTGAAAGATCTCATCTATAAGCTCTATGCAAAGGAATGGAACCTGGACAGGGGTTTTCCCAACAAATTGTGCCCCTGGTGTTTACATTGATAAGTAGCTACTTATTGTTTCAATTACCCTTAGGACTAGCTTCTTTTTTTTTTTTAATTTGAAAACAACAAAAATATTTCTAAACACTTTCTATGCAAAGCTTAGGATCTCTTCTTTTGACTGAATGAAATTTGGACTGAAAGGTACAACCAGATTTGCACTTTTGCTTTTATAGGCAGTTGGTCTCATTTCAAAAACATCAGATTAGCTGGTTTCTATAGCCATTGTTTTTCTTTGCTTATTTCTGTGACCCCTCCTTTAGAACTAGATCCATTGATGACTCTTTAATGTTTATATCTGTATTCTCCTTGAAATGGATTCACAATCTGCTGGGTGGATCTGGTAGTATGCATACAAAAATCAGCACTGGCAAAGGAAACATTTAATCCAGTCCTAGAAATCACATAATAAACTAGAAACCTGTAGTAAATGTAATCAGCCTACCTTGCTTCCACTTCTAAGTCTGTACGGCTGCTTAGATGGCATCAAGATCACACATGTTTCTCCTTTCCTTTGTGCTTTATAAGTTCCTTGGGCTGTTGTTTATCTTATTCTAGCCCTGTCCCTCCCAACTCCCTGAACATTTTGGTTTCTAACCACAACTTGCTTATTATCATCCACAGTTGAGGAGTCTCAGCTCCAGCTGACACCTGTTTTTTTTTTTAACATGCCACACTGCTTATCAAAACAATCTGTTAATTATGGATATACTTGCTGTTCTTACTACAGATTTTATACCCCCACCCAATATTTTAGCCTTTGCATGATGCAGAAACTATGATGATGATGATGATGATGATGATGATGATGATGATGATATTATTAGTTTGAAGGCACCCAGCTCCACATGACTCTATGTAGTTTACAGCATTAAAAGCAATAAAACAATGGGAACAAAGATCATGCATGTCCAGAAGAATGAAGATACAATTTTATAGCAGCTTGATACCACCCTGCCACAAGGCCTGGGGGAACAGCCAAATTTTGGTCAGTGATTAAGATCATGGACTATGTGTTCTTCTGAGGTTTTTCCAGTAAACCAATAATTACAATACATTTCCACCAGTAAGGCTGAACTTCCTAACATGCTCTAGCCTGACCATCTGGGGAGTTCTTAGCTCTTCTACCCACTGGGTGCAAGGATGAAGCCTACATCACAACATTGTGATACCTACTCAGCACCTGATGTAATACCGTGCAACATCACATCACAGGTACAAAAAGGCAAAGCTTGGTTCATATTGTCAGAATGCATGTTTCATCATTTTTGATCATCATAGTTTAGGGTTAACAAACAGAAGCAACCATGCAGTCTTGCACATAGACAAAGGGCTTTTTTAATGAAAAATCCCTTCTGAAACAAACAAAAAAATCTATACGTATAAAAAGGGGTTTATTAGGAAAAAGGTGAAAACAATGGAAGACAACAATCACACAGAGAATTCTAACAAAAATCAGTTCAGACAGCATAGCTAAACTACTTACTTAATACCTCCTTGAATAAGCTCTTGGGTTTCAGCACAAGTTAATTACAGAAAAGATAGTTGGAGAGAGATTATTTGGACTTCCCATTTGAATGCTTGGAGTCAGGCAGAACTGCCTCTCCACTTGTTTTCCCCAAACCATTTACCCCCAGTTTTACAGAATATTCTAGATAAGTAAAGAGAGCCAGTTTGGTGTAGTGCTTAAGGCATCAGGCAGGAGACTGTGAGTTCTAGTCCTGCCTTAGGCATGAAGCCAGCTGGGTCACCTTGGGCCAATCACTCTTGCTTAGCCCTAGGAAGGAGACAATGGCAAACCACTTCTAAACCTTGCCAAGAAAACTGCAGGGACTAGTCTAGGTAGTTGCCAGGAGTCAAAAACGGACTCAGAGGGACACACACATACAAACATATGTAGAAGGGAGAATTTTGGGAGAACAAGCCATTGTTTTTCCAGTAAAGAGCAATGTTCTGTCCTTGATGTCCTGAAACTAGTCAGCAAATCTGAAATGATCTAGGGTTCAGCCCACCTTCCTAATGACTTTCAATGGAATTATTAAGGCACAATCTGGTTTTATTAGCTCTGCCTGTGTATAATGGGACTACAGGTGAAACTCGAAAAATTAAAATATCGTGCAAATGTTCATTTATGTCAGTATGGCAACTCAAAAGGTGAAACCAATATATGAGATAGACGCATTACATGCAAAGCGAGATATGTCAAGCCTTACTTTGGTATAATTGTGATGATTATGGCGTACAGCTTATGAAAACCCCAAATTCACAATCTCAGAAAATTAGAATAGTGTGAAAAGGTTCAATATTCTAGGCTCAGAGTGTCCCACTCTAATCAGCTAATGAATCCATAACACCTGCAAAGGGTTCCTGATCCTTTCAATGGTCTCTCAGGCTGGTTCAGTAGGAATCACAAGCATGGGAAAGACTGCTGACCTGACAGTTGTGCAGAAAACCATCCATAAGGAGGAAAGCCCCAAAAGGTAATTGCAAAAGAAGTTGGATGTTCCCAAAGTGCTGTATCAAAGCACATCAATAGAAGGTTATGTGGAAGGGAAAAGTGGTAGAAAAAGGTGCACAAGCAGCAGGGATGACCGCAGCCTGGAGAGGATTGTCAGGAAAAGGCCATTCAAAAGTGTTGGGGACTTTCACAAGGAGTGGACTGAGGCTGGAGTTAGTGCATCAAGAGCCACCACACACAGACGGATCCTGGACATGGGCTTCAAATGTCGTATTCCTCTTGTCAAGCCACTCCTGAACAACAAACAATGTCAGAAGCGTCTTACCTGGGCTACAGAAAAAAAGAACTGGTCTGTTGCCCAGTGGTCCAAAGTCCTCTTTTCTGATGAGAGCAACTTTTGCATCTCATTTGGGAACCAAGGACCCAGAGTCTGGAGGAAGAATGGAGAGGTACACAATGCACGATGCTTGAAGTCCAGTGTGAAGTTTCCACAGTCTGTGTTGATTTGGGGATCCATGTCATCTGCTGGTGTTGATCCACTGTGCTTCATTAAGTCCAGGGTCAACGCAGACATCTACCAGGAGATTTTGGAGCACTTCATGCTTCCTTCCGCAGATGAGCTTTATGGGGATGCTGACTTCATTTTCCAGCAGGACCTGGCACCTGCCCACATTGCCAAAAGTACCAAAACCTAGTTCAATGACCATGGGATTACTGTGCTTGATTGGGCAGCAAACTCGTCTGACCTGATCCCCATAGAGAATCTATGGGGCATTGCCAAGAGAAAGATGAGGGACATGAGACCGAACAATGCAGCGGAGCTGAAGGCCGCTATTGAAGCATCCTGGTCTTCCATAACACCTCAGCAGTGCCACAGGCTGATAGCATCCATGCCATGCCACATTGCGGCAGTCATTGCTGCAAAAGGGGCCCAAACCAAGTACTGAGTACATATGCATGCTTCTACTTTGCAGAGGTCCGATATTGTTCTATTTCCAATCCTTGTGTTACTGATGTCATGTAATATTCTAATTTTCTGAGATTGTGAATTTGGGGTTTTCATAAGCTGTACGCCATAATCATCACAATTATACCAAAGTAAGGCTTGACATATCTCGCTTTGCATGTAATGCGTCTATCTCATATATTGGTTTCACCTTTGGAGTTGCCATACTGACATAAATGAACATTTGCACGATATTCTAATTTTTCGAGTTTCACCTGTACATGGGAGAAGATCTTCTGGAAAGCAACAGCTGCAGTCCAGCTATTCAGGCCTTTCAGCACAGAGTCAGTTTTACATACTAGGAGTTTGTCACTTCTTCCCTTTTCTTATGGGGAAAGAAATGTAGATCAATACAAATTTGTCTAACTCAGTAATCTTACATAAAGCACTAAGACATAATTATATATTCTCTTATGATATTATTAAATGCAACATTTAATCATTTGAATTTAATTTAAATACAACAGTTAATTTGATTGAATTGATACACTGTATTATAGCAACTGGTGACAAATCTGGAGTTGGGAGAAATCGGAATACAAATCCTTCTGATTTGAAAAACTGTATTCTATTCCAAGACAGGCCAAAATGTTTCAACTTTGGATCCAGCCAACTCTTGTTGTCAGTTGCCTACTGCTTTCAAAATATATTTTAAAATATGGTTCTAGCACTTGTGTTATTTCTGCTGGGTAACATGAAATTATATTTATATTTGCCCCTGCCGCAATCCAGGGATAAAGTCTGGGTACAAAAGATAGTTGGTTGATATCCTGAAGGTAGAACTTTACACTGCTTAAATCAACCAATGGTCATTTTTCTCTGGAAGTACTGCAGTGGAATTCATGACCCTTTTCCTGCCCCTTATTTCACATAACTGCCAACTGGTTTCAATTTGGTTTTTCCTTGCCAGCTTGCTTTTCTTCTTAAAACCATGTAAGAGGAAAGCTGCTGGGATTAGCAATTTGGGGTAGAAAATAGAAGCTTAGGAAATAAATAAAAAATTGGCTTTGGCTGTATCTAAAATATATCTGAATATAATCTACCTTCAAGCCTGTGGGGTGTTCGCTTGACCATTATAATAGAAGTGGAAAACTGTTCTGGCTGTCAGGAGGGAAATCCAATGGTAGGAAATAGAAAAGGGATGTAGGCAAAGAACAATATGGTAAATTTAGATTCACTCAGAGATTATGAGCAGTACAGCCGCTGGATGGGAATTTGGAAGCTGTAGTCCCAACACATCTGAAGGATGCCAGCAGCAATAGAGAAAAATCTAAGTAAGAGTCTATGCAGAAAGATGCTAGAGAACAAGACTGAATGAAAGTATAAAAAACATCAAATAAAGATGAGAAGAAAAAGCCAACCAGAAGAAAAATAGTACTAGTGATTAATATCATTAGAATGATAAGTAGAAACCATCCAATAGGGAGCAGCATTAATAAATTAAAAGGAACCTTAAAAAATAAAAGAGAATAAATACATGAACAAATAAAATGCAATAATCAATGCAGGAAACAGTAAGTGAAATAATTCCATGAATTGGAGGTCAGATTAACATTTCCTGCAGTACCGAATACACTTTGAACATAGCCACACAATATCATCGGTATGATTATATCACACACTCCAGGACTTCTCAGCACTTGGGACTGAATCCAGCCTTCAAGATTATCCCTGTCTATTATCCAGAATTCTGACACATTTGATAATAGCACAGTTGTGTAAATTAATCAAAACCACTTTCTAATCGTTAAAGAAACCACATCACACAAGGTTTCTGCAGCTGCTTCAAAACTGCTTCTGGCTGTCTCCAGAGGCTGGTGCATAAACAACCACTTCACTTCATTTTCCCCCCCCAGGGAAAGTTTTTGAATGCTTTGGATAGCCCTAATAGATAGATTAAAAAGAAAAAAAAATCAGAATCATTTTGACTGCAGAATTACATTGATGTGAGGACAAGCTATACCTGCCAAATATTTCCAGCAGATCTAAGTCTTCTTTTCCCTTAGAACGTATCACCCTGCAGAAATAGGATTGTCTTTCACTTAATGTCAGTTTGGGTGTCTCTTTTACATGATTCACTATTTTGTTACTCAGCCATCGGTTTGAGTTAAACCACAAAGTCATGAGTCAATGAAACAGTATTCTTTTTGTGCTCAGTCAGCGCCATCATGTGGTGGAGATTATGGTTGCATTGTGAAATGTCACTATATTTTAAGGAATTAAAGTTCAAAGTTTTTCTTCCTGGTTTCATGTTACATTACAGTAATGGTGATTTTGAATAGATTTCCTTTCCTTTTCAATTGCTTTGTTATCTGCATTTAAGAAACAAGCAGATTTTTATTACAGCACTTTAGGAATATCAGACAAACTTTCATGGCTAGAATGGTTTACCTTAGCAGGTAACAGTGCATAGAGGACCTTGCCTGGGTTCAGAAAATAAGCATCATCATCTGAAACTAAGCATCAACCAGGTATGGTAAGTTCTTGAACAGGACATCTCCATAGAATACCAGCCCAGACTGGAAGCTCAAAGAACTTCCCAGAAGAAGAAGATAAAAGGCTGCTTATGAAATGTGGACATGTCCATGAAGTTACCAGGAGCTGAGCTTGAGTTGAAGGACTTTATACCATACATACAATCTTCATACAGTCTTTTATATACAAATATCTTCTGCACTATCATATAGTTTCTATAAAAAAAATAACTAAGCGGCAGGATATTACAGCTGGATTGTCCATAAAGTGCTAAGCTCAGTCTGAGGAACAAACTCTCCACATAATAAAAAGAGCCTCGCCGCATGCTAACCATGAAGTGGAACTTGTCTGAAGAGAGAAGCATTGCATGGGAACATGGACTGTTTACGTGGTCTTAAATTTCTACAAATCTCTCCACCAAAAATCAAGAGTTTGGCACGAGAGCAGCAAAAGTCCCAATACTGCCTTCCTATGTAGCCTGCTTAGTTAAATAATCTAATGGAAAGAATATTTGAATGGGAAGCTTGGAATAAGTATCTCAGGGTACAGCAGTCTTGTTATCAACTGCATTCACAGATATTTAAACACGATGGTGATGGCTACAAATGTGAAGAGAACCCATACATAAAATCTCCCTATGGGAAAAAATTAAAAATATGTGTTGGTTTTAGAAGAGTTTCTCTATTTACTGTTTTTGGTTTACTATTGGTTGGTTTACTATTTACTAACCACTACCACTAGGCTTGTCCGTATCATGGCCCCTTCTAGATCTACAAGTAGTCCTCACTTACTGAAAGTAATTGGGACCAGGAATTCCATTGCTAAGACAGGAGGTCATAGGGCGCAATTTCACATGGCCAGGCCAACTTATGACAGCAGCCCCAGTTTTCATCGTTAGGTGAATCCTGCATGGTCGCAGGGTCCTGTGGTCACATGATTGCCCTTTGCGACCTCCTGCCTTTTTCTTACTCACTACACCATAATATCCTTGCCATAAAACAAACCTGACTAATTTTTTAATGATTATTTTCACTTAGCTCTCATATTGGCAATGACCTTCCTTCTATACTCAACATGTAAAGCCAACAGGCTCAGATGCTGAACAAGTTTGAGTCCTCAGGCTTCCAGTGTAGAAGGATGCTGAATACCTCTTTTCATGAAGTGATGCAACAAAAAAGCTGTATTTAAGTGCCTGTTTGTTTTCTTGCTTTTTTTCATCAGTTAAAGGATCTCTCTGACATGGGTACTTCTTTATGAATAATCTGTGTTTACCAGACAAGCTGCTTCATTTACATACTTCAGATCTGCTGTTAAAAGGAAGAATTTGGGGACATTTTCCCTAAGTCCACACAATTCATAACATACTTCTGCTTGCACTGCAAATAAAAGGCCAGTTGGAACTAAGCATTGAAAATTGCCAATTTCATTCATAAAATATCCTTGAATAGCTATAAGATCCTAGAAAAATTGACATCAAATTGAACTGACATCAAACTGACCTTTCAGCAAGAAAACAGGTGTAGCTGACCCGCTGCATATATCTAATAACTGTCTGCATCTTTGTAGCATGGATAGAAGCATATGGCTTTCTTAGAGATAGACGATCACATGAAAGGAAGATGGGAAATGTATTTATCTTCAACAGTTGGGTTTTTCTGAGCTCTTTCCAAATGGCTTAAAGCCAACTCTGTGCTGATCGTGCATTGATTTTCACTGGAAAGACAGAAAGGAAGAGTGAATTCGTTGATTGTCCTGGTTCGTGGATTGCTTTTCTGATCAAACATGATTTTGTTCGTTTCTTGATTATTTGGTTGGGTTAAAAGAGGAGGTATCATCTTGTGACGCCATCCTAAACCTGAGCCAAATGTAATGCTAACCCTAAACTTTTGTTTCAATCTTATGGTCAAATTCCATTACTTATTATTATTATTATGGTTAGTCACACA
Organism: Liasis olivaceus; assembly: GCA_030867105.1. Classification (NCBI taxonomy): domain Eukaryota; kingdom Metazoa; phylum Chordata; class Lepidosauria; order Squamata; family Pythonidae; genus Liasis; species Liasis olivaceus. The sequence continues at coordinate 77,120,825 of CM061349.1, forward strand.
GTCAGCCAGAAGTTTAGACTGGATTTGGCATTTTTATCCACCTATTAAGTCCTTCCCAAAGACCTGGGATAGGCAGATGTTGTTGTTTGATGGCATTAGAGGTATCATCGCAGGATAAGCTGTTCCAAGTAAATCTGCCTTTTGCAACTGACCGATGGTGATTTTGTCAATGCCAATGGTGTTCAAGTGGCACTCCAGATGTTTTGGGATTGCACCTAAGTCACCTATAACTATTGGTATCATCTTTGCTTTCTTTTGCCACAGTCATTCTACTTCTATTTGCAGGTCTTTATATTTTCTGATTTTCTCCAGTTCTTTCTCATCTATTCTGCTGTCTTCAGGTATTGCAATGTCCACTACCCAGAATTTTTTGTCTTTCTTATCAACAATTGTTAAGTCTGGGGTGTTGTGTGGCGGGTGCTTGTCTGTTTGAATTCTAAAGTCCCAGAGCACTTTAGCTTCTTCATTTTCTATTACTTTGTCTGTTTTGTGGTACCACCAGTTCTTGCTTGCAGGCAAATAGTATTTCTTGCAGATATTCCAATGCACCAGTGTGGCTACTTTGCCATGCTGTTGTTTGTAATCAGTCTGTGCGATCTTCTTGCAGCAGATGACTAGGTGGTCCACAGTTTCTTCAGCTTCTTTGCAGAGGTGACATTTGTTGCTGTCTTCTCAATGCTGGCTTTAAATGCATTTTTTCTTAACACTTGGTCTTGTGCAGCCAGAATTAACCCCTCTGTCTCTCTCTTCAACTTTCCTGCTCTTAGCCATTGCCACATCTTCTTGTTATCTGCTTTACCTGCTAGTTTTGTGTGTGTGTGTGTGTGTGTGTGTGTGTGTACTAGCCATGTAACACTCTGCCTTGCCATGTCTCTTTTCTATTCTTTATTTGGTCTTTCTTACAGGCCAGTTTGGTTTCTTTGGTATTCAGTAAGCCGCCATGGTGTACTAGCTTCAGTGCATCTTCTTCACTGTCCTTCAGATATTCTTCCAATGCCCTTTTTTCTTCTTCAACTGTTTGGTGTACTTCCAACATTCCATGCCCACCTATGCTCCTTGGTAAGTAGACTCTGTCAACATCACTGTGTGGGTGAAGGCCATGATTCATTGTCATTATTTTTTTGGTCTTCCTATCCAGGGCTTTTAGTTCAGCTTGAGTCCAGTCCACTATTCCAGCTGTATATCTAATGACTGGAATTACCCAGGTGTTAATCGCCTTGATGATATTTCCACCACTGAGTTTGGACTTTAAGATCTTCACTCTTCTGATGTATTCACTACTAACCTTCTTCTTGACTTCAGTGTGCTTGATGTTGTCAGCCTGAAGGATGCCCAGGTATTTTTAGCAATCTTCTTTATCCAGACTCTTGATGTTATATCCATTGAGCATCTTGATTCCTTCAGTTTTCACTATTTTCCCCCTGTTGATGGTAAGGGTGGCACATTTGTCCAGTCCAAACTCCATTGCAATATTTTGGCTGTATATTTGGACAGTGTTGAGCAGCAATTCCATTTCAGTTGGTGTTTTTCCATACAGCTTGAGATCATTCATGTAAAGAAGGTGGGATAAGCTGGCAGATGTTTTTGATGTTTGATAGCCATGGCCTGACTCATTCAATATTGTTGACAGAGGAATCATTGCAATGACAAACAGTAGCAGTGATAGTGAGTCTCCTTGAAAGATTCCTCTCTTGATGTTAACCTCTTCCAGTCTATCACCACTGACCAGTAACCATGTATTCCATTGTGCCATTGATCTTTGCATAAAGCTTCTGATGTTTCTACTGACTCCTGTTATTGCTAGGCACTTGATTATCCAGTCATATGGCAGGTAGTCGAATGCCTTCTTGTCATCAATCCAAGCTACATTCAGGTTGGTCTTCCTTCTCTTGTAGTTTTCCAAAATCATCTTGTCAATTAGGAGTTGATCTTTTGTCCCTCTGCTGTCTGGGCAGTTTCCTTTCTGCTCAGATAGAAGGAGCTTGTTTTCAACTAGGTGCTGTTGGATTACATCAGCATTAGCAATTTTAAAGTTGTTGGCAAGCAGGTAATTGCCCTGTAGTTGCCTGGTACTGCCCCTTTTACTGGATCTTTCATTATCAGGTAGGTTTTGCCAGAGGTTAACCAATCTTCAATTTCACTTCCTTGTAGTATGTTGTTAAACTGCTTGGCAATGAGTGGGTGCAGACCAGTCAGATGTTTCAACCAAAAACCATGCAGTTCATCTTCACCTGGTGCTGACCAATTCTTGATCTTCCTTGCCCTTTTCTCCACAGTTTCTACTGTTATTACAACTTCTTTCATTTTAGCTTCTTTTTTATTCTTATCCACCTCCTTTATCCAAGCTGCATTAGTGTTTTATTTCTTTGGGTTGTCCCATAGCTGCACCCAGAACTGCACTATTTCTTCTTTGTCAGGTGTAGATTGATTCATTGCAGTCTCTCCTTTGATGGATTGGTAGAAACATTTCTGATTCAGCTGAAATTGGAGATTCTGCACATAGTGTGCAATTTGAACTTTCTATCTGGTGATCTTCTTGGCTATGGCTGTTATTTCCTGCTTTATTATTTCCAGTGCTTCCTTGATCTTCCTTGATTCTAGGTGATATTTCTTGATCAGGTATTCTTTGGTCTTTTTGTTTTTCAGCTTATTTTCTTTGAACTATTCTAGATTGCTTGCATCTGATCTTAGCATGCTGATCTTATTTTTCAACCTGATCTTCCATTTTGGTGGTGTGCTGTTTGGCTTTTTTTCTTGTTTGCTGATTTTGCATCGAAGGTATTAAGTTATAACTGCAGCAGTGCTGTACATTAGTTGGATTGTTTCTTGCAGTGAGACGGTGCTTATATTTGACATTACAGTATTGGCATCATTTAATACTTGTGCTAGTTTTTTCTTTGTAACAAACTTCAATGCAGGTAACCTTATTCTGTTCTTTTTGTGCTGTTCTAGATGCTCAGTTATTATTTTTTTCAATTCCGCTTGTTTTTTTAGTTAGAGGGCTTTGTTCTTTCTGAGGAGAAGGCTCTACTGCCTGAGCTACTTCTGGCAAGGCTTCAATTTCTTTGCCCTGGGTAGACCTTTGCAGTTCTTCCAATTCTACTTCTGTGAATACTTTATTTTGTGTTATAAATTGACATTGATCTGCTAGCCTCTGCTCTGTTATTTCTCATTCTGGATCTTGCTCTTTCCAGAACTGGTGCATTCTTTTTGATATCCTCTTCTTTTTGGACTTGACTTGTAATAGCAAATCATTATTCTTTGTTTTCAATCTCTGTATATTTGTGATGGGTAAACAAGTTTTCTTCCAGTAGTTCTGCAGCTACTCACCCTGGTTGCTCAGCCAAACAGTCCTGAGTCCTGTAGCTTATTTGTTACCAGATGTCCAGGAACTAAAACACATTGCACGATCCTTGTTGACCTGGGTGACGACCAATCCGGTATGGGTTTCTGTAAATTACGTCTCATCATATTGTTTATGGGAGAGACACTCTTTGTCTGGCTCCTCTGATGAGACCTGTCCAGTATGGTTGAACCTCTGGCATAGCTCTCATTCTCCTCATTGCATGCAAGCCCCACAACTACGTCAAGGTAGTGCCTTATTGGTGGTGGTGGCGGTGGTGGTGGTGATGATGATGAAGATGATGAAGATGATGATGATTTTATCCTGCCTTTTTTATATGTGTAACTCAAGGCAGCAAACATACTTAATACTCCTGTCTCCTATTTCCCCACTATAGCAAACCTGTGAGGTGGGTCAAGCTTAGGGAGAGTGAGTGGCCCAAAGTCACCCAGTCAGCTTTCAGTGATGAGGTATTATGGTAGTATTATTATTCTCCTCATTAAGAATTGTACCAGAGCAGACCTATGACCTCCCATCTTTTTCATACAGTCCCCAGGTTATACTGCCAAACTTGGATGGCAAAATGTGGAAATTCAACAAAGTGAATTTTCACAGAAGGTTAAATTGTTTCACAAAACATAAAAGACAAAATGACGTGATTTACTTTTCTTTTTTAAATACGGGAGGAGATGGTCTCCTCATCAGCAGCAAGGTTATAGGTGAAATTAAGAAAGTTTTCTTCCTATTTATAGATAATTGTTTTATAAGTTTTTGAATATATAGATATTCATTTTGCTATTTTAAGGAATGTCTATTACAGTAAAACCTTGCTAATTGCTACTGTAAAAATTGTATTATTTCTCTTTTATCATTGAATGTACAACTCCTATTTGTATTCTTTCTGTTGTGTTATTTTTATTACTCCTACTTCCATACTGTTTGGGGCACTTACACAAAATAAATGACAAGATTACTCCCTAAAGCAGAGATATCCAGGAGCCATTTTTTGTAAAGGTCAAAGGGCTGAAATGAATTATGCAAAGCAAGTCATTAATGTGCACAAGCCTGGGAACTGGAGAGGAATCTTTCTGGGTTTTTTTTTTAAAAAATACTGTTATATCTATAATAGGGCTTACATTACTTTTGTGAGGGGGAGAGGATTCTGTTTCCACCAGTTTTTGGCAACTGCATGCAGTTAGAGGGACCTGGACACTACAAGTTGAAAACGACATCATCTAAAGAAAAACAACATAGCTGCTTGTGAAATTGAGGTTTAATAAATGTCCTCCCTATGACCTGTATTATAACATCTCTATATATGTACAGAGCTATGGTGATAATCTGTGATGGAATGTATCTATGAGGAGGAAAGTGATGTGGGAGATAAAGGCTATCAGGAAGGAGGGGTGGCATTCCAGGAGAGGGGAGGAGGCAAGAGGCAGCACAGTCCGCAGGAGGAGCGTGGGAAGTGAAAGAGGTTCGGGATAGCCACTCCCTAGAATCTCCCAGGGCATGTCCACTAGTTGCTGTAGTATAGATTTAGTTTGGCAGGATTTTGTCTATGGGATGTAAGCAAATAAAGGAACTATACTTGACTGGACCATTTCATCGTTGTTCTTGGGCTGGCCTGACATCATCTTGGACAAACTATTCAAAGACAATTACAACAACAACATGTGCCAAAACATGTGTTAAGCCTAGGAAATGGGGAAAGCATTGGCTCCACCCTGACTCCCTGGGACATAAGTGGGAGAGGGGGAGGAATTCAGCCAGGCTTACAAGATTCAGCTACAAATCTCAATAATGAAGCATCCCAATCATCCTGGGGCGTCTGTTTCCTGATCTGGCTAATCTTGAAGAGCTGAAAGTATGTAAGTATAGGGAATGGGGTGGGGCAGGCAACAGGGGCCCAAGTGATGAAATTTCTGTTGTAATATCAGGATATAAACCATGTGACATACAGACTTGTATCCACTGTTGCCACGCAACATGAAAGACTGGCATTTGCCTTGTGACACTAGAGTACATATTTGATTTTTTTTTTTTGGTCAAGTCTCTGTACAGAGATGTTGTAATAACCAAAAAGCACTTTGAACATTCATAAGAGATGGAAAGAATGAATAATCATCAAATATTCTTTTTCTTCTCTCATCTTCTACCTATTTTCCATCTTTAACTCCAATCACAGATCAGTTTCTATCAAATGAGCTTTTTATTTTTTTCTATTTTTCTAGATTTGGAAGGATCTAGCCAATCCTGCTTAAGCAGGGTTTACTCGAATTCATTCTTGGGTGGGGGACCACAGGGAGATTCATGGGCTGTCAGCTAGAGTGGGGAGTTAAAAAAAACCATCCCAAAGAAAGCAGAGGGAAATTATTTCCATGATGTCCAATATCCATATAGTTTTCCCAAGAAACTATATGGATATTGGACAGCCAAGTTTGTATCTGCGTCCTTTACTTCTATTCTTTTCCTAGCTCAGATAGGTAGTAGCACCTAGCTCACCTAAGATGGACTCAAAGAACTAAAGGATTCATATCTGATTCATACTTCAATGGGAGATCACCAGGAAATACCAGATCAATAAGCTGGACTGGGAAGTTGAAACATATTCTGGAAGAAGTCAATGGAAAATCACTCCTGCACTGTTACCAAGAAAACTAGGTGAATGTGTGATGTCACCCATCACACCCAAATCCACTGATCCCAAAATGTGTAAGTCTCTGAAGCATCTTTTTTCCTCCAAAAGATGGTGATGTAATGGCACTATCGTTATACTGAATTGTATCTTTCCTACAGTAAAATATGTTCCTTTTCATCAGGTTTCTTGAGTCAGTTTCAGTCACTTCTATTTTGTTCTTTAGCATCCGTGGCAGATATATAAGAATATGCACTTTAAAAAAAATCATATGTTTAAGAAGGACATTGTGCACAAGTCAATACTAGTTGTGGCTTTCTGCAAGGTGTGCATGTATCCAGGTGATCATCTTAATGTTGAATGCCATTTCAGTGAGTAGTGGCAACAACAACAACAAAAGCAAATTCCATCATGGGTGTTGTTAAAGGAAAAAAACAGGAGGGGAAGCATGGTGAAGTACAACTAGCAATTAGAATCAACCAATGAAAAAATCAGAAGGATCAGGAGAGATCATAGAAAGGGCCTCATACAATGCATCATCACAAAAAGTAGCAATGAGTACTTGACAAAAGTGATTTGGAATGGGTGGCAAAAATTAAAGAGGATAACTGTCAGATAAATCTTTTAAAATGGTTAGTTTGACCTTTAAAAGCAGATTTGACTAGGCTGCTTAATAGTCTTTCCTTGCTTGCACTGATCATGGTATAAACATATTCTGTCAACATCTTTTTTTTTCCTGCTGGGTCCCCATGACTTGGCCTTCAACTCATTCCTACCCCATAAGTGAGAAAGACTTATGTTGTCTTCAGTTGTACCCATGTTAAAGTAATGCTTTCCCCTTTATTTCAATATAGTTCAAGGGAGGCCACAAAGTATTTAAAGCTGATTAGTTTGGAAGGAACTAGAAACAGAAGCAACAAAGGCAGGATAGAAAATTTCATGCCCCATTTTTTTTCCGGCTGCCTTAAGAAGGTGTTGAAAGCATTTCAATTCAGCAGTGAAGAAAGATCTTTTTTTTCTTTCCTGAAGGCATATGATAAGAAACATTGCATCTTTCTATCCCAGGCCTCTGACAGAGGAAATCTCTAGCAGCACTAGGTACTGTATATTATTCATGATTTTGTTTCCTTCAGATCACATTCTCAGAGAATTAAAAAGCTGGCTTAATTGATTGGCCTAAGCCAGGTTTGTTGAATAAACCACATCTGGAAGAATTCACACAAAGCTATAAACCACAATCAACATGTTTATATAACATGCTGAACCAAAGTGAAAGAAGCTCCATAATGATTATAATTAATGTATAGCCATGGTTCTCCAGACTATATGAAACAATTGGGCCTACTGTCCACACCACCAGAGGAAGAGTGTAGTTGAAGTGACTGCTTTGCTCATGGTACACCAGGCAGAGCCAGTGAGAGGGCAAACCCACAGGGCCTTACTGTCCTGGTGCAAGGGTGCCCCATTGTTTCCAAAGAGCATGCCGCAGCTCATTGTCCACCTGAAGCAGTGGCAGCCCAAGGACAGGCTTAGGTGCTCTGCTCTGGAAGTAATGTTTCCTTCTTATCCCACTTCCAAAGACTGCATGCATACTGATGCGTGTAGAGAAAGCAGCATGAAATGATATGATTTATTTATTTATTTATTGGATTTCTCACCCGCCCATCTCCCCCACAATAGGGGTCTCTGGGCGGGTTACAAAGACATTAAAATTATAAATATATATAAAATACATACTATATATACAATTAAAACAATACTAGAAACTAACGTTGGTAACTATAGCAGCTCCATTGGTTCTGCTGGTTTCCATTGGGACTGCTTCCTTCCATCCAGCTCCTGACCTGTTCTCCTCCATTAATCCTATTTGTGCTGTGAGGGAGACCATAAACCCTGTTTCCACAACTGCTTTCTTTTTACTTTTTTTTTTTAAAAAACGGATTGGTTGTTCTAGTGGTGGACCTAAAGAGGGTGAATTCCTGAAATCTGCTAGCCTGCCTCTGGCTTAATTCATTAATTGTGAAAGGACATCTCTTGCATAAAGATGACACCTGATCAGAAAACAGACTCCACAGGAAGACTAGAACTAAGCTTTACTGAGATAAGCTAAAATAACAGAATCTTGCAAGTCTGTCTGTGTCATCCCTACTCTCCTTCTTATACTCCAGGGAGCCATGGGTGGGATGGGGGCTAGTCTGAGTTTGTTTGTGATGCTCTCCCACCTCTCTGGACCAGACACATGTTTCTCTGCACCTGGTGTTTCCCTAACAGCTTCTGGATTCCTTCTCCCAGGTCATCTTTCTGACTCTCAATGTCTATAGCCGTCTAGTGGGGAATTCCCTTCCCAGTGCCTCTAACTCTTGGCTGCCACCTAATGGTGAAATATTTCAATGATGACCCATTGTTTCAAGGAATTATTTTTTGAAAGTTCAGTGGCATTACACAAAATAACCAGAGTATTGTGTGTGCCATTTGAAGAAGGCTTCTCATATAGTCGGTGGGGCTGGAATTTCAGCTGAGGGAACCACCAGTCACAGCCCTTAGAATATTGCATGTTAAAGTTGCATGGTCTGTTCCGAGTATATAATAAGAGTGCAGGCAACAAGATTTAGAGCATTTTGGGTTTTTGTCAGTTCTGGGACAGGAGGGGCGGACAGCAAAACAGCTGTTGGGTGTGGCCAGAGAATAAATGGGAATATCTTTTTTCTGTCTAGGCCAGGGCAACCACATCTGAGCTGCAAAAGTCACTAGGCAGCAGCCAACTCTATGCTTCATCTAGGGGCCAACCCATTTTTGCAGCTCAGATGAGGTAGCTCTGCTCTAGACAGCACGGCAGGCCAAGTTCAGCCTGCTACAGTACCTGCAAAAGGTAAGCAAGGGATCAAGAACAAAGCAAGCCTTTTTTTTGCTTTCATTTCCTTCCAAGCCCAACAGAACAGCAGTGCGCAGAGGAAGAGGTTGCCAGATTTCTTGAGAATTCCCAGCTTCTTATTCTCTTTTGTGGGATTTGTGAGAGGAAGGAAGGAAGGAAGGAAGGAAGGAAGGAAGGAAGGAAGGAAGGAAGTTATTTACTGTTTGGTCACCTCTCCTCACTGACAAGTTATAGCTGATTCTGTTTCCTTTTTCTTCACTTTCTATGTACATTCTATAACTTTATGTACTATATGTACTTTTTCTAATGTAAGTAAACTTGTGATTTGTTTTTACTTAGTGCCTTTGAGTCATGTTGACTCCTGGCGGCTGCCTGGACTAAACCCTGCAGTTTTCTTGGCAAGGTTTTTTGTGAGTGGCTTGCCATTGCCTCCTTTCTAGGGCTGAGAGAGAATGACTGGCCCAAGGTCACCCAGCTGCCTTTGTGCCCAAGACAGGACTAGAACTCACTGTCTCCCACCTAGTGCCTTAATCACTACACCAAACTGGGTCTTGTAAACCTGTAATCTGACTTTAAGATAGTAGCCCCAATAGATATTGTGGCAATGAATTCCAATGTCTCATTTTTCATTGCCAATTGCTGGCCTACAAAAGTAGGCAAATCATGGTCTACTAATCTTTCTTTCATTCATATACTGAATTCAGTGACCCTCTAAAAAGGGGTGTTTAATATTTTTTATAAATTAATATACTGAAGAACAATTAAAATAGGGTCTGAAAATGGTGATTTTGCTTTCTTTTGATGCCTTACACTGTATATAACATTAAAAGCCTATTGATTTATTGTATTTTTTCCTTCAGATTTCCTGAATGCTGGATTATAATTTTCATCATTCTTAGCTAGAAAATAGAGGACTCAACACTATTTAACAAATGACTAAGTTGATTGCTGTAGGAACCTAGAGAAATTTGCATACTTGATATGGTCTAGCACATAACACTAAATTAATTGCTTAGTGCATATTTTTCTAATACACATGCTTATCTTACCACTTCATCTGTATCCAAGTACGGAGTTGCTTGATAACTACTTTGTGAACAATAGGTTTTTTGTCATTTGAGTCTCTTTGTTCCTGTAAAGTAAATACAACTTGTACAGTATTTGGCCATGGGAAGAGGTCTTTCACCTTGGGAGCACTGCTAATGTTTCCTATGTGTGACTGATCAGGCTCTGCAGACCCTTACAAATAAACTCTTTTGGAGACTGAGTATTGAGTTCATGGTCTTGACCGAGTAGATGAACAAGATGAGATGAACCTTGCTGTAAAAACAGCTGAGAAGGGACAGGGAGCTGTGGTACTCCTGAGTTTTCTCTCCAGTATTACTTAGAAAATTACTAAGAAGATACCCTAGTGTGGTAACTAAATTACCATACTGTGGTTTCTGGCTCTTTCACCTCATATGTAACTATTCCCTATTTTTTCCATCGTCTACTTTGACTGATGGCAGAAGTGCTTTACACACAAAAAATCAACATGTATGTGTATATATGGGTGCATGTTGTTAAGTTACTTTTCACTACATATTTATACAACTGGCTTAAGCACATCAGCAGTATTTTTAAAATGTACTTTCTTGTGCAGGTATACATGCAGTTAACCAACTACCAATGAAACAACAGCGACATCAGCTATATATTGTTATTAAAGGCAGAACTAAAGAAGACAATGAAGGATCAAGGATTTGCTCTTGGTCCCAGTGGTCACAGACAGAAGGTATCTGCAGCTGAAAATGAGCTAAAATTGGCAAAGAATGCTAAGTATACAAAAAATGTTCAAAACAAGAGAAAAGAATCCATAAATCAGCTGCCCAACAAAAAAACATCTAAGAAAGATCTATCTTGGCTTAGTCTTTTCTAACAAGGTTTCACCAGGCAACTGTGATAAGCAATATGAAGAAACAGGACAGAAACATTATCAGATAACATGTTTACTTTGAATGAGGTTAAATCTCCAGCACTGCATCCTGTTAGTATAACCTGATTTATGAGTGAGGACACTGCATAGACTGCTAATTGATGAGAAGGAAGCAACCATATGTTGCCTGCAAGATTGTCTCTAAAAATTGTATAGAATAATGTGAGCATGCTTGGAGTAAAACTGAGCTATCTTGAACTGATGAAGTGCCAATGAGACTGAAGGAGGGCAAAATGTCCCTATTTTCAAAAAAAGGGAAAAAGGAAGATCCAGGAAATTACAGATCAACCAGTCTGACAATTAGTTCCTAGGAGGATTCTAGAGCAGGTCATAAAGAGACTGATCTACAGTCTTGAAAACAATATAGCAATCACTAGAAGTCAGCGTGGCTTTGTAAAAAAAAAAAAAAAAAAGTATTGCCAGATTATCCTTATTTTATTATTTTAGATCAAGTAACTCTATAGATATCTATATCGATAGCTAGATAAATAGACAGACAATGTGGAAATATTGTCCACATAATATATTTTGATTCCAGCCCATTTAATAAAGCTTCCCACAATGTTGTGTTAGGAAGTTACTTAAGTTCTGGGTTAGATGGCTTAACAGTTACTGTAAGTGGATGCATATGTGGCTGAACAAGTTGCTAAAAATGCTCATCAGCAGATTCTTCATCAAAGTGAAAAGGGTATCAAGTTGCAGACCATAAAGTTCAGTTCTCATTAATGTGTTTATTAATGACAAATGAGAGTGTGGCAGGAAAGCTTATCAAATTTGCAGATTACAGACAATCAGATGAGGAAGCCACTATCTTAAAAGACAGAAAGAAAATGTCTAGGTATAAGATGGGAGACACCCAGCTTAATAGTAGTACTTGCAGGAAAAAAAAAATCTCGGAAGAGGAATTGATTACAACAAAAGCAAAAATAACATAAAAGTTCAAGTCTCAAAAAGGAAATAATACAAGGAGACGTTCGATTTTAAAGTAAAACTTAAATACTAAAATGTGTTCATATTTATTTCATTTTACATTGTTTTACATTTGTTTGAAAATGGATGAATAAAAACTATCTGGTTAAAAAAAATACTAAAATGTGCATGTATAGAATGAGATCGTATAAAAGGCAGAAGTACCTTTTTTCGTGGTATCAATTTTATTTTAAAAGTTCCAATCAGTTTCATTCCTTGTCTTAACTGAGCGTTTGTATTCCCCTCTCATATATTAGGAAAGTCCCACTGTAAAGCATGAGATAGGATGCAAGGGAAGACCCAGCGACCACAGCTGTCTCACCCCCTCCCCTCCCCTCCCCTCCCCTCCCCGGAGGACCATTAAGCCCAGGTTTACATTTTAGATTTTTGAAAATATCGAGCTGCGCCTCCAGGAACGGGGCACGCGATCCCGTTATCGACCCAGGGCTCTTGGGGGTGGATGAAGGGCGCTTCAGCAGAGGGAGGGGCTCCGCGCGCCGACCGCGCTCTGCGGGGCATCAGTCCGGAGGAGGCTGGCCAGGAGGGGAACCCCGACAGGCTTCCAAACGAAGAGCGCGGATGAGCGAGCCAAAGGGTAACTTTCCCCGCCTGGGTGTGCAAAAGCGCTCACCCGCCCGGCCGTGGGAACACCGCCTGCCGAGGGGCGCTGTGGCGCACCTTCCCCTCTGGCTCGCCCGGCTCAGGCTGCCGAGTTCAGGACTGGCGGAGGCGGAAGCGTCTTTCCGTTTGTGCTTCCTTCGCCGCCTCCTCCTTCCCGTCGTCAGTCGGCTTCGGTCGGGGCGCTTGCACAGGCGGCCGGGGAGTTGTCGCGGACAGATGTGACCCGTGGGCTGAGGTAAGCGCGCCACCCCACTCCCCTCCCCTCCCCTCCCCTCCGTCAGGTCCCGGGGAACCTGAAAGGGGAGGCTCGCCCGCTTGGTGCGGCGCTGTAGCACGCCTGTTCAAACGAAGGCTCGTTGGCTGTAGTGGCGCTCTCTGCCGGCTTCCTCCCTCTCTTCTGGCGCCCGCGGGCCTCGTTGCTGGTCCCCTTGCCAAGCCCGCGCCGTCGCCTCCAGCTCCAGGACCGTCTGGAGTCGCTCGTGGGGCTCTGCGTGGATTCAGTCGGAGAGCTTGGCCATCGCCGCCGCCGCCTGCGCAGGCCTTGGCGCCGGGCTAGAGCCGCGCGCGTGTACTAAATCCCCACCTTTCCGCACTTACAACAGCCTTGCCCCGCGTCGCGGCCTCCGGTTTGAGAAGGGCCGTAGCTTTCCTCACCGCTCGTACCCTCTCTGTTAGGAATTACAGTGCGGCGCATCTGAAGAGTACAGGGTTAGAAGTTGATGCTTTTATTCCCTCCAGCTTAGTTTGGAATCTGCTTCGGCGGGGCTCTACTTCGATTCGTGTGTGTGTGTGCGCGCGCGCGCGTTTTACACACGCAGACGGGTCACCGGAATTGTTATTTCTGTATGGAGAGAACTACTGTTCCTTGGGTGGGTAACAAATCCAGTTTCTCCGAATCTGCGAATTACCTGAAATTGTGAAGGGTTTGGGGAGGGGGTAAGAGTCGATGCTCTCCCACTCCAATACTTGATTTTCAGTTAATAAATAGAAAATGTGTACATTTTCTTTGTTTCTGTCAATAAATAGAACCACTTCTGAAGCTGAAAAGTTAAGAAGTGACCAGAACTAGGAGGTGTGTCTCTTCCTGCTCTCCCTTTGCCACTCCCTGGTATTTGAGGATCATATGCCCAACTTGCTATTAGTCAGTTTCTTCATTTGCCTGTCACCTCTTCTCCTTCTGTGGCTGTCTGTATTTTTTCTCTCTTTCCTGTATATTTCTTGGATTGGAGCTGTAGAAAAAAACAGGCTAGTTTCTTTTATCAAAGCAAAAATAAATGGCTTGGCACCGAAAGGGAGGCAGGAATGGTTTCAATTACGTGGCAATTCTAGGATCTTCTGTGAGATCATCTCTGCTTGCTACCCTATTTAATGTTACATAGTAATAACTACCCAAAATCAAGATCTGATTTGAAATGAAGGAAGCCACAACACAAGCCTAACACTGAAACACCTTATTACTAAAAATTAGCCCTAGAAGTTTTAAAAAGGTATACTCAGTTTCTTTGGCTGCTGTGGATGGGCAGTTCTGCTTATGCCACTTTCATAAAGGTTCAGAGTGGAATTCCTTAACATTTTAATTCTCAAATAGCAGGTTTAATTTTTACATTGCTTCAGAAAGCCTACTTTCTCAGGTCTAACCAGATGCATTAGATGAGAATATTTAAATGATGTGCCGGCAAAGGGTTGATTTTGCTACCTGAGAAATTCTAATTAAATTGCTAAGAAAAATTTAACAATCTGGTTCTGTTTGTGGTTATCACGACAACCATGTCACCTCTGCTTAATCTTGTCAGTTAAAAGCCAGTAGAGATTGAATGCCCTTGCTAGATGGTCCAGGCATGGTGGGGCCAGCCTAGTATTGCCATTTTATTTATTAATAATATTTATATACCACAATGAAACAGATCCTTCATGGTAATTTAAAATCTAATTATAATAACTATCATACAGCATAAAACACAGATTCACAGTTAAAGCATGTGAAATGGGAGATGCTATTTATTTCAGTGTTGCATACACTGTCTGTTAAGCCATCAGAAGAACGTCTTGTAAGACAGTGGTGTAAAAGCTAACATGAACTTAAAAGAGACTTTGGTTAGAAAACAAGTCTTGACTGTCTTCCCCCAAAATACTGATATTTTACTGTGAATGAAGTCGTAGCAAACTGTTAAAAAAAACAGCTGTAAAATCTGCCTTGAAATTGAGGTCAGAAAGGTCACTCTGTCAAAGTTAACAGCACACATTTTGAAGAGAACGGATGAGGAACCTGGACTCTGTGCCATATAGTAGTAAACAAAGTAGGCTTTGTCTGCGCTTGGAATGGCCTGAAGAATATATATAGTAGAAACCTGTATATTTTGAAAACAACTTGAAAGAAGTGTTTCAGGCCTCATATAAGAACAGCACCTCTCTGTTGCATTAAAATAGTCCCATGTATCTTACAGTATACTGAACATTGTAGTCTTACTTCACATTTATTGACCCCATATTTTAATAATAATTTATTCAACTTGTATGCTGCCCACCCCCCAATGGCTCTGGACAGATCACAACAATCAAAGAAATTACAGTAAAATCAATAAAAAATAAAAGATGGCAAGCACCACAGTCCAGATGGAATGAAACAAGGGGTCTCTCTCTATCCGACAGACCACATATTGAGACAAAGGTTAAAAAGAGTGACTATTAAAGGTCATCTGCTATTTGATCTGGGGGCTTTCCGGTTACTGTGTTTAGCATTTCAACCCTTTTTTTCTTGATTAATGAAGTTACATTGTTTAGCATAATGAAACCTACCTTCTGAACTGGCCTTAGAATTGAATGTGCTCTGATGTAATTATTGTTATTTAGTGGCTTGGAAGAAAAAAGTTTTTTTCCCCACTCTGTCTAGGAAGACACCATACTGTTTTAGAATAATTCTTCAAATACTTAAACTGGTCTGCAAAGCAGCTCTTTCGAACTTTTAGTTATCAGGTAATGATGACAGATATATTCCATGCATTGTTCATGTTTAAATAAGTGTGACAATGAGCATACTTTGTTCCTTTTTCCACAGTTTGGATTAACAGAGGAATTTGTTGGCATAAATTTTTCAGTGTTGAAATTAAAAGTTAAACATGCCATAATCACATTAATATCATAATCACATTAATATCATAAAGCAAATGGATCAAGATGTGAATTCTTAAAACTCCTCTGTGTTCCTTTGTTTATCTGAAACAGAAATTGAAATTTATTCAACCTGTTCTGTTTTCCTTTTTAACAAAATTGGGCTTTCCTTAATTGGCAATGATTATAAACAGAAACTGAAGCTTAACTAAATGACTTTCCAGTACTGTATACACTGAAGATCCTTTAATGTAGTTCTGTACACTATTTCTTCACTATTTTGGAATAATGAAATGTTGTGGCTTTTTAATTGATTTGAGAATCTATTGGTATGGTCTGCTAGATAGGATGAAGCCAACAAAATCCAGAGTCAGATAAACTACAAATAGTAAGTGATCTCTTAAATCTATCTGCAAGCAAATGTCTTAGAAAAAAATACATGTAGCTCAGGGTTGCATTGTGGAGTCCTTGGGATTCTCTGAGCTTGATCATTTTCCTGCAGATGTTTCAGTACCTGGCTTGGTAACATCTTCAGTACTAGAAGGGAGTGGGGTTTGCTCTCTGTATATATACAGTAGGTTGCCCTGTTAGTGTTAGTGGGGTGTGGTTTTCTCCTTGGTAGTTCCTTGCTTAGGCTGTTGTTTACTGCTTGATTGTCTGTCTGAGTTGGTAGTTCTTTGATTAGGGTATTGTTTACTGCTTGATTGTTTGTCTGGTGTTGATTCTGGTGTTAATCCCTGTTTATCTGGGTGTTGATTGCTGGTGAGGAGGTGTTCTGGTTTTTTTTTGTTTCCTTTTTATTGTCTCTTTTAAATAGTGTGTAAATGTTGTTTATTTCTACATGCCTGTTGATGGCTGCCTTGACTGAATACCAAGCTTCCAGAATTCCCTCGTGTTTTCGGATTTAGCTTGATCTAAGATGCTGACAGTTTCCCAGTTGAAACTATGGTTAAGTCTATCCATGTGTTGTGAGATTAAAAAGTTTTCATGTCTTCTGACTGCTAGCTGGTGTTCATGGATGCGGTCTGCTAGTCTTCTGCCTGTCTGTCCTACATGGTGGCTGTTACAGTCTTTACACTGTATGTTGTAGATGACTCCAGTTTTTTATTCTTCTGCTACTGGGTCTTTTGGTTTACTTAAGATGTTTTGGAGGGCTTTAGTTGGTTTGTGTGCTACAGAGATGCCATATGGTTGTAATAGTCTGTTGGTTGTTTCTGATATGTTTCTGATGTATGGCAGTGTTATCCTTTTCATAGCTTGTGTTGGTTGTGCTGTAGTGGGTTGACTGGTCAGGCACTTTTTAGATGACAAAAGTAGGTGAACATGATAGGAGAATGATATACATTACTTTTCACTCATGTCATTCTAAGTACATTTATCCTATTTTTAGCTATGGTATGCAAAGGCAGAGAAAGGGCCATGCAGCAATCTGGATTTAATGAGGAAGCCCAATTTGGAGCTCTTGGCAGAGAGGTTATACCTGTTGGTGCCTTGTTAAAGTGAATTTGATTTTTCCTGGGATTGCATGGCGGCCAGGAAAAGATACAGCTTTCTGAAAGAGTTGCTGGCAAATGTAATTTACTTATGTGTTTTTTCCCTTCAAATCCAGGTAGTCATGCAGTTTTAAAGTTTTCCCAAAGTCAGTAATTTTGACAGTAATTAATGTCAGTAATTAATGACAGACTACTAGAAATAAAGTATCTCTGAGTATATATTCTTACCAGTACACAGTGTCACTGTGCAATTAAACTAAACAGCAAAGATGATATTTAGATATGTTATCTATCTATCTATCTATCTATCTATCTATCTATATCTATATATATCTATATATATATAAATAATATAATATAATATAATATTAATATATCTAAACATGCTTCTGTATGTTAACATCCTACTGACCATCAACATCTTGGAAGACATTATTTGTGTATGTGTTTGGTTTTTATTCTATTTTTATTGTATTTTATATTGTTTTTATTGTATTTTAATATTTATTGCTAAAGAGAAGATAAAGTTGGCGCAAGAATGGGATTTTTCTAATTTCTTAGAAAAACTGAGTAGAATTAATGACAAAAATAAATTTTCCTTTAGTTAAAGTAAAACTAAAATATCCTATTCTGGTAACTTCCATGAATAAAAATAGTTGCATGCAGCTGCATAACTGAAAGTGTAGTTCTAAGCCAAATGTTTATTACTGTTTATTTTTGATAGATATGAGTGTCCTCTTTTTCTTCTTAATCTCAACTAGCAAACTGTTGCTGCTGTTGTGAAGCAATGCGTAATTCAGAACTGGCAATATTGTTGTATTGAGAAGGTGCATGAAAATAATATCCTTTAATCAGAGTGTTCTAAATATTTTTTTGGTTATTACTTATTTTAAATATACAGATAATTCTCACTGGTAAAGGCAGGAGACAGAGCAGGCTGACTGTATAATTTCTGTATGTAGCATAGTAATTTTAACAGTTTCTTAGACAGTGGTATACAGAGGTAATGAGATTTATCTTTTCAAAAGAGTCTCCTTTTGAGGCATGTTGCTCTTCTGGTCTGGTTCCTCTAGAATAGCTTCACTACTTCTTAGCTAACAGTGCAAATAATTTCACAACATCCCATTTTTCTGAAAGTAAGGTTACATTTCCATATAATTAAAGATTTTTAAACTATTTAGTTCTACTGGCTGGGTTCACATATCGTGTGTATCGATAACTTCTTAAGAGAGACATTATACTTTTATAGTGAGAAACAGTTTATTCTGGGAAGAATAATTCAGAAGAACTAAATTTATACGTTTAGGTAGTAATGAGCAAACACATTTTTTGATAGTCTTTGTTCCCATTAAGCAACCAGTTCAAACTCTTGTAATTTTGAAGAACACAAAAGCTGTGTATGATCATTTTGAATACCTTGCACTGTAAAGAAGTAAAAGCATATTTATTAAAAATAATGATTAAATCAAACACATTTTCCAAACAATAGAAGTGTGGCTACTTTCTGTCAGCACCTTTGAAACAGACACTTCGCTTCAAGGAGAACACATTTTAGGGTTTCAAGAAGCATAAAACCAATGCAAAATAAAATGTGTATCAAAAAAAGGTAAAATTGTTTAAAGTAACTGATATCCATAAGTTAGAAAAAGAAGGAGCAACATCCTGTGTGTAAGTTTGTATTAAGTGTTTGTGACATTTAGTTTTATGTAGGATAAAATACAAAGGTTTACCTATTTTCTTCATTACTAAGTCATAATGCATAAAATATTTTTCATTATTCCCAGTAGGAGAATAAACAGGTGAATCAAGCTGCCATGTAACTTATAGAATTGTGTTTTGCAGCTTAAGAAAAGCTATGCAGCTATGCAAAGTCTTATGAAAACTAAAAATTTAAAAATTAGTATACTTTTTATTATACACCACCAGTAGTGTCCTCAACTTGCACAAGGAGGCAAAAAGTAGAGTGAAAGCATACAGGTTAAGTTTTAAGTAAGTAGTGTAAGTTATCTGCTTATCCCAAAGTGTACTATGGCTTTTAAAATGCCCTGGTTAATTACATTTTAATATTTATATATAATTTTTAAGATCAGAAGTTTTTGATGCTATCTTTCTCAAAAACACAGGTTTATTTGGAAACTGACAAGAAATTCCATAATAAGAACTTTGGTACTGGTCAACACATTATTTCCTTTACAGTAGCTGCACTTTTCAGTATCCATGTACTATTTGCATGGTTCCCCAGCCATCATTCCCTGTGTTCTGAGAATTCACCATTAAATTGGCCCAAAATCCTCAGGCCAGTTACAAGAATTCTGGAAGGGATGGGTCGATATAGATGAGAAAGACATTGGAGAAGTATGGATCTTTAATCCAAATAGATTAGTGATTAGCTTGTCCCTAGTAGTCCAGCATGGTACTTGTGGGTGCTTACTCCATTGAGCTATAAATCTTGAATTGTACTGTCCAAATATTATTTTTAGGGATCAAAAATTCAGTGTGATTCACTAGCAAAATTCCACTCCAACTGTAGTTCCTCTCTTGGCACATGTTCTTGGGAAGGAATTGCACCATTGCCACAGTGTGTAAAAAAGTAAAACCCTAAATGAGAATTATGTAATTTGGTATATTCAGCTCTTATTAATGTAGTTCACAACATGATATCCTTCATATATCTTATTCTATGACTCACCAAATTCTCATTCATATCTGAAATATGGCCAAGGTGCCCGGCAATTCTGAGAATAGTAGCCTGGCATAGAACAGCACCAGCTTGGAAATGCACCAAATATTGCAGTGTACTCTGTCATCTTGAGAAAAATTGATTTGTATTTTAGTTGAATGTGTTTGTGTTACCCACTACAGTCATTAATGGCTTCAACATCTATAGTTCCCTTGCTAAATTACTAGTTATGCTGATGCCTTCTACTGATGATTCTGCTCAGCAAACAGAGATTAGGTTTTTCACTTTGTTTGCCTTGTAAGAAAAGGACAGAAAATGAAAAAGGGAAAAGGAACACAGCCCCTCTCCCTCCCCCTGGAGGGTGAGGTGTTTCAGCAGCAGCAGTAGTGAAAGTTGAACAACCCTGCCTCCAGCATATACAGTACTGTCTTTGTGGATTCTTTTCAGAACTCAGTCAGTATGGATCAGCTCAAGTAAATATTCTCACTCTCTATCTGTCATGCATTTAACTCATTCTCTGTATGAGAATTCTTGAGTCCTGGTTTTTTAATCAAATTTTGAGGTTCAACAAAGCAAAACATTGAAGATTGAATGGATTGCAACTTTGTATGTCACCTTGTACTGCAACTTGTAGTCCATTTCCTTAAATATGCCATTATATTTCTCTTTTATATTTTTAATAAAGCTTTCTGAAGCAAGCCGGATGTCAGTTTATTTGAGAGCTGTCTTTTCAAAATTTATCATTTTCTTCTTAATAGCAGTTTTCTAGCAGAAAGGTGGGGATTTTTCAAAACTTCGTCTCCTCATTTTTGAGGCAACTTCTGTAGACTAAATGACATCCCTTTGATACTGTTTATCCCATGGCCTGAGAACCCAGGTGGAACTTAGAATGTTATGGGGTGGTTGTTATTTGTTCATTGATAGGCAGAAAAATCTTATCAAATAATTGGAAGCCTGCGCTGGTGAGAAATTCTGTAATAGGAAATAGCAGTTGTGGTGCTGGCTTTGGAGGACTATGAACTTTGGGAGTACTAGCAAATAATGCAATATCTTAAACCCATCTTTTAGGCAAAATATAGTTTTTCACTTAATACTTTTATCAAACCACTTTTCATGTTTGTTGAAAAGCAATTCTATCTATAATGTCCTTCTTTATTAGTTCTTTAGTGTGCAACAAGAAGGCAAAGAGGAATAGCCCCTTATCATTTTTTTCTTATTCTGTGATGTTCATATACTAGTGACATTGTGCTAAGATGTAATATATCCTATACTCTATTGTTGCTGCATCAGTGGGATGGTTATTAGCATACGGAGGACTTTAAAAAATTGCCCTAAAATCTGTAAGAGAAAAATCCTTTCTACCAAGACTTGGCCAGGCATAAAGTCTTGAATTAAGGGAATGTAAATACAGCTTAAGCATGTTCTTTTTCTGGGCTGTCCACAGCTTCATCCTGATTTAAATGTTTGGCTGGCAAAATGCCCACTGTCTAGGGAGTAGTTTTGTGAAAGAAGGGTGTAATTACTTTGTTCATTAAAAATTCTGAACAAAGGGGAATTTTGCCAAATTGTACAGCCCTTCAGCTTGGGCAGAATTGCTTTCTTAAATTTCAAAATTAAACATGTTACACCTGAACAGAAACTACTTGTAACTTCCATTTCATAGAAACCTGTAGCTTCTAACAAATATGGAATAGTTCCTAGTAATATAAATTGCTTGAATAGCAATGGATCCAGCTCAAGTATAGCATTTTTTAAATTCTACGATAGTAGAATTATATGTCCTTAATCTCATAATCCCATCATGTAAATATTTGCTGTTGCAAAATTCAGCATTATTTAATAACTAGGCCATATTTTGAATGCAGTTTAGCTTGTGACTTACAGATTTTAGGCTTGAGTTGTAATTCTCATTCTTGCTTTGACATTTATTGACTGTGATTTGTGTATTTCAGCTGGAATTTATAAGGGATTTGTTTGTTTGTTTTTTTGATACCATGGTTATGGCGATTTTGATTTTTTAAAATAATAATAAATAAATATATAATTTGCATCATAGTGCCTGTATGTGATTGTGAAAGCAATTGGGAAGGGATACTAGAAAATATTCTAGTATAATTTTAAAAACTGAAATGTCCTTTTTATTTGTTAAAAAATAGAAATCAGAAAATGAAACAGAATATTAAGCTATTAGGAAGCACATGTGTTGAGTTGTACATAGCTTTAGGACATTCTACCTTTAGCATTAATTATTTTGCCTTTTGCAGTTATGAACATAGTTTATAGAAAGAAACAAAACACCATTGATAAGCAGATTTCCCTCTGGAGGCTCCAAATTGTCACAATATCATAAATGTAATGTTCCAAATGAAGTATGTATGTTAAACAAGAAGAAATAGGATCAAGAATGAACGGATGGTGAAATAATGTGAATTTTATAGAAAAGCAAGTGACTGGTACTAAATGTGTTGAAGAGGTTTGCTCATATAAAGATAAATGAGGATTGAATCACAGAAGAAATAAGCAAAGGAAGAATAGATTGAGTAGAAATATAGTTGTGGTTGGATGGAGTTGATGAGGTTTGAGGCTTGGATTGAAAGATATGGAAAGGTATAGAATAGTATCATTATAAACAGTGTTTAGTTTTCATCCTCCCATCCCTTTTATTTCCACAATCTTTCCCTTTCCCTTTCCCTTTCCCTTTCCCTTTCCTTGTGTAAATTGCACTTTTCCTAATGTTCCAAAAGGGAATAATGTGATAAATATCTAAGTATGTATGACAAGTTATTATTTTCTTTTTCTCTTTCATAGAGAAGGTTATCCTGCCACCTTTTAAATTACTATGAGTCTACTACATAGTAACACAAGCTTTGAAACCAGCGATCAAGAGAGTGGCTGCTGTGCAGCCATGGCCAGTGCTTGCAGTGCTGGAACCAAGGAGGAAAGCATCAGTGCCAACATCAGTAATGGTACTGGTGGGACACTTTCAAATTCTTTCATGGAAGAAACCCAAGGCTACGATGTGGAGTTTGACCCACCACTGGAAAGTAAATATGAATGCCCTATCTGTTTAATGGCTCTACGGGAAGCAGTACAGACACCATGTGGACATCGTTTTTGCAAAGCTTGCATTGTCAAATCCATAAGGTAATGCAGTGAGCTTGTGGAAAGGTAATCAATTGTGCCCTAAGTCCCGTCTGCTAGCAGTGTCCATTCCATTGATCGCGCTGTCAGATTTCTTATGTAACCTTCAAAAAATTAAAAGTAATATTTCTTGTGAATGAAATGAATGGTATCAAGGGGAAGTTTATTATGTATCGTGAGAGAAGTTCATATAGTCTTCTTTTAAGGCCTTTTTGTTGTAACCATTTCCAAAAATATTTATAATTTAACAAATCATTAAAAAGTCAAAATTGTCCTTAACCAATTAATTTTGGTCTTTCATGACACAGTTTGTGTTCTCTATGTATGCTTGGTTTGTTGGTTGATTTCTTTTAAACTGTGATATGCTGATCATAAAATAGTCCTTTCTTACTGTTACATAGATGTGTTAAATATCAATAAGTAAAATATAGTATTGCATAATTACTGTTCATTTATTGATGGATTACTTTAAATTTGTTATAGCCACCCACTCCGATAGACTCAGAGTGTCTTACAGAATCCAAAAACAATAAAAACTGTTAAAAAAATGCAACAGCCCAGTCTAAAACAACCATCATGATAATAGACAGTCACAACAGGAGCCCACAACACATCATTCCTTCGTCTCCCATTTTTTTTCCCCTAAAAATCAAATGTTGTATCAGACAGTTCCTAAGATTCTGTTAATGGTTGTTCAGTGCAAAATATGTAGATAGCCTGGGTTTTAATGGTACTCTTTGAATTCTGACAGTCAGTTGGTAATCATCCCACATAGAAGAAGAGGCTCTAAAACTGAGCCAGTGAAAGCTCAAATAAATGGTATGGCATTTTATTTCCTTGAATAAATGACTAGTATGTGATACATGACTACCAGTTGGTCTTACAGATAAAAATAAAGCATAGCACTTGATAACAACTTTAGATAAGAAAATGCAGTGTAACAATTTCAGTGTATCTTTACTTTTACAATCTATCAGTCTCATTCCTCCATATACACTGCACTGTCTCCATCATAATGAAAGCTATCTTGCTTAAAAACAAAAGGATACTTCCCAATATTCTGGTTTGCTTTTGTGTTAATTAAAGGTTGAAATGTTAATGTGAACTATGAATGGAAGTTAAGTTATAATGTCCATTTTATAATTGGAAGTTGGGTTACTGATATGGGAATTGAGATCCAGCAGTTGCCTGTGCTGCATTATAAATTATGTTAGTGTGACAGAGCTTTTGGGATCTCAAGTTCTCAATTACTTTTTTTTCCATTCTTTTAGTACTAGAATCATGGGCCTTAGCTTCTATTCCACTGAAAATAATAAAATCATTTTAACAAACTTCTCCTACAGATGAGATTCAGTATCTGTAATGCTGACTGAGTCTTAAATGTAAGCTTCCTCTTTCCCTTCCTCAATTAAAAAAAACACTTCTTAATTTACATCATGTCTGAATTTGCTAAACTAATGTCTAAAAATTAAAGGTCCTTTTTGTTGGTTCAGTTATATCTTAATTGGTTACCATCTATTTAAAATAATAGTATAGCAGTGTGGATCCCACATATAAATATATCCATCCATTTAGAACTAGAAGCTCAATATGTTAAATTCTGATGTAAATAGTCCAGGCCTTAGACATATGAGCACATCCGGGAAATCTCTTTCAGCATCAAACCACAAGTTTCTCCACTGATTCTGCCCTTTTGTATGT
This sequence comes from Liasis olivaceus, assembly GCA_030867105.1. Taxonomy (NCBI): domain Eukaryota; kingdom Metazoa; phylum Chordata; class Lepidosauria; order Squamata; family Pythonidae; genus Liasis; species Liasis olivaceus. The sequence continues at coordinate 77,145,366 of CM061349.1, forward strand.
TCTGTTTCAAATATTAAAAAAGAATTGTTGGAATTGAATTGTCTGAGAAATAAATATGCCACATTATGTGTAGTAAATATATGAAATGAGTGTTTTTATATCTTGTGTTAGAGAAAGAGAGAGAGAGAGAAGGAAAGGAAGGAAGGAAGGAAGGAAGGAAGGAAGGAAGGAAGGAAGGAAGGAAGGAGAAAGAGAGAAAGAAAGAGAGAGAGAGAGAAAGAAAGAAAGAGAAAGAATGAATTTGGGACACAGATCAATGCAAGCAAAAAGGGGGGGGGGAATCTGGAATGTTGGCTTTTTCCTGATTTCATTGCCAACTCCAACCTCTACTCCCCTCACTCCTAAAGTATTTAAATTAATCTGCTGTAAAATATAAAAGATGCTGTAGTCAGATGGAGACATTTGCAGGCTGGTTGTGAGGAGGGACAATCAAGCAGGAATAAAAATAATTTCCAGCTCACACGAGACACTTTTGGATCCGAAGCGGATTGTTTGCCTTAGTGTGAAGAAACTTACTACAGCCAAATGTATAGTACTTAGTCTTAAAAAAATTTATAAATTATTTTTTTTTCAACAGAGATGCAGGTCATAAATGTCCAATAGACAATGAAATCTTACTAGAAAATCAACTCTTTCCTGATAACTTTGCAAAGCGCGAAATTCTCTCACTGACAGTGAAATGTCCCAACAAAGGCTGCAGTCAGAAGATGGAACTAAGACATTTAGAGGTAGGCTTTTAAGGGTCCCCCCCCCAAATTACAGTTCAGTTCTATACTATTTTGAGCAGTATCAGCAATATATGTATTACTCCTTTAGGACTTGTACAAAGAGATACTTGTGATATGCAAAACAACAACAACTCTTGAAAGAAATGAATAAAAGGGGATTAGTTGATTATGGGCCTTTCCTTAAATCTGGGGTTAAATCTGTTACACTAGAATAAACTATGGGTAATCCTCAGTTACGATAGCAGTTGGGCTGGAATTGCCATTGCTAAGTGATGCAGTCATAAAGCGTGATGTCATGTAACTGTGCTGCTTAGCAATGGCAATTCTGGCACTCCCACTTGCTGTCATTAAGTGAATCACCATGGGTCATTAAGCGAGGACATCACATGATCACCATTTGCAACTTCCTGCTGCCTTTCCCATTGACTTTGCTTGTCAGAAGCCAGCAAAGAAGGTCACAAATGGTTACCATGGAATGCTGTGACAGCCAGAACTCCAAAGACTAGTTGTAAGTACCACTTGTTCAGTGCTGTCACAAGTTCGAATGATCACTGAACAAGTGGTAGTTAACCAAGGACCATTGTAACAACATTAAGAGACTTTTGAAGGCCATGCCCTAATGAGTACTTCACAGGTGGATTTCAGCTATTAGCCCACAAGTTTCTTCTTCTACTGCAGCAGCTAACCATACTTATTATATTTTAAGTGTACTTGTGAGAGTATGGGGAAGGGGGGTGAAGAATGTACTCTCATCCCCCGAAGAGCGAGGGAGAGATAAGAGGATGAGACTGGCACCTCCCTGAGGAATGCTAGTGATGTTTATGGATTGACCCTGGGAACTACTCTCAGTCTGGGAAGATTCTCTGTAAGGGTGAAGCCAAATAAACCTTGCTGGATTGAATCTGTATGGTCTCCTGGAGTTTCCTGGGCTAAACCTGACAGTACTATTGATTTTGTAACATAGATTGCTTTTAAATAAAAAAAATAGATCAGTGGGTCACTAAATATGACAATATTTCTATAACACCATTGAGAAAACTATATGAAATCACCTGTAGATCTGTACTTGTATAGTAGTTAAAGCTATAGTTATCTATAATGTTTGGGTCAGCTAATATTACAAGTAATTATAGTCAAATCCTGTATATTCAGGAATTGTGTAAAAAAATCAATACAGATTTTTGTTTTGTTTTGTTTTGTTTTGTTTCTGGTGCCTATTCTTCTAATGGCTTTTCCCCAGGACCATCAGCTACATTGTGGATTCGCATCAGAGAAATGTTCTCAGTGCCAAGGGATTTTCCAGAAGAACCAGCTGCAAGAACACATTAAGCTAGAGTGTCCACGGCGGCAAGTTGCCTGTCCAAATTGTGCTATGTGTATGCCTTATGAAGAAAAGCAGGTACAGTCCAAAATAGAACTGTTTCATAAATACTTAATAAGTTTATTTTAATAATGCATTGATTATTTCCAAGTTGGTTTCTGTTAGCTCATATGATGTGAGAGCTAGAGCGGAAAGAGTTAAGCGCATTCTCTTATCCCCAGAACAGAGAGGTAGAGATAAGAGAATGAGACTTGCACCTCCCTGAGGAATGCAGGATGTTTGTCTGGTGACTCTGGGAATTGCTTTCACTCTGAGAAGATTCTGTAACGGGACTGAAGCCAATAAACCATGCTGAATTGAATCTGTACTGTCTCCTGGAGTTTCCTGGGCTAATCCTGACATCAATCTTCTCAGAGTGAGGTGCAAGTCTCATTCTCTTATCTCTACCTCTCTGTTCTGGGGATAAGAGAATGCGCTTAACTCTTTCCGCTCTAGCTCTCACATATGAAATTGTATATTCCATAAAATAGAATATTTTATTCCTCAGTGTCTACTGAGGTAATAGCATCTTTCTGTGGAAATGATTCCTCCTTTCTTCTCCGGTCCTACCTGTTCATTATATTGGTCTAGAGGAGAACAATTAAAACTCTGTCTATATAATATTGGATGTAGAGCAGTATTCATAATTGTAAGAACAAAGTTTTGTACATCTAGGGAAGTATAAAGTTCACTGATCCAAGAATGAAATGTTCTGGAGAACAGTAGAATGCACCATTTTCCTCTGAATCCTGCCAAACTTTTACCAGGACTGGAACTGCTAGGGATTTACTTCTGAAAACTACTGAACTGCTCCTGGAACAACATGAAGAAGGTCAGAGAGAAACAGAGTTTTCTGTTATTCTCCAGAACATTCCATTCCTGGTACAATGAATTTTGTATATCCCTGTATAGAACCTATGCAGTTTGAACAAAATATTTTGTTTTGCATGTTTAAAACAACTATATGTATAATTGCACATAAACTAAAATCAGTCCTCATTATTTGCACATTCTGTTTCTGTGGATTCACTTATACATTTCTATAAAAGTGACATTTTTCATCAAACGTGGACTCATCGCAGCTATACATGGCCATGGCAGTAGGAAAAAGTCTGAAAGCCTTAGCGTGCAACATTGTCACGATCTACACCAAGGGAAACCGTGTTCTTGTTCTCAGAGTTTTTGTTAACAAATCTCCATGCCATTCTGATAATAGTTCACGTGTTCTCACTAGGATCAGTGCTTCAATAACCACGGTTTCCATTTCCATGGGGGGGGGGGTTAAGAATGTAACCCCCATGGATAAAAAGAATTGAGTGTACATGCCTATATACTAGAGTTGGGAAAAGGGATAATAGCTCTGTTCTTGAAGCATGGCTTTATAAAATGCTCAGAATCCCTCTGGCTTGGTCTGAGTGTGTACCATCTATTAAATCGAAATTCTTATTCTGGCAGAAAGGCAGACAAGAATCTAATCTTATGCAACCAAACAAATTTCTGAAATTGTGAGAAAGAGAGAAGCTGTGTCCTAGATTGTAGAACATCTATTAGTACTAATTATCTATCATTCCCTTTTCATGAAAAGTGATTCTCTTTTACTTTTTGCTTTCACTGTAATAAAGGTTCATGACAAAATATGCCTTTTGGCAAATGTCTTCTGTGAATATTGTGATACAATGCTAATCAGAGAACAGGTAAGGGACATATTTTGTTTGCTTTTTATTTATTAGTTTGCTCAAAGTCCAATTGTACAAATTGCTAATTCATATCTCTGATAGTCAACTTTATTAAGAAGCATAAAGGGATAGTGTGAAATGTTACATAGAGTTAAATGCCAGGGAGGAACATTATCTCATTGGACCTGGCTAACATCTGTGTTCATGAGTCTACAGTACGTAAAACATTGAACAAGCAGGATGTCTATGGCAGGACACCACGAACCCTTTTGGAATTTCATCGTGTTCTGCATTAATTTGTCATAAAATGTGATCTGACCATCATCTAAGTCAAGAGTATTGACAAATTGATGAGTCTTCATTGTGCTCTTGGGGTCATTTTGGCTGGGTGCCCACTTCTTGGTACAGTAGCCACAGTCCCAAAGTGTCTCCATTTGTAGATCGTTTGCCTAACTGCAGACTGGTGAATTTCTAAGGTCTTTGAAATCACTTTGTAACCCTTTCCAGCTTTATGTAAATCAACAATTCTTGATCATAGATCCTCTGAAAGCTCTTTTTGGTGAGGCATGGCTCACATAAGCATATTCTTCTTGTGCAGAGCAAACTCAAAAAGTTTGAGTGGTTTTTATCAGTCAACATAGCTCTAGTCCACACCTCCAAGGCTTAACAAGACTCCAGGTATGCTAACACCTGACTCCAGTTAGCTTTTTTGAGGTCAACTCAAGGGTTCACATACTTTTTCCACTAGCACTATGAGGTTTTTATGGTTGTTCTCAATAAAGATATGAAGGATCAGAATTGTTTTTGTGTTATCATTGTAGGCACATTATATTTGTCAATACTCTTGACTGAGATGACGGTCAGATCACATTTTATGACAAATTAATACAGAACACCATGAAATTCCAAAAGGTTCACATACTTTTTCTTGCAACTGCATATCTTATACTACCAATATTTTAAAAAGTATTACTGATATTTTCAGATATCAAATCTTGATCTGTTTCTACTTCAAAATGTCCGCTAAATTCATTCTGCTACAAAGTACAATGGCTTTACTAACAAAGCTTGTTGCTTAATTATTGTCTTAAGTGCTTTATTTTTCCTGCTGTTTATGTTTCATTTGTCCTGACACCTTGATTTTTAGTTTAATATTTTTGTCATTTACAAGTTACACCAGGAGTAGAGATTTTGAAAGCAGGGTACATTTTAAAATAGGAAGTGACTACATTGTGACAGTTACAAATAAATTACATATTTATTTAAAAATTATGCTTTTAATTTTGGAGTACAGAATTTTTAAAACGTTTGTAATTGAAGACAACACAAAAATTAACATTTAATGTTTTTCTCTAAAATGAAATTTTTGCTAACAGGGACAATCTATCATGAAAAATGAAAAGTTTGCAAACTTTTTTTTTTTATTGGAAAATTAATTTTTTTTGTCAATGCAGTTTCCTACACTTTGGGATACCATTGATCCAATGAGTTGTGTCTTTGTTTTCCATTGTTTTACAATGACAAATCTGGCAGCTAAATTGAATAGAAATTGAATCAGGTTTTTTTTAATGCATAATTCTATATTGTATGTAACATAAAAATAGGATAGACAATAATTCTATCCTAGTATTACTTTAAAACGTTGTTTGCAAATCTTCTCAGATTTATCAAAACTTTGGCTAACTGGACCTTGCCGTTAGGAAGGAAAATATGTGACAATTTGTTTAAATCTTTGCCAATGTTATCTAGAAGTATTGCAATTAATGTAATGTAATTTCAATGGAGTATAATGGCATTGATGAATTATCTTTACCGTAATCTTGATGTTCTTGATGATTTGATGATTTTCTGTAGTGGATATAAAAGTAATTCAAAAGTTCCTTTGAGACTTTTTTATTTTAAGACTTTCCAAAGAATTTATTTTGGATGATAGAAAAATAAAACTGCCGAACAGTCCTGAAAATATAAATACAGATCTTAAGTTGAAAGATCTATATTGGTTGCCAGTTGTTTTCCGACAGTTCAGCCTGTTTCCTTAATCTTTAAGGCCTTATGATTATGATCTTATAATTTAAGGTACCACTTACTCTGGTATGAATCTGTTTGGTCATTAATATCAACAGAAAAGTCTTCCTAAGAATGGCTGTGCTTTGAAAGGCTTAAACTGTTGAGCAGATGGGAGAAGATCTTATGCATCACTTCCAAACGAATGAGCGCATTGTCTTATTTACTGTGATTAGCCCCCTTCCTGCTTTTAGGAAAACAGTGAAGAACCTCCTCATCAGCCTCGCCTTTTGAGTTGCGTTAATAACACTAATTCTTTTAATTCTTTATATTTTATTTGAGACAGTAAGCAGCAAGGTATGCATTAATAAGATAGCTGTATAGATGTAGATATAGATTATATCTTTATTTATGCTGCCTTTAATTTTAGAGGTTAATAGTGAGATGTTTATAATGCAATCATATGCATGTCTTCATAGAAACAAGTCCCCGTAGCTTTCAGAGGGCTTTTCCTAGGTGAGTGGACATATGGAGTCCTTGGGGTTCTCTGAGCTTGGTTTTTTCTTGCAAACATTTCGTTAGCTGGCTAGATAACATCTTCAGTGCTAGCTAATGGACATAGGATGGCAGTCTTAACAATGTTTTTTTTTAATCTGTTATTTATTTGCTGCCTGGAAAATGATCTGAAAGTCAGCATAAAAAAATAATATGTCATATTTGCTGTGAATTTCCAATAACTTTTCTCACTATAAAGTTATACTTAATAATTATTGTTGTGGTATAAATGACACATATTTACTTTTTAGTGTAGGATTTTTGGAAACTACAGATCACTCTTTTTTCTTTTTCTAGCTGCCTAATCACTATGATAATGACTGCCCTACTGCTCCAGTACCATGTACCTATAGTGCATTTGGATGTCCAGAAAAGGTAATTTAAATTATAGTTTTATATATTCATATTTTTGTTGTACTTAGAAGGATATTTGTCAGGCAATATCAAAATTAACTTAAAATATATAAAGATGGTTGCCATTGTGTTTAGTTGGTCAGTCCTGAGTCAAAGAAAATTTAGGGAAGCTGTTTTAGAGCTTTTATTTGAAACCTTTTTGTTACTTTGTTAATGCTTATATGTTTTAATAACAAGGTACTCAAAGCAGTTTATTGATAAATTAACATAATGTATAAAACATTACCCAGTATATTTAAAATATTATATATTTTAGTAAGCAGATTGTTCATAAATTTAAAGGCACTAATCATTGTAGTCATAAAAATTTAATATATGTGTGTGCACGTGGAGAAAGCATAAACATTTAAAGTTTGTGTCCATTATTGACAGCACTCGAAATAGTTCAGAACCTCTGTGATATGAAAAAGTTTGGACAATTATATGTCTGCTCACTAAATAGAGACATGAACAAGCTTCTCATATATAGTTTCTTTACTTCTAAGTTTGTTCCAATTACCATACAAACTAGAAAGTTTTCAGTTAGCTAATATTTTTCTGTTCTGCTTAAACCTAAAACAAGCATGTTATACTATTGTTTTAGAACTGTATCTGACAATGGCTATACATTTTGTGTTTGGGAGGCAAGTCTCCCAATTTTCTCCCAACCATCCTACTAAGATAATTTTAGCATGACATCCCTCTACAGGTAGTCCTCGCTTAACAACCTTTCAAAGTTATGGTGGCACTGAACAAATGATTCTTATACCCAGTCCCAAAGTTACAGCCATTGCAGCACTCCCATGGTCATATGATCAAAATTCAGGCACTTGGCAGCCCACCCACACTTATGATCGCAGGGCACTTCAACTCCCTGTACCCACCTATTTCCCCCCCATCTTTGCCCTTTTGGCCGCCCTGTACAGTGACACTCCTCGGTGGCAGTGGCGGTGCCAGGGCTGAAGTAGAGGCCTGGGGTCTTCAGAAGTCTCAGCCAGCCACTGCCAGCCCTGGGCCTCTACTTCAGCCCCAGCATTGCTGAGGCCACCACCACTGCCAAGGAGTGCCACCTCAAGCCCCGCAGCTAGCTACCCCAGTGCCACAGTGCAAAGCCCCAGCTGCTCTGTGCTCCATAGGCCCTGCTGCCCCCAGCTGACTTTTGCTGTCTTTTTCCTCCCACTGCTGCTGAGGCACACCTAGCCTGGCAGCTGCTGGCTGCACCAGGCCTTTTTCCTGAGGAGAATGCATGCTTCTCCAAATTGCACACTGCCTTCTCACAATGTTTCTCGCAATGCTTCTGAGACCTTCCAAAAGTTAATGACAAGGCTGCACCTGCCCCTCTCCAAACTGCGTGCTGCCTTCTCGCAATGCCTTGGAACACCTCAGAATCATTGTAAAAAGGCAGTGCATGATTTGGACAAGTGCACATGGTCTTGTGAGCTTTTGGAAGGCCCTAGAAGCATAGTGAGAAGCATTATGTGATTTAGAGAAGGGCGTGTGCAGCCTTGGGAAGAAGGTGTGGCACAGCCATAAGCTGCCTCGCATAGGGCAAGGTGCACCTCATCAGCAGCAGGAGGAGGAAGACGGCGCTGGGGCTGAAATAGAGGCCCAAAGGTGGCGGCAGCCAGCTGAGACTGCTGAAGGCCTTTGGCCTCTGCTTCAGCCCCACTGCACCACTGCTGAGGAGTGTTGCTGTGCAGAGCAGCCAAAAGGGCAAAGACAGGAGGAAGATAGATGGGTGGTGGGAGTTCAAGAGGAGGCAGTCCCTTACCTTACCAAGGCCTGGGGCTGGGAGAGACCAAGCCAGAATGGCTTGTATCGGGGTAGGTCTTCGCTTAACAACCAGTGGGATTCTGTTAATGATGGCAACAGGGACTGCTGGGGTTTCTGTCCCTAAGCGATGCAATCACGTGACATTGAACTTTTCAGCCACATGCTTAGTGATGGAAATTCCGGTCCTAATTACTGTTGTAACCCAAGGACTACCTGTATTCTATAGTGTTCACCAACTCTCAAAATTTTCTTTCAGGAAGCACAATAAGTAAAAGGGAAATGGTGAACATTAGCTATGATGCTGTAGGAATTTCTATATAAATATTTCCTACGTGCCCAAAGACACCGTCCCATTCATCTATAGTTTCACAGTTCAGACAAAATGAGGAAATACTAACATCAGAATTTATATACTGGAGCATGTGTAGAGAAAGAACAAAAGAATTACATATGTGAGCAAAACATGCATTCAATTCTTTGTTTATTCAAGCATATATAATTGCCCAAATGTAGCCCATTTTTCAATCTAGTTTCTAGGGGTGGTGAAAAACCTAAATTCTGTCTTCCAGAGAATCAGTTCATGACTTAATTCTGTAGCAGCTAATATGAAAGTAACTTGCTTTCATCTAGTGGGATTTCGGTTTACTATCTGCTAGCTTTTTTTAGTTTTTTTTTAATCGATACGGTAGTTTTTTGGTTCTGAATTATTAATTTCCTCTCTTGTAATAATTCATTGTAGATAAAATTTGCAGGATGGGATAGTTCCGGGGGGGGGGGGGGGGCTTTCCAGTCATGCTGTGAAATATCTTGAGCTGCTGAATATTGGATAACACATACAGAATTTAAATCTCATATTTATTTCAGAAGAACAAGCTTGGCATTGTAACTTTAATGTGATTTTCCTCAGCTTGGACTTTTCCAGATAACATTAGACTGCAACTTCCAAAATTCTAACTAAAATTACTAGAATTCCAGCTAGCCATTGGTGGCTGGGAATTGTAGCACAAAGCATTCTGGAGGGCTTCCGGTTGGGATCTGATCTGTTCCAAGGTTAAAGATATATAGTAACGTTGATCAAAAGCCATATTTTACAAATGATGTATCTTTGAGAATTTCACTGGGTTACAAAACTTTTATATTGTAGTGATTCCACATTTGGAATCCCTAAATATTAAACTGAGGCCATCCAAGTCCAGCCAGGTATCATGTGGATAGCCTCAATTTAGTAGTATATTTGGATGGAAATTCATGATTATTCTAAAATGGGAATTAATAAGCTCCAGAAAATTGGGTTAAAACGTTAAATAACTTCTGTAGAACTTCATAGTACCATGACTTTTTTTAAGAAAAAAGAAATAAAAATAGCAGTAGAAAATTATTTACACAATTAAGCAAAATATTCCTTACTTTACTCCAGTATATAAAAAATAAAGTGCTTTATCAATGTAGATCTGTAACAATGGAAATAAAAGATATCAATACATTTTTATAATTTCTCATAAATGTTTTTCAGCTTCTTCTCTTAAGCTGCTGTTTTGTAATCTCCATGCATTCATGTGAAAATGTTTCATAATGAGAAGATTATTCAAGATAAAAATAAATATTTATAGGGAAGAAAATTATACACTGATTAGCTGGAAATAGCAGTTCTTCCTTTACTTAAATCAGAAAAATATTGCTTCTAGTCTTCATGTTTTCAAATCTGTTTGCCCAACCATTAATGTTAGAAGGTTATTTTTAGTATGTGAAAAGTTACATTCTCATGAAATCCAGATTTTCAAAACACAGTTCTACGAATACCTCTTACTACATGTAATGACATAGTTCAAATATTACATTACTGTTTAGTCATACTGATACTATACTTTCTAAGTAGCTGAAATATTTTGTTTTATACCTAGAGGATTTTCAAAGACCTTGATCTGCTTCTGACCATTGAACTCCCTACAGTATTAACAGTTCAGTTCTGTTCAGTTTTTCATTTCTTGTTTCAGCTAATCATTAAACAATAAAGCTACTTCTTTTTTAATGCAGCATTTTTCTGTTCTCCATTAAGACTCAGCCCTTGATTTTACTCAAAGGAAATTCAGAGTTATATGCACTTTTATTTAATTGCAGATGCTGAGAAATGATTTGGCACGCCACATGCAAGAATTTACTCAGGTTCATATGAGAATGATGGCTCAGACTCTTCGGAGTGTCAGTGTTACTACTCCAACTTCCATAAATTTTTCTGGAGCTTTACCCTTTGACCCGTCGCTCTTCTCTCAAGCCATGCCACCTTCATGTGAGTGTAGCCCTGAGGTCCAGAACTTCAAAGAGACTATTCAGCAACTGGAAGGTCGCTTGGTAAGACAGGATCACCAAATTAGAGAACTCATTGCAAAAATGGAGACACAAAACTCCCAGATGGGGGATCTCAAACGCACCATCCGAAATCTAGAGGAAAAAATTACTGACATTGAAGCCCAACAGTGTAATGGTATTTTTCTGTGGAAAATTGAAAATTTCAGTATGTATCTGAAAGCCCAGGAAGAAGAAAGGCCTGTTGTGATCCACAGTCCAGGTTTCTACACAGGGAAACCCGGATATAAACTTTGCTTGCGTCTGCATATCCAGTTGCCAAGTGCTCAACGTTGTGCTAACTACATTTCTCTTTTTGTTCACACCATGCAAGGAGACTATGACAGTCATCTGCCTTGGCCTTTCCAAGGCACCATCCGTCTATCAATTTTGGATCAGTCAGAAGGATCTCCAAGGCATAATCACGAAGAAGTAATGGATACTAAGCCTGAATTGCTAGCCTTCCAACGTCCTATGGCCCATCGCAACCCAAAGGGCTTTGGATACGTGACTTTTATGCAGTTGCAAGCCCTGAAACAAAGAACATACATAAAAGATGATATTCTCTTGGTACGCTGTGAAGTTTTAACACGTTTGGACTTAACCAGCCTCCGAAGAGAAGGTTTTCAGCCTCGTAGCACAGATGGAACATCATAGCCGATTGTCCAGTCTTGATTGTTTGCTTATGTAATTGCGATAACCGAGTTTGGTTTAAATTATTTGGCTCCCTAAGGTGGAACAGCAAATGGTGCTTCTGTTTTCAAAAAGAAAAAATCATATTAACCTGAGATAGCAAAATTCTGCTAGTACCTTTTCTTCCTGCTCAGGAATAGAAGGCAGCAGTAATAAATAAATGTGCATTTTATGCCTTTTTTGCTACATGAAAAATCTTTTGCCTGTAGCAGCCGCTTTGCTATCTTATTGTATGAAGGATCTGTAGAACTGTAAATGAAGAGTGAGATTCATGAGAATTACAGATCTTTGAGCAGAAGTAAGACTGCCACTCTGGGAAGATAGTATGCTTTTCAGGAAAGGGGAGATCATTCTTCTGTCGTAAGACAAAAATATATCTAGTGCACTCTGTTGATTCTTACAAGTGAGCTAGATAACTGACTGTTATCAGTAGCTGACGTGTTAAAAATTGTACATTAAAACAGAGCCACCTACTGTATAGTCAAGAATGGGTCAAACTCTATTGCTATTTGTCATTAGAAGATTGACTGCTAAAGCTATAAACTGTGTACTTGTATCTCAGAGAAGTTAAATTATGAACTATATCTACATAGAGGCAAGTATATAGTGGGGTACCTCAGTGTTCTGTCTTGGGCCCAGTACTCTTCAACATTTTTGTAAATGACTTAGACAAGAGGATGGGAGACTCACCAAATTTGCAAATGGCACAAAGATGGGAGGAGATTGCTAACACCTCAGAAGACATGCTCAGGGTTTGACGGTTTTGATATGCTTGAACATTGGGCTTTATCCAACAAAATACTGTTCAATGGCAAAAAAAAAAAAAGTAAGGTTCTGCACTTAGGTGAGAAAAACCAGATGCACAGATAGAAGATAGGCAGTACCTGGCTCAGCAGTAGTACTTGTGAAAAAGATCTGGGTGTCCTAGTAGACCACAGATTAAGCATGAGCCAGGGAAGAATGCAGAAAAGATGATGAAAGGCTTGGAGACTAAATCTTATGAAGAACAGTTTAAAGAACTGGGTTTGTTTAGCCTGAATAAGAGAAGGCTAAAAGGAGACATGACATCAGTTTTCTAATGCTTGAAGAGCTGTCACAGTGAAGAGGGATTTGTTCTCCGTAGTGTCTAAATGTAGGAGAAAACCTAGTGAAGTATCTCCTGGAGTCATGGGTACTGCATCACTGGAGTTTTCAAGCAAAGGTTGGACAACCATTTGCCTGGAATCATCTGAGGAAGATCTCTAAGCTACCTTCCAACCCTATGATTCTATGAATTATTTGAATAAGCTAATAAGTGGGGATGTTAAGGCTAAATTGTGAGACAGTATACAACAAAAATCTTTTGATACAGTATGCACATATGACATATGCGTAACTGCTTAATACTCTATCATCTGGGAGGAAAATCAGCACTCATATCTTTGTAGATTTGGGATTAATTAGGGCTTCATTCTCCATTCACTTCCCAGAGAATTTAGTGTTAAGAATCCATTCTCAACTACAGATAATATAGTGATAGTGTATGTTTGATACATCTAGAACCTCATTGCAGCTCTCTCCTAGAGGAGGTTAATGATGCATCAACCTGATTGTCTCAGCACATCTTGAGGTGTCCTTGACTGAAATTTCCATGTCACTATGTCATTTGCACTGCTTAATCCTATCTCTTGCCCTGTTGCATTTTTTGCACTTGTGATAACTTTTAACTGTGACACTGCTACAAATATTACACGATTCATTTTTACCTGGAAGCACCATTGCAGTCTGCTAGCAGTAAAGGGAATTCCCCTTTCAATAGGTGATTTTTGATAGGCTTGTCCTTGCATTCTACAGTGTTTTCAGTTTGTTTTGCTGACATATTCAGCATAGGTGTTACAATTCTCAAGAATGTGATTTTCATCAGCCTCAGATTGACTGATCTGAACAAAGCTGTACCAAAGTTTTTTTTTTTTTTTTTTTTTGCACACAACAATCTATGTAGAAATGTATTACTTTGGTGCACAAACTTGTTATTAATGCTAATTGTAAAAGTTGTTACCTTGTATAAGAAACCTCTGATCAAAATTCATTGGTGTTGACAGAATCTTTTTAGTGAAAGTGCTCTCAATAATACCTGTGTGATATGTGGAGTCATGGCCAAATTTAACTAATGGATGGAAGTGTGGCTCTGATGCCTGGAAAAAAAATCAAGGCAGCCTTACCATTACTTTGGGGGGAAAAAAAAGAAATACCGATACATACCAAGGCAACAGTCAGTAGCCCAAAATCTGTACTAATACTCCATGTGAACATACGATGGTAAACCTGTAGCACTGTGATAGCTTAATCTTTCTTTACAATCCTATAAGTATACTCAAAGTACGGTGCTTGCCTTCCAGATGAATAAAAGACACACAGCAATGAAGCAGCCATAGAAAAATACTCATAAATTTTGAGATGACCTGTCAGATTTTGAGTGCGCCTATCAGAACACTGCCTATGAAGAGAAATGGATAGTGAATGGAGATAAAGCCTATTTGAAGCAAATATTTCCCAAGCATTTGGGAGTGAAATAAAGTATTCTTGGGAGCCATAATAGCAGAGTACAGGTGAAACTCGAAAAATTAAAATATCGTGCAAATGTTCATTTATGTCAATATGGCAACTCAAAAGGTGAAACCAATATATGAGATAGACGCATTACATGCAAAGCGAGATATGTCAAGCCTTACTTTGGTATAATTGTGATGATTATGGCGTACAGCTTATGAAAACCCCAAATTCACCACCTCAGAAAATTAGAATAGTTTTCAGGTTCAATATTCTAGGCTCAGAGTGTCCCACTCTAATCAGCTAATGAATCCATAACACCTGCAAAGGGTTCCTGATCCTTTCAATGGTCTCTCAGGCTGGTTCAGTAGGAATCACAAGCATGGGAAAGACTGCTGACCTGACAGTTGTGCAGAAAACCATCCATAAGGAGGAAAGCCCCAAAAGGTAATTGCAAAAGAAGTTGGATGTTCCCAAAGTGCTGTATCAAAGCACATCAATAGAAGGTTATGTGGAAGGGAAAAGTGGTAGAAAAAGGTGCACAAGCAGCAGGGATGACCGCAGCCTGGAGAGGATTGTCAGGAAAAGGCCATTCAAAAGTGTTGGGGACTTTCACAAGGAGTGGACTGAGGCTGGAGTTAGTGCATCAAGAGCTACCACACACAGACGGATCCTGGACATGGGCTTCAAATGTCGTATTCCTCTTGTCAAGCCACTCCTGAACAACAAACAATGTCAGAAGCGTCTTACCTGGGCTACAGAAAAAAAGAACTGGTCTGTTGCCCAGTGGTCCAAAGTCCTCTTTTCTGATGAGAGCAACTTTTGCATCTCATTTGGGAACCAAGGACCCAGAGTCTGGAGGAAGAATGGAGAGGCACACAATGCATGATGCTTGAAGTCCAGTGTGAAGTTTCCACAGTCTGTGTTGATTTGGGGAGCCATGTCATCTGCTGGTATTGGTCCAGTGTGCTTCATTAAGTCCAGGGTCAATGCAGCCGTCTACCAGGAGATTTTGGAGCACTTCATGCTTCCTTCCGCAGACGAGCTTTATGGGGATGCTGACTTCATTTTCCAGCAGGACTTGGCACCTGCCCACACTGCCAAGAGTACCAAAACCTGGTTCAATGACCATGCGATTACTGTGCTTGATTGGCCAGCAAACCTGCCTGACCTGAACCCCATAGAGAATCTATGGGGCATTGCCAAGAGAAAGATGAGGGACATGAGACCGAACAATGCAGCGGAGCTGAAGGCCGCTATTGAAGCATCCTGGTCTTCTATAACACCTCAGCAGTGCCACAGGCTGATAGCATCCATGCCACGCCGCATTGCAGCAGTCATTGCTGCAAAAGGGGCCCAAACCAAGTACTGAGTACATATGCATGCTTCTACTTTGCAGAGGTCCGATATTGTTCTATTTCCAATCCTTGTGTTATTGATGTCATGTAACATTCTAATTTTCTGAGATTGTGAATTTGGGGTTTTCATAAGCTGTATGCCATAATCATCACAGTTATACCAAAGTAAGGCTTGACATATCTCGCTTTGCATATAATGCATCTATCTCATATATTGGTTTCACCTTTTGAGTTGCCATACTGACATAAATGAACATTTGCACGATATTCTAATTTTTCAAGTTTCACCTGTATATGAGTGTAACACTTAAGGTTGTGTATTCTACAGTTTTGTAGAAGAGATACTTGGGAGCAAAGACATCACCTTTTCCAAACTCCCACCCCACCCAGGCACTGAAAATGTGCATTATTTCATAGAATTGGTTTTCTGTTCAGAGTACACATCTTTATAAATACTAATTTGTACCTAATTTTCTATTCTGATGCTTTTCTTATGAAAAAAAACTGTAGATTATTCATTTAAACTTGATCTAATTATAGGGATGTCATTTTTTGATGAAGTAATAACTCTTAGTGTGATAAATAATAACTCTTAGTGTGATATATTTCATTTACTTATCCAAAAGTAAATGTCACTCCCTTATTGGAATTTATTTCTAACTATCTCTAGTAAGCTAAGAAAAAAATACTGGCATCTTAAGACATTTTAATATATAGCAGTGTTATATAGTACAATTTATCAACGTACTGCATACTTACAATGCTATTTTGATAGGAAAAAAATCAACCAAGTTTATTTCCCAGTTTTCCAGGGCATGTGAGTATGAATAGTAATTTCTTGCAATAAACATTAACCTTTAAGAAATAATATTCCATTTAGTTAATAAACTAGTAGATTGCATATTCTGCCTTTTTCAGTTGCTATTTCAGATCTTTATTAGTCCTTCTGTGATAAAATAAAGTAAAAATAAAGGTAGGAGCTAATTACTATCTGTGAGTTTACTTCAGTTTCATGGCACAGTCTTCTGTACAACTATTAAGAAGCCAGACTCATTACATTTCCAGATAATGGAATATAGGAGTGCAGTCTCAGCTTAACATTTATTTTAAAATTGTTGAATACATTTAAACATTGCTATTTAAAATGTTCACACTCATTGTCTACTATTTAATCCAATTTTATTTTCCATCACTAGCAGTATTTTAGCTTCTGTTTTATCCTTTTTAAATCAATCTCTTTGAGCCCTTTGGAACTCATTGCATCAGTACCCTAATCTCTTAGATATCTCTGTATTTTTAATTAATTGGTATTTACCAATTAACTAGACATCAGTACGGTCTAATCTCTTAGATATCTATTTTTAATTAATTGGTATTTAGCTTCCTTTCTTCCATCTCCCCATCCATTTCATTATATATTGTGTTTATTATGACTGTAAACCTCTTTGCAGGATGCTACTGTTTTTATTCAGTGTTCTATATTCTGTCACATATTGGGAGTTGTAGGACAGGAGCAGAAATTAGGAGTCTGGTTGCCCCTTTTTAGACTAACCAATTTCATTAAAAGGCATAAGCTTTTATAAGCTTTTACAAACTATAGCTCACTTGATCAGACACATGGAGTGGCAGATGCATGGAGTGGAAGAGCAGAAAACTCAGACTTCCAGCTATCTTAAATTCCAGTTCCCATCAGGCCTGGCTAGTATGGTTAGTAGTCAGGTACGTTCAGAACTGTAGTCCAGCAAGATCTGAAGAGTCCCAAGTCCCCTTTCTCCATTTCCTTGGGCATTTAAAGTAGTAACAGCAGTTTTTATGCTTACATGTAAACATTCAGTATTATGAAAAAATTGTGCAGTTGCCGTTGTTCACCATCTCTGTATTTGTGTGTCAAAAACTTCTAATTTCCTTAGGATATATAGAAGTTGAATAAGGTATCTATTCTTTCTTTAGATCAGATACAGTTGATTAAAAGAATAGTATTATGAAAACATGTTTCTTGCTGCTTACTATAGAAGTCAGTTTTCTGTGAATATGTTCTTTCAGGATTGTATACTCTGTCACAACTGCTTCACAACTAGATACTTAACTGCATTGCAATATAGGGTGGAAGTGGAAAGCTTTTTCTATTTAGGGACTACATTTTCTTCTTTGTTCTTTTTGGGGGGGGGGGGTAGCTCGGAGAACTACAGATAGTGTAGTAATATATCCAGAGAGCTAGATACAAGATTTCTGCCCTTTTTATGTGGGGAAAGGAAAGCGGGGAAGTATTTTCACTCTGGGAGGCTAAACACATCTATTTTAAGTCTTCATTCAAAAAAAAAAAAAAAGTGCCATATAATTGCCATTTTACTACAGAGCTCTTTCAACATAAACATGGAACTCTGGGAATAACATAAATGGGGTTGGGACAACTTGTAGGCTAGGTATTGTTGGCATACAATATCAAGATACTTACCTAATTTTTTAAATAGAGGATTGGAATATGGTTTTCTGTTTCACTGAGGTTTCAGATTATTATGTGTTGAACCAGGCACCCAAATACAAACATACATCGCAAGTGGACTGCAAGGAAGAAGTGCCTTTTAAATTGAAATGCAGGGTCTCTGCCTTAAATTAACTAATTTAAAGGTGGTAGTAACAAAGCCACAGTAAAATATCACATACTGTCAATGTTGCTAATGCCTCAACAATATTTAACAAAATATTTAAATATTTTTAAAAATATTGCACTAATATGTACATATACTACTACTGATGATCATAATAAACTAATCCATTATGTTAATACTATTGCAGAAAATTTTTAAAGTGTCAAAGATTTATGTGCAAAAGGACTTGAATGTAGATAACTAAATAGGAATTTAGAAAGACCCAAACACAAGACAGAGCAAACTGTTTTTGTAACATTCACAGGCAAAATCTCAAAATCTTCCTTGCTATACTTCAAGGAAGTCTTCTGGATCATTATTTTATGTAATGCCTAGTCAGCAAATTGCTTTTTAAAATGTTTTATTTTTTCATACAGCTTTTTCATGATGTTTTTGTCAATCAGTGAGTTACATATACAAAAGTTGTCAATGTGTTTCTTACAGTTTGGCTGTCAATAACAGATGGAACAAAATAATTTTCAAACATTTGTTTTATTGGGTAAATGACATTAACTTTAGCAATTAGTTTCTCATTTATATAGCTGTTCAACTTGATTTCTTTAATGCATGTGTGTTCATGATTTCCCTCTTCCTGTTTTGAACAAAAGGAAATCCTGGAGAAACTGGGGCATTTCCTGCTTGGTTATAATAAAGTGCATTTGAGTATAAAATAGTCTATTTCAAGTAAAAGCAAAATATAAAAAACTATTTTGAGTTGTGAAATGGAATATGCCGTGTTTTGGATGCTGTATTATAGGGATGAGTGTAAATTTTCAGCGATGTTGCATTATAACTCCTTCCCCAGTTGTAGTCAATAATGGCTGGAATTAATGGGAATTGTGAATTAGCAGTAGTTTAACAGGAGAACCACCTACTGTAGTGTTTCTAAATGCTTAACTGTAACTTGTATGGTTAGAAATGTTTTTCAAGGCCCAGTGGCGACTGAATTTTGCTTGCTTTGCATCTCAAATATCTCCATTTGAGAGAATGAGCAATTTGTAACTGCTCAGAAATGTTGGGTATTTCAAAATAAAAGTCATAATGAAAAATCTTCCTTATTTCAAGAGATTAAATAAGACAACATTCAACAAATCCGAGTATGACTGAGCTGGGAGAAATGAACATGGTCTTCTTGGCTTATATATGTCTGTATTAAGTGTAGCAGTTAATGCCGTACTTCTTTGGTGAGAAGAGTTGCTCGTAGAGGGAGGCAAAGCTGATACTGTATAAAGAACATGCCAACAGAACACTGTGTACCAGATTCAGGGCAAGACTCTATAGAGCAAACAGATTACAGTAGCTTGAATTGGAAAGCGGTAATTGTCTTTAACCTTGTTTCCCCAAGAGTGGTCTATGTTCAGGTACAAAAATGAATTACCGTTACTCAATTTAAAACATTTTTTTTCCAGTTTGGTATTACTGTCCTAGATTAAAATACTTCATAGGCAATATTCCAAACCAGTACAAAGGAAGTATAGGGTGATGCTGGACAAGGAGGGAGGAGGAGGTGCCCCAGTCGAGATGTTTATGCATCTCCAGAAGGAGAGTTAGTTAAATTTATTTCATTGGTTAGATCTCTAGAACAGAAATAGTATTTATCTCTCCAGGTGAGATTAACAGCTCCTGCTAGTTCTATCCTGCACGGCTGATGAGGGGGGATATAGGGAACTGTGGTCCAGTGACACATGGAAAGTCCTATTAACCCCTCTGCTAGAATGTTCCTCAGCTGTTTTGTGCAACCAAAAGGTTACTAGTGCCATATGCTTGCATTCCTATTGACTCTGTGTAATAAACCTATAAATGGAGAAGGATAAAAAAACTAGCCAACTTTTTTTCCTAGAGAACAGTCCAAGACAGTGGCTATTAATGTTGGAAGGAATGATTTTACACCTAGCAGTTGTAAATACACCTTTTGGCTTCTGGGTTCAGCTATTCATGGCAAAGTAATACCATTATTAACCACAAGCTGTGTGACTTCTAGTTTTTGGCGCTGTTTAGCATCATTTGTGCAATCTTTTGTCAGTAGCAGGGCATCAGAGATGTGAATACATAAGATGGAGTTGCTCTTTGTTCCCATTCCAGGTATTTCTGCTACGTGCATGCTGCACACTGGTTTTGTTCATGTGCTTAAGTTAATTCATTAACTGAGATAATATATTTAGTAAGTTATTACCAGCACTCCATTTAACTTCGGAATATGCAGGAAATTTGTATTACAGAATTCTAAAAGAGCTTGACATAATAGCCAACTTTTTTTTAATGAGTATGTCTTTTACTAAAGTGGCCACGAAGGGGCAGTATTATTCTATTAAGTCCAACACAGCTGTGTCAAAATAAGTGCTTTCAAGAGCTCCAAATGACATTTTTAGTCACTTGTAAGAAAAGGATTTTAAAATTTTGCTCACTGGCCCAGCTGCAGACCTGTTTAACTAAACACACACTTGCTGTATACCATGAAATTTTCCCTTGCAGCATTTGCCAACTAGTTAGATTTTAGTGTTTCCTTTTATGTTCAGATTGCACACTTTAATGATAAATACTAAATGGAAATCCAGCTATTGAGGATATAAATAAGCATTGCAGCCACAAGGAAACCACCTCTTAAATAAACTGTGAGCACTTCAGGGAACCCTCCAGTAGCAACACCTCATCACCTTGTTAAGAGACACTTAAATCTAGAGCAGATGATGGTTTTAAACAAAAATCAGAAGTCACTAAAAGTGAATTCAATAGCAGGACAGAACAAATGCAGAAGTTGCCAGGTTAGATTTCATAGGTTAAATTCTGTATCTGACCTCTGAGCCAAACCCTTGGAATAAGCATCCTTCTCTGATCCTATATCCATCTCCACTGTTTCTATCGCAAGCCTGAGCAAGTCTATGAACATTTCAGTTACCTCAATTAGAGTGGTATGATACTGCCTTCTTCTGAAGGGTTTTTCCAACTTCTTAGGCTTGCCACAGCACTGCGGTTTCCTAGCAATCTCCCATCCAGGTAATAATCACGTCTGATCCTGCTTAGCTTTCTGAGATCAACCAAAGTCACCAAGGTACTGCCACCTAGCTAGATTCGTCTCCTTTTAAAAAAATGCAAAATGGGTTCTACATTTAGCTTCGTTTAGGCTATAATTTTATCTAGCAAAGACTTCAGCTTCTTCAGGTTAGGAGGGGAAAAAATAAACTGAAAAGACTTCCAAAATGATGATCTGCTAGGCTATCCCATCTGGGTATTATGCTAGTCAGCTTTCCCCAGCATGCTGGTTGGTGGGAGTTAGTTTTGGAAATCCAAGTCCTATGACGTTACCAGGATATGAAAGGGATGCCTCTTAAAAAGTTTGCACTAATCCACAAATAAAAACTTTTTGAAATATATCTAGGAATGTGTTGAATTATTTAGGGATATAATATACCCGTAAGATGATATCCTAAAGGTACTCGTTGAATGGAGTTCCTATGAGTAGTAATGTGTCTGCAGATGCTTCCTTTGGTGCTAACTAGGTTCTGTACCTATCCTGGTTTTATATTTTTTTTTAACAATACAGTTTTGTTTTCAGGAATATCTTTAAGCACTATACAGATTCCAAAATTTTCATGTAAAAATAATGTATTAAGCCTAGTATTTTTGTTGTGAAGCATTTTCAGATAAAAAGGAATGCAGGATGGGTTATGAATGATAAACAATGGGCTAAAAATTAGGAAGACTAAGAAGTGTATTTTGCCTGTTTTTCTAAGTGTTAAGTAGTATTATACAGGTATTTTGCTTGTGTTTATATGCTGCTTTGAGCATTGTCAATCTATCTTTTTGGAGATCTGTATTGTGCCTTGGTGACCTACCTCAGCCGTGTAATGTTTCTTGGCCAAGTTACTTGTTTCTAAATTCCACCAACTTGCCTTCTGTGAAGTAGAAAGTGAGAAAACCTGTGAGTTCATGGTGGTAGTTTCTGCTTTGGAACTTGAATGCCATCTCTGACTGATGCTTTTTGGAGACCTATCTTTTCTTACCTCCCTATTTGCCACATGAAAAAATAGTATTTTGTAACTAGGCACACCAGCCACTTCGATCCATTGATAGTCCCCTTCACTGGGACAATAATTTTTTTTTTAAAGACTCCAAATATGTCCATTGACCTAGAAAAACTAGAATGAGATATCTCAGTGATATGGCTGGCTTCCTGTGCTGGGAAATGGCACAGTGCAATCCAAATATTTACAAAAGTTGCATGTATAGATGGCCTGAAAAGCTTTTAATACTACGTATAAATGGACATATATTTTATATTAGCATTCCAGATGTCTGTTCCAGATGCCAACCATACTCCTCTTCCTCACTATTAGCCATTCTGCTGGTTTAGAAAGCAAATGGTTGCAGTGGGAACCCTCTGCCAATGTAGCCCCCCCCCCCCAATTTATTTAAAACTATCAGCAGTAAAACAATATTACGTGCTATTTTTTCCCTGAACAGTCTCTAGTGCTATTTGTAAGGTCAATAGCAGTTCATTAACAGTCATTAAAAGCCAGTCTGGTGTAGTGGTTAAGGCACCAGGCTAGAAAGCAAGAGGCCCTTGTCTGTTTGGGGTTGAGGCTGAGTTCTAGTCCCACCTTAGACATGAAGTCAGCCAGGTGATCTTGGGCCAGTCACACTCTCTCAGTCCTAGGAAAGATGCAATGGCAAACCACTTCTGAAATCTTGTCAAGAAAACTGCAGGGACTTGTCCAGGCAGTTGCCAGTAGTCAAAAACGGACTCAAATGCACCAAAAACAAAAGCCTATATTAAAAATTAATAGAGTGATCATCAGCTTTTTAGAAGATGACTGGATAAAAAAAAAAAGCTATGCCACTCAGTTTAGGAAGCAGAGTTGGAAAATGTTTCATTGAAAACAGACAAAGCTGCTTCTGAAGGAGGGCCAGAGACTTTCAGCAGTGCTAGAGAGTGAGATAGAAGAATCTCTGAACAGGGGGGAAGTGATCTCAACTTTTCTGCATGCTGAATGCTATAGAAGTTTTTTATTCCAAAGGTAAGTCTTCAGATACACCTATTTACTACTACTGTATACTTCTTCCAGGCCTTCTACTTTTGGCAAGGGTAAAAGTCAAACTGCAAACCACTATTGCATGCTAGTGCAAATCTATCAGTCTTTCTGGGTACCTGGTATAAGATAGTGTCGTGTCTGGCTGTGTCGTCTGATACTGCCAATTCTGCCAGGCAGCACCTATGTGAAATTCAGATGGGAAACCTGCTGTCATGGAGAAATTGCCAGACTTCAGTTCCCAGCCACAATGACCTCAGTTCCTTACCTCTACTTTAGAGTCCTTACAGAGATTATCTTCACCTACACTAAATTTTTAACTAGGGATGTTGCCAGCTAAAACTGGAGAACCATACTGCATGCTAAACGTCTGTTTTACTGGTGGACCCTAGTCCCTTCCTGTCTTACATGCCCACTGCTGATTTCTTTTTTCTGTACCACAATTTCCTGGAAGGGAGCCAAGGTTTTTAGCATGCAGCTTTAGCAGTGGAAATGGTAGTTGTCTGTTTGGGTTTGAGGCTACGGTGCAGAGAAGCCACAAAACAAGAGAAAAAAGGCAACAGAAAGGCTGAGAAAGTGAGAAGTACTTGTCAGAGATGGTTACACTTCCATCTTGGTCATATGCAAAAAAGAGAAAATATGTGAATGAGCCTCAAAGCTGTTTCACATGAAAATGTCAAAGAAGATAACAAAGCTTTGTTTCTTAACAGCTGATAGGTCTGAAAAGAATTTCTGTATGTCTTTTGCTTAATTTAAAAAAGGGATTTTTATGGTTTTTTGTACATATGCCTTGCCTGTGGTTTATTTCATGAAAGTAAATCCTTTGCCACTGTGTCTATATTTCTTTGATCATCTGTAAAGTTGAAACTCTGTTATGCTTTTGGACAAATAAATGATTTTGCATTGGGGCTCTGCCCATATATCTCCCTTACATTCAGTTCTTCAGCCAAATTACCTACAGTTTGAATGTTGAAACAGAATAGTGGGCTGAAAAGAGTATTTTTGGAACTTGGATCTAGTTCTGCCTTGTATTTGCAATTGTTGGGGAAGTTTCTTTTTAGTTTTTTTTGCTTTCTGAAAAATTAGTGTTTTGTGACAGACCATACTCCCTATAGCAGCTTTTTGGTCAGCATGACTATGACACCCTCTCAAAATTCCAGATTTTCTCATCCCCAAAATAGTGTGATATCTGGTTTAAGTCTACTTCCACCAGGTATTTAGAATAGCTCTCTTTGCAAGCTAATTGTTGCTTTCAAGCAGAAGAGTTTTTCCTAACCTTGCATCTTCCAAACATGTTGAGCTCCAGGTCTTGTGGATGTGGAAAAACATTCTTGCTCTTCCTAATTAACTGAACTTTTTATGACGAGAAAGTTGCATACACAATAGAACCTGGGTAGTATTTGTTACATGTTTATTTTGGAGCCTTAGAACTGACAGAAAAAGCACACATCCCACATTCTCCACACAAATGTTATTGCCCTGTTCTTTTGGCATAATGAGATTATTTTCACAGTTCTAACAGCTAAATAAGTTACGGTAGGATTGTGCTAACATACCCAATAGCACTCCTTTATCTGTATCAATAGGTAGAAATGTGCCTTCTCCTTGGATTGTGAATGACTTCCATTCAGAAGGGAATCACTGCCAAACAAGCATTACACATATGAAAAATATATTAGGAAATTGGATTCTTAAAAAAATAATCTATCAATTCTAGTTACTAAAGGCCGTTACTGCATCAGTATCAAGGACCTGGAGGAGGAAGGCAACTAGCCACAAGACTTAGAAGAACATTCTCTCCCTGTCCTACTTACCAAATAGCAGGTTGGATTCCAAAGGTATATGGAAATGTTTGCAGAAATGGGAGCCAACAGTCTAAAGGCAGCACCACTATCCAGGTTCCAAAAAACTCATCTAACTTGATCCTGATATTTGCAGCAGTCAATCTCTACAGCAGCCATGGATGTTCCCTGTTCTGTATGGAAATTATGCACAGCAGGAGGATTTCCTACAATAAAGGCTAGTGGAAGGAGTTCTGTTTGCTATCACCACTAATATAATCTAATGCCAAAGCCACCTTTTTTCATTGCTGATATCAATAGAAGCTACTTCCAGAATAGTCAATCTTAAACCCAACAACTAAATTATAGAAGGTAATCTTTCCAGTAGCATAAAACCATTATTACATGCTTACCAGCTCAGCACTGGTGTTATTATTATTATTATTATTATTATTATTTGCTAACACAGGCAGTCAGATACCTTCCCTAAAATGCTTCAATAGTTTTCTGAAACTAATCCCTGAGAAGTACAGCAATGAAAAAGAAAACTTCAAAACAACATGCTAGCAACAGTAGGTTTGTTTTCAGCTACTACTTCCATTTTATTCTATTCACCCAGAATAGAATTTGGCTACTCTCGACAGCTCTAATACTGGAGACTGGAAGCAGTTTTACTATTCCTACTTTTTATAATTTAGGCGTGCACCAAATTATAATGAGAATGTTCATTGCCCTGCAACAGCCTTGAAGATTTTATACCTGGCTTCCTTATATTTACCATAAGACATCACAGGTGAGAAAAGATACCTGCCTGTCCCCACCACTGAAGTTCATCTTCCTGATCTGCATGGCAGAATAAAACTAGGATTACAGTCTTTACCCTCTGGATAAGACAAAAAGTGAATGCAATTGTGCGTATGGAAACCTAGCTGGAAAAAAATAACTGAGAAACCATTGCTCTGAGACAGTGCTGGAAAGGTGCAGTTGAACCAACTTTGTACCTTTGTAGTCAGCAGAAAGGCCCCTCATAATATTAGAGCCTAAGAAAACAATCAGCTCCAGGATGTGCCCTGTAGATCCAGTTCTTGATCCAAGCAACGTGAAAAGGAACAATGGCTTGCTTTGCTGTGCACGAGTGTTCTCTTCCTCTGTTTCAACAGACAGATGTGCAGTTCAGTTCTGCAGGCTCCTCTATGCCTGGGGTGCCCAGTACTTCTGGTCCATCTGCTATGCTGGGCTCACTAGAAAACTGCCTGTGGTTCAAACTGGGTTGCAAGAGGAGACA
The DNA here is from genome assembly GCA_030867105.1 of Liasis olivaceus. Classification (NCBI taxonomy): domain Eukaryota; kingdom Metazoa; phylum Chordata; class Lepidosauria; order Squamata; family Pythonidae; genus Liasis; species Liasis olivaceus. Next base: position 77,171,519 of record CM061349.1, read on the forward strand.
TTGGTCGCCACTGTCTGGCTCTTCTGCCAGCATGCCTGAGTGCATAATAGAAGCCATGGCCAACAGCTGAATATCAGAATGAGCATTGGCAACGGTATGCCGACGGATGCTCCCGCATTTCTCAAGGTAAGCCTCACCCTCCTGTTCAGTCAGGGGTGTCAAGGCAGTCTCACTGACCTGTCGGGTTGCCACTGTGTGAGAAGAGATGCTCAGCCCATTGGGTTTGTAACGAGATCTGTAATACCGTCTCTCTGGAAAATAAGGGGAAAAAGACATGTTGTTAATCACAGATTGTTTACCACTGCAAGAATTGGTTTCTCAGGGAATATTCCAAAACCATCCTTGGGCAATGATTTTGTCTCTGTGAAAGGCATATTAGCTTCCCTCAACAGAGATAGTTTTAAAATATGTAACTGTACAAACAATCTCCCTACATGAATTCTGCATTCAAAATTTTAAAATGCAATCTGTTACCTTTTTCAGTGCCATGTTTCAGTGAACAGGAAGGTCATAATCACTTTTTAATGTATACATATAAATATTCATCTTTGGTTTTGCTAACAAGTTGCAATATATGAGTGATGAGGATATTTGGAATAAATAAAATACAAGTTATACAATAAATAATGCTTAATTTTCTGCACCAGGGTAATCCTATGTTAGAAGTCCAAGTTATGCCAGAAACGAACTTATGACATTGTAGAACTTCGCCATTATTGCAGTGTAATCCCTCAAGTTGTCTTTCACTTAAAAGGAAAAATATGAAGCAGTGAGCTAGATTTCCACCCCTAAGTCCGCTGTATTTAAATATGAGCTTATCCCTATCCTGCACATGCATTGTGTGTGGACTCATTATCCTTCTGGATATTCCCAGAATCATACACAGAAGTGTCTTTTTTTCTTTGATGCAACTTTTTATCACACACAGTTCAGAATGACTGTATTATGGGCAGACTTAACAGCATTATCTGAGCATAAACATTGGTGACAAAGCAAAACAAACTTATCTATGGGAAATTTACTGCCAATTCTACATGCAGACCTAACAAAACAGCCCCACTTGAAATATTTTATTGAAACAATCAAGCTTGTTATGTTCTGTCAGAACAAAGTCTCAGAATACATATATTCATTTTCAAGCTCATAACATTTAGAATGCATCATTCTGAGACCAGAATGATATAATTTAAGGTTTTCTTCTATGACAGAACATTTGAAATTCTGTTTCTCAAAAGTCTGGACACATACATTTTGTTTCAAGCAGTCATTTTGCATCTCTACTATCAACCCAACTTTTCCGAACTTGATGCCTTACAATGCACATGGTGATTACAATTTCTGAGGGCTGTAGTCCCAATGCTTCTGGTGGATATTATTTTAGAGAAAGCTTTTGTAATCATTGATTACAATCATTGATCTAGTGAGCTGCCCAGTTTGAGTTCACTGCCATTTCTTCTATCTCCCCGACAAAAGGGTTGTTCCAAGGTAGGTGGAGGGAACCAGTAAGGTTCTAGATATTGCTGAATTCCAGTTCCCAGCAGCTTTAGCTAGCATGGCCAGTGGTAAGAGATAGTGGTAACTTTAATTCAACTACAGCTGGACAGCAACTGATTCTTTATTCATGATCTAGGTAATGGAGATAATGGATGAAAGTAGCGGATACTGCCCTCTTGCAATTCCACTGGCAAACAGTATTCCCTATGAGGGAGCAATTCACATGGATCTAACTAGCAACTTTTAGTACATTCAATTACAAGAATGATAGGGCTAGAATTACAGGTCATATATTCTAAACTTATAATACAAGCACAGGCAAACTAAGTATTACTTTAGGGGGAGGGGCTGTCAAACCCTAAGTCCCCCAAGCAAAAAACATGTGCCCATTCCAAACACTTAAAGAATTATAAACCCAGAAATCTGTTTCAACTACCAGAACACACATCCTTTCATGTCTGCTTACCTCAACATTTTTGCATTTAATCTTATACTTTTAAATAAAGTCATTTTATAGTTACTATTGTTAATTGGGAACTGAAAATCCTTGCTAATGTACTGCATATCATTCAGAAGTCTACTGATAGATTCTCCTCTACTTTCTACCTGCCCCTGATGTACAAGACTGTACCACTTTTTCTCTCTTCCACCTCCTTTATGATTATCAAAGTGTATGCTGCATCAGAAACAGGAACCTTCCTGCTTCTGGAGGAGGCAAACTGAAGATGGCGCTGCGAAAGCAGAGCTGATGACTGCAGCAAAGGGATTAGAAAGTGAGCTTTGCAAACCAGTGATTCTACTGGTGAGAAGACCGGTTCCTTGGAACCTCTCCAGATAAGGAGAGGATGGGAGGTTGCCCACATGTGCTCTGGATGGCTGCTCCTCGCAAGGAGACCGCAGGACAGCAGTTTTCTGTGGGTTTGAGCGCTGGGAGACAATGGGATCAGCCATCTTGCTTGCAACCACAGCAGTCTTTTAAAGGACACTAAGTTTGCAAACCTCATTTTCTAATCACTTTCAGAAATTGCCTATTAACTATCTTAAAGCTATTAGAGACCTTCGGAACAACAAGTTTGGAAAGTCTTAATTGGGTGAGTTTATCTTCAACTCTGAACAAAAGAAAAATTATTTATAAGCTTAAGAAACTAAAGAATTTGAAATAAGGAGCAAAAAGCTAAATAAAATTTTAATCTAAGAAAGTTATAAATGGATTAAAGGTCCAGATAAATTTCAAATATTGACTTTTACTGTAAGATTTTGGAATTAACTATAAAAATAAACAGGTTTTTGTGGGAAACAGACTTATTTTGGCTATCCTGGTTATTGCAAGTCATAACAAAGATAAGTTTTTATTTTAGAAACTGGACACTAGAGGGGACTAAAGATTCTAAGCAGAAGAAAAATAAAATACAAGCCTGTTTTCAATGTCAGTTAATACTGGGACTTACAAAATGACCAAACATTATAACATCAGAAATAATAAAGGAGATCTTTGAAGAATGAAGCCAGAAAATAGTAATTACAATATCAACACTGTCAGTAATGACAGGAATTACAGTTATGGGACAAATTTTATCAGACAAGACAGAGAAAGTAGCAAAAGTGGAACTACAAATGACAGATCAAAAGAATGATTTGTAAAAAAAACGCTTTACTGGGTATACAAAAGAAACAGGCTGAAGTTTTAAAAATTAAAAAGGAAATACAAATGACAAATCAAGAGAAAGACCTGGAAAATGTTTTCATATTAGATCTACAAAAGAAGCTTGTTAAACCCTTGAAGAAATCTGTGTGATGGAATAAAGAAGAATTTAAGAGAAATCAAATCCTACAACAGTATTTCACTGAATTAAAGCTTAGGATTCTTAGTAGTAAAAGAAAGGAATATAAAATTGGTTTTTTGATCAAGGTTAAAATAAGGGTTTTTTGTTTTTTTGTTTTTTTTGCAATGTTATGGCAACCCTTTGTGGACTTTTTGCTGACACCAAGATTGAAAAGTTGGTATTTTATGGATTCACTTATAGATAAGGGACGGGATATCGGATGAAGAGATATCTGTTTTAACTTTATAGGGGGTAAAGAGTTATTAAATTTGTTTATACAGGTAGTCCTCAACTTACGGCCATTTGTTCAGTGACCATTCAAAGTTACGATGGTGCTGAATGAAGGAACTTACAACCCGTGCTCGAAGTTACGGCTGTAACAGCGTCTCTGCAGTCGCTTGATCAAAATTCAGGCACTTAGAAGCCCATCCACAAAATTCAGGCACCACAGAAGCCCGTCCCACAGGGGTGCTTCACCCTCACCACCTATCTCCCCCCCCATCTCTGCCCTTTTGGCCCCAGCTGACCTTCGCCATCTTCTTGGTCCCACTGATGATGAGGTGTGCCTGGACTGGGGCTGGGCTTCGTGCTGTGAAAAAAAAAAAAGCAACCCCAGAGCCACAGCACACCAAAAAGCTCCTTTGTGCTGTGCCCCTGGGCCAGGCTGAGTCTGGCTTTATACTACGAAAAGAAAAAAAAAGTAAGTCAGCCCAAACCACTGCATGCCAAAAAGCCCCTTTGTGGTGTGGCTCAGGGGCTGTTTTTTTTTTTTCCCCAATTTATTTATTTTGCAGCACGAAGCCAGCTCCAGCCCGGCCCTGCAGTCAAGCCAGGCATGCCTCAGCAGCAGCAGGAACAAGATGATGGTGAAGGTCAGTTGAGGTGGCAGAGTGCAGGGCGGCGAGGGCAACTGCAGCTCAGACTGGGCTCGGGCAGCTTCGGCTTCCCGGGGTGTGGCAAGCAGACCCAGAGCCACAAGCAGGGTGCAGGGCAGCCAAAAGGGCAGAGATGGGTGGGAGATAGGCAAGTGGAAGGATTGAAAGCAGTCCCTTACCCTACTGAGGCTTGGGGCTGGGAGGGACCAAGCCCGGAATAGCTTGGATTGGGGTGGGTACTCGCTTAATGACCCACAATTCTCAGTTAAGAACAGCAACCGGGACTGCCATTGCTAAGCAATGCAATTACATGACGTCTCAGTTTACAACCTCATTGCTTAGTGATAGAAATTCAGGTAATAACTGTGGTCGTAAGTTGAGGACTACCTGTACTTATTCTGATTAAGTTTCTTTATATATTTTTTTCTTCTTTTATTTCTGTACTTTTTATTCTTTCTTTCCATTCTCTTCTCTTTCTTAAGTTCAATTTATATTAGTTTTTACTATTGTAATTAAAATTCTTAATAAAAATTATTTTCAAAAAAAGAAACAGGAACCTTCCTAAAGTACAGCTGCTTTAATGAGTCACGGACAAGTGCTATATTCATGCTCCCACATGTTCCAAAGCACCTCTTCTAAGTTTATAGAGCCACTGTGGTATAGTGGTAAAGGTGCTGGACTGGCACTGGGGAGACTCACCTTCTAGTCCACCCTCAGCATTTGAATTTCACTAGGTGAATTTGGATCAGTCGCTCTCTATCAGCCTAACCTGCCTCATAGGATTGTAGGGAAAAGGGGAATGGGGAGATGCTGCGTATGCTGGCATCCTCATACTGTCTCATACTGTTTTGAAAACTTCCCCAATACTCCTAGACAATTTTTTGGGGAAGTAGAGACACACAGAGAAAAGTGTGACATCAATAAAACTCAACTTTCTTTTTTCTCCAGCAGACGTCTCCCCTGATAGTTCTGCTCATAGAAACACTTGATCCAGAATAGCTGCTGCAACATTTATTATTGCAGCACTGACATAGTTCAGAAATGGTTTCATAAAATTTTACAGTACATATCTCACAAAACTAAGCATCAGAAAATCACTTACGTGGGAGAGAAATCATAGCCAGCTTGCTGTATCAGAGACAATGGGACTAAATATGCACAATATCCCAGATTTCAGAGAGAGATTTCATCTTAAAGCATCCATCCATCCATCCATCCATCCATCCATCCATCCATCCATCCAAACAAATCTTCCTTAGTTTTTCATAAATGTAATCTGTAATGGATTCACTTCCAACCAATTAAATCTGTGCTCAGTTAGATTCATATCTAAATTGAGCAGAGTTTCAAGCTAATAGCTTATTCTTTCAGTGGTATGACGCTGAAAGTTGCCGGCCAGAAATGGCTGACGCTTCGGCGGTTCGAGTCCAGCCTTCGCGTTAACAGGGTGAGCTCCTGTTTCCTCCCCAGCTCCTGTCAACCCAACAGGTCGAAAACTCACGTGAGTAGATAAATGGGGACTCTCACTCCGGTGGGAGGAAAAATGCTGGCAGCGCCTTGCACAGAGAGACGGGACCAGTTGCCGGTAAGCGCGAAACCGCGCTCGCCCGAAAAGGGCGCGAAGCAACGGAAATCCCACCTCCTGGGCTCGCCAGCTGGGCTCTGCTCTAGGAAGGAGGCTCTGGCAAACCACTTCCGAAAAACAATTGCCTTGAAAACTGCAAGGATTCGTCCAGGCAGTCACTGCAGGGTCAGTAATGACTGAGCGCAGACAAAAAAAAAAAATGGTTGTTAAAGAGCATCGAATCAACCAGTCTTGTCTCAAATTTATCCAAATCTATAACAGAGCAAATCTGGTGGCTGCTGTGAAGCAGCACTTCATAAAAGCCAGGCAAACTTTCATTGACCTGGAAACTGAACCACATACATTCTTTGTTTCAATCTGCAAGGATCAACACACCCAGAACACCTGCCTTAAATGATAGGAGTAGTCCCACAGCAAGTTCTTTTAAATCTCAGATGTTAATACAGGCCAATGAATTTCTGACTGGGTAACACATAGCTACTGTTTACTTCTTCAGTATCACAGGATGAGGGAGAGGTCTCTTTTTTTCCCTTCAATTCCTCCTACAGCTAGTGTCTTCCAATAATGGTTAATGCCCCCAGGACAACTAAAACTCCCTCTCTTACAAGAAAAGGGGCAGAGGTGAGAGGGAACATGGTCCTATGGAAACTTCAACTTCCGAGGCAGGCAGCTAAGGCTAAGAAGATCTGAGACCTCTTGGCCTATGAGTGATTAGTCATTATAATCTTTGGGGGAAATAATACTTTTCCTCTACTATTGCTTATAATAGAGGATCCCAGTCCAAATTGTAAAGTGAAATTCTAATTAAAATTTGATTTCAAGCTGTAAACAAATCTTGAAGTGCCTCTATTGTGCCTTTATACCAAACAGTTATAACAAACATCATCCATCTCCCTGGGGTATTTTAAAAGCTGCCTCCAATGAGGCTGATAGATTGCCTTCCTGCCAGAGGATAGGATTTTCTCTATTTTTTTTCATGTTTTTTTGGAGGGGGGGGAGACATTCTTACAGTTGCCACTCTCATGCATATCATTCTTCCTCCAGAGCTTTCAGCTGGAAATCCATGCGATCTACATGGGTTGTGCTAAGAATCACTGCAAGAGTTATGCTACATTTTTATGTTCTTTCACTGCAACTACTATGGTCTTTTAGCTCTAACTTATTACTGAAATAATGGGCAAAGGGTGGAAGAGAAATTGCAGTGAGCAGTTTTAACTCGATTAGAAAAATCTCATCAATGCAATCCTCACAGCCTGCACTGCCATAGTAAAAGCAAAACATTATTGGCAAGTCAATCAGATTCAGCAGTGTTTCCTGAGGTCATTCTGTCATTACTATGGATCTGGAGAACACCTATCGTCAATGGCTATTCACTGGGGGGCAGGAGAAGTTTGGAAAACAACATGATAGGGCTTCTATCATAGGACTGCACCCACCATCCTGATGTTTTGATCCCCTTGCTAAAGGCTTTGTTCTACGGTTCTGTTTATTGCAGCTAGCCACCAAGAATATTTTCTGCAATGGACAAACACTGCAAAATGCTATCCTCTAACACAGCAACAGAAAGGAAAAGTGCATTTCAATGGGATAGGAGTGGAGTACACAACCTGAGACCCCAGTGCTATATCGAATGTTACCACATAGTCTTTGTTCAACCTCAACTTTCCTCTTTGCCCTTTAGACTGGCCTCTTTTATTCTATAAAGCAGCAGCATGGATGCTTAATACAACATAACTTCCTGCTCCAAACTGGGAATTCATTTCCCACTTAACCTTATGCCCATCTAACCTGAATGTGCTATTCGCTAGAAACAGCACCTTCAGAAACAAATGGAGAAGGGAAGAACACTGAACCAGAAGTAGGCTCTGGCTTGAATCCAGATCAGAATTCTTTTCCCTCAGAAAAGCGCCAATAATGTAAAAAGAAGGCTGACCCACAACATTAAGTACTTACTAGAGAATTGCATTCTCCATCTCACTAGTAAGTTGGAGATAAGGCGAACCAGGATTTCCAACAGCACAGCTGCTTGGCTGCCTGGTTGAAAAGACTGGTTTACTGTCTAGCTTGTGGACCCTGAGTAGGCAGCTCTGATCAGGCTGCTCGTTGCAGAATAATGCAGAAAGCATGTAAGAAACACAAAATCGCAGAAATAGTGAGAGAGAAAAGGGAAAGTGAACAATCTTATTTAGAACCGTATGCTCTCTCCTATGCTCTGCAATTTTTCTGTTTAGACTTCTTTAAGTAGCTGCAAATATTTATCTCAAATATTTGAGATAAAACATGAGATCTAATACATAGATTCCTCTAGCCAGCATGGGATCCCCCTATTAAACGTTAGATTTAGCAATCATTTCTCATTTGTCAATTCATTGTCTTCAAAAAGCCATTCCAATCTGGAACAGTAGCTATAAAAAGCAGTTGGAAAAGGTAATGCATTCCAAAGTGCAATGGTGGCCAAACAGGAATAGTCAGGAGAAAACAAACACTGAAGGCTTTGTTCTACAGTTCTGTTTACTGCAGCTAGCCACCAAGAATATTTTCTGCAATGGACAAACACTGCACAACACTATCCTCTGACACAGAAAGGAAAAGTGTATTGAGTTTGTATCAGCTGATAAACCATTAGCAACAAATGCCTATTATTGTTTTTTTAATCTCTCCAACAGAAATGCTGTGGCCAGATTCCAATCTAAAACAACCAATAAATACAACTTTGTTTATACAATTATTATCATACAAACTGAAGAAGGACCACACATTCCTTTGATCTCATGCTCACCAGCACAAGTATAATTAAGCTCACCTCACTGGATTATTCTCTTATATTACTGCTGTGGAGAACCATCCCATTCTTAAATTCTGCACCAGGAACTATCCCTAATTGGCCATTTAGAGACCATCATCTATAAAACTCTTACACTACTTGGAAAAAGAAAACACCCAGAGCTCAGCTAGGCAGTATTTTGTGGCTTGGTCTGTCCCAAAATGCCTCCTTAACAGAAAGTGAACTATTCCTCCCCTGATGTTTTTTATCATCTAAGTGGGACTCTATGGCACTTCTCCAAAGAAATATGATACTAGAAGTTAGTACTTTATTTTGCATCATTCTAGATTGCAAATTATTTAAAAAAAAATCTTAAGAAAAAAGCCTAGTGGTGATCAAGGAAGATGTCTGCAGAATCACGATATCCATAGCACCTATTGTCTTCCCCAGCCTTCAAGCAATGCAAAATTACTTTTATGCTGTAGCTCAAGAATGGAACAGACTTCCCTTAGAAGTGAGATTAGCGCTGACTTTTTTTAATGAGATGAGAGAATGCCAATAATTATATTGCTCTGATTAGGTCACTGGTTTTAATTTTTGTATTACATTTGCTATTATACAATGGCTATGTTAAGTCTATGTATATAATCACGCTACTGTTAACACAGAGAACTGTGATGATTTCAGCAGTCTAGAGGTCAAATAAATAAATGCAATACAAGACTACAAGAGCAAGAAATTAAAAAATGCATCTGAAAAGCAAGGATCACGAATAACTCTGAACTCAGCTCACAGACCAGAGGAAACACCAGAGAAAAAATGCTGAGTGGGCAGAAGGGAAATTAATGGAATCATAAATTGGGAAGTCAATGAAACATAGAAGAGATGCTACAAGAGAGGGAAAAGGTTATTCTGCCAAGTATGTAGGAAATGTTGCCAAATTCTCCTAAGATGCCCAAGAGAAATGGGTGTGCTTTCCACAGTTCAGTTCATTTATTATTTATTTATTTGATTTGTATGGCTGCCCATCTCACCTAAGTGACTTTGGGCATCTCACAACAGAGGCATACAACCCAAACTGAGCGCTATGCCATAGATTCCTTCCATATGACCTTTAGTGGTTATTGTGCAGTCATTCAGTTGTTCTGATGTTTAGTGACTTGATGGACATTCTTTCATCAGGACTGTTGATCAGTAACTGCTTCTTTTGAGTTTCTGTAAGCTCATGCTTATGTTGTGTTATCACCTAGCCACCCTATCTTCTGTCAACTTTTTTTCCAAGCTTCAGAGTCTTCTCCAGTGACTCTTGCTTTTTCATTATGTGACCCAATATTTAAGTTTTAGCTCCACTGTTAAGATTTCCAGTGGCAATCTGGTATCATCAGCATACTGGAAGTTGTTATTGCTTCTCCCAGCAGTTTTAATTCTAGTTATCTATTTCTTCTAGTCCAGCATTTTTCATGGCATGTTCTGCATATAAATTAGATAAATACTGTGACAGTATACAAGTATGATGCACTCCTTTCCCAATTTTGAGCCATTTAGTGCTCCCTATTCTATTTTAACTGTTACTTCCTAGTCATCATTGTTGGAAATAATGAACACACACTGGCTGTCAGACCCATCTTTCCTCATGCTGAGGCTCAAGTAAATATGATCCATAGAATGTTTATGGTCTGGCCTTGTGAGAACAGTGTACGTGGCACCATCGATCATCATAAGTCTCTGACATTTTCATCCAAAATGCACTGAGCTATTGAAAACTGAAAAGTAATGGATATTTTTCTTCAATATCCAATAGGTGGAGATATTGCTCAACTGTCAGCAATTATGCTGAACAGAGACAGCGTACATTAGCTTTAAGGGGCTAAAGATCTCTCACCATTAATCTATTCCAGTAGCATCTAGGATTAGAAAAACATGTTTCATTACATAATATTCAGCATTTCTACCCACCCATTCTGGTTCAGTGGCTAAAGTTTATATGGAGTGAAGATGATGAACTTTGTATAGCATATTTCTTTTAGGAAATACTGTCTAGGAGCTGTAAAGCATAATGTGCTCCATTTAAATTTCTAATTAGGCCCTAAAATCCACTGAGATTATAACTTTTTCTAGTTCCAATTTCACTTTTAACTCTACAGCAGTCCTACATTTCACCACTACTCCATACATCACAGCATCATTCAAGGGACCAATCTTCATGTCTTCTCTTTCCCACCCACCTATTTAATTGCTAGTTAGAGAGCCAGAAAAATGCAAGAGATTCTGCTTAGCTAACCTTTGGTCATTTGCTAAAAATATAACCCATCAAGTACTTGGATTTAAAAAAAAAAAAACAGTAATTATTGCTTACAAGATCCCATACAGTGCTTCATTTTTTTTTTTCAAGGTCAATAAATGTCAATCCTGGCTGCAACATCACCCAAATCTTCAAAATCACAGATTCCCTCTAAAATACTAAAGTCCTTTTAGTTATTTTTCTCATCCTTTATTCACCCCTGTCAACAAACAGAATCAGCTACTAATTGAGTTCAGGGAAGTATTTTTAGTTGCTCCAGAATTCAGATCAATCCAAAAATGGTATGTTCTGGGTTTTCCCTTTATCCTTCATCTTGAAATAGAACAAGGCGGTAGAGCTGTAAAATATCAGGCTAGATAATGTATGAGAGTGTAATTATCAAAACCAGTCAGGAATCATGGGTAATGTACTTCTTATACTCACCACTATATCTGGAAGTCAAGGAAAAATTGGAAGTTAGCAAAAGAAACCAAACAAAACAAAACAAAGCATCTGCCTCTATTCTATTCATTAGCAGAAATACCCTTGAGTCTCATGAATGTCCCACTTGGATGAGAATATGCTAGGGCACTAGGTCATCTTATGATAAAGGGGTTGTCTGTGACTTGCTACGTTCACTACAGCAGCTGTTTTGTAAATGTGCCCACCACACATTCAAAACTTCAAATGAGCCTCAAAAAGTTGCCTACTCCTGCTCTATCCCTAAAGAGGTAATTTCAATATTTCTATACAACTGTCAGATTCCAAATGCAGGCCTACCGCTGACACAGTACCAAGGATGCTCTCAACGTACACTTACAAAGCACAGTGGTGGGGCCCACATGTTCTCTAAATGGAGGGCCAAATGTGATTATTCTGAATCTATAATTCTCTGAAGGTCATGGAGTATATAAATATGTGTTTTATTACACTAAACCCTGGTTTTATTGGTAGAAAGGAAGATAGCAGTGTGGTTTCACAAGAGTCACATGGCTACCTCAAATAAACAATTTCAGTATCACTCAAGTCCCTGTACACTTTGTATTATTTTTCTTCTTAAGGAGAAGGGTCATGATTTTATTAGCTGTAAACAGCTAGCTAGGCACTGATTATATTTGTACTGTGACAGGAACATCTCGTTTATTGAAGTCATGAATTTACAGCTGCTCAATTCTGCAAACTAATCTGGTGTGGTTTTAATGCCAAGAACTAAGCAGAAAGCCCAGGCACCAAAGATATATGCATATAAGATCAGCATCCCAACATTGGGAGCTAAGAATCCACAAGCAGAGACCCTGCATAATATAGGCAACTTTGCTTTCAGATCAGACTTAAGAGATAGGCAAGGAAACAGAGAATGATCAGGGGAAAAAATGGTTAACATTGGATGGGGCTGGAAGCAACCTACATTCTTTCCACTGAACTAACTACATATCAAATCATATTAAAATAAATCTGTAGCTCCCCTGTGAAAATCAGTTTGAGAAAACCACATGCTTTGTGACTAGATCCCAGTTTTAGCTATTTCCAATTAAATGATCTCAGACAAGACAGGAAAAGATCTGTGCCCAAAACCTTACTGAACCACTACATTAATCTGACTCTATTGAATTTACAGTCATTCCTTGCCCACAATGTAGCACTAAGCACTGGGAGGAGCAGTCCAAAGTGATCATGATTTAATATAACCACAAGAGAATGTTTTTTTTCTATCTAACAATCAGATTAGCTATTTCAGTGACAAAGGAAGGCATCTGTGGGAACAAGGGGTAGATATCCAAAACAGGAAAGACAATAATTAAGTAAGTTCATTAAAAAGCCAAAGGAAAACAACACAGCTCAAAAGCTGAGCACTCGGTAGAGATGTTTGTAAATCAGATTTCAACTAGCTGTTAAACATTTGCAAATGACTGTCTTATTATCATTCAGTAAGATAGAAGAAAGAGAAAATGAAGGTGGTTTTTTGCATGTACACAAATTAAATGCAAGTTTGTATTGATTAGTACCTGCACAGGGACAATTTAAGCTTTTACTCTCAATCTCTGTCTCTCATCCAACGTTTAAGTATTGATTACACATCCTTGACTATGGACAGTTTATAGTCAATTTGTAAATGGTAGGTGTCTCGTGTATATATACACACTTTTTCTTTTCCCTATGGTATTGCCTCTGGCTAATCATGTTTTGCAGGAAACAGTATCAAATGAGGCACTACTGAAATGTGAGCAAATATTTTGGATACTGTGTTTGTATGCAACTTCTATCTTCTATCTTCTAACTATCATTTCTGTAAACTGCCCAGAGTCACTTTTTAATGAGATGGGTAGTGACAAATTTTATATATAAATAAATAAACTGCAATACTCTGAAACCCAAAAAGGTCTCCCATTGATTCTCTAGTTACCCTGGGCCCAAATATCAGGACTTGCAACACTTTTCAGCATGATACGCCTTACCCAGGGCACAGGTACTGCCAGGGAAGCAATGTTCTTCACACAAACCAAGGTATGGGGAAACTACCAGTTTCACAAGTTCCTCTAATTGCATAAACGCCTTACTGGGACCTGTAGGTTCATGGACTCCCTGAAACACAAACAAAATACACCTATTACCAAATACCTGGGGTATGCAAATCAACACATTCCATTTGTTCATTTTATTTTTTTTATTGACCAAAGAAAAGAAACTTAATTACATGTTAGACTACCTATGATGTGGGAGTTGTAACAATATTTGTATCATTCTCTACAGCAGTGTTTCTCAACTTCAACCAGCATGCTGGCTGGGGAATTCTGGGAGTTGAAGCCTACACATCTTCAAGTTGCTGAGGTTGAGAAACACTGTTCCACAAGATTCTACTGAATGCCCTCAGCAGGATAGTTCAAGCAGGCCATTCCAACAAGTCAAAGAATAAAAGCAAATTAAGCCTCTACCCAAGGACTTGGGATACAATTGGGAAATGATAGATGTTTTAATTCTCTGGGTCCAAAGTACCCCGGCACCTCATGACCACATTCCTGATGCTTCCCCTTTTTCTGTCTCTCAAAGTCAGAGAGTTGTAGTTGGGGAGAAATGAGCAGAAGGGGAAAATCCATGGCCAGAGCTCTTTGACCTCAGAGAGGGCAATTTTAAAAAATCTATTATCCTTGAAACAGTCATGGAAATCACTATATTGCAACCTTAAACAAACTTATTGTCATTATTTATAAATGCAGATTTTAGGTAGCTTAAAATATTATAAGCAATTAGAGTATTCCATCAGATTCAACTTTATCAATGCCCAATGTCAGAATCCCAGCCCTCCTAATTGGAAATATCTTGCCCAGTACATGATTAAGGCTGCACCATGTTGACTTTCCCCATAACATCCATGCATACAGCATGAGCATAGAGACCTTTGTGCAGGCAGGTGTATCATCAATCCCTCCCTGTGAGACAGAACCCCAGTGATATAGGGAACCAGTATTCACTGGTCCAGGCCAAAGGCAATTTTTGTTTAGTATTCTCTGCTTCATTAACTGTTTGGAAACCAGTAATTTTGTCCATATGCTTTCTCCACTAATTGTCTAATGTTCATTAACAGAGATGTGCAATACATTTGGATGTCAGAACAATACATTTCAAGCATGGCTCTCTCATGGTAATGTTAAAACAGGCTGTTCCAACACCAGTAAACTTCTGATGAGAGGTTGGAACAGGATGTTTTTGAGACAGCCTTGAAATGTTTTGCCTACCTCCATTCATTAGACCTTCAAACGGCAGAAATGAGAGGTAGAACAGACCATTCCCCACCTGTAAAATCAGCAGCATCTGGATAATGGAAGGTGGAAGGTCACTTTGGACCCGAGGAAGAATCTCATCCAACTTTACTCTTAATAAGACCAAGTCTCGGAAGCCAAGCAAGGAAATCTGACGAATGGTTAATTCTTGGCCCTATGCACATACAGAGAAAATATGGCATCCATTGGCACTGGATTATGGTTCAATCCTATTTGCAGACTGACACCAATGTTTTAGGACAGTAATGCCACCTGTTATCACAAAAGAATTGGAGAACAAGTTGGTAACATGAACGTAAGTTAACATGTTATAAATTAAAAGGAATACAATAGTTGGGCCCTTTGATGAACAATATGTGGACCAAAAGGCAGTTGTAGAAACTGATGTTAAGAATGGGGGAGTGGGACCACTGTGAATCTAGATGGGCAAAGCATATTAGTGGCAGCACCCTTTCCAAGGGTTTCCACAAAAATGTCACCGTGTATCTTGGACTTGTTAAAGCACAAGGCTTAATTTATTAACTTGTCTTTGCTGGTCCAATTTCAGATATTTAATAGCATTGTAAGAGACAAAATATATGGTATTTGAATAAAGTTGAACTGGATCAGTTTTTCTAAAAATGTGTTTTTATTATCTGCTACCACCTTAAACAAGCTAATGCCAAGCCTATATAGCTACAATTCCCTTCCACCTTTGTTTTAGCACTGAGATTTTAACTTCTATTTCAACAGCTAAAATCAGCTATGTTGTATACTCTCCATGGGAATTGTATAGCTATCCACAACTAATGAACCAGAACTCTAGCTGGAGGGAATAAATGTAAGTTAATCATCAATTCATAATAGGGTTAATGATACAACTAACAAGTTCATCAAAATGCAAAGTAAGAACACAAGCCAAAGGCTCTGAAGCTAGAGTCTTTCTGTTTTAAAAAAGGACTGCTCTCACTAAGCCTCAGAGGGTGTGGTTATGGGCAAATAAATGGAGCAGGACAGACTTGCAAAAAGAAAGGAATGGAATTTCTGCAGAAACAGAAATGTGAGCTTCTTAGCTTGATCTAATTCTTGCTGTGTTACAACCAACATATTGTGGAAATTTTAAAAGATAATCAAGAAGGTACATCTCAGCAAATAAGTGCCCACAATCCAGAGACATCAGGAAGACATAGATATCTGTTCATTTGCAGGGGAAAGCTGACAGGGTAGGAGGCTGTGAATGGTTAGAACCATCCATACCTATCAATTCATGGCAAAATGATGCCAAATTTTGTTTGCCTAGCTATTCACTTTTAAGGATATTAAACTTTTTCTGATTTATTTATTTTGGGAAAAATGTTCTGGTACAATTAATTGGCTTTGCTTCCACATTTGGACCATCGTCATTTATGTAGAATTGTTCATTTAACCTGTAGATACTGATGTATTTTTATAATTTAAATTTAATTCCATTTCCAGACTTTAGTTGTGCAATCCACTGTAGATGAACAGCAAAAGCATCAATTTTTTTCTGTCAATGCCCCTTTCATTTTCAATTATATTTCTATTTCTCAAACTGCTCTTCTCTCTACGGTCCTCAGATAACTATTTGGGAATTATTAGAATATAGTACTCGTGTTATTTGTTACCATTCAATTTCATATCATCGTAACATTCCTTCACCATCTTTTTGGTTGCTGTACCCAAGCTACAACAGAATTTTAGAACAGCATTTTAGAATTGCAAATTTCTTTTGTGCTGTTTATGCTAATGTTCCTTTATGGAGGAAGAGTGTGAAGGAGAGTGTACTACATGAAAACATCTCTTGTAATATGAAGCTTCCATCAATTTATCTGCACTTTAAGAAACATCTTTCCATTTTCCCATATTTTGGTTATATAGTCATCTAAGCTACATCAAGTGGAGTCACAGCTGGTTGCAAACCCAGGAAGACCTCAATTATTTCTCTATCAAACTGGAGGAAGGTTTCAAGTGGGATGACACTAAGCTCTGTCTTAGGATCCGGTATTCTTCAATATGCTTATTTATTTTTACTTATTTAAGATGGAAGGCACTTATCTGAGCAGTAGTGCATATAAAAAAGAATCGATGAGAACATTTCAATCAACAAAGCAATAGCAACATTATGTAACTGAAAAAAATGAATGTAATTTCAGATCACATCTATTAAGGTACAACAGTTTTGAGTGAACATTTTCCTACTATACACATTTAAATCCATTTTGTAAACAGAGCACAAATTTGAAGGAGTTCAAAAGATAACTGGGTTCTAATCCTTGTACTATGTGGTGGAGCTGCGCAGCACTTCAAATCCAAAGCCATAAAGATGCTTATGAGTGGGTTTGATGTGCCTCCTTAATTCAAACATACTGTCCTCAGACATGTGATAAAGACTGGACTTTTATGTTTTAATCTGTCCCAGAGTCTGAATGGGTGGCCTACAAATGTGACAGATAGACAGACTGATTTAAGGCCCCAACCTTTCTGAGTCTGTAGACATATCTGGAATGCTGTAAGCACTGACCAGAAGCTGAGTTGATTTTCAGCTCATTTCTCCCAACCACTACTTTTAACCTTCTAATACATTCTCTGCTACTTAAACTTAGAGATCATGCTTTACTTTGCAGCTTCCCATTTTTTAAAAAATTAAAAAGTAAAATCAGATGGGGCAGGTAGTCTGATAGGCAAAAGAGGAAGCAAGACACACTGGCACCCATAGGCATATCGTTGGGAGCCCAGGAGTTAAAGATTTTTCAAATGTGCATAGTTCACCTTCCCGTAAAGCCACACATACCTTTTATCATCTGCTGCAAATATGAGAAAGAGGAGTAGGGGGAGGGAATAACAGGAAAAAGAAAAAAAAAATTACAGCATGGGAAATCAAGATTCCTGTAGCAAGAAGCAAGTATTTACATTCCTCCTAGCAATATGGAAAACACCACTTTGAAACAAGGTTTGCATAAGGTAGTGATGTTTATCTGTTGACATTTTTGGTCTAAGAGGAAAAAATTAACACCAGCTAGTGCTGTATTGTTAAGGGCAGCTCTGGAAAAGCCCAGAGAAAGTATGTAACTTTCCTAAGAATTACATTCTGCAAGAAATTTGTCCAGTCAGTTACTTCTCTTGCCTAGATAACATTATTTTCTTGGTTCTCAAATTAATCCTCTGTTATTGAGCTCCTTCAGTTCCTTGGGAAAAAATATTATCTTTTTTTATCTCAGAGTGCCAAACAAAATTACTGGGATAATGAACACAGAGAAGTTATGAGTATTCCACTTGTCTCAAATGTGAAAATGGTTTGTGTAAAAGGTGGTGTAACACTGAGGATTGTTAACTATGGCAAGCAAATACTTGGGACTGTTGGACAGTGGGTTGAGCCAATTTAATCAGAGGCCAACACAAATACATTTAATGACTTTTCTGTTTCTAGAGGAACAAGACAGTTCTAAAATCAGAAAAGGGGGGATTTTTAGCTTACAAATTTGCTGCTTCTGCATGTACCTCATAGATCCTTATCAAGTATTTGGCATAAAAATTATGCTGCCTCTTTACAAATCATCATTTGAAATTCAAGGGTTGACAACAGAAACCAGACTTCTTTCCCATTCTTCCTCTCAGGTACGGAAGTAAGAAAAAGAGGCTATAATCAAGATTATCAACAAATTTAGAGGGAAATAGGTGAAGAAAGTACAGAAAGTCTTGTCCTTGAGGAACCCACAGGCCAGGTTGGCTGGAAATTCTATTATTCCAATATACCTGGAAGGTGCCAGGTTGGAGACAATGGTTTTTATCATTAGTATATTGTCCAATTACAATGTCGTCTGGGTGGTTAAAAACAAAATGTATTGTTAACAATGAATATTGATCTGTCAGTTCAAAATAACACAAAATATTGATCCAGAATAACTTATCCTTTAACGGACATGCATAGATTTCCAATTACTGGGTAACGGGATTTGTGGTTTAAATTAGTCAAAGTTTTATAACTATATTGACAGCAGGACGAACAAGTTTAGCACCAATTCTAGTGAAATTTGTGATTCTTAAAGTTTAAAATTATTTTCCTTTACAGCATGTCTCCCTGCAGCTACAGAGAAGCAACTGTCAGTAAGCTTTAAATATTTTCTCTGTCCTGCTGAACTTATATTTTAACTAGACTTACCTGAACAGGGTAAAATATAGCCTGTAGTGTGGGAAGAGTCTCTGTGAAGAAGTGATCCCAGGTTTCAGATAATACCTGGATACGATCTTCTCCTAGAAGAAATACAAGGAACATTGGGGAACTTTCAAGAAACATGTTGTTATTAGATACCCATCCCTCATTTCTAAGCTCAAACCAGGTCCATACATTGCTTAGCTTTGTGAGATCACTGGAGGTTGGCTAGGTGCCTTCTAGCTGAGCAACAGAGGCCCAGATAAGTGGCAGCACCTAGCCAATCTTGGGTAATCTTGAAAAGCTAACTAGGATTGGACCAGGTCAGTACCTGGATGGGAGATCTCCAGGAATACTAGGTTTGTAGATTAGAGTGAGAAGTAGAAAAAAAAAGAAACACAGGAAGTAAGCAAGGACAAACCACTTCCATGTGGTGACCAGGAAACCCACATGGAAGTGCTCATGCAGTCACTAGAAGCTAAATTCAGTTTGAAGAGGGTTTCTCCTTTATCCAAATACTGCCTATTTTTGCACAAAGGCAGACTCAGCTGCAACTGCAATGACTACTGCAATATGCTTTGTATGGGGCTATCTTTAAGGACTTCCTGGAAGCTGTAGTTGGTGCAGAATTTAGCTGCCACCTGTCATGAGTAAGAACCACCAGGGCCACCTAAAATTGTTTCTGCTGACCCTGCACTGGTTTCCAATAGATTTATGGGTACAATTCAAAATGCTGGTTTTAACCTATAAGGCCCTTTATGACTTGGGGTCTGGGTGTCTGCAGAACTACTTCAGGTAGAACTGACCCATCTGATTTGTTTGCCCCAAATGGGGATCACATGGGAACCCCATTTGCCCCAAATGGGGATCACATGGGGACCTCTTCCCCATGTGAGATCAGAGGAGAGCAAGGGCATGATGGGTTTGGGGACATGTCCCCATACTATGAAAGAGGTGGCCTCTGGAGATCTGAATGAGACCATCCCTGACAGTTTTCCAAAGGATTGTAACGGCTAAGCACTTCCACTGAGCATTTAATTATTGAGAAATGTTGGAAATTGTGTATAGGAGGCCAGGTTTCTTTTGGGGAAGGGTATGTTTTATGGTATTATCTTTCTAGGGTTTTTATGCACCTGTGTACCATGACAAAAATTTACATGAAACTGATAGTATAAAAATGCTGCAGATATATAAATTATAACGCATAGCAGCTATGCCTAACTTTCTATTTGTCTTCCTTCCGAGATAAAATAGTGTCGACTTCTTTTGAGGAGTAATCAGTATTCCATATTGCCTCAGGCTAAGGTCATATGAAAACTATAAAATACGATTTATCTAAAAAAGAAAAAAAAATGCTTAGCAGAAAGCCCCTATTGTTTTAGAGTTCATTAACCTTTAACTAAAAATGTGGGCATTCTCCCAGAGAGAGAAGCAGAAATAACAGTAATAATTTAGCAGGCTTAAACTTTCAGAATATTTTTTTTAATTGTTCGTCTCAAGGAAGAAGAATCTATAGGCTATCCCCAGTCCTCTCTATCTAAAGTATATCTCAGTATCCACAGAATGCCAAAAGATTTCAGCACAAGTAGTTTTAATATTCTATTCTCCAGTTGCACAAATATATCCATTAATAAGGCAAGTGCTTATGTGAAGGATATAACAAGGACAGTGGTCACTGAAAACCAGAAGTCCCATTTTGCAGGAGGAGCTGGTAAGACTGGCAATACTTTGTCCAACATCACAATGTATAAATCAACTCTAGATTTCATGTAATCCTATTACAATAAGGTCGTCTGTAGGCTAAAAGCAAGGCAGGGTTTATGAACACAAGACCTATTCCCACAGTCCTCACCTACATCCTGAACAAGTTCTCAAGGGACCTTCTACTTGCTTTTTCTTGAACACAACTATCAATCCCAATATGGTTAGGAATCCTGCATTATCACAATGTTCCACAAACAGTGGCTTTTATTTACGTGTGACTGTGAACAGAACCTTTCTTCAATTCCCAATGTAGAAAGATCAAGGACAGAGATATTGACTGTACAGTAGTCCTAACATGAGCTGCTGAAGGCATCCTCAGGTTTTAACAAAGTAATAGTTTAATCCTAAATTAAGTATGCAGTTTGGAAAAAAAAAAGTCAAATAGAATGCATCCTTTTATATGTTTACTGACATAATTCTACATAGTGACATCAAAAAAATGGCACTGGATCTATCCATAAAGTTACTACTTATCGAAACTTTTTCTCTACCAGATAAGGAAAATACCTGCTAGTGAGTATGCACTAATATTTCAAAACCCATTAAACAGGTCTTCCCCTAGCCTTTTTCAGCAACTCTTAACTGAAGTGAGGAGGCAATTTGTGGTCAGCAGTGCATGGAACACTATAATTCCTTCCAGATAAACACAGTTATAGTTCCTCTTTAAACCTTGTTACCATCTTATCTCCATGCATACGGTTAAGAATATTTCTGTGCTGCTCACTCAACCTCACAGAGTTGGTTATGAAGTTAGATATCCACTCAAAACTCTTTGGAGGAGGGGCAGATCCTCTTCCAATGACCCAGATCCTAGCATGTTAATTGTGTCTTTATACTCATTTTTTAAATCAGAAATCTTCAAGTTACAACCACTTGTTCAGCGACTGTTCAAAGTTATGACCAGTCCTCAGAGTACCAGCTGTCACGTGATTGCGATTTCTGATGTTCCCTGCTGGCTTCCTACAAGCAAAGTCAATGGGGAAGCCAGCAGGAAGTTGGAGGTCACTCCCGATGCTTTTTTGCCCACCTGCATTCCATAGCGCCTGCCCACAGCACTCACCTGCCCATGGCACACACCTACACTCCACATGGCACCCCCCCCACACACACTCCAGAGCACTGCCATGGCATCCCCTGCCTCGCTGCAGCACCTGCCCTCACCCTAGAGTGCCTGCCTACAGCACTCCCACCCACCCACTGAAGCTCTCACCTCCAGCCCTCACCTGCCAGCCTGCTTGCCTACGACTCCCACCTCTTCCCACTTAATGACCTGTGCAGTCCTGGGCTTAGAACAGCAACCGGCACTGTGGAATTGCCACCACTAATTGATGCAGTCATGGGATGTCGTGCTTTATGACTGCATTGCTTATGACAGAAATTCCAGTTCCAGTTACCATCGTAACCCAAGGACTACCTGTAATACAACACTGCATGCTGAAGTGGATTTTAGCAGGATTTGTAGTTGCATCCTAGTAAAACAAGAAAGAACTATTTTTAAGCATGATGCAGTTTGGAAGTGCAGAGGTAGATGTTTGAGACCTTTCTACAGGAATCCATCTTTCCACAAAATTATTTTACCAACAGCATAGAGTATCTCCTAGAACAAAACAAGGAAAGCTCTGTCATGCTGAATACCTACCATCTTATTAATTCTCACTCTCACTACAGATATAACTCCTTTGGTCTCCCGATTGATAAATATTTGTTAAGCCCCATGCCAAAGAAACTAAAGAGCATCTCCATCACTTTTTCTCAGTAATCACGGAACTGAAGAATCACTCATTTTCTTCCAAAGTAACTTTCAGCAGCCACAAATGGCACCATTTGAATTTTCTGCATAAAGTTGAGTGATTCAGAAACTCACAACTGAAGAACTGTCAAACTCAGCTTTTATTTCCAATCGAGAAGCACAAGTTTCTAGCTGCTGTATTCTTGTCATGGCCTAAGACCCAGATGAGCACACTCTCCAAAGAACTGTGTGAGCTGCACTGATGGCTTCAGACTGGTTACTGGAAAACCTCATGTTGCAACATTATAAGCAAATTTTATTCACTGCTGTTAGACTTGTTTCCAAATAAGGACTCCTGCTGCAATTGCAGTCTTAGCAGCCTATGACCCACTAAATTGTAACATAAATGTATTTGTTTTTTAAAAAATTAAACTAAGGTTGTAAAACTCTCTCTCAGAAGAACCCTACTTATCTGAGTTTAATTAGAAATTAGTTTGAAAGTTGGAATTTAACAATATGTTTGACAGGTTCTAGAGCTCTTATATCACATCTGCCTGTTAATGTCTAAGAGTATGTCTGGTCTTTTTTAAAAAAAAAAAAAGTTCTAAAAGAAATACTACATGCAATTTTTACAACCATCTGCAAAACTCTTTTTTCTTTCTTTGCTTTTGAATCCAAATAACAGAAAACAATAAACCAGAGAGCTATATATGATGAAGAAACAGGTCCAATAATTGAAGTTTATCTGATCATGTATTAAGAAGTCTGAATGGTTTTTTTGTGGTTGAGGAACTGGGATAGATTTATTTCTCCCTAGGTTCCTGCCTCCTTTTGAACTATCAGCGAGCAGCATAACTTATTTGTCAAATTTATATAGCTGCCCATCTCACAAAACAAGTGATTCTGGGCAGCATACAACAAGGCTAAAAAAAGTTAGTTTATACATACCCAAAACAATTATTAAGAAACATTAAAAACAACTAAGACTGGCAACTGAAAACTGTTATGGCCTAGTAACATTCTCCCATGTATGTCAATCTACAATAAGGCTATATTTCATGATTACCAGGACCCCACCCCAAACTTTTTGGGAATTAACTTTCAAATGCTGCCCACAGTTTCCAAACTTTTCACTGTAACCAAAAATGTGAAAATCACGGGCCACCAAAATGCATCCAAAATGTTTGAGTTGTACCCATCAGTGCCAACTGGAAAAACCATGTGGAACATTTTAAGATTTCTGATGAAGATTGAGAATTATAGGCATAACATAACTGATCTGAGTCTATAATCCTCAAATGTAAGCCATGCTTTCCCTGCAGAAATATGAACAATGTTTAACAGCCTCCCATAACAATGTTGATTTGATTATGAGGTTGAGTACAGCCATTTGCTAGACATCCCTCACCACCTTGTTGTCAGTGGTACAGTATACAGATAAATGTTGGCATCTGACAACTTACTATGATGCATGTATCACACGGCAAGCTATTCTTTTTTTTCACAAATGGTATTGATAAATAGCTGTTTATAGCATGCTTTTCAATTAGAAAGGTAGCTTCCCCTCTGTTCTAAATCACCTCTACTCAATGCTATTATTATGACTTCACTGTGTGGCTTATACACAATAGGACCTGGGGATATTTAGCCATGTGACTCAGACACGTTGGTTTTTTCACAAATTCATCTTAGTAACTTCAAAAGATGATAGGCAAAGCTTCTGGGAACCCAGAGCCCTCCCCATAGCTGTCAATTTCTATACTTGCCTTCACAAAACTTAACTTTCTCTTCTACGTACAGCAAGCCTTTTGCAAGAAGCTGGTTCTGCCAAAAAGAAAAAAAGAAAATAAGGTTGAATTTTCTCACAAATCCAAAGATAAAAAGATGCTTTCAATTTTTACAAATGCTATTTCCAATGGATTTATTCAACCTGCTGAACAAGCAATGTTTTTTTCAAAATCATGGGCATGGATGCCAATACACACATGGCCAATGAAAGTTTCACATGCTCTAGCTGCAATGTCTGAATTCCTAATCAGACTCATTTCTTTTCTGCCAAAAAGATCTTCAGGCTGGATTTTATTGCTATTATTGTGCCTTAATCGTTGTATTGCATTTTAATACTATATTTATATCTTATTCTCAGCTCTGGAAATTCTCAAAGAACATATATTTCTGGGTTGCCATATAAATGTGGAAAAGAGATATAAAGAAAGGCATTCCTGCATATGGTCAGTTAAAAACAGTCTCTTGCTCTACTCTGCATATCTCAACTGTGAATACCTTGATGGTCCAATGCCATAAATACATTCACTGGTGGAGGAAACCAACTGAATTGAATTCTTAAGGAATTAGTGCAGGGACTATTCTATCTGGGTCTGCACTATGTAGAATTTAAAAGGACAACACAATATTATAAATACTCTACTGGTTTTCCAGTGTGTTAAGAACTAGAACACAAGTAGGCCTTGTAACAACATACTGCACAAAGGGAGTGCGGTATCATTTGCTGTTCTAGCCATCATATCTTCTCCTCTATGCTATTCCATTTTACTCTTCTACCATTTTTCAGGTAACAACCCCAATCTAATTGCATTATCTGCCCACTGAATATAATCTGCCTGTACTTTGGAATCCCCCCTTTAAGGAGGGAGTTTCCTAAAGATGTTTTGTACAACTACAACCTTTGGGGCTGTCCCCAGATGCAACTCCCTCTTGTGTCAATTGTGCTATATAAGAACTGACACTCACTTCTGAACTTCAAAAATAGAAGGAATGAGTCAATATTGACTCTTTATATCATCAGTGCATGCCATACTTTGCAAAACTTTTTTTTTTAAAAGAGGAACACCTGGGATCTTAAAAAAAGGAAAACAAATGAAAAAGCTGTTTAAATAACAAGCTTTAGTTTTCTTTATATTTAATGCAACAGTTATAAATTTTAATTGGATGTATGGACTTGCATATGCCATATTTCATCTACAATAAGATTTTGATCATTAAACCTATTTCAATATTTAGTCTTTATTGAAGAATATGCTGAAAATCCACTTTCACAAAGATGTGTTGAAGGAAAAAGAAGTTGTACCATCAGTTCTTTCTCACTTCAAAGACTATATTCCCTGTGAACTTTCACTGACATTTTGTGGATTTTTTCAGTTATTTTAATGTATGCTTATGCAGAGATCTACCAGCATTTCCTGTTCATTTTTCATTACTGAGATTGATCTAAAGCCCATTATTATTTTTTCTTTCTTTCTTTCTTTCTTGATTACAGACCAACTCACAGGACATCTTCAACAGTAATATTGTTATTCTGCAGAATATGGTTGAACACTCACATAAGCCTCCCAGGGAACTGGCAACCTAAAGTTTGATGGTGGGGAGATGGAATGAAATGTTGAGCTCAGCAAATGCAGTCTATGTATTGTATTACAATACTTATAATCCTGGAATTGGGGGACAACTCAGGTCATCAAGTCCAACCCTCTACTCAATGCAAAAAATCCAAGTTAAACCATCCTGACAGATAACTGCTCAGCTTCTGCCCACCAGAAATGTTTAATGAGAAAGACATCTCTCAACGTAATTGGTTCTAATGTCAAATTATTCTTACTATTAAGAAGTTTTTCCTAATATTCAGCTGGAATCTGCCTTCCTGCACTCTAGGATGATATTTAATAGTGGTATTATATATTAATCTCCAAGGTGCCCTCCGGACTCTCAGAATTCCCAGCCGAAGTGGTCATAAGAATTCTGGGAATTAAAATCCTGTACATCCGGATGGCACCAGTTTGGGAAAGTTGCTTAAGCCTGGTGGTTATGCATGCTGGCAGAATTTTCTGTAAGAGAATATACCTGTGGTTATGAGCAATCCTTCCATTGTGAAAAAGAGGCAGATGAATCATATAAGTGATTCATATAAGTAACTACTCCTCTAACAGCTACAGATAGTCCTTGCTTAATGACCATTCATTTAATGATGGTTTGAACTTACAATGGTCTCAGAAAAAGTGATTTATGACCTGTACTCACACTTACGATGATCACACTACCCCCTGCAGTCATGTGATGATTTGCAACCTTTTTTATGACAGTCATTAAGCAAATCACTTATTACCAGTGTTCATGGTTTCAAGAGTTGAATGTACTCCACTGCCTACAGTCACTTGTATGCACATGGAAGAATTCACAACTGTCCAGAATAGTTGTGAATTCCTTTGTCAGATGGAAAAATAATTGTCTGATGGAAGATCTTTGTGTAAGCAAGCACACAGAGGAACAGTGAACAAAACAAAAAATGTGTCAGCAGTATTAATATTATATTCAATTACCTAAGCAACCACTTTCCTGCAATCTTAGAACAAACCAAAAGAAAAGGACTGAAGCCAAAAAAAAGAATATGCACAAATAGTCTATGTACATAGCAATCATGGGGAAGAAGCTATTCTTATTTTGAGAAATGCATCAATGTCCTTGGAGTGCTTTCTTCCCAAGAAGCTGCATTTATTTTGAAAGCCTAGAAAGACTATGCCAACCCAATTAAAGGACAGATTTTGAAATTGAAAAAAAAATTACTCAAGAGAGACTTTGTTTAAAATAATTCATTGTTTTTATGCGGTGCATAGACATCTGTGTCCCTTTTTAATGACAGGGCCTTTCTCTGTGTTACTTAAGTTTAGCAATGATGCAATAAATATATGTTTGGGTAAAAGTCAACTATCATGTTTCTCAAAATGCCAGAATAAACAGTTACTTATGTTATTCTCACAATCTATGCCATAGATATATTGTGGTCCTGTATTGTATTCTTCCTCCTCCCCCCTCTCCCCATCATAATGAACTTGGGGTAAAGATATTGGAAAACAAAGTATCTTGAATTAAAAATCAAAACTAAGGAGGAATCACAGGAAAAGGAAAAGTTCAAGGAAGTAGGAGGGAATACAAGGTCTCATCTGTCAGAATTCAACCATAAAACAATAGTCAGTGGCTGGATTTACACATCAGGCTAAATCATAAATTTGCTTGTTTTGGCTAAATCTGATTTGTGAATCCAACAACTGTGCTTTAAGTACAGTTTGTGGCTTAACTGATTTATTGAATAAATCTTAACTGGCTGAGTTCTGAAGCTATAATACTGTAAGTTTGTTTGGTAGTTAGTGTGAAATGTAGACCACTTGATTAAAAACTCCTAGTTTAATAGAATAAATGAAACTTGAAACTTTCTGGTGTGGGTAAGGACTAAGCAGCCAGACTCTTTCTAGATTACTAAACATCAGGATATTAGGGAACTCTTGCAAATTATCCCAGTCATATCAGGAACAGTAATTGGTAACTTACAACACTTTACATTTCTTCTGGACATCATGTTCCAGATGTCAGTGGCTTAGCTAAAAACTTCTGTGCACATCAGAGTTGTGTGCAACTCTGAACAACAGAATAAAAAAAACATGTTTTCCTACTACCACCATTTATCCAAAGAAAATCTAGGACAATTAGTGGGCATCCCCAACTTGTGATACCTGATAAACCACTTTGTAAATGAGATGGGAGGATTCTAGGAACTTTTAAAACTGCATACACAGATAGCTGTAAAATGCCAATAAAACTAGATGAATCCACTAGAAATGTAGGTTGAACAGCATCAATCCTGCAAACTTCCACAGCCGACAAGACTCCTCAAATATTTTCAAAAAATGGCATGTTCTAACCAGCTATACTAGATCAAAACACAGAAGGCAAGAAGTGTGCTTCCTTCATATGGACAAGTGTCTGTTGGAATAGTTTCCTCAAAACTGGATTGCTAGCAATTATTATGCATCCCACCGGACATTTCTATTTGTATTTTTTGAGTCAGACTGCTCATATGAAACATGAAGCTTTCTCTTTTCCATTTATGAAAACAAATACTCCATGTACATGTCTTTGTATATATCTCATATATCCTCTGAAAGGAGCAGGGATATCTGTGTATTTCTGGAAGTTCTCTTTGAAACATGCAATTTCCATATTTGCAATTCAAGTTAAAGTCAAAAGGATATGTATGTGTTTAAGGAATGATACAGCTGCATAGAGCATACTGGTTTTATCGAAGAGGAATTGGCACTGTCTTAAAATAGAGAACACGGTCTCATGTTCAGTACTACTGGCTTTCCCCAAAACCAAAGAAGTAAATAATGATCAGGAAGTTTGTAGTTATTCTATGAACTATAGTATATGATTATTTACAGAAATAAAAACATTCGCTGTTGAAAAAAAAAAAATTATAGACTGGTTAGTTCTGTTCTCATTAACTGCCATTGCATATTGGTTCCAAATATTTTAGTAAATAATGCAGCAACTAGTTGAGTCCTCAAAAATTCCAGAAATGATAAAACAACTGCTCTATTTTCCACTCTCTTTGTAAGTCTTACGCAGTCCTCTTTCATAGAACTAGGACCATTTCTTTAAAATGCACACACTGTCCATAGTGTGCTGACAGTTTACTTCCAAGTTTAAAAGAGAATTAAAGCTAGTTAGAATTAAATTAAATTAAATCAAATTAAATTAAATTAAATTAAATCAAATTAAATTAAATTGAAGCTAGTTAGAATTAAAGCTAGTTAGTCCACAACTTATCACAGCAATTCAGACCAGAATTTCCATCACTAAGCGATGTGGTCATAAAGCACGACCGTATCAGTTAGCAACAGCAATCCTTGCAGTCCGGTTGCCATCGTTAATTGAATCCCGAGGTTGTTAGGTGAGACAACTCCCTGCCAGCTTCCCAAAACCAAAGTCAGTGAGGAAGCCAGCAGGATGTTACAAGTCCCAGGCCTGCAGGCAGATAAGTGGCTGCGGCCGGGTGGGGGAGGGAGCGAGGAGGTGGGCAGGGGCCTGGGGAAGGGTCAGGGAGGTGCGCAAGAGACAAAGTACAGGGAGGGTCTGCAAGGGGGTGTGCAAGAGGCGCTGCACAAATCTGGGAGGGTGTGTGGGTCTGGGAGGGTGTGCTGGGGTGCGCAGATGGGGGAGACTCACCCCAGCAACTTGCAATTTCCCCTGCCGGCTTTCCCTTTGACTCTCTGGGAAAACTGGCATGGAAGGTTACAAATGGCAAAGATGTGATTGTGGGGTGCTTGGGAACTCATCATAAGTGCAAACAGGCTGCCAAGAACCCAGATCGCGATCATGTGACCATAGGGATGCTGGGATGGCTGCAACTTCGATATATTTTACATGTTATGTAAATGTACATACGTAAAATTATATCACATATTACAAACATAAATGTGTATGAAATGTAAATATATATTACACATATAAATTTACAGGTTATTACTGTTACTGTTACAAGAAATACATTATAATGGTATACACTGAAGTGAGCATAAAGAATGAATTATGAGAGTGCCTGCCTTTTTAGAAATCCTTTTGGCTATTTCTGAAAAATCTAACTGGTCCCTGATATAGAGGTGGGTAGATAAATAAACATCCTGTTCATAATCTGGTTTCAGATGTTCCATTTTCACTAACAAGGCTGTTTTCTACAATAATGATAACAATGAATTTGTGTATGCATCCTTTTGGACTCTTGCAGATAACAAGACTCAAACTTTTTCTGTGGTTAAATACAAGATCTTTAAGGGCTGTTTATCAGTTAAAAGGTACATAATAATTTCACTTTGACTCATGCATTTCCTCCCCTCCAATGTTTGAATTACTGTTGCTCTGCAGACTATTCAGATTTCAAAAAACAGTGTTAAATTCCCTAAAAGGCTTAATGAGATTTCTGTTCACTGTTTCAAAACCACAACCACAACATATTTTAGTGCATGCTGCAACTGTGTGAGTTGACAGCTTATCGAACATGCATTCCACATTTAAGTGCCAAGAATGTGTATTCTTGCACTGCACTTCTCATGTCATTGCTTAGGTAGCTCTTTCAAAAAGGTGGGGAAGGCTACATATCATAGCATGAATTCCTAGGGAAGAAAACTCATCAAAAGAAGCTGTTTTCAAGAACTGTCTCTTCTCACTGACCGCTGAAGCCATCTTAAATCAACTATGCAGAGATGCATTAACGCTACGGAGCAAGAAGCAACATAATGTATTACCAATCAGGAATTCTTAAATGATCAGCTGAGTATTTACTGAATGGTGGCAATATTTTCAAAGACTGCTTTTGAAAACTTCTTCATGATGCTTTATTATCAAATCTCCTTACTGTGTCTGGATTAATAATGATCAAAGGGTGCTCCAGAGGCTGCCAGGAGAACTACCCAGCCATTATCTGAGAAGATCTTGGGTATATTATTTATCTTAAATGTTCATTAAGAAGTAAAGTGCACTTCCACTTATAAGCTATGCAAATAAGAATAATGGGGGGAATGGGGAGAAGTGAAACTTTAGTTGTGAGCATTGCAACTTAAGCAACACACAGACCTATTTACTGGGGGCAGAGAGGGGCTTTGAAGCCAGAAGCAGAGGATCTCAAATTCCCTAGCTGTGACCCTTTTTCTGAAACCCACTGTCCAATTATTCATGAGTTTTTAAAGAAAAAAAAATCAGCATTATCTGCTTAAATGAGGTGTTTTTATGTTATACAGTGCTACCATTTTAAAAAAGAAACCTTGACTCTCTCAATTTGTAGTTCTTAGCAAATGGGAATACGCTTGTGCAGCTTTGTTTTAACCTTTATTATCATGCTATGTTGTTCAAAACACTTTCCAGCTTTCCATTCAAAATCCAAGGTCTTGCAGCTATTTAAAGAAGAACAAGAAAAAGGAAAGCCAGCATAAAGATTGAACTAAAAGACAGTCCAATTTCATTATGTTTCAACTATCCACTTAAGGACTAAATGTTACCTGAAAATAGTCTGTGATGAAGGATCCGAGCTCACTCTTCAACAACTGCCTGGAAAGAAATGGATCACTTATCATGAAAACACTTCCAGAAAATATTAATCAAAAGAACAGATTTTTTACTAAACTGTACAATGTACAGGTGTACTAATAAGGTGTTTTGAGGCAAATGTTTTTATTCCTTTCATGCTTCCCCATGAGACATCTGGTAGTAGACCAAGAGTCCTAAGTTGGTGGAACACCACCTGTTAGTCAGGACATTAAGTTTAACCAAAGCCAGTTTCATTTGTTTTTGATTTGACTTATCCCACTTGCATGAATCACCTTTTGACAATGCATTCCTTGTGACATGTAACAGTCTGGATTAGAAATACAGATTTGTACAAGACAAACTCTGCACCAAGGATTTGACCAAAAGGCCTTAGTCTCCATACGTAACTCCTTATACTGGCAAGCAAGCAAGCGCTAGTTCAACTTCTAAAGAATGCAAGATCACTTTTCCAACTTAGCCATTTCTATGTTCCAATATATTACTCTTGAGTGGGCTGGAAAGCAAACATGCTTTCTACTTTTCAGTTAGGTTAACTCATAATGCTTTGATGCTCCATCCCACGCACATTTAATGTCCAATAACACTAGACATGAGGAAAGCCTTTCAAACCTTACAAATATCTGTAAGACAAGATCCAGTTACAATGCTAGCAGAGAAATATTTTCAGCAATATTCCAGTACAGAAAACCATTGTCATTTTCTGATCAATGATAAACATTACACAATGCCAATTTCAGTAACTTAACCCCAAGTAAATCATTACAAGATCACATATTTCCAAACAGAATTGAAATATAACTGATTTTGAGTTTTGAATACCTGAAAACAAAACTGAGGATGTAGCATACTCATGAACCAAAAACCATGGAACTTTCAAATAAGTGATATCTATAACTTCAAAATAATAATAATTTTAAAAAATCATGATTTTGTAGTATATCACTACTATGACACAAGCTTCCCATTACAGCTTGTCATGAAGCTGAGATTCTATTCTGACATCACTTTTCTCCTTGTTGCACCCAGTACCAACATTAATCCAATGCAGGAGATTTATAAGAATTCTGAATTCCTGTCCCCAATTTCCATTCAACAGTGCTTCTCAAATTATGGGTAGCCATTCTTCAGCAATGTTATTTCTTTCCTCCTTTTTTTAGTCTCATTCACTGGACTAACAAATTTGCTGTCTGAGCTCATGTTCTGACATGTAAACTAAAAGCACCAATTCTTTCCCTAATCCTGTTTGAGCAAAACCCTCCAGGCACTCCCCCAATATATTTGCTATTCATTTTCTCACTCCAGCAATTAACCAATCCACTCAACAAACTTAATCAGGCAACCTTCCGAAATAAGCTTTATTAAACAAAGGATTTTGTGATCTGGAGCCCAATTTATTCAATGCATCAGGTGAACTTTAATCCACATAACAAAATTCATTTGTTTTCACAATGAACTACAAACATTTTGCTGTGATATACCAAGACATTTATACTTCTGGAAATCATGCCAAAATAAGTGGAATAGGTGGCTTTTTTGATAACTGACTAATCCTACTGAAATTTCTGCCTCTTTTGATCGATTTGCTTAGATACACACAAGCCAGTTTCACAGCTGGAGAAACACATCTTGCCATTACAAAGAACAAAATGAATGCATTGCTGTTTCCCTGCACAGATTGAAAGACAACTATCCTTTCCAAGCCTCTTATTTAAAGCATGCATTAAAACAATAAGATTTTTAATCCACAAAGGTGAAATGGGGGGGGGGGGGGAATCTGATTCCAGAAGGAATTTATAAAGCCATTTGTCAGAGCATGAAGAACTACTCCTTACTGAGATGATATAAAAAGCAACAAACTTTATGAAGAACTTGTTTTAAAAGCAAGATCTTATGGCCAAAATTGCATGCTTTAAACAAATCTGTTTTCAAATCAGACAAATAAAAATTATCTGTGCTACTGGAGAAAATGTCCCCACTGTTCTTAATTAACTCACTGAGTACATCTCAAATAGAAGCATGAGGGATACTGATAACCTTTTTTTCAAAACATCTTAGCTTTCTTGGTATTGACAATCTTTAAACAAGTTCATGGAGTTAAAGGATAAAAGGCCATGAAGGAAGAAAAAAGAAAAGGAGGTCATTCTATGTGTTTATCAAAGTTGGAGCCACCATCAAACCATTATTTGTTCCCATTTCCTGGAGCAAACTCTTACCTATTGCCATGCCTTGGGGGGGGGGGGGGGGCGGGGGAGCTTCGAATCAGTGTTGATTCCTGGCAACTGCCTGGACAAATTCCTGCAGTTTTCTTGGAAAAATTTCCGAAAGTGTTTTGCCACTGCCTCCTTCCTAGGGCTGAGTGACAATAACTAGCCCAGGTCACCCAGCTGGGTTTGTGCCTAAGGCATGAAGAACTCATAAACTCCCAGTTTCTAGCTTGGCGCCTTAACCACTACATCAAACATATATCTGACCAGACTTTGTTCAAATAAACTCATTGTGTGATTCATGTTTTCACAATTATCCAAACTTCTACAAGTCACAAAGATATTCACAATTGAACACTGAAATCTGAAATATACTACACCCAGAGCATGTAGCTCTCTTACACACATATTCTTTTTCTCCCCTTCTCTCATACATACTAATTCAGTACCAAAACATTAATTCCATTCAGATTCCAAACAGCAGACCTACTACATCCCACTTCTAAAAAAAACCAACCTTCAAAGCAGATTCATCAGTAACATACCTCACAAAATTAAAAAAAAAACAAGGATATAGAGACAGAAACCTATCTTGAAAAGGAAACCCAGTTCTAGTTCCTTTCTATGATGCCAGTTGTTTAGAGTATCAACTTACAAAGCAGCAACATTCACACAGGACCTTACAACTCAACCAACTCAGTGACAAACAGAACCTTTCTCACTCTCACCCCTAGAAGGTGCAAACTTACTCATTTCTGACCGCATGTATCTATATTAGTACTAAAGACCAGAGATGGGGAAAGAAAATCCCGCAAACTCTTCCCAAAAATTCAAGAGAAAAAAAAATCTGGAAATCTCAATCCTGCTTACATGCTCACGGCTCCACCAGATTGCATCATTAATCTGCCTACTAACAATGTGAAGCACATCTACCTGCCACCATCAGCAACCCTGCCCAACTCAGCCAACCGCCAATAAGTCATTCTTATGGGTGGCAGTTTCCCAAGCCTGAACATCCTTTAGTAATATGATGGCAGAAAGAAGCTGAAAAGATGCCCTTTCTGATAGCCATTTCTTAACCATGATTGTGGCAAGTAAATAATTTGCTGGAGGAGGAGCAGGGCCAAATTCTGATTTCAACCATCCATTACTGCTACTACCACAAATCACTTGGCAACAAGAAGGAGAAGAACATAAATCCACCTTCCTGTTTCCCATGTAAAATAATTGATATATGACCATTTTTTTTCTCTTGCGAATTGCTGCACTGCTCTGGCACCTTGGCATCATAAAAAGAGTCCATGGGTCAGTCTCCTTGATTGTGCCAATAAAAGAAGCCGATTATGAATCCAAGACACAAGCTACTGTCACAGCACAAAGCTCTCAGCATTTCACTTGCCCCTGCCTGGGAAGGCTGTTGAATCCAGTTCAGTTAAACCAACGTACCTGACATTTTCGTTGAGGATGTAGAGTTCATTGTTTTGCAAGCCTCCCCCTTTGAACACATTGATCACTGCTGTTTGAACACTGCCAAACAGAAGGAGAGGGTTAGGGCAGTCATAAATAATGAATGTCACAGCCTGATTTACACAAAGCAATGAAACTGCAGTCAAGAACCATGTAAATATATTGGTGGGCAGAGAAGGAGATTAATTGCCCTTAAATGACTTCTGCTTCCCGCCCCCCCCCCCAGCCCGCAATCATCAGGCTCCTTTGCCCATGACTGTCAAGAGGTAACAGCAGAGAGAACTGAAGTTATACAGATATCAAGAGACTAATACAGGCAGGCACTAGCCGAAGTTAACAGCTCCACTGTATTCTTCTGCCTTTATGTGGCTCTTATTCAGAGCGCTGCTGTGACTGTTGCATCATCTTCTCTGGAAGGAAAAAGCACCCTGGAAATTTTGGCCATTGTATATTCAGACTTCTCCAGGCATACACAAAGGCCAGAAATTAAACACAGTTTGATTCACTGCATACCACAAAAGAATACCATCTAAAAGAAAGAAAGAAGAGACGGAGTGCTGTGTATGTTTCACAAACTACAAAATTCTATCTCTGTGGTACTGCATGGTCAAATCATCGTTGGAACAGTCTCTAAATTGTCCCAGGGTTTTTCCCCACGAAAGATGAAAAAATGTTTTCTAAGATAACAGAATTCAGGAAAATAAGGAAGCATTTATCATTTTCTTTCACTAATCCAGTTATCTACACATATATTTGCACAAACCTATCCACTTCTAAGCCAATCAGAGTTGTCAGCTAGGACCACATGGGTTTGAGGGGGAGAGGAAACTAGAATCAATCACTGCTGTCTGCACCAATTTGTAAATGCTCTCTGCACCATTAACTGCAGCCATTTAAATAGGGCTGTGTTTCTAGTTGCTGATCTAGTGACAATTCACATACAACATAGAATCATTGTTTGATACTATGAGAAACGCCCTTGAGAGAGTTCCCTTTGTTTTTTCTCTAAGCCACTTTACTGATAACCACTGCCTCTGAATCACAAACTGTATTTGGAACTTTTCTGCTAAACAGAATTTTAAACCATGATTTGGCATTTCAAGTTAACCAAGCAATAAAAGTAGAATCAACTGTAGCTATCAAAATTTCAATAAACAGTCCAAGGCATTTTCCGCAACCACACTTTAAAATCACCTAGACACACCTACACGGAAATCTCTCTAGTGTGACAAATCCCTGCCAGGATATTGTCAAGTTCTTACAGAATGATATCTCACAAAAACAGACGTATTACTCAACTTTATTCACCCAATCTTTACCCTTGATGCATTCAGGAAAAGTTTAAACCAGATCTAATCCAAAGTCTTTTTCCTTTGCATACCAAGGAGAAGAAAGGGAGGAAAAATGTTCCACTCCCCCAAGATACATACAATTAATGACATATTCACAGAACTGCAAAGATAGTTTGTGAATTCAAACTCGTAGAGAAGTCCAATAACGTTGGAAGGGAAGTATTATTAGACATAATAGGGCTCTGTGGTGCTTTGGGTACAAGGGGAAAAAGGCATTTTGAGTGCACACATGCATGCAATTCCTTAGTCCAGTGTTTCTCAACCTTGGCCGCTTGAAGACGTGTGGACTTCAACTCCCAGAATTCCCCAGCCAGCAAGGCTGGCTGGGGAATTCCGGGAGTTGAGGTCCACACGTCTTCAAGCGGCCAAGGTTGAGAAACACTTTTTTTTTTTTTTTAATCTGCGCTCAGTCGTTACCAACTCTGCAGTGACCTCTTGGACGAGTCCTTGCAGTTTTCAAGGCAAGGTGTTTCGGAAGTGGTTTGCCAGTGCCTTCTTCCTAGAGCAGAGCCCAGCTGGCGAGCGCAGGAGGCGGGGTTTCCGTTGCTTCGCGCCCTTTTTGGGCGAGCGCGGTGTTGCGCTTACCGGCAACTGCTCTCAACTCCTTTTGCAAGGCACCGCCAGCATTTTTCCTCCCACCGGAGTGAGAGTACCCATTTATCTACTCACGTGAGTTTTCGAACTGTTGGGTTGACAGGAACTGGGGAGGAAAGAGAAGCTCACCCTGTTAACACGAAGGCTGGACTCAAACCGCTGAAGCGTCGACCATTTCTGGCCGGCAACTTTCAGACCAAATGCATCTTTTCTCAGGATCTGCTGCAGCTACAAACGGCAGCCACACTATCCCTGAAGGACACCTCATTACTTAAAGGAGCTGCCGACGGGTGCTATGTCAGTGTCCCTGCACACTCTGAAGCACCTTTTTTCCCCTCTGAATCCAAGCCCTAAGACATCATATATACATTCATTTGATTTTTCTCACCTGTTCCAGGCAGAATTAGAGCTGAACTGCAGGGACTGCCGAGCTGCCAGGAATCGCGGCAAATCGCTCAGCGCCGGGGAGCTCATGAAACGTGGCCGGGGCTTTCGGAATGAGCCCATCTTCTGAAATTGGCAAGCAAAAGCTAGAGCTATGGTGGAATCCTTGGTCATCAGTTTAGGTGGAAAGGGATGAGGAAAAGGATTTGCAAAAACTGCCAAGGATATTGAGGTTAACTGGCAGAGAAGATGCTTCTGTTTCCTCGGGAATTAGAATTCAACCTGTCCAAAGAGGAAACCAAAAAAATAGGTTAAAATCGAGGGTGATCCTATTATATGAACTATATGATCCAATAAAATAGATTGGTCATAATGCAAGCTTACTTGGCTTCTGCTGCACCAATGCAAACTGATCCTCCCCATCACCGCTGTTGTGATACGGTTTAACCTGTCGTACTAAAAAAGAAAACCCTTTCATTTCAACTTCAGCCTTAAGACAATGTTCTGGTTTTTAGACATTAATTCAAAATCCTTTGGGAAATACAGAAAGAACCCTGGCTTAGAATGTCTAGAAACCAGCACAGTTAAAAAAGAAAAGCTGCCTCTTAAGGGGAGGATTTTTGACATTGCAACGTGCCTAACCCAAGCAGAGCAGGCATACTCTCCCACCAATGCATTAGCAACACACCCAGGTCCACTAGGAAGAATCCCAAATTATTAAAGAAGCATTAAGAAGGCCCAGGCCTTTCGTTAAGGCCCCTCTGGATCTAATGGAGAATTGCTGAAAAATGTCAGAGGCTCAGAGTTCTTTCACGGTAAGCAATGTTGCAATCTATTTCTTGTGAAATCACTGCGTACCAATGAGTGAAGCTGAGACTGGTAATACTATACCAAGTTTTTGGATCATTACAAGTGGAAATTTTCTTTACAGTTTGGACACACACCTCGCCCACTTGTTAGGACTGCCACCACCCCAAAGGGGATTTGTTGTGTCATCCAAACTGGTTTTGACTTCAAATGTAGTTCTGAGGCCAAAGCTAGACAACTGTAATTTTAGATCTGTACATTTTTTTTTAATCATCAGTGGTAGGCAGGGACTTAAAGGGAAGCAGCAAAATTGTCTGTGTTGTCTTATAAGTAATGTAGTATTTAAGATCATGGGCTGAAATTCCTGGTTCCCACCTTAGCTTATAAGAAGCTTGTTTCAACCTCAGTTTCTCTCCACTTACCTCATCTTGCAATACGTGGATAATAACGCATATCACTTCATAGCGATAATAATCATACCTAACGTTAATGCCAACCACTGGAATATTTTACATTTCTATAGAATTTTCATCTTGACAAAACCAGGCCACATATATAGCCAAGCATGTATATACAATTTACATTTCAGAATCAGGATTACAGTAAGTGGAAATGAAAGAGGCTTCAGTGGATCATGATCAACCTGAGGTCCATTTCTTGTTCTAAATATGATTAAGCTTGGGCCTAGTCCAAAGACTGCAAATCAAAATATTAGGGAATTATTAAACAGATTATATACTAGATAAATTCCTTTTTTTAAAAAACTATCTGGGATCATTTTTTTTCCCTCAAGAAACATATCAAAAATTCATGAGACTAAGAGGCTAATCCAGTACATCAGACTGAAGTGCTGGCTCTAGATCCGGTTTAAATCTCTTCCTCATTCACCGACTAGAAAATGTCCTGCTTCATCCTGATAGAAAGAAAGACACAACTATGCAGCATTTTTAATACTACAAAATTACATAACTGACAATCAAAGAAAAAGGTACAAGTGTTCCTACTGACTTGTTCAATTAAAGCTGAAGTTTGAAATGGATCCAACAACACCTATTCTAAAGACCAATTAGCCATCACAATATTGTGTTAATTCAGGAATAGGCATCGTGCTCTCATATCTATTTTTGCATTCTCCCCAGACCCCCTCCCCACACGGCTTCCCACAATTTAGGAAAATGAACTCATAATCCAATTGCAAAATGACTTGACTTAGCTTTAAAGATAAAGAAAACCCTACATTTACTCTCCACCAAAAACAGAAAAACCAAAAACAGACAATTCTGGCTGCACCCATATGGGAACACAACCTCGCTCAACTATAAATCTCTCCATCTTATAAAAACGTTAAGTGCTGCCCCCAGCCTCTTTTAATTAAACAGCAAAATAGAACTAGACTGGTCACTGGCACTTCAGAACACAATTATGCCTTACTTCTTCAAGCAAGATTGTAATCAAATTCTCCCCCTCTGCACACCAGTTCAGGAAAAACCTCTCCCTGGTGCTAGTGGAGGGTTTTGTTTTTTTTCTCCCTTACAACTGATCACTGTGGGGGTGGTTTTCTTTCTTTTTTCTTCTTTTACTGAGCTCATGGCTGCAGAAAGAAAAGCTTAAGCTATTCCTATTTATACTGTTATGAAAGTATCTTTTACTGTATGTAAAAACAACCCCCTCCCAAAAAAGTAAAGGTCCTTAACTACGTTCTTGCTAATCTTATTATTAGCATCAGTTGTACCACGTCCCACAATTTTTACTTACTTAATTACTTCTATTATTCATACGCTACTTTTTCTCCCTCAGTCAATCTCACAGCAGTATGTATTTCTAGGCAAGGTTTTTCTTCAGGTATTGATTAGACTCGGACTTTAGAGCATTCAACTTCAGAAGATCTGAAGGTCTTTCACAACCCATTAAGCTTTGGTAATAAACAGGTGTACACCAACGATGTAAGAAAGTGTCATATATGAAAATGGTACAGCACTCTGTACAATGAAGATTTGACTATTAAATATTTCCTGATGGTGTGGACAAAGTTTAAGCATCAAGTTCAGAAAAAGAAAACAAAACTTGTTGGAGGCCATAGAGTTACTAGAATCCTCTGCTATTACAGAGAAAGCCTGGTTATCTTTGAAATAGTTGCAGAACTGTTCTGAAGTATAAACTGTAGACAAAATTCCCCCAAGCTTTTTTTTTTTTCCACACTTGAACTGGTACACAGATCACCTTCAAGTTGGATGAATGTTTTCGGTACAAAATGTTTTCTCATAGTTTGCTAGCCACGCCCATTACAATGTTATGGGCAGAATCTTATCACTTTATTTATTCATAGTTCATAGTTGCCCAACTAGATACCCGAGAAGAGGGACTTAAAAAAAACAAAACACTTGTTATATCTATCAGGGAGAACCAGTTTGGTGTAGTAGTGAAGGCATCAGGCTAGAAACCGGAAGACTGTGAGTTCTAGTCCCACCTTAGGCACGAAGCCAGCTGGGGGCCGTTGGGCCAGACACTCTCTCTCAGCCCTAGGAAGGAGGCAATGGCAAACCACTTCCAAAATCTTGCTAGGAAAACTGCAGGGACTTGTCCAGGCAGTCACCAGGAGTCAAAAACTGACTCAAAGGAACAAAAAGAAAAGAATATCTATCAGGGAAGGAATGCATTTAGTACATTCAGCCTCAAGCATGGGAAACATTCACACAAAGATGGTACCAAGAAAGGAAGCAGGGGCAAATGCTTTTGAGCTAAAACATGGTACCAACAAGTATATGTAGAACAGTGTTCCTCAACCTCAACAAATTTAAGATACGTGGACTTCAACTCTTAGAATTCCCCAACATTTTCTCATGCTGTACAAAAAGGCACAAGAGGTATTTCCATGCTTTAAAAAAAGACTGAATTAATTCTGCATTTTACCAACATCCCTCCTCCCCCCCCCCCCGCACGAATTCTAGTTTGGTAATAGGAATTAGTATTTAGGAGGCATGAACGTAAAATATAATTGAAGAATTCTTTTGAGACCAAACACTGAACTGGCTGTAGGCAAGCATGCTG
Source organism: Liasis olivaceus (assembly GCA_030867105.1). Lineage (NCBI taxonomy): Eukaryota > Metazoa > Chordata > Lepidosauria > Squamata > Pythonidae > Liasis > Liasis olivaceus. Next base: position 77,212,511 of record CM061349.1, read on the forward strand.
AAAGGCCTGCATTGGTAGTCAGCTGTTTTCCAGGCCCAATGTAAGGATTTGGTATTAACTGTTAAAGCTATAAACAATTTAGACAGTAACTATTTGACAAGCTGCCTCTCTTGTTTTGAAGCTTTCTGACTGTGAAAGCCTATACAAGAGCCAGTCTGAAAATGCCCTGTTTTGAGAGACCCATATGTCAAGCACAAAGAAGAAGATCTTCTCCTACCACTACTCACAGCCTAGGGCAACACACTCCCACTTTCTCTGCTTTTAAAACAGCAGCCAAGCCAGATGTACATATTTCATGAGGCTTGGTTTTCAATTTATATTTTATATAATTGAGTAGAGTGGTAGAATACAAATAGAAGGAAGAAAAGGAGGAGGTGAAGGTGCCCTTGATGCTAGTGACGGGCAAAATCACAACCCATCTATTCAGCTTCTTACCTAAATACATCTCATTCATTCATTCTCTCTGACTTTGCTTACCCTTTCTTTTTCCTATGGAAATATGAGTGAGGTCCCAGAGAAGCACTATTTATTTCAGCTTCTTAAAACAGCAACTGTCCAGGTGAAGACTTCATGGAAAGTCTGGGAGACCAAGCTCAGCCTGCAGGTCAGAGGTTCCCCATCTCTAGTACAAATCATCCTGAAAACATACTGATGTTCAAAACAAAGAATTTCCAAATCACTTACAAACCTGCGTTATCCTGAATGCAAAGCAAGTACAGCTAGAAGATTTAACTAAGTTCAGAAGAATTGGGTGGGATAATGAAAGTTATATCTCACTCTGAATGCTGGAATTACAAATAACATGGTTTCCTGAGTCTGAAGGCTTTGATTTGGGGTGGATAGGGTGGTAGTGGTTCTAATGATTAGCATTAATTCAGATCCTGTTGTAGGAAGGCTTAGCTTTTTCACTGATATGTACATAGCACTAATCAGGGCCACATTATGACTTTTTGTAGGTCCTAGGCACTTTTGCCTTTGTGGACCCCTCCCTCCATAAAAATAATAGTATTAAAAATTGTATTTCACATGATTTTCAATATTTCCTTATTTTTACAGAGAAACAAGGAATAGTAAATAATACATTATATGCATTTTTGTAATAATCAGTTCTTGCACATTAATTATGTTTGTCCCAAATCATCAAAGTTACTAAATTTTAATATTCACACTATGCCTATAGGTTACAAATAAGATCATTGGTTTGATGTTCAAAGTTTGTGTGTTTTTTGCTGGTTTTTTAATTAGAAGGCATGAGAATAATTATTTATTTAAAGGCGTGAAAATAGTTTCTATTTCATTTTTATTCTTTCTGATTTAAAAAAAATCAGAAAACATTTTCATGAGCCCTAGGCCCCGTGCCTATTGTGCCTAATGGGTAAGTCGGTCATGGCACTATAGTATATTAAAAAGCTTCAGAGGCAAAATATGTAATGTACAATATCTGATCATCAGCAAATCAGAAAACAAGCTTCCAAATAACACACTTTTCACTGCTATTTTTCAGATACCTCATCTCCTTAAATTTGGAACAGGCATAAACCAGCCATCAAAAATATTTTTACCTAAACCAAACAGCCGGTCCTACTGTAAGCTTTTGAATAATTTGTCCAAATCTAGATAATACACTTCCTTCTCCTTAAAGAACCTCTTCTTTACTCTGTCATTACAACAGTAAAGCAACAACAACTAGTTTATTCAGAAAACAATGTTAAATCCGAGATTGACCATAAAGATAAGTCTCTATCTTCTGGAATTTACCAAGGTCAAATAAAATGTATCTAAGGTCTACCTACAGCTAACCATATGTATGTAGAACATGCTGCCTAACAGTGCAGTTATCTCTAAGGAACCCAAAAGGGTAGAATTAGAAAAATTAAAACTAAATTGAAGATTAGAGGCAGAACTAAATCAGATTTCACAGAGCTTTATAGCATTTGGTGCAGAGATAAGGAATTTCCCAAGACTAGACCAGATGCTGAGAAAGGAAAGCAATCTTTTTTTCTGACACATCATTTCCCATCTAATCCTGATAAGAAATTCTCCTTCTCTTAACAAATTACCAAGACTTTATTTCCTACACTTCGAATTTAGAACAGTGTCACTGTGCTAGCTAATCTCAGATATAATCTGAATTAAGACACTTAAAAAGAAACTGCCCTTGTTAGATCTCATCATTAGCTGGGATCCCAGCTGAGAGTCAGCAGTTATAGCCTATATGATCAACACAGAGATCTCTACAGATACATAGATAAAAGGTCCTTAGCAACCAAGAAATATTAGCTTCCCTCGCACAGCAAAACTTTTTTTCTTTTCAATATCATCCCAAAATAAACCAATGGAACCAATCAAGTTTCAGACATGCTTGCAATGTTGCAATATAATTTGGTATGACAAAGAGGGAAAGGGAAGTCATATGTATCACTACTCACACAGAGCTCCTTGGGTATTCCCACTGGAATGCTGAGTCATGCTTCAAATGTTGCCCAAATATGTAAACATTTATCATTTTTAATTAAGCCAAGCATTTCCTATTTCAGCAGCACTTAGCTGACCTTCTCTGGACCCCAAAACTATGTAAAGTCAGGTCTGGTCAGTCCTTGGATGAGACACATCCAGGAAATCTCAGGGCTGTAAACAAGGCTGGGAAGTTCAAAATACCATCCTGAAGAAAAGGCAATGACAGCACTTCTGTCCATGAAGTGTCTTTTATCTTTTAAAAATCCGTAGGTGAAATCCTTTAGGTAGAATCATGGTTTTGTAATACTGCTGATCAGCAGTGTCCACAGGACTTCAAGCTTTCCTTAGAAAGGTGAAAGCCGAATTGCAACATCATACTGCAAGCTCTGCCCCTTTCAGGCATGCATGCAAGTTACAATGCATGTAAGAAAGGAGTAGAGCATGCACTGTAACATTGCTTTTGTCATTTTGCCTGTGGACCTCTTTGCTGATGACTAAAAATGCTAGAACAACTTTGCAAATAAAGACTTGAGAGGTATTGGCCTACAAAGACTTCTAGAAACATGATGGCCCTAAATACTTTAATGGTATGTCTGGACCTTACTATTTTTATCAAGGTTTCACTAATTCAGGCTACAAATGCCAAGGAATTAATCCCAATTAAGTTAATGTAATTTACTTATGAGACTGAGTATATACTGTAAATCCCCTTCTCATTTTTAAGCATTTTTCTTTTAATCTTCTGGCCACCTGCTCTTGATTTTTAACTAGCCAGGTGGCTATTTCACTTTTCTTCTGCCTCTGGATTGTCCTTCTGCCACACAATTTTCAAAAAGGTTTGAAAGGCATTTAGAAGCCATTTTTTAAAAAAGAACAAAACACTAAAAAGAAGAACCAGTCAACAATATAGATCTTTAAATGTAAGATAGCAGATTCTTTCTACCCATTTAGCACAGTTAAGAATCTATAATCTGCCACTTGCTTCCTTTTCAAATCTAGTCAATCTTTAACTGGATACGTGATATTGAAATCCTTGTTTACAGGTATAGATGATAATTTCCAGTCTCCATTTACATGTTGGGTTAATAAACATGTAGGTTTAAAAAAATATGCACTTTTCCATTTGAGTTCACTGAGCAAACATGAGAAGATTTAAACATTTACTATCAGTCACTTCTATACATCACCATGTGCATGAAGTCATTTCCATCTATTCCAAGAATAATATGCATATTGCCAAGGTTTGTTTTTATTTTCTCCTCCCGCACAAGGATATTTCTGGTCAAATTCTCTAGTTACAAAAAAGGAAAGCAGAAAGAGCAAAGAGATCTATATTCAGCATTTTGCTCACCCACTGAATTCTGCAAAACACTCAAAGTGACTGCACTAGAGTTTAAATATAATTCTAAAATGAGCTAGAAATGGGGACATTTAATAGGTTACTCTGTAGATGCCCAGTACTTAAGGAGCAGAAAGATGTGTTTCTGAATGCGCTTAATCAGATGTTTTTTTAAAAAAAAGGCACAAACCCACCCCCCAACTTTTTTATACCTATATCGGATGTCTGAAAACTGATCCATGTCAGAACTGTTTAATAAATAATTACATCTGCTATTGCTATTTACATTATATTCTTACTGATTTCCAGAGACTAAAGATATGGAATATGAAATCATTCACAGTATCTAAGAATATAGAGTTACCATAAGACTGTATGTACAGCTAATTCTTTGTCACTACCTAGCAATCATCCAGATATTTACCACCCAGATGAGGAAAGCTTACACAATGTACAAGCAACAACAGGAGTCTTAAAGAGCATTAATTAGATTGTTAAATTCCATCTAGTTAGATAAAGCAATTAAGTGGCATCCGTTTCCGCTGGAACTATTAGCCAAGATATCTTAATAATTTAAAAGGTCTAAAATAAGCAGAATACAATGCCTATTCTGTGCTTTCATTCCAATTTGTATGAAAGTAAATGTATATGAAGTAAAAAATGAAAGGTTTAAAGGATGAAAAACAAACCTAATGGTAAAGGGAAAATAGTAACAAAGTAGTAAAGGCAAAGATAAAGAAATGACTTCCTGCAACTCTATGAACACATCCATGCTACTTTCTTAATAATGCTATGGAAGTGATCTGCTGTTGCCTTCATCTTTCAATTTCTCAGTCCAATCTGCAGCCCTGCTTTTTCCAAACATCAACCAGGCCTGACACTGCTTAGCTGTGAAGTCCACAAAAGGCTGCCCAGGTTCTTCTTAAAAGGCTTTGCAACATATGACACAGCCTGTCATACATTTATACAAAGATACATACCTTACACCATTTTGGAACTTACTACTTTCATGAAACAATAAATATAGATTTTGATGCATCCAGACCATTTGCATTAACCTTTGCCATGTGAGACAGGGCATGCTACAAACAAGACTCTCCCCATCTTCCACAACAAAAATGCACAACATATTACGTAATGAATGATGTGCTGCCTTTAGAGGTCACCTCAGAACTGCTGCCTGAGGCAGCCCTTCATTCTGCCAAATGGCAAGGCTGGTTCATTTCCAAACTTTCTTTAAAATTGGCTCCAGGTTCAGCACTGCTTTCTGTCTGGTCTAGATACAGTCAGTGCATAATTGACAAGTGTAGATCTAATAACAGGAAAACTTAATCACTAACATCATCTGGACAACCAAGGATAGGTTAGGTTGAAAAGAATTCCTGAACTCAGCAAGTAAAAATACAACCAGAACACATACCATATTTCCAACCAGGCCAGCAGACTTTATTTATTTAATCCAATTTTGAGGCCACCTGACTCCTTGATAATTAAGACCAGCTTACAAATAAAAGAAAAAACATAAAAAGGCAATGCAACCATAAGAAGAACAAGCAGCCAATCTTAAGCCAGACCAAACTGAACTAAACCAAACAGGGCTCAAGAGCCATCCTATCCCAAAGTTTGGGAGAACAACCAGGTTTTTAGCAACTTTCAGAACATTATAAGGGTGGGAGCCACACAGATCTTTAAAGTCCCAACATCATCTTCACTGTATCTATATTAAGTTTGTTTGCACTCATCCAGGCCACCACTGTCAGCCCCTTATGGCTAGAACTTGCAGGAAAAAAACTAGATCTATCTGCCCAACAAATTAGGAAGCAATGCCCTAATGAACATCTATCCTGGAGTAGTAGCTTAATCCTTAAAGTACTGTAATCACTATTACTATCTGTAGTACCAAAAGGCATCAATTAATGTTTGTTGTTGTTGTTGTTGTTCACCCTGATCCCACTGCCACGTCCGTTTCACAGGATATTCTGGAATGCCTTCATAGCCCAAAACAATTCAAGCCACCCAAACTGTAACATTTTGAGAGGCCCCATAATGAGATAAATAACAATACCCCAAGTTGTACTGTACAGCAAAAATGCAGCTTTTACTAGACCACGTAAAGATATTTCTAGTCATAATCTTTAGATATAGTAAGGATATTAAAAAATAAAGGTTAACTTAAAAATCAGTCGATTTGTACGTTCTCTATTTATGAAAGATCATAACGCTTTTTGAGTATGTTTAGGCTCATTTAGGAAGTGCAAAAACATGGATGTTTGTTATAATCTAATTCCACATCCCATGTTGTTATTTTCAAGTGTTCCATCACAATCCACAATTGCATTCTTTAAATAAGTGTCCATTTGATTAGTAACAATACTTCTCTAGCCAGCCATCAAATTTAAGCATAATTTCTGCAAATCTTATTATTTCACCACAGGATATGTACACAGGGTGGGGCTTACAGAACACATGAAATTAATTTTGTTTTGGCTTAGCCACTGTTTCTACATCATGGTTCACTCACTATTTAGCACTGAGAGAACCCATGCAATTGTAGATTAATAAATTAGTTTAAACCATGGCTTACTGCATAGTACAAGTGAACCCTACTAAATAACAATTTGAAATATGACCTATAATATACAGTGGTACCTCGAGTTACGAACGTAATCCGTTCCGTGACTCTGATTGCAACTCGAGTTGGTCGCAACTCGAGGTAAATTTTCCCATAAGGTTCAATGTAAATACAGTTAATCTGTTCCGCCCTCCAAATTTGGTCGCACCACGAGGCAAATTTCCCCATAAGGTTCAATGTAAATACGGCTAATCCGCCCTCCGAATTTGGTCGCACCACGAGGCAAATTTCCCCATAAGGTTCAATGTAAACTTATTCTTGCCAAGCCTGCTCTGCATTTTCTTTGGAGCCATGCTGACAAGCACACCAAAAACCTTCCAAATGCCACAAAACACACCACAAGCCTCACCGAACGTCTCCTTGCTACCGCGATCTCGCCCACAGGAAGCCACGACCGCATGGCAGCAGGGCAAATGGCCATGGATCTGGTTTGTAGCTCGAGGCGGAGTTCGCATGTCGAGGTAAATTTTTGGGGCCGGAACTGGTCATATCTCAAAAAATTCGTAAGGAGGGGCGTTCATAACCCGAGGTACCACTGTAACTCTATCACAATCTTTTTTCTAATTTTCCAGCAGGATTTTCTTCAAAACATGTCTTGAATTGTTCTCCTACTTTGCGTGCTGTTTCTTTAATAAATGTTAAATGTTATCTTCTTAACTGAATAGGTTGCAGTAGTAGAGTAAGCAATGGGGTTCCAATCCCAACTTTTTAAACTCAACAGTAAGCATTGCTATGCTCAAGAGAAAATGTTTCCCAAAACTGTTTCCTCCAACTTGTTGCTTTCCAGGTGTGTTGAGCCACCATCATTTCCAGTGCTCTATGTTATCATGCCTTTAAAGGTAGCTCGGGCAACTGCAACTAATTAAAAAAGTAGCTGATAAAGAAGTCCGTCAGTATTCCCCTATCGATTACATTATTTATCAGTTTATTTTGGGACTCAGGCTAAAAGCACAGGAGTAGCCAAAAGCTACATTAATTTCTTTATTTTTTAAATTTAATATCTTTATTTTTCATAACGAAACCACCTTTAATCTTATAAAAAAAAAGAAACTTAAAAAAATAAAAATACAAACTAAAGATATAAACTAAGAAGGAAAAAAATCTTACACTTTATTCTATCGGTAGTCACTAGTTTACCAATGAATTCACTACTATAATATAAACAATACAAGATATTACTGTAAGATATCACAAAATTTCTACCATAATAAAACATATTGCTGCATCCTTTGGTAGAAAATACTGCCTTTTCCAAAACAGACAGATCACACATTTCCAACAACCATTCCTTGACATCTGGAATAATATCGCTTTTCCAGTTTCTTAATATAATTCTTTTTGCCACCACCCATATTCAATACAACTACAATTCCTGACAGTCAAATTCCAGAGCTTTAATATATAATTCAACATTAACATATTTAACATTTAAGGATTTTCCCATAAATCTACTAATATACATTAATGCACAATTCCAAAAACAGACTAAATGATCACATGACCATATCATGTGAGCTTTCAAATTTTTTATACCTCCAGCATAAAAAATGTGATATCCACCCTTTCAAATACATTCTTTGGGGGGGTCCAATATATCATAATTACAATTTTTGATGAATTAGCTATATTAATTTCAGTGCATTCAGAAGGCATTCATTTGGGAAAGGCTGTCCTGGAGACTATACTTACAATAACTTCCTAAACATTTATCATATTCAAAACTAAGTATGTTACCCCTTGGTACCTCTGCCTTAGTAATTAATTTAAATGTCCATATTTTTTTTCAAAGCTGTATTTGTGGTATCACTTATCATGCAAAAGACTAATCCTATACTTGTCTATGTGGATGTCCCACTGAGTTCGACATGTCTCATTTCAGGTAAGTAAATACAGGATTGCAATCTCCACTTCAAAGGGCAAATTCAAAAATGTAACCCCTTCCTTTATTTTGAAAGCATTTACTGCTGCTAAAGTAACACTTCTAATATTAAAAAAAAAAAAAAAGTTGAATGTAAAAAAGTTTTTTCATTTGCATATCAGCTAGAGATGAATTTTTTTAAAAAAAATTAAACTTTAATTTAATTTAATTTAATTTAATTTAATTTAATTTAATTTAATTTAATTTAAAAATTAAACTTTAAAAAAAGTCAACCACACAAAAATGCCCCAAATCAAGATATTTACTATTCTTAACACTTACCATTAAAGGACTGGGAATGCTGCTCCTTTCCTTCATGGTATACTGAAGAGCAAACATCTGCCCTTGAGCAATCTGAGCCAACTGTGGCAGACACTCAACGGCAAGGGAGAAGAGGCAGAAGGAGGAAGTTCCTCCTTTCCACAACTCCTCCCTCTTCAGTTACCCACCAGAAGCAGGATGCCCACTAGCAGCCACAAGGAGAAGAACATTACAGTTGGCTGGACTTCCAAACAAGAATGCTACAAGGAGCACCCAGAAACTGAGCACTGTATGACCTGGACAGGCTTATGATATTCAAGAAAAAAATGATATTCACAATATGAAAAGAAGTTGCATTGGAATGGGCAAAATCAGAATCACTGTCATTGTTTGAAATCAAGTGGATTTCTTCAGTCACACAGGACAGGTAACAGGTAAAGTTTTTCCATCACAACATCTTTATACTGCAAAGAGCTTCACCTGTTCAAGTGTGTTAAAGGTGTACTCAAGGGTAACTGAGGAAATCTGGACTCCTATGGTTGAAATCCATTGCTGCTAACCTCAGCAAGTTGGGAGAGGAAAGCTGTGTAAGATCCCACCAACATCAGCATATGTGGTCTGATGTTTATATTCAGGAACGATTGACGTTCAGTCCAAAAATATCTGAAGGTTGTGGGAGGCTTACAGGATGCTGGTAGGCAAAGATCCTTGTAAATGTCATCTCCAGTATTTTGGCTGGCTTTCTTCATATTTTTTTAGGCAGGGGCCAAATTGCTATCATTCAAATCATTATTCTAAAACAAATGTTAGGGTAAAGCTCAGTTCCCAGTTTAGCTCTAGTTATATAATTACTGTTGAAACCACTGTTTTTGTTTTTATTTTGTTACAATTAGCACATCTTTACGATATTTTTTTATTTTACTTTAAAAATCAGGAAGACAGAATATTTTTAAATTACATTTTAAACCAGGCTAAATTTATGTGTTATCCACATGTGTTAAACAAATACATACAATTACGGGGCAGTGCAGTGCTTGATTTGATATATTGTAAAAGGGTTTTTGATTTACAGAGAACCAACAGCTAATCAAGGCTCTCCTTCCCGGACAATAAAAGAGAACACAGCCACTAGCCAATCAGTGCTCATCTTTCAGCAAGCATGGAGAGCTTTGTCCTACTGCTCACAAATCTCTTCTCCCTGACGTAACAGCTCTGCGTTGGGATCTTTTTTGAAGCAATGCCGTTTCCTTGCCACAGGAAGACAACAGGAGATGTGAGACAAAGTGAGACAGGCATTCCCTACTATGGCTGTGGAGGCCATCCCGTGCAAGACAATGTTGTGATCCACTTCTGTAAAGGCACTTGTTGCTAGTAAGCAGAAGTTCCCTATTCTCACAACTGCCTCTGGAAGAAGCCAGGACCAAGCACAGCAGTAAGTGAACTGGAACAGTGATAAGAGATTATGGAGAGCTCAATTTGTTCCACAAGCAAGACTAAGCTCAAGTCTGGTTATGCCCCAAATTAACACCCTTTAGCTGAGAAGTACACGTAATTATGACAGATGGACAAAATTTCCATCCTATATCAAAGGTTAACTTTCAGTTGCTAAGACTGACTCAAACCAAGACAAAGAAAAAAAGAAGTCTATATAAAATGAAACTAGAGGAAAGTATCTGTTTGGAAAGCAATCCTGTTGAGATACAAACAGCTTTTCAGCCTGAGATAATTTGATTTTAATCCTACATCTATTTAACAGCACACTTATGCCATCTATTTACACTGAACTACTTCCAAGTAACCCAGTTTGAGGTTCACATCCTTCTGTGTATTTTAAATTTTCACAATGTCAATTCCCACATGAAATGTAATTGGCTAGAAATTATAGCACTCCCTTTGATGAAATCAATACGTCATTGCTCTGTCTGTAATAGCTTTTTGTACCTAAATAAATAAATAAGAGGTACAGCCTTTGTTGTCAAAACTTTGTCCCGCCCTTGCTTTAGAGTGACATCTAAAATTTCTTGAGTAGCCCAACTAGCCCTCTTTTCCCTCCTTTCTACATACCAGGTACCATCTTACCTGGAAAAAAAATCTGGACTCTTATCACAAACCATGTTCATAGTAATACTGTGTGTCAATCAATTATAAAATAAATTCTTCCTCTTCTTCTTAATTAAAAGATACTTTGTTTATCCCAATCAATAAGATTAACGTATCTTATGGCTTTGAGCCAAGAGTCATATAAAAAACAAGGCACTGAATTGAACAGTCACATATGCATGCAAGAAAGCTACCCCCAAGAAGCAAAGTAAAACAAAGGAAAATGTTTTTTGGCACACTGGAAGATGGATGTGGAATCTGGTATTCAATCCCAATGCTGCATACATGATGCAGTTATAAATGTATATGTAATATACATACATCCTTCTAAATCTGCACTTAATTGGCTTATTCATGCACAGCAGCATCCATTATCAGCTTACACAACTGAACCAGCATAGGACTGATATATGGAAGTGCTATTTTGGGCTCTCTTATGGCCATAGTTCCCTGAAGTGTTAGCAATGATGATTCCAGAATTATTCATCAAAGTAATGGCAGATCTTTACCAAAGGAGCAAAAACGTGCCTTTATTTTTGTCAGAAAGCTGAAGGTGATGGATCTGTTTTCTGGCTGGAAATCTGCACCTCTCCCAGCCAGATTTCTTAAGGTAGAAGTTTGTGGGGGAAAAGAAATATTTTAATTAAACTATCAGGGATGTCTGATTCATACTCAGAAATTACTATAATGCACTGTTTGTCCAAGACTTGTTTTGCTATAAAAATATGCTACTGTTCAGAAACATAGGGGAAGGGACAGCAAGTAACCCTCCATACTGCCCCATTTTCATTCATCAGTCCCTCACAAACTAGTCTGAAGCTCACTGTGATGGTTCTCATATCTGCTGAGAAGTGAACAGCAGAAAACATGTAGGAAACATCTTGGGCCAATTAATAGTCTCCTTCCAGCTGACCCAGTAGGAGAGTGCAAGAAAGTTATTCTCAGTGTCCCACTCCAAGCAAACAATGTCCCTCACCCCACCACCCACTCTATAAATAAGGCAAGAAAGATAAATTGCTAGTGCCAATTCCAGCACCACCACACCCATGGTCCAAGTAGATATTGCATACATTATTCTGGTAATCTGCAGTATCTTTTTTGAGGTGTAGACAGCAAGACAGTATTCCAGACATGGTTACCACATAGCTTTATATGCAGTCATTAGGGAATTAGCAGCTTCGTTAAAAAAAAAAAAAAAACTCCAGCATTAATTTTGCCTTTTTCACAGGATCAGATTCTAGACTGATGTTTTCATTACAATCCCAAAGTCATTTTTCTGACTGCTCAGATTTCTTCAGTGTATGTATGAAATATATTACCAGGGCTAACTTATAATATGATGTAAAATTACCAGTTTTTGTTAATTTAAATGAAAACAATGCTCTCTCCTGCCTTCTTCTCTCTGTGTATGTGTGAGAGTGTGTGTGTATACACACAAACACACTATTAAAAGAAAAGCACAGAAAAGATAGGGTAGCTAAGAGTTTGATATAAGAAATTGTCTTCAGCGTGCACATACTGTGGAGTCCTTGGGGTTCTCTGAGCTTGGTTGTTTTCTCACAAACGTTTCGTTACCCGACTAGGTAACATCTTCAGTGCTACAATGGAATGGCGTTTGCTCCCTGTTTATACACAGTGGCATGCCCTGCCAGTGTTGGTGGGGGTTTTGTTTTTGTTTTACCCTAACCAAGGAACTACCCGAGGGAAAAAATAAAACAAAACAAACCCCCCACCCCCACCAACACTGGCAGGGCATGCCACTGTGTACAAACAGAGCAAACCCCATTCCATTCTAGCACTGAAGATGTTACCTAGCTGGGTAATGAAACGTTTGTGGGAAAACAACCAAGCTCAGAGAACCCCAAGGACTCCACAGTTCAACCCTGAGCTACACATATTTTCTTCTATTGGCATGCACATACATATACAGTACACTATAAGCACAAAATGTAATATGATTATAGCTGTATTATCTTGATTTCACAATGTCTCCACTTAGATGATTACAGGCCACATAACATCCTTTTGCATCAGGTACAACAAACCAGGAAATTTTCAATTATCTAAAGTTTCTAATTTAATCAGTTTGGTAAATTATGGCAATCACCTTGGAACAAGAAAGGCTATTTTAATAAATTCCCAAGTTACTCTAGTATCCTCGCTTGCTTTGAAGCTGTGAACCATAATTTTCAGATTGGACAGGACTAGAAATCAGTTTATCCTTTGCTCACTTGGTCCTCTCCAGATGGGTTGGGGCTACAACTTCCAAAATTTCCAGCTACAATGAGCAATCACTGTGTTTTGTGGTAGGATTAAGCTTAAAGTCAAGTAAAATTTGCAACTAAGAAATCAGCCAATTTTAAAAAAAAAAATCAAACAGATTTTCAAGATGAATGACTGCTCTGCCAGATGACCGGGGGGGGGGGGGGGGGGGAGAGTGGCATAATCTAGCTTGCCCTTCTGCCTTTAACAGAACTTTCTCTGAAGAAATCAGTGCACTGCAAAGATAATCATTATTTTTGTAAGCTTTCCAGAACCTCTTGATATTTATACTTGTAAAGTATAAATCAAATACCTATATACAAGAAAAGTTATCCCTTGCTAACTTTTCACTGATATTTCTCTAAATAAAATCTCTGTTAAGAGGTATAGAACATAAATAAGTTATGAAGCTGGCATAATGAACACTGACGTCTAAGCGCAGCAGTTCCCTGAGTTGCCAACTTATTATTCCTATTTCTTTAACAGAGTTCAGTTTGCAGAATAAGTGATTAAGTACAGCAAACCCTTATTTTAAAAGAATAATTGCAAGGAGGAATGCATGCCATTAATGCAAATGATGCCAACTGTTATTTGTGTCAATTTACATTTGTATAATTATGTCACCACACAAAAGACATGATTTGCATTTGACATTATGCAAATGATGCTGCAAAAATATCTGTTGCATGCAAAATCCATTGTTCAATAGTCCACTAAATCAAAGTTGCACAGTTGATATTTATACAGCTCCACTTTCATCACTATAGTTGCATTTCATGTGAAAAAATTGAGAAAAAAATAAGTCTAGTAGAATACAAGATGTCTGCAGGTCGCCAATATTCCAGTTCCTAACTTACTAATATTTTCCTACTATTATAGCATGTTTCTTGATATTGTTTAACTAGTAAGCTAGATTTCAAAATGATTCAAACTGATGCAGAGAAGTTCATAAAATTAATTCAGGAAACAGATTAGAAGAAGGGTTATATCAAATGCCTGGATGTTATTAAGATAAAAACAACAATTAGAATTCCTATGTAAATGATTAACTTGCCACCTGTCTCTTGATTAATTACACTGCACTGTAGTCACAGTGAAACATTTTCAATAGCTTCAGAGAATCAGAAAAACTAGGAACACATTTTACTTTTACCAGTACTCTCAATGTATTTTTCTTTCTCACCCTGCCTTCAACATAACCCAAACTAGTGAAGCTGTAAAGGTTAAAATCTCTAGATTTATCGCAAAAGAAAAAGGTCCAGTTTCTGGTCACCGGACACTTAGAGCACCCTATACATTAAACCTGAAAGAGCTCTGTTGACATTCAAATTCAGACTGAAACCCTCTGGTGCTCTAGGGCAAGTAAAGTTTTTGGATGTGAAAAACTTCATTCCACATAGCATGCCGATCGTTCATAACCCTGCTGTAGCAGTGGATGAAAGAGGATGTTTCTGAGATGCTAACATTCTCTGTGCGAGGAAAAGACTAGTAAAGTAGAGTCTGGATTAATTCAGAAGAGTTTCAGCCTAGTCTCCTGTTTGCTGATTTGTTGTAAGTTGCTGTCTTTATTTTTGTTTTATTTGCTGGGAGCATTATCTATCCAGTGCACTTTGATGCACACATCCTTGAGGAATACAGCACCAATATATGGAACAGCTATTAATTAGAGGTGGTTGATACATTCCCATCAGAGATACTACAAAAAAAGAGAGAGAGAGAGAGAGAACTGCCTACGCACGCATGTGAGAAGCAGAACTAATTCTCTCCAAGTACAGTACAAGTTATGATTTTTGTGTTATATTCTTATGAAGTGAATCAATTAAGTTGTGGAAGATACCTGGAATTCATATTTTATTGAAGGATTGATTTGTGGCAGAATTTGATCCAAGTATTATCTCTGAATACTCCTGATGAAGGCTTTCAACATAGATATGTGTTTATGTGTGTGTGTGCGTGTGTGTATACACACGAGAGAGATTTTAACCCAAATGTGTCTAGACTTAACTCAGAATGTTTCCCTTAAGTCTGGACAATAATATGGAAGTGGTTCATCATTACTTCCTTCTGGGATGGTTTTTCAACTTCCTAGTCTAGCCTTCAGATCTACTATTCCCCAGTGGTCTCCCATTCAAGTACTAACCAGGCTCAACTTGCTTAGCTTCCAATCACAGACAAGTTGCTCATCCACACAGCCCCTGTCCCAGCCTTAAGGCAGCTGCTTACAGTTGATTGAGAACATATCTTCATATCAGGGGATCATTTCAAGGCCAGCCTGCTGCTGAAGCCAGTTGCAGAACAAGATGATCCAGTAGGAAATTAATGTTAACGCTGAGAAAATCGAACAAGCCATCTCCTACAGGAACACTCTATGATGCACGGGGGAAGCCTATGCCTGTGTCATCAGAGAGATCAGAACCTCCCTAATAAGCAACCTGTTTGCTTTAGGAGAATATTGACCTCATGGAACAATTTCAACAATATCGCTGTTCCTACCGGTAGCCTCTACTCAACCAGTCTGCCTGCCTCTCTTCCCCAATGCCAAGCACCCAGGAAAGGTTGCTGCTGTTGGGAGAGCAAGGAACAGGGAAAGGATTCCTTTTCTGCATACGCCTCTCCCCACAGTGCCAAATGTGAATTCGTTATCTTCCTTGCTCCTCTCTCCTTTACTGCATCCTTCCTTACCTTCATGTGTACTAGACAGCACCATTACCAGTCCCAACAACAGGAGAACCAGTACTTGATCACAGCATCTGCGCCAAGCATGGATCCTTCCAAGGGCAAAGGATGCAGGTAAGGAAGGGACAATAAAGGGGAGAAGACAAGGGAAGGTGGAGGATCCCGGTTGGACCAGGTGAAAGAGGATGAAAAGCAGGTGTCAGAAAAGGAAAATAATCCCCTATCCTGCTCCTGGCTCCCCTGACAACCACAGTAACCTCCATCCTTCTGTAAGGTCAGCAATTTGACCAGCCTTGTTCCTGTGGGTAAGAGGACTGCTACGACGACAGCAATTCTGATACTGACATACCTTCCTCTGATCTCATCGAGGGGAGGGAAACATTCTCAAGAACTTTGTGGATGAGCCTAGGGTTGGCCACTCGAATGCACAGAGCAGTGATATCCTGCCAGAGACCAATGATATAGTTCCATCCTGCTAAATTGCTAATCACATTTTAAAAAGCCCTTAAAATTAGATGAAAATTCCTTCCTTACTTTTTCATATTAACGAGCATCAGCAGGTCAGCTGGATCACTCATTGGCAAGTCAAATTTCCAACCATCACATCTTATTTACATATTTTTCAAAAATGGTTTTAAGGATACTAGTGGATCTTTTTAAACAGGTACATAAAGACAAAATAATAATACACATGAAGAACTACTTTTGCAAGGCAATTCACATTTTCAGGAGCATTTAAGATTTGCTGAAAATTTAGCTAAGCTCAACTTTAGGGAGAGTCCTTTTTTTTTTTTTATCTGCACTCAGTCATTAACGACTCCGCAGTGACTGCTTTTTGGATGAGTCCTTTCTGCAGTTTTCAAGGCAAGGTATTTCGGCTTTATACTGACCTCCCAAGTGGTGGATTTTAAAACTGCAAGCTTTAAATAATGTGATTATATTTACCATAACAAAAAAAGGTTTCTCCATACCCAATTATTACTGTGACCTGGAGGAAGGGATGTTTTACATTTGTTAGGAATAGGGGAAGCAGTGTAAATTAATGGAACTGGAGAAGGATGCGACCATCCCTAATGAAAAAAGTATGGGTACTTTTGAAGGTTAGCCTAAAGTCTAGCTATTGCTTAGGAAGAGCCATTTACTACTGTAGACAGTAAACCCTTGTTAATGCTTTAATGAGTTTTGCTTTTTTTTTCCTTTTCTTCCCTATCCTGTTATCTCTTCCCTTCACCTCATATCCAACTAGTTTTCTTTCCCTTTTTTTTCCTCTCCTTCCTTTCTAGATGCACTAAAAAAAGATTTAATTCTTGTACTTACTCCTTTACTCTCATTTATAGGGATACATGGAAATTACCACAGGATCATGGGAATTAAATATGGGGATCTGGCTGCCAGTCACTTTGGTCTTTGAAGATTAAAAACAGCACTTTTAACTACACCTGGATATAATTTGCTGAAGTGGTGATATGACCCTATTTTAGACTAATTAAAATTTCAAGCCATTTTAGAGGCAATGTTCTGTACAGCATATTCTAATAATTTACCCTGGAAGTTAACTGGCATAAGCTATTTCTGCCCAGGCAGTTCATGCATCAACCTGATGTGCTACAAGACATTCCATTGAGGCTACCCCTGCCTCTGTAGACCATGATGGATCCAAGAGCATTGTTAAACTACCAATCTGATGTTTTTGGAATACTGCAATCTCTTCTGGAAAAGGTTGACCATCATCTAACTAGTCTTCTAATCAGTATCTCTATTTTGTCTTGACTGAATCTCACTTTATTGGCCTTCATCCAATTCTAACCAAGAAGTGATTCACAGAATCCACACTCTCACTTGATTTAATTAAAAAAAGGAGTGGGATAAGATCCATATAATAAAGATATTTTAGCCTGCATGGCTAGACGACCAGATGACTCTAGATGTTGAAAATCATGGAGAGTAAAATAAAATTCTTAAACTTACAACACAGGTGGTTGAGACAGTTAATTCTGTAATGTTTCACTGTTTCATATGGCAATGCAGGGCAGCGACTAGTGACTGGAGGGGATGGGTGTTCCTGACACAGTCCACAATATCTAACTGAAGTTTTTTTGCCCACAATACACTATTTGTCTACAATGAAGTGAAACACAGCAGGCAAATCAGAAAACCTCCTTTGATGCTTACAAAAAGAGGGGCTGGGGTTACCTTCCCAGTGAGCTGGATGAAGGTAGAAGAGAACGTCAAACATACCTGCCCTCTAGACTTGAATTACTTGCATTGATTTACCAACTTTTGCATGATTTACTTTATTTATCATTACCACCATCATCATCTATACTGTATTATTTTAACTCTGATTAGCTACTGGTTGTTTTGTTTATTAGCATTTACTATGGCCATTTTAACTGTTATGGCTGTTTTGTAAACTTCCATGAGCCTGCATTGATTTGGTGGCACAGAACAAACAGAAGTAAATAAATAGTATCAATAGCTCATACTCACGCTGGAGCAGGCTTGTCATGCAGATCAGCCCTCATTCAACCTGAAAAGTCTTGCTAAAGAGGACAGTCTGGACACCTTTCCTAAAAGAGAACAGGTGGGGTTTAGTGCAACTTCCGAGGGAACACATTTGATAAAGATAGGCTCACCCTGCCTAATCTATGACACTGATTAATTAGGAGCATATAATGGAATGGAATAGTCATCCCAGGGCTCTTACAAGGGATCAGATGCTATTTTTGAACAGACTTAGCTCCCACAGTACACCTATGCAAACAGGCAGCAACTCCTGCATATAGCAATGGAGGAACCTACCCGCCTTCCATCAGTCATTACTGTGTAACTATCCAGTACAGGGCATGATGAGCCAGCATGAAGACAGTAATGACACCCCAGATGAACTAATAGCTTTGCTCATCTTTTAGCAAGCCACTAGTTAGTTTTGTCTTTAACAACAAATGATGTGCAGCAATTTCACTCTGATGGCCCCCCTTTCCTTCAAGGAGTTCCATGAGGTCACTCATCATTTTTATCCCCAGAAGTCTGAAGAAAAGGGACTGGCCCAGAGTTATTAAGGAGCTGCATGACCAAGGGTGGCTTTGAACCTGGATCTCTCCAACTTCAGTCCAGCGCTACTGAAGGGTGCACTAATGCTTACCTCTGTGCTGGAAAAAGTTTTATCTGCCAGTTCCTTCCTACAAATCAGTCCAGCACACTACAGAAGGATCACGTCAGCATATCTGACAACTGCTGATGTTACTGGAGAGCGCAAGCCACTATATGCATCACAGTTTGGTCCAGCCAATTCACATTCTACTTGCTGTGGCTTGCCACAACACATCCCTCCAATTTGTCCCATTTCCCCAGGCAGATCAGTAAAAACACACATTTGCTGGTTGCACGGCTGGCTTTGCAGCTCCTCAGCACGAATCAGGCCACACAATGAAATGGAAAGCACCTAGTGCATGGGCGCTAAAACGTGGATCCAACTTTGCGTGGCCTCCCAGCACTTCATCCTCCCCAACCTGCATCTATTCTTATCAGCACATTATAGGGTGCCTGGCTCTGTGGTGAGATGCTGGCTGAACAAAATTGAAACCCTCTGCACCACAAAATTACAGCATTGGCTATAAATACGCTCCACAGTTGTTACTAACAAACAAAAATACGTGAGAGACTGGCTCAAGCAACAGTTTAGTCATTCGGGCCCCAGGATAGTTGCGGCAGGAGGGGAAATTTCATGAAACAAGGCAGAAATGAAAGAAATCGGAGAAGGGAGACAGAATCTGTCCCTCTATTATCGGAGTGCAAAATGATTGTTCTTAAAAATTAATCATTCTGTTACGGAATAAACGCGCTCAATTATCCAAGTCACCCAAGCTCGGAGACGCCTTGTTCATTAGTTAACAAAAAGCGTTTCATTCTTCCCTAGATCACTCAGCCAAATTCACACAGTCCCTGAGACGAGAATTTAAACAGGGGAAGCCTGCCAGACCATTTTTCCGCCCTAACCGCACGTCTCCAGTCTCTGCATAGCCGATTACGCTCTTAATTAAAGTAATTTAGCAAAAATGAAAAGGGTTAAAAAAAGAAAGAGTTATCCGCCGTCTCCGCCCACTCGAGTTTCGGAACTCAGCAGCACCTCCCGGAAAAAAACCAAAAAGGAGCGTGCAAGTCGGCGAATCACTCACAAGAATACTTTTAGGAGAGAACAATCAGAAAGCAAACCCGCAGGTTTGGTCTTGTTGCGCTGAAGAGTGAAAACCGTACGTGGAGTAAGAAACACCCACACCATCGCTTCCGAGCAGACACTCCCCCGTCTGTCCCGGCCGCCGTGCAAACCTGTGCATCGATGTTTGAGAGCGAATCGCTCTCACCTCTTTCTCCCCTTCTAAAGGCTTGACTTCCGAGGTAACGGGCGCAGGATCGGTCTGCAAAGAAAGACCGAGGAGCTGCCTGGCGTTCCAGGCGTGCGAGAACCCAGCGCGTGTCTCGCGCCGCCAGAAAGTGTAAACAAGGCTTTGAGCCCGAGAGAAAGAAAAGGTCTCTTTTTTCTGCCCCCCACCACCCCACAATCAAACATAGCGCCAATCCATTTCCCTCTCCACCTTTCACGCTTTTTTTTTTTTTTTTGGAACTAACAGCGTTCTCCGTAGTAAAGATAGCGCATCCAAAGAGCCGCTTGTAAAGCGAAAAAAAAAAATCCCTTGTAAATTGTAAGCGTCTCTGCCCTTACGCCAGACGAATGCTGCTGACGGCTGGATTCGGAATCAATCTACAGCCGTTGCTGGGGAAACTGCTGCAGTTCCTAAATTTTACAAAGCCCCCCCGCCGCCGCCGCCGCCGCCGCTCCTCCTACTCCCAGTTTTAGGGGAAGTTCTCACCTTACTTCGCCATGCCATCAGTCGAACTCGAGCGCGAGGAAACCTACGCTTTACGCACCCCCCTTTAAAAGGAGCTAGAGCGCCACTTTTGGAAGAATGGGAAATTAGAGATGACTAAAGAAGTTTTAATAGGTCGTGGAGGAAGAAGGTCCTCCCCGCATTTTACTCGCAACGGCAGACACTTTTAGGCGAGGGAAAAGCTAGTCTTACGTTGTGTTGATGGCTTCAGTCCAGGATTCTAAGGTTTTATTTAGCCTGCTGCCTTAGACCAGCAAAAATGAAAGAAAAGGAAAAAACCCAAGAAGATGTAGTAAGAGGAAGAGAGTTCAAATTATTAGTACTTTCTGTATTTTTTCCAAAACTTTCCTATGCCAGGCCCAGTAGTGAGTTGTGTTTATTCAGAAGCTGACAGAACAATACTGCGTATATTTACTGAATATTACACCCAACTGTGTTTTATTTACAAGTGAGTAGTTCTCACTGTAGGTGAGAATTGTGGAGGTTGGGGCTGAATCGATGGGAGAATGCTAGGGAATTAGTTCAGTACGTGTTCTCTGGAAGTGAACGTGTGCTCACAGTATATAGATTGGTTATGTCTGCTTACAGTTTTTTTTTAATTTAATTTCACTTCTTATCCTTCTAAACTACCTAACAACTGCATTTTCTGAACATCAAACATCAGTTAAAGCATTATGCTAATTTAAGTGGTGGCTTTATTATTGCTTAACGCAATAATAAAGACACCATTGAAAATAGCATAATAATCATAATAAGCAATAATAATACGTGAAGCATATACAATAATTATTTCAAAATAGCTAGAAAACAGTGAGGTTTTAAAACTGCTGCAAATGTGTTTTGTTTTGTTTTTTAATTTTATCCCCCTTAAATATCTGGGAGAATAAAGGTCTTTACCTGAGGCCAGAAAGACAATATAGGTGAGTGTTTGTGGAGGGCATTCCATAAATGTGGCACCATCTGTTGTGGCATCAGGTCATAGCAGATGGCAGGATTTAGCCAACCTTGGTTGATCTTGAAAAAGGCTACACTGGGTTGGGCCTAGCTACTACTTGGATGGAGATGCCTAGTTAATCCCAGAACTGTAAACTGGATTGAGAAGTTGAAAAAAACTTTGTGGAAGACAGCAAGAGCATGCTGCTTCTATATTGTGGCCAAGAAAACTGTATTACATGAAGTCACAAAGACCTGAGCTTGATTTGAAGGACTTGGTCTTTACTGTGGCTGCCTGTCTCATTTGTAAAAGGCTCCATTAGAAAGACCTAAAGGAAAATGTTAGAAGACAGATAGTTAAATATGGAAGAAAACTTCCAGGTTAATTTGGTCTCAGTCCATATATTCAGTCCCAGCACTTTGAATTGGCCTGGAAATGAACTGGCAGCCAGCATAAATGGCAAATCACTAGCATAATGTGATCATCTCAGCCAGTTCCTGTTTAACTGCTCAGTGTTAAAGTAATTGAAGTTTACTGACTTTTTTCAAAAGCAGCCTATAAAGTACAGCATTGCAATAATCCCAATGCAAGGTTTATGAGTCACTGACACAAGTTATCCCTGTCCAGGTAGAGTCAGAGCTGGTACAACTGATAACAAGCACTCCAAATCTATGAGGCTGTTTGGAATTCTAGTGACAATGATGGGCTCAGGAATCTGCTCTCTCTCTGCACCTGGTTTCAATGAACTGATACTGAGCTAGACTTCCAAAATGGTGCTTTGCTTCCTCACATTGTGAAATGAGACGTGCTTGTCCATTCAGTGTTCCAGATAAGATTGCATCTCCCTTGACCACCACTTTTGCATATTTTTGCATAAAAGCACCATTGCTCCTTGGCTCAATGATGTCCTGCTGTGGCTATTCCACACATGGTGTGGCAGGAGGATCATTCCAGTTACAGTTGTTTACATGCTGATTTGAATATAAAACCAATTCACTTCCCCATGAGAATTTGCCTGCATAGGACTTAGCTGTAAGATTATAAACAACAAATTGTGCTGGTTTATCAGTACTTGATAAAGGTTATTGAACATATCCTTCTTAATCTCAGCTTTTGGACATGTTACCATTAAAAAGCAGAACAAGCTGGAGTTGGAGTCAGCAATAAAGTATGATTGTTATACAACAGACTTATCAGTGACTGAGACAAGCATACATGAAAATAGGCTTTTGAATCTTTAAGAGGGAAGTTTGCTTCCCACAATACATCTTGCAGCTCCCAAATTATGCAATGCAAGAAACATGTAACCAAAGTTCCCTTTCCAGTGTTTTACAGAGCAGCTTCGGAAAACCAGCATATATTTCTTAAGAATTAGGTATAATGTGTTTAGAATGTCCTTCCTTGCTCCTCTGGAAGTGCCTGAGCAGCTGCTAAGATGAAACAACTCTGAAAGATCTTCATCTGGTGTTGCTTGCCAGAACTACACCATCGTCACAAAATTGTCATCTAAACAAAACTGCAGCTGAATATTTGAAACAGTTTGGGAAGCATTATAGAATTTAAGAAAGGTGAGGTAAATGTGTCAACAAACACAATTAAGAGACAAAGATTAATTAAACATACCACTTTTTAAAAATTTGGCTTACAGTTCTATTGCTGGACTGTTCCAGCTACTCTAATGTCTTTTTCTGCAAGAATCATGTACCAGAATAGCTTTTTCTGGAGGGGAGAGAAACAGGCTTAGATTCAGTCCCAGCAAGATGGAGTGGCCATTGATTCAGAAGCCAATGGGTTCCAATAATTTCCATCTTTGGTCCTGGATTGGTTTATTCTTCATTGTACAGAACAAGTCCACAATTTTTTTTTGTGGGTGGTCCTCTTGGACTCACTGCTGAATGAGCAGATGAAAGCTATGGCCAGGAGAGGCCTTGTACAGCTCCATCTTGGGTGCCAGTTTTGGACATTCCTAGACCAAGAAGCACTGCTGCCACTCATGTCTTTCTCACGTCTTGATTAACTACTGCTGTCCTTGAAGACCACTTGGATGCTGCAGCTGATGCAAAATCAGAGGTATCCACAGCTACCATCCCTGTCTTCAAAGTGGCAGGCATAATCATCTGGTTGCACCTGTCATTTTGAAGCCAGTGACCATTGCTGGGGACACTCCTATCTGGAATGCAGTGGTCTGAGTAGTAAAGGGTTTGCTGCAGTTTGTTATATTTCTACTATTAGGAGTTACACTGGTTTCCAGTGGGCTTTCAGGAGCCACTGTTACCTTGAAAGCCCATTATAGCTTACGACTTGGATATCTACAAGATTGCCTTCTCTTAACAGAATCTGCCCACCCAGTGAGATTTATAACAGAGGGCTTGCTGTGGGTCCCAATCTGTAGGGAATGTCATCATCAGGGACTCTGGGGAAGAGTCTTCTTGGTGGCATCCCCCTCCTCTGGAAAAGCTTACTTTCAGAAATAAGGGTGGCCCCATCCCTATAGAAAGATGTTAAATGCCTCTTCTGGAGAGTCTTTGGGGGTAAAGTAATTGTAGAAGTTTCACCCTTGGGTTATGTTGCTGATTGGACTATATGTTGTATGTTTTACTGAAGAACTGTCAGCTGGCCAGAGTTGCTTTTACTGGAGCAGCATACAAGCTCAAGTAATAAATGTTCATGTTGCTTGTGAAGGCGATTCAAAGACCACTCTAAGGAAAAGATAAGGCCATGCATACCTTCTTATTCATTAAAAGATTTATTTATTACTTGAGCTTATATGCTCTAACTGGAGCAAAGGTGATACAAGAGGGCCAGTTTCACATGTGGTTGCATCTAATACCTTTCTAGTAAAAGCACTTTCTCCTGCCCTTTTTGGTAATTCTTGATATACTGTAATACTCCATTTCAGATACGATTGAACTGTTTTCAGTGACAAGTCTATCAGTAATCTGGCAGGCAGGGAATCGCTACAAGGAAATTGTGTTTTGGCTGTAATCAGCCATTGATCTAATCCATTATAGCCTGAATATTAGGCTCAATTCACTGACATTTCTTTGATAACGTACTTTGATAACATATTATACAAATTTCTTATTTCACACAAACACTACTCTGTGAAAACAAAATTGCAGAGAGAGATGCTGTGCAAGGATTATATACAGTGCATTCGGAAAGTATTCAGACCTCCTTCACTTTTTTCAATTTTGTTATGTTGCAGCCTGATACTACAATCATTCAAATTCATTTTTTTTCTCATTAATCTACACTCAGTATCCCATAATGACAAAGTGAAAACAGAATTTTAGAAATGTCTGTAAATTTATTAAAAAGAAAAAACTGAAATATCACATGTACTTAAGTATTCAGACCCTTTACTCAGTACTTTGTTGAAGCACCTTAATTACAGCAATTACAGCCTCGAACCATACCTTTTTTGGTATGACACAACAAGCTTTGCACACCTGGATTGGGGATTTTCTGCCATTCTTCTTTGCAAATCCTCTCAAGCTCAATCAGGTTGGATGGGGACCATCAGTGGACAGCCATTTCCAGGTCTCTCCAGAGACATTAAATAGGGTTCAAGTCGGGGCTCTGGCTGGGCCACTCTAGGACATTCACAGAGTTGTCCCTAAGCCATTCCTGTGTTGTTTTAGCTGTGTGCTTAGGATCATTGTCATGTTGGAAGGTGAACCTTTGGCCCAGTCTGAGGTCCTGAGCACTGCGGAACAGGTTTTCATTGAGGATATCTCTGTCCTTTGCTCCTTTCAGCTTTCCCTCAACCTTGACCAATCTCCCAGTCCCTGCTGCTGAAAAGCACCCCCACAGCATGATGCTGCCACCACCATGCTTCACTGTTGGGATGGTATTGGGCAGGTGATGAGTAGTGCCTGGTTTCCTCCAGACATAACATTTAGAATTGAGGCCAAACAGTTCAGTCTTGGTTTTATCAGACCAGAGAATCTTGTTCCTCACAGTCTAAGAATCCTTCAGGTGCTTTTTTGCAAACTCCAAGCGGGCTTTCATGTGTTTTGCACTGAGGAGAGGCTTCCATCTAGCCACTCTGCCAGAAAGCCCAGATTGGTGGAGGGCTGCAGTGATGGTTGTCCTTCTGGAACTTTGTCCCATCTTCACACAGGATCTCTGGAGCTCAGTCAGAGTGACCATCGGGTTCTTGGTCACCTCTCTTACTGAGGCTCTTCTCCCCCAGTTGCTCAGTTTGGCCAGGCAATTAGCTCTTGGAAGAGTCCTGGTTGTGCCAAACTTCTTCCATTTGAGAATTATGGAGGCCACTGTGCTCTTGGGAACAGAATTTTTTTGTAGCCTTCCCCAGATCTGTGCCTTGCAATAATCCTGTCTCTGAGCTCTGCAGGCAGTTCCTTTGACCTCATGGCTTTTGCTCTGATACAGTATGCATTGTCAGCTGTGAGGCCTTCTATAGAGAGGTGTGTGCCTTTTCAAATCATGTCCAATCAATTTAATTTACCACAGGTGGACTTCAATCAGGTGTAGAAACATCTCAGCAACAGTCAAGAGAAATGGAAGGCACCTAGCTAAATTTCAAGTGTTGTTGCAAAGAGTCTGAATACTTATGCCAATGTGATATTTCAGTTTTTGCTTTTTAATAAATTTACAGACATTTCTAAAATTCTGTTTTCACTTTGTCATTATGGGGTACTGAGTATAGACTAATGAGGGGAAAAAATGAATTTGAGTGATTGTAGTATCAGGCTGCAACATAACAAAATTGAAAAAAGTGAAGGGGGTCTGAATACTTTCCGAATGCAGTGTACATTAAATAGAACAGATTTTAACTTTTGATTGCTTGGTCCACCAGTATACATTGTGACTTTGAATATGGGAAACTGGCCATCTAACTAATGTGTCAAAGGCATGTCACATATATAAATATAGCAACATAAATAACACTACATTTCTTTGTGGTTGAGTGTCATAATTCAAACACCAGGAATGAAACAACTGTGATTAATACATAAACTATAATGAGGAAAATTTTAAACAAATTATTACACCTTGAACTTCCCTTACTCATATTCACCTTTGACCTGAGTTGTTCTTTCTCTCTTGCTCTCTGGCTATGTTCTGAACAAGATATTTTCATCTTTGCCAGACGCAGTATTACTTGGATATAAAGTGGCTGTCTTGCTGATATCAAATTCTTCCTTCTCTCATTATGGAAGGCCTCTACCTATTTTCCATTTCCTTTTATGAAAATCAGCAGAAGACAAGTCATGGATTTTCTTGTGCGTGGAAGCTGCAGCAATGATCTGCATGCAGCAGTAGAACTGATTCACCTCCTTCACTCAACAATTTCAACAGCTGATGCATTCAGAAGCTACAAAAACATGCCTACTTTCTTGTAAAGTGTTAGGACAACACAGCCTGGATTGCTATTCAGCAAGACCCGAACTAATGGTCTGTACAAGATGTGAAGAATAGCAGAGGGAATTCCTCCCTCTCTCTAAACTGGTTTCCTGTTTATTATCTTGTTGCACACGTAGGCTGTTATCCTGGCCACAAATGAGTCTCATTTCAACAGACTCCCTCTCTTCTGTACCAAGAGGATTCACATCTTCTGCACTCATAACCTTACCATTTTATAGGGATAAAAATCAAGAAGCCTGTCAGAAATAAAATGCTTTTCCTTAAAAATTATTTATTTTGGTACGTGTCTCTCTAGATATTTATCTCTGCTCTTTGGCTGATAAAATCAATTTCAAGCCAGTTTATGATGAAAAAAAATAATAATCCTCACAAGAACATTAAAAACTAATCTAAAATGAAGCAAGCAACATTTAAATAGCATTTTTGAAGTTTGGGTTCTGCCCTGTCCCCTTTTGGCAATGGCCAGCTATTATGGCAAAATTTGGAAATATGATTACTAGACACTATTACCACCACTGTCACCATTTAAAAAATCTTTCCAAATACACCATATAATAAACACCATGCATAGAAATGAAAAGTAATAAAACCTCCAGAATATGATAAGAAGTAAGAAGACATGAAGACAGTTACCTTCACCCCAAAACAGATGATGTCAAAAGTGTGGGAATTAATCAAATTATTGAAGCTGACCCAGCCTGCAAAATCAATCTTCCAAGAAAATGTAAGGCATAAATTTCAATCTGTACAAGCTAATGAAGGATGAGATAGGGTTTAAGACAGCAAGAATTGCAATGCTTGTAGTTATAAGAACAAAAATGTCTACTTGGCTGATTATATATATAATGAGAGTAGGTATTGATTGATTGATTGATTGATTGATTGATTGATTGATTGACTGGATTTATGTTCCATATTCTTGTCTTTCTTATTAACAATAAAAATAATTTAATTAAAAATGCAATGAAAGCATAATTAAAATGCCATTAAATCACAATGAAGAATAAAAACAAAAATAATCAGCATCCTGCACTGCCAAGTTAGCAGTCAAAACTTGCTCATATATCAAAGGCATCTCTAAATAAAATATTTCCGGCTACTGGTAGAAGGAGAACAGAAAGAGGGAAGGTTGAGCTGCTTTCATCTGGAGTTCCAAAGCTTGGGAACAGCCACCTAGAAGTTCTCTGAGGATGGTGTGATTAAAAGAAATGCTTTCTTAAGATTTTAAACCCTGTATAGGATTGTGAGGGAAAAACACCTTCTTAGGTAGCCCGGTCCCAGGTCATATAGAGCTTAACCAGCACTTTAAACTGTGCTCAGAAGTACTACTTTAGTTGTTAAGTCATATACTTTCTAGAATTTGTGTATTCTCCCTACATATAATCTCTTTAGTTTATCAATCTGAAATTTGTTCCCCACTTTAGGGACTACTCTTGCTGCAAGATTCATCATTCTTTCTCCAAACAATGAAGTTATCACTTTAAACAAAGAATTTAAAGCAGCATTGCTTGAAACAACCAGCACAGATTTCTATTAAATTTGGCACACATCATTTCTCCTTAGGTAATTAGCTTTTCTGTTGATGTTATTCCATTCTGGCAAAAAACAAAGTTTATGATTTCCTTCAGGCTGATCTATAGAGAAATGGAGCTCCATTTTTCTAGATCCAGGGATGAAGTTTGATTGAATTACCTTAAGAGCAACTAAACTGGATCAGGCACTGATCAGAGTTCTGGATGGGGCTCCAAATCTGATGGGGTTTTTGATGTACATCCCTAGTGTAGATACTACCATGTAGGTTCAGTTTGTTTCTGTATATAAATGAATCTTATATTTGAAAATTGTTATGAGGTTTCAGTGAACTCATTCCAAGGAAATTTACCTTAGAAGTTCTGGCTTCTCAGAGATTTTGACTGAATGGTGTGTTATACAGAATACATACAACATTTGTGAAACAATAAACATAAAAGCAGCTAAATGTATGTATGTGTGTGCACACATACAGGCAAATTACATAACACTAACTTCAGAAAAAAGGGCAATTCTTTAACCTGTTTTTTGAAAATAGCAGTGGAAATTCAGCATGACCATCTCTAGGGGAATTCATATGAGATCATCCGTAGTCATCTAAACAAATCAAAAGTGGCTCTTCATCAGATCTTAACATTTTGAGGTAAGGAGGGGCTAATCATTTATGTTACCCCAGAACTGAATTTCTAAATACATTTGTCAGTTTTCCTTCTGTGGGTAACATTCAAGAGATGACTGTGAAAATATAGTAATGCTACTTGGCAAATGAGCCTTGTTAATAGACCATAAAGCCTCTACAAGCAGCCTCAGCTGTTTTTCAGGGCTTTGCATATCAGTGTGTTTGAAACCACTGTAGGATTTCTCCTTGTACCATTGCATTTTCGTTCTTGAACTTAGTAAAGCATGGTTCATTCCCTCTGAAGTTGATTTTGTGGTTGCCCTTTTTTGTAATAATGTCCTCCTTCCTTCCTTCCTTCCTTCCTTCCTTCCTTCCTTCCTTCCTTCCTTCCTTCCTTCCTTCCTTCCTTCCTTCCATTGTTGTTAGGTGCTTCAGTTGCCAATACTAAATCCTGGAATTCAGATATTTGTATTGTTTTACTGTTCATTACCAAAACATTCACTCCTGTTCATTATCAAAACATTCACTCCTTGCTTAGGACTATACTATAGGAAGTGGGGAGAGAGGATTGCTCACTTCTCACTAGTGAAAACATTCAGAACACTTTATACATCATTTCAGAACCTGAAACCTTCTAGGTTCTGTCAGACAACTTCTTCCAGTCCATGGGAGGACGTTGTTTTACCTAGAGGTCACAGTTTTTATTTTTCCACTACATGAGGACCACAAGGGGCATGACTGTTATTGTTAAACTCCCCCAATGCTCTGTTATGGGAGAGTGATAAGTGGTGCTATGAGTGATTGAAATTTGAGACACCCACCCAACTCCTCTAAAACAAACAAAAAGTCTGAAAACTTAAGTTACATCCCAGCCAATATAGCTACTGGAAATCTTGATGTTGTAATAGCATCCAAGGAAATAGAGCACCAAAGTCTTACAAAAAATAGAACTCACATTTATAGGTGTTGTAGATCAATATTTACAATCAGTGAGATAGATACCACTGGTGGGACACAAACATTGTCTGGGTAGGATGCAGGGAAAGTCTTTAAAGCTCCCTAGCTGGCTATGCTCCAGTTTTGATGATGGAAGATAATCATAATAATAATGTCTGCAAATATATGTCCTTCTTGGATGTTGGGTGTTTTGTTTCTATCAAGGTGGAAGCCAGGTTTTCTGATAAAGTTATTGGTGGGACACAAGGATACAGAAGGTAAAGAAAGACTACTGTAAAACATACAGTCTATGGTAGTCTCAAAGCAGAAGCAGTACAAGCATCACAGAGAGCATGACTGCTTATGCAGCCTGGCCTTTACTTGCAGGATCAAACTGAGTTCATTTTCCAATTATCCCCTAGCAGATACTTCAGAGCTCCATTCTGTATATTCTCAGTGGCTATGAAAAGAAGGCAATTCTGGTTTGCCTTTCACACCTTGATTGGTGTAATTTTCATTGGAAAGTAACTGTTTTGCTACTGAAAACTTCATATAGAACTATGCAGAATGGAAGATTAAATTTTCCAGGCCACTTTTCTTCCCCCCACCCCATACACAGACACTCTATAGAAGGTGGCTTCCTGAAATGCTTTCCTAGAAGTTTCCTGGTTTCTTAAGGTTACCCAAGAACCATCTTGCTCTGAGGGAAGGAAAGAAAGCAACCTGATGGCATTCCAGGTGAGGTAGCATCTCCTTCCCTCAACCTTCACAGATGATTTCAGGAAATTTGGCTTTCAAAATCCTTTTGTTTTCTCACAGCTTGTTTGAACAGCCTTTGAATTAAATCATAGTGTGTGAATACTATATACTAAATATTAAATGTTTTTATAATTTTACAAACTTTGTGAGGATTAGTACATTTAATTTAATGTCCTAAGCATTCCCCTGAGAAAATTGTCGTTTATTTGTTTGCTTGCTTATTTAATTTCATTAGATTTTGGTGCTGCCAACTTCCCTGGAAGAAATGGTGAACTGAAGATGGCTCTGTGAAAAGTGGAGCCAACAGCCACATTAGAAATAAGACCCAGCGAGTAGACCAGCTCTTGGTAATTCCTTTCCGGACAAGGAGAAGACTTGAGAGCACCCACAAGTGCTCCATACAGTTGCACCTCACAAGGAGACCATAAGACAGCTGTCTCTGGGTGGTTTAGAGCATCTTGCTCAAATTGCAGTCAGTGCCTTTAAAAGGACACTAAGTTTGCATACTTCCTTTTCTAATCACTTTCAGAAGTTGCTTGTTAACTGCTTTTCAACTATTAGGAACCTTTGGATTGACAGGTTTTACAGCACCAGGTGAATTTCCTTCAATCCTTCGCAAAAGAAGTTTTAAGTACAAGTTTAAGGACTTAAAAAATTTTTTTTTCTGGAATAGATAGCAAAAGGGTGATTAAAACTTTGATTTTAGAAAGCTACAAACAGACTACCAGATATATTTGAAATAAGATTTTGGAATTAATTATAAAGAGTCCTTCCTGTGGAAAAATGTTTCTGTTTTGAATTCTTTAAAAAAAAATAAGTAAGACTTTAAAAATTGGACACTAGCGGGAACTAGAAAGAACCAAAGATTATAATTAAAGGAGATGAACATTCAAACTCCACATACTAATACAGAATGAAGCAAAATATTTTAACATTGGACATACTGAACAATTTTTTTGAACAATGGACTCAGAACTTAATTTTAAGAGTGTCTGCCTCTATAGATAGACTGTGTTTAAAAGATGCTATGGAAGAGGAACAAGTTTTACCTGACAAGATTGAGACTGATTTAAAAGTGGATTTAAAAATGATAGGCTACAAGAATGACAAAGAAAAAGATGTTACACTGGACATACAAAAGAAACTGGCTGATGTCTTTATAATTAAAATGGATATACAAATAACAAACCAAGAGAGTGACCTGCATAATTTTCCTATATTGGATTTACAAAAGAGGCTCATTAAAGTTTTGAAGAACTTGGTGAGAAGGGACGAAGAAAAAATGAAAAGAAATCAAGTTCTAGGACATTATTTGAAGTGACTAAAGATCAAGATTGTTAGAAGTAAAAGGAAGGGATATAAAGTTGGTTTATTTGATCAAGGTTAAAATAGATATGTTGTTATCTGTGGTAACCCTTAATGGACTTTTGCTGATCAGGACTGAAATGACAAGGCTTTAAGGGTTTGTTTATAGATAAGAGATGGGATATGTGAAGAAGAGATCATTTGTTGTATTTTAAGAGAAGGTGATAAGTTACTAAAATTGTTTATACTTGTGATAAAGGGGGAAGTCATTTCTTTATATATTTCTTTTTCTTTACTATATTTTATTTTTCCTCTCTTTTCTATTTTTCTATTTTTTTCTGCACTTTCTATTTTTTCTTTCTATTTTATTTTTTTCAGTTTGCATTAGTTTTTATTATTGTAAATTGTAATGTTTAATCAAACTGCTATAAAAATATTTTGGTATTGCCCAACTCCAGAGCAACTCTGAGAGGCTCACAATACAAAAACAAACCCAAATACAAATAAATAAATAAATAATAGATAAATAATAAATAATATATCAAACACCTCTAACAAGGGGGGTTCCATTCACTGTATCCCAAGGCCTGAGAGAATAGCCATGTCTTTAAGGCCTTTCCAAATGTCATCAGGGTGGGAGCCCTCTGGATCTTAGGGGGGGATCTCATTCCAGACGGCAAGCATTGTGACAGAGAAGGCACTCTTCCTGGGTCCTAAAAGATGACATGGTTTGTTTGAGAGGACTCAGAATACACCCACCTTGCCTCCTTTTACTGGCCTGACAGAAACTTCAGGGGATAGGTGGTCCCTCAAATAATTGGCCCCATGCCATGTAGGGCTTTATAGGTGATAATGAGCACCTTGAATTGCTCCCAGAAGCGTACTGGCAACCAATCAGCTCACGAAGCTGGGTTGTCACACGGGCATGCCGAGACAGGCACATTGCTTGCACCACTACATTTTAAGCCAGTTGCAGCTTCCAAGTGGTCTTCAGGGCAGCCCCATTGCATGCAGCACATTGCAATAGTCAAGCATGAGGTGACTGGGATGTGAGGAAGTTCTGGAGAGCTGCCTATAATTATTCATAACAGAGCTATATTTCTCTTTATAATAGCACAAAAAAAGTACCAGTACAACAATTTATGCATGCAACAAGTGAATAGTTTTTCTGGGGTTTTAGTTACAGAGCTACCTCAGGGATAAGAGACAGAAAAATCACATGGTCTTGCATTTGCAAGATTATATCTGTTTTCAAAATACACTGAAATAGTGGCTCTAAAGGAGACTTAGAATATTTCAGAGTAAAAACTACATTTTCATTTTAAACTAGAAACTAAAGACCATAGTAGATACATTTTTACATATAAATTTGCCCAATTACTTAGTGAAAAAGAAGAGACCAGCCTAATTTAAATTGTATAATTAAGAACAGGAAGGAAGTTCTAAAATTCTAAAATCCTAGAATTCTGGTCCATAAATGGATTTTTCTCCTTTTATCCAATATATTAGGAGCAAGCCTGTTGTGAGAAGAATATCTCAAGCAAATGTCTTCAGAAATGTAAGCCATGACAACCTTTATCTAGGTACTACTTTGCTGTTAAAAATGGACTCCCCCCCCCTTCCTTTTTTTCTTCATTGTGAGAAGTACAAGAGAAGAGGGAGAAAAATGAACAGATTGTGAAAGTTCTTTAAATAACTGGCTAAATATTAGAAATAGTTAATTATTAAGCATGATCATTTCAGTGTTATGGATTTACTGTGGAAGTATCTTCTGAGACTTTTGATCACGTTGAAAGAAGCTAAATACTTTTCACTTTCAATATAAAGATTTAAATACACAATCTGACATTATCCCATCAAGTTTTTGCCCTTAGATTAAGTGATGTATAGTTTGCCTACAACTGGCTGAACTGGGTACCCCACGGTCAACTTCAACACTACTGAGTGGCCCTTCTAGAATCCTTGCGTCATCTAAATGGTTTTTCTATAAGGAAACATTCCTGTTACTATTGTATAAAGAAGACAGATTATATAATGTTTCATAATCTAGGGCTCAGAAACTAGATAACTAAATAAAGCAATGGCACAAATCATACAGCATGCCAAATAAACTTAGAAAGATAAGGAAATGCATAATAGTTGTGCATGTAATACCATTGTTTACGAAACAAACAAAAACAAATATGTCAGCAGATGGCCAGCCCGGATAAGTAAATAAGAAAGGCTGGGGCTTAAGGTTGAGAATGAACAATAGCCCCAGAAGAATGCACACCACCCCTTTTGACCAGACTTCCATTCAGGAAACCCAAGACATAATATAGTTGTCCTGTATCCTGTCCTCTGTCTAAGGGCATCAATTCAGTTCCACCTAATCATGCTGACCATTCTTTCCTGAACACGTTGTGGGCTGCAGACACCAAACCGTTACAATAGGAAATGTCCTTTAGTTGAGGACTCCTCTACATGGTCTGGAAACAGAAAGAAGAACTCCAAGGTGAATATTTGGGATGTGAGACATCATGGCCAATTTAAGATGCCTCAAACTGAAAGAGACTAATGTTTCACCTATTGTCGAAACTGACAGCGGTTTTCCAGGTTCTCCAGCAGAGATCTTTTCTAAGTGCTTGTGGGGATTGAATGTAGAAACTTCGACATGCAAAATATGTACTCTATCTGTTGAGCTAAATCCATAATCATGTGTGGATTTTTGACTTCTCATTTTACTTTATCAATCACTCAGTGACTCAATGTTAGCTATCGACTATTCCAAATTTAAAGAACTATAAGCAAAATCAAATACTGCTCTTCAAGAAGATGAGACAAAGCCTTTGTAGAGGTAAAGTTTGTCACAATACATAGCAACTCCTATGTTTTTATTTCATTTATTTTAAATGTGTTATATCATTCTTTTATCCAGAAAGATTGCAGTGTTTTGTGTAAATATACAGACCTGGTGGCCATTCTAATGGCTTTGAAGACCTGGTTATGCCACCAGGCATAGTGGTTGGAATGTATGACAGAGCCCACGGGATAGCTGTGGTGATAGTTATGATGTTTTTTTTATCTTGCTGCCAATTTGTATTTATGGTAATATTGTTATGCAATGTTTTTAATTTCTGTTTGCCGCCCAGAGTCATGAGGCTGAAATGGGCACCCATATAAATTGAAACAAAGAAAAAAATAAACACAAAACGAATGCTCTTTGCAATCCAAACAGTCTTAAATTAATCTTTTTAAAAAGTAATCATTTTCAGTGGCTGGTAACAAAAGCACATTAATTTGTGGGGGAAAGAGTACCTTTTCCCACAGAGGTTGCACTACTGAACCTTTTGCAATTTTATTTTTTAGGCAGCACAGGGGGTGGGAGCCCAAGCCCTCTCACACATCAGGGTCAGGGAGTGTATGCCAGATGAAGCAGCCTCTGGAAGATAAGTTTGGTAACAGTAGGAACTACCAAACCACTATTCCAAAACAAGAAGCAGGCCAGCATGTGAATATACAGAAGATTTCTAGGAGAGAGTAAGTTTGAAACCTTTAGCTTTCCACCCCATAGGCTCAGCGGTTCTTACAAGCACTATACTGTAATGGGAAGACACGTGCTGCTGCAGATGAAGGATTCTGTGATATTTTATAATGTTCACCCATATTATTAATCAAATAAAAGGCAAAGATTAAAATTCCCTTCTATCTTCTGTGATTTAGGAACAATTTCCAGCAGATCGACTGGATTTAATTTGTTTTTCTGAAGCATTAAAAGAACTTATAACTATAGATAGTGGAAATTCAATCACAGAAGTGCTGATAATTTGGACGGAGAAGTAGCTGTTTCAACATTTCCACTATATTATTTTCATTATTTTCCCTCTCCCACCTGACGTTTGCTTCAAAAATGGAAACATGGATATGACAGAAAACACAGCAGCTCTAGGAAGACAAGGAAGATCAGGGTAATTTAGATCAGGGAAGAAAAGGACTAAGCATCCATGGACCATATCCTATCAAACTTATCTGCCTACCTATGGTTATATTTAGTATATAATACAAAAAAAGGTGAGACAGGAGAAGCCTGCTAACGTAAAGTATCATTTAGTCTAGTTTGCATGCCAGCCAGTTTAAATAAAATGCATTCTTCTGCTGTAAGTAATGAGTTCACCTTTTTTTCTGCATAGCAATGCTGGCGTCTTTTGGTGGAAATAATATATAATCAGTTCAGAGAGGAAGGAAAGTGATGGACCATATTCTCACCTCCATTGTAGGCAGCAGAGCAAGATGCCTGCTATTTTTATATTTCCGAGCAGGAAGAAAGAGAGGAAAAATGATCAGAGACTGCTTTCCTGAGCTAAACAAAACAACACATAATGCTGTTTCATAAAGATTTGTGCTTCCACAAATGCTCGTATCAGCAAAAATTGTGCATATATTTCCTGGGTACACATTCTTCAATAACCAGCGCAATACATTTTTCCTCAAAGGTGTAAAAGTAATATTTGCTTTGCATAAATTACTAATTTCCCTACAAGCAAATATCGCTTTTAACTTGAAACATGTTCCACTTTCACAGCCTAGCATGCCTCTTTGTCTGGAAGAACAAAAAATCAAGTAAGATTAGACTGAATTCACAAAGAAATATCCCATTTCATTTAATACATAAAACAAATGCACTGAAGGGAAATTCATGTTGTGTTGACCTAGAGGATACGTGTGATATACAGGAACCCTTTAATATAATCTCTGTATGAGGGACATACTATTTTACCAGAAGCAATGAGGTCCTAAGTGGGGTGTGATGGTTAGACAGCAATTTTGTACTTACCATTATGTGTACGTTAGGACTACTTGTGCTTTAAGATCTTCCCTGACGTGAGCCCTGGTGCTGTGTGACAAGATCCCTTTTATTGAATAAGGTTTTGAATTTCATTCAGAGTATAATACCCTCATTGTGACAACTAGGAATGAAATCAGCTTCTTTGTTCAATGTACTAACAAGAGAAAAACAAAAATGCTACATCCCAAGGAGGCTCTTTGGCCTGGGTCAGATTGAGGAAGACTCAAATTCAAGAGTATTTCCAAAAGTCCTATTTTAAAAGGGGAATTTCCAACAGTGGAAATTGTACAGTGACAATGGCAGTCTAGAGAAAATGGAAGTGCATAGGCTAACCTTCTTGGTATGTTGTAATTGGTTCCTGCATAAAAATAATCCTTAAGTAAGCTATGGGAACCCAGTTTTAAAAAGAAAAAAACAACAATACCTTCCCTGGTCTTAAAGGGGTAGGTTTTCCCTGTTTTTCTTTACCCATATCTACTGAAGGCACTAAAGCAGTGTTTCTCAACCTTAGCAACTCTAAGATGTGTGGACTTCAACTCCCAGAATTCCCCAGCAGCATGGCTGGCCATGCTGCTGGGGAATTCTGGAAGTTGAAGTCCACACATCTTAAGATTTGCTGGAGATCCTTAAGATTAGTTGGAGATCCTTCCAACTAAGAAGTGGAGCTTTGGACCCTAACTCTCAAAAATCCCAGCCAGCATGGCCAGTGAACTGGAATGATAGAAGTTGTAGAATAAAATGGTATATGCACCATTTCCTGAATCTGGTGCGATCTCTTCTTTCCTTCTGTACCTCCTGCATCACAGTGCATGAGTTGTCTTTTTTTCATCTGCCAAAAAAGGGATACACAATTCAGAATCAGCATCTTCGGTGTTCCATTGTATATAGCAGTCAAGGAATCATAGCAGGAATTCTTATGCCACTTTAACATTTTGATCAGGCAAAACATTAAATTCTAACTTGCTAATTCCAAACAAGCCACATTGCAGCCTGTCCACACAACCTGCAAAGAAAAAGGGCTTGTTTCTCGCCACACAGAGAACCCAAAACTACCCAACCCACTTTAATTGAGTCAAGCATATGGTACAAACTCAGCCAATGACCCTTCATCTCTAGCCAGAGCCTATTATTAATTGTTATATAAAATTTGGCGGCATCCCATTTTTCTAATTCATATATATCATTCAGAGCCACTAACGAGCCTTAAAATCAATACAAGGTTTTAAAAGCTTAGAAAGCTTAGACAAAGCTATTGCTAACTATAATAAATTCCTGATTTGGGGACAGGGATTAAGATAATGAATTGCTACATGGTGGTTACAGCTTTTCACACTAAATAAATTATTTACTGCTTTTCACACTAAATAAAATGCCTGTATAAATTTGTGCTAAGCAAGCCCCATTAACTGCATAATGATCTATGGTTAGAATATAACATCCATTTGAACATCTGGCATATTCTCATTTGAAAAACAGACAATTGTTTGATCTGCTGCCACATTCTATACATGTCTATTTGGTCAGGGTCCAGACGATTTTTGGAACACTGATCTCCTTAGGTTTGCACAGAAGACAGATTAAACCTAGGTAAATAAAATAATAATGTTACTATTACTGCTAAGCCTAATTTCAATATTACAAATCACGTAACTAACTTTAATTTTAATTTTAGGTTAAAATTTATTTAATATTATAGTTAATATAACAAGTTAGTTAAGTTAGTTAATAATTTTAACTAACTTGCTAGAATGACTAGGTCTCTCCTATTCATTCCAGTATTTCATAGAAAATACTGTAATCTACATATACGTAACATTTTGTACCAATAGGCACATTTGGAATTTTAGAATATGTTTTAGACAATCCGACAGAATGGCTGCCCTAAGGGTAGATTCACTTATTCACAACATGGATTCAGTGTGTGTGTGGCCAAGATCAACACCGGTGCACTAAAAATTAACAAAGTTTATACAGAAGTAATATTCTATGTATAATATTCCATGTATATAAGTTCCTGTTGCTCAAATAAAGCTTACTTTAAACAGGAAGCCTGTTAGCCACTGACCAGACTCAGTGGACAAAGCTACATAAGAGCTCAGGAGTACAGTTCACATGAGGAACCACGGTCTGCACTTCATTGGTTCATCCATAGAGGTCAACTTTCACACACATCAACAACTCCTGGTGCCCAGGGTTGGTTTAAATTAATACTATGGTGGAAAAACCATGCCAAGAAAACTGCAGGGACTTGTCCAGGCAGTTTTGGCAGAAGAGAATAATATTGTGATGACATTTGGATGACTGGAGTCAAGGGTTCCTTCCTGTACTTCTTTCATTGGGAGGTGGCCTCCTTGGGTTCTCACTCTTCAATTAAATCCCAAAGGAAGGCATCTTAGGGAATTATTCCAATGGGCTTTTGGTTTGTATTTCCGATCAGAAAGCATGGATGGATAAGGAGGCTGTAGAGTGAAGGAAATACAAGGAGCAGAAACAATAAAGCAAAGCAAGCAAATAATCAAAACTGCAAAAACACCACCTAGAAATTCTAAAGCAAACTGAGAATGGGGGGCGGGGGGGGGGGGAAGCAAAAGCCTTTTTCTTAAAGGAAGAAAACTTGGGGGAAATTGGAGCATAGCTTTTACTAGTGTTAATATTCCTGCAAAACAATTAAGCACTGGAAAGAAGCACTGATATTTCAGTGGAGAGATTTAGCATGTGACTAATGACCTCGCACTGACACCCGTAAGACTTGAAAGTACTGAATTGTGACTGCATTGTACTGATAGACCATAACAGCTGACCAACATTTTACAGACGTAATTCAGTTTCTGGTCTGCTGCTCTCCTTCCCCACTCCCCCTTGTCTGTATGCTCCTAGATGCTCCTAGAAGAGTATGAACTTTATATGAATCTAATTCTCTGTTGTGGATTCATCAGTAAAGTTGCAGGGACTGAAAAGAGCACTTTCACTTCTGTCCAGATGCAGAACATCAGTTCCGTCCAACGTATACAGTGCAAAGTACATCCTCTGAGGGGCATCTTCATTCTCTAGCTCTGCAATTAAATGATCTGTGGCAATTTGATGCCAGGAGCAGGGAATCAAAATTTCTGCACTTATCAGAATTTAAAATCTAATAACAAATGAAATAATGGCCAATTTTCCATCAGGGACAGCTGCCTACTGACGTAGGAGGCCCTGAAACACGTTATCTACAGCTAACTTCACTATTTTAAAGCTATTTTTCAGAAAGGGGAATTAAAGCAATTAAAACAACTGGTGTGGTTGCATCCAGTTCAAAACCCAGGCTTTCACAGCCACCTTCATTCATAAGTCCAGCTGTTTGTTTCCACATTTTGCCATCCCAAGTAATACTGTTCAATTTTGATTAATCATGTGTTTTATTTTCTTTTTAATTATAAAGCAAAATTATGTGGGTTGGATGGCCCATGGGGGAGGAAACCAGTGACATCTAGTGGTGAAGGCTAGGGGTGATGAGATTAATAAATTTGGGGAAATTTCAGAACTGCAGCATTTTTAAAAGCAGATTACAGTATATTGCGTAATCTAGTTCTGCCTGTATAATGCATTATTCATTTATTTCCCTTAGGGTTTAACATGAGTATGACTTTTATAGCTGACATTTTTATCCTGCCTTTCTTCCAAGAGGACCAGAATGTCATACATCATTTTTTCCCCCTTTTTTTATTTCTTTGTCTGCTTGTTTGTTTTATTTTAATTTCTATAGCTGCCCATCTCAACCAAGTGACTCTGGGTGGCAAACAATCATAAAACAATTAAAACAATTACAATACAGTACAAAATAAATATATATTTATGGCAGCTGAGAAAATTTATTCCATACTGTAATTATCAGTATAGCAAGGAAACGGTGCCCTTAGCACATTTGGGGTCCCGGGCCTGGGCACGTAACCAGGTCTTTATCTTCCTAACAACTCTGCATGAGATATTAGCCTGGGAAATAGGCTAGTTATTGCTTTTCATAATTACATAAAATTCTAACCAATGTAGAACCAAAGTACTTATTATTGTTATTGTCATCATCATCATCATCATCATGGTCATCTTCTAAGGAATGAACATACATTGCTTTCATCTATTCGGCTACTCTTCTTTCAGATTGAAAATGTTTTTACAAAAATAGTTCTTAATCACTCTAAATATTTTGGGTGATCTGGAACACAGGGATACTAATACAATCAGTCAATCAAGGGCTACATTTTAGATTGCTCATTTCAGTTCTGTTTCAAAGACCTTAAGTGATTCTGGGACAGCAGGCTTTTCTATTTTATCCTTTTTCTAACCAGATCCACTGTCATAGCCAATTTCTCACAGTTAACTTCTCTTAATATACCTGTTTCAAACAATTCAATAACAGATTTATACAATAACTTCTGTGTTCTTGCACAAAACACAATCAATTATTGAAACACATGAATGTAAAAAAATTGGTTTGATATACAAAACTAACATATATTTGCTTATATCTGCATATATTTGGGTTTATTTGCTATGAAGCTGTTCAAATTGAGGAACTATTATTTATTTATTTATTTATCATATTTATAATAGCTGCCAATCTCACACAAAGTGACTCTGGGCAGCATACAACAATTAAAAATAATAAATTCATAACAATTATAAATAAAAAACTATAAAAGCACACAAAACAGGAGGGGATAAAATTAACAAGGGAGCCCTTGCAAAATCTCCCTGGTCCCCTGGGACCCCCAGGCCTGATAGCACAGCCAGGTCTTGAGTGACTTATGGAATGTTAAGAGGGATGGAGCTAATCTCATTCCTTCATTAATTGAAATGTGTCAATTGTCCACTTAAGGTATATATGATTAACTTTCGTATAGAGGGGAATGACATGATCTGGTCTTTTTCCATTGTATGTTGCATATTCCAGCTCAAACATTCAAAAGAGGGTTTTACATAGTAACAATAATATACATAGAGCTTTTCTACTTGCACTTTGCATAATGGTGCATAACCCAAAAGGGAAGAGTGTACATATATGCCCATCAAACTATTGGAAACTCAGTGGTGCAGAATTGAGATTCGGGGGTGAAAATAAGTATAAGTTCCTATTTTGAAATTTTACTGAAGTTTCAAGAAGGCTAGATTGATAGTCATGGCTATGAGATGAATGTACATCCTAGTGCAGTGTTTTTCAACCTTGGCAACTTTAAGATGTCTGGACTTCAACTCCCAGAATTCCCCAGCCAGCATGCAGGCTGGGGAATTCTGGGAGTTGAAGTCCAGACATCTTAAAGTTGCTAAAGCTGAGAAACACTGACCTAGTGCAATAGTACTTAATCTTAAGAAAGCTTTTATAGTGAGTATCAAATTATTTTTTTTTAAACTTAAGATTATTTGATTGACTTCATCTTTCTATTTTTTCACCTCACAAAACTGCAAAAGAAAAAAGAAACAAACAAGAAACTTTACTTTGAATTCAGAGTCAATGTTCACCTTCCCCTTTCTTAGGCCTTGGCTCCATTCTACAATCCAGTTCTGGCAGTGGTCAATTCTTCCTTAACAGAGAGGTGGTCCCGCTATCCCTGAAGGAAATGGTGATACACTCTGTTCCTCAGAAAGCCATTGCTGGACCCAACTGTGCTGAACAATTTTGTCCAGACTCCAACCTTTCTTTTTTACGGAAGGTTGTTGAGAAGGTAGATGCACTTCCACTCCAAAGAAGTTTAGATGAGGCAGATTATCTGATCACGTTTTAGACTTGAGCATGGGACTGAAATGGCATTGATCACAATTGTAGATGACCTCTGGAGGGACCTCTGGAGGAGGTGGTGCATCCATCCTTGCCCTCCTTGATCTCTCAGTGTACTATCGATCATGGTATCCTTCTGGACCAGCTCTGCAGATTGGGAATGGGCACACCGACCAGAACCATCCCTAGAGGAGGGAAGAGAACCAGTGCAACACAGTTGCAAAAGGTGTTATAGAATATGTTCCAAGGTAAAC
The DNA here is from genome assembly GCA_030867105.1 of Liasis olivaceus. Lineage (NCBI taxonomy): Eukaryota > Metazoa > Chordata > Lepidosauria > Squamata > Pythonidae > Liasis > Liasis olivaceus. The sequence goes on from CM061349.1 coordinate 77,255,353, forward strand.
AGAAGCCTACTGGCATTCACCTTGTATTCAGCTATGCTATTTCCATTGATATGAGGCTGCTACACCCATTTCCCCCAACTCAGAGACAATTAAGGGTTTAATTAACCTAGCAGTGGCTTTCTTTTCAGTAAAGAATCATGATGTTATGACAATTGTAAATATTAATTCAACTTTCTTATCCAAAGGATGATGGGGTTTTGATTCAAAAAGATTAAAATAGAGATGCCTAACATTTATTTTCAAGGCTCTTCTGCATACTGCATAGTGGTGAGAGTATTAGATATGAAATGAAGATACTCATTCTGCTTCTCCTGTGGCATAGTTTTTGCACCAGATCCCCAAATACTGTGCTATGTTTACAAGCACCACCTCACTCTTTTCCTAGGATTCTCCCTGCACCTTTTTTGGCTAAAAGTAATTCCCTGTTCCTTCTCTTCTTGGTCTGTTGTTATTTTGAGGAACAGTATTCTGATTCAGTGCTGCAGTTTGTACTAAGGAAGTGTATGTGGGGGGGGGGGAGCATTTATAATAAAATAAAATATCTGTGTTTCAGTGTATTTGAGTTAATTTTCCCATTTTTTAAAAAAAAATTGAATTGCAGCCTAAAAGCTACTATGTGCACTACATTTCTCCCAAAGAAATCTGTATTTATGGATTTGTCAGATATATGCATAGAGTTCATTCATTCATTCATATACCAATTTTGAACAAATTTATGTGAATGAAGGTATTTAGTAATAGCCCAACTCTTTATCCACAAGTGTCCCGAAATAGCTCTTTTTACAAAGCAGCTATTGCTTTGTATGTTGGCTTGTATGTATTGCTTTTATTATTTATGGTATGTTGGCTTTAATAATCCACTGGAAAGCTCACATATACAAGCACCACTGGCATGCATAAATGGGTGGTTGGCAGGATGCACAGTGCCTTGTGTTCTTCATATATTCTATTAATTTCAGTGGGAATTATATCTTATGGAAGATGCCCAAGAAGATATAACCATCTGCTACCCTTTATCCTTAAACCAGGCATCTAAAGTGGTTGCCTCCTCCACTTCCTCCTCCCCCTCCCTTAAAGATGGAGCCTTTGGGGCTCAGGATTTCATATGTGCATTTGATAAGAATCCATGGAATAAATACAGTCAGACAAGTAAAACATGCTATGAACCAACACCAGCAATGTAAGGTACTTATCTTTGCAAAGAGGAAAGAAAAAAGGAAGAGAATGGGAGGCAGGAGGAAAAAGTCAAAATCTGGAGGCAAACACACACACACACACACACACACACACACACAAACCCTCTATCAACCACCATAATGATTAAAGAAGTATCACGATCCAACCCTGATGAATGAATCTATCTTAGGGCTGACACCGTCCTTCATCCTAAAATGCTAAATGCAAAATCTCTTCTTATGGCTGCAGGAAACTTTAATCCAATACACATTTAAGCCAGTTTGTTAAGTAGGCTTCTTTGTATGGCTTGAAAATCCTTGTGGCTTACTCACTAAGATTGAGGGCTGCAGGGAAAGATAGTTCCCTTCATAATAGTATTAATATCATATTATGAGGTGAGCAAGCTGGTGACAGCCAATATCCTTGATGAACAAATCAAGTGTTTGAGGACAAAGGAACCCAGAGTCAATGAAATGATGCATTTCAAAGATTATGCAGTAAAAGAATATAACAACTGGATCTTGGGAACCTAGTACAATGTAATAGGGGTCCACGCGCTTCAAAAGTTATTTGGAAGCAGTGCCTTGAACTTTCCATTAAAATAGATAATCTTTATTCAAGCATGTGAGCCTGAAAAAAAGTGTGGCTCCTTTAATAGTTGTATGAAGAACTGAGTGCTTAAAGCAGCTGTACCTTTCTCTCAGGTTTGGACAGAGGCCTGGAAAAGACGGGCTGCTTTAATGAATAGCAAGAGGTACTGTGCTTACATGAGATCTGGAGCACTGTTTACTTATTGTTTCTGAAGTGTAACTTAAATTTAGCAGTAGCAGTCATGAAACAGCTGTCTTAGTCCCAATACCTGCTTTCCATATTCTTGTCATCAGATGGGTGGAATAAATAAATAATCATCTAATTATACAGATAATTACAGGGAGAATATTGCACATTTTGTGGCATTTCACTAAGTCTAAATCACCTTGAAAGAATTAGACAGTTATATACAAAGGTAGTTCTACAAGCTCATTCATTGATTCAATGGACGGGACCAGTAATGGCAGCTATATAAATGTGATAAAATGATTGATTGATTGATTGATTGATTGATTGATTGATTGATTAAAAAACATGCTTTTCCTGTCGGATCTGATGGAACAGGTAGACGTGATCAGGGAGAAGTGTCCTGCAAATAACCTGACCCCATGCCATGGAGAGCTTTATAGGTAACAACCAGCACCTTGAATTGAACCCAGAAGCATATTGGAAACCAATGGAGCTCACAAAGCAGAGGTGTAACATGCACAGAGCACCCATAACTGCCCATCTTGTCGCATTTTGTACCAACTGCAGCTTCTGGATGCTCTTCAAGGGCAGCCCCATGTACAGCACATTGCGATAGTCCATCCAGGAGGTGAATAAGGTGTGAATAACAGTGAGCAGAGCCTCCTGGTCCAGGAAAGGGCAAAATTGGCATACCGTATGGACATGTGCAAAACCTTTTCTGGTCACAGCCACTACTTGTTCCTTGAACAGGAGCTGCAAGTTAAGGAGGACACCCAAATTGTGGTTCTGTTTGGGGGTAGTGCAACTCCATCTAGAACAAGAAATGGAAAATCCCCATTCATGTGAAAAGCTAGCAGTCCTGAGAACCCTGTCCACTTCATTGGGAGTAATAGGGTCAAACTCCTTCCAGATAACCAAACTAGACTGAGCTTCAATTACCTGCATGGGACCTGCTTCAAGGCCAGAGTCTACCCATAAATTCAGAAAAGCCACATTATAATCAGATGTTTGAGCCATTACTCTAAGAACAAGGTATAGATGGCTGAGCCACCTATGAAGCTTGGCATGCTTTTCACATGCCTGTATCCTGCTTGTTACCAGAACCACCTTTGAAGGAGAGGAAGGGAAGTTTAATGGATTCCCTTTTCTTCTCAAAAAAGGGAGCTGAAAAGCACTCTTTTCCAAGTGAGAGTGTCATAACACTGAGCAGTTCATGTGGGGGGAGGGAGAGAAAGATCCTGTGTTTGTGTTCAATCATAGAAATATGATTGATATATATGCACAAGTATAATGAACCCCGAAATCCAACAAGCATCTAGTGGCCCCTAATTTTTTTTTTTATTTTTTTTTTTTAAGATTCATTTCAGCACCTTGGAACTGTTTTTAGTTAGCTGTTTTAAAAAAGAAATTATCAGAATGTCTACTAGGTCCCTGAAGGACATTTTGAACCTTCATGGCAGAACAACCAATACAAATATGCTATAAGCATTAAATATGTATTTTCCTGTTCTGCCTGAATACAATCAAGGAATTTATCTTTTAGCCCCAGGGTTTTTGGGTTTTTTTTTTCCCAGACAGAGAACAATGTGGAGTCATGAAATAATCTACAGCTTCTAGCTCAGAAAATTAATAAATCATGCATTTAAGCTATGAAGAGCTACCACATCAAAGCTGGCATCCAGTATTATAAGGGTGGTCTTCCACAAGCACAGTGGGGCTCCCCATCATTTTTCTCAGCCACGTAGACCTCAGATCTTTTTCAGAGGAACTCTCTCTTTCCAGTGCAGATGGTTCCCCGAGTGAAAAAATAAAAATAATTCCCTCAGCAGAATTGCCTCTGCCAATAGAATGACACCATTGAATACAACCCAAGCTATTTTGATTTGGAAATGAAGAAGCTAGCAGATCCACCAATCAATTTTAACCCAATTTGGTGTCCAGCAAATTCAGTGTGGGGAGGCTCACTAAAAAAATGCTTGCCTTACTCTTGTCAGATTGCCAAAAAAAATGTTCTTTACAAAATCTCCTTAGGAATCTGTTTAATGTCCTGAAGAAATCTACACAAGTAATCTCTCACAGTTAATCAATCTTAATTAATTTCAAGATGCCAAAGATTATAGAAAAGAATCCCACGTTATACTGCTTATTTAAAAAAGTGAAAAGAGAATTACAATTTGGGTGTTCCTTCTTTTCTTGCAAAGGATCTAAATGTTGGAATTCAAAACAGTGGTTTAACAAAGGGGAGCTCACTGCTTTAGGTAGGTTTTGAACTAATTACATGTTTGATTTGTTTCAGGGGAGAGCACAAATAAAACCTGGATGTCAACAATTTCAAAACTACATACTGTATAAATAAGGAAAACTTTGAAATATGTAATATAAGACACCAGTGCCATGATGGTGAAATGATGAAGTAAGTATGATATAAGAAGATTTTGTTCACACAAATAAGTTTCAAAGCTTCTCCTACATTGGGAAATTCTTATTCTGTATCTTAGAATCTATAGATCAAAATTTTTACATTAAGATACATTCTGCACATTTACTTGTTGGCTATACACAACTACAGTAAGTGGCAGGAGACATGGTGAAATGGTGAATAAGATTTTTTTTTTTTGTTACTATCCACATTTGTTCAACAGAAATGACTTGTTCAGATATTACATCCACACAGTGTAAAATGACCCAGAAGAGACACAGGGCCCATGGAATAAGTACAAAGAGGTGTGTTCTTCCCTGTTTCCAGCTTCTCTATATACGTACATCTTTTGAATTTATGTTCATGTGCATTAAAAGGACCCTTGGCACCGCTGGGAACCCTAACAAAACAGGGACCCCACTATGTGCATACTGCTAATCACATTCAAATGAACATCAGTAGACACTCTTGGCAAACTTTTCTGCTCAATATTGGAAAATTTCAGTCTTTAATGCCTGCTCTCACGCTCTCTTCAGACACAGTTCCTGAATAAGGAAGGAAAATAGCTCAGTTTTATGCAAAAAAATAAGCCCCATTAAAATCAAGGTTGTGTAAGTCTATGCCACTCCAATGTCACTTTTCTAATTCTTGCTCTTTTTGAGAAGTTTAAGGGCTAGCTTTTCCCTGATCTTTTACTAGAGAAGATTTTAATTTGAACAAAAGAAAGAACATGTCCCGAAGAATGTATTTTTCCAAAGGTAAATGAAGAACATATGACATTTTGACATTAAAATCCTCATCTCATTTAGGGTTCAATATAAAACTACCACATCTGAATGAACATAAAATATGACTATCACCAATTTTAAGGTGACTCCAAGCAATTTCACATATTACAGAATGCAGTGTGAAGGGGCTTCCTGACACCTCTCACTATGTGTCAAAAGGAAACAATACTATTGTATGCAATGTGGGCAAAGGAAGAACTTTCAAGGAACTTGTAAATCCAGTGCTGAAAGAGGTCACGTAAGTAATTGCATTGCAAGGGCTGGACATAGAACCCCCCCCCAAAGGCATTTACTACTGTATTCCACTTCTTCAAATATGTAAAAGCTCCTAAATACACGCAGAGTTTAATATTTCTTCTCAGAAATTATTCCTATTTGGTTCTCATTCATGGTAAGATATAGAGAATGGCAGCCATAGTAAGCATGACGGCGATATGTATTCTGATTATATAAGAGCCATAATTGAGGCCTAACATAGCCTGAAGGTTAACACAGGGAGCCTTCAAAAATATGCACTGCCCATGCATACATGCACATACACGTGCATTCCCATGATGTGATCCACTCAAGAATGCTGCTGCACTATAGCACTTTTTCATATTATTTAATTAGGACAGAGACACCGCAACATAGTCATGGCCAGAGGAACATCAGAACTCCATCCTACGTGGAAAAGCCTGCTCTGGGGACTGGGTAGAGTTGTCAGTCTTGGAAATAAGCAATGCCGGTGCATATGGTCTTCTCAGAAACTTAAAGTGCTTCTGCAATTGCCTTTTCTTTACTAAAGACCACAAGAGGGCTACACAGATTTGTGACATTTAAACTAAGTGGTATTGATTTTACTATTCCTAACTATTTCAGATTCTATTTTATCAAACAATACAGAGGCTATGAGATCCAGGGAGATCCAGACACTGCCAGATAGCAGCAAAGAGATGCACCCTTCTAGGGGTGATCCGAATTTCTGGACCCCACGCCCCCGAAAGCATACAGTATAGGTGGATGGATATTTAAAATAAATCAAAATAAAATGCATCAACCAAGGAGTACGTTTGAAATGTAGGCAATCTGTTCCCTTCGGTTGCTTGGACTATAGTTTTCATGAGTCCCCCCAAACAGTCGTCTAAGATTTAGGGCGTTCGGTCAGTGCATCCGGAGGGCACTAGCACCTTGCCCCTTCCTCGAATTGCACTGCAAACTAACTTCATTCATCCAGCAGCCCTGAGCCACTTCCTGGATCAGTTAGCATTAGACTACAACTCCCAGGCTGCATAGCAGCCTCAGAGCCTGCCACGTGACCGAAGTTATTCTCTCTTCTTCCAGTGATATTTCGCATTTAATCACATGGGAGGGGAAATATGGCTGCATTGGATAGGGAAGAGTTTGCCTCGCTTCAGTTTTTACTGAAAGTAAGTGTGTGCGTATTTTAATGTGGGGAAAATATGATGCCGTGGAACAGCGATCAGCTGCACTCATTTTGATCTAAAGCACATTTAAGCGACAGGGCGCGGGAAAGCTCGTGCTTATGATTTGTATCCGCGCTTCTAATTAACAAAGCGATGTCCAGTTTTAATCTCTCTATTTTTACAGTCGCCAGGGATATGACTAAGAAAGAAAGCAGTTTTCCTTCTTTCGGGCATTTATAAATCTAAACCTAAAACGTTCCTTCAAAAACTAACACATTAATTAAAATATATATAACAGGTTTTCATTAAGCTTATTATCTAAACGGCATGAAACAAACAAACCAAAAAAAAGGAACAAGATAAAAGGGAAAGAGCCGAGGCAAAGGGTTCCAGGCCTTTGTTCCTCCCCAACATCTAACTCCTCAAAAGATATTAATTCTTCACTCTCCCGGTCAAGCACTGCATATCTATTAGAAGTATAGTAATGCAAATCACTTGATACCTCAGGATGCATCAATATGCTGCTCATGAACATCTCTTGTAGGTTGTTGAGGACTTTGGACCTTCTGCATCTCAGAGCTCTTCCCATGCCATGTCTTGGATATACTTTTTATTTCTAGTCTTACACTTCTTTACCTTGATTTTGTTGTCCTTTTTCATACTGCTCTTATTGGCATCTCCCATTTTCAGTCACAGTGTTCTAGAAAGAAATCTATAGATTCAAAACCCCATGATGCTCCATACTTATCTCTTCTATTTTGTGTGATGGAGCTAATGTGTCTATATAGACATTGAGGTGTCTGGCAATTATTGCACACCCTTCCTTCCTTCCTTCCTTCCTTCCTTCCTTCCTTCCTTCCTTCCTCCCTCCCTCCCTCCCTCCCTCCCTCCCTCCCTCCCTTCCTTCCGTGTGAAGGATCATTGTTTGTTTCTCTTACCAGGCTCCTTCAAAGAATGTTGTTCAGCAGTTATGCCAAGAGTGCTTTTCTAGTTCAGGCAATGACTCTGAAAAGCTCACTGAGACTACCTGCTCCAATCTCTCAGTAACTCCCAATGAAGCAAATCAGGTAAGGTACTGAAGTATGTTCAGGATTTCGCCTGCAGTTCTAAGTATGCTTAAGGATACACAGTATTTTACAGCAGTAAAGACATTTTTCTCTTTTGCTTCAGTACTTCTTTACACTGAAGTTGCTTTTTAATAATTTTAAAAAGAGAGCAAGGACAGAGAACAAAAGCCAAATGGGGAACTGGACAGACATAGATTATATAAATTGAAGAATATAAGAAATGCACAGAAGGCAAAAGAATATTTTGTTAAATGCAATGTGAAACCCTTCATCTCTTGTCATTTTTCTTGCAGTTAATCCATTCTTTGCACAACCTTACAAGGCACATCGTTTACCATGGCCTAACGTCACAAGAAGAAATTCTCTCTCTCTTTCCAGAGGGATTTCACCAGAATCTTAAAAATCTTGTGACCAAGATCATCCTGGAAAATGTGTACGTTTCATGTTTCTATCTTTAGGAGAGTCAAAGTGATTGAGTTTGAGGCTCATGACAAAGCATGAGTTAAGAAAAGTGACGGGTTTGATAGAATAAGCAGTTGCTACGGCTAATGTATCATTTTTGGAAAATGAAAACAAGTCAACAACCCTTCATGATTTTCTATACAGTGCCAGACTGAGCTGAAGTTGCAGGCAAGTCTCATGATTGTAACTTTGAATTCTGACTGACTAGCTGCTGCACAAACTGTCTGGCCCCATGGTGCCAAGAAGCTGCCAATGTTTGCAACAACCACACATCATTTTGAAAATGGGCCCCCCCCACCAGATGCATACATTATTACATGTACCTGAAGAAGTAACTTGGGGAAGACATGTTCCACGCAACCCCACAACTTCTTATGCCGGTCTTTCTCAAAATGATGCCCTTAAGATGTGCTGGCACTCCAGGCTTGGAATTCCTTACCAGCATAGCAATTGACACATTTCAGAGTTTATTGTAAGATTCTGTACTTCCCATTTCAGGTCATGTAGCCATGCTTGAGCATGTGGATGTAATTTTTATAATAAATTGGCCAGAGTTGTTTAGATTTCATGCCATTGCCAAGTTGCCCTTCCTTTCTGGGTGATTGTTTGTCACAGGATAATCCTGATTTCCAAGCTGCAGTATTGCCACTGCTAGATGAAGGCAGATAAAAGCAACTTGTCACTCTCAGTGAACAAGAGACATTTGCAATTACTGAGCAAAAGAAATAATCTTACAGACTGTCAGCTGTTGAAGCTGTAGTGACACTGAAGTCCAATACGCATTAGATTCCTTCAGACTTTGTGGCCCCCAAAAAGTAGTTTGTTGAGTAAAAACAGTTTTGTGGAATCCATTGTTGCTTTCTGCTGCCCTTCTGCCTTGCAAAGACAATTATATTTCTGTGTATTTTCTTTCCTCTTTTTAGCTCTACCTGGAGGAATGAAGCACAAGCCAGTCAAAGTGAGTAGCAGGATATGTGTTGGAATAATCACAATATATAATATCACTTATATATATAATATCTAATATAATATCTTATTATATTATATTTATATTATATTTTATTATATATTGTATATAATATAGAATCATAGAATCATAGAATTTTGGAGTTGGAAGGGACCACATGGATCATCTAGTCCAACCCCCTGCAATATGCAGGAAACCAATTAAACCATCCATATAATATAATATAATATAACACCGTATAATATCTAATATAATATAATATCACAATATACAATATCACACATATCACTACCCTGCATTTAATTTCACACATTTGAGTTTAGAGCTATTTCACATAAGGCATGTGTCTTGCATAGAAATTGCCTCATAGATTGTGTCTGAAGCAAACTTCAACCTCTTTTGCTATTGGAAGAGCCATGGATTCCTGTAGCATTTCCTTCAGTGTTATGCACAACACAGAAATGGAATAAGAAATAATAAGTCAAATAAATGAAAGACATAAAATAAGAAAGCAAGTATACACCAATGCTTTTCACTATACTTCTGCATACCAACACCATTCACTGTGCTTCTCCATACCTGTCTTGCAAACCATGCTTGTTTTCACCACATTCTTACACCACTTCATATATTGCTTTTTGTTCTTTAAACTCTCCTCTTTCTCTAGAGGATCTCATTCCATCCATTCTTCTTGGTGTGCCCCTTCCTCTTGACTAATTCACTCTGCCTTCATATATTTGTTCTGCTACTCAACACCATTCATTCTCCCTGTCCAACGGATCACCTCAGTGTATTTATTTATGTATTCATTCAGCACCCATTCACTCTTGACCCTATTTTTCTTGTTTTACCACACCCACTTATTAAATGCTCCCATTCCCACTGTGTTCAATTTTTTATTTTTTTCTGAAATATCCAACTCTCACCCAACAATGTGGACAGAAGCATGCTCTCATACTCTGCCATTTTGGCTTCTTTCAATATTCATTCCTTGTAAATGACTATATATTACCCATTACCACCATTTGCACATCTTAATTTTTTTCTGTCCACTTTCCTGTCTTTAGTAAATACTCTGGCATGGTACACAGATTCATCAACTTGCTCAGTTTTTACCTTTTATGTATAATTTGCAATCATTTACTCCTTTTCCTCTGTGAGGTTCAACTATCTTGGTCTTTGATGCATTAATTTTCCAGTCTGTGATCTTCATTGCATCATACAGCCTAACATTTGCTTCAGATCATTCCGGTTTTCAGCAAACAGCAAGGCATTGGCGGTGTACAAAAGTACATGCATGTTCATGTCCCTAATCGACACGCCTCCAATATTTCTACAAGCATTCCTTATACATGTATCCATAAATACATTAGACATCACACATCCTCATCTTAGTCCTTGTTCAGTGCTAAATCATTTGTTAATCATTCCATTTATTCTCATGCATGCTTTATTTCCATTGTGTGTTGCTCTGGTTGCATGCAGCAATCAACCTTCAGCTCCGTTTTCAGGCTAAATAATTGATAATTCAAGCCTATTCACTTTATCATACACTTTGACCAAATTCATAAACATACAATAAAATTTTATTTCTTATACTGATGCATTTCTCAATTACTTTCTCACATTCATACATTTCCCAATAATAAATGGGAATGATAAACGTGCTGGAAATATTTGTCTGTGAATCAGAGCTTGATAAAGGCAAATGACTTTTCCATATTTAGCAGGGTGAGAATTCTCGTTGCTAAATCATTGTTGGTCTGTTGAAGATCTCTATTTCTTAGTATGCATAAAAAGGATACTAGTATTAAAATGAGATAGAATTTCTTGCATTATTCTATCTCCTTCCCACCCCACCCCACCCCGTTGTGGGTAGCAATACATTGACAGTCCAGGAAAATGCAGTAATGATGTGTCTTTAATACCAAAAGTTTGTTAAACAAGAAATAAGATACATTTGCTTGTTTCGTACAAGGAAGTTATTTTTACAAGAATGTGCTGCTTTATGAAGTTAATTATTAATCCAGAGCTACTATGTTTTTTGAATTAGAGATTGAGTTCCTCAGTTCATATTATACATTTCCAAACTCAGGAACATTGCAGTGGATTATACAAAGTCAATTTGGTGGTTTGTCTATTTCTGTATTAGCTAGAAAAACCAATGTTTATAGTATGTAAATTTATGCCAGTATGTTCTGACTGACAGCTCCTTTGTTCAGATGTTCTGTATCTAAAAGCTTCTTCCCCATTTCTCATACTTGCCTTATTTCCTTCCTTCTCACCAGGATCCTTTTATGTGTTATTAAATGCTGAGTTGTGATGGTCTTTTGATCAAACTTTTTGGCTACTGAATGGAAGTGTGACATAGTATGCTAATAACCAGTTGCAAAAAGAAAATAAAAACAGATGGAGGAAGCAGTTTAAATTAGCAAGTGAGTCATGAATAGGGGTATGTATCAAACAGAGAAGTTTTGTTTCAAATCCCAGAACAAACTATCACATTCTAGAGGATCTGCTGAACTGTTTGGGGTCAGTCATGGTTCTCCTGGGTTTGGGATGAAACAAAATGCAGGCAGACTGAATAGGGCAAAGAACACTCCTCTCCTCTGCCACTGCCAGCATGGCCTATCCTACCAGTCTCCCCATTCCCCATATTCCCAGAGCCCTCCTTTCAGCCACTAATGTTTGTTTATGTATTTAGCCAATTTATATGGCCACCCATCTATCCAATAAACCTAGGTGGCAAACAAAATAAAAACAAGGGATTCCATTAAAAAAAGCCAGCCAAACAAACAACGCCCCCCCAAAAACCTAAAAATGCATCGAGGCTTAATGAAACCACTTACCACATACATCCATACCAGAACCCCCATAACTGATATTCCAGATCCAATGCCTGGGGAAAAAATAGGTCTTTACAGTTTTGTGCAAGGACAGTAGAGTTGGGGCCATCTGTATTTCAGGGGGGAGGGGGGGAGGGTTCTATTCCATAAGACAGATGCCATGACATTTCTTGGTGCCCACCAGATGACACTGTTTCACTGACAATACCCATAGCAGGTCCACTCTGTCTGATCTGGTGGGATGGGTGGACTATACCAGGGAGAGGCAGCCCTGCAAGTAACCTGGTTCAATGCCATGTAGGGCTGTAAAAGTGATGGACTTCTGGGAAAGGAACGGTGAACTGAAGATGGCTCCACTAAAAGCGAAGCCAACAACTGCGACGGAACAAAGAGCAGGCAAGGAAACTAGCTCTTTGTAATTCCTCTCTGAACAAGGAGGGGACTTCAGATCACCCCCAATTGTTCTATGCAGTTGCTCCTCACGAAGAGACCACAAGACAGTGATTAGTGGATTTAGAGCTCTGGGAGATGAAGGAAGAGCCATCTTTTTGCTCAAACCACAGTTAGCACCTTCAAAAAGATACTGGGTTTGCATTCTTCCTTTTCTAATCACTTTCAGAAATGGCTTATTAAGCGCTTTTCAGCTATTGAGAACCTTTGGATTGACAGGTTTTATAGCACTGGGTGAGTTTCCTTCAATCCTTAGCGAAAGAAGTTTTAAGTACAAGTTTAAGGAAAATATATACACATACACACGCATGCATGCATACACACACACACATACTGTGTGTGTGTGTGTGTGTGTGTGTGTAAAGAATAAACAGCAAAAGGGTGATTAGAACTTTGATTTTGGAAAGTTACAAATGGACTAAGGGTCCAGAGGGATTTGAAATAAGATTTTGGAATTAATTAGAATCCTTCCCATGGGAAAATGCTTTTGTTTTGAATTCCCTTTAAAAAAAACATGATAGGAAGAGACTTTGGACACTAGAGGGAATCAGAAGGAACTAAAGATTACACTTAAAGGAGATGGACACTTAAATTTGACTTACTGATACAGAATGGAGCAGAATATTTTAACATTGGACATATTGAAGGATCTTGGAAAAATGGACCCAGACATTAATTTTAAGAGTGTCTGCCTCTATAGATAGACTGTGTTTAAAAGATGGTATGGAAGAGGAACAAGTTTACTGGACAAGACTGAGACTGATTTGAAAGTGGATTTTAAAATGACAGGCTACAAGAATGATATGGAAAAAGATGCTACACTGGACTTGCAAAAGAAACTGGCTGATGTCTTAATAATTAAAAGGGATATACAAATAACAAACCAAGAGAGTGACCTGCATAATTTTCCTATAGTGGATGTACAAAAGAGGCTTGTTAAAGCTTTGAAGAATTTGGTGAGAAGGGGCAAAGAAAAAATGAAAAGAAATCAAGTTCTAGGACATTATTTGAAGGGACTAAAGATCAAGATTGTTAAAAGTAAAAGAAAGGAATTAAGTTTGGTTTATTTGATCAAGGTTAAAATAGATACGTTGTTATCTCTGGTAACCCTTAATGGACTTTTGCTGACATCAGGACTGAAATGATGAGGTTTTAAGTATTTGTTTATAGATAAGAGATGGGATATGGGAAGAAGAGATCATTTGTTGTATTTTAAGAGGTGATAAGTTACTAAAATTGTTTATACTTGTGATGAAAGGGGAAGTCTTTTCTTTATATATTTCTTTTTTTCTTTACTATATTCTTATTTTTCTTTCTTTTCTGTTTTTCCTTTCTATTTTTTTCTTTTCTCCACCTTCTATTTTTTCTTTTTATCCTTTGTTTTTTTTTTTTACTTTGTATTAGTTCTTATCTTTGTACTTGTAATTTTTAATAACATTACTATTAAAAGTGACAATCAGTGCCTTGAATTGCAGCCAGAAGCCTACTGGGAGCCAATGCAGCTCACATAACAGTAGTGTTATATGGGCATAATGTGATTCATCCAAAACTGCACGTATTGTAGCACAGTACCTTCCATCAGTTTGCCCACCCCGGCCTTCCCTGGACCTTCCCTGTCTCTTCTCAGTTGCCATCGCCATTTTCTGTTCCACGACAGACCAGGCATCTTTTGATTCACCATCCAAATCTGTGCATGGAATTGTTGATGCACAAAATATTTTCACATCTCTGTTCCTGAGTAAAAGAAAAAAATGCTGATAATTAATAAGCATTGGAATAAATTCTCACAGAACAGAAAATTATTAGGCTGTCTTATACACAGAGAGAGAGAGAAAGTTTACATAAACATACAGTGAGAATATTCAGACAGTATTTGCCAAATGAATATTTTCTAAAATAAGATGAACAAATCGGTGAATGGACTCACACAGAAAAAGAATTTGAGGAGCAGTTCTTTATTAAAGCCATTTCAAATGCTTTACTTTTATAAAGGAATAAATGGAAAGTGGCTAGAAGTCAATTATACTGCAAGACAAGGGAATTGGAAACAGGCTGAGGGAAGACAGAGTGACTACTGAGAAGGAGAATTAATTATTTTGAGCTCGTTTTCTAATAGAAAGCAGTACAGGTTTATTAAATGTTATATATTGTGTGGAGAGAAGTAAAGGCCTGGGGAGAATACAGGAGAAAAAAATATATTCCCCTCCTCTCCCCTCATCCCCACCCCATCCCCTTGAATTAATGTATTAATGGTTAAGAGAAAAAATTCTATCCAGTTTCTCCAATTTTTTAGAACCAGAACTTAGATCTTCAGTGCAGCTGAGGGCTTCTCCAGTTGTTTGAGCGATTTACGACAGGATTAGACAATGGTCATTAGCTTTAAATGAAGGGTTTAAATGGAGATTAGATATTAGACTATTAGATATTAGATATTGTAAGGGTGGTAAATAACAATTTTGCAAGATGACATCATAGATAAATTGAGCCAGCCCCATTCTTAGAAAAGGCAGTTTTAAATACAGGTGTGCAAAATGTTTCAAACTCTAAATGCTTTGAGCTTGAAATAACATTTCTGTTTGAATTAGGCTCTTGTGACCTTACTGGAAGTGTTTGAAGTACAAAACACCTCAGTTTTGAGCTTGAAATGAGGTCATTGTAAGGTCTGAATACTTCTGAAATGGTTGGAAAATTGTTTTGAACTTAAATCAGGATATTTTGAGGTTGAAACATTTTGATTTTGAACTGCTTTATGCACCTGTCATTTTAAGTATACTTGTTTGGAATCAAGTCACAATGAGCTGAACTGGGCTTCTTTGTAGTGAGTATGCATTAGGGTGGCGTCCTGAAGGAATATATGGGATTTCTTGCATTGTAAGCATCTGCACTATTGCTGGATTTTTTGCAACTTGAATTCATTAGCTCTAGTCTGCTAAAAATAAAATCAGGCTGATCTTCCAGAGTCATCCATCAAATGGAACTGTCCCTGGGGCTCTAACAAATAGATGAGGCATCTGAAGGTTGCTATCCTATGCACACGCCATGCATCAGCATGCTTTTGTTTGCAGGCACCAAAACTGCAGTTGTGTTCTTTCCATTAATTAGTTTTTGGAACTGTCTTGATCTTTGGCCGCCAAGTGAGGTGATAGTCCTGCCTCTTTCTTAGGAAGCTCAGCGGTTGTAGGCCAGTGGGGCTGGAAGCAGTTTTTATGTGTGAACTAGACTACAGGTTAGTTAAGCCAGGCTAGATTGATGGAGGAAGAACACAACCCTACTGTGTATTTTCAGTCCATTTCTTAAAGGTTCTATGACATGCCATTCATAACACTTGGAAATGGTACCATCAGGATTGATTTTTGGATTCTACCCAGGTGCAGAATTTTGTAATGCTTGTGGAATTTGGAATGCTAATTATGTTATTAGAAAGCTAGGTTTCTAATTTGACCTAAATGAACTTTAGTTGAATAAAAACAATCATGGTAGGCTTTACAGTGAATTAACAAAGAAAATGTTTGCCACAATCTAACCCTTATTTCTTTGAGGTTGGCCACAGCCGCCTTCTACTGTGCTTCTGACATTCTTTGTTTCTGGTTGTAATCCATTCTTTTTCCAACCCGTAAGGATCAAGTCAAGAAGCATCACTCAGTCTGGGTTCTCCTGCTCCTCTGGGATCAAACTGTAGTGAGTCAAATTCTTGTTTTGTTTTTTTTTAAGAGGCCAAGCTAGACCCTTTTTTTTCTCTGCCAAAAAGGAAGGCTTATCTAAACTTTGAGCCTTTCATGACAAATTGAACTGTCCTTAGTTCAGCCTTTTTTAATAACTTGTCAGTCTTGTCAGAATTATGAGGCAGTGCTTTACTCTCTGAGGCAGCAAGTTCATATACAGTGAGCAATACTGATAAAACATTTTAAGTACTTGAAACACCAATAACAAATATTTAGAAACCAGCTCTATACAGATATATGGAATAAAAAATTATGTGGATAATCTGAACAAAAGTGTTAGGACTATTCAGGGCTGATTACAGATTTTGCACCAGAATTAATAAAAAATTCTGTAATTAGGAATTGTAGATTCTGTAAAATAAGTGAACATAATTGGGAACTGCAATAGAAAGCCCACTCCTCGGCCCAGTCACAGTAAAAATACAGAATTCCATTACCGTTGTGCCAGTACAGTCTTCACTGAGCCGATTTTGTTTTTGTTTTTTGTTTTTATTTTCTGTCTCTCAATATTTTTATTCCAAAAGTGTGACCTTGGTTTTTTTCGGGGGGGGGGGGAGATTTCTTTCTTGCACATACCTACTGAAAAGGAAATCCCACTGATTGCAAACTTTAATTGCATGAAAGGAGTAAATACATGCTCACGCATTTTGACCAATTCATTTTGCTTCAATGTATTCAGAAAATTTAGTTAGTTTAACTAAAGCCACCAAAACATCTTAAGTAAACCAAAAGACGCAGTAGCCCAAGAAGAAAAAACAGGAGTCATTTACAACATACAGTATAAGGACTGTAACAACCACTATGTAGGACAGACAGGCAGAAGAGTAGCAGAGCGCCAGCTAGCAGTCAGAAGACATGATGAAAACTCCTTAATTTCACAACACATGGACAGACTTAACCATAGTTTCAGCTGGGAAACTGTCAGCATTTTAGACCAAACTAAATCCAAAAACCTGGAATTCCTGGAAATTTGGTATTCAGACAAGTCAGCCATCAACAGGCACATAGAGATAAACAACATTTACACACCATTCAAAAGAGACAATAAAAAGCTAAAAAGGAAACGAAAAGACCAGAACACATCCTCACCAGCAATCAACACCCAGATAAGCAGGGATTAACATCAGGATTAACACCAGACAAACAAGCAGTAAACAATACCTTAATCAAGGAACTACCAACTCATACAATCAAGCAGTAAACAACAGCCTAATCAAGGAACTACCAAGGAGAAAACAACACCCCCACCAACACTGACAAGGCAAACTACTGTATATAACAGAGAGCAAACCCTGCTCCCTTCTGCCACAGAAGATGTTACATAGTCAAGTAAGGAAACGTCTGCAAGAAAACAACCAAGTTCAGAGAACCCCAAGGAGTCCACAGATATCTTGTCATTGCTGCCAGGTACCTTACGTAGCTATAAATACCCAGCCATCAGAAAGCTTTCTTTCTTGCCTGATGTCATGCACTCCTCTCTGTAATATTGGATGGTAAATATAAAAAGTATCATTGGCTGAAAGGCCAATCTGAATCTGGAGAGGTGGAAACTACAGAACATGTACTTCTTTGTTGCTCCTTTTATGGAGCCATTGAAACCAGATTCATTCTACCTCGATTAGTAGATATCCTGATCACTCAGACTCAGCCTATCCGCAGATGTTGCTCATAGACAAACTGCCTTTTGTTCCAGCGCACGTGGCTAGGTTTTGTGCAGCCACATGGAAAGACCCTGATAGCCAATTTTCTGCTAACCGAACACATTCTGTGTAATTGCAATTCATTGAAATTTTAGATATTATCACATTTTTGTAATTTTAGATGTTGTTATACTTTATATAATTTTAGTGTCTACTTTGTAATATAAATAGAGGCTGCATTCATAGATGCTAGTTAGGTTGTTTTATAAATGTATTTTAACTTAGCCTTAAATTTTATTTCATTTATTATCTATTAGGATAGATTTTTGTATATTCGCAGAACACTCTCCTTGTACTGGTCTAAGACTGTAATAAAATGAAATGAAATGGATTGGATTGGATTGGATTGATACTCTTTTGAAGAGTTCTGGAACTGTTTAGCAACCCAGATGGCGATTTGATGGTGGTATTCAAGTAAAAGTGTGTGCTGAGAGATGCAGTTCAAACTTGGGTGTATTCATTCATTCCATTCCATGTCCTTTCAATTTCAGTTTCCCTCCCCAGGCTAGTAGATATGGATTGGAGAGTGGACATCAAGACATCTTCAGACAATATCAGCAAAATGGCTATTCCTACCTGCCTGCTGCAACTGAAGGTACTGTCGTCAGATATTCATATATTGTTCTTTGTTCTTAAAAAGAGATATATAGTTTTTCCTCTCCTATACACACATATACATACATTTCAGATCATAGTTTTTTATGGATAAATAGCACAGAGCAAGTTTAACCAGCCTCAGAGCACTGCCCATGGCTGTGTGCTGTGCATCCAGTGCATAAAGAAGTAGGCCCCAGGTTATTGCTTGCATACGTTGATTTTTCTGCACGTCAGTTCGCACACCACAAACATCTACAAAATGGTAGCTACCATGTTTGCACCCATTGCATAAATTGGATGTGTATAAGTCAGGACTTGCATAACTTGGATGCGGCTTATGTAATAATCACTCAGCCTTACCACTACCCCATCTCACTATGCAGGCATGGAAAGGTTTAAACCATTGGTTGATTGTTATAAGTAAAATCTGTTCCCAATGACAATCAGCTGGAAATCCAGGGTACCTGCAAGTTAAATATAATGGAAAGTATATGAATCCGAATCTCCCTTTGTATGCTGTTCTTCCCATTGAAATTACTCTCTAAGCAGGCAGGGTTTGGTACTGGTAGCCATTTGGGCAGGCTACATGGAGAGCTTCCGTAAGCTGCACGAAGGTGCAAATTGCCTAAACATCCCTTAAGATTTGTAAGTGAAGGTTAGGTTCCATGAAGCTCTACACAGGCCCCCATTCGCCATATGTGCTAGATCATAAAGGCCTCAGTAAATGTCTGAGTCCTAAAACTGGTCTGGAGGTGGAGTTGTGAAGCCTCTGCCAAGCTATAGTGCACTGCTGCTAAGACTGCATTTCTCTGGATAGTTTTATATTGTGCAGGACAGTGACAACAGTACAATTTCCTAGGGCTGTTTTTTGTTTCCTCTGGTCAGTTTTCATTGGCACTAAAAACTTGCAAAGCTTACATGACCAGAGGCAGGGGCAGAAAGTGAAAAAATAGCACATCTCAGATGGTTTTGTCATACTGTCTTCAGGTTCCTTGAAAACGTAAATGGTTGGACCAAAAAGCTATATTCAGGTTTCCTAAATGGCAACAAGGTAGAAAATCCATGTACTGGCTTTATCTCCAACCTTCCTGTGTTGATCTGGAAGTTCTAAAGTGTGAATGTAATCATGTCAGACTTCACCCATATCTTGTTTACCCTGTGGTCACTGAAAATAATGTAAACCTATTCAGCAAATCTCTGAATATGGTTACTATATCTCTCAGGTCTTAACAAATTTTAAGTTAATTGCCTGCTGAAATGAATAAGGTTTTAGATATTCATGGGACTTTTCACATTGATTTCAGTGGAACATATGTGTTACCAAGCCATGATCAATCATACTGCTTTTATATTATCATCTGTATGGTTATCGCTTATGGAGAAGCACTTATTCAGTGATTAACAACTACTGCAAAGACACTGTTTTGCATTACAATGAAACGGCATTCAGACAAAACCGGAATATATGTGACAGCCTGACAAGAAAAGAGAAACCAGCTGTCTGGCTTCTGCTAGGAATCTTGACTGGCTTTTTTGAAGCAGGATTGTGAAAACCAAAATGGAGGGAGAATGAGTAATAAGTAAAGACAAGAACCTTTGAGATCTCTGGCCATTACCCCAGAACCATCGGTTTTTGGAGAATGTGCAGTAATGAAGAAATCATATGTGCCTTGAGAGTAGGGTGCTAATATACTTAGGATGACCAAAAGCTCTGGTTTTCTTTCAGATTCAAGAAAATGCTGCCTTGTGTGGGGATGACTTTGCAACCTCTGCATTAACAGTAGAGCTGAACAAACAAACACTGGACACTATGCTGGATGGTCTGGGAAGGATTCGGGATCAACTTTCTGCTATTGCAAATAAATAATATTCTAAGTAAAAAAAACTGCACCAGCCATTTGTATGCATAAAAGAACTTTCTTTCTAACTTGGGTATGATATTTCATAAGGTGCCATGTAGCTGTTCTGTTTTATTTCACCCTTCAAGGACTAAACACAGTTTTAATAATCTAGACATTCTCAAAGAAGATTGTATTCTGGGTGTGCTGCCTAAGATAAGCTTCTAATGTCAGTCAAGGCCTCAGTTTGCGTCTATTGCTAGAGAAGTTCATAGCTGTGGTTAATGGGAAAGTTGGAACAAGAAAAAGGAACAGCCAGTGAAGCAGATTATTTCCCTGGACTAAAATTGTATTACTAAAAACACAACTGCAGCTCATAGGCCAGCTTCCAGTTGTCACACACTTTTGAAAAGGATCTGCTGAGGAGCCTGTCACAAGAAATATTTCCTCTTCACTGATGCATCACTTTTGACATAGGATGACTGTGGTACAGTGTCTTCTGTCATTGCACAAAGTCATTTTGCAGTGAGCAGATTCCTGTATTTTGTGCCAAGTAGCTCCAAACTTTGTAATGGCAAAGAATAAGCTTTGTCACTTCATGCTGGCTTTAACAGGAAATGAAAGTCTTTGCAAGAGATTTGAATGTACCAAATACGGTTCCTAATGGCAATTCCAGCTTCCTGTAGCAACAGTGTCATTGCAGCATGTGTGAAATATTAAGATTTCATTAAAATACACACACCCTAGCAGCTGCACTTTATCCATTTTCATTTATTTTAAACAAGTTATTTTTTCCCTCCAAGGTGCCATGAAAATAGAACTATTTTGCATGTTTTGTTTTACTAAGCATTACAGTTAGTGTTGAATTCCCTCAGTATTTTCAATTATCCAATTTCATGCTGTGATATTTTTCTTTATGTTTGTTTATTCTTTTTCTCATATTTTCCCTTGCATGCATGTACATTTGGCTTTCTTTTCTCTTCTTCCTAAGTTCACTGAACACTCACATCACGATACCAGGAATAGTCTTACCTAAACTAGTTTCTATTCTGGTATCTTCCAGATGTGATCCTACTTACATGAACTTTCCCCAACTTAGTGCCTTAGGAAAACATCTGGAGGCATATTTGGAGGCACTTGGATGGTACAAGGATTAAAGCTGGCAAGGCAGGAACCAGCACAGTTCGGACAGAACTATTAGAGCAGGAGGATTCCAAGAGTGGGAATAGAGTAGCCAAAAGTCTATTGATTCAAAAGATGGAAAGAAGAGGCTTAAGATTTAAAACCTGAGTCTGACATAAAAAGGGTTTAATTTCTGTTTTTCATTAGTCAGATCTTCTGCATATATATGACTTCTTTCTTGTTAGTAATAAAGTAACTTATCTAGAACTATCAAGTCTGCGAGTCTTTTGCCATTACCCAATTCCTGAATGCAGAGTTAAGTTTCCAGAAAAGTGGAGATTTATAACCATGCCTAGTCTGAGGTTTGGCAGTTGGGAGGACTCACCTATAGAATTGATAAACCAGAATGATTGAGAATTGGAACTGCAGTGCTAAATTCAATGTCCATTGGACATAGGCTTCACTGATTTCAATGATAAATCCTCCCAATTGGAGGCCATTAAGGTTGCCTCCCTGTAGTATATGGCTCCTTGCTTGAAACAACAACAAAAACACAAACCTCTATTTCTGGTTAGTGGTATACGACTAGGAACTGTATCCCAAAAGTGGTTCCTCTCCACTTCTATGTAGGATGTTAATCCCTGGAAGAAATCAGTAGACTTTCTAGTATAAAAGTCATTCTTAACCCAATTGACATTAACCATTTGTCCAGCATTATCCTTCTCTTGCAGTGAATTAGATAAGATAGATGTTTTCTTCCTTTTCCCTTGACTGCCACAGCTGGCCAGTTGCTGTGGGGTGGGCAATCTTGAAAGGTATGGTCTTCCATGTGTTTTCTGCTTTTTTTTTTTAACCATCAGACTGCTGGCAACCTTATCCTTGTCTCGCCTTCCACTGAGCCCTAAAAATATCTGTCCAAGGCATTTGGATCACATGATGTCGAATTCCCTGATTTCTAGCACTTAAGCTGGCATTGTTGAAATGCTAAATATTTCTTTCGGACCTTGAGAGGCAATTGTTCCCTGTCCAGTCACCATAGTGATCATCATACCTCTCGTCCCAAAACAAAAAGCACTGCCTTGCCTATCAGTTCACATCAGAGGTTATAAAAAAACAGGAAGGTACATTGTTTGCATTTCCTTCTTTTTCTCCTGGATTGCATACTAGTCCCTCGTTCTCAATGGGTAATCAGTTCTGACTTTTAAAACGTTATTTATGTTTTTGTTAAATATAGAAAAGTGAACAAAATATATAAACATAACCAGAAATGGTGAACTGGCACCCTCAAGTTAAACATGTGAGTGAGATGTCTCCTTGCCCCATACCATGATATCATCCTAATATTTTATTATTAATTTACTAATACTCTCCTCTAGCCCCCTAACACATCATGCATGTTATTTTCAGTAGTACTTGCAATAACCCTCTCAATATTTATAACTATTGTGTAAGTGAGGGTATTGAGAAATAATGCCTGGGGACAATTATGTGGCAGATCTGAAACCTGAACCAGGTTTTTTGTTTGTTTGTTTGTTTGTTTTGTTCATAGCACTACTGGCTATGATTTATCTTGTTGGGTCTAGCAGAAAACCATCTTATATACCATAGTAAGCTGCCTTATAAATCTTGGGTCCATCTAACTCAGTCATCTCTGCAATAGCTCTCAAGATGTTCAGGTTAAATCTGGGGCTGTTTGCTTGCAGGACATAGTTTTGATCGCTATATTTGTTCTGCTAGAAATGGGCCAACAGGAAAATCTGGTCCCCTTCTTTGATGTTTACTCAGCCATACACCTCTTAAAAGGAGGGAGCCACAGTTGCTAAGTCTTAAGTGTTGAAAAACAGGCATATGTCTGCTCACAATGCTTTTTTATTCATACATTTTGCTGCCTTCAGCTGAAATCCTTCACGTTGGCATTCAGGACTTTAATCCTACGATATTAATTACACAAATTTTCCTGCATCCTTCTCTCTTTGAGGGCAGTTTTGTGTATAAAATGGTTGGCTGATTTATTTTCTGTAAAGCCTTCTGAGGCTGGAATTGCTCAAGCTTTATTGAATAACCGTCTCCCACTCAATGTAACTTGATTAAGGTTTAATAATTCAGCTGCCAATAGGCTTGCAGCTTTCTAGGACCACATTGCAGATTCCTACCACCAGACTGGCAAATTCCACTTCTTCCCAAGCTGTGTGGCTGTTTTATATGCTATCTGTATCTTGAGGCAAATTTAGTGGTGGTTAATGATCTAATATGTTGTGTTTATATGGCATCTATTCAACAACTGTTAAGCCAGCTATACAAATGGGGAAGCCGACCTGCAGGAGCTATGAAATGATTTGTCTGAAGCTCTGTTCCAGTGAATCAGCTGGGGAATTGGGAAGCTCTCTCACAAAGATGCCTTGGAGGGCCACTGCATTGGTCTGACCCCAGAAATGCTCATTCAGAAGTGAATGCTGTTCTTTTCCTTCAACAGCTTTCCCTGCAGGATAGTTGTTTATGACTCCTAACACAGAAGTAGACAACATGTGCCTCCTGAAATATTGCTGGACTACACCTGCCATCTTCCCTAACGGTTGGCTTTCCTGGGGACGACAGAGGAATTGAAGTGCAATCACATCTGGAGGGCCATACTTTCTCCATCCCTGTTCTAACAGGACACTGGTATTTTTAAGATTAAAAAAGCAAAAGGAAACACCATACTTGTGTGTATTCTAGTTCTGTACAATTCATCCCCCTCGTATGCCCATATTAGCCTTTGACACTGATAAAACCTACACATTATACATAAATCTGTATATTATTGTACTAATGTTAAGAGGCTATTATCTTAGGTGGAAGGCTGTCAGGGGAGGAAACAGATGCTTAATCATTACTCCTTTGGCATTTTTTTTGCTCAAACCACCAGCTTTCTTAAAAGAAATTCTGTAGGAAAAGTATATAATCAATACGAGGGGCATATTGCAAGGCAGCAAAATTCTGCTTATTCCTAGGTTCAAGGTAATCATGGTTTGAGTCTGCTTTTATGGAAAGAAGGTTCTCCTTTCAAACCATTGACCTAGAACAAGTAGTGGTTATGCTGGGCTTGAGCAAATGAATGACCACTCCCTTTTCTATCTGGAAATATATGGGCTGATTCCATTGTGCCACAGTGTGTTAATGTTATGCAGCCTCTGTCAGCTCAGGTATTTCACTTCTAGGTTTAGATCAGCAAATCATTAAAGTTTAGGGTTGAATGCTCTAAAGAACTTGATCCGCAAGAAACTGCCACATAACAGCTAGACAGCTATCAGAATAGGAAAATATTAAACTTATCTTTGTAATGAAGTAGTTTGGCATATGCTTTAATCATTCTGATCCAGTCAGGGATAACAAAAGTACTTAAGCCTGACATCAAGAAGTTCAGAAGGGCCCTGGGTTAGATGGAGACAGGCAAGCTTTCATGGGAAAGACCTCAAGACCAATTCTTGACATCTCCAGGCTGACAAATTCCTGTCTGAAAGCCAAGAATTGTAGATCTGGGAAACCTTTACATCACAGACTAAATTATCCTTGGGGGAAACAGCCATGAGTTGAGCACTGAGAGTATGTGGAGCCAAAAGTGGACAGGATGAAAACTAGCCAAGGACACCCATTTTCTTTGTGTCCCTATCTCTTCAAACAAATATCACATTCATCTTGCACACTCATTCTATCCATATGCAAAGTAATTTCAGCATAGGGCCTGTCTCAGCATACTGCTGTTTCCTAGTTTCCAAAATGAAAAATTACTTTATTTTACTAAAGTAATGGGTCTTGTGCATTGGTGAGGCTCTCTAGCAGGGAAGAGGGTTCAGAAGGGAAAAAACAAAGATCCAGGGTGCAACTAGATGTGATGTAGAGAACCCATGAGAAGGATTTCCTCTTTTCTTGTAAAAAACCAATAGCAGCTAGTATGGGATTATATGGGATCACAGAGTTGTTAGGAAAAGTGTTTTTCTGCTTGAAAGTGTTCCCACAAGCTACACAGATATTGATGTTAGGGAGGAAGAGAACATGATAGGAAGCTTAATTTCTTTCATGTCCTGCTTTGTCAGCCCTTTCAGGAAACAGACTCCTCAAAAATGATTGGAACTCTATTGATATAGGTTATAGTAAGGGAATCTTGAAAGCCTGACAGTGTTTTCCCTCCCTCCTTATGCCCAAGAGAGTTAAGACAGAGTCAGTTTCAGTTTGTTTCTAGTGTTTTCTTCTTGCTCTGGGCTTAAATCATGTTTTTGTAACTGCTGTTGCATAGTTTCTCCAAGGTCATCTTCATGGTTCCTTACATGCTTGTGCTCTTCCCAGAACCAGCTGGCTGGTAGCTGGGAGAATGTTCACAAATTAGATCTTTGTCTGATCTAGAATGGTTTTTTTTCCCTTGTGTGCTTACAGTGAAAGTCTTTATGTCACGTCTACTTTGGTCTAAAGTTAGAATAAATTCACACTTGACATTTTCATAATAGGTAGAGATCACTTTCATATCAATTGAACTCAAATGTGTTAGTTTTGGAAAGAGACTTTGCTTATACCCTGCCTGATTGTGAATCTGCCTATGATTATTGCTTCTCGGCCTTTTGGCTAAGATCAAGTGTGTGTAGTATCTGCCTACGATTAATTTTTGAGAAGGAAAGTGATCAGTGCACACCTACAGATTTGACAGATCTCTTCTTATAATCTAGTCTTGGACTTCAATTACATCTCACTTGTAAATATTCTCAGAGAAATGGATAAACCAGATTGTGGAACCTGAGGAAGGGAGATAAAAGTAGTTTTGCAAACTGCCATGCATGTTTTTACCAGAAGATGGCCTCATTGCATTCCTAATTTGATTGTATAGTCTCAGGAAGTCCAGACTGGTTGGAGGAGGCAATAAAGCTGTCAGGTATCTTTCCTCCATTCAAATCACTTTGGAATTCAGAAATAAGAACAAGACATAATTGACTTTACCACTTATTTAAAAGGCCTTTTCTCCTGTCCGTTTGGCTAAAGAAGGAGATATGTAAGGTGTACCCAAGAATGTAACACACAGTTTCAAAAGAGTGCCTGGTTCATGATTGACATTTTGATTTAAGGGAGAAAGAAACAGGCCAAATTCACATATCAGTAGAAGAGAATATGTGTAGCTCCGGGTTGAACTGTGGAGTCCTTGAGGGTCTCTGAGCTTGGTTGTTTTCTTGCAAACATTTCGTTACCCGGCTAGGTAACATCTTCAGTGCTAGAATGGGATGGGGTTTGCTCTCTGTTTATATACAGTGGCCTGCCCTGCCAGTGTTGGTGGGGGTGGGGCGGGTTGTTTTGTTTTATTTTTTCCCTCTGGTAGTTCCTTGATTAGGGTATTGTTTACTGCTGATTGTATGTCTGGTGATAATCTTGGTGTTAATCTCTGCTTATCTGGGTGATGATTGCCAGTGAGGAGATGTTCTGGTCTTTGTTTTCCTTTTTATTGTCTCTTTTGAATAGTGTGTAGATGTTGTTTATCTCTATGTGCCTGTTGATGGCTGCCTTGTCTGAATACCAAGCTTCCAGGAATTCCCTGGCATTTTTGGATTTAGCTTGGTCTAAGATGGTGACAGTTTCCCAGTTGAAAGTATGGTTAAGTCTGTCCATGTGTTGTAAGATTAAGGAGTTTTCATTGTGTCTTCTGACTGCTGGTTGGTGTTTCATGTGACATCTCACAGAGAGGAGTGAATATTCTATCAACTCCTCACTACAGTGCCTCCAGAAAATCAAAGATGTACACATAGATGAAGATGAAGTTATGGTCTCATTTCATGTCATAGCACTCTTTACATCCATAAACCCAGAGCTAGCAAAATAATCCATATCAGCAGTACTACACAACACACCCAACCTAACCAAATACACCCAGATCGAAATACCCAGAATCATGGACCTCATCAACCACTGCCTCACTACCGATTTTCAGTTTGATGGCACACCCATGGGATCACCACTGTCAGGACTTATAGCAGAGATTGTAATGCAATGCCTAGAAACTATAGCAGTTCCACACATACAACCTAAATTATGGATCCGGTATGTAGATGACACCTTTGTTATAATAAAAAAGGAATAACTAGAGAAGACACATGAAACTATCAACAACATCTTCAAAGGAATAAAATTCACCAGAAAGGAAGAAAACAACAACACACTCCCCTTCCTGGATATCTTCATCAGCAGAGGAAACAACAGGAAATTAGAAACCCAAGTCTACTGGAAGACAACCCACACTAATCCAGTACTCCATTACCAAAGTAACAACCCAACCTCCCGCAAGAGGAGCTGTGTAAGAACATTATTCAAATGAGCACAAATGCATTGCAGCAACCCAGAACAGCAGAAAAAGGAAACAGACCACCTACACAACATCTTCCAACAAAATGGATATCCACACAACTTTATCAAATAGTGCCTGACCACTCAGCCTACTACAGCACAACCAACACAAGCTATGAAAAGGATAACACTGCCATACATCAGAAACATCTCAGAAACTACCAACAGACTATTACAACCACATGGCATCTCTGTAGCACACAAACCAACTAAAGCCCTCCAAAACATCTTAAGCACTCAAAAGACCCAGTCGCCCAATAAGAAAAAACAGGAGTCATCTACAACATACAGTGTAAGGACTGTAACAACCACTATGTAGGACAGACAGGCAGAAGACTAGGAGATCACATCCATGAACACCAACTAGCTGTCAAAAGATACAATGAAAACTCCTTAATCTTACAACACATGGACAGACTTAACCATACTTTCAACTGGGAAACTGTCACCATCTTAGACCAAGCTAAATCCAAAAATGCCAGGGAATTCCTGGAAGCTTGGTATTCAGACAAGGCAGCCATCAACAGGCACATAGAGATAAACAACATCTACACACTATTCAAAAGAGACAATAAAAAGGAAAATAAAAGACCAGAACATCTCCTCACTGGCAATCATCACCCAGATAAGCAGAGATTAACACCAAGATTATCACCAGACATACAATCAGCAGTAAACAATACCCTAATCAAGGAACTACCAGAGGGAAAAAATAAAATAAAACAAAACCCACACCCCCACCAACACTGGCAGGGCAGGCCACTGTATATAAATAGAGAGCAAACCCCATCCCATTCTAGCACTGAAGATGTTACCTAGCCGGGTAACGAAATGTTTGCAAGAAAACAACCAAGCTCGAGAACCCCAAAATTCACATATTCATAACTGTGCCATAATCCCAGCTCAGATGCCACAAGAGCTGATCTTGGTAACTGCAACTCAGCAATGGATGTAGATGGTTAAAAGTGAACCAGGTCTTTGGGGAAAAAAAACCTTCAAGTTAATGAAAGGCACTAGTTTATATATTATTCATGTAGATGGGACAGTAATACACAGATTTAGTTTGCACAAATTGTGATTCACAAGCTACAGAGATATGTCTCTAACATCCAGTTGACTTCAGGGGAAAATTTCCTTTCTTTCCATTCTTCTGCAGAGTAGGGAAGTGGATTTGCTATCAAAAACCAAGGAGTTCTCTTACAGATGAGCAGATAACCCCCAGGGTAACTGTGTTAGTTTGCTAGGACCAAATAATGATTCTTGGACTAACACATCTTCATCACATACACAAAAGTGTTTTTCCAGGTTTACATACACAAACATGCTGGAAAGAATAGACTGCATATAGTTCAGAGAGGTGCAGAAAATTAATACAATGATAATGAACATATTAATAATAACCACTTGCAAAGCTGGTATTATGTTTTCTTCTGATAAGGGGTTTTGCTTTGACCACTGAATGACTGCCATGGAATGCTTAACTAGTAAAAAAGAAAAGATTGAAATTGGTATAGCCAATCAAAGAATCTTGAGAGAACTTTTTCTGGTGGAACCCATATATGAGATTTTTTCTCTCTCTCTCTCTCTCTCTCTCTTTGAGAAGATTTCCTGAAAGAAGGAAAACAGAAAAACACATGGAGATGGAACAGAAAGTGGCACTACATTGCCAAAATATAATTGTGTTGGGTGTGCGGTGGGCTTGGGGGGAGGAATTTTACCAACTCAGCTAAGGACTTTTGATGGCAACCTTAGCATTACCTATCCACAAGGATAGCTAGCCTTTTCTGGCAGGAGCTGAATGCAGCAAGAAGGGGGACAGGCATCTTAGCAGAGACTAAAGTGATGGCTGCAGACACCAAAGATAAATGGGTCAAATATGGATTTTTTGATCCATCTTAAAAAAAAAAAAAACCTCTTGACTAGCTGCCAACGTTGTAGAGTTAGCAAACACCATTTAAGATTATCTCTGGGAACATTATCTGATGTTCAGGCTAAACCCTAAGGGGATTTCATGGCTTTTTCCCCCTTAAAAGCAGCAAAACCTATCTTCTTTTCCCACTTCTTCCTTGAAAGTATTTGCCTCCCAGGAGCTTTCTGGGAATGAGAAGTATCATTTCCCCTTGGCCTCATCATTTTTGGGGGGTGGGGTGGCAATGAGACTAGTGGCAGATTCATCTTCTGTGCCATTTGTTTTTCAGGTAGACAGTGTCCCTTTATGCTGAGGAGATAGTGAAAATTTAGGGCCAGCTACCAGCAACAGAATTATAATAGCATGCATTAGGGTGGTTCAGTGGAATCTGTCAGAGGTTCTGCTTGTAATTTAAGAGTAATAACTCAGCTATGCAAATAAGATTCAGGAAGCAGGATGCATGCTTTAACGAAAGTGAGGAGCAAAAGCATTGGCTAAATAGGAACTAGTTCTGACAGGCCCCATGGAAATGTATAGGAGCTGCATGCTGGAATAAAATGGACCTGTGATTAGGATAACTAGAGACAGAAGAGTGAGAAGCTAACTGGAAGCCAAGAATACTCCATTTTTTCCCCTTTTCTATGAAACTTAAGCTTTGCTGGATGATATCAAATATATTTATTCTCTAACAACTGGTAATAAGAGACATGCTGCCTCCAATATCGAGCTAATAGGGAATTATCATAACCATCATCATTTCTATACCATTTTATCCTCAGAACAATTGATGTAGTTTAAGGTAAGGGAAAGTGACAGGTTCAAGGTCACCATAATAGATATGAGGATGTGAACCTATCTGATGCTCTAATCCAGTGTTTTTCAGACTAGGCAACTTTAAGATGAGTGGACTTCAACTCCCAGAATTCCCTAGGTAGCATACAGTGCTTTTTGGCAGAGCCAGGGGTACTTCACACTCATCATGATATTCCTGAAATGATGCCTCTAAACTGGATCTCCCTTTTGTAAAGCAGAAAAGGAGAGGTGACATCTCATGGTGTATTTATGGAAAGGTCCAGAGTGGGTGAATTTCTAGTTGGTAGAGCTCTAAAAGGAGAATGACAAAAGGAATGTTAAATGTTTTGAATTATAGCATATAATGCTATTGTTCTGACAACTAGAAATGAAATCAGCTTCTTTGTTCAGTGCAGCAGTGAGAGAAAAATAAAGTATAAAATTACCTTCATTCCAAGGAGATTCTTTGGTTTGGCTGAGGCTGAAAAAGATAAAACAAGAGATTTTCCAAAGTTCCTGCCTCAAATGCTGCTTGGATTTCAAACCAGATATGCAGTACAAAAACATCCTGGACTGGGAACAGTTCATTTCGCTCCCATTTTTGTACTCGTGGTTTTGAAGTTTTTTGTCTACTTTTTCCTTTTCTGTGCCACTGAGAGCTGGTAGAGGAGAAAAATATGAATTCAGAAAGTGTTCTTATGGTGTTGTATATAGTCAGTAAGCCTCTGCTTTTTATTCATGATTTTAGAGTTAGTTACCTTTGATTTTTTTCTAAAATTTATTTTGTGACCCACCCACCTCCAGCTCTACTTTCCTCCCATTGTGTACTTCTCTGCTATCCAGTGGGCACCAGCTACCTCTGGTAATTCCTGTTGTTTTAATTTACTTATTTGCTTAACATGGACCAGCAAGTATAGCAATGTGTTTGCCAGCCCCCAGGAAGAAAGTATGCTTCAAATACAGATACCATGACAGATCAACAATCAGGGGGCTGGTTCTGGAATCTGCCGAGTTAAGGATGTTAACATTGATGAATTAATTTTAAATCAACATATATCTCATTTGTTGCAGCTGGAGGAAGGAGGAGTTGAGATGCACACAGCCATCTGTTTCTTAAGTTAGGATTTTTTTCCCAACCTAAGCACAGATGGCCATATTCTCATGTAAAGCAACAGCAATATGAGCATTCCTAGGCACAGGTTTCCACCCATTGCTTTCCTATGATCTTGTTTACCAGCCCATTGTGGCCTTGGCCTGAATTTAATAGAATAGCATGCAGCTTTCTCTGGAGGCCAAGGGAGAAAACATGTTTTCCCTAATCAAACTTAGATACACTTTTAAAGGATGTCAGAAGAACATTACAAACTGGATACAGATTCTAGAAATAAAGTGCATCAACTGGAAATAGAGATATTGAAGGTACAAAGCTTTCTGTTGGAGAAAATTATAAACATAGGAAACTGCCTTCTACCAAGTCAGACCATTAGTCCACCTGGCTTACAGCAGTATTGAGTGTGCTGATTAGGTTTTATCAGAGATTTCCCTTTAAGCAGACATGCTAAGGAGTTTCCACACACAAAGCATTGTTCTACTACTGAATGTCAGCCTTCATCCGTAACATGAGTGGTGGAAAGAATTATAATTGAGAAGCTCCGTTGTATTTAATATGTGGACCTGGACAGAAAAAATTAAACTTATCCATTTGTGACTTTTCCCTAAGCCAGATAATGAATAGTTTCAGGCCACATTAATAAAAGTACTGTGGAGGATACTACCCTGTCTTAGTGATATGGGCTGATGCTCATTCTTTAAGTGAAAACACAACCCTCCGCATTTTCTCCTGATTGAATGGAATTTATTCTCTAGTACAATAATCGCAGTCTAAGGATTCTATTTTCATAGAATCCAGATGCTCACAATGCTCAAGTATGATATAGCACGTGGATGTGCAATCTTTTTCAGTCCAAGGGCTAGAATTGGCTTTTGGGTGGCATGGCTCCAAAAAAGTAGGCAGGGCAAATACACAATCCACATGAGCTATCACAAAACAGGGTAATGGATTTAATTAGATTTTCATTACAGTAAAATCAGTCACATACAGACAATATGATTGCTTGCCCTGAATTTATAATTTGTATCACATTAAAAAAAATACAATTTGAAGCCAAGTTTTGGCAGGCTTGCAGGCTGCACCTAAAGGTTTTTGCAAGAAGGTTATTTTTGGCACTGGGGCTTTAAATTAGGACCTTCAGGTATAGAACAATGGATCTGAACATTGTCTGGATTGGGTTTCAAAGCTCACTCTTTTATTTCTTAATCATAGAAAAGATTAGGAAAATGTTTGAAAGATCAGCATTTCCCCAACCAGTCCTGTCATTCTGTTCAGAGGCTGGGAGCAGGAATTCCCACCCTAACCCTTGAGGTGTGAGAAGACAATGGGAGATGCAGATCAACTTAACAATCATACAACATGCTTAGCTCCCATACTTGGCTGAGAGAAGGCTTGCATTTTGTTTGCAATTAGTTTCTGCTTTATTATTTCATTACTATCAAAGGACACCTTAATTAATTAATTTTTCTACAGAGACTAAGGATCTAGCCATTTCTGAATGGCAAATGCAGGAACAATTTGATAAGCTCATTATGCCCCTCTCTGCTGATTTTATCCTAGGAGACACAAAGTTTACCAGCGCCGGAAAGACAATTTGATTTCAGGTTTAAAAAAAAAAAAAGATCAGTCACAGTGCTTGGGCAAGGCAGTGTGGAAGAAAAATCCAAATCTCAAGCGGTATCTGTTGACAAGGTGACCATGCTGTTGGATGGAAGCGGTTCAGGGGCCGCAGTTACAGGTGCTCTGCTGTCCAGCTGCAAAACAACCTGGACTGATTCTCCAATTTCATTCCCTGCTATGGGATCAACAGAATCAGCCATCAATGTCCCATTTTGTCTGATTAATGCAATATTAAGCCTTCTGCACTTCCCAGAGGAACTAAGGCACGTTGTGTTTTGTACTTCTATAAACATTTTTGTAAAGCAGCCCAGAGCCTTGATAAATCATTTGTCTGTAGCTGAGGAATAAGACAATGGTGCCAGATGTAAAAAGGGGTTGGGAGTGAATAATTAGAGGATCTTGTTACATGTGCCAATTGCTATTTAACAAGAGAGTTGCCACACTGGTGTGTTTCTCTCCCACGTGCTTCGCATCTAGTGTTACCAGAACTATTTTGGATATATTTTATTAAACAACTCTGTGGGTGAAACAAGATAATGTGTTCCAGCATTTCCAGTATAGGAGGACTGGTTCCATATACATGGCAATGCCTCCCACAGTTTCACAGACAGATTATTTTTTTCCTAGTAGCAAACATATCATAATTCTTGAGCAGTGGTAGCACATATTTTGTTATTTTTTTAAAAAGGATGATGTTAAGAACTAATATCTTCTGTTTATAGTTTTCAAACCTAGAATCTCTTTCACACCTCTTAATATAGCATATAACTTACAGAATTACATAAAAGTCTATATTGAGTAACAAGTTTACTGTTTCAAGAATAAGGGAGAGGAAAATATTTGTAGGCTCCTATCCTTTGGGCCTTTAGAAGGCATCTCAGGTCCATAGGCTATTTCAAAGCTCTCTTTCTGGGAGCTGAAAGAAAAAGCTGCCCAGAAGGGAGAAATCCGTTCTCAGAAACTCTCAGCTGCTATGGAAACTTCACAGCCTTTGCTTTGCCAACAGCAGAACTCAACAGAGGGAGAACTTTGGGTGGAAGAATCAGAAGAAGCTTGGAACCACAATTTCTAAAGACTTCCCATTCTCCCTGTAAGCTTTCAACTTAACAGCAGATCTATACCAGCCTAAGAGCTTAATTTCTTCCCATGTCGATTAGTGAGGGGGATCTTGAAGGAGAAAAGAAAAACAGCCAGGAAAAAGGAGAGGGGAACAGCCTTAGTAAAACACCATTCCTTTCTGCCCTCTTAGTATGAGCCTGGCAGGGCTTTGGATCTGGCGTATCATCTGCCTTTGGTTCTCTCAAGCCACCCATGGTGGAATTGCTCTGTTAGTTGTCTAGCAAACTGCAAAGATCTTCCAAGATTTGTGTAGAGTATTTGCGTATATACATTTGCAGTGAAATAGAAGGAAAGCTGAGAAAACCCAGTTTGAAGTCCAACAATGCAGTGATTCATTAAGAAGAAATGAAACCATCAAGAATCTGAATAATTTGCAAACAAATCCGCTCCTTTTGAAGCTCTTCTGAAAGTCTGGCTTGAAATTGCTGGACATTTTCAACTTATAGCAACAGGGATACACTCGTGTACAGAAGAGTCGCCTATGGAAGCCTATAATACCAATTTTAGAAGTGGTTTTCAGTTCTGGGCAAAATTCCAGTTCCTTTTGTTTGCCCTTTAACCCTAATGGCTTGAGTCCAGCTTGCCTAAAGGATTTTTCATCTCATGGTAAGAGAAAGTTATAGCTTTCTATTTTATGTATTTAAAATTTCTCTAGGGTACTTAAGGGGTCAAGGTTTTCCCAAGACAGTTTACATTTGTAGAATAATTAAAATATTAGTAAAAGCAACATAAAAACCCAAAGCCTACAAAAGGTAAAACAATCTTCCACTGCCAACATCCTAGTCCTAAATGTACCCTGAGGCATCCAGGCACACAACCAGTTTAGAGCAAAGGGCTGTATTTGGTTTTTGAGTGGCATACCAGGTGCTGTAGTCCAATAAGATGGCAGAACCAGGAAACAGAATGAGCTAAACCAAAACCCCCAAACATCTATTTTTTTAGATTTAGATTTTTTAGATTTTCTTTATCCTGCCTTTATTATTTTTATAAATAACCCAAGGTGGCAAACATATCTAATACTCTTTCCTCCTATTTTCCCCACAACAACTCTGTGAAGTGAGTTGGGCTGAGTGAGAGTGACTGACCCAAAGCCACCCAGCTGGCTTGCATGCCTAAGGCAGGACTAGAACTCACAGCCTCCTGTTTTCTAGCCTGGTGCCTTAACCACTAGACCAAACTGTCTCTCTTTCGTTTAAGTTAAACTTAAATTGATTAAATGCAGTTAATATAATGGTGAAACCTCAGCTGTACAAGCCAAGGGGTGGTAGGGGTGGAGATGGTGTCCATTGCTGAATTTCCAACTGTCTATTAAATTGAAAAGTATGTCTTACTTGTGCGATGATGACTTTACACTAGTGATGCCATTTGTGTAGTGATATCATTATGCAAATGACCACAGAAATTTGATCCATTGCATGCAAAGTCTGTTGTATTGAGGCTCAGTAAATATTCTACTGTACTGCTTGCGTGTACTGAAAAAATGCTTCTTTCTGTTGTATTAACAATTGCAACTCAGCAGTAACTTCTAGAATGGCTGGGGGGCACATTGAAAGTTTTGGGTTTGAGAAGCTGCACTTCCATCCAGATAGAACAATTAGACATTTTGCTAGATTGATTGATTCGTTTTTTAAATTTTTCTCCATGTATTGGCCACCTTAAATGCCAAAGCAGCTCTTGGTGTCATACAAAAGAATAACAATTAAGAACATGATGATCTCCCTTTAAGTTAGCCCCACAAGAGCCCTGTGGCTCAAACTGGGCTGGGAAAAAGTGACTAGCTTAAAGTCACCCACTGAATGTTCATGCCTGAGGGTAGATTTGAACCTGAGTCTGCCTAGTCCTCCCTGAAGACCCACAACATCATGCTGGTTCTCACTGAGCCTGATGAAGTTCTATAATAGCGCTATAGATGAGGCTGTTTTTCTTGTTTCCTTAAGCTTAGCTTTTGACCTTTCTCTCAAAAGAAAATGAGAGAAAGGTCAGTGTTCAAGACCCTATCGAGTGGGTAAGTTAGTAGTGGTGGAAGCAGTCTCTTTGAAAAGAACCAGCATTCGGAATTGAACTTGGAGGGGCACTGGTAATCAATTGGAGTGCAGCTATTTTGCGGCCTTGATAGGCAATTTCATCAAAGGAAATAACTTATCTGATACTCTGTTCTGAAAATTGATTTGAGCTGAACCAGGACATGTGGCTGCATAGTGTTAAATTATTTGTCATGGTGTAGCAGAAACCCTGGTCCAGTAATAGGAGTGCCCTTGATAAATGCCATTCAAATGAATGGCAGCAGATTCCTGATGTAATAAAAACCAAAGGGGAGCAAGGAAACTGATTAGGCTGCTAGTTCTAATCACTCCTAAAGGAAATGTTGCAATATCTTTTATAAAAAGGGCAGTATATTTCCATATGTGAACATACACTGAGATTTTCAAGTAGTAAAAAAACCCAATAATTTAAAAAGAAAGGATAAAATAAATTGTTTACATTTTTAGAGGGAGTTTGGAGGATCGGGTTGTAATAATTACACCAAAATAAGTGTATATGAGTTTCAGTAGCAGTGTATTATACTTTGAAATGTTTGCTTTTCAGAATTGATACTGGGATTTTTCAAAAAATACAAAACTAGTTTAGCCAGAGGTTGAAGCCCTTTTTTCTGTGTGTATCATAGATGCAATAATTGTGTGAAGGAAAGTGGACTGGGCCCTATTAAGTATGCCTTTGCAATGCTGGCTTCATTCTCAAGTGGGCATGTAAAAGGGGCTCAGGCAAATACAACTGAACATGTGTTGGCATTCTACATATTTTCAGAAGGAAAAAGGAAAACACTCACAAAAGGAGTGTTTCTGCATCATTTTCAAGGATGCTATATACATTTGCTTCTGTGGTTCTAGAAAGCTATCCTTTTTGAATTACCTACATGGGGATGTTTACTGACCCCATCAGTTCACAGAACCTCATTTCTCATTCTGAGAACATGTGAGCACTGAATTGTAAAATAAAATGGTTTATCTATAACTATATCTCTAGATATCTCCCTGCATGACTAGAAAGGAATCTTGGGATCAATTAAATGGACGAAAGCTGGAACTGAATTCACCACCACCGAGCTTTGTTTTCACAGCTGGTCTATCCTATGCTTCAGATTGCCTATTTTGTCCATAGGTTTTATCCAGATACCTCTCAGTACCCATAGGGGCAGTGCTGTGTCTCCGTGCCTTTAAAAATACAATTTATAGATGAAGGGGTTTCTCCAGACCCAAGGGCTTCAGGATTTAGTGGAATTCTAGCTACAGTTTTACCCATTGTATGAGGAGAAATTTCTCAGGCCTGAATCATGATCTTGTTGGGAATAAACAAGATGCCTGCAGCCAGATCTCTGTGAAAAAGCAATTTGTCAGGGCTCATCAAAGTGAAGGTGCTGAGCTGAAAGGCCTCATAAATTGGAAGCTGAGATATTGGGCCAATGATCAGTCAGAAGGCATCAGGCCAAATCTTAAAGCCAAAGTTTAGAAGTCAACTA
This sequence comes from Liasis olivaceus, assembly GCA_030867105.1. NCBI lineage: Eukaryota > Metazoa > Chordata > Lepidosauria > Squamata > Pythonidae > Liasis > Liasis olivaceus. Next base: position 77,293,118 of record CM061349.1, read on the forward strand.
AAAAATGCCCGGCAGTTGGTATGAGGTTGGAGACAGAGTATGGAACAGAACAATAAATGAAACTTCTCCTTGAATAAATGCAGAAGGTCAGAGAGGAATTTCAGATTGAAAAAGCACATACTGTATTTCACCCATCCAGAATAGTTTACTATCCCATAGACTGAAGTGAATAAAACTTGAGGTTGTGTGATTTACCTGCTTTCTGTAAGAAATAGCAAAAGAAAACATATGTATGAACATTTAAGTATATTCTTAACAAGAAATATAAAGTTACAACTGACTAATTGTATGAATTAAGCATACATTTTTGTTCAAGCTATGCCTGTTGATGACAAATCACACAATCTGGGTCCTCAGGAAAACCGAAAACCAAATCTCTTTTCCCTAAACCATGATTTTCCTACCAAGCCTTAATTCCTCTGAAGAAAATAATCCATCATGTCCCCCCAAAACCTCAACAAACTAAATTAAATTAAAAATTAATTTTTTAATTAAAAAATTAAAAAAGCCCCATCACTGGCATATGTACTATCATTTATATCTTGAGTGATGTGATTGAAGTATTATGTTGTAAGTGACTTACTAGACTTTGATTTCACAATCTGTTACTGAACTATGTTTATATTCATTATCTATTGCTAAGCCTGTGCAAGTGTAACAATAATATCCCATTTCTAGTATATCCTGTTTGAAAGTTAATGCTGTGCTCTGATGTCTCATTCTGTGTTGTTCTGCGATCTTGACCTTATTCTGTATAAATTTAACTAGGTAATCTCAGGAAAGATCCAGGGAAAAGTTGATTGAAAAGCTCTTAACAAACATATTTCCTCTTTTGCTGTTCCTTAAACTTCTGCAAAAACATTGCAAGTTAAACTGCCTTGATAGATAGACAAGGCCTATCTGTAGCTATATCAAGTTGCTAAGTTTTGCCTATATTTATAAACTAGCTACAATACTAGATAAGAATAGTCATTACCTCCCCTACCCCAGCTATACATCAGTATATTAGTTTATTATATGCTTGTGACTTGTATGGCTTGCAAATATATAAATGTTAGTCCATTGACCCCCTACAACATAAATCAGGAACATCTTTATTGTAAGAGATTGTCGGGAGGCTGGGAAAGGAAAGGAAGAGAGAGAAGACATAAACAACCAAAAAATAAAGGCCAAGTCAGTTGACAGCTTATCTCCTAAATGGCAATTTGGCCCAGTGGGAATAAACCTGAGAAGAAGCATTTCAAATCATTCAAAGAAACTCCATCTTCAGTTCATATGGATAAATCAGAATGGGAAATGCCTCTTACAGTTTCCAAGATTTTGTATTTAGTCCAGACTAGTATTAAAGCTGTTCATTCATTCATTCATTCATCAAATTTATATGGCCACCCATCTACCAATGAATTTGTGTAGTTCTTGTTTCTTTGATCTTACCCAACTGGATGGAGGTTGAGAGTTCTGTGGAGTCCTTGGGGTTCTCTGAGCTTGGTTCTTTTCTTGCAAACGTTTCATTACCTGGCTAGGTAACATCTTCAGTGCTAAAATGGGATGGGGTTTGCTCTCTATATACTGTGGCATGCTTTGTCAGTGCTGGTGGGGGTGGGGGGTTTGTTTTGCTCCTCTGATAGTTCCTTGATTAGCGTATGTTTACTGCTTGATTGTGTGCCCGGTGGTAACCTTTGTTTATCTGGGTGATGATTGCTGCTGAGGCGATCTTCTGGTCTTTTGTCTCTTTTGAATAGTACATAAATGCTATTTATCTCTATGTGTCTGTTAATTGCTGCCTTGTCTGAACACCAGGCTTCCAAGAATTCTCTTGCATTTTTGGATTTAGCTTGGTCTAAAATGCTGACAGTTTCCCAGTTAAAACTATGGTTAAGTCTGTCCATGTGTTGTGAGACTAAGGAGTTTTCATCATGTCTTCGTGGATGCACTCTGCTAGTCTTCTGCCTGTCTGTCCTACATAGTGGTTGTTACAGTCCTTACACTGTATGTTGTAGATGACTCCTGTTTTTTCTTCTTGTGCTACTGGGTCTTTTGGTTTACTTAAGATATTTTGGAGTGATTTTGTCAGTTTGTGTGAGACAAAGATGCCATGGAAGCCTGGTATTCAGACAAGGGAGCAATTAACAGACACATAGAGATAAACAGCATTTACGTACTATTCAAGAGACAAAAGATCAGAAGATTGCCTCACCAGCAATCATCACCCAGATAAGCAAAGCACACAATCAAGCAGTAGACATATGCTAATCAAGGAACTACCAGAGGAGCAAAACAAACCCCCCACCCCCACCAGCACTGGCAGGGCAGGCCACAGCACATAAACAGAAAGCAAACCCCATCCCATTTTAGCACTGAAGATGTTACCTAGCCAGGTAATGAAACATTTGTAAGAACCAAGCTCAGAGAACCCCAAGGACTCCACAGTTCAACCCGGAGCTACACATATTCGCCTCTACTTGAGAGTTCTATTGGATGAAACTGATGATGCTGGTTATGTTTTTATTCCATATTTTTTATATATTTTGGTCAACCTAAGGTGACAAACATACTAATACTCCTATTTTCTCCACAGCAACAACCCAGTGAGGTGGAATGGGCTGAGAGAGAGTGACTAGCCCAAAGTCACCCAGCTGGTTTTCATGCCTAAAGGAGGCCTAGAACTCATAGTTTAGGTTTCTAAGCCAATGCCTTAACCACTACACCAAACAGCTGGAAGATTACAGATTGCCTGATCCCTATAATATAAATCAATCCTTTACCCAAGTGGGGTAGCTTGTAGGAGTCCAGTTGGTGCAACTGATGCTATTCTTTGGTATTTATTTAGTGTCATTAATAAGTCTTTTTTATAGCAGTAATGGAAATGCCAGAGCTTTATTGAAAAAGACATCAGTTCTCTCTTGAGCTTATAATGCTGCTGATCTATAATTTGTAGAATCATAAAGTCTTTATTAATATTTTGTTTTTGTCTAACCTTTTAAAATTTATGCTTTGACTAAATAGGGGTTTTGATCTAAATGTTTTCTTTCCTGAATATGGCTTCATGTGCTGCAAAGTGGAACAACAAATAGGAATACAAAAGCATTCTCCAATCCTTTCTGCTTCATATCGTAGCTACACATTCCTGGGAGGGGAGTGAGATGCCTGGTCTCTTCCCACATCTGGAACCTGGGTCTCTTTCTCCCAGAGTTCTATAGGCTTCCCTTTCCGAGTAATCACATAAGGAAATATGCAAAGCAGCTTTCTCTCCTTTGGATGCCCTTCCTTAAATCCTTTCACAGATGTGAGCAAGTGTGGAGTGAAGAGAAAGAACATTCATTACACATGCTTCAAAGCATTTCCTCCACATGTGTGACATGAGCCTTGAATGACATCCCTTGATCATGCAAATATGCATATATTTATTGTCCGCATTATACTGTGGAATACTAAAAATGGATGTCTATAAAATTCTGTCTCCTCCACCCATTCCTTTGGTCAAAAAGCCTATACCAGACATTTATTTTGGATTTTTAGGATGTACTTTGCCGTGGTGGCAATCCAAAAATTATATTGATGCCTCCTATCCAAAAAACCAAGAGTCCACTATCTTTATTCCAAATAGATAGGATTAGCGAGAGAGAGAGAGATACACATACATATGTACACTCATACTGGATCAGTATGGTAGATTATGGTCCATAAAATTCAATGTTGAGGCCTTCATCCTGCAGTAGATTGATTCAGGCTAATTATTATTATTATTGCTATCTCTATCGCTATCTTTCCAGAGAAATTTATCCAGATCTTCCACTGCCTATCTTCTTCCTTTTTTTTTCCATCAAAAAGCCTGCTTATCATACCACACCATGAAGGAACCTCTGATTTAATTGTCAGGGTGTTTTTGTTTTGTTTTTATCAGGATCAGGTAGATGTTTGAGCCACATTCCTTTGTTCATTTATATTGGATCATCCATAAGTCACTATCACTATCACTTGTCCTACATTTTGAGCTTCACTGCTCTGTCCTTATTCACAGAAATAACAACCCTCCTGTTTCTTTTTTAATGCAACTGCTTAATTCAAGTGGGATTGCAATATCATGGAGTCATAAATAGAATAGCCCATCAAGATATTTTGCAGTATGATTGTGAAACATCCTCCTCTGTTGATTAGCTCATATTATTCAACAAGTAATCCAATTTATCTAGGAATATTCTTCCTTCATTTTCAATTTGTTTCAAGAAAGACTAATCCTGTAACCAGATATAGCTATCAGAACTTGAAGCAACAATCCAATTCACATTTAATCTGGAAAAGAAATCCATTGTACAGAGAAAGGCTTATTATATACAATAACATTAATAACTTCCTTTAAGGTTCTTCATCTTTGTTGTTCATCTGAGGTCTCTCAAAAGCAGACTTTCTGTTAATCAAAGTAAAGCAACTACCTGAAGGAGATAATTTTGAATCTCAGGAAAGGGCAGAGATTTATTTATTATTTAACAGATTATTATTTTATCCTTCATGCCAAAGGACAGCAGATTTTTTCTATACAAGGAACATAAGCAATTTGGCTACCCTTGGATTCAGTACATTTTGACGATGTTATGGGCAGAGAACAAGACGGGGACCATGTTCTCTTCTGCCCCATGAAGCAAAGTATCTTGAGATGGACTTAAGCTCTTAGAATTTTCAGTGTTAGACTGATCGGGACTGGAGGAAGAGCCTTCTTAAAAATGATGCTTGAAATAAGAAATATTATCCCTATAGAAATTTTCCTGGCAAAAATTTTCACAATTACTTCTGCACATTTTAGTTGTATGGGTGGTAATGGCCATTTCATAGCTATATGAGAGGCTTGTTTCTTTTTATTGAGGCTTCGGTGAATACCATTGTTTTGTTTTGCTGATTTTCTTCCAAAGCTGTGTACTGATTCAAAACCCTGTTACTAAAGAACAGATTTAGCACAAAAAATATTCATTTGTATTTATTAGAGGAATACAATTACTTAACCCTAAAAGTTCTAGGTATGGAGATTCTGATGTGCAAAGGGGAAAATAGTTGCTTTTGCTCTTTGTAGTTATACTTGAAAGAGGACAAGCAAATGGCTTGGGGGCTGAAGAACGAGAGCATGAGCTGGGGAAAAAGTGCAAGGAAGGCCAGTAGGAATCAACGAAGCAAAGCTGAAAGCCAAGTGCAGTTTAGCCAAAGCACCGGGTGGAATTAGTTTATGCTTCAGTGTGTTGTCCAACTGAAGACAGTGAGATTCAGTTAATACATGTAAACCATGGTTCAATTAACACTGGCTACGTATGTCACATCCATATTGCTTTTGTGTGCGTGTGTTTATGAGTGACGAATTGGTTATGTCTCTGGGAATGGATGCAAGAAACAAAAAGTTTAGAAACATTTCAAAGGAAGAAAGGGAATGTGTATGTTTTTAAAAATAATCCAGAATGTGAAAGGGAAGGGTTTTTTATAGGATACTTGTGCAGGATATGAGGTTTCTTTTGTGTGAACTTAGAGGGAAATCATTTGGAGTGATCTTGCCCTTTGAAGGGAATAACATTGGTGAACTTAAATAAGAGAATTTTAGAATTCAGAGGTGATTTGGGGAACATTTTTGCCTTCCTATGAAAAAGGTGTTTTGTTGGAATGGGGTATGTAAGATCTGTGTTTATCTCCTACCCGTCCCAATCTGATTTTTTTTTTTCAGAACAAGTGTTCTGTTTCAATAATAAATGTCTGCCCAAACCACACGGCAGCCATTTTATGACTCCCCATGGCTGCACTGCAGCCATTTTGTCATTCTCTCCCCACCCCCCACCCCCACACACCAATTCCATAGCAGATATTTCTCAAAACTCCATACATGGTCATTGGCTACAAAAAGTTAATGTCCCCTACCAAACGTGATGCTGATGTTAACTAATCTGGCTAAAATGCCCTAGGTTTTCAACGACGGACTAGAAATTCTTCTCTCACCAGAGTGCTATAGAACACTGATCCCATCTCAGTGAATAAATGAATTGCACCATAATAAAAAAGCAGCATTGCCAATGGCAGCAGTCTGCTGGGTCACTGCAGTGGAAAATTGCTTATTTTTCCATGTATCCTGGGACAACGCGCTGCTTCCTGAGTCAACCATGTCCTCACCTTGAATGCTTTGGCCTCTATTCTACACAGTGCTGGGTGGGTTTAGAAATAAAAACCTGACAAGTTCACAGCCTGAGGTGGAATTGCTGTTTTATCACTCAGTCCTTGCATCAGTGCATTCGCCTTTGAAAATAATCCAGATCATCTTCCCAGCTTGCTCTCTTCTTTTTGTCTCAATAGGTCCTTTTTCATGCCTTGTTAGTGCAATTTCAGCCAGTTTGAAGAATGCTTTGAAGGGAAGGCCTGCCACCGGAACCTACACAGCTACCCTTTGATGTTAATCCCAGCTTTATGCTCCTACATGACATTATTGTGGACAGGCTGGTGATCTCTCATCACCTGGCAGGCACCATTACTGAGCAAGTGACTCCATCAATAATGCTGAGATTCCTGCAGTTTTTCTTTCAGTTCCTGGTTGAGAAGTTTAAGAGGATAGGTGGGGTAACAGATTACTTGTCTGTCATTTTTCCACTGCTATGCTGGCTGGGAGATTGTGGGAGCTGGGGTCTTCACATATTTAGCATTCACTGGAGAAGAAGGATTTACACATCCAAATTTCCAGTAAAGCCAAAAGTAAGGTATTTTGTTCTTGCAATTGGAGAAAAAAAGACTTTTTTTTTTTTTTTGATAAATCCATTTATACCAGATAAATTAACATGAGCATTTGCAATTTCTCTCTCTCTCTCTTTTTAACATGGGCCCAACTGAGTGCTCAGAAATTGGCTGGAGGGAACAGAATTGTTCTTACCAGCAGTAATAATAATTGGTCAAGTAAAGACTTCCTTTTTTTTATCATTTAGATCTTGTTAAAATTCTTGGACTTTGGCCCAACTTCATTTAAGCACTCTAGGCCCATTCCAGTCTCAACTATATCAAGGAACATGATTTTGCTTTTTCTGTCTGGCCCTAGGGCAACACAGCAGTATGTCACACCTATCCCTTCAGCTAGCTTCCTTATTCCTCTTTGCCCAAATCATTCTACTTCAAGATTATGAACGATCACCATTTGTTTATTTGGCAAGGTTCCACTATCCTGAACAACTGCACAAACCGAATGGTTAAATAGGTGACATTTTCCTTACCTTTGTATCTAATTATCAGAAAGCCATAGTTCCTCTTGTATTTTTACCTCTCGAGTCTTCATTGAATATGTCGTCCATGAAATCCAAGACCAGTCCCATTCTCAACTTTTCCCGTAAGAGGTGGCAGGCCTTTAAATGTCTCAGTGCTGGATATAAACTCAGTAGAATTGTTTGCAGCACTGGATACTTCTATTCTGCAAGTCTGTAATCTAATTTACATCCTTTCAGATGTCCAGATCTAAAGCTTCCATCATCTTTTTCTATGGATTGTGCTGGCTAGGATGGTCATGGTGATGGTCATAGCTCAGACTGAATGGATTCAGTTTATAGAATGTAGCTTTAGACAAACAATAGAAGGCAAAGACGGCCGAGGGATGACAGATTTTATCTTTTTTCTGAATTACTTTCAAACATGGAGCTACTAAGTAAACCTGGGTTGAAAACCTGAAGCTCAGCAATACTTAAAAAGTCATAGTTCCCCACCCTTAAAGTAAGTCATAGAACAGGGACATAGAAATTAAGCTATATTTCAGGATGGAGAATATCTATCTGTATCAGGGGTGTCCAAAAACGTTAAGATGGTGCAATCCAAGCTCTCCTGTTTTCATGTTCATTGGGCAGAGCTTCGCACTATGATGGTCACCTTCTTGACTTTTATGACCACACCCTGTGGACGCTCCTGATGTCTATTTTCATTTTTCCAATTTTAAATTCAATTCTTTCCATTTCAAAAATGCCTCCCAATTTTTATACATTTTAATGTATTTTTCCTAAGATTACTCATTTTTCTATGAACTAGTTCCTCATTTGATGAACTAATTCATCATTTCCACTGAGTTCTCACATTTTAATTTCAACTTTCCTAACATATGCCTTTTTGTATGTATTTTTTTTTTTAAATGGGATACTTGTATCATAAAACTGAGAGAAAAGCTAATTTTGAAAACTGCTATTTTCTATTTCCCACACTGATGTAGAAGTGTGAAATTGGTTCAATTTCTGTTACATTGCAAACTGAATAAATTTCTTCCCGTCTCTACTTATTATAGCTATTTACAATTTGGAGTCCCCCCTCATACATTGGCCTTGGAGAACCTGAATGTTTTACCGCCAGGATGAAGAATTGTCCAGCATCTGTGAGGTCATAACACCAGACTGATGAGGTACCGTATGTAAGGTTTGCTGCATTTGGTACTGAATAGAAACCTCATGAGGCACAGGCTCAGACAAAAGCTAGTTTATTCAGGTGTAATGTGTAGCGGTTACAGACAAAGCCAGGATTGGCTTGGCGCAGTTTCTTACAGCAGTTTTATAGGGTTCTCCCCTTGACTCGTAGTTACCCCTCAGTTCCACCCCTTGCTTTTGCCCTGGGCTACCCATCTGTCCATTGCGATCTTCCTTCCCTTCGCCTTGATGGCAGATTCAGACAGTTTCTACTGTGTTATAATCTTCTTCCTTTGTCCGTCTTGCCCTTGCATTCCTTGAGTTTTTCTCATGTTGAGTTGGAGTGGCTGTTTTAATCTGGTTTTGAATTACCTGCCGATTGCCTCTGGATCGCTACGCTCCCGGTTTATTGTAAGCTGGAGTTGCCCGGGGCATCTGGGGAACCGGCTGCACTACAGTGTTGCCACTTCTAATTAATTCCCTGCTGTGAGTTAACTGCCCGCCCCCTGTCTGTAGTTAACTTGCGGGTACATTGTTTCCTTGCCCTACTGCCTGAGGCAGTGTAACTGACTAACGGCTCGGTGAAACTGACCAACGGCTCTGAGCTGCGGTGTGTGCTTCCTAGGCTGAATCTGACACTGTATATCTATGTAGGCCTGATGTATAATAGTGATGGGGTTGTTTTTTTTTAACAATGCAAGGGCAATTTTCCACTCCAACAGTCTATCTGAATATGCCTAAGGAACTAGACAGGCCAAGCTTTCCTGAAAAGAAGGCCAGATATTATCAGTGAAATGGAGTAGGCATTTTAATGTACAGTCATGTGAAAAAGAAAGTGCACCTTCTTTGAGTTCTATGGTTTTATGTATCAGGACATAATAAAAATCATCTGGTCCTTAGCAGTCCTCAAAAGTAGGTAAATACAACCTCAGATGAACAACAACACATGACATATTACACCATGTCATCATTTATTTTACAAAAAGAAAGCCAAAATGGAGAAGCCTTGTGTGAAAAACTAAGTACACCCTTACTGCTTCCATAGGTATGAAGAGACTAAGTAGCAGCCAGATGCTGCTAATCAAATGCCCTTGATCAATTGATCATCAGCAAGTGTGACTACCTCTATAAAAGCCAAAACTTTAGGAGTTTGCTGATCTTGAGCATTGAGGTGTGTGTTAGCACAATGCCAAAGAGTAAAGACATCAGCAATGATCTTAGAGAAGCAATTGTTGCTGCCCATCAATCTGGGAAGGGTTATAAGGCCATTTCCAAACAATTTAAAGTTCCTCATTCTACAGTGAGGAAGATTATTCACAAGTGGAAAACATTCAAGACAGTTGCCAATCTTCCCAGGAGTGGACATCCCAGCAAATTCACCCCAAGGTCAGACCATGCAGTGCTCAGAGAAATTGCAAAAAATCCAAGAGTTACAACTCAGACTCTACAGGCCTCAATTAGCATGTGAATGTTAAAGTTCATGACAGTACAATTAAAAAAGACTGAACCAGTATGGTTTGTTTGGAAGGGTTGCCAGGAGAAAGCCTCTTCTTTCTAAAAAGAAGATGGCAGCATGGCTTAGGTTTGCAAAGTTGCATCTGAACAAATCACAAGACTTCTGGAACACTGTCCTTTGGACAGATGAGACCAAAGTGGAGATGTTTGGCCATAATGCACAGCGCCACGTTTGGTGAAAACCAAACACAGCATATCAGTGCAAACATCTCATACCAACCATCAAGCATGGTGGCGGACGGGTGGTGACTTGGGCTTGTTTTGCAGCCACAGGACCTGGGTACCTTGCAGTCATTGAGTCAACCATGAACTCCTCTGTATGCCAAAGTATTCTAGAGTCAAATGTGAGGCCATCTGTCCAACAGCTAAAGCTTGGCCGACATTGGGTCATGCAACAGGACAATGAACCCAAGCATATCATCAAATCTACAACAGAATGGCTGAAAAAGAAAGAATCAAGGGGTTGCAATGGCCCAGTCAAAGTCCAGACCTCAACCCGATTGAAATGCTGTGGCAGGACCTCAAGAGAGCTGTGCTTAAACAAATGCCTGCAAACCTCAATGAACTGAAGCAATGTTGTAAAGAAGAGTGGGCCAAAATTCCTCCACAACCATGTGAGAGACTGATAAAGTCATACAGAAAACGATTACTTCAAGTTATTGCTGCTAAAGGTATTGAATCATAAGGTGTACTTAGTTTTTCACACAAGGCTTCTCCATTTTGGCTTTCTTTTTGTAAAATAAATGATGACATGGTGTAATATGTCATGTGTTGTTGTTCATCTGAGGTTGTATTTACCTACTTTTGAGAACTGCCAAGGACCAGATGATTTTTATTATGTCCTGTTACGTAAAACCATAGAACTCAAAGAAGGTGTACTTTCTTTTTCACATGACTGTATGTCTGGACCTATTTCAGTCCCACATTGTGCAAAGGTTTTGATGCCTTCTGTTTAATTAGTGCATAGTTCTCAGGATCATGGATGGCTTACACTGCCTAGCATAGAGTGCAACTGGAGAATGGATGAGAGTCTAAGAAGTGAGAAGGTGAAAAGCCTATCACTGTCTCTTTTATGAAAAGAACAGGGGCTTACTCTCCAAGACCCACTTCAAATGGAATGCAAACTATAAAGGAAACAACTGGGCAGTTGTTAATGCCATCTCCAAGGCATCTTTACCCTCTAGATCTCTACTGCTGTTTAAGAGGGAGATTTCAGCTTCATACTTACAATAGCAACAAGTTAATTAGATATGGCAACACTAAGAAACTAGTTTTCATGCACAGCTCTTCAAAGTGCTTTATTTCATTCATTTCATTAATAACTGTTGGCCTGATGAAAACTTGAGAGGAAAAGCAAAGTGGTAGAACTATAACTATTTTTTCTCAAAATATTAGCGCCCCAAATCAAAGTGGACGGAGAGATTCCAAAGCCTAACTTATGCAGGCACATAGCATGACTGCAAAGTTGCATTTGAATGTCTTGACCTTCAAAGGTCATGGAAAGCGTAGAAAGATCAGTTTTAGCAGTACATATGCAACACAAGATTGTTAAAAAATGGAAAACACACCATCCTTATAATACAGTCTAAGAGAGGACACTTCCTATTCCAATTATTTTGGAAAATATATTAGTCAATCAAATGTAGAAAAATTCCAAGAAAAAGTACTTGGTCATATAAGGTCAATAAAATACAGAAAAAGCTTATGGGGAAAAAAGAAAAGAAAACCCAAGCTGATTGGACATAAAGCATCCACAGTATTCAGTATAACTCTCACCTTGGTAACTGAGGGCATCATGTCAGTGAAACTCAGAGTTAGGAAGGACCATAAAACAAAGGGCATTATAAATTCATTGTTTCATTTTTAGATAAGCAGACTTTTGGAAAGCAAGAGAAAAGTCACTACAGAAGATACTGCACAGATATTCCAGACACTAAGAGCATCATTTTACCTACATAAATCTGTTGAGAAAATATACATTGTTAAAGATGTCTGAGACATAACATTTTACAATTTGGGAGAAAAGATGGTGCAGTCTTCTTATATGTATTAAACAAGTGATACCAATGATTAAATAAACATTAGGTTAGGTAGACAATTTCTTTCTGAAATAATTTTAGCTATGTGAAATAGACAGCTCAATTCCTTCTTGCTTGCTTGTGGTTTAGGTTGGCCTCTTAAGCAAATTACTGTGAAAGCATGGCTGCAGATATGTGTTAATTATTTGATTGCATGACTGCTATACTGTGCTAAGCTAATGTATTTGTTTGTTTTATGATACTGTATTTGTAGACTTCTGTTTGGGAGATTCTTGGTAGTGTACAAAAAAGAAGAATAAAGCAATCAAGGTAAAAGAAAACAAGAGATGCACCCTAAGATGTAACAGCTGCAACCAATTAATTAAGGCCAAAACTATGGCAGAATGTTGTTGCTGTCCTGTGGAATGCAAGAAGACACACATAACTCCAATAGAAGAAAATACCTGTAACTCAGGGTTGAACTGTGGAGTTCTTGGTGTTCTCTGAGTTTGGTTGTTTTCTTGCAGATGTTTCATTACCTGACTAGGCACTGAAGATGTTACTTAGTCAAGTAATGAAACATCTACAAGAAAACAACCAAGGACTCCAGGCTACCTGAAGGACCATCTCATCCCCATTACATCAACCCGTCCCACCCGGTCAGGCAGAGAGGGCATGTTACGGACCCTGTCAGTGAGAGAATGTCAGCTGATGAGGCCCAAGAGAAAAGCCTTCTCTGCTGTTGCCCCCCCCCCCCCCAAGAATATTATCCTCCCAGAAGTGCGGTGGGCCCCTTCCCTCCCAGCTTTCCAGAAAGAACTGAAGACCTGGTTCTGCCAGCTTGCATGGGGCAAGAAGAGTTTTAATCAATCCTGGGGGTGGCTGGCATCCTGATGACATTCCCTGAGCCTAATAATTTTTAGCTACCATTGATTATCTTGGAAGTTACTTACTATTTATTTAGGACTAATTGTTTCATTGCATTTTTAATTAATATTTATTTTTCCTGCAAACTGCCCAGAGTCATTTTCTAACAAGATGGGTGGTGACAAATCTGATAGATAGATAGATAGATAAAATATAACTCCCTTATATGTTATATGTATCTCCAGGGGAAGCATGTTCCAGACCATGAGGGTCACTACAAAGAAGGCCTGCTGCCTGAACCCATATGGTTCTCAGAAAAGAGGGACTTTTAGTAGGCCTTCTTGAGATGTTCAGACCAGATGAGTAGAATCAAGGCAAGATAATCCTGAAGGAATACTCTGAAATCATTCAATACAATTTTTGCCCCTTTTAACCTGAACTATATAATTCCTGGTTGCAATTAGAGCTTGGGAGTAATTAACAGAATTAAAATGTGAAGAGAATCCCAGGCAAGTGGTTAGGAGCTTATCAGAAGGCCAATTTGTTAAAGAATCAGGGAAATAGGAACCCTGGAGATGGAGTAAACAGAGATGATAGATTAGAAGAAGAGATAAGCTTTTGGGGTAGATAGAGAGGAAACAGGATAAGATCAGCAATCTCAGGACAGGAGGAACTTTTCCCCAAAAAGTAAAAATGCAGAAAGGAGGTAAATTTAAAGAGAAAGTTAAGGAAGGAAATGAGAGAATAAAGGGGGCAGTGGAGGGGGGGTATGGGGTGTGTGGACACGGAGAGAGAAGCTTAGGGGAGTATAAGCACCCAGAGCAGATATTTAACCGAGAAGGCAAGCAGGTGCCCTGCAAAGAATCTGCAGGGAAATGGGCTGAATGCAAATTCCACAGGATAGCCCCTGCACTGAAGACAAGACATTGAGTTCTAATAGATTTAGTGTTATTCTTGGCAGGGAGTGGGAGGGAATGGATTGTATCAGGGTTTTCCCACTTTAAATATTTGCATTTCTGTAAAGCTATTTACTGTTCACAACTAACTAAGCAATAGTTTTTATTTTATTTGGTTTGCCTCAGAGGTGGGAGAAGATAGATCCAACAGAACCCTGTATCTGGGTAGGAGCACGCACAGCCCCATTTCATTTAAAATAAAATGCATAAGAACTCTCAAATTCAGGATTAGCTTCTGCTGTAAGAAGATTTATATTTTAGTAAAAAGAAAAACACTTTGTTCAAATAAAAAGATAAAAGCTGCATGTTTAAAACCTCAGGAAGGTTTATGTGTTTATGGAGTTTGAAGTGGAATTCCAAAACTCTAAATGTGTCTGGTCACTGTTAAGCTAATTAATGACTTAACTAAAGTAAAATCACAAAGCAGGATTTTTAAACACAGAACAATCATTTCATAGAATGATGTAGTAACAACCTTGCTAACAAATTTTAAAATTTTGAAAAAGTTAACAGAAATAAATGTTCCTTATCAGTAGTACCAGTTCAAGGAATTGGGAGACCAAATCTAGCACTGGTTTTGGACGGATTTTTCCAAAGTGAGACCTTAAAACTCTGTATTCAAACTGGAATAGCCAAAGAAGCTGAACTAAAAATGAAAGATGTATCTGGAAGAAATATTGGATACAAAATCTAAATATTTAAATTTCTATTTTTAAAAATCAATTTCTTCTAGTGAGATAAGAAAGACAGACTTTCTTTGGCAGGCAGAGAAAAGCCACTTTTATGTTTCAAATGCTATTTTCTTTGCTTTCTGTCCTCTAACCTTCTACAGAACTGCTGTAGTGATTGCGTCCATTTCAACTACACAAAGGAAACAGCACCATAATAAAAACAATAACAAAATCACATCACCATGGGAATCCTGTTCCAAGAAGCATTCATTTATTCCTATCCTCCAGGTCCTGTCATTTATCCAGCTTCCCATCCATGAAAAGACTTCTTCTCTTACTCACAACTAAGTTATAATTAGGGACTTCTGAAAGGCCAAAGACAGTTTCACCTGGATCACCTCTATCTTCTTGCCTGCTCACACATTGAAATAATGTCTGCTCTTCCCTTCCACAGAAAACTTTTCTCTCACAATCCTGAATCTCTATGGCATTTGCCATCCTTACTTGCAATGCACCCACCCCCCACCCCCAAGCTTCAGCCAAGGGCTTGCTGTGTGCGCCAGTGAGGGTACAACCTACCTCTTCTTCGGTCAGCTTTCAAAAGAACTTTTCAACTTATCTCTGCCTTTCAACCTTTCCTACATAGGCATTTTGTGATTCTTAGTCCATCTCGTGGTTTCTGGAAGATCCCTTTGTACATGCATGCTGTTTGTAATAAGTTCTTTTGTTTCTGTTGTTACCTGCTGTGGGGTGGCTTTGCTGGGAGTTATGTGGTATACACATTTGTTAAATAAATATAAATCAACTGTCCTCCCTTTTCAGTATTGCTGTATGGCCTCGTGCATTCAGGCTCTGCAGGGAATAAGAGAGAATGGTGTAGGTGCAAGGGGTTGGCTGGGGCGGCAGACGGGGGCTCATTGTGGTCATCAGAGAGCAAGGAAGGAGGCATGTTTGGGGAATGTCAAGGCCCCTGAGTAGGGGGAACTCCCTTTTCTGGCAGCCAGTGCACCCCCTTACACAGGCTCGGTTTCTTAGGAAATACCTTGAATTGTAAACACAGAGGGCCTTGGGATCTTGAAAAGTACCTATAGGTGAAGCATTCTGCAGTTCTGCAGCTCCTATTTCCCAACTCTGCACCCTGCACACCACACACATATACATATGCTTATAACCAAACTATGGTTTTCAAAGAACTTTCCAAAAGCAGTAGCTATGGAAATAGGCTCAAAGAGTATGAGGGAGGGGTTCCTCTGACATTTTTTAGTTTAAGGATTGTTTCAAATTCTAATTTGGCAATAGAAATGGGTTCCTTCCTTCTTTCTCTTGAGGGGTATGGCAGGCAATCCTCACCCCCCCCCCCCTTTTTTAACATTCAGTGTATGCAGCCCCCTTTGAATCCACTTGTCTTGACCTCTGGGCAGGATTAGTAACTCTAATAACCAATTCCAGTGATTCTAGTCTTAAACTGCAGCATTTCCTATATTATGACAAAAGACTAAAGAGAAACAAAATTTGGACAGTTGGTATAATAAGCCATGTGACCTGTTCTTAAAAACCACATGGGTGCTGCTAATTTGGGACCAAATTATCTCTTTCTTTCTTTTTAATTTGCTCATTAGCTTAAAAACTGGCTTGACAATAGCATAAGCCTCATTGACTTGACCACTCTCCTTACTTGTTTCCAAGTCTGGATCTGGGCAGGTTTTGTTGCTTAGGAAACACAGTAGACAGACCAGGTGTTGTCTATTCTGTCAAGAGAAAAGTGCAATAACATTTCATGTAGCTTCTACTGACAGTGACAGCCTGAAACCTGAAGGGGATTGAGGGCAAAGAACTAATTTTGCAATGGGATGATATCCAGTTTTTCTATTATTATGCTGGGTCAGAAGATCTCTCTTTGTCAAAACTGGCTTCGGTCCTGGTGAAAGGAGCTGGATAAAGATGTGCAGAAAGAATCAGTGATGATTTTTACAAACATAGAAAGAATGAGAGAAAGGCAAGTTAACACAGGCAGGGGTGATGGAAAAATGAAAAGGTATGTCATTATTTCTACATTCCACAAGATAGCTTGCCAACTCATGCAAGGTTGCTTTGTTGTCACTTTTAAGAGATTGCCAAATAAAAATCTAACTCAGCTATGTTATCACTCTATTCACATATCCCCTCACCCACACTATCATTTGTATAGATCAGCATCTGGAAACAGATCAGATATTAGTGATAAGCCCTTTTAAAATGAAAAAAGTAGCAATCCTGTATCCCAAAATAACACAGCTATGGAACTATGGGTAAGAAATATATTGTGGATATGATGCACAGTGGGGGGGTGGGTCTTGATTGGTTTGCTTGGATGCATTACATTTGTTGAATCTGTTCAGCCTCTGAAGTCTTGCGGAAGACAAGCAATAGTTTTGTACCTCTGGGCTCTTGGCTTCAGATGAAGAAGAAAAGCACACTGGGTAATTTTGGGCTAATCATTCTTTCTCAAACCAACCTGCTCCATAGGACTTTGGAACGAAGAAAGGAGTGCTATGGATACAACCTTGGACTGCTTGAGGAAAGATGGGAAAGAAATCTAACAAGTAAATAAATTTCAAAACTATGGAAGCCATAAAAAGTGTAGTTTAGGCTATGGTGATTTTGACAACCAATTTACCAAAATTCTTCAGGCAAGTCATGTGTTTGCCATCAGAATACATCAAGGAAAATGTAGTCTATCAATCATTTTCTCAAGGTATTCCAGAGAAAAAAACCAATACATTGACAAGGATTGGATGGCAGGAATGGAAGGCTCTTGAAGAAGTACACAAGAAAAAGAGCTGGGGAATTTGCTATCTAAACCTTAAGAAGATACAGAGCAGATGTTTTTCACAGCTAACAAACATAAATATTAGAAACTTGTCCTTTTTATATTTCTGTTTTTAAAACAACAGTCTTATCTCTAAAAGCTAATATTTAGTGATGGAGTTCTGCTGTTCAGTAATAAAGGTCAAGCTTTTTTCTTTGCTGGAAAAGCCATTAACCTTTTTTTCCCAGTAGAAATGCATTAGGCTGGAAAGAATTCAGATGATGCTCCGTCAGAAATGATAGAACAACTATTTTGAATGTATGTGTTCAAGCCAAGGGCTTATTTTCTACTTTTGGGACACAATGATTCACCTACCAGGGTAACAGATCATTGTATATTGGGAACTTTTTATTGTATCAGGAAAACTTTTTTCTGGAGAGCGGCTGATGTATCTGCAAGTTTTACTGTATGCAACACCCTTTCATCTTGCACCATCCCTACTCGAAACTGGTGTGATTTCTTATTATTACAAGATAATCCTAGACAAAGCCAACTTCATATTAAATAAAATATCCTGTCTCTCCAAGAGGCTATGCAAATGTAATACTGAAATCTAGGACCTGCAAGAATTGAAATTTGCAAATGAATTTGAAACATTAACACTGCTTTTTCTCCAGATATTTGTAACAGGACAAAACATTTACATGCGACAGGTACGAGAACATAGATTTCACAGTATCCAATTGTCAAGAAATTTCTGTCTGCCCTTCTTTTCTGGCAGAAACAGAACTCCTTTCTTCATCAGATGAACCATAAAAGATTTTTTTGTTTGTTTTCTGTTCCACTGATATATCGTCTCTGCCAAGGAACTTTCACTGGAACAGAAACACCATTACAACAAGTTGTTAAGGACAAACAAAATATTGGTTCTCCTTAGATATATAGTGTAATGCCTCCTCCTACAGAACAAAATTTTCACAATTCTTTTCCCTCGTCCAAGATTATCTAGCCATGTCCATGAACTAAGTCAACCAATTATAACTAGAGGTGAGTTACACAAACACTATATATTATCTTAAGTGGCAGAGTCAACCATCTCTGAAATAAAGATGGTTGACTTTGCTACTTACGGTAAAATAAACTGAGAATAGAATTAAGGCTCTAAATCCCTCTCAAATAACAAGGCCTAATTCCATCCTAAATGTTTGCTTAACACTGGATTGTCTAGTAGCAGGCCCAGTAAGCTCAGAAGATATTAATGTAAAAAAAAAAAAAAAACCTGTGTGGGCAGTATGAGGAGACAGAAACTGTTCTCTATTACTAATTTCTTGAGCTAGAGACAAGCCATGACTCCATGCTGACCTGTTAAACAGCAGTGGTCTTGTGCTCCCCTTTGGCCGCTTCCTCAATCTAAAATTTGTGCCATGAGCACATTCCCCATTCTGGAAATCAGTTCAGAATTTTAAAAACATCAAAGCCCCTTAATTGACTGGATTGCCAACTGCAAATGTTCTTTTTCCTCCAACCCATCCACCTCCCTCCACTTCTCCATTTCTATCCCTGTCTCCTTTTCTGATTTGACTGGTGATCTGATTGAGTCAGTAGTCAAAAGAGCATTCAAAACACTCACAGAAACGCTCTGGGACTAATATATACAATCAGAACATGAGGGTGGTGTGGTGGTGAAGACAACATTCTTTGTCTCCTGTCAGAAATGATGTGTCTCAAGGCCCCTCTTGTAATTTTCCCAATCTCCTACTCTTTCCTCCTGTTTTAATTGGAAAACACTGGTTTGCTTGTAGTCCTAGCAAAAAAAAAGCAGCAAACACTTCATGCATTTCAAAGAGCTGTTGTCAAAGTAACTGTGCTAAAATCTAGGCGGGTTTATTTATCCGTATTCTCATTTGAAAAATTACTGTTGGAAAGGATTTTCAGGGTATAAAATTAGCTACCGCTATTCCTCCTCTTGCTGCTGCTCAGCCACCTGCACTCCCTCCAATCTCTTGGTGAAGCCTCAATGCCAAGAAGCTTGATGGTAGGCCTGCTTTTGGCCTTTTCGGTAGCCCACGGTGTGTATGATTAATGAGCAGCCTCTGGCAGACGCAGCTTATCTTGAGAAGACACAAAGGCAGTCAGTAAGCAGGCATGAAAAGTGCACGTTTTTCACCCACAGACCCTCTGCTGAGCAAAGAAGTGGAAGGCAGACATTTTTCATGCCTCTACCATGGGACACAACAGCACATCTGCAGTCTGAAAAGGCCTCTTTTCACTGAGCTCAAGGAAGAGAGCTTTCCAATACAGGGAGAGATTCAACAGTCACCTTGGGAATGCAAATAGAGGGAACTGGAGAGCAAACTTGCCTTGTGCATTTCCAGATCTAGAGTCTGCAAAAAACAGAGTACGGAAGAATCAAAATCAGATTAGAAACCCCAAAAAATTGCATGTATCAGCAGGAGATGACTGGTTGAAATCAGAGTAGTTAGAAATTGGGTAAAGTCTAAATCAACTCTGTATGGAAATGAAAGCCACTTTCACTATCTAACACAAAGACACAGTTAAGAGAAGAATGAATGCTTCTACACACAATGTAACCTCACAGAGTTTTGAGAGATATTGGTGCAATGGAAAGCTACTACAAAAGAGACAATTCTGATATCAACCACAATATTCTGCCTCTGCCTTTGGAATATAAAATCCTTATTCTGTTCAATTATAAACCAAAAGAACATTCCAAAACAGACTTTGTTCTTGACACTGAGCTTCACCATGAGTGTTCATGGAGATTAGGGCAAGCAAAATTTTGGAAAACCTGTTGTTACTTATTAGAAAGGTTGATGGATATGTGGAGTTCTAGTGAGGGATAACATAGGAGCCCATGGAAGACCTAATGTACAGTATATATTTTTTCTCCCTAGCGTTTTCCCGCAGATATAGGGTCCACTTTTTCAGAACAACCAAATGTTAATCCATTGATTGCGACAGGAATTGACCAGCTGTGGGCTGAGAGGGAGTGACTGGTCCAAAGTCACCCAGCTGGCTTTCATGCCTAAAGCTGGACTAGAACTCCCAGTTTCCTGGTTTCTAGCCTGGTGCCTTAATCACTAGACCAAACTAGCTCTCTTGCATGGAAGACGTAATATCTGAATGCAAAATGCCTGTTCTCCCATTCTCTGGGAAGACTGGATGCTATGGATTAGTCATTTGTGAATCTGGGGCAGTATCAATGTATATACTGTATAATGAAAGGTTATTTAGAACAAATGAGCTATATTTTGCTGAAAACACTTTTCCATGGGAATTATAGTTGCAATCTCTCCTTTCCAGAACAATTATTGCCAAAGGTTGAAAATACTGGATATTCATGCGAGCATCAGTAACAGCTGTATCACTGGAACGATGTGATCTGCATGACTAGCCTACACATATCCTGCCTATTCTCTCTGTTCAGATAGACCAGGAGTGGGCAACTGTCTCATGTCCAGGAGCTGCACTTTATTTATGGTTTATTATTTTGACCTTTGAGAGCTGTAGATGCGTGTATCACAGTGGCATCATTGTGTCCTACAATATAGTTAGAACCTGGAATGGGGCCACCAATATTAAACCTTTTGGCTTGTTTGTTTCCTTTGAGTAGGTGAACTTTGTGCATTAAGTCTGGTGTAAATTTGACACAACCATTTTGAGTGTTTTTAATTTTAAAAATATGCAGAAGCATACAACCAAAAGTAAGTCGTTTTTCCATCAAATAGCAGCAATACTGTCTGAAGAGACATGCAGAGTGAGATGGGGACGTCATGCATATACAGCCGCCTGAGGCAAATTGTATTATGCAGTAGCCTGAACCGACTGCAATCGGTTTCTATAGGAATTGTGCAAAACAACCAGAGATTAAAGTGATGTTTTTTACAAATCTCTGAAACAAAGCTACATTAATTTGTTAACTGCCAGAATGGGAATTACACTCCCCTCACAGGAAAATTAGAAACACACAAGACAGAAGCAGTGTAAGCAATGCTGATAAAAAAACAAAACAAAAGTATCATTGCAACCTGCACACACATGCACACACATACAAAGATAGAATGGACATGTCTTTGTACATGCCACACACACTAGGGCTATCAAAATACATAGGTATTTTGCCCCAAGGCTTACAAATGGTAATAAAACCTCCAGTTCTTCCCTGTTTGGACTTTATTTATATATCAATGTCTATTAGATTATCAGCAAGCTGTTTTTAATAAAGATAAATGGCTTGCCTTAAATGTGATTAAGAAACACTATGGTTAATGTAGCTTCTTGACTGACTGAAATTGTCAAGCAAGATTAAGGGAAACACCCATCATATTCTATGTCCTTGTCAGACTCAACTTTTTAAGTAAAATATATCTGGGATGCTAATAAAAATAATTGAACTCATTAATATTTTACCTTTTATTTTTTTTTGAGGCTATACCCTATTTTTTCTTCTGGTCATCTACAGACTGGGCCATTAGTTCCTCAACTGTCATTAATTTGTTGCTTGAAGTCACAAGGATCCTCAATTTTCAGACACACAGAAGGCTTTAATTAGTCTGGAGAAGTGGAAGATTTGAGTGCAAAGGTTACCCCTCATCATCTTCTTCTCCCCATTTCTTTTTCTCCTACGTAAAAATGAGAATACATTTATTTTTAATGCATAAAGTAGACAGAAGCAAGCCTGCTGCTATGCAGAAGCTGCTGCTACTACTCTGTTTAATAATTTTCATCTGCATTTTTAAAGGAATGGAAAAATCCAAAAATTATTTCACTTTACTTTCTTCCCTTCCCCTTCTAGTCATCTTGCTTTTTCAATCCGCTGTACAAGAGGAAACAGGCCTAGCTGTTGATATTCTGCATCACAAATATATTACAATTATATTAAAGATCATTATTGAATTAATTTTCAGATAACATTTATTCAACAGATCAATGAATTCCCCTATAGCTGTTGTATCAGCAGGTAGCTAACCTTATTGGAACTTAGAAGCTACGTCTGGACTGAGCCTGCTTGGGGCCTGGATATAAGACCTTCAGGGTCCCAAGCCTGTAGCGGAGATAACAGAAATATGCAAGAACTGTTACTTAGGCAACGGGCTGAAACGTTTTTTAAGCCCTGAGAAATGGGATACTATTCATAAGTGACTCAGGCAGATGCCTCCCTAATTCACTGAAGTATAAAAAGGAGAAGGAGGATCAGCACAATCAGACTTGCATGATTCTATTTTTATAGCCAATCTCAATAGAGGAGTTTTAGCCTTCCCATGGAATTGATTTTCTGGTCTGGTCTACCTAGTGGGGCTGACATCAATTTTGTAAATCTAATTGTGTTGTACCTCTTCCCCCTTCTTATGCTCCAGCGAATCAGGGCAGCTGACTGAGCCACTTCCAAATGTTATCTCTTTTCCCTGTTTCATCCCCTTTTGCCTAGGTAATGGTTCTTGAATCTTTCGGTCAAAGTTAGAGTTAGGGTTAATGAGACCAATCTTACAAGAGACAAATAGAATCACATTTCATTAAAAAAAATGAGGGGGGGGGGAAGAGATGATATAAATTTTCCTTTCTAACTTGAGTAGTTCCATGGAAAATTATTAATGGTGATGATATAGAGCTGTGAAAATTACAGACACCATCTCAGAAGGATTTCTTGTAGAAAGATATACCAGAAAATATGAGACTCTGAGCAGGCCAGATCTCTTACCTAAGATACACAATCATTGGGCTTGCAAAAGAAAATACTCACTAGGGACAATAAATCAGATTAACTTCATATGCAATCCAAATAAAAGCAATCTTATGCAATATATCTAGCTAAACTTGTTACCTAGGCCTGATGTTAAAATCCTTCCTTGCTTCCATGGATTGTTTCCCCAACTTCTTGTAGATTTCCCTTTATCAGGGGCTCAGGAAGAATCTTTCCTAATCCTAGTATCCAACTTCTTGCTCTTCTCCTTCGTCCCAGATTGCTGCCTGTAGTTTCCACAGAACAAAATCTTTTCCACCTGGAGAGGAATCTGGGGGATCTGTTCTTTGGCTGTGGGCTAAAATAACCTTCAAGCAGATCCTGCTTGCAACAGAGGGATGCATATTACCTGTCTGGGGAACACCTGTCAACACTGAAAACCAGGTGGCATCACAACTTATGCATACAAGAAGTTCTTGCTTATTGACATGGGAGAATTTGTGTGAACCTAGGCTAAACAAGGGCAAAGGAGAAGCTACAATTTTTTTGTGCATTACTTGCCTTGCTGTTAGGGGATAACAGCTGTAATCCATACATGGATTATTAAAAGGATACCAGCAATTGCTTCATTTCCATCTACTTTTCCCCATCCTTTCTTCTATCATGGGGAAGAGCCAGAGAAAATCTATTAAGAAAGAAAAGACAGAATTACTCTTCAATTCTTTTTAATTAACTGGCAACAATAAAAGCCCTCATCTAGAAAAAGCACCATAAGGTGTGTGTGTGTATACATACATACATACATACACATACACCACCCCATGGATCTTGGGTCCTTTACCGGAGGCATTGGAGTTCTGCGCTGCGCTGTATCTTAGCTGTTCCTAGCACTGCACTCTTCTGGACAGAGAGCTCTGATGTCTGATCCCAGAACCCTGGGATCTGTTGGAGCCATTCTCCCAGCTTAGGAGTCACAGCCCTGAGTGCTCCTGTCACCACTGGGACCACTTTGGCCTTGATTTTCCACATCCTCTGTAGTTCCTCCTTCCAGCCCTGGTACTTCTCCAGCTTCTCATACTCCTTCTTCCTGATGTTGCTGTCACTTGGCATTACTACATCTATCACCACCGCTGTCTTTTGGTCCTTGTCTACTACCACGATGTCTGGTTGATTGGCCAGTACCTGCCTGTCCGTCTGGATCTGGAAGTCCCACAGGATCTTAACCCTGTTATTCTCCATGACCTTCTGTGGAATCTCCCATCTGGACTTGGGAGGGTCTAGCCCATACACTGTGCAGATGTTCCTGTACACAATGCCAGCTACTTGGTTGTGCCATTCAGTATATGCTGTTCCAGCCTGCATCTTACACCTGCCACTATGTGTTGGACTGTCTCTGAGGCCTCTCTGTACAATCTGCACTTTGTGTCCTGTCTAGCGTGGTAGACCCCTGCTTCTATGGATCTGGTTCTTAGTGCCTGTTCTTGTGCTGCTACGATCAGTGCCTCAGTGCTGTCTTTTGTCCAGCCCTTTCCAGCCACTGGTAGGATTTCCAATGTCAGCCACCTGAGCTATCTGTCAATGGTACATCCCATGCAGGGTCTTATCTTGCCATGGCACTTCCTCTGCTTGAACTTCCTCCCATGTATGCTGCCTCAGGCATTCTCTCAGCAACTCATTTTTGGGTTCCATCTTACTGGATGCCTACATATGTCCTATATATATATTCTTCTTAATATCCTACCCCATCCCATACCTCTAATACATCATTTCATATTTTAATATTTTATCAAAAGCCTAAATAAAGGCCACTTCATGCAAGCATGGATTTGTTGATCCACACCTGATAACCCACATCTGAATTTGTGAACTGTAATCTTGCAAGTGGAGGTGGAAGTTGATAATAGGTCTAATCATGATATATGATATGAGATCTATGCAGAATACTTGATTCTGCATCCGTTTGGTCAGGTATGTGCAACCTGTGGCCGTCTAAATGTTGCTAAACTGCATTTCTCAGCTGCCCCAGAAGCATGGCCATTGAACAAGAATACTGTAGTTGGTAGTTCAGCAATTATGATATTTATTTCCAAGTAACTATAGTCTTAGTGCAGGGGAATCACCAACTGTAAAATTACTCACAATAGAACTCATATAGAATTATACATTTATGCACGGCTTGATTAAATGTTGCAATAGGTCAGAGTGGTTTTGGTTGTTTTGCTGTTCACAAAGGTTTTCTTACCCTCACAACAGCTGGATTCATGAGATTTGCTTCTGTACATCCATCATTTATATGAGAAATCCTTCCCTCTAGGCATTTGTAATGATATGCCCATTTTAAAAGTTCAGATCAAATGCAACAATGAAAAAAAAGGAAGAAAGAAAAAAAGAAACCATCAACTGCTAACCAAGCAGCTGGCTTCTTGTTCCCACAGTTCTAAGAATGATGACCTCGCAGCCACAAAATAGCCATAAAACTTAAATATTACCCATTTATATTACAAGTAGAATACCATTTTCAAGAAAAGTTTCTTTTGAAAAGTAGTTGTAGACTACAATTTCTACACTATTAGTACTCCTAATGTCATTGTTACTTTCAACTGCTCAAATGTCAGAGTGAATTTAGAGAGGTTGTACTCAGTTGTGTCCATCCACCAACACAAGATACTGGCACATCAGATGCCCCCTCCTGATGCCAATCCCAAACTTCTGTTGAGAGTGGTGATCCCCTGGAACAGATTTAGTGGGTTGTGGGATATTGGGAGGGTGGGGGGTGGGAGACAGAGATGAAGCACAAAGGGAAGCTTCCATCAGTGGGGAGAAGTTGACTCACCTACAAGTAACCCATGATTATTTATAACAGAAAAAAATATAAACATTTTCTTTGACATTTTTTACTCCAGAAAATTACTCATGGACATAGGTCAGATTTATATCCTGAAAAGTAACCTTTTTCCACACAGCAGTTTCAGATATTTTGAATCACCAAAGACTCAATCACAATACAATTTCTGTGTAAAAGACTGGCAGGTGAACGTTAGCAAAAGATGAATCATTCATAGCATAAATGGTTGTGTAAATTGACCTTTGCAGGAAACAGCACATAAATACATGAGGAAGCCTTGGCCCTTCAGTTCTCCTCCCTGAGGGAAAGGATGCTGTTTGTTAAAGGATGAGATTAAAACTCATTTTTCTGTGAATTCAATTTCTGCTTTCCCCCCCTACACATTCTTGCATGGAATTATAGTGCTGCAGATTGTCCTAGCTTAGACAGATCACTGCCAGAAAAATCTTTGGCTGGAAATTCCATTCAGAGTTGCAAATGGAACTATTATGGGAATTTTGTAAAGGAAAGAACCTACAAATCAAATGGAATAGAATGGAATACTCTTGAAAATGGTATGTTTTCTGTTTTGTTCAGCTTTCTAAATGATGTTTGGATTCTGTGTGACCTGTCTTTATGCACCTGATGAAGTTATGCACTGGTGAAATTTATGGGTTTAGTGAACTACAGGTGAAACTTGAAAAATTAGAATATCATGCAAATGTTCATTTATGTCATTTATGTCAGATTATGGCGTACAGCTTATGAAAACCCCAAATTCACAATCTCAGAAAATTAGAATAGTGTGAAAAGGTTCAATATTCTAGGCTCAAAGTGTCCCACTCTAATCAGCTAATGAATCCATAACACCTGCAAAGGGTTCCTGAGCCTTTCAATGGTCTCTCAGGCTGGTTCAGTAGGAATCACAAGCATGGGAAAGACTGCTGACCTGACAGTTGTGCAGAAAACCATCACTGACAGCCTCCATAAGGAGGGAAAGCCCCAAAAGGTAATTGCAAAAGAAGTTGGATGTTCCCAAAGTGCTGTATCAAAGCACATCAATAGAAGGTTATGTGGAAGGGAAAAGTGTGGTAGAAAAAGGTGCACAAGCAGCAGGGATGACCGCAGCCTGGAGAGGATTGTCAGGAAAAGGCCATTCAAAAGTGTTGGGGACTTTCACAAGGAGTGGACTGAGGCTGGAGTTAGTGCATCAAGAGCCACCACACACAGACGGATCCTGGACATGGGCTTCAAATGTCATATTCCTCTTGTGAAGCCGCTCCTGAACAACAAACAACGTCAGAAGCGTCTTACCCGGGCTACAGAAAAAAAGAACTGGTCTGTTGCCCAGTGGTCCAAAGTCCTCTTTTCTGATGAGAGCAACTTTTGCATCTCATTTGGGAACCAAGGACCCAGAGTCTGGAGGAAGAATGGAGAGGCACACAATGCACGATGCTTGAAGTCCAGTGTGAAGTTTCCACAGTCTGTGTTGATTTGGGGACCCATGTCATCTGCTGAGAATCTATGGGGCATTGCCAAGAGAAAGATGAGGGACATGGGACCGAACAATGCAGCGGAGCTGAAGGCCGCTATTGAAGCATCCTGGTCTTCCATAACACCTCAGCAGTGCCACAGGCTGATAGCATCCATGCCACGCTGCATTGCGGCAGTCATTGCTGCAAAAGGGGCCCAAACCAAGTACTGAGTACATATGCATGCTTATACTTTGCAGAGGTCCGATATTGTTCTATTTCCAATCCTTGTGTTATTGATGTCATGTAATATTCTAATTTTCTGAGATTGTGAATTTGGGGTTTTCATAAGCTGTACGCCATAATCATCACAATTCTACCAAAGTAAGGCTTGACATATCTCGCTTTGCATGTAATGCGTCTATCTCATATATTGGTTTCACCTTTTGAGTTGCCATATTGACATAAATGAACATTTGCACGATATTCTAATTTTTTGAGTTTCACCTGTATAAGGAAAAACTCTGCATGCCCTCTCTAATCTAAGCCACTCCTCTGCGCATCCCCAAATACTCACATGGCTCATTTAGATCCAGGATATGAAATATTAATGCAATGCATTTTAGTACTGGAGTATCT
This sequence comes from Liasis olivaceus, assembly GCA_030867105.1. NCBI lineage: Eukaryota > Metazoa > Chordata > Lepidosauria > Squamata > Pythonidae > Liasis > Liasis olivaceus. The sequence continues at coordinate 77,320,956 of CM061349.1, forward strand.
GCTGCGATGCCCCAGATACAAGCGTGCCAGTGACTCCCTTTTCTGACTTTAAAAATCTACCAGATATTATTATTAAAACAAAAATTAACTGCAAGATATCATGCTGTAAAGCAAAGTGCCAGCCATATCAGCAACTCTATTTTTAAAAATAAAAATCTGCATCCACAGGAACCTAAGAAATACAAATAATGCTGGTTCTAATTCCAGCTACCCCATTGTTCCCAGAACTTGGTTTACCATGTAGTAGGGTTAAAGAATGATAGGTTAATTTATGTCCATGAATGCTGATCACTAAACATTTTCCAAATTCCAGGAAATTAGGATCCATGATAAACTTTATTTATAATTACTAGAATGAACATCTACATAAGCTCAACAATGCCCTTTTCTTGCAATAAGTGGCAAATATTGCTTAAACAGGTAGCCTTTCCATCAGCAAGACCCTTGCTTTCATTCTAATAATCAGTCATCTAAGCCTGCAATCCTATCCTTACTTACTTGGAACTAAGCTTCATTGAATTCATTTCTGGCTGGGGAATTCTGGGAATTGAAGTCCACACATCTTAAAGTTGTTGAGGCTGAGAAACAGTGCAGTAGTCCTCTAGGTAGACATACATGGGATTTTGTTGAAAAGAAAAAGGGATTTGCCAAGGAAGTTTATTTTCTGCAGAGTACCTTCTAAGATGGTGTAGGTGTCCTTTCCCTTGGTTGCATCTTCCCTTGGCCACCCTTACCAGCTTCTATTTACTTGTATCAAACTCATGGATGAAGTTGCTATGGGGTGCCACTGAAACGTGGTGCAACAGGAGAATCAATGTTCACCAGTCAGAGGGTTGCATCAGACTTTGTATGGCATGTCAAGAACCACATTTCAAAAGTGAGCAGAACTTGGACTCATTTTGGGAAGGCTGAGGAAGAGCTGAAGGGATGAAAACGGGTGCCTTCAAGCTTTAAGGCACTATGTGCCTCTTAACTACCCAGAATTTGAAACAAAGTCCCAATCTTATAGCCACAACTATTCTAGGGGCCATAAAATGAATGCCAATAGGCTGCATGTTTTGCACATTTATCTTAGGATAATTATTTTTGCAAGAAGAAACTCTATAGGCCTTAGGAATAATTTTTGTCCATTGCAATGACTTTTTTTTTTTTTGGCCGAGGTTATTATACCATCTCCAGTTCATTTTCTTTCTGATATAAGCAAATGCTAATGATTACTCAATTAAATATTGCATGAAACCATTCAAACAATGATAAGCTACTGGGAGTATAAACTGCTTGCAATGAAGTAGGATGGCACGGCGGTGCTGACATAACCAAATTAGAACTGCAGGCCATAAACTAGAGTATTCCTGCATAATTTCTTATGCCCTCTTGACTCTGTTTTCGTTTAGGTTGCTCTCTTCAAGTTGGATACAAGCAATAATAATAATAATAATTCAAATTTAATAGTAATAATCATGGTTAATAATTGGAATAGCTCAATAGCATAGCGGAATAAAGGCTCATTTCCTCAAGAATATACAATATATCAAGCATTTAGTATATCAACAGCTCAGCAACAACAGGAGGCAAATAATTAGCTGCAGTCTGTAAAAATCTCAGCACTCCCTAGAAGCATCTGCATGCAGTTAAGTCCAACACCACGGAGAAGTTATATTAATATCAATTAAGTGGCATTAACAGCTTTCTACTCCATTTTCAGCAACACAAATTTGGGATGGTTTCTTATGCAGAAAACATTTCAGAGATGTTTCCAGAACTGGTGAAATAATCCTCACCTCTGTATGTATCTGTGACACAGGGCAGAAGGTCTTGGTAGAATGATTCAGCATGCGTATCCTTTTTTCCTGCTTGCCTTAGGATTTGCATGAGAGACATATAGAAACATTTTAGCCAGCCAAAAAATCTGAGGGAACATGTTTGGTTGCCTCATCCCTTCCAAAGAATGTCAGCTCTAATCAAAAGAGAGGTGAAACATAAGGACTAAAGTTCCAAAGAAGACTTCATGTTACTAGAGAAGGCAGAAAGGATCCAAGATTAGACAGCAATAAGAATTTTGAATAGTTTTTTTTTTTAATAATGTCTATATAGGTAGTCCTTGTTTAGTGGCTGCCTCATTTAGTGACCATTTACAGTTATAATGGTGATGAAAAAGTAACTTTGTGACCAGTCCTCACATTTATGACCTTTGTGGGTCTGTAAAGCAAAGGAAAGCTGAATTAAGATCATAAGCACAGTCATGGTTTTATTTAGTGACCACTTTGCTTAACAATCAAGTTGTTGGTCCCAGTTGTAGTCCCTAAACAAGGACTATTTGTATATGCAGGTATCCCTAATAAAGGATATGAATACAGATGATACATGGTGCCTGGGTTTGTACAAAACTTGCAGGGCCTAATTTCATCAAGCTGTGACTAAAGCTTCCTTGATTGCATGCCCTCATACCTCAGCTGGCTATGCAAATGTGTAATTAACTTTTTTTCTGGGGTTTTAGTCTCTTCTGCCTGATGGTCATATTGATGTTTGTGTTCATGTTATTATTATTATTGTTGTTGCCGTAGCTGTCATTGTTACCTTCTGTATTAGTTGTATTTTAAGCCAGTATTTTCACTTCTGCTTTTAGTTTTTAAAGTGTTTGTAAGGAGCCCTGGGAATTTCTTTGTAAATTAAAGTTAAAATAAAGCATTGCTTCTTCATTCGCACCTTAAAAAATAATAGGAATCATAGAATGGAATCAGTAATCAAATTGAAAGGAAATGGGAGATTCTCTAGTCCAACCCCATCATTACAGGGATCCATCATGATAGTGTCCCCAGCAGACAGCAATTGAAGCCTCTGCTTCAACACCTCCAGCAAAGGAGAATCTACCATCCGCAAGGCAGTCCATTCCACTGCTGAAGAGCTCTTCCCTTTAAAAGAGCCTTCTTGATGTCCAACCAAAATCGACTTATTTCTGTTTTAAAGCCATTGTTTCTTCTAGAGCCACCCTGAACAATTCTGCCCTGTCTTCTGTATTACAGCCCTTCAGGTATTTGAAAACAGCTATCAAATCTTCCTGCAGTTTTCGAAGCTCAACATGCCTAATTACTTTAACCATTCTCAGTGTTTCTTACAGGCCTCTTGTCACCTTCTTTCTTCCACCTAGAAATAATCCAATTTGTAAATGTTCTTCCAAAAAGGAGCACCCACAACTAGACACAATATTGTAGGTATTGTCTGACCAATGCAGCACAGAGAACAATGATGACTTCTCCTGCCCTTGATATTACTTCTGATGATGCAGTCTTGGGTTGCATTTGCTTTTCTTTTCTTTTTTTTGCAACTACATCACATTGTTGGCTTAGGTTGAACTTGTGATCTACCAAGATATGAAGTTTCTTTTCTCATATGCTTCTGCCCAGTATGCTGTAAGCCATTCCTACCAAAATCAATGACTTTACTATTGTCCCTGTTCAAATTCATCTTGTTGATTTCAGCCCATTATTCCAGTTGGTCAAGATCCTGCAAAATCTAGATACTGTCCTGAAAGTATTTGCTGTGCTTGTGATCCCCCCTACCTTTGTGCCATCTGTAAATTTTATAATGATATTTTATAAATCTTCATCTAAGCTGTTTATAAATATATTGACCAGTACTCCACCCAACAGTTCCAGCTTGATGCAGAGACATTGACATACACTTGTTAGTTGCAAATGTTCAACTCTATCTAATGAAATGATAGAATAACAGAGCCCACATTTTGCCATCTTCTTCAGTAGGATTTCCTGAGATTTCCTGGGAGACTTTGTCAAATATTTTGCTGAAATAAAGATACACTGTTTCTACCACATTCCCATTGTCAGCTAAACTTGCCACTATAAAAAAGGAGATCTTGATAAGTCCATGCTGACTTCTTCCAAGCAATGCATTCTTTTCTTAATGCTCACAACTGCTTAATGATCTGTTCTAAAGTTTAGCCAAGTATTGACCTCAAGCTGACCAGTCTGGTAGTCACCTGTGTCCTCTTTTTCCCCGTATTTGAAGATAGGAAGAATATTTGCCTTTCTGTGAACCACTAATACTAAGCCCTCCATGTTTTCTCAAAAATCACAGAAAGAGTCTCTAAGTCTTCCCTCCCTCCCTCCCTCCCTCCCTCCCTCCCTCCCTCCCTCCCTCCCTCTTTCTTTCTTTCTTTCTTTCTTTCTTTCTTTCTTTCTTTCTTTCTTTCTTTCTTTCTTTCTTTCTTTCTTTCTTTCTTTCTTCACTAACATTGGCTTCAAGGGAAGTTAAAAGCCATTTTGTTGCTTTTAGCTTCCCTTAAGAGCCTAGATTTCTTTTGTGCTTTAGCCTTTACTACTTTCTTTCTGCAGGTATTAGTCACTTGCTGGCATGCCTCTTTGGTAATTACACCCAACTTCCATTTCCTATACATGTTGCTTTTAACTTTTAGCTTAGTTGAAAACTCCATATGCATCCACAATCATCTCCCTTGCTGACCCCCATCTCTTTTGAACAGCGTGTAAATGATTTACACACCATTTACACACCATTCAAAAGAGACAACAAAAAATCTAAGAAGGAAACAAAAAGACCGGAACACATCCTCTCCAGCAGCCAATGCCCAGATAAGCAGGGATTAACACCAGACTGATTGTTTAATCAAGCAGAAAACAATACCCTAATCAAGGACCTACCAAGGAGAAAATCCCATCCCCACCAACACTGGCAGGGCAAGCTATTGTATTTAAACAGGGAGTAAACCCCACACTCACCAGCAACATCACCTGATGATGTTACCGAGTTGAGTAATGAAACATCTGCAAGCAAACCATCAAGAACACCAAGGACTCCCGATATATATTCTCTTCTGTTGGAAGATGAAGTGTATATTTTGCTTTTGCTCCCCTCCATACCAATATGTTAATAAGCCAGGCTAACCTTTACTTTAAAAATACTCTAGTTCAACCCCCAACCCCAAAATGACACTATTTAGAGCTCATAATGATAACTAACCCAAACATCAAATCTGTTCCTAGCTTATGCTAATAGAGAGAAGGCCTGTTTCAGTATTTTTTATGTACAGAGAGAGAGAGAGGGTAACAGAAGGCTGAGTTGAATGACATTTCAAAAAGTTAACTTTTTACACAGCTTCCCTGTCCTCACCTAAAATGGCCTAAAAATCCACAGAAAATACAAACTGGACATTACTGAACATTCAGACTGCTGTCACCAAAATTAAAGAGTACAACTGAAACCCCAATTCTTTGTTAGCCCCCTTGGCAGGTGGTTAAGGGATGATATAAAGCACCCAGGCATCACACAACAGACCAAACATTCTGTTTTCTTTCTTCCCTTTTTAAAAGTGGTCCAGCCATTCTTGCTTAGGGCATTTTGGTAATACTTTATAATTGCATCTTCAGTCTTTTTACTGTGATTAAATAGATTATTACTTCCTCCAGTATTTGAAATATCACTTTGTGCAAATTAAAAGAACCTTGCCTTTGATTTTAAAGAGATACTTAATGAAGGGGCTGTAAATGTTCCTTATGAAAGCTCTCATTTGATTTACTAGCAATCAATAGCCCATCTTTCCAGAACATCCAGCTCATCAAAGTTTGTGGCCCTTTGGCCCCCTTGACTGATAGGTAATCTGGCCTGAAAGATTATATTGATTGTCAGCAGCTCTCCAGACATACCTTGCAGCAGCCATTGGTATGCGATGATCAGCTTCTTGTTTAGGATGTGTATCGTTACACAGGGACCATTCAGCAGGCCCAGGATGCAAGTGAGATCTTTTAATGAAAGAGTATCAAAAAACTACCGTACATGTCCCAGAGTGAATACAGACCTGAAGATGATGCCCACAGACACTTTTCAAAGAAAGGGTTAGAATGTATTGAGGAGTTGCAGAACAAAAGCACATCAATGGCAAATGGAATGGAGGGGAAAGGAACAATCTTTGGAGAAACAGTCATTGGGAAATTGAGTTTAAACATTATTAAGGGAAGAGCCATGAACAGTCCCTGGGGGGCTAATAACAACCTGCAGAGCACAGTTTTAGGGGAGAAGAAAACAGGTCCACTACATGCTTTTTAATAAACATTTTGCCATGGGGAGACAGAAGGAGCGTGAGTTTTGGAAAAACAGGAGGGTTGCATAGGCCTTAGCATTTGAAATCAGAAATTCCAAGGAAAAGGAAAAAGGGGGATTAGGAAGTCAGTCTATATACTATATAATAGACAGAGGAGAAAGGAGACAAGCCTCTGCCTGTTTCACAGTCTCACTGGGCTGAAATCCAGCCTCTTAAGGAGACCACACTTGCCAAGAGAGATAAAGCTCAGAGCTGCTGCAGGTTCCCTTGAGTGACTTGTGCTAAAGATGGAAAGAAGATCTCAAAATGAAGTGGTTGTGTGTGGCTGGGTGTTTCTCCTGACTAGCTACCTGAAAAGTCAGGGGTTTGATGCTGTGCTGGTCCAATGAATATTATTATTCAGAGGGACAGCTGAGGTCATCCTCTCACACAAGTACCCAAGATTTCTCAGTCTTGCAGTTGTATTTGCTATATACTGTACTTAATATTTGCAGTTGTACTTGGTATGAACTGTACTTAATATTTCCCTTTTCCTCTTAAATTCAAGGTTATCAGCACTAATTAGACTTATAATCCAGTCAGCCTTCCAATGAGGTCCCTGCAGGCTTGCCCCATCTGCCCCAAATGGAGGTTTTATCTGATCAGCAGCACTGAGCAAAAGGCCACATTTATAAAGGCGGAGAATTAGAGAAGGAGACGTGGTCCCTGCAGAAATACCTTCTCTTTTCCAGTGGTGGTTGTGCTAGGAATGCTTTTCCTTTGATATGGTGCAGAACTGGGATTTAGGGGATGAGAATCTCTCAGGACCAGCTGAAGGGCAGGTTTCTGATCCAGTTGGGGATTTCATTTCAATGTATTACAATACAAAAATGGGAATATAAATAGGGAATCATTGGTGAGTTTGGTCTTTTGAAAACTCTCGTATGTTACTGTCTTTTCAATCAATATACTAAATCAACATAGATGGAGGTGCTCATCTATGTGGCATTAGTAAGTTCCTCTAAGTAATCAAGTTTATATTGCAGTTATATTGCAATATATAATACCAAGCAAGCTAAATCTGCTCTTTAGAGAGGATGGGGAAAATCAACCTCCTAACTCATTTCTAGCCATATAATTAGTCTTCAGGAACAGTTTTCTTGCAACAAGGCTTAGAGTTCTCAAGGGGACAACCAAGGCTGATAGGAAATAATGAGACTAAAATGGTCCTCATGCTAGAATACTTATTTTCCCATATCTCCATGGGATGTCCAGGTCTTAATAATAGTCTGCGTGCATTTGCTTTATATCTAGCTGTGTGACGGGGCTGCAAATCAGCAACAGCCACTTGCACTTGAATGCAGAGACAGCTGGGAACAGCTTCTGAAGCAGCTGCAGAAGCCTTTTCCAAACAGCCAGAGCCATCCACGGGAGGGGGGAGGGGCATTGTGCATGCAGTGTTCAGAGGGGAAGGGCTTTGATCCTTATGATCACCATTTGCAACTCCCAGTTGTAGATGCCTCTGCCAAGGATATGGCTGCTATAATAATTTGACAGCAGGCACTTCTCCAGAGTTCCCACAAGTTGCAATATACCTCTTTTGTAAGGTATCCACAGACCAGTGTTTCTCAGCCTTGGGAACTTTAAGCTATGTGGACTTCAACTTCCAGAAGTTGAAGTCCACAAGTTCCCAAGGTTGAGAAACACTGCCATAGGCTAATGGACCACAAAGCCTCTACCTTTTAAAAAGTATTGAGCAAAGGAAAAAAATGAAAATCCCAATTACAGCTTAGCATAGACATCAGATTAATTTCATATCTGCCCTGCATGCTTAAGCTGCTTCCACCCTGGCTGGATTTCAAGCCAGTTTAAGAAAACTCTGTTTAGACTGAGATCTTCAGCAGTAATTTACCAAGTGTTCAGTCTGGACTACTGACTACTGTGTCCTCTCCCTGGGAACTTCCCCTGCTGCTGCTGTGTCCTTTCATCTTCCCATGCAAAGTCACCTTTTGTGAGATGGGTGGCTATACAAATATGTTCAATCAATCAATCAATCAATCAAAGAAATCAATTACCAATAATTTTCTTTTCAGTGTGCAGCTCTTACTAGATATATATACTTTTATATATGTTAATACATACAGTATATGCATACAAAGTTAAATTTATACATACAAAGTTAAAGCATCAAAATGCACATATATGTAGTTAAAACAAGCTGTTTATGATAAAGAAATCCTTTCTTGCATTTTCTCATATTTGGCTCAATAAGGTCTGCCCTGGAAACACCTTAGAAAGGTGGTTTTGTTTTTTGTTTTTTGTGCCTTCAAGTCAGTGTTGACTCCTGACAACTGCCTGGACTGGTCCCTGCAGCTTTGTTGGCAGTGCAGTGGTTGTAATATTTGTCTGATATGCAGAACATTACTGGTTTGAAACCAGCAGAGATACTTTTTAATTACCATTTTTCTTTCCTTGAGCTACTTCATTTTTTCACCCAAGCCAGTTTAGCAGTGGACTTACAATTTTGATAAAAGCCCAGTGGAAAAGTAGGTAGCCAGGAAAAGAAAAACAATAATGTTAAAAAGTTCTACTAGATTTTGGACCAGTAATCCTCTGCATGTCAGTTAAGTATTATAACCACTGCGCTATTCTGACATCACTGACAAGAGTAGCCATAGCAGAGACTACAGAGCACAGGATGTGGTCACTGACTCGGGTGAGGGGGTGCTCCTGTCTCTGTGCAATAGCTGATCAAAGAGTGGGGGCTTCAGCACCACAGGCAAATCCAACAGCAACATTTGAGTCCACATAAGCTGGGCTGCTCCTATACTACTTTAGTGTAGAACATGAAAACACAGGCAGATATTGTATTAATAGTGGGCTGGAGGTGACAAAAGGATAACATCATCTGTTCCTGCCCTCTAGAAACTGTTAGCGGCTCATACTCACAATGTGTCAACCTAGCAGGGTAGGTATACCTTAGGACAGTGAAAACACAAGTTCAAATCTACATTTACCAATAGGTTCACTGGACCAAATAGTGTCTTTTAGTCTAACCAAACACATAAGAGGATAAAATTGTGTGGAAGAGAAGAATGCATGCATCCTAGAGATCTTGAAGAAAAGGCAGGATACAAATGAATGAATGAAGTAAATAAAGTCTCTGAAACATTCTTGTACATTTGTGACCCTACAAATGCAAAACTAAAAATAGCATATCAGCTCAGCTTTAAAAAAAATTCAAATTCACTGCGACTAAATTATAACTCAACCAGAAAAAAAAGCATGAACCCAGAGTGATCACTGTGCAATCAAGCAAAACAACAATAACAACAAAAGTTATTTCCTAATTCCCTTTTCCATTACAGCATTTTCCACAAATTATTTAACTTTAAAGTCATGGTTAAAAACATTTCTTGCCCTGATGTATGGCAAATGCTCAAAAAGGTAAGAATGGAAAATTTCTATATTCATAATAAAAGCTTGTTTCTGACAGGGGCCATTAGAGAGCAGTGCTGAAATATTAATAATGGCAAAAGGTACAAGCAGCTTTAGGTAATCTAAGATAAAATATATGGAGAGTCAGAAATGAGGAAAAAGAATAGACATTTCTTCAAAGTTTTTGTATAAGTAAGATATTTGTTTGTTTGTTTGTTTGTTGATCCTGGATGCAGTAGTGCAAAAACAAAAAACCCAGAATCCAGCCAACTATGATAAAACCTTTGCTGATCTTTCAATATTTCAGCACTGGTCATAATGAGAAAGAGCTGAAAAAGTGGCAGGCAATCAGAAAATATTTTCCATAGAATCATAAAGGGCAATAATTAGAAAATATCCTGGAGATCATTTAGTTGAATCCACTGCTCAGTGCAAGAATTCACAGCTAAAGCAGCCCAAGCAGACAACTGTCTTGCTTCAGTTTTAACACCTCCAGCGCAAGAAAGTCTACCACCTCCTAAGACAGTCCACTCCATCATTGAGGAGCTCCTACATTTAGAAATTCTTCTTGATGACCAACCAAATCTACTTCCTTGTAATTCAAAGCCATCATTTCTTCACTTCTTCAGACACCAACAATTGTCTACCAGATATGAAGTACCCTTCAGATACTTTAACACAATTATCATGTCTCTCTGCAGCTTTCTTTCTCCAGGCTATACTTCTCTAATGATTCTAGCTGTTCCTTGTACATTTTCTTTTCAACAGGCTCTTTCTCACTTTGATTTCTCTCATCTGGATACGTTCCAGTTTGTTAATGACCTTCCTAAACTGCAGTGCCCAGAACTGAATGCAATACAGGTAGTCCCCAGTTTAAGAATGAGTTCTGTTCCCAAGGTCTGTCCTTAAGTCAAATTTGTATGTAAGCCAGAACAGTATTATTGTATAATACTGTATAAGTAGTATTGTGTAATTTACTTGAATCATTGTGTATTTAACTTGATTTTTGCTACAGTAGGCTCCATTCTTAACTATGGGTCATTCTTAAACTGGGAGTTCTTAACTTGGGGAGTACCTGTGCTCTATATGTGGTCTGTCCAGTAAGAACAGAGTGGATCAATGATTTCTCTTGCTTTTGAAACTATACTTCTGATGAGGCAGCCTAGGATTGCACTTGCTTCTTTTTGATGCTGCATTACATTGTTGGTTCAAATTCACCTGTGATCCATCAAGGCACCCAGATTTATTTCCCCCCACATATAATCTACCTAGTATGGTGTCCCCCATACTATAGTCAAGTCTTTTATGTTTTTCCTATCCAAATGAAGGACTTTGCTTTTGTCCCTGTTGAAATGTATCTTTCAGCCTATTGGTCCAGTTTGTCAAATTCTTTCTGAATCTTGATATTGTCCTCTAAAGTACATGCTGTCCTCCTTACTTCTGTGTCATCTGCAAATTTGATAATTGTATTTTATAATTGCTCATCCAAATCATGTGTGAATGACATAGTTGTCAAGTTGAATGCCATAGGACCCAGAATGGAGCCATGCAGTATTGAACACTTCCAATGTGATACGGTGGCACAGATATACACTTGCCGGGCATGATTGTTCAATCAGATATGCATCGATCAACTGGTAGTCCATATTTTGTCATCTTTCATTCTAGAATATCATGGGAGACTGTCACATACTTTGTTGAATTGAAAATACCCTATGTCCCTCCCACTCCCACAGTCAGTTTAACTGGTTACTCTATCAAAAGAGAGAGAGAGAGAGAGAGAGAGAGATCAGGCTTGCTTGGGGTGACTTGGCATTAATAACTCCATGCTAGGTCCTGTCAAACAATGTAATTCTTTTCTAAATACTCACAAACTGACTTCTTATCAATCTTGTATAAACATCTGTTGATCAGATCTGCAGTTACAAGGATCCTCTTTTTCCCCTTTTTGAAAATAGGAAGGACATTTCCCTTTTTCAAAACTTCTAGCAGTACATCTATCTTCTATCATTTCTCAAAGAACACAGAAAGGAGCTCTGAGATCACATCACAAGATCCTTCAAGATTCTTGGATGTCATTGTTCTGGTCCCAAAGACTTCAATTTATTCAGGTGATCCTTAAACATTTCTTTCTTTACCTTAGGTAATCTCTCCCTCATTTTAATTATTGTGTTTAGGTCCCTTTAAACGTAGTTTCCCTCTGAAGCAAAGTAGGAGTTGAGGAATTCTGTCCTCCATCCATCATCTGTTACCATCTTACAATTGCCTTGAAGCAATGGGCCCACCCATTCCTTTATTTTTCTCCCTTTTAGTAATGGCATAACCAAAAGAGTGTGTTTGATGCTTTTAGCTTCTCTGTCAGCTACATTCCTTTGTGCCTTACTCCTTCTGACTTTCTTTCTGCAGATGCTAGCTAGTTGCTGGTATGCTTCTTTGCTGATTACACACCTCTTTCATTTTCTTTATACTGTATGCCCCTTTTAACTCCTAGCTACTTCCTAAGCTGACCTCCATTTTAATTCTCATTAGAACAGTGCACAGTTTTACAATACTTCCAGGATCTTAATTCTGAGAAATTCTCAACTCTCATAAGCTCCTTTGTTCTGAAGATTTCTGACATGTGATCCTGCATAGCAGTTTTCTAAGCTTGTTGAAATCTATTTTCCTGAAATCTACTGTGCATCTACAACTATGCTCCATTTTTTCTTTCTGAGTATTTTGAAAACTAGGATGATGTGATCACTTCCTCCCTAGGTTCCCACTGCTTTTAGCTAACAATGATTAGTACTCACATGATCTGAAACCAGTCTGCAAGCCAATCTCATTAACACTAACCATAATCTGGCTGGCTGAGCATGAAGAAAAAAGATTAGAAGTGGATGGGCTACTGACAGCTGCCAATTCTCAAATCATGATTTTGTAATTGGGCACCCGAATTCATGGAATGTCTGAAATTGATTTAAACCAACAGCCCTGTGACCTAATCACAGTGATCCAATATAAGGAATGCCAATTTCTTTAAAGAGCCTGGATACTATAGATCAGTATTTCTCAACTTTGGCAACTTTAAGATGTGTGGACTTCAACTCTCAGAATTCCCCGGCCAGCATGCAACTATACAAGAAATGGTGCTGATCAGTTAGAGAGTAAAAGGTACTTTTCTCTCTTCTAGTCAGTCATACATACAGTATATGACAACTCCAGCATGGTACAGTGATGTTGCAAAGGAGCAATGTCCAGATGGGACTCAGTTTTTATTATTGGGATTTCATCATCTAAACATACATCATTTTATCATGCTGGTGGAAAGGCTGCAGGGGACAACACTAGGAAAAGCAGCCCATCTTCCTATCATTAGAATATCATTTGTTACCATAGCTGTTGCTGTATCCTCACAAGCACTTTGCGGGGGACCTGAGATTGATGCTGTGAGGCTCCATTCTTTAAGGGCAAAAAGACAGCTGCACAAGGATTAGGTATATGAATTGCCATTGTTGAGTACAGGATGTCTTGGACAGCCAAGAAACCACTAATCTAAACAGAAGTTAGAAGAAGATTAAAATGTAGCCTACATGCGAATCAGAGCATCCAGGTATGTGCAAATGATTTTTTTTTTTAATTATTATTACTACACTGGCTGCTTTTACCCATTTAAAAAAAAAATGTTAAGAGGTTTTTCAAAAACGAGCTGCAATTTTTCAGCTTTGTCCTAACAAAAAATATCAACGAAAGAGATGAGGGGGAGGAAAGCACCGAGAAGACCTCTGAATGCATCATTACTGGGAACTATTTACTGGTGTAAATAGACCAGTTGGAGTACAGCCAATATCTACCTTGAATGACAATTACGAAGGGTGTAATTAGTAATGGAGTGTACATAATGGAGAAGGTGCATTCTCAAAAAAGGTTGGAGGCATCCAACAGATACACTGGTGAATAATGATGACTCACTTCCCTTTAGGACCTGTCTATTGTAGCGGCTTAGTTTTATTTACAACATATCAAATGGTTTTGAAATAACTGCTCCCAAAGTGGTGTACCAAAAAATCCTATAAAGCTTCTTTAAATTACGTGTGATAATTCCTATAATTATTCCATTGAAAGAAGCATGGTTAAGCAAAGTATAGAAATAACTTTCTCACAGTATCTGCTGTTGGACAGAACAGATTGTTCTGGAAAGAGGCATATTAAATTAATAAACAGAGGCTGGGAGGCCATCTCTATAGGTTTCTAAATAGAGACTGCAGAGGGAGAGGGAGAGGGAGAGGGAGAGGGAGAGGGAGGGAGAGAGAGACCCGTGCACGCACCTTTTAGGGCATGTACAATTGACACAAACAGAAGCCAGCCTCAAAGGAGAATCATTGAGTGGATGGGACTATTTAGGCCATTGACTCAGTACCGGAAATTAAGCATCCCTGATAGTTATCTGTCTAGCCTTTGCTTGAACACCTCCACTGAACTCACCACCTCTCTGAGAATTGGTTCCACTGTCAATCTGCTCTGACTATTACAAAGGGTTCCCCCCCGCAACAATTGGAACCTGCTTTCTTCTAATATGTATTCATTATTCTGTCTCTTTCACCATGAAGGATAGAGAGCGCATCTTGATCTTGCAGGCATTTGAAGGATGCTACCATATCTCCTCTCAGTCTTCTTTTCCCTAGGCTAAACATGCCTAGCTCCTTCAAACTGTAGGATTGAGTTTCTAGTCCTTGTTTAACTTTTTGAAGCTGCTCCAGTTTCTATGAATACTTCTTCAAGTATGATGCCCAAAACTGGATACAAGGTAGGTTCTAACCAGAGTAGAATAAAGTTTTCCTTCTTAATATTTGGAAACTATTTCTGAGGGTGCAGCTTAAGATAGAACTTTTTTTCCCCTTTCCTTTTTCTTTTTACAGCCTCTTTACACTGCTGATTCATATTTAGTTTGCATTCAATTACTATTCCAAGAATATAGTACAATGACTAAGCCAGGTATTCCTTATTTTATACCTTTTTTATGAAATAGAAACTGAATAGAAATTTGTTTCTATTTCATGAATAGAGAAATTTGAATGCATCTTCATTAAATATCATTGTATTATTTTCATCCCTTTTCTCTGACCTATTGTCAGACTTCAGCCAGGCTTGGCAATAAATCTTGGCTCTCCAGACAGTTAACTCCATATTCAGGGCCCTGCTTATAAGCAGAAGTTTATAGATACTACATGGCTAAATAAATAGTTTTGACAGAAATCATAGATAAACAGAATTTCTGACTCTTGCAGAACACAAAATCTACCTCTCCCTCATCTTTCTATGCATGCGCCAGGGTTTAAATCATAAGCCTTTTCAAATCAACAGAAATTTGGCCATTTTCTCTCTGGCCTTGAGATTGGGAGCCATCACTCATTGGGTTCTGGCTAGTTTGATAACCAGATAATAAGGTTAGCCTAATAACCAGATAATAAGGTTCCTGCCTTAATAGTTTCAGCCCTTACAGCTATAAAGAGAGTTTTGAATTTCATTTCAAAACTTCTGGAGTATTAGCTATCTCACCCAATTTGCAGTATATATATTTGATAAGCATTTCTTTTAACATCTTCATTCAGTGAATTAATTAAAATGTTGAAGAGAAGAGAGCTTAGAATTGAATCTTGTGATATACCACTCTGTACCTGACTCCAATTTTATGGGGGATGATTTTCAAGCCAATTAAGTATCCCACTTAATTGCTACCTGTGGCTGGATCCTTGCCCCTCCTAGCTCTTTTTGGGCAACTGGAAGGGGGTTAGTTCCCTGGGTCCAGGTGATTTTTAATGCATCACTGTGAATGGAAACACTGCTGGCAGCCTGAAAGGAGATTGTAGCACACACCCTCCCTAAGAGGCTCTCCCTGGATCCAAACGGGTTAGATAGGCACTGCCCCATCTCCAATCTTCCTTTTCTAGTAAAAATTGTTGAGATAATGGTAAGGGACCAACTACAGAGCACCTTAGAAGAAGTAGATTATCTGCACTCCTGTTGGTCAGGTTTTGGCCTGGGCATGGGATAGAGACAGCTTTAGTCAGACAACAGGATGACCTTTGTTGGGACCTGAATCGGGGGAATGTGCCTGTCCTGGCTTTTTTGGATCTCTCACCAGCCTTTGATACCACTGACCATGGTATCCTTCTGGATTGACCTCAGGGGTTGGGTATTGGAGGCACTGTACTCTGCAGGGTTTCTATTACTTCTTCAGTGGACAGTTCCAGTGAGTAGTGATGGGAGACAAGAAGTTGCTCTCCTGTGGGGTGCTGTAGGGATCAATCCTCTCCCCCTACTATTTAATATCTACATGAAGCCACTGAGAGTGGTCATCTGATGATTTGGGGTTTAGTACAATCACATGCTGAAGATACTGTAAAAGAATTTAGAGCTGACCTTGTGGAAGATTATACCCTTACAACAATAAACATTTCTGAAATCCCTGCAGGGTTCGCTTCTTGATTTGGCTTAACTCAAAGGGCTGTAGGTGTCCAGGTTTACACTGCTATCCTGGGACATGCTGGTGATACTTTTGAGGTCTTGTCCCGGTGCCTGGAGGCTGTGACAGTCTGGATGGGAGAGAGCAGGCTAAAATTGAATCCTAGCTAGAGTTATCGTTTGTCCATTGGGGTTATCTGGAACCTCTGGTAGTGCCTCTGGATGAGAAAGCACCATTTATCGATTGATTCATACAATTTAGAAAGCTGCCCATGTCCCAAAAGTGCATACAAGAGTTAAAATGATGACAACCATTTAACAAGTACCAAATCCCTGAGGCCATAACAAAATCCAACTCATAAAGAATAATACAATCACCTTAACCAGCAGAGCTCATCTAATCACATGGCCCAAACATGAATAAGCAGGTCCATGACATGTGGGTCCTCCTAGACTTCTGGCTCCTGTTGGAAGAGCAGGTGGAAATCATGGACAGGTGGGAGTGGAGTGGAAACATGGCTTTGGTTGGTGCATTAGTTGTGGCTTTAACTGGGATGAGAGGACCTTGCTAGAGTGACCTTGCTAGAATCCACCCACCTGGATTACTGCAATGTACAGTGACCTATGTACTATCTGGCATTTGTCAATGGGAGTGCACTATGCCCTCCACTGGCTTCCATAGGCTTCTGGGTGCAATATAAAACACTACTGTTGCGTCATAAAGTCTTTTATGGCTTGATATCATCAGGACTGGATTCACCCATTAGAATCAACCTAGCCAATTCACTGTTGCCTGGAAAAGCAGTTGGAAATTCCCCACTTCTGGGAGGCGTGAGGAAAGAAGGCTTGGAGGCACTGCTTCTCAGTAGCAACTCTGGGCCTCTGGAATGACCTCTCACTAAAGCTTAGGTTAACCTTGATCTTAGCTACCTTCCAGAAAGAGCTAAAAACAGAGCTCTTGTGAAAAGTGGTTGGGAGAAGATGCCAGGATTTGAGTTTATCTGTTTTAGGTCTTTTTTATTTTTCATTCTGACCCATGGATGTTTTAATTGTTTCAGTACTTCTGTAATGTGATAAGAATTCTGTGGGACTGCAGAAGGGTATAAATATACTAATAACATTAAATTAATAATTGTCCTGCCATCAAGCCTCACTCAGCTACTTTGGTAATCAGAATGCTACTTTCCCAAATCCTTTGCTGAAATCAAGAGATATTATGTCTAAAGCATTTTCATAATCTATTAATAAATTACATTGTTATCTGGTACTTCACTCATACTCATAAGATTCCTGAAATGTCATAATAAAACTTTATCTAAACAATCAGCTAGTTACTTTTGTACCCTACAATGTAAGTCATCTGGCCATACATATTTAATCTCATTCAAAGTAAATGGGTATATCCTCAATATGTTTCTCTCAGTCTCAATTTCCAATCCAGTCACTTCATTCCATTCTTCACAATTTCTTGGCAAAATAATTACCTTCTTTTTTGGAGGAAGATAAACCAAAAGGCTCTGCCTTTTCTTAGGATCATTAGGATTTATGGTCTTCATTGAGAAGTTGGAATGTTGCTTTTTTCCTGTTATTTTGAACTTACCTTAAGAAGCCCTTTCTGTTCTTACCATACTTGAGCTTTAGCTTTCCTGACATCCACTTTTTAGCTCCAGACTATACGTATCTGCTCTCCCTTGATGACTTGGTTCTCTTTCCATTTCCATCTTCTATACTCCTTCTCCCCGCACCCCATTTCTTTCCAATTCTTTACTAAGCTTTTTTTGGAACCATAGAATCAAGTTCAAAAGGGCCATTTAGACAATCATTGTAGGAATCTAAATTAAAGCATCATAAACAGATGGCTTACTAGCCTCTGCTTGACACATCTGAAGAAGGGGAATCTGCTCCCTCCTTGGGTAGTTAGTTTGTTGAATGACTCTCACTGTTGGGATTTTTTCCCATAATATTCAATCAGAACCTCTCTTCCTATAGCTTAAATCTCTTATGTACTCTATTACAAAACAGGAGAGATCTTGACCTTCTATGCGAAACCTTTGTAGATATTTGAAGATTGCTATCAAAAGGTCCTCATTTGTCTTTTCTCAAGGTAAACATACCAAGTTCTAAAATGTCCAGTTGCCAGGAGTGCATAGTTTTAACACATGGTGCTACTCTTTCTCCTTTTCTATTCCTCCTGTTATTTTTTTAACAAATTGTATCCTTCATCTTCTGTATTCCAATCATAGGATTCACCCCCACCTGGTTTTTGTTATACTATTAAATCATATTTGCCTTTCATAGTTTGAGGTCATATTGTTTATTTCCCATATTCTGAGCAAGAAGGTACAGAAAACAAAGGCCATGAAATTTATGAGACAATATTCTCTCTCATTTTTCACTGTTTTAATAAGGCCCCATTATAGCAACACTCTGACTTCCTTCTACAGCACATAAGCCTTTATCTTCAGAGCTTTTGTCTCCACCAATCACAGGATTCAGTTTAAGTCTCTTAATCAGACTTGCCATCTTTTGGCTACCACATTTTTACCAATCCTTCTGGGATGCAGCACATCTTGTGCCAGACGTGGAAGATACAGGGGGAAAAGGAGTTTTCCAGGCCTGAATGCTGAGAATATCAGTAATGAGCTGCTCCCTAGCATTAAGCATGAAAAGTACAAAGCTGGATTTCCTTTAAGAGGTGGGAAGGCTGGGAGGAAAAGATGTCTAGTTTAAACTTAAGTGAATATAAGGAGCTGAAACTTCATACTGTCAGAAGAACTGTTTGTTTGTTTACTTAGATTTAGAAGGCCACCTAACTCTAAAATATGTCTGGGTGGCTTATATAGTTTAAAAAAAAAACAAGAAAAAGAGAAAATGACATGTACATCCAGACAAAATTGTCAATACATTACCAAAGAAAACCTGCCAGGGGCCATAGAAACAGCTTAACCTCAGGCCTGGGAGCAAAGCCAAGTTTTAAACACTTACAGAAACTTTGTAGGTTGGGAGCCATGCAAATTTCTGGGAAGATGGTGTTTCAGAGGGCTGGCATTGCCACATAGAAGGCACACTTCTGGGGTCCCACTAGATGACATTGTTTAACTGAGGGGACCCAAAAGTGCCCTTGCTCTGTCCTGGATGGGTAGAAACCACTGGAGACTGGTGGTTCCTCAAATAACAAGGCCCTATGCCATGAAAGATTTTATAGGTGACAACCAGCATCTTGAATTGCACCCAGAAGCCAACCAGCAACCAATGCAACTCACGGAACAGTGATGACACATAGGTGTACCATGATATGGCCATTACTGCCTGTATTACTGAATTCTGGACCAGCTGTTGCTTCCAGGTGGTGTTCAAGGACAGACCTATGTAGAAAGCAATGTAACAGTACAGCTGCAAGATGACTAGGGCTTGAGTGACCCTCTGAAGGACCTGGATCTGTACAAAGGCTGTCCTGGCCACAGCTGCCATCTGTTCTTTGAGCAGTGATTCCAGGAAGATCCCCTAGTTGTATACTAGCATCAGATGTGTAACTGCCTCCCCATCCAAGGCCAAAGATTAAAAATTCTGACGTCCGTGGGGGTCTGAACAGCTATAGGCATTTGTTCTTGGCAGGATTGAGCCTGAGTCTGTTCCTCCCCATCCAGACCTGAACAGCATCAGGATATTGACAGCATCACTTGAGCTGCTTGGGTTTGAGATGTACAATTGGGTATCATCTGCATACTGATGATACTGGACCCCAAATTAATGGATGACCTGACCCAGCGGTTTCATGTAAGTACTAAACAGGAAGGATGAAAGTGTTGAGCCCTGAGGCAAGCAAGGAACCATGGAAATAATCTCTCCCCCCATCAATACCCAACCCAACTCACAAAGTTGTTCTTGTGGGGAAAACAGGCAGGAGTATTATGTATGTTCATTGCCTTGAGTTGAAACATACACACACACACACACACTCTGACTGGAGCCCACCATACAGAAAGGAGGAGAGCCACCACAACACGATGCCTCCACTACCACACCCCATAGATTATTCAGAAAGATACCATGGTAGATAGTATTGAAAGCCCCTGAGAGATCAAGGATGCACTACCCCATCTCAGCTCCACCAATGGTCATTAACAAGTAGGACCAATGCTGTCTCCATACTGTACCCTGCTCTGAAACCTGAATGAAATGACTCTTTGTCTTTCTTCAATAGTGCTTTAGATATTTTTCTGGCATTTCATCTCCTGGAGCTCCTCAGAAAACTGAGGTGCACAGGAAGGGCCACATAGAAGCAACGTGGTCCAAGACCTCTGGGTCACACCAATTCCAGGCTGCACCCAAGGCCTCAGCTGAACTGAGGGAAGGGTGGTCCTGCTGGCTTTCCTCAGCAGGCCATAGCTGAGGCAACTCTTTTGCCCAGTTAGCATCCTATCTAATTATAAAAAGTGGCTCTAATAACAGTATCTTGCGAATCTGATTGTGCTGTACCTTCTCCCCCTTATACTTCTGTAAATTAGGGATGTGTCTGTCTGAGCCACTTCTGCATATTTTCTGTCTGTTCTGGACTTAAGATATGTTTCACCGTAGTTGCTTTGGTAACAGATCTTGCATATCTCCATCAAGGTTATCTTCCTTAATCTCTACACCACATGGCAAATTGAAGTCCCCAAGACTAATAGCCTTGGGGTCTGCTAAGCTACCCTAGGGACAGAATCCAGCAGTTCAAAGCAGGGATGATACCATGGGGGAGAAAGGGTGGTACTGCAGCAATTCCATGTGTTTCCTAAGGCCCAACTTCAACCAGAGTTCACATCTGGTTATCTGTGGTACAGTACCTCTGAGAGCCTGCAATGACTCATGTAGAACGATGGCCATCCCACTGCTCCTCCCCTGGAGTTCCAATGGATGCAAAATCCAAAATCTGAGTGGAATATTTCTGAGAGGGGAACACACCCCTGTGAGCCCACCCAGTTCTCAGTTATATACGCCAGGTCAACCCCCTCATTCTCAATAAGATCATGGATGAGAGCAGATTTATTATAAACTGACCTGGCATTCACAAGCAACAGCTGAAGCTCAGGGCTGCCAAGAATCTGATCAGCTGCTACCTGGAATGCGTACTGAGGGCCATCTATCAAGCTCTCTTTCTAGCAGTGACCTGGCATCTTGGAGTGCAGCTTGCCCTCAGAATTCCACCACACTTACCCCTGCCCATCACAATCTCTGATATTGCTTACCCTCCCTCCTCTCCTGATTCCCTCCCATTCCCAGTTCCCCGCTCATTGGTTGATTCCAGATTTTCTATCCTTCTGCATTTCTTAATCTAGCTTTACTTCAGATGTAATGAAGGTCTATTAGCATTCACAGATAGTAGGTTACATTTCTCGCCTGCATCCAAGACAACTATATGATAAGCAACGTTTATTTTACTTTTTAAATGGGATGTTCTGCTACATAATTACTCAATATTCTTTCAGCACTCTGCTTATGTTTAGGAACATATACTCTAACAGGGGCTCTTGATTAATTCAAACCTCTACAGGAAATGAAAAGGTACAGTTAGAAAAAGGGATTTATTTTAAGAATCCAAACCCAAGTATTTCAACAGAAATATATATATATATATATACAGGTTAAAGACAAAGCATTGTATTGTAGAAAGGACAATGACTGAATGAACACAAACTGAATTCAATAAAACAGTACTTTTGGGTCACATAAAACATTACTTTAAATATATAACTAACTGCTATGCCTTTTTTTTTTTTTTTTGTCTTTAGTTAAAAACCGTCGTGCACCTCCAATCCAGATGAAACTCCCCAAAAAGAAAGAAACAGCTTTAACTTTTCTTGCTAATTCAGTGCCAGTTCAGAACAGATGGCTTGGGCCTGAACTTTGCATTGCTGGAAACCTTAACAAATTATACATTTTGGACAATTACAAGGTCAGGGCCTAGGCTCCTGAGCTAGATTGGACATGAAGGTGGGCAGTGGGTTAAAAAGCCCATTCTATGCTCCCAATAAACACTATGACTCCTACACCTATATTTGGGTAAAGAAAACAACACTTGCTGTCATGCTTTTAAAACCATTTGGTTCTTATTTCACTGATCTAGAGCTACATGAATAATGCCCAAGCACTAATAATTCAAAAAGATGATTCACACCATTCCAAAATGGCATGTGGGGTGCACACACCAGTAAAGATAAATGGTGTGGTATGTATGAGAGGTGCATGTTTGTAAATATATAGGAAGAAGGGCTGGTATCTACCTCTACCTCATACTGGCAACCTAAATAATGGAGTATATGTGGCAAATAAGCGTGCTATGTAAGGAATGAATCAGCCCTATGAATCAGTCCTATGATTCCTCAACAAGGAAATGCTACCAAGGTACCTTTTCTGTAAGAAGTCTCACAGTATGAAAGATATTCCCCAAGACGTCTAATAAGCTTTAGCTCTGCAAACTGATATATGAATTCCAAGGCACTCTGAATCTCCCTCAAAGATACAAACACGCAGAGAGAGGAAATGGAACATTTGTAATCTTCTCCCTTAAAATGAGAAATTCAAAGCATGCCCAGACTAAATATATTAATTTTTCAGACAACCAGAAAGCTGCATTTTGACACATAAACTGCCTGAAGACCCTTCATGATAAGAGAGAGAGAGAGACAGAGAGAGAGAGAGATTTGTACATCTGTCAAAACAGGTAGCCCAAATGAGCCACCAAACTGTTAAATTACACCTATGCAAGGTAGAATGCTAAAATCTGGTTTACTCAACTCCTAAGATACACATACTAATTACAAAAGAATACAAGGTAGACCTTTTGATTCTTCACTATCAGGAACAAAGCTGAAATGAGGCACGTTGTGATAACCGGATGAATAAGAACATGAGAGCCTTGTTCATTTGGGCTGTAGGGCTATGTAGTCTCATATTCTGGATCACAGAACAGAACTATTTTGGGAATCTCAAACCTGGACTGAAAGGAGATAGCCTCCAGTATATAAGGCATGCTGACTATGATTCAGGAGAAAGTAAATGGCCACCAATAAAAGTAATCCTTGATAGCCTGATCCTCCATGAACCTGTCCAATCCTCTTTTAAAGCCATCCAAATTGGCTGCCATTACTCAACTGCTGGCAGTAAATTCCACAGTTTAACTATCTGTTGTATAAAAGAGTAATTCCTTCTGTTGGTCCTAAATCGCCCTGCATTTTGTGTCAATGAATGATCTCAAGTTCTAACACAGAGAGAGGGAGAAAACTTCTCTCCGATCATGTTACTGATGTTAGGGATGATTTTGTAGACTTCTATACAAAATCCCTTAACCTCCTTCATTTCAAACTATAGTTTCTCCTTGCTGGGGAACTGCTCCAGCTTCCAAATCATTTCAGTTTTCCTTTTTGCACCTTTTCTAGTTCTGTATCATTTTAATGTGCTGTGAGCAGAACCACACACAATATTCCAAGTATAATCACAACACAGATGTATATAAGGACATTATGATATTAGCAATTCTATTTCAATTCCCTTTCCAATGATTCCAAACATGGAATTCCTTTCCTTTTTTTTCTTTTTTAACAGCAGCTGCATATTGGGTTGGTATCTTCATTGAACTGCCCACCATGACTCTAAGATCCATTTCCTAGTCAGTGACTGTCAGCTCAAATTCCATTAATGTTTAGGTGGCTTAAAATCCTTTTGTTAATTTTTCTTACTAAACTAATAATAGTTTACTTCACAGCAGAGTCTGTGATTTAAACACAAAACAGGTTAAATTGTACACATGATATTTCCCATGACTCTTCAGGGCTTCATTTTTCTATTGAGAGGAGTGGACTTCCAGATGCCATCAGCAACACAATCAATAGTTGCATAATACAAGGTTCATTTGCTATTATTGTTATATACACTTTTACAGTCATAAATAAGAAATTTAAAAACCACATAGAGATCATTTGAAATACAGGCATGTATCGAGGCACGTGTGTATATATTTGATTTCAATATATGAATTCTAGTAAATACCTGATATGCTTTAACAGCATGTTATGATAGAGAGCAATGAAAATCAACTGATGTTCTCAATTCTTCCAACCATTTCATAATTCAGTAGTTAAATCTAGCATGACTGAGGTCACTGGCACCTTTTCTTGCTCATTCTCCCTTGAAATGATTGAGGAAAGTTGTTTAATGGGAGTTCACATAGTTCTTGTGCCTTTCACAATAGCACTTGCAATCATCAAGTAGAAAGAGGCCAAATGACTTGGGACTTTTTAGTTTCAGTACAGGTTCAAGCAGACATCCATAAAAATGGCATAAATAATTGCTTACAGTTCTCAGACAGAAACTGAGTTGATCAGAGAGTCACTTTGCTCAGCTGTAATTTCACACAGTGTACTGTGATACTCCATACTAGCAAAAAGGCTTCTTGATGGACGGCTGTCCACAATCTCTGGACTTCTTGCCTCTGTAGCATCTGTGCTTGCCACACTTCCAGTTCTAGAACGATATGGAGGGAGGCCTAAATGATTCTGGGATCCTGTTTCTGAGGAATATGGAGGCGGAGGAAGATCAAACCATGGGGGTCTGCTGCAAAGTATAAATTAGATGCCAAGTTACTGGATGTATGAAATAAACAGCATTTGAATTTTGCTACACCAAGTTATAAAGGCAGAGATGGACCACTCTTGCCACATATGCTGCCCACCATCCCATTTGTGACACCCAGAAGGCCAATTTGAAGGAGTTTAAGAATGGAAAGGGGATTATATTGCTTCTCAGATGGCTCAAATCCTTGGAAATCCAGGGGAAAAAAAAAAGGCTCAGCTTATCCTGTAACACCACTACTCTTCCAGTGACATCACTTACAGCTTACAGCTGATCAGGGGAGTGAGTTCTAGCCCTTGATCCTGGGAAACTGGCCCAGATCTAGTTACCATACTACAGTAAGAGTACATACAAAATGTTCATTACTTGAAAGACCAAGTCACAATAGAACTGACTTGATGGATTGACTTCTGACAAGTAGTTTGTCCAGAAGGCAGAAATATCCATTCAGCCTGTACCCAGTACTGCCTGGCCTAACTTGGGGATGCCACCACCTGAGGCCTACTTGGGTACCACCCCCATAGATCCCCACTGTTATTTAACTATTTTTGATATGACTGGAAGAGAAAAATAATAAGCATGGTAAATTTTAGGAATTTTACTTTTTGATGCGCAATCCCTGGCACACTACACCAAGGCCAACTTCAGGTCTCAGTTCAGAGAAATTGCACATACCCTTGGGTGATGTTGGACAAGCTAAGCAAAGTTAGACCTGCTTATGATTTGGATGAGAGACCCACAGGAAATCCAAGGGCTGTTGACCAGAGTAAAGAGAAGAAAAAAGGTGGCAAGGCAAACAACTTCTGCATTGTGGCCAAGAAAACCACATAGGCTTCCTCAGGAAGCGACCAAGAGCCAAGCTCCTCAAGGGATATTCTGGTATTTCACAAACATAATATAATTGTTTATAGTTATGTTACTGTAGGGGAAGATGGTCTTACCTTGCACTAGAAAGAATAAGGAGGGGTGGAGCAATCCTGTTTAAAAGTATTGTGTCTATCCTTTATCTCAAAAATATACTTAGAATGGCTCCTCCCCATATGAAAACATAAAATGATTTGTGTTTTTTGCAACAGATGGCAGGGGACTAGAAAACATTTAATTCATTACAATGATGATAGTTCTTCCTACACGCAGAGTTGCAATGATATAAAATTGGACTGTGGGACCAAATTGAAGACATATTAGAAGTCGATCAGCATTACAAAAGCTGCAGCCACCTATCCCCATAATACCACTGGAATCAATACGAACCTTCATAGCAAAGCCAAGAAATTAATGGATTGGCTTCATACATTAAAAACAAAAAAACTACAGTTTAGTTCCCAGACAAATAATATTGAATTAGTATCTGTTGATGAAAGGGACTTCTCATTGACTTTCAAGTGCTACATCTTAAGATCTTGGGGAGTTAAATCAAATTTTTTAGAATGCATATGTGCATCAGTCAGTGATGAACTATTAGTTGCCATAATTTAGTATTACCCCCTCCACCACCATTTTTTTTGGGGGGGGAGGGAATGACACTTTAAATGGATTTTTAATTTTAAGTTTTTTTAAAAAATTCATTTTTAAAATGGATTTTTAATTTTCCTCAATGGATCCGGATGCTTCTCCCAAGGTTACTCTTCTATAGTAGGAATGTTACATATTTCTTAAAGTACAGACCCCAATATATTGTTACCAAGAAATACAACTGGTTGTCCCTGAAATGGAAACTGTGATTGATTTGTAAGACTCTCATGGACATTAAGTGATACCATTAATGGTGAAGCATGACTTGTTGCCCGTTTACTCAAGGGTAAGCTTTTTAAACACTGAATTTGTTTTTAATTATGCTATGATGATTAAGCGGTCCCCAGGCAGTCCCAATGAAGGGCAGAAATGTCCACTGTATGTGGCATTGGAAGGAAAAGTTTGAAAGCAGGTATGTGTGGGCTTTCTTCCTCCCTCCAGTTTCAGGCAACAATGGCAACAGTAGCCCAACATTCTGCATGGTTTTTTTTAAAAAAGGTTTTTGCTTAGGGTTCTGTTCTTCACTATCCTGGAAGTACTGTACATATCTACCTCAGATTTTTTAAAAGATAGCAGCAAACACAAGTGAAAAGTGATCTTTTCATGGGATGGGAATGGCATGGTGTTGGCTCAAGTGCATCTTGAGTAGTATACCAAAGGCATCATTAATTGAAAATGGCCTCTACACTGAATAAACCCCAATTCATTTTGATGAGTTAAATTGGTAGGTATGACCAAAAGATGGACTCCATATATTTCCATGGCACACTTCAGTTCTGAAAGAATCATTTTTGAAATCAGAGGATGGATAACATTCTGTCAGCAGAACTTTAAAGTGGATTCCTGTATTGAGTAGGAAGTTACACTCAGTGGTGAAACGGTCTTTCCAATTCTGATTCTATGAAAACCAAAGTCCAAACTGCAGCAATTGTGACTTGCCTTAATGATAGTAAATAGCTGGACAGGACTCAATAACTTTGGGTCTAAATACTGAAGCAGTTTATGAGGCATCAACCCAGCAAAATAAGTACTAATGAAGCAAGGGTGGTGAAGTTGTTAAGGAAAATTATCATGAAAGAGAAGCAATGGGTGTACAAAAAAAAAAACAGAACAAAGCGTTTGGAAACATAGGTGATACTCCACTAGTTACACTACTGTATATACCTTTGATCTAGCACAGCTTCTGAATAGGATGGTGGTGAATCTAAATCTGGCGGTCTATGGTAGCCCTGGTTAGACATATACTGGATCCCATTGTTAACATTGTAGGTGACATTGCACTGATGTGGATGATCAAGGACAACAAGTCGAGACAGGAGGACAGGATGCTGCAGTCGATGTACAGGAAGTGTCATGAGGTTGTTGCGTTTTCGCTGATGGTGCAAAATTAGGGCAAGGAGGGCCACTACCAACACAAAAATAGCAGAGCTGCCAATGATTGCATAGGTAATGCTGGGATAGAAGATCAGCTGAGGTTCTGTTGTCACATAATTCTGACTGCTGTCAGCTTCTGCAAATTAGAAGAAAGGAGAAAGATACGATTAATCTCTGAGAATAAGATGCTGCAGTTCTTTTTGGTATGTCTTCTCTGCTAATTTAACACCGCTTGCCAGGCTTTTCATCAAGCTTTGCTCTTTCTTTAGAAAGTGTGGAAAATTAGCCCCTCAAAAACAAAATGAGTATCGGCTAACTTAAATTGTGTATCTCCTTGCACCTGCCTTGGATGTTTCTATCTGGAACTGATGTACTGACTGACTGTGGAGGAAAAAAAAGCTCAGTACAAAGACAAGATTTCTTTCCTGTTTGTGATTTAGCTTTGAGTAAACAGTCGAATGTAGAAAGTCACATCCAGTTCCAAGGTCTAAGGTTTAGGCAAGAATTCAAATAACATGCATTTCATTGCTTTGTTGATTTAAGAAATCACAAGCCCATTTATCCATCACTTGCCTATTGTATAATTTCTTAACCCAGTTGCCTGGAGGTGACTCCCCACAATGAAGTATAGGCAATCAAATGAACAACTATTCATATTTTTCATTATATATTGGTTCTGATTATGCAGTACCAAGCTGTTATTATCTTCCTCAGAAGAAATAATATGTTGCATTGTAAAAACAAAACAAAACCTGAAAACTTCATCAACAACTTATTAAAAAAATAGAGGGTTTTTATTTTTAGCAAACCAAAAGGCTGCAGAAGAAAATAACTATGAAGGATTAAATTTACTTTTTTTTTTTTTTGCATTATAGTTTATTGAGGCAAGAAGAACACCAGGCTACCAATTTCTTTTATTAAAGCCCTTTTGATGTGCTGATAAGCAACAAGTCACAGAGCCTAGATCATTAAGTTGACAGCAGGTAATAAAGAGAAACCTAGACACATCTATGATAATGTAAAAATTGAAAATGGTATCCTGAGATTCAGCAAACATATATCCTAAAGCCAAAATCTACCTTCCTTCTCAGTTTGGACATTTCAGCACTGCAGTGCCTTACATGTTAAAATCCAACCTGCCTATTCTATGACACGGAGAGGAGAGGAGAGGAGAGGAGAGGAGAGGAGAGGAGAGGAGAGGAGAGGAGAGGAGAGGAGAGGAGAGGAGAGGAGAGGAGGGAAAGGAAAGGAAAGGAAAGGAAAGGAAAGGAAAGGAAAGGAAAGGAAAGGAAAGGAAAGGAAAGGAAAGGAAAGGAAAGGAAAGGAAAGGAAAGGAAAGGAAAGGAAAGGAAAGGAAAGGAAAGGAAAGGAAAGGAAAGGAAAGGAAAGGAAAGGAGACTTGCAATCATATATATGAACAGGAACAACTTAAACAGCAGAACTTATGGCAGAAGAATAGGAATAGTGCCTATATGGCTGAATGCATAAGACTAGGAATAGAGTCTATAATTACCCAGCATTTCCCTCATGACTTAGACCAACACCAACACTATTGATAAAATTAATCTTTCTTGGTGGAGGCTCAAGTATGATGACCAAGAATGTTGTTACTGTCAGAATCAGAGGCAAGGAAGATTTGATAAGCAGTATACATGATAGACATGAGTAAGCCAAGCTGAATAATGGACTGAATGTAGTAATTATATCAGGAAGGCCTATGTTCAAATTCTTGCTTGGCCATGAAGAACACTGGGTGATCCTGAGACAGTCCTAACCTACCACACTGGGTCATTGTGAAAATAAAGGGAGGGAAGTCATTATAAATGCAGCTCAAGCCTTAAAGCATGGGATACATACACATAATACACAATGTAGCAGTTTTTTTTTTAATGCACGTAGTCAAAGTGATTAACATCAGAATTGCAAAAAAGAATACAGTATATACTGTCCAAATACCCCAAATCTGTACAAAATTAGATTCTTACAACTTAGAAAACCAAAGAATTCCCCTCTGTATTTATTGGCAATTGGTGTTTCCTCTCCTAGGAATGGGGTGTGAACATAGAAAACAAATGCACACTGCTTCAAATTCTACTATGTGCAACCTGCAGCTTTCCTTTTTGTCATAACCCTTTTCAGGAAGAGGAAGAGCAGAACCCCATGTGAGTTGTTCCTTGCTAGCTGCTTGTACTGGATGGTAGCAATTGTATATAACATGCTATAACAGGAGATGGATTGCCTGTGAGATGTGACTGATAATGCTCTGTTATGTGTGAATATATGCTAGACAATAGCTTCTCCTCTTAAAAATGAATATATGTTAGTCAACAGCCATAGTATTATTCTTCCTCCAATTCTCCTCTTCTGATTGCATAGTTTTAGTATATAATGTTATTACTTTTTATACTCCTTATTTTCTGATGCTATGCAAACACCGAGAGTTTTTTCTGCACCGAAGACAAATTCCTTGTATGGTTCATACTTGGCCAATAAAGTGTTCTATCTGCCTGCCTGCCTGCCTAAAGTAGGGCTATCATGTCTGGGCTGCAAAAATCCAGATACCTCTTTGCTACCATCTAGTGGTCATCTATAGTTCTGCAGCTCAGGTCTGGTAGCCTTCATTTAAGAGCTTACACTATTTTGTTTTGATACCAAAGTTAATTTTAGAAAAAAAATATATATAGCTTTTTAGTTCTGTTCTGGTAATTTTTAGCAAATGTTTGTACAGCGCAGACAAAACCACAGAATTAAGTTTCTTGGTAATACAAGTGAAGCAACCCTCTGTGAACAGCCAAGTATGACATGGGGAGATTAAAAAATAAAGCAAGTAAAGTTATACAACAGCTAAAAGTGTGAGCAAGTTCAATTAACTCAAATACATGCCACTCCTGCTCTTGTTCATTTTTTTTTAATGGATTAATAGTACTATGTAGAATTATTTCATCAAGAATATATTTCCCTATTAAACCCCATTACTGAAAATATGCTGAGTATGCAAACCAAATAAGAATAAAAATATGGAAAAGTAGCCTGCAGAAAATTAAAACTGAACAGAAGGCTGGCAATCAAAACTTTAGAGGGTGTACACTAATGTTTATTAACCATGAACACTATCTTAGAATTAATGTAAAGGTCTAGGACCAACTATATGAAACCACTCAGATTCTGAAACTGGAAAGACCATTACTTCGTCTCTCTCAATCTTGTGCAGCAAGATTGTCCACCTGTTCCATACTTCATCAGGGCTAAAAGCTTTTGAAACACATCATTAGAACAGGCATGTGCAGTTCTAATGAAGAGAAGTAACTGTCTCCAACAGAAGAGAACCATTTTAATATCATAGTTACATTCTAAGAGGATATAAAATGTGGTGATGCTTAGAAGGTGGCAGAAGATTATGAAAATCAAATGGCTAAGACTGCTCATTAGCACACTTAAAATGTGATCTGATATGTGTAAAGTTCAAGGTGGCCCTATAGTGTCTTTGTTGTTTCATAATACAGTAACGTAACAGCACATTCCACCAGCCAGCAATATCCAGAAAAACAAACCAACGGTCCACAGCTTTGTGCTTAGCAGTAGGCAGAGGTCATTGTCAGTCAATATAAGAATCTTAAAACAATCCTCATCAATTACCAGTGGCTGCTGATGAAAAAAATCTGGGGAAAAACAACCAGAGGTTTATACCTCGAAGATAGCATCTGAATCCTTTGTTCTATGTTTGAGGCAGAGGACTATGCAATTAAAATGTTTAGAAGCAGCCTTATGTCTTACCATGTACAATGTTTCCTAGTTATGGACTCTAATTCACAAGAGCAAAACATATTGTTGTACAGATCATTTTGGCAATTGCTTAGCACTGCAGGATGATTGCACACTAACTCATCAGATAAAGGCCCAGAACTTCACCTCTCACCTTCTCTCCTTTTTATTTCTCACAATGCTGTATAATTATCTTGAGCATCTCTTCTGTCCCAGTTTCAGTGCCAAAAAAAAATGGGGGGGGGGGGGAGATCAGCAACTTGAGGAAATAAGCCAAGATCACATGAATATTAAGCTGCAGTTTTAAAATTAATTTTATGACCTGTAAAAGCTTTTGATAAGTTGGCCACGATGCTTAAAATACTTCAATGTGTTTAAACCAGATAATCTCTTGTTTCCTGTAAAGGATTGCATGCCCTTCAGGACAATCATTGGGGACTATATATCAATGATGGGTTGTGATGAAGTATATGGTGGGTAGAATCAGAGCCAAAAATGTCTGAAATCTCCCTCCCTCCCTCCCTCCTTCCTTCCTTCCTTCCTTCCTTCGTTCCAGCTCTTCCCTCTTTTCCAAGCAACAGACTGCCAGGAAATGGATGGAAAATTTTTATCAGAGATCTGACATGATCACTTATAGAAGACCTCTGAAATTAGGTCGAGAATCTCTCATGATCCAAAGACTGCAGGTTGCTTGTTTCTAGGTGGCTAAAGCCAAGGCAGCAGTATCATTAGCACAAGCCATGCAACCATCTTAACTCTCCATAGCTGCACTTCAGAAGAAGTTCATCCTGGCTCTTATTCTGCAGCATCCATAACAAGTCATGATAACATTGAAATGACAACATAGAGTCATGAAGTCATCATGTAGATGACACAATTATATAATTGCATTATAAAGTCTGACACAATTATATAAGTCATCTATTTGTGCAATGACATAATGACATATTTGTCATTTGCTCCTCCCTGCCATGACAACTGTAATTTGTATGTCTGCGGCCAGAGGCTGAAGTTAGTCCAAATTCTGCATGAATACTTCTTTACTATAGATAATCCAGAAAATGCCATGATTAATTGAGAAATTATAATTAGTTTTCTCAGGTCCATATAACTCTCAGCTGAGATGCACAGATGGCTGTAATAGCTTTACAAATGACATAGTTCTTATCTGGAGAATGATGACATACAAATTCATCAGTGTGCAGGGGCTTTCTTGCTGTCACTCTGGAAACAGGTAGCCCTTAAAAAATATACACAGGGACCTCCAACATTTGTCTGAAATACAAAACTAATGCTGTGCGACAGATACAGAAGTAAGACAAACTTCTGTGCAGGAAATTCAATGGGTGGAGGGTGGGGAAGAGTTAATCTTGCCCACCCACCAGCCTTTACCAGTAAATATTTACTCCCTCAATTATTTAACCCATATAACTTCCAGCAAGGAAGCCCGGCATAAATCATGAGAATACTGGGAGAATCAGCAGGCAACAGAAGGTTTAATTATTTCCTATCTGCTGAACATGCCCTCATCCCCATCCTTACCACTTATCCCTTCAGCAAATGCAGCCTGGAAATAGTTTATTTGCCAAAATGATAATAGGTCTATACCTGCTCTAGAAATCTTCTGCCCTGGACGCATAACACTTTATGTCCCATAGATATTTTGAGTGCTGGTAATATCTAGAAAAAGCAATTTAAATAACAGAAAGATACTATGTTAGTACTACAAGCTATTGGTTTACACTGGAGAAAAGGCAGAATGCTAATAAGACTCAGTTACTGTCCAAGGGTTTAATGAGTTTGTGAGTCAACTTGCACTTGGGAAAAAAATATGCTAGCTTAAGTGTGAATTAGATGTACAGTGTAAAGTGTATTCTAATCCACTTCTAAAATGTAGCGTAATCACAGAAAACTGCATATCTTCTAAGTGCTATTCTGAAAAATCTGCTAGTACAACATCTAGCACCTCATATAAATTGCTTTAATGATTATCATTCTTTTAAAGAAATGCTCAAAGGAAAAGATACTGTCAGATAAGCAGCTGATACAGTTTCATTCTCTTAAAAGATAGTGTCTGAACAATTTAAAATACTATAGATTTCTGTGACCAAGCTTGAAAACTCAGACTACAAAGCAAAAACAAAATAAGAATTGGTAACAAAAATGAACAGTCCCTCCAACATGCACAAAATTGCTGGGAGAAATCATCTAGAGGTTTGGACAAAACTGTCATGCCATACAGATAGCCCATAGTTTACCTCTTCTTCCACTGTAGTATGCCAAAAAAGTTCAGAAATCCTAAAAAGGTATCTGGAGGCATTTTAGGATTCATCATAATACACATTGAAATATAATCCAGATAAGATAGAGGTACTATTAAAAAAAAAAAAAACCTTCATGGAGTGTTCCCTTGTTGTGGTGAAGGGGTTTAAGCATCCCAACGTAGTTTAGTATAAGCTATACTACTGGGAGTGTACACTCCCAGAAGGGTCACCCTTGATGGGCTGGTCATAGAAAGGGATCAGGCTAAAGAAACTGCACTGAAGAATGAAATGGCAAGAAAATCAAAATGACATTCACAACCAGGATGATGTCAACTTAATATCGGAAAATGAGTCCCCAAAGACAGAAGGTATCCAGTGAGATACTGGGGAAAAGCCGAGGGTAAGTATGAATAGCTGTGATGCTTCTGATGTGGCCAGATGAAAGCCAAAAGAATATCCAACTGCTGATACAACAGGAAAGGCAGAAGTTTGATGTTGCAAAGAAATTGGTACGTGGAATGTCAGAACCATTAGCCAAGGCAAATCTGATCTAATCCTAGCAAAAATGTCAAAATTGAACACTGATATTCTGGAAATCAGTTGTTCTGGAAATCATGGACTGAAATGGATCATTTCATATCAGAGGAGTATCAGATCTACTGTGGACACTCATGGACAATCATGTTCTGTGGACAAGAAAATCATAGGAGAAATGGAGTAGCTATCATGATTTCATTTAATCAGTGATAATATTCATATAATCATTAATGAAAAGTATCAATCAATGCTTGGATATAACTGTCCCCCCCCCACCCCATGATAGAATGAATGCAATTTGCATCCAAGGCAGCCCAGTAAGTATCAGTGATTTGACCACAGATGCAGAGGAAGTGAAAGCTGAAGAGTTCTACAGTAACTTGTAACACCTTGTTGACCCAACACAGACATCATTAAGGATAAAATAAAAAAAATATTGCAATATGGAAAAAATAGAAGGTGACAAAATAGCTATCTGCTGATATGCTGAACATAGCTGAAAAAGCAAAAAGTCAACAGAGACAGAAGAGCATTTGCCAAGCTAAAAGCCAAGTTCCAAAGAAGAGCAAGAAGAGACATATACTTATATTTACAGGTGAAACTCGAAAAATTAGAATATCATGCAAATGTTCATTTATGTCAGTATGGCAACTCAAAAGGTGAAACCAATATATGAGATAGACGCATTACATGCAAAGCGAGATATGTCAAGCCTTACTTTGGTATAATTGTGATGATTATGGCGTACAGCTTATGAAAACCCCAAATTCACAATCTCAGAAAATTAGAATATTACATGACATCAATAACATAAGGATTGGAAATAGAACAATATCGGACCTCTGCAAAGTATAAGCATGCATATGTACTCAGTACTTGGTTTGGGCCCCTTTTGCAGCAATCACTGCCGCAATGCGGCGTGGCATGGAAGCTATCAGCCTGTGGCACTGCTGAGGTGTTATGGAAGACCAGGATGCTTCAATAGCGGCCTTCAGCTCCGCTGCATTGTTCGGTCTCATGTCCCTCATCTTTCTCTTGGCAATGCCCCATAGATTCTCTATGGGGTTCAGGTCAGGCGAGTTTGCTGGCCAATCAAGCACAGTAATCCCATGGTCATTGAACCAGGTTTTGGTACTTTTGCAGTGTGGGCAGGTGCCAAGTCCTGCTGGAAAATGAAGTCAGCATCCCCATAAAGCTCATCTGCGGAAGGAAGCATGAAGTGCTCCAAAATCTCCTGGTAGACGGCTGCGTTGACCCTGGACTTAATGAAGCACAGTGGACCAACACCAGCAGATGACATGGCTCCCCAAATCAACACAGACTGTGGAAACTTCACACTGGACTTCAAGCATCATGCATTGTGTGCCTCTCCATTCTTCCTCCAGACTCTGGGTCCTTGGTTCCCAAATGAGATGCAAAAGTTGCTCTCATCAGAAAAGAGGACTTTGGACCACTGGGCAACAGACCAGTTCTTTTTTTCTGTAGCCCGGGTAAGACGCTTCTGACATTGTTTGTTGTTCAGGAGCGGCTTGACAAGAGGAATACGACATTTGAAGCCCATGTCCAGGATCCGTCTGTGTGTGTGGCTCTTGATGCACTAACTCCAGCCTCAGTCCACTCCTTGTGAAAGTCCCCAACACTTTTGAATGGCCTTTTCCTGACAATCCTCTCCAGGCTGCGGTCATCCCTGCTGCTTGTGCACCTTTTTCTGCCACACTTTCCCCTTCCACATAACCTTCTATTGATGTGCTTTGATACAGCACTTTGGGAACATCCAACTTCTTTTGCAATTACCTTTTGGGGCTTTCCCTCCTTATCGAGGGTGTCAGTGATGGTTTTCTGCACAACTGTCAGGTCAGCAGTCTTTCCCATGCTTGTGATTCCTACTGGACCAGCCTGAGAGACCATTTAAAGGCTCAGGAACCCTTTGCAGGTGTTATGGATTCATTAGCTGATTAGAGTGGGACACTTTGAGCCTAGAATATTGAACCTTTTCACACTATTCTAATTTTCTGAGATTGTGAATTTGGGGTTTCCATAAGCTGTACGCCATAATCATCACAATTATACCAAAGTAAGGCTTGACATATCTCGCTTTGCATGTAATGCGTCTATCTTATATATTGGTTTCACCTTTTGAGTTGCCATACTGACATAAATGAACATTTGCACGATATTCTAATTTTTCGAGTTTCACCTGTATATACAGTATGCAAGGAAACTGAGTATACTCAAAAAGGGCAAGACATTTATTAACAAAACTTACATAAATCAAGGGAACCTTATATGGGCAGTCTAAAAGACAAAGAAGGCAAAGATCTAGTAGACAAAAGAGTTACAAAGGAGCATTGGTGAGAACATACAGAAAAACTGTACAAAAAGATTCCTAAATCAAGTATGCATATGAAGATATGATCACTGAACTAGAGCCAAACATTCTGGAAAGTGAAGTTAAATGGGCCCTAAAAATATTGCTAACAATAAAGGTGCAGAAGTTGATAAAATACCAGCCAGACTGTTTAAAGCTTTGAGAAAATATGCAGTTAAAGTGTTACTTGCTGTCTTTAAGCAGGTGTAAAAAAACAGTGATGGCCAAAGAACCAGAAAAGAGCAGTTGATACTCTAATAACAAAAAGGGCAGTTCTAAAGAATGCTCAGACTACTGAGCAATTAAACATTCTAGTAAGAAAATTGTCAAGATTTTATTATCAACTTCAAAATACTCGGAATGACAATCGCCAGAGTTACAAGCTGGATTCAAGAGAGGCAAAGGGTCCAAAATCACATTACTAGTAACTGATGGATTAATAGAAAAGGCATGAGAGGCACCTTGAAAATCTTTTTTGCTTTATTGATTATACTAAGGTTTTTTGTGAACTACAACAAATTGTGGATAGCCCTTAAAAACCTAGAAGTACCAGGCCACCTCATTTATACAAGAATGGAATATGGAACAACTAAATGGTTCAAAACAGCAAAATATGTGCCAAAGTTTTATACTATCACCTTGTTTTTTTTTTTAAATTTATATGACGAATATATCATGAGAAATGAGAAGGAATAGAAACTGGAATTTAAATTGCTGGGAGAAGCATCAACAACCTCAGATATACTAATGATATGAGTTGTAAGAATGTAATATATAAGAAATTTCTTGTTGAAGGTGAATGAAGAGAAGGCAAGAATCATTAAAAACCTCTTGACTATAAAAATGGTGTCAAAAGAGAAGATGATAGAAGACAAAGTGACTAGAGACTATCCCTGACCATATAAGTAGGAAGATACATGAATTCAAAGAAGCAGTTGCTGACAGGCAAACCTAGTGAAATGAGACCTGAATTGGAAGTGACTGAACAACCGAACAGCAATTGTGAGATAAATCCGCAGAATGGAGTGTGCAGCTAGGTCTGAATGAAACTTCAGTCGTTTGAAAGATCAAGTTCACAGTTTGAATATTTTCCTGATCTGTGTTATCAGTAGAAGGGCAGATGACATTGCTTAAGGATTCCCACTTCCCCAGACTGCCCCCCTCTCATATAAAAGAGACAAGGCTTAGGGAACTGCCACTAATATTTAGTGAGTTAGATAACTTTTCTTTCTGCCAATTAATGTAAGGCTAGAGAAAAAATTTTATGTACATTGCAAGATCTGGTGCTATCATCTATTGAAGTCAAAGCAGACACATGATTAGGAAAAAATTGTTCAGTATCTCCAGCTCGCATGAGACTACACCACTTGATATAAAATCAAAAATATTCAGGCAACTGGAGAATATTGCCTATGGCATATCCTGTAATATGCAATATGGGAGCTCTAACTCCCATGCTATTGGCAGATAATGGAGCACATTCTGTCCTGACAAGTTAAATAATAGGGATAGATGTAATTTTGGATGTTGTGGCTAGAATGGCCATTCCATTTTAAGAAGAGCAAGCATGCTAGGGACAAATTTGTCCATGTTGTGGACAAATCAGCTGATACTCAAGGAACCCCAACTGAGCAACAGGTGGTCTCAGGTCTTCTACCTATTCTCCACCTATTTTCTCCACAGCCCTGGGACACCGATTCAGGCCCAGGAGCTCATTTGGAGACATAAGTACTAGTGAAAAATTATAGGCAAGAAAAAAATGGTCAATAAGGAAGAAAAAACATAAGAGTCCTGGGAGCTTTAAATCCTTTTATTTATTCAATCATTCAAAATGCATATTATTCAACATAGATATCATAGCAATCATGACACCATAGGTTTTGTGGCTTTCTCTATTAAAGAACTTCTAAAGCTGCTTCATGGATGTAAATCGGCATTTTTATAAACATTCGTATTTTGAAAACCAAGTTCTTAGTCTTGGCAGGATTGTCTGTTCAGATTCTCTTCTGCCCAGGGACTATACTGCTACTAAAAATCTTGACTGCTAGGTTGCAAACTACTGACACTACCTAGAGAAAACAGATTTTTGTAACTTATTATTTCCCATCTTTTGTAATATAAGCTTAGCTATCCACAGAGAATGAAGCAAAATTTTATTTATTTATTTACTGGTACCCAGTATTTATGATTGAGATCCAAATAACTCATACCTCATATTAAAAGCCTATAATTACCATGCAAATAGTTCTCAAATGCCTGATATATGAGATGCATGGAATCTTAACTCAATATTAAACCAAGAAACTATGAAAATTGCACAACCATGCACTGCTCATATTTATGTTACATTATATAACTGATTGTTTCAGAGCACATTTGTGAGTTAAAATCAGTTTCTTCCCTGAGATGAGATGGGTGACAACTGAGTAGAAAAAACATTTGGAGCAGTGATGTCTTCTGCAGAATTTTGTTTGCAGGGAAGCTCACTTGATACTTATACTTAAAACTACCACAGAATTACTTTGTGGGCTTTCAATAGTTTTTTGCTGTTAGGTTCTCCTGCTGCTTTTAAATATTACTTTTTCATTTTTATTTTTTGCTCTCTGTCTTGTAAATATTCCTTAAAATATGTATTATGAAGGTTAGTTACAAAGACTAATAAAATAAAATCAATAAAACCACACTAGTTAATTTATTAACATTATTTTCTTCTTAAATTGTTTTAAAATCAAGACAGGTTTGGGTAAAAATAAGCATAGTATGTACTCTCCTAATACTGAAAAATGTCTGGTGAGAGCACATGCTAAGAAACATCTCTGCAATTTTCTGAATCACTGCTTAACAGAAGTTTAATAGGTACACATTTTAGTCCACTTTAAAATGAAATTAATGAAAAACCACTTAATTCAAGAAGCCTCCATCTGTGTAGTAAAGCTCTTGTATTGCAAACAAATCACTGGATTAGTCAGGTAATACTAACCTCTGTCCTGCCTGCTTATGAACCTCAGATGTACTTACAATTGTCAAACTGAAGGGAAAAAATATGGTAACTACTGCTCCTGATATTAAGGAAATTTGTATTATTGTTCTACCTTGCTACATAAGCAATATGAACAGTATAAGGAGGCACACATTTAAGACAATGACATAATTCAGAATCCTTTTAGGTAGTGCCAACTATTGAAAACCATCTCTGTTTCTACTGGCAAATCAATTACTTTGAACCCTGCCAAAAGGCTGCAGTATCTAACTAACCTTCCTTGACTTGTCACCCTGTGGCTTAGAATGGTTTTGTTTGTCATCTGTTATTTCTTGTCCTGCACATGACAATGGATCCTGCTGGAAAGATTAGCAGCAAAGTCACTCAGACTCCTGCTATGCAGGCATACCCCAAGAAGTAATGCAAACTGCAGACGCTGCTAACATTACCGCATCGGCATGACTTTTTATGGAAGTCAGTAGCAGTAGAGCAGAAGTGCCATTAACTTTTCACTATGTATGTACTGAAGTATAATTAATTATGCACTGACAGCAAAACCCCTTTTTTCTAACAGATTATCATTTTGCTAATTAAATATATAAATGAAATAGTAGAAAAATCACCAACGTTTTCATGTATCTTCAACCAGCGAAAGAAGAGAATTTTGTG
This sequence comes from Liasis olivaceus, assembly GCA_030867105.1. NCBI lineage: Eukaryota > Metazoa > Chordata > Lepidosauria > Squamata > Pythonidae > Liasis > Liasis olivaceus. The sequence continues at coordinate 77,360,969 of CM061349.1, forward strand.
TCAGGTCAGGTTCAAAATGCCTTCTGTTTAAACAGTGAAGAAAGTATTTTTATAAGCTTATCTCAATGCCAAGTTCATTAGACCTCTTACACCCAATTGGCAATTCCATAAATTTTAAAACTTTACAAGCAAATCACAGGCGCATAAAAATACTTGCCTTTGGAAATGATATGTAAAGATAACTTGGAATTCTTTTATAGATGGATTCAGTGAAGCATCTCTGGCAGTAAATCAAGATATTACAATACCTGGGACTCCATCCAAGTTTTGCATTCCCCATTTGACATACACGTTGCATGAAAATTCAGTATCACTTCAGTGAGTTTTTAGAGAAATAAATTAAGCAAAAGATTGTTTTAATTACAGAATGGAGAAAACAGCTTCACTTGGCTGTTCTTTTTATTCTTCGTTGCTGACACTGAAAACTTGATTGAAGTGTATATATCAAAGTTTGCCCCCTTGCAGGAAAATAATTTATTTCTTTCTTCTTGCCATAAAATGTACTTGGCATCATGAAGGCAAAGTGCTGAGTCAGGTGGATCTTTGATACAGACCCACAATCCTTTCTATGTGGGCGATCTCAGCGAAAATAACACACATGCAACAGACCTGTAAAATCTTGCAAGCTGAAATTCTGAGACTGGGTTCCCACATTTAAGAGGCCTTAACTTGTAGAAGTATGGTTGGTTGAATGAAACGCAATAGGTTGGATTCAAACAACACACTAAGCCATTAGCCATGTTTAGCTACAGTGACTGTTTCACACAATAATTTAAGCCAGGAATTCTCAAACTATAGATTAAGATCCCTGGGGGGTAGAGTTCACAAGCAACTTGTGGGGTGTCACAACTTTTTTAAAAAAACAAAACAGGCTTGAGAGGCAAAGCAGTGGCACTGCCAAAACTCAGTCTGGCTTTGTTCCTCGCTTTGCTTTGCTTGTGCAGGTAAAATAAAAGTGTTGTCAAAATTTTCCCCTCGCTTGGCAGCACAAATCCCTCAGTAGGCAATTGTGATTCTATGACTCCCTGGAATATGCAGATTAAATTGTAATGATTAAAAATTACAATATTTATTTCTTGCACAAAGCAGACTCCATTAGTTTTAGACATGTGGAGGGATCGCACAGATCTGTGTATCATTATAGGGGAAGCTGCAGTACTACGAAGCTTGAGAAGCCCTTCCCTATGCCCAGACGAAAGCAATCAGCTTATGGCTTTGTATGAAAGAGGTACCTAGGCTATGTATAAGAATATAGTACTTGTCATGATTTATTGAATGCTTGATAGGCTATATTTTGTTCTGCAAACCATCAATGAAGCCAGCGTAATCTGAAATACCTCAGCAGATAGCAGCACTTTGTCTGGGATCAAACCTAAGTGGGGTCAGGCTTGGTTGATAGCTCAATGGGAGATGACCACGAAATACCAGAGCTGCTGGTTACGTGGAAAAGTCGAAAATCTTACTGGAAGAAACCAATGGCAAACCACAGTTGGCTGGAACTGAATCCAAGCTATTATTGTATGCAAATCATATTTTGCTTATTCATAATTATCAATCTCTTTACCTAATTTTGTAGAGGTGGCACTCCATTCTGAATTTTCTGGATATACAATTAATAGGAGCCAATCTAATAGCCTGCCAATCAGTAATATGTTTTCTTTGGAAATAAGTAAAAGATGGGGATTTGTTTATTGCACATGTATTTCGGAATAATTATTCCAGGTAAATATTTCTGTCACTAGATATTTGGCATACACTGGGTGTACCAAAAGTCAGGTCCCATAGACAATTTATTATATAAATTACATTAAATGTTTGAAATGATTGCCATTTTCTTCTAAACACTTACTAGTTAGTAACATTCCTAAGCAGAATATAGCATTTTATCTGATATTCTAATGTGATGGTCTCCTTTAAATCACCTATTTAAAGTGACTTCTGGTACACCTAATATTTTCTGTGGAATATCTATGTTAATTCCACTTATATGCTTTAGAGAAAACAACAAGTTATTGATAAAATGTTTACACAGTAGTCAGACCCAGCTTCTCTCTTTCTAAATTATGTATCTCGCATGAAAACAGAAGCTTTGATTTACCAGAATCTCAGCTGTGCCATTGGGCATATGTATTAACTTCTGTATATTTCTGGAATGAAAATGGGATTGAATATGTATCACTCTGGGTACAGCCAGAAAGTTATTATTTGGAACTTTTGAAATCCTGGCAAATGGCTATAATTATAGTCAACATTTAATAGTATTTTCAACATTAAAGACAACTAGACCTATTTGAATGTTACCGAGAAAGAAATTAAAGTTGAATTCCTGTTCTCTTGAGAAATTGACTCTCTGGAACAATCCTCATTTAAACATTGTGGATAAAAGTTTTTTTGGGGGGGAAACCTGGGCTGAAAATGGGGTTAACACCCTAGATCATTAGTTAGCAATTCATTTATTGCTAACTACATTTTAAGTCTTTTGAAGCAATATAACCTGCCTAAAACCGCTGAATGGCAATATATTCAGTCAAAGCAATTGCTTTGTTCCCAATTTGGATCTAATGTATTGGCAACCTCAGAAACTCCTATGATTTTGAGTATATTAAAGTTCTCTTTTTTTTTTTCAAAGACTAAAGCCACAATTTAGTTTTACTGATAATTGAAGAATCTTACAAAAATAAAAAGCGCTCATTTATATGAAATCTGGAATACAGAATTGGAATATCCTAACAAGTCAATAGTTTCAAGTGTTTTTTTTTAATGTTGATTATGTTTCTTACAAACTTAAGAGGATGCCAAGCCAGCAAATAAATAAATAAACAAGTAAACAAAAATGGTTATTTTCTTGAGGTTCACTGGACTCCTCAGAGGATGTTTAAAAGCAGTTGATTATCTACCTTTCTATGTTGGAGATGTGATGTAATAAATTCAAAGGCACATTAACACATGATTCAGTCATGTTCTCAGGTTGCTCCTGATCAGATATTCTTAATATTGTTAATAAGGTTTTAGTAAGGGTAGGGAGTTAAGAATGAAAGATTTGAGTGTATTGTTACATTTTTCTCTAAAATTTTAAATATATTCATATGTGAAGTATTTTGAATTTATGATGCTTGGATTACTGCAAAAAATATCATCATGTGCTCTTAGAAATGCAGCTGAAATACAGATACTGCCCCCCTGATTTTCTGTATCCAACATTTAATTTGTTGTTTAAAAAAATGAGCCGTATTGTCTTAAAACCACATATAATTGCTAGCTGTATATACTTTATTTACTACTGTATTTATTTTATTTTTGTATTAAAACATACAACTCTCCCCCCACCCCCCTCTTCTTTGCTAACACATGGATGTGTTATGAAGTCACCAGGAGTCAAGCTTGACTTGAAGGAGACTGGAAAATGGGAGAACAGTTTTATATTTTAAAATTTATACAAGACATATATGAAAATGTTAATCTGAGACAGTCCTCTTAGACAGGGTTAGGACCTCACCATAAGGACCTCAACTGAAGCCATACTTAAAACCACTGAAAAATGGCTGGTGCTTGGCAGACTGAAAAACAGTTGTGCTTCTAGGGCTGTGCAAATCTTTTTTTAACACATCTCATGACCAACACTGAGGCATCTCATGTACTGAAATCACACTGTCCTACCTCATTCCCACAAAATGCAGTGATGCAACAGCTCAAAGCAACATCTACAGCTAGTTTGCTGTGATTATGTCTAAACAGAATTCCCTGTTCAAGGTGCTGCCAAGTTTCAAATCCTGGTCAGGACTGTGAAATCACCTTTACCAGTCACCTTTACCAAAGACTTGCTCAGCTCAACTGCACAGTCCCAAAATCTCTACGAGATTAAATGACATATCCAGACAAAAGCCACTACCAAGTGCCAACAGAATCCCAGGATGAATGCACCCAGCTCCCCCATTCAATTCCTGGTAGACAGTACAATACCATTCTTGGAACACAGCAACCATTCACTCCTACTTAAGAATTATTTGCCACTGATTGATCAGTGTCATCTATTTCTATACCTATACAGGTAGTCCTCGACTTACGATCACAATAGGGACTGAAAAATTCATTGTTAAGCAATCTAATCATTAAGTGAGGCATCATGTGACTGCACCTGATTTTATGACCTTTTTTGCCGTGATCATTAAGCGAATCACACAATCATTAAAAGAGACATCACGTGATCGTGACTTGCAACCCTCCCTGCTGGCTTCCCCATTGACTTTGCTGTTTGGAAGCCAGATGGGAAGGTCTCAAATGGTGATCACATGACCACAGGATGTTGCAACCATTGTAAATGCATGGTTGCCAAGCACCCGAATCATTATCATGTGACTGCAGGAACACTGCGATAGTCATAAGTGCGAGGACCAGTTGTAAGTCACTTTTTTAGCGCTGTCATAACTTCAAACAGTTGCTAAACAAATGGTCGTAAGTTGACGACTATCTGTACTTATATTTGCAGTATTTTTTCCTGCAAAAGATAAGCTACATCTTCCAAACAGTATGAATGCTACAATGCATATGTTTTGTATATGTATTAGAACTGTATAATAATATGGGACTTGTCTCACTGCTTTTTATCTTTTGGAGTTATCTGTTTCCACATACTGGTAATTCTGTTGCTATTAACCTGGTCACACCATTAGACTTCCCAACTCCACCCATAAGTTATCTTATTTTCAGTATACACTAGGAACACTGAGGAATCTCTAAGTTTACATTATAAGAAGACTATCTCTAATCAGCACTTAGTAGAAACTGGAATGACATCACAGTCAGATTCCAGAAATGAAAGGAGGAAACTTGTGATAATGACTATCTCTAGTGATCTGCAGAGTGCTTTCCTGTCACCTCTGAGGAACTGAAGACTCCATGTTCTCTACACACTATTCCTCTGACATATTGACTCTGAACTAATATATCCTTACCCTCTCGTCATACTAAGAAATTGGGCTTATAAAACAATTACACATTTCCTCTAAAGATTATAGGATAACAACCTCATCTTTGCAGATGCTGTAATAGGTGGAAAATAAATAATATTTCCCCAATTTTATATCTGTTCAGTCTTGTTCAGTTGAGTCTAGCGTAAGACTCTAAGCAAGCAATAGCCTGAACCACAAAAACACAACTGTGACCAACTTTTTCGATATTCTGCAGATTCCCCCCCCCCCCCCCATTTATGCCAATGTAAATGTCACTGATTTAATAGAGAAGGTTTCCAGAAGCATAGCTCCTATAGCTACTAACTGAAAGCTTACTGATGCCTTAGAAAAGACAGCTCTGGGCAATCAAAACAATGATTTGATTGGCAATGACAATGAAAACTTAGCATAGAAAGTTTGTACTGTCTTTGTAATATAAAAGGAGGAGGAGGAGGAGGAGGTCCAAAAAATATTAAAAATGAAATGCAGCTCTTTAAAATGTTGAATAATTGGAGAGCAGAATTTGCTCTACTGACTCAGATGGAATGATGTAAAAATGAATGCATTTATTTATTTGTTTGTTTGCTTATGTGATTTCATTTGGAGGCTGCCTAACTCTAGAATGACTCTGGGTGGCTTACAGTTTAAAAACAGAAAAACAATAGAGAAAGAACCTGAAGCATCTGGACAACTATATCCCATATACCAAAATTAAAAAAAACAAAACAACCCACTGACAGGGCTCTGCAAACACCCCATCCCAAGGTCCAGGAGAACAGGTACATTTTTAAATACTTCCAGACCTCATGGGGTTGGAGCTACACAGATCTCTTGGGGGGTGCGGGGATGTCATTCCAGAAGACAGGCACAGTTCCTGAGTCTGAAATGATGACATTGCTTGATTAAAGGGACCCAAAGCACACCAACTCCGCTCAACCTTACTGGGTGGGCAGAAACCATGGGAGATAGGCCTATGCCAGGAAAGGCTTTACAGGTGATAAGCAGCACCAGTGCAGCTTGCAGAGCAATGGTGTCCCATGGGCATGTCCAACACTGCCCACGACACTGCATTCTGGACCACCTGTGGCTTCCGAGTGATCTTCAAGGGCACTCTCCATGACTCTTTCTTGTTACTGTATTTACCCGTAGGAAGCCGAGTTATTTTACCCAAATGATCTTGTGAAGGGTGGGCTCCATTTTATAAAGGGTAAAAGAAGAAAAAAGGGTTGAAAACAGAAAATGAGCAAGAAGTATAAATAACTTCAGACTTCATTGCTGCAAAGGCTGGATGCCTTTGAAGGCTAGTCTGAAGATTAGCTACTGCTTGATACCTTCAAACCTTTTGCAAAGCCTAAATAGGGTTTCTCTTTCTTCATTATTCTTCCCTGGCCAGTTACATTCTGCCCTTGCCTCATCTCTATCCTGTTTTGTTCCCTTCTTCCTCTTTTCTTCTCTTCCCAATGCAATGATCCCTTCCTTTACCTCATCTCCATCCTGGTGTTTTGTTTAGTTTTTCCCTTGCTCTTTTTGCTAATTCTGCTGAAAGGAGGGAAGGCAATGTTTATGCTGTGTATTTGAATGGAAAGGATAGTTGGTATATGAAAATAATTTAGGTTAGTTAAGTGTCACAAAGTTAAGTGCAAATTCTAATTACTATATAGAGAAATGCTTGCCATACATATTATATGCAGATCAGGTTATTTTGTAAATGGAATAACTTATTTTACAGGCAATTAATTTGAAATCATACTTAGTAATTCAGTTAATAGGTTTCTGTCCTGACCTTGCTTTTTTTTTTTTTTTTGGAGGGTACTTTCTAGCAGGTACATATTCATATACATACTTACATGGTCTCAAGCCCTCTGAGGCAGGCAAACTCAGGAAACAGGAACCATCTGTATATCTGGAAGGATCATTATTGCTAATAGAGTAATGTAGTAGAATCTTGAAAGTAGAAATATTTTCCCCTTGCCTGGACTCAGGAATCTCTTCCTTAACAGCCCTGCTTCCTCCTGTAATGGTTGTGTTCCCTCCTCCGTGTTGGACATTCCAACAGTATACATATACAGGTATGTTGTGTGTGTGTGTGTGTGTGTGTGGGGTGGGGAACTCTCCAGAATTGGCTTCAGATGGAGTTGGCACTTCTAGGTTAACAATTGGCCTGGAGTTTTGTATCTGTTCATAATTTTTTATTTTTATTTTTTTGGTCTATTCTTCCTTTTTAGGAAGAAAATCATATTAAATTCAGGGCTATATTCCTTTTGGGTAAATATAATGTTTTAATATATTGAAGCCAATATAAAAAAGGGAAAATTATATTCTGGACTAATTCATTTGTAAAATTCTCCAAAATCCAATTCCTGAGAAGTTATTACATACAAGCTAAAAAACCAGCACAGTGCAATAGGTTAATTATTCAACTAGAGATACAAACAGCAGATACCAGAGAAATAGCAATACCAACTGACTGACAAAAATATTGATACTGTGTGAGTTTTTCTGCCATATAAGATGCATATAACAAATTCAGATCTAATCCAAAATGATCTCCAAGCCACTTGGATTTGAGCAACTTCACTACTTATATCTGTTCAGTTTGGCTCACTAGTAGTGTATTGATGGCATCATTCATTAAGACTTCAGATAAAATTTCCACAAGCATTCAAATGTGCAAAAACACACACACACACACACAAATATACTCCATCACTTCTGGCCTTGGACAAATCGGCAATCACAACAATGCATATTTCATGCTGTATTATCAAATAAGTATGTTTTCCATTCATTTCACTTATATACTAACAGCTAATACTTAAAAATATATATACCAGAAATGTTAAGTAAGCTATTTAATTTTCAAAGAGCTCGTACAAAGAAACTGGGTATTGCAATATAAGAACAGAGCAGGGCTCGGGAAATAATTTATAGCCTTAGGGAACACTTTTGTGGAAAATGGAATATGAAAAGTCATTTTCATATCCTGCCTGGCACAGAATTTATTTTCCTGAAAATTTCATAATAATTTTAAGGAGATTAGAACAACAGCAACAACAACAAAAAACCAGCCTCCAAAACTAAGCCAGCTAAAAGTTTAATTAAACACAATTGCTTGCTGTGCCAGCCTTTCCAAGCTACCTCATGCATATTCATCACTATAATTACAGCAGTAAAATAAATAAATAAAACACCGCAACTAATTATGCCAAACTCCTCATTTTCTATATGTCTGGATTTTTTTTTTACATAATTAGTGTTAAAATTAATTGCAAGTGAGTTAATTTTTGCATTTTGTCCTTCCACATTTATTTAAATATTGGGTTCCCCCCCCCCAAGTCATACACAGGGGTTTACCCCAGAAACACACTGAACGCTAAATGTGTTCATATTACAATGGTACAATACATGCTGTGTTCTACACTTCAGCTCCTTGAGTAAGTGTTTGCCATGCTAAGTATATTATTCATGACCCATGATGTTTAATATTCTATCTCCAGTGGCACCCTTCTTTTTAAGTGACAAAGTAGCAGTGAATGTACTGGGCAGCTCGAACTGCAATCCTTATCATATCCTTTCTCCAACTTATTCCTTTTCTAAAGTATCTGGAAGACACTAGGCTGAAAAGACTGACTCATTAGGATCTTGCTACACACTATTTTTTCTAACTTCTAGATCTTCAAAAAAAAAAAAAAGAATCAATCAAAGAAGTTGTTCCATTTCTACTAATCCATTTTTAAGATACAAGGAGACTATTTGAGTTGGCAGATTTTTAAAATACATGTACAATTTATCAACAATTCATTCAACTCCAAAGTCTGCATACTCTATCACTAGCAATGAAATGTAACTTTTTACCTATTTTGTATCAGTCACAAGACACAACAGCGACCTAAGCAGGTAAGTCACATCAGCAAATCTGCAGTAATTTATATTAGTTGGGACAAAAAATAATAACCCTAATACTATTAGAATCCCTGAGTCATTTAAATGAATCCACTTACAATTACATTTCTGGCCCATTATTAAAGTCGTAGTTGCACAAATTGACTGTGGTGACATGGAAAAATGAGATGCAAAAGCAAATACCAATTCTTTATCTTCAATAAAGATGAAGTGCCTATAGATTTCCATATTCAATGTAAACAGAGACATTAGCAAAATGATTTGTTAACTCTTATACAGGTAGTCCCCAGGTTAAGCACACCCAGGTTACAGACGACCCATAGTTAAGAATGGAGTCTACTGTAGGAAAATTTGAGTTAAATACAAAATGATCTGAACATAATGGTTTGAGTTAATTACACAATACTACTTATACAATAATACTGTTCTGGTTTACATGCAAATTCAACTTAAGGACAGACCTTGGGAATGGAACTCATTCTTAGACTGGGGACTACCTGTACATAATATAAAATGAGGTGCACTTTTTAAAAACAAACATTAAAAAATTATTCTCTGGGGATGTCCTTTAAAGTTACAGTTTAGAACAATGCTGTTCATTTGAAGAACAGGAAATTCTGATTTCTCTATTTGCAGCACTGCACTATGTCCCACGTTATTCTTAAGGATCTACCACACATTTTCAGGGCTGCAGGTGGTGAAAAAGTTAAAAGAGAAATCTCTGTTCTATGAAAAAAAAAAACTGGTTCGGTAATTCAAGGAAAGTTAGCGTCAAAACCTTCGGATTTCTATGCACGGAGAAGGCCATTTTAGTCCTTCTCCCAACCAACAATTGTATCTGCTGCCTTCACACTCTGTCAGCTTCTACACACCACTGTTTATGTTGCAGATGAAGTCTGAAACAGAGTCTCCTCTACTTGCATAGCTTATCTCCACATTTAGAGAATTTCACAATCTAAGTGAAGCATGGAGCACACTCTAGGCTTTCCACTTCAGACCCAATATACAAACAGAGTAAGCAGCAAAAAGAAGTTGAAGCCTGCACTTTCCCTTATGGAAGTTCTAATCAATAAATGGAGAACTGAACAGATCTAGAACTGAGAAAGTCTGAAAATGTCTCAGGTAATTGATTTCCAGTTGAGAGCCATGGAGAGCTAAACATCCTTTTGTAGAGAGATGATGTTACGATGGAGACTGGCACGGGATGCAGGATCCTGGCCGCTAAAATGCTCTCCAGATTAAGGAGAGATTTTTGAGATAGCCCATGTGACTCTGCACAGCTGCTCCTCATGAGTAAACTGCAGGAATTGTCGTTTCACGGTTTGCCTATGAGTCGAGTGGATGGGAGTCGAGAGAGGAACCATCTTTGCTCACAGTCATTAACACAGCCTTTTTAAAGGACAATAAGCTCAACTGAGCCTCACTTTTTAATTACTTTGGATTTGGTTTTTTGTCTGTTTGTTTGTTTCTGCTGCCTTCAAAGGATTAAGAATCTTCAGAACAGCAAGTTATATTGTATTCTCTACGTGAGTTGCCTTCTCCTTAGAGAAAAACTTTTAAATGTGATTTTTAAAAGCTTTTGAAAAATATGACTTCTTGGATTAAACAGCAAAAGGGTGCTCAGAATATGGACTTTAGAAAGTTTAACAATGGATTAAAGGCTCAGATGGACTTGGAATTATAATTTTAAATGCCTACAAAGAGCTTTGAATTAACTAGAAGACATTTTCCCTTGGGAAAATGGAAAATGTTTTGAGTTCTTTCATGATAAGGGGACTTTGAAGCATGGACGCTAGAGGGAACTAGAAGATAAAGAAAATGGAGCAGAAATCTATAATACAAACATGGGAATATTTGTCTACCAATTTTTTTGACAGAATTGATAAAACTTCTTGACAAAACTGACAGTACATGTTCTAATGAAATTATAGAACAAGAACAAATTGCAATGGATGATTTTGAAATTACTTTGAAGGGGGACCTAAATGTAACAAGCAATGAGAAAGATATATAGAAAGATATGGGCATACAAATGGAACCGATGGATGACTTACTCCCAAAACGAGATGTACAAATATTGAACCAAGAAACTGACTTGGATAATTTTTTTTTACTGGAAATACAAAAGAGCTCTGTTAAAGTTTTGAAGGACTTTGTTAGAAATGGCAAACAAAAGGACAAACTTTACTTATTGGATATACAAAAGAAATCTGCTAAAGTTCTGAAAGATTTTTAGCTTGAAACACAGATGAACAGAAAACTAGCTCTGGGACTCTTTTTGGAGGAGTTAAAAGATATTTTTAAACACTCAGGGAAGGAATACAAAGTTGGCTTATTTGACCATGGCTAAAGGAGAAAAATAGTTACATCAGGTTGCCCTTACTGGACTTTTGCTGACAAAGAACAACTGATGAATAATTCAGATTTTGTTTTATTCAATAGATGAGATATGGGGTGAAGAGAGATTATGTTGTATTTAGAGATAGTGATGAGCTATTAAGATTGTCTTTACTTGCTGGGAGGAAAGGGGAAGTTGCTTCTTTCTTTTTTCTTTTCTATTTCTTTTTTTACTTTTCCACACTTTTTTCCTTTGTATTTTTCTGTTTGTATTTTTTGTAGCCTGTATTGGCTTTTCTTCTTTTCATTTATAATTCTTAATAAAATTATTTTTTAAAAAATGAAAATGTCTCTGGGAATTCTTGTTTGTATGGCCCAGCATATTCACACATGTGGGACTGAAAACTGAATATAGTTGCCATGTCAAGTGACATCACAGCACTGGATCCAAAATCCACTGAAGCTGGCACTCTTTGCAGAATTTCTTTCTCTGTCCTGCCCTTCATTTCCACACGGTGCCTCCCAATCCAAAGTACAGAGTTCCAAAGTGGGAAAAATAAGGGACTTAAAATATTAAATTGCTTTTAACTCATCGTGAGCAGAAACCTGAGTTTTGCTTATTCAAATTTAAATGCATAGTAGTATGACCCTGATTAGGGTTGTATCTCCCAATCCTTTCTCAGACATGACTTGCACTGAGATGCAAATGCACCTTATCCTGATGACAACTAGATAGTTTTATTCTGTTTCAGACATGATTTCTCTTAGCAGAGACCAAGAAGTATCAACTGCAAGTATTGGGTTAGTTTAAACTTTACAACTTTGATTTATTTCCTGTCTGCATCAACATTTTAGGACACAAATTTTCATAGGCTAATGGCAAATTTTAAACATCTTTCACCATAACCTCATAAATGCCACGGTAATCCAGTAATGCAGTATCTGGTTGCTGACATATTCAAATATAGCTGTTACTCAGCCAGTGGTAAGCAATAGCAGAACGTGTAGGTACACACACACACACACCAGACTTAGCAGAGTCTGGTTGTATAATCACCTCTCTTGCTCCTTCCTGCTGTTACATTTTAGAAACATCCTGAACTATTACACTGTCTAGACAGTAAACAAAGAACAACATGCATAATAATACTTCACTGTCAACAACTTTTAACTAGTTGCTCCTAGGGGAGTTTACCAGTAAATCAGTTTGAAAACCATGCCTACAGAGCAGGTAGTAGTGGATAGGCTCCCTCCTTTGTATAAGTAGTTGAAAATACAGAATCCTTCATTTGTTTTTATCATCAGAACACTCTGACTTGATCCAGAAGGACAAAGCACTAGAAAGCTGATGATCTGAGTGTATTCCATATCCTTTAAAAACTTCATTACACATACTGAGCAGTTACTATAACAATCACTATAGTATTTAGTATAATTTTATCTTTTACTCACAAATTCTGTAAATTCCATTTGAAACTTAACATTAGTCACATTATACAATGAGTGAAACTGCAAGACTGATTCTCACTCAAGTCCCCACCATAAAGCCAAGGAAAGTGGCCTACAGAAATGCAATCTGAAAGTATTATTCCCAGAGTCAACCCATTATCCATGGACTATATTAATTCAATTGCAATGCTAATGCTAATGCCAGTAATAATAATAATAACAACAACAACGTGCTCTTCCAAGAAGCAAACATTATAATATCTCTTTGCCAAATGTTTGGAATGATCTACGATTCCATTTGTCATACATTGGATATTAAAATGTGATCTGTAATTAATGCAAGGAGAAAACTTTAATGGCAGAACTTGAAAGAATCTGCATATTTTTCTTAATATAGTAAAAGTAAAAATTTTTCCAAGAACACAAAATAATGAGTTTGGATACTTATAAAAAAAAAATTGAAATACCTTTTTGTTTCCCTTATATTTTCTTAGTGTCTTCCTCATCAGTGTGGCTGCTACTGGCAAATGCAAATATATATAATTGACCTGGGGGAGCTAAAGAACCATTATTCACCACTGCCTAGTGCTGTTGGGAAGTATAGTTGAACAACATCTAGAATGGAGCAGGGACTTACCTAGTCTCTGAGCTAGAAGATTGATCTTTGCAACTGTTCCCACAGACTGTGTTTTTTATTTTAATAATAGGAGAGACGAAAAGATAGTAGGCAGAGAGAGGTATTCCAGGGCAGTCCCTAATATGGGAGGACATCAACAGTAGGGCTGAACTGAATAGTTTGCTCTTTGTAATACGTTTAGTAGCAGCAAAAAGCCACAACTCTCTTGGTCACTCTTTCAACTGGGACTCTATTCCCAGACCAAGAACGTATTTCACTTAATCTCATTTGGATGGCTCTTAAGGCACTTGCATAGCCCTATCTATGTCATCGTGCAGTGACACTACCATCAATTGCATAAATTACTGTTCCTTAGAAGACAATGACTTATTTTATTTATAGCCTGCTAAACTAACAGGAATATGCGTGTGTTAAAAGTGAAAGCACATCATCTGCACCAAGCCACTAAATGTTATTACAAATCTAAGCAGATAGAGAATTGATATTAGAAATTTGGTACTGCAAATTCTTTAATGAGCTTCAGTTTAGTGGACTTTGGACACAATGGACACTTATCTGTTTGGACCTCATCCCTATTAAATCAAGAGTTTGTCTGTTAAATCAAGGTTTTATTACATTATGCCATTTTTGTCCATGGCAAATTACATAAATTGATGCTGATTACAGATTTAGTTTTAATGGACATTCTCTCCCCTCCACACTGTTTGTTAAATCAAGATTTTATTGCATTAATATTAGACATTCTCATTGTGAGCTAAATAGAAAACTAGGGTTTCCTGTTTTTCTTCTTATTACTCTTATGCTCTCCCATGGTAGCCTCATCACAAGTATTTTCAATGGTGATCAGCTATTGGCATCTAGTAGGGAAAATAGCTTTTAGAAACCCACATATTCATCTGTGTTTACTCCATTATGTTGAAAAAAAGAGGATTTCCATCTGGGAGATGTCAGCATCTGAATAAATTTTCCACTGGACAAGCCTTAACATGGAACATGAGCTGCGAAGATTCCATTCAGAAATTAACATCTTGCCTGTAATTTGATAGCTCCTGTCTTCCTTCACAATGGATGTTTTTTCTCTCCTCTTAACAGAATTAATATAAACTCCCTTCATGAATTACATAACTTGATAGAATGAACAACTGCATTATAAATAATTCTGGAGTAAAGATTAAGCAAACTATACAAAACAGTCATGTGCATATACAATTAAATCACAGATCACTGACACAAACGAAGTCAGTTAAGGCACAATACAAAGCAAGCATAAATCTGTAGGAAGTACTATGAATACTCCCCAGTGTCACTCTGAAGTTTGGGATGGAAGAGAAATAATTGATTTGTTTCACTTTTCACTGCTTTTCACATCTGTACATCATGAGCACCAATGTGAATCTTTCGGTCTGTGATGTGACTCTCTGATTTAAAACACAGAGAGAGAGAGAGGTTTGGGAAAGCACACAATACAAGTATTTGTCATATTAATATACAAAATGTATTGTATCAGGGGAAATTGACTGGAAAATATGTATATAAAATGTATTAGGAAATGCAAATGAATACTAAAATCCTGAGGATATTTTTCAAAAATACACAATCCACTGGAGAAATTAAGACAGCAAGAATGTAGGTTTAAAAGAAGAAAAACAATTAGAAACTAAAATAGTTTTGTCCTTCCCTATCTGAAGCCTAAAGGCAGACAGATATAAATATTTACTTTCCTCCCGCATACTGTCACAACTATTTATTATTTGGCTGATATTTTGAGAATCTTATTGTAATATTTAGTGGTTTTGTTCTAAATCAGGCTTTAATATAATCCTAACCAATGTATCAGGATTGCTCTGATAAATAAACATGATAGGTATGATAAATAAATGAATAAATAAATAAATATGTGAACTGTGGAATATTTCAAATGATCAGTAAGATTCATATTAAAAATAATTGCACTGTTTAAAATCCCAGCTTTAAATAACCATTAGTAAGCAGTTCTAGAAATTTGCTGCATTTGTTGAAATGGCTTTGGAAGTTTTAAAATTCAAGTAAATATATTTTTTTTATGAATGGAAATATTTTAGCAGGAAATTATGACAATATCTGAACTGTAAATAATGAAACTGTTAGGGGCAATGTAGCTTTCTGACTGAAGAAAAACTTCTTTGATACTTTATAGGTTGATAATATAGAACAAGGGGACGCGGTGGCGCAGCGGCTTAATGACGCTGAAAGTGCCGGCCAGAAATGGCTGAAAGCTTCAGCGGTTCGAGTCCAGCCTCGCGTTAACAAGGTGAGCTCTTGTTTCTATACCCGCAGCTTCTGCCAACTCAGCAGATCGAAAACATACGTGAGTAGATAAATGAGGACTCTCACTCCGGCGGGAGGAAAAATGCTGGCAGCGGCTCAACAGAGAGACGGGACAGTTGCCGGTCAAAAGCGCAAAACCGCGCTCGTCCGAAAAAGGGGCGCGAAGCAACGGAAATCCCGCCTCCTGTGCTGCCAGCTGGGCTGACGCTCTAGGAATTAGGCTCTGGCAAAGTCTAATTCCGAAACTAGAAAGATGCAATTGCCTTGAAAACCGCTAGGGGGCGGTCACTGCAGGGTCAGTAATGACTGTTAAGCAGATTAAAAAAAATATATATATATATAGAACAATTCTATTTCTGAACTGAACATTTTAAAAGTTTTATTTTTATTTTATCCCCATTAAAAAAAAAGCTGCTTCTTAAAATGTTCTTATTTTTTGCATTCAGCAATCTTGAGCAGACATTCTAATGGAAAACACATTAGGAAACTATGCTTACAAAGAAGACAGTTGTTATACTAAACATTCCCAAACCATTTCATAAGAAAAGAAGCTCTATAGTAAGCTCATATACATAATATTTTAAGTTAAAATATGTCATACATCACAGGTCCTGGTTTAAATAATTCCACATATTTACTTCCTACTCTCTTTTGATTGATAGATAACATTTTCTTTTTTATATAATAATTTTTATTAAAGTTTACAGATACAAAGATAAAAAAACTAATACAAACTAAGAAAAAAAGAAAAAGGAAAAAAAAAACTAAACATGCAGGGAAAAAAAGAAAAAAAAAGATATATATAAAGAAACGACTTCCCCCTTCATCACAAGTACAAACAATTTCAGTAACTTAACACCTTCTCTGATACAACAGAAGATCTCTTCTTCCCATATCGCATCTCTTATCTATAAACAATCGGTGTGCAATTTGGAGGTCCTCCTGGACTCACAGCTCCTGCTTGATGAGCAAGTGGCAGCTGTGGCCACTTGCTCATCTCTGAGGCTGAGGCCTTTGCACAGATCTGTCTTGTGCACCAATTGCACCCTTCCCTGGACAGCTGACCTCGCTCATGGTCACTCAAACTTTAGTCACTTCCTGTTTGGATTACTGCAATGCACTTTACATGGGGCTGCCCTTGAAAACTACTCAGAAGTTACAACTGGTCCAGAATTTGCAGGACCACCTCTCCCTAAGAATATCTGCCTGTCCCACTAGATCAGATAGGGTAGGCATGCTCCAGAACTCTTTCCATAAATCCTGCCACCTAGTGGGAACTCGGAAGTGTGCCTTTTCCGTGGCTGCCCCTACTTTATGGAACACCCTCCTCCTGGTGATTCGGCAGCCGCCCCCCCCCCATCAAGACCTGGCTTTTTACCAAGGTGCTGGGATAGGATAGAATAGAAAGAATGGAATGAGGGTAACTGGAGCTTGCTGCAGGGTATCCTAAGGATTAGGGTTAGGCTATAATTAAGATGTAGGGCTTTTTGTTTGTTTGATGGTTATGTTTTATAATTACTGGTTTTATTGATGTTGTGAGCTGCCCAGAGTTGTTTAAGATGGGTGGCCATACAAACCTTTTAAATAAATAAAATAAATACATATAGCAAATTGCTAGCCTAGCCAAGCAGGAGGCATTTTCATTAATACGCCATCTTTAAGAAGATGGTGGCAGTGTGTCTGGATGCTTGTTGATGGTGCTCCAAGAGAGATTTGTAGAAGGGTTTTTTAGAGGGACTTTGGATGTTGAGGCTGGTTTGTGGATGTGGAGGATTGTGGAGGACAGTGTTAATAAGAAGGTTAGAATGAGAGATGGGAACGAGAAATGAGAGGCTGGAGAATTCGCAGAGAATTGGAAGAGTGGAGAGACTGGAGAGGGGCAAGTGAGAGTGAAGACAGAGAAGGGGGCTGAATTTTATGGATGTTTGGGATCCCCTGGACTCCCCCTGGACCCCAGTGCACTACCTTCATTTTGTGATGAATGGCTAGAGTTGAGCCCAAGTCTGAGAGCCCGAGAGTCAGCTGCTGCTACCGCAACTATTGCAACTTCAGATGGGATTGCTGCTGCTGTACCAGCCTCCCTGCTGCATAGTGGCTTCCCTGCCCAACCTCCTGGACCTCACTGCAGGGCTGGTGGTGGAGTTCCCCAAACTTATACCATTTACCTGGTCAGCAGATCTGTGGAGGCCATTCCACCATCCCTGCCACAATTGAAACTCTAGTGTGAAAGCCTAGACCAAATACTGGTCACCAAACAAGACTGTTTCCTTCAGAGTGACAGTTGGTCTCCAACCACCATAAGAATGTTGTTCTTTAATTTACTTTAGTTTTTATCTTCTTTAATCTTCTTTCTACTCTTCTAAACTGTCCAGAATTGTTCATCAGGACACTTTATCCTGCTGTTACTGGTGAATTAGTATCACTGGTGGATAAATTTGGTGACAGTTTCATCACCAAAGTAATAGTATTTATTGGTCCAATTTAGATAATACACATTATGTCAGTGTATCCTGATAAGCTTTAAATAATTAACAGCGGCATCTGCACAGGGTCTGTATATGTGCGTATGTGTCAAAACAGACATTTTGTTTAGTTTATTCCTATCTCCTAAAAGTAGGGTGACTATTATTTATTCTTGGCAATGAGAATCGGTCCCATTTAATTTTCTCTGTGAGCCAAGTTTAATGACATAGTTAAATTGTTTAAACAGTGATGGTGTTTTAACCACATTTCTTTCTCATTTACATCTTCCTTTTATAAATGTTGATTAGAATGTGTTAGGGCTTCTTAAGCCTGGAATATTATGAAGTGCCATATTAGATGGGTTTATGCTGTCCCTAGTCTTTCTAAAAGTGGTTTTGATTTTAGAATCTTTGAAAAAATAGAAAGTCACTCTATGGCAGCACCGTTTACTTGGGATGACTAGCACTGACTATATTGGAAGATGCTGTATAGTAGCCTTGTTCAACTGGAAACCCTCCAGTTATGCTGGAGTAGCAGTTTGCATAAATAATTATGATCATACATGTCATGCAATTGTTTATTTATTTAAGCAATTTATATGGCTGCCCAACTCACTCACAGTGACTCCTGGTAGCTTACAAGAATAAAAATCTCCAATACAAAACCCACTCCACCCCCCCCCCCGGCAACAACAATACATTTACACTAGCCATTTCATGGGCTCCAGGTTGACCTGGGATCCCTAGGCCCACTGGCAAAACCATGTCTTCAGGGCCTTCCGGAAGAGCATCAAGGTAGGGGCCAGTCTTATCTCTGCGGGGATGATGTTCCACAGGGAGGAAGCCACCGCAAAGAATGCACTTCTTCTTGGTCCCACTAGATGGACTTCCTTAATAGAGGGACCCACAATATACCCTGCCTCCCCCATCTGGTGGATCAGGCAGATAAAATTGGGAAAAGGCGGTCCTTCAAATAACCTGGCCCCAAACCATGTAGGGCTTCAAAGGTGGCAACCAGCACCTTGAGTTGGACCCAGAAGCAAATTGGCAGCCAATGCAGATCCCACAAGAAGGTGATATGTGTGCAAATCTAGGCTTGCACAAAACTATGCGGGCTGCCGCATTTTGAACCAACTGACATTTCTGGATACTTTTCAAGGGCAGCCCCATGTAGAGCGCATTATAGTAGTCAAGACAGGAGGTGACTAGGGTGTGGGTGACTGTCATCAGGGCCTGTTGGTCCAGGAAAGGGTGTAACTGGCAGACAACCCACATTGCACAAAGGCTCTCCTGGCCACGACTGCCACCTGCTCCTCAAGCAGGAGTCACAAGCCCAGGAGAACCCCCAGATTACACACTGGGTCCGTCTGGGGCAGTGCAACCCCATCCAAGACCAGAGATGGCAATTTTCCATGGACCAAAGAACCCCAAATCCAGAGCCATTCCATCTTGCCAAGGTTCACTTTCAACCCGTTGCTCCCCATCCAGACCTTAACAGCCTCTAAGCACTGCAAGGAGGTCATGGCATTACTTAACTCACCATGGGCTGAGATATACAGCTAAGTATCATCAGTATACTGATATCTCACCCCATGGTGATGGATGTTCTCACCCAGCTGCTTCATGTAGATGTTAAACAGAAGTGGAGGAAGTACCGAACCCTGCGGTATCCCATAAAGCAGGGGCCGAGGGCTGGACCTCTCACTCCCTATCAACATGACTGGGAATGGCCACAGAGGAAGGAAGTGAACCAGGACAACACAGTGCCCCCCACTCCCAACCCCTGAAGCTGCTCTGATGGTATCAAAGGCTGCTGAGAGGTCAAGTAGAACGAGGATGGACATACTACCCCCATCTCACTCCCGCCAGAGGTCATCAAAAAGCATGACCAATGCCGTTTCTGTCCCATATCCAGGCCTGAACCCTGAGTGAAAAGGGTCCAGATAGTCAGTTTCATCCAAGAACCTCTGAAGCTGCAGCACAACCACCTTCTCAACAACCTTCCCCAAAAAGGGAAGATTGGAGACAGGCCAAAAATTATCCAACAGGGTGGGATCTAGCGATGGCCTCTTAAGAAGAGAGTGGACCACAGCCTCCTTAAACAGTTGGGGCACCACTCCCTCCCCAGAGAAGCATTAACCACCATCAGAACCCACCCACATGTCACATCCCTGGAGGCTTTCACCAGCCAGGAGGGGCACAGGACTAAAACACAGGTGGTTGCGCTCACATTCCCTAGGATCCTGTCCTCTTCCTTGAAAGCAACAGGATCAAACTGTTCCCAGATAACCGGGCAAGAGCCTGCCCTAGGCACTTCCACTAGACCAACAGCCATACTGACATCCAGCTAGGAATGAATCCAAGTGACTTTGTCTTCCAGAAAATCAGCATATGCCTCAGTGTGCCCCTGCAGATAGAATTCTGTATCCTCCTTCCCCAGAAGGAACAGGTCACCTTAAAGAGGGTTGCTGGGTGATTATCTTCAGACACAATTAGCGTGGAGAAGTATTTCCACTTCGCCGCCCAAATCACCACAAGGTAGGTTTAATAGCAGTTCTTACCCATGTTTGGTCGAGTTCATTCTTTGTCTTCCACCAGCTGTGCTCTAGACGTCTCTTAATCCATTTCATCACTCTCAATTCCTCCGTATACCACGGGGGATGATGAGGTCCTTGAGTCAGGAGAGGTTGCATGGGTGCAATCCTGTCCAAAGCCCATCACCTTCCTATTCCAGGCAGCTTGGTAGGACTATGCAGCAGATCTTCAGTAATAACCCCCAGCTCCTTCTGAAACCCATCCAGGTCCATCAGTTGCTGGGGGAAGACTGATCTAATAGGTTCTGCCTCCCTGCAGAGGGATATGGCCCTAGAGAAGCTCACAGGCATGATCTGACCATGACAAGGGGACCAAAGATAGGTCCACCAATTCCAGATCACATAAGCACTGCTCCGACAAGAACACCAAATCAGGTGTGTGACCACTATTCCTAGTTGGGCCCTGGATGACAATGGGACAGGCCTATGGGAGTCATGGTTTCCATGAACTCCTGAGCTACCTCTAACCTCGCCCCCAGGGATGGCAGATTGAAGTCCCCCAAAACTATAAGTTTGGGGAACTCCACCACCAGCCCTGCAGTGAGGTCCAGGAGTTCAGGCATGGAAGTCACTATACAGCAGGGAGGCTGGTACAGCAGCAGCAATCCCATCTGGTCCCTCGAGCCCAACCTAAGAAAGAGGGTCTCACAACCGGGCACTTGTAGAGCAATGCCTCTGGAGGCCACCAGAGATTCTCTGATGACAACAGCCACACCATGTCCCTGGCCTGCAGTCTAGGCTGGTGCCATACTTGATAACCAGCTGGGAACATTTCCAAGAGATGAACCCCACCCTCTGGTCCCAGCCAGGTCTCGGTAATACAAGCCAGATCAGCCTTCTCTGCAAGAATCAAATCAGCGATAAGGAAGCCTTATTACAGGCTGATCTGGCATTTAAGAGCAGCAGCCTAAAACCCGGGCCTCCACAGAACTGCTGACCAGGTAAATGGGTTTAGTTTAAGGGGCTGAAGCACAAGATTGGTACAAGATACCAAGGTCATGTTCCCCATGAGTGGCCCGCCCCTTGTCTCCCACCATATTCCCCTTTACCAAACACCACCAAAATACATTGCCCTGCCCTGTTTGCCCCACCAGCCATTCCATCCCCCATCCTCAGATCTCTTCTCTCAATCTAAAAGGGGAATCCCACCAACCGACATACAATGAGGGGTAAGGTGAGCCCAACAGGTGCTATAGCAGTTGCTCTCAGCACCATCAAGCCACCACCCCTCCACTCATCTCAACATCGGAGAAGGTCACATCAACACCCTCTCATCCCCCTTCACACTCACCCTGACTCCACTCAAACTCACAAGCACCATCCTGCCTGGTTGCTCTCACCCACCTGCATATTACTTGTACAGATGTTGGTAATGCCTCCTTGATTACAGTTTGTCTTACAGATGGCCAGAGGAAGTAAGAGAAGTTAGCCAGCCTTGATCTTAAGACAGCGCAATTTGATTGTAAAGATGGGGAAAGTTGGTGTTAAGTTTCTGCTTTACTAAGGACTCTGGTTAAAATTAATCTCACCTAAACATGAGGGCTCATTTTTACAGTTAGTGGCTATCTTAGAATTATAGTGCAGTTGAGATTTTCTCTTGCTGTTGGTTTTATTTGCATTGGAGATATAAGAATGTTGGGGTTAGGATTCCAGTTTCTGGGGTATTCTGTTAAAATTAATGTCATGATAAGCATTAGAATGTGTTTTTATGGTTAGTGTTAGTACAGGATTTATACTGAACTGAGATTTTCATTTGGGGTTATGTTTGTAGAATATGTTTGCACTGGAGATAAAGAGATTTTGAGTTAGGATTATAGTTCCTTGAAGGTTTTGGTTAAAATCAAAATCCTAGTAAGTATTAGGGCGTATCTTTATGATCAGTGGTCATCTTAAACTATGTTATGTCTGAAATTTTTATTTTGGGTTAGATGTATGATATATATATTTCCATTTGTGATATGGGAAGTTAGAGTTAGGTTTCCAGTTTCTTGCTTAAGATTAATGTCATGATAAATATGAGAGTGCACTGCTATGGTTAGTGGTAGTTCTGAAGTGTATTGCAGTTGAGATTTTTCACTTGGTGTTAGTTTTAACGTACATATGGAGAAGTTAGGTTTAGGTTTCTAGTTCCTCAAGTACTCTGGTTAAAATTAATGTCTCAATCAGTAGCAAGGCTAAATTCTATGGTCAATGTTAGCACTATATTTACATACGTTATGGTTAATATTAATTGTAGTGGTAGCTATATACTCTAAACTACCACCATATTATAACCACAATATAAATATAACAACATAATATATAATATATCCATTGGAGATATGGGGAACATAGTATTACAGCTCCAGTTCCTTGGGGACTGTTGTTAGAATTAATGTCTGTATAAGTATGAGAGCGCGATGCAGCATTTTATATTGTGTCTGAAAATTAATCAGAATTTAGTACTGCCTTTAGAAGTCATTCTAAATAAGCTCTATTTCATTCTTAGAAATCATTAGCTTGCACTTTTTGGAAAGGTTTTCAAACTGAACTAAGTATCTTACAATGCATAAAAATATTCATGGCATGGATTTACAATGTTCTTCTTCTTCTTCTTCTTTATCATCATCATCATCATCATCATCATCATCCATATACTGCTTAGAAATTCCTCACTGGTTCTTCTGTGTTGCTTTAACACTGGAATATGGAAAAGCTTTAAAGCAGCAAATTATAATTACTCTAAATGCAAATTCACTGCACAGAAGTATGGAAATGAGTTAGTGATTTATTGTTTGCAGACTACTATAAAACTCAATAATTGTACAGTCCTGTTGTTTCCACTTGGCCTTTTCAGATAAGAAAATTATGTACTTCAAGGTAACTTTTCTGACTCCATTAGTTTTGATTTTTCAGCTTGATTAATAATTTGCTTAAAAGAAGGATATAAAATTGCACAAATGCATTTTTTAAGGGTGAGGCTGCTTATCACTTTTCCCTTCCAAAGCTTTGTTGAAAAAACTTAAGATTTTTAACTGAATACCTTCATCCTGTGTTTATTACAAAAGATACTTGAAATATTATATAAACAAAAGACCCTCTATTGCTAAATAAACTTTTCTAAAATAATGAAGTGTAGAAGTCATAGAAAGCACTTGCAGATCATACTAAACTCAATACAAGCCACTAAAGGCTTAAGGTGTAAAAGCAGCCCATCTGCTCTTTCAGCCAAGATATCATCTTCTGTCACTGCCAGCTGATGCTCTTCAATTTTATGCAGTTGAGTAATTAATTCTGTCAGTAGAAAATGAAGCTATGATTTGCATAAAATTTCCAAATGGCTAAGAAAAATATCCAATATAAAATCTTAATACTTCCTGTAATTTTCCTATGCAATTATAATTCTGCTTTTGGTTGTTATTAAAAGAGTGCTAAAGATTGTACTGGCACAGAGGAAATATATTCAAAAACTCATTTCCTCATTTTAATGTCTGTTTCATCTTTAAAAATCCTGATGCCCTCCTCTCTCCTTGTTACCAAGGCTTATTTGCTGCTAAGTTTTTTTTTTTTTTCTTCTCCCTGCTAAGGTGTAACACCATGTAAATAAGACTTAGTTTTTCTTTTATGCCACAGCCATATTCCCTAACCTGGTGCTCTCCAACCATGCTGAACTTCAGCTCTCATTCTGGAGCGAACCAGGTTGAACATAGCTGCTATATCACCTGATCAATTTGTCTGTCTGTCTGTCTGTCTACCTATACATTCCTGGGAAGGTTATGATATTCTCTTTTCATCTCTAATTCTAATACCAAGCCACCAGTGCCAGAGCACAGACTTTGCACTTTTAATCTGATAACTAGATAATGATGCATTTTCTTTTGTCTTTAACCAGCATTCTTGTCCCATGCCAAATGTGTATCATTTTGTTGTCTCATCTCGTTAGAATCTCCTATTTAAAATGTAGCAACAAACTGGCTGCTTTCTTAGCTCTTTTATTTCAAAGACTAGAACTGTAAGCTTCCATTTGTGATTCTGAACTTAAAGGACACTTGTAAATTAGATTTTTTTTTTTTACACTCTCTCAATCTGTCTTAAGGAAAATATATTACAGAAACCTTCTCTAGAATGATTGTTCAAGATTTTCCTTCAAAAGCTATGAAAACTAAAAAAAAAAAAAAGGCAAGCAGTAGAGATGTAGCTAATTATGTTTCTATTTACTTGCAATATAAAATAAAGCAAGTGTTTTCGCATTATGATTCAATCATTTTCACAATCTATACAGATGTCAATTGAATATACACCATTTTGAAAAGGCAAAAGGGAAGTACATCTTCATGTATTTCACAGAAAAGAAATGAAAATGCAGAGGTATTTCTGATGCACACTGGATAACTGAGAAAGCCAAAGAATACCACAAGGAAGTCATTATGTGCTCCACTGATTACAGAAGAGCCTTTGTGTTGATCATGTCAAGCTGAAGAATATGCTTAAAAATGGGATTTCATTGTCTTCATGCAATATCTATATACAGGTCAGGAAGTCACAGTATGGACAGAACATGGAAAAACACATTGGCTCCAGACAAGGCTGTGTACTCTCCCCTTATTTATTCAGTTGAACGTGGTTTTAAAACTGGAGGAAAGAACATCAATAACCTGCACTATGTTGATGACTCTTCCGTGACAGGTGAAAATGCAAAGATATGTAAACTCTTTTAATAAAACACAGTGGAAAAATGGGACAAAAATTAAATATAAAGACCAGATTGATGGCAACAGTTACAACAACCAGCCCTAAAACTGACAATGAAGATACTGAAGTGGGAGATACCTTCTGCTCTATAGGATCAACCATCAACAGGAAAGGAATAAGCAGTCAAGAAATACCCTGCAAACTAGCACTTGGCAGAGTAGCCACGAAGACCTTGGAAGAGATATTCAGAGGTCATAATGTGCCTATGCCTTCCAAGATCAGAATAGTGTAATGGTATTCCCTGTGACACTTTATAGGAGCAAAACTTGGATTTTGAAGAAGCAGGATAGAAAGAATGACCAGCCAAGAAAGCAAACAAATGGATCATCAAACAATTCAACTCAGAGTTCTCACTCAGGGCACAAATGACGATACATTATTTTCTTTAATTAATACTTACATGACTTCTCACCATCTGCACTTATTTTTTTTCTTTTTTTAATACTTTTTATTAAAAGAAGATTTTACAAAGATGTAAAAAACTACAGAAAAATAGAAGAAGAAATGGAAAAAGAAATTATAAAAGGGTAAAAGAAAAAGTGAAGGATAACAAAAAAAGAAAAAGGAAGATATTTAAAGACGTGACTTCTGATCTTCTTCGCTGCAGTTACAGACATAGCAATTACCCTCTCCACCCTTATATATCATAGTTCCCTTCTTCCCTTAAACAAATCTTAATCAATAAATCCCAAAATCAGCAGTTCATTTTTATCTATTTTCAGCAAAAAGTTTATAAAGAGTTTCCTGCAGTTACTTTCTTTTGAATCTAATCTATCATGCCTTACCTCTTCCCAATCTTTCTATTCAACTGCTTAGTCTGCTCTTAAGAAGAAGGCACATTCACAGAATCATTTTGCTCCTCTCTTCAAAAGAGTGAAGAAAGAAGCCAGCAAATTGCAGTAAACAATTTGTTAACTGCTGCTTAGCAAAAGATAATGATTATATGTTCCTAAACAAGCCAGCACATGAAATCAATATGTAAAATTGGCTTGCATATCCTGGCTTGTTTGCAAGCCATTAACCATAGATTCTCTATAGTAAACTCATTTCCTAACTAGTTTTTCCATTTGTGTCAATGAAAAGCACATCACAATGTGTCTATGTCTGAAATTCATTTGTATCTTAACTTAATAGGCTAAGATTGACCACCCATATTAGGTGAAGGACATCATAAACTAAGAAAGCTTTGAACAGAGAAAGTCCTAACTTAGCTGGAAGGATTAGACCTGTGCTATCGATTTCAGTGAAAAAACTATTTAAGCTGGATAATAATGAAAAATTATCATGTCTTTAATGATTAAAATCTGTGCTATAATGCTGATGATATTACAGACAATACTTATAATACTGTTAAATCTGCAAAACATTAAGAGTCCAGTTATGAACTAAAATTCATAGGACACCTTGACCAAATCACAAGTTGGAGATTCAGTTCCCCAATGTGATGAGAACTTATAGGTTATGGATACTTTTTTTTTTTAAGTCCAGATTTAAAAGTATTATGGAAATTAATTTTCACTTTGTTATTTATAAATAGGCATCATCCATAAAATATCATGACAATACTTCTTTATACTTAGTCTCACAAGAACAGTATTTTAATATTGTTTAAGAAGAGGCATACTAAAAATACACAAGTAAAGGTTAAAGCTACATTCAAAGTTTGTAATATGGTTCAAAAACTGTAAAAAATGACCACAATAAACAGCATTACAAATATTCTGCCATCCCAAACATCACATATAAAGTCAAAAACTAGAGATGACTTTATTCTTCATTCTGCAGTGTTTTCTGCAAGTGGTAGTCATCAATCTATGCTATATTAGAGAGGGCTGAAAGACACAACTAGAATATAAAGGACATCCTATCATTTCCATACATAATCCTAGCCTGAGAATCACATTAAATAGTTATTCATTGGGTGTACATATAAGATAACTCTTTGAGATACATAGCAGAAATATTACCACTTTCATAACCAGAGGCATTGGCATTTATCTTCATAGAAGGATGATTACATCAACATCAGTTTGACTGGTTTATGTATGGAATTTTCAGCACCTCTGGTGCTTTCCCATTTGGTACATTAATTTCAAAGTAGGATCAAGGGATTTTTTCTTTTTAAAAAGTATCTGAACGTTATAATTCTAACAGTACTGTGCTAACACCACAGACAGCATGTTACATGAGAATTCAGTTTTAAGCCTAGCACACAAAATATCTATACTCTGTTGAAACCTCAAATTCTCTGATGGTATGGATTTCCCTAGTAAGTTGTCCACCTCAGTAAGTTGTGGACCTAAAATGGTTTGCAATAACAATATATTTCTTACATAAGAAATTACCATACCTGGTAATGGACTTTGCCTTCAATATACTGATGATGATGAAATATATATACATCATTATTATATTATCATTATTATATTATCAGCTCAGTTATTGCAGTGCAATCATATAAGTGTAATCTTCGTCTCTTTATGAGTTAAAGAGACTGAAAATAATCAATTAATAAGCAGAAATGTTTGCTGCTTATGACTTAAATAGGAGTAACACAGCTAGTATTTTCATGAATGCTTTTCCCTCCCATTCTTGCTCCCAAAGTGTATGCTACATTGTACACTTTAAGGGATATATGAGCTTCCATTCAGATTCAGAAGGTGCCTTCCTTTAATTCCCAGTGGATTATTGCCCAGTGCATGATTGCTGATATGCTGTTTTAGTTCTGAAATAATGCTTGCCACTAATCCCACTTCTTTGAAAGAGTAGAAAAATCACAGAAATCTCATGCTATGGTTTGAGTCTCATTTTGCTTCTCCTTCTGTACCAGGGAAGAGCTGGGAACAGAACAGTCTGATAGGAACTTGGTGACTCAGGAACGTCATCACTATGAGGAGGAAAAAAAATGCAGGGGCATACAAACAGCAGAGCCAGCTTCTCCAGCAAGTACTTGTGCCCAGTGCTAGCTAGGAGGGAGGGAGGGAGGGAGGAGGGATGGATGGATGGATGGATGGATGGATGGATGGATGGATGGATGGATAGAAGAAAACATCAGTTTTTCTAGTTGCTCCCAATTATCATCTGATAATTTAGTAGAGATGCATGTACTTTTTGGATAAGTTATTCGATCCTTGTAAACATTTGAGCTTGTAACTGATCACTGAAAGGATACACAAATATGAAAACCCATGATTTCCTTAAAGCATTTATACCTTGTCCTTCACTGAAGGGTTGCCTAAATAGACAAACATATAGTACCTGTTCTGAAATTTATACAGGTAGTCCCCGCTTACCAACTGCCTCATTTAGTTACTGTTCAAAGTTACATGTAAAAAAACCAGCTTTGTGACCAATCCTCACATTTACAATTGTCACAGCATCCTGCAGTCACATGATCACCAGTTGTGTGCTTTGTAACCAGCTTCTGACAGTTAATGGAGAGCGCGCGGAAGTAAAATTGCAAGTGGCAGTCATGTGATGTCTTGCTTAACAATCATGGCACTTAGCGATGGAGTTGCTGGTCCCAATTGTGGTCGGTAAATGAGGACTGCCTGTAAACTAAAAAGCCAAAGCCAAAAAAAGAAGGAAAAGAGGGAAGGACTGTAAAAAAAGAAGCAAAGTAATAGTGTCCTCAGTTCTGAACGTTTGCTCATTCCAATAGTAATCAGCAATGTTTCAGCTTTTCTACAATAAGCCACCAGAAATGTGTGATATTAAAGTAAGAATGCCAACATATTGTGAGATTTGAAGATCATTTCAAATTTTGTTCCTTAATACAGGAACTTGCACCAGCCTCGTCCTACAGTGTTCTTGTCAACACTAGTGATCCCTGGGCCACAGACTGAGAACAACTGTCCTAAAGCCTATGGTAGAAAGAACAGAAAATTTTAAAAATGATGTTTATAATTTATTAAGCCCAGTCCTCTTCTTCACAGAGTGAAGATCTACAGAAGTTATTTCATAATACCTACATACAGTGCAAGAACAACATTTATGCTTTGCTTTTTCTTGTTCTTCACATTTATTTGCTGACTTTCCAAGTTTTAATAACTTCTGCAAATCCAGAACTGTTAATATCAATAGTGCAATAACAAATAATGCTTCCTGCTGCCACTGTTCATATTTCTTTTACCAGAAGATTACTTCTAGTCCCAACAGTCTTTTTTTGCCTTTCCTCTTCTCAGTTTTCTATAATTACAGCTTTTCTTTCAAGCCTGAAATTATTAGAATGATATTTTCATTTTTTACAACTTACTATGCCTCAGTGTCATTGAAGGAAGCCATCTGTATAAACACTGTCAACAACAAAATCCACAAGTATATTAGATTAAGAAGCACTACACAGACAACAGGAAGTCAAACTTTAGTGATATAATGGACAAACATGTCAAGAAATCAGAACTTTTCTTTCTTTGTACAGAAAGAATTATTTAGGTTATTTTAATGTCTCAAATACATGTAGTCATCACTTAACAACCATTCATTTAGTAACTGTTCAAAGTTATAATGGTGCTGAACAAAGGGACTTACAACCAGTCCTCAGAGTTATAACTATTGCAGCACCCCCACGGTCACGTGATCGCAATCTGGGTGCTTGGCAACCAGCTCACATTTACAACAGTTGCAGCATCCTGGGGTCATGTGATCGCTGTGTGATTCGCTTAACAGCCACAGTAATTTGCTTAATGACCACTGCAAAAAAGGTTGTAAAATTGGGTGCAACTCGCTTAACCACCCCGCTTAACAACAAATTTTCCAGTCCCTATTGTGGTCGTTAAGCGAGGACTACCTGTACACATATTTTTAATGCCTCTTGATATGATTAGGTAATTATGATTTTAATTTTTGCCATTTGTTGCCAGTTATACAGCACATAAAAGTAAGATATTTCCAAGCACAAATATGAAGTTTTCTGCAACCAAATTGAATACAAAACACTTTACTTTCCATGAGGAATGAGGGACTTCTATTATTATCCCCCAAAGAGAACAAATACAGCCTGATTTTATCCTCCAGGATGTAATCTGATTTTTACTTCTTACTAATATAAAGCAAGCCTTGCTATGCTGGCCATAAGAAAAACAAACCCAAAAATCCATCTTTGGGCAATATATTGAGTAGGTATAGTGATGCTGCAGAAGAATGTTAAGGAGATTTAGTGGTGTGTACTTTTTTTCCCTCAATGAGTAAAGGATATTTGTTGATTTCTCTGTACACATAGGATTCAGGGTAAACTTTCTAAGTCTCATTAAGGACCTGGTAATCCCCTTCAGGTTTTGGATGCTTTTTTGTTTATACAACCTAGAAGGATTAAGAGATCATGTTTATTTAAAACATGCTCCTTAGATGTATCTCAAGGACAACCACTTGGATGGGGGGCGGGGGGCGGGGGGGATAGGTGAAGACAAGCTGAAATGTCCTTGGCTGCTGCTCAAGAGATAAGTGTAAGGTTTGCTGCATTCGGCACTAAATAGAACCTCGCGAGGCACAGGCTCAGACGAAAGGTAGTTTATTCAGGTGTAATGCGTAGTGGTTACAGACAAAGCCAGGATTGGCTTGGCGCGGCTCCTTACAGTCGTTTTATAGGGTTCCCCCCTTGACCCGCAGTTACCCCTCAGTTCTGCCCCTTGCCCTTGCCTGCCCATCTGTTTGTGGCGATCTTCCTTCCCCTCACCTTGATGGCAGATTCAGCCGGTTTCTATTGTGTTCTGATCTGCTTCTTTTGTCTTTCCTGCCCTTGTGTTCCTGGGGCTTTTCTTGTGGTGGCTGTTTTAATCTGGGTTTGAATTGCCCGCTGATTGCTGCGTTTCCGGAGTATTGTAAGCTGGAGTTGCCTGGGGCGCCTGGGGCACCTGCTGCGCTACAGTGTTGCCACTTCTAATTGCCCACCCCCTGCCGGTAGTTAACTTGTGGTTGCATTGTTTACTTGCCCTGATTACCTTTCACCTGAGGTGGTGAAACTGACCAACAGCTCTTCGCTGCAGTGTGCGCTAGGCTGAATCTGACAATAAGGAGTTATGGGTTTTAAGCACAGCCCTGATATGAAAGTATATTATCAAAATATCCCTGGGTATGATTAATGAGCATTTAAAAGTATAAAATTTAGCAGAACACCACAATACAAGTGAATTACAGTATAGACCTGGGCCCTGGAAAGGTGCTATATATATGCTGGCTTCTATATATAGAAAAAAGTAAAAAACAATTCAATTATATAAACTGTGAAAATATTTTCAAATTTAAATTTTAAAAAGTTGTTACCCTTTCTGAAAAAAAGAAATAGTGAAAACCAATCGCAGTTCCAAAAGCATGCAGTATCACTTTTGCAATTATCCACATCCATCTGCTAGCACAATGCTAACCAAAAAGTGATCTGTTCATACATGACATTAAAATCATATGTAACTCCTCCTAAAGAAAATTCCAAATTAAGAGTGTTTGCTGCTACATGCAGAGATAGAAACTAACTGGAACAGAACCTCACTTTATGCTTTTAAGTTCTCAGGAGATCTTCATCAAACCTGATCATGCTAAACTTTATCATCTGGTGAGTGATCATGAAAACTACAGTCAGGGGTGCTATCTAATTGCTTCAGGCCACAATTTGCCAACCAGTTGTTAAATCTGTTTGGAAAAGAGGGAATGGAAGAAGGCTAGATGTCTCTGTCCCCTCCTGCTGATTTACACAAGCCTGTATGTGTTTTCCCATTTATCAGTCATTGTTCATCAGTAAGATACAGGATCTTAAAAGCACAAAGTACATTTGATTGTTATCTTCTTCAGTGACTTTCCCTTGCCCAGAGGTCTCCCTACACAACTTCAGGGATGACAAGGAGTTCTGTTCCTCTATTGATTATACTGTATAAGCACCTGCCTTTTCTTTTCCAAACTAGGCAGTTGCTTTCTAACCTGTAGGTGTCAAAGCTGGAATATAAGGGGCACATGGACATGCTTCCCAGGACATTTTTGTGTCTGGATACCCCTTTTGGTGCTTCAGTTAGTCCAATCCATCTCATTAAAATATGTTCCATCTCAAATTCCTCCCCCAAAATATGGGTGGTGGTCATAGGGAAGGAGTAGGAAGGGCAAGGGGAAGGTCCTAGAGCAGGGAGAGAGCTATAAAAAAAAATGGGTCTATCATCATTATAGCACTGGCAGAGCCTTTAATAAGGACTCTAGGCCAGCTAAACTCACCTTCTAATCACATTCAAAAATGTTCAGTTTAACTACTTTATGGATATTAGAGACCTTCAAAA
Source organism: Liasis olivaceus (assembly GCA_030867105.1). NCBI lineage: Eukaryota > Metazoa > Chordata > Lepidosauria > Squamata > Pythonidae > Liasis > Liasis olivaceus. Next base: position 77,393,594 of record CM061349.1, read on the forward strand.
TGGTGGGCTTAATTTAACAGCTGGTGAGTTTTATCTTCTTTGGATTTAATGAATTTCAGACAGAGACTTACGAATTTAAAATAATATACAATTGGCAAAAAGCAAAAAAAAAAAAAAAAGATTTTGATTTAAGAAAGTTTTAAATGGACTGGAAGACCAAAGAGATTTGGAATATTACTTATTTTTGATGTAAGATTTGAAAAACAAGTATATAATTAAATAATATACCGTGATAAACAACTGAAACAGAACTAAACTCATATTAGGAATTAAGGCTTCATGAAGGTTGCAAATGGACACTAAAGGGAATTAAAGGACCAGGCAGAAAAGAATTAAAATGGCTAAGCTGGCTATAACTTTTTCTTGTCTTAAAGAATCCTTCAAAAACCAGACTGAGATATTAATAACTAATATCTCAGAAATGATACAGATTTCAATGGTTAAACTTTTAGATGATGAGAAAAAATTTAAAAAGCAACTCTTACCTGGCACAGACATTATAGAATTTGAAGGCATGGAAGACAACAAAACTGAGATTACCAAAATGGGAATATAAAAGAAAAATCAAGAAAAGGATCTCGACATGGAACAACTGCAACAAGAAATCCTGGACAATGCCTCTTTATGGGATTGACAAAGTAAGCTGGTGAAAGCTTTGAAGACTCTTCTTGAATGCCAAAGATTGATGAAAGAACAAATCCTGCGATGCCATTGGAATGATTTAAAGGTTAAGATTATGAAGAGCAAAAATAAAGAATATAAAGTTGGCTATTTGATCAGGGATAAACCATTTGTTTGATATTTTTGGTAACTTCTAATGGACTTTTTGCTGAACCAGGACTGAAAATATGACAATTTGTGGATTGTGAATAGAAAAAAGTTAGGTTATGGGAAGAAAAGGGGTTTTTTTTAGTATTTATAATTTTAAAAGAGGGTGAAAAGTTATTATATTAGCTTATACTTGGTGTGATGAAGTTTGGAAGCCAATTCTTTATTATTGTCTTTGATTCATTTTTCTTTTTCTTTTCCCTTCTTTTTTTCCTTTTTTCTTTCTTTTCCCTGTGCCTTCTGAATGTTTCTTTTACTTTTCTTTTACCTTCTAGTTTAGTTTGTATTAGTTTTTACTATCTTTACTAAAAACTTCAATAACATTATTAAAAATAAAAAATAACAATTGGAACTGGCCTTGGAGAAAGGAAGAGAACCAGCACAATACAGTTCCACCCCCTCCCAGCGCCAAAACTGGTCCACAAGGATACCATGGTCCATGGTATTGAAGGCCACCGAGAGGTCAAGCAGAACAAGGATGTACTACCCCTTGTCCTCTCTTTTCCAGACAGCATTCATCAGCATACTCAGGGGCACTAGAATTTTGCAGGGGTGTAATTGTACATGGATTTCCAACCATTTCCAGTCGCTACCTGATGTAATATTCAAATAATAATTAGCAAAAGTATTAAAAAGGAAGACATTGCTAAGGTTTTGCTATACATTCTAAGGAAAAGATGACAAAATTCAAATGCATTTGTGAGGGGATTTTCAATCAGCAAAATTCTCTTTTCATTCTCCCTGCACGTTGGTCTTAATGACATCTATGAGGTTCATCCCTTCATTTTTTAAATTTATTCATCAATCTTTCATAGCAACAAGAAAATAAATTAAGGTCATTTATACTGGGTTGTTTTACATACTTCCAGTCAGAGAAACAGTTTTAAGACTTGTTCAAAAGAAAAGGCAATCAGTAAAGGGTGGTGTTAACATAAGTGATGAAAAGGACAAAAACATCAATAGACAGAGAACTACCTAAAAAGCATTCTACGTTTTTTTACTGCAAGGCAAAGATCACATTTCCACAGACCTAGTTACTCTGGGGAGCCTTAAAATCCCAGCAAAAATAATTCTGCTGACTTTTTCCCAGTTATTTTCTGAGTGAGTTGTGAAGTAAAAAGAAACGATGTGTGGCAAATCCCTATAGAAATTTTCCTAGTACCAGCTATTAAGTTGTGGCAAGATAATTTAGGAACTCTTGAATTGTGTACTCTCTAGTCTTACAATAACCAAATTTGTTCTGAACTGCAGTCTGAGTCTTCCTGAAGCTTCCACAGTGTGTGAGAAAATGAATTTGCTGTTGACTTCAAAAGATAAGCTAGATTTTGATTTCAAGACTTCTGCTGAATTCATACATGTAATTTATTTGGGTTAACCTCAGTATAATGTGTAACCCTTGTCAATAGGTTTTGCAGAGGATAAATTATGACTTCATGTTATATCTGAACTAATTCCACTATGGCTACCATGGTGAAACAAATTAAGGCTTAGTGCAATGTGTAAACCCTTTGTCTCAGGATATAGTGGTTTAAATTTAATCAAGATGGAAGTAATTGAAAACAATGTTTGAGACAGTTCTTGAATCCTAGAATAGGTACCTTAAGAAACTTAGCATAGATATCTGAGAATAAAGGAAATGCAATTTGTGTATGGATACCACAGGAATCAATTCAAAAATAATGGATATTCCAATTAATTTTCCAGTGCAGCCACATTATCAGATTTATCTGAATTAGAGTGGATCTATCCAACAAGCTATGATGACAAAGACTAATTATTTACAAATTACTAGTAGTCATTTCACTTTCAGTTATTATTCAAAAGTCAGTACCTCAATCAATCAATCTTGTCCCAAGAGAACAAACATTTTATACGGCAGGCTGAGAAAGAGATCATGAGAAAAATGAACTGCAGCAAATGTTAATAAAACAAAGCTTAAAGACCCAACAAAACCCTCTCTGTTTCAGTCTTTTTAAAGTAGCTTGCTTCTCTTTCAGATACAATTTTAAATAGTTATCCAATATACTGAAAACAAGACAGAATTATTTTCAAAAACCAAGAAGCAGCTAGTGACTGAGCTTAAATCTAACCTTAGCAATGCCCAAGTGTAATTAGCCTTTTTCTCAGAGACCCAAAGTTCAGTGTCCTACTAAACTCCCAGTGCCATTCATATTTTCTTTGCAGTGCCCATATTGATGAATTGGCACATGCATTCTTATATAAATAAGAAATTAAATATATCATATAAAGTTACATTACCTTAAAGAATAAGTTCACAGTTTGGGGGCAATCCTGGACACAGCTCAGTTGATGGAGGCCTAGGTGATCTCCATGGCTAAAATGACTAGCTGGACTGTATCTGGATATAAATATAGCACCAGTCTGTGATTCTTTAAAGTAGCTGAATCTGACTCTGATGCTCACTGGAGACAATTTTATGGCATTCGTCCTGTCCCCTTTTTTTTGCCCAGCCAACAATATTGATGTTTTTCAAGCATCTTAAATTTTGTTGTTGTTGTTTCATGTTGGCATTCCCTAACCCTTCAACTCCCACTAACATCTATGTCTTACTAGATTGTATTTACTTGTCATGTTGGTTTTATAGCTTATAAAAAGATTGAAATTTTATACAAATAAAGCAATATATTATTTTTAATAATAGCCGATAATTATCTGCTGATACAACTTAATTCAATCTTCAGTTAAGGAAGCTGGAGAAGATAGTAGACTCCTCTACGAAGAACAGGGCCAAAAAGTTTTTAAGCCATAGTTTGCCTTGTTTTGTTCTAAGGAAAAAAACAGGAGTAAGAGCAGTTCTTAGTTTTGCTTGTTGCAACCAACTTTGCCTGCTAGAGATTTACCGCATGTGAGCCTGCTGATCCTCCTACTCATGAGAAAGGGTGACCCTTCCCAAAATTGTCTTAGCAAGCTTTACCAGAACCTGTAAGGTATGTTACTATTACTATATTGATGGAGGACAGGAGAGAGTCATCTGCCTAAATCCACAAACTGAAATTGAACAGGGGATTTCAGGTTTGCACTCCTTTGTGCTGTGTTCTTTAAAGAGAAGCAGAAACTATCCTAATAGTATTAGAAGCTGTCTAGCCTTGCAGAAAAGATCAGCTTATATTTTTCCAAGAATTAAGGTAGAAAAACATAGAAGCACAGAGTTTTGACTGGAAGGCAGAGAAAAAGGTCTTACACAAAGCGTTCTGGGCCAACACTTGTGAGATGCACAAATGAGAGGTAGGCATTGTGCCTACTCTACTGTCCACCCCTACTCTTCAGATTTTGAGGTCCTATTTTTATAAAAGTCTATGCATCTACACTTGGATGTACACGTAACTTTTTTTCCTCTGTAGAATACAAACTGTGTGCACAAGCTACATGAGAGACAGGATCATTAGTAGAGCTAGCTGGGTCCCAAGGCAAACCTCTCCAATGGGTACTCAATAATGAGAGTGCTCAGGTGCTGAATCATACTGCACATACTGACTTCTTTTTGGCATTCTTTGGCTTTCCCAATTATCCAGTGTGCATCAGCAATAATGTTTCATGTTTCTTGGCCTCTTCTAAAGCCAGCTTGAACATCTGACATCTCTTTTTCCATGTAGGAATCTATGCTGGATGATCCTAAGCATTATTTTACTAGCATGTGAAATTAAAAATATTGCACAATAGTTTTGCACACTCTGTTAAGCCTCCTTTTTTTGGTATTTATGCTAAAACCGCCAGTCAATTTTAACCATTCTCATTATGTTATAGCTAAAGGTAAATCTAGTTAACCCACACAAGCATGTCTTTAAAAATTTGAGATATATTAAAATTGGGGATTGGCACCCTTGAACATTTAAGAACATGTTGCAAGTGCTTTTATGAAATATCTGCTATTGGTAAAGTTTGCCTGTTCACAGAATGGCTGCTGGGATAGACAGTTAGTCACAAATAATCCATTTACCAGATGGAAATTAATGAAGTTCCTCTGTATCCCCTCTAATCATCTGAGACTTTTTTTTTTTTTAACAACTTCAGGTATTTTTGTTCTTTAATACTTCCAGGCAAGAAATAGAAATATACTTCCAAGCAAAGCACTAGCTGTACACCATTTTTGTTTTCTAAAAATGCCTATATATCCTATGAAGGGCTCAGAGGCATTTCTGCAAATAAAAATATGCTAGAGGTAGTACAAGCCAATTCAGTTTTATTTTATTTATAAATAAAAGAATCAGTTAAAATTCTATTTTTTCAGCTAGAGCAGAGAACTTAAAAGACTCCAAATAAATTATTTGCAGATAATGGGTGCTGATTAGCAAAGAACTAAACATTAATCACTGTGCATTCATCTTCTATATGTAGAAGAAAAAGAAAAGGGAAAGATCTTGCAATAAAATCAGAGGCTCTCACCTTTATACCTTCATGTTCATAGTTTCATTGCCATGGCTGATATGATAAATAACTGGGAGTAAAAGGGGAAACGTAATAGCTTTATAGCTTTGGTTACAAGATTCTCTCTGTAAGAAAACAATCTCCTTTGCAGAGAGAAATCTGTAATGTTAGCTAACAGATTGTTCTGATAATGGGCTCAGTTCCTATGGATCGTTCATATTACAACACAAAGATTGTGCTAATTCTAGTTAGGATTCTCATAATATATTAAAAAAAATCTAAAATATATTAAAATAAATCAATAAAGGATAGAGAGAAGTTAGAATGTATTTTCAATAGAATGTATACATATTGCACAAGAGTTTAATCTATTTAATTACATCAAATTGTTACAAACATGTTAGAATACTCCTCCAATATGAAAGAGGTTACATTAACTATAGTTGCATTAATTAAGCTTGGATGGAGGTGGCATATCTATCCTAGTCCTCCTAGATCTTTCAGCAGCTTTCATTATTGTTAAGCATGGTATGCTTCTGGATCAATAGGAGGGTTGGGAGTTGGAGGCATGGTGTTATGGTGGTTTTGCTCCTACCTGACCAGGTGGATCCAGATGCAGTTGTAGAGGGGAAGAGGTTAGACACCTGGACACCTCACTATGGGATGTCTCAGGGTTCATTCCTGTTCTACGTGAAACCTCTGGCAGAGATCATCTGTCATTTTGGGGTGAAGTACTATTAATATGCTAATGATACTCAGTAATACATCTACACCCAGTGCCCGGAGGCTGTCAGAGTTTGGATGGGGAAAAACAGGCTCAGACTCAATTCAAAGAAGATGGAATGACTGTTGAATTACAGGCTGACTGATTCCTGGACTGTACCATATTTGGTGATACAGTCTGGTGGTGTCCAGACAGAGAAGGGTAACAATCTAGTGATCCTCCTGGACTCATGGCTCCTGCGTAAAGAGCAGGTGTATACTTGGCTAGGAAGGATTGTCACAACTTTGGCTGGTGCAGCAGTTATGGCCTTACTTGGAACAGGATGTTCACAAGGATGAAGACAGTCACTCATGCTCGTGTCATGTATCTTTTAAATTACTTTATTCACTCTACATGGGTCTGCCCTTGAAGACCACCTGGAAACTTCAGATGGCCCAGAACACATGTGCTAAATGGTCACTCACTACACCTCTGCTGTATGCACTGCACTGCCAATTATTCTTGGATCTATTTATCTATTTATTAACAATATATTATAATTTTGTAATTTAAATTGATTTTAACTGTTTTATAAACCACCCAGAGTCATTTCAACGAGATGGGCGATGACAAGTTTTTACACACACACCACACACACACACCAGTAGGTTTGTGAGCATAATTCAAAATGCTGATCATTACCTATAAAGCCCTATGTGGCTTGGAACCTTAGGGACCACTTTTCCCCAGAATTTTCTGCCCATCCTACCTACACCATCCTACCCAACCTAACTAGGGAGCAGATGGTAAGGGTCCCCTACCTACCAGGTGGTACACTGAGAGGATGCCTGAAGTTGGATGTCCTCTGTAGCAGCTCCCCTCCTCTGGAATTGCTTGCCTTCTGAAGCATGGATGGCCCCACCCTCACAGACTTTCAGAAGCAAATGAAAATCCTTTTGAAGGACCTTTGGAGATTAATTGTAAACATAGACACAATCCGATAAGTTTGTAGCTTCTTATTCTTAGAAACTATTTTAATTCTGATTTTGTATCCTTTTTTAATGTATAAATTCTGAATGCTTCCTTGAGTCCAGTTGGTTTAAATATTCAACGTTTCTTTTTTCTTCTCAATGCTTCTTAACATGCTACTGCATTGTTAATGCCACAAGGCTGTATAGCTGGTAAATGCTATAGGACTGCTGTCTTGCAAGATTATAAGATTGCAGTCTTGCAGGGGGGGAGGGGGGAGCCAAGGTCACCTAACCAGCCCTACCAGGAGTGCCATAAACTGTCTTCCTTTCTTCCAAACAAGACCGACAATACAGTATTCTACTGTATAGCATTTTACTTGCAAAGCCATTGCTCTCCACATCCCCAAACATAATATAATTTAATTGGATTTTAATCGTGTTTCCAAGATAATTCATTTTCTTCTTCTTTTTTATAACAAAGTAAGTTGAAAAGATGTTATAAGACTTGACCTAATAAATAAGTTAGCAGAGTCAGTAAAACAACATAGCACTTTATATAGGAAGCCAATAGCTATTCATCACTATCAGCACGTGATGACCAGAACTGCATTAGCACAAATTAGTGTAATACATTTAACATGGACTAAAATCCTCTTGGGTTTTATTTGGTATGGAATCTGGTGCAATGAAGAGTCTGAACTTACAACCCCACATGGATGCCCTCACCTCTCAGCATGCTATTTTAAAAGGCTCTCTTATATGAAGAACAATAGCTCATTCAACTTTGTTCTCTATGGAATAACATCCTGCTAGCTACAGTAGCCAGTTTTGTGGTATGGATTTTTGCCAACTGTATCTTCATTCAGGCCACAAAATCTATTTTCTTCAAAGAAAAGCTAATTCTTGCAGAATAAGTATATGTGTAGACATAGCCTTCTTTTAAAATGTCTGAAAGCACCTAAGGATGAATCAGATGTCAATAAAATGTATATACTATATACTTCAGTGAAATGAATAATAAATGTATGGGCACATTATTATTATTTGCAAATTAATAATACCACTTAAAGCATTTAATTCTACTTTATGTAATTTTGTTTAAAATTTATTAAATTGCATATAGCAATTCTAAGTATACAAAAAAAATCAATAACAGGGTCACATTAGACATAATGCAGATGTGACAACAGCAACAAACAGTTCAGGACTCAATGGGGGCACCATTATGCAATGATACATTATCAAGTGCCCCAAAATAATTTTCATAAATTTCAAAATAGCAAAAATCTCATGAGATCTTGATATACTTGGGGCAATATAGATTTAGACATAGACAGACAGTGTGTATATATGCACATTTATAGCTCAAGAGACTTTGGAGAAGTGGTCAACATTTAATGCGTATTTATTTTGGTGTTCATGGGAAGTAAAATGCCGGTTTCTGACATAGTATAATAGTACAGGAAACCTTGCCTGATTTTCCTATGTTATATAAGAGATGCTATTTGGGCACAAGAATGAGCAGCTTCTTAAGAATGAACAGAACAGAATCCAGTGGAAGTGACAAGCCCATGTGAATATTCAGGTCATCTGTGGAAACAAATTGGCACTTTCCTTTAACTTCTTGACCAAGCAGATGATTATGAAGCCTGATAAAAGAATCCTTCTCTTGGAAAATTAAGCCGAGATAAGATAAATGAGATCATAATGGAGCAACACTTTCCTTTTTTAATTCAAAAGTTTGTTCATTTATTTATTTATTATATTGATTTATATAACTGCTCACCCATCTTGTAATTGTAAACAGTTCCATCTGAATCCAACAACAAAACTTTCAAATCAAATAAGAGTAGACAATTTCTAAAACAAATGCACAATGGTGTGCTTCTCTATATAAATGCTCAAACTGTAAAATATTTGTATAATGGTGCATTGAATGTTTTTTAATTACTTACTCATCAAATGTGCTATTTAAGTGCCTCCCAGAATTGTATCCGCTTCACATTTTGTAGCAATGTCCCTAAAACAATCAATTCACTTAAAACACAAACATTTTATTGTGGAATAGTGAAGTAGAGCAGGCAAGATAATAAGTTATAGGAGAAACTACCTCCAGCTGACAAAATTTTCTAGAAGCTGCTTCTGGGCACCAGATGTTATAACTATGCTATTTGATGCTAGTAAAATATGCACAATCACATACTTGCTTTAATTAAGCATTTGGCATCATTTAATTTGTATCTATCTTAAGCATTTCCTTGTTTTTATTTAGTCTGTTTTTAACTATTAAGTTCCAGATGTAGGTTGGGTTTGGATTAAGGTAAGCACAATAACTGCAAGTTAAGCTTTAGTTTACAGCCTATGTAAATAATAAGCCAAGACCAGACACAATAAAGGGAAACAGCAGAATTGGGTTATAAGGAATGAGAAAGTCTAAGCAATTTCTAACCTTCTGAATGTAAAAAGATTTAAATTGGCCAATTGTGAAGGCTTAGTTGTGAGGCCAAATATGCCAAAAGCTACGTCCAGTTTAGAAGAATGAAACTGGGATACCTAAGTGTATAGCCTTTTATTTTCCTGATTTTCAATTATATATTGGACATATTTGTTAACTTCAGTTTAACACTGGAATCAAATTATACTGAACATGTTTGGTTATAAACAAAACTGAAGCACTATAATTTGGCACTTCTAAAGTGTTAGCAAGTGCTTGGCTCTAAATGCAATGGGAACTTGAAGGCACTCAAGATATACTTGGATAATATTGGGTAAATATCTAAAATTTGGTTCTTCTTCCAATGAGAAACTGATACTTTGGAATAATCCTTATTTCAAAACAGTGGGTTTCTTGGGCAGGGGTAAGTACAGTCTGAAAATGGGACTGTTACTCTTGCTCAACACTTTTGAAAGTTTACAAAAAGAATATAATTTGCCAAAAACAGCTGGTTGTGCATTCAGATACAACATTTTTAAGTTTCTCTGTTTGGATCAGGTGCATTGGCTGCCTTGGAAACATTTATGGTTTTGGAACACATTAAATGTTTTTTTAAAGGCTAAATCAACAATTCTGTTTTATTGACAAATACATGAAATTTATACACACACACACAAAATTAAAAAGGCACCTGCACTGTTTAGCATCCATTCATATAGCCTACTGCACAAATTGACTGTGATTCATTATATTCTACCTAATAAAATGGACTGAACCATTCTGTTTTGGGAAGCAGAGAGACTCTGATATTATTTGAAATGAACTAAAAAAGGAGCATCTAATCTTTTAATTTTTTCCTCATATGACAGTCTCACCCAGATCTTGCTAATTTTCACATCAAGTTTCACAGTTTTTTTTTAAATTCATGTGGGTGAAATATGTACGGGAATGAATTGTCAAATGAGTACAAGTGGTTCCCTTTTTCTTGTTATTAAATCAGTCTGCAATGCCAAGGACAAAGGATTCCTATTATCTCCATCTGCTAATAGAGTACCACAATCTTATTCTGAATTCAAATCTAGAAAGTACTAAAACTTTAAAAGGCATTGTGTCATATTGAATGTGCATGGGTCTGCCTGGATTTAGTTTTGGGATCAGATTTAAAATGAATTATAATTTAAAATACAGCACATCACAGAGACATAAAATGCCACGTTTAATCTGTAGGAACATCAAAATATTTGAACTATGTTGCTTTGAGTGACTTTTATATATAACTTAGATCTGTGCACTTCAATAATTCCCACAATAGGTGATGTGGGAATGCTTTGTGTAGTTCATCTGTGGACGCGGAGGTGGCTCTGTAGTCCCAGTCTGAAAGCCCAGAGTCTAGCACAAGGGGGGCACTGGAAGTCCATTGTTGTAGTAACTGTTGGTGTTATTCTGTAATGCCACTTATGATTTTCTATCAGTTTTTGGTGGCATCTGTCTTCAAAGCCGGTGGAGGCTTCATATCACAGGGCTTGCCAGTGGGCTCTGTCAGCAGCCGCAGCTTCTAGTTCCCTTGGCGGGATATCACACTGGCATAGTGTTTCTTTCACAGCGTCTTTGTAGTGCTTGTGTGGTTGACCTTGAGGTCTCTTCCCAGTCTCCAGTACATTGTAGAGCAACTGGTGAGGCATATGATGGTCATCCATTCTGATGACGTGTCCCACCCACTACATCTGGGCTCTGATAATCAAGAACTCAATGCTGGTGGACTGCACACAATCCAAGATCTCCAGGTTGGAGACAAAGTCTTGCCAAAGAATGCCGAGGATGGAATGGAGAGCACACATGTGAAATTTCTCCAGTTGTTTGATGTGCCTTTGGTACAGAATCCAGGACTCACATCCATATAGGAGAGAAGGGATAACTACAGCTCTGCAGACTTTCAGCTTTGTGGAGATATGGATATTGTGTTGATTGAGCACTCTAGTACGCAGCTGCCCCAGTGCCTGGCAGGCCTTGCTGATCCTGGAGTCAATTTCTTTGTCCAAAGCCCCATTGCTTGACATGATGCTTTCCAAATATTTGAAGCTGTCTATGTTTGTCAACTGGGTATCATCAACAGTGATTTTTGGTTCTACAAAGCTTGTATTTGGCATGGCCTGGTAAAGTACTTCAGTCTTGTTTATGCTGATAGTCAGGCCGAAGAGCATAGCAGCATCTGAGAAATTGTTCAGCATCAACTGTAGATCATTGTCTTTGTGTCCCCTCAGCAAAGAGGGTTTCTTGGATGACTGTATGGAGACACTTCTTCCATGCATTCAAACAGTAAAGGTCAAAGAGAGCCATCCAGTCGGTACCTGATGTACACTCCCTCCTTCAGACCCTGGACAGCATGTAAACAACATGCAAGCAAAAAACAAAAGGAACAGGACTGGGACTAGCACACAACCCTGTTTTACCCCATTGGAAATTGCAAATGCAGCTGATGTATCATCATGGTAAAGAACCTGTCTTGTCATTCCATCGTAGAATAGCTGAATCAACTTCACAAATTTCCTTGGGCATCCATAATGTCTCAGGATGATCCAGATTGCTTCCCTGTTTACAGTGTTAAATGCCTTTGTCAGGTCTATGAAGATAAAGAGGCTTGTTCGGCTCGATGCACTTCTCCTGAACTTGCCTCATGGAAAATACCATGTCTGCTGTATTCTGTTCTGGCCAAAAGTCACACTGCACCTCTGGGTGGTTTCCTTCCAGGACAATGACAAGTCCGTTCAGGAGAATGCAGGCAAAGTTCTTGCCCACAACAGACAGCAGTGAGATAACCTTGTAGTTTCCAGAGTCTGATTTGCTTTTCTTATTTTTGTAGAGAGCCACAATGAGGACATTGTGGAAATCATCAGGCATCTGCTCTGTGGACCAAATTCACAGAGATGTCTTGGAATGCCTGTAAGGTGTTTGGGTCTGGTGCTTTGTAGATCTCAGCAGGAATGCATTCTGTAATTGAAGGCATGTGTGAGAAGGATACTGGAATGGAGGATCAAGGTTATCAGGAGGGAGGGGGAGCATTCCTGGAGAAGTTACAGAGCAAACGCTTCCTCAGCCTGCAGCAGGACCATGAGAATAGGAAGAAGCTGAGACTGGCCCCTTCCTGGAGTCTCATGGGGTATATCCACTAGTTGCTTTAGCATAGGTTTAGTCTGGCAAGATTCTGTCTATTGAGTGCAAGCTAATAAAGGAACTATACTGGACTGGACCACCTCGTTGTTCTTGGGCTGGGCCTGACACATCCTGTCCTGTTACTTTATTTGAGTTCATCTGTGATATTGCTTTCTTGATCTCATTGGTAGAGGGAGGCAAGTCCAAGGCATCCAAGACTGGGAGCTGAGGGATCTGCTGTAAGACATCATGATCATCTGTGGACAGCCTATTGTATACATTGGAAAAGTGTTCAGCCCAGTAGTTTTTCAGTCCTTCCTGGTCTTCGATCAGATTCAACCCATCAGATGACAGCAGGGGGGAGCATCCTGATTTAGAAGGACCATAAACTGACTCTGGCGGCATGCATGTCTGCATAGCGTTCCACCTGCTCACCCTTGTATACTGCCGCCACTTGTCCTGCATTTCTCACAGTTCCGTCTGTACTTTGGACTGCAGGTGCTTAAACTTGTCTTTTTTTGAGACAGATGATGGATCATTCTGCCAGTCTGCATAGGCCTTGTTCTTGGCCTGGAGGGCTGCTGAAATGGTCTCGTAGTTTTCATCAACCCAGTCTTGATGTGCCTGAGTTTTCAGTCTGAGTATAGTTGTTGCAGTCTGTGCGATGACATCTTTACACAGCATCCACTTTTCAGAAAAGGTTCCTACAAGTGGTAAATTGCCGGAGAGTTTTTCATTAAGTACATCTTGGAAACGTTGGATTTGGCCTGGGTCTTGCAGTCTGCCAATGTTGAACGATTTTCCTTGGCTGCTTACACTGTAAAGGGGCTATGTGCAGGTTGAGGACTGTCCAGACCAGCCTGTGTTCTGCCCAGCACTCAGCATCTTGTATAGTTCAGGTGATGGTGATGTCTTTAAGGTCACGCTGACATACTATGATGTAGTCAAGTAGGTGCCAGTGTTTGGACCTGGGATGCATCCAGGTAGTTTTGTACTTGTTTGCAAGTCTCAAGATTGTGTTAGTGATGTACAGATTGTGCGTGGCATATTTGCTCAGAAGCAGTAAGCCATTGCCATTTAGTTTTCCCACCCCATGTCTCCCAAGGACTCAGATCCAAAATGAATTATAATTTAAAATATAGCACATCAGAGACATAAAATGCTGCTTTAATCTGTAGGAACAACAAAATATTTGAACTATGCTGCTTTGAGTGACTTTTGTATATAACTTAGATCTATGCACTTCTATAATTCCCATAATAGATACCTAAGGAAAATCTCTATGCAATACTTTATATATACATTTTTCCAAGCAGAAAAGATGTACTGAAGAAAATACTTTGATCACTATTCCTCAATGAGGGTGAAAACAGACTATAAGCCAGTCTTACCCTCTGTAAGAATTCTGCATTTATTCCTATTATTTGCTTCCAATTAGTTACTAATTATTAATCCATTAGGAGGCCTATCTTCTTATATTATGACACTTAGTAACCTTTGGTTAATAGCCTTTGATGAAGAATAAGATGGGCAGTAGCAAGGGAGGGAGGGAAGGAAATGGTATTTGATGGCCAAGATTTAGGATAAAAGAGGTTTTGTACAATCATTATAATCTCTTATTTCATCTCTGTTATTATGCTCAAGCATTAAGGACAGAGCATGGTCACAAACAGCTGAACATGCAAGTGATAGGAGACAAGAATATTTCAGATGAGAAGCACAGTGTTGATGTCAGAGATATGGAACTTCCAGTGCATTTGTGAAACCAGATTGGAAATGAAAAGCAGAAAGACTTACCTAAGCAGATAACATGCATATCACTTGGTGGCTCTCTGCAAAGCCTTATCTGATTTTTTCTATTAGCAGGAGCCCAGACAACCACTGACTCAAATGCCATCATACGTGTATCTTTTAATGGATCATTTATCATTTATCTGTTCTACCTTACAGAACTGAAACCTTGTTATAAACAGAAGGTTGACAGTGGAGATTAAACGGCAGTCTCAGCAGAACGATGGGGTTAATAGCAGTTCCCCCAAATTTCAGAAAAAAATTGAGTAGAAAAATAAGAAGCTAATCAGGAGGAAAATGCATGGTAATAGAACATGCAAACCAGCAATTAATGAGGCTTGCAGACCAACAATGCTACTATTAAACTAATAACAGCTTTATTGAGATATTACCATGCTTTGGCACGTTGCAAGAATCTCATTCAGTTAAGGAACATATAAGCCCAACAATAAAATTAAAATGAATTCACAATAGCCAAAGGAATTAAAAGAAAGAAGAGTTTTAACAAACATATAAGAAGATATAGAAGCCCGCCATAAAAAGTTAAAATCGCATCTTGTTGTAGCCTTTACTTGAAATCTGTTTTAAAAATAATCTACATTTGGCAAATACCTGAGAAGACAGGATACAGCTATAGAATAGCTTATCTTATAGATAAGATTAAGGAAACAGTTGCATAATTTGAAAGTACAATGTGGCATTCTAGGGAAGACAAAGAGAATTCCAAAAGAATATGGAATACAAAAATATTTTAAAGATAAAGCTGGGTTTAAAAAAAGAAAATGAAAAATAGAAATGTACAATAGTTTAATTTATCCCCAAAATATGATACCAGCTATAAGGACTCCATCTAAAAAAATCATCTGTAGGATGTAATAGGATTTTTTTTTTTTTTTTGGATGGAATGTATTATCAAAATATGTCCAAAAGTAGTAGAAAATATGGGGTGATTAATTAACAAAGGGGGATTTAACATATACTTAGGTTAGAGCTTTGATCTGTGATACATTCTTTTCAGAATGTTTCTTGCTTTAGGCAGGGTGACAGAAAAAAGATTAGAAAGGACATTGCCAATATGTCAGGGAAAAACAAGAATGAGAGAAGTGACATTGAAATGGTATCAGTTCAAGTCACTGTCATTGGTATATTTCTGCAGTAACAAAGTAGCAGTGACAAAGATGCAATAGAGACAGAAACTGATTTCTTCCATAGCAGCATCACTGATGTTTAAGCCATTTGTTGCTAATAATTCCTGATACCACATAATCATTATGATTTATTAATAATGCAATGGTACTAACCATAATTAGAAACCTAAATTCCTATACTAACCATTTAAATCTAAATGTTTCATTTTTATAACAAATTCTTGTGTTGCTTCCATAAATAATCTATGCTGGGATGAGCAAGGTGGGCATTTCCAAAATACCCATAACATTATATTTGTAATACTAAAATAGCTACCATGTTCCTACATGTAGCACTGATTACTATACTGAAAACTACTAAAGAAACCAAACTCATTGTCTGTCATCTGTCTTCTGTAGTTTCTTCCTGTTCTGTACCATTCGGCAGAGTCAGCATGCTCCAGGTCCCATCTATTACACAGTATTATCTGATGGGACCTCAGAAATACGCCTTCTCTGCTTCAGCACCTGTTTTCTGGAAAACGTCATCCTGGAGATTTATTTGGTCCCCACCATGATCTTGTTTAAAAGAGTCCTTAAGATATGGCTTATTGCCCAGGCTTGGTGTCAGAGCTGGTGGTGGACCCCTTATGAGTTACACGCCTCTTTTTAGACATTGTTGGGGGATTTTATCTGGATGGTAGTGGTTCTTTTGTCTGTGTATTTAATTGTTTTAGTACTGTACACCACCTGGAGTCCCAGTGTAGTCAGGCAGCCTAAATAAATAAAGGCCTTGGGGTGCAAGAGAAGATTACTTAATTTATCCTTTATCCTTAAGATTTCAATAACTTGCCAGAATAACATAAATAATTTTATTTAATGGGTTACACAGAGAGTTCTGGAATAAGCTTCCTTCTTCACCACTGCCCTTACTGTATCAACCTTTGTGTATACATATAAGTATATGATTGCCTATATGCAGAGGTAATATAAATCACTTGACCTGTATATTCCAACTGTAAGAAGGTTAGACTGGCTAGAATTTTAACTCTTTTTTAATCCTGTGACATGGTAAAACAAAATATTTAACCATCCAATTCAAGATCTTAAAACCAGATTTTTAATAAATTAAGACTCCCTTGTAGTTACAAGGTCGTTCTAAAATTTCCAGAGATTTCTTTCCCCAATAAAAGACAGGCAGCAGTTATTTGTAAATCTGCATTCCTGTGTGCAAAAATAATAGAACTGCATCTTGTTTGCTCCACAGAAGTTTGGAACAATCAGTTTGCAGAACAGGTTCTAGAGGACAGAAACCCGTTCTTGCTGTTTCCTTGCCCTAGGAGATGCTTAGGTAGTAATCTAGCTCTTTGGCCAAGGATTGTTCTCCATTCCTGGTTATCGGATTTGGTAATTTGGAAAGATGAACATTCAACTCAGATTATACCACCAGAGTAGCATAAAACAAATATCCAACATGGGTGCATATAAGATACTGAACTACTAGCACTGTCCACAGAGGACTGTTGAAATTTGTTCCAAATGGGAACATTAAGTGCATATCTAATAAACTGAACCCAAAATTTGAGCACAAGAAGCCCGCTTTGTCCTCTCCCTCCAAATCCACCCCTTACCATTCTCTCATTTCTTTCTCAGCAAGATTTCTGGCCTGCTGCTGATACAACTGTACAATATATATACAATCTCCAGTTCTTTGCAGGCATTTGCCAATCACATAAAGTCTTTAAGCTAGGAATTCCTATAACCAATGAATGCTGACCAACTCTGAAATACTTGAAACTGATGTTTTGAAATTGGAACATTTTGTAAACCTCCCTGGTTCCTAGCACCAGGAACGTCTAATAAAATGCTACAAAAGAAAACCTACCCAGCACTATAGTATATTACTTTTACAAAACTAAGTTATTCTATTACTCCTGTAAGTATTGCTCTGATAAGAAGATCCTTATACAGCTACAGTTGTTACTGTTTTCAAAAAGTGTATATATTTGACTTTTAAAAAAGGTAAGCATGAAACCCACTGACCCCAAAACAGTAACAATCATAACCAAAAATTATACAAGGTTGTCTTTTCCCTCCAAAGCAATCACCCCATTCTTTAGAAATTGAAGATAATGCAAGGATATACAAAGACTCACCTGTTCAGAAACCTCTAAATACTAACTGTATAATAGAAAAGACTTCACAGTTCCAATCCAGGCCAAAAAAAAAAAACCCCACCAGTTGCATAATGTTAATTAAGAACAAGCATCTCAGCATGAAAACCATGTTTTCAATTTCATACTGACCATGAGCGTTTCCACAGCTTTCTTCATCGCTGTTGTCCTGGCAGTTATTTTGGTTGTCACACATAAAGCTTTTATCAATGCACAGGCCGTTCCTACAGTGAAATCGGTCAGTAGAACACAGCAAAGGATTTGCTGCTGTGGAAACAAAAGCACATTTTATTCAAACTTGCAATATCCCTTTGATAGCCATTATTCCCAAGAGCAAGTTTGTGTTTCAAATTTTGAACAGAGTCTTTTCTTTCCCCTGGACATTGTACTGCACCCAGTATCACAGTTTAGAAGCAGATGGACTATGACAGGGACAGTTTAATTTGGTTCATGTATTAGTGAATCAAATATAGAAAATCTCTAAAAAATTTGGCCAATGAAATATTTCTGCAAAAAGACAGAAAGTTAATTTGACAGAAAGCAACCTTATACTTGACCTGAACTCTAACCATGGTTTCTAGTGATATTGTATCAGTGGAACTCTAAGCCACAAAGAATGATAAACGTAAGGGCACTAGAAACATAAATTCCTGTTTTTTTAGGTAGACTTCTGGAAAGTGACAGAGAAGTTAAGAACTACTGAACAGAGATATCATGGAAGTGCATACATGTATACATATGTATAAGAGTATAAAAGGAGGAACACGCTGAAGCTGCAGGAGCTGTTTGACATGGACAGCACACTTTCTTCTTACTTGCACATTGTTTAGACAGACCTGCTAAGAAATTATTTTACAAGCCTTGTTGTTTTGTGTTCAGTGAGTTTAATATGTAAATAATGTGCAATGCTAAATCTGTAACCTCTAGAAATGTCTTAAGTTGCATTCGTTTGTGATTTAGTAAAAAGAAAGGTACTTTTTGTCTCTCAAAATGATTTAAAGGCAAATGCTATGGATATAAAGACTTCAGAAAAACTTAATGTCCCCAAGGAAGTACTGTATGGTGGTATACTTCAAAAATTCAAGGTA
The DNA here is from genome assembly GCA_030867105.1 of Liasis olivaceus. Taxonomy (NCBI): domain Eukaryota; kingdom Metazoa; phylum Chordata; class Lepidosauria; order Squamata; family Pythonidae; genus Liasis; species Liasis olivaceus. Next base: position 77,412,246 of record CM061349.1, read on the forward strand.
TATTTGATAACAATTAAACCAAAGTCTTAGCTAATACAGACATACAAGAGGATTTTTAAATATAGAACAATCTCTTACTGAAGAATGGGAAACTATGCAACTAAGCATATATCCCAACCAAAGAACATATATGGAGAACCATATGTTATTTTCTTCTACACTAGTTTAAGCCTCCTTTAAAACAGTCCAAAGACTGGATTTCTATTATCATTTTCTTTTGTATATATGCACATATGTATACCATTTTCTCCTAGAGTGAGAGAGCTGTTTATCTCCAGTGTTACAACTGGAACCAATTTCTAAAAAGAAATTTAAAATGTAAAAGGAGCACACCCATGGGGAGATTATTTATACCTGAATAAGCCAATCCTTGCAAATCCCAGAAGAGTACCTGTATGTCACTCTGTAGCACTGAAAGAAAGAGATGTAGTACTTTCAAAGACCTATTCAAGAGCTACAAAAGTGTGTGTGTGCCTTCGAGTCAGTCTTGACTCCTAATGACTGCCTGGACAAGTCCCTGCAGTTCTCTCAGCAAGATTTTGGAAGTGGTTTGCCATTGCCTCCTTCCTAGGGCTGAGAGGGTGTGACTGGCCCAAATCAGAATCTCCCGGTTTCTAGCCTGATGCCTTAACCACTACACCAAACTGGCTCTCTACAAAGACGTGTACAGCAGTGGTAACTAGTGGCTATTCTATTCTCACTTTTGATCTTTGTAAAGAGCCAGTCTCCAAGCTTATAGTCCAGCTGTCTGTAGCAGGATCCTAATACTACATATGATTGCTTCTACACTGAACAGAATCAATACTTTAAATGAAATGATCTGTAGTGACTCTGTTAAAGACTTTGAGAAATTAGATGTTGAATATGACCAACGTATAATATTCACTTGGCAATATATACAATTGAAACAGCACGGCCCAGATGCTTTAGCAGCCTTCACATTACCCATAATTTTAGGATTGTTAAGAGATGCAGCCTGGTTCTAAAACAGGATGCCTTGGTCTTACAGAAGGATTCTGAGATTGACACTGCCCCATTTCAAGCTTGGAATCCTGTTGTAAGTTTGAACCTATTTCAAGACAGGTAAGGTCAGACCATTGCTGAACTCTTCTGGAGTGGGAGGGGGGTGAGATTGGAGGCTATGGATGTATATATGTACTCACATGTTACAGATCAAGAAATCAGCTCCTGTAGCCTGTGTTATCATGATAAACTTTTGCCAGTTAGGAAAACAGAGTAAAAAGTAAAGGTTGGGGATGGAAAGCTATCATTATTATACTAAATAAAAGAAGTATTCATTATTGGGCTTTAAAATAATATTTAGACATCAGCACGATCAAAGAGAAATATTTAATTGTTTTAAAGAAAAGATTCAGAAATTAACACTGGATCCCTAATTAAACTAGCATAATTTTACACTAATATATCATCATTACACAGGGCAAGGTGTTGTTCCTCCAATTCACTGACTCTGAACTCAATACATTTTGTTTCTCAATAAATATGAACAGGTTTCAATTCCACCAAAGCTAAAGAGAGAAATAGCTATCTTGAATGCATTTGAATCACATCCAGAAAAAAAGTTATCTTGAATAATAATGGTATTCTAACAGTGAAATAATGGTATTCTAACAGTGTTTGTATGTTTTTGGAATTAAAAATACAATTCCAATATTAAATGCTAAGAAAGCTGCTTGTTTAGACATCCATACAACCTACAGAAACAATGTGGTATCTCCTTTTCTTCTTCACTTTATTTCCAGCAAGGAGGAAAACAGTACAATAGTACTATTTTAAATACTGATTTCAAAAATATTTCATGGGACACTCTGAAAAAGTATATCACATCCTTTAATGCAGAAAGAAAGGCGATAGAGAGTTTTTCTGTTTTTATCCTCCATGTCATTATCTGTTTTATGATATGTCAAATGTGTGGTATCATTTCAAGTTTCAGGAGAGGTGAACTTTCCATCATACAATTATTGTTCTTACACACAGGAAACTGGCACATCATGCAGACATGATCAGGCAAAAGCTGATTTACTACTCAATCTGTTTTTAGGGAGGCAAAACATCCAGTTATAGCAATTGGTATTATTACCAATATTATAGTATTTTAGGTACCGTAAAACCTCAACATAATGGACATTTTGGAGGGAAGAGGCACCTGTTAACCCTGAATATTTGTTAACCGCAAAGCTTCTACCCCACCCCATCCCCATTTTTTCCCTTTCTCTTCTGGGAACTTCTGTCATGGCCAGCTCCAACTCAGAGGACTCTGACACCAAGGGGTCTACTCTGGGGTAGCCAGATGGAGCTCAGCCTAAGGAAGCTCAGATAATTCCTGAGGCTGATCCACCTGGCAGTCATCAGAAGCAGGTGTGCTTATTGTCAGAAGTCCACCCAGCCCTAGAGCATGTCACATGTAGTAGGAGGAAAGCAACAGCATTCAGCACGTCTCCTCACACATTGGGGGCATTCCCAGTTTTCATTAGTTTCACCAGCATAGGATGTATTTAAAAGCCACCACTAGCCTGATTTCCCTCTTTAGAAGCAACTGATTGCTGACCCAGATTGAAATCTTGACTCTTGTGCTCCTGAAACTCTGTCACCTTGAATCTGGGCCAGCTGATGACCTACTGTCAGTCTCCCAGGTAGACCAGACAGGAAACATGATCAGATGAGCTAATTTTACTTTATTGTAAGGCTACATTAACAGAATCTTGCAAGTCTGAAAGTACAAATCTCTTGCCACCTCCTTTACAGCCTGAGAAGCTATGGAGGGTCCCTTTTGAGCCTCTTGCTCTTTGCATTATGCAGCTGTGAGCTATGCCCTCTCTTGTCTGACCATTCCCTAGGCAGTATCTCTTTGTCCCATCTCCCAAGGTCTTTCCCACATACCATTGCACCTACCTATGAGTTTTAAACCCGTGGACCATGCCCTGACTATTCTTCCACCCTCTGCTTTTGACTGTGGCCACTGGAAACTGCTTACAGACAAGCTTCCAAATGATTGGAATTTGCCATTGCTGGACAGGTGGATGGCAAAAAGAAAAAAAAAATCTTTCTTTTGAGGGAGGCACAGTGAAGACAGTCATCAATAGATGTCGTACTTGACACTACCCATAGGGACTGCTGAAGGAGTCTTCTTTCACTAATTACTCTATCAGCACAAAAGTGTTGGTCAGATTAGGATCCAGGGTCAGGGAAAGAAATCAGCCACTGCCACCATTGCCCCAGAAGCCCACCCCATCCACTCACAGTCCACTCAGTCAAGTGATCTAGCTAATACCTTCTTCCCTCTCCCACCCCAGCATGGTGTCCACCCAATCCTCCCTGTGCCTTCCTTGCTCCTTGCCTTGATTTAAATGCTGCTTCGCCTGCGCGATATTCCCAGGGTAGAGAAAAGCTAGGAGATAATTTAATTAATAACAATAATATGCTATAACTCCAGCAGGAATTTTTGGTTTGATCTCTGTCCAGGATTCAGAACTTACATTCTCTTCGCAAATCTATCATTGACCTAAAAGTTAAGGATGCACTTGCACAAAACTCAAGGCTACTATAAGATGGCATATGTGAAAAAATGAAAAGATGAAAGATGGGGTATTAGGTAGAAAGATTAGGTAGAAAGGTCCACCTAATGAGATATAAAGGTAGAATGAGATATGTAAGGAAATATTACTGAGGATAGCAAAGTGTTTCAAATTCAACATGGTTTAAGCTCAGAGTGCCAATTTTGCACTCAGGACATTTGCTTTGAGTTCAAAAGGGTCTGGTTCTATCTTACTGGAAATGTTTAAAGCCTGAAACAACTTCTCCTGCTTCTATTCCTGTTCATTTTACAGAAACTGTACAGTACTGTTTCTACTACTCACCAAGTTACCAGGCTGCACTGACCAAATTTACATCATTCTACTTTTCTCTGTCTCTATCATAATCGTAACTCATAAAGTTGTCAAGCTTTGCACAGCAGCATACAAAATTCACCAGGAACTGATTGCCAGCTACACTTAATCAGACTTGACACATGCCCAACTATTATATTGCTGTCTCTAGTTGTTCAGTTTTACAGCTTCTATTGCTCAGCTTAATTTTAAATTTATTTTTTTCTTAGAGGGTATATTATCTCACTATATTTTACTCATCTCTTGAATTTTAACTAACATTTAATTTTAGTTAACCTATAGCTTTTCTCAGTTACTAGTTTTATAGCAGTTTTATAGTTTTTACCTTACCAGCTTTAACTCAGTAGTCACTGTCCTAATGGATTCTAAACGTAGGCAGCTTTAATGCTGTAATTGTTAGTTCCACAGTCTCTCGGTTTTTAATTAATTATATTTGTTAACCAACCCAATCATATGGCATTTGACTGTACATGCCAGAGCAAAAATGGACTAGATATACAAATAATAAAATTGTAACAAAAAATATACATGTATGGAGGAACCCCATCCCATACTGGTGCAAACCAGCTGGAGCTAAAAGTCATTGGAAAAAGGTTTTCACAATATTTTTGAATACAAATAAAAGGAAGGTGTTTTCTGACCCTCCAAAAGTACATTCCATAGTATGGGGACCACCATAGTAATATTGCTGATCCAAGGTAGTACAATGAAGATATTATATTGTACTGTATGAGTTAAAAACAGGTGCCTTGAGTTCAAAATGGGGACACTTTGAGCTCAGTACACTACCACAATGGTCAGAACAGCCTGTTTTGAATTTAGAACAACTGTCTTGAACTTGAAATGGGTTGTGAAATGTTTCAGACACCCACTAAAGATTACTGCAGGTCTTGGTTCTTCTTATCAACCCCATAAAAAAAAGTGCTGTCATTTTTCCATCAGATGTTTTTAAGAATGCAACTCTGCACTCTCCTGCAGCAAGAGATTGTATCCCAAAAATATTAAATATGACTAAATCACAGTCAAACAGTCTGCCTTTTTTCCCCCTTACAGCTGCAATGCAGAGTTATTTAGGTCACAGTATCATGTGATCTATTCAAGCACCTGTAAAAAATAACTTTTATAACTAGCTGCAAGGAAAGAACATAGCAATGAAAGTTTTTCTTTTGTAACTTCCTCCTTATAAGACAATGAGAGAAGACTATAGCTAAAAAATTCATGATAGTATGCTAACTTCAGCTTAAGAATTCACCGGAATTGGAGAGCTAACAGCTGGGAGCCTTGCTTTCTGTATAAATTCCCCATTAAATAATAGGTGTTTTATGCTTCCATCAGTTTTACTAATTCTGGTTACTGTGTTTATTACACACAGAGCTTCCACAAAAGGGATTTCATATTTTTTATTGGAACTGATATGCTAAAGTTGTAGTATTACTCCATCCCATGTGTCAAATGCCTTTCTTTTTACTGGAATCCTGCCGGTGTAGCATAGTGGCTGATACAGTGGACTTGAACAGGGGAGAGGGGGATAAAATTAAGATCTTTACCTCAAACTCACTGGATGATTTTGGACCAGTCATTCCCAGTCCAACCTACCTAACAGGATTATTCCTGTGGGATAAGAATAGGAGAACCCCCCCAAATGCCACATTGAGATCTCAGAGAAAAGATAGAATATAAATGAAATGAATCAATCAGGTCTTCCAACTAAGAGTTTTCAATATTTATCAACCTTAGTGCAACAATTCTTTTAGATATAGCCTTCAGGCAATGGGACAGATGATGCAAAGGACAGAAAAGAGCTTTTTCATTCTTGCACTGAATCTGGAAAGCTAAGCAATATATATTATTGACAAGGTCAAGAAGTAACATAATAAACACATCTTCTTTGAACTTGTACATATAGGAAATACTCTTTTAAAACTTAAAACAGATGACAATAACAAAAAAAAGTAAACATAGCAACACAGAATGGCACAAAAACATAATCTTCAAGGAGAACAACTTGCAACAAGGTTTTTTTTTTAAATGTACTTTTCATTAATTATAAATGCTCGTTCTGATCTCCAACTGTTACTACCTGCTCTTTCTAACCTTCACTTTTAAAAAAGATCAGTTGCAATTGCCTTATAAACCTGGATCACTATAGTACATTTTAAAACAAGCTGAAAGAGAGAAATTACATGTCTAAATTAACTAAATTACTACATAGCCTTCATGATTCTATGGAAGTGTCAGGATTTTACATTCACTGGAGAAAGTTTTCAGATTTTAAAGTGCTACTTTGCCTTTGAAATGCAACAGCAACAGTTTTTCAATAGCAAAAGCAGGTAATAACAACCATATATGTGATGTGATTAATATTTATTCATTAAAAAAAGAAACAATGCTCTTTAAGGATAGGTAATAGATACTTACTACAATTTTCTTCATCACTGCCATCAGGACAATCCTCAAAACCATTGCATCGGAAACGACCAATGATGCAATGAATTCCACTGGCACATGGGAAGAAGGTAGAACCACATTTAGATTTTGCTTTTGCTGGAGAAGAAGAAATGAAAGTTTTATGATTACAAAACAATTCTGTATCAAAATAGTCACAAAACTCTCAGACTTGTCTACTTGAGAAAGCTCAATGGAAATGTTTTAGAATTTGGCTGAGAGTTTGATGTAGTGTTTATTTCTGTTTGGTTGGCCAGTGACGAATAGTTCTGAAAATAGTTATCATTGTAACATACGGCTAAGCTGTAGTAATGTTGGTATCTTATAATTTAAGATCTTCCAAAATTTCCAGGCTAATCTTAGCTCATAGAAGCTAAGTGTTAACATGCATTACAAGCATTAATGTATGAATTGGTTATCAGCAGGCCTTAATCATTCTGATCTCCATATTTTCTACCATATTTTAGGCTTCAGATAAAATTTGCACAGATCAATTCACAAATACTTTGTTCCTTGAACAAGGTACACTAATGAATCACTATTAACAATGTATCTTTCTTGGAAAATGAATTCTCTAAAAGAAAATGTTTCATTGTAAGAGAATCTATGTAGCTCAGGGTTGAACTGTGGAGTCCTTGGTGCTCTCTGAGCTTGACTGTTGCTTGCAGATGTTTCATTACCCAATTAGGTAACTTCATCAGTGCTGAGTATGGGGTTTGCTCCCTGTTTATATACAGTAGCTTGCCCTGTCGGTGTTGGTGGGGGGTGTTGTTTTCTCCTTGGTATTTCCTTGATTTAGGATATTGTTTTCTGCTTGATCATTTGTCTGGTGTTAATCCCTGCTTATCTGGGTGTAGGCTGCTGGAGGATGTGATCTGGTCTATTTGTTTCCTTCTTAGTTTTATTGTTGCTTTTGAATGGTGTGTAAATGGGGTTTATCTCTATGTGTCTATTCATGACTGTTTTGTCTGAATGCCAAGCTTCAAGGAATTCCCTAGCATTTTTTTATTTAGCTTGGTCTAGGACATTCACAGTTTCCCAGCTGAAACTATGGTTGAGTCTGTCCATGTGTTGTGAGATTAAGGAGTTTTCATTGTGTCTTCTGACTGCTAGTTGGTGTTCATCGATGCACCCTGCTAGTCTTCTGTCCTAAATAGTGGGGTGTTACAGTCCTTACACTGTATGTTGTAGATATCTCCTGTTTTTTTTTTCCCTTGGGCTATTGGGTCTTTTGGTTTACTTAAGATGTTTTGGAGGGCTTTAGCTGGTTTGTGTGCTATGGTGATGCTATGTGCTTATAATAGTTCGTTGGTTGTTTCTGAGATGTTTTTGTTGCATGGCAGTGTTATCCTTTTCATGGCTTGTCTTGGTTGTGCTGTAGTGGGTTGAGTGGTCAGGCACTTTTTGAGAAAATTCTGTGGGTATCCATTTTGTTGAAATATATTGTATAGGTGGTCTGTTTCCTTTTTCTGGTGTTTTGGGTTGCTGCAGTATGTTTGTACTCATCTGAATAATGTTCTTACACAGCTCCTCTGTGTAAAAAAGTTTGGTAACATTTTATCGCTTGTAATTCCATCGTCTTTCAAACTCACACATTTCTCTAAGCTTTTGATCAAAATTTGTTTTGCAGAGCTTTTAGCTATTTTGACAGGGTCTTTTTAGCATAAAATCAGATATAACCCACAGGTACATATTATATATAACTTGAGTGTAATTGAATAATTGAGATTTCCATTATAAGTGTACAAGGGTTAGAGGCTGTGTATGCACATACTTCAAAGCCGCCATCTACAGAGTACACTGTACGGAAGGGGGAGGTGTGCAGCACTTTGAAGGCAGAAGGTGCTTTGGAATGCAAATGGGTGCATATGCAGAATTGCTTGTAACTCTTAAACCAAATACAGTGGTGGTACCTCGGTTCATGAACTTAATTCGTTCCGCGACTCTGGTCACGACCCGAAATGGTCATGAACCGAATCAAATTTTCCCATAAGGTTCAATGTAAATACGGTTAATCCGTTCTGAACCATATGTTTTTTTTTAAAAAAACTGCAAAAATATGACACAAAGTACAGTACGAAGAGAGAGAAAGCTAACCTTGCTCGACGCGACTCCCGGCGTGGAGGACAGGAAGGCGGGTGGGGAGGCGGTTACTGCTTGGAGGGAGAGTCCCCCTCCCTACAGGAAGCCGCGACCACGTGTCACGGGAGGGAAAATGGCCGCGGTTACTGCTTGGAGGGAGAGTCCCCCTCCCTACAGGAAGCCGCGACCACGTTTCACGGGAGGGAAAATGGCCGCGGATCCTGTTCATCACCCGATCCGGCGTTCGTGAACGGAGGCAAAGTTTTGTGGCCGGAGCTGTTCGTGAACCGAATTGTTCGTGAACAGATGCGTTCGTGAACCGAGGTACCACTGTATGTCTTTTCCTGGGATCATGCAGAAGTTATGGAAGGCAGCTGTGCAGTCTTGGGAAAAATGTAGTTGCTTTACAAAGCTGCAGGTAAGTACTGCATGCATTCCCTCACACACTCTGAAGAAACTTTTTGCTTCTGAAGCTGGAGCACTAATGTAGACATCCAACAAATTTATTCAGCAAATGTATAGGTTTGCATATGTACACTTACGTGGAAATATAGGGTCTCATATGCATATATATATATATATATATAATACAGGTTATATAACCTGCTTATGCAGTTTCTCTCTGGCTTTAATTCTACTGTATACTTACTGTGAATGTGATATAAAAAGGATTACACTCAGTTACATTTAAATATTTAGTGACTAGATTTAAAGTTAGTGATTAGAATCTATTGTTATATAAAAAAAGAAAATAAAACACCTAAAATATAAAAATGCCAATGTAGATAAGGTTAAAACTGAACAAAACAAAAAGTTTGTTAAAGTCTACTTCTCAGACATCATGCTCCAAATATTCTTAGAAAGAACAGAGAAGATTATGACACACAAGTGCTGTTCAGTTGGCTGTAATCAGCTTTTAGATTTTGAGGCAAGCTTCCAAAATAGGTTAATCCTTAATTTAAGCAATTAACAATTCAGTGTGGTAATTTTTTCAACGTCTGCACCCCAAAGATTGAGTAGTAAAGCTATATAATTAAAACATATATAAAACTTACCAGGGCCAGACATAAACTGGTAAAATAGCCAGATTAAAACTGTAGGGAAGGTAGAGGTAGGATAGGATGGAATAACCTCCAGAATGCTTTGGGGGTAATCCATACCTCTAATATTCTCTAATAGCAGACATGCCACTGAATATTGCAAAAGATCCAGAATGTATTACATTGGGGAACATAGTTTTTTCATGCCAATAATGCTCAGTGTAATGAATATTTGGGAGTGACTCCATATTATACACCAGTTTCTCCATACAACTTATCTCTATGGGATTCTGTAAAGTTGATGTCAGTAGAATTCATGAACCCCCAAGACATAACTTTGTTATACGCCGCCCAGAGTCACTTTTTGTGAGATGGGCAGCCATATAAATTTGAGAGAGTGAGAGAAAGAGAACATTCAGTATCAAACTGTCATTTTGCAAAGCTCAACTCACTGTGTTATATTTTAAACATGATTCAGTCCTCAAATAAGAGGTTTGGGGGAAGGATTGGGCTGAAGTTTTTAAATTCCTTACCTGGTCCCACCACCTACCTATTCAAGTTTTTATTTATTTGGCATGGCCTTTGCTCAGCACTCTATGCAAAGATAATGTGCAGCAATTTGTACATTTTACATATAAGTGGATAGCACACATTGCACACACAGGTGAAACTGAGATATTTCTCTGGGGTTTGGGGAGAGGGGAAGTATGTTTTTTGTCAAACCAATTTTATGGCACACACTTTTTTTTTTCTTTTTTGGCACTAACCTCAATTTCGGCAGTTATGCCACTGAAATCTTGTGACACAGTCAGGGAGTACTCAGTAATCATAAAAAGAGAGTTGGGTCTCTGCTCTGTAAAACAGTACAGAATTGTATCTGAACCAGTGCTCCATTATATAAAAGATTTTATGAAGCAGCAACCAGAGCAACTCTTAGATCGATTTATAGCTTTAAAAAATGAAGCAACAAAAACCCGAAACCAAAACAAGTAATACACCCATTGCAGATGCATTAGCTGAGGCTTAGAGCAGCAAATAAGTATCAACTAAGCATCAAAATTTAGGGAGGCGGGTCCAAGGACAATTTTAAAGAGACAGAAAATAAGCTATCAACAAGTTACTAGCACTGGAAAATCCTTAAACAAAACACATTTAAAAGCCTCTTCCAAATATTAAAAAAGACAGAATTATGAATAAGAACATGTTGGTTACACTGAGCTTTGCTTCATTCTTACTTTGTGTGTGTGTCTGTCTAAGCACTGACTCTTAGTGTCTGCAGGGTTTTAAACAAATCATTGTCCCAAGAACAGACAAACCTTCCAAGGTTTTATTCATACATTATCCCTCTTTTTAATCAGTTCATTTCTCAAGTATGAAGTTCAAACATAAATCTCTCCTAGGAGCTTTCCATCCTACCTTTTGGAAGCAACCAAAGTATATGTGCAAAGCAATATTGGGAAGAGGACGTTTATTATTGTTAGATTATTATAAATCCCAGTAGCAATAAATATATTTGCTGCCTGCTGCAGAAAAGGGCAACAGGATTTCACATTTCATGAGATAAATTATTTATACATGAGTAAGCTTGCAGAGGAGAGTAAGGAAAGACGGTGGTGAGGCAGGAACCAGTGGTTCTTATGCTAGGGAGGATCCTTATGTTAAAAGCATAGCTTGCTTGAAAATGGCTTAACATTTGAACCCTGGAACACAGACCTATACATAGGCTCTAACTCCTATGTATTTCTGTAGGCAGATCTTCTACATGCAAATGTTTTAATTCTTGTCTGTAATAAAGAAACTGAGTCACACCTGTGAGCTTTCTGCTGAGTCAGCAGTTCCAGAATAAGGCATGAGTATTTTGAATGCCAAAATGTTCAGCCAATACCTGAAGGAGCCTGACAAGGAAATTTTTAGGATGTTCCTAATTACCAATTTACGAAGTAATAAAGAAGCAAATAACAAATTAACTTATAAAGTGGTTAGCTAATATAAGCAATGTATCAGTGTTCTCCTCCAGTTACAATGTTCTCATTCAATTCAACTAATAAATGACATCATTTGATGTTTTAGAAACATTTTTTTTAGAGTTCTTGGTAGGCAATCAAATCCAATAATGTTCAAAGGCAGCACTTCCCAATCTGAACCCCGCCTGTCTTGAATTTCGATATCTGTAGCTCAAGAACTTCAGGAAGGATGGAGGATGGAAAAAGTTGCTTTAACAGATATTTTGGATTGGAATCACCATTAGTCCCAGCCAACACAGGAAATCATTGTGGGTTTTATAACTGTAAACATCTTGAAGATATGAGGCTGTCTGTACTTGCCCTAAGGATTCTGATACATGGCAGCTATACCAGTGGTAATCACAAAAGTTATGACTGTGTACTAACAGATTTATAACATCAGGACAGAAACCATTAGGAGAAATGGACAATAAAAGCACTTATAACAGAAAGAAACTGTAGTACCACTTACTGTCTATAAAGAGGGTTTTGCTAATGCATATCATATATTAAGGGAATAAAGAGAAAGAGGTGGTTCAAATACTATTATTTAACACATTTTAATACTTCCTATTCAAAAGCACACCAAAGCAGTGTACAAACCATAACAATTCAATTATACACTTAAAACAATACGCACACACTGAGGAAAAAAAGAGGGGACAAGAAAAACAAAAGAGAAAAGAAAAAAAAAACATGCATTCAATATAAATATAGAAAAAGCCTGTAAGGAAAGGATAGATCAATAGGAGAGACTTAAAAGGTGGACTTCTAGTTTCTTAATGCAGTTGTTTTGATCTACAACCATAGTTTCTCTATCAATTATCTCCCTAGTATGGACTGCTTTTTAAGTTAGTTCATAAGTAGAAAGCTTCAAATATCTCTTCTTTTTATCTATCAGCTGTCTCTGGGGAATTATGACTCGTAAGTGAAATATCAGAATAAGTAATATACAGACCCCACATATTTCAACACTAATAAAAGACACTGATGTGGCAGCTGAAGCTCCTAAATAATTGCAAAATGCTATTTTAACTCCAGATACATTAAATATAGCAGAGATGGAGAATATAACTAATTTGAAATTGCTTGAAGCTGTCTTGCATTACATGGAATATTATACAACTACTGAGTTTTAAACATTAAAAGCGACAATTATTCCAAGGTTGGATTCCTTACATAAGAACATGCTGGAGTTAAAAGAAAGGAAAAAAGATTAATCAGGTTGAGAGCACACATAATGCTTTATTTATTAAATTTATAGTGGACACAATGCTTTACTGTGCCATATATACTTATATTCATGCATGTATGAATTTTTTCATAGATGCCAGTAAAAATTGATCTTGATTGACATTGTAGACTTATATTCATGCATATATGAATATAAGTCTACAATGTCAATCAAGATCAATTTTTACTGGCATCTATGAAAAAATTCATACATGAGATGCTTTCATTATAGTTAGAGTATAAGTTGGAGATTAAATCTGTTTATTAAATTGTTTTCTGGTAGCAATCAATACAAAGGCCTGTTGAAGTCATATTTCTGAAATTTACAATTTTTTTGTTAATTGTTTTACTTATCCCAATCAACAGGACCTCTGGAATGGAAAGATAGTATAATGATTTTTTTCCCTTACTTATCCCCATATATACAAAAGTATAATCTATTTAACTGGGCCTGTCTAGTTGCAAATCAGGGTTTGTTTTTTTAAATCCAGAAATATTTTGTTTATCCACAGATTCTGGGGAAAAGAAATTCTTTGATCTGGATGCTGTTGACCAGTTTATTTGTCTGGGATCAGAAGAATAAATGAAATAGCAGTCTGGTTTGAATATATTAATAATATATAACATTGCTGCTGATATTATTATTATTATTGGTGGTGGTGATGGACCTCCTAGCAGAGGAAGAAATTTATATGCTAAATTTTCAGAATGTCCCTTCCAAAAGTCCTTCTAATTTTAGGTTTTATAAGAATTTTCTTTTTCAGTTAGTGACCCTCAGATTTTTAGTTTTTTGAAAGAAGCTCTATCTCTGTTAAATATTTATTTATTTATTTATTTATTTATTATTTATTACTTTGATATATGGAATCATTTTTGTATGCAAGGCCATCTCATCTTTGGAGGTTTCTTGGAATGTTAAAAGACTTTTGTATCCTTCCAAAAGGAGGTGCATTTTCACTAAAATGAGTAATTTAAATCTTAAAGTTGTTTTTTAAAAACCAACCAACCAACCAGAAACTCATATTCCCTCACCTGACAAGGTTTTTTTATTTAGAAATGAGTAGAATAAACATGGTTAGTTGTATTTCAAAATCTGCCAGTGATATAGTAATCCTGATTAATAAATCTTCTAAGCTTGCTGTTCTAAAATCAGAAATTAGTGATTCAGAAGTATATTTTAAATCCCAGGTGGTTTCTCTGGACACAGAAATGGCTTTTGATAGGGTGCAGATTAAATTATTAGAACATTCCTTGATAATTTTTAATTAATTAGATTTTTATTAATTGGATTAAAATGTGGCATTCAAGATTATTACCAATGAAATTATTTCTTCACCCATCAATATGCTTCATGGAACTCTTCAAAAATGTCAGCAATGTTCTCACATTTTATTTATTTGTAACCATCACCCTACTTTATCAAAGGACATTATGGGTATTAAAATGGATACAGCGGATCAGAAATTGTTATTATATGTTGATGATATATGTATAATCTCTTAATGATAATTATAAAGATCCTTTACCAACATTTATGGATACAGTACAATAACATATTGCTGGAATTCTGCTTAGAAGCAGAATCAGGGTTACTATATCACTGGCAGATTTTATCTGGACACCCAACAAGGATAAAAATTTTAAATATTATTTCACTGTTTTAGGAAATTTTCCTTGGAATAACAATGAAATAAATATTGCATATTGTTTACTTCAGATTAATAGTGATATTAATAGGTGTCTTATCAGTCTTTAGGGAAGAATACATTTATTAAAATGAATGTGATTCCAAAATGGATATTTATTCTTAGAAAGATTCCCACATTAATATCTGCCAGGTATTATAAACAGTTTAACAAAAGATTGAGACAAAAAATTATGAGATCAACAGAGCTCCAGGGTTTCTTTCTCTAAATCATGACTTCCTTATGAAATATGGCATTTTAATTTACAAGTTTTTCAGCTTTATCACTGGCCTTCTGTTTGATCTCTGTCTCTTCACAGAATTTAAGTGATTCTTCTAAAAGACTTTTATGAGAACAATTTAAAAATCACTATTAGAATCCTTTGCTATCCTGGCATGTACTTGAATCCTGTTTAGTAATAAATTATTCTTCCTATATTAAAGATTGCAAGACATATTTGGACAGAGTTGGGAGGAGGTTCAAATTAATCTGCGGTCTTGCAGGAAGAATAACAATGTACTGCATCTAGTGAATGACAATATATTTAATTAGAATATCTTAAGACTACACAGTTTGAACCAGACATATTAGCAACATCAAGAATTCCCTAATTATTATCACTGGAATGGTTTTTGGATGTTTCCAAATCTACAATTCATTTTTATAAACAAATAAATAGTGGTATAAATACTAATACAGGTAACAAACAAGAAATTTGGAATAAAGAGTTGCAATATTATTAGTAAACAAATCAGTGGGTTAGGGTCTTTAAAAGTATCTTTAAAATGTATCTCTTAAACGTCACATGCATTTAAGTCAACAAAACATTATTTTTATAATAACTTTATTAATTTTTTTAAAAAAACAATAAAACTAACCAAAACTAATATTAAGAAAAAATAGGAAAAAGAAAAAAATGGGGAAAAAAAATAAAAATAAAAAGTGCAGAAAATAAAGAGAAAAACAACAAAAAAGAATTGACTTCCACCCCACCCCACCACAGTTGTACAGTAAGTAACAATATACATCAAACTCTTGCTCTAAATTTACTACATAACTTCCATTATTTCTAACCTATATTATTTTTAATCATGAAATCTATACATATTTCATTTTTCTATATCCCACAAAAAGTTCCAATTTTTTTTCCAATTAACACTAAAATTACCCAATGTCTTAACTCAAAACAAAACTGTCAATTTCGCCATCTCAGCCAATTCCATCAACCTCACAAACCATTATTTCACTATAGATAATATCTTTTCTCTCCACCTCTATGCATTTAAAAACTTTGCTGTTGTTATCATTTATAAAAAATAAAATTATAAATGTCATAGCCTTCTACCTTTATGCATATAAAAACCTTACTACTATTGTCATATATAAAAACAAAAATTCCATAGATTTAATAACAAATATATCTTAACCTTAATGAACTTTATACCAACATCCTTAAAACACTGTCATTCAGTCCTGGTCAAAAAACAAATCCCATTAATAACTACCGAGAGTCTCAACATATACAGGTGAAACTCGAAAAATTAGAATATCGTGCAAATGTTCATTTATGTCAGTATGGCAACTCAAAAGGTGAAACCAATATATGAGATAGATGCATTACATGCAAAGCAAGATATGTCAAGCCTTACTTTGGTATAATTGTGATGATTATGGCGTACAGCTTATGAAAACCCCAAATTCACAATCTCAGAAAATTAGAATATTACATGACATCAGTAACACAAGGATCGGAAATAGAACAATATCGGACCTCTGCAAAGTATAAGCATGCATATGTACTCATGGGCCCCTTTTGCAGCAATGACTGCTGCAATGCGGTGTGGCATGGATGCTATCAGCCTGTGGCACTGCTGAGGTGTTATGGAAGACCAGGATGCTTCAACAGCGGCCTTCAGCTCCGCTGCATTGTTCGGTCTCATGTCCCTCATCTTTCTCTTGGCAATGCCCCATAGATTCTCTATGGGGTTCAGGTCAGGTGAGTTTGCTGGCCAATCAAGCACAGTAATCCCATGGTCATTGAACCAGGTTTTGGTACTTTTGGCAGTGTGGGCAGGTGCCAAGTCCTGCTGGAAAATGAAGTCAGCATCCCCATAAAGCTCGTCTGCGGAAGGAAGCATGAAGTGCTCCAAAATCTCCTGGTAGATGGCTGCGTTGACCCTGGACTTAATGAAGCACAGCGGACCAATGCCAGCAGATGACCTGGCTCCCCAAATCAACACAGACTGTGGAAACGTCACACTGGACTTGTCTGCCTCTCCATTCTTCCTCCAGACTCTGGGTCCTTGATTCCCAAATGAGATGCAAAAGTTGCTCTCATCAGAAAAGAGGACTTTGGACCACTGGGCAACAGACCAGTTCTTTTTTTCTGTAGCCCAGGTAAGACGCTTCTGACGTTGTTTGTTGTTCAGGAGCGGCTTGACAAGAGGAATACGACATTTGAAGCCCATGTCCAGGATCGGTCTGTGTGTGGTGGCTCTTGATGCACTAACTCCAGCCTCAGTCCACTCCTTGTGAAAGTCCCCAACACTTTTGAATGGCCTTTTCCTGACAATCCTCTCCAGGCTGCGGTCATCCCTGCTGCTTGTGCACCTTTTTCTACCACACTTTTCCCTTCCACATAACCTTCTATTGATGTGCTTTGATACAGCACTTTGGGAACATCCAACTTCTTTTGCAATTACCTTTTGGGGCTTTCCCTCCTTATGGAGGCTGTCAGTGATGGTTTTCTGCACAACTGTCAGGTCAGCAGTCTTTCCCATGCTTGTGATTCCTACTGAACCAGCCTGAGAGACCATTTAAAGGCTCAGGAACCCTTTGCAGGTGTTATGGATTCATTAGCTGATTAGAGTGGGACACTTTGAGCCTAGAATATTGAACCTTTTCACAATATTCTAATTTTCTGAGATTGTGAATTTGGGGTTTTCATAAGCTGTACGCCATAATCATCACAATTATACCAAAGTAAGGCTTGACATATCTCGCTTTGCATGTAATGCGTCTATCTCATATATTGGTTTCACCTTTTGAGTTGCCATACTGACATAAATGAACATTTGCACGATATTCTAATTTTTCGAGTTTCACCTGTACGTTAACAATAGTCCAATAAATTCACTTTGTAAACCTTCTGTTTACTTTTAAAAAGCTTAAATTTTAGTCCTTTCTTATAATGTCCCACCAATTGGTTTCCCATTATCTTCTTGTCTTCTCCCAGAAACATCTCCAATATTTTCTTTTCATCTCTTCCCAGGAACAGCCTCACTGATGCAATACATTCCTTTTGCAAATCCAAAATAAAAAATCTTTCCAGATCACTCTTCTCCATTATTTGTATGTCCCCTTTGAACATTATAACATCAATTGATTCCATTTGTAATTCCATTCTAACATCTTTTTTCATAGCATCCTTTGGCCCTGTTAAGTCCATATTTAAATCCACAACTTTTTTATTCATATCACCTACATAGTCCAACATTTTTCTGAACTCCAGTTCCACATTTGGTTCAGTCTCCATCCTTTTTCCAAAGTTAATCATCTTATCCACTCTTTCTTCTGTTTTTCAAGGGACTTAAATCTAGCTCCTAGTTCATCAAACATTGACTGTTAGAATGGAATTACAAATGGAATCAATTGATGTTATAATGTTCAAAGGGGACATACAAGTAATGGAGAAGAGTGATCTGGAAAGATTTTTTATTTTGGATTTGCAAAATTAAAGAAGTTATCTTCTAGCGGCTGCTCCCAGGGACTTCCTTTAGCCATTTCTTCTTTTTCTTTTTCTTTTCTTTCTGTTTAGACAAGTAAAACGAATAGCCAGATATGATTAATTACAAGTGAAAGTAAACTGCAGTTCATGCCTTCTAGTGCCTTTCAAGCTGAAGTTGCAGGCGCATGTGCTTGCCTCAAAGGGATCACATAGAAATCAAGTTACAGTCTAGCTCTATTTCTAAAGCCCCACCAATCAGCAGACAAAATTGAACAAAACAAGAAACTTGCCCACAGAAAAGACAAACGCATTGCTGCAAATGGAGTTTTATGAAAAACTAAACTTTTAATAAATAAATCTTTCTTTTTCACTATATGTAGATTTTAAGTCTCTTAAATTCCACTTTTCCTCCAGCTTTTTGCGAATTAAGCAGCTTAATTTAAAACTCTATTACTTCATTTAAAAAATAGTCCCAAAAATAAGGGTAAGCCCCAAGTGATTTACTTATCTGTTGTGAAGGAAAGTCTCTGTTAAGCTGAAAAATATTTATAAACAAAGTCCTTAAGAAATGAGAATTGGTTGGCTCTAGTGTCCATTAAAGGCTGCGCCACAGTGGTGAATGGAGATGGTTCCCCTGCCTCCCAGACATTCAACATGAGAGCCATTCGCAGAGGCTTCCAGTCTCTACGATTAGCTTTTACGAAATGGCTGTCAGGAGACCAGATGGGTCAATTTCCTCACTTCCTCCTTTATCTGGAGCAAGTTGGACAGCCAGTACTTGCTGCCAGCCACCAATCCAGCTGCGGTGTCATCTCTCCCTGTCACAAAGAAGTGTTTAAGCCACCATGTTCCCGGAAGTCACCAACAAAACATTATTTTTGATGTATACTGGATATCCCAAAAGATGTTTAGTAAAGGTTGGATGCCTACTTCCGTTCGTTGACACTGAAAAATAGTGGAAAAGTCATTGATGTATATATATTTTGTGGTTGTTCTAGAGTTGGTTTTGGTTTAATTTTTTTTTTAAATTTGTCAATATAGTGGTGGGAAAAAAAAGGTTTAAAGATATTAGTATAAACTATATACTGAAGATTTGGAAGTCATCAGTTTATGAAGATCTCTAGTTTACCATGCTTGGAGTGTAGATAAAAATATGGTTTTATACTGATGGAAAGATTGCCATAGCCATTTAAAATTCTGGATTTACAAGATGTGTTCCCTCTTCACCTTTGAACTTTTTAATATAAACATAAAGGAAAGACCTATCAATATTATTTTGTGTGGGCAAAGATTACTTTGTTTAAAAATTGAATTGCTTTAAAAAAAAAATAGATATATATTTTACCATGTTTGCGTTCTTTTTTCTTTCTTGTGTGTGTGTGTGTTACATTTCATTTTATTTTTATATAAAATCACACAACTAAAAAGAGAAAACATAAAGAGGAAAAAATGTTGGGCAGGCTTCAGTTCACCACAGGCAGCAGTGAACGTCAGGCAAAGTAGAGAAGCAGCCCCTAGAATCTTGCCTTCCTTCTCCTAGTGGACAGTACAAGCACAGTCATTTTAAAAAAAAAAACTTGAACAAATTCATGAGTAGAATATAATGATGCAATGACCTTTTCTACCTGTGATTTATTTTATGTGCATTTGTGCAAGCCATCCTCTACCTGGCAGTAAAATTTCCTCATAATAAGCAGTTTTTCTTCTAATATAGAAAACATTACATCACTGACTTGGTGTGCAATAGAACCTATTATTAAATTTCAGGTCAAATAAAATAAGCCTTTAGTTTTAAGATACTACTATGCATACAGGTGAAACTCAAAAAATTAGAATATCATGCAAATGTTCATTTATGTCAGTATGGCAACTCAAAAGGTGAAACCAATATAAGAGACAGACATGGTATTTTGGTTAAAAATTTGAGGGTCTGCATATCTGCCGATGGGCTTATATGCGAGTATAAACAGGATAAATGGCTACTTTAAAAAAGATGAGAGAAAAACCTACCATATAGGCTCGTGGATAAGCCCATCTGCACATAAGCCAAACCCCATTTTGGGGGTGTATTTTGGCACCTAAAATTCTTGGCTTATCTGTGAGATAAAGTTAAAGCTTATCTGATAAATTAAAATCAGATGCATGAAAAGAACAATTCTTGAAGGATTCCATTTTTAATATGTTTCTATGACACCTAATAAGGGGAGTTATACTGTAATCAGTAATATGTGACTTTAAGAAATATTTCCTCAGGGTTGGGGGGAACTCAATAGATTTTTTTCTGCATGGTGAAGAAGCTAGTCTGTTTCTAGAATATTTTGAATAGAGTAAAAACCATGGAAAAAGTTTAAACAGCCTTTGACTCTGTCATTTTTTCCCATAAATTCACTGCTTTCTGAGGCTTCGAGGGGTTAAAAAAAATAAGCAAAGGGAAAAATACAAATGATTGCATGTCATGTCTGGTTTAGCCCTAAGCTTCACATCTGCTTCTATCTACTTAACTCTGTTGAAAACAGACTTCTGTTAACTTCAAACATTCCACTTTAATAGCACAAGTAGTTTAAACAAGAGCTGGGAATTTTTTTGTATGCCAAATGAAAACTCACCCATTCTTTGCCATAATGTTAGCATATCACATTACAGAATTTGGCCTCCTGTCTGTAAAGAAATCATAGCATAAGGGGGTGCTATGGTCAAATGATCCAGACAGCCGCTCTATCTCTGCAGAGATACATAAAGGGATACATAAAGAGTTGCCTGGAATTTGAAAATTTTAACATATTAATTTGATTTTCAAGGATAATACAGATGAACTAAATATGGTAACTTTGGCTCAGATCCCAGAGAATTTTCCCCCAAATGAGAAACCACTACTTTACTTTTTTTATCCTTTGGTATAATGATTGAGAACAGAATTATGATAGAACTGATAAGAATCTCATGGGAGCAGAAATTCAATACCATTTCAGGTACGGTCCAAGGTCTATACTGATATGTCCTTTTTCCTTAGATGGAAAGAACTATCTCAGACTGAAAATCATAGGCATAGACATTCTGGAATAGTTCTTAAAAATATATATATAGGAAGAGAAAATAGTATCACTCCCAGTTCTACTAACGAAAGCAATTCTGCCTTTAGGGAAAAACATCTTAATTTTCACATACACATACATACATACTATGTACATACACAAACACACAAAGAGATTGGTTATTACACATTATTATGAATGATTCTGCATGGCTATTTCCATCCAAGTCTTATTAACCATCCTATGTCCAATATGAGCACTGCCCTACTTCAGGAGAAGGACAATAATCAAGCCTTTTAAAAAAGGAAATAGTGGCAAATATTGCCCAGGTTATATCTGAAATACCTTTCCCACTACAGAAATTCCCTGCCATTTTGTAAACTTAGCTTTTAAAAATTGAGAAAAGACAGTCTTCTGAGGACAATGCTTTTGTTTTCTCAAGTGTACAACTCACACTAGTCTTTAAAATAGTAAATAAGTGGCCCTCACTTGGCAAGGCTCATTCCAAAAGTCTCACCCATCACTCAGTATATTTGCTAGTGAGCTTAGGACAGGCTTACAATTTTATCGGGGAAGCAAAAAATACTTTTTAAAAAAAAATTAAAAATGAGCCAAATTTATACAGTAAAGTCTGAAATTATTTCATACTGATAATGATTTCCATGTTGACATTCCATGGTAACATCACATTAGAGTTATTAAACAGGAAATAGGAAAGGAGAGAAGAAGAAGAAGAATTACTAGCTTTAAATATTAGCATTTTTAGTCTTCATGCTTATGAGTGTTTTAAAGTCTGCCTGGAGATCAACATTCAGTGGAAAAAGACAGTTTTCTTCAGCAGTTCTATTATGACTTATTCATGAATTCATCTATATGTAGTGGAAAACACAATCTGCTTCCTAAGACTGCAGCACTTATGAAAATTATTGCACAGTCCAATGCTTGTCAAGTAATAGGTGGAAACAGCGTTCACAGCTTCTGTTCTTCTTGCTGAGGAGTCAATCAAATCTACCTTAGTGCCACTTACCTAAAAATAGATGTATTAATACATGTCAAAGGAATATCATTTTAAACTATTTATAACATGTTCTAGGAGCTTATACCACAGACTGTGTAAATTAAGCATAACAGGAATTAGTTCACAGACAATAACCTTCTCACTAACAAACCCAACACCATTCTGGGGAAAACAAAACAAAGAGAACAAATGTTTTTTTAAGATTTACAATATTATTTACAATAATCAATACAATCTGAAGGAAGCTCATGTGCCATACTTGAAAGTAGGTACTCTCCTTATATATTAAAAAGAAGCTACAGAATAGAGACTTTATCTCCAAAGCCAATTTTATATCACATTCTGAAAAGATCAATGTTTTGCACATTATGAGCCTAGTTAAGATGTCTGACTGAGGGCTGCTCTTTAAACACCTTCAATGTATTTCCACCTGTGTTTTGTTGCTTACCACCATCATTTTTATAAAGGTTTTCTAGAAAGTGTTGAGTGAAATAGCAACCCTATTTTGTAAATTCAAATCCTGTCAATTACATATAAATTGCACAATCCAAGATATTCAGTCTAGGGCAACTAATAGGACCAATGCAACATACTGAAAAATCCCTTAATAGTTTCTCCAGTCATTTACTAATAATTCTTTCACTGATAACTGTAAATTTATCATCTGGTAAAGCACTCTTTCAGAAAATTAAAAACAAACATGAAAAGTAAATGTTATCAGAGATGCGGAAGAAACACTGCTGAAAACCAGCCATTTTTGTCTTCAAAATAAACATTGCCTCTAATATAAATCTAATCTCCATGAGAAAAAAAAATCCATGTTCTTTTTACATATTTGTTTTTTTAAAGAAACATTCTACTGAGGCAAACAAAATCATACTTGTTTTCATAATATTTGAAAAATACTGTTTGACTTCACAAAGCTACAGGAATATACTACTTTTCTTCTTCTTATGGTTGGTCATACAGTCAGCCAGATGTTTAGACTGGATTTGGCATTTTTATCCATCTGTCAAGTCCTTCCTATTCCCTGGGATAGGCAGATGTTGTTGTTTGATGGTGTTAAATGTATCATCACAGGATATAAGCTATTCCAAGTAAAGCTGCCTTTTGCAATTGACTGATGGTGATTTTGTCAATGCCGATGGTGTTCAAGTGGCGCTCCAGATGTTTTCAGATTGCACCTAAGGCACCTATAACTATTGGTATCATCTTTGCTTTCTTTTGCCATAGTCGTTCTACTTCTATTTGCAGGTCTTTATATTTTGTGATTTTCTCCAGTTCTTTCTCTTCTATTCTGCTGTTTCCAGGTATTGCAATGTCCACTATCCAGACTTTTTTGTTTTTCTTATCAACAACTGTTAGGTCTGGGGTGTTGTGTGGCAGGTGCTTGTCTGTTTGAATTCTAAAGTCCCAGAGCACTTTAGCTGCTTCATTTTCTATTATTTTGTCTGTTTTGTGGTCCCATGGTTCTTGCTTGCAGGCAAATGGTATTTCTTGCAGATATTCCAGTGCACCATTGTTGCTACATTCATGCCATTGTTTGTAGTCAGTCTGTGCAATCTTCTTGCAGCTTATTATTATTATGGTTGGTCGCACAGTCAGCCAGATGTTTAGACTGGATTTGGCATTCTTATCCACCTGAGTCCTTCCCAAGGACCTGGGATAGGCATCATCATCATCATCATCATGTTCATGTTTGGAGTGAAATATCTTCTAATACTCTTTCATTTCATTAACTTGAGGTTTGCTGTTCTCTCAAACTTATAAAATAAGCTTTTGTGCATATAACAAACTTGTAAATAAGTCATTGATACTAAACACATCTGTCTGATATGACAGATAAGAAATGCAAGCAAAAAACATTTATTTATTAATTCAGTATTTCTAGGCTGTCCCAATGGCCTCTGGACAGTGAATTGTAAAACAATAACAATACCATTAACACAAACAACAAAATTCCAATAAAAAACATCAGTATTATATATCAAAACAGAACTATACTGCTTTATTACAACCCAATTTTCTTTCAGTCTAATGAACTTGAAACATAAGGTATGTACAAAGTTAAGTATAATTGTTGGGGGTTGTCCATACAATTCTTAAATTCCCTAATTTTCTTTATGATGTAGATAAATAAAACCAACCAGAAACCAAACCAAATCATTCTAGAATTGCTTGAAAATATTCAACATTGGATCTTTGTAGCAGCATAGCATGCTAGAATACTTTCCTCACTAATGTGCCTTGAGTCGATAGAATTTTCCCTGGATCTTTCCAAAGGAATCCCATCCATTCATTTCTTATAAAAGAAGCATTTTAAACTGTACTCCTTTACTTTGAGTTCTATGCAGGACTGCAGTTGTAATAAAACTTTACCTTAAGAGATAGTGAAACTCCAGTGTTATTTTGCCTTGGGAAATTTCTATTTGTGCTAAAACTGCACTGAGTTAAACATCCTATATGCACTTATTCAGAAGGATGCTTTCTGTCACTTAAGCATGCACATAACTGCAGCCTGAAATCTAGACATGCATTAGACTTTAGTTTTACTACTAAAAAGCCACCTACAATATTTCTAGATGATACCATTATCATAATTTAGGCTCCTAGGCTATTGCCAGATAATTACAGAGGTTTCTGTTAAGTAAATCCCCAGATTATTTGAGTAATATTCTTAAAATAAAAGCCACTATTTTTAGGAAGAGAAATGCTGCTTTCTTATTTTGCCTAGCAAAATCTTTCCAAATAAATGTACTCAATGCTGGGTTTTCCAGAAAAAACAGAGAGAGATACTTTATGCCTTCATTACTTTGAAAGCTAGTAACTTTGAACCCAAGATGAGTAAAAATCAAAACCTCATGAATTACCATAACTGCAAAGTGTTTTGCCAATCACTTTGTCTTTTAGGCCAAATTTCAGGGTTTTTTTAGAACTTCTCTTGCCTGAGAGCAAACAGAGGATAAAGCTGTTCTATTGCTAGTTTTACAAAGAATGTACAAGGGTTAAGAAATTTTAGTCTCTTTTTGTACATGGTACACCGCAATGGAATAGGAACTGATATTCAACATATTCTTTTCAGCAATACTGAAAAAAACAGGGTATTGTATTTAGTAGAACATTAAAAGTTTACTGTCAGAAATCTGAAATCTAGCCGTTATTGTAAATCCTAAATTCAACAGTCTTCAAGTTATGGCGGCAATTGGGACAGGAATTTCTGTCACTAAGCGATGCAGTCGTAAAGTGCAACTGCATCACTTAGCAACAGCAATCCCTGAAGTCCCAATTGCCATTGTTAACTGAATCACAGTGGTCATTAGGCGAGGACCTCCTCACAACTTCCTGCCGGCTTCCCAAAACCAAAAGTCAGTGGGGAAACTAGCAGGAACTTGCAAGTCCCAGGCGGCTTGCAAACAGGCCAGCAGGGAGGTAAATGGCTGCTGTCAGGTGGAGGAGGACATGAGTGGGTGCACAGGTGGCCGGAGCGGTGCAGCACAAGCACAGTAAGGCTTGGGGTGGCTGCTGCCAGTTGGGGGAGGACAAGAGGGGTGTGCGGGGAAGGCATGGTGAGGTTTGGGAAGGGTGTGGGGAGGGTGTGAGTGCCAGGGGAGATGCGGTGAGGCTCAAGGAAGGTGCGTGGGGGTGTGTATGAGTGAAGGGAGGCATGGTGAGACTTACCCCAGCTACTTGCAACCTTCCATGCTGGCTTCCTCCATTGACTTTCTGTAGAAGCGGGCAGGGAAGTTCGCAAATGGTGATCATGTGATTGCGGGGCACTGCAACTGGTCGTGTGAGCTGGTTGCCAAGTACCCAGATCATGATCATGTGACCATGGGGGTGCTGAGACAGCCAGAACTCCAAGGTCTGGCTGTAAGCACCATTTGTTCAGCACCATCGTAACTTTGAAGAGTCACTGAACGAATGGTTGTAAGTCAAGGAATACCTGTATTGCCCAGCCTTCAAGCCTGGATCCTTAAGAGCCACAGGCTAGATCAGGGGTTCCAAACTCACAGCCCATGGTCACCCTGGCTCTCCAAATCATTTTCTGCAGGACTCTGTAGGTCCTTAGGCCAATGCCTGGCAAGGCCAGGTTGCCGATTGCCACACAGACCTGCAGTCTGGGCCACTGGTAGAAAGCACTCTAGGAAGAGAAGCTGATTGACAATGGCAACTTCACAGTATATCTTGGCCTTACTTCTGGCAACAGTAGGGACTGGTCAGCTGGGCTGCATAGTTAGCACCCCAGGTTTTCTTGCAGTAAGCAGCATTGCCCTCCACAACTACCTACCACCTGCTCTCACACTATAACAGGTGCTGAGACAGCAGAGAATTAAGTTCATTCCCTCTTCTGTGTGAAGGTGCCCACCAGGAACAAAGATCCTGAGCTGAGAGAAAATACGTTCGTTTTCCCCCTCCCAAGAAACCCTTCTGACACCTGAAGATTGTCCTCTTCAATCTCCACTTTAACCATTCCTAGTAGGGCTTGGTTTCAAGACCCTGCATCATCTTGGTAGTCCTCCAGTTTGTCACTCTCCTCTTTGAACTGTGGTGCTAAGAAAAAAAAAATGTTTAAGGACACCCCATGATACTGTTTTCAATGTGAGTGTGTGTATGTGTGTGTGTTTTATTCCTCCTGGATGCTTGGGTTTTTTTCCCCCTCTTTCTCCTGTTTCTTATTGTTCTAATCTGTAATATTGTATGCCACCCAGGGTTGTTATGGAGTTAAGTGGCTTTACAAATTTGATAAATATTTCTGAACTCACTAAAGACTTTTATATCAATGTATAAAAATAATTCAGTGCTGTAGCCCTCAGGCTAATGAACGAATCCTCATGTGGCTCTCATGACAGAACCCTTGGGCTAGATAAAGAGCAATTTCTATATAGCTGCAATCAATTCATTCAAACCTCATTGCTATCACATCTTAGCCTCTGCAGAAACATCTTAAAATAAAAAATATCTAGCCGTACAAAATAAACAGGACATGAAGGTCATGATAAAATTTACTGCAGGACAACAAAGCTGTACTTAGTATCTTTTCTCATAAAAAGAGAGGGATGGAAGGAGAGATGTGTCTGACATCAGCTAAACAGGAGGAACCTGTTGGTGCTGTGACTCCATCTAAAATCTGAAGTTGAAGCAACAGAATTTATAATAGCTTCTCCACGTTTCCTAACTTTCCAGGAGAAACTCTGGAAGGACTGGTTTTGACACAAGGTGAAATATTAACATTTTTAAGAAGGTATGTTAAGTGGATACTTAAACATGAGGTTAATACAACAGTCCATCTATATGATGGTATTCCAAATGGATATTGTTCTTGTTTAAATTTAAGGTGTTTATATATAATTTGGGACTAATTATTACTCATTACCAATTATTACTGTTTTACAATATAAACTGCCTGGGGAAGACAAAGGCTTAGAAAAACATCTAAGAACTACATTAAATCAAACTAAACAATTATTTTTGTCACAGGTGTGACAAATTTTACATCCTTAAAATGTTATATTCGAGAATGTGGAAGCAGAATTTTAATACTGTAACTAAATTTTCACTTAATTTATATGAACAAAAGGGTTTTGGGTTTTTTTTGCACATTTACAATTATTAATCTTATCCTGACAATGTTGTACATGTAATTAGCACAATCTTTAATATATTCTATTCCACCAAATTTCTAAGGAAGCAAAACCTGTTCTGGATGGATACCAACGGAAGATGTGAATGCTTTTGCCTGATAGGCAGTTCTTTAAATCAAAAAGCTGAAAGCATTATGCCACAAATCCAGAGGAAACCTTGAAAGTTGTTAGCAAAAGGAGTACTTTCAACAAAGAACTGCTAAGCCAGATTACTTTATTATCACAGCAGGATGACTAAAGACAACATGCACTTTACTTAAAGGCAAATTTTCTCCCCATACTGAAGATTTGGAAAATGTGTACAAGATTTCAAGAATAGAGTAGTTTTTGAGTTCTAAATGTAGAGCAACAGAAATATACAGTTTTGCTGAAGTTACAGAAATGAATGAAGATGAGCTCTAATGGTGTCCTTTGGTGAATTGCAAAGGCTCCAGCTTTGTGGCAGAACGTATGCTTTGTAAATAGCAAGGTCCCATATTTAGTTCAACTATTACGTTTTGCCTTCTTGTCCTCTGTGTTTGCTCCCCCCCCCACAACAGTCTCTTTTGCTTCCATCCTCCAGCAGACTATTCTCCTCTGAGAATTATTATTATTATTATTATTATTATTATTATTATTATTATTATTATTATTATTATTTATTGGATTTCTCCCCCGCCCATCTCCCCCACAATAGGGGACTCTGGGTGGCTTACAAAGACATTAAAACTATAAATATATATAAAATACATACTATATATACAATTAAAACAATATGTTATGTTATGTATAACATAAATTTTATGTTATACATAAAACAATTATGTAGCATTGTGCTAAATTATTATTATAATTTCCATCTTGACTTCCTACCTGTTTTCTTCATGTTTCACAGTCACCGTTTCATTCCAATGAACCTTTAGATTATCAAGAAGGATTTATCACATCATTTAAACTGATTATGTAACTGAATGGGAATGGGTAAATTATGAACTTCACTTTATTTCTTCTAACCATTTGAATCTGCATCCTTCCTTTCATATTTGTAATCCATTCAGCTAAATTTGTAACTGGATGCTATTTTTGCACTCCCTTTTTCCAAACTGGAGTGAAGAAAGAGAAGAGAGAAAGCCTTTTTTTTTTTACTACTTAGGGTATGACAAACAAGGATCTAATAACGGGGGTTGACAAATTGCTCCAAGGCAGGACATACCACAGTCATAAATATGTTTCCATAGCTCTCTACATCGAGTCTTAATGCAGGAATAGCTCCTCACAAGTTTAATTTCCTTTTCATCCATCAGCTTTCAATACACTAGAACTTAGCTAGAAACAGCCACACATTTCTCGTATCTCAGCATAAAGGGAGCAAATTTATTGTGTGAAAATCATGACGTTGATACAATAGTCAAATATTTGATTTATTATGTTAACATGCGTGATACTCAAAAACTTGTACAGCACTAGTGCTTTTACTCTGTTTTTGCCTTTAACACAGACACAATTAGACTTCCTGTTGTGTAGGTGAGGAGATTGATGGTTAAGTTTACCATAGCGAGAACAGTGTGTATATTCTTAGACTTTATTGCTGAACCTGAACATGGCTACATAGATTATTGGATTTGCATAGCATTTAAGTAAAAGGTAACATCATATTTTCCTGAGTGACATCTCTTGTTCCAGTGATCACTTTTTTGGGGGGGGGGGGCGGGATTTATAAACTCAGAGTTACTGTCATCAACTGAAAAAGAACCACTTTTCTTCAGCGTATGCTCTAATGTAAATACCATATGTACTAGTGGATAAGCCAAGGTGACAAAATATATCCCCCAAAACGGCTTTGGCTTATCTGCAGATGGGCTTATCTGCAAGTATACACAGTAATACTTTTTTAAAATACCCATATTTCCTCTATAAAGAGCCAGTTTGGTGTAATGGTTAAGGCACTCAGCTAGAAACCAGGAGACCATGAGTTCTAGTCCCACTTTCTAGTCACAAAGCCAGCTGGGTGACTGGGCCAATCATTCTCTCTCAGCCCTAGGAAGAAGGCAATGGCAAACTAGGCAACTACTTCTGAAATCCTGTCATGAAAATTATACAGATTTGTCCAGGCAGACATCAGGAGTCAAGACTGACTCGGAGGAACCCAAAAAAAAAAATAAAAAATCCCATATATACTCATGTATAAGCCCATCTGTGGATAAGCAGACCCTCACATTTTTAACCAAAATACCATGAAAAATGCAGATCCACTTATCTATGCATGGCACATTTTATCCACAAGTATATATGGTAGATGACATCTGGTTTGAAAAGCTCTCCTCTTTACTTTCAAAATAACAAATCCACAGGTGGCAGCAGCAGTAACAATATGCAAGACAAAGGTCAAAGATCCCAGAATCTCATCAGAGCACATCAACCCCTACTTAAAAGCAGCCAATTCATTCTGTCATGCATCAACTATTAATTTTCATTTGAATATTTAAAGGATCCTATTACTGGATATAAGGCCTGCTTGATTTTCAGGTCCCAAGTTTAGATTTGTAATAAAAAAAATGCACAAATTCTGCCTTGCCATGAAGAATGAAGCATAAGACAACGAACCAATTTTGGCAGCTGTCCTAATGTGTAAATACAATGGTCATAAACACAAAGTTGAGTGAAACTGGACACTGGGTGTCACTGTTGATTTACAGACACATTTCTGAAAGTACATGGAACGAGCAGAAAAGGCTCTTCCCCCACCCTTCCCAAAGCGTGTGTATTTGTAGGGGGGTATAATCAGATGTGCCTGGATATTTGGTACAACTTTAAATTTGGCTGTTGTCATGTCAGGCAATAAGCAAGGATGATGTGCCATACTTTGAAAATGTACCATCTGCTGCTTGTTAGCTGACAAAAGCAGCAACCTACCAATTCTCTAAGTAGCTGTTGCTCATTAGCCGACAAAAGCCACTTTCAGTGCTCACATATTATTAGATTATTTTAGACAGATGAAGATTACAGTTGATGAGGACAGGGGGAGTAAAGAAAAACTCAAGAGTGCAGAGGGAAATTAAATATGGCAGCACAGTCAGAATCCAGCTTCCAGTGAAGTTGATGACAAGACTCACCTATTAAACATTGCATGATTTACAGCTGGGGCACTGGAGAAAGAAACCTCCTAGTGTTTCATAGTTATTGTTAGCAAACACGAAAAACTAAATAATGTATCAGTATTTCTGAAGATATGAAACATTTTAAATCTCTTTCCCCAGAGGCTGACATTTCTCTCCTTTCATACTTCCTGATTTTTTTTTTTTTTTTTGGCATGGTGCACACAGACTCATTGAGTTTCTGACAGTTCTGAAGACTGGATCCCTTCCTGCCCCCCATCTACTGCCAACTAATAAATTCAGCATGAATGGACAAATGCCTAACTGGCATGGCCAGAATGGACTTCTATTTGTTCCATCATTCCATCATTCTATTTGTCATTCCTTTGAGAGTTTGAACATGTTAAAAGTAATTTCCATTCTGTTGTAAAAGAAGAACAGAAAGTGTTCCAGGCCAGGTATTTCCATGTTCCTAAAAATAGTTTTCATAATATATAAACCCATAATTAGGATTACATGTTTTCATGACTTCACTGTTACTAGCAGACACCACAAAATTTACAATAGAAAAGATAGGAAAGCCTCTATTTCAGTGGGGACCTGGAGATATTAAGGAAGCTTATATTGGAAGATGGAAAAAGCAGGGAACTATACACCCAATCACTGAAGATGTGTGCTAACCAATATGAGTAGCTGCACAGAGAATCTGCTATATCACCTTTTTATTTGGAAAGGAATGTCCTGCCTGTTGGTTCCTGACAAGCATCTCCTTGGTGCGGGAACTGCATACTGGACAAATGGTGACTCTTATAGACTGGCATTTCCAGGGTAAAATAACATGATTATGAACATTTATTGTAAATATTTGAAGGACATGTTAATTATTCCGTGTAAAATTTGGATATTTGTCAAAACGTCATGTGTACCATACAATAGAAAAGAATAACTAGCTAAAAAAACTTAAACTTAATTTCATTAGGAATCCTTTTTTCCAGGATGCTGTGAAAACCTTGAATAAGACTTCAAGACTTATCAATGTTTTTAATAATGTATATCAAGAGAGAGGTCAGAGTACAAAAAAAAAACTTAAGTTTACCCAGAACCAAGTCTTAATTACATGACTTACTTCCCATGATTGAATTTAAAATAAAACTACAGAATTCTGTATTGTTTAAAGTCATGTAAAATATCTAGTACAATTACAGAGTATTGAATTTGCACATTTATTTATTTATTTAATCAACTTGTATGCCACCTCAGTCATAAAAATGACTCATAGCAGGTGCAGATTTAAATATTTATTCAGTAATATAAGTTACTTTTAAAATTAAATTTTCTTAAGAAAGTAAGACATAAAAAGGAGTTTATACACTGAATGCTTGATATTTAATGCTATTAAGTATTGCTGCCTGCCAAATTGTTTTGTAAAACAGATGCAAAGAAAATATTCAATAGAAGAGAATATCCATAGCTCAGAGTTGAACTGCAGAGTCCTTGCTGCTCTCTGAGCTTGGTTGTTTGCTTGCAGACATTTCATTACCCAGCTAGGTTACACCATCATCATCAGATATAGAAAAAAAATATCTATACACTGGACCCATATGATGCCAGTTTAGCAGAATAACCCCTATTTTACTGGAGCTGCAGTTCAAGTCCTACATGACTTGGGCCCCTGCTACCTTTGGACCACCTTCTCCAGATTAAATCTGCCTACCCGATACACTCTTTATTAGGAGATACCACCACTGACATTTCTAAGCAAGTTGATAAATTTTCCTCTACAGTATTGCAATTGCCATCAGAAGCCAATGGGTTTAAACCTGTTTAGCCCTGGATCGTCTGGTTATTTGGGAGACTGTAGTTACCCAATGTTACTTACTCTCTTACTATTACTGTTTATGTGCACATATAAACATCATTTATTCTATTTTTAAACATCTTTCATACATCTGCTCTTTTTCTTAATCCATTTTATTAATCTCACAAACATTTTTTCCTTTTAATTTTGGCTTTGTCCATAAATACAGTGGTACCTCGGTTCATGAACTTAATTCGTGTCGCGACCCGAATTAAATTTTCCCGTAAGGTTCAATGTAAATATGGTTAATCCGTTCTGACCCCTACGAATTTGGTCGCCAACCAATTTTGGTTGCGACCCGAATCAAATTTTCCCATAAGTTTCAATGTAAATACGGTTAATCCGTTCTGAACCATATGTTTGTTTGTTTTTAAACCACAAAAATATGACACAAAATACAGTATGAAGAGAGAGAACACTAACCTTGCTCGAGGCGATTTCTGGCGTGGAGGACAGGAAGGCTGGTGGGGAGGCAGTTATTGCTTGGAGGGAGAGTCCCCCTCCCTACAGGAAGCCCCAACCACGTGTCACGGCAGGGAAAATGGCCGCGGATCCTGTTCGTCACCAGATGCGGAGTTCGCGAACGGAAGCAAAATTTTGCGGACGGTGCTGTTCCTGACCCGAACTGGTCGTGAACAGAAGCGTTCGTAACCCGAGGTACCACTGTATATACATATCTGGGAGGGGTGACTACAGGTCCTTTCCCCTTTCAAGAGAGATGGGGTATAATCTTTTCTGTGGCAGTCCCCACACCAAATCAGATTAGTCTCCACTCTACTATCTTTCAGGAAACAGCAAAATCTATCTTCTTCTGGAAAAGTTGGAAAGGTGGAAAGTTTTTAACTATGGATGGCAGCGTACATGACAGTTGTGGTAGGAATATTGTGTTATTTTGTATCATTGTTTTAATAATATAGACCACCTAGAGTCTGATTAATCAGGTAGCATACAAATCTTTGTAATAGATTGCATTATGCTGCTTGTGTAACTTTTGTAGGCTTCAATGAGATGGTTCAGCTAGGGTTCTGTTCTTGCAAATCAGCAGTGGTGAAAAATGAGGTGGTAAGCAGGCTCTGGCCAGTAACTGTTGGCACATGCAGTAAGGCAGAGCTAAAGTACTGAGCAGACTATCTCCAGCTGTCTGTCAGTGCTCACAGAGAAATGGGGCTGAGGCAGCAAGCAAACTCTAACCCATGAATGTGAGGAGGCCACAATGGACCTCAGGCCACACACTGAGTACTCTAAATTTTCAGTTCCTCAGAAATCTTCAAATGATCCTCTTCTTATGACCAAGTCCACTTTATCCATCAATAAAAAAATCAGGTGCCTAAAAATTTCGAGTTACTATACGTGTTCTAGACGTATCCTGACTAGTTAAATTAGAGATAAAGAACTTTTTTTTTTGCCCAGGATCCATATTTTTTCCTAAATGTCCATCTTCTGGATTAATAAATCTCTGTTCTATTTTTTCCTCCAGAATTAGGTCCTGAGCTTCAGATTCTAAACTGTAAGTAGGATAGTGAAACTGATTGAATGGAAGTGATTATACTGAATATATTGAATCTATATTTTACAGTGCAGTGGTAACAATAATTGGTGTCAATTGGGATTAGAGGATAGTGAACATGACTATGATGGTCAGGTGATATCTCTGAAATAGTTATGAGGGAGAGATACAAAACTGGGCTTTCTTATCTGTGGTACACAGACATGAAATGTCCTTTTCCAGTCAGAGCCCACAACCAGAATATTCAGATTTTACAAGTTTTATGGCATTTGAGATCTTCTATTTAGTTCACTATTTTCATTCTTTTGCGGCAGGTTAACAATGGACGTTTTTTCCCTTCATTTATTTGTTATAAATTATTACAGTTCTAATCATTTTTACCATTTTGAAAGGCAAATTAAGTCACCTTTCTATATGGAGACAGATTTCATATAAAAAAGAAATTACAGTCTGCAAGCCTCCAAAGTTACTCAATCCATAAACTATAAAGGCAGTCTTCTATTTTTTTTCCCTTTGTTTCTTTTACCTCCCCTGCCAATGCAGGGCAGCACAGGAAATGAATCACCTACTCAAAGGTACTTTTCCCTTAAATCTAGTTTCAAATTTATTCATGAATTATGCTATGCTACCATGCAAAGATAGGGAAAGCTGAAAGAACAGGATGATTATCTCTGCATGGGTGAAATAAAAATGACCTAGCTAAAATATTTTAATAATCTAATCCATCTAGGAAAGAAAAGAACATATAATTCTCCATGAACATCAATTGACAATCCCAAGATTTAAACTGATTCAACTGAAGAAATCAGTTTTATGAACTAAGGTTTTACAGCTATTTAAAATTTTATCGGCAGTTATGGTGTTATCTCTCCCATCAGAATTTCACTGGATCCAGTTTATTCTCAGTGACAAAACAATATCCTGTATGTAGTCTGTGGTCACTGCCAAGCCACTGCTGATTCATTCATAAACAAACCATAAACTCTGTTTGGAACACTTCATTAATTCCCTGTTTGCATGGGGATGATAGCATGCAATGGAGGAAATTACAAAATTATATGAAAACAAAGGGAAAAAATCTCTTGTATGTTTTTTTTTTTATTTATATAAACATCCAGAGAGGCAAAATGTGTTATTTTGCAAGGCTTCAGGATAAGATTTAGGTCTTGAATATTGTGGACAGAAAGAATGGCAATTTTCAATAAATTTTGGCTAGGCCTCATAATCTCAGGCCTCATAATGACAATTCCAGCACAGTTAATTTAAGCTACATTTGTGATATGAAAAGAAAATCCCATCTAGTTTTTACTCTTAAAGTTTGAGGGTTTTTTTTATTTTATTTTTCAGGAGTTCAGGGCCACACAATTCTAGGCATCAACCATTATATTACAATATAATGGAATTTTATATTCCTGAAATGGAATATAAAAGCCAGGACAGAAGTCATAGAAAAAATCTTTGCAAAAATGTATGAAGTTCATTGGAACTATAGCTTTCTTTTTGAAATCAATGGAATCAAACTGTAGGCTTCCCAAGTTTAGAAAAGATTCTTCAAAGCATGCAGGGGTATAAACAAAATATGTCTGCAATACTTTAAAGAGGCATCTTTTGTGAGGATTTCATGCCTGGCCTCTGCAGCTGCCCCACAATCATTAGAAAGATGCAGGCACTTTAAGGAGCACCTCTACACCCTCTGAAATACTTTTCTAGAATCGAACCAGAAGTACCACACAGCTGTACTAAAGAGCACACAAATAAATATAGAAGGAGCGTCTGAATCTATTAAGAAATGGGATACTAGTAAACTTTAAATCAGTTCTATACATTTGGGGGACATAATTATGTTAACAAGTAAACAAAATCTAGAACAACAGAATATCGAGGGGCAATTTCATAAGAATGTGTCACTTACAGATAACTTTTACAGCCTGTAAAATATATTGATCCAAATGTTCAAACTGAGGTTGAAGGGTGTTTTTTTAAAAAAACCCTATCAGTGTATATATATATATATATATATATATATATATATATATTATTTAATAAAGAGAATTCATTTCTGATCAAGAGCAACCTGGTAATTATATTAAAGATATTAACTAAATCTCTCGAGACCTGATTTAGATTGCCTTCACAGAAGGAAGGGTGCTTGAATATACCAGCTAAACAGAAAAGTGACTTTTTATGTTTTGCTTCCTAAAGTGTATACAGTTTCTGAATCAGAGTTATTAAGCTAGAAAGTTTGAGACCTACCCAAAATTATGAGAGCTACCCAAAACTATAGGTCATCCTAATTAATTCTGCCTGGTAAGTGGTATTTATTCTTCATATTAAATAAGCCTTTATAAAGCATTTCACATAGAATTTCACCTGCAAGCAAAGCATCTAATTGGATCCACACTGAGAGAGTGCAAAGCAGCTGCCAAGTGCATCCATGGATGGCACTTCATCCAGGATAGCCAGCAAATTGCTCTGTTGGATGATCTGCCTACCCCAATGTTAAATAATTAAAGCAAGCATAAAAATCTAGGGGGAAAGAATACAGAGACAGAAAATGAATGCAGTTTTGTGCATTAATAGAACTTATTACCTATCTATAATAGTATAGTAGATTTAAATGAGTGATGGCTGAACTCCCCGTTTTTGGAATGTGGGACAGGTTCAATCCATAGAAATTAACAAACTAAAAATTGATGTATTTGATCATTTCTAATTTGAATTGAGAAAACAGACTGGTTCAAATGTCCACTCAGCCACAAAAATCACAGGGCTTTTGAGTAAGTTACTCCAGGCAGGTGGTGGTGATTTTATTGATAATGTTTACCTACTTTCAGGGCCATTTTCTAGAAAAAGGGGAAGAATTATGCTTCTAACAAGGAAGGGGACATTCATTTCAGTTATATAAACAGGAGGCTGTTAGGGTCTGGATGGGAAGGAACAGACTTAGGCTGAACCCCAGCTATGAACCCCAGTCTTCCGATTCCAAAGATGGTTCGTCTATAGTTTTGGACAGGGTTGATCTCCCTATATGAAGCTCGTTCACAGCCCGGGGATTCTCCTGGACTTGCAGCTTCTGCTTGAGCAGCAGGTAAGACTGTGCCAAGGCAGCCTTTGCACGGTTACATCTTATGCACCAATTTAGACCTCCCTGGAGATGTTGCATACAATCACCCATGCCTATTTCATGACTGTACTACCACAATTCACTGCCTTTGAAAACCATCTGGAAGCTTAAACTGGTTCAGCATATACTAGCCTGGGTAGAGTGATGGCTGCATCTAGATTATGTAGATGCAGCACTGTTAGTCCAGAAGCTGCACTGGATTCCAGTCAGCTTCTGGTGTAATTCAAAGTGCTGCATATCACCTTTAAAGTCCTGCATGATATAAGGTCTGGTTATCTCCAAGGCCTGCTCCAAAATGAATCTGCCCATCCCATAAAATTTGGGGGAGCCCTTGCTGAGGGTCCTGTTACCTAAGGAGTTTCATCTTCCAGGAAACTGTAGTATGGCCTTCTCAGTGCTAGTGCACCTCCTGTAGGACAACTTGTCTGTCCGTCTATCATCACTGAGATGCATTTAATTATATACAGTAGGTTTAAGCCTCACTATTCAAAATAAGCAAGGTAACAAGCTAAGTAAACTGTACTCACGGCATTCCTTCTCATCACTTTCATCAAAACAGTCTGGCAGCCCATCACATTGCCAGGCTCCTGGGATACAACGTCCATTACTGCACATGAAATTTCCAGGAATATTACATTCATTTGTGAAATTATTCCAAGGCAAGAGTTGGCTTTCTGTAAACCAGGAAAGATGAAGTAAAAAGAAGAGGTCAAGTTCACATATACAGAAATTATTTTCGTATCTGAACCAATATTGCTGACAG
The DNA here is from genome assembly GCA_030867105.1 of Liasis olivaceus. NCBI lineage: Eukaryota > Metazoa > Chordata > Lepidosauria > Squamata > Pythonidae > Liasis > Liasis olivaceus. The sequence continues at coordinate 77,450,387 of CM061349.1, forward strand.
ACAAAAACATGTATGAAAGGAAGGTGGAAAGAGCAGAAAATAAACATTTAGATCAATTGGTCTGGCCTGAATTAAGTTAATATTGTAAAGTTCCCCTTTTTTTCTATCCTTTACAGGAAGCTCTTACATTCTATCATTCCCAAATTGAATGTCTTTGAAAAGTTGATAATAAAATGATTTGGGAAAACTGAACATCTAAGTTCATATTATGCTTATAGGTATTCCTGCAATATAGTAGCTCTCAAGCTCTCAAGAAAAAATGCAGAAAAAAATATAAATTAAGAAATATGGAATGAAGATTAGGAAAAATACTTTTAAAAAGAAAGAGGGATATTTGCCTTTCAAAACAATTTTAATATGCAACCTTCAGGTAGCAGCTATGGAAGTCTCTTAATCCAAAAAAAGAAAAGAAAAAGAAGATTTAAAACTAAAAACTCCAAGGAAAAAATAATGCTAACAACCTTTTATCCATACTTGATGAAGACAGTTTACTTATTTATTTATGGATTAGCTAAAGCCAATGACCCAAAAATATCAGGTGTGTCTAAAAAAAATAATCAGTTTAGTGAAGAAATTCTACTAATTCTTGGTCAGAAAGCAGTGAAGGGCATTCTAAAGCAAGTTAGAACATCCTGCCAGATATATAGCATTATATATAGAACCAAGATAAATAAAAACTACCCTAAAAATCTTTCCTACAATTCCTACAAAAGCATCACTATTCCCAAATAAAATTTGATTTACATCCCTTTTCAGGCAATATGTTTATCTTGTTGTGTATACAGTAAGTGAACAGGTGAGGAGAAGTGAACAGCTCTTCCCCACTCCACGTTTTCCTGAAAATACCACTAAAGTGCCAGCCTTCAGGGGCGCAGCATAACTGCCCATAGTGGGAAGCCTTCATATATGTACTAGTGAAATTAATCAGGACATAAATATTTATTAAATCAGCTTTGACTTGGCAAGAAAGGATACATGTTTCATTGTCAAAGCAGAAACAGCATCCTTCAGCAGCCTCGTTCTGTTAAACGTATGTTTCTCAGACTCAAAAAGTCTGTAGCAGTGTAACACATATATTTAAGCTATATCCAGTACCACTTAAAATGTCTTCCTCCAGCATCTTCCACAACTGTTTCAGGAAGTTTGCCAACTCTCCAAAATGGATTTGGGATACGCAGAGAAAGAAGAAAGTTCCAACCTGGCAGAGTAGTCTAAAGCAGTGGTTTTCAAAGTGTGGTCTGAGGACCGCTGGGGGTCCCCGAGACCCTTTCAGGGGATCCACAAAGTCAAACAAATAAATACTTTAAAATTTCTCAGTTTTAATTTCTAATACAGTAAGTATCGATAGAAAGAACTCACATAAAACATAGCTCTTTGGGGTTCTCAATCATTTTTAAGAATGTAAAGGGATCCTGAGACCAAAATGTTTGAGAACCACTGGTCTAAAGGAAGCAATTGGATACAATCTCCAATACGGAACACTGTATTTAACACACAGTGTGGACAAGGTTGAAGCAGCTTCCTCTAATATTTACAAGCAGTAGCAGCATATAACATCTGTAAACTAAAGGTCATTTTATTATCTCTTTTCAAGACTAAAGAATTCTTTCAAGTCATTTTGTTAACATAAAAGCAGCATTTTCCCCCTTAAATGAAATGTTTATTTAGTTGCAACTCTGACTGAAAGCTTGCGCATACACTGTCTTAATGAATAGTATGCACAGTATTTATTTTATTCAGCTTGTAACAACTTTCAGCTCTGGTGAATATTCAAAGCATTTGGTAACACACTATTGTCATAGTTAGCTCTTTAATTCACTTTTCCTTAGACTTCAGCACTAAACAAATGAACCTTAGTTTAATGAAGCAATTCAAACAAAATAGTAATAAGAAGTTTCCAAATTAATGCAAGGTGGAGTTGAGAGAGATTCCCTATATCCATGTTCAAATCTGCCTTCTGAACTGGAATGATGAAAATGTTCTCTTTAAGAATGGACACTTCCTAAAGTTTACTTCATCTTGGCTGCTGCGTTCATTCCCAGGATGAAGAAAAATAATTCCCATGGGCACTTTGCCCACTGGACTGCATTTTTTTAAAAGATTCTTTTATTAAATCAATAGAGTTTGCAGATTGCAAAACACAGCAAGCTTATTTAACTGAAAATAAATAAATTGAACTGGCAGGTTGCAACAAGCTACATGCATCTACTTTACAAATGCCTGCCCTATTTTACCCTCATAGGATGTTTTAGAAAATAAATATGACTGATGCCTCCAACCCAGCACTTTGTAGCCACCATGCAGGGAAAAAAAGACAAGGAAAAGATGGAATGGTAGAAAGCACCATGAAGGGGTAATAGAGGTAGCAGGCAACTTTGCCTTAGATAAGTAAGCGTTTTGTGGTCAACTATTTGGGAGCATGGAGTTGTGGACAGTCCAAAGCAATCATTTTGTTATACTACTCATAACTTGCTCTCTAAATTTCAAATATCTGCATTAACCCAAAAATGTCACCTATCAATTGCCGTATCAGAGGGATTGCTGAACATGGACTACCACAAGTGTTAATTTTGTCTCAGTCACATCAATATGATGAATTAAGTTTCAGTGAATTTACTGAAGCTTGTAAACATTGTGCAGAAGTCACTATGATACTGGCAGTGTACAGATCTCTTATCGGTCCATTGATTGACTCGGTGCCAGACATAATCATTCAGCCTGACCTACTTCCAAGACTGTTCTTAGAGTATACTGGGATAACCTTAAATACATTGCATAGAGCTTCTTTAAAGAAGATTGATATACTGATATAATAAACATATGATTTAATCAAAAAGCTCAAGTTCCACAGGAATCAAATATAAAGGCATATTATACTTCCTATTTGCATTCAAATAACTTGGCATATCTCATCCATAGAACACTATATATATGATACACACACACACACACAATGCTCACACACTGTTAATAATTTAGCATCACTGTCAGTCTTCATACAGGTACAGCAGTAAATCCCTACACTCCCCAAGCTAACAGGTCAAAGGCAACCTTGGAAATATGAGGGCAGGGAGGTGATGAAACACATACTGCAATGTCATGATACAAACTCCACCCCTTATGTACTTCTGTAGAGAGTCAATGTGCAGTGCGCCCTGATTGAGATTGGGTTGTAGCTTGTCTCAAGGATAGAGTTTTGTCTGTTTGTCAACTGCATGAAAAGTATTAAATAGACAGCTGGAAGGTTCTTGGGTTAACTGAGACACCTGTGAGCAAGCATATCTGCCTTCTGGTAAAGATGTATATGTAGATTTATCAGGCAAAGGGGTTTTGGTTGTTTGTGCTTTGTGTTTCCTTGTGCACTGGAGATGCTGTACAGGTATCGAGGAGCAGGGAGATTGAAGTCACAGGATGAAAGCAGGGCAACATAGTTGGAGAGAGGATCCTCAGAGGAAAGAGGAATATGGTGACTGAGGAACCGGCAAAGCAAGCAGAATTGGACAGAAAATCTGTGCAGCACACCGGCTGGTGAAAGACATGAAGTTACACTGGGAAAAAACAGCAAAATAGCATAACAAAGTATGACCAAGATGTTCACTTTGCAGGAGGCTAAGGAAAAAAGGTTATTTTTCCCTCTGTAGGCTAGAAGCATGAAAATGATAGTGAAGCAAAGCAGTCTTTGGAAAGGGTTAACATAATCAACAGTGATTAAATTTAATAACAGGGTAGAAAGAAAGGAATGACTGAAACAGTTAAGGAACTGCAAGAAGCTTTGTCAACTGCCTGAATGTATATTACATTACTAAGCTGGGACCACTTTATATAAGCACAAATTATTTACTTTATTTGCACTGTAACAATAAAAGTCACTTTATTTGACAGAAGAACACTGTCTGGGGTGTCTGGAAAAGTTCCTTTCCTTTTCCATCCTCTGCCAATGATAATGCATGTACAAAGGGTGGACTTTGCATCATGATATTACAATGCACGAAGTTTCAGCATATTGGCATCATCATGGTGAGGAGCACATACCTATGAAAGTTTACTCATTTCATCCTGAAAGAGAAGCTGCATTATTGAAAACAAAAAGGAAGATCTATAGATGCAGAAAATCTGCCTACTGTCAAACCCAAGAATCAAATCCTACATATCTGTCAGCCCCCGAGTTTAAATTCCAACACTTTTTTCCTTGCTCTTTCAAATCAATAGACTTTTGGCCATTCTTTTCTCAATCTGGAAAACACCATGCAATTACTCAATGTTTAACACTGGCCTGAGCAGTACTCAGTCCACCTGCCAGCTTTAGCCCTTACAAGCACAATCTAGAACATCTGTTGCAAACAAAAGAATAACTATTGAAGATTCCCTGAGGACTCACTAATCCCTTTGACTAATTCTAATCCTTCTGTCTGCCATTTACACTGATTTTTTATTACACCCAAACCTAAGAAGAGATAATTACAAAAACTAATCAACAAAAATCAATATAATTCAATTTGTTCAGTGAACAGAGGGATGCTTCAGCTTTCATCTGAACATAACCATGGAATGCTTTGAAGTCTGCAATCCAAAACAGAAAAAAAACACCATACGCATTTCTACAAATCTTTGCTTTAATAACCACAGCAAGGTCAACAAAATGATTGTATCAAGATTAAATCATTCAGATGAAGAATGAGGATAAAGTTAACTCCGTGTACCTGCCCACAGAACAGGGAGAACAACCCTGTGGTATCCTAAAGACTAATTTATCACTGAATATGTTTCCTGAATTATAGAAAGTTTATGCAACTATAAATGCATCAGTTGTTAAGGTGCCAAAAATCTCTTGTTTATATTGCAAAGATTAACATGGCTAACTTTCCAGATAAAGAAATATAATTGGTAAAGATAAAATCTCCTTTGAATAGAGCTTGACATGTCCATGTAATTTTCTTGTCAATACAAAAAATTGACTTTTATTACTAGAGCTTGCAGTTCCTTGGCATTTTCGGCTAACAGAGTAGTAGCACAATTTATTGGTGTTTCTTCAATTTTAAAATCATTTTCTTCTGATCCATTTAGTGCTTTAACTGTTACTTTAACTACAAGGTTTTGTTTGTTTATTTATGGTTCTTTCCACATAACTAGCCCAATTCACACTACAGTTCTGTCAGTTTAAGTCCATTTGACAGTATCAGCTTCAAAGAGAATTGTATTTGTTTAAATTAAAACATTTCCATTTATGGAGAGGGACTATGCTCATACTACAGAGTTCATTTTTAGTAGAAGATACATTGGATAAATCTTCAATTTGGCACCCGCCAGATGTGCCGGGACTATAGTTCCCAAAAGTTCAAAGCACCATGGATTTGGACAACATAGCTAAAGAGCTAAACCACTGGGTACAATTGTCTGTACAATTGGTTCTTCTGATTAAAAAGGGTTGCAGCAAGTTAGAATCTTTCCAGAGATTAATGTTTTCCCAGAAAAGTAATGACAGTTCCCTAAAACTTCTTTTCCAGAAACTATGGATCATAGCAAAGTGATTCCCTGTTATTGAAAAATGTTCTCTCCACCCTGAGTTTTCTTCCAACATAAGTGACACCTATATCCAGGGAAAACAGCTTGTGTAGATTGCTTTTTTAATTTTGTATAGTTGTTATATAACACTAAGTTATACAGTATTTTGGTTTTCGGGGCTTAAAAATGACATAAAAACTTACTCATCATAGCTTGTAATCCCCTCACCACCACACACAAAAACCCCACACCACATTATTGGTTATATCATGTGTAAGTCCAACTTTATTGAAGCTTTGCTTCCAATTTACTTTTGCTACAACATGGCCTTATTTGTAGGACTGAATGAACAAAGAAATATTTCTTTATTCAAGAAGACATAAGCATGAGCAAAAATCCATTAACAAACCTCAATTCATACCTTAAAACATTTACTACAGATATGTAATAGAATGCAAATAATACCAGCAAGAGCAAAGGAGAGGGCAAAGAAAACCCAAAACATGTTATACCAAGACATGGTATCTATAAAAGTTAAACTACACAATTAGATGTTCAAGAAGAATTGCCGTATCTCAGACTTTAAAAACCCTTATTAGTTATACAGTACATCGATGATGATGATGACGATGATGAAATATTGCCAGAAGTAGCTCAGACTGTAGAGGCAAGCCAGGGGGACTCAGCAGTAGAAGAAGCCACCATAGCTATTGAATCATTTTCATTCTCAAACCAGGCACCCTCTCTTCTGCCTTCTCCTCAGAAAGAACAAAGACTTCTAACTAAAAAAACTAATAATAATAATAATAGTTTGGACTGTAATATCAAATATAAGCACCAGCTCACTGCAAGAAACAAACTAACTAATGTACAGCATGGCTGCAGTTATAACTGAATACCTTGGATGCAAAATCAACAAACATGAAAAAAAGCCAAACAGTGCACCACCAAAATGGAAGATCAGGTTGGAAAATAAGATCAGCCTGCTAAGATCAGATGCAAGCAAGCTAGAACAGATGAAAGAAAAGAAGATAAACAACAAAAAAACCAAAGAATACCTGATCAAGAAATATCACCTAGAAACAAGGAGGATCAAGAAAGCACTGGAAATAATAAAGCAGCAAATAACAGCCATAGCCAAAAAGATCAGCAGATGTGAATCTTGAATTGCACATTATAGGCAGAATCTCCAATTTCAGTCAAATCAGAAACGCTTCTACCAATCCATCAATGGAAAGACTGCAATGAACCAGTCAACACCTGACAAAGAAGAAACAGTGCAGCTCTGGACACAGCTCTGGGACAACCCAAAGAAATACAAGAATGAAGCTCGGATAAAGGGGGTGGATAAGAATAAAAAAGAAGCTGAAATTAAAGAACTTGTAATAACAGCAGAAATGGTGGAGAAAAGGACAAGGTCCAGGTGAAGATGAACTGCATGGTTTTTGGTTGAAACATCTGACTGGTCTGGACGACACTCAGTATAACAAGATACTGCAAGGAGGTGAAATTGAAAATTGGTTAACATCTGGCAAAACTTACCTGATAATGAAAGATCCAACAAAAAGGGCAGCACCAGGCAACTACAGGCCAAGTACCTGCTTACCAACAACTTTCAAATTGCTAACTGGTGTGGTAGCTGATGCAGTCCAACAGCATCTAGTTGAAAACAAGTTCTTTCCACCTGAATAGAAAGGAAACTGCCAAACAGCAGAGGAACAAAAGATCAGCTCCTAATTGACAAGATGAATTTAGAAAACTGCAAGAGAAAGAAGATCAATTTGAATGTAACTTGGATTGATGACAAGAACGCATTCAACTCCCTGCCACATGACTGGATAATCAAGTGCCTAGAAATAACAGGTGTCAATAGAAACATCAGAAGCTTTGTGCAAAGATCAATGGCACAATGGAAGGTACAGTTACTGGTCAACGGTGATAGACTGGGAGAGGTTAACATCAAGAGAGAAATTTTTCAAGGAGACTCACTATCACCACTACTATTTGTTGCTGCACTGATACCTCTATCAACAGTACTGAATAAGTCAGGCCATGGCTATTAAACATCAAAAACATCTGCCAGGCTATCCCACCTCCTTTACATGGATGATCTGAAGCTGTATGGAAAAACACCGTATGAAATGGAATCACTGCTCAACACTGTCCAAATATACAGCCAAGATATTGCAATGGAGTTTGGACAAATGTTCCACCCTTACCATCAACAGGGGAAAAATAGTGAAAGCTGAAGGAATCAAGATGCCCTATGGAAATAACATAAAGAGTCTGGATGAAGAAGATCACTACAAATACCAGGGCATTCTTCAAGCTGACAACATCAAGAACACTGAAGTCAAGAAGAAGGTTAGTAGTGAATACATCATGAGAATGAAGATCATCTTAAAGTCCAAACTCAGTGGAGGAAATACCATCAAAGCAATTAACACCTGGGCAATTCTAGTCATTAGATATAGAGCTGGAATAGTGTACTGGACTCAAACTGAACTAGAAGCCCTGGATAGGAAGACCAAAAAAATAATGACAATGAATCATGCTCTTCATCCACACAGCAATGTTAACAGACTCTACTTACCAATGAGCATAGATGGGCATGGAATGTTGTGACAATACCTTTAGCACCATCAAACAACATCTGCCAATCCCAGGTCCTTGGGAAGGACTCAGTAGGTGGATAAAAATGCCAAATCCAGTCTAAACATCTAGATGACTGTGCAACCAACAATAATAATTTATTAAATGTGTATGCTGCCTAACTCTCAATGACTCTGTGATTTATCTGTGACCTCTCTCATCCTAGGATAAAAGCAGACTTTTCTGATAGAACTATCTCAGTAACTTACCAGCCTAGATGATTCCTGGAAAACTCAACAGAATTTAACTTTATAACTTCCTCTGGATTGTGTTTCAGTTGTTTTATTCACTGGTAAATTACTGTTTCAGTACTCCTTAGAAATGGATAAAATATTACAAAGCTTGATTCAGGAACTGGTACATATGCTGAACACCAAATCAATATTATGAATGGAAGCAAGTGTGCCCTCCACTGTGCTCACACAGTCTGTATTTATAAAATAGTTCACTACAAAATGTATTGTGATTAATCCCACCAAACATGACATGACTAGGCTTCACAACTGGATTGTCTTGGTAAAATCCCTAGCCTTAAATTTGATGCTGTCTCCACAACAGCTGTTAGTTCTGCTTGGAAGATATAAGAATAAATAAGCAAAGAAAGCTCATGGGGCTTCTTTAATAGCTAAGAGAAAACAGAGAACATGTGTCATCTGAAAAACAAGTTTGGGTGGAATATGTACATGGCCCTAAACAAATAAAAGCCAGAATGGTTGGAGAAGCAGAGAATTTGGACATTTCTTTACTAAATCAAAAAAAAAAAAAATATGGCTCCACGTGGTTTTTTTAAAATAATAGCTCTGTAACTATAGTACATAAAACTGATATTAGAGCGACAAATTATAGAAAGGTTCTAAATATTTGGGGGAGGGGCACTTCATGATAACAGTGCAGTCCCAGTACTTGTACTATGAGCCCCTGTAAAGGAATTTAGAGGGGATGGGAAAGAAATAAATGAGAAGTTAATGGGGGACTTGCAGAAAAGATGAGTGTTTTGAGAAACAGGGAAGTGTGAGAAAGGAACTCGAAATAATCCTAGCTTGATTTTATTTCATATAAGATGATGCAGAGAGAAACTTGGACAAGCTTTTAATTTTCCATTATTCCACCTTACTACAGTAAAGAACATTCCTGCCATACCTGTTTATTGACCAGCCTTGAAGGCTGACAACCTCCTGCTGATCTCACGACATTCTAACTGGGTTTACAGTTCCAAGAGGTCTTACTTTATCCCTATGCTGGTGTGGAGATATTTAGAAATACTTCCCAAGAAAGATACTTCAGAAAAATCTTGTTATTCTCAAAAGGACAATCTGTACTCTTGCCGGAGGGGATTCTTGATTCCCCCCAATTCCTAGGTTATGGTCAGGCTGGAGAACTGTCAGCATTCCAGTATTAGAAAGTTTGAAGACTACAGAGGTTTGCCACCATGGTAAGCATAGAAACATGGAGAAACCCTAGTAATTTATTCTCGTTTATGTTCATGAAGAATAGAAGCAGGGAAACCTGGGAGACAGGACAAGGCATTCTGTTACTGGCCAACAAATGAGCACTGATTGCTTGATGGTTCTCTGTATTGGGCTCTGACTGGGAAGAGCAAACTCTGACTGGTCAGCAGTTCCCTGTGTGCAAACAGAAATATAAATATGTCCATATTTATTACATCCTGATGTCCAAATAGATCAACCTTGCATACATTTTAAATTGACTCAAAGGATTGGGAGATGGAAAATTTGGTCATTCGAAATTATTATTTTCAGAGAAAATATTCAAACAGGGGAGAAGCAATACAGGAATTAATTTAAGCAATTTATCCTACTGACTCCTTATCAGCTGTGATCTTGACAAGAAAACTCAGCTTAAGAAATAAGCTGTGCTATATGCACTTGCTGAATGCTGGTGTACATAGCAAGACATATACACACAAATGAACAATACATATAACTTTTTTTAAAATCATGCTGATTGTCAGTAAAATTACAGTAAGATCTTATGCTCCATGCAGGATGATACTGTGCTATAGTCACAGGCAAAAAACTTACAGACAAATTGAACTAGGATACTGTAACTCCTCCAATTAAGATCCTCAGACCAGGGAAGGTGAAATCTGATTAAGTCTCAAAGAGGAACTTACATTATAAATAATCCAAAATACATATAAACAGCACATCTTTATTAAACCTGTATTGATAATGACATATCCAAATTATAGCCCCCTCCCATTTGTCACACAGGATCATGCCTTGCAAATGCTTGTGATCAATTTAAGTGCATAATTGTAGTGGTTATAATTAGTATTGATCATACACAATAAAATCATTCCTCTTTCTATATGGAACAGAATCTGTGGAACAAAGAGGATACTGGGGAAGTTCCACTATTCTTTTTATAGCAATTACTATTAAAACATATATATCATACATGGAAAAAAAATAAAGTAATACTTAAAGAAAGACATGGGAAATATCTGTCTCAAGTACTAAACAAAATGATACGTATCTATATCTTAACATGTCTTGGACATCTATGATAATGAGCAAAATGATCTGCAAAAAGTTTTAGTATCAAACAAGACAGGTCATCAAAAACTAGTAATGTAATTTCTAAACCTTAAGTATGATTGGGAGCGTGTTCAAGCTAAAGCTATCCTAATTAAAAATTACAGATGGTATTAGCAAAGTAACTTTTCTACATTCCCAAGAATCTTGGTACATTTAAAATATATATCTTCAGTGTATTTTGTTCTATTTACTGGCTCCATTAATTTGTTTGAATACTATAAATAAAATCACGTTAGATGGGAAGTTCCACTATTCCAGCTAAGCAGCTGCCAGCATTTTAGAAGAAAAAGGAGAACCAGAAGCACTAGTATATTCTAAACATGCAAAGGAATAGAAAGGATTAGTGAACAATGAAAAGAGATACTGAATAAATGATAAAAATACTTTTAGCCAGATAAAATATAGCCTAGCATGCATATTTCTGTAAGATCCATACAGAACTAGAAGACTAAGTCTATCAGACAAAAGGAACCTGGAAGGAAAACTGGACAGAATTATGCGTAAACATTAGCACCCAAGCAGAAACAGGATCTGGTGGGGATGTGAAGCTTTACTATGGCCACTGATTACAACCCCGGTGTATTTCAGCCGTCAGGCCTGTGGACTGCCAACCACAAAGGGCAAAGGAAAACAAAGGTTTTACAGATCCCCAGATCTAAATATCTGAAAAAGAGTAAAGACAGATTATAACCTAAGAAGTGAGCAAAAGGCAGGAAAGTAAAGTGTAACAGAGATGCCTAACAGAAATGGCAGAACATTAAACTAGAAATAGAACAACAACAACAACAACAAAAGCAGGCTCGCAGAGCTGTATCAATGTGACCAACAACAGAGGTCAAAGTCAAGGCAAGCAAATAAACATATTGTAATCATACTCATGAGAAACCAGGCCATAAGGTGAGGGGTTTCTAATTTCATGGCTATAACATAACATCATGGCTATAACATAAGCCTCAGTGCTTGTGGCTGAGGTAACATTTATCATGGAAACCATGAGACGTTTTACAGGAGAGTAATCTTTACTTTTTAGAATAATATGAACTGAACTGCATAGGAATGCCTAATTACTGTTTTTGTTTTTAAAGAAAATGGGGTTAAGCCAGTCGAACATACCAGCATTGTTCCTGGCTTTTCTTACAATACAAAAAGCATACCATGTAGGTAGGCCTCGTTTAGTGAGTGCAATTGGTTCCAGCAAAATGGCCAAGTGACACGGTCACTAAGCGAACCAATTTGTTGATAAATACAAGGTTGTTATATTTGCATATTAGTGCTCTTAATATTGTTTGTACATCCATTAAGTATTAAATAATCACCTTAAAAGGTGTATCTAGCTTGGTCTAGTTTTCTTTGCACAAGTATATTTTTTGGTTTACATCTACATAGAATTTTTCCATCTCTCAATCAGCATGAGAGGGAGGGAGGGAGGGAGGGAGAGAGAGAGAGAGAAAGAGAGAGAGATGCTGCAAAGATTGCTGGCTGTTGTCCTCTCAGTTAGAGTTCTCTCATACAGTGTCCTGTGCCTGACCCTTTTTTTCTTTTTCTTTTTTTCTTTTGCCCTCAGAGAGGGCAAAGAGATTGCTTAAACAAGCTATCTCTTCCTGAGCTGCTTTTCTCCATGGCACAGCATTTCTCTAAAAAGTGCTAACAGTAAGTTAACATGCTCACTTCTGTGACTTTAATGCTTGATTAGAACTCTCCAGCTGGCTGAGGCTGCTGCCTGAAACTGACCAGACCTTAATCAGTTACATCCTGAAGGCTTTTGTTATCCTAAATGCTGCTTTGGTCAGAAAATGAATTTTTTATTACCATTTATTACTGCTGTATTTGTGAACAGTTGCTATCCAAGGCAGAGGACTACCTGTGTTCCAAATCTGGAAAAAGTAACTTTCTGTAATGGATGGCATGAGTGGGGAAGATTCTGGAATGGAAGTTCAAGGTTGTCAGGAGGGGGAGAGGCATTCCAGAGCAAGCGCCTCCACAGCCCGCAACAAATGTGTGGGAAGACGAAGAGGATGAGGCTGCCCCTCCCTAGAGTCTCACAGGGTTTATTCACTAGTTGCTTTAGCATAGGTTTAGCCTGGCGAGATTCTGTCTATTAGGAGTGAGCTAATAAAAGAACTGAACTGTACTGGATCACCTCATTGTCGTTGGGCTGAACCTGACACTTTCTGCGTTAAGGAACATTTCCCCTTGTAGCCAACTGCAAAGCCCAGAATTCCACCTTATCACCAATTGCCATAACAAAATTAATCCCTTAACAATTCAGTAGAAATCAGAAAATATTTTTTAAATTTTATTATGCAAGTTGTATTACTAATTTGTTGATAAATAAAAAATCGTTATATTTGCGTATTAGTGCTCTTGATACTGTTTGTATATTCATTGAGTATTAAATAATCACTTTAAAAAGCATATCTAGCTTGGTCTAGTTTCCTCTGTACAAGTATATTTTTGGTTTACATCTGCATAGAATTTTGCCATCTTTCGATTATCATGAGAATTTCTTGTGTGACTTTAGTGACTTTTCATAGGAAACTAAGTAATTGCTGAGTGGAAAATATAATCCAAATGCTAGTAATTAGAGGCATTTGTGTTTGAAGAAAAGTGGCATGACTAAAAAGAACTTTCAAACTATTTTTTTTTTTTTAATAAGGAAGCTGGTTTCTGACATACAGAAGACATCAGTGCATTGTTTCCTTTCCTTAAAATAGATTCTGGGCCATTAAATCTAAACAAGTCCAATTTAAAAAAAAAACACTTTTACAAAGAATTACAGCATATTATAATTAATGTGGACGGGTCACTGTGTATAAGGAAAGTCAACTGAATATTTATGAAAGGAGAGCCCAGACAGCTCTTTGAAGATGGAAGATACTACTTAAATCCAAACACAGACAGATTAGGAAATCAAGCTTATTCTGTAGACATGAGGGTGACAACACTTATTTTCCCCACTGTTGCAACACCTCATGATCCTTTTCCGAGTGACTATTGGCCGCACTATACTTGGCTCCAAAGAGGTATGACAGAACCCTTAATGGTAAATTAACTGCACATTTACAAAACATTCAGCAGACAAAGTTGCTCACATCTGTCACAAATTAATTTTACATAGGAGGCATCTCCATTACTGGAGCTGTCTAGAACATTTGCGGCTGGCTTTAATGATTTAGTTTTATAACATGGTGGGTCTTTATTCTGTTCAATTTTGGGGGGTTTATTAAAGCATTTAATGCACTGTTTAGATGTTTTTAAGAATGCAGACTTCTTAAGGCAGCTTGCAATACAAAACATATACTCCCATACCAATATAACGTTCCTAAAATAATAAATCAGATTTACATATATTTTGAACAAATTTAAACAAGCTAAATCCAATGCTTACATAAAATGGCATATATAATTTAAAATATACTTTCAGCTGAAAGCTAAAGAAAACAGAAATCGAATGTTTTAAAACTTAACTCTCAGTCTTTGAATTGGGCTTGGAAATGCAACAGCAATATATACAGATCTAAAGAATTTAAATAATATATGTCAGGGTGGTGCAGTGCTTTGGGTTCAAAAGGGAAAAGGTCCTTCAAAACAGATGGGGCACTCATGTAACATATATCAACTGTTCTTTAAAGCAGCTGCATCTTTTCCCAAGGTCATATACATCTACCCTAAGCAGCTGAAACTCAGTCCTGAGAAAAGAGCCATTTGGTTTAAGGAGTTGCCAAGACCGTTGGATTTTGATGTTCTCTGACCTTATTTTTCTTGCAGATGCTTTACTACTAAGCTAGATGACATCATCAGTGTGAGTTGCCAAGACTTGCTACCACACACATTCATTCATGTTCCAAAACACCTTTTTACCTTCTAATCAGCAGCACTGCACAGCCCTAATAACATAACTCTAATGTCAACAAGGACTCAAAGGTGGTTATATTCTATTAAATGAAATCCACATAATCTACTGTAAACTTCCCAGGGTGTAACTAACATGAAGCCTACTTAGTACTTAATTAGTATTAAGTCTACTTTTAGCTAGGATCATTGGACCATTCTTCAGGACTAATCCTGATGTCATGCTCTAGTGTTAGTTCCATACTGAGCGTGATTGACTAATTTGGGAATTTTACTTGTTAGCAAATCTTTGTTGGATCTTCATGTAATGCAGTCACCCACTACTGTCATGCCCAACTTGGACTCCAAGGAATCTGATGCTGGAAAGCCTGCTTCAGGTATGCTGGACAGATGGTACCTTCAAAAATTGGTGTGTAATCAACCACCTGAGCCTGACTCTGCCAGTACTCTTTCAGAGCAGCTGAGTAGGCAGTCAGCTGACAAGGACCCCAATCCCAGATCCACTGTGCACTTTAGAGGGCAGAACAGTGACATTTGGTTTACCTCCTTGCCTGTCAAAAAGAGCTTCATCTCTAATTAGTTCCCACCTAGCGACTGTCTTCTATCAGGGCAACTGCTGGCCAGCTCATCTCCTTTGGGAACAACTGATTCTACCTGGACTCTATGTGGCCAAAACATTGCAACTCTTGTCTCATGAAACTTTATCACTCTGAACTGGACTAGCTGATGAACCTGTGAACACTTAAATCCTCAGACCATGATCTGAGTATGTTTCTGGCTGCTGACTTGGTCTTTCATTAGGACTCTTTGCAGATAAGTTTGCTCACATTGGTGAAGAGATAGTTTGGTCCCAATTCCACACTTGAATGTGAGAAATCTATATGCAAGCATTGTATAAATATGGCTTGCTCAATGCTTTAAGAATATAAAAATAAAATAAGCTTTGTGGCACTCTGTTTTGTGCTTGCAAATGAAATAGTAGAGCTGGTTAAACTGTCCTATGCCACAATGTTTTGCAAGCCTCTAACTTCAAGGCATAAAAATGCAAAAAGCAAATGTAGAAAGATTGCAAAGCTAGCACAATGCCTAAGAACTGTTCCATAACTGACAAATGGTTCAAATAAAAACATGGACATGTGACATTTTAAGAGTTATTCTCATGATAAATGAAGGATACACTGCAAGGTTCCTAACTAGGGAATGAGCCATTAAGATTCTACAATTACAAATTGAATTCCAAAAGGCACTCAACTATTCCCACAAGTGCTCAAAAAGGCTTTTGTAGTATAAGATCATTAATATTCTATTCCTAACTGTAATTCCTTGTTTTAAAAGCATCTACACTGAACTAGGTAAATGTAGTTTTATCAATAGTAACTATTTGCAGAACGCAAGATGAACTGTTAAAACATACATCTTATTTATCACATTGTATTTTAGCAAAATCTCAACCATAGTTCTTGCTTTGTGTACATAATGACTTGTTACATATGTATATTTTCAAGCCCCAGAGTAGTCATCAATTTCAGTGGAGATATAATAATTACTTAAATCAATCAGCAAAAAACAAAACCAAGGACTGTAAAGTGATTGGTGTCAGCTGTTAAATAGATGGCTATACAACTGCAATACAGTAGAGTGCACAAATCTAGAGCTTGCTTATTCAAGTACAGGTAGTCCTTGACTTAGAACCACAATTAAGTGAGTTGCACCTGATTTTATGACCTTTTTTGCTGCAGTCGTTAAGCTAATCACCATGGTCATTAAGTGAATCATGTGGTCATTAAGCAAATATAGCTTCCCCCATTGACTTTGCTTGTTGGAAGCCCCTGGGAAGGTCGCAAATGGCGATCACATGACCCCAGGACGCTGTAACCATAATAAATAGATGCCGATTGCCAAGCACCCAAATTTTGATCACATGACCAACAGGAAGCTGCAATGGTCATAAGTGCAAGGACTGGTCATAAGTCACATTTTAGTGCTGTCATAAGTTTGAATGATTGCTAAACAAATGTTTGTAAGTCGAGAACTACATGTAATACTAATTTCTGATAGACTGTAAATTTTGCCTATTAATCCCCAAATAAAGTTTTTGAGGTAATACATAAACGTCTTTCATCTGCAAATTTTTATAAGAATAAATTAGCACATTTTCAACATTTCAATTAACATATGCTGCTTTTCTCTAGGTCAGTGTTTCTTAAAAGGTGGTCCTAGGATCCCTAGGGGTCCCCCCCCAGACCCTCTCAGGGGCCCACAAAATTACAATTATTTGTTAGCCTATGTTGAAAACTAATATAATATTAAAATCCCATCAAACAATTGTGAGAAGCAGTAGTGGCACTGAATGAGTCAATTTTAATTTTTAATACAGTAAATATCAGTAAATATAACCCATACAAACAAAAGCTCTTTTGGTGTCCTCCATAATTTTTAAAAATGGGAAGGGGTCTTGAGATAAAAAAATTAAGAAACACTGCTCTAGATCAATCCATTTTACAGCTACAGATATAAGACTTGGAGACCTGAAAATATTTTTCCACTGTCCTTTAGCTTGTCTGTCTGGGGAGAATAGAGAAAACAAATCTACCGCACATTCCTAGTCCATGTGGAATTATTAGGACCCTAATGAGAGTTGACCCAATACAGAATAAGTAGCTGGTATCTGGAGAATTAATTCCACAAGTTTCAGACTGGAACTAAAGAGCACTGGGGGGGGGGGGGCTTCTCCCAGTTTCCATTGGGAAAACCAGAGTTAAAATATCATGGCTTGCCACTAAATTACGTATTCTACTTAAGAATATCATCCAAACCTTTGTACTGATAAACAGTTAGATACATCAATATATTTGCCTTAAATTCAAATAATCTTATACTATGTTGTAGGAAAAAGAATAAGGTACAAAACTAAAAGAGAAGTTCTTGACTTTTTCTTTTCAGACTTATACAGTACTTGGTACAAGTTACATGCTAAAATAATAGCATTCCAATAAATCATTGTCAGGTCTCTGGAAAATAACATAACTTGTAGTTAATTTTTGCAAACATTGATTCTCTTATTTCTTTAATGTGCTGCATTCGGCATTTTTTTCCCCCCAAAATAAAAAGCAACTCAGTTATTTCCTGTCTGGATTAGATTTCAATTGTTTTTGCAGCAAATCAGTAACAAAAATGAATGGAATTTGCATTTTGTCAATGGAAACAAAACTTAGCAAGATATGCAGCAGAAATTATATTGAATAATATTATATCACATTATTTTCACAGGAATTTAATTTCATCTTATCTCCTCCATTTACTCATCACAACAGAAACCCTAGCTGAAAGTAAATATTTATCTCCATTACAAAGAAGTTTATACTCAGCTAACGCAGACAGAAAATAAATGTGTACTGTCATCAGAGGCATTTTCCAGTGGCAGAGTAAGGAAAGAATAAGAGCAATTTTTATTGTGTGGCACAAGTGAGAAATGCAACAGACAAAATGGACACAAAGAAGCTAATAAAGTATATATAATACATTAATATCACCTTGCTATTTACAGGAATAAAATATACTGGCTTGCAATATACAAAGTGAGCCTCAAATTATGTCATTTTAACTGATTGCTCCATTCTGCAATGCAATGAACAAGAAGAAAATAATGGAATGAAGTACAGAGGGAAAGGGTGTCAGGTATAACCAACAGTCACTAATACTGTAACATAACTAAATAATGTCTCTCAAGTAGTATAATAAATTGCAGCTGATTTACCATGGTTCTCCATGAAGCATACATAGCATGCAATTATCCTAGACTATGTAAATTTCTTGTACACACAGTATCAATCCCAAATGTAATTTTTCAGTTAATAAATTTACAACTTTTTTGGGATGTAAGGCAAATCAAAACAGGGACATTTTTCCACTCTGTGTATGTGTAAAACCACAGATGCTATTAATTTTTAATGCGTTAAAACCTTTGGCTTCTGTACATATAAAAGGTTGCATAAAATAAAGCCAAGGGAAACCTATAAACAAACAAATTAAACATTTCATACCAAGAAGTTTGATAATACAAGTTGGTTTTTATGTAACAGCCTTAGGGTTTATATAATATTCTTTCTAAATATTTGAATAGGTCTACATGTATCTCAATTATACAGCAAGCTCCCAAAAGAAGACCAATTTTAGCAAAACTGGTGACTAACAAATTAAAGAGTTAATTTTAATTTGTGAGTTATCTGATATTGCTATTCAAACAAGTAAAATTCAACCAGGTTTTAACCAAAATTAAAACTCTTTTCTCTAGCTGTGTGACTGACTTGATACCATTAGAAATGTGAAAAGGTTGTGGTTTTTATTTATTAAAATTTACATACTAATTAGCAAGGTATCTCAGTGGTTTACAATAAATAAAGCTACCCTATTTAGGGTGAAAAATCTATAAAACCACCTGATGCCAGCATACAGACATTTGTCTTCATTGCTGTCTAGTGGTTGTCTGTATTTTTGCATTCCAGGTATGGTAGTCCTAAAGTAAAAGGATAAAACATAAAAAAAAACAAGTAAAACCGTAGAGTCTTAAAAATGAATTATTAATAGAAGAGGATGCTTTCTTCAGCCATGTGGACTACAACTCCCAGAATTCCCCAGCCAGCTTAAAATTCTGAGACATACTGTAGTTCACAAAACTGATGGACAGTCAATTTGACAGAAAGCTGGAATAGGTCTTTTGCATACAGTCATCACTCCTAAGGAGGAAGTGTGTTTATAGCACCAAAAATAACTGGCTGTACATCAAGAATAGCTGAGGAGGTACTTAAAGCAGAGAATAGGAATTACATTTAATAATGTGTCTCTAAAAGTCAAGAGAATATTCTAAATATCAAAGTAATCTTTCATTTTGGTCTTATTCAGGCGATGAGTATCTCAGCTTTATGTTCTGTTTTCTGGTACATCTTTAAGTGTTATGCCCATACTGGTTAGTTAGTTTTAACCACAATTTAAAAGAACAACTTCAAATAATATTTTATGAAGCTGTCTTGTTTCTGTAAACCATAGTGGGGAGACAAGGCATTTAGGGTTCAAACACAGTATTAAAATATGGTTAATTGAAATAGGAGGCTAAAGCTTTTAAACTTCTTGCAAGACTCAAGAAAAATGGAAAGAATACATGAGTCTAAAGCTTGTGCATGTAACAATACAGTTGTGTTCAAACATACTTTTTGTAATTGAACCAAGTTCTCTCTCCACAATATATGCAGCTTGTTTTTGTCTTTCCTGTGCTTTAGATTAACTTCCCAAAGAGTAAGGACCTTCCTTTTGTAAATGCTAATACTCTGTGACACATTGTCAAATGAACTAGGCAAGATGGTCGCACTAATTATTACAGCAAGTGAAAATATACAGCTTTGTTTAGGATTTATACGGAAGATAGCCATTGTACCACGGTACGTTATTTGAGGCAGAAGCGGTCTCAATTTTTAAAAGTGTTTTTTCCTTATCTAAGGTTCATTAAATTCTGCTTACAATCTATGACTGATACAGAACATGATGTATCTATTTCACCATCTGTATTCATCCCAATCTGTTCCCAAGTGCATGATCTTTGGGTCAGGTAACAGAAAACACATTTTATGGAAATAAGTATTCTATTGCTCCAAGTACTCAGCTCAGAATCAGTCATCTGTTTATATTAGTAGATGTCTCCTCTTATGAAACATACATCTGAGCTATTAAGATGTCAAATATAGGAGAATACCAAGCAGTTAAAAAGCTTCTTCCACAAGAGACACTGCATTAATAATTTAACTATTAATGGTCAGTTAACTGAAGAATTTTTCTTAACGGGGAGCAGCAGAGTCCACACCCTGTGTGTGCAGCATACCCTTCTTCTGTCTCCACTTTTTATTTAAAGCAGAAGCATTTACCAGGAAAGCAAATACTAGGGCTTGAAAACTGCAAGGCTTGCACTGTTGAGAATGTCTCCGTTTAAAATAGGAATATGATGAATGTGTGGAGTTTAAAGAATAAACATAATTTGTAAAAATCTTAGCAGAAAATGATAAATGGTTATAGATTTGCCCATCATCTCTCTAGCCTCACTGAAACAATTTCCTTCTGTTCCAATGCACACACTCAATAATACACAGTAAAGTTGAAATTGTATAGTTTTTACTTTCAATAATCTATATAGATATTTGTGACTTGAGAAGTTAACATATAACAAGTTATCATGTTCATATTTTATGTTGACATTTTTCCTGATGAACATCTCTATAGAATGTAGGTGCAGCACCCAGATAATGAAGATGTAATATTAAACCATATATTTTATCTGATATGGATAAAAATATCCCAGGATCTTTTAATTATTAACAAGTTTACTGTTCTTAGAATGTTGATATGAAAAGTAAGGAATATGGATGGGGGTAACATACAGTGGTGCTTAAAAGTTTGTGAACTCTTTTGAACTTTCAGTATTTCTGCATAAATATGACCTAAAACATGATCTGTTCTCCACACAAGTCCTAAAACTAGATAAAGAGAACCCAAATAAACAAATGAGTCAAAAACATTATACTTGTTCCTTTATTTATTGAGGAAAATAATCCAGCTATATATTTGTGTGTGGCAAAAGTATGTGAACCGTTGCTTTCAGTAACTGATGCACCCCACTTGAGCAGCAATAACTGCAACTAAACATTTCTGATCATTGTTGATCAGTTCTGCAGATGAGCTTGGAGGAATTTTAGTCCATTCCTCTTTACAGAACAGCTTCAACTCAGGGATGTTGGTGGGCTTCCTCACATGATATGCCCACTTCAGGTCCTTCCACAACATTTCTATAGTATTAAGGTCAGGATCTGACTTGGCCATTCTAAAACATTAACCTTCTTCTCTTTAATCATTTTTTAGTTTATGATTTAAGTGTTCGGGGTTGTTGTCTTACTGCACGACCAACTTTATTTCGAGCTTCAGTTCACAGATAGATATCCTGACATTTTCTTGTAGAATTTGCTGGTACAATTCAGAATTTATAGTTCCATCAATGATGGCAAGCCATCCTGATCCAGAGGCAACAAAGCAGGCCCAAACCATGATACTGCCCCCACCAAGTTTCACAGATAAGGTTTTTATGCTGGAATGCAGTGTTTGCCTTTCATCAAACATAGCACTTTTTATTCAAGCCAAAAAGTTCTGTTTTTGGTCTCATCTGTCCACAGAACATTCTTCCAGTAGCCTTCTGGCTTATCCACGTGGTCTTTCACAAACTGTAAATGGGCAGCATTATTCTTTTTGGAGAGTAGTGGCTTTCTCCTTGCAACCCTGCCATGCGCATCATTGTTGTTCAGGAGATGGTAGTCTCATGAACACTAACATTCACAAATGCAAAAGAGGCCTTTAGTTCCTTAGACATTACTCTGGGCTTCTTTCAGACTTCCTGGAGTATTACATGCCTTGCTCTTAGTGTGATCTTGGTTGGTCCACCACTCCTGGGGAGGGTAACAATGGTGTTGAATTGCTTCCATTTGTACACAATCTGCCTGACTGGACTGGTGGAGTCCAAACTCTTCGGAAATAGTTCTGTAACCTTTTCCAGCATGGTGAGCATTAACGACTGTTTTTCAGAGGTCCTCAGAAATCTCCTTTGTTCCAGCTATGACACACTTCCTCATACGTGTATTGTGAAGATCAGACTTAGGTTGTGAATACCCAGAATGCTGTTTCTTTAAATAAGGCAGGACCTCCCACACTCAACCCTGATTATCATCCCATTTGTTGAAACCCCTGACTCTAATTTCCCCTTCAAATGAACTGATAATCCTAGCAGTTCACGTATTTTTGCACAAATATGTAGCTTTGGATCATTCTCCTCAATGAATAAATGAACAAGTATAATGTTTTTGATTCATTTGTTTAATTGGGTTCTTTTTATCTAGTTTCAGGACAGGTGTGGAAAACAGATAATGTTTTAGGCCATATTTATGCAGAAATATTGAACATTCAAAAGGGTTCACAAACTTTTAAGCACCACTGTATGAATCGAACTGCCTGATTTTCCAAAACAACATCATTCTTTGAAGGCGTCACTTTTAATACATGCTATGGATACTGAATTTTTTCTGCATATTGATTTTAACATTTTTGCGTCCGATGCTGCTATATACATTTCTCCTTTCTAAATACTTACTAGAGTACAAATTAGCAATATATTTTTATTCTTAGAAACACTTGTGAAAACACCAATGTTCCACCATCCTTAATAATTCTGACTCTTGAATTCTGCAAGGCTGTGAATGAAACAATTTCTTAATAAGCCAAGTACACAAAAATCCTGAGAAAAATATGGACTGCCTTGTGTAATAGACCAAATATATAATGAGCTAAATCCAGACTTGCACTTATCAGAGTTCTGAGTACACCAGGAAAAAGAGGTGAAGATTCCTCTTCCTCTTTATAGCCTGCTTGAATCCTATAAAAAGCTGCTCTGGGCAGTTCAAAGACGTTCTAAAACACCGAAGAATTTGGCACTGGGAAAATGAATCAGGAACTCTATCAAGAAGTTTTCACTACAGTTTGATTTTCTTTGATGTCTTCCCATTCTCAGAACAATTCAATTCTATGTTTTCACTGCTATTATGTGATTACAATATTAAAGAATCATTTGTAATATTTAAGAGCTTATTCACATTTTTACTAGTGTTTTAATCCATTGTTGGACACGACGAAAAATAACATTCTAATTGTATCCAGTGGTGAGAAATTTGGCAGCTACCATATACGAATTCCTAGCATGAAGGAACAAAGTTCTTCATCCTCATTGTTTCATGATAATCTAAAATACTCCCAAATACTTTGTTCTATGTTTTATAAGCAAAATGCAGATAAGCACAGTTACCTTCTAAATCTGGTTCCAGCATTTGTAATATATTTTATAACCAGAGTATTCTGTAAATCCCAGACTTCTGTCTTCTCTAATTTATGATCAAAACAGAAAATGGTCTGGGAGATAAAAATGAAACAATACATTATCTAAACATACATTACAGAAAAAATATAAAAATAAAATTCTGGAATTCTGATAGTGGAGTAGAAGGCAAAACTAGAATTCCTGTTATTTAAATCATCTTTCTGCTAGTCTTGTGTTAGTGTGACTAATCAAACCTTTTGATGCAGGAAAATTTTACAAGGATTTAAAAGCAGGAGCTAATTACATTTCTTCCTCCCTAGAATGTCCTTCTCCAACAAAAATGCCAGAAATGTCCAGATGAAAACTGTTAGATCCATCATCCCTATCCACCACATTGTTTCTTTAATAGTGCAAAATAGAGGAGGAATCACCTGGTGTCCTACTTGCAATCTTTATTCTGCTGCTGTTATGTACATAAAAGGGTTAAAAATGAACAACACACAAAAATAGTGTGAGGATTATGACGCAAAAAGTTTTTTGCACAAGAAATTAAACATGCAAGCATCAGGATTCTAGTAAGTGTAGCAATACTTACAAGATTGCATGTGGAGCACTTAGATATTAAGAAACCTTCCTGCAAATGGTGATCTGAAAGGTTTACATGCACCAACCATAGGTTTAAAAAAAAAAAAACAGAAAGAAAAAGTGGTGTATAAGTTGCAAAAATCCATATATGGGCTAAAGCACGCAACCAAAATATGGTTTGACAAATTAAATCAAATATGGCAAAACATGGGCTTTGAACAAGAAAATACTGACCCATGCTTATATACAAGAGTTAAAAATGGAACAAATATGTACATTCTGTGTTATGTTGATGATCTAATTGTACATGCCGAAGACAAAAGAGACCGCTTGGACATCATAAACAATTTAAAGAAATAAATGGAAGTAAAGTATCTTGGGCATATTAGCCATTAACTTGGAACTGATTTTTTTTAAAAAAAGGACAAAAATGACAATCAAAAATGAAAGTAAAAGATAATCTAATCAAGTTTCTACGTTTCAGTGAGGCAAAGGAATCAAGTATAGCACAAGTAGTCCTCGAGTTACGATGGCAATTTGGACCAGAATTTCCACCGCTGATGCGATCATAAAGTGCAATATAATGTGACCTCATTGCTTAGCAACAGCAATCCCAGCAGTCCCCACTGCTGTTGTTAACCGAATCCCACCAGTTGTTAGGCAAGGACCCACCCTGATCCAAGCCATTCAGCTTAGTCCCTCCCAACCCCAAGCCTCAGTAAGGTAAGTGGCTGCCTCCTCTTGAACAACTCCCACCCACCTATCTCCCCACCATCTCTGTCCTTTTGGCTGCCCTGCATTCTGCTGCCTCTGCCATCTCCACCACCCTATGCTCTGCTTACCCTGCCACCCACAGTGGACCTTTGCCATTTCTTCCTCCCACTGCTGATAAGTGCACCCAGCCTGGCCTTTCACAAGGCAGCTGTTGGCTACGCCAGGCCTTTTTCCCAAGGCCCTGTGTGGCCTTGGTCCAAATCATGTGTGGCTTTCTTGCAAGGCTTCTTGCACGCAATTTGGACAAGGCCACATGTGGCTTCAGGAAGAAGGCCTGGCATGGCCAGCAGCTGCCTCGCGAAAGGCCAGGCCAGGCACGCCTCATCAGCAGCAGGAGGAAGAAGACAGTGAAGGTCTGCTGAGGGTGGCAGGGCCAGCAGAGCCCAGGGCAGCAGGGAGAGCAGAGCGCAGGGCAGCATGGCCAGTGCAGCGCAGGGCGGCATGGCCAGTACAGCGCAGGGCGGCAGGGAGAGCGGAGCCTAGGGTGGCAGGGATGGCAGACGCAGCAGTGCAGGGTGAACAAAGGGGCATAGATGTGGGGAGATAGGCAGGTGGTGGGAGTTGAAGGCATCTGCAGTCATGTGAGTGGGCTGCCAAGCACCTGAATTTTGATCACACGACCAGAGTCTGCTGTAATGGCCATAACATTGGGTACCGGGCATAACTACCATTTGTTCAGTGCCACCATAACTTTGAATAGTCTCTAAACGAATGGTTGTTAAGCGAGGACTACCTGTACACCGATGGAAGTTGGATACTGAACAGAAGAGGAAAACAAAACAAGTTGGCAAGAAATAAGCAGTATCAGACAGCTGTAGGAAAGCTATTATATATTGCATCTGTGAGTAGACCTGACATAATCAACGCAATTGGATTGCTAAGTAGAAAGGTCAGCAAGCCAACAAAAGAAGACTGAACAGCAGTAAAAAGAATAGGCAGATACTTAAAAAGAAACTGTGGACTTTAATTTAAAATGCCTGTAACTAATAATCCCAAACTTATTGGATATATAGATTTGGGTTGGGGTGGAGAGAAATTGAATAGGAAATCAACTATAGGATGCATATTATTTTACGGGAGCACATGCATACTGTGCTGCAGAGCAAGCATGCAGAGTACTTTGCTGCACAAACTATTGCTATAATTAAAAAAATAAAAGAACTGATGCCAGCGACATTATTTGAGGACAACACAGGAAGTATTAGTACTGCAGACGCAAACCAGTCTAGACCCAATATGAAACA
This sequence comes from Liasis olivaceus, assembly GCA_030867105.1. Classification (NCBI taxonomy): domain Eukaryota; kingdom Metazoa; phylum Chordata; class Lepidosauria; order Squamata; family Pythonidae; genus Liasis; species Liasis olivaceus. The sequence continues at coordinate 77,476,456 of CM061349.1, forward strand.
CATAGATGTTAAAGTGCACTGTGTGAAAGACATGCAAGAAAAGGGGCATAGAAAACTGAAGTACTGCCCAACTGACACGATGCAGATGCATTTACCAAGCCATTGCCCAGATACTGCTTTCTCAGGCTGAGAAACGCACTGAGGCTCAGTGGAATGGTGCACAATGTTACAGCCAATTACTGAACACAATTCAGTGCCTGGAGCTGATAAGGGGGGAAAGGGATACATCAGTCCCCTTTACCAAACTGGTTCTTTCCTCGTACAAAATAATGGAGGGCTCTCCTGGTATCCCATTTTCCATCTTTTTTCTGCTGCTGTTATGTACATAGTAAAGCTAAAGCCTAGACTCACCAAAGGCCACTCCCTTTGAAATTGTCCATGCTAATTACCCACAGTATTGTTTCCAATGGCTCCTATTGGAAAGTTCTGTGCCTGTTGATATACTGATAGAGAGATACTGTATATAAATAATGTGAATTTTTGCATGCTGTTTGTCTTTCTCTTTCTCTGCTCTTGACTGCCTTTTGCCAGTTAAATGTTTCTGATGTTTGCTGATGTTTAACAAATAAACACAAAGCTATATTTTTGCTAGCTTCATTGAGTGGTATGTGTACTTGCTCTGATATGGATACAGGGAATACTGAGTGTGTGCTTGTAGTAAAGTAAACTGGAAATTATCCACAGTAATTTTCAAACACAAACAACCAGCAAAAGGTTGGGGGAGATTATCTTCTGGCATGGTTTATGCCACATACTATGATTATATTCTTACAAACCATGAGGCTATCTTTATTTAATAATAGACATGGCCAGGGGCTGACTATGAAAAAGATCACAAACTGCTCATGTTCAAGTTCCAAGTCAAGTTAAAGCAGAAGACAAAACCAAATCAGTTTCTATGATACAGTGATAAGCATATACCCACCATTTTCAAGGAGAACACCAGGAATCACTTTGAAATCGAACCTCATTGAGAGGGAATCAGAGGAACTGTGGAATGGAATTAAAGAAGTTGTTAAGGATTAATATGAAAAAAGACTGCTAAAGGTGAAGAAACAGAGGAAAGCAAACTGTATGTCAGAACGAACAGTGAAAGGAATAAGACAAAGCTCTTCCCTTATTTATTCAACCTATATGTGGAATATATATTGAGGGAAGCCAGGTTGGAAGATGAGAGTGGTTTTCAAACTGGAAAAAATATATCAACAACATGTGTTATGCTGAGACACTATTCTGACAGCTGAAAATGCAAATGATCTGCAAGCTCTACTAATGAAAGTCAAGAAGCACAGTAAAAAAATGGGACTAAGATTAAATATAAAAAAGATAACAAACAAATGGCAGGTATAGCAACCAACCTTAGAATTGACAATAAAGATATCAAAGTAGTGGGAAGCTTCTGCCTTTTTTAACTATCAACAGTAAAGGAAGCAGCAGTCAAGAAATATACCCCAAACTAGCATTTGGCAATAGCCGTGAAGGCCCTGGAAAAGATATTCAGATGCTGGAATGTGTCTATGCCTACAAATGCAAGCAATGGTTTTCCTGGAAGCAAAAATTGGGCTCTGAAGAAGCAAGATAGAAAGAGTGTTGACACTTTTGAACTTTGGAGTTCAATTGAACTGAGTTGAACTCAGGAGAATATTCCTAAGAAAAAAATGGACAGCCAAGAAAACAAACAAATGGCTCATAGAAGAATTCAATCCAGAGTTCTCACTCAAAGCAAAAAATGAGCAGACTCATAATATTTTGGACACATGAAGCTAACTTTCTGGAGGAGTCTATAATGCTGGGAAGAATGGAAGGCAAGAGAAAAAGAGAACAACCAGCAACAAGATGGATAGACTAAATTACAGTGGTAATAAATGCACTGCTAGAAGATCTGAAGGACCAGGTTGGAGGCAGACTGCCCTGGAGAAAATCTATCTACTGTATCTGGTCACTAAGAGATACCATCAACTTCATGGCACATAATCAAGATCTAGTTCTATATGGAATTTTATTTCAAAACCTCAAGGGGTTTATCTGTTACCCTATTATGCTTTTAGTCTTAGCTTCTGAGTAAGAAGATCCCAGAGGTTATATCCAAAATGACTGATTGCTTTCACTGCAGCACCTTCTGTCAATGACCGCGTAGATTTTCTATAGCTCATTATGATCAGACAACTATGCCCACAATAATAAATCATCCACAAGCCAACAAACATTTGCAAATGAACAGCAAACAACAGCAACATCTGCATTCCAAAACACATTAAGAATTCTTATTTGTGGAAGAGGGTTGACAAAATAAAACATTAATTTCCACAGCTTATTTCTCTGACTATAGGATACTGTTGCATATCATTTCTAAATATTCCACCATACATTGCTAGAGATGTAGAGTTCTGGAGTATGTCAGAACAGAAATTGTCACCATAATCTAGTTTGCCAATTATTCTGCAACAGCTACACTAAACATTTTGTTCCAGACTAATGTAACACTATAAATAAACATATTTCCCTGCCCTCAAGCATTCAAAAAATATCTGTGAAAGTTACAAACATAAAGCAGACACATATATGCATCTATACCTTAATCCAGGGAAATGTCCACGCCTAAAACATGTCCATGCCTAGAACTGGAATGACTGCACTTTGTTAAGTCCCTCAAGCAATCAAATTTTATAAGTTATGAAAGTTATAACAACCAGTTGAAATAAAACCAGAGCCAGGAGTGCCTAGTCTCTCAATGACTAGTTCTGCTTCCTTTCAAACTCTGACTTTGCTAAACCTCATGGACTGGATCAGCTACATAAGAGATGATAAAGGAATCTGATGCAGTCATCATCTTAATAGATAAATAAAATATAAGGAGTCAGGGCCTCTGCTGATAAAGAGGCCCTGACTCCTTATATTCCATGTTACAGACTGATGGCTACAAGTTTTTATTGGGTCACTGTTACAAAATATATCAATGACTGAGGTAGGCAGAAAGCTTCCTTGTCTTCTTCTACCAACAAGGATGCATTCAATATGTATCTAAAACACTTCCCTTTCTAGACAAAAAGTTGACATTTTTAAAAGTTGCTTGTAGAAGTTGTCTTTAGAAATAATGACACAAAACTTGACTGTATTTCAAAACATCTCAAGGATGTCAGCTTTCTCTCTTTTTCCAATGTACTACCTTAGTTTCAATTTCTGAGCAAGGTGCTCTTTATGTGTTTAAGAGAAAATACCTAACACTATATATTCACATAACCAAAGACCTTAAACCAACACATCTTACAAATCTCTTTGGCTGCCAAATAGTACAAATGTTTCACTAACATTTCTTTAGGACACATCTCTTTTATTTTACATGAAGACATAATGATTTTGTGAATCCTGAAACCCTTGTAAAGTATTTTTTATTATTATTATTCTAAATATTGAGTTCCCATCTCCTACTTTATTCCTGATTGTGACAGTAATGGATAGAAATGAAAATCTGCCACCATCACTGATAGCTTGAACCTCCAACATACAGAATGCTAAGGAACTTTAAGAATTGTGGATAGTAATTAATTCAGTAGTTAAAAAGGCCAAGCTACATATCCTGTTAAAAGTGGAAACAATTTAATGACCCTTGACTTGCCAAAAAGGGCAAAGTTTATCAAACGTGCAAAAGGATAAAAAATCTATTTCCATAATAAGTGTTTCATAAAGCAAGTTGTATTTATCATGACAGGTGTGACTGCAAATTTAAAGAGCTCTTAGCATTCATAGTGGAAGATAGACAGCATTTCCACATTCCAGCTATACTTAGTAATAATTTGTTGACATATATCCCTCCATTCAGTGCATTGGTTTTATTTATACTCCTGCATTTTGTTTACTGGTTATTGCTTATAATTAGAGTAAGGAGAAAACTGAAAATGTGATCCTAGGTTGATTTGTGTCTTCAAATCATTCTTGACTCCTGGAAACTTCCCAGACACATCCCCACAGTTTTCTTGGCAACATTTTGGAAATGGTTTGTCCTTGCCTTCCTCCTAGGGTTGGGGGGGGGGGGGGCTGGCTTAAAGTTACTCAGCTGGCTTTGTGCCCAAGGCAGGACCAGAACTCACAATCTCCTGGTTTTTAGCATGCTGGCTGGGGAATTCTGGGAGTTGAAGTCTACACATCTTAAAGTTGCTGAGGTTGAGAAACACTGCCTTAACCACTACACCAAACTAGCTCCCAGGTAAAATTGGGTTAATTATTACTGCAATCATGTTGCTCACTGAAAGGAAACTTTAGGTTTTGCAGCCAAAAGAACAGTTAATAAATTATACGGGCAAGCAAACTCTCTGCTCAACCTGAGTTAGCATTTCAAAATCCTGTCAAAGCAATAAAAGCTAGTGCCTTAATTCTCACATACAGTCTGACTCAGCTAATCAATATCCAATGCAGCAGATATTTCTCTGGCAAAATTGCTTAAAAATTGGGAAGTTAGTACTCAAAGGATAGTGCCCCAAGATGCATCAGGGCTCCTAACCAATTAAGCGGCCAGAGTGCCCACTAAAGAAATTTACTAAAAAGCCTAAAAATGTCTTTATGAACAATCCAATTAGGAATATTCTAGAAACTCATTCTAATTAGAGTACATATCCTGGTAGAATTTGTACAGAATTCTATCTCTAATAAAATAATAAATTTGGTATCTTGGATAACATATGCAATTTATTTATTAGATTTATTACCCACTGCAAGCCTAAAAATCTCAGCAGTTTACATTAATGAAACATAGAAAATAAAACATCCATAGAAAAAAATAAAATTAGCACATTGCAAAACCATGAAGCCTAAACACCATAGTACAATCATCCAATTTGCTCCATGCATATACTGCCCTATGGAACAGTATAAAAGCAGCAAACTTATTTAACAAGCTTATTAGATATGTCAAACTAATCACATGCTTTAGCAAAATATGCAAATAAATAAAGCTAATTAACATCACTTTCTCCCTTGTCAAGGGGAAATAGTTTGAAAACCTAATCTCTTGTTCAACAGTTTCTAATTACTACAGCCCATACAGAGTTCAAGCCTTCAGACTTACTATCCACCATTGGTTGAAATACTGAATGCTTAATCAAACGAATCTCACAAATATATACTTACATATAAGTTCACGTCCACTGTTAAACTGAGGCATGATAACAAGATCCTGCATATGGACAAGTGCAAACACATTTAACACTCTACAGATATTTACCTTATTAAGAAACTAAACATTAAAGTAAACAGTTTCACATAAATTTGCAGAAGAAAACCTTATACACATTATATATATTTCTTATATATATATATATATTTCTTAGCATCAAAAGAAAAACATGGGAAAGAGACCACCAACTGTTGCTGTGAAAATACAAAGAGCAAGCAAATACAATTTTCACCTGTTATTTTATTTTTACAGCAGATTCCAATACCTTCTTCCAGTTGCTGAGTTAATTTGCATTTTATAAGTACAACAATGAGTGGATTGCATCAGTGCACACAACAGTATGATTTTGTGAGACTCACAGAGTGTGATGGCGCAAGATTTTTTTAAATAAAATATTCACATAGATGGTTCTAGTTATTGCTTTTATTGAATTAATTGAGCTAAGGGGGCATTTTTTTCCACCCTGGCACACTGCTTGTTGGATTACTTGTTTATGAAATAAATTAAACAAACACCATACTTTTATTATTTGTTCACTCAGACTCCCTTCATAGGTGGATAAGGCTCACATAAAGCTCTGATAACATTTGGTGTCAATGTTTGCAAAAAATTCAGAAAATCCCAAAGGGCACATATTTCTTAAGATGATTATATCTTGAAGAGTTGTGAGAAAGACAGTTTATCTTTGGAAGAGAAAGAAACTATCACTGTTCCATTTTAGTTTCATCACTATTAATACATATTCTATGTGCTTCATTTCACCTGAAACATAAACTTGCAGGATATATCAATTGCTACTATTGCCTTTGACACTGACATAAAGCCTGTTAATCCAATCCTGAATTCAGAAGCAATGCACGGCTGTTATAATCATTATGACATTTAATTTATATTCCAAATTTCTATTTACAGTAGAAGTAAGACAGTAGAAGTTAGTAATATGTTCTGTAAACCTCTGAGTTCCTTGGAAACAAGGTAATGTTCAATTATTTTCAATATCTGAAGGGTTCAGCATTTGCAAGACATGTGTTCTTCTAAAAGCCACATGAGAGAAGGCAATCTATTTTGATTTACACATTCAGCAAAATCATGTGGTTAAAGTTCTTTGGGGCTTGTACTACTTTAGTATTTTCTTTGGTGGAAAGAAATTTATACCACTTAATATTCTAACAACCAAAAACAACATGATCAGAAAAATCAGTCTGCTAGAAACTTTCTCCTGACAGATTATGCATGTATAAATTTTCAATGAATACTCCCACTGCTAAAAGTATTTACCACATTATTTTCTGGACATACTGATCAGGTTAAAATTAATGGCTGAAATAAACTAATGACTGTATTCCCTTCTGAGGATCTTTATTTCATAGGATGAGGAAAAATGGGTCAGCAGCAATATAGAACATTTTCCAACAGTAAGAAAGATGACTAGTCCAACTTCTATAAATGATAGATGATGCTAGTCTGAAAAATTTCCCATGGTCTATTTAAGTTGAAGGTCAGTAGGCAATCTGAGGTACAGCTCTGGTAAAAGTATTCTAAAATTCTGTCTTCTGTTTCAATACATTAGAATGCATTTCAATTTAACCTTAATGTATGTTTCTCTTTTTGCCAAGAAAAATATCCTCTTCTCTTTAAAATATTTATAATTCTAAACTTTTGATACATAGAAGCTACACATCTCAAGCAGAACGGAAACAGCTATTAGATTCAGTTTTAACACATTGGTTTTACTAATGAAGTACTAATGTACAATACTAATGAAGTATTGTACACATTTGCTGAAAAGAGGATACCACTGAAACAGGACAAGTGACCAATGATAAAACAGGAGCCTATAGAAATTCATTGTACTGAATTTCCTTGCCTACATCTGTTAACAAGTGCAATTTTAATACCAAAACATGTATTATTTATATACAATTAAGTAATGCATATAGGAACCCAAGATGTGCTTGTTGGCTGCCCAAATACTGAACATACATACATTTTAAAGAAGCCTTATGTCTACGGCAGGTGGACTTTGATAAAGTTCAAGAAGTTCAGTCTTATCCAGAACATGCCTATGGCATCTAAAATGGGTTTCAGAGCTAAACCATACTACAACTTTTGCTTTAAAAAGCATTATCACTGACTGAACTGTAATACCAGGTATCTAAGAGAGTAGGTTCCTACTAATAAGAAGATGGGCCCATAGACAATGGTACATTTTTACAATACTATTTGGACTTTTTTTGCATTAATGTGCCCTAGCTTGTTCTCTGGCTGTCACATCCGACTTTCTCGACCATTCTTTGTGCTCTACTAATCAAAAGAAGTCATATGCTAGGTCCTGAGTCTCACACATACAGCTACTTGCTCTATGTAAAGAACCACTTGGCAACTAGTGAAATTTAAGTTGAAGAAATTCAGCCTTTCCAAATTTATATTTGTTGCACATGTGAATGTATCAGAAAATTTCATGAAGTAAACGTCTGCCATGAAAAATATTCCTAATTATGTAAATATACAGGTGAAACTCAAAAAATTAGAATATCGTGCAAATGTTCATTTATGTCAGTATGGCAACTCAAAAGGTGAAACCAATATATGAGATAGACGCATTACATGCAAAGCGAGATATGTCAAGCCTTACTTTGGTATAATTGTGATGATTATGGCGTACAGCTTATGAAAACCCCAAATTCACAATCTCAGAAAATTAGAATAGTGTGAAAAGGTTCAATATTCTAGGTTCAAAGTGTCCCACTTAATCAGCTAATGAATCCATAACACCTGCAAAGGGTTCCTGAGCCTTTAAATGGTCTCTCAGGCTGGTTCAGTAGGAATCACAAGCATGGGAAAGACTGCTGACCTGACAGTTGTGCAGAAAACCATCACTGACAGCCTCCATAAGGAGGGAAAGCCCCAAAAGGTAATTGCAAAAGAAGTTGGATGTTCCCAAAGTGCTGTATCAAAGCACATCAATAGAAGGTTATGTGGAAGGGAAAAGTGTGGTAGGAAAAGGTGCACAAGCAGCAGGGATGACTGCAGCCTGGGGAGGATTGTCAGGAAAAGGCCATTCAAAAGTGTTGGGGACTTTCACAAGGAGTGGACTGAGGCTGGAGTTAGTGCATCAAGAGCCACCACACACAGACCGATCCTGGACATGGGCTTCAAATGTCGTATTCCTCTTGTCAAGCCGCTCCTGAACAACAAACAACGTCAGAAGCGTCTTACCTGGGCTACAGAAAAAAAGAACTGGTCTGTTGCCCAGTGGTCCAAAGTCCTCTTTTCTGATGAGAGCAACTTTTGCATCTCATTTGGGAACCAAGGACCCAGAGTCTGGAGGAAGAATGGAGAGGCACACAATGCACGATGCTTGAAGTCCAGTGTGACGTTTCCACAGTCTGTGTTGATTTGGGGAGCCAGGTCATCTGCTGGTGTTGGTCCACTGTGCTTCATTAAGTCCAGGGTCAACGCAGCCGTCTACCAGGAGATTTTGGAGAACTTCATGCTTCCTTCCGCAGACGAGCTTTATGGGGATGCTGACTTCATTTTCCAGCAGGACTTGGCACCTGCCCACACTGCCAAAAGTACCAAAACCTGGTTCAATGACCATGGGATTACTGTGCTTGATTGGCCAGCAAACTCACCTGACCTGAACCCCACAGAGAATCTATGGGGCATTGCCAAGAGAAAGATGAGGGACATGAGACCAAACAATGCAACGGAGCTGAAGGCCGCTATTGAAGCATCCTGGTCTTCCATAACACCTCAGCAGTGCCACAGGCTGATAGCATCCATGCCACGCTGCATTGCGGCAGTCATTGCTGCAAAAGGGGCCCAAACCAAGTACTGAGTACATACGCATGCTTATACTTTGCAGAGGTCCGATATTGTTCTATTTCCAATCCTTGTGTTATTGATGTCATGTAATATTCTAATTTTCTGAGACTGTGAATTTGGGGTTTTCATAAGCTGTATGCCATAATCATCACAATTATACCAAAGTAAGGCTTGACATATCTCGCTTTGCATGTAATGCGTCTATCTCATATATTGGTTTCACCTTTTGAGTTGCCATACTGACATAAATGAACATTTGCACGATATTCTAATTTTTCGAGTTTCACCTGTAAACATGTGATCTAACTACCACTTTATTTTAAATATATGGACCCTGTAACTTAATTAAAAGAAACAAATTGTGCATTCAGGCTGAGTGTTTAGCATATTTATCTACAATTTTACAGTATGTTTCATTGTCCTTCAGTTAAGGAAAGCTACTCATTTTTCAGTAGCTGATACAGTGGAAGAAGCTGTATCATATTAATATCCTACCACAGAATGTTGATAGAATATTGTCCCCTAATCTATCTTGCCTACCAATAATCTTTTGAAATTTTGTTTCTGAGCAAGATACAATTCCTGTTATTCCAATGGACAGTGTTTGTAATCTGGCATAACTTTGGTTAGTTTTTAAAAGGAAATCTAGAATGTTTCACTTCTGAAAGAGATGGGAAAAAGATGCAGGAACCAGGTTTTAAGAGCAAGTACAAGAATTGAACGCAAGATCTTTAGAAACTTTGTCTTGCAAATCAGGTAGCTGGAGAAGCAAGTTCTTGAATTACATATAATTTCAATACAATTCCAAATGTATTTAAATTTAGTCTTATTGATTTCAAACAGAATTTTCATGTCAACACTTCAGAGCTGAGACATCTTTAGCTACTAAGGTAGAATGGATTTATATTTTAAAGTAAAATTATATTTATAATGTTCCAGTAACTTTCTGCTTTCGTATGTTTCCTTTTCCTGCAGGACATGTTTTCAACCAAACAAGCAACTTATGTTAGGTAGCACTTACACATTTGAAACATTATCCATTGTTGACTCAACCACATCTGGTATTAAAGACAATGTAATGACATCAGAGGAGGATAAAAACATTAAGCTTTTATTGTGTGATCCACCTGCTTCATTCAGAATTTTGCAAGGGCTTCAACATTCATAACCTTTCCATGGTTTCTGACTACTTTTTCCAGCCTTCACTTTCTTATAGAAAATCTAAGAGGAAAGGACAGAATGGTTGTACAATTTCTTTAACACTGATTGGTAACACTGAGGGTCTTGCAACATGACTGCCTGCTGGAAGGGGACAAGGGGTGGGGCAAATGATGACACATGCATCATATCAGGATACAAGTACTATGTTGCAACCTTTGAATGACTACATTATGATGTACAAATCACCATTCTGCTTGTTACAGACCCCACTGCTAAGCTACAGCACAATTTACTTGCTTTGGTTACCACCCTGTGTAAGTCAGCTTTTATGTTTTATAAAATGCTTCTTAATCTTTATGGGATGAGGTAAACATTCAACATTGCACTATTTACAGTGAATTAACACATCGCATTAAGCATGGTTTCTATGGTTCTGGTTTAATGTGATGTGTGAATCCAGACTTTTATAAACCATGGTTAAATTAATTATAACTTACTGCAATGTGTGAACCCAGTAACTCACTATGACTATTTTCACAGATGTGGGGATGTTAGAAAAATAATATTTTCAAACCTTGTAACTTATTTATAGTAAACCAGATGCCACAATAATTTTTTTTAGTCTTTTAGATGCCATAAGGTTGCTTTTTGCAATGAATTACAATGTGTTACCACAATTAACATTGCAAATTTGTTCATTACTGTCAGATCTGATGATTTAAAAGTCTAGTCTTCAACGTAAGTTGAAAGATAAGTTCTCACCTAAATGTTAGCTATTCATGCATTCAGAATTAATCAAAATTAACTTGGAACATGGTCAATATATGCCTAATACTATTTGCATGAAAAAAATAAGGAAAGGGTTTCTTCTTTTTCATTTTAAAATGAAACAACACTATTTCTTTTTTAATAAGAACTTTATTAAGTTATAAAAAGCATAAAGATAAATGCAAACAAGAACTAATAATCAAAGAGAGAAACAGAGAACGAGAGAGAAATAAAGGAAGAATACCAAAGTGATGAAAAGTAAAGAAAAGGAAAAATTACAAAAATAACAACTTCTGACTTCTTAAACAGCAGATATAGATAAATCATATAGTGACCTCTTATTCTAAAACTACATCTTATTTTGTATAACTTATTATTTTAAGTAATCATCAAACCCATAAATCGTAATTTCATTTGTTTTTCTGTCTCCTGCAAAAGGTCCAAAAGGGGCTTCCAGTTGGCATTAAAATTAGTCAGTGCTTTTTCTCTAAGCAAAGCTGTCAATTTTGCCACCTCAGCTAACTCCATCATCTCCACGATCCATTCTTCCATTGTGGGTAATGTCGAGTCTTTCCACCTTTGAGTATATAAAAGTCTAGCTGCCATTATCATATATAAAAACAAAGCTGAGCCATGAGCTTTTTCCAAACACTTATCTTTTAAAAGTCCAAAGACACTGCATTTACTCCCAGGCAAACCTCTCCTAATTGGTCACCAGGATGAATAAAAATTAATAATTTTATTTAAAAATATGGATTGTTTCTTATTTAAATTTTATTTTAATGTTTTCAGTTCAGAATTTACTTTAAAACATTTCTTAAAATGCTTTTAAAAACAAATATACCTAAAATATATAATCATAAGATTCTTACTATACTCTATTTGCTAATATGGAGATGAAAGACGAATTAACAGATTTGGGAAAGGACCTCTTTTAAAAATGCAAAGATCAATAAATAGTGAATATGAAATGACAGGAAATTTGGGTAAGAAGAAGTCTGGATTTCAATGCAAGGGATGGGGAAAGAATGGAAGATCAAACCAACCACAAGGCATTCCTGCTATTCTGAGAGTATGAGAAATAAGTTTCTGGCCCTCAGATGCATGTCATAGTAACTAAAATCCAATTTGTGACAGCAGGGATCACGTTCGGAAATAATGATATGAAGTTCCTATACTTAACTGTGAAGAATCAATAGCAAGGAGAAAGAACTACAAGGCAGGATTTCAGTGTTAATTCAAACACCAATGAATTGCACAGATTAACATCAGTCATAGTGAGCACTTTACACCATCCAAAAATTGTGAAAGACAGCATGCATCAATTGCCAATCATTTATTATAACTTGCAGAAGGCACAGTTTATGCCATCATTTGTTCAAGTTTAGTTCTTCAGTCACCTTGTGCTAGATATTATACTGTTTCAAAATTAGGTAGTAAGAATACAACCTAAGACACAAGGGCTCTCTTATATTTGACAGTGCTTCAGCTTATTCATGGGAAAATATATGAGAAATGGAAAATTTAAGTGCATGTTTTTTGTCCCCAAAATACAGTATTTTCACCAAGCCAACTAAAATATTTTATAGGAAGACATTCTTGTAGGAGATAATGACTGTGTTAAAGGATGTGTGTGATATGATGGACTCAGAAGAGGGTTATGCACCCTATATAACCTCAGAAACTACAAGTTGAAGTCAGCAGTCTTCAACTTCACTGCAGTTTGGGAAGCAGTTAAAATTAAAACACTGTCAAATGGCTGGAAAAAATGCTCTATGACACGGAAATGGATTTGCAATCTGAAGAATTTGAAATCAGCAACTTCCACAGACCATAAAGAAAGCTGGCAAAGACAAGCATCTGAGGATGATGTTTTCCAATGGCTAGATGACAAAGGTGACTTAGGGTATCAAGTTATGACAGGAAGTAAGCTAACTATAGAGGCTACCGCAGCAAAGGAAGAAGAGAGCAACAAGGATGAGGAAGAACTCCAACCCCAAAAATAAAGTTGTCAGTGTTCAGGTCACATTTGAATGATGTAATATCTCAATCTGAGTCCTCCTGTGGTTCTGAAGTCCAGCTTTATTCCTCTGACTTACCTGTTCAACAGGAGATAATCATACAAAAGCAGTATGCTTCCAAGACTGGGCATTTACATGAAGCCAACTGCTAAAGATAAGTGAAGCTGTTTTAGCAAAACAATTTATGCAATTTTACATATGCTGAATGTAAAGTTAAGAAAAGACACATGTCCTTTTCTCACGTAATGAATAAGTTACCTAAAGTTAATTTTCTCATATACGACTGAATATTCAGATTTAATGGATTTTCAGATTTAATAGACACCCTAACATTGTAGTATTAAGCAAGCACTACATGCATATGCTAACTATATTTACTTTTGCTTAGGTGTGCTTAAGCATGTGAATCCATATGAAAGATTCATATGATTACCCACTCCACACCTTTTTCAACATCATATTTAGCATCTACCATTTCAGAGTTATCAGCACATTTCCACTTTTATCATCTATGTCAGAAAGATCAGTTTATCTGGTAACTGATAACTTAAGCAAAAAGGAAAAAGAAATTCCATCATGCAGAAAAAAGGCTTTATTTCATCAGCTACCCAAGCAGAAGTATCTTCTGGGCATATACAGTATATGCATGCTCAGAAGATCTCAGAAAGCCACATCAAACTTCCGACTGGCTGCAGCTGCTTCTTGGCTTTGAGGAACATTTTCAGAGAGGTGCACTGCTTGAGGAAAGCACTTTATGAAATGATTTGCACAGCCCTACTAAATAAAATACATACATATATATGCATCATACTATTTCCTTTTAAGGCAAGCTACATTATGTAAAGTACCCAAAAGGAGTAAGAAATAGGAAGCAAAGGAAATTAAGGACAGGAACTAAACATACATAATTAAATTTAGTTTACACTTACACTGTTTGCTATTCCTGAACACCAATTTTATATTTCTGCACACCATCCTTACTTCTACCATATCTGTACATTATTTCATGCACTGCCTTGTGATCTTCAAAATTCTCGTCTCTTTCTTTCTGAGGTTCCCATCAACTCTACCTAACCACAACTTCATTGATTTTCTTCTTCTTTACCCACTTTTCATTCTTCATATGTTCTGCAATTCAATCTTCAATCATTCTTTCTGTATCACTAAACTAAATATATTGGTCACTCATTTTTGTTTTAACCCACATTCATTCCTCACCCATACTTTCTTGAAGTCATATCTTCTTTTTTTATCACACACACTTATAAAGCCATTCCTACAGCATTCTATTTACTTTGAAGTTTCCCCTGGTATTCTTACCACAATATAACCATGTGGGCAGATGCACACTTTTATAACAGCAATTTTTGCTACTTTTGACAAGCATTCATTTCTCAGAACACACCACATCCTACCCACTATCAGCATTAACCTTAAAATTCTCCATCCATTTCCCAATTTTTATTAAACATTCTACCAATGTTCCTGAATTCATCTACTTGCTCCGGTTTTTCACCATTTATAGATAACTTGCAATTTTTAATTCTATTTTTCCTTGTCTTTGATACATTAATTTTCAGATCTGTTCTCTTCATTGTATCATATACTCCATCAAGCATTTGCTGCAAATTATTCAGGTTCCCAATAAGGAACACAGCAAGCACTCATATTTTCACATTGCCAACTGACACACCTCTAACCTCTAACAAGCAGTCCTTGTACAGTAAAACTTCTGGACCTTCTTTCTGTGCAATTTGGATATAAGAGAGAAAGTTTTACTTCAGAGTTCACTCCAAACAATCAACAAAATCTTGTGTTTCCAAAGCAGCATGGACAATTGACATAATTTATATTATTTGCATTTTGTTAAACATTCAATTCATGCATATGCATGCTTTACTCTCACTATATAGCTCTCTTATCTCATTTGGCAACCCACTTTAACTTCATATCATGCAAAACATTTCCAAGTTCATGTCAAATCATATATTTCTCTAAATCAAAAAATGAGCAACAGACTGACTTTCTCACATTCATACATTTCTTAATGACAATAACAGTGTTCTTCCAATCATCAGGCACAGATGGAGTCTTCATGTGATCATTAAACAAGTCACACAAGTCTCCATAAGCAAATCACATTCATTTAACATTTCTTCAGTAACATGACCTAAACCTGCAGCTTTATTATTGTTCGACACTCACAGCATTTATGACTTCCTTTTAATCATTTTTTTCTTGGAGATTAACATTTATATCATCTGTTTCAATCCCACTCTTCAGCATAACACTATCATCCCCATACACATTTCTGAAATACTTTCATCTCAAATCATTTTGTCGCTTTCATTTTTAATTCCATTCGGACTCCTTCTGTAGCCCTTTTAAAATGTCTATAACGTTTTATTTCCATCAACATTGTTCAGTTTTTATCTCCCTCTTTTAAACTTAATGCTCTTTGCTCTTTCTGACTTTATTCTTTGCAGTGACCATTTTCTCATTATACACATTATATAATATATTCCACTCATCCTCATTTTTTGCAGCAATAATTCTCCTATATATTTTTTCTCATTTACAGCTAGTCACCATTCTCATTCATTCTTGGATCTCTCAATCACTTCTTTTCTACATTCTTGTCTCACTGTCAACCATTCATTCATGTCACCTAACAGAATTTTTCTCCTAGATTGCATTCATGCATAATGTTGCACATTTCCCTCAAAACTCTTCCCTTGTTTTTCCTTTATCACAATTCATTGAGATAACATGCAACTACTACTAACCAATGAAGTCACAACTCAGATGACACTATTCCATATTTTCTGACATTTCAGTAATACTTAAGCATAGATCTTTACTTCCATGCATATATTCATCACTCCACAAGAACAGGTCACCTTCATTTAAATATATACATTGTTCCTTTTTCTCTTAGACTCAGACACATTTCTTTTTTCTTAATTTCATACACTAGTTCGGTCTCTGTACCATTTAGTCCTCTTACACTCCAAGTTGCAATCTTCTATAATCCATGGCCTTCACCAGATGGGTGACCTCTGTCTCCCATCAGGGTTTTAATGAATTGAGGTTTTCATCTAACACTTTTTAGTAAGATAGGAAGGTGCAGACTAAGGTGCCAACCTTAATTGTATTTGTGCAGCATTGTCTGCCAGCAGTAGAACAGTACCAGTAAGTGTGGGCATGTTTGGGGCAGAATGCACCAAGTGCAACCAAAGCCAGTATGCAAACTAGCACTGCTAACCTAGGGACTGCTTGACAAGCCAACATACTTTTGCCCTTACTTCAATCAAGTAGGAGGTACATGCAATTTACTGACATACACTGAGGATGACTCCCCCCAAAAAACACAAACAGTAAGATAGACTGCAATAGTTAATTATTTAAGTCAATATCCAAAATCTTGGAAACAACAGCTGAAGCAATTCTAAAAGTGAAAAGCTGTATTACAACAATACCAGAAACAGCTGGGAGGACTGTAAACTACTAGATGTTTATAGTGCTTCTCCAAAATGATTGATGAGTTTATTTCTTTCTGAATCAAAATACAGGAAAACGGGGGGGGGGGGGGGGGATCAAACCTTTTCCGACTAGATTATCATTCACCCATCCTAGGACAATAAAATCTGACTAGCATAGACAAAATGTAAGTACATGAAAAAGTGACCTCAAAACTTCTACAGCTGTCCAGCTTTACAGCTGCTATCCACCTTTCTCCACAACCATTCCTGTGGGAAAAAAGTAAAAAAAGGGGACAAAGAAAAATAAGTGGGAGCAATCACATTAGAAAATGTGTTGACTTATATTTTAATGTTCTGTCACTCATAGTTTATTAATGCATATTTTCTTTTGTTTACAAAATGCCTAGGAAAATGTTGTATTTCTAAAGATAATATTTAATTGTAACACACATCTTGCCATTTCTATCTTTGTTACCTCTAGGAGACTACTCTGAACTGAGTCTGCCCACCCTGTATTTGCAATCCAAAAGGATATACCACAGATTTCTCCACACATCCAATGATACAGGGAAAGGGTCTGGAAGAAAACCTTTTTGGTGAGTACTGCAAGTTTCGGTTGGCCCTCTCTAAATTAACCTTAATTAAGGCTGTTAAGACAGTTCTCTTCCATTGACTTTTTGGGGTCTACAATGTTATGTAATGGAGTTGCTACTAATGTTTTATCCAGTTTTATTGTTTTTTAATTAATGACTTTTTAATCGTGTTTTCTTGATTATTATAATTTGTGATGTACTGGATTTTATGCATTTGTGAACCATCCAGAATCTTTGACTGGGGGGACATACACATTTGACAAATAAATAACGAACTATGATTTGACAGAATTCATTAAAGTAGGAGCAAACCCACAGATTCTAAAGAGATTTTAAAGAGATTCCTCATCCCATAATTTCCTAATACAGGCATGGAAGTAAAACATACTTTTATTAAGGAGGCTGTTACAAATTATATTATGTATGTCATGAGTAATTGGAATATGCTAGCATTGCATTTATTTACAATTCTCCAAAACAGTGTTTGAGAGTTCACTTGTATGCCGCCAAAAACGTGTATAAACAATACGAATAATTGGATTTCAAACAGATTTCCATGGTTACTTTCCTCAATTTCTACAAAACAAACACAACCATGGAATCTTGTACCTGTTATCAGTTCCAAAACATTAGATTATACTGTTTTCCAGTGAAACTCCTACTGTTGACAAGTAGCTGGAAAAATATTAGCTCTTCTGACTTTTCTAAGTCTTAGTTACTAAAGGTACAGGTGAAACTCGAAAAATTAGAATATCATGCAAATGTTCATTTATGTCAGTATGGCAACTCAAAAGGTGAAACCAATATATGAGATAGATGCATTACATGCAAAGCGAGATATGTCAAGCCTTACTTTGGTATAATTGTGATGATTATGGCGTACAGCTTATGAAAACCCCAAATTCACAATCTCAGAAAATTAGAATAGTGTGAAAAGGTTCAATATTCTAGGCTCAAAGTGTCCCACTCTAATCAGCTAATGAATCCATAACACCTGCAAAGGGTTCCTGAGCCTTTAAATGGTCTCTCAGGCTGGTTCAGTAGGAATCACAAGCTGGTTCAGTGGGAAAGACTGCTGACCTGACAGTTGTGCAGAAAACCATCATTGACACCCTCGATAAGGAAGGAAAGCCCCAAAAGGTAATTGCAAAAGAAGTGGGATTTTCCCAAAGGGCTCTATCAAAGCACATCAATAGAAGGTTATGTGGAAGGGAAAAGTGTGGTAGGAAAAGGTGCACAAGCAGCAGGGATGACCGCAGCCTGGAGAGGATTGTCAGGAAAAGGCCATTCAAAAGTGTTGGGGACTTTCACAAGGAGTGGACTGAGGCTGGAGTTAGTGCATCAAGAGCCACCACACACAGACGGATCCTGGACATGGGCTTCAAATGTCGTATTCCTCTTGTCAAGCCGCTCCTGAACAACAAACAACGTCAGAAGCGTCTTACCTGGGCTACAGAAAAAAAGAACTGGTCTGTTGCCCAGTGGTCCAAAGTCCTCTTTTCTGATGACAGCAACTTTTGCATCTCATTTGGGAACCAAGGACCCAGAGTCTGGAGGAAGAATGGAGAGGCACACAATGCACGATGCTTGAAGTCCAGTGTGACGTTTCCACAGTCTGTGTTGATTTGGGGAGCCAGGTCATCTGCTGGTGTTGGTCCACTGTGCTTCATTAAGTCCAGGGTCAACGCAGCCGTCTACCAGGAGATTTTGGAGAACTTCATGCTTCCTTCCGCAGACGAGCTTTATGGGGATGCTGACTTCATTTTCCAGCAGGACTTGGCACCTGCCCACACTGCCAAAAGTACCAAAACCTGGTTCAATGACCATGGGATTACTGTGCTTGATTGGCCAGCAAACTCACCTGACCTGAACCCCACAGAGAATCTATGGGGCATTGCCAAGAGAAAGATGAGGGACATGAGACCAAACAATGCAACGGAGCTGAAGGCCGCTATTGAAGCATCCTGGTCTT
Organism: Liasis olivaceus; assembly: GCA_030867105.1. Taxonomy (NCBI): domain Eukaryota; kingdom Metazoa; phylum Chordata; class Lepidosauria; order Squamata; family Pythonidae; genus Liasis; species Liasis olivaceus. Next base: position 77,495,451 of record CM061349.1, read on the forward strand.
CCATAACACCTCAGCAGTGCCACAGGCTGATAGCATCCATGCCACGCTGCATTGCGGCAGTCATTGCTGCAAAAGGGGCCCAAACCAAGTACTGAGTACATATGCATGCTTATACTTTGCAGAGGTCCGATATTGTTCTATTTCCAATCCTTGTGTTATTGATGTCATGTAATATTCTAATTTTCTGAGATTGTGAATTTGGGGTTTTCATAAGCTGTACGCCATAATCATCACAATTATACCAAAGTAAGGCTTGACATATCTCGCTTTGCATGTAATGCGTCTATCTCATATATTGGTTTCACCTTTTGAGTTGCCATACTGACATAAATGAACATTTGCACGATATTCTAATTTTTCGAGTTTCACCTGTATATCCTATCTTTCTTCTAAATAGCTCAAGGGAGCCCACGTGGGCCCATCTTTCATTTGATCCTTTGAATAACCCTATGAAATAGTTTGGCTAAAAGAAAGCCATTGGCTTGGTGTACCAATGAGCCCCACCATCAAGTGGGGACTTGAACATGGATCTCTCCATTATGGCACACTAGCTCCCAAAATTATCAGAGTAATTACACAAAAGGAAGTGGAAGTTTACACAGATATTTTGTCAGGATGCCAATAAACAGGTTCTTGATTTAGACAGGTGAAATCCTGCCAAGAAAGTATTAGTACTTGAGTAACTAGACAGCTCTGAAATATCATTTTTCTTTTTTTGCACTCTTACCAACCATAAAAGTTAATCAGTTATATGATAATGTTATTTATTTATTATTTTATTGAACCCATATGGTGCTCCAATTGCCACTGAGTCTACGGAGCTAGAATATTGGATGCTTCTTCTTATGTATGGATCATGTGATCACCATTTGTGACCTTCCCAGGAGGCTTCTCACAAGCAAAGTCAATGGGGGAAGCTGGATTTGGTTAATGACTGTGTGATTCCCTTAATGTGGCAAAAAAGTTGTAAAATTGGGCAAGATTCACTTAATGATCCCATTGCTTAGTGATGGAAGTTCTAGTCCCAATTGTGGTTGTAAGAACTTATGTGGACCCTAAGGAACTTCTGTCACTAAGCAATGCGGTCATTAAGTGAGTCACACCTGATTTTACCACCTTTTGTGACATGGTTGTTAAGCGAATCATGCAGTCATTAACTAAATCCGGCTTCCCCCATTGACTTTGCTTGTCAGAAGCCCCCTGGGAAGGTCACAAATGGCGATCACATGATCCCAGGATACTGGAACGATTGTAAATACATTCCGATTGCCAAGCACCCAAATTTTGATCACATGACTATGGGGACGTTGCAGTGGTCATAAGTGTGAGGACCAGTTGTAAGTCACTTTTTCAGCGCCATTGTAATTTTGAATGGTCATTAAACGAATGGTTGTAAGTCAAGGACTGTGTGTGTGTGTGTGTGTGTGTGTGTGTAATAACATCATAATATTCTGGTATAATCCACGATTGTAATATTCTGGAGTGGGCAGCTATACAAATTTTAACAATAATAATGCAACTCTCTAATTTTGACAATGCTGGTAGGGATATTGGGATTTGTACTCATGATATCAAGTTACAGAAGGCTTAATAAGAGTTTTCCAGTGAGGCCAATTAGCTAACTAATTAATTAACAAATTTCAAATCCACTGAATGTCATGCCCCTGGTATGAATAGTCATCAAGGAAGTTGACAATTCAAGCCACTTCATGAAACTGACTAGTAAAACATTTAAAACTAGTACAAGGAAGTATTTCTCTATGCAGTGTATAATCAATCTGTGGAATATGTTCCCACAAGGTGGGGTGCTACTTGCTAATTTAGATTACCTCAAAAGGGAACTACTGTAAAGAAATTCTTAGATGACTGGTCCATCAGTGGCTACTATTTTGATGGATGTGTGCTGCCTCCAGACATTGGGGGGGCAGTCTGTTTATATATACTAGGTGTGTGGGAACAACAATGGGAGAGGAAAGCTGCTTTGATCAGCTATTGTGGGCTTCCTAGATGCATCTGATGAATCATCATGTAAGACAGAATGCTGGCTAGGTTCTCAAGAAAGGACACAGGATGAGATAGCATAGAGACTGATTCTGAGGAAATGGGCTGTAGAGCCAATGAAGTGAAATGATCAGATCTTTTTACTCCTGGTTCTGGAAAATGCAACTTTCTATTGTCCACTTTCTATTGCCCAGTTCATAGCAACACCGTACAGAAAGCCAGAGGGCTGAGAAGTACTTAGGTTATGTAGTGAGACACATTGGGCAAGACAGTCTACCCACATAAATGAGCTCCTGCAATTAGAGTTGGCCCGTACAATTGCTTGGCTGGAGGCTGAGAGTTTCTATCTCTGAAATATCTAGTATTTAAGCTCAGTGCAGTACAACGCTGGAACAATTTCAGTGATACCCCAAACTCTTATATTCTGTGCCTTGTATACAAGCCACAGTAGCCTCTCTGGAAACCTTGACTCTTTAACTGGTTCCGACAAACCCTTTCAACACTGCCATCTGATCTTTAGCAAGAAATGTAAGCTTATCTTGAAATTGATCTGGACTGGGACTATGATACTGCTTCCTGCCTTCAACTGTGTCTCTGCCAATTTACAACCAGGAGCTGTTAACAACTCTGCTAAAGCCTTGTAGCTATAACACTAATTACAATCCCTGTATACTTGTGTTAAACCTTTATTGTTCAAAATAAAATTGAACAATATTAAAAATGTCAAATTCTCTTAATCATTCAAAGATTGATCCTTGTGGGTAAAATGTAGATCTTATCCATTTAAACCCTTTCTGTGTGTTCACTGAAAAATCAAAAACAACAAAAATCTTAACATCTTAATTCTATCAGAGTCATTATCTTTGAAAATGTTGCTTTCTTTATTCCATCTTTCAAAGACAGAGTTAATTAACGCTCCCAACCATCCAAGATATTTGTTAATATTGGGTTTTTAAATACTTAAATTACATAGCACACACCTATTAGAAATAAATATGCTCTGTAATCCTTTATTAATAAATAATTAGCATTCATTAGTATTCATAACTTTACATTGAAACTTATCAGTACTTTCCAAAATCTCTTCTCCATTACTGTGTACAGTACAGTATGCTTTTTGTAAGTTAGAGGGTGGAAGTTAGGCATTTAACCCATACAGTACTGATGCACCCACCATTCCATATAGGAATAGTCATTATATTGGCAACTCTAATGAATAAAACATCCCAAAGATATAAAGTATACATGTGAGTTAGAAGTCAATGGGATTAACTAGACTGTTTTGACCAAATCAAATTCTATTGATGGGGTTTGACTTTCACAATATCTACAATGGTGTTTTTTAACTGTCTTTATTCATAGTAAATAGTTCTAGAATGATCACCAAGGAAAAATATGCATAACAATATTGTTATCCTTTAGGTTCTAAAAGTCTCTAAAAGCATATTAAAAATTAAAATAAATTCTCCAATACCACTTAAGTAAATGCCAGCACTAACATAAAAGCCTGTAATTTCATTTGCATCAGTTTATCATGCTTAATCCAAGCAATAAATTGTCATATACGTTTATTTTAAAAACTAGCTTAAAATATTGTGAAATAAACTAGAATTCATTTATTATTTTATTTTTAATTGCCAATCATTCTTTCCTGTCATTACTAATATTCTGAAATCTTACAAATGAAATCTATGAATAAGTCAGTATAAAGAAACCAGCTCAACAGAGATACTAATAAACAATACAAAAAGCTCTATTAGTAATATAGTGCACACACAATACAGACAAAAATCTATTCATAAGTTCAAATAAAAAAAAGTTAAAAAGGAAAAAAAAAGTGGTTGCCCAGAACCATTAATGAAAGAAATAAGTTTGGCATAATTTGAGCTCTTCAAATTTTAAGGAATGTTTCTTTGTAATCGTTAGTTTCCTCCAGTAAGCTTTTCAAAAAAAGTTAAAAGCATTTAAAAAGCAAACTATAGATTTAGATGAAGTGATAATGACTCAAGAAATGATTCATAGACTATTTTAATGATGTATGTGATATTTCTGATCTTCATTTGTGACACAATGGATCATCAAGTTTTCGATACTAATTTTAGTACTAAAAAAATGTATAGAAGCTGATGAAAACTTCAAGTTTCTCTACACTTTTAAAGATACTGATGGACATGTCCATGAATTGTTGAATAAAATGAATAAAAAGAAATTAGTTACAATAAGATACCCAGTGTGATGTATTATTGAAGTGTTGGGCTAGAAATATGGAGTCCCGGGTTCTAGTCCACCCTCAGCCGTGGAAGCTTACTAGGTGACTTTGAACCAGTCATTCTCTCTCAGCCCAACCTATTTCCAGGGTGTTGTTGCTGGTGAAAATAGGAAAAATAGGTCCTGTGCTGCACTCAAATATACGTGCATACCAAATAAAAATACTAAATACTACACTTATTGTAGGGATGGAAGAGAAGCAGTATAGTGGTTGAAGTTAATAAAAAAGGATATCATTATATCCCAAAGAATTACTTCATAATTCAGTATTAGCCTGGCAAGCAGAGCAAAGAAAACAATATTCAGTTATAAACTGCTGATGCAAAAGTGATTGCACAGTCAGACTGTATGGCTAAAGAGTGACAAGTAACTTCATAACAGACTTAAGACTTAAATGGGGGAGATTTAACAGATCAACAGATACTTCTGGGACAACTTTTTCTTTGGGGAAAAAAAAGCTAAACAGTTGGTAAAACAGTAATGTATTCCATTAGGCTTAAATTACTGATCAATTATTATCATGTTTATATTTATCACTGTTATTATATAATAAATATTGTAATATATGTAGCAAAATTATGTATTAGTGAGAACTTTTGCAGTTACATTGCCACTTTTGTTTTCATCATAGCTTTCTAGTTTTTATATTCAGATGTAGACAATGTTTTGAGTTTATTGCTTGTCTGATTTTGGATTCTTCATGTAATTTCATTCAGCATGTAGCAGACAGTGACTGATTAATAATAAGTGCTGTGATGAAACAAAACAATACAAACCATGATGATTAGTGACCAATTTAGAAAAACTACAAAACTATTTCTCTCAATAATAGACCCTCCTTTATGCAATGTATTTAATCAGCCTTAATTTTAATTTATTAGGTCACTGCTTTGCGGATAAATCTTGAATCTAGAATTACTAAAAGGGGTCTATGAAGAATTGTACTGCCACTTGTTCCAGAGTGGTTTTGGAACAAAATTTTATTTTATTTTTTAATATTGCTCCCTGCTCAGTTAGCAGAAAGGAATTTTGAAAACCTTTTTTACTTATGTGTGCTTCTACTTAACATTCTTTTAATTTCAGAAATCTATTATGGTAATTGTTCAGTAGCAAGTGATAGGCAGTTAACTTAGTAGGTGATAAAATAAATGAAACATATTTTCAATAAGGCTGAACAGTTGTGCTCAATACCATCAAAAAATTATTCTTCCTGATAGAAAAACAAACTTAATGATGCTTAAAGGAACGTCATCATGGCAGAAGGCATACTTTAATACAATCTCACATTCTGCTGCTTTCTTTGTTGCTTGTGATCATAACTATATTAAGTCATCACAGTTTTGTTTCTGGTAGAAATGTGCAGTGCTTCAGATTCAAAGGCAAAAGATACTTCAGAGCTCACGGGGTCACAACCTGTCTACAAGTCCATAAACCAAACATATCTTTTCCAGGAATCATGCTGCAGCTGCAAAAGAAACTTTGTGATCCTTGGAAAAGGCACAGTTGTTTTACAATTGTGCCCCCATGAACTCCATGCACTTCACAGCATCGAACAGCCCTTGTTCCAGACATAAACTGTGAACAGAAGAGCTCTGTGTTCACCAAAGTTAAACTGGACCAACGCAAGTTCCTGGTTTATGAACTGGCCACAATCTTCATTTATTTCCCTTGCCACACTGAGCCAGGCTACCTTCCAATAGGAACTCATGAGATGTTTGAAGCACCTGATACACTGCAATCACTTCCTAATCTTTTCAAAAGATCCCTCAAACATACAAAGATTTTGGGAGAGCTCCAGAGGACTGCAGGAAATGAGAAAAAAACATGGCCCTTGAAACTCTGGATCCATTATATAATCAAAACCTGAGCAAAGTAAAGAACATGTCTCCTAGACTATGATAACCAGTCATTTAAGCAAGAACAGAACAGACAATTGAAAGTGACTGATACACTAACAAGTGATAGTAACATGAGATTCATTATTGACATTTTGATATATAACTTGATCTATAATTATAATTTCAGAAATCAGGTAATAAAGTAATGGTATCATATTGGACTAGAAAAGAAATAAACTTTAGGAGCATTAAGCAATATCTTTCTTTGAAGTAAATCAAAATTAAGAAACATAATCAATAGCATGCAAGGTTTACTGCAGTGATAATTGATACAATAAAAAAGAAATTGCTATATATAAAACACTAGAAGTTGTACACACAAAATAAAGACCATTTATGTACTTGTCAACCCTTCAAGGCAGTCCAGACAAGGAAACTAAAGTCATGAATACTAACACTACCTTTATTGTATGGTTACAGTAACAGAACCTTGCAAGTCTGAAGGCACTTCCCTTCTCCCCTGCCTTTATGTTCCAGAGGACTAGGGAGGGTCAATTCTGAGACACTTTGTCAAATTACATTTCTGGTTTGGACTCAGAATTCATTTCTCAGACTGTTGTCTAGGCTGTAGCTCTTCCTCCTGTCTCTCAATGTTATTCTTATAGCCCATTACAAGACAAGACAAGATCAACAGACATGGTGATATTCACATACAACAGGGTTGATTCATTCTTTACCAAATATGTATAATTACTGCTCAGAAAAGAGCAATTCCAGATTCTGATTTTGTCTAGCACAAATGTAACACCTAATCAGGAGTAGTACCTAATGAAGATGGTGTTTTAAACACCAATAAAATCAGAGCTATAAAGTTTATTGCCTTGAAATGCAACATTGATAGCTAGAAATAAGTTGTCAATGAATAAGAGAACATGTTCTCTGAAAAAAACGAATTTTGCACATTTTCATGAAGGAAGAGGCACTATATTTTAAGCTTCAGGTGACAGTAATGTAAAAGTAGTTCAGACTGCTGGGAAATGCTTAGCATTCTATGAAAGGCAATGTTAACAGATCATATAAATCTTCTAACATGACTTTGGTACTAATTGTGTCAATAAAAATTATTCTTACTCATGAACCAAAGAACAGTACACACAAAATATGAGTTTTAAAGCTTAAATATTCTTTGAATTAAAATGTTTGTCAGCCTTATTTCCTTTTGCTCAAGCAATAACAGATCGTAATGATACTTTCAATATAAAATCATGAATTAAAAAGTTAACTAAAAATAAATGAGTGTTGTCTAAAAGAATACAACAAAGTATAACATTATTGCACCTGAAAATGCTGAAAAAAATCTAGGTGTCATGAAAATAGGAAAGTTGCCAACAGTTTTGTATCTGCAGAATGTAAACATGTAACAAAGTTAATTTTAAATTTCCTCTCACTAAGTGTGAGAATTGCAATCCCTTGAATATACATATGTTTATAGTCTTGACCTTTAACATCAGGATTTGTGTTTGTCAAATATAAGCATATTAACAATTGAAGTATAGCAAAAACTGTTGTGCATTGACATTAACAAAAAGTTCAGCTGGTCAGGAACTAAACTTGAGGTTTTTTTTAAAGAGAACTGTGAATTAAATGGCATCAGTGTAATTTTATTGGCTACACTAAACAGAGTGTGCCTCAGCAGTCAGTATTGCTGCTAAAAATGTAGAATTGCTCTTAATTCTAAGTTTAATAAGCAGTTCTTAGCTCTGTGTCAAACCCCTCAGTTTGGTATAATTCAAGTGCTCACCCAAATTACTAGATCATCTCAGGTATCCAGTTCTTGACTCCCTGTAATATGGGTTCCCTGGGTGAATGTAAGTGGGGCTGGGACACAGTTTTATTGCTTTAAAACTGTGGGATATAATATTCCTAGTTTGCATTACTAAATCAGCTGTTCAGATTTCTCAGTCTAGAAGCAAATATTTCTTGTACTACAGATACAAGAAATTTAATATTGTTAAATATCCCATTTCCTCCTCAAGGACTTCACCATCCCTGAGCTGGTAGAAAAGTACATCAGCATAAAATTTGCTGCCTCTACTGGCAATCCCTACCTTGCGATGGCAGCAAATTTGAGTAACTCAGGGTTGGCATCTTGTATCAATGGATTTCTCAAACTCAGAGAACTTAAACAATGCAATCTGTATCTTGCCACAGGAACAAAGCTAGCAAATGATACTGTCCTTATTTAGACTTATAGGACCAGATAAGGAGAGGGATTGATAGATTCCCTGGCTGTTTCTCTCCCCTCCCACTATGTATCACTAGCCATGAATCACCCTCCTTAATGGGCTTAAGGCTGTGGCTCAGAAGGAATTTTAACAGACGACCATCAGTCAAACCTTGTTCTGTTTGTGCACAAGCATTTTGAAAATGCTTTGTTGAAAATAAGGCCAAATATCAAAAATCCTTTGGGCACAAGTGTAGGCCTTCTTTGGACTTAGCACTATTCTAGAAGAGTGTTAAATCCATGTTCAAAAGCAGCCCAAACAACTTGCACAGAGTGTTACAAAGATTGGCACCATGCAGCTATCATTACCACTACCACTCGTGGTCAAATGTTGTTCAAGCTAATCCGCGTCCCCAATTTGGGGATCAACTCAGAGATCTGGTGGGAATATGGGGAGACCTTGGTTTGAAAAAAAAAACCCTGGACGGTGCTTCGGAGACTGGAGGGGATGGGGCGTGCTCGCACCAGATTATAGTGTCCAGGAGGTGCCAGGATGATCCCTAGGCCAGTAAGTGTCAGAGTGATCCCTGACTGCACCACTAACAGAATGGTCAATGAAACACATCAGATTGTATCCAAAGCAAAATGTGTCAGGATGCAGAGGAAAATACAACTTTTATACTGTACAACTAAAGACAGCATACACTACTTCAGGTATGGACTGGTGATCAGATGAACTCATCGTCAAGATGTATTTCTGCTATAGTTAATCACAAGTAAAGAAAGCTCAGTGTTCTTTCTAGTTCGTTAGAAATTACTTGGCAGAAGCATCCCAACCAATTTTTTTAGAAATCACACTGACTAACCATGACCTGTCTTTTCAATGCCAAAGAATATACACTGCTACAGAAATTAAAGTTACTACCAATGAGACAGAGAAAGAGTGATGTCCACAGCTTCACAAACACTAATGAAAAGCTGATAGACCTTAAAAACAGAGCTGCCTAGGACAGCATAAGTTTTTCACCAAAACAATACAGGGCTGCCAACTGAAGGCCACTAGGATTTAATTTAGGTCCATAAGTGTTTGGGGGTTATGGGGGGGTGGGGTAGGACAAGACACTTTTGATGGTTTAGAATGCTTAAAAAGGAGAAGGGGAGAGAAAGCTTTCTGCCAGCTTTTATTTATGTTTCTATTATTATGTTTTTACTATGCAGGAGGTTCACAGTTTCTTCTAGGGTGGGACTTTGGGGTTGCCAAAACAAACAAGCCAGCCTGTCAGAAAGGCCAGAAATTGTCAGCTCCTCTAAGAAGGATCTAATAATAACGTTTCAACAGAAGAGAGCAGCTAGCACTCCTGGCCAGAGAGAGAAACAGAGAGAGAGGCTGTCTTCCATTCTGACCAACCTGCTTCTCCAGCTTTGAAGGACAGCTAAGCAACTTTTCCCCGCACGCACACACCGAACCAGCAAAGCTGCTGCTGCTCCCGTGGCTTCTTCGTTCGCAGGGCCATGTAAACACCACTGCGACGCAGCCGCCACAAGTGAGCTGCGTTGCCCAGGTTTACCTAGGCGACCCCCGCGCGCCCTCCCCGCCCCCTCCGCCGCAAAGCAAACAGGCGCACTCCTGTGTTACAAAGGCAGCCAAGTCTGCGCTTTTTACTTCCCGCTCTCAACCTGAAGAGAAATACAAAGCGGGAAGGGGGCGGGGAGGAGAAGAGGCGGCGTGAAGCAACCCCGCGCAAAGGCTCCTGAGGCGCGGCTCCATCCCGCTGCCGGAGGCTTCCCTTCCCCCAGCATCCCCCTGGCTCGCCCGCCAGCCCACGCCTCTTCCCCACTGGAGCAGGCAGCTGTTCTCGCCCGCCTCCGCTCCCTTCGTCCAGCTCCCACTCACCCGCCGAGCCCAGGAGCAGCCACAACAGCCACATTGCCGCCAGCGCGACAGGCTCTCTGCAAAGTTTGGGGGCTCTCCCGAGAGCCTCCGCCTCTCGGCCCGAGCCCGGCCCAGGCCCAGGCTGCTGTGCCGGAGGAGGAGGAGAAGGAGGAGGGTCAGGGGGAGGCTCCCTTACAGCCAGCCGGACCCTCACGCCCAGCCTGCCGCCAGCCTTCTCTTTCACTCCCTCGCATACACCCTCCCGAGCGCTTCTTGGCAGGCCAAGTGGCCACTGCACCGCCTTCGCGACGTCCCGGAGCCCAGGCTGTTGCCGCCTCGCCGGCGGCGCTCCAGGTTTCGCACCCTTAGCGGCGTACCTACTCCGCTTGGTAGGAGTCGTTGTGGCGGCTCACGCCTCTCGGAGTCCATTCAGCCTGACTGGGAAGTGGGTCCAGTGGAGTGTAGCCGGTGAAGCGCATCAACCTCCTATTAACGCCTCAATCCCCATTAAAGCATCCCAGACAGATTGCTGAACAGTTGGCTCCACTGTCAGACTAATCCTACTTTGCTAGCGCTCAAAGGGATCTGCCTTCCTGTAACTTAATTGAGGATGGGCATCTGTCTTAAGTCATTTTGCCATCTTAGTTATTTTAGATACCTTAATTATTTTCTCCTTGTTGAGATATTTCTAGGTTTGTTGTGGTTGTTCTGATGTAGTTTTTGTTTGTTTGTTTGTTTTCTGAGCCACCTAGAGTCCTTTGGAATGGTTGATAAATGCTGATAAATAAATAAAGAAATCCTGGGTACTCATACTGACCCCCTGAGGGGTCACCAGCAAATTTGCAAGAGTTGCACTTGATCCCACCCTGTGATGGCCCCCAGGAAGAAGCCTAGGAAGGAGGAAGGTGAGACTAGGCAGAAACAAGTCCATCCTAACCGAAGGTGAGCACAGACACAGAAAGAGATCTGACGCAAGTCACTATTTCTCTCTATTCTGCATTGGTCAGACATCACTTAGAATATTTTGTCCAATAGTTTATTTGATCAAGGTTAAAATAGGACTTTTTTTTTTTTTTTTTGCAATGTTCTGGCAACCTTTCATGGACTTTTGCTGATACTAGGATTGAAAAGTTGGTGTTTTATGGATTTGCTTATAGATAAAGGATGGGGGATGGGATGGAGACATATCTGTTTGTAACCTTATAGGGGGTGAAGAGTTACTAAATTTGTGTATACTTGTGATGAAGGTTGGAAGTCACTTCTTTATATATTTATTTTTGTTTTTCTTTATTATATTCTTTTCTTTTTCTTCTTTCTTTAGAGTCCTTGAGGTTCTCTGAGCTTGGTTGTTTTCTTGCAGATGTTTTGTTGCCCGACTAGGTAACATCTTCAGGGCACTGATGTTCAGAGCACTGAAGATGTTACCTAGTCAGGTAACAAAACATCTGCAAGAAAACAACCAAGCTCAGAGAATCCCAAGGACTCCACAGTTCAACCCTGAGCTACATGTGTTCTCTTCTATTGATCTTTTTTCTTTCTTTTTCTTTTTTTCTGCACTTTTTATTCTTTCTTTACATTCTCTTTCTCTAAGTTTAGTTTCTATTAGTTTTTACTATTGTAATTAAAATTCTTAATAAAAATTATATTAAAAAAAGAATGTTTTGTCCAGTTCTGAGCATTGCATTTTAGGAAGGGCCATGATAAACACTCCAGAGGAGAGCAACCATGATGATAAGGTCCTAGAAGGAGAAAAGCTTATTTTTAGTTGTTGGTGTTACCTTGGGTCTTAAGCAAGAGCAAGGTGGAAGAGTTACAGAAGTTCTTGCAAGTGCCAAAACCATCCAAAGAGAGCTTTTTCCAGATTGAGTATACAGGCCTGGCTTGCATACATATGAGCCACGTTCTCACTTGGTGGGACCCTTGTCAGATAGTGGAAGCCCTTTCAGTTGTTGGGGTTTGTTTTTTTTTTTTTTGGTGCTTTTAAGTCAGTTTTTGACTCCTGGTGACTGCCTGGAGAAGTCTCTGCAGTTTTCCTAGCAAGATTTTGGAAGTAGTTTGCCATTGCCTCCTTCCTAGGGCTGAGAGTGTGACTGGCTGAAGGTCACCCAGGTGGTTTCGTGCCTAAGATGGAACTATAACTCACAGTCTCCCAGTTACTAGCCTGGTGCCTTAACCACTACACCAAACTGGCTCTTTCAGAACATAGCCTGATAATTTTATTGATGGGGGAATATCATATAAATCAATGTATCATGTTAGAAGGTTCTGACACAGCAAAGTTTGAGAAACTCAGTTGTACTTATTTATTAAAAGGACTTACTTTGAGTAAATACACATAGAATTAATCTATATCAGGCAGGAGAGTGTGAATACAATGGTGTAGCATCAGTATATTGTCCTTTTCCACTGTTCATCTGATCTAATCTGTCAAAAAGCATATCTGCTTTCATTCATTATCTGTTGATCTTTCATTTATTTCCCTGGTATCTCTTGCTGACAGCCAAGATTAATTTTTTTCAGTACAATTAATCAGAGATTTCTGGGTGGATTTTCAGTCTTTCTAAGTAGTCAAAATCCTCTAACTCCATTGGTGAGGAGAACATATGCAGTTTATTTTCACAGAATCTGTGTAGATAATACAACACATGTTGATCCATTTGAAACAAGGCACAACTTCCATTGGGACTGGTGGATCAGGAATTAAAGAAATTATTTAAAGTCTAGTAATTAGAGCACTGAATTTGCTTGCAAAGAAGCAGTATTTATGTACAATTTTTCTTTTATAGTTGGGACAGACATTTACAAACATACAGTACTTGATAATTTGGGAATTTTGCAAGTTATGGCAGTATAACTTGTAACACCTGTTTATTGGTAGCACAAATATAACATATAAAATATAGGGAGACTATTGATTTTCAGAGACATTAAATGATGTTACTGCCCATGATGTAAATGTTTATTTTTCTATCATGGTATGATTTGTAGCTGAACAGGTTTTACTTTTTCTGCCCCACCTTGAAGCCCTACACCATGAACAGTAATGTTCATTCACATCTCCTCTGAAAAACTGTCCTTATATATACAGTTTTATTCCCTGATGGAATCACAGAATACATTCAGTACTTGCATGAAACTACAGAATAACTTTATTCCAGCCAAGAATGCAGTTGTTTCTGTAATAGCCTAAAGCTGGCAACTGATTTTTAAAACTGTCATCAGCTAATCTGCAAAAAAATACTGCTGGGTGCAAGCTGAGTTCTTGTAATTCATTTTTAATATAGTCAGCCATGAAGCTTGTGTTCTAGAGATTTATTGATGAGGATTTCATATAATTTGAAGGGATGAATGTTTTCTGTATTATTTTAATATGAAGGGGTTTTTTTCTAAATAGCAGCTTGAGCAAAGCTTTAACCTTCAATCATTACATTTCAAGTGTATCCAATTAATGTCTACAGCAGCAAATTGCTATTCACTGCAGGATTTAGCACAAAAAATAAAGATATTCTGATAATTAGGAGGGCTGCTTGAAATAATTTTACTTGGAAACTTCTGTTAGCAAAAAGGTAGTGTACTTTGACCCATGTGTTAAGTCTATATTTGCAAGTTTTGGATTTGCTTTTAATTCTTTTCTCAATTCTAAAAGGTTTAACCAATAATATAATTTTGTTATATTATTTCTATATACAATGTTATTAAAATAAAAAGCAGCGAAAGGGGGCATTTTTATACATATGTGAGCTTATTTTTCCCATAAAGTTTCTTACTGGTAGCATTTGTGCCTCTCCAAGATCCCCTTTGTGCCCACGTGCTTTCATGCTGTTGTTCAGCAGAATGAATTAGGATTAATACAGCAGTGCAGAAAGGACTGATATGGAGACAGCTTGGCTGTGGTAATGCTTGGGAACAGATGCTTCCCCATTGATAGGAATTTCCACTTCGTCCCACATTACAGCCCCTCACTTTGCCACCCATGCTTAAATGAACAAAAGAAAGCTTTCAGATTCCCATGCATAGTGACTGGGTGCCGGTAAGCATGGTGCCAGCTGGGGGCCAATTGTTACACTTGTTAGTCAGCTAGAGGGAACCCAACCCCAGCAACAGATTGGTAGGGACACTTGCTGGCCATCCTAAATCACTTTATGAGGTTTGGGAGGAGGGTGAAACTGGTTGCCTATGTGGAAGTGCCCATAGTTCTCATATGCCTCATCTTGCAGTATAGCGATCCTAATCATGCTTTTATATACATTCTATTATTCTAAAATCGCATTTATTTGTTTATTGAATTAATATTCTATCTTTCTGCCATTGGAATAGTGCATGCAATTAAGCCACAATATCTAGTTTCCGTAAATGATATAACTCTTGCCTCAGAAATTCACTTATTCTCTGGGTTGAACATTTAAATACCTTGGGCTGATTGCGTGATTTTAAATGAAGAATCCTTTATCAATACTATAAAAGACTTCTTCCATTCTTTTCATGGGTTTTAAAGAAGACTTCCATCTTGAAATAAACTGATAGATTATTATCATTTTAAGGAATCATAGCAACCACTCTGGGAACTGCTGCTTTAAGCCAAAATATGATTGGTTTCGTTCAGCTTAAATTATTGTATGAACCAGCTATGGTGCATTTGTAAACCATTATTTATGTTTCAATGCAACATGTGAACTCAGTACATGTTAAAGCACATCATTGTTTTAGGTGGTTCAGTGATACTTTTAGCCTCTTAAAGTACGGTTTCTCTAAATCTTTATTATATAGTCTTTAAGTAATCTAAAAAGCACCATCTCTTTTACAGAATCTGCAGAACTCGGGGAATCCCAAAGTTTGCCAAACTACAATATTAACTTTCCCTTCCCCACCCCCTAAAAAAACAGACAACCTTGAGCCAAATGAAGACTCATGAGCAACAAAGTGGAGTATTCTAGAATATTTTAGAATGGGGTATTCTAGAAGACAGTATGGCTGGCAGGATAGTACTGTACTCTGAATACATTCTGCATTAAAAGGTTCATCTTTCAAAATCCACTTGCTTTTACTAAGAATAAATCCATATTGTAAAAAAATAAATGCAGTTGCTTGCTTTGCTGCAGGTGAATTCATGGATGAAGATTTATGTATCTCTGTGTTGTATTTGTTGATGGATGAGCAGAACGGCAGGTCTATTCTAAGCCTTGCTGACTCACGCTAATCAGGAAAGAAGATGTTGCAAGGAAGTGGGGGAGGGGTCTTTTTTCTCCTCTCATGGAGGGTTCTTCCTTCCTCTAGCTATAAGCAGTGGAGCCACCATGCATTAAGTTAGCTTGCTAGAACTCTAGGATAGAAGTGGAGAAATTGGTGCCCTTCTAAAGACTGTTTATCTACAAGTCCTGATAGCTCCAGCCAGTTAAAGAATGCTGAGAGTTCAACAATATAGGAAAGACCACAGATTGTCTACCTCTGCCTAGAGTAGGAGGTCTCAAATTATCATGAGGACTAGTTCCTTAGCCTGAGACCTGTCTTTTTACAGATTGATACAAAGTCTCTAGTAAGTAAAAATAAGAATATTATGGTATTTTATGCCATTAAAAATAAATTTGTGTGCTTCTTAAATTAAAAACCTTTACACCAAAGCAGAACTTGCTAAATAAAGCAAATTCACTTTGGCTATATATTTGGCATTGTTTTTAATTAATAAGTATACCAGTGTTTAATCTTATTACTGGTTTGTTATGTAATATATTTCCCAGGATTATATCCTGGGTGATAGAATCCGGGAAAACCATCCCAAAACTGTTGTTTTTCTTCTTTTTCCTTGCTAAGCAGAGGGATCTTTCAGTCTGTTGCTTTCACTTTCCTTTTTCTCTCCTCTTCGCTTAGCAGAGATTTCCTTTGCTTAGAGCAGTGTTTCTCAACCTCAGCAACTTTAAGATGGGTGGACTTCAACCCATCTGGGGAATTCTGGGAGTTAAACTCCACCCGTCTTAAAGTTGTTGAGGCTGAGAAACATTGGCTTAAAGAGACCTTGTTTCCTTGCTGTTTTCCCACTCCTTGCTCAGTGGCTTCTGCCTCCTTCCCACCCCGCAATTCCCCCCACCAACCAGCCTCATCTCCCTGCTGTCCCTGTCTGGGGAGCCCAGGGTCTTCCAAGAAGCACAAGAGCAGATGTGGACTCCCAGAAGGCTGCTCTCCTTGGCACAAGAGGCCTCAGAGCACTGACAGAACCAGCCCTTCTGTTGACAAAAGACCTGCCATGCTGGGCCAAAGCAAGTCACCATGTCTCCCCCTTCCTGGAATGCACTCAGTGTCCTGGCAGCATCCTCAGCACCGCAAAATATTTTTGAGAGCTGCAGAAAATGACTTTGAGGGCCACTAACAGCCTGCAAGGTGCAAGTTTGGGATCCCTGGCCTAGAGTCCATTCACACAAACTACCACTGAGTTTTTCTTTGCAAATCCTTCCTCTTACCAAGCTCTGTTTCATGGGATAGACAGACTGAGCTGTGTCTAATTTTAGCTACTTAATATCTGTGCAACTTCAGGCAAATCATTTTAAGTTGCTTTGAACTTTGCAAGTAGGTGGATGGCCTAGCAGGTGTTTCCACTTAGTACTGCAACTTGTAATGAACAAAAAAATTGCACGTTTTCCTATAGTATCATGGCTACAGGTACAAAGAAAACTCTCTTCTGTCTCCCCACCCCCACCCTTCCAAGCATAAGTTTCCTTTTTAAACATTAACTCTTGTGGAAGGATAAGTTCATTTGCATTACTGCTTGCTTCCCCAAAGTTGTATAAAGCAGTCCTTTAAAACTGACCAGTTCAAATACTTTTCATTTCTACCATCTCTGAGGATGAAATTGTCATCCTCTTTGTTCACCACCAGCATATATTGGCTTTGATTAATAATATCACTGTAAACCTTATTTCGTGTAATAGTTGATTCTTGTATTCCTAGCCAAAAAAAATAGTAACTAACACTACTTTGACACTTAGGACTATCATTCTACCATTGTATTTTATTTATCTAATTTAATGCAGAACCATGTAACCTCAAGTTCTATAGGTTCAGTGGATCATAATATTACATAATGATGAAAACAGTTTTTGCTTAAACCAATAAAGAGATTTGAATATATCAATACTATAGAAAAGCACTTTTCAAAAAGCTTAGAATTTTTTTATTTTTACTTTTTAAAGTTTCCATGGTCTCTGCCTATTTTCTTTGTATTTATATTCTCCCTTGAATCCTTTTTGCAGCAAGTACTAATTTTGTTAATCTTAAAATTGGTCGCTCTGCAATGCTATGAGTCTGTGTATAAATGAGGTTAGTACACACTATGTACTGTATATGTGTGTATAAATGAGGTTAGTACACACTATGTACTAAGCTATAATGTAGGTTGGCTTTACCTTCATCTATTTTATGAATCCTGCCAATTGTGATTTATTCTAGGAAACATGGCTTAGCTCAGACCAAGTGCATGTTAGTGACAAAACTAATGAAGGTATTGTCCTTTAGAGAAAATACATAAATTATTAATGTTTACCATGTATAGCATAATATTCAATTATTATGAACAATTGAATTATTTGGAATTGCTGGTTGGGGCAAATTCTTGCTCTTACTTACAAAATATTTTGCTTTCAAGCCAAGTGAAGTATTTTGAGAAGAAACTTAAGATGGGAAGTGGTCCATTACCATAGTCTTACAATGTTTATCCTACATGCTTTTGTAGGACAAGCATCCACATATGAAATGTTTTTTGTTTGTTTGTTTGTTTGTTTTGGTTCCTTCAAGTCAGTGTTGACTCCTGGCAACTGCCTGGACAAGTCTTTGCAGTTTTCTTGGCAAGATTTCAGAAGTGGTTTGCCATTGCCTCCTTCCTAGGGCTGAGAGAAAATGACTGGCACCAAGGTCATCCAGCGGGCTTTGTGCTTAAGGTGGGGCTAGAAATCACAGTCTCCCGGTTTTTAGCCTGGTGCCTTCACCACTACACCAAGATGGCTCTTTTTTAATTTATTTTTTAATTTATCCTACCAATATTTACTTTTCTCTTTATGTGGCTCCTGAACACCCTCGCTCCAATGCCCTCCTCTCTTCTTCTTTTTGGCTATGGTGTTAAGCCCTGACTAAATAAGTATGTTATTGACTAAGCCACAATTGACTGGATTTGCACAGCTTACTGAGCCAAAAAATAAACAAACAAGCATTAAAAAATCACATTTTTGGCTTGCTTTATGAACCCAGCTTCTGACTCTCTCTCTCTCCAATACACTTCCTAACCCCATCTACAATTAATCATATTAGAAGTTTCCCAAGTTCAAGTGTCACTTCAATAGGTATTAGTTAGAAAGGAATTCTGCTGATTTATTTTAATTTCCCTTTGTTTGTTAAAAATGTTAAGAGATTTCTTAAATGACCAGGTTACAAATGAATATGTGTATGGAAAATACATAGGTGGAAAATTAGTCTGGAAATATATTTGGATGTCATACCCAGGATCATAATTCATGAGTACAGAAACTAAAGACAAAACCTTATAATGATATATTCCAGCATTTTATAAATGGCTGGCTACCACATAAGCAAGTCTTTGAATTTGGCATTGTGCTTAGCTATGGGGTTTTGGTAGGTTCAAAATAGTAAGAATAATCCTTTTATTTTAATTATATTACACAAAATGATAAATGGAGCTTCTGAAAAACATCTACAAAATGGACTTCATTAGAATTTATCATGCTAATAACTTTGTCGTTTATTACAGTATGAGTGTACATCTGTTTGCCTGCTAAAATTCATATTCATTATGGCTTCCTAAGGTTTTGATTTTTCAACTTTGCTTCCAGCTAGAGTTGTTCCAAAGCTTTAAACAAAATTTATCCCAAAATAATATCAGAATTGAGCTACGTAGAGAAAGGTGTTCATTAGTCATCTGAAATTCTGCATGAATATGGTTATGCATAATGGAAATTTAGGTGGGCTCCGTGTTCACAGGGCTGATCCAATAAACTGTGTTGCTTAAGGGAAAGAGCACTCCAATGTAAAATATGGACTGGGCTGTCTGATTCTTTTTTTTCTTCAACAGTGGCTATGGGACAGCATTCTCTTCCGTACCTGAAGCAGCCAACTAGCTTAAGGGAACAAGAGCAGGTAAAACAGGGTAGAACTCTCCTTTAGTGCCTTGGTGTTGTTTCTAAGGATTTTTTATTTTTTTATTTATAACTTGCATGAAAATGACTATTTAAAAGTAAGATGCAGCCTTCAAGGCCACTTATCATGACTGGTCCATCTCAGAGAGGAGTGAAACAGGGTTTTACCTGTATGGTTTAACTTTTATATAAACTCTGGTTGAAAGCCTTTCTGTTCCTGGTTCTGATTCTACAAAACTGGTAAATCATCCAATCCGTGCATTATTTTAGTGGGTGATAACAGTAATTATATTCTTCACAGCAACTGGACTCTTCACAATCTACTACTGAGAAGAAAAACTCACCATAAATTATCAGAACACTAACAGCCATGATATCAAGCAGATAAAGGCATATAAATACCTTGGCACTGCTTTGCTGGCTCTTAGAGAACCCAGATAGCCTATGACATGTAGAATGCCTGCTGAAGTGTTACAGCAGTTCTTCATTTTTTTTTTACAAAAAGGGGTGGTGGTACATATATTCTAACTGGAATTAAGGTTTCTCAAGGCAAGATGGTAGTGCTATTCTATGAATCACAGCCATACAAATGCATGATTATTTTTGCCCTGTAGAGGCCATACAGTCAAAAATTCTGCCGGTCTATTTTTGGAGTGCCATGATAAATACCTAACACTTCATTCTGGGTAGAATCAGGAAGAATACCATTAAAGGCTCAAGCTTAATTGATTTCTGATTCAAACTGATGTTCTTCTGAGCTCTTTGACATTGGCTGACAATTTTTGCTCCAGATGGAGGAGAAGGTTAGGTGAGAAAATCTGGAGTTGTGGACATTCCTTCCCACTTTTATATCTCTTGGGCTTTTTAAGGCCAAAGATAACAGCAAACAGAAAATTTGGGATGTAGCTCTTCAAAGGGACAGAAGAAGTTTGATTTCGTGCTGTATGGTAGTTGGGAATCATCATACAATTTTTACTTCAGTGATTGGTTGGTTGGTTTATTTATTTAAATTATATGACTGGCTATCTTGTAGAACACAACACTGGGAAGCTCACAACAACAATAAAACCAGAAAAAATAAAACCAAACAACCAAGTGCCTAATCCACAATCACCCAAACCATCAGATGAAACAATCCTTGCAGTCCCACCACACCCTATTCCAGCACCTGGAATATCTCTAATCTTGCAGTTTCCAAGTACTAGAAAGCCTTTACTTTGACCAGCTTTGATGTCTGGCCTTTCTCTGTAAAGGAGAGAAGCAGTACATGGCTGTCCTATGCCAAATTCCCCTGTTTCTGTCAAATGGAAATAGTTGAAATGGTTGTACTATCTTTTCTTCTAGAAATTATAGTTGTATTGCCTTTTTATGGAAGTATCTGTTCTTTTTATTATTTCTGTTTTAATACATTTCTCTGACAGGTCAGATAAATGTTATGTTTCCTTCTTCCTTTCAAACTGTAATATTTATATCACATTTAAAGTTGCCAAAATTTGTGCCATGGCTTATAAAATTAGGAGACAGATGGTTAAATCTACATAATTAATTGTAGGAGAAATGCTGGCTATTTAAAAGAGTTATTTGAACATTATATTCATATTTTACCATTTTGTAATTGTTTTGATTATATTTTCTTATGCTGGCCATGGACCATAATAAATGACTGCTAACTGTTTAACCAAGCTTCCTCTAAATCTATCTAATTTATCTATATTTCCTTTAAAGGTCAGCACTCAGAAGACAGTACTCTAGATGTGATTGAAAAGTGCAGAATAAACTGGAATCATTTGTATTCCTTGGATATTGATTCTGTTCATGCATCCTAAAATTTAATGTGCTTTTTTTGCATCTACTTCCCACCAGTGATTCATTTTTAGTTTATGATTTACCATAATTGCAATAGACTTTTTACATGCCCAGCCGGATATCCTCTGATACCTATTCATTTGATTATTTATTTTGGCTAATGTAGAATTTTGCATTTGCTGAATTTTATTTTGTTAATTTCAGCCTAGTTTTCCATCCAATAAAGTCATTTTGTATTTTATTCCTATGTTCCTGCCTTTATTTCTTTTTCGCATCACCCACAAATATGATAAATTCTTGGGAAAATGCTGTGGATACCGAGTGCAGGAAAGAGTTCTGCAAAAGCCCTCTTAAAACTTCTTTGAATTTGACTGAATCTGATGACAAGCTACTAATACACACACTTTAAACACATTTCTCCAAACTGCTTTGAATCCAACAGTCTACATTTTTCCATTTTTTAACCAAATACTAAGGGTTATTATCAAACTTGTTGCTCCATTTAAGATCAGTTAGATCCATGGCACTTTCATAGTCTGTTAAATTTTGCAGTTGCATCCTGAGGTTTTAGCTGCTACTGTTCTCACACCTGAAGTAATATCTTACATTTCAAGGGAGTGAAACTGGATTAAAAAAAAAAAAAAGCTGAAGTTATGAGAAAGTTATACTTACTGCATTTATTTGTTTGTTTTGCCTACTTTTAAGTGCAATTATGCAGAAGAGTCAATGCAAAAATGTATATGTATATAACATTCCTTGCTGTTGCAGTTCATATCATCAGCTCTGTGCCATAAGGGGGAAACTGTCTGACCAAGAGGACAATGTAACCATTATAATTGATTGTGTTCTTTCATGGAAACATTTCTCAGAAGACTGGAAGGAAGGAACAGTCTCTGCAAAAGTGATTTCATGTACTTCTGTATACAGTTCTGTCAAATCAGGTGTGTGGGCTACAGTTCTATTATCTTATATTCAGTAGGCATATTAAAACAATATACCCACCTATATCAATTACTCCTTCATCACCCAAGCAATTAATGTATCCCAGCAATCAGGGGCATTCACAAAAGTGAGTGTGTCAAAAAATTAAGATGTCAACTTTATCAACTGCTTTATTCAGTTGCAGCTGTCATCTTGCCTTTTTTGAATCCTTTGTTCCATGGACACCCCCACCAGCAATCTTTATTGGGAGGGAATTAAGTTAATTCCAGATGTATTATTTTCTGTTTTTACTGCAGCAGCATCCTAATCCTTACCCCAACCACCCTTATTTTTGAAAAAATTAATTCTCTCAGTATCTGCAGTTTAATCTTGCCATCTTGTTTGCAAGTAGTATATCAATTTACATTGTGCTTATCAATCCACAAATCTTATAAAGAAATCCCAAAGTGTGTGTGTTCCATCAAAAGTTAATTATTTAAAGTATGCAACATAGTATAATAATATTGGAGAATAACTTTTTAAAATTTTCCATGTAGCTATAATTATAATAATATAACTGATATTATTGTTATTAATAATGCATGCATTCCTAATAAATATTTGTCTTTTACACAAATGGTTTAGCATTTTCAAGTATGATCAGAGTGGCCAAAGATGAACCAGAATGGCAATCTGCTACTTGAGTAGGGAGAAGGACCATTTAATGGCCAGAATGTATAATGTCAAGCATATATCTTTTGGAAAAAGAAGAAAAAATGTACCATACTGTTACTCTCCAGATTCCTTCCTTCCTTCCTTCCTTCCTTCCTTCCTTCCTTCCTTCCTTCCTTCCTTCCTTCCTTCCTTCCTTCCTTCCTTCCTTCCTTCCTTTTAGTGTTTTCGCTCTCCCATCAGCCTTAAAATGGAAATTGTAGTTCAAAATTTCTGAAGGAAAAGCTGGCACACAATATCTTAGAATGTTCTTCATTGCCTCTTTTCTGAATTATCATCCGAATTATCATACCTGCAGTTGTTTTAGATGAGCATGTCCTGAGCATATCCTGAGGTTGTTTCAGGACTTGTGGTTAAGAATTGACATGTGGTCAAGCTGGAAGGAGACATCCCAGATAGCTGAGTTTGTGCAGAGCAAAGTGTCAGAGTACCTGCAATATCACCTTTGTTAAATGTCATACTCTCTGGAAAAGGCTGTAATACTGGGAAAGGTGGAAGGAAAGTGAAGAAGAGGGTGACTGGCAGCAAGGTGGATGGACTCAGTTACAGTTGAGATGGGTACATCTTTGGAAGACTTGAAATATGAGATTAGGGATAGATTGCCATGGAGAAAATCTATGTGGTCGCTATGAATCAACACAGACTTGATGGCACCTAATAATAAAAAAAATCATGGGTGGCAATGTATCATAGCACACCTCTGTTCTGAGGACATAGCTGCTCTTAACATTTTAGCTGCTCCCATCATGTGCTCATGCCAGCTTTACTCTAAACTGGCTTTAAAAAATCCTATCTGGACTGAGATGCTTTGGCAATAGCTTGGAAGATATATGGTCCAGATAAAAGGTTGCCTCATCCTCCCATTGGAGAGTTCCTTTAGAGCTGCGTCTTCCCACCTTTCTCTTCCAGGAAAGTGACTGCCAATCACTTTCCTTCTTGGGTGCGGGTCTAGATATATATACTTGTGTCTCTGTGTATAAAATGTGATAGATAAAAAATTCCTGTGTACCCCTAGATCAGAATTAATTAGGTAACTAATACCTTCACATGATGGATGAATGGGTACATTTCCTTTCCTCCAAAGTGCAAGTAACACAAAGTGGTAAGGGTATCCCATGTAAATATCCAGTTGTGCAAACTCCTGGTCCACTCAATCTCATTTTCTCTTTTGATGCTAAACAATTACAGTAGCTACACATCCACTGGATTTCCTTTGCTGCATTTCATTAAGTCTTATCTGAAGAGGAAGGGGATACATAATGCAAAGACTCCATTGCAGAGCAATACATGCATAAACTGGACTATCATTTGCTCCAAGGTGGACTTGGCAGCTCTAATAATAATAATAAAAAAGAATTAATTATTTACATAATTATTTATAAACTAAAGTTCAAGGAAGTAGATGGTGTACAAACGATTGCATAAACTAACAAATAAATAAATAAATCCACCTGTGGGTGTGATTTTTATGAAAGAACCTAAGAAGTAGTATTATTCAGGGGAACTAATCAGAAAGACAGCACATTTGACATGCATTGCGTCCTTCTGAAGGTAATTTTAATTTCTTCTGAAATGAATATACTAATTTTCAACTTCTGCTCCACACATTAATCTATACTGCAAATAATTTCAGAATAGTCAAACAATTTTATACAAAGTACAAGGTAATTATAGCATTGGTAATACCTAGATTCACCGCCTAAATAGTTACCATATCAATATGCTCCATTAATATAATGGGCAGTGGGTAAACTAGAAAAACTTTTCCTAGACCAAAATGCAATGAAGACAAGTGATCACAGACGATCATCTAGCAGCAGAGTGAAAGAAATCAATATCATGAATGGGCAGATCAATAAATTACCCCTTCAGTTAAAATAGAATATTACTTCAAAAATATCCATTAGTAGAGCGCTTGCCTTACAAATTACATACGGAAATCAATACATCTGTATGATAAGAAGCCCTTACAGTAGCTTGGAATCACTGGAGATTTGTAGTTATTTACAGTCATACTTTATTGCATTTGGATCTTAAAGCAGATGCAAATTTACTGAAGCACATGTTTCTGGCTGAGGAAGAGCTATTAAAGTCTCACAACAAGTCCCTATTTTTAATGTAACCTAATATTAGAATACTCTTCCCAGCACAAGAGAATAAAAAATTAATGAATCGGTGATGATTGTCTTGGGATATTCTGTGTGCTTATGTATGCATTTGTGAAAGAACAGGAAACTATAATTGCACAGCAGTCCTAACAGTGTCAGTTGGCTGCATTGCTATTTCCACAGAAGAAAACGTTTCCAGGGATTTTAGCTTTAGCTGAATATTTCATTTGTCAATTTTTCTGTAACAATACCCCTGGCATCTTCAATATGATACCAGCCTGGTTACAGATGTTCCTGCCTGTTCATTTGTACCCTTCATTGTTGTATATAATTGAAAAGAGAATATGATCTGTTCTCAAAATTACAAGGCCAAGGTATATCAGTCAAACATAAAAGCACATATCTTGGGATATGCTACTTGAACAATCAAAGGTTGGCAGTGAAAAATAGGAAGCGCTTGAGACGGTGCTTGGTGGCTTCATGAGCCTTCAAAGGACCTTGAAGGACAATGCAAAGGAGAGTATACCCAGACGAAGGAGACATAGCACCACCTAGCTGGTCAAGAGAACAGAGGCATATTTTTTATTTATTTATTTGTTTGTTTGTTTGTTTGTTTGGCTTGTATGCCGCCCATCTCCCCCAACGGGTGACTCTGGGCGGCTCACAATAAAAAACACCGTTCTCTCCCCGATGGCTAAAAACTATAAATAATTAAAAACATATTAAAATGCCCTAAAAAACCTCCTCTAATTTATAGAGCATACATGTTGCTGAAGGTCACCAATATCACATACAAAAACTTGGAAGATCAATAGGCTTCAGATGGCAAGCTTCTTTATAAATTGCAACAAGAATCAGAAGGATTAAGGAGGATGTACACTGATGAAGAACTTGCAAGAAAGGGCAAAAATAAGCTCCATTTTTCTTCCTTTTCTGCTTTTGAGTTAGTGGGAATATACGCACATTACGTGTTATTGAGGTTAGGAAAAGCTGTTTTAGGCTATGCCCTCTTCAAGGGAAAAATAGTATATCTGATTCCTTAAATCAAAAGCTGCCGCTTCCTCAGACCAATGAATCTCTGCATATAAAAAGAATGATATCATGAATAAACAGAGTTTAAAGGACAATCTGTGACTCCTGCGCTCTTGAGAATCTCATCTGATTGCTAAAGAGATTCTAGCTCTCATGTCACACAGAAGCAAAATTGAAAAAGACTCCATTCATAAACAACTATTTCTCCATCTGTCCATCTCTGTGGGTATCAAATCATAGGTTTTCAAGGTCCTTCCCTTTTTTTTTTTAGGATGAACAAAATAAATATTTTGAAACATACTGCTCATTAAAAGTGTTGTGTAGCTTATTTTGCTATATAAACTGCTAAGATTTGTCTTTTGCTGTTCAGTGATTGCTGGTAAATGCACCAATAAGATGTTCTTGGAAAGTCCTGAAATGCCTATAGTTTTCAATATAGAAAGTATTTTCCTGTTCCCTTTAAAAAGCAGTCTGTATTGATGACAGCAGAGCAATTTTTTCACTGGCCAGTACTCTGTCTTCCTGGTAAGCATTGGGATGGTGCTGGGTGAAGGTCAAAGTGCATTTGTCTAGCAAATCTCAAAGCTGCCAACATATACAGGGTTGTCGTAAGTATTTCTAAGCTGTATATGCACCATCCACAAGTTCTATATTTGTGATCATCATCACCACCGTGTTCATCATCATCACCATCACTGTAACCTGAAAACAACCATGCATCTGTTCAAGGTTCCTTTACTCCAAAAACTTTAACAATTCCTCTAAGCACTAAACCTGTTTCTTACATCTTTGAAAATTGCCAGTACTTATCTCCACAGAAGAATAAACTTTGTCTGCAAATATTAATCCTTCCAAACAACAAACATGTTATCAAAATGAATGAAAAGAAACTTGGCTCCAACCCATTCTACTAATTTCTCTGAAATTAAGCAAAGGATCTAGGTGGCCTTGCAATTTCATCCCATTTTGTTAAAAAGGTAAAAAAATTGCAATTGTAGCTTTCCCATTACTAGTTTTGCCATTACTAGCCATAAGATTGCTGACTCCTATATAATTTGAACCACAAGTTTAACTGAGGGGCTTCTGAAGTGATCTGAGTCTGAACTGACTCTTCTCAGTCACTGACTTAGGGCTCAAATGTAATCTTCTGCTTGGTGCATATCTCTTATATATGTTTGTGCTTACATTGCATTTTATTCATGCCTTTGTACATTGCCATAGCATCCATTTAGATAAACAGCTGCTCTAAAGTATTATAAATAAACTATTTATTTAGCTAGTTATTTTTCCATTCTGCATAATGAAGTGCATATAACTCAAAAGCCTACTTCCTCCTGCACCGAGAAGCAGACAAGATCACCTTAATAGTCTTCCACTTTCAGACCACAGGGCTTCAGCATAAACAGCTTAGATTGCTTTTATAGAGAAGAAACAGCGTGATGTATGGATCCTCATATTATTTCCCTTGTGAGTTGCATATTTATTTAAGAAAGGGGTATGCTCAATAACCAAAACTATTATTCCCAAGCTGCACAGGCATTTTACTCTAGGCTTCCCTACAAAGTTTGAAAGTATTGAAGCCTTTCTTAACAAACACCCACTAATGCTTCTCACCAAGATCCAAGAATTTGAATTTTTGCCAAGCCAGCATAAAACAGCCAGGGTGTTATCAGGCACTAGCATTGCAGATGAGCTTACATTAATAAATGCTAATGAAGTCTGGGGAGACGGGCTTTGCACTTTCTCTGGTGAGGTCATCCAGCCAGCCTGCCTATCTTCCTGCTGCTGACATGGTGAGTTGATGTAACCATATTAATCAGTATACCGGATCAAACCTGAGTTTCCTTCTTAACATCATGTATCAATGGAAGGGGGGATTACAGTCAAGAGAAATCCACTTTATTGCTCTTCATCACTTGAAATGATGTACACACAAGATGTCAAGAAAAGATAAAACATGAAGGTGGTAGGGAAATGAACATTCTCTTTATAGGTTCTTTATTTCATTAAAGGAAATATTAACATGATGAGGGATTCCAATATACAAGTGAAGGGTGTTACTGTTTCGTCACACACTGTCCAAAGCAGTGCTTCATCCACTTTGCAAGTACTGAAAATCTTTGTTCTCTGTCTGAATCGTTGTAAATGGGACACAACATCTCATATCAGCTAGACTCAAGGCTGGACATTTCAGTGGCATGACAGCCCTGAGCTGAAAAAGAGAATGTCACCAGCCAAAGGAATCTAATTTCAAGGCTAGTAAAATGATATGCCTGATATCAAGCCAGAAAGAAAGGCTGCTGACTTGGATGAGATCACACAGTCACACCACATTCCTTTTTCACTGCTTCCACTCTTTGGTGACTTTCTGAAACCAGTCTCTTGCTCTGTCACTTTTCAGTTGCTCTTCTGACACTGTGCATTTCAAAAGCCATGTAAAATTGCCAGCAGCAGAGAATAGTATTTTGCCACTTGCCATCACTGTCTTCTGCAATCTGACTTGTGATAAAATGGTTACTGAGGATCCGGCAGGTAGTGTCTCCCCACAATGAGGACATGTACCTAACGTATTATGAGCATAAAAATTTCGTAGCAGACTGAAGCTATTGGAACCACTGAAACAGAACAAGAGCTCTTTAGCATCAGAGCTAAACTGCACCTGAAAGCTTTGATTCCCTTGTCGGATAACATTAAGTAAATCAAATACCTTTCTACATATCCTATTTCTTGCTATAAAGGATATTTAGATATAAGATTCTATTATAGCTGCTACTGTCTCTATCCTTTCAAGATCTGTGGGCCTCCTTTTAAATGCAGAGTTACAACTAGGTCCATATAATGATGCTGAGGCTATGTTCCCAAGCTACACGTACTCCTAAAGAATGTTTGGAATTTGGGGTTAAGACTGGGGGCATGAGTGACATTAAAAAAACAACCCTGTTTTATTTTTTTTATTTTTTTCAGACTGGTGCACCAAGCACAACCGAGATCGGCTGCATCTATTCATTTCAGTTTCACCAAACAACCCTGATGTAGTAATCTCACTTCCACAAAGGTGAACATGTTGGCTCTGGTTACTTAGTGTCTTGGTCTATGCTATGCTTTGGATTCACTCTCCAAAAGGTGCTTCAGAGCTGTGCAATCCTGAGAAAAAGTACAGCGACTACAACTATCTACTACTGCAAACAGGTGTTACATTCATACATCCATGCACTCCAAAATACTTTTTGGAGGTGGAATCTGTGCCTGAAAGTTTGCAGGCAAGGGGTCTCCCCAAGAGAAGGCTCACACAAATGATCAGTTTCCACGATCAAGAGTTTTTTGCATTCAGCTATTATTCTGACTTTGTGAGAATATCAATCTGAAATTTATATGCTACTCAGACATTAACGCATATAATTCAGTCTTTTCTTATAGGTCAACATTAGTGTATTGTTCAGTAGCAAGCAACTTAAAGGCAATAAATGCAAGATGCAGTAGAAATGTAAATAAAGAGCCTTTCAGTTCGAGTGCTGTGCTGCAGAGATAGATGAGACAATGAAATAATAGGTGGACTAGAAAAAATCTAAAGAGCAGTAAGGTAAAAAACAATAACGCCTCTGGAAAAGGTTCAATCCAAATTCCTAAGGGCCATATTTCAGGTACCCCCCTGCACTCCAAATGTAGTATTAAGGAGGGAGGCAGGGCTGCCCAAAGTTGAAACAGGTGCATGGATTTGTATTGTAGCACATTGGCTGAAACTACTATTTTTTCCTACAGGTTTGGGTTCTTTCCTTATTAAGGACAATTATCAATCAGTATGGGCCAGGACTATTTTACAAAAACTCCAACATCTTGGCTTTTCTAGGGAGGCGTTCCTAAGGATGGGTTATGAGCGTGCACTCAGTGAATTCAAACAGCGTATCAAAGACCTGGAAGTCCAGCAGGCCAGTCTGCTCTTCCTAAGAATGTTTTTTTGAGCAGTCAAGTCTTTTCTTATAAGCCAGCGAGATACCTAAATTACATAACCATCCCCAAACTTCGGAGGGCACTAACTCTAGCACGTTGTAATGCTCTTCCTACAGCAGTTTTGGAGGGCTGATACAAAAAAGTCCCATAGGAGCTGAGATTGTGCCCCTGTGGACAAGGGGCTGTTGAAACTACAGTACATGTCCTGCTATACTGTATTTTCTGTAAGGATTCATGGACCCATTTAATCACTCCTCATCTGGTAAAATATCCTGGAAATTCTGATCCTTTTTATGTGCGGTTGTTGCTATCTGATCAGAATGATTTAGTTTCCTTGAACGTAGCTAAATTTTGTTACACTGTTTGTAAAATCAGCCAGACGTTGACTGCCCATTGATGATCCCACCAATCTGCAAAGATATCATTATGTTTAGTTTTATTTTATTTTAATGTATTTTAATTCATTTTAATGAATTTCTCAACGTATTTTTTGTTTGTGGTTCTGGTCTGTGACCTTAATAAAGATGATTCTGATTCAAACAGATTTCATTTATTGGAACGTACATGCAACTCTAAGCAAAGCATTGCTGAAACTAAAGCCCATGCTTTTTCCACTTTACTTTTACCCCTACTTCTCACCCCCCCTCTTTCCAGGCACCATTCTGTTTCTCACAGAGGTGCCACCTTACATATTCCTAACCTTCGATAACAGTCCATCTTCCTGGCCTTTGATAGCATACCATTTCCTTCTACTTTCATTCCCCCCTCCCCCCTCCTAAAGAATGGCAGAAACAAAGCAAGCAACTACTACATTAATATTTTGATTGCTGAAGATTCTGACACCCCGCCCCCACCAACATTGAGTGGAACCAACCCCAGAGAGAGGAAGAAAACCACAGTAGAATGGTATCTCTAATCCCCAGCCCACAAAGCCAGCTCAGAAGAATACCATGGTTGACAGTATCAAAAGCCACTGACAGATCATGCAGCACAAGGATGGATGCACCACCTCCATCCTGGCTCCACCACAGGTCACCTCCAAGTGAAACCAAGGTTGTCTCAGTACTACATCCCAGCCTAAAGCCTGACTGAAATAGGTCTAGAAATCCATTTCCTCCAGGGTTCTCATCAACTGCAGACATCAACTCCCTTCCCAGAAAGGGTAGGTTGGAGACTGGACAATAGTTGTCATAAACTATTGGGTCCATCACTGGGTTATAGTGCCACTGATATGTATTAGGCAAAGAAAATTTTATCTGTAGTTGTTAAATATCTTTAAAATAATAATTGCAAAATAATTGACTATTTCAGATTCTGCCCATATTTTCCAATTGAATGTTTCCCCACCTGTAGTGTTTCTACAAAGTTAAATATTCATAAGACTCAACATTGAAACCCAATCTATCTCCCAATAAAATATGTCTAGCTGAACGTATGCCGGGAAAGAAAATACGTTTTTTGGCTATATGTTGACTCTAGTAATTGTCAGGATCTTAATGGAGATACATAACAACTTTCCAATAAAGCTCATAGAGGTTGATAACCATTAAATTCTGTATATGACATGTCAGTCCCATAGGCAATGATCAGTAATCAGTTGCAGGGATCAGTAATCAGCTGCTGAGATGTCCTGGCCCCCCAAAAAGGGAGTTCATTCTGACACTGCAAGATCATTATAGGATGTCAAGGCAATAAGAAATGGAGGGACACTGTGCAATCTCTCCTACAAATATATGGTAAGGATGCCTTCATGCGATTTGGTCTGAAGAAAGAAGAAAAGTCTCAAGTACATGTACACTGAGGAATGGCAGTGCCACTAATTTCTTTAAAACCCAGAGTTTAAATGTAAGGGTCACATCCTGCCAATCCAAACACAATAGGAATGAATGTTTGCCAATTATCACATACAGTTGTCTTCTCAATTAGGCATTTTTAGGGCATGTTGGATTCATTTCCCACAACATCCAACATCCAGCTAACCTGGAAAGCTGTTAAAGACTTACCATCACAATCATAGTTCTTCAAGCTCTAGTCCCTATGTGGCCTCTGCATGTACCTGGAAAGCAGGTGAAATGTAGAAGAAAAATATTTAGGGGAGAAGTTGTCACCTTGAATGCAGTGTACTAAGTGGTAGCTTATCTCTTCATAGCTGGCAGGGGATGATGCAAATTACAGCCCATTTAGAGAGCTGCTCTGCAAGGAAGAATACAGTCTAGTTTAGCAAGCCATGGTCAGGAATCCAAAAAAGGCAGTAGAAGAAAGTCAGTAAGGATGGTCACAATCCAGTTCAGGTTCAAAAGTCAGAAGCAATATCACTAATCTAGAAGAGTAAGCATGTAGCATAACCGGATCAAGATTTATGTCTTTATCTAATATGACTGCTCATCTCAGGTTCACGTCTCTGGGCAGCTAAAAATGTTAAAAAATATAAAAAGCAGAAAGACAAAAAGCCAAAAACAACACACACAAAACAGCAGCCAGGTAAAAACAGATCCATCCATAACAATTAATGTAGCCAATGCACGGGCTCAACCCCACCTCCTGACCTTCAGGCCCAGAGACAGAACCAGGTCTTTAAGGCCTTATGGAAGGCCAGCAGGGTCAAGGCCAATCTGACCTCCAGGGACATGACATTCCAATGGGCAGGCACCAAGATGGAAAAGGCTTTCCTCTTGGGCCCTGCCAGAGGACACAGACTTCGGATTCCCCAGTTTACAAGACAAAGCCATAACCATCATGCCTTCCTTATTTGACTGCCTTCTGCTCAGAGGCAGAAGACTCCACTTGAATGAGATTCCCTTGCTTCTCATAATCTTCGTAGAAATTTATTTATTAGATATTTATAACACCACAATCATATAACTCTCAGCAGTGTATCTATTCCTGACTCCTTTACTTCCAACAAGCTCAGCCAGCTTTGAAGTGTACTTCTGTACTCCTTTGTTCTATTTTTATACTCACCATTTAGCTATTCCATGGGTGCAAATTCCATGGAACAATTATTTTAATTATTTATGGCTAATAGATGGCGACAGGGAGCAGATGCACAATGCATAGCTCCTAGCTATACCCAGCAATTACCCAGCTCCCAACCATACCAGCATGGGGGTTAGGAGAGTCAAGGTATGGGACTTGAATGTGAATGCGGGGTGAATGTAGAGAACCCCAGGCATTACCTCCATCCAATGCTGGCCGTCGCGGTGGGGAGGAGAGTTGCAGTGGCGGTGGCTGGGCCAAGGACAGCAAGGAGAGGATGTGTGGCAGCAGGCGATACTTGGACCCGGGGGACAATGGTGGCTGTGACAGTTGTAGCAGTGGGGGAGAGTGCTGGTGGCAGCTGCCGAAGCCATGCTGTCTGGGCCAGGAATGACGCCCGGGGCCGAGTGTGGCAACGACAGAGTCAAGAGTTGATCTAGCCAGGCCAGGAATGTCTGTGGGGCCAAGGCCAAGCCCAACATGGTTAGTTTTGGCAGCAGCACCGGTGGTGAGAGCACCAGCAACGGCAGTGGGACGGCAGCGATGAGAGCACCAGGGGTGAGGCTGAGGTGGACCTGACTGTGACAGGGCCCACAGTACCCAAAACTCATAGAGACATTAGAACCTCGGGGGTTCCGGGCTCTAGCCCCTAATGTGGCAAGGGGGCTTCCCTTACTCCCAGAGAAGAGGCCGGGGGGACAGGAGTGGTGGGGTGCGTTGGTGAGGGGTGTGTGGATGTTGGATGAATGTGCTACCCACTGCCTGGGTGTGAGGCAGGAAGAGGGTAGGAGTGGATGTGGCCCTCTTCTCACCAGCTAGTGAGAGAGGCCAGTTGAGAGAGGGAGCATGTTAGGGAAGGGGGAGTTGGGGTGACTAAGCCCCTGTTGGCTCTGAGAGCAGATAGCTGAAGTGCCACAGGGGCCCATCCCCCCCCCCCCCCCCATATTCCCCTCTCGCACTGTATGGTTTGTGGTATGACAGGCCCCTTAGGTTGGAGGCCAGGAAGGTGAATCGCCCTGGGTGATTCAGGGTGGGTATTCAGGTGGTGATGGGCATGGGACGTTACAATGGGAGCAAGAGTGCAGGCCATTCCAGAGGAAGATGCTCCCAGTGTGTTGTACCGGTGGCGTGTGGTTCGACCCTCTGGGCTCAAGCCCAGACCCTGGTCAGCAGGCCTTCAGAGTCCCAGGTTTTTGGCTGCTGCTGCTGAATGCCAGGTTGGTCAATAATAAGCCCCCCCCCACCCCATGTGAGACCCTGTTCCTGAGGTTGGGCACACGGGATCAGTTGTAAGTGTTGCTTCTGCACCAGCCTCCCTGCTGCATAGCAACCTCCTTGCCTGAGCTGCTGGAAGCCATCTCCACTGACAGTGGAGTTCCCCAGGCATATGGTCTTGGGGGACTTTAATCTGCCGTCCCTGGGGCTGGCCTCAGAGGCAGCTTGGGAGTTCATGGCTACCATGGCGGCCATTGGCCTATCCCAGGTCATCTACGGCCCAACTTGGGACAGTGGTCACACTCCAGACATGGTTTTCTTGTCAGAGCAGTGGCAGTGTGATCTGGTGGGGGATTTATATTATCCCCTCTGTCATGGTCAGACCACTCCCTGGTGGCCTTGAGATTGTCCTATGCTGCCCCCTTCTGCAGGGAGGCGGGACCTATTCGAACAGTCCACCCCCGGCAACTGATGGACCCACAAGGGTTCCAAAGGAAGCTGGGGGTTGTTCCTGAGGCCTTGCTGCACGGTCCAGTGGAGGCCCTGGCCACAACCTGGAATAAGGAGGCGGCTGGGGCCTTGGACAGGATCGCGCCTGTGCAGCCTCTCTTGGCCCATCACCCCCAGCACTCCCTGTGGTTTACGGAGGAGTTAAGGGAGCTGAAAAGGGCCAAGAGATGTCTTGAGCGCCACTGGTGGAAAACTAAAGATGAGTTCAACCGAACATGGGTTAGAGCCACTATTAAGGTCTACCTTGTGGTGGCAAGGGTGGCAAAACGCCATTATTTCTCCACTCTTATTGCATCCTCAGAGCATCACCTAGCAGCCCTGTTCAGGGTTACTCAGTCCCTCCTGGGTATGGATGGCTCAAAGACTATCTACAGGGCCACGCAGAGGAATTTGCTGAACACCTGATGGATAAAATCAGGTATTTTTATCCGCTCAGTTCCATTCTCAGTTGGAGGCTAAGCATGAGGCGGGTTCAGTGGAGATGCCCAGGGAGTGGTCTTACCCAGTTATTTGGGAACATTTTGATCCTGTTGGCCTG
Source organism: Liasis olivaceus (assembly GCA_030867105.1). Classification (NCBI taxonomy): domain Eukaryota; kingdom Metazoa; phylum Chordata; class Lepidosauria; order Squamata; family Pythonidae; genus Liasis; species Liasis olivaceus. Next base: position 77,530,575 of record CM061349.1, read on the forward strand.
GAGGAAGTGGACAGGGTCCTTGGGGCTGTTAGTGCGGCTACCTGTATTTTAAATCTGTATCCCTCCTGGTTGGTCAAAGCCACCAAGAAGGTGACTTTAGGGTGGGTATTGGCAGTGGTCAATTCATCTTTGCAGAAGGGGGTGTTCCTGAAGCCTTTTAAGGAGGCTTTGGTCCACCCCCTCCTCAAGAAACCATTGCTAGATCCCACCCTTCTGGATAATTTTCATCCAATTTTTAGGAAAGGTGGTGGAAAAGGTAGTTGTGCAGCAGCTTCAGAGGATCCTGGAGGAAATGGATTATCTGCACCCCTATTAGTCAGGTTTTAGGCCTGGTTATGGGACAGAAACAGCATTGGTCGCACTTTTAGATGATCTCTGGTGAGAGTGGGATTGGGGTAGTGCATCCATCCTTGCTCTTCTTGACCTCTCGGCAGCTTTCAGTACCATCGACCACAGTATCCTTTTGGGTCGGCTGCAGGAGTTGGGGCTGGGTGGCATGGTTCTGTGCTGGTTCAGCTCCTTTCTCCAAGGCTGAACCCAATTCATGTTGATAGGGATCGAGAGGTCCAACCCCCGGCCCTTACTTTGTGGGGTGCCTCAGGGTTCGGTGCTCTCGCCGCTCCTACTTAACATCTACATGAAACCGTTGGGTGAGATCATCCAGCACCATGGGATGAGGTATCATCAGTATCCTGATGATACTCAATTATATATCTCCATCCCGGGTGACCTCAGTGATGCTGTGGCTACCCTTTTGCAATGCCTGGAGGCTGTAGAGACCTGGATGGGGGGCAACAGGCTTCAACTGAACCCTGGTAAGGTGGAGTGGCTGTGGGTACAGGGAGCCTCAAGATCCAGGAGTTTATCATCTTTGGTTTTTGATGGGGTTGCAACTACCTTTTCCACCACCTTTCCTAAAAATTGTTTCACCTGTACCAAGAACTGTAACAGAGTTTCACCTGTACCAAGAACTGGAGAATGAGCTGTCACTTGGTAAGCTTCACTCCTACAAATTCCTCCTCACTGTATACTTCTATAAGTGAACAAACAATGAGTTAACTAAGAAGATAAAGGACTGAAAGAAGCACAGTAGGGCTGGAGAGCTTGATGTAAGTAGAAGCTCTATTAGCAAGAACCTTCTTATGCTGAATGTCAGCCTTGTCTTGAGACTTTTGTTTCTTTGTATTTTGCATTTCCTGCAAAGGACATTATGGATTAATGGTGGCCTGTTGCTTGTCCATCAGGTGTGCCTTCCATAAAGAAGCATGATGGCCTGGAAACAGGCACTTGCCGAAGAATGAATAGGTCCGGTGACAACATTCATTGTGGGAGGTCAGGAGTATATGGGGTAACTAATCTGCCCATAGTTCAAATAAGCAATTTAAATCTCTGCATTATGCAATGGAATATTCACAGTTCTAGAATAGAACTTTCACAGAGATCCGAACATATGTCAGAACTAAGTTATTTGTTGGAAAAAACCCACCTTCACCCAACTGCCTTAAATCTGCACTGGGAGATTTGAGACACTTCATAGATGCTGCTAGGCTACCTTTGCCCTCATCCCTGGCTTTTTGGCTGGGTTTGGGATATTAGATGAAGAGCACCTGCCTTAACAGGCGTTTCAGGGCCAAGGAAACAAGGATGTGGAAAATTATTCACATATAAAGGTTCAAATTATCTTACATATATTAATAGCAAGCTTCAGGATTGTGTGAATATGTGATTCAGAGATTTGATTTGAAAGTGATTCCATAGATTTAGATTTACAGTTCCAAACCTAATCACCAAGGCAATATAAGGCATTGAACTGAATCACCTACCTATGAATTAAATCAGGTATTTGACTTTACCAAGTCTACTAAAAAAGAATTAAATCATTTTTTTAACAAGTCCATATGAAATTCATTTTTAAAAATTGATTTTCAAATCACCTCAGAAATACCAACAAATCAAGACTGATTCACACACTCCTAGAAAGCTTATATTCTTCCACAGAAAGCTTGTACAAAAGCAAGAGCTTGTGTTGGACTTCATACCTTACTCAAATCTAAAACCAAAGTTGGTGCCTCTAAAAAGCAATAAAATTTTGGCGATTAGTCTGTCTCTCCCAATCCCCACCCCACCCCCCAAAATTCAGCAGGAAGATGGAATTTTGCTTCTTAATTTTGTGCTGCAATGTAAAATTCAGAGTGCCTCTAAAACACAAGATGAAAAAGAGATGAAAGGCTGACAAATCACCATGGTGAATATGTGGGCATCTATTTATTTTTAGATTTACAACCTGTCTTTGCTTCTCCAGTTTTTCCCCACTGTTTGTGAAATACATTGGGCTGAGAGCTATAACTGAACCAATATCATCCAGTGGGCTTTATAGCTGAGAATGGATTTGAACCTGTTTTCCCTGACCTTGTGTGCTAAACCACCATATTACTATTAACCAGACCAGTGCACCTGAGCTAGATAAGAAAAGGCAATCTATTGTCTTTTCAAGATTCTTACACTATATGAACCTTATTAGGTTTATCATAAAGATGGCAACATGTCAATTAAGATTGCTAAGCCTGGACAAAAATCTCCTGCCACTAGAAACTGCAGGATGACATTTTAAACAACAAAATGTCTTGTGGCATCTTAAAGCTTATGTTCTAATAAACAGATTGGCCTTTTTATGGTTTCATACTCATTTTGCTGCAACAGGCTCAAGCAACTTTGACTCTAGAAAATTATAATTTAAATATAGCACAAATGCAATATTCTAATTAGCAATGGATTTACAACAGCAGAAATTAATTAAACTTGCTTTCAGATGTGAGGAGTATCAGTCATGAATATTCTACCTACAACATTCTGTAGATTGGATAGCATAGTAAAAAGGAAGGAAGGGAAGGAGGGAAAAGTATTTCTTCCATCCTCTTGGATCTCTATTTGGGAAGAACAAGACAACAAGTAAAAGCAATCTGAATGGATCTGATAGCAAATCAGATCAAGACAATGACCCTAGCTTTCTAATACAATAGATGATAGCAAAGGCTTACCAATCTTTGGATCTTAAAGATAGTTTAAATTAATACACAAGTCTGCCAAACAAAAGAGCATCCTAATTTTAGTCATATGAACTGTCACCTTTAAAAAAATATTGCTAATTTCCTTTTGCATAAAAAATAAGGCAAGGCCTCCTCAAGGGCAAAACTTGTCAGGAAAATGATGTACCATCTGTGAATTACGTACAAAGTGATCAAAACAAAAAATGGAAAAGAGAATCCAAAATATTGTCAAGAATAACACTCCTGTTTGTAATATACTGTATGGAGATTTCTTTCCCTTCACAATGTGTTTTGCTATATTTGCTTCTACAACGCCAAGGACAGGTGAAATAATTTTCAGGGATCCTTGCTGCTCTTAAATTTAAAAACATATGGTTTGTGCTACCTTCTTCAGATATGCATCTGTAAGTAAAGCCAGTACTTTAGCCTGCATCATTATTCTATACAGCATTGAATCCAATGGATAATCCTGTCATGTACCAGATATGCAGATTGTCTACACAAATAAGACTCTTTTTGTTTATACCAATGTATTTGTTGATCAGGCAGCTGTCAGAGATGTTATAGAGACACATGTGGGGCACTGATCATCTGTTTTGCTGCTCAGATCTTGAATTCTTTCAGTTCAGCTTGTCATGTACAAAAATATCACTACTTTATACATTAAAGACTGTAGGTTAAAAGGCAAAGTCTCTCTCAAATCAATCATGATTCCTGGTGACTTGATAAACACATATATGTAGTTTTCTTGGCAATGGTGCTGTGGGGATATGGGAAGATAGAGGCCAGAGTCGGGGAGTGAAAAATACTCTTTCGTCTCCTGAGCCACGAGGGAGAGATAAGAGGATGAGGCTGGCACCTCCCTGAGGAATGCAAGCGGTATTTACTGATTGACCCTGGGAACTATTTCCAGTCTGGGAAGATTTCTGTATAGAGGTTTCAGCTAATAAACCTTGCTGGATTGAATCTGCATGGCCTCCTGGAGTTCCCTGGGATAAACCTGACAGGTGCAGAACTTATTTTTCTTTCTTCTCATGAGATTATTTGTTTGTTTGTTTGTTTGTTTGTTTGACTTTCCAGACTAGCCAACCTGCTATTTACTATTAGTCTCTCATTGAATTGAAGGTCCAATTTTGCCTGGCTTTCTTAGATCAAGGTTGGCTAAGTGCTAGTCTAAGACAAAAGTTTAAAATAAGAAAACCATAAAAGGTTTTGTACAATAATGACAGGTCTGGCATTCACAAGGTTCACAGTTTGGTCGAGCAGTATTGAGAAGTTTTGCAATGGGAAGACTGAGTGTGGTTGACATCACTTATCGTCAAAAGGACTAGGCTATCTGAAAAACCATATTGTCTTACAAAAACCTCTCTCGGCCTTAAAATCAGAAGATTTCCTTAATTCAGCTCTTCTATCATTAGAGGCTGCATCTGCTTGGGATACAAGGAAGGAACTTCTGAGTAGCTTCTCCTAATCTTTAGGATTCTGTATCAGTGGAGGTCTGGTGAACTTCCTCTCACATATCCTTACCTCAGCACACAAAAGCATTATTTAGGGAGTCTTCCATTGTGTAAATGGATTTTGACTGAAAGTATGGAATGTCTAGGGCATTTTTGTTTATTATAGGGTGCTCTTAAATTATGCCTTTGTCTTTAAAATATGTTGTTTAATTTCTGTAGCTTACAATGTTTAATTTTTGTAGCTTACAATGGAGTATCATCCATTGGAAGAAAGGTGGGATGTCAGTTTCATAAATTAGAAAAGGAAACTTCTGTTCATTAAATAACATTTGCCTACCATCTTATCTTTTAAAGCGCCAGTCACAGGAGGGAATTAAATGTTTTCTAGGGCATACAGAACACTTAGGAAGGCTTATGGTATGGTCAATACTCCATATGCAGCAATTTTCCATTCATAAATCTCCCCTGTTGAATATTCCATGGCATGCAAATGTTCTTAAGCAGACATGTCAATCTGGAAAAAGTTCCCTAAAGACATAAAAATTGTGAAAATGACTGTGCTAAAGTGTGGAGACACTTGGAGGCAGACAATTACTTTTCCAGATACTTATGGAAAGTAGTATAGTAGTCTTCATAGCCTGGCCTCCCTGTCTTTGGAAGTCAAATATTCTGCACCTGGATGGACTGGATAAGATCTTTCTAATGAAATCTGAGATCTTTCCAAGCAGCTCAGAGAAAAGTTTATTAACATATTCCACTCTTCCTATTTTTCAGGCAAGTGACTTGGTTTGGAAAGAAAGTAGGGTTATGTGTGTGAGGAATTAACACTGGTGGTCACGGATCTGCTGTTATCTGCTTCAACTTATTCTGCAGTGGGGAGTGTTCAGGGAATTCATTCCAGCTTACTAAAAAGAGCCTCGGTCTAAGCTGGCAGAAGCTGAAGAAAACAGCTGCAGAATTCCAGCTGACACATTTAGCAGAAATAGTCTGTTTCCTGAGTGACATGTTATTACAGGATTCCTGGAGCTCTGAGAGCCAGGAGTGGGAGGTCACAGGAGCTATTTTGCTTGGAAGCAATTGCTGTAAGTGATGGCATTCTGAATGAACTTATGCTATAGGAAATGGAGCTGATATGGCTAATACAATTCCATTCTTAAAGTTGCTACAGACTTGGCAGAGTGGCAGATTGGTAGTACATGGAGGGGAAGGCATTTTGTATCTGTAGCTGCAATCTTGGCTCTAGGTCCAAATGAAGTAATAATGTTTTTGTTATGGGAGCTTGGGTTAAGGACACTGATGGTCACAACTCAGCTAACTGAAACTAGAAGCTAACTGTTCAATACCTATCACAACCCTCTCCACAAAATGGAGAAAGGACTAGGTTCTGTGGAAATGCATGGTAACCAGCAGTGTTAATAATTTATTGTTTGTTTATTTTATTTATTAATTTATAGACTTCCTGACCCCCAGTGACTCTGGTGGTTAACAGATAAAAAGCATTAAAAGCAAGAAAAAAGTGCGATAATAAATGAAAACAAAGGAGTAAAAGATGGCCAAGATGACAAAACTGGACAGGAATGAAAAAGAACAGATATACACAATCCAAAAGGGGCTTTAATCATCCTTGCCAAAGGCCTGGGTGAAGAGCCAGGTCTTCAAGGTCCTTCAAAACACCAGCAGAACAGTATCATCCAAATCTCAGGGGGAACCTCATTCCAAGATTTGGATGGTCCCCACCCTGATGTCTATTCCCTGTTTCCTGACAACATGAAAGTGAGGCAAATAGAGGGTTGTCTGCCAAGCTGTGGCTCTCCTCTTGGTATCCCTGCTGTGCCATGTACAAGCGAGATTGTAACTGGGGTAATGGCCATGTCATTAGAATGTGCTTCTTACTTTCTCTCTGGAGGCTGACCTCTACCATCTCTATTCTCTTCTCTTTGTGACAAGCAATGCCTTCCTTTTATTCTTTTCTAATGCTGCTTTGATTGAAGTTATTATTATTCAGCATGACTGAATTATATATTTGATATTATTTTTATTATTTCATATATTTATCTATAAACAGGCCTGGAAGGTTTTACTGAAAGAGAGTATAGCAATACAACAAATTGTTAAATGGCGCAAGATTGTACTGAATAAGTTTGGGATGCTCAAGGCGCCACAATAGACTTTATTTTCCATTTACCATTTTGGAGCTGAGTTCCAATGCTTCTCCTATGCAATTTCTCACCAAAGAAGGGGTATCCTTGGGAGGGAGGGGGCAAGGGGCTAAAAAAGTAAAGATGGTGGCTGCAAAGTCATGCCTTTTTATGTGCTCTGACACACATGTAAAAAAGGGAGGGGGCTTCGATGGATGGTTGTGGCTACCATCTCACTTTTTTTTTTTTACCTGCATGTCTACAGATGTTCTTGTATCAAATCCAGAGTCCTGCTTTGTTTCTTTGCATCCAACTGTTACTTCCTGCTTCCTGCTATTTTAAAAAATCTTTATTGATACCTCCCACCTAGCTTACTTCTCAAATGAAGCCATCATTTTTTCCAGTTATTTATTTATTTATTTATTTATTTATTTAATATTTCAAATTTAGATACCACCCATCTCACAAAAAGTGACTCTGGGCAGTTCACAATAAAACAGCAATAAATATTAAAATACAATAAAAATAGAATAAAAACCAAACACATACACAGATAATATCTTCCAAGATGTTGATGGTCAGTAAGATGTTAACATATGGGAGCATCTTCAAGGTGCTAGCCACCCCCAGGGTTGGTTGCCCTTTTTTGTGCCCCATGCTAGTTGGCAGAGCCAGGTCTTGACTGCTTTCCGGAAGGACAAGAGAGTTGGGGCCTGCCTCACCTCTGGGGGCAGAGTATTCCATAGGGTGGGGGCCACAGCAGAGAAGGCTCTCTTTCTGGACCCCGCCAGTTGACATTCTTTCATTGCCAGGGTCCACAGCGTACCCTCCCTGCCTGACCAGGAGGGATGGGTGGATATAATGGGGGCGAGATGGTCCCTCAGGTAACCTGGTCCCATGCCATGTAGGGCTTTAAAGGTGAAAAACAACACCTTGAATTGGACCTGAAAGCAAACTGGGACCCAACGCAGCTCACGTAGCAAAGGTGTAACATGTGCCATCCTTGGGGCACCTAAAATTGCCTGTGCAGCTGCATTTTGAACCAGCTGAAGCTTCCGGATACTTTTCAAGGGTAGCCCCATGTAGAGCGCATTGCAATAGTCTCTATGGGGGATGACTAGGGCCTGAGTGCCTGACTGGAGGGACTCCCGATCCAGAAAAGGGCATAACTGATGCACAACACGTAATTGAGCAAAGGCCCTCCTGGCCACGACTGCCACCTGCTTCGAGCAGGAGTTGTGAGTCCAGGAGGACCCCCAGATTATGCACTGGGTCTGTCTGGGGTAGTGTGACCCCATCCAGAACCAAAGATGGTAAACTTCCAGATACAGAGGAGCCCCCAACTCACAGCCACTCTGTCTTACCAGGGTTCAGCTGAAGCTTGTTGTTCCCCATCCAGACCCCCACAGCCTCCAGGCACTGTGAAAAGATAGCCACAGCATCACTCAAATCACCTGGGATGGAGATATATAACTGGGTATCATCAGCATATTGATGATACCTCATCCCATGGTGGCGGATGATCTCACCCAGCGGTTTCATGTAGATGTTAAAAAGGAGTGGGGAAAGTACCAAACCCTGCAGCACCCCACAAAGGAGGGGCCACAGGCTGGACCTCTCACTCCCTATCAACACTGATTGGGACCGGCCTTGGAGGAAGGAGGTGAACCAGCACAAAACTGTGCCCCCCCCCCCAACTCCCCAAGCCAACCCAAAAGGATACCATGGTCGATGGTATCGAAAGCCACTGAGAGGTCAAGAAGAGTGAGGATGGATGCACTACCCCCATCCTGCTCCTGCCAGAGATCATCCAAGAGTGCAACCAATGCTGCTTCAGTCCCAAATCCGGGCCTGAAACCCAACTGGAAAGGGTCCAGATAATCTGTTTCATCCAGGATCCTTTGAATCTGCAATGCCACCACCTTCCCTAAAAAGGGAAGGTCGGAGACTGGATGAAAATTGTCCAGGACGGTGGGATCCAGTGCTGGTTTCTTGAGGAGGGGGTGCACCAGTGCCTCTTTAAAAGCCACTGGAAACACTCCCTCTTTCAAGGACCCACCCACTGTCACCTCCCGAGCTGCCTTAACCAGCCAGAAGGGGCATGGATCTAATTGACAGGTGATGGCATTTACAGCCTGGAGGACCCTGTCCGCTTCTTCAGGTCCAACAGGGTCAAACTTCTTGCTGTTTCCTCCTGCTGTACTCCTCTTTTTGGCTTCTCTTTCCCCTGAATCTTTCTGTTCTCATGCTTACCTGCCCCTCCCTTTTGCCTTACTTTCATACCTCCTTTTCTATATGGTTCAGGTGAGTCTGAGAGGGTGCTCCACCAGTTCATAGGTATCCAGTCAACAGGTGGAAAGGTATGACAGCAACTAGGCTCCTCCCTTGGGCTGGATGAGATGTTGAGACCTCAGTGTACCATAGAATAAACAGTCGTGTCAAGAACTCGTACAAGGGTACCCTGAAGTTGTTCTGGGAAATCTGAGTTCTGTTTAAATGTAGCTGGTTGACAATGGTGATGATCCGTTGTGCTTAAGAATTTTACGTAAATGAGCCAATGAATTGGGATGAGGATTCAGAGTAAATGTAGGTACTTTGAGAAATTATGTGGGCTCTTCTTAGTCTTATATATTGGCAGCATTAGGGCCATGAGGCAAAGGACAGGCACTTATGAAAGCTTGCTGCTGTATCTTAATTCAGCAAGGTCTTTGCATAATTTTTTTTTTTTTAAAGAAAATATCCAGAGTTTGTGATACGTTGTTTTTATTTCTTCTAGTTCTGTTCCTCTTGAAAGGTCCATTATGCAGCATTCATGGCATATGCCCCATCTCATTCCAAGTAAACCTGAACACTAATGCTTATACAGATAATATAATCCATGTTTGTTTTGTTGCTGTGCAATGCTTGACTAGTGCAAGTGTAAAAAATAATCTAGGAAGGCAGAGGAAGAAATAATAAAGACATCCATCAGGCTCAGCTTAAAGGCTTAGGAAAAAGAGTTGAGTAGCACCACTGTTGAAATAAAATTCCTTATTGTTTTGATTGGTATGAAATACAACAGCAAAGCAGTCCTGGTAATCCAGATATGCATATAACCAGCATCATTCTCATAGTTGCCTGTTGGCTCAAGGCTAATAGAAACAAATAGGGATTGACTGGAGGACTATAGCCTGCTTATAGTAAGCAGTGGTTTTTTTTTTAACCAAAAAAAAAAACAAAAACTTCTTTAGCAGCTCACTAATTTCTGATGGTTTTGTCAATGTTCATATAAATCCCACTCTTTGCTTCTTCTGGGTGCACACTGAAGTCAAGGGCATGCTTTCTCATCCTTGTTGTTATTTTCCAGGTGCCTTCTCTTATAACCTTCTGCTGTTTCCCTTAGGGAGATTCTTCAGCTCAAGCCCCGGAATCAGATCTGTGCAGAGGTGGCTGCCAAATGCAAATCTCAGCTGTTTGGGAAAGTTCTGCTGATATAGCTACCATTCAGAAAAAAGGTTTTCAGATCATATAAATTGTTGCAATTAAATGTGTTAATGAACTGTGACAGCCTTATTAGAGCATCCCTTCTCTGCAGTTTGGACGTAATGCACCCTGTTACTCTGTTCCTAGATTAGACTGATCTGACCTATTGCCTGTGGCTCTTTTGTGAGCTGCCTGTGAACTCTTAACCTGATTATGATCTGGTTTAGGACAGGAAAAAAACCAGAAAGAGTGGTATTCAAATGCATCATTATCACTAAGCCTGAACCAAACAAAAAGGTATAAATTCCAGAAGAATTTGTTTTATGTTTGTAACATTTGGATGAAATTTGAAAGTTCTTGGGGCCATAGATCTCTTCTAGTTTGGTCCAACACCTGGCATATTTAAATGTACCTCTGGAGAGTCAACATAAAATTAGTCTTGTTCCTATTCCATCCATCTCTGCTAGTTGAATATTTTCCATACCACAAAGCTACAAATGTAGTCAACCAAACAGGCAATAAAAAATATGTCACGGCTGGTATTCCAAACAAACGTTTTTACTCTGAGCACTCCTACATGCAGCCTTTGCTTTGCTCAAGGATCAGCTTCACATTCCCATGAGCCCCAATTATTTCTATCTTAGCTACAATGCAGCTGAAATTGCTGCAAAAGTTAGTTTGTTTTATTTTATTTTAAAAGAACAAACAAACATTGTAGCTCTGTACAACATGTACTTTTCCCCATTTACGGGAGTGTTTTCCTCACCCTATCTATCTCTCAGCTCCTAGGCCTGAGCTTCTGGGAAAAATGGCTTGATGGCTTTTCAGTTTTCTCTCCTAGGAAGTGTTCGGAGCTTTTGGGAAACATCCAGGCAAATAAATGCAACATGAAATAAACATACTGGGTGTGCACATGTGCAAGTAATGTATACAGGTTATCTGCTGAATTGAACGACCATTATCATGTTTTCTGAGGGAATTCAAAGGGAAAAGTACCTAACAACACCCGTCCCCCCACAGCTGATAGTGGGTACTTGACTAGCCTGAGAATCTGAAGTGGGAAAAAGAATAAATGAAAGATTTTCTACTGATGATGTCTTAAACTCAAATGAAGATTAATTAACAGCACTCTGCAATCATAACTTTTAATGCTTGTGGCATGTACATATTCTTGCTTGAAAATGACCTGGCCTATATTTATAGAAATACAAGCTTCTGTGTTACTTGAAGAAAAAGTAAGAGGACCAGAGCAGCAAGTGGCTTTGATACATTTTTATCCTCTCTTATAAACTGAAAACAATGATAAGCAGGAGCTGACAAAAGAAGCAACTTTACATAAGGAAGAGAATCAAAGGAGAAAGCCCAACAGACAAGAGTATCAGCAAGAAACAAAGGATGTAGAGATATTTCTACAGCTGGAACTCAGAAACATTTTGAGATCCTTGCACTTGGAGAACTTGAAGCTGAGATGGTCTCATCCAACTTTCTGGTCCATTAAAGAGGCAAGAAAGGAAAAGAAGAAAACAGCAAGTGAATAATTGGTTATGCAAAAGTGCTGATCAGAAAGATTTGGTTTCTGGGACCATGCTCTAAGTTACCTGGATGATAGCCTGCAGGTGCAAGACAGGCTACACCTCACAAGGACTCCTAAAAATATGCTTGGCCAAAGCACGGCAAGCTTGGTCAGGAGGTGTAAACTGAGCCTGTGCAGGATAGAGACAAAAATCCTACAAGAAATTGGGTGTATTGCTGCGATGGGACCCATTAAATCACTCAGTCAGAAAAAACATGGCTCATAAAATTCATATTCTTGTGTCTATACACCAGTGCTCAGAATGTGGTAAATAAATAAAATGAGCTTAAACTCATAGTACAAGAAAGTGAATATGATTTAATAGCTATACAGATATCTGATGGGATGATTCCCAATTGGGAGGGTACAACTGAAGGATATAATTTGTTCAAATGAAACAGAAGCAATGGAAAGGGAGGGAGAGAAAGTTAAATTGAATGTTAAAAGTATCCACTCCTGCTGAGCAATCCAAATAAATAAAATTGGCAATGCTATAGAGAGTTCAAAGTAGTGAAAAAATGAATAAAAGCAATACTGTTATTGGCGTCTGCTACTAGTTGCCCAATCAAGGAGAAGATGTGGACGATCTTCCCAAAATCAAATTGCAGACCATAAGGTACTGATAATGGGGGGCTTTAATTACTCCAGCATTTGTTGGGAAACAAACTCTGCCAAGCATGGTCCTTCCAGGAAATTCTTGAGTTGTCTTGCTGACAACCTTCTCCTTCAAATAGTGAAAAAAGTAGCTATTATCAAACTAAACTCTCCTTACTTTGATAATAGTTACTACAGACTTAGTTAAAGAAATGGAAGTAGCAGAAACATGGGAAAATGACTATATAAATGATGGAGTTCTTGATTTCAAGGAAACAAACATTGAATGTAGTCAAACTTGAGATTGGAAGGAGCATGGCCAAAGAATTCCTTTCTGAATTAATTTAAATTTCCAGAGCCAGATGAATTTCATCTAGGTATACTGAAGAAACTTGCTGACCATCTGGCCAAAACTTTAGATATTGTAAATCTTGAAGAATGGCGAAGGGCTAAATGAACTAAAGGAGAACAAACCTTGTTTCTATCTTCACAACAAAGGGGAAAAAGAGGATCTGGGGAAACTGCAAACCACTCAGTCTGGTAGTGATACTTAGGAGATTCTAGAGAAGTCATAAAAAGATCAATCTGTAAGCACCTTGAAAGCAATGCAGTAATTTGTAGGAGCTAGCATGGATTTGTCAAAAACATGTCCTGCCAGGTTAAACTTATCTCATTTTTTTTAATTGGGTTGCCTCCTTAATAGATTGTCAAGCACATTGCTGAAATCAAGATAAATGTCTACAATTTTCCCACAGAATATCCCATGACATTCTGATTAGGGAGCTAGTTAAATATGGGTATAATGGCATGACATAGCTGCCTCCGAAATTCTGCTCAAAGAGTGCTTGTCAAGTGAAGTAGGAAACCACAAGGTTCAGTCCTGGATTCTATACTCAACATTTTTATTAATGACTTCTCTTAAGAACAGAAGAGAATGCTTATCAAATTTGCAGATGACACAAAATTGAATGGGAAACCTAATACCCTAGAAGATAAAATTAAGATTGAAAATAATTTTGATAGACTAGAGTAAAGGGCTGAAAATAACCAAATGTAATTCAACAGAAAAGCACAAAGTTGTGCACTTAGAAAAAAACACAGGTATAGAATGAAAAATACCTGGCTGACAGTAGCACTTAAGGAAAGATTTTGGAATAACATTTCATTACAAACTAAATATCAGTTAGTAATATCATGTGGATGCCAAACAGACAAAAGCAATTTGATGCTGATCAATATAAGTATAATTTACAAATCATTGGAAGTAATCATTCCACTTTATTCTGCATTGATCAGACACCACATTAAGTATTATGCATTGATCAAGCTCCACATGAATTAAGATGCTCAGATCTGAATGTCATAGTATAATAACAATTTAGAAAAACTCTTAACACAGAGGAAGGCAATGAAGATGGTCAAGGGCCTAGAAACTAAGTCCTGTTAAGAGAAATTGAAAGAACTGGGAATGTTTAGACTTGAGAAGGAGATATGATTGGACTCTTCATATTCCTGAATGCTTGTCATATCAATAGATCAATGCCTATTCTCATCTCATAGTACAAGACTCAGAATAATAGTTTTTAAGTTATAGTAAGACAAGGTTTAACTGAATTTTAGAAGAAAAAAACCGTCAAAACTGTAACAGCAATTCAACAGTGGAACCGGTTACTGAGCGAGATGGTGAGTTCTCCTTCATTAGATATGTTCTAAAAAGTGTCTAGTGGTATTACAGGACCTATAAGGTCCAGAAACCTCTGGATCTTCTTACTTGGCATTGCTTTCCTGTCTTGATAACCTAATGTCCTCTTTCAACTCTATGATTATGTTTTACCTTATTTGGGGGTGTATAGTTATGACTGCAAGTAAATTAGGGCAAGCCTTCCTGTCTGTCTGTCCTTCCTTCCTTCCTTCCTTCCTTCCTTCCTTCCTTCCTTCCTTCCTTCCTTCCTTCCTTCCTTCATTCCTTCTATCGTATTTATATAGCTGCCCATCTCACACAAGGTGACTAATTCCATTCTATCTGTGAATGTCATGATTGTATGAATGAGGTTAGCTAAATCCAACCTTTTGTTTGACTTTGTTCTGGTTTCACATTTTCTTGATTCTACCTTAAGCTCTTATAAACTTTATCTGTTTTTATTTGTTTGGCAAAATTCTAGTAATTTAATTATCATAAAACGTATTTAAATTATCTGGGATGTTGTTTAAAACTTTTCCTTCCTTCCTTCCTTCCTTCCTTCCTTCCTTCCTTCCTTCCTTCCTTCCTTCCTTCCTTCCTTCCTTCCTTCCTTCCTTCCAGATTCTCCAGACAAAATCCCCAGGCTGAAAGTTAAATCTGCCAGGAAGGACACAAATTGGCAGGAAATTAGGCTGTCTTTTACACTGGTAATTCTATTGTCCAAAGATATATATTGGCAGATCTACAAAGCTTCTTTGTTGTAAATAGATGAATTTAATTAGCTGTCACTGTCCAAGATAGCCAGTTGTGTCTATTGTTTTTTCTAACTTTTATTTCTGAATTCTTGCCATTTTTATCTGTCAGAGCATTTTTTTATTCCTAAATAATAATTTATATCACATATACAAAAGGTTCAAGATGTTCAGCTACTGTAATGTAATGTTGATACCATTTTTATATACCAGCCAGTTTTAACTGTCAGCATCTAAAATCCTGTATGAATTTATTTCCATAAAAGTGAGTGGCTTCCACAGACTTCTCATCTTTCTATCATTTATTACTTAAACTGTATCTATTCCAGTATTAGATGCCATGCAAAATCCAAGAGAGATGGGCCAATCTGCAAGCTTAAAAAAAAAAAAAAGACAGATCATGGTAGGAAAAGGAATTTACCATAAATTCTTAAATAAGGGATGAGGAGGAAAAAAACAACAACAACACTTGGACAGATGATAGAAAAGTGTTCCAAACATATGCAACTGCCAGACTTAAAAATATCTAAATAAAAAAATGAGTTGTGGCACACAATATTTTTTTAAAAAGTATCTGAGGATTAGCAAAACCAAGAAATAAAGAGAAGGAAAAACAGACTAATTAGTTAATGTAGATAGAAGTTGGCAGATCTACAAAGCTTTTCTGTTGTAAATAGATGAATTTACAACTATTTGCAACTATAGATGAATTTACAACCTCTCGGGGATCACGCCATTCCCCAGGTTTATGGAGAAGTCGAGGGAGATGAAACGAGAGAATAGATGTCTAGAGCATCACTGGTGCTCACCAAGGACAAGCTCAACTGGTTGGAGCCACTATTAAGGCCTACCTTGTGGCAGTAAGGGTGAAGTGGCAGTACTTCTCTGCTCTTATTTTGTCCACAGACTGCCACCCTGCAGCCCTGTTTTAGGTGACCCAAGCCCTCTTGGGCAAAGGGGGCTCAGGGAACCTTTTGCAGGGGCATGCGGAGGAATTTGTTCAGCATCTGTCAGACAAAATAGCTTGGATTCGCTAGCAGTTGGACATTGGCCTTGTTGCAGCCAGAGGAGATGCCTGGGGTGGAGTCTTGCCTGGTTATCTGGGAAAGGTTTGAACCTGTTGGACCTGAGGAAGTGGACACGGTCTTTGGACTGTGAGCTTAGCCACCTGCTCCTTAGATCCATACCTCTTTTTAGACCCATGCCCCTCCTGGCTTATGAAGGCAGCCTGGGGGGTGTTGTGTGAGTGGATCCTAGTGGTGGTTAATTATGCTTTGAGGGAGGGGGTTGTTCCTTTACCTCTTAAAAAGGTCTTGGTTTGCCCCATCCTCAAGAAGCCATTGCTGGACCCCACCATACTGGACAATTTTCATCCAGTATCTAACCTCTCTTTTTTGGGGAAGGTGGTGTGGTTGTTCAACAGCTTCAGAGGTCCTTGGATGAAGCAGATTATCTGAATCCTTTTCAGTCAAGATTCAGACCTGGGTATGAAATGGCATTGCTTACACTTTTGGATGACTTCTGGCATGGGTGGGATGGGGGTTGTGCATCTGTCCTTGTTCTACTTGACCTCTTGCCGGCTTTTAATACCATTGACCATGGTATTTTTCTGGATTGGCTCAGAGGATTAGAGGTGGGTGGCACAATGTTGTGCTGGTTTGCCTCCTTTCTCCAGGGTCGATTCCAGTTGGTGGTGACTGGGGAGGAGATGTCCCACACTGAGCCGCTACAATATGGGGTACCACAGGTTTCAATGTTCTCCCCTCTCCTATTTAACATCTAGATGAGGCTGCTGGGTGAGCTTATCCATTGCCATGGGCTGAGGCATCATCAGTATGCTGGTGATATCCAACTATACATCTCTGCCCCTGGTGAATTAAGCGATGCTATGAACATCTTAGTGCCTGGAGGCTGTGAGGGTCTGGATGGGGGAGAGCAGGCTTCAGCTGAACCCTGGCAAGACTGAGTGGCTCTGAGTTTTGGGTCCTACTGGTTCTAGGACTATGCCATCTTTGGTGCTAGATGGGGTGGCACTGCCTCAGACAGACCCAGTGTGCAATCTGGGGGGTCCTCCTACACTCACAACTCCTACTCAAAGAGCAGGTGGCAGCTGTGGCTGGGACGGCTTTTGTACAGCTTCTATTGTGTGCCAGTTGCACCCTTCCTGGATTAGGAGGTTCTGCTCACAGTCATTCGTGCCCTAGTCACCTCCAGATTGGACTGCTGTAATGTGCTGTACATGGGGCTGCCCTTGAAGAGTATCTGGAAGCTTCAACTGGTGCAGAATGCAGTGGCACTGGCAGTTATGTGTCCTCCTAGAAGAGCATATATTACACCTCTGCTCCACAAGCTGCATTGGCTGTCAGTCTGCTTTTGGGTCCAATTCAAGGTACTGGTTTTAACTCTAAAGCCCTTCATGACATGGGACTGGGTCATCTAAGCGACTGCCACTCCCCAATCACATCAGCCCATCCTGTTAGATCCTGCAGAAAAGGGATGCTGCCAGGGACTTACATTTGGAGGGTCCCAGAAGGTGGGCCTTCTCTGCTGTGGCACCCACCTTATGGAACATTCTCCCCACCGAAGTCAGGTTAGCTCCATCCCTGCTATTGTTTCGGAAGTCCCTTAAGATCTAGTTATGTCACGAGGCCTAGGGGTCCCAGGAAACTGGAGACATTCTGAGATGACTCTATTGTGGTTGATATTTTTGCTCTCTCCATGTAGTTTGTATATTTTAAACTTTTTGTAATATTTTCCTTTTTAATAATGATTTTTTATATTTTTATAATGATTGTTTTTATGTATCTGTGGTTTTATTTGATTGTTGTACACCGCCCAGAGTTCCTTTTTGTGAGATGGTGGCTATATAAATGTGATTAATAAATAAATAAAAAATAAATAATGTAGATACCAGAATATTAATTGCTTTGCTGGCTTGGCAATTGCAGAGAGTCTTACTGTGTATTATTTACCCATCTCAGTCTGGATTTATTAAAAATAGACAAGCATGGGATAATTTATGTTTATTAATAGTTATTTTGGCTATAACTCAAGATATATTGGATTCTGTTGTATTAGTATCTTTGGATGCTGAAAAAGCTTTTGACATGGTACAGATTAATTTTCTAAAACAAATTATGTCTAAGTATGGTTTTCCATTTTCTTTTATTAAATGGATTGCAATTTATTACTTGCAACCAGTAGCAAGAAAACAAAAGATCGTTTAATTTATGGAACAATTGAGTTACAGCGTGGTACCCATTAGGGTTGTCCACTTTTACCATTGCTGTTTGACTTAATTCTTGAACCATTAGCAATCACTGTTAGGCTATCTCATTATATCACTGGAATTACAATGCCGGATTCAGGGTATAAATTATTTTTATATGCTGATGTTGTCCTAACAAATCTGTATAACTATTCTACCTCATTGCCTAACTTGATACAGGTAGTTCAACAATTTGGAAAATATTCCGGTTATAAAATTAATTGTGAAAATCCAATTTACTTCCTTTGGGACCTGATATATTAATAAATCAATGTGAGATGTTGGGTTTTGTCATATGCGCAGAATTTATTAAAATTTAGGATTAAATATACCAAAAATATTTCAAATATGTGGAAATTAATATGTCGGATGTCATAGATAACATTTTTATGGATTAAATAGATGGTTTAATAGTCCATTAAGTTGGTGGGGTAAGATTAGTGTTGTTAAAATGAATACGACTGATGTACATTTTAAGAGCTATCCCAATGTTAATTCCAAATAGATATTTTATTCAGATTGATAGATTTCTATGGAAATTTATATGGCAAGCCAGGTCACCAAAGATTTCTTTTGCTAAACTGAGATAATCTCCTGAAGGAGGATTTAATTTACCAGACCTTCAAAAATATCCTTGAGCATTTATTTTATCCTCAGTATTTACAGGTGAAACTTGAAAAATTAGAATATCGTGCAAATGTTCATTTATGTCAGTATGGCAACTCAAAAGGTGAAACAAATATATGAGATAGACATATTACATGCAAAGCGAGATATGTCAAGCCTTACTTTGGTATAATTGTGATGATTATGGCGTACAGCTTATGAAAACCTCAAATTCACAATCTTAGAAAATTAGAATATTACATGACATCAATAACACAAGGATTGGAAATAGAACAATATCGGACCCCTGCAAAGTATAAGCATGCATATGTACTCAGTACTTGGTTTGGGCCCCTTTTGCAGCAATGACTGCCGCAATGCGGCGTGGCATGGATGCTATCAGCCTGTGGCACTGCTGAGGTGTTATGGAAGACCAGGATGCTTCAATAGCGGCCTTCAGCTCTGCTGCATTGTTCGGTCTCACGTCCCTCATCTTTCTCTTGGCAATGCCCCATAGATTCTCTATGGGGTTCAGGTCAGGCGAGTTTGCTGGCCAATCAAGCACAGTAATCCCATGGTCATTGAACCAGGTTTTGGTACTTTTGGCAGTGTGGGCAGGTGCCAAGTCCTGCTGGAAAATGAAGTCAGCATCCCCATAAAGCTCGTCTGCGGAAGGAAGCATGAAGTGCTCCAAAATCTCCTGGTAGACAGCTGCGTTGACCCTGGACTTAACGAAGCACAGTGGACCAACAGTGGCAGATGACATGGCTCCCCAAATCTACACAGACTGTGGAAACTTCACACTGGACTTGTGTGCCTCTCCATTCTTCCTCCAGACTCTGGCTCCTTGATTCCCAAATGAGATGCAAAAGTTGCTCTCATCAGAAAAGAGGACTTTGGACCACTGGGCAACAGACCAGTTCTTTTTTTCTGTAGCCCAGGTAAGACGCTTCTGACGTTGTTTGTTGTTCAGGAGCGGCTTGACAAGAGGAATACGGCTATTTGGTCTGAAGAAAGAAGAAAAGTCTCAAGTACATGTACACTGAGGAATGGCAGTGCCACTAATTTCTTTAAAACCCAGAGTTTAAATGTAAGAGTCACATCCTGCCAATCCAAACACAATAGGAATGAATGTTTGCCAATTATCACATACAGTTGTCTTCTCAATTAGGCATTTTTAGGGCATGTTGGATTCATTTCCCACAACATCCAACATCCAGCTAACCTGGAAAGCTGTTAAAGACTTACCATCACAATCATAGTTCTTCAAGCTCTAGTCCCTATGTGGCCTCTGCATGTACCTGGAAAGCAGGTGAAATGTAGAAGAAAAATATTTAGGGGAGAAGTTGTCACCTTGAATGCAGTGTACTAAGTGGTAGCTTATCTCTTCATAGCTGGCAGGGGATGATGCAAATTACAGCCCATTTAGAGAGCTGCTCTGCAAGGAAGAATACAGTCTAGTTTAGCAAGCCATGGTCAGGAATCCAAAAAAGGCAGTAGAAGAAAGTCAGTAAGGATGGTCACAATCCAGTTCAGGTTCAAAAGTCAGAAGCAATATCACTAATCTAGAAGAGTAAGCATGTAGCATAACCGGATCAAGATTTATGTCTTTATCTAATATGACTGCTCATCTCAGGTTCACGTCTCTGGGCAGCTAAAAATGTTAAAAAATATAAAAAGCAGAAAGACAAAAAGCCAAAAACAACACACACAAAACAGCAGCCAGGTAAAAACAGGTCCATCCACAACAATTAATGTAGCCAATGCACAGGCTCAACCCCACCTCCTGACCTTCAGGCCCAGAGACAGAACCAGGTCTTTAAGGCCTTATGGAAGGCCAGCAGGGTCAAGGCCAATCTGACCTCCAGGGACATGACATTCCAATGGGCAGGCACCAAGATGGAAAAGGCTTTCCTCTTGGGCCCTGCCAGAAGACACAGACTTCGGATTCCCCAGTTTACAAGACAAAGCCATAACCATCATGCCTTCCTTATTTGACTGCCTTCTGCTCAGAGGCAGAAGACTCCACTTGAATGAGATTCCCTTGCTTCTCATAATCTCCGTAGAAATTTATTTATTTATTTATTTATTAGATATTTATATCACCACAATCATATAACTCTCAGCAGTGTATTTATTCCTGACTCCTTTACTTCCAACAAGCTCAGCCAGCTTTGAAGTGTATTTCTGTACTCCTTTGTTCTATTTTTATACTCACCATTTAGCTATTCCATGGGTGCAAATTCCATGGAACAATTATTTTAATTATTTATGGCTAATAGATGGCGACAGGGAGCAGATGCACAATGCATAGCTCCTAGCTATACCCAGCAATTACTCAGCTCCCAACCATACCAGCATGGGGGTTAGGAGAGTCAAGGTATGGGACTTGAATGTGAATGCGGGGTGAATGTAGAGAACCCCAGGCATTACCTCCATCCAATGCTGGCCGTCGCGGTGGGGAGGAGAGTTGCAGTGGCGGTGGCTGGGCCAAGGACAGCAAGGAGAGGATGTGTGGCAGAAGGCGATACTTGGACCCGGGGGACAATGGTGGCTGTGACAGTTGTAGCAGCGGGGGAGAGTGCTGGTGGCAGCTGCCGAAGCCGTGCTGTCTGGGCCAGGAATGACGCCCGGGGCCAAGTGTGGCAACGACAGAGTCAAGAGTTGATCTAGCCAGGCCAGGAATGTCTGTGGGGCCAAGGCCAAGCCCAATATGGTTAGTTTTGGCAGCAGCACTGGTGGTGAGAGCACCAGCAACGGCAGTGGGACGGCAGCGATGAGAGCACCAGGGGTGAGGCTGAGGTGGACCTGACTGTGACAGTGGAGTGGAGGCCAGAGCCTGAGGGCCCACAGTACCCAAAACTCATAGAGACATTAGAACCTCGGGGGTTCCGGGCTCTAGCCCCTAATGTGGCAAGGGGGCTTCCCTTACTCCCAGAGAAGAGGCCGGGGGGACAGGAGTGGTGGGGTGCATTGGTGAGGGGTGTGTGGATGTTGGATGAATGTGCTACCCACTGCCTGGGTGTGAGGCAGGAAGAGGGTAGGAGTGGATGTGGCCCTCTTCTCACCAGCTAGTGAGAGAGGCCAGTTGAGAGAGGGAGCATGTTAGGGAAGGGGGAGTTGGGGTGACTAAGCCCCTGTTGGCTCTGAGAGCAGATAGCTGAAGTGCCACAGGGGCCCATCCCCCCCCCCCATATTCCCCTCTCGCACTGTATGGTTTGTGGTATGACAGGCCCCTTAGGTTGGAGGCCAGGAAGGTGAATCGCCCTGGGTGATTCAGGGTGGGTATTCAGGTGGTGATGGGCATGGGACGTTACGATGGGAGCAAGAGTGCCGGCCATTCCAGAGGAAGATGCCCCCAGTGTGTTATACCGGTGGCGTGTGGTTCGACCCTCTGGGCTCAAGCCCAGACCCTGGTCAGCAGGCCTTCAGAGTCCCAGGTTTTTGGCTGCTGCTGCTGAATGCCAGGTTGGTCAATAATAAGCCCCCCCCCACCCCATGTGAGACCCTGTTCCTGAGGTTGGGCACACGGGATCAGTTGTAAGTGTTGCTTCTGCACCAGCCTCCCTGCTGCATAGCAACCTCCTTGCCTGAGCTGCTGGAAGCCATCTCCACTGACAGTGGAGTTCCCCAGGCATATGGTCTTGGGGGACTTTAATCTGCCGTCCCTGGGGCTGGCCTCAGAGGCAGCTTGGGAGTTCATGGCTACCATGGCGGCCATTGGCCTATCCCAGGTCATCTACGGCCCAACTTGGGACAGTGGTCACACTCCAGACATGGTTTTCTTGTCAGAGCAGTGGCAGTGTGATCTGGTGGGGGATTTATATTATCCCCTCTGTCATGGTCAGACCACTCCCTGGTGGCCTTGAGATTGTCCTATGCTGCCCCCTTCTGCAGGGAGGCGGGACCTATTCGAACAGTCCACCCCCGGCAACTGATGGACCCACAAGGGTTCCAAAGGAAGCTGGGGGTTGTTCCTGAGGCCTTGCTGCACGGTCCAGTGGAGGCCCTGGCCACAACCTGGAATAAGGAGGCGGCTGGGGCCTTGGACAGGATCGCGCCTGTGCAGCCTCTCTTGGCCCATCGCCCCCAGCACTCCCTGTGGTTTACGGAGGAGTTAAGGGAGCTGAAAAGGGCCAAGAGATGTCTTGAGCGCCACTGGTGGAAAACTAAAGATGAGTTCAACCGAACATGGGTTAGAGCCGCTATTAAGGTCTACCTCGTGGTGGCAAGGGTGGCAAAACACCATTATTTCTCCACTCTTATTGCATCCTCAGAGCATCACCTAGCAGCCCTGTTCAGGGTTACTCAGTCCCTCCTGGGTATGGATGGCTCAAAGACTATCTACAGGGCCACGCAGAGGAATTTGCTGAACACCTGATGGATAAAATCAGGTGTTTTTATCCGCTCAGTTCCATTCTCAGTTGGAGGCCAAGCATGAGGCGGGTTCAGTGGAGATGCCCAGGGAGTGGTCTTACCCAGTTATTTGGGAACATTTTGATCCTGTTGGCCTGGAGGAAGTGGACAGGGTCCTTGGGGCTGTTAGTGCGGCTACCTGTATTTTAGATCCGAGTCCCTCCTGGTTGGTCAAAGCCACCAAGAAGGTGACTTTAGGGTGGGTATTGGCAGTGGTCAATTCATCTTTGCAGAAGGGGGTGTTCCTGAAGCCTTTTAAGGAGGCTTTGGTCCACCCCCTCCTCAAGAAACCATTGCTAGATCCCACCCTTCTGGATAATTTTCATCCAATTTTTAGGAAAGGTGGTGGAAAAGGTAGTTGTGCAGCAGCTTCAGAGGATCCTGGAGGAAATGGATTATCTGCACCCCTATTAGTCAGGTTTTCAGGCCTGGTTATGGGACAGAAACAGCATTGGTCGCACTTTTAGATGATCTCTGGTGAGAGTGGGATTGGGGTAGTGCATCCATCCTTGCTCTTCTTGACCTCTCGGCAGCTTTCAATACCATCGACCACAGTATCCTTTTGGGTCGGCTGCAGGAGTTGGGGCTGGGTGGCACGGTTGTGTGCTGGTTCAGCTCCTTTCCCCAAGGCTGAACCCAATTCATGTCGATAGGGATTGAGAGGTCCAACCCCCAGCCCTTACTTTGTGGGGTGCCTCAGGGTTCGGTGCTCTCGCCGCTCCTACTTAACATCTACATGAAACCGTTGGGTGAGATCATCCAGCACCATGGGATGAGGTATCATCAGTATCCTGATGATACTCAATTATATATCTCCATCCCAGGTGACCTAAGTGATGGTGTGGCTACCCTTTTGCAATGCCTGGAGGCTGTAGAGACCTGGATGGGGGGCAACAGGCTTCAACTGAACCCTGGTAAGGTGGAGTGGCTGTGGGTACAGGGAGCCTCAAGATCCAGGAGTTTATCATCTTTGGTTTTTGATGGGGTTGCAATACCCCAGACAGACCTGGTGCGTAATCTGGGAGACCTCCTGGACTCACGACTCCTGTTCAAAGAGCAGGTGGCAGTTGTGGCTAGAAGGGTCTTTGTGCAACTTTGTGTTGTGGGTCAGTTATGCCTCTTCCTCAATTGGGAGGCTCTCCCCATGGTCACTCATGCCCTGGTCACCTCCTGGTTGGATTACTGCAATGGGGCTACCCTTGAAGAGTATCTGGAAGCTACAGCTGGCACAGAATGCAGTGGCACGAACAGTTTTGAATGCCCCTAGGGGGGCCCATATAACACCACTGTTACGCAAGCTTGGTTGCCAGTTTGCTTCTGGGTCCAATTCAAGGTGTGCCTTACCACCTTTAAAGCCCTTCATGGCACAGGACCAGGTTATCTGAGAGCTGTCTCGCCCCTGTTATATTAGCCCACCCCACTCGGTCCAGCAGAAGGGGCATGTTGCAGACTCTACCAGTCAAAGAATTTCGACTGGTGGGATCTAGGAAGAGGTCCTTTTCTGCCCTGGCCCCTACTCTGTGGGACAACCAACCACCCAAGGTGCAGTGTGCCCCCACTTTCATGGCCTTCAGGAAGAGTGTGAAATCTTGGCTATACCAGATGGCCTGGGGACCACATGTGGGCTCACACCAGTGGAAGTGGCTTGTGGGGTAATTGATTTTACTTCCCATCATCTTGAATGTTTTTAGTTTTTATGTATAGGGCTTGTTTTTGACTTTTTAATTAATTAATTAGTTTTAATTAATTAATGGGGTTGTTTATTTTTTAACTGTTCGTGGGTGTTCATGGGTTTCACTTTCATTGTGAGCTGCCCAGAGTCACCCGCTGGGGGAGATGGGCAGCATACAAATTTAATAAATAAATAAGTAAGTAAGTAAGTAAATTCTTTTGGGCTTGGAAACTGTGGGGCACCTTCAGGAACAGGTGCCTCAACTGGGTTTCAAAGAGACAGAAAGAAGTGTCCTCTATCAGGTCTGAGAACATAGGCAATATGTCTTCCACTGCTTCCCTGGTTTGTCATCTAATTTTCCTTTCAGCTCTTCCTCTGATAAGGACTTGTCTGAGCAGATCATGAAAAGGGGAAATCAAAATGAATTTAACATACAACTTGATGCTTGATATCTGCAAACCTTTGCTCACTGCTGGATCCATCAACCCAATCTGCCAAATTGTTTCAGGGAGCAAGAGAGGAAATATCCATCCAAAAACATCTATGATCACAGAACATTAGTGTCCCTTAGTGTCAGTTCTCTATCTCTATTGGGATCATTTTAGATAAAACCATGGGATTAAGGCTATTCATCAAGTCAGCAAATTTGCAAAAAATATTTTAAAAATATTTGTTGCATGGAATGGCAGATTTTTTTTTTCATATAATGTGCACTGACACCACAGGCTTAAAACTGCAGTGAAAACTTTGCATGGTAGGCATGTAAATGGTAGAGGATTCATGGCAACAGAAGGAGGCTGCCTTACTCCCATTACAGGGACTTGATCTGAAACTTATTTATACTGTTTCCCATAAAAAGTTCTGTCACAGCAGTTTACAATTAAAAATTGTATTTACAATTTAAGCAGTAAGTTAAAAAATTAATAAAGCACAGATGAGGACATTTTACAAAAAACACATTACAAAATACAAAATAAAACTGCCCAGAGTCACCCACTAGAGGAGATGAGTGGCATACTAAATAAACAAACAAACAAACAAACAAACACCATCAAGATAAACATTAAAACAATAACAGAATGTAAAATCAGCCAACTGAAGCTTGCAAATGCTTTTCAAGGACAGCCCCATGTAGAGTGCATTGCAATAGTTCAATTAGGATGACTAAGGCATGTGTTACCATAAGCAGTGCCTCGTGATCTAGGAATGGGAGCAAGTGGACCCAAGATGTATTTGTGTAAAGAGCCTCCTGGCCAGGAACAGGAGACCCTCATGGCTCTGAGCAGGAGCCATGAGTCCAGGAGGACCCTCAGATTGCACACCGACTCCATCTGGTTGACTCCATCAGAGCTGACTATGGAAAATTACCAGATACAGGTGGCCCTAAACCTCATAGCTACTCACTCTTGTCAAGATTGAGTCAAACCTGGTTCCTCACCATCCAGACCTACACAGCCTCAAGGCACTAGGAAAGCATTTCAACAGCATCACTTGGATAGCCCAGGGCAGAAGTGTACTCTAGTTTCTCTTCAGATCGTATAATTTTTTCACCCTTTCTCTGTCTTTCTGGATTCATTCTTGTCCGCACGTTGTGCTGAAAGAGTGGCTAAGCAGAGTTTGTAACTATAATCAGAAAGGAGCTTGCAAAAGTTCTGAAAGCAAAGCAGCAAGGTCAATGTTGAACATTTTCTCTGAGTTACCAAATTGTGACTGGATGTGATAAATGGAAAGTAAGGTCATTTTAAATGCTTTTTTTAAACTCAGGCAAGTCTCATTAAAGTACAACTAATCCATTAAGCTAAATTCATAGAAAATGAAAAGGGTCCTTTCCAGTATTTTATGTGACATGGTAATAAAAAAGAACCTTTGCTTCAGTGCTTCCTCAATTAATAAATTCAAGCATTTTTTTTTTTTTTTTGCTCAGTGTCTTCTTCCTTTCATTATAAACTCTGCAGTCTGCAGGGAAAAGTATCTTCTAAGTGTAGGGATAGTGTAAGTTATCTATTAAATATGTGAAAAATCAAAGCAGATATTCAGAAAAGTTGTACTTCACTTCTCAGACAAGAACGAAAAAATCAGTGTAGCTGACTCATCTTCCTTGTAGGAGGATTAGCTACACCACAGCTGCATCTTCCTGAGCATAGATTCATAAGATCATCCAGGCAGTTGCCAAGTCTAGTCCTTTATTACATAGCATGATCCTGCCTGCATTAAAATATCTTTTTTGTTAACTGTGATATATTCATTGCCAGTGTGTGGCATTGATTCAAATAGTTTTATGCATGCAAAACGTTCTAATGATCACTTACACAATTGTGGTTGCTTTATATTAGGGTGGATACATTTTTGTAACCTGAGTCTGTGCACTTTTGTTTGGTTTCTTGCAATGTTTTCAGTGACCAAGGGCCACAGAATACGGCACATCATTACAACAGACACACCAATATGAACATTTTTCCTACTTTGGATGATTCAGGTATGCGAAACCTATCTGAAAGTTTGTCACATCTTCTTTCTTTAATTGCTTTCCAGAAACAAGTAGAAAATTACACTTGGACAATTTGATGCCCTGACACAGGATTTCAACAGCATAAATTTGGGGTACCTGGAGATTAAAACAAAACAAAACAAAACAAAAAAGATTTAGGGATTATTTACCTTACCTTATATTTTGCATCCTAAATTTCTAATAATTTATCCTAAAATAACATTTAACTTTGCTGATAGTGTTATTTATTATCTAACCTATCCCCAGATTTGTTTTCTATTTTTGTTTTTACAAAAATCATATCCCTTTTAACTCTCATTTATAACTTCTGGGTTGGTTTTATTCTCATCTTTCTTGCTTCTTTTTCAGCTGAACTCTGGAATCTGGAATCTATGTCTCCAACCCATTATTCATTTTTAATCATAAACCTTGTTGGCAAAATTGTAGAGAACTGGAAAAGAAGCAATCTGCAGATCAGATTAACTTTCTCAAAATTCTATTCAGCTCATTAATAATAAAGATATATTCATATATATGAATAAAAACAGGATTAGGTTACTTCTGGAGAATTTAAAATTGAAGAACGGATCATTCAAAAGATTTTTGTCCTCTGACAAAGGACAAAGAACATTGCTAAAACAAATACTTCTCCAACACTAGACAAATTACATGATTTAAGACTGGAAATTGGAATTGATATCATGCTATTCACTAATCTATGTTATAGTTATTTTAAAAAATCAACACATTAAACATATTTTCAAATATATTTCTCATTTGATCTGAATTTAATTGATTTTTGTAGAAAAATTGTCCAGGTACCAATAGTTACATTTTGGGCAGATTGTGGGAGTTACTGTTACAGGAAATCCAGTTACAATACAATATTATGTATTAGGACCATATAATGCTTTTAAAGACCAAAAGACACTTGGGAAGCATGTGAACATATACTGTACACAGTAGCTTTTATCTAACATAAAAACGTTTTTATCAGAACATCAACAAACAGGCAACACATTTTATTTTTTAATAAAATTTATTTTTTAAGGCAATCCTTTCTTCAGGAAAATTCTAGCTATATGGTGATGTGTGATACAATGCTACTTCACTTTGTGGACATACCTGGACTCCAGATGTTGAAGGATTCCAAGGTGATGTATGGAAAAATGAGGCACTGCACCATTGCCCCTCCAGCTGAAAGCATGGAGGCTGACTGCTTCGCTTTGGTGGCAATATCTTCTGCATGCACACTTGCAGAAAATTGTCCAGGATCAGTGAAGCAGCTAATCTTCTATGGTGCTTACTCAAAGCAAAAGGTCCCTTTGAGCCTTATACACATTTTGAATGGTCATTGAGCTCAGATGCTCTACTTCTCTGCATTGAGGCACTGCCTACAGATATTGCTTTCCTGCATCCCTGATTGAATAGAAAAGATTGCTCCATGTTCCTATGGCTGTTGAATAAATCCATTTCCAGAGGAAACATCTGTAGGAGCTGAATATCTTATCTGACTGGAATGGGAAAAGCAAACTTCCTGCAGCCACTCCTTCACTGATCAATTTGTCCTCTTCTTTGCCAGGATGATTTTCCTAGAAACAGAACTGCAGGCTCCAAGGACCTATCATTCCTTGCTTTTATCTCCTGAGTGCTCATGTCATTCCAAACTTGTTATTTCATTTTCCAGCACACCAACTATTAATCCACCCCAAAACCTCCTAATGAAACAGGCTAAGCAAATGTTCTCTAGGTCTAAAGCAAGCAAATTTTCATCTCCTTAAATTGGCCAAAAGAATATGCTTTCACTGCAATGCCTTTAAGTGAGTGTCCACTCAGTTATTTATATAGCATCAACGTATTAATGGTGATTTACCAAGTTAGGAAAGGAAATAGTTCTCTGGGCTACAGTTTACAATCTAGGAATCAACAAAGGGATTGCAACAGAAGTGGGAAAAAGCTAGGAGATTTAAACAGGTAATTATTTCAATTATTTCAATTGGGTTGGGTTACTTACAGTAATGCATGAAGACTAGGAATTGTTCTATCTCACTGTGGCCTATTTCTCAAAATTAGGTACCCAACTTGACCTTTAACAGAACTCACTCTTTCATGCAGGTGGAAGTTCTAATAGTTGTCTTGCTTTTATTGCAGTTGCAATAATTCACTAGTAACTGGCATAGATGGTTTGCTACCAAGAGAGGATTTGTAAAGCAGGAAAGAAGATCAGGAAGAAACAGCTGCTTCTTGAATGTGTGGTCTATGGTTTATAGCCAAGCCATGTTCTGGGTATGGAGGTAAGGAGCAGTCTATAAATGGTTGTCTCAGATAAGTCCGAGGGTTCTAGTACACAGTATAGGATTTATAAGATGTATTGGAAAGGGTTGCAGATAACAGCAAGATACATTGGATAACAGACCTCAATTTACCAAGCAGGATATTTCCTCAGATCCTGCTTATTTTTTCTTCTGGAACAGCTCAGATCCTGACCAGTCTTAACTTCAGGTGCTCACTTCATCTTCAGTAATGCAGCCTTAGTTGTCTCCACTCTTTTTAATTTGGACAGGCACAGTTTTAAGCAACCCTTACATTCTAGATGTTCCTATTTCAGGATCTTCTCCAGCAGCTGGCTGGGATGCAAGCCTTGATCCTGCAGAGGTACCCAGTCCTCTTCATCAGAAACAGTTATTTGTTTGTTTGTTTGTTTTTTCAGCCACCCATCTCCCCCCAATGGGGGAACTCTGGGCAATTCACAACAAACATTAAAAACATAAAATATATAAATACATAAAACCTTAATTAAAAACATTACTAAAAAGGAGAAGGAGAGATCAAGAGGATGAACAATCTGAGGCTGAAGGAAGAAAGCCTCTATGGTATTATGATAGTAGAATCACAGAACTGGAGAGTTGAAGAAGACCACAAAGATCAACTAGTCCAACCTTCTGCAAAGTGCAGGAAAACAACTAAACCGTACATGAGATATGATTGTCCAGCTTCTTAAAACCTCCAGAGATGGAGAACTCACATCCTCCATGGGTGGACTATTTCACTGGTGTACAGATCTTACCATCAGGAAGTTGTCCTAAAGTCCCTGTATCACCTTTGTCATCATCCTCTGACAAAGGATGATGTTTTATCCTGTCAGTACCGTTCTGGAAATGTGTACCTAAAATCATACAGTGTTCCAGGAGTGGTCTCATGAGTGCAGAGTAGAGGAGAATAAAAACTTCACAGGTCTTTGATCCAGTGCTGCTTCTAACATAGTCCAAAACCATAGTAGCCTTTCTAATAGCTATCTCACACTGCTGGCTCATGTTCACATCCAAGTATAGTCTTCC
Source organism: Liasis olivaceus (assembly GCA_030867105.1). Classification (NCBI taxonomy): domain Eukaryota; kingdom Metazoa; phylum Chordata; class Lepidosauria; order Squamata; family Pythonidae; genus Liasis; species Liasis olivaceus. The sequence goes on from CM061349.1 coordinate 77,561,067, forward strand.
CAAGTGATAAATTAATCCTATATGTATTTGATGGTATGCGGGAATGACCTTGGGGGACAGGAGGAAGAGCCGCAGACTAGACAACCATCATACAAAAGATATCTCAGCCCACAGAAGGAAAGGGGGCATGGGAAGTGTCTCAGAAGGGACCCTCCTTAGTTTTCTGGAAAGTAAAATAAAGGAGAGGAGAGGTTCTTTTGGACTTGCAAGATTATGTTACTGTAACCTTACAGTAAGGGTAGTGTTAGTACTTCTTGTCTAGACTACCTCAAAGGGCTGACACTGTGTGACTTATATTTTTCTTCCCTAAATGTTATAACTTACACTTCTTCCTGTTGAAGGATATCTTATAACAAGTCTCCATGTAAATAATAATATATAATAACAAATTCCCTGGACTTAAAAAGCTGTCAGGGAGAAAGGTTCTAATCTAAACTTTTTACATGACATGCTAGTTTCATTATTTATTGTATAAGGCAAATTCAGTTATGAGAAAACCACACATCTCATGAAGTGCAGGGTAGTCTGGAACAGTTTCACTATCTCATGCATTCTTTATCGAAATAAAGGCCACAACTACAAAATGGCTTACAACATACCAAGCCATTCTGTGGTTTCTTTGGTTTCTGCTTAACAAGTTGTGTGGACCTAGCCACTGTAACTTATTTAATAAACCAGGATAAAATAATCCATGGCTTAGCAGAGAACTTGGCCTATGGATTAAATTGCTTGTTTGATTCTCATTTAGTTTGCAGTATATAGCTACTCCTTTCAGTGCTCTTTCTATTAGACATACATTTTATATATTGACATATTGGGCTTTTTTTCCCCCTCTGAAGATGGCTCAATTCAGACTACAAATGATGTTGTTAATTATTACCCTCCAAGATGCTTGTTTTTGTCCAGTATTTTTAAAATCCTCGCTGATCATAGCATGCATTCACTCTTTGAGGGAGTTATTCCATTGATAACAGAATCTGATCCATGCCTGCTCAGAAACACATCCCATGACTTCAGTAGAACTTCCTCCCAAATAATTGGACACAGGATAGCAACAAACAGTGCCCCAGGTGACTTAAAGCATCTACCAGTGCAGATGTGCATATCAGATACACATTAAAGGTATTTCAGGGTGTCAGTGACATCTGCAGAATGAGTGATGTAGTCAAGCTCATACAGACATTGATTTCTAAATGAAATAGGTTGGCCTAAAGCTTATCTTTATCTACGAGTAACAGCTGTTTGAGTGCACCACAGTATGAATGAGCACTGTATGAACTCAGAGCCTGTCAGCACTCTTCAACACAATGTTGCTCCTGCTCTCCATCTGATGTGCTTGCTTGCCTATTTTGCACATAATAGTTGCTTTGGGAGTGAATTTCCAAGGCCTGGAACTCATTGTTTCCATTGTTTTCATCTGTCTGCGTGAAAATCTGTCCTTGTACCTTTGGATCCTTTGATGCAGTGATACAGAAAAATAAAGGACTCGAAAGTGAGGTTCTGCCAGGACAATCAGCGAAGTTTCCAGGCAACTCTAATCCTGGGAATTAGAGGCAAAGAAATCAGAACTGCTGGAGAATAGGAAGCAACAAAGCATTATTCTATGTTAGGGGTTAATAAAAAAAGAACTGAAGATCAAACTGCCAATATTATAAAGATTTTATAGGACAGTGTGGTGTCATCACCACTGGAATATTGTGAGATATTCCTGTTACTGTATGTCATAGATGATATTGTAGAACTGGGAAAAGATAGAAAAAAGCAGCCAAAATTAGCTGAGACCCCTAGGGGGAACATAGGAGCTCTTAGGGTATAGGGAACACCAGAGTAGAAAATTATATATACAGTAGAGTCTCGCTTATCCGACATAAACGGGCCAGCAGAACGTCGGATAAGCGAAAATGTCGGATAACACACAGTAACGATTGAGTGCGGTAAAAAAAAAAAAAAAACGATCCGCTGTGCCTGTTGCAATCGATTTTTGCATTGTGGCGCCGCACCATCAGGAGCAACAAGAAAGAGTACACTCACGCTCGCAAACAAGCGGCACACTTTTCTCGTCGCCGATTTATGCGTGTTGTTGTGTTTTTTTTAGGGGCGTCGGATAAGATGGAATGTCGGATAAGTGAAGGTTGCTTAAACGAGACTCTACTGTACTGTATAAAATCATACAGACTTAAGAGAGCTATACAGAATAATATATAGCATAGAAAATGCACTAAAAAATTTAAAAGGAGATGAGATGAATTCATGGAGCATAAGAGAACCCCATAATGCCTAGAGGTCATTATTTGTGAGACTGTCTGAGAGTTTCTAGACATCAGACCAGATCCGACAGTCTATCCATACTCCAGGTCCCCTCTATCAACCAGTGATGTCTTGTGGGACTGAGGAGGTGTGCCTTATCTGTCACAGTACTTGCTATATGGGAATAGCCTCCCCTCTGAGATTTGGATGGCCCTGTCCTTCCAGGTCTTCCGGAAGGCTTTTGGCTTTTCCCTCAAGTCCTAGGGTCAGGATGTTAGGGGAGCCCAATATCTCTGTGTGTACCATATGGAATTGTTATGTGGTTCCTCTGGACTGGATTATTTTAATGGAGTTTAATTTTTTTATATCCTCTGTATATGTATTGTTTGCTGCCCAGGGTTAAATACACAACTCTGATGGGCAGCTAAAATAAATAATAAATATCACATTCTCTTGAGACCTGTTGCTGGGGACATGACTGTTTGTATTCACGGGAGAGATAGTCTTGCATTCATGGTCTCTGGAACTCACATCATATTTGGTTTGCTGCCATAAGTCCAGGCAGATTGCTCTTTTTATATTTTTGCTTTAAAGAACCTCTTCTCAGGCATTGAAAATACAATCTGTTCTAAGACAGTTCTTGTAGTAGCAAATATCATGCTTTAATCTAAGAGTTTTGTCAGAAATGGATTGGTCATTCCTATTTTTGAACTCTCCCAGTGGTGTGGCCATTCCTATTTCAATGAAAACCCATAAACCCCTCAAGTCTCTAGTGCAGTAAGTCAATCTAAAAAGCTCACAAGGATTGCATGTCTAGGCTGATTTATTTATTTAACATAAAATGTATATTTGAGCTCTTAATATTTGAGTTTTATTTGAATGTTCAGTACACTTGCTTACCGAGAAGCAATAATCAGTCTTTCTGGTTCTTTAAAGAGAGCTGTAGGAAGTTTAGAGGAGCATATTGGCCCATGTATTAAATCTGGCTTCCCCTAGATTAGAATAACTGTATGCTAGCTCATTGAAGGATTGCAAGTCAATCCAAAAAAACCCTTCTCCCTAAAACTTCCCTCTCTGGAAGTTAGATTTTCCTTTTAGTTAGCTCTTATAGAAATTGCTAGAAAGGGAAGGCAATGCGTGAGACTAATAATTGTTAGAAACTAGCTGAAGAGGTGAGCCTAAAAACCTATGCATTAAAAGAGCTTAGATAATTACAGAATGAAGGGCAATCTAATTATACGATTGTTTTCTTAATGCGGAGGGTGTGAAATAGGAAACTATGACAAACAGAAAATCAGTTCTTGGCAAAGGCGTCTTCTGGAAGCCTGTAGGGTTTATCTTGGGAAAGTTTGCAAATGTACAGCTCTGCAACAAACTAATCCTTCTGTATTTATATTAATCTTTTCAGCAGAGATCAAAAAGCACTTACTTTTCATTTTGATCATTGAGCCAGAAAATGCAATGCTGGGTTTTAGTCTTTGTTGCTGGTACAAATATGGACATGCCAATATCTTTTCTGGAAAGTTAGCTTGCCAGCCCCACCAAAACTTTGTTCAGATTCTAACCAATCAGGACTGATTTACAGTTCTCCATACACAATGACCCTTCAGATCAGAATGGTGTTATTTGATTGATAATAATTCTGTTATTTCTTACACTAAGATGAAATAAGTTATTGTACCCAAACAGATAATATGGTCAGTAGTAAGGAAAATGTCTTGCCTAAGATCACCCAGTAACCTGTTGGCTTAATGGGGATCCCCCCCTCCTCTGGCAGGAATCAAGGTGCGAAGCCTCCAAAAATCATTCCCTTCAGTATAAGAACATATAAGGAGTGTGACCATGTTATCTTTTTGGATTGTACCTTTGGTCTCCGCATCAGGATGTTACTGTACTTGACTATAACTAAATAGAATCTGGGCAGAGGGATCTATGGATTTCATTAGGGGATTTCATCCCCAACCTGTTCCCTTTTATCAGGCAATTAGTTCTTTGGGGATACATGACCTTGAGGCTACAGTATATTTCATCTGTGATATGGTGTAGTCTGTGAACATATCCATTTCTGGTGCATATTGTTTATTGAAGCAGACATTGAACAAGAAATGGTTAAACTAGAGAATAAACAACCACCAACAGACAGAAGACAAGTTCACTAATAAAGTATCTACATTTGGCAAACCAAAACAAACCTAGTTCTTTTACAAAATGGGAAGACATTTTTTTCCAGCTACTTCAGAACCTTGCCTGCACAGGGAGCTCTTGTATATATGGACTGGAACATCCATTATGTATTTCAGAAAGGAAAGCATAATGAGACAGTGGTTGATAGTGATAATGTATATGCATAAGAGTGTTTCTGCTTCTGACCGATGATGGAAATACAGATCATTATAAAATAGTTTATAAGATAGCTAGAGCATATATAAAACCAGTTGTAACCAAGCACATGTGTATTATGTTTTGCCTTTACAGTTTACGGAAGTGAGGGAGGCACCTTTTTTCACCATTTTACCTGCAAGGTGCTGTTCAGTGGAACTGTTCTGCAGAGCTCTTAAACTTTTGGTTATTCAATCCAAGAATTGCTATGTACTTTAAGGAGTAAATTGCCTGCATCCATATAGAACTTATTGCCACAGTTATAGCAATACTTCAAAAAGTATCTGGACACCATCTGATCATGAATTTGGGGATCAGTTTCAGTTTCTGAGACCTAACAATGTAGACAAGACACTTGATTCTGTCTGGTCCATGACATGTAAGCTCAAATCTGTTAATGTTGGTTATTAAGGTCAAGCAAAGGGAGATTGACAAGGTGGATTCAGGGAGTCATAAAAGCCTGACTACATCAGTGGTGGCCCTCACTGTCTTGAAAGAAGTAGGCTGTCCTAAATGGGCTTCCTTGAATCCAGAAATATTTGAAAACAACTACCCTGTTGCAAATAACTTTTTGGGGGAAAGGTGTTTGAGATGGTGGTGACAAACTAGCTTCATACATTCTTGAAGGCTACAGGTTATCTGGACCCATTCCAATTAGGTTTAAGATACTAAAACTGTCTTGGTTGTCCAGACAAATCATCTTCTCCAGGAATAAGGCGGGGAAGTATTATTCTGTTGATACTTTTGGATATCTCTGTAGCTTTTGATATGATAAAGCAGGGTGTCCTATTGAGGCAATTTTCTGGAGTTGAAGTGGGGATATTGTTCTTTAGTGGTTGTGCTGCTATACGCGTGGACACTTCCAGCAGTAGGAGACTTCTGTTAGGTTGCAGAGTCCCACAGGTGCCCATTCTGTCACCTTTGCTGTTTAATATTTATAAGAAGCCACTAAGTGAACACAGATTTAGGGTTTGGTGCCATCAGTATAGAGATGTATTTCTACCTATCATCGCTTGGGGCAGATGCAGGTCCAGGGTTTGGCCTTTATAATAGACTGGATGAGGGCCAAAACTACTGAATCCTGAGAAACATAGATTTATTTTTCTTTATTTACAGAAATTTGTATACTGTTCCGATTAAAAAAATTCTGATGGTTTACAATACAATAAAATAAAACACAATATGTTACAACAGCCAGTCCTATCTCAATATAGACAGCCACCAATATCAACACCAAGAAATAATATGCATCAAAAATGAGAAGAGCCAGAAGGCTTCATAAATAAATCTGTTTGTGAAAGGCTTGTGAAAGGCTAACCAGGACAGTGCTTGGTGTACCACCACAGCAAGGTATTTCAAAGAGTCCAGACCACGACAGAGGTCTTGGGCCTGTAACTCCTCCCACCTCTTAGTGGGGGAAACCTGCAGTCCTCCCACCATCACCTCGGACCAGTACGCCAGATTAGGAGGCCTATTTTGAAGGAGATGCTCCTTAAATTAATTTGGCAGTTGACTTTGAAGAACCACCATTGAACTGGAAATATATCAACAGCCAGTGCAGTAACTGATATATAGATGTTATATTACAGTAATGATTTCCTTTAGCTGCTGCATTCTATACCAACTGAATTTTTTTACATTATCTTCCAAAGCAAGACCAGAGTGCAGAAAAATGTTGCATCAGGGAATTTAAATACATATGAATCTTCTCTAGGTTACAACCTAGCAATTCTAGATATACTTTTCTCAGCCCTAGGCAATAAGGTGCTTTGGCCAAATTTTTACGCTTTATCATACAAAGATACAACCTGAAATGCTTTCCTTCTCAGGCAGGAAGAAACAATGCAAGGCATTTAACTTGGGTTTTAAAAAGATTTTTTTTAAAAACTTACATTATATTCTTCAAATCACAGGTGCCTAAAGATCTAATCCTTGAATTCACTTTAAACAATGCAAGGAAAATGAATGGTCTAAAAATGGGAAGCAGGTGTGTTTGGCCTTCATGTTACAAGTGTCAAGTAAACTTAATTAAAGGCAGAGGGAAGCAGACTGTTTTGCCTGTTGTCCAAGACTGGACACCTGTGTGGGGAAGCTAAAAACAGACTAGAAGGAATACTGAGTAGTTCCTTTGTGTAAACACAAAGTCTGGGCATATTCCTCTTCTTCACATCTCCTGGTAATCTGATTATGTACTCTGGACCATGTAATGTGTACCTGAAATCTCTGAACTAGAGTCAAATGCAGCAATCAAATCCTCTCCATGGATTTCCAAAAAGTGGCTTGATGATAGGAATCCCTGGAAAGCAAAACATTTTCAGGAATCAAAGAGACAGAAGAGGGCTTGAGCAGGAATAGGCAAAATCTTTCTGGAGCCAATTATTGCTTAATCAATTAAATATGCTTAAAAAGTAGGTGCTTAATGTGTGTGAACCCAGATGTTATTTTATTGATGGATCCTGGCAAGAGCTGCCAGATTGGCAAACATCTGGACAAACCCTCAAAGGATGGAGACATACAGTGGTCTTCTGACTTTTGCAGCCCAGCTCTAGTAGCCCTAATCCTGCCAAAACTGCTGCTAGTTCCTAAATGTTTTGCTTTGGCAAACACCACTGAAAAGGGGGAACAAATAGCAGATGAGCTGGTTATTTTTGGCGGGAAACTTCTGAGGTTAGATTTAGAGTCTCTGGACCCCTTTTCTTCAAAGTAAAAGCAGCCTATTTAAAGATGTTCTTTTTAAAAAAGCAAATAATGGAACTTATAAATTAGCCATTAAAATGTTTAATCCTGTAATAAACTCTGTTTTTCAGTATGATTAAATACTGGCCCATTAAGTATGTAAGGGTATCTTGTTTTATTCAGTGACATAAGTAATAGGTGCTCTGCAAAGGTGTCTGCATGATCCTCCTCTTTTATCAAAACGAGGAAAGCAGTGTTGTGCCAATGCAATGAAAGCTCTTCCCCTTTCCTACATGCATGCAACATCATGATGTACATACTAAAGCGGCAGGATTTGCATCACAGCACTGTTTTTGGCACACCGCTGCTTTGTTATTTGCTGCCCCTGCAGGGACTGCTGCTGCTCTAACTACTTGAAAGGGCTTCCTGTAGGTGGGCCACAATCAGAATTAGTAAGCAGGGTCTTCTTGAATACACATGCAGAGTACAGCTTAGTCAGAAGGGTCCAAGACACAGCCAGAGAAACTAGATACATTAGTAACCTGGCTACCTATTTGTCCAAACCTTTTCAAGATTCAGCTGCGTAAAAGGAACTTTACAATCAAGGATCTTCTGCAGGTTAGCTTAGAAGTTTTGTTGGTTAGTTTTGAATCATCTCTCTGGGTTTCCTCTGCTTAGGAGGAATTCTGAGCTGGGAATCAGCCATGAACAGTATGTTATAGGAATTTGTTAAATTTCCTTCTTAACATTATATCTTTTTACCAATATAAACTGAAGGACAAAATATTAATGTAGAATCATAGAGTTGGAAGGGACTTTAAAGGTTATCTAGGCCTAACGCTTGCTCAGTGCAGGATCCACTAGAGCATCTTTGACAGAAGACCATCTAGCCTCTGTTTGCAGAGTACTCACCATTTCACAAGGTAGCCTGTTCCTCTGGATGACAACTTGTATAGTCAGGATGTCTATCCTGAACCTTCTTGTAATTTCAATACAGTGGTTCTGGTCCTGCTCTCTGGAGCAATAGAGAATAAGTCCATTCCCTTTTCTGCATGATGACTGTTCAGATATTTGAAGACAACTATCATGTATCTGCCCTAAGCTGTCGCTTCTGTAAACTAAACACACCCAGATCATTTAATCTTTTAATCCTCATAGGGCTTGGTTTCTTGACCTATTAAGCTTGTAACTCAATCAAAAAAATAGATAAGTTTAGTCTGGCATGATGTGTTTGTGATAAATCATGCTAGCTCCTGTTGTAGCATGCCTATCCAAATACTCATAAATGTGCTGTTTAATAATCTGTTCAAGTTGACAGGTCTATAGTTTCCCAAGTTTTCTTCCTTCCCTTTCTTGAAGTTGGGCACATTCTTTTCTGCCCTCCAGTGTTCTGGAAACTCACCAGTCCTCTGAGAACTCCTAGATGTCCAAAACTAGCTCTGCAGTCCCTCTGCTAGTTCCTTCAGTACCGTAGGATTCATTCTATCTGGTCCTAGAGACTTGAATTCATTTAAATTAGCGAAGTCCTTTCTCTTACTCTTTTCATGTCTATCCTAAGTTGTAGTTCCTTTCTTGTCCCAGTGACAAAACAATGATCATTTAAGGCTCCATTTCCCTTCTGAGAGAAGATAAGTACAAAATAGGAGTTAGGAAGTTCTACCTTCTCACCATCTACTATATCAGTTCACCACATTCTTCTCACAAGAAATCTACATCCTCTTTGGTTTTCTTTACAAGAATTCTTTTTTATTATTTTTGGTATCACAAGCCCTGGCTCATTCTGAACTTTAGCCTTTCTGACACAGTTCCTACAGTTTCTTGAGACTACCTTGTAATCTTCAGTTATGTGCCCATCCTTCCATTTTCTCTTCAGTATTTTAGAGAGCTCTGTGTGTATCCATGCTGGCCCCTTTAAATTTCTTCAATTTTTCCTTCTTGTATAAATTGTTTGCAATTGCAACTATCTTGTTTCATAGGATTTCAAGCCATTAGATTTGACCCTTTCCTAGGAGTTCATCAAAATTTGTTCTTCTGAAGTCCAGAATGCAAATCTGACAATTCTCAGTTCTCCCTCCCCTTATCAATTCAAGGATAACATTATCGCTTTTTGCCAAGATGCAAGTCACTTTTACTTCTTCAATTAATTCCACTGTATTGGTGAAGATTAGGTCCAGGATATTAGATCTTCTTTTTCTTTCTTCCACCTTCTGAAAAATGAAGTTGTCATTCATCAAGAGATGTCAAGAATTTGTTCAGCCTCTGATTCTTGACACAGTTAACTTTCCAGCAGTTGTTAGGATAATTGAAATCTCCCATTCTCATTATTTCATGATTTTCTGAAAGATTGGTTGTCTGATATAAAAAGGCCTTACCCATATCTTCTGCCTGCCCAGCAAGTCTCCTTGGTGTTTGTTATAAATTCCCATGATGGTATTATTGTGTTTCTCTCTCCTTTTATTCTTATTCAAACATTTCCCACAATATTTCCATGCTCTGGTTCCTTAATTTCTGTGCAAGTATATTTTTTTCTTTATGCACAGTACAATGCCTCCACCATTTCTGTAGGTCTGTTTCTTTTGAGTACGTCTTTAGCTTCAACTGGGGTTTCCTCTTTACAAAGATTGACTACCTTGTATTTTATTTTTTTTAAAAAAAACAGAACATTTACATATTTGTTAAAGTTGATACATATTGATAAAGTTGTTTCTGTTCATTATTTCCTAACTGTTAATCAGTAATCTTTATGACCTTCCATTACTTTCAGTGTGGAGAAATGCTACCATCTTTTCTTAGATGCATTTTGTATTGCTGAAAACAATACAGTATATGACCTCCTATTTTCATAGTTTTTTCTCTATTTAAAAAGAACCAAATTAGGCATTCTAATACTTGTCATTTGCAGTCCTTTTGTTCTTCATCAGGAATGTTTAATTAATAATAATTCAAGCAGGCCTATCTTTATTTTTGAGCATAATGAAGATGAGAAATGGGAATGAGGTGATGGTTAACCTCCTGTATGAAGCAGATGGCAGGAGGGCAGCTTGGACAAATGTTTTACTGCATAACCTCCAAAATACTACCATTTGATTATAGCCAAAGCAGGCCAGCTAAATTGAGTACTCGTTCAGGCAATTAAAGTTTTCCATGTTGAGATTTCAAGAGAAAATCTGGATCTTTGCCATAGTTTGAAGTGGAAACAACTTTTACTTCTGTGCTTTGGATAGTAATAAAATCAAGTCTAAAGCTATCAAAAATGCTGTTTCTTTTACTGTCAGAATAATTCCTACTTTTCTAGCATTTTAATCCTGAACTCCATACATTTCTTATTAATATTTTCAAACTATTATTGGCATACATCTGCATGCTAAATGTGGATCTATGACATGCAATGGACAGAATGTGGATGTGGATAGGATTAAACCCCTGTTCAGTGTAGTGGCCATCAACATCTCATGAGCTGCTTAGGGAAATCACAGTAATCAGGTAAACTTACAGCAATCTCATATATTGTGGCAATAAAAATGTTACATTTCAGTTCAATTTTGGAATTGCAATAATGACTTTCTACATAACACTAAGCAAACCATGGAGAAAGCTATCCTGGTTTGTTTTCAGGATGAGTCAAACTGCAGCAAAAAAATTGCAGCAAAGGACCAGCATGATATTTGTTCAGGTCTGCCCAATGCTGCCTTAGTGTCATATCTCACAGGTTTTTAAGCAAGAATACAAAATAATTCCACTACAAATTTACATGACCACTGTGATTTCCCTCAGCAGCCCATGAGATATTACTGAGCATTATGTTTGACAGGGATTTAATCCTGGCCCCACTTACATCCACATTCTGCCTACAGCATCATGCAGGTCCAGAAGGATGCCAATGACAGTGAGAACACATCAGCAAAAATGGAGAGAGTAAAGGATTAAAATACTAGAAAAGTGGTAACAATTCTGAAAAGTAGCAACAGAAACAAGAACAGCTCTTTCATTTTCTAAAACATCTGCACAGGCTGGTCAATTGATTTGACATGAACTCCATGAATTTAAATTATGATCAGCCTTTATTGTAAATTAAGCTTGAGCTAGTGAATAGGGTTATCTGCAGTTATAACCTTTCAAAAGGCATGAAAATTGAGTAACCAACATGTTTTATTTCTGCAAAGTACTGTATATATAATAAAACCCAATTTATCTCAGTTGTCCTTTATTCTTCTCTGTGGTAAAACCAAAAGGAAACCTAGGGTAGCCTTCAGACCACATATTTAGCTAAATCACTATGGCCTAAATGATATTTTATGAAAGATTAACAATTGGTTATCTTTCAGGAACTGACAATGGCAAATACATCTCCAGGGATCTTTCTGATGAACCATCCAATCATTCTTCTTAGCTTCCATATTTAGAGTGCCCATTAAGCCCTTTCCCTGAGGAGGCATAAGGGAATATTTATAACCACCACATGCTGTACTTTGAATAAAAGCAATATGGTACAAGTATTAGTGAGGAGCAAAACAGATTTGAAATATCTCCACAAAAAGTTAAACTTTTTTTTTTTGCAATGTTCCCATTATTTTGGTCACTTTCACAGTTCATATACAGATGATTCAATATCTGAGCCCAGGGTTAGCATCTATTATGGCAAAGTAACATTGAGGTAAGGCCTAGAAGCCTACTAAAACCCAAGGAGCTAATACTTCTAAATTTTTACTTTTTCCCTCAAAAGTTGTGCCTGGCATTGAAGATCAAAAAAACAAACAAACAAAGGATTCATCAATATATGAATGAAAATTAAGCTGGCCTTTTTGGATGCCTCCCTCAGTGGTTTCATGTTGAATGAGCCTGGTATACAAGATCAAATACTCTCTCATCCCAGAAATTAATGCAGTTTTCCCCAGCACCAGCTCCTGGGATCATCTCTAAAAAGGTTTGGAATCTTATCATTAAATGATGCATTCCAGTCCTAACTTCAGTCTTACAAGTTAGGCCAAAGAGACAATATTGATTGAAAGCTACTGAGTATTCAGATAGAAAGACCTCCTGACAGAAGAGATTTGCTTGATTACTATTATTTCAGCCCAGAGGTTAGGTTAGAAGCCAGTTTGAAAAAGGCTTTAAGTAATCCCTATCACCCCCAAAACTCCAAAGACAATTATTTATGAAATAACTACACCCAAGGATACTTTTTAAAAAACTCACTGAGGTTCAAGAAAAGGGCATGCAGACAGTGGCCACACTGCAATTGGCACCAGGAGAAGAGGTGCTATAAGAGATCGTCTGTGAGATTTGATTAATAATAATAGGCATTACTACAAAGATTGCTTTATCATAATCCCTTACAAGATTGCAAGAGGTGCTATACTCTAAGAAATAAATTACAAACATGTGAAATTGTATACAGGTCTTACTAATTAAATCTTTCATAACTTTCAACAAGTCAGTTGTCAGTCCGTGGTGGATGTTTAGTGCTGTGCTGAACATCATTGTGCATTTTTGTAACTATTCTCATCCAATGTCATACATAAAAATTGCTATCACACTTCTGGCAATATAGTAAAACTAGCATTAGTTCACCAAGGTACGTATATATATGAACAGAAGCTTCCTTGGGCTATCCATGCTTCAATTAAATCCTCGGACAAGGTATCATGATGGAACATAATGTGTAACAGGGGGGAAAAAAAGGAATGCTGGTGATATAACAAGAAAGCAAGCTTAAAAACATAGCCAGAGTAAAAACAAAACAAAAACAAACAAACAAAAACCCCTCAACATGAGGGTGTTTCTTTCACAAGGAAGAAAAACATGGGGAAATTAGAGATAAGATTTCAGGCTTGTATTACAGAGATGTGTTTGGACACTTTCTCAAAACGCTACGACTGCTTAGTAGTAGTTTTAGAGTTATTCTATACTTCCTAATGTGGCCTCTCTGCCTTAAAATGAAAGGGTGTGGCCCTTTGGCTTTTTCAGTGTGAGTCATGCAGGCTCAAACCAAGCCAAGGATTATTTCGGACGCATTGCAGAAAACTGATTGCATCACTGGCCTGATGTTTTGATTTGTAGATATTTAACCAAAATTGCTGCACAGCTACCTATTTGCTCAATTGTCAGTTATCCAACCAGACTTACAATCAGAGCAGTCCAGTAGCATTTATTTCTCGGTCGAGATAAAGCCATCATTGTGTTCAAAGAGATTAAACTGGTGTTGCTAGAAAAGCTGATACTATACAGCAAGAAAAATTCCCAGTGGAAACCCACTGAGACTGGTTCTAGAGAATGTGACTTGAAAGGCACCATTATGAGCTTGTCAAAGTTATGTTTGTGAGCTTTCCATAATCTCCTGATTGGCCCCTGTGGGAACAGAATGCTAGACCAGGACGGTCTTCTTTCTCCAGCCTGCTTCCTGCCACTCGTGTTCAGGTTACCTGGAGGATCGCCTAAACTCACATGAAGCTAAGTTAAGATCAGCAGCAGAAATCATCAGGTAATAGCTATTAGATTGGTAGAGAGCAAGCATCTTTTCCGGGATGGGGTGAGGTGGCTTGGCAGCGTTAGAAATCACTACTCAGGAAGATTTGCCTGGCTCAACACTGCCAGTCTTCAACAAAGATTCCAGCCCTTAAAACGCTTTTCCTCTATTCTCCATTTGGCTGATACATTGCTGCTGCCTATTCATTAGCAGAGTGGATGCAGAATGTTGCGTGAGTTTTAATCTTTTGTGACCTACTTTGCTTGAGTAAAAGCAGTTTAGGGTTGTGGTCAGTGGTGGTGTTTGTTTCTTGTGGTGCTGTTTGCTGCTTGTTGATGTTGCTGGGAGAGCATAATTGCTATTATATTACACTGGAATCGCTCCTTGCAGAGTAGCCACCCAGCATGTAGTAGGACCACAGGATATCAGACTTGGTTTGCAGCAGTTAGTTAAGAACTTCCCCAGCAAAAAAAAAAAAAAAAAAATCAGCAATGGGTTTGTGAGGTAATTTTAGGCAAAATATTCCTTTTCAACCTTCAACCCCCTTTTCAATATGGAACTAATACTGCTGGCTATTTCTGTATTTAAAATTACTGACATAATCCACGTCAAATGCCTTGAACACTCAAAATGCGCTCTTTACATTTGAGTATTTGTATTCACTTACAGGCAGCCTCTTTTTCACAGGGAGAATCAGATGCTGGGGTGAAATGATGTCAGTCAGTGTGTAGGAATAATTGAAGAATAAACTTTGTCACAGTGCTGCTGATCCAGTGCCCAGTTATCTTGACACTGGGCCTCTCAGCAACACTTAATAAGAAATTAATTTGCCAGCAGTACTTGCCTTAAGTGGCTTGCCTTTCTCACCCCATTAAGGTTATCCACAGCTTCTCTGTGGGAACAGTGTTGATGGTCCTTGGAAACCACTTCACGAAGTAGAGCGCAGACACCTCACACAATCAAGGAAGAAGCAAAAGAATGTGATTATGTCAGACCACTGTATCTGTAAGCTCCAGCGTTTGAATGGGCACCATTTGCTCAGACAAAGACTGCAGGGGTTACTCTTCTCCCTCACCCTTACTGTCGCTCTTGGGATAGCAAATTGTGAACACTGAATAGAACAGATGCATCTTTTCATAATATTCTCAAGTGCATTATTTCTGTTTCCAGCATACTAGCTTCATTAAAGAGAGCTAGACTGGTATACAGTAGTGGTTAAGACACTAGACTAAAACCTAGGAGACTGTTGTTACTGTTGTTGTTATATTTTTATCCCACCTTTTATATATATATAACTCAAGGCCACAAACATGCTTAATACTCCTACCTCCCCACAACAACAACCCTGTGAGGTGGGTTGGGCTGAGGGAGAGTGATCGGTCCAGGCTTTCATGCCTAAGGCAGGCCTAAAACTCAAAGTCTCCTGGTTTCTAGGCCAGCCCCTTCACCACCACACCACCTTAGGCATGAAGCTGGCGGGTGACTTTGAACCAGTCACTCTCTCCCAGCCCTAGAAATAAGGCAATGATAAAACAGTTCTGAAAATGTTGCCAAGAAAACTGCATTGACCTGGAGGCAAAGAAAAAAGTTTCATTAAAGGATAATAATGCAGATGGAGATAAGATCAAAGAATCATCCATAGAGGAAAAGGCACTTTAAAAAAATATATAATCTGGAGTGTGGAATTCTCTGGTTTTGAAATGGATACACAGAATTGTGCAACGCCTGTAGATTTATTACTAACTGGATCATTCTACCATCACAGAAGTATCATACCACAGAGTCACTGGGAGTCAGACAGCATATAAATTTAATAAATTATTATTATTATGAAGACTGCTCCTCTATACTTTCATCACTTCTATAAACTAATGGCCACAGATTGCCTTAAACTCATCCAAACACCTACACACATGTGCGGAAAGGATTGTTCCTGCATTACATTTCATTATCTAAATGGGTCACAGACTTGCAATTCCACTGGGTTGAAAGAAAACAGAATAATTATTCTGGTTATGTAATTGTTTTAGACCACATTCCTGGCCTCAAGAGTCTGTTTATCATTCCCTTGAAAAATGAACCTGAATAATCAATACAAAGAGCAATTTGCAATGCTCTACCATCATAAAAAAGGAGCAAACATACTAGACTGTGGCCTGATGGCTTTAGGCTCAACCTATTCAAACAAGTGAACCAAATGGCATACAGCTTAGGAAGGCCAAAACTTAATGTTTTTTTTTATTATTTTATTTTATATCCATACAATTCCATCATGCTAAGAATTTCCTCCAATCTACTTTCTCAAGAATTCTGAATTTTTTAAAAAGCACTCCACATAGAAATATATTGTACCAGTTTTCAAGAAGCGTTTTTTTTCCAGCAAAATATCAATTTATATATTCATTAGCTAGGAAGCAATCCTCAGTGATTTCAACAAAAATGTGCAAGTGCAGTAAATTTACAACCACAGCTTTACACTACAATGCCAAGTGGTATATTTTCAGTTTTTAACTACTCAGCACTTTCACCCACCCCAAGGTTCAGGAATTATAAATGAAAATGTATACTTTTCTTTGAAGTACCTGGGATGTGGAATCTCTTATCTCACCACCTTTTATCTCTGTTTAAATTGGCAACTTTTTCAGGAAAACCATCACAGGAGCTTATAACCTGGCTGCAAATATTAACGGAGCCATCTTCCACTGTAAAGAATAAATCCTCTCAGTATCTACAGCCAAGTAATCTTGGACTTCCTGCTTAGCAAGAAATATCGGCAGGCATATTGTTAGTGCATTGCAGGGGAATACATTTCTGTTTGCAATGTTTCCTTTCCAAAAGCCCAAAGGACTATCTTGGCAGTCTTGACTTGGCTTTATTGAGTTCTCCCTCCTGCTTTGCACTACACAGTACATTAGATAGGTTGATCATGCAAGACTGAAACTAGTAATAAATATGTCGGGCTGAGCAAATAGGACACAAAATCTGGAAGGTGTAAGGGAATTGCACTCTGACTGCTGATCAGTCTTAGCAAAGCTGTTTTTCACTGTGACAGAGAAAAGGCTGTTCACCACGCAGGTGGTTCCAAACAGAAAATAGGGCATCCAAAATGTTTGGAGGCTAAATTTCACCTAGGGTATTAAAGAGAGAGAGGGGGCACTGACAGAGATCGGAAAGTGCAGAAGAGAGCAAGCTCACATCTCAATTAGCCACATATCATTGGAGACAGTGAATGAGCGAGGTGATCATGGCAGTTTCCAAGTGAACAGGCAGCATGATAGTGTGATGATGATTTGGCCTTGAAAACTTAGGCGGAGTATGAAAAATTATCTGGGCTGCTGATCTGTTGCGTGCATCTTTACAAGAACAGTGTTTCAGTGAATTAAATCTGCTTGTAGATTGTATATCCTGAAAGTCCTAGCTGTGGTGGAGTAAGCAATTTGTGAAATGACCTTTGCTTGCCAATTTCCTTCCTTCCTCAACCATGGTTGCTTGTCTTTCCAAACTTAAGCTTATATATTTCCATTCTTGCAAAAAACAAAATGCAGCCATTTCCAACTATGCTAACTGATTCTGTCATGCGATTGTTTCCAGCATTACTACCCTCAGATATATTTAGTAATCTAAATGAAGCTGGGCATCATTATTATCCTTTTCAAGATGATGTCTAAGTAATTCTGATAATAAACAGTTACAATATATCAATATTATCCCTAACCCCCAGTATTGATAGATCTTTGGGTAATTTTGAAGTAGACCTGCAAGTGTTTTGGTCTGGTTTCTTTCTGTTTTACTCTGAATGATTTAAAATAATTGTAACATTATAATTGCATATCCTGCTGACATTTATTTATTTATTTATTTATTTATTTATTTATTTATTTATTTTTACTTATTTGAATTTCTTACATGAAATGAATATATCTTGAGTTACCCAGAAATGGATGTTCATGGAGAAAAACTATAAGAATTATTCAAGAATGGTGTCAAAACAAGTTCTGGGGCTCAGGATGCCTTAATTCCAAATATATAGGTTTTGCTTTTTTTTAATCATACTCTGTTGATAAATCTGAAGATTCTAATAAAAAGTAAAACCAGGTAGATCTAGCAAGCCTAAAGCCTGCTGAGATTTGCCTTAGATCACCATCAAGATTTTAGTAAAGGCAAGATCTGACCTAGGGATGTTCTTCTTCATAGCTTTCCCTCAGATGTTTTTGCTCTTAAAGATTATATATACCTGCTGAAGTTTTCTAAAGGGTATTAATATGAATGCCTATTCAGATGCAGAGGGGATTCCTTAGATGTTATTTTAGACATATACGGCACTGCCATGCCAGAGTTTTATCTGCCCATAAAGTTGACAACACCTTGGGAAGTCCTATTAGAAGGTTCCCTTCCATCTGAAATTAAGGAGACATGGACAAAATGATAGGACTTTTCTGTGGCAGCTCCCACATTTTGGAACTCTTTACCCAGAGATTCATCAAGTTTCCTCCTTCATGGCATTTAGAAGATCATTGAAGACAGTTTTATTTCACTGAGCCTTCAAACCGAGTTAAATGTCATTCTTGCCCACCTTTGGGGAAGGTTGATTTATTATTGTTGTTGTTTTTATCATTTTTAAGGTATTGAAACCTGCCCAAATTTATAATAGAGTTTTGTTTTTGTTTTGTTTTTTAATTTGGGCAGGGCAAAAAACTGTCAAACACCTAACTAATGGGTAGGAACAAAAAATATTCTCCTTACATACTATACATGATGCTGAAGTGCTTATTAGGCAGAGCTGGAAAACTGAAGTTGCCTGAGGACCCTGGAGAGGAAGGAAACAGATTTTTTTTTAAACTGGTTGTTGTCTTTTCTGTGGCATGAAGGGTATAAATATATTGGTATAATAAAGGACACTGCATATGTCAGAAGGTGCTAGTATCAGGAGAGACGGGTGATCTTGGAGCCTCATTAGAAGAGCAGAATGTAGAGATGCTGGGTCAGCCCATAGTAGGGTTACCCCATATTGTTATCAGATCCTACATTCCTGCAATAGAGGTGGTGTTATAAATGTATACTGCTTTTGTGAGGATCAATTCCAGAGGGTATATAACCGGTAACCTTGTAGGCCTTGGGGCTCTTCTGCGTTCCTCTGGTGAGGAGCCCAATGATCACCGTACTTGTACATGCCAATAAAAGCTACCTTGTTGCATCTATCTCCAGTTGCTTTGGTTCCTAATTTAAGTGGCATTTCCCCATAACAGATAAATAATAAGGTAGATTATCAAGCTGAAATACCAAAGACTGCTATCATGATGCATGTCTCTAAAATTAGCCGTGAATTCTTCCCATGGACATGATAACTTTAAACTATTAGAAAGTGTGGCCCATCTAATTATTTTACTTTGTAATTACTGGCATTTGTGTGTGGCAAATGACTGTTAGTCTTTCTTTTCTGCAAATAGCTATTCATAGTAAGTATTACTGAATACACAAAGGGCACAGTACAGATGTTTATTTATAGAATCAACATCTGCCTTTGTAGCAAAGAGACCAGATAAAACATACTGCCTAAGTGGTAGTTTTGCCTCAAGAATTTATCAGGACCAATTTCAGCCTTGAAATTTTCTTTACACACACAAACAATTCTATCAGCTGACCAAATTGTTGAAAATACACACTGCAGTCATATGTGGAAATCATAGGAGTGTAGGGTGTAAAGTGGATTAAAATAATATCATAATAGATAGAAAGTGAAATGTGTTTTGGTGAAGGGAAGATGAAAGAAATGAAATTATGATCTTGAGAATTGGTGATTGTCTAGATGGTCTAAATCCAATGGATGTTGTGATCTTAAAATGTGTAAAAGATTTTGGTCCTCCATTCTGCAAAAATAAGCAACAAGAATTTTGTCCCAGAAGACACCTTTCTAATACTTAACATTCCTGGATAAATTAGGAACTTGTTAACATAATGAGGAAAAGCTTAGAATATAATGCCTGTGTGTGCCTTTGAGTCAGTGTCAATTATATTATGTTCAATATAATATAATATAACATTAGGATATAATAGGGGTAGACAATCACTGTGTGTTGGCAAGTACATTTGGAATGTTAATAGCATGTGATGGGCACTTTTACAAAATAATCATTCACAAAACTCTGATTTTGGATGCAAATAAATGAAGATGATCCTCACCAACTATTCTACCTCTTTGTCTCCATTTTTCCCCCCATGGAAATGAGCATACTTCCAGGCAAAGTCCTGGGACTCAGGCACTCACTATTGTTATTTTCAAAAACTTATGGAGACTGTGTGAAAGCTGCTTCTGGATTCAGTTTTTCCGCTGGATGGACAGAAAGAAGCACCAAAGGTTGACATTAATTATTCATTCATATTCCCTTTCTATATCAGTAGAACCAACATGAAATTTAGACAACATTTAGTGACAACTATTCCAAGAATCTGACAGAGGGGCAAATATTTGTTCACAGAATTGTAGTTCACGGAACCTTCATAAGACCCTTTGCTGCAATTGCAGGTCTGAATCAAGCCCTACACCTGTAGTTCAGCACACCTGAATCGAGCAGCTGTCTTAGCTCTAACTAAAGCAGCTACTTGATTTTGGGAAATCCTGCAACCTTCTTTTATTTTTGAGGTATTGACAATCAGGTGAAAATGGTTTAAATTTCAACTTCACAGTACATACCTTCTCAAGGATTTCAGACTTAAAAAAATGTTGGAATTCACACACATACCCATCATGTAATTCCGTTTCAGGGTAAACAACATTATGAAAAGTACAGAAAAAGAGTAAGAAATAGTAAGCAGAAGAAATGAAAGGCAGGAAATGAGAGGAAAGAAAAGACAATCTAACTACATCAAGTTTATATCAACAACATCTACCATACCTCTCCATATCTGTCTATCCCTGCAAACCATATTTGCTTCCAACACATCCATGCACCAATTCATTTTCTGTCTTTTATTCTTTAAATTTCTCAACTGTCTCTTTTTGAAGGTCTCATCAACTCTATCCAACAATCACTTTTACCTTTCCTCAACCCATTCATTCTTCCTTCATATATTTGTGATTCAGTCCTCATTCCTGCTCTCTGTACACCTTGGTAAACTTACAGTATTTTGTACAGTTCACTCATTTTAATATTCCATCTAATTTCCTTCATCACTCTCATTGTACCCACACCTACTTCAGCTTACTTCTCTGAAAAAAAATATTCTTCATACATGGCTGATAAAAGAGCTTCTAATATCTCTGATGAACTGTGATGAGAGGGTGCAATGAACTGAATCAGTAAGGTATGGAGGCAACTTAATAAGGCAGTGCTTAATATTTTAGCTGCAAACATTGTTCATTACCAGTGATCAGCATGTAGATTGAGTAATAAATTACTCTACCTATCAAATCAATATAGCGGAAGGTACAAAGTAGTTTGCTGGTACATATAATCATAATTTGGAGAGATTAGAGAAATCAGATAGGACAAAAGTTCAAGATGGTGAATCTAGTGAATGGGGAGGTAACTTGTGCCTTATTTTGATATGACAATATGTGTCACAAAATCCCTCTTCTATATCATAACCATTTTAAAGCCAACTGACCTTTGCTGGACCATGTTTTAATCTTCAAATATGTTGAACATTTCATCTGTTCCTTTGCACAGCTTCAGTACCACCAGAGGTCTGTACCCTCATTCATAGGAAAATGCAGAGAATGGATGTTCAGCAAATGGCATAATTAAACTCTTCCCATTAACATGATAGAAATTTATTTGTGATAGCCCCTCCCCCTGTTTTTTTTTTCGGTTGAAAAAAAATCAGTTCACGATATGCCAGTTCTCTCTTCTTGTTTTTTGGCATGACTGTTTTATCAGTGGCATTGAAGTGGAACTAATGCAAGCCCACAGCAGTCCTGGCGGGAACATTACTAGCTATCAACAAAGAGCTAAAAGAGCAGCGCCTGAACTTAACACTTTGGAATATGAACAAAATCTAATCCTGAAATAATTGTCACTGTACCTCCAGCCCAAGATGACAAGCTTAAGTTTACAGATGTGTGCTGGTTTGAATCTCAGGAACAAAACATTTGTCTTAATTAAGTTGTCAATTAGTTACGTCAGCTGAGAAAAAGGAAAAATAAAGTGGTATATGAGTTATATTTGGCTTGAAAAATATTAAGACAGTAGGCCTTGATTTAGTGATAATCAACAATGAGTGTCCAATTCTTTTGAAAAACAGAATATGGCCCAGTTTAGAAAAAGCTCATAATTTGGGGGGGGGGGGTGTGTTCCTGGATTATGCCACAAGTGGGGAAACTCACAAGAGAAAATGATGTCACTTAAGCATACTCCATAAGGAGAAAATAGAGGGAGAAAGTTCTATCTTCACTTTCACTTATATTTGGGGTAAGGAGCATAGAAACTTGCACTTCCAATACTGAAATGCTGAGGTAATATAAACCAAGAATCCATGGATTAAACAATCCAGTTTAAATTATGCATTGTTTACTTAGTCTGAGCCCTTATTAACTCTATCTATCAGGTCTCAGTATTTGTGCAGCTGAAAAGTCTGAGCTCTTGGCATATCATTTCTGGGATGCAAACATCTGGAGGGCCATTAGATGTCAGCAAAAAGATACAGAAAATGAGAAACATTCTGCCATCTAGTGGACAGTTGCATTTTAGCAGCCCAGATTTTTTTTTTTTAATGCGCACTCAATCATGGCCGATTCTGCGGCGACTACCTGGGCGAATCCCTGCAGTTTTCATGGCAAGGTGTTTTGGAAGTGGTTTGCCATTGCCTCCTTCCTAGAGCGGAGCCCAGCTGGCAAGCACAGGGAGGTGGGGGTTTTCTGTTGCTCGCGCCATTTTTGGGTGTACGTGGCTTCCACGTTACTGGCAACTGGTCCCGTCTCCTGTGCAAGGCGCCGCCAGCATTTTTCCTCTCACCAGGGTGAGAGTACCCATTTATCTACTCACGGAAATTTTCGAGCTGTTGGGTTGGCAGAAGCTGGGGAGGAGACAGGAGCTCACTCTGCCATGTGGAACTGGGCTTGAACTGCTGAAGTGTCGACCATTTCTGGCCAGAAACTTTCGATGTCATTAAGCTGCTGTGCTACCATGTCTATTACACCTCTATTACAGCTTCACTCATTATACTTTTGGGTGGTAGGTTAAAACTGGAAATTAAGAGGATAAGTTGTCAATAAAGACAGTCTTGGTTGGAAACAGAAGCAGTTATGTGAGTGTAGAAAAGAAGATGTGATCTGATTATATTAAAGACAAATGGTAAATTGTTAACCAGTGGTAAATTGCCCATTAGTTTGCCAAGGCTATTTAAAAAAGAAAAGAAAAAGCCAGATAGAAGAAAAACACACACATTGAAAAACAGCCTGAGTTATACAGAGCTCAAATTACAGCTACAGTGAACACAACGGTGCTTGACCCTTGAATTAAATCATATTAGATTAACTAAAACTCTGAAATATGCTGTGTGCATTCCCTATAATCCTAATTAAATCTCTAATTAACCAAATGTTTTGAGGTCTATGCCATACACTCCAGCATTTCACAGATGAAAATGCCATCACTGTGGTTTACATGTGATATTTTGATGCTGATTCCAAGGATCACACTCTGAGTGTAACCCCGGCCCTATTTTATGCATTGTTGAAGGTCCTTCTCTATTTCTAATCAATTGTAACAGCTTGCCATGCTCTGCTTTTGAAAGAAATGGTTAGAAACATGATATTGAAATAATATCATTGAATGTTATTAAGAAAACATTGCCAAGATGTTAGCAAGTTAAATATCATCATGATTTTTGTTCCATGTATAGAATAACTGCAACTCAGCAGCATTTATTTGAAAAAGTGGGACCTATAACAAATTGGCAGTCTTAAATCAAAATTACTGAACAAAAATCTGACCATGTAATCTAGGGACAGCCATGAAAAACTTCCATAGTAAAAGGGGGAAAAAACATTCAACTAAGTGCCTATTAAGTCAGATGCATTTTCTCCCGCCATCAGCTTCAATTGCCTCTTCTAGAGGTACCCTGGGAATCAAGTTGCTTATGAAATTGCCTGTCACTATTGAATGGGGTCTAGAAAAATGGAAAGAAATGGTGGGGAGGGGGGAAGAGCAAAAAGAGGGAGTGTCCAGTTTTCCAACTTGGATGCTCCTGGGAAGAGAATTATACCTGAATTCCAGCCACAAAAAGAGAAGCCTTCCAAACTTAGAAGTGGTGCATCAGGAGGAGACAGCCATGCTGGAGTGTGTTGCAGAGAGAGACATATACTGTTGCAGGAAAGAGCTGAGAAAACCAAAAGATGCCCAGGAGGAAGGTTGCTTGGTGAGTGCATGGGAACTGGCACCAGAGTGCCGAGGGCAACTGCAGGCACAGAGCAATTGGAGTGGTGTCAGAGACACCAATGGCCAAGAACTGTGAGCATCAGAACCAAGAGGCAGGAACAACTGCTGAGCCCAGCAGTCACAGCACCCGTGACAGCAATGCCAGCAGCCAGCCAGAGCTGGGAACAAACGCTGCTCCCTCCCAGCCAGAAACCAAGAGACGCCCAACCCTCAGAGGCAACTGATACCTGGCCAAAAACCTTAGAGAAGCCAGCAGGCAACCAAGCAGCCACGACCTGGGGGAAAAGCATCTTAGCTTTTCAGCAGTTAGTCGGAGAGGAACTAAGGCCAGTCCTAGCTAAGCTCTAATAATTAACGCGGGTGTGGGCCATTTACGCCTGCCTGTCAAAGAAAAAGAGGGGAAAGGAGGAAGACAAGTTTATAATCCCACAGAAAGCTAGAAGAATGAGATATTTACTAAATAATTATATGTATAGGGAGAGAGAAACAGAGAGATTTAGAAATAAAGATATATTCGGATAGGAAAATAGTTATTGCAATAACAAGTAAAAGCCACAGGAATGTACCCTCCCCACCAAAAACAACCCCTTGGCAATAAATAGGTACCTCTTCAATGTTGTTTGTAAAGCAATATTTATTTTTGTACAACAAATCAAATAAAGACAAAGCTTTCCTTCTTGTCTGTGGCCTGCACCAGTTCCCCAAAAGAACCTGTCACACCAAGCCATCCTCCAAAAGATCATTCCATTGTGCACTTATCCTGTTCTCAGTTTGTATTTTTCCATGGTCTGTTTTCTCCTCCTTGCAATTATTTATTGTGGGGCGGGGGGGGGGGGGGTGAGGAGGAGGAGGAAGAGGAGAGGGAAGGAGAGAGAGACGCTTTCTCAGTTTAGGCGTCCAGGCTTTAGAAAGTAGGATATGACGCTGCTAATTATCTTTTTCTGATGCTTTTATTTACAGATTTAATTTTGATATTTATGATGCTGCATGGGATGCTTTTACAAATTTGGCTTATCTTGGGGGCCTACAAGCAGAAAGATGAAGTATTTTAATAATTTAATATTAAACATTAATATTTTATTAAATTTAAATATTAAATATTATTATTCAGTAAATCAGCTGTTGAAGTCAGAGCCATGGCTCTGGGTTTGATAAAACCTAACTTATTTATTTTTTCCCCAAGCACTAGCTCCAAACTGTAGTACGCTTTGCTTGAAGCAGTCCATTTTCAGGACTTCAGGACTTAGGCAGTTTTATTAATATAGGTTCTTAAGGAGGTGATACACATTTTAGGACCGACTTTTTTAAAAAAACTGACTTTTTAATTAGTGTGATCTTTTTTAATGAACATGAATCATTCTGATGTTGACTTGTCTCTCTGCATAAAGACACATGGTTGCAGTGCATATAATGACTTCCTTCCTTGGTTCAGCTGAAACGTAGACTATAAATATGAATAAAATAGTATGCTAGAAACTATCTCATTTATGGAGCACAATCACATAGAAAAAGTAGGGATAACCTATACATGACATTTATATCTGACTTTACTATGCATTTCCCCCCTGTAAATAATCACTGGACCATGCTTGCTTAAAATTATGGGAGTTGTACAATTGTCCAAAACACCAAATTGAGGATGATTGATCTTTGTAAATGCATGAAAATGAGAGTAATTTTTAATGGATCCTTCTCCAACTTTGTGTTGTCCAGATGATGTTCTTGGGGAGAAGCATAATTTTGATGATAAGCCTGTGTCTTACTCACTAGGTGCCAATAAACACTTCCAGATCCACAGGTTCCCTGTCCCCTCTCTACATGAAGTCATTTCTCCTCTTCCTAAGTAGCAGCAGTTCACCTGACAGTGTTACCTGACAATCTAGCCTAAGGAATATACTTCCCTGGATAACAGGAAAGCCTTGTTTACAGAGTGGTATTTAGGAGGAAGCAAAAACGAAAAAAAATCAATGTCTTAATTGAATTTTTTTCTCAGGACAAAACTAAGAGTGGATACTGTTGTACAGCTGAGATGTCATGAGGATACACATAATTTACGTTGAGAGTATCTGATCAACGGCTAATTTTATTCATGAAAGGATGGTGTCTCTCTTTTGTTCATTTTTTTTTTCTTCTTTTTTCTTGTTTGGATGAAGCTGGGCATCTTTTTCTCTATGAAAGAATGATGTGATCAGCCCCCCTGCTGGAGTGGTTAAGAAGTGTAGTTGCAAACTGAAAAAGTGTGCGGTGTTTATTTTGAGCTGGAGTACTTTTGTCTATAATCAAGAGGATTTACCTTTTTTAAAAAAATAAAACAAAACACTAAGGTTTCTTAGTGTCTCATGGCTGCGGAAAATTAAGAGAAAACAAAATGGGGAAAGTCATTCACCACCATTGGTGACATTTCTGCCCTCAATTTTAAACAAAACAAAAAAGGGTTCTTATCACTTAAAAAAAAAATCCTCAGGGTCAGATAGTAGGAAATTGTTGTTTAGAAACCCAGCCGCAGTAGATGATCAATTGAATGGTACAGTAATACAGTAATAATGGCACTCTCTTTTTTCTCTTCCACCATTTTCCTAATTAGCATTGCAAACCTACCGCCAGTGGTGTGCCAGATGTCTGAATTGCCTGTTTTGGAACAAAGTACAACTTTTGGGGGAATTGATAGGACCTGTTTGGAAGAAGGGAGAAAAAAATTATATATCTTCTTATTTTGTTTGCACACTTTCCAGGTAAGAAAAAAATCCAAGCATATCTGGATTAGCTTTCTTGAATCAAAATTATAATATTTTGTGTTCAAAGACATAAATAGTAATAAATAAATAGCCCAACCTCTCCCCTTTCCAGATTCTTTTTATAAAAAAAGAACACTTTAAAATAGTGTGTAAAATAGTGAGAACATCACTCTTCACTTTGACATGAAAACCTAAAAAAAAGAGTTTATTATCAGTATATTTGCTAGCTTTATATACTACATTTTTCCAGGAGCTAAAGGTGGTGTGTAGAGCACTCCCACTTCTAATTTTGTCCACACCTACCATTAACCAGAGCTGAAAGAAAGAGGCTGGTTCAAAGGTATACACTGAGCTTCCATAGCTGCTTGTTATCTCCTCGGCCAGGTCCAAAATATTCACAAGGATCAACCACCATGGCGAATTCCAGAGGGACAAGGAGGCTGGCATTGATATCCATTTCTTTTCCCCTGTTGTAATCATTAATTTTAAAATGTCCAAAAGAGAGTTCAGTCGTCCTCCATTTTGTCATTAGTAAGACGAAAAAAAGCAAGCTTAATACAAAAAATGTTTACACTGTGAAGTTCTGCAAGGCTCTATTTTTATCCCCATGTTGTTCAGCACGTACATGAAACCACCATAAATATCCAAATGATCTCTCACAATGAAGTGTTATCAACCAAAGACACCCTGTTCTATCTCTCCTTTTCATCAGATCCAGCCTAAATGGAATTGCAGAATCAGTGCCTGTCTGTGGTAAAGAACTGGATGCAGGCCAACAAACTGAGGCTCAGTTGAGACAAGATACAGAAATTGTTAGTGGTGGTTTATCAGCCTGCTCTGGATTGGATTGCACTCTCCCTAGAAGATCAGGTGCATATTTTGGGAGTGTTTCAGGATCTATCTTTGACCCTACAGGTACAAGTGACCTATGTAATATGAACTACCTTTCATCAGCTAGGCTGGTGCACCAGTCTGGCCCTACTTGGATAAATATAGTTTTACTATAGCAATCCACGCCATGGTAACATCTTACCATATTTAGATTACCACTTTGGATTATTCATGGGCCTACCTTTGAAGATGAATCAGAAACTGTGGTTAGTAGAAAATGCTGTGACAAAAGTACTGACTGGAACTGGGTTCCATCACTCAAATTCTTTATGATCTTCACTGGTTCCTAGTTCATTTCCAGTCCCAAAGTTCTAGCTTTAATGTATAAAAGTTCTGGTTTTAATGTATAAAGCTCTTCTTAGCTTGAGACAATAGTATGAGAAGGAACCTCCCTTTTAAGGGAAGGTTGTGGAGAAGGTGGTTGCACAGCAGCTTCAGTGGGCCCTGGATGAAGTGGATTATCTGGACACCTTTCAGTCTGGATTCTGGCCTGGGCATGGGATGGAGACAGCATTGGTCATGTTTTTAGATGGTCTCTGGCAGAAGCACGACAGGGGTTGTGCATCTGTCCTTGCTCTTCTTGACCTCTCAGCAGCCATCAATACTGTCAATCATAATATCCTTCCAGATCAGCTCCATGGGCTGGGAGCAGGCCACACAGTATTGCACTGGTTCATTTCCTTTCTGTGGGGCCGTACCAGTCAGCGTTAATTTGGAGTGAGAGGTCCCGTCCTCAACCCTTGTTATGTGGGGTTCTGCAGGGCTCAGTTCTCTCTCCACTCCTATTTAACATCCACATGAAGCCAGTGAGTGAGTTCATTCATCACCATGGGGTGAGGTATCATCAGTATGCTGATGGGACCCAGGTGGTGCGCCTTTTCTGCTGTGGTCCCTACCCTCTGAAACATCATTCCCCCCGAGGTGAGGTTAGCCCCATCTTTGTCAGCCTTCTGGAAGGCCCTTAAAACATGGTTTTTCCATTAACCTTGGGGACACCATGGGAAGCCTGCAAGGTGGCTGTATGAGGTCAAGTGACTGTTGTTCTCCTGCAGTCTTATGTTTTATGTTTTATGTTTTTTCTGGCTTCAGAGGACCTGCTCTGGGCACCCTTCCATACTGTGGACTCCTTTTTAGTATAGCTTTTTATCTTTGGAAAGCCTTTCTCCAATCAAACTACAGTGGTACCTCGGGTTACGAACGCCCCTCCTTACGAATTTTTCAAGATATGACCAGCTCCGGCCCCAAAAATTTACCTCGACATGCGAACTCCGCCTCGAGCTACGAACCGGATCTGCAGCCATTTGCTCTGCTGCCACGCGGTTGCAGCTTCCTGTGGGCGAGATCGCGGTAGCAAGGAGACGTTCGGTGAGGCTTGTGGTGTGTTTTGTGGCATTTGGAAGGTTTTTGGTGTGCTTGTCAGCATGGCTCCAAAGAAAATGTTTCAGAACTGTTTAACCGTATGTATTTACATTGAACCTTATGGGAAAATTTACCTCACGTTGCGACCAACTCGAGTTGCGATCAGAGTCACGGAACAGATTAAGTTCGTAACCCGAGGTACCACTGTATGCCGGTGACTCTTTTATTGTCTTTAGCACTGAAGAAATGTTTGTTATCCCTAGCTTTTTAATAAGGTGCTAATGTTGATGTGATTTTAAAAAATGTTTTATTTATGCTTTTTATTCTCTGTTATTTTTACTGTTCCTGGTACTGTCCTTACAATGGTGATGGGAATGTTACATGTGGCACAGGCGCAACTAAGGCTAGGTTACTAACCTAATCTACCCATTCTCTACCTTAGCAGAAAGCATTATGTGAAAGGCCTGACCGACAAATACGTGATGAGCAAGAGAAATCAATACCTACTAGTCAATCTTGTGTCAACCACGACAATGAAAGACTGTGACAAGGAACATAAGATGTATAAATGGTAAAGCACATGAATTAACAAGTGAAATAAAGAAAGAATAAAAGATATGTTGGGTATCTATGAAAGGAGAAGGCAGAAGATATAATGTGGTCCGTACCCTCTGAAACATCATTCCCCCCGAGGTGAGGTTAGCCCCATCTTTGTCAGCCTTCTGGAAGGCCCTTAAAACATGACCACTTCTCATCTAGAGTAAAGCATGATGAACACATGCAGGGAAGTGAAGATGTACTTTATAAATAAAAGGAATAAAATGTATTTCAGAAAGTATGAATTGGGGTCATCTAGGTGGTTGTGGGTGCGTATGAAAATTATAATACGTAGGTTAGTGGCAGTTGTGTGTTATTCCCCAATGAATAGCGATAATGAAAGTAATAGATGACTTTAGGGACAAATTGTGCAACAGACTGAATGAATGCCATACAGGGAAAATTATTCTGTTAGGTGATATGAATGAATGGGTCGGAACAAAATAGGAGAATACATAAAAAGTGATTGGGCTATTCAGAGACACAAGAATGAATAAGAATAGTGACTGTTTAGTGAGCATCTGCATATAAAAAGATTCTTTTATGTGGTTTAAGCATGTCTATTCATACATAGATATGCTGGAAGAATGAATATAAATTTAAAAGTATGATTGATTTAATTGTTTATGATGAAAGATTAAGATAATTAGTTATGGATACAAGGGTGATGAGAGATTCTGAATGAAGGACAGACCATTTTGGGTGAGTTTTAGCGATAAATGGACATGGAAGAAAAGGAAACTAAAACTTCAAGAAAAGAAAGTAGAACCTATTATGAAAAAGATTTAGAAAATAATCACCCAACAGAATGAAGTAAGGAATGGTGAAAGCAGCTTGACACGGAATGAAATGAATTGTATTATAGAATGTCATAGAAGTGTGTGCAGTTATACTAAGTGAAAGTGTGAAAAATATGTTTGATGGAACAAAGAAGTGAAAGGCGTCGCAAATAAGAAAATAGAGGAAAATGCTCCAAAATTAGAATGACAGAAAGATAGTGTCATTCATGTGTATAGACAAAAAAAGTTGGATGGATGGATGGATGGATGGAAGGAAGGAAGGAAGGAAGGAAGGAAGGAAGGAAGGAAGGAAGGAAATGCAGGGCAATTGTAATGGAAATAAACAAATTGTTTGGGCTTTGGGTGAAGAGGGTTAAATAAGGATTCTCCAGCAGAGTGAATGGAATTGAAAATAAAAGTGATTAAATGCATTGAAATGAATCTGAAGTAAGAGAATGCTGGAAGGAGTATTTTAGAGGTTTGTATGGGAATCATAAGTTGATAAATGAAATTGAAACAAATGCTATAAAAATAATGAAAGGGAAGCCATAAATGTTGTGAGAATTTTGAAAAATTAGACTGCAAGTACAGATGACATAACTTGAGAAATGTTAAAATAGAGATGAAATTTACTTAGAGTGAGTGAGACTTGCTTAACATATGTGTGAAGACCACATCTATGCCTGGCTATTGAAAGTATCCCTTATATGAAGGAAATGTAAGAAAGACTGAATGCAGTATTTATTTTTATTTATTTATATTTCAAATTTAGTCACCGCCCATCTCATTCAGTGAGCGACTCTGGGCAGTACAATAAATAAGAGCAAAAACCAATTAAAATACGATCAAAACAGTAATCAAAAATACATAATATAATTCAAGGGATAGATGGCATAAATAAATTATCGACTTCTGGAAGCATCTTCAGGGTGCTAACCACCTCCAAGGTTGGTTACCCCTCCTCAATACCCATGCAAGCTGGCAGAGCCAGGTCTTCATGTTTTTCCAGAAGGCCCACCTCACCTCTGGGGGGAGAGTGTCCCATAGGACAGGAGCAATGGCAGAGCAGGCACTTTTCCTGGGACCCACCGAGCGACATTCTTTAATTGACGTTGTCTGTAACGTACCTTTCCTGCCTGCCCAGGTGGGACGGGTTGATGTAATGGGGAGTCCCTCAGGTAATATTGCATGGGATAAGTTGATTAAGTGTCTCAGGGAGAATTCTGATCAAACAGGTTCAGGGGCCAACAGTAGGCAAAATATGAGAAGCACAAAGCATCTTTAGTGTGGACAAGAGGTGTGCAGACCAGTTTCTCCCCCCGCCCCCAAGCAGATCATTAAGAAATACATGAGTGTAAGAAAGAAAATGTACTGTATATTTGACGACATATGTGAGAGTACATGGAATGCTTAGTAATGGTTCAGAAGTGAGCAAGGAGTAGACAGGGGTATGTGATATCCTCTTTGTTCTTTAATATGTTTACAGACAAATGTATAAGGAATGCTTATGGCACCAGTAGAATTGGTTAGGAACTGAATCTATGAGTACTTTTGTGTGTAGTTGATGCTGTGTTGTTGGCTAAGAATTCTAAGAATTTACAGCAAATTGCATGATCTATAATGAATATAGATCTCACAATCAATATATAAAAAAAACAAGGTGTTGGGAAAGATGCAGCCAATCCTGTCCTCACAATTTACCTGATAGACCAAACAACCAAAATGCTATGGATGTCCTGTCCCAGTGCCTGGAGGCTGTGGTAGCCTGGATGGGAAACAACAGACTTCAAATGAACCCCAGCAAGACTGAGTGGCTCTGGCTTTTAGGGCCTTCTGAATCTTTGGTACTGGATGGGGTTAGGGTTTTCAAGATACCCTTGAAAAGTATCTGGAAGCTTCAGCTGGTGCAGAATACAGCAGCTCAGGCAGTTATGTGCGCCCCTGGAAGGGCACACGTCACATCTCTACTCTGTGAGTTGCACTGGCTGCCAGTTTGCTTCCAGGTCCAATTCAAGGTGCTGGTTTTGACCTTTAAAGCCCTACATGGCCTTGTTATTTGAGGGACCACCTCCTCCCAATTACATCTACCTGTTTGTAGATCAGGTCTGGCAGGAATGCATGTTGCAAGTCCCATCTGCAAGGGAGTTTCATCTGATGGAGCCTATTGCAATGTGCTCTACATGGGGCTACCCTTGAAAAGTATCTGGAAGCTTTTCTGCGAGACGAGACTTTTCTGCAATGGCACCTACACTCTGAAACATTATCCCTCCTGATGTGAGGTTGGCCCCAATTCTAGTGACCTTCCAGAGAGCTCTTTTTCCAAGCCTGGGTATCCATAGGTGCTGGCTATATTATACATATTATCTCCCCTCTTGTGATCTAGCTTTATTTATTTTGTTTTTATATATGTTTATTGTTTAACTTATTTTATTGAATGTTTTAATTTTTATTTTTTGGGGGGGGTATGCCACCCAGAGTTACTCTGAATGAGATTGGCGGCCATATAAATTTGATAAATAAAATAAAAATAAATAAACATTTTTGCCCAGTTAGTTTATAAACAGGCTATATGCAAAACATTCATAGTGGAAACTCATAGACTGGATGGGCATGGAAAATATTCTTGCTCCTGATAAAAACAAGCTTCCGAGAAGGCAGGAATACAATTGAGCAGGAACTGGAATTAAGTTACTTTTTGAGTCATTGTCCAAATACATAAGAAGTATAAGATCTGCTTTATATGGCACATGTATTGACTTTAAGCACGGCTTTGATAGCATCTTCAGAAATAAATAACAGGAAAAGTTCAGAGGTACATCAATTGACCCATCAGTTAACAGATGACTGCTTACCCTCATCTATAAAATGCATGAAAATATAAATTGAAGGTAAGATGTAATGTAGCAGAAGAACTTTATGACTCTGTCTGTACCAGGAGTGGAGTCAAACTAGGCTGCATTCTTGCCCCCTAATTATTCAATTTTTATGTACATCCCATTATTGATTATCTGACAAAAGCAGAACAACCCCCACCAAACATTGCAGGCAGAGCAATAGCAGTCCTACTCTACGCAGATGACACAGTGATTTTATCACTTATCCCACTAGATTAAAGAGGGCCTTTCACTCTCTATTTCTTTTCTATTTGGATCACCATGTACAACTGAACTGAAACAAAAGAAAGGTGATGGTATTCTCAGAGAGACCCATTAGCCTGAACTGGACTGTCAGTGGGCAGAAATGTGGCCAGGTACATGTTTTAACTATCTTGGGAGGATCTTTCAGTCAAATGGGAATCAGAAAGCTTGCCTCTTGCATGCCTCCCAGAAGATGCAAAGGGACAGTGCACCATTCTGTCATTTTTCTATCCAAAAGGAGCACAATGTATTCTAGCTGCCCTTGAGCTTTTCATGGCCAAATCTCTAGCCCAAGTCTTTATAGAGAAGAACCGCATCTACAAAATCAGAGATCTCTGCTTCAGTCAATCCAGCCCAGGTTTTTAAGAAAAGTCTTCCAAGTAGCATTCTGTGTACCTAATGCAGAACTCTGCCTAGAGGCAGGCCTGCCCAAAGTTGATACCAGGGATTGGGTGAGAATATTTAATGTCTGGCCAACGTCAGATTTTCTATCACAAGCTTTGGCCCCACAAGTTTGACTCCTTCAATATACCCTGGGAAGTTAGGATAGAGCAGAAAATGGTCTTTTTCCCCCCAAAGGCTATTCAGCATGGGATATTCTGAAATGAAGATTAATCAATATGGGCGGGCAGGAAGATCAAAGCAGAATTTCTGCAAGTGTAGTAGCTAGCTAGTTAGTTTTACCCCACCAGCTGCCAGTATCTTGAGCAACTTACTTTCCAATGTACAGTATGGCTGAGTTTTGACTCTTGCCCATTTTGATATACTCCCAGCAGCAATTCTTGAGGGTAGATATCAGAAGATCCCTTGTAAGGAAGAACTCTGCTCATGTGGGGATGGGTCATAGAAACTCTTGCCCATGTTCCCTCTACACAGGTACCCATAAAACTTTGATGTCAAATATGGAGATCTGTTACAGAACGTTAAACTTACCTAAGTAAATATTTTAGGATTGCTATTATATTATAAAACCACATTTTGGTCAAAGATAATAGATAAATAGGTTTACCTACCTATTATAAGCCAACTAGTGGCACCGACTTGATAAGAGTCACTTTTTGTGAGATGGGCAGCCATATAAATTTGATTAATAAATAAATAACTTAATAAAGAAATTATTTCATGTTATTTTACCAATCAATAGGCTTTTACTTTAAATATTCTAGTGCTTCAAATTTTAACATGTTATAGCATATTAAAATAATAGTACATTAAAATACTATTCTAGTGCTTAACTGTTGCATTAGGCATTTTATAGGTATAATATTTAATCAAGTTGACTGACCAGTTTTTTGTGTTCCTAACACTATGTAAGTATTTTGTTTCCATTCCTTATGTGTCTTCTTCCTATTATCTTACTAATAGCATATACTTTCATCTGTAGTCATTTTTTTTTTTTTTTTTTGTATTCTTATTGAGATTTATAATTTACTGGTAAAATTGTAAATGACTGCAATAAAGGCTATTTGTTCACAAAAAAACCTGGCCAAATCAATGGATTTTAAACAAATCAAAGCATTAAGAAGGGCTCAGAAAGGAATGTGCTAATTTGGAGGAGAGATTAGCCACTCTCTCCATCCTGTAATCATTGGACAGAGGGAGGATTTAGAATTAAAAAGATCTCTGTTGAAAACAGAGTGGTGGTGTTTTTTTTTTTTAATATATATATATATATATATATATATATATATATATATATATATATTTCTAAATAATTTTTTCAGTTGTGACAACCAAGGAGTTTCCCTTTAATGTTTTCAAAAATCTTTTTTTTTTTCCACTTAGCATAGACTACTTCCCATCTACTGGTCTTGGAAAACAAGAAGCAGCAGCTGACCCCAAGTTTGCATTGGCTGCATTATTTCCAGAACACTCAAAACATTGTAAGTTTTGTTCCAGCAGAACATGGAATACTTAGATTGTTTTGAGTTTTGCTCTCATGTAAGGGCACCAACTTGAACTGTTTCTGAGAACTTTCTGAGTGTGGTTTGTTTCATTCTGATCTGCAAAAGAACTGTAAGGTGTGTCTTTAACTCCTTCTTCTTACTCCTTCTAGCATCCCATGTGTTTGGAATATACCTCTCCAGTGGGAACCTTCCACAAACATACCAAGCTCCCTGTTTCAGATACTTTAATGATGTGGGAAGAGACACTCACCAACTGGACTCTGTATTCACATGAGCGCTTTGTCTTAGCTTTGAGTTTGAAATGGAAACAAGGTTTTCCTGTAAATCACGTGCAGGAAATTTTATTGAAGAACAGGATAAAAATGTTTTGAATAAATCTTGTACAGTCTATACCTTTAGGCAGTTAGATGAAAAATCTGAAATGAAAGCTTTCCTTCCTTATCTCTTTCCTTTGTGGCTCAATTTTGCACAGAAATAGTTGTGCTATGGGGATTCTGGCAATATGGCTGCAATCCTGTACCCACTAAATTATTTCCTGGTGCTTCATTCTTTGGAAGCTAAAGTTATAGCATGTGACACAAATGTTATAAGTATTTCAAACCATGTTCCTGTAAAACTAACAATCTCATTTGACAATAATTGACATATATTTTTGTTTTCATTATATTTTGGTTTCATTAAGCTGGAGCTGGTAGAAAGTTTTTATCTCATTAGGGACTTGGCTTCATCATGGTTTTGGTTGGGATACAGCAAAAGCAATTATTAAGTTATGTTTTGTATAAAAGGAAACAGTGGTTAGTTAAAATTAAATTCCTAAAGGAGGACTTTGAAGAGTTGTTAGGTCTTTATGCATCCTATCTGTCTCCTCAATAATATTGATGTTTGGTTTCTGCTAAAATGTTCTTAAGACATTGTATGCTGTCGAAACAGAATTGCTACATTATATGAGGCAACAATACTAAGAAGAAAAAATTAGTAAGATATCAGCTTCTAGACTAAACAAATTAAACAACATAATATTGTATCTTTTATTTATCATATACATGGGAATGTATATACTGATTCTAGATCATTCAAACAATTGGGCTTTTGGGTGGGGGGTAGTCCAAATTTTAGTTTTCTATCTAATTTGTGATGATGGGACTGATTCCTTTTCACAGAAAGTGAGATTAGCTATCACAGCAACAGATTATTAATCACACTTTACTTTTTTCCCTTCTAGAAATTGTGATCACCATAATAGGAATGAAGAGACACATCAGTGCCGCTAGGTAGGCCAGACCAGGAAATCAGCTCCACAGAAAATCTAAAATTACTTTTGTTGAGATTGGCTACAATAACACAATCTTGCAAGCCTAATTATGCTATACCTTCTCCTCCTTCTTATATTTCAGTGAATTAGGGAGGCCTCTAAGCCACTTCTGAATGTTACCTCATTGTTCTGGACTTTAAAATTCTTCAGCCCCTTTTGCCCAGATAACAGTTCCTGCATATTTCCATCAAGGTCATATAGGACCTGTATAGGAAGGTTCTTGGTCCTGACACTTTTCCAGCTAATTAATGCAAAAGGTAAATTAGATTCTTATCTCCTATTTAATTGAAGGTATATGTATAAGATTTTTCAAATATACTTCTATCCCTTAGTTTCAGTGAGGCAAATATTGTAGTTTTTCATAGGCAACTTAAGGTTCTAACTAAATGTTCTAATTATAGACTTCTATGTCCAATAAGATCTAAAAGCTACATCAGCCCATAGATTACAGTTTCTGATTCCAGTTCCTGTGCAACCAGCTCAGCCAGGATTTCTTTGGACTGTCAAGGTTCTCATATTAGAGTTTTAACTGATATCATTGCTTTAATTAAAAGCCAAGCAGATTGCAGCAGCTGTTGGTTCTTTGGATCCTGACAAAGCTTTTGATAAGGTTTCTAGGATGGTTTTGAAGTGGGTACTGATTTTTGGTCATTTGAGCTATTTCATTTGACTTTGAAATCACTTGTCTGTTACCACCATAGTTAAAGTTGTGCTATGGCACACACCAGTTCTTTCTTCTTTTCTTTTTAATTTTCTTTTAGATCTCTTGTGTTACAAGAAATTCCAAAAACTACTAAAGGGTCACACCAGCAGAGGCAGTGTATAAGTTTCTGCTACAGTATGTGCAAATTATCTGTTATGCTTTATAGATCATCACTGCTGCTTTCATTTTGCTAATAATTACCTGTCTGATTATTCTGTAAATTGGAGCAAATCAGACTTGATGTCCTTGGGTCTTAATAATAATTTTGACAGATACAGGGATGGGAGTTTTAGGCTTTCTTCTAATTCCTTTACTTACCTCAGTATAAACATACCTAGGAATCTTCCTTGACTAGAAAATATGAATACTATTTCAGTTTTGAAACAAATGAAAGAAGAGATATAACTCCTATCTTTGACAGTGTTATTCAGCCAGATTTTCACTGTACACACCACAGTTTCCTGTTGGGAAAATCAGACTTAATTTTCCACATTTTCAGGTTTATTTGAGTATTTAGCTTTCTTAGGAATTTCTTAGGAGTTGTTCAGAATAGTTTTGTTAGAATCCAACTCCTCTTTGATCTCAGTCTGAAAGCTATTACATTACCTTACTAAATCCCAGGAAGTATTTGGTTTTGTTTGTTTTGGGATCAATTTTAATACCTGAACTTTGTGCTTCAGGATAAATATATGGAAAATATTAGGTTGAAGACATAATTGTAATTATTTTACCTGAAAAACTTATATTGTGGAATAATTTAAGGTAAAATAGCTGGTAAATTTGGATAGTAATTGAACTTCTAGCAATTTTATTATTTTGGACAAACTTAGTTCTGTTGTAACTCTTTTAAAAAAAATTACAAACTTTTGTAAAAGTTACAGCCAAGATTAGTTTATGTAAGAAGGAATTTTGCAATTTATTCAGTTTAAACACTTGCTATTTCTACTGTTTTGTTCTGATATCATTCCTGCCTCTAAAGTTTCACTGTTGTTAAGAGTTTTGGAGGAATCAGTTGCAGCTCTTAAAATGTAGTCCACTTTTACAAAAAATAAATTGAAGAAATTTATGAAATTGAAATTAACTATTTAGTAAATAGTTGGAATAATGAGTTAGAAGGGTCTGTTTTTGTGAATCAGTTGAAGGTAACCGTAAAGAGGATGAAATTAATTTCTTTTCATCATAAAATCAGGTTACTATAACAAAATTCTATTTTAAACAGACTTCACACTTCAGAGAAAGTTTAATAAGAGTTGGTTGTAATTGCCTTGTTGGTAAAGATGGATTAATTCATATAGCCTGGACTCATTCTACCATGGCTATATTTTAAGTCAATATCCAGAAGGCCACTAACATGATTTTAGATCAAACCTGTTATCCTCCTAGTTATGGACAGATATGTTTCGCTTTGCATGTGTCCAGCATGTAGAATCCAGCATGTGGGTCCAGCGTGGAATCTATCAAGGCAAAAGAACTGAGCATTTTCCATGCCTGGAGAAAGGTCAGAAGAATTCTGATAAGACAAACCTACATCTGAGTTACAGTCATAGGTTGCTTACATCCAAGTTATTCTGCCCATGAAGTAAATTTCTAGACTCTTTTTCTTTTCTGCAAACTTCAAAGTTAAATTACAATAAATTATAAATTGTAATAAATTATAAATTGTAGTGCTGTGGATTGTCAAAACATATTATTTAAAATGTTACTTGAGAGCATTACATGCATATACAGGTGTGTGCATACACACACACATACACATACACACACTTCAGAAAGGATTTTAAAGATTCCTAATGTTTCCTTTACAGATCTTATTTTTCTTCTCAGATCCTGGAATGGGTGAAAGGTAAGGATTTTTTTTCCTCATATCATAAATCTCCAAACACAAATGCTTAAAAGCGAGACAGATATATATACAAGCAAGGCATTAGCAAGCCAGTATTTCCAATTTCTAGTTCCCTCTAGCTTTTACTGAATCCTGGAAGCCACCCAAAAGCTTTGTCCCACACAATCAATTATCTCACTTTATCAAGCCACACTCCTTTTTAGTTATTCAGAAAGATGGACTGTGGCCATCATGCCTTAAGTGTAGCTCTTACAACTAATGAGCATCTTGCTATTCACCCTGTCCCCCCCCCCCCCCGCCTTCTCCTTCCATTTGGATTCACACTTCATTAACTGTTGAATGTTTACTCCCCCAGGGCCCAGCCCTTCTCTTTGGTTGACCTCTGAGTCCCTCCTCCTTTATTCCTTTGCTCTGCCAGCCCTGGGAAAATTGAAGTAATTGGGATCCAGAATGGCAGAAAACCCAGTAAATTTCCATTGGGATGAGGAGCTCAGTCAGAATCTGCTGACTACAACTCTGAGGGAAAAGGAGAACAGTTTTCCTCAGTTCATATCCGGCTGTCAGAGCCGGGCTCTCCTCTTGACCTCGTAGATGACTTGACTTGCCTCTCCTGCTCCCCTAGTTTTCTACTACAACCCTTAATTTACCCCACATGACCCAGTGTTGTCTTCTTCCAGAGTGCTTTCCACCAGCAGAACAAAGCTTTCCTTAGGAAATAGACCCCAGCCCTCTATTTAATTATGGACTGCAAATCAGTAGTTCTAGAATAACTTTACCCTTTTTTAAACTAGGTAATTCCAGAGGCAGATGGCTTGCAGATTCTGTCATGTCTACCAAAGGAAGATGTTGAGCAAAAAACAAACAAACAAAAAAGCTTTTTTACCTTTGCAGTGTTGAGTTGATGCAACAATTATAAGGCATACTTCTAATGGGGGAATTAGGATATCATTTTTCCTCTTGCAGGCTTTTTTATCAATGTTTGGGCAAGTCTTGCAGATTGCAGTGGGATTTACACTTGGGTTGGCACGTAGAGATGCCTGCCTGGTTTCCCCCACAGGAGCCTTTTTGCAGGGCACAGCACTGACTCGTTTACAATAGCAGACTGACAGGCACAAAAACAATGGAGTATATTTTATTCTGCTACCTGCAGCAAAGCAGGCAGTCCCTCGGCAGAGAATTCAAACACAGCAGATATATGAATGCTGTGAAGTGGGCAGTACAGAATTAGGCACCGGGGGTGAAGCTTTAAGTCTGTCTGCAGGAGTCAGAGAATCAAAAGGGTGATAACATTTAAGGCGCATCAAGGAAGAACAACCTATGGCTCTCTAGCTCAGCCAGCACCAGCAGAGGTGGGGAATACAGGATGTTATCATTCAGCAACATCTGGAAGATTAGAGGTTGCCCATCCTTGGAGAGGCACAGAAACAACAGAGTGGAATGGCATAATGGTTGGCAATACTACTCTGGCTCCAGCACCAACCCACATGAAGCCAAAGGGACAAGCAGGATGGTTCTGCTCTGCAGCTTGTCTTCTGCAAGATACAAGATTCTCAGCATTTTATTTCCTTGCTTTGGAAAGTGAGGTCATCCTACATATATTTGGCCTTGTGAATCTGGGCTTTCCTGAAAGCATCTGGTCCTCTGGTCGTTTTCGGCAACAAGTCTTAGAGCAGGAATCCTCAGCCTTTAAGGCAAGTGGCAGTTCTTTAAAGATCCACGTTTAGCGATATATTAATTAACTAAAGCATTTGTCAGATTCTTAATATGAAACGGAGGGGGCAAGCGTAATTCAGTAATTTCTGAATGTGATTTTTGCAAAAAAAAAAAAAAAAAGTCTGTTTCAGTTTTGGTTATAAGGCTTTTTTTCTAATGAATTACTTAAACTGTAAATATCGTGGTGAAGCACCAAACCTTATATTAAGCTTTAGATCCTTAGCTGTGTTAGAAAGACTGGATGTACTGGTTGTACCTGCCTTTACCTGATGAATGTCCTTGTGCAAATGGCTTATTTCTGAATTTGTTTGACTGAAGGCTCATATACAACGCAATCATGGCTCATACATCTGGGTCTACTATTCATTTTATGAATATTTATTGTTCATAAACTTAAAAGCATTCATTTTATCTTTTTGAAATTACATTCATGTGAAGAAGGGGATACCTACCAAGAATGTACTACATAGGGAGTGATTTGCTTAAAATTTAGGAATGTCAGTCTTATCCTTAATAGAGTAGTGGAAATTGGCAACTTTATCAGTGGAAATGTAACTGAATTTATGAAAGGAAGAGTGGAACCTCTTCCTTTGCAATTTTTCAATCTAGGGTTGCAATCTCCATCTGAAACTAACTGTAGAGATTCCTCAATAGATGTATGCATCCATGTATGTGTATATATACATATGAGAAACCACAGCCCCAAAAAAGGGCTATGGACAAATAATAATACATTGATATTAATAGAATGGCTAATTAAATTAATTGCTAATTGCCCTGACTTTCATGGCTGCTGCTAAACCCCAGGTCAGCCTGTAATAAAGCCACCCTCTTTGTGACTTGATCGTGGATGAGAGGGCTGACTGGGCATCTATTGCTGAGACCTGGATCGGTCCAGAAGCGGGGGGGTTCCCCTTTGGGAAATGTGCCCAGCCAGGTTTTGGGTGTGGCATCAGCCAAGGACCCAAGGCAGGAGTGGGGGAATGGCAATTTTCATTTGGGAGTTCCTAATGACTTCAGGAGCACCATTCCACAAGTCACCAGATGTGAGACCCTGTTCATTAAGTTGGGCTCTAGGGATCAGTTGGAACTGTTGCTACTGTACCAGCCTCCCTGCTGTGTAGCAATCTCGCTCCCTGAGCTCCTTGATTCCATCTTCTGGGTTGGCAGCAGAGTTTCCCAGGCTTGGTACAGATCCTATGGAGATGCCTGAGGTGAACTCCTGCCATGTTATCTGGGAGGAGTTTGAACCTGTTGGACTTGAGGAACCTATAGGATCCTTAGGACTGTAAGCTCAACCACCTGCTTATTAGATCCATGCCCCTTCTGGCTGGTGAAAGCTTCCCAGAAGGTAATATATGGTTGGGTTTTAGTGGTGGTAAATTCTTCTTTGAGAAAGAGGGTGGTTCCTCTGCCCCTGAAAGAGGAGGTGATCCATCCTCTTCTCAAGAAGCCTTCACTAGACCAAACCATCCTGGACAGAAGGTGATCGCGCAGCAGCTTCAGAGGATCCTGGATGAAGCCAGTTATCTGGACTCCTTTCAGTCAGGTTTCAGGCCTGGGTATGGGGCTGAAACAGCATTGGTTGTGTTTGTTGATGATCTCTGGCAGGAACAGGATGGAGATAGTGCATCCATTCTTGCTCTACTTGACCCCTCAGCAACTTTTGATACCATGACCATGGTATCCTTCTGGACTGGTTGTGGGGGTTGGGAGTGGGTGGCATTATACTATGCTGGTTTTCCTTCTTCTTCTGTGACTGGTTCCAGTCAGTGTAAATTGAGAGTGAGAAGTCCTGCCTTCGGCCCCTACATTGTG
Organism: Liasis olivaceus; assembly: GCA_030867105.1. NCBI lineage: Eukaryota > Metazoa > Chordata > Lepidosauria > Squamata > Pythonidae > Liasis > Liasis olivaceus. The sequence continues at coordinate 77,604,005 of CM061349.1, forward strand.
GGGTGTTGCAGGTTTGGTACTCTTTCCACTCCTGTTTAACATCTACATGATGCTGCTAGGTAAGGTCATATGTAGCCATGGGATGAGGTATCATCAGGATGCTGATGAGACACAGCTGTATATCTCTGCCTCTGGTGAAGTCAGCAATGCTGTTGACATGCTTTCTCGGTGCTTGGAGGCTGTAGGGTTTGGATGGGGAGCAACAGTTTTCTGCTCAACCCTGGCAAAACTGAATGGCTTTGGGTTTTGGGGCCACCAGGATCTGGGACTTTACCATCTTTAGTTCTGGATGGGGTTGCACTGCCCCAGACAGACCCGGTGTGCAATCTTGGGGTCATTCTGGACTCACAGCTCTCTGGCCACCTCCTGAATGGATTATTGTAATGCGCTCTACATGGGGCTGCCCTTGAAGAGCATCCAGAAGCTTCAGCTGGTGCAAAATGTGGTGGTACATGCAGGTATGTGTGCACCTAGATCAGGACACATTACACCTCTGTGAGTTATATTGGCTGCCAGTTTGCTTCCAGGTTCAATTCAAGGTGCTGGTAATGACCTATAAAGCCCTATATGCATTGGGCTGGATCATCTGAGGGACCACCTCTCCCCAATCACATTTACCCTTCCCCTCAGATCTGGCAGAAGGAATTATGTGGGTCCCATCCATGGAAGAAGGGATTTAGGAGGAGAGTTTTTTCTGTTGTAGCACCTGCCCTTTGGAACATCATCCCCCCTGAGATCAGATTGGTCCCAACCTTGCTGGCCTTCTGAAAGGGCCTGAAGACATGGCTTTTCCATCTGGCCTGGGGATCTGGTAGTGGTGATATGGAGCCTACAAAGTGGTTGTATTGTTAATGAATTGACTGCACTCTCCCAGTGATTATATTTTTATGGTTTTTAATAGTTTATAGTTTCAATGGTTTTGTGGTTATTTTTTTTGTGGGGATTGGTGGGTTATTTTTTGTATTTGTGTGTGTGTGTGTGTTTAAGATTGTAAGCCACCCAGAGTCACATATGTGAGATGGATGGCTATATAAATTGAATAAGTAAATAAAATGAATTACCCTGTTTACAAAATTAATTGATCTCCAAGCTACATATACCAGCTATTCTCTATGGTACCTGCAAGCTTCTGTCTCAGAAAGAAATAACACAATACACATGCACGCACCGGCACACACAGACATTTGCCTTCCAGCAGAAACAGCAAAAAAGGACAAAGAAAAACAGGAAAAAGAAAGTGCAGCTATAGTAGGAAAAGGCTGGATGGAGATAAAGCAAGGGGGAAAACTAATTGCAAACACACACACGCACACACACACAAAGAAAACAGGGAGAAAGGAGCCCTGTTTGCAAGATTGAAAAAAAGGGTTGAAATTCACCACCTGTCCCAAGTTTTGGAGAAAGTAATCTTCAAAGCGAGCCTTACAAATGATGCCTGCAGTCATCTGCACCGCCTGCCTATTCATTTGTTTTCCACGGTATTTTCTGCTCTCAGGGAATGCAAGAGGACTCTTCTTTTTTTCTGTCTGGAGCTTGCTGACAATTATTTTAAAAGTTAAAGATTGTTTTCATTTCATTGGAGCAGAAAGCAAAACAGGTATCTCAGCAGTGTAAAATGCCCATTTGAAGGAGAATGGATATCATACTCTATGCAGACTCAAAAAGGCATAAAACGGGTGGTAGAGGGGGGGTTCTACCCTGGAGGACATCTACTATAGCTTCATCTCCCCATCCCAGCAGCTGTAACAGGAGTAGCCACCTTCTCTGGTTTGGCAGGCCACTTCTGGCTGGCCTCCCTATTCATTTTGGAAGGAACATCTAGCAAGCAGCTTTGATCAGAAGGCTGGGTTGGTCACAGCAGTGTGACTGATCAGGAGGAGCTGCAGAAGATGACTGTAGGTCTATTGGTACTGCACAATTACTACAGGAAATAGAACATTGAGAAAGCAGTACGCTTTGTATGAGACGTGGGAATGGAACAGAAAATGTTTTGTTTTCGGCATGAAACAAACACATTGTGCCTTGGACGTTCATAGACCAGCTGAACCAAAATGCCAAACATTTCGATTTTTCTAAATGTCAGCCAAGACAAATCTGGTGGGATCTTAACAGGGCAAGGAGTCCAAAGCTGGTGCACCTTGCCCTTCTCCCTCCCTCCCTCCCTCCCTCCCTCCCTCCCTCTCTCTCCTCCTCCTCCTCCTCCTCCTCCTCCTCCTCCTCCTCCTCCTCCTCCTCCTCCGCCTCCTCCTCCTCCTCTTCCTCTGCATGTCCTGGATGCCTGCCTCTGCCTCCCTCTTGCTGCACCTTTATTTCCCTTCCCTTAATTGCATGCCTTTGTGGCCCAGCACCACCACACATATTCAGCCAGCTCACCTGCAGCCCTCCTGATCTTTGCTCCCTTTCTTTCCCTTAACCCTCCTCTCTAACCTCCAGTGACCTTCCCTTTCTCCTACCTGAATTATGTGTGTTTTCAAGTCCAGATCCAGGCAACCAAACATATGTTCTATGTCCACACCCAGATGAATATATGTGTGTGTGTGTGTGTGTGTTTCAATCCAGGTATGGACCACCCAGAAATGCTTGGCTACACAATCAAGAAGAATAGCAGTTCATGAGGTTGGAGGCTAAGATCAAGGCAACTCGGAGAGAAGTTAGTCCGCTGGTGGAACTACAGAAGGGTGTAGAGATTAAGGATAAGACTTGGCTACTGAAAAAATACATGGGCCTGACTCCATCTGAAGCCCTAGAGACTGCTAAACAAAGGCTCATAGCACTGGCTGCCAGGCTAAGGAGATACACTAGAGAAGCAGAGGCCAAGAAGATAAATGCCCTGTTCTCCAAAGAACCATCCAAGGTGTACTCCCAACTGCAGTGCAACTACATAGTAACAGTAGAGCCACCAGCAGCAGAAACTGAACAGTACTGGAAGACACATATGGGAGAAAGAGAAGACATATAACACCAATGCAAAGTGGCTGCAGGACCTGAAAGCAGACCACAGCAATCTCCCAGAACAGGAACCAGTCACCATCACAGTAGCAGACATCCAACAGTGGGTCAAGAACATGAAGAACTGGACAGCACCTAGCCCAGACATGATCCACACCTACTGGCTAAAGAAACTAACAGCAGTGCACAAACGCCTAGCAGCACAGATGAACCAGCTGCTAGCAGCAGGCTCCCACCCAGACTGGCTAACACAAGGAAGGACAGTGCTGATCATGAAAGACCCTCACAAGGGAACAGCACAATCCAACTACTGGCCAATAACCTACCTCCCCACAACATGGAAACTCATATCAGGCATCCTAGCCACCAAGCTACAAGACCATATGGGCCAATACATGAGCAAAGCTCAGAAGGGCATTGGGAACAACACCAGAGGCTCAAAACACCAGTTGCTCATAGATCACAGTCACCCAAGACTCAAGCTCTAGGCAGACCAATCTGAGCACAGCCTGGATTGACTACAGGAAAGCCTACAACTCAATGCCACACACATGGATCTGTGAATGCCTGGCACTATACAAAGTCAACAGGGCACTAAGGACTTTCCTCAAGAACTCAATGGGACTGTGGAAGACAATACTGGAAGTCAACTCAAGACAGCTCGCACAAGTGACCATCAAGTGTGGCATATACCAAGGTGATGCACTATCCCTGCTGCTGTTCTGCATAGGCTTAAACCCCCTCAGCCAGATAATCACAAGAACTGGATACGGGTACAAGTTCAAGAGTGGAATCACCATGAGCCACCTACTCTACATTGATGACATCAAGCTGTATGCTAAGAATGAACGAGACATTGACTCACTGATCCACCTGACACAGATCTGCAGTGAGGACATTAGGATGTCATTAGGACTGGAGAAGTGTGGCTGGATGATAGTAAAGAGAGGGAAGGTAGTTAAGACCGATGGAGTGGAACTACCAGTGGGCCACATAGCAGACATAGAGACCAGCAACAAGTACCTTGGTATCCCACAGTCACATGGGAACCACAATGAGAAGGCAAGGAATTGAGCAACATCCAAGTACCACCAAAGGATAAGACAGGTCCTGAAGAACCAACTCAATGAGAAGAACAAGATCCATGCCATCAACATGTACGTCCTGCCAGTCATCAGATACCCTGCCGGTATAGTGAGCTGCCCAAAGGAGGATATGGAGGCTGCCAATGTGAAGACTTGGAAGCTCCTCACAATGTATGGAGGTTTCCACCCCAAGTCCAACACCCAGAGACTGTACACCAGCCACAAAGAGGGCGGATGGGGTCTGATGAGTGTCAAAGCCACTGTCCTGGATGAAACCCAGAGCATCCAGGAGTACATCAGTAAGATGGCACCCAAAGAGCTGCTGAGAGAATGCCTGAGGCAGCAGCAGACATGGGAGGAAGTTCAAGTGGAGGAAGTACCATGGCAAGACAAGCTCCTGCATGGGATGTAGCATCGACAGATAGCTGAGGTGGCTGACATTGGGAAATCCTATCAGTGGCTGGAAAGGGCTGGACTAAAAGAAAGCATATACTGAATGGCACAACCAAGTAGCTGGCATTGTGTATAGGACAGTGCAGTGTCTAGACCCTCCCAAGTCCAGATGGGAGATTCCACAGAAGGTCGTGGAGAATAATAGGGCTAAGATACTGTGGAACTTCCAGATCCAGATGGACAGGCAGATACTGGCCAATCAATCAGACATTGTGGTAGTAGACAAGGACCAGAAGACAGCAGTGGTGATAGGTGTAGCAGTGCCAAGTGACAGCAACATCAGGAAGAAGGAGTATGAGAAGCTGGAGAAGTACCAGGGCCTGAAGGAAGAACTAGAGAGGATGTTGAAAGTAAAGGCCAAAGTGGTCCCAGGGGTGGTAGGAACACTTGGGGCTGTGACTCCTAAGCTGGGAGAATGGCTCCAACAGATCACAGGAACAACATCAGAGCTCTCTGTCCAGAAGAGTGCAGTGCTAGGAACAGCTAAGATACAGCACAGAACCCTCAAACTCCCAGGCCTCTGGTAGAGGACCCGAGACTGAGGAAGACACGTACCACACATAGAGGTGAGAGGGGAATTGTGTGTGTGTGTGTGTGTGTGTGTTTCAATCCAGGCATGGACCACCCAGAAATGCCTGCTCTGTGACTCTTTTGCACATAGCTACCTTGTACATATATAGTATAAAATGCATCGGGGCCTCTCAGTCAAGAGATTGGGAACATTGCACTGTGTCATGTTCACCTGGATACATCCCTTCCAAGCCCAACAATGACCTGAAAGACTAAGGCGGACAATGGGTGCATGGACCATGACTTATAAAACTGTCATAGCAAATGAAGCAGAATAAAGCCTTTACAGTTCATGTGGCACAGAACATTAGCATCTGATTTTATATTCCAACTTCCTGGAATTCAATAGAAGAGCAGGTATTGATACAGGAGTATTTAGTGGGTAAGATAGAATGATCTTATACTCTTATTTGAATTCTAAGGTTTTGGGATTATTGAATTTTGGGCCAGTCACTCTCTCTCAGCCCACAACATCAGGCTTGGGTGACAAGCCAGTCGGTCAATTCCTGTCACATCCAATGGATCAACATTCAAGTGGACCCTGCACATGTGGGGAAAATGCTAGGAAGGAAAAAAAAGTCACATGAAGAATAAACCATAGCAACCCTACTGCAAAAGCTCAGTGGGAATCCTGCTTCTGCAATTAATCCAAGATACAGTTGCAACACCATTTATTGGAAATCAACATTATTATCACTGAGAGAGCTGAGGGTAAGGGTTATAAGGGGAGCAAATTATTAGCTATGTACTATACAGCAGGACCTTTACTGCTAGGGAAGGAAGAGCAGCATTAGATATCATGCTTGACTTGCAAAGAAAGACATAACATTTCCTGTTTGACCTGCTGGCAGCAAAATGCCTTGTGTTGAAATCGAAGTGTTGTTTTGATATTTAAAGAACTTCATGCCTTATGACTGCTACTTCATAACAGCATCAGAGTGTTGGGACAGCAGTGGCAAAATTCTTCTACATATCCTTTGGCAATCCCAACACATCTGGAAAGTACCAAGCTAAGGATGACTATAGGAGGGCCTTTAAGAAATAGATACTTGGTGGTGGCAACCCAAATGTTGAAATGTTTTTGTCTAAAGGATTCTTATGGGATTTTATTTCAGTACAAGCCAGTTACTTTTTACCTGGTTGGTGTTTGTTTTTAAATTTGATATCTATTCTGTTGTATTTTAGTATTTTAATGTTTTGCTTTTAAATGTGTTTCATACTGCTTGTTGTTGTTGAGTCATTGTCGTGTCCAACTCTTCATGACCCCATGAACCATATCATGCCAGGCCTTCCTGTCCTTCACTGCCTCCCGGAGTTTGCTCAATTTCATATTCATTGCTTCAGTGATGCTATCTAACCATCTCATCCTCTGCCGTCCCCTTCTCCTTTTGCCTTCAATCTTTCCCAACATCAGGGTCTTTTCCAAAGAGTCCTCTCTTCGCATTAGGTGCTCAACGTATCTGAGCTTGAGCTTCAGTATCAATCCTTCCAATGAGGAGTCAGGGTTGATTTCCTTTAGGATTGACTGGTTTGACCTTCTAGCCATCCAAGGGACTCCTAAGAGTCTTCTCCAGCACCACAATTCAAAGGCATCAATTATTTGGTGCTCAGCCTTCCTTATGGTACAGCTCGCACAGCCATACCTTGCTACTGGAAAAACCATAGCTTTGATTATGCAGATCTTTGTCGGCAAGGTGATGTCTCTGCTTTTTAATATGCTATCTAGGTTTGCCATAGCTTTCCTCCCAAGGAGCAAGCATCTTTTAATTTCATGGCTGCAGTCTCCATCTGCGGTGATCTTGGAGCCCAAAGAAATAAAGTCTGTTATTCTAAGTTAACTTAACAACCTATTGAAGGTGGAGTTATATCAACTTCAGAAGCAAGTAAATCTGGCTCTAAATGCCTTGATTGGTCTGTATGGCCCGTATTTTGATCAATTTCATAATCTAAGAGCGTCACAAGAACAAACATTTGACCTACTTAGTCCTCCACAGAGCTCCTTTTCATAGGTAGTCCACAGCAGGAGATGAATACCGCCGCACCTTCCTGCTCATCTTGTCCAGCAGCTGCTATCAAGAGACATTTCCAGAACCTATTTCTGATAAAGGTCTTTCTCACTTTTAAAGAACCCCTAATGGAAAGTGCTAGGAGTTACACTTGTGTCTCATCTGGGCAAAGTGTTCATCTGTCCACTAAGCAATAGTGCCAACATTTGACCCATGTTAACTAAGCAAGTTAAGACTGCATTAAGTGGTGACCTTGTTAATGTGAGAGAAACAGAAGTAGAAAAGCAGACCAGGTTCAATGAGACAAACAAGTGAGACTGCTTCCTACTGTTAGGCGTGTGCTCTATTTGAATTCAGGATGTCAATCCTTTTATCCACAATGCTGATGTGACAAGATGATACAGCTGGCTCGACAATCACTGGCCTCTGCAGAGCCCACATTCACTAATGGAGTGGCATATGCTGAATCCTAATGTTTGCTCTGGCATTAAAAAGAAAAGGGTAGCTTCGTGTCTTATACCCCAGCTGTACACACTATGAGGAGCAGATGATTGTGATGGAAATTGCTTCAGAACAAAGTTGAGGAGAGCTAGAAAGAGGAGGTCTTGCCTTCTGAAGAATGGGTCCAGTGAAAAAAACACTGTTACAAGAAATAAAGAACATTCATGGATCTGGGTTATAAAGTTCACCTGCCAACTGGAGCACTTCTGAAGAATTTATAAAACCTGGGAGAATACAGTATTGAATAGAAATTGGTGACTTCTATGGTGATTACATCTCAAATGTATATATATATATTCCTGTCAAAAGATTTAAACCCTTTAGCCTCAGGGTTGAGTATTCATAAAAAATGAGATGATCTTACAATCAGCTAAAACCTATTTTTTATCCTATTGGTAACAAAGGATCCTATTCAAGTTCAAAGCATTCAATTAGACAAAAATACAGGCAAAATGCCTCCTGGAGAATAAGCTTGCCAGTTGTTTAATGCCTTGCTCCAGGATTCTCACCAATAGCAGAAGATACAGAAATCAGTCAGAAAACCTGTTCTTAATAGTACAGTTTATGTGCTTGGAAGAGCTTTGGTTATTTAATTCTTTCATGTCTCTCTATTATTAGAGGCGAAGGCAGAAGTGAATTTTACACACATTCTTTAAAATCATTACCATTTTTGCTACTTTTTCAGTTTGCAGTTCAACTTATTATTTTAAAGCTGACATTGGAAACCATCAACCTCTTTCTCCTTTAGATGTGCTCTGCAAATATTTCTTAATCTCTACTCTCTTTATGTGAAATTCAGTCATTCTTAGGAATACTTCAGAGTTGTGGAAGGAGAGCCTTGCAATCCTGTGCGAGAAATATGGCTGAAAATACTAAAATGACAGCCAACAGCAAAGCCAGACAAACTTAAGGTGGCTAAATGTTGGCTAAATGTTACCCCAGCTCAGAGTGCAGCCAAGGACAGGGGTGATTAAGCCTGATACTTTACCTGGGTGCAGGCAACTCAATCCTTAGAAGGATTATCACAGTTGTGGTGATGAGGGGTAGAAATAAATAGGTGTCATAACTTTTGTTTTAGTAAGACTAGGTATTTTTGTATAATAAAAACCTTCTTTATCACAGAGGGAAGAAAAAACTGCTCTCCTTGCCATTCCTCAAAAAAGAACCTGTCAGAAGAATAAAAAAAGAAAAGAAATAATAATCCCAATCCTCCACTTTCAGTTCAGGTAGTTTAATAAATAAATAAATATTAAAATGAAATTACTCAGAATCAGCTTTTAAGGCCACCTTCATGAGCTGTCTGTCCTGTTCATAACTGATTACTTTATTACTTCATTCAGTCAGTCCGTGATTCAATCTGTATGGTCACTCATCTCACACAATTGTGATTGTGTGTAATATTTACGTGTGATTGTGGGTAACATTGTCTGGGGACTTGTGATTGTGTGTAATATTTGAAGGAGGGTGGCTGGCTGAAGTGCGAGTGTATTGATGCATATGTGAGAGCCACTTGCATACCTGGTATTTCTTCCCACATTGTCAGGATTAGCCCAGGAAACTCCAAGAGACAATACAGATTCAATCCAGCAAGGTTTATTGGCTTCACTCCCGTTACAGAATCTTCTCAGAGTGAGAGCAATTCCCAGGGTCATCCCACAAACATCCTCTGCATTCCTTAGGGAGGGGCCAGCCTCATTCTCTTATCTCATGTTCACTCTTCTGGGGATGAGAGTCCATGTTTCATACCTCGACTCCACACTCCCACACACATGGCTCATCCATAATGCTTGCCATTCATAAGTGACAGCTGAAATATTTTCAGCCCTGACACTGTCAAGATTTAGAACTTCTTAATAATGAAATCCTGCAATCCTTCTAATTGGCATTAAGTATCTGTGGCTGTTATTGACCTGAAATATCACTGGTTGCATTCCAAACTGCTCCAGGCACTAACAGTAACAAGGACAAGCAGCTTTAATTCTTGGGATAAACAATAAAGTACACTGCGTTTGCTAACATCTCCAACCACAGACCAGGAATTTGGACTTTTTATTCTCAGTAGGAGGAAGAGTACAGTTTGCATGATTTTGAAACCTGTCTAAACATTGCAGATATATAGTACAGTGGTGAATGCTTCAGAGTGAGTCACTACTTAATAACAGGCAACAGGGGTTCTGTCAATGGAAATTTAAAACACATTGAAGATAAAGAGCTGTAGTTTCTCCAAAGCATTCCTCTCTCAGATCCAGCCTGTCTACCATCTCTCTTAGATACAAGCCTGCTTCACTTCATTAGGGGAAGAAAGGCAAAGAGAGAATATGGAACAGAACAGTGCAGCCATGTTGATTCTTATTCTGCATAAAATGTTAAAGGTACATCAATATTTTCTAGGTTGCAACAGAGTAAAGATGTTCTTGCAACGTAGCCTCATAGTAAACACTAACAAATGAAAAGAAAATTAATATTACAGTGTAATATTAACTGAAGATTGTTTGAACAAGGTAGTCTCATTTGATGACATGCATTACTGAAGAGGCTCATGTAATCATCCAATGGCCTCACTACGTGTCTGAAGCAATAATGTGGATTTATTTGGTACTGTCGTTTTGTCAGATTTAATAAGCCATGGCTAACATTAACTATGTTTCAGTGTAAACATAGTTCAAGTCTGTCTCATCACTGCCCATTCCACTCCTATTTTGCTGGATCTTTACAACAATATATTGTATAAGCAAAATAAATTGAATCTGGCAATACTGATACACACACCCCACTGAAAATACAGGATTAGGGAAGCCAAGGGTAGTGGTTGTTGTTATTAACACACCTTTCTCAAGGCATAATAAAAAATAAAACAAAAAATCCAGCAGCACAATAATTATAAACCAAGCCAGTAAAATTAACTTAGAACCCAGCAAACAAATATTAACACCAAAACAGCTAATACAATTACAGTATACATTTTAAATAATAGCTTAGGATAGGACCAAGTTAGTGTGTGTGTGTGTGCACGTGCGATCAGTGTTTCTCAACCTTGGCAACTTTAAGATGTGTGGACTTCAACTCCCAGAATTCCCCAACCTGCCTTGCTGGCTGGGGAATTCTGGGAGTTGAAGTCCACACGTCTTAAAGTTGCCAAGGTTGAGAAACACTGGTGTGTGTAAATATGTATATATGCATGTATTCTGGAAGTTGAAGTCCATGCATCTTAAAGTTGTCAAGGCTGAGAAACACTGATATGTGTATGTATGTATGTATACATACATACACACACCAGTGTTTCTCAACCTTGGCAACTTTAAGATGCATGGACTTCAACTTCCAGAATTCTCCAGCCAGCTGGCTGGGGAATTCTGGAAATTGAAGTCCATGCATCTTAAAGTTGCCAAGGTTGAGAAACACTGATATACCCACACACACACACACTAACTAGGTCCTATCCTAGGCTATTATTTAAAATGTATATTGTAATTGTATACAAGACTGGCTGGAGAACTGTATAAAGGCTGGCTGGAGAATTCTGGGAGTTGAAGTCCACACATCTTAAAGTTGTCAAGGTTGAGAAACACTGCTCTATGAGTGTGTATCTCCATAATAATTTAAAACAAGTGTTAACTTGGAACAGTCAGCTAAATAAGAAAAAGGTGGAACAACCAGACTTTACTCTAACCTGCTGATCAAATTAAAAGGTCTTTAAACCCCTTTTAAAGGCCATCACATTTTTACAGAGATATCCCAGGGTCCTAAGGCCATGTCCCTAAAGGCCTGAAACTTGGAAAGAGAAACCAAAAGAAGACACAGCTGAGAAGAATATAAACAACAAACTGCAATGTAGGAAGAAATAAGGGGAGATATGCTGGGGACATTGTGGCGGGCAAGCTTGAAACACAAGCACCAGGAGTTTAAACTGGTCTGTGGCTTGAATACAGAGCCAGAGAAGAGCCCTGCATTGTTCTGAAATATAACAATAATATGGAAGGTCTGGAACTGACCAAAGAGCACTGTTCTGGACAGTGGGACAGAATTGGGAAAACTTGCTAGCAGACTGTTACAATAATCTAGGCATTAGACAACCAAAGCACACACCAATAACACTGCTGTCTTCTCGGTCACAAACGATCCTCTTTGGAACCTACAAATATTCATTAAGTGAAAATTAGCAACCCTAGCTGTAGAATCAATAACTGGGCGCAAAGTCTTAAGGCAGTGGGACAACATTCAAGATGAAATACTAATAGGACTTTCTGTCACAGCTCACTGTGCATTGTCATCAAGGGCAAGAAAAAAACTGAAAAATTAACATAACAATGATACTGAATTCCGCGATCATCAATTAGAACACCCAAGGGAAGGGTATAAAGGGTAAACAAAAGAGGAACATGGATTACAAAGGGAAAATCCAGGAATGAAATCCACTGGGCAATGTTGCAAAAGAATAAGAAAATATTAAAAAAAAAAAAAATCAAACCAGTCAAGTACACTGCTAATGATGTGCAAAGACTGCAACCTTTCAGATGGCCAAGTGACCACCAGAATCTACCTCAGAATTTTTAAAAGTGCCATCTCAGTTGAGTAGCTTGCCCCAAATCCTGATGGATATAGATGAAAGCTCAGTTGTGAGAGGGCAACCTCTTCAACGGCTTTAGAAAAAACAAAAAGGAAGCAGAGACATGGGCTGGTAATCGAAGTGCAAAATAGGATCCAAACAGAATTTCCAGTTCTGGGGATTTTTCATCTTTAGTTCTAGGTGGGGTTGCGCTACCCCAAACAGAACCAGTGTGCAATTTGGAGTCCTCCTGGACTGTCAACCCTTCAAGGTAGACTAGACTATAAAACCAAAGTCATGCAGGCCAAAATTACTTTTCTTATATGGATATAATAACAGAATCTTGCAAGTCTGAATGTCCTCCCCCCCCCCCCCCTTTATCTTCATGAGAACTAGGAGAGTTTTGTCCAAGGTGTTTTCTTAGGTTATAGTTCTGCCCCGGACTTAGGTTTCTTTTATATGACTGTTATCTTGGGAGCGTCTCAAGGCCATTCCTTTGGCTCTCTAGATTGACTCACAGCAAAATTCAAGGAACAGATAGCAACATAGAAGCATTTGCCTAGCTTCATGTTGTGCACCAATTGTGTTGGTTTCTAGACCCAGGGCTCTGCTCACAATCACTCATGCCTTAGTCACCTCCTGAATGGACTACTGCAATGCACTTTTATAGGGCTGCCCTTGAAGAGCATCTGAAAGCTGTAGATGATTCAAAATACAGCAGTAGGGGCAGTTTTATGTGCACTCCTTGAACGGCACATATTATAGCTCTACTCCACAAACTGCATTGGGCTGCTTGTATGCTCCCAGTTTCAATTCAAGGTCCTGGTAGTTACCTATACAGTCCTTCATGGCATGGAGCCAGGTTATCTGAGGGGCTGCCTCTTCCCAATTATATCTATTTGTACCATCAGATCTGGCAGGAGGGCCATGCTAAGAATCCTGTCTATTAAGGAGTGCCATCTGGTGGGACACAGGAAGAGTACCTTTCCTATCATGGTATCCCCCCACCCCCCCTGTGGAGACTAGATTAGTCTGAACCCTGTTGGTCTTTTGCAAGGCCTTGAAGACATGGCTATGTTACCAGGCATGGGGGTCAGAACATATGAGAGAGCCCATGAGCTGGTTATGTTTGTGGTTTATGTCAGCTGCTGATTATGTATATATTGTTATGTTGTTGTATTTTTAACTGTTATTAGCTGTCCAGAATCATGACAATGAGATGGGTGGCCATATAAACTGAATTCACTCACTCACTAAATTTCTTAAGAGACAAAAAAAGATCATGATTAAAAGAATTGAAAAAACTACCAACTGTTAAAGAACACCAGGTAATATGGACAGGAAAAGGTTTGGTAGAATAAGATAAAGTATGGGGAAAGAAGGATCAGGAGGGGAAAGTGTATAACAAAAGCTCTCCATGAATAGTCAAATACCATCCTCCCAGAGAGGGATAAATTCAAAACCAAGAAGAGTAGAATATAAAGTAGATAGCAAAATATGACTAGTAAGAGGAAAAGAATGAACAACACTCACCATCTATTTGAGAAAACCTCTCCTGAACCCTCAGCTGAAAGAGAGGAGCAGGGAGGCAACTTCTTCCCTGGTTCAATGGTGCATGGTGCTAAAAAAGAAATAAATGTGCAAACATCTGTTAAAGAGTCCTGACCTGGGAGTGAATGGCAGCTTGAAAGAAAGCCTGCTTTGCCTCTTGCAGGTAGTGAAAATAATTGGACTACTGCAATGCCCTCTACATGGGGCTGCCCTGAAGATCATCTAGAAATACAGCTTCTCGTTATGCCCTTGTGTTTTTGCTGCTTTACTAGTTGACTTCTAGGTGCAATTCAAGTGCTGGTCATCACCTATAAAGCCCTTCATGGCATAGGACCTGGTTATTTTAGAGAGAGTGAGAGAGAGAGAGAGATGATATAGATATAATTTTTATTGAGAAAGAATTGTATACAGGATTAAAAACTACAAAAAGAGAAAATTGGAAGAAAGAAAAAGATGTGAAAAGATAAAAGAAAATGTGAAAAATATTAGAAGTTAAAGAAAAGGAAAGAAAAAGAAAAAAAAATATCTAAAGAAGCCACTTCCAATCTTCTTTGCAGCAGTTACAAACATGGTTACTACATTTTTGCCCTCCCATATTACACATCATGGTTCCCTTCTTCCCATAAACAACTCTTTTTAATCAGTAAATCCAGAAATCACCAATTCATTTTTGTCCTTTTTCAGCAAAAAGTACATAAAAGGTTTGGGCCTGGTTATTTGAGGGACTACCTGTCTCCAATTTTTCTGCCCATCTGGTATGATCGGGCAGAGGGTGTGTGCTCCAACTGAAGTCCCTTCAATTAAATGCAGTGATCTTGTGGGAGGGAGGAAAGGTGCCTTCTCTGTCATGGCCACTGCCTTCTGGAGGACCATTCCCCCTCCCCCCTAGAGATACTTACAGTTCTCTCTCTTCAATTCTCTTAAGACCTGGCTCTGTTCTGAGGCCTGGGATTAGAGTGATTATGGGCCCCCGGTCAAATTTCTTTCTGGATGTTATTTATGTGGTTTTGTCTGGGCAGTCATATTTCTTGAAACTATGTTTTCTTTTAAATATTGTAAGCTGCCCAGAATCGTTTTGGAGGCAGCCTCAAAATCCAATCAATCAATCAATCAATATCCAGATCTTTTCTGTACATGTTTACAGCATGTTGGGTGGATGTCTTTCTAGCCATCTAATCAGGATACTCTCTTCCTCAGTGCAGCAGACATCCATAGTCACGGAGGCTCAGCTCCCAATGCATTTTCGTGGCCAGGCACAACCTGATCCAGTGTGCCCTTGGTAGTCTTAATAAACATGTCAGCTAAAAAATCAGCAGTAATAGACTCTGCAAGTTAGGAAGAAGAAGAGGCAAGAGAAGATAAAAGATGAAAGAGTCATGTGAGTCTTGTATTATGTGGGTATATATTTGTCAAGATTTAATTAAACACCATCTTCTCCCAAATAAAGGAACTCAAAACAGCTAAATAAAAATGACCTACCAATAAAATACTTCTTAAAAAAACATAAAATATCAATTAGAATGCATTAATAAAACAGCATCTACCAAACCTAACTACAAAATAGGATATATGGTACATCAAAGTCTTGCCTAAGTAAAAATGTTTAGCCTCCCTAAAGAAGATTGACTTAGAGAAAACTAATCCAGCATCCTTCATCAAGAAGCTCTAACATTTGGAAGCAATCATTGAGAAGGCCCTCCATATACTCCATATACATACACAGAGTCACTTTATATGAGATGGGCAGCTATTTAAATACAATAAATAAATAAATACATGCATGCATGCATGCATGCATACATACATACATACATACCACAGAATTTCTATCCAATTCCCATTCAACTGTGAGAAAGTCCCATCTGGAGATATTTGAGTCTTAGCAGCTTTAATAGGGAAAGTACTGCCTTTCAAATAAGACTTTACAGGTCAACACACAGAATTGTGCTACCTATAACTGACCTCCATGAATAATCTCCACTTGACTTTGCATTACAGACATTGACATTAAAGCTCCTAGAATTTAGAGACTTCCTCTTGAACCCAGTTTGACTGAATCTTGGAAGGGAAATCCTAGGAAGCAAATGGGCTTCACCAGTCTTTTTCTGTGACTGTTTATGCTATTACAGGATCCTATTACAACACAATCCGTCCTGCTGTTAGAGAAATTATATTTAATAGAAACTTTGTGCACAAAAATAATTTTAATGCACTGAAAAGAAACACTCACCTAAAGCTTATAAGGCAGTGCAAGTGGAAGAAAACATTAATAACTGTCAGGTGAGAGCTGGATAACAAATCAGATATTGTATAAGCAAGAAAAATTCAAGAGCCAGTGTCACCCATGGCCCAGTGACATGGTCCAGGTTTTTTCCCCCCCACAGTTATTTAGCTAGATGGAAAGAGAGGCTTAAGCTTTCAAGGATCATTTTCCAGTCGCTGATGTTTCAAATGAAGAAGTGGAAAGTGGAGCATGTGGAACACCATGCTCTTACTCATCTTCTTCATGTTGTAGTAGCACTGCTTGTCATCCTTTCAGTGGTGGTTTCTTTGGTAGGAGTAGGCAGTCTGCAGCACCAGATCTGTATGAAGCCAGTAAAGTATTTTGGCACTGCCAGCAATGCCAGTTTTTGATTTCCTATCACTTTGAGAGAGAGGGAACCAGTTTGATGTAGTAGTTAAGGCAGCAGGCTAGAAAGCAAGTTCTAGTCCCGCCTTAGGCATGGAGCCATCTGAGTGACCTTGGGCCACTCATTCTCTCTCAACCCGAGGAAGAATGAGGCAATGGCAAACTACTTCTGAAATCTTGCCAAGAAAACTGCAGAGACTTGTCCGGGCAGTTGCCAGGAGTCAACTCTGACTTGAAAACACAAACACACATACAAAATGTAGGTATGAAGATAATGAGAACAAATTCAAACTCTTCCTTTTTGATCTAAGTGCTTTGATTTAGGAAGAGAAATGTTTGAAGAGAATGGATTTTACCCCTGAGCAGGATAAAACAGCAGCTGGTTTTGTCCTGCTCAGAATTATATAAAATCCATAAGTTATTACTTATCTCTGCCTAGTTGGAGCTCATGGTAAACTAGTCCCACATGCTGCATTTGGAGAAGAAATGGAGTTTTATTCTTTCTGTTAATTGGCCACCAGATTTTTTAAAAATCATATGCTTTAGGTGAACTTTCTCAGTTTCTGTGCAAAATCATGGAATATACGGTACTGAGCATCAAAGATCAGCAAGATGAAAATTCTAGACTTTGTGGTTTTTTTCTTTTAATTTGGAGTTGTTTTTTTGTCTCCATGACTACATAGAAGGGGCTTGAAGGTATATAGCTCATACCTTATTAAAAAGTCTCAGCAGCCAGAGAAAAGGCTAAGTGGGATTTCCAATTATCAGCAAGCAAAGGAGAAGCTTGGATTGTTTTTGATGACAATCATTGCCAACCTTTGGTGACCTACAGAATAAATTATGTAAAACAAAACCATCTATGAACATTGCCTGAATTTATTTTATTCATAGAATTCAGTTTAATGTTAGTTTTTCAATCCAAGACTATATAAAGCTCCTCATATTCTACTGTCTCTTTCAGAAAATATATTCACAACAGCTATAATTTGGTGGCTACTTTGTTGTGAGTTTACAAAGCACTGAGCCTATCACCACTTGACTATTTTTCCATATAAATGTATGCATCTAATTGAAAAACCAAATTTCACATGACTAAGTAGGTTGAGTATGCATGTACGCAAATACTATGGTTTCCGTCAGGTTCATGCTAATGCCCCGAAACAAAGTAAGACATATTAAAATTAGATTTCAACATGTGTCATTTATTCAGATCTAAAAAATAACAGTAACCAGGAATCTTCCTTGCATTTAAATGCGACTATTCTATCCTTTTAAAAATCTCAAAAGAACATTGGTTTTAAGAGAAATATCCCCACATCTAAGAGCAAAACTGAGCATTCTGGGAAACCTCCATCTAAAGTTGGCTCCAAGAGAATTTCAGTGATACTGGTTTGGCGCAGGCTTGAAAGGATAACGCCAATACGGCTCATACAGAAGATAAGTATTTTTCATCTCCAGATATAATAACTTTTTTGACTGCTGGACTCACCTTCCTAGGGGCAAACTAAATCTGTTCTTGTCTGCTTGGCAGTGCCAAAGATATGGTTAGTCAGCTCTAGAAGTGCTGGGGGTGCAGGGAGGGAGGGAAAGCCTCCTCGGCTTTCAGCACAACATAGCCAATGTTTGAGCTGACAGTAAAGGTTGCAGAAGCATTCATACTATGCAGCGATACAATTTCTCGTCTCTGTTCTGTCAGCCTCTGGCCTCTGGGTCTGGGTGCAAGCTTCTTTCATCTATACTCACAATTGTTAATTGTGTAAGGAATGTCTAGATTCTTTCCAACATATGAAATAGAGCAGGCTAATTGTGCCAACTTTAGTGTCCGTTTATTTCTAAGCATATCCTAATTCTGACAAGGTGGGGAAAACATTGTTACAATCTGTGGTAGCCCGTTTCTAGATGTATATGCATCTGGTATTGCTGGAGCCAAAGGACACTGGAGCTTTTACACAATGCACTAACCTTTCACAAGAACCACAATTACATTCATAGTTTCACAGAGTAGTATAAGAAGGTCCATCAATCCATACGACTGAAGGAATAAACTGATCTCTGGCTGGAAGTGAAAAAAAAAGATTCCTCCTAGTTAGAACACCGCCCTAGTCAGTTCCACCGAAACCCTGATGCTTTCTCCAGATAGTTCCTCTGAACCATCTTAATGATATACTCTCATTGAGTGAATATTAATAAATGCAAAGCTGGATTTAAGTGACTTTTACAAAAGCAGACTTTCAGTTTTGAGCCTTGAATCTGTAGCAGTAATTGAAGTAATGTCCTGTTAAAATAATGCCTTTTAAAGGGAAAAAAAATCATTAGATCAAAATGCTTGTACCTCTTTTTGTGCTTTGCAGATCAATCCAATGCAGATCACAGGAAAATCCCATGCTCTTTGGCAGGTTAATTTTTAGGTAAAGAAGTATAGGAGTGCAAGCTCGGTAATTTACCCAGTCCCTTCTGTGGAAGAAATGGCAGACTGAAGTCAACTCCACAAAAACCAGAGCTGTTGACTGCATCAGAATGAAGAGCTGGTGAGTAGACTGGCTCTTTGATAATTCCTCTCTGGACAAGTGCTCCAGACAGCTGGTCCATGCAAGGAGACTGCAAGACAGCGGTCTCTGTCAGGTTTAGAGTTCTGGGAGATGAGGGAATAACCATCTTGCTCAACCACAGTCAGCCCCTTTGAAAGGACACTAAATTTGCATACTTCCTTTTCTAATCAGTTTTGGAAATTGCCTGTTAACCGATTTTCAGCTATTAGGAACCTTTGGATTGACAAGTCTGAAAACACTGGGTCAGTTTCCTTCAATCCTTAGCGAAAGAAATTTTAACTACAAGTTTAAGAACTTAAAAAAATGTTTTTGAAATAAACAGCAAAAGGCTGATTACAGCTATGATTTTAGAAAGTTACAAATGGACTAGGGGTTCAGATAAATTTGAAATAAGATTTTGGAATTACTTATAAAGAATCCTTCCCTTGGGAAAATGCTTTTGTTTTGAATTAAAAAAAAAAAAAAGATAACATTTTAAAAATTGGACACCAGAGGGAACTAGAGGGATTTAATTCAATTTAATTGCAATTGCAAATATTGCAATTAAAGGCGGAAAACACTCAAGGTCAACTTACAATTACAGAATGTAGCAAAATATTTTAACATTGGACATATTGAAGACTATTTTTGAACACTGGACCCAGAAGTTAATTTTAAGACTGCCTCTATAGATAGACTGTGTTTAAAAGATGTTATGGATAAGGAACAAGTTCTACCTGACAAGATCGAGACTGATTTGCAAGTGGATTTAAAAATGATAGGCTACAAGAATGACATGGAAAAAGATGTTACAGTGGACATACAAAAGAAACTGGCTGAGGTCTTAATAATTAAAAGGGATATACAAATAATAAACTAAGAGAGTGACCTGCATAATTTTCCTATATTGGATTTACAAAAGAGGCTTGTTAAAGTTTTGAAGAATTTTGTAAGAAGAGACAAAGGAAAAAATGAAAAGAAAAAAAGTTCTATGACATTATTTGAAGGGACTAAAGATTAAGATTGTTAGAAATAAAAGGAATGAATATAAAGTTGGTTTATTTGATCAAGGTTAAAATAGATATGTTGTTATCTCTGGTAATGCTTAATGGACTTTTGCTAACATCAAGACTAAAATGATGAGGTTTTAAGTATTTGTTTATAGATAAGAGATGGGATATGGGAAGAAGAGATCATTTGTTGTATTTTAAGAGAAGGTGATAAGTTACTAAAATTGTTTATATTTGTTGTGATGAAGGGGGAAGTCACTTCTTTATATATTTCTTTTCTTTTTCTTTACTATATTCTTATTTTTTCTTTTCTCTTTTTTTCTTTTTTCTGCACCTTCTATTTTTTTATTCTTTTATTTTTTTTAGTTTGTATTAGTTTTTACTGTTGTAATTGTAATCTTTAATAAAATTGCTGTATAAAAAAGTAATTTCCCCAATCCAGATATAGGCATATTTATGCAACAACCAAAGGAGATCCATGCACAGTAGAACCATTAAACCACTCTTTGAAAAGCTGGCTTGTAGACTGGATTCTAAACTTTCTTCACATTACTTTCATCTAGCCAAAAGATTGCAGAAATATCTTGTCGTTTGGCAGGGTATGAAGAGATGTCTTCACAGCGCATTGATAGGCTCAGGTTTTTTGGCTTTTGAAAAGACCTCTCTTTTTTTTTGCTCAAAACTGTGTGTTCTGAATCAAAAAGTTTCAGAGGCATCCATAAATTCCTGCTGGAGTAGTAAAATATACGGTTGCTCCAATCTTATGGACATAATTACAGAGTATGACAAAGGAAAAGGGGAAAAACCATTCTTGCATTAATTGCTAGCAACAATTAGCTTTTGACCTTTAAAATTAGCCAAATAAAGCTTTTTGACTCTTATGGTCACACCAAAGGTGAGTAATGGGAACATGTGACTTGGCATTTTAATTTATGACTTCATCCTCCTTGAAAGTCCAACATGCAGGAACAAAGAAGGGCTTTTCACAATATTGGAGCAAAGAAATCTCGTCTAATTTGGGATACTTTGGAAGTTCTTCTGCAACAGAAAACTAGTAATAAATCATACAGAATAGTTTCTTTCTCCAACACTTTAAAGGAACCCATTACAGGTATGTGTCTGCCTTTCTTTGGCATTCTTGTTAAATGTACCAGTAAGAACACTTCAGAATCCTTAATAATGTTTAAATTGAAATATACTGCAGAATTTCCTATGCTTTTTAATCAACACAATTTACTCAGATCCTTTGAGAAAAGAAAAGGTTCCAGCAGCTTTGAAAAAGGCTGTGATCTGCCCATTCCTCAAGAAGCACAGACTGCATCCAGTGGATATGAACGACTTCCTCCTATCTGCAACCTCTTGCAGTAGGTTGTGAAGAATATGGTGGGCTACATATTCAGATGACCGTGGAGGGCACAGATTAACTTAATCTGTGGCAGTCCAGAGTCAGGCCTGGACATGGACAGAAACTGCACTGTTACTCTCATGGGTGATTTGTGGTGAAACTCAGAGGGAACACAACTATTCTTTTATCCTGGATCTCTCAGGAACTTTTAATGCTGCCAATCACAATATCCATCTAGATTGCCAGCAAGAGCTGGGATTTGGAGGCACTAATTTACAGAGGTTCTGCTTCTACGTTAGTGGGCAGGTCCTGCTGGTGGTGGCAAACTGGGAGAGGTCAGGCTCTCAGATGATTTGTTACAAGTGCCACTGGGCTCAGTTCCCCTATCCTGTTTAACATCTCTTTATGAAGCTACTGGGAGAGATCATCCATCAGTTAGGGGTGAGGTTTCATCAATATGCTGATGATATCCAGCTGTACATCTCCACTCCAGACCAAATGGGTGATGTGGTAGATAACCAAGGACTAGAGGCAGTCAGAGTCTGGATGGGGAGAAACAAATGTACCAACCCAACCCAAGCAAGATGGAGTGGATGTTAATTCAGAAGTTGTAAAGACCTAGATAATCTGGAGGGCCTTTAGGATTGATTCTGGAGCCAGCAGAGTAAGCAAGTTTAGTTTTTCACTTTTATTATTCATATTTATTTATTCATTTTTATTTATTATTAAATTTATATGCCGCACATCTCCCCCAGAGGGTGACTCTTATATTGCCACATTTTCATTACAGTATGCTATAGTATGCATTGTAAGCCACCTAGAGCACAGTTGGATTGAGCTGGTATATAAATGTCATAAATAAATCAATATTGGCCAAGTACGATGTGAATTGTTTGGCAACTCTTCTAAAGAGCTCCAGGTTATATCATATATTCAACCCAGTCTTAGGGAAACAATAACACTTGAGATGCTGCCCATGCAGGCTTGAGATATGAAGAACTGTTGTTCAGCAAAATCTAGTAGGCCTTGGTTGTGTATTCCTGTTCTAAACTCAAACTGAGGCTCCCAGATGTCATTAGTGTAGCCTCCTTTTCCTTCATCAAAGCAGTTTCTCTATGGAGTTTAAAAGTGAAGGTATGGAAGGCCATTCAGACTCCAAAGCTAACTATATCCACAGTGAAAATGGACTTCAACTTAGATTGTATAAGGATCACATGGAAACACCATATGGAGCATAAAGAAGTGTGAGCACAAGTGGCCAATAAGTGCCTACAAAGACACTTATTTGTTGTTCCCCTTAGTCCAATACATACTACCATATTCTGAGAGCTCCAGAACATCTGGTCTGCTGCCATCAGCAGCTAGTACTCCCGTTTTTGAAAAACAGCAACACTGCGAAGAGGTCTCTCATCCCTTTGATTGCCTTTATTTTTGGATGAAAAAGAGGGAGGAGACAGAGATGAACCCAGAGATGCTGCTAGCCTAAGCAGCTGCTGTGCAGGATCTCAAATATCCACCCACTTGCAGTACTCTAGATGATCACACATATCCAGCTCATGATTGCTGCTCTGACCCTGACTGCACTGTAAGAGCCAAGATGTATACTATACTATCTCCTGAGACACTGAACAGAATGGTAGGCTATGCCAATTACTTTGCATAAATGTCAACACATTTAGCTAGCACAAACATTCTAAAGTTAACTGGCATCTTTGTAGGTAGGACATGTAGCTATAGTCTCCCTTTATACGCTCTGAATCATTACAGAAAGAAAGAGGTCTTTCTTTCTTTCTTTCTTTCTTTCTTTCTTTCTTTCTTTCTTTCTTTCTTTCTTTCTTTCTTTCTTTCTTTTCCTTCCTCCCTCCCTCCCTCCCTCCCTCCCTCCCTCCCTCCCTCCCTCTTTCTTTCTTTCTTTCTTTCTTTCTTTCTTTCTTTCTTTCTTTCTTTCTTTCTTTCTTTCTTTCTTTCTTTCTTTCATGATAAGGGTCTCTTCAGGATTTCTATGAGCCATGATCCCCATCAAAACAAAACATAACTCAGCCAAATCTGAATAATACATCAGAACTTGCACAGCATGGCCTAAGAACAAAATGAAAATGATGCCGTTCTTACACTGTAGGACTAACGTGGTGCTCTGCAGTTTATGAGAAACTGCTATAGCAATCATAAGAAATTGCACAGAACTTAAATGGATAAAAATGCATTAACCAGAAGCCCAGTACATTTCCACTGCTCTGTGTTTAATGCATGTTCTTTTTCCAAGCTCCATCCGATAATCTGGAAAGTAGAAGATGGGATGACAGGTCTGAAAATGGTTTTAAAAGTATTACATGTTTTTTAACTAGCTTTGCTAAATTGCAATGCATTTTAGGCTTCTAAGCTCCTCTAACATTTGCTTGCACTCCTTTTAGCAGTTTTATCAGTGATGGACATTTGTTAAACAATAATAATTAGAATTATTCAGCAGTGAAAAAAATGGCGTTACCTGAAGTATGCCCCCACAAATTGGTGCCTCTTGCAACTCTGGTTAATTCAGTGTTCAAAATAATGTGTAAGAAATGTTCAAAAACTGAGCAATTGTATAAACAAATAGTCTCCACATAATACATTTCTTGCAAAACTAAATTTCTCACATATATGGTTTTGTTTCTTACACTTTGAATATTAAATCTCAATTTTGGAAACTCGCAGAGAATACATAATGGCATTTTGGAATATGGTCAATGCTTGAAGCTCAACATGTGGCAAAAGAATAAAAAGTAATTTCCTGCCATGTCCTTTTAACGTTTACTATTTCTGGGATGCTCTTTGAGCTCCCTGGGTCTTCTCAGCATTCACTTGAAGGACAGTATTATAAGTCTTTCTTTACTATCACCACATATTTTTCTGGGACCTACAAAGTGATGCAGAGTATACTGGCAATCCATCGCAGCTTGAAGATCAGCCAAAATAGTCCGGCTTTCTTCTTTCCAAAGTATTAAAGCGTGTTGCTGTAGGAATTAAAGGTCTCACCCTGAAAATGAATGAAGTCTTAAGAGGCTCCATGTGAACAGAAATCTATTTAAAAGGGAAAAAAAGTGGGGAGGAATCATGTCACAGTGACTAAAAAGCATTTGAAAGAAAATCACAACACACACTATTACATAGAGTATATAAGGAAGCTTTTTTGTGGGGTGAAGGCAAGTTAATTCCAATAAAACTACTTAGGGAAATTAAGTTCCTCTTTCATTGGATTTGTTGAAATAGTTGCCATTCAGTAGCATTGCTCTGCTTTTTCTACAGCTATAATGTTTGTCTACATGGTTGTAATGAGTCCATAGGATGAACTCCAGGAGTTGTGATTTCATTTCCCCTTCCATTTTGCAAAACACTGCACAAATTAGCTTATGCTGAAAAATATGATTTTTCATGCTTATCTGTGGCACTGTAACAATGGCAAGGCCATCACCTTTTTTAAAAAGATGGCTGCATCACGTTGCTAAATTTCATTTGAAGAGTATTCTGGGTGACATATGACATTATGATTGGAAGCCTTGCTGCTAGCGTCACATCTCTGAATTTCTCTTTACATATGGAAGGTATCGGTGGATGATGCAGTTATCAAATGATTTTAAAAAATGGGAACTGGAGAAAGGAGGTGTTTACACTTTTGGTACAACAAAAGAGTGGTAATCTAATTTTTAGAAGAGGCAATATATGGGCTTCATTTGCACAGCGCCACATAACTGAGTAAGAAGATGTTTAGACTGAACCCTTGAGGTGCCAAGAAAAGCAAGTACTTGCTCTCCATCGCTGAGCATTTCTCAAGAGGTTTTAGGCTACAATATCTTTTCCTTCTGCATGAACTGGAGTTCATATCCATGCAGGAAGTTATTAGTATTGCATTTTCCCCCAAAGCAACTCCAGATACAGCTTTTTTAAAAATGATATTGACTATTTCCCCCTTAATAAATATTTAATATTTTAAGATTGCACGCATTTCCAAAGGAGAGTGATTTCAAGCTTCAATTAACGGGAAAAATGTGTGTATATATGCATCCTTTGTAAATACCAATTTCACTGTTGCTCCACTTGCTGTTATTAGTTGGACTCATGGCTGAAGAACTACATATTTATATATAATATGAATTTTAAAAAGGCTTAGGATTTATTTTTGTATGCTAAAGCTAGGCAATGAAAGCAATCTTGAATTCATTTTTAAAAATAAGTGTGTGTATATATCTTCTTCCCTCCACTTCAAAATGAGTAACCTCTCCCTAAATCTCATGTAATAGAATGTGGATAGTGCAACATTTGGTCTGGAATTATCCCAGAGAAAAGTTGGATATGGGCATTTATAGATTAAGTATAAACTGTGAGGTCTCCAATTTAAATTTTATCTCAACAATGTACTCACTTGGTGGTCTTGAAAATAAGTTATTACTTTTGTCTTTTCCATCTGGAATTGGGGATCCTAACAATCTACCTTAAAAAGCTACTTGTAAGGATGATTCAGATCATGCAGGAGGAATGCCTTATATAAGTGTGTGAAATTAAAGTAACTGAGCCATTGAGTGAAACTATAGTAAACACTAAAAGATGTTCCAGTTAAATAATCCAATGATCAGGACTGCTTTTGTTAACAAGTACCCTGATGTACCCTCAAAATATGTTCCTAAGCAAAGGGAAGGGGACCTACGGAAGAGAAGAAACCCCCATTGTCTGAAAAGAATAATGGATCACACATTACACTTTTAACAATTGCCCACTGATATTCTCCTACTGCCAAAAAAAAAAAAAAATTAAAAACAAAAAGCACCTTTGAAAATAATGTCAGTGGGTATATCATAGCCCTAGAGCTACCCATAGAGAGCCAATATGGTAAAGTGGTTAAGGCGCCAGGCTAGGAACTGGGAGACTGCGAGTTCTAGTCCTGCCTTAGGCACAAAGAACAGCGGGGTGACTGGCTTAGTCACTGACTTGAAGGTGCACACACGCATAGACAAAAGAGCTACACATACTGTAGTTGAATATTTAAATAAAGAATATCTCTACAGCTAGACAAAACTTTACTGTTTGTTAGAAACCAGTGAAAACTTCTCCCATTTTATATTGTTTGGGCAACATCTGAGCACTAACCAAAGTCTTATACAAAAGCCAGGGAAATGCAATTTTCATTTAGATTCCAAAACTATAAACCAGTGGATGAAATATTTCATAGTAGCATGCATCAAGCTATATACAGGTAGTTCTCATTTAACTAGCTAAATGGGACCAGCAACCCCATCGTTAAGCAACATGGTTGTAAGTCAAAAAAGCACATGACCATGCCGCTTAGCGACAGCAGGTCTGGCAGTCCTGATTGCTGTTGTTAAGCAAGGACCATGTGGGCCATTAAGCAAGGACCTCACATGACCACAACTTCCACCTCCCTGCCGGCTTTCCCATTGACTTTGTTTGTGGGAAGCCAGCAGGGAAGGTTGCAAATTGGGATCACATAACTGTGGGACACTGCAATGTTGTAATCACAATCAGGGTGCCGAGTGCCCAGATCTCAATCACAGGACTGCAGGGACACTGTGATGGCCGTAAGTATGAGGTCTGGTTGTAACTACCACTTGTTCAATGCCATCGTAAGTTCAAACAGTTGCTGAACGAGTGGTCATTAAACAAGGACCACCTGTAATAAAAATAAAGGAAATAAGTTCCTTAAAAATCTAGTTTTTATATAATTCCTTTATATTTGTTACTTTGCACTATTTGCATATTTATATTGTAATTTAGCAATGGTATCTGGGGAACAGATCTTTGTATCTGGGGAACAGTTTTAACAACTAAATAGATTCAATATGAGTAAGTTTTCTGAACAGAATCCTTGGTTTCCATTTTTTATTTTTTCCTTTCTTCTTCTTTGTACTTGTAGAGATTCTTCTGTCTTTTGGGGAGTTCAATATTTTATATCCACATAACATTACAGTTGGACTACTTCATCTGTCATTTTTAAGGAGAAAGACTGCTGATTGTGTTTTGCAATGGCTTTAGATTCTTGGCAGATAATTTGGAGCTGCCCTTTGTTTGAAGACCTCAAAGTCACGGAATTGAATGATGTACCGAATGCTGAAGAAGAAGCATCATTCAGCCTAGACATGAAATGAAATTGATGCATTAAAACTGTAAAGGTTTGCCATGTCAACAAGACCAAACACAGACGTATTACTGAGTATAATCATGAGCTTGGGGGCTTTAAGGTGGGGAGAATTTGTTCTGAAAAGTTCTTGTGTAGTCAGTAGTCTCTGATCTACAATAAACATTTATTATGTCTTTCAGAACATATTCACAGGTCTACTGTGATAGAAAATTCTATACTATAACACGCCCTTGAGTCATAGTTCAACACTTGATGAGGGCATTCATTCAGTTTTCTTGGCAGTTCGCCATTGCTTTCATCCAAGATGGCCTTCAACACACTTATCCATGTAATCAACAGGGCCAACCCTGCTTAACTTCTGAGATCAGCCAAAGTTGGGCAGTGTGCATATAGGCATTCCTTTAAGGAAAACTCAGTGCCCACATGAGAAAAAAATTGGCTGGTAGAATTTCAAGAGGACTAAAGATTTTAGATCTTGGGGGATGGGAAAGAAGATCAGGGTGCTTTTCTATGAACAAGAAGTCAGGTAAAAAGATTTGGCCTTTTATCCTACAATGAAATGAGAAGATGGAGGAGTTTTGTGCTAACAGTTTAGTGAGTTGGTATAACTTGGCAGTATTTTCTGTAAATTGAGAGGTATGGAGACTGAAGTGGAACCTGAGGAGCAGGTGTAGAGAACAGAGGCTGCATTTGAAAAATCTGGAAAGATTGGTTCATGACCTATCCAATATGTACATCTCTCTGTACTATTTATTTTTAAACCATAAAACTGGACCAATTCTAAGCCTAACAGTTAGCTAATTAAATTCTTCTGTGGACATCTTAATAATATTTTAATCTAACATTTTATGGTTATTAGATTAAATCCTATGTGAGCCTCTCAGTTCTAAATTGTCTTTAGAATTTGCCACTACATGTGTACAGGGCTTTAAATTCACCTGTACTTTCATGGTACAACAGCTGAGTGTTCAGTTTCTAAAGCAAAATACCAATAACTCATCCACAGGGGAAAAAAAATAACCTATTTTTTTTACTTACAGCCTTTATTTCTCAAGTGATAATCTTTCCAATTACGGTATTATACACCTACCCAACAGAATCTCCAGCATCTTCTAAGAAAAGATCCGTTTCCTGACATTCCTCTTGGAGAAAGACCTTGTGTTATGAACACAAGGGATGACCCACTTTTCATTATGTTCTTTATGCACAGCCACAAAAAAACCACTGAGGCCAAAAAGTAGCTGACAAGGGAAAAGAGTGGAACTGTCCAGCTGACACTGAAGAACAATGACAACTATGGAACCAGCATTTCTTGTTCATTTTGTCAGGGTAGAAACTAAAATGTATTGAGAATGGTAATGGGTGAAAGTTCAAGATGCTCTTCTCCTCAGACATCTGTGGAATCATCAGATAGGCAGATGAGAAAAAGAGAGAGACAGAGAGGAGAGGATAATGCAGAGAAGTCTTCCAAGAACTCAGCCAATTGTAGGAAACAGAAACAGAAGCTATGTAATTTCTGTAGATAAGCATATACATGTTATGGCACAAGCATGGCCAATGCCCCAAATTAGATGTTATAGCAATCAGATTAAAGCAATTTTTCAGAGATAAGTTTGTTCTAACAACTGTAGGAAAATAACCTCTTCTTTTTTTCCAAAACGTTGTAGGAAAGAAGAGGTGCTGATTGGCTCCCCAATCAGCTTCTAGAGATTTCAACTAACTGAAGGACTTAACCTGAGTCCAGCCAACGTTTGCAAAACTACCATGGTCAAATGACTTGAATAAATTTCCTATGTTAGACTCCCCAACATTAGTCCTTAAAAGATTAGAGTCTAAACCTGCAGAGGTTATCACTTCAAAGGAGAAGGTAGGTTGCAAGGATAAAAGAAAAATATAACTGTTTTGAGCAAGAGATGGATACATTTGAAATCCACTGGCATCTTATCAAGAGATTTCCACACATTTGGATAATTGGGAATGTGCATATCCTAAAGTTTACAACTCAACTTCACAGCTATATTTGTCATTAAAAAAAAACAAACACCCAGAAACTGTCTATTTCAGTTAGGAGTGAACAATATGGTCAATAGTGAGATGCTGGGAGCTGTAGTTCACCAACATCATGTTGCCTAACATTGCTTTTATTACTTTAAAATAAATTTGGTACTTCAAGTGTCTCATATGTAGTAGATAGCACGTATTAGCTATTGTGGCCTTTCCATATGTGGGTTCCCCCCTCTAGACAAGTTTTTCACCCTCACAGCATTTATCAGAACCCTTTCCAATGTTAATATTATTGGCTGCTATACAGGCAAACATTTATTCATTTTAGGGAAAGAGCCTGTCAGAGAAATTACTCCAGCCACAGTCAAACACCACTACCATAACAGGCTTGAAGTAGATCTATATTTTTGTGCTTTGTAGTCAACCCACATTCTGGCCTACTGCCTGGGGAAAGAGACAGGTTTTCAAAGCCTAATGGAAGGCCAAGAGAGTTAGGGGGCTCCAGATATTAGGGGAGGCTGTTCCATAGGACAGGTGGCATGACAGAAAAGACCCAGCTCCTTGGTCCCTCATGATGACATTGCTTAATAGAAGGGACCTGGAGGGCACCCACCCTGTTGGTTCTGATGGGATGGGCAGAAACCCTCAGAGACAGGTGGTCCCAAAACCAACCTGCAAGGCTTTAAAGGTGATAATCAGCACTTTAAATTGGACCTAGTAGCATATTGGGAATAGACAGTTAGCACAACAATGGTGTAAACCAAACAAACCTTGGGGTGTTCAAAACTGTCCATGCTGCTCCATTCTGGACCAGTTGGAGCTTCCAAGTGCTTTTCAAGGGCAGTTCCATGTAGAGTGCATTGCAGTAATCCAGTCAGGAGATGACTAGGGCATGAGTGTGTGGAGATACGAACCCTAAGCTGTAGTTTGCTTGGGGAAACTGTATTGTTCATATGCACACTTTTTATTTCCTCTATTTCTCTAGTAATACAAAGCTACTAGAGTTTCTAGAAGGATCTGGCAAGCCTGAAGGGAAAGGTGCTCTTGGGCTCCAAAAAGGTATGTCTGAAGGGAGTATGAAGAGACATATAATGGAATACAGGCTGGCATTTCCTAAGTTAAATGTGAAGAAGTTCCTCTCATTGCCATAATAAAGTACAGCTGACTCAGGAATATTTATCTCTTGTGTTGTTGATGTTTGGGGAATAGAAAGGAAGCCCATCTTTGGAAGTGCAGAGAGATGGAGGCACCAATTTGGCCAAGGCTGGAGATCATTTGCTGTCTTATCAGGACATTGAAATTGTAATTGGGGGTCATATATTTATTATGAGAGCCAGTCTGGTGCAGTGGCGAAGGCACCAGGCTAGAAACCAGGAGACCATGAGTTCAGGTCCTGCCTCAGGCACAAAGCCAGCTGGGGGACCTTGGGACAGCCACTCTTACTCAGCCCTCAGAAGAAGGCAATGGCAACCCACTTCTGAAAATCTTTGCCAAGGCAGTCTCCAGGAGTCAAGACTGATCTGGAGGTATGTGTACACACAAAGGTAATGAAAAATTAGAGAAAATGCTTGTCTGATAACATGTTTTGGGGAATTTACTACAGAAGGTAAATCATTCTGTGAACCTGTATACTATCACAGATGTGACTTTGTGGCTACTGCTCTTTTGCTGGGTTAAAAAAAGAGTTACTTTTCATTACTTTAAAAGTGATTGTAAGTTGTAGTTGTTTACAGTAGAAACTGTACAGAAGTAGCTATTTAAACTATGGGCATATCTACATGGTGTTTGAATGATTCTCAGATCAGCTCCACACCCATGAGATATCCCAAAGGTATCCGTGTTCAGTATCTGAGCAAAATATTTATTTCCAGCTCAGCTGTGGTTCAGCAGGAAACACTGAATCTGATTTTCCAATAGGAGTATAAAAGTAATTTTCCAGCTGGTGAGAATACTTGTTTCCTGGCTCTTAGATTCATCCTCCTCCCTGCCGAGATTAAGCCATTGTAACTTAATTTCCCTTCTGTATTAATAAACTGAGCAGGAAAAGATTACCTTGGTGACTTTGCTGATAACCTCGACTGCAAATGTTCAAATGTTTTAAATGCCAAACAGAACAAACTGTGGATGCAGATGGTGGGCGCAGCACTGAATGGATGCTGTTTTTTTGGACCCTTTAATTGATCGGCTAAATAATGCATGATTGCCTCATGGTCTTTTCTGCATTTCCAGGTCATTTGAAGAGTGCTGAGGAGGCCTAACAAAGGCATAGTGTATATTCACTACATTGGCTTCTCCAATCTAGGGCTATTGGCCATGCTGGCTAGAAATAATGGCAGTTGTTTTATGTGTCTGGAGGGCCTAAGAAGAACATGCAAGGAAAGCCGTACTACACGTACTCAGAAAACTATACTATTGAAACATGGAATTTGACTATGTTTTAAACCCCTGTCCATGTGCCATTTGTTCTACCGCTGATTAAATTCTGCTTCTCTAAGAGTCCTCTAACACATTAACACTAGAATGCTGCTACTCATCATTGTCTCTTCATATTTTTACAAATCCAATAAGTCGTTGCCATCTCAGGCCTAGCAATGACTTAGGGCGAAAACCAAAAAAAAAAAAATAATAATAAAATACAGGTAATACACCTCTAGATTGGCACAAAAGAGCCTGTTAAATTTTTAGCTGGCCTACTGTGGCCTGCAAGGGCAAGACTGTCAGCTTTAGATAGAGAGTTGCTCAGTCTAGTCACAGAAGGATAACAGCATCTGTGTAACACTGCAGTAGTATACCTTCATGGGCTTTCCCATCTGGGAATTTGCACATACTTCCTAAAAATAATCCTGCTTGCTCTGAATGTGTCTCTCCTGCTGCGGCTTTGATTTAGACTCAGGTGTATATTCGTTCTTTCAACAGTTTTCTGAATTAGCAGCTTTGTTTTTGAATGAGGAATCACATTTGTTTGTTGAAGTAAAATCAACAAAATGATCTATAGCAAGATTAACACATTTATTGTGTCATAAGCTTTTGAGGAAAACAATCTAGTTTATCAAATGCATGGCGTGTACTTCCATAGTTGTAAAGAAGGAAAATAATAAAAGGAGAGGTTGGATGGAAATAGAGCCAGTTTGGTATAGTGGTTAAGACACAAGGCTAGAAACTGGTAGACTGTGAGTTCTAGTCCTGCCTTAGGTACAAAGCCAGCTGGGTGACCTTGGGCAAGTCACTCTCTTTCTGACATAGGAAGAAGCCAATGGCAAACTGCTTCCAAAAAATCTTGCCAAGAAAATTGCAGGGACTAGTCCAGGCAATTGCCAGGAGTTAACACTGACTTGAAGGCACTAAAAAACAAACAAACAAAAGGATGGAAATGAAATCTTGGATGTGCAGACCCAACTATTTGTAGAAGTTAGCTATTCATAAAACAGTTGTAGACAGTGATCCAGGCATTTCTGTACTGATGATTTCCTTACCACATATATAGGTTGGATTCACATATCCCACTAAAAGTTCATGTGCATGTCCTCCTTGCTCCAGTGTCACATGGTCTGCTTATCATTTGTTGAGGGCACCTCCTCACAGTGTTGATGATAACCTGCCACTGAGGCAGGCTGAAGCTGGATCAAGGTGATTCCACCAGAAAGAGGTAATTTCCATCAGAAACTCAATCAAACCTCTCATGTGGAAGAGAAGCTTGAGGGAAGTCCATGACCTGCAGGACTCCAGCTGGCCCTCCATAGGACAGCCCCTGTCATGGGCTCTATGCCTCTATGGTAATTTCAGCTTTGGCTGCCTGAGAAAACAGAGCCTCTTCTTTTTTTCTGTCAGGGGAATATCAACCTTGTGGAAGATGTTCCACGAAGTTGGTTTTTCCATCTGTGCTCCCCCCAAATGTTAAGGACCTGGCTGCCCTGGGTTGCAGCTTTACCCCAGGGAAAGAGATTCTTGCCTCCCTCCCTCAAGCCCAGGGGCATGCACTTCTCCAGGTAGCTGGTTTTTCCCTTTCTTCCGAGGCAACCACTAGCAGGATAGCACTCTTTCCTCTCACCCAGGAGCAGAGGACTACCTGCCTGCCTGGGGCTGAGGAGGAGAGTAATGGCCAGCCACTCCCAACTGGAAGACTGCACTCCCATTTGCTTGAAGACCATAACTTTTAATACTATTAAGCCCAAAGACATAGTACGGTTTTTGTTTAATACATGGGAAAGAATATTAAACCTTCTAATAAATTCCAGTTCACTTGTTTCATGACAGAAGCAGTCTTTCTAATTCTTTTGTTCAAGGATGCCCACCTGGGAACACTTTAGCTTCCCACGATACTCCAACACTGGCCTTATACCACCCATCAGGACAACTAGAACATAATAATACAACATAAAATCATTGTTCTTAAAACACATCTCTAACAATCCCCAGGATACCAGTTCATAAAATGTGGATTGAAATAATCCTCCAACCTAGCACTTCTTAATTGTGAATCTAAGAGCAGGGTTCAAACACTGCTAATAGTCAGGCTAGCTAATATGAGTTCAAGTGGTCCTCCAAGGATGGTAATGCATTGCATTTTTTAAAAATTGGCACCAGGAGTTTAAATTGGGCCCAGAAGTAAATGGGCAGCCACTTATGTTTTCATAGACTACATGGAACATGTTTTATTTGCCCAGCTACCATTTTCTGTTGTATTCCACACCAACTGGAATTTCTAAATTATCTTTAAAAGCAGACATTTGTAAAGTGTTTAGAAGTAGCCAGAACATAAGAAATTCAGACAAAGTCTGCTTTTTCCAAACTGGGCTACAATTGCTGAGCCAGTCAAAATGGTAGAGCAAGCCTTCTTGTTTCAACAGGTAAATTTAAACATTACCAAACTGAATATTAGTTTCACCAGTGGGAGTGCAATCTCGATGGTGGGATGGTGAATGGGTGAACCTCCATTCAAATTGGCAGGTTCCTCAATTCACAAGATTTAGCTTCAAGTTGCTTGTTTTGTTGTCTCCAAATTAGGAAAATAATCTCCTCTCATTTTGAGGTGCTGATGCAATAAACAGTTGGGTTTCATTTTATTTATCAATGACTAAGATCTACTATTAAATTGGCCTTTATACATTGTATGTATTTTTAAAATGAATACATCTGCTTTTATAAATACTGTATGTAATCATTTATTACATGATGGAAGTAGAGATGTTACATTATTGGATTAAAATAGGCCACAGGAAGTCTGTGTGAAGTGGATTTCCTTTTCCTTTCTTCTCTCTTATTTATCTTGAGGTGAGGACTCTCAGCTGCAATCCATTTAGTTCCAACGTGTTCTGTCTCAATATCACTGGTCTCCTCATTGAACGCCTCCCAGCATTCTTTACACCGTAGATGTTCAGCACCTTAATACCTAGTCTGGTAAAAAGGAACTTTCATTTTAATGTTTATGTAAAGTTAATGTTGAATTGTCAGTCTTGGCCCCAAGTAGAAAGAAGCTTAGGGGGAAAATCAAAGCAGATCATGGATGATAGGAGGGAGAGGGATAAAACAAATTAAGAAAGCAAGCTCCATAAATTAAGAAAAACCAAGAGTATCCTAGAAACAAGATAGGGAAATGAGACAAGAGGGGCCATGTCCTGCATAAAAAGTAAATCCTCCCAACTGGCACCGCCCTTTGTGCCATTCCAAGCATATTTACACAAAGTGCTTAGAAGCAAGCTGGAAACAGCACAACCCTGGAAAAATAATTAAGAAATGAAGTCTACTATTTGGTGGCATCTGTCCCAAAAGGGAACAAAGTGTCCTTTGTGAAAGTTCCTCTCCAGTAGGCCTTCCAGGGCTTGAGCTGTATCCATGGCCTCCTCTGGAATTATCCCCAAAGCAAGACTTCATTGTTCCTGTTCACTCCAACTACCGCATGCAGGGATGAAAATCCCCAGAGGTTTCAAAAAATTACTGATCTGCCAGGCTTGGCTGCTTTTTTCTCAGGACATGAATCAACTTTATTGCAGTGAACAAAGAACTATTGGGGTTATTGAGACACAGGCAGTATCAGCAAATCTAAGCAGGGTGAAAGGGTATACAAATACTTTCAGTAGTATGATGATATGTTTTGCTGTTGGAAAACTGGCTGGATTTCTAAAAATTTGCCCATACATAGCAGAGCAAAAACTATAGTAGTTTCTTAGACTCACTATGGAATGCCAACAAGTGAAAAATACTAAAGATACAACCTAAATATTTGGAATCTCAGATTACTAGGGAAGAAAGACATTTGGACAGAAGAGCCTTTTTATGTGATACTTTTTCCCTGATAGATTGGATCTTGTCAAATTCCTAGGAGCCACAATACAGAGCAATTTCTCCCACTGAAGATCTTCCAGAGGGGGCTAGAAGAAAAAACAAAAATAAAGATAGAACAAACAAAAACAAAATCTCTCCCTCCCCTCTTCTTCTAAATATCAGTTACAGATTGCTAGAAACTGTGATTTTCTTTTAAGGCAGGATGGATAGTGTGTGGCCTCGGTCTGCTAAACTTTAACGTTCAGTGACCTAAGCGATCATAACTGATGGCGAGGCTGCTGGTAGGCAGAGTTCAGCAATGCCTGGAAGGACACAGGTTTTTCAACTTCCAGCCCCAATTCAATAGGGTACAATTCATACTCAAACCTCAAAGACTTTTAAACCTTTTTACTAGTTAGGTAATTTGAGCAACACATGGTATTTTGGTTCACACCCACACCAAAAGGCTGGTTTAATTTCACAAATGTCCTTTGAAATGTAAACCTCTTCTAGTGACTCCATATTTCTTTAATCTTTGTAAACTAAAAGAAGTGGAGATTCATTCATCCTAATGAAATTGAGTAGAATTACATTCAATAATGTGAATCCAGTGTTCCTGATTTGATCCTGAAAGGTTTTCTGATGATGAAAACACTCTGCAATTCTTATCTTCAACAGCATACAGCATTTTTCCATCTTTGTAATTTGCCCTTCTACACTTGCCTATGAAGTGCTCAGTCCTTCTGCAGTTGGTGGAGCAGAATGATTTGCTTCACATAATATCTGCAGCCATGATTTGCTTAATAATGATTTGTTGAAACCATGATTAGCTGAGTTCATGCATGTTAAGCATTGTGGTTCAAGATGTGAGCCAATATAAATGTTATAAATAAAATAAATAAAACAAAATAAAATAAATACAAAACAATGAGTGGTATTTAATCAAAACTAAACAAACCATAATTTGGCTTAGCACAATGTGCAAACCTAGATAACTTCTGTAGCAAAATGTCGGGTGTTCAGTACATCCTTTGAATTTTCATTTTGAATCTTGGAAAGATGTCTTTCCTTGTCCCATGTTATTCCAGTGATGGATTAACTTTTCAGAACATCCTGGAAAAGCACTCCAAAAAGTGGGCAGGGCCTGAAAAAAGCTGAATGAATGAATGAATGAAAGAAAATACTGTGAAACCTAAAATAATTATATTTGGCATTTTATATTTTCTCTTGTATCATTTTATACATTAGAGTTGAGCAGCAACATTTGGTGGGCTCTGAGGCTACACCAAAGGTTAGGAGGGATGTATGCAGCCATGGGATGACAGGCACATCTTTATGAATATATTTGAGATCACAGTTATGGCTGCTGAGTAGAAAACAGAAACAAAAAACACCTGCAACATCTCTTCAGAAGCTAAACATCTTGCTCAGCAGCGTCCATTGGCTGGTGGCTGATCATCATCATTGCATTGCTTGTCTCTTTGAGAGAGACTTGGAGATGGGAGAAGGACCTGGTCAGTCCTAGATAAAAAGAAATACAGTTGACTTTTCAGATAAGGATGCACCTGTATAGGAATGGCATTCCTGCTATTCACCCACTAGCATATCCTTTTAATAAGGATGTCAGCGGCTCAACCTAGCTTGCTACACACCGAAGGCACTGTACATTAAAACAGTGTTGCCCTTCCATTAGCAGCTGATTGATGCCCAGGCATTTACAACTCTAAGTGAACTCTACCCTGTGGTTTTTCACTGTAATAAACATAACTAGAATAGAGTTTGATCTGAATATTAGAGACAAGCTTATTAATGAATTGCATCTATTAAATACTACCAGAATATAATCCATTCCTGGCACATACTGTGCTACTTCTGCAGTTGTAAAAAACTTGGGCAATAGTTGTCTCTCTTTCCAGGGAATGACTATAACACACTAGAATCATCACATTACTTCTAAGTGGGGTATGTGTTTGTGTGCATGTATTTATCAGTTTGTAGTATGGAATAAACCTGAACTCCAACTAATGATTTTTGGGGTTTATTTTTCACACTATGCAATGAATTGAAAGCACAGGGCAGTCCACCTCGACCACAAACTGACGACTCAAATGCCATAAGCTCTGTGGGAAAATCTACACGGCTCATGATACTTCCATTTTTTATTTTTTGGGGGGAGGGCTTAGGGAAAGCAAAGCCTGTATAAATTAAGAACAATTTTTTAAAGGTAATCATGAATTGGGCCCAAGCACTCCCTTTATATTCATCAACAATAAAGAAAATATGGAGATAAAAACAACAACAACAAATGAAAGAATGAAGGAGAGGCATAATTAGAATAGATCTGAGGAATCAGTAAGAATTGTCATAAACTCCTGGCTATATCATGAAGACCTGCACAAAACCATTCTCATAACTGATGCATGAACATGGCAATCAACAGTAGAACATATTCTACAGATGCAGCTGTGGACAATTTTAAATACACTTGCATTTATATTTCCCAAAATAAGCAGAACAATGACCAAAATGTACAACAAAAGCAGCAGAGAAAATTATTCAAAATAAGAAAGCATTATGTTTTCCACTGACAACTGGCATGTCATGTTCGTAGGGAACCAGGGATCTTTCTTTGTGTAAACCAATCAAGCAAATTATTAAAACTCTGGGGATGGTTATTATCCAATGATCTACTATTTTGGAAGCCCTCAATTTTCTGTTTTGCTTCTGGTTCAGACAGATGCCATCCCTAAAGCCCCAGACATAAAGTTTTTTTAAGGTAAGAAAAACAGCACATATGGATGTACACAGTTTCATACATTAATAGCACAGCCATAAGACTAATGGTCAATGGAAGGAATGAAAGGTCCAACTTAAAAGCTTTAGAGCAGTGTTGTCCAAACTTGGCCACTTTAAGATGAGTGGACTTCAACTCCCAGAATTCCCCAGCCAGCATGGCTGGCTGGGGAATTCTGGGAGTTGAAGTCCACTCATCTTAAAGTGGCCAAGTTTGGACAACACTGCTTTAGAGGAACTGGGTACTCAACTTTTTTCACTATTTTTTTTTCTGTTTTGCTTTTAAACTCTATTGTAATCAGTCCAGAGATCTCTAATTACATTCTAGTTCAGTACTAAGTGTGCTGAATTACACATATAAATTAATAATCATTGAAATAAATTTTGACAACACAACCAAACAGTATCCTTTTTTCAAAGAGAAATCACAGCTCCCCCCACCTTTTCCTCCCATCTAGAATATGACTGCATTGTCCTTTTCAGATCAACAAGCTTATATGGTATTTTTACTTTTGTCCATGTCCATACATATAAATGTAAAGGTTCAGCACAATCAACATGGAAAAAAGGGATGGCAGGATGGCAAAAGTATCACTTTCATTCTGTCACCATCAGTTCTGTAGAGCAACAGATGAACACTAGCTAATGAATGAACGTCTCAGGGAAGTCATCAGCGTTTTGTAACACATGGCGGAAGTCTCCCCAGTGTATTCATCTTCCACACAGCCTATTTTATGGCCTATCCATCAACCAACACAGGAAAAAAGGGGGGAAAAGTGCATTGAGAATAAGTTTATGCAAGATATCATTCTAGGACACATAGCTATAGAACCGCTATGAAAAAAATCTGCTCTTGAACGTAACAATAAAAACAACAAATGAGATATTTAAAAGCACTAAGCAGCTAGACAGTTGGAAACTATTCACAGCAAGAATAAAACGAAAGCAGGAAATAAATTTACAAATTCAGAGATGAACAAGTGTTCTTTCATAGCCTTTACAAGTTTGTTGAATAAAGAAGATGACACGTGCAGTTGATGGCTGTTATATAGCTTCTAATTCCATAATACATTCAGCCCAATAATACACTCCTTGATTCTCAACATGCAGCTTTAGAAGAAAAATAAGTTATCTAGAAAATCAGGAAAAGATGCAAAACTGCTCAAAGCCTAGATTTCCACTGCACATAATTGCCAGATGGACTGGTAACAAAAAGACCTGTGTGTGTGGTACAACGCAGAACAAACCATAATGCCAAAAGGTTTATTTCAGTAGAGGGGATATTTTGTGCAAGCAAAGGGTTGCACTCTTAACACTCTGTTCAAATGAAAGTATAAGATGAAGTCCTAGTTGTGCATCAGAACTCCACAATCATCAAAGACAGCACGATCTCTTAAAATGAAATGAAACAGCAAAATATAAGCTCTAGCTAGTTTTATAGGTTAAAACTCTAATCACCTTCAATCATGAAAGGCTTTTTATATGGGCAATACATACAAGTAAGAGATTCTGCTTCTATGGGCTGATAGGTACGATGGGTCTGTGTCTCAATTTCACTCTATGTACTACTATTGGTACTTCCTTTGTGATAAAGTAGACACACATTTTACATTGCATCTGGCCACAAACAACATGAGAATAAGGAAGAAAAAGCAGAAGAGGAGAAATGGGACAACCTGCCAACCTCTGATTATTAAGCTAAGTGGAGAATGTGGGAAAAGATATGTGTGCACATGCACCGGAACAATTTCAAGCCAGCTAGCCTCAGCAGAGTTGCCTCCAGCTTCCCTCAGGCAAAGTGCCTACTAAGCCTGCCTTGACCTTTCTCAGAAGTTTATCTTACTTTGGAAAGTTCTCAGCTACTATGGGTAAAATGATAAGAACTGAGGAAAACTTGGAGTATGCTTTTTGAGGAGCAGGGAAATTGTTGAGTTTCCCAATATAGAGAAAGAAAAGTTGCCGGAGTGTAAAGTGACTCTTGATACAACCAAAGAATGTTGAAAGTATTTATATAAAATCATGGACAAAGAAGAGGAAGATCTGCTAGGAAGCTAGATGAAGACTAGGACTAAATTATGTTCTCAAAGCACACATAAGGCTAAGAATCTCAAGGCAACATAGAGCTTCTGAGCAGAGATGTTGAAACTCAAGTCTGTGCAACATCATATCATAAATCTGTATACTTTAATTCTAAATCTAATACATAGAGGCACTGGTTATGTATGCATTTATGCAATGAAGAAAGTACAGTCTGTACAAACTCTGAGTCACTTTTTCTCACAAAGTACAGAGTCTAGTACTGAAAACAAATCCATAAACCACTCCTCTAGGTGGATGGGTCTGTACATACAAAAGATGCATTAAAAAAACAACTTATGGTTTATTTCATTGTGATTTATTAAATGTGTCCTATTACCTGGAGTTAGCATACCATACTGAGTCTCAAAGTACCAGTCACATTTCAACTCAGCATGTTCCGTAAATCCAATGGAAACATGGAACTTATGTACTAAAGAGAAGGAGGGCAATAGGTTCATGCAGATTGGAAGAGATGATAAAACACGGGCAAAACACGGCATGCCATTCTTGGTAGAAGAATCTCATTGCTATCAATGGAGTAAATTCACTGTAGAGATTCCCACAGTCCCAGCCATGCAAAAAAATGGGCTGGAGAATGGAAAGCTGCGAAGCTGGATTATAGATCATGATATAAAGAAATCATCAGTCAAAATTTTTAGCTGCAGGTGTGATGATCTACAGAACTATTCCCTTCACATGTTCATGGAGGAAATGCAGCAGTTCCCCAGCTCTTTGTTTAGAAACACAAGCTTGAAACATAGATCTGAGAAATACATTCATAATAACCAGTTGGAGGCAGCAAAAATGCATCTGTTCCCCAAACAACTTATAGACTCTGCTGGGGATGGCGCATTCACACCTCAAAAGCTCTCAAAATCATCTTTACAGATTATATGCAACAGTGAATGCCTTTGGAAAGACAGTGTGTGAGCCAATCATCAGTATGTCACCAAGAGCAACATCTGCAGCGATGAGCCAGAATTATTATTAGTTCTAGTCCAACCCCCCTGGCTTTTCTCCCTTTCTTCAACTCCTTCAGCAGAAAACTGTCAGAGTTCCTGAGGATATCAAATTCTGGGATCAGGGAATATGACAGTATTAACAGAACTGCTTCCAAAACTCCCCGATGCTCTTTATTAATTTAGAGTTCTATGAATATCAATGAAAAATTGAAGAGAGCAGTGTAAAATATTTGCTCCTTGAAAGAAGTGGTAGGTTTCAGTCATTAGACTCAATCTTATTCCCCCCCCCCACATAATGTTTTATATTATTTATATATAAATCAACATATTTAAGGAAAATAAAAGAATAACAAAGTCATATTTTCTTAATATGGTCTTAATTCTTAATACCAAACTGGACTAATAAAGTTGATATTTAGGCATCCTTACAAAATACCACTAAAGTAATCCATCCTGAACTACTACTTATACACATTATTCCCATGAAAGCAAAGATGAGTTTGCTTGTTGCCAAAACTTCCTCTAGCTCAGAGTTGAGGATGTTGCTGAACTACAGCCTCAAGATATTGTTCAGCTACAATTCCCAGCACTCCTCACTATTGGTTTTAGCAGCAAGCATTGCCAGGGGTTGTAGTATCAACATCTAAAAGGCCTCAAGTCTCATACCCCAATCCAACTGATTATGTTGTATATGCTGAGTTGTGCTTATGCAAATCTGTAAGGGCATGGATTGTAAATCCACAACCATTACTAGTGCATGTATGAGTGTGTGTGCATACACACACACAAAGAACAGCTTGAGGTCATCAAACATGTGTCACAGGTCCCCAACTGAAGTTCCAGTTTTGAGATCTTAGTAATTGTTGCAACCGAATTTGATGAAGAGGTGATGGGAATTATGATAGATTGTGCTGCAAAAGATGAACAGTGTTTTCAAAATAAGACAACGTCAGATTTGCAGTTAGATCAGTCAATGATTCTTTTTTTCCATAGGCTACTCCTTGTGACTGCAAGCATCAAGTGATGAATATTATATTATTTTTCTGAAGAGCTGTAGTGAAATTGAACAATTTAATTTCCAGTTTAGGACTAGTGAACCTGAATGAGGGCAGTGACAGTGTACATTTGACTAGCTGATCATATGTTCCACTTTCTGGAAAATATGTCAGGATAGGGTGCCCATGGAAAGACAACAAGCTTCAAGAATAAATGTACATGCACATCACCAATCTCTAAACTACTATGAATCACTAGCTGATAATAAACATCCAAAGACAGCATTGCACAAGTCTCCACTGTTGTATTATAACAAATAGACTACTCAAATATAGGTGTTCAAATACTATTCTTTAGTTTCTAAAATGCCTAATCAATTTGAAGATCTCTACCTGGGGCTATTATCCTTCTCCCACTGAGGGTGGCCATGTACATCCCCATTTCAGCTATAAAAATTTAAAGATAAAAAATCCTAAAAATCAATAGAATACATATTTTTAATGGTGAATTTGCTATACTGAACTTAAGGAAATCTACTGGTTTTGAATTTTGAAGATGGGGAAGGGGGAATGTAAAAGCATTATCTACTGCAAATAGTTGATGGAATTTATTTTGCTATGAATTTTACAAGGGCCCAGTGACAGTATTTCTTCTTTACCATATCACTGCTAATGACCCAAGAAATAGACACAGACGGATTATCTGGAGCAATTCCAGAGGCCAGATAATCAAGCAGTCTAATGTTCAGATCCTTTCCTTTTGTTCCTAGCAAGCGTGTGTGTGTGTGTGTGTGTGTGTGTGTATGTATGTATGTATGTGTATGTATGTGTGTGTATGTATGTATGTATGTATATATATATATATATATATATATAGGTAAATCAGCTTCATTTTCAATAAACCAATTACTTTATGTCCAAATTCTATGAGCTGTGATTCTTTTATTGTATGATCAGTCTAAATAAGGCAGCATTTGAAATCATGGCTTGATACTGGCTATTATAAGCCTAATGCAGATGAGCTACAATTCTCCAAGTTAGATATGAAATTGTGGCATATTTGAAAGAGGTAGCAGATGCTTCCAGTACCCCTTTCCTTAATAGTAATTTTATTAAAAACTACAGCTACAACAATAAAGAACTAACACAAACTAAAAGAAAAAGAAAAAACAGACGGCGCAGAAAAGAAAAACAGAAAAGAATAGAAAAGAAAGAAAAAATAAGAATATTAAAAAAAAAGAAATATATAAAGAAATGACTTCCCCCTTCATCACAAGCATAAGCAATTTTAATAACTTATCGCTTTCTCTTAAAATACAAAAGAATTCTTCTTCCCATATCTTATCTCCCAGTGCCCCCTTCTTCAGTGTTAAAGAGGACAGCAAAGGAGCAGACTTGTTTATATAGTATGAAACCATGTTTTCTATCATGTCTGAATGGGGCCAGTCAAATGTTCTGTGAGAAGTAAATAAAGCAAGATGGAGACTGCTGCTCTGTTGCTTGGCCCTTGCTCCTGCATCTGTTAATGTATCACTGCTCATCCCTTAGCAACAGCAACCCACCATGGAGTTCCACAGTTAGCTATCAGCCTATACTCTTTCCCAACATCCAGCTGTTTCGGCCATTTCTTTAACTGTGCATCTTCACAATTTTACAGGCGATTGTCAGATGTGGCATTGCATTCCATCCTTTCCACTCAGGTAATTTCTCATAAAGTTATTTATGCCTTGGATTGAGGTCAATGCTAGTAATTATTTTCCCTAATCCAGAAAGAAAATTTCTCACTTTTTTTTATAGTGGAATAGGCTGTCTGAATAAAAATAACTTACCCCTAATGAAAATAAAACTTGTTTGGCAGCGATGACAAATGACCAGTCAAATTCACCCTCATACTTACTTTTTACTGTATTCTCTCTGCAATAAAATATAATTAAAAAATAGGGAAGGGAACGTAAAGCCTATGCAAAACGTTAGTCTTTTGCTAGACCTTGAGGAATTATTTAGAAATTAAGGAAAGATGTGTAGATGTCCTGCCAACTACACTGTCTGTTCACTTAAGGTCTTGTAGCTGACATGAGAATATGGCATATGTTTGGTTTATAAATACATTGCTATTCTCCTCTGTCCTGCATTCTTTCAGTGACTGGGAAAAAAGGCCTGGCTGCCAGGCTTCATTCTTCAGTGTGCTGATTAAAGGCCAGAAGCAAGGAAGACACTGAACTTAGCTGAAGTTTTTCTCCTGACAATCAGGAGAAATGTGGCAGAAAATTGTTAGAGACATACTGAACAAGTACTTGATATCTTTTACCATAAATCATCAGAAACTTAGTTGCATATATATCTGTGTTTTCAGAGATTTTCTGAAGATAGTTGGTAACCCCAAGTAAATTTAAATGCTATGACATTAATGCTAATATCAGTGATCCCATTCTGTTCTCAGTTTGACTGGAAGGTAATAGGTAGATCAAAAATAAAACAAAACAGATCCTACAAATATGTCTCTTGATCTACTTGAGTTGAACTATCCCAGTTCTTAGCACTACATTCAATTTTCCTACATGTCATAAAATATATGGAAG
Source organism: Liasis olivaceus (assembly GCA_030867105.1). Lineage (NCBI taxonomy): Eukaryota > Metazoa > Chordata > Lepidosauria > Squamata > Pythonidae > Liasis > Liasis olivaceus. The sequence continues at coordinate 77,648,978 of CM061349.1, forward strand.
CAGAAATATAGTAACAATCTACAGTTGCATGCATAAGTAAATTGTATATAAATAGTAAGCATGCATTCTTAATTGCAGAAGGTATCATGTTTAATTTTGTACTATGTAGAGGGTGTGTTAATTTTTGTACACCTAGGGATTCACTGAAATATACAATTCTATTTGAAGTCCCTACATTTTTGCATGCAGCTCTTCTACATTTGGTCTATTCCATAATACTTTTCTGGTCAATTCACCAGCATGGAAGTGTTCTATTCTTTGACTCCATGTCTAACTCATGACCTTTGAGAAGTATTTGGGCAGCCACTGTTGAAATGCTGGAATAACTTGGTGGAAGCTTTTAGCAAATTCCAGTGGAACAAGTTTCCAGTGGAAGGAACCTATTAATAGTCAGAAGCCAATTTTACCAGTTCCTTTCCTTTATCATTTCCCTCTACCTTACCAGTGGGGGGGAAAAAACAGCTAGATTCCATCATTTATATACATATATATTTCTACATTATTTAGTAAGATCTTTGCTTCCATTATCACAATCCTGTTTCCTTTGCAGTATCCTAAATTCCCATAAGTACAATAAAAGCACAATTAAATGGCAAAATCCATATTGCCTAAATATCTTTATTAGAGCTACTCAAGATGATGAAGTAGTATGGAAGCTTCTGAATTGCTAAGAACTCTCTATCAAGCAAGATGGTAAATAAAGCAAAAAGTAAAAACCTGAAATTGACAGATGTTCAAGCCATCTCTATTTAGTTAAGAGTTTTAGATGGAATATGGGAAAGCACAGATATGTAAATTGCATCCTATGGGGTGGTCAGTTTCAGGTTGCATGAGGACATTCTCCAGTGCTGCCAAGGAAATGAAATATGCATGCAAGAACTGATCAACCATTCTTTGAAAATATAAAACCTAGCTATTAAACTCTAACTTGTCTTCATTCTTATGTGAAACATGCTAGTTACTGATTTCAACTGAATCTGGCACATCTTAATTTTCCAGATTGAACCAACAAGATTGGAAAACAGCATTTTTATTTTCTATAATAATTATTTGATTTTAAATGTGTTGCTATTTATTGATTCACAAGAAAGCTTTCTACCAAAATGGGAACATGGGAAATGCCATTGCAAAACATATGTTAAGGAGCAAATTACTGGTTTTGGATTACTTACAGAACCTCTAGAAATCATCAACGCATCTCTCTTAATTTGTGGCTAGATATCTAGCTTACTATTTTCAGATGTGCTGGACAGATTTCTGTTTGTCTCTCTTTATGTTAAGAAGCCAAGGTACATTTCTTAGGCTGTTCAAACAGGAAACATAAGAGCAATGTAAATATTACTGTTTAAACACATGTATACTTATCTAGATCCATTTCAGTTTAGCTTCAGGCATATTTCTGGAACTGAAACAGCTTTGGTCTCCTCTATGCCAGGAACTAGAGTGGAGAGTACATGCCTTATGGTTCTGCTGGACATTTTGGCAGTATTTGATACCACTGACCATGGCATTCTCCTATAGTGCTGGCAGGGATATATCTGAAATGTACTATTCTGGAGTGCCAGTCTCTCTTTTGCTTAATACATGTTAATTAATATTCCATACACAGTACAAAGCATGTCATTAATCAAGCTCCAATTTAACAGGCCTAGAAGCATGATACAATTCCAAAGTGTGATTTTTTTTAGCATAAACGTTCAAAGCTTCTTTTATATTCTTTTCTAAATCATTACAATGAAGTTATTGTCATTCTCTTCAGCTAAGAGGTCTAGGCTATAGTCTTACCATTTATAAAAGCTTTAAATTCATCCCAAACAATCCTCACTTTTGCCAATCATCCATTTGTTAATCAACAAATTGAAGATCCTCTAGCAATGATATATTAATATATCACCTTATACCAACTTGGACTTTCATATGAAAACTCAATTACAGTGATCAGGAATGAACCTATCTAAAACTTCCTAACAAAATTAACCAGGGATGGAGACATTACAAAATAATCTAAATAGGAACATGTACCACATGGAGATGACAAAAAAAGTAAATTCCTGTTTAATTAAATTTAGCCATCTTCATATAATTCCAGTTTTTCTCCTGGGGTAGATTCCAAAATTTGAAGATGGAGAACTTCTCTCTGATGACTTTTCCATTAGTATGTGGTGTCTCTTACAGATCAATTTTCTTTCCCATACTGTATTTTATTTATTATTGTAATTTCCATATTGTATTTTATTTGACAACTGGTTTGGTGTAGTGGTTAAGGCATCAGGCTAGAAACTGGGATACTATGAGTTCTAGGCCCATCTAGGCCCAAAGCCAGCTGGGTGACCTTGGGCCAGTCACTTTCTCTCAGCCCTAGGAAGGAGGCAATGGCAAACCACTTCTGAAAAACCTTGCCAAGAAAACTGCAGGGACTTGTCCAGGCAGTCTCTGAGAATCAGACACAATTGAACGGATTAAAAAAATGTATACATCATACTAACTTTCCTGTTTCTCTAAGATCAGAAAGAACTCCTTCTCTATGTTCCACAAAGAATAGGCCCATGATTGATAGACATGACAGTTGTATTGATCTAGCAACCCTCTCTATTTTCTCAGGAGATAAGCAAAAGCCTGATTCAGATAAATGTGATTAGACAGTGCAGTAGACACCACAGGTATGGTACTTCACAAAATAGCATCAGTTCCAGCACATACCCAAGCAGTCATGTCCACAAAGCCTCAACTGTTCACAAAGAGGCTCACATTTCTGTACAATTGAGAATAAATTTGAGAAGCAGCAAACTATTCCATTGTTGCAGCAATTTAAAAAGAATCTATCTGCAAGGAAATCTTTTTGCAGTTTCCAATTACAACAGGAAAAAATTGAGTTATTGCAAGCTCAAGTGGACTGTTGGGGATGGAATGGATTGTGTTTCAGTGGTATTCGGTAGATACAGTTCTTTAACATATTGGTTTCTCTCCAACTAATATTCTGATCAAACTCTATTCTAATTATATTTATCAAAGTGAAAAACAAAAGGCTGGAGTTTGCTCAGTGATGTAAATGCCGGGCATCAATCAGCTGCTAATAGAGGGATCATATTATTTTATTCTGAATAGGAAAGGCATGCTGGCTTGGGAAAAGACCAGTCCAGCATCTTAAGAGTGTCTGTTCAAAAACAACCTATGGAGGTAAAGCTATTTTTAGCCAGTTCTTGCCATTTTAAATACATTATAATGATAAAGCCAAGCATGCTGAATATGCAATCAGAGAGAGACAAGTGTGAATTCTTTTTTAAACAGGCAACTGAAAAGAATAAAGGATTTATGATAAAGAAGAATTGGTGCAAATTTGTTACATTTACTAGGCATTGTGCTGGCATGTATCATTAACTGAGTTACCACCAACTTGCACAGGCCATTTGTGCATATAAATTTATTCAGAGATTGCTCTTTTCTGCATTCACCTTCAGTGAAGAGTCCCACATATTGAACATCTTAGAGTGCCTGTTCAATTAATCCTGCAGAATCACTGAGCAGATGACTGGTGCTTACATTTCTAACAGTGTCGATTTTTGATCTGGAGACTTGGCAGACTGATGTTTGTCATCCTTTTCACCAACACAAGAGCACCGATGCCTATATTCAAAGCAAACCATTGGGGAGAAAGGGGCAAAACAATTCTGACAAGTAATAGCAGATTGTCAAAGGCTGAGAATATTTGCACTGAGGGCAGTTTGCTCCTTCCTTCCTTTATACATTCTGAAAAGCTGTTTACATGGCTAAGAAAATGCCAAATAAAGCACACAATGTTGTTGTTTTAAAAATCTCTATACTTGCTGGAAAGTTTGCATAGCTCAAACGGTTACGTTAAAGATGGTCATCCAATAAAATATTGCAGTGACTGACATTTATATAAACACAGAAAGCATTCCATAATTTGGTGTGGTGGTTAAAGAATCAGGCTAGAAAGCAGGAGCCCCTTCATGGATCACTGCCTTGTCGTGGCGAAGGGGCTTGCGTAACTCAGTGAAGCCATGAGCTATACCGTGCAGGGCCACCCAAGACGGACAGGTCATGACAGAGAGTTCTGACAAAATGTGGTCCACTGGAGAAGGAAATGGCAACCCACTCCAGTATCCTTGCCAAGAAAACCCCATGGACAATGTTAAAAGGCTAAAAGATATGACGCCGGAAGATGAGCCCCTCAGGTCGGAAGGTGTCCAATATGCTACTGGGGAAGAGCGGAGGGCAATTCTAAGTAGCTCCAGAAAGAGTGAAGCGGCTGGGCCAAAGCCGAAAGGACGTTCAGCTGTGGATGTATCTGGAAGCGAAAAGAAGGTCCGATGCTGTAAAGAACAATATTGTATAGGTACCTGGAATGTAAGATCTATGAACCAAGGCAAGCTGGATGTGGTCAAACATGAGATGACAAGACTAAATATCGACATCTTGGGAATCAGCGAATTGAAATGGACGGGAATGGGTGAATTTAATTCAGGTGACCATTATATCTACTACTGTGGGCAAGAAACCCTTAGAAGAAATGGAGTTGCACTCATAGTCAATAAGAGAGTGGGAAAGGCAGTAATGGGTTACAACCTCAAAAACGACAGAATGATCTCAGTGCGTATCCAGGGCAAACCATTCAACATCACGGTAATCCAAGTCTATGCCCCAACCACTGATGCCAAAGAAGCTGAAGTTGACCAGTTCTATGAAGACCTACAACACCTTCTAGAACTAGCACCAAAAAAAGATGTCCTTTTCATCATAGGGGATTGGAATGCTAAAGTAGGAAGTCAAGGAGTAATCGGAATAACAGGCAAGTTTGGCCTTGGAGTACAAAATGAAGCAGGGCAAAGGCTAATAGAGTTCTGTCAAGAGAACAAACTAGTCATAGCAAACACTCTTTTCCAACAACACAAGAGACGACTCTACACATGGACATCACCAGACGGTCAATACCAAAACCAGATTGATTATATACTTTGCAGTCAAAGATGGAGAAGCTCTATACAGACAGCAAAAACAAGACCAGGAGCTGACTGTGGCTCAGATCATGAGCTTCTTACTGCAAAATTTAGGCTTAAATTGAAGAACGTAGGGAAAACCACTAGACCACTCAGGTATGACTTAGATCATGTTCCTTATGAGTATACAGTGAAGGTGATGAATAGATTTAGAGGATTAGATTTGGTAGACAGAGTGCCTGAAGAACTATGGACGGAGGTCCGTAACATTGTACAGGAGGCAGCAACTAAAACCATCCCAAAGAAAAAGAAATGCAAGAAAGCAAAATGGCTATCTGATGAGGCTTTACAAATAGCTGTGGAAAGAAGGAATGCGAAAAGCAAGGGTGAAAGGGAAAGATATAAGCAACTGAATGCAGATTTCCAGAGAACAGCAAGAAGAGATAAAAAGGCCTTCTTAAATGAACAATGCAAAGAAATCGAGGAAAACAATAGAATGGGAAAGACTAGAGATCTCTTCAAGAAAATTGGAGATATCAAAGGAACGTTTAGTGCAAAGATGGGCGTGATAAAGGACAAAAAAGGCAGGGACCTAACAGAAGCAGAAGAGATTAAAAAGAGGTGGCAAGAATACACAGAAGAACTATACAAGAAAGATCTTAATGTCCCTGATGTCCATACTGGTGTGGTCACTGACCTTGAGCCGGACATCCTAGAGAGTGAAGTCAAGTGGGCCTTAGGAAGCATTGCTAACAACAAAGCTAGTGGAGATGACAGTATTCCAGCTGAGTTATTTAAAATACTAAAAGACGATGCTGTTAAAGTGCTGCACTCAATATGCCAGCAAGTTTGGAAAACGCAACAGTGGCCACAGGATTGGAAAAGGTCAGTTTATGTTCCAATTCCAAAGAAGGGCAATGCCAAAGAATGCTCAAACTATCGCACAATTGCACTCATTTCACATGCTAGCAAGGTTATGCTCAAAATCCTACAAGCTAGGCTTCAGCAGTACGTGAACCAAGAACTACCGGATGTACAAGCTGGGTTTCGAAGAGGCAGAGGAACTAGAGATCAAATTGCCAACATTCGCTGGATCATGGAGAAAGCACGAGAGTTCCAGAAAAACATCTACTTCTGCTTCATTGACTATGCAAAAGCCTTTGATTGTGTGGATCACAACAAACTGTGGCAAATTCTTAAAGAGATGGGGGTACCAGACCACCTTACCTGTCTCCTGAGAAATCTGTACGTGGGCCAAGAAGCAACAGTTAGAACCGGTCATGGAACAACCGATTGGTTCAAAATAGGGAAAGGAGTACGACAAGGCTGTATACTGTCACCCTGCTTATTTAACCTATATGCAGAGTACATCATGAGAAATGCCAGGCTGGAAGAATCAAAAGCCGGAAGAAAGACTGCAGGGAGAAATATCAACAACCTCAGATATGCAGATGATACCACCCTAATGGCAGAAAGTGAAGAAGAACTAAAGAGCCTCTTGATGAGGGTGAAAGAGGAGAGTGCAAAAGCTGGCTTGAAACTCAACATTAAAAAAACTAAGATCATGGCATCTGGGCCCATCAATTCCTGGCAAATAGAAGGGGTAGAAATGGAAGCAGTAACAGACTTCATTTATTTGGGCTCGAAGATCACCGCAGATGGAGACTGCAGCCATGAAATTAAGAGACGCTTGCTCCTTGGGAGGAAAGCTATGGCAAACCTAGATAGCATATTAAAAAGCAGAGACGTCACCTTGCCGACAAAGATCCGCATAGTCAAAGCTATGGTTTTTCCAGTAGTAATGTATGGCTGTGAGAGCTGGACCATAAAGAAGGCTGAACGCCGAAGAATTGATGCCTTTGAACTGTGGTGCTGGAGAAGACTCTTAAGAGTCCCCTGGACTGCTAGGAGGTCAAACCAGTCAATCTTAAAGGAAATCAACCCTGATTGCTCATTGGAAGGATTGATAATGAAGCTCAAGCTCAGATACTTTGGTCACCTAATGCGAAGAGAGGACTCTTTGGAAAAGACCCTGATGCTGGGAAAGATTGAAGGCAAAAGGAGAAGAGGACGGCAGAGGATGAGATGGTTAGATAGCATCACTGAAGCAATGAGCATGAAACTGAGCAAACTCAGGGAGGCAGTGAAGGACAGGAAGGCCTGGCGCAATATGGTTCATGGGGTCACGAAGAGTCGGACACGACTTAATGACTGAACAACAAAGAAAGCAGGAGACTGAGAGTTCTAGTTCCGCCTAAGCACAAAGCCAGCTGGATGACCTTGGGCCAGTCACTCTCTCATTCCTAGGAAGAAGAAGGCAAGGGCAAACCATATCTGAAAAACCTTGCCAAGAAAACTGCAGGGACTTGTCCAGGCAGTCACCAAAAATCAGACATGATTGAAAGGATAATTTTTTAAAAAAAAAAGAGCAGTGAAGCTAAGGCTGAGTAATAGTACCTCGTCTAATGGGCTCATGGAAGAGGTGAGATCTGAACTATGGTAATTCCAGGTTTGCAGCTCTTGTTCTAATCAAAGAGCTAATGCTGTAAAAAGTACACACAAACTTATCCTACCAGGCAAATGAGCCTCTTGAGTGATTTGGAACCTGTTCAAAATTTGCTTGATAATTAGCTCCAATACTTAAGTTCATGAATGCCAAATTTAAGTAACCTCATTTATATATGGAGAGTTATTCAATATTTGAACTCATTAGTTATAAATACATCTTGGGCAAGCATTTTTCTTGAATCATTAAATTGGCCCTCCATTCAACTGTACTTGCAGTGACAACTTACAAGCACTGAGTACTGCTGTTCAACCAGCATGGATCTAAAGGTCCACATTATCAACATGTTGGGAGGAAGTGATGCTGTGTCCTGTAGTTTTCCTCAAGCAACTGCAAACTGCAACTTCCAAGAGACATTTGTCTCCCTTTGAAGCTATGATTTTAAGGGAATGTATAGACACCTGAAGGTGCTTTATATCTGGTTCCATCAATGGTTCATATGGCACACTACTATTATCATCACTAGTTCTCTAAAATTTAAGGTAAAAATTGGAGGATTGCTTGTTTGTTTTTTTAAAAACTGGATACACTAATGCCTGAATTTGGGAACTATGTACTGCCCCACTGAGTATGTATTCCACTTTCACTGTATTGTTTGTTCATAACACTTTTCAGAATGTCAGCAGTTTTACAGTTCTTAAGTTAGCCTCAGCTGAATATTATAGAAGAGATCAAGCTGCATGATAAATGATCTTCCCCAATAACTTCACCAAAAAATTAAATCACTAACTCATCTAGTATTCAGTAGACTGCTAACTACATCCCCTTGCAACATGTTTTTCAGCACTAGCCACCTTTTAGCACAGTGTAACATTTTTCCCCGTGCCCTGAATGTCAAGCTACTTGAATTCAGCCTTGCTGTGTGACAAAATTGACTGGCAAACAGCAATAGACTGTAGTCATTTCATGGGTTTTGTGAAAGATGGCTCTATGCTGTGCTAATGTTCCCATCAGATATTTCACAAGCTCAAGTGTACCCTGCTCCAAATTGGAATTCCAGGGCTGTATGTGGAAAGATACAGGTGGCAGAAGAGAAACAAAGAAGATAATTATTAAGAGCAAGAGCATCTTTGCACATTGTCAGAGACAGCTCAAGGCAGGGACCCATTCATTCATTTGGTTGGCACTGCAGTTACTCCCAGAAATTCCAAAAATACATAAATTACCAAGAGGATAGGTCTCTGAGATACTGCAAAGAGACTCACTCTGCTCTGTAGAATCACTGGTCATTATGGTGATGGAGTAATCTACTGCAAATCCATATCCCTTCCTTGTGTATTCATTCATAAGTCTACTCCATTCTATTTCTGTATTAATCTGTAATTTTAAAAAATGCATAAAATGTGTTCTTAAAAATATTCAGAATCTGAATCCCATTGATGGAAGAGCTCCATCTGTTCACAGGAGATTTCAGATTCAAAAGTGGAATCCTGCTGGTTGTAGAGAGGACAGAACTATTTTTGTCTATTTTCTTAGCTGGGTACACTATCTTCCAACTCCAGTCTGCTATAGAAGTGTGTGAGAAAATTGCAGAGGGAAAAGCAAAGGAACGGAAGAAGACAGATTGTGTCCATACAACCCCTGCTTTCTGCTGGAGAAAGTTTCTGAGTAGAATTTCTGTCAGGGAATGTACTTTCAAGTAGCAATAAAAGTTGATTCAATCCATACTTTTGATTTTTTTTTTCTTAAAATGCATGCTACTAAATGCAGCCTAGAACTACACAGAAAAATTCAGAAAACATGAAATCTGAATGACAATTTTGACCACACATTTGCAGGCAAGGTCAGTTCTCATTGGACTTGATGAAAATCAAATACTAAACCACTTTATTGTAAATGTTATTTTCAGAAACATGTTTAATTCAAGACATCATTGACCATATAGTCAAAAAATAGTCTAGAATTTCTTTTACTGTGAAGTTTTTTTTCCTTATAACCAAAACCATCTTTGAAGTCATTACACATAGTTGTTATATCTAAAAGTAGTGAAAACTGTTACTCAAAAATATTCCTGAAGGATTGATTTTGAAAAATGTAGGACTAAATGACCCTTTCTTAGTTCCTCAGAGGCTTCCTCCATTGACTGATTGACTGATTGCAACTTATATGTCATTCCAATCCAAAAAGGACTCTGAGCAGCTTACATTCTTCCAAGAATAAAATTAAAATCATAATCAATGCAACAAATCCCAAACAACATATTTTGATGGATGCCTTCTTACAGGTATTTCCATGGAATGAATTTTACTCACAATTGTTTGCTTCATCTTAAAAATGGTTCAAAAGCACACTTTTTTGAACAGGCGCTCCCCAGATATGTTGGTCTACAAATTTCATCACCTCTATCTGCACGGCTCCTGGCCATGATGTCTGATGGACAAGGGGAGCTAAAGACAAGCACGGTTGGAGGGCACTAGCTTGGGAGTGTGTGGACAATTGCCATGTGGCCTTGGCAAAGAGGTGATTTCTATGTCCAAAAATCTAGCTGAGTGGAGAAGGGATTAGAAGAACGGTCTGAGAAAATCTCCTTTTTATCTCAGTTTTAAACATTAGGGCATTCTTTCCTCAAAGCAATGTAAAAATTTGGCAGAGCTTCTTGGAGTGAAACAAAGTCTCAAAAGACAGTAAGATGTACTACTGTTGTACCTTAATGAACACAGGGAAATGTGTGATCCATGAGACAAAGGCAGAGGTCTCTACAATCAATAATCCAATTTAATTTCTCAAGGGCAGTTATTCATACAAGTCTACACAAAACACCAGACTCACTCCATTATTTCAGAATAAAGCCGTATCAGAAAAAAATCAACCTTTGTGTATGTTTATTTTCTACCTTCTGCTTTTTGCAAAAAAAAAAGGGGGGGTGCTGTTAAAAGTCTTAACTTTAGCTGGTTTTTTCCACTACAGATGTACAATATTCAGATCTAAAACAGACAAGGATCTGGATCTGGCACGGGTGCCCCCACTGTACCTGTTGGCTGTTCCTTAAACCACACCTTTTCTGAGCTTGCACAGTAGCCACAGCAGCTCAGAAAATACATGCTCGGGTTAAGGAGGCATTAAGGAGCACATTACCATCTCTTTCATTCAAACATGTATTTTCCAGAGTCCAAATGCAATTCTGTTAACAACCAGCCAGAACTATCCTGAGGGTGCATATACCAGATTAGAAGTACCCTTGCCTGCTTCAGATGCAAATAGCGGGCATATCTATCTTTCAGTCTTTTAATATATGAAATGGAAAGAAACTGGCTAGTGAACAAACTCAGTATGCTGTTGTGATTTCTTATCCACGAATGATGGATACTTTGGCCCAGGAAATCTGTAACCAAATACAGGTATTTGTATAGTTAGGACAAAGATGTTTGAATAAATAAATCTCAGTATTTCTATTCTGACAGGGTAGCCTATCATAGCTAAAGGTTTTATCAAGCATCATGCATATCAACTTTTACCAAATGCACCTGGGACCAATTAAAACTGCATCCTCACTCATACCAATCAGATGACATTAACTTTAAAGAATGGGGGGGGGGGATCAGGATTTTCAGTGATTGCTGGAAGTATATAAAATGTATCTAAAAGAAACAATCTAGTAGGTCCAGGCACTTAAGCAGAAGCCTGAAATCCCTGAAGAGGACAAGGGTATGACTTTAAGTGCTTATCTGAAAACAAGAAATGTTAGACTAATCTACTTTATGAATGAGGCTGAGAACTTGCATGGAAAGGCTTCTCAAATGTTACGATGCAGTGACTCCCTAAAATGATAAAGTAAATCAGGGCAATTCCCCCACAATAAATAAAATAAATTATTTCATTGGGGTAGGGAAAAATAAATGTACCACTTACTTTTAATAATTTCATTTCAATCTATATCTCAAAGAAAACAGTGATAAGAACATCCAATTTATAAAACAAAAGAGTTCCATTGGAAAAAAGGGAAAAAACAAAAAAAATTGTAATGCCATATTTTTAATGGGAAGGATGAACTTGGTTACTTTTGCATAATTCTTGAAATGTGGATTTCATTTTAAAGACAGCCACTTTCATTCACCACTCAAGAAAAACAGGGAAAAGGGTGTTTTCTTGCTTTAAATCAATTTCTCTTAAACTGCTCTTAAGATGCTGCTGCTTGCAAAACACTGGCAGACTGATTTTTGTGCTTTCTCTTGCCCAACATAGACATACTGAAATTACAGCCACAACCTCTTCTCTTTCCTTTCCAGCCTGATGCTTATAAATACCTCCCCTCACTCCTGCAATTTCACCCTTGTTGCTACCTCACAGCCCTCCTCCCTCCTTCTCTGTCAGAACTTTTTCTCTCAGGTCAAATGACCAGAGCTTTGTATAGAAGCTTCATCCCCCTCCAGTCAGGATTATTCCTCCTCTGAAAAGCAAATACAGGGCATTAGGAGAAGGGAGGGAGGGAGGGAAGGACTGGGGTTTCATCAAGAACTCTGGATGTGTGCTACTTCTTTGCATTCAGCATACTTTGGCATCAAACTGGCCTACTTGAAAAGGAGTGTGAGGAAGGTGCTCTCTCTGGCAATTCTCCATCCATTGTCTCATGGCTCCATTTTGAGACATGCATACATTTAGTAACCTACTTTTATGAGTCAGATTGCCCTTGCTTGAATCTTAACACAATCTAAGGGTTGTACATGCATTTTTCTAATTGTATCAAGCTATAATTTGTTCTACATTCAGGAAAAATAATTTCAGCTCACTTTCTGCACACATCTTGCCTTGATCTTCTGCATTCTGTTCTGAACTCTTCTTGGTTACAGTCTAGAAATAAATTGTCATTTTTTGTTCTTGTAATAATATTTTTATTTAATTAATTAATCTCCTAGTTGACAGATGTGTGTTCTTTCCTAGGACTGGAAAGTAATATAAGGGAGGTTTGACTCATGTGTTCCGTTAGCCTGCAAGAAAACACAGTAGGCAAGCTTATTTGCTATGATCAGTGTCTCTACTTGTTCACATGGGCCCCTTTTTTCAGGAAAGGAAGCTAAGAATATCTCAGGACAGTTTGTTAGCATTCTTCAATCAGTCAGAAGGGATAGTCAAATGAAGAGATTGAACCAACTTTTATGTGCTGGTATGCTCATCTGACAGTCACTGCTGTTGAGTTTCTTTTTATAACTGTCTAGAGCTGAATTGCTGTAAAAATGTGGGGGGGAGTCTGGTAAAAGCCACTGTGTGTTTTTGTGCAAGCAATCTTTTCCTTTTCCTTTTAAAGGTCAGAGCTAAAAACAAGCATTAAAGAAAATACCAGTGTTTACAAATTTAGTTCACAATGTGAACTAAATCTTTTGCTTTTTTTGATAGAATCTTTTATCAAAAAAGCAGGGCTGGAACAGGACAAAAGATTTAAGTTTTCATGTAAATGACAGACTAAATAATTTAAAATTCTTTTCTTTGGACTTTACAGATACAGGTACCAGCAGGAAAACACTGTGTCTCATCTATTTGGCATTTGTATGATTTAGTATTTGATGTGCTATAAAAGGTATATAGAACAGCTGTGTTAAGCACAATTCCATTTGGATTAAGGATAGCATGTGTTTTTGTTGGAATGTGAAAAGGACACATGTGGATGAGAAGTGAATGCAGCTGCCCAAAGCAGACTGCACAGAGTAAAAACCATAATCCACATCTTATAACTCATCCTTCCCCATTATTTATTTTAACTGACTTACTGAAAATCAGCAGCAGCTGAAGATGTGGCCCTGTACTTCACGTTGGCTACAATACCTGTGACTATTTTGCTGCAACAGATCAATAACAGTCCCATTTCTACTTAATATCATTATTTTAGTTAAAATACAGCATACATAATTATATATTAATATAATTAAATAAGAAATCATATAAAAACTGCCAATTACATGCCTTCTTGGTCACTGCTCAAGAATGACTTGGACAACAGACATAATGTAGCAGTTTCAGGAAGAGTTGCCTGTTCTTGAAATCTGAATGGAAATAAAACTGACATTGCTATTGATTTTCAACATTTTCAAAAGCAAACATACTCTATTTAAATCTATAGGAGGGTTCCCATGTATGAAGGGTTTTTTAGCTCTTCATAGTACTGTTAGTTATTCTAGGACATATTCATCCCAAACATCCCTTATTAATATAGATGCAAATCAGTGATTCCAAATACCTGATTCAGAAGCCATCAATTATTAGTAGGTGGCTTACCCAGGTTGTCAGAAGTAAACAGTATTCGTGGCAATCTACAATGCAAATTTGCCAAAAATATTCAAATCAAAACATAAAACAAATTTCCTCTGAGGAAACTTCAAGCACTTCAAATGCCACGACACAGGAAGTACTTGCTATGCTCTGTGGCATTTTCTTAAATAAGTAGCATCCACAAAAGGAAATTAAATTGAATTCCTTCTGCGGATGCTGACGGTGTTATAGTGCTGACGGAGATGTGGTTAAAGTCATCTGTTACTGAGAAAGCTATCGGCATGGAGGGGTTAACAATGTTTCAACCGGATGGGAGCCCTGCTCTGAGTGGAAAAATTTGAGGTGGTGGAGTATGCATCTATATCAATAACGGACAGTGCCTCAACTCAAAGGTGGTTTCAACTTATTGTTCGCTTGATGGGGAGTTGTTGACTATCAGATGCAGTCCTTTCTATCTGCCTAGGGAATTCACTGTTGTTATTATTATTATTATTATTATTATTATTATTACAGCTGTGTATATACCCCCCTCTGCAAATACGAAGGAGATCCTGAAAGTCCTTTATCACACTATCAGTGACTTGCAAACTATCCACCTGGAGGGTGTGTTTATTGTACTTGGAGTCTTTAATCAAGCTAATTTGAAAACAGTCCTCCCTCATTTCCATCAATATGTGGATTTTGCAACCAGGAGTAGGAACACACTGGATTTAGCCTATTCTAAAGAGTGCATTTAAAGCTTTTCCCCACCCCAATCTTGGTTCCTCAGACCATCTCCTTGTAATGCTGATTCCAGCATATAGGTCTTTGTTAACTAGAGAAAAACCAGTTGTGAAGCAGGTGAGAGTTTGGCCTGAGGGAGCAATGGAAGTGTTATGAGGCTGTTTTGAGTGTACAGACTGGGCTATGTATAGGGAAGCTGCAACGAATAACCAACATACGAATGTAGACGAATATGTTTCATCTGTAACTGCGTATATCCAGAAGTGTATGGAGGATGTCAATGTTACTAAGAACATCATCTTACGGGCGAATCAGAAAGCTTGGATGACTCCTGAAGTATATGTGAGGTTGAAAACAAGGAATGCTGCTTTTAAGTCTGGTGATATGGGGGCTTTTAGAACAGCTAGAGCTGATCTGAACCAGGCTATAAGAACAGCAAAGCAGACTTATGGTCAGAAAGTTCAGAATTTTTTTCACGATTCTACAAATACCAGGCGAATATGGCATTCAGACCATTACAGATTATAAGATTACTCAGTCATCATGTGAGGAGAATATAGATTTTCTTAATGAATTTAATATTTTGGTAGGTTTGAAGCATTTAACAGTACTCCTGCGAGGAAGGCTGAACCTCATCCTGACGACCAGGCACCTACCCTTGATATAGTTGATGTTCGGAGGACCCTGAGAAAAATTAATATTCAGAAAGCAGCGGGCCCAGATAATATTCCAGGGCAGGTACTGAGGGACTGTGCTGAACAGCTGGCCAGTGTCCTCACAGACATATTTAATATTTCCTTGCACCAGGCTGTGATCCTGGTAGGCTTTAAGACTGTGACTATTATTTGTTGTTGTTTAGTCGTTAAGTCGTGTCCGACTCTTCGTGACCCCATGAACCATATTGCGCCAGGCCTTCCTGTCTTTCACTGCCTCCCTGAGTTTGCTCAATTTCATGCTCATTGCTTCAGTGATGCTATCTAGCCATCTCATCCTCTGCCGTCCTCTTCTCCTTTTGCCTTCCATCTTTCCCAGCATCAGGGTCTTTTCCAAAGAGTCCTCTCTTCGCATTAGGTGACCAAAGTATCTGAGCTTGAGCTTCATTATCAATCCTTCCAATGAGCAATCAGAGTTGATTTCCTTTAAGATTGACTGGTTTGACCTCCTAGCAGTCCAGGGGACTCTTAAGAGTCTTCTCCAGCACCACAGTTCAAAGGCATCAATTCTTCGGCGTTCAGCCTTCTTTATGGTCCAGCTCTCACAGCCATACATTACTACTGGAAAAACCATAGCTTTGACTATGCGGATCTTTGTCGGCAAGGTGACGTCTCTGCTTTTTAATATGCTATCTAGGTTTGCCATAGCTTTCCTCCCAAGGAGCAAGCGTCTTTTAATTTCATGGCTGCAGTCTCCGTCTGCGGTGATCTTGGAGCCCAAATAAATGAAGTCTGTTACTGCTTCCATTTCTACCCCTTCTATTTGCCAGGGATTGATGGGTCCAGATGCCATGATCTTAGTTTTTTTAATGTTGAGTTTCAAGCCAGCTTTCGCACTCTCCTCTTTCACCCTCATCAAGAGGCTCTTTAGTTCTTCTTCACTTTCTGCCATTAGGGTGGTATCGTCTGCATATCTGAGGTTATTGATGTTTCTCCCTGCAATCTTAATTCCGGCTTGTGATTCTTCCAGCCTGGCATTTCTCATGATGTACTCTGCATATAGGTTAAATAAGCAGGGGGACAGTATACAGCCTTGTCGTACTCCTTTCCCTATTTTGAACCAATCGGTTGTTCCATGACCGGTTCTAACTGTTGCTTCTTGGCCCGCATACAGATTTCTCAGGAGACAGGTAAGGTGGTCTGGTATCCCCATCTCTTTAAGAATTTGCCACAGTTTGTTGTGATCCACACAATCAAAGGCTTTTGCATAGTCAATGAAGCAGAAGTAGATGCTTTTCTGGAACTCTCGTGCTTTCTCCATGATCCAGCGAATGTTGGCAATTTGATCTCTAGTTCCTCTGCCTCTTCGAAACCCAGCTTGTACATCCGGTAGTTCTCGGTTCACGTACTGCTGAAGCCTAGCTTGTAGGATTTTGAGCATAACCTTGCTAGCATGTGAAATGAGTGCAATTGTGCGATAGTTTGAGCATTCTTTGGCATTGCCCTTCTTTGGAATTGGAACGTAAACTGACCTTTTCCAATCCCGTGGCCACTGTTGCGTTTTCCAAACTTGCTGGCATATTGAGTGCAGCACTTTAACAGCATCGTCTTTTAGTATTTTAAATAACTCAGCTGGAATACTGTCATCTCCACTAGCTTTGTTGTTAGCAATGCTTCCTAAGGCCCACTTGACTTCACTCTCTAGGATGTCTGGCTCAGGGTCAGTGACCACACCAGCATGGACATCAGGGACATTAAGATCTTTCTTGTATAGTTCTTCTGTGTATTCTTGCCACCTCTTCTTAATCTCTTCTGCTTCTGTTAGGTCCCTGCCTTTTTTGTCCTTTATCATGCCCATCTTTGCACTAAACGTTCCTTTGATATCTCCAATTTTCTTGAAGAGATCTCTAGTCTTCCCCATTCTATTGTTTTCTTCAATTTCTTTGCATTGTTCATTTAAGAAGGCCTTCTTATCTCTCCTTGCTATTCTCTGGAAATCTGCATTCAGTTGCTTATATCTTTCCCTTTCACCCTTGCTTTTCGCATTCCTTCTTTCCACAGCTATTTGTAAAGCCTCATCAGACAGCCATTTTGCTTTCTTGCATTTCTTTTTCTTTGGGATGGTTTTAGATGCTGCCTCTTGTACAATGTTACAGACCTCCGTCCATAGTTCTTCAGGCACTCTGTCTACCAAATCTAATCCTCTAAATCTATTCATCACCTTCACTGTGTACTCACATGGAATATGATCTAAGTCATACCTGAGTGGTCTAGTGGTTTTCCCTACATTCTTCAATTTAAGCCTAAATTTTGCAGTAAGAAGCTCATGATCTGAGCCACAGTCAGCTCCTGGTCTTGTTTTTGCCGTCTGTATAGAGCTTCTCCACCTTTGGCTGCAAAGTATGTAATCAATCTGGTTTCGGTATTGACCATCTGGTGATGTCCATGTGTAGAGTCGTCTCTTGTGTTGTTGGAAAAGAGTGTTTGCTATGACTAGCTTGTTCTCTTGACAGAACTCTATTAGCCTTTGCCCTGCTTCATTTTGTACTCCAAGGCCAAACTTGCCTGTTATTCCGATTACTCCTTGACTTCCTACTTTAGCATTCCAATCCCCTATGATGAAAAGGACATCTTTTTTTGGTGCTAGTTCTAGAAGGTCTTGTAGGTCTTCATAGAACTGGTCAACTTCAGCTTCTTCGGCATCAGTGGTTGGGGCATAGACTTGGATTACTGTGATGTTGAATGGTTTTCCTTGGATACGCACTGAGATCATTCTGTCGTTTTTGAGGTTGTACCCCATTACTGCCTTTCCCACTCTCTTATTGACTATGAGTGCAACTCCATTTCTTCTAAGGGTTTCTTGCCCACAGTAGTAGATATAGTGGTCACCTGAATTAAATTCACCCATTCCCGTCCATTTCAATTCGCTGATTCCCAAGATGTCAACGTTCAATCTTGTCATCTCATGTTTGACCACATCCAGCTTGCCTTGGTTCATGGATCTTACATTCCACGTACCTATACAATATTGTTCTTTACAGCATCGGACCTTCTTTTCGCTTCCAGATACATCCACAGCTGAACGTCCTTTCGGCTTTGGCCCAGCCGCTTCACTCTTTCTGGAGCTACTTGGAATTGCCCTCCGCTCTTCCCCAGTAGCATATTGGACACCTTCCGACCTGAGGGGCTCATCTTCCGGCGTCATATCTTTTAGCCTTTTAACATTGTCCATGGGGTTTTCTTGGCAAGGATACTGGAGTGGGTTGCCATTTCCTTCTCCAGTGGACCACATTTTGTCAGAACTCTCTGTCATGACCTGTCCGTCTTGGGTGGCCCTGCACGGTATAGCTCATGGCTTCACTGAGTTACACAAGCCCCTTCGCCACGACAAGGCAGTGATCCATGAAGGGGTGTGACTATTATACCCGTGCCTAAAAAATCTACGATCACGTGTCTCAATGATTACTTCCCAATAGCACTCACTCCCATTGTGATGAAATGTTTTGAGAGGCTGATGAAGGATTACATTGTTTCCAGACTCCCTCCTTTGTTTGATCCACTTCAGTTCGCTTATCGACGGAATCGCTCCATAGAGGATGCAATCTCTTCTGTTCTTCATTCGAGTCTGGTACATCTGGAGGAGAAGAAAAGTTATGTGCAATTGCTATTTGTAGATTTTGGCTCAGCATTCAATATGATTGTTCCCCAGCATTTGGTGGACGAACTGGGTTCTCTGGGTTTCAGTACTCCCCCCTGTGTAATTGGCTACTTGACTTCCTTACTGAGAAGTCTCAGTTGGTGTGAGTTGGAAATAATATCTCTAGCTCTCTCTCTCTGAGTGTCAGCTCTCCACAGGGCTGTGTCCTGAGCCCATTGTTGTTCACCCTGGTAACCCATGACTGTTGTGCCAGGTTCACCACCAATTCCATTGTGAAATATATGGATGATACAACGGTGGTGGGTCTTATCAGGGATGACAATGAGTGGGCTTATGGGGAGGAGTGAAGGGCTTGGTGGAGTGGTACAAGAAAAACAGCTTGGTCCTAAATGTGGAAAAAACAGAGGATATTATTATAGATTTCAGGAAGAATTGGTGTAGTCACACTCCACTTTTTATTAATAACATAGCCATGGAGTCAGTCAGTAGCATTAGATTCCTAGGGGTGCAGTTAATGAATAGTCTGACCTGGTGCCTTAACGCTGCATTTTTGGTAAAACAAGCACAGCAACGTTTACATTTTTTGCGCTGGATGAGGAAGTACATCTCCCATCCTCCGTTCTCCTTAGAGAGTGTACTTACCAACTACCAAAGGGTAGTAAGGGCAGCAGAGAAGATGATTGGGATCCCTCTGCCTCTCATCCAAGATATAGCATATGCACACTGTTTGTCTAGAGCTCGAAAGATCATCAGTGACACCTCCCATCCTCATTGTGGCCAGTTTTCTTTGTTACCTTCTGGGAAGAGATTCCGCTGTATCTGCTGTAGAACAGCCAGATTGGGAAATAGCTTTGTCCCCCAGGCTATCAGATTCTTGAATGAATGTGTATAGAATGTATATTTTATAGTAATTATGGTATCTTGATGGTACTTCTAGTGTCTGATTGTAATTGTGAGCCAACTGCAACGGAATTTCATTTTATTATGCACTTGGTGTATAGTGTATAGTGGAATGACAATAAAGTTATTATTCTATTCTATTCTATTCTATTCTATTCTATTCTATTCTATTCTATTCTATTCTATTCTATTCTATTCTATTCTATTCTATTCTATTCTATTCTATTCTATTCTATTCTATTCTATTCTATTCTATTCTATTCTATTCTATTCTATTCTATTCTATTCTATTCTATTCTATTCTATTCTATTCTATTCTATTCTATTCTATTCTATTCTATTCTATTCTATTCTAAACTCAACTGCTCAGTTTTGCTTTACAAAATACCATGTAATCACTGTTTAGTTCTCATTCTCCAACCAGAGACAGCATCCTCCTTTGTTTTACTGTAGGAGGCAAAAGCTAGTACATGCAAAAATAAGCAGTGGAATGTGCCTACCTTGTCAGAACAAGAGCTAATAATTTACCAACTGAACTACAATCCACTACTTCTTGTTATAAAATCCGACTATGCATTCAAGAATGGGCATACATGCATTTTTAATAGAGCAAGATGGCAAATAAAAGAGGTCTCCAATACACAATCCTGACAGATAAAACCTACTGTATTTAATCAGGCAGAAAAGGCATGTGTGCGTGCATGCGCACACACGCACACACATACAAAGAGCTTTCTTCTTGATGTCACTACAGAATTCGGAATGTTACCTTTATGCTTCTGTTACTCTCCATACAAAGGCCTACCTTTTTAATTCTTTAAAGGCTTCAAGCTACACTTTTCTCAAGATGAGACACTGTCTTCACAGTGTTTATAAGCAGAATAACTACATCTCACAAATAACCTATAAAATACCTGTCTCAACTGCATTTTAGCATCCGGAATAGAAGATCTCCTGAATCTGATAATCTCCTTATCTAATAGACAATGCCAATAAATTAGGATTTGGTAATAAATATAGAAGAATTGGAAGAAAGTTATTTATTTTTTGCTTTGAATACATCTGTTTTTTTCTTGCAGATTCTTGTCTCAATGCAACAAAACCACCAGTAATCAGATTCTATCAGGAATAATGCATATTCTCCCCAAACTCAATTTAGATAAGGAACAAAATCAATATGCTAGAATTTGTGACTTATTCTTCCATTGATTATCATTCAACTTAACATGTGAAAATAGTCATGCTGGAATGAGAAGACTGGAACCACTCCAAGCAACTGCTTAGAAATTTGGTATTTGTTCCTGGGAATTGGAATCAAATTTCAGCTTCTTATTCAGTGGGTGCCTAGAGGTATGTCATTTAGAAATTAAAATATTTTTCCTTAACTCAATCATGCAATATATGGAAAAGCTCCTTAATTATTAGCCTGTATTCTTAAAAGAGTGGACATTACTTCAAGACCAAAGGCACATTTTATTTTATTATTCATATTTTTATTATCTAAGATGATCTTTGCATTGTGGCTGTGCAGTGATCCTCAATTAAGTTGCTTGCACATCACTCATGGTCTAGCCTGCCGAGAGAATAAAGCTTTTCCCACCCTCTGTTCACTCAAAAATAGATCTCTTTAAGCTGCTTCAGCTGTTTTCAGCAACTCGTAAGAGGGAAGGTGACCAGAGAAAATTACAATCATATTAAAAAACAGTGCAGTGCTAGCAGATAAGACAAAAGGTGTTTCTTCCATCACCAAGAACATTAATTGGTTGTATCCAGAATAACAGAATTATTGATGATCATAGTCCCAAACACTTTAGGATTGACCTTCAACAACTAAATTATAAATTATACCACAAATATACCTGCAATAACTACAGTGTAAAAGAATGCTGGACACCAAACTTTCAATTATGAAAAAGGGGATCTCTTAGCTTTCCTCCTTAGCTCTTGGATACTCCAAGGAATTATGTTAAGTAGGGTTCCTATTAAAGAATAAACCAAGCCAAGCCCAACAAAATCTCAAGTGAGGAACTGATACAAAAAATCTGAAAAAACAAGTCCATGAGTGTTATGTTCATCAAGGTCTTCTGTTTTATGAGTGGATGGTTCTGCAAATATTATTTTCATACCAAAGGAAAACCTCCTTTTGAGAGTGGTATGTTGTAGGCATTCCCAAATATCATTACTGGTATAACTTTTAACTACCTAGTGTATCATATGGTGAAATATAGACCTAATTTGGTTAGTGTAACCATTGATCCTCTTTCTCCATGAATATCTTATTCCTTATTAAACCTGTCTAAATAGATGGCAATTTCAATTATTCTGTTGTGGTGAATTCTTAAGTAGCTTAACTATGTACTGTGAATTGGGTATTTATGGTTGAAACATAAATGAAGATAGCTTCACTAAAGAAAAATGTATCTGGAATTCCTTTTATAATGGACCTACACATACAGTTTGCATTGTTCATAGCTGCCGAACACTGAATTAATATCTCCATGATGACCTAAGTTCCTTTTCATTGTCAGCTACTACCATCACAAATCCAGTCAGTGTCCATATGAAGTTAGGATTTTGGCATTATTGTTTACTTTTACAAAATCACATTTGTCATTTTGTACCTTAGCAATCCACTTTGGAGAAATCATCTTGGAGCTCATTAATTTTGATTTTCTGAATAAACCAGCATCATCAAAATTAGCTGGCCACTTCACTGCTCATCCTTCTTCTCTAGATTACCTAATAATATGTAATGGAAGGTATCTGCAAGGAGGAGACTGGTATGGGAGATTAAGGCTACCAGGAGGGAGGCAGTGCATTCCAGAAAGGGGGACAAGGCAAGCGCTTTCTCAGTCTGCAGCAAAACTGTGAGAAGAAGAGTCTAGCCCCTCCCTAGAGTAACACGGGGTATATCCACTAGTTGCTGTAGTGTAGAGTTAGTCTGGAGAGATTCTGTCTAGAGAGTCTAAGCAAATAATGGAACTGTACTGGACTGAACTGTTCCATTATTGTTCTTGGGCTGAGCCTAATATGATAAAAATCATTAAACACAACATTGAGGGCCTCGCTTTTAGTATTCTCCTACAGAAGTGTATACATGTATATTGTTAATAATTGATTATGTGCTATCAAGTTGTTTTCAATTTGTGACCACATAGATTTTCTCCATGAGGATCTATCTGTAACCTGGTCTTTTAGGTTTTCCAAAAGTGCATTCATCACCCCTGTAACTGAGTCCATCCACCTTGTTGCTGTTTATCCTCTTTTCTTTCCTTCCACCTTTCCCAGCTTTAGAGACTTTTCCAAGATTGATCGACCAATCGATCTATCAATCAATCAATCAACCAATCTATCTGATTTATATACTGCTTCAGTCGAACAGGGCACTAAGCAGTATACAGTAATAAGCAATAAGCAATAATTGCATTGCACAATATTGATATAATAGAACAATAATCAATTAGCCTATGCTATCTTCAGAAAAGATTCCCCAGAAGAGACAGGCTATTTCCACAGGCTGTTTGGAATGCTGACCCCTTTCAGAAGGACTTAAAAACCTGGTTCTTCATTTATTGGGACTTATGGATAGCCAATTAAAAGAGACTTATGGAACACTGATTTTGTATATGGTAACTGCAGCAAAATTATTATATGCACAAAAATGGAAAAATTCTGAAATACCCACAATGGAGAAGTGAATTGTAAAGATTGTGGAATTGGCAAAAATGGCAAAATTGACCCATTGAACAGGGATAAGACAAATACTTTTATCAGAGGCTGGAAACCTCTTGTGGACTTTTTGCTGAAAATGGAAAAAAAATGAACTGGTGATTTATGGATTTGCTGACTGAAAAGGGTTGAATATGGGAAGAAGAGAATTTGGATGTAATTTTAATGAGGGAGGAATGTGGATAAGATTGTAACTGCTGTAAAAAAGATCAGAAGTCACTTTTTTACATATCTTTTCTTTTTTTCTATTGGTATTTCTTTCTATACTGTCTTTATTTTCTTACTTCACATTTGTATTTTTTTTCTTTTCTTTACTCTTATTCTATATTGTTTCATGTTTATCTTTTATTTCTGTGAAAATTTTCAATAAAAATTAAATATATTAAAAAAAACCCTGGCTCTTCTCTCATGCTTTAGGACCAGGATGTTAGTAGAACCTGGTTTATGTTTTTGCCCTGTGCTAATTGAGGAATTGATTATTTTTACTTGGTGTCTTTTACTGTATTTTTTATTGTTTTTATGTCTGTTCTATTTGTATGCTTTGTTAGCTGCTCAGAATTATTTAAGATGCGTGGCCATATAAATCTGTATAACTGATACATACCTAACATACATACATACATATATCTTACAAAGACTAAAAAAGAAATGTTTGGGAGTTGCCTTGCGAGTCTAATCAGGAAGATACATGTGAAAGAGATCCGGATGTCTCTGTTGACCGCAAGGTACACATGATCTACCAGTGTGATGCATCTGCCAAAACAGCAGGTGCTACCTTGGGGCACATTAACAGGAAGCCCAGATCACAGGAACTAATTATTCCACTCTATTCTGCCCTGATCAAACCCCAGTTGGAATGCTGTATCCAATTCTGGACACTACAATTGAAAAAGAACAGTAACAGCCTGGAGTGAGTTCAGAGGAGGGCTACAAGATGGTGGGTTATCTGGAAATCAGACCGTATTGGAATAGTTAAAAGTTCTGGGGATGTTTAGCCTACAGAAGAGACAGGGGAGAAAAGACAGCAGTCCTCAAATAGGCTCATGAAGAGGTGGCCCATAAAAGACTTAATCTCCACTTACTGTCTCAGATGGCAGGCCCAAAACAAATGTATCAAAAGTGAAAAAAAGTAAAGCTTAAGGATGGAAGTCAGGAAGAACTTCTTGACTGCACATGCTGTCAGCCAGTGGAACAGGCTGCCACATAAAGCAGTGAATTCTTCACTGAAATTGTTTAAATAGAGACTAAATGGTAATCTGTCAGGGATGTTTTGGTAGTTTCTGCACTGAGCAAGGATTTGAACTAGATCATTTGTAAAATCCTTTCCAACTCCATGTTTCTCACATCCTAGCACCAGCTGCAAAAAACAATTCAGTCTCCAGAGGCCTTCCAGACAAGTCTTGACCAGTCTCCAGAATGACATGAGAATAGGAATCACTCTTGTTCAGGGAGAGGTTACCCAAGAAAAGAACAGACTCTATCATAAAGGTTCACCTCTGCATCCTCTGCCATTGTACCACTTAATTGGTGGGATCCTTCAACATTATTCTCTGTTTGCCTAGATTGGTTTGCCAAGAATCTGGGATAGGTGGTTTAGCAGATACCCTGGCCTTGAGCCATACAGGGCTTTGTAGACAATAGCCAGCATCTTGAATTTCACTCAGAAACAAACCAGTAGCCAAGATATCTCCAACAGCAGTGTCATATGGCAATACTGAGATTGTCCAGTAGGCACACAGGCAGCTATATTTTGCACCAGCTGAAGTTTCCAGATGGTCCTTGAAGGCAACCCTATGTAGAGCAAATTACAGTAATCCATAATAAGAACTCTATGTATTCCTATTGTATTTTTCCTCTTCTTTAACCAACTAACAATAAGGACCCATCCTCTTTCCCCATGAATGTTAAATTTAATCAGAAATATTTAGTGACTTCATCAAACTTTTTTGGAAACACCAAGCACACAGTGTTTAATGAATAACGCCATCCATATGCATGTTGAGTCCCTGAAACAGCTCCAAAAGATCAGTAAAACAGTGCTTACCATTATTCCCATTTAGATCCTAATTGTATGGTTATAAAATATATGTGGAGTGAGGATATGATTGCAGATGTACAGGGGAGAAGTTATCTACACTGATATCTGCTCTCCAGTAGAGTCCTCCATGGGTTTGGGATGGAAAGACAATTCTACTCCTAGCAATATCCTCCTTTTCTCAAGTAAAATAGTGAGGACTTAGGAGAATAAACAGTATAGTTGCATATATCTTCTTTTGTGAGATGGGTAAAACCACTATGAAAGGTGATGAATACTTGGGGAGGGATTGGCAGTATAAGGCTTGGACACCTCATTTTTCTTAGGCCAACTGTTTCCCCATTTGGTCTCCTAAGCACACTTTACAAAGGACATACAATCTTAAGTGGCTCTCTTTTATTTGTATCCAAACATCTGGCATCAAAATATTTTTCTCATGTGATTCATTTAACTGAGATTCTGCAACAGTAAGCCTAAGAGGGTTTATCTGCAGACAACAGCCTTATCACTGGACAGCCAGCCTTCTCTGCCTGAGTGCTGTGGGTACATGACAGTAAACACCTGTGGTGAGCTACAAAATACAATGTCTGCGGTACAGATAACATATTAGGAAACCCTCCACCTAACCTATCCTGAACAATTCAAGACAGGTATTCGGGTGAGTAAGAAGCCTTTTCAATCATGCTGAAGTCTCAGGAGAATGCCTACAGAGAATATGGGCGCTTTTGTCAGCTATGCTCTGATTTAATTACAGTATCCGGAGGAAACAGTCCATCAGATCAGAAAGATTTATTGCTGACTACTCTCCCAAGATGGAACAATATCTTCTAACTAAGCAAATATCACAACTGACCTCTGTTCTCTTGCTGGATCAACAAAATCATCGGTGATACTTTTAAGTGTTCATCCACTGACGTAAATGACAGTAAAACAATCCAACAATACCAGTGACACCTCCATGAATGCAAAAATAAATTTGCTATCATTGGCACCATTACAAGAAATAGCAAACGTTCCCACAACAGCAAGACATTTTAAAGTAATGGGTTTTCAAGTTTCTTGTCCATAAAAGTGATGAGGAAATTGATGTATCACATAAATTAGAGGAAGGCTCAAAATCTGGCACATAGCCCTATTAAGGCATAGGAAGATGAATGGCTTCTAGAACACAGACCTAAACACAGACAATACTGCAGGAGGCAATGTCTGCTCATATGCAACATTTCCCAGCCTAATTTGTGCACGTCTCAGTTGATCCTAGAGGTACAAATCAACTGACTTTCAAAGGAAAGGAGATGATAGCAAGGGCCATCTTACAGAGCTACAGTCTTTCCATGCTACAAAAACTTACAAAATAAACCATTTGAATAAAATATGAAAGGTAATTTTTTTAAAAAATAGCAACTTTTTTTCTTGATTATGAAAGGTTCTTTAAAGTGTTACATTACCTATTTTGCATCTGTTGTTTTTAACTTTCTGCAAGATGCCCAGAATTGCTTGGTGAGTTGGTGGCCTTAGAAATGGAATAAAAAATAAACATTGCAATTACCATGCAGAAGTGGATTGAAACACGAATCTGTAAGCTTACAGTCAGGTAAAATGACTTATTTCAAATACAGATATGTTGAAAGTTCTGAGCTTAAAATAAAACACTGCTGGGGCTGTGCTTCTGTGGCTTGTGCTGTCTTCAGGCTGTTTCCAATCTAGCCAGTACAGCAGCAGGGATGAATGATGCCCTGCTACCATTGGCTTAAACTGGATGAGATGAGGTGGGAGTGGAGTATTGAGGGGGAAGCAGCAATTAAATACATGGTGAGGCAGAAAAAGACAACTGCATGCCTGCTTGCCTACCTGGCGAGTTACTACTTTTTGTTTTTTTAAACACTTTGCTATCGGAAGGTTAGTAATTTGCACGGGGGTTGTGATAGGCTTCACTCGGCAGGCAGATTCTGCAAAGGTGTACGTATGCCCACTGTATGATGCTTTACACACAAATACTGCTAATGCTTTTCAGACTGTGCAAATGCAAAGGCTTCTAGCGGAACACCAATTTAGAGAGTTTGAGCTTTGTTACAGACCAGCGTTCTCTACATGCTCTTGTGTCTCGCTGTTGTTGAGCTTTCAGAGTACATTTTAAAATGCCACAGCTAAAGACTCTAGGTCGCTTTGGAACTGTTAGTGAATTTTGCTCATCTTTCTGTGCTGCTGCTTTTGTCCTCTTGCTCTGCAGAGATTCCCCTTGTCGTGCGTGTCTTTTCCCCTTGTAAGCTTTTCAGAATGTGAAAAGCTAGTTGTAACTGAATGTTTTGCCCGCTGGTTGTAGCTGCTGTTTGGGCATTAAGCAGTGCAAGATTATCTGCTTCAATTCCATTCTAGGGTGATTTTAAATGTTAAATGTGTTTTATATAATATAAAATAATATATTTGGCCAATTTTTCTGCAAGTTGGCTGGCTATAGAAATCATCATGGACTGCCATCCCCTTTTATATCTGTGGCACTGGGATGAAAACCCGGAAACTCATACCATGTTTCTACTGTTTCTTATGGCTGGAACTTTAATATCTTTTCAAGTTTTTGTTCCACTGAATGCAGTGAGCTTCAAACATTCTGGTGGAATGTTTCAAGTGGCATTGTTTTGTTCTAAGCTCAAAACCTTTTGTTATATGCACCAGAAAATACCATACAATTCATAGAGGGAATTTTTGAGGGCCATAAAATCCAATACTCTGTTGGAGGCAGCAAATTCAGAGCTAGAGGAACACTACAAAAAGCTGTTTACTCTTTGTTCCAATGTGAGAGTGCCCTAATTCCTTCAGTAATTGGTTCCCCCTAAGGGGAGAACACAAGGGAAAGTGCTATATTTTCTCAAGATATTTCACTGAAATTTACATTTGTGTGACTGAAGCCCATTAAAATGTGTTCTGCACTTTGTGGCATCAAACATCAGGTGTTTGCTCTTTTATGTGGCAGTCTTCCAGAGCTATCATTTCCCCAGATTGAACATACTCAATTTTATTCAACATTTTATCATATAATTTGTTTCCATACTGTTGACCAGCTTCACTGTCTAATTCAAATTGATTTAAAATGTAGTACCAGTATTGGAAAAGATCATCATTCTAATAATTATCTTTTTTGCTTCTAACTGTATCACATTCCTGAGTCATGTCCAGCTTGTGTCCAGTTACACTCCTGAGTTTCTTCCCAAGTATTTGCCTCTAACTCATGTGTTTCCCATT
Organism: Liasis olivaceus; assembly: GCA_030867105.1. Lineage (NCBI taxonomy): Eukaryota > Metazoa > Chordata > Lepidosauria > Squamata > Pythonidae > Liasis > Liasis olivaceus. The sequence goes on from CM061349.1 coordinate 77,677,641, forward strand.
CTGCACCTGTTGAATTTTATTTACTGCCTGATCTTAATTTAATTTTATTAATTGTAACTATTCTAGAAAAGGCACCTGGAATTTTATTCCTGCCTTTCAGTGTGTTGTCTGATATATTGTCCAATATATCATTGTAGATTACCAACAACATCCTCCACTTTACCCCCAAAAGGAAAATTCTTGCAGTACTCTGCTCAAATTTTTCTCCACTTAAATGAGGAACCATTGAAGAGCAATAGGTTTTCCAGTTACCCATGAATCCAACTGATATCTAGCCTTCATTTTATTATTTTGTTGACCAAAGTATCAAATATATCTTGTCAAATACCTTGCTGAAATCAAGACACATCCTGGGCACAGCATTCATATAATCAACCAAAGGAGTAATCTGTTCAAAACAGAGAGAGAATGAGTCTAGCAGGATTTATTTTTGTGAAGATTTATTAATCTTGTTTTCACATCCTTCATGATCTGACAATATTAAAATTAGAATGACTGCTGTGAAATTTCCAGGATCTTCTTTTCCTGCAATTTGAGGCCTAGGACATATGGCAACATTTTTCTCAAAAACAATTGAAATGTCAGCTATGTCATCTATTTTTTTAAACTATTCTTCTTTGTATTCTTATGTTTTCCATAGGAGGAAAGGACAGCCACATTTGACACATACATGTTTGTATTATTCCTTTCCATATGGGTGATTAAAAGGAGATAATAGTGAGTGGGATTCAAATTTGTCATCAATTCCAAGATCCATGCACCGGAGAAGCAATATCTTAGTACAGTCTGCATAACTACAACAATTTCCTCTTTCTGCAGAATATTGGTTAAGCCATACATCTAAGAGTTCAAAAGAAGCTAGTTGAAACTCGAACATGTTTGCTACAAGTACGGAACAAAAATGAAAATGTTTTGCTCCAAATACAGACCAAACCATAGTTGTTAGGAGCTAAAATGTTTTGGAAAGAAAAATGGGGAAAAGCCAAGGACAAGGGGAGAGGGAGAGGAAGGTGCTGGAAAGATCAGGTGGGCAGGCCAGTGGGTATGCTGTGCTGGGATCCTAAGGGGAGACAGAAGAAGCAGGACACAAAGGGAAGGGTCCTGCAGAAATTGGGAGAGGCAGGTTGGCAAGCTATGTTGTGTTGAGACAGCAGTGGCAGCAGCTGTGGGAGAGGAGTTTAAGGAGGAGTTTACTGGGAAGGTCAAGGGGCAGGAGACTGGTAGGCTGGTGGGATATGTCATGCTGGGTGCTGCTGAGAACATACACCAGACTTGTTCTTCTCATCCTGTAAAATCAATCCAGGATCCCTGAGGGATTTGTTTCAGCCAACATAACCATTCAGGATTTTGTTTCAACAGAATCACAGCTGGCCAGGAATGGCTTGACAGAACTTCTGGAATGAACTGTGTTGATTTGGGTTCTAAATGAAACACTTTTTTGGTTTCATGCAGACCCATAGCTGAGAGTCTGCTCCTATTTAGCAAAGATTGCAGTAAGTGTCTTCCAAGATACTGAAAAATGATTCCTTTCTTCTAAATATTCAGAATGCTTTCTGATTTTTCTGCTCTTGACAGTCATTGTCTTTCATATAGATCCTTCTCACGGATTGATTGTGTGGACTTTTCTCCCCTTCCCTTTCCAAGAACAGGAAGTAAGACAATTTTAATCTATAAATGACTCCAGCTGAATATTTATTTCTGATTACTTGGCTATGTCAAAATATATCTGGTACATTTTTAAAGCATTTTATGAATAATTTTTACAAAACAGCAGGCAGCTGTATGAATGAACTGGAAATATCTGTCTGTCCTACTATCTGTCCTTCAAGACGATCCAGACAGTCTAACTGGTACACATGCTGTTAAGCAAAACCAAGCCACCCAAACTCTTCTAGCACTGTGGCAAAATTATTGATTGAAAACCTAACTGGCAAGAAAAAGTACCAATCAGAAACTATGTGCATAGTATGATGATCCCAGATTTCAGTGTCCTATGTATTGATTATTTTCACAGCTCAAAGCCAGAGGTATCCAGAATGTTTTTTTTTTCTTCTTCACCCTCAAGACAACACAATGAAATATGTTATGACACATTTTATAAATGGGAACTGAGGCTGGAAGCATACAAATTTTGCAAACATTTGGTGCTGTGTTCAAATGACAAGCAAGGTTTCCAACATCTAATTAAGCACTATTCATTAAACCACAGATGGATAACCTACGCTGCTAACTAGAGGCCATAACTTAATTCTTTCTTTTATTTTTAGACAAGGAAGAACACAAAGTGAGCTAAGTCATGTCCTTCACATGGGTTGGTCTAAGTTTCAATCTTTTTTCCCCAACTATTGTCTTTAATCTAAGTTTATCCTATTCTAGGTCTTATACCACTGATTTTGAGTTTCTCAGCTCAAACGGTAGGAAAGCTATGTTTTTTTGTTGGCTATCAATGTTACTGATTACTGTGAGTCAGAAGGAGCTCTATAGGCAGCAAGAAAGCCACAGGGCTGCATGGAGATTATTGCCTAGAGTAGTTTATGCATGAAAGATTAACCCATATTAGCACTTCAACAAGTGCTAGCTAGGAGGTAATGTGTGTTGGGATGTGTGAAAGGTGAAAACTAATGCAAATGAAGAGAAAACATGAACATCTGTCCCACACCAATAACGGGCATCCAAAATTTTTAACAGGTTTAAGAGTCAACTTCTTTCACAGAAGTCAGATTGTTTGCTTTGCCTTTTTGCCATGAAATCTGGAACAAAATGACTCTCAGGTCAACCTCTGCACAACCCTCCTGCCACCACTAGCATCTTAATAAATAAGAGTATCTGAGTGTTCCTACTTAACCAGGAGAGCAAAATTCAAGTTGAAAAGCACTGCTCATCTCTGCCATGACCTGTCTTAGAGGAAGACCCAGAATTCTAACAGGTTACTGTGTTTAAAGCAAACACATCTTTTGAAGAAGAGAAATTGTTCTTCTCTCATCAGCCCCATTAGTCAGGGTAAATGAACTGCACTAACTGTAAAGCAAAAAGGACTTTTTCCACAAGACAGATACAGCACAGACGGTCCAGGCTATGCCATGGATTACCTGGAGGGCTCTAGGTAGAAGCAATTTATTTAAGGCAGTAGACACAATAAATACAAGATCAAATATTATAAATCAGCAGCAAAAAGCAAACAGAAGAAAATGCTTATGTATGTCCCAAATCTGTTTGCTTAGAGTTTAACCTTATGTATTTATTTAAAGTATGTCTATACTGATTCCTGTTAAAAGAATCTCAATACAGTACAGTTTACAATTAAAGCACTGTACTGTACCTTTAAGATATAGATATTTCATGGAGCCAAAAGGATATATTGCCAGAAATTTTATTGTACCTTGATTAAAGTCTGTTTTGGTAATGTTGGATAAACTTCATTCACTTATCCACCTTGAACTAGGATATCATAGGATTTCATTGGTTTTAAAATAGAACAAATAACATAACCCTACCATATGACAACTTTTATATCTGCTATACTGAATGCCAATACACATGCTTATAAGCTTTAAAAAAGCAAGTCAAAGCAAAAGTGTTTTATTTCTGATAACAGTGACATCCAGGAATCCAGTTCAAAAATAAGCCCTTTGCTTGAGAACTTAGTATTTGCCAAAGAACCTATACAGTACTTCATTTCAGGGTGTAACTTTTTTTTTTTTAACTAAAGCAGTTCATTAAAGTTACATAAATACTTAGAGAATGTGTTTTTGGGAGACAGAAAGCTTCAAAAGTTATGGAATAGGACTTATATGCAGTATTCTGATAAACTACTGAGCTTACAATCCTATTCACATTTACCTGAAAGTAAGTTCTATTAAAGGTAATAGACTTCAATTTTGAGAAAACCTACATAAGATTGTACTGCAAAGCATTACTTTCGTACTTACTTTCATCTCTCTCTTTCTAACTAGGTGGTCTAAAAATATATTTTGAATTTCAGGGGGATAGGAAGTATCAGCAAATAATACAATTTTCCCCTCCTCCCCCAATACCCATCGACTTGCCAGCTCAAAATAAAATCAGGGTAAGCAACAGGCCTTTTGGCTAAAGTATTTCGTATCAATTTACTTGGATAAGACTGTAAAAGATTCCAGTTAGAAGAGCATTTGGAGAATTCATAAACGGAAATGCTTACATTCAGTTGAATATAAGCAATCATGGATATGAACACCACGGATAAATCATTTCTGGAAATATTCATCACTCTTCTAATGGCAACCTTCTGAAAACCTTCATGAACATCTGTTCTGTGCAAATCTAGTGCACTGAGTTGTATGTTGACACTGAGATATGTGGCTTTATTTATGTCAACACAGCTATTCCTACACATGTTATAAGAAATTGTTTTGGATATTAGAGGGAGAATGTATTTCTACTTGAAGAGGCTATGTCCTATTCAAAGTACTTACAATCTCCAATATGAATGATGCAATTTTAAAAGGTGACAACTTCCAACATCTTTGTTATGCGTTTCATAGCAGATTGCTTACATTAAATTCTGACACTGCTGTTAGTACACAGGTCTATTTCAGAATTAGGAATGCCAGAAGAAATTTATGGATATTCTTTCCCTGAGACAACAACATGTTTTCCAACAGTAGCTAGACATAGAAAAGGAAAACACAGACCTAAGTATTCCTGGCTATCTTGTAGAATAGCCAATTAATTTTCCTCACTTATTTGCTGAAAACATCATTACAAAACCTCTTTGTGTTCATTTACTGTGTCCTTTCAATACTTAGAACTCAGCAGGGTAACTTCAGAGATGACGACCTACAAAAATAACTGAGAATTGCTTTGTGTAGATGTGACTTTATAACAAAAAAGATAAATCTGATCTGAAGAATAATAATATTTCTATTTTATATACTAACAGAAGGGGCATTCTGTCTAATGTCATTCTGCAGATCAGGGACTAGGTTTTGGAAATATCCAGAAGGACTTATTGCTAATCAATGGGCAGAACATAACTGCAAACTATGAATTCCTTTTAAAATTCAGAGGAATTTTACGCCTGTGGGTCACACTTAATGTTTTCTGAAGAAACAAGGACTGCGGTAGATAGGGGAAGAAAAATGATGCTACATCATACACACGGACAAGACCAAAGTTTTCTGTTTTGTTTATCCCCATGAGGGAGGCAGGGTTTTTTTTCCTTTTAATAAAAAAAACCTCACTATGCCAGGCCTACACTATATTCTTTCAGGTGCTTCACACATGTAAATGGCAGGAGAACACTGTTGCTCAATTTTGCCAACAGTACTGCTGAATTTGGCTATACAGTCAGGACTGTGGGTATCACAAAAAGAGGTTTAGGATCTTCAAGCAGTCCTTGGGCCACAAGATGCCCATTGTTAATATAAGGTATGCCAAGTAATGAGATTTTAACTCACAAAGTAATAAAAAGGACAAATATATCCATCACAAAGATTTTATTTCAGCCCCAGCTAATCCTATTAGGAGACAGGTTATGAAATTCTTTGTTAGTATATGATACGTTAATGAGCTCTCTTTGAAATAATCCTATCTCCAAAACAGAGAGAAAATTACATTTTGCAGCATGATTATTATGTCACTCAAACACCTCAACTTCAATATTAATTGCTTATTTTTTTCCCCCAAATTTCAGTAATAGATTGTCAGACCGGGGGGGTGGGGGGGGAAGCTCCAGAATGAGACCTCTTAACAGAGTGAGGCCATTTTTTTTTTTAAAGGATGCAATCAAGGTACTTGGATAAAATTAATTATGCTTTAAAATAAAATTCTACAGATCCTTATTGTCATTAGTCTCACACAGATCCTTTTGTTTGGAAAGGGACTAGAAAAAGACTAACAGATTGGCAGAGGCAAATCACGATTGTCATAAAAAATATATTCACCAGCACAAAGCCCTTTCTTAGGGATCTCATCAGTACCTTCCATGATTAAATATCCTCCAACCTTTAATACTGTTTTGAGAAAGCGTCTACAAAGTTCATCTTACAAAATGGCCCATTATGCAGCCTTCTGCATAATCTAAACATCTGAATCTAGTAGAAGACTCTTATCTACAGAAAAAGGCAGTCAGTTCATCTGTCAAAGAGATAAACCCTACTAACAATGGACATTCTTTGTTACTGAAACATACAGAGTCTACACAGAAACTCTCCTTTTCTCCAGGAACTTATGGATGATAACATGTAGGAAGAATCCAAGTAACAGGTTAAAGATTGGCCAAAGGTTAGCCTGTGTAAAGGATCACAAACTTGAATTCCAGATTTTGGCAGCAAAGTTTTATTCCAAACTTATTAGCAAACAGAGATTATGAAGCTGATTTCTATTTCACTGCAACCCCTAAATATGTTGAGAGTTCTGTACTTCTCAGACAAGGGGCAATGAGATGATACAAAGAGATAGTGTACTCTTATAGAATAATTTTGTTTTATAAAACTGACTGTTGCTCAGCAATCCAACTTGTGTCCTTGTTTGATTTCTTGCTTGCTCACAGAAACATCTGCCTCCTCCAAGTCTCCTGAATAGGAATTTGAATCTGAATGTTTTGGGGACAGGTTTGCCATTATTCTATTAGGAATGAACAACAGTCCATATCAGAATAATCTTTACACATGAAAATGGCAGCTGGAACCCCAAACTTGGAAACTGGGGATGCCAATTTGCTTTTGAAACCTCCTTTGGTGTGATGGAATACAGTAATGCAGCAGGTTCTCAGGAAGGATGGAGCACATTCCAGGAAGGGGGGCAAGACAAGAGACAACACAGTCCAGAGCTGGATCGTGGGAAGCAGAAGAGATTTAGGATAGCCACTTCCTAGAAGCTCCCAGGGTTTATCCACTAGGTTAGAGTAATACAGATTTAGTTTGGCAAGATTCTGTCTACACGATGTAAACAATAAAAGAACTGAAGTTGGCTGGACTGTTTCTCTGTCGTTCTTGGACTGGGCCTGACACTTGGTGACTACTTGGCTCACTGTCCACCTCATTTCTACATCTTTACAACAAAAAAAAGTTTGATTAAAAGGTGGGAAACTGGCATGCTCCCAATCAAAGTATTAGTCTCCAGCACTACATTTATTCCCAAGAATGCAAGCGGCCTTCAAGTAGGCCTTCAAGTTTCTTAGGAAATAAAAATGATGAGCACAGGAAGGACAAACATAAGCAAGACCCATAGGAAAGATCAGGATGAGGGCAGATAACATTACCTTTAATTGACGCTTTGTGACCAGACACATCCACATAGCTGCCATTTTGAGAGTAAGCCTCCCTGGGAGTCATTTTGCCCACATGTTCTCAAACTGCAAATACAGCCTCCACTACAAAAAGAAAAGGGAATTCTTCACTTATAAGAAGCAAATTGTCAGTGAGAAACATCCAGAAGTGAACATAAACATCCAGAAGTGTTACAAAAGATGCTTCCAACAAATCATGAAAAATAATTCTGGATACACACACTATCAGGCTCTTTCACAATTGCCTAAAACCAAAAATGACTATTTTTTAAATATAATGTTTATTAAGAATTTTAATTATAATAGTAAAAACTAATACAAACTAAGCTTAAAGACATTAGAAAAAAAGAATAAAAAATACAGGAAAAAAGAAAAAGAAAGAAGAAAAAGAAATATATAAAGTGACTTCCAACATTCACCACAAATATAAACCAATTTAATAAATCTTCACCCCCTATAAGGTTACAAACAGATATCTCTTCATCCCATATCTCATCCTTCATCTACAAGCAAATCCATCAACATTTCAATCTTGGTGTCAGCAAAAAGTCCATAAAGGTTTGCCAGAATTTTGCAAACAAACGTCTTATTTTAACCTTGATCAAATAAACCAACTTTATATTCCTTCCTTCAGCTTCTAACAGTCTTAATCTTTAATTCAATCAAATATTGTCATAGGATTTGATTTCTCTTCAATTCTTCTTCATCCCATCACACAGATTTCTTCCAGGCTTTAAGAAGCCTCTTTTGTAGATCCAATAAGAAAACGTTTTCCAGATCATTCTCGTGGTTTATCATTCGTATTTCCCTTTTAATTCTTAAAACTTCAGCCCGTTTCTTTTGTATATCCAGTAAAGTGTCCTTTTCCAAATCATTCTCTTGGCCTGTCATCTGTGGTTCCACTTTCAGTACTTTCTCTGTCTTGTCAGATAAAATTTTTCCACATCTGTCATTCCTTCATTAACATCTTTTAGACGTAGTCTATGCATAGAACCAGATATCACTGACAATGTTGATATTGTAGTTACTAATTTCTAGCTCCATTCTTCAAAGATCTCCTTTAATATTTCTGATGTTACAACATTTGGCGTCATTTTGTAAGTCCCAGTATTAAACGACATCAAGAACAGGCTTGTATTTTTTTTCTTCTGCTTAGAATCTTTAATCCTCTATAGTGTCCAGTTTCTAAAATCATCACTTAACTTTGCTATGACTTACAATAGCCAGGATATCCAAAATAAGTCTGTTTTCCACAAGAAGCTATTATTTTTTATAGTTAATTCCAAAATCTTATAGTAAAACTCAATATTCCAAATTTATCTGAACCATTAATCTGTTTGTAACTTTCTTCGATCAAAATCTTATTTAGATTTTTACTGTTATTTCAAGTTCTTTAAGTTCTTAATGTTATAACTATGTTTTCTTTTTTTCAAAGTTGAAGATAAGCTCACCCAATGAAGACTTTTCAAATTTGTCATTCCGAAGGTTTCTAATAGCTTTAAGATAGTTAATAGGCAATTTCTGAAAGTGATAAGAAAGTAAGGCTTGCAAACTTAGTGTCCTTAAAAGGCTCCGCTGCAGTTGTGAGCAAGATGGCTGATCCTGTTGTATCCTGGTGCTCAAACCCATGGAAAACTGCTGTCCTGCAAACTCTTTGCAAGGAGTACCATCCAGAGAATATGTGAACAATCTCCCATCCTCTCCTCATCTGGAGAGATTCCAAGGAACTGGTCTACTCACCAGTTCCTTGGTCTTTGCCGCAGTCATTGGCTCTACTTTCGCGGAGACATCTTCAGTTCACCATTCCTCCCCCGGAAGTCCCAAAAATGACTATTTCTGAAGCACAATTCACACAGAGTCTCTTTACTGAGGTTTATTGAAAAGAATGGGATGGTGTAGCAGGCATTCTGACAACTGAATTATTTCCCCTCTATAACCAATATATCCCTGAAGTACTATAGGGCAGAGGCTTCTTTACTTTCTTTCTGACTGCCTCCCTGCAAACTTCACTGATAAGGGAGGAGCTTGCACCTGATTGTTTGCACAACAGTCTCCTGAATCTTTTATCAGTCTGGGAACCAACCATTACAGCAACTATTTCTCCCACCAACATATGTACTTTTATGAAATGTTTCTCCAGTCTGGTGCATTCTCTTAATGTGGCGCACATTAGACAGCCTGATCAATGTTGCAGCTGAAATCCCCTCTATCCAGAGAGCATCAGACTGGAGGAGACTGTTTTGTGTCATGAGATCTATGACCATTTCAGCAATCAGGTGCATTAATCTGGTGGTGCTAAACTTTACTTCCACAATCAGACATTCACTTATCAGCTATGAATGAGTTACTCAAGATCAACTTTCCTTTAGGCTACATATCAAACAGTGCACTATTCCTATTTGATAAATCCAGAGAACAGTCTTTTATGTACAGTTGCTGAGATCATAGCTCTGCACAAGCAAACATACTCTGGGGTACCATTCTCGCTGTAGGAGACAGGTCTATCTAACTCTGGGAAACAAAGCTGGAAAGAGAGATGGACCTTAACTGTGGCCCATGTTCTTACTTAAAGTAAATGATTTACTTTATCATCAGCACTTGGCTTATAGTTCTTTTCTAATTCATCCTCACATTTTGCCCATCCAAAGATGAACCCCCCCTCAGGAGCTGATACAGCTTGCTTGAAAATGGCATCGCCTGTCATTTCTCACCACTTTGCAGGCAGCAGGGACTTAACTGGCTACAGCAGGGTATGACACACCAACTGCATCTGTGCCCTGCCTTTTCATCTGTGCTGTTCTCCTATAATTACTGACTTCCCCCTTTTTGCTGCAATTATCTCTTCTCCCCCATCCCTTAATGATCAGCTGTGGAATTAAGCCGATTTTCTCACTCTTCCCTTGTTGCCATGACAACTGGCCTGCACCTGCCACTGGATGAACAGTGGCACTTTTGGAGGGGGAAAAAAATAACCACAATGGGAACAGTTTATGGTTTCTTCCTATAACTAAAGGGGGTAGAGTAAAGTTGCAAAGCAAGTGGGGCGGGGGGGGGGAAGAGCCTCACAAAGAGAAGGGATGGAATACTGACTGAAAATGCACAAAGGAAGTTTATGCAGCACTTGGAGGAACATAAATTCTCCTTTCCTTTTAATCCACAGATGGCCATGCAATTTCCAAGGAACACACCCTGAACTTACATGACTTCATGGAAACTGGAGTTCTGAAAGAGTAACATACAAAAGTTAACAAAAAAGGGTCTGATCACATCAAATTGTCACTCTGCAGCACTGTGGCAAGTTTTCAGTTTTAAAACATTTATATCCCACTTCTCTTCTACATAATTCCAGCACAAAGGATAAAAACAACAAAACAGAGAATCACGATGGGAGTGCTCTATAAGAGTTATTTAAACCATAGTCTGATAGAACCAGCAACAGATTATGGTCCGCCCATAAGGAACATCTCCACCAACTTCCAGAAAGTTGTTGGTAGGGAAGTGAGCTGGGCCACCCTCAGAAAGGAATTCCAAAGCCGAGGGATAATCACCAAAGAAGGTCCCTCTCTCTCTCCTTGCTGTCATTTAAGCACTGCAAACCCTCATTTCCAAACAAAAGGGATACCTTCCTTCTTGGTATTACCATAACATTAGTCCTAATACTTTATAGCAGTGTTTCTCAACCTTGGCTGGGGAATTCTGGGAGTTGAACGCTGCACATCTTAAAGCTGCCAAGGTTGAGAAACACTGCTGTATAGCAATGTTTGATGCAATACAAATGTAATGGTGTAGAGGGAACAAAATTTCTTGCAATTCAAGAGCAACACTGTGGTGCCTATGAGCACCAATATGCCTGCAGACACCTCACTTGGTATCTGCCAGGCACCTCCCATCTACTTATTTTCTTTATGATACTTTAATTAAAGATAGCTACTATGGATGGATGGATGGATGGATGGATGGATGGATGGATGGATGGATGGAAGGCAGGCAGGCAGGCAGGCAGGCAGGCAGGCAGGAAGGAAACCAGGCATACTGTTAAGCAATCACTAACTTTTAGCATTATTATTTCAAAGAATGCTTCTAATCCTTACATAGAGAGCAGAGGCATTCTTAGAAAACAGAGATGATGGGCAGATGGTAGGAAACACCAGGCAGTTACTTGATAGGAGAAAGGCCAATGATAGTGGAGACTGTCTTCTACTAGGTAATCTTAATGTTTTAGAATTTTAGTTGGAAATTTGTTCATTTAATAAGATAGCACATTTGCTTTACATTTTGTATTCTGTAGGACTAACATGTGTTTTATGGCAATCAGAAAAAGTCATTCATATCACCACTATATCCTCAACTTAAGGATAAGAAAATCAGGACCTTGTTGGCTTTGTGGCAAGTAGATGCTGTCAACTCCTAGATTCCAAATGCACTCAGACATAGTGTCCCATGAGATGACAATAAACTTGACTGATTCTTTTCTCTGCTATTATGAAGTATCTCTAGAATAGCATCAATTTAGTCTGAGACAGTGAAGCCCTCCTTGCAACACAATATAAATCACTACTAGAATGAAACGTCTCAGAAACCAAAATAAGGTCGGATAAAAGAGCTCACTTAATCCTCCATCCTTAGACAAAAGGGGACTTTTCTTCTTTAGCTCTTACTTATAGTTATTTGCATATCATGCTGAAAACCTTCATCCCACCTCAATTACAATAAATCTGTATTTGCTTCATCTACAATTGGAGGATAATAATGTCTGCCTCAGATGGCTCTGGCAAGGATTACAGAGATAGTGTGAATGAAGTGGTCAAACATTTCAAATGTGCTGTAAGAATATTAAGTTGGACCATGCCCTTCTCAAACCTGGCTGGATATTTTGCTGACTAGGGAAAAGATACCCAGAGAACTATTTAGGCCAGGGGTCCTCAAACTTTTTAAACAGGGGGCCAGTTCACGGTCCCTCAGAATGTTGAGAGGCCGGACTATAGTTTGAGGAGAGGAGCAGAGCCACCAGACCCGGCATACCTGTCATGTAGAATAGTCCGGCTCTGCGATCTCCCTCCTCGTGCATCGCCTGCAGCTCCCAACACAGCCCCGACACTTCCGCTTCTGACAGACAGCAGCGGCGGCCAATCAGGCGGGTGGGCCGGATAAATGACCCTGGTGGGCCGTATCCGGCCCACGGGCCGTAGTTTGAGAACCCCTGATTTAGGCAAACAAAGCAACATGTTTTTTATCTCCACTCTACCCTCAGCATGTCTACATCTCCATCGGTTCTAGGGTCATACCAAGCTTCGTTTAACATGTCTTGGGCTGCACTCCTAAAGTGGGTTGAATCCAGCTCACCAAGTGCTATGATTTTGGACTAGGGGAGCATGGGGAATTCTTTTTTATTCTTTTTAATATATTTTTATTAAGAATTTTGATTATAATAGTAAAATCTAATACAAACAAACTTAAAGAAAAGAGAATGGAAAGAAAAAGTGCAAGAAAAAGAAAAAACAAAGAGAAAAGTAAGAATATAATGAAGACAGAGAAAAATATATAAAGAAGTGGCTTCCAACCTTCATCACAAGTATAAACTAATTTAGTGACTCTTCACCCCCTTTAAAGTTACAAACATTTACTCTTCATCCCATATCCCATCTCTTATCTATAAACAAATCCATAAAACATCATCTTTCCCGTCCTGGTGTCAGCAGATCTATAAAGGGTTGCCAGAAGTAACAACACATATCATTTTAACCTTGACCAAATAAACCAACTTTACATTCCTTCCTTTTACTTCTAACAGTCTTAATCTTTAGTTCATTCAAATATTGTTGTAAAATTTGATTTCTCTTCATTTCTTCTTTATCCCATCACTTAGAGTTCTTCAAAGCTTTAACGAGCCTCATTGTAAATCCAATAGGAAAAAATTATCCAGGTCACTCTCTTCGTTTGTCATTTGTATTTCCCTTTAAAATTTTAAAACCTCAGACAGTTTCTTTTGTAGATCCAGTGAAACATTCTTTTCTAAGTCATTCTCTTGACTTGTCAATTGTAAATCCACTTTCAATACTATATCTTGTCAGATAAAATTTGTTCTACATCTGTCATTTCTTCAATACCATCTTTTGGACATAGTCTATCCATAGAAGCAGACCTCATTACCGACATTGTTGATATTGTGGTTACTATTTCCTGATCCCATTCTTCAAAAGTCTCCTTCAGTATTTTTCTTGTTATAGCATTTTGCAACATTTTACAGGCTTGTAAATCTTTCCTCTACCTAAAAACTTTAGTCCCCTCTAGTGTCCAGTTTTGAAATCATGAAATTGCTTATCTTTGTTGTGTCTTATAAAAAACAAAACAGAATCTATTTCCCATGAGAAGCTGTCTACTCTTTATAATTAATTCCAAAATCTTATTTAAGTTTCAATATTCAAATTTTATCTGGACCCATAGTCCGTTTATAACTTTTTAAGATCAAAATCTTATTTAGCTTTTTGCTGTTTATTTCAGATTCTTTAAATTCTTAAACTTATGATTAAAATTTTCTTTTGTTCAAGATTGAAGGCAGACTCACCTGGCGTTTTCAAAACTTGTTGTTCCACTCTAATAGCTTAGAAGCAATTAATGAACAATTTCTGAAAGTGATCAGAAAGTGAGGTTTGAAAACGTAGTGCCCTTTAAAAATCTCTGCCATGGTTGGGAGCAAGATGGCTAATCCCATCATCTCCTGGTGCTCAGATCTGTGGAAAATCACTGTCCTGCGATCTCCTTGCAAGGAGTAGCTGTCTGGAGCATATGTGGACAATCTCCTGTTCAGTCCTTATGCAGAGAGGTTCCAAGGACCTGGTCTACTCACCAGTTCCTTGGCCTTTGCTGCAGTCATCTTCAGTTCACCATACCTCCCCCGGAAGTGAGACTATGGGGAATTCTAAGGGATGAAACGTCCAGCTAAGTGATAGATTCCAGTTGACTTTAATTGACTTTATTGAACTTGGTTAGTACCTTAATGGGAAACCACCAGGAAATGCCAGAGCTAGAAAAAGAGTGAGGAGGAAGAGGGGGATGGCAGTAACAAATTTCTTCTATATTGTTGTTGAGAAAACTACAAAAAGACATTAGGAGTCAATGTTGACTCCAAAGACTTTATCTTAAGAAATGAGAATCATCAGCTCCTGTGATTAAGACTTCTATTTTACCTCTTACAATCTCCCAACCTCTCCCAAAATGGGGGAGAAATGGTAGGCCACGTAGAACCCACAGGATACACTTTTTGCTCCTCTGTTTTAAAGGTTTCCAGTGTAAATATTGGTGGTGTCAAAGGTGGTAACCAAGTCCAGCAAATATGAGTAGATCAGCACTTCTCTTCCCAATATAGATGCTAGAGCCAATGCAACAAAAAGGGTATCAGAGAAGGTGATCAACAAAGGGCTTTCACCAAAATAATTGGAAAATACTTCTCCGATGGGCTTATATAACATTATGCCTCTCCTTGAATACAATATTTCTGCATTGCTCCCATAGCAGAATTGGGAAACTGCTGCAGAAGATAGCATGCATTCAATTAGAAGAAGAAATTTGGCAATGCTGAGTATTTCCAAGGTTGAGCAGAAAACTGCAGGCTAACGTATCTCTGGGTTACAAAGCGTAAATGTTGCTAACCTAAGAAAAATGAAGTGCAAACAATTTTAGATGCTGTTTTGGTACCTTTTTCTCCTTCTTAATATTAGGGTATCATACAGTGATGGCTGTTTCAATCATGCAGGTTCATTATGCAAAACCAGGAAATTTTTCACCATTCCCTTCAAATGATTTTACAAATATCAAGCATGGCTTATTAAATAGCACCAGCAGCACTCCACTTTAGAAGCACGGATTTTTCAAGTGGCACTGCAATACTTTTGAGGAGGGTTCAATAACAGTCACTCTGACACCTTTCTGAATTGAAAACTTTGCATAAAAATTTTCCTTCACCAAAGTAAAAAGCAGCTATTTTGTCGAATGCCGTACAATCAAAACGGTTGCTACAAAGATCATTTCTTAATTTTAGCTAAACTAAGGCATTACATGTATGAAAAAACGTCTGAGTAAATGTTAATTATATTCTATCCCCTCCTCTGTTTCCCATAACTAAGGGGAAAATGAATTTACTTCAATGAGGCAGTCTACTGACTCATTCCATCTGGCATATGTACGGTAGAATGGCTAAAGTTTATTTTTGCATAATGAGATTAGCAAAAATTTGTATACTGTTAGAATATACCATGTTCTTTCCTTTTTAAATGGAAACATATTGTAGCTTCCTGTCTTTCCCGCCTGCAAACTACAAAAGAGAATAATATATTTCTGTAAATCAGAAAATAATACAGTTTCAGTAAATGTATTTTCTCCAATCTTTGGCTCTAATTATTCATTATGTTAACACTTTTTGAAATCTTTAACTGGAAAATCAAAGCCAAGAGGACATATGAGCCATAGTGCTCCCCCAAGTCTTAAAATAATCCAAAATGAGTTTGCACATATAAGGGATAATACAAGTAATCACATAGTAACTGTTTCCTAGTCCGAGGGGATTTTCTTGGCAGCATGCTGGAACTTACAAAACATTTTTTTGAGATCCAAGTCATTAGAAGGAGAATAATGAGGCACTGACATTGCTTGAGGTGACTGATGCTTATATTCTAAAAGATAGTTCCACTTACAATGGCCTAAAGAAAGCAAGACTGCTCTGCTACGAAACATCATTTTTTTCACATGCCAAGGTATTTTAAAAATTATCTTAAAGAAACAGATAACATGATTCCTTTTAACCTCTGCCCTTCATGAGCATGAAGCAAATAATTAAATACAAAAGATGAATAGAATAATTTATGACCTGGACAGTTAATACTTGCAATATTATTACCTAGCCAATATCCTATGTTCAACTTTGAAACCAAGTACAAAGCAGAAGCAAAACACATAACGGAAGCACTTATTATTAACATGAATTAACCGGCATATTGCTGAGACTTAAGTTCCTTGCACAGATGACAAATGGAGATTGACTTCCAACACCACGATATAGTGGCAAATAAAGACATTATGTGCTATACTTACTTGCAGACAAGTTCCATTATTTTGAAGGAAATGTATTCCCCTCCAATTAGCAAAACCAATATACTAAAATATAAGATTGCATCAAGATGAAGTGGGTGCCAAGTTAAGTTTACTAACTTTCTAGAGTTTTTTGAGTATCAAAAGGCCTGTCAATGAGGTGACCCTGTGGACATAGTTATAAGCCAGTACACGAAGTTCCTCATCAAAGGCTCATAAGCAAACTTAGTAGTCATGGGACAAGAGGATCATCCTTTTGTGATTATCAAAACAAAAAACAGGGCAGGAATAAATGGGCAGTTTTTTCAGTGGAGAAGTAAAAAGTGGAGTCAAGGATCTGTTTTGGGACCAATGCTTTTTAACTTGTTCATAAATTATCTTGACTGACAGTAAAGATAAACAGTAAAGTGGCCATATTGTGGATGATGCCATTCAAAGATGGCAAAAACCACAAGTGACTGTGAAGAGCTGAAGAAGGATCCCTTTAAATAAGGTAAATGGTCAACCAAACGGTAAATGAGGTCTAATTTACATAAGTGTAAAGTGATGGGCATTGGGGGGAAAAATAACTTCACATACTTCAGTGTTGATGGAGTCTAAGTTGTCTCTAACAAACCAAGAAAAAGACACTAAGATCACAGCAGACACATCAATTGAGATGTTGTTTTAGTGTGCGTCATCTATGAGAAAGGGAAATTCCATGCTAGAAGGTATTAGGAAAGAAACTGAAAATATAATTGCCAACATTATAATGCTCCTGTACAAATATATAGAATGTATTTGTACCTAGAATACTTTACACAGTTCTCATCACCACATTTGGAAAATAATATAAAAGTCCTAGAAAAAGTACAGAGCAGGCCAACCAAAATTGTTAGGGGACTTTTAACAACTTCCTTATAAAAACAGGGATCATACCATGAGGCTAATTGTCAAATCCCACACAGCTGGGCAAAATCAAGTGTGGTGGTAAAAGGTCCCCCTGCCCTTACATCTGTAAGCTTCATTTACTACCAACCTCTGAGATGCCCCTCAAACATATGAACTTCTTAAAGTGCCCTTGTAAGAAAACATTCACCGCAAGCTGAATTGACCCTGAGTGGCAACAGGGAGAAGAATCAGTCAGGAACCTGAGGTCTGATAAACCAGATTGCTTCTATTCACCAACCATATCTCAAAGATAGTGTGGCTAAGCATGCTAACCTAGTAGGAAGGGATAAACAGTAATAAGGTCACCCAGAGGGTTTATCTAAAACATTCCAATGTCACACTGTACAGTAATTTCCACTGTGTCTGCCCCCCCCCTTTTTTTTTCCGTTCGGTCTTTGCCTTTCTTTGCCTTGCAATGTAGTGGACCAACCATATATAAGCCCTGGATCTGCTATTGCTCATTGCTGTTCAGCAAAGTGCAAAGCTTTGCTGGGAGCTCAGTATATATACTATATTATTGATGGCATGCAAATAAAAATATGTTGTATCTTCAAAGTGATTTGGTTGCTTTGGGTGAACCAGGTTTTGGCCACAACACAAGGAAGCAAGGATTACACCAACTTTAGTATAGTATCTTTAATGCTAGTCTTGAGGTAAATGCAGAATCTTGGAAATTACAAGAGGAATTTTCAATTTATAGTATATATAAATATACTATAATTTACAGGTAGTCCTTGCTTAATGACCACAACTGGGACCAGAATCTCAATTATTGAGCAAAACAGTCATTAAACGACATGCCCATATGACTGCTTCACTTAATGACCGCAATCTGGGCACTCCCAGTTGCAGTCATTAAGTGATCTCCTGAGTCGTTAAGCGGAAGGAGCTGAAATCCTCCATCAGGCAGCCCTTTCGCTCTCACCTGTTCCTGCACGGAGGGGAAATCCTTCATGGGGCTGCAGAAACAAAGCCCAAATCTTCAGGATTTGAGCTCCGTTCCCGCAGACTGCAGAACTTCATCTCCCCTCTGTTCCCTCCATTGCCACCTTCCCTGCTGGCTTCCCCATTAACAGCAGAGAAGACTGCAAATGGCAATCATATGATTGCAAGGCACTTGGCAACCGGTTGTAAATGCCCAAAATGCAGCCATGTGACCACAGGGGTGGCAGCACAACATTTTACGACAGCCGGAAGTGCTTTATGAGCTATAAAGCACCCTTTCTGAGGCCATCATAACTTTGAACCATCGTTAAACAAACGGTTGTTAAGCAAGGACTATCTGTATAGTACATATAAATTATCTATCTATCTATCTATCTATCTATCTATCTATCTATCTATCATCTATAGTATATATGATTTTTTTTCAATTCATTAACCATTTTGAATTATTCAAAATGTTTCTTTTCAGGTTTCTTGACCTAGGCTGTGTTCCCAATTATAAGATAAGCTACCAAGGGACTCCCCAATCGCCCCATTATTTATGTCTACTCTCCCTTCTGTTATTTTCCCAGCCTCCCCACAATCTCTTACACTAAATGGAAGGAGATTTACTGTAGAACTGGATAGAAGAGAGCATTTCTTCACACAGCACATAATTAACCCATGGAATTCATTACCACAGCAGAAGGTGATGGCTACTACCTTGGATGACTTTAAAAAGAGATTTGACAAATTCATGGAGGACAGATATATCAAGAGCTGTTCATTCTGAAGACTCATTGTTACCTCTGGATCAGGGATAGCAAGCCTCCAAGATACAGCAGCAGAGGAATAACAAAAGGAGAGGGATAAGTCTCCATCTCTTGCTGGTAGGCATCTGATGCATCTGGTTGGGCACTGTAAGAAAAAAACATTTATTTATTTATTTTTATTTATTTATTTAATATATCAAATCCAGTCACCGCCCATCTTGCTTAGATGCTGGACTAAGATGCTTTCACCTGCTCAATCAGGCCTCAACTTAGATTGTCTCTCAGCAAGCAGTAAAAACATTAAACTGTTTAATTTTTATGTTGAAGAATTTATTTCTATTCTCAAACAAAAAGCAAACCTAATGGATTTAAGCAGTACTGAGATATAACATCACAGCAGCCATAGAAAACTGCCTGGATTATTGATGCTGGCTCTGCATCGCCTATCTGTGGGAGTTTCTCACGGGCTTATAATGATGTCAAGTTATTTTGCTGAAATCTAGATCAGGGCCATTCATACATGAGGTAGACCTTTTGGCCTGAGTCTCAAGCTCAAAGTAGGGTTCACATTTAGACATTTGCAAATTTTCCATAAAGAGATCCAAATACTTTTCTTTCATTTTGAGGCCCTGTTTCATTTCCATGCATCAATTTGTATTTTTATTCTGCCTAGAGGCATTAGAAGTGAGAAATGGCCCCAATTTCTTTGGGTCTTTGAAATGGCCATTTCTGGAGGCTATGAGGATGGTGGGCTATCAACTTTTCATTTTCTTTGCTTTTACTCATCAAAGAAACAGTTAACTTCTTCTGACTCTTATCATCTTTAAATTCTTTCCTTCTTTTCTAGTGCTAAGCCACCTCTCTGAATCCAATACTGCCCCAAAACGTGATATTTCTTGTGCTCCTCCAACAACTGAACAGGTCAAAAATTCCTGATATTGTGCTATTCTGTGATAAGTCAGCATCCTTAAATAGTCATAGGCTGGCTCGGATTTTCTGACGAATTCGCTCAAAGATGACTGACAATGAGATCTCAGGACGTCTGGCTGAAATTAAAAACAAAAAGTTGAAATACCTGATGAAAAGCAAATGCTTAGAAGTTATTAAAAATCAATTTAATATTAAGAAACCAATGTTGAGGAAGTCTAAGATAAACTCACCTCCATCCACGTAGCTGGTAGAGTAGTCACTGAGGGTTTTTTAAAAATTTATTTATTTTAGTTTTGTATTATGCGTATGATAAAAATCATGAATGGCAGCGCTAAACAGAAGTTATTTTCAGGATCATGCAAAGCATTTGAAATGGTTGTAGTGCTAAGCTGCTTCCTTCCTTGCTTGTTTTCATTCATTTATATAACGCTTCAGTCCAATAGGCTCTAAGATGTATACAACAACAACAATAATAATACAATAATCAGTTGGTAACATCGTCACATTCTGGCACTGTTCAACCTTCTAATGCCTTCCAGAAAAGCCAGGCCCTGACAAGTCTCCAGAAGGCTATGAGATAAAGAGCCACCCTCACCTTGTGGGGAGGGGAGGGGACACCGTTTTATTTGTGTTGGCATGGGCAAATTATTTCTCCTTGAATTATTAAAGCATACACATAAAGAATTCAGAGCAAAAGGCTGTGCACGCATACACATGCATAGGACCAGAGTTAGGAACAGGATTACGGTTAGGCAAGTACAGTGACTCTTCTGGAGGACATGGGTCCTTCAATGCTTCAGGGAGCGGTGCTTTATTCATGGTAACAGGCTTTGCAAAGTGCCCTATTTAAAGATTTTGCACAGTCCTAGTTACCAAAGTCTTGCTTAGCTTTATTTAATTTATTTACTTACCGGAGCTGAGCACACTATAATGCTGCCAGGGCCCTGCAGCAGATTTCTAGCAGTAGTGGAGCATACTCTGAATATTTTTCTAGAAATAATCTATCAACAAACCTCTGCTATATCTCGATGTCTTCCTATGAGGGCTTGAGGTGAATTCAGATGAGTAATCTCTCCTGGAAGTGCTTGGGGTGAATTCTGATGTCAAATGACTCAACTGGTAGCACCTGGATCACTGCATGCATCAGACATGATCATTCATCAAATTTTATACTTCTCTGAATTTTATAGGAAGATTCTCAGTTTAAAAAGATACTATAATGATTTAAGATGTAATTAGTTCAGATATAATACATTTTGGTCAATATATTATTAAATGTGTATTCTGTGGACAAATGCATTTGAAAATACCTATTTATGTGCAAAAGTTCTAATATGAATGGTTGAAATGGCCCAATTCTCATTCACAACAGTTGCCTTTAGTCATTGTTAAAGTGTTTCAAGCTAGAAGCAGCTCTCTTTTGAGTTCAAAACTCTTCCAAAATTATATTTCATATAGGTTTTTTAAAAATTATAATATAACCATATATTTCAACTCCTGTACAATGTTTTAGATGGGGAAAAATCTCATTTCCTGAAGGTGGAACGCTAAAATGTATTTAAGTAGTAAGCTTATTATTGTTACCACAGGTAATAGTATAGTATAACATAAAAAGAAGGGAAAATTAATAGTAATACAAAGAAATGCAGCATGAATAAAAAGCCATATAAAGAAATTAAGTGGAACTAAAACTAATGTTACCATTTAGAACATAAAAAGTTTTTTTCGGAGTTTAAAAGAGAGCAGAGCCACAGTAACAACCTGCCTGCTAAAGAACTGAACCATGTCTACAGAAGGTACCGTATTTTTCCGACTATAAGACCATACTTTTTTCTAAAATCCTTATGCTAAAAATTGAAGGGTGTCTTATTCAAGGAAGTCAGCCGAGGAGAGAACCGCGCGGTTGCAAAACTGCCCATACTTTGTCTCCGCAGGCAGGCTTCCTCCTATTGCTAGCCTCCAATCATGAGTGAAATAGCTTGTCTCCCAAACAGACTTCCTCCAATCACGAGCCTTATGTAACTGATGTCAGCTGATGCTGAACAAACCAATTGGAGGAAGTCTGTTTGCAGAGACAAGGTATCGGCAGTTTCACTCGTGCTTGAATGTAATCAGTTATGCAAAAGAGCCTGGAAATAGAGCTGCAGAGAGACAGTTTGGACCTCCTCCCACCGAGTGTATCAGGTCAATGTTAACTAATTACTATATAAAAATGTGTTGTGCACTATCTTTAAAATATTGATTTCTTAATTTTGGGTTGGAAAAGTGGGGGTCGTCTTGTACATGGGGGCGTCTTATTGATGGAAACATACGGTAATTCAATCGTTTTGCATCTGGCCCCTTTTCCCCTCATCTTATTATAGATAGGACAATAGAGGACATAGTGAACGATGTCTTCCACTTGGCCTGTCCTATGGGGAAGAGGCCCTGTTCCACTGGCCATTTGCATAATCTCCCTTTGAGGTCTGCTGAAGGCATAGTCTGTAAGTGAAGTAAAAGCCTTCCTTAATGAAACACTGGTAATATTAACCAGGTATTGGGAGAGACTTCTATGTTTCTTATAATGATGGTACCAGAATGAAAACTCGGCCAATTGCACCACAATAGCATCCAGTATCCCATTCAAGGACCAATCTCTGTGTTCTCTCTGTTAGACTAAAGAACTAAATTCGACCTAACAGGGAACAAGGAGTACTATAGTAGGATATGAGATATGATTCCTATCCATATAATGCAAGTAACAAAATTTAATTAAGTGGGGTTCTTGAAGGCTTTCTGTACTACCTTAGCAATGCAAGGTAGATTCTAAAAGAGAATAAGGGTAGCCTAACCTCCATCCTGACATAGGTATGAGACAATGATAACATACAAACCCATTCTCAACACTGCGGGCATTCACATAATATTTGGAACAATCTGACAGAGTTTGTATAGACAAAAACATGTGCCTCTGAGGAAAGACACAGAGTTTGTACAGAGGAGAACTCTGGCCTATGAGAAAAAAGAGTTTTTTTGAAAGTTGGTAATGTTCTATGAACTCTTCACAATCTCCATTTTAAAAAGCAAACATAAAAGAGAATGGAAACAAATGGAACAGGAAAAAAAACAATTTGGGAATAGGACAGGAAAGACGGGGGGAAAAAATGCTGCCTAGAGTAATTAGCTTTCTTGTTTAAAAATTTCCTGGTGGGGCAAAAAAGACTTTAAATTGGAGTGACTAAGTACTGGTTAAATCTCAATACTCTTGCACATCAACTGGCTCTAACCTAGCCTATTCTAATCAAATTGAGATAGAAGGAGACAGATGGAGAGACAATGGACAATTAGTGTCTCATGGGAGAGCCAGGTTATTAACTCAAAGCCAATTTATGTAAGATGAGTAGATTGGTCCCATTTGTAATTTCAAGTTCTGCTGGGATCCTGTTCACAATGTATGACTGTCAAAGAAAAATGTAGTGAACCTAAAACTCCCTAAGGCTACAACATTTAATGGGTGCCTGAAGTCTCTTTGGCAGAAGGTTTTTAGTAACATCACTTTCATTACTCTGAAGGGTGGGGACAAAGCAGAAGGATAACAATAAAAATACTTCCATGAGTAAGAAATCATTCATTACTGCAATGCACCAAACATATAGTCTTGTAAAAGCAAATTCATTACTCACTCACAAGCTTTGTCCTTACTGAGCCTACCTCACTTACTTCAGCCTTTCTGGTGATTTCAACTGCACCAAGACAGGCCTTACTCTTTGAAAAAATTAAGAAGAAAGCTTCAGACTGACAGCATAGATCCAAATACAGGCAGTCCTCGTTCAGTGACCACTCGTTCAGTGACTGTTCAAAGTTATGATGGCATTGAACAAGGGACTTATGCTGCAACGGCCACAACTACTTTTCCTTGTAGTTGTGGCCATTGCAGCATCCCTGAATCATGTGCTTGCAATTTGGGCATTTGGTAACTGGCTCGCAATTACAATAGTTGTAGCATCCCATGGTCATATGATCACCATTTTCGACCTTCACTGCTGGCTCCTGACAAGCAAAGTCAATGGGAAAACTGGCAGACGGTCAGAGATGGCAATCATATGACCGCAGGATGCTGTGACTGCACAGGACCTGCCTAAATGATGGCAACTGGAACTGCTGCAAGGGCTGCAACACTCAGAATTGATGGGAATAAAGTCCTAGAGCACTCTTGCTTTTTACACATAACAACATGGGCATTCCATGGGTTTTACATGATCTGAATATGAGCCCTAATATTGGGGGTAGGGGGATGTTCCTAGAAAACTAGTGTTCTAGGAATCTATAAATAAGGCGGCCTGCTGAAAGGCACTACCACCAATATCCCCCTTTGTTGATCTTCCTCTGTGGCATATACTTGGAAGAAAACATTGGATGTATATGAAGATGGTTAGATGGGCAACACTAAGGATTGGACTAGACCACGGAGACTCAGGTTCAAATCCATTCTTAGCCATGGAAGCTCATGAGTTATTTGGGTGCAGATGCTACATCTCAGTTCAGCCTATCTCATAAGGGCATTGTTGTGGGAAAGAAAGATAGAACAAACTTCGTTGTTTCACTACCTTTTGTTCCTAGAGGAAATACAGGATATAAGTATAAAATGAGGAACAACTGGCTAGGCTAGTGCAGTCATAAACTAGGGTATGCCTTAGACCAGTGTTTCTTGGTGCTTTGTATCTGAAATCTTACCACTCATTCTGTCAAAAATCAGGGTGCTTCTCACTTCTCCCAATAACATATGTAACAATGTGCTAGATTCAGCCTAAGCAAATACAATTATGGAATTAAACAAGTTTCTGTCAGAAAGGAGTTCCAGAGCCCAAGTGTTCCACTCAATGAAAAAGTCTTCTTTTGGGGCACCAACATATACACATAATAGATTGTTTCATGGGAAGCTGGGAGAGTGTCCATAGAAAATCTTGGGACCAGGATAATCCTAATGAAAGAGAAATTTCATTCTCAAGAAAGGGCAACCTGGAGAATTGCCTCAGAGGGATAGGCAGTTTGCTTCACTTATGGCAAGCCTCTCTCAAAGGGTCAATTATGGCTTAATTTAGTAATAGGCTAAATATGGGCCATATCTGAGACTGGTATATAATACAGATGGATCTGTGGTATTGTTTATATCAGTGTCAAACTGATCTATAAGGAATATGTTCAGACTATTATTAAACAAACTCTGCCAACACTTTTAGTTTGTCTAATCTCTTGTATTTTCATCAGTGACAAGAACTTTTCTCTGAATAGTCTCTCGGACTTAATTGTATGATTGTTCTTGTTTCTGCTCTCTATTTCAGTGTGCATTTTCACCTAAACATTAATAAATGTGGCCATTAATTTGCCTTTTTAAAGTCCCCATGGTTGTTATTTTAATGATTAATATTTAATTACCAAGTGCTTTAGCCATTTCACATGGAAAAATGAAATATAAAGTCAACAAATAACCAAAATGATCCTGTGATCTCTGAAGCTAAATCTGCAAGAGTTTTACCTGCATTAAAGAAGTCTGAATTAGACTAAAATGCAATCACTTCAGTTCTCAACTGTATCAACTAATACTGAAAGTGGAGGGCAGAATGTTATTTCCTATATTTTAATTGGACCATTAAAGATTCTAGGCAGCTTAAAATGTAATGCAGTAACACCATGTTGCTATGCTGTAGTGCCTTTAACCCATGATTAGATATTCTTCATTAATTAGTAGGGAAGTAGAATGAAACCTTAGAAATCCTGCTATTAGTTAGCCTAGAACATTCAGTTTTAGATTGAGAACTGCTTTGATACAGTATATGGCTCCTTCCTTTGTTCCTAGACCTTGCATACTGTGCAATGTATCTTACTTCATCACTTGTTCTATTAGTTAGAAGCTGCAAGTCTTCCTTTGAATGGTGACAAAAGGTACTTAGCCAGAAAAAAACACAGATCCTCAAGGAGCTTACTAGAGACAAACATAATGTGGGACATATGGCAACAACTCCCTGTGTAAACGTTATAAAACATAAGGGGAGAAGTCTTGTCACTAGTTATGTATACCTAAATCCCACTGACTTGAATCAGGCTCATGCATAAGTTAGTAGAGAATCTGAGTCAGTGACATTCCTCTAAAGAAATGAGCAGGAACAATGTTTTGTTTTACATTGTCACTCTGAATTTCTCCTGCCTCATTTAAGATTAGATGTGCATTTGGAAAAGAAAATGTACAGCAGAAACATATAGGTGAAATGTAGGAATTAGCACATATATGGGAGGAGGACAGCCATTTGTGATTATCATCACTTTTCCAATGTATCTACACTAAGCATGAATCCCTTCACTAATGTAATGCCATCCTTAAATGTGATCAAAATTTATGAATTATTTATATACAAGAGGCTTGTTTCAATGTCAATATATCAGTGTGTTTCATACAGAAATTCAGTAATATGAGGGAAAAAATCCCACAGTATTCTTTTCAAAGCATTATTTCATCATCTCACCAATTACATGACATCATTCTTACTCCTGCAGAATTTCTGTAACCCAAAAGAAAAATTCTGTTAAGGCCCCAAGCATTATGCTGGTTTGTCTGGACAAAGCTGGATAGATGAGCATTCTATCTTCTAAGCCAAAGTACATTACCTTCTAAACCATCTGGAAGGATCCAGCTCCTTACACATCTCCACAAGTAGGTTCTAGACTGGCCATGATTTAATTTACTTTGCGAATACAGGAAGGTCAAAACTTAGGCAAGGTCTAAGGTCCAAAAGGTCTAGTTTTCCCAGCTGCTATACAGAAACAGGAGACTGTTTAAATTTCCAAATGTGCAATATGAGGACCAGGTCATCTGTAGGAAACTAGACCCTGTAACAAAGAGAGGACTTTGGAAATGCTCTTTGTTCAATTCAGACCTACTTTTTGCTAGTTAAAAAGGTTCACTGAAAACCTCGTGCCCAATCCAGTAGTCAACTCTGACATTTTCCCTATAATCATTTTTAAGAGAAACTTCTGAAACTGTTACTGATACCTCTTTTGGATTTGCCACTTCTAGAAATCATGAGCCAATCAAAGGGAATAAATTAAGTTTGCAAGAAGTCCAGTGAGATCGAAAAGCAACATAAAGCAAGCTACTAGATACTAATAAATGATGCTCAGCAAAACTTGCTTTGAATACTATTATCTCAGTGTCAAAAACACATGAAATATCTTATAAAGAGAACAAAAGCACCATGACTAGTATTCAGTATCTGTGTGTAACCTACATTTCTTTCTTTAATTGGGGTGAGAGAGGGATTTTCCTCCCAAGTTCACGGATACTTCTCCGTGCAATCCTCCCACAAAGTCAAAATTACCAAGAATGGTGAAGAAAAAGCTTAGCTTATTCAAAATGATAGGCATATACGGAATCCAACTGAGCATTCCCTTGACTGGCAACCTGAAAATTATAAGCATTAGGGAAACCAACTTTGCCTTACATTATTAGAACATGTTCTCTTCCTACAGAGAAAATTAAGTTATGAAAAATACAACTCACAGGGAAGAGGGGAAGTAGCAGAACAATCCATTCAGCCTGTCAGCCTGTCCCAAACTCAGTGTCAAAATACTGGTAGTCTCACTGATAGACTTCATAAGAGCTGCACTGGGCATTGTCCAAATGGATTCCAATTTCCCTACTATAGTACTGTAAGCAGATGAGCAAAAAGAATTCTACCAGAAAATAAATATCTTGGATAACTTCCTACAAAAAAGGAGGGAAGGGTTCATAGAAGAAAAGAAGGGGGGAAATAAAGCCAACATACATACATATTTAAGAACGGAATAGGTAGAGGATAAAAATACATCATGATATGCAATATATATATATATATATATATATATATAAAAAAAGGAATTTATGGGAGAAAAATCCAAAGTCACTTTTGGATGAAATAATATGACAAATTTAGCTTGAATTCATGGCTAGGCAGCAAACACGTCAAAAGAGGATATTTAGACTCTCAGGATCAGTGACTGGATCCAGTATTGTAAATTGTTTTAGAATAATTCAAACATCCAGCAAGACAGTGATCAGACTAAAGAAGCTACTAAATTTGGGTAATATGAGCTGATTTCGTATTAGGTAGTTTTTCATTAACTAAAATGTGCAATAGAAAGAAAACAGACTAACACAGTTGGTTAAAGAAAAGCCTTTTATGCCCAGTGCAATTTGCAGTTCTTATTATTGCCACAAAAATAATTGACATCATTACATGTTGCTTATTAAAATAGATCCTTCCTAAAAAAGTGGACAAGTGCTTTTAAATTGACAAGTGCTTTTGCATCCTGTGTGCAATTAACAGAAGACAGGTTCTGGGAAGCTGATAAGCAAAGAGTAGTAAATATGCGCCTCTTTTCTCCTCCCTCAAAACCGTCCAATTATTTGCTCCAATGTTAAGCTTCTGGAAATGAATGCCTTCTTAGAACATTTCATCAGAAAAGGGAACTTTCTTCTTTCCCCTGACAATAATTCAAAACTTGGGCCAGCCATCAATACAGTCAACCACTGTCTTGATACATTGCCTTGATTTTCAGGAATCACTCACACATCCTCTGCAGAACAGTCATGTCTAAGGGCTTGAGATCCATCCACAACCCCACATCCCCCGCAAAAGAATTTTAAATGCTTAAAATAAGTTAAGAGGTAGAATGAGAAGGAAATGATCTCATGTGGTTTCTTCATCTGTGCCCTGCAGAAAAACAGAGAGAGAGAGAGAGAGAGAGGAGAGAGAACAGTATTGGAATCAGCACTGTAAACATTGATTTTCTTGTTTAGACTAGTATGAATAAGTAATATATGACAAGCACATACAGGGCCTTCTGTCTAACGATCAAAGAGGTTCTGTTCTGTTAACCGAGGTCATTATCATTACATTTCAAGCTTCAGGCTGCACTTGACCAGGAGAGCACAAAGATCAGCTCATTTATTACACTGAGCTTGCAGCAGTAATAACAGGATCTTGAGAAACGATATCCCAACTCTCGTAAGTTAAGCACCCTTTAGCTCTTCGCACCACATTCTCAGGTCAGGCATAGTCCAGGATGCCATTTGCTGAAGTGACGTTTTCTCATCCTTTCCACCCACCCCACCACCCAACTACACCAACAGATTGGTAAAACACAGAGGAGAGCAGATGGTATGTAACTGCACATTGGCCCAGATAGTACCTAGCACTTTGTCTTATGCACTTGTCGATATGCTATGCCGTTCAAATGGTAAGTCCTGACATCCCAAACACCCTGGACTGGTTCTTTGCTGCTTTCATATAAGCTCAGGAGCTGCAGGCAACACGCGTGTTAAAATAAAGCAGCAAAGAAGGATGCAAACCAAGCATTCTTTAAAGCTCCACACTTCGAGCAGAGCATCAGGGACATCCTTGATCACAGTCTGAGACAGAGGAAAGGGCACTGCAATAATAAATTCCAAGCAAATAGCACTGTGGAGTAATACAACTAACATTTTCTCTTCTGCAGAGAAAAGGGCAAATTAAACAAGCTTCAGTATCAACTTGCCTTTGAATGTCTGATAAGAAGATGCACAGCACAAGTTTAAGTCAATAATGAAATTTAATTGGATTTATTTGACTAGTCAAGAAAGCATCATCTATGACATTATTAAACAAGTGCATGCATTAACTCCTCAATGCTTTTCTAAATTATTTGTCTAGGGTAAACAACTGGGGCTTTAAAAGACAAGCTTGGACAAATCCTAAATGGACAACCCAGAAGTCAAGGCTAAAGCTCTGTCGCTAGCAGAACACACATTTTGTGTACAGAACATCCCAAGTTCAATCCACTACAACTCTCTTTAAAAAAAAAAAAAAAAACCAGCTCTATATGGCAACACTGGGAAGAAGTTTTTTTTCTGGCAAAGACCCTGAAGACATCCTTCAAATCAGAAGAGATAATACTGGTCTAGATAACTCAGTGATGTGGCCTAGTATATGGCAGCTTTGTACATTTGTAAGATTATATTTGAAAACAATAGGGCAACATTTCTCAACTCCCCCTTCCAACAATACTTTTCTCACACAATTTGGCAACATTTTTTAACGTTTTGTAAGCCTAGAGCTTTCCTTGGTTTTTGAGTGGTGTACCAGGGTTGTAATGAAACCACAACACACCACTCAAAAGTAGGTGAGGCCACTCAAAAGTAGGTGGGGCCAGGATAATTAATACATTAAAATTAATATTTTTACTCCTTGTATATTCCACTGTTTCTCTCATTTGTCACATGAACATTTACAGCTTTGTAGCCATGGGGGCCTCAGGTTATATCCTTGCTTTAAAATGTCAAGCCCAAACAGTTCTACAGGTAGTCCTCAGGTTATGACCATTCATTCAGCGACTGTTCAAAGTTATGATGGCACTTGAACTAATGGTACTTACAAGAGGTCCTCATAGTTCCAGCTGTTGCAGCGTGCCGTGGTCACATGATTGTAATTTCTGATGTTCCCTGCTGGCTTTCCACAAGCAAAGTCAATGGGGAAGCTGGCAGGAAGTCACAGTCACATGAGGTCCTCACTTAACGACCCTCATGGTCCTCGCTTACAACAGCAACTGGGGCTGCTGGGACTGCCATCACTAAGCAATGTGGTCATGTGACATCATGCTTTACCACCATGTTGCTTAGTAATGGCAATTCCAGTCCCAACTGCCATCGTAAGCTGAGGATTACCTGTATTTCTTTCACTGTTCCCTTTCAGGAAAACTTATTATTCAAACAGAAATGGGGCACATAGGTAAGATTCAAGCATTTTACTCTATTATAATTTTGGAAGGATATTAACACCAGAGACCCTCACTTTTATTAAGAATGATTCTACTTTTAAGTTCTGCATTTATAGAACTACTAGGCTCACTATTGTTTTATAGATTTTTTTGAAAAAATCCAAAAAAATGTTGCTTCACAAAATAAATAATTAGCTTATGGGATTTAGAAGAGAGACACTGTGATTATTTCTAATTCAAACAGACTTAAAAGAGTATTCAATAAATGCAAAGGAAACATCCGAATGCTAGATGCTGTAAATAAAAAAGGAAGTCCATCAGTTCAATGCCTTGTTTTTGTGATTATGCCACTTTAAAAAAAATATGAAACCTTAACTAGAGAGGATTGATCTGATCCAGCAAAGTTCCTATGTTGCTATGAACTGATATACAGAATATACAAAGTTTTCATAGATTTAGATTGCTCACTTCTGTCATATAGCACTATATTATATATGACCCCATTTACTACTGCCCTCCTGATGTTTTGGATCAAGTCCCACAAACCCAGCCAGCACATCCATGGAGAGGTGATTATGGGAGCTATAGTTAAAAAAAATAACCCTCCAGGAATAGTCTGCCCTCTGAAATCTACTTTTGATCTAGACTATACTCTCAGTAATTGCCATAATATGGGTAGGAAAAGTGAGAATGAGATTTTCTATTCCATAATACAAGCATACTCTGGGGCAGAAAAATTGACGGTTTTTCTCCTTTTTAGATTTGGGGGACAGCAAAAGAACAACATTAACAAGGGAAAGAATGTGGATAATTAATTAAATTATAAATCGTAAGAGTAAGGATTTAGCAAGAATTGGACAGGCAATTAATTGGTGATAATTAATTAGTCCTGGATCTCTATGGGAAATTAACTGATTTGCTTTCAGTAAAATAGCTCACATGTTGCAACTGCAAATGCAGATCAGAAGAACTGTATTCAATATGTGGCACTGCACAAGTCATTTCTCTCCACCCACTGCAGTTCTCTGCTTCCAGTACTGGACATCTGAGTAAGTTATTTAGCTCATTGACTCAGGAAACCTCCTTTCTAGCCAGGTATCAAAGCAACAGCATTGCTGTTTGCCTCTAGAAACTAGTAAGAACGCAAGAACAAATATTATCTCCCTGATATTATGTTCTTAATCTCTAAGATTAATCTTTTTTTTTAAGTCTTCTATATTTATAATTCTCTGAACAGAATAGCTTGGTTCAATATGTTAGTGTAGGCACTACATGGTCAATATATTTTCAGATTGGGGCCCTATCTCTGTTTGAAAACTGTTGATCCACATGGCTTTATTAGTGTGGAAGATAATGGTGTCAGGATATTGGTCAGAACAAGCAGGAAACCTGTATTTAAGATTTAAATGAAAGGAACTAAGAAGAAAACATTAGTGACAAATGACCATGTTCCTTCTAAACAAGGAAAGAAGTCACACAACAGAAAGTGAATCAAGGATACCAAAGGACTATGGAGAGGTTTTTGTGACCATCCACATAACAAAGCCTCCTAAACAGTCAGTTTCCAAAAGTAAAATCAAAAAGACTCAATTTGTGCTGGAAACAAACAAGCCTGTTCACTGGGTCACTGAACTGTAGTAAAGAATTTGATTTGAACAAACAAGCAAAATAGTTATGATTTCAATGCAAGGCTGTTTTATTCT
Organism: Liasis olivaceus; assembly: GCA_030867105.1. Taxonomy (NCBI): domain Eukaryota; kingdom Metazoa; phylum Chordata; class Lepidosauria; order Squamata; family Pythonidae; genus Liasis; species Liasis olivaceus. The sequence goes on from CM061349.1 coordinate 77,710,019, forward strand.
ATTTTTTATATCATTGGTTGTTGTTGTTCAGTCGTTAAGTCGTGTCCGACTCTTCGTGACCCCATGAACCATATTGCGCCAGGCCTTCCTATCTTTCACTGCCTCCCTGAGTTTGCTCAATTTCATGCTCAATATCATTGGTACAAGTTCCAAAAAGCAACTATGTTTTGTCAAGCTTTCATCTTATCTTTATTGAAGGCATACAAGGCATATATCGAAATGAAACAAAAAGTAATACAAAAGATTCTCAGAGCAAGAATTTTTTTTTATTCTTTGTAGCTAGCATAATGGGTACCTTTACCTAATATTATTCTGTAGATAGCAATAAGAGAGCAAATTATGTCACTTTGTATAACATCTTAAAATAAATATATCAGGAAAATGGCTGGTAAGCATTGTGGAAAGCAAAGGAGTTAAAGGTGCAGTCAAGAGTTGGCAAATTAACGCCAAATTAAGAATGTGAAGCAGAAGAAATGAACCATACAACAGCACAAACACATTGCTATGAATCCAGCAGTAGCCCACTCTCCAAAACAGGCAAACTGATGTCAAAACGTTCTGAGCTTGGTAGGGCTGTCTGTTTGGAGCCTGCATCAAAGTGTTCTGTGTTCCATAGTTTTGCCTCAACTTGGAAATATAACAGGACATTTTTAGACCTTATTTAAAGTGTTCATAGCTTTAGCTTCTTTTACATCTTTGGGGCTATGGCATCTTGGAAATGCATTAGCCAATAAAACAACAGATACAGTTCTGTCTTTGCTGCCACTGGCTGGAGTTAATTTAAATAAATTGATTAGTAATCATTAGCAATTTTACCTGGAAGTAAGACAGCCATGTCTACCACAACATCATCATTCAGTAGTCTAAACTATACCTAAGAGTTGTTAATTTTTGTGGGGAAAAGGGACTGAAATTGGACATACTACTAAACAGGTAGAAAAGCCTGGGCTGGTCCCATATTCTGATAACATCAAAATCTGAGACAATGAAGAATCACTGTAGTCTTTTTATTGTCATCTATACAAGAATAGTGATCACTTCATGGGGGATAAGCCCTTTGCCTCTTCTGCAAAACCTGAGAGAGGGCAGAGAAGAAAGCAACTTATAAAACACTCACATTGCAAAAAAATGCAGGGTTTGTTTTTTTTTTTAACTAGGGCAGTGTTTCTCAAGCTTGGCAACTTTAAGATGTGTGGACTTCAATTCCCAGAATTCCCCACCCAGCATGCTGGCTGAGGAATTCTGGGAATTGAAGTCCACACATCTTAAAGTTGCCAAAGTAGAGAAACAATGAACTAGGGGAAAGGCAGCATAAGCTGGACAGCACCTTATGTCAGTCTATTGATTCTCAAAAGATAATTCTGTAAACCAGCCAGACCTTCAACAAAGGGAGAGAAAGACTGAACTTCCAGGGGTTTTCATCAGTTGTTGTTGTTCTTAGCATTTGTTCCACATGGTTGCAGAGCCCACTCATTCTTACCTATCAATGCATATTGCAATAAGAGGTTTTGTTTTTCAGCTGGCTTGTTGCAAAGCTGAGAGAAAATGGCTGGCCCAAGGTCATCCAGCTGGTATCCTTAGGGAAGAATAGAACCTAGATTTTCCTGTTACTAGACCAGAATCTTAATCACTTTACCATGCTGCCTCTCCCAGGGTGTTTGACTGTAATTCTTATTAATCCCATCCAACATGGTCAGTGGTTGTACATGATGGGAGTTATAGTATAGTCATTAAGAGCATACCAGACTAAAGACAACAACTGAGGTGCAAGCAATTAAATCCATAGACTTGCTCTCTGTTGTTCCTCTGTAGAAAATCATGCACGTTAAAGCAATGTGTAAGCAACTTACAACTTTGCAATTAAACTGTGCAATGAAAACTAGATTAAAGCTAATTAAAGGGAATCATTGCAGAAACTCTACATATGCCATATGTATATGCTACTGACACCTGGGAAGAAATGAAAAGTATACCCATGCTATGTATAAATACCTATACACTAATACTAGGAGCTACCAAGTCAAAGTGAGAGATTACATCGTTTGGCACAGAATGGGGTTATAAATGTAGAAGATTATTTAAAAAAAACTAGTTGAATTGTGAGAATCAATAGGATACGTGTATTGCTGTATAGGCTATTATAATAAAAACCAGGGAAGTTATTTGGAGGAGAGATAAACATATAAAAAAGGCTAAGTCCAATTAATTACAAAACTGAAGAACAAGCTCATCCACTAAATCAACTGGGTGAAAATATCAACCCAAAGTAGCACTGCACTGGAAATATATTTTGTTTATTTTAACTGGAAACCTGAGATAGCCTTGCAATACCCAGAGACGTCAGGGAGGTAAAAAAAAAGGTTAAAGTTATATGCAAACTTATCTACTTAAAGAGAGATTGAGTTATACAAGTGAGCAATAACAAGAAAACATCTTCTAGACAGGATAAACACTAGTTCTTTAAAATACATGGAACCTGTCCTCAACTTGATAGCAGTCCCCAGGATATAGCATAACATGCATGTTTTGTTAAATCCCTCAGGCACTTTGAGTACAATACTATCAAATTAAATATTTTGTGCAAACTGTAGGTAGAAAACTAAATACCAAGGAAGCATTCTATCTGATCCACATACGCCTACTCATTTTCAAAACTCCATGGTTATTTAGAGAAAAAAGGGTATTCCATACCATATTAAATGAGAATCAGTGTAAATGCAAAGAGAATAAAGGGGAATGAAATTCTTACTTTACATATACTGTTCGATCAAGACTATTCAGAAAAGAAGACATAGCTTAAAGTTCCCACTGTGTGCGGGGAGACAGTGAAAAAAGGAAATTCTATTAGCAGCATTACTGGGCAAGGAAGGAAAGTAAGACAGTAAGTCTGTTTAAATCAATTGTGGAACCATGCTGTGAATGCCATATATAATTCTGATCGCCTCATCTCAAAACAGAGCTAGAAAGCACTGAAAAGGGGAAGTATTACAATTAACTGTCTGGAAAAAAAAAACTTCTACAAAATATTCAAACATTTTCACTTAGGAGAAAAGAAAGGAAAGGAAACAGGGAACACGGTGAAGACTGACAAGATCATTGATATGAAGGAAATACATAATGTTTTTACCTGTCTCAAAAAACTGAAACCTGATTAAAATGATGAATCAGCATAGGATAGATAAAAGAAAAGGATATAATCATGGCTGGGCTTTGCTGTTTTATCTTTTGACAAGGTGATGGCCAGCAGCTCAGAGATGAAAAGGGATAAATAGCTCAGATACTGACAGCTGGTCCATTAACTGCTCCTAGCCATGACATTTCATACTATGGACCAAACCTTTGGTAATGGTCTTGCTTTCATATCCTACCTACATGCTTGCCAGGAGTATCAGGCTGGACATCAGAGGCAGAATTTTTTGGACTCTGTTCTCATCCAATAGAGGTTTTACATTCAGCTTCACCATAGCCAGCTGTGCACTGATTGCCCTACCTCTTTCTGTACTATACCAAGTACTTCATAAATGCATGAATGCTATCAAACGTACTTTGAAAGTAACCAAGAAAATCAAAGAGCTGGACTTTTTAAGTTTTATCACATAAATTGATCAACTGTATAATTCTAAAGCAATGTTTTATAGACAAGAGTTCTACAGAAAGAAATTATCCCCTTTAATTTCCTGATGCCATTCTGGGAAGAACATATAATCCTATCCATGAGGCCCTATTGCCTATTAAAACTCCTTTTTGAAATGGCATAAGATGGATTCTTACAACAACATTTGTTTTATGGGGAATATGAGCCCAGTAAAATATCATTTCTACTCCTTATGCTTTTGCAGACATTGTCTTCTTTTTATCTTTAAATACCATGTAAACTCTAGTTGCCTCTATAGTAAATGCAATCTTACAATTTCAGTTCCAGTCGTATTCCCTGGAATTTTCAAGTCATGCCTATGTATTCCTTCTGTCTTCCCTATGGCAGTTCTAAAGAGGATAAAATTTGTAGCAATCCAGAAGTAACAACAACCAAGACCAGCTTTCCTCAACTTGGACATCTCTGCAAGACAGCAACTCCCAAATTCTCAGAAAGTGCCATGCTGGCTGGAGAATTCTGAGACTTGAAGTTCACATATATGGAGGTCACCTTAACTGGGGAGGTTGACACAGACTCATTCTAGAGCAAAGGAGAAAGCTACATCTTTAATGGCCTTTTTAAAAACAGGTATTACTCTTAAAAGGTCCTTATTTGCAGGGTACAAGAATGTCATATTTTCTTCATAAGTCCAGAGTTACCATAAAGCATTACAATCTCGTTAAGCTGGAATGGAAGCAGCTGGCTCTGTGCCCTTTCTAACCACCTAAATCTACTGGATATCAACATAACCACATACAATTCATAATGGGTTATGACTTAAAACTCTGCATATCCCCTTGGAAGTTTAATGGATTTGTGGCCATTTTTAAATGCTGACAAGCAATAAAGAGGCTAAACTTCAGCATTCATCATAAAGTTTTATAGCCATCTGCTGTTAACTGCTTTGCATGATGGGGTTTTTTTTTTTTGGTTATTTATTTACCTCAGGCTTGAGCAGAGTTAGCTCATTAAAGGTGTTCAGCTGTCTTGTGAGCTTTGCTATCTTAGTCATCAATTTTTCTATGCAGGCATCAATTTCAGTAAGCACTTCTGTTGTTTCTTGCAATGCTTCTTGCAGATCCAGCAAGTGGAGGGTCCACAGTTCTTCAGAAACCAGGTGCTAAACTTTGTTGAACTCTTGCTGGGTGCTCAGCTTCATATCACCATGAGTCACCTGAGGTATGAAAGAATAGAGCAATTTCAAGGAATTGCTGTCAAATTATATTTGAGAGCTAATATCTAAAAAAAATAATAATAATTGTTCCTTGGCAGGTGGAAGGCCTTGGCTGATCTCACAAAAGGTAAGGAGGATCAGATCTGACTAGCATTCAGACTGGAAGCCACAAGGAAATTCTAGGGCAGCAAGCTAAATGTGTTGCAAAATAAATATTCTGTTCCCTTGTAAAGAAAATATGTGCCTTTCTGTAAAATCACTGAGGAATGAGTTCTACTCGAGGGACAGTTTACCTTATCTTTATTTTATTAATAATACTTCATGTTTATCACTATATTGTAAGAGATTCCAGTAACTCACATTTCAGAAATGCTGAATTACTCAAAGTAGGCCACCAAGGCATTAATAGGAGGAAGTAGAGAATATGAAGGTAAAAGAAAGTGGCCCAAGGCCACCCATTAAACTCATGGCCCATATAAGATGTGAAGTAGAAACTATCAACTCAGAGTCTGGTCCTAAACTAACCTAAAGAACGTACAATGAGTAGTATAATGGGGGAAAATAACAAAGGTGTTAATACATGTATTACGTGCTAGCACAAGTGCTAGAAACTGACATAGCACCAAGCGCTAGAGACTCAACAATATGGCTTGCAATTAAATGCAACCAGAAAGGGTTATTCACTTCTCTAAAACTTTGCAAGATTGCCAAAGGGGAATTCAAGTTTGCATACAATGCAGCTATCTCCTGCAAAGCCACAGGCCAGGTGTAAGGGGAGAAGTACCGTATTTTTACGACAATAAGACGCCCCCATGTACAAGACGACCCCCATTTTTCCAACCCCAAATTAAGAAATCAATATTTTAAAGATAGTGCAGAACACATTTTTATTTAGTAATTAGTTAACATTTACCTGATACACTCGGTGGGAGGAGGTCCAAACCGTCTCTCTGCAGCTCTATTTCCAGGCTCTTTTGCATAACTGATTACATTCAAGCACGAGTGAAACTGCCGATAGCTTCTCTCTGCAGACAGCTAACTGGTTTGTTCAGCATCAGCTGACATCAGTTACATAAGGCTCGTGATTGGAGGAAGTCTGTTTGGGAGACAAGCTATTTCACTCATGATTGGAGGCTAGCAATAGGAGGAAGCTGCCTGCAGAGACAAAGTATGGGCAGTTTTGCCTCGGCTGACTTCCTTGAATAAGACGCCCTTCAATTTTTAGGGTAAGGATTTTAGAAAAAAGTATCGTCTTATAGTCGGAAAATACAGTATCTATACTGCCTAATTTAAGAACCCACCACAATGATTCTATAAATCAGATTATGTTGGCTGGGAACTGAGACATGCAGTCCCAATATATGTGGAGGATTGGCTTAAGTCAGAAGTCAGATAATAGCAGTTTTGATGAGCCAGTCTCCGAAATGGATGAGGATCAGAGAAGACTAAATGACAAGAACTCTTGTTCAATTTATTTTGAATAAAATCATAAATTAGCTTATTACTGCTGCATAAAGAATTTAGTCCATTACTGAAACTGAATAAAGGTAATTTATACATGTAACTCTTAAAAATCAAGGTATCTTGAGAAGACAGAATGGATTCCGCACTAGAAAACAGCAGCCATGCATTTATTATAGCAACAATTATTAAGGCTGCTCAGAAAAGCTTTGGAGTAGAATGGCTTAAAAATGCCAGTAATAAATAAATAAACAATATCAACATTAACCAAAGCACAGATTCGGAAGCCAGCTTTTTTAGAGGTCTCAGAAAAGGACAACTTTTTTGCAATTTCATATTCACACAGGCGCTTTTTTGTTTCTCTCCCCACCCCCCATTCTACCTTCTAACATTTTGGCCGTGTTATAGATATGAAAAGCCTACCGCATATATGCATGACACATAAGAAAGTTTACCCTAAGCAGTCTAATCAGACATTAATTCCTGAGTTCAGTGGGACTGACTCCCAAGTAAGAGAGGACCTCCTGGGATAGAGCGCACCTGAGCTGCTTTTGCTAGGCGGAAAAGGCTGCAACACATATTCCGAAGGATGCTGATTTTTTGGGACTGTGACACAGAAGTTAAGTATTTGTTTAAGTATTTTGTACCAGGAAAGTCTGTGGGCAATTTGCAAGGCGTACCTTAATACTGTGTTAGAAATTATGCTTCTTCCTCAGGATCGGTCAAAACAGCCTCTCCATTTCTGTTTTATGTGGCTCTATGACAGTATTGTCCAAACTTGGCCACTTTAAGATGACTGGACTTCAACTCCCAGAATTCCCCAGCCAGCCATGCTGGCTGGGGAATTCTGGGAGTTGAAGTCCACTCATCTTAAAGTGGCCAAGTTTGGACAGCACTGCTCTATGAATTTGGCAGCATGGCATGAGAATGTGAACTGGCAGTGTGTCATCTATAAAGACTGATGTTGCAAATCACAGATGGACACAATTTTCAGCACTGAAAAAACATCAAGGGGGACAGCTTGCAACACAACCAAGCAGATTTTGAATGGAACAGTTTAACTGGAGGCAAAGTTGTACACACACACACACACACACACACACAAACCCAAAAGCTAGAAGCACTGACGAAAGAAGCATTCTAGTTTGAAAAATGCCTCCCGATAATCACTGGATTTTTATTAGTAAGGTTATTGTCAGAAAGAGGCACAGGCTGCCTGCTCTCCTCAATTAGCACTGCTGGATGGAGACAAAAAAGTGTTTTGTTTTTAAAGGAATGATATTATTCTGAAGTTCTCTGGCAAGTTGCTCATAAGGCATTCCCTGGAAGGAAAATAATTTGCATGGATCAAGAACAGGAAGCTGCAAAAACAGAATGCTGAAACAGCCTGCTTGCTTCAGAGGCATTCATCCTATTAGCCAGATACCCTGCAAGGTGTAAAGCAACACAGACATTATTTAATCTTTAGAAGGAAGTGCTGGTGCAATTTCAGTGGCAAATTTAATAAGATAAATCAAGGCAAAAGCATATTTTCAATATTAATATGAAAGGGTCTTTATGTATTTATTTGAGCTGGTTAATTACTGCTTTTCTCAAAACTGTTTAAAGCAATTTAGCAAATGAAAATAACACAACGTCTTTAAAAAATCCACTAGTTATAAAGAAGACAAGAAAAACTATCCTTGTAATACAGTTTTGCAGCGAGGAGCTTCTGCTTCTACCGAAGCTGTTCAACTATAACTTCCAATAGACCCGGCCAGCATGGCCAAGAGCGAGAGAGGGTGGGTGCTGCCATTGAACAGGCATTTGAAAGGGCACAGCTTTCCTGCTCCTGATACAAACCCCATTACAGAGACAAACTTTCAAGAAGTTCAGGTTCTAAAGCCTGTTACAACAGTCCTCTTCTAATCACTGGTACCATGCCATCAGGACTGGCCTCAGCTGTAGATATACCATATAATAAAAGCTAGTCCTTAAGATGTGACCACAAAGGGCTTTTGAAAACACACTGAATTATGCCTAGAAGCAGACTGGCAACTGGTACTGAACAAGATCTATATATGAATGCCTACTGATAGCAGTAACAGATACAAAGCTTTGTTCTACAGTTGTCTTCAGGGCAATGATTCATTATAGAAGTCCACCATATCCAAGGGAGACCACCTGTGTTTCAAGACTGGGAGCAAAAGGAAGAGTTTCTAGCAATAACTTGAATCAGTCTTTTGCAACATCTTGAATCTTATTTTTGTCCTGTAAACAGAATTATGCAAGTAGTCAAAGGAAACATTATGCAGCACAGGTCTGTCAACTCACTGAAACCTACCGCAGTGAGTTGCCCTGGGACCTTTATTGTAGACAATCTTTAAATACAGTTAATCAAAATAGTACTGACTTTCTCATAATTCTCCTCTTGGCTCCATTATGATCTTTGGATAATTTGAAATGACGTTTTTTTCTGGAAAATCTTGTGACTCTGATACCCGAATTCCTAAAATATTTCCATAAATGTATTTATTGTACAATACCAATGCCAAATCCACAGCTTTTTCTGAGAGGTATGGGAGTGAAGAGTGCAGAAATTCTCCTATGGTTTCTTTACTCTTTCTTAGTTCTACCAAAAAAACAAAGCAAAGCTGAAGAGATACAAAGCAATTAAAAAAATAGGTCAAGGGGGGAAGGGGAGAGAATAGCCTTCCAATGCCCTGTGAACTGTCCGTGTGGGAGCTCTTGGAATAAAATGTATGATGTCAATTCGTCCTGCATGTAATTTGCTGCTTGTCCACACAGGAACCTATGAACTGCTTGCTCCTTATTCTCTGCATACTTTGCATCTTTCAGTGACCAAGAAAGCTGCCCTTACTTTCCATGCATCTTCCAACCTAAAAAAATATATTATTGAGCTTCCTTTTATTGCAAAAAAAAAAAACCTCAATAAAACTTTCCAGGGCTGAATAATGATTTGCAAGGCTGATTTTCATTATTAGTTTTGAATGCAGAGTTTTCTTAGTGCAACCACTGACATGCAACACAGTCACCCACATTTTGTTTATTGCTAGAAAAGCAAACATCATTAAGGGAAACGGGAATCTACCACAAACCAATCCCTTAAGGTACAACCAAGCCACTGTTCCAGTTAAAACTAGGCTTGCTACTCATGAATCAGTTCAAAGAATTCCAGATTATTCATTCACCAGCCCGTCTGTTTAATTGAGCAATTTTGTTCCATTATGAATGAAGCTTTTGACAACTGCTCTGTAGCTCATTACTGTGTTGTCCATTTACTGTTTGATGGTACTTCAACAGAAATATCAGGCTAACTTACAGAGATATGAGTAACATGCAACAAGAGATTAATCAATTTTTTTTTTAAAAAAAGAGATGGTCTACCTCCAGTAGTCAGCCAACATTTCTAGAACTGTCAATTTGGTCTTAAGACAGAAATAGATGTTAGAGCTTTCCAGTTAGGCTTCAAAGTAAGCTTTCTTCCCAAGCTACAAGGTCAAAAAGAAATCATTTTATTTAATAGATATATTCCTCCAGTGCATGAGGGATGTTTCCAGATAAATCCAATACACTGTGTGGAAGATACAACCAGGTCAGCTTCATAAAATGTGCCCCTCTACCAGTAATAGCTTCCTTCAGAGACAATAGCCACAACTGCAGAGGTCAGTCAGGGAAGTCAGCTTTGCTTTAAAAAGAATCACTGAAGAATGGGGCAGCTAAGATTGACATGGGGATGCAAAAGGCCCTTTTACACATTTTTTTAGCATTTTCCAATGACTGTGACAAAAAGAGTGCTTGACTTCAAGAGTTAATGATTCAAGCTCTTTCTTTTTTCTGAATTACTGATTCTGATTACTGAATTTATAGGAAACTATCATTTGGGAAATTCTGAAAAAGATCCATGAAATCAGGAGTAATGTTTTCTGCATGTTGAGAATACAGCCACAACCAAGTTTGCTTTCATAGCATGAGATGTCCTAGGAATTCTCCCATATGACCTATTTTACCTTTCATTATTTGACAAGGTCATAGGGAGTGCCATCTATGAAGACCTGCAGGGTAGAGAAACAGAAACAGCTGGGCTACTCACAGGAAACAAAGTCCAATGTTTTCTATGGCAGCTTTTTTCTATGGCAGCTCAACCACAGATCAAAAGAATATGCATGCACATGGAAACTAATGGTGTTGGGAAGACTCCTGATTTAATGATTTGAATATTCAGAACATACCTCTTTTGCTGAGACACTCTTGCTTTTCCATTTACTGTATATATGTGTGCATAAGCACCCCACTCCAGGATTTGAGGCAGGTGGATCGGAGTGTTATTTCAGAGATACAAATAATGAGTTCTATTATTAAATCATTCTGGGCTTGTTCCCTAACTCCTCATTTCAAGGTTAAGAAGGGTGGGTTTTTTTAATGCAAATAAAGCACTTTGGCACATTCTGAAGTACAGGGATACCTAGAAGAATAAAGGCTCTGTCATAAGCATCTCTCGGTTGCTTTATCTCTATTATCATTGTAAAGTCTTATGAGTGGATACCAAGGACTTTTAAATTAAATGTCAAATGCAATCTAACACTGGAAACATAAAGTGGGGCTGCCCTAGGGAAAGCAGTTCCTGACAGTCTTATTCAGCTTGTCAAAAGTGGCGTTTTCCTCATAATTATCTGTTTGCATAAATGAATCACCATTTGGCCAAGGATATTGCTGGAGACTTAAAATTGTGCAAAGTGAAGCTGACAAGTAGTTTTGAGGGCTTGCCTTCCTTTGTAAAGAAACATGAAGATAACAATATGGCCACATCTTTAAACGGATAATGAGGCAAGGTGACTTAGCTCTTCACAGTACTAACAAAAATGTGGCATTTTATGGATTAAGAAGATAGAGACTGTGAAAATTTGTCTTTATATTTGTATTCAAATATTCATGAAGATGTCCTGTATGTGGAGAGATCAAAACATTAATAAGATAAACACATTTAAGCATGTTTCTCTCTCACTTCTGAAGTGAAGTAAGACACTTCCAAGATTGGCAACTTAATCTGACAATTACAGCCCATCTTTCACACACCCCAAAACCCTTTTTATGCCATATAGGATGAGGAACTACAGGTAAAACTCGAAAAATTAGAATATCGTGCAAATGTTCATTTATGTCAGTATGGCAACTCAAAAGGTGAAACCAAGATATGAGATAGATGCATTACATGCAAAGCGAGATATCTCAAGCCTTACTTTGGTATAATTGTGATGATTATGGCGTACAGCTTATGAAAACCCCAAATTCACAATCTCAGAAAATTAGAATAGTGTGAAAAGGTTCAATATTCTAGGCTCAAAGTGTCCCACTCTAATCAGCTAATGAATCCATAACACCTGCAAAGGGTTCCTGAGCCTTTCAATGGTCTCTCAGGCTGGTTCAGTAGGAATCACAAGCATGGGAAAGACTGCTGACCTGACAGTGGTGCAGAAAACCATCACTGACAGCCTCCATAAGGAGGGAAAGCCCCAAAAGGGAACTGCAAAAGAAGTTGGATGTTCCCAAAGTGCTGTATCAAAGCACATCAATAGAAGGTTATGTGGAAGGGAAAAGTGTGGTAGAAAAAGGTGCACAAGCAGCAGGGATGACCGCAGCCTGGAGAGGATTGTCAGGAAAAGGCCATTCAAAGGTGTTGGGGACTTTCACAAGGAGTGGACTGAGGCTGGAGTTAGTGCATCAAGAGCCACCACACACAGACGGATCCTGGACATGGGCTTCAAATGTCGTATTCCTCTTGTCAAGCCGCTCCTGAACAACAAACAATGTCAGAAGCGTCTTACCTGAGCTACAGAAAAAAAGAACTGGTCTGTTGCCCAGTGGTCCAAAGTCCTGTTTTCTGATGAGAGCAACTTTTGCATCTCATTTGGGAACCAAGGACCCAGAGTCTGGAGGATGAATGGAGAGGCACACAATGCACAATGCTTGAAGTCCAGTGTGACGTTTCCACAGTCTGTGTTGATTTGGGGAGCCAGGTCATCTGCTGGTGTTGGTCCACTGTGCTTCATTAAGTCCAGGGTCAATGCAGCCGTCTACCAGGAGATTTTGGAGTACTTCATGCTTCCTTCCGCAGACGAGCTTTATGGGGATGCTGACTTCATTTTCCAGCAGGACTTGGCACCTGCCCACACTGCCAAAAGTACCACAACGTGGTTCAATGACCATGGGATTACTGTGCTTGATTGGCCAGCAAACTCGCCTGACCTGAACCCCATAGAGAATCTATGGGGCATTGCCAAGAGAAAGATGAGGGACATGAGACCGAACAATGCAGCGGAGCTGAAGGCCGCTATTGAAGCATCCTAGTCTTCCATAACACCTCAGCAGTGCCACAGGCTGATAGCATCCATGCCACGCTGCATTGCGGCAGTCATTGCTGCAAAAGGGGCCCAAACCAAGTACTGAGTACATATGTGTGCTTATACTTTGCAGAGGTCCGATATTGTTCTATTTCCAATCCTTGTGTTATTGATGTCATGTAATATTCTAATTTTCTGAGATTGTGAATTTGGGGTTTTCATAAGCTGTACACCATAATCATCACAATTATACCAAAGTAAGGCTTGACATATCTCGCTTTGCATGTAATGCGTCTATCTCATATATTGGTTTCACCTTTTAAGTTGCCATACTGACATAAATGAACATTTGCACGATATTCTAATACTTCGAGTTTCACCTGTAAATCCAATTCATTCACCAGATTCATTCCCACCAGTAGACTGATCGGCATCAGGGTTCTGCCTGCACTGAATCCCCTGCCTGCTTTTCTCTTCCCTCATCTCCTCCTCCAGGCTCCCAGATTCCATGTGCCGAAAGGAAAGACCTCCATTGGCAGGAGCAACCAGCTCGGAGCAGTGTAATCATTAGCTCAGCTTCAAAAGCCCCATACTCATCTTCACAAAGCCAACACTGGCTTCAATCACCCCTCATCTCTCTTAAAAACAAAAGATATAAGGTAGGCAAAGCAGAGAAGACATTTGGAGCACTGTAAGCACCAGCAGGTTTGAGAGATACATTTCATTTAAAAGCAGCCCAAGGTTCCCCATTCCTACCACAATATGTTATACTGCATTATTTGAGACTTGGGAAGATGATTTAAGTAACACTTCAATCCATAAGCAATAAATACAGATGTTATTTTAAAAGGTGCATCAATTAATCCTCAATTTAAGTTGGACGTGTTCTGTGCCTTGTGCATTAATACGGGGTTGTACTCAATGTCATTGTGCCATCAGTTGAATAGCATCCATCAGTACAGCAGATCCCTCCTGTTCCCTCTATCGTATTCCAAATCTGTTCCACAGGTTTGAAGGACTATTCAGGGTATGTTTGGGAGCAGCTGTTCCCTTGATCAAGACCAGCTAGTATGTATTTTCATTCAAGATCCTCCAAACCACAGAAGTTTTAATTAAAGAACCAAAAGTCTATTTCAGACATGGCATCTATTAAAGATGAGGCATTTCAGATGCAGTTGCTGGATTCCATCCAAGTCCAATATACAAAAAGGCGGCTAGCATTTTATTAGAAGAAACCATAAATCTTCACCAACCCTTTGCACAATTATAATGCTAAAAATAGCTACAAGGCTTGTAGGACTTCAGCATTTGGATTAATCAAATCTTATAACGCAAATGGGGAAACTGCAACAGGAACAAAAGCACTGGAGGATTTTCAGAGCCAGATTATAATAGTCAAAGATAGAACAGCAGACACTGAAACAGTTTGTTTCTGTCTAAACTGCTCTTCCAAGACAATTAACACTTGCCAGAAAAGAATCCTTCAAGCCTGTAACAGCGAATTACAAAAAGAACACTGTAACTGTACCAGAGTGCAACAAGAGGTGGCAGATTGCTAAGATCTATCAAAGCTGAGGTCTTAGGGTTATAATTATATTTACATAAACTATGTATTTTTTTTCTTTAAGTGAACACCAAAACTATTTATACAAGACAGAAGCTTTAAAACATAAGTGTCTTTGACAAGCGGTCAGATTGTATCCAACCTAACTTGAAGCAGAGAAATTCTGCCACATTTTTCCTACCAGTTCTCACACAATTTGATGAAAGAGAATTTGATTTAAACATTCCTTCAAAGCAGGAGAGAATTTTGGAGAAATTCACAAGGGAGTAGTTTGGTGGTCTTGCACTTTTTAAATTTATGGGACGTGCATGTGAACATTCTGCTTTGTTGTGGTTGTTTTCTGTACAAACCTCTTTCTGGTAGCAGATACCTGTTCTTTAAGTCTTCCATCAAGTTTTCCCAATTTGACATGCTAGTGGAGACCCAGGCAACGATTTTTGAAAAAATTATATTTACCTACCATTACTATTGCCCAGGGTGTTAGTGGTTGTTTTGTTTGTGGGGTCCTTGGGGTTCTCTGAGCTTGGTTCTTTTCTTGCAAATGTTTCATTATCTGGCTAGGTAACATCTTCAGTGCTAAAATGGGATGGGGTTTGCTCTCTGTTTATATACTGTGGCCTGCCCTGCCAGTGCTGGTGGGGGGTTTGTTTTGCTCCTCTGGTAGTTCCTTGATTAGCATATGTCTCCTGCTTGATTGTGTGCCTGGTGGAAACCTTTGCTTATCTGGGTGATGATTGCTGCTGAGGCGATCTTCTGGTCTTTTGTCTCTTTTGAATAGTATGTAGATACTGTTTATGTGTCTGTTAACTGCTGCCTTGTCTGAATACCAAGCTTCCAAGAATTCTCTTACATTTTTGGATTTAGCTTGGTCTAAAATGCTGAGAGTTTCCCAGTGAAAACTATGGTTCAGTCTGTCCATGTGTTGTGAGATTAAGGAGTTTTCATCATGTCTTCTGACTGCTAGTTGGTGCTCGTGGATGCGCTCTGCTAGTCTTCTGCCTGTCTGTCCTACATAGTGTTTGTTATAGTCCTTACACTGTATGTTGTAGATGACTCCTGTTTTTTCTTCTTGCGCTACTGGGTCTTTTGGTTTACTTAAGATACTTTGGAGTGATTTTGTTGGTTTGTGTGCTAGAGATGTCATGTGGTTGTAATAGTCTGCTGGTGGTTTCTGAGACGTTTCTGATGTATGGCAGTGTTATCCTTTTCATAGCTTGTGTCAGTTGTGTTGTAGTATGTTGAGTGGTCAGGCACTTTTTGATAAAGTTGTGTGGATATCCATTTTGTTGGAAGATGTTGTATAGGTGGTCTGTTTCCTTTTTCTGCTGTTCTGGGTTGCTGCAATGCATTTGTGCTCGCTTGAATAATGTTCTTACACAACCCATTTTAGCACTGAAGACGTTACCTAGCCAGGTAATGAAATGTTTGCAAGAAAACAACCAAGCTCAGAGAACCCCAAGGACTCCACATTTCAACCCTGAGCTACACATATTCGCCTCTATTGGTTGTTTTGTTTGTTTGTTTGTCCTAGCATGTATCGATAAGTGACCATGAATTATTTACACCTTTCCCCTCCTCTTCTAAATACCAAAACTGAATTAGGAACCTACAAGTTCAAAATGAGGAAGAGTGTGGAAGGCAGTAAGAGCGTAGATATGTCCACTTTGCTGCCAGAGAAATCAAGATAGCAAGACCAGATTCCAATAGGAAAGTGCCTTCCTCTACCCCAGTTGGTGCCTAGAACACTCTTAAAATAGTGACGGAATAGACTGAGATCAAGCTTAGGTCATATACATATACCCAACCAACAATACAACAACATTGCTAAGAATACGAGACTAGAAATAGGGAGATCAAGGTACTAATCATCGCAATGAATTTGGCTGGTAGAAATTAGTATGATTGGAGGATAAAGTACAGGGAAGAGGAAAACCATGTATGAAATGCTGAGATCCATGGAAGAAAGACAACAATATATGTTATATGAGCAAATATAAAAATAATTTCTAGTATAATAAATAAATGTTCCTAAGTATGAAGCACCTTGGCTCATTTAACAGTATGGCTTTATCATAGTACATGGAGTACATAGTATATGGAGAGCCAATATGGTGTAGTGTTTCAGGTACTGGTCTAGCAACCGGGAGACTGGGAGTTCTGGGCCTGCTTTCGGCATGAAAGCCAGCTCAGTGACTTTGGGCCAGTTGCTCTCTCTCAGGCCATCCCACCTCACAGAGTTGTTGTAGTGGGGAAAATAGGAGGCAGGACTATTAGGTATATTTGCCGTCTTGAGTTACATATATAAAAAAGGTGGGAATAACAACAACAACAACATCTAGAGCACCACTTGAAGACCATCTGCATTGACAAAATCCCCATCAGTCAATTGCAAAAGGCAGCTTTACTTAGAACAGCTTACATCCTGTAATGATACCTTTAACACCATCAAACAACATCGGTGGATAAAAATGCCAAATTCAGCCTAAACATCTGGCTGACTGTGCGACCAACAATAATAATGGATGATTTCCTACATTAAATAAAATGGAAAAAGATTCCCAAGATTTTACAAAGGAAGAAGAATGAAACATTTTTGGGGGGGGGGGGAACAGTAGCAACATACTGATATAATACTGTTCTCAATATGACAACACTGGGCAGAAACTAATTGAGTGGGGAAAGACACAAAATGAATATTACTGAGAGTATATAAGAATACATTTTAATGCAATGTGCTATATATTTTCTTATCAATTAAAATTAAAATATATCTTCATTAAGACTGGACTTTACTAAGATTGGTCAAGGCATCTCCTAAGATGGACATACTTAATGTAAAATGGTAACGGTTGAAATTATTTTCAGATCATATTATTTTCTATATTTGGTGAAGAAGCCATTGCTTTTAATGTGTGCATTTCCAAAATATACCTGAAAGAAATAGTACAGCAATATCCCATGCATTTGGTTGTTTTATTGGACTACATTAAAGATGTAATTCAGGAGTTATGACCCATGTATTGATTACTGCAATATTTGAAAGCATTTCTGAAGAGAAAACCAAAACTGTGTCTACTGCAGAAGAAGAATGAGAACATAGAACATTGGACTGGCAGTGAAATTTGTCCACCAGACAAGATTCAAAGAAGGGAGAATCTGTCATTTTGAAACTGAAGGCTGTCCAGAACCTGAAGGGTTATGTGATTTCTCTCTCGAGGCATTTCTACTTTATGTTATTTATAAAAATAAGTAATGGAGGTTTTTATTGATTTCTCGCAGTAAACTATATTCTTGAAATACGATTCATTATTTCTGATATATCCTTTTTAGTAAAAAGCTTGGTGATAGATATGTTAAAAGCCAATAAATTTGTGCAGTTTCCACCAACTGTAACAATTGTACTATCTTGTTAGTTAATATTCCATAAATATCTCCTACCTTAATATAATGAATTCATTAACAGAAGTATGGATGTCAGAGATTAACTGCCTTGCTTTTTACTGATGAAAAAAAAAACTTTTAATCAGTTGGCAGGCCTAATACCAGCATACAGTAAGTTGTATTTATTAATTCTATACAGATGCTCAACGTAATTCAATTGTATGACTCATAAATCTTTTACCACAGTCCATGATATTGTATTACACAATTACCATTCTCTTGACCTCAATGACAGCATTTCTCAAGTTGACTTTACTGAGCCAAAAGTCCATTTCATAATACTGAAAGAAGGCAGACTACAGAAATTGCACAACTCAGCTCCTGTTCTGGCACTCATAAAACAAGAACAGCTTCTTTTCAAGAACACTTTGATTATAGAACAAATGCTACAAAATAGCTTGAAAATACACATTTTGGTCCAGAAGACTAAGGAAAGAATACTTAAGGCTTAATTTTCTCCATACACAATTCCTGCAGAATTCAATGGGATGTTTTTGTGAATGGAAAAATATACATTTATGTTGAAAATGAAGTCATTCTTTGATACATATTATAAGTCCACAAAATATTGATGTAGAATTGCAACTAAAAAAAAAAGGCATGACAGAACTACACAAAATACCACAGACTGGAGATTCTTCTGAATCTTTTCGGAAGAATATTGGGGTTTACAAACATACATGCATACATTTTATACAATTCCATTCTGGGGAATGGAACTGAAAAAGAAACAATAAGTTGTAGTGAGCAAAAGTAATTAAAGGCAAGAGATAAAAGAAAATCTAATTATATGAACTTACACCAGGTTCATTCATTATACCTCTCCGTGTCTTTCTATCCTTGCAAACTATCCTTGGTTCCATCATACCCATACATCAATTTGTACATTGTATACTGTTATTTAAACTTCTCACCTTTTTTGAAATCTAATCAATTCTATCCAACTATTACTTTCTCAGTCTTCCCCTTCCTCTCAATCCATTCACTCTTCCATCAAATATTAGTACTGCAGCTTGATCCTCATTCATTTTCTCATGTAACCAAACCACCTCCAAGCACTTTTTCATAACGGTCACTCAGTTTTGTAATTCAATCCACATTCATTCAGCACCCATTCACTTTTGACTCTCTCTCTTCTTGTTTTCTCTGTTTCAGATATATAACTCTCAAAAAGAAATCTAGGCAATGTACAGGTTAGTTCTCAGACTGATAAAGATGCAGGAGACCATTGGGTAAACAACCATCTTCAAGGCCCTGGGTTATTGATGAAGAGACTTGCTTCTTCACCGATTCACAGAAAGGCAGTTCAAAAGAAGATAAACAAATGTCTGCCCTAATGTACATTAGAATACGGTATATTGATTTTCAAGTGGGAAATAGTTCAGTAGGCAGAATTCTTATTACATCATGCTATTCTTCTCAGTAAATCTTACTCAACAGACTCTATAGAAACTGTGCTTCAGAAATGTTTGTTCAGGCAAATGCCAAAGACAGCCAACCATATGGCTGGACAATAATGAAGGAGAAGATGAAGTTCAGCAGACATACTTCTAAGCCACAAGTATATGGGACAGAATACTTCTAACCTAAAAATATAACATGGGGGGGGGGGGCTTTAAATTAGCATCTATCAGGAAGATATATAAGCATCCAATTCTATAGCCTTCTTCTACAAAATATGAGTTTACATATTTTAGAGTTTACAATTCTAAAATTCTCCTTAAAAAAGGACCAAATAATTTGATTTTCAAGCTATATGAAATACATTTGAAATTTTAGGCACTTCAATAAAAAAAAGTTAAAGACTAATAAACAATTCCTGATATTTTAAATCTTTACAATTATTTCTAATCAGTAAATTGCATCTCTAATGTAGTTTTGTCAATATATATTAAAATCAACATCCTAATTCATAAAAGTCAACTCACGCTATGATCCAGATATCATAAATTAGTTTCACTAGTAATTCTAGAAAATTCCTTCCTTTTACTGAACTATTTTTGCTCAATAAAGGTAGTCCTCACTTAATGACCATTCATTTAACAATGGTTCGAAGTTACAACAGACTCAGAAAAAGTGCTTTACAACCCATATTTGCACTTACAACCATTGCAAACCATCGCACCAATACCTGCATGACAGCGATTTACAACCTTTTTTATGACAATCAGTAAGCAAATCACTGCAGTCATTAAGTGAATCACTGTAGTCATTAAGTGAATTGCATGGTTGTTAAGCAAATTCCAGCAAAAAATGTCCACTGGAGAAGCTGGTTTCGTTTAACAACCACATGATTCACTTAACGACTGCAGTGATCTACTTAATGCATGAGGTGATTCATTTACTGACTGTCGTAAAAAAGGTTGCAAATCGCGATCATGTGACCATGGGGGTTGGTGTGATGATTTGCGATGTCATATGACTGAATCATCAATCATGATGAATCGCTTACCAAATGGTCATAAAATCGGGTCTGGTCACGTGGTAACTCACTTAATGACTGCCCCACTTAATGACCAATTTTCCAGTTCCTGTTGTGGTCATTAAGTGAGGACTACCTGTAACTATTTTGATAACTGTTTTCTTCTCCCTGATACTTAGCACTACAGGGAATTTTTAATGAAAAGCAAACATACATGTAATATACTTATATGAACATGCAGTACAGATGATATCCAATTGGTCCGTATGGACCAATATACAAGAAAAATAATGCATTGATGTACATTTCTAGTGCTCAAGTACAAAGCTCATATATTCTATTTCTTAACATCAAGGGGGAACAATAGTTTTCAGATCTAGAGCCATATGTAGTGCTTAAGTGACAAGTTGGAGGTTGCATTAAAAAAAAAGATTCAAAATTTTTAAAATTGGGTGGAATCTTGATAAAAAATTAGCTTCAATTTAAATTAAAAATAAATTCGAGATAAAATTATGCATTGCAGTGATTACAATTACTCCCACATTTTTAACAACTTTCACCTTTCATCATATTAAATATTACAATTTAGTAATAATTTCTAAAGGCCACACAAAGCACTGATGCTTCATGTTGTGCATCGATGCTCTATTTATTCATCATGAGATCAGATTTATCAAAACAAGTGCATTTTCTAAGAGGAGGGCCCAGTACCATGTCAAACAATGGACTGAGATGATATTGGCTCAAAGTTTCACCTCACTTAATGGGGTGAGCTTGGTCCAATCATATCTAAGACCAGTTAGCTTAGAACTGGTAGGATGATTCCTCTACTAGACTGAAGCTTGATAAAAAGAGTTTGTAAGAGTTAGTCTGTCTATACATACATACATACATACATACATACATACATATATATATATTCTATATGATTAAAAAATGGCTTCTGAAATACACATCTGGATTAAAGATGGGTTCTGCATCTGAAAAGGCAGAATTACCTGTTCATGAGTAGCCCTATTTAAGACATTCAGAACTTCACTGCTAGATATAAATGGGATAAATCAATGGTGTAAAAATTAAAAACACAGTGTTGTGCTTTCCAGAAAAAAAAATTATTGTGTTGTTTCAAGCCATATAGTAAGAGGAGGGGACAACTTATCAGTAGACATATATGCAGTAGCTTTTTTTCCATCTGGCAGACTTAATTAGATCATAATAAGCAGATAATTATTTCCAAAACAGTGTATCTTTCTCAAGGATAGAAAAGAAAAAAAGATAGTGCGCATGTTTACTCAATCAACTCACTTTGGGGTCTGTATACTTGCATTTTCACCATTTCCAGCATGGCCTCCTTCAAGTCCACACATTCTCTGTTCTGAAAGACAAAGAGTATGAAAGTCACACTACCAAATTTAACAACAATTTCCACAAGGAGGGAGGCAGTGAAGAAGAAGAGGCTGTCTTTCAGCATTTTTTATTAGCCAAGTTGCTATGAACCCCTGAATACATTCACTCTTTCTTTGGGGACCAGGGTTAAGCAAGCACTGAGCAAAATGAAGAAGAAAAGAAGAATCTGCCAAGAACACTGGGAGAACTACTGGAATGAAAATTAAATGGAACTGTGTTGGCCAAGTCATTCACTGCCTTTATCATATGCCCCAGTTTCATGCAGGCTCAACTCTTGCGAGATGCTCCACATTCTTCACCTCCCGCTGAAGCCAGGAATTCAGCTGTTCACAAGGGGCAATGCAACCCCCTTCATTATAATGGCTTTGCTGAGAATACGCTAGGGCAATGGTGACCTGGCTCCAAGCTTCATTTATTTTCTGTAATTGGTATTAGCTGCCCGATAATTTAATCCCGGACTTGGTGATTTCATTTGTAAGACAGTGCAAGAGGAAGAACTAATTAAGGGAATAATCAAGTGTTCCCACTTCAAGAAAGACACAGAGTGCTAGGCACTGGCTCTTGCTTCTTTTGCTTGAGATACCCTCCCTCCAAAGGTAAATTGCAGCTTATATTTAGGAGAATGAGGAGCATCCAACAGGGTAACAAATATCTGTAGGTCGCATGCTTGAAAAAGTACTTGTCTAACTGCCTTGCTATGGCTCTACAGCTTTGTCAATACGATTTCTGACTGAGTGAAGAGAAATTCTGCACTTATACTCAGTACCAGTCAAAAGAAACAATATTTAAGACATCACAGGATACCTCCTGAAAGGCTGCATGAACTATAAGAAGCATAGCAGCCCATTTTTGTGAATTGCTAGGCAGCCGCTGAAGCAGTCTTCATTTACACGGTGGTATATATCCCAAATGGGGACATGGTGGTGCAGCGGCTTAATGACGCTGAAAGTTGCTGGCCAGAAATGGTCGACACTTCAGCAGTCTGAGCCCAGCTCCGCGCGGCAGAGTAAGGTCCTGTCTCCTCCCCAGCTTCTGCCAACCTGGCAGCTCAAAAACTTCTATGAGTAGATAAATGGGTACTCTCACCCTGGTGGGAGGAAAAACGCTGGCAGCGCCTTGCATGGGAGACGGGACCAGTTGCCGGTAACACGGAAGCCACGTACGCCTGAAAAAGGCGCGAAGGAACAGAAACCCCATCTCCTGCGCTTGCCAACTGGGCTCTGCCTTAGGAAGGAGGCAATGGCAAACCACTTCCGAAACACCTTGCCTTGAAAACTGCAGGGACTCGTCAAGGCAGTCGCCGCAGAATCGGTCACGATTGAGTGCGGATTAAATATATATCAAGACAGCTCGCACAAGTGGCCATCAAGTGCGGCATATACCAAGGTGATGCACTGCTGTTCTGCAGAGGCTTAAACCCCCTCAGTCAGATAATCATAAGGTCTGGATATGGGTACAAGCTCAAGAGTGGAATCACCATCAGCCACCTCCTCTACATGGATGACGTCAAGCTGTATGCTAAGAGTGAACGAGACATCGACTCACTGATCCACCTGACACAGATCTACAGCGAGGACACTGGGATGTCATTCGGACTGGAGAAGTGTGGCAGGATGATAGTAAAGAGAGGGAAGGTAGTTATGACCGAGGGAGTGGAACTACCAGTGGGCCACAGAGCAGACATAGAGACCAGCTATAAATACCTTGGTGTCCCACAGTCACATGGGAACCATGATGAGGAGGCAAGGAAGACAGCAACATCCAAGTACCACCAAAGGATAAGACAGGTCCTGAAGAGCCAGCTCAATGGGAAGAACAAGATCCATGCCATCAACATGTACGCCCTGCCAGTCATCAGATACCCTGCCAGTATAGTGAGCTGGCCAAAGGAAGATATGGAGGCTGCCGATGTGAAGTCCCAGAAGCTCCTCACAATGTACGGAGGTTTCCACCCCAAGTCCAACACCCAGAGATTATACACCAGCTGCAAAGAGGGTGGGCGGGGTCTGATGAGTGTCAAAACCACTGTCCTGGATGAAACCCGGAGCATCCAGGAGTACATCAGTAAGATGGCACCCAAAGATGAGCTGCTGAGAGAATGCCTCAGGCAGCAGAAGACATGGGAGGAAGTTCAAGTGGAAGAAGTACCATGGCAAGACAAGCCCCTGCATGGGATGCACCATCGACAGATAGCTGAGTGGCTGACATTGGGAAATCCTATCAGTGGCTGGAAAGGGCCAGACTAAGAGACAGCACTGAGGCACTGATCATAGCAGCACAAGAATAGGCACTAAGCACCAGATCCATAGAAGCAGGGGCCTACCAGACTAGACAGGACCCAAGGTGCAGATTGTGCAAAGAAGCCTCAGAGACAGTCCAACACATAGTAGCACTCGGGGGCCGTGATTCCTAAGCTGGGAGAATGGCTCCAACAGATCCCAGGAACAACATCAGAGCTCTCTGTCCAGAAGAGTGCAGTGCTAGGAACAGCTAAGATACTGTGCAGAACCCTCAAACTCCCAGGCCTCTGGTAGAGGACCCGAGATTGAGGAAGACATGTACCACCCATAGGGGTGAGAGGGGATTTTATTTATATATATATATCCCAAATCTCCTGTTTCACTGCAACTATTTCTGCAAGATTCAATGACCATCAGAGACAGTAATCGAGTACTTCCATACTCAAAGATGGCTGGGTTTCCTCATGAGGCAGAATTTAAATACTGTCCTGCAGACCAATGGCCAGTAAAAATAGTTTGAAAGTATTTTTTCAAATAAAACGATAAAGATGCCCTCAAGATGAGCTTGACTTCTGATAACTGCATCTACAGATTTTTCCAGCTGTGTTACAGAAGAGAGTAGCTTCTACCTTCTTCTGGATTTTTTAAAAATTTCCCAATCTAACCTTGGGATTGCTAGATGGTTCTGTACCCAAGTATTAGCAAAGGCTGACCCTGTTTAGCTTCCAGGATCAGCCAAGATTGTCTAGGTATTACTACCTGTTGAGATGTCCTTTTCCAACACTGGTATCTGAAGATTTCATATGTTAAGGTACTTAGAAATATACCTTCCTATAACATCCCTTCCTTCTTGGCTAGATTTATTGATTTATGAAATTTATATGAGTGCCCATCTATCCAGGAAAACTCTGGGTGGTAAACAAAAAGTAAAAACATCAACAATGATAAAACACACAAAATCCAAACCCTCATTAAAAAAAATCTCAAATTACACTCATACCATACAATCACACCAGAGCTGCAGGAACTAACAGCTTGGGCCCAATCTCTGAGGGAAATCTTCACTTGGGTCTTCACAGCCTTCCAAAAGGCCAGTAAGATCAGAGCCATCCATATAGGTGGGGGGAGGTTGTTCTACAGGGCAGGCATCATGACAGAGAAGGTCTGCTTCCTAGGATCCACCAGGTGACACTACGTCACTGAAAGGACATGGGGCATGTTCACATTGACAGATCTCGTGGGACCTGTAACCTGGTCCCATGCATGGCACTTTGAATTGCATCCAGAAGCCAAATGGCAGCCAGCACAGCTCACACAACAGTGATATTACATGGGTGCACTGTGGTGTGCCCAATATTGTACATGTCGCTGTATTCTGAAGTTTCCAAATGCTATGCAACCATGAACAGTGCCTCCCAATCTAGGAACTGGCACAACTGGCACATAAGATGTATTTGTGCAAAGGCCGTCCTGGGAGCCACAAGTCCAGAAGGATTCCCAGATTGCACACCTAATCTGCTTCGGTGTGATGGAATGGAATTATGAAGGCCAGGCTCAGGGCGAAAAACATTTTTTTTCATCTTCTGAGGAGCATGGGAGATACAAGAGGATGAGACTGGCACCTCCCTGAGGAATTCACAATGTTGTGGCTGGCATTACTTGGGAGCTGGGGTTTCAGTCTGGGAAGATTCTTGCTAGAGGTTGTAGCTGATAAACATAGCTGGACTGAATTTACATGGTCTCTTGGAGTTCCTTGGGCTAGGCCTGACATTGGGGGAGTGTTACCCCATTCAGGCTAACAACAGAAAATCACCAGATATGGGAGACCCTAAAACCCAAGCCACTTAGTCTTATTGGGGTTGAACCCAAACTGGTTCCTACCCATCCAGTCTCCAGGCATTAGGAAAGCACTTCAACAACACATGGGCAGCCCAGGGCAGAAATATACAACTGAGTGTCATCAGCATACTGATGAAACTTAATCCCATAATGACAGAAAACCTCACCCAGTGGTTTCATGTAGATGTTAAACAGGAGTGGAGAGAGAGTCAAGCCCAGTGGCATGCCATACAACAGAGGCCTAGGTTTGGACCTTTCTCATTATCAACACCAGTTGTAACTGCCACCAAGGAAGGAAGGAGAACCACTGAAAAACAGTGTGTCCCACCCTCTCAGCCAGCCCAGAAGGATACTATGATTAATGCTGTTGAAAGCCACTGAAAAATCAAGAAGGGCCAGGATGAATACACTACCCCATCCTGAACCTGCCAGAGCTCAATTACAATCAACGCCATCTCAGTGGTATATTTCAGCATGAATCCTGACTGCAACAGGTCCAGATCATCTGCTTCCTCTAGAGCCCTTTGAAACTGCAGGCCTACCACCTTCTCAACAATCTTCCCTAAAAAAGGGAAAGTTGGAGACTGCACAGCTAGGTTCAGCAATAACACCTTGAGGAGGGGCCATACCACCACCTCTTTCATGGCAAGTGGAAAAACCCCTCCCACAAGGAGACATTTACCAGCCCTTGAATGCAGTTATGTATTACCTCCTGGGAGGCCCTAACAAGCCACACATGTGGCATGACTCAGCATCCCCAGGACCCAGTCCACTTCCTGAGAAATTCCTCCCAGACAAGACTGTGTCCCAGTCATCGCCACAGGACCAGCACAGCTGGGTTCCAGCTTCAAGTAAATCCAAGCAACTTTATCCATCAGATGCTGAGCATAAACCCCACTACAACCTTACAAGGGATCCCCAACCCATCCTTACTATGGTTGCCATGATGGCCATGGGGCTGATGAGCACAAGAAGCTGGAATGTAGCATCTGCACTAAACACAGAGGCCACCTTCCCCAAGAACAGCCCGCCTCTCCCATGCCCCTCACCACCATGATGTCCCTGCCCACACTCTCCTCCCTCATAGAACCTATCATCCCCACCGCTTGCTGTCCCTTCCTCAGGTAAAAGGGCTCCTTCACACAAGAAAACAATCTAATGGAATAGCCCCCACACCCTGGTACCTGTGTGTTTCTGATCAGCCCTCAGCACCCGGCCAGCTTCACTCCTCACATCATTTTCCATACATTTACTTTTCCAGCACCCAACCCCCCAATCTCACCCAGATAGATGGAAAAGCCAGGTGTTAACTGCTCCCTTGAAATGTAGGAGGAAAGGGAAAGGAGATAAATTTCCTTTTGCCATTGCTACCTGAAAGTAATTGGCAATGTAACTATATTATCCACTATGTCAAGGTTGTGTACCATTGTACATCAACAGCTTCTTCTTGTGTCTGCAAATAGAAGAAGGTTTTGACTAAATAATATGCACAACTGGCTCTCAGCCAGTTTCTTGAACTGGTGTCTCACTGCCAGAGCCTGACAGTTCTGAGAATCGTAACTAGTTGCATATGGTGTTTGGAAAGATGCTCTGATTCTATTTTCAAGTCTTGTGGAAGGTAGCCCGCCGTGCCTTCTAATTGTTGCATGAGACATACCTCTTCAGAGATAGCAAAAATGAAAAATAGAGCACAGACTGTACTATATCATTTCAGACTTCAGGTAAATGTTTTTAACATCACTTTGTATAAAAAATGAATTGGCAACCAGATAATACAAGACTGCAAAGAAAACCACATTTCCCTTTTTTTGCAGCCCTCAGAATCACCTTTGTGAATGCTGAAAACCATTTTATTAGTTTCCACTTCCGAATGGCAGGAAAAATCAGCCCAATTTCCTGCCATTCTGAAGTGGAAACTAATAAAAACTGTAAAGCAGGCACGTCAGTTAAAAAGTTCTAAACTTCTCAAAAAACCCAAACCCAGCTCCTATGTGTGTGATCTGGTTTCATCTACTTTGCAGTCCTTAACCTAAAAAAAAAAAAAAAGAGGCTTGTGGCACAAAAATGCCCCCCCCCGCCATAAAATACATAAACACAACACAGATTTTAAAATTCATTTGGTATACATCACTTCCATATATAAGCTAAGCTGATTCATTTAGTCCAGGATATCACTTCCATATATAAGACTAAGCTGATTCATTTAGTCCAGGATGGGCTTTTTTTTTGGTTGCTGGAGGCTACACTTAGCATGACGGTCAAGATGGGGAGAAACAAGGGCTACAGCATTGCAACCGCTGAACAGTAACATCATACAGCTCACTTTTTATAAACCTGTTGACAGGGATAAGATGAAGACCATCAAATACTTCAGTAACATATAGACCTAACCTTAGGTTAAGAAGAAGACTGGGAAGTCTTAGGGCCAAGTCTACCCTCAGGCATGGAAACTTCCTTGATGACTTGAAGCCAATAATTCACTCTAAGCCCAACCTACCTCATGGGACTGGTGTGGAAAAACAGGAGGAGGTAATGCTATATAAGTCACCTTGAGTTCCTATGGGAAAGTGAGATATAAATCAATCACTGATAAGATAACGCCAATTCCATGGATTTTCTATAATTAACCAAACAACAGCATAACAACAGAACTACTGTATTCACTACACCCTAAGAAAAATGTGGAATACGAGTGGATAACTTGTGGCTTGAACACTGCCTTCAGAGGTTTTTGTAGCAGTCCACCAATGTCAAACCCAAACTCAAGACTGCCAATCAGTTGTGAAGCTGGGAAGAGTACAATTTAACTGACAAGAATGGCACACATGGATAACTAGCACAGAGAGGTAAGCTCATAGAGACAATTCTGTTCCTGCCAAGACCAGCTAGAACCTAGTTAGCACATGGAAAAAGACCTACAGGAACAGTCAATGCTCTGCACAATCACAATTCATTTAAACTGCACTCTTTTCCACAAAGACACACTTCCATCTAGCTGAAACACACTGGGAAAATGTCCAGCATGTATCAGCTGACAGGGGAAAGAAATCTCAATGGACAGGAGAGGTGGGAAATTTAAGCTTTCCCATCCCCTAAGTTTAAGGAGAAAGTGAGTTTGCTTCATTCATCCTCGCTACATTTAATGTAGAGAGGAAGGGGCATGTGATGGGGAAGAATCTTAAGCAGTTACTACTCTTCTGCTATAGTAAAATGCTGCAAGTTAATAAAAGCTCTCTGTTCATACAAAATCAACTCCTATAAATTCCTCACTGAAAATGTCAAGCCTGTGGGACTTCTATCATTTCCCCAGCCTATTTTATCAGCTAAAAAATTAATACTGTTGCTGAAACACGTGCTATAATTGTGCACACTGCTGTGTTTTTCTAGGAATCACCCTTCGACAAGCTATATATGCTTGAAAAAAGACCCCAAATTAAACTTATCAGCTGCACTTTGATTTACTGGAGATGTATTTAAAAAGAAGCAGGGGTGGCTTGTCTTCCCTGCATGCAACCTGCCAGCTGACAAGAAAATATAGACAATTCCAAAAAGAGAATGGAAGATCTGCAAAGTTTTGAAACACTACATACTGAATCCTGTGGAGTCAATATCATGCTACTTGTACTCAATTAATATTTGCAAGTGTAGCAAGGTCGAAGCAAACTCTTTATCAATATTCATACATACCTCAACTTCCAAGGCCACCAACTGCAATCGTGATGTACTTTTTAGAAAAGCTCATAATTTGCATGGTAAACACAATGCTATTCTTTCTCGGAAGTGTACAGATTCAGCTGTGTTCTTGGCAGGCACATAAATATGGACATGCGCATAACTCAAGCTGATGCTTTATACCATTAAACACAATATTTCTTTACCAGTGAAATGTGATATGTGATGCTATCATAACTGTGAATCAAAACTGTGATTAGGTCAGATTATGTTTGGCTCCTAAGTAGCTTATATGGCTCCTGACAATACAGAAGATTGTTCAATTACCATCTCCGAAAAGATGCCAACCTTAACGTAAGATTATTGCAGCACTGCAAACTAATCTATAAAAGTTATTTATCCACAAACATTTTTATTTGTCTGCCTATTCATATGTACTTGTGATAGTGATTTGAGGCATGCTGTGGCCTGGAAGTTTAAAAAAAATCTAATTACAAAACAATTACTTAGGAAAGCATTTTGCAGCATATTTTCTAACTCTTCTTTCCAAAGGATTCTCATTATTTAAAAGTTCCACTAAAATCAATGTAGATCCAAATAAACATAACCACAGTGACCCTATTCAGATGGTTTATTGATCATCTGGGGAGTCCTATAGCATCCTCATGCCTGCCATATTTAAACTCTTTCCATTAAGAAGCACAACTTTAGAATTTTATCAATAAGTTCTCACTACAATTTATTTGCAGTGAACTGGTAGAGTGGTAAACATACAATCCAGTCCAATGCTTATCACTAATAGAGCCATCCCATCTTTATCTGTTATCCACATTAGTTGTTCCTCTAATTATCTTCATTATGGTTTTCATTTCATCTCCTGTTTGAAAAAGATGAAAGGACTGTGTAAGCCACTTATCATATAGTTAAATACAATGTGTTATTACCTTCTAGTGCTAGCAAACCAGTAATGTGATGAATATACATTCTGCAAGTCTTGGGAACTTGAGTTCTATATCAGTAGAAGTAAGTTTCGCCCAACAATAAATAGCAATGATGTGTCATCTTAAAAGGATTGCCCTTACCTATACAAGTAAAACTTTTCTATGGTCTGCCAATCTATAGTTTTTCAAGGATCTTCCAGTGTAATTTCATATGTCACATACTGATTTATGGAACCTATAGGATCAGAAATGTTCATTCCATTAATGTATGAATCTGCTTTATCATAGACAAGTGAAAAATATGGCTCTATTTACTGGCCATAGCAAAGTTCTTCTTCATTTCTCTTCCTAAAATCCATCTAGTACAAAAAAAACTTAGCAATCCATGGTTATGAGGCACTACCAAATTTTCAAATACAACACCACAGTGGAACTGATGACCAGCTATCCAATGGCACAGTACTAAACTGTGAGACAATGTCTCAGATGTGATGTGGCTTATAAGTTCCATCCATTGATGTTTGAGGGAATTCCAAGTCACATCTGGAAAGTACCAGGTTGGAAAAAGTTAGACTATAAAAAACACTGTTCAGATCCACTATTAAGCTCGTTGCTTGATCTTGGGCCAGTTTCTGTCTTTCAGTCTTCTTTCCTACTTTACAAAGTTTGGTAATGATAAATTGGAGAATTATATATGCTTCCCTAAGCTATCTAGAGAAAGGGTGGGGGAAAATATATATATAAATACAAGGAAACCACATTCTAGGTCTTTCCCAGCTGCCTGACAAACTTTAACATCCAACATTTTCTGAGATAGAGATCAAGTTGTATACTTTTCCTGATGATTTTTTGCCTATATTGCAAAATTCAGACAGCTTTCTTTCACAAAAAAAAAGACCTAGTAAGCAAGCTAATAGACAGAGGTTATCACATTTACTTTGCTCTGTTTTAGGAATGTCAAAACAGAAATGGAAACTGTCTGAAGATAAGATTAGAGTAAGCAGACTGAACTATATTAATGTAATGCCTTGTACTAGCGTAATGGTATGGCTTTTAAATTCTATGCACTACATAATTCTGACAAAGTCCATGGAATTATTTTGCAGTAATTAAAATTCAAAGTAATTAAAGCTGAATCCTTTAGTAGATGTAGTAGATGACTCTCATAATTCCCTTCTCTCTTTTCTGGTCTTGCAAAGGAAAAAAAAAACACTGCAGTTGTAAAGCTTGCTTAGTGGTAAGAAGCTCATTTTCTTAATGAAGGCATTTATGATGGCTAACCTTAGCATTACAGCAAAAATGCATTCCAACATCTTACAGCTTTTGGCCCAGCATCTGCTAAAGTCAGCTGTACATATAGGCATGCTTACCCATGATGTAACTCAACCTAATTTTCCAAGTTTGCACAAATGATTGGTCAGTCTGTGGTTCATCAGAACGGAATTAGTTGATTCACAGATACAGTCCTGTGCCTAAAAGCATCTGCTACTTCTTGACTCAGCATTGACCATTAGTACAGACAATACAGAGGGTCCTTCCTTAACCAACAACATGGGCAACCAAATGGTATTACTGGCACCCTTCTTCCACAGAATTTCTCTTTCCATATCTACTCCTCGAGCTGAAACTCCTCTAGCTAGCAAAGCATGGGGAAGGAGTATCACCCAGAACGCCAACTCACAAGAGATTGGCCAGTTCTCCAGAATAAACACGTGATAAGCCTCGCTAACACTGGGATGAGCTCCAACAGGCGGTCAGCGAGATGCCTGGCGAGAGATGCTCGCTCACAAGGATTTAGCAGGTGACTTCCAGAGGCTTGCGTGGAATAACATCCCGGCTGCATTTAATCTAGCAAAAGAAGGCGCCAAGTGGCCCGCCCCCGCCGTTTGCAAGCAATCCAGCTTCCAGCGCCTGCTCCAGAGCCTTACCCGGGCGGCTTCGTAGGCGTCGTTCAGCATGATGAGCTCATACGGCCGGTGCGAGCCCGTCACCGCGGCCGGCACACAAATGATTTCCTCGTGCTCTCCGCAGTACAAACGGAGGTCTCGGCCGTGCTTTTGCCCCTCTTCTGCACCTGCTTGCCGACCCCTTCCGCCTCCCCTTCTTGGGGAGTTTCCGCCGAGTCCCCGACCTTCTGCCCGGGCGGCGAGAGCCGTCATCCGCTGGGCGCCGTACTTCTGCCTGGGTCCTGCGTGAAGCTGGCAAAAGGCGAAGGCGCAACTCTGGCAGAGCCGCGCGGCGTCCTGAGCTTCGTCAGGCTCGCAGGCGTCGCAGGTGCCATCTTGGAGCGCTTCTTTCTCTTCCTCCCTGCCCGCAGTAGGCATGGCCAGCCGGGTACCAGACAAGGCCCAGCGGGCCCGCCCTTGCCCATCCGTGCAGCTTCGTCCTCTTGGAAAAGAACCGGGGTGCTGCGATTCCCGATACAGGCGCGCAACCGACGGTTGTGGAAGACTTAACTGGGAAGGTGGTGTGACTCCAGGAATGTTTTCAACTTTCGAGACTGTGCCTCCGTACTAAATTGCCCTCTTTTTGCTTGGGGTTGTTTCCCATTACAAGCACTGGCTTCTTTATGGTCTTCATTCCCAGACCGAGCTACTAAACGCGCGCGCTCGTGTGTCATTTAAAGAGGCAGCGCTTTTTTTTCTTCCGCCCCTTCCCTTTCGGGCTCCGCAACGGTGCAGATCAGGACATCCGCCAACTAAAGGCGGTTGGAAGAGTGATTCTCTCATGTGGGATTCATTAAGATTGCTTAAAAACAAAAAGACGAAAAGAAAATGAAAGAACTTTCCCGCTTGTGGTGAGAGAGGAAAAATGTGTTCGCGTTTCAGTACCTCATTTAAAAGCCAGGCTTGTTCAATTTATTCGTTGGGAGTAGAGCTGACAATAATCATCTAAAGTTCTTTGAAGTCAGTACAACGTTTTCTTTTCTCTCGGCATCGTACAAAGGGGGGATTTAAAAAAAACACCGTTGACTGCTTCTCCTTCTTGGCTACAGCATATGTTGAAAACGAGGATTTGCCATTTTTTAATGCAGATTGCCTTTCATCCTCAAGTTGCAGCGCTTATCTAAGTACAGACACCCAGAATCTTTGTTTTTCTTTAGGGCTTAGTTTGGGCAGACAGCAATTGGAGGTCAAAGGAAATACAGGCTTAATAATGGCCCATCAGCTCAGTGCTCAGGCAGAGATCACTTCCCTGCCTCTCTTGCACTAGCTTCCACTCCCTCTTGGGAAATGCAACATGCACTTGAAAAGGAGACCAGCAGGCAGGCAATGATATGAAGAAAATATGCAGTGAATTAGCCCTTCCTGCAGCTTGCTTGCTTATTTATTTAAAAAATTTGCATGGCTACCCATCTTACAGCACAACTCCTGGTGGCTCACAACAATAAAACTAAAAACCCGATGCTTCAGTCATCCACAGGCTCACATCACTCTACCCCAGCATCTGGATAAAGAACCAGGTCTTGATGGCCTTCCAAAAGGCTAAAAGGATTTCAGGGAAGGGAGCTGGAGTGTGCCTACCCTATCAGATCTGGTGAGATGGGCAGATACCCTCAGGGAGAGGCAGTCCTGCAAATAACCTGGTCCTGTACCATGTAGGGCTTTAAAGATGGTAACCAGCATCTTAAATTGCACCTCTGCTCCACCCAGTTTCTCTTTCTCAAAGCCTCTGGAAATGGGAGTGGGGATAAGTTGGTTGGAACCTCACTGGCAGGCCCTTTCTTCTAAGTAGAAGTATCTATCCATGAGAGTTCCAGAAAAATATCTACTTCTGCTTCATTGACTGTGCAAAAGCCTTTGATTGTGTGGATCACAACAAACTGTGGCAAATTCTTAAAGAGATGGGGGTACCAGACCACCTTACCTGTCTCCTGAGAAATCTGTATGCGGGCCAAGAAGCAACAGTTAGAACCGGTCATGGAACAACCAATTGGTTCAAAATAGGGAAAGGAGTACAACAAGGCTGTATACAGTCACGCTGCTTATTTAAGTTATATGCAGAGTACATCATGAGAAATGCCAACAAGAATCACAAGCTGGAATTAAGATTGCAGGGAGAAACATCAACAACCTCAGATATGCAGACAGTACCACCCTAATGGCAGAAAGTGAAGAACTAAAGAGCCTCTTGATGAGGGTGAAAGAGGAGAGTGCAAAAGCTGGCTTGAAACTCAACATTAAAAAAACTAAGATCATGGCATCCAGACGAATCAATTCCTGGCAAATAGAAGGGGTAGAAATGGAAGCAGTAACAGACTTCATTTATTTGGGCTCCAAGATCACTGCAGACGGAGACTGCAGCCGTGAAATTAAAAGACGCTTGCTCCTTGGGAGGAAAGCTATGGCAAACCTAGACAGCATATTAAAAAGCAGAGACATCACCTTGCCGACAAAGATCCGCATAATCAAAGCTATGGTTTTTCCAGTAATAATGTATGGCTGTGAGAGCTGGACCATAAAGAAGGCTGAGCACTGAAGAATTGATGCCTTTGAACTGTGGTGCTGGAGAAGACTCTTAAGAGTCCCTTGGAGTGCTAGGAGGTCAAACCAATCAATCTTAAAGGAAATCAACCCTGACTGCTCATTGGAAGGATTGATAAGGAAGCTCAAGCTCAAATACTTTGGTCACCTAATGTGAAGAGAGGACTCCTTGGAAAAGACCCTGATGCTGGGAAAGATTGAAGGCAAAAGGAGAAGAAGACGGCAGAGAATGAGATGGTTAGATAGCATCACTGAAGCAATGAGCATGAAACTGAGCAAACTCAGGGAGGCAGTGAAGGACAGGAAGGCCTGGAGTGATATGGTTCATGGGGTCACGAAGAGTCAGACACGACTCAACGACTCAACAACAACAACAACAACAAAATCTGTCCACAGAGATGGGGAGGGAGAACGTGCGTATCATGACATCATGATGTCAATACTGTAATTTATCTACTTGCATCAGACATCAGGACAGAATTATGTAAGGGCAGGTTTTGCATCAGGATATTGCCAGGCACATGTAATCATCAAATAAATAAAGCTGGTTCCCTACAAACTCCTATGCTTTTTGAGGGTTCCCCAGTAAAAATATACTTAAGGTACTCAGAGATCAGTCAAGCTGAACCTCCTAACACAACCATAACTGAATTCATAGTCATCCTACCTGGTCTCCCCTCGCCCCAGCCCTAGGAAAATAAAAAGGAACATGCTTTGGGTCTTTCTCTCCAAAGCCCACAAATACAAACTTTAACAAACTCTACACCAATCCTGAAACAGAAGCGGTAGCTGTGCAACCATGCAGTAGTATGTGGAGATGGCTTTAATGAGAAAGTTCATTGCAAAGTCAGTTAAGCCAAATCTCTAGATCAACCTTTGTCAATCTATTTACCCCGGAGGCATCTTTGAAATAACTCTCAGATCTTGGGGAACCCCTGCATAAAAATTGCAAAAAATACAAAAACTTCACAATACAATTCACTTCTAACCCACACAATCCACGTTTTGCAATATTTACAACAACACCAAAGCAGGGCAGGCTGGCAGCCAAGTTGTACATAAAAATTCCCACCATTGTAAGCATTAGCACTGCATGGTGCTCAAGGATCAAAGAACATTTTTTTTCAGTCAAGATCTCTCACAGTACCCCAGTTGAGAAAGGTTGTTCTAGATTATAAAAAAATAATTAGAAAAAGGGAAATACATAGTTAGACACACCCAGGGGGACACTAGGGGAGAAACAGCACCAGAAAGGTTGGAGATAGATTCTGCCATAATTGTGCAAGTAGCTAGGTCCCATAAAGTTGGCTATCTGAAACTGACCAGCTGCTGGGCAAGCATATTGCTTGCCTCAGTTGGTAAACTGACAATTGACAAAAACCCAGTTTGACATGCTTCAGTTTTCAGGATGCTGCAAAACAAAAAAGTGGGGGGACTGCATGCATTCTGATCCTAATTCAGAGTTCTGCAAATATGGAACTGAAGAAATATATCTACTCTTCCTTCTTGAATAAAATAATTCTGCTCTCTTTTCCTTTACCTGGTTGGAAGGCAGACCACCTGGAGAGAAACTGATTTAAAAAATAGAAGTGGGATAGGTGACATATATGAATGGAACTCAAAAAACAGGACAAATTGAGAGGGAAACACTGAAATAGAAATAGTGCCAGTAAAAGCCAACTTGTGACCAAAGGGGAGGAAACCTGAGACTCCCAAAAGACAGCTCTGATAATGTGATCTTGATAAATTGTGGTGAAGCATTCTAGATTTTATATAGATTGAAGCTTTGGTAGAACCACTGCAGGTTAAGGGAGGAATCTACCTTTGTTATAGTGTAGGAAGTGGAAGTTTAAGGTTGTTTAAATCATGCGCTGGGGATGAAACAAAGCCAATGTCATGTGACCAAAGAGAAACCCTGAGGTTGTCAAGGCACTATGGTGCTGCTCTAAACTGCAAGTAGAAAAATTTTGTTCACTATTATTACTAGCCAAGCAATTTGTAAAATTCTGTTCTGTTTCTGATTACATCACTGTGAAAATCTTCATTTTGGACTGGAGATAAAAGAGTCATTGGTGCTTTCTGAGCTTGGTCATTTGCTTGCAGACATTTCGTTACCTGTCGGTCGTGCGGGGCAGACCAGATAGGAAACACAACCAGATGAGCTAATTCTACTTTACTATAAAGCTGCATTGACAGAATCTTGCAAGTCTGAAAGATTCTCCCCCTCCCCCCATTTACAGCCTGAGAAACTAGGGAGGAACTCTTTTGAGCCTCTTGCCCCGCCCACTGTCCAGCTGCAGGCTATGCTGTCTCTTATCTGACTGTTCCCTTGGCAGTGTCTCTTTGCCCATCTCCCAAAGTCATTCCCACATATCATTACATTACCTAACTAGGTAACATCAGTGTGAGTGAGTGTGGGGTTTGCTCCTTGTTTGTATACAGTAGCTTGCCCTGCCAGTTTTAGTAGGGGTGTGGTCACTATATTTACACTATATTTATATTTTATTGTGCCTTCAAAAGTGACAATAAAAAAAGCTAAGAAGGAAACAAAAAACAATCCAGAACACATCCTCTCCAGCAGCCAACACCCAGATAAGCAGGGATTAACACCAGGCAAACAATCAGGCAGAAAACAATCAAGGAACGACCACGGAGAAAACCACACCCCCACCAATACTGGCAGGGCAAGCTACTGTATATAAACAGGGAGCAAACCCCACACTCACTTGCATTGATGATGTTACCTAGCTGGGTAATGAAACATCTGGAAACAGCCAAGCTCAGAGAGCACCAAGGACTCCACAGTTCAACCCTGAGCTACATATATTCTCTTATATTCAATAAAAGAGTCACCTATGCAAATTTTACAAAGGTGCTAGTAGCATTCTGGAATTCAGGGATGCACAGGAAGAACTTAATGTAGTCTGTAACTCATTAAAGTAGTCAAGTCTTTTGTCCAAACTTTGTGGCTTGCAATCCTGGAAAAACACTCTTCTGCTTTAAAGAATCACAGACAGGGACTGTGTTCATATTCTCATGTTCTGAAACACTTCTGAATCAAATCCAAGGCATTGCACAGCCTTAATATTCATGGCATGCCTGAGTTAAAGTTAAATTCCACTATTGGCATGAGCAAAGCCAGCAGGAAGCCCAAAGTAAGTAGTAGGATGTCTATTTGGTTGCCAGGAAACTCTACACTAAGAAATTTCTTTAGAATGGGGAAGATCAAGCTGTAAAGAACAACTCAGAGGAGAAGTTGGCAGTGAGGGTTTTTTGTGTGGGGGGGTGTCTTTCTTCCCTGCTCCATTTGATAAAAGTTTAATAAATAAAGCCTATCACACTGACTGTCCATAGTGCTAGTGAAACTGTAAGAATATAAGTATAAAATAAACCCATGGATTTTCACTATAACCTTGTTCATTTAGCCTGCACTGCAGATATTGTGGGCATGATTCTTCAGAAAACGTTTATAAGATAATTCACCTCTTGGGTATTAACACTGGTCTCTGTAATTCCCAAGGAGTCCTCTGCTTAAAAACTTAAGACTGACAGATGTTTTTGTGGTGCCTAAATGTAAAAAAAAAAATGTGTTGTCTGTATATTTTGAAGAGAAAAACATATTTCTTGGGATATGGTTGCCAGATGAAAATTCTAAAAAAAGCAGAAGCAAGAGGCAGAAATGACGGCAGCATTTTCTTCATGGAACTACAGTGTTCTCAAAAGCAGGAGGACTACTATATTTTGCTAGAGCTGTGACACTCTAAAATAGAATAGAATAGTTCCAAAGAAGGTACTTTTGCAAACGTTTGTGAGAAATGAACAGTGTATGGTTTTTGAACTGAAGCTACTAACCTATTTGGACTTGGTTTTCTGTCTTGAAACTCATTGATCCAATCCATCTAATTGTTTTGCAGATTTACATCTTAAAAATAAGAAGATTGTTTCCACTTTCATATCACGCAAGGAACATGTGAGGGAGGCAGAGCAACATTATGTCTGCTGATGGATGAATTCTATCTTTCTTGCCCACTATCTCATGTTCAACTAGATAGAATAATAGGCTGTACACATATGTCTGTGTATATATACACACTACATATGCTTCAGGAAAATTGGTATGATAAGGATCCCTACCTTCAGAGTTTATGTACTGTCTCTAAACTTTCATTTGCTTTATATTTATATTTCAAATTTGTCACCACCTATCTCACTGCAGAGTGACTCTGGACAGTTTACAGTAAAAAGAATAAATATTAATTAAAATAGAGTAAATATTAATTAAAATACATTTCAACAAAATTCCGATATAAATAATATCTTCCAAGAAGATGTTATGGAGTGACCATATGGAGTGATCTATCCCTAAACATTTAGCACAGTAAATATTATGGTTCAAAATGACTTACTCTCAAGTAAGTATGAATAAGATTGTACCTTATCTTTTTTTTTTGAATCAGAGCCATCAAATGAGGGGATCAACTTCTTGACAATCTCTTATCTCCTGTATATAGGAGACTTTAGTAATAACTGGAGATGCTCTTTGACTTTGGTCTGTCTGGAAAAATAGAAAGGGGGCAGGCGGTTGAAAGAATGTCTAGCATGCAAAAACATCCAAAGTCTCTCAAACCCTGAAGTCTTGCTAGCTGCAAACTGCTTTTCCTCCCATAAAAAAAAATCCCTATCCCAAACATGTTTATTCCTCAGATTCATATCCTGTCTTTAATTCAGGAGCTCATACAACCCTTCTATTTTCCCTCAGAACAACCACTCTGTAAGAGAGAGTGACCAGGCCAAAGTCACCCAGTGAACTGACATGGCTGAAGGTGGACCAGAACCTGGTCTCCCATTACTAGTCCAACATCTTAACTACTAGGCCATTCATCCATTCAGTTGATCTCCATCATTCCCACCCATATCAAAGGTTGGGGATTACTGATTTGTAAAGATCCAGCTAGGGGGAAGATGGGGGAGTAAACTGGACCTCTGATACCTTCCTCTAATCTTGGAGGGATTGTTCAAACATTTGCATGACCCCTGAGTCATAGGTTAGCTTTGAAAAGGAATCCTAGATATAACAAAATACCTACCTGAAGTCCTGTTGAACTTCTACATTTCTTGGCTAGATGTTGCATCATCTGACTTGGTACAAATTATACCCATCTGTTCAGCAAAAAGACCTCATATTGCACAGATTCAGTTACTCCAGAAAAATTCCACCCATTAATTATTATATGTATTTTGCTTACTTTGGGAAAAGGTAAAATAAGCTCCAAGTTTCATGTTAGCATAATATCCTGATGTCTGAAAGTCTCTTTCACTGGTTGCATTATGGAAAAATACAGGTTTATCTTTTACAAATCACAATGATTGGTCTAGAATCTTTTACACATAGACTTATCCCCCCACTTGCCTAGAACAGCAATTTTACTCATAACATCCCTGAGCCATTATCCTGCTTCTGCAAAATTAATTTAGGTTCTTCTGTAGAAAATATTTTAGTAGGTTAAGTGAGCTATTCCTTTTAAGTAAAACCTGCTACAATTTCATGGGATGAATCACAAAACAATTTTCATTCTCTGCCATGGTAATGAAAGGAGTAAATTCAAAAAGGAGCATGGGGCTCTTGTTTTTAATATATAGACTGTAATGCAGGTAACTCTCATGTGATTTGCACAATAAGATTTTGTAACTAACTTCTTTTTGTAGTGAAAAGGCCCCCAACCACATCAAACCTGATTTCTTGCTGTTCCCATATTACTGACAGCTTATATTATTAGAATTTACAGCAACAAAATGCAATGTTCCCTTCCTGAACAAAATCCATTTTAAAGTGTTATGTACAAAGAATAATAGTCTCATCAGTGTTTCATGTCCATGGAAGAACATAGCAAACTTACCAGATTTGCAAAAAAAATAAGGGTTTGTTTTTTAATTATTTATAATGAATTAATGAATAGGAAAAGAAAAAGAAAACTAAAACATAACAAAAATAAAATAAATGGGAGGAAAATAATGAATGTATATACATTAAAAAATACATGTGTAATAAAATAACTCAGCAGAATAAACTCACCCTCAGGAAAAAAAAATATGTTTTAACTTCTAGACATTTTATTCTGCCATCTGACAATTATCCTAGTATGTTTAATTTTGCGAGCAGCATTCATTAGTCCCATATCCTTATTGCTCCTGTTATGCACAGGGACAAATCGGCAAAGAATAAGAACCAAACTATCTAATAAGTTTTTATGTTTGAGATTAAACTATTTTTCATCATCATCACCCTTAATTATTGCTGCAAATTGCTTTATTGTCAATAATGAAATCTTAGAAGAACATTAAAAATTAGTCATTCATTATTTATAAACTGCTATAGTTTATCCAGGATGATTTCTCAGAAATGATTGTCTGCTCTTCCTTTTTAAAATACATTTGCCCTTGTTACCAGGCAGAAACATTAAGTTAATGGTTGAAAAAAAATTAAAATGGTCTCAAGGAGTAATTAAAAGAAAAAGGCCACAAAGGAGAACAAAATGCATTGTTCATTCTTTGCAGGATATTCCAGTTATTAAATATAGTGCCAAGCAGTGGCTTTTCAGTGTCCACAATGCTAACCCAATGTTTTGGGTTAGACAGGCATTTGCAAATCTGTAAAACTGCACTTTTCAATCTTCTGTTTTTGACCTCTGA
The DNA here is from genome assembly GCA_030867105.1 of Liasis olivaceus. Lineage (NCBI taxonomy): Eukaryota > Metazoa > Chordata > Lepidosauria > Squamata > Pythonidae > Liasis > Liasis olivaceus. The sequence continues at coordinate 77,751,329 of CM061349.1, forward strand.
GAGCTACAATGTGGTAAGGTCATTGAATTGGGCATGGTTGAGCTTTTGAATCTTTTTGGTTCTTTTAGGAGAGGGGTGCAACATTTATTTCCCTAAATTATTATTATTATTTCAGGAACTTTTTCTAAGGAACCCATAATTATCTGCCATGGGAAGAACCCTAACCCCGTGCAGAATTCTAGAGCATCCTCGGTCAAGGTGTAGCAATCAAGCTGGACAGTGGTCGAAAACCACAGGCTCAAAAGGTCTTACCTGTCTCTTTCACCTAGCCAGTTCCCCAAGCAATGGCACCTGGACCAGTTCCACACTGGCCTTTGGTTTCACTCTAGTAAGCTCAATCCAGCCATCCTTTCCTCTATTTTATTTTGGTATGACTTTATGCATTGCAAAGTAACAGTTAACACATGCTAATACCTTAATATAGACAGCCTTTCTTCCGTTGTGATCCTGAGGCTTTCTCTCTCACAGAAATGGGGGTGCTGCTCTTTAGCAGAGAAAGCTACTATAATTTGTTCAGGTTTGCTCTGCTCCCCTTTGGCTTTCTACTTTATCCAACCAAGTCCACAAATTGATTTTATTTCCTTTGATTTCTTGTGAGGGTGCTGAGTTGAGATTTTCACCATCCTGCAATAATTCATTTAACCTGTGGTTTGAATGGGAATGCAGCTAGCGTTTCTAGCAGTAATATTCAAAAACAAGCATGCAACCATTGGGAAACTATAATTGGAAATTAACCTATCCTGGTGCAAGCTTGCTGGGCCTGTATTTTTTTCTTATGAACCATTTCAGAGGCTCCCAGTGTGATTTGGAGAGCAAAATTATTTTTCCATGGAAAGTTACTATTGCTAAAATGACAAAAGCACATTTATGAAATAATGTAACGTTGACAAATGGGAAGTGTGGGGGGGGGGGGAAACTCTTAATATACAGCTGCATGTTAGGCATGTATTGTTTCCAACAATTCAGTTAGAATTGTTAGATATCTGAGTTCCTGTAGCATCTCAATAATTTGCAGAATCTTTCTGGGTCAGAGGGGCTGAACCCTTGAGGGACTATAGCACAGAACACATGAGTGGACCTTTTAGTCCCTTCTGTTTCCTCATACCTTGGATGGTTTAAAACAGGAATGGTGGTTCCTAAGCTTGCTTACTTCGACTGTCTTACCCAAGTTCCCATGGGTCTGGACTGTCCCAGCCATGATATCCTTGACAAATCTGAATTATAGAACTGGAGGCTAAGATTCCCTTCTACCCTTTACCTGCTCGCTTGGCAAAAAGGAAAGGAACTCTTCAACATACTATCTTAGGCTAAAAGACTTGTGGCACTCATACATAAAATTGTAAGGACAGATGGTGAAACAGCCCTACTGTTGTAACAGTCTTTATCTGTCTCATCTTCTTTCTTTGATTGGTTGAAATGATTAGGTCAACCTCCCCAACCTAATTCTCTCCAGGCATGTTATGATTACAAGTGTGTTGGGACTCCAAAACTCATCAGCAAACATCGCCATTTGTGAAAAGTAGATTAGGTAGACCTCATACCCAGGCTCCGTAGTAAGTCACCAATGTCCAAACATTTTACCCTTAGTTCAGCTTCTCAGTTTGGCTTGGCAAAAGACACAGCTCAGCTAGATTATAATCTTTATCACAGACAAGAACACGACAGTTAATTGCCCACTGCAGTACAATGTTCTCAGAGATGGACCTACACACACTCATATAAACAGACAGTCACACTGTTCCTCCATGGAATTCAAATGAATGGATAATTAATGGAGACATCTAGAGCATCACTGGCACTCAACAAAGGAAAAACTTGACCGAACATGGGTCAGAGCTGCTATTAAGGCCTATCTTGTGGCAGCAAAGGTGGTGAAGCATCAGTACTTCTCCACCCTTATTGCATCCATGGAAGCTGTCCCAGGGCCCTGTTTCAGGTGCCTTCTTGAATAGAGGGGGCTTGGAGAACCTCCTGCAGGGGCATGCAGAAGAACTTGGCCAGCAACTGTTGGACAAAATTGCTCAAATCCACTCAGAGTTGGAGGCCGGCCTTATTGTAGGTGCAGAGGAGATGCTTGGGAAGGAGTCTTGCCTGGACCTGAGAATATCTGGAAATGGTTTGAATCTGTTGGGCCTGAGGAAGTGGACAGGGTCCTTGGGACTATGAGCTCAGCCACCTGCTCCTTAGATCCATGTCCCTCCTGGCTTGTTAAAGTGGTCTGGGGAGTGTCCACTGAGTCCTTGAGTGAGGGGGTTGTCCCTTTACCTCCTAAAGAGGCCTTGGTTCACCCCCTCCTCAAGAAGCCATTGCTGGACCCCACTATTACTGGACACTTTTCATCTGGTATCTAACCTCCCCATTCTAGGGAAGGTAGTTGAGAAGGTGGTTGCGCAGCAGCTTCAAAGGGCCTTGGATGAAGCAGATTATCTCAATCCCTTTCAATCAGGATTCAGACCTGGGTATGGGTCAGAAACAGCATTGGTTGTGCTTTTGGTTGATCTCTGGTGAGGGTAGGATGGGGGTTGTGCATCCATCCTTGCCCTACTTGACCTCTCTGAGGCTTTTCCTACCATCAAATGTGATATCCTTCTGGATCAACTAGATTGGGGGTGGGTGGCACTGTGTTGTGCTGGTTCACCTCCTTTCTCCAGGGTCAATTCCACTCAGTGGTGATTGGGGAGAGATCCTGCCTTTAGCCCCTGCTATGTGGGTTGCCGCAGGGTTCAGTGCTCTCTCTGCTCCTATTCAACATCTACATGAGGCCACTGGGCAAGCTCATCTGTCATCATGGGTTGAGGTATCATCAGTATGCTGATGATACCCAACTATATATCTCTGCCTGTGATGGAATGGAATTATGAAGGCCAGACTCAGGGAGGGAAGCATCCTCTTTCATCTCCTGAAGGGCAGGGAAGAGATAAGAGGATGAGGCTGGCACCTTCCTGAGGAATTCACTCTGTGTTGACTGGCTGACCTTGGGAACTAGTTTCAGTCTGGGAAGATTCTTGCTAGAGGTTGTAGCTAATAAACATTGCTGAACTGAATCTGCATGGTCTCCTGGAGTTCCTTGGGCTAGGCCTGACACTGCCCCTGGTGAATTAAGCAATGCCATGAATGTCTTATCCCAGTGCCTGGAGACTGTGAGTGTCTGGATGGGGAACACAGGCTTAAGCTGAACTCTGGCAAGTCTGAGTGGCTTTGGGTTTTGGGGCCTACTGGTTCTAGGACTGCCATCTTTGGTGCTGGATGGGGTTGCACTGCCCCAGACAGACCTGGTGCACAATCTGAGGGTCTTCCTGGACTCATGACTCCTGCTTGAAGAACAGATGGCAATCATGGCTAGGAGGGCCTTTGCACAGCCTCATGTTGCACGCCAGTTGTGTCCATTCCTGGATTGGAGGACTCTGCTCACAGTCACTCATGCCCTAGTCATCTCCCAATTGGATTACTGTAATGTATTCTACATGGGGATGCCCTTGAAGAGTATCCAGAAGCTTCAGCTGGTGCAAAATGCAGTGGTGCTTCTAGAACAGCACATGTTACACCTCCGCTCTGCAAGCTGCATTGGTTGCCAGTCTGCTTCCCAGTCAATTCAAGGTACTGATTTTGACCTTTAAAGCCCTTCATGGTATGGGGCTGGGTTACCTGAGGGACTGCCTCTCCCTGATTACATCTGCCCATCCCTTCAGATCCGGCAGAAGAGGCATGTTGCAAGTCCTGCCTGTTAGGGAATTAGACTTGGCAGGCCCGAGGAGGTGGGCCTTCTCTGCCGTGCCACCCACCTTATGGAACATTCTCCCCCTCCCAAAGTGAAGCCAGCTCCATCCCTACTTGCTTTCAACACTTGGCTTTGTCATCAAGCCTGGGGGCCTCAGGTGAGATCTTGAGGTGGCTCCCCTGCTAATTCAATCTCTTCTGTACTGTATGATTTTTTAACTTTTTAATAATGATTGGGAGGGGTTTTTTTACATGTTTTATTGTTTTATATCTTTTTTTGTATGCTGCCCAGAGTCACTTCTTGTGAGATGGGCGGCTATATAAATTCGATATATAAATAAATAAAATGGATAATGGTGGATCACTTGATATTTTGAGATAAGTTTACATAATAGTCATCTCTAGCGCAGGAATTATTGCTTGCTGTGTACCACCATTAAACCATTCCCTTCCTTATTTTCTCCTTCCCCTTGCCCTCCAGCTAAAGAAATATTAGTTACTTCCAATATTCCCAAATATCATGCCTCACTTGAGGCACCTGCTTATTCTGTGAGTGAAAAATGTAAAAGGCTCACAAATTAAAACGAGAAGAAAAATTCTCCCCTTTTGACTTGACTTTATGTAAGTTTGTGAGAAATCTGTAGGTGTTCCAGATTCTTGGGGTCTATTTGATACAGTATTTAGCACTTTGAGGGAGATAGTGCCCAGTCAAGGGTAGCTTGACAGCCAAATGCTCATTTAAAACATCACAGTGTCTTTCATCTGGGAGAAGTTGCAGGGAAAGGAATGTGCAGGGGAAGAGGTTGTCCTCAAGTCTGGAAAAAAATTATAGAAGCATTGATCCCAAGATGAGACTTTTGCTTGCAGAATTAAGCTCTTCAAGGCTTTTTGGTTGAGTTTGGAAGGTACTTAGAGAAGCCATGATTTTCTGTGCCGAATATGCTGAAAGGCTAAGTCAGAAAATGCTGGCCTGTAGCAGAAAGTAGCAGAGTCTCTAAATAGGAAGACTATTAAAGGGATATTAGCTTTAGTTTCATGGGAAGGCACTCAGTATATTAATATTCAGTGCATTTTGGTACTCAGATGCGGCCTGTGCATTGTTCTCTTTTGAGCAGTGGACTTCAAGAAGATATAAGATGCTGTCCATGCAATATGGACTGCACTCTTAATGTTGTCATCATAGCTCTGAATCAATATTTCCATAAAGTTTGGAAAGTCATGTCTTTATGGAGATGCATCTGGATGTTATGATCTTTCCATCTCTCTACCTTTTTCCCATCCTTCTAATGAATTAACAAGAGTTAATTTCTATTTATGGAGCTTTGCGGGGGGGGGGGGAGCTGTGAATAATACGGTTTATTTATAACACTCTTTAATATGCTTTTCCCATAGAGGAAACTTGTTAACACAGAAATAACATTAGTGTGATTTCTACAATCAAAATATATTGTAGGTTATAATTTGGGGAAAAACATGTCACAAAAGAAGAATTTCTTTGGGAAAAGATGTGCACACTGTACAGTATTTACTTATTTTATGTACGGTCCAAGACCAATATTTAAAAGAAGACAGTATTACAACACATCAAATATAAAACAGCAGTATTAAAATAAAACTTATCCTGAAAAGCCTGAAGCAATTAATACTATAAGAGAGGGACCAGATGATGTCTGTAAGCCATGGCTATTATTAAAAATTTAGCCACCTTGTTGGTAATAGCTGAAATTTTATTGCCTAGAAGAGAAATGATAATGTCCTGCTCAGAGGAATAATTAAGTTTTCTAACAATTGGTGTAGGAGTTCTGTCCTCCATTTATTGTATAGAGGACACTCTAGCAGTACATGTGAAACAGATTCAACTTGTATATTGGAACATATACAAGTGTGACTTTCATAGGGGATACTGATATATCATCCAGTTGTCACCCTTATAGGTAATTCACCATTTTGGGTAAAGGTGAAGAGTCTTGTATGTGAAGTATGGAAAATGTTATAGAAGTATTTGGGAATGGAGCAGGGGAGGGTGGTCACTGAGTGTAATGGAGGTGGGAAACTCTATCAGCTTGGAGATCTAGGTCCTAAATCCTCCACTGAAGGGTAACTATGGCTTTATCAAGGGTGAGACTAGGTAATGCTGGAAAAGAAAAGCTGCAGAAAGCTAGATCAAGATTGATTTGCCTTCTTAGGCAAGATTCAAATCTATCTAGTAAGGTGAGATGGACCAAAGATATTCTCCAATTTTGCTTCAACCAGTATCTGAGGCCACACAGCCTCAATTAGGCCCTAAGGAGATGCAACCTAATTCCAGCTGGATAAGGGAGTTAAAGGTGGAATAAGGATCCTGGATTATAGTTTTTTAAAAATTGGATTGGATAGCTTCTAACCTAGAAGCATCCATATAAAGACACAACTTGGCACCTTTTAGCATTTATCCCAGTACTTTAGCCTTGAATAATTTGATAGCAGGTGGGTACACAGATGTTACCATGTTGAGGTGCATATTTAATAATTGTAAAAAGTTCTTTTTGGGCTCTTTGAAGAAGCTTGACTGATTTAAGTGAGTAGATGATTGAAAGTGAATCTCTAGGTACTTAGAGGTCATGACTTGTTCTATGGGTCTACCGTTGATCTTCCAGCTAATTGGGGATTTGAAATACTTTCTGGAGAATATTAAAACTTTTGTTTTAGAGTAATTGATCTCAGTGTGTTCCCTATGGCAATAGAAGGATAATGCTTTAAGGCATCTATGCAGGCCTACCTGGGTTATGGAAAGAATGCCTCATCACTGGCATAAAGAAGAATGGGAACAAGGTGACAGGCAAGAGGTGGAGAGTGAAATTCTGGTTTAGCAAAGACTCCAATCATATCATTAATATATAAATTAAACAATAATGGGGCTAGAATGCAGCCTGTTTTCCATCTTTTAGGATAACAATAGGTGCAGCTATATTTCCTTTATAATTTATCTTAACTTACATGGTGATATCAGAATGCAGTGGTATTACCAACTTAAAAAGGCACTGATCAATCAGTTTTGTGGCTAGCTTTCTCCAGAGTCTCTCACAAAGCATAGAGTCACCTTTAGATAAAGGCCACCTTTAGATCTATGAAAGCAACATAGAAGTTGCCTTTGGGAAGGCTATAGCATTTTTTGGCTAGATATAATATTGTGCATTGGTGCATAGCTGAATGACCAGGTCTGAACCTTGCCTGCTCTGGGGCCAAGATGTTTTTGGAAAGCATCCAGTCAAGAAATTTATAATATAAAAATCTGGTGTATAATTTGCTGATTATAGATAACATACCAACAGAGGGATAGTTTGCAGGATCAGACTTGTCCCCTTTCTTTTATATAGGACGACTGTGGAATTATGCCACTTTTTCAGAATCTGGAAAGATTTATTTATGGCAGTGAAGAGAGAGGCTAGCTCAGATGCCCATCAGGTGGGACTGGATTTTAGGAATACCAGTAAAATTGTGTCTTTGCCAAGAGCTTTGCTATTTTTCAGTTGAGAAATTTGTTTTTGAAAAGCAGGAAGAAAAATCTAGCTACTGTAGCAACTATGAGAACAATACAGCTGCCACCTCTGGTGCTCTTCTGAATATATCCCATCCACCCCACAAGCAACAACCCCTTCTCTATTTTGTTTTTCTCAAAGGAAAGATCCCTGCAGATCCTCCTCTTCTTATCAGCTGCAGCAAAAACCTTCAGATTTTAATTTCACACCCCAATTTGCACAACCATCTTCACCTCAACAAGGTAACATTTACTTCAAACTGGGAGCTCACCCCAAGTCACTGCATAAAATCTCAGATAAAAAAAGTCTCTTTGCCCCCTTCTTCCCATCAATCATACATCTCATCAGATCCTCTGAACCTCACACCTGCCAACACTCCCACTCCCACCAGACGTACTTCTTCTGTTCCTTCTGAATAACTTCCAACTTTTCCCCAGATTTACCAATCATGTCCTGGAACATTGCAGGATGCTACAATAAAGAATCCAACACAGTATTTATAGATTATGTACAACAACATGAACTTCTACTGCTTCAAGAGACCTGAGATCTAGAGCCCATAATTCATAGTGGTTTTACATCTTACTCTCTCATGGCTACGCCTAGCCAGAAAGGTACCTGGGGGACCTTAATCTCTACTACAGAGATTACAAGTACCTTAATCTCTACTACATTGTTTGCATGTACTTTATCTGTCTTTTTCTGTGACCAACTAGCTGTCACCCTCCCTCTAAAAATTGGCCTAATCAGTCTCCTTCTTATAAATGTTTACTTTCCATTTCATAATAATATTTCCTAAATTAACAGTTGGGATCATTTAGAATTCTGCTTCTTAGATTTAACATACTTTATAAATTCCCAAACTCTACTGCCAAACTCTTGCCAGTGATTTTGCTAGGATGACCAAACGTCAAGGTTCTTTTTCAGAATTATAACATCCCATACTCGTCACTAACCAGCTTGTCTTCACAAAAATCTAAAGATGACAGGTTTAATATAGGGGGATTAAGGTTGTCGCAATTGACATTAACATTTGACTTGAAGATCCTTAATGGATCTGTGCCCAGTGACCCAGACGATGAACTAACCTTTTGGGCTCCTAGAGGGCCCTCACCTTTAGATTATATGTTAAAATCTAATGACTTTGCCCTTCATTATAAGTATTTCTGTGTGGCTTTCCATCGAGTGACCACTTACCCCAAGTACAATCCTGCACTATTAAATTAGCAGAGTGGAACAACCTTTACAACTCCCTGACTTTCTTGCCACCAACAATTATTTCCAACCTGTATGATACAATAAGATGTCTGCAGCTGTGGCACAATTCTTTGAAGCTCCAGTGGTCAGTCATTTGAAACAGTCCATAAGTGTGGGTAGTAACACTTGTGAAATAATTACCATATTCCTTTAAATTATCACTTCTGCTCACGAACAGCTAAAACTTGGTCAACCCCCTTTTCCTCTTCATTCAAACCAACAGTCAAAATCCTGGTTCAGCAGAGAATGTGCTGCTATGAAGTCACTGGTAATATCTACTTACAGGAATGCCCAAATATATAATGATCCTTCTTCCTGGGAAACCTTTTGTACTCTAAATAGGAGTTACAAGAAGCTTCTAAAGAAGAAGAAACAAAATTATGCATTAAAGGACTGGGCTAAACTCCAGTAGGCTGCAACAAGCAAAGATAACCGCTGTTCTGACACCTCATCACCTGATCTTCAGCAAGGTACAATTTGGCTGACAACAATAATTTAATCTCTGATTCTTGAGACGGACATTTTCACTGTTTTCTTTTTATACATCTATAGGTGGGGATCCTTATATTTTGAGATTAGATTACCCTCTTCCTGAATGGCCCCAGTATTACATGCAGAAGGTAACAAGCTCTATAGTATACGTATGTCTGGGTATATAGATAGAATATTTCCAACTGTGTTTAGTTCCTTTCTAATACAACCATGCAGTTTTCTTGGCAACAATATGTAAGTTGCTTGACCTTGCTTTTTTTATTCCCTAATTTAGTTTACTGACATTTGGGGGGGGGGGGGGGGCGGGTGTCTCCCATCCAAATATTATCCAGGTCTGTCCCTACTTACATTTATGAAACCAGTTAATGTCAGCTATATGTTATATGTGTATTGCTTACTATATGTCAAATGAATAGCACCTTTATATCAATTCCTCAGTAAACTGATCCCCCAGCAAAGTTATTAAACATCATTAATAGCAATGGATAACTATTTACTCTGTACCTGAGGCATATGCCTATCAGTTCAGTACAAGTGGAATGTAATCTGCTAGTGTAGTACTTCTACATATGAGACTTTAAAAAGTGTACTTCAGTAGTTTCTATGTAAACTTAAATGTTCCATTTTAGCTCTGTAATTATTATTTGGTTGAATGAAGCCAGCCTCCACCAACAGATCTAGGGATTCCATAAAACTTCAGCAAATCGCTCATTAGGTTTTCCAAATATTTGTCAAAATAATAATTATAATAAATTCTAATTTTGCCACTGTTTTTATTTATTTTATTTTGCCTCAATGATCATTGCTGTTCATTTGCAATATGTGCAGATTTTTGTCATTCTTGTTTAAATAATTACTTGTCCTTGCTGCCTTCAAAGCCTTCAAGCACTCATTTGTGATACATTCAAAGAGCAGAGGAAAACTTTTCAATCAAGCTGAACTTTAGAGGGTCAAGCTAAGGATAAAATGCCTGTAAAGGTGATATTAATCCTTTATTTATTGAGACAGCAGTATATGCTTAAAATAGCTCAGCGCCCAACGCATAATGTATATGGTATATGGTCCATCAGTATCTCTGGAAGAGCTCAGATGACCATTTTTAGGACATTCTTTTGTAAGAACAGCAAAACAGCTGGAGCAGTAATAAGAGTCAACCCTTTGCTCTTTTAGGGTTCACTCTACTGCTTTGCCAGCATTTTGCAAATGAGGAAGTATAAGGTTTTCCTCATTATTTAGACTTGCAAGAAAGGCTTGAATCTTTTTGTGGAATTGGTGTGTTGAATTATGCCTATTTACATGCCTGAGGATTTCTTAACTAGATTAAATGGCAAAAGCGAACATGTAAAAGATCTCCCTCAAGGATTAAAAATGACTCCAATTCAATTCTTCAAATTGATTTTATTCTAAAAAATCAGATCAACCTGGATCAAATTGTCTAATTGTGTCAGACATTCAGAGCAATTCAAACTTAGTCCGGACCCTCAAAAATAGTTTGTAGGACAAAACGGTGAAAGAGAATTCTTACTGAATATTTTTTCCACCAACATTGGAACAGATAGACGAATTTTATGGCTTTATCTTCAGAGTCTCTTCCAAAAGTTTATCTGCTCCTTCAAAGATAAGACTTGTAGCCTAAAACCTAAAATTGCTTTGTCTCACCAACAGATCATTTTAGATGTGCTGTACCTGCTCTGTGGAGATATTATCTACTAGCTCATTGTTAGACCTCAGGAGGGTCTCTGTTTCTGCAGCTGCATTTGGATCCACCTTCTATTTTGTCAGACTCACTAGTTCCTCAGTTGTCATGTCTGGAAAATCTACTTTCCTTTAGCCTCAGGGATTGGCAATCCTTTTCTCTTGAAGGTCACATTACTTCAGAAGTAATTATTGGGGACTGCATAATGGGCAGAGTTGAAGCATGCACATACAGGCCAGGACCACAGCCAGAAGTGGATTGAAACTTCCATTTTTTTTTTCTGATACCCTTTTTCCCCTTCTTAGTTTTTGATACTTTCTTTCATTCCTAACAGCGGGCTGCAAAGAAGAGACAGATATCTCTTACTTGAAATCCGAACTGACTTTTTGCACAGGGTATTTGAAATTAGGCTGGGTCTATAGTTGCCATTACTACTTTAGCTAAAAACCAGAGCTGACTGTTGACTTCACAACATTTTTGTATATTCCAATATGGGTTCCTCTGCATATTTATTGTAAAAAAAAAAAACTAATAAGATTAAACTAATAGTTCATTATATTAAATAAAGTATCCCATATTTCAATCCTTTGTAGTCCTATTTTATCTTACTTTATTAGTAAAGAGAAAGAAAACGATGCTAAATGTATTCTACATTAATGAAAGCATTCGTATCTGCAGGCACTGACAACAGTGCTGTTCATCACTTGGCCTGTCCTCTGTTTGCTTGAGATAACTTGGTTGAAATTTACCTGTGCATGGGGATCAATAAGTTCATAGGAGGGAGGGTGCATCCATACACATATTTTATATGCCATTTTACTCAGAAGAAAGGAGAAGTAAATACCTGATGTGACATGACTTCAGATTTGAGAAGTGGAAGGAAGAAGAAAAGAACTTTCTTTGAGGTGGAAAGGTGGCATACAGAATTCTTAATATGAAACCCTAAACAATATCAATATAGAGCACATTCACTGCTCTACTGAAGCATGGAAATACTGGCAGCTGTTTAGGCTTTCATTAAGGTTAGCTTAACACTAGCAATAGTGCTCTCTGCATTACAAAACAGGCAAATAAGCTCCTTTAAATAAGGAGGGAGGACTGGCAGTAAGTGGAACAAAATTTGAGACTGGAGAATTCATATGATAGGTTGTATCTTCTGGGCAACTGACTGGCAAAATATCTTACATTGGGGATTTTGATCAAGAACAAAAACTAATAGTACAAAATAACAAGTCCGCACTTATCCAGTGGGATAAGGAGAGCAGCCAAATCCTTAGTAATTTTACTCAAAAATAATTTTCATTGCCTTATGGCAGGTGGGAAAGACTGTTGAACATTGATGCATGGCTTGTATCATACCCTGTGTGTTTGGGGCAGGGAACCATTGGGTTCTCCCAGCATACAAAACCTTCTTGTGGACTTTTTTTTTTTTTTTGGTTATTCATAACATAGATTGCATGGTTCTCTTTCAACGATGCAAGCAGCATTTAGTTAAGCAGACACAATACACTCACTCCCATTTGTTTTTGACATCAAAGTCAAGTTTGGAATGATAGGAGCAATATTAATTGCTCCTATCATTCAGTGATTAACCAGTTCTTTGTATGCAAGTGAAAGGCTTCTGCTATTGTCAGTGTGCCTAATTTAAACTTGTAGCTATGTGTTTAGCTATTCCTGAGATCCCCACTCCATAGAATTGACTAAAGGTATTAATTACAGTTAGCTGGCAATCTAGTTGGGCTGGCAGAACACTGGTCTTCTTTCTTCCAATCCTCTTCTCCCTCTGGCCAACTGCATAGAATAGATGTGATCCTTCAAAGTCTGGTCCTCCATTAAGCCATGCTACTTGGAAATGCTGAGAATTGTAGTTTAGCATTACTGGTGTTTCAGTTGTGGTGATACTATAAAAGGTACTCTGAATGTGGTCAGATGTCCCCAGTGAATTCTTTTCACTGCTAAGCTCAAGCTTGGCTCTAAAGAATCAAGAAGAGCATGAGTTTTAGGAATCAAAATGAAGTTCATAAGACTATTTTTTATGTTACAACTGAAAACTGGGCAAAGATTCAATAGTAAATTGAATTCTGCTTTAAAATCCTTTCAATAAGTAATATTTTTAATGAGACAATGCAAGGAAAATATTCTAAGATCATGTTCCAAAGACAGAGCAGTGTCTCTTTTTTTCTCACACTTCTCCCCACAGCCCTCCCATATGAGATATAACAGGGCTTAAATCTGAAATAAGTTGTTGTTCCTCTGTGCACCAACACATGCTAAATTATGCTACATGGTCAAGTTCAGAGGAACCAATGCTTTGATTGGATTTTATCAAAAGCTCAGTCAAAGGCTGAAAATTGGTTCATTTATGGAGCTACCTCCCTTCTTGTTCATTACTGTAGAACATAAGATGATATTTTTAAAACCTTCTGTTTAACTCTGTTTAGTTTGCCTAAACTAAGAGGTACCTTGCCTCTTCCGAATTCTGTCCACTGCTTAGCAACTTGCAAATGATGACTTACTTGGGTTTGTACATAACCTATATGGAAGCCACACTGACATGCATGGCAGTTTCATAATAGCCTAGATCAGTGTTTCTCAGCCTTGGCCACTTGAAGATGTGTGGACTTCAGTCTAGTACTTTGATTTTCAAAATACCTCAAGCAAGGTAACCTTAGATTAGCTCTCAGCCACTTTATTACATACACATTTAAACATTTGCTATGAAGTTTATGTTAGAGTTTGCTAAGATTCTCCACATTCATCGATCATATAGTTTGACACTGATAAATGTCCCCCCCCAAAAAAACACCCAATTTACTGTAAAAGTAGCTGCTGTATATATGAATATTAAGTAAATCTGCCAGGATACACTCAGCAAAATTGAGGGACTCCTTCAGCATGTGTAGATCAGAACTTGATCAAAACTCAGTTGCATGCCTGAAAGTTCGCACTGTAACGTTGGAGGGCCCAGATTCAGCATTCCTAATATAAACCAAACTTATATTCTCCAGCTACAACTCCCAACATTTCTAGCCATCTTGGAATTTAGATTAAATAAATCTAATATAGATAATACTAAACTGAGTAGATTAATAGACTAATATCTGGCAGCCTTCTGAGGCCACATGAGCATGCTATGGTGAGAAATAAATCCCACTGACTTCAATAGTAAATAGATTTATTCATGTAAGAAATGTTAACATTCTTTTTAAGTGTTCAATGAAACTATGGGAACTCCTTCATTGACATTTTTTCAAATCTGTCCAGCGTATTTCAGATCTACAGAGTCCTGTCTGCTATAGTCAAAGCTATGATCAGGATAATATTGACATCTTTCATAATTACAATTCATAATCCAACAATCCTTTGTGGCTGGTTAGGCTGAAATAAGTCCTGTACCAGGATCTCCCAAACATTCATACAATATGAATAGTGTAAAAATTACTGAAAAAAGATATAATAAAGTACAGCAACTACCATTATGTCTAATTTCTCCATATTGACTATAACCATGTTCAATGTTTCCTAGTTCCCCAGTTCAAAGGACTTCAAAGGTCTCAGATTTGTCTAAGATACCTTGCCTTGCAATCTTCCAAATTCTGTTCACTGCTCAGCAACTTGCAAATGATGACTTACTTGGGTTTGTACATAACCTATATGGAAGCCACACTGACATGTATGGCAGTTTCACGATAGCCCAGATCAGTGTTTCTCAACCTTGGCCACTTGAAGATGCATGGACTTCAACTCTCAGAATTCCCCAGTCCATGCATCTTCAAGTGGCCAAGGTTGAGAAACACTGGCCTAGATAATGTGTTGAGCTCCTACAGAGAGGTGAGATCAGCTGGGAAGTCTTACTGCTTCCATAGCAGCAGAATCATTGCAACTCAAACAATGAGGCCTTCCTTTCCTATGATTTCTTAATTTCCTTAAATCTATGTCCAATAAGAGGTTTTATTTTTAAATGGCCAATTTAAGATTTTATATATATTACCACTGTTAAATTAGAGAATATCCTAGATAATAATGAATAATGAATGTAATAATGAATGAGTAATAATGAAATATCTATTTTTCCTGCTGTATCATTTTAATAAGTCCTTTGTATTTTTGCAAAGTGCAGGTATCCAAATGTGACAATTTTATACCTTTATTGCATTGGTATAAATTATTCTTGAAGGATATATCAGGAGAAATACATTCTGTGTGTACCTAAGAAAAACTGTGTCCTTGAAAATCTTGGTTCTAATGTCTTCATTTATCCTTGTCAACCATAGGTTTTTACTGTAAAGCTGTGTTGCAAACTGTCATCTCTAAAATAGTACTTTTATATTAAAAAGGTATGTGCTGCTCTCAAGAAATAAATAAAATACTATGACCTTGATCTGGCAACAACAATAATATTAAAATAGTGTATTATTATTACTGTAGTATTATATTATATTAATAATAATTTTACATGGAGTTTTACACAGTAGCAAAATGACAGGGACCTGCTCTAAGGAACTTGCAATCTAAAATTCAGCATGGGGGGAGCTAGAGGGAAAAAAAAGGAACAAAGACAACGAAGGCAGGCATTTAGTTACATGTGTCTGCAGACCCAGTTTACAATGGGGAAAGAAATTTAAAAATTAGGTATGATTAATTCCATTCAAACAATAATACAATGTAGTCACAACTGCCTTTCTCCATTGGTCTCAGTTATGCATGCCACATAATTATAAATATTTACTCAGAGTGATGCTTAAGTCAGCAGGACCTGATTGCAGGGAAGGATACACAGGTTAGTCTTCTCCCCTTCCTTGAAATATATCTTTATCCCAACAATAAACAGTCTTTTAGAACCTCACTTAGCATAAGACCCACAGTGGCTATAGCAGTGATGTAAAATGGATGGGAAGATGTGACACACATGGAAAAGCCAAGGTTTTCTGGGTTTCGTGGAGAGAGTTTGTGGCTCTTTGTTTTCCTTATTTCTTCTATTTCTGAAAATAGAACAGTTTTTGTTCGTTGCCCACCTCAAAATGGTGAGAAATTGTAATTGTTGATGTTTAGCAACTGTGGTGGAAGAAAGTCAGAGGGGTGCGTGTGCAAAAAGAAGGGGTTTGTGCCCTTTCCAAAAGGGTCCTGGAGCTTCCACTTCTTCAGCTCTGCTTTCGCTGGACTGAAACAAATGATGGCTGCTACCAGTTGAGGAATTTTCACCCACTAGTCTGTGTGGTGCGTCTCCTTTCCTTTTGAGCTCATTTTACAGTTCTGCTAATTGTTTGCCCCAACCTCCTTTGAACTATCTCGGTGTTTACAGACTTTCATTGCCCAGTCCTGCATCTGGAAAAAAGTCAATAATAGTAAAATTCTGCCACCACCACCAATTTCTCTCCCATCTTCTTGCATGATAACTAACATATACATTGTTTTTCTTATGAGTCAACTTCCCAACCTAGATATGTTCCACTGCAAGTCCACTGACTCACAGCCATCACGGTCAGTGACATAGCCTGTGCTGCCTATGAACTATAGGAATTGTAATTCAGTACATCTGAAGCAAAGCCGGTTAGAGAAGGCCACTGCAATTATTTATATCTTATATACTGAACTTCAAATAAAACCAAGTACTGTAAATTATGAAAGACCTTGGTATAATTGGAAATTGTGAATAATCATGGTGTTTATTCAATTTGAATCTAAAGGAAACAAAACCCATAGCTTTGCCTCCATATCTGGCTGCTAAGGGATGGCAGAAAGTTTTGTTTCTTGTACATGAGGAATTTAGTGCAAAAAGAAAGGTAACACTGCACATTGTGTTGTGGATTTCAGCTTTCAATCTTATGCTTCAAACAATACAAAAAAAGTTACACTTTTACAATAACTGGAAATGCATTCTGTCTGCATTCTGTTTAACCCGTTTGTATTCTCCCAGGAAGTTTGACATTCTGCAGATCCACTTACGTCACAAACTAGCATGAAAGCTGTCAATCACTAGGTAAGATCTTTTGTTCAGTAGCTGACAGGCACTTGAAAAGCCACATTAACATTATTAAAGGAAGGCCTTCATCCATAGCACAACTCTCTGATTTGTTCTTCCTCAGGAAAGAACAGAGCATATAAAGTAGTTTTTAGTACAGCCAAGGCCATTTAAGAATTCTTATAATGCAATGCAAGGTCAAAAGATAGGTTAAATGTAAGTATGTGTAGCTGTCAGGATTTCCACATTTGCATGTTCCACAATTTATCTGTTTTGGAATCAGGTTTAAATTCACCATCAGTCAAGAAGCTCATTAAATTCCTTTGAGCCAGTCACCATTTTTCTGCTTAACCCACCCTATAAGATTGTTGTGGGAAAGAGAGAGATCCACATACTGAACCTCCAAGCTCCTTGGAGGAAAGTCAGGATATAAATATAATGATGATTATAAATGTCCAACTTTTTGGGGAGTAAGAACAGGTAGTGTTGAATGCACTACATTGTTCTCTAATGATTACAAGGAATTTCTGCCTGTGAATAACCCGAATCCTGGAACACGATGTCTTCAGGCACTTTTTCACTCATGACCACAATCTGCATAAAAGCTACTCGTTGCTCTCATTTGCGACTTTCTTCTTGAGCACTTCCATATTATTTAGCCACGGTAACTGCATTGTCCAATGTCAGAACTTCCTGCTGCAGATATTTTCCACATGATGTTTTGGGAATACATTTTCCAGTCATTTAATCTTGAGCAATACCTGCTTCTGAGTCTCCATATCCACATGATTTAGCTAATTCCATAAATGTATTAGCTGCTAATATAAAGTATAAATTTAAGCTGTTCCATCACAACATTTCTGCATGGAGTGAAATGTTTATCCAAAGCAGATTCAGTTTGTGAAGAGGTACTGTACCATTTTCTCCTGATAAATTTGAATAGAGGCTGGATAGCGTAGTGGTTAGAGCACCATCTTTGATGCAGGAGACCGGGGTTCAAATCCTGGCTGGTACCTACCTTACCAAGCAATGCAAAACTGTAGTCTTATTTCTCATCCTGCTTGATAGCAATTTCATAGAATGTAAAGGTGTCCATCCCTAGCCTCTAAGCTGTGTACAGGTCATAGTCATATTCAGAGGCTGGGAAGCAGCAGGACCAAAGTGAGCCATACTGATATGATGTTCCAGGACCCCATCTTCATCACCAATTGTTCTATTCTTTCTTAGGGGGTACCTAACACAGATTCCACAGGAAGTGTGAGTTTCAGACAACTCACAATTCTCAATTTTGTTTCTTTCCCACTCCCCTCCTTCCTCTTGCCTCTCTAGTTGCAATGCTTCCTGGGATTTGTAGTATTATACTGCAGCAGTCCCCTACTTACGAATGGGTTACATTCCAAATGGCTGTTCGTAAGTCTGTTTTGTTCATAAGTCCAACAAGCCAAAAAAAAAAATGTGCAGTTTGCACCTTACATAAGTGGCAGCATTAACGTAGACACTTGCAGCGATGGCGTAGGCGGTTGCAGAAATGACGTATGGTCATCCTCTATAGTTGAAATAGCACTTTTTTCCACTTCCTGAAGAAGCAGTCCAGTGAACTTTGGGTGGTGGTCTTCCTCTTCTCCTCATAAATGATGCTGTAGTACTGGATTGCATCATGGACAGCTGCAGACACCTTGGTAAAATGCTCCACATTAGGGTCCTGCATCTCAGTGATAGCACTTTCTCAGTTAAGCTGAACCCCTCTGCCATCAGCTTGGTCTGGAACCACTTCAGTGGTTCAATCTCTTCCTCTTTGTCTTGTTTTTACTGCAACTCCATGAGGTCTTCATAGGAGAGGTCCTCCGTCTGTGCAGCTAGCAGCTCATGAAAGTCCCCCTCCCTACCAGATCGAGCTGAAGCTCCTTGCTGAGGGCAACCAAGTTGCTGATAACAGCCTGCAACTCCCTTTCTGCCACCTCAAGCCCGCGAGAGTCTTGAATGAACTGAGGGCACAGACGTTTCCACACCCAGTTCATGTTCACAGGGGTAACCTCATGCCAGGCTGCATTGATGTTCTTGATAGCCTTGTAGATGTCGTAGGACTTCGAAAACTGGTGCAAGGTCATCTGTGAGTCCTCTTCAGTTGCCTGGACTGCCTGCCTAAACATGCGCCGAAGATAGTATTTTTTGAGGGTTGCTATCACTCCCTGGTCCACTGGCTGCAGGAGGAAGGTGGTGTTGGGAGGCAGATACACAACCTTCACGTTCAGATGGAAATTATCCAAGTAAGGTGGATGACCTAGGGCATTATCCAATATCACAGAATCTTGAACTTGATGTTTTTCATGTGGCAGTACCTCTCCACTTCCAGGATGAAATGGTGGAAAAACCAGCCCTCAAAGATGATAAGGACGACCCAAGCTTTCTTGTCAACCTTCCACACAACAGGAAGTGAGTGTTTTGAGATGTTCTTGAGAGCTCATGGGTTCTCAGAGTGGTAGACTAGGAGTGGTTTGAGGCCCAGGTCACCAGAAGCACTGCCACCTAGCAGCACAGTTAGTCTATCTTTCGCAGCTTTGAAGCCTGGCATGGTCTTCTCCTCCTTGCTGATGTACATTCTGTCTGGCATTTTCTTCCAATAAAGCCCCATTTCATCCACATTGAATATTTGCTGGGGCAAATAACCATTTTCCTCGATGATCTACTTGAGGGTTTCCAGGAACTCCTTGGCTGCAGCCTCATCTGCACTTGCTGCCTCACCACTGACTTTCACCTTATGAAGATTCATACGAGCGTTAAAGCAGTGGAACCACCCATGGCTTGCAGCAAATGCCTCTTCAGCAGCACCTTCATCGGCCTTCTGTTGTAAGTCATGGAATAAGCTGTTAGCTTTCTCCTGGACCAGCATTAGGCTAAGCAGCACAGGTCACCGATGCTGGACTTCAATCCACATGCCGAGCAGCACCTTCATCTCTTCCATTACTTTTCCTCTCCTCTTGTTTATTATCGTGGATTGCATAGGCACTGAACTTTTCACATGTTCCGTGACCTTGTCTTCGTTCTTAATGATCATTCCAATAGTGGAATGATTCATGCCGTAGGAACGTGCCACATTCACCATCTTCTCCCTCCTTCTATTTTCTTCAATATCTCCATCTTCATGAGCATTGTAATGGATTGCCACTTCTTCGTGCTACCCCCCTCCCCTTTAGGACTCTTGCACTTAATTGCAAACATTTGCAGTCTGCAATTTGCAGTCACCACATGCCAAACACAACCAACCATGTGAGAAGTCAGGACCAGAAGTCAGAACCAGAAGTCAGGAGATGGCAGGAAAGGGTTAGTTTGTGGTGTGCTTTCTCCCAACTTCCAGCACAACTTACAACTTCGGGTCCATCTTGTTTGTATAGGCAGAAGTTTGCAACTTGAAAGTTCATATCTGGGGGACTTTCTGTACACAGTGAATTAGCTGAAACTTAAAGCTCAGCAATAGCAAAGATCTATCAACTGGGTTCACACATTCTAGTAGATCATACAATGAAATCTTGATTTAACAGATCTCCATTTAATGGACTTTGGATGCAACGGACCAAATTTGCTTTTGGACTTCACCCCTGAAATTACAGACAAGTCTATAATTTTCAAAGTCTGTCTGGACAATTGACATAATATATGTCATCTATCTCAAAAACATGACACAAATAATGTAAATTATGTAAAAACCAAAATTTAACCAATGCATGAATATAAGAGACACCTGTCTCCACAAGTGGTTCCCCAAAATGGTTAAATCAAGGTTTTATTGAAATGTGGTTCATCTGGTTTTAAATTAGTATGATGTGTGAACCCATGCACTGAGGTCTGTAAAGCTTAACACTGACTGGGAACTATTCAATAATCATTGCTTAAAAACAAACCATGCATTAAATCATTGAGTAGCTCTAGTTAACTTGCCTGAAACTCTATGTGATATGTAAAAAAAGAAAGAAAGAAAGAATAAAAATTTGCCAGCTCAAGGACTGCCCTGAGAAAAATAAGATCAAGAAAATTATTTTCCAGATGTTAAGAAACAGGCAATCTTTTGGTCTCAATAAATAATAGTAAAATTATAACTATGAAAAGCCAATAAATACTACAGTAGTATAGGGAAACAAAACAGGCCAAAAATGAGGATTCATCTTGTCTTAAACTCATCCTGAGAGGATTCTGGAAAGAAAAGTGTATTCTGGTAATACCTCATGTGTCCCCTAAAACTGCTGTTGATGGATTGCACTTTTCATCCAAAATAAAATTAAAATGTAAATTTCAGAAATCTTGGATATAATACTCTGCCTATCCTCAGACTATTTCAAGACTGTGAGATTAGTTTCTCAGATACCTAATTTCTCACAAAAGAATTGAACAATCCTCTTTTCCCAATGAACATATGTTACTAGGCTGCTTTGGGGTAAATTGTGAGATGTTACTACCTTTTTACATGCCTTGAATGAAACTTTCATCTCCACTTGTGCATAATTAGTCAGGCCAGAGGTAATACTAACTATGCATTGATTAGTAAATCACACAATTCTGGCTCCCTGCGGATGATGGGGTGGGGGCGGTTGGGGAAGGACATCAATAATTTGTGCCATCTGCTACACAAAATCTCACTTCTATTTTAGAACTTTATGTTTTCCATAGAAAAGGAATTTCTGAAGGGGGACGTGATGCCATTTATAAAATAGATTTTTTTAAAGTGTAAAAACTAATTTCGTAGCAGGCATTTATATAATATCCGCATTAGTTATATTTAACTACAGGTAGTTCCCAGTTTAAGAACGAGTTCCATTCCCAAGGTCTGTCCTTAAGTCAAATTTGTATGTAAGCCAGAATAGTATTATACAATTATACTGTTATTATTATTATACAATAATACTGTATAAGTAGTATTGTGTAATGAACTCAAACTATTGTATGTTTAACTTGAATCATTGTGTATTTAACTCAAATTTTGCTACAGTAGGCTCTGTTCTTAACAATGGGTCATCTATAACCCAGGCGTTCTTAACCCAGGGATTACCTGCAATCAGGTAAATGTTCTCAAGTTAGATACAGCTGCCTATTTCCAACTATCATTGGGGCTTCTCTCTGCCTGCATCCAAGAAGGTGTTCTGAGGAACCCCTTTGGCCTGGAGAAAGGAATGGGGGAAACACAACAAAGGTGGGAAACCTTTAAGGTCTAGGAACAGTTCCTAATATTTTTGCACTAGTAAGGTCTCCAATGTGAAGGCTTGGCTTCATATTTTTCTCTAGATTTAGGGACTGTCTTTTATTTTCATTTTTGACTATGTCAACATTATTTTGGGAGTTACGTAGCATTTTCAAGCATTTCCTGCCTCAAAATGATAATGCTGGCAAGAGAAGAGACCCCAGAAAGCTGCCATGAAGAGGCCACTTGGGACTGCACATATCTCTTTCTCAACCATCAGAAGGGCCTCCAAACAATCATTTTGCTGGAATACAAAGAAGCAGATGAAGCTTGAATTCATGAATATAAAGCAAACAAGAATGGAAAAATGGTAGGAGCTGAGGACAGAAGGAGCAGGTCAATATAGGCAGAGAATAACTGCAATGAAAACCTCAGTAGGATGTTTCCATCCATCTGGCAACAGGACCAATACTCACAATTCTGTCTTCCATCCTGCCAATCTCTTACCATATCTCTTGAGTCTTTTGGATGGTAAACCAGAGAAGGGGCATTTTCTAATTAAGGAACAGACAATTGGGTGGGCAGGAGAAGCACAGGCACATGTGGAATTCTGTGAAAATAAAGTGGATGCATTCACAAAATGGCTCTATGGTGGGTATGGCTATTCAAAAAAAACAAAAAAAAAAACATTTTCCAGAAAGCAGTCTAGTCTTCTCAGCATCCAGAGGGGCCTTTGTGGGACCCAAAAGCATTGCTGCAAATAAATATGATGCTAGAGGCTAATGCTTTGCTTTACAGCATGCCAGTTTCCCATTTATTTATTTTCTTAATTAATAGAATCCTGTTTTGAAAAGTTGAATGGGACAGAGAACCCAAAAAGTATCATGGCAGATGACTGGAGCTACAAAGACACCACTTGATCTGCCTTAACTCTAATTACTTATTTTTGCAGGGCTTGATAGAAAAGCAGGCTAAAACTGCTTCCAATAAAGAAAGAAGTGCTTGATGGCTACATTTTAATACCTTTTTAGCTATGTAGTAGTTCTCCACAGAAACAACATGGTATACAAACCCAGTGTTCTAGAATGGAAATATTATGATAGAAACAAAATGGAAAAATATACACCTTTCCTGTTCAGGATTTCAATGATACCTAAATTCTAGTTAAGTTGCTTGACTTATGGATAGCCTGCCTTCAGAGGAAACTCCACTAAACTGATTTGTACAAGATGTGATTTGGTCACTTATTTTATTTTATCACAAACATAAAGTTTTATATAAAATCTTTAGTAACTTATACTGGAAACCAGAAAGTAACATGCTGCATTTTTTCCCAGGCTGAACTTTCTTTTCCTGCTAGTAGTTTTGATTGATTTCAGGAAAAGTAATTGTTTTTTATGAGCCTGCGGATGATTACTACCCCCTTTTGTACGTTCTGAAAATAAAAGCCAATGATACAGCAGTTCATAAAAACACATATACAACTATGTCCTAGGTCTCTGAATGACAAACGTATTTGTCATGCCCCTGATGCTTGGTGGCTGGGACTGCTCCTTCATTTCTTAGTCACTATTGCAAGTGAAGAACAGAATCAAATCCTACATTGTACAAAACTCTTATATTTGACAGTGAATGGGAAGATTTATTTTATAAAGCATTACCTGATGTACACCGGCAAAAGAATATTTCTGTTGCTTTTTCAAATCTAATCACTGTATGGTAACTAGAATCAGTACCAGCCATATTAACTATTCACTTCTGTAGATGAATTATGGGCATTTCCAATGCAAATTCCATGATTTCATAGAATCATAGATGTTAGTAGAACTTTGACTCTGACATCCTTCATATATATATATATATATATATATATATATATATATATATATATTACAAATAAAAATAAAAATAAAAAAATAAGAGGAAAGTAGGAAAGAAAGATAAAGTAGGAAAGAAAGATAAAGAAAAAAGTGTTGAAAACAATAGAAAGCAAAGGGAAAAAAAGATACTTAAAGAAGCAGCTTCCGATCTTCTTTACAGCAGTTATAGACATACTTGATACCATTTTCCCCCTTCAGAACGTAGTTCCCTTCTCCCCAAATACAGCCCTTTTTAATCAGTAAATCCAGAAATCACCAGTTTATTTTTATCCATTTTCAGCAAAAAGTCCATAAAGGATTTCCAGTCTTTTATAAAAGTAGTTGTTGTTCCTTCCCTAATCAAACAAGTCAATTTAGCCATTTCTGCAAGTTCTACCATCTTCATGGTCCACTCCTCCGTTGTAGGTACAGTATTTCTATATTTTTCCATCTTTGTACACATAATAACCTCACTGCAGTTGCCATATATAAAACCAATCACCCATGAGTTTTTTTTAATTGACTATGCATAAGTCCTAATAAGAAAAATTCTGGTTTCATCTGAATGTTATTTTTTAAGATTCTCTGCATCATCATGTGCATTTGAATTCAATTTTTTTTTGCTTTTGCACAAGTCCACCATGAATTGATAAAACATCCCTTTGTGCTTTTCACATTTCCAATAACAATTAGAAGTACCTTTATACATATTAGATAATTTCTTTGGTGACATATACCAATGGTACATAGTTTTATAAATTAAGTTATAAGACAATGTCCTATAACCATGATCTTTTAACCAATTTTTTTCCCATGATCCATCTGTATATTATAACCAAAATTCTTAGCCCATTTTACCATGCACTCTTTAACTTGTTCTTTTCCCATTTCGAATCTCAATAGAAGTTTGTACATTTTCACAATTACACATTCATCATTTGTACATAATTCCATTTCAATTTCTATTACATGTTGTTCTCTACTTGGTAGCTTTTTATCCATATTAAACCTCTCCCTTAATTGTGTGTATGAAAACCATTGAAAAGTAAATCCCTCTGCAGTCAGTTGTTCTCTTGGTTTCATCTTAAATTCTCCATTTTCCTGTACTAGCAAATCTTGATATATTAACCATTTTTCTTTGCCCGCTGTTTCTTTTCTATAAAATGCTTTCTATGCTGAGGCCGATAAAGGTATTTACAGGCACAGCCTGGGTTTATATTTGTTCCATATTCTTAATATGGTATTTCTAACAATGATTTCTGAAGTCTACATTCATTTTATCATACCATAGAAAACCATGCCACCCAAACCTCAGGTTGTTCTCTTCTAATTCTAACATTCTCTTATTTCTTAGCAACAGCAATTCTTTCATCCAAACCAAACAGCAGGCTGCAAAAATACAATTTAAAGTCAGGGAGTCTAACATCCTTCTCAATGTAGAGGTATTTACTACTAATCGGTCTCTCAGCCAGGAAAGGTTGTAGATAAGGATTGAAATAATCCAATTGAGCCAATATCTGGAAGTTATATATATAATCTCAATAACACTCATAGAACACAGCACATTGTAATCTGAGTTTTCATCATTACCATAAGGAAGGAGGTCTACATTAAAATATGGTTTGTTTGTACATATCTACCATGTTATCTCACATTCTGATAGAATATAAGACACATATTCTGAAATATTCAATGTAAATGCTGTCTCACTAATGAACTGCTGATATATCTTGTGTGATAAGACAACTATTACCCACACCCACACACATCTATCTTTATTTATGTGATTAATATATACACAGGCAGAGACAGAGAGAAAGAGAGCAAGAGGCTATGTATTACACTTTCAGCATGGATCCAGAGGAGAATTATCTTTGCAGACCCAAGACAAATTGATGTGAATTATAGTAGCTGTATGAAGGGAGGCAAAGGGGCAAAAGATATTGTGTATGTTGTCACAGCATCCTTATGTACTTGGATTATTTTGCAACATATATATATATATGGAGGGGGAGAGAGAGAGAGAGAGAGTCATTATGGCATTATCATTGCTTGTACTGAAAAATCATATGACTTATAATAATATTCTAAGTATAATAAAGGGAAGCAAGTTTAGATTAAAGGTACACTATAATTGATATTATAAATTGGCTCTTTATGTATATTTTAAAAAGTAGGTCACAGAAGTACTTTCTTAGAAACCTAAAGATTTCTAAAAGCTTCTTTTATTCGATGTAGTAATTTCACTATTTCCCAGATATTCTAGTTCTCTTATACACTTTCTTTTTACTGCCATAGAACTGCATTTCCCACTCCATTCTGTAGATGCCCATATACTCAATATTACTATCAGGACAGAACATCGGGATTCAAATGAGAGAGGCCGCTTAGCACAGTGAACCACCTAGCAGGACAATCTTGAGTGCCTTCTCATAATCTTGCATGTCAGACAAAGGGAGAAAGGTTTATAACAAATGAACTATACTTCAAAACTCTACCTGCTTACCTTGGTCCAACCAGATGGTATGTGTGCATGCTGCTGCTTTTAAAAAGGAAAAAAAAAAAGTTGCCCAGCAGTTTTCTCTTTCTTTAAAATGTCATTGCTGCTGACAAAAATGAGATGCAACAGTTCACAAGCCTGGAGGTATAATTAAGAGGCTGTAAGGAGAATGAGGATCTTTGCTCTTATAATACCCTTGATTCGGTGCAAGTATTAGTGGAAATCTCCAGTGGAAAAGCCAGCCTAAAGTCTAGATTGGGAAATAAAACAAAATCCTCAAAGAAGTCAATGACAAATCACTTCCATATTTTTTTCCCAGAGAACAATTCAAGGGAGACTTTAATCTCACGTCTGTAAGATTTTGCAGTGTGTTCTGAAGGTTCTGAGCAGAATGTCTGTGTAGGGATTCTAATTATATACATCCCTATCATTTAGACTCTAGAAGTTCAGAGCAACCTCCCTATTGCTGCATTGTTGTGAAATGAAAGTCAAATTTGTAGGATGATGATGTCGGTATCCTTGGTGTTGAATACATCTCTAACATATAATTTAGATGATTTATGCCAGGAGAGAGATTATTTAGGAACAGAAAAATATTGCCAGACTAGCAACTTTTAAAAATACTACATTAGTGGCTGAAAGGAGGAAAAAAAAAAAAATCAGAAGTCTGAAGGTTCCAAAGATGACATGCCTACAAACGAAAAGAACCCAACAAGATCCAGCCATTTTAAATAGCACACTGAAAAGTTCCTAGCTGACATTTCACAGAATTATACATAGAAGAAAAAGAAATGTTGCACTGGCATCTTTAAAATATGGTTTATTAATGCATTTTTTTCTCTGCAGCAAAACATAAAGAGAAAGATAGCATGACAGACATATTAAAAGGGGGGGAAAGTGTGACTCCTATTACTGAATTGTGTAAGCACAGATATAAGCTACCTGTCTTTTTTGTTACACTGAAATACCAAGGCAACTAATTCAAAGCTCTTTTATTACATGCAGCATTGATGCTATTAGCCTCTTCATTCTGCATTTTGTGAGTGCCTCGGTATGAGCTGCTGTCCTAGGACTGGAAAAACTTTGTTGAGCATGAAAAGGCTTTCTGGTTGGAAAATGAAAGACTCATCAGGCATCTTCCTAAGTTTTTTTTTTCCCAGTCCCTTAGCATAGCCACTAGCATTGTGAGAGCCTGAGCGTATATGTTTGCACTTTTAATGTATGCTGTAGAATGTTGTGTTTTTATCATTGGATTGTATGTAAGCAGCCAGGAGTCCATAGAAAATTAGTAGTGTACGAATGTTATAATTAATAAATCAACACAGCCTGCTTCCCTAAAACCTTTCTATTACCTTTATATTATATTGGTTTATTTATGATGGACAGTTTAGATTTGTTAAAGTTTGCCCTCTGACCATCTCCACCCTCTGACTTCAGAGTGCAGGCTCTCCTCCTGTAGCACTGGAAGTAGGAGTAGGCAGAGTTTGCTGCCAGGCCCTCTCCAGGTCCTTAGCCCCAGTCTCACTGAAACACAACTACCCGAGCCACCTCCTACCCAAAATCTGCAGCAAGGACGAGCAGGTTCCAAATCCAGCCATAACAGCATGCTAATGCAGAGCCAAGAACACAGCCACCCTTGGTCTACCCCACCTGGGTACAGAATCAAGTGATCCTCTCAGCCCAAGGAAAGACTTCTGTGCCTTGGGCAAGGCACTGTCTCTCCACTGTCAGTTGTCCTTCCGTTGCATATATGAGCATGGCTTTCTTCACTGGGTCACTATTTCTCAAAAACCATTACAGGCTGCAGAAAACAACCAAAAGGCCACATGAAGATTGGTTTAGACTCAGTCTTCATGATTAAGATGAATGTGGTCTTCCCCTAAGGCCAGGAAGTGATTTTCCTCTCCTTCTGCCCAATCACAAGACCCAGAATCCTGGAACCAAGAGAACCACCCTGAATAAAACAAAGGAATTCAGAGCCTCAGATAGCATCTTATGTTTTGACTGTTCTACCTGGGTTGCAAAGCTTCACTAACAATGATCTCCAGGTGGACTAAAGTCTGCATCAAACTAACTTATGAAACTGAGAAGAGGTCTTCCCACAGGGAATTCTGACCCATTCCATTAGAAGTGCAGCCGCCTCAACTCCTCCAACTCTAATGCAACTTTGGAAGATATCCATAAGCCTGACACATGGTCCTGCATGTACTTCTAAGATGAAGGCTCCTTTGGCAAGATGGTGCTGCAGAAAATAGTTACTAGCAACAATTAGAAACCCTCTGAATGTAAAATCACACTTCCCAGAATGCTGTTGTATATCTCCCTGTAGAATGCCCTGCCTCAAGTTAGTACACTGGATTTAGTATGAGGGTTCTTTCTCTACGGCAAGACAGCATATTCTACAGTGGACCATCTCCCTCCTGCTCGCTCCAGAGTCAGGATAAAAGACTCTGACAATCCATCCTATGGGAAGAGATAGCTCCATTCCTAATTTTGGAAAAACATGGTAGATGGAGAATGCAAATGGGGGCACACTTGAGAAAAGGAAAGGAGGGAGGGAGGAAGGAACGAAGGAACGAAAATATAGATGATATTGATATAGGTGAAAATATGTGCAACTGAGACTCTTGGACTAAAACCCTAAGAAAATCCTTGAGCATGGGTACCAGTTGTTCTTTATTACCTTGACCTGCTGCCTTCCTGCTACTTAGCCAATCCCAACCTGTAAATTATGTTTATTAATAATATGCAAATTTAGCCACTTGGATTTGAGGAACAAGGCTATGACCATTGTCTCAAGGCTGAAAAGCAAAGTTATATAAAGCTACTGACAAACAGCCATTTTTGTATAGGCATGGCAAGAGTAGTACTGGAATTGCAGTGGGGCACTCATTCAACTTTGTTTCAGGAGCATTAAGCTTGGCTTAACCAACTTGTTTTTTCCCATTATGAAGCCATCCCAATTCCTTTTATCATCTATTTTAGGCACTGGTTAGGGACAGAGAGAATAACATTTTATTCCTCAGAAAAGCAACAACAGAACAAACATGCTTGTTTTTCATGTCAGGGATAGATTTTTCAGTTGGAATCAAAGCAAGGGTGTGGATTAACTGATCTATGTCAGAGACGCACAAGATTTGGGGGGCACTGGCCCTTTTTATATTATTTCACTCCCCCAATTTTAGCATCTCTTGGATGTCATTATCAGTGCAGGAGATGTAAATCTACTACTAATCTCAATTATCTGTTCCCTCTTGCACTCTATTACTAAATTAATTATCTGCTGAGGCTCATTACATTCCTTTTATAAGCTGTCACTTCTAGCAACTTGTGTAGTGCTACTGAAGAGTGAGAGACTCTAGTTTCATGCAACTAATCAGTCTTCTCCCCCTAGATTCTCTTAAGTTGAAAGAGACTATTCAGGTGCTCCATGTTGAAAGAGAACCTCCTTCTATTGGGTTTTTAAAAGATAAACAATTCCTTGTATGGCAAAAGAAAAGGAATGTAGGAAGATTAAGTTCTTTCCACCTCTTCTACATCTCTTTTCTTTTCCTTACTGGGACAGACCTCTATGAGTACATTGTTTAATCATTTAATTTAATCTGATTTGGTTAAATTAAAATTTTAATTTAATTAAACTTCTAAAATTGAAAAGTCTATAGGACTCTGGGTGGCTTAAAACTTTAAAAGCAAGAAACAATAATAAAAGAACATAAGACCATAGATATTCAGAAAAAAACAATCTGATTAAAAAATCCCACAAGGATTTGATACCAACCCTACCCCAAGGCTTGGGAATCGCTGCCCCAAGGCTTGGGTACCAGATTTTCAGAGGTTTCCTAAACATCATCAGGGTGGGAGCCATACAGATATCTGGGGAGATGCTGTTGCTGAGGGCAGGGGGTACAACTGAGAAGGCACATTTCCTAGGTCCCATTAGATAACATTGTTTAATTGAAAGGATCATGCCCTCTCTATCTGATATTATAGGACCAGCAGAAATTATCAGAGATAGGTAGTCCAGCAAATAACCAGGTCCTATGCCATGAATGGCTTTGTTGGTGGCAACCAGAATCTTAAACTGCACATGGAAACCTCCTAGACTTTGAGGCTCCTGATCAAACAGCAGGTGGTAGCCAGAGTTAGGAGGGCCTTTGCACAGAGTCAACTTGTGCATCAATTGGGCCTGTTTCTGGATCAGGAGGACCTACTCAAAAGCAGGGAAACCACCCTCTCGCTCAGAGAGACTGACACCATTGTGTGGACCCAACTACATGTCACCTCCTGCTTAGCTAACAATCCAGAAGAATAATGGAACTAAAAACAGATAGCCAAAGCACAGTTTGAAAGACCCTTCATCAGGAGTCACAGGCCCAAACTCAGTACAGATAACCCCTCAAAGCTGTGCCCTAGGCACCTCAACTAGACCTGCCAAGTCAGAATCCAAAGATTTACTTTGAAGACTTGGAAAACTGAAATCAAGAAAGAATGGAGCACTGCCTATAGCAATTATGGCTGTCTATCTGGGGTCTAGGATGGTAGTTGGCTGCCTGTAACCACCAGCTTCTAATGACCATACACTAGATCATGTTATTAATGCAGATACATCTTTAGCCATGAATGCTAGCAAATTTAAATTCACTTTAGAAGCTATATGTTCTGTAAATATCTCCAGCTACAACAGAGTATAGCATGTTAATCAGCATCTATCATCTCTCTCTTTCTGACTCCCAAAAAGCTATCTCCCCTATGTCTTCAACCCGTCCCACCCAATCACACAGAGAGGGCATGCTTCGGACCCCCTCAGTAAAAGAATTCCATCTAGCGGGGTCCAGAAGACAGGCCTTCTCTGCGGTAGTCCCCACTCTTTGGAACATTCTGCCCCCGGAGGTGCGATTGGCCCCCTCACTCCTGGCCTTCCGAAGGGCCTTGAAGACCTGGTTCTGCCACTTGGCCTGGGGCGGGGAGGGAATACTTCAAGCAGGGGGATGGCTAGCCCCATAGTGGCCAGCTCTCCGCAGCCTGATTTTCCATCTCCTTGGATCTTCCTTTTTTAGTATTGTTTTAAATCTTGGATGTATTATGTGTTTTAGATTTATTTGTGGTTTTAATGTTTTTTTGTAAGTCGCCCAGAGTCCCCTATTGTGGGGGAGATGGGCGGGGGAGAAATCAAATAAATAAATAAATAAATAAGAAAATCTCTCTCACTCCAAGGTCTGTTAAAAAAAAAAAGTCAAGTCACCAATTCAAAAATGACTTTTGCTTACTTCATGGAAAGGTCCATGTAATTTTCTTTGCACCAACAGAAAAAAAGATCTTTAAATTCAGGTTAAAAATAACCTGGATGTTAAGTTATGCACTGGCTGGGTTCCTACATCACCTTAACCCATAATGTGCTTTGCGTGGTTTTGCTGTAGCATTTTGTGGATGTCCAGGCTATTGTGGTTTGTAAACCATGAGTTATGGTTTGTAAACCATGAGTTATGATTTGGTGTGGTATGTGAATCAAGCTACTATAATTTAATAAACCAGAATTAAAGAACTTGCAGCTTAGCACAAGTGCATGTATTCAGCCATTGTTACAAAATGATTTCAATAAAAAGTTGTAGGTGGATGATTTCACAACACTTCATTTTTATATAATTATTTCAATGATCAGAGACTATTGTTATTTAAACATTTTATCTTCACACAAGCAAAGGTGTGAATACAGCAAACTGGTTTATTTAACAAGCTGTAGTTAAGCAAATGATGTCTTAAACAATGTGTATATCCTGCCCCATTATGCTAAGCCATAAATTTTGTCCAACCACACACTAGAGGCAAAACTACTAGCCTTTTTGCTTCAGCTCCCTGTAAACATCCTTCCTTCTGAGGAAGTTAAGACTGGAAAACTGAGGTTTTTTAAAGAAAATAAAAATAAGAGAGATATATTGCTTTTGCTTTCCTTGTGAAAAAAGGTAAAAATCCCTGTACCTGATATACTCTGCCATTTGTGCTCAGAGTAATTATTGACTTTGCTAAAATGAAGCCACTTGCTTTCTTGGTTTGGGTTAAAATGGTATAAAAAAGGAGTTGGAATACAAGAAATGTAGCCAACAAAGAATTATTTTAAAGTATTTAGTTTTAATGAAATAAACAAAAAAGTGTTCCTTAACTTGATAGCAATTCAAGGATTTCTCTCTTAAGAGACATAGGATCCCTGGAATGAACAGAAATATTATGCAAAAAATGTATGGTATTTTTCTGCAGCATTCCAAAAGCCCATTTTAAACATGGCAATACAATTTGTGATACTGTTAATTTCACCAACTGATTCAAGATGCATTTTTATACAGTTTTAACCATAAGACTATTAATGAATCTAATCCCAAATGTGATATTTCATTTTTGACTTTCTGCTATTGAATAATTTTGGGAAACGACAGCAACAACTAACTAGGATCTAGTCTTATAAAAGTAATCAGAATGCAGCGCAGCTCTTGTTTAAAACTTGTTATTTTGGCCTTTGCAGAACTAAGAGTGTTTCTAATTCAGTGTCAAGATAGATTCAAAGATAGCAAGGCTAATCCTACCTGTCCTATGTTACATGCCTATTCCCTAAAAGCTGCTGAAAACAGTTGATTCAATTGTGCCCATTGT
Organism: Liasis olivaceus; assembly: GCA_030867105.1. Classification (NCBI taxonomy): domain Eukaryota; kingdom Metazoa; phylum Chordata; class Lepidosauria; order Squamata; family Pythonidae; genus Liasis; species Liasis olivaceus. The sequence goes on from CM061349.1 coordinate 77,784,142, forward strand.
TGCTAAGTCTCTGGAAAGCCTTTGTCCAGGAAGCAACACTTCTATTGTTCAAGTTGTTCTCTGAGCTTGAAACTGTATAAACTAAGCTCATTAGTAACCTTAGAGTATCTTAGGCTGTGAAATCAGAGGAACCAAGCCAAGAGCAGACAGTTTACTCAGACCTGCAGTAAGCTTGCAAGTGATATAGAACATTAGGCTAGAACCATTTTTCCCCTCTAGATTTCTAAGCAGAGATAATTTGGGGAGGCAGGAATATTCAGATCTGTGAGAGTCCCACTGAAATCTGATGACATACACCACACCAAAACCCAGGTTTCAACTGAAAGAGCAATTAAGGCTAAATGAAACATTAAGCAAAGATCAAACCAAATGGGACCAACAGAGAGAATGGAAACAGAAGGGGACAAATACATATCACTCCATGTTATTAAGGTTCTGGCTTGGTAGGTCACCATGGTTGTAAATGATTTATAGCTTCATGTTATGAGTATACTAGGGTACTATTTCTTATTCAATAACTCATGGTTCAAAGCAGCATTTTAACATGATGTCTGAAGTAAGCCGGTCATACTTCTGGATGCAATAAAATCTTGGAATCCATACCCCAACCCTTATTCTCCCTTATGAAACCATTTTTTCCACAACTTGCAACTTTCTCCCTCTTTCTTCTCTGCTTTCCAAGTAGCCCCTCATTTCTGAACCTACTGCTGGTGTATCATTTGAAACAGCCACCGATCATCAAAGCAGAAGCCCATGATTCTTTTGGAAAGGTGCAATTATCTGAGACTTATTTTTGACACTATGGCAAGGAAGATGTATCATCTGTTAAGCAGCCAACGTGGTGATCCGGCTGTGATTTCCAGAATGCTTAAGCAGAAATCTTAGGATGTTTGCAGCACTACCATTTACCTTTACAGATGGTTTTAAATTTATGCTGCTGCTATTTTATTTTAAATGTATTTTCATTAGGTGAATGCATCTGAAGCACCGCATCTGAGTGAGCTACAAAACTCATGCTGACATACACGCTAAAAAAATTACACAGTTAAATTCTATATTATCATGTAAATGGCAAAAGAAGCCACATGGGAGCCTGTGCTTTGTGCTGAGTGATAAAAAGCTGTGAGCTATAAATAAGAGTTAAATAAAGAACCTTGTCAATTGAAGCAGTGGAGTGAAAGAGCCTTCTAGGGCAGTTGTAAGGTTTGAGAATAATACTTGGTTAAACATTTAAAGGTCCAGTATCTAACTAAAGCTACCATAGCTGGGCTACAAAAATATGGATTTCCATGAGAATAGCAGAAAAGAGACCCACAAAACTCTTAACTCTTTGCCACCACCTAGTTATTGTCCAGAATTTTGCAGTTCAGATCTGGTATGCAGATCATGTTCTTGATCTCTGAGAGAATTATGGTCACAAGGGTTCAAACACCACTGAAAAACTGTTTTCTGAAAGGCTGCAATTTACTAGAAGCTGTAGAAGCCTTTTTATTCTTTCCAACCCAATGAAATATTACTCAGAAATTATGTAAAGCAGCTCAGGATTCTGTCATTCAGTCAGCAGGATTAACTCTCTGAAAATGGAGCAGAACAGCAGCACATTTGGTATAGAGGAAAAAGCTGGCAAAAGAAAGTCAAGTTTGAAAATGGATATGATCTGGCTGGGGGCTTCAGAGAAAAACATTCCAGAAAACAATATCATTCAGTTCAATCAGCGCACCCCTATAGGAGAGGTACTGACTCAGAATGTTGCTGATCATTCCATTCTAAGTTCTCGGCTCTTCAATTCTTGGTCAACAGAGAAAAAACTTGAATTGGGAAATAATTCCAGAAAAGTTTCCTATACAAATGAGTATGGTTCCAACTAGCATATTCATCCCAATATCCATAGGCTGCACAAGTATTTAGGCTACAATATTTGATGTGGGGGAGGGGAAATGATGAAATTCCTGCTTCCCAATTTCTTAAAACCATCCCCAGTGATTTTTTTTTCCTCCTGCAGAAAATGTTGACACCAGAATTTTTTATGGCTCACATCTCTCCTGGTCACATGACCTAGAACAGCATATACACAGCCTGCCTTGTGCTTCCCAGGGTACACATACATACAGTCACACACAGATGCCATACAAGGGGACAACAGAAATGGACAACTCCCTACATGGTACCATGACACAGACAAAAATGCACACACCAACTATGGCCACTGCAGGTAAGTGACTAGAAAGAATTCCAGAACCCATGTTCTGCATACTTTTCCTACCTTGTTACAGAATTCTTTCTGCCTCTAATCTCTAACAGTATATATGCACTTGATGTGATAAAGATTACATTCAATGTGGTAAGCACCTAAAGTTGGTGGGGAATTAAAACTTTTTCTTTCCCCTGCTGCTTCCTCTTGTACAGAACTGGGTCTTCAAAGCTGTCAAAAGATGTGAGCCCCAATAGTGTTTCTGACACATAGCATAAGTTAACAGTCCACACCAGCCTATGCATACTCAAAGATTTCTAAGAAATGCCATCAGCTAATTCACTGAAACTCAGAGGACTGTCATAAAAAAGATGGAACTTCCATTCATAAATCTCCTTTGCTGAACTGAAGCACTGAACCTTAGCAAAAGCCATGATACTTTTAATTTCAGCCTCTGTACACACTACCACCACAGTCAAAAAAGAAGCCGAGCTAAAATTAAGTCCTAAATTATTCTTGGCAGAGACAGCAACTTAGGGTTTTTCATTCTGGTTTGCCAGAAACCAAAATGGAAAAGAAATTAACAGCTGTTGAAAATTGCTCATAAAAGTATTCTGAGTTTTGATATTTCTGAAGGAAGGTTTTTACACCAGTGAGAGAAACAGTCAAGAGTAGTCTGCACTGAAATTTGAACTGATGAAATCAAATCAAACTAGAATAATTATTTTCTTGGGAATATGTGGAAGGACACTTATACAGCCCAGTAAAATCTACAAGGTGTATATGTTATATAGCCTATGGTGATTATCTGATTTTGAACAAGCTAATGCAGAAAGTCCATGTACAAAAATTAAGTTTATATGCCAGATTCATCTCCCTACTGAGTGGAATAACTCTATCACTAACTCTGTTGGGCTGAAGAAAGAAAAATATCCATTCAAATTATGGAGAAAGAAGGAAAAAAACCTAGTGATTACTTCATAGAACAATGAAATCCAAAACCTGAATACAAAAGAGGCAAAACATTACCACATCTTTACTGAAATATCCAGTTCTTTAGTATATTACAGAAGGGCTTAAGAACATACATCATGTACCTCAAATGCAGACTTTTTTTTAAATAACAAGATTTTTATATATATGTATATATAAAAGAAAGTAAAGTGCAAGAAACTGATTTTTTCCTCCTCCAAATTAATGCATCAAAAATTTACTACACTAACAATACTATAAACCTGTAATTTCCCCCCCCCCCCCATTTTACTGTACAGTAGTGGGTTACATATAAATGCTGCAGAACCACGGTGTTTTGCCAAATGCTTCTCACCATTAAGGGATAAAAGGTGTTAACAACAGTGACTTTTCTGCACACTTATTGTGGACTTTGTCACTCTCCATGCTGGCTGGAGATTCACTAGAAAAACCAGTTCTGTAAGTGGGGCTACAGTATCTAAATATTAAATTAACAGTGTGTTATGTGTTTTCTTTTTTAAAAAAGGGTGTGACAAAGAAACATGTACCTCTTAATGCCCGCTGGAAGGACAAGGGAGGTGGTCCATTCAAACTCTGGCAATAGCTTTTGTACAGAACCTTTTAACTTGAATTGTTAAGAGAAGCTCTTAACATCCAGTAAGGGAAATGGCACACTGGACAGAGAAAGCTAATTTTTATGTATAGATTATATCCAAGGGATGAATCATCTCTTAAACTCAGCAATGCTTTTAACTCCCAGCTACTCTCAGCATCTTCACAGCAATTCTGACAAAAACTGCAGACTAGTAAGATATTTTTGCCCTTTTTTGTAACAGGTAGTAGTGCAGATCAGGTGTAGCAGGGTCACTGTTACATTTAATACTGACAAACCAGGGGGAGGTGTTAATTATGACATTTTAATCCAGCTTTAATATGGCATCCTCCAGTTGAGTAGGATTACAACTCCTATCATCTTCAGCCAACATGCCAGCTGGGGCATGATGCAAGTTGTAGTTCAATACATCTAGGATGTCCCCAGGGTGCAGAAGGCTATGTGGGTGCATCCCTCCAAATATCCAAGCCCCCCCCTCCCTCCAGCTGTCACTGTTGATAGAGAGCTAAACTGGCAGCAAGGCGCTTTTTCTTCAGGAACTGGGAACTTACACTAGGAGTGTCAGATAAAGAAGGACCACATTCTGCAGACAGATTCCAGGAACAAAGTGTCTGAGAGCCAAGAACTAGTTCTGCTATCAGCTATTCACTCATCACAAAAAAACCTCTGAATCATGTTCTTTTTTAGCTGGGCTTGCCATATTCCTCTGTGAAATCTCAGTAACATTCTGTACCCAGCCGCTCCTGTCAACCCCCAAGTGGGTTCCGGCGTTGATTTCCTTTAGGGATATTGATCAACAGGGCTTTTAACAGGGGGAGGGACCCCCTTCAGGCTCCCTTCTCGGATCTCTTCTGAGTCCCATAAATCCAGGCAGTTTAGCCAGCCCAAGAGGATCACGGAGCGGCGGCCTTGGCTTTGCAGTGCAATATGTGCTTATGGACAAGGTCGATACGCTCCTGGAGCATCTGCGCTTGCTGGTCGGAGAGGAAGCCGAGAATCTCGGCCAGGGGCTCCCGAGTCCGGTAGAGCCTGAGGAGCTCCGACGCCGCGTTGCGCAGGCGGTGCAACTCCCGCACTCGCTGGGCGGTGGCCTCGCGGAAGACGCAGACGGAGCGCAGCAAAGGCTCGTTGTACTTGTCCCACATGGCCAGCAGCCGGTAGCCGTGCACCAGGCCGGCCTCGTTGTCGAGGAAAACCAGTCCTCCGTTGGGGGCCCGGTGCAGGTTGCTGGTGGCCCGATGCATGACGCGCGGGTCCCACTGCAGACTAAACAGGTTGCTGACCAGCCGGTCGAAGTTGGCCGTGAGATAGTCGAAGAGAATCAAGTCGCTCCACTGCACCAGCTCCACCAGCTGCGCCTGGCTGAGGCCTCTCAGCTCCCCCGCCGCGAGGGGCTGCAACCTCCGGCCCGCCGCCGGCGCCCCCGCCTCAGCTCGCCAGGGGGCGGGAGCCACCACGTCGGTCAGATTGTCCACCCACCGCGCGAGGCTCACCACGGCCCCCTCGGCCCAATGGGAGCCGCGCAGCTCGTCGCGCACTTCCGCCCACTGCCCGCCGCGGGCTTCCACCCGGGAGAGCGCCAGAGGCGGCAGGCGCTCTTGAATGCCCAGCAGTCCAGCCAGGTGGTAGGAGAGCGCCTCGCCCTGGATCTGCTCTGGGTTGATGCCGTAGCGCACGCAGGCGCGGCTCCCGTCCGACAACCGGGCCAGCCGGTTGGAGCTGCGGCCGCAGCCGCCGCGCTCGAGCGACACAACGCGCGCCTCCCGGGCCGCCCGCAGCCACGAGGCTGTCTCCTCCGCCGAGAAGCCCGGCGGCACCTGAGCCTCCAGGGTCTGGCTCCAGAAAACCCCGCCGCGCACCGGCAAGAAGGGAAACTGCTCCTCAGCGCCCATTGCTCCCTGCCTCTCCCGCCGAGGGTGAGCCGAAGGAAGCGGCGGCTCCTGCCCGCTTTCCCCCGGCCCCTCCTGGAGCTCCGTGGACTGTCCTGGTAGCGTGAGCAGCGCTCGGAAAGTTTTCTGGGCGGCTTGGAGACGACTTGTCTGGAGAAGACGGCTTGGCGCTACCGGCGCTCCTTGGATGCCGACGAACGCCGAGACGGCTCGCTCCTGCGGGAACTTCGGTTCGATCGCTCTCGGGTCCCCGATCCGTCCGCTCCACAGCCCCACCAAGGAAGCCAAACCTAGCAGCCAGAGCACGGCCACGGAGCCCAGCCCGGCCAGACCCGCTCGTTGCATTCTCCTCCCGCGGCTGGTGCTGAGCTTGGAGGCTGCCGCTATCTCAGTCCGCTGCTCCGGGACGCAGCAGCTGTGCTACCCCGCGGCTCGCTCGATCGGGGCTGCCTTGGCTCATGGTGGCTGCGGATGGCCGGTTCCAGATCCCGGCAGGAGCCTGCCCGAAAGCCGGCAGGGACCGATTCCGGACGGACGCCCCAGCCTGAGCTGCGGGGCCGGTGTCTGTACCCAGACCCTCTAGCGATTGAAATTCACAAGAACCGAGACCACGTGGGGGAGCGAGGGGGAGCGTGGGGACCCAACCCACCGCCCAGCATGGTCTTCCGCTTAAAGCGGCAATGGCTCGCCCAAAGGTGGGCCCGCTGCCGGCCGATGGCTCTACGTGGGGGCGCTTCCAAGAAACTGGGAGATCCTGAGACTCTCCGCGAACGCTGGAAGTGGTCTTTGTGACGCCGGCTTTGGAGTCGTAGCGACGACGAGCGGCACCTTCGCGAAGGGATGGGATAGGCGGCCGGCCATCTCCGAGCGCTCCTCCCTCCTCCCACCCGGCTTGGGAAGCACAAAGGATTCGGCCCGTTTAGAATAAAAGATGGGAGAGAGGCACATTGAGCTGCTGCTTTCAAAGAGCTCTTTCTTTGAGCGGGAACAGAGTAGGAGGCAGCAGCACGGAATGGTGGGAGAGAAATTAGTCTGGGCGGCGATCTGGGCTCTGTTCCTTCGTAGTGAGCAAAGATACCCGAAGGTTGCTGCGGAGCGCTCAACCCTTGAGCAGGGAACAAAAATTCCTTGCGGCTCAAAAGACGTAGTTGCTATTTCTTTCCTCCCCTTATCAATGCAAACCATCGGCGGGCGAGCCGGGGATACTTTGTGCAGGAACGCCTCGATTTAGGATTGCAGTGAAATCGGTGGAACAATCTTATCTCCCTCAAGGGTTTTCTCCACTGTTGAGTTGAAGAGCTATCTAGCCATCCTTGAGTGGGCAGAAAATAATACCTGTATGAAATTTGCTGCTCCCAGTTGCCAGTCCCTGTCCTATCCTACTTCTGTTACTCTCGGCTTCAAATCACTGGCTTTCGTCCAAGGTTAGGTGACAAATGACAAAATGGAACAGATTTTACATAGCTCGAGGCTGTCCTTGGATGGTGCCAAAATATGGGGGAAAGTACTGCGGTAATACCAGTAAAAAGACAGGCTTAAGACTGTCTCATTCATAGAGTGGGAACCAGATGAAGGAAAGCACAAGGGGACATTGCAGGAAAAAAGAGGTTGCAGTGGCTTGTTTGTGTTGTGATCAGATACAAGTGGGGAGTGGCCCCTTTTCAGCAGGAAAAGATAAGCTTCAGTGGAAAGGAGGATCTGCCCTGGAGCCCTTCTAGGCAGAGTGAGGCAAGCAGTAGATCCAGAGGGCTGACCAGGACAGAAGCAGCACACCTGCTCTGCTTGTGACCCCCCCCCCCCCCCCCCGGCTCCAGAATACAGTCTGTTCCCCTTTGGGGTGGATGAGGCAGCCAACATGGAAGCAAGATTCAACTGTAGTCTGGTTAGCTTTTGCAACATGAAATTGGGAAATGATTTGTCCTTTGTCTCTAGCAACAGCAGTACCTTTTGAGCCACTCATATCCCTTATGTAATAAGAAAGCTCTACTATATAAAATTTACTGCTAGCAGTGCTCCCATTAGTTTAGGAGCCCCAAATGGAATGGGATGGGCCAGACATGGCTTCAGAGCCCTCCATCCTTTGAAATAAGTTTAAGGTGCCTCTCCTTTTCCATCCCTGGTTAGCATGAACTTGTAGGATTTTGGAAGTGGTTGAAAAGCCTCCAGAATACAGTGCCTCCTTGTAGGCTGTACAGAAGGGTAGTGTGGTTAAAAGAACTGAAGGCCCAGTGGAAGGTCCAACAGGAGAAGAATGGTTATACTCTATTCATCCAAGTCCCGCCAGAGGTCATTAATGAGGGCAACTAATGCACTTCCAGTAGTTTCATATCAAGGCCTGCATTCAAACTGAAATGGGTCCAGGTAATCTGTATCCTCCAGAGGTTGCCCCACCACTATTTCAACAATCTTCCCAAGAATGGGAGATTGGAGATAGAACAGTAGTTGTCCATTACCATTGGATCCAGGGCTGGCCTTTTGAATGAAGGGATCAGTGCCTCCAAAGCCACTGAAAATTCTTCCTCCCTCCAATTGACATTGGCCATCACCTGGATCCAACTCCCAGTCCCATCCCTGGCTGTTTTCAGGAGACCCATGTCGTGGAGCTAAGATCACAAGAATCCTTGTCCACTTCCTCAAGATCCACAGGCTCCTAGGTGACATCACAAGGCATCACCTTAGTCATATTGCAGTTGTTATGCAATTATAAATGCAAATCTATTTTTAAATATTGACATATGGGATATACTTTGCATAAATAAATATCTATTAAAAAACTAGGTGAGTATTATCTAACATTAATATTTCCTCATCCTGCAGTCAGAGAGCAAAAAAGAGCACAAGAGAAGCAGGTCTATTCAGAAACCATGCCAGAGCTTAAGAAATGCAAGACATTCAGAGTGACTTACATGCAAATTGTATAAGTATATACATAGATGTGTGGATCTGGAGAGATAAATAGGTTGATTTTAGGCTCAAGCTCTTTCCTATGCTTCTAAATCCAAACCTCAATATTGTACATTAGATATCACAATGATAGATAAAACCATCATTGTGGCACTGTTGCTTCACGGATAAGGAGAAATGAATGAAGAGTATCCAAGTGCAGATATATAATATATGGATATGCAAGGAGGGGAAATAAGCAACAATTATGGTTGTGAGTAAGTAACAATACTCAGGAGTTAAGTAAGGAACCTTCCAAGCATTGATGAATTTGCATGGACTTCAGTCTTTTGTCTTATAATATTATTCCTAAATCATGGGCAGCTATAGTATGGATGAACAAGTTCCAAAGTTTATATCAACTGGAGCCCAGAACCAAAAGATATTAACATAGAATTTAGAAATTTTGAGCCTAGGAATGGTGTTCACAGTCTTTCCTAAAAGAAAATGCTCTGGGTTCTAGCGATCTTTATTTTACTTTTATTAAGATAGGCTGGGGAGTTATATTTTTGCTGGTACTGCTGTTAAATAATTGGGCATCAGAAACCTTGCTTCTGTCTTGGATATCACCCAAAGTTCTAGTATCTCCTGTCTGTAGGGCTGTAATTCTATACTTAATTACTTGGGACCATGTTCCTTTGAACTCATTGAGACTTGGTTTGAATAGATGGACTGTATACTGACAGCTCCAAAAGAAATCACAAGACTTTCTAGGTTATTCCTCCCTCTCTTCTCCAATATAAGCCTTTTTTCATTTTCTAATACCCTGGTTCTCCTGTCATACTGTACTTCTGAATTTTTATATCAATATCCCTCTTGACTAGGGGCAAACTACACTGAATATATTATTCCAAAATTAAATTGTAATGTAGCTGTATATAACAGTAATGCCTTTTCTCAAATCAAAGAAAAATGTATAGTAGTAGTTGTTTATTAATAGGCCAAGTTCAATATGTTCCGTATACTGAAAAAGCATTCTTGTTCTGGGCATTTCCTCAGTACTCAACAGTGTATGATTGCTAGGAAAATGCTATTAATTTCCCATTAGCAGTGCCATTGCAAGGTAGTTACAAAATGACAGCCATACCTATGAGTTCACTAATTATTAGCAATCTAAGTCTCTTTCAGCTTGCTTTGTTCACTAATGAGGTTTTCAATTTTTTTAAAGAATTAATCACTTTGTCCACAGGGTTTATAAATCAGTGATATATCATGGCAACCTTGCAGTGTCCCAGCTGGCCTTCAACTCATCTGAACTGACATGCTAGAATTAGCCAATTTTCACATGGGAACTTTACAAGGGCTACAGCATAAATTCCTGGGATCAATTCAATTGCATCTGAGTAAAACAGTATTATTGTGCTGAACATCATTAAAGTATCAGCCATTTCCTGCTGTTTGTCACTAGCATCTCTGACTATGGAACCAGCTTTGCATCATCCTGCCCCAAAATCAAGGTAATGTCAACATTTGGAATCTAATTCGAGCTTAATCCAGTTGCTGTTACCAATAAAAATTGTCCTCAATTTGATTAGAAAGTTTCATCAGTCTATATGAATATTCAAGAAGAGTATAAACTATCTGCAGTTTAATTTCCTTCATCACTGATATTAAAATTGCATTATTGCTTCTCCCTGTCATATATTAAAATGTATTAATCCACTAAACCTAATTCATTATTTACACAACTAATAAAAGTGTTCAGTGTTTTTAATATAAAATGACAAGTTTCACAAGTAATTAGACATTGATATTATCTTGCCAACATTGAGGGCTCCGCCAAGTGGGGAAAAGTGGGACTATATATAGGTTGGCAGAATTAATCATACGCAGGATATCTTTAGTGTATGAAGTTTCACACATATTATTTCCATAATCTTTACAACACTCTGATTTGATAGATTATTATCCCCCGGGGGAGGTGAGGGAGAGAAAAGCGGAATGCAGAACTGATGTTGAGATGGTAGATGGCTTGCTTATCACAAAGGTTTGGGAATGGTAGAGGTTGATTCAGTTTCATACTAAAAATCAGGAAGCAGGACTGTAGCTATTTAGGTGTACTGAACAGCAGCTCCCAGCATTCCTCACCATTGAGTATGTAGGATGACTACAGCTCATCCAGAAAACTGCATATTCTACCATCATGATACATATTACATACATATAAGTCTTTGAGTTGGACTCCATGTGACCATGTAGATGTGTCTGTGTTGTTTTCTTGGGAACTCTATGGAAGTGGCTTGTCATGGCCTTTGACTTCCCAAATTAGTTTACAGTTCCTAGGATTGTCTGGTAGTCTTCCATCCAGTATTAACCAACTTGGTTAAAATACTGTTTAGTTCTTGAGATCAACCAAGATCAGCTAAGTGCTTTCACCTGCTGTGGCATGTTTGCTCAGCACTGAAACTCTCAGGATAGACTTTCTTTCAGAGAATATTGCAGAGGGTTGCAGGCTGAGTAACTACATTGTGCTAGCATAGTGAATGCTGTACAATTATTTTATTTAGTAAATGATTAAACCCTATGTTTCCAGTATAAATAGCATCCAGGGAATAACTTCACTAAAATGCACAATAAAATTTAAAATCATGATTAAAACATAAAATTGAAAGAAATAAAAACACATCCATAAAATAAGAAATTAACAACATTCACCCGTTAAAAAATAGATTCAGTAATGCCAGTTATCAAATGCTCTATTATAATGCAATGCTATTTTAAATGCTTTAGCATAATGTAATGTGAAATCTTTAAAAATACATATACTCTAATTTGATGTTGGAAGGACAACGGAAGAAAGAACCCCACTTTTCTGCCATGTTAAGATGCAAAGAAACACTCCCTCTGTATGGAGAGTTCATGAGCAATGGCATATTTCTAACCAGCAAAACTGATTTTTTTTTTCTTTCACTTTATAATTATCCGTAGAGGCAGTATTTTAGTTTAATTGCAGCACAAAACTGTGCCTCCAACAATGTCATGCTTACTCCACCTGCAGGCCAACAGTAACTTTGCCATTAATTTCTGTGTGCACACAAAATAAATTAAAATTAACAATAAATAATAATAGGGTTTTAAAAACCAGTATGAGGTCATTAAACAGTGCCATTGAGAACTTGCCTTTTTCTTAATACAAATCTGCCTTTTTCCTAACAAAAGTGGAACAGACAGAAGGAGACAAGAAAGTCTATTCTATGATCAGTAGAATAGCACAGACACCCTGCCCCAATGTATTTCCTTTTTGTAAGGTGGCATGTTGAATCACAGGTATGTTCCTTGGGGCAGGGGTGACCCCTGGCAAATAGGCAGATATTTCAATTTACTTATTTTTTCCTTTCTGCCTGGTCAAGAAAGATGCCCTTAAGTAGCCAATTAGCTGCATTTCAAAAATAATGCCCCCTTGGAGCTGAGCTAATTCCTGATGACTTCATATATGCAGTTTTCTTGTTTCTCACATTTGAATAAAGGTTTCTGCTTCTACTGTTAATAGCCACAGTTCTTTTCACATTCTTTTCGACTTTGCTGATGTGCTATTATTTCTTTAGTGCTATCAACATGCTAAGTGCTGATAGTTATGAATTATGCAGTCATTCCTGTTCCTCTCCAAACCTTTGTTTTCCTCTGCGTGATGATGATATTCCAAAATCATGGGTTTTTATTTCATAAATCTGTATCCCACCCCCTACCATTCAGAATCTGGTATGCTACTGACAGTGTTGATCACAATTCACAATATCTAGTAGTCACACCATCATTAGGTTGAGTACCTTATTGGTTACTCCCAAAGTGCCCTGATTTTTTAAAAAATAATTTAGTGATGCAGAACTGTCTTTATGCTAGAAAAGATGGTAAAGAATGTAAGTTTTTTGAAGTCTGAAGTCTTACTAGTAATAGATCAAAAAATCTGTCTCCCTTTGCAGAAGAATTATGCTTGTAAATGATCAAATAAATAAAGCTCAGAAGTCCTGCTGGAAAAGAATTCTTGCCATTAATAAGTACAACAAATTAAATCTAAAGATTGGTCCACTGTTATTTTCAGTATAAACTAGTAGGAGCCGTTACACAAAAAAAGAACAGAAAAGAGCTTCATATTTGTCACTATGACTGGCAGTGTCTTTCATGTCAAGGGTAGGTCTTATTGCTATACTTGCCCTTGATGATGATGATTAATAATAATAAAATTTATTTCCGTGCTTGTTTACCCAGGAATAATTTTTACTGGGTTTCATGAGCATCATTCTCAGATAAAGAGGCATAAGCCTGTCCTTTTACAGATTTGATCCTGTGTTTATTTAGAAATGATTCTTATTGAATTTAGTGGGACTTACTCCCAAATAAAGAGGCATAAGATAGCATTTTTATATTTATTAACTAACTTAGTCACTGGACCAATAATTTGTATCAAGTTATGGTTTGTTTAACCATAGTTGATTAAATAAACATACTTGACTGGGTTCACAATAAAGCGACTTCTTGCCACCCAGAAATTTTAAAACACTTCACCTGACCTTTTTATAGCTCTACACTAGCTCGGTTGAGCAGGAACTTCTGAAGACTAATCAGTCACTTTCTTCGTCACTTCATGCTGCTGTTATTTCTCAGAATCTCCAAACTGCATTCTGATAAATTTCTCAGAAGTCTGTCACAGATCCTGAATTGTCTTATGGGGATGGCTGGGTGAGAACCATCTGTGTTAGGCCTCTTGCTGTTTCTAGATGCCAAATATTTAAGCACACATTTCCTCTCTCTGCACTTAGTGTCAGTTTTCCAGATGGAACAGAGAGTGACTGGATCTTCCAGTTACTATAATATCTGTGCTTTCTTAGGGCTCCCCAAAGCATAAAGCAGCTGCCGTCACGCACTGAATGAAACATCTGACATATTATTCATTCTACAAATAAACTGTAGTAGCAGATATGGCTTAGAGAATCAGCAATAATTTTACCTGAAATAAAACAAATACAGATGTTAGATTTAGGTCATATCGTGTGCTATCTAGCTCTTGCTGAACAAAATACATTTAAGGAAGATTATAAGTATGCTTAGATTAATATCATAAACCAACATTACTCTTGAATATTTCTGTCTTAATGGGAGGGGGAGAGTGAATTGTTTCTTTCTGTTAGATTCATATTCAATCCCCCATCAATATTAATATTTTCATGGTAGATCAGAATCATATCTTAGCAGAACAATTAAGTTATAGCCATGAAAATCAACACAACCAGGATGGTTTAAAGCATCCAGGAAGCTTGCTCCCCTGCATCTTTTGTGCAACAGAGAAAAACATAGAGACAAGAATATGATTCTTTCTGAGATCCAATGATCTCTTGCTGCTACTAACTTTATAGGAATTTGAAAGCTTTTTTTGCTTACTTCTATAAGACTGTCCAACCAATGATGGACCTAATTTCCATGGCACACTATCATTCTGGTTAATGGATACCTCCCTTTTACCCTAACCTGCATGGCTCTTTAACCATGACCAGTAGGTTTCCATTGGTAAAGTGCGTCTTCTAAACCCAAAGACTGAAAAATAGCTGGTTTCTAATGTTACTTATGCTAACCAGAAATGGTATCATTCCGATTTCAGGTAACACATTTAACCACACACACACACAAATACACACACACACACAATCACCAGTGATAGTGATTAAGGAGTTTCATGGGACAGGATAAGGAGGCCATAAATGAATTCCCATTAATAAGCCAGGGTGTTTAACATGTTTGAACATACTCATAATGTCATCCTGGTTTTCTCTGAGCTGCTAAAGTTTTTCAAGCAAGATAAGATAAGTACCCACATCCTGTAGAAAGTACTTGTCTGCCAGATCTAAACAGCTACTCTTGAGGGCTACCAACTCTCATTTTTATACTTGAAATGCTTCATTGTTAGAATAATCATAATCATAATTTATTGATTAGCCATTATTAATTTGGAGACTCCAGTGGAATACAGTCAATTTATTTCTAAAGCAATAGAAACAAGGGACTTCTTTAGTCACGGAAGCATTTTAGTACATTTGGAGGGGAAAAAAATATTTTGGGCATACCTCAGCATTATAGAACATCTGGGTTTGCTACCTCTTAGGATGAAATCTGTTTAAATGTGTAAATGATGCTTCTATTTCATACTGGCAGAGACTAAGAGTATTTCCAAACAAGGTCTCTATGCCAGTTCAGAACTGGCTCTCGACCTATGCAATTAAAATGTTGCCTGTTTTTGAGAGTGGAATGGTTATTTTTCAGCTCCTACTGTATTTTATTTGAAACTGGGCAGTGCTAGTATGACTGAGGAGGCTTTTGTAATTTTAATACAAGTTTGGTTAAGAGATGAATATAAAATAAAACCAAAAGTGTACAGTTAAAAGAAAGTTAGCAGTTTTCAAGGTTTGCCTTTGGTCAAAAAGGCACTCCATAGAACATCAGATTGACCCTGAGTTTCAGGTATTTAGATCCTTCTTCCTTATAGATTAAATTTCTGTTATGGAGAATATAGACTCTAACCCTAAAACAACCTAAATTGCTATCTTTTTGGAAAATACTTTGAATACATTTGGAAAAGAGTAATACAGGTAGTTGTTGCTTAACTATGATAATTGGGACCAGCAACTCTGTTGCTAAGTGACACAGTTGTAAAGCGCAATGTCATAATCGTGCCAACTTACAACAGCAGTTGCAGCAGTCCCAGTTGCTGTTGTTAGGTCAATCTTGCTTGGTCACACTGTCCCACAGCCACATGAGCGCCATTCGTGACCTCCTGCCAGCTTCCCCATTGACTCTGCTTGTCGGAAGCTGGCAGTGAAGGTCACAAATGGTGATCATGTGACCGCAGGGTGCTGCAACATTGTAATTGTGAGCCAGTTTGCCAAGCACCCGAATAGTGATCACATACTGCAGGGACACTGAGATGCTGCAACTATGAGGGCCTGTTGTAAGTCCCCCTTGTTCAGCACCTTCATAACTTTGAACAGTCGCTGAATGAGTAGTCGTTCAATGAAGACTACCTGTACTATGTCATTACGTGGGAAGAATATAATGTTAAGTACAAAACAAACATAAACACCGGGTTAGTTTTCCTGTACTCTCAGTTAAAAGAGTCTCACTATAGGTGACGTCTATGGAATACTCTATAGCAATGTATTGAATCTCATTTCATGGCAATCCTATGCCTATGTTCTGCTTCTAAAATTGCATTTAGCTCTTTCTATATATGATACATAATTTGTTATAGATTGCAAAAGTACTAGCAGAACCTGAGGTAGTGCAAGACTCTTGAGAAACCAGTTTAGAGGACTAGGTGGTATACTATGAGAAGAAGCTCCTATCAGACATTGTCCTTTGAGGTTCATGGGTATCTGCAAGTGCAAATGATGTCATTTGTGTGATAATGTCATGACATACATGATGTCATTGTGGCTGCTATAATGCCCATAAACTTAATTCTTGGTGCACACTACTCTCTATTTCTTTAGATTTTTAAAAATTATTTAAATTAACCAATGGGAAGCTAGTATCCTTAAGTTAAGAAATTTTCTTTCAGTGATTAGCCATTGATTAGGGAGGTGTAGTAAAGAAATTCAGGCTATTAGGTTTATAGCACTTCTTACTGTTGCCATGTCATATCTTCTTCCAAAGCAGCTTTGGTAGCTGTGTCCTGAAAAATCTGAGATCAGGTTTCTGGAAAAGTCTATTGGAGAAAAAGGAAGAGGAGACTTCCGGGGGAGGTATGGCAAACTGAAAATGGTTCTGCAAAAGCAGAGTCGACAACCACGGCAAAGACCAAGGAACCAGTGAGTAGGCCAGTTCTTTGAAACCTCTCCAGATAAGGAGAAGATGGGAGATTGCCCACATGTGCTCATGAGGAGACTGCAGGTCAGTAATTTTCCACAGGTTTGAGCACTGGGAAACAACAGGATCAGCCATCTTGCTCCCAACTGTGGCGGAGGCTTTTAAAGGACACTAAGTTCACAAACCTCACTTTCTAATCACTTTTGGAAATTGCTTATTAACTATATTAAAGCTATAGAGACCTTTGGAGTGACAAGTTTGAAAAGTCTTCATTGGGTGAGTTTATCTTCAAAAGAAAAATTAATTATAAGCTTAAGAACATAAAGAATTTGAAATAAACAACAGAAAGGTAAATATGATTTTGATCTAAGAAAGTTATATATGGATTAAGGGTCCAGATAAATTTGGAATATTGACTTTTACTGTAAGATTTTGGAATTAATTTTAAAGAATAAACAGCCTCTTGTGGGAAACAGATTTGTTTTGGTTATTGCAAGACATAACAAAGATAAGTAATTTTATGATTTTAGAAACTGGACACTAGAGGGGACTAAAGTTCCTAAGCAGAGGGAAAAAAAGCAAGCCTGCTTTTGTTTACTGGGACTTACAAAATGATGCAAAACACTATAACACTGAAAATATTAAAGGAGGCTTTTGAAGAATGGAGCCAGAAATTAGTAGCCACAACATCATCAATGTCAGTAATGATGTCTGCCTCTATAGATAATGTCCAAAAGATATTACTGAAAAAATGACAGATGTAGAACAAATGTTATCGGACAAGATAGAGATGACACTAAAAGTGGATTTACATACGAAAGACCAAGAGAACAACTTGAAAAAAGATGCTTTACTGGATATACAAAAGAAACTGGTGAAATACAAATGACAAATCAAGAGAGTGGCCTGGATGATTTTTTTCTTATTGGATTAACAAAAGAGGCTTGTTAAAGCCTTGAAGAAATTTGTGCAATAGGTCAAAGAAGAATTGGAGAGAAATCAAATCCTACAATAATATTTGAGTGAACTAAAGTTTAAGACAGAAGTAAAAGGAAGGAATATAAGCTTGGTTTATTTGTTCAAGGTTAAAATAAGGTATGTTGTTACAAAGCTGGCAACACTTTATGGACTTTTTGCTGATGTCTGGACTGAAAAGTTGATGCTTTATGGATTTGTCTATAGATAAGGGATGGGATATGGGATGAAGAGATATTTATCTATAACCTTATGGGGGGAGGAGAGCCACTAATTTTGTTTCTACTTGTTGTGATGAAGATTGGAAGTCACTTCTTTATATATCTCTTTTCTCTTTCTTTATTATATTCTCACTTCTTCTTCTTTTTTCTTCCTGTACTTCTTATTCTTTCTTCCTGTTCTCTTTCTTTAAGTTTAGTTTGTATTAGTTTTTACTATTATAATCAATATTTTTTAATGAAAATTATTTAAAAAAGAAAAAGGGAAGAGTGAATAAAGGCAAGAGAAGGGAAACTGAAAAAGCAAAATGTAAAAGAAATAAAATGATCACACTGAGCAACAACAACTCTTCTGTATATCCCACGTTTACTAATTAGTAAGAAAAGATTACAATTAGTACTAGCTATCACAATTTTGTGAGTCATCTGGGTTCACATTACTAATTAGTAACAGGTACCCACAGTTCAAGAATCATCTGGGCTGACCCTCTTGGTCTCTGAGGTTCCTTAGTTTTGATCATTATAACTTGTCATTATATGCCAGGTGCTGTTAGAGATCAGTTTCCACTGATGAGAAGTTTTCAGATTCAAAGCTTTATTTTGGATCACATATTTGAACTAATACATAAAGCATAAACTACAAGCAATTGTGAACACAAGCATCAATCTCCTCATAGGCTATCATATTATTTCAGTTCTCTGTGAAGTTATTTAATTTCCAATATATTTATTAGATAATTCAAGGTGTCAGCATTTACTTTATTGGCTTTTGAACCTCTGGTTATTCACAGTGTCCTGTCTGTAATGTCTGAGAACTTTACTGGAAATTTCATTGAAGTGATACACCATTGCTTGCTATGACATCTTTAGACATAATCCCCTTAGAATGCCATCTGAGAAAGATTCATGCACTTCTTTTTCCAAGCAGGATTATTAATATTTATGAATATTTGAAGTATATGGGGCTTTACAGAATAGTATCAGAAGCAAAATAAAAACATGTCCATATCCTGAAACATTTAAGATTTAACCTGCTTTTTTCATATATTAGGTTTTTTATTGTGCTTCTCTGTATCTTAATACATTATCCTCAACCAATAGCTTAACTGGCTTCTCAATATTGTTTTAGCAGCTCCCCATCCTGATGAAAGAAGTGAATTGATCTGAACATTTGTGATGACAACAAGTGAACTTTTGTCCTTCTGAAGTTACTCTGATATGGAGCTCCTCTAGAGTGCTCTGAGGGTGGTTCCCCCCCCCCTTTGGTCTGTATGGTCTACAAATTTTTCCTCCCTAGGGACCTAGAATGCTTTCCGCTTCATATATATGGTGTGTGTATGTATGTATGTATGTATGTATGTTTGTATGTATGTGTGTGTACACACACACACATATAAATGAAACAAATGTCTTTTTTGACATTAACCAAGAGATCTAAGCTCCAGATGTAAGAAACTACAGCTCTATGATTTATATACAAGAGAGTTTCAGGTTACACAACACTTCATAGGTAACCATGGCCAGGAGCCATCTTTAACTTCAAACCAGTTCACATGCTTGGTGCTTGGCAGGATTTCATATTCATCAGCTGGTTTGATGAGACACAGTTGCTTAAGAGGTTTATGCTCATTTCTCTTAAAGATTATCCACAAAGGTAAAAGAATATTTATATTTAGTCTAGTAAGAGGCACCAAAGGGTCTGCCATGTGTGATTAATTTGGCACAATGAAAAAATATGTGGGGGTAATTCATTTACATGTAAAATACAGTCTGGAATCCCAATCTGAAATTTATTTCTTTGGAGGCAAGCGCTCTGGATTTTTGCAGACCATATTTCCATATTAAGTCTTTAGCCAACTTGCGTAACCTGTTTGGAATAGCAAGCATGCACATCATATGTGGATCTGTGTCGTGTTAATCCCACAGCTGGGTGATTAGGCAGTTGCTTCAAACACACTCATCTTGAAACTGAGCCATAATTATTCCATCCCCTTCCTGCAAATTTGCTAAAAATGAAATAAGCTTTTTTGCAGTTAAGTATGGTTTGCAAAGTAAATCAGCAAGATTATCAATTCACTACATGCCCAGCTATATAATGCACCTTTCCTGATGTCTGGCACATTGTGTGACGGGGTGAGCAACAGACTTGGGCCACAGGAGGTCCTCAGTCTAATTTCAGAAGCCCTTTCCTAGCAATCAGTTTTCTTGCAAGAGCAATGTCCCTTTCCTTTATTGCCTGCTGTGTGAGGAGGAATGAGAGAGAGCTGAAAGAGAATGTTAAGAAGCAGGGTGATAGGGAGGAAGGGAAGGTGAGAAAAAAGGTCCCAGAATGACCAAGAATTACTGTTGCATCTGGCCCTATCCATTCTCAGTATACCATGCAGCTTCCAAAAATTTACTCCTTCAGGAAAAAAGATTGCCCACCCTTGTTGCGTGACTTGTCTCTAAAATCCTGAATTGGCCCCAGTTAGAGAATTAAATTCCCATAGAATGCAAATATACATTATTTGCCTTAATGTACAGTGTACAAAGGCCTTCTTAACACTCAATTATCAAAGCAAGGATAATCTTCTTTGTATTCATCATTATCTACACATGGAGGGCAACTGTGTGCAGTATAGAAACTTCTTGATCCCCTGAGGCTCTCTCTGGCCTTTAGCACTTCAGAAAACCAGAATGATAAAATCTTTGATACAGTTTCTGAATAAAGTCACTCTCAGTATGTCTAAGAGTTGTACTTCAATGGGAAGGGGGAGCAAAGGGTTATTCTCATTCCTTTTCTTTATAAGAAAGCCCACATCTTAGGACGGTATCTGAAGACTTACCTATAAATGTGACTGAAAAGTAGTACCTGTACCTGGTTTTCTGAAACAAGAATTCTTCGCAATAGATTCAGCCTATAGACACAGACTGACTTTGCACATTGCAAAAAACATGGTTTGCTCAAATATGGCTTGTTGAATGAACTGTTGGCTATGTTCACACATTGCACCACACTATCCTAATTAAAACCAATTTGGTATAGTGGTTAAGGTGTCAGATTAAACTGGAAGACCCGGGTTCAAATCCACCCTCATGCTTGGAATCTCATAATGATTGGACCAGTTTCTCTCTCTCAAACTAAACTTCTTCACGGGGTTGTGAGGGATATTGCAGAAGGGAGTTCTCTGTATGCTACTGCGAGTTCCTGGAGGCAAGGCAAAATATAAATCTACCAAACAAATAAATGAAACCAAACTATATTACAGCTGAGTACAGTGCATAAATCTAGACATAGACCACTAAGAAGTGGTTAAGAATGAATATGATAATCTCCCAACCTGAGTGGAGGAGCTGTTTTTAAAAAGATTCTGGCACTCAAAATTGGAACCAGCCAACTGAGTTGGCTAAACATTTAAAATCTTTGTAATAAGATCTGAGTGAGGCACTTTTGAATACTTTCTGCACACCATTATCCCATTTTCCCCTAAGCATAAGATTTAATTTTGAAGCAGGCAAGCAGGTCTCAGTTAGGATGATCAAAGAATTTGATTAAAGAATAAAAGAACAGCCAGCTCTGTGCTATTGCAGAATACAAAATATTCTGGCTGTATTACTAGATTCAAAACTTTTGAAGTGTAACTCTTGTCACCTTATCTGAAAAGCATACAGAAACTGGTACTGCAGGCACTTGGAGTGTTTTGGCCCTGTAGACAGAGTGCCTAATTGAGAGGCATCCTTTAAAAAATATTTAAAAGCAAAGAAGATAGTTTTCGTTTAAAAAAAAAAATGGGAAAGGAAGCAACAAGGAACTCCATCTCCAGTTTTCAGCAGTTAGTATGCTCAGAGTCATAGAACTGGAAGGAGGCCTTTAGGACATGGAGTGCAACTCCCTGTTCAGGGCAGGAATCCAAATAAAGGCATTTCCAGGAGATGGCTGGCTGGCTGGCTAGCTGGCTGGCTGGCTGGCTGGCTGGCTGTTCACCCCCTCCTTGAACATATCCACCAAAGGAAACTCATCATTTCCCTCAGTCATTGGCTCCGGTGTCAAACTCTTACCACTAGGCAGTTTTTCTCTTCAAACCTAAATCTGCCTTCCCAGAACTATTCTATTACTTTGAGATGCTGATGCTGATGCTGATGCTGATGATGACGACGATGATGATAGAAAACAGCACTTCTTCTGCATGATACCCGGTAAGATATTTGAAATGAGATATAATTCCCCGTTCAGTCCTTTTTTCCCCAGATTAAAAATGGCTTGTTCCTTCAACCTTTTCTCATAAAACGTAGGGCTCATCCACATGTGGCAGTCCTGGATCGATTTTGAATCTGTGTGGTCATGTGCCATCATTGCTGATGGGCAGCAGGGCCAGTTAACCTACAGCGCAGCAGCAGGAAATTGCAGCAAAGGCAGTTCTGTCACTGAAGTATGGACGGGGATTTTTTTTCCAATGGAGGGAACTCTAGCCTCAGTCTCCTTCCTGGTTCCTATCCTTGCCCCCCTCCTCCTGAGGTTAAAGTGCCATGCTGTGGTGAGATATTTTCACTAGTCTTTTACATTGGGTAGGAAATGACTCTACACCAGTGTTTCTCAGCCTTGGCTGCTTTAAGCTGTGTGGACTTCAACTCCCAGAATTCCCCAGCCAGCATGCTGGCTGGGGAGTTGAAGTCCACACAGCTTAAAGCAGCCAAGGTTGAGAAACTCTGCTCTACACCCTCACCATTTTATAAACAAACACAATGTAATGTTAGGAGAAGGATAATGAGCTGGTAGGCTGCCTATTTTTCTGACTCCCTATCAGCCAGCTGAAAGGAGCGTTAGTTGATACATGAACAATTTCAAAACAGCAACAGTGACAACATCCCAGGGGGTGTTGAATCAATTCAGAGGGGCTTAGCGGGGTGAAAAACATGGCTTTGTGGAAATGCCCACAGTTTCTTCATTCATTCTTTTTTTTTACTATTGTTCTAATTTGAAGAAAAAAAGTAAAGAAATAATACTGTGGCAAGTATACATTTTAAAGAATATAGAAAATATGGTAAGGAAGGGGAAAAAAGGGAAAAAACCGTGTTAAGTATTAAAATATGGGTGAATAACTAACATTTCAAATAACCAGCAGTTCTAAATTATCACATGACTAATATATTCTAATACACCATTAACAACTTAAGACTATTATAAGACATTTCACATCCAGTTTCTAGTCGAAACATGGTCCTATTGAACTGTCAAAATATTTAGTTGGCACATCTGAAATCAATTAAGAGGAAAATGAAAAGCAATATATAATAAATAATACATTAAAGATTACTGTAGGTAACATGTAGGCTATCTATTGGACGGAAATATAAACTCTAGAACAGAAATTTGGGAAGTGGCATGATTCCATGTATAGAATTGTAGTCCAAAAATGGTTTCCAAATAAGACCGAATTGTTTAGATATGAAGTTATTCTAGACATTAAAGCATATTTCCAGTTTAATTAATCATTCTTCCATAAAGGGCAACAGAGATCTTTTCCAGTAAACAGCATATAAAATTCTTGCAGCTGTTATCATATACAATGCCAGTTCAGTATATTTTGAAGGAATGTGTGGTTTGGTGAAATATTGGTTAATAGAAATATATCAGGTTGAAATGGAATTACGGACTTTCAAAATTTGTTCCATTCTACAATGAATTATTACATTAATCCTCATTTCCCCTCTCTGTACTGTTCTGGTTTCTCTGAATCTTTTCTAATCTGATGCCAAGAACTAGACACAGTATTTAAAACAGGGCCTGACCAGTACAGAGTATAATATTAGTATCCTTCATGCACTTTGGAAACTATACTCCTAAAACTACATTTCACTTTTTAGCAGCCATGTGATACTTCTCACTTGTAATTCAATTCATTGCCAAACTACACTTTCAAGATTCCTTTCTTTTTTTAAAATAACCTTATTAAATTTTAAAACAGAAACAGTAAAAACTAACAAGAACTAATATTAAAGAGAGAAAGTAAAAAAAGAAAGAAAGATTAGGGGGAAAAAGTAGTCAAGATCAAAAGTGCAGAAAACAAGAAAAGAAAAAGCAAAGAAAAAAAAAAGAATTTACTTCCAACCCTCCTCGCAACAGATATAAGTAGAAGTATACATCAAACTCTTGCTCTAAGTTTACAACATAACTTTCATTATTTCTGTTTACCCATATTATTTCTAATCATCCAATCCATAGAACATAATTTCATTTTTTTGTGTTCCCCGCATTAAAATTACATAATGTTTTTTATTGAATCAAAGCCATCAATTTCACCATCTCAGCCAACTCTATCAACTTCACCATCCATTCTTCCATTGTAGGTAATGTCGTATCTTTCCACCTCTGTACATATAAAAGCCTTGCTGGTATTATCATATATAAGAACAAGGTTCCATAGTTTTTTCCAACTGTTTGTCCATCAGACCCAAAAGGAAAGTCTCTGGTTTTGATTGTATGTCAATCCTTAAAATCTGCTGATATTAAAATATGTATCTGATTCAATTTTTTTTTTTTTTGCTTTTTTACAAGTCCACCAGAGATGATTAATAGTCCCTTCTTGTTGTTCACATTTCCAACATGCATTCAAAGTGCCTTTATACATTTTAGATTTTTTTTTTCTGGTGACAAATGCCAACAATACATCATTTTATAAAAATTCTCTTTAAGATTATAACACAATGTAAATTTCAGACCTTTCAACCATGTATTCTCCCATTGTCCCATATGTATAATATAGCCAAAGTTTTTAGCCCATTTTATCATACAGTCCTTAACTTGTTCATCTTTTGTCTCTAGTTTCAATAAGAGTTTATACATCTTTGCAATGACATGTTCATCATTACATAATTCTGCTTCAAATTCAGTCTTACCATATTCAAAACCATAAGTCATTTTATCTATTTTAAATCTTTCTTGTAGTTGTACACAGGAAAATCATTGCCACATGTATCTTTCTGATATCAAATCCTCTTGTCTTTAATTTAAAGTCCTTTTGAGAAAATTCCAATACATCACCATAAGTTAACCATGTATGTTTAGTTATCATTTCTCTTCTATAAAAATGGTGACAGCTATAAAGGAATCTTTGGAAACAACCTAGATTTATATCTATTCCATATTCTCAGCATGGCACATCTAATAAAATGTTTTTTAAAATCTACATTAACTTTACCATACCATAAATATCCATGCCACCCAAATCTTAGGTCATGCTCCTCTAGTTCCAATAACCTCCTATTTCTCAAAGTCACCCACTCTTTCATCCAAACCAGACAACAAGCTGCAAAGTACAACTTCAAATCCTGGAGACCTAAACCTCCTCTTTCTTTAGCATCTTGTAAAATTTTGTACTTAATTCATAGTTTTTTGCCTTGCCACACACATTTAGATATATCTTTCTGCCATTATTTAAATGGAACATCATTGTCGTAACAGGTATTGTTTGAAACAGAAACAACATTCTAGATACTTTCAAGATCCCTTCCAAATACAGTATTTCCAAGGCCAAAATTTGCCTTCCGTAGGATTTCAGGGCCTATAATGCATACCCTGCATTCTTTTGGGCCATGCTGATTGTGGACAATGAGATCTGAAATCTAGCACATCTGGAGGGCACTTGAGTAAATTCAACTCACTTTCTTTAAGCCAGCATAACATTTGAGAGGCTTTGGCAAGCCGAGGCATATGATTTTCTTGACAGATGTTTGCTTGGTTGGAAATTATCTCTGCCAATGTATAAGTGGATGCCTCAGGTATAATATCAGGGGTTTGTTACTAATTCTTCCAAATCACATGATCTTTTTGCCACTTCTTTCAGGAAGCAAACTACATGCATGTATTTTTTTCTTTGCATGACCACCCAGTTCCTCACTAAGAAATGCTAATTTTTATCTGTGTTTTACTGTCTAAGCAGTTGCAAGGGCATTTGCCAAGCAAGAAGCATGCAATATTCAAACTGATCAATAAAAGAGAGCTTATTGTAATGCATTAAATTAATTTACAATGACACACAGGACATGGGCATGATCGTGAATGGAAAATCCATATCTGTGAATTGCATTCCTGAAAAGAGGTATTTTTTCTATGCGGAATTTTGAATGTGCAGTGACCTGTGCTGTCATTGAACTGGATAAACATTATTTGCCTGAATGTGTGCCTTCATATACAGGCTGGTGAATGGTGAAATTCTTTGGAGAAGGGGAACTTTGTGAGACTTCCAGAACTGTAATTTACAGGTTTACCCAAAACTCAGTGAAGCTGTTAGAGGTGGTAACTTAATTCCACTAATGTTAAGAATTATAATGCCCCATTAATACACCTCTGTTATGAAATAATCTGAAAGTCCAAGTGTTTCTCTTTTCTTTGTTTCTCTTTCCAAACGTAGCTTATTTTTGTTCTCTTTGTTTTACCTGTATGTCATCCTGAGTCATTTTGAGACAGCGGATATATAAATCAAATGAAAATAAATCAAATCAAATAATGGGACCCATGCCAATTCTTTAGCCCAGGAAGATCATTGCATTTAGTTCAATCTACAATAAATAAACAATGAGTCAGGCAGATGAATGGAACACAAATAATACTCTGGTTGGGAAGCTGAGCAATCGTTTTTGTTTTGATTTTGTGCATTTTACTTTGTAAATGGCTTTGAGCTGGTCCCCTGAGCATTCTGTAAACACTTTATTTAGAGTCATAAAATAAATCCCTGCAGAAGAAAAAAAGGGAGGGAATAATCCTACATAGCATGCATAGCACAGACATGTGCTATGAATAATATGAGTTATAGTAACAGCTTTGTGATCACTATCACTGAAACCAACTATCCTCTGAGTCATAAAGAAGACAAACTGGGGAGATGTTTGGGGAAAAAAAAAAAAACAGCAGAAAGCAAGACATAGCATTATGCAGTCACTGAGAGAGAGGAAGTATTTTTTAACCAGCTGATAGAGATTTTAAGAAGAGTCATCCCAAATGACCGGTGTCACTTTCAGAGCAAGCGTGTGCATTTAGCGAAAATGAAACACTTCAGGAACAGGAAGAACTGCTTCAGTGCAGAGTGTACCTTTCATAAAGCATCTTCTCTTGTTTTCTTAGAGAAACCTATTATTGTAGTGGTCAAGCAGAAGTTTGGTGATGAAGGACTAAAGAACCAAAAGCCTTAGATAATCACATGCTGATAATCCAAACCATGTTGTTTTGGGCAGAAAGAGAGAACAGATTTCGTGAAAGTGGGGATGGGAACCTGAGGTAAAGAACAGATTGGAAGAGAGGGGGAAAACCCTGCAGTAAACCCTGAAATGGATGGAGGACAGGAAGACTGTCTGCATACTATCTGTCATACATACTATGGCAAAAATAGGAATAGTGAGAAGAGCTTCCACATCATTCTGTCTCAGCTACGGAAGAATGAAGGGAGAAACCTCTGCAAATGAACTGCTTATAATCCTAGCGAGAGCAATCTGTCATTCCCACTAGTATCTTCCCAGCCCTATAACCTTATTGAGTCAAAAATCAGGAGGAGAAGAAATAGTCTATTTACCACCATCCTGCTGCTCCCAGTATAGTCCCACTAAGCCAATGAGATCCTTGGCCAAAACCAGGTTTATCATCCTAGATTTGGGGAGATCCAGGTTTTTCATGGAAGTAATGTTGATACCATTTGCTATGACGATACACTGGGGGAAGGCTCAAATTTGCAAGTCTTCAATATGCCTGTTGAAGAGAGACAGCAGGATTTCTCAGAATGGACAATCAGCAGACCATCAGAGTGTTTTGCCAAAATATTTCATTGCATCAATCACTGGATTAATTCATGGTTGTGTGCTATATTTTTTATTGCTGAAGATTCTCTAAGAGTATAGTCACCCCCCAGCCTGCCCAATCTCTGTGTACATGGACTGGGTTCACACATTGTAATAATCCAAAATGTAGCTTGATTCTGGCTGAACATGTGTGGACCCAACAGGCTGAGCCGGAATCAAACCACATTTTGTGATTTGTTAATTATAGCATTATGCAACCTCAGTCACTTATGACATTTTTCAACACACCATGATAGAACAAACTATACACAATGTGAGCACCCAGCCTCAGGTCTGTGAAATAGAAATTGTCTACCACAAAGAAAGAGACTGGAAATGGTGCTATAAAGTCATATGCTTCCAGAAGCATGCTACTGGCTTATATAAAAAGATTGGACTTTTTATTTTGGATTGAGATCAGCATTACTCCCCATGTCCCCGTGAATCTGTGAGGTTTGCAAGCAGCTGGAGCTGCAGGGTGAAGGGTTTCTCACTGGCAAAACTCCCATTTCATCCTGTCCACTGGTGCTGGGGATTTCCTCTTCCTCTCCTGTAGCCAAAATGCCATGATGCCTTGCCACCATCCCTTTACACTGTAGCTTGTTCCTTTTTTTTTTTTTTTTAAGCATTTTTTGTCCTTGCTGCAAATAGCTGGAGGGGCTCTGTGCTTGGCTGCTATTCTTAGTCCTCTCACTGGCCAGCAACACAGGAGTACAGAGTTCCAGCAGTGGGAACACTTGCAGGAGAATAACTTGGCTGGTGGCCAGAGAGAAGTGCCCATTATCTGGAAAAGAAAGCCTATCAGCTGTTGGATCATTAATAGTGCTTTGTTCTTAGGCACAATTTTGTCTTTGCTCCAAGCCTTCAACATTGGAAGGGGAGGCACCTGAGAACTGAAGACCTTGAGGCAGAAGGCCAGAGAGTCACCAGACTATACAAAAAGCAAGCAATACCCAGGAAAAAATTGATTAAAACCTGGAATTTCCCAGTTTTAAATCCCCATTCAACAATGAATTTAGTATGCTGTCTTGGGCCTATTGTCATCCCTCACTTAGGGTGGTCGAGAATGGGATAATCATGTCTACTGCCTGCAACTACTAAAAGGAAGAACAAGATCATTGTTTAAAACATTACAATAAATACAATCTTTAAATTCAAAAATTATGGGAGCAAAAAGCACCTTGGAAGGCTGTTTATAGTGTTTCTGGCCACTAATGCAAAATTTTCCCTAATCAATCCGACCATATGTTTTGTTTTCAAAACCTGCTTTGGTTGTAAACATTGTACAGCAGCATTCTTCCTTTAGAAAGTTAGAATGTGACACCCCAGACATTAATCTCATGACAATGTGTGAACATGTGGAAGGGAAAGTATACTCAACTGTCATTTGAAGCTCATTATGTAAGATCAGCAGCATGTTTAATTTGTTGTACTCAATTTAATTCTCAGCAGGAAAAGTACTGAAGGAAGCATCAGTGGAATCTCTGAGCTGAACAAGATGCTCAAGAAAAGAAGGCAGATAAATGCCTCTTTAGGATGAAGCCCAAGACGTTTTGCCAGGAAGCCTATCTAAAGCCAGGGACCACTTAAGAAGCTTCTTTAGGCTTTTCCTTAGAAAATTGTTGTTATTGTTTGATACATCTATCTCTCTCCATCACCCTGTGGTCTCCCTGATGCCTTTTGATATTTTCTTTGGCATCTAAAAACCAGAGTAAGCCAAGGGGGTTGCAGAGCACTGGAAGGATAATTATATGGTGGAAGGTTCTCACATACAGGTGAAACTTGAAAAATTAGAATATCATGCAAATGTTCATTTATGTCAGTATGGCAACTCAAAAGGTGAAACCAATATATGAGATAGACGCATTACATGCAAAGCGAGATATGTCAACCCTTACTTTGGTATAAGTGTGATGATTATGGCGTACAGCTTATGAAAACCCTAAATTCACAATCTCAGAAAATTAGAATATTACACAACATCAATAACACAAGGATTGGAAATAGAACAATATCGGACCTCTGCAAAGTATAAGCATGCATATGTACTCAGTACTTGGTTTGGGCCCCTTTTGCAGCAATGACTGCCGCCATGCGGTGTGGCATGGATGCTATCAGCCTGTGGCACTGCTGAGGTGTTATGGAAGACCAGGATGCTTCAAGAGCGGCCTTCAGCTCCGCTGCATTGTTCGGTCTCATGTCCCTCATCTTTCTCTTGGCAATGCCCCATAGATTCTCTATGGGGTTCAGGTCAGGCGAGTTTGCTGGCCAATCAAGCACAGTAATCCCATGGTCATTGAACCAGGTTTTGGTACTTTTGCAGTGTGGGCAGGTGCCAAGTCCTGCTGGAAAATGAAGTCAGCATCCCCATAAAGCTCGTCTGTGGAAGGAAGCATGAAGTGCTCCAAAATCTCCTGGTAGACGGCTGCGTTGACCCTGGACTTAATGAAGCACAGTGGACCAACACCAGCAGATGACCTGGCTCCCCAAATCAACACAGACTGTGGAAACTTCACACTGGACTTCAAGCATTGTGCATTGTGTGCCTCTCCATTCTTCCTCCAGACTCTGGGTCCTTGGTTCCCAAATGAGATGCAAAAGTTGCTCTCATCAGAAAACAGGACTTTGGACCACTGGGCAACAGACCAGTTCTTTTGTTCTGTAGCCCAGGTAAGACGCTTCTGACGTTGTTTGTTGTTCAGGAGCGGCTTGACAAGAGGAATACGACATTTGAAGCCCATGTCCAGGATCTGTCTGTGTGTGGTGGCTCTTGATGCACTAACTCCAGCCTCAGTCCACTCCTTGTGAAAGTCCCCAACACTTTTGAATGGCCTTTTCCTGACAATCCTCTCCAGGCTGCGGTCATCCCTGCTGCTTGTGCACCTTTTTCTACCACACTTTTCCCTTCCACATAACCTTCTATTGATGTGCTTTGATACAGCACTTTGGGAACATCCCACTTCTTTTGCAATTCCCTTTTGGGGCTTTCCTCCTTATGGAGGGTGTCAATGATGGTTTTCTGCACAACTGTCAGGTCAGCAGTCTTTCCCATGCTTGTGATTCCTACTGAACCAGCCTGAGAGACCATTTAAAGGCTCAGGAACCCTTTGCAGGTGTTATGGATTCATTAGCTGATTAGAGTGGGACACTTTGAGCCTAGAATATTGAACCTTTCCACACTATTCTAATTTTCTGAGATTGTGAATTTGGGGTTTTCATAAGCTGTATGCCATAATCATCACAATTATACCAAAGTAAGGCTTGAGATATCTCGCTTTGCATGTAATGCCTCTATCTCATATCTTGGTTTCACCTTTTGAGTTGCCATACTGACATAAATGAACATTTGCACGATATTCTAATTTTTCGAGTTTCACCTGTATAATAGCAGTAAAAGGCAAAACACAATAGCATACCATTATGAGAAGGATAAGTGCATCTTCATATTGATTCGAATATCGCATATTCATCTGCTAACACAGCCAAGGCATTATTTTCTCAGATGAAACCCTGTTGAATAGTCCTCTTTTGTTATATAAACAGTTTTGATTTCCACTTCTGCAAAAATGAATTTTGCTGTGGGTGTTGATTTTCTTTGTAAAGGCAACACATGAAATTACCTGTAATGCAATTTGAAATATATCTGTAACAGCAAGTCTTAAAATTGTGGTGAATCCTGACAATAGCAACCTCAAGTGCATTCTGTGAACAGTTAACACTGCTAAGTATTTCCTCACACAGGTCAGTGCTAACAACCCTGTGGACATCTGTGGTTTGGAAGTAATGGCCATTGTTTCTGTGGAACTTGCTCCTGTGTAAAGATATACGTGATTGCAGCCTGAGGCTGCAAACATATACTTACATACCTAAAAGTAAGTCTGAATTATCACAAAGGGACTTTTTTTTTTTTAGCAGAATATGTATGTATAGAATGATTCTGTTAGGAGAGTATCAATCCTGACAACCAAAGGGTGTGGGTGAGGGTGTCAAAATGGCATTTGTGACCACATGATCAAAGCCATCAAAGATCAACTTTCTTACATGTGTCACAAAACACATAAAAAAGGAGTGGAGTTTGACTGCACAGTTGAAGTTGCCATCTTGACTTTTTTGAGCTGAGCTCCCCAGCATCCTCCTTGCTGCCAACATTTCAATTTTGGATATTCACATTTATCTTGGAGTTTACTAGATAGTCAGCTTCAGTGCCCTAAGAAGTTCAAAACCCTGAAAAAGGTAGGGTCAGTATTTTGAGTGAGCGTTATTTCTGGGAATATTTTGTGCCATCAGTGCAAGGAGCATCACCTACATCAGTGAAAGAAAGCTTTATGGTTCCATCGAGCAGCCTGCATTTTAACTGACCATTGATTGATTATGTGCCATCAAGTTGGTGTTGACTCTCAGCAACCACATAGATTTTCTCCATGATAATCTGTCCCTAACCTGGTCTTTCAGGTCTTCCAATAGTGCACCCATCACCACTGTAACTGAGTCCATCCACCTTGCTGCTGGTCATCCTCTTCTCTTTCCTTCCACCTTTCTCAGCATTATAGCTTTCTCCAGAGGGCTGAGTCTTTGCATAATATGTCTGAAGTAGGATAATGTGAGCCTGGTTATTTGTGACTCCAGTGAGAACTCTGGGTTGATTTGTTCAATGATCCATTTGGTTTTTTCTTGGCTGGCTATCTAAGGCAGTGTTGTCCAAATTTGGCCACTTTAAGATGAGTGGACTTCAACTCCCAGAATTCCCCAGCCAGCATGTCCACTCATCTTAAAGTGGCCAAGTTTGGACAACACTGATCTAAGGTATTGCCACAATCTTTTCAACATGGTCATACATCTATAAAAAAAGGAGCTAGGGAGGCAACTGAAAGCAGAATACTGGTTAGCTATTCAATTTCCTCCCCAAAACAGCAGTCATTACTGGGACAGTCGTCTCCTGTAATTTACTTGGGAGCAGATGTGGCAACACGCTCTGTGTCTCCTAAGTCCCCCACAGTGTGCAAAAATCTGAAAACAAAGCCCTGAAAAAAATCACTTTTAAGTATAAGGGTCTTTCTGAGCTAAATTATTGTGGTGCTGCAAGAGATGGAACAGCTTTGACAAGCTTGTGCAGCAACTAAAGAATTCAAATTGAACACTGACATTTTTTGTCATTCAGACAGTCTGATGCCCTTTTTTCCTAGAATGCATGGTAGCATGTGCATAATTGGAGAGATATAAAAACAGAATCTTGCAAGTCTGATTGTGCTGTACTGCCTCCGTCTTATTCTTGTTCTGTGAATTAGGGAGGCATTTGCCTGAACCACTTCCAAATGTTATCTCATAGTTCTGAACTTAAAAAAATGCTTCAACCACTTTTGCCTGGACGATGAATCTTGCATATCTCCATCAAGGTCATCTTTACTCTCTACAGTTTATTCCACTACAGTTACAACTCTTCGGGAAAAATGGAAACTGCATGGTAATGCAGGCTTGTAATTGTGCATTACTACAATCCACTTATGCATTTTCTGTGCATGTGTATTGCTGTGCATGTGTTTATATTAACAAATGTTATTTTATGGTTAAATTCTATTTCCTTATGTTTTGTAATCTATATAGGATGGGAGAAAATCCTCAGAACATGAAGAAAGAATATAATATTCAAATTTTTACATTGGGGATCAAACTGTCTATGGACTGTGATGGTACTTTGGTTCTAATAAGTCCTATGTAGGAGTGTGACACTGGATATATATTTATTTATTTCATTTATTTCATTTATTCATTCCATTTATATGTTGACTGTCATGTTAAAAGAGCGGGGGTCATCCTTGGTGAAGACTTTGGAAACTGAGAGTGAAGTCTTGGGCAGAAAAAAACATACACTTGCTAAAGATCCATGGTCCATAAAGAAGCCCAATTTAATATCTCTTCTCATAATACTATCATTTTCCTTCATCTAACAGAATACAACATTCATGTGGCTTCAGGTTTTCTATCATCCAGATGTTCTTTTTGAACTGCAGTTTGCACCCTTGAAATACATATGTTGTATGTCCTTGCATATTTAAAGAGCTACAGAGCAAAATTCAAAGTAATATGTACACATGACAAAATATTTGAATTGTTTGAAGTGTTCCTCATAACCAGTCGCACCATCTACTGAACAGGCTAGTCACTTTGGATTACCTCTTCACATGTGATGAAAATGCTAACAATTACCGTTTCCTTCTATTTGTTTTCCCTTTATGATTTTCAATAGAACCAAACAGCTACTGGACCAGAGTTTAAGACAGCAGTGTTTGGGCATCTTTTTAGTTGTTTTCCAGAGAGCCTTGGTTGAACCTGCATTCAATCAAACATTTTTTTTCCTCGTTCAAATAGTTACAACCCACAGTATCTCCAAAAGAGGGAGGGGAGATCAGCAGGGCCTCTCATGCCTAAGCCCTAAAAATATTCACATTTACTCCTATGGGCTCCCAAATGAGCATAAACAATGACTTGTTGGAGCCTGCCATCTTGTTGTCTAGGGTCTGACACTCCTTGCTGGATGTGGTGGGTTATTTAGAGTCATGGAAGTTAGAAAAGACTATTTCAGCTATCCAGGCCAACCCCCAGCTTAGGGAAAGAATCCACATTTAAGCAAGCCAGAGAGCTCTCTAGCTTCTGCTTAAATATGTCAGATGAAAGGGTGCCCACAACTTGTCTGGGTTATGGTATCTGCAATACTGCTTTTACTCTTCAGATGTTTTTTCTGGCATTCACCTTATGTGTGTTCCTCTCATCCGTTTTCTTCCCCTTATTTTCCATCCCAGGGAGAAAGCCATGTTAAAGCCTTGTTTTCCTTGCATGGTGTGTCATCGTTTCCCCTCTTAGAGGCCAGCTTGGGAAGAAAGAGATCTTTTGACGGCTCATCTTCTGCCTACCAGAGATGTGTTGGGGAGGAGGAGGAGGAAATGTGTAAGGCTGGCCAGGGGCTGATGATGCCGCTGTGTGAGGGAACTGGAGGAGAAGGGAGTTGTTGGAAGGTAGGATGACAGCATGAAGAGGCAGCCAAAGTGAGTGGGAGAGGTTGTGTGAACTGGGGCTTGGAACGCTGCCAATCCTGCTTTCCCCCCCCTTCCTTTTCCTTCCATGCTCATTGCTGTCTGCCTGAGCAATACAGAAGGGACTGGTGATGTCATGAAACTTGGTCAAGACTCTCCTGGCACCAGAGCTTGTGGATATCAGGCATTTCCTGGAAGAAGTGGACAGGGGTTCTGCATTTCCCAAATGATTGTTTTTGATCCAGTATGCAGCCTGAAACTGAAAGGGCATTTGACTGGGTTACTGGCTGCCTGGCTTAAACATGTGGTCGGAGCTGTCCCAGGACATGATAGCTGGTTTTCCAGATAAAAGCATCTTTGAAAATCGGGTAGTGTTGAACAGAAAACAGCCAGGAGAGGGAAAGGCCCTTAGTGTTTTTTTTCCCCATCACTTTTCTACTTCCAAAATACTTCCCCACCCTGCTAGATTCAAACATCTGATTGAGTCATGCCTGAAAGTACATAGTAAGAAAAATGGAGAAGCAGCTGGTGACAATTTCAACTACAGATGCTAAGAAAAGGATTAAACAGTCTTCCTCTCTGCCAGGTCTCCACTAAATTCACTCTTGATGATGCTTTTGCCTGGCAAAAAAAAAAACAAAAAACTGCCAAGCTTTTATTATACAATATAAATACATGTCAATTCTATCTTAAAGAAATTCTGTTATGGCAACATAAATTTTGGGTATGACAGAACCATCTCTGAGTGATTCTGAATAGAGAAATGTTTCCCTGAAAAGTCTTGGTGGATATCAGGCATAACATCACAGGGCACCAAAGTTCTAACTCTGAGGTTGAATCTATGAGGGCTCAGGCACACACAGCAATAGTCATTGATAGTACAGTGCGTATGTGACAAATAAATGAATATTAATGTATACATATATAATCTATGAATTCCGCCCCCCCCCCCCCCCAATTTTATCCACTTCATGTGTCATTTCTATGTGATAAGGAAGCAAATCAATCACTTGAGAAGCCAACAAGTCTTTGGGGCAGTATATAAATGCCATAACACATACATACATACATACATACATACAT
This sequence comes from Liasis olivaceus, assembly GCA_030867105.1. Classification (NCBI taxonomy): domain Eukaryota; kingdom Metazoa; phylum Chordata; class Lepidosauria; order Squamata; family Pythonidae; genus Liasis; species Liasis olivaceus. The sequence continues at coordinate 77,819,655 of CM061349.1, forward strand.
ACATACATAGGTACATATGTATGCACATATGTACTTTTTAAGCAATTCAGCAGGAAAGTTATTCAAAATAGGGTGGAATCCTGGGAAGGAATTCCAACACTCTTTTTCTGGGGAGGCACCTGCTGAAAATTGCCTGAGTTTCATTAGAAGGCCCAAACACTCAAGATACCATAAAACCTAGGTTTTCTAGGACCAAGGAAATGCTAATTTATGCTCCCGCAGTAACTCTAATAGTGCAGCTTTCCCCAACCTGGTGCCCATCAAATATATGAGGACTACAACTCCTTGAATTTCTAGCCCTCAAAACATTTGGCTGCCTGGGAATTCTGGGTTTCATAGTCCCAGTTTATCTAAATAGAAACAGGTTGGCAACAGCTATTCTAAAAGGACAAAGGGACATCTGGACTCATGTTTTGATGACTAATAGAGCCTTTTCTGGGGCATGAGTCAAAGGCAAAAAGTCTCTGGATGTAGGAATGTGTTGACTTTCCTCGATGGGGTTTAGACATAATACTTGCTGGATTTCTTTTTCTTATTGTTTTTTCTTAATGAAAGTATCCAATTGAGATCAATTATATGGGAGATTAAATTGTTTCATCACTCCTTCTATTGCTAAACAATAACAGCCTAAATCCCACCCACAAATTTTGACAGGAAGTAATATTGTTAACCTCATTTAAAGAGCTGGAATCCTTAGTCTGAACATGTGGTGGTAGGATAATGTGAAGGGATGAAGTGAAAAGGACTGAATAAAGCCTGCAAGAAACACTAATTACTATGACAACAGGGAAAAATAAAACTTAAATTAGAAAAAGACTTTAAGCAATAAAGGCAGAACTGCAGTGCTTTAGTTGCATGAGCTGAAGAGAGAAGGGTCCAAATTACAGATTTATATTGATATGAATTACATTTCTTTTGATGGTGCTTTGGAATGTTACAAGGTGATGAAGGGTGATAATTTTTTCCCCTCTTACACATCTCTGTGCCGCTCTGGAGCTATTCTGGCTGGCCATTCTTCCTAATTTGAAAAAAGTACCATAGGAAAAGTTCTCTCGCAGTGAATTTTCTCATAATTCTCACTTGGAATTTAACAGAAATGTTAAATATAGTTAGATATATGTCTTGTGCTATAATAAGTGACTAAATTCATTCATTTTCATGTCATGCATATTCTGTTTTCTCTCAATATGGAAGAAGTTAGGTTGGGAACCTCCAAGGAATTATATTTGATCACATAATTCCTTCAACTTTTCCTTTGCCATTCTCAAAAGACATGGCTGTTTTATTGGGTATTGATCTATATCACAATGTTTGCATGTCTGTGCACAGTCTTCAGTGGTAGGGCTCAGTGCACCACAGAATCATAGAATTAGAAGTTACCCTAGAGGTCATCTAGTCCAACCCCATTTACTGCAGCATCTCTAACAGATGACCACCCAGCCTCTGTTTGAACGCTTCTGGCAAAGATGAATGTCACCATGTCATGTGACAGAATGTTCCACTTGCTGACAGTTTGTATAGTCAGGAAGTTCCTCCTGAGGTCTAACTTGAACTTTCTTTCTTGTAAACACTTCCTTGTAAACCTGTTGGCTTAACTCTTCCAAAGCCAAAATGATAAAAGAAGAAATGTATTAAATACATGGGGAGTAGGCACATTAGCTGTGTCCAATTAATTTTAATTACAGGTAGTCCTCGCTTTATGGCCACAATTGGGACTGGCAACTCCATCGCTAAGCTATGCAGTTGTTAAGTGAGACATCATGTGATCGTGATGGACTTATGACCTCAGTTCTGCTGCAGTCATTAAACGAATCACCTGGTGTTGTTATCACATGACCACGACTTGCGATTTCACTGCCGGCTTCTCCATTGACTCTGCTTGTCAGAAGCTGGCTGTGAAAGTCACAAATGGTGATTATGTGATTACAAGATACTGCGACAGTCGTAAACACCTGCTGGTTGCAAAGCACCCAAATCTCAATCACATGATCATGGGGATGCTGCGACAGTTGTGTGAGGACTAGTCCTACAGTTACTTTTTCAGCAGCATCGTAACTTTGAACAGTCACTAAACAGGGCAGTCATTAAGCAAGGACTATCAGTAAAGCCAATATGTATTTGTTTTGGCCCCACTCATTTCTTTATTCTGGCTCTACCTACATTTCATTCAAACATTAATCTTGGCCTTCAGCTTAACCAAAGTTGCACTCCCCTGATCTTTCTTTTTCACTTGGTTTTTCTTTCTTTTTCACTTGGTTGGCTGTCATAAACACAGAGACAACTAAGCCATGCAACAACTCCCTGCTTGACTAGAAGCAAAGCCATTGCATCTACCAGGGATCATTAATTCGGGTGGCAAGCTAACGATCAGCGCCAACATGGAAAGCCTGAAACAAGCTTGATGACAAATGGTGCTTAGCATCATAACTAAGAAATCAAAAGGTGGTTGTAATTATGGATTAATAACATTTTTTAAAAAGACTCATTTTTAAAATAAATTATAGTTTTACTGGAGTCAAGACAAGTGCCTAATTACTTTGAAATGAGTAAATGTTGCCTACAGATATACTCCTAATGCTCTTTACTTTGTGTAATCATTTAAATGCACTCTTTATAGTAAAAAAAAAAATGACATAAACTTTCCGTGTTAAATCATTTGAAACCTAGCAAGATATGTTCATGATTTATTTATATAAAATTGTACAAATACATGTTTTCTTTATTTCCTTATGGTTTGGGTTTTTTTTTTTTTTTTAGTGATTAATTTATATCCTTCCCCCTACTCCCCAAGCTTGGTAAAGTGTTTTAAAAGGTTGCATTTTGACTATGGAGTTTTCCTCCTTTTTCCTTAAGCTTGTAAAGAATTAGAAAGTGGCCATGTATGAATGTCTGTTGCTGAGAGATTTAATGGGCTACTGGAATACACAGACTTTTCCTCAGATTTCAGTGGATGTACTGTAAATCTTTTAAAAATATTTATTTTCCTTAAATCATGTGGCATGAAATGCAGAATTAAAATAAATGACTGGGCACCTTATATAACTGGTTACAATCCAGGCAAAGGAAAACTCCTCTGAACCCCAGAGGTTTCAGTGGGAACATAATGCACATCTTGCAATTTAGCTGCATGGTGCCAATGGATTCATCTCATGATGGTTTCACAAGTAAGGTAACAAAATTGATAAGAACACCTTCCATGCAATCTTCCTGGGCAACACTGCATCAGCGGATCCTCCTTCCTGCCTTGCCCTTTATATAGTACAGGAGTAGCTACCCACCTGTTCATGAAACAGGATATCCCTGAGTGTGGATATAGCATTCAAAAACTTCTATTTGCTCATAAGCTGGTGGGATCTGCAGGCATCATGGAGAATTTGGGCTACTCAGGCAGCACTCTGAGGTACTTTAAAACTTGGGAAAAGAAGAGGACAAAACAGACCTTTGATGTCAACCCCACCAGGTAGACCAGACTGAGAAACCAATGGCATACAGGTCAGGACTACTTTTATTGTAACAGCTATAGTAACAGAATCTTACAAGTATGAATGTGTTTGCTCCATCCCTCACTTTATCTTTGTGTGAACTAGAGAGGGGCTTGTCTGAGATGTTTTCTCAAGTTATTTTCTTAGCCTAGCCTCAAGTCCCTCTTATCTAACCATTGCCTTGGTAGCAGCTCTTCCTCCTATCCTGCAAGGCCATTCCCTATTCCCTTTGCATTTGGCCTCAGAAAACTTCTGATTAGAAATAAGTAATGATCAGCCTGTTGGTAGCTTCCTAAACCACCCCCAAATGGGTAGGATCAAAATACTACCTTTTCGATGTTTAAGAGGGAATATAGCCTGTCAGATCTGAAAAGCAATCTCCCCAAAGTGGGATTTCAAAGAAAAAATGGGGGTCTATTTTTGAGGGGAAGTCTCAAGGGGAAAGAACTTCAGCCCCAAATGTGAAAAAACAGGTCTGAAATTTCAGTTCTAGCCTCTTGGTGGAAATCACATGTCACCAGATTTGCCCCTTGTATTGCTCAGGCAGGGCCCAAAGAAAAATATGCTGCCTTGGACCAAAATAAAAAAACATCCACCCTTTTGCTGTGGACCTTACTGTATAAAGCTGTGATTCTCTTCCCTTTAGGCTGCCTTCCATCTTCCTTCCAGCAGAGAGAGGTTTGAGAGCAACAAGTCTCTCAGTGAATCTTGCAGCTGACGTCTAAAATAGCATATCTGAAACGTATTTGGTGTTGTAAGTGGATAGATATGCCAGATGTTGTTGGAATAACTGTAATTATATTTTAATGTATGTGTGGCTTGCAATGTGCTTTGTAAAGATGGTATTCAGCCAAAAGAATAATTAAAATCCATTTTAGGCCAGCTCAAGGTCATATAAAAACATATTAATGTTTGAGTTCTCCAGAACTTTTCACTAGATAGGATGTTGAACAAAGGAAATGGGACAGAGAGAAAAGGGTGTGGTTCAGATTACAATGTCTGTTACCTTCTTATGTTAAAGTTGTTCTCTTTAAATGCAATATGGCAGTTACCTGAAGATGTCAAATTATGCTGTCTGGACTGCTGAGATGCTTTTTCCAATTGTTCCTTGGATTCTGTTAAAGACTACCGGGATAAACAAGCAGATGAAAGAAGACGGTAGAAATCTTATTAAGCTTTCAGTCAAAGCCCAGTGAATGAAAAAAGTCTCTGGTAGGCAGTAATCAGAAGGAATCCAAAAAACTGCAATCTGCCTCTGTATCTGCATCATCTCAGACAAAATCCCCCAAAGGCCACTTAAGGATCTTAAAATCTAGGTAGATTTGTGCAGAAAGAGGCAATCCTTCAGGTATCATGATCATAAGGGTATTACAATTTCAGAAGTAAAACCAACTTATTGAAGTGAGTCTGGAAATGGATGCTGTTTCAGGACTGAGCAGAGTTATTCCATCTGTCTGGTCAGCTGCCATAATTGGTAGTTAATGTAACTTATCGAGCGCATCAGCTCTTTGCTATTCATTAAAGCAGCCCCAAGGCGAGCTGGCGAGTCTGAAAAAAGGTGCAATTCTTTGAGGAGTTGCATAATGGAAACAAATAGATTCCTTAAAGCAGCTGTGTCTTTTTTTTTTTTTTTTTTTTAAGGCTCCTGCAGAAGGCAGAAAGAAAGGGGGTCTGCCTTAATGAACAACAGAGAAGTTCTGTGCTTGTACGAGGAGTGCAGCAATTTTTCTGAATCATTTTGGAAGTGTGCATGGGTCTGTTATTTAATGCTTCATTGACTCATTTCCTATTTTGCTTGGAAACATATTGCCCAATATTGGTGGTGGTTTAATGTGTTTTTCTGTTTCTGAGCAGAGTTCAGTGCTCACCCAGATCTGTCATTTAACAGTCTATCTGCATATAGACATGAAATGCTGAGTTCCTTTAGCTGATAGTTTGTAGTTGTGATCCTGAACACACCACTTGGATGTAGCTCAGTATGACTTGACTTCTGTAAGTCAATGTATTTTAGAACATGTTGTGTGCTCCGTCTGTTCAGGTCTCTTAGCTTAGGATCAATTTATCAGATGTTTTAGGAAGAAGTGACATCCCATGCCAAAAGTGTCACAGCACTTTAAAGAAAGGTCTACCATCACAGTACTACTATGTACTAAATATACAGGTCCATTATGAAGATGCTGGTTCAATTGCTATTCTTTTCATGCCCAGTTCTGGAGGTGATTTCACAGAATCTTTAACACACATTAAAATTATTCCTTTACACTGAAAGGGTTTATACATCATGCTAAACCATAATGTGGTCTGTTTTTGGCTTAACAGCATGTGTGAACTCTATCAAATATGATGTATTTAAAAAGCCATAGTTAACACAATTGTGGCTTACTGCAATAGGTGAACACAGCCATGATGTGGATTTGCCACCTCAAGGCATTCAAATAAATTTGAGTGTATCTTCAAATATTTATATGTTCAAAGTCCACTAACATTTCATATGCACATTTTTATTTGAATGCCATAAGAAGCAAATTCATATAATATGTCAATCCAGCAAACTATTTGTATAAGTAAAATAATTTCTAGGAAATTTTGGGCCACTTAGTGGCCTAAATCTATAACATGTTAACTAGGATTGTGTGATAGCTGGAGTTGTGTCCGCAACTGGAGTTCTTACATTCTAAGAAAGCGATGGAACTGTTTTGTTACTTATCAGATGTGGCTTTCAAAAAGAGGCCTGATCATGATAAATGTAAGCTTGATCTGAGCTTAGATTATCAGCTTTTTTAAAAAAATATCCTTAACTAAACAGAAATTTAGATGTCCACTAAGTAAAAACAAAGAGATAGGGAAAACATTAACACTTTGTTGCCATCTAGTGTCTCCCTGGACTTTTGCGGCCCAGATACAGTAGCCCTACCCTAGGATCATCTTTAAATACCTCCAAGCAGTTCAGATGAAGTTTCCCATTACAACCTTGAGGCAGTTGTATTCTGGAGTTTATGAGAGTATGATTCTTCATGACCATTTTTCACATACTTGTGATTTCAAATATACTAAAACTGCCTACTGCAACAAGGCAAAAAATAAGCATTGATTGTTAGGAGTTGTGGCATTGATTTGCAGATGATCAAATCTGTATAATAAGAAGTAAATAACAGAAAACAATTTTAAGCTACCGCTGCTGCTGCTTCCAGTAAAAACATCCAAAACTTTGAAGAGGATAAGTCCCCCCCACACACACACACAAACACATTCAAGGCATTGCCTTTAACTCATGGCATAACAGATAATGCATTTCAGCTCTAAGATGCCAGCTCCTTGTGCCAACGTCAAAGCTGATTAAAGGACGTAACAACAGATAGTTTTGACCAACTATAGGCTACCTTCATATGACTGATGGATTTTGCTGAGTCAGAAAGTCAGGTGACTTTCCTAAGAACTTTTGAGCTCTGTCTGTGGTTTCCCAGCCTGAGTACAGTAGGGCAAGTAGGAGCTCCTTTCTGGTTTATAAGTATATGACTTTCACTTCCAGTATGTTCTCAAAAACACTATTCTTCCCCCGCAAATACATAGACTGCCTACACATTTCTGATCTTGTTGGCCTGTCCATTTACCTCACTTTATCTTAAGAAGATCACCTGTTTCTCCCTGTTTCTCTATCCCAATCTACCTCCACTTGGTGCCTGTCAGATGTGTTGGGTTTCAATCCTCATAACTGCCAGCTTTTTTTTTTTTTTTTGTACCTTCAAGTCAGTCTTGACTCCTGGCAACTGCCTGGACAGGTCTCTGTAGTTTTCTTGCAAGATTTTGGAAGTGGTTCCTAGGGCTTCCTAGGACTGAGAGAGAGTTGCTGGCCCAAGGTCACCCAGCTGGCTTCATGTCTAAAGTGGGACTAGAAGTCATGGTCTCCTGGTTTCTAGCCTGATGCCTTAACCACTACACCAAACTGGCTCTGTTTTCAATTGCCAGCTGGCCGAGCTAAACAACTACAAACCTTAGGCTTCTATGAAATGGGCACAGAAGAACAATTTTATGAGAACTGTAGCTATAGACAGTTGAACCCAGCTATTTTTCTTTCTTAATATTCAAAAGTCACATTTTAAACCTTTATTTGATCAACATTACAGAAACAGTGGTGCCCAACAGTATTTACTAACTAGAGATGCAGCCAGCTGAGCTATTCTTTTGAGTTACTGAATCACAAAAAGAGAGAGGTTTCCTCTGGGATGATTACTAGTTATCTAAAGACTGTGGCTTCTTTAGAGTTAATTTCATGGAAAATGTAGATCTTATTTACTCAGGATGCACATATTTTGGAGCAAGATGAGTCATTGTCACAAGCAAGCTAATTCCATGAACCCTTGTCCGTGGGTTCATGGAATCTTGACTTCTTTCAACAACTTCATGTTATGACAATAACCAGCTGTGCTAACTTCATTTAATGAGAAAGCTATGGCCCTTGTTTTATTTATTATCCTGTGTTAGTCATCCATGCCTCTGTAATCTTGACTATCAGTAGCCAAACATACTAAAGCAACCTTTTAGCTTGAATATTTTTTTGCAAAATCCTAGAGCAGATGCTGGATTACATTCTTTGATGACTGCAGCTATGATGTCTCTGCAGTAATCCATTAGTATCCCAGCATTTGCTGTAAGGTTTGACAACAAAAGGCCGTACAGTAAAGTTAAAGGGTTGCTTTGGCATGTTTGAGTATGAGAGAATAAAGTATGCCTTGTTGGGAGTACATTCCAAAGACTTAGACCATCTCAATAGGGCATTACTACTACTATACCACCCATATACATCGGACTTTATACAGTACAGAAGGATGGCTCCTTCCTAATAATTTGACTCAGGAACATTCTTTAAAGCATGCAGATGAGAAGAGAGGTAAACAGTGAGAAACAGGGGAATTACTTTTACAGGTAAAAATATTAGGCGTAGTTACTTTGGTGTCAATTTTTGCTTTTACAATGGTCTTCGTGCAAATTCTTATGCAGAAATGAGTGTTCTTAATTTTGAATATTAATAATATATTCAGCATTAAAACGATGGCACCTACCCTTTATTCTTTCTTTCAAGTTACCCATTTACACTCCTTATTTCTCCTAACAGCCTCCCTTTCTAGTGGCCTAAGGCATTCTTTAAAACATGCTTAAAGAAAGCAACAAATAAAATAATAAACCAACTATGGGGAGTGAAAATGCATCTGAATTTTTCTCGGCTTGCACATGCTTATTTCATATTATTACAGTTATGTACAAAAAGTCAGTAATGGTCCTGTTACACAAATGTTAGAAATATGAGAAGAGGATGAAATACAATTGATATTCTTTAGGCCATTTGGTCAGTCCCTGGCTGTGGTGGCATTCAGAGTTAGGGTTTCTTGACTTACATATCTCATATGCTTCAGTACATTATACCAGTTCCTGACATCATGTGTCCTCTGACTTCTATTATGCAGAATTGCATGATAAAGCAAGTAGAGGATTTCTAGATCACTATTCTGCTAATTGCCCAGAGTCGCTCTGCAGTGAGATGGGTGGTGACAAATTTGAAATATGAATAAATAAACTCTATCAAATATTTCTCTTTCCACCTCAACAGAAAGAGGAAAAATTAGAACCTTTCTTGGATTCTACTGTACATCAATTGCTTGAGATGCTTGCATACACCAGGTTTGTTCTGACTGAATGTATCTCCTTTATACAACATTTTGGGAAAAGGATCATTTCTACTCTTTCAGTTTATAGTGCCATTACACATGAAAACACACATTATATTATCACAGCAATGGCTTGATGACACCATATACTGATAACACAATATGCACTGAACAGAAAAAAACAGGTACATGTGATTGCAAAGATTATCCTTCCATAAGAGAAGGTGGCAGTCTGAAAAAAAAAAGTGTTTCTTCATAGGGCATGATTAAAGACAGTAAGGGATGCTCTTGTCTGGGAAGGTCCAAGGGAATTTAATACATTTCAATTTCATTTCAATGGAAGCTAAATATGAGAAATTAGCTTTATGTTCTTTGCAAAGCAATCCTTTTGGTCAACCCTCAGGTCCAAAGCATCTCCATTCTGTCAAGGCCCTTGCCTCTTTACAAGGCTAGGATTCAGAAAAAGTCAACCATAGAATTTGGCAAGAAGACTAGTGAGAGGCTCCAATGTAGCATTTCTTTCTCTGACTCAGATAGCTGTCTCTTATAGGAGCCACAAGAGTACACCTTTAGCAATGGCTTTGTGCATTTGATTGCTATTTCCCCTCAGAGTCTAAGAGATCTTGGAACTATGTCACAATGTCCATATAAAGCCCACTGAATGGGATGTAGCTTATCTTCAATCAATAGGAATATTTCAAACCATTAATAATAAACATTGCCTAGATCTAATCAGCATTTTCTGTTGTGCAGTATTTCCTACAAACATATGTACATAAGGGGGAATATATCTGGATAGCTGCCTTTAAAAAACTTCTTTGAGATTTCCATAGAGATTGTCACAACATCTGCAGGGTTGCCAAATTCCAAAACAGTATTTTTCTGGCAGTTTCCTTCTTCTCATTCATCTTGTCCTTTGTCCTTGAAATCCCAGTTACAAATAGATCTTACTATGAGATTACTATCTGCCAGTATCATATTTTCCTGCAGGCCAAACTATAGGAAGTACTCTGGTTTTTCACTTATGTCATGAAAGGAAGTCTAGCCAATTTAGCCAGGAATTAAAGCAATCTCCCAATCTAATCCAGCATATTACATTACCTCCTGTACATTGATAAAGTATTCATTTACCAAAGAATATTCTGCTTCATGGAAATCTATTAATATCATCAAAATTGGTCTTAGAGTTACTATAATAATGTATTTTATGTAATTGTATTGCATTTTTAAAAAACTTTTATTAATAATTACAGGTCTATGTATTTTATTGTTGTGCTTTCTGGCCCAAAGTCTGTAATAAAGGTTTGTTTTTTGGTCTTACAATGCATGTTTATATAGCGCATAATACATCTTCTCTGGCTCTGGAAAATGACTTTCCCTTTGTAGCTGAAATTGAGAAGACATGCTACATTTGTTTAATTGGTTGGTTAGTCTGGCATTTCTAAATTGTTTGGCTTGTGGTTTATGAGGCAAGAGTTTTCCCCCAAACAGTTGGGCAGAGTAGTTTGTTTTCCCAATAGCTGAAGGAACCTCATGATATGCCTTTGTAAAGGCACACTTACATGATGATGTCACAATTTGGGGAAAGGTGTTATGTGCAGATTGAAGGCAAATTAGATTGCCAGAATATTACTTCTGGGAATGAAGTGCCCATTTTAAAGAAAGCTGGAATTAGTCCTCTATCAATAGACAGCCCACCATCTAGTAGCTCTTTTAAGTACAAATGGGAGATTTCCACCCAATTGTAAAGCATGTTCAAAGCAACCACTTTTGTCAAAATTAGAGGAGACAAAACCCTTTCCTTGCCTTTGGTAATTCTGATAATGGGCAATTCCAACACAGCCATGGTTACTACTAAGTTATTTTAAAGACCAATGTCTAGTTTATCCCTAAAGCTGTAGATCACATAGCTCCAAAATAGAAATGCCATATTTATGTATGATGTGTCTTTCTATCTAGAGCTTCAAGAGTTCAACAACCCTTCCTATTTTACCTCCAGGATAAAATATGAGCTGGGTTAGCTTGAGAGGTGACTGAGTATAGGAAGGTATAAATCTTACTCTTCCCAGTCTGAAGCCATCATCCTAACCCAGTGTTTCTCAACATTAGCAATTTTAAGATGTGTGGACTGCAACTCCCAGAATTCCCCAGCCAGCTGAAGTCCACACATCTTAAAGTTGCCAAGGCTGAGAAACCATGCCCTAACCACTATACCACAGATGCAGCTCTACAGCCTATTATGTGGAGGTAGCACTACCAATATTAATGTAAACCAGTTTTAGCTGCCAACATCAACATTATCACAATACTTGTAGTTGCAGAGAAGAGGGAAAGAAGAATGGAAAGTAACTGTTTATAATTATTCCCATTTTGTTATGGTCCTTCAACTAAATCTTGACTTCCAGTGACTACATGGACATATCCATGTAGTTTTCTTGGCAACATCACAGAATGGTCTGCCACTGGCTTTTTCTGGAATTTTTTTTAAAGTTCCCAGTCTAGTCTATAGCCTTGGGATTTCCTAGTGTCTCCCATCAAAATACTGACCACTTTCAACCCTAATGCCTTTTTTTGATTCAGTTTTGCTAGGCAATATCACATGCTAGGAAGCAATGCATGATATACTTGGAAGGAAAGGAAATGCCATCATACATTTCCCTAAGTGACACATTTTCCCTCCATTATTTCATGCTGACTCTTTCAAGGAGCAATCAAGAATGAACTTGTCCCAGAGGCTAGAGTTTGCTTTCATCCAGAGTTCTCTGAATTCTTAGAGCATTCTGTAATATTTTAGTTTCTTCAAAATATGACCAAAGACAAGCAGATTGCATTCCTTACCCTGGATAATTTCCTATTGGTGGAACTCCTGAGCCTTTCCCCTCCCTGTAAGATAACTAGAGAGCCAGTTTGGTATAGTGGTTAAGGCACCAGGCTAGAAAAACCAGGAGATGGTGAGTTCTAGTCACACTTTAAGCATGAAGCCAGTGGGGTGACCCACTGTCTATCAGCCTTAGGAAGGAGGCAATGGCAAACCACTTCTGAAATCTTGTCAAGAAAATTGCAGGGACTTGTCCAGGCAGTCATCAGGAGTCAAAAACTGACTTGAGGGTGCCCCCCCCAAAAGATAACCAATTACCATCTGAACCTCACTTTAAATTGAACAGAGAGAAATGCTCTCTGGTAGTTCTCCCTTGTAGGGAGACATCCCCCTCCCTCCACAAAGCACCAAATGAGATACTTTGATCTGGATGTCGAAGGAAGACACTGGTTGGGTTGGAGTGCCTCTTCTGCATCCCATTATTGATCAGCTGTATCAATTCAAGTGGTGTTCTCAAGGTTTTGAGTTCAGCAACAGTGAGAATATATACCAAACAGCTTTAAACGGTTTCTATTCTGGGGCACAGAAAGCATGGTGTGGCAATATCCTTAGTTTCTACAATCTTCAAATGCTTACACAAACTCCTTTACATCATAATTGGGAATAATGAATCACCCCCTTTTCTTCTTCTGGTATGTATGTATGTATGTATGTATGTATCAAATTTATATAGCCGCCTATCTTGCTAGAAGTGATCTTCTCTGATCATTCCCTTCAGAACATCCCAACTTGAAAAGGTATTCAAACAATTATATTCTAATAATAATCTGCCAATTGTCAAGGCTATGGCCAGACACTGTTTTAGGAAAAACCTGCAACAATAGTCTAAAATAGCATCACGTGTGAACCCAAATATTTTCTTTTTGACATTCTGTCCCTAATTATCCCTGCAGCTGCCTAGAAAAATTTCTGATATATGTTAGAGAATACTGTCATGGAGAAGATAATTGAGACTCTATATCAAGGGGACTTCCTGAAATTCCCCAAGAATCAAACCCAAATGTATTGAAAGCTATACATGGCTTGCTCAGTTTCATTAGGCACATTGATTTGGCTGCCCAGAAACTGAAATGAGATCCATAAACTGTGATGGAATGGAATTATGAAGGCCAAACTCAGGGAGGAAAACATGCTCTTTCGTCTCCTGAGGAGCGAGGGACAGATAAGAGGATGAGGCTGGCACCTCCCTGAGGAATTCACACTGTTGTGACTGGCTGACTTTGGGAACTGGGGTTTCAGTCTGGGAAGATTCTTGCTAGAGGTTGTAGCTAATAAACATTGCTGAACTGAATCTACATGGTCTCCTGGAGTTCCTTGGGCTAGGCCCGACATCAATCTTCCCAGACTGAAACACGAGTTCCCAAAGTCAGCCAGTCACAACAGTGTGAATTCCTCAGGGAGGTGCCAGCCTCTTATCTCTCCCTCGCTCCTCAGGAGATGAAAGAGCATGTTTTCCTCCCTGAATTTGGCCTTCATAATTCCATTCCATCACATAAACAAATGTTTAACCCATCTTTTTCAAAGACCTACACATAAAGGACAGTCCTCATCGCTGTAATTAAAATCCAGATCTATTGTCAGAAATACATTGTATCAGATCATTAAAATGTTAACATTCAGTTCAGTTCAGATCCATTCTGAATTCTGAAAAGGAACATGATAGTTTTAGATGGTGCCCAGTAACTCAAACAGTTGCCAAATGGAGAGCATTTAGAAGTGCACCTTGTCCCTCCAGCCAGCATGCACAGCTTGTCATGCTCCTAAGGGTTTTTGTTTCATTTTATTACTCTGGGGTGAAGACAATCTAAATGTCAAGTGTTTGCACATGAAGAAAGACGCTGACACTTAGGGGACAATTTAAATAGCATTATTATGACAAATATGTTGTACGCCCTTTTTTAAAAGGAGGAGGAAGAAAAGGAGGAGATGGACAGATGACAGTCTCCAGCAGTTTGAGGCACATGAAGCTCAGCATATTGATCTTGCTTTTAAGTGGTCCTGGAGGAATGTGAATACAGTAAAATTGGACAAACCTTCATAAAGACTAGATTTTGCATTATGTGCACATATGGTTGACCTTTCAGCTCAAAGGGCAGAGACACTCTTTGTTTCAATCCTCCAAGCAAGTTATAAAATTGTTCAGCTGATGTTACAGATGAAGTCTGGTATTTCCTTTAAAAATGGGTTTTTTACAAAAACAAAAAACAAAAAACCAGACATACATTTTGCTACTTTATAGAAAGAATCTCTCATACCAACAATAACATGCTGAAGGGGAAATAAAATATAGCCAATAAGTTTGCATCGAACCAGTTAGGGATGACCCTTAGGGCTGGGTTTCATCTGAATTTAATTTCTATTCTGAGATACAGCTATGCTTCAGGCTCCAAGTAATATGCATTTTCTCTCTTTGGAAGGAAAAGTGACAGGACCATGCCGCTTCTGACACTTGGGATGAGAGTACCATAATTTCATCTTAGATAGACCAACAGAATCAATTCAACTGAGCAGGTTTTCAAAACTTTTACTTAGGAAATGGACAGAGACATCCATAATGGGCAAGTGATGAAACATGCATTGAGATATCCTGCTACATGTACAGAAGAGTGGAGCTTATGTCATGATGCACTTTTCCATTTTGATATTATTATGGCTAGCTGTGGTCACCCATGCTGGTTTACCTTTCTTAACAATGCACAAAGATTGTCCATTGGATTGATTGATTGATTGATGCAATTTCTATTACCACCCATCTCAATCCAAGTGACTCCAAAAGTTCATCCAAAACATCCTATCTGACTTGTGTGAGACAGCTTTCTCCCAGCCTGGTGCTCTCTAGATGTTGGACTTCTACTTCCATAATCCCCAAGCAGGCTGTCATAATTAGGAGCTGGCACCTGATTTTTTAACTTTGTGCGTTCTGAATGAGTATAGAGGTAATTAGGTTTGCAAAGGGGGGCAAATAATTTGGTCTGGTAGAAATCAAATGGGATTAAGAACCTCAAAAGGCTATCTTGAGACTGAACGAAAGGGCAACAAAATAACAAATATGACCTGATAGATATTAAATGTGAAGTTATGCATTCTGGGAATTTTTTTTTTCATGTATATGTTGATGGGGTCTAAGTTGCCAGTAATGAATCTTAAGAATCGCAGTGAATAGTACAGTGAAGATACTTACCTAAGTTTGCAGTTGCTGGCAAATTCCATGTTAGGTATCAGCAAGAGCCAACCAACCTATAGATAAATATGTGGTGTGACAGTACTCAGCATATTGCTTACATTTCTGAACATATTGTAAAATAGATATTGGAGAAGATGCAAAAAAGGACAAGCACAGTTACTGGTGGGCTAACTGAAGCTATTTCCCAGTAAGGAAACATTATAATGTCATTTGGGGCTATTTAATTTAGAAAAGAAGGAGAAGGGATATGATATGATGTATGATATGATATGAGATATGATCTGAGATATGAACTGATCTGTAAAATGAGGTATGGAAGATCTTTTTTCCACCTCTCATGGTTTACAGGCTTTATTAAATCAGGTTAAATTTTCAAAATTCCATGAATTAGTTTTAAGCAACTGAATTTACCATATCATTTAAAAAATCATCGTTAAAATTTAAGTAATATATGAATATCAACAGCAATAGTCAGCACGGTACAAGTCATGACATTAGATTCTAAATTATAGTAACCTCTATCCAAGCAATTAAAGACTTTGTTAAGAAAAAGCCAAATTTGACATAAGCCCACACATACAGTAGAGCTATAACCGAAACATGTTTTTCAAATTGCATTAAATTCTGTCTTAAAACATCTCATAATTCTGAAATCCAGGATCAACCCATGGAGTTGAAGAACAAGAGATCAAGAACAAAAGTAAGGTTAGGTTTAAGAATAACTTTGGTTTTTTAAAAAAATGGATTCTGAGGGAGAAACTAGAAGCAATGTGATGAGGGGAAACTGGTGGCTGTTTACAGTTTCATGAACAGAATAACTGGAGTAATAAATACAGGGGCTGGAAAACAGGATGTAAGGAACAAAGAGGGAACTAATTTGTTTATATTTCCTGCATTGTCTGCAAGGAAATAATAGGTTTGATCTATACTACAGGAAGAACAAATGTGCTAAAACTGTTCCAGTACCTCCAAATAAGTCAGAGCATTAAAAGACAGGAGGAAAGATGATTTAAGGAAAGTATACATGTCTTTCAGAAATACTAAATAAAATGGTTAGGGCAAATGGTTCCATACTCAGAAACATTTTGATGCTTAATGTAAGAAACAGAACAATGAATTAACTACTGAAAATTCAGTAGGTAATATGAAAAATCCAAACAGGAAATATCAGAATGAAACAACAACAACAGCTACAACAAAACCTAAAGAAGGGGAAATGTTAGGCATAACAAAGTTAAAACCTGTTAAATGAGTGCTTAGGGTTTTTTAAAAACAAGCTGTTTTGCCTTCTGCAGTCACTTTACTTTAGAAAACTGCTATAAAAAGTTTTCTTTATATCTTTCTCCATTTATAAAATCTATAAGTAGAAGTGTTTAGCCCAAAGCAAATGTATTTTCTGTTGCATGGAAGTATGAAAAAATTACAATTTTGGGGGATGGGGAGTAACGTTAGTAATCTTATCCTGTGCCTTGTGCCAGTTCATATCCTGCTTGTTCATCCAAATGGATAAGCGAAGAATATTTTAATGTGACTCTTCTGAAATGGTGCTATTCAATTCGCATTAATGGGAATGACTTTAATACCAGGTGTGAAACCTTGCTATAGTGGAGGAAAAAGTATTAACCCTTAAAATAGCTTGACCTAGATCTAGTCAATCTTATATTTTTATGGTTACAAAAACTTACCTCCACTCCAGGAATCTGTCCAATTTCTTCACACTATGTATAATTCTATAAAGTTCTACATTGTCCTTGTCCTTATTCCCTTGAAAGCCCCCAAAACTGTAACTTTCCATCAAACGTTATGTTATTTTAGGCACAGTTGTACTATGAAAATAATGGTGAAGAGAGTTTCAGCTATCATTATAAAGAATAAGTAGACTTGGGTGGAGCACAACAAGGAAATCTAAACTGCATAAAAAGAAGAATTTGGTCACCACAATCAGATTTGCTCACCTGGGAAGAGTGCAGCTGGAACACAGTTAGGCCCTTCTACCGAATTCAGGGCTGCGATTCCCAGCTTTCTTCTCACATCAACTTTAAAAGAAGAATTACCTTCTTAAAAGTACTGATATTAGCAAGTCCTGCTTCAGTGGACCCCTGAAACATAATTCTTTCATCTCGCCTGTCAAAATATCCTAGTTATACCCACTCAGCAGTTCAAAGAGAGTTTGCAATGTAACTAGTGAGCAGAATGGAATTTTCAGCTGTGCCTCTAAATTGCCTTCCTATGAGAAAAATCCAGAAGTGAAACCTAGTCCTGGATGGGGTAAAATATAGTGCTCCAAGTATCCAAATACTTTTGTTTTGCAAAGAGAACATCCCTGGCTAAAATAATTGAATGGAATGATCAGCCTCATAATGGTAAACGTTTGATGGTAAAAATGAATTCTGCCCTACCATACAATCAACTTAGGCTCAATTAATTAAAACATCTCCTATTTAGTATTTGCTTGGGTAGCAGGAAGACTTGTCTCTGTGACTGACATTTGGCTAAAGAAACTGCTATTTTCTAGAGTGCATATAAAAATATGGTAGATATCCCTCATTTTACTACAGTTCTAAGAATGGTACTGAAGGCAGGGTATCGTTTCCTCTGGATAAGGGAGAACATTAGGGTCTTTCAAGGCTTATGTTACTTACTAATATACCAGCATAACAGGCAGCAAGTCACTCATGCAGCAGATTCCTAGCGATCAACCTTTGCAATTTCCCTGGACTAATTTTAAATTCTAGTCAGCCAAGTACAGCTAGAAAAAAATTTCTCTGTGTCCATGTCAGTTGCAAAACTGCTGCTTTGTATACCTTTCTACCAGAAATCTATTGCCCTTGGGCCCTTCCTCACTTGCATGGCACATGCATGGCCATCTTTTATTGAACATGTTCCCATGATCCTATTTTCATCTTGACTCCTGCCTGTGGGTGAGATGGCCTTAAGCCATCCTTAACTATACCAATGTTTAAAGTGCCATTTTCCCCCTTATACTGACAGGACAGGCTCAAAGGGTATAAAATCTATTAGATTTTTGTCACCTGCTACCACAGAGAAAATCAGGGGAAAGTCAATAAAGGCAGGATAGGGATTAGCAAGGTAGACAGCAGATTTCATGCCAATATAGTTTTCTGCTGACTCACGATGGGGTGGAGAGCACATCAGCTAAGCAGGAGGAAAAGGCCTTAAGACCTTAGTCCTGTTTACTGAAATAGCCATGTTATCCTGAAACAATCAGCTCCATGGAAAGAATTTCAGTTGAAATTCTAGCCTTGTTTTCTGTGAGACTGCAGTATCTATAAAGCAGTAAAATCACAGCTTAAAGATTGCTGCAGGGGGCAACATCTGACTGAGTTTGGCTAAGCCAAACCCAGCCTGACCAGTTAGAACTTGGATGGGAAACCATAAGGAAATCTCAGAGGTATAGGCCAGTCTGGAAAGTTTTGGTAGGCAATGGAAAATCATTTCTGTACTGTTGTCAAGAAAACAACACAGACATGTTCATGAATTCATCAAGAGTCAAATTCAACCAAAGGGAAATTTACGTTTTTAAAAAAAACTGCTTCAGGGTGCAATCAGGTTTGTCACTCATCTTAAGTATTCATTTGATTGTGCAAATTCAAAATGTATCTTAGAAGATGCTAAGCATTTAAGAAACATTACAAAATCATAAAGTTGGAGGTGTTTTAGAGGTAACCTAGCCCAATTTTTCTCATTGGAGGATGCATTAGAGCATCTCTGACAGATGGCCATCCAATCTCTGTCTGAAGACCTCCAGTGAACGAGAACTCCCCACTTCATGTGGCAACTTGTTTCATTGGCTGAGAGCCTGCATTTAGGATGTTCCTGATTAACATCTAGCCTAAACCAATTTCCTTGTAGTTTTAATCCACTGTATCTAGCCCTGCTCTCTAGAGCAGTGTTTTTCAACCTTGGCAGCTTGAAGATGTGTGGATTTCAACTCCCAGAATTCCCCAGCCAGCCTCTGGGGAGAATTCTGGGAATTGAAATCCACATATCTTCAAGTGATCACAAGTCATAAATGTGAGCCAGTTGCCAAGTGCCCAGATTGCAACAATGTGACCACAGGGGTGCTGGGACAGTCGTAACCACTATTCATTCAGTGTTGTTGTAACTTCGAGGTTGTAAGTCAAGGACTACCTGTAGTTTAACACCTTCCTGATTAGATTGGTGAAGCACAAGCCAAACCTTTTCTTCCCAGGCTTCATAAGATGTAGCCTATGTCTTCCTAGAAGTCCTTTATACAGATAGCATGTGCCATTGTCATACAATCCAAACATTTTTGACATCACTACCTATGTAGCCAGTTTTTGACTTCCAGGATCCCATTTCCTCTCATTGTGCCATGAACTGCAATTGGAAGGACTGATGGAAATGCTTCCAGTCCCTTCACCTTCCTGGCTAAGGACTTGTACTTTCTGGAGATTCTTTCAAAGTGTCTTCTGGTCTTGTCATTCATCCCCACATGAATTGAGAGGAAAGGATATTAATCAACGAGTTTGAACAGTTGCCTTTGACATCATATGGGCACCAGGAAGAGGAGATACCTCTTGTCATACTGGGTCTGCAAACAGCCATCTCAGTTCTTCTCAGTAGGAATCACCTACCACTATGACACACCTCTTACAGGAGGTCCTCGTTTAACAAACTCATTCAGGGACTGTTCGAACTTACAACAGCACTGAAAGAGTGGTACTTATGACCAGTCCTTGTATTTACAGCCATTGCAGGGTCCCACGGTCATATGATCACAATTTGCAACCTTCCCTGCCAGTTTCTCATAAGCAAAGTCAATAGGGAAGCCAGCAGGAAGTTGCAAGTCACAGTCACATGAAGTCCTTGCTTAACCACCTGCACGGTCCTCACTTAACAATGGCAGCTGGGACTGACACTGCTAAACGGTACAGTCACATGGTTTTTCTACTTATGACCACATTGCTTAACAATAGAGTTTCTGGTCCCAATTAGCATTGTTAAGCAAAGACTACCTGTATTTCTCAAGGTGGCTCCTGGCTTTGATCCATGGGAGCTTCCTGATCCACTTGTTTCTTTGGGTCACTTGCTTTGTGCATTTGCCCCTGCCAAGGGAGACTCTCCTCTTCTCTAGTTTCCTTCCTTCCTCCCTCCCTCCCTCCCATCCTCCCTCCCTCCCTCTCTCTCTCTTTTCTCTGCCTCTCCTGGAGAGCTTCAGGTGTCCTGTCCAGAAATTTTTCCATTCTTCCCTCATTTTTTCTTCCAAGCTTGCACTTGCAGTAGGCGTCATTTGGATTTACTTCAGGCAGGAAGACAAGTACTGCATGTATCCTGGAAATCCCAGGAATGCTTCCCTTGCTCTCCATGAGAGAGCTTGAAGTCTCCCCTGCTGACTCCCCCAGGTGAAATTCCATGAAAAGCTTCCCTGTTTTCTTTGCAAGCTGCCAGAAGCTGCTCCTCTGATGAGAACTGCTGTAATCTGGACTGGGTGAAAGAGAAGAATGAAAAACAAAAAACTGCCTCCTCGTTGATCTCCCCTCCACTGCTCTCATATTTGCTCTTCTTGTCCACTTACTCAGTGATCTTTCTTGGGAAACTGGTTTCTTTTGAGCTGTTTAGGCCAACAATATCCTCCAGTCAGGAACAATGGGAAATCAAGAGCCATCAAGAAACAATCAGTAATCCACCAGCAGCACTCAGAATTGTCAGCAGCAGCACTTCGCCCCCTCCTTGACTTTTTCTGCTCTTTTCTTCCTCTTCCAACACCTTTTGCCAAACTCCTGTTTGCTCTCCACTCACTCAGTCTCTGGAAATTGGGGCCCTTATATGCCCCCTGGAGCTGCCTCAAACATGGATTGGTAAGTTCCCCTCTCCTAGCAATATTACTGCTATAGTTAGAAATACTGGGGCTTTCTCTCTTCAGTCTGTCCACCTTTGGACAGACTCTTTGGCACCAGGTTCAGCTGGTAAGGCCCCGCCCCGCAGCATTAAACAAAACTGGGGACCATGTGTAAAACGTTGCAATGAAGCCATTTTTTCTCTTCTCTCAGATGCCTTTGGAATGGTTATGGAAAGAAAAGGAGTGGCATGTTTTGAATGGACTTTTCCATCAACAATGACCAAAAGGGCAGAAGTTTGACGGATCCCTTGATGGCACTGGAGCAGTGCTTCTCAACCTTGGCCGCTTTCAGACATGTGGACTCCAACTCCCAGCCAGCCATGCTGCCTCAAACATGGATGCTATAGTGATAATTATAGTAATAATTGATATAGTGATATAGTGATAATTCCCCATGCTGGGTGGGGAATTCTGGGAGTTGGAGTCCACACATCTGAAAGCAACCAAGGTTGAGAAACACTGCACTGGAGTTACTGCAGTTGAGTTAAAGGTAGAGCCAAACTTTCCTAAGCACCCTTCCACGCCATTCTCGGTGCACTCTGCACATGACCAAACGGTGCGCTCTTCTTAAACCATACTCTACTCCTGGACTCATAAGGGCAGGATCATGCCCCAGCAAGCGTTTCCCCTCGGTAACAGAACACGTTGTCCTCTCTTTCCTCCCCCGCTCCCGCCATTTCTGCCCCGCTGGAGTCCAAAGCTCGCGGGCTGCTCTGTCTCTGGCTGGTCCTCTCCTTCCAGCCCCCAGACGGCTTTGCCCGCCTTGACAAAGGGTTAAAGTTGCCGCTGAGTAGTTCGGGGGGGTGTGTGTGACGTCGTCGTGTTTTTCTGGCCGTCTGACGAGCCTGGAAGATAGCTCCTTCTTCGAAAGATGAGGGGAGCGAGCTGAGGCTTGAAATCTGAGACCCTTCATAGACTCACCACTTGGTGAGATCCCAGGCGAAAGGGCTCGGCTCGGCTGCCTGCGCTCTGCCCGCTTTCCTCTCTGGAAAGAGGCGCGCGCGCTCTTGCAAAGGGCGGCCGGAGAAGCGGCGGCCGCAGCAGCAGCATGGAACCAGCTCCCTGGAGGCATGTAGGACTCGCAGCCCTCCTGCAGCTCCTTTTCATTTCCTGCCTGCCAAGAGGTACCGTAAGTTGGCAAGCTGCTTTCTATGCATGCTTAAAAGAACCGATCGCTCCCTTCCCGTCTGGAGAGGGCAGTTTTCTTTGATCTCGCAGGAAGGGTTGGAGAGGAGACCGGAGTAACAGAAGCAGCTCTACGGCCTTTTCTTATTGGCACGGCGGGCAGAAGGTTCTTCTGGCTTTGATTTCCAGGGAAAGAAGAAGAACTGGACCATCTATTTGTTAGCCACAGTGCTGCATATACACACTTTCTTGTTTTTTATTTTCTGATACACAGGAAATTCTCCGTCCGAAATGTTAAAGGGAGGGCACGACTTTTTGAAACTTATTTTTTAAAAAAGGCTGTATCTTTGGCTCCTGGGGGAAATGGAAAAGAGTCAAGGATAACAAATGTCACATTTGATTTCCAGTTCGTGTATATTTCTGCTCATTCTGCATTACATCAAAGAGAAAATAATGCTAAAATTAAATGAGCCAGATTTATGCAGGTTGTGCTTTTTCTTTTAATTTTGGCAAGCTAAACCAACGTGCATAGTTTTCTTTGATGTACTTGCCCATACTGCCCCCCTGAATGTATGTTCACTGGGAAATCTGCAGTTTTCATATGCATAGCTTAGCAAATGCGTGTTTGCCCTGCTGTTTTATGATGACGACTAACACATTAGAAACCATGTTCCTCCTCCCAGAAGCTCTTGGCACCTCTCATAGAATTACAGCCCTGGGAGACATCGGGGAATGTGAACTTAACATTTTAAAAATAAGGAATTGTTTCAAGCTGTGAAATCAGGAATAAGAAAATCCTTAATGTCCTGTGGATATATACAGAGCCTGTATAGAAATAAAATATCTATTCTACGCACTGGGTTGACTGGGGTTATGGAGTAAGGGTTGGATTTTCCAAATAAGAAGAGAGGCAGAGAGAAGTTGTCTGGGTAACAACTTGTTTGGGTTGCTTTCCTGAGACTCATTAAAGAAAATGATGCTAGTAAGAATCACATGTAGTAAGTAAATACTTTGGCATTCCAAGTACTGCAGCTCATAGTGTATATAACTAATTCCATATGTAGCATTCTGTTTGGGGTTTATTGCTCTATTTAAAAGGATTAAAATCAAACAAAATGAATTTTCTGGGCAAATCCATGGAGATGGCATGCTCTAGTTTGGGCCTATCACAAGTCTAAGAGCAACATTTGTGGTAGGATCCCATTGGTAGTAGGTAGAGTAATTTGGCTCCAGAAAGGAGATAAGCAGCTCCCTCTTAAGGGCATATTTACACTGCAGACTATTATACCCCAAGATGAAGTAGAGCAGTAGGATAATCTCAGCTGTGTCTTAACCCAGAGGTTTCAGAAACAGCAGTGTGCCCAGTTAACATCACAACCCCGTGCCCAAGGAAACAGGCAGAAACCATCCACTTTTCTGCAGACAAAGACCGTTAGGAGAACTGTGGGAATCGGGATGAGGAGAGAACGTTAAAGAAACCGAAGCACAGTAAATACAGCAGCTAAGTAGTAGTTTAACTCAGATTTCCATCTGCAGTTTAGTATAATGTTGTGTTTGCAAGAATATTTGATCTCCTCATAGAAAGCTAAAAAAAACCCTCAGCTCTTGGTGACACTTAACCAGTTTCCAGATGTTTTTGATGTACATGCTGCAGGTCAGCCGTGAGCTACATCAATTGTACATGCAGACAATGAATATTGATTGGAGATAAGCCTGAACTGTTTCCAGCTCAGTGAGAAAAGTAAAGCTCCCTGGATAAGAGTGCATTTCTTTGGAATATCCCTGCATTTCATTTCCTCCAACACTTATCTATGGGCCATTTATAAAAGGAGCTTCTCTGCTGGTGAAGACAGCTCAGTTCCCACAGCAGCCGTTGTCAGAGATCAGCAGTTTAGTCTTCTGTGGTGCAGCTGTGGTCCCAGCATATCAGGTCCTCTCCTGAGATGCTGGGACTACAGCTCCTGCAATTCCCAACAAGCATTTTCAGTAGATAATTTGGGGAGTTGCACTCCTATCATACCTGGAACACACCTGGTTGGAAAAATCTGGATTAGCTGTGAGAGAGGAACCTCCTTCTGCTGGTTTTGTGTCTCCATTTCTCTCACACACAGCAGCAGCAATGGAAACTAGCAATCTAATGTACCTCGCCATGATATACTCCTGAATTTCCTTTCCTCTTTGACGCATTTTTAGTATATTTGTATGCAAAGTATCTATCAGTATCCTGTCCATACCTCCTAGTTGGTGGGATGCAGGTGATGGTATTTTAGCTTGTATGAGGTTTCTAGATTAAAGTTCCTGACTTGCATAGAATAATGTGAGCATACCTGGGGTCAAGTTGGGCTTTGGTTGGAATTGTGGCTAAAATATGGCCAAACTGACTGGTATCATGTCTTTTCTGTTAGCAGGCATGTGCCACAGGTACAATTAAAGCTGATGACCTAGTCCACTCCTTCTTTGCCTTATTGAAAAGCATTGTGTGGAAGCTTTGATTGGTGAAAGCTATGATGGGGGGCAGATCTCTGGACCTATCTAGTGACTAGTTTCAATTAGATTTTTCTTTTCTCTTACATCCTGCCTATAATTATTTTGCTTAACACTTCTTACTCTTTTCCTGTACCTTTGTAACCCCCACTTGGTAGAGGAGAAGAGGAAATCAACTGCATAGGAAGGCTAAAACTACTTTTATTGAAATTGGCTATATTAACAGAATCTGGCAAGTCTGATTGGGCTCTACCTCCTCCTTCAGTGAAATTAGAGAGGGGTCTGCTTGAGCTACTTCCAGATGTTATCTTATTTCTTTGGACTTAAAAAATGTTTCATCCCCTTTTACCTAGGTATTCTTCTTGCATATTTCTGTCAAGTCATCTTCCTTACTCTCTACAACCTTGCATAATATTGCTTGTCCAGAAAGGGAATAGCATGGTGGGGATATGCATCTAACTATTGAATTGTTATTCTTTCTCAGATGTAGTTCACAGATGTAGTTCTGTGAGGGAAGGAGAAATTTCTCACCATAACCTAATAATCCCCAGATTTTTTACAGAAAACTGTAAGTAAACAATCCTAGAATTAATCAGAGATAATCCCAAACTTTCTCATATATGAGGTGGAGGACACAATAGTATCTTGCTTTATTTTCTATACAAATCCTTACTTTTACATCAAAACTGATGCTGAGACAGACCTTTATCCTGCTTTTTGATTATGGTAAACCATCTTGGGATGCTTGTGATGTCAAAGTAAATAACATATAAAGAGTAGAAGATCTGGCAAAAATGGTTTAAATCACAGGAGCTATCTTTTCCAGTCTGATAATTTTCAGTTGGCCTGGGTTACAAGCAGTAACTACATAGTAGGAAGTGATGGAAATCGTAATCCAACACAACTGGAGAATCACAGTTGGAGAACTTTGCTCCTGACTTCACAACCAGGAACTTTATAAAGTATAGTAGAACCAGTCAATACACTCCTGATAAACTGAAGAGGCTTCAGTGATTGACCTGTTGTAGACAGTTCTGCCAGGTTCCCCTAGCAAATGATAGGAGGATAGTGGATATGTATGTCCTTGGATTTTTGGAAAGAATGGAGCACTTCCCATACAATCACTTGATCCCATATAAAACCCATAGATGAAAATACTGTTTTAGACAGCAGTTTGGCTTCAGACCTGAATGGATTAAACCAGTTTGGATAGAATGGCTGATATGGGCTACTAGAGAGCATAAGCACTCAGTATGAATAACTGGGTGTAGTGCAGGATTAGCATCCTTAACAATAATTGTGACTTTCCCAAGGCTTCATAATCTTGTTCTTAAGATTCAAACAAGGATCAGCTTTAGTATAACTTCTACTCATTGTTCTGTATATGTAGCCTTCCAAGGAACCTCTTTGGAATGCTTGTGATCTAGGGAATGACTGGAGTATAGTAAGCCTCTTCTGGGAATGGTAATGTCTTACAGCAATAATGGCTTGGGTATTCCCAGAAACATTGGTGCATTCCTACAATCCTGCTTGCTTAATACAGTAGAGTCTCGCTTATCCAACATAAATGGGCTGGCAGAACGTCGGATAAGCGAAAATGTCGGATAACACACAGTAACGATTGAGTGCGGTAAAAAAAAAAAACCCGATCCGCTGTGCCTGTTGCAATCGATTTTTGTGTTGTGGCGCCGCACCGTCAGGAGCAACAAGAAAGAGTACACTCACACTCGCAAACAAGTGGCACACTTTTCTCGTCGCCGATTTATGCGTGTTGTTGTGTTTTTTTTAGGGGCGTCGGATAAGACGGAATGTCGGATAAGGGAAGGTTGGTTAAACGAGACTCTACTGTATAAATAAATACATCCCCGTAGTAAAGCATTTCTGTGTCTTTGATCACACCCTTATGTACTCAGCCTGTTTGGGGATACTTGGGAGGTTTAGAAGATGATTCATAGAAAGAAGTTCCAAACAAATAACTTTGTACCACAGACTAAAGTATCTGTGCAGAAACACTTTCTATATAATGTCTCTACCAATCTTCGCCTAAGAGGTGAGTCATACTTGCAAGACAGAAAACAAGTAAGATCTTTATGTGCAGTAAATATCTTATACTAATTTTTTGTAAGTACAGGATATAGATGCAGACTTTTGTTTTAATGCTTATTTTAACAAAACAGAAAGGACTCTGATTATAACTCACTTCAAATACATTGGCTGTTTTCCATACTTGGGAGGAATCCCTAGTGCTTGCCTTACAGATTTACCAAAAATGATTTATTTAAAGGTCAAAAGCCTGTATCATAGATATAACTGCAAAAGTATGTTACACGTCTTTTCTGCCAAGAAAAATCTCAGAGTTCTCTATATTGCTACAATTAAGGGAAAGTATCATATGTTTTTCATTGTCATCTGAAAGGAACATAAGTATGAGAGTTTTACCAAGCCAGAAAGACTGAGACTCAAAATAAAACTGGACATATTAACCATATGAGTACAATCAAGGTAATTTTTTTTATAAGTAATAGCCTTAGGAATAGGTGGAGGGTTGTTATACCTTAGATTAGGCACTGGGAGTGGTGAAAGCTTAGTTGTACAGTTTAAGGTCTGCTTCCAGCAAGCATTAATGATGTAGTCAGCAAGTCAGTCAAGAAAACAAAGGCAAGCCTGTTCATGTCCTAGTTGAGATTCTTGATGGTAAAGACGAGAGTTTAGACCATAGGTCTAGGCAGCAGAATGTTAGTCTGCTAGAGAAGTCTGTCAGAATTTAAGAGTAGCTAACCATACTGACTCAAGTACAACAGCAGTGCTTCTGATAATGAGCTACTCTCAGATGAGAATTTATACTAGGAGCTATTACTACTCCACCCTTACTCAGATGTTGCTCATCAAGCCTGATCTGGTTGGAAGATCATCCAAGGATACGAGTGGATTCATCTGAACTCAACTGGTTTTCATCAAGCTGGATCTGGCTGCAAGAACATCAAATCTGCCTTTATTCCCAAGGTTTTCTCTTTGTGACCAAATAATTTGGGACTTCTCTGCTTTGTGATGTTCTCCCTAGTGGTGCTGTAGTTTGAGTAGGCCTGGAAAATGTTCTGCTAAGTTTAAATCAAAGTTCTTGGTAGAAGGACTAGGGCAAGGGGAAACTGATTTTACCTGGTTCCTGTATTGACACCTGGTTCATCTAGTTCAGAATGCTCATCAGAATCATTTGGTCCATCTTCTTTATATGAGGCATCTTTCTCATCCCTGCAGAAGACAGAGGGATAAGAAATTTTAACTTTCTCTGCCTGCCATGGTCCACATAAAAAAATGTCTCTATGAATTGCTATTTACTTTTCAAAGGAAGGTAATTATATTCACTCAATTTATTTGACATTGAAGAAATAAGAACATAGCTAAGTAACAAAGGGGCTATACTGATCTTCCGGAAAGGCTTACAGCATTCAAAAAGTGTTCAAAAGCAGATCAGGACTTGGAATGTCTTTATTGTCATTGCTGTGTTATAATATTCATATACATCTTCTAGTTCTTAACTTTCTAGAACAGCTTGAGGGCCATCTATCACCATATGTTCCTTAACTCTACAGTTTCACTAGATACGTTGAAGATTTGGCTTCAGTTTAGCCAGTGACTCATGCATTGTGCCCAGATTATAACTTTAATAGAAAAAACACTTTTGTCAAGGAAGACTATTTAAAACTAGCTGCAGCATACTTTGTGGCATGCTATGGTCATTAATCTGTTTTTTTCCATTAAAAGAACAAGATACTTCTGAAAGATGAAATGGGTTTGTATGAAATACAGCAAGAAATATAGTTAGGAAAGTAGAGTAAGTCCAAGATATTATGCTACCTGATGTAAAAGACAAAACTGAGTCCTTTATTTGACCTATAGAAGCTGACTGCAATTGAATCTCACTTTAGAATTAATGATGGGACAAAATTCTCACTGTATTTCAATAATGTGGCTTATGGCACTTTCCAGAAACACAGTTATTCACCACAAAGGAACGGCTGGGAGACTGCTGTTGCATCCCCACCCACTCTGTACACAGTGATCACCCAACTCTGCCTAATTCTTCTGGGAACAGTATATTACCATCTTTACTTTCTCTTGACCTGTGCCTGCCAAGTTCAGTGGTCTCCTTCTATAGACCTGATTTGCTATGCTTACATATAAGTAGATTCTGACACCAAATGCATGCAAAAGTTAAGCAACAAATAGATTAAGAATCAAGGCCACGTTTTCCATTTTTAAAAATCTGATTGCTGTTAGATAGTTTTACTGTTTCATTTAGACAAACCGAATATTGTGACTTTCTGTAGAGGGAAGTAATATTAATGGGGCTATATGGCTGACATTTAGGTCATAATCACTTGTACTGAAGATCTACCAGTGAAAGGATGCAGCAGGAACATGGCAGGTATACAAGTAGAACAGTTCAGGTAGAAGAATTTGTCAATAGAACCACTCCAATAGCAAAACAGTATTACACTTGGAGTCTTAATTATCTGTGGGACATGGGAGGCACAGGAAGAAATCCATTTATATTTTTCTCCTTCAATTCATAGCTGCCCTCAATTTAGATGTTTGCAAAGAAACTTTCTTTCCTTTCTATCCATTGCTACTTCCTTGTTATTCTCAGAGTATTAACTCTGATGATGTGATTATTTCTGAATAAGTTCAGTTCCTAATACAAGTGAATCATTGTTCTTTTCTTACAAGGTACAGTACAATCAGAATTGCAATGGTGTTTTCCTTCTTTTAAATTTATTAAGAGTTTTCATATGATAAAAGACAAACCAAGAGGAAAAAAATAAAAAGAAAGAAAAACAGAAATGTGCAAGAAAAAAGAAAAAGGAAACTAAAGTTAAGAAATATATAAGTGACTTCCAACCTTCTTTTCAACAGATAATTACATTCTTATTGTCCCTCCTCCTCCTTAAATATTTTACAAATCTCCTTACCCCTGGTTAGTCCAATGTTTCTAATCTTCAAATCCATAAATCATTGATTCATTTTTTTCTTCTTTCAGCAAAAAAATCTATATAAGGTTTCCAGTCTTTCATAAAGGTTTTTGTTGTTTGTTCTCTGACCAAACAGGTCAGCGTCACCATTTCTGCAAATTCTGACATTTTCACAAGCAATTGTGTTTTCCTATGATTAATGTTGACCACTAATGTTAAAAAATCTAAATAAGGTCAGCTCTTCAAGGTAGGCCAGGTCAGGAAACAGACACCATAAAAACTACTAGAATTGTTAAGGGTACAATAACAGAACATTGAAAGCCTGACAGATTTTCTCTCCCCTCTCTTATGCCAATGAGAATCAAGGCAGGGGGGTCTTGAGTATCTTTCTCACTCACTTCTCCCTTTCAGGCTAAGGTGCAGTTTCCATAATGACTGTTGTATACCTTCCTCGAGGCTATCTCTATACTCCTCTATATTGGGAGACCTTAGTCAGATCTTAAAAGCAGCCATGCTTTTTCCCAGGATCATATGGCTGCTATATGGCTGCTTTAAAGAGCAGCAGACAGGGCTTGCTCATGCTCCAATGCCTTCCAAAGCACCTTTTGTACTGAATCGCAGTACTGTGTAGGCCTACAATCTTATTTATGTGAAAAAAGCTAGGCTTTCTGCTCTCTGGAAAAAAGATGGAACCAAAGAGAAATTATAGGATGAGTGTTTAGATCATGGTCATAAAATATGACTGAATATGGCAATTCCACTGTAAACCCTTAGTAGTGAAGAACTACAAGATATCCATTGAGCTTCACAAAGCTCTGAAATATTTGCTAGGGCTTTGTGAAGCTTTGAAGGGATGTTTCACTTCAGTGAAAGTTCAGAGCAAAGTACCTCAAAGCTGCTTTGTGAAGCAATATGGCCCCTCAGTGATTAAGTTATCATTCTTCCTTGGAGCCTCTCTCAGCCTTCTTTTGCAGAACCATTGCACTAGCCAATGTGATTTCAGGCTGGGTGACTTTGGTGAATGCTGTGAGATTGCCCACAGTTTGAACCAAAGACAGCCAGCCTGAAACCTTCTCTGGACCACTAGCTGAAGGTTTTCTGGGTTGGGTCGCTCTGACAATGTGCCATGGGCAATCCTATAGCCATCCAGCCTAGAAGCTAGACCTGCAGTAGAAGGCTAAGAGGAGTCTTCCACATTACAGCCTTCTCTCACACCCTAATTGCTTGATTGAAGTGAGTTAAGTCTCATCCATGAGAGAACCACTTCTTCAAAACCAATCAGTGTCATTTCCCGCAGGCCTTATTTTGTAGAAAGGTGTTCCTTTAAAGGCCTCTCGTGTTCATTCAGAATCAAATTGCACATTTAACTGTTCTACGTTGCTTTAAAATGAGAGCATTAATTGTCTGTAATAAGTATGAATAAATCATTTCAATGGGTTGTGCATGCCATATCTCATTGCAAGCTGTACGTGGACTATCCTGGTTGTAGAATCATTGATTAGTTAAATAATCCCATCTGGTCGTAAAAGCTATAATGAAATCAGTGTGGCTCCAAAAAAAGTAATAATTTTTGAAATGATAATTAGCACAATTGTTTTAATAACACTTTATACATGATGGGTTTCACTCTCAGTAAATCTTATCCTTTCCTTGTAGTAGTGCTTTACTACATAGATTACCAAACAAATGATATACAGATAAATTAGGCCACGCAACAGATCTGCTAACAGAAGTTTCCTGCTGGAGTTCAGTTCTTTTGTTTTATCCCAGGATTTTGCCTATCCAACCTACTAATACTTGCAAATAAGTATGTTTCAATGGAGCACAATATATTAGGATTCAGTGCCTGAGAATTAATGTAAAATTTTAAGATGGAATTCCCTAAAGCACAACTATGCCTAAATTATTACAAATATATTGCTTTTTGAAGCCTTTATTTCTTACTGCTTGAGTATGAATTGGTTCTAGTTGCTAGCACTACTAATCATAATGCTTCTATTGATATTTATGACGCTGTTCTTTTCCCTAATAGACTGAATAATTAGCAATCTTTGGAACATGTACTTTTTTATTGCAAATATCAGAGATTGGTACCTTCAGCCTTAAGTTCCATTTCTTCAATTCAGAACATATGAACATATCCAGTCCATAGCAGCTAGCACATACAGGGACATGGTCACATGTCATTTCAAATCCATTCATTTCAGAAGAGAAAATCAGTGCTTGGGGAGATTATGAAGCGTTCTTGCTTCTTTGTCCTCCTTTGAGTGCAGGAATGCAGAAGCTTCAGATAGATAGTCCAATGTGAAGTAGCCGAAATGGCTAAAGGCCAGCTGACCTGATATTTGGGTAGCTGAAACTCTGTTGAATCCAAATTCTTCTTATCCCTGCAAGAGGGGAAAACATGATTTTTTTGGCTGCCCCATTGGATTTTATATGTTGGACCTGAGAGATCTTTTCCTTTAGCTCTCAGCCTGGCCTAACTTGATTGTAGTTTTATGTTGACTCTCTAATCTAGTTGGGTTTGGATGTAATATAACTTGGTTCCTCTTTCCCATTTGATGGCTTTTTTGCCAATATAGTTCTCTTTTACTGGCTGAGCCTGGAGGCAGCTAATTGAAAGCAGTTTCAGCTGACAGGGATCCCACAGACTTGGGTGCTCTTTCCTATGCCCTCCAGCCTGCATATTTTTTAGTCTGGGCTGTCCTTCAAACTGGACCCAACTCTCTGTGAATATATGAGAATGTTTTATAATGGTTTCATTAATGCACTTTGTTTTCAAGATGCTTCCTTCTGCACAGAGAAGCATGAGTAGAAATAGACTGACAATGACCACTCTTCTTCCCAGTATCATGCTAGTTATAAACAACATTTTATTTATTTTCCTCCTCTTCCTTTTTTTTAAAATATGGGCTACAAATATTGATTTCCAGGTTTTTCTGTGCTCTGTTTGGGAAGAAACTGGAGGAAGAGAGGGAGTTTGTTTCACTATTTCAGCCATAGAGTTAAAGCACTCGGAGTATTGGCAACTAAACAGTCTAGTCCTATTGCACTGCTTAGAGAGGCTGCCAGCACAGTGCTGATGTGTCCAGTTCTTTAGGGAGACAACAGCAGTGTGAAGGCAAATCAGGCTGATCAGGGATCAAAGGGAGAGGGTGCGCTCTGCCCACATCAGCTTAAGGTGATGAATAAATGCTGCTCAAATCCAGCCTGTTGCTGGGCTTCTGACTTCAACTTGGACATAGGCGTGATGAACATATCTTGCACAGCTTGTGGCTGCTGCTGCGTGTTGTCTGCTTAAGGGGTGGAACATTATTTTAACACTAGCACAGCTACATGCAATTTATGGCTGTCTCACCCAGAGGCTGGAAAAGAGATGAAGGCAACATCACAGAGACATGGCAGAAAAGAGAAGCTGCCAGCACTGTGATGAGCTGCAAGTGGGAAAGACCTTTTGAATTTGCGATGCTAAGGAGCAACAGAGCTGGGTGGTGTCATGCAAACCGGTGACATTCTACTTCAGAATTCTGCATGATCTCCCGCTGAGGTTCCATGTAGATGGAAATCTTGAAATATGCGGATGATACAACTGTCATTGGTCTAATTCGAAATGGAAATGAGTCAGCATATAGATGGGAGGTTCAACAACTGGTCTTGTAGTGTGGTTGTAATAACTTGGAATTGAATACACTTAAAACCATGGAGATGATTGTGGACTTTAGGAAGAATTCTTCTAATACTCCTCCTCTTACCATACTCAACAGCCTACTATCAGTGGTAGAGTCATTCAAGTTCCTGGGTTCTATACTTTCCCAAGACCTGAAATGGACGTTTAACATTACAGCCATTATTAAAAAGGCACAGCAAAGGATGTTCTTCCTGCGGCAACTTAGGAAGTTTAAATTATCCCAGAAGCTCTTGGTACAGTTTTACAGGGGAATCATTGAGTCTGTTATCTGCTCCTCTATAACTGTCTGGTTTGATTCCGCAACCAAACAGGACAGACTCAGACTCCAACAGATAGTTAAGTCTGCAGAAAGGATAATTGCAACCCGCCTGCCTTCTATAGAAGAACTATATACTGTGAGGGTCAAAAGGAGGGCAGAGAGGATATCTGCAGACTCTTCTCATCCTGGATATAATCTGTTCCAACTTCTTCCTTCAGGACGGTGCTATAAAGCTCCATATGTTAAAACATCTAGACATCGGAATAGTTTTTTCCCTTGTGCCATTGCTCTGTTAAATACTATATGATTTGATATGTACTGGACAGTGGCTTCTTCTTTTGGAAAAGTTATTTTACTGGGCAGTGTTATTGTTACTGTTTATTAATTTTCTGTTGCTATTCAAACGCACTGTTGATCTTGCTGTTCATCACCGAAGACAAATTCCTTGTATATATTTTATACTTGGTCATTAAAGTATTTGTATTTGTATTGTATTGTATTGTGTGTTGAAGAGCATGGGGGTCTATGTGGCTGAGTTGTTGTGGTGTGTGAATATGACAAAGAAAATTGTTCCTATTTCATTGGCCTGAAAAAATAACAGGTTGGAGGTTCTGTGATTTTATTATATTTTGAATTTTCAGACACAGCTTATTTATTTAATTCCTTGCATTAAATAAAGTTCCAAAAAGAATCCAAAACTTGTAAGGAAAAGTAATGTAGGATATTCTGATTTGGGAATTTTTTTTCTGGATTTAAGGCATAATAATTAGTTAATAAACAAGCCCTGGTACAGTGTCGTTATTCTGAAGATTGGTATAAATGAAAGATGATACTCTTGGATGAGGGCACATAATATGTTGCATCTTCCAGTGGGATGAATCTTTTTACGAAATAAATTGCGGTTGTTAAATGCTAGCAATTTAATTGAACAGTAGTCCATGCTACTTTCCTAATCAAAGCTTCTGTCAACTTTCAGAAGGGAGGCGGGGGGAAGTATTCCATCTTTCCTCTGCTGGGATTTTCAACTAGTAGTGCAGCATACACAGTTCTGACTGAGAAAATGAGACATAAGAAAGAATTGAGTAGCCCCTTCCCCTTGCTCTGTTGCAATTGGCAGAACCTTTCCCCTGCAACTTAATTTTATTACAAAAGGAAACATCCCAGATTGCCTGTATAATATGTTGTTAGCCTTCCAGTAACAAGAACTACAACTTCTGCCAACAGTTGATTCTTCTTTCTCATATAACTCTCCTTTTGCTTTTCTGCAGAGTACACAGTGATCAATGAAAACTGTCCAGGTGCTGAATGGAATATCATGTGTCGGGAGTGTTGTGAATATGATCAGATCAAGTGTGTGTGTCCTGGACAGAAAGAAGTGGTGGGATATACTATTCCCTGTTGTAGGAATGAAGACAATGAGTGCGACTCCTGCCTAATTCACCCAGGTACGTTGATTTGCCCAGCTGTGCTCTTTTATTTACTGTATTTATTTAATTTACATGCAGTAAATACGCTTGTAGCTAGGTGGAGCATGCAGTCTATTTTATCTGCCAGATTTTGATGATGAATAGTTTTTTCCTCCTTAGAGATGGATGGATGCCAATACAAATGCTCACTGTGCTGAGGAGTTAATGCATATAGCATATTGTTGTTAGTGTTTTCCTTTCTCTAGCAATAGAAACTCACACTTCAGGATTTCACCATGGATGCTTGGAAGCTCTCCAGAAGGTAAAGTCATAGTTGGCGTCAGTACTACATGGAGTTTATAGTTCAGTCTCCAAGGTCTAGTTTGCACACTTCCTTCTTTAAAAAGAAGATAAGAATTATTGTTGATTTCAAACTCAGCTGAGAAAAATTTTTAAAATTGAAGATAAAGGCTACGAAGAAGCAGCTTGTGACACTGCAAAGAATGTGTATCGATTAGGGTTGTGCCTGGTTTGAAATTTATTCAGATGTGCTTCAGAACATATGGTGGTCAGTGCAACATCTCATTAAGGCAGCTGTTTGTTTTAGACTTCCACATGGATCTAAATAAGACAAAGCTGCTTTAAGATGTTGATGCATTAAAACAGCGGCATCTTTAATGTGACATAGTAGCTGGTATTATTTCAGGCTCACACAGAAGCCTGCAAAAGATGCAACTGGCTTAAAGAAGTGCTGCACTTTCACCTTTGTGTGTTCCAAAGCACCACTTCTAAATTTTTGAACGGCATATAGCCCTCTGTTTTATTATGCTGGTATCCACATAGTTACCTTGGTTTTGAATTCAGGTTTCCATTATCTCAATGCTGTATTTTCCAATAAATTATTTAGTAAAAGTCAAACTATGTCCAAGAAATTATTTTGGGCAAATCCTTCAGTTTCAGGCAGAAGTCTCATTGCCTTGAAGCCAATGAACCGTAAGTAGGCTTTGATCAATTGTGCCTTTCCAGCGAGATTGTAAAAAGATTCTTAGTCTTTTATTCCTGGTATCTGGCCCAGGCATTGTATATGATGTCCTGTGACCTCCACTGAATTTTCTTCTTTGTTTATCCGCAGATGCAAGGCAATCTTTCATTGTAGCCTAATGTATATTAACAAATAAATCCTCTGATAGTTGTTTAGATTTGTACTAGACTTAAATTTCAGTTCACTTACATTTAAAATTTATTTCATACAGATTTCAATGGATTTTCAAATGTATCAGGAAGTTTAGAAGTTCTGCAAATATATTTCTCAATCATATGGCTGAAACATCTGAATAGTCATCTGCAAGTGTGTAAATATATTCTGAACTCTTGTTCATAAATTCTAAGGCAAAAACTAGTACTGAATCTTATCTAATCTTTGACCCATTGTTGGGGCATTACTGAAAGTAAGAGTAAAGAATTCTAGGTTTAGGTTTAGGTTGATCTGACTTGATATAAGGCAATATAGGATGTTCAGGAAGTAAATCTCACTCAGAGAGGAGGATTTTCAGGAAAAGGAGGGTGAGATCAATTGGAGAAAGCCCAGCTGCTATAACTATAGGCATCTGTGAGAGGAAGGATAGAGGCCAGATGGAGAAACATGCATTGTGATATCATAACACAAACCCCATAACTTTTATACATGCATCTTACATTAGAATACAAGTATGAAAGGATGTAGGTTGTGTTGTCACATCACTACATGTCATTGTTTTTTTGGTCATTGAGGCTAGTTGCAGATGTCTGTGGCCATAACACGCAATTACAGGGAAATTCATGGTTTTAATTTGTTGTATCCAGCTCTCATAATTGTATTTATATTACCTCTCTTTATGTTTGGGTGCATTTGGCTCACATGAAGTGTTTTGCCTGAAAGGAGTTTTCCAAACCACATTTTATACAGTCAAAGCAAAAATATTTGCTGCATGGGCTATAGTTTGCAGCTACTCATCCAAGAAACCCAAATGTAGACATACATAATGAAAGAGTTTCCCTTTTCTTTCAGGTTGCATGATTTTTGAGAATTGTAAGACCTGTCGCAATGGGTCCTGGGGAGGATCACTAGACAACTTCTACATCAAAGGCATTTATTGTGCAGAATGCCGAGCGGGGTGGTATGGAGGTGACTGCATGAGTAAGTATTGTCAGAGGTGAACTTCACTGTGAGGAGAGCTGAGGCTTTGGTTTGGAAAGAAAGAGGGCTTGTTGCAACTCAGTCTAGGAATGAGCCGCTGACGTGAAAGTTACTCCATCAGAGACAAATGCCTAATCATTGCTATGACCATTGGCTCTTGATTAGAAAATGTAAGAGAATACAGCAAAAACATTTTTTCAGGGGTTGAGAAATGATCTCATACAGAGATACTTGGGCTTTATAGGCCAAAGGCATCCTCCAATTCTTTTCCCAGGGCCCCATTCTATTTCCAGGAGCTCTAAGGGCCCCCCAAATGTAGATTGTTATAGACAATGCTTAGTTTTCTGTAACCCTTTGCTGCCATCTAATGGTTATCCAAATTTGTGCAGCCCAGATCTGATACCCTGGGTCCTAACCAGAGTGCAAAGTATTCTACACAATACAGCCAGTGCCAGAGAGAGAAGGAGGGAGTTGGAGGAGGCTTTCTAGGCAATCATACAGAGGGAGGCAGTTTATATATCTCTGCTTGATCAGGAAATTGGAAAATAGAGCACTAGCGGCAGATGAGGGCCCTGCCACTCCTTGAAGACTACAGGTGAAGAAAAGCTGCTGTCAGCATCAGACTTACAAGTAATTGGCTTTTATATTATCATTCCTGTTTTTTAATTTCCAATTCAATACCTTTCCTGTGGGAAATAGATCTTTATACCTATTCTGAATATTTTTGCAGGGGTCTTTTTGAGTGGGGGGGACATGATAGCAGCTAGGTGCTCCCTTACCCAAAGATAAATTGGCAATTTATTTTATTTATTTATATTTCAAATTTAGACACCGTCCATCTCACAAGGAAGTGACTCTGGGTGGTACTTTTTGTTCAGATGTGGGTGGATTAAAATTTGTGATGGGCAATCAGCAGGAATAGCTAATTGAAAAAAGTGATAGGAGAATGTTCATTGGTGTATTTATGCATAAATGTGTATATACCATACCTGCATTTGCAGAAAATTAGACTATATGGGCTGAGTGAGGATCAAAGAAAAATATGTTAGTGTAGGTCCACAATCCTTTGTACATCTCAAGGCCTGGAAATCCTCTTTCTGTTTATTCATTATCTTTTTCTTGTAGTGCCAGGATCCATCCAGTAGGTAGTGCACATGAGATCTGCCAGTACAAATAAGAATACAACCAGATTTTTTTGGAGTGGGGGAGAATAATTTCTTAAGATACCTTGTTATGGATTAATGAGAAATCACTGCCTGTGTAAAGGCTAATAATGATAATATGCAAAATTTCATAATTGCAGCATTTTCAATGTTCTTCCTTTGAATATGGACGCAATACTGAGTGAATGAAATTAGTTCTGATAAAAAAAATATCCTGCATTAAATTTTGAAGGCTGTAACTGGAACAAGAAGGGAAGGGAATGTAGAGTTAGCGAATGTATTTGTTTATGGGGGAAAACAAAGCTTGGATGTTTATAAATGTTTAGGAATAACAATTCACTTATGTACTTTTAAATCTTTTTTGTTTTAATTGCCTTTAATTACATTCTCAAGTTTTGGAGATATCTTGATCTGAAGAATAGAATGAGTACAAATATATGTGATTCTTTCACTGGAAACCTATATTGTAAAATGCATCATTTCTTTAAAAAAAAAAAGTTTTCCTTTTTGCTGCCAGTAATGGCACTACAGTAATAGAGCAGTCCTACACATAATTGCCAAGAGGTGTGCCATTGAATTAAATGGACCTTAATCCCAGATACAGTATGTGTGAATAGGATTGTAGTGCTGTTATCAATTAAAATAGGACAATGTAAAGTTAAAGTTTACATTATATGCAGACTAGCACTTTGTAAAGTAGCAATGAAGGTCTTTAAAAAGTTATTCAGATGTTGTGATACCTACAAAGATCAGAAATGAGCAGACAATGGTTTTCCCTGTGACACCCTATGGAAGCAAAAACTGGACTCTCCAGAAGTGAGATAGAAGCAAGATAGAAAGAGCTTTTGAAAATCAGTATTGGAGAAGATTTGTGAGAATACCACGGATTGCCAAGAAAACAAAGAAGTGGACTGTAGAATAAATCAATCCAAAGTTCTCATTCAAAGACAAATGACCAGGCTCAAATTATCCTATTCTGGACACATGACCCAACTCTCGAGAAGTCTATAATGCTGGAAAAAATGGAAGGAAGGAGAAGAAGATGGCCAACAGCAAGGTGGATGGGCTTGATTACAGTAGCAATAGGTGCATCATTGAAAGACCTGAATGGCCAGGTTGGGAATAGATCATCCTGGAGAAGATCTGTCAATTGCCTGTAAATGTGGTACCCCGTTAACATAATCAGCTGATCTTCATCTACATATACCAATCATTCTCCATCACAGACAGACCACTTTGTCACATAGAAACCTAGATGCACCCATACATTCTCCTCACTCCTTCCAGAAAGGGTACCTTTGAAGATGAAGAAAGAAAAAGAACAAGATGGAGATGGGTTAAGGAACAATGACAATGGAAAGAAAGAGAACTGGACTAACAATTATATGTAGATAAGGCACATTATGTTATCTTGTGAAATCAGTATTTTTGCATTTGAGGTCATTAAGAATTCTCTCAGAAGGCTACCATCTCAGTATAGCCATTTATTTTCAGTTTTTCAGTAAGATGTAGAGAATTTCATTTTTGATCATTAGTATAGCCTCAGTTCCTTAAGTGGTTTTCATGAAACTGGTTTCAGGCACTGGTGATTGATTGATTATGTGCCATCAAATTGTTGTTGACTCTTGTTTTCTCCATAATGACATGTCCTTAGCCTAGTCCTTCAGGTCTTCCAACCGTGCACCCATTGCCACTGCAATTGTCTTCATCAACCACTGGTATCTATGCTATATCTGCTGTAATGGTACAACTAAATCCTTCAGCTTGTCATCCAGTAGTTCAGCTACATCCCTAAATATTTTCTTAGTTGTTTGTTTTTTATATACTGAACCTCATGGTGTTTCTGTTATGATAAGTCATAAAGTTACTAGTAATATGCTTCATATTAAGCATATGAAAAACATATTACTCTTATATAAATCTTCAACTTACTTTTTCATTTGGGGATAAGCAACATTCTGCGAAGTGCCAAAAAAGAATAAGTCAGCAAAAGACCTCATTCTGTCTGTATGACCAAACCGCTTTGGTGAACTTCTTTTGGACTGGTCACTCACTTTTGTGTTCAATCCATATTTCTTCATCAGCCATTCATACTGGACCATGTTTTATTGTGCAGTCTTCTCAAGTAAACCATTCAGCTTAAAGTTTCAGCTAACATATTCAACTCTCACTTCATTTACAAGTACATTCTTATACACAGCGATTTTCACTTCTTTCAGCTTTTATATCTTGCAACAGACCACATACTATCTACTTTCTACTACTTTCTACCAGCATTTACCAGTATTATTATTTTTTCTCTATTTTCATATATTTTGTAAGCATTCTACCAAGATGTGCCTGTTTATCTACTTGCTGTCTTCACCAATAAGAAGTAACTTGCAACATTTGTTGTTTTCTCTGTCACAGATCCATACTTTGTGTGGCATCAGTTTAATATTTGCTGCAAGTCGTTTGGGTTCTCAGCCAACTACATGGCATTGCCTACATATGAAATTATACACATTTACATCACAAACCAACACACCTCTAATGTCACCATAAGCATAATTGTCCATAAATATATTAAACAATCAAGGGGATATTGCACACCCATATCTTATTCCCTGTTCAATGTTAAATAGTTCACTAAGCATACCATTTATTCTCAGGCATGCTTTTCTTCCAACTTATACTACTCTTATTGCATTCAGTAACCAGCATTCAACTGTAAACTTCTGGTACCATCTAGGATTAAATCTGTGTTCTGTCTTTTATGGTCAGTTTCACAGACACCTGTTTAAGAAGACAGTTATTGATCATGTTTAGAAGTTTTTCACTTAGAAACATTTGTTTAAATGTTCCAGTTATTGTATTTTCTTTAATTCCTTGGCCTCAGGCAAAAATTGTTTACGTTCCAGAAAGTTTTGCCACCTTTTTTCAGACACAAAAAGAACAGAGATGCTGACAGTCTTCCAGAACTGATTCTTTTCTTACTCTCTCCCTTCCCTAAGCACCCTCCTTCCTCCTTCAAGACAAGACAGGATTAATGTTCAGCATTTAAATTATTCTCAAAACTTTCCAAGTCTTTCTCTCAAAGCTTCAGAAATAAAAGAATCTTTTGGTTGGAAGCTGCTTGTCTGATAATTAGTATCAAAAGATGGGGAGGGATCACGTTTACCTCTTATGGATGAACTAGAAATAGTAAAATGAAGATTGGATCAGACCATGTATATGTTTCATGCAGAAATGGTTTACAGCAAATATGAGCTTGTTTCTTTGGGACATTCTT
The DNA here is from genome assembly GCA_030867105.1 of Liasis olivaceus. Classification (NCBI taxonomy): domain Eukaryota; kingdom Metazoa; phylum Chordata; class Lepidosauria; order Squamata; family Pythonidae; genus Liasis; species Liasis olivaceus. The sequence continues at coordinate 77,861,288 of CM061349.1, forward strand.
TGAATGGCTCTCTCTTTAGCCTTTGGACCACCTGCTTTGTTGGCTAGGCCTATTTCCTTGGCAGAAATGTTCTACAAGTTCAAATTGTACTGTTCTCCAAAGAAAGGTGCATTCAGTATTCCTTGCACGGCATCATCTCTTTGCACCAGTTCTTCTTGTCAATGGTAAGAGAAAGAAAGGAAACTCAAAAGCTCCGTTATAATGAAAAGGGAATGTTCTCTGAGGTGATTCAAGGACCTTGTCAATCCTTCTGAAGAAGGTTTCCTGCAGCTTTGTCTCAGGTTGTTTTGAGGTAGAAGCCAGCAACTGTGCTACATTTCCTCTCCCCAGTGTGGGAAGCTACATTATTTTGCAGCGGATCCTGGCATTTCTCAACAGCATCCTAATGACAGCCGTGGGGGCAATGTAATTAATTCTCCAGCTTTTCAGGAGCCAACAAGCTCTGGTGTGGAATGAAACACTTATGATGGACCTTTCTGAGCTTGTTTTGGGTTTTATTGGAGTCTATGTAGCTGAGGGTAATTGAGGGTAAACTGCAAAATATTTGCATTTATAAGAATGGACAAATCTTAGCAAGGTAGAACTATGCAGGAAATCATGGACATTTGGCATGTTACTGAAGATGGTCTAGGTATACCACTGTTCATTAGAGCAGCCTTCTGGAGTATTCCAGATGTGTTGAGAATTCAGAGTTTCAATGCAAACACATCTTGGAATGGCATCAGTTCTTCTTAATGACCACAGTTCCTTAAAAGTTCTCCTGATCAACCCTTTCTGAAGGAGCTAAGCAAGAATGCTATCGTGTAACAGTTATTAGCAGCTAGTACCAAAATAGTTTTAAATTCTGTACTGTCTTTGGGCTCTGTGAATTGTTTTTTGTGTATTAGGAATTAAAACTGAAAAAATTGTTGTCCTTCCTCTTGTCATTTTTGCCACAGAAAATTTAGTTATTTTTGGTGGGGAAGGCAAGAAAAATATAATATAAATATTATATTAAAAATATAATAATAATAATAGTATTATCATCACCATCATCATCATCATCATCATCATCCTTGGGAAGGACTTGATAGGTGGATAAAAATGCCAAATCTAGTCTAAACATCTGGCTGACTGGGCGACTAACCATAATAATAGTAATATATTAATAATTAATAATTAAATATAAATAATTAATAATTTAACTGCAATGATACCTTTAATATTATTAAACAACATCTTTTTTTTCAGGTCCTTGGGAAGGACTTGATGGGTGGACAAAAATGCCAAATGCAGTCTAAACATCTGGCTGACTATGCAACCAACCATATTAATAATTTATTAAATTTATATGTCCCCCAGCTCCCAGCGACTCTGAGTGGTTGATGTGCAAATGATGAAAGGGAACATTGGGTCCTTCAGTCTGGAGGAGAGGAAAAGGAGAGGGATCAGCTGTGTCTTGCCCACAATAACTCTATACGGACATTGGTTAAACAAATGTAGAATTCAAACTAGGTAGAAAAAATGGCTATCCAAGCAAGCCCATTCCTGCCTCTGTTCAGCCACCATATGTTTATATGGGAGGAATTGACTTGAATATAAGTAAAGTTCTCTGCATGAGCCAAGATTCAGTTAAACCAAGGCTCTGAATTACACTGATAAGTGACTTGCTTTCAAGTAAAGAAAAGTACAGGTCCTGTTTAATCCTTCAAGAGGAACAGATGGAAACTGTAGAGAGACAGGCAGAAGATATACCCTCCCCCTTTTTTTCCCACTTTCAGTTTACCCATGCCTGAATGGGGCTGGTGAATAGGACAAACTGAGATGTACACACCAAAAAAACCTATGGATTCTGAAATGTGGAAGATTACTTGCAATTCTGTGTAGAGCTCACAGGAGCAAAACAATGGTTTATTTTTTATGAGCCTTCCATCTGGAAGGACCTACAATGTGCCCATGTTTGCACGATGAGTATAGCAGAAACACTATTGTATTTAAGATAATGTGCTCACTGATCAGTAGTTGTGGTTTGAACAGGGACCTCACAGATGAAACAAGCTTGAGGATAGACTAAGTTCTCTGTAGTTTCAAATAGCCATAGTGGACAAGCTGAGGATCTGCTATGAAGTTTTGAAAACTCCATGCGGGCAATAATAGGAGGTTTTGGGGCTCTTGATAGGATACCATGTATGTCTAGGGGGCTGCATTCAGGTTGGGAAGACCACATGGTGCTCAGGTTACATTAGTACCTAAGAATAAGATTTTCTAACATGCGTACATGACTCATAACTTGTCTTTTGGCACTGTTCCTGAGATAAATTTTCTATAAATTTCTACATGTCTTTTTTTCCTTCCCCTTAGGATGCGGACAGGTTCTCCAAGCTTCAAAGGGTCAGATTTTATTGGAGAGCTATCCACTGAATGCCCATTGTGAGTGGATTATACATGCCAAACCTGGATTTGTTGTTGAATTAAGGTAGGTTGGAGATGAGGATGTTAATATAGTGAATTTTCTTTTTATATGTGAGGAGAAAGGTGTGTTGAGACATCAGACTAATATTTCAAACCTGGCACCAAAGGAATTTCTACTGGTTCCTCCTCAGAGCCATCAGGATCAACCGTGGAATATGAAATTTTTAAATAAATAAATGCCTGTCTTTGTCTTTTTGTGTCAGCTTAAAAACATTAAAAATAAATGCACCTGGATATATTCTCAGCTTAGCCTGGCTCTCAGGCTATCTTTATTGATGCAAGCTTATTCCAGGAATGAGCTGAAAACTTCTTCATGCAAGGCATATTCTACTATGTTTCTCTACCTCCTTCCCCAGTCTCAAAATGAGTCTTCTTGTGGTCAGGAATTGTGAGGAAAGCTGGAAGTGGGTTGTTCATATTATAGAAGCTTCCTATAGACTTGAAAGAATGTGGGAAGTAATTCTACATGTGTCTATGTTGTTGTGAACTTTGTTTTTGTGTAATTTGCAAAAATGCAGGTGAAAAATCTCTGAGAGGCAGGAGAGCACAGAAACAAGGTAGAAGTTCAGTCCTAAAATGCAGATAACACAGATACAATTTTGGCATCTGAATTTGTCCTCTGTCTCTCACTCTGTCTCTTTTTCTCTGGTCAAGGTTTGCCATGCTGAGTCTAGAGTTCGACTACATGTGCCAGTACGATTATGTGGAGGTCCGTGATGGGGACAGTGTTGACAGCAAATTAATTAAACGCTTTTGTGGCAATGACAGGCCTTCCCCAATACGAAGCACTGGCTCCTCACTTCATGTCCTTTTTCATTCAGATGGTTCCAAAAATTTTGATGGATTTCATGCAGTTTTTGAAGAAATTACAGGTAAAGAGTATGAAATGGAATTTCATTTTAATTTTTTCAATTAGAATAGCTTTTAATACTATTAAAATGCTTTATACTGAGGTCCTGATATGAAAAAAACCTTAATTACAATAGTAAGAATTGTGATCCACGGTCTATTTTGCTACAAGAATCCGTTTTTTCTAGTGGTTTCTTTATACCCAGTTCCCACCAACTCTGTAAAGCTAATCATACAAATAGGCATTCTTGTCCAATCAGACGAAATGCCTTTGAGGTCATCTTTAAGCTGACTGTGATGTATGATTTACCCATATTTGTAAGTAGATGAAAAAAGAGAATAGAATACATTTGTAGAAAAGCAGCATTACAATGGGTGAACGGCATAATTTATTTGTGAAATGTATTTATCTATGAAATTTAGAGGCTGCCCAACTCCGAAGCAACTCTGAGTGGCTTACATTAAACATAAGAAAGAATAAAAAAGAACCATTAGAAATAAAGATTCCATGTGTTCAGACAAACACATTATCTCAAACAGAAAATAGAACCAACAGAGCTCCACAATACCCTATCCAAAGCCTGGGAGAAGAACCAAGTCCCATCAGGGTGGGAGCTACATAGCTTTCTACATGGATAATCTGGGGGGGGGGGAATCACAAATAAGCAGCAAAGTTCTATCCACTGTATTTTCCTTTGTAAGCTATACACCTAGTTGGAGTCTTAAGAACTCACACAGGATTCATAGGATTCTTTGAAATGCTACTTCCCCTTTATCATTGTCACTTCCATACTGCCACTGCTTCTAGTCCCCCATCCCTTGAAAAGCACTGTGAAACTGATCTGTGATTGTGGCTACCAGACTTGAAATGTAGAGAACAACACTACAGTGAGGCAAAAGTAAGTGAGGGAAGAGCTCCTATCAATGGGGGGAACACAAGCAGAGTGAGACCCTGCTGAAGAAGGAACAGAATGCACAGGAGCTCTATATAGCACCTTAAGAGAAGAGATTGGATTTGTTGAGATTTTACATATATTCAAGCAGGGCTCATCATAAATCGATCCAGTTCCCAAACTGACCAGTACTGTCCATGCTATTAGAAAGAAATGTTGCATATGGCATAGGTATGACTAATCAACATCTTTTCTGTCTTACCAAAAATGCTGTATGAAAGCTTTGAAGAACCAAAGCCTTAATGGACAATGGAGATTAATATCTATGAGACCACCTGGTATTGGAATATAGGACATTTTGACTTGTGAATGTGAGAGAAGTAAATGGTAAAAATTATGAAGTAATAAATGAAAAGACAGAAAACTAGTTATGTTATGTGCCTGTGAAACTAAGAGAAAGGATAAGGATGTAATAGATCTGGATGATGGTGGCCTGATCTTAGGTGGAGCTGATGGATATACATAGGCAATGTGCAGTACATGGGGCTGCCCCTTGAAGACCACCTGGAAGTTTCAACTGGTCCAGAATGCAGTGGCACAGGTATGCCTTAGTATGCCTATGTAACATCCCCCTGCTTCACAAGCTGCACTGGTTACCTGTTTTCTTCCAGGTGCTAGTCATTACCTATAAAGCTTTGCATGGTGCCTTGTTATTTGATGGACTGCCTGTCTCCCATAGCATCTGTCCAACCAATTTTATCCAGCAGGGTTGGCATGCTGCAAGTCCCTTTGATTAACTGTGCCATCTGTTGGGACTCCAGAAGCACAGCCTCTCTGTAGAAGAGCCTACCCTCTGGAATGAGGGTTCCCTCAAGATCCAGGTGGCCCCCACCCAGCTAGTATTTTGAAGGGCCTTGAAGACCTTCTTTGCCCAGGCCTTTGGTGCGGGTGACTGAAGTCCCTTTTTAGATTGTGTGGGTCTGGTTTTTGCTTCTGTCCAGTTTTGCCATCTTTTATTTTTATTGTTTTCATTTTTACACTATTTTATTGTTTTTAAATGTGTTTTAATTGTAAATCACTCAGAGTAATTGGAAATCAGGCAGTGTACAAATTTAATAAATAAGAAGAAAAAAGTATTGCTGTAAAAATGAGCATGAGAGAGATTCTAAAAGGTGTATATAGAGAAAAATATAGTTGCAAAGAAATTACACTTAGACAATTGTCAAGAATAAAGGTTACAATAGTCAGAGAAAAAGTAGAGCAATTGTGATGGAAATAAAATATTTTGAAAGTGGATGAAGAGGGCTAAACAAGGAGCCTCCAGCAGAATGAAGGGAAATTAAAATAAAGTAATGGAATGATTTGGGATGTAACTCAAGTGAGTGAATGCTTAAAGAAGTGTTTTAGAGATTTTTATAGGAATGGTAGTGATCTGCCAAGGAGTGGAATGTGAGAATGTTGAAAAATGGACAGACTGTAGGGTAGATGGTATAACCGGAGAAATGTTAAAACGTAGTCAATTTATAAATTGGTTGCGCTTCTTGTTTAATGTGTGTGTGAAGATTGTGTCTGAGCCTGATGATTGAAAGAATGCTGCTATTGTCCTCCTGTTCAAAGGGAACAGCAGCAAGCATGGATGCAAAAACCAGAGGATGGGAGAAGTTTAAGGAATAAAAGGCAGTGTATGCAGTCATAGAAGCAGGGTGGTTTATACAGAAAGAGAAGTAAAGAAGTGTAGTGAGTTGTTTGGGGTAAAATAGATTTAGCCATAGTTCCTTTTTCAATCCCTTATCTCATGCCTTAATTTATTTGGCTTGCTATTTCTTACACTTTTCTGTGCTTTGCCTAATGGTGCTTACCCCAAAAGAGAACAGCACGATGTGCATTGCAACACTACTTTGATCTATAGTTATAGTTCTCATGTGGCCTCCTAGGTGAACTGGTTTCTCTCACAAGTAATGCTTTCATTTTATGAAAATTGGACAGAGAAAAATCACAAGAGAGTTCCATGTAAAAATAGCACAGTAAAGTATTGAAGAGTGACTTTAGCCCTCAGCCCCACACTTAGGGCAGAATTCAAAGCATACTTTGCTATTTGAAATGATCAGGTAGCTCCAGAGTTGTTATTCAGGCCAGTGAATCATCATTTCAAGTCCATTCCCAAGAATGAATTCAGAATGCTGGATTTCTCATTTGTTGGGGCATTGACAGCAATGGAGAAGAAATAATAATAATAATAATAATAATAATAATAATAATAATAATAAAAATGTTGACATGATACAGTGTGAAGGTGGGGGAAGGCTCAGATGGCTTTCTGCTGGAAGGCCTTTGAGAATGCTGAAAAGGTCTTGAAAGTTGTCCTGCTGCTTCAAAGTCCATTGCTCAGTCTACTTTAGATTGTGTCCCTATTTGATCTGCTGGGCATGATTTTTCCCTCCCTTGTTATTACATAAAGTACAAACAGTACCATCACAGTAGCTGCTAGAAGGAGGGCTGTGTTAATTAAAGGGTCTATAAAAAGACAAAAGTCGACTCCATGAAATGGTACTTGATGTGGGGTATGCTACAGAAAGGCCTCCCACCCTCATGGGACTAACGCATTCCATACGAGGGGGGATTAATAGCTCTCGATTCTTCTTCTCAGTGGGAACCGTTTGGTATTCCACTGCTGCCACCCCCCTTTATTTCCGCCCCAGTTTTTAGCAGCAATTATGGAGAGATAAGATGGGTGCTACTCGGGTAATCTATGCAGGGCAGCCTCCAGTTTGATTGTGAGCTTTGCTGTGCCTCCATCCTGGCCTAAAGTATAGCTGGACTGAAAAACTTTTAAAACAGTCTCCTTTGCAAAGCATTAACCTGGCCCCTGGAACTGTTGATGGGAAAGGATGTGCTCTGCATGATGAGCAAAGTGGGCGGGGGGAGGAGGGATCTTGCCTGAACTGTGGGACAGAGACCTCCAGCAGCACAAACTTAACAAGCTGCCACTGTGTGAAATCTTTTCCAGTACAAAAGCCTTGAGAGTAGCTGAAGGTCAATGTAAGCGGAGGAACAGAATTTCTTTGGCTGTCTTCCTTTGTTTATTGTTAGGACCAGGTTTATGTACTGAAAGCCTGTACAGTGGTCGAAGAGGAAACTGATATTTTTAAGACCATCTTCCCCAACCTGGTACCCTCCAGCTGTGTTGGGATTGCAACCCCTAGAACTCAGAGCTAGCATGGTCTTTGGTGTATCAGCTGGGAGTTTTGGGAAGGCTTTCCTAAGATGGCAATTCTAAGTGTTGTTAAGTTTTTTTTTAACCTTGTTGCTAAGCATTCTTTGAAGAATAAGGATAATATTAACAGCAGTAATTATGTATTGTACATAACAAGTGTGAAGACTGTATTGTTTTATATTTACTAGTATGTGGGATTCTTCCCCCCCCCCCCCCCGGCACATTTCATTTTTGAGCCCTTTGGCCTCATATCACCTTCATTAAAAACCTTTTCAGATAGCTTGCAGTGTTCCTAGATCTCTTCCTTGACATTTCACTTTTATTTGATCTCTGTAGGCTCTTTTGCTGTAATTGCAGTTGTAGAGTTCTCCTCTTCTCCTTGGCTTCTTCCCTGCTGCTTTATTCCTAGGTCCCCAAAACTATAAAGATACAAAACTATCATGTTGTAACTGTGACACAGAATTAATCATATATGTTACTCAGAGATCAGTTGGCTTAAAAAACACATGGGAACTGCTTCAGTTTTAGAATTAGTTGTTTTAGTATAGAATGATCTCATCTTCTCAATTGCATCTCATTACCTTGTTTCTGAAAACATTTGGGCAACTAAATTTGATTCACAAAAAGCATTATTAGGGCAGAGGACGGGTAAGGCAGAAGCATTTTTAACATCACTGTCTCATAGCTTCAGAGATATACTATGTTTTATCACATGCTCCCAAATACCCACTTTATATATGTCTTTCACTAGGAGAGAAAGGAGTGTAAGGGAGAGCAAAGAGGAGACAGAAGCAGTCTGTAAAAGGAACTGAGGTGTCTTATGCATTTTCAGGTTGTTCTTCATCTCCTTGTCTACATGATGGAACTTGCCTCACTGATAAAATTGGTGATTACAAGTGCGCCTGCTTGGCTGGTTATACTGGAAACCACTGTGAAAGCTGTGAGTACATCCCTGTAGCTGTGAATATGCATAAGCCTGTTCAAAGGTTCTGGATTTTCATTCATTCAACCACTGTTTGGCATTCTCAAGTACAAGGGAATGGGCTAGGAGGCCATACTTGCACAACACCCTTAATACATCATGGGGCAGAGAGAGAGTCATGCAAACTCTCCAACATATGTAGATGTCCCACTTAAGAGCATCTTATTATTGCATTGGTCTGGTCAACAGAGAAGGTTTGTCCTGTACATGACGGGGTTCTCTCATCACTTCTGATGCCTCCAGATGTGTTGAGATCATTTCCAACCTCTCTAGTCAGGATAAAACGTCTGACAAAACATCTTAAGACTTGCCAGTTTCAACTCTGAGCATTTTAAAAGGATGTTCTGTTTTAAACCTATGATGGCTTTCACCCATCAAGGACAGACAGATTTGAAGATTTGACAATATTTTGTTTTTATAATTTTTTTGAGGAAAAATATTGTTCGGATAATGCAGTTGAATATATGAATTATCACAGCCATAACTTCTTTTCATAACTCCAAGCAACTGAGGCCAAGTTACACTCTTGCTATTTTTTAATGTGGAGTTATTATGCCTCTTTTTAAAATTTATTTACTTGGGTAAAGTTTGGAACTAAATACTACATTCCCTATATCTTGTGATATCTATTTTTTAAACAAGACTTAAACAAGTCTTGGGATGGAGAGTTCATCAGATAGAGAATGCTTTAAAACGGGGAAAAATTATTTGGTAATGCTTTATGTTTTTCTACTGAAAAATAGGACAGATGGCCATTTCAGGAAGTGATTAAGAATAGAGCCTTACATTTTTAACATTCAGATGCCAGGTCAGAATTGGTCCTAAAGTATCTATGTACATTGTATGTGTATGATGCAATCGTTACTTCTTGAGATTAAGTTACTAATTCAGTATCAGAAATTCCATGCAATTCTAGAGGAAAGGAAGCATGTTGATGATGACTGAAAGCTTAAATTACCAGGCCACTGCTGAAAATATGTCATATAGTATACTATATTTTCTCTCTGTAGAAAAAATGTGGCTACTGTGGGAACCCAGAAAAAGGTACAACGGTAGCAGAGGCCCTGTTCTGTGATCCAGATAAGAAGGCAGTGGTGTAGACATTCAGTGGAAAAGAAAACATCTGCAAATACCTAGAAGAAAAGGCTGTTATCCAAAATAGATTCTGAGACCAGTTAGCATAGCTTATGATAATTCTTTCTTTTCTGTATATTAATGAAGTATTTCACTTGTAACTTGCCTGCTTCTAGAAGCAATCATTCCAGATGAGAAGTGAGTGGGAAATCATGCAGTTCCAGACTTCCATCATCATAACTAAGTGGTTTCCCCTCCCACTTGTAAGCTTATATAGGGATGCATTTCAGATAAACAGTCGAAATCCTACACTTTAGAGTTTAGTTGGCTACTTTATTGCCACTTATAGAACTGGCAGTGCGTGTCAGCCCTTTCAAGTAGGCCAGGCCAGGTCACAAGAACCATTTGAACTCTGTTGTTAAAGGATATAATAACAGAATCTTGAAAGCCTGACAGTTTCTCTTTCTCTCTTCTTATACCAAAGAGGATCAAGGTGGGGCAGTCTTGAGTTTTTTTCCTACCACCTCCTCTCTTTCAGAGCTAAGCTGATGTTTGTGTAAATGGTATTGCATTTCTACTTCAACGTTATCTCCATATTCCTCTACAGTGGCTGACTAAGCTCTTAGTGAAAAAAGAATACATAGAGTAAGAAAAATGTAGAGCATGATATGCAGGCTGCATGGTTCACTCTAATTTTCACTGGGATTATTTAGGTCCAGTCTGGCCCTTTTTGCTGAGCTGTTTTATGCTACTACCACCTCTACTTAGCCGCTCCTATGCACATGATACCTTGCTCATCACCAAAGCCAAGCAATTACTGAGTCCATAGCATGGCAAGCATGCAAGATTTAATTAGTATGGTTACATTTGCATGGGCAAAACTTGTTTGGGTGGCTTATGGAAGTGGATCTAATAGGTTCCATGTGAAGGGGCCACTGGGCCATTCATGTATTTGCTTTCCAGAAAGATTAATACCAGGTGTGGCACTAACAAACAGAAAGGGCTGTTGGTAAAATGATGACAAGAACTTGAAGTTGCACCACAAACTTTAGAAGAGAGAAGAGTACTACAAGAAAAGCAAGATGTTTAGCTAACAGTGAGAGGGAGGTGCTTTGTTTACATGGATATGCTTCCTCCTGGACTGCCTCAGTTGCTCTGATCTTCATCCCTTCTGATCAGCTTGAGAAAAGGGGGAAAAGGACTGTTTGTGCCAAACTGATCTGTGGAGTAGAGAGGAGAAACAATTATTTTCTACTGCAGGTAGACCATGAATATAAAGGGGAAGCTCTTTGGTAGGCCCAAAGTTATTTCATACAAGAGTTTCATTTCACCCATAAATTTAACACATGACTGGCAAAGAAATGAAAATATAAAAAATATAATAGATTCCTCTCTGTTAGAGGAGAGATTCCTCTCTGTTAGAGAGGGAGAGAGAGAATAATTCTGGTCCCGACCTCGGTTTGATTAGGCAAAAATGCTTCTTCCCTTCCCTCACTCCTTTAAAGTTGCATTGATTTTCTGACACTGGACTCAGCATTCTGGCTCAGTAGGTCGTCGCATGGAATTGCTGGCCTTCAAAACGAGGGTCTCTGACCAATTTTTGCTCTGAGACTTCCTGCCTCCATTGTCTAAAACAAAGCCCAGTAAGCCTCAAGTCCTTGAGTAAATGCTGGGATCCTGTCTTGAATGGGGAATTCATTGCTTTGATCCCACTTCCATTTTTGTACAGCTTCTCAGAAGATGTTGTTGCCAGCCCTGCAATATTTATCTGGAATCCTAATGAAGTGTTCTTTATTGAGCTAAATTCTGGCATTCTGGGCCATCATTAATAGTATTAGATGACTAGTAGGAAATAGCCATTATCTTTTAGATGGGCCTGTGAAATCATAGATTTCAATTGTCCCGTGTACTTACCATATTTGATGCCTGCTCATTTTTAAGAGTTATGTAAGGATTCCTTGTTCCTACTGTCTGACTCCTATATAAGAAGGCTTTTCTTATAGCTCTTGGCAGTGATAAAGGTAGTAAATGATAATGTTATAAGGCCGGGAGATTCTATTTTGTTGGGGGGGAGGGGGTTCTTTCTCTTTATATGGTTAAAGGGAACTTTTCAAATTATTACTTGATTAAATTATTGAACACACAGTAGTTCAACATATATTCTTAATATCTAGCAGGATATTAAAAAATTAGATGTTTTGCAATGTGAGTAAGATCTAAATTGTGTAGTAGGCTATGAGCTCCATTGTAATGTTTTGAGAAAAAGTTTCACTTGCCAAAGATTCTTTGAAACATTAATGTCAAAATATGTGTCAACTTAGAATGCAACACTTCCTTCATGCAACATTTCCTTCCTGAAGTACACTTTTCAGAATTACATAGTTCATTATATGCTGCCAAAATTATTAGACTGAAATTCCCAAATAATACATATGGCATCATGCTATCCATAAATAAGAACAAGAGATAGGGGGTCCAGCATTAAATGCAAATTTAGTGTATACCACCAACTTGTCTGATTATTTAAGATTTATGACTTTTTTTTGTCTTGTACAAGTTTGTATTAGGATCTATGGCATATTCTCTTGTACCAGATATAAACAATAAAAATATTATGGATTAAATATAAAATATAACTCCAAGATAAAATCCCAGACACCAAGGGCCAATCTACGCATTTAAAACACAGAATTGTTCAGAATTCATAGAAATCTGTGGGATGCGCATGTGCTGGCAATGAATTTAGAAACTTACTCCACTTTTGTAATATCTCCCATTGTTGCTCTATTCAGTCACTTCAAAGTTGAGTTAGATGCCTCGTTAAGTGGGAGTACCCAAATTTTCTGCGAGTGGAGCAAGGTGGGAATGTAAGAAAACAACAGGAAAGTGAACAAACATAGAAGCTCCTATGGGTGGTGTTAGATCTTTGGCACTTCATAGACATTGGCAGTGACTCTTGGGAACTTCAGATGGGGAATTTTCCCAACCCTATATGGGAAATCTATATTGGGAAATCTACACAAGGGACTCAGAGATTCTTGTCCTTGACCACTCTCCTTTGCCGCCACTTTTTCTCTCTTCCTTCATGATTCATCCTGCTCTGTCTCTTCTGCTATTCCACTTTGCATCAACCTGGTTGCTCCTCAGTTGAATTAGGCACTAGGCTAGGCATATTATATATGGGCTGTAAAGCTCCAGGTGACCACAGAATAAAAATACAGAAAACTCCTTACTCTCTAGTGGTTGTCCAGATTTTTGCAGCCCCAAATTGGTATGCCTGCATTAAGCTGAGGAGTATTCTAAGGAAAAGGTTATTCAAGTTGGGTAGAAATAAATGGAACACCTTCTGGTGCTTCACTCAGCAGCAGTCTACTTGCCCATCTCTAGTTGTTAAAGAAAGAAGAGTTTATTGGCCCCATTCATCTCTGAGCCAAGTTCTCATGTCAGGCTTATTTTCTGCCAAGTGCCTAGTTCTCATTATTTGCCACTGTTTCAGGTGGTTATGTGGGATTGATTTTTAGACCACAGACTCAGATATCTGCCTGCAATGACATCAGTACTTTTCTCCTGGAAAGCATGTGCTGTAATACGGAGAGACAAGCCTTGCCAGATCTTCCTTTGCTGTAGAATATTCCTCTTTTTTTCTTTTAAGGAGAGGGAGAATGAGAACCCTGCTCTGGAGAATCCTGCATTTGAGAAGCTTCACTTCAAAGAACTATTTCAAATTACAGTATCTGACTGAACAGTTAGAAGAGCCCTAGCTTTGAGAACAAAGAAAGAGAAATGACAGGCCTGTTTCCATGCAGAAACACTCACATTTGAAAAACATCTATTGGTCAGCTTTGAATGTGTTGCTTGGGATCTCTAAATCCTTTTTATTTGAAAGAAAAAGAACATATTCAATGGCACTTTTAGAAGGTTTTTTTTAATTACAAAATGGCATAAGCTTTCTTAGGTAACAATGCTGAATTAGAAATAGAGAAAGTAAGATGGAAAGCCAGTTAAAAACTGAAAAGAGTAAGTATTTAAAGTTTTTAAAAGGGAAGCAAGAGTACAAGTTGTGCAGCATCTTAATAATGTGCAGAGAAGCCCAAATCTCTGGTAAACCCCAGATAAATAGAGTCACATTTGTGTAAGAACATTTACCACTTTTATCGTATATTTGTGTAGATACTGTAATTGCTTTTCCAGAAATAACTGAACCAAATTTTGTAATGAGTCAAAATTGCTCATTCTGTTTTCTAAACTGCAACTTCTTAAAACAATGTTGTTGCTTGTTACAAGAAGAGATGGTTTAGATATTTTCTAAATTTGCAAAACAATTCCTGGCCCAGTACACTTGAGTAGAAAATAATAAATATAAGCTGCAGTAGGCGTGTTTTTGAAATCTATAGTCCCATTTATTTATTTATAAGTTTTATAAACTGCTTCAGTCTAAATGACTCTAATGATTCTAAGCAGAGCAACAACAACCAATGTAAATATCAGTAAAAAGGCACAATCAATATAAACAGTGTATCAACAGCACCAATACCAATCACTCTGAAACCCTTCTGAAACAGCCAGGTCTTTACAAGTCTTCAGAAGCCCATGAAATGAAGGGCTAGCCCTGTGTTAAATGGCAAGTTGTTCCAGAGGAAGAGAGCTCCAACAGGCCCTGAGCCATACAGAGCATTGTGGTAATGACCAGCACTTTGAATTGCACTTAGAAACACCCCAGCAGCCTATGCAGCTATTGTAGAAGAGGTGCTTGTGGCAGCAATGGGACTGCCCCATAAGCATCTGAGCTACAGCATTTTGCCCCAGCTGGAGTTTTAGGTGGTCCTCAGGGGCAGCCTGATTTAAAGCAAGTTGCAATAATGCAAGATGAAGAATGACCTACTCAGTACCTCCTGCTCTAGGCAAGGCCACAACTGGCCCCCAAGCCATAGACAGACAATGTATAGGATTGTTCCCTTGTGATTTTGTTCATAGGTAGCCTCAAGAGTAGGAGAAGGAACTTCAAACTGTTCTTTCATAGCCCTACTCTTCTTCCCAGGTCAGGCAATATACCTCATTAGGCCTTTAAATTCAATGGGGACAGCAGATACTGAATATGGGGGAAGGTAGCATAGTTTATCGTAAGTATAAAATGTAGCATGACTTAGCATGCAGTATATTCTAAGAGATACCATCATGATCTGGAAGATGAAATGTGTTAAAGAAGCATTCTATCATTCCTAAGACTGCTGAAAATGTCAGTTGGCAAACCTTTTTATTGGCAACAACGAAGGTCAGGCTTAGCATGATGCAGAGGGAACAGTACAAGTTTTTTAAATCTGCTACTAAATAATAGTGTGGCCTTGAATTAGATCATTCTAGATGTATTATCTCCCCATCTGTGAGGGGGAGAGGATAAGGAAGGCTTGCATTATTTTAATAGCTACTGTGATGATTAATAGGCTTCATCCATATATTTAAATATGCTATGAACAGAAATATCCTGTAGCTAATCTGAAGGAAACTGGTGTACCAGCTGTGTCCCCACCAAGAGAAATTGAATGTTGTCATTCATAGCCCAGTTATACTGAGATTGGATAATTGTAGCCTACTCTGGATGAGGCTGGCTCTGAAAAATGTTCAGAAGCTTTTATTATTTTCAAGCACAGCTGCTAGAGTACAGAAAAATATGAGGAATTTTGATTGTATTATCCCAGCACAGTTTCAGCAAGAGGTTTTATTCACCTTTTGTGGTCACTCCAAACATTCTATATGGTAATATTCTTCATCCTGACATAGCCAAACTTGCCTCATTCACACATAAGAGGTCCTGGCAGTAGGTCTTCTCAGAGTGACACATACCAAAGCAATCTGAGCCATGAAAGTGATCTGATTTACTTCACCAAATCAAACTGCCTAGTGCTGGGGGAGAAAGTTGAAGTAGCCTTCTTCCCCTGTGCTGGCATGAGAACACTGAAGGTTTTCCTTGCTGGACAGTTTCAGTGAACCCACTGAAAGAGCTCAGTCTTGAAGCCACTGTGAGAACTTGGTATTTACCAACACTATGTTGCAGGAGTAAAGATATGCTCCTTTTTTGTTCCGTGTCAGAGTTAAGTGAAAGCTGATCTTAGTAAGCACACTCGGTTTACCCCTTGTATCCTTGCCTCCTCATAAAAGAACAACGCACCGGAGGGGGAGGGGGAGGCTGAGGGAGCCTTTCCCAGAGCTGGTCTAGATGCCCTGAAGAGCTTCCTCTACAGAACTCCCTGAAGAAGGCTGCTCTGCAACTTCTCCCCTAGTGCAAGCTTTGCAAGAGAAGACTGAGGGGTTTCACAGTGAAGCAGTGAAGTTGTTTCATTTCACTGTACAAGCAAGGGGACCTGTTTGGTTCACAGAGCACCTTTGAGGGTTGCTTCCTTCAGTCGTCACTGAAGCGAACCACCCATGTGAAGCTTCACACAGCCCTAATCAACAGGCATAAGAAACACTTAAGAAACATTTAAACATTTGCAGAAGTATCTTTAAAAACATTCTAAAAGGATTGGTAAATAGCGTGAGTGTGTAAGCTTAGTAGCCATAGGTAACTGACAGAAAAGAGGGATGCTAGATGGAATGAAATACTCTGGGGAAAAAAAAAAAAAGGCAGGGCTGGGTGAGATCTTGAAAGAAACACTCTGCATTGCCTCATTTAGTTACCAGATATGTTTTCAGGTTTTCCAGATTTTGAGGGGCTTGTTTGAAGAGAAACATTTAGGAACCTTAATGCAGCTCTCATTCCTGTGCTTCTTTCCTTCTGTAAACCACCAAGCTTTCTCTTGACATGGTCCTCAACTCCATTAAGTTTCCTACTTTTGCCCTACCCCATAATAAAATGTGATCATTTATATCTTTATTGGCTTAGCATTATGTCTGAAGAGGGATAAGTCATAGAAAGGGAATAATGTGGGATGGAACAGTATGACCCATGGTTTATATTAGGGTAAGAAACTCCAATGAGAACTCATGGAATTTTGTTGTCTTATTGACTGGAGATGCAGTTCAGTACTGTGCATAAATGGGGATGCACGGTCCCCTGATTTTGTTCATTCACTAGACTAAATTTGGTTTGTTGCTTTTGTTGAATAAAGTATAGTTGACGCAAATCCTCGCTGCATGAGGATATATATAGTAACTATTGTATTTATATTACATCAAATTTAATTTTAATTTTCTGCTTAGCCATGTCCATTTCTCAACCCCTGAATACATATTACAAAGGCCAAATGTAGGCCTTGGCCTGGAAAAGTTTACTATATGGGTTAGTATATATGAATGCAGTGTACATGCGTATTTTTACCCTAATGTTACTCAAATCAATAAGTGAATTGACCAGGGTGAAATGGAAAATGTGCTATTCTTTGGACTTAATAAGACAGCCCCATTATGTTCCATTTCCCTAAGAGTTTTAAAAAACTTAAAGGCCATTGTATACCTATTTTCTATTTATTAAAAATATTATTTACTTTTCTGAGCTTTGTGACATGTAAGTTTCATACCACACAAGGGTCACAAAGTTGTATCACACAAAGAGTCTTACACAGTTTATTTCTGGGATGGACCAAACACATACTATATTATAAATATTTCTCCCATGTCCACTACTAGCTCATTCTCATTCTGATCAGTCATTAAAAACAGATAGAAAATACATTGAAATAATCTCAGAATGATAATAGCGTTCATGAAGTCCAAAGCTTCTAAGACATTCCAACGCTATCCTTGAAATCACATGTACCAGCTGTAGCTGGAAGTTTGATGGGCAGTAGAGTTAGCAATGAACCTGTAAAATCTTATGTTTATTTACCATGGCCAGCTCCAAAATGGGGAAGGAAAGAAATTTCCTGCTTGTGGGATAAAGAAGACTGATTGCATATATGAACCTGAGGAGAATGGAAGGTGAAGAATTCAGGATTTCATTTGGTGCTCCTGATTCTGATTTGTCAGGCAGAGATTTACTAGTAGCAACCACCACAAATAGCATCTGTAATCCTACCATGAGCTCAGTGAAGAAAATACAGGGTATAAATGGGCCATCATTGTTATTACCTAGAAAGTTTACTCTCATATTCCAGCCTTCCCGAACAAGATGCCAGCCAGATGTGTTAGACAATTTCCAGCATCTCCTGCCAACATATTCAAGGCTGCCTCATTTCAGAATGTGTGCACTATGATGTTAAACTTGCATCCATCAAGGAATAATACTTGGAATTTACCCATATGATTAATATTGGAAACAGAGTGGGTGATGAAATGGATCTTTATTATATGTATAATGCTCATTCCACCCTTGACTTCTAAAATTAAATGAGCTAACCAAATAAATGGAAAGGTTGGTATCCAAAGACACAGCTTTCTAAAAGTCTGGAACAATGCTGATAAAGATCAAGCGGCTAGTTGTAAGCAAGAGCTTCCAAATTGCCTCCGGATGAATGCATCATAGCGGCTGACCCAAGCATACTTTCACATGGTTACTGTCTCATTCACAGAAGCATAGAGCTGGAAAACATCAGGGTGGGTTCCACTTGGCTGAAAAGGCATGAAAAGATTTTTACTGCCTGTGGGATGACATCATTGTCCTATTCTAATTATTGCTGGCTAATGGGATACTTGCAGAAAAGATGCTTTGCTTAAGAAAGGGTACAAAAACAAACCGAGAGCTCTTGATGAAAGCCTAATGCAGAAGTTGATAGTCATTGTAGCATTCAATTTCATCTTCATGGAAAGAATGCACAAATCTTACTGAACTAAGGGTGAAGGCTGACATCCTGAAGCTGAATTCTGACACTAGGTGCATTGAGGGTGAAGACCAGCATTCCAAAGTGTGGCAGAAGGACTTTGAACATTCATTGCTGCAATCCGAACCATTTATTATCAGTGCTGAAAATGTGTTCAGAACAGTTCTGCAAAAATACCTATTTTCTTCCTAAGCAGGCTACAAGCAAGCTTTCAGTGTTATTGAGGCTGTGGGTATGGGAATGATTCAGAGTATCTAAAATGCTGTATTTTCACCTATTGCTACTCCCTTCTTCCCTGTTACATGTGCCACATTCTCCTCTTGTAGTTGTCCTACTTTCTTCCTGGCCCCAGAGTGTCCCCTCTAGCTCCTTTAAACACTTAGTACATTTTCCATCTCATTGGATATTCCACTTTTCAGTGTCTGGGGCCCTGCTTTTGGTATGACATGAGGGCAAGGGCCTAGACAATGGGGTCAAACAACCAATTTTGATGGATCTATCACTAGAAATGTTTTGATTTATTTTGGCAGTCTCTACTCTGGTGAAGGCAGCTTACAATATTTATAACATACAAACTGAATATTAAAAAAGCAGAGGTTAAATCTAACAATAAAATACATTGTAAACTCATTTAAAATTAAATGCTTGGTAAAAGACATGCATCTTTACAGATTTTCTTAATGCTGAGAGTAGGAGTAGGAGCTGGACACAATTCCCAAGGGAATGTCTAGGGGCAACACAGAAATAGCCATCTCTGTGTCTACTTTAAATTATGCTCAGTTATCAAATGGCAGTCAGTGTAGATCTTCAGGGACACGCATATATGATTCCTGTACTTTGCACATTGGGTACCAGCTGCATCTTAAACGTAGCTCTATGTAGAGCTCATTGCAGTTGTCAAGGCAAGATTGTAACCAAAGTATGGACAAGCAGAACAAATCTGACCAGTTCAAAAACGTCACCACTAGTGTACCAGGCAAAACTCTGCATAGATGTACTTTACTACAGCTGCCACCTGCAAACCCATAATAACAAGCCAAGAGATTGCTGAGGTTACATCCCAGTGGCCTACTCCAGTGCTGGAGTCTAAGCTGAGATGTAGCCAACTGATTTTGTCTGCAAAGAACTAGGCAAATTGCTCACAACCACTCATTAATAGTGGCAGAAGCTTGTAGGAAGAACATCTACACAGAAATGTGACCAAGAGGGAGAAAGAGGTGTGCAACTTATTTGACCCCCACAGCCTGTCAGTGTTAGGAATAAACCCTTCAGCTGATTGGGCTTAGTGTTTGTGTGACACACCAACCACACTAACAACCCAGTTAAGCACATTGTGCAAATACATCCTTTGAGTTGCCATGGCTGAGGGAGGCCTCGAAACTTGGTCTGTGCAATCCTGTTTTAACATTTTAACTAGTACATTACTGTACACAGTACTAGCCTAAGAGTTAAACCTTTCATTTCCAGCCTATATTACTTTCATATGTGTTCTCCTCAGTAAATACATTTATATAAAAATTTGCATTTATGCAAGTATTTTAAGTATTTTCTTAATATCCACACTGTAAACATATTGGTTACATTGTTGCAATATTTGAAGAAACATGAAATTCACTAAATAACTACATTGATCCTGATCTATACGTTACAAGGTACAGCTCAGGACAATTTCCTCAAACTTCCCTTATTTTTAAGGCCCCTATAGGCTGTATTTCAGAGGTATAGGTGGCAAACACCAACACTGAGGTCTTATTGAAATTTTTTTTCAAAAGTGTGATGTATCAGTTTTACCAGCAGAAGAAAGGACAGAAGAAGAAAGTTGGATGTATTTATGGAAGGAAGCAATGAATCAGGTGCGAAAGCAATCACAATCTGAAAAAAAGGATTAATAGGAGAATGTTCAAATAGATAATAGCTAATCCAATTTTTTCTAGCTGACTGAATAAAGAAATGGCAAATTATTCAAAACTGAGTAATGTCATCCAGACATATCTGTGGAAAAAAGAATGAAAATCAGTTCTGTGTTAATGATACAATATTTAATTTAACAATTCTGATGTTCTCTCTTCATTTATTCCAGATTCTCTGAGTTCTATAAATAGAACACAAGAGATACTAAATATAGCTCATACTAGACATATATCAGGGCATAACTATAGAAAGAAAAAGAACAATAGGGATAATGATTAAATCATATTGCAATCAGCACTTGTAGATATTATACAACTCTGAGACATATAACAATCCTCTTCTTCCTTTTCCACCTTACAGGGTTAAAATGCTTGATAAACTGATAGGTGCTAAGTGGGCTTCACAAGAGCAGTCACAGTTTTTTTAAAGCATCTAGACCAAAATAGTTACGTCACTTCCAAAAACATGTCAGTTTATACAGAAATTGGGTTCTGAAGGATTACTCTGCCTAGAAGTTTCAGTACTATGATGGACATCTAAATTAAAATGTTACATCCCAAATCTGTTTATACAGGATTGCATCCTGTCCATATCAGGTAATTGATAGGAGAGGGGAAGAGCAATTGGAAAAAGTGAAAAGCTCTAGTGACCATAATCAGGGGTGTACCAATGATAGCAGTCACACGTAACCCACATATAGAAAGAGGCAGTCAACTGATCATGACTGATATGCATTCTCAACTCACCACTTCATAAGATAACTCCTTAATAACCAGTCTGGCCCAGATGTTTCCAGCAGAGTGTTCAGGAAGCAGTGTATCTGGTACTGTGATGGCAGAGGGGACTTCAACAAATCCTATAACCCTTTGGCCAGCAGATGAAATATATAATTCAAAGATGGGAGTTGTCATCTAGCTTGTCACCTAGTTGAGGAAGAAGGTTTTCAAAATGTTAGTTTTCTTTTCTACAATATGGCCATTTTGACTCGGGATCATCCCATTTTGTCTTTTCTTGTCCATTCAAATGTCCCTTCATAAAAGTGTCTTTCATACCATTGTAAAGGTATGAAGATTTTGTCAATGCTGAGCTCTGCCGTATATCAAAGTCTTTGTTTGGGCATGAGCTATTGTGATGTGCTTCCTTCGTGGAAGGGAATTAGAGCTGCACAAAAGTATTGATGGTTAGGTTTGACTTTTGAAATATCCCCTCCTGTGGGATCAGCTCTCAAGCCATTTTCACTGAGCTGAATAAGCTAATGTGCACAATAGAACCTTAGTAGATGCTTTTTTGATGCAAAACAACTTCAGAAAGAGAAGCAAGGCAGAGGGAACGATCTGCTGGGTGCCAACTGAGAATTCTAGGGCCTGAAGTCAAATTTAACTGGCTGTGGAAAACTGACAATTCCTTCACCATTTTTCTAATGCAGTTCTACTATTTATTTCCCATGGGACTTCAGATGCATGGTCAAAACATTCTACTTGAACACCCTGTCCCATACTGTGGGGTGAGAAGAGCTGATTTTACTTCTTGTTTCATACAAGCAGTTGTGGTAGAACATGGGCAGGGATGTGTATTTCAATGTAAACCCATCCCCAACTACACATCTAAATGTAGCTGGCTTGGGAATACTAGTGCAGTTCCTCAAAAATTCAGTTATATGTGCATAACTAACTCAAAATTAAGCATGTCTTCTTTCTGCGTACAAATTTATCCCTTCTTTCTCTTGAACCTCTTTCAGGATGGAGTGGCAGAGGCTTCTGCCAAGATGAACTAGGAAAGGAAGATGATTAAAAAGCAATTGAAAATAGGTATCTTACAACAGAACCTGAAACTCATTTGCATGTGCTGTGGAAACTCAAAGGGGAAAGCATCAGTCAGGTTCCTGTTCCCGGCAAGCAATTGTTCAGATAATGAGGGAAACATCTTCATAAAGCACACAAGGTTCTAATATTAATTTCAATGTCATCTTCGCAGTTTGCCTACATAATGCAGGAATGAAGTAAAAAAAGAAAAAAATGATAAGCCTGCAAGGAAGCTGTGCAATATGCTGTAAGAGAAGGAAATGGGTACAATTCAGCCAGGGGCATCTGCAGAGGGAGTCAAAAAAGTCAAGAGGAGAGTTGGTATTTCAGACGCCATTTGACTTTTTTGACATGGTGCCCCCAAAGATAGGTTTGATTTGATCACCCATTGATCACCCATTCCTCTGGGTGAAGAGGTGCTGGAAACAGTTGCTGTTAAAGAAAATGGCAAGGCCGTGTCTCCCATTTTGCCTTTCAAGTGCAGTCTTACATTTCTCTAGGTGTACGTGCTGTGAGCATATATCTTGGCGAACGTGAATCCTCTCCAGAGAAAATAAGAACTCTGGAAACATCTTAAGTCTTTATTATGTCACAAGGGATTTTGTGGATTAGGCTTCTTTGGGGTAGGCATGTGGGGTCTCATTAGTGAAGGCTTGCATTTATTAAGCTCTAAAATGTTTCATGTCTTTTTGTCAGTAAACTATTAGAGAACACCAGCCATGCTTTAATACTACTCAGATCAATAGGATAAGTTCATTGCAGGCAGTATAAAAGTTCTATTGATTTCAGTTTAATATAATTGGAGATAACTGTCTCTGGATTGGGTTAGGAGATAGTTCTTACACTGAAGAGATAGCTCGGTAAAAATTAAAGCAGTTGGATAAGACAGAGGCTTCTCTTTACAGATGTTCTTTTTAATTCTGTCCCAGTTTTTCAGCCAAGGCAATCTTTGCTCCAGTAGAAGAGAATATATGTAGTTCAGGGCTGAACTGTGGAATGGAGTCCTTGGTGCTCTCTGAGCTTGGTCGTTTGCTTGCAGACATTTCGTTACCCGACTAAGTAACATCATCAGTGCTAGTAAGTGTGAGATTTGCTTCCTGTTTATATACAGTAGCTTGCCCTGCCAGTGTTGGTGGGAGTGTGGTTTTCTCCTTGGTAGTTCCTTGATTAGGGTATTGTTTTCTGCTTGATTGTTTGTCTGGTGTTAATCCCTGCTTATCTGGGTGTGGGTTGCTGGAGACGTGTTCTGGTCTTTTTGTTTCCTTCTTAGCTTTTTTATTGTCTCTTTTGAATGGTGTGTAAATGAGTTTTATCTCTATGTGTCTATTGATGGCTGATTTGTCTGAATGCCAAGCTTCCAGGAATTCCTTAGCGTTTTTGGATTTACTTTGGTCTAGGATGTTCACAGTTTCCCAGTTGAAACTATGGTTGAGTCTGTCCATGGGTTGTGAGATTAAGGAGTTTTCATTGTGTCTTCTGACTGCTAGTTGGTGTTCATGGATGCGCTCTGCTACTCTTCTGCCTGTCTGTCCTACATAGTGGCTGTTACAGTCCTTACACTGTATGTGGTAGATGATTCCTGTTTTTTCTTCTTGGGCTACTGGGTCCTTTGGTTTACTTAAGATGTTCTGGAGGGCTTTAGTTGGCTTGTGTGCTACGGTGATGCCATGTGGTTGTAATACTCTGTTGGTTGTTTCTGTTTCTGTTTTTGACATATGATAGTGTTATCCTTTTCATAGCTTGTGTTGGTTGTGTTGTAGTGGGTTGAGCGGTCTTGCACTTTTTGATAAACTTTTTGAAGACAACAACACACAACCCTTCCTGGATATCCTCATCAGCAGAGGAAACAACAGCAAATTAGAAACACAAGTCTATCAAAAAACAACCCACATTATCCAAGTGCTTCATTACCAAAGTAACAACCCAACCTTCCACAAGAGGAGCTGTGTAAGAACATTATTCAGACAAGTACAAACACACTGCAGCAACCTAGAACACTAGAAAAAGGAAACAGACCACCTATACAACCTCTTCCAACAAAATGAATACCCACACAACTTTATCAAAAAGTGCTTGATCACTCAACCCACTACAGCACAACCAACACAAGCTATGAAAAGAATAACACTACCAAAGTGCAGAAAAGGGGTAAGAAATAGCAAACTAAAGGAATTAAGACCATGAGCTAAGTTTACCCCAATCCCATTCACCATGCCCTCCCATACTTTTCTGACCTTCCACCAAGTTTTCATATCCTGCTTTTTATTCTTTAAACTTCTAGCCTCTTTCTTGTTGAAGATCTCATCAACTCTAACCACAACTTTCTCAGTCTTCCCTTTCCTCTTCATCTTTTCAGTTTTTCTTCAGATATTTGTTTGGTGATTCTGTCCTCATTCAGTCTTACCATATGATCTAACTACCTCAAGTACTTCTTTTGTACTACTTACTCACTTTTGTAGGTAATCCTTCTTCAATAAGCACCTATTCATTCCTGACCATACTTATTTTTGTTTTCTTAAATAACATGCATACTGCACTCAATTTTTATGCTTCTCCTGACTTATGCAACTTTCACTTTCACATTGAAAGTTGGAATTAGCACACGCTCATACACAACAATTTTAGTTCTTTAGACTAACATTCATTCATTACAACAGACCACACACTACCTGTAACCTTCTCCCAGCATTTGCACATTTTAAAATTTCTTTATCTATTTCCATTCTTTAGTGAACCTTCTATCAAGATACACAGATTCACCTACTCTCTCTAATTTTTCACAAAGTATGTATAACTTTCAATTGCTTACTCCATTTTACATGTCAAATACAACTACCTTGGTCTTGATACAGTAATTCTCAGATACCTGCTCTTCACTGCATCACATAATATAACATTTGCTACAAATAAGTTGGGTTTTCAACCAACAACACATATATCTACATACACACACACACACCTGCCCCAACCAACACATGTACTATTCCCATTCCATACAATTTTACCTATAAATGCAAATGCACATCACACATCTTACACTCTGCTCAACACTGAAGCATTTGCTTAGTATTTCTTTTATTTTCATGCATATTTACTTTCATCATATACCACTCTTTTCACATTCAGCAACAACTTTCTACTCCATATTCTCAGAAAACACCCCATAATTCAAGTCTGTTCATTTCATCATACACTTTCTCTAAATCAACAAACATATAACAAGCTTTCTTTCTCAAATTCATATATTTCTCAGTAATCTGCTGAAAAGCAAAAGTCTGGTCTGCTTCCATAAAGCTGTGCTTCCCTTCCCAAATTTTGCTGATTCTCTTCTCTTGTACTCTTTTGATCACAATTCTATGAAAGTTGTTTCCAGGCATACTTAATCCCCCTGTAGCTTTTGCATTAATTCTTGCTACCATTCCCTTTGTATAGGGAACAATAACATCATTTTTTCAAATGTCAGGCACAACTACAGGCATCACACACATACTAAACAACTCATACAGAAACTCTGTAAGTAAACCACATCCATATTTTAACATTTCTCCACTTATACCATCTCTTACAGTCTTACCATATTTTAAACATCCTCACAGCATTCATGACTTCCACCATCATTTTTTCTTGAACATTAACAAGGTGCAGTGGTTAAAACCACTGGACTGGAAGCTAGAAGGCTTTGAGTTCTAATTCTGCCTTAGACACGAAGCCGGCTGTGTGTTTTTGAGCCAGATTCTGTCATAGCCTGAGGAAGTAGGCAAGGGCAAGCCACTGCTGAAAATTATTGTCCAGAAAACTGCATTTGGACTTGTCCATGTTGTTGCCAGGAGTCAAGACTGACTTGAACATACATGTACCAAACTCCTGACTCAAAGATGCATGCACACAAACTCATAAAGCCATGTATCATGTTTGAATTCTGCTCTGAGACATAGTACTGTTATTTCCATATAAATATCTAAAATACTTATTCCAGTATTCTTTCACTTCAATTTAATCCCAAATAATTTCACTGTTTTATTTTTCATTTCAGTCACTGTGTGGAATTCCATTCACTCTGCATTTTCCCTGCCTTTTTAAATCTTAACAATTCCTTGCTCTCTGAGTACATTATTTGAAAGCTATCTTTTATATACATTATACATATCCTCATTTTTGCACCAATTAGTTTCTGACATGCATTCTTTTCTCACCCACAGCCTCTTTCACTTCATCATTCCTCTAAGCATCTCATACTTCCAGTTAGTTCTATGGCACTGTGTGGTAAAATTATGTTCACTTCGTCTCAAGCAGCTTCCATAGATGCTTATTGCATCTTCTAATATCTTTCTGTACAGGACTTGTAGTTTTTCTTACTGCAACTATTCTAATTTCACTCTGGTTTCTCTCACTTTTTCCCTTCCGTGTCCATTTTCTCCCAAGAACTTCTTGCACTGCTACCAAAACCTGGTTTCTCCCAAATTCAGACCCTTTCATGACTCTTGCAATCTTTACCAATTATTCCAATATGAAATCATGATCAAAACAATAACATGTTTAGATTTACATTTGTTCTTTGTGTGTATGAATAGAATGAATAGAGTTATAGTTAAGCCATGTGCTTGAAACAGGCAGACCTTTTTCTAAACAGAGAGTCACCAGTCACCATTTTCATTCATTGTGGGTCTCCAAATGGCCCAATCACTTTTTCTGTACTCTCTCAACTTGTTCCACCCATTTGTTCATGTAACCTAACAGAATAATCAGACTACCTTTATTCAAACCTACTACATCCCTCCTCTTTCTCTTAAGATTCATAGACAAATAGCATATCTATATTTCCTTCCATTCCTTTGTTAACTCATACTCTCTACAATTTATATTACATTACTTACATTCCAGGTCGTAATCTTTCATATGTCATGGTGAAGATTCTATTTATTATACAATGTTTTAATAGGGCAACAGAACAATGCCTTAGCTCAGTGTACTGTGCTGAAAACTACAGGTGAAACTCGAAAAATTAGAATATCGTGCAAATGTTCATTTATGTCAGTATGGCAACTCAAAAGGTGAAACCAAGATATGAGATAGACGCATTACATGCAAAGCGAGATATGTCAAGCCTTACTTTGGTATAATTGTGATGATTATGGCGTACAGCTTATGAAAACCCCAAATTCACAATCTCAGAAAATTAGAATAGTGTGAAAAGGTTCAATATTCTAGGCTCAAAGTGTCCCACTCTAATCAGCTAATGAATCCATAACACCTGCAAAGGGTTCCTGAGCCTTTCAATGGTCTCTCAGGCTGGTTCAGTAGGAATCACAAGCATGGGAAAGACTGCTGACCTGACAGTTGTGCAGAAAATCATCACTGACACCCTCCATAAGGAGGGAAAGCCCCAAAAGGTAATTGCAAAAGACGTTGGATGTTCCCAAAGTGCTGTATCAAAGCACATCAATAGAAGGTTATGTGGAAGGGAAAAGTGTGGTAGAAAAAGGTGCACACGCAGCAGGGATGACTGCAGCCTGGAGAGGATTGTCAGGAAAAGGCCATTCAAAAGTGTTGGGGACTTTCACAAGGAGTGGACTGAGGCTGGAGTTAGTGCATCAAGAGCCACCACACACAGACGGATCCTGGACGTGGGCTTCAAATGTCGTATTCCTCTTGTCAAGCCACTCCTGAACAACAAACAACGTCAGAAGCGTCTTACCTGGGCTACAGAAAAAAAGAACTGGTCTGTTGCCCAGTGGTCCAAAGTCCTCTTTTCTGATGAGAGCAACTTTTGCATCTCATCTGGGAACCAAGGACCCAGAGTCTGGAGGAAGAATGGAGAGGCACACAATGCACGATGCTTGAAATCTAGTGTGAAGTTTCCACAGTCTGTGTTGATTTGGGGAGCCATGTCATCTGCTGGTGTTGGTCCACTATGCTTCATTAAGTCCAGGGTCAACGCAGCCGTCTACCAGGAGATTTTGGAGCACTTCATGCTTCCTTCCGCAGACGAGCTTTATGGGGATGCTGACTTCATTTTCCAGCAGGACTTGGCACCTGCCCACACTGCCAAAAGTACCAAAACCTGGTTCAATGACCATGGAATTACTGTGCTTGATTGGCCAGCAAACTCGCCTGACCTGAACCCCATAGAGAATCTATGGGGCATTGCCAAGAGAAAGATGAGGGACATGAGACCGAACAATGCAGCGGAGCTGAAGGCCGCTATTGAAGCATCCTGGTCTTCCATAACACCTCAGCAGTGCCGCAGGCTGATAGCATCCATGCCACGCCGCATTGCGGCAGTCATTGCTGCAAAAGGGGCCCAAACCAAGTACTGAGTACATATGCATGCTTATACTTTGCAGAGGTCCGATATTGTTCTATTTCCAATCCTTGTGTTATTGATGTTGTGTAATATTCTAATTTTCTGAGATTGTGAATTTGGGGTTTTCATAAGCTGTATGCCATAATCATCACAATTATACCAAAGTAAGGCTTGACATATCTCGCTTTGCATGTAATGCGTCTATCTCATATATTGGTTTCACCTTTTGAGTTGCCATACTGACATAAATGAACATTTGCACGATATTCTAATTTTTCGAGTTTCACCTGTATTTCTGGCATGTGGTTGCTACGTCATCTGTCACTGGGATGTTTTAGCTTAACAAGGGAATGATTACTTGAATAATTTGAAGCTCCTGCTCATTCACTGTTTCATATTCTATATAATATACAATGAAAGGGAAGTGTTTAAATCTCACCAGTTTTCATGGGAGCAGAATGTATACAAAAATCAAAGAGAGGGAGAAGAACCCCACTTTTTCTGAATCACCTCAAAGATATTCATTTAAGTGCAGAAGTTAGTTTTTGAATCTCAGGGATATGATCACTATCATATAATAATCAAATAAGTAATTCACATTTTTTTAAATCTTTGCTACTGTTAAGGTACCTGGAATTTAACTGAAATCTCTGGGTAGAGAAAGAGAACCATGGTACAAGTAATAGCTTGGTTACCCACATACTCATAGGCATCTGGTTCAAATCTCAGTAATGAAAAAATGAGGGAACATTTGTCATGATGCAAACTCTATTTTTCTATAGGTAGTCTTTGTTTAGCAGCTGCAATTGGTTTTCATGACTTGGTCGTTCAGTGAAGCAGTCACTAAGTGAAAATCATGTAACCACGACTGTGCTTATGATTTTACTTCAGCTTTCCTCTGCTTCTTGCTACTTCCTCCAGCTGAACTGAGGCTCTCTCTTTCTCTTTGAGGACATCTTGATATGGGGTAAATAAGTGAAAATAAGAGCAGGTTATACACATGTTGCCATTAATCTGTATGTTGACACTTAATTTAGAATTTGCAGGACAGATACCAAAGAACAAGAACACTAAGGGAGATGCCAGGATGGTAATAAATCTTGAAAAAGATTTATTAAGAAATTGTCCCTGAATATACTTACAGCTTCAGAAGGATACAACCCCAAACAGCCAGGTGAGCCCAAATGGTGAAGGTTTCTGGAACTCAACTCACGAGGAAGCCGGGTAAAAGGGCAAATCATATAGCCCTTTTTCCCCACTCCCCTGCCCTTTGGAATGCTCACCCCAGCGCTGGGATAATTAGCAAGAAGAGAATTGATGCTTGTATTTACATTCATTGGAGAGGAAGGGATAACAAGAGAGTAAGCAGGCACATTATGGGGACGCGGTGGCGCAGCGGCTTAATGACGCTGAAAGTTGCCGGCCAGAAATGGTTGACGCTTCAGCGGTTCGAATCCAGCCTTTGCGTTAACAGGGTGAGCTCCTGTTTCCTCCCCAGTTCCTGTCAACCCAACAGTTCGAAAACTCACGTGAGTAGATAAATGGGTATTCTCACTCGGTTGGAGGAAAAATGCTGGCGGCGCCTTGCAAAAAGGAGCCGGGAGCAGTTGTAGGTAAGCGCGAAAAAAAAACGCGCTTGCCCGAAAAAGGCGCGAAGCAACGGAAACCCTGCCTCCTGCGCTCGCCAGCTGGGCTCTGCTCTAGGAAGGAGGCAATGGCAAACCACTTCCGAAACACCTTGCCTTAAAAACTGCAAGGACTCGTCCAAAGCAGTCACTGCAGGGTCGGTAATGACTGAGTGCAGATATATAAAAAAAAAAGCAGGCACATAATGGGGAACACATTTCAAAAGGAATGCACTAGTGCTGGATGTTTCCCTCGCAGGCTCAGCACAAGCCATTTAGGAGGCAAAAGAAAACCTTTAATGTGAAACTGATTAGGGTCTTGCCAGTTTCAGGCAGCGGCTGCAAGCTGGAGGGTTCAAATCAACTAATTAAGGTCACAGAGCTGAGCTTGTTAACTGTGGTTAGCACTTTTCAGGGAAGTACTGTGCAGCAGAGAAAAGCAGCTCAGGAAAAGATAGCTTGTTTAGGCAATCTCTCTGCGGTGGGGGGAGGGGAAATGGGTCAGACACAGGACAGGGTGACACCATACTAACTGACTTTAATGGCGAACACATGATTGAGAGAGAGAGATGCTGCAAAGATTATAAATGCAGGCATTGGTTGCAAAGTTGCTTTTTTATCATCATCATAATTGCAAACAGTCACTGTCCGAACCAGTCACTAAATGAGGACTACTTGTACTTGCATCCTAATGTATACAAGTACATAAAAACAAGGTCTTTATTAATACATTAATAAGTTTGAGTTTTTTAATGTTTTATGAAATATCAGCCTATTTTATCTATCAAGCTGTTTTATTTTATGCCAGACCTTTTGATTATATCTGTACTTTGCCATTCAGGTATTTTGGCTGTAATAAACATGGCAATATATACATACTGTAAGTACATAAGCCACAAGGTTTGTAGCGTGACATTCTGATACACATTTCATCATTTCCCATCACCTTCCCTGCAGACACTTATGCACATACTGGCATATTTATGCTTTCAGTCATGTCCTGATACAATGACCTATCAAAATATGAAAAACACAACAGCACCTATGGAACACTTTTTAGTTGTCTGTATTAGTTTCATTTTCTTGTTTTTGTTTGTCTCTTGTAACTCTTATACTGTAATGTTTTAATGACATTCTTACTAATCCTAAAACAGTCCTGTTTTTGTAATAAAGTGGATTTTTTTGAAATATCTGAACTGTCAGTGGTGATGTGTAGGACTCCAGGTAATCCTGCTCATGGTTTTGTGGAAGGAGATGACTTTAAATATGGGTCCCAGGTTTACTTCAAATGCAACACAGGTTATATCTTAAAAGGCAGCCACGTTGCTTACTGTCAACTAAATGGGAGCTGGTCCACACACCATCCTGGATGTGGTAAGGATTCTTTATCTTTTTTCCCCTGCTTCAATTTTTTTATTTTCCAGAAATTACTAAGCAAATAAACAGCAAAAATGTATTCTGAAATTAACATATTGGTGGTCTGGCATAAAATTTAGTTTTAATAAAACTTACATTGATATTCATGGTACTCTATGTAAAAGCCTCCCTTTTGCAGGCATTGGCTTCTAGTTTTGATGGCTAGGAGAGGCACCTGCTGTTGAGCCTTGCCTGTGTGGGCAGGAAGCAGAAAGACATTGCAGCCTATCAGTCTTCTGCATCAAAGGTCCATGTATCCACAGAAGGGCTCTGTGTATGGACAGAAGGGAGACCTTTGGATCTAGGATATGGCAAATGTGTTTTTTTCCCCTTTGTTTTCCTCAGCTTTCCTCAATTCAGGTTAAATTAAATCTTAGTCAAACAGTATTAAATAGAATGAGTGCTTTATGATTATTGCAATTTGATGGATGAACGAATAGAAAATTTGTTCCTAAGTTCAGGCAACATTTTCATTTTCAAAATGAAACACAGGTATATGTATTTATTTGTTTAGTAAATATAGGATATGTAGCCTCCTTTTCAAAGCGGGCTTTCTTAAGGCACCACACAGTCCAAACGTTCTAAAATTATTACTAAAACACCCAAAACTATACATTAAAACTGCAGCAAAGAATTAATTAGTAAAAAATATCACAACATAGATTTGGAGTTCACCTATTGCTGGATGTGCCTTGGAGGAACAATAGTGTAGAAATAAATTAAATAAATAAAAATAACATCTAGAATATGATGATCCAAGAGAACAAAAGCTTGAAAGTAGCTTCTTTGTACTAATGTGAATGCAGAGTCATTTTAACAGATCTAATGGCTGATTCATTTAGTATTAAATGCCTAATTTAAGTTTAATGACAAAAGAAAAGTTAATCATATTATTTGATTAGTAAAGGATTGAATTATGTGATGTTCAACAAACATTCTACTTTGGATAATAACAACAACCATTTGTATTACTAGTCATGGAAGACAGAAACTGCTCTGATCCTGGTGCTCCATTCAATGGGTACAGGAAACTGATGGATGATACTGCCCTGGTTAATGGTCATTATGCAAAAATTGGAACAGTAATTACATTCTTTTGCAATAATACCTATACGCTCAGTGGTAATGAAAAGAGGACCTGCAAAGACAATGGCGAATGGTCAGGGAAACAGCCAATCTGTATAAAAGGTAATTGATAACATCACGTCAACTTAATACTTGTAATGCTTTTTTATCTATATACTATGGTGCCTATTGTACCCATGGAACCTCTGTTGATTCCCACCTACCCCATCTAATTCCTTTCATACTCCTTCAATTAACAACAAATTAGCAGGAAGCTGGACTGCTATAAAATACATTGATAGTCTCTTGCACCTCCTCTCTATTCAAGTATAGATCTGGATCCAAACTTTGCCCCACAGACATTTACTGATAAACCGGTTTGCCAAGGAAAAAAAAACAGTGGTTACCTGGAGTTGGTTGTGAACATCTTAGAATATGAGGAGGGATGGCAGTGAACAATTGCACTTTCTTAAAAAAGGATTCTGAGTACCATTCAAAATAACTGTCATAGGTAGGGTAAATTCCACCCATGGCAATCATTTTCTAAGAGCATCAGTGACACATTCTCCAAATTTTACATGTTCCCAGCAACCCAAATAGATTGCCAACTTATTGTATGCATATTATAAGTTGCATTCTAACAAATACGAATGCTAGGACTATTGGCACCTGATACACAGGCAGGTAATTTTTCAGTCCTCTTTATAATCTCTGACAATAAACTAAATTGAGTAGAGCTTATTAAAGTTAGAATCCAATTATCTGGAAAGTACCTGATTGTCTACTGCTGGTTCTAGGTTCCCTAATAAATGTCCCCATGGAAAACTTGCTTGGCTCCTACCCAGTTTTCTACCCCATTTGTCTTCTTACTTTAAAAGAAATTAAAAATGAAAAGCTGATACACTACAAAACAAAGCGCTGCCCTTCACTATCATTTTTATTTCCCAAAATGCCTTGAAAGCACTGTGCAGCTTTCCTGATAAATATGCCTACCTGCCCAGAAAAAAAGTCTTGGCTAAACAGAGATGATAAGGAGGTGTAATGATCTGCAGCAATCAATTCCCTGATCCAAACTAGGTTTTAAGGAACACTTCTTTACAGCCAGTCCAGACTGGGGAACTAACCAAGGAGGAGAAGCTAGCCAGAAGAGAAAGGGAGGGAGCCAATAGTAAGAAAAAGTAGAGAATCTGTGCTTTGCACTCTATCTCCCTTGGCAGCAATTTGTGGAATAGACAAGGCAACTTAGCAGCTATTTTTCAAGAACTACTACAACTTGTGCTCAAAACTGTGAATGTCCCCATCAGGCCAAAGAAGTTAAGAAAACTGTCCTGTTGTATAGAATTGGGGCCTAATGCTTCATCGGCCTCATCATAATGATACTTTTTTTCCCCTCTGACTTACTGGAGGAGCTGATTTAAGGAATTATTAAGCTAAAGCTGGACAGTACAGAAAAACGTTGCTTGATTATAGAAACTAGGACAGTAACCAACTGCAGATTCAGGCTCTAATTCACATTTTCATAGGTCTGATATTAAACAGGTTGGAGGCGGCAGAAATCTTTATTTTTTGGAAGAGTCTAGATAATTTCTATGAAAACAGGGAGGAAAACAAAAACAGTTGAAAAACGTCAATGAAATAGCATATGGCATAAAAATGGATAACATTTCAACTCTAGTTTTCAGATTGGTATGGACTATTCCTTCTATAATTTTGCATAATCATGTCAGAACTACTACCCTCAGGGGCATGTATAGCAAGCCAGGATCAAAATGACAAGATGCGTGTTGTGACATCCTGACACTAGATCTATCATTTACATCATGATGCAAGTACAAGAGGACAGAGTTTGAGTCATGTCACCCCACATGTTTTGCCACTGCCCCTCCCCCCTTGCCTCTCTATAGATACTCATTACTACCCTATTTTTCTTGATATTAACTTTAGGCCACTTGAGCTCCTCAAGCAGACCCAAGATAGAAATCTAATAAATAAAATGTTGAAATCTTTCACAACCATATAGTGGCTGGTCTTGCATTAAAATGAATTAATATTGTGTTTAATTCTTAATTTCATAATGGTTCATCTATTACCTGTTTCTGCTCTCATTTATTAAGCATGAAATGTGAAGATAGAAATCAAATTTGAGAAGGAAGGAATGAGGTTTGTGGGACTATTAATGACCTCATGTCTCATCCAAAATATAACAGGGTCTCTCTAATACTCTTCCTCCTAATAGTGGACATGTATGATCTATGGACCAGTTGCATGATTACTACTAGGCTGTAATTAGGTAGAAGTAGGGTATAATTATGCAGTTCCAACTGAGATATGTGGAACTTCTGAGTAGAGAAGCAGTGGATTGCATCATTTCAGTGGTTTGTGAAATGCAGCCATCTAAAGCTTAGGCTTGTTTGCAGTATTTTAAGAAAACAGAACTAAAAATTACCCTTAAAAAAACTATGCAGTAGCTATCTTTTAACAAACTGCTTGTTCTTCATCTTAATTTATTTCTGTTAGTGCCAGGAAAGGGTGGATAGAGATACGAACCATAAATTTGAGCTTGGAACATGAAAAAGGATTGTGCAACATTGTATAGTATTTTTTTTTTCTAGCCTGCAGAGAACCAAAGATCTCTGACCTGGTGAGACAGAAAGTACTCCCAATACAAGTACAGTCAAGGTAAGATTGCAATACGTTATGTTAATGAAAAATGCTGTTGCTTGTCCTTGTGCTTCTGGGCCTGGTTGTGCAAACCTCATCTGGAAAAAAAATGCATAAATTGTACCAGTTATTCTGGAAATAAAAATTGCTAATTTGATAGAAGTCTATTAGGCGGAAATTTATAAGCCAGCATGGTCACCCAAGAGATAATATATACAGGTGAAACTCGAAAAATTAGAATATCGTGCAAATGTTCATTTATGTCAGTATGGCAACTCAAAAGGTGAAACCAATATATGAGATAGACGCATTACACGCAAAGCGAGATATGTCAAGCCTTACTTTGGTATAATTGTGACGATTATGGCGTACAGCTTATGAAAACCCCAAATTCACAATCTCAGAAAATTAGAATATTACATGACATCAATAAAACAAGGATTGGAAATAGAACAATATCGGACCTCTGCAAAGTATAAGCATGCATATGTACTCAGTACTTGGTTTGGGCCCCTTTTGCAGCAATCACTGCCGCAATGCGGCATGGCATGGATGCTATCAGCCTGTGGCACTGCTGAGCTGTTATGGAAGACCAGGATGCTTCAATAGCGGCCTTCAGCTCCGCTGCATTATTTGGTCTCATGTCCCTCATCTTTCTCTTGGCAATGCCCCATAGATTCTCTATGGGGTTCAGGTCAGGCGGGTTTGCTGGCCAATCAAGCACAGTAATCCCATGGTCATTGAACCAGGTTTTGGTACTTTTGGCAGTGTGGGCAGGTGCCAAGTCCTGCTGGAAAATGAAGTCAGCATCCCCATAAAGCTCATCTGCGGAAGAAAGCATGAAGTGCTCCACAATCTCCTGGTAGACGGCTGTGTTGACCCTGGACTTAATGAAGCACAGTGGACCAACAGTGGCAGATGACATGGCTCCCCAAATCAACACAGACTGTGGAAACTTCACACTGGACTTCAAGCATCGTGCATTGTGTGCCTCTCCATTCTTCCTCCAGACTCTGGGTCCTTGATTCCCAAATGAGATGCAAAAGTTGCTCTCATCAGAAAAGAGGACTTTGGACCACTGGGCAGCAGACCACTTCTTTTTTTCTGTAGCCCAGGTAAGACACTTCTGACGTTGTTTGTTGTTCAGGAGCGGCTTGACAAGAGGAATACGACAGTTGAAGCCCATGTCCAGGATCCGTCTGTATGTGGTGGCTCTTGATGCACTAACTCCAGCCTCAGTCCACTCCTTGTGAAAGTCCCCAACACTTTTGAATGGCCTTTTCCTGACAATCCTCTCCAGGCTGCGGTCATCCCTGCTGCTTGTGCACCTTCTTCTACCACACTTTTCCCTTCCACATAACCTTCTATTGATGTGCTTTGATACAGCACTTTGGGAACATCCAACCTCTTTTGCAATTACCCTTTGGGGCTTTCCCTCCTTATGGAGGGTGTCAATGATGGTTTTCTGCACAACTGTCAGCTCAGCAGTCTTTCCCATGCTTGTGATTCCTACTGAACCAGCCTGAGAGACCATTGAAAGGCTCAGGAACCCTTTGCAGGTGTTATGGATTCATTAGCTGATTAGAGTGGGACACTTTGAGCCTAGAATATTGAACCTTTTCACACTATTCTAATTTTCTGAGATTGTGAATTTGGGGTTTTCATAAGCTGTACGCCATAATCATCACAATTATACCAAAGTAAGGCTTGACATATCTCACTTTGCATGTAATGCGTCTATCTCATATCTTGGTTTCACCTTTTGAGTTGCCATACTGACATAAATGAACATTTGCACGATATTCTAATTTTTCGAGTTTCACCTGTAAACACCCACAAGCAAATATATTAGCTGATGTAACCCTTAATGCAATTTCTGACAGTCTATCCCAGTACATTATAATGGACTACAGAGACAGATGAGCAAATCCTAATTTATGGAAAGATAAGAAAGAAAAATTTTCTATGGAAGCTTCAAGACAGGTGTGATAAGAACTGTCAAAATAAGTACAGTATAACTCTTGCTGCTCCAGTGATTACACAGAATGGAAGATATTCATGAACTCATCACACATAGGTATCTGCAGGGGGAGGGGTGGTAAATGACAAAATGTATGTCATGAAGTTGTTATGAAACCTCTGCCCCTTATATTCTTGGGTGTGACATTGCAACAAAACAGCAAATGGCAAAACTTGTATCATGATATCACTATGCACATTTCATCATTTTGGTATCATAGTAAGAACTGACATCTATGTCATCCCGTAGAATAATGAGCTATTGTTCCATCTTTTTGTACAAAGTCCCATTTGTCTGATCTCTGCTGGGGCTTATCCAAAATATAAATCTTCTTTCCAAACCTCAGCATTTGTTTGTTTAGTATAACACTTAGCTAGCCTTGACTGATCTAGCAAGCTAAGCAGACCATCATGAGTACTTGAATGAAGGACCAGGTTATAGGCTAGACTAGGATGTCAATTATTGCTACTTCCATATTGTTGCCAAGAAAAAATTATGGGCATATCCATGAAATCAGTTTGAGTCAACCTTGATTTGAGGGAGATTTTACTTTTTGATATTAGAATGCTAACCTTAGCATAATTAGATATAAATAAATATCTAGTCAAAAGCAGCATAAACACAGCAAGGAACAAAACTAGCATTTTCCTAAATTAAGAACACATATTTGAACAGTTATTACATGAAAGGTATGCAGTACTGTAGTACTAAATTATATAAGCATAACACAAGAGCTGCTCTCTGCAATTCTAAAATTCCTAGCATTGTGTAATTTTTTTTTAGATTCAGTTATGCTTTATTATAGCTTCCGCACATCAAAAATATGCACAGAGGGGAGAGTTGCATGTGTGAGAAAATCCCCCCCCCCCCCTTATTTATCCACATACAAGGATGGGCTGAAATGCCATGAGAAATCTTGTGTTGTGCAAAAATTTCAGAACATTTTCCTAGCTATTTATTTATTTATTTTCATATTCTCCATACTGAGAAAGAGAGAGAGAGAGATTCATTCTCTCCTTAGTTTCTATTGCTGTTATTAACAATCACTTGGCAAGTGCTTCAGTGTTTTTTTTCCAATGAATCTTTTGCAAAAGGAGATCATACTCACTTTGCAAAATAGTCTAAAGTCTGTTAAAGTCAGCCTGGAAAGTAGAGTGAATCAGACTATTGGTATATGTGCCTAAGTATATTTTTACTAGTGAAACTCCAAGACATGAGACACATCTTTTTCTCAACCAGGCTAGCTGGAAAGACAATGAACTGAAGCTGGAATTACCTGCTTATATATTCTACCATTAAACCTTGCTCCTTCCTTAATCATATTTGGAGAGGAGGATACTGAGTTTTATTAACAGTCTAGAAAGTCTAGAATGGTCCCATGGGCTGTAAAGTTTCACAGGATTATAACCCTAAAATGTTAGCTTATTTGTAATAATGCTTTACAGGTAGTCCACTGGTTAAGAATGCCCAGTTTAAGGACGACGCATAGTTAAGAACAGAGCCTATTGTAGCAAAATTCGAGTTAAATACACAATGATTCGAGTTAATTACACAATACTACTTATACAGTATTATACAATAATACTGTTCTGGCTTCATATAAATTCGACTTAAGGACAGACCTTGGGAATGGAACTCGTTCTTAAACTGGGGACTAACTGTATTCCAAACTGTTACTTAATACTGTGAAAGCTAAAGGTGTAAAAAGGTTTTGGCTTGTTGGTTATAATTCCATGTTCTCTATAAACCAAACAGGGAGACTCCCTTGCATCAACTTTATTCATCCAGATTTAGCAAACAGAAGTTGGAGGCGTATCCAACCAAAAAACCCTCACTACCATTTGGAGAATTGCCTCCAGGCTTCCACCATCTTCACACACAGCTGCAGTATGACTGCATATCTCCTTTTTACCATCGCCTGGGAAGCAGCCGAAGAACCTGTCTGAAAACAGGGAAATGGAGCGGGAGGGCCCCTTCATGCATTCCAAGTAAGATTGTACTTATCAGACATACAACATTATGCAACACTGCCATGCCACTATAAGTGATAATATTGCTTTTCATATGCTTTTAACCATTCCTCCTTGGCCTGTCAGTCTCTAAATGAAAATTGATTGAGGAACAGATTGTTCAAGTCTAGGGAATTTATGTACAATTCTCTGTGATGAGGTGTGTTATACAGTTAGTTGCAAAGATTTCTCTTTGCAACTAATCAGTGATTAGGCTTTCTTAAATGAAGTAGATGAATGCAACTTGTAGGCCAGGAAATAGAACTATTATTTAAGTATGCACACAAGCCAATACACGCTGCTTCCTTCCAAGTTTGGGGGAAGCGGAGGGTTGCTTCTGTTATTTCTATTCAGTGTTCCCTTATGCAGTTTAGAACATGAAGATATCCTTCAAAGATCTTCAACTGGAGGAACATAACTGCTCAAAGATCTTTATCCGAAAGGATGTATTAATAATAGCAACAACACTCAGATTTGAAAGGAATAGAAATCGAAAAACCTTCAGCCAATTGTGAGACAGATCAAGGCCCATTCAACTCTCTCAGTGGGATTTACTTTTTGCTCAGCTAACAAGCCTTCTCTGCCAATCCAACATATTTTGGAAGCAAAAAAGCTTGTTCCTGTGAAAAAGGAAAGGTCATTGGCACTGGGGAAGGTTGACTGGAAATGAGGCCAAAACAGGCCTTATCAAGTGGAATACACAGGAATGTTACTTCCTGCTATGATTCTTAGAATGTATAGTTTCAAATGTTTTAGAAAAAGAGAATTTGTATTTCTTCATCTCCATTGTCTTGGAGACAGATGATGATGATGATGATGTCATCATTTCCACAAAATGTCACTATTTTTTCAAAAGAAAGGGAGGCAGATTGATTATTTTTGCAAATTTTCCAGCACTTGGAAAGATTTGAGGGCTCTTTTTAATGAATATAAGAATGTTTCACCAGCAGCGAGTGTCAACTGTGGCAAACCGAAGGAATCCCTCACCAGAAGATAACCACTGATCAACATACATATTAATAAGTAAAAATAATATCGAGCCCAATTCAACAAAAATTAAACATCTTTAATTTTCATTGATTTAAAAAGGAGACATTTAAGCTTGTTCTTGCCTCTCACACAGAAATCATGGGATTTTAGGATATTAACTCTGGCTGGATTAACGTTAAACACAAATGATAACTAATTCTTAAGAATTTGATTACTAATTCTCTTCCCTTTGGAGAATTAGTTTATTGTGTAAACATTCATTTATATTGCTCTGTACAGTATCATGCAAATAAACTGTCTATGAGAATGGAAGAAGGCTCTATTTCCTGGAGGTTAGAAGTTTGACAACCCATAAAATATACAGAATACACGTAGCCCTTGACTTACAACCATTCATTCAGTGACTGTTCAAAGTTATGACAGTGCTGAAAAAAATGGACTTACGACTGGTCCCCAAAGTTACAGCTGTTGTAGTGCCCCCGCAATCATGTGATCAAAATTCGGGCACTTGGAAGCCCACCCGCATTTACAACCACAGGGGTGCTCCCCCACCCACCTATCTCCCTATCTCTGCCCTTTTAGCCACCTCTGCCCTTTTGGCCATTCAGCAGCCAGGCCCAGCATGCCTTGTCGGCAGCGGGAGCAAGAAGATGATGAAGGTTAGCGGGGGCAGCACAGCACAGGACAGCAGGGTCTCGGAGTACATGGTGGTGAGGGCAACTGCAGCTGGGACTGGGCTGGGGAAACTGTGGCTTCCTAAGGTGTGGCAAGTAGCCCTAGAGCTGTGTGGTTCTGGGGCTGCTTGCTGCCCTGCAAGGCAGGGTGCAGGACAAGCAAAAAGGTAGAGATGGGCGAGATAGGCGGGTGGGGGATTTGGAGGCAGTCCCTTACCTTACTGAGGGACAAAGCCTGGAACGGCTTGGATTGGGGTGGGTCCTTGGCTGACAACCAGTGAAATTTGCTTAATGATGGCAACAGGGATTGCTGGGATTGCCATCGCTAAGTGATGCAATCACATGACATCTCACTTTATGACCGCATCACTTAGCAACAGAAATTCTGGTCCCAATTGTGGTTGTAAGTTGAGGACTACCTGTAGGCTTTTCTGTCATTAATGTGACCACTTCCCCTATTTTCAATAAAGCTAAGGCCATCTTTTTGTTTTATTTATTGTTAAGCTTCTATCCCACTTTTCTATCTAAATGCTCAAAGAGGCTTTCTCATCTTTTAGAACATGGCTTAAAATGTGGCTTTAAAATCTGTTTTGGGAAGTCCTGAATATTTCTTTAGGCTAAGAATATAATACGCAATTTGCCAAAGAAAGAAAGAAATCCAGGAAGGAGGCTGGGTGGATAGAATTGGATAGCATTTAGAAAGCCAACAGATATATTTTACATAATGTAATTTGACTGCTAGGTAAAATTTGCCTTGGACTCAAGTAGCTTTTGTTTAGTTGATAAATTATTAATAAGATTGATTTTATATACTTTGTTTTATTAATTAAAAATGTTTTTCTTCTCCCTCCCCTTTCGGCAGTCTGTGGGAAGATAGAAAACACTACACTTCACAAGTCATCCACAACCAGATGGCCATGGCAAGCAGCCATCTATCGGAGACCTAATGGGGTGAAGTTTCCCAGTCACAGAAAAGGGACTTGGATACTGATTTGCAGTGGGGCTTTGGTGAATGAACGCACGGTTGTTGTGGCTGCACACTGTGTCACCAATCTGGGGAAGGTCACTGTTCTCAAAACAGCAGACATCAGAGTTGTTCTTGGCAAGTTCTACAGAGATGATGATAGAGATGAGAAGATCATACAGAATCTACGGGTGAGTTAAGTCTTTGGGATGAGTAGATAAGTGCTAAGGCCTTAAGTAAATCTGAGCTCTGCGTAGGAAAGGACTTTGCGTGTGTGTGTATGTGTGCGCGCTGTGGACGGGGAGGCTTTACAATTGATATAAATAATTGAAAAGGGATATGCAGCTACTTATGCCTGGGAGCTGCACTGGCTTAAGAACGGCATGGTGGGAGCTACACTCCAAAAAGTAGTGAACGAAACAAAGACAAAAACTAAGCTTCATTGATATTTCTATTTCCTTGAAATTAAACACAGTACACATGATCCCTTTCAAGTCGGGTATTTAATAATTTTACTTTCTTGTTCCATTAAAAC
Organism: Liasis olivaceus; assembly: GCA_030867105.1. NCBI lineage: Eukaryota > Metazoa > Chordata > Lepidosauria > Squamata > Pythonidae > Liasis > Liasis olivaceus. The sequence continues at coordinate 77,903,480 of CM061349.1, forward strand.
TATATTTTGGTAACCACTTTTAGAGGCTTCTGGTTAGCCATGCCTAAGGGGTTACTTGCAGCCTGGAGCTCTCAGGTTGGGCACTTAGAAGTAAGCCATACTGAAGTCACTAGAACTAATTGCAGTTAATAGGCTGAGATGGGAGTATCTGTAGCCAATTGTTTATGATAACAAAGATCGATATTCACCTTTACTGTTGATTTCTTATTAATGTTTTTCTTGTATTGGATTTAAAAAAAAAAATGCTTTGAAGGCTCTAGCAGACAAATTAATTAAATTTTAAACAAACGGGTCAATAAACTCCCATCACACCTAGATTCCACTGATGTCATCAGCCCCAATAGGTAGACCAGGAAATCAACTCTCCAGAAAGGCTAAAACTACTTGTATTGAGGTTGGCTATAAAAACAGACTCTTGCAATCTGATTGTTCTATACCTCCTCCTCATAGCTCAGGGAATTAGGGAAGCATCTGCTTAAGTCACTTTGGAATGTTATCTTATTCTGGACTTTAAAAATGCTTTAACCCCTTTACCTGGGCAACAGATGCTGCATTTTTCCATCAAGGTAATTTTCCTTATTCTCTACACTGGAGTATTGTCAGGTTTGCAGTCCTTTGGTTTCTGATTTAATACTGCAACCTATGGTTAGATCATTCCTCAACCCACCTTCCTCAATCCAAGGCTTTCCAATTGCCTTGGGAATCCAACTCCTGGAATTCCCATGGCTATATTCCAAGATATCCATGGCTTGAAGAAGGCTGTTATAACTAATGGTAACAGTCAGTAGGAAAAATAATGACTGCTAGAGATGATTTGGAATTTCATATGCAATATAAAAATGAATAGGATAAAATATATATAACATGTGAATTCTTATACTGCTGTTCTGGATTTCTCCTAGATTTCAGCCATTATAGTTCACCCAAATTACGACCCTATATTGCTTGATTCTGACATAGCTATCATTAAGCTCCTGGACAAAGCCAAGATCAGCAGCCATGTCCAACCCATATGCCTGGCATCCACACGTGATATTGATCCTCCTACAGATGATCTGCAAATAGTCATCACTGGTTGGAAGATCCTGACAGACGTTACAGACCCAAACTACAAGAACGACACAATTCGTAGGGGGACTGTTCAGATAGTGGACTCTCTTCTGTGTGAGCAGCAATATGAGGAACATGGAATCCAGGTCAGTGTCACTGACAGTATGTTTTGTGCCAAGCAGCACCCAACAGCAATTTCTAACATCTGTCCATCTGAGACTGGAGGGATTGCAGCAATACCTTTGCCAGGAAAATCTTCTCCCGAGTTAACTTGGCATCTCATGGGTTTAGTGAGCTGGGGCTATGACAAAACATGCAGCCTAGAACTTTACACTGGCTACACCCGAGCAATTCCTTTCAAAGACTGGATTGAGAAGAACATGAAATAAAATGTTTAGCCCAAAACTGGTTTCTGGAAAGATAAATATATTGGTTCTTCTCTCTGATACTTCAGGTTTCTCATCCACTGATGGACAATTTCTGGGATGAAGCTAGAGCAGGGCCCTTAGTAATTTGCCAAAGTCTAGCTATTCAGTGAGGCCAGATGATTTGTACCAGAAGCTCTGAACATGACACATTATCTTGTCTCAGATTTCCCCTTTCTTCTGGTGGGAACAAAGTATTTACATTATGGACACAGTACCAAAAAAAACCATGATGGCCAGAAATACTGTATGCAGTCTGTTTTAACACTTATCTGAATAAAAAGATTGGAAGGTATTTACACAAGTCTAAGAAAGATGAGACAGTGGCAAGAGATTATTAGAAAGCTGGATGAGTTTATTATGGACTAATTTGGTTTGTTTTGGCATATTTTATATTGTATTCTTTTCCCTCCTAAATACTTTACACATTCAAATAACAAAGGTTTGTCTTAAACCTGCAACCCAAATTTGATCATTGATCCATCTCAATCTATTTCCCATCTATTGTGTTCCATTTTTTTAAAAAGAATATAGCTAGAACTAGAAAATGTAGAATAGTAATACATTTATGAATGGTCTAATTCAGCACTTTTCATATGTTCTGTGTCCAGGGATCTCTTTTCTCACTGACTTAACTGTCAAGACATATTTGTGTTTCCATCACAGAACTTCTGAAAATGGATAGATTCTGTGCTTAGGAAAATGCATTCAATACATGCAGAATGTAAGCTATGTCTTCTGAGTTTCTATGTCTCTTGAGTTCTCCAGCATCCTCCAGAAGCACTTTGAAAACAGTTGCTGTAATCCAAATAATAAATCTTCCACCAAAAGAAGGAACTAAAGTGTACTTTTGTTGTAGCAATTACAGTACAAAAATATGTTTTGTCAATCTCTACCAGGCATGCAGTGATGTGATGAGTATGCAGCCTGAAATTATTTTACGAAAATGTTATAAAATGCTGGAATTCTAAAAGTAATTCAAGGATTTAGTGTTATTAGGCAGTGTTATAGAATAAGATCTACACATGCATTCACCAGTTTGAACAGTTCTTTCTGGCTTAATTTTCCTTGAAAATAATGGCACAAGCAAATTAGAAATAAAATACAGTTCGATTTATTAAAAACAGCAGACTTACTGAAATACATTATTACCTCAAGCAAAGCTCGCTGATATCACAAAAACAAAGCAGGAGCTCATTATAATAAAGCCCAACAGTAGGATGATTTTCCCATTCTGAATCTTCAATGTAAACCTGTCTCTTGGATTTCAGAAATCAGAGGCCCCATTTCTCAACCTTGTGCACTTAAATTGTGCATACTTCACTGACTATTTGGTATTGGCTTATTCTTCCTAAATTATTCACACTCTCTCAACCTACATAAATTACTTTTCAAGTTTCCAGGAAATACTTTCTTCCAAAAATTGCCTTATTCACATAACCACAAAGCCCAACTATCTGTTGCAAAGTTAGGCATTTCCCTGTTTTTACCATCTCTCATTAACCACAAAGTTTGGCCATCTGGTAGCAAAAGTTATAACTTTTCCTGTTATCTCAAATTCTCTTTCAACCATTGTAGCTAACATATCTTTCTTCCCAACTGCTGGTTCTGTGTTTAATCATGTTCTGTCATGCTGTTCTTATTCCCATGGCATGAGTTGCAGCATAGTTCTGCCTATTTTAGATTTTAGGCAGAACTGATAACTTTTATCATTTAACCTATATAATGTTTGCTTTTTTGTTTTCTTATGGCTGTCTCACTCATTCTGCAGTTTATATGTTATGACAACTATTCAAATGTACATATATTTCTTTAGTTTGCATAATAGATTCTTTCTCTACTGTTCAGTAGATAAGCACAAACATTCTACAGGGCATTGACATTTGACCCTGGAAATATAAGCAAACATTTTCACATTCAACATTACAGACTATCAGGCTCATCCTTGCCTTAGGTAAAGTGGCTGTCTCAGAAAGGGTATGCTAGAATAATGACAAGAGACCAGAAAAAGTTGTTACATGGCTTGTACTACAGCCTCTTCTTCTTAAACTGTCCAACTGCACTTAGTTATAGTAAGATCACTACTGCTGAAATGCGTTTGCTGCATATCATACTGGCACTGATGGGAGGAAAAGGCACCATCTTTTCATTTACTTCTAGCAGAGAGTTGTGTGGGATCCACTTTGGCCATGGGACACAGAAAGATGATTGGGGACGAGAGAAAGGAGAAGAACTCAAAATGGAGATGAGAGACAAGCAGATTTATATAGCTCACCTTTTGATGGATTCACTTACCATAATGGGACCTAAGAAAGTTTGTGATGTGACAATGCGATACATAGATCTCAATAATACTTCATATTGTATTAGAGGGGAAAAAAGTGTGGAAAAACAATATTCTGAGTGATAAACACTAATCTAGAGTGACTTTTGAAGCAGATGTAGGAAGTAAATACTTCTACAAGAAATTAAGCAAGAGAAAAAAACAAAAGACAAATTAGTTTAGCAGATACATTCCAATCTACAGCAGTTAGAAAAAGCAAGAAGTAAAACCAATTAGCCAGTAGTTGCTATAAGGTAGGTAATAACTGACTAAAACCTATACAACATAGGCAAAATACTATGAGTTGAACAATGTAACAGTTTACAAAAATGAACTTGGAAGAAATAAAGAAGGCATTTCCTTGGTAAGCACTACATGAAATTAGTACTGTAAAATTGTTTCTGCTTCAGAGTGAAGACTTAATCCATGTTAATCATCCCCAAGGAAAAATATAACCATTAAAGTGTGCTGGGTTGTAAGTATATTTTCCTGCTGGTAAGAAAACAAATTCATACCTGACCTAGAGTAATGCTTTCTCCACTCTCATCCCCTGAGGTTCATTGATGACATTTTCATCATCTGGACCCATGATGGACTCATCAAATTTCATCATGACTACAACAACTTCCACCCAACCATCAACTTCATCCTTTCTACAGAACAAGCTGACTTCCTTGGTGTCACAGTAAAACCGAACATTGGCTACATAAACACCACATTATATGGGAAATCTACAGACCTCTATGCATACCTCCATGCTTCCAACTTCCATTCAGAACCCACCACCAAATCTATAGCCAGGCTCTATGTTACAACTACATTCGTTCTGATCCACTTGACAGAGATGCTCAACTGATAGAATTCATTCAGACATTCATGAGACTGAACTACCCATCCAGTGAGATCACTAGACAAAGCAAAAGAGCCAGATCAATTATCAGGGAGGACCTATTAAAAGACAAGTCACAAAAACCAGAACACCACTGGTTGCCACCTACAACTCATGCCACTCAAATGCCTTATTAATAAACTACAAATCATACTGGACAACACATTTCTCAGGCACTGGGTGGCACACCCATACTTGCATACAGACAATCACCCAACTTGAAATAGATTCTCACAAGCAATAGAACATGATGCTAATATGGGAAACAGACCCTGCAATCAACCCAGGTGTTTATTTTGCCACCACATTTATGCCAACAGCACCACCACCAGTCCCAACAACTTCACAAAAAAGATTAGAGGTGCCTTCAGATGCTCTTCTTCCAATGTGATGTACACCATCATCTGCCAGCAATACCCCTCTCAATTCTACATTGGACAAACCGATAGACTTTGTGCAAAAGAATTAATGGATATGAGTTTGATATCAGGACCCAAAAAAAGGACAAAGTAACATCAAATCATTTTAACCTCTCAGGACATTCAAGGTGGCTGTTTTAGAACAATGAAACTATGTCAGCATTATAGTGCAATAGATTGGCAAGCATACATCAAAAGGTTTCAGGTCTTAACAAACACAATGGATTTTTAACACATTACAATTGCTATTTGATGAAGTATTTGTAATCTATCTCACATTAACCAGCATCTGCATAACCACCTTTTCTCCTCTCCCCTTCCCTCATCCCTTTTAAATCCCACATCCATCTAGCCACTCTGCATCTATGAACTGAGCTCCAGCTCACAAACGCTTATGCTGCCCTTTTAATAAAACTCGTTAATTGAAAAAGGTGTTACCAGACTCATTCTGGTTTATTTCAGATTGATGAGAGTCACTAGCAGAATGACTCTGAGGATCTAGCAACCAGTGTTCCACTTTAAAAGGATACCTATTATTCTCTTTTCCACTTTGTTAAGGAGGTTAATCTACTGACTACTTCCCAGAATCCCAATTAAGAAGAAATCATTTGAAGAGAAAAGAAAGCCAAGTCAATGTTTTTAATTTCTAGGGAAAGATCTATCTAGCCTCTTTTCCCCCACCTTTTGATAAGCATTGATCTATGATATCTCCAACAGAGGTCAGCAGAGCCTTAAGAGCACTGACTTTTTATAGATGCAAAAAACAAATAATTATCCAAAGTTCCAACAGAAGAGAATATATGTAGCTCAGGGTTGAACTTGGTGCTCTCTGAGGCCTGGTTGTTCGCTTGCAGACATTTTGTTACCCAACTAGGTAACATCATCAGTGCCATCGTCAGGTGACATCATCAGACTGGATAATCTTACATCAATTATCCAAAGGCATACAATGTATCTCACTGCTGCTTTCTGGGAACAATCAAATTCACAGAAATTTAACTGCACCTCCTAAAGATGCACAGCAATGTATGTATTTTGAACTGCTCTCTCATCCCAGCCCCAGAGCTGCTTGTTTGTTCATCTGACCTAATGAAGAATGCTATGCTACTCTAAAGATTACATTTATTTCCACTGATAGTGATTCAATAAAAGACAAACATTTAGTGCTTTACATCCTGTAATTCTTTAATACAAAAGAATAACACTCCATTTGACCACTTGACAAATTCTGATTGCTCTGCTTAGCTGATTAAGTTTACACTTCCACAAAACTATTTGCAAGCGGCATGAAAGGAACACTAATCTTACATGTAGTTCTTTGCAAGTGAATTGCATGGGTTCAGTTAGATGGATTTTGGGGTAAGAGTAGAGTCGTTTGAAGATGCTACTTGTAGGTACGCCTGCACAGAACCACTGAAGAAATATGTTCAAATTCAGCAGCATAAAACTCTCATATTACCTGAAACATAATTTCCCTACATATTGCAAGTGATAAAGGGAAGTTGGGAAAATAGTTTCAAAAATTGCTTTATTCTTAATTTCCAAAAATCTCCCAAATAATCTCCAATGCTGTCAATTCTTGAAGCAGGTATATGAAAAATGTAGTGGTTCCAGAGCCCACATGTAGAGTAGCTGGGCCAAATTACTCTCTTTTGCAGGGGAGGGAGTAACCATCTGACACCTTCCAAAACCATCAATTTCACCATTTAATCTCCCATCCCAGACATGCATTCTAACCCCACCCAGTTCTTGACATGCTGCACCAGGCATGAGATCCTAAATTGCATCCATCTGCTGTAAAAGCTGCCTTCCCCAACCTGGTACCCTCAGAAGTGCAACTTTATACTGCCTTCTCACCATAATCCCTTTGAACTCAAGAGATCCTTCTCCCATTTACAGGTGCCTGAGATTACAGCCTTAAGGCTACATAAAGCCAGCTTATTGAGCCTGCGTGCGCATTCTGCTTTGCCCTCCTTGTCTCGTATTAATTCATTAGTGTAACTCGGCCCCTCGGACGGCGCTCCAATCGGAAACCCGGGCGGGTTTTAAAGAAGAAATGTGACAGCCGGGGGGGGGGGGGAGAGGATTAACTCTTTCCCTGTTGGCCAAAACGATGCTTTCTTTTCGTATGGTAGGCTACTGCCTGGATTTTAAGCACATTAACAATGTGAATAATGGCGACCACTAATACTAATTAGCTAGCCTTCTAATTGGCCGTCGATAGTTGCCCAGATTTCTGGCCATAAAGTGAAGCGTGGGGGGTGAGAGGGAGCATTAAGCATCTGAACAAGACGCAATGGAAGCTGCCGGGGGGGGGGGGGGCGGCTGCAAAGGAGATGCGGCATTGAGGTTGTATGTAAATATTCCCTCGTGAAGAGCACGGACGCTGGTTCTTGCAACCCCCACCGCCGCAGCCGCTGAGCAGGATCGGAACAGAGCCAGCACAAAGGGAATCGATCGTTCCTCACGGCGTTGCTTGAGAGTTGAGGCACTTCTTTCATGCGGTGCCACTTAATCGCTTTCGCTCCAGTTTCCAAGCCAGCCCTTGACGGAGGGAAAGGTAATAATAATAAATAATACCTTTAACACCACCAAACAACATCTAACTATCCCAGGTCCTTGGGAAGGGCTCGGTAGGTGGATTAAAAATGCCAAATCCAGTTTAACATCTGGCTGACTGTGCGACCAATCATCACCATCATATCATCAAACTAACAAGGAACAGCACGTTTCTTCAGGGCCTGGAAGTTACACCGCCGCGGTGCACAAGGCGCCGCTCTCGCCATCATTCCTACAGATCTCTTCGTTCATCTGGGAGGGCTTTTCTCTTCCTCTATAAATAAGAGGCTGGGGGATTTGCCGGCGAGGCAACCGCTAGTGATGTCAGCCCTTGCCTAAAATAGAGAGAGTGCAAATCCACGGTTAAACCTTCCAATCCAGCCTCAGCCGACACCATGGCAATGTGAAATCTCCCACCGCCCCATAACGCATCCATACACACCGCAACCCCCCCTTCTTCTACCCCTCTCTCTCGCGCGCGCGCCCACACGCACACGCACACACACAGACCCAGCCAGCTCTGGGCGAGCGTAGAAAGCGGAGAATCCAAGCCCTGGCACTTACGCTACCTAAGCCTCGTCATTTTCCCATCGATCGTCCTCTTCCCCCACGGGGGCTGTGGGTTTCTGGATTCCCCCCCGCTTCTCTCTTCCTCCCTCCCCCAGCCCCTCTTTCACACTACCCGTCCCCACTCAAGACATTCAAGCTTCCAGAAGACGCTGAGAAATTTCACTCCAAGCCAGGAGAAAGCGGCGGCGGCGGCGGGGTTTGCTTTTCAGAGCCCAGCTCCTTGGATGCTGGCCTTTCAGAGCCAAGAGGATTATAAAAGGCAGGAATCACAAGGGTTCTCCGGCACCCCAAGATAAAAAGAAGGGAGCTTCCTGAATCTTTCCCACCGAAAGCGGCCGCGCTTTGTTGACCCCCCCCCCCCCGATTTCTGGAGAAGACAGCGCGGGGGGCTTGCACAGCACGATGGCATCGACGGAAGGGTGAGGCGGGACTGGGGTTGCATTGCGGGGAGGGGTGGGACGGGAAGATCGCGTTCTGCCGCCAGAGCGTGCAGTGGCTTAAGAGTTTCATTTTATGAGGTTGTAACGGAGAGCGGCGCCTTCGCCTCCTTTTCCCCGGCGGCTCTGAGTGGGAAAGAGACGTGCAATGGTAGCCTAGCGCTGAAAGAGCGGTCTTTCAGATATGAGCCCCCTTCGGCAAGAAAGGCCATCCGTATCATATCAGCCTTGACTTTTGTAATTCTTGCAAGGTTAAACACTAGCAAACCATCTTTCCCCCCCTAAGGACCAAGGAGATTATCCAGACCGAGATTCTTTGCAGAGGAAAACCCTAGTGAAATCAGTGGGAGTTGCTTCAGGGTAAGGCATGTGGAGGCTCGTGTGGCCATTCAACCTTACCCCAGAGTGCCCTCCTTAAATTCAAGCGGGATCTGAAGAGATCTGTATAAAATAGCGCTAGAAGCCTGGGAATTCCCACTTACCTGGGAACCCCACTGGACTTGGAACTATTTCTGGCAAGACCTGCAGCGGTGGTGCTGTCAGCCTGCTATCTTAGACCTTTAAAGAGTAAATTCCATTGAACAAGGTGGGGTTTAATTTTGAGCGTAAGAGCTGCGCCCTAAAACAGGAATCGGAACAAGCTCAGAATAGGAAACCGAAAGGAGGCGAGCAACGTGTTACGGAATTTTGCAGCGGAATCGGCAGTTGCAGATGCAATTTAAACGTGCCCGCAAGCCAAGGCAACGGGACGTCACCACGCTGGAGTCGTGCGAGTTACCTAACAGTTATTTCGGAACAAGCAAACACACGTTTTTGACTCTACCTCTGTTATGCAGAAAATAATTTTAAAAGTATTTAGTTGTTTGCTGTCTGTTGCGAAAGGCTTCTCGAGGGCCCAGTCAGCGCCGGTGCTCTGGGTTTGGGGAACGGTTCGCTTTTTTGCAGTGGAAAGTTATCTCTGGGGCCCCGTCGGTTTGTCCAGCACTATCAGGCGCCTGGGCTATCTTTTCTTGAGCTGTGGGGCTTGCTGTCAGGTTGGATCAGCGTGATCTGCTCCGGAGAGAATCTTGTAAGGACGGGATGTAAGAGCGAGATTGAGGCTGCGTGGAAAGAGGTTGGAGATGCGCCTACGCGCCACTGAAAGGCGATTTAAAGCAACCTGTAACTTCGGCGCACGTTGCTGGAAACTGTCGGGCGACTTGGGCGAAGTACTTTTCTGGCTAAAAGCGGATGATCCGGCAGGAAGTTACTTAGAGCTGCCCGCTATAAGCTCTCCGGGGAAGTGGGGGAACCCCTGTGGGGACGCTCCTATGACGTTACTATAAACCTAGAACATTTCCTTCTGGAGTTTGTTACCATCCCAGGGAATTTCAAAATCAGGCTGCATAACCTTGCTTTAGGAACTGTAGAATTTGCTTTTATAATGCTTTAGCTCAATTAAATACTGTCAAAGATTTATTGTCAAAGGGAACTAAAGGAAGGTAGAAGTTGCCGAAACAGCGAATGTTAGTGGACATGATTCAGCTAATAACGACCCCTATTCATTGTTATTTTCCATGCATCCTGCAGATGTAAATATTTACCACGTTTATGTAACCAGGTTAAGCAGGGCTCACTGATTCCATTTAATTTTTTACCATCTGCTGACCTCTCTCTGCCCTCAGTACACCCTAATCCATTAGATTAGTACAACAAAACACAAATGCCAGCTTTGGAAAATGCATCCCCACCAGTGTGTGAAGGAAAGGGGTGTGGATCACTCTTGTGAGATGATGTCTGGTGTAACAGGCATGTACAACATGTTAAAATATTACAGGTAGAAGGATTCAGATTGAAAAGAGCTTAACATTAGCTGAATTGTCCTGTTGTGAAATGATTCTCCAAAGGCTTACATTTTCTCTTCTGAATAAATCATTGTTGTCATTGATACTTAATGGCCAAGTTCATACAACAAGTTAACCCTAAATCTAGCTTGATAAAAGAGAATGGCTGCATTCACATCTCATGCTATTTCCAAGCAGATGAACTACTTTATTACGGTTTAACATGATAGCCTGATTGGCATACCACGTTAAGACATTGGCTGTATTTCCTACAAAGCGCTGAATCCCATTTCAGCTTAAGAGAACATACTGGGTGGACTTGGCCAATAGCTAGATAATATAGTGTCTAATTGCAAAGCTTTGCATGAATCTCAATAATCTTTGACACCTGCATCAGCAGCAATTATGTTATCCACATATCAGAGGTGCTACATGTGAAAGAAAGAGACTGAATGAGGTACTGAGTACAGACATTGCTGATACAGTATTTGAGCTAGAGACACCCAGTTCATAAAAGCTACATTATGTCACATGAATGAAGAACCTGTGGTCCTCTAGGGGTGGAGAGCAATGAAACATGTATTATGACTTTGTAATGAAAACTCGGTGTTAGGACACGAGTACAAAAGGATTTGCATTGTGACATCACATTTCATCATTTTTGGGCATCTTGGTTTGTAGTTGGATGCCTGCGCTCCAGAAGTTGCTGAAGCACAGCTTCTTGGATCTCTTCCTATAGGTCATGCTTGTGGGAGACTTCAGTTCATATACATATGGGAGGGCTATCATTTCCCTACTTTCATTATATGAGTTCTCACCATAAATGCCTGTCAGGTATTAGGACACTCACAAGTTAGAAATAGGAACATATATATATTAATAGATTTTCAGCTGCTGCCTGAAACAACCTTAACGTGGTTGTTAAGACTTTGGATTTTAAAATAGAATAATGTGATACCATAGGTACATGTAGATAGTAGAAAATACACTTTTCTGTTTCTTTAACTCATATATTCCCTCACTTCTCTGAGAGAAATGCTATTGTTCAGGAGAGAATAAGCATAGCAAAACCCAGAAAAGCATGATAAAAATTTACACATAAACATGCATTCTGGAATTTGCAACACTTGATAAGTTAGCGGAATTGATTTATTAAAATGCATTCCATTGAAGAGCCTGTGTTGGAGGTGACTGGTGGTGACCAGCAAGTACTAGCTATGATAAATAAATAAATTACTCATGTGTACCTTTGCTTTACAAAATATGGCTGTAATGAGTGAACTGGAAAAAAATCTTTAAAATATTGAAAAGAACCGGTAGATACTATTCAGTGACTTAAAAAAACCCTCCTGGTTTAAGGCTGAGGTCTGCAAAGCCAAGAAGATAAATAATAAGGATGATATGTGAATAGACATTACCATGGTAAGTAATGATGTTCTGCTGGAGAATGTGGAATATACTTATTTGTTGATCTGTTGATTCACTTCTGGCAGGCACTCTGATTTCTACATTTACCCTAGTCTGTGAACATCATATGAATAACACTACATAACATTGATGTTGCTCATGGGATACATAATAATGTAGTTTGAGGTTAAATTTCTTAATCAAGAATAGCCTTTGTATTTAAGACTTATATAGATGTTCATTTTTGGAACTAATGGAATTGGGGAACATGCCTACATCTCAACCTTACTGTTTGCAAATATCTTGAATAGAGATTCTGGTAAATATACTGTCAGGTCTTTCCACATCCAGAAACAGTCCCTTATCAAGTAGGAATTTCAGGGCTGTTGGCTAGATTGGGAGGTTGAATAAGTATATCCTGGAAGAATGCTACAATGAACCACTTTCGTAATGCTGCTTGGAAAACCGCATGGGTGCAATCATCAAGAGTCAGGCTCATTGTAAGTGTCATTACCTTTAGGGTAATATATATTCCTACAAATGCACTAACAGCCTCTTTTGAAGTCTTCAGGCTAAATGCACAATGACATTTGCAAGAAGTTGTATGTGTAGGGTGATCTTGTACACTCATGATTCCATCTCCAATTTGGAATTTTGCATATACTAGGCTGGCAGCAGGATTATCACTTCAAAATGAAATTGAACAAATTCACCATATAAATACTATCTAGTGGGGAAGGTTGGAAAACCTTGAGTTGCTGCTCAGAATGTTTGCCTTCCTTAAAAAGACTGAATATACATATATCTCTAGTCTTTCCCAAATGTTGATAGAAATATATGGAATTCATCAGGGCTACCAGATTTGGGCTACTAAAATCCATATAATCACTAAAAGGTAGCAGAACATTAAGGTTTTTGTATCCCTCTGTTCACATCTACTGGTGTCTGGATTTTTGCATTCCAAATCCGGTAGCCTAGCATGTATGTTTCAAATTTAGCATAAAGAAGAATTGTACAGTTTGTACCTCTCATAATTATTTTTAGATTGTTCTGAAATTAAGTTTTATTGTGGACTTTACCAAGATAAATCAGGCTTGCCATTTTTTCAAATCACTAGCTCAAAAATATATTTTTATCACCCATTTTTTGGCAAAAAAAAAATTAGTTATTTGCAATATGCTTGAAGAGTCACTACCATGCCCCTTGAATATTTATCTATCATAAGCTGCAACATATACTTTTGAAGGGTTTTCTTTAAACTTAATTCATGTCTCAGGTTTAGTGGAATACTCAGGTAGGGAAATGGGAAGATTCCTGTCTGAAATGGTGGAGGATATCCTCAACTAGATGAGCTAATATACTCAGTGTAAGGCAGTTTCTTACATACCAAAGTTTAGTCCTGAGCAAGTCTTACGTAACGAACAAGGACTGGAGACACATTGGGCAATAGATAATTAATCTAAATTATCTGGAATATAAGAGTAAGAGCAGAAGGAACAGTAAATATACTTATAGAAAGACTGTGGCCATTATTGTGATATTTATTATCAACATTTATAAGTCACCTCAATCCTGAAGGACTCTGGGTGATGTACAGGAGTAAAGAGAAATGATAAAATGAAAAGTACAAATTTCCAAGTTAATACCCATAGGAGATGCCATCCCTCAAACAACTGGGGCCAAACACTCACTAAAACAAAGCAGCTTTCAATTGTTTATGGAAGGCTAATAGAGTAGTAATTGCATGTGCTTCAGAGGGGTGCTCCATAGACAGAGGGCTACCATGAAGAAGACCCTCCCCATGTACTTCTCTCAGAGGAGAGGTATTCTCAGCAGGCCAACTCTAGATGACCACATTGAACAAGGAAGTGGCAAAATTTTCAGGCTTGTGTAGATTAAGTAGTGGAAAGACTGGAGAGGTTGCTTAACATGCTTCCAGTTGAAGACAGAAATGTTTCTACTCCACTCAAGAGCTTCAGTTGCATAAGGCTCTTGACTTCTTTATCCAGTGGAATGTAGGAAGCTATTATCTCCAAGGTGTCATAAAAGGTTCGTTCTAGATCACAGTATCAGAAAGAAGATAGAATCAGTTTCTAGTGACTTAGCAATGTCTCAACTGTAATCATTGGTTATGGGAGTCAGGGTTCATGGAGAAGTTATAAATAATCACAGCAACATTTTACTGGCTTGGGATGGTGGTAATAATATTCCTAAGGTATGCAGAAGTAGGCCATGTCTATAAATGGCATTTCAGTGTTGATTGGCTAGATGTATTCACAGCATATGCTTTAAAAATCCAGTGTTTTCTTCCCAAACTTGATTCCAAGTTCTGGATATGTGCAAGTTTACATCAGGCAAAACTTATACTGGTATTGGAGGGAGGGGGAGCTAGTCTAACTTCCAAGTCAATTAAACTGTGGTATAGATAAAATCATTGTATGGATTAATACATTTCAGGATAAGAATGAATCTCACTGAAATAGTACTTTTTCCTCTGTCTCTCAACTATAGTCCAGCCACGCTCAAAATAATAGAGCCTATGGCTTCAGTAAATTTGGTAGCGTGGACTGATACTTTGTGAGCAAGTTAGCACTGACATCTGTCATTCCATTCTAGGCCATAAGTCATCACTAATAGTTCATACAGCAGTTTGCTAGCAGCTGATGAGTTTCCAGTGCATGAGAAAGAATTTCTCGCTGCTTTTAATGTTGGAGTGGGCAACTTTTTGATGGTGAAGTTCTGTATTTAATGTTGTTGGGTAATAGGCAGACCACAGAGTAACCAAGATACATCAGATGTGTGGGCAGGACTGTGTTTGGGAATGAGGAGAAGTTGGGGAAGTTATTGCTGTAAGCATCAGTTTTGAAGTTTTCCTTACAGGTGTCATGTTTTTCACCTAAAAAGGCAGGAAACTGCTCTCTGTTTTCAGCATTCATGCTCAGGGGAAGCTTCATGGGCCACAAAGTAGGAGTTTCCTACTCCTCATTTACTAGAAAGGCAGAAGGACTACTACTTTACCACCTATCAGTTGCAGAGTAAATAAAATATTTTGCTGTTGGAGATTAATGCCATGGCACCCGCACCAGATGGAGTTAATACTTGGCAACCGTTGAAGAGAGCAGTTCCCAACTTTGCCCTCCAAAAAGGAAAATGCTTCTCTTTGCCAAGCAGTAGCATTTAATGGCAGAAACGGGTAGCCCTCCAGCAAAGCACCAGGGTGAGGTGCCCTGAGTTGATACATATCTTGTCTAGTGGATGCAGAGGAGTTAAATTCTCCAGTATTAGTGCTAACTTGCATTGAAAAGAATTTAGGGATCACCTTCTGTCATGTGATGTTATTGTATCTGGTATCCCAGGAAAGGTTTTGGAGATTTTTTACTATCTTCTAAATATGATACTGGAACAATTTAGCCATAGGATTGGTGGCAAACACATTGAACATGCAGGATTGATTGTATTGTCATTCATTCTTTATAGGCTTTGTCTGATTTTCATTTTAGACGTCTTTGTTTTAATTGCATTTAATTAAATATACCTTTAATGTGTTTTCTCCCCATATGCAATTCTTTTCCCATTCATAGTAACGTTTTCAATGAGGCATTCATTTCAGAAGGGGCTCCAGGGACTTTGCCCAAATTTTGGTGGGAACAAATGCAACCCTGCAATTTAAGCTTGTGTGTCCTCCTGTTCTTGAGGACAACACAGCGTCATCTAAGGAAGAGGACTCTAGTCCACAAAAGTTCACATTGTGATAAATCCATTAATCAGAAGATGCTACAAGCCTCCTTTAAATTTTGATACAACAGATCAACATAGCTTTTCGTTTGGAAACAGCAAGTGCACTTCTTGCATTCCTTATGCAAGAGATGGAGAATGGGGGTGACTACATTCATTTCCTCTGCCTTCAGTTAACGTTTCATCCCTTGAGGTGACTGGTTGCAGTGAGAAGCCTTTTCTGTCCATGCAAGTTCCTTACATGGTTTTCAATCATGAAAATCAAAATTATGTGTTGAGCTTCACCAGATAGATAAGGGTCTCTTCTGCAGGGTTCCTCAATATGCATATATGGAAACATGAATAGCAGTGGGGTGTGTGAGCCACTAGCATGCTTGCCTTCCCTGCCCACATGTTGTTTAACATCACATACGGAATGCCTGAATAGTGCTATTGTGATGTAGTCAAGTCAATTTTTAAGAACATTAAAATCCATGGAGTGTAAAGCTTCATTTCAGTGTTAGTACACAGTACCAGGATTCTACATTCCTTGCTCTGTATTTTATCTCACTTGGCAATCAAGGGTCAGAAAGAATGGACTAACATATGAAATGAGTAACATTTGCTGCAACCTGACCTTCCTTCCCACTGATGTCAGGGACACAGTTCCCAATGAATTCAGTAGTGCAAATTTATTATGACAGCAAAATAAAAATAAAACATATTATCTAGACACCTCAGGAAAACATGGTTACTCTTATTAGTTTCACAGAAAACTATCACACTATAAATAGAAATAATCTTTGAGTGTCATGAAGCTCCATGAAAATCAGTGAGCATCAGTTGTTGAATATAATGGAATATAGATTGAACCACAAGTCTTATCAGCCTGATCTTATGTTCCAGTGGCCTGACGCTGAAGCATACAGGTTAAGAGGAAGGAAGAGAACATGGCCCCATCCAGAGTTATTGGATAGTATTTGTCTTCTGATTCTGCTGCATTTCAACAAATAGCACCACCTGGCCAACCTTGCCTGGGGACTGGGAAGCTAAGCTGTTAGTACTTGAATGGAAGACCATGAGTAAATCACAAACTGTAAAGTCAACTAGGACATTAAAAAAAAAAACTTGGAAAAAGATAATGACAAAACAAATTGGTTGTACTCACAGAGATACCAGGTGCTGACCCTGACCTGAGGACATCTTTTTCTTAACTAAACCTGCTGTTGCTGCTGCAGGATACCTTCATGGTACAAGTGGAAGCAGAACAAGAATTGAGAGGGATGATGACTTATTTTTTGGTCATTAGATGAAGAGGTTGTTGCCTAATAAGGAGGAGCTGCAACTGGAAACAAATAGGAAAAAGGTAAGGTAGTTACCAGGGATGGAACCTGTTTTAGAGGTGAACCATTAGACCTTAGTTTAACAAAATGATATTTCATTCCAGGTATGAAATGCAGGGATGTGTGTGTGGTGGAAGGAAGATGAGGATCTCTATCAGCTGATGTTCAGCTGGCTGGCTCCAGGGTTAATTTTACCTCCAAGGTTGTCCTTCAGAAACAATCACTTGGATCCTACTCTGTCCTACAAGAAAAAGGGCTTTCCAAAGAAGCTTTCAATGGGAGAAAATGTTCTTTGCTAATTTCTGTTCCTCCTTTGGTCTTCTATACTTTGCTCCACATATCTGTTTCAAAGGGTTGGGGGGTGGCAACAAAACAATATATGAGGTTATTCTGGGGGCTCAAGAGGGAAGGGGAATTGTTGAAATTCACCTTTCCCTCTTCCAGAGTGGGAGGAGAACATCCACAGTAAAGTTACTGAATCCAGCCTGGTTTGCAGACACATTATCTGTACATCATTTTGAATCCTAAATGATATGTAATCACATGAAGGACTTGTGCATAATCAGATGGAAGAAACCATCCATGTACAGTTTGCATATGAGAACAGGATCTAGTCATGCAGTATGTTAAATAATGTAAATAAATGGGATATTGTTACGATTCTTTTCTATCTGCCCATTCATCCATTCTTCTTGGATTTTGAAAAGTGCAAAAGAAAGATGGGTGTGGGGAAAATTTGTGGCAGTTTTTTAAAAATTGGAATTAAAGATTAAATTGCAAGAAAGAAAAGTTATTTTCAGAGCATGCACTGAGATTATTTTTTACCTTGTGGCAGCTTCTTCAATATAGAAATGTTTTCTCCAGATTTTATGACATTACAAATCCCCAAATTCCCTGTATCAGCTCTGCTGATGTGAAATTCTAGGATTTATAATCTAGGCATTTCCGGAAGGCATTAAGATCTTCTCTTTTTAGTAGCTGCTTTTTAATTCACTTCCAACACATTCTAACAGGTGCTTGGACTTTCACTGAAACAAATGGGAAACCACTATCTACATAGGTTTGTACTGGGGTTCCAAACTGTCATCTCTGATGAGGGTAGATCCAGGTTTATCATGTATATACTGTAGATACATACAGAAATGTATTAAAAGTCATTCTTCAGGGACAGAACCTGCCTATGTTTTTAAGTTCCAGAAGAAAATGTATTTATGCGGTCAGTAAGACTCAACACCAACTTGGTGGCATGTAATCAGTCAATTTCAGCCAACCAATCAAGTGTTTTTAAGTTATCCCCAGAATTACATTTTTGTTCCTCAGACATTCAGGAAGCTGCACAACAGGTCAATTAGCTGTATTTTTTTTTTAAAACACATCTGACTTCTTCACCTTTGCTTTGCTCACTAATCCTGTTCCAAGGGCAGCCACTAAGGTTGTAAATGTCCCAGCAGCTTTCACACACTGCTGGGTTTAAGCTAGAAAAATAAGGGTCCACTCTGGAAGGTCAAACACTGAAAAAATATCTTGAGATGTAGGAAATAGGATAATTACTTACACTTATTTTGAATTCTGCAGCCTCACAATTCAGCTTGTAGACAAATGCAGTCTAAATCAAGAAATGGTGTTCAGTTCTTAGAAAAATACTCAATTTTACAGGTCAATTCACATATAACGTTCTGAAAAATATACAGTAAAATAAAGGGAAAATATTTTAAAAAATATCTCAGGTTTTAAGAAACACAACACTATGGTCGAAATTATTACATGCACCCTTACATTCAAATACAATGCTGTGCCTGGACATTATGCAGACACCTGTGTGTGTATTCCATACTCTGGAAGATATTGATAGATGGGGTCAACTTTATGGTAGAATCAAGAAATAGTGAAATGATGTGTTTATACATAAAAATGACTGTCCTTGTTCCCTCAGAAAACAGCTAGCTGGAAAAAAAAAAAGCAAAAAGACCCATGAGGAGAAAGAAAGTGAATAATCCTGGCTTACATTAATATAAACAATAGGTGGGTGCATGAGTATACATTAAGGTAGTTAATTTTTCTCCAAGAAGCATTTCTTTACAGGAAATCTAGTTCGTATCATTATGGGAATTAAGCTTTTAAAATAGCATAATTTATCCTCACTTCCTTGTCGGTATTTGTATTCATGTCATAAACGGTGGTGTGTCTATTTTTGCCAACAGGTGCATTTTGAAAAGAGTGTTAATTTGAAATTTCTTATCACTTTTAAAATAGCTGGGGATGGTGTGTGTGTTTTTTTTTTGCAAAAGCACAGGTGTCATAAGCAAAATAAAAGCAGGTACGATTTCATATGAAGGTTTTAAGAGGATAAGCAAGGGGCAAAGTTTAGCTTTCTGAAAAAGATGAAGCATCTTCAAATAACCTGCCTGTCTTTGTTATCGCTATTGTATATCCTGTAGAGCCATACAGAGAAAAGGCTTTAGCCTTGGTCCTGTGTTTCATTGTGTCAGGAAAAAAAATAGTCCAGATGATTTCCTTTGATATCCCTCAGCCAGGCCTGTCAAATATGAGTTGCTAGCATGCTATGAATATATAAGTACTGGGCATATTTATAAATATAAATTTAGGGAAGGTAGACTTGGGGAGCCACCTCTGCAAATCAGTGAGCCTGGAATGCGGAGTGCTGATTGACAGCTGGGTAGAAAAGACTGGAACATTCCGCAGTGGGACACAATGAAATGGGACAGGCAAAAGGCATGGGAAAAGCTGTTTATCTGGAATTCTGAAATGGACTATTACATGCTGCAGCATTTTGATGCAGATTCCACATGCACTTCCCAAAACATTTCTGGTGTTTTAATCCTCAGTTAAATGTAGCTTTGGTATCTTGTTTGTTGGCTTATTTGAAGATAGGTCATGACATTATTGCACAGTCAGATACAATGACTGTTTAGCAAAACCCTACCTTTAAAGTGTCTGGATGCAGGATACAGGGATTTTGAAGGATCTGTACCTCAGAGGCAAATGGCTTTCCTATTAGCTCTTCCAGTCTAGAAAGTGTGGGTGTTTATTGTTTGAACTGTTGCACTGGTAATTGTGATGTTACCTGTGTGGTTATAATACAAAGAGAATCAAAGACACTTCAACATTCAGTAAAGGAAAAATGTGTGATTTAATTCTACCTATGCAATTCTGTCTGTGCAATAGATGACACATTTTCCCCTATAATCAACCACACAATAGGAATAAACATGGAAATCCTTTGTTAAAACATGGGGAACATGTTTGTAATATAATGAAAAGGCTCTTAATCTCCATTTGACTGTAGGAAAAAGAACTGGTCTTAACTGTCAGAGCGACAGAAGCCAGTGAAAACAATCCTTGCATCTTTTCCATTTGAAACATCTGTAAAACTAGTTTAGTGTAGGGCTGCCCTACACGTTTTCCCCATTCCAGAAGGGGAGAGATATGGGGGAACCAAAGCAGGGTGGGCATGGATACCTACAGGTGGAGCACCCAGATGCAGTGACTTTGGCAACTGGGAACAGGAAGGAGGCTTTGGAGGACTAGTTGACCCCAGTGGGTCAGATGGTTTGGAGGGCTGGTTCCCCAAGATAGATTAGACCCCAAGCATGGAAATTCTTCATGCTTATAATCAGGATTATAACTAGCCCAAAAGGAGAGGTTGTTGAAGTCTTTGTGGGCATAACACTGCTGTTAAGTGAGAAAAAAACAACATTCAGTTGTTTTAGTACTACTTAACGCTGTTAACACTAGCTGTAGTAACTGCAGATTTAATCCTTGTGAGGTCCTTTGACACTGATTTGACAAATGGTGGTTTGTTAGGACCATGTATTAACATTGCACAGACTGGATGGGGCTGACATTGCAGTCGGCAACAGAATATTAAAGTGCATGTTTTGCTACGTATGGTATTGCCTCATCAATTCCATTCAGTAACAGCTAGGCTATTTGTTTTTATTTTGTCTTTCTGACTTACAGATGTCTTATTTACCAGTACAGCCACGGATTTTGCCCAGCACATTGCCTTAGTACCACAAGATTGTTTTTTGCATACTTTTTATGTCTGCTGCCTGAAATCCACTCTCAGAGGAAAGGGGATGGAAAGATAAATTCCCATTCTGTAAATGTGAATTCTTTCTCATTCCCAGAGAGAAATATATATTTAATTATAGTCCTATAAAGAAGCTTTAATAAATG
Organism: Liasis olivaceus; assembly: GCA_030867105.1. NCBI lineage: Eukaryota > Metazoa > Chordata > Lepidosauria > Squamata > Pythonidae > Liasis > Liasis olivaceus. The sequence goes on from CM061349.1 coordinate 77,924,639, forward strand.
CTGAGATTGATTTGCATAATGTTGCATATGAATGTCCATATGTTAAAAGGGCATTTAAATATAATAATGTTTACTTGGTTAATTTATTGAGTTAAGAAAAAAATAGCATATTCATGTTTATTCATGTGATAAACCTGTGCTTTTTGATTAGCAAGTGAGGTAGTGTTCTTTCAGTAAGTGAAATGTGTGGTTTCTTTCGAATGTTATTTGGGGAATGAGAGCTAGAGATGCCAGAGATTCTTTTATGAATATATATCCGTTGCACATTTAAGAAGAAGTTTTATGTGAGTCCCAACAGATGGCAGTACATATCAAGTCTTTTTTCTCCACTATGCTGAGTGCCCAAATTCATTTTCAAAGACACTTCTTTTTACGTTGAAGGTTAGAAAAACATAGCTATAAATGATTCCCTATATACACAAAGAGTATCTTATGAAATCTACCCCAGCATCTATTATAAAATAGCTTTTTAAAAAAAAAAAAACTATATTTTTATGATATGGCTGCATTATTTATTCATCTTTGTTGTAGCTGACTATTTTCTGTCTGGGGTGGCCCATGAAGCTAACCATCAGATTTTAAGAACCAGCCAAAGAAAATACAGAATAATATATGTAGATGCCATTTCATATAGCCATCTGTAGATATAGAGCATATAGTTTCTTGGGGGGGGGGGGTGCAGTTATCTTATGGTTCCTGGAATGGGGTCTAGGGAGCTATAGATCCCTAGATGCCTCTTGTTTGTCTTTGTGCAGCATTAATCATGTGACTATTTTTAATTTTTTTTAATCCCGCCATTATTATTTTTATAAATAACTCAAGGCAGCAAACATACCTAATATTCCTTCCTTCTCCTATTTTCCCCACAACAACAACCCTGTGAGATGAGTTGGCATTTGTTTTAAAAATGTAGACAACCATATTTCAAACATTTCTTGGTAAAGCAATATACTCTGATATATCGTGCTAGGACCAAGGATAAATAATATTTTTCTTTAGAATTTAAGAAGTTACGTTAAATTAAAATTTAATTTTCTTTAGAATTTAAGGAGTTAATAAAAATCTCTTCATCCCATATCTCATCTCTTATCTATAAACAAATCCTTAAAACCTCCTCATTCAGTCCTGGTCAGCAAAAGTCCATTAAAGGTTACCAGAAATAACAGTATATCTATTTTAATCTTGATCAAATAAATCAACTTTATATTCCTTCCCTTTACTTTTAACAATCCTGGTCTTTAATCCCTTCAAATAATGTCCTAGAACTTAACTTCTTTTCCTTTTTTTTTGTCCCTTCTCACCAAGTCTTTCACAACTTTAACAGGTCTCTTTTGTAAATCCAATATAGGAAGATTATGGAGGTCACTTTCTTGGTTTGCTATTTGTATATCCTTTTTCGTTATTAAGACATCCAGTATATCAGGATATTTTTCCACATCATTCTTGTAGCCTGTCATTTTTAAATCTGCATTCAAATTTATTTTAGTCTTCTCTGCTAGAACTTGTTCCTCTTCCATAACATTATTTACACACAGTGTATCTATGATGACAGACATGCTTAAAATTAACTTGTCCATCATTCACAAATATCCTTCAATGCATCCAATGTTAAAGTATCTTGCTCTATTCTGTGTTCGCAAGTCAAATTTAAGTGTTCTTCTCCTTTAATTGTAATCTTTAATTTCGTCTGGCTCCCTCTAGTGTTCAACCTTCAAATTCCCATCCTATCATGTTTTTTTTTCCAGAAGTAAAAAAAAAAGCTATTTCCCATGGGAAGGATTCTTTTAATTAATTTCAAAACTTATTTCAAATCCATTTGGTCCCTTAGTCCATTTATAACTTTCCAAAAACAACACTCTAATCGCCCTTTTGCAGTTTATTCCCCAAAAAAGAATTTTCTAATTTTTCTACTTAAAACTTCTTTCGTTAAGGATTGAAGGAAACTCACCCAGTGAATGCCATAAAACTTGCCATTCTGAAGGTTCTTAATAATTGAAAAACAGTAAAAAAAAGTAATTCCAAAAGTGATTTAAAAAATGAGGTTCAGCCGAACTTTATGTCCATATAGGCTGCATTATGACTGTGAGCTTTGTTGGAATCCCTTGACTCCCAGCCACTCGGCTCCCCAGACAACAGCAAAAACCTCAATTCCTGTAGTCTACTTGCGAGGAGCAGCTCTCTGGAATAGATCTCACAATCTCTCCTTTCTGCGGAGAGATTTCACAGGCCAGAATCAACCCTCTGGCCGCCATAATGCTGTCGCCACTCTTTCAGGGATGTCTAACTTGCCATGTCCTCACTGGAAGTTCAACTACTTCTAAGCTATTGGAGACCTTTGATTGAGAAGTTTGAAAATGCTGGATTTGCCTTCAATCCTGAATTAAAGAAAATTTCAATCATAAGCTTAAGAATTCAAAGAATTTGAAATAAACAGTAAAAAGCTATATAAGATTTTGATCTTAGAAAGTTATAAAAGAACTAAGGGTCCAGATAAAATTGGAATATTGAAACTTTTACAATAAGATTTTGGAATTAATTATAAAGAACAAACAGCTTCTCATGGGAAAAAGATTCTGTTTTGGTTGTTACGAGACACAACAAAGATAAGCAATTTCATGATTTCAAAACTGGACACTAGAGGGGACTAAAGTTTTTAGGTAGAGGAAAGATATACAAGCCTGTAAAATGTTGCAAAATGCTATAACAAGAAAAATACTGAAGGAGAATTTTGAAGAATGGGATCAGGAAATAGTAACCACAATATCAACAATGTCAGTAATGAGGTCTGCTTCTGTGAATAGACTGTGTCCAAAAGATATTATTGAAGAAATGACAGATGTAGAACAAATTTTATCTGACAAGATAGAGATAGTATCGAAAGCGGATTTATAACTGACAGGCCAAGAGAATTACTTAGAAAAGGATGTTTCACGGGATCTACAAAAAAAAACTGGTTGAGGTTTTAAAATTGAAAATGGAAATACAAATAACAAACCAAGAGAGTGACCTGGATAATTTTTTCCTATTGGATTTACAAAAGAGGCTTATTAAAGCCTTGAAGAACTCTGAGTGATGGGACAAAGAAGAAATGAAGAGAAATCAAATTCTACAACAATATTTGAATGAACTAAAGATTAAGACTGTTAGAAGTGAAAGGAAGGAATATAAAGTTGGTTTATTTGATCAAGGTTAAAACAAGATATGTTGTTACTACTGGCAACCCTTTATGTTCTTTTTGCTGACACCAGGACTGAAAAGATTATGTTTTATGGATTTGTTTATGGATGGGATATGGGATGAAGGGATAAATGTTTGTAACCTTAGAGGGAGTCACTAAATTTGTTTATACTTTGTTGTAATGAAGGTTGGAAGTAACTTCTTTATATATTTCTTTTTCTTTATTGTATTCTTACTTTTTTCTTTTTTCTTTCTTCTCTCTTTTCTTTTTTCTTGCACTTTTTACTACTTTCTATTCTCCTTTCTTTACATTTAGTTTGTATTAGTTTTACTATTATAATCAAAATTCTTAATAAACATGATATATAAAATAAAAAAAAAAACAAAATAAATCAGCTTTCCTGTATTTGGATAGGATAGGGCAGTAAACCCGGGCCATAAAGCTATTTCAGAAGGTTGAAAGAGCCATCCCAGAAAAAAAGAAATGGCAAACCAATTCTGTCCATGTAGTCACCAGAAGCTGTGCTTGACTCTGGGAAGCCTTACCTTTACCTGCTATTAATTTTACTCATCAGTATGCCATTCCAGGAATATTGAGTTTTCCTCCTCACATACAGAAATCCAGCATTTACAGTGACATTAAAGAGCACTTGTATGAAGCAGATTCCATACAGGAACCATTTTGTTGCATCTAATTTGGAAAAAAACAAACAAAGCTGGTCTAACTTTGGCTCTACATAGTTGAAATATATAAGTTTGGCAGTTTTCAAACAATGACACACTTATTATTGTATTTCTGCTGGATCTCTGGGTGTTGCATTGCATATTCACAAGTACTGTGAATTCACAAGTTCTGTTTTTCCTGCATATTCACAAGTTCTGTCTTTCCTGTACTACTTCCTAATATGGTACAGCCAAGGAACTGAAGGGTTGTAGAAGAACGGGTCTAAAACAGAGCCCTTTTTTCCCTGAAAACCTTTCTGCTTTGATGAGCAGAATAAAATGATATATTTTTATTTATATGTTAGATTTACTGTATATTCTACTTTTCCTCCAAGAATTACCCAGTGAACATCCAAGGTTGAAGATGGACTTGGATTGGGATGTCTCCACTCCTAGTCCAACATCTTAACTACTACACCACATGGGCTCTTTCATCTCACACATACATAGGTACAAGGATGATTGTTATATTGTCATCATATTTTTGCTGTGGGCTTCATTTTATTGACAGCTGAAGAATTCAAGTAATGGGTCTTATACTATTTCCTTTTAGAAGATTAGAATAATGGATTGTCATTTTAAAATTATGATCCACACTAAGGTGACTTCATAGGCATTTATCTTTTGTTCATGACACCTCATTTCCTCTTCTCTGTGTCTTTACAGACATGCTAAATTAGTCTCTTGTTCTCTTTGCTGCCACAGTAGGATGTTAAAAGCCACAATTCTTCTATATTGAATGATACATTTATGCCCACAAGGTTTTTTAAGAAATAACTAGAGAAGTTCTTGTGACCTATTATTCCTTCTGTCAAATTAAGGAGCATCTAGAGAACTAGAATAACTGAAAGAAAATACAGTATAAAATTCACTGAAGAATACGGAGTGCTTAAACACACATCAATTTCTCTTTCTTATTCACACAGGCATGGAAGAGTCCCAAGATTTTCAAAAGTACAATAACTTACAGCTGTGTTGAATATTAACCTCAAAAATTTTATTCTGCTCAAAAGCAGAAGTTTTGAATCATTTTCTTCCACCAAGTTTGGGTTTTGTATCCCCATAGTTAAGGAAATACAGACATTTCAGCTCAGGGTTTGGAAGACATACCTTAAAAAAGTGTTGTTATATTCACTCCTGACCTGCACCAAGGTTCTGTACCATTTTTTCCTACCAAGCCTGGGTTTTGTAACTCCCACCCACTTAAGTGGGTAACTGATGTGTCCTTTGTTGGGACCTGTAGAGCAGTGTTCCTCAATCTTGACCACTTGAAGATGTGTGGACTTCAATGCCAAGAATTCCCCAGCCAGCATGGCTGGCTGGGGAATTCTGGGAGTTGAAGTCCACGCATCTTCAAGTGGCCAAGGTTGAGGAACCCTGCTGTAGAGTACTCCAAATCATGGGTGTGTTAACCCCAAACCAACATCAAAACATTGTGCTGGTTTTGTACTGTTTTGTCCTAATGAACCCAAATCTAAGAGACTCCTGTAAAAGATCTGAACTTGCTCTGTGAGTATGGATTGTTGATTGACTGTTTGAGGAGATAAAGAGGAAAAATCACCAAGATAGGAGAATGAACTAGAGTATCCTGAACAGGAATCTCCCACTTTTTTTGTCAACATGAGCAATTCTACTTAGGTCCAAGGCAACGGTCCTGCTAGAAAGATTATTGTCCAAAGCTTTATGTGGTGTAATACTTAAGGTGTTGAATTAAGTCTGGCTCAACTCCACCTTCAGGCACAGAAAGTCACTGAGCAATCTAAGGTCAGTTACTCCTTTTTATCCCAACCTTTTTCACAGGGATGTTGATGTAGGGAAAAATTTGGAGTGGGGGGGGGCCGGCAGAATGTACCACCTGGAGCTCCTGGAGGAAAGGCAGGATATAATTCAAATGAAAAATGATGATATGATGTATTTCTTTGCTTCTTTATGATTGTGAGACATGTCCCATCTTTATAAAATAAAGAAGAAAAATCTTTTTTTATTCGTGTACTTTCAGTAAGCAAATTATCCTAAGAAGTAGGTATGATGCTATTTTGCTTTCAATCAAATTCTTTACAAAAGTGAAGGTTCTACTCCTAATCTGAATTGTCAAATAAGTTTTCATCACATAATGTCAAATCACCCTATTGTTGAGTTCTTACTTCCCCCAATAGCCACCATTTAGTTGGAACAGGAGTGATGACAGCCCTTCCACAATGATAGCATAAGGTGGAACCTTTCCATATGAAAATGTGAATAAAATAATATCTACGCTATACCATATCTGAAAAATGTCAAGGGAAAGATTGTACTTCTGAGATTTGATTATATGTTCCAGTTGTGTTTTTATTTTTTCTTCCAGACTTTAAGAAAATTCTCCTAATTGTCTTATAATTAAGGACTGGTTTCAATCAAGTGTATCTGTTTCTTGTCTATATCTTGTATAACATGGATCCATAGAGGCCACTGGCTAATGGAAAACAGACAGCCTTAGAAAGATCAATTTTTCTTCTTCACAATAAATATATTAGTGAGTCTCAGAAAAGTTTTCAGTAACAGAATAAAGACAAAATAGCCACAAAATTAAAGGCGAGGTCCTGAATCTTCTCATTTCCTGCCTTTGTCTTGGTAATTCCCCAACTCAACGCCCTCATTCATTATTAAGTCCAGGATGAGGGAGGCCTTATTACAGGCCAAACTGGCATTTGGTAGCAACAACTGAAGACCAGGGCCATTGAGGTCCAATTACTGTGCACTGGAGTAGAAAATAGAAGAGAATATATGTAGCTCAGGGTTGAACTGTGGGGTCCTTAGTGCTCTCTGAGCTTGGTTGTTTGCTTGCAGATGTTTAATTACCCAACTGGGTAACATCATCAGTGCTAGTGAGTGTGGGGTAGAACCCAGAGGAGTAGAACACAGAACTGGTATGGAGGACCAAGACCATCTTCCCTGAGAATGGCCTGTCTCCTACCCTATCTCCGTCTGCTTATCACCACAGTGAAGTTATTGCATGTCCCTTTGCCCCCAATGTATCACCCCCTCCTCCACCACTGGCATCCCTCCCAGGATAGAGAGTTTCATCTAATATAACCACACAGCAATCAGCAATCACTGGGCCCATATCGCTAGTTCATACGCACTCTCTCAAGGGTGGCAGAAGGCATTAAAAAAAATGTCTTTCAAAATTGGGTACAAAACTGTTTCCTGCAATCAGTGTTTTTGACAAATTGGCTTAACTATGGTCTTAAAGTTGTCCAAACAATGAGCCAAACTTGGGTACAATTTAGAAGGGGGAGCAAATCAGGTAACAGTGCCTATATCAGTACCCACAGTAAGCCCTTTTCTATAGCAAATTTGTGGATGGAATCAAAATATTTCTCTTGCAGTCATTGGTGCTGGGAATGCAACTACCTCAAACCTCACTGCATATTCTTTTAATATGACAGGAGATGAGATATGTGAACTACTCTACTGATACTGCCAGAAAGATGGAAAGTTGGTATGGGGTTATTTTAAGGCAGCAGCTCCTGGTACATTTTGATTTGTGAGGAATTGGCCTTTATTGCTCCACCTCAGAAAGAAATCTAGCTTGGCCCAGCTCTGGAGTCAGATGTTTGTATATGTGAAATAATCAAATACTACCTTGCGTGATAACTCTGTCTATATCAAAGACAATCACTTTTCTGTCTGTGCTCCTCCTCAATTCTGTTTAAGGTCCAGGGGGAAGCATAACAAGCTGGCTTGTGAATGTAGCAAAATCCTTTAATATGACAATATGCAATTGTTGAGGTAGAAACACTCAGACCTCTTAGCAGATGCAATTACTAACTGTTTAATAATCATTTTCTGAATGATTAGTGTATAGCTGCAAGCATTCATCAGTTCAAACAATAGTATGTAGTTCCAGCAGTTTTTAAAAACTGAAGCCAAAGCATTTTTGCTGTGTATTTCTCCTTCTTTATTGTTGCATACTATATGTCTTTTCTTCAGCTAAGGAGCTGCTGGTGTTCATGGTGATTTTCATACAAGAAGGTACAAATTCATTAAACTCATTTTTCTTCAGATAGCAGAGGGCATTGGCGTGTGTGTCCATAATAGGAGAAAAGAGTTGACTCGCCATCTCATTTATAGTAATGAAATGTCTTAAAGACACAGCTACTTTGGAATTCAGTAAACTCCTCCTGCATAATAACAGATTTTCTAAGTTAGCACCTAATATTTCCTTGTTGCTTTATCTCCTGCATTTGGAAGTCTGGGAGAAATGATAAAGGGATGACCAAGAAAAGAAGAATTAAAGATGTATGATAAATTGACATATCCCATATTCCAGTATAATTGGCATGTTAATCTTTTACAGCTGAAAACAAATGCATTAAACCAGACTTATATTAAAAAAAAAATACTGGTTTTCTGTTAAAAGAACAAGCTATGGATGCCTTGCTTCTTTTCAGTTTCAACTAATCACTTTGATATCCTGTCTGAACTCCTGGACTGCTCTTTCACAGTAGATATATGCATACAGGCCTGAATATGATATAACTTCCAAAGTTCATATATGTACTAACTAGAAGAACCGTGATTTGAGAACAAACTAGGATCTGAACATTGGAGTTTTCTTTTTGACTCATTCATTATAGATTAAGCAAATCAAAGTGCCTTGAACTCAGATGCTATGATAAACCATGGTTAGTTTAAAACTAGAAAACAATGCTAATCTCCTTGATGGCATTCTCCAGTTGCCTTGGACTACAACTTCCATCAGCACCAGCCAACATGATTTGTAGATTTTTTTAAGATAAGAGGCCTTGCAAACATTGCATTCTTACATTTGCTTGCATTTTTAAAAGTAGGAACCTCTAAATAATATAAAATAAAAGGTTGCTTGTTTGCTACACAAGCCCCATTTTTCATACTACTTGGAAAATCAAAATACAGGATGACTCTCATTTTTCTGGTTAAACCGTATTAAAAAAATGTGATCATTACTTTGATTATTGCTCTGTGCTTAAAAGGTGTGGAATATGTTAATATTTGAGCAGTGTGAATTGATTTCTGACCATTAAGATTTTAAAACTATCTCAAGAAAACTATGAAAATAACCAACACAATTCAGATGCATGTTTGAGAATCACAAAGAATGTGCTACATTTCTTTTGGTTGCCCCTATTTGTATATTTTGGATATAATTTCTCTTTCACAAGATTCCCTGCACAGGTTGATTAATTACAAAGACATTGAGTATCTTCTTGGAGCTCACCACAAATCTGAGCTAAGATTTATCAAGAGATCAGCCTTGTTCATGGACCAGCAAAGATTAGCCGGGCTTTAAAATAAAACTCTTTGAAAAAGTTCACTAAAAATAAACTACTGTGCATTTATCCAGGAAGAGGCACAAGAAGGACACAAGGAGGTTACTGTACAGTTTAAATGATGCAGGTCTGGTGTTTCTTAAGGAAAAAAAGTGCAAAAATATTTTTAAAACATTGTACTTTTTCCTTTAAGCTCATGGTGATCATTTTCTGTATCTTTTAGAGACATTATACTCTAGATCAGCATTTCTCAACATCAGCAACTTTAAGATGTGTGGACTTCAGCTGCTGCCTGGAGAATTCTGGGAGTTGAAGTCCAGATATCTTAAAGTTGCTGAGGTTGAGAAATGCTGATCTAGTTTAAGAACATGTAATTTGTTATGATTTAATAGGGAGAAGAAATGAGAGCTCTACTGGGCAGGGCAACAATGAAGAATAGTGAAGGGCTGAAAGTTTTCTTCTTTCTTTAGTACTGACATGACACTTCTCATGTATTTGCTGCCTCAAAATAATGGGAAATTACACTATGAATTTCCCGCGATCAACACCCCAATTCATTAGACTGCTTGAAGGAGACTGTGAGGACCAAAGAAAGCACTCTGACCCTGATGCCACAAAGTTGCCAACTCTTATTTCAGAATTATTAACCTCTCTCGGATAGTTTGGTTCTTTAGTAGGTGGTGGTTTTGGTTGGTTTAATGATTGCTGTAAAGTTTTTACTAATTCTACTTTATATTTTCATTGTTAGTTGCTATCAAATCATGTTAGAGGTATCAAAACGAGTAATTAATTCACTCATACATGAATAATTCAACACTGAGGGCTTGCAGTCATGGACTATGTGTGCTCAGATGTGATAGGAAGCTGTCAGTGGCAAGGCTGAGTATCAGAAAGGGGTCAGGTTGTTAGCATTTTTTTTAATGTGCCTGGGAAGGAAGACACTAAAATTGTTATTTAAGGCAACGTTTGGAACAAATTTTGGTGGGATCTTGCAGCCTGGAGCCGCCACTTGTTAATCCTGACTTGTGGGCTGTACTTTCACAGTCATGCAAGTGTCCTGGAAAGGACTGGATGCAGTCATTTCATTAGAATAACCGCAAATTGAATTTTCAGTGTAGCCCTGTTTAGCCTATTTTAGCAAAACTAACAAAAAATCTAGTGGGTCTTCAAGTCCACAAAAGCTTAGCCCATAATCTATTTTTACTGTTGAAGGTGCCATGAGGCTTTACTGTACTGGTTTTGATGCTAAAGGAATAATTCTACGGGCTGTCTAGAGCCAGTAATAGGTGTGGGTGGCATTATAAATAAATAGAGTTCTGATGCAATAGAAACACATTCTTAATTTAAAATTATTTTGGTAGGGGTCATCAAGGGTTGCATAACTGGTGAATATTCTGTACAGGATAAATTTTAAGTCATTTGTTTTAATTAGCAATGTCAACCCCTTTCGCTGCCTTTAAATAAGGCTTCAGCATCGTCTTTAGGGCTGATGATTAGGGAGATTAAAGACAATCAAAGCTCATGGCTGTTTGCTTTTACTCTTGCTCGGTGCAGACTTACTATGGCATTAGATCATGTAGTGGAACAAAGTAAAAAAAAAACAAAGCTATTTAAGGTGGCTCTTTTGTCATTCTTAAATTGATGCTATTAGCTATTTACAGAACCTACACAGTGATTTTAGAGGGTTAATCTTCTTTTCAGTAGAGATAATGTTAACTCTTCTGTAGCTGGTAGCATTTGTATTTTAATCTTTAATTTTAGATCAGAAGGACAAGTTTGAATACTTTCACTATCATCCTACATATCACTAACATCTTACTCAGAGTATTTTTCACCCATAACAAATAATATGGCAGTCTTTTCACAGCTTGCTGCTATTCTTCATGTTCATGAATCCCATCTTTTATTTGTTAACATGCATATCGAATACACTTAAAAGGTAAAGTTTACTGGTGTCAAGAACTGTCCACATGACTCTTCCTTTGGGGGAGCCCTCTAATTATGTTTTAACTCTGTTTTGGAAGTCTAAGATTAAATTGTGTGGTTTTCCAGCATCAAAACAAGACTAAAGTTGTTTGTCATTGGTAGAATTCATAGTCAATTAAAAAAATCATAGATTCCTATTAGTAAAAAGAAATGAATGGGCCCAATCTTGATTCAGCATGGGATTGCCCTTCTAAACAAGCTAGGAAGAAGGGTAAGGCCACTCCCAGCCTTCTCAAAAGCTTAGAACTCTGAGGTCATCAACCCATTTTTTTCTAGCATTCTAAATAAAACAGATATGTCTTCCTAACTCATCAGCACTTCTAACAGTGTCTTCTGAGTATGATTGGAAGGGCCTGGGTCAATAGAAAATTATGTATTTATTTATATTCCTTTTATTTGAGAGTCTGTTTGCCATGCATTTGTTCCTTCTTGATTTTTTTTTAATTAAATCAACAGTAGCCCAAGAAACTGAATTCTTTAATTAAATCATAAGTAGCCCAAAAAGCAGAGGACCAGAGGAAGGGGTAACTCAGCTCTTTTCTTTTTTCTTTTTTCTTTTTTGTTCCCATTTTCTCATTTAACACCACTTTCACAGGAGAAGGGAGAGGACTGGAGAGCTGTTACATTTTTTCACAGCACATAGGGAAGAACAATTGGGAAGTTATTTAACCCAAAATAAAAACAGCCAAGGCAAAACAACCCACATTTCCAACTGATCCTCTCAAAAGAAACATTGGAGCTGTTTTTAGAATGAAAAGCATAAAGGGAAAGACATTTACAATTAAATTTCACATATAGTTTCAACTGAAGTTCCAATTTACACGTAGTGATTTTTTTTTTTTATGCATTTCCTAGTAAGCGTGATGAATGTAATGAATTCCAGATTGCACAGGAGTATAAATAGGCATAATCTATACTGTTTATGTTAGAAAAAAGCAAGTGAGGATATTAATGTAAAATAGTTTCTCACACAGTATAATTTAGGCTTGCACACCTTAGTCAGAACTCCAATGTGGTACAAAAATATTTCAAACAATGGGAGAAATACTGATAGAAGGTAGTAATGGGAACAGCACTGTTCATTTTTTGTATTTTCTCCTCCTCTCCTTATATTAGCAAAGCAAAAGATAAATGAACTAGACCAGCAGTGTTATTTGTTTTCTATGACTGCAACGCCAGAAAAGTGTGCCTGAAAAGAGGAACATAAAACAGAGCATTACAGCTGCACTATATTTACATAGGAGGTAAATGCCACACAGTGCTATCATGTGGGCAACATTAGGGAAGGCATTGCGAAAAGCCTTGAGTGAAGTTATGCAGATTTTAGCAATGCTGTAGCTCAATTCTGTGGTCCTGAACAGCAGTCATAAGGATCCCAAAAAGAAAAATGGAGTGTTCTGTTCAGAATCTCCCATAGGGATTTTCTGCTCTCTAGCAGAAGATAGTATCTAGTGGATACTAGGAATAATTGTGGAGGAACAGAAATGGTGTATGTTAAGGGAGAAACAAAGGTGTCTCAGGAAACTTAGGGCTCCTCCCCCAATTAGATTCCCTTTTTGAAAGTTAATAATTATTTATACTTAATTGCATTCTGTGAATGGTAAACAGCTTGTAGGCTGTAGACTGAAAAATGTGTGAGTGTTTATGGTAAGACAGAAAACCTGGGTAATCATACTTATGGGTGTCCACTAGAGTATGTCGAATGCACTTCATTTAACTTTCCTTGCCAGATTTTGAATTCCAGTGGATGCCAAATATAATTAAGGAAATACTTTTCATGACATTTGTCTATACTGCCACACCTGTAATTGGGCTCCAGTAAAATAGTATTTTGTTATTACTTTTCACAATTGCCTGGAATTCAGAATAAAAGCTAAGTGGATGATCACAACAGAGTTCTGGAAATGTCTGTGATTTACAGAAATAAATAATAGATTTGCAGAAAGAAATAAAAGGAAGAAAATGTAAAGAAAACTTTAAGACCCATCAAACTGACATGATTTTCAAGTCATAACCTGATGGTCTTTTTGAACACTTAATCCACTCAGGATTGGATTCAGAACCAATAATTGGGGAGGGGGGGGGTCTGGGGGTTCCAAATTAGTTCTGGACCAAGCTAGGCATGGTATTAATTCTGGGATCCTCAACTTGATAAGCACCAGTATGCTCAAAGGCCAGGCTGTGTGTGCCTTAAGGCTCCATGTCCCACCCTGACTTTTTTTGGTTTTGCAACTTGCTCTGGCAGCCAGTATGTAAACAGGCAAGCTGCCTGTATGCAGCTAATGTATAGCTCCTACAATCAGCTCTTAACATTCCAAATCTTCCTACTGTCCCAAAAAGTTGGAGACTGTTCTGTTAACTTGAGAATGTAATTAGCAGGCAGTTTTCACCATTTTAATAGCAGCCATCTATTCTGAGCAACTTGTTAGGTGGGAAAGGAGAATGCACTAATTTTATCTTTCCTTATTACAATCCTGACAGAATCAAGTCTCCAGAGTTGCTATTTGCCTTTTCAGAGAAATCCCCAACAGGGAAGTGCAAAAGAAAATAGCATTGCTAACCCTACTGAATTAAATAGAATTATTTCCTAAATTAACCTCCACAGACCTGAAGTCCAGAGAAGAGTTGTGTCAACATTGTTCATGCAATTCAGAATGTATTTTTGTGCAGTTGTACTTATTTCTGAGTAGAAATGCATACAATTCATTCTGAATTGCTTAACATTGTCTGGTTTATATTCTTAGATCCTGACACATCTGTATATCATGGATATTAACAGTAGCATTGCCAACATTTCCAAAAGATATTCATAATACAAGTTTTTTGGCTGAAGGGCATATTTAACTGTAATAACTGCCAAATTTATACCAAGATTTCAGTTCTGGGTGTGCCTGTATGCCAGCTGCAGGAAAGTCTTTACAAATTTCCCAAACTGAGTATTTTAAGTAAGCCTATAATTAAGTAATGAACATTTAATAGCAGTAGTTATTATTTTTATAATTGTATTTACATAATGATAGCACAAACTAGTCTTTCCAGTCCAACAGATAAATGATGAAAACTATTTAAAATAGGTGCAATTGTACAGAATAATCTGTAAACTGGGTATGGACATATCCTTATACCTACTACAGTTCTAATGTATGGTCAGCCTGGGAGAGAAGGGTGGAAAAATTTCACAATAGAATACTATAAAATGGTGGATATCCATCCATTATCCTTGGAAATACCAATGATCCAAACATGCCATGCACATAGGCATATCAAAAAAACAACCCAGGGAAGTCAAACCAAGGATATATACATCATAGTTGTGGTCCAGAATTGGCCCTGTGAACACTGTCACAATCACAAAGCAAGTCTTGTGCTAATAGTGACATTCATCTGTTAAGCAGACACAGAGGGATCCAAGTAAGGGGCCTTATCAAATGAAAAAAAACCAAAGGCAGCCAGAAATGTAGTTAAGGGTGTGTTGAATCAGTCATAACTCCTTCAGGCATTCTAGTATGACTCCTTCATGGGGAAAAATTACTTCAAGCATGATGTGAGGACGTTTTGATGGTGCAAGCTGCAGAATATACACTCCAAAGAGTACTAATGCAAATCTAAACAGGATTGTTTTCCCCTTTCCCAATAGTCATCACTCATGAAATGAAGATGGTTGGGACCTCTGTGGAGATGTATAAACAAACACATTAAGCTCAAAGGTAGTAGTTCAGATATCTCCATGGGGAAATACTCTGCTCTTGGCTGAAAATGTGCTGGCCAATCAAATATGGAAAAGGGAGGGGAAGAAGGCAGTCAATGGAGTGAGGTTGGGTGGTTGGTTTCCTGCCTGGAGTCCTGAAAGGCACTACTTACAAAGATCCTAAACAGAGAGGAGCTGCTGGAGAGATTTTGAGACATGCACTCATTTTCAAATCCAGCATTCTTTCCCTTTATTTCTCAGCATATAACTGGGAAGCCAGAAGGGGAGGTTGCAAATGGTGCCCACATGACTGCATCTCTCTGCAACATCATAATTGCAAGCTGGGCACCCAAGGGCCCAGATCATGATCGCGGGGATGTTGCAATAGCTGCACCTTCACAGACTGGTCGTAAGTCCCCTCATTCAGTGTTGTTGTAATTTTGAATGGTCACTGAATGAGTGATTGTAAGTTGAGAACTACCTGTTTAAAGCTTCCACTTTCTAACTAACACTAGTATTATTGGCACTGTGGCTAAATTCTGGGTTGCTGCAGTTAAACATATATCCAATACTGTATCCTTGATTATTATGTTTTGATCTGGTTTTTATCACCTTTGGTAATGAAATATATGACAGGTGGTCACTTATAGCCATCAGTAGAACAATTTAGAAAATTTCATGGAATCCCACTCACGTCTCCCATTGATCACACTGTGGGAGATTTGGACCTTACTAGGCAGGTGATCCAAAAGGAAGGCGGAAAATTCATTACTTCCATCCTCTTTCCATTAACTGTTCATGATCATTAAAAGTGAAGGAGATGGAAGAATGGTACGTGGGAGTACCAGTTGAATGTGTGCATGAATGGATGCAGTCCTCCATCCTTGATCCATCGACCTTGGTAGTCCTTATATTCAAAATGTTACCACCTGTGCTGTGCACTGTTTTCTTTGCACTGTGATCTCTAGTGTGGGATCTTTAGATCTTTATACTACTGATGATAGTATACTCCTATGAAAGAAGCTTTTCTTTTTAATTTGCTGTGCTCCCAAATCACCATTTTCAGTCTGAATGACAACTTCCTGAGGCTCAGCTGTGAATTGGTGGTGTTCTACAAAGCTGGTAGTAAAGAAACAGGATTGTAAGAAAACAGGGTGCAGCAGAATGATTTCTGTTGCACAGTCTTTATTCACTGTGCAAACAAATATTTAATATTAAGTGGTTTTGTTTTTTAAAAAAACAACTTTTTAGTCCTCATGAGAATTAAAGTCTGGCAAAAAGGAGATCATTTATGTCTCTTTTATCCATGATGTGGATTGGTTGCTGGTTCACACTATTACTAAAAAATAATATGAAATATATTTCCTGTATTGGTTAACCAGTGATATTTTAGATAAAGAAACTCTTTTATCTAAAGAAGGGACATTTTTAGACACTATTTGACATCATCTGATAATTATTTTAACTTTTTTTTCATATTTTTGAGTTAAATATTCAGTGCAATTGAATAAATTTATAGAAGTTGACAAAACATTGTCAGAAAAGATCTGTAGTGTTGAAAGTAGTCTGTGCAGTCCATTTTATATACTTGTTGTTCAGTCGTTAAGTCGTGTCCGACTCTTCGTGACCCCATGAACCATATTGCGCCAGGCCTTCCTATCTTTCACTGCCTCCCTGATTTTGCTCAATTTCATGCTCATTGCTTCAGTGATGCTATCTAGCCATCTCATCCTCTTCTCCTTTTGCCTTCCATCTTTCCCAGCATCAGGGTCTTTTCCAAAGAGTCCTCTCTTCGCATTAGGTGACCAAAGTATCTGAGCCTGAGCTTCATTATCAATCCTTCCAATGAGCAATCAGAGTTGATTTCCTTTAAGATTGACTGGTTTGACCTCCTAGCAGTCCAGGGGACTCTTAAGAGTCTTCCCAGCACCACAGTTCAAAGGCATCAATTCTTCGGCGTTCAGCCTTCTTTATGGTCCAGCTCTCACAGCCATACATTACTACTGGAAAAACCATAGCTTTGACTATGCGGATCTTTGTCGGCAAGGTGACGTCTCTGCTTTTTAATATGCTATCTAGGTTTGCCATAGCTTTCCTCCCAAGAAGCAAGCGTCTTTTAATTTCATGGCTGCAGTCTCCATCTGCAGTGATCTTGGAGCCCAAATAAATGAAGTCTGTTACTGCTTCCATTTCTACCCCTTCTATTTGCCAGGGATTGATGGGTCCAGATGCCATGATCTTAGTTTTTTTAATGTTGAGTTTCAAGCCAGCTTTCGCACTCTCCTCTTTCACCCTCATCAAGAGGCTCTTTAGTTCTTCTTCACTTTCTGCCATTAGGGTGGTATCATCTGCATATCTGAGGTTATTGATGTTTCTCCCTGTAATCTTAATTCCGGCTTGTGATTCTTCCAGCCTGGCATTTCTCATGATGTACTCTGCATATAGGTTAAATAAGCAGGGTGACAGTATACAGCCTTGTCGTACTCCTTTCCCTATTTTGAACCAATCGGTTGTTCCATGACCGGTTCTAACTGTTGCTTCTTGGCCCGCATACAGATTTCTCAGGAGACAGGTAAGGTGGTCTGGTATCCCCATCTCTTTAAGAATTTGCCACAGTTTGTTGTGATCCACACAATCAAAGGCTTTTGCATAGTCAATGAAGCAGAAGTAGATGCTTTTCTGGAACTCTCGTGCTTTCTCCATGATCTAGCGAATGTTGGCAATTTGATCTCTAGTTCCTCTGCCTCTTCGAAACCCAGCTTGTACATCCGGTAGTTCTCGGTTCACGTACTGCCGAAGCCTAGCTTGTAGGATTTTGAGCATAACCTTGCTAGCATGTGAAATGAGTGCAATTGTGTGATAGTCTGAGCATTCTTTGGCATTGCCCTTCTTTGGAATTGGAACATAAACTGACCTTTTCCAATCCCGTGGCCACTGTTGCGTTTTCCAAACTTGCTGGCGTATTGAGTGCAGCACTTTAACAGCATCGTCTTTTAGTATTTTAAATAACTCAGCTGGAATACTGTCATCTCCACTAGCTTTGTTGTTAGCAGTACTTCCTAAGGCCCACTTCACTTCACTCTCTACAATGTCTGGCTCAGGGTCAGTGACCACACCAGCATGGACATCAGGGACATTAAGATCTTTCTTGTATAGTTCTTCTGTGTATTCTTGCCACCTCTTCTTAATCTCTTCTGCTTCTGTTAGGTCCCTGCCTTTTTTGTCCTTTATCATGCCCATCTTTGCACTAAACGTTCCTTTGATATCTCCAATTTTCTTGAAGAGATCTCTAGTCTTCCCCATTCTATTGTTTTCCTCAGTTTCTTTGCATTGTTCATTTAAGAAGGCCTTCTTATCTCTCCTTGCTATTCTCTGGAAATCTGCATTCAGTTGCTTATATCTTTCCCTTTCACCCTTGCTTTTCACATTCCTTCTTTCCGCAGCTATTTGTAAAGCCTCATCAGACAGCCATTTTGCTTTCTTGCATTTCTTTTTCTTTGGGATGGTTTTAGTTGCTGCCTCTTGTACAATGTTACAGACCTCCGTCCATAGTTCCTCAGGCACTCTGTCTACCAAATCTAATCCTCTAAATCTATTCATCACCTTCACTGTGTACTCTTAGAATATGATCTAAGTCATACCTGAGTGGTCTAGTGGTTTTCCCTACATTCTTCAATTTAAGCCTAAATTTTGCAGTAAGAAGCTCATGATCTGAGCCACAGTCAGCTCCTGGTCTTATTTTTGCCGTCTGTATACAGCTTCTCCATCTTTGGCTGCAAAGTATGTAATCAATCTGGTTTCGGTATTGACCATCTGGTGATGTCCATGTGTAGAGTCGTCTCTTGTGTTGTTGGAAAAGAGTGTTTGCTATGACTAGCTTGTTCTCTTGACAGAACTCTATTAGCTTTTGCCCTGCTTCATTTTGTACTCCAAGGCCAAACTTGCCTGTTATTCCGATTACTCCTTGACTTCCTACTTTAGCATTCCAATCCCCTATGATGAAAAGGACATCTTTTTTTGGTGCTAGTTCTAGAAGGTGTTGTAGGTCTTCATAGAACCGGTCAACTTCAGCTTCTTCGGCATCAGTGGTTGGGGCATAGACTTGGATTACCATGATGTTGAATGGTTTTCCTTGGATACGCACTGAGATCATTCTGTCGTTTTTGAGGTTGTACCCCATTACTGCCTTTCCCACTCTCTTATTGACTATGAGTGCAACTCCATTTCTTCTAAGGGTTTCTTGCCCACAGTAGTAGATATAATGGTCACCTGAATTAAATTCACCCATTCCCGTCCATTTCAATTCGCTGATTCCCAAGATGTCGACGTTCAATCTTGTCATCTCATGTTTGACCACATCCAGCTTGCCTTGGTTCATGGATCTTACATTCCATGTACCTATACAATATTGTTCTTTACAGCATCGGACCTTCTTTTCGCTTCCAGATACATCCACAGCGGAACGTCCTTTCGGCTTTGGCCCAGCCGCTTCACTCTTTCTGAAGCTACTTGGAATTGCCCTCCTCTCTTCTGCAGTAGCATATTGGACACCTTCCGACCTGAGGGGCTCATCTTACGGCGTCATATCTTTTAGCCTTTTAACATTGTCCATGGGGTTTTCTTGGCAAGGATACTGGAGTGGGTTGCCATTTCCTTCTCCAGTGGACCACATTTTGTCAGAACTCTCTGTCATGACTGTTCGTCTTGGGTGGCCCTGCACGGTATAGCTCATGGCTTCACTGAGTTACACAAGCCCCTTCGCCACGACAAGGCAGTGATCCATGAAGGGGATTTTATACACTACAGCATGATTATTAATAGCATGATTATTCCATGGTATTTTAAAAATTGTTACTGTATTATGAAAGGGGACGGGTGTTGAGAATTTTATAAGATCAGTCACAGGTATTATGAAGAATAGCGTTAAATACCTTCAAATTTATATAGGTAATTCATATGTAAGTATACTGCAACAAAAAGAATAAGATTTGAGTCCAGTGTTCTGCTTTCACTATGGTTGATTTTTTTTCTCCATAATTATTTTTTTGACATGGAATTAGTTTCATTTCCAGCATGCATGGCATACAAAGTAGGAAGCACATACACTCATTTTTATAATACAGTGTTTAAAATCTTTCCCTTCTCCTTCCTAAAACATGGCTCTTGTGGGTAGGTCACAATTATTGTAGCAATTGTTTTATACTGTACTCTCATTTCCATTATTTGCTTTTGGAACTTGATGAATAAAATAATTAGTTCCTATCCTCTATTTATACTATTGTATTTACCCAAAAGGCAGAAAATCCTAAATTTAAGATGATTCTTTTCCTCCCCCACAAAAGAGTATTGGAGAAAAACACTACCCTAATCTGCTTCCATTGCCAAATTCTTGATGAAACTGATATCTTCCAGTTTAAAGGATTATTTATTTAAGGAGTAAACACAATATTCCATAGCAATCTTGTTTCTTTCAACATCTGATAGTAGGATATGCATTATGAAGCATGCACATGCAAGGACAAAGGTGGACTTCTATAGTACTACAGAAAGAGACACAAGAATATCTCAGTATCATTCCATTCTCTACTTGCAACATTGGCTAGATCACATTGCAAACTTTCACATTAGTTAATGTTAATCTGAAGATTAATATGATGTTTCTAAGTATGCACTGAAGCATCCAGAGCTCATAGCATTTACTTCTACAGGAAAAAAGAGTATATGCATATACTCTGGGCATCCAGTAGTACTTTCTCAAGATCTCTTATTTTATGCAAAGACTAACTGTATTGTCACCAACATGGTTTTGTTTACAATTTCCAAATCTTGAACAAGTGAAGAAAATTTGTGCACTTCATTTAACTCACAGGCTTAATTAATGCAAAGCAGGGAATGCTCTTCCCTATTTACATTTGGCACCACACACTTACTGATCAGGGAAAGATTTTGGATCTAATCAGTCCAGCCTTCCAACTCCAAACAGCAGATTAGACAACATGAGTATTTTAAAGGAAAGTGAAGCTTAAACTCAGAATGAGAAACCCTAGGGAATCTTTAGTTGTAATTAAAGCAATAGTTAATTTGTCCCTGGCAATGTCTGAACATTTTGGTATTAGAAGGTAATGAACTGTGATTTTGTAATTCAGTATCAGTAAAAAGTTTGGGACACTCTTAATCAAGGTGCTGGATTAATATAGAAAGGGCTGCATGTTAGCTCTTATGGCTAGGAATAATATTGCAAGATATATATAATTTGATAAGTGTATTTGATAACAAGTTGCATTGTGTAATTAGCAGAGGCAGACTACTTCTTTCATAAGTGTCTTGATAAAACTATGAGATTACCTTGGATTTAATGTCCTTAACAGAGGGGAGAGGGGTAGGGGGAGAAATTGCAATTGAAAGAAGTCCAGGAGCCACAATAGTACAGGTTCTTCTCTATGGCAAATCTGAAGTGGATTCAGGGATGGCACCAGAAACGATGTTTTGGCAGAGTACAGCGGAGAATCAGAAATGCCTTTCTCTGTGATAACCCCCATTTCCTGGAATAATCCCAAAGTTGGAATCTCCCAAAGTTAGGATGGGTCTCTTCTTTTTAGTATTTAGAAAGGCGGTTAAAATGCTGCTGTTCCATAAAGCCTTTGGGGAATTAGATTTATTATGTCCAAGTTATGCATGTACGAGCTGGCCAGTTTTTTTGAGAGGGTCAAAAAGTGTATTGTTATCAAATACACTTATCAAATTATATATATCTTGCAATATTATTCCTGGCCATAAGAGTTAACATGCAGCCCTTTCTACATTAATCCAGCATCTTGATTAAGAGTGTCCCAAACTTTTTACTGATACTGAATTACAAAATCACAGTTCATTACCTTCTAATACCAAAATGTTCAGACATTGCCAGGGACAAATTAGCTATTGCTTTAATTACAATTAAAGATTCTAAAGATTTTTGAGAGGGTTTGGGTTAAATGATAACCTATTACTAATTGGTGATTGTTATTCTCCTATGATTTTTTCCATTGTCCTCATTGTAAGTAGCTTGCAAATTTTGCAAATAAACAAATAACCGGGTTCCAACAATACACGAAACTATAAACAATCCAGCTCCATCCTAGTCTAGTGTTAAAATGGATGGTGAACAATGTCCCCCTCTGTTGGATTTCTGAAAGGACCATAATTATGAATTGCAAACTAACACTGTCATCCTCAACACCTTTTCAATAAAACAATCTTTTTTAATTTTATTAGGCAGGTGGTGGCACTAGTTGATCTGAGAAACTGAGCAGAGTGGGGCCTGGTTAGTACTTGGAGGGAGGACTGCTTGGGAATTCCAGGGCTGTAGGCTAGACTGTGAAGTTAAAAACACATCCTGAAAAGCCTGTAACGCTGCCAAGAAAACAGGATGAATGCAGGCAACAAGAGTCAAGGGCATCTTTCCTTTTTATCGATGTATTATGCCATCTCTAGTGATACAGTTCCTGGGGAATAAGCTTCATTGACTATAATTGGATCTGCTCTTAGTAAACATTCATTGACTTCCATTGTAAGAAGTTAAGATACACTCCTGTTCACATTTTCCTGGGAGAAAGACCCATTAGGTTATGGAGAGGTAAAAGCTACAGTATTTTTTATCCCTAAAATTCTGTTCTCACACTAATTCTGCCACTGGCAGAATGAAAAAAGCTCAGCATCTCTGAAATTCTTCCTTCTTCTCTCTATTTATGTACCTGCATATGCATATACACTATAATAAAGAAAGAACTCTTAATTATTTGGGAAGTAATTCCTTTATTCAATAGGAAACTGACATTTGGAAAGTGAGCTGTTGGGGAGACAAGTGTGCTTGTCTGGGTAGGTGCTTAACCTCCTCCAAACACACAGCATTATCAAGATAATGGTATAATTCAGCCTTCCTTGAAATTGTGCTTGCTTGTATATACGTTCATATTGCCCTGTGTTCTTCTAACACAGAACAAAGAAGTAAGGGAATGCTGGAAGGAATATTGTACAGATTTCTGTGGGAATGACAGTAATGTGTCAAAGGGTAGGATTGACAAGAATGCTATAAATGCTAGTGCCCAAGAAAAAATGATGGAAAAGAGAGAATGTTTTCTAAAAATGGGAAATTGATAAATTTTTAAGATGTGATGCTGCTGGTAGATGGTGATTAGTATGTGATTTGTTCTGTAGAATTAATGCTAAAAGAAGCAAAAATTATTGTGTAAAAAGTGGTGCTTCTGCATACTTTATCATCTGTAATTGAGCTTTGGGTATATCAGGAGAAATAAAAGTAAGTTGACTGCTATGGAAAAGGTTATTTAAGAAGAGTTTATGGTAAAACAAGAAGAGATGTGATAAGAATGAATAGGTGCTAAATTAATGTGAATTATATACAAAACTGAGGGAGAAATGTACGAAGGTAGAGTACATGGTTGAAAGGCAGGGGGAGACCAAGAAAGCTATGATTGGATGGAGTTCATGAGATCATCAGAAAGAAAATGCAGGAAAATTTAAAGAACAAAAAGCAGCACATATGATGTGGTGGAAGCAAGAATGATTTGCAAGGATGCAAAAGAATGGAGACCATATAGTGAAAGGTGTTTGTATCAACTAAATTTAGCTATCTTCCTTCTTTTTTATCTCATTCTTTGCCTTAATATTTCTTACTCTTTTTCTGTACTTTGTATAGTTTTCCTTATTCTGAAAAGAAATCGTGTGATGGGTATGTATCTCTTCTCCAATAGTTCCTTCTCATGTATACTCACATTCTGGTTTTATTGTCACATTGTGACAACTTGGTATCTGTACAATATGAATTAGTCAGTAGGAAAGCAAGGGAAGGAGAAGGAGCATTCTAAAAGCACGTATTTTGAACTGGAAAATGACCATGACCCATCTTGAACTTTGACTGAGCCATAGTCTGTAATCAGGCTTGGGGATAGAGTAATCACCATCTGCCAGCTTAACCCACTTCTGTCTCTAAAATAGAAGTGTGGACCTATATGCAAAGATTCTTCTAAGTGATGTGGTCTCAGCACTTAATGCAAATCCTGAAGCTCTGTTTGGACCTTCTGCCTTCTATAAAGATAACTGTCCAAGTGAAGAGCAGGACCTCTGTTTGTGCTGTTACATTTCACTATTGGCCCTATGCCCCACCATCCATATGTTGGGAGCTTGTAGAAGGATATCTACACAAGCACAGGAAATGTATGATCTGGAATCTTAAGTAATCAGAGTTTCATTTAATGGAAGCAGGATGTATAGATAGAAGGTAGTGAGAAAGGCTGAGGTGTGTCAAAGAAGGTTGGATCAATCACCTCGCTTTGCTCTGTTATTCCACATACTGTTAAACATAGGTGCGAGTACTCCAAACAGGGTTTATATACTTATGAAGTATTTTTATGTTAAAATATAAAAGATTTTTCTGTTTTGTAATGGAAAGTATTATGTTGGAGGCTGGGAAATTCCCCAAACTTTGCTGGCAAAAGTAAAAAGTAAATTCCTGGTGTTTCTTGTAATTTCCCTCCTATTCTAAGCAATGAAAAAAAGTTTGTTTAAGCCATGGTTTATGCTTACGGCTAGCAAGTGTGACAAAGGTTTTCCAAAGTTGGACTTTCCACTCTCAGAACGAGTCAGATTTGTGGGCAGGGGGGTTGTAGGAAAGTGGAAGGAAGATTTTCTCTTTGCATATTGCAATCTGTACTCATTTTGAAAAAAAAAAAAAGTATTAAGTGATGGTGATGATTTTGGAATAGAGCTCAAATAAAATCTTGTTCAAAATTATAACCTTGGGGCAGGGGGAAGACACTGTCTTGTAAGTGCTATATGACTAAAGGTAAATTTCTCACCTAAGTAAAAGATTATTAACTCCCAGCCAGGGACTTAAATCAAAGCAATATAGTCAGGGAGACTCGGACTCAAATCCACCCTGTGCCACCCTACCTCCCTGGATGATTTTGGACCAGTAACTATCTCTCTGAGAGCCAGTTTGGTGGGTGGTTTAAGGCACCAGGTAGAAAAGTTTTCAATTAGCAACAATTCCACTTTGGATTAACCTCATTAGCTACAATACTACTGTGAGTTCTAGTCCTGCCTTAGGCACAAAGCCAGCTGGGTGACCTTGGGCCAGTCACTCTCACTCAGACCTAGGAAGGAGGCAATGACAAACAACTTCTGAAATCTTGCCAAGGAAACTGCAGGGACTAGTCCAAGAAGTTGCAAAGAGTCAAGACTGATTCAAAGGCACTGTTTAAAATGTCCAGACAGCAGTGAAAATACGGTTACCAGACTTCAGTTTATAAAATTCTGTAACCCAAATTGAAACTCAGCATTCTTTATTAAGATAGAAAGTGACTCTGGCAAGGAGGTTTGAAACTTTCCATAAAGTTTCATCCTCTAAAAGTAAAATGTTGGAACATGGGTATTTTCTTATTAAGCCCTAATAGGTTATCTGAAATGCTTTTTCTTTTTCTCTCTCTCTTTTTTTTCATTCTTGTGGCCAGAAAGCACCCAGAATTTTCAGTATATTGGAATTACTTTATAATCTTCTCAGCATGTTTCTGTTTTTCACACTATCCACTCTACTACTTCACTGTAAAATGAGAATGGGAGAAGTAGTGAACACAGGCCAAGCAAATGTAGTAGAAAAGCAAAGCATTTGATTACATCACTTCAAATAAATTGGACTGTGCAGTAGGTAGCTTTATAAAGGATGCCCAAACTCTACACCATACATGCTGAATCCCCAATTTAGGACAGGTCTGCCGAGGTCCCCCTTTTCCCTATATAACTACATAAGAAACTTTAAAATCAAGATCACAGCCTTTCCATTTATATTGATATAAATGGAGGGAAGAATAAATCCTTTTCCATTTTTCAGTTGTCTATGTTTGTATGAAAAAATATCCAGTTAGACTATACATTTGATATTCATAGCTATTTTTGATATGTAATAAAATGTATTAACGATGCACCTGGTTAGTTCAAGTTCCAGGATCAAACTTTCAGTCATACTGTGGTTGGGCTTTCATATCAACAACTTTTAGTTCTGCTGTAGTTCCCAACTTAGAGCTAGCAAGAGTGGCAAAGCTTGGAAGCTCAAAAGTGGACCTGTTTGGAATCCAGTTAGTCTAGACCAGTGTTTGTCAACCTTAGCAACTTTAAGATGTGTGGACTTCAACTTCCAGAATTCCTCAGCCAGCTGGCTGGGGAATTCTGGAAGTTGAAGTCCTCACATCTTCAAGCGGTCAGGGTTGACAAACACTGGTCTAGAGTATAATTTAATAGGCTATAAGCAGAACTTGGTACGTCAAATATAAAGAATTTCAAATTACATTTTAGAAACAATAGTTTATCACTTCTTACATAATTATTTAGGATTCTTAAGCAACTCATGCAAAATGTATTCACATTATTCTGCCCTCCTGTAACTTTATCTCTTCAAGTGGAAGATGGGCCATTTGACTGCTTATCAGAAACATTCCACACGTTGAAGTTCCATTCCCATTGAGATATTGTTACTATATCGAGTCATGGTCTATCAAATGCAATACTGAAAGCAGGGTTGTCCATAGAGTGCGGTCAAACAAATTAAGAAAACAGCCACAATGGTGCAATCGAAGCTCCACCCATTTTTATGTGCGTTGCGTGGGTGACACGCCTAAAAAATAGGCAGAGCTTCTATTGCACCATTGTGGCTGCCATTTTGACTTTTTTTTAAACTGTATCCTGCAGACACCTCTAACTGAAAGAAAAGACTCAGTGTCAAGGACTGAATCAGATATGTTGTATTTAATCATGTACTAACTTTTAGCCTTTGCTGCTCTTCATGCTCTGCCCTGTGTCTTTCCATTTCATCCTAGATTATATTTACATAATGCACTTTAGAATTTACCACAACAAACACAGCGACATTTCTTAAGCAGGGATTATTATTATTATCAGTCTAGAGCTCACTGAGGATAATTCCAGCTAAAAAATGTAGGCAACAACTTCACTCAACAGTCCTTAAAAGTTTAAATCCGTATGTAGCATGCATGCAGCCTTCTTTCATTTTATTACATCTGTGGCATTTGGGGAGACAGGGAGGAATCGGGATAACACATACATGGAGGGAATTCTGGGTTCATATCTCTTTTTCTTCACAGGAGTGGAACTATTAGCAGCACCAGCTGCAGTTAATGGCCAGGTTATGTTTCCTCTCCATAACTGAACACAAGCGTATTCCCAGGAATATTGTTTTTGCTATAGTATAGGAGAAAATAGAGCTGGGGGTGTACACTGTCATTTTATTAGAAATCTCTCTCTTTTAAATTTTAATGTGCTATTCTCCTCCATTTATGACAAGGATCAGTATATATAACTGCATCCCACAATGTCCTCATTCAGTCGAAGGCTGAGGTGAACAGGTAAGCCTTCAGGGCCTTGGGGAAGCCTGTAATACTGGGCTCTGGCATATATCCATTAGGGCAGGGTTCAGCAGCACAGGGCTGTAATAACTGGGGAAATACCCAGCATTGCCAGTCCAGTTGCTTAGATCATTACCTTTCAAGGTTACATGAAGCGCGGATTGTCTTAAAAGGTTTCATTTGGGGCGTTTGTTTTGATAGGAGGAGGTGGGAGGGGCCTGGCATGTTTTCTTACTTCTTTTGCCTGATCTTGAGTCACCTTTAGTTAAGATGGTAGGTATTTCACATGCCATATATTTTATTCCTCTCTTCCACTGTTATATTTAATGTTGAATCCTTATTGAAAACTCTCCATGCATCTATATGTAAACACCCATTGCCAGTTATATTCTTAATGTTCTTGTGCAGCTGTTGAAATAGCTTTTTGCTATTTTATTCAATGAAGACTTTTTACAGACAAGTTCAGTAAAGGACAAATGTAAAAACAGCATGTTTAGATAACCTATACACAATGGGAGATTTTAATACACTGATATCTGCAAGTGTGCACGTGCTTGCTCTCTCGCTCTCTCTCCATGTCTATGGAGAGAAAGAGAGAGAGAGATTGGATTGGTTTTAAAGGTGCTCTGTGTGAAAAAGCCTTTTTGATGCTACCAGATGGCATGTACTCACTCATCAAATCAGTCTATGCTGTGATCATGCATTTTGCTCCAAGAAACAGCTGTCAAAAGGATAAAGCCACACATGCTAAGCTTCAGGACCAAAAATAATATGTCACAAGAGATTCTGTAATGTTACACTTGATTTCTATTCTGCTTTTAACAACTCACTGTTAAGCATAGCCTTAAAAATGAAGTGATTGGCTCCTACCACATCCATGGGGTAGATAGTTTTTATTTGCATAGATTCCTATCAAAATGACTCTTAACTGGATTGCTCTTTGCAAGTGATGGAAATAAGCTGTGCATAATAAATCTGCAAGAGAACAGAATCCAGGATAAGCTGTCATGTTTAGGGAGAGTGGAAGGAAATAAGTGATAGACAGGAAAAGGAAGGGGAGATAAAGGAAGAAGTGCTAATCCATAGAGACAAAGGATCAAATCAGAATAACTTTGATTAAGACTTCAGTTTTGTATTCATAACTGAATTTAATAGGTCTAAGTGCAGGGATTCCACTGTCAGAATAGTTTACTGAAAGGCAAACTTGGTGAAAATCAGTCATAACAACACATTGCAGCCTTGGGTTTGCTCTTGTAAAGTCATAAACCCATTTCTCCTTTGTGTATTAATCTTGATGTGCAGCTGGGGTGAATTCAGGCTTACCTGGGTCTATTTAAAGCCTGATTCCTCTGGCTTTAGATTTTCAGGAGCTCCTGTATAGGGAAAAATAGTTATCCTAGAAGGCCAAGTTGAGTTTCTCTGCCTCATGCTGATATATAGTTTTATTTATGTTCAGTTTGTTTCTTCCTGAGTCACAATCCCCCATCTTGTTTGCCAAATCATTCTTTTTATAATTTCTCTGCACCTAATAAAAACTTCCCCCTTGCTTCCCCAATCCCCCACTTTAACTTGCCTGCCTTGAAAATTTTGTCTGCTTTGAGTCTTTTTAGCTCTTTGGTATCTTTTTTTTAAATCTCTTTTCAGTTCTGGCTGCATGATCTGTATTAGTATTAATTGTGGATAATATGGACTTTCACTGTGGTTGCCCTGTTCCTGCTCCTGAGAGCGTTGCTTCTCATAAAGTAGGGACCATCTGATCCTACAATATATGGATCTCTCTTATATAATGGAAACCCCATACAGCTATGGAGGAATAAGTTAGCATTAACATCTGCAAGGATGTGTTTTGGGTTTTTTTAGAACTGGCTTCAACCATTTCACCATCTAAATGGGCTTCCATGTTGGAGGAATAAGGGCCCAAGCTCAAATGAATTGTTATTTCTTTCTCTGAATTAGCTTTGCTCCATCTTGCTTACTTTGAAAAGATAAAGGTGCATAGATCATAAATTGTCTATCAGATGCATGCAGCGAAATACATATTAAAGCAAAACATGGAAATTGGGCAGTTTGCTAGATAGTCACAGTGATTTCCACAACTTTTGGATTTATCTGTTTTTCCTTTAGATTTGCTGTTTGTGCAAATACAGACATTGCTGAAATTGCAAAATAAATATATATGCAAGATCATACAGTATTTCTAGAAGTTTTGTCTGGATGTTGCTGGCAAAGATCAGGTCACTATATAAAGTACCATATGTGCTTCAAAGTAACCCAAAGTTGAAATTGTCTCAGCATAAATGGGATCAGACTGAAAACAGTAATAAAGCATTTTTTTTTCTAACCAGACTTTGTGATGTTTTAAGTGACTAAAGAGCTGCATTTAGGCCGCAATCTATAGTATATTTTTGGATTAACATACAGTATATCACAAGAATTAATGTATATTACAGGGATGCAGTTCAGTAAAATTTAGATTTTAGAAAAAAACATTTAGAGTATGGCTTCTGTTCTGTCGTTTTGTTAATTTTGGTGCAGAAGGCAATTATAATTCGTAGAAAGAGGATATGGTTTTGCAATGTGTTTTATTGTTGAATAATTCCTGCTTTGACAACTATTTCGCATTTAACCTCTGCATTGCCAGTCTAGATTTCCCTGGATTCAAAAACACAAGAATTGTAATTCAACATCAATACAGCAATCAGTCAATTCAGTATCGATACATACAAATGCTGGATGTTCTCTGATTATACAGAGAGAGGGACAAAACAAGAGAGAGAGAGAACAGAAGTTAAATAAAACAACAAAGTAAGTTCCTGCAGAGCTTAAATAGGAACACAGAATTTCCCCTGGAAATAAAGAGTATAACTTTATCTATTAGGCATTCTGCTTTTGAAAGAGTGATCCAACATAGGTTGCAACCATAGAGATGATGCTGCCTTGATTGAGAAGATTCTGAGCAAGATGCCTTCTCTGCAGGTGTGTTGATATTTTAGGATTCAAAGACAGTAGGATCAAACCAGGGTGAAATGCCAAAATGGATTTGACTGAACAAATATTAAGAGAGTTAGAGAGAAAGGAAGGTATACCAATCCACACTCCTTCAGCTTGCCAGGAGCCCCAGAAATGGCATTGGATGGGTTGCCTGGAGCCCATAGGTGTTACATTGCTGCCTCCTGGAGCTCTGGGTCTGCACTGAGGTTCAGCGTTTGAAGCTTTTGCCTCCTTTCTATAGTTTCTCAAGGGAGAAGGAGTATAAACACCGGAGTACCTGGGGATGGCTTGGTGGTATGTCTTATCAGTGACTTGGCCGTAATTCAGACAGTGTGACCAACTGCCAGGAATATTTTTAAGTAAGACTGGGTCTCCAGCACCAAGGATGGTTTGATGGCATCTCTTGTCAATAACTTGGGAACCCAGGCAGATGATCCTCTGCCAAAGAGATGTTTATGTGAGACATTACTTCTAAATTGTGGCTGCTTTCCCTCCCTTTTGCAGGGGTCAGATTAGGGACCGCCTATTGTCCTCTTTATCTTAATGATTACAGGTAGCAATATAGATAAAAGGCTCAAAGAGAAGAATGGTTTACAATATGGTGATGCAGTCCATAGAGTTTGCTAAGGCATTCTTCCCAAGCACGTTTGGAAGAATTTACAATACAAAATCCCTTTGTTGATGGCTCTGGGTGAAGTGTACTTCAGATCAATTAATAGGATTGAATGATTTTTTTTAAATTATTGGGTGAGTTGGAACATAAATATTTTCCTAAAAGTGCAGCACAGCAGTATTTTCTATTAAAACTTCTTTTGACATACAGCTATTGAGTCAGCAGCCCTAAGTACTTCAAAAGTTCCTCTATACTCATATATTCTTCCCAAAATAATAAACATATAATGAGCATAAACACTTGCTTGTACATACTAAATTATACATTGAAAATATAGGAAGGCATGGAATAAGGAGTTGGAATTTTGGGAGTAGAAGACCATTTTGGCATTTATGTATCCCATTTGTATAGATTTCAAATCAATTCAACAAAAGTGATTACTTCATATCTATTGGGTGGGCAGTTCTATCTCATGCCTGGTCAGTCTGTGGAACATGGAGATGGTAGAGTACTTGATGAGACTGCTTTGGTGAAGCCCTTCCTAGTTTCCAGTGCCAGGCAGCTCTTCACTTTAGTGAAGAGTAGAGGGAAATGAAGTGATTGAAAAGATGGCAAGAGTGATTGTAGCAAAAAAAAACAAAAATGGACGTGACTGAGCACTGGTGAAAGCTTCTGCTTGAGCCTATGCTGTGGCAATGAAAACAGGGAGGTGGCATTTCCCTCTATGTTTATTCCATTCACAGATTCCTTCCCAGTAGCTCTGTTCGGGGTTACCTAAGTCCTTTGGGGGAAGATGGAAGGGATATAATGCCTGCAGGCAAGCCACATGAACCTGAGGGTTTCTTCATTGGATGGGCTCGAAACCAACTGGGCAGAGTCCATAGTGATGAAAGAGGTGGCATCTTTTGGTGCAATCTGGGATTCTTTTGAGCTTTCAGAAGCCAAGGAAGTGGGGAGGATTATCAGCCATATTATCCTTCTGGACTATCTACAAAGGTTAGAAGCAGGGGACACTATTTTACAATGGCTATACTCTTACTTGAGTGGTGGTTCCAGACAGTTTTTTGTTTGCTTATTCATTCAGTTTTTAACCCATTGCAATCTGGCAACTCTCAGCAATTGTATCACCATAAAGCAATAACTGAATTCAAATAACATACTATCTAAATCACAAAACCAAAGTAGGAGGGAAAATAATAAGAAGTAGGCAGGTGATCTTACTGAAAGGATTTTTGAAAAAACTCAGTTCTTCTAAAAGCTACCAGGAGGGGGCCAGTACCATAGACAGTATTTCTCAAGCATAGCAACCAAGCATGCTGGCTGGGGAATTCTGGGAGTTGAAGTCCACACAGCTTAAAGTTGCCAAGGTTGAGAAATACCACCATAGAGTAAGCACTGCCATGGAGAAGTAGCACCTTCTAGCTTTAGCTCCCCCATCCCGGAAATTGTGACATCGAGGAGCCCTCCCCTACATGATCTAACAGGCTGTGCTCACTGAATCCATTTGAAAGGGGAAGTGCTCAAGCCCATGGGTGCTCCCATGCAGGGGCCCATGGAGCTTGGCACTGTCTCCCATGTTGTTCAACGTCTACATGAAACCACCAAGAGAAGAGACTTGTTGATTCAGGGCAAAGTGTCACCAGTATTTAATGACACTCAACCATATATCACCACCAAGGGGCAAGCCAGAGATGCCTTGGAAGTCCAGAACCACTGTCTGGATGCTGTGAGGAACTGAATAGAATGAAACAAGCTCAGTACATTAAATTGTACCAAGACAGAGCTGCTAGTCATCGGAAATCAACCAGTAACATTGATTGCACTAGTAACTCTGGAGAGGATCATGCTTCCCCAACAGGTAGAAGCTCATAGCTTGGGGGTTCTTCTGAAAGTCCTCCCCGAAAAGAGGTTTGTGGAGTATGAGCCAGGTGACAAGCCATTTCTATGGCAGCCTCCATTTTATATAACTCTTTCCTTGGAAGTACAGGCAGCTCTAACCTTGTTCTGTAAGCAAGCCAAGGCTGTATTATTTCAGCAAATCTTTGGCACCTAGTAGGCCTGAGTGGGGGCACGCATCCTCTATATTTAAATTTGGGGTTTTCTGATTTTGTATTTTTATTTTGTGTGTTGCTGCACACTGCCTAGGATCCTCTGGAATTGGGATGGATTATAAGCAATGTAAGTAAGTAAGTAAATAAATAAATAAATGGGCAAGTAGGCATCTTTTCAGGAAGAAATTAACAGGATCAGCTGGAAATGTATTCAAAATGCAGCATGCATATGTTGACATGTGATATGGTGGCTTCCTTTCAGGCAGACGTTTCAATAGAATTGAATTCTGTTCTGAACCATTTACCTCTCTTTCAGTATCTGAAGAAATATTTGAATGCCTAGAGTCCCAGCTGGAGCACCATGTAACAATCTGGAGTGCATATGTTAATTCACCTGTTTAATTTCCCATCATTTATCTGATTTAGTAAACTGATTGTGTTCATAATTCAGCTGCAGATCATGTCGAAGGTTCTTCTTTCTGACAGGAGGGAGAAGGCCTTCTCCTGCATTATCCCCAGACTATGTTCCTTATCCTCTTGGACATTAGAAAATGTATAAAGATGAATATTTTTTGCTTGTTAATTAATTTTAACATTAGTTTGTATTGAGTTTTTTAACTCTGCAGACCCTTTGTTTTGTTTTGTTTTTCTGCGAGCTTTGAAAATATTAGTAGCCACCCTTAAATACATACCAGGGAAGGCAAGAAATAAAACCAATAAGTAAAATCAATAAATGACAAATGTATCTATAGGTTTGGACATGTTTTCCCACCCCTTTTTTTCCCTTTTCTTAGTAGATCAAGTAAAGAAACATTTTTTTGGCAACTTCTGTCGCTATCATAGACTGCCTACCTTTGATTGAGGGAAATGGACAGGATTTAGGAAAAAAGGGAGTCCCTTATGAAACAACAGATGGGGAGGGAACAAAGATGTCCCTTTCTCTTGATATTTATTTCCTCTTCAGTAGGGTGAACAACTATGGCTGTAGAATAGAGGGAGATTCTACAATAGGGTAGAGATAAGCAACTTTTGGGGGAGTCTTTTTATGAGCTGGTTAAGGGCTATGTTCAAAAAAATAGTGGATGGACCTGGATAAAGAGTAATTTTGATTTCACTTCATTTACATTTAAACTTAAATCAGATTAAAAATAGCTAATACAGCCCCTCATCATTCGTAGATAAATGATTTTCTCCTTTTGTCATATTAAAAATATACAATTGGGATTTCACCATGAGATATGTTTAAGGCATGCATGCATGCACGAGCGTACACACACACACTTCACTTCATGGTAGAAACTGAAATCTAGAAAATTAAAACTTCCTTTTCTAACTGACAGTTGAAATTGCTTGAGTGAAAAATATCAGAGACTTTTCTCTTGGGATTGATGGATACGCAGTTGGAAAAAAACCCATGGAACTTTGTTTTTGTATATGATAACTGCAGCAAGACTATTATATGCACGAAGGTGGAAAGATTCAACTTTACCCACAATGGAGGAATGGATGGTGAAGATGATGGAACTTGCTGAGACGGCCAAACTGACAGATTTAATTAGAGACAGGACATTGTCTAAGTTTCATGCTGAGTGGAAAGCCCTTATTGACTTTTTGCAGGAAACAGAAAAAAATGAAACCATGATATATGGTTGTGATGATTAAAAAAAATAGATTATAGAAAAAATGTAAACAATGTTGTAACCATAGAGTAAGAGGTCAATTTACATTAATACTTGTAACTGCTGTGAAAGAAAATCAGAAGTCACCTCTTTATATTCTTTTTTTCTTCTTTTCGATTTCTGCACTTTTGTCTTTGTTCTTTTCTTATTCCTCTTTTTCTACTTTTTAAATTCTAAATATTCTTATTGGTATTTATCTTTTGTTTTAAAATTCTAATAAAGTTATTTTAAAAAAAGAAAGAAAGAAACTGCTTGAGTGAAAAACAAGGGGAAAAATTCCCCCAAACTTGCAAAACAAATTAAATTGTCCCTGGTTTTGGGGACCTTGACCTATGCTGGACCACAAGATATTGTTATCTTAGGTAGGTTCTTAGCACATGTAAATAAGAACACTTAAAAGATCAGTAGATGAATTTAAAATTTAAGCAGGCTTATATGGTAAGAAGCAGTCTTTTGAGTATTTAGGTCCCAGCCATTAGAACATGATCCCAGGCTCCAACGTGCTAACACTTCATTGAACACTGAACTGGCCATGGAAATAAATAGACCACCAGTGCACTGCACATAATCTTCATATAGTCCTCAATCTAAAAATGGTTGTATACTTTTTCAAAATCTTAGGACCTAAGAACCATGTAATCTTGTGATTAATCATATTGAAATTCAGCTTCTGTATTGTTGGCCTTCATCCAACCCTTTACTAAATCATCTCAGTGCCTGCTGCCAGATATGAGGGGATCCTGGGCAGGAAGCTCTCTGCTGCCAGCCAATTCTTGGACATTTGAGCAACCCTTCTGTTCTTTTTTGCAGTGTAAATGCACACTCTGTTATTTCTCTGCTAGCATATGCTCTCCTCCTTCTCCTTCTCCTTCTCCTCCTTCTCCTTCTCCTCTTGCTCTGCTGCTGGTGTTTGTTCACTTCTCACTTTACCAGCCATCTTTTCCTTTTTTCTTAACTTTCAGAAGCATTTGGATATATTGTAGAGCAAAGCAACAGTTATCTTGATTTTTCTAGAATGGCCTGCTTAAATGATGCCCTCTGATAAAATAAAGATGTCAGATGAGACTACAGCTTCCTTCTGCTGTGCACTCAAACTCTTCCAATGTTTTATTTAAAAATAGAAAGTTTTGGTGATCTGACTGTGAGGCTCCCAATTTGCACCAGTTTTCCTCCACGCCCCCCCCCCCCCAGCAGTGCCAGCAATGTACTTTACAAATGTTGGGGGGAAATAAGCTAAGTGTACAAACTTACATACATACAGTACATACATACATAGTAACAGGTTTGAACAGTTGTACAGCAGGCCAGTTTTATTAAGATACCAAAGCTTTTGATAAAAACCTATTGGTTTTATTTTATTACAGGCTAAAAATCAAGTGCTGTTCTGGCTTCCCTCCAGCTGTGGTAACACAACATTTTAGATGTGGCAGGGCTACCATGTTTTTCAGTGAGTGTAGAAAGTTGCCTTTCATGGTCACGAGAACACAGAACATCTCTTTCCAATTCAAACTCATGATTTAGACAGGCTGTTGTATGTAGTAATTACATTTTAATCCAACAGTCATACTTTTTCACTTTTTTTTCCTTTTCTTTTCAAAATAATTTCTCGCTCTGATTGCATGGCTTACCAGGCGGAGCAAGTAATGTGACTGGAAGCCCCTGGCTTCTGTTATATGTGATTATTGCTGCCACCCATCAGCATTTTGTATGATTGGTTCCAGCTGATGGGCTCTAAGTTTAGGTTTAGAAAAGAAGAGCAAATCCCAAAGTCTGAGATCTGCCACTTTCTCATTTTTCAGGGGATATTCTTTACTTCCTGCAAAAGCAAAAATAAATGTATAACAAGCAGGTCATTTATAGCACAGAAGGGTATAACTTTGGCTTGAGGGCTGTACAAGTTTGGGTGCAAGCATGAAGGCTGCATCCAAGTGTAGGTCAGGTGAGGACCCAGGTGGGATCCATTTGCAGATGTTTTAGGGAAGGAACATGGGGATTTTAAGCACTATCTTCAATCTCTGTAAGATTTAAGGCTAACATTTGGCCCTTGGTATCCGTCCTTTCCTTCCCTAAAACAAAAAGAAAAATAGGCAAAATATTTTGGATTCATCCAATCAGTCAATAATTGTGTTGGCCTAGCCCAACACTGGGTTTGTTTTCACCCAGCGCGATGAGCCAATAAATCACACAGAGTCGAGGAATGTGAATTCCAACACTATTTCTGCGCAGAAACAAAGAGATATGCTCAGGACCCAAGTCCAAATCAAGTGCCTTTCATGAAGCCAAAATCATCTTTTATACAGTTTAAGCAAGGAAGCAATAAGCTGATTGGTACACGTCTTAGACATGTGCACAAAGCATTCTATCCCATAATAGTCCAGTGGACATTAACATAATTTAACACTTATTAATGTAAGATATTTCTACTTCTGGGTGTGCTTTTTAGCATGCTAATGATAAACTTTTGTTCACCTCTGGACCCTTGTCCGAACCCCTCTAACCTCAGCTGGAGCTGAATGCCACGTCTCCTTTCTTTATTCCGGTAATGGGCTCACTTACAAAACTTCTTTAGCAGGATGTCAGAGCAACAACCTGCCAGCTAGTCCATGTGTTTGTGGTCAGCCTACAAAGCCTTTGAGGTCAATTTTTCTAGCCCCTGCTGGCAAGTTAAGGAAGTGCTGATTCTTAACAAGCAAAGGCACAGACAAAATGATTACAATGAAAAAACTATAGCTGAAACTAATTCATGGCTTATAAAAGCCTCTAATAGTTTGTTAATAAATTGATTCAGGTTGCCCTCAATTGGGTTGCTGATCTTATGTGTGGCACTAAGGCCATGCTTTTTGCACTCTGGACTCATCCAAGAGATGAATACAAATGAGAGCAGGTCTACTAGAAAAACAATAGCGAACAAATTAAAAATCAGCTACCCTATCAGCAAAGTAGGATAATTCATTATTTTTGAGCTTTCACATGTTGTTCATATTGAATCTGGATTTTTTTTTAAGAACTCCTGGTTTTCATTCTTTTATTGTGCAAGTTCAGCATAAATAAAAGCTGCCTGTGCCAGTACTGGATTGGCTCCATTCTTGTGGTCTCACACTATTGTTTCCCTTCAGAATCAGTTTTCAGCTGGAAATGCTGTTATTCTGCAGTGTTTGGGAATGTGCTGTTTCCCATAAGAGGGAAGTTTTAATTCACCCTTCCTTCTCCTTACTCCTGAGCATCAACCATCTTGCCATTAAGATCCTATTAAGAGAATGCTGCTTTTACATTTACTGTACTCTCCCCTCTCCACCCTTCAGCAGGAACAGGGTGAAATTCTGGTTTCCCCAGTTTCTTCTGTCTGGGAAAACCAGGCACAAATCTGCTTCCTCATTTCTTTTTTTCATTCCCTTTTCGTGAATTGTTCTAAATTCACAAAACAAGTTAACAGAGACTATTAGGGATCCAAAGTAGGTTTGTTCAGTTTCTTCTTGATGTAAACAAAAAGGATTTAGAAGATTAGATAAGTATTGTTAGCCTACACACTCTTTTCTTCCTTTGCCTTCTTCCTTGCAGGGTCAAATGTAATTTAATTGGTTTTGCTTTTATACAAAACAAAGTTTGCAGGTATGTTGAAACCAAAAAATTGCAGTTAATATTTTACCTCCAACCTCAGAATTCAAAATAGGCCCAAACAGTGCTCTATAACGCTGGTTGGGGTCATGAGCAAGTAGAAGCTATAGTTCACCAGTTCAAATCTAGAAGGAAACATGGCCTCTGGAACAGAGAAATGAATTAACTGGAATCTGAAGGGAGAAAAAGATGTATGAAGCTGGATCTAGTGGACCTGATATTTTCCAAAATATAACAGTGATTGTCAATATTCTCATAAATATGCCTACTGAGACTGAACTTAGGGATTTCTGGTTTTATTTATTTCAGATTCAGGGTGAATGCCAATAACAATTCATCAGATATCGCTAAGTTCTGCATCAAAGAAAGAGTTTCTTTGGGGGGGGGAAGGGGAAAGATGCTAAGAAACAAATTCTGAAAGCAAATTAATGCTGTTTTAATTATGAACCATCAAATGTTGCAGTTCAGATCTTTTCCCCCAAAGGTATACTGGCTATGTTTGCTTGAAAGAAGTCTGCTTACCCTCTTGAGGTACATTGCTACAGCCTCAATGCCCAGAACTGCATCCACTGTCTTTCTCGATCAACTGTCCTGCAAATCATGGTCTTAATATAGATTCCTCATAGATAGCTGCAAGCCTTGAGCCCTGCGCAGTTGGGCATGATACATAATAACTACTGATATTGTAGCTTCAGATAGAAAGAGGGTTTTTGGTTTTTTTCCCAAAACGTAGGCTTTACTTAGGAAAAAGAGGATGGAAGGAAAAGGATGAATGGAATATACAAAATACAAAATACAGATTTTGCTGAGAGAGTCTAATATTTAAATCATTTTACTTTATATATTTTTGGAGAGAAGCTAATGTTTCTGTTTCAAAAATAGTAATGCATGCTACCATAATAAACTCCCTAAAATAGAAAGCTGGACTTTCCCGAGATTTAGGTAATCCCCATTCACAGTGCTCTGGTCATTTGGGGATCAATTGTATGAAGGCAAATTATTTTCCCATCTCACCCCTGTCACTGAGGGCATGAGTTAGATCTCTCCTTTGTCTTCCTCTCTTTTCATCAGATCTTGGTGATACATGCAGAGAGGAGAGGACAAAAGGACAACGGAAAAAGAAATTAAGGTACTTACGTCCTTATAAGCTGATCGGATGAAAAACAAAACCCAAACACTTTCACTGTTATATAATGGTTTTATGTGCTCAGAGCTGGAACTTTGGGTCTCTTAGGAGGGATGCATTGCCTTGCCCCTAAATTACAGCAGCAAAGCCCACGGACAGTAACAGTGCCTGCATTTCTCCACCGAGTAAGGGAAGCAAGAGGGTACAATTTGTGTGTTACAGTAGTAAGCTAGGCCAGTGCTTCTCAGCCTTTTGGATCTTCGATCCCAGCAATCACTTCATCAAAGAACCTGAGTCCTAATAACATAAAAACTAAATGTCCACTTTTTCATGAAGGATATGTTAGATATTCTGTTGTATTCATTAGTTATGGTTTATTTTGGACATTTTGAAAGTGCAATAATACTGTTGGCAGTATTGCTACACCTGCATAATAAGCGAGAGCTAACTAGGGTTGCAGCAGTGTTTGCTGCTCTGGCAGCAGATATCTTTTAAGCCGAAGTACTGATGAGAGAGAGCTAATTAATACAAAATATTATTTAGTTTGTTTTCTAAGCCCAGGCTTCTCAGAGGCTGCATCACTCTTAGATGCTGAGAAATGTTTTGTTAAGGTACATAGTTCCTCGACCTTCATGCACTTGATGGGATACTGATAGTTCATCTCCTTCTCAACTCTGCTTAGCTCTCTCATACAGTAGTCCTCACTTGATGACAGTAATTGGGACCAGAATTTCCATTGCTAAGTGACACAGTCATAAAGCGCAACATCACATGACTATGCCGCTTAGTGATGGAAATGCCAGCACTTCCAGTTGCCATCATTAAGTGAATCCTGCGATGTTGGTAAGCGCAACGTCACATGGTTGCCATTTGCAACCTCCTGCTGGCTTCCCCATTGACTTTGCTTGTAGGAAGCTGGCAAAGAAGGTCACAAATGGCAATCGTGTGAATGTGGGATGCTGCAACCATTGTAAGTATGAGGACTATCATAAGTACCACTTGTAATTTCGAATGGTCGCTGAATGAGTGGTTGTTAACTGAGGACCACATGTAGGCTTTTTGGGGAGGAGAGTCATGTCCTACTTAGACTACTTCTGCATACCACTGATTGCTTTGTAAAGAGGTAGAGATATCTTTGCTTTCTGCAAGAAATCCCACTATAGTGAGGGTTCCCCAAAAGATCTGATGGAAATAGAAATCCATTGGAGTACTACTGTTATAAACTTTCATTTCATGTTTACCCTATATATGTAGAAATAAATAATATATCATAGAAAAGCTGCCAGATTCTGTAAAGACAATAGTCCTAGGCCCTATGAATGGAAAGAACCTATCTAAGATATTAATCGGTATTTAAAATGATCCGATGAATTAAAACTTTTCATCCCAAGAAATAAAATTAATTAGTTAAAATGATAGGTCAAGACTTATTTCAGTACTTTGAATATTTTCGTAACTCCCATTTTGGAAGTCATTGATTTTAGTAGACCACAAAATTGCAGTGACATAGGAAGCAGGGAGTAAGAAGGGGCTACTCGGCTCCCAATGATAAAGAAACCTTGTACTCTGAGTAAATGCTGTTACCCTTGAAAGCTTACTTCACTTGCAACCTCCTGCCGGTTTCCCCACTGACTTTGCTTGTAGGAAGCCGGCAAAGAAGATTAGTCCAAACTAATCAAATTATTTAATATTAAATAAGCAATGTTATTTTGTTGCAAATTCTGTTAGCAAAGTTAAGAGCAGATGATATGGTGCTTGCTTAATTTCATTGAAGCATGTGGAGTCCTCGCTCTGAGATTGGCTGTTCATTTGAAGCATCATGCACATTTGTTTAGACTGAAGTTTTCCTGTGGAGAATCTGGAAGAGTCAAGATTCATTTTCCCTCTTTAATGACAGAGAAAGTTTGTATGGATTTGGTTCTCACGCACACAGATTTATGTGCGAAACATACTGAGCTGATTCTCATGACGTATTAAGCCATCTCATAATTGGCTTCATGTGTCATCCAAACTCAGCTTAGAGTGTGGTTAAAGGATATGTCTTAAATTGTATCTATGATTTGGTTTTAGTTTGCTTACTTTAAGCATAGTCAGCAAGTCCAAATTTGGATCAGTGGTTATTCTATAATGAAATAGAAATATGGCCTTGATATCACTGTTTCTGTGCTCTCTTTCATGTTATGAAGCTATATAAGGCATATTTTTTTAATACCCACACCCACATACACCCAGAGGCTATAAATCCTGTAAGAACAAATGGCTCCTACTAGAAAAAAATATCTTGAATACTGGCTGCAGAGAAACCATTATCAGGAAAGGTTTAATAACTTTTATATATAACTTTGATAACTCTGGTTCTTCCAAGCCCTGGAGATCAGCTAAGAAAATTATTTTTT
The DNA here is from genome assembly GCA_030867105.1 of Liasis olivaceus. Lineage (NCBI taxonomy): Eukaryota > Metazoa > Chordata > Lepidosauria > Squamata > Pythonidae > Liasis > Liasis olivaceus. The sequence continues at coordinate 77,966,388 of CM061349.1, forward strand.
CTAGGTGGAAGAAAGTAGATGTTAAAGAGTGTATTCAAGAGGTGTGCTCTCTGTTGATATTTGAGATGTCCTTACAGTGGTGAAATGAGAAGATAGAGCATTGCATTCTGAAGGGTCTAGATTTCATATCATGTTAAAAGGCTGAGCTAGCTTCATATTAATATTCCTCACTGGGACTTATTATATGCATCATTTTCCTTTCTGTTCTTTTTCAATTTATTATTATCATTTGTATTGTATTGTACTATCATTATTGTATTTTTTAAATTTGTGTCTATTGCACTTATAAAATTTAAAAAATGAAAAGGCATTTGTATAGAAGTGCTGTTAATGAGGAAAACTTGATTTACAGATATCTCTAATAAAATTAATATTAGCATTATCACATGAAGGAGGGCTGGTTGTAGCACTAGTCGGAATGAAATGGCTGCTTCAGTGTCATGAAAGGGCAGCAAATGTTTAGCTAATTTGCTTGTAGGATCTATGTTTATAGTATTGTGGTGGGAGAGAAGCTGCCTTTCCTGCTGTAGGAACCAAAATATCTTGGTTGGCCAGGGATAAGTGTCCCTTGACTTGGGGAATGAAGGGGGCACCATTTGTGACTTTACCTTCAGGGAGCAGAATGTTTGAGCTGGACCTGACATGAAATGCTGTGTCTGGCATGCAAATTCAGTTCCCATTTTGAGGCTCATTAAAAAGTTTTGAAGCTCATTAATGAGTTTTTGCCCTCATTATGTTTTGGGACAACAGCTGTTATGAAGCAGATGGCATTCAAACCGAGAGAAGAGAGAGAAAGAAAAAAGAAGGCTGTAGATCAGATTGTCAAGGAAACAGCTAAAGTGTTACTTTAGAGCCAGCCTCTGAATCCCTCATGCAGGAAGATTTTATCTTCAGTTATGATGGCTAAATTAAAACTGTTAGGAAGGTGGGAAAACAGAAAGAGAAGCATTGTGGACTGTACCAATCGTTGCAGTTTTCTCTGTTGTTGTTGTGTTGTTTTTAAACTATATTCTCTCCTCACCAATGTTAAGAAGGTACATCTTCATGCCATGTATATATTGCCTGCAGAGATCTGATAACAAGCAGAGGTTCAACATCTATCTCTCTGAGATATTTGAATTTGGATTTTACCATTGATCAGTTGGAGTCAACAGCCTATAAGGCCGTTTCTGACTCTGATTCTAGCTTTTCAACTGGCATTTCCAGTCATATTTCAATTAGTACGTAATTTCATCACATTATAGTCATCTCTAATTTCTTGATTTTCTTTTCCTTTTATTATGTTCTGTTGATTTCTTGTTTTAGATGACAGGGTTGTTAAATGTGTGAGTAGGACCACGCTGTATATTTCTGTAGTTTTAGAAATCTAGTTTTGCTAGGCACGTTATCTATTATTACCACTATACTACTACAACTTCCCTGCTGTTCTTGAAGGAGGAGACCTCCAACTGTAATTTCAGACCTTGCCAGTAATAGTGAGATCTCCTATTGTGCAACAGGGTAAATCAATTTCTTCCATTTTTTCTCAGTAGTACAGGTGAAACTCGAAAAATTAGAATATCGTGCAAATGTTCATTTATGTCAGTATGGCAACTCAAAAGGTGAAACCAAGATATGAGATAGACGCATTACATGCAAAGCGAGATATGTCAAGCCTTACTTTGGTATAATTGTGATGATTATGGCGTACAGCTTATGAAAACCCCAAATTCACAATCTCAGAAAATTAGAATAGTGTGAAAAGGTTCAATATTCTAGGCTCAAAGTGTCCCACTCTAATCAGCTAATGAATCCATAACACCTGCAAAGGGTTCCTGAGCCTTTCAATGGTCTCTCAGGCTGGTTCAGTAGGAATCACAAGCATGGGAAAGACTGCTGACCTGACAGTTGTGCAGAAAACCATCATTGACACCCTCCATAAGGAGGGAAAGCCCCAAAGGGTAATTGCAAAAGAGGTTGGATGTTCCCAAAGTGCTGTATCAAAGCACATCAATAGAAGGTTATGTGGAAGGGAAAAGTGTGGTAGAAGAAGGTGCACAAGCAGCAGGGATGACCGCAGCCTGGAGAGGATTGTCAGGAAAAGGCCATTCAAAAGTGTTGGGGACTTTCACAAGGAGTGGACTGAGGCTGGAGTTAGTGCATCAAGAGCCACCACATACAGACGGATCCTGGACATGGGCTTCAACTGTCGTATTCCTCTTGTCAAGCCGCTCCTGAACAACAAACAACGTCAGAAGTGTCTTACCTGGGCTACAGAAAAAAAGAAGTGGTCTGCTGCCCAGTGGTCCAAAGTCCTCTTTTCTGATGAGAGCAACTTTTGCATCTCATTTGGGAATCAAGGACCCAGAGTCTGGAGGAAGAATGGAGAGGCACACAATGCACGATGCTTGAAGTCCAGTGTGAAGTTTCCACAGTCTGTGTTGATTTGGGGAGCCATGTCATCTGCCACTGTTGGTCCACTGTGCTTCATTAAGTCCAGGGTCAACACAGCCGTCTACCAGGAGATTGTGGAGCACTTCATGCTTTCTTCCGCAGATGAGCTTTATGGGGATGCTGACTTCATTTTCCAGCAGGACTTGGCACCTGCCCACACTGCCAAAAGTACCAAAACCTGGTTCAATGACCATGGGATTACTGTGCTTGATTGGCCAGCAAACCCGCCTGACCTGAACCCCATAGAGAATCTATGGGGCATTGCCAAGAGAAAGATGAGGGACATGAGACCAAATAATGCAGCGGAGCTGAAGGCCGCTATTGAAGCATCCTGGTCTTCCATAACAGCTCAGCAGTGCCGCAGGCTGATAGCATCCATGCCATGCCGCATTGCGGCAGTGATTGCTGCAAAAGGGGCCCAAACCAAGTACTGAGTACATATGCATGCTTATACTTTGCAGAGGTCCGATATTGTTCTATTTCCAATCCTTGTTTTATTGATGTCATGTAATATTCTAATTTTCTGAGATTGTGAATTTGGGGTTTTCATAAGCTGTACGCCATAATCGTCACAATTATACCAAAGTAAGGCTTGACATATCTCGCTTTGCGTGTAATGCGTCTATCTCATATATTGGTTTCACCTTTTGAGTTGCCATACTGACATAAATGAACATTTGCACGATATTCTAATTTTTCGAGTTTCACCTGTATATCTTGCAAGTTTTCACATTACAATATCTTAATTTTATTTTTCTTCTAGTGCCAACAACATGCCAAAGCAGGTAGAAGTACGAATGAACGAAAGCCATATGAGTCCAGTGGAACTTCAACCGAAGCACCTCTTTGTACGACTCTGGCTTTCACTCAGAAAAAATCTGCTCCTTTCACTTACTGTATTTGGTAAGTAAACCTGAGAAAAAATGTATTGGCTTAATTAATTTGTGGACTAATATACCATGTTCTGGTATCTTAAGAAATCTCCCTATCTGACCTCCACTCCTCCTTTCTCCCTTTTTCTTCACTATGCTTAGAACTCTACTCAAAACACTTGTGATGCCTCTCTCATATTCCAGCCCCATTAACAAAGGAGCACCTTTGTACTTCTCCAAAGGCAATGAAACTTGTTGCATTCCAGATGTGTTGAATATGTTCATTGACAGGGCCAAGTGGTGATTATGGGAGTTGTAATGTGTGTCTCATTCATTCATTTATTGTGGATGCTTTTAGGCTACTTCAGTCATCTGACTCTTAGCAGCTTACAATAAATACATCCAATACATAACATTACAGTAACTGGCAAAGTCATTGTTTCAAGCTAATTTTATTTAACCAAAATCTGATCTTGTTGTGGATTTGCTGATTGGCCAATGGCCATATTAAAACATGCAGTTGTTGTTGTAATCAGCAAATGCAGTAAATTAATATACCAAAATATAAATGCTTTCAAGATAAATCATGTTACAGTGATAAAAGTACAACTCCTTATATCATCAAAACAGCTAGATTCATCCCATGCTCAGGTACCTCTCCCATTCTCACCTTAGTCCCCAAAAGGACATTGGAAGAGGCAAGTTCTTAAAATCTTCATCAGTATAAAAGTAATGGTGCAGTTCTTATATGTGGTAGAAGAATGTTCCACAGGAGAGGAGCTCCTAGAAAAAATAATTGCCTTATCACATCTCATGAAAGTAAGGACTCTTTGCGGGCACTGTATAATCACGCCTTGGGGAGGTAGATTCTATTTAGAGAAGGCAATCTCACCAATAGTCAGGCCCTATGCTTTGTAGTTTGAGTTAGACTGTTCTCAAAATGCCAGGTTCTGTAATCCAATTTGTTTACAGCTCCCCAAATTACCTTCCAAAGTTTAGAATAGGAGAGCAAGATTCAGCATGGTTCAGAGGTCACTGCTCAATATAATCAGGCAGAAAATGGGAGGAAGGCAATGACACTGAGAGAGTATATTTGCAGGACTGTTTATTACCAGTCTCAGTTGGGTATACCAACTGCACCCTTTCTTGGGAAGAAACAAATTAGCTACTGCCACTCACACATTAGTAACCTCATGCTTAGAGTACTAGGCAAGACTACCCTTGTGCTGGATCTGGAAGCTGCAGCTGATGCAGAATGCAATGGCAAGGTTGTTGAACTAAGCACCTGGCCAAATAGATGTTACATCTCTGTTGGAACAACTACATTGGTTGCCATTTAGCTTAGCACCTAGTACTCTAAGTATGAGGTTACTAGTGTGTGAGTGGCAGTAGCTAATTTATTTCTTCCCAAGAAAGGATGCAGTTATTATACCCAACTGAAACTGGTAATAAACCTTAAACAATCTGCGACCGGAATATCCAATTTACATATTACAATATTACAGACCTGGTTGATCACTCAGATCTTTAGGAAAAGTCCTACTGCATGTGCCTAGAGCCACAGACTGCTACCTTGCAGTTACTTAGGATTTTTTAAATTATTATTAGAATGTATACTTGATAACACATTGTTAACGTCTTGTTGGCATATGTTGAAGACCCAGCTTCTACATAGGAATATTGGCAGAATGTTTTTTGCTTATACTTCCCCCCTCTTTTTTATTGTATCTTTAATTTTTAATATATTGCTTTTCATTGTATATTTTCTGTTTTGCAAACCATGTGTATGTGTGAGTGTGGTTTGTATGTATGTACAGTATATGTGTGTGTGGTATGTATGTGTGTATATGTGTGTGTGTATACACAAACACATATACAGAGATAGTCCTCATTTAGCAACCACAATTGGTTCCAGCAAAATGGTTGCTAAGCGACATGGTCACTAAGGAGGCCACATGACTGAGAGAGAGAGGGAAAGAGAGAGAGAGAGAGAAATGCTGTGAAGGTTGCTGGTTGCAATGGTTAAGCTCTCTCATGCAGCAACACCAGCATTACTGTTGCTCCAGCGTGAGTTGTTAGGCACAGAAATTTGGTTGGAAAAATTTTTTTTTTTTTACTACAGGTAGTCCTTGTTTAACAACCACTCATTCAGCAACCATTCAAAGTTACAATGGCACTGAATGAGTGGCACTTATGACCAGTCCTCTAAGTTCCAGCCATCCCAGCACACCCATAGTCACATGATCATGATGTGGATGCTTGGCAACCAGCTTGCACTTACGATGGTTGCAGTGTCCTGCAGTCATGTGATCGCTATTTGCAACCTTCCGTGTTGGCTTCCCAGGAAATGTCGCAATTCATTCTGATAAGTCACTCGCACCATCCCCTGCCCAGCAGCAGGCACACTGGCTGCGCCTCGCAGACCACTCACACACCCTCCCCTCAGCAGCAGCTGGCCCTGCTGCACTTGTACCACACCTCGTGGGCTACTTGCACACCTTCCCTGCCCAACCATAGCCACCCCTGGCTCCACTGTGCTCACGCTGCACCTTACCTGCCTGCTGGCCTGCTTGCAAGCTGCCTGGGACTCATATAATGACCAACGATCCTCACTTTATGACAGCAACAAAGAGTGCTGGGATTGCCATCGCTAAGCAATGCGGTCACATGATGTTGCGCTTTGTGACCGCATCGCTTAGTGATGAAAATTCCAGTCCCAATTACCATAATTAACCAAGGACTACCTGTACCACTTATTACTGTTTATTACCATCATATTTGCGAATGATGACTACCTGAGGCAGTTGCTAAATGAGGACTACTCGTATATAGATATACCGTATTTTTCCGACTATAAGACGATACTTTTTTCTAAAATCCTTACCCTAAAAATTGAAGGGCGTCTTATTCAAGGAAGTCAGCCGAGGAGAGAATCGCGTGGTGGCAAAATTGCCCATATCTTGTCTCTGCGAATGGGCTTCCTCCTATTGCTAGCCTCCAATCACGAGTGAAATAGCTTGTCTCCCAAACAGACTTCCTCCAGTCACGAGCCTGATGTAACTGATGTCAGCTGATGCTGAACAAACCAATTAGAGGAAGTCTGCAGAGACGAGCTATCGGCAGTTTCACTTGTGCTTGAATGTAATCAGTTATGCAAAAGAGCCTGGAAATAGAGCTGCAGAGAGACGGTTTGGACCTCCTCCCACCGAGTGTAGCAGGTAAATGTTAACTAATTACTAAATAAAAATGTGTTCCGCACTATCTTTAAAATATTGATTTCTTAATTTGGGGTTGGAAAAGTGGGGGTCGTCTTGTACATGGGGGCGTCTTATTGTCGGAAAAATACGGTAAATTGCAACAACATCAACAGCATACAATTGTTCTGAAGATATGATCATAAGTGACCCAAAATATAAATTGTCACCATATAAATCACACTGTCAGCCATCAAATTTCATGAAGGTGCCAAGATCCATTACTTAGTTACTTTATTTATTTATTCAATGTATACAGCAGCTTACTCAGCACATGATTCAGGATCAAATCACAACAATAAATTCCCTAAAACCACATAATAGAAAAGCATAAAAACAGAAACAGAGTCATATAAATATACATCACATTAGCGGAGGCTTCCTGCTTTTTCCCAGACACGTCAGCGGCTTCCTAAACATCAAAGACTACCTGGTTAATCTTCAAAAGGTAGAGTAATGGTCTGGATTGGGATGAGAGCTGGACACAAACTGTTTTTCAAAATTCAACACCAAATTTGGGACTGGAGCAATCGGGTGGATGATTTCTCCAAATTTGTTCAGGGAAAGGGGAAATTCTCCAATAATTTCTGAAGGGCAGGGCTCCTCCTCAGAAGTGAGAGTAGCATCACATTGGGGGAAAAAAGCTCAGTGGAAGGAACTTCTATGTGATCTCTTTGGAATGTGTTTAAAGCATGAAATCGATAGGAGTCTGATAGCACCTTTTCAGATGAGGATATTTTATTAAAGGACACAGGATTTCATGAATTGTAGCTGATTAAAGCTTAATTCTTTTAATAAAATGTGTTCATCTGAAAAGATGCTACCAGACTTCTTTGGATTTTTGGCTACCATAGATTAACATGGCTCTCCTACCCCAATGTGTACAATTACAAGTAGCAGGGACACTGCAGAATGCTGCAGGGATGATAATCCAATGAAGGAGAGGATGTTCATACACACCCCTTGGCTATATTGTAACAAGAACATCAGCCATGAAAATTTCTCCAAAATTATCTCCTCTTTTGAGAAAACTTCTAAAGCAAATGCTCTTTCTTCCAACTGAATGAGAATTGCCAGGAAAAAAAAAAACGCAGGAGAATTTCTGTGCCTGACACTAATTTAAATCTTTGTGTCCTGGTCTTGATTTCAAAGGATCGTGCAGTCTAGCTTTCCCTCCTGGGGTGCCTTCCAGATGTGTTGGGACCACAACTCCCAGAATTTCCTGCTGGCTATGAATTCCAGCTGTTCTTATCCCCAAACTTCTGGAAAGTAAGATATTGGGGAACCATCCACAGTGCAGTAACCTATGTTCAATAGCTTCTGTTTGAATGAAATATCTATCAATTCATAAGAAAAAAAAAGTCACGTATTTAATTTACTAGCACTGTGAAGGAAAAGAAAAGGAGGAAAGTTAGATGAGGAAGTGGAGACTCATGACCCATGTATTTCCTGCCAAATGCTGATGCTTCTTAGCTCTCTCCTTTGCTGTGTGCTAGAGACTAGACCAAGCGATACAGTGATCTACTTTTCTCAGTTGCCTTCTGGGTATAGCAGCTTCCAAATATGGAATGGTTTTGACATTTTAGTATAGTTCATTGGCTTCATGCCCAGACTTACTAAAAAAAAAAAAATTACAGTACTGTGAGACGAAGAGCCAAATGCGTAGCCTTCACAAAGTCTGTCTTTATTCACTTCTGTGTGAATGGATAGCTGCACTGTTTGTTGAAAAAGCTATGCAAATACTTTTAATGTCTCTCTGCTGTTAAAGATTTTGAAACTGAGCTTATTTTGACGTGGGCATTTGGCTCTGATTGACTGTTGCAAGGTGATTGAAAGCCTTTCCCAAGTTGATCTACCAACAAGTATGCTTAGTTACAATAAAGGACAGAACATCACTCAGGGGTTTCATTGCAGCAGTTGCTGCATGTTAAGCCAAAGGAAGAAAGATTGCAGGTGCAAAATCCTTTTTTTTTATAGTGTGCTTTCAGAACGTCTTTTTTCTTTTTTAATATGACTAATCATGACAGCCAAGTGACAAGGGTATATAAGTCACCCCATTTTTTTCTTTTTCCACAAAGAGACAGCTAACATATTTGCATTTAGTTATTAATGGGAAATACTGTTTCTGTATGTTTCACCTGTTTCCAACCATGTGTGTTTGTCAGCCCTTTGAGGTAGGGCTGGTCAAGAAACTGGCACAGTAAGAGTTTCAGGAATGCTGTTTACTGGAATCGCTGCCCCCCTTTTAAGGATAAGAAAATCAAGGCAGGGCTGTTCTGAGTCTGTTTCTCACACTTTCTACTTTCCCAGGCCCGAGCAACTGTTCTCTTTCTCCTTCCTCTGTCTCAAGGCCAGAGCTAAATTCCTCTAGAGTGTTTCGTTCATATATTACACATTTACACATCTGGTCTGTACACTTTTAAGCAACTTTTCCAATACCTCACCATGTTTGAAGAGAAAGGGGGGAGGGGAGAGAGAGATCTCCACAATGGATTGAATCAATTCCTTTACTTATTCAGTCATGTGGCTCGGAGCAAGTAAGATTTATCAGCCTCTTGTTGCAATGAGATTATTTACTTAATATTTCTTCCTTACTTTATATTCAAGGCAGACATAAAATATTGTTATGAGTGAGTCTCACCCTTTCATGTACTGAGAAATTTCAGGGCTCCCAGTGCTTATACAGAGTTAGATTTCTTTAAGGGACAGTAGGCTTAAGACCTTCCTATGATTTAAGGTTTATTTTTACACACACAGATAGATAGATAGATAGATAGATAGATAGATAGATAGATAGATAGGGCATAGCATATGAGTTCACAACTCCAACATTCCAGTAGATTTCTGTTTCCCAACATATTTCTGATGGACTAATTATACTCTGCGGAAAAGTTAGATCTCAGACTCCTTTTTCAGACCTGCATCCAACACAATCTGACAAAATTCCAGGTTCAGCTTCTGGGTTTCTAAGTGAGGGAGGAAAACTGTCTTTCAAAATAGATTGCAACCATTTCTTGAGAGAATCTGCCAGTCAGCTAATTTACACAATGGTTAGCAATCTGCCTAATCTGTTTGTCCATTGTAGGATGCCTTTTCACAACCGCAGGAGCCAAGGATTAGGATGAAAATATAAAGTCTATTAGACCAACCTTGAAATGTTTATGCTGAAATGTTGTAATATCTACCACAAGTTCCTTTAAAAAGCATTAATTAGTAAACAGCCCCTAACTCTCAACGATTAAAAATGCTGATAGCGGGGTTGCATCATTCTGGTTTATATGGTGAGCAATAGATTTCATTATCAAATTGCCAGCAGCAGACTTCAGTTAGAAAACACCTTAAGTGGCTGTGACCAATTACCACTGCCTTTCCTGATGGTAAGTGGCATTATATCTCTGGAAGCACCCCAAGCTGTCTGAGCAGCAATGTTCAACTCACCCACCTTCCCAGAATCAGAAAAGTAGATTGGGCAAGGGATAAGTTTTCATATCTTGCTAAGCTCATCAATAAGGCACCAACCTTATTATGGAAAGCTGATTTAACAAAACTGGGAGCTGATTATGGGTTTTGGTATCCCTTGTTGGAAAACTGCATTTTGCCAAGATGATTCTACAAAATGATGGATAAAGACTCATATAATTATTCAGATTATTTTCCCTTAAACCAACCTTTCTATTATGTGTTTTGGTACATTCAGGTGTCATTATGGGGGCATTATGTGGAATGCTCCTTCGCATGGCAGCTCCTATTAATCCTGATGTCGTCATGTTGATAGCCTTCCCAGGAGATATTTTGATGCGGATGTTGAAAATGTTGATCCTCCCTTTAATTATCTCAAGTTTAATCACAGGTGAGATATATTATGAACAATTGGAATCACATATCCTGTGATAAATAAAGCCCTATAGGAGCATGCTGGCAGCTCTTCAGAATTTAATAATTTTTCCCTACAATTCAGTACTAGCATATCCCTGGTGTGGAAAAATAATGCTAATCAAGTACTTTATACTTGTGTTTATAAAAATGGATGACACTTTGGTTCTAATGATCTTTGCTTTCTAGAACTGTGATTCAGTGAATGGGAATTCATTAATCAGCTGAAATAGGATGTTATAGTTATAACTGTTAATTTTTTAGTACTATTCAGTGATGTTATTTCCCCACTCCCAAACACAGAGATTCCTTTTGAATTCAATTATGGATGGCTCTTATGACACAGAACTATAGTGAAATTGCCTCTATTAACTTGAGATTATAGGAGGGCATTGTAACCTCAGGAGGACTACCATATTTGGGCTACAAACATCTGGATGACCACTGGATAGGAGCAAAGAGTTTGTATTTTCTATGTCTCTTTGTTGGTATCTAGTGATCATCTGAATGTTTGCAGCCCAGATATGGTAGCCCTATTTCAGGGCTACGATCAGACAAAGGATCTTGAATGGAAAATACCTTATTGTAGAAAAAGAAGCTGTGTGAAGCAATGCTCCAAGTATATCTAAACTACAGAATTTAAGTCCACAGACCTATAGACATTTATTCAGAAGTAATTCTCACTAAATGCAATGAGACTCATTTCTGATGATTATACCTAGGATTATTGGAAGCCATGGAGGATCAATGACTATTCATTTAATTTAACCGATCTATGTACATGTTCATCAATATACCTCAATCAATTAAGATACCCTAGAAAGAGATTTACAGGCATCTAAAATGAATTATTGTATATATTTATCCATTATATTTTCCATGGAAAGTCTATATATGGCTTTCTGTTTCAAAATCATATATAGGAAAAAATAAGAAAATATATACCATTATAACATTGCTTGTAAAATATAAGACCAATGAAAATGGCCAAAATCCAGCAGTAAGAGGGAATATATATTTGCAAATGTTAAACATGAGAAGCAAGCTTAGTCATTATGCAGGATCTCAGTAATCAAGAAGATACCATTTGTGCATGAATTCTTCCCAATTCATTTCTTTTTACAGGGCTGTCTGGCCTGGATGCTAAGGCCAGTGGCCGATTAGGGACGAGAGCTATGGTTTACTATATGTCTACAACAATCATTGCTGCTGTCCTTGGAGTGATCTTGGTGTTAGCCATTCATCCTGGCAATCCAAAACTGAAGAAGCAGTTGGGAGAAGGAAAGAAGAATGATGAAGTATCCAGCCTTGATGCTTTCTTGGATCTTATTCGAAACTTGTTCCCTGAAAACCTTGTGCAAGCATGTTTTCAACAGGTGAATGCTAGATGTGTTTCATACAGGAATATGCATGAAAACTATGAAAATAACCTTAAATGAAATAAGTAAAACATAGAATCATCGCTGCAAATACCATTTGTTTTTACCAATTTGATACCTTTATACTTAAAACATACCTTAATGATAACTGGCAAAGCTTCTGTTTGAACCTTTATTGGATGAGCTGCTCAGTCTGCAAAAATCATCTTTTTTTATTTATCCCTTCATCTCTGGTGAAAGCCATTCAATTTCGTCTGGATTTTAATTAGTTTTATCTCCATGGGACCTTAAAAATCGGGACTTAGTTCTGTCAGAAGTATAATTAGAGCCTAATATTTAGGTAAAAAATAAGGAAATACTTTAAACCACTGTGCTGGATACTTAGTTCATTAAAAGATTCTCTCTCAGGGGACATGAACACATTTGCCCAATCTAATTGCAGTTAATACTCAAACTGCTTAACTTTGACATACTGTACATTTGATTCCATAAGAACATATACTTTTTCTGTTTTTAATCAGGAATTGGGATACCTTATAGTTCTTTGAACAATAATATCTGTAAAATCGGAAACATTAGTCTATTTATTTCAGTATACTTCAGGCTGTGGCTGTAGCTACTTTTTCATGAGCAAAGTATATTAATATGATTTTCTAAAGGTTATATGAATTGGCCTTTTGTTATATATGCTTTGTGCCCTACTCATCAGGAGATGCCCTTGGGTTTTTCCCTCCCACTCCTCAAGCTAATTTGTTTAGCAGTTACATGAATTATTTTGTAATGAAGTAGACAAGACCCATTGCCAAACCGTTTTTTCATGTTTTCCTAAAGGCGTCATTTAAAGAATTAAAACAGTATGTTATCTAACTTTGTAGCTCTAAGCTATACTGTCTTCCAACAGGGTAGGGAAGGGGCAGAACCATCAAGACACACAAACACAGGCAGGGGTATCAAAGTCAAGATGACAGCTGCAATGGGGCAATCGAAACTCTGCCTGGGTTTTATGTGTGTCGCACATAAAAAGCAATCTTTTTCTCTTCCAGTACATTATATTTTATTGGAAGCTGAAAAAGTGGGACTAACAGGCTGAGCGGGAAGTTAAATATCAACGACAAACGTTTCTTTTCTCATTTTTGAGTGATTATAATATTCGGGAGCATGATTTTCATATTCACAGTATCACCCAAAAAAGAATTACAGGAAAAGAGTAGAAGTAGTATGCATTTGAAATGCTAAACTGGTCTCTCCCTTTCCAGCTCATTGTATGTGACACAAAGTGAGTCAACCATTTGGCTGCTGAAAAGCTGCATAATAAGATAATAGGCTGAGTGGGAAGCAAGGCAAGCTGCTCCTTATACTGTATTAGCATTATCGCTCCTTTTTTAATTCTCTTGCTAGTCATAATGTTACATTATTCTTCCAAACAGTTCATTTCAACTGTTTCACTGCTTCACTGTTTTTCAGATTCCTTTTATTGATATTTTAACCCACCAGCACCTGAGCTTTGATTGATGGATTTGTATTCACACAGTAAATTCTCTAAGCATCAAACAATTTAAATTAAAGCAATAAATGAATCACATAAATTACATAAACCCTTAACAGTAAGAATAACAATTAATGACAATAATGCAGAAAGCAAAACAAATCCAACCAAAAAAAGAATATGAGTCAATCCAAGAGAAGCGACCACATATAAGGAACTGCAAGTAGTTAAAATAGGAGACAAAAAAGTTATTTTGATTTGCATGACATAAAATAACCAATATTTCAAAACTGTAGAGGAACAGAAACTGGTATTAGAAAGAAAGCGAATTAAATTTTTGAGTAGGGACAGTATTCAGTAACTGCACTACAAAGAAAGTTCTCCTTTGCTCTGTTAAATGCTGTTGAGGATTTTGAATGAGAGGGCATATGGAGAAAATGTTCAGAGGTCAATTCAAGACACACAAATAGCCACATGTGTGAGTGTCCTTCATCATAGTTGTGTATTTGAGCAGGTGCCATTTAGATACAGATCATTCCACCACCACTCCTCCCCCTATGTTTCAAACCAGATCTGCTGGTGATTTAGAAGTATCTTTGGATCTAGACCTGAGTTATCTTTACTAAATATTATCCACAACCAAAATCTGAAATAGTTTATTCCAATACCCTGCCAGACTATAAGTATCTATAGTCTATAAGACTATAAATTACTTAAAAGTTAGCCCTAATTGTTTTCAGTGGAGCAAATAATAAGAAGGAATATTGTAGCAACTCACTGTTGCATTTTGATCTCCATTCAGCTCTACAATTTTAACAGTTTAAAGATTACAGAAGCAAAATCATTTGCAGTGAATATCATATTAATATACTTTTGTGTAATGGTTACTATATTAACTTGCTTACCTTTTTTCTTATATGTTTTAAATGGACACACTTTTCTTGATTTGTTTCCTATTTGTAAAGGTGTAATCCAGTCATTGTATCAGCAGACAACAGCATCTGGCTGGTCTTGTCAGGCCCTGGAAGCTAAGCAAGGTGGCTTGGGTTATTATTTGGATGGGAGACTTTCAGGGAATATCAGAGTTGTAGGCTAGAGTGGGAAATTGAAAGGCAATCTAAAAGAAGGCAGCAGTAAGCTACTTATGTACTGTTATCAGGAAAATGGCATGGTTGGATCCCCGGGGAAGAAATGGCAAACTGAAGATGGTTTCACTTTCAGCGGAGCCAACAACTGCAGCAGAATGAGGAGCCAATGAATGGATCGGTGCCTCGAAATTCCTCCCTGGACAAAGGGGAGGACTTGGGATCACCCACAGGGCTTCTTACAGAGGCTCCCCATGACGAGACTGTAAAACTAGTCTCTGGTGGGTTTTAGAACTCTGGGAGCTGGGAGAGTCAGCTTGCCCAAGCTGCAGTTCGAGCCTTCAAAGAGACACTGGGTTTACCCACTTCCTTTCTTAATCACTTCTGAAAATGGCTTGTAAATTGCTTTTTGGATACCAAGAATCTTCAGAAAGACAAGTTTTATTTCACTGGGTGATTTTCCTTCAATCCTGAACAAAAGAAGTTTCATGTAAGTTTAAGAACTTAACAATTTTTTTATTTGGAAATAAGCAGCAAAAAAGTGATTAGAACATTGATTTTGGAAAGTTATAAATGAACTAAGAGGCTAGATTGACTGGAAATAAGATCTGGAAATTAACTATAAGAATCCTTCCTGTGGTTTGTTTAAAATCCTATTAAAAATATATGAAGATCTTGAAGTTAAGTGTAAAAAATCTTTCCATGAGAAAATGGTTTGGATTAGAGAAAAACATGATAAAAGGAGATTTGAAGTCTGGTTACTAGAGGCAACCAGAAAGAACTAAAGATTACAATTAAAGGAGAAGATCCACTAATAAAGAATGGAGAAAAGTATTTTAACTCTGGAAGATTTCAAGGATATTTGGCAACAATGTACTCAGAGCTTTCTCTTAAGATTATCTGATACTATAAAAATGGGTTTTAAAGAGGAGATAGAAGAGGACACAATTGAGAATCAGGCTGTTTTGGATATGATTTAAAAATAATAGAATACAAGAATGATATTGACAAAGATACTACACAGGACTTACAAATGAAACTGGCTGATGTTTTAATAGCTAAAAGGACAGACAAATAATAAATCAGAAGAGTGACTTAGATGTGTGGATTTCAACTCTTCTGAGTGACTTGGACAACTTCCTTATTTTGGACTTAAAAAGAGATGTGTTACACTTTTGAAGGAGTTTTTGAGAAAAGAGAAAGAGAGAATGAAAAGAAATCAGCTTTTGGGACATTACTTAAAAGGAATATCAAGGCTTTTAACATCAAAAAGAAGGATTGTAAAGCCAGTTTGTTCAATCAAGATTAAAATATATGATGCTTTTTCTACTAGTAGTTTTTAATGGATTTTTCTTGACCAAGACTGAATGACAAGGTCTTAAAGATTTGCTATTAGATAAGATATGGGAGAAGAGATTTTTTTTCTTGTATGATTAGAGAAAACGATGGGTTATGATGTTAAAATTGAAAAGAAGTGTTAAATTTGTGAAGGAATTTCAGAGAGGAGATGAAGAGAAAATGATAAGAAATTAATTTGTGGGATATTATTTGAAGGGTTTAAAGATTAAGATTTTGTGGTAGCTCTTGAAGGATTTTTTTTTTATTAAGATTGAACAACGAGCTTTTGTTGGTTTGCTTATAGATATAAGATAAAATATGGGAAGAAGATATTTTGTTGGTGTATTTTTAGAGAAAATAATAAGTTACTAAGGGAAGGGAAGGGAAGGGAAGGGAAGGGAAGGGAAGGGAAGGGAAGGGAAGGGAAGGGAAGGAAAGGAAAGGAAAGGAAAGGAAAGGAAAGGAAAGGAAAGGAAAGGAAAGGAAAGGAAAGGAAAGGAAAGGAAAGGAAAGGAAAGGAAAGGAAAGGAAAGGAAAGGAAAGGGATTTACTTGTTTAAAATTACATTATATTATATTATATTATATTATATTATATTATATTATATTTATTTCTGGTACCTCTTAATGGACTTTTGCTGATTAAGATTGAATGATGAGGTTTTATTATTTACTAATAGATAAAAGATGAGATATGGGATGAGAAGATCTTTGGTTGAAAAGTTAGAGAAGGTGATAAGTCACTGGCATTGTTTGTACTTGTCTTGATGAAGGAGGAAGTCATTTCTTTATATATTCTTTTCCTTTATATATTTTTTTCTTTTTCCTCCCCCTTTTTTCTTCCTCTTTTCCTTTTGCACTTTTTATTCTTTCTTTTTTCTTTTTATATTTTTCTTAGTTTGTATTAGATTTTTATCACTGTATTTTTAAACTTTAATCAAAATTATTATTAAAAACAAAAATGAAAATGGCATGGTTATGCCCATGTAGTCATCAGGATTCAAGAGTAACTTGAAGCTGCCTTTTCTCTTTCAGTTTGATCATACTTATAATTTTAACTGAACTTAAAGAAAAACTCAGGGCTTTTTCAGTAATAAGAGGTGTGGCAGTCTTCAGAAGCCCTCAAATGTTATGTTCTTATTTATAACGTCTGTAAGAAGAACTGCCATTTATCATCATGAATTGTATAAACAGTATCTAGAGATTTTTGGAGTTTCTTGAAAAGTAATGGGGTCCTTGAATGCAGATGTACCTTGCTTTATTAGTTGAGATAAAGGGACTGTAAACTGTGTCCAGTGTCTGTAAACTGAATATGGTCCTATAACTTTCAAGGAGTTCTAGGTAGTAAGCTAGAATTTGGGGTATAAAATGTATGGTTAATGTAAACAGCGCATTCAAGATGTTACCAACATTTCAGGGAAGAGCAAAGAACTGCTACACAATAGCTCTATTCCCTCCTTGTGCTTACTACTCTCCTGGTATACAGGGCACACTTCTAGAGATCTTCAACCACTAGAAGTTTTTCCATATGATGAAGGGCCCAGAAAATAAGGGTTGGACATTTTTGGAAAGCTTCGCTGAATAGAACCTCCATGCACGTACTAATACAAGTATATATTAGTTATAAAAATCTTGTCACCTTTAATTTTTAAAAAACTTTTAATATAAATTGAAAATATTGGTCCTTTTATTCTGCAAACTATCCAAATTACTTTTTGTGGGGTGATGTTTCCATAAACAAATATGGAGGTAGTTGTTCTTTTACTTGGATTTGCTTCCACATAATCCCAACCTGATTTGGAACTATTGAAGCTAAGAAAACTATTGTTTTCTTCTAAAGAAATATCTCCAACTGTGACTATCAGAAGAAATCAAAGATTTATTTCATTCAATTTTCTAGACCTCACCATAAAGCAGTTGTATACCAGTATCTTTTAAAATCTGCATATGGAACAGACAGTGATGTTTTGCAAGGGCAGATGCCAGAATATATTTTGAGAGTAAGCCCAAGCATGAAGTTTGAAAAACAACATCTAAAAGGCAAATTTCCAGTTGCATTTTCATTCTGCATTTTATTCTTTCAGATTCAAACTGTTACCAAAAATGTGTTCATCCCACAAGAAGTAGAAGAACCACCTAATGTTACAGATTCCATCTTTACCATCATGAATGAAACGGAAGCTACCACAGAGCCTCAGTTTGTTGTTAAGAAGGGCCTTGAGTTTAAGGATGGAATGAATGTCTTAGGTATTCTCTCTCTCTCTTCAGACACCTACTAAATTCACTGCATAGGCATGTCCTGTCATTCAAAACACTGAAATTCGTTGTTTATAAACCTAATAGATTCTTGCTATAATTCAGTGTAGTTTGTCTTATGCCAGTTTGAATCTAGGCAGATTAGATTAAACTTGAAGCTTCCTTCACATTTGCAGCTCATTCTCTGAAGGAAGCACATTGGTTTCACTTAATCCTTGATAACATTTCCAACTGCATCTGAACAGTTGTAGCTACAGGTACCTCATGCCAGTTACCAGCGGAGATGTATAGAGGAAAGGACAACCTATTCATTGCTCTAAATTAGTTTTGCATTTATAAGTGTGCAGTTAAACTGAGGTTGGACTTCTAATGTTATTTTTATATCAGAATATCAGTACTGATGCCATTTCTGTCAATATATTCAGGCACATTGACCAGGAATTGCTGCTGAGAAGTAACAGTGTTGAATAATAGCCGACAGCTATCAGCTGGTAGTAAAGGGGAGCATTGCAGAGGGAGCACCGAGGGTCCTTCTGAACTGAGTAAATCACACAAATGAATTAACGAGAAGATATTTGAATCAAAACTACATTTAATATGTTGTTTTTGAGAAGTGTATCATACATATCTTGATGCATTTATTAAAGGTCAGGTAATGTAAAACCCTGCCAGGGGAAGTCTGAGTAGGCCAAATCTTGCCTTTGTTCTCCAGTAATTTTTGCACAGATCTCTTTTTTGTAACTAGCAGTCTCTTTTGAGAGGTAAAGCTGATGTTTTTAAGAAGACTCAAGCTGCTGATTGGATGAATAGGTTGCTGACATCAGAAACGGAATGCTAGTCAAGGAATGCTTTGAGATGAAGTGCTCTTACCACTATCCATCAAAAGGCATTGTGTAGTTATTCTGTCTTTCCATTATTAACAGATTTTGTCTTATCTAAGAAGAAAAAAAGACAAAATTATTGTGGAGAACATATAGAATTTATTCCAAATAGAAGACAACAAAGCCTGGATTCTGTACAAAATTCTGCAGATTAAAGCTTCATCTAAAAAAACACATTACCTAAGAGGAAAGCAAGGGAATAATAACAGTTGCTGAAACCCGTATGAGTTTTCATGCAAGGGAAACCGACCATCTGAATCTCCTTTATGACCCAAGAAACCCTCTCATGAGGGCCAAGGAATGTTCAAGAAAGACCAGGGATTTAGGGAATGAGGGAATTACAATAATAGAGCAAAATCAAAAGAAATCCTACTTGTTAGAGAGATCCCTATTTTGTTTTTTCCCTAATTATCCTCTCTCATTGCACACACACACCCCCACTAAATCCCAGATTTTTCTCAACGATAAAGAGAGGTTGAAGAGAATGGAGAATTCCCCTTTCATACATATTGCTTTGGATGAACCCCAGAATATTTCAGCAAATTTCATAATTCTAAGAAAGTTTTCATAAAAGAGTCTCACTGTAGTATTCTTTCAACAGGCCTCATTGGGTTTTTCATTGCTTTTGGTATTGCAATGGGCAAGATGGGAGATCAAGCCAAGATGATGGTGGATTTCTTCAATATCTTGAATGAGATTGTAATGAAATTAGTCATTATGATCATGTGGTAAGTCATTGTCTACTGAATACTCCAAACCCTGTTCTATCTTGGATATCATTTGGAATTTTATCAGTAATAATATAAAGAGAGCCTTGTTGGATCAAGTCAAAAGTATATATAATCCAGCAGTCTGGACTACAAATGTATTCAGGAATTTCACAAGCAGGACATGATGATGATAACATCTTCCATTCTTGCTTTCTAGCTAATGACAGTGAAGGCATGTTGCCTTTGATTTTGGAGGTCATGTAGACCCAGATACTGTAAGCCTGTCCTCTGCAAAAATGTTTGTGCTTACGTATTTTATTATATTGGTTTGAAACTACAGTTGTGGTTTTTTTGCATCTGCTTTCCAATTTTGTTTCTCTTACTTAGTACAAAGTACTTAAAGAGCAACACAGACAGGAATTATCACAGTTTCTTCTTATAATAAGTAAGCAGACAGAAGTCTATGTAATTCTGGATCGAGTTTGTGTAGTGGACTTAAAAGGTGAACATGGGCTATAAAAAAATGTTTTTATCTGCTGCATCATGCCACGCTATACTACATCTCAGCTCGTTAGAGAATCCCAGTAGACTATTGCTTCATTCTTGAAGATTATTAGCAGTGTGGCCACAAGTTTTGAGCCTGATTTGTAAATTGAGAAAAAACAGTCTAATTTCATTTAAAGGCTGTCCAATTTGACTTGGCTGCAATTCAAAGAAAGATTCAGGAAATCATATGTTGTATCTTTTATTGAGGAGCATGGAAACCCCACATCTGGTAGCTGATGTTGTAGCTCCTCCTCCTCTTCCTCCTCATAACAAATGAGTAGGTTCAAGGATTTTGTAACTAGGCTCCATTACATTTATTTGTGTTTGGACTGAGGTAGATGACATAATAGTGTCTGCTTATGACAGCATTTTAAAGCACTGAATTGTACAAAATCTCTGTGATTGTTCTTTTTCATCTCTGATCACCTTGGAGGACCCCTCTTCATGTTTGGGGAGCCACAGAATTGGTCCAAAGCAGTTGATTCAAGTCATGGTTCAGCAAAACCTAATATTTAATTTACTGTGTGATGCTCCAGTTTTTTCCTTTACCAGAACTGAATCTTTGCATCATGGTTACCCTCACACACTGCTTAGGATCCATTCTGAGCTGCTAATAGTGATTCAGCAGCTTCCAGTGTCACATTTATAGGGGTTTTGCTCACGAATCTTGTTCATTTATATAGGGGAAACATTTATTTTATGAAAATAAGGTTATTTCCTTTCACATCTACAGCTATATTCTGTCCAGTTATTTATGACTGTTCTTTGGACTGTTCTTTGAGGAAATGGTCCATACTTACCAGCAGCTTCAGTGATTTATGAAACTCTCACAAACACCATAAAAACATAAAACAAAGTTAAACATTCAGTAAGGATGTTCAAGGATGTAAGAGTCACTTTATGTGAGATGGGCAGCTATATAAATATGATAAATAAAATAAATAAAGGATTCTTTGAAACCAAATTGTAAGGATTATTCTCAGTGAATATTTCAGGAAGAAGATTATCCGGCACCCTTGGAAACAGTGTTGACAACATGGTTGAGGGGCTTATAGATTCCTGGTTAATTACTACTTGATCCTTGGATTCTTCATGGAAGAATCAGATGTAAATCCATAGTTTCAGTTTAGTTCCTGGTAAAATAGTGGGGATATGTTTAAGGGCATTAGTGAAATTCCAGTTTCCAGAAGGTTGGCTTAAGTTGTAATAAAAGCATTAGTCTTTAAATGCCAGAATATTTTGTTGCTGTCAGAAACTAACATGGTTATTCTTCTATAATTTGTTACAAAGATCTGATCGGATACTCCCCTAGTAATACTAGTAGAAGAATGCAAGTAGGCAAGGAGCAAGCCAGAGTTAGCAAAAAAAAAAGAGCGTGAACAAATACATAGGCTGAAAAAATTGAGTTCAATTTTCTTATTAGCAGAATTACATTAGGCCAAAGTATACACACTTTATCCATAGCAAAGTTGTAAATAAAAGTGAAGTAGAATGTGTAAATTCAAGACGATCTCTGAAAGTGAAATAAAATTCTAATCATAAGGAGGAAAAACTCCTGAGCTCTGTTTTTTAATGCATTTGATTGTTATCAGGTCTTCCTTTTATAAAGTTTTTGTTCATTTTTTTATTTTGTGCCAGAGATATCTGTAATTCCATTCATTCATTCATTCATACATACATACATACATACATATCTGGGAAGGTGGCTCCAACAGATCCTAGAAACAACATCAGAGCTCTCAATCCAGAAAAGTACAGTGCTAGGAACAGCTAAGATACTGTGCAGAACCCTCAAACTCCCAGGCCTCTGATAGAAGACCCGAGATTGAGGAAGACACGTACCACCCATAGGGGTGAGAGGGGATTTTTTTTTTTTTTTTTACATGTTGTCTTCCTTTCTTCTAGGTATTCTCCATTGGGCATTGCCTGCCTCATTTGTGGAAAAATCATTGCAATCAAGGATTTGGAAGTAGTTGCTCGGCAGCTTGGCATGTACATGGTAACCGTGATTGTAGGTCTTCTCATCCATGGAGGGATTTTTTTGCCTCTCTTGTATTTTGTAATTACAAGGAAAAATCCCTTCTCATTTTTTGCTGGGATCTTTCAAGCATGGATCACTGCTCTAGGCACAGCTTCAAGGTAATAGAAAATGTTGCTTGCTAGAGAAATATCTCCTTTTGCAGGACCATCTTTTAAACAAAAATGCCTGGGAAATTCAATATCATGATAAAGAATTGTCTTCATAACCATTTTCCTCCAAGGCCATTGCTTGCCAGCTGCAAGAATGCAGACTGAAGCAATAACAAGACTTTGTTTAGGTGAAAAGTATCCCAAACGTAGAAGGTCATAGAATTTCACCACCAAAAGTGGATTCAGTCTGGTTCATATAGATAAAAAAGATTAGGCTGGCCCCTTTGCACTTGACATACTAGATTACTCTGAAGACTCTTCTTTTTATTTGAGCTGATGGTGGCTGGATTGTCATTTTTCTATTATTATTATTTTATTAGTTTACATAGTTATATTTTTATTATTAAATGCCCAGAGTCAATTGACTGAGGCAGTATAAAAACTGGGCAAATAAATATATTGGCCCAGGATGATGACAGTAGTGTCAACAACATCAGAATATTGACAGAACACTTCTATTTCTATGAGTTCAAGATCATAAGACAGCTAGTAATCTTCGTCAGTCTCTCCTTTGGGCTAAATGTTACATTAACTGTACTGCTAGCATGCCTAGAGAGTGGTATTTGGGGACAAAATTAGAAATGCAGAAATAAAACAACCTATTTCATGACCCATGATACTGTTTGCATGGGATCACATTACAGTTATGTAGACGAGGGCTACTGGTTTGTACTGGGTCCAGAAAATAATACTTGGGCCCTACTTTTATTCTTGGTTAATTCAATTCTTGCCCTTATTTATTCACACTGAGCCCTAATTTTTATTCTGTCTCATATGTAATTACTTAGATAGCTACAATTAGAGGTAGGAAATATGCCCATTTGGTTTCTCAGAGTTCCTCATTTCTGCAAATCTGCCAGGCTTGGTTCATCAGACTTGAGAATATTTTTCAGAAGATGGACAGTTAAGTGCACATTTCTTCAAACTATAATAAAAACATATTTTTGTTATTTTCAAATTCTTGTATGTGTGGGACACATGCATGCATGCATGTGGACATGTGCTTTCCCTCATTTTTAAAATAAGTGAACTGCATTGCACCAACTTAAAAGCTATGAATTTTGAATTAGAACTAAGTTTTGATTCATCTGTTAACCTGAACTTGTAAATATTTGTCCCCATTACATGTGAATAATAAGATGTTTTTCCATGTTCCCAGCTACATCACTGGAAAATACTGTGATTATCAAAACAACTAATGAGAGTATTTTAGTGGAGGGGTTAAGCACAATCTCCATTAACTGAAAAAAAAATTCCTTAGTTGTGACCATGTTTACAAAGGGCTATTTGAATCTGCATAGTGTTCTCTGTGAATTCTTTCTTTTCAAACATAATCAGAAGATAGAATATAGAGGAAGGAATGCCTATAGGATAAATGTTAGATTGATCATTCTGTTTATAACTGTTTTCTTTTTAGAAAAGAAGCAAATTGTCAGCGTGTTACTTCTGTGTATTTTGTTTCTACCTTTTGTAAAAAGAAAGTTTGGGTAACTGGATGAAAAGCTGGATACGGAAATCCATCATGGTTTACCAGTGTTGAAATGCTGCCAAATAAACTGAACATCAGATACTGAATGTAGATGCTAAAGACACAGAACAACACTTCCTATTGGTTGGTGTTGTTGCTTATCTAACAGTTACAACTTAAACTGG
Source organism: Liasis olivaceus (assembly GCA_030867105.1). Taxonomy (NCBI): domain Eukaryota; kingdom Metazoa; phylum Chordata; class Lepidosauria; order Squamata; family Pythonidae; genus Liasis; species Liasis olivaceus. The sequence continues at coordinate 77,990,343 of CM061349.1, forward strand.
AGCGTGGAAGCATTTGAAGGAGTGCTTCACAAAGTACTTCGCAAAGGGTGTTGGCATGAGTGAAGTGCCTGTCTTTGAAACATTGAGGCATGCAAAGGACGCCTTCTGAAGTTAGCTCTGCATATGCGTGCCTGTGTTCATAATGACTTCGCTTCACCAGAGTTCCAAGCACAGTGTGGTATGTGTATGCACATACTGTATATGCACAGACAAGCTGGGAGAGACACACCAAACTTACTGGAGGACACAGCTGCCTCAGTATTACAAAGAGGGGAACTTCACTTACACTAACATGCACTTCAGATGTTTTGCACATTCTACCTAGTTGAAGTTAGCTGTTCACAAAAAAGCTAAGCAGGGTTGGACCTGAAAGTTCTTGGATGGAGACTATATCAGTGGATGGACATTTTCATGTAGTCATAAAGAATTGAGGAACCTGTTCTTTTACAAATAGCCACATTTTAAGGATAATATGTCATCTCCTAGCCAGGTCTTTTTGTGTTTCACTCAGTTGAATTCTATATTTAGAGAAAGAATATGCATTGTTGCTACCTGAGGCTGAATTGTTTGAACACACTGGGGACCAGTTAAGGTGTTGGAATAGGACCAAGAAATCCTGGTTCAAACCAGCCCTCAGTTATGAAACCTTAGTAGCCAGGTTTTGTCCCATCACTGAGAAGCTTCACTCAGATTTTAAACTATGAAATGTGTAAGTTTCCAGGGCAGATGAACAGAGTTCAGTTATACACTGGGAGAGACCTGGTTGACAGTGTGCTGCCAGATAATACTATGGAATCAGAATTAATCTTTTTAATTACAGAAGCTATATTGGTGCAGTATCATCAATATGCTGGTGATACTCAATTGTATATCTCTGCCCCCAGCGAGCCAAGTAAAACTATCAAGGTTCGGTCCCAATATCTGGAAGCTGTGGGGTCTGGATGGAGAAGAACAAGCTTCTGTTCAATCTTACCAAGACCAAGTTTTGAGTCCGCAGTCCTGGAACTGGAGATATTTCATCATTGATTCTGGATGAGGTTGCACTATTCTGCTCAGATTCAATGTGCAGTTTGGGGGTCCTCCTGGACTCACAGCTCCTGCTTGATGAACAGGTGGCAGTTGTAGCCAGGGGCTTTTGCGCAACTTCATCTTGGATGCCACTTGTGCTGTTCCTATATTAGAGGGTCCCCCTTGCAGTTATGCATGTCTTAGTCACCTCCTGGTTGGATTATTACAGTGTGCTTTACATGGGGCTGCCCTTGAAGACCATCCAGAGGCTACCTCATCAGTCATCTTGGTGGACCCAGGAGGCATGCCTTCCCTGCAGCGGTGTTGCCCTTTGGAATGATGTCCTCCTTGCCGACCTATGGTTGGCTCCAGCCCTGCAGGACTTCAGAAAGACAGTTAACCCTGGCTCTTCCCTCAGATCGTTGGATCAGGAACAGCCGAGACCCCTTTTGGTGGAGATAACAAATGTTAGCCTCTGCTCATTGTTCAATTGCTTATTTGTTTTACCTGTATGCATTTGTTTGTCTTTTGCATTCTGTTTACTGTTCTTGTGTGTGTGAGAGTGTGTGCTGCCTAGTATCACGTTGTTTAAGTTGAGCAGTTATATAAATGCTTAAAATAAAATAATTCATTTTCCTTGGTCCTTCAGTGCTGGTACACTGCCTGTTACCTTCCGCTGCCTTGAAGAAAATTTGGGCATTGATAAGCGTGTGACAAGATTTGTCTTGCCTGTTGGAGCCACCATTAATATGGATGGAACTGCCCTTTATGAAGCAGTGGCTGCCATCTTCATAGCACAGATGAATGGCATTGTGTTGGACGGTGGACAGATAGTCACTGTCAGGTACTCTATTGGGGTTGGTAAAAAAATTGATATCCCAGAGCTTAAGTATTCCAAAATGATTTGTATTTGGAAACACACGCAAACCTTTGTTCATGCTCAGAATCTATAAAAAGTTTCCACTTTGTCATAACAAGAAGAGAAAAGACTTCTTTTCCAGTTTCACCAATTACATACAAATAGAGGCAGGCCCCAGGTAATGGAAGCCTCACTTACGAAAAACCAAGTTTATGCAAGGGCATAATGTGTACGTTGCTGGCAGCTTTTTATGCACACTTAAAAATGTCAGCACTTCCTTTATGTATATGTAAAGTTGTGGCTAACATTTTGTAGATATAAGCAGCACTGTATCTAATGGTGGCTATAATTTTGGGCACTCATGTGGCCCACAATCCAACATGCAGAAGAAAAATGTCTTTGTACATAAATGGAATCTGTATGAAATGTAACTATATAGTTCTTTGGTTTAAATTTAAAATGGTGCTTTCTGTTAGCCATCATTTATATGATGTTAAATACTAAGTAGAATTTTTCACTATATCAATTGTAAATAGAAAAAAATAGTGAAGGCCAATTGGCTAAAATTAAATTAATCATGTTTTGTTTTAATGCAAAAACAACTAAGCAAGAATGTCATTGGGAAGAAAAATGGTTTTGAAAATGAAAAGATAGGCATGTTACATGTTCCTTGCTTAACAACAGTCGTTGGGACCAGAATTTCCATCACTAAGCAATGCAGTCATAAAGCATGATGTCATGTGACCGCACCACTTAATGGCAGCAGTTCTGGCAGTCCCCAGTTACTGTCATTAAGCAAGGACCACACAGGTCATTAAGCAGGAACCTCACGTGATCATGACTTCTGACTTCCTACTACCTTCCCCATTGACTTTGCTTATGGGAAGCCAGCAGGGAAGGTTGCAAATCATGTCGGGACACTGTGACAGCTGGAAATCTGGGTGTCAGGTTCAGCCCAAAGAACTCCAAGAGACAATGCAAATACAGTTCTGTTGCATTTATTAGCTTCAACCTCCAGACAGAAATCTCCCCAGACTGGACCCTAGTTCCCAAGCCAGCCAGCCACAACACCGTAAATTCCTTAGGGAGGTGCCAGCCTCATTTTCTTGAACTTCCCACACTCCTGTGGGGGCTAAGAACACGCTTATCTACCTGAGCCTGGCCTTCATAAGTCCATTCCATCACACTGGGCTGGTTGCCAAGTGGCTGGATCATGACCACATGATCACGGGGGTGCTGCAATGGCCAGAACTTTGAGGACCAGTCATAATTACCATTCATTCAGCACCATCACAAAGTAAAGTCACTGAACAAGTGGTCATTAAACAAGGACCATCTGTAATAAAAGTTCTTGAAAATACTTTAATGCTGATGTTGGCAACTTATTGTGTTGGATTGCACCTCCCACCATCTCTCACAATTAGCAATGCTGACTAGAACTCCTATGAGTTACAGTTCAACAACATCTGGAGGGCCTCATCTGCTCTAAACTCAGCCACCCACCTTTAAAATAAAATTAATAGACATTCTGAATTTATAAGAAAAAATGGATTGGGTCCAAGTCTATCTATCTGTTAGTAGAAAAGACTCCCCTTTGGAAGTTTGAGGAACACTGCCAAGCAAAATTGAGGAGTATGCAATGCGGGGCTGGATTGGGAGAAACAAGAAACACTTCCCATGCAAATAGAACTGTACCTCTGTATCATAGACTTTTGAGAAGATAATAGCCAGAGCCTATGTTTGCACAATTCCTATATTAAACAAGCAGACATGTTTCATTTTACAGTTTGACAGCCACCCTTGCCAGTGTTGGAGCTGCAAGTATACCTAGTGCAGGACTGGTGACCATGCTTCTTATCCTCACTGCAGTAGGACTTCCCACGCAAGATATCAGCTTACTCGTTGCAGTAGATTGGCTGTTGTAAGTAACACGGAACAACTGCTTTTATGATATATCTCAAAATAGTGATTGATTATCCACCTGGTAGGATATTAACTTCTGCCTTCAGTCACCTCATTATGATACGTTGCAAACTAGTGATTAAGATCTCAGACTAGTAATGGAGATATCCATGTTCAAGCCCGTGTTGACCATGGAACTTGCTGGATAACTTCGGGACAGTCACACACTGTCTCAGCCCAACCTACTTCACAGAATTAAGGTCTTGAACACCCAGAGAAGAAGCAAGATGTTTACATTGTAAAGGGGCTAAGGTCATGTATGTGAATTGTTTCTGATATCCAATTGTAGCCAATTTGTACAAGTTGCATACTAATGATAATAATAATAATAATAATAATAATAATAATAATAATAAATTGTGTTATATTATAATACAAATAGTCCTTGGTTAACAAAGGTAACAAGTGACATGGCTGTAAAGCACAATGTCATGTGACCATGCCGACTTACAACAGCAGCTCCAGTTGTGGTCATTAGGTGAATCTTGCATGGTCATTAGGCACAACATCATGTGATTGCCGTTTGCGACCTCCTGATGGCTTCCCCACTGACTTTGCTTGTCAGAAGCTGACTGTGAAGGTCACAAATGGTGACCACAAGATGCTGTGACCATCGTAATTGCAAGCCAGTTGCCAAGTGCCCAAATTGCAATCACATGACCATGGGGATGCTGTGACGGACGGAACTTCAAGGACTGGCCATTAAGTCTCCTCATTCAGCGCCTTTATAACTTTGAATGGTCACTGAATGAATGGTCATTAACCAAGGACTACCTATAATAACATTCATTTGTGATGTGGGGGATCCATTCCTTTTTTTATCTTAGAATGGTAGATGGATAGAAATTCTAGCCCAACCTTGACTGTGAGCTATTGTACATGCAGAAAATGAGGAGGGTATAGATTCTTTTGAACCTCAATCTTAAGGAAGTATTCTATACAGAAAGACTGGCATGATTGCACTACGACTCTTACTTGGTATACTAAACTACACATGTGCTTGTAGACCTTCTTTTGTTGTCTGCACAACACTATCCCATCACTGGATCTTCTCCATTTTTGCCTTGCAGATTTTTTCGAAAGAGAAGACTTTTTGGGCAATTCACTTTTTGGGCAAGCTTCTAATCTCAACACCTTCTGATTAGAAGCTTCTATAGACACTTACCATAAAATATTTAGTGGTCCTGAAGGACTTGATCTTGGCATATTTCTTCTCTTCCCCCCAGCCCCCTGCCATTTAAAAAAATGCTGAAAGTGATTCACATATTGTAGCAATAAACAAGGCAAGCTGATAATTAAAACACAATGCTAAAATGTTAAAGCTGCAGAAGCAGCAAGAGATGACAGAATAATATCAGCCAGTGGAACGATAAAACAGTCACTTTATTAACAATCTATTGCAGTTGAGCAAGTGAGGTATTCATCTGACACCAAGAAGACGTTAGTGCTGATGCTATGCAGTTCTCCTGGGGAAAAAGGCATTCCATACACTAGATCAGTGTTTCTCAACCTTGGCAACTTTAAGATGTGTGGACTTCAACTCCCAGAATTCTGGGAATTGAAGTCCGCACATCTTAAAGTTGCCAAGGTTGAGAAACACTGCACTAGATGCTAAAACTTAAGAAAGTAGGATGAGCAATACCATAAAAAGTCCTGTAGGCTCATGTACAGGTAGTCCTCATTTTGTAACTGCCTCAGGCAGCAACTGTTCGCAGTTACGATGGTGATGAAAAAGTAACCTTGTGACAAATGTGCACATTTACAACCATCACAGAGTCTCTGCCTCAGTCATGTGTTTGCCATTTCAGTCAGTATGCGTTGTCCTGTAGCTGACCTGTTTTTTTTTTTTTAATTTATTTCCCATCTCTTTGCAGAGTGGAGAGATTGCCTAAACAAGCTGACTCTTCCTGATTTTCTCCCCCAAACAGCAGGTCCCTAAAATGTGTTAACTAAAGTTAACAAGCTCAGCTCTGTGACCTAAATTAATTGAATAGAATCCTCTGGCTCTCTAGGGTAGCTGCCTGACACTGACAAGACCCTAATCAATTTCACACTGAATGTTTTTTTGCAACCTAAGTAACTCCTGGGTCACAGCCCCCAGCACACTAGGGAAACAGCTAGCGCTAGTGCATTCCTTTTAGTGTGCATTCCCCAGTGTGTATCTGCTTACTCTCTTCTAATCCCTTCCTCTCCAGTGAATGTAAATACAAACATCAAGTCTTTTCTTGGTAATTATCCCAGCACCGGGGTGAGCATTCCAAAGGGCAGGGGAGTGGGAGAAAAGGGCTATAAGATTTGCCCATTTACCCAGCTTCCTCATGAGTCAAGCTTCAGAAAACTTCCCTGCTGTGTGGGCTCACCCAGCTGTTTGGGGCTGTATCCTTTTGACACTGTAAAGCAAAGGAAAGCTGAAGTAAAATCGTAAGCACATTAGCAGTCACATGATTTTCATTGAGTGACTGCTTTGTTTAACAACGGAGTTGCTCATCCTAATTGTGGTCACCAAACGAGGACTACCTGTAATAATATAGAAGAGAGATGCTATTTCAATTAATTTATATCAAATTTCTGTCTCATCCCTATCTTTTAGGTCAAAAGGTAAGAAAATATTGCTGTGGCTAGGAAACAGCATGGGCAATTCAATAGTTAATAGAAAAGAGCCAAAGGAAAAATTGCACTTAGTGTAGATAGATAGCTGTATCAATAAACAACAGGTACTGTATTTACATTTTAAGGGCATGTTTATATTGAAGCAAAAATGAGCCAAGCCTGACAGGCAGTAAGAGGATATTAAACTGATGTGGCGATTGTTTTCTTGTTCAAGGAAATGTCATTTGAAGCAATGTCGCTTGTCAAAAAAGCCCTGCCTCTCCTATATGGAGAGATTCCGCAGTCATAATTCACCAACAGAGGCAAAGAGCACACTGGACAGGAAAGGTTGGAGTTTACCATTGCGATGCCTGATCCTTCTCAGTCAAAGATTGGGTGATGCTGCAGTTAAAAATAAGTGTCCCCTGAAGCATTTCTGTGATGGCATTTGATAGGAAAGGTCAGGTAGAGCAAAGGAAGTTTGAGATCTTGAGAGGGCTTAAAGGCTCCAGTGACAGGAAAGCAATTCTATGCATGTTGTCTTTAATGTTATTGAGAGAAACTTCAAGATGATTCAGATACCTTTTTAGACAGATTTTACAGTCAAAGACTGCACATTGTTTTTTAAATTCCTTTTTACTCGGAGGGACCATTTCCTACTTCAGTGAATCTCACATGAAAAAGCCATGTTTGTGCTAATTAAATTTTTCTAATTTGTTTTTTTTTCCTAGTTTGTTTTTTTTTTCTAGTTTGCTTGAATTACCATATATTTATATTCATATAGTGGATTGTGTGCATGCAGTATCCAACAATTAAGTACAAGCAAACATGAGCCTCTAACCAATCACCATGTGCTAATTAAAATGGATTGGTTAATTTTATCAAGCTGGTTTGAATTATACACCTAAATATAATGTGATATGTATCACTGGCAACTACATATAATTCTTAGATTTTAATATGCATGTATCTTTTTCAAAATTGCTGTGGAATTGTATTGCCAAAAAGATCTAAAAATAAACATAGACTATACATATTTCACCTTTTCTTCTCTGTGTGCATGGGATGTGTAAACACGGAGTTCACAAGAATATCTTTCTAGCATTAGCAAATTGCACAGTTCCTATTTTAAAAATGCAGCATTTTGGAAAAAATAGTGCTTTTTTTCACAAGGAAATTAATCCCTAGTCTTCTGGTTTTCTCTTCATTTAGCAGCACATAAAATCTACGTTTTTGATCCCAATCACCTGGTAAAATGGCATTTTAATGTTAGTATTCAAATCATAAGTCAAGATGAAGGTCAGCCAATGTAAATTGAATGAATAGCCAACAGGTGGGTTATAAAGAAAGAATGAATTTTGAAAATCTTCAGATTAGAAAGTAAACATCAGAAATTTACTGGAAAGATATACAGTGGTACCTCAAATTACGAATTTAATCCGTTCCGTGACTCTGATCGTAACTCGAATTGGTCTCAACCTGAAGCAAATTTTCCCATAGGGTTCAATGTAAATACGGTTAATCCGTTCCACCCTCTGAATTTGGTCGCGCCACGAGGCAAATTTCCCCATAAGGTTCAATGTGTCAGCCGGCTAGGAAATTCCCCAGGCGCGCTTTAGTCAGTTTCACCGCTCGAGCCGCTAGCGCAGAAAGAGGAAGTGCTAATGAAAGGGCCACCTCTTCACTAATCTGGAGCAGATGCTTTGTGTTAACGCCAGAGGGCCGCGGGCGCTATGGACAAAGGAAAGAGCCTCGGAATTGAGGAAGAGCAATCAGCGCGCAAGGGAAAGCTCCCGCTCCCGGCTGTGTGCGCAACAAAAGCCCAACAAAAGCAATGACCACGCCAAGGGCTGTGGACAAAGGAAAGAGCCTCGGAATTGAGGAAGAGCAATCAGCGCGCGAGGGAAAGCTACCTCCCGGCTGTGTGCGCGACAAAAGCCCAACGAAAGCAATGACCACGCCAAGGGCTAGCAACAATTAAAGAACAATGGGACTCAGGCTGAACCTGCCATCTGGACAATTAAGGGGGATCATTGGGGCGCTGATAATCCGCAGCCTGTAGATCGCGGGGCGAAACCACGGGAAGGGAGGTATAAAGGAACCAGTGTATTGTACCAAGCCAGTCCTGGCTTTGCTTGTAACTGTTGCGTTACACTTGAGTAAACCTCTTTTGTGAACTACATGTGTCATGGGAGTTTCTCTTGATGAACGGGGCAAGATCTTACACAATGTAAATACATACGGCTCTGCGTTTTCTTTGGAGCCATGCTGACAAGCACACCAAAAACCTTCCAAACGCCACAAAACACACCACAAGCCTCACCGAACATCTCCTTGCTACCGCGATCTCGCCCACAGGAAGCCACGACCACGTGGCAGCAGGGCAAATGGCCGTGGATCCGGTTCGTAGCTTGAGGCGGAGTTCGCATGTTGAGGTAAATTTTTGCGGCCGGAGCTGGTCGTATCTCGAAATTTTCGTAAGGTGGGGCGTTCGTAACTTGAGGTACCACTGTATTTGTTGTTGTTTTTTTGAAAAAGTATATTTAATTATGATAGCTTTTCACTTCCTTTTTCTGAAGAAGGCATTTCCACCTAATCTACTCTTTAAAAAGTGGTCTGATGATTCATGTTCATTTCCAGAAAAACAGATGTGCCTGAAGTAGCGAAATCTCCTTCTCGAATCATTTCCTCATATGATAAAATTAGAAGTGTACTCAGTGGAGCCCAGGAAATTCTGTTGCTGTCTCTAGACAAAATATGCTTATATGTTCAGATACTTCTAGGCACCTAATGTGCTGAGGTTTGGTTGGAGTCCAGTGGGTCAATGCTCTACAGCAGGGTTCCTCAACCTCAGCAACTTTAAGATGGGTAGACTTCAACTTCTAGAATTCCCCAGCCAGCCATGCTGGCTGAGGTATTCTGGGAATTGAAGTCCACCCATTTTAAAGTTGCTGAGGTTGAGGAACCCTGCTCTACAGTGCTTGCACAGTGTTCACTGCACAGATAAGACTTTTCACAAATGTAGACATTAAAAAATTATCAGGCTTTGGAGATAATGTGTCTCACAGTGACTGATGTTGAAACAAACATTATAGCACAAGCTAGCATTTTATAGAGGTTTTGGAAAGTACCAGTGCAAGTGTACAGATACTCAGGGTTTTTTAAGAACTCTTCTTGCTTGCCCAATTATTAGCTGCTTTCAAAACAGACCTTTTTATACATTACCTTCCTACTCAGAGGTTTCAACACTAATATTAACCAAGTTCAAGAGAGGCAAAAATGTATTCTTTTCCAAAAGGGAAGAAATTGAACTGAAGAAAATTGGTAATTAAGAACTAATCAGTCCTGCAACTCCTGGGATGCTTTTGAGAAAACGTAGGATTCTACTTTATATTGCTCCTTTTCTCTTGCCATGAAAACATTATTATATTGGAGATTCACACTGTAAATCAGCCTAATGTCCTCAAGATGCATTGGATTGCAACAAACCTAGAGCTTGGCCATTGGTCAAGATTGGATCTGAATACCATCACACTTGGATTGCTGAAGGCTCTTGTAAATTGATGGTTCTGTGGTTCAAATCTTCCGTCTTTGGTATTGTTTTCTCTGTAGAGATCGAATGAGAACATCTGTCAATGTGGTAGGAGACTCATTTGGAGCTGGCATTGTTTATCATCTATCCAAAGCAGAATTGGAAAACCTTGATGCCCATCACAAGATACATGAAGATATTGAAATGACCAAGACTCAGTCAATTTATGATGATCTGAAAAATCACAGGGAAAACAATTCAAACCAGTGTGTTTACACAGCTCACAACTCTGTCATAATAGATGAATGCAAGGTACCTTTCACATTTATGGATATTGAGACTTGTATCTAGCCACTCATAGTAAAAATTCCTTTTTTTAAAAAAAATTAAGTTAAATTATCTTTTTTAAAAATGTTACATTATAAGGGGACAACAGCAAATGCCGCCCATTAAATATGTTGAACAGATGTAGATTTGCTTTTACTTTTATTTGGTTTATTGCAATTTTGATTAAACTGAAAAATGCATGTAATGTTTACAACCAAGAACATGTTCCACAATGTGTTATGGAAAGTGACACTGGGCTGAAAGAATATGGCTTCATGTTCCATTTCAATATTCATTTGATTTTTTAAGCACTTTGATTTAATTGATATGAAATAATGAATTTGTTGCAAACCATGATTATTTCCAAAAAATATTTGTTTTTCCTCTTCAAAATTTATTTATTTATTTATTTATTTGTAGAATTTCTCAGACCACTCTTCTCAACCTAGTCACTGTGGCTGCTTAACAATACACAGCTATACTATACCATTCTATACCATGCAACAGACAATTGAATAAGCTAAGAAAAAGATTTAAGAAATTGTATGATTATTGTGAAAGAAAATTAACCATTCAGAAACAATGAGCCTCGAGCAAAATGTAAAAACAATATTTTTTTAGATGAATGCTTTCCATAATACACCATACAGGCACATGTGTTAGACTTCTCAATATATGGAAACTCACTAATCCAGGATGTCTGCTCTTGCTTTCAGTGTTATTTTTGGTCATCATTACCATGCCAATTTTGCGCTTTGTGTTTAATCCTGTCAGTAATAATATAGTTTAAGAGAAAGCTATAACAAGAATTGTCCTGACCAAGATTGAATTGAGTTTCAGGAAACTGTATGGTCACAAAGATTCTTGGGCTCTAAGAATAATTTTTATATCTTATTTGATTAATCACAATTTGAGGTGGCAACTGAATCTGACAAAATATTGGAAAATATGAACTAGGTTTGCAAGAAGCTAGCTTAAAAATGTAGGTTCCAAACTGATTTTTTTCAACAAAATTTAATTAAGATTGGTTACTATTGAGAGTTCAGATGAAACAGTAAATTGTGATTTATCAAACATAGAAGTGAATGCTCATGGCGGGAAGAAAGAAGTCGATATACAAATTAGTGATTTGCTTAGCTTGTTCAAAGCACAGTTATCACTAGTAACAACTCAGGGTTTGACTGGAAAATTGAATCCAGTGTTTTCTTTAGCAGATCTACAGCTTCATTTTTATATATTTATGCTGATAGAAGCTGATTCTGAGATTAACAAGTATCAGCCATAGATGTCCACTACTAAGTTGAAATGATGTGAAAATGACAAAATATGCTTGGTGACATCACATCACAAACTGTGTGCTTTCATACTTGCATCCTAATGTCGGAGACAAGTAGTGTATGTAAGTCGCATGGTTTGAGTTGTGATGACTCAATGCAGGTTTTGACATTCCCTCCACCCAACCCTGGTTTTATGGCCATGGTTTTAATTAGATAGTCATTAAGCTTTTTATCTGTTAGTGATAGTTTTAAGTTCCAAAGGAGAGCAGGAAAGAATGGCCACTGAAAGCTTTGTATGATATTCGGTTTCTAAAACTTCATAATTTAAACACAATAAAATTATGCCTCAATCTAAAAACATTGTGATCAGAAGATTTGATCCATATGCCAGTTTCCAAGACAGAAAAATTACTAAGCACTATGATTAGGTTCTCAATTTAAGCAGATTTTTTTCAGGTGTTGGCATTAAACTACTTCCTTATAATATTATTAGATATGGTTATAAAGTATGAGAAAATTCCATGATTCTAAAGTAATACTATACAAAATTTAATCACACTTGAGTTTCAACCATTCAAACAGAGTGGACCACATATTTACAACGTTAATGTTGAAATGAATGAGATACAAATGTTATTAAATGTTTAATTGGATCATCCCCAATAAAAAATAACACTAAAAATCTATGTGTGAGTATAAAAGTTCACAACAGGATCCAAGTTTATTATTTGGTCAGCAGTTTTTGTTATTGGTGCTTGACCCAATTATTAATGCAATTACTTGTCCTTTTGACTTTTTAATATTTAAATGGCTTCCTAGCTTAGTAGTGTTGCATGACTAATATATGTTTATTGGCAAGCAATATTGACTTATAAATTGCATGACAGTTTTTTCCTTGTGTTTTTATTATCACATTTTATATTTCTTTCTGACCTAACCTACAATTTCAACTTCAAATATGTGGTGATTTTTGCTCTTTTTAATGCATGTATTTCCCTCTTTGTAATCGGAAAAAAAGGCTGCAGTTGTTTCAAACGTGAATGCATTCTTCATGTTTTCATGTCCAAATGCTTCTATGCATCCAGTTTGTCCATCATGTGGAATAATAATCCTGTCTTTAAGTTTTTATTTGACGCTGAGGACAAGAACATGGAAGGTAAGGTAGGAACTGGAAGTAGATGAAAGGCTCAATTACTATGTAAAGGTCCAGTTCAATTTCAATCAGTCTGATAAGTACATTAACCCTTTGGGTTTTCCAGCTATGTTTATGATATTACAACTGTTAAAAAGTTATGCATAGCTGGGAAGTATTTTTTTAATTGACTACCTGGATATTGCTTATTAATCAGTGCTTCCCCTAGAATGTTTTGATCATTCTGGGCTTCCCACCATTTTTATCAAGTTAAAGTGTAAAATTTTAAGAGATGCCTGTATCTTGTGGTTTGTGTATAAAATGCACTCTTGTTAATACTTGTTTGACTTGATTGTAACTGTACCTTTAACATGCACCAGTAATGAAATATGTCACTTTCTTGTGGCAAATTAATTCTGCTATTTACTGGTTTGCTTTTTTTGTAGTCTGTGTACAAAAAAAGCCTATCCGTCTGCTACTGATTTTTCTCTGCATTGTGTTTTGTGCTGTAATTTTGAGTATTTTCAGTAGATCTTTAAAAAATTAAAATGGCAGAAATGATTCACTTACAACAACAAAAAAATTGAAGTATGAATATTTTCAGTCAGTTCTCTAAATATTAAGATTTGTATGATTCATGTTTCCTGCAAAAGTGCCTTGATTTTAAGCAAGGTGTTGATGGTAATTACTTGCAGGTAACCTTGGCAACCAATGGCAAATCTGCAGACTTCAGTGCTGTCGAAGAAGAACTTTGGAAACATGAGAAATAAGTCCCTGAAGTTGTCTTTTGGTAAAGCAGATATCAAGATCCAAGATTTTTCACTGTTTTCATTTAGCATAGAAATGTGCTTACTTAATGCTGTTAACTGAAACTTAGAAATGGTCTCATGAAGTCTTTGTTCTTTTAGTTTCTTGGCCAAATAATTCTTCTTACTTTATCATTTGTTTGGATGTGAGAGAGATATTTGGTTGGGTTTCCTCCTTCTGCTCAAAACTTAGAGAATGTAGACATTTAAAGAGGAAAGTTTTTAAAGGACAATATGGCTGATTAGCTTCAGGGACTAAGTATTTAGCATTAAGTATAGTGTACACCATGCAGAATCTGCATTGGCTCTCTCCTGCTGAATATGTGAACCTGTATCTTGGTGCATCCTAAACATAGTGAACACTTTATGTAAGACGTTTTTTCTTAAATGCTTTTCATGTGCTTTACTTTGCATATGGTTTTCCTCAGCAACCTTTTCTTCAAACTGTCTTAAAATAAGTGATCTACCTGAATTCCAGTTCAGAACCCCAGTGAGTATGAATACATACAAAAAAAATATTTTTTTTTAATCATAAAGTCCTCATCTCTCCATTCTAGTTCTGTAAGCACTCAACTTTTTTGAGATTTGATGGCAGAATACAGTTTATGCACAACTGAATGGAATGAATAATGGTCATGGGCTCATTGCCCTATAATCCCAATGGAATGTCCTTCCAACAGGCAAATTTGTGACAGTGGAATTAAACAAATGACATGTTGTTTGCAGAGCTAACCATTCATTCCAGGAAGTATGCATTCTTACCTGGGAAGATATCCAACAATTAGCACACTTGTAATAATTCTATAAAAGCAGAAAGTAGACGTATTTGCCTGGATCCAGCAGCATCAAGAAACCACAGAAATTCTTGTGCAGTAGTTAACAGTACTAAAGCTAATCCAACACCAGTAGCTCAGCAGTACACCCCTCTGTTCTCAGCAAATCATATCTTACCGCCTTTTTGTTGAGATTTGAGAGGGAACGTGAGGGCTTCTTTTTAGGGATGATATCATCTGCTAGTAAATCCTCTTTTGTCATGCCTTTTCTTAAGAAGAAATAATTGTATTTAGCAGGAGTGCTCTTGTACAACATCAGCTAGTTATTTAATCAGAGCTAAGACCATTTCCTGTAAGTACTAGATATCTTCCCACACAATATCTTATGTTGGATCTTAATTATACTATTAAGTATTTTGAACAAATGAGTTTGGGCAAATATAAATTCACTTCTCTAAAACGTTTGGTTTTATTTGCTGTGCTACCCAAGTGCAATCATTCCTTTGCTACAGTGTTGTAGAACAACAAATCCTGCAAAATGATGCCCATTTAATATCCGACAGTCTTTTCATGATACCGTCATTCTCTAGAGAAGCATGGAAAGATCACACGGAACTCTACCGAGCTGTGTCTCTTCCCTTTGTTCCAGCGTATTAGATGATTGGCCCTGATGGGGAATTGGAGAGTTGGGTGTGGCTCTCGCATCCATTAACATTAATATTTCTCTTTCTCTTACCTTTGGTGAACTCTGGAGGCCGTATAATTTAACTCAGAAAGAAAGAAGGTAGATATAAGGAAAGCACACCTCTAACATCTCATTTTCAGACAGCTCTGGCACATCTTCTGTGCATGTACTGAGTGGGAAAAAAGAGAACTCTTAAATTTTACACAGATAAGCAATATATCCTTATGGAGAAGACACGTATTTGTAGCTGTCACATTTTGATACAATGATTTGCACGGGCAGTCCACTCTGAAGCACCTTTTAGGATCATCTTACAGTCACTAAAATGCCGATATGCTTGCACTCAGCATCATGTTCTATTTCTCCTTCACTTTGAAGAGGCAAAGGGCTGAACGCCAGTGTAAGTACAGGCCCCTTTCTATGGGGACAATTTCAGAAATGCTAATTGAAAATAACCCCTGGTTTGTTTCAAACACACTGAGAAGGAAGCTCTCAAACTGAAATAAGAAGAAATTCTAATTTTGCAATTAGATATTTATTTCTGAAAAAAAAAGAAGAAAAAAAGCCCTGCGTAGAACTTGGGGAAACATTTTTGGATGTCTCATAACTCAGGAAATTTCTTAAAAACAAAGAAACAGTTTACCTACAATCAGGGACATCCACGGGAAGGGGTCAAAAAAGTCAATATGGCCTTATAGTTAAAGCCCTACCTCTTTTTTATGTGCATGTCCTTGCCTACAGTATAACAGGGAGAGGTGACCAGTCATGCTGGAGGCTTGGCATTTGACTCCTGAATAAATCCTAACGCTATATATTCTGCTGTGGTAACCAATAAATTTGACCATCCAAGCATCTTTCCATTTCACAGTAGAAAACTGATCCTTAACTGTTATCCCACATTCTTTCTCCAGGATCACCAGTTTCTCAATTTCCAAAAAGAACGATGCAGAAAGATACTGCAGTGCTAGCTTATATGCATGGCCCATTTGCGTAAATGTGCTTTTCATTTGCAAGTGCAAAATATATGTAGAATTGCACTCTATACTTTTTCTTATTAGCCGAGGTTTCCCTCCATATTGAATACCTCTATTGTTGGTAACAGTCATTATTAACAATTAATAACAATCAATGATTAAAATCACACTTAAGCATTTCTGCAATTTAATCAATAATATGCAATCATGTATTTCCTGCCTGTGCAACCAAAACATGAGATAGCTACTTAGAGACTCAGCAAAAGGAAACAATTAGGAATTTCATTTGTAGGAAGCTATACTGAAGATAGTAAAATGTTAGCACAAGTTCTTCTTCAGTTAAAGGTTTGCTTGTTCTAATGCTTGCCCAAATTATAGTCATAGCGCTTAATTTCAATTTCTTGTTTTTTTGTGTTTTTTTTGGTAATTGAATTCTGCAGTTCTGAATTTGTTGAGATAAGTTTTCAATTAATTTCTCCTTCTTGACTATTTTGCACCAGCACTTTGAAGTTCCTTCACTCAGGTCCAATTTGTTAATCTGTATTATAAACCCTTGCTCTTAATTTGATGTAATTCCTTGATTAGGAAGAAGGGGGACCTGAACAAGCAAAATGTCATTTATCTGATATGGCATTGCAAGCCTGAGAAATTCTGAGCACCTTGAAGATCGAACTTTCCATGATACTATTCCTGGTATAATATGATTCATGGAGTTCAAGAGAATGATCATTTGTTTTCTCTGTGGTGCTGCTATATGCTCCCCACCCTTTAAAATCAGGTTTAACTGTATTTTCATAGGACCCCTTAAGTAACTTACATCGGTGCTAACAAAAAAAGTTGTTACATTTGCACATGTGGGAAAAGCATTTATCCAGTTTCCATCAATAAGATGTCCTCTTTTTAGCAAGCTGGAATGTCTTCTCTCTTACTTGTAGATACTTAATCAATTCTCTAGATACTCTTCAGCTTTTTAAAATGTATCTTCTGACATTTAATACAACAAGGAATATTTTTATGCTTACTTTTTACCCATCTTATATTTCTCTCTACATTGCTTAAAATGGTTATGAACATTAATATAAAATCTTTATCAAATACGAAACACCAGAAGACTGGCTCTTTCCCATCCCTGTATAATGTGGCATGTCAGGTATTAATTATTGCAGGTTCTATTAATCCTCTTTACTTTTGAAAATTTTACCTGCTGCTAGTGATGCTGATTCTGAGAAGTCAGAGAAGATGGACAGAGCAGCTTTGAAAAACCTGAATTCAAGCTAGTAAGAATACCTTCCTTGCTACTAGGGTTGCATTTTTACCTATCTACCATCCCACCAAGCCTAACGCTAATAGGTAGTTATGTGTTCACATACAATTCTATTCTTTTAATTGTATGTTTCTAAATTGAATTAATAACTACATGAAACCATTCTTGAACTCTAGCAAGCTTACTTTTCATGCTTAGAGTGTCATAGTGCTCTTACTTGAATGATGGGATCTTTCTACCATGGGATCATCCTACCATGTTTTAACTAAAGGAAACCATACATGCACTTCCGGTCTTTTTTAGAGCAATACTGAGGAATTTGGGCTGTAATCTTGGGAGAATAGGCTAGAGACCCTAACGTTTGTTAGATCTCTCTGACAGAGAGGGAAATCTCATACTGTAAGTCTTCCCCAAGAAGGTGCTGAAAAGGCCATAGCTGATGAGAATCTAGTGACATTAGAATTCGGAGGTTATACATTGGAACTTGTGCAGATACTGTGGATTTGCGGACTCCAGATCTCCCTCATTCTCTGAACATGTCCCTAAAGAGAAATGCCTTCACTAGGAAAGAATTAAGAACCAAATTAAAGAAAAATGAGCCATGCCACCACCACCATTAACCATGATGCATATAAACGCCGCACCAACATCTTCACATGCTGCTAGAGTAATATTTTATTATAAATAATCAAAAAGTAGAAGATGCACAACTAGAGTGTTTAGGTATGTGGAAACGCCCATTCTTTTAAGCAGAGGGAGGGGATTGATTAGTCAAAGCTGAGCTATTGCTGAAGAAAGAAAGTTGCTTGGAATTAGATTCAATTTATAGCGCTGATAGCCTCAAGTAAGGCCTGTAAATCATGTTTTAAAACAATATATTCTCCAATACCAGTAACCTTAGAAAACGATGTATTATACGTAACGTAGAACACTTCCTATGAAAATGTTATTTTAGTTTGCTATAACTTTGACAGTTTGTTTGCAGAACTACAGGTATTTTTTAATCAGTGCTATACATTTCAACATTCCATTACCTTTATTTCAAAGCTTTTTCAATTTTCTGTTGACTACTGTAACAAAATCTTCCTTCCTTCCTAATGTGAATGGTAATTTATGGAATGCATGAGATGTATTTCTACTTAAGAATATATCTTCTAATTTAGCCATTTATCCTTCAGCAGCCATGATATACACTGTAGAATGAATTAACTTATTTCTGGCATCTGTAATTTACAGACATTTACAAACGTTATTTTCTTACACCATTTGCAGACAGTTATTTTATTATACAACCATATAAGCAAGCAAGAAAAAAAAATGCTATAATCCTTTTAAGGAAAATTCTTTTATAACAAATTCTGATAAATGAAATTTGTGACTGGGTTCATGCAACACATTAAGCCATTGTATCAGTGGGTTGATTTTGACCTAGCACAGAATATGAACTCAGCTCTTGTGGCTTGTAAACCATGATTTATAGCTGAGCATTACATATAAACCAGGCCACTACAGCTTGTTCAACAAACCATGGTTAAAATAAACTATGACTTGTGTGACATGTGAAGCCAGCCACTGTTATGTTAAATTAACATAACTCTTTAAACTTTATACACTCTAAGCAAAGCACAAATGGGAATTAAAGGTGTCTTTATGCTACAGTTCATTATGAAACACTATTACAGTATTAATACAGAATTATCTTGAGCCATTTTTTTAATATTTAGATTGTTTTTTTTTAAACCAGGATAATTCCAGAATGTCTCTACCCTACAGATAAATATTCTGATTCAGAATATATTTTGTTTTTAATGTACTTACTTGTCCATTATTTTCAATGGAATTAATTTAAAAAATCCATATACTTTAGGATTGCAGCTTTTGAAGAAAGTGAATTGATCTATGCCCAGAGCCAGGCAGGCTCAACTTGAGGTCCAGGATTTACATCAAATAACATCTCATGAATTCGGTAGGCCTTCCATGGAAACGATGATGCAGACAGAATGAAGTGTCTGCTTTTGTTTATGTACCAAAATCCCAGATCGATCTTTCATGGTTACATTTCTTCAATAATGTGACACACACATCACACCCCATGCTGACAGAGAGAAACATTGTCTTCTCAAACAGTATTAACATATAGTATTTGCCTAACTATTGAATAACAAAGATTACTGGCACCAGGAATTATTTGTTAAGCTACTAATGAACTCTGTCGGTTCAATCAGTTCTAGTTTTTTATTTAATTTGGTTGAGACATACAAGGACAAAAATGAAAGCTGTGTAAATTCAAACTGGGTAAGGAACTGCAGCATTTGATCTCACATCTTTGCCTTTCTACAGAAGGACCAAACTACATTCTTACGGAATTGTGTCAACTGAATAGCACATATAGAAATACCTCCTAATTTTTAAAACATTTATAAAATAAAAGCAAGCAATATATTTTTTCACCATAATGATTGAGATCTGTTTTTCTTCCTTTATTAACAGTTAATTACAAAATACCTATATTGCTATTGCCTTGTTATTATCCAAGCACATTGAGAGAGCAAATAAACTTTTAAAACCCAAGGTATAGTTTGAATATGATACAGACTCTGCCCTTTTCGGCATACAGCTGCACAAGATGCAAGAGATGATACCGATAGTAACAACTGACTGTTACGAAACAGGTCTATTTAACTTGTGCAAGCTGTCATATATGCCCTGCCAATGGGTGAATAAGCTGTACAGTAGGTATAGGCAGTACATCATTGTGATCTTATTTTGTAATACTCCAATATTTTAAAGCAGAGGTTTCAGATATTCTCATAATTAGAACTAAATACTATCAAGTGATAAGATAAAACGCTAGTATTCCCTATCAAAGCATGATGCTCTTATAAAGTTTTGGTGCGTTGTTTTCCGCATGAAGAACAGTGCCTCCCTGCACTTTGTGTAGATAATGTAGCTTATCTTGGTGTAATTTCAGTGAAATTGTGTATACAGTATTAATAGTTGCTATTTCATTTTAATTTAATTTAACTTCAACTCCACTGGAATAGAAACTTCATAGTAATATGTTTGAAAATAGGTTGGATTAGGTTGGCTGGCTTTGGCTGCTATATTGATATTTCCATTTCCAGACATTTAACAGCAAAGCATCCATAAAAATCCAATACCCATTGTTATATGGTGGTATAAGCAACATCATTGTGTTTGAATAATTGTTACACTCTTGTGTTCCAGCCAGGGCATTGTAAATATGTTAGTACTTGTCTTTGTATATCTAAACCAGCAGCATGCATGTGTGCAACCCTGGCACTTCGTGAATGTGAGTGGCTGTCGGTGTGAATGTGTTGTTGCACTGTGACTGCAATAGCACCGCTACTTTAATGAATAAATATAGGCACAGAATTATATTGCGTTGGTTATGTATTTTCTTCTGTACACATGATCGATTGGAAATATAAAGAGAGACGTTAATAAAGCATTGCACCTGTCAACATTTTGGTCCCATGTCAAAAGTAACCTTTTGCTTTGAATGCTATGTTTACCTTTTGAAACTGCAGTCTCAGCTTTTGCTTCTCAACCAGGACACCATGGTGATGTAATCCGTCCAAGAGTCCTCCGGTGTTCATTTTTTCACTTCTTCGCTGACCATACTAATAAATCCAAGTTCAAGGCAGGGTGAGAAAAGACTGACTTCTTTTTGAAGTGTATATTCTTGACCTGCTCGGTTTATATGCAGTATTTCTGTCATGGGAATTTCACACACCCATGTTCAGTGTTAATATGTCCTGTGAAGATGAATGACTGAGATGGTATAAAATAAGCTTTCTAAGAGATCGTTATTTGAAAAAAGGAGTCATTATATTCAGCTGAAACCAGGCAAAGCTAGGAGATTCAGGAAAAGGAACAAAAGGTTCCCAGATTTCATTTATGAAAATTTGGTATGAGCCGAGCGGGACAAACATACATAATTTATCTCGTATTAATTATAAATCTCTGCACAAAGCTAGTTCTACTGCAGTAAAGTTGCATGCAAGATTCACTTCATGCTTTTCATAATAATAGAATACATGTTTGTGTTATGTCATGATAACCCTGAATCAAATTAGTTACTATCTGTCTTAAAATCCTCTAGAGCAGCATTCCAAACCTCAGAAACATTGAGAAGTGCGGACTTCAATTCCTAGAATTCTTGGCAATGGCCATACTGGCTGGGAGATTCTGGGAGTTGAAGTCTGCATGTCTTAAAGTTGCCAAGGTCGGGAAGCACCACTCTAGATCTAGGTTGTAACTATTCCTAGTTCCATTTGGTATTCCAGTTGTGAACTGAATCTAGGTATTGCCAAAACATATTGTATTACTTTGTTTCTGAAGACCTTGAGTGCATGGATACTATATAATTAGACATAGAAAGTGGAGATCCACTCAGTTCCGAGCTCTGCAGATGTTCAACTAAGGGAAATTATTGGGCACGTGACTTCTTAGATTGCATTGTTAGCTGGTCACCCTACATTCAGAAGAAAATATAAACTTGGTTTTGACTGTAATTAAAAATATTCATCTGGAAAATGAAATGGTGTATTGTACAATACCTATGCCATTTTGTGTAAAATCTAATACATGGAGATGCTAAATCTTTCTATTAATGTTGATTACTTTAATATATACTACAGTAGGAATGTCTTGTATACTAAGCATTTCATCATAATTCTTATCTCCTGTATCTATACTTTAGCAATTATTTTCTTTTCCTGTGTGAACTGATTTCTGTAACTTGTATATAAAACAAAACTGGACATTCTTTATATACTGGAAATAATCAGCAAAGACAATATTTCACTAGATGTTGGATTTTTTATGTACATATCATCAATAAATGTGGATTCATAATTTTCATGGATAGAATCAATGTGAGTGTGTCTATTATAAGCCCTGGAGAGAATGTGTGATGGAAGGATGTATGAAGTTTAAAGTCCAGTAACAAATGTTTATTCCATATATGTATAATCTCTATTTTCCATGAGGCCACAGCTAATTTGCTAAGAGTTGGCATATCAAACCATCACAGCTACTTTTACATTTGTGTTAGATTTGCAGCTACTCCAGATTTCTGTTCATCCATGCAATTTACAAGGGAGCTTTCTGATCAAATAATTTGAGACCACTCAGTTATGCTATCAAGATTTAATGCAGAAAAGCTGCCCATGAAAGTAAAAAATGTACCCCTGTTCTATCGTTTTCTAGACCAACATTGGCCATAGCACCTAAAGGTGGGAAATTAACATTAGTGACAGCTGAAGAACATGGTTCATGGTCTACTAGGTAGCCATTGCTTATGGTAATCCGTTTCGGTCTCTTTTGTAAAACTAAATTAGTAAACTAAGTAATTAAATGTCAGGTAATGATTTTTAAATGAAAAAAGAGGTGACCAAGAGAAGAAGGGCAGGAGCACTTATGTGCATGTTATGTATCTGTCAATAACATGGCTATAACAGTTTTAGTATTTATACTCTAACATTAGCCGGCAGAGCTCACCTAACATCTGACCCAATGCCTGAGGTAATAGCTGGGTCTTGAATGCCTTACAAAAGGTTAAGATGGTTGGGGCCATCCAGATCTCTGGAGGGATGCTGTTCCATAGGGTAGGTGCTGCCACAGAGAAGGCACAACTCCAGGGTCCAGCAAGGTATTATTTAATGGAAGGGACCCAGAGCATGCCTTCCCTGCTGGACCTGGTGGGGCAAGCAGAAACAATGGGAGACAGGTGGTCTCACAGATACTTGGCCCTATAGACTTTATAGGTGGCAATCAGCATCTTGAATCACACCCAGAAGCCCACTAGAAGTCACTGCAGTTCATGAAACTGGTGTTATATGGATACATGAGAAACATCAAAACTACCTGCACAGCTGCACTCTGAACCAGCCACAGGTTCTGAATACTCTTCAATGGCAGCCCCATGTGCAGTGCATTATAGTAATCCAAGTGGGAGATACCTAAGGTGTGAGTCACTGTGAGCAAGGCCTCCTGGTCCAGGAACATGCATAGTTGGTGCACAAGACAACCCTGTACAAAGGTCCTCCTAGCTATGGCTGCCACCTGCTCTTCAAGCAGGAGTTGTGAGTCAAGGGGGGGGGGGCTCAAATTGCATACCTGCTCTGAGAAAGTCCCTCCTCCGATCATACAGAGATGGAAACTCTCCAGATCCAGGGGGTTCTAGAACCCATAGCCATTCCATCTTGCCAGGTTTGAGCCAAAGTCCGTTCTACAATTACCTCTGTTTTAGAAGTGTTGCATTTTGGATGTTTCTGGGGAAAAAAATTATTCTCTCTGAAGGACATCCAGAATCATCTGCTGATATCACTGTGTCTCAGTATGTGTTTGAAGGCTAGCCTTTTAATTGTTCTGATATACTACCCAAAAGCATCAGTGATTTTTCTCCAATAGGAAAAAATAAGAGAATGGAAACTTTGGGGGGAAAAAGACTCCAAAAAAAAATAATAATGAATGAATGAAAAGTGCAAACTGGTAGAAGAGTGGCAGAATGCATCCAGGAACATCAATTGGCAGTCAGAAGATATGATGAAAATTCCTAAATTTCACAACACACAGGTTCAAACCCAATTTCAGTTGGGAAACTGTAGATACTTTAGACCAAGGAGATCTAAAAATGCAAGCAAATTCGTAGAATGTCTGGCAAATCAGCCATTAACAGACACATTGAGATAAACTCCATTTATAAGCCATTCAAAAAAGGAAGTAACCAAAGGTTAAGGAAAGGGATGAACAACCCTGAGCACATACTTCCTCATCACATACCTATTAATCAACACCCAGGTAAGTAGGAACAATCAAGAAAGAAATTCTCAATCAAGGCTGAAAGCAGAAGCTAACATATATAAAATAATAGAATCATAGGATTGGAAGAGATCTTGGAGATCCTTATACTGGATCTCCCAGTATAAGGCACTCCCAGGTTCACTTTATGGTCACTCATACACACTCTCACAGCCTGCTGCAGCACATGGATCTTGTAAACACCTCTTGCTTTCTACCTGGGTTTTCCAGATAGGGGCGACTGGAATAGACAGGAAACAGCCCTGGGCAACAGGTGGGAAGTAATTAGGAGTACACACAAATCACTTACAACTGAACACTGAGGGACAGCACGTTCTTTGAAATACATGGAGACCCAGTAAATTTAACAGCAAAACTTTACTGGTTACAATGTACATTTGCTCTTTCTCACACACTTACCCACACTCATCCACACTTACCTACATCCTTCTCAATTAGGCTGCCAGGCACTAACTAGAGGGATGGAAGCCACCAAGTCTGGATCCAAAGATGACTCGAGTGGGCGGGCTTCAGGAACCCCTTTCATCCCTCAAAGTCCTTGCTTTGTTGATTCACAAGACTGGCAGCTACTCTTGCCTTGTTAATTTACAAGGGGATGGTGGGGGGATTTATGTGCTCAGGCCCAACTTCCTTTGTCTGGTCCAGGTGACATTTTTTGTTTCCTTGTTTCCTTCTTATCTACCTCCTCGAAAGGCTCTTTTAGACAAGATTCCTGGCTTTTTGTCCTCTCTGCTTATGTGCCCGTTTCATCTTTAGTTATGGCAGCTTCAGACTAGTCTCACAGTACCAACCTGAACAAATGGTTTTCCAATCTATTCTTCCTCCAGTAACGGAACATGCATGACTTCAGGAGGCAGGCTGATCCACTGTTTATAGCAATCACTGTCAGAAAGTTCCTCCTTATTTCAAGTTTGGAGCTCTCTTTCTGTAAAGTTGCTACTCATTGGTTCTTGGCTTACCCTCAGCTGCTATGGAGAATAAATCCATACTCTCTGTGTCAGGATTCATTCCAAATTTTGCTCAAGTCACCCTCCCTCTCACTGACCTGTTAAAAACGAAAGGGAAAAATGATAAGGTGAAAGCCCAGAGACCAGAGGGCGCCTTTAAATTGGACAGAAGAGTACCAGTCAGCATTTGAGCAAGTAAAGAGATTGTTTACTGCAGAACCAATTTTAAAACACTCCGACCCTGAAAAACTTTTTATAATCCAAGTGGATGCATCAGATGTGGCTATAGGGGCTGTTTTACTACAAAAAAACAAAAATGGGATGTTCCATCCTTGTGCCTACATTTCTCGAAAGTTTACTGAGACTGAGAGACACTGTGTGGGAAAAGGAAGCTTTTGCAGTGCAGTGGGCACTAATGGCTTGGAGGCATTTGTTGGAAGGATCATCTCATCCTTTTGAAGTCTGGACTGATCATAAAAATTTAGAGGCTTTAAAGTCTCCGAGGAAATTATCACCAAAGCAAGTCAGATGGGCTCAGTTTTTCAGTCGGTTCAATTTTACTTTGAAATATATACTGGGGGAAAGAACTTCCTGGCTGACGCACTTTCCAGGTTACCGCAGCACAACAGCCAGAAAGAAGAGGTAGTCACCGCAGTTGTTCCATGTTCCCAAACGGGAATGATACCTGGTACTAGAGCTCAAGACAAACAACAGGAGTGCAAACTGGAGGGAGATTTGCTGAATGAGTTAAACTGCAAATTACAAACAGATTAGTAGTTTCAGAATAATAAAGAGTCTTTGACAAATAAAGATGGAACGTGGTGGGTAGGTGGAAAAATGTATGTCCCAACTGAGTTCAGGAAAATAGTCCTAGAACGAGGTCATGACAGTAAAACAGCAGGCCATTTTGGGTTTGTGAAGACTTTACACCTCCTACGAAGGCAATTATGGTGGCCATCTATGAGGAAAGACATAGCAGAGTACGTAGCCAGTTGCCCAACATGTGCTATGGCAAAAAGACAAGGGGGGAAACCAATGGGCCTTTTACAACCAGTAGCGAGCCCTGAGAAACCTCGAAAACAAATTGCTATGGACTTTATTGTTGAGCTACCTGAAAGTGAGAAAAAAACAGTGATCTGGGTAGTAACTGACCTGTTTTCAAAACAAGCCCATTTTGTGGCATGTGCAACTATTCCAACTGTGGCGAAATTGGCTAAAATGTTTATACAGCATATCTATAGACTGCATGGGGCCCCTGACCGGATCATTCGCGATCATGGAGTCCAATTCACTTCAAAGTTCTGGAAGATGTTTGTGAAGCTAATTGGGTCAGGTCAAGCCCTGAGTTCAAGTAACCACCCCCAGAGAGACAGTGCTTCTGAACGTTTGAATTCTGTATTAGAACAGTATTTAAGATGTTTTGTAAATTATCAGCAGGACAATTGGGCAGAACTCCTGCCATTTGCTGAAGTGGCTTATAACAATGCTGTGCATCAGAGTACTGGGTTTACCCTGTTCAAAGTGGCTTCTGGGCAGGATTTTGTGGCTATCCCAGAACTTCCCCAGGAATCCACTCAAGTGGCCTCAGTAGGTGAATGGATCAAACAAATGACAGATACTTGGCCGATAAGGCGGCATTACAAGATGCCAGGGAGGATTACAAAAAACACGCAGATCACAAGCAGTCCCCTGAAAAGGAATGGAAAGTGGGAGACAAAGTGTATTTATCAACTAAGTACCTCAGAACACTACAACCATCGAAGAAATTGGGACCCAAGTTTGTGGGACCTTTTACAACAGAGAGAGTCATTAACCCTGTTACAGTTCGACTACAGTTGCCTAAGAATTTTAAGAGAATTCACCCAGTATTCCATTGTAGCCTCTTAAAACCTTACAAAGAACCACCAGAGTGGCACGTGGCACAACCACCACCTGACCCTATATGATTGAAGGCAAGCAGCACTTTGAAGTAAAAGAGATTTTAGATGCCAGAAAACACAGAGAAGTACAATTCTTCATTCAATGGAAGCATTTTCCCAAGTCACAATGCGAGTGGGTAGCAAAGAAACATGTGCGAGCACCACAGTTGATTAAGGACTTCTACAAGAAATACCCTGACAAGCAAAAATAACAAATTCATTCATGTTGTAAAAATGTACATACATTTTACTTCTCTCTCTCTAGTCCCTTTATAGGTCTCCTTCCATGAAGACCGAAACTGATCCTTTTTTTTCCCAGAGGGGCGGCATGTCAGAATCCTTGCAGTCAATCACTTGCACTGCTAGTTCACTTGCTTTGTTTCTGCCATTACAGTAGAGAGAGAGGAAGGGAGAGAAGGTTGGAATGTTAACCATTAGGCACAGATGGGCCATTCTCTGGCTCTCAGAAATGCCCAAGGTCGTACCAGCGTGGGAACCTGAGAACATCTTCGACATGCACAAGAGAGATTCAAAGAGAGAGGGTGGGTGAAATGGGAGTGAGGTAAAACTAAGTTTTGGCATGTGCAGGACTCAGTTCCAGCTGTTTATAGAGCTGTTCACTACTTTCCAATAAATGAACTTTCCTTTGGACCTGCATTGGTTTCAATGACAGTTGCTTTCATTGGGAACTGAGTACCGTGGTTCTTACACTCTGTTGTGTAACATCCCTTCATGTATCAGAAGACTGCTATCACATCTCCCCTTAGACTTGTTTAGGCAAAACTTACCAAGTTCCTTTAACTGCTTTTCATAGGATTTAGCCTCCAAGGCCCTGATCATCTTTGTTGGTCTTCTCGGCATTATTTCCAGTTCCTCAGTGTCCTTTTTGTTTTGTGGTGGCAAGAACTAGACTCAGTATTTCAGGTGCAATCTAACCAGTGGATTGTAGAATGGTAATACCACTTCCAGAGATCCTGACGCTATGTCTCTATTGATGCATCTCAAAATTGCATTGGCTGTTTTGGCAGCTGCAGCACGTTGCTGGGTTATGCTTAAATCTGTGGTCTAACAAGTCACTCATGTCCTTCTTGCAAGTACTACTGTTAAACCAGGTACCTAACTTGTACCTGTGCATCTGGTTTTTGCAGAATCTTACATTTTTCATCATTGAACAACATTTTGTTGGATAGGGCCCAATGTTGAAGCCTATCAAGATCCTTTTGAAGCTTGAGCCTGTCATCTGGGGTAGTAGAAATCCCTCCCAGCTTTGGGTCATCTGCAAATTTTATGACCATACCTTCTATTCCCCCATCAAAGTCATCTCGAGTACTGGGCCCTGGACAGAACCCTGAAGTACCCCTTTGCATACCTCCCTTCATGTGGACATAGACCCATTAAGGATCATGCGTTAGCTATGGCTGTTCAGCCAACTGCAAATCCATCTGGTAGTGGGACGATCCATTCCACATTGTTCCAGTTTATCAAAAAGGAGGTTATGGTCAATTTTTTCAAACACCTTTCTGAAGTATAAACTAAAATATAAATAGCCAGCAAAGTGAATTCCCTCATGGAGTTCTGATGTTATCTAGCCAGGTAATGAAACATCTATAAGAAAAGCAGGTTCAAATACCAAGAACCCACAAAAGAAATATGTTGCTAGGAATCAAAAGTAGCATTCCTGATTAAAAGGAAAATTTAGTTTGCCATGGAAAGTGTGGGTGAAAATAGGGTTCAAGGTTTTATTCAACATCTTTGAGCAGAAGAGTATATGGCATCTATTATTACATTGTAACCCAAATGGAATGTGTGGTAGCTGAAAATAAGTTAACCGTTTCCTTAACTTAAGCACATATGGGGTGATAGTTATACTCTAACTATAGCCATTCTTTCAGACTGAAAAACAATCCAATAAGAAATTCAAACAATTCTTTCCTATATACCGTATTTTTCCGACTATAAGACGATACTTTTTTCTAAAATCCTTACCCTAAAAATTGAAGGGTGTCTTATTCAAGGAAGTCAGCCGAGGAGAGAACCTCGTGGTTGCAAAAGTGCCCATACTTTGTTTCTGCAAAGAGGCTTCCTCCTATTGCTAGCCTCCAATCACGAGTGAAATAGCTTGTCTCCCAAACAGACTTCCTCCAATCACGAGCCTTATGTAACTGACGTCAGCTGATGCTGAACAAACCAATTAGAGGAAGGCTGTTTGCAGAGACAAGCTATGGGCAGTTTCACTCATGCTTGAATGTAATCAGTTATGCAAAAGAGCCTGGAAATAGAGCTGCAGAGAGATGGTTTGGACCTCCTCCCACCAAGTGTATCAGATAAATGTTAACTAATTACTAAATAAAAATGTGTTCTGCACTATCTTTAAAATATTGATTTCTTAATTTGGGGTTGGAAAAGTGGGGGTCGTCTTGTACATGGGGGCGTCTTATTGACGGAAAAATACGGTAGTTTCCTATACCTGATCAACTAATTTATGACAGTGGATTCCAAAATAAGGTAGTCTTTAAGGCAGTTTACATTTTTTTAAAAAAGTCCTTTCATCCCATAATCCCCCTTCGTTCAAAGGTGTATAGGAAAACAGTCTGTAAAGTATGAAGTAGACATTTATGATAAAATGGATTGTGCAATTATTAATATCTTTAACGTAACATCTTACCAGGGCCTGGGGAGATGCTATTATGACCGCTGCCCAGTCAGAAATTGGGAGTCAGAGAAAATTGTCCTGGGAGTGGCTGACAATAGGATCTGGACCTTGCCATAGAATCCAGTTAGGTGAGTTGATGGCTTCTAGAACTAGATCCAAAAGAGAATCTCTCCCTCTGGGCTTTATGATTTAATACAGGGAAAGACAGATATATTCAGGAACTCCACTTCCTTCAAATTCCCTTGCATGACTGCACACCTACATTAATACAAACCCATCATGCAATCCTTTGGTGGTAAACAACTTTATGCAAAGTGCAGAAAAAGAAGAAAGTAGCAGCAAGCAAAGAGAGTTAAAGGCAGATGAGAGAGAAGGAAATCTAACTAAATCTAGTTGAAACCAATACTATTACATTACTCCATACCTTTTATACTTGCAAATCACTCTTGCATCCATCACATTTATACAGTGCAGTCTTTATACTTCTCATCTCTTTGAGTCTCATCAACTTCACTCAGCCATGACTTCCTCAGGCCTCATCTTCCTCTCAACTATTAGCTTTCCCTTTATGTATTTGTTTTGTGATTCAATTCTAACTGGTGGGAGGCAGCAGCAGGATGTTGGTGGCAAAGCAGTCTTTAGAGATCCTAACTTGCATAGAATAGCTTAACCATGCTTTGTATAAAATTGGGCTTTGGTTACACTTGAAGCGCTGCTAGTCAAAATGTGCCCAAACTGATCAGTATTATATCCTGTTAGCAAGGAATGTTTATTGTGGCACTGGAATGACAAATGCTGGAAATCTAGACTATTTTTTATTTTACTTACTTACTAAAAAGCATAACACATGACTGCTAAGACAGAAACATGCACACACAAACACAAATATTCTCCAAAACCTTCTCTATCATATTTTTGGAATAAAATTGGGAGGCAGATACGTTCTACTAATGGCACATGTTCTGCTTACAGAAGATCACAGTTGGATTTCAGCCAGTGGCATGTTTCCAAGGAAACAAAACTTCTGAAATTATTTATTTTAAGTATGTTTAGCTTGCTTTTCCATTGTAAGTCATGAATACACAGAAAGGATTTCACATAAACGTACTCTGCTAGAATGGGAACTGTGTAGGAAAAGAGGTACCATGTTTTATTATTCTTAAGGATCTTTTAATTCTCTAATTCTCATTAGACTGGGATTTATTAATGCAGGTCTAAATAGGAAACAGGTGTTTCAAGGGAGGACAAGTCTCAGAGTGGGACAGGGGATGTGTCATGGTCTGGGTCCCATCCAAGTATTCTACGGTCAGTTCGCAGCCCATGGGATAAATGGGGATCCCTAATAAATAAAATCATTTCAAACAATAATGCAACAATACACCATGCTGAGAATGAAGGTGAACACTGAAACTTAAAGATAACATCACCACATTATTTAGATTATAGAGAATAAAAATTTATTTGCTATAAATCAATTTTTTTTTGGTCTTTCCATCCTTTCTGGTGTATTTTTAACATGGTGGACATCTGTGGAATGTTTAAAAACATACTTCTTTTCATATTCAACTATTACAGTATGTAATTCCAAAATATTAAAACATTAATGAGATTTAATAAATATGACAATTTCTTCAGGGCTAAGTGACCAATAGAAATTCAATTCCAAAATCTACATGTCAAATCTCAAAGTAGCCTATCATTCTGAATTTGTTGGGTATACTTTTTGCCATAATGCCTTAATTGCTACAGATTCTGGAAATTCCACAAAAATAGAGTAAGTGAAAATTCTGTAGGTCAGGCAAAGTAAATCGAAGTTGGCATTCTGCCTTACCAAACAGATTGCAATTGGGAAACAAGTGACAGTGATAATATGATGGACACTAATTAAAACTGGGCAAAATTATGCAATGTTGGTCAAAACCAAAAATGACGTTATTTTTGTAGCTGACCATTACAAAAGAAAAAACAAGAAAATGTATGCTTAATTATGCTTTAAAGAGATCAGTAGCTCATTGCATTTCTGAGTTCTAGTCCCAGTTCTGTATGATGCTTTTTGTTTCCCCAACTCTGATTCAATTTGATTGGCACAGCCCACCTACATGCCACTCTTCAAGGCCACATCTTGTTGGTTCTGGGTTTCATCAATTGCCAGGAATTCGTCATGTGGGCCTTTCTGGTCTTCTGGCTTCTCTTTGTGTACCAAGTGCACCATTTCCTGAGATTTGCTGGCTTCTCCATTTAATCCACCTTTCTTTTTCTCATCTATGCCTCCTTTACCATTGTTGATCACAAGCTTCTTCTTCTGCCCACATCTAACAGAAAAGGGGAAAGACTGTAAAGTCAAAACATTCAAAGACAGGCAGAAAACCCAACATGTCATATATTGCCTTTGTGTTGTCTGGAGCAACAAACTACATTAAAAACATTCCTTACTTATTTGTTAGTTAAGAAAGTTAATTACTGCAGCTTAATCTTTCCTTTTGAGATTCTTCTGCTTCTGGTGTGTTAACATAATTGGAACAGAGCATAAAATATCAAAATAGCTTTTATTTCTAACAAATTCCTTATTTTGAATGGGACATATCTTTGGATTCTTTAGAAGATGATAAAAGGCAGGATAAAGATGATTACTGGAAGCATGGCTAACAGTAGTTCTGCTTAGCTATGGTTGTTTCTTTTGACTCAGCTGAGCCAGTAAGTTTAGAGTGGATGGCTTAAGTATAGGGCTCTAAGGATTTCAAAGTCTATCTATGGTTTTCAGGTTACACATGCTCTGTATTATAGATGAAGTAGTTGATCATCTGAAAAGGCAGGCAGGCAGGCAGGCAGGCAAGTGGGCATGGCCCACATTGAGACAACTAGGAGCCAATGTCTACATTTACATTAAAAATGGATAACTTAAATGGACCATGTCATATATTTCAAAGGATGACACAGTTTATATACCAGCGCTCAGAAAGCAAATGCCTTCTCATCTTTTCATGTGTCCACATGTCAGGACCTCCCTCACCAAAATATTCTTTCCCAGCAGTGGCAATGTACATTGACTAACAGCAGTTCTCACTATCTATTACTATGGTTCTTCAAAAAAAAAAAAGAGAAAAGGGATTTCAAGATGACATCTAAACTGTGATTCAAAAGTATCAGTTGAAAACAAACAATTCTGTGCTCTTTTCTGGTACTGTGGTACTTTGGTTCATACAACATACAGAGAAGAGAATATTGACCCAGGAATCTCCTTTCCTTTTGCATATCTGGTTTTGAATATTGTAGAAACAGAAGACAACTGAAATGACTATAATTTTGGGGGAGCCTAGTATTTAGCCCTGGAATGTGAAGCAGGCTTGTATGTGGTTTTCCTTCATTAAACTGAAAAGTTTGGAAGAAAACTCTCAGCACTGGGATAACAGTCACTATAGAAACATTTATATGTGCTTCACATATTAAAGAGAATTAATCATATTGGACACATCCCTCACACAGAAGCCAGTGTATTAATGTTTTACACTTTGGCTTCTATGTGAGGGGTGTGTCCAATATATCTTAGAAAAAAGGCTCCATCTTCTTAAAATTCTACACCCTTCCCTATTTTTTTTTTAAAAACTCTTATATTCTCCCCCCTCCCCCCAATTTTGTTTAAAATTTTGGAAAGTTCCATAGCATCACTATGTTCTGCTCTGTTCACTAAATGGAACATTTCTTCACTGACTTTGAAATGAAGACAATATTGATATTACTGCTGAAAAGCAGATGTTACCCATGGCATAATGCAAACAGAATTTGCAATGAATGCTTTTTGTGGGTTCCAAATAAAGAAGTACATATCTTCCCTGAGAAATATTACAAATTCTACCAAAATCCTTTAGGATTTTTCACTCAAAATTTCCTGGATATTTTTCTGCACAATTCAACAACCTCAGAACTCACTTGAGATTTCTCTTTAGACTACATTTGAAGGCAAATGCATTAACTGGACTACAATTCTCATTCCTGCTCAACTGTAAGTCTGTTTTTAATTTCCCCCTCCCCCCCCCCATAACTGATCTGCAGCCACATGTGCTTTGCCCAGTCTTTTCATAAAACCAGATAATGTCCCTGTGTTTTCCTTCATGATTTCCCAGGTATCCCTGTTTCATCTGCCCTGTTTTATGTCAGTCACAACTTCAAGTGTCAAATATATGTCACTTAAGCTTTATTTCTTTCTGTATTTCTATTTTATTTATTTTAAGAAATAAGCAGTCTACATTAAACCTACATTGCCTTCCTTACTATATCCTTCCTTACAGCACAGCCCTGTTTACCTGAATGAGCTGTTATTCAATCACTGGAAGATAACGTGAAACAATAATTTATATACTGAGTGAAGTAACAATGAAGGAGGCAGCAAGAGATAGGATGGGATCCAGAGATATCACTTTGTGACTTCTGGCAGTGTTTACAAAACCCCAGTCTCTAACATTTATCACTGCAGATAGAAATATGGAAGGGGAAAAGGTATGGTTTTCACTGTTTAATCTTTACCTGACTGAATGTGGTGGGGCTTCACTCTAAAAAACATGAACAGCACTGCATTTTCCTTTTAAATTTGGTGCTCAAGTACAGGTTGCCCAGGCTCACCAATAAGTTACAAATATTCCATGGTATATCTATGTGCACTAGGCTTTAAAACACTGAGTACTGATTTAGTAAGTAACATTTAATGCTAAGAAAAACTAAATTTTCAACTAGGAAATTGTACATCTGTTTTATAATTCTGCACATTTTCAGGAGAGGTTATCTGCATTTGATTATCATTGGTCTGCTTCCTTAGGGGAAAATATTTTTTAAAAAATTAGCAAACTCTGCCTTAGGATAAAAATAATACCACCAAAAGATCAAGATTTAATATAAATTAGTGAAGTGCAACTCTCACACTCAAATTCATGAATTATGTTACAGAAAAGCTGAACAAGCAGGAAATATGCTGGTTCTTAACTACAAAGCTAGCAATTAATCTGCAGGAAAATAGTTCATGTGAGAAATATGATCCAGTTATCTAACTATATTAATATGACTTTGTTTTTTGATGCAGACTGCAGCTAAGGTGTCATTTTCCAATCTTATTCAGCAAAATAATCCAGGGAAAATCCAAGCAACTAATTTGAAGGTGGCTCCTTGAGTTATATGACAAATGTTGAGGCTGAATTTACCTACTCCACAGGATGAAAGTCCTCTTTCAAACTGGCATGGTAAAGGACATGATATGATATGGTAAAGGACATGGTAAAGGACTTACCATGAGCACTAAATTGGGAGAAAAGTAGTAAGCTAGAGTGTCCTCTGACACACTACATGTTTAAAAACAGTTGCCTATGCCTTCCAAGTGTGCTTGTTGATTAAATTCTTTGTAATGCAGGAACTGTTCTCTCTTTGAATGCTATAAAACTATCAATCCTGAAAATACCTCAGCAACAGAAAGTTTTGGCACTGAGAAATGGAAAACTACAAAAGCATTCCTTACCTCCTTCGACTGTTTACAGCAATGCAAACACCAAGTATCAATGCCAGGGCCAAAAGAGAAGCAACTACAATAAGCCAATCTGTGAGCAGAAGTGTGAGAAAAAACAATATGAAAACATTCCCTTGTTTGTCATCTGACCAGAAAATTGGCATATTCTCCTTAATAGCCAATGTGTTACTTCCTTCAAAATAATACCGGTGATCTTTTTTTTTAATTGACAGAAGAAAATTGATTCTCTATGAACTGGTTTTCACATAAGTGAAAGTTATGTCCCCACTTAGTCTTAACAACAGTTGTATATAATTTGTGCAGATCATCTGTATCCACTATCATACTGTCTTGTGTGAGGTAGGAGACACTCAATGACAGCTGCTGCTACTTCCGTAATTGTGGGAGTGGAACAAAATCTAACTGTGATTAAGCAAACATCTCCTCATGGTTTCATGTACTACTTTTGCCACAGTAAGATTTTCTAGAACATTGCACAGTCAAAGCTGCATAGGGGGAAAAATCCACAAGAAAGGTAACATTACAATGAACTACAGGACTTCTTTTACTCTGACCCAAAAGCCAGCAAAGTTACCTGATTTACAAATTAGAGATCTGAGATTATATAAAATTTATGTTATGATTCTTCAATAAAAGCAGCTTTGAATATTCAGATTAGCATAAATATTTCTATGTTAAACAGTTTTGGAACCGCTATGTTTTTTCTATGGCAATTTGGACAACACTAATTGTGTAATTCACATATCACACATACAATTTGTATAACAAATAAGGCAATTTTGTAGCTGAACCATTGGATCCCACTTCTTAGCCATGGAGATATATCTGGATAAGAGCTGTCTTATTTTTTTTACTCATCCCAAGCCAAGTTAGCCTATGTTCCTAAATGCCAGTGAAATTGTGGGGTTCTATAATCCAAGTTCAGCAGAGTTTTCATTTTATTTCTGCACTATTGTGTATAATTGTGCAGAAAATTTTTTTTCCTCTGTTGGCAGTATTTTTAAAGATGTACGGCATCTTTACGGCAGTATTTTTAAAGATGTATGTTCTTTCACAGCAACAGTGTCACAGAACCTTTAATTCTGATATAAGGCATCCACCAGGGGAGGGGGGAGAAGATGAAATGCATGTAATAACATGACATCATGATGCTTATGTCACACACTGGAAGGCATATACATCATGTTGGTATTTGCATGTTTTAGACACAAAGGTGACAATAAGGAATACAGGAACAACACAATATGACCTCATGATAAATACCAATGGTAAAAGTATAGGCACAAACCTGGTACATGAGCCGTTCGTGGCTGATTTTTTGCTCCTGGGAAAGGTGTCGCATTTTTGTCTCCCACTACACTGAAGCGTTTATCTGATTTTGTATTTGCAGAGGAAAAATAACATATGATATTATTAAATCAGCCACTGGAGACTGATGTGTTCTGTTCATAATGAGTCTGTAATTCCCATAAGTACTGATGAACTATTACTACTTACAGAGGTAGACTGCTCCTTTGGTTTGCTCTTTACCCAAATAGGAATCTTTATTTGACTCCCCCCCACCCACCCAAAAGGTTTACTTTTCTTTCAGAAGATGTGGGAGAGCTGTGCTAGGCCAGGAAAGTATAATAAAGCATAACAATGTTTCAGTCTACTTCAGCAACTCTTTTGTAGCTATAAATATCCAAACTGATTTGAATTGGAAAGCATAGCTAAATGCCAGGTGCAAATAACTAGAAGACCCTCCTTTCAAAAACAGATATTTCTAATATTGTACAAACATGCTTGCCCTGCCCCCGCCCCCCAATAAGTCCCACTGGTTTGTATTAGGAACATTACAAATTGGTGACTGAAATGAATACCAAGGATAAAGAATAAAGCTTTGGCATTTAAACTCAAGGGTGCAGTACTGCATAACTGACAATGAGCATATGTTGCAATATACCTAATTCAGACAATTCCTAACAAACACTGGCTACCAGATGGTGAGCAAATCAAAATGAATCAGCAGAGACTACCCAGGGCACTGATTGGAAAGATTGGAAAGAAAACATTCAAGTGATTCCTGAATTCAGAAAGAATATATCCAGCAAAATATAATCTACAACAGATTAGGAAAATAGTATAGTGTCCACTATAGAATTCTTGCGTTATAAACTCACATACATTTCATAATAGCTACATTCTGA
This sequence comes from Liasis olivaceus, assembly GCA_030867105.1. Classification (NCBI taxonomy): domain Eukaryota; kingdom Metazoa; phylum Chordata; class Lepidosauria; order Squamata; family Pythonidae; genus Liasis; species Liasis olivaceus. Next base: position 78,027,597 of record CM061349.1, read on the forward strand.
ATAACAGGACTGCAATTAGAATAAACTCCATTTATTTCTATACTGATAATTTACATTTTAAGAAGTGTTGCTAGAAATATATCAAATTTAAATTACTATTCTATAGCAAAAATATAGCATTCTGTGCTAACAGAAAGATCAAAATGAGATATACAGGGAAGTGGCTTTTAATGGTCATACTATAAATAATCATTCAGGATTCCAACCAGATCAAGCTCCTTTTACTACTTGTCTTTGCCTTAAGGACCACCATAAATACCTCAAAATGCCTCCTTTGCACTGAAGAAGCCTAACACTCCCTTGCACTGAAATCTGAGATGGGCACATCAGAAGAGGATGGAAAAGGAGGCCTTTTTAGTGCAATTTTACAAGAAGGCACAATGCTTTTTTAGTGACTAATCAAGATGTTACTGCTTTTCTGGCCTTTAAGGGTTAAACTGGGATTATTTATTCCTCTTCATTTAATAGCAATATGGGTTTCTGATATCAAGGGCAGCCCATTTGATTTCAACTGTTTTATTAACATGGTATAATCTAAAGCAGTGGGAACTGGCTGGCTAGGGAATTCTGGGAGTTGAAGTCCATACATCATAAAGTCCCCAAGGTTGAGAAACTTTTTAGTGGGGTCCTTTGGAAACTATCTGCTGTTCCCTAGTTTTAGCCAAAAATCAGTTATATATAATCAGATTTACAAATGGTAGTCAATTGTCATACATTAGAAACTAGTGTCATGCATGTCATTATGTCCAAAGTGATACTAAGTAAATACTTATTCTTTAGAAATCAGAAAAGAATACTCCAGTCAGGAAAGATAGAAAAATTATCACTCTAACCACAAAGTTGAAGAAATTTCATGACGAATCACACACCTCTGGTGGACAACATTACAACCATATATCTTTGCATGAAGCCATACACCAGAAACAGGTTTTGTTTACAGCAAGATTTCCATTGAAAATCAAGAGTTACACACTGTATTTCCCTATAAGTATGATTGTTTTTTTTATTTTTATTGATAGGCTACCCAGATTCATAAATTATGAGTTAGGCAGTCTTACTAACTGCAAAAATAAATAAATTAAAGTTGTTGGAATATATACTGTAGCTCTTACTGTCAGCAGAAGCTGGATGTCTGTTTATAGCATCCTGACTGTTATTTACAAGATTTTCAACTTCATTCGTCCATGTAGGATGCCACCGTGGACCAAGTTCTGCTTCTTTATTTCTGTCTCCATCACTGGAGGCCACAACTGGGGTAATAATGGTTGAATCAATTATGAGCAGGATATATGCAGAATCAAAACTTTTCCCACCAAATTCTTACTTCTTCAAAAGTTTAAAAAGAGGAAAAGGAATATAACAGATACTCAACCAAACTCTTCCTCTTACTGCCAAAAGTTGTGACCTGTGGCAATATATCCAGCAGTAATGCACAAAGAAGCAGATGAGGGCCAAGGGAAAAACAAGAAAGAAATGCCTCCTTTTCCTACCTTACATGGCAAGCAATGCCACTTTTATGTGTGCACAGACATGAAAATATCTGGAGAAAGTTCATATATTCTAACTCCTAATAAATGTATTAACACCAGACCTTAGGACTTATGCTAAAAGCGATTACATTGTATTTTCATTGTTTTTCTTTTTAAGAAAATAAACACATTACATTCAACGTTTTATCTCCACAGACAGATGTTCCATGTATCAGCACTACTAGCTGTTTGAGGAGTCCATGACATGTAATAGGAACAACAAAGTAGAATGAATAATAAATATATCTCCTCTTATTAGCAATGTTATGCATATTCTAATTATTTAAATACCATTTAAAAAAAGAACTGTAACAACAGCAAGAAGTAACCCAATTATAAACAGGACTTCAAAAAAATCACCATCTTATTACATTATCATCAACAAATATTCTCTAATTCCTGAAATCTGCTATTTGTGCTGACTTAAAAAACATTTAAAGATATCACAAGGCAGAAAGAATGGAACACAAAAATAAATTAATAAATATGATGTATCAGTAGGCCTACATGGTGTATGTAACCTGAGAGCAAAATAAATGGCTTAGAAAATTAAATTTATAGATTCCAATACTAAATGCAGATATATACAGTACCGCATCAGAAAAAAATTAACTAAATCGTTTTTAAAAACTTATTTTCAGTACATCTGATAAATGCTTTTCAAAACATACATCAGGAGAATGTAATTCACTTCCTCATAATGTCAACTGTAAGGACATTTTAATCCAGAATGGGCACTGAACTCTGAACGCCTCAGACATGTGATTCTTATGATCTTGTTGGCCAAAAGCCACCAAAACAACCATGCCTATGGCATTTATAGCAGTCATATGCATTCTGGTATATACATACTTATTCACCCACTACTTCTTCCACACATACCGAAGAAAACAGTTTCAATGAAATATTGAGATATTAAGTTAGTAATTTCAAATCCTACTTAAAGCCAAAAAGTTTGGTTCTCTAGTTTCAGATGTTTATTTCATAGTTAGTTTTCTTATCATCATCAAGTAGCAACCAATTAATTATTTTCACCAATAACCTTTACAGCACTGCTAGTACAGTAGGCTGAAATTTACAGATCAAAAGAGAATATAAGAACCAGGCTTTATTTATGTATTTGAGTACTAGAAATACTTAAAACAAAGATCACTGGCCACATAATTGATGGAAATAAATAGAACCATCAAGACTGCGAGTGAACTTGGGCTAAACAAAAACTCTCCTTTGCAGATCCTTATTCTATTTAATGGAAAGTGACATACCTCATAGAGTGTTCCTAGGTGCATTGTTTTTTACATGCTTAAAATAGACACGGAAATTAAAAAACAGAAGATTATCTCACCTAATAGAGGGGTTAAAAAGATCCCACCACCATTCTAGTGGATACCTGTATGATCAGTTTTATTTTTTTGATTTATTCCTCCTTGAGGAACAATTCCGGAAAATAAGACATCCATTGTGGCTTTTGTAGTATATTTGTCTTCACTACCCCATTGCCTCACTGGTTCTGGGGTTGAATCTTCTTTGGTCCCATCATAGACCACATCTACGGCTATGATAAAGTAACGGAGAATGAAACAAAACTATTAGCTGCATTTTCATTCCCTCAGTAGCATAAGTCCAATATTTTCTTTTCTTACAGGAACAATAAAGTACATGAACACTGGGACTGGTTATAATTCAGACATACATCAAAGCACACCACTGATGTTGACAGCAAGTCCCATCCCAATTATCCCCTGTTGGGTCCTCTCTGTTTTCTTTCCTGTGCCCACCAAAGATTATTGGTGGTCACTGGTAATAGTTTTGGTATGCAGGGTTTCCATGATATTTATTGTTACACACTTTCAACAGACAATAAAAACAATTCAGAAACAAGGACAACTGTTGCCACTTAAGATTCTTGTGTTTTTTAGACTTTTTCTTTTTTCCCTCTTCCCCATCACTCTATACATTTTTGCTTTGGTAACATTACATCATAAACCTAACCAATCATTTTACACACTCACTGTAAGTTTCCAACCAACCAGTTATCACAGAAATAATCACTGTATGCCTTTGAGAATTAGAAAAAGCACAGATCACCATACTGAATAAGATAATAAAAATATCAGAAAGTAGATTATAAGACTATGATTCAGAATGTATTTTTATGATTCAAGGCTTATACAGAATCACAATGAAGTCACACCATATAAATCAGCTTCAGAAGAAGACAAATCATCAGCATAGAAATGTTTAGTTGGTATATATTATTTGAATTATGATATGAATGCTAGTCTAATATGAGAACCTTTTCAGGGGTTCAATCTACTTGTGATAATGAAATAAACGTTATATGTAAAAGCCATACTTCATTTCACACATCACTATGAAAGGACAATATTATTCACAGCAATACCTTCATGTTCATTTTCATGCTGTTTACTGATTTCCATGTCATTTCTAGAAGTATTAGTAGGTTTTTCTTCACTGACCCAGTCTGGCTGGTGAACAGGAGGCAATGGTTGCTGAGCTGAGTCTTCATGATCCTTGACAATGACAACTGTTTGATGAACCAATTATGAACTTAGATTTGGATACTTAAAATTTTAATCTGTATATTGTCCAAATCAATTCCCACCCAAATAATCATTGCCCAAAATTTCTATTTCATTCATACTTTCAGTACATTTTTTAAAATTGAGCTTTGAGCATGTTTGCCATCTGGTCAACTATATTCATTGACTAAAGGTAAGACCCTAATGGTTCATTCAATGTAAGATCCCCAAGACTATTGTAACTGGAAACATATTAGTCATTACTACCTATATGAAAGGCTTTCATTTCATTACTCTATCCAGTTGGTAGAATAACATCTAGTGATTCTATGCCCTTTGTGACGTTTGTGAGATTTTTATCTTCTTCATTCCATTCATCATACAGATTATGCATTGCTTGATCATGAATATTATCTTCATGACTGGTATCTTCACTGATTCTCACAACTGTTACAATGATGGTTAGGTAAATATTAAATGTCCTGGAACAGCTGCACAATCATTTCCCACATTGTTTAGTCAGTACTATTTTTTGCCATTATATTAATATTCCAATAGATAAGCACTGTGAAAATGCAGCAGTACGAATTTAATCCTTGGCTAAAGCAAGGTTACAAGTAAACGAGAAGTAAAAAATGGTAGATTATTAATTTGAAATCTAACAGTAGACCTATAGATTTCCTTTTTATTTAAACTTTCTTTCATACAGAACATTTGAACTTTGTACAAAACATCAAATATTACAACAGATGTCTGTGGACTATTTGTTTTCAGAACTTCATGTCAATTTTACTACATGTAAATGGTTCATGTAGCTGATGCAATTATTAAAGACCATAGCTGTTTCAACAATGGAGTTGTGTCTAAATGCTATGCCACTTTTTACAGCTATTTAAAATACTTGTTTCACCCACTCCATAAGTGCCTTCCATGTTTTGAAGGATTTCAGCAAAATAAATTTTGAAACTGCTATTTAGATGATTATATTAATTGATCTAGAATGGCAATATAGAGAAAATGAATTCTCTTTTTCTTCCTAGTACCTGTAAGTGATGTTTTATTTTCATGCACATTGCTTATGGGATTACTAATTCCAGGTATCAGATCATTTATTGATGAATTTTCAGGATGACTTTCTTCATTGAAGTCAGGATGCTTTTCCTTGATCAATGGATCTTGGGCGGAATCCTCATAATCAGCAGCTTCAGTGGAAATCACAGCTATTACAATATTGTTGAATTGATTTTAAGCAAAATAGGAGTAACTTTCGCTAAATACATTTCTGAGAGTTACTTATTACTTAATATACACAATGCATGGCTTCTGTCTTTCTAACCTGCAAATCACTATACTGGATTGACAAGTATTGATATTTTTCATTGGGCAGACATATTCTAATTAAAAAGTACTAATATTTGCATTTCCCTAATTTGGGATCATGATGATGAAACTTGACTAATGAACATTTTGCATCACAGCATTCATTTTCAAGTGACCATTTTTATCACCTAGACAAGTAAAGTGAGTTAGCACTTCATACATAAACATATATGTAAATTATTTTTCTTCTCTTAAACCTTGTGAGCTTGATGCTAAGCCATCAGTTTAAGGGCTGTTCAGCATCACTTCTCACATACTCTTGGCTGTACATTTATAGAGATTATATGCAGAATACCATATAATATATTAATGGATTTTTTTTCTTTCTGGAGAAAGACCACAAATATGGCAGCACAAGCTGATTAGAATGGCATTTTCTGAGAAGTACCTGTTTGAGATGTTTCCAATTCAGTCTCTCTTTCAATCTGAATAATTTCAGACTGAACATCATCCCTAGTTTTGTTTTCAGGGAGATCATCTTCACTATCCTGTCCTGGATGGATGTCATAAAATGGCTTTTGTGTGGATTCGTTGCCTTTGTCTTTCTCCTTAGTGGCTACAGCTGCTGCAATAATTGATTTCAAAAGATTTGTTTGCACGTGATGCATTTTGTTGAACTATATTCTAATATAAATTTAAATATAATTCCCTTGATTGCGTGTTACTTATTATTTACAATAACATATTAAGTAATCTCTTACTAGTTCTGAAATATGAAAATGAATAAAATTTATTTAATTGGCCAATATCTACTAAAATTTCTTTGAAGGAATTTTCCAGAGATAAAATCAATTCTGTGAATTTTTCTAAATTCAATTTATGAATTTATCTAAAGTCAATACACTAATATACTGCATCCTAATATACAATTACAATCTTCATGACTGATACCATCCCAGAGATCAAAGCTATCCCTATAATGGTGGGATTTATTTTTCCATTATTTACTGGGCACATGAGAAAGTTTTATCCATAACAATTTACTATCCACATGAAATACAAGTCCACTGATAGTTAATGGCCTCACGTTTTATGTATTTAAGGCAATAACCTATCTCAGCCAGAAAAATAACAGAAAACAAACATTTTTAAATTGCTGGTACCTATAGGTGAAAGTTCATTTTCACGCTTACTTGCAGTTGGATGAAGAATTCCAGGCAGCAAATGATCTCTAGATGTGTTTGTGTGATATTTTTCTTCACTATTCTGTAGCTTCAGCATTGAATCACGAGTAGGAACTTCAGAGTCAGTGCTAACACTGGAAACTACTGCTGTTACAAAGATGGCTGGGTCAGTTTTAAACACTGTTTTCAGAGCTACTTTTCTAGTTGCTCTTTTACATAATTGTAAACCAAAAGAGAAAACCAAGAATATCTTAACTGTTTTAGTGAAGTCAAAATGCTTGTACTCTATATGAAGTGTATAATATCTATATCTACAGTGCCCAATTCAGCTAGAAAAATTAGTGCAAAATACATTTTATTTTCTTTACTGACAATAGAACAAATACTGCTCCTGGAATAAGTCCCTTTCCCACTAGAAGGAAAAGGAGGAATGTCATATAGAACAGGGAGTCTTCACTTAATGACTGCCCTGTTTAGTGACTTTGAAGTTACAATGGTGCTGAAAAAGTAACTTTACGACTGGTCCTCATAGTTATGACCATTGCAGCATCCCTGCAGTCATGTGATTGCCATTTGGGTGCTTTGCAACTTGAGGAGTTAATGACCATCACAGCATCCCACAGTCACGATTGCCATTTGTGCACTTCACAGCTGGCTTCCAACAAGCAGAGTCAATGGAGAAGCCAGAAGTAAAATCACAAGTCACAGCCATGTGATGTATCACCTAATGACCACAGGTGATTTGCTTAATTACTGTGTCACTTAGTGACTGAATTGCTGGTTCCAATTGTGGTCATTAAGCAAGGACTACCTGTATAAGAACATGGGAAAGTGTAATAAACTTTAGAGCAACAAAAAAAAGACAAAAAAGGAAATATATTACTTTTTTAACCTTTCCTTTTTCATGGTCATTTTCATCTGAGAAACTATTCCAGGTAATCTCTAGGTATGCATTTAAAATGTAGGCAAGGTATCCACCTATTTGAGGCAGGTATTGACTACCTAATGCAGGTCCCATAAGCATCAACAAATCATGAGAACTATTTTTGTAAATCAATTCATCACCTACTATAAGATTGTTTGAATCTACAGGTAGTCCTTGACTTATGACCACAATTGGGACCAGAATTTCCATCGCTAAGCGATGCGGTCATAAAGCATGATGTCATGCGACCGCATCACTTAGCAATGGCAATCCCGGCACTCCCTGTTGCCGTCATTAAGCAAATTCCACCAGTCGTTAGCTGAAGACCCACCCCAAGCCAAGCCATTCCGGGCTTGGTTCCTCCCAGCCCTGAGCCTCAGTAAGGTAAGGGACAGCCTCCAACTCCCCCCACCCATGTATCTCCTCCCCATCTCTGCCCTTCTGGCTGCCCTGCACCCTGCCTTGTAGGGTGGCAAGCAGCCCCAGAACCACGCAGCTCTCGGGCTTCTTGGCATGTTGTGGCTCTGGGGCTGCAAGAAGCAGTCCATGACTGTAGTACAGCATAGCACAGCGCGAAGCCTAGCCCAATCCTGGCCCAGCAGTGTGGTGCAAAGGTCCCCAGGAAGTGGCCATGCACAACCTAGGGAAAAAAGCTTCATGCGGCCAGCAGCTGCCTTGCGAAGGGCCAGGCCATGCATGCTTGGTCAGCAGCTGGAGCAAGAAGATGGTGAAGGTCAGCTGGGGTAGTAGAGTGCAGGGCATCAGAGGGCCAAAAGGGCATAGATGGGGAGACAGGCAGATGGAGTTGAAGCACCCCTGCGGTTGTGTGGACAGGCCAAGTGCCCGAATTTGATCACATGACCAAAGGGGTGCTGTAAGGGCCATAACTTTGGGGACCAGTCATAAGTCCTTTTATTTAGTGCCACTGTAACTTTGAATGCTCACTGAACAAATGGCCATAAATCAAGGACTACCTGTATGTTAAAGACTATATTTGCACAATTTTTTTCCTTAACCCTCTTCTGTCTACTTCACCTAGTTTTACATACTCACTAAATTTCTGGGAAGTGGAACAACATTATTAAGAAAGTAAAGAATGTATCCAAAAGAATAAACATCACTGGGACAGAAAATTCCCCCTGGTCCAGGGGGCTCATGATCCTCTAAAGCAGTTGTAGAGGCACTGCACTGGTATGGAAGGGAAAAGTGAATTCATAATGGAGACTGTGGCTATAATCACTTCCATCTGGAGAAATCTTTCACACTTCTGCAATTCTCATCCTAAAGATATATGGAAAGCCAAATACCAAAATGAAACACCCTTGGGCTTTTGTTTCGTTTAAAGCTAAGTACTGCTGGTTTTAATTTTAGATTTGAATTGTCTTAATTTTATTAATATTACACACACACACACACACACACACACACACACAATTTGTAATCCATCCTGGGAGCATAAAGGGAGTATTGTTTTAATTGTATATATGGTATACATTTTATATATATTTATAGTTTTAATGCCTTTGTAACCCGCCCAGAGTCCCCTATTGTAGGGTAGATGGGCGGGAGAGAAATCCAATAAATGGATGGATGGATGGATGGATGGATGGTAGGGACTAAATTTATCATAAAATCACAGAAAGGCTGAAAGATGTAACTAAACTTTTTTTTCCTAATACCTGTCTGAGAAATTTCCATTTCTTTTTCATGTTCATTTTCATCTGGATAAACACTGTCTTGATGAACACCACCTCTAGATAGGTTTGAAGCATATTCATGTTCATTTTTCAAGCCAGGATCAATCCCATGGATCAATATTTCATGAGCAGATTCGTCATGGTCAGTACCACCATTGCTGACAACTGTTACAATGATTCTTACATCAACAACACATTTTCATAATAACTTCCCATACTGTTTAGTGGAAATAAATTTCAGCTGGAATGATTTAATAACATTTAAGGGGAAAATACTAATTCAGATTACTTCAGCAGGATCAGAATCATACACAGTAATAAACTAATTGGAGGCGATCAGAAATCAATCATTATTGCTTTACTGACACATATCTGTAAAAACGTATTCATTTTAGGGTTATTTTCATTTGGAAAAACAATTCCAAGTAGTATCTCCTTGCTAGATTTGTTTGTGTGGTATCTTTCATCAGTGGACCAGTCAGGATACAGAATATGTGGTACAGCCTTGAGCAGATATTTCATGCTTCATCCCATTATAATGTACCATGTTATTTTTGAGGATGAGGCATTTTGACAGCTTAATATATACAGAATCATTTTCTAGAATTTGTTGGATTTCTAAAAACTGAATAACTTGCATTCTAGAACATTTTTGGCTTTCAACAAAATAAGGAGAAAGGATGTCACTTCTTTCCACTTGATACTAGGTCAATCACCTCAATTTTATACAGAAATGTTTTTTAAATGAATTAACTATATAAATCCTATTTATATAAGAATAATTATAGTACTGTAAAGGGTTTTATAGCCAAATAATAACAGCTGATGGATTAAAATAAGAACATAAATATCAGAAATGTAATATCTGATTTTACATACAGCTAGGTTTTTTTTCATTGATGTTATATACATGGGCTGAGTGACAGTTTTTAATTCTATTCTTTTTTACAGCTGCATTTCTAATTTCAATAAAAGAAGAATATAATGGTAGAAAAAATAGTTGTGGCAAAGATAAAAATAGGCAGGTAAAAAGGAAAATTGAGATAACCATAAAACAACAGCTACATAATAACAAAAATATTTTTGTGTCCTATATCAATCAAGAGGCTGTTGCTAAGGTTCAGGAAAAGCACATCAGAAAAATCTCATAAATAATACCACCATCATGTTTGCTGTTTATTCTTGGCTATCAGTATTTCCAAAATGCTGCAGACATGACTACAGTTATTACTGAAAGTGGGGGGAGGGGAGCAAATTAAAGAAATATTAACACTGACACTTATAGCTAGAACTATGATTACAAAACAAATACATAATCTAATACAGTGGTACCTCGGGTTACGAACGCCCCCCCTTACGAATTTTTCGCAATACGATCAGCTCTGGCCCCAAAAATTTACCTCGCCGTGCGACCTCTGCCCCGCGCTACGAACCGGATCCACGGCCATTTGCCCTGCTGCCACATGGTCGCGGCTTCCTGTGGGCGAGATCGCGGTAGCAAGGAGACGTTTGGTGAGGCTTCTGGTGTGTTTTGTGGCGTTTGGAAAGTTTTTGGTGGGCTTGTCAGCATGGCTCCAAAGAAAATGCAGAGCCATATGTATTTACATTGAACCTTATGGGGAAATTTGCCTCATGGCGCGACCAAATTCGGAGGGCAGATTAGCCGTATTTACATTGAACCTTATGGGGAAATTTGCCTCGCGGCGCAACCAAATTCAGAGGACGGAACGGATTAACCGTATTTACATTGAACCTTATGGGAAAATTTGCCTCGCGGTGCGACCAAATCGAGTTGCGATCAGAGTCACAGAATGGATTAAATTCGTAACGCGAGGTACCACTGTATTTGTAACTTGAAAGCTAGCTTTCTGAAACACTTTCAAGATGTAGAATCTCTCACATATTAATAACCATTACTATTAATAAAGACTAGAGAAGTTCCCCAAAATAAAATTTCCACTTATCAAAGTAAAAGATGAAAAGGTCTACAACATCCAGGTGATACCGATGACTAGATATTTCTAATGCATACCAATTCTATCTGAACTACAAATATGATTAGTAGCAGATTAAGATCACTAAACCCTAGAAGAGAGCCCTACCCAAAATGGACAGCCAAATGTGATTATTTTTACTGCAGTGATTATGAGAAGACTCACTTGGAGATGTAAAATTATGTAGAACATCCAGAGTGTTATTTGTTGGATAAAACTTTTCAGCATTCCCTATGGGATGATCATCAGATGGTAGTAAATCCTGGGATGTATCCTCATGTTTGGATCCATCATGAGTAGTCTGAGCTGTTAAATCAATGGGCATCTTACTACATGAAATAATCCATATCATTAATCTAACTTTTAAGTCATCTATCCAATGGTGACTTTTGAATGAGCAGAAAACATTAATGTTCATGCAGCAAAGCACTATTACAGTTTTCCCTTCCATAGTTCTTCCTGTTCCAGAGAATCCCTCAAACTTTAGGAGATTAGTAGGACTGTGGAAAAAGTTGAAATAGACGTGGCAGGGAAAAAAGTTTATTTTGTTAAAATACACTGTAATTAAGAGATTGTACTATTACTCTTTCTCATAATAATTACTGCCAAAATCTACTTGTGATACTTGTATGTTTTATTTATTTTTATTTTCCCTTAAATCAGCATAAACTAGTAGATTCTTTTTTTCCCCATAACTATCTAAACAGATTTTTTTTTTATCACTGTCTTAAGGATGTGCTGTAACTTTTAGAATTCCAAACCAAAAACAATGGAAAAAGCTAACCTAGAACAATTCCAGAAACATTTTTTATAAATCTTGAAATTCCACTTTTTAGCTGATTTGGTTGAAACCTCCCCTCCACCCATCCATCCCTAATATGATTTTTTGTTTGGATTTATAATTCTAAGTTTTTATGAAAGCAACCTTCTTTCCCCCTGAATGTTATACTGGCAATACACATGTAGTTATAGTTTAAGTATTATGAATACTTTCTATCTGAACAAATAATAAAACAAGAAATGAGCTGAATCTTTCTAGCTTGGCCCAAGAGAAACTTACAGCTTAATAAACTGTGAAATCCATGTGCTAGAATACAAAATATGTGCAAAAATCACTGGAAATGTGTGAAGAACTCAAGATGAGGCCAAATTAATAAATTTTCCTAACTGCCAGAACAAAAATAAAGGAAACTTAAAATTTCCATCTGTATTACAGCATTTCCTTTCACCGAGTAGATTTTAGAGAATGCCCAACTACGTAGTGGAACCAATAGATACTGTTAATGGACAAACAGCATTAGAAATTATTTTGTATTCAAAATAGTAACATTATTATAGGTAGTCATACTGCCAATACCTGACTGAGAAGATGCATTTTCATGATAGCTCTCCCTTGGAGGCATAAGTACTTGTAGGACATCATGGATTGTCCTGTTTGTGATAGAACTTTGATTCCTTTCTGCAACTTTATCAACAGCTGATGACTGGTGTTGATGTCCTTCTTCATGTTCAACACTTCCGTTGAAGAATATAACTGTTGCAGTTATGGTAAATAAGGCAGGAATAAATTTTGACCATTCATGTATTCAGTTGATGGTGTCTCAGATCCAAAGATCTGAGGGTGCTTTGACAAACAAATATGCATTTAGGCTTCCTTACTCAGTTTAAAGGGAGCATATATAAAAGTTTGCTTGCATGTTAGATCTCTAATATCAACAAGCTGCACTATATAAAGGTGATCTTGGGTTCAGTGCAGTTCAAGAATGTCCTGATATTTAAGTAACTGCATGAAGGATAATTTCCAGGTTATATGGAAACAGAACTATATACATACATACACACACATATGGAATCAAATTTAAGCAGCCATCTAGTTTCACTGATTTCAAATCACCTGAAATTCAAGTTTTCACTTTAACCAAATTGTATGCAGTATAACTGCAAATGGGCATGAGTCATTGCACTGCCAGATAAAGCAGAGAACTCTAGGTTAATCAGACAGTAAAAGGGGTTGCATCTATAACCCTCTATTCTCACATCTGAAGCCTTCTTTTATTAAATCACACCACTGGTTCATCTAGCCCAGTGTGATTCTCCATGTCAGGCAAACAGATGCTAGATATCAAAGGAAGGACCGTCTAAATGCAAAGCATGTTACCCGTACTGAACTATGCTGCTCCTTATAAATCCGAACTGCAAACCTGCTCTAAGATGTGTATAAATCCACAGGTGACAGAGAAATAAATAAGAATTCAGATTTTGATAAGGTAATTCTGTTTGGAAACTGGTTTCATATCCCTAGTATTTCTCTACATCTAATGGCTTTGCAAAATAACTACGTAAATATTTTTTCACATGCTGAAGAATTATTATTTAAATGTTTAAACTGCTATCTAAACCAACTCTAAAATAATTAAAATCATTACAAGTGAATTGGAAAAAAGAGCAAAACTCAGTTGTTACTGTATTTACAATCTACACTTGTGTGGAAGAAACTTGGATCAGAAAACAAATGCAGCTAATTTAAAGAGAAAGTCAGTTCTGTAATGGAAGTATTCATTACAGAAGTAGTAGTGGAAGTATTCATGTTGTTACCTGGATGATGAAAAGATTCTTTTTCCAGAGTACTTTCTGTTTCATTAGAGGGGGAAAATTCTGGATGTAATACATCTGAAGTGCTGATTGCAGTCGGTACTGTGTCTTCAGTTTCCAGTTCAGGAGCTGCACCATCCAATTGAGGCTGCTTTGAGTCTTCCTGCTTGAAGAAATCATCACTGGAGGACACAGCTGTTATGATGATGTTTTGAATCAGTTCCATTACTATGTTTGCTGAACAACCATCCAGATTGTCTTGTTAAAATATACATGGCTTGCACTTTCATTTATGTGCATTAGGCACAGGAAGAAGAAAGTAGATAAAATTTTGGAAAGTATTGTTGAATTTATAGATCCCATAATCACCACAATTTTCAGAAGTGGTTGATTTTCCAGAGATGCCCCAGACACCAGGAACAATAGCAAAAGGAATATAATAGCAAAAGAGGCAGAAAAGATGTGACAACAGCTTGCACCCTTATCTGATCTATCAAATGCATTTGATAGATGCAAAGGCTTTGTACCATCTGGATTCACAGTAGCATCTTAAGTCCAAGAACATTCTCTTTTTTTCTTCCTTTTCTTCTTTTATTTGGAAATTTTCTTTCTTGGAATATTTTGGACACTCACTTCAGATACATAGTCCAGATTTACACCTTCAACTCAAAGGCTTATTTTGGTTGGCATTCATTGCCATGGATGAAGTTCAGACATTTCAGTAAGTGTTAAGCTTATTCAGTTCTAAAGGTGCTGCTGTACAAATCCAAGGAAATTAAGGTAGAAATACTGTTAAAAACTGCAGCCACACTACCAGATTTATCCTTCATGGTCAACTCATTTAATCATTTAGCAGAAAACATAATGCATTACACATTATGATCATTGATTGTAAGAGAAAAAGCTTTAGATAGTGAGAAAGATTGTAACTGATAACTCAAAACAGAAAGACCACAGAAAGCCCTGTGCAGTAAGAGAGATACTTCCCATCTTCAAGAGAAGATGTCAAAACCTTTCATGAGAAATAAAGCTGAAACTGCAAAACCAAGTTTGTCTATCAACATACAAATGCAATCTATTTCTCTTGTTCTAATGCTGGCAAAACTATGCCTTTAGATAAAAAGCAACTATTATTACCCACTTATGTGTTTGTGTAATGGTTTAAATAGTTCTCTTTAAATCAAGGGAATACTTAACAAAGTAAGCTCATGTTTGATTTCTTCTTTCAAAAAGCAATTGATTGAATCCAATTTTAAATGTCTATAAGCATTAGCTTATTAAGAAACACTGAAGGGGAACTTGATTGACTCTGCATAGCCATTCATAAATTTCCAAGACTGATTTTCACAGTTTGAGTGCTACTCCATGAGCCCCAATTAATAATGCACCAATTTGGCATTCCAATAAATTTCACCAAACTCTGGAGCCTGAAATAACTGGCACTTGTGACACACTCTGGCTTCACCAAAACAACATAATATTTATACCTTCAATATCATGATTTTGATGGATAAAAGCAAACACAAATTGGGAAAATGCCTCTATATGTTTGGCTCTATTTTCCTGTTTGAAGTAATCACAATGCATTATCTGCATATGTAGCACCAGTTAAAACTGATCAATCCTTCCAACTATTAACTACAGGTGAAACTCGAAAAATTAGAGCTGCAATTACCTTTTGGGGCTTTCCCTCCTTATGGAGGGTGTCAATGATGGTTTTCTGCACAACTGTCAGGTCAGCAGTCTTTCCCATGCTTGTGATTCCTACTGAACCAGCCTGAGAGACCATTTAAAGGCTCAGGAACCCTTTGCAGGTGTTATTGATTCATTAGCTGATTAGAGTGGGACACTATGAGCCTAGAATATTGAACCTTTTCACACTATTCTAATTTTCTGAGATTGTGAATTTGGGGTTTTCATAAGCTGTACGCCATAACCATCACAATTATACCAAAGTAAAGCTTGACATATCTCGCTTTGCATGTAATGCGTCTATCTCATATATTGGTTTCACCTTTTGAGTTGCCATACTGACATAAATGAACATTTGCACGATATTCTAATTTTTCGAGTTTCACCTGTACATTCTGGGTTTTGATATTGTGAAAAGAAATTCTATTTCAAACCAACAAATCAACAGTATTATGTTTAATTCCTCATACCGGTAGTGGTTGAATACTGTTCATCATCACCTAGATGAACAATTCCAGAAAGCACATCGTCTCTTGTGTCATTTGTTGAGTATCTGACTTCACTGTCCCTTCCAAAATGTACGGCATGTTGCAATGCATTGTGGGCTGATTCTTCCTGTTTGACATCTTTGCTGGAGTTCACAGCTGTTGTGGCAATGGTTGAATTGACAATGATTTGAATATCTGGAATCCCACATCAACTAGCACTTGGGCTTAAGTTATTTTAGAGAATAATGTAAAATAGGGGGAAAATGTGTACAGGTTTTTAAAAGTACAGTTCACACATGTACTTTAGTGTACTGGAAGGATATGCATGTGTGAGCATGCCCCAAGCATGACTGTCTCAAGAGAAATGCACTACTTCTAGTAGAGACAGATCAAGTAATCACACATAAAAAAACAAGCAATATCTTCTCCCTAGGTTACAAGCATTCACTGTGAGTGGGAATTTGCAGGCAAACCTCTTGAAAATGAGTATAAAACCTGCATATTCAGTTAAAGTTAACAAATAATTATGTATTTGAAAAAAGTGCACAAATTCCCACATCTGCTTAGAAAAAGCATATATTAGGAAAAGTGTTCCCCAAATAATATGTTAGAAGAAAAGTGCAATGAAATACAGGAATTTTCACAGGAATTTTCTGAAACTCAATCTGAAATTACATTAAAGGAAATTAAACCTGAGAGTCAACAACCTCAAGCATCTAAGTTTAACATTTAAAAAAAGCTTCTGCACATTAAATAGCTTCATGGCCCACAACATCTATATACAGGTGAAACTCGAAAAATTAGAATATCGTGCAAATGTTCATTTATGTCAGTATGGCAACTCAAAAGGTGAAACCAATATATGAGATAGACGCATTACATGCAAAGCGAGATATGTCAAGCCTTACTTTGGTATAATTGTGATGATTATGGCGTACAGCTTATGAAAACCCCAAATTCACAATCTCAGAAAATTAGAATATTACATGACATCAATAACATAAGGATTGGAAATAGAACAATATCAGACCTCTGCAAAGTATAAGCATGCATATGTACTCAGTACTTGGTTTGGGCCCCTTTTGCAGCAATGTCTGCCGCTATGCGGCGTGGCATGGATGCTATCAGCCTGCAGCACTGCTGAGGTGTTATGGAAGACCAGGATGCTTCAATAGCAGCCTTCGGCTCCGCTGCATTGTTCAGTCTCATGCCCCTCATCTTTCTCTTGGCAATGCCCCATGGATTCTCTATGGGGTTCAGGTCAGGCGAGTTTGCTGGCCAATCAAGCACAGTAATCCCATGGTCATTGAACCAGGTTTTGGTACTTTTGCAGTGTGGGCAGGTGCCAAGTCCTGCTGGAAAATGAAGTCAGCATCCCCATAAAGCTCATCTGCGGAAGGAAGCATGAAGTGCTCCAAAATCTCCTGGTAGACGGCTACGTTGACCCTGGACTTAATGAAGCACAGTGGACCAACAGTGGCAGATGACATGGCTCCCCAAATCAACACAGACGGTGGAAACTTCACACTGGACTTCAAGCATCGTGCATTGTGTGCCTCTCCATTTGTCCTCCAGACCCTGGGTCCTTGGTTCCCAAATGAGATGCAAAAGTTGCTCTCATCAGAAAACAGGACTTTGGACCACTGGGCAACAGACCAGTTCTTTTTTTCTGTAGCCCAGGTAAGATGCTTGTGACGTTGTTTGTTGTTCAGGAGCGGCTTGACAAGAGGAATACAACATTTGAAGCCCATGTCCAGGATTCGTCTGTGTGTGGTGGCTCTTGATGCACTAACTCCAGCCTCAGACCACTCCTTGTGAAAGTCCCCAACACTTTTGAATGGCCTTTTCCTGACAATCCTCTCCAGGCTGCGGTCATTCCTGCTGCTTGTGCACCTTTTTCTACCACTTTCCCCTTCCACATAACCTTCTATTGATGTGCTTTGATACAGCACTTTGGGAACATCCAACTTCTTTTGCAATTACCTTTTGGGGCTTTCCCTCCTTATGGAGGGTGTCAATGATGGTTTTCTGCACAACTGTCAGCTCAGCAGTCTTTCCCATGCTTGTGATTCCTACTGAACCAGCCTGAGAGACCACTGAAAGGCTCAGGAACCCTTTGCAGGTGTTATGGATTCATTAGCTGATTAGAGTGGGACACTTTGAGCCTAGAATATTGAACCTTTTCACACTATTCTAATTTTCTGAGATTGTGAATTTGGGGTTTTCATAAGCTGTACGCCATAATCATCACAATTATACCAAAGTAAGGCTTGACATATCTCGCTTTGCATGTAATGTGTCTACCTCATATATTGGTTTCACCTTTTGAGTTGCCATACTGACATAAATGAACATTTGCATGATATTCTAATTTTTCGAGTTTCACCTGTAGGTAAAAATTTTCTTGGCATGGAGATGCATAAAGTTTTCACCTGGAAAATGGTTTGTTACTATAGGCACAGGAGCAGTTATGTTGGGAAACATGTAAGAATAAAAAAGAGTAAAAAGTAACACTTTTCTTTCAATATGCTCTCATATTTTAATTAATTTCTCCATATAATGCTAATGTGCATTACCCCTATAGTGCCATCACCAATGCCACCTGCTCCCCAACAGTAGCACAGGCACAGCAAAATAAATTAAAATAGAAATAGACTGCAAAAACGGTAATAATTGAACATAGTTGCAATGAACCAACATGGTCATGAATAGGACGGAAACTCATTCAGGTTTATGCACAGAGAACACCACAGCATCACAATAACCACCACCATAACCAAAGCTGAACATGCTGAAGGACATAGATGTTTAGCAGCTTAAGTGACATTTGACTTTGGACTTGCCAAGTGAAAGTGCAAAACAGGCATCTATGGAAAGCAGGTAAGGCAACTCAGAATTTGGCCCCTTCCCACTCAAATTATGCATAGACTTTAAGCACAAAACAAGACTTTTCATCTTGGGAGCACCTCTGCGTTTCCATTTCCAGCATAAGCCAAGACAAATCAACCATTTTCCAGTGGAAAAGCCAATGCCAGCTATGCAGGTTAGACCATGCAGAAAAATAGAGCAAAATAATCTGCAGCTTTCAACTGAAATTTTGCTATTGTTTTCTATTATCTATCCCAGACAAATAATCTTTTGTAGGCTATTAGTTATTATTTCTATACTACTGAACATCTAAACCTACATCTAAATGCCACCTTGTACCTTTGTTATACCTCAATTATTTTTTACTATAATACAATGCATGATTAGGATTAGTTCTTACTGGTATTTGATGACTGAAGTTCCTTATCACCACTGTTGTCCCACTCAAGAACTGTTTCAGGATTTATAGTCCCAGACCCTTCTTCATCATCACCACCATCATCATCATCACCACCACCATCATCATCATCTTCAGAACTCTCATCTATTGATTTATTGATGTAAACTTATGGTAAGATTTTTATATTTTCATCCAGTTATCCATTTCTCTGTTGCCTACATCATGATTAACATACTCCTGCTTCACTAATTGGGTACAGTCAGTAAGATATGAAGAATGGGTTATATAATTTGGGGTTTTTTGGAGTGTGTGTCAAAACAAAAACATGTTAGCTTTAAATGAATGATAGAATCTGGATTGTGCCCTGTGATTGTGTTTTAAGGGAGGCAAAACAGGTTTTGCTAGCTAAACACGTACAGGATCATTTCTATTTTGCTTTGACTAAGGTTTACTTCAGCAATTGCAACATTTCAATGAGATATAAGGTACTTGGGAAACGGTCCCTAATTACAAAGCTAACCCTAACCCTAACTCTTAAAGGAATCTCCTCCCAAAAATGGGAGGGGGGGAGATCTTTGGAAAAACATAAGCTGAAGATTTTCCTAATAGTATCTGAACAGGGATTCATTTGGTAAGAATGGAATGGAATGGAAAAATTGTATTCCTACACAAAACTATTTGATGTAGAAATGACAGCACAATAGGAACTATACTACACTCAGAGCTGACTCAAGAAAATATTCAGTGAACACACATCTCTCAGATTTACTGAGCTTGCTAAAGGTGCAGAAAATCACAGAGCAAGGAGTAAAATCTATGTACATATAGGCAAAAGAACAAAAATTATCTGCAACAAATCCAATTAGGAAAATGGCTCTAGCAAGTTATTAAAAAGCCATGACTATCAGAAATGTACTTACGTAGTAATATAGAATATTCCAAATACTTAGAGGTGATTTAATTGAATTTTCTGAGTGAGTTTTTATTGAACAGAACACCTTTTTAATCTTAAACTACAATATTTCAGAATGAGATAATAAACTTGGCAATCAAGGGGCTCCTTCTGGCACTACTATGAAAGTTTATATTCTGTACACCTTTTAAAACTTACAGAGTTTTCCTAAAGCTCTTGCTACAAATCCTTATAATCAAAATTGAGTCAACGATACCAAATGAGTTGACCAATGGTGAGTGGGCATGTAAACTGTGGGAAGAACTGACATCTGGTTGGAAAACAGATGAATGAGTTTTATCTGGAGAACTAAACACTCTGCAGTTTATTTCAAGTAATCAATGTCTTTATCAATAGGACCAGTCTGGCATTAATGCTCCACAAGAATTGTAAGTTTTAATGCAGTTATCAAAATGTGCACACCCTATATATACATGCCAGAGAAAAGTTATCTTAAGCCATGGAAAAAAGAGCAGAAAACTGATGTTTGTAATATAAACTAAAACTGATCTTTCTGAAAAATAACATAAATTGGGAAATGGTCAAGTGTAGGTTCTTTCCTTTCCCTTTATCTATATTCTGGTACCTATATTTATTCTTACAATTTATTTCAATGAATATCCACGTTGTGGATCAGTTATAATTGTTTCTTCTTAAGTGATGTAACTACAACTGGTTTTCTGGGCGCATATGTTTTAAGGAGAAATAGGACAATATGAAAAACAAACACTATTCATCTTTGGCATCCTGTTTGTGTATTTTGCAACCAGGTATTCATATCAGAGTATAAAAAGGCTCACTGCAACCAACTTTCTCTTGCTAAAGCCCCAAATATACCATGTTGCCTTTTAAAATATATATTTCAAATCCTTTCTTATAGGTAGGTATTTATAGCGTTTATATGGCTGCGTAACTCAAGCATAATGGGCAGCATACAAAAAGTCAACTATAAATACAACCCTCCCCCCCAAAAAAACCTCACAATACACTGAAAGCCAGCTAAAACCATAAAATGGCAACCAGATTAAAATATACTGCAACTCAACAAATGGAACATCAAGATCCAAAGGCCTGAAAAAGAAGCCAGATCTTAACTGTGTTTCTAAAGGCTTGCAGGGTCGGGGCCAACTTTATATCAGGGGGCAAGTATGTACACAATGCTCTGCCTGTGAAGACAGAATATTTCAGGGAAGTATAGAACATGCAGTTCTTCCTCCAGACAATGCTGATCCAGCTATTCTGGGCATAGCCTGGTAGTTTTTCAAAGTGAATCTTTTTGAAAAGGGCCTGTTCCCTGTTGGACCATATCCAGAGCATGACAAACCATTTCATCTTCTGGAAAGTATACTTCCAGAAAACTGCAGGCCCATTCCGAGACAGGCTGAATTGATGTGAGTGTGATGCAGAGGAAGAATAATAACACATTCCATAACCATCTACTGATGGCACAATGGATATTCAGCTGATAAAATGTGGAGGAAAAATCTCCAAATTTCACAATTTTACTTGAATGAACCACAATGGACACAGTAAAGAAGGAAATTAAAATGACAACTCTCTGAATTCAACATCAAGGAATTAAAATAGTAAACATTTGCCAAGAAAATAAGTTCATGTCAGCAAGCTTATGTATCAGGTCTCAGGAATATATGACTATGGAGGTATAACTGGAACCTCAGAAAAGACAAGACACAAATCTTGAAGGAAGTTAAGACTAAAACATGATTATGGAAAATGATGACAAAGCAAATGGAGTGAAGAACAATGTAGGACTATAGAAATATTTCTTCTCCAATTTCACAGGAGACTATAATAAGCCCCTTAAGAAATTAGCTCACACAACAATGACTTTTCTTCAGTCATGTCATCAGTTTTTTCTTTAACATGTAACTCCTATTGCACATGGGCTATTTTTAAATAGTTATAATTTAAAAGGTACTTAGATAAACTATATTGGTGTAGAAGCTGAAGATATGGGCTTTCTGACTTGCATATTAAAAAGGAAATGCTTGCAGAATCTTATCTGCATGGAAACTATGAGAAGCATATTATTTTCAAAAATAATCTGAAAGAAAGATTTAAATTGGTCTAAAACAAAGAACTGTTTAGTAACTGGGCCTGTTTATTAACAGACAATGCCCCTGCACTATAATGTTAGTTGGAGCAATCATATATCTTTCCACACTATATATGCAAGAGATATGCCCATTAGCTTTTCTACATGTCAGCACATAGATTCTTAAAATGGCATGCCCTTAAAGCATACTTAAAGTAGTATGCTCTTAAAGCAACAGTTTCAGGTAAGTCCTACCAACAGATTTGTACAAAATTCTGCATGACATTGGTAGTTACTTGGCAATCACAGCTTATGGTTCTAATGCACCAGTACCAGAATCACCTTTACCAAACAACAAAAATGCTTCTTCAAGCAATACTCATGAAGTATATCTGCAACAATTTTTCTCCAGGGAGACCAAACTTTCGGCCAGACATCTTGAAAAAAAGGCAAGGCAGGAGACTATGATTGACTAAAATGTTTACAAGAGTTTACCCTTGATGAAGGTTGCATTCTGCATTCCTTTGTGTTCTTCAGGTGGCCACCATAATGGGATTTCTTCAGTGACTTGCTGATCTTGACTAGAATTTCCATAATGCTTTCCATGATTTGATCTTTCTCCAGCTGTAATGACGGCAGAATAACTATAGTGTTGAATATGTGTTGTAGCTCAATCAATAGGACTTCCTCATAGTGGATGGTAAAGGGTCACTTCATGTGTCCTTAAACAGCATTACCGTTGTTGATTTTCAACCAATATACTCATATGTATTTTAGTTTGGGAGTACCCTAACACAAGATGGATAACACACTAACAATACAAACATTATGACCACAAAGTAAAGGCATGGGGGTTGGAGAGGAATATACATACTATCACATCCAGAAAATATCAATCAGGCCACTTCTAAAGCATCCCAAGAAAAAATAATTGTTTACTGATAGTAATATAAAGTTAGCTATGTTATCACATTTATCCTTTAAAGTCAGTTGTTTTGCTTCTCAAATGAATCTAATTTCATCATGGTTACATTAAAGGATGACAAGAAATTGCATTTCTACTGTCAATTTGGAAATAAAATGAGGAACCCAGCATTCTTGAACTGAAACTCCATAATTTGCTGTAATGGGATTTACAGTAGGAAGCTAATTCAAGGGCTCACATTTCCCCAATTATTTTTGTTCCAATGCTAAGTCTTAGTCATTTCTTTGTGGCAATGCAGAGATAGAGAACAGCACTATCATTTCCATCATTGTAGAATGCAGAGACGCATTTTCAATGATAAGAGAGAAAGTAGCAACAGTACACAGAGCAGAAGACTTTGAACAGAGAAAGATATCAGTAAGAAGAAGAAGAACTCATTGAAGTAAAGAACAATATAGCAAGTTTCCATTTCAGCACAATGGAAAAAATGGAAGTGATGATGGTTAAGAAATATATGCTGGATTTCCATCACATATTTTCCCCAACCACACAGACAAAAGTGATAGCTTGTTGCTTTTATACATAGTCTAATAATGGAAACACTTAGCTTTCAGTTTTGAGTTTCCAAACAAAACCAGGAATGAAACTTATTTTGCACAGGGATTGAACTGTAAATCATTTCACGGATTGTCTATTATTCAATGTAATCTTCATTATATGCTAGTCAATCATATAGTCTGAAGTTCATACAACCATAATTTATAAAGTTGATTTAGAATTTATCTTTCCTCTATTCAATATATCCTATTTACATGAAGTATCAAAGCTAGACTTCAAGTCTGTTCATTCCCTAAAAAGCAACATCAGTGTAGCAGTATTAATATGAGCAAAGGTCTCTTCCCAAACCAAAGTTTCCTGTGTGAAATACATGATATAAACATGTTTTGCATGAATATACATTCTCTACACCAATAAAAGAATTTACCATTTATAATTAACAGAAAGTCAATTGCAAAATGGAAATCTAAAACCTGAGAGATTCCATCATATCACCCGAGTGTCAAATGCAGAAAAACACATACAAGCTATTGAGAGATGCTTTGACAGAATGAAGCATCTGAGAGGGAGGCAAGAATCCTGAATATAACAGTGCAACCAGCACATATCAATAGGATCACACTAATCCTTGATCTAGGCACAGAACAGAAGAGTAAAATAAAAACATCCCCATTCATCACCACCACTTGCAACATTTGGAATAATTTGAAATAATTATTATTTGTCAGATACTGTCCTGATGTTACTTACTATACAACATACACAATCACAGAAGCAAAGTCTTTTTACAGGTTTTAGATCATACAGTTGCAGCAATTTACCAGATAAAATTGCTTTAATTATCCATGGGTATTTGAGAAATCAGCTTTTTCCATGGATTCAAGGAATGGGTCCAGATTAAAAAAAAATTGTACTAGTCTAAATGGCTTCATCGGCCAGAACTTTGAGACCTGCTTCCAGCTTACCTTTTCATGAACTGATGAAAGTTAGCTCCTGAATTTGCCAACCTTCACCAGAAAGAAGTTTGAGCTTCTAATCTGTGAAAATTCTTGAAACAAAAAGCTGCATTCAAAATAAGATTGCCAAAAGCTAATCCTGAAAATTTGCAACTGCAGGTAAATATCCAAGAAATAACAAAGGCTTTCATTATAACTGCAGGATCTCAGAGAACAAGAAAAAGCTATGGCATAAATTGTACAAGCTTTCCCCACAGAAAAGACCACTGCACATTTGATGGGGAAAGATTCAAATCTATACTGCTAAATATGTTTCAAAATAGAAAAAAGATGTACACTTATGAATAATTAGATATAGATATATTGGAGAGAGTGACCATTATCTTGGAGGGAAAGAAATCAATGAAAAAACATTTTTTCTTGAATCCCAAATATTCCAAAAATCCACCTTCTTTCTAGAACTTTTACGCAGTGATCTAGTGGATGAATCTCCACTAGATATTGTCACTCCAATTTGTAATTTTTTTTGAAAACATGAGGAGTTGGGGAAAAAAAGAACATTTAAGAACTTGGGGACTATCAATCTGTTCTATAAAGACCATAAAAACAGGTTTATATTAATATCACCTTGAGAATATCCTCCATTAGTTAGGCTGTTGGATAACTCATTACTTCTTTAAGAAATCTAAAAACAATCCTGAGAAGACAGAAACAGCTGCAGTACAGAAAAAGTCATTTAAATAGTTAGCATGTATGTAAAAAGATAACAAGAAGGAAAATTATCCATTAGAACTCATATAAAACTGTTATTTGGATTAACATCAAATTCTCTGTGGCTCACTTCTGAGAATCCAAATATATTTGCAGAAAAATAGAAAAATACCCACTGTATATAAAGAAATGCAAGGTGAATGTAAAAGCAAGATGAAATCCCATCACAAACATCTAGATGACAAAATCTCAAACTGAAGTCCTTTGTCCAGGTAAGAAATATCACAACCAAGAAGACACTTTCTTTGCTTCATACACATAGACATAAAACCGCCCTTAAGGGTTTTTTCCGAGCATTTTGGCTGAAGGATCCACGAGGACACATCTTTCCAATATAATTGTTACATTGGTCTTAATTATCATTCATGAAATCACTCTCACGTGTTACAAATGGAAGAAAATTCTAAGGAAAAAGTCCAATTACTTCTTTCCAGAAGATTTACAAAAAGCCCATGCCTGGACATTTAACATGTATTGGAGGGATATATATTACTTAATGAATGTCATAGACTTTAATCTTAGCCACAGACTCTACAGACCTGATTAGAGAAATACATGAATTCAGAAATATTTCATGGAGTGAGCCTCAGGCACAAAAGGAGCCAACCACCAGCCCGTATAAAATCTAAAACATCATCCCATCAGGCCTCAGACATAGTTTACCCATGAGATCCATCCCCCCTTTCTTGAAAGCAAACACCTAATGCCCCTACAACAGAGACATCAAATCCTATTCCAGGTACAAGAGAAAGTCTGTGAGATCATTATCATAACATATAATCCATAGCAATTACACAGCGTCAAAACTGGATGCGCTGAACCTAAATGTATGTAGTTCATGTCACATACCAGAATTTTCTTCATGTCTTATTACTCAAGGTACCCTTTACTTTAGAAGATACACCAGCATAAAATGTTTTGTTCTTAGCCAAAGGAAGGGTATATATATTGTCAATGCCAAAAGAATCAAAGGGAGTAAACTGTAAATTGTTAAAACCAAGTTACAACAGATACTAGTACAATTATCACACTTACTAGGATTTTGGGTACTCTGATCTTCAGAAGGATCTCCTGGACTGTGATAATGATGGTCTTCATCACTACCATATGTTGATGTAAATGTTGTGATATCATCCTCTGTGTAATAGAAGATGAATGAGCTGTACTCTTTTCATTTAGTGACCAACTAACAATACCATTTTCAATGATAATTCTTATAACTGTCTTTTGTCTTCATGATTTTTCTCGGACCAGATACTTGACATTTTATGCTATTTTCTCTTAGTGTAAATGATATTTTAGTTAGGAAAAGCTTGTAATGTATGCTTTTTGAGGAGTATCATGCATAATTATATGTATTTACCAATGTGTCATTCAATTAGATGTCAGTTTCCCTGACATTTTAAAGAAATTCTCTTTTTTTCCCAACAACATATACTGCACTTCAAGTTTCAGGAATCCTACTAAAGCCATGGTTGACCAATAGGAATCCTACTGGAGCCACATTTTGCTCTGAAAGAGACTCAGGTGTATACCATTTTCCCTTAGGAGTTACAAGGCTTTCATTTTATTATGTCTATGTATATCCCACCTTTTTACCCATAAGGCAGGCAAAGCATCTGACAGTAAAAGCTAAAAAAATAAATAGGTAATACCCAAAAGAACCTCCATTTGGTAGCCAGAAGTTTCATTTTACACTAGCTCAGTTGATGGCACTGAAACAGTCACATAAATGGATAATGGAAGGATTTTCTGGTCATTTTGTTTTGTTTTGCTTTGAGATAGGGTAAACTAGGGAAAAATGTATTGTATCATATGTATCGCACTATACTGTAAGCCTAAAATAAAATAAAATAGGCTTACAGTATAATGTTATCTCTCTCCCCTTTAAAATTTGCCATCGATTCACCAGTCTGGGTGTAGAGAACTCTATGACCTAGTAAAAACTAGGTCAAGGGGTCCATACAGCTATGGGGCTACAGGATGCCCATCTTTTAGCCACATGCATAATTTAGAGCTGGGTCCAAATGGGGACAGCATGTCTTCAGGCTACAGTACCTTCCAAAAAACCAAAGTTAGAGGTATTTTCCCCTTTATTCCTTTGGAAGATAAATAGGTGAATTGACTGTAGTCATCCATCATTGTTTAACTGTCATAATAAGGATCTGTTTTTATAACTAATAGTCAATAAAATGGACTATTATTCTTGACTTTATCATTAACTTTAATTTGGTTATTACACTAATAATCTTTGTTGTCAAACAGCAAAATTGCCAGGAAAACCTGTAGGTCAGTTATTGGCAAACTCTCTGAAAAAACTGTGAAAGATGTGGGTGACTGCTAGGAGAAGGAATTGTCAAAAATCACATCCCTCCTTGTTTTACTGATAAATGCCTCTGCTGGCTAATGGAACCAACTATTAGCAAAGCAACATCAATTAGATACAACTTTATGTGCTCTTTAGTGATGGCCTTTTCTTTGATATACCATTAAAAATACTTTATAGGTAGCATGGGAGATACAATGGAGGAAATAAATAATGCCTTGTTTTCCTTTCTGCTAACAAATTCCTCAGGTGATTTCTGTTCATTGAAAGAACACCAATTAGATAAGAAGTATGCTTGTATATATGAGGCTTCAGTTTCCATTTCTGGTATTTAAAGCTGAAAATTTTTAGATAGCAAGATTAAGTTCTCTTCCTGATCCCCCCCACTTCACCGCCAGAAAACTCTTGCCTGTAATTCATTAAAAAGTGCAAAAACAAATAGTGTTTACTTTTTCAGAATTAAACCAGAATTCAGTACTGGTTTAGATACGCAATTGGTTTTATGCAACATAAAATCACTTATTTTGTTTACAATATAGTAATGCAGAACTTTCCCCAATCTGCTTCAACTCCCAGAAATCTCAGTAATGGTGATGCTTGCTGAGCAATTTGGAGAACTGAAGTCCACCCATCTGGAGACCACCTGAGTTGGTGCAGTCTACAGAAATCCTGATGGATAGCTGTGACCTTTCCAAGGTACTTTTTAAATGTCATTCTGTAGAATGCTGATCATTGGAAATACCTTGTGTGATGTCACTGGGATCTGCTGTTCCTCTGCCAAATGCAGAACCACTGCCCACACTACTTTCATCTTCAGTAACCGGTGTCCTTTCTGTGACTTTCTTTCCTTCAACATACCGTGACCCATCAGCATTGAAAATTTCTGAAGGAAAAAGGATATAAAGAATCTAGACAAATGGTGCAGGAAATGGTTATGTATCACAATGTGAAAACTTACTAAGACCTTACTCAAGCATAAACAATTTGCATATGCATTGCCCAGTTGGGATTCTGACTGAGTAATATGACCATAAGTAGTTGAAAACTTCAAGATAATATATTCTTCTCTCCTCCTCTGACATGGTCAGAATTAGAACATGCTTTTTTCTGAAATTAATTCTAACATATGACATTCTGGTTAAATCTACACAATTATTCATTTATAATATACTTTATAAACTGTGTGATTTGATCCTGGCTTCTTTCAATGAGCCATAATTTTGACTAAGAATAAACAATTTTTGAGGGGTCACAACTCTGCTTCATAACCTTCGGGGGGAGGGGGGCTTCAGGAGGCAATCTAGAAATGTGTTAAGATCAGTAGAAGAAATGGCTCCAATTTTCAATCCATTTGGAGAAGGTTTGTATGATCCTGCCAACAGAGAAGGAAAATTTTTCCATAACAGTACAGCTAGGGTAAATTCTTTTGGCCACTACCGCAAAATAATCCCTTAATAAACTGTTATCTCTGCCACATAATAATGACTGTGCACTTAAATCACTCTGCACATGTATTAACAGAAAGCATTTGTATTCCATGAAAAGTAGAACATGTTGCATGTGCATTCACAAACACACAAAATGGCATTCCCTACTAGGAGAACTATGCCAACATAGAGCACTGTACAAAATAACATGCAACAGAGCACTATGTACACAGGTCTCCGGAGTACCTGAATTTTGTGAGACTTGCAAAGTTGTTGGATTAGAAAAGGAGTGCATTCAATTCCTTTTGAGCATCACTTCCTGAGTTTACAATCCTATCCTATGCAGAATAACCATAACTGCAACATCAAACTATCTGTGATAAATTCTCACTAAAGACTCCCAAAGAAAAATATACATCTCATGTTTCTAAGTTTTGCAACTGTTTTCTGGTTGTAAATTAATTAGTCTAAATGGACTTTGTTATCACTAGAAACTATGTTAAGTCTCACCCCAAGTTTAATGACACAATCCACACTGATCATGCACTTTAGCTTCACCAGAGGAAGGCTTTACATGTTAAAAAAATGAAATTCACTTCTTACCAATAGTGCTGTCATTATTTGGCCAAGCAGAATATAACTTTATCACTGGATCACAAATCACGTCTCCTGATTCTAAAAATGGGAGATAAAAGATGAATAATAAACTGGCTAACTTTTGTAAAAAGAAATTTTAAAAAATGGTGAATGGCTCCAGGACTACAAAGATGTGGGAAACGCTATGTGTTCCCCATCATGATATATATCATACTTATTCATACGAAGTAGCCTTTTAAAAAAAAAAATGTTGGCATATATTATTACAGTACAATAAAGGCAATACTTTACACAAGGCTCCAACTTGTATCATCTGTGTCTTTTGGAAGTAGCATTTGCTTCATAAATGTCCAGCATGCTCAAAAAAGTTGCAGTTAGAAATTTCCTGGTATTTATGACGGTATCTTAAGAAACATTCTCTTGGGTTCAGCTGCATGTAAGTTTTTTGGATATATAAGTCCCATTTGGATTACAATTTAGTTCTTTCACTTCTCCAGCTACTTAACTACATTGGACTTTTACTTCCAGAGACAACAGTGACAGATCCATTAATCAAGACCTTCTCTAACCCCATACAAATAACAAGTAGGATTCACATTTTGGAACAAAAGGAGCATATGGGAGATGAATCTGCCTTGCACCTGCCACTTACTTCTCCTCTGCTAACTTCTGCTACTAGAAGTCTGCAGCAGGACTGACAAAGCCTGTAAGAAAACAAGCCTGCTTCAGAGACAAGAGTTCTGCAAATCTTAATACCATATTCTGCTTTTATTTTTGTTTTTGCTTGCTGAAGACCACAATACCAAGAGTGCTGTAGAGCAGATATTGGGCCACAATGTACATTTTGTTGGCTTTGTTCAATTTCATGGATCATGAATTATGCTGACCAGGATCAAATGGTTACTTTGCACATGTTGTTCTCTCATTTCTTTATTCTACTGTGTTTGTCAAATGTAACACAGAAAGTTTCCCCAGCAGTAGAAAATATGTGACGAAACCAAAACATACCTGATGAATTGAAGCAATATGTATCATATCGTTCAGAAATATTTGAGGAAAGTACATAAATTCCTGTATTGTTTGCTGCACAGAGAAAATAAGGGGTATGCCTGGGAACTACAATTTTGTCTTCTATATAACCATATCTAGGGAAAAAAAGACAAAAAAACCACCATCAAATTCGTGTATAAAACTATATAGCCAACATTTGCAAAATTGTTCTGATTCTATACATTTGCTATTGTATTTGTTCCATATTTATTTATTTAGTCGTTCAACGAGATGGGCAGTGACAAATTTGATATATAAATAAATAAATAAATACATACATACATACATACATACATGAATAAATGAAATTTTATTTATTATTTATTTGATTTTTATACTGCTGCAACTGATTGGCTCAAATCAATACAGAAATGTGACAATACAAAATTATGACAAAGTATGACTCTCAGTGATACAGAAAATGTAAAATGCAAAACATGTTATTGAATATGATACAGAATTAATACAGAACATGAATGCAATAATAAAATCAATAAAAACAAAGCCTAAAGAAATGGAGCAGCATAGCACATTCTTATGCTGTGGTCTAACTAATTTAAAAAGTGTCCTGAAGCATTCCACTTTAAGTGACCATCTGAAAATTCAACAAGGTTGAGGCAAGTCTTACTTCCAGGGGATGGGTGTTTTACAACATGGAGGCCACCTCCTCTTGGCCTTTACCCTCCCAGATTTCACAACAGTGAGGAATTACAAGTAATTTTCCCTGTGATGTTTGCACTGGGCAGGATTGCATGATACTAAGTTGTAAACCTACAAATTTAATTTGTACTGCTTGTACTCTACATGATTTCATAGACTTAGTACAATGCAAACGGGACACTGAAAAATGTTTAGATATAAAAAAGAATCTACAAATCTTTTACTCTACTGATCATCCAATATTTTAGTAGGTCCCTCAAATTTAAGCGTAGAAATACAAATTAGTGCTAGGCAAGGTATCTGAAAGAATGAAACACCTGTCCTCAAAGCACTGAAACAGTTGCCCCTCTGGAAGGCACTAAAGGTTGCTTTAAGGCTTTTCCCAGATAATTTCTGCAAGCATATAGTATACGTGCACAGACACTTCACTTGCGAAAAGTCTCAATGAAAGTGTTGTTTGGGCATGCACATGCAAAGAACCTGGGAAAACTTTGAAGCAGCTACACCAAGCCTTCTAGAAGATGGAGGCTGCCTAAAAAAACTGAGAGGTACCCTGATTGTACCAGGATGCTTTGCAAAATCCTTTTGAATCCTGTTTATCAACCTAGCTTAAATTAAATAATTTACAGATTATTGCTTAATATGGCATAGCCAAAGGAATCATATTGCACTGATTATCCGAAAAGCTGATTATCTCTATTTAAAAACAAGCAAGTTTGGAAAGAACTTCTACCTGAAACCCTAAAGAACCACAGCAGTCAGTTTAAGTAGCTCTGGGTCATGGGCTAAGCCAGGGGTAGACACCAGTGGCCTTCACTCTAAATGCCTACAACTCTCAGGCTCATATCAATAGTCCTTTGCAATTATTCATTCAAGTCCATAAGAAAAGCAGAATTGTCTTCTCTCCATTAGCTTGAAGAAGTGGGGGGAGAGAGAGATAGCGCACATGCACACACGAAGACGATATCCAAAAGAATAAGAGAGATTAAGAACAACATTTTCAGAGACAGAGAGTAGATGGTCCTGCCCACTTCTGATTCTGATCCCACATATATCTTGCTTCAACCCCTCCCACCACTCTGCATGTTATAGCCTCAGTTTCCTCCCAAAAAGGCTAAAGAAGACAATTAGCCTT
Source organism: Liasis olivaceus (assembly GCA_030867105.1). NCBI lineage: Eukaryota > Metazoa > Chordata > Lepidosauria > Squamata > Pythonidae > Liasis > Liasis olivaceus. The sequence continues at coordinate 78,060,242 of CM061349.1, forward strand.
TTTGAAATTAGGCAAGTTGTGAAGGAAAACATTCTGCTCATGTAGGAAATGCATCGGGGGCCTGCATTCAGGAAAGGAAAAGTACTGTCTTCTGCTCCAGGTGCTTAAACCATTGGTTTGATATAATATCTGAGACTATTTTCTGTGAAAGCCAGAAACTGACTGGAAGCTATTAAATAATGCATTGTCTCTTCTTATACAAAGAGTTACATCAGGCAGCTTTATGAAGCTTTATCTCTTTCAGCTCTATGATTCCATGAATCCACAATCCCTGTTTCCAAGTTTATTAGCACAACAAGGATAACAGGGTATACAGTACCAATGCAGGAAACAGAACCAGATTCTAGTATATCTGCAGAGTGAGGAAAAATACACCACCCTCTAAAAATTGTGATTTTGTAATAAAAATGTTGAAATGTAGCAATAATTTATTCATGGAATGCAAGCAAAAAGGTGTAATGTCCCTCTTGTTATTCTGTACTAAACACAGGGATCTACGGAATCTCATAAATCATGCAGAAGTTCTAATCATATCTACCATTAAATAAAATTAACTAATAAATTACGGCCATCTTTACAATCTCATATTAAAATTTCCATACTAATATCACCAGCTGACTCTATTCACCTTGTTTTCATTCATATTCATCTTCTTTTCCATTTTGGTATTTTAAATATTACAAAGGCTACAATCCTACCAACATTTACATGGGAGTAAGTCTCACTGAATTCTGGACATCATCACTGAAAATGATGGTTTTTTGTGCTTATTAGCCTAGCAGAGATAAACAGCAACCAAGTAAGCAGGGCATGCAAGAGCATTCTTCTAATATGGGCAGGCTGACACAGGTAAACTACTCTGGCTCCTAATCTGACTCCAAGAGATAGAGGGCATTTATAGTGAAAATAGATTTAAAATGAACTTGGAAATTCAGTGCCTATCAATGAAAAAACAAATTTGTATGCTGCTGGTGGGGCAAAAGTTGTTAATGAGTACTCACACTTATACCCATGTATGCACAGGTGCAGATCTATATGCATGTGGCTAAACACACCCACACACACACAACTTCTCTCTTCCTCAACAATCTCAGTGCAATTTAATGTAGAGGTTTCTGTTGTGATGTCACAGCCTGCAGTATATTACTGGATTTTTGGAAAGTTGCAACTTCAGGAAGTCAGCAGGCAACAAAGGATATACAGATAGAAAGCCCCATGAAGTCAGGGAACCACAGGTTGCTCAACTTTTGTCTAGAGGGGATATTCTTGTTTAATCTGAGGTGTTCAGATTTGGGTTGGAGGGCAAGAGCTTTGCACATATATGCACCAAACCCAGGGCCTTCTGCAAAGCCAATGTATGCTGGCAACTTTTTAAAGCTATTTAAAAAAAAAAATCCAGTAATATACTGCAGGCTGTGACATCACAACAGAAACCTCTACATTAAATTGGTTCATTATAATATCAAGTAATCTTCCACATGGCAGGTAGCACGTATGGAAGTTTCCCGAAAAGTTTTGTTGCAGAAATGCTACTTCCTCCCTCACATATGCATTCATTTAACCTTACAGTATTTTCATAGCTCAAAGGCAGGAGGCCATAGCTCAAAAGCTATATGCAAGAGGAAGCTTGTCCATTCAATATATAAATGTGTATTTTGTATAGAGCCAAAGAAAAGACCACAAAACCAAACCCATGTAGATGTGTAAACATCGCAATTTGAAAAGTGCCCAGGATACTAATGAGAATGATGGAAAATTCTAGGATCTCTGATGCCTATACCATTATATCAATGTTTTAAAACATTACTATTGGTGTGATGGCCCCAACACTTAGCCTTCTAGATTCTGAAGACCTGGCTGTTCCCTTTGGCACTGGGGCTAGGATGTTAGAGAAGCTCATTCTGTGATATGCAGTATATGTTGATGTGCCCCAGCTGTATGTTGCTGTGGGTTTTATTGTTGTTTTATCATAATTCTGTTGTCATTGCTGTTTGTCACCCAGAGTTATAGTTTTGCAATTTATTTTATAATAAATAAATAAATACATAAATACATAAATAACAAATCACTCTGATGAATAACTACCTAACAGTGAATAATCACCCAACTGAGCATGTATTTAAAAATGTTAGACATTTTTGAAAGATTGTCAAATTCATGTGTTTTTACTCTTTTCATAAAGCAGCACCAGGATGTGACCCACTAAATGAGTCTACTAAACAAGGAATCTCTTCTGTCTTAAGGAGATGATTACTAATACAACGCCTTAGGCTTTTTTTTTTTTTTTAAATCAAATTTCTATACAGGTAGTCCCCAATTTAAGAATGAGTTCCATTCTCAAGGTCTGTCCTTAAGTCGAATTTGTATGTAAGCTGGAACAGTATTATTGTATAATACTGTATAATAGTATTGTGTCATTAACTCAAATCACTGTGTATTTAATTCAAATTTTGCTACAGTAGGCTCCATTCTTAACTATAGGTCATCCTTAAACTGGGCATTCTTAACCTGGGGGCTACCTGTACATCTACTGCAGTCTTAAATAAAACCTCTATTTTACATTATGAGCAGTAACACTCTCCATTTCAAAATAACTACCCACAATATTTATCTTGTAAATAATTATTACTTTCCCTACAGCAGTATATATTCAGGTAACAGAATGTACCAATGCTTCCTCCCACAACATAGAATACCATTTTTCATCTTCTGCTATTTTACCATTAGCACCTTATAGCAATGCCATAATATTACACAGCCATCACTGAAGTGATATGAAGTCTGTCCTCATTAGTATTACTAATGCTGGAAAAAGCTATGGAGCTTGTTCAGTACATGGAAAGAGCATGCGAATCTGAATCCAACCAGCTATGGTTCTTTCATTCTCTCTCTCCCACATATCTGCATATCATTTTGATTCCTTCTAAAAATGGAATAGTGATATAAATCTGGCCACAGGGTCAAATGTTGCTGGAAAAGGTCGTAACAGACATACTGGTTTTAACTTTTTTCAATAGAATTAAATATTTTTGAATAATTGCATCAACAGTAACTTGCTAATTGAACTATTTTTATATCAATGAGGGTAATTACTTTCCATACCACTGAATTTATTATTTATTATTAATACTTTGAAAGTAGTCTCATACAAGTCTGAACACTGCATGAACTTATACAGGTGAAACTCGAAAAATTAGAATATCGTGCAAATGTTCATTTATGTCAGTATGGCAACTCAAAAGGTGAAACCAATATATGAGGTAGACACATTACATGCAAAGCGAGATATGTCAAGCCTTACTTTGGTATAATTGTGATGATTATGGCGTACAGCTTATGAAAACCCCAAATTCACAATCTCAGAAAATTAGAATAGTGTGAAAAGGTTCAATATTCTAGGCTCAAAGTGTCCCACTTTAATCAGCTAATGAATCCATAACACCTGCAAAGGGTTCCTGAGCCTTTCAATGGTCTATCAGGCTGGTTCAGTAGGAATCACAAGCATGGGAAAGACTGCTGACCTGACAGTTTTGCAGAAAACCATCACTGACACCCTCCATAAGGAGGGAAAGCCCCAAAAGGTAATTGCAAAAGAAGTTGGATGTTCCCAAAGTGCTGTATCAAAGCACATCAATAGAAGGTTATGTGGAAGGGAAAAGTGTGGTAGAAGAAGGTGCACAAGCAGCAGGGATGACCGCAGCCTGGAGAGGATTGTCAGGAAAAGGCCATTCAAAAGTGTTGGGGACTTTCACAAGGAGTGGACTGAGGCTGGAGTTAGTGCATCAAGAGCCACCACACACAGACGGATCCTGGACATGGGCTTCAAATGTCGTATTCCTCTTGTCAAGCCGCTCCTGAACAACGAACGTCAGAAGCGTCTTACCTGGGCTACAGAAAAAAAGAACTGGTCTGTTGCCCAGTGGTCCAAAGTCCTGTTTTCTGATGAGAGCAACTTTTGCATCTCATTTGGGAACCAAGGACCCAGAGTCTGGAGGAAGAATGGAGAGGCACACAATGCACGATGCTTGAAGTCCAGTGTGAAGTTTCCACAGTCTGTGTTGATTTGGGGAGCCATGTCATCTGCCACTGTTGGTCCATTGTGCTTCATTAAGTTCAGGGTCAACGCAGCCGTCTACCAGGAGATTTTGGAGCACTTCATGCTTCCTTCCGCAGATGAGCTTTATGGGGATGCTGACTTCATTTTCCAGCAGGACTTAGCACCTGCCCACACTGCCAAAAGTACCAAAACCTGGTTCAGTGACCATGGGATTACTGTGCTTGATTGGCCAGCAAACGTGCCTGACCTGAACCCCATAGAGAATCTATGGGGCATTGCCAAGAGAAAGATGAGGGACATGAGACCGAACAATGCAGCGGAGCTGAAGGCCGCTATTGAAGCATCCTGGTCTTCCATAACACCTCAGCAGTGCCGCAGGCTGATAGCATCCATGCCATGCCGCATTGCGGCAGTCATTGCTGCAAAAGGGGCCCAAACCAAGTACTGACTACATATGCATGCTTATACTTTGCAGAGGTCCGATATTGTTCTATTTACAATCCTTGTGTTATTGATGTCATGTAATATTCTAATTTTCTGAGATTGTGAATTTGGGGTTTTCATAAGCTGTACGCCACAATTATACCAATCATCACAATTATACCAAAGTAAGGCTTGACATATCTCGCTTTGCATGTAATGCGTCTATCTCATATATTGGTTTCACCTTTTGAGTTGCCGTAATGACATGAATGAACATTTGCACAATATTCTAATTTTTCGAGTTTCACCTGTAGTTTAAACATTCAGAAGCAACAGCTGGGCAACTTTCCATCAGAATGTGGGGTAGGAATAATTTGTACATTATACTGAATATGAAGATTATTCTTTACCATCTTCACTGTTAGAGAGATGAATGATTAGAAATCCTGACATAGATGGGGGGAAAAAGGTCCTTGAATATACCAATTGACTTAGGCATACCCTACCTTATGGCTATAATTCTACTTCCATGCAGTTGCCAAAAGCAAATAACAAGTCTTTACAGGCTACTGACATTGCCAGACCAGTGTTCAACCTGCCCTCTGGCACAAATATCTACGCAGGTGGGCAGGAAGGCAGGGGAATATTTGCTGTACTTATTTGCAAGGCTGATGATGAAAGCTAGTACAGCACAGTGACTAATAGTGTAATTAACCATACAAGCTGGGAAGTTTCGGGCTCAAACCATGACCTGGGTGGCCTTAAGGGAAACCACAATTCTCTTAGCCTCTACATTCAGCCACTAAGATAATTATATTGACCTACTTTACGGGCTTACACTAAAAATTACTTTAATAATGACTGCAAACATGTGCTTTAAACACAAGGCTTTTTTGTTGGTAGTCTGTGAATATCTCACATCAGTGACACAGTTGAATCTAAGAGGGACCATGAAATGTCTCATCATTTCATTTTCGAAGGAAAAAAAATGGACAAAGCTGGAAAGACAAAAAGACCAACACAAGGAAGAGAAGAACAAATGAGTAAGAAAAGTGCTTTCAAACCAGTCCTTTAGTGTATAATTACCTGCCTCATTCAGAAATGTTTATAGGACAGGGATCTAGCTAACAACCATGACCACTATAACTATGCATGTTTCCACTGTTTTCTCTGACTTTTTTTATTATACTAAAAAGCAATTTAACAAGAAAAAAGGAAAATAATTACACAGGGTAATCTGACAGTTACTGCTAAGATTTTCCATAAGGAAATCTTCCAAGAGAAATTGCAGGTGCATAATTAAAAGTAGATAATGTTCCAGGCTAAGTTTAACTTTAAAAGTTAGGTCTTGACTCTGAACAGTTTGAAAACGTCAGCTGGTCTGAAAGACTATATGTTTGTTATAATAATTAATTGCTAAAATAAATCCAAGAAAAGAAAGCACCAGAGAAAATTGGAGAAGATAAATGTATCTCACATTTGGGGAGAAAAACTGAACAAGCTGTAAAGAAGAGGTAAGGGAAACAGCATGTGGAAAAAAAAAATCTGTATCTGTTCTTTGGCAATACATCTGCATCCATTACATACAGTATTTGAAAGGTTTCCTACCTGCAAGTTTCAAAACCAAGAGTAAAGGCTTTCTCCATCTGCTCCCATGTTGGGATGGTACTATTGAGTGCTTTGCAAAGCTCAACAGCCTCTTCTCTTGTAAGGCTGTAGCGATGATTCTTCTCTACATGGAAAACGCCTGCATATCTACAACTTATATTCAAATCTGTTCATTGGAGGAAAAACAAAAAGAAAAGAGCATTATCATGAGAAAGATAGCAAACAGCATTACAACAAACATTATGTCACAATGGCTGCTTCAGAACTCTAATAATCTTTTGGTGAGATTATTAAATCCTTGAGGATTTAATATTTTAACCAACTACATGAATCAGAAGAACTGCAACTTTTTTTTTTTACAATAAAAGTTTGAATACTACACAATGTAATTTATCTCTGCTTAATGGTGGACTGCAATGCACAAAAGTGCCTTGGAAATGGTATTTGGTGCCATAATAAAGATTTCCATGTCTTCCACCAAGACTATAACACATTTGACTTAGTGTCCTCTTTATATGCATCTTCTATATAATTCCCGTTAGCATAAGCCTCCTCTTAGTTCTAGCTCTGCTCTAAACACATTAATGTATTTGAACCAAGATTCCTTGCTAATGAACAAAACAAGTATTTGCAGCAAACAGAATAAAATGGCACTTGAACTGCAACACTGGAGCAGAAGATGATGACTTGTCAACTATGTAAGCTTGTCTACTGATGAGGCAATACAAATGTTGTCCAGAAACCAGAGGAACAAGAATGCATAAATCTATTTATGGTTCACTAAGGATCAGACTGTGGTCAAAATAATGAACAACATTCCATTGGCCAGAAATTGTAGATTTCTGAATTTAGAATTTCATAGTGATTTTTAAGCATAAACCAATCATAGTATGTGAGAGAGACAGATGTCCAGCAGTGATCCTACATATCACTGCTATATAATAAAATTACATGTCAGGTATGTCATGTCACTCCTACAACTACATCAACAGGACCATCATGGGCCCCAACAAGTACACACACAAGATTAGAGGCACCTTCACATGCTTTTCCTCCAATGTGATATATACCATTATTTGCCAGCAATATACCACTGGATTCTACACAGGACAAATAGGACAAATTTCCATGAAAGAATTAATAGACATGTTTGATATCAGGACTCAAAACAAGGACAAAGTAGTATCAGAGCATTTCAACCTTCCTGGACACTGTAGCAGACCTCAAGGTGGAAAAATGGGAAAGCCATTAAGTGAGAAATTGTTGAACTCATGTACATCAAAATGTTTCAGGCAATCTCAGATCTCAACAAACACAATAGCTTTTGAACACATTACAACTGTTAAATGAGAAGGTCTCATGTGTAATCTGCATCAGCATAATCAACCTATCTTCCCCTTCTTTCCCCTCCACCCCAATTTAAACCCTATATCAGTGTAGCCACTCTGTGCATGATGAAGTGAGTTGCAGTTCACAAAAGCTTATGCCTTTTAATAAAATTTGTTAGTTGGAAAGATGCTACCAGACTCCTAATTTTTAATATGGCTCTCCTCTTGCACTATCATGTAAGTAGAACAACCAAGTAAAAATGGGAAGGAATAGGTTTAACTGCTTTGATACATGCTGCCAGCTAAGGAAGGGAGAAGACCAGCTAGGTCCATTAATTATTGAGTCTAAAAGTACTTCACCACTTCACTGAAACAAAACAGAAGGAAAGAAAGAAAGGGAAGAAAGCTAGTTACTCCCAGACACGAAAACGAAACACTTATGACCACAGGGGCGCTGCGAGTCCCCCCACCCGCCTATCTCCCCCCATCTATGCCCCTTTGGCCGCCCTGCACAGTGGCACTCAGCGGCAGCAGTGCTGGGGCTGAAGCTGAAGTAGAGGCCCAGGGCATTCAGCAGTCTCAGCCAACTGCCACCACTCCCCAGACCTCTACTTCAGCCCCAGCGCCACCACTGCCACTGAGAAATGCTGCATCAAGATCACATGGCCAGCCATCCCAGCACCATTGTGCAAAACCCCAGTTGCCCCCACTACCCTGCATTCCACAGGCTCTGCTGCGCTCAGCTGACCTTTTATGTTTTCCTCCCACTGCTGGCAAGGCAGACCTGGCCTAACCCTACTGTATGCAAGGCAGCTGCTGGCCATGCCAGGCCTCCTTCCTGAGGCCACTCACACCATTCTTCGAGTTTACTTAAGCATGTCAAGCCTTCCGCTCAGCTGTCCTTGAAGGCCGATACAGGAAGATTCTTTACCCAGAGAGACAATATCCCTGTGACTCTGGACACACATTGCTTCTCCAGTACCTGTATTACAGAGGCATTCGTACTAACCTCATCTCACCACTACTGTATAAATACCCACGGCGCACAGAACAATTCTCACCTCTCCGCTGCTTTCAGATACCAACCCTGCTACAACATACAATGTTGTCAGGTTCTGCACAGCAGTGATTAAAATTTGTCAGATGATGACCTGTGCCATAAACTAGTCTTAATGAGCATCTAGTTTGTCATACTAGAGTGCTCTGTAATTTGATATAGTCTGCCACATACTAACCTTTATGCCCCCTACACCCATCTAATACTCCTACCCCTCCTTTTAGATATATACTTTGTTTTATATTTGATGTATTTTTATGCTTTTTAATTGACTGTACCCCACCCTCCTTATGCTGGTCTTTGTCAGTAAAAAAGATTTGATTGAGAAGTATGAAGGAATCACATATTGGTATCGCTGAGCAAACTTCTAATAAAGGCACAGGCGCAAGGTATGGTTATTTTAAAAAATGATACCTGAAATAAAGCTCCACTCATTATAAGTCATTATTATTATTCAAATTTATTATAGCCATTCCAAAAGACTCTGGGTGGCTTACAACATCCTAATATGCAATTAAAAGAGTTAAAAACCTGACGGCCTGGACTAAAAACAACCACAATAACAAAAAATTTAAAAAAAAAAACAGGGGCTCCCCAACACATGAATCCCAAGTCTGGCAACAGAGCCAGGTCTTAAGGGCCTTCTGGAACCCAAGAAGAACGGACACTGTCCATATCTCTGGACAGATGTTGTTCCAGATGGTGGGGCAGCGACTGAGAAAGCATACTTCCTCAGTCCCACAAGATGATCACTTTTAATCAACTAGATGACAGGGAAGATGTGCATACTTGAAAAATTGCTGCCCAATCTTCTCCAAGTACTTTCCAGGACCTTTTTTTCACCCCTCAGATTTGGACAGTTCAGCTCCTAATGTGACAAAAAGGCAGAACTTTTGAAATGAATTATTATATTCATAGTCAGTGGGTTTCTCTGTTGGGTTTCATTTGCTTTAGACCCAAATAAATATTATTACTTAAGTTCCACAATATTTCTCTTTGAGACACAACAAGCTACTGTACTAAGCAGAAAGCTGGTGTCTAAAGCCGAGGCACGTGTAATCTGAAGTAATCCCAACATAGCTGATTTGCACAGTCACAAACATGAAGTGGAATTAAGTTTTAATCTGGCAGGCACTGTTATTTGTTTCTAACATAGTTAACAAGTCTTTAGATGTTGATTGTAACTTGCTTATTTATTTGATTTTATTGTTAGCTACCATGAGCATCCTTTTAATAGGTCAGATATAAGTACATGAATTTCATCTATTGCCAAAAGATGATGAGGAACTCTATGCAGGTGAATGAGTGTGTTGGCAAAAGTAGAACAAGGCATTCAACCTACTTCTATGCTAAAGGAAAATAAACATTTTCCCCACACAACCATTACAATGGGCTGCTGGAAAAGGGACTAATTACTCCAACCCTTCTACACCAGCTAAAAAGAAGAAGAAACCCACCCTTACTCCATTAAAAGGATATTTTGCATACTATCCTTTGAAGAAAAACTTCCCAGCCTCTGCAGTAATAAGGAAATTCATAGCAGACTAATATTTTTTTGTGTAAATTGCTACAGAGTTTGCCACTAATTGTAAATACATTACTACAGGGTCAAATACAGATTGGTCATGCTTTTCAAGTTAATATCCCATACCCTTTCATTTTGAAAACTGTTGTTGGACATTGTTTTGTTTCTCTCTTAACAAGCCAGGATGAACTTAAAATGGGAACAAGCCCAGAATTTAGATTGCTTGTTTAGCACTAGCCCAAATGATGGGGACTTGCTGGCTTATTAAGCAGCTCCATTAACAGTAGAAGCAAAGTAGAAGCAATTAAATCTTAACAAATTTGGCTTATTAGTATGACATTCAAACAGATCACTGTGGCTCTGTGAAACAAAGAGGTATGTGATAAAATAATTAGAAATCTTACTTGGCATGAAATTAATTCCTTTCCATAATGTTGATTCTTTAATATAAATACATAAAGATTTCAAAGTTAATCAGCCAGGTAGGGTTTTTTTTTAATCTGTACTTTAAGAATTATGTTTCCATAAATGGTAATCATTATTACTAGGGAAAAATATTCGCTATACTGTGAGCCTTTTTTCTCAGTATCTCAAGATGAAGTGGGCTAGATCTGAGTGGCAGAACAAAAGTTTTGGAAACCGAAGAACCCAAGTTAATCCCAAGCATGGATAGACAGTCATTGATAGTGTCAATAATATTGAGTCAGAAATAGTCTGACTCAGTAGAAGACAAGTCCTTGTGTTCTCATGTTCCTAAAAAATCACTGGAAAAACACAAAGGGTTTATAACTAGAATATGACACATCTGGAAATCTCTCCAAGTAAAATTCTGTGAATTAGATCAAGTGATTGCCTAATAAAAGCCTCAGCTTGAATCATCCAGTGTTGCTGCCAACTGATATTACACTGCCCTATACAGAAGATACTCCACTGATTCCATAATAGGGTTAACTGCTTGCTTGGTTGCTTATTTATTTGTCATATTTATATAGTCACCCATCTCACAATCAAGAGACTATGGGCAGCATACAACAAAGTTAAAAACAAAATATACAAATTAATACTAATACTATTAATATTAAAACGTTAAAATTATAAAAGGCACAAAACTAAAAACAGAATAAAAAAGAGACTAAGCGAAGAGGAGGTGTTAATTACACATTTCAATATTTTGCCACTCCCCTGGGGTCCCCAGGCCTGCTGACACAACCAGGTCTTGAGGGACCTCCGGAAAGCTAAAAGGGATGAGGCCAGCTTCTTATCGGAATGACAACAATGGGGAGGAAAACCATCTTAAATTTCATTTAGGCAAAGGATTTTGTATCACAGAACAATGGAGGTCTTATAAATTCCAATAAAGCACTCTGTAGAATAGTTGCTACACTTGGACTTGTAGAGTTGTGAATCTGTAGATGCACAACTCTTCAAAGAGTTTTTCAACTGCTTTTACAGAGATAAAACCAAATTACTCTAAGTTTTAACTTGATTTTATCTTGTACTTTAAACTAAGAGACTTCAGCAATCCACAATATACAAATCCAAGTAAATGAATGAATTAGCCTGTTTAACAGGATAATCAAATTAGCTAGTGGGGATCTGACTAAAACATATGATTTCCATAATACAGGATCGCTACAGTGTATTCATTCTCATTAAAATGTACAAGCTGACTTCACAGAACTTTGCTCACATGTATACTGGAAACACACTTAGATTTGTAGAACCAAAAAACAAAACTATATTTTGAGTTTGTTTGTGAAGACTGCAAGCCATTTTAAGGTGGACTGCAGGATGAAAGATGGTAAAGCTTAAAAACAGTGACAGCTTACAATAGGGGATGGAGGAATTTCAGAAATAGGGTCAGAAACAATCCAAGCAAGAATTAATACTGCCTGTTTTCCTCTATGTATTCAAAACTAAAAACAAAAAAGCAATACATCGTAAGTACACATTTATTTTTTACACCCTGCAATGACCTCCAATACCGTGCTGTTGAGAAAGAAGAAATCTGCAATATACAGTATGCTTAACAGGCAACTCCAAAATACTGGTTCTATCCCATTTACACTGAGATCAAAACTGGGCCTCAACTTTTTATTCTGCCCTTCACAGAACTGTCAAGCACTGATAGGGCAGTGTTATTTCCTGACACCACATGATGTTCCAGAACTGAAAGCCAATATTGTTTAATAATGGCTCCTAAGAAAGGCAGTGCTTGCCTAACTTTCATAATTGTCCTAATCATTAATCTCACCCAGAACATGAGATTTTAGTGAGTCAATGTGAAGTCATGAAATGCCCCTGAGCATGTTTAAATTTTAATGAGCATAGAAATGTTTAACCCACCGTACAAGCCGCCTTCCTATCCCAGTTTTTCCTGCTTTGATTTTTTTTATCCTCTCTGCAACAGGTTTTAAAGACAACTGCCTGTAACACTATTGTAGGTGACCTGGTTAGGAATAAACAGGGGAGGATAAACTGAACTAAGTGCAGTTTCCCTGCTATTGCTATTAATCACTGATGCTGCTCAATCACATAATTTTTACAAAGTCTCGCCTCCTTCTCATGCATAAGCCAGAAGGCTACATTCCTGATTCTGGCCCCATGTTGCATTCACATCTTTGCCCTTAATTCTCCATGTTCTAAGCTACTTTACTTCTCTCATCCATTCATCAAAATTCTAAGCCTACTAGGCATACTCTTTACTTGCTGAGCTGTAGTTGGTGTTCCCCCACATAAACTGGAGTTTTCTCCAATCCCATTTACACATAATTCTTTCTCAACAGAGTCTTATGCTCAGCTTTAATATGCACACTTATATACTTATAAATATACATCTATGCACACATACATTGCACTATATATGTATATGATATACCTCCTGATAGATACTTTTGTTCTAGCTAACGATACATAGTGATGGCCAGACTTTCCATCCTTCAAGTCTTCTGAATGCACAGTTGAACAAAGCAGAGTTTGAGCAGGTTGTATGGACTATTTAAAGTTACTAGGACATTAAGAGAACAGAAAGTTTTCCTTCATGAATCTATACTACTCAGAGAAACAGCAGCCAACTAGAGCTTGCTTTTCCTGGCCAATAGATAAGCAGAGAGCACTCAACCAGTCAGTGCTCATCTGCCAGCCAGTAAGGACCAGGATCAGGTTCAAATCCATCCTCAGCCATGGAAGCTTCTTGGGTGTCTTTGAGCCAGCCACTATCTCAGACCAGCCTCATTCATAGGATTGTTGGTTGTGGAGGAAAACTGGAGGAGGGAGCACTATATGTGCTGCTTGAGCTCCTGGAGGAAAGGTGCGAAATACAGTGGTACCTCGCGTTACGAATTTAATCCGTTCCGTGACTCTGATCGCAACTCGATTTGGTCGCACCGCGAGGCAAATTTTCCCATAAGGTTCAATGTAAATACGGTTAATCCGTTCCGCCCTCCGAATTTGGTCGCGCCGTGAGGCAAATTTCCCCATAAGGTTCAATGTAAATACGGCTAATCTGCTCTCCGAATTTGGTCGCTCCGTGAGGCAAATTTCCCCATAAGGTTCAATGTAAATACAAACAGTTCTGAAACATATGCATTTTATTTTTAAACCACAAAAACATGAAAAAAAAGCACAGTATGAAGAGGGAGAATGGGGTGGGGAGGCAGTTATTGTTTGGAGGGAGAGTCCTCTCTTCTTTGCCTCTTAGCTGCAGGCTCAGTTCTGGGGAAAATCCTGTCTAAAGTCAGCTGTTTTTTCCTGCGCTGCATAACCCTCCGGAAATGAGAGACCACGTTATTGTTCATCATGTTCAACGCTCTGTTCGTTACAGTCATGTTGGGGTGGTGCTTCTCAAAGAAGTCCTGGCATGCATTCCATTGTTTCATAATGGATTTAATCTCGGCACTGCTAACCTCCTCCCTGTCTTCCTCTTCCTCAGTGGAATGCTCCTCACCAAGCGCTTTCTGTTGCTCACTCTGGAGCTAGCAGAAAGGCTTCCGTGGTCAGCTCCTCCTCATGATCCTCAACAAGCTCCTCTATGTCTGCACCATCGACATCCAGACCCATGCTCTTGCCCATGGACACAATCTCCTCCACTACCTCTGCATCAGACCCTTCACGGTCACGGTCAGCTACACATTCTGGCCACAGTTTCCTCCAGGCTGAGTTTAAGGTCCGGCAGGTGACATCTTCCCAGGCTTTGTCAATGAGGCCGATGCAGTGGAGGACATTGAAATGTTTCTTCCAAAACTCTGCCAGAGTCAAGAATGTTTCCTCAGTGACATTGAAACACCTGGTGAAGAGCACCTTTGTGTAGAGCTTCTTAAAGTTGCAGATCACTTGCTGGTCCATGGGCTGCAGGAGAGGTGTCGTGTTGCGGGGGAGGAACTTGACCTTTATAAAGTCATACTCAGCATCCATATCATCCACCAAGGCTGGAGGGTGTGCCGGGGCATTGTCCATCAGAAGAAGGCACCTTTCAGGCAGCTGGTTCTCGGAAAGATATTTTTTAACGCTGGGTGCAAACACCTCGTGCAGCCATTCCATGAACAACTGCCTTGTGACCCACGCTCTCGCATTGGCCCTCCACATGACAGGCAGTTTGGCCTTGTTCACATTCTGTTCCCTGAACGCACGAGGGGTCTGGGAATGGTACACCAGTAGCGGCTTTAATCTTCAGGTCGCCGCTTGCGTTCGCACACAGCAAAAGGGTCAGTCTGTCCTTCATGGGCTTGTGCCCTGGCAGTGCCTTTTCCTCCTGCGTGATGTAGGTTCTGTTTGGCATCTTCTTCCAGAAGAGCCCTGTCTCGTCGCAGCTGAACACTTGCTGAGGGACGTATCCTTCCGCCTTCATGAAGTCCTCAAATTCTTCCTTGTAGGCTTCTGCAGCAGCCTTGTCAGAACTGGAAACCTCTCCATGTCTTGCCACATTGTGGATGCCACTTCTCCTGCGGAATTTCTCAAACCAGCCTCTGCTGCCTTTAAATTCCTCACTTGCTGCGCTGGTAGAGGGGGTTTTCTGCAGTAAATCACTGTGCAGTTTCCTGGCTTTTTCACAGATGATAGCTTCACTCACGCTATCACCTGCCAGCTGTTTCTCATTCAGCCACACTAACAACAGCTTTTCCACCTCTTCCAGCACTTGTGTCCTCTTCCTCGTTAACATCGTTACTCCTTTTGCCACATCAGCTTCTCTGATGGCATCTTTATTCTTCAAAATAGTCAAGATGGTTGACTTCGCCATCTTATACTCCGTGGCCAGATCAGTCACACGAACACCACGATCGTGCTTTTCTATAATCTCCTTCTTCAGTTCGATCGTAACTTTCTTCTTCAAACCCTTATTTTTGCCAAGCCCGGTCTGCATTTTCTTTGGAGCCATGCTGACAAGCACACCAAAAACCTTCCAAACACCACAAAACACACCACAAGCCTCACTGAACGTCTCCTTGCTACCGCGATCTCGCCCACAGGAAGCCACGACCACGTGGCAGCAGGGCAAATGGCCGCGGATCTGGTTCATAGTGCGAGGCGGAGGTCGCATGGCGAGGCAAATTTTTGCGTCCGGAGCTGGTCGTATCACGAAATTTTCATAAGGAGGGGCATTCGTAACTCGCGGTACCACTGTAAGTCTAATAAACTTGATTTGTTTAAAAAAAGAGACAAATGTCTCATCTTCACCCCATTTCATGCTAAAACTCAAATTTCATCTGCTAACTATAGTAACATACTTGTCATGATGGTTTTGTATTTGGACCCTTTATGCAATCATGCCATCTCCCCATCTCAGCAGGATACCAAAAGTTGAAGGTTAGGCTAGTTATGCCATGACTCATGCAAACCAGCATTCCAAACTACTTACCTTTGAAGTTTCAAACCTCAAAACTGCAGTAGGAAGTTGCTGGGTAATGATATCATTCTCAGTGACAGTTTATTTTGATCAGCAGGGATCTCAATTTAATGTTGCAACTGCATCCTTGTGCAAAAGAATGCTTGGACATTCCATTATAAGATGATGCTCCCTTCTCCCATTTTTTTTTTTTTTAATGTCTGCAAAAAAAAGTTCTGGGCATCCCGAGTACGAAAACTCCTTTGTGCATGGGTAGGGTGGTTAAGATTATAGAAGTATAAACATGAAAAACCCTGAATTAGTGCAATTCACAGATAAAATAAAACAGATCTAGCTTTATTCTTCTTCAATCATTTGTTTAGGAAATAACCACATGGCTTTCAGACACTACAAAGGCAAAGGTAGGAGCTAAAGATTTTATGTCCTAACACAATCATGCAGAACTAATCATTCACAGTTGCTAAAAGAGCTGTTCCATAAAGTTAAAGTTGAATGTTAATAATAATGGGAGTATTTCTTTACTGTTTAAATATGCATCTGCAGGTTTCACACTCAGGCAGGGTACTAGTTGATTTTAAAACTTAAAATGGGTGTCATATAATTTGAAGATTCAGAGGCCAGTCAAAGTTACTGTACCCAAAAAGAGTTTGAAGAAATATTGCTTTGCTTCATGGAAAAAAGCAAAAGTGAACTGGTATTTAAACATGAACAACTGCAGTTTGTTGTCAAGGAGACCAGGAAGTGCTCATCTACTTGGGATTTTCCTCTCTGGTTTGTGTGGTTGAGAGAAGTGTAGTTAAGAAGTTGGCAGAATGTACAAAACCAAGCTTGTAAACTCAGATCATTTCACTGCATAAAACAGCCTTCTCAACTTGGTGTCCTCAAGTTGTGTTAGGAATATATCTCTTAGAATACTGTGCCAATGTTCTGGGAACTGTTCTCCTAAGACATCCTGAAGATATGAAAGCATTTTTTTTTCATTTGTCATGAATCACATTTAAGCTGTGGTGCTGCATTATTTGTTCTTGAATTTTAACAGGAGCAGACATTTGATCAATGAAGATCTCATAAAGCACACTGATGATACCCAGCTCCTTATCTCCACCCTTGGCATATTAATCAATGCTGCTAGGGTCCTGTCCTGGAATCTGTAGGGATATGGATGGGAAAAAACAGGCTTTGGCTCAACCCTACTAAGACTGACTGGCTTTGGGTTTTGGGGCCTGCTGGCTCCAGGGACTTACCATCTTTGGTTCTGGACGGGGTGGCATTGCTCCAAACGGACGCAATAAGCAATTTGGAGGGTCTCTGGGATTCACGATTCCTGCTCTAAAGACGATTCCTGTCTAAAAATCAACAAAACCTGGCTACCAATCCTGAAAAATACAGCCTGCAAAAGGTCAACGAACTCAGCTCAACCACCAGGACATGCGAACAGCTCACACAATGAACATGCTAATCACCCTCAGCAGCCACTCTTTAACAACTCAATAGAAGAAAAAACCAAAAACCCTGCCTAACCCACAGGAAGATACACAGATATTCTGATACCAAAACAAGAAGCCACTCATTAACCCACCCCCCATTCCCCCCCTTCAGATCTCTATAAATACCCACAAAAGGGTCACACCATCCTGGGCACAAAGAGAACTGCTCCTGTCTGTGCTCCTGCACTCTGAAGATGCCAGTCACAGATGCTGGCGAAACGTTAGGAAACAGAACTTCCAGAACACGGCCACACAGCCCAGAAGATCCACACCAGCCTTCTGCTACTCATCATGATTTTCTGTTTTAAATTGATCATGGATGGTTTTTATATGTTTGTATATTGATTTTTAACTTGTTTTTATTGGATGTTTTTTACCTGTTGTGAGCTGCCGAGAATTGCTTAGATGAGATGGGTAGTCATACAGCTTGATTGAGAGATAAATAAATAAGACATCTGCCTTAATGGGCACTGCTGACAAATTCCTGCAAAATTATTCTCCCGGTTCAGCAACATGCTAACTATACCTGAAGTTGATTCCATGCCAGTGTAGGGGAAGAATCAGTAGCAGCTGCACTGTGCCAGTCATTCAATCAAACAACTGTTGTTCAAGAATCTAAGAACAGTAAATAAATGCACTGCAAGAACATAACAACAGCTAAAAGGCCAGCATCAAAGTGCTGGATGACATACTCTTTTAAAAAAGATGTGTTGTATTATCCACAAAGTCACTTCTTTTGCATATACCATGTTCAGGAAGCCTGGCTCAGCTACCTATAAACATATGTCCAATCCCTTTATCCTTCTGATTTATTTGGGCAAGAGACAAAACCAAGCTTATAGTCCGGCAGGTCAGATCTTTACAAAACAGGTGATGTGTAAAATCCATCTCAAGTCCATTTTTATTAGTATTTATATTTTTTGCTAGTTTGGGTTCATTTACTGATTCACTATGGCAGACAGTTTAATGTTATACTTTATCAGGACACACACTATTGGATACAATACAGATAATATTTATGATGCTTAAGACTGCAATCCCATACCCACTTTTCAGAGAGTAAAGTCCAGTGAGTTCAGAGGGGTTTAATTCTAAGCAAATAGGCAGGGGAATGTTATTTTCATTATAATTTAGAATCATTAGAAGATTTTCTTGAATAGGCAGTTAAATTGTCATCTGTCACAAAACAAGTAGAGGGAAGGAGATACTTCTAACTCAAACAGCAAAATCTACCCACGTTCCCCCAAATCTCTGATGTCCTAGGAATCCATCTTCTCATCTATTTTTCAGCAGAGCAGTTCCCTTCCTCTCCCATGTAGTTAATAAATCATCCCATTCATCTGCAAATGGAAAGCTTCAGCATAATTTGGTAAGTGCAACAGAATGTACAGATATTGAATTTGATATCCTAGCTCTAAAGCTTAGTCGCTACAGCAGCATTCCTTGATCTGATGCCCCCTCCTTTACAGTGTCCATATTCAACTCATCTAGAGATTATCAGGTTGGGAAAAGATATTCCTAGAAAGTACTCTACAGCCATTGTTATATTCTGCCACACTGACCCTACTACGAAGTGAATAGATTCCATGATAAAGCTAGACCTAGATAACACTATTTCAGAAAAGAGATCTGTCTTATGGATACCAGTTGTCCATCCAATGCCAACTGATATCCAGGATTTGTGAGTCTTTGGCGAAGATGTTTTCTAAGAATACTACCATAGGATAGATTATTTTAAATTACTAAACTGGATGAAGTCACTGCAAAGTCAAGGCTTCTCAATGTTCTTATAGAAGAATTAAGCCAATCAGACTGTTCTAAAGGTCTGAATCACTCTTCTCTATTTAATTGCCATATATTTTGCTTACAGAAGACTTTTTTTCAAAGACACCATCGCCTCTATGAGGGGTAGAGGATCCCTATACCATACAAAGATAATGGGATTGCAAGAATACCTAAGCATACTAAAGTTACAGAAATAATTATTTTAAGTGCGATCATGTAGCAATTAATATCCTCTGATTTAAGAATGACCAGGTATACCTCCCTATAAAGCCTAACACCTTTACTTTGTTTGTGCCTGATGAAAAGTTGAAGGATATTCATAAGACTGAGATATATGGGGCTTTTAACGTAAAAAGTGAATTGGAAATATCCATGTCATTTATAAGCTCATTTTGTGGCCTGAGACCAAGAGAGACTGATTCATGCAGAAGTACTCAGTGCACACAGATCTAAGATTTGAATCTAGTTTCCTATTAGGGGAGGATATGAACCAAGTCACTGTGTGATGAACTTGCTAATGTGGTATAATTGTCAGAAGACTAGAGAGGTTTGGTTCAATCCCCTCTTAGCCCGTGGAATCACTTTCGGCTATTCAATTCTCAGTCAGACAAAGCAATTGTTGTGAGAATAAATCGGGAGGAAGAGGGAACCTTTACTGACACCTTGATCTTCTCAGAGGAAAAATCAGGATTTATATGTAATTTAAATGAAATAAGTAAATGAAATAAATGTGTGGATTAGCCCTAAATTCCCACTGCATTGAATTACAGAATGATGTAATACAGACCCTTGCACATAAAATTAGGGGGTTTTTTCCTGGAAGGATTACTTGCTTTGAAAGAGTAGTATGATGGCGTGAATAATGAAGTGAAATTCCTTTCATCATCACATCCCCACCCTGCACCAGCTGAATTTCTTCCTATCACACATCTGTTAACTGACTAATAGTTAGAGCATGGGCGAACAGGCACCCCTGAGGCTAATAGAGTCATGGAAAAAAATACTAAATTTTGTCAAAGCAAGCTTGTATTTTAATTTATCTTTTGAATTACTAAATTGGATGGCTATCTCACAACAACTGGCACCTTTGTTTTCATCACTAACAAACTTCCCAGAACTACAGATGGCCAGCTTCATAAAATGTTGCATGGTTTGGGATAATTATATGGATCCTTTCTGCCTGTCACCTATTTTCCTTCCTGCAAGGCAACAATTAGATGGGGTGAACCAGCATGTTACTCACGGGTTTCTCAATTTACTAATATTGCTCAATGGCAAATTAAGAAAAAACTTTCCTGGGGCTTTTGTAGGTTGTGTAAGTTTTCTGATTGTCCACTATATAGCAGCTGGCAAGCTTGCTCAGGTCTAAGTCTCCCAATACAAATCTGAGTATATTTGGTGCATGTAGCTGCATACTGGATAAAGTGAACAATGACTGGCAAAATTACTCAAATACATCACTAATTTTAATTTTGAGTTGCTTCTAGCAAATGTTTTATAGAACCTGGCATTCCCTGTGACTCAGTGTGAAAACAACCATGCTTTTAACTTCTTTTAGTATCAGTTGTTGGCCATGAACCCTGTGCATTGCAGATTATTCTGATGCTACAGCCTTATTTGACACATCAGTTTTTAAAGTAAAGTATGGGGAAAATAAGGACTACTAGGTAAACAACATGGTGATAGATTTCGTATAACAGTACAGAAACAGATGTAATGCATGGAAAGTGAGTTTGCTGACTTTCAACAGCAAATTTTGCAACTATTTTTTCACAAAAGCCTCATGAGCGGGTAAGTCTGAGAAATACTGACAGCTCACGATAACCCAGTGAGGTGGGCCATTACAAATCTGAACCTCAATCTCCCCAATTCTGATATTACACCTACCTACTAATTTAGTGTCTATGTGTGTGTGCATGAATTAACAAGTAACTACAGACACCTAACCTGGCACTATGTATGATTACATTACATCAGCCTTATTGCATATGGAGACAAATGAAAAAGGTTGAGCCAAACAAATTCAGGCACATTGTGAAGCTACAAGTAAGAACAAGATGTTTCTTTCATTTCCTCAGGAGCAGCTGCTTTGTTAAAAACATTGCTAATGGAGTCTGTTTCTGTGTTAAAAATGCTGCTAATGGAGTTTTAAATATGTTTCATATGTATGACAACCGTTGCTCTGGTAAACACACTGAGATGGTCTCCACAATGTCAAAATGATAGCTAAACTTTCTTCCTGGCTAACATTCCTTGCAATAGCTCCAAAAATAGAATTTAAAGAGTTTTCAGACCGCATCAGAATATGGGGCAGCTGTGCAGCTTCTGCAAAATAAAACTGAAAAGTTTAGGTTGTGAAATCATCATTGTTGATTTTGACAGTGATTAAGCATGGCCCCTTGAGAAAAAGCAATCATTAAAAGCCTAGCTAGCTACTAGCATTCTTAGTGGAAAGTAGTGCAGCTGAGTACAGACCTTTTGGTTTAATCTCAAAGTTGCTATGCAAGCCATATCATAAATTTTATCTCCTTGGCACTTTTCTGTGAAACTGAATTTGTGAACATTGATTTCAGATTTTTTTCCCATCATATTTTGTACTATTAAACCAGAAGAAAGCCCATGAATAAGAATGTATAGCTATAATGTATTATTAACCCAAAGAGGAAAAAGGCCCTGAAGGCTCCTAGAAATCAACTCAATTCAAAATGAAAAGGAAAGAAGTTTTCATCTCTAACATACAAAGCAATCTAAATACTGGTTATTTTGATTCTAAACTCATACATGGAAAGTTCATTATGGGGGGGGGGGAGAAGGAAGAGGAGGAGGAGGCATCAGTAGACAAATTAAAAAAAAAACACAACCCAAATGCTAAAACCATCTGTTGACTTTTTCAGTTACTAGAAAAAAACTTTTGATCAGAAACTGCAACAAAAGAGTGATGTGGCAGAGAGCAGGAGGATGAGCTGCCTTTTAAACATCATGAACTCCAGCCAGATAGCCCAAGTACACAGGAACAATTTAGACAAAAAGAATGTAAAAGATGAGGCATACAATGAAAAAAGAGAAAGTAAACCAAACTTTGAGAATAAGATGGGACTGGATAGGCTGGATTAAATTATATTAAACAAATCCACACACAAAAAAAGCATTGTCTATCTCAGTAACTTATCTCTATAACTTTCCTGCAGCCTTTCTATAAAGCCCCAGTATATCCAGCTCTTCTTCTTTTGCCAGCAGACACAAAACAGAGGAAGAACAGTGGGAGCAGAGATTAAGAAAATGAAGGGTGAACAAGTAAATAGTGGGAGAAGAGATCACAGACATGTAAACTTGCTTTACATATAATTACCAAACCACGGCTTGGCTATCATGAAGAAGCCTTGAAGCCACATTGTGTTTTCCCTTTGCATTTCCCTATTACCATAAACTGTAATTTATTAGGAGAGCTAAATGAGACAAACTGTATTTGTGTAAACCTTAAGCCCTACAGAGGCTATAAAAGCTATTTAAGGTCCAATCACATCTGAAAACTAGAGCTGGAATTCTTGTGAATTCCAAAAGCTATTTATTTTCATGGTAAAGATTATTCTTATATGGTAGATAATTATTTGCTCTTAATGGCTTTTTTAAACAATCTAAACCAAGCACATATCCAGAGGATGTCCAGAAAAAGAATCCAATTAACATAAAGTTTAACCTATATCAACTGGGGCTGAGCAGTGCATCAAATTCTGTACAAAAAATGTTTGAAGTTTGTGGGGGCACAAATCTAGCACTACCCTGTCACTCTTTAAAGCAGCCATCCCTTTTCCTGGGTTCAACACAGCTGTTTTAAAGAACTGCAAACAGGTGCTACATTTGTACCCCTGTGCTCATTTATAATTTGAAGCACTGCACAGCCTTAATAACAGAAGCATACACTTTTGTATGCCTACATTTCCATCTGGAAGGCAGAGTTTTGAGAAAAGGAACAAGATTCTATTTGGCAATTAAATCTGTCGTGAGTTCCCAAGAATAGAGCAATAAACAAACTGAGGTAAGTCTTTCTAAAGTAAGTTTTGCCAAAAGGAGAGTTAAAATTGTGAAATTGCAAATAATTAAAATACATGAAAAGTCTACACCAATTAAATTATAGACAAATGAAATCTACAACAAAATGCAGAAAAATACAACCAGCCCATAACAGAAGAGGAATGTACTTGTTCACAGTTCCAGCTAACTAACTAGAAGTACAAAGTTCTAGACCTAACATTTAGGACCTCACACAAATCAATTCATTCCCATCACAATTTGTTTTCCATTTTCCTTTGCCCACTGACACTTAACATTGCATAACACTGAGCCCAGCATTCATGCAAAACAAGCGTTTGACTTTTTGGTGTAAGGAGACCAAGCATTCAGAACCATTTAGCTACAGGTCTAGAGACCTAATTTCTTAGAAATGAAAAAAAGCAGCATGTGTAGAGTCATCAGCAGTGAAGTTTTCCTAGTACTTGAGACCTCTGGAAAAGAGGTTCTGAAGACGGCTCTGCTGATGACTGCAGTGGAATGAAAAGCTGACAAGTAGACCAGTTCTTCGTAATTCCTCTCCAGACAAGGAAAGGACTTGAGATTGCCCACAAGTGCTCCATGCAGTTGCTCCTCACAAAGAGACCACAAGACAGTGGTCTTCAGCAGGTTTAGAGCTCTAGGAGACAAGGGAATAGCCATCTTGCTGAAACTGGAGTTGGCACCTTCAAAAGGAGACTAGGTTTGCATACTTACTTTTCTAATCACTTTCAGAAATTGCTTGTTAACTGCTTTTCAGCTATTAGGAACCGTTGGATTGATAAGTTTTACAGCACCAGGTGAGTTTCCTTCAATCCTTAGTGAAAGAAGTTTTAAATACAAGTTTAAGGACTTAAAAAAATTCTTTTGAAATAAACAACAAAAAGGTGATTAGAACTTTGATTTTCAAAAGTTGCAAATGGACTAAGGGTCCAGATGGATTTGAAATAAAATTTTGGAATTAATCATAAGAATTTTTCCTGTGGGAAAATGCTTTTGTTCTGAATTCTCTAAAAAAAAAAAAAATGACAGGATGAGACTTTGAAGGTTGGACACTAGAGGGAACCAGAAGGAACTACAGGTTATAATTAAAGGAGAAGAACACTTATGTCACAGGTTTGTTTAATATCCAAGGGTGGATTACCCAGACTCATCAAGATATTCCCAATGAGACATTGCACACACAGACTTTTCTCTCCCCTTTTTTATATTGGGGTTCCTTTACTTATAAAACCAATATTGACAGTACAAAAGTGTTCTTTTTTCTACCCAGATATCCCACTAATACAGTTTTCACCTAACCTATATTTCTATCACTCAACTTACTATTATACTACTCTAACTATTAAACACTACTGCTATCCCTAGAATATCTATTACTATTCCAAGGTACCAATGCTCCTTTATAAGGACAATGTTCCTGGCCTTTCCACAAACTTTGACTGCTGCTCTCTCCCTTGCTTCCTTCTGCCTCTCCTCTCCACACCACCAGCACACCACACACACACACACATATTCCAAACACAGGGCTTTTTAACAATCTCTCCCCCATCTGGACGCTGAGGTGCTTTAGAAATAAAGGGGAAGGTACCCAATTTCAAGTTGCCTACACTCTTTTTACAACCCATCCTTCCACAATTTAAATTTGACTTACTAATACAGAATGAAGCAAAATATTTTAACATTGGACATATTGAAGGATATTTTTGATCAATGGACCC
The DNA here is from genome assembly GCA_030867105.1 of Liasis olivaceus. Lineage (NCBI taxonomy): Eukaryota > Metazoa > Chordata > Lepidosauria > Squamata > Pythonidae > Liasis > Liasis olivaceus. Next base: position 78,085,122 of record CM061349.1, read on the forward strand.
AGAAGTTAATTTTAAGAGTGTCTGCCTCTATAGATAGACAGTTTAAAAGATGTTATGAAAGAGGAACAAGTTTCACCTAACAAGATTGAGACTGATCTGAAAGTGGGTTTAAAAATGATAGGCTACAAGAATGATATGGGAAAAAATGCTACATTGGACATACAAAAGAAACTGCCTGATATCTTAACAATTAAAGGGATATACAAATAACAAATCAAAAGAGAGACCTGGATAATTTTCCTATAGAGGATTTACAAAAGAGGTTTGTTAAAGCTTTGAAGAATTTTGTCAGAAAGGACAAAGAAAAAAGTGAAAAGAAATCAAGTTCTAGGACATTATTTGAAGGGACTAATGATCAAGATTATTATAAGTAAAAGGAATACAAAGTTGGTTTATTTGATCAAGGTTAAAATAGATATGTTGTTATCTCTGGTAACCCTTAATAGACTTTTGCTGATCAGGACTGAAATGACGAGGCTGTAAGGATTTGTTTATAGATAAGAGATGGAATATGGGAAGAAGAGATCACTTGTTGTATTTTAAGAGGTGATAAGCTACTAAAATTGTTTATACTTGTTCTGATGACGGGGGAAGTCATTTCTTTATATATCTCTTTTCTTTACTATATTCTTATTTTTTCTTTCTTTTCTATTTTCCTATTTTTTTTCTTTTCTGCACTTTCTATTTTTTCTTTTTCTTTTAGTTTGTATTAGTTTTTATCTTTTTAATTGTAATTTGTAATACATTTACAATAACAAAGAAATGAGGTTTTCCTTTTAAAATGGAGGTGTGGTAATCAGACATTTGCAATCTGCTTGTGGTTACACTTTGTCCATTTACTGAAATCATCTGGAAATCCACTAGATTCTCTCTTCTGCTTATTCCTGCACTAGATATATCAGTTATATTATTTCAGACCGAAGGACTGAATATCTCCTCTCCCTAATAAATAATTCCTAATCATTTTTACTGACTAAAACTATTTTTGTCACATAGCTTTTCTCCCCTACTGGCTTTATTTTTGTATTAAAACTCCATGATGTAGAGGAAAAGTAATTCTATTCCACATCTAGAATCTGAAATATTCAACCACAAGTACATGCTTGTGTTCAAACTTCAAATATTTTTATTCAAGCCTATCTCCCCACATCTCCACTAGTAGCTACAGAATAATAAAAATGAGATAATACCTGCTCTTGAGCTTATAGCTGAAAAAGACAAGACACAGAAAGAAAAGTCAGTGGGGAAGGAAAGCAATATTATATGGAATAGCAACTTCTCTCTATATAACTTGAAATGAAAAGCTTGTTTGCATCAAACCTATATTATTTTGCTGCAACAATCGATTGCTTAAAGGGCCACATCTGTACTGTACAGCTGCAATTGTATTACATTACTTGGGAAAACTCCTGATGTTATACTGCCAAATAGCTATTTCTTGAACGTTCAGCAATCAAGCTTATGATTGCACCAAAAAGAAGAAATATTAATCTGATTTTTGCAAGGGACATGTTTGTTTAACAGGTGTACATTTTATTTACAGATTGACTGAACAATTGAAATGGCCATCCCTTGCAGGGTGATATATAATGCCCAGTAGTAATGGCAAATAATTAAAACTCTTAGGTCAACAAACCAGAATATAAAATAACAGCAGAACAAACAGAACCCTATGATCATTCAGAAGTTAACTAGCATTGAAAAATAAATTAATGCTTCTTTTAAAGATACTTATGGACTTCTTAGGCAAAGAGGGCTTTGGTATTGATTGGCCAGCATCATAACTAAGCACCAAACAGCAAAGCCTCAGAAACTGACCCAACCGCACGCAACTGGGCCTTCAGATAAGATGGTTATGAAGTATTTGGGATTCAAAGTGGGGATGGGCACTTCTTCCAAATAAGTCCAATTTCCACCAGTCCAGCTTGTGTGTGTGTGTATGTGGGTGCACACGCACATGTACACCTTCCAATCAGTGTTGACTCCTTTTGAGTGCCTGGACTAGTTCCTATAGTTTTCTTGGCTAGGTTTTACAGAAGTGGTTTGCCATTGCCTCCTTTCTAGAGCTGAGTGAGAATGACTGGCCCAAAGTCCCTCAGCTAGCTTCATGCCTAAGGCAGGACTAGAACTCACAGTCTCCCAGTTTCTAGCCCGATGCCTTAACCACTATACCAAATTGGCTCTCATAATAAATAGATAACTCCCAATTACAATAGCAATATCCTGATAAAAGGGCAAATAATCTGCCAGCCTTAACCAAATTGGTGCCTTCATTTCTCTGTGTTTCCAGTTATGGGCTTTCTTTTGTGCCCCAAATATTAAATACTAAAATCAACATTTTAAAGTGGGACTGAAAGGAAAGGTAATTGCCACATAACTGGGGCATAACATATTAATATATTTGTCTTTAGGCACTCAGTTACATGTACTAATTGTTCCTGCAATTGTAACAATGCAGAACCCAATGCAAGTATCCTTCCCTTCCCAAAGAGAGGTTCCATCTCACAAGGCAGAACAGAAATGCTCTGCTCATACACTTGTCTTCTGCAACATCACATTTTTTCAAGTGCACATGCAGCAGGTATGTTTGAAGCTTTCAATTTGGAAATTTTGTTCAAAGGTGATTCAATCCAATCTCAAAAATGAAGTGACATTCTAAGTCAGACTGACAATTTAGAATGAATTATCTGAATTGATTTAAAACCGGATTTGAAAATTCAAAATGGCTTTTGCACATGTGCAGAAACCTTTTTCAAATCCATTCCCAGATCCAAGTCAAATTAATAATTCATTTTAAAATGTTGAATTAATATCTGGTTTGATTCAAACTGGAACAAACTCACCAACCAAACTGATTTATTTATTTACTGGGGCTTACATGCTGCTCCAAACCAGAGGGATTCTGAGCAGCAAATAAATAAAAATTAAATCAGATCTGAGATTATTTGTGCACCCCTTATATACACATGTAGAAAAGCAAACCCTTATCATCCTGGGGATATAGCAGGATAAAATAATCATTTAACATAAGATTGTTTCCTTATTTGTGGTGGCTTCTTGCTATTACATTAAAGCCAGTTATTAAGCTGACTGACAAGTTAACTGAAAAAAGTGATCTTTGCACTGCAGTTAACTTTTGAATAGCAGAGGTGCACTGACAGCTATCTACAATTGCCACAAGCAGGATGAATTCAAGTCCTTGGTTCATACACAGCAGTAGTCTAATAAACCAGCTGAATCAGGAGCATTAAGGACAGTGCTAATGCAAATTATCCACACCTTATTCCTAACCTGGAAAAAGTAGAATGCAAGACAAAAAAGTAAATCAGCAGCCATACATTTGTTTCACTGAATTGTAAATTAATGAATAATATTGGGCCCTACAATGAAGAACATTACAAATCCTTCACACATCTGCTCAAATGTATCTTTGCTAATATTCATTTGTGGAGACAAGTAAATCCATACAGTTGAGAAATAAATACCTCTGCCAAGCAGACTCTTAAAACATTCAATGGGCAAGACCAAAATTCTTTGTGAGTAAAACTGATGAACAGCCTTCGTATTAATATTAAAAGTCTATTCAGTTGAAAAAAATGAAAAAGCAATGATTTTCAGGAAAATATTCTTAAATCATATGCCTCACTGAATGTGCTGAACTACAACTTCCATCATTCCCAATTCAGCATGTTCACTGTTAGTCATACTACTGGGCTTGATGAAAATTGCTCACCCACACATCTGCAGGACTGACAGAACAGAAACCTTTACTGGTAAATCTCAGAAGGGTGATATCAATGAAAATCAATATCTGAAAGAATATTCAGATATTCAAGAAGAACAATTGTGGAATATAAACATACACAAAAAACAAGGAGATACAGTTAAGAAGGAGTATTGTACGGAAAGGCCAATAAATTTCAACTTGGAATGAAAAGTAGTGAAAGTCAATAGCTAAATTTGAAATAAGAAATGTGAGGGTCTTGAATGCTTGAATGTCAAACAGAAATCCATTACATAAATTGGAGAAATACTTTAGCTATCACAAGAGGAGTTTTTCCCCCAAAAAATACATAATGCAATTTCCCAATTATGGGAAGCATTTGATTGATAAGGATAGATTGGTAAATGTTTGAGAATGTAAGTCTTTTGGGAATTTATTAAATGAAACTCACCACTGTCTCCACAGAATTCTTAGATGCATGCCTATTAACTTCAAGAATTCTATCTAATAAATACTGTGTAAGTTTTCTGACCTAAATAGATCAGTGAATAAGTAACCAGGTGGTAAACACAGAAATGCATAAACAGAGGTTGATAATAAAAATGCATAAACATGTAGCTGTCTGGCACCACTAGGTACAGGTAGTCCTCGACTTATGACCACAATAGGGACTGGAAAATTCGCCATTAAGCAGTGCAGTCATTAAGTGAGGCATCACGTGACCACATCTGATTTTATGATATTTTTTGCTGTAGTTGTTAAGCAAATCACCATGGTAGTTAAGCGAGACATCATGTGACTGTGACTTGTGACCTTCCTTATCGGTTTCCCCATTGACTTTGCTTGTCAGAAGCCAGCTGAGAAGGTCACAAATGGTGATCATGTGACTGCAGGACACTGCAACCAAAGTCAATGCACGACAGTTGCCAAGAACCCAAATCACAATCACATGACTGTGGGGATGCTGCAATGGTCATTACTAAAGGAATGTTGTAAGCTGAGGACTACCTGTAGTCAGATGGACGGCTGCTAATGAAATGTACAGGAATCCTTTAAAAATTAAATCAGGAACTTAAAAAATTAAGTAAACTAATTTTTTTTTAACAAAAATCTTGTACTAACTAGTTTTTTTTTAATAACAACCAAAAAATCTTGCCCGACAGTTTGAAATAAATTAACCACATTGTACTTTCTTTTCCACCTAGACTATGATGTAATATGAGTCATGCAATGGAATAATCCTTGTTCCAGCAACATGAGCATTATCTGTGACAGAAGTATAGCATTTCATCATCAGCTAGATTTATTATCTAATGTGTCACACATTAGTCATAACAGATAAATCCTTCTCCCAAATTTTTGCTAACTTTATTTGCAGTTGATTTCTAGAACAAATTTAAGATGTAACTCTTTAGGTTTACACCCACTCTGATCTCTTTAAAAAATGTGAATGTATTTCATTCATCTTTGTCATCAAAACATGTTGTTTCCCAAACCCATCTACTGTATACCAAGACCTAGAAAATGACTATGTCATTTGTAACTATGTAACTATGAACAGTCACTAAACAAGGTAGTCACTAAACGAGAACTACCTGTAGTATAATGTATATCTCCTAAATTTCTATTGGATTACTATTGCCTTTTCAGCTAGAATCATGCAAAATGGCATACATTCACCAATTAATTGTGAGCCACCCAGAGTTGTTTAAGATGGGCAGCCATATAAATCTTTTAAATCAAATAAATAAATTAACCTACCATAATCAAAGGAATGTCTCCCATTCTGGCTACAGTATTTGGCTACATTACAAAGTATGTTAGCACCTCTCTTCCAACATATGTACAAACAAATCTTGCTTCTGAATGTTTATTTCTATTTGGCTCATAAAAAGACTGCTTGCAAGCTGCAACTGTTCCTTAATATTTCTGCTCATATGTTAACTATTTAAAATAAAGGCTGTTGTTTCACATAATCTCTTTTCTCCAAAGATGCCATTAATATGGGCACTTTATCATTATAACCCAGTGACAGATTTTCGACAGTTAGTAGCCAAGGGCCACAGTAGATAAGATGAGTTAGAATTAGGGGGTTTTAGGTGTGTTAAGCCTATCCTATGGTTTATACATCTTTTGGGGCTTTACTCACTGATCAGTTGCCAAAAATTGTGTATGTGGTGACTCAGGAGTTTACCCCTGAATTCTGGCAGCACAATTTCTGGGGGAGGGGGGAAATGGGGGATTCCCCCCAAAAGAATGTGTGGCTATCTGCAGTCCATAGGTTGTAAATTGTTAACCCCTAGTATAGCACAACTTGATAACATCATTGCTACCTCTTTATATTTTGTTGTATTCTAGACTTTCGCATTACCAATAAGATCTGGTTTTTCCATAATTTTTAAAGGTCACTTCCACCTGAAATTTGTCATGAGAATAATGCTAGAAACTTCAGCAGAACTGATGGAGGTAACATCAGACAAGACAAAGCTTCTATCTTTATTTTAAAAAACTTTAGTTAAATAAAAACATTCTATTTTTACTCAATTGCAATTAAATAAAAATATTCAAAGGATTAAGAGGGAATGAGTTTCATGAATGTCCATATATGAAGATTGAAATTTTTAGTACACTTTCTAAGAAATGAGCCTCACCTCAACAAAATAATGTACTTCCAAGATAATATCCATAGGATGCAATCCTCAGAGGGCACAGGACTGGTTGATGATATCTCTTGCTATAGAAAAGGGCCATTTAGGCCATTAAGTCCAAACACCTGCTCAATACAGAAATCCAAATAAAAGTATTTCTGCAAGATGGCTGTCTAGCCTCTATTTAAACACATCTAATGCAAGGAAAATCACTACAGATAATCCTCAGTTAATGACTTGTTCAGTGACCATTCAAAATTACAACAGTGTTGAACGAGGAGACTTAAGACTGATCCTTGTAGTTGCAGCCATCTCATCCCCATGGTCATGTGATTGTGATTCAGGCACCTAGCAACCAGCTCACAATTATGAGGGTTGCAGCATCCTGCAATCATGGTTTGTGACCTTCGCTGCCAGCTTCCAACAAGCAAAGACAATGGGGAAGCTGGCTGGAGGTTGTAAATGAAGGTCACATGATGCCACACTTAACAACCGTGCAGGATTCGCTTAACAACCACAACTGGAACTACCATTGTAAGTGGGTGCAATCACGTGACATTGTGCTTTATGACTGCATCGCTTAGTGACACAGTTGCTGGTCCCAATTACCATCATTAACTGAGGAAGGACTACCTGTACATATCTGGATGTAGGAGGAGGAGAAACATCTGGTCTCCTGTCACACGGAAGTTCTAAACCCCAAAAGTCCTTAAAGAGCCAGAGCTGAAACAAAAAACTGGGTATTAAAGATACAGGTAGTCCTTGCTTAACAACCACAATAGGGACTTGAAAACTGGTTGTTAGGCAAGGCAGTCATTAAGCAAGTCACCATGTGACTAGACCTGATTTTGAAACCATTTTACGATGAAGCAAATCACCATGGTCATTAAGCAAATCACATGGTCATTAACTGAATCATGTGTTCGTTAAGCAAATCCAGATTCTTCAATGGACTTTTTTGCTGGAATTCACTTAATGACCACATGATTCACGTAATGACCATGTGATTGGCTTAATGACCATGGTGATTCACTTAATGACCATTGAACAAGGTCACAAATTGCAATCATGTGATCGTGGGAGGTGGTGTAATGGTTTGCGACGGTTGTAAGTGTGAGTACAGGCCATAAAGCACTTTTTCCGAGGCCATCGTAACTTTGAACTGTCGTTAAACAAATGGTTGTTAAGCAAGGACTACCTGTACAAATCTTTCCACCAATTCAGGGGTAAACTTGTATCAGTGGTCTAAATCCCCTTAAAATTGCCTTTTCCAAATCTTAGAATATTGCTATAAGGCTTCAGTGTTGCCTGTTATGTTCACATGCTTTTGCTATTGTTCCTTTAGACAGGTACAGCAGGTTTACAATAGAGAATATAAGGGTGGGCAAAGTTTGATAGGTTTAATTGAAATTCTTTCATTTAAAGGGGGATAGTTACTTTTAGAGTGGGAATTGATGTAGGAGCAGGTTATCTCCATCTATAACCCTCCCACCCAAACTGACTCAAAAGCACACCACCAAAATTCAAACATTTTGCCACCAAATTCAGCAGCCTGATTTGGTGTACTTGGGAGCTATAAACAGTACTAAGGGATCACTGTTAGCTCTCTACATTTTCAAAAGAACCACTATTTTAATCCCAGTACTAAAAAGCAGCCATAAAACAAATGGTCATTGCTAAATGATTTATCTTATTATGGAAGTAGCTTCTATATGGGGTTTTCCTGTGGTAATGCCAAAGTTCTTGAATTCTTGCTCCGTGAAAGGGCGATAGGGAAGTTTTCTGTTTTCACATGCTAACTTTTTTTTAATCTTTAGAACTTGGTCAGATATTGTAATTTATTTATCTTAACAAATGTAATTTTGTTATTTATGTGGGATGTTCCATTTAGTCATATAGGTTGGCACTATTCTATAGTTCTTGAAAGCAGTTTAGGATATTTTTAATTGGAAATGTAATTCAGAAATGCTAAAAAAATAAAAAATGAGGCTGCAGAAAACAGAAAGCTGACATGGTCTGGGCCCAGTTTATTTTGTACTCAAGAAACCTAGCCTCAGAGTACAAAAGGCACATATTTATAGAAGTCATTACAATAACTAGGCAATATGGAAAGTCTTAACTACAAAATGAACTAGGTCTAGAGTCAGGGCAGAAAAGTAAACAAACTAGTTTGAGTCATTTACAAAAGAGCTAGTCAGAAGAAAGAAATTAAAGAGGATACAAACGTAATTCAAACTTGCCTTTTTTTATGCTAATTATTTCCAAAGAAACAATTTCCCCTTAATTCTTCTGGTTAACAATGGGTGCCATCAAAGATTAAAAATCTTACAGACAATGTTATAGAAAAGTTACTGGGTTGGAGAAAGGAAGGAAAAGTGCTGACACAATCTAATGAAAGGGATTTGTCCATTAGTCCTCCAACAGGATTTTTTTTTCAGGCCTTTTATTGTTATTCTTTTTGTTATTCTGCATAAATATTCCTATTTACTTATTTGCTATGTTTATATTAACTCACAGCAGTATAGGTAGATGATAGTGCCTACCATCATCATTTTGTCTCCACCACAGCCTTATGAGATAGGTTATGTTAAGTGACAGGGAGTAGACCAAAGTTACTTAGTAAATCTCATTGGCTGAGTGGTGATTTCCCCAGTCCTGGTACAACCATCTAACCAGTACACAAAATTATTTTAGCCGTTTGTTATGGAGCCTCTTGTAAAGATTTTTCAAGGAAGTATTTTTTTTGTTACAGAAATATATCATTATCATTTTCCAATTGATGTGGAGGCTTATGGGCAGCCACTGGGTGACTACTGTGAATTTACTATTGATGTCACTGCAACTCATAATAGACAGTAGAAACAACCAATAAAATCTACTATCCAATATGCTGAAATGCCTAGGCAAATTCTTAAAAATTCACTTGATCACTTGATATTCCAAAGACATTAAAGTGGACATCTCACCATTCACTAATCACCTAATTACAAGTAGGAATTCAGAGAAGGAACAGATGACAGTTATAATATTCGGGTAAGTTTTATGTAAATAGGTACTATTTGAAAATGAAATTGGGAAATTGCTACATTAACCATTTTCATAATTATTTATTCAGCTATTATAAAAGATTCTGTGCATGGCATCTGTCTTCCAACCACCCAAAATGTACTCATATTTGCAGAGTCAGAGGTTGATTGGCAATACTGGAAGTCTCTCTCTCTTTTTTTTTCTCTCTCTCTCTCTCTCTCTCTCATACATATATAAGCTTCCTCTGCCCATATGGGAAGCATTTTGTAGAAAAAAGGATTCTATACTCCTGGAAGTAATGCACATTTCTGCATGGAAAAATGAGTCATAAAAATGCAATTTTAATGCTTAACATGTCTGACACTGCATGTCACACCCTTTTTTCAGAGCATCACCAGTAGCAAAGAAATGAAAAAACAAAACTGGAAGAGGAAAATCAGCTCCAAGTGCTTATTTCTCCACCCATGCTGCAGTTCACTCAAATCAAAAGCAAATGCTATTTCCAAAACAGTACCAGGCAGTCCAATGTTAATCATTTCCTTTCTGGGAAATTTTCATTACTAAACCATACATTAACACCAGAACTACAAACATTTGATCATGTTCTCTCCAAATTAGAGCTGATGATTCTGTTATCACTTGAGAAAGGTATTGTTCCCAATACTGAAGGGTGACCTTTCATCATAATCTTTGCACAACCAAACAATTATTTCAGGTACATTGGTATTTCCATTCTTAAATGTTAGTTTTAAACCCTTTTGTTGCTGTTTATTTTATATTAAAGCTATATTACCGAAATTCTAAGCAAAGACAAGTTAAACCAATCTTTATAGGATTTTGCACATGATTTTTTGGGGGGTGAGGGGGGTCCTCTCAGATCCATTTCATCTGAAATGTTTATGCTATTGACATTATCAAATACTGAACATGATTCAGCCAATATTAAGCATGTTAAAATCCACTGGATTTCAGTGGCTGAAATTTAAACAAGAGCTAACTTTCCCCACCCAAATCAATGTCATCTTAAAGAGCTCCTCTTTGGTTGCATAGCACACAATGCTATTTAGAATTAATCATTTTGACAAACAAAACAGAACAAAATATAAAATAAGCTGGCAATGGCAAAGCATTCATTCAAAGCAGCATGAGCTTCATTGTGTATAGGTTAAAGTAAGCACTGCAACATGCTTAAACTTATGAAACATAACCAAATCCTATTTGCTTTTACATGTTTTGAAAAAAATGTTCCGTTCTGGATAATTGTTAACACCAAGTATATCCATGGGTTCAGAGAGAAAAAAAAGAGAACTGTGTAAATGTACTTATAATTAGTTGGAATATCCATTTGATAAAGAAAATCTTTTAAGATAATGCTAGCTTGTTCTCTTTTTCCTTTTCTCTGATCTTTTCATTCCTTTTGTTCTACTCCATTTAATTGACTTCCAAACATCCCTTTCATGCTGAGGGTGGGGTCATCAAAAGCAGAAGCTGGGTATTCACAGCCAACTGCTACTGATGGTACAGCCAACTCATCACTATAGGAAATCGTGATTGTGGTTTGACAATCAGGGAGCTGACAAGCCGTCAGATTTGGCATTCTCTTCTTTGCAACTGGGATTCTATCTGCAGATCAACCAAAAAAAAAAAACCACACACACAGACTGTTTGCCAAGTTTTTACAGCCCAGTGGAAATTTGCTTGAAGTTTATAGTGGAACCTCATAAAAAAGGTCCTATAGTTTCAAATGAAATACTATAGAAGGTAAGTTACACTCTGTAAAGTTTTTTAACTCTCTGTAGAGCAAGATGTTGGTTAAGGAAATGTAAAAGTCTATCTGACATATGAGATTCATAACAAAAAGCATTTCTGTGTCAGAAAAATACTAAACTTGCACATAGGTTATTATTTACAATGACTGTTCCATATGATGTCTGCAATAATCAATATGTACAGATGGTAAACCAATGAATATGCCTTGTGACATATAATACATAATGCACATTTTTCTGTTTCTGCATAGAAGTTTTATTACAGTAGAGGATGTAAGGCTGCTGTGGCCGTTCTGCAGGCTGCAGTATATTATCTAAGAACTAGTGGCTATATAATCCATAATCCACAATCCCTGAACTGTCCTAATTGCCTTTTAAACTGTGGACTTAGCACTACACTGCTAAAACCTCTTCCAGTGATGGTTGCCAGGAAAAAAAAGTTGTGAAATTTTTTTAAAAATGCTGGCTGAGATCCATTGTGAAGACATGATACCTTTCCCTGATCTCAGGTTTAGCACTACCTTATGATAAAATAAACAATTCAGATCTGGGTAAATAAATGGGAAAAAGACTTCCCTGACTGAGCACAACTTCTGAAAATCAATGTATCTATGTAGTTGGCAATAATATTGAAGATCCAGAACTTCTTCATACTCTCTCATTCTGAACAGCTCCAATCTTGCTTAACTTTTTTCATGGGCAGCCATGGTTGGTGAGTTTGCTTAATACTGGAAGAGTATATGCTGGTTAGGTATTCTTCTGGATTGGCATAGGTAGCAGTGCAGGTAGCACTGATGAGGAGTGTCCTTTATGAGCTAAGGCTAAAAAGCCAGTTTTGAACCTACCTGAGAAGGTAGATTACCCTAAATTGTCTCAGCATTGGTTAAATCCAGATAAGGCTAGTACTGCTAAATACAATAGGCTGATTTTAAAGATAGTCTAGAAATTTCAATTATTATAGAGTGTGACAACCAGCGTGGTAGTGGGAATTAGACAAGTCTTTCAAATGACATAATTTCATTATCATTTGCTTTTTTTTTTTGCATTTAGTTAAGATACTGATTTTGATATTATTATTTTGATTTGTTTATAACAACTTTCTCTAGTGTCCTCCTTTGGAAGACTCAAGGCTGTTTACATAGAAAAATTAAACCATCATGAAATGATAATACAATAATATTATTTGAAGAACTACTAGAATGGAGAAGCTGAACTACTTCTCAATCATTGCTGAGAGAGTCCCCGAGATCAGTTTTCCATTCCTGACCTATACTTATATAAATCTGCCTGGGCCTCAGAACTTGGGCTCTTTGTGGTAGGCACCCAATATTCAATCTTCTCAGTGATGGCTCTCTGTGGAATTTCCTCACCAAAGATGTTTGTCAGGCCCATCATACACAAGGCAGATGCAGGGAAGAACAATGAAGTACTGGGAGAAAGAACTGTGTGTCATGCCACCTGCCCCCACCCTCCAGCTAGCCTTCAAACAGTGTGGGAGAAAGATGCTGTCCATCATCAGTGTTAGCAAAAGGTCCAACTGCCAGTTCAGGCAGGCTCTTCTTTTGAAGCATGCACAGCCCTATTATTATGTTTCAAATGAACACTTAAGAATGGAAGAGGGCACTTTCCTGACATTCATCTGAAACAGCAAAATACTAGGAGTCTGATTCTTTTAAACAGGCTCAAGACTCATCATTTCTATTTAATTTGCCCTAATTGCCCACCCCCCCATTTACCCTCTTTTGAGGGAGTAAACTTCATTTATCTGAGTGGGCCTGCTTGTTAATGCTTCAGCCATTTTAAGTTTAAGCCTATGTTCCAGATTCTCTCATGGTAGACTTATGTTACTTCAAAAGACAAACACAAAAAATTGCTAATCTAATTTGTGTTTTGTTTACTATTTTCAGTTAGTTTATTTCCACAGACTTCTGGGGCCATCTTGTAAAGAAATAAACCATCTCAGATGTTCTTGCAATGTACTAACTAACCCTTAAGACCACATGCCCCCTTTGGTTTGTTTTCTTGCTATCCACACAATGAATTAAGGTAGGTAAAACACAATCAAAGTATGGTCCCATTTGTACTGCACATGTTATAAATTTGAGAGCTGATTATTAATATCAACCCTTTTTTTCCAAATCTAGTATCTATTTTAATGTGTGCATTTTCACTGGTGTTCCATTCATTCTCTAGGAAATCAATCTAGTTCAATTACCACCAAATTTTCAGCCCAGTCCCAACAACATTCAATCTGTAGGGTTATGTAGACTCTGCAAATAAATCAGAAAATGTGCCTTGGATCTTGTGCAAGGACAGCACTTCTCTATTTATCAGAACAGGTTACATGAAGTTACAGCTGCTTTTAAGTTACCCATTCATTAACATTAAGGCAAGTCTTAATGCAGCCTCTCCTTTCTTCAGGCTCATGCAAAAGCCTAAAAATAGGCAGGCTCTTCTTTTAAAGCATGCACAACCCTATTATTATGTTTCAAATGGGTTAGGGTTAGGGTTATTATTATGTTTCAAATGAACACTTAAATTTCCTCTCTGCTTGTCAAAATTTTCTCTCTTCTTTTGAAACAGATAAATGATCTAAAGAACAAATGTAATTTGTACTTATTGCTTAGAAGTTAAATGCCTTGTTGCACTCTATTTTAATTTCATGTCTGCACCTCTGGTTTTTTAAAGGTATTTAGGCTACCTTTACAGCTGAAAATTTTAATTATTAAATAGGAAAATGTTCCATGACTCTCTTTGAAATATTGCAACCTTTGCCCCCCTTCTCCCCCCAAGAGAGAAAAGTCTGGGACAGGAAACATTACAGAATTACGCTTAAGAAATTATACCTCAGAGGGGAAACACATTCAAATTTATGTGTACTCATAAACCATGAAAACTATGTTTAATCCTGCCCATACATTCTCTGCACAAGCTATAACTCTGAAAACTTTTGTCTTCTACTGGATGCTGGATATAGTCAGTATATAATCAAAATGTAAAAAAAAAAAAAAGAATCCACTGGAAATAAATTGGCCTTAGTAAAAATAATATCCTCACATATTTCAGAATCTTCTTGCTATAATTCTAAATGATTCCCTTTTTTCTTTGTTTTTCTGTTTACCAGTTTCCCTGATAGTTGGTATTTAAAATATCTCATGCAGCTGATCTACCCTGACATATATTGTTTTTCAGCTTAAAGAAACTAACTTTTCCTGCTACTTTCTTTACTGAACCAGAAACTGTTTTCTCATTAGAGAAAAAGACAAATCAATGCGTAAAAGATTTGAAATTTTCAAGGCATTTGTTTGCTTTATAATATTTTGATATGGTGATCTACGAAATACATTCAGAAATGGGGAGAAAAAAAGCAACCAAAGACTGTTGATTAAATGTTTGAATCTGAGGTTTATAACTATCTTATGGACTGAAAATAATGGAACATATCCTGATTTTCCTTATCACTGTAATTAGCATTCAAATGGCACTGACCTTGAAACATCCTTTGTAGTAGCTCAGAATGACTACTGGATCTCTACTCCTTGATAATGGGTCATTAACCGTTCTCACTACAGGCAGTCCTCGCTTAACAACCATTCATTTAGCGACTGTTTGAAGTTACGATGGCACTAAAAAGTGACTTATGACCAGTGTTTTAAGTTCTGACTGTTGCAGTGCCTCCACGGTCACGTGATCGCGATCCAGGCACTTGGCAACCAGCTCACACTTATGATGGTTGCAGCGTCCTGGGGTCACGTGATCACCATTTACAACCTTCCCAGCTGGCTTCCAGCAAGGAAAATCAATAGAGAACCATGTGATTCAGTTAACGACTGCGTGATTCATTTAATGACCACAGTGATTCGCTTAACACCACCACAAAAAAGGTCGTAAAATTAGGTCTGGTCATGTGATGATTCGCTTAACATTTGCTTAGTGACCTAAATTCTGGTCCCAACTGTGGTCATTAAGTGAGGACTACCTGTATTCACTATGCTGGATTTACTGGTATAATCCCAGTCTTTTAAATTTCTAAAATGTCTCTCAACTATTTTTCTTCTGCTATTATCTAACTCTGGAATTGCTAACTTGAAAGCTATATCTGATCTCTGGATATGTATTCTTGTCTATGCTATGTATTCCACTGATAAATGCAGTGATGATGCATTTTATTCTGTTTTCTTTCTTTTCCATTCTTTCTTATTCAAATTTATTGTGTACTGCACTTTATTATGATCATTCATAAATAATCAAGCTCATATTTTTATACTGCTTTCTGAGGATCTTTACTCCTTTTTTCACTCACTATCCATGGTTTTCTCATATTTTCTGACTCTGCTTCAGTAACATTTGTCACATCTTCCATTTCATTTCTTAACGTACAATTACTCCTATAATGGTCTCACACTTTTTCTTTGGAGTTAAGTTTTATTAAAGATTCTAAAGGATTCTGAGAAGGTAAGCCAAAACCAGAACAACAACATTCAGCTGAAATTAATGAAAAATATTGCATTTAGGTACATACTTTCACACATATTTTTGAAAAATAAAATAAAAAGCTCAGGCTAGACAACATGTTTTAAGAATAGTACACATACTGAAGCACATCACAGAAAAGCAACCAGGAAGGTGTGGGGCTGGATAACAAGTTCTAACGGAAACACTTGATAAAGCTAGTAAATTTAGCTGGGTGGATTATAGCCTGAACACGTGAGGGCTTGTAAGATGGTGCCACTTTGCCTCATATGTTCTGCAAACTCCACACATTCAGCCGTGAAGTCTGAAAGAGGGTTGTGTTCACATCTGCTTGTAGGTGAGATGATTCAGGACCCTGCTTTAAAACACATGGAGGTCAAAATCTGTTTCAAGCCTTAATGCCAGATGAAGACCAATAACTGTCTTTATATAACTAAAAACGTGACATGCAAAAGATGCAGCAGAATTGCTCTATTATTCCTAAGGCCAGGACTTAAAACACTGGGTAGAAATTGCAAGAAATAGCCTTTGGTTAAACGTTAGAAGAAAATTCCAAAAGCTGTGAAATGTAATTGAACGAAATGCCAGGGAAATTTATGAATTCTACTTTGCTGGAGGTGTTTAAACAAACTATGTTCAGATATCTGTTGAAGATGCTTAAAGGGGCATCCTCATTACCTACCCTTCACTGAGCACAAATTGGACTAGATGCTCTCACCCCTTTCTACCGCTGTCAGGACCACTGATTTCATCTGAAAAGGGATTTCAACTTTACCTATCATAGAAATACAACTACAATATTCTACAGTGTGCAAAATTAAGTAGCTCTGCCTATTGAGAAAAAGTTTCTGAAGGTCAAGCTAACTAGACAGACCGACCCCTTTACTGATCAGTATCTTCTTCTCTAAGATACTAGAGGATATTAAGTGTTCTTAGTTCTCCCAGCTATAATCATGTTTCTATGGGACAAGCCATAAAAATAAGATCAAAATACAAATAATATGTTAAAGCTGATCCAAAAATCATATAAAAGCAGCAGAAAAACAGCCAGAGAACAAAAAACTGACTAAATGTTGAAGCAGGAACAAAAGTAGATCTTCTGGCACCAAAATGGTAAGAGATACACATGAGGGGAATTGCTTTGGAAAAGATGTTTCATAAGTGGGGTATTAGCAGTAAGAAGGTCCTTAACGACTGAACAACAAAATCTATCACTGTCACCTGATGGGTGCATCCAAGGAAATGTCTCAGAATAAGCCTAAAAGAGCTTGGTAGTGCTCTTATACAGACAGGCAGTCCTTTAGATCCCTATCCCAAGCTGTAAAAGACCTTATGTTCAAAACTAATAGTCCAAATTGGATCATGAAATTACACATGAGAATCCAAAGCAAAATGTGAAATAAATGGTTAAGTTCTGGCTCAAACACATTATCAAAACTTTTCAGGAAATGGAAGAAATAACTGCATATGGAGATAAACTGGCAAAAAGAGAAACTAAGCAAGATGCTATGCCCATACCCAACCAGCATGACTGCTTTCAAATAGGTTGAGGCAACTTCTACACAACTCTCAACATAAACTGCTTATCAGAAAAGATCTTAAATGAGTAAGTGTTGGAAATTCACCATCATGCCTGGACCTGAATTCCCCATATGAATGATAGACATTATGATCCAATAAACACTGAGAACAGGGAACTGGAAGATCTGATCCATAGGGCTACATTTTACTAGACTGACTTTCTGCAATTTGTATAATATTACTTACATCATATAGCTATTATCCTTTAGAACAGGGCAACAACTTTGCAATCACTGGCATCTTCACATATTTCTGAAATTCTGGTCTGACAGTATAAGTTTGTAAAGCATTTACATTATGATTGTCACATCATAATCCAATCATTTTAGGATAACTCATGTAAACACAGTGGTGGTAATTCTACAACAGCCTCCTAAAGCACAGATTAAATTTAAAGAACGTAATGTGCCCAAGGCTGCTTAGTAAAGCTTTCTGGGTAAGTAGGACTTCATACTGAAGTTTCATTGGCCCATAACAAACATTATCAAGACTAGAATTCTGTAAGCTATTACTGCCTATCAGGGAAGCAATACAAAACTGTCATCTATCCTCTGGAGAATCCTTTTTGCTTACTTCCCACTATGCTGAAAGTGGCTTGGGAGAGGCACACCTTGCATTTGTTATACATGTATCTCTGGTCCTACTTTGGCTTCTGGTCAGAAGGTTTTACAGGATTTTGAAACTGGAAAAACTGTTCACTAGAGTCAATGAACGCGTGCATCACAAACAGTAATACTTTATTCAGTCTTATTTCTCGGTGAAGGGATTCTATTGCCTATTTCCTTCTCAGAACAGAGGGAAGGAATAATACATAGCTGAGCAGCCATTTCTGTCTACAAAACTGGCCTGGAATGTACTGTACTGCATACCAATATACTGTAGCCATAATATAATACCATCTTAAAATGTTACATAAAGTTTCCTGTGAGATGTGCATGAAATCTTTTTCTTAACCTTACCAAGGAATGGAATATAGATGGGGGACTGGGGCTATCCTTCTATCTTTCTTACAAAAGGCTGTACCAAGTCTAATTGCAAGCTGCCCTTATTTATCAAAGATTTGGCAGTTCATGAAATAAGGTATTAGTTGAGCAATAGGTAGCTAAACTGGAAATATAATTATTATGCGATGTATTTGTGCACATACATGTTATATGTATTCTACAAACTTAATATCTCACCCTGAAAAGTATCCCCTTCCAGTGCCTTAAAAAAGGCATACTCAAGGCCCTGATTATATTTTAATTAAACTCATAACAATCATTGGAGAAATACTTCTGAACATGATCCTGGATTTTTTATCCTGGTGATTCCAAAATTTATTGGGAAATGTACAGTTCGACACACCCATCTACAAATCCGCCAAGCCAAGCAACTATTCCTTAATTCATTTCTTTACATTCAAATAATATAAAAGTACTGAGGAGGCAACAGCTATTAAATGTGTTTTGTCAGCCCCCAGGAACTGATACAGGGTGCTGAGTAAAGGGAGAAGAAGTAAGGGTGAAAGGATAATAAATTTCCTTCAAAACAGCTCAGGGCAATTACTATTAACAATGAGTCTCTGTTAAAGGCAGAGTTACTTCTCTGCAACTATTTATGGCTCTGTATCACATCAAACTTTAAGAGCATTTTGACATTTGGGGCATGTGATATTTAAAAACACATAAACCACTTTCATTCCCAACAAGTATTTCATTTTATTATTCAAGGAAAGACTGGGGGTGGGGGGGTGTAGAGAGAGGAGGATGAAGTTGAAATAAGGTACCCTTTCCTGTCAAATGGGCTTAAAATTTGCTTCCAGATCGCACCAGTCTCGTCTGAAAGCAAGCGAGCATTGTTCACCTTTCCTCCTTACATTTTCATTATGGAGGAGGTACTATGATTTCTGTATTTCCCATGGGAACAACTGCGTTTCCATCATACAGAGACCCAAGAACATAGCTACTCTAAGTCAGGACGTTTTGCTCGCTCTCTCTCTGAACCATCTGCTTTACACAACGAAGGGAGGGAAAATGAATCCGTAACTGCCGTTGCCACTGCTGAATGTGCACCAGATGTGCAAAAGCTTTGTCCAACTCAAGTACCTACTGTTCATTTTACTGATCAGTGTTCCCTCTTTCAGGACTAGCTTTCGGACCTCACTGCACGCGCGCCCAACAACCGCACACAGTTCGCAAAAGGGGGGAAAAACCCGCACAGGTTCTGATCCCTGGAGAGCCCAACAGTAAAATGTTAACAGCGTTAATGATTCAAAGCACTGATAAGCAGGAGAAGTCTTCTTATCCAAATAAACCACCATCTGCTAACCAGCCCAGATCCGAATGGATTTCCATTCATCCGTCACTTACCTATTCGGGCTGCACAAAGCTGCAACACGTAAAATCCAACTGCTGCACACAACCAGAACTTGGCCATTGCCCCCGCTTCCAGATCCTGTACAAAAAGACGAAGGAGTTCTTCTCCCAGCCTACACAAAGGAAGGGAAGAAAAAGATCCCGGTCTTGCTAAATCTGTCCAGAAAGCCGGCGTCTGAAGTTGGCTACCACTTCTATTCCAATTTGAAGTACTGCTGAAGTAATAAGTGACCTAACAGGGAGGGGAGCAGAACCCGAAGTCACACCCCTCTTGGAACAAAAGTGACTCGGCATAAAAAAGGGGAGGAGGTAAAAGGCTACTACTTATGAGTAAGCACAATTATAGTACCACCAATATTTCATGCAGGCTCCAAACGGCTTTGACTCAAGGCTGCGCGGTCTCCCTGAGGCGGCGGGGCTGGAAAGCACCTCGTGGCTGGGGGTGGGGTGGAAAGAGTTTTTCGGCGCGGCACGTGGCGCTCCCGAGACGGGCTCCAACGGCCTGGCGGCAACTGTTGCGTTTTAGCAAAGATTCCTGATCCCGGCTTTCCCCCCTCTTTTGTGCACTCACTAGAAAGGCAGAGAGTTTAAGCAAGGAATGTTTTTCCTCTGTGGTTCTCCCCGTCTCTTCTCTCTCACCGGACCTTATAAACCAATTGAGTTAGGCTGCTTTCTATTCTGCAACAGCCGCTAAGAGGTGCTTGCACTTTTCATAAAGGCAGGGAGAGGACCTTTGTTTAGTGTTTTGTTTTCAGAGGCATTTTCTTTCTTGCTCTAATCCTAGACTAACATATGAGAAACGTCTGCGTGTGCCATTATGGGCTTTAAGCAGTACACCGAGCGTGTAAAGAAAAGCCTTGCCCCCAAGTTTTTTGCCCGTGAGTTTTGCCTGAAAATAACCTCAATTTCCTGCCCCCAAACTCCTTTCAGAACAGACTGTTAAGACAGAAGAAAGGAGAGAACTGTTCTCCCTTCTGTCATTGAGTCCCTCGTTTCCTTCCACTGAAACACGGGTGGATTTTGAAATGTCTTCTTTCTGTAGCTACTAGTGTTGTTCTTCACCCTCTCTTCTTGTCTTCACATTTTTCTCCCCTCTTTGCTTCTTTACTATCGTTATCTGGTATCCAAACTTATACCCTTCATTCCCTAACCTCATCCTTTCTGACCCTGCAACTTGAAATAGTATTTGCCTAGGGTTTTTTTCTAAATACAGAGTTTAAATGCTCATTTAAAATAACCTCTTCAGTCCAGAATTGTTCTTCTAGCTTTCCCATTCTGCATCTTCCTCAAGTATCCAATTAGATTTTCAATCTAAAGGGAAATATTACTTGTTTGATTTAGGTATAGTCCCTATTTTTCAAGGGTTATAACCATTTTTAATAATAATAGTCTAAGCTCATATTTCAAGAACAAAGGATAGACAGCTCAAGGAAAGAAAAAGGTGACTGGCCACCATGTTTTAAATAATAAAAGACCGTCTGAAATTTGAAAAAAAACTAGAAGAGGGAGAACAACTCTACAAGTTACGGAAACTGAATGGCTTTTCTGTCACTGATGTGTATAAGTTCCCTAACCTGGTGTCTGAAAGCTGTTAAGAATAAGTTCTCAAAAACTACTGAATAGAAGACATTCATCATTCTGAGAGTACTTCCTTGTTACTATGACATGGACTCCGTCTGTGAGCTTTACTTACATCTGAAAATATCCCTCTATTAAAAGAGGGCGGCTGGGGATTTTCATTTACAGGGGATAGACCTATATTTAAGCAGTCCCCTATTTTAAGTAATATTTAAGCACTTTCAAAGAAAAAGTAACCTTAGAAGGAAAAAGTGGAGGAAGGGAGGCTAGAAGTTGCCATCTGGACCAGAAGCACACAGGTCACTAGCACCCACTTAAGGATAAGAATTTAAATCTGTATAAAGAAATGAGCATGGACCAATACTGTGCAAATCAATGCCATCTTTTCTCTCCTTTATGGTTATACATGGTGGCACTCTAGGTTGGGATATTTGACTTAGATTTCTTTTCTGTTTTTTTTACAAGAAAAACGTTGAAGTTACTACTTTCATGTTTTTATGGCAAATAATGCAGAAGTATCTTCATTGTGGCGCCAAACACTCTCCATAATAAGATCTATGATGTAGTTAGTGCCAGAAACTATTTTGTTGGTTTGAGGAGAAAGCAGTCTACTGGGAAGCAGGGCGCCCATTTCTGTTCCTGCCAGCTGCTTTGTTCACACATGTAATTTATGGCCTGAGTCCTGCAGAGCAGTAAGAAGATGAACAGTGGCTTCTACTAGTTTATGTTTAAAGGGAAAACCAGCAGTAACCTCAGATGTCCTTCTCTTCCAGTCTACATTTCCAGAGAGTTCCTGTTCACCAAATGATACAGAGAAAACTATTTCAATAATTATGTCACCATTATAATTTGTCAGTCAAGATTTCAAAAGAGATGCAGCTCTGACCATCTCATTAAGTTTATATTGCAGCACAGAAGGGAAACAGTTATACCATTCTCTTCAATCATCTATACTCATAGCCCCAATGAAGGACCATTTCATATCAGTAAATGTTACAGACTGTAAATTAGCAATTAAGGAATGGCATTTATATGTCTAAGGTTCTGATATATATACTGATTACATGATTTGAACATAAGTTCTTCCCAATGCAGTAGAGTCCACTACTAAGAAAACTTAGATCAAATTACAGCAGAAATTAAAACTTTTGTCTGTCAATTACATTGAAGAAGAAGGCCTTCCTATGTGTTACTGTATTTATATACAGTATTACTTGAGGAAAGCTCCATGAAAGAGCAATGTGTCTTAACTGTAAAATGACCTTGATTCAATCCTAGATACCTTCAGTAAAATTATCAGATAGAGGTGAAGATAAAGATGCCCTTAAATTTACCTCAGATCCTGGTAACTACATAGACATATCCATACAGTTTTCTTGGCGCTGAGTGTGAAAGTGATCTTTTTCCAGATGTTGTTTGACTTCCCAGTCTAGCCTATTCAATAGGCTATGTCGAAATATAATAATGATTGCTACAGTGCTGCCAAAAAAATCCATATATGAATGTGTAGTTGATTTCAACTTAAAAGAGACTTTTGGATTTTTTATTTATAAATAACACTGTGCATGTGCATGACACTTGACAAGGGAACATAAGCTTTTTTTTAAGAATTAGCCACCCAGGCTTAAGAGAGAAACAACGATTTTGATACCATTGTGAATTCTGCTGCATTCATCCTCTGTTTTTGTACTTTATTATTCCTAAGGCTTTGTTAAAGTCGGGATCATGGTGCACAAAATCCCTAACATTTCAACTCTGAGTGGCACATATTCTCCACTATAGGTTTTGTTCACTTCTATACTGTTTTATTTTTACTGATAGCCACCTGGCCACTTTTGACTTTTGGATAGCAGGTAAATATTACCAATAATTCAAAGAAAGAGAGGGAGGAATACAAGGGTAATAAGCTGTGAAAGGGGACAATCACAATTACACAAGGTCTCTGAATTCAATGCATGCAGTTCTGCACTGTTTCAATTGCTGATTAAGACAAGTGGGTAAGATCTGAAAATGTTCACAGAGGCCATGGATTTTAACTGGAATAGGCAGGAAAATAACATTTGTTGTGTAACTAAGTCAAGAGTAAATTTGCTACACCATAAATACATTACAGTACTTCCACTTTTTTACTGCTTCTCTTTTGAGAAGGAGCAGTAGGACTGTCATAATCACCTTTAGATTCCCTTGCTTGCCCTCTTAGGTGCACATTTGAAGGCCAAAGTGTTTTGTGCATGTGCGTGTATATTCATAGTACAGTTGCCATGTAGAGAAAGTTCCTTCCATTAAAGTTTTACTAAGACCAAGCATGCTGTGTGCAA
Source organism: Liasis olivaceus (assembly GCA_030867105.1). NCBI lineage: Eukaryota > Metazoa > Chordata > Lepidosauria > Squamata > Pythonidae > Liasis > Liasis olivaceus. The sequence continues at coordinate 78,108,597 of CM061349.1, forward strand.
TACTAAGTTAGTTAAGCTCATACATGTCAATATTTGCAGTTCAAGAGAACTGCATTTGGAGACTGCTTATTCTATAAGACCTTCCACAACCTGTTGTCTTCTGTGCCTGTCACCCCTAGATAATAGGGGCCATTCCTATGGGGCTGTGGATATTATATATGTTGAGGAAAGTTGCCGTATTCCTAAATTACTTGGAGTGGAATTGCTATTTTTATTGCTTTCCCATTAAACAAGATGTGATGAAAATGATGATGACAAGTTTAGATTGGGAATAAAAAAAAAAAAAACAGGTCACAGCCTGAAATGATATTCCTAATCCTGTAATCTCTGGTGAAATCAGCTATGCGTGCCAGTTTAGATAACAGTAGACTTAACTAATGTTAAATGTGGATGGAATGGTTTCCACACATGTAACTTCATTTAGTTAGCCAAGCTACATTTCAGAGTCTTTCTCATTCCACTGAGGGAGGGCCTGGATGTGTGTTCAAAATTCCTCCCATGACAACACCACAGGGAGCAGGGCTTAATAAGGCATTTTAATATTTGCAGGCCTTTGAGGCTGTTTTAAAAGGATAAAGATATCATTTATCTTTGGGTTTTAAACTTACTGTAAGTCATCTGAGAAAATGTTGAATTGAAAGCTGATTTAGTTATTTATTTAATTTCTATAGCTGCCCATCTCAACAAGGGACTCTGATACATAGAATTTTAAATAAAAAGCTAATTTCTCAGTCATAAAGTTTGCTGTACTTGTTCCATTTGCCACTAAGCTTTGTGTGGATGAATGTAAATGAAATGGAAAACTGACTGGATAATCTGCAGCCCTATGAGGGCCACATATTGCCCATTCCTATGTCTTACAATAATTGAAAAGCAACTAACATTCAACTCAAGATGGTAAGAAACTGATTTTTCACATGCATTTTCTACAGTCTTTATTTAACCTTGTTTGTCATCTCATCAAAAGACCACTATGCTTGAGGCCCAAATACCTTTATTTTTACATTACAGGTAGTCCTCACATAATGACTGTTTGTTTAGAGACCAAAGTTACAATGGCACTAAAAAAGTGACTTATGACTGATGCCCAAAGTTATGACCATTGCAGTGCCCCCACGGTCACATGATTGCGATTCAGGTGCTTGGCAACCAGCTCGCACTTACAATAGTTGCAGCATCCCGGGGTCATGTGGTCGCCATTTGCGACCTTTCCAGCCAGCTTCTGGCAAGCAAAATCAATGGAAACCACATGATGTGATTCACTTAACAACTGCAGTGAGTTGCTAAATGACCGCTGTAAAAAAGGTTGTAAAATCAGGTCCGGTTATGTGATGATTTGCTTAATGACCGCATTGCTTAGTGACCAAAATTCTGGTTCCAATTGTGGTCATTAAGTGGGAACTACCTGTGTTCTTCATGATAAAGAAGAGAATGGAGAACTAAATCATGTGGCTTTCCCCCATACTTCCCCAGCTTTTTGACTCACTTACAATATAGTTTACCTCTGCAATGCTACAATGCCCTGGGGCATTCTGAGCAAATGAAGAGGAAGATTCTGTAAGAAATAACAGAAGGCATATTGTCCTTCTTTGCAAGAGGCACCCATCAAAGATTGAGGAATCTAATGGTAATTGCCTAAGAAAGACCCCCTTATTTCTGACATTTAGAGGTAGAGGAGTTAAAATGACCGTAGTTCACCTGCTCAAGTCCAGGGCAGTATAAATTCAGTGTTTTCTAAACAGATAAGATGGTGGTCGAGGCCTGGTTCCTTTCTATCTTGGTTACATGCATACAAAAATAGAGTGGCTATTGCAACTGCCACCCCCCACTGCTGGGAGAAAGCCATTCCCAACTGATTCAAGTATCTTTTATACACAAGAAAACTTGATGCTCCTCTACTAACCGATCCATCCACTCATTTATATTATGGGCCATAAAATATGCAAGTGAGAATTGAAGCCTCTTGTTTTCATTAGGCCATGCACAGGTTGTGTATAAACAGGCACTATGGCCGGCATCTGATCTTCAGTGCGTGACCCAGTGCAGGAGGAAAAAGAAAAAAAGAAGTTTGTTATATGTTTAGGGAAAATAATAAGCATTCATTTGCTTCCACTGACTCAGGTAATAACTGGTTATGTGCAGTGCTGACTAAAAACATATTCCAGTGACTCATGTGAGGGATATAATAAGAGTTAAAAAGAGAATTTAAAGACTTTATTTTTTTACTCAGGATGTTTATAAAAAAAAATAGCTATACTTCTTCTTTCTTCTGCTCATTGATGAAGTAAGAATCAGTATAATACAGTGGTATAGCTGGGTTCCTGGACTTACTTTAAAAATTCTACTTTCTTACAGCTTTAACTGACAGTTGTTTTCAGGGGAAAAATGGGAAGCAGGGAACCATGTGTCCTGTGATTACTGGAATAACAGCAAGATACAAATATAATATGATTGAAACTCTTTCTGTGGACATGTTTAGGATCCTGTCTCATTCCTTTAAAAACCCTGTGCTCCTCATTCACTTCAACTAAAGATATAAACCAACATTTGCATACATAATTTTAAAATTCCTTTCCTTGCAAGATTTCAAACTATCATGAAATTTAAATTGGGCATGGAGCTGTATTTTTCCTCATATATTCCAAATAAACTAGCAAAGTGGTGTGGGAAAATATAGATGGGTGTGGGATTTTTTAATGATAGAAACTTTAGACGAAAAGATTAAGCAGCTATTTTAAAAACATGTAGAATGCAATCCACATTTCTTCTGAGTCAAAGTACGCTTGTGGCATGTTTTGCTGGAAGGTGATGCAAGTTATTTTTTTCCCATTTCCTACTTCCTTTCCAGTTCCCAGCTTCACCTCCCATGAAGTTCTGGGGTATCACCAAGCACCCTAAAGCAATTTGCTTGGGAAGCTCTAAAATGTAGAGTAAGAAAGAACACTTCATTCCCATAGTAACCAAATAACTATTTTTAAGTGGGAGAGAAAGAGCACTAACTCTGGGCTGCTTAAACCCCTGACTCCAAGTTTAAAAATAAATGACAAGCATAAAGGGTGATAGAACCACTGAACCCTAACTTCATGATCTTGGCCTTCATTAATGAGGCAGTAGTACGCTCCCTCTTTAAGAAGCTATTGCTGAACTGAAAATTCTGGAAAACTTTTGTCTAACTCTCCAAACTTCATTTTTTGGGAAGGTTATTGAGAAGGTGGTAGGGCTACAGCTTCAGAGGGCTCTGGAGGAAATGGATTATCTTGGCCCATTTTAGTGGGGTTTCACACCAGGACATAATATTAAGATGGCGATTACTGATGACCTCTGGTGGATTAAAGATAGGAGTGGTGCAACTGTTCTCATTCTTCTTGATCCCTCAGTGGCTTTTGATACCATTGACCATAGTATCTTCCTGGGCTACCTATAGGAATTAGGAGTGTGGAGGACACTGTGTTACAATAGTTCTCCTTCTTTCTCTGAGCCAGTTCCAACTAGTGTTGTCAAGGAGCGAGAGATTGAGAGATCAAGGCTCCTGATGTGTAGGATACCACAGGCTTGATGTTCTTGCCCTTCCTGTTTAACATCTACATGAGACTGCTAGTAGAGGTCATAGATTTAGGGTGAGGTATCAAGAATACACTGATGATACCCAGCTGTATATCTTGACCCCAGGTTAGTGATACTATTGAGACATTTCCCAGTGTCTGGTGGTTGTGGGGGTTTGAATGTGGAGGGACAGATTCAGACTCAATCATAACAAGACCAAGTAGATGGGGTTATTTGGATCACATGGATGGGATTGCATTTCCCTATTTAGGACTGGTGTGCAATTTGGAAGTTTTCATGGCTTTCACACAGATCCATCTTATGCACCAATTGTGCTAGTTCCTGAATGTAATGCTTTCTTGACAGTCACTTATACTTTAGTCACCTCACAAGCTGCAGCTGGTTCAGAATATGGTAGCAGGGACAGTTATGGATATTCCATGCTATGACCATGCTAACATCTCTGCTCCATGAGCTATTCTCGATACCAGTAGGCTTTCAGGTACAATTCAAGGTGCTGGATATGACCTATAAAGCCCTTGATGGCATAGGGCCTGGTTATCTGTGGGACCATTTGTCTCCTGTAGCATCTGCCTCTTCTGTTCAATCCAACAGAGCTGGATTCAGGTCCCATCCCATCAATTAAATAGTGTTGTCAAATGGGACCCAGGAAGCAAGCCTTCTCTGTCACAGTGCCTGACCTCTGGAACAGCATCCCCCTGGAAATTCATATTGCCCCTAGCCTAACCTCATGTAAATAGGCTCTTAAAACCTGGTTCTTCCCCAAGCCTTCACTTTTTCTTCATCATGTGTTGTTTAATCTATTTTTAATACTGTACATGCCCAGAGTTGTCATGGAGTCAGCCAGCTTTACAAATTTGATAAATAAATACAGTTAATCAAAAGGAGATTTCCCTTTTCATCCCTCATTAAAATAGTACAAAATATGTTATATCTTGAGAATACACAACCATGTAAAAAACAATCATAACCATTTTGGTTCCGGAAAAACACAATTTAAAAAACAAATGAGATCAGCAACTGAAGTTGGTCCAAAATGGAATTTGTGGATTAAATTTAGAGTCAGTGGTAGATGTTACTGGTGTCAAGTTACACCTAATTTTCAGGGACAGAGGACTGTCTGCTTTCTTTCTTCCCCATCCCTCACTCCGAAGACATTTTTGGCAGTTTCTTTTCCTTTTCCATTTCTGAGGGAAGAAGACTAAAACAGGCCTTTCTTGCAATCAGAAATAATTTTATAGCACTGGAATGATAAAGACCATGAGTCAGTGAACCACTGTGTCATCATGCAGATGAATGAAGGCTGCTATTTATATCCAAGGTCTTCTTAATTTTTCCCAAACCTATACATGGAGGGGAGCCCATCTAAAGTAGGCCTCAATATTTGAAATGATCAGATGGATCAATATTATATTTTTCATCCAAGACAGTGAAAATAATAAGTTAAAATATAATAATTATTTGAATATTTCAAGTTTACTCATTTCACTGATTTTGATAGACAAACAAGGGTTAGGGTTAGGTAGGAAAAGCAGGCAGAACATGGCTTCTGAAATTCTTTCATTTTAATTTAATTTAATTTTAATTTAATTTAATTTAATTAATTTAATTAAATTAAAATTAAATTTAAATGCCTTTACCAGCAGCATTCACAAAAGGCACTAACATGTTGGATTTGTATATATGTATGAGTGTTTGTGTTTTCCTCGCATGTTTGTGCATATGGGTACATGATTAAGCACAGGGTGGGCTGCATATGTTCTGCTCTGGGTCATGTGATCAGGAGGCAATGGGACTTAGAATTTAGGAGATGACAACATTCCAGTCCTCTGCCCAGGTGTCTATCCCATTGGGATACATTGGGGAATTCTTCTTCAGGAATGTTTTGCTTTATAACCTCCAGCCTGATCCAGCCCATTTTTGAACTCAATCTTTCTTTTGCTGGCTTCTTCCCTCACACCACATCTGGCCCAGTTCTGTTCAGATTTTTAGAGAGAGATCCTGCTGAAGTTCTGATGGATGGAGTCATAAGCCCATGTACATAATTTCTTTCCAACACTCCACTGGGGCTAAAGAAGAAAAGGAATAGAGAATATATTATATTGGCATAGGGTTCAGTGAGAAAAAAGTACTGGTGGTGATAATGGGTGCTCAAATGAAGATTCTCCCCCTGGCCTCTCAGGATTTTATAAAGGACCTGTTTATATCTCCCACAAACTCCATGCCTTGATACACTATCTTCTGTATTGGTATACAGAACATCCTTCCACTGGATAGCTAAGATGTCTATCTTCCAAGAAGCATTTGGCTGACCTCCTTCCAATACAGTTCTTAGTAGGAGTTGCCCATTTGTTAGTATAACTAGACAACCCGTGACCTGTTGGGTTCATGTTTCAGAGATATTTCCTTACCTAAACAGAGAAACAGAATGACCATGGGTGGGCAAAAAAGCAGTGGGAGCGGGAGCAACTTCTGACTTCCTGCCGGCTTCCCCATTGACTTTCCTTGTGGGAAGCTGGCAGGGAGCACTGGAAATCTTCCTGCCTGCCTGCGTACCTGCCTGCCTTCCTGCCTTCCTCCCTCCCTCTCTCCTCCCTTCCTTCCTCCCTCCCTCCTGCCCTGTTATCTGGAGGTTGAGTCTGTTGGAAAATATGGGGTTTCAACCAAGCCTGTCTCACACGAGCACAAAGGGAGGGGTGGCTTCGCTGCAGCCTAGCTTCGCTACTTTGTGTGGGAGAGGCTTGGAGCCCGCCTTTTTTCCTGTTTCCTTCATTTTCCTTCTCTTCTTCTCATGGTTCTCCACGAGGTAAGAATGAATCCTCTTTCCTCCTCAGGGTTTTTGTATTAACATTTCACAACCCCAACAGAGTCATGGCAACTGGACTTCTTTTCTTTTGGTTTGATACATTTCACTGCTTGTCCAAGCTGTATCAGACCAAAAGAAAAGAAGTCCAGTTGCCATGACTCAACCTCCAGATAATTCCACCTGGATGACTGAGAATCTTCATCAACATATTCCTTCCCTGTTCCTCCCTTCCTCTCATGCTCCCTCCCACTCCTTCCTTCCTTCCTTCCTTCCTTCCTTCCTTCCTTCCTTCCTTCCTTCCTTCCTTCCTTCCTTCCTTCCCACACACCATCCCCAACCCATGCCACACCCCTGCACACCCTCCCTGACCTGCACCATCTCCAACCTGCACTATACCATTGTGCACCCTCCCTGACCCTTCACTGCACCTCTCACACACCCCCACACACCCTCCCTGACCCTTGCCCCACTTCTCATGCACCCCCTCACTTCCTCCCCCACCTGGCAGCAGCCACTTACCTGCCTGCTGGCCTTGGATATGCAGCTTCCTGCCAGCTTCCCCACTGACTTTGCTTCTAGGAAGCTGGCAGGGAGTGTTGGCAATCACGATTGAGTTTCGACTTCCTGCCAGCTTCCCCACTGACTTCTGGGAAGTTGTCAGGGAGCATTGGAAATGATGATCATGTGGCTGTGGCTGACCGTGGTGGTGCTGAAGCAGCCACAACTTTGCCAAATTTCAGCCCCACAAGAGTAATGAGTCCCAGATTTTGGACACATTCTGTAAGTTAACCCATCTGAGGTACCTTGGTTCAAAAGTTGTTGCCCTATGATGCACCGTTTTGCCCAATTGAAAGTTACAGACAAACAGACCTGAGAGTTTTAGTAGTATATAGATGCACTTGCATATTATTAGATTGAAACAGCTTGATAATAATTACATAATTAATTATCTGAAATAAATATTGATAAAGATCCAAAAATGTTACCAGCTTATTGATTTCACATCAGGAAACTCAAATGGAAAGACCTCCCATGCTGCTTACGTCCTGGGCCCATAGCTCTACATTTTAACAGGGATGTCTAATGTTAAGATGAATAGGATAGGCAAGGTTGGCTAAAGATCCAGTTGAGTCAGAGGCAGTACCAGGTGTTCAGAAAAAAAAGGAAGTACCTATATGAATAAATCAAACTTAACGTTAAATCAAGAAGCTATGTGGGGTTATGGTCCAGTCCAAGGGCAAAAGAAGTCGTTAAATATGGAAAGTGAAAAAAGTAAAGAGGAAGGGAGTGCAACTGAAGATACTGTTTTAAACCTACAGTATAGTAAACATGTTTTCTACTGTCGTCTGTGATGGCATCTGCACACATTACTCTCAAAGATCTCTATGCAAAACACTTTCACTTGTCACAAAGGAACAGTTTTACTATTGTGACCTTGACTTGTCATCCAACCTTTTGGAAGCCTAAGAAAAACTTTCCAGTGTTGGAAAGACTTGCCCATTGCTTTCTGCAGCACAGAGAAGTTACTCGTATTTATATCTGTAAAACATCCTTGCCTGTAGATCTCTAAATAGATATCTCTCAGAAGAGCTGCCTCAGAGTCAATATGAATAGAAGATAAACACATCTCTTCCACAGTGAAATATTCTCCTATTATCACACAGAGCTGGCTGTTCACTAAGCAAAATCGGTCAGACTATAGTATTTTTGCCCAACCCATGTACTTCTCTGTGGGTCCACAAACTGGGTAAACACTAGCAGCAGGTAACACTTGTTAAAAATTGGCATCTTATCTATCAAACTGCTCTGCTTCTTAAATAGGTGCAACATGTGTAAGGAATGAGGTAGTGTATTAACGTCAGAACAGAGGCTCTTTGCCAGTTTGGCTAACTGCATTCTTGTTAAGCAAATGTTTATTCTGTACTTTAAAAATTAGAGATTTTGTTATAGAAATTAATAATTTCAACATAGTTGCCAGCCTCTATATTTCAATAGCTAATATGTGCTCTCTGTTGGCAGAAATAAATGTTTTTCATTTTTCAGAATGTAAACTGAGAGAGAACAGCTTTGGACCCTCGAGAGGTGCTTTATGGAATCTTCCGGTAGCAATTCCAAGCTGAAAGATGAACACTACACCCACAATTCTCAGGCAGTTTATACAGAAATAGCAGTGCAGTGCACCCAATCCTTTATGTTTTTGAAATGGAAGTCATTCCATTGGCAGACAACTGGCATTCTTGTGTTTCATTTTTCCAGATGTAGCTAGAAGAACCATGAAATCTATCATATTACAGTTTGTGAAAAAGAAGCAATCAAACTATCCAAAACAGAGTTCATTTACACACAAAAATAAAGCATTGTAGATGAATTGATGGTATTAGTACTTTCAAAAACAAGAGAGAAAAAAATATGAATTCTATATTATGCAGCTTGGGATAGGTTCTGGATTCTGGGCTGTGTTTAGATAGACAAATGCTTGCAAATTCTTCCTACCTATGACTGTCCACTTGAGAAACTGGTCTTGGCTAAGGTAGATCCAGAATGGATATATTATGATTTAGAACTGCAACTGTCCAAAATGCAGCTGTCAGAATTTTGTTGAAGCCTTACAGAACTTGTTTTTGCAGTTTCTTCCTTGGTTTTGCCTATTTATTTCCATGAACAATCCAGAGAACTAGCTAGTGATAACTTGTCTTAAGTCCATATTTATTTAAGCCCTATATATGTAAAAAAATAATATCTGTAAGATTAGTTTTATAATACAATTGAGCCAAAATTTTGATGGGTCTTCCCAAATGAAATCTATCATAGCTCCTTTTTCCCATGTTTGATGGATGCTTAAAATTCACTTTTGGTATCTTTGCTTCTAGAAGGATTTAAGCAGTTTTAACTCTGCTGCTTTAGACTCATAATACACTACAGAAATATGTGCTTTGTTTGTTCAACTGTTTTCAAAAGGTGATACATTTCTTAGCATATTCTCAGATAGTTTTGGCAGCATTGATATAAATTTTATTTGTAAAACGTTGGGCAACATTTGACTCTTGTAATAAGAAACAAATCCTTTTCTTGGTGTCAGATACCTTTGCAAATAGGAACATAGGCAATCATATCATTTCAGCATGATGGGTGGAATTGTCGCCTTCTTGATTCTTAGTACCTGATTATCAACCCCTCTTCCCATACACACACAGATTTAAAGAGCCAGTCTGCCAATAAGAAGTTAATGGAACTAATGGGGGTAGGTCAAAGCTTTCCAAAACAATGGCTGCTTAATACAGTCTCTTTCCTAAAAATGCATGGTTATGTACCTGAAATGCTCTATACTCAACCACCAATAGGGCTCAATGATGACTGGATACCCCTCAAATTCTATAAAATTCACAGGTCTACACTTGTTATGTAAAAGACTCTCTCTCTCTCTCTCTCACTCTCTCTCTCTCTCTCTCTCTATATATATATATATATAGAGAGAGAGAGAGAGATAATATATATATATATATATATATATATATATATATATATATATATGATACATATATCTTTTGAAATTTAACTTAAACTTGCTTCAGGGTTTCCAAGCAGCAGTCTGATTTTCAGATGAACAGTGCACGTTTCACATCTCCTCCTAGCTCAATCCTGTCTTTCACATGCATGTAATTACATGACAAGTCTGGGAAGGAAATAAATAACCTTGCCAAGAGTTTGGAAGTCAAAGTATTCTATTATAGTCAACATATTGCACATCAGATGAGAACAGCAGAGCTTTAATTAAGTGCAAACAAAGAGAAGGGAAAGTTGCACAATTAATTGTATAAAGCTTAAAGACATCTATTTCAAGTGGATAAAAATGCCTGGACTATGTAAGGTCCTAAGAAGTTAAAAGAATTGTAAAGTTACTGTATTCATATCTAAGCCAGCAAAGTGACTTTGTAAATATGGCTAATACAAAATGTTATTAATGGAGGAATAGAAACATTTCTAAATCGATTGTGTATGCTAAGTAACATAGCTTTTGTGTTCGAGCTATAAATATGTGACATGAAAAACCCAATAGATTTTTTTTAGAATGGCTCTGTGTTGCAATCTTAGGCATGCTTATTTGGAGACTAAATCTCATTGAATTCAGTGGGAATAACCTTTTACTAAAGATGTCCATTTTTGTGGTATAATAAAATATACCATAAGGCAGCTTTGCTCACCTTACCACCCTTTAAATATGCTTTACTACTGGGGCAAGGCTGGCAGGACAATGGGCATTGTAGTTCAGCATGTCTGGGAAGTGCTGAGATGAGAACCACAGTTTTAAGGAACCAACCTGCAATTTAAAATGCCCAGAATTAATCAAATAAACTAGGAATTCTCATCGGATCATTTGTGTTCAGCTGGTAATGCTTGCTGGTACAGAGCAACTGTACAATACAATGTATTTTCTTTTTAAGCCAGCACTCAAACCTACTTAAAATGAAACACATGCCTAAGTCATCCCAAGTCACATCCATTAATCATCTCCAGTTTCCTTTCCTATTGATACATTTAAAAGCACGGCAAAAGGGGGTGAAAGAAGTTAGCACCAGGAATGTCTGATACTATATAAAAGTTTATATGGACAAAATGGGCAAGATGATTTCAGCTCATCCAATAGAAGTTTATTTCTCCTTTTTCCTTCTGTGTGGCTTCAAATATTCTCGGAAGGAATCTCTCTTATTGCAGCAGATTTGGGGAGTTTCAGGGAAGGGAGCGGTGGTTGATTGCCATCAGTATCTATCAATATTCCTACTATTTGCTATACATATTGAGAACAGTTTAAAATAGACATTGTGTGTGTGTGTAGACTTCAGAAAACTCCTTCCATCCCAACATAATAAATGACTGTTCTGCATTCATCTGTTTATAAAATGAGCCACCATTTTCTTGGAAGCAATGTTTATTAGAACAGGCAAAATCAAACCAGCAACATGTGGGCACAAGTTCCTTAATTTCAGTGGGTAATTTGGAATTCACTTTGTCTTAAATTAATTTATGAGGAGGAAAAGAATATTTGTTAGGATAAACATACTGTAAATTGCTAGAAGCACCAACATTTCTGGCTGGAACCAAGGCTGAGGATTTAACATAACATACAACATGGGAAGTTGTACTTGGTAATTCAGTCATAATTAGTAACGATTTCTCTTAAACTGATCTTACTCCTTAAACCGATCCCACTCCTATATGTATATATCCTGTTTGCTCCATATGTATCCCCCTCTTGCTTTAAAATATTTGAAGCCATGTTATAATCACAGCAACGTAAAAGTGGTAGATAAAAACTTTCCACAATGAATTTTCTCCTGCATAGCTAAGCAAGGATTTGAAATTAGGATTTCCACCTCCAAACCAGTGTAGCCAGTTGCAATAAAAATATTGTAACAGACAAGCATCTGCCACACAACACCCCAGACTTAACAATTGTTGATAAGAATGATAAAAAAGTCTGGATAGTGGACATTGCAATACCTGGAGACAGCAGAACAGAAGAGAAAGAACTGGAGAAAATCACAAAATATAAAGACCTGCAAATAGAAGTAGAATGACTATGGCAAAAGAAAGCAAAGATAGTACCAATAGTTATAGGCGCCTTAGGTGCAATCCGAAAACATCTGGAGCGCCACTTGAACACCATCGGCATTGACAAAATCACCATTGGTCAATTGCAAAAGGCAGCTTTACTTGGAACAGCTTACATCCTGCGGCGATACCTTTAACATCATCAAACAACAACATCTGCCTATCCCAGGCTATTGGGAAGGACTCGATAGGTGGATAAAAATGCCAAATCCAATCTAAATAACTGACTACTGTGTGACCAACAATGATAGTAATAGGCGCCAGCACCAATAGCAGATGCAGGAATGGGGGAATTTCTGCAGTGTAGCTTCTTTCTATAAAGCTGTAGCAACTTATCTATTTTGCATCATCTTGTCATATGAGATGCTGTACAGTTAAGTACAACATTGTACTTCATATAAATCAACCCAAACACTGCAACCTTGCATTAGAGGCACATTTTACATACACTCAGCAGGAGGGTTTCTCTGGCATATGTTCATAGGATTGCAGCTCTAGATATATTAAAATAAATGATTTAGAAAACCTCAGATAGGAAAAGAGTTTTTATCAGTTGCAACCCATAAGTTGATATAATTGCTACAGTAGTACTGATAAGAAGAAGACCTACTAGCAAGGGATATACAAACTGGGTCAGATCCAATCTGAATCATCAATTCAATTTGGATTGTTAAAATGATTTCATTCAAATCAACAATCCAATTTGGATTTTGAGTCTCAATAATCTAATAGAGCCAAGCTAATTCAGAAAGTTGAATCAATTGGAGGGGAAAACTTTTGACATATGAACAATAAGCTTTGGATCAGTTTGGAGGTGACCAAGTTGATTGACCATTCAGTCTGAATCAACAATCCAATTCATAAAGCTGATTCAACTGGATCATTTTGGAATCAAATCTCTAAATCAAATCTTTGCATAGTTTTGTTAATACGGATGTGGAAATAACTACAAACCTTTAAATGTTTGTTCAGTTCCTTGTTTTTGCCTCTGTCCGGTCAAGTCCTATTACACAATGTTAACTCCCAGATGACTTGAAGATTACAAATCGGTTGTGAAAGATAAAACAATATAATTACAGAAATATATTGTTTTTATTATCCAAAGAAATCACCATGGTGAAAATCATTGTGTAAGGACATAAGGAGGACTAGCCCTGTCAGGCAGCAGGATGAAGTGACCTGTTTTAGAAGGGACCAAGTTGAGAGGAATGATAGGTAAGTCAGGCACTGAAATAACTCAAAGAGACTTTAAATGCCTTGGCTATAACGGGGTAGGAAGGAGAATTTTAGCTCCAGTTCAAGCAGCAAAATGTTTTTGGTTGGCAGTGGGTCAATACACTGCAATTGTTATATTTTATGAATTATTATCAGTTTTGAGTAACAGCTATTTAATACAGTATGAATACACAAAATACATTTTGCCAAACAATACTTCAGAATTGTACCTCATCAGATTCCTGTTCTCTGTACCAAAGTTTTTGTTTTTTAAAAAAACAGTTCATCTAACAAACTCTCTCACTAGTCCTGAGGGAGAAATAAATCAAATAAAATTCTTTCCCATGGAAACAAAATATGCCTTGCATTGTATCCCAAAGATCATGATTGGATTGTCTTCTCTAAGTAGCTAGATAACCATTCCACAAATGGAATGGAAAGTGCCAAACACGGTTTTGGTACAATTCAACATACCAATTTCACATTAGTTTAGTTGAACTAGTTTAACTCACATACCAGTTTCAAGTAAGGAGGAAGAAAGCAGAACAACCCACAAAACAATAAATTGTTTGAATACTGTAAAACTGGAGTGTAAATTGGCAAGTACATGACAACATTCGGTATAGAATGGAAGAAGCTTTTCCCCTACCATACTGGTATCAAAGCATTTTCTAAGGAAGTAGACTTGTCTCCCCATCCTTCAGGATTTATGAAGATGCTAAAAGTGTGTTTGTTTTTTCAAGCTTTGAACTGTTAATGGTCTTGATGGTTTATTTTATTTGGGTTTTGATTGTATTGACGTTCTGTTTTATGTTCTGAAATGTTTACTGTAAGCTGCTTTGAGAGTTTGAATAAAGAAAAAGGTGAGATATAAAATCAATAATAAATCAAATAAAGTTATATTTTTCTGTACAAGGCATTGTATAAAAAGGTAGTGTGTAAGTTACTTTTGGCAGCAAAACCTCTTTGGCCTCTGCTGATTTACAGACTCTGATTTGCAAGCCTTCCAGAAGTTTACTTGCATTTTATTTTAACTTTTAAATCATGCATGAAGTATGACCTTTACCAGTTAATTCAGGACAACCCAAGTTAAGTAATATTAGTCATTCACTGAGTCACGCAGTTGGTCTGACAACTGTCAAGGAACTAGTTCAAAGCAAAAGCAGTGCTGGGTCACATATGTAGATGGCAAAACTTGATTTTTCACCATTGCTGTTGCTGACCCTGCCCGTAAAACCACATTTTTAATCTAGGGCACTACACAGAGTCACTTCTTTCATGGTATTGGAATTCCCAGACAGTTTGGATGCCATGAAGTGCCCAGGTTTCTCTAAAGAAGTTCATAGAGGACTCCTTGACAGCATTACACAAATGCAGTAGAAGGCAGAAGGCATTAGCTTCAGAGGCCATTAACTACTCAGCACTGAAGCCACTAAACTAAAAGTGACACTAAGCCCTGCCTATAAGAAATAAGCAATACCTACCAGAGGATAGCTTGAAGTAGTATAACCCTTGTTTGATCATCTTAAACCAGCAAATGTCACACCATGCAGCTGCTTTGTTCTTTTCTATTTATTTATTGCTTGTTTGCCGATATTATAAATTATGTCCTCCACTTACTAGTTCCCAGGCTCATTTTATTCTATGCTACATATGCTGCTACACAGAAGCCAGTTCTGGATTCCAGAGCTGAAATCCCTCAGAGATTCCTTAAACAAAATCTCTTCTAGCTCCCATAAAGTGTATTTTCTTCAACTTTGCTGTCACTCACAGAGAGAGCATCCTCCCTCTACTTCAGATCCAGTAAAACCTCAGACCCTTCTAGTTATCCACATAGAACATGTTTTTACTTTCTTGCTTTCAGAATTAAAGACTGTGAACAATTCTAGTTGTATTAAACAACCACAGTGCAGATCTACAATCAGATTTATACAGATACAATAACATAAGAATCACTTTACAAAACAGTAACTAGTTAATTCAGTGGGAATGACCCCATCCCTCCCCCATTCCTGACAAACCTGCTTGTGGAAGGCAGTGTCTCCTCTCTTTTGATCACCTAACAGCCACACAGGCTCTTCTTTGAACCCCAAGACAAGTTATATTCATACAATTCAGCAACCTGAGTTGTCTTGCCAAAGTCTCATGGAACACTTTCTTCTCCTCTTCCCTCCACTTGGCTCTTCTGAATTCCTCTTGCACCTCCACTTCACTGGCCTCAATCTAACTCCAGGTGGCTGTTCATCAGTTCTTCCTCTCAGGATCTATTCTCCGATCTGTCTCCTGCTGGGCGGGCACTCCATAGCCTCTTGACCCCAACCCTCTCTGCAGCTTTCACCTGGGTGGATTCCTTCACAGATAAGACTTGCCTGCCAACCTGCTTCCCTAGAAACCAAGCTGCAAGCAGGCCCAGTGGAGAGAAAGCCTTGTGTGATCCCCCTCTCTGTTGTCGGTAGCCTTTTGACCTCACTGTAAATCTCTGATTCCTTTTTATTTCCTCACATTGCTTCACTAAGCCAACTTTGCTTCCAGGCTTGGTCTCTGTCTGGCTCAAACCTTGTGTTTGTGAAGCAGAGTCCCTGGGTCTACATGTATGCATGCATGCTCTTTGTAGTCCTGCAACTCCACATATCTTTTCGAAACTCTACATTTCATTTCTTCCTCTCAACTTTATGGATGACTTCCCATCAAAAGACCCCAGTTGCAGGCTCCACTTCATCCACAGAGAAGCTCCTTATCTCATCCTGCAATCACCTTATTTCCTCTTGTTTTCCTTCACACCCTCTTTCCTCGCTAGGCTAAGTACAAACCCTGAGCACCCACACTCCTAGCACGCATATTTTTCCCTTGCCTTCTCTGGCACTTTGCACCAGTATCCTCATTTCTCCAACTTTACCAGAAATCCTGGGTTAAGGCGGGGGGGTGTGCATTTTACATTAATATAATAACAAAGTGATGATACCAGTTTTACTGCCTGCATAAAGAAGACCAAGGTGAAAGTCCTTCTCATCTTTCTTGGATGCACTTGGGGACAGCTAAAAAAGCCCTGCCACAAGTCCTATCAACCTGTCCCATGAAATTAGAATATCATGAGAGCAGGGTAGAAATAACAACAACAACAACAACAACAACAACAACAACAACAACAACAATTTATTAAACTTGTATGCCACCTGATTCTCAACGACTCTGGGTGGCTCACAACAATCAAAGGCTCTAAGTCAGTGTTTCTCAACCTTGGCAACTTGAAGATGTGTGGACTTCAACTCCCAGAATTCCCCAGCCAGCAAGGCTGGCTGGGGAATTTTGGGAGTTGAAGTCCACATATCTTCAAGCTGCCAAGATTGAGAAATATTCTCTAAGTGCTGCATGGTGACATTCTGTAATAGTAATGTTACTCTCAGGCTTTACTGTATGAGTTTTCCTCCTGTGTTTCTTGAATGTATGGTCATACTACATATTAAAATTTGTAGCACAGAAGAAACAGAAGATGTGCCTAATTTTCCAGGGTGGGAACAGACAAATTATTTCATTCTTGGCAACACCCTATATGTTCTTATTTGGGTACCTTGTTTTATGTTCCTGTAACCCTACATATATTTGTTAATGTTAACATTCTAGTCATACACATTTTAGGTACCAACCCAATCAAAGGGAACATATTGCAAAATGGAGATTTCTTCAGGTAGAAGTGCCTATTCTGAATAGAAAATTGCTTAAAACATCAGAGAGAGAGAGAGAGAGAGAGTGACCCAAAGAAAAAATAATATGGCAATAGACAAATACTGCCCAAACTGTGCATATTCAAGTTGAGACATTTACTCTTAGGGAACAGCAAACATCATTCATGCCCGAAAGAGGAAGTTTTTAGTTATGATTAAGGGAACAGGAAGCATTTTGACACGTCTAAAAGATTTTTGAATGATTATCAAATTGCACATGAGTTTTTCATAACCATTTTTTTTCCAGTGGAAAATAGTTGCATACAGTTCTGTAACATTTTCATTTTTAAAAAGGCCAGAAACAAGTCAAATACACTAATTATAAGATCCCTTTTAAAAATGTTTTTATTTGGTTTTAAAATCTAAGCTCTGGTAGCAACGTGACACCCAAAGTCCCCAGGGGTGCTTGTAAGGTCAGTGAAAAGATGGTTAGTCAGGAGAGATTTAACTTTGCCTGGAAGCCACCACTGATCTTATTAAACAAGTATTAAGCATGTACAAGTAGGTTCTAATTACAGATAGCAAGTCCATCTTTTTTGTATAAAGGATTCTAGGATTATTTACCCAGGAGAAAAGGAATATTTAAAAAAAAAAACTACAGTAGGTCTGTGGAATATTTTATTTTAATCATTTTCTCTGGATTGGAATAAAAGTTGTCTTTACCTGTAACAGATGGGCAGGTAGCTAAAGCTTACACTGACTTATCTGTGAATGTGTACAGCTCAGGCCAGGTGCCTGCCTTATTCCATCCTGTCTGAAATCTTTATATTACAGAAATGTTAGCCTGCTTTCATTCAAGTATAATGCTCTAGTGACATGTATGTATGTGTGTGTGTGTGTGTATACACACGCACACTAACTCGGAACAGTGCTCTAGTGAGTAGAATGCATTTCCAAAAAGTGCTTCGGAGTGCATGGAAGCATGAAGATAATAGCAGTCTGCCATAGATTAAAGCAGCAGTATCTTTTCCCAGAATCATATGGCTGTCCGTGCAACCCCAGGAAAAGATACATCTGCCTTAAAGCATCGTAGACAGGTGCTATGTCTCTGCACTCTTGGGAGATCAGTTCCAAAGTACTGTACAAGCCTAACAGAGAGCCTAATACTAGGCTTCGGTCCATCTGGCTTTAGGGCTTTCATGCAAGGCCTTGCATAGAGACTGAAATTAAAAATATGGCCATACTTTCCTTCCCAACTTTGTTATGTCTCTAGATGCCTAATTCATTGGCTGCTCTCCACTTGAAAGCAAGGGATTGTAATGAGAGACAGATCTGAAGGGGCTATTTTTATACATGTAATTGGGAGTTGTCCTGAAATGTACAAGGATTTCTCAGCATTTCTATCTCCTTCATATTTTGTGCATCTTTATGGGGTTTTTTTTTCATATTTTGTTAGTGTATATACAAATAAATTAAGCGTGAAGCTTTACTTTTATTCTACATGATATTCCCATTAATGCTGTCTGCAGCTGAGAAAACATTAGGGATTTCTTCCCACATTTGCCTCAGACACTGATTCAACCAGTAAAACCAAATGGTTCAAGTGCTGGAAGCGGAGTAGGCAGTTTTGCCAGGACTGGATCACAACTCATCAGATTCCACTAAAGGAGTTGCTGCCTTATTTCTTCTCATTCTAGCTTTGTCACTTGGCCTCACCCAGAGGAGTCAATGTTATAGGAACCAAAAGCTAGCATTAACTGAGTTTGTGTGGATTTTTTCCCCTGCCTTTTCCAAAGGATCCTTTTAAAAATCAGGTTTATTTTTGGTTTTAAAGTCTAAGATCTGGTAGCAACACGCCTCCAAGAGCTCTCTGGATAGCTTGTAAGGTGAATGAAGAGATGGTTATTCAGGAGAGTTCTTTTTTTTTTTTTTTTGGTCACTTGGCACATCCGGAGGAGCCAGTGATATAGAAACCAAAACTGGGCACTTCTGACTGAGTTCAATTTTTTTTTCTCTGCCTTTTCCAAAGAAACCATTTTAAGTAGGCAAAAAGGAGTGGAATGGGCCTTGCCTCCAAACCATGAGTCACAGTGGCCACTCCTACCTTCGACATTAATTGAACAGCAGCATGCCAGCTCCTGATCTGGGGATGCTCCAAACTGAACAAATGACCAACTCTAAGTCAAACCTAATATAAAAACCTAAATATCTCAATTAAGGACAATGACTTAGTTTCTGCAGTTGTTGTGTCAAGAATATTCTTGACAAGAATCACAATGTTGTTTAGAAAAGTACTGTATGCAAGATGAGTGAAACTGAGACTATTAGAGAAGTGTGGTTTAGTGGTTAACTGGGCTACAAGCAGGAACACCCAGTGCAAGTCCCCAAATACATTTCGTAACTGTCGCTACCCACTATTTTTCAGCTCAGCTCATGTAGGGTGGCTGTTGTGGGGATAAAACTGAAGGTAAATGAGCTTCATGTCCTGAAATAAAGGCAGGATATTAATAAGGAAGTACATAATAGACATTTAAACTCAAATCGTTAACCTAGAAAGAGCTTTAACATTTTTTGGTGGAAAAAAATAGTGCACTATAGTGATAAATAAACAGACATTGCTTTTTTCAATTAAAAAAAAATTAAAAGCTAGAAGAATTCTGGAGAAATAAAATTTACAGATGAGAGAGTATGCAGACATGATTAAGCAAGGACATTTTCACCCAAGAGTTTGAAGACATGGCAACATTAAACAATACATGAATAGACTATTAACAACAATGATGGATATTAATAACTACTTAAAATCCTAAACAGATAAGATAAAACAATATCAGCAGTCTAAAGTATAATATAGATATGACCAATAGAGGTGAATATGTGTAGCTCAGGGTTGAACTGTGGAGTCCTTGGGGTTCTCTGCTTGGTTCTTTTCTTGCAATAAGATGTTACCTAGCCGGGTCATGAAATGTTTGCAAGAAAAGAACCAAGCTCAGAGAACCCCAAGGACTCCATAGATATGATCACATTGCTTTTAAGTTGTTTTTACAGTTTGAAGCCCCAGACAGGAAGTATTTGGTCCATAGTTGTTTACTTACATTTCTCAGCATGGAATGCGAAAAAGCTATGCTCCTTCCAGAAATGTGTCTATTTGTTTTTGTACCATGGATTTCTTCCCAAATTACATACTTCTTACGGTGGGAAGTGAAAATAAGAAAACCACCACAGAAAGGATTTCCCATTTGTCTGAGGGCACTTTCACATGAGGTTTTGTTTCTACTGCCACATCGTCTTCCTTTGCCAATCAAACCAATATTCTTTCAGCTCAACTACAGCAGAGCTCAATTTGTAAAGCTGCCGTTTTGGGTTTAAAAAGATAGGACATTTTCCCATTTGTGGAAACTATGTATTTATTTATAAGATTTGAATGGCTGTCCCCTGAGCTCACAACAATAAAACTACAAAACCATAAAACCATAAAACAAAAAAACCGGTGCCTCATCAACCTCCTAGGAAGCCCCAAAAACCATCTCCGGGCTCTCATCATTCTACTCCAGTGCCTGGGTAAAGGCCCAGGTCTGGATGGTCTCCTGGAAGGCTAAAAGAGTTGAGGGGGGGGCTCCCGGGTCACTGGGGGAGAGTGTTCTACAAGGTAGGGGCAGCCTCCGAAAAGGCATGCTTCCTAGGTCCTGCTAGATGGCAGCATTTCAGGGAAGGAACCTGGAGTATGCCTACCCTATTCGATCTGGTGGGATGGGCCAACACTCTAAAGGAGAGGTGGTCCTGCAAATAACCTTGTCCCACAATAACCAGCACCTTGAGCTGCACCCAGAAGGAAACTGAGAATCAGTGCAGCTTGTGCAACAGGGGTATAACACTGATGAACCTGGTAGGGCCCAGCACTGTACATGCCACTGCATTCTGGACAAGTTGTACCTTCTGGGTGGTCTTCAAGGGGAGCCCCATGTACAGCACATTATAATAGTCCAAATGGGAAGTGACCAAGGTGTGAGTGACCATGAGCAGGGCCTCCCAGTCTGGGAAAATGAGCAATTGATGCACAAGACAAATCTGTGCAAAGGCTCCCCAGCCATGGCTGCCACCTGCTTAAGAAGCAGGAGCTGTGAGCTCTGTCTGGGGGAGTGCCACCCTGTTCAGAGTCAGAGATGATATATCACCAGACCCTAGAATGCCAAAAACCCAAAGCTACTTCATCTTGCCAAGGTTGAGTTGAAGTCAGTTCCTCCCCATCCAGATCCTCAGAGCCTCCAGCCATTCGGTTAGCACAACAGCATCACTTGTCCAGCCAGGGGTGGAGATGTATAAGTGAATATCATTAGTGTACTGATGATACTGCACCCCGTGTCATCAAATGACCTCACCCAGCAGTTCCATGTAGATGTTAGAGGAGAGGCAACAGACCTGAGCCCTGAGGAACCCCACACTGCAGGGGCCTGGGGGTTGACCTTCCCCCCCAACACTGACTGGAACTGGCTGTGGGGAAAGGAGGAGAACCACTGCAAAATAGCACCTCCCACTCCCAACCTCCAAAGCTGGTTCAGAAGGATACCATGATCAATGATATCAAAAGCTTCTGCCCTGTTTCAAGTTTCAAACTCACATACACACACAGTTGCTAGGTTCTGATAGCAATTTACTTAAGGTTGAGTAAATAAACAGCAGACCTGCAAAGGAACATAAATCAAACAAAGTCTCCTGGAAAGCAAGCTTGCCTGAGTAGTTTCACTTTCATCAAAAACATGCAGAAGAGAAGTTAAAATCCAGTCCAAAGTTCAGAAAGCTAAGCCAGGTTCATCAGCCAGTCCAAAGGTCAGAGTTTCAGAACTGTTGTACAAGTAGAATACATAGGAACAATACACCAAACATGGGAAATTGGAGAGTTATTAAGATTAACAATCAGAAGATGAAGATGTTAACAAAAAACATGAAAATAGAGGATCAAACAGAACTGATAAAGAAAATGGGTTTTAAGATTGAGAAAAAAATAAAATATTTGGGTATCATTATGACTGATATGAATTGTATGTTACTGTATTTCAAAATGATTATATTAAGACATAAGTTAAAAAATATATGTTAAGATGGAGAAACTACAATTGTCATTGTTGGGGACAATTTCTGTGATAAAGATTAATGTTTTGCCTACAATGATGCTTTTGTTTTAGACAATACCAGTTTTGGCAATTGATGTATCATTTAAACAGTGGCAAAAAGATATATCTAAATTTGTATGGCAAGGGAAAAAGCCATGCATTAAATATAAAGTGTTATAAGATGCAAAGGAAAGATGAGGATTGGGTTTACCTGGTTTTGAATTGTATTTTGCAGCTTATTGTTTGGTTTGGATGAAAGAATGGGTATTACTGAGAAATAGAAGACTTCTAGAGTTAGAAGAACATGGCCTGAGATTCGGGTGGCATGGTATGATAAAGTCAAGATTAATGTAGATTGCAAAAATCGTTATGTTAGATGTGCCGTATTGGGAATATGGAATAGATACAAACCCAAGTTGTGCTCCAAAACACCTTTGTGGCTCTCAGCACAAGAAGCATTCTATAGATGAGAAATAATAGGCAAACAGAAATGGTTAATATATTGTGAGATATTAGAATTCTGTCAAGGGAAATATAAAATAAAATCAAGAGAACAATTGATGGCAGGGAGACATAACTGTCAATGGTTTTCTTACTTACAGTTATCAGAAAGATTAAAGTAGATAAAAGAATTTATGGTATTGAACATTGTAAGACTGATTTTGAAACAGAATTATGTACAAATGATGAACATGTGATTGCTAAAATGTACAAACCTTTATTGAAATTTGAAATAGAAGAAGAGCAAATTAAGGAATGTACGATAAAGTGGGCTAAAATATTGGTTATAATATACAGATGAAACAATGGGAAAATTGAAAGGACTGAAATTTACACTAAGTTATAATCTTAAAGAGAAATTTTATAAAATGATGTACCATTGGTATATGACACCAGAAAAATTGTCTAGAATGTATAAAGGTACTTCAAATTTATGTTGGAAATGTGAACCACAAGAAAAGGCATTTTATCATGCTTTGTGGACATGTAAAAAAGGTAGAAAAGTTTGGGTTCAAATACATACAGTGATTCAGAGAATTTTAAAGATTAACATTCAACTGAAACTAGAACTTTTCCTCTTGGGATTCATGGATAAGCAGCTGGGAAAACGTCATGGAACATTGTTTTTATATATGATAACAGCAACAAGATTATTGTATGCACAAAAATGGAAAGATTTGGCAATACTTTTGACAGAGGAATGGTTGGTGAAGATTGCAGAACTCACTCAAATGGCCAAATGGACTTGTTTGATTAGACAAAAGATAGTATCTACCTTTATGGATGACTAGAAACCCCTTATGGACTTTTTGTGTAAAAAAGTAAAAAATGAACTTCTGATTTATGGTTTTGATGATTAAACAGGATAGATTATAGAAAGAAGAAAGTCATGATATAACTTTACAGAGAGAGGTCAGTTTACAATTGTACTTATAACTGCTGTAAAGAAGATTGGAAGCCACTTTATGTCTTTGTTCTTTCTTTTCTATTTTTCTGCTAGTCTTTTTCTTTTTGCACCTTTATTTTTTTCTTTCATTTCTTTCCTTTTTCTCTTTTCTTTTTCACTCTATGTTAGTTTGTACTAGTCTTATTCTTGTGTTTAAATTTTGAATATATATATATTGACAAGACCCAAGGTGCAGACTGTGCAGAGAGGCCTCAGAGACAGTCCAACACATAGTGGCTGGGTGTAAGATGCAGGCAAGAACAGCATACACTGAATGGCACAACCAAGTAGCTGGCATTGTGTACAGGAACATCTGCACAGTGTTCAAGTCCAGATGGGAGATTCCACAGAAGGTCATGGAGAATAACAGGGCTAAGATCCTGTGGGACTTCCAGATCCAGACGGACAGGCAGGTATTGGCCAATCAACCAGACATCGTGGTAGTAGACAAGGACCAGAAGACAGCGGTGGTGATAGATGTAGCAGTGCCAAGTGACAGCAACATCAGGAAGAAGGAGTATGAGAAGCTGGAGAAGTACCAGGGCCTGAAGGAGGAAATAGAGAGGATGTGGAAAGTAAAGGCTAAAGTGGTCCCAGTGGTGGTAGGAACACTCAAGGCTGTGACTCCTAAGCTGAGAGAATGGCTCCAGTAGATCCCAGGAACAACATCAGAGCTCTCTGTCCAGAAGAGTACAGTGCTAGGAACAGCTAAGATACTGTGCAGAAGCCTCAAACTCCCAATTTTTGCAGAATGGACAAACCCACATAGAATGTGCTGAAAACCTGGAAGCATTTTTTGTTTTCCTTTTTCCATAAGCTTGACAGGAATTTTATTACTCCAAGAGCAGTCATACTTCAAAAAGCCAGACACTAACTTAACGATAGTCTTTGCAATTTTTCTGTTGGATTCTGAGATTTGTAGAAGTGAAGGCAATCATATAGCTGTTTTCAAGCTGTTTGGGAGGATTAGAAGCTAAAAATGACCTTAATAATACCACATAATCTCTAATTTGTAAATTTTATTTCTCCAAAATTCTCCTAGTTTTTAAACATTTTTACAGAAAGAAGACATGTTCATTTATTTATTACTGTAATGCCTTATTTTTTCTACCAAAAATATTGTATTTTACATCACAGTGTGGCAAGCCAAAGAATATTCCTTAGATAGGCTATTGACTAGAAAATCTCAGGTAATAAAACAAAATCTCAGTTATCATCATTCACTTCATAGATTAATTTATCAAACCTGTTAACAATTATGTATGTAAATTTGAGTCTGAACCTATCCTCTTTTAAACCACTAAAGGCTGAGTGCCTTTTCTGGCTAAATTACCAGATTTCTTATACTTGCATGAAACCAAGGATCCATCTTGCCTGACATTTTTTTTCAATAATGGTTATTTACATGCTTCTCACTAGCTTATGAAATGACTTTAAATCAACAACTCTGCCTCTTTGTCCTCAGCAGCTGGTATTTAGAATTATGCTGTTCCATATTTACCAGCTTTGAATATCAGCCATTGATAGATTCATCTCATCTAATTTGCCTAAGCATTGTGTAATATCTCTAGGATCCTAGGTTCTGGTATGGTAGGACCCAGCCCAGAGAACCCATAGTGTCTAGAGCAGTGTTTCTCAACCTTGGCAACTTTAAGCTATATGGACATGGCTGTATGGATAAGGCTGGCTGGGGAATTCTGGGAGTTGAAGTTCATACAGCTTAAAGTTGCCAAGGTTGAGAAACACTGGCCTAGAGAGCAAGAGAATTCCCTCAGATTATCTGATCAAATCAGTACCTTCATAGGTTATGAAACTATGAAGTCTTTCCTTTCAAGGGCCAGAAGGAGGATTTACTCTTCTCTAAAGGTAATCTACCCAAACTTTAGGTCTGCCAGATTCGGGAGCTTTTCTAAACTTGGTAAAAAATCCCATCTTTCAAACTGAGTGGAGGCTTCCTGAGATGCAGCTGATAGATAGCCCCTTCTCAGCTGAAAATCTGAACCTTCTATTTAGAAATGCAGGACAAACATTTTTGTAAAAAAAATACCAAGTAGGCAAAACCTTCAATAATTTAGATCCAATAACAAATTACAGAGAATGATCTAAAAATGAAAACAGTTAAGATGTGAGATTCTACTTATAAAAAAGAATTGGAATGGTTTAAATCAAAATCAAAGAGAAGCCCCCAACAGTTTTAAGTGTACATTCTATTCCAATGAATAAACAATTTATTTGTTACTAATGTTACTAATAATATGGTTATGTACATTTAACTGAAAAAGTCTAGGCAACTAGCATCATGCATGACTGACCTTGTCAGGTGACTTGTACAATGCAGATATTCAGCCTCAATGGGGGCTTTTTAGAAAGTTGACTCATTTATGTTTTACTGTATGTCATTTCCCCCTCTCCTCTGGTAATTTGTCCTTTCCTTCTTGTTCCCTTCTGTTGTTCCATCCATTAAAACATAGTGCAAGAACTGTCTAGTTTCATCTACATCATGCTCTAAGAGTATAATATTGTGGTAAGACTTCATGCTGTGAGTATTTCATGTGACTTCACAAAGAACTGCTCTCCTATCATGGAAGTAAAAACAGTCACGTATTGTGGACATCCTGTTTATATAGCTTTTCTTTGTTGTTAGTAATACTAACTTCCTGTTTATTTGGTTTTGCTCCGTTTACTAATGGGTAAGAGAAAGAAAAACTATTTTCCATCTGCTAATTACATTCCATTTACTAAGCTTGGTTTAAAAGTGGCCTGCAAATGCTGCCAAAGCTCATCTTTGTCTCTGGATATTCTTCTTCCATTCATCTCATCTCAGATGCATTTTTCCTGTCTCTGTTTTCTGTTTTGCCCTTAAGTTTCTGTTTCTTTTCATTTGACATCTGCTTAAAACTTCAGGAAATTGGTGGCATTAAAATCTAAATCTTGGTATACATAATAAATATAGCAATGAAGTAGATTGAGTGTAATGTTAGGATGACATGTTACCATTCCCTAAAATGAGTAAACATATCTATTCCTATAATGTATCTAGACATTTGACTAGTTATTTCAACATTTGCAACATTTAATTTAAATGTTTAAAAAAATTACTTTACTTTTAATATTTTATCTTAATATATCCAAAAGCTTAGAAGGATTTCTTAGGATTCACTTGTTTTCTTATTAATTAAAGTTATTAACTAGTTTCTTCTAGTAATACAGTTGAATATCAGAATGTACAGGTGAAACTCGAAAAATTAAAATATCGTGCAAATGTTCATTTACGTCAGTATGGCAACTCAAAAGGTGAAACCAAGATATGGGATAGACGCATTACATGCAAAGCGAGATATGTCAAGCCTTACTTTGGTATAATTGTGATGATTATGGCGTACAGCTTATGAAAACCCCAAATTCACAATCTCAGAAAATTAGAATAGTGTGAAAAGGTTCAATATTCTAGGCTCAAAGTGTCCCACTCTAATCAGCTAATGAATCCATAACACCTGCAAAGGGTTCCTGAGCCTTTCAATGGTCTCTCAGGCTGGTTCAGTAGGAATCACAAGCATGGGAAAGACTGCTGACCTGACAGTTGTGCAGAAAACCATCACTGACACCCTCCATAAGGAGGGAAAGCCCCAAAAGGTAATTGCAAAAGAAGTTGGATGTTCCCAAAGTGCTGTATCAAAGCACATCAATAGAAGGTTATGTGGAAGGGAAAAGTGTGGTAGAAAAAGGTGCACAAGCAGCAGGGATGAGCGCAGCCTGGAGAGGATTGTCAGGAAAAGGCCATTCCAAAGTGTTGGGGACTTTCACAAGGAGTGGACTGAGGCTGGAGTTAGTACATCAAGAGCCACTGCACACAGACGGATCCTGGACATGGGCTTCAAATGTCGTATTCCTCTTGTCAAGCCGCTCCTGAACAACAAACAACGTCAGAAGCGTCTTACCTGGGCTACAGACAAAAAGAACTGGTCTGTTGCCCAGTGGTCCAAAGTCCTCTTTTCTGATGAGAGCAACTTTTGCATCTCATTTGGGAACCAAGGACCCAGAGTCTGGAGGAAGAATGGAGAGGCACACAATGCACGATGCTTGAAGTCCAGTGTGAAGTTTCCACAGTCTGTGTTGATTTGGGGAGCCAGGTCATCTGCTGGTGTTGGTCCACTGTGCTTCATTAAGTTCAGGGTCAACGCAGCCGTCTACCAGGAGATTTTGGAGCACTTCATGCTTCCTTCCGCAGACGAGCTTTATGGGGATGCTGACTTCATTTTCCAGCAGGACCTGGCACCTGCCCACACTGCCAAAAGTACCAAAACCTGGTTCAATGACCATGGGATTACTGTGCTTGATTGGCCAGCAAACTCGCCTGACCTGAACCCCATAGAGAATCTATGGGGCACTGCCAAGAGAAAGATGAGGGACATGAGACCGAACAATGCAGTGGAGCTGAAGGCCGCTATTGAAGCATCCTAGTCTTCCATAACACCTCAGCAGTGCCACAGGCTGACAGCATCCATGCCACGCCGCATTGCGGCAGTCATTGCTGCAAAAGGGGCCCAAACCAAGTACTGAGTACATATGCATGCTTATACTTTGCAGAGGTCCGATATTGTTCTATTTACAATCCTTGTGTTATTGATGTCATGTAATATTCTAATTTTCTGAGATTGTGAATTTGGGGTTTTCATAAGCTGTACGCCATAATCATCACAATTATACCAAAGTAAGGCTTGAGATATCTCGCTTTGCACGTAATGCGTCTATCTCATATATTGGTTTCACCTTTTGAGTTGCCATACTGACATAAATGAACATTTGCACGATATTCTAATTTTTTGAGTTTCACCTGTATAATTATTCTTTCAGTTTAATGTTAACACCCAAAAGGAAGGATTACTCACCTTAGTCATCTATTAGCTGTCTGTATCTTTATCTTTCCATTAGTCAAAGCTTCCAGTTCCCTGGATTAATGTAACTCCCTTCAATTTATCCACATTTTCTGGCATTATAGATTTCCCTAAGTGAAAGCATTTTTTTCAAACTGCACTTAGAAATGGTTTATCAATGAAATATGTAGCTAAAAGAATAAATCTTTGGATTATATATGACTTTCTT
The DNA here is from genome assembly GCA_030867105.1 of Liasis olivaceus. Lineage (NCBI taxonomy): Eukaryota > Metazoa > Chordata > Lepidosauria > Squamata > Pythonidae > Liasis > Liasis olivaceus. Next base: position 78,137,115 of record CM061349.1, read on the forward strand.
AATTAAAGAGAACTGTAAAGCTATCAAGAAAGTATCCAGCTTTGGTTCATTTCCAACATTTATTATGGCACTATTGTCCTTCTGTGACCTAAACCTCAAGAACCTCAAATATGAAAAACAAAAGAAAGGAACTGAAAGATGTATTTCTGATATAATTTGTCATTGTGTCCATTCACTTCTATTGTATTTTTGAAGAATCGGTTATTTACATTACAAATAAAATGAGCACTTGGTTGACCAAAACTAACATCTGACCTGAAACTGTGTCTCAGCACATTTATATACATCAGTCATCAACAAACTTTTGCCAAACCAATCAGCTGAAATCACTGAATCCTGCTCTTGGACAAACTCTTAGGAGATTTCTGAATTCCTGTGATGTGCTGGAAGTCACATTCCACGAGAATGAATTTGAGAGTCAGTTCTAACATTCTGCTGGTGGGATGGAAGATGTTACATTATGCATCATCTTATAGCAACTTATGCTCTTTCATGGTAACTGTACCAAAATTTTCTATGTTCACAAGGTTCATTGGTTTTCAGCAAAAGCAGATATTTCCCATAGCTATTCTTAATATTCTTCATTTTACATATTAATGTATGTGTATATGTATGTGTATATGTATATATGTGTATGTATGTGTGGATGGGTGTGTATAATATATATACAGTATTTTATGTTAAGAATCCCATTTCCCTAGAAGTCTAGGCTAATTAAGAAACTTAATAGTCACAAGCATGATGAAATTGAGGAAAGGGTGATTCTAGGAGCTTGGTCTCCAACTTGCAGGATTCCAAATCAGGTGATTACTACACACCACACTGCTGATCTTTTCTATTTTCAGTTCACAAACTCATTGATATCTCCAACCATATTCTTTTAATCATGCACACATTTCAATCAATTCTCAGCTATTGATTGATTTAGAATGCCTTTCATCCTATTTTCATTTAATGAAAAATAATTCCAGAGTGGCAGTATATCAAGATGAAAGCAAATAAAACCATATCAAATTGCCCTTTCCCTAAAAAAATAAAGCAAAGCTATATAAACTCAATATGCTATAATAATTTTGCAGGGAATGAACAAAATGTTCAGCTGACAAATTAAGAATGTTTTTAATTGGTACCAACTCCTTTCATAACCCAGTGCCACATGCAAATGGAAAAGAAAGGCTCCTTTATCCGAAATGTCTGCTCTTGCGTCTCCACACAATAAATGAGTAACAAATGTGGTAATATCAAAAAGGCATCACAACCAGAGCTTAGTCATCAAGTTGATATGTAAAACAGAAGATGATCCATTAGGTACAGTATTCTAAGACAAACCTGTATAGACTGATTTGCTCACAAGGTTACCAGCGCATGGAGTATTATGGCTAAACTGTGCCTGTCCAGGACTATAGTTGAACAAATGGCAGAAGACATTCATTGTCACATTCAGCTGTGCTGAGAATGATAGAATAAGAATATTCCCAAACTGTTGGGAATATTCAGTTTACTGGCCCACATTCAGGCTATCACTTCATCCAGACACTGGCTCTGGTCATGAACTGCCTCTTCTGATTTGGATGATCCTCACACATGAACACACATACACACAAACTGTAGAATTGGATATCATCAGCATACAGAAGACCCTTTCATCCAGTTCTCCTAATGATTTTCTCCAACAGCTTCATATAAATGTTGCTAGCATTGGAAGCAGAATTTAATTTATAGAATCCAGTGGTTATAGCATCCAGTGCTAAAATGTCAAGGGCCAGTCAATGCTAACCATAGAATATGATTCTTGCAAAACAAGAGTTGAAGTGCTGAACATATCATATCTTGATATTTCAGCCATGAGAGCGAGCCAAGAAAGAGTCAGTGGTCAGTAGTTTCAAAGCCACTGAAAAATCAACAATTAACAAGGTTGCATTTTCTGTAAGACTCTAGGGAAAGGCCTTTCATCATGACAGATTAGGCTTAGCCAGCCTCATAATTAAGACTATATTCAGTTGAATCATACAGACGTGCACACTTTCTTTCCCATTTTTCCCAGTTTTGCCTCTCTCACCTTAGTTCATTACATTCATAGGCTTCCACCACATATGCTCCTCCATAGTCACACACATCTCTTAGTACTTACAGGACATAACTTAGAAGAATATTTTGTTCAACTATAAATACATTATTCATTTTATTCCCAACACATTATAGAATTAAAATGGAAAGGATGCAATTATTATTTTTATTATTTGTTCAAAGTGGAATTGGAACTAGGCACTAAGTAGCATAATCACTCTCTGTGGGTCATGCATTTCTTCTCAAACCTGCCTGGTGCCCTTTTACTAAAGTTAAGCAGTTACAGAAAATAGATTCTTAAATTCTTTATTTCTCACTTTAATCAAATATCAACAAGCTCTACATAATCTTCTTGAGAAACAGATCTATCTGATCAAAGGCTAGGTATGTAAAGTAGCTTAATCCTTTTAAATCTGCTGCTACTATTGGGTTCCACATTTTCTCACCACTCTGAAACATTATACCTCTTTTATTTCTTTCTATGGCTCATTGAATGAAATAGCTTCAAAATGCACCTGTGGATTTTGTTTTCTCTTATGATGCTTCAACTTTTGCAATTTCTTACGGTTTTACTACTGCCTACTCAGTCCTTGAAAAAACAAAACCTGGGATGGTCTTTGTGACACATGTGGTCATCAGCTGTGAAAACATACATCCAGCATTGGTCTGGTGCCCACAAATCCACTTGTTCATTCAAAAGTAACAGACTTGGCATCTGGTTCAGAGAGTGAATGCAATTCTATCCTCTCTAAAAGAAGAAAACCCTATTGAATTCAGTAGGGTTTTCTCTCAAGTATAAGAATAAGATTATGTATCTAAGAAGTCTTGGAATAGATATCATTGATTGTTCAGCGTTAATATACTGTAGGCTTGTTGTTTTGGAAAGTGAAAGAGAAACTGGACAATGAAAAAAACAGGTAAGACGAAAGAGTTTCAAATGACCATTTGGAAATGGAAGTTTGTTTACTGATTGTGGAATAAAGACTGCATTTTTGATACTACTGTCAAGTGGACTTCCCCAGTTTTAAAGAGTGTGTTAAAATTCCATGCAGTATGAAAGGGAATATTGGCAGCTAACTGAAGTCCTAAGCAATCTGGGACAATTTCAAGAAAATTTTTCCTCTACTATTTAAAAACAAGATCTATAGCAGAATCAGACTTGACTCAAGGCTGATTTTATTTTCAGTGTTCCAGATCCCAGGAAGAGCCATTTATTCTTTGCTTTTTAGCCATAAATCTACCCCAGTTTCTCATTAAACATGTTTAAAGACATAAATCTCTGGAAAAAATGGAAAAGAAGAATGGAAAAAAAAACCCTTATAAATAGTTTTGTTAACTGTTAAAGCATATTCACTCCATGTGACATATCTGTTCCCTAGAAAGGCCTCCCATTGATGTGCACAAAAAAAGTTATAGCTATTGAATAATCAACAAAGAATTTTAAGATAAAGTCTTTATGACCCATTTCCTTCTGTTGAGACCCACAATCTTGATATACCATAAATTTTGCTGGGTGGCCTACAGATATTTTATCTTTTTTGGCTCAGTTGCTTGCCATAAAACCTGACACAGAAGCTTGTGTCCCATGCAGCATCAAACTATGACTTGGCATCCCAAAGTGAAACTTAGATTTCTGATCTCAAGTTCCTTCAAAATGTCTTCATGTTGAGCAACAAACTATAGTTTATTATTGCATCTAAGCTAGTAAATTATGGTTGGTGCTTGGTTCTGCAAGTCTTAAAATAAAACAAACTGCATTCACAAATCACATTAGCTGATGAAACTACATTACAACTTTACACAATATGCAAACCCTGGCCTTAGTTTAATTGCCAGTCAGGCTAATGAGAAAAACTGTCTGACATGCACTTTTTTTACATTAGCAATAAATAGATATGCAGAACATTTCCAAGAATTAGTTGGAAGCAAAAGGTTAAGATGTTAATAGAAATGACATAATCATTGTCTTTTACTATTATCTGCTCATCAAGTTTGTATTGCAGATCGACTGGTTAAGATGTTGGCAGTTCCATTTTGAAGGCTAATTCCTTCTTCTCTGAACCATCTGCTAAATATTACATTACTTATAAGCAAAAATGGACCATTTCTTTTCTACCTGTCTTAGGAACTCTTGTGTGATCTTCCAAGATGAGAATAACCTTTCCCCTTCATCTCATAAAGCTAAGTCACTCTCCTTCCTTAAATGTAAATAGGTAAGGTCTTTCAACCAACTTCATTCAGTGGACCTTTCTTTAGCTAACATAGTGTCACATATTCTGTACTGTGGACTGTCATGACTATGCCCTATCTGCAACAATCCTTTACCAAAGTTTATGTTCACCCTTCATCTTTATCATTCTTAAATACCTATCAGTTTAGCATAAACCAGCATTTTCAGGTCACAACTGTTGGGCTCACATGCCTACATAAAATCTTCGAGTACAATTTGAAAACAGTAATATAGTCACTTAAATATTATGCCAATTAGCCCACACTTAACTAGCTTACTAATCAGTACATGGTGGGGTACTTTGTCAAATGCTTTGCTGAAGTAAAGGTAAATTACATCTATGGCATTCTCACAATCTAGTAAAAAATTATCCAATCAAAACACAAGATAAAATAAAGATTTGTTCTTGGGAGAGATTTCCTGACATCTGCTAACGTTTACAAGGTGCTTACAGATCAATCTGTTTATGATCTGTTCAAGTATCTTTCTAGATATTGATGTCAGATGAGTTTGTAGTTTGCTGGATCTTCCTTTTTTCCATTTTTGGAGTTATGGATATCTGTTCTCCTCCACCCAATGCAGTATCTAAAAAGTCAAGTGTTTTGAAGTTTCAGCAATTTCCTAAAGACAGATGAGTTGCAAAAAATAAAACCCAGCATTGTTAACAACTTAATTGAATTATTTGTCATGCTTCTCATTCCATCTTGCATTTTGGAGCTCCACCAAATAAGAAAGCAGATAGCCAGTGCATGCTGTACTCTTGAAAGGGAAAATAATAACCCAAAATCTTGTGCTACTGCCAGCATAAGAATGAATCAGGCCACATTGTTGTGGACTGTTGGCAACTCTGTCAAAACAGTGGATAAAGAAGTAAACAGCAGAAGGAACTAGGTAACAACCCAAAGATAAATTGGAACATGCAGACCATTGATCCTAGCTGAAAATAACAACAACAACATATTAAATGTATATGCTGCCTGACTCCCAACAACTCTGGGCTGTTTACAATTAAAACATTTAAAAACAAAGAACAATACAAAAAACATGAAAACAGCATAAGACAAAAAATAGAAGGAACTGAGACTGCAAGTGGAGACTTGTTAGAACCAGAGGCATTATTATTTTCCAAAGAGGTACTGCAGAATACTGAAATGAGAATTGAATGAACATAGTTCATTTGAGTTTGGTTTACATCCCTCAAAATCTTTGAATATAGTTAAAGAATGAAATACATGACAAGTGGTTTTGTTTTGTTTTGCTTGTAGAAACTAGAGAGGCATGCAACTAGGACATTTAGTGCCAAGACAAAACACATGTGAAAACAAACATCCACTCTCTATAGACCTAGAAGGTTTGCTTCACATACTGACTTCCTTTAGAGCTAGAAATTCTGGTGAACTTTTCCAGAACCTTTTTCCAGCAGCCCTATCTTCTAAGCCCATAGAATCTGTTGAGTGATTTTGGATTGATTACATGCCATCAAGTTGTTGCTAACTCTTAGCAACCACATAGATTTTCTCCATGATGATCTGTCCTTAATGTGGTCTTTCAGGTCTTCCAATGGTGTCCTCATTGCCACCGTAACTGAGTCTATCCACCTTGCTGCTGGTTTTCCTCTTTTTCTCTTTCCTTCCACCTTCCTCAGCATTAGAGCCTTCTCCAAAGAGCTAGCTCTTTGCATAATATGTCTGAAGAAGACAGAAAGACTTTCTTTCTTTCTGAAGTAGGATAATTTGAGCCTGGTCATTTAAGCCTTTAGTATGAACTCTGGGTTGATTAGTTTGATGATCCATTTGTTTGTTTTCTTGACTGATAGAGTCTATAGACTTATTACTATAACATAAAGATGTTGCATTCGAATAGCTATTCTGGATCAGATGTTAAATATCTTGTTTCTTCTGGTGGTAAACTAGAAGCCTATGGAAAACCAATACAGTTATGAGAACTCTCTAGTGAGTGTTCCAGAGCAACAGAAACATTGCACCGCTGACCATGAGGATAGTAAATGGCTGTCAGGACAAGAAGTCATGTAGTCTTATGGTCCATAACATGCTTAGATGCTCTAAAGTCATCTAAGTTGGTCACCATTACCATCTGTTATTTAATGAATTTCATAGTTTGAGTATCCACTTTCTTGATGACTAAAATTCTCTATGGTTCTTTCTGATTTCAAGTTTATCATCAGTACAGTATTTATATATTCTGTTAAGCTGTTGCTTAACACCTTAATCCATATCTTATATTGTAATGGATTTCTTCACATAATATCTTGCTGTCCTCACTCTTAGAGGAGGAGGAAGAAGGGAGGGAGAAGCAAGATGTAAGTTGTCTGAGAACAGAGACCTATTTTTTAAAATGAAACTTCAAGTATTGTGGACATTCATGATATTATAGTAGCAATAATAGTAATAATAAGAAATAACAACAAAAATATGAAAACTTACAATAATAATGTGTTCATTTTTAAAATAAGCCATTCTGAGGTGGATTATATGCTTTTCTAATAAAATTAATCATTAACAACAAATTAATACTCCAGTGCAATTTCCATTAAACTTGAAGAAATAAGAAAACCATTTAAAGTACCAGTAATATTACTTTTAAATTCTGAATAATAAATCCAATAGTTCAATTGGTTACAAATTCTATACCAATGAGGCCTTGGGGGGGGGGGGCAGGGAGTACCACAGGATATAGTGCCACCTCTATGAAGGCCTTGTTTCTGGCACTTGACTGTAACAACCTGGCCACCCAATGTTAAATGCATTGACCATTGTATAACTTTGTGTTTCTCAACCCTGGCAACTTTAAGATGTGTGGACTTCAACTCCCAGAATCCTGGCTGGGGGATTCTGGGAGTTGAAGTCCACACATCTTAAAGTTGCCAAGTTGAGAAACATTGGTATAACTGAAGTTGCAGATAACAGCCCATAGCTTTGCATTTGTCACAAAGGAAACTATAAAAAAAACTGAAGGATTGCTTATTTGAACTGCTGCAGTCTTGGCTGAAGTGGGTATATATATGATGCCAAAGAAGTCATCTTTAATATTAATGCAAAATAAACTAGTTTAATATTCCTGTCATCATTTCAAACAATTTCTTTAAATGAAAGACATTGGAGCATGGAAAATATGTAGCCGTATGCTTTCTTTGCTGGGGGCTCTGAGGACTTGTGGCTTTTATTTGGTTCACCTTCATTTTCAGCCTTCTTCTGTATAGGCGCCAGGCCTCTGCTTTGAGAAGGTACTATGTAAACACAGCTCTGGTTATTTGGTTTCTCCCTGTTAACTCTTTGGGAACAAAAAATTGTAATATGTTAAACCGTTCCATTTGCCCGCTCAGAGATCAGCAAAGGACGTTTAGCTTTAAATTCCTTTAAAGTCTACAGATACTGTAGCACTCACCTTGCTTTCATAGTTCATGGAGACTTGTAATACTTCAAATGAAAATTAGCCTTAAAAATGAGGTAATCTCCTCAAAAAGTTAATAGAAAGCTTTTAAAATGCATTTATACTGCCCTCTTATAGGAGCCAATCACCTAAGTAAATTAAGGTTTCTCTGTTTATTTATTTATTTATTTATTTATTCATTCATTCATTCATTCATTCATTCATTAAATTTATAGGGCTGCCCATTCGCAAAGCAACTCTGGGCAGCTAACAGGGTTTTAAAAAGAAGCATACAAAGAGCCACAATAGAAAAATAAAATATACATTGCATCAGTAACAGAGCAGAGCATATTTACATTTACAGCAGGTTCATATGTCAACCAGGCCCAGTGCCTTGGGGGAAGATCCAGGTTTTCAAAGTCTTCTTAAAGGCTGACAAGACTGGGGCCAACCAAACTTAATGGCAGGATTGGGGGTTGGTAGGGAATGCTGTTCCATACTGCAGACCTTGAAAAGGAGAAGGCATGCCTTCTGGGTCCCATCAGATGACTGCTTACTTGATGGGACCTGAAACATGCCAACTCTGTTGGATCATGTAGGATAGTTGGAGACAGATGGCCCCTCAAATATCCAGGTCGTTTGCCATGTAGCAAACCACCAGCACCTTGAATTGCACCCAGAAGCAGCTTACACAATAGGTAGTGGTGTTACATAGGTGTACGGAGGTGCGCCCATCAATACTTGTACAGATGCATTCTGGACTAACTGGAGTTTCTGGGGGGTTTTAAGGGCAGCCCCAGGTAGAGTGCATTGCAATAATCCAAATGAGAGATCACTAAGCTGTAAGTGACTGTAAATAGGGCATCCCAGTCCAGAAACAAGCACAGCTGGGGCACAAAATGACTCTGTGCAAAGGCCCTATAAGCCATAGCTGCTGCCTGTTCTTCTGGCAGGAACCAGGAGTCTAGGAGAAGTCCCAAACTGCATACCAGTTCTGTCTGAGGAAACTTAACCCAATCAAGAACTAACCATGGAAGCTCTCTGGAGCCAAGTGGACCCCAAATTCACACCTACTCTATTTTGCCAAGGTTGAGTTTAAGTCTGTTCATCTCCATCCAGACTCCCACAATGTCAGGCTTTTCAGGAAGGCAAGGTCAAGAAAGTGAAACAGCAAGATTTCAAGAATGCTGTTTATTGTTGTAGGGTAGAATAACAGATTCTTGAAAGTCTATTGGAGTTTCTATCTACAACCAAACATAATCAAGGCATGGTTATTATGAGCTTCTTTCTCACATTCTCCTCTTTCCCAGGACTGAGTAATCTTTTCTGCTCCCTTTCACAGGTCTACATTCTTTCACGTGCAGCCTCCAAACACCAAGACAGAAACTTCATGGCATCACTTGGCCAACCTAGGGTTGAGATATATAACTGGGTATCATCAGTGTTCTGATGATATCTAACCCCATGCTGCTGGATGTATTTATTCTACTTTAATTGTCCCATTTTTAAAAGACAAGTGCCTGTTCAAATGACTTAAAACTGAATATTTTAAAATATGGCATTATACCATTGATGAATTTGTGAGTCCTAGTCAGAATGTGTCAGCATTGGATTTGGCTCTAAGCATGTTGAGTCCACAAGCAGTAAGGCCAGAACTGATCATCTGTCCCACTTTGGAGTTTAGTGTACAAATTACCCCAATTACTTTATAGGATAAATGCATACTATGTCTAAAGTATGTAAATCTAAACTGTATAACCATTTTCTGAATAGTTCACACCAATAAAATCACTGTTTTTTGTGCTTATAAGTGCTCTATGCAAGTATATTATCCAGTGATGGGCATCTGGTGATACCAGAGCAAGTCAAGTTGAGGATCATCTATTAATCAGCGTTGTTCCAAGTCAATATTCTCACTTAATGGTAATATAAGATTTAACGTGGTTGTAATTCCGAAAGGAGCCTTTGCATTGTAAATTGCTGGTAATAAGCTATTATTAAAACACAACTGCCTTCTGTGGAAAGCAGTTTAGAAGTTAGTCTTTCCTGAGTAGAAAATTCAGAACAGTTAATGAATAATGAAAAAAAACACCTTTATGCATTAATTTTTGTCAACAGGGAAGATAAACTATCTGTGAAGATTTTTATATCTTACACCTCAAACAACAATCATGCTATTTCTGTCTCATTGCAAACTGATGACTAGTGAACGTTTATAAATATTAATTCTAAAGTTAAACCCAACAGTATAAAATATCACTCACTGAAGAACCTTCTATTTTCAGAAAGATAATTACATACATATGAAATGTGAGCTGATAACATGCATAGGGAATATATTGGAAAAAGGCCAATTATCGTCCATCAAAGATAAAATATTCAGAAGTTTGTAACAAAGGCCAAGACCATATTGCCTGCATATGGAATTCATTTTCCAGAACCAGCTGTGCATGGAGACATTTATGCTGATGTAATTCACCCAAAGAAATGAACACATTTTGACATTCTCTGCCATGGAAAGAAGTAGCCAATCTCCCATAAATCAGGCAGGACTTTTATCTTTACAAGAAAATTATGTTAGGGTAAGGGTTACCTGTGATAAGGTACTACAATAATTTCCATGCCATGATGTTAAGTGTATATTTTGCCCCAACCCCCTTCACAAACTATTCAGAAAATGTATTTTAGTATCAAAACTAAACATACCCCAAAGTCTCCAAAGTCAATGTGCCATTTTCCCCCCAGGTAGATACATTTTGAAGAGAGCCAGTCTGGTGTAGTAGTTAAGACACCAGGCTGGAAACCAGGAGACTGTGAGTTCTAGTCCTGCCTTAGGCACTAAGCCAGCTGGGTGGCCTTGGGCCAGTCATTCTCTTTCACTTTTAGGAAGAAGGCAAGAGCAAACCACTTCCAAAAATCTGACCAAGAAAACTGCATATGCAGGCAGTCACCAAGAGTCAATAGTAACTCAAAGGCACACGCACACATTTTGAATCTTCACTATACTATGCATTTCTTCTATGTGAGGAAAGTCAGGTATTGTGGATCTCAACCATGCTGCCATTTTTAGCATACAGGTAGTCTTCGCTTAATGACCCTAATTGGGACAAGAAACTCTGTCGCTAAGTGAAGCAGTTGTTAACCAAAATATCACGTGACCGCCCCACTTAGCGATGGTAGTTCCAGCAGTCCCTGCTGCGGTTGTTAAGCAAAGCATCATGTTACTGTGACTTGCAACCTTCTGCCAGCTTTGCCATTGACTTAGCTTGTCAGAAGCAGACTGGGAAGGTTGCAAATGCTGATCACGTGACTATCGGATACTGTGACCATGGTAAATGTGCAACAGTCGCCAAGTGCCCGAATTGCAATCACGTGACTGTGGGGATGCTGTGACAGTCATAAGTGCAAGGACTGGTTGTAAGTCACTTTTTTCAGTGTCTTCATAACTTCAAACAGTCACTAAACAAAGGGTTGTTAAGCAAGGACTACCTGTATTCTAATACCTGTAGCATATTCCTAACACTAAAGCCACCAAAGTAAAATGTGTCAAGTAAAGTCTCAGGCAGTCACACATGAGTAGATGGAACAATACTTAGGATTTGTACACAGAACTTCCATTTGCACCCCACATTCACACCTAACAGTACTATGCCTTTGGTACTTCAGAAATAATCCTTTTTCCTAAATCAAGAGTTCAGTTCAAGTTCATTTCCTATTCTCAGCCATTATGATTTTCCAAAAATTAGAGCACAAAGGATCTCATGAAGAAATACCAACTTTCAGATTCTACCATTAATTTCCCATGCCCATAAAAGATTGTATTTGGAGAGCCATATACATAATATTCTATACTGTTTAACTCTTCCAACACTTCAGCAGATACTGAAGGAAAAATTCCTAATAATATTCCCTAATTACAGGTCCTAATCTATGTCTTTGATTGCACAGCTATTTCCTGAGAGGATCTACATGTAAATGCTGTAGATATGAAAAAGAAAAGGTAAAAATGCCCTACAGCAAAACTGCTAGACTGGATGAAGAATTTCTGAACATTGATTCTGAGATGTTCCACAGAGCCAAAAACTCTGCCAATGATCATCTGCTACATGCAGAATGGGAATTACAATCTTCTATCTCGATTTTCAGACATTATAAGAACAATTCAAGCATTTGTGTGAGATATTTTATTAACTAAAACAAGGCTTTTATCTAAACTAATGAACTCTGATGTCTACTATTTACTGTTTAATCAATTTGTATAGCCGCCCAACTCAACAAGTGACTCTGGGCGGTGAACAATATCCAAATAAGGATAAAAACGATTACAACAAATACAAAAATTAAAATACATAGAAGCTGAGAAACTATCACAGTCCACAATTACTAACACAGCCAAAAGACTGGCCTCTTCGCACACTCAGAGACCCAGGCCTGGGCACAGAATTGGGTCTTTAGTGCCTTGCAAAAGGTCAGCAGGGCCTGGGCCAGATGGAGAATATTCTATAGGGCAGACCCTACGGCAGAAAAGGTGTGCCTCCTGGATCCCGCTGACTGGCATCCCTTAGCTGACGGGATTCGGAACATACCCATCCTGCCAGACTGGATCAGATGGGTAGAAACAATCCTTAGTTATTTTCATCATCCACAAAAGCAAACTGCTCTCACTGCATTCCTGTTATTCAGTTCTTTTTTGACAAGAGATTGTCCAGCTATAACTGAATGCAAGATCAGCCTAGATTAATGTAGATGAGTTGACTCTCATCTCAATTACGTGCTGTAAGTATCATGACCACAACAGATACTGGCTGTGATAAAATTTATGTGTGAAAATAAGATTTTCAACTGTGTAGGACTAATCAAACAATAACAGCTACTAACTTAGTTTCAAATAACTTTTTTTATTAAAAAGAAATGTTCAGTATGTTTTCAGGAGCTTAAATAAAAGAGGAAAAAGTTTTATGACCTTTTCTTGTTCCAAGGAACTACTCAGCTTATCTATTGTGGTGTAAGAGTTATCTGGAAACACAAATAACCATGAGTAACCTCACAATAGTGAGCAAGGATATATGATTAACTCCTAGAAGGGAGGGTTGCCTAGCCCAAGATAACTTTCTCGAGCTAACAATCACAGAGTAAACATGCCAACTTTCTCTTTTTCAGCTGTTGAACCTGACCTGGGTTCTGCTTTATGAGAGTCATGTGCAGATAGGCTTGCACATTTCTCACAGTTCCAGAGAACTGGGGGAGACCTGCCATTCACCTTTCTGCAGGAAGCAGTTCTCCCTTCTGGCCACTGCGAACAGCACTGCCCTTTTGATTCCTTCATGCATGGTCTAGATTTTGTTCATCTGGACTGCTATAATCTTCCCTCTTCACCCTTTGCCTTTTAATGCCTAGTGTTTGAAACTGCCTTCTGAAACCCATGCATGACGATTCTTTTCTCACTCCTTCAAATCCGCCTTCAAACGTCTTTTCTGTAAAGAATTTGGGTCAACCTGTAGTTGCTTTGCCTACTGTTACTAGAGCATAACCTCAAACTCACATAGCTAATCATATCAGATATCGCTTTCCGGTTACCTCATGCTTCCTCTTTCTTCCTCTGTTGTTTTGCTTGTTTCAGCTGCAGACTAGAGATCTTCCACCATATCAGTCAGCTGCCTTATGAATTGTGCAACTAAATAATTCTAGATCCTGGCTTAATGATCTTACAGGCCATTATTAATTTTTTTTTTCAGTTTTAAGAACAAAACTACCAGTTTTCTTTTCCCTTTCCTCTGCCATTTTGTTATATTCCAGCTACTTTATTTTTATGTCAATTTCCTAATGCTAATAAAAAAAGAAATGAAGTGAACATCTGCCATTTTATATTTTAAAATTCACTCAGATCACAGGACTGTCCTGACAATTAAAGATTAAATTTGCTTCTGTTGCCCCAGTGCTAAATGCTTTTATTTGAAATCATTTCCTATCATAAAAATATGACTGTATATTTACAAATTATCGTAATAAATTGAGCAACAGAATCATGAGCTTTTCTGGGCAACTTCTCAGCTACTGGGTGTGTGTGTGTGTGTGCAGGTGTGTGTGTGCATAGCTGTGGAAATATTTTGGAATGATACCTGAAGCACTGCAAAGCTCTAATAGAGACAGACAAAATATTCTGAGATTGAAATGCCACCCTCCCCCCACCTTGGAATGAACTTCCTGCTCTGAATTCTCTATTCTGAGTCTGCCTGAAGTGCTCCAACTTCAGAATAGGCCATTCTGAATCCATATTGGCTCCTGTAGTTGGTTGCCCATTCTGGGATCAAATTTCTAAGATTGGAAATCTGTACTCTTGAAATGTTTTGTGAACACTGCACTCAACAATGGCCCCTAGAACCACTCTAGCTGTCCCATTGCCCCTTTCGGCTGTGTTATGTGAAGGAGCAGGTAGCAAGCATCATCATCATCATCATCATCATCATCATCATCATCATCATGTTTAATTATGTCACCCAGTTCCCCAGTTCTCAATTATTCTCATATTTATCGTATTGTCATATTTATATAATATTTACCACATTATGCAGGCCTGTGGAAGACCAAGACATGCATGTCTGAGATGATGAGGTTACCTAGTTGGGTAATGAAACATCTGCAACAAACAACCCAGCTCAGAGAGCACCAAGGACTCTACATGTTTGAGATAATCTGCTTAGGAATTTTCCTTGGTCCCTTATATCTTCCATCATAACAGATGTGTAACAAAATGGCTTGCTGCAAAAATAAACAAATACCTGTAAAATAAATAAATGAAGAATTTTTTAAAAAATGTAAATTCATAGAAAGTGATATTTGGAAAACAGACTAGGTAGAAACCATTTCCCAGATAGCTCAGATTCTATGTGAAAGGATGTTTATTGTGTTGTCATTCATTTGTTTAACATGTTCTGCTATTTGCTTCATAAAAGGAATTTCATCCTGTGGGCATTCTATTGTGTTATAGCTGTGTTTCACTTAAAGCAATGTCAGAGGACTATGGCAGTTTCAGAGAAAAGCTACTGCTGAATCATTGGTGTTGGGGTTTCTGGTGAATGGCTTTCCAGTGACAATAGTAATATAAATATTTGAGTTTATAGGATAATGTATCACTCAATTTCTGAACAAGTCATAAAACATGCCGATTGTTTAAATAAACATTACAGCCTGGAACAGTATCCAGTGTAATAGTGTAAAATATGCTGGGTCAGTTAACCAGTTTAACATGCAAATTAAGTGAGTTTGGATATTCCTTAAAGACATATGATAATTAGCTTATGAGGAATCAAATGTCTTCACAGCACTGTCTCATCTCCTTGCTAAAAGCCATTTCAGATACACATTCTGTTTCTACTTCGGATGATATTCTTTTTCTTAACCAGCAGGTACAAATTATTTCCCACAATGCAACTGATAACGGTTAGCAGTATCTGCAGGATCCAGTGCCCTGCTTCTTTGCTCTGTGCATGCAATGTCACGACACATGTGCAAAAGGGGCAGTGTTTGTATCACATCATTGTGACACTACTTTCATCATTTGCCCTCCCCCTTGACCCCTCTTGTGGACACCTACTCTACATCAAAATCTAAAAAGCCTTTCCCCATCCTCAACCTTCTTCTGACACTATCAATTTAATTTGCAAGGAAAAGGCAACAAATACAACCCAGACTGCCCTTAATTTTGCTCTATTCTGATCATTAAGAAGCTTTCCTTTATGTCATTCCAAATGTGTTTGTTCCCCTCACTTCTGCTTCAGCTCCCTGCTCCTCATGTACTCCAACTTTCTTTTTTGCTTTACCGTAATGATTTGTTAAGCTCAAATGTAGAATTGCTATTCTTGTATTTTTTACAGTGCCCCTGAGCTACTGACTGAATCCGAATATAACAGTAAAACATTTTCCATATAAAACAGACAATAACCAATAAGGTAAATACTAGCATAAAACAAATGTGATATGCAATGTTGTATCTTCAAGGTCTGGACAAAAAGAAGCAAAGATGGATCCAGGTAAGAATTCTTTCGAAGGGAATTCTAGCAATGAAGAACTGCAACAGAAAAACCTAACCATCAACTGTTTTAGAATATGAAGTGTTACGGTTATTGTCATTCTTCATTCATGAAAATTTGTCTATGTAAAATCACTGCAGCGTTTGTCAGCCCAAGGTAGTTTTCTGTCCCAACATACTGTAGTTTATCCAAGCTTTTTTTGTAACTGAGGCAATATCATCATCATCATCATCACCATCCCACAAATGCCTGTTTTCTTATTCTTTATAATCTGTCATTGGCAGTCAAGCCAGGGCTGTTGGACATTACCTCTAGCTGATGAAATCATAGAGTTGTAAGGTACCAAGTCCAACGTCAGTTCAGGAATCGTCAGGTAAAGTGCCTTTGTAAGCCTCTATTCATTTTTATTTATTGGCCAGTCTAAAACTTCAAGATAGGTTGCCTCAGAGAAACACAGATTCAATATGGAACTCAAATCTTTGTTATATTTACTGGTAGTATGTGCAGGCCTTACCATGACAAGTGTATTGCTTGACAAACAGAGATTATGCTTTCTATGTAAGATCTCAGACGCTACAGCTTTGGAGACGGGCACAAATTGTATTGGACCTTGTATGTGAGTGTGATCACAGAACCCTTGGTCAAGCCATAGAAGGATGAGCGAAGTCATTAAGCAGCTATTGGTGCTTTTGTATTAGGCAATCCAAGCTGGCATGTTGTATTTCAATCTTGGCTAGGTGGTAAAATTTTGATAAAATGGTGGTTATCCTCCCACTTTGCTAAAAGTTTCAAATGTTTCCAGCTGATGTTGTCTGTGTGTGTGATTTTGTCTTGTTTTAGGGCTGTCATGTATATATCCAAACTTCAGCTGAACATGATTAACCATCCCCAGTAGCTTGTCCATAGTTACACTATCTTATGTAATGACTGCCTAAGTTAAAATTTCTCCTGCAGTTTAGTTAAAGCATGCGTAGTAGATCAGCTTCTCACCAGCTTGGATCCTAGGATTATTATGGTTACCATAACAGCATTTGTTTCATTCTCCTTCTCGTACAGACTGCCAGACAACATACATCAGAAATGTGTAAGAGGCCCGTATTTCAGGTTCTTATTTCTTTGGTTACTGTAACATTAATACAAAACATACAGGTGAAACTCGAAAAATTAGAATATCGTGCAAATGTTCATTTATGTCAGTATGGCAACTCAAAAGGTGAAACCAATATATGAGATAGACGCATTACTTGCAAAGTGAGATATGTCAAGCCTTACTTTGGTATAATTGTGATGACTGACCAAAAAGTATAAAAAATGCTTTACATGCCTGACACTTCAAGCAGTAATCCTAATTGTCACAGTAGATTTTACTTACTTTGTGTAATGTCAGAAAGCCTTGGTAAATTGTTTTTTAAAAATATTTTAAAAATTATGCGGTCCATTATTAACATAAGCATCGATTTTATTTTTTTAAATGAATCTGTGGGCTTTTTTACACTGCAGTCTTAAGCTGTTGGCTCCCATACATAAACCAGCTGGAAATGAAGCCAGCTTAAGAAAACCTTTCTGGATTTCAGATCCTTCCTCTGCTTTGGCCTGGTGATGGCCCGGTATTTTGTCCAAATTGCACTTATCATGGTCTCAGATCAATGGCTTCCCCTCCCACTAAAGGCAGGGAAGATGGCAAAACTTTGGCACAGGGAAGAGAGCAAGCAGACAAGAAAGCATCAGTTTTGTCACTATTCCTGTCACTATAAGGAGGAATTTGCAGAACTCCTGTCAATTTCACTAAGTTAAGATTGAAAAAAGATTTCCTGCTTTACAATTCCATCAGTAAACTTGTAAAAAAAAAAAACACAGCCTTTCACCTTTCCACTGGTAAGCCTGTTAAAAATGTTTTGAAAGATCCGGAGTTTCAGTGGTCCAACAATCCAGAATTAAATGGCTGTGGAGGCCAAGGACCAATGAATGGAAGGGGTGTTCCTGACACAGTCACAGCATCCAGCTAGAGTGTGGGGAGTGGGAGGGTTCCTACAATGAAATGAAGTGCAGCAGACAAACTAGACAGGACTGCTTCTGCCAGCAAAAGTCAGAGAACATTATTTTTTAGGCATATCATGCCTTCTTGGTGGCCTGGGAGCAATGACACTGTTGGGCATTCCTCCCCTCAAGAAACAGTTAATGGCCTAAACTTGTCCTGGGGAAACTGGATGTACAGATCAGCCCTATGTTTGATTGATTGTTATCCAGTAATAAACAGTATATTTTACTGTATTATAATCATAAGAGTTGAAATCTGTATTTCAAATGTAGTCATTTTTGCAATTTTCTATACTTTCAGACATCAGCTTGGTTTATTCTGAGATCCTTACCATGCTAACCATTATTTTAAGAATATTTGTACACTGTCACCAAACTTATGCTAATAAACAACATATTTTAATAAGTCAACTAAAAAACAAAAGTATCCTAGGAAGACACGGTCATCTACCAACCTTTCAAACTGGGCCTTATCAGCAAATGAACTAGCAGGTTATGAACCAGCCTGGCATTTAATCTTGATGCATTTACATACTGTATATGTCCTTTAAAGATGACAGGTGTGCACCCACTGACTTAAAAGTTTAACTGCAACAAAAACACATACCTCTCTAAAGGAAAGCAACTCCACAAATGCACACTGACAAAAAATGGAATAGACAAACCCAAATGGCACAAATCTGCCAAGCATGAGTTAAATCCCTCTGCTTCCTAGGACTATCCCTCACAGATGTTTTTGAGAACTAGCTCCAGATGTGTTCTGCAAAAATATTTGATCTAAACTGTGTTTCCTGGTTCTGCTCTCCAATACCTACCGGTGAAGGCAGACCTTATTGCTTTAGAGATCACACATAACTCTTATTTGTCAGACTGATATTTCTCTGCCACCAGGCCAACTTTGTGTTCCCATCCCTATTCAGCTATTGTACTCCACTCTGAATGGGACTGCATGTTTCTGGCTAGATTTTGGGACAAATTTGATGCCAATTCTTTCTTTTGGGAGGGAAAGTATTTTGTGGGGACTTGGAAGATCTTCTGACTACTGCTTGAACTCTGCAGTGCAGACTGTACAAATCTGGAAACTCCCCTTCAAGTGAAACAAAATTTAGTTTAGATGTTTCTCAAGGAAGAAGGAAAATATACTGTTGATTCTCTAACAATCAATCAGATTTCATTGTTAAATAGGTGGAAAAACATGGTGAGAATCGTAATTAGAGGCATCAAAACATGAAAGATTGCAACCTTCAGCTCTGTGCCAGATGCCAGTAACACAGAAAGAAGCAAAACTGCTTTTTACAGAAAAGAAACTGGAGAGTGAAAGGGGTGAGAAACTGAATTTGGGATGGTGGGAGAAATTTGAAGTTAATATCTACAATGATAAACATATAAAAGAGAGGGGGTTGCTTTTCCTTGAGAGCCTCAAAAAAAAAAAAAAAATGGGAACAACAGACCAAAGCAAAACTAAGTGAGGATGAAACCATCCCTTTGGACAAAGCAAAGCTTGGGTCTTCAGTAATAAACTTTTTCTGATTTGCTTTATAGGAGTTTTATGAGCAATAATGAAGCTTCTTCATCTTTCCTCCAGCCTGGACTTTAATTAGCCCACTGGCATAAGTCCAAGGAGTAACCCAGCTTCCCCACACTAGTTATTATTGTAAATGGGATTAACCCTTCAATGACTAGTAGGCCAAGGAATGGGAATGCACTGGATAAATGCTGATATGCTGTTTTAGATTAGGTTTTAGATTATCATACAACAGGGTTGGGCCTTTTATTTTACCCTTCTTCTCTGGCTTTCTTCTCTGACACTGAGAATCATTTTCTAGTACAGCTTCTATTCCCAAATAACCCCTTTATTGGGCACATGAGCTTCGTTCTTTTATGTGGGCAATAATACAGTGAAAGGGCAATTTAGCCTAGTTTTCCCTGTCCTGAATAGATTCTGCTTTGAAATAATTCTAAAAAGCAGGCCTCCCCACACCCTGTATCATCCTGAGACAGCATAGAAAGGCTTCCATTCTATACCCATTCTAAAATAGGTATAGACGCTTAATATACAAATATCTTAGAAAGGGATACAGTAGTAGCTATGCATGCGACTTGAATGTGAACTATTAGGAAGAGTATGGAGAAACAGAGTTGCAGCTACTATGTTAAACAGCTGTCAGGATAAGATAAGACCGTATCTTATAAGAAAGCTGCAGCCAGCAGCCAGGCTCAAATTATCCTACTTCAGACATAGTATCTGAAGATCCAGCTCTCTGGAAGAGGGTCTAATGCTGGGAAAGGTGGAAAGAAAGAGAAGAAGAGGATGACCAGCAGCAAGGTGGATGGGCTCAGTTACAGTGGCTGAGTGCACTGTTGGAAGATCTGAAAGACCACATCAGGGACGGATCATCATGGAGAAATCATCATGGAGAAAATCTATCTATGGGGTTGCTACCCAAAAACAACTTGATGGCACATAATCAATCAATCAAGGCCAATAATGAGCTAACACATAAAAGTGCACCATGCAGGATAACTTACCCACAATCTGATGTTCTCCATATAGATAACTACCATACTTCCCTACTACTTTGGCCAAATAGGATTTGAAATCTACACATTTGGAAGACACCACACTGGACAAGGCTGACATGAGAATAAGGAATATATTCTCCCCATTTAGTTATTAGATTAATTTGTTATGGAAACCTCATGTGTTTAATTCTGAGAAATTAAAATCAGAATTCTTACCTGCTTCAACAAGTTCAGGAATACAAAAAAATCTCTCTCTCTCCCAGCTACCCACACTTTCTTCCCCATTTCCTGCACTGTTATAAAATAACATAATAAAATAGCTTAATGAGTACAATGTAAAAGAATTTAAGAGCAAATGAATTTTTCTGTTTTGCAGTAAGAAGTTAAAAAAAAAAAACAGATTTGTGTAACATTAATAAAGTTGTTAAAGAAATAATCTTAACAGACAGCTTTTTGTCACCTCTTCATACTTATTAAAGGAACAGGAATCCTATTTCCTTGGTATTTAGTCACCCTAATTTCCAATAAGTTTAGCAATCTATCCAAAATGTATACTTCATTATTCTGTTTATAGCATAACTGCTAAAATTACTGCTGTAAAACGAAATATTATTAGCCGCTATTGCCTATCATTTCCAGAATAACCCAATTCTCTTTATGTTGCAGGGCTGTTTCTGTTTAGCTTTATTTAATTCTTTTTCATCTCTGACAAATCCCTCAATGATCTCCTGCTTCTCTCTCCTGCTTTTTGCCTTCAGGTCAAGCTAATTTTATCACAGGCCTCACTGTAAATTACCATGCCTCTCTCAGAAACCTGAACTTAATGTACAGTAAACTCAGCTGCATATATCTGAGGGAAGCCAAAAGCTGGAGTATAATCCAGTTGAATACCAAAAGAATGACTTGGTTTCAAAGTCTGGGAAATTAATTATAAGCAGTGACATTAACAGCAGAAATGCACTGTGCCAAGCTAACCATTGTTCCTAAAGTTCTGGCAGTTTCAGCCCAGTTCTCTTGGATCTTCAAGCTTTGATCTTGGTACAGTAGAAGGTTTGTCCAGTTTCACTCCCCACTTGAGTAAGGAAAGAGAACTCCCACGCTCACCTCTCTTTGGGGTTTGTTTGTAATGCTGCAGCTGTGCTCCAGAACGGTTCTGTTCCTGCTATAAGGCTCAGAGAGGCCACCCGAGAATGGAATCATTCAATGGTGGCGTCAATTATAGTTCTGGCTGCAGATCACTGCTCTAAAATACAACACAGCCCTGAAGAACGAAGATCCTGACCAATCCTGTTTTTGTATCTGAAGACATTCCAACCCACTCCCTCACGAAAAGAGGGACATTACACCACGAAAAATACAGTAAACTGTAAATGTAAAGTAAAATAATGGGGGAAATAAATAAGAACAGTAGTAGGAAGTTGCATTATATCAAGTCAGTCCTATTATCTCATGATTCATTTAACTCAGCATGGTCTATACCAGTGTTTCTCAACCTTGACAACTTTAAGATGTGTGGACTTCAACTCCCAGAATTCCCCAGCCAGCCATGCTGGCTGGGGAATTCTGGGAGTTGAAGTCCACACATCTTAAAGTTGTCAAGGTTGAGAAACACTGCTCTATACAGACTGGGAGAACAATCTTTCCTAGTTCTATTGACATGGAACCCTACTTATATAAAACTGATGCTCTGCTCGTGAGATATACCACCTTCCAAATGCCTCCTCCTACAATGAATGCATGTGGAACTTTGCATATATGCTAACTGGGAGTTTAGCTCAATAGCCATGTAAGCATCCCTATTTTCTTTCTCTTTGTTTCTCCTATACCAGGTGATTCTGAACTACAGCTCCTAGTATTCCTCCCTTAATGGCCCTGTACGTTGCTATTATGAGTGAATTACAGAATGAACAGCATGTCGAGAACATAACCTAAGCTACAAACTAGTAATTATTGATGTAAATAATTTATTTAAAATAAAGTTATTTATCATTTATTATTTATTTATTTATTTATTTATTTATTTGACTTGTCCCCGCCCATCTCCCCACAATGGGGGACTCTGGGCGGCTTACAACAACTAAAATCGAAAATACATAATTAAAATTATAAAAAGTTTAAAAGTTATAAAAGTTATAAAAACCAGAATTTACAAAAATAAAGATAAAGATAAAAGGCTAAAAGATCCAAGAGGCCGATAGAGGCCACACCAGGCCGCTAAGGGGCCAGCCAACCCCATTTCTGGTATCCTCCCTCACCGCCCCAGGCCAGATGGCAGAGCCAGGTCTTCAAATCCCTCCGAAAGGCCTGGAGTGAGGGGGCCTGTCTCACCCCCGGGGGCAAGATGTTCCAAAGGGCGGGGGCTACAGCAGACAGGGCCCGCCTTCTGGACCCCGATAGTCGAAGCATTTATGCAGAAGCTTTCCATGCTGCTTTTCAGAATTTAGGTGGCTTAACATTATGAAAGCTTTTTTTCTCAAGGTGGCTTAACATTATGAAAGCTTTTTTTCTCAAGGTGGCTTAACATTATGAAAGCTTTTTTTCAGTACTTAAAATAATAAAATTTAAAAAGCAGCATAAAACTCCAAAAACAACAATTTAAAACACAAACAATATTACCATTTTAGAGCCAAGAACAGTATCTGTTTAAAATCCAGATCACAGCTTTTACCCAAAGGCAGACTGAAATTTTAAAAACCTTTAGTGTTGTTCACGTGTTCTTTCTGATGACCATTCACAAGGACCGGCAATAGTGGGGCCACATACCCCAACAAATGAATATGGTTCTTAAAATCTACCTTAAAAACAATAAGTGATTATAGAAGTCGGTGCTTTAGGGTGAATTGATTGGTGAGCCTATTGACAGAAGCAGCGTTAACACCGAAAGGAGAGGGAAGAATCAGAATGAATTATGTTGCCTGAGTGGTTCCTTTGCCATAGCTCTAAATCTAACCTTGCCTGAGCATGTGTCTCTGGGGAAGTAAAGAGATACTTTATATCCGCCTTCTCCTGCCTAGCCCAGCCATTCTCAGACAAGATGCTGATTAATGTACCACTTCCAGGAATCAGGAATTTCATTATCTTCAGATAGCAATGGCACCATCATAATGCAGTGCTAAAAAAAAAAAATCACATCAAAGCAGTTCAGTCTTGAAGGGCAAGGCATACTAGAGTTTTTACCTCACTAAGCCAATGTGTGTGTGTGGGGGGGGGGTGCGTGCGCCTTGTGTATATCCCCCAAACCTCCAAAAGTTGTTAGAAAGTGCAACTTTTATAGGTGAAAGGCCCAGATGTCCCATAAGACAAGGAAGATGGGTGATGTACAGAGCCAGCTTGGTTTGGTAAAGGTGCTGCTCTAGAAACCAGAGACTGTGACTCCTAGGTCTCCCTTGGGGACGAAAGCTGGCTGGGTGACTTTGGGCCACTCACTTTCTCTCAGCCCAACCCACCTCACAGGTTTGTTGTTGGGAAAATAGAGGCAGGGATATTAGGTAAGTTCACCATCTTGAGTTATATGGATAGATAGATGGATAGATATGGTGGGATAAAAATCTAATACAATACAAATACAAAATACTTTAATGACCAAGTATAAAATATATACAAGGAATTTGTCTTCGGTGACGAACAGCAATAAACAAATAATAATAGTAACAGTAATAGTAATAATAATAATAATAAAAAATCTGGATAGTGGACATTGTAATACCTGGAGATGGCAAATTAGAAGAGAAAGAACTGGAGAAAATCACAAAATACGAAGACCTGCAAAGAGAAACAGAATGACTGTGGCAAAAGAAAGCAAAGATAGTACCAATAGTAATAGGTGCCTTGGGTGCAATCCCAAAACATCTGGAGTGCCACTTGAACGCCATCGGCATTGACAAAATCACCATCAGTCAGTTGCAAAAGGCAGTTTTACTCGGAACTGTTTACATCCTGCGATGATGTTTAACACAGTGTTGTCCAAACTTGGCCACTTTAAGAGGAGTGGACTTCAACACAGTGAAGTCCAAACTTGGCCACTTTAAGAGGAGTGGACTTCAACTCCCAGAATTCCCCAGCCAGCCATGCTGGCTGGGGACTTCTGAGAGTTGAAATCCACTCCTCTTAAAGTGGCCAAGTTTGGACAACACTGCTTTAACACCATCAAACAACAACATCTGCCTATCCCAGGTCCTTGGGAAGGACTCCGTAAGTGGATAAAAATGGCTTTTGAGTCTTTTAAAAGTGTAACTGATTTACAACATAGCAACTGGTGCTGGGCATATAAATCTTTAAATCATGAACCGGTTACCCGTCTAAATGATCTTAATCCTACATATTGAAACATGACTCCTTCCGTAGGTACGGTGCTCCTCTGTGCCTTGGGTTATACTGGAGAAGCCTTTTTAAAGATAAGTTCACCATGTTCTCATGGTAACAATAACAGTGAATGGCTTTATTGAAGTAAACAAAGTCAGTATGATTTGCAACAGATGAGCAGCTTTTACCACAAGAGTTGCATCAGTATTAGTCACATGGAACTGTGTAGGAATTTCGATGATATTTCCATCACACTTGGGTTATGCCAAGAATGTTATACAACAGAACCCCAACTCAGCAGTATCTATGCAGTGGCAAAATTACCCAACAGTAGCTCCATGAGGATTGTCATTTGAAGACCTCCTGAAACTAAATCTAGTTATTGGTGCTTAGGTAGAATTGGATGCCTTTAACAGCTTTACCTACTGTAAATTTGACTATGCCAACATATGTCTTGATAACAGTATTATGCTCTAGGTAAGGCTAGTGATAGTTGCTTCACCTTAGTTTTTAACCATTGCTCAGCAGAAGATCATCTAAACACATTCACTTAAAATATTGGACTAATTGCATTATCATCTGCGCCAGGGACTGGCAGCTGTTACGCTGTTGAGTACCACAGATGGAGTTTACAAAGCAGAAGATGGCACCAGAATTAAGAGTGGATTAAGAGGCAACAATTTTTTCTCTGATATTCCCTTGCATCTCCTTCTGATCCTTTCTTCAGGGAAATTATAGCTACCTCTTGGCAGAAGTCTGAACTGAGTTTTGAAATTAGGTCAAACCAAATATAACTCTGGGGTTTCAGGTTGCCCAAGCCTGGTACAGGTTCATTTCTTTTGTTTTATTTTCTCTATTTGTAAATGTTGAAAGTATGAATGAGGAGTCTGACAGCTGCATTCTAGAGGGAGCAAGTAGCTCAGAGGTATACACTGATAGGAGCTGGCCTGAAAACCAAAACAAATAAGGGCATCTCATTCATACATTTTGACATACCCTCATCCAAACAACACCCACAATTACATTTATAAATAAATAAACAAACAAACAAACAAATAAATCCTTCAAACACAGTCATTTGAACTTCCCTGCTCCATAATTAGCTGGGCTAATTAGACAAGAAGTGCAGCATTTCTCTCTTTTCTTCCACTGTCAGCTTGGGAGTGATTTCCCTGTTTCAGCAGACAGCAACAGGCACAGCTGCAAATGGAGCAAGTCAGCAATCTTCCTTCAGCAAAGAGGAAGCAAGCAAGATGGAAGTCAAGAAGCTTTTCCTTCTCAAAACATGGTATAGAAAATGCCAGTGAAAGTTTGGTCTCTTCCTGTATCAACAGTTTGGGGCATGAAGGACATGGCTGGGTTGAAAAGGCCATAGTCTAACAGTAACCAACTATGGACCATATTTGGACCATGGACAGTGGTTCTTTATCCCTGCTTTAAATGATATGATTCAAATTATCAAAGGAAAATCTTCCTTAAAATAAAAGGATTGAATACATGGGCATCTACCAGCACTTGCAAGACCACCAGAAGGTGCTATTCCATAACAAATCTGTCCCCTGATGTGGATTACAATTTATCTTCCTTTCTTTTCTGGCAGAAAGCAGCATCACTGCTTGGATAATCAGGATTTCTCAGTGTCTTACCCAGCAAAACACGAGAACAGTCATGAACTATGATCATTGTCTACTTCAACTTATATCTGCAAACTCTTGGTGAAACTAGCAATGCACTAACATAATAAGGCTTCATTTAATTACAGTATCATCAAAATGAAGTCTTAAAATCAGATTAAAAGCAAAGATTCTACCACCTTGTGACTTCCTTTTGCTTTAACCACATCAAAAATTTCTTCTTGCTACTTTTTGCTAGAGGGCCATGTAGCAGTTATATGAAGATGATACATTGAAAAGGAAGAGAGGAGGAGGCAGAGGAGGGGGAATTTTACTTTGCTGTAGTGCTGAAAGGGTTTCCTTTTTTAATTAAATGTTTTAGCATTAAAGGCCTCGTTGTTTTCCATCAAGTCAGGCTGAATAACTCCTGGCTGGAATCCCAGACACAAGTTTTCTGGGTTGGATACATGAATGATGCCAGCCCTGGCACCAAGCTCTTTTATCTCTGCCCTGCCCTGTTGCTTTCCAAGCAGAAATTCAGTCAATAGAGCCCATCCAAAGACTTCATTGTGGTGAAGATTATTAAAAAACATCCAGAGTAACAACCAAGGCTATGGAGGGAACTTTAACCTTTAGAGAAATGACACAGGCTTCAAAAATTATGAATGTCCTTCATCTCAAAGCATGCTTGCTTTAGGAAGTAATAGGGATTAAATTTAGTCTCTCCAATGATGACAGGTATACTAGTCTGAATCCCTCTCTCACCACCCTCTCCAGAATAATTGTATTCAACTGCTAAAGCCCTGATGCTTGCAAAGCTTGCCATTCTCCCCAGCAAGTTATACAGCCACTTGAAAAATCCCAACAATATGATCTGACTCAGGGTTTTTCAAACCCTGTTCCACAAAAACTTGATGGGGATCCATGAAAGACTAAAAAAGTTCACACAAATGCAGTCAACCAGAGCTTTGCTTCTTGATCAAGGGTTCTGGTGAGGTGTATTTTTTGTTTGTTTTTTATTTTAGCTGACAAAAGTTTGAATCTAGTTCATCAAGTAAGGCACCAGGAATATAGGGGCATAAACAGCTTTTATGCCCCTAAATTCCACTGAAACTCCCCATTCTAGATATATCTGTCTCACTTTCAGTTAATGAACATTAAATTGTTAAGGGTGCCGGAGGATTATTTTTGCTCATTCCTTTCCAAAGATTTAGAGCATATATATCTGGAATATATATATATATATATATATATATATATATATATATATATATATATATAAAATAAAAATAAAAATAAAAATAAAAATAAAAATAAAAATAAAAATAAAAATAAAAATAAAAATAAAAATAAAAATAAAAATAAAAGAATGATGGAAGCATGCATATCTGCTAACTTTTTAGTGGAGTGTTTCAGTCTGCTGCATAACATCATTTTGAATGCAGTCCAAAACCAGACCTTTCTGAAAGATTCATAATAGGATGGAAATCATTTGCAGTCACCTTCCCATGGAGTCAGATAGAAATGATGTTACCAAGGTATCTCAAATAGAGGAAATGTACCTGGGCATAAAGCTGAAAAAGACTTACTCCAAGTCAGCCATTACAATTGTGCAGCCACTTTGATTCAGAGCTCTCAGTTATCTCTAAATCTGACTTACTTTCAGATAAGGAAAGATTGGTGAACCGAATAGCCAGAAGTGCCAACGCTTTCTCTTCAATAATTATTGTGTGGGATGTTGATAATTTATCTTCTACATTCATTCACCAGCTTCTACTGGTGTTGGGTAGTATTTTTTGAGAACCTGCAGTTAAACAGGAGTGTTGGCAATGGTAGGTCCTAAGCTTATGGTTAACCATATTTTATGAACAGACAACACCTTTCTTCTAGTACTCTTGTATAAAGACCACAGCATAGGTAAACCCCCTTCTCAAATCCTGCCCCAACAGTAAATAAATCCCTTACCACCATTTCCATTTTATAACATTCTCCTTGGAAATGGTGAAAAGGTATGGGGATCTACATCACCAACAAAGCTGGAGAGGGAAGAAGGAAAACTGCCAGGTTACATGGTCATTTCATCTGAAAAAGCTTTTTAAAAGACTGTGCAAGGTTTTATTCAAGTCTCCTTCATACAGTTGCACCATGGCAAGAAGGTGGAAATCTTCCTGTGTATGCAAGTTAATGTATATGTGAGGATGCATGAAAATGCTAAAGGCATGTATACACAGTGTTCATGCCTGATGACTCTACCCACTTTGTTTACACTGTATATGTGGACTTCAATTCCAGGAATTCTCAACAATGACTGTGTTAACTGGGGAATTCTGGAATATAATCTACACATTTTGGAAAAACCCAGGTTGGGAAAGATGCCCTAACGCTGCAGTATTTGGACTTTGACTGGCATGGAGGGGCATGCTGTAAAATAGATTTAGAATTCAATTTGATGTTGATGTTGTAGTAAGTATATGTCCCATTTCCCCCTTTTATGCACCCAATGTACAGTTTTCTTGTATTTTCTTTTATCACTTCTCTCATAGTGAAGCTACTTCTTCCAGAGAGCAGACCTGATTTTTTCTAATGGTTGCAAAATGTTGTTTCTTACTGGAAAAGGATTAGAGCTATAGCAGTTTGGCAGATTTATAATCCTTCCAGATATTTTGCAAAATGTCACACGCTGCTAATGATTCCAATATGGAGCACTGGAAATACTCTATAGAGACCATTTTCATTTAGCTAATTTTACTCCAAAAATATTCCTTCTGAAAATGATAGGGGTAATATTTTTAAACAACTAAGCACCAAGATCTGTTTTATTAGTTCGATTTGCTGCTGGCATATTCTTCTTTTATAGTACAGCCTGGAATAATAAAGTCAAAGGTGGAAACTGCTCCAATCAACTGCCAGAGACATATTTCCGAAAGCAATGTCATGGATGAACCACAAGCCAAAAAGCCTTAATGGAGCTCTTGAGGGTGGTAAATAGAATGGTGAAGCTAGGTTGCCTCTTTCTGCTGACCGCTTGTCACCACAATAACTTAACATCTGCATTACAGGGAAAAAAAATTGCTCGTATGCAGCTCAGTTTGGGAATGGCTAGTTTATATGCTAAAGATCTGGCTTAAATTTTTCAGTCTAAAGTGCATTCTGTTGTTGGACAATGAGAAAAAATCTTGTGCTGTTCTTGGGAAAAACATCTGAACTACCGGAAAAATACTTTTTAACCTATCTACTATCATATTATTGCTTTAGACTGTTTGCTGCTTATAAGACAATAGATAAGGGAAGCCTGGTGCTTGATGGATCATAGACCCATTTAAACCAATTTAAAATATAGTATGGCTGGGATGTGTTTCAGAATAAAATTATCTTTAGCAAGACGATTTAAAAACCATAGTACACAACCTGGTTGGGCCAACAGTTGTATTTGGCTTTCAAATGGGGTGCTGAGGAATACATACATATATGTGTGTTTGTGTGTGTGTATGTGTGTGTGTGTGTGTGTGTGACTAAATACAGTTAATATTACTCTCCACTTATGTAATGATTTCCCTCTTCTGTTACATCAAGCTTTTTAATTTCTTGGGAACTTTGGGAGGTCCTGGGGGTCACCCCAAAACTTTAAAGATGTGTGTGGCTTCAGAGTGGCAGGTTGTCCACTCTTTAAAATAAATGAATAAAAGTGAATCTACATGCAGAAACAAATAAGGATTTGCTGCTGAAAATAGCAAGCCTGTATTCTGACCCTTTTCTTCACCAGTTTATATTTAATTCCTAAAATGCATAACCTTCTTACATGATCTTTCCTGTCCATCAGATTGTAAAGAATGTATTTAAAAAAAAACCTGGATGTCATGTCATTTTTGCAGTAAGCTGCATATAGTTGACAGAGAAAGATCTGAGTACAAAGATTATTTTGCAGCTTCAGTGCAACTTTATGCTGTTTTCTGCATATTCATCAGCATTTTCTAATATTGTGCAATACTTTGAATCTAAATATAGGTTGTAACATCTTCAGTGTCTACTTGGCTTAATGCATTCTGAAACAAGAATTAATTGAGTCTATCATGTCCAATGATTCTAGCAACCACATGTTTTCCAAGTTAGGAGAAATAAACACATAATGTACATACTGTGTCCCAGTGACTCAATCTTATAGTCAGCTGATAGGCCTGCTGAAGCTGTATTAGTAATTCAAGGGCAGCTCCTTAAAATTACATTTCAGAATATCTTTCTATAATTGCTTCAGAGCCTTTCTATCTCATGTACTTGATATGGGTGGTCAGCATTTTCCCTCAAACTGCATGTTTAAAACCCTTGAAACTAAAGATTAGACTTGCTGATGCCATCATGGAAACAGCTTGAATATGGAGTAGATATGAAATGTGGTTTCCCCAATTCTACTTGGTGGAAACCAGTCAGTCACATAAAACTAATCGGAGAGCTAACCAATGAATGAATTCCAGAACACACACTCCTTGCATTCCCCTTTTGTCTAAGGCATGTGCAATCTGAAATATCTTGCACTGAAAAAGAAAAAAGGTTTCCTTATTTGGTATTATAGGGAAATGCAGTGTTATCCTCTGGGTTTTGTATTCATAAACACTGGAGATATCTTGTAGGACTATTTTGGTAAAAGAAAATGGTTAAGTATTCACGTCACATACACTCTCTGAAATCTATGGACATCAGGCTAGCACAGGAAATAGAATTTAAGACACGCTTGATTTTGGATGGATTGTGCCTGATTCAGTAAAAATATAGGAAATTCTCCCCATTTATATTATGTAATAGAAAGCATTAAGGTGTGAAATTGTAATGAGAATAAATTAAGGACAATGCCATAAATTCTCCACTTTGGAACATTGTACCCAATCATGACCATCAGACTAGCAATCCAGGAAACGTCATAGCTACCTAGTTTGCAGAGTTGTTTAAAGGAAGCTCCAGGTTACACGAAAATCTGGATACTATAAACCACAAATGACTAAGCTTACTGGATGGGAGAATTACATGCTAATTTTATATTTTGAACCTTTGCAAATTATCAGTCTAGATTTTCTACTTTTAAAGTAGAAAATTGAAGGTAAGGAATTGTTAATTGTTGTTCAAATGGAGAATGTGACATTCAGCTCCAGTTCCCTGCTGTTTGGCCTGCTCGTTCTGTTAGCCACAAAGCTGCAGTGATTGTAGAATTTCCCCGTCTATTCCATGTTTAAGGGTTGCTTTATGCTTTGCCAGAGTCTAGACACTGAATTTCTTCTGAAAAAGATTTCCCCAAATTTCACTTACTGTTCCCTTCTTTTTTTGGCTCTCCCCAACATATTTTTAAAGAATTTCTATAAAGCCTGTTTCTTTGAATATTCATTATTACCTGTTCAGACAATATGAATATTGCTACCTACTCAGCCATTCTTGTCAGAAGCTTCTTCTCTTAATAATCAGAAATACGTAGTTTTAGTAATCCACCAACAGTTTGTAGCACAACACGAGTGTTCTTTTAATCCCCTCTTTTAAATCAAAGAATTTAATTTGCACATGTAAGATTTTCAAGCTGCTATCCATAATCAGCATTGTCTTTTATTTTCTCAGTTCTGCTGAGTATTCTAGTTTGGTCCTCACTTATTTCTGTAAAGTAACCATTTGTAGAATAGATGGGCATCAGTGTTATTATCCCATTTATCTTTTCTCCATTTTGGATACCTTCTGTTCTGTCTCTGTTGATATGAGGAAATATGTTGGAGTGGAAAATTTCCACATGTCAGGCAGTCTGCACTGGCTCACACGCCCAGTGAGCATGAGTAATTAAATCTCATACATGCAAAGCAAAAAAAAAAAAAGTACAGTAAACTAGACTGGAAAAACACCAAACAAATAACATTGAAAATATACATATCAGAGCAGTGTTTCTCAACCTTGGCAACTTTAAGATGAGTGCACTTCAACTCCCAGAATTCCCTAGCCAGCATGCTGGCTGGGGAATTCTGGGAGTTGAAGTCCACACATCTTCAAGTTGTCAAGGTTGAGAAATACTGTATCAGAGAATAGGTTGGAGGGGACCTTGATGATCCTCGGGTCCAATCCCTGCCCAGGGCAGAAATCAACCCATCCCAGACAAATGACTTTCCATTTTTCTTGGAAGCTTCCAGTGAGAGTGCCCACTTTGCCTGGAAAACCAGTGATGGAGCACCCATGACTCCAGGAGGCAGGCTGGTCCACTGTTTCATAGCTCTCACCATCAGTAAATGCCTCCCTATTTTGAGTTTGAAAAACTGCAGCCTCAACCAACCCCCACGGTCTGGCTTCTGGCAGGTTGGACCACCTTTTCCTTTTTCTAAACAACAAATGCAGCCCTGGAATTAAGCATTTCAGCCTTCCTGCTCATCACCACCTTGCCATCTTTAACCAGTGGACTGACTCCCTACTCAATCTTCCTCTTGTTCTGCACTTAAAAATCTCTCTCTCTCTCTCTCGCTGTCTGTCTCACTTGTTATTTTTCATATTTGTTACGTGTTCCAGCTCATTCTGAGCTGACTCCTGACCCAACCTTACAGATTTGGATTATTCTATTATATTCTGCTTTTGTTATGTGTCCCTTTTTCCTTTTTATTTCTCAGCATCTGAGAGCTTTTTATGCAACCATGCTGGTTTCATCAGGTATCTCTTATTTTTCTTCCTATTATGTTTGGACTTTAATTATCTCATTTTTCAGATTTTCCAACCTCCTGAACACACCTTTAATGTTACCAGAAATATTTCTCATATATTTAACTATACATGAATTAAGTAACCAAGGAGACATCACACATCCTTGTCTTACTCCCTGCTCAGTGCTGAATCATTTGCTAAGCATTCCATTTACAAACTTCATTGTACCAAACTGTTGTATGAGGTGGTGCTCTATATGCTTGTTTTGTTCTTAGGCTCTTTGCTGTATGGCCCTACAGTTTCGGGGTTTTTTACTATTAAATATCAAACTAACTAAAATAACAGCAACGTGTGTATTATGACTACACTTTGCAATCAATGTTTCATTTAACTTCTAAACACCAATGCTTCATTCATCTTTCCTTCCTTTAACAAATTCATTCCATTCAGCCAAATTTTCTTGTTACAATAGAGAGTGTAACTGGAGAAGCAAATCTGTTTAAGTCACTTGCAAGATGCTTTAAGTCTATCTCACAACAGAACTTTTCTTTCTTCTCAGTACTTTATATCTGCAGTCTCTATCTCTTAGAGCTTTCTTTTACTATGGTAACGTAAGTATTTAGTGCACTAAGGAAGAGACTAAACTTGCTTTCTGTAGCGATTAAAATAACTTGGTTAACCACAACTGATTAGATGGATATGAAATGTAAATTAACAATACATTGGAAAAGATGAATCAGAGCTCAGGGTGGAATCAAAAGGGATGGAACAGGGAGGTGGTCTTTAGTCAACCATGTTTTAAAAAAATGGGTGCATCACAGAATTTATTTTTCCCTGAGTCACAATTGTGGGGCTAATTCTCTATGGTTGAAAAGTCACTTCAGACAGACTTCCTTGCTTAATACTCAAAATATTCTTCATCTATGCAAGGTTGTGATTGCTACTCAGAGATATTATTCCCCCCAAAGTAATCAGCAATTCACTAGATAAAGGTATTTTCATACAATTATTTAATCTTACTGACACTGGGAAAAATACATCTTGCAAAAACGCACACACAGTGAGCTTTCAGAACACACAGGAATATGCAATAAAGTAAAATGCTTTAATGTGTGAAGTATAGTCTGGCAAACCTCCAGCAGCTTTACATGATCACTATGGGTCAATATATCACACTTAAGGGTTATTCTGGATTGGGCAACAGGAGAGTCCAGATCTTTCAAATTGGCCTCACCCCATGTACCTGCCAGAATTCCAAACCAATGTCTTTGCGAGTGGGATCGGCTCCTCTAAAGAGCGCCGATTTCACCTGCAGAATAGTGGAATGAAGAGCTGGCAGGCATTATGGAGGTGCTGTGTGGTGAAGCAGGAGGGAATTCTCCTGCTGTGCTGCACAGTCCCTTTCCCTCTGTCTGTCAGCTCTTGGAGCTATCTCATTCTCCTCTCCCACCGCCTCTCTAAGGCCTCCCAAACTGATTGCTAGGCTGGGAGGGGAGATGCGCTGGGAAGTACTGGGCACTAAAAGCACCTGCTTGACCCCCACATCCTTTCTCCATGCCAGCAATCTTTGGCCAAACATGTTTTTTGGGATATGAGTTTAGTGATCTTTCAAAAGACTGCTTGATCAGTGTGCTGAAATGGCTTCCCCCTTTGCCCCTGCAACTGGTTAGTCAGGCAACTTAAGAGAGCTGAACCCACTGATCAAAGGGCCCAGCTACACTCACTGTTAAGGAGAGCAGTTGGTGGTTGCTTTTCCTGCCAGCAGGTGATGCTCAGTGGGAAAGGGGGGAAAGCTAGAGGAATCCAGCAATCACTTTCCCTAATTTAATCACTTTCCACATTAAAACTGTTAGGACAGCACCAATTTCTGGTCTGATTACTGGGGCAGTGTGATTTCTATCAGCATATTGTTCCACTGACTGGTAGGTTGCATTTTGATGCGACTATCTGGTTGTGCCCCAGAACTGGGGAATCCATCCATTCCTTTAGTTAGCATGTGCTGCACACAGTAAATAAGCATCATGCCTGTGGCAATAGTAGTGGAATTGTGGAGGAAAGGCAAGTATGTAGTGGAATGCACTCCCTTTCCTGTGAGCAAGTCTTCTTCTTTTTACTGATTAAGGCACATGGATTGTCAAGCAGTAGTTGATAGGTTAATAGGAATCTTACGTCCTTTGATTTTTGAACATGATATTGGATAGCATGATCTCAGAGCCTGGATGACACCTGAGGTAGGAAGTTGACTGTCATGGGCAGGCACGTTTCCTTTATCTCTCCATTTATGATGGAAGGTCTACAGCATGTATCTCAGTGACTGGGAAGATAATTTCTCAAAACAACAGAAGTAATTATCAACGTTCTTTAAATTACTCCTATGAGATGAGCCTCAGTATAGACAAGCCAGGAAAGATGCTATTCAGTACATCAGCCAGAATAATCTGGGGAATATCTGGGGCTGCCTTTGATGAGGATGGGGGTTCCCAGGTACTGAAGGGATGTGATATTCTGTCCTGTGTTTTCATGGCTTTATGAAAGTTGCCATGTCTTGTTTTATTGCCTTGTCTGTGGATATTTCCTCTCTATATTATGCTCTTCACTTAAAATGATTCTTTTGCCATGCCTTCCTTAACAAACTCTTTCATGTGTGTATTTACTGTTTTTGAATCCACAAATCTCCTGCCCACATTTAGTGTGGCAAAACAGCAAGGTAGAAACTGGCAGTTCTGGGGCCTCAAATTTTATACTGATACGTTTTCTTTCAGCTCAAGGACTGGTAGATAATGTTGTAACAGACTGTAGGGAAGAGTGCTTTCTTTTGCTTGGCAGCTCAGCAACATTGGGACTGGTTAGGACCTTTAGGGAATCACTGGCTAGACTGGGAAGTGAAAGACACACCCAAGAGAAGGCAATTGCACACCACTTCTGTATTCTTGCCAAGAAAACTACACAGATATGCTAATGAAGTCATAGGGAACAGAGCTTGAC
Source organism: Liasis olivaceus (assembly GCA_030867105.1). Taxonomy (NCBI): domain Eukaryota; kingdom Metazoa; phylum Chordata; class Lepidosauria; order Squamata; family Pythonidae; genus Liasis; species Liasis olivaceus. The sequence goes on from CM061349.1 coordinate 78,172,943, forward strand.
TCAAAGGAGACTCAAGCTTTTTTTGATGTATTGTCTTAGGAGTTGGCAGCACCTACAACAAGTATTGGATGATCCCAAAAGCTATCCAGGTTAAGGGAGACCAGGGCTTGACTGGGAAGTTGGGAAAAGAAGGCAGTGGCACGCCGCTTCCATATTTTTGCTAAGAACCCTGCACGAATGTCCTCATGAATCAACAGGAGCTCAGTTTGTCTTGAAAGAGGCTTGATTATGATTTCAAGAATGCAGAGTGTTATTAAGAAAGGGAGTTTTGCATTTTAGGGAGTTGATAAATTGTCATTAATATCCTAGAAAAAGGACGTTTATTAATACTATTTCTGACTGAATACATCCAGTGACCAACTGTGAATACTGAACTATATGTATCTAAAGTCCCTAGTCATAAAGATCTATTCAACAGGAAGCAAAGAACATCAAGTTTGCACTGAAATAGGCAAAGAAAAAAATGTTTCATTAAAAAATAATTGGGTTGCTCAGATTGCCCTCTGCTGGTTTAATCCTACATTGCTTGTTAATAGTTCTGCAATTGTTACTTAATCAATAGGGTTGTGCAGCATACTGGGGAAATAATTCAGATAGATCCTGTGCAGCATACTGGGGCATGAATGTAGCACCCCTCTGCAACTCTTTAAAGCAGCTGCATCTTTTTCCAGGGTTGCAACCTGCCTTCTGCAGTTGCCATATGATCCCTGGAAATGACATAGCTGCTTTAAAAAGTTGCAGACAGGTGCTACCAGGGATTCCAAAGCATCTTTTTCAAATCTAATCTGAAAGATTGCAAACCATACTAATCTGATTACCATAAAGTTAATCTATGACGTTCAGACCTATTGAAGATAATTCTGTGTTGAAATCTCCTAATGCTTGAGGATTTCTTTTTTTTTTTTTGGTGGTGTATTTGAATTATCATATACCTTGGAATTTAGCAAGCTTCTGGAAGTTTAAAGTAATGGAAGTCTGTTGGAGGATGCAATTATGGCTTTGTGATATAAATGTATTCTGATGTTATCCTGCCATGTATCCTCATATTATCCTGTTATGCGTGGCTTTGTACTATAGATGTATCTGCATGTTATCCTGTTATGTATCCTCATTTTACTGTTGAGTTTTTAAATGTTTGTTTCCACATTTACAAAGCTCCCACTGAATCAATAGGTGAATAAATACAGATGGACCTCCTAAAAAACATATCACACAGGGCATAAATCTCTTGATTCCATTTTCCTGCTGTTGGTTGATTCAAGGATATCATTTTATACAACCTCATAGTCTTTATTATTCATATTTCTTAGAAATTCAGAAGAAGATTCTTTTCCTCTTAGCTGAAAGGTCACTGGAGATTTCTAGAGAGATCACCACATTCAGTTCTGTCACCACTGCTGTCTGTCATGCAAAATTAATACTTTATTGCTCAGTATATTATCAGTGGTACTTGTTCAGATTTTGTGCTGATATATGCATTTTGGTCTTTGACTGTAAATAGAGTTTAATCACAATACCTTGATCTGTCTTTTTTTTAAATATTAAGTCGTCAATTAAGTATGTCATTCTGTTGGGAATTTGACATTTTGTAAAATTGGGTAAAGGTTAAAGTAGTAGGTATTTTAATGAAGCATCACAGCAATTTAAAAATGGTATCTTACAGTAGTCATATTTTTAAAATAGTGCAAAGTATAACTTCAATGCTTGCTAGGCCTTAAATGCAATTATTTAAAATCAATCAGCAAGAAAATATTTGTTCATTAGCAAGTTTAAAAAGCAGCTGTCTTCAGTATTGCTGAGGTGCTTTTCTCTCCAAGAGTGTGGGAGTTACTGGACTCGTTATCTTATTTATTAGTTGCAATCCCATGATGCTTTTTCTGAATAGCAGTTGCAGCCACCAAGATGGGAATAAAATATATGCACTTTTTGTTCATGAACACCATATGCCTGAATTTGCAATGATTAAGGAGAATAATATGGAACATTCAAAAATTAGACTGTGCAATTTGAAATTTATCTTCTTTCATTTGTTTCTCCCAGAAGACTTTCCATTATTTAGTAATATAATTTTTGCTGATATATTGTTGGGGCTGCAAATATGCCTGCAGCTCATAACCATTTTTCAAAGTTACAATAAATGTATAACATACATTAAGCTGGAAGATAGGAATTTGTGGTTACCTGGTTGCATCAAAACCTACCTGCCTCCCTGAAACAATGCAGCCATTATGTGGACAAATTCCCCAGTTAACTCAAGCAATCACATTGCTAATTGCCATTTAAGCCTGGCCAACACAGGCAGAACAGAATGGTAAATTCTTGAATGAGTATGAAAGACACAACTCCAGGCTCTGGGACAGAAACTTCATTTTACTGGTTTCATATGGAGCACGTTGCTTGCAGATAAATACCTTGGCAGATCATCAAGATGAAATATGAATAGCTCTGCCCTATTCTTATTCTATTCTTATTTCAAATGGTGTTAATTCTAGGAATGCAGAACCTTTTTAAAATATAGAAATCATTCAAGAATATGATCATCAACAACCTGTTTAAAATAAAAGCTGGCCCTAATACCTAAGGAATCTTCCACCTTACCATCATGTTTTCTTTTATGTATAAATCATGCCACATCTATTAGAAAACTTCTACATTTTGTTAGACTGAAATTGGGAGATTCTAGTTTCAAAGGAATAGGGTTAGTCCTGCCATTATCGAAACGGAAACATGATGCATCGCAAGGACTGTAGAGACAGGGGTGTGCTGGAGGAGCATTGAGGTGCTTGTTTATTTGGGGGAGGGGGTTATTTGAGCCTTTGCTAATTAGTTCTTCTCATGCTGTGCCCTCCCCCCCAAAGTGATTTGATGCTGATTTTTGGAGTATGTCTGATCAATCAAATTTGTTCTTGGACTCTATACAATGCCAGCCCATACCTCTAGCAGTAGCTTATTATAAAGCTGCAATAGAAGATAACCTTCTGCATTTCATTGCTCCCACTGGGCATCTTCCAAATTAGTTCATCACTCTTGCTCCACAGTCTCCTTCTACCAGGGCAGCCAGCTCAGTGTGAGCAAACCCATGTTAGTTCATCCAAGCAGCCGCATCTTCCCCTCAGCTACATCACTCCCCAGCCACACCACTCTTACCCTTGCCATAGAGAGCGCCTTGTTAATAAAATGGCAGTACAGCCCTGTGGGCAGAGATCGAGATTGGAAGGCAATGGGGATATGCAAATTGCACCTCTTGGAAACAGCTTAAAGTAAACAACTTTTTCCCAGGATTGCACATTAGTTACTGCAGCTGCTGCAAGGAACTCCCTACAGATGCTACATACATGCCCAGGCTAATCTCTGCACAGCCCTAACAGACCCAAGCTTTTGCAAGCATCTTTGGTGGGCTCTCTTCCACTGCTCCTTGTACATGCGTAACTTGGGAGACTTTGCCTGAGGGCAACAATCACAGAAATAGTTACCAAATAACATTGTGTACTGATTATAACTATCATAGAATAGGTTATTTTATTGTGTGTATATATAGATACATAGACAACTTCCATACTTTTTAAATTATAATATTGCATGGAATTTGAACTGAAAAGAAATAACTAAAACTTGAGACCATGAGATCATCTTTCATTCCAAAAACTCAGGCTAATCACATGTGGGTGGTATCACCAAGTCTGGTCATCTCAGTGAGCTCTTTGTTCAGGGTTATCATAGAAAGCTCCTGTTTCCCACTGAATAAGTTGCAGTGCCCCTCCATGCTACAGAATCTTCTCCTTCTTCTTCCTCCCCTCAGCCCAGGAAAGAGGGGGAAACAGCCCTTCAGATTCTTGGAAACAGTTATCATGCTTCCCCACAACCTTCTCTTTTCCAAGCTAAAGATATTCAATAATATCAACTGATTCTCATAAATATACCTTCCAGGTCCATTATAATCGTAGCTGTCTCCTCTGGGACTTGTTCCCATTTGTCAGTGTCCTTAAAATATGGTGTCCAGTTTCTAGGTGGTCTGATTAACACACAATAGAGAGGAAAGTCAACTTCTCTTGATCCTGACACTGTATTTCCGGGGATGTTTTCTACAGCCGATCTGCTATTTTCAAAAGAAAATCTTTTTTGGCTTGTATTGGTAAAGCATATTCAATTACACAGAAAAGGTTGTTTCTTCAGTTAAAAAAGTAACTAGAAATTACCCCGTTCTGTGTTAAATTCTGTTCAAAACAGAGTGACTGATTATTGGGTGGAGAACTGAAGTGAGAAATATTTTAACTGTAATAAGGCTGTGAAAGTGTTTTAAATCATTACCACAGTAGTCACTCTGATCAATTTTTCCAAGAGCAGGAAGGTAAGAGGGAAATGCCCAGAACTATGTTGTAAGATTCTGGATCTTCGGAAAATAAACAGAGAATGATTAGCAACAGGGTCTGGGAAACCAGGTGAGTCCATGACTTGAAGCAGACAGCAATAATGACTCCACTGATTCATCCTCCACAGAAGAGGAAAGGTGATGAAAGTATGAAGAAACTAAAACTGTCTGATTAATCAGTACCTGAGAGAAAGGAAACCAAATCAATTGCCACGAAGCCAGAGAACATGAATATGAAGCATTCAAGAAAAGCATTAATAAGCAGGTTTCGGGAAAATGTCCACATAGAACAGCTTAGAACATCCATTCTGTGGATGACAGAAGATATAGAAGAAGCCAAAAAGAAGTACCTTTTCTTTTGAAGTTCATATTTTTACCTATAAACTTACATGGTAACAGGATTTGAAATGGCAAGACAGGTACCATTTTCAGTTTCTCCATTTTACTTGCAAATAAAACAGGGGATTTTTCCTGTCACACAAGCCAAATAATTGCCCTCAAATACCTTCCTTTCTATTGTGTATGAAGCTTTGAGGCTATTTGGTGCATGCAATCTGACAGCTGTATTTATAGCCGGAACCAGGACTAATTTATGTGGTATACACACACACGTGCACAAATACGCAAAAGCCAATTTGGCTAATATTTGTAAGGCATGTAATTTTATCCCACCTGATCACTGGTCAGATGGAGGGGAAAAAAGTCCTCTTGCTTCTGGAGATAGGACACACCATTCAGCCTGAACCACAGTAGCAAAGCAAGCACCTCTTGGCTTGTGTGCATTCTGCACATCTGGGAAAGTAGTCAGTTCACAAATATGGCACTGCTTGAGACTATAAGACAAAGAAAATGTGTATGTAGGGCAGTGCCCAGTCATTTATACAGTCATCATTATTATTAATTATATTTGTTTCTGAAATGTCTGTTAGGTACGGTATAGGTGTTTTTAAAATCGTTTATCCCATTTGCGCATGGGTTTATAGTATTGCAAATTTGAGATTTTTAAAATAAAACTACATATAGCAAATAATTCTATTAAGAAAATAATGGCGCTACTCATCAAGTGATGTTGTAGCCTACACTCTACCATTAGCAGGAGCTGAAAGCAAAGCAAGTCAATACCCACTTTGCTATCACTAGGAGGTTTTTGAAACTTACAGTTTAGTCGATTCTATTAAGAGCAATAATATCCAATGATGGCTCAGAGCACATGATTTACTGAGACTTTTGCCTTATATATAAAAAAAAAATCTCATAAAGCTACCGGTGGCATAAGAGCTACAATAAGGGGAATAGCAAACATTAAATGTCCCAATTTCTATTAATCAGAGTGCTTTAAATATGTATGTATGTATATCTATAATGGTCAGAATAGTAATTAGACATTTATTCAGTTTTTTAATTTAATTAAAAAGCCAAGCATAAGAGACTTTCGTGGCCAAATGCATTTGTTTAAAGTTCTATACATTCAGTATCAGTAAACAAAGTTTTGAAAGTAACCTACCAGTGTTTAATACCATTTTCACTGTTTTTACTTTTCCTAAAGGCTTCCAGGTTTTTTCAATAAGTAGTTTAGGACTGTATGACTAGTCATTTTCAAGTTCAGCTATATCAAAAGATAAATATTTGGGTAGAAATGTAGAAGACTTGAAGAACTACGTTGTGAACAGATCCTCCTGGAGAAAATCTATCTACGTGGTTGCTAAGAGTTGACACCAACTCTATGGCACATAACTTTGGATACAGGGTAAACCAAAGGATATCTGCAATATTTGACTTACAACTGGATGGTAGTTCAGATGAGCTTCAGAGTTTATCTCCTGTTTGATTTTAAATAACTCTATAGAATATTTGGAATGTGAGCAACTGCAAATGGGTAGTCTAATCTTTCTCCTGGTCACTCCATTTTGGGTCAGGAATAAAGAAAGCCCATGAGCAACAGAGTTTTGCAAAATTCCAGTATCCTTCATTATTCTTTTGGTGGACAAATGACTGCTCAACTGTACACTAGCCATTAGTCCAAATAACCTAAATGAGAAGTCACAATTGGCCCCAATGAGCCTTGAACAAAATCTGACTGCAAACTGCAGCTCTCACTTGATTACAATCTTGCCATGCTCCTAGTTGTAATGACATGTTCAATCTAGCCACAATATACCTTAGGCATGTTTTATAAACCAGATGACCGTTTCATGTGAAAAGAAAGGTGTCGGGCATATATCTGAAATTCCTGACATTCCTATAAATGGACTAGTAAAGAGAAGATACGTATACAGATGTCTCTAAATATACAAATTTTATTTCTAAAAGTAGTTCGTTAGCTTTACAGCCATGACAAATCTGTATAGCCTGAGACCATAAGCTGTATCAACTAGTGAGCTGGGTTGTAACTTGATTATTCAAAGAATTTGTCCTGGTCACAAAGGAATTTTGCATATGCCCACAGTTATTATGGTTTCATCGAAAATCTTTTTCAAACAATAAAGAGAAAAGAGGATACATCTAATAAAAATAAATATTAAAAAAGATGTTTTTAAAATGTTAAAAATGTTTCACTGAGTCAAAGCAAAGCTACTTTACTAAGCAGTTATTTTTTTAAGCTTGATAATTTTTCCTTGCAACCATGGATGATTCCCTCTCATTTGGAAGCCTATTTTCAAATCATAACTATGCTAGATGTAATCTTGCTAGCAGCACTGAATACTCCTAGAGGTAACTGTACAGTTACCAACTAACCGAGCCCACGATAAACTATTGTAACATGAAAATTCTTCTATTCTACCATGAATCAGAAATCTTGCTGGGATGAATTTTAACAACAAGAGTACAGTTTTAAGACAGAATGGAGTATATTATCTCAATTTAGTTAGGTAGTTAAGATGAAGCTACTTCAATAACAGCTGAAAATTTAAATTTAGTGGTAAATTTAGTAGTGCAAGGACAGATTATATTTCATTAGTAATTATGTAATTATAAAGCACAAACAACTCATGGCTAGACACTGAAACGATTTATGAAATCTTTGTTTCAGGAAATTATGTTTCAGTGGATCTGGCAATTGTGAATAGCAAAGCAATCTTATTTAATTATTAATTAAATAATTATTTTATTATTATTAATCTTATTAACCTATTCAGAAGACAATCCCATTAAGGTCAATGGATCTTACTTCCAAATACAGAGGACACCAGAAATGGAGTGATAGATACTTTATACCAGATTGTGGGTGGAGGTGAGGGTTAGAAGTCACAGCTGAATTAAATTTTGAATTCCATATGCAGTTCCTTGAATCTCAAAAATAAATACACCTTTTGTAATATGCACATGGTGAGAATTCTGACAAGTTATATTTGGGCTGCAAAAGTATTTTCCATACTAAACTGCCAAGCTGAAATTTAATTCTGTGTATACAAACAAGATATAATAAGTTATATTTAAACATCCAAATATAATCTAAAATGGATTAAGTATTCCATGATATATGCTAATTAGCACTTTTACAATTGTATTATTTTTGCATTTGAAAACGTACAGATAAGATCAGATTTAGATACAAGCAACAAAGCTGGAGTAAATGAAGTTTCTGCTCCCAACAGCAGTCCCTTTAGCCTGAAAGTTGTAGCTTACTGTATACAGAGTTAAGAAGAATGGGGCCATGAAATCTGGGCAAAGTTTCTTTACATGGTGTCCCAAAATTATGGCCGGAAGCACTGCCACGAGGAAAATCCAATTCCACCAGTTCCACTGCAAACATCTAAATACAGATTTTATTTTGAAAGCACTGTTTTCAAAATGTCACAACAATATGTATTACCAAGAATGGTAGGTAGAAAACCTATTTAACAATAGGAATAGAATGTAGGACAATATATTTTTCAGTCAACAATACATATTGACTAATAATTGTTATGTAATTGAACCTTGGCACCCTATAATACTTCTCATAACTATTTATCATTATTAGAGTCATTACATCAATTGTATTGAAGATAATTCTTCGTATACTCAGATTCTTATAGCTGAATCCTATTCTAATTGCTTTTTTAAATTAAACAGCAACATTGTTGACTTTGACTAATTACATGCTGCCATCTCAGTCTGGTTAGACTTAAAAGACAGTTTGTATTCACCCAAGATAAAAGTTTAGCTTGAAGGAAAAGGTAGTCTTTCCTTTTACTATTTTTATACATCTGAAGTATTCAGTCTTACCCAAGAATTCTACATGGGATGTAGGCAATACCCATGTATATTAGAATACACTCTAAAATTACTGTGAACAGGTTTTGTAGATTTAATATGTGTAACAGTACTTCAGTATATAATAGCCAAGAGGTAGAAATCATGAGACATATTTTCAAGTTTATTTAAATAAATAAGCAGTTTCAGTTGTCCATGTCACATTATACATATCTTCCTAGCTTCTGTGCCTAGTTTTCTTTTATCTTCTTTAGAGTTCAATTTATATATTTTGCCAAAAGGAGGATCAAATCTTGACCTTTTAACACAATGCAAGACGCACTGGATTCTCCAGGTTTGCCTTAAGTGTGTCTAAAAATTTAGAGGCTAGTTCATCATCTATCACTCGACCATCACTTGACAGAGTTATCGTTATGAGCTGATGTTGCTGAAGCTTCTCATTCCCATCTTCATCCTCCACAACAGTGAGTTCTGCCCGAGCGCGTCCCACGGTTAAGATGCAGGCTTGAGGAGGCATTACAAGACCAATGAAACTGTTGATACCGAACATTCCAAGATCTGAGATGCTTTGGTTGGAAAAGGGTCAAGAAATAGAAAAACAAAATAAGCAAGACACTCTGGAAAAATAATTCAGAAACTGCTTAATACAAGCATGAAGGTAGAAATAAGTATGTTGTGATAATGAAGTCTGGATTTTGAATTTAGCTTTAAACATTACAGTCAAGTATTCTCACTCTTCATCAACATGAGAGAAAAGGTACCTTGGGGAAGAACTGGTTCAAAACTCCATGTGAGGAAACACAGCTACTGAGCCACTAGCATAGCTGTTAAGTGCCAAATCTTTATTGGCAAAGACTTACCCATTCACATCTAGTGTTTGGGTATGCAATATGGGACCCATGAATATCAATGGGTCCACAGATGCTCCCCTGATTTTAGAATATTTTAAAATGTTATTTTAATGAAAACATGGGAAGCTGGCACACTTAAACACAAACAACAGTATATTTTCAACAATATCTCAGAGCCAAATAAAAACCCAGAGCTTTTCTTAGAAAACAAAATGGTGACTGCAGCTTAGATAAGCCAAGGTGGTAGAAAGCATCCTGAGAAGTTAGAAGGGATGGTGGCAAACACTCTCAACAGTGTGCCTTCAGGAAATAGATGTTCTGTAATTAGCTATGCCCAACTTCCAAACGTGCTCCTTCACCCTGGTAAGTTGGGGACTTCTGATCAAATGACTCAACACAGAATACTTACTTGGAAAAGTAGCCCATGAGTACTAACACCAGATTGCAAACAAAGCAATCATCTCCCACATAGTCCCTTAAAGATTTTGAAATATCACAGCATATCACAGATATAGACAGCATACAGCTCACCAATTTTGGATCTGATTTTGAACTCATTCAGAACGATAAGTTACTTTGAATTCTTCTGATTTAAACTCTGACATGGGCTTTTTAAACTGTTTCTTTGCAACTTGAGGAAAAATGGCTCCTTTTCTTATAACAATACAATGCCATATTGTGGTTTTACAAAACTGGTGTCTAATAAACTGAGGAAAAATATCTATCAGGAGGAATCCAAGGTGACTGGAAGCACTTGCTTGTTCATCGCAGCAGAATCAATGCTAGGAAATCTGACAAAGTGGTATCAGCCCTAAATGACAGTGAACCAATGAAAAATGTTTCACTATCTATGTGTAAACGTTCTGCAAATCTGGTTTATGACTTTCCCCATGCCAGGTAAGGACCTTCTTCTCTGCTATAAACTGAGCATGGCAACGGTAATAAAAATGCTGTTACTTTTTGGATGTTTTTCCAAATATGCAATATTCTTACCATCAAGATTTAGAGGAACAGAAGATATGAAACAAAACAGCATTCCATTTCCCTGAAAGTCCATATATACAGAAGACATCCTTTAGAGGAACATTTAACATGACGCTCATACTAATTTCTATTTTTGAGTCAGTTTGGAAAGGAAATCAGAGGCCATTATTAGAAAAGGCTGTCTTCCCTTCCAAAGGGAAGAAAACTGCCACATACCCCTTATTCCACTTTAGAAGTCCAACACAATCTATCTCTTTAGGAAAGGTAAGATATTGTTGATGCTGGCAAAAACTGGGGATACTCCAGTTTTGTTACTTCTCATTGTATCTGGGAGTACCTATAAGCAGTGGCTCTTGTTTTTTCTGGTCTCTTGAAAATTTGGAGCTACTATCTGATTCAAGAAAAGGGCTGCTAAAGAGCAAACAGGGAGGATCTCTGCCTTCTTTAAAATTCCATCCTTAGCAAGTCTACAAAGTATGAGAGGGAATGAAAGTGTGGGCTGGATGCAGTTTTCCATCCTTGCACTACTGGATGCACAGAAATATATTGCCCTTTACCATCTCAACTACATGTATGAGAAGGCCATTGGAGAATTAAGGGTTAATTAAACCCATTAAATTTAATCAAAATATCTCTAGCTTGAAGCTAACTGGTTTCCAATTCAGTGATCTAGCATAAATGTCATTGGCTCCAAATTATACTAGTTCTACATAGTGTTATTTCAGATTTGTGGGACTGATAAAAGAAAATGCCATGCCTTTTTAGTCTCTTCCTAGTTTAACATTAAGCATTGTAAATCTACTATATTTAACAATTTTTCTTCAGAGTGAGCTAACAGTGGATACTTCTTTTGTGAAGCTTTTATGCTGAAAAAGGATGTATATTCATCTATTTACTAGATTCCTATCAGCCTTAAAATGTTTTGACCGAAGTGTTTGTTTTATGAATGTAATAATCCTAACAATAAATTCACTGTTATACTCCAAATAACAGATTCAAAATTTTATACATTAGCAGATACTATGATTCCATAGTGCACCCTAGAACATTATTACATGTATATACATTTAGGTTATATATACATAATAGTACATTATTAAAATTGCTGAGATTTACAAAGACTACCTCGCACCCCTTTTTTCTTCCCCAACACTGTCATTCTGTCCTGAAATGTATTTAAAATACCTCAAAGATCCTCCTTGATATTCTTCTGGAAGCAACTTCCCATCTCTTGCTTTTTTTGCTAGAGCCTAAGAAAGTAAGATCCAAATATAAATTATTTTAAATAATCATGAGTTTCAACAAAGTATGTATAATGAATATATAAATGTACTTTATATATTTGCATATTTGATTTGGTTGCTAATTTTATGAGAAACAGTGCTCAGTTGATTCAGACAGTTGCTACAATCTATGAGAAGTAGTTAGAAGAAGTCATAAATCTGGATCTTCTGGAAACAGGCCTCCAATGTGGAAAAAGAATTGTGGGTGTAGCAGATATATGTTCATGGAGATTCCTTAGGTTAGATTGCCTTTTAAATCTCCACATAAGTTGCCTTATGGATAGCACTTGTTGGTTATCTAACATCCATCAATGCCTTGTTTACAGAATCTAAAAATTGTAGATTCAAAAGCAATTACTATGCTATTGCTATAAATGAACACTTTTATATTAATAGGAAATCCACCAAATGTCAACAGAAATCAGATCAAATCTCGTAGAAGAATGTAAGCCTTGCAGCATGATTCAGAACAGACAGGTGAGAATAATTCAGTGTTAATTTCCCTCAGGAGGCAATAAAACTCATGAAAAATTATTACACACTGTAATTTCATATATCATATTTAGATACTTCAGAAATAAACAACAGCACTGCCTTCTGAATGCTTAAAAACAGGATAGTTATAGGACATATCTGAAAGATTCAAAAGGATGGCAATTAAGAATTATCTAGATGAGTATTTCTTAAACGTTTTTCTCTCAGGACCCTTTCCCACTTAAAAAAATTACAGAGGGGTCCAAAAGAGCTTGTGTTTATATGGGTTATATTTATCAATGTGTTAAAACTGACACATTTGCTGCTGCACCGCTTTTCACAATTGTTTGATGGGATTTTAATATTGTATTATTTTTCAATATAGGCTGGCAAATAATTTTGATTTTGGGGACCCCTAAGAGGGTCTTGGGGGACCCCAAGGAGTCCTAGGACCACACTTTAAGAAATACTGATCCAGATGTTTGTGACAAAGGCATTATTGTGAATTTACAATTTTATCCAAATGCTCTTTTACTGATTATCCATTCCAGTATCAATTTAGTGTAAGAATAGAGAGAACAAAAGATTATGCACATTATAATTGTTTTATAAATATCAATTAAAACAAAAGGACTCAATCAAGGTGGTAATATGAGTTTTGATTTCTGGAATATTTTGAACAAAGCACTGCATTCTATTCAAAATACAGAAGCTGCATATGTAAATCAATAGAGAATTGAAGAAACTGAATTTTTGCCAATTTCTTGAAACACGTCTCCTGAAGAACAAATTTAATAGCACAGCTATGAATTTGTATTCAAAGAGTGCTAATCAACAGGCCTGGGCACAATCAGCTGAAGTTTATTTAATATACCTTACCTCTGATATAAAATTGTATGTTTATCACACATTATATAGTGATCTGGTTTTCTTGGAATAGTGTTTTTTAATTTGATAATACAGACATATTTTGCTTTGAAGGTCTATATGGGAAGCAGAATAAGTCTCTCTTGCAGTTTCTGCAAAGGCAGCATGAGAAATACTGATCTCTTCACAACCACCTTCTCTGCAAGCCATTCAGAAGTTACGAAGGAGACAGGATGAGTTGTGGAGCCATGATGTTTAGATGTTTACCTCAAGAAAGACTGATGACCATCTGCCATAAACAAATAAATCTCATCACCTTTGCCTCTTGCAATTAGAGGTATGAAGATGCAATGCCACAATTCACAATGTTTCATTTCCAAAGAAGGGAATACTATGACTGATCCATTTTTAATATTAAATCTTCAAAGTTCTTTTGAGGAATCTGGAAGTTTACAGAAGTTCCCCAAGATCCCACAAAATATGCTTTCAAAGAGTATCCACTGTAATTTTAATTCCATAAGACTGAAAATGCTCTTCAGCCTAGAAAGATCCCCAAATGGATGTTCTGAAAAATCAAAC